>OZ000459.1:9592500-19592500 GCA_963922655.1 Cardamine chenopodiifolia
AAGCCAACATACATACATTTATTGAATATTTTAGGTCAACCATTAACAAAATCTATATGGGGTAAGGTGTCAAATGAAAAGGAATAATACAAAAGGGTTGGTGTGGTGGGTTAGAAGAATGTTGCATAACCACAAATCAAGAATTTATGGTTTAAGCCGAACTAAACCATAGAGAAGCCACATAGATACATACCTGCAACCACCACCACTCCACAAGATAAAGAGGTTCACCCAACTCGACCTGAACCTTATTAAGATTAATTACCAAATTCCCCCTTGAATCTTTGGGCTAAGCAACATATATATACACATTCATGTTGTAGTAATCTTTTAAACCGTGACAACATGTCTTGCAAAGGAGAGGTTGTGGTTGGTGTGGAGGAAGGATTGCTTCTCTTACCTTCAAACCTCTTCAATGAACTCTTTCTTGATCGCATCGGTCCATTTCCACAGGTTTTTATTCTTTCTATAACTATATTATAACATCATAACTTATAACTGTTAATGTTAAGTATGCCTAATAAATCCATGTTTGACAGATTAATAGAGGAGATAACTACTATGATCGGAAGCCAAGAATGTGGTACGCATTGAACCACAACGGTTCCATGGAGAGGACAAGCGATGATGCAGGTGCAGCGCGAATTAAGCCACGAGGTACTGGAGTGTTTCTTCCTCAGAGACCGGTGAGTAGCTCACAAGAGAAGAGACTCGAGAAGAAGCCATGCCCCATCATCTCCTCTCATTCTAGACAAGTCTTTCTTCCCAAGGAATGGGCTTATTAGCTAGTAATTAGCATTTATTTACTTTTGTGTATAACATATACTATTACAGAGACTAAAACAAAAAATAAAGTTTAATTCCCCGTCTCTAGAATTGGCATCTATATACACTATTAGTATTGGGCATGGTTTGATGGATGACTCTTTTGACCTCAATGATACTTGCTTTCTTCCCTCTCTATACCGAGCTCCTTAAGAACCTGAAGAAAGTCGTGCAATAGACCTTCTTGGTACTAATTAGCTAGGGTACATAACGTGAATGGTTCAGGGTTAATGAAGTCCAGGGAAGTTCGCCAACGAATGTAGATTATGACTGGAGACATCGTCATCATCATGTTTCAAGATTAAGTGCTTCCAGTGACTTTGATCTCTTTAACCAGAAAACACCTCTCTTCTGCAGATTCAACCAGAAAACGTGAGACAGTACTTATACTAGCTTCGTGCCAATATATTCTCCAAAACGGACTACAGAAATCTGACAAGTATGAAGTATGACACGCTAATTCCAAAGAAAACAAAAAGTTGTGCATGAATTTGAGAATCAAGAACAGGCCGAGCAACAAGCTGAAACCTTTTAAATGATCTACAAAAGTACATGCATTTCTTCTGGTCGTAGAATTTTCCGTCTGGTTGCAACAGCACAAGAATCGTAAATAAGGATCTAATGGAAAAGCAAATGGAAGTAAATATTCTCATAAAGAAAAACAGAATGCAAGTAGAATGCATTAACATGACAAGATATAAAAACAGGGCATTTGGTCTAGTGGTATGATTCTCGCTTTGGGTGCGAGAGGTCCCGAGTTCGATTCTCGGAATGCCCCCATTGACATTTTTCTAAAGTAAATGTGTTCATACCAAACTGAAGGAGGTTTCAACATTTTGTCATTATTGGAGACCATATAATTCAAATCCAGTTCCAGTGATAGAATTAGAAACCAGATATTGCTTTTTAGACGGTGAAAAGCAAAAAACCAGAGCTAGGGTAAAATTCCATCTTAACAAAACTAGTCAGTAACCGAGAATTTGGTTTAGCTGTATAATCAAATCAAATGTTAAGACAAACAAGATCATATAGAATTGAACTACTGGAGAGCTTTTACAAGATCGGTGTAAATAGCCAATAGACAAAAGTAGGATGAGAGGTTTGAACAATTGGACAAGCATTTTCGTCCATTACAAACCAAAAATCCACTTACTAATGAAAAAGCAAATGATCATTTCAGTTAAAAAGATCTCAAGATTAGATCTAGGAGCATCCTACTAAGCCTAATATATTTATTTTAGTAAAAGTTAACAAAGGGAACAAGATAAAAATGTGACCAAATCTTCAACGTTTTAACTAAATTGCTTAACAACATGGCATTTGGTCTAGTGGTATGATTCTTGGTTAGGGTGCGAGACGTCCCGAGTTCAATTCTCGGAATGCCCCGTTGACTTCTTTAAAACTTTTTGATCTAAAACTGTTTCAAGAACTGAAGAAAGTGTTATGAAACAAAAAGAATGCAATAACTGAATAACACCAATAAACGGGCATTTGGTCTAGTGGTATGATTCTCGCTTTGGGTGAGAGAGGTCCCGAGTTGGATTCTCGGAATGCCCCATTGACTTTTTCCAAAACATTTGTCTAAATGCTAGTTAAATGTCCCATTGACCTTTTCCAAAAAATTATCAGAAATATTCTTCAATAACACCCCCCCCCTTAAGGTTTCATTATCATGAACTTACTGGCTTACTGCTAGGAAAGATAAGAATATAAAAACTTACCGCTGTTTCGTATCCAATCCATCTTTTTATCTAGTATACTTCATATAGGTAGAACTATAACGTTTTGTAAACTGCTGATTTCACAAAGAGTGAGCTGCAGAAACAGCAAAATAATCTTGATTAAGCATATAACAGAAGTAGAGGAAAGCAACAATTCTCTTAGAGAACATTGGGAGCGCAAGTAAAAAGCATTGACTGAACAACGTTAAAAAGAGGGCATTTGGTCTAGTGGTATGATTCTCGCTTAGGGTTCGAGAGGTCCCGAGCTCAATTCTGGGAATACCCCAATGACTGTATGTAAAACATCTGTTCTAAATGCCAGATTGCATAGAAAATCAATCTTGACAAAATCCTAAACTTCATAACTCAACAACGGCAGACCATATGTTTATCGTCCAATTAGCAAGAGAAAAAAAGAAGAAAAAAATCCCTTGAATTTCATTATTAAGTGCAGAATGCATATAAAAAGAAAAACATACCACTGTTTCACAGCCAATCTATATGTCCTTTTTTAACCGAAATTCAACAACGAAGATCATCACATCTTGTATGCTGCCAGATTCATCAAGATTGAGCTGCGGAAACAGCACAAGAATCCTGAATATGCATCTAATAAAAGAGCAAAGTGAAGCAAATATTCTCGTAAAGAAAAACAGAATGCAAGTAGAAAGCGTTAACATAACAACATATAAAAACAGGGCATTTGGTCTAGTGGTATGATTCTTGCTTTGGGTGAGAGAGGTCCCGAGTTCGATTCTCGGAATGCCCCATTGACTCTTTGTAAAACATATGATCTAAAGGGATTCTCGGAATGCCCCATTAACTTGTCCTACATGCCTGATCTTTCAAAGATAACATTCAATACTTCAACAGTTAGTATTTGTCTTATATGTATCAACATTAAATCACAGACGCCTTTACTATTAAGCCCTGAAACTAGATCTACAGAATAATTTCTTTCTTAGATAATCTAAACAAGAAACATTCAAATATAAAACATAAAAAAATTTGAACTTACTCTATGTTGCTTCATCAGAAATAGAACCCTCAAAAGGAAAACACACCAGAATAAATTTCCTGTAAAACAGAGTGAAGCTTGTATTCTCTTTGCCACAGAATTAAACAACAACACAACGCTTAAATGGAACTAAATCAACAATCGGGCATTTGGTCTAGTGGTATGATTCTCGCTTTGGGTGCGAGAGGTCCCGAGTTCGATTCTCGGAATGCCCCATTGACCTTTTTGGAAACAATATGTTGGAAATTCCAGTTCAGAATTCTTGTATATAAATTTGTGTTTGTTGCCTGATTTGTCACGGATCATATTCAGGATCTCAACTATGTGTATTTACCTAAAACTTCACCATATATTACAGACATATTGTCCAGACAATCAGTCAATAACCAAGCATTATGTGTAGCGGCATGATCAAGTCAAATTTTAAGACACAACAAGATCATAATGAATTTAACTAGAGGGTGTACAAATGATTGATGTAAAAAGCAACTGAAAATGTAGATTTAGGAATATCATTGGAATTTCAGTTAAAAAAAAGATCTCACAGAAGAGCTCTAGGAATATCCTATTCAGTCTAATATATTTAATAAAAGTCAACTAAAAGAACGAGATCACAATATGACACAATAATGTGATCTTCAACATCATAACTAAATTGCTTAGCAACAGGGCATTTGGTCTAGTGGTATGATTCTCGCTTTGGGTGCGAGAGGTCCCGAGTTCGATTCTCGGAATGCCCCATTTACCTTTTCCAAAACATTTGTTTCAAGTGCCAGTTAATGCCCCATTGAAATTTTCCAAAAGATTTATCAGAATTTGCTTAACACTGAGAAAGATAAGGAATATAAGAACATACAGCTGTTTCGTATCCAGTCCACAAATTTTTTTATCTGGTGAGCTTCATATAGGTAAGATTGTTATGGAAACTGCTGGTTCACAAAGAATGAACTGCAGAGACAGAAAATGAATTGATTAAGCATATAACATAATAGTAAGGGGAAGCAGAAATTCTCTTACTGAACGTTAAAAATAGAAGGTATTGACTGAGAAAACACCAATAACCGGGCATTTGGTCTAGTGGTATGATTCTCGCTTTGGGTGCGAGAGGTCCCGAGTTCAATTCTCGGAATGCCCCGTTGCCTTTTTGTAAAACAGATGTTCCAAATACCAGCTAACATTTCATCAATAGTAAATAACAGACAATCCAGTTTTTACTATATTAGGCCCTGAAAGTCAACTAATTAACTAGATCCTTTTTTTTGTCAACTAATAGAACTAGATCTAAAACGTAATCCCTTTCTTAGATTATTTAAACAAGAAAACATTCTAACATCAGGTTTAAATATAAAATATAGAATAATTTGAACTTACTCTAGCTGTATGTTATTAGCTTCATCAAGGATAGAATCCTCAAATGCAAAACCCGCCCAAGTAAGTTTCTTGTAATAACAGTGTGAAATGTTTATTCTCCTTTCCACATGATTAAACAACTACATAATGCTTCAATGGGACTAAATCAACAACAGGGCATTTGGTCTAGTGGTATGATTCTCGCTTTGGGTGCGAGAGGTCCCGAGTTCGATTCTCGGAATGCCCCCATTGACTTTTTCACATAGATGCTCTAAATTCAAGCGGAAAATTGCTACTGAAATCAGATCTCTGTATAGCCCTAGTTCTATCACAGATCTTGATCCAAGTAAGAACCACATAGTACCTTTTCATTTCAGCAAGAGAAATTATTAAGTGCTTAATGCAGAGGAAAAAAAGAACATAATGCTCTTTCACGTCCAATCAATAAATATTTTTAACCAGTACCCTTCACATTGGGAGGACCATCATGTTCTGCAAGCATCCAGATTCACAAAGAATGAGCTGCAGAAACAAAAAAAAAAACAGAATGTCGATTAAGTGTTTACCGGAAAAGCAATTGACAAATCTCTGAATGAAAAGAACAATAACTGAAGAAAATAATAAACACAGGGCATTTGGTCTAGTGGTATGATTCTCGCTTTGGGTGCGAGAGGTCCTGAGTTCGAATTATAAAACAGATTTTCTAAATGCCCCGTTGCCTTTTGTAAAACAGATTTTCTAAATGCCCCAGGTCAGAATTATAGCATCCAAATTTGTATATGCTGGGATTTGTCACAAATCACATCAATTATTAGAAGAATTTGTATTAACCTAAAACTCCACCAACACTTATTCCCAAACAATCCACCAGAATCAGAAATTTGTAACTGATTGTATTTTTCTGATGGATTAAGTAACAGCTTCAAGCATCAGAAATCAAATAGATTGAACTTAAGCCAACTATATTTTTCCAGATTCATCAAAAACCAGGCCCATCAGTAGTACAAGTCTTGTAAATTTACAGAGGAAAACAGAATGCTTGAACCAAATTACTTCAATAACAGAGCATTTAGAGCACATAGAGGTCCTAGGTTCTATTCTAAAAATGCCCTTCATTGAGTTTAAGCATAAGGTCTGGTAGCCAGCCAAAAACTATAGGATACAGAGATATTTTTGCCTTAGATTTTTAACCTAGGATATTAATTACTAAACAACACACATTTACAGCATCCTTAGCAAAGTAAACCTACAAAAGCAGTAAAGAGCACATACGTACCCACCAGAAGAAGAAACGGATCACGCGCCACTGATTCTCGCTTTTGGCTCTAAGGTTCTCCAAAACACCTCGAAACCCTAACGACATGGACGAAATTCATCGCACAATTCAGGTGCACTCAATCTTATAGCTGTTGGGCGAAAAAATTGGTTTAGTAATTTCGTCGAACAAGTGGTGGGCGTTTCTCATGAAGCAGTAATGATACGCTCGCATCTGTTCACAACTTCGACGAGACGAGCGTGAATTTTTTTAATATATATGTGGTTTAACTAAACCGAAACTGCATCAAAATAAAGTTATTCAATCTGGTTAAACTAAACCGAAACTTGCGTCAGTCAAAATAACGGAACCAATTAGAAAATTGAATTAACGCTGTTGGAAATTTTCTATATAAAAATCAAAATAAACCAAAAAGGCGCTTCTTCTCATAACTCAGTCATTCCTTAGCGGTGGCGACAATGGCTGCGTCTTGTTTTCTTCGTTTTTCTCATCGAATCTGGTTTCTCCTTCCTCTTGCTATCTTTCTCTTATCGTCGGACGCGGTGGCGCTCAAAGTTCTTGGTCCTGGCGGGCCAGCTCTCAATGTGAGCCTTAGTTCGTGTGTGCGAATCCAACTTTCTGGCTATTCGAGAACCAAATTAGGGAAATATGCCAACTCTTTTAGGTTAAACTTGGCTCCAATCCCAGAGAAGCTACACAGCAAAATTCAGGTTTGTATTCATCGGAATGTTTCACTTAAAATGTGCCAGTGTGAGAAATCTGATTGGAAAAATCTTCAAAAGGAGATTTGGATCAGCTCTGTAATGTCTCCATATGATAAAAAATACATCGATTTGAAATTAAGTGGTAACGAATCTGAATCGTCTGGTTCAATTGTTACCATCAACGTTTCAGAAGAGTTTCAGCGATGGCGGATTTTTTGTTTAGTGGCTGGAATAGTTGTGATGTTGTTAGCGCCATTTGTTAGCAGTTGGCTTCCGTTTTACTATACAAGTTCAATGGCGGTTGGAGTTTTTCTCGTTGTTTTGATTATTATTTTCCAAGTTATGAGATTATTGCCTACTGGGAAGAAGAATGTTATGTATCTTGCATTTTATGGATCTGTGGTAGGAGCTGGATCTTTCATTCTACATCAATTCTCAATGATGGTGAACATGATTCTTGTCAATTTTGGATTGAGTGAGGATATGTATAATCCGGTAGCTATACTTGTTCTTGTGGGGATAGTCATTACTGGAGCTGCTTTTGGATTCTGGACTGTGAGGAAATTTGTTGTTTCGAAAGATGATGGAGGTGTTGATGCTAGTGTTGCTCAGTTTGTGAAATGGGCGATGCGTTCTGTCGCTGCTACGTTTATTTTCCAGAGCACTCTTGATACACCTTTGGCGATGGGAGCTTTCGTTTTAGCTAGCTTGCTTGGTTTTCTTGTTAGCAAGACGAAAACAGTTGTAGTTCAAAGTCATTGGCTGGTTTCTGCTGATTCTGGTGAGAGGCGTCCACGAGCTGAGTTTCTTAGCCGTCCTGGAGGTGGATTGTGGAAGAGTTTTAGGAGTGTACCTTCATCTTCCGGCTCTCCTTACGGTGTGATCTCATCTCGGAGAATAGCGATCAAAAAGCAGGATTACTATTCTGCATACCACAAGACGCCAAACAAGAAGAAGATGTTGAAGCAAGAGTATGAAGAGTTGACACGAGAAACCACAAGGGAAGCAATGGCAGGACTTGCAGCTTCTCCAGGATTCAGTGATTGGCTAATTGAGCATGCTGATAGAATCAAGCTGCTTCCCACTGATAGCTACGATGATGAATTGGGTAGTGAATCAGATTCAACCGGTGAACAATCCTGGACAGGTTTTTTCTGGTAGAGCGGAAACCTTTGAGGCTAGGCAACTCTTAAGTCTTAACTACTTGTACCATACATACCGCTTGTCATTAACTTGGTATGAAACAGAACGTTGTAAGGGTTTTACAGCTTTCAAAGAGATTAAGGGATATGTATGAATTAGGTTTAGGGTTTAGAATCAATCTTTGTATAATCACAGTTTTCCAATTGAAGCAGCTCAGGTGCTATTATTTACTTGATTGTGAAGTGATGAAAAATTTGGTCCTTTTGTTTCTCCCATAATCGAAGTAATCCTTTAGAGGCTGAGAACCAAAGTTGTATTAATCTCTCATATTCAATAGAGAAGTATTCTTTTGAGTCAAACAATCAAAACCAAACATTTACTTGTAATTTTCATTCGGTCCTATAACTTATAAACCAAGAAATCCCAAAAATCCAGATTGGACACACCGACACAGAACCAAAACCACGAACAAACTAAACCGAATGTCCAAATATGATGAGAATCTGATTTCTTTGTGAATTTTAAAACAGTGATATCAACAACATTGTCAGAACATGTCAAGGCTCAAAAGGGCAATTTTTGCTTTCAAATTTGATAAGAATACATTAACATGTATAGCACAGTGTCTACACTAGCAGGTGACCCTAATCTCCAATGATCTTCCAACAAACAGGAAGATTCATGGAACTTTATACAGAGAATCATTCGTAAGGAGTGTCATTGTCTTCTTGCTCATCTTCTAGCAGAAGCACACTCATTAGTCGTTAAGGACCGTATTCAGAAACTCGTTCACTAAAGCACACCATTAAGGCTGAAGCATTAAGGGTGCATGAAGCAGAGTTTCCATACACATTGTTATCAAAATGTTGAGGGAACTTACAAAACACTAGAAAGGGTGTATGAAGCAGAGTTTCCATTTCTGCAGTATTTGGTGTTGGACTAAACGATCCTTTGTCCCATAAGATTCATATCAAAGGAATTACTCAAGAGGATATGCTGCATTGGAAAGTGCATACAACAAAACATTTCCTTAGAAATGGATGATTGTGCATCTCTCATTTCATAAAAAGAAAACAAGGCATGCTTTTAGGGGCGTTCGCACGTCTCACTAGAGAATTCAGATTGTAAAAGAGATCGTGCCCAAGTAAAGATATGAGCTTCAACAGGTAATATCTTGGAAAGACCCTCTCAACTTACAGCAACAATCAAAAAGGATAAGGTCATGGTTACAATTGTACAGCAGCTTCCTTCAAAGAGAGTGTAGAAGACTATAAAAAAATGTTTGAACCAGATTGCATAAACAACAGGGCATTTGGTATAGTGGAACAGTTCGATTCTTGGAATGCCACATTGAATTTTTGTTAAAAGTAAAAGTTTCCAAACAAAACTAAAATATGTATATGACTAAAGAAGAAGGTTCTTTACTGTCTGGCTCAATTTCAAAACATACATTTCAAAAGCAATTTTAGCAAAAGGATTAGAGAAAAGGAATCCTAATTTATCTACTGGAGGGCTTACAAATGATTGATGTAAAAAGCAATTGAAAATGTAGGACAAAGGGACCAACTCATCTAGTGGTTTTTCGCGTATGAGGCTAGATCTAGGAATATCATTGGGATTTCTGTTAAAAAGAGATCTCACAGAAAGCTCCAGGAATATTCTATTCAGTCTACTAGATTTAATAAAAGTCAACTAAAAGAACGAGATCACAATATGACATTATAATGTGATCTTCAACATCATAACTAAATTGCTTAGCAATAGGGTATTTGGTCTAGTGGTATGATTCTCTGAATGCCCCGTTGCCTGATTTTTCCAAGACAACAATCCATCTTCAGTCAACTAATGAACTAGCCTAATATTATATTGCCAGCTTCATCAAAAATATACACATCAAAAGGAAAAAAGTCTTGCATGTGAAATTCAAATCTTTGAAAATTATGTTTAGTCTCAAGGACCGAAAATCAATCAATTAAAGGACAGTTACATATCTTTCTTAGATATATAGAAACAGACAATTTACTTTGATCAACCAGCCATAAAATAGAGACACTTACAATTGCTGTACACTGCCGGATTCTCCATGAATGCACAGCAAGAATAGGAAAAGGATCGTCCTTTAGAATGACTAGGCAGTGCAAATTCCTGCCTTTAGAACAAGTCTACAGTGGGACTTGTTTAGATAGATTCTTCCAAATTCATGCATTCGTAAACAAACAAAAAAAAAAACTGCCAATGCAGAACCAGATAAAAACAAAACCATGCAATAACAAGAAAAGAGGACTCAATACGAAAAGATGGTGGTACTTAGATTAACCTACAAATCAATAAGTATACCTAATTGAATATACCACAGAAACAAAAAAAATCTAGTTCAGAGATAACAATGTAACTACCGTGTGAATCTAAAACGCTGACTATAAACATGATTAATAAAAAATCATAAGGCTCATAAGACAAGTTTGCTTTCAAATTTGTTCAGGATACAAATATATATTTAGCACAAGTTTTACAATGGGAAATGAGTGTTTGAAGGTGAGTCTGAATTGTCCTCCAAAAATCCACGATTGAGGATGATGCTTGCCTACAATCATAACCAGCCAACTGTTCTCTGAATCACAATTATGCATCCCGTGGGAACAACTCAGAAATGAAGCCTACACATAAGCTACAATATAATTATATCAAGTTCAAGAGAACAGACTGACCTAGATCACGACGTGACGAAAACCCCTCCAGTTATCTCCTGACAAACAGATTCATGGAAACATTTCATGAGATGCCCCAACAGGACATGAACTGGAGCTTCAGCTTTTGCGTCTGCATATATATAAGCAAGTAGCCTAGTTCTGCATTCACTGGTACAGAGAATCAGTTGTATGGAATGTTATTGTCTTCTTGTTGATCTTCTAGGGGAAGAGGACTAATCTAGGAAAACATCATTCTAAAAATTATGTTTGTTAAGGCATACAAGTATCTTTGTCTACCATTTTAGGGTACTTAAACTTAGGGCACTGCTCAATGAAAGCAGGTGGTCTTTGATAAGTCACAGATGCAGCTCTGATCAAAATTCCGGCAGTTAAACCCCATATCATATAATCCTTATCTCCTGTTCTGTAGTCAAAGTAGTGGATCAAATACTTTTCACCCAACCACTCTCTCTCTTCAGATCTTCGGCTCTCATCCTGGACAAAAAAAAAGTTCAAGCAATGATGCTTCAGAAGAAAAAAGAAACAACTATAGCTTACGTAACTTGATAAGAAAACAATAGGAACCTTAAGGAACATTTCCAAGGGTGCATCAAACACAGCTTCCACTTCCCCAGGATTTGGTATCGGATTGAATTTGTTTTTGTCCCTCAAGATTCCTATCACAGGAATTACTCTAAGGAGATGCTGTAAGACAATGACGCACATGTAAGAAAAATATCAATCAGAAATGGAGAATTTTGCATCTCTCACTCCACAAAAGGAACACAAAGCTTGACATACGGCTGAGTAAATTTGTCTTAAGAGTCTAAAAGTTAACAAAAAGGCATTATTCTGCGGTATTAACATGACTCCTACTTAAGAACATTCAGGATCAAAAACAAGATAAGATTCAAAACCATCACTTTAGCTATCAAATCTCTGCTACTATGATGTAATACAGCTAAGATGGACGTTTGTGAATCAAAGCTAAATAAAACCACTGGTTAACTCATACTGGCAACATCCACTTAACTGGCAATTCCATATTCTGATCTCACTAAGATCATGTACCACCAATAAGACAAGGAGAATTGGAAGCATTTTCCTTTTTAATACCTTAGAAAGAAATGGTTCAAGATAAGTGACAACATCAACAAGAGAAGGATCCAATCCAATCTCTTCCTCAGCCTCTCTGGTTGCAGTCATCCCATCATCTTTATCATCCTCCTCTGCTTTACCACCTGGCAGTGAAACTTCTCCTGCAACCAAAAACACCACCCTTTAACACTATCCTGAGCAATAAATTGATAGCAACCACCTCAAAATCAGACCAACACACACATTCTGTTTCTCAAATCTCAACGCATCAATCAACTCTAAAGAATCTACATAACCGTTCTTCATCTCACTAACCAAAATCAGAGAATTTAATAATTTCCAAGGTCAAAGACGAAACCTTTAAATATCCAATCTAATCTTTAAAACGATCAGATGTTATCAGAGGGACAAACCTGAGTGAGAAGACAATCCAGAAGACCTCTTAGTGAGAATAACACGCAAATCACCATCGTCTCCTTCGAAGATACAGATCAAAACAGCTGCTCTCTTGGGTTTAAACCTCTCAGGGTCTTTCGGAATCGGAGCTATAGATTCCTGAAATCCAACCTGCGAAACCACTTTCCCAGCTGTTTCCTGATCTGATTGCTTCTCCTCAGCGTCGTCGTCGAATGATGAAGAAGGCGGTGGCTTGTAGCGGCGAAGTTGCTGAGCCAAAGCGGAGAGTCGAGAAAACCCATCACCGAAAGAGGAAGTCGCCGTTGTCGTCACCGCAGGCTCCATGAAATTGTAGAGAAGAGTTGTGCGTGCAAATGAGGGAAGCCTACGGTGAAGCAAAAACATCAAATCGGATTGAGGAAAATGGATTCGGTGTGTAATCATAAGATCCCAATAATTAACTAATTCGACAAAAATCGGACACCTCCTCGTGGCTCCACGTGTTTCTCGTCTTGTGCCTTTTTTTCGCTCGTGAGGAAGCTTCAAAATGGTCGAAGCTTTTATTATGTGCCACTTGTGAGAACAAGTGTCTATAAACATCAATCTTTGGAACTTTTTCACCCTCTTAAAATTTTAAATCCATATTGATTCCAGACGTGGACAAATAAAACATACCCTAATCCTGAATCCAAACCTTAATCCGAAAAATATTTTTAAATTGAATTTGAATCTGTATAAATACCTAAACAGATTTGATATGCTTATTAGTTCAGATTTCGATTCAATTTGGTTGAGATAATGCATGAAACCCGAATGAATATCTAAAAAGTCCAAACAATCTAAACATCTAGTTTATTTACTACTTTTTCACTTATCGGTTTCACTTTTCATTCTCTATTATTTTTGGGTATATCAGATTTTTTTGGAGTACTGGGTTTTCTTCAAACTATTGATGAGATAGAAATAAGTTTTATTTTTGAATTATCGGTCTTTTTATAACTTCGGATAATTTATGAGTTTTTCGGATGAAAAATTTAAATCAATCTATATTCAAAATATTTCAAGTATAACTAAATTTTAAATATATAATGTGAATCGATTTAAGTCCGAAAATATCTAACTTGAATTCGATCCAAAAATTATAAATGTTCAAATATAAATCTGAATCGAATGGGTATCCAAACGCTTGTACCTATTTGGTTCCATCAAATTATGTAGGATATTTTTCCATTCGGAAGGGCTTCGCCCGACGAATCGATTTGAAACATCTTAATTAACCAAATAGAAAAGTAAAAAAGTAAACCAAATAGAAAGGTAAGAAAATAAAATCATTCTACTTTCGGTTTAATGTGGTTTAATCTAGATATTAACTACATGTGTCTTATATATGTAGATTGCTAATTCTACAATCTAAGCAGATTTTCACATATAACATTTGTTAGCTAGCTTATTAAAGCTAAAATACGAATCCAATGGAGCTGGTGAACCACCCCTTACAAAAATCAACCAAGTAATTGAAGGGTTGGCACGATTAAATGGACTTTTTCATATTAAAAATCAGACAATTGAGATATTCTTATATTCCTTTTATATGAGCATAATAGCAGTCTTGAGAAAGTTGTGAAAGTACAAATCACTGTCCTCCTGTTCGTGGCTCATAAACATATATGAATCGGTTAAAATAACTTGGCAGTCTACTTGTTAAATAGAATGTGAAAACCACTATCCACTAGAGCATCTATCTTACTTTTTATGGGGTTTTTTCGTACGTGGCCACCCAAGTTTTTGTATAATGACTACGAAAAGAAACTCCAACAGTCTTTAACCTTTAAATCTCAAACTAAATACTTATCGTTCCAAACATTTTGTCTTTTTTCAAATTACATTAAATTAGTTTATAGATAACTTCTATCAGACTATTTCTTGTCGTGACTGAATTCCTAATTTCTTTTCTCCTTGGCGTTTTTTATACGTGCAGTTGTTAGACCAAAGAAAAATATAACAAAACAGCATAATAATAATCGAATCAGACAAAATTAAAATGTAGAGTTGTAAAACAAAACAAAAAATGGGAGAAAAAGAAGAGAAGAAAGACAAGGGCGAGGAAATCATCACGGCCGTTTACAAGGTTCACCTTCACTGCCGGAAATGTGCATGCGACATCAAAAAGCCTCTTCTTCGATTCCAAGGTTAGGCCTCCTTCGATCATTGTGCAAATTAATGATGTCCCAAGGTTTACAAGTTGTTCTATAAATAGAAAGCAGTTACACTATTTCGGAGAAGAGATGGGTCTATAGTCTCTCTTCATGAGGTCTCAATTTTGAGCCTTGGATGTGGACTGTGGAGTATTGAGTTATTTACATTTGCTTTCTCCTCCATGTCCTAGAGATTTTTTTCTGTTACTCGGGTTTTAATTTTGTTACGGAGTCCAAACTCTTCTAGAGCTTGGTTTGCATGGCGGTTTTAAGTTAAAGTGGTCGACAAAATTTTACCGATAGACAAACTACGTCGTAACAGAGCTTATTCGAACTCTAGTCGATCTCAAGTTGTCAACCAACAAAATGACAGTATTTTAAGTTTATTACATAACGATCATTTTTAAAAATCTAATTACATAAAGTACCTTTTTCGTAATTGTGAAAATACGATTTTCCATAATAAGTTTTTAGAAGTACTTATTTCACAATACTCTTATGAAAAAGTGCACTTCTTTCTTCTTCTTTTTTTTTGTAAAAATCTCATATATAAATATATCACATGTTGGTAATCCTTGAGACGTATTGTTGATTTATTCACAAATGTTGTATCACACTAGCATTTGGAGGATTGCGAGTGAAGTAGTAGCATTTTGATTAATGAATAAGATAATATTGTAGGGGTTCATAGTGTGGATGTTGATGTGGAGAAGAATGAGATCAAAGTAAAAGGGAAAATAGAAGTCGTGAAGATTCACAAGCAAATAGAGAAATGGAGCAAGAAGAAAGTTGAGCTTATCTCTCCCAAACCCTCTGAGGTTAAGAAAACCACCACTACAGCAACTACTACTGTGGTAGAGAAGAAAACCACTGAGGTCAAGAAGGTAATTTTGCCTCCATAGTCGCCTACCATATACTACAACAACTACTCTACTTCTGTGTGAATTAAGTTTGTGAGAGTTTTCTCTTAATTATCCATAGGATGTTATTCGTACGACAGTGCTAAAGGTACACATTCATTGCTTACAGTGTGACAAAGATCTTCAGAAGAAACTCTTGAAGCACAAAGGTAAGATCCGGGTTCGAGTGATGGGGAAACATAGAAATAAACTTTTAAAGATCATTTTAGAATTTTTGTATATTGGTTCATCAGTCTAGCTAGTGGTCCGATTCTAATTAAGTTGGTTATTTTTTGGCAGCTATTCACATTGTGAAAACCGATAGAAAAGCTCAAACCCTAACGGTAGTAGGGACGATAGAATCCGCAAAACTTTTAACCTATATTAAGAAGAAAGTTCACAAACATGCAGAGATCATAAGCTCAAAGACCGAAGAAGAGATGAAGAAAGAAGAAGAGGAGAAGAAGAAGAAGGAAGAAGAGAAGAAGAAAGAAGATGAGAAGAAGAAAAAGGAAGAAGAGAAGAAGAAAGAAGATGAGAAAAAGAAGGAAGAAGTAAAAGTAGAAGTGACCAAAACGATTACTCAAGTTGTAGAGTTCAAAGAGAAAGTAAAAGTTGAGGGCCAAAAAGATAAAGATGGGAACATACCTTACTTCGTCCACTATGTCTACGCTCCACAGTTGTTCAGTGATGAAAACCCTAATGCTTGTTGCATTGCTTAGTTACAGAGTTAAATATGTGTAATGTTGTTTCTATATATAACCGTCATATAACTTATAACTAAACCAATGATGATGTAATATTATTTTAGAAAATAACCATTTATAGAAACGATATATAACGTTGATCTTGGATGATGGCAAATCGACGTAAATAAAAGGTGTGTTATTTTATTGGAAACAAATTACTTCACTCTGCGTAACAAATTAAATGGAGTGTCTACAATGTATATTGCTACAAATATAATTTTCCTTTAGTTTATAACATGTTAATTTTAGAACAACGCTAATATATGCATTTACATGTGTTCCGGAAATAAAAAAATGGTATATATAAAAGATTTCAATGATATATATTTTTGTCTATAGAAATATTAGTGAATACCGCTTGTTATAACACTATTTATTAAGAGTCCATCGTGTATACACAGAGTTACTCTTGGGTTTATCTATATGTAATACAAATTCCGATTAATTAAAAAATTTTTTTTATCTTTTTCGAGAAAATTTCCTACCTTAAAATATAGCTCCAGATATCTACTTTTTTAGGTTAGCATGTTACTAAAACTATTATATAGTTGATTATTTAATCAATTATATATAGATATGAAATTCCATTTTGTTCGTAAACACACAATTTTAAATATCTTTCAGACATAAATCATATTTATAGTTTCCATAATTATTTCACTATTTCGGAGCATTATTAGACATTAGTTTTGTCGTAAGCATTATTTAATATTTGTTTCGTCAGCTGTCCGAAAGAACGCGACAAAACTAAGGTCGGCCAAGTTTTTCACCATATTCACGTATATCGTGTTAATTAGCGACTTCGGATATTTCGGTTTTAGCATTTTGAGTTTTGAGTTTTCTCAAATTTGTAAAATATAAACACTTAATATAGATCGAATCTATAAACAGAGAACACAAATGTGAATTTTTCTATCTAGTACATGCATTGGTGAGGAAGATTTTCTAGCTACATACCAGTTTCGATTTTTATATTTGTAGTTTGAATATTAAGAATTGAAATTGGAATGGAATGTTATACGAGCACAAATAGATTTAGACAAAGTAAGGTTTAAAAATAAACATATATTTTATACATTGAAAGAAACAACATATTTTGATTTTAACCAAAAGAAAAAACAACACATTTAATTTTGAACTATTAACTAATGTGGATCAATGCATTTTGCAAGAGCTGGAGCGAATCCATGACTTAAAGATGGGATTTTTGTCTGATTATCCCATATCTAACAATAAATGCGGTATCTTTTCTTATTTATCTTCTCTAATTTTAAAAGATCTTCGTCTTATATTCTTGCTCTTAATTAGTTGGTAGATAGATATCTAAAGCCCAAAATTAAATATTAGCTACATTGATGATCTTTAAGCTTCCCCGTAAGATATATATTTTTCGTAATTTTGACGAACTAATTAATTACTTATGACAAACAAAGAACCAATTAACAAGTTGGAAGATTTGTTTCTTTCTTTTCCCTCATCTGTTATCACATGAAAACTTTTATAGTATGTCAATTTCCCATATTAGTTTTTTCTTTATGTACGAATTTACATCATTCTGTTCGCTGCATTTTTCATAAACTTTTAAAAATAGAAATTACGTATAATTACATTTCTTACGTTTGACCGAATTTTTCTGTTTCTTAAGATTATATATTGTACCAATTATGGAGACAAAATAGGTTTTGACCTGTAACCCGATTCACAAATCAGAACTTGTACGTCTACGTGTATCCGTGGACGACAAGTCGATTACAAATAGCAAAATTAATATATCAGCGACACATAATAGTATTATGATATTTATTTTGCTTTGTAATAATATAAATTTTATTTGATTATTAGGACATAACAAAAAAAGTGTGAAAAAACTAAGAAAAATGATAAACAAATCACATATATCTTCCCAATAAATATAGGGATTAAAAAGATTGTTACAGCAGCTGACGCATAAATGTATATGGTACAATTCCAGCATGATACATATTCGTAACAGTCTGGTAACAAATATAGCAAGTAACTATTTTCTATATGAGATAACTTTGTTTTCATTTTTCCTGAAATAAAATATTTATCTTCATTTCTGAAATAACATGTTGCATGAAAAATTACTCAAATGATTTTTTAAGAGATTAACCATTCTAACAGAAATAAAGAGTAAAAGACAAGAAACTTGGACTTCAAATTCAAATAGGAGACCATATAAAAATCCCCAAATTTATTATATAAATGGTTTCTTGATGATCGTCAGCCTTATGGAAAATCTAAATATATTAAGGAAATAACCAAATATTTAATTTATAAAATATTAAAATCGGTCTTTGATGATCGGCAGCAGCCCATCATAACAATTAATCGAGTCTAGGGTTATGTCTAAAACATCTATTGACATTTATTAAAGAATATAAAGACGAATTTTTTAATTTATATAAATTGTGATTTGTCAAAAAAAAAAATTATCAAGTAATTCTTGAAACGAATCAAATTTGTTTTTCCGATTTTAATATCCTCGAATGGACACAACAACATTGAAGAAAGCACACAACTATATCCGAGAGAAAATCACGGAAATAAACATGGATTCTCCAGGTGGTTCTTTCATATCATGAACAAAAAATAAAAGAGAGATCTTAAGAAAGCTAATAACATGGAGTTTGAAAATTCCTTAAATCCCCAGAACTTTTCTCACTTCGCAAGAACCGCCGATTTCGTCTCAGATTTACTGCCCTTCAATCTCTCCTATTTTTAATGCTTTTTATTTCTTTCTACTTTTGCCACAAATTTTTCTCCACCATTTTTTTTTCCTTATATTATAAATAAACTGTTCTCAGTCATTTCTCTGTGTATAATCACAAAACAGCAAAATGATGTGTAGTACGACAAGTAGTGAAAGCTATGGAAACAGAGGAGATGATGCTTACCCTAGCTTGTGTCCGAAGAAACAGAAACATAATAATGGAGGAAGAAGAAGAGTTCCACGAAGAGGACCTGGTGTTGCCGAACTTGAGAAGATCCGTCTCGAAGAGCAACACATCTCTACCGCCGCACCACTTCCTCTTCCTCCTCCTCCTCCATCGCTGCGGGAGAAATCTCCTAACACCACTAACGGAACCGGTCCGGTTTACCCATTCTCGTCTTATTTCACAACCGGATCTTTCCCTAACGATTTGATTCCTCCGGCTCCTCTGTTTCAGAGGAAGCATGATTCTTCTCTTCACTATCTCCCACCGGTAAATAGTATTTAAAAATATATTAAAAATCTAAAGAAATCGACATGTTTTGCTAATGAATTTTTGTTTATTGTGTGTGTTTACAGATGAATCTACCGAATCAAGGATCTGGAGGATTTTATCAGTTTATAGAGCCCCCTTCAAACCAAACATCTTACCTTGACAATGAAGAAAAGGCAATTTTTTTGAGTTTAATCCTTAAAAACCAAATGAAAGTAATTAATTTTGAGGTTAATTCGTAATAATCTATTTTTTTGATGATTCTTTGAACAGATCGTGTCTGCGAAAAGGCCATGGCATTTTATGGCAGAGACCACTAAATGTAGTGTTGGACCGACCATAACCATCTCAAGGTCTGTTTTTAGGTTTAATCAGTTTCTTGAGTTATTATGTTTCTTTATTCATTTGTTTTGGATTATGTTTCAGGGATGGTAAACAAATCAGATCACTAGACCTAAGATTGAAAAATCATATTCAAGATTCAGGAACCACTATTAGAAATCCAATCACCATTGATTCTCCTTCTCTAGTCACTCCTCCTACCCCGATTACCGCAAATTCTTCACTCGATTTCCCGCGCTTTCTACAGGTAATGGCAGTTTCTTTATGTTTCTATCAGTTTGATTGATCATTTTCAATTTCATTGTCATCCTTTTTTGGGTTAATATGAACAGAAAGAAGAGTTTGATCATGAAGTCATGCAACGAAGGAGTGGTGCTAATCTTTCCCTCAACAGAAAACCATTTTACAGCTTCTTGCCCTCGAATGAGCAAAGTAACCGCAATCAAGATCGATCTTTTAGCATGAAATCCGATAGATATGACACAGCCCCTGATCATGGCATTGATCTCCGCCTTAAGTTATAAGAAAACAATTTTTCTAAGCCATTTTCAGAACTTTGAATCTTTATGTCATGAGTGTCTAGTTTCCGGATAGATATATAACAAAGATCTGCCAAAGACTTGGATTTGTTTTTTTTTTTGTTCTCTTTAGTAAAAGAAACATACTTAACCATGGCTACTTAACTCTCAAGACTAATAATCCAAAGACTCAATAAGTGAAACATACTTGACTTTAAAAAATCAAAACTTTATTTTAAAGTGTTCTACACCAATTATAAATCATAAAAGTAGCACATAAACAAGTATTGAAACTTTTTTAAAAATTGGAAAGGTTCATTCTCATTTCTTATCTATAGACTTGAGAAATGGAGATAGATAAGGAGAAGAGAAATAAAGTAGAGAGAAATTGCCAAAACACATATCCATAATGGATAAGTCGATCTCACATAGGCTGGTACACCTATTATGAGGCCAACGATCACAATAATGAGAACTTCTGTTGAGTAATCCCAAGTCAATCCTCTTGTGTACACAATCGCCAATATAATTGAAATTCCCAACAGATTGTTCATTGTAACATCCCTGTAAATCTACAAAAAAAAAAACCATAAAATTATTTAGTTTTGAGTATCAATATTGAGTTAATAGAGTTTCAATAAAACTAACCTCAGAGAATGTATCAGATGTGATTCTTGCTTTGTCTTTCTTGCGACAGAAGTGAGCAGACAAAGCGTTCTTTAGGTTTCTTGCCAAAGGGATCGCTACAAAGACAATATAGAAAGAAGGAACTCCAGCGGATACCGACAAAAGCTCGATGTTCATCATGAATGGCATTGCAAGAAATATGACAATTAGAATCCCTATAGTGACTTCAATGCCAGCTTTTAAGGTTCTCATTGAGAGCAACTTAACAATAAGTCTTTCCTTTGGTTGTTCTATCTTCAAAACTCCATCTTCCTCCTGCAATAATATTAACACTTTTCAGATTTCTTAATCTGATCAAATAGGTCAAAAATATAAACTGGAAGATTGTTATACACTTACAGCTAGGTTCTCTATTTGAGACTCGGTGTTATCGAAGCTGAATTTGTAACGCGTAAGCCATTTTTCGACACCATTCTTGAATTCAATCTCATCTATCTCACCACTTCTATCACTGTCGAAATCAGCAAGCAATGTAGTGGCAAATTCATGAATGTCACACTTTATTCTCCCTAACATCCCAAACTCTACCGTCAGATCTTTCAACTCTGAAACTTGGATCTTTCCGTCTTTGTTTACATCGATTTTTTCAAACAAACTGTATGATAATAACCAGTAAGAATATAGAAACAGAGCAAAATCATATTACTGCTTTAATACTGGATTCAAAAGTAAAATGGACTCAAACCTTTTCAGGCTCTCTTGACTTAGTTGTCCATCTCTTATAAGGCTTTGAGGTGAAAAAATTTGTAAATGCTTATGAACTTCTGACATGAGCTCAAACCTAGCGTGATCTAAGCTCCTTTCTTGGTCCGCTCTATCAAAATACTGCGAGTTTTGACAAATAAAGATTAATGCACAAAAATATATGAATCTTGAAGCTTTACTTCATTTTTTCGGTGGGGCTCATACCGAATAAACAAAGTAGACAAAAGTTGCAGAACCAGAGATTACGAGTGTGATCAAAACAATAATGTCATTCCAAGATTTTGAATCAAATATCTCTGAAAGTGTGACCACGACGAAAGGCAATAAAGTCAAGAGCATAATCCCTGCCGCTTTATTGTTCTTAGGATCTGCTGCTATGCTAGCTTCTGCATAGAAACCGCAAAGAAAAAACAAATTAGGTTCGCGCAAAAGATTCTCAAAAGAATCAGAAATCCGTAAGAGATTTAAACATACCAGCAAAATTCTTCAATAGATGTGTCCTGATAATTTTTCTTCTTGGACTTGTTATGTTCTGTATCAAATTATGAAAGTCACTTCATGATTCTATACACTCAAAGAAGAAGAAGAAGAAGAAGAAGAAGAAGAAGATCTTACAGAAGTTATTTTATGGACTTCTCCTTTTCTTATGGACTGATCTGATCTCAAACCAGTCAAGCCAAAGAAAACACAAGCTCCCCATTGCATTGTCAAAGCAAAGACAGTGTATCCCACTGTAACTCCAACGTTATTACCAACCATCGAGTTTGCAATTTCGCGGCTTCCCATTAGTCCTGTCGCTGAGATCATCAAAAGCTTGTTAAGCTCATTAAATGCAATCAAAAGTATCAAAAGAAGAGAATGACTAATTCTTACAGAGAATAAGAGCAATTCTTGGGAACATAGTAAGGAGAGGGAAGATGATTCCGCCATAGAAACCGACCTCGAAGATGACAAAGAGTTTGGACCTTCCTTTAGACAAGAAGTATTCACCGATTATCAATAAACAACCAAAGGAGAAAACTTGAAAGACATATCCTCCAACATTGTCTGCACATGGCAAAAACCCGTAGACATGAACACACGCATTCTTGGAAATGCGATTTGGTGGATCAAGACTGAGAGATTCGTAGCTGGATCCGACTTGGACTCCATCAGAGATCAAGATTGATTTCTCCTCAGACAACGAACTTAAAACACGACAGTTCACAACAGAGATCAAAGCTATTAGAGAAAGAAAAGACAGAAACAGAGCAATACGTGCCATCGAATTTAACTTGAAACAAAGTTTTAATGAGCTGTTTGGTCGGATTCCTCTGTTTTTCCGTGCATATATACACACACACACACACGGAAACTAAGCAATGGAACGTGATTGTCGAGCGGTTTTTAATTATACATAATAGAGTAAAGAAAGACATTTTTTGGGTCAAAATAAACAAAGAATCTTTTAGGTTGGCTTTAACAATTGATGAAGCTAAGGCAGTACTGAGTTTAATATTTAAAAACTTGACATTAACCATTATTAAATCTGATACTAAAGAACGTGAATCACCGCTCTCTATGATTATATAGATTTATTAATGACTATTGACTTTAAAGATTGGTTGAACAAACTTTTAATTTATTTAGTTTAACGTGTGAATCAACAATCTTCATTACACAACCTAAAACGTCAATGTAGAAACCAATGCAACTTTTGGAATACCAGCGTTGTGGAACTAGACATGTCAATCGGTTCGACCCGATGACAAGCCCTGCTCATTTTAAATTTGTAGTGGTGATTTAGATGGCATGAAAACAATTCCAAATCTTGGCTCCACTACCTCTATATTCAAGTGCTTAAACGGAATGAAATTTAATCATTCACCACCAAGAATTAAAACTGTTTGTACATAAATATGAAAATGAATGCCTACAAAATTTCAACATGTATAAATCCAACAAAAAATGTAACTGAAAACCTATAAATTAGTTTTTCAAAGGACTAAACAAATAGTAAATAGTATTGTTACTTTGTTCATGAAACAAAAATTCTTTTTAACCAAATTTGTATACTAATCATCTTGTCTTAGAAAAATACAATTCCTATATTTGTTAAGTAGAACAAGAACCGTATCACAGTTACTTGCGTGGAAAGAAAACAGTGTATCGATGTTCAAAGGTTTTGTTCTCTGTACATGTTGTGGAAAACAAAGGTTTTTCTTTCACACAATGTGAACCTAGTTAACATTACAAAGCAACACTAAAATGCATAAAAGACAGTGATTAAAGGGATATGATGCAAAGCAAGAAGCAGTGAAACAAAAGAGAATTTTACTCTCAGTCTCACTGTCTCAGGAATAGCGGTGAGCGGTGAGGATAAGAGGAATAAAATAGAAACCAAAGGCTACAAGGCTTGCCCATAAGGAGTATGTCTAAGTAATAGAAGCCGGTAAACGGTTTATCAAACTGAAGAAAACAACTATCAGAACTTCTGTTGAGCAGTTCCATGTCAATCCTTTTGTGTATTGTTACGGGAGAACTAAAGAGGATAAATCCAACCCAGAGATTCACAGAGAATCTGGAGGTTGCGGAATCAAAGCCTAGGGGATGACCACAAAGGAAGAAGGATAGGCCCGAAGAACAGAGATTCAATGGTGGATGCTATATGTGATGATAGAGATTGAAGAAGGTCTTTGTTATTTTTGATTGATTGATTCCCTTAGATGGAAATAGGTATACCAATGCGAAGCTGGGATTCGAACATAGTTATACCTAGTTGTACCATAAATCTTATCTTACCCTAGGATTTATGGTACAACTGGCCTGGGATTCGAACTCTGGGCGGGACTCGAATCTTAGACGCTCGCCGCGTGTAAAAACCATCTGCACTACTACGTTTTTGTTGATATCTCTTACATTACTGCTATATAACCTGATCCGAAAAAGAATCAGATTTCATTAAAGATAAAATAGTCATTTCACTAAGGTGGCATTTGGGATCATGATTTTTGGATTTGTGCCTCTCGCCCATATCCCCATCAGATTGTTCATTGTAACATCCCTATATATCTGCCAGAAAAAAAAATTCAAGATTCAGCTAGCAACAATAAAAAAAAACCTAAAGAACCAAGATTTAATCAATAATGATGATTAACCTCTGAAAATGTGAGAGATGCTGCTTCTTGCTTTTCTCTAGTGGCACAGAAGTGGAGAGACAAAGCGTTCTTAAGGTTTCTAGCCAATGGAATCACTGCAAAAGCGACATAGATAGAAGGGATTCCAGCTGATGTAGACAAGGGCGCGATGTTCATCAATCATCATGAAAGGCTTTGCAAGAAACATTACAATTATGATTCCTGTATTAACTTTACTTGTAGCTATCATTGTATAACCAACACTTTTCTTCTGCTCTTCCACCTTCAGAAGCTGCCGCCTACACACCATTTTCAGTCTTTTAAAAGTTTAAAACTCGAAAACCCGTAGGAGTAATGGAAGTAAAAGAATTTTCATCTTTTGTAAACTTACAGTGCAAGTTACCAAGCCGGTTTTTCGTTCTTTCAGCCATTTAGTGATTCCCTTAGCGAATTCATCCTCGTTTAACATACCATCGCTATCTTTATCGAACTCTTTTAGCACAGCTTTTTCAAGAGCATTCATATCGCACTTTAGTTTCCCAAGTTTTCCAAACTCCAAAGTAAATTCATTTAGTTCAGAGATAACCATCTTCCCATCTTTGAATGGTTTACTTTTCAAGCTTTCCCTAGTGAGTTGTCCATCTTGCAGAATGCGTTCAAGTGAATATCTCTGCAATTTCTTTTTAACTTCGGACATGAGCTCAAACCTTGCTTTATCTAAGCTATTCTTTTGTCCACTCGTATCCACAAGCTTCAGAGATTTATAAAATTTCAAAGATTAGACACAAAAGCGTGAGCTTAAGTTCAATATAGCTTTAGAGCTCTGTACATATGTATACTACCGAAAGAGCCAAGAGCAAAAGAGTTGCGGAAGAGGAAACTATTAGCGTCATTAGAACAACAATGTGTCTCCAAGATTGCGAATCGAATAGCTCTGAAAGTTGCACAATGAGGAAAGGAATTAATGTGAGAAGCATCATCCCTGCACCTTTCTTGGTTCTTGAATCTGTTTTCACATTTGCTTCTGTACATTACAGAAAAAAATAATCATAAATCTGCAGAAAGAAGAGAACATATTCACAATGTTAAGTATGTAACTCACCAAAAAGTCTCTTCATTAGCCCTGGTCTTGGCTTTGTTGGATTCTGTAGGAGGTTTCATCAGACTCAGATCATTCAAGATTTGTTTATTAAGTTTTGGAATATTTTTGACAAATTTGTAATCCTTTTGAATCAGTTGCCAAAAATTCCTGTAGTACCAAAAAAGATACAAGCACCCCATTGAATCGTCAGAGCAAAGACATGATCCAACTGTTGCTCCAACGAAATGAACAATCATTGACTGAGCAACTTCCGGGCTTGTAGATAGTGAAGTTACTAAAGCAAAAACCAAAACCAGGAGGAGATCGAATTAAGAATCTTTGATACACAAATTAAGGATCCAAGCATTTTGGAGAAACTTAACAAGTGAGACTTACCAAGCGTACGGGCAATTAGAGGGAAGATTTTAAGAAGAGGGGAAGATAATACCGCCATATAAACCGACCTCAAATATATCTAAGAGTTCTGATCTTCCTTTGGACAAGAAGTAGAGTCTCCAACCATCAACAAAGACCCAAAGGAGAAGACTTGGAATGCATAGCCAATGACATTATCTGCACAGGGAAGGAATCCGTATAAATGTATACAAGCTTCTCTACTTAGAGTCCCGTTAATCTTGGGCGGTACAAGATTCAAAATCTCAGACAATGCGGGGCCGAGGACACGACAGTTCAGACCAACGATAGAGGCTAAAAAGAAAGAAGTCAGGAACAGAGCCAGTTGTGCGTTGAAAATGTGAATTTCATCGTTGGATATATAACATGGACTGACATCAAGTTCAGAATATAATAAGATTCAAGCTATTTAATTATTTTAAAAGAGTTCTACGGATTATATAAAAATCAGCTGGTCTTTCTTACTAAAAATTTAGTATTATTGAGTTCTAACTTTGTCGCCTTAGAATGACCGTTGACTTCTCAGAATGTGGTACTTTGGACAACAAAAATAATAATAATGAAACAATTATTAGTCATGAAAAGTAAAATACCAATGGGCACAAAGACAAGAATACTCTGTTGTACAAGAACAGGTAAAAAAAAAGACTAGTGTCATAGAGGATCATCCTTTGTAAGAAAATTACCAGTAGCCTCTTCTTCCACGACCACGGCCACCACCACCACCGCGTCTTCCTTGGCCTCGGCCTCTGTGACTGCCTCTACCACCACCGTATGAGTTTCCTTCAAATGTTTTTTTCACAGGTTGATGACTCTGCACACGTGCCTTCTTTGCACCCACGTTATTACCAGCTCCATTTGCCGGGCGTTTTCCTCTGTTGTCGCCAAATGAAACAAACAAAACATTAAGTTTTCTGGAAAACAAGATAAAGAAACCTGCAAAACTGACAAAAATGTATTTTAAGACCATAAGAAGATTGCGAGAATTCGGGTAAATTTGGTTTGTACCCAGTTGTTGTAGCGGCTAACGGCTTTGTCGCTTCTTTCCAAGAAAGAGTAATACTGGTGTCTCCAATAAAGGAAGGCGCTTTTGCATGCAATGCCTGTAACATACCAGGACCATTAAATTTGCCTAACACTACTAATCTAGCTCAGATTTAAAGGTTGACCTAGAGAAAAAAGGGATGAAGAAGAGATGACTCTGTTTTTCACCTTTGTCATTGCCAATATGTTATTGCAGGTCCTGAGTCCAGTTGTTGTATTCTGCTTCTTCGTTTTCTGTAAACATTCAGTTAGGTTAAACCCGTAAAATAAAGGACGAGATGGAATGGGAAAAGAAGGGAGTGAGAAGTTAGCGTTCTCACCACAATGGACTTCTCTTCATCTGTCTTAGCAGCCGACATAGCTTGGTTGTGCTCGGACATTCCTTGAGTTAGTTTCTTCATTGTTGCCTTGGTTAGATCCTCAACATTGGTCAATCTGCAAAGTCCGGTTTTATTACAACAGTACTTTGAAACAAACTTCCGATAACAATTTCTTACAATAAGAATTAAGAATGTCATACGACTGATATTCACAATACCTCTCAGTGAATTCCTTGTAAAACTCTGAGAAGTCCTCCCCAAGTCTATCTGATGGCTGCCCAGTCACTATCTTATACCCGCACAAGCTGTTGGTTGCATTTGGAGCCTATATGTTCAACAGAAACAGATAAGTAAGAAGGAAGAAAAGAAGACCGGCCCAAGCAACTACAGATAGTTAGACAACCTTGTGCGCCAAGTGATGAAGCACGTATAATAGGCACTCCACATATGTGAAGTTCATTTCTTCCCCAGTCTTCCTAGAAGGCATGTATTTCTGAAAGCAAATGATGAAAATAAATAGTGTTTACATTCAAAATTAGAGACTGGTAGAATAATATACACCAGAGAAACGATAACAGTAAATAAGTAAAATATTCATAATTTATCTACAAAAGAAGTGAAAACAAGATGAATTATGGTGCTTAAGAGGTACCTTTAAGAGGTGAACTACTGAGGGAAGCATCTGACGTGCTAGCTGAGCTGTTGTGTATGGCGAAACCTCAGCAAGAGCTCTGAGCAAATTAAGCTTTCTCTCCTCTAGCAGCTAGTTAAAAATGGATTTGGTAAATATTATGCTGACGAAAAATGCTCATGCCTGGAGTAATAATACAGATTTTACCAAATGAAGGAAGAAGATAGACAAGTAGCAAAAGTATGTATGAATAAATAGAGTTACATGCAAGTTGAGAGTAATTCAGATTTGATTCCATGCCCTCAACACCATTAACTAATCTTTTCTTAATATGCCCAACAGAATACAAAGAGATCACGCAGAGACAAAAATACTGTCAAGCACGTAAATAAAAAGGTAAAAAATTACAATGTACCTTGTCAAAAGCAGGCATGATATTATTGTTCAAGTAGTTAAGAAACTTGTTACCTTGGGCCCCTCTCTGTACATAAAAGGACGAAGTTAGTAAGATTTATGTTTCAAAACATCTCAACTATATAATATCCAAGTGTTAGGCAGCAATAACTCTGAGTCTATACCGCAAAGAATGGAAGAGCCGTTTGCAGGCATGATATCAACCTGTCAATATGATCCGTATCTGAAACCTGGGAAAATAATATTTGGACATCATAAATCGTTTTGTGCACAATAATGAAATCTTCTAAATGAAACTTTCAAAAACCCATACTTCCAACCATGACTATCACACTATCACAATACTAGGGTAAAAATATTTACTAATATAAAATCTTAGTAGATATTCCCAGGGTAAAAACAAATGCAATCTATTTTTTATTACTCGCTTCCTAGAATCAGATTTGCTCAAAACAACTGTTGACTCACTCCCTATATTTATTCCTAGACTGGGTCGTGTACTGGAGTTCAAAAAAAAACTTCATGAAGTTTAGAGGCATCTTTCTCACATACTACCAATGAGACCTCACATCAAACATTCACACAAGATAAACAATGGAGACAACCAATGAGATCTTTTCTAAGCTTCTTCCAAGAGAGGGTGAAGTCTATGCTAGGACAAGTATCCTTTTAATCTCACAAACATGCAAAAGACTAGCAGAATTCATTCCCAGATAACGATGACTACTTGTGCAGCTAAAAAAATCAATAAACATCATGGAGGTAGAATCATTACTATCATCGTATTCAAGCAAAAAACTTATATGTTCATCCCCAGAAGAATATGACATCAGAAACTCACATCAAACTGTACATCCAAATCGGCCTGTCCTTCAACAATTTCTACAAGTTCTTGCATTCTTTCTTGTGGAGCTTTCCCTCCAAATATACTCAGACTTGTCAGGAAATCCATAAACATATTGAATTCTCCTCCAGTTACATCACTTAGGCTCTGGAAACATCCAAAACGTCAGAAAAGGCTAAGAAAAGAAAGCCAGACAAAAAGAAACACAGAGAAATCCATGTGGCCAAAAATATGTACAGTCTACCTTTTTGATTAAATCGGTTATATGTCTTTCCATTTCTTCTTGAGGCTTTAAAAGTTCCCCTTTAAGAGGGAATACCTGCATAGAAATACAAAATCTATTGAAATAGGATATGATATACAAAACCTTTCCAAGGAATTCCTTGGGTTCTCCTCCGCTTGCATTATCAGAAAATTTTCATTTTACATCTTGTTCTATACGAAATATTTCTTGATGATAAACAAACTCTCCATAACTTCCAAAATAAGAACAACTCCACTAATATGAGCTAGCTATCAGCACCAGCACCTACTCATCTTGATTTAGCAGTATATTTTGTACCTGATCTAAGAAATAATCAAAAGATTATACACAATACTAGTCTAATTCATTGTTTATATCCGCAAGCGAAAATATCAAATTATGTCTAACTTACGAGTTACAAATTTCATTAAGTTAAGTCGAGCTATGATATAGCAGAATCTAAAAAATAGAAACCAATGTATAGAAGACTCTGACCTTATCTCTGATAAAGTGTAAGACCTTTTCACGGATTTGCTCATCAGTAGTAAGAGTGGCATCAGTATGCTTGAACAATGCAGTCAGAGATGCTACACCAAAAAGGTAAAAAAAAATGAAACATAAGACGCCGCTATTAAACTAAAATTACCATCAGTACCAACATACTATATATCTTAGATTTTGAGCACACCATAACCCGCAGTCTGTAATTCATACACTTATTTTAATGCTTCATGGCTGAGTAACACTACAGATAGCACAAGATCTACCATAAGACTGTACGACCAATTTTACTATATTTCTTAAAGTAGCATCGCAGCTATAAGATGAAATGTCATCTTCAGAAAATGAAGATGAAATTCAGAAGAAATCAAATTACCCTTTGTGTCCTGCCGAGATAATGACATATAAGCCTTGTGCACAGCATCACGCTCCACCAATTCCTCTATTTAGATCATATCACTCCGAGTCAGATGGTGAAAACAAAATAGGTAGATCAAGGTTAAATAACAAAAATCTCAGAATTACCAGTATTCAGACATTGTACAAGAACATCAATTATCTTAGGTATAAACTCAGGTGTATCTTTGCAGAACAGAGGAAGCCCACGGATGGCTTGGACTCGTACCTACGAATAAGAAGAATATGAAACATTTTTAGAAAAGAACAATATCACAACCAGAAAACTGAGAATTGTGAAGAACCAGGTCTTTTCACCCTCACGAAAATAAGAAGAAATTGGTTCTGAGTCCCGACTCATCTCAAAGTTGTGTCAAATCAAAACAAACTATTAAGAACTAAACGCAGAGAAATTAAAAAAAAAACTTCATTTAACACAGTAGTTTTACAGTGAATCAAGCTTATTTATCCAACGTGAAATTCAGTTTGAGCATTACAAACTAATCGAATTCATCTATGATGCACTAGCACACCTACATCAACCATGTACTTTCTGGAGAAATCATATGTGTAAGAAGAATAGGTACATACCCCAACATCAACTTCATCGATTATATCCATGTAGGCATCAAAAGCTTCCGTTGCTAGACCAGTGAAGAACTTGAAGTAGCGTGGAATCAGCTGCGCTCCAAGCTGCTTGGTCTTGATGCTCGTCTTAGACAACTCAATAATTCTTTCATAATCTTTAACATTCTGCAAACCATGAGAATATACGTAAAAAATAAATAAACAAAACAAACAGGCTTACGAAGAGCCAAAAATTCATCACACTAGTATCCATTTTCAAACCGATTATACACAAATCCGAAGCAAAAACCTCGTCAAACCAGAGACGAAACAACTAACTCAAACAGAGAACGATTGATTTCAAATCCAGTAATATACAAAAACCTAGGTGAAATTGATTCGAACCTGAGACTTGTCAGTAGACTCGCTCAAGCGGTCGTTGAACTCATAAAGCTTCTCGATATGCTTAGCATCCTCTGAATACTGTTCTGACATTTCGTAGAGTTCTATAGGAAGCTGAGATTGAGAAAATCGAAGTAGGTGAGTATATATACACGGTTCGTTTGATGAAAACAGAACCTATACACATGTATACGCGTCTCTGTACAGATAATAGTGAGATAAGCTTTGGGAAAAATATGAGATGTCGAAGAAGAATGAGAAGAAGATGAGACCGTACATGGTGATAATGGAAGCGTGTAGAAGGTTGAGGTGTCTCGCAGAGTTTTGCCAAGGGTTTTTGGGGTTTTCGCTTTGGTTTACTTTGAAGAAGAAGAAAGGGCGAGAAAATTGTATGCCCTCCCCTTGAACGATGTGGTTTTCTAAAACTTTGAGCTTTGAGAAATGACACCATGACTTTTTGTTTCTTACGAATTTATCCCCACAATTTATAATAGAGAAAACCAATCTACTAACTGGTCCAACTCGGTCGTCGCTCATTTGAGTAAAAAACCACTAATTTAGTGCGCAATGTCTCTTTCCTTGATTTCTAGTTCGATTCCTATCTGCTCCGAACTTCGTCTCCGTCAATCTCCGCCGTATTCGTTGTGGCCACAATCTCTCTCTTTTCGTAATAAGCAGTTCTCTCAGACATCACGCCCGCGAGAGGCACCATGGAGACGACGGCGGAGACAATTTCAGGTGGTGTTCCCAACAATACGATGAAGCTATTGTTCGTTGAGATGGGTGTGGGTTACGATCAGCACGGGTACGATCAAACCTACGTTTCCAATTGCAGTTTTCTCTCTACTCTCGAAATTTCGCGTCTTGATCGATCATACCGATGAGGATATTGAATCTTAAAATCGAAATACTCCTCCTTAGAGATGTTCTGAAACGATCTTATATTACTCTTGGCTCAACAATGGAAGTAATTCTCTAGCAATTAATTTGAAAATAGTTGACTTAGTGGCATTGAATGTGTTGAAGGTTCGATTCCTGGAGAAATGAAGTTACAGATTAAGCTTGGAGTGCCTCGTTCTCTTCACCAGCAGCTTGATCTCGACAAGGTTATGTCTATCTTCCCATAGTAAGTTTCTCCAAGTAACCTCTATCATGAGTTCTAACTACTTAACAGTCTTTTCAGAAAAGAAAAAACTTGAGTTTTATATTCCAAGTATTGTTGTGGAACACTAGAGTTGAAATTAAGTTACAAATATATGTTTTGGAAGTTTGAAGTTGTATTGAGATTGATGTCAAGTCTTTCTGATAGAAACCACCATCTTATCATCAGATAATTTTCTTGTGGTACTTAATCTTGGAGTCAGATTTGTCTACAATCATTCCTTCTTTAACCATTGTTGCTTTTGGTTTAAGTGGGAAGATTGTTAATGTGGATGGAGACTTATTTGCTCAAGCGGCGTTCTAGTTGAAGAAATGGGTGATAAAAACGAAGACTGCTACATAATGAATGTCGCGGTCTACGTTGGCTACTGAGTTTAACAATGTCAGTCATCCTCGGCCATATGAGAAAAGCAAGAACCATTGCAGTCACTTTTAGTTGTATATTTTGATTTCAGAACCTGTTTTGGTTTGTAGGCTTGCATCAATATCATAGTTTCAGTTTTAAACATGAGTTTGATTCACACTCCATATTCTGAGTGATTACAATCTTGGATTCATTAAATGGATGAAGCGTTTGGTGCGTTCTTTCGATAATCTTCAATGTTAAAATGAGCGGGAAATTTTCCCTCCGTAAAACCTATAAAGTTGTATATCTAAGCTTAAGCAAATCTGTGAAACAACAATTAAATTTGCAGAGAAAATGAAAGGGGATAAGAAGGATAGTTCTACTTTCGACAAGTGCGATGTATCTGCGTCTCAGGAGATTTATCTACAGCGATGCGATTTTGCCATACCAGGACAACCTCCTCCAGATTCCGATCCCTCCATCGGAGTCTCGCCGCCACCGTTAAACGACGTAATCGCATCTCACAGTACACCAGATGATTCTGAGACGGATCCTAGTGTAATCGGTTCGGGTTACAACGACGAAGCAGTGGAGAGTCAAGCGATTCGATTCGTTTCTCCGGAGGAAAGCGCGGACACCGTTGATTTGGAGGGTGATGTAGCAGATCCGACGGTTGAGCTTGTGGCGGAGAAGCAGAAGGATGTTCCTGTGGAATCAAAGGTTGATGAAGATGGAGGAAAGAAACTTAAAATTCCACTGAGAGATGTTGTGAAAGCCATAGTTATGAACTCGAAGAACAAAGAGGAAGAAGAAGAAGAAGACAAAAAGATTGAGAAGACGAGCTGTGTGCAAATCCTCTTGAATAAGGGATTCAAATTTTAAGGTGATTTCAAGATTTTTCCCAAATCAAGTTATCTAGGGTTCTTGAAGGTCAAGTTTTGTTGTAATTGTAGAAGCCTTGGTTATATCAGAGAACTTAAGTGTGTTCTTATTAAGCAAAAGAATTACCAAATTAATGTACAATTATATTTAAAATGTCGCCATTTTGTAAAAATCAATATGGCCTAGATATTGCTTGGTAGTGAGATGAGAGATTATAAAAGCATAAAGAAATTTGTTAAAGAAATTTGGTTAATCTATATTTACGGGATCAAGTTCAAAAATCTAATATTAATCTATATTTACAGAATCAAATTCAAAAATTATTTATTAGAAAAAATCATAATCTACAATTACTATAAAAAAATCTTCCAGACAATTTCCTCATCATACAAAAAACTTTAAGCCAATTTCATTTGGAAACTTCCTTGATTTCTTCTCTTCTGCAAATAGTGATGACCAAACATCTTCAATAGAATTAGATTCTGTTAGTTTTATGAACTTTCAAAACCAACCTTATCTTCTTTCTCTGGTTTTGACTTGGAATTGTAAATTCTGCTCGCATATGTGCAAAACTCACCTAACACAGCAATGTGTAATTTGACAATTTTCTCTAGATTTTTCTATAATTTTCTAATTCACTTTCACACAAGTGGGATATTCTCATCAATTTTCCAAAAGAAAAATTTGTAGAAACTCCGGGACATGGTGAAATACATTCGTTTAATAATAATAAAAAACACACTACACTCATATTCGCTTTAATTTGAGTAAAGTAAGATTAAACTAATAAATTTCACAAAATCGCAAGTCCAATCATTTACTTACGACAACTATCTCTTGGTTCAAAAAATAACCTAGCCATTCTAAATCAATTCCTCATTGCCTTCAAATCTTCAATTCAGAATGGTAATGAAGAAGAAGAATTTGCAACCTCTAGATCTTCAAGACACCAGCAACCTTTAATTCAGCTCCAAAACAACAACGCTAATAAATTCTCATTACCCGAACAATACTTATGCAACTTCTCTCTCCTTTGTTTCGAACACAAGTTAACCCTCTTGAAAACCTCATCTTTCTCAACCGCCTCAACTTTTCTCCTTCTAGCACCAGATCCAGAACCATACCCAAAACAAGAACGGATCTCTATCGAGAACCCGCTCTGATACCAATTGTAGAAACCAATTTAGCCTAGATATGCTTGTTAGTGAAATGAGAGATTATAAGAGCATAAGAGTAAAGAAACAACGTATACAATTTGTTAACGGGGTTCGGTTAACCTACATCCCTCGGACCAAGTCCAAAAACCATTCACTAGAAAAGACCGCAACCTACAATTTTTATATGGATACCACACCATTTTTTCTAGAATTATAATGAAAGAAGACTACCACTTATTGTCTTTTCCGACGAGTGTAGATTCATAAAACCACCAACTGATCTCTCTATCTTGTCTGTGGGGCAACATCACACACATAGTAGTGTGTTTCTCTCAGTAAAACCCTAAAACCCTAGACGTGCAATATTTTCCGTTCACAGCTGCGTTCTGTTTATATGAGCAAAAACTCTAAGCTTCTCAATCTTGAGCTTCTCCTTTTATGGACTCGAAACTCACGTGATCTTTTTCTTTCTTCTCAATAAGATTTCAAAGCTATGTCATCACGTCTGAGACTTGACTTCTTTATTTCGCTTCAATTCATTATGTTTTTCTTTATCAACGTTACTTGTGTCATATACATTCACCTTCGTTCCAACAATTCTTCCACAACAGCTCTTGTATCAAACAGATTCGTTACACTGCACTTTGTATCACCTGGTGATATATGTCATCATGTTGAATCTAACAACCAGTTACAAATATAATTCACATTTTGTTATTAATCATAATTTCACATTTTGTTATAACCCACATGATCTTTCTCTTTCTTCTCAATAAGATCTCAAAGCCATGTCATCAAGTTTGAGACCTGACTTCTTTATTTCGCTTCAATTTTTTTTTTTTACCAACATCACTTGTGTCACGTACGTTCACCTATCTTCCAATAACTCTTCCACAACAATTCTTGTATCAAACAGACTCGTTATTCTACACTTTATATCACCAGTTGATATGTGTCATCATCTTGAATTTAACAAACAGTTACAAATATAACTCACATTTTGTTATTAATCATAATTTCATATTTTGTTATTAATCTGTTTCTATTGCATCACACAACACTATAATTTAAAGATTATTGTTCTTCCCACACGGAAAAAAATATATTATATAAACCAATCTTCTTTAGGCATGTAGTTTTCTTCTTCACTTAATCACCCCCTCCAAAGTAACATTGTCAGATTCTTTGCACCTCCAAGAATGTAATTTACAGAATAAAGGTGTTCTTTATAGAGATTCTTAGACTTCTTCACATAGAAAGGGCTGCGTAGAGAAGTTGGTTCCAAGTATCAGGCAATCCTGGGAGGCACCAATGGCTACAATCTGTTCCTCCATCACCACTATAAGTCGAAGGATGAGCATCTTTTCTCAACTGAGATAAAGTGGTGATATCGAGCAAGAACACATGCTTTTTCATCGAACTTAAAACTTTGGACACAACTCCTGCAGATGGAGGTTGACCACTTGGGTAACATGATCCACTCAATGGCTGCATTTGCCCATTGCAAGTCTTCCTTGGCTCGTTCCATTCTCTTCCCCTGTCACACACAAGAAAGATGTTAATTCGATGTAGGTTTGGGTTTGAAAGCTATTTTCTCAAACTGTATGTATTGACACAACTAGACCTTGATTGTTTGTTTGCGTTTTTTAAACGAAAAAGCAGAATTAACGTTTTAAAGAATCGAATCTACATAAACTTACTCGTAATGAGTGGGAGAAATGCCTTGGAAGAAAACTCGAGTTTTGGTGGTATCGACGTTTTGATCAACCCATCGAGCCCAAGTGCTAAGTCCTTTGTAGAAAGCATCAAGACGGTTCATGTCTCTCATCAAAGACGACCCATCTCTAATATAGTCCCACCTAAATTCAAATTAACACCAAGAAAAGGAGAAAGCTTCAACTTATGAAGGATATATTGGGTTTAGATTAAATAGGTGGTTAATTAATGGTACCGACCCTTGAGATTTCCCTTTATGAGTCCACCAATGCCAAGAGTTGAAGACAAGAACGTCCACGTTTTTCCAAGCATCAGCACCTCCATCAATGGCTCCAAGGTTAAGCACACGACCCACTCTCTCTTTGGATATATCTACTATGTATGGAGTTCTATATAGGTATAACGTCACTCCATATTCCTGTTTAAAAATTTAACAATAAAATCATCAGATTCAGAATTTTTAAAAATCTTTATTTCTATAAAAAAAGAAGAGAATTATCAAATGAAAGGAAAAAGATTTCACAGAACAATGAGAATAGTAGAAAGTGGACAGAGGGAGCAAGTTGGACTGTTGGAGTTGTTAGTGTACTTTCCTTTACGTATTATGTTCTTTTTCGCTTGTATTTATTGTAATTTATGGTAATTTGTTTTTGAATTATTAAAAATAATACCAGGAATAAAAGAAGATAAAAAATATCTAAGAACAGTGGTAAAAAGTAGTAATTGATAAATGATTAAGAACTTTGCATAATTATGGTAAAGAAAAAAATAGCTTTCGAATGAATGAAAACAAATCAAAACTTGCACGAAATAAGAAAATTATGATAATTCTTTTCGAATATCTTCTATACTTGATAATATTCCGGTATGTGTCACTTTTCTCATAAGTTAGAAATGTAGATGAAGAATCAAATAATTCTATAACTTTTATTAAAATAGAAAAATGATATTAAGCAAGTGGATGTTATTCAAACACCAACAACCATATGATAATAAGCATTATTAGGACCAATCAGCTTTTTCAATTCTTTTAAAAACAAAAATTACTTTCTAATGACGTCCGTGACTAATAAGCATTCCGTATTTATGACAATTGATTCATTATCGTTCATGACAAGTATTCATCGTGAGGATTGATAATTAGATTTTGTATTTATCCAAAGTACAGAGTTTAAAAAATATTACTAAGAAAAGAAAGAGACCTGGAAAGTGAGAGTCGAGAGTGGGGTACGCTTGATAAAAGTGGTCTTGGCGTTTGGTACCGACGCATGGATCATACATCCCAACGATTCCCACATGTTTAGACTCAGTGAGTCTCCCACGAACATGACTCGTTTGCCTCTGTATTGTCTCAGAAACGCCGCACCGTCGAACCTAATTACGTAATTAATTATCATCATCTTGCAATTACATATGTTTTCTTTAATTAATCACAACTTGATATTTCTTTACACTATTCTCGCATTTAATAAATTACACTCACACAAGAATCCACTTACTGTAATCACTTTCATTATAATATTAATATAAATTTATAAACACTCTTTTTTCATTTGTAAAAAGATTATTAAAAAGAGATCCTTACTGAAATGCTCTACAACCCATATATACATACATATGACATATCAACACCAACTTCTAGAAATTATACAATATATAATTGTGCTAAATAACGCAGAGGTAGTGAGATTTTTAAAATACCCTCTAATCAAATTTTTGTTAACGAAAATGGTTTATATCAATCTAATTGTTTTGTTAAAAACCTTTGAAACTATACAAAAATTTAAACGAAACTTTTAAGTAAATTAAGTGCATAAGTAGGAACCTTGGAATGGCGCAAGATTCAGGTTGCCAAGAGTACTTAAGGAACTGTTTGTCTGGTCGGCCGAACTTGAGACAGTCAAACTCGCCGTCGATGAAAGGACACGTGGACGAATCATAGAAGGGGTAAGAAGGATCGAACACCCATCGGCCTTGGAACAAGTTACAACCTCCCCTCTGCTTCTTCCCTCTCAGTGACGACTTTCCACCATGTCGGGAAGCTGCCGTGATGTTGCGACCGTTCAAGATGAGTGTCTTGTTTGAAGCAAAGACCTGCTCGGCTCCCGACAAGATTGTGACTGTTAGAAGTGGAAGAAAAAGAAGAAGGAGAGAGATGACTTTGGAACCCATCTTTTTTTATTAACAAATATCGAAGGTTTTGGGTTTTTGTGGAGAAGCTTGTTGGTGGTTTCAACCTTTTTATACACATATTTATGTGTATATTATATATGATATATTATATGTACACTTTATTGCGATAGAAAATATATGTACATACAGTACATAATATTCCTTAAATTTCTTCGATAAATAAATATCTATATTTTAATGTACACAATATTATGATTATGGATTCGATATATTATTGATAAGAAGAGATGGCGAAGAAAAAACTCCGATATGGTCGATAATGGCTCTGATAATATATTGATTATAGGAGTTCTGCTTGTATACATAGAGAATGAAATACAAAGAATGTAAGACAATATTCTAGAATTTAATAGAGCTTAATTACAGGATGGCTAATATGTACATTCTCTACTCTATTACAATTACGTCACTTATAAAATTTGGCCTCATGGCGCGATGATCTTGGCTGTAATACTGTCAACTCGTTATAGTTATGGCCTATGTGTTTGATTTTATCGTGTGCAAACGTTTCACGGTCATGTAAGTTTTGATGCGGACTTTTTATTTATGTTGAGCTTGTTGTTATTTCTTTCTCAAAGGCATATTCACCTCGAAAACTAACTAGACGTTTCGGCGAAATCCAGATATCCAGTATTTAATATAAATAACTACGTTGGCAAACTTGTTATATAATGTTAGACCCTCACTAGAAAAAAATTACATATCGATAATTTTGGTATATATTTTAGATTTCACTATATAGTTTGGCGTAATTGGTAAACACTTCAAGGATCAGAAAATTTAATTTTGTGTAAATATATATATATATATATCTATTTCTAACTATTCGTTTTTGAGTTTTGAACCGATAACTTATCCCAAAAAAAGGGAAAACTGAAAACTATTGGACATGTTTATTACAAGACTAATTAGACACGAAGAAAGCACATGATGATAATAATAAAAAAAGTGTTTGGTTTATTTATTGTGAAAACAAGTTCCTAGGAAAATTTCCTAAACTTGCATTATGTCGTTGGTTTTTGTTTAGCAACAAAATCTAATCCTTTCTTTTGTAGAGAACGACACTAAATTGACACCCGAGAGATGTTAAGTCCATCTCAACGATTGGTTTGAGTCTTAAATCAGCGCTATAAATCTTACTTAATATGAGACGAAAAGCAAAACTATGTCTAAGCTAATTAGGTACATACTATGCATCTATACGTGGTAATATTAAATTAAAAGATTAATTATGTATATGTCAAGCTTCTAATAATTCGTTTACCAACTGGGATGCTAACCTTTTTTCGCTAGTTATAATTAGTAATATTAGAATGTTATTCGAAAGAAGTTCCGGATCTGACAGTCGGCATCGACGGTTTATTTATTTTAATCGGCGTAGACAGTTCGTATCAAACTTTTGGTGCAATTGATTTAAGAAGAATCACTTTTTAGAGAAGAAGACAAAGATGAGTTTTCACCGTCGTGGGTTCACAAGTCACATGAAGAAAACACGTTGAGGAGTGTATATAAAACATCATACATGTGTATGTATTTTGTATGACAGAGAGAAAGATCATGGAAGGATATGGTGAAGACTCATGAGTGGAATGTGGAGCAGAGCTTTGTCTTCCTAGGGAATCTAAAATCTTTTTTTTATCATTTTATCTTTTATTTTTCTTGCCAATATCTATCAAACTTTTTTTTCTTTCCTGTAATTGTTTACGACTTTTCTGTAAGTTTTTAATATGATTAACTACACAGATAAAAAAAACTTGTTCAAAATTACACGGATAAATTGCAACAACTTAAAAGATGAGAAACCTACTAAGCCGTAAATTATCCATTTCAAATGGAGACTCGAACTTGCGAATAAAGACACAATCTCTCTTCCAATGAAATCTTTAAAAGCATGTGAGCTATCACCATTTAAAACTTTTTGTGGTAAAATAGTAAATGAACAATGTTATTTGAATCAACTAACCAATAATTTAATCAGACTCTTAAAAGCCTCGCCAGCTACAATAATCCATGTGGTTTTAATGGTCAAAATATATTTTAAGACGTTAAATTTTTTTGTCTTCAAAAGTATAAGAAATTATAAACTAAGTCTACGTTGTCAAGCGTTTTTTTCAACCATAAATTATTAGTTGGTAGATGGTTTATATAAAACCTTAGACGTAATTGATAATAATTCAATCAAATCATGTGAAATTAAGATCCAATCATAGTTAATTAGTTATGATGTCAAACTTTACCAAGTTAAATAGAAATCAGTGATTTTCAGATATAAGAAAGTTGAATTAGGTGAACAATTTAGACATGGTATTATAAGGTCAACTCATATTAATCGGTGTTGTTTGAGACCTACTAAAATGAATTATGTATAATTTACTATTTTTGCAGGAAATTCATATAGTGTGAGCCCATTTAAAAAAAAGAGAGAGAGAGAGGATATAAAGTCTATTTCACCTCTAACCAAAAAAGAAAAGAAAAAAAGAAGTCTATTTCATATCATAATTCTTCCATGAATTGTCGAAACAAAGTACATTTATCTGATGAAAAAAAACAAGTACATTTATCTAAAATAAGAGTATTTTCTTGGGGCACGGTTCCACGAACGTATAGAAAAGGTTTTTATGGACCGTGGACATTCTGTTGGTCTGCAGGTCACGGGAACATCTTAATCATTTTTCATCCATCTTCACATGCTTTTACGCCATCTGTTGTGTGAGATCATATTATTTTATTTTGTGTCGAAAACATTATAATTTATACAAGATTTGGACAGTACGAGACAGGTAATATTGGCTGTTTCTTAGTATTTATGTGTTTACGATTATTAAAAGACAGTGTTTTTTTATTTAATTATTGTTAGTGTTTTTAGTATGGCAAACTAGGAATAATTCACAAGATTTTGGCATACACAAAAGAAATCACCTTATATACGGGAAGAGATTTCAAATCACTATTTGAAAGTTCGATTTTGTTATATTGTATGTGTATAAATAATTTACTTAACATCCCTTAGACATAAATAAATTATGATCAGGATGAGAAAACGCAAACTGAGAACCTTCTCCAAAACCCATTATAGAGTATTCAGTTATTTAATTGGTGATATATAATCAAACATATTTTTTTTTTGTTAAAGGGTTTTCGTATCAAAATATTTTTGGTTTTTGGGTTATATAGAGTACAAAGACAAAAGCAATAAAGAGAAAACATAATTAGACATTTTTAATTAGCCATATGATAAACTCATTGACTATGTTTCACAAAAGTATTATTCCTTTCCCGAGTTTATTAGTATATATATACTAAACCAAATACTTCTTTGCTGTCAAGCAAACATAAACTGTACCAAGTACCAACCAATCAGTCATTCTATATATTGCCGAATAATTTCGACTGTCCGCACACGATATTTTCAACTTTGGTTTATCTCTTGCGAGAATTAGGAGATTTGTTTTGAATGATTTTATTGATAGGATTTTGGCATTTAATTGTTTTTATTTATAAAATCTGAGACTCACTTTTTCTATATAAAATATTATCCAACATGTATGTCACGGTACATTTTTAAGCTATAGTCAAGCGATTAGCTCAACCGGTAAAACATGTTGCTTCAGTGCTAAAAGATATGAATTCAAATCCAATGTTTTTTTTTTTTGTTAATAGGTGTTCTTTAATATATGAATTCAAACCCAATGCTACGTTTGGAGAATGGTGACTAGCTATTTCACATATGCCATTAGTATTATCAAATGTTGATCTTGAACCTAATAAATATGATTCACACTATTTTCGATAATGTTGAGTATATGAGATAGTTATATTTGTCTTTTAATCTAGAAAATGATTATCTAGTTGAAAAAAACAGAATGAATAACTATTTGTATTTGGTGAACAATACACATGAAAATATCATATAGTCATCGTCAACCTCTCTTGCTTTTTAAGATTCTTCTGACTTTTTAGTTTTTATTTGATCTCCACATAAACTGAATTAATTGCTCTATTTTACTACCAAAAAAAATCTAAAGAAATTTCACATATGCCTAATCGATTTAAGACCATCAAAAATTTAACTCAGTTATCCATGATTTTAATATTTGGATATCTCCACTAGATTACTAAGATAAGATCGTAATAATATCTGGTAAACTCTAACCAAATAATAATAGTATTTGGTCAGGGAAAAAAAACTATGCGTCAAATCTCAAATATCTTTTGGATGGTTGTCAATGAAAAAGTATATTTTGGGATGTCACAAGTCATAACTACAAACATCGTCAAACATCGTTATCTACCTGTTAACGAGAGATTGTGAAGAATCTACGGAGTTTATTGGTTTTATGATTTTTAAAGAATTAAAATTCTTAAAGTTATATGTTATTTGTTTTTGTTGTCTTACAATTTTGTTTATAATCATTTAAATTCATGAGTTATTGGTTTAAAATTTTAGAAATTTAACTAAAATCATGCATTATTCAAATAAAATAATTTAAATAGATTTTATAGTTATCTTAAAGTCTAGTGTTATTGTTTAATTGAGTTTAAAATTTTTTGTTTATAATTTTTTTTTCAAGATATTTGATGTTACCATAATATTTTTAAACACTTTACAACAACTCTCTACATCTAATATTTGAGCAGAGACAATATACAATTTTATTTATTTATTTATTATTAGGTTTACTTTTACTTAAATTAACGTATAAATTATTATATTTTTTTACTGCAGAAATATTTTTCAAATAAAAATATGAGTGCAATTTACAAATTTAAATTCATATGCAAAAATATCTTGTAGAAGTGTTCTTCCATTGTTAAAAAAAAAGAAGTATCCTCCATTAATTGTTTTTCTCAATTAAAGAAAAATCACTAATGTCAAGTTAAAAAGGAATACTGAATAAAAATTGATAAATATAATTTATAAATCATTAAATATTGATAAAATAAAATAAAATATTTTTTTGTTTAAATCATTAACGTATATTTCAATTTTACAAAGTAATTTTGTCATTGTTATGTAGAAGTGAAATGATGATATAATAACTATAAAGTTAATAAAATTTTACAATACTATTGTTTTAAAATATGTGAAAATATGTAAAAATTTTTGATAAAATATTTGAATTCAGAAAGATTATCTAAGAATTCACAAAATTCCAAAATTATTGTAATCATTAAAACTCTAAATAAATCAAATTTGAATAAGCCTTCTAAAGTAAGTATCTGCAAAACTTGACACGCATGTAATTTTGGATAATTCATATCTTTTGCCTACGTGATTTGTTGCAACGTATTTGGAATTTTAGTTCCCAAAAAAAGATTTATAAGAATTGGAGTTCGTACCATTGTTGTCTCTCTGTGTCACGGACGGCGGCTCACGTGAGAGTTTTGTAAGTATTGCGGTTCAATATCATTAAGAGATTAAAATTTAGGCCTTAGAAAAGAAGATTGACAATTATTACCATCGACATTTTACACATATTGAACTCATCAATTTCAACTCATCGGCTTTTATTATTTTTAAGACTTTGAGTGGTTTTTAAGTTATTATGATAAAGGGGTGTAAAGTCACAAAAATGCTGTATTTTATAAATATGGTGACTAGCGTGTAACCGAGGCAAAACATACTAAACATGAGATAGAGATCCTGAAAGCCAAACAGTTCAATAAGGATTGATGAACCACGCTTATTGATGTAATGATCGTTCGATTATTACTTATAAAGCTTATAATCCTAATAACGAAAGAGAGCTAATTAAATTTCGTTTTATTCTAAAAAGGAGAGCTAATTTAAAACGTGGTAAAGTATACTTATTTTGTTGGTAGTAGAAAGTATTATATACTAAGCGGGTATCAATAAAATTTCATAGATAGTGAAATTAATGATGAAAGAAAAAACTACTAAATCAATAATCTTGGTAAATCAGTTATTTGAAGTTAGAAATAACTATTTAAAAAAATCAGTTTTGTTTTGTTAAGTTTAACTAGGAGTATTATGTTTCATAATATATGAAATAAGAATTTATAAGAACTGAATTATATATATAGGCCGTATCATTTGGTTAACTAAAATACACATGAAATAAATGGGCCGTATGGGTCCCATGAGGCTCGTTATTGGGTCCACACACGTTGTTCCAATGAGTGGGTTTTGTTTGGTGGCCAACGTTGCTTCTAGGCAATGCTAACCCAAGTTCCGTATTCACTACTTCAACTATTTTATATATTTGGAAATTGCAATGGATCGATCAGTTTACATTTTTATTTATCTTCTTAAATAAAACACATCATAAAACTGGGATGAAGTGATTGTTTTGTTGTTGTTGTTTATAAGATTTTATTACGTGGTTAGAGTAGAGAATCTAGTGGAGATGTCAAGGTGGATATAATGTATTTTATAATTAATAATTTTGCACAAGGAAAGTAGAAAATCAAATTATTAATGATATTTAAATATAAATTTTAAACCAACGGTATTTTAATATACAAGATTTTCTTATTTAAGAAAATATGTCCACTATTTTGCATAATTGCAGAAGGATTAGGATAGTCACGTACGAGAGATTTTTTGTCATTCCAGATTGGCTGGCTCTGCTAAACATGTTGGTCAGTTAGATAAGATATGTCTTTCTCCATACAAATTTATCAATTAACAAATATGGAACAAGCTTAAATCTGCAGTTCCTCTCACACCAGCGATCATTTATAATACTATCGAGTTCATAATTGATAGAATAACAACTATATAGTATATCTATGTATGGACTCCTTTTTTCAAAAAATATAATTTTTGTGTGAAATACAAGAAGTTGCTAGGAATCCAAAAGACATGAAAACGCGGAAAGCCTTACATATAAGATTGGGTTGTTAAAGAATACGATGTTTCTCGTGATAGTTGACAAATGATTTGATGAAAGTAATTCTATGGGGGATTCGACATTGCTTAGAAACCAGGGAATTTGGCTAAAGAATGTAAATTAAACTAGTACGATCATATGCATTCGTAATAAATTTTTTTATAAATTATCTTAATTACGAGATATTTCGAACATGAGTTAACTATAATGTTTGTTTATTTTTTCTAGTTTACGATATGTGTAGGAAGTCTATATTGTTCACTAATTTCTCTTTTTTTTTTTAATTCACTTTAACTAAGATAAAGGAATTGAAAAGTAATCTAATGTTTGTTTGTATAAATAAAATCTTGATATTTTTTTTATATACGACTCAGTGGACTAAAACTTGGGAGATGATGCATGATGATGACAAATCGAAAAGAACAACGAAAATTCAACCAACTTGTGAAAGTAGTGGATTTATGTGGTGGGATCTATTAACCAACTTACAATACATCAACATAAGCTAATGTATGTCTTTGTTACCTAACGGTGACACCATATATGACAATACGTCTCTTTTTCGATGACATCTTCATGGACCTGTCGGTCGATCTAACAAGATATCAACTCTACCTTGTTTTTGTTACTGAGTCTCTCATCTAATTAATCTCATGCTAACATTTTCTTGTTTATTGACCTCCCTTTAAAATTAAGCTCAATCACACTGAAACCAATACATGAATTTTATCTAGTTTCCTTTTTTATAGACACAACTTTTAGTTTTAATTATTAAAGAGGAAAAATTAGAGGTGAAGATGTTTATTCCCTCATCTTGTTTATAAAATAAAACCATATGCATGTGGTTTGAAGGCATATTAGTCTAACTGTATCTAAAAGTAAAAGTATATCAGATTAGTTTTTTTTTTCATGCCCTATTTTCGAATTATTAACAAATCAATTTCTGCATACTTTTGAAAGTTTCATGTTTGCATGAACCCTTTTTTGTTAAAATTTTTCTTGACATTGCTAATTGCTAAAAAAAGAAGATACATATATGGGGTACAATAATTCTGCTTTCAGGAAACAGATAAAGACGCAACACACGACAAAAACAAATTTTGACCAATAGATAGTCCATTGCAATATGGACCGTGTAAAAATATAATATACTTTGATGTCAGAAGAGATCAAAATAGATAGGACAAAAGTATGATGGCAATTGGCACAAGACACAAACCATTTGTTATAGAAGTATATAGGACAAATGCTCGTTTTATAGAATATTCAAACCATATCACATAGAAACTGAAGATATAGGCCAGATCTTAGCGTTCAAACAATAACTATTTAAGAAAAACTAAATAATCCAATAACCTTTGAAATAATTTAACTAGACCTCAAATTATTTGGACACCTCCTTCATCCTACGAGAACGCCAAAGCTATTGCAAAAACAACGACCGAACCACCTCGAAACACAATGAAAGACCACCCGTTTAGGTGATAATTGAGGTACCACGATCTATCTCCCATGTCCCATGTCAACATGTAAATATGTAATTGTGTAATTAACACACCAAACTAATATGTTGGAAATCTCTTATACCTCAGTTAGGGGTGGACAATAAAAAATATTTTTTTCTCTTCCAAAAAAGGATAACTTAAAAAGCGATTATTTCATTTTACACTGTCGTCGTTGCTTCCGGCAGCGACTACCGTCAGTATCCCATTTGGAAAAAAAAGAATTTTTTCTAAAGCTTTTTCCTCCGCCCTTGAAAATCCGTTCCTCAACCTCTTTCTCCGCCGTTCTTCCTTCCCAAGCAAGCTTATCTACCGACACTATCTCGCCAGATCCACTCGTCACGGTTCCAGATGTGGCTTGCACTCTCGCTTCTGGTTCTCCTTTGGTCGAATCGAAAACTGGGGCCTCTGCTCTGGCCATCTCTAAACCTGGATCTACGGACCAGATTCATGTTACTGTTCTTGGATCTAGCGACCATCTTTTGGCTCAGGTAGCAACGAATCCTGTAGTTGCCATCTCTCAGGCCAAATCGAAGTGGATTGACCTTGTCAAAGGTCCGTCAGCGAAGATGAGCAAGAAAGGGACTGCATTTTTGTTGGATTCTGAGGAAAATTGTGTTATAATCCCTAATGAAGTCATTCAAAGGAACCACTGCAAGTGGGATTCCTTTATTGTAGGGCACTTTCACGCGAACCTTCCTACCCATGGAGCTCCTCACGCCATTTTCAATGGTATATAGAGCAATAGAACAAGAGACATCACCGTCTCAAAGCTTGGTCCCAGAACAGTCCTTATTAAGATATCAAATGCAATATCTTGAACTCGTGATCTTAGCCAAGACATGTGGCTAATAGAATTTCAGACTATGTTTGTAACAACTTAGTCTCCTGGGCTACACCGACACTATCGAAACTTATAGAGGTGCTGGTGTGGATGGAATTTAGTGAGGTTTCTTCTCACTTCTTCTCTGAAGAAGGCTTAGAGCATATTGCTGGTTTAATGGAAGACCCGATAGACCTTCTCCCTTCCACACTGAATATGACCAAATTGGAGGTTGCTAAGGTTCTGACTATTATTGATCCCCCTATGGAGATATTTGAAGCAATTAATGCAAAGTTTGTTACAGGAGAAATTAGTAGGATTAAGGTTTCTTGTCTGTGGCTACCTCCTATTTACAAACATTGTCAAGAGATGGGACATAGTATCCGCCGGTGTCCGACAGCTCCTATCACTTATGCTGAATGTAAATCCTCAGTTCATACCCCAGAAGCATGTCCAAGATAAAAAAAAGCTGCCCCGACTGAGGGCTACGATCCGCCTGAGAAAAAAAAAAGCTAAAGAGTCATCTAAAAGCAAGAAAAAAGAAGAAATTCAGAAGCATGATCACTGATACTCTAGTAGTGACCCAACAGAAAGATAAAGAGCAACTTCCTATGCTGAAAGTTAAGGAGACGATTCCTCCTCTGATTAAAGACAAAAGTAAAGGCAAATGGAAGGCAATAGAACAAACATCGTGTCTCTGTAAGTCTTAAACCAAAGAAGGTAAGAAATCTAGTGGTTGATATAAGATTGGAGGAGCTTAGAGCTTATAGCTCGAAGTGAAAGAAAACTCCTCCTCCATACCTGCTTTCTAAGACTTCTTCTTCGTCCACATCTTCAGTTTTGGTATCTGATTCAAACTCATCTTCTAGTTCATCTTCAGACTCTGAATATGAGCACAATCAAGAATCTTCTTCCTCGGCAGAAAGTTCCTCAGTTGATGTTAAAAAGCAGGAAGTTGATTCGGATTTCACACCAGTTCTATCCAAGAAGTAGAAACATAAATTACAGAAAGCAAAGGGCCTCTCGGAAAGGTCCTAGTTGCTATCTTAGGTAAATAAGTATAGTAGACACTTTTTGTTAGAACAGTCATGGATTTAATGACCGTGTAAAGCGTATGAGCTTTAAGAAATGGTTTATGCATAATAAGCCTCTTTTTGGTAGTTTAATCGAGACTAGGGTGAAGATTCACAAGTCTCAGATGTACTTTCAATCACCCTTCCTTAGATGGAATTTTGCAAGAAGCTATGAGTTTGTAGAACTAGGACGAATCTAGGTCGTTTGGGATCTGAAGGTGAAGCTAGTTATTCACTTGTCAAACCAAATGGTAACTTGCATTGTCTCATTGCCTCACTCAACTATTGAAATGGTAATCTCCTTTATATATGCAGTAAACTGTAAGATTGGCGGGCAGCAACTATGTGAAGATCCGGTAGTTTCATTTAAGCCTTGGGCTGCATTAAATGACTTCAACCATATCATGAATCCTTCGGAAAAATTTACAGCAGGAACTAGGATGACTCAGTTCCGTGACTGTGTTTTCCAAGCAGATTTATTTGACATCTCATCCAGAGGCAAGGTCTATACTTGGTGGAATAATCAAGAGCAAAACATGATAGGGAAGAAGTTAGATAGAATTATCATCAATGACATATGGTAGCTTAAGTTTCCTTTTGTGTTGGGTTTCGTTGGAGATTAATATGGTTCAGATCATTGTCCAACTAGCATAACGTTAAGAGAGGGAACTAGGTCTAAGATACCCTTCATGATCTCCCACTTTTTGCTTCAACATGAGGATTTTCTGAATCGAGTGTAGCACTGGGAAACGGGTAAGCCAGCAATCCGCAGGCTTTGAAGAAAAATTCAAGTGCTCGAATCCACCCGTCAAAACGGAGGGTATAAACTAGTAGACCCACGATCGTCTTGCCAAGTCCCAAAAAACCCGCGGATAGACCGCAAACCATAAACGAGTACTTAAAAACCTGTAAATCCGCAAATCTGTAAAGCAAAAATAAGTACCCAAAAACTCGTAAACCCGCAAATTAAAAATATGAAACCAGTAAACCATTTTTTATTGGGCCAAGTTTAGGGATATTTTTGAAAATAGGGCCAATTTTTATTGGACCAAGATTAGAGCATTATACCAGCTAACTCGCAAGCCTCGCTGCCTTATATCCGCTAATCCAAAATAATTTAAGCCTCACCCCATCAAACCCGCAAAAATAGAGTCTTCATATTGCATACTAGAACCCGCCCCGAGGTGGGTTCTAATCGAGCGGCTTCGTTCTGGCAGAATTTTACGATTGTGGGCTCATGTATGTTTATCCTCTCCAAGAAACTTAAGGGGCTTAAAGGTGTTTTAAGGGATATAAACATTGGAGCATTTTTTGGGTATGGAAATGAGAATTAAGGAAGCACATGAAGTGTTGATTGCTTACCAAAACGATATTTCGTCTAATTCTTCAATCTCCTTGGCGACAAAAGAGTATACGTTTCACAGAATTATTCTGTGAGCTGGGAATTTATTCTCCACGTATTGGAAACATCTGACTTTCCTCCTATCTACATCAATTGGGTTAGGCAATGCATCAGTACTCATTTTTTCTCTATCAGTGTGAATGTAGATTTATGTGGGTTATTTAAAGGGAAAAGAGGACTGATGCATGGGGACATTTTCTCTAATTTCTTATTTGTAATGGCAATGAAGGTATTTGGAGAACTTCTAAAAGCCAGATTTGTGAATGGGTCAATAGGGCTTCATCCTCTAGATCAGAATCCTTTCATTTCCCACTTAACTTTAGCTGACGATGTATTCTTTGATGGTTCAGCCCCCTCCTTACAAGGTACCTCTGAAGCTCTACAAGATTTCATCGGTTATCAAGCCTTGCTATGAATAGAGACAAGACATATCCCTTCTACGCTGGTGTGAACTTGCAGGAATTGAAAATTATATCTAATTTTGGATTCCAACATGGTCCAATGCCTATAAAATACCTTGGTATTCCTACTTCGCAGGAAGCTTCAAAGAGCGGATTAGTCCCCTATGATTGATAAGATTACAACTCATCTTGACCATTAGACGGTTAAATGCCTCTCTTTTGCAGGACGACTGTAACTTATCACATCAATTATTTACAGCTTGGTAAATTTCTGGCTCTTAGCCTTTACACTTCCAAAAATATGTCTTAAAGAGATTCAAAGGTTGTGCTCAAGGTTTTCGTGGTCAGGAGATTTGGATAAGAAAGTTTCTTCCAAAGTTTATTGGAATCAGCTCTGTCTCCCAAAATCTGATGGTGGACTTGGTCTAAAAGATTTTTTTGATGGGGAATAAGGTGCTAAATCTTAGGCTATTGTGGCTTATGATATTCGAGGCTCTTTATAGGTGGCGTGGAATAGAGAGCACCGTTTAAAAAGGACAAACGTTTGGGATGTTGGTGTTCAGACTGATTTGTCTTGGATCTTGAAATATATCATGACGTTAAGACCTTTGGCTAAGAACTTAATATCATGTGAAGTTGGAGATGGTAATGAGGTGATAACAAGGTTTTTACACTGGGTCTATCAAATAAATCCATGTACGATGTAGTACTCTAGGATCGAATGCACAGAGACTAAAGATTACACACTAGAGATTCGAGATTCTAGCTCATCTAGAGCAAAATAAAGATTTGAATTTATAAAGCAAAGAAAATGAAAATGAAAGAGGAAAACAAAGAGAAATACAATGGACCATGGGTTTTACCATCAAAGAAATGAACTAATCAAACAATGATGCCAAAGATTGATTAACCACCATCCTAGAACATGTAACTCACGAATTAGACTAATTCACTCTCGTTGCACTAATCCTACCTTAATCATCTGATAACCATTAACTCTCGTTAGTTATCTAATTGATCAAAGAGCATTACTAATAAGTCCAATAAGTTCACTAAACACCCTAATCATCTACTCCCATTGGCTAGGTATGTAAATCTCATAAAATTTTTGTTCCGCCATTTCATCGAACACTTCTCGGACATGAAATGGCTAAGCTCTTAGACTACCAATGACTTGGCTAATACAACATTAAAAACAACCTGAATGAAGGATCTAACCATAATCAACCTAATAAATCATCATCTAACCATAAATTCATCATAATCTAGCATAATCCATAATCCATCTAAAAGACTAACATCTTAAATGAAGAAAATGGAAAAAAAAGGTAAAATGATGAATTTAAAAAGATATAGATGAAGAAATCTTCATTAGAGTTGCATATAATTATGAAAATCAATGCAAATCATCCATAATAGTTTTTGGATGTCAAACAACTCTCCAAAGAAGAAAACTTAGGGTTCTTAGATGTTTTAAGACAAATATTTATAGGAGAAGGAAGGGTTGACTCGGTTTTGGACGAAATTGGAGCTGATCGGACTGGTTCAGTGGTTTTGCCAAACAGCTGGAGGCATCCCGCTGGGTTAAATCGGGCACACAATCCCGTTGGTTCATCCCGCTCGCTGAGCTTGCCGGACAATTTTGTCACTTCTCTAGCGGTTTTATTATCCCGCTAGGTCATACCACTGCTCACTAAATCAGTTGTTTCTCTTTAACCACTGATCCAAATCACTCGAGACCACCTCCACTGGAAATCGAACTCAAGTTCCTATAGCTTTCATCAAGGGGGTTGGAGCTAAAGCACAAGGAAAGACCTTCATATGAGTCTATCTTTGAGGCACGTTGGATTGGTTCTAAATCATCATTTCTCATATTTGCCTCAAATGATCCCTCTTAATGCATAGTTCACTCCAATTCACCTTTTTGCTCACTTTGAACATCTTCATTCAAACTCCAAGTCTCCAAATCACCTAAAATAGACTCAAAATTTATGCAAATGTAAGACATTGAGCCTAAGACTTCTAAAATGAGGGATGATGCAAAATGAGACTCAAATGCACATTTACACTTCTATATGATGCAAAAAGAGATTAAAATGATCAAAACAAAAGATGTAAAACATGTAAAAATCATGCATAGCATCAGGCTAGTTACTGATTTGACAATTGGACATCTTTTGGTCCTCTAATCGATTTTGTAGGACCTCAGAAGGTTGGCATTCTAGTTACAGCAACTGTCGCCAACCTTCTGAGGTCTAGATGCCATGCCCTATGTGCCTTGCGTCAAGTTCTCTCTTACACTCTGCTTCCTCACGTGTATAGAGGATTAGACTGCTTCAGGTGGGGCCCTGCCTATTGTAGATCAACAAGTTTCTCTACCAAGAAGGCTAAGGAGCATCTAAGACCTTCTGCTCCAAAATCCTCTTCGGCAAAAGTGGTTTAGTTTAAAGGTTGTGTACTAAAGCATGCCTTTACATTTTACACTGCAAACCTTGACAGACTCCATATTCGTGTGCGACTAGTTGGGTGGGGAATGAACGTTTTTCCTTTGTGCTGCTTTTGTAACCTACATTGTGAAACAAGATAACATTTGTTTCTCCATTGTGAATACTCTGAGCAATTTTGGGATCAGGTTCTTCGACGATTGGGTCAACCACGATTGTTGTTCCATAATTAGAGTACTCTAATAACATGGTTATCCTCTGTTTCCTGCTACTCCCTCTAAGTTAAAACTCATGGCATCGCACACGATTATCTACCTCTTGTGGACAGAGTGTAATAACATATTCTTCAATAGCTCATCTGCATTTTTCGACAGCAGTTTTTTCTTAAATAGATAGATATATCCATAAATTTCTTCTCGCCCGAAGAACTCGCAAAAACTGTTCGAAACTTCTTTCCCAATGGCTTGTTCACTCCTAGTTGTGTAAACTTAAAACAAAAATAATTCATGTATAGCTAACTTTGATGTTTTAATTTTTTTAACCGAAGTAAGATACTACCTAAAAGCTCATGTAATTAGATTCATTGTTCCATTTGGTAATATAATCTACTTTTTATCAAAAAAAAACTAATATGTTGTAATCGTATAATATACCAAAACTGAGATATTAGTGATCTAGAGTCTGTTGTTTTGCTACAATGATACATACAATAACATTAATAAAATTGATAATAAGAAATTTTATTTGTGTTGTTGTTTATCGTCCTACAAACGACAAGAAACCTAGCAGCACTTAAGTATCCTCGTAGGTTTGATCAAGTTCTGGAAAGCGTGTCAAAATTCTAGTATGTGTCCTCGTAGGTTTGGATCAGCCCATTAAACCAAAAGAGATTAGTAACGATTATTTCAAAACTGCCTTTTTTATTTTTCTTACGTCTTCAGTAACTCAAAAGCATGACGATAACCAACCAATATCAGAACGCCACGAGTATATTGACGGTCATTTATCACTAAATCGAAGAAAACCCGCCAGCTCGTTTAATCGACGTCCCACTCCCCTCGCATCGGATTTTCAATTTCTCGAATTTTCTCTGATCGTCTGAAATTGTTCTCTGTCTTTTGATTGCAATTTCTCGATTCCTCAAACTTCAGCAAGATCCGATTTGAGGGGTTTTCCTCCCTGAGATTTCGCGTCGATGGCGTATAATCCTCACAGAGGCGGTGCCGGTGGTTCCCTTTACGGCGGCGCTGCTCCGTACAGATCCAGGTATAATAGCTCTATCAACAGTTCTCTTTTTGAAATTGGTTCTGATTCCTTCCTCGGATCGTCGGAATATTGATAACTAGAAATGCTAGATTTGGATAATCTGCATAGATTCTAACTATATATCTTGGTATTTGGTCGCAGAGATGGGCTTAGCACTAGAAATGCTGCAGGTTCAGAGGAAATTCAGCTGAGGATTGATCCAATGCACTCTGACCTTGATGATGAAATTATAGGTCTCCATGGCCAAGTCAGGCAGTTGAAGAATGTAACAACCCCTCTTAATCCCATTAAACTTATTGAATTGTATGCTTGTGGTTCTGAATTTATTATGGCTATCTCTCTTTGAGCATTAGGTTGATCATTTGGGTTAGGAAATTTGTCTTCTTTTCTCTTAGTTTATTGTTAATGGTTTTGAAAAGTGATTGGAACTTTGGTAAATTAGTTGTATAGGTGCTTTTGTTCAAGAGTACTATGATAATGTATATGTTTACTCATCAGTGATTCTGTCATTAATTTTGAAACTCCACTTGTTTGTTGTGTTTTATAAAACATCTTTACTTATTTGTTATGTACCATACTTCTTGAAGGAATCAGTTGACATTCTCTACAATTCCTTGTGTTTTTTTGCTTAAGTTTTGAACATAACTTATACCTCATGAATCTGGTTATTCATTGATTGCTTATTTTGATGCAGATTGCTGAAGAAATTGGGTCAGAAGCAAAGTCTCAGAGGGCCTTCTTAGATGAACTGGTATGCTGTTGATGTCGCTTAAGTTCTTTATATATCCATCATAGTCCATCAGCGACATGCATTTACTCTTTACTTTGTAGGGAAACCACTGATTAAATATAGCATATCTGAATATGGCATTCGTTACGTTTATTTCAAATGGCTGTGATCCTTATTTGGGAAACTCCAGCTTCATTCCCAACGTATGTTAGATAAATTCCACTGTAGCTTACAAATATTTGAATCTTGATCCACGGTTTAGATTATGTTACTTATACTCAGGGTCTATCTGGTTTGAACTCTGGTGAGTAGGAAAGCTTTCTTTAATCTCGGCTAGTTAGGTGAATGCAGCAGGAAATGGTTTCAGCCTATCATTGACTAGCAGTCTCCTTGTGAAAGGAGAATATGGTGTTGACTATGTACATTGCTTTTAGTTTCGTTCTAGTTTTTCTGTTGTTACCTGAAGAACATCCGAGAAAAGATAATGACAGCTATATTTGGTTGTGTGAGACTGCAGACACAGGCATTAAGTGCTGCTACTAAGAATTACTCTAGCTAGGATGCGTAAAACAAGAGGACCAAATGCTGTAATTAAGTGCTGCTACTAAGAATTACTCTAACTAGGATGCATAAAACAAGAGGAGCAAATGCTGTTCTTGTCTGAAACAGAAAAACCTTCAATGGTGTTTTTTTTTTGGGTGTGACAGCAAATGACATTGATGAGAGCGCAAGCCGGGGTGAAGAACAACATAAGGAAACTGAACACGAGCATAATCCGTAGTGGCAACAATCATATCATGCACGTGCTTCTTTTTGCGCTCCTCTGCTTCTTTATCCTGTACATGTGGTCCAAGATGTTCAAAAGATGAGAGAGGCTCATGGTGTACCCCCCAAAAAAACCTTAATATGAATGTTGGAAAGTTGTAGAAATATCCTCTAGTTACAACATTTTGTGGCTCTTCTAGTTCCCTATTATATAGAAATGCTTGTTTTGAACAGAGATTATATATGAATATGAAGCAAAAACTGGGTCAGAGAAACGCATAACTTGCGTCTATACCATTTTTTTTTTAGACCGGTTCAATGTCTGCCGTAATCCGATTCATGAGCATTGAGCAAGCTGTGTGACAAAAAGAGATGGGCTGGGCTTACGGTGTTATGGGCCTTTTTAAATTGGTTTTTATGACTAAAATTTACGGTGGTAGCACCCGTAGAGGATAAACTCTGTACACTATGTAAATGTGAGAAAATAAAATGGGAAGGAGATAAAGAAGTGAGAAATTTTAATGGCTTCCTTATCCACCTCCGTTGTAGCTTCGGCTTCGTCGCGTATATGGCAGCATCCTTCTTCCAACGGCAAGATTAGCGTTCCTTCCGCTTCGCTTTCTCTGCGTACTGGTTGTTCGAGACAGACTCCGTTTTCTCTGAGCTCTTCCGCTTCTTCTCAACTGCTCCATTGCTCGTTTCTCTCGTCACCTCTTTCCTTAGCGTCTCCATTTTCAGGTAAATCTCCTCAATTTGGTTCTATGGCTTGTATGTGTTTAGCTCTGGTACTATTGTTTGATAATGTAATGAATCAAAGTTTTCTCCCCAATTTTGATTTTGGTTTTCGTGTCTTGTTTGTGTTTGTGTTTGAAATTGTAACTGTTCGCGTGTGGGTTTGGCTCTAGCTTGCGTTTAGAACCTATTTATTCGAGATTTTAATGTAGAATTTGGGAATTATATTTTACAGTAGATAAATCTTAGCATTTAGCTCAGTACACTAGTAGCTCCATCTCACTCTATTGTTGTTTGTATTCTTTGTTTCTCATCTAAGCTCATGGCTGTTGAAAGCAGCGATTATATAGGTTCAATGATTATAGATTCTGTGCTCAAATTACTTCAAAGTACTTATCCTCCTCCTTTGTTGTAAAGTCTAGTGCAGGACCATTATAACTAGGCTTGGGGTTGAGTAGTGAATTATAGCTTTGCCAGTTCAACAATAGACCGTATGGTTAGTTGAGAGTTCAAGGGTTAAAAAGGGAACCTAGGAGAATGCAATGGGGTCATTTTGGATTTGTCTGGGGTCTTGGTTCAGGGCTGTGTCGAGAGTTTAGTGATCCCTCTAATTAATCAAGGCTCTTGTATGGTCTACTTCTTTGGTGAACTAAATGAAGGAGTTTAGAATTATCAGCTTGTACTACCAAACCTGTAATGTCACATTTATCAAAACGGTGTTGCTATCTTTTCAGGTTTGACCATTGCGTTTGATCTCAGCAGTCAAACTAGTGGCCAGAAACGCAGAGGCCTTGTAGTGAGAGCTGGAAAAGCTGCTCTGTGTCAAACAAAGAGAAGCAGATCAAGAAAATCTCTGGCTAGGACTCATGGTTTCCGTAAGAGGATGAGAACCACTAGTGGTAGAGCAACCATAAAGCGCCGACGTGCCAAGGGACGTTGGAATCTCTGTCCCAAGTCCAACCCTAGCAGTGGCAAACGGGCCTGAAGGTTCTTTCTCTCCTCACTCTATCTGTAATCTTGTTTGATATGCTTTTTTTTTTCTTTTTTCTTCGCCAGAATATACAATGAGAAACAATATTCAATGAGCACTTTTCTGCTTTCAACTCTTTTGCATCATTGATCGTTATAATTCTGAAGAACATATTACAATGTTGGGGTCCATGACAGGCATTATACTACTTGTTTCCCTAAATTGAACCTAATTCGACACCAAAACAACTTAAGAAACTAATCCACACTTACCTTTAGCATTTTGTCCTGTATGAGAAAAGTCCCGGATGAAATCCTTCAAATATATTTCAATATGTGACAAGATTGCCACTTTTCACCTCTTTAATCTCGCAAACTCTTGCTCTTGGCGGCATCGGACGTTCTAAGGAGGTGTTATTGAATCAAGGTTTTAAAATGCTTTTAACTTATTTCAGGTTGAGATGTATTGTGAAATACATGAGAAAAGGGTGGTATTTTGTTTTAGATAATTTTGGGTATAGAGTACAAAACAGAAATAAAAATTAAGAGGTGGTGATGGAAGAACTTAGGTAGAGTATGTTATCAGAAAACGTTTCGAGCCACAAAATGATGAAGGATTTAAGTTGCGAGAAGAAAATATATTCGATTGAAAATTGAAACAAAATTTAGAAAAGAAGAGAACAGAGGGACAACAGATCTGAGCGAGACCATAGTCGAAGTTTAATGAACACATAAATTAATTTGTAGTAACTTTATCTTCAAATTTAATCATAAATAATTAATTATAAACAATTTTTTTTAAATCACTAATTTATATAGAATTATAAAATTATGTTTTAGTGAAAAATATAAAGATATAAATTTTTGGAAATTCATTTAAAAATATTATAAATTGCAAAATCATGGTTCTGAAATTTAGCTATAGTATTGATAATGATGAATAATTGATAAAATTGTTGGTGGTGAAAATTTATATTACTAGATTTTTAAGAGATTAATAATGAAATTATAATATAGAAACTTAAATTAGTTTATTTGCATAAAAATAACATTATGCAAATAACTTTATTCTCTAATTTTTTTCTTCTAAACACTTTATTAGTAATCATAGTCAATATCACGAATTACACACGATATTAGTCAGTATGCAGAATTTGCGGATAACAAATTATTACATAAGCAGATATATGCACCATATAGTAAAAAATACATTAAAAGAAGTGAATTTGATGATACTTTCTGTAGATAAGCCTTATTCGCTAACGGATCACTGAATCCATTATTTTCCTTCTTCATCTTCGATCTTTCTCTGATGCGAATGGTGTGCGGGAGTAATAATTTTGGTTAAATCTCCATATTGCACACCATATTACAAAACTCAATGCTTCCGATAATAGTTCTGAAATATCGACATTATATTACCAAATATTCCGTATCAAAGTCATTTTGAAATTTTTTGACTTTATTTTTATAGCGATTTGATTCGAAAAGAACAATATTCCTTCAAACGATTGGTCCTTGTTAGTTTCTCCAAAGCCGATGATGTCAGGATCAAAGACCCAAATTACATCTCCACACCATACAATAGAGGGTGATGAAAATCTCCAATAGCGCCACTTCAATTTTATACCAATTACGATTAATTGGTTAAAAATAAAGAAAAAACACAATCATAGATATGACACCGACAACACCTTGGACACGGGAAAAACGCTCAACAAAAGAGAAGGATAACTCGACAACCATTTGGAAGAAAATTTGTGAAAGAGAACACAGATTTAGCCTACCAAAACCCCACAATTTTAATCGCTTATATAGAGAAGCATTGATAGTAATTTCTGTATTGGTTTGTCTGTGAATCAAATCTAAAATACATGAAAAGAGAAAAGATTGCAATTCATAAAATAAATAAGAGAAAACAACTTCTTTGAGATCCATTTTCTGACAATACGAATCGCAAACTCTCTCTATTCCTTGAGTGAACATTGAAATCGAAACCATCATAGAAGAATTTGTTTGGGATTGATCTAAAACTATGGAATTCATGATCAATCGATTCAAAAGTTTTTGCACCCTTTCAATCTTCTTTTAGAGGAGAGAGAAGAGAGCAATTTTTTTAACCGGTGTAATCTTTTTAACAAAAAATAAAAATAAATTAAAAAAATAATTTTATTGTCTAATTGAAAACGATTTTTACTTCTTTTTTTAAACAAATTTAAAATATACTATTAATATATTTTATTAATTTAAATATTATATTTAAATTTAATTTATTTTTAAACTTAAAAACTCGCTCGTCCGACATATCATAATCTATTCATATATAATAAGGATCATGCCTTTAAGTCTTTAACTGAATTAACTCTTCCTTTTTTATAAACACGTCACTACCTTTCTATCTCTAGTTAGCCGATGTAGGACAGACTTAAACTATTCCTTACCTCATGACAAAAATCTATTTCTCAAATATCTGTTATCCGATTCGTTCCGATTTAAGTTTGAGCTAGTTAGGGCCATTTCTTAATATATAGGGGAATCATTTCTTTTACTTTTACCCAAACAAAAATTACTTCACTTATCTCATAAAACTTATATTAAAATGTTTATATCTAATGCTAGAAAAGTGGATAAATATTCGGAGGTCTACAGATTTTTACTCGCCGCGAGGCAAATTCGGATATAAAAAATTAAGATCATTTTCTTTGCGGATCTAACAGGATGGGTTTCACATTACTGTAAATTAGCGGATTTAGTACAACAATTTTTGCAGGGGTCACATTTGTATATTTTGAACCAATTCTTACTTTGCTCCAATAAAATTTTGGTCGTGATCCAAGTTAAAGTGGTTTTAAAGTCTGTGCAAGTTTACGGATACTCGTTTTTATTATGTGAGTTTGCAGGTTTTTGGATATTCGTTTTTGGTTTGCGGTCTATTCACGGATTTTGTAAAGTTTGACAGAGCAGTCACAGATTTACTAATTTACACTCACTGTTTTGCGGGATGGATTCAAATACTTAAAAAAAATTTCAAAACTCGTAGATTACGGATCACATATCGCAAACTTACTTATTTCCAAAGTATATTCATATACATATCCTTATTTTCTATTTTATGCGGGTTTTTTTAATAGTCTTAAGATCTGCCGATTTCGCCAGCTACTAGATTCCAACAAAGACGACATAAAATTTGATAGAACATTAACGTACTAAAGCAATAAACTTTGCTAAATTCGAGACTGGCGATGGATAATTTAATTATTTTCCATCAATTTATGTACAAACCCCCCTGAAGATTTTCCAATCTTATCCAACCACCTAAAGGAACTTTAAACTGATGCAAAGTGCAACCAGTCTTCTGACATACATTCCCATCAAAAGAGAAAGAAACACTATGAAATCTAACAGAATGTTGGGAATCCCGACACGCCAACAAACTTGTCCTTGGGGATCCCATTTTAAGAGAAAACGGTTTCTCATAACAGTTACAAATTAGTTTGATTATTTAATCTATATTATTCAAATCATCAAACTTCTGTTATGAATTAAATGTAAGCAACACAAGAAGTGATCTAAAATGATATTGTATTAAGAAAATAATGTTAGTTAGTACTTTATATATAAGATTTGTTGTCAACACGAAAATAAACTGAGTAAACGAAAAATAGAACTCAGCTGCGTTTTTTAAACTCGTCCGTAAAATCTGACGATGGTGATGACCCAATCATCACATATGCCAACGGTGAGTTTTGTCCTAGTCCCACAACAAACAATTACATTATGTCTTAAACACTACGCTTAACTAACTAACAAAACGTGATGCCAAAAGAAAACAACTAACTATAACAAAACGTAGAAACCAACAAATATTAATGATATAAAATTTATTTTCACATAAGAGTACTCAACTCCATAAAATCTAGTTCTACTATTCACCATATGATTAATACATCTCTACAGTTTTTTTCATAAATAGAGACGTGGAAGATATAAAATCTAGTTAGAAATTGCTACAAGAATCAGAGTGAAAATATATTTATTTAAATAACTCACCCGGCTACATTGTCTTACAAGGTATAGTAAGTAATTGTATCGAGCAACAAAATTAAACATTAAGGTAAGCTTAAGTTGCGATAAAGATTAATACCACATCAAACTACATAATGCATTATCACTTTAACATAAACCGTCTACCGAATTAGTCAGGCAACCGGATAAGAAGCATACTGAGCCAGACCACACATTCCTTGTGGCCACTCCACATCTCTACGGATCCTAAGGTAACCATTCTCTCCCCAAGTCTTACCCCAAGAATTCTTAGCCAGCCAGTATTTGATCCCCTCCGGACTCGTTCCATATCCAACCAACGTCACTGCATGATTCACGCTGGTCCCACAGTCCCGCCCATTGTACACTCCCCCTGAGTAATGGATGAAGCTGGCCTCCATCGAGGCAATGCCCACTGAGACTGGTTGTCTTGAAACGGCTTCGAGCAACGCACGCTCGTTGTTGCTTGGAACGTTTTGGAGTTCTCTGATTTGTATGGCGTGTCTGGCGTTGGACCGACACGTCCCCTCTTTCTCTTGGTAGGGGTATTCGTTTTCTGAAGATATGCCTCCGTTTTTGATTATGTAGTTGAAAGCTTCATTCACTGTTCCGCCCTTGCAACCGTTGTTCTGCTCGAATCTGTCGCAATCTAGAAGCTGTTGTTCGGACAATGATATGAGGTTTCCGCGAGCAATCTTAGTAAGACCTTCCACCACTGCGATTGCTGAGAACGCCCAACAACCTCCTGCCCATATATATTGGTTACTTCATTTTTGTTACTAAACGAATCTCACTTTGGGAAAGCTAAAGCTAGAAAGATCACCCTAACTTGGACATTAAGTTTAGTATGTGGAATGTAACTAAATCCAGCCGTTTACTACATTGTAAGTTTTCCAATTTAATACTTGTAGAGACTAGTCTTATTATATATAATCATGACAAGCTTACCACATCCTCCTTGGGATTTAACAGGTGTTACAGCTCCTTCGTTTCTCCAGTCTTTGCTGTTCTCGACGACATCACTAACGTTCCAATTCATAGATGACATCGTTTCATCAACCACTTCTAATGGTGAAGTTACGTTAATACCCCGGAGACCGGTGTGGGTGGCAAGGAACTCTTCTTCGCTCCAATCCGTGAACTCGTTGACACCAAGTGTGTAGCTTTGATTCCCCATATTATTAAAGTCCTCAATAAATTTCAAGTTTTTCTTGAACACTTTAAGCCTCATCTCTTTCTCGGATTCATCCTTATAAACTTGAGAGAATTGAATCATCCATTGTTGGTGGTAATCAACAATGGATGGCTCATGCAACGTGATACGAGATGTGGCTTGAGAGATCCCTAGATCCATGAAAATAATAATTAGAATCACGAACACGGAAACTACCAAGACCATTATGGTTTTGGTAAATAGGAAAAATTATAAATTTACGAAAAAATTACACAAAAAGTATGAAACTGTATTTTTTCTTAAATATGTAAAGGTTTTGCGTTGTAGTGTGGTGAAGATGTGAGAATGGGGAGAAAATGATATTTTATAGAGTGAGGAATTAGTGTTGTTATGTTGGAAGCAAATGCAAGTTGACTCTATTATGGTGATGTAAAGAATTTAGAAAGCTTGGACGAATTTGTTTTATATCCTTAGATCCATGTTGAGTACAACTTTATGATACTGATGAGCGTATCTATTTACCAAACTGGAAACAGTCAACATTATGTGTAAAATAAATTATAGATCCCCAATCACATGTGACGATGAGATATATGTAGAAGTAATTCCAATATGATGTTAACCAAAAAAAAAGATTCAAAACAAATTTCCATTCTTTATATGCATAGGTAGTTTGAGCATAATTTATATATATATATATATATATATATAACTCAAATATAATAAACATTTAAGTTAGTTTATCGAAACATTATGTTGCTTTCTATATTATCAATTAATCTCGTATTCATTTCTTACAAATCAAATATAATAAATATTTAAGTTAGTCATAAATTATGTTCCTTTCTATTATCTCAATCTCACATTCCTTATAAAATATTTTGTTATTAAACTGTTTACTTTAAAATAATTTGTTTGTCGAATCACCTTTGCCCCATTGGTTAAATGTTTTAAAACTTCTACATAAGATATGGAATTCGATTCACAGATACCATGGTTTGTTGCAAATTAATGAATGCGCAGTTTTCATATGTTCAGAGTACTGCAGATAGAATCGTTTATCGTGGTCTCATATGTTGCGGGAAGAGCATGTCCATCATACGGATGTTGTCATGCAGAATTGTCTATCGTACACGCAGAATTGTCTATCGTACATCTGAGTGTTGTGAAAAAAGTATATTCATCATGAAGATGTTGTACATGCAGAAGTGCCTATCAAAAAAAATTTGTTTGAAAAAACTGTTAAAAAATAGTTGTTTGAAGAAATTGTTGGATAACCGTTGAAACTATTGTTTAAAGAAATTGTTCATCGAAATTGCCATATATTATAACTAGCCATACATCACAATAAACTAGATCAAATATGTCTAATAATGATGTAGCATATAATAAACAAAAATAAAAATAATTTGTTCTCATCGTATTGGACCAATTGGCATCTACGTTTTCTAAAACATAATAAATATATACTTCTATTAAATTCATAATTAGAAGACCAAATTGAATTGCTCTTTCAATAATTGTAAAACAAAATGAAAACAACTTTTTTAACGTATGAGATCCATAACGAAGGGAAGAAATTGGGATTAAACATTATGCAACTAAACCTCGATTTGTCTTACGTTTTGATGCATGGAGGAGGATCCGATGCAGAAATTAGAGAAGTTGCTTCACTTGAAATGGGTTGAATTATCACATGGTGTTTTTGCTGGTATGAGGGTCTGCTCTAGTGGCGGGTTTCCTCAATTTTATAAGCAAAATAATTATGGAAACAAAAGGCATAGGAAGAGTGGATAGTAGAAGACGGGTCAATGGTGTCTTTGTACTTTGACTATATATGAATGCAAAAAGTTGAAGGACCTTCCGTATATAAAGGAACTGACAATTGTAAAAATGAAGAGGGAATGGAAGGTGAGATTTTCTGATGGAAGAGAAAATCATCACAAAGTCCAATACATTCCAGGTGTTCAATTTATTAGATGTGAGGAAGAATAAGAGTGAATGACCACGCAGGTAAAAATATTGTATATTGTTCACTTTTTTCGCTCTGCATCCTATTTGGATTATACGTCCATATAGAGTCATGTTGTTACTTCAACTATAACTGCTTTAACTTAGACCTCTGGATACATTGTAATGTTGTGAGCCAGAATTTCAAGAACAATTAATTTACTGATTTATTTGTAGATAGGTGATGTGAAAAATCACATCATGAAGGTAATCATATGTCTGGAATGATTTGGATAATAAGAAACTCTCAAGGTATTATGCAACACTGTGGAATAGGCAAATTCCAAGGAAGAATCACAATAGAGAAGGCTGAAGTTTCGGCTCTTACATGGGCACTACAAGCTGTGTGGGGACTTGGATTTAGAAAGATTGTATTTGAATGAGAAAACTTCAATATCCAGCGGCTCATCAATACAAAAGCTGCAAATCTGCGATTACAAAACTATCTAGAGATAGTTCAACTATGGAGGGTGATGTTCGCAGTACGTAAAAATCTAAATACCAACCTCGCCAACAAAACATCTGTGCGGATCACCTAGCTATATTAGTTATATCCTCTGCAACTGACTGGGCAATTTATAATTTGTGCCCTAGTTTCCTTATCCCATTTGTAGTGTATGATTCTAAAAAAATTCATTAATAAAGGTTTTTAGAAGGAAAAATAGAAAAAGGTGATTAGAGCGACAAGAGATATAATTATATAACTCACCCGGTTCCATTTTCTCACAAACGTATAATAACTAATTTATACATTATATGGAGCAATAAAATGAACATTAAGGTCAAGCTTAAGTTGCGACAAAGATTTATACCACATCAAACTACAAACGCATGACCACTTTTTTCTTTTACTTTTTGAATATTACTATTTTTATTTCCTTTTCTTGTTTATCCTTCTCCAAGAGGGATATCATTTGGAGTTTACAGAGACGAATGAAAAAGATAAGAAAATAAAAGACAAACAAGATACATGGAGGCATACAAAAGACAAATGTATGATCACTTTAACATAAACCGTCTACAAATTAGATCATCTTTAGTGGGAGTTTTTAAAGTGAGTTTCTCATAATAAAAAAAAAGAAAGAAAAATTTATATATTAAGAGCAAACTGAATAAACGCCAATGGTGTTCTATTGATGCCTTTTTATTGTATAGTTGTGATTGTTTATTAACTATTTTTTTTGTCTAAAGTTTCAACTCTTCGTGTAAAATTATATCATGTCTTTTCAGTCCTATGTATTCATTGTCCAGCATAAACATATGATTTTGAAAACCAAGATAGATTACAATGCGGTGTAATTGTTATAACAATAGTGATACATTTGCAATGGTGTCTTTTGGTACGACGATGTGAAGAAAATGATTGTTGGGGAAAACGTTCACGGCATGAGCTCTATCAAAATTGAATATGTCAAAAGACTGGAAAATTGAAGACACGAGTTCACGGAAATACTACCGAACTCTCAAAGAGGTTAGAAAATTGAACACATCTGGTTATTTAAATACTCACCATTTTCTCTTTTTCATTGCTCTGTTTGCTTATTTATTTTGTCAGTTAGTTTATTGCTCTCTTTTTGTTTTGTTGCTATCTTTTTATTCCTCTATCTTGATGGTCTGCGGCAGGACCGAAGTGTGTTGATGATGAAAAAGATGAATAGGATGTTTGCAGCATCTGCAGAAATCCAAGGGATGTAGAAAATTTGCTTCGGTATCCATGCGCCTGTAGCAGGAGCATTAAATTTGTTCATCAGGATTGGCTCCTTCAGTGGTTTAATCACAGTATCACTCGTCAATGTTAGGTTTTTTTTCTATAAAGAAGGTGAGGTTTTGTTCCTTTTTACGATTAATTGTTATGGTTCTCGACAGAAGAAATGCAAAATTTAGAAATCTTATTAAGATATGAATTCGTGATAATTTTGATACCTTTTAGAAACTTTTGAGTAGAACGAAAATGTAATGGGTCAATCTTTTTACCATTTCTTTTTATGTGAAACTCCTATATTGTTTGAGAAGATGATAAATAAATAAGAAATTGCAAACAATTTTGTGTGCTCATCTGTAATCAAATGCATGATAGTTAAAGTAATAACGACTTTTCATTATAATATAGAGGATATATTCTTATTATTCCAGTAGAATTCTGACACGAAGAGTGACAAGATGCACTACAAAATAAACAATGGATTGCATCAAACAAATAAATAATAATAATTTGAATTATTTATTATGTTTCATACAAAATTTATAAATTAATAACAAGAACAATAAGTAATGTGAAGACTGATAATTTGATATCAACTAAATAAAATTGATACTTATCACTCAAAAAAAATTTACAAACTAAAAATTAATATCAATTATTTAATTGATAAAAATAATTATCATTTAAAAAATGAAAAATTGATATTTTTACCGTTGGCTTATATCGCGAAAAGAAGTTAGAAGGAGGAAATTTCCTCTATAAATGTCTCGTAGCATTCTTGAATAAGTTTAGTAAAAGTTTAGGTGAAAATATTTTATCTCCAAATAATTATATAGCTTTAGTTAAATACCAAATTATATGTGAAATCTTATCATATAAATTTAATAATATTTTAATTAATTAAAATGAATTATAAAATCAACTAATTTTTGTACAATTATTTACAACCGTAACAATTACAAGTTCAGTTATAAACAAAAGATATAATTATGTTGCATCAATTATTAGAACTGTAACAAATATTAAAATTATTTATATTAATTGTTGCGCAATTAACATTATTGGCTTGTAAGTCATGCAAATTTAATATCATTTATTTTAAATATTGCATATTATCATTAATTACAAAAATGATGTAATATTTATCTTAACAGATGCAAATATTTTGCATTAATACTGCCAAAGTCATTTACATAAATGATGTAAAATCAATTTGCATCAAGTATAAGTAATGCAAATAGTTAAATACATAAAATAAAATAAGTAATGCAACTAACCCATTTTTTATAGTGATGAGAAATGTGACATGAGATTTTGCAATATGCAATCGTTTCTAAAATCATTCCAATAGATCTAAACTGTTATTTCTAAAAAAAAATAGATAGACAGAGATAAGAAAAAAAAAAAAGAATTAACGTATACATATCGACTAATAAATCTTCGAAGCCGAAGTACGCAAATGTTAGAACGAAATCTTGTCTAAGCTTCTTGTTGGATTGCACCTCTGAACCTAATTTCATGAACAATTTCTCCATCACGACCTAGCAAGACACAATCTCCTGATCACTACTTTGGCTTTGCTTTGGATTAGGCACAAACCCTCCGTTACAAATAGAACAAAAGGAGCAGTGGTTGAGGAAATGGAGATGGTGACTGTGAATACACTAGTAGCAGAAAAACATTTTGTCAACCGCCATTGCTGCTGCAGTGGAGTCAGTAGAATTCTCACCGGAAAACATGACGAAATCTGCAAAAGTTTTATAACCCGATGAAGATGTGAGAGGAGATGAAGGAAATAATCATTTGGTCAGTTAAAATGGTGTTATGCTTTAAAGGCCTATTACAAAGTGAATGGGGTATTCGACGGCTACACTTACCTTCGAAAGATTAGCCGGATAATAAAACATTCAGAATCTCTTAATTATAAAAAAAATGTCAAGAGAGAGGAGAGAAAGATAACTCTTTGGTTTGTTGCCGACTTAAAACCGTGTCCTAACAATGACTATAGAATTTGGGTTGTAGTTCACGAACGGTCCATGTTTAGTTTTAAGTTTCAACTAACTTTTAAGGAATGTTATATATTGTTGACTTTTTAGTTTTTTAAGTTTCTAACAGATTTTTATGAATCATTAGATTTATAATTTTTAGTCGAAAAAATAGATTTATAATTTTCACGGATATTATGGATTATATTAGTAAATTTATAGATATTATAAATCAACAAATTTATTAAAATTTGATAAGAGCATGGCTTTTTACCTACCTTTTTTTTATTTTGACGGCACCTTTTTTACCTACCATGGTTGCGGGAATCAACACAACAGGGCAACTGATTCTTTTTTTTGGGTAAGTACTAAGTAGTACTGAATATTCTTGTTATATAAGATTTGCACCCGATAGATTTGTCATTTGAGCAAGCTTATTTAGATCTATAGACTTCAAGGCATCACAAGGCAGAAATTTTTAATCTCGCGGGAGAGATGACGATGTTTAAGTAGAATCCATCCTCTTTTATTGACTAGATGTAGAAGGATGTAGAAAATCTTACTAAAAATAAATAAACGTTTATAATGAATTATACCAAATACAGCTAAACATGTGATTCAATGAATTAATTAGTAAATTAACTTTCGAAGTTGTTTTCAAAAACGTTACAAAGTATTCAAACTGTTTGCCCTTTTAGTTTAGTCAAATATTCAAATTGACAGTCACAAAGAAGTGTATTCTGTTGATCTGTATTTTATAGATCAAGTAAACCAAAATAAACTAATTGAGTCATGTAAACTTGCAGTTTTCATAAATAAGTTCAGCGAAAATTATTTAATAAATAAAAGTAGATCAAAAGCATTTAAATTTTAGTTTCTTCATATAGTATTTTTTGTGCTTATATGAATATTACACACTAAATCAAGTCATAAATACTTTTAAAGTTCACATAATACATGTGTTTGTTGATCTTTTAGCGAAAACATGTATTTCTACACTGGACAATGGGTTTTGTTTAATTCCTGTCCAAATTGTTTACTTTTGTCTATAAACAATGATTATGTAATTGATAGTTAATAAAGAAAATTGAAGAAAAAAAAATACACTCTTAAAGTTCAAGGTTAGTAAATAGTATACTATTTCTTTTACTGGTATTATTTAAAAATTTTGAAATTTAATTGATGTTTTTATAAATAAGAAAAATTCACAAACAAACAATTTCATTAATAACAAATCAGGATTACAAAGTCTTATACAAAACCTTTCGAAAAAACAGATTATTACATAAACATATATATGCACCATGTATTGAAAACGATAATAACATGAGAAGTAAATTTGACTATGCTTCACGAAATAAATGTTTATTCGCTAGCGGTAGACTACAACCGTTATTTTTTTTTTCTGTATTCAATTTTTTTCTAATGTAAATTGTGTGTTTGGCTAGTAACTCTTGGCTAAAACTCATAATTACACACATCATTATGAAACTCAATTTTCCGTATTCAAAACTTTCTAACGGAGTTTGGTTTTGACTTTGTCGTCTTGTCATATTTTCTCTAGTCTTTCATATTTTCCATGGCGGCTCCTATAAATATATATATCTACTTTTTATAAAATATCCATATATTGATCAACAATCTCAATAAATATTATTTGCGTTATTTTATTGTGAGGTTTTGTTTTTCATTATAATATTGAGTTCATTCATTTTATACTTTTTCGCCTAAAGTTGAGTTTTTCACTATATAACCTTTATATCTCTATTTTGATTTTTTTAAATAGTTACCATTTTTTTTTAATTTGTCAAAATTTGATCCAAATAAACAGGTAGATTATCTTCTTTCTCTCTCTTATCGTTCATCTCCTTTCAGTTCATCAATATTGTCTTATCTCTCAGTTATTAGTTATTACCTCACAGTTTTTCTCAGGTAATATATTTTTTTCAACAATCTTATCATAGTTTTCCATATCACACCATTTTTTTTCAATTTGTTTGATCCTCTCTGTAGAAGTAGCTCAAGAAAATCTCTGGCTAGGACTCATGGTTTCCGTAAGAGGGTGAGGACCACTAGTAGTAGAGCAACCATAAAGCGCCGACGTGCAAAGGGACGCTGGAAACTCTGTCCCAAGTCCAGCCCTAGCAGTGGCAAACGGGCTTGAAGGTTCTTTCTCTCCTCACTCTATGTGTAATCTTGTTTGATATGTTTTTTTTCTTGTTTTTCGCCAGAAGTTACACTGAGAAACGTTATTCAATGAGCTCTTTTATGCTTTCAACTCTTTTGCATCCTTGATTCGTTATAATTCTTAAGAACATATTACAGTGTTAGGGGTCCATGACAAGCATTATAGTACTTTCTTCATTAAATTGAACTTAATCGACTCCAAGAGTACAAGACTGCTTAAATAAACTAATCCACACTTACCCTTGACATTTTGACTGTGTAAAAATGTCCCAGATGCAATCTTTTCTATATAACACTACTCTTTTATATACAAACTAATTACTTTTTAGGATTAGTGAAAGTTAATATAATTTACTTAGGTTTTAGAGAGAAAACTAAAACTAAATTAAATAAATCCTTAATGGAAGAGAGGGATCAGATGGTGTAACACTGAGAGCGCCAAATTGTTGTAACAGGTTTTGGTCGGAACGCTCTTCTCATATTATAGTTGTAGAGAAATAATCTCCGATAGTGCTTAGCACTAGCCCAAGACCGTAATACCCAAGAGACCCGAAAGAATCAAAAGACCCTCTAAGTATGAAGGAGAAAATGGAAGGACACTTTGAAGAACTTGGAAAACTCTTAGAGAAATTAAGAACTTATGAAGAAGGACACTCTTTCTTTAAACTTAGCTTTTATTTCACTTTCTCGACTTGTGTTACAAATGGAAGAGGAGGGAGCTATTTATAGGCTCCAAAACTACAAATCTTCTTCTAATCTCTAGAACTCTCTAACATAATATCTAGATTTTTATGTTAAAATTATCTAGATTATTCTACACTAATCCTTAGATATTTATCTAATAGAATTCTCTAGAACACTTAAAGGAGGTGATGATCTTTAAGATATTTCTAGAGACATTCTAGAACTTGGGCTTAATTTTGGGTTTAGTCCAATAATGGATAATTGGATTATAAACCCATAATTAAGTTGAATCCAAAATCAAGTTTAATTTCAATACTCCCCCTTAAACTTGATTTTGTCAACCATCCCAAGCTTTGAACGAAGTACCTCGAATTGACCTTTTGGTAATGCCTTAGTGAATATGTCTGCAACGTTGTCTTCACTTCGAACCTCCAAAACTTCAATTGTTCCATCAAGCACCTTCTCCCTTATAAAGTGATGCTCTAACTCAATATGTTTTTTCCTTGCATGAAACACCGGATTGTTAGCCAACTTGATAGCACTTTGATTATCTCCATAGATTGTCACCGGCTTGTTTGTAGGCTCGAACAAATCTTCAAGGAGTCTTCGAAGCCATATACACTCTTGAGCTGCGAGTGTAGAAGCTTTATACTCCGCTTCAGTGGTAGACAATGACACCGTTGCTTGCTTCTTGCTGCACCATGAAACACTTGTGTCTCCACATAAGAACACATAACCTGAAGTAGATTTTCGATCATCTAGATCTCCACCAAAGTCAACATCTGTAAAACCATGTAGAGCGATCTTTGTATTGTACTTGTACACCAAGCCCATCCCAAGAGTTGTCTTGACATACTTCAATATCTTCTTTGCTGCTTCTAAGTGTGGCTTCCTTGGTGCTTGCATAAACCGACTTACGAGACCTACCGCGAAGGCGATGTCAGGTCTTGTAATGGTTAAGTATAGAAGACTTCCCACAAGAGCGCGATAAGGTCGAGGATCAGGTAGTAAGGATCCTTCATCACGTCTAAGCTTGATATTCACATCCATCGGAGTAGTGCGTGTCTTTCCTTCGTGTACTCCGAATCTCTCAACAATTCTTCTTGCATAACTTTGTTGGCCAATGAATATTCCATTCTTCACCCTTTCAACCTCTAGGCCAAGAAAGTTATTTAGCTCACCCAACTTCTTCATCTCAAACCTAATCGACATATCCTCCTGTAGACGAGCAATTTCAGCTTCATTGTTTCCCGTAATTATCATATCATCCACATAAATAAGAACTACTACGTGGACTCCTCCATTCTTCTTGAAAAATAAACTTGGATCGGAATTTGATGCCCCATAACCGCAAAAGTGAAGATACTGAGCAATCTTACCATACCAAGCTCTTGGAGCTTGTTTTAACCCATACAAAGCCTTCTTAAGCTTGCACACATGATCAGGATGCTCTCGAGATTCAAAACCAAGTGGTTGCTCCATGAAGATGTTTTTATCAAGCTCACCATATAGAAATGCATTTTTCACGTCTAGTTGCCATAACTTCCAACCAAAGCTTGCAGCTAAAGATAAGAGTGAGCGTACCGTAGTCATCTTCGCTACTAGACTAAAGGTTTCATCATAATCTTCTCCGTACTTCTGAGAGAACCCTCGAGCAACCAGTCTTGCTTTAAACCTATCAATGCTCCCATCTGCTTTCCGCTTTATTTTATACACCCATTTGCAAGACACGGGTTGGACATCCTTGGGTTTTGGAACTAAAGCCCAAGTTTCATTCTTTATGAGAGCGTTTATCTCCTCATTCATTGCAGTTTCCCATTCTTGAATTCCTTTTGCTTCTTCATAAGATGATGGTTCATCCTCATCTAAAGGGGCTGCAAAGAAGCAAGAGAAGTTAGTGACGAACTCTTCATCTCTAAACCGAGCAGGCCTAACAATGTTCCTTTTTGGTCGTTGATCAGCCAAGGAGTCACAATCTTCCTCCTTTTCTTCTTCTTGGTCATTGCTTCCCCTTTCACCATGCATCTCATTTCCAGAACTTCTACTCTCACTTGGTACTTGGAGAACTGGTTTATCAATCCTGGAGGAACTCGCACCATCTTGCTCAACCAAGACTTGAGGTGGCCCATAAAATGAGGAAACTTCATCAAATACAACATCACGAGACACGATGTATCGATGTGTCTCAGGGTCCATACACCTCCATCCTTTCTTTTGTTCATCATAACCAACAAAGATGCATTTCTTCGCCTTTGCCTCTAACTTTGTCCTTTGAGAGTTGAAAACATGGACGTAGCAAATTGATCCAAATATCCTGAGATGTTTTACAGTTGGCTTCTTCCCATGAACCATCTCATAAGGAGACTTCATATTGTTTGGACTTAGTGGCATTCGATTGATGACATACGCTGCACATTTCATTCCTTCCGCCCATAAGGTTTTAGGTAAATTCTTGTCATGCAGCCAACTTCTACACGTCTCGCTTATGTGTCGGATTTTCCGTTCCGCTACTCCATTTTGTTGAGGTGTATATGGACATGTAAATTCCCTCTTGATACCTTGATCTCGACAAAAAAAGAGAAACTCCTTTGACATGAACTCTCCTCCATTATCCGTCCTTAGAGTCTTGATCTTCCGACCCAACTCGCCTTCCACGGTAACCTTGAATTCTTGAAATCTTGAAAATACTTCTGATTTTTCCTTTACGAAGTATATCCAGGTGTACCGTGAGAAATCATCAACGAACAACAACATGTATCGAAACCCGGAGTATGAGGGTGTTCTCGTCGGACCCATCAAATCGCTATGGATCTTCTCCAAAGGAGCACCGCATCGTGAGGTAGAATTGTCAAATGGAAGCCTATGTGATTTTCCATATTGACAACCTTCACAAAGTTTTCCGTCATCTTGAATCTTCAACCTTGGGAGCCCATTAACCAAATTCTTATTCACCATAACTTTGAGCTTAGTCATATTTATATGACCAAGTCTGGCATGCCATATAAAGGCATTATCATTGGTGCTCATCTTCTCAACATACGAGTTGGAGGCCGATAAAACATATAAGTCTTTAACTCGTGCTCCAGTGTGAACCACATCCGCCTTTAATTCTTCTATATTTTTCAGCAATTTAACATCTCTTGGGCCAAACAATACATAGTCACCTGAGTCCACCGCATTTACCACAGAGAGAAGATTCTTCTTTACTCCAGGGACATGGTATACGTTCTTGAGAGTAATTGGACTTCCGTTATCTCCTTCAATGACAATTGTCCCTTCCTTCTCAACGTGGTGGATTGAATTGTCAGCGGTAATGATGGCTTCTTTTCCGTCATGACGCTGAAGATTAGAAAATAACTTCTCGTCTCCGGTAATATGATGACTACAACCAGAATCCACAATCCAATCATTTCCAAGATTTTTAATTTTGGATGTACCTGAAGATGCAGCCTCCACCGTGAAACATTTTCCCCATTCTTCGTCTTCAGTATAACCTTTTGATTTTGCCATATTTGTTTCCTTCAGCTTGACTCGACAATCCTTTTTGAAATGCCCAAGTTTTCCACACCGGTAGCACTTGAACCGCTTCTTTTCTCCCATAGAGGATCCTTCTCGTCCATCATTATTTTTTGCACCACCATCTATGGTTTTTTTTCTGAAACTTTGTTGCCTCCGAGCTACAAAAACGCTACCCGAATCATCATGAATTTTAACTCCTGCCATTTGCATGGCTAGCGATTCTTGCGAAGCTAATAAATTTTCAAACTCCTCCAAGGAAGGTTGTGTAGCCCATCCTTGAACTGAAGTCACAAACGGTGTATACTCGGGTCGTAGACCTCGAATAATAGACCGCTTCAACCGAGCTTCTGAAATGGACTCCTCCGGATTAAGAGTATTAATCTCAGAGCAAAGATTTTTTACCTTAACGAAAAACTCAGAGATAGAAGACTCCCCCTGCTTCGCATTCGCCAACTCATTTTCTAATAATTGTAACCGAGCCTCATTTTTCTTGTTGAATAGTTGATCTAACGCTCGCCAAATTGAACTAGCGGATGTACACCTTGACACATGCTCAAACACTCCTGAGGATATTGACCTCTTCAAAGTAAATTCCGCCTTGGCGTTCTTCCGTGTCCATTCTTTTGTTGCTTCCTCATTTGCAGCATCTCCCGTTGGTGATGTAGTGCTACTACCACCGACGACATCCCATAAGTCCTCACTCACCAAATATGACTCCATGCATGACTTCCATAACCGGTAATTAGATTGGTTTAAGATCTCCATTCCCAATCCAACAACACGACCCATTGATTCCATACTTAGAATAAACTTGAGCTCTCTATAACCCCGATCTTGATGAGCACAAAATTAGAATGGCTTTGATACCATGTAGAGAAATAATCTCCGATAGTGCTTAGCACTAGCCCAAGACCGTAATACCCAAGAGACCCGAAAGAATCAAAAGACCCTCTAAGTATGAAGGAGAAAATGGAAGGACACTTTGAAGAACTTGGAAAACTCTTAGAGAAATTAAGAACTTATGAAGAAGGACACTCTTTCTTTAAACTTAGCTTTTATTTCACTTTCTCGACTTGTGTTACAAATGGAAGAGGAGGGAGCTATTTATAGGCTCCAAAACTACAAATCTTCTTCTAATCTCTAGAACTCTCTAACATAATATCTAGATTTTTATGTTAAAATTATCTAGATTATTCTACACTAATCCTTAGATATTTATCTAATAGAATTCTCTAGAACACTTAAAGGAGGTGATGATCTTTAAGATATTTCTAGAGACATTCTAGAACTTGGGCTTAATTTTGGGTTTAGTCCAATAATGGATAATTGGATTATAAACCCATAATTAAGTTGAATCCAAAATCAAGTTTAATTTCAATAATAGTAAGCGAGTTTTTACCATTTCTCATATCCCCTTCAATTTGCCTGAAGGATCATGCCTTTAACTCCACACATTTTCTTTCCGTTTTATAGACATGTCACTACTATCTTCTCTCGAGCTAGCCGATGTGGGATAAAATGAACTATTTCTTGCCTCGTTTACTCATTTGAGAGAAAAAAAAAAAACTATCTCAAATATGAAATTATCTATCAACCGTTTCGTACCTAGGAAATAATTTGTTGTAACCAAAATGTATATTTTACTTTATTTTTCTCACATAACTTAAATTAAAATCTTATTAGTCGAGATAATTTGTTTTCTCCAACATCTAATCCATTGTCATTGCCAATTACTAATTCTATTTGTCGGCTTTTATATCAAAAGTGTATGTGGTAACTTCAGAGTTCTAATATCTGCGAAATTTCACCGACTTCTAGATTTGTGGCCAAAAACGACCTCAATCCGGAAAATACATCTGAATTCTGAATAGAAGACTCAAATAATGTGATAAAACAATAAAATTCGCTAAAATCTAAACGACGATGGATAATTAAAATATAATCAAACTTCGCCATCATATATATAGAAAACCACTATAAATTTTCCAAACTTATCCAAAAACCTTAATGCACTTAAAACTGATGATTTGTGCAACCAGACTTCTGAGTTCTGACATACATTCTCATCAAATGAGAAAGAAGTATGACATCAGGTCATCCTACAGTGAAATCCAACAGATTGTTGGGGATCCCGACAACTTTTCCTTAGGTTCACATTTTAAGAGAAAAAATAGTTTCTCATAGCCGTTAAAATTTGTTTTTCATAGTTTGAAATCCAACAGATTGTTTTTCATAGTTTGATTATTTAATCTATATAATCTGTATATCTATTCTCATAACCGTTGAAATTTACGGACGACAAATGATGTGAACGTCATAAAATGATGGTATTTACAACTTTTTATATTTAAGGAAAACCATTTCTACAGAAATATACTAAGAAAGAGCGCGCAGCTGCTTTTTTAGAGCTCGTCCGTAAGATCTGACGATGGTGATGACCCAATCATCACATAAGGCAACGGTGAGTCTTGTCCTAGCTAGTCCCACAACATAACAATTATCTTGTCTCAAATACACACTTAACTAACTAACAAAACGTAGTAACAAACCGAATATTAATATTATAAAATTTATATTCGCAGAAAATATATACACTGGCCTCCACAAGAACTAGCTCAACGATTTTCACCATATGATTCATACGTCAATATTTATTATTATTATAAATAGTGACGTGAAAATATAAATTCAAATCAGAAGTTGCTAAACACAAGCAAAGCGAGAAGGAAATATTGAGTAATAAAATGAACATTACAATCATAAACCGTCTACCGAAATAGTCAAGCCACCGGATAAGAAGCATACTGAGCCAGACCACACATGCCTTGTGGCCACTCCACATCTCTACGGATCCTAATGAAACCATTCTCTCCCCAAGTCTGACCCCAAGAGTTCTTAGCCAGCCAGTACTTCATCCCCTCCCGACTCGTTCCGTATCCAACCAAAGTCACTCCATGATTCACGGTGGTCCCACAGTGTGGCGGATTGTACACTCCCCCTGAGTAATGGATGAAACCTGCCTCATTCGCGTCAAAGCTCACTGAGACAGGTTGTCTTGAAACGGCTTCAAACAACGCACGCTCATTGTTGTTTGGAATGCTTTGGAACTCTCTAATTTGTATGGCCGGTCTGGCGTTGGACCGGCACCTCCCCTGTTTCACTTGGTAAGGGTATTTGTTTTCTGAAGATATGCCTCGGTTTTTGATGATGTAGTTGAAAGCTTCTTCCACTGTTCCGCCCTTGCAACCGTTGTTTAGCCCTATGTCGCAATCTAGAAGCTGTTGTTCAGACAATGATATGAGGTTTCCGTGAGCAATCTTAGTAAGACCTTCAACCGCTGCAACTGCTGAGAACGCCCAACAACCTCCTGCCCATATATATTGGTTATTTCCCGCATTTATAAACCTAAAACTTGAAAGATAACCCTAACGTGGACATTAAGTTTGGTATGTGGAATGTAATTATGACATAAAATGACCAATCCAGCCGTTTACTATATTGTTTTACAATTTAATACGTGTAGAGACTATTTACAATATATAATCACGGTAAGGTTACCACATCCTCCTTGGGATTTAACAGGTGTTACAGCTCCTTCGTTTCTCCAGTCTTTGTTGTTGTCAACAACATCACTAACATTCCAATTCCTAGATGACATCGTTTCATCAACCACTTCGGATGGGAAAGTTAAGTTAATGCCCCGGAGACCGGTGTGGGTAGCAAGAAACTCTTCTTGTGTCCAATCCGTGAACTCGTTGACACCAAGTGTGTAGCTTTGATTCCCCATATTATTAAAGTCCTCAATGAATTTCAAGTTTTTTGTGAACACTTTAAGCCTCATCTCTTTCTCGGATTCATCCTTATAAAATCGAGAGAATTGAATCATCCATTGATGGTGGTAATCAACAATGGATGGCTCGTGCAAAGTGATACGAGATGTGGCTAGAGATATCCTTAGATCCATGGAAAGAATGGTTAGAACCACGAACACAGAAACTACCAAGACCATTTTGGTTTTGTGTTGTAGTGTGGTGAAGAAGTGAGAAAGTTGGAGAAAAGGTTATTTTGTAGAGTGAGTAATGATATTGTTATGTTGGAAGCAAATGCAAGTTGACTCTATTGTGGTGATGTAAAGAATTTCAGAGAAAAAGAGAAAGCTTGGAAGAATTATCTGTATTTCCTTAGAGCCACATCGAGTATAACTTTATAATCAGATGAGCATATCTTTTTACCAAACTAGAATCAATCAATATTATGTGCAAAATAAATTAGATACGCAAATCACGGGTGGTGATGATGAGTTACGATTAGATATAGAAGTAATTCCAATATGATGTTATAGTTTGCATTACTTGCTGATTGATATTCGGAAATTATTTTTATCAAAACAACTTTCCATTTTTTATATGCATAGATATATTGCTACTAAAGTATTAGATATGTACATCACAATTTCATTTTCCGAAAATAGCTATGTTTTAGATCTACTGGATTCACACCGTGAAAAGGGAAAAGAATATACTGTAAATATATTTCACCTTAAGAAGAAAACATTCACCCCAAATAAGATTTACTACTAACTCTTTTATTAGTGATTATTTCTCGTTTAAATTCAAGGTTCAATTGATTTTCTTCTGATGTCCTCTTGCCTAGAAGTTTTGTTTGTCTATGGACATAGAAAATGTTGGGCCGAACCTGCTGCAACTTCTGCTACTATTTGTTCGGAGGATGGGATTGGTGCTGCGGAATAAGTTAGAGTTCTTAGCGGACCCATAAGTATCAATGAATTAACATAAAAGAAATTGGAATATTAAGCAAACTGATCGGAAAACTTCTGCTCTGTTTGGCGTACATATAGGTGAATATCACACGTTTGTTAGAGTCTTATCACATCTACGAAAATAGAAATCTATAAGCAACTCAATTACTTTTGATGATAGTGTCCCAAACGCGTAATTGAACACCTTCTCATCTCTAGTGGTTACAGTTGCCACCGTCTTAATACTACGGGAGTACAAAGTCCATACGTTGCACGCTTTTCTAATGGTGACGTGAAAAATATATAATCAAATAAACAGTGCAATAACAATTCAAACGAGAAGAAATATAAATCCCCCATTAATTTCTTACAAGTTACGGCAACTATATGTAATATGGTGAACATTATATATAGACAGTGAAATGGTCAAGCTTTGCGATGTAGATTTAATTTAGACCAGACCTAAACAATTCATTAACCAAACTACATATCAAGATCACCATTTTTTGTTGTTTAAATATTAGATATTAATATCATAAGTCATCTGCCGCTTAGTCAAGCAACCGGATAAACAGCATACTGAGCAATACCACACATGCCTTGAGGCCACGCCACATCTCTACGGATCCTAAGGTAACCATTCTCTCCCCAAGTCTCACCCCAAGAGTTTTTAGCCAGCCAGTACTTGATTCCCTCCGGGCTCGTTCCGTATCCAACCAAAGTCACTGCATGATTCACGTTGGTCCCACAGTACGGCTCATCGTACACTCCTCCTGAGTAATGCATGAAACCAGGCCCATCCGCATCAATGGACACCGAGACAGGCTGTCTCGATACAGCCTCCAGCAATGCACGCTCGTTGTTGCTTGGAACGTTCTGGAAACCTCTGATCCATGCGGAGGGTCTCGCGTTGAACCGGCACATCCTCTGTATTTCTTGGTAAGGGTATGCTTGCTCTGAAGCAATGCCTCCGTTGTTGATTATGTAGCTGAAAGCGTCTGACATTATTCCACCATTGCAACCGTTGTCACCTCTGTCACAATCTAGAAGCTGCTGTTCAGACAATGATACGAGGTTGCCTCCCACAATCTTTGTCAAACCTTCTACCGCTGCGACGGCAGAGAACGCCCAACAACATCCTGCACATAAATACATCCATATATATTATGTTGATTAGTTATTTTTCTATGATTAAGGAATCTCTTAATACTAGACCTAATTGTAACCCTAACTTGGGTTTAACTTTTGTATGTGAAATGATGAAATTATGAATTTAAATGACTAATCCAGCAGTTTGCTACAATTTCTAATGTGCATATTGAATATATATATATAATACGCGTAGAGATCATCATGTGTAAAGTATTATTCCAGAAAGCTTAATTACCACATTGGCCTTGGTATTTAACAGGTGTTACAGCTCCTTCGTATCTCCAATCTTTGATCTCACGACCGACATCGCTGACGTCCCAATTCCAAGACGGTATCATTTCTCTGACCCCATAAGGGAGTGAAACACCGTTGATGCCCTTGAGACCGGTGTGGGTGGCCATGAACTCCTCTTTGGTCCAATCCGAAAACTTGTTGACACCAAGCTTGTAGGTTCTATTTCCCTTATTAAAATTCTCAATGAATTTCAAGTTTTTCTTAAACACATCAAATCTCATCTGTTTTTCGAGCTCGTTGCTATAAACTCGAGAGTACCGAGTCATCCATTTCTGGTGGTGGTCAGCAACGAGTGGCTCGAGGAAGGTGACACGAGATGTGGCTTGAGAGACTTTTAGACTTATGGAAAGAATGGTTAAGATCACAAACGTGAATACTATAGATGCCATTTTTGTTGATGAATATGGAATACTATAGTAGATGATAGAATCACGTTTACACAAAAAGGCTTTGTGTTTTTGTGTTGTGGTGATGAAGTGAGGATGGGGAGGAAGCTTATTTATAAAAGAGAGATTCGGAGTTAGTTATGTCTAACTGAAAAATGAGAGCAAATTGAAAGTTGACTATATTGTGGTGATGTATATTTTGCATTACTTGCGCCGTGATCTTTGGACTTTCCTACAACTAATGTTTATGGTGGTGTATTGAACTAATATGTGGATGTTATTTAAGTTTTAATAAAATTTTATTTGATTTTGATGGTTTGCAAGAATGTAAGAAAGTTGTTATGATTTGATAATAAAATTATTTGAATTTTTAAAATCATAACAAGTTGTTTTTTAACAACTAATGTTTATGGGGGTGTATTGAACTAATATGTGGATGTTATTTGAGTTTTAATAAAATTTTATTTGATTTTGATGGTTTGCAAGAATGTAAGAAAGTTGTTATGATTTGATAATAAAATTATTTGAATTTTAAAAATCATAACAAGTTGTTTTTTAACAACTAATGTTTATGGGGGTGTATTGAATTAATATGTTGATGTGATTTGAGTTCTAATAAAATTTTATTTGATTTTGATGGTTTGAAAGAATGTAAGAAAATTGTTATGATTTGATGATAAAATTATTTGAATTTTTAAAATCATAACAAGTTGTTTTTTAACAACTAATGTTTATGGGGGTGTATTGAACTAATATGTTGATGTGATTTGAGTTTTAATAAAAATTTATTTGATTTTGATGATTTGCAAGAATCTAAGAAAGTTGTTATGATTTGATAATAAAATTATTTGAATTTTTATCTAAAATCATAAATTTAGATTTTTATATTTATAACTAAGAATATTTTCTAAAATTCCTCAAGTCGTTAAAATCTCAATATTTAAAATATTTTCAATAATAATAGATTTGAAACAATTTTCTAATAACAATAGATTTAAAATAATTTTTTTAAATTCTATATTCAATAACACATGATTTACGAGATATTTACAAATTATATATCAATAACAATGGATTTTAAATGTTATTTTTAATTCATATTTTAATAACATAGGATATTCCATTTTAACTCAAATAACATCAAATGATCAGTTTAATACATTACTTTATGTTATCAAATTTTCATTTTATAATAAAGAGATAATTAGATGTAGCTATATTTTCTAGCACCTTAGGGCTTAGGGTAGTATTGTATTTTGCGTTAAATCCAATCATGGTCCAATCAAATGTATTTTGAAGTTTCTCGGTCGTTGTGAGTTTTAAAATATTATATAAACTAGTTCGAACCCAAAAGTGTCAATTGCAACATTTGTTTGAGGGAAACAACTCACGGTCCAGTAGAATATACAATGGGTTATTTGCATAGGTTTTATAATGTCTTCATAAAACATGACCAATCAAGGCAATTCATATATGGCTCAAGTCTTTTTTGTCTTTGTAATTTAGATACCGAACCTCTCTGTGCCAAAAATGCTAGCGTAATGGAGATCGATGGCCACTAGGCTTTTGAACCTTTTTACATAATTATATTAATGATTTTTTACACCTTTTATAAAATTATATGAATGATTTTTTTTTTTGACATCATTGTTTTATAGTGAACTATCTATTACCGCAATAAAATGCAGATAATACTTTATGATATGAAATGCAAAATGTCTTCACGTTACATATCAAAATTATCTAGTGCTTTTTTGGGAGTAAAAAGGTTTTAGGTGGATGACTACTATTTATTAATACTTATATATTAACTTTAGTATACATGCATTGAATGGTAACAAAACGTAAGACATAATACGATACAAATCTACTATATAATTAAAAATAACTTGTTTTTAAAAAACCTTTAATTTGAAATTTTTTTATGTAGCATGTCCTTAAAAAAATCGAACTAAATCTGATTATTTAATAAGATTTGGGTAAGAATATTTTGAAAATTTACATTAACTGATTTTCTACATGCATCCTTACACTAATTTTGTATACCTACATTAGAATACATGTACACAAGATATGAGATCTACGTAAGGATTTTCTGAAGATATTATTTAATCTATTTATCATTGAAAAAAATCGAAATTATATAGAAAATATATTTGTGATCTATCAATATATTTTCTGGACATTATATTTAAACTTTGTTTTAGTTTGAAATTATATTCAAAATTAGAAAAAGCATTTGAAATAAATCTGTATCTTATATATGGAATTCATATTTTATGGTATTCTTATATAAAACATAAGTAATATCAAAAAGAAAATATATATGAAAAGATGCTTTTTTCTTTTGCAATTCGTAAATTAATTTTACTAAAAAAATTGATTTGTTAAGTTGGTCTAATCATATGTATGTTCATTATCATTGAGTGAATATAAGAGATTGAGAAAACTATTATTCAGTAAATCTTACAAAAATTAAAAATATTTTAACAGATATTATATTAATATTATCAAATCGAATATGGTTAAATTGTTAACATCACTTGATCGGTTCAGTCATTATAGTATTTAAGATGCATACGTTATTCTATTAGTAATTTTGTATCAGTTGTATAGATAAACATATTTACATAATAATTGTATCTCAAACACCTTAAAATTTAATAGTTTTATCAAACCATAGTAACTACACAATGTTTTTACGTACAGTGATTGATCATCCAATGTAGGTTAAGAATTAAGACAGATAAAATTAGCAATTCTCAATTTTCTGTTGCAACAACTTAAAGATAAAAACATATCTTTAAGGAAAAAACAACATTAAGAATAAATATATAAAAGGAATGGTGTGCTGTGAATGTAATAATTAAAAGCTCCACTTAAGAGACTCGATGATTTCCACTTTCTAACTGAATTGGGGAAACCTTTTTTTACTATCCCACTTGCGATTCTATCTTGTTGAAGTGCTTTCGTAGATGTTGCATTGATTACTTTACATCTTATTCAAAAATATTTAAACTCAATCATGCAGTAATCAACATGGGATACTAAAGTTTTAGTATCAAAATCATTTAAAATAATATTTTGACTTTGTGATATATTGCTCGGTTTATATATCTATCAATAAGTTGTTGAAAACAAAAGAAAAAGAAAATCGCAAAAAACAGCTTTATCAAAAAGGTAAATCTTTAACAACAAAATTTTTAATTGATCTAATGATAATTTTTTTACTATCTAACGTTATTTATGTAACTATATTTTTAAAATCAGGATATTCCAGCAACGAAACTCTAACTAAACTTAAAAATCTATGATGAAATTACTGAGAATCCTACAGTCAATCTTGGTAATAAATTTTAGTTATTTAAAGTTATTTTTTGGTTTATTTTTTTTTACTGTTAACAATTTCTTCATTGATATCAATTCAAGATTACAATATATATAATGAATTTGAAAATGTTTTCAATAGAAAAAACATTTTTTGATAAAATTTGTCCATAAATAAACTTTATTCGCTAAAAGATTATTAAATCCTTCTCTATATTCAATCTTTTTTTCTTTTTCTTTTCTGATAAAGGTCTATATTCAATCTTACTTTGATGCAAATCATGTTTATGGATATTATCTTTAGTTGAACCGTTATATTGTGTACGGAATGATAAAATTCAATATTCCCAACAACAGTTTTAAAAAATCGATATTATCATACTTACTAAAGCTTATGAATCATAATTATTATTTTAAAATTAACTTTATAATTCGGTTTATATCCCCTCCCAGTAAGTTGTTGAAAACAAAAGAAAAAGAATATCGCAAATACAGTTATACATTTAGCAAAATTCCCCAAATTAATGGATTGTGTGTTCTCGTAATATATATTAAAATCTATCACTTGTGAATTAAAATATGGAAAAGAACTCATCACATACTATTTTGGGCGGAAAAGCTGATCTCTGTTCGTGGCAGTTAACTTTCATCACTTTTTTTCTTTGTTCTGTCGGGTGTATTTTCATTCTGTTTTATTATTATTGGATTTTGGTTACATGGTTATTGGTTGGAAATATAATACTTTATCTTGTAACGATAAAACTAAATTAAATTATTTTCAAGTTATATACTCTTAGAAAAGTTAAGTTTATAGTATTATATTTTCAATGAGTAACAATGCGACAAAATATATATTTGCTATTAGCTGATTGGAGGAGCAATGGAGCATGGCCTCCAAATGGTGTTTCATATTTATCCCAAAAGTGTTAAAGTTAAATATGTATGCCTCTGATCTTTTAAATTTTCTGCCAACATGCCTCTGACCTTGTTTTACAAGAATCGATCATCTTTACGTATTCGAAACGAAAAAAAAAAAAGTATAAAGAGATGAAATATTGTTATTTACTTACATCCAACTCTAATGATTTCGATGAGTACATATAACTTCCTGGTTTGTGTTATACTGCTAATAATGTTGATAAGTTATCATCTACAAAAAAAAAAGTTATCATCTAAATTATAAAAAGTATACAATCGCAGAATTATGTCGTTGATAAAAGTGTTACTCAAGGTTGCTTAAAACCATTGTTGATTTCAATTTCCAAAAGAAAAAAGTCATCACTAACATATACTCTCTCTCTTTTTCAAAGAATATCATTCTCTTTTATTTCACAACGAAAATCTTTTTATGTTTCCAATACAGATTTTTTTTAAAATCTCATTTTCTCATATTATTTTACCTTATTAATTATAGAGAGAAACTAATTTGGTATATTAATAAAGGGTAGAAAATAAATTTACATATTTTTCTTAATTTGTGTGAAAAATATCAGAATGACATTTTTTAAGAAATAAAAAGAATATAGTTTAATTAACCGTTTAGAAATTTCATGTTTTATATCCGATTCGAACTTTAAACTCGATTCAATAATAAATTGGACTGATGGTCAATTTAGAATTACAAAACCGGCTAATATCTGCTACATAAGATAGCCAATTTTGGATGAGATCATATTTTCCATACATATGTTTTCAAGGTATCAAACCCAGCTAATGGTCGGCGTATAGTTTGTACCTTTTTTTTGTGGTGTAATTTGTTCTTTTCTACGCAATAGCCTGATTTAGTTGTATATTGCCAAGAATTCGTGAATGGCCCAACAGTGTCCGTCTAGCTTAAAAGTCGTTCTGATGACAAGTCTCTTAATCAGTGGAATATGTCTTGGGGGCAACTAACCTCGTTAAAGAGTGCTTTGTCCCAAGTTGGCACTGAACTTAGAAAGTTGTCGCGTCAAATTTTTACAATGTTGCTATAGCTTCTAATGAATTTTTTTTATCAAATTCAGCAAAAAAATGAAACACTGAAAAGAACTCTACTTTTACGATATTATCAATGATTTATAAAGTTCTTAACCGATTGTATAAATTCATATAGTTTTTTTTAATCTATTAGATATGTAGTGTTATTTAGTGTTGGGAAAATGGACAAATATCTATAGGTCTGTGGGGTTTTACTTGTCGCGGAACGGGTTTGGATATAAAAAATGAAGATCATTTTTTTGTGGGTCTAGCAAAGCGGATCTCCCATTGCTGCGGATTAGCAGGTTTAAGACCGCGGATCTTGGGTGGCTTACATTTATACTTTCTGGGTTAACCTTTACCTCGGTCCAATAAACGTTTGGTCATGGTCCAATATAAAGTATTCTTAAATTTTGTGCGGATTTACAGATTTGTGGGTTTTCGGATTTTTGGATAATCATTTTTGTCTTGCGGGTTTGCAGATTTACGAGTTATTTGGGTACTCGTTTTTGGTTTGCGGTCTATTCGCATGTTTTGTAGGATTTGATGGGACGGTAAAAAAATTTACTAATTTATACCTGTTATTTTACAAAACGGATTCAAATATTTAAAATTTTCTTCAAAACTTGCGGATTGCAGATTGCAGATTCCAGATCGCGTATTTACCCGTTTCCGAACTATAGTGCTATTATTTTAGTTCCAAGTTCAAGTTATTTTGCTCATATTTTATATGCGGAGCCTTAACTTATAAGTTAGAAGTTAAGATAAATTTTAGAAATTAGATAAATATATATGTGACATGATCTCATAAAAATGCATAGCTAAAGCAAATATAGAACCAGGTCTCCGAGCACAGATGTACTTCTTTGCTATATAGTGGAGACACGAATTTATAAACGTTGAATTTGTATTTGGCGGCGTACAGCTGCAAGTTGCGACTTATTTCATGCGCGCCGCAACATACGCACGCATTGAGACTGCATAATCATTTTTTATTTTTGTGCAACTGAGATTGCATTATCACTATCATTGTTATTTTGTTGAATATAAGATTTGAAGCGTGGGGTTCCGAAAATGCGGCCCTGTATCTAGCTTAGTAGTTCTTTGGATGAATTTTCGCAAAGTAATCCGTGATAGACGATTATTGAATAATTATTTGTATTAGTATCATTATTGTAACATAAAAAATTAAAAGAATTTTAAATCTTGGAATTTATGATTTTTACTGTAAAATTTAGAGAATATGCTTTCTTCCTGGATACACAATGTTTGTACAAAGTATATATACACGTTCATATGACGGCTACGTATTAAACCTAATCATATACACAAGTCGCCCAATAGACTAAGCTAATCCCAATATTTATAAATTTTGAAAAAAAGTTTTAGATAGATATAATTTTTTTTTGAAAAAACTATAATATTTAAAGATTAGAGCATATTAATGATAATTAAATTTTATTTATATAATGGTTTGCTGTAAAAAAATGGACGCGTTCTTCTAAATATTAAAAATAGTATAATGGACTAATTTATTATACAAATGGAATCAACTTTGGAGCTTTGAACAACAGGTTTTGTCATGAACAACAAAGACAATTGCTACATAAACTCAAGAATTCAAAATTGTCCAAGGTGAGTCTGTAATGGTGAATTTTAATTAAGAGAGAATCACTAAAATAAAATTTTCTTTTTCTTTGTTCTTTTTCTTTAGATCTAAAGAGATATAGAAAGCTTACCGTATTAAGTATTCGATATGTTATCATTAGAATCATACCAATTCTAGCTAGGATCACGTGCACGTGATTCATCTTCTTAAAGCGCTAAAACAGTTACATTGGGCAGAAGTTTTACGCAAAATTCAATTAGTATAAATTCTGGCAACAAGAGATTAGATTCTTAACTCGTATGGTCTATGCTTAGGGTGTTGCCGTAGATCCATTTAAAATTGCATTCATTTATGGTATATGGACGGCCATGTCGTACAATTCTATTCTATATTTGGTTAAGGTAGGAGAAAGGAGGTTTGTAGGTCCTGAAATAGTAGACGAGGATCTTGAAAAGATTAAGAGAATACATAAGAACTTGAGGAAAGCTCAGAAGAGAAGTTATTTTCAAGGTAGTGCATATATGATCTAAGTGTGTGTGGGGCTGCGTAGGAAGGCAATTAACGTTTTGGAGTGACCGGATAGTTGGCCACAAAGTATATAAGACCCTATAGAAAATAGTTGGCATGATTGGAGAAGTGTTAATATCTGTTAAATCGCCTCCGGATCTGCAAGTTTACCTTGTGTTTCATGTATCTTTACTCAAGAAGCATGTGCCTGACTGCTTGACCCCACACTACTTTAAGAAAATCGCCTCTTAATGTCATGTAAGCACTGTTTCGTATGCATATGCAGTAGGTTCGCTTCGAATCAGTGAGTGACGCATACCAAAAAACGTAAAAAATAGAGAAATCCTTCTGAGTAAACAAAATCATGTAGTGGTAACATGGAAAAGAAAAAGTGGATGCGGAAAAGTGTATCCTGAACTCTTACGCTGTTGTAAATTATTTTAGAGGAAATTATCTTGCTCTAATGTTTTTTCTCAGAAATTTACCATACAATATGCAAAAAGAAATGAATTTTTTATAAATTGTCTCTATTAGCATAAGTTACGTACCCAGCAAATTTCCAATCTTTAGACATCATGGTACTATTTATAAAAATTCTTCTACTTGTAAATTTTTCATTTATTATACTCGTCATATTACTCCATTGATAAGCTTACCAGATAAATGGTTTAGTCAAATTTAACTTAACTAAATATTTAAAGCTTTCTACATAACTTGTTGGTTGCTCTATCATTATCCAGCTTTATTTAACTATAGTAAATATCGCGATATTTGTTTGGAAGAATATGTAAAATTGAATAAACATATAAGAGACATGGTTAAAACTTATATTAAACCAGTCAAGAATGTAACCATGAATCCTTATATAGTTTTAGAAAATTATTAATATGATCGTATAATTAAGTCGAGGATGCATTAGTTTTAAATTCGTGTTGTTTTAAATTAACTAGCTAGATCTGTATATAGTATGAAACTAACTACTATATCTTTAGAATTCATGTAGTTTTAATTTTTTGGGGATTAATAAAGAAACACAAATTCCTCATGTCATGATGCTGGCAAATAACTAAATATATATATGTGAAATCATGATAATCCTTTTCAAGTTAAGTCATAGATATAATATATATATATATATATAGATCTATATCTATAGCTTGATTGCAGTGTACAACCGGCGGTCACATAAGCTTTTTGACTTCAAGGTAGTTTCCATGCATTTTCACAATATTTTCCTGTAGAAGCAACAAAATAAAGAAATAATATTTTGTGGACCTTCAAAGAACTTCTCAATTAAGTTCTCAATTTGTGTGGTGCATATATATGTGCGTTTCTCCTCTTGTGTTCCGTCTACCAAACTGTGTTAAGTCTAATTTATAAGGTCTCTTTGAGCAATAACGTAAAGATGACTACGGTGAGTAAACTTTCCTTATTCATTTTTCATGAATATATTCGCATATATTCGAATATTTGTATGTGTACGCAGGTTGTGGAGATGGAGGTGCCAATGGATTGTCCTGGTTGCGAGAAAAAAGTTAAGAAAGCTCTTAAAAAGATTAAGGGTAATTATTTAATGGTTATGAGTTAAAAATCTTGAACTACCATTTCATCATAAACCAATTTCTTGTCACCCAAGAAACCTGATAATTAAGTCTTGATTGAAACAGGAGTCCACGATGTTGAGACAGACATGAAACAGCAGAAAGTAACAGTGACGGGTTGGATAGAGCAGAAGAAGGTTCTGAAAGTTGCAAGGAATAGTACATGCAGAGATATATGCCTATGGCAGCGCCCTTACCACCCCGAATCTAATGGATATAACGACAAGTACTTCAAGTACAAGTTTCGCAAGAATGGTGAGAAAAAAAGTTCATACAACTACTACGAGCATGGCTACCACGGACACGAGCATGGATACACTCAGCAACGGCCTTTTTCGGGTCTTATCGACGAGAACGCTAGTTCTATGTTTAGTGAGGAAAACCCTCATTTCTGTTCCATCATGTGATGGATCTTTCAACATCTATGTTAAGTATGTGAAATTTATATTTTCTAAGGGTTTATTTGTGATTATGTAATCTCCAATCTTTACCTAATGTACTCGTACATGTAATATACACACACACATATATATATATATATATATTATATGTATAGGCAATTTACCGTCAATATTAATCTCATGAAAGTTAATCTATAATATGCCTTTAATTTTTATTTATCTGTAGTTTTATTTTAATCTACTAGGTTCTAGTATGCACAAGAATTTAGATAAATTATAATCTCTTTATTGATCAAGTATAGGCAACAAGAAGCATTTATGGAGACAGTGTCAATCAGTCTATGAATTGTAATATAATAGCTAATAAGAAATTGATCGTTTCTGATCTTGATGTTTTTCTTTTGTCTGTTCGTTTGTGTCTTTGCCTTTCATCTTGTAGGAAATCCTTTCTTTAGTCTGGCCCATGTAAGATTAGAAGTCAAACACCAAATTTTTTCATGATAATGTCACTCAAAAAGTTTGGGAGGACATGATCAATATAACATTAATATGCGTTGACTCTGTCCGTATCTTTTGGGATATTTGTTCCTTTCTCCAAATCTATTGGGTTTATTAAATTTATTTACTTGTCCAATGATAAAATTTTATGGCATTCCCGGTTTGGTTATGTTTTATTTTTAATTTATTTTGTAGTTTATCGATTTTATAAAAATTAAATACTAATCAAACAAATATATAATATAAAATGTAAAAACTCTACAATTTTACAATTTTAAACTGAAACGAACTAAAATCCAAATACTTTTAATAATTGGTGCCAACCGATTTTTTAAATAAAACTGAAACAAAACCAAATCATTTAATTACAGTTCCTTTTTCTGGTACAGTTACTTTGTTTATCCCTACACTTTTTTTAATTAAATATTAAATTTATTCAAACCAAAAAATTGTTTTACATCCAGATAAATATGTTTTGTGCATATTTACTGAAAATTTAACCTACAAAATAAATATAGATAAGCTTCCATTTATCTTGAAGCGAACTATACACCCATTTCTTTCTTATTTTTGATTTCCTTTATCCCGAGTAGAAGATAAATTGGTTCTCGATTTGCTTGTCGATACTTTGAACGAGTTGCGATACCATATTTGAAAGTTTCCATGTCTCCTATTATTTCTTTCCCACCAAATTATGTGTATCTAAGCTTGGAAAACATATTGTAAGATAAAGAGATTAAATTTTTTTCCAACGACGTGTCAACCAATAACGTCATAATCTTATCCCACTCTTTTGTACTCGTTAGAAGAAATTTTTGAATAAGGCCCATTTCCGAAAATTTGCAGGAAAAGTAGAGATGATTTCGAATTTTGATGTTGTTTTGGCAGAACATACATGAAACATTAACTCTCTGTATGTTCTACTTATGCATACAACTTCCCATCGATAATCGATAGAATAACTAACCACGCATAAAACACATATTTGAACATAGCGTAGGAGAACCATATTTCTTCCACCAACCGTTTATATGCGTTACTTCTCGGGCCAATTTCCATGTTTTCTTTGAGTCGAATTTAGATTAGAATTTATTTCATTTGCTCATCCACATCACCTCATCTTCGCTAACAGATGTTTGCTTCCTCCTTTGGTCCTTAATAACTTCTTTAATTCTGCTTAAAATATCGGATATATGGCGTTTCCGCCGGTGAGGTTTTAGCACCATCTCCACCGTGGAAAGCAAAAATTATTTCCATCATATTTTTGGTGATACATCTTTGATATTTTCTAATAAAGACTCTCAAAAATTATTATTTATTTAAATACTGATGCATATTTTACTATTTACCAACTTACTCGTTAATTTATTACATTTTATAGAGGGAATAAGAATGATGCCCAATCTAAAAATAACTTTTTATTTAAAATAGTTAATATATTACAATATCCATTTTAAATAGTTTTTATATAAAATAGTTGATATGTTACAATATCTACTTTTCTAAAAACTAATTTTTCAAGATTATATTCTGTTTAGCTAAACATTTTTTTTGGTTAAAATCTAAAACTAAACATACTATTTAATTACACGTACCGCATGAATAAAAATTAAAGTAATAATTAATAACTCCACACATGTTATTCTTACTTTTTAAATCTTTAATCAAATATTGAAAAACAAAAGTTATTTCAAAATTTTTAATTTTTACTCTTTTAAAAGTGTAGATCTCTAAAACATAAGTTATATAGTTTTCCAATATTAGATTTCTTTTTTTTTTCCTTCTTATTTAGGGTGAAAAATGTTTTCTTCTTAAGGTGAAATATATTTATATTCTTTTTCATTTTACTGGCTGAAATCAAGTAGATTTAATCAATCCTCAGTCCCTGACTCGATAATATACTCTTTTTCCCATTACCATTTCTTCACCACAACACAACACAAACCCCTTTACTTATTATTCACCAAACCAAAATGGTCTCGCGGTACTGTCTGTGTTCGTGGCTCTAACCATTTTTTCCATGGATCTACTGATCTCTCAAGACACAACTCGTATCCTTTTGCATGAGCATTTCATTGTTGATTACCACCAACAATGATGATTCAATTCTCAGAGTTTGTAAGGATGAATCCGAGAAAGAGATGAGACTTAAAGTGTTCCAGAAAAATTTGAAATTCATTGAGGACTTTAATAATATGGGGAATCAAAGCTACACACTTGGTGTCAACGAGTTCACGGATTTGACAGAAGAAGAGTTCCTTGCCATCCACACCGGTCTCGAGGGCTTCAACCTAACTTTACCATCCGAAGTGGTTGATGAAACGATGCTATCTAGGAATTGGAACGTTAAAAATGACGAAGACAGCAAAGACTGGAGAAAGGAAGGAGTTGTAACACCTGTTAAAAACCAAGGAGTATGTGGTAAGCTTACCGTGATTATATATAATAAACAGTCTCTACACGTATTAAATTGAAAAAACGTACAATGTAGTGAACGGCTGGATTGGTCATTTAGTGTCATAAATCATAATTACATTCAAAACCTAATCTCCAAGTTATAGGGTTATCATTCTAGCTAGGTTTAGGTTACCCGATCACTTGTTTCGTAAAAAATTAAGTAATCTATATGTATGGTCAGGTAGTTGTTGGGGGTTCTCAGCGATTGCAGCGGTGGAAGGTTTGAACAACACTAATGGAAAAAAACTCGTATCACTGTCCGAACAGCAACTTATAGATTGCGACGAGCATAACTATGGTTGCAAGGAAGGAAGATTGCCGGACGCTTTCAACTACATAATCCAAAACAGAGGCATTTCTTTGGAAACGGATTATCCTTACCAAGAGAGAAAGGGGAGCTGCCGTTCCAACGTCAGACCCGCCGTACAGATCACAGGGTTCCAATACGTAGTTCCAATAAGCAATAAGGTTGTGTTACTCGAGGCCGTAAAGAAACAGCCTGTCTCAGTGGTGATTGACGCGAGGGGGGCCAGTTTCAAAAATTACAAAGGGGGAGTGTTCAGTGCGCTGGACTGTGGGACCGACGTGAATCATGCAGTGACTTTGGTTGGATACGGAACGAGCCAGGGGCTCAAGTACTGGCTGGCTAAGAACTCTTGGGGTGAGACTTGGGGAGAGAATGGTTACACGAGGATCCGTAGAGATGTCGAGTGGCCTCAAGGAATGTGTAGTCGCTCAGTTTGCTAGTTTTCCGACTGCGTTCACTGACTGAGGATGATGGTTAGATGATTTATATTGAAGTGATCAGACATTATGTAGTCTGGTTTATAGATTGTTTACATCTGGTCTAAAAACTGTAATGTTCATTTTAGTGCTCCATATTTTGAGAAAGGCTGTTTGTAGAAGAATCTATAAATGTTAAAAATTTAAGTGGAATGTGGTTTTATATCATAAAAAAATTCCCATTTCTCTCAGTCTCCATTAACATAAAACTTCACTCTAACACCCAAATCCCAAAGCCTTATTTAAAGTTCAAATTTATTCAAAACATCAAGTAATTAAGTAATGGTGAATTTAATTGAGGAGTTTCATTCTCTTCGAGGGATTTACTACGTGGGCATTGGACTACATAGTTGAAATTTTAAAAAACTAAATTTTTTCGTTAGGGTTGTTTTGAAAGCTAAGAATAATTTTAGTCTTAATGTTAATCCTATATCATTCTGAATTCTCTAGAAAATCTTAAAAGACTTTTTTTTGGGTTTTAGGAAAACTTTAAAGATGTAGTAACACTCTACAATATTTTTTTTTAAAACCTATAAAACACACGTTCCATATACATACGACATTCAGAACCATTTCAGAGACTAAATAATATTTTCATGCCCTCTTCACTATCCATCTATCAATTTTGGTAAAAGCTTGTTTTAACATCCATAACTTTCATGTAAAGGCCTTCTCGGAAGCATCACCAACTAGTCAACAAACTTTTGTACAAACTTAAGTTTGATGGTTAAAAACCATTAGAAACATTTTGGGCTTTTAATTAGTGTTTGAGATTTGTTGTAGTTTTTGGCAGATGACGAAGAACCTGGTCCAATTCTACACTTGCGAATATAAAATTCCCAAATCCTAATGCATTCCATCTTTCGTTTTCTGGAATAAAATATTCTGTGTTTTAATCTTTTTCTTTTTTTTTTTTGCTTTTTTGTCAAAGATTCTGTGTTTTTATTTTGTCTAAGGTGCTTGAGTCGCTTAACAACACCCAAATATATAATTTTTTTAGTTAGAACAAGAAAAAACATATAATTCCCCAGATAAATTTTGGTAAGCCGATGATAGTTTATGGATGAATCAGGGAGAGAGCATTGGTCTCTGTGAAGAGGATAACGTAGAAGCATGTTTGATTCTGAAGCTGACGTCACTTCTGAAACCGTGATTCTAGGATCTTTCTTTCACTCCTTTCTCTGATATATATACATTAAATCAAGCAACGAGTATAATCAATGTCTACGGCTTCGTGGATTCAACCTCCTTGTAGATATTCACCGGATCGTGGTGGGTTCGCTAATCGAAGCTCTCGCAGAGCGAAGCAGTTTTTTCCCGGCGTTGTTTCCGTTGCTTCTTCTTCGCCGTCTTCCTCGTGCTCCTGTGGTTATTCAGAGATTTTGAATTTCGATTTCGGTAAATTGGCTTCGATTCATCTTGCTTTTAATTTTGATTTTCTGCGTTTTTGAGGATTGTATTGCTCGTTAGTGTTTCTCGTGTAGAGATTTAGGGTTTGGTTTCTTTGTTCTTGTATATGAATGGTGCTGGTTTCAGAGCTGAGGATTTCTCGATCGAAGATGTAGATTTAGGATCGATGAATTGAATGGTTAAGAACGATATCGTGTAATTTAAATAGAAGAATAGCTCAATTTCAGTGCTATATACACAGATTATTTCCATGTTTCTACTAGAGAAGAAATTGTGAAAAACCAAGTAGAAATTGTGATAGTATGATCTTTTCGGTTGAGGATTGGTTCTGTTCTTCTTTTGATTGATAGATTTTTTTTGGAGGACTCATTTGTATTCTTTTATTTGATTTTCTCTTCAAGCAGGGTCAAGCAGAAGCTGGAACCAACAGGGACTCAGGGTTCAAGCGATGAGTGCCACAGCTCAACGGAATTTTTCGGTATCAAAAGGCGACACCGATGACAAAAATGAACCTGATCATCTTCTTGTTCTTGTACACGGTATATTGGCCAGGTATGATGTTTAAGAGGTTCATCATTTGAATGGTGCTGGCTTTGCATCTTTGGAAACTTGCAAGTATTGCATTTAACAGTTGTTTATATCATTTTTACTACACTGTTTCCAGATTTAATAATCTATAGACTCCATATTTACTGAGACACCATTACTTGCAGTCCCAGCGATTGGCTATACGTAGAAGCTGAGATGAAAAGACGTCTTGGAAGAAAATTCTTGATTTATGGTATGCTCATCTAGTTTCAACTTGTCTGTGTGCTATGTACAGAACTGAAAATGCATCAAACTCTTATATCATTTTTAGCGGCAAGAGGCGAAAGATCAGTTTTCAGATCTGTTCGTTTGAGACCACAACTCATATTTCTTACTGTTCTTTAGTTTTGTTTTTTATCATTTTACTCATGTTCTTCTATGCCATGCTTGAATCACACAGAATTCTTTTTAATTTACTCTTTTTCCCTCTGAACATACACAGCAAGTTCTTCAAATACCTTCACTAAAACATTTGGCGGGGTTGATGGGGCTGGAAAACGACTAGCAGAAGAGGTGAGTTTTAATATTCCTACAATGTTATTCCACGTCATGTATAGGTCTGGGTTTTCTAGTCCTTAACTTCAGTATATTGGCTTATATGTGTTTCCGTTCCTAATGTGAGAGACGAATAGGTTATACAAGTTGTTCAGAAGAGCAAGAGCTTAAAGAAGATTTCCTTTTTAGCCCACTCCCTCGGTGGCTTATTTGCCAGACATGCTATTGCTGTTCTTTACTCAGCAGCAATGTCACAAGCCAGTGATGGTGCTGTCTCTAAACCTGGGAATTCACATCTTCGAGGTGGTAGGATTGCGGGGCTCGAACCGATTAATTTCATCACCTTGGCTACACCTCATCTAGGAGTGAGAGGCAGAAAGCAGGTTCTTTTCTTCTTTTTCTCTTATAAAAGCTGGAATCATATAGTTTCATATAAATGTAGCAGTACCTGTACGTAGATGTGGTGTATGTGTAGTTGAGAAAGAAGTTGGTGGTTTTTCACATATGACATGTATATTTCATATAACACCTACCTGTGTTCAGGCAGATATAATGCTTTTTGGTCCCCAGAGTGTCTGGACTGCTCTACATTAACTGATAGTCCCTGGAAATTCCATCTCATTCTCTCTTCTTTTTCTGGAATCCGTTGTATCAGCTGCCTTTTCTGTTGGGAGTTCCTATTCTAGAGAAACTTGCTGCACCAATAGCTCCGTTCTTTGTTGGTCGGACTGGTAGCCAGTTGTTCCTCACTGATGGTAAAGCTGATAAACCACCTCTTCTTTTGAGGATGGCATCTGATGGTGATGATCTGAAATTTTTGTGAGTAATGCTATTAGCAATCTAAATCATTATACCTCATAACGACTTACTTGAAATCCTAATGCAATTCTTTGTCTGGCAGGTCGGCTCTGGGGGCATTTCGATGCCGCATCATATATGCAAACGTATCTTATGACCGTATCCTGTGCATTTATGTTGCTTTTTAACTTGGTCAGGCATGATTTCTAGTTTTGTTTTCATTAACTGTTTCCTTTGGCATCAACTAGACATGGTTGGTTGGCGTACATCTTCCATAAGGAGAGAAACTGAACTTTTCAAGGTACGTTTTGATTTGATCTGCAGCAATGAAACCTTTCTATTTAATTTGATCCCATTTGGTTTCTGGTTTTCTTCTATAGAAGTTGATCTCGACTCTGAAACTTGTAGAACACTAGCTAGATAATGGGATCATTGATATTAATAGTCTGCTCCCTGGGTAATGTTAATGGTAGCCAATTGATGCATTGTTTCTGAATTATGTGAGTAGTCATAGCATCGAGGTCCTTGAACTGTTCACTCTAGCTCAACACCAATCTCAGTGAAAAATCTTGCTACCGGTTCTTGGAAATCTATAGCAGGACCACAACAGTGTAGACTTGGCATTTGCAGACCGATTTACAGCTGAAATGTTGTTCTGTAAAGAATCTAAAAAATGAAACAACTGTTTGTAGATTCATTAAAGATGTTTTTGGCTGTTCATTTGTCTAAAATAGCTTAGAGAACATTGGTAGGTATTATCTTCGTGCAAGAAGCGCTCTGTGGCTTGTAACTAGCCAAATGCAAGTTTGAGAACTATTTAGCTGTCAAGAGTGAGATCTAATTGATACGCTTTTCCCTGATTTCATGTTAAATGCAGCCTCCACGCAGGTCTCTAGATGGATACAAGCATGTTGTTGATGTAGAATACTGTCCACCTATTTCATCAGACGGAGCCCATTTCCCTCCAGAAGCTGCTAAAGCCAAGGAGGCCGCACAAAGCTCTCCTAGCCCTCAGAACACACTTGAGTATCATGAAATTGTGGAAGGTAAAAGACAAAGCTAATTGTTAGCACAAACATTTAATTGATTCTTCTAAATCAGTAAGAAACTAACAGTTTATACAAATAAATATTGGTAGAGGAAATGATACGAGGTTTGCAGACTTTAGGATGGAAGAAAGTTGATGTCAGCTTCCACTCCACCTTCTGGCCTTACTTAGCTCATAACAACATTCACGTATACTCCCAACGCTCTTCACTTTGGACCTTTTTTTTTATTCTTTCAGACATAGGAGGACTAAGAGGATTTTGGTCTTGTTTCAGGTGAAAAGTGAAAGACTTTACAAAGCAGGAGCTGGAGTTGTTGCGCATGTTGCGGATAGCATAAAACAGCAAGAGTCTTCCACGTTTATTATTGCCAGCTTATGAACTGTGTAAGCATTCGAGTGTTTAACCGGTTAATGCCAAGTGCCGGTTACCACCCACCCACTGCAACGTTTGAACCATTCCAGTTTTTTTTATTTCCTTTATCTTTTACTATACAGTTTGGGAGATTGGTGCGGATCAAGAACGTTCGAATTCTTGATTATTTTTTTTCTTTTGGCAAATCAGATAAAGTACAAAATCCAACAAATATGTACATTTTAGCTTGGTGAATATACAACAGTTGAAAGATGTTATAGTTTCAGGTTTCATGGAGAAAAGTAATCTGTACATCTCTACTCTTCCCTGCTGTCTTTTTTTCCAAGTGGATATTCGACAGATTAGTTGTTGTAGATTTTTGTTTACCAATTCAACATTACAGAGTCATATCAAGCTCGAAACATTTTTATACAGTCAATTTGTTTTGGAAATTTTCCTTTTGTTTCATTCTTTTATTAAAATATAATTGTGCAAAAACTTGCATGCGCGGCTCAAACTAATCATTTACTTAATTTTTAATGAACGTATAAACATAAATAAGATTCTAGACTTTGACCTTTGAGAAACACGTTCACATTCCAATAAAATAAAAAAAACACTTGATGGAATCCATTTAGACGATATTATTATCAGAAAAAATAGGTGGTAATGAGAAAAGATCGGGTTTAATGAATACACAGCCGTACAAAACTGAAGAACACAAACACCAAAAATAAACAAGTTGCACTTCCAAAAATAGATATCGTATCCATGTTTTAGTTGTTTTGTCTATTTGTTCTCTATAAAAGGAGATAATTGGTTGGATCTATCATGGCGTCTCCTCTTAAGCAAAACTTACAATTTTTGTTCACCCCAAAGTTTAAAGACCCAAGAACCAAAGGAGGAGAAGAGAGAAAGTAAAAACACAAGAAAAAGAATTAAGGCATAATGGCCAAATTCTTCATCGTCTTCCTTGCCTCTGCCCTATGTTTCACCACCCTCCTTCACTTCGCCGCGGCTGATGCCGATGACTTCGACCGTTTTCACATCAAGGGCACCGTCTACTGCGACACCTGCCGTGTCCAATTCGTCACCCGTCTCAGCAAATTCCTCGAAGGTAACATTCTCAAACCAAATCCATAAGTGGATCATATGATAGTACAATTAATAGGAACATATATATGGTTATACAAAATTAATCCCATTTTGGTATAGTTCAATGATTTGAATGATGAAGTAAGAAAAATTCACAAAAATGATTTCAATCAATGTCCTTTTAGCAATATTCAAATTCTATAGTGATTTGCTAGCTAGCTATTGCAATATATAGATTAGTTCAAACAAAACAAACATTTTAATAATGAATTTTCACTTTTTATCTACTTTACATTTTTAATAAAAAAATTATCATAGTTTTGCGTTTTTGCAATCTATAATAAAGCTTTTTTAATTACTGTTTTGCATTTTGTAACTACATTTTTCAAATTTCTTTTATCATTCTACAATTGTAATTCTTGTCATGTGCTTTTTTTTTTTTAATTATATAGCTGTTATGCTAAAAAATATCCAACATAGTTTTAAACGACCTAGCGTACTCCTCAAACGTCTAGACACGACCCTGGTCATTCACATGTCTTAGTTCTATAAAGATTATATAAATAAAAAAGACTTACATCCTTTGTTTGTATTTCAGGGGCAAAGATAAAGCTTGAGTGCAAAAGTCGTGAGAACCAGACAGTGACACTGACCAAAGAAGCTGTGACCGACAAAGCCGGAAACTACCAGATGGAAGTTATGGGTGACCACGAGGAAGAAGTGTGCGAGATCATTCTCGTCCAATCACCGGACGCTGAGTGTGGCGAAGTGAACAACCAAGAGTTCCTAAGAAACGCAGCCAGGATCAGTCTCACGGCCAATGATGGCATTGTCTCCAACGAGACTCGAACCATTAACCCACTAGGGTTCATGAGGAAGACTCCTCTCGCTGATTGTCCTCAAGCTTTCAAGGAGCTTGGAATTGTCCCTGACGTCATCTTCTAACCTTAATGCATACATATATTTACACCCATATGCATCTCTCAACAATTTTATTTTTTGATAACTCTTGTTTTTTAATATACAAAACATTTCTATTTGTTTTTATATGCATGTGTCAGTCTGAGTTTACTTAACTAAAGCTGGTTTTTTTTTAATGTGTTGTTTGTTCCAACATTCATTTTTTTGTCATTTTTTTTGGGATTTCTTGTTTTAAGAATGATTTGATTACTTTCCAATATTTTAGCTTTTTACTTTTCAATTGAACACATATACGTGATATAGAAAAAACAAACTCCAATGTTCCAAACAAAGAACATTTCGCAGTAACAATATTTTGAAAACATGTAATGTGAATCATCAACTCATTATTATTTCTTAAGTTTGAGGGTAAAAAGGATAACTGTAAAGATCATGAAGGACTTAAAGACAGAATAGAAGAACTTACCTTGAGTGGGCGACTGGGCGGGTATCAGAGTTTTTGTATGTATTAGGCCTTTAGTCTGGGCCACTGGGCCTGAATCACAAAACTTACTTCCACATGTCCATGCGTTGTCACGTTTGCGTTTGCACTATATTTAGAGTTTTACCAAAACGCATAGTCATTACTCACTGAATCATTAGTCAGTGGATCAGTATTGTCTTAAAAAATAATTTCGCAAAAAATGAAAAGTCTATTGCAGCGTCTGGCGTTGGTTTCAAACTCAGCATCCGAAACGGTAGATTTAAAAACGTCGATATCTTTTAAGCGTTCTCTATTCCTGATTTCAGCACTAAAAGCATAACGACAAATATACCCTTTAAATTTTTCGAAAACTACGAAAAAACCGACCCTTTATCTTTTCTTTCAAGCCAAAATCTCTCGTCTTATATTCTCTACCGTCGTCAAAATCCCACACCCGACGATTCTTCCGATTCATCGGTAAGTCTTTTCTTGCGAAATTTGTTTATCTATTCTTCTGGGTTTGCTTATCAGAGCTGATTAGTTCTGGTTTTGGCTCTCACTAATCAAATCTGGTTCCTTCTCTCGACGGGTCTAGGGTTTAGCTGTGTTCGATTTAGTTTATCTTACTAAAGAAAATTCGATTCGTGGATTAGCTCAACGATGCTCTAAGTTAACATCTAGCTCTAATCAGAACGAAGCTGGTACAGAATTAAATAGATGTTAAAAATAGATGTTAGCTCAACGATACATTGCTTAAACACATCTATGGCTGTAATGTTGCAGGGATTTTGAGTTTGGACAAAGCCCACAATGGTTTCGTATCCTGCTACCACAGAGACGATTTCTCTGGCTCTAGAAGCCAACAGCTCGGAGGCTATTTCGATACTGTACCAGGTTTTAGAAGATCCTTCTTCATCTCCAGAGGATCTGCGGATCAAGGAGCAAGCGATTACTAACCTCTGTGATCGTCTGACTGAAGAGAAGAGAGGTGAGGATCTCCGGAAACTGTTAACTAAGTTGAGACCTTTCTTTTCGCTAATCCCCAAGGCCAAAACCGCGAAGATCGTGAGAGGAATCATTGATGCTTTGGCAAAGATACCCGGAAGTACTGATCTCCAGATCACTCTCTGCAGAGAAATGGTGGAATGGACCCGTGCTGAGAAGCGTACTTTCCTCAGGCAGCGAGTAGAGGCTAGGCTTGCAGCTCTTTTAATGGAGAACAAGGAATATGTTGGAGCTTTGGCTCTGTTGAGTACTTTGGTAAAAGAGGTTAGGAGATTAGATGATAAGCTCCTTCTGGTCGACATAGACTTGCTGGAGAGCAAACTTCACTTCTCATTGAGAAACTTACCCAAGGCAAAAGCTGCACTCACTGCAGCTAGGACAGCTGCAAACGCTATATATGTCCCACCGGCTCAACAAGGCACCATAGATCTGCAGAGTGGGATTCTTCACGCTGAAGAGAAGGACTACAAAACTGGATACAGCTACTTCTTTGAAGCCTTTGAGTCCTTCAACGCTCTTGGAGATCCAAGAGCCGTTTTCAGTTTGAAATACATGCTACTGTGCAAGATCATGGTCAGCCAAGCTGATGATGTTGCAGGAATAATCTCCTCAAAAGCGGGACTTCAGTACGTTGGCCCTGATTTGGATGCGATGAAAGCAGTCGCTGATGCTCACGCAAAGAGATCCTTGAAACTGTTTGAGAACGCTCTCCGCGACTACAAAGCGCAGCTTGAAGATGACCCAATTGTCCACAGGCATCTCTCTTCTCTTTATGACACGCTTCTGGAGCAAAACCTGTGTCGTTTGATCGAGCCCTTCTCACGAGTTGAGATAGCTCACATTGCTGACCTGATTGAATTGCCGCTCGACCATGTAGAGAAGAAGCTATCGCAGATGATTCTTGACAAGAAATTTGCTGGTACATTGGATCAAGGTGCTGGCTGCCTCATCATATTCGAAGATCCAAAGGCAGATGCTATCTACTCGGCTACTCTCGACACCATTGCAAACATGGGGAAGGTCGTTGACAGCCTTTATGTCCGGTCTGCCAAAATCATGTCCTGAATGATTGAGTTCGTCATCTGAATCTCATTCTATTTTTCTTTTTCCTTTTCCGGTTTAAGATATCGTTTGGACCCAAAGAAACTCTCTGGATTGTTCGCATTACTCGTTTCGCTTATGATCTTCATTATGTAATGGTTTCTTACTTTTCTTTAGTGCTTAAAATGTAGGATTTGTTTACATTTGGTTGTTTGTTGCAGTTTATGTCTCTTATCCACTCACAAGTCAACTTAGTGTTCTCAATTCCCAAAAACTTTTTAAAACTCTTCCAAAATGTCATTGATTTTTTCAGATCAGCATATATATTTTTCTGACCAACCCAGAACTCAATTTAAGGACCCACTAGGACAAGACTTGCACACAAGTCTTGAGTTTGTTGTCTCTTCTGTCATATTCTATGATGTGCTTTTATCACAGTAGCTTTTTCTAGTTAGCTTCGTGATTCTACCTTAAATTAGTTTCTTTAAAATTACAAAATTAAACTCTTAAATATGTCAAGTTTCTCTGCGTCATTTTCCAAAAAAAAAGAAGAAGAAAAGTTTGCATGCGAATTGAGACGCTCATTGTTGACCAGTTTGGTTATAGAGTCGCGAGTTAATAGTTTTTCTACACGTAAGTATTCCTATTTGCCTTGGTATGGTCTTAACCTCTTAGTTTTATTGCCGTTTACTTACGATTCACTTCAATTAATAACTAAAACAAATTATTTTCAAATTTTCACCTTTATCATCATTTTCAGTGTAAGCCCGTATATCATCTTTTTATTTAACATTATTTATGTTTATTAATATTTTGACATTAAAATGTGACATACTATTTTATCATCCGTAAATGTTGATCTTATTAGAGTTTTCGCTACGATTGAAGACTAATGTTTCTAAAAACAATGTCTTATTCGCTCTGTCAGAACTTTATTTAAAAATCCAATTCTTTAGGATGACTTATATCTCACTCACAGTAAAAAAATTATTCTAGTTTTGTAGGTCTCCTATTTTCGTGTTGCTGTCAGTTTATTGTTAAATAGTTAACTTAAATGTCCAATTGAATGAGATTTCTTCTTGGTTAAAAGTTAAATTAGACTAATGTCCGTAATCTTTATCTAAGTTTACGTACACTTAAACGATGCAAAGACTATAGGTTAATGAAGTTGAGCAATAAAATAAATAGTTTTAAGGGTAATTAATGGTCAACGACACCCTCGCGTTGATTTGTTTTATTTTAAGTCTTTCTTTTAGAAGAAGAAAAAAATCGGACGAGCTTCATTCAATTTACATCTAAAATTCAACAAGAGAAATAAAATAAAAAGCGACAGCTGTTTAGTAGAGAAGCAAGTATTAAACACCTACTAATTAATTAATTAACTAGTTAATTTTTTTGCTAGCCTGTACATATCCAGTAAGCAAAGCAAATTTAACCACGTTCTTTATACGGGTTAAATAGAAAAACCACCCAAACCCAAATCCAAACCGAAACAAACAAATTAAAAAGATTATTTAAAATTTAAAAATAATTAACAAGATTGACCATCTGTGTAGCAACGAAGTCTCTTCACCGGAAAATCATGTCGGAAACCACCGTGAGAGGCCGCAGCTCGCCACTCTTCCACCAGCAACGCGTCTAGCTCAACTTGATCTACGGCTCCAGTCGCTGCTCCAAGCAACTCGGCGAATCCACCGACACGTCCCGGAGGTTTGGATTTCCGGCGACCGGCGCCGACGGGAACATTGCGGAGAGCTCCACCGGCGGTCCAGTAACGCTGACAACCTTTGCAGAAGTGTCTTGGTTGATTAACGTTGTAATTATTGAAGTAACAGAACTTAGTCTCCATGCTCTTACATCTCGGACATGCTATGATCTTGTCTGGACGCTTCTCCGCCGTTAGATTCGGTGATGATGATCTAACGGCTGTTGTTGTAGCTTGCAGCTCTGGCTGTTTCTGCTGCTGTTGGTGTTCTTCTTTTCTAATCGTCTGTGTGATGTTAGCATTGAATGTTATGGTTTTGCCGAATAGTTTAATTCCTTGGGAATCTTGGGTCGCCATTAAAATGAGAGAGAGAGGAAGAGAAATAGAGTTGTGAGTTACTTGCAGTGATGAAAGAGAGAAGAGACTTTTATAGGAGGAAGATTTCAATTTTTTTTTCTAAAAAAGTTTTTTTGAAAACATTATTATATCTTTTTCGTAGGAAAGGAGAGAAAAGCAATAGAGTTAGTAGGGAGAATATAAATATATATATTGTATATATTTGAAAGAATATGTTCGGCGCATTTAATTGCTTACTGCATTCAAAGAAATATCGATCCATATCAATGCTGACAAAATGTCTGTATTCTTTTTATTTTTCTCCAAAAATGTCTGCATTCAGTACAGTCTCCATACCTTTCCGTATATTTTATAGACGTTTTTTCGGAATAGTGACGTTTAACATGATTTATATTTATGTAAATTTATATTTATATTTTGATTTACTCTATTTCCTAATATTATATTTAAATCACTGCTGATAAATGAGTTATGCGGGATATTTGATGTTGTTTTAGTTGTTAACTAAACTTGCAGAAATTCAAAGCATGATACAAATTTAAGCTTTGGACAAAAAACACCGAACAAACGATATATAAGTATAACAAGTGCACGTAGTGGGGATAAACAGAACAATAACTAAATAGTGCGTAAAGTTAGTATAATAACTTACAAGCTATCCAAACGGTTTTTTTTTTCTTGGATAAGAATGGCTTTGATCGATTAAACTAACTCATACAATATATTTTTAGATTTTATTAAATATACTCTCTGTTTCTTATTAGTCCTATTTCTAGAAAAAATTGTTTTAAAAAGTTTTAATTTCTCTATTTTTAATGTATTTTTATTAGTTATTGATGATGAATTATAAACTTTAAAAAAATCAACTGAATAATATCGGTTTAAAGTTATAGAAAATTATTATTCACGAAAATAATATATTTATAATTAATTTTTAATATATTTTATTAAAATGTGTAAAAATCTTAGAAATAGAATTAATAAAGAATAGAGAATATTTTTAATTGATGTTTGTGTGAGCCGGAAGAGGTTTGGAAGGGGTACGTACATTAAAGGGCATTTCTGTGCCACAAAAACAAAACAAATATCACATTCAAAACCTAATTAATATCCATATAGATATATACTATTTTATATACTGTATAAGTATATATTATAGGTATGTTCGTTTGTTAGTCGGAGAAAGTTGCGGCTGTGGTATACAGTTAAATGATATTTGTTTGTTAACTGCAGTTTCCTGCGGTTAAATACTGCAACAAATACAGATTGATGTATCATGAATTTTTAGCCGCTAAAAAAATTTGACGATGTATTTGATATTGTTGTATTTGGTACTGTTGCGTTTGCGACTGCAACCAATTAATATTTATTTGCCTAACGCAAAAGATTATGGTTATTGCAGAAAGTTGTGCTTCCCGCTGCGACTAGACGTATAACTAGACGTATAACTGGTAAACAAACAAAAACTATATCATTTAATGGCAAGTCATAACCATAACCGCAAATGACTGTGAAACAAACATGTACTATATATCCCCTTTTAAATTCGCAGAAGCATTATCCATTTTTCTCATTTTCATCGTTGACTAACATTTTGGATGATTAAATCGTTACGAGTCGAGAACAATTTGAGTAGGTAGGTCTTACTTTTGTTCTACTCCTCAGACGTAAGTGGTTTTGACCCAATTCTTCAACATGGGATTAAAATGTAAGGTCTTTAGATCAGATAAATAAATAAATAAATAAATATATATATATATATATATATATATATCAGTCTCAAACATGTAAAATTAATATAAGAAATCACGACAATACAAAAGTTGACATATGAAAATCTACGCGGCTGAAACAATTATTGACGTTCTTATAAATTTTAAAACTATAAACCTTCATTTTGTTTTATATCTATGTTATTCTAATTTTAGAGACGATTTTTTAAAATTTAGATATTTTAGTCTTGAACATTTTACAAACGATAAGAAGAAATGTTTTTTTCACTTCGATTTTAAAATTTTAGATTTACATGAAAACGTTACATTTGTAAAATTTTAGATTATATTTCATTAAATCTTATTTAAGTGAGAAGGGTTTGGATTTGGACATAGCCGCCAAAGAGAAAGGGCGTTTGGTGTGTTGCGTATGAAAGGAGAAGAGATGAATAAGCCTTCGGAGGCACACACCATCTTGTGGACCTCTTTTTCCATGTCATCTTTCCATTTTCTTCATTTTTTAATTATTATTTTTTTATCATTTTTTAAATATCTTCATTTTTTGTTTTTGTTCCTTTTTTCCGTGTATATATTGTATATCAGCAGAGTTGGATTTATATTGAGTTATGGAAGACAAATTACTGGCGTTGCCAAACAATACGCATGACAACATATCAATAATGTTCTAATACACGTGTAAAATTATTTCACTTGATTCTAAGGTTTCGGCATATATATCGAGTGAGTGATCTATTTTCAAGGTGTTATAAAGATTCTACAAGGATTCATTTATGTTGGGACAAAACATATGATTTGAAGGAGTTAAACCAAATGGAAATAGTAACTTGAAGTTTGTTTTGTTTCTTTTTCTTGTTTTTTTTGTTAATGGGTATTTGGAGTTTGATGTGTGTCTGTTCGATTAAATATTGTAAAACCAAAAGGGACTATATAATCGTATCCCTTCTTACCAGTAATGAAATAGTGGTGAAATTTGGACTAATAATTTGTGCAATTTTGTTTGAACGACTAATAGAATGGTTGAGTGTATATTGCCTAGGAAAAATAAACTAAAGTTGATCAAATCATACTATATTTTATTTAAATTAACATAATTTACGTACGTTATTAAACACTAAAGCAAGTGTTAAAGATGAGAGAAAGGGGAAAAAAAGAGAGGTAAAGAAAAAGAAAAAGGAAAGCACTAATCGATGTTCATGTTTCTCTCTTTTTCTCAAATTCGTGCTTTTATACTATATGTTTTCTCATTGGTACCTTTATACTATATAGTCGCAAAAGAACAACTTTTAAGTACTTTTAAAAGAGATCGACTTTTTAGTTAAATAGAAATTAAAGATAAATTTATTGGACATATACAAGAAGGGAATATAAATGTGCGTATATATTTATGTAGAAGAAGAATTTCATCAATTGAGCTATTTCTGCAAAGAATGCATATTAAGATAAAATATTTTGAGCTATTTCTGCAAAGTATGCATATCAGCAATTGTATTCCTATTCCTCTTAAGATGATTGGATTGAAGTGCATAGCCAAATCAAATTAAAAGACAATTAAGAACGCTCGTATCTACATATAAATTAACTATAATAGCAAGGTGATACAACAATTTATGGTAATACCACTGATTTAATCTTTCGATAATCATGTAAGGAAGATTATGTTGTACATATATATATATATATATATATATTATACGGCTTTGTGTAGTGGCAATGTGGGATTTATTAACTTATTATATATATATATATATATATATATTTCTTCATTCTAGAATTGAATCACATGTTCGAATATGGAGTACTAATACATATTACATTGCGTGCTAGATTTGCTAGAAAAATATGCATTATAAAAACATAGGAAGTTTAGTCATGTTCCGCATAGATGAAACTATATATAAACATATATGCATATATATATATATAGACACATGTAATTAGTTGTACTTGTAAAGGTGGATTATCTTTTCTTAGGCCATTTTTTCCCTTCTTTCTATAGGGTTTCAATGGATTTGGTGACTAACTTTTGTTGGTTGCTCATTTTTTTTCCTTTTCTCCTTTCAAATCTTAAACTTTTCAGTATGTGCTTCTTTTGGGTTCGGAAAATTCACTTTATATAAAAAAAGCTCTCTTTATAAAGAAAAGCAAAATCTTTGATGTGGGTTTTGTTCTTTAATCATATCTTTAATAAAGTGGTTTTAAATTAATTATACGAATAAGAAAAGAATTATTTTCCTTTTGAATGTAAATTGTAGAGATATGATTCATACTTTATTGATCTTATATAGAATAGGTTATATGTTTATGTTCGAACTTATCGGAGTATGCTCATATATTTTGAATTAAACGTATTTTAAAATAATTAAAACATCAACTATGATATATAATCTAGTGGTTTGTATTATTGTTATCACCATTCAAATTTAAATTTCCTATACTGTATATTGTACAAAAAAAATTAGAGGATCAAATTTGATTTAGTTTGTTCACATGGCCGTGCAGATAATGCAAATTAGCTCTATAATTTCCTTCTCCCTATTTCGGAAAAAATATACGTTACGTTTACGAGAAAACATTTTGACATTGCTAAGAAGTTTCTTTCCGAGAGTTCCAACTTTCAATACTAATGGTTCCATATTACACAGTGAAAATAAAAACATCCATCCAATTAATAAAGTCAATAAAGTTTGATTATTGCTAGATAAAGTGGGATGAATTAATTAAAAATAATAAAAAGAGAGAATTAATAAGATAAATTTTATACGTGTTTAACTTAACTGGGAAAAAGGTGCACTTTTCCTTGAGGATACATGCATTGGAAATCTTTATTACTTTAGATTTAGGATTTACAAGTTAAAGAAGAAAGGAAGGGATTGAGGGGTCTTGTTTAATTTTACACTTAAACAATTTAATACAGTTTTTAAACCCAAAAAAAACAACTGAACAGAGTCCAATTTTTTGGATTTTCTAGTGATGGAATAAAGAAAGAAATACTGATTCCATTCATAAAAAGTTCGTTGCAGCTCCTCTTAATAATAGCAATAATTTTGCAATGGAAGCTTACAAAATTGTTTATTTTTAATAATAATAATGATAAAAAAAAACTCTAGATGGTAATGTTTCTTTTAAAACATTGAAATGCTGCATTGTTTTGGGATTGAACCCAAAGAACTAATGTAAGATACTAATTTCTTGATCAATCATTAGCCGGGCACTTTCAACAACAACAAAAAAGATGTGTAGACACAATTATGTTGTATGTTTCTATCATCCAGTTGAAATTATAATCCTGTCATCTCTATACTACTTGTATAGTCCAAGAAACAAACCCAAATGAAAAAAATAAGCTTTATCTTGTTTCCAAAACACTACTACTTCAATATATATATAACTTCAGTTTTTTTCCATCACGTGTCCACAATCAAATTTCTAAGGTTTAATATTCGATATTAATTAATGCGAGACAGGCATTAAGAACTGTATATCAAATCTTAAATTAGTACAGTACACACCAGAACATAATCCCATTTAATTAATCTTTGGATTCAAGTGGCAGATATAAGAAAACAATTAAAGAACACAACATGAGCGAACTTCACGGCTTAAGGGTTACGAAGAGACCTCTTATCTTCTACTTGCCAACTCACTTTTTGATGTTTCTTTAAAGTTTTTATAATCAAATCCAAATTAATTTCTTTAAGAAATAATTTTGGTATTTTCTCCTTCAACCTTTTTAAATTGCGATTGCTTCCAGAATCAATAGCACATCTGACGCAAAACTGATCTTCTTCCGTATAGTTAAGCGATCGAATAAAAACATATATTTTAAAAAGCATTTCAAACAAAAATATATATTTATACTTTCGGTTTCTTGAAAATATATATCACGTACGACAAAATTTACTTATCAAGTACACAATACACACATGAGAGATTCGACACAATAAGAATTGCTTGCAGAACAAGATTAAACCCTTTTATAGGTTGTCTCTCCGCAAGCTAAGGCTGTCGTGCATGGAGTAATTTGGAGAGAAGAATTGGAATCTTAAGAAAATTAAGATTTAATTACTTTGGATAAAATTAAGAGATTATTATGCACCTAACGTATTAGATTTAGATAGAGTTTACGATTCTACAAAATCGAGATGATCATCTTAGTGTTTATGGTAGGGTCGTATTATTGTGACAACCACGTGTCTCAGGTTGAATTGATATTTATGTTTATGCTACGGAAGAAATCAAGAAAAGAACTAAAGATGATAGATCACATATCAAGAATCCAAATACATATATTTGATGAAAATAATCGATTACACTGACTTATGGTTCGGATATGATCAAAAAGTCTTCCGTTTTGGTCTCCTTTTCATTGCTCCTTTGTTTATACTCCCTGACAATATTCTTTAGATGGACCTATCAGAACATATGCTTCTTATATTCGTAATTTTGAAATATATCGAATAACTGGAAACGTGAATCGTTCCTTTGTTCGACGTCGCTAATGTCTATTTGCTTTGATGTGAATTTATATCAAATTCAATTCTTCTCACTTAATTATATGATTACCTCCACACAAAAAATTGTTTCTATAGGTCAAAATCTGTGGCTAACTTAACTTTAGCAATTCTCGAAATTAATTTGTAGCTAAGAGCTTTGTAATTTCCACAATTCGAAGACAAATTTTTGGCACCTCAGAATGTGATTTATGATTGATGTAGTAGATGCTTTGTATTCTCATTATCATCCTTGGTTGAAATCAAAAGCTCCATAATGTTTTCCTCAACATAAATACTTTTATTTTTATTTCTTGAAGATACAGATCAAGTACAGCAAAATTTATGTATCATCTACACAATCAACACATTAGATATGATACAATAGAAAAGCTTAATGAACTAGCTTAACACTCTTTCTCTCCATGTATGTCGTTCAGAGACTAAAATTACAACGACGAATTGGAGAATCTATGATCAAAAGGTTTATTATGTCTCGCTCCATGTATCGCTTTCGTCTCCATCATTGCTAGCTACAACCTGAAAAGGGGAAGAGAGTGTGAGTGATAGATAATGAAGTGTTGGATTTTGGAACAAAAGTACTTATATTCCAGAATAAAGATTATATTTGCTTTGGATATATATAGATGTAGAGAGATTTAGAGGATGAACCTGCCGTATTGAGTTTGCTTTCTCCAAAATCGCGCTAATCTTAGTGTTTATGACAGGATCAGTTGTTGCAGCAGCAGATGACGTCGTTTTCATAACCACAGGTCTCAGGTTACATTGCTGTTTACGATTTGAAAGAAATCAAGAATGTAGCAAAAAGACGATATAACGCATCAAGAATCAGAATATAACTTTTTTCGGAAAAAGAATCATTTGCACTAACTTGTGTTCGTATTTGTTGCAAGAAGTCTCCAGTTTCGCTCTCCTTTGCGTTGGCACTCTGTTTTTCCTCCCTGACATTATTCTTCAGATGGACCTATAAGAACATATTCTTGTTGAGATTCGTAATTTGAACTATATTGAAAACAATTGGAATATGGAACTTACCCACACTATACTAAAGTGGGAAGAAAAGAGTAACAAACTTCACCATACCTTAATTTCTGGTTTAGGAGCAGAAATCACCATGTTAGGCAGTTCTTTATTGACTGTAGAAAATGAAATATGCTTCTCAAAGGCGGACCTGAGCGTGTCTTGTAGTTGTAGGGACTGTGTTTTGTCTTCAGTTTTCTCTGTAGGTGTCTTTGAAACCATCCATTGCGCAGGTGGAAATGGCGGTGGTAAGGGCTCAGCAGGATTTTGAAGGTATGAGAGGTTTACAGCGACACAACCACTTTCTGAGTTAATTCCTAGAGTAGAAGCTTCAGCATTGTGATCAACATGCCTTCTTTCATGGAAAGAATCATATAACTCTTGCTCTTTTCTTTCATGGCTGTCACTTGATTCTTCCCATTGCTCAGAATTTGACAAGGTGTGATTATCGCTTAGATAATCAGTATCAGACATGTAGGAGATGATCTACAAAAAGCGTTGTCATCTGAACAAGAATCATGAAGGGAAGTAGCAGCCTCTGGAAGCAACTGAAAGGAAGAAAACGTATTATAGTTGTTGTCCCCAACTGAATAAAGAAGAAGAAGAAGAAGAAGAAGAAGAGAAGAAGAAACAAATGTCGTAAGCTCTCTTCCTTGGAGATTTCTGTAAGATTTCTGTAACGATCAAGATGGTTCATTATGTATCAACATTAGTGTCTTTTGGTTTAATCCCGACCTTTCTTAATTTTATGGCAGAGAAAGAATTGAAGATGCAACTAAAGCTCTTATGGATTAAGGAACTTAATATTTGTGTTCTTTGGTTGGAGAACTTTTAGATTCTACTCATAGGCTAGTCTTATACAAAAGGTACTGAATTTACCAACCCGAGTCTTGCCCAAGTCCTTACACCTCATGGCTACAAACTTAACTTATCTCTACTCTATATTGTTAATTTGTGGATCTGTCTTATTGTTATGGTAAAGAAAGAACTGAAGAGTAGAGACATGTGACATGTGTACAACGAGCTTGGATCTCAAGTATTCAATTTAGAGCCCACACTGAGACAGAGATCAAAAGAATGAAACTGAGCAGTGCTGGAGACTATACACAGCAAGTTCAAAACACTTTTCAGATTATACTCATAGAGTAGTTAGCAATCTCCTTGAACAAAAGGTAAACTAACGAGAGCATATCGTAGCAAAATCTAAGCACAACAGTAAGCATAGAAGATAGAACTAGTTAGAAATCGGAGGAAGTCAGTAAAGGAATGAGGCAAGCTCCATATCTTTGAGTCTCTGTCGCCGTCGGAGGATTTCAGAGGTAGCTTATAAGACGTTTTCGGTTCGGTTTGGTTTCATTTAACTTAACCGGTATTCCGAAATTTGTCAAGGTTTTGGGCTTTTTGGGCCTTTTAGGGTCACAAGTTGATTAACAGATAGAATTGATTACTACTAACTACTAGGGAGTACTAACTTGGGAGTCTTTTGATCACACAGACAAGATACTGGCATGTGTCTCTTCGGCCTGGTTTGGTTGCTTTTAAAACTGGATCATACATTCATCCTAAAAAGCTAGTAACAAACTTACATTAAGAGTGAGTTCCCCGGTGTAATGAATATATTATGAGGTAACAAATATAGAAGCACAAAAAAAAACTTTATTTCTTGTTTTGAGTAACGACTATAGCAATAGCAATGTATACTATATAAAAGTTGAAGTTATTCGTCTATGAAGCAGTTCATGTGGGATTTCAAAATTTGGATGTTATTGGTACACGTCAGTATTTAATATAATTTTTTTACAATAATTTTCAAAAAAAAAAAACTGGTATATTCCAAAACATTAAAAAGAAATTCGATGTCAGAAAAATCAATAAAATAAGAGAAACTAATCTCAAAATAAAGATAATTTCTTTACTTTAGTCAAAAATGAAAAAAAAATCTAATAATAAATAAAACATATACTCAATTATTTATAAAATTGAGACATTCCAAAACATTAAAAAGAAAATCTATGTCAGAAAAATCAACAAAATAATAGAAATTAATCTCGAGATAAAATAATTTCCTTACTTTAATCAAAAATAAAAAGAAAATCTAATAAATAAAACCTGTACTCAATTATTTACTTTATTATTGACTTAAAACCTATGTGTTCAGTTAAGTAAAGAATAAAAAGATCATCAGAGCTTAAAAAAACAAGAAGAAGATAATATAAAAAGCCATCATATAGTATGATAGAGAGAAACATATTATTAGATAGTATTGTTACTAAAAAATAATATTTGAAAAAAAATTTCATAGTTTTCTTAACGAAAAAATTAACTTAATATTACAGTATAATATTACATAATTTAATAAATCATAAAACAAGCAAGATAATAAATATTTTGCAACAAAATTTATTTTAATTTTAAAATGAATATTATTATATATATATATATATATTAATATATGAGACCCGTAAAAAAAAAAATTTAATTTCGCTACTGGTTCTATGCTAGCTCGTGTATGAAAACATCCTTTGTCAAGCCGTTTGCAGCAGTCTTTTCGGTAGCACCGCCAGCAAGTGATGATCTACGGAGAAGAAACCACCCAACCATGAAGAATATGATTATGGTTTTAACTTTTATTTAAGTTTGTAATAATTGCTGAACTTATTCGCTAAAAATATAAACATAGCATAGTTAAAAGCTGAAACCGCATGATAAACACACATACCTTTGATAATTTATTATAGAAAATGGAAATTTGTTTTATCAAATTATGGAGTTCAAATTACTAATAAGACTAGTTTGAGAAAGAAAAAAAAGCCTACTATCTTCCCTCCTCTTCTCCTGAATCTTCTCATGCTCTTTTCTTTTTCTTGAAAGATATCATATTTTCAATCCTAACATTACAAATATGCACTTCAATTCTCGAAATGTAGAATATTTTATTTTGCTCACAAATTGCATAAGTGATGCACTTATTATGCTTTAAGTTAAAATTCACTTTACTTTTTGTTTTAACTAGATATATTATTTATTCTATTTTGCATATTTATTTGCATATCGTTGTAATGTTTAACTAGATTCTAATCCCGTACAGTGTTGGAAAATATTTTATTATTTTTTAAATTTATCAACTGTAGTAGGGGTTAGATATTTATGAATATGATTTAGACTATATTTTGTATAGTATTGGTAATTATAAACTTTATGTTGTAATAATAAGATATTTAAATTATCAAAATATTTAATGAAAAAGAATTTCACTCTATGATAAAAATGCTATTCAAGAAGCTACAATTATAGAATTTAGTTTCTTTCTCCATCATCTTTAAAAAAATTCTTTTTGTAAAAATCGCCTTAAATCTCTTGCATCATCTACATCATGTTCTCTTTTTATATAATCTATGTTCTACCATGCCAAAACTCTGAGTTCCATAAACAAAATCCATCAAAAATGTATCATAAAGGTAGAAACATTGTAGGAATCGTTAAGCAAGTTTCTTTGAGGATGATCACGGACAAGAACTATCCTTTCACAGATGAATAGATGATTAAGAAAGATATGTGTACTCACCAAATCATCGATTTTGTTTTGAAGGTTGAAACCACTGAGTCTCTACATCTTAACTTTTTTGTTCCAAACCACAAAGAATTTTGGATATAATTTTATAACATAAGAATTCATGGTATTTGTAAAATAAAAACCGATAAGTCACGTGTTTTATGTAAACCCTCTAGTCTTCATGTATGATTGGACTATATGTTTCCAGCCTCGTATGTGTACAACATTCAATAAATAATACATTGATCCCTATGAGATATATATATATATATATATATATATATATATTGATAATATAGATTTTCCTTTTTTAAAACTTTTAAGTTGATTTAGTAAATATATTAGAATGGTTTCTTAAAACGAAAACACACACATTTGAAGAACTACACAGTTAGTATACGAAGATTTATATATCCCTGTTAGTATATTGATCGGTCGAATATATAAAAAATTAAAACAATTGACTGTTAGCTAAAGTGAAAATTACTAGAATCTAAGTAGCATATAAACTATAACAATGATAAAAGTTAGCATTAAAAAGTTTTCAAAATCCAACAAATATATGAGTTGTTATACAAAATATCCCATATTCCCATGTACATGAGGAAACCATACAGTTCAGCCAGCGTAAGTAGTTATGCACTAATTCATTTTTCTGTTAAAAGGTTGTAAGTTTCGTAAGAAGAGTAAACATGTTAAGTAAAAATTTCTTTTTTTTTCTCTCTCTTTTTCTTGAATATTTGTATTGAAAGAACTGTTATGGATCAAAGTTCTAAACGGACAATAATAGTTTATCGCACAACCGACGATAGAAAAAAGTGATGGTGAAGAAGAAGCTATTTTTACTATTCAAGTAATCCTCAAAAACGTTGCCGTTTTTTCAATTTTCACTTATGATCTCCGATATGCTCTCCAAGTGCGGCCTCCAAACGCCGACGCGTCCTTTCCTCCGATCTTTTTGCGTCGCGACTTTCTCCGACAATATCTCCGTCAAGTACCGATCAGAGATCAATAAATCCTTTTCGTAATTTTTATCTTTCTCGTTATTATTTTCACCATTACACTTATCACCGCCGTCACGATGCTGCCGGTGATGCTGTGAGCGCTTCTTGACGGCGTTTACGTTACTTTTATCCCGGAAGATCTTTCCTCTGGCACATTTATCAGATTTAGTTGCAGGCATGAGGAAATAAATCTTGCCACGTTGGAGCTCAGCTTCGGGAGGAACAACGACGATATTTGTGGCTGAGATGACGTCACGCTCGTCGTGATCGGACGGTGGAGAAGAGGGTTTCTTGAGTATGTGTTTTGGGTGGGCCCTCATGATCTCGCTGGCGGTGATCGTGCCACTGATTTCCTCCACTTTTCCGTTGGAGTGAACGATTCTGATCACGTCCAGAGCTCCACAAGGTAGAATGCAGGCGATGCAGCACCTGATTGTCTCCTTCATTCTCTTTGTTTTTTTTTAATTTAGTGAAGAAAATTAAATAACTTAAAAGAGTTTGGTTGTTTTAAAAAATCATCAGAGAAGATTAAGAGACGAAAATGAGAGGAATTGAGAGAGAGACGTAAGGTAGTAGTGATCTTGAAAGAAAGAACTTGAGGAAGAACTAAATTTAAATTGTAATTCTTTCTCTTTTTGTGTGGAATTTAGCCCATGTGTCTTTATTATTTATTTATAGTCATGTCTTTTGGTGCGTTTTCTTATTAAAGTTTTTGACGTCGTCTTTGTAAACTTTTATTATTGTATAATGTATATGTGTGAGTGTGTATTATATATAGTTTTATGATTTCTGTTAGTTGCTCTTTTTCTGCTCTTTTTCAGCGGCTGAGTTTAGGAATATATGTTGAATTTTTATTATATTTTGGTACTGCTTGTGGAAGATTTTACCTAAAGCTTATGGAAGATTTTACCTAAAGCTTATTGAACTAACATTTTACCTAAAGCTTATGGAAGATTTTTAAAATTTTCATTCCCTGCCTTGTTCATTCATATATGCATACATACATACGTTGCACCACAGTATATAGGGGAACTACGAATTGTGATCCGTATAAAATAATAATGAGAAGACTAAGTGGGCTTGTCCTTTTGATTGAGATAGAAGATGATATATGTCTTAAAGTCCAAAACAATATCATCAAAAATAAAATTTAAAAGTTTGGTATATATTCCTTGCAAAAACATTCCTTTGAACAAAAACCATACGAAGATGTAGAATCATTTGAATAATACCTTAATATAAACAAACAAATGGAGTAAGCAGAAAAAAGAAGTCAAATAACATATATATATATATATTTATAAAAGTTTTATTAAAAATGGTGGGGAGAGGGAACAAAAGAGGGGTTGAGATAGATGGAATGAATAATTGCACCCAAAGATGTAATTTAAATGTACTTTACCTTTTGGATCCATCGTCTATTAGCATTTGAGGGGACCCCTCTTCTTCGCTATAAAGCTTTCAATTATTTCTTCTTCTTCTTCTTCGTTATTTTCATTATCTTATAATTAATTTGAATTTTTAATAATGCACAGTGTTGTTCATCTAGGCTGGGTGCTTATGGGTAGACACATGTTGTAGCATCATTGGGTCTCCATTATATCATCACCACACATTACATATCACTTTCCACAATTCACTAAGTTAAGCCTAAACTCATTTAAAAACATTAGGCAGATAGTAACTTTTACCTCGAATAGTCGCTGACTAATCAGCTACTAATCGTATTTAGATTTTTGTTAGTTGAAAGTGATCTAAAATGTATGTCTTACAGATTCAAGAAATTTAAAAGAACGATGTTTTATGATTTTTATAAGATCAAACAAAACTCTTGTCGACGGGTTTCAAATTGTCGGCATAGTCGTTTGGTAAATTTATTCGATAACTGTTCTATATTTGAAGTATCCATTTGTGTAAGGTTTTTGTATTACTTTTTTTTTTTTATGTTTCCATGCATACTCAAAACTCTTGGTAGATTATGCGTCGTTTTATCAGAAAATTGACTCGTAGTAATGGTTTTGGCTATTAATACTTGGATACCAATATTATACTGTAATAAAAGATCGAAAGCTCGGTTTTTCCAAGAGACGTTGAACTTTACATCCTCGATTCGATCCCGTTTAGATGGATGATTTACAACCCAATAATGCTATGATTAGAGACGGGTCTCAGATTTAGAGAAACTACAAAGTTAAGTCAAGAACTTATAGAGTAAAAGCAAATGTTGTACAGTTAAAAGGACACAGTGATAATATTTTAGCACACAAGAAATTACATGGTGTTAAAGCTAATTCTATTCCAGATAATATTAATTTTTCAATTCAATATTTTCAGTGATTAAAAATGAAAATTAATTATATACCTTGATACTACTATTATATTGTAAATTTGTAATGAAAAATAGAGAGCAAATATTGACCGAGTGGTAACTTTTGCATACAAGAAATTACATGGTTTAAATCACTAGTTGTGTGATCTGCATTTATCTAATTCAGATTTATTAAAATATTCACTAATTGCCATCAGAACTCTGTAGCTAATTGTGCTTATATATTAGTAGTATTGTTGTATTAAGATGGGTGATTTTCCAAAATTTGTTTGTGTTGCATACCAACGTAAAACTAAATTGGTGTTTGAATCCAAATAACTCCAAAACGTAAGCACCAAAGAAGATATAGTTTAATTTTCGTTAAAAATGATAACTTATTAAATGTCTAGGAGATATAAATGGATTAGATCCAGAATTTCAAATTAACAAAAAAAAAATTCCATAAATAAAAATAAAAGTAGTTACTATTCCAAACCCACATAAACAACTATTAGAACAAACTCATTATCCTTGCATTTGTGTTTTTTCGTATTGTTGTCGTTAAGTGTCATCAAAAGTCAATCCAATAAGAAATAGTCGGACTCTGATGAGATTAATTTGGATCCTTTTTCACTGAATCATGACATGCACGCATCTTGTTGGATTTCAGAATCTACAGCCTTGTTCTTTTCTTATTATTTACTTTTCGAGAATATATCACCAAGAAAAATATTTTAAAAAGTCAAAATAAGGACCGTTAGTTTGCTTTTAGATATGTCAAGTCTTTGTTTCTAACTTCAAGCTCTCATTTACAGAGAAAACTACAAACCTTAATGAATTTATGAAAACCTTAATGAATTTATGATTCATAAAACATTAGATTTAAATGAGACAATATAGACACATACGCTATAATAAATGATTGATAATTAGAAAAAAAGAGAGGAGATAATAAGAGAATTGTGTTGTTATCAATATATCCGGAAGCAAGAACATGTGGGTTTGCTTTCCTTTTGAAAGTGATCGACTCATTGGACCCCTCTCTCACTCATTGAACATACATTATCTTAATATTGAATTTTAGAGATATAACATGTCACTGTCAGATATTGAAAATAATTAATAGTTTTGGCTCGGATTTGGATTTTTATTTATTTACATGAAATCGATTTTAAATTTAACTGAATCTCTAACTCATATAGTCGGATGTATCCTAGATTAAAAAAATAATTTGATTATGGTTATTTAGACCGGTTCTAATAAAATTTAGCCGATCCGACAAAAATTTAGATGACTCTAATGATACAGTTGCGGTATCCAGCAAGAAAGACACTTGTGCATGATGTTCAGACGACAGCAAGACTGCAATATCCTTCCATGTGATGAAAATGTCACGTTGGATCTTACTTGAAGCGATACTCCGATCCTAATTATTTCAGAGGAGCATCATCAAGCAAATCTGATTCGAAGAAACAATGAGTTCACACCCTTAAAACCTAAATAAAAATTAGTATTTTTCCAAGATTTTCTTTCTTAACTATCTTTTGGGTATGAAGGCCTAACTGAAGTCCGTAAGTAAATCTGTTGGTTAAGACAGAAGTTCACAAGACATTAATGCTGTATTACACAAATGATAAAGCAGAGCAAGAAGCACAAGTAGAAGAGACAAAAGTGTTTCACCAAGACGATTCCACTATTTTTCGTCGACAAAAACTCCCTCGCGGACAACAGAAGACAACGCACTTAAGTAGCAAGAAAGACACATAAGTAAAATCTCCTGGATGTTCATGACAAATTAGACAATTTAGACACACAAGATCCGTTCAAGATACACAGCAGCTCAACGAAACATGTCAAACCGGATGTCTTCAGAGTCGGTAGTTGCAATATAAGCATACCAGACTAGAATCATAATGCAGAGGCAGAAGCTCAATATAACCCAAGGCAAAAATATAAAGCAAACGCTAATAAAGATATAACTCAATTGTCTACTCGCACATTATAAAGACAATAACAAGTGGTACTAAAAGTTTCACAATATCTCTAATCATCTTCAAAGTGTGTTATGCCTGTTGAACTAAGTAGAAGAGATTCAAGAATGGTATACTAACTACACACTTCACAACGAAACGCGGAGATTTCTTCACTTGCAATATCACATTGGTGTTGCAACACGCTAGCAATTACGTTGCTTTGATCAAGATTTGAACTTTGTTTTCGATATCTTCATATCATATGCCAGCTAGAGAAAAGCGTCCACACACGCTTCGACCAGCTCTTATTGTAACAAGCTAATGTAATATACTAGAACATGAGCAGTCCATCTATTATCATCAACCACAAAACTCAAAAGAGAACCTTGTTTATATGTGAAATTTCAATAAATTACATTGCTATTATGCAAAGATCCCAACTTTATTCCAGACTACATTCGTTTAACAAAACCAAACCAATCCCACAATAAATAAAGATGAAACTATTTGGCATCACAAACTTACTTACTTATAATCAACTCGCTCTTGGATCCATCCCTTGCTGCCAAACATAGACAAACTCATCCCAACCTGTACTCGCCATTAAACCTTCAACAAGAACACTCATATCGATCCCAACAGCAAACTCAGTATGATGATCATACCTACCAACCAAAGCATCTTCCACCATGTAATCCCAAAGACAAACAGTCATATCATAAGAGCAAGAAGCAATCAAACTCCTCCGATGCGGCGAGAATTTCACTTTCCTCACAGCATAACCATGGCCATTAAGCACAGCTAAAGGAACTCTATAACTCCTAACATCCCACACCTTAATCGTCTTATCCACTGAAGAAGTAGCTAAAATACAATCATCATACTTATTCCAATCACAAGACAATATCTCAAAATCATGAGCAGGGATAATCATAGTGGATCCAGGTTCTCTAACATCCCATATCCTTAAAGTACAATCTCCAGAAGCAGATGCAAACACATCACCATGTTTAGGGTTCCAAATCGCCTGGTAAACACAATACGCATGTTCCTTAAAAGTCCTGATACTCGCTGGACGATCAAAAGCCCAAAGCTTCACAGTATCGTCCCACGAAGCAGTGAGAAACGAATCTCGGCGCGTGGGATTGTAATCAACGGAGTGAACCTCACGCGCGTGCTCTTGAAATGATCTAACTGGATTAGAAGGAGGAGGAAGGGCTGTGTCGTAAATCTTCACTGAGCCGTCACCAATGGCGGCGACGAGTACAGAGTCATGTGATTCTGACCAACATACGTCGTATACGGCGTCTGCTGTATCGTAAGCGACGGATTCGGTTACGCCTGGAGCTCCAGGAGCGAGCTCGAGGACATGGATCCGGCCGTTTCCGAGGATTCCGAAGTTTTGAGCTGTGGCGACGGCGAGGCGTGACTCGTAGAATGGACTGAATTTCACAGAGTAGCCGTTGAAAGGAGCTTTGAACACTGGCATAGCTCCTCCGGCGAGTGATTGAAGTTTTGAGTCTTTTCGAAGATTCAACAATCTGATCGGATAACGCCGATTCTGCTCATTGCAGATAATTGTTTTTTCCCCAAAATTTCCAAATTTCTCTGATTGTCCGTCTTCTTATCGGGCCGATTGGGTCGATCTACAGCCCATTATAGTATTTTCGAGGCTGTGTGAAACGGTGTCGTTTAGGTTTTTCGAGTTAGGGTTTTTTGGGGGTTTGGTTCTTCTCACAGAGAACTTCATCGTCTCTCTCTCCTCCAATTTCATCATTCTGAGACAGAGTTGTAGAGAAATCTAAATTCCAGAGGTTTTTTTGCGAGTAAGCTTAAATGGAAGAGATAACGGAAGGAGTTAACAACATGAATTTTTCCGTTGATACCGAGAAGAAGAATCGGATTCAGGTTTCAAACACTAAGAAACCATTGTTCTTCTACGTCAATCTCGCCAAGGTAGAAACACCCTTCAAATCGAGTCCTGTGAAATTCGTTTGAGCTTGAAAAATCTATTGATTTCGAACTGTCACTATTGTTTCTGTATATGTCTGGACATTTCTGTGATTGTTCATGTGAGTATTTATCTATGGTGTGTATATTTATTTATCTTCTGCAGAATTTAATGAGTTGTTTCTGTAAATGGTAACATTTTAAACTGATTGAATGGTGCTCAGTGTTGTTTATTCCTTAGATTTATGAATTTTGTTACTCCTTAAGATTGATTAAATGTGTTTATGCTGTTGACCTTGTTTGGTTTTTCACAGAGGTACATGCAACAGTACACCGATGTTGAATTGTCTGCACTTGGAATGGGTAATGTTATATGCTTCTCTTTTTTTTTTTTTTTTTTTTGTTCATGATGTTGTTTTATGTATCAAAAATCTAAAGGCAGGCTTATGCAATGTAACTGAGTTCATTAAATTCAATGAATCTAGTAAAGCGATTTGCTTTTATTGTCATGAGATAGAATCATTTATCTTTAACTTGTTTAACCCGAGATGTCTTAAATGTAAGAGATTGTTCTGGTTTCTCATCAAAAATTTCATTGTGCAGCCATTGCTACTGTTGTTACCATAGCTGAGATATTGAAGAACAATGGTTTTGCTGTTGAAAAGAGTAAGATGATCTTTCTCAATCTGGAATAAAAAAAATGTTACCACAAGAGGTTTGAAAGATTCAGTGACTAAGTTTTTGCTTATCTGGAATTTGTTTCTTACTTATAGAGATCATGACGTCGACTGTGGATATCAAGGATGATTCAAGGGGTCGTCCCGTGCAGAAAGCCAAGGTATATCTTTTTATCATTACAAATTTTATTCAAAAATTGCTGGAGGTTGTGAACAATCAACCTTCATTCTTGCTAGATTGTTAACTAAAGTTGTGACTTTACGACTTGTAGATTGAGATCGCGCTCGCGAAATCTGAGAAGTTTGACGAATTAATGGCTGCGGCTAATGAAGAGAAGGAGGTTGCAGAAGCTCAAGAGCAGAGCTGAAATGTGTTGATGTTTTCTCTGTCGACGATCTGATTTCTTCGTTCGCTGTCGCTCTGCTTAATTTTAAGATACTTTTACTTGTTTTATTTCGGTAATTTTTTGTCGACTCTTTTAATGTTATTTTGGATTGTGTTTCTCTGTACCTGTGAACATTTGAGGATCGTAGGAAGTAGAAAAGAAGGTTTTGTTGCAGAGCATTTTCGAATATATATCAGAATCGTAATGTTTTTTAAAATGTTGAAACCAAGTTATTTCCTATAAATCAATTATTTTGATAAATTTGGAATTTAGTCAATGAAAGATGTTAGTGATGCATTTAGAAACAATGTTAGATATGGCTTATGGACTCCAGAATTACGTATTTGTATGATAGAACAAATGTAAATCATATGATCAAATATATTTGGATCCGTATATGTGACAGCATTCGTTGTGGCGCTATCAATTCTTAAAACACTAAAAACGTTACTATAGTAGAAGAAAAATAAGTAACGCACAAGAAGGTTAGCTAGCTAATCACTTTTAATCAAATTCTTAGCACCAATGAAGAACTATGATATACTATTTCAACAGAATTGAACTAATTAATGTTGTCGATTAATGTTAGCAGTATTAGATGGATTCCATTGGCATGATGATAACAACCTTTTGGCTTTTACTGTTTTAATTATTATGTCTCAACATATTGTCAAGGCAAATTGATTTTTGAGTCATTGGATTGTATGGTAAAGCATAAAGGACAAAAGAGAAATTAAGAGAATGATTTGTCTAATACTTAAATCGTTTGAACCGAAGTGATTAGTTAGCAAGTTATAACCTTTATGCGCATTACTTAAGCAATGAGTTATGTTATTTATACTTGAATTGTTTTAACGCTGTATAAGTACATGTGTTTTTGTTTAATAAGATATATCTTTACAATGATTATTTTTAACTGATGCAACCGATCTATTATGTAACTGCGTGATTGAAAATGATTGATTGACTTGGTTACGCCAAAACTTCTTTGTTTCCATCATTCCCTAATGCGTCGGCCCACATCTTAAATTATTCCACAAAAAGGCAAATAAAAGTACTAATAATTGTTTAATCATTTGATAATCATGTTTACGGTACTCTCAGTGCTCTACTTAGTACTTACAAGTAACGCATTGAAGATAAATCTGTAAATTTTCACAAACGCCAGAAAATAATCAACTGTATATAAGTATATTTTTGTAACTTAAAAAATGATTAATTGGTGATGAACATCTATGAAAGTGAAATTAGTCGATGAACTGGTAGTTAGTACTTAGTAGTAGTGTGAAAAGAAGCTTATGACTGAAACGGTGGAGACTTCACTCTTGATAATTGCAAATATTGTAGAGTAAGATTATTTTCTCTATAATAAAACTAACACAGTTTCCACATTTTTGCTGTCAAAATTCAGCGATTAGGCTACAATTTAACGACCTAAACAGTTGTAGGATAGAAGGGCAGTGATATTTCAGATATTTCAAACATATACTAGTTTGTTTCACAAGTTTTTATGGTAAATTTTGCAGAAGTGAAAGTTAATGTATTTCTCGCATTAAAATTAGATCACTATAAATCATGTGTACACTTTTTAATCGTTTCTATGATCGGATTTAGGATTCAACTATTAACATTTTACTAGATAATTCACGCTATGCATTGCGGAAAAATATCTATTTCATATTTTCTAAGTTTATATAATTAGAAATTATTATTAGTGTTTTAGACTAGATTTATTTTATGTTTTTACCATCATATTTATTATTATTATATATGGTTTTTGTTGTGTTAATTAAAATTACTAATATATAATTACGTATGCGCAATGTTATGTATGTATACAAATTTATTTGATATTTTAAATTATAATATAATTTGGTTATAAAAGTTAAATTGTATTATGTATATATTTTCACATTATTCAAAAAATATATAATAATTTTATTTAATCTAATATCAATTATTATCCATGATTAGAATCTGAGATCTGTCATGACCCACTTTATTTACTCTGACTCGTTTTGACCTGTTATTATCCATTGTAAAAATTAGAACATTTGAAGATCTGAATCCTGATTTAAAACTCGATGATACAATATTGGATTCGTTGAAACTAAGTCAATATACTCTTTGAACAATTTTAAAAAAACTATATAACTTTTTTTGACATTAAAATTTTATAACACTTTAACTTTTTATAAGTTCAAAAACTATATAATCCTTGATAAAGTTAAATATATATATATATATATTAAATATTAATAAGAATATAATTTTTTATAGATTTTAAATATTAAAGTTTAATTATTTATAATATTTTTAAAAAATTATTTATTTTATTCGGTAAAATTATTGGTTTGACCAAAGAATCAGAGTAAACGAATATTTTTTTAAAATTTAGACACCTAATAAGTCAAGTTTCTTTCTCATTCAAATTAAAAATTATTTTTGTCATTTTTATAATATGAGTAAGAACAATTGCTCAAATTTTTTAACCGATGTGGGACGTTTAACACATACATTTTTTTTCATCGACTGTGATATATATCTTCGTTTCTAAAATTCGATTCACAACATATGCAGAAAAAATTTATATTTTTATTAACTTTATGTATTATATAATAATTCAAAATAATTTAAAAATAAGATCAAACAAAGATGATAGATGAATCATAATTTTATATCTTAACAAAATCTTTCAAACATAATAACTTAAAATAAATAATATGGTATAATTAGATATCAAATCTTAATTTTTCAATTTTGATTGATTAATAATTTTTAAAAATAATAATGTTTGTCCATAATTAATAAGAGAGAAAATGAGTTTAATTTTTTTAGAAACTAATAATTATTAAAATTTATTTATAATTTTTAGTTTAGTTATATTAGTTTTATGATTATTATTATTATTATTATATGCTTAATGAATTTATTTAAAAAGCATTGCTCAAGTTTTAACCGATATGAGACGTTGAACATACTTTGTTCTTCATCGATTAAGTAATATATCTCCGATTATAAAAAATTGATTCACAACATATGCAAAAAAAATCTACATTTTTATCAACTAAATGTATTATATGATAATTCAAAATAATTTGAAAATAAGATCAAATAAAGATGATAGAAGAATCATAATTTTAAATCTTAACAAAATCTTTCAAATATAATTATTTAAAATAAATAATGTGATATAGTTAGATATCAAATATTAGTTTTTCAATTTTGATTGGTTAACAATTTTAAAAAATAATTTTAGTTTTTGTCCATATTTAATTAGAGAAAAAATAAACCCAGAATATTGTGATTACTATTATATTTTTAATATTTTTATTTATAATATAAATATTAATGATATTTTATGTAATATAACACATGAAAATTGATTTTTTTTCAGTCAAATAATAGTATCAAAAGGGTAATCGATTGTGTTTCAATATTGATTTTCTTTATAACAGAAATTGGTTTGGTACGGTTAAATTTGGTTCAATATCCCACCTCTACTAATCAATGTATACCAAACAGGATCTTTGACCAGTAGAAAATAAATGAATGAAATGAGAGAAGTTTAAATAGTTAGTAAAGAAGAAGAAGAAGAGTCCAAATGCACCAATCAGCTCGTGACTTTTTCCACGAGTTCCATCTTCGTGTCCGTCATCTTCACGGCAAATAATACCCATAAAGCTTAACTTCTCTCTCACTCACGTTTACTCAAGTCACGTTTACTCAAGTCTCAGCCTCCTTAACTCTCAAGCCTCTTCGTCTCTTTATCTCGTCGTCGAGAACCAACGATTCAAGCGACTCCGAACTTTTCAAGTTAGCTTCCTTCTTTGCACTCTTGCTTCTTCCGATCTGTGCCTTTTCTTTTCAGTAACGTAGATCTCAATCTTTATAGCTAAAGAACTAGTTTCCGAGTTTTCTGGAAATTTTGATTGTAGAATGAATTAGTTGATTCTCGATTGGATTTTTCCCGAGTATTAATTTCTCCACAGATGATATCAATATTCTGGGTTTTCTGCTATTCTCTACTTAATTGTATCGATTATGAAATCGTCACAATTCTGGGTTTTCTGCTACTCAATGATCAATATCACGGTTCTGAATATGAAATTACGGAGTAGATTTTAATTATGTAATATTTATATCCCCAATTTTTTAAAGCATATTTATTAGTATTAAATTTAATAGAGAAAAAGTTTACTCAGTAATCTTTCTTTTTGTTTGTATCTACCTACTTCAGATCATCCGTATATATAGAGATAATAAATAATAAATATGTGATTTTTGTATGGATATAATCCAAAGATTACTGAAAATTTAATGTGATTTGATTTTTTTTCAGATTTTTTCTAGAGAAGTGGGATATAACAAAGCTGTGTTCCTCATAAGTTTCATTAGTCTGTGAGCTATTCCTAACACTGCTTAGTGCTTACTATGGCTGAGAGGAAACTGAACTTCAACGCACCTCTTCTTTCAACAAGACGGATGCAGAAGAAGACATCAGCTGTCTCTGTTCGTAGAAACAAGACAATTAACTTCTCTGATTATGACTTTAAGACAACTGCATCTCCTTCTTTTCCACTTCTTGTCTCAGAGATTGGTTTAGATCAGGTTACTGAACCTGCCTCTGTTCCTTTCACTTGGGAGATGGCTCCTGGAAGATTAAAGGGAAACGATTTCAGACCAGAAGAAGTCTTTACACCATGTCCTCCGCCAGGGAAAGCCATTGATGGGAACATGACAAGATTGCAGAATTCAAAGGATAAACCAGTAGAAGAATCAGAGGATGATGAAGATGATGATGTGTTTTCTGATGCTCGTGATACACTCTCTTTAAAGGACTCGTTTTCTTGTAGTGGTGTGAGTGGATATGGTGTTGTTGAGAATAACAAACCATTAAAACTTTCTGAGGATTCTCAATCTCGGGATTTCATGTTGAATCGGTTTTTACCGGCTGCCAAAGCTATGACTGTGGAGCAGCCTCATTATGCTTCTAATCGAAAACCATCCACTTTTATGGCTGAACCAACGATACAGATAAGAGAATTAGTACCTGAGGAGAAGCGACAAACTCCTAATAGGTATGATGAGTCTTTAGTCCCACCGTATTATTATAACCACCAAGACATAGATGATGAAGAAAGTGAGGAGGGTGATGAAGATGATGAAGCTTCTGAGTGCGCCTATCTTTCAAAGAGAGGTTGTGGGATGTTACCACAGTTGTGTTTTAAAGACTCTCTAGGGATTCTGAACACAGTGCCTGGTTTTAAAGCCAAACACAATTCTCCAATAACATCCCCAAACCATGATCAAGTGAAGTCAAGCAAGGTTGCTCAACTCAAATCTCGATTCCAATCAGTAAAAAAGGTTCCACCTCTAGACTTTACCTTTAACTTCTCAAGATCCATTGCCTTAAACTCCTATTAGTCCTATATAGATTTGATTAGACATTCTCTGACTTTTTGCTCTTGTACATTTTTCAGCTGGCTCTTGATTCAGTTTCTAAACACAAGTTAGGTGGTAAAGTTCAATCACCGGTACATCAAAGCTTTGGGAAGAAGTTCAACTCTGAATCAAACCTTATTTCTGCTGCAAGTAGGTCTTCATCTCCTTACAGACACCCTCGCTGTATGTCACCATTTCTCAGTGCAGGTAACAGTTATCCATTTCACCCTGCGAGTTTCCGTGAGACTCGTAAGGAAGCCGAGAACCTGAGAGCTAACAGGTTGAGCAAGCATACTAGCAACATAAGCAAGTCTCAGGAATTACACTACCCAAAAAGCAACGGTTCGACTAGCTCTCTCTTGGAAAAGACAGTACATGTCGACACCGAGAATTTCCACATGACTAATGATCAGCATAACTCAAATGTCATTATCTTTACAGAGGAAGCAGACATGGCAGGAAAGAAACCAGACTGCAATCCTGACCTTGAAGCTTTTGATAATATGAGTATTCAATGTGGTGAAATGGTGAAGGGAGATGAGTTAGGAAAATCTCTTGCACCACCGTCGCCCAAAAAGCCTTCTGAATCTTGGCTTTGTCATAATCTGCCTTCAGTAACTTCTCAGATCCCTTCGCGTAGATATTCATTCAATCTCCAAAAGCAGGATCTTAAAGAAAACTCCAGGAATGTTACCAAGTGGGAAACTATTGTTAAGACTTCCTATATGCACAGAGATCATATCCGATATTCCGAAGTAAGCATCTCATGTTTTCACATATAGAATGCGCAAGCAAGAATAAAGCTACCTATCTTTGGTGTTTACTTAACTTCATTCTTTTGCAGGAACTGGTTTCTCATACATCTCATCAATCGAAAACTTGAGAGCTTGAAGCTTCTTGAGTTCATCTTCCCCGGGATTATCAGGTTTTATATATACGTTTCAGCTTGGTTAGCAGTTTCCTATATAGTCATTTCATTCACCGGTGCAAGAAAAAGTGTGTCATTGTTTTATGAACCTTACAAAATCTATACCCATTAATCTCTGACTAGCTTTAATATTTGCGAGTTTACCAATAGAGGAGCTTGAGTTTCTGGTAAATGCTCTATTACAAGGCCTCTCTTACACCGGTGTAAAGAAAGTCTCTGTTTTTTTTCTTTCATCGAGATGTTTTTTCATCTAATGAAAAGTTTCACAAAGAGTACTACAGAACTCTACTTGGGAAAATAGTAGTGAAGCTTAGGATGAACAAAACAGTTAATAAGGAAGGCTGGGAGAGAATTTTCATTAAGCTCGTCTCTTGTCTTACATTTATATACAGATTATACGAGCAATCTATGAAGAAACTGGCTCTATGACCAGCAAAAATAGACTAATTGCTTGATATCTTACTCCTCTTTTGCTCTTTTCTTCTCTCAGATCTTCCTAACACTCACATTTTACAATAACAGTTCTACATATACACACACTGGGAGATTAGGGAGATCTTTTAGATTACGAGATTGACATGAATCTTCAAGATCTTCGTAATCTCTCAGTAATGCTTAAAACCAACATAAACATAGAACAAGAATAACGAATAAATAATCAATAAGTAACAAAAGAATGTAATACAATCTTGTCTCTTGTATATGTTCTTGTTCTCAGCCTTCCTCATTCTATACTATTCAGTATCAGATGGCAAATACAATGCTTCTTCTACAACAACTTCTTCATGGATTAGTTTCTCCAGCTCTGGTCTGAGTTCCTTGCTACAAAACTCTTCATACTCTTCACTGTTTCCTCCTTTCTTCTTCCCCTCTACCACCACAAGAGATGGCGTCAACTCAAATATCTCAGCCGCAAATGTCAACGGCCCTTTTACTCCTTCTCTGCAACCTTCTAATCTCAAACTCCGTTCTTTCTTCCTCACCCTAAAGCTTACAACTTTCGCAATCTCTTCCAGTTTTGATATGATCTTCGAAACAGGTGCACCTGACACAAGCCTAGTCGCTTCTCCTCCTCCTTCAAACAAACCAGACAGATCAAACCCTGAAGAAAAAGATATAATATCAAACGCGTTTAAGCTTGTGGGTCTCGGCATTGACCCGATCCCCATCCGTTTCACATCGAACTCCACATCGCTCTCTGAAACCGTTGAAGACCTGCCAGATGATGATGCCTCTTCCTCCTCATCCTCATCATCCCTACACAACTTATCATCTTCAATGTAGAACTTGATATGTTTGAATCCTTTCTTGAACCATCTGTTCTTCATAATCTCCGGTATAGTAATCCTAGTATCCGGATTCGTATCAAGAAGCCGAGTCAATAACCGAACAACATGCGATGAAAACCAACGAGGACATCTAAATTCTCCTTTGTAAATCTTCTTGTACATAGCCATTATGTTCTTGTCGTAAAACGGAATGTGACCAGCCATCAAAACGAATAAGATCACTCCACAAGACCAAACATCAGCTTTCGCTGCATCATACCCTTTTCGAGTCAAAACCTCCGGCGCAAGATAAGCCGGAGTCCCACAAAAAGTGTGGCAGAGGCCGTCCTGCCGGAGCTGCTCTACCACCGCGCTGAGACCAAAGTCAGAGACTTTAAGGTTCCCTTTTTCATCTAAAAGAAGATTCTCCGGTTTAAGGTCACGGTGGTAAACGCCGCGTCCGTGGCAGAACGAGACAGAGGAGATCAGCTGCTGGAAATATCTCCGGGCTGTTTCCTCCGGCAGACGACCTTTAGCCGCCGTGTTGAATAACTCACCGCCTCGAACGTACTCCATCACGAAGTAAATCTTCGTCTTCGTCGCCATAACTTCGAATAAATGAACGATTTAAGGGTGACGAACGCCGCGGAGGATTGAGATTTCCCGTTTAATATGAGCAACCAAACCGCTCTTCATGATCTTCTCTTTGTCAATGACTTTAATGGCGACATTTTCTCCGGTTTTGATGTTTTGAGCTAAATAGACCTTAGCGAAGGTTCCGTGGCCAAGTAGCTTCCCTAGCTCGTATTTTTCCATGAGGATAGAGTTACGTGGGCTCCTAGGGCTTCTCGGACTCTGTGGACTGATGTTACCATCTTTGCCTATGTCCTTTATACCGATCCGGCCAAGAAGATCCGCCACGTATATTAGAGCATACGGCTTTGGCTGTGGTGGTGGTATTGGCGGCGGTGGTACGACGGTGGTTATCACCGGTGGTGGTAGAGCCAAGGCTTGAGCCATCCGTGTCGAAAGAATTTTTTATTAGGATTGGGTTTTCTAGTATATGGGGTTTGGTTGGGTTGGTTTGTTTGTTTTTTCTGTTTGAGTCTCTTGTTTGGTTGGCTAGCCAAACATGAAAACGACCAAAAAGCCAAAAAGTAAAACAGAACGAAAATAAAAAGGGTTTGGTTGTTTTGGCCGGTTGCTAATGTTGGCCTACTCTACCTAAAACTGTCTTGTTTTATAACGGTTATGGTTTGAATAATTTGAAATGGTTTTATAGTATTTATGGAAAATTTAATTATCATTTAATTCTCTAATTTATCTTAAATCCATCTTATTTTGCCAGCATATATATTTCAAACACAAATTTGCTTTGTAATAAAAATCACTCTCTTATTATATATGTTTAGAAACTCTATCGAAAACTAAACATTCAAATCTCTATTTCTTAGAAATCTATTATTCTCTTTTAGAGCTTTTGTTCTCTCATAGAACTCTCATTCTCTCATAAAACTTTCATACAATTGTCACAACCCAACAATTGTATTTATAGTAGTTTAGGTACCACCTATTTCTAATAGAATTAGAAAACCTTATTACATAACTCTTAATATATATTTAGATAATTCCTAAATATAAATCTTATTCTTATTCTTTTATCTTAACAATCATCTTATTCTAATACAAATATGATTTCTCATATTGCAAGCTAATTCCTTAACTTGAAGTTTATCCAACATTCACCCCCTTAACCTTCAAGTTTGTCTTGGTGAGGTCTTGAACTCCTATCAAGTTTCTCATCTCATTGAACTTGATCTTTGCTAAGGCTTTAGTCAAAATATCTTCTTAGCTTATCAAATTACATGTTCCACCTTGATTTGATCATCGTCAACCTTCTCTCGGATGAAATGATATCACTTGTGGATATGTTTGCTTCGACCATGAAACATGGGATTCCTTTGTTCCAGCGATTATAAACTCGTTGTCAATTCTCATGACAACCTTCTCGTTAGTTGATGTTATAAACTCGGCTTCTGGAACCGAAAGACACATCTCTGTCTTTTGTCTCTCAACAAGGTGCAACACCTCGAACTTAGACTAGGTTTGGTTTTCATTGTCTCTTTGTCAATAACTTGGCCCAACTACATTTCAGTAAATTGACTGAGACCCATAACTTGATAATTCTCCATCTTGGGTCTTAGTGAGTCTACCCCAAATTTTCTTTTGTCTTTTTCCTTTCGACAATAAAGGAGAAATGATGCTCTTCTTCTCCAATGGCTAAAAAATAACACCTGATGCACGAACCTTGCATCTATTGGCGATGTTTCCGGCAAGCTCGACCGCCTCTTCCACCTCCGTTCAAAGCTTTCGCCAAAAACGTGAGTTGTGTTTCTTCCTTGATGCGAGCTTCAACGATGCAATCTTTGATGTGAATCTTTCCATCTTCCTGCAATTTTTCTTGTCTTGTAGAACAATTCTCTACATAGACTTCTATTTGTAGGGATTAGCAACTTTTAATCCTAATAGAATTTGTAAACACAAAACCTTATTTAGTTCTAACTAAATTTTGTTTGTATTTATTTTTATCTCCTAAATCATATCTTGTTTAGGAAATACTTGTTTCTCAAGTCAATAGGAACTATCTAACGGTTATGGTTATGATTTGAATAATTTGAAATGGTCTTATAGTATTTATGGAAATTTTAATTATCATTTAACCCTCTAATTTATGCTAAATCTGTCTTTTTTGCCAGCATATATACACGTGTTTTCATGAAAAATTGTATTAAGTATCCAATAAAGCATCAATATATTGTTTTTATTAAACCATCAAGAATTCAAGATATTGTAATTGTGTTATAGATATAAGATTTTAGTAATTAAAAATAATTGTAATCTATGCTCTGTAATCTGATACAAAATATCTATAAAACGTAGATATTGGAACATTGAACATTAAACATTCAAGGAATTTTATGCAATCATCTCAGAAATTTTAATAGCGTACAATGCACTTCTTTTTACCAATCATGTACACTTTGCAACCACCAGTGGGTTTTTTTTTGTTTCTCTATAATATTTCTTAACTATAATATTTCTTACTTTCTACAATTGCTTCAGTGCCAGTCTGCCAGATAATAGAGAGAACTTATCAACACCATAGACAATCTGATCGATCAGCAGATAATGGATTCATATAGATCGTCGACACAATTGTCATCGTACGACATGGTCATGCTTCACTGGCTTTTAAAATCTATTTCCTTCGTCATCCCTTTTCTTGGCTTAACCCATCCTTTCGCGCTTCTATTTATATTATTTTATATCTGTTTGCTTTTTTATAACCTTTAATAACAATATGAATTAGAAATGTACGAATGGTATTTGTGGGAACCACGTGTTCCCGAGTTTGTGCTTACGTGAGTTCGTGGACTTCACATCGCCGACCAAATCCAAATTCCTTTTTTCTTTCCTCACATAAATTCCAGTTCTTTGTAATAATATTATTTCCAAAGTTATATATCACATCTTCCCATCTTCGTGGTCACGAATTGACTTCAACACTATCTAATTTTGGTTTTCTGCTTTATATATATTATTCTTAGTTACCATGTTTTCTATATGAAATTTTCTTTTCTACATTTAAATTCAGACCACTAACAAAATATATTGCGATTACATGATGAAATGTAAATCAATTAAAAATTCATCTTGTAGAAACTATTACAGACTCAATTATTATGCCGATGTAATTGAAATAGTAGTCATCGGCAGTTTGCCACTAAAACTTCCTTTTTTATGACCAACACACTCATTGTTTCTAAGCATATAAATGATATATAAAATGACTAAAAAAATATGTAATAACAACAAAATAATATGTTTGAAATCGATGTGTGATTGCGATCGATTAACAAAACAAAGATTATTGAGTAAAAGTAAAACTAGCTCTTGTTCAGTAGCTTATTATATAATATGGGTTGGTATCATTTGAATATCTCAAAGTGATTATGTTTCCAGCGAAAAAAGAAAATACACTTCTTGAAGTGCTAACTATTTAACCCATGTATCCCTATCCATAAACTGATAAACACAAGGAAGAACAACGCATAAGCAACCATGAGGTTAATACTTTAATCGCTTGTTTACAATTTATAAGAAAAGAAGAAATATTATTCTACGTGTGACAATATTACGCTTTTTTGTTGATTACAATTATGGAAGTCGAAAATTAGTAGAGAGAAGTTAGAGAAAGAATTCTCTCTGTTTATTCTTTGAACATAGATCGATTTAATTATTTTTTTTCTTTTTTTTCTTCCGTTTTATCCCAAATCTTATATGGTTTGTGGATAGTTTTTCATCTATTTTCATTCTCTGTTCTTCAACAAACCATTCCATTCAATTACTTCAATTTTTCTCATCGCCATTGTTAATTTGCAAAATTTTCCAACCGTTGGCAACGGTTTTGTTTGGTTTGATAAAGACGAACGTGAATCCGTGGAGTAATTGGTTGTGAGCGGTCTAATCCATATGAGGATCCCATTCTGGGTACAAGATAGGGGCATACTGTTGAAGATTTTTACCCATCGAAAGTCATGTCGGTTGGTCGACAGTTTGGCGATGGTTCAACCAGATTTCAACAGAAAGTTCCTATGTTGACGGTTTAAAATAGATAACATTTTATCATTTATATTTACAGTATCTCTTATTAAGTACGTAGATCTTTATTCGGTGTTTTTCCTAATGGTAGATCTACCGGTTTGTTAGCCTTTATGGCATTCAACATCCTTAAACGCGGATTTGGATTGACAAGATGCTTTGTTATCGTAATGGTCAAGACATGATGCGTTAGTGGAAGTCAATAACAACCCTATCTTCGATTGTAATACAAGATTTTCGGTGATATCCGTGTTTGGTCGGGTTATAAACAAATCTTTTCGTTGTATCTCTATGACTATTTCATATTTAATTTATTTTGTTATAAATCAGTTTTTTTTATTAATAAAGATATTAAAAAAAAAAGATTTTGGATCTAGTCTCATACATCATGTTACATGTATATTATATCGTTCTTTTTTTTCTTTTTTCAGATCCGACTTAAAATTTTAACTTTTGGTTTTAAAACCATAATAGTCAACTAAATTTGATACTAATGTTTGGTCAATATTACATACTTGTTGAATATTTTTTGAAATTAAATTGAACCAAATATGCTTGATTTCATATTCGGTGTGTGTAATTACACTTTCTATACTCAAACCTTTTGGAATGATTGGTTAGTAGACGAAATTAATCACAATTCGTACATTATATAGTGAAAAATTACTATAGATATAATGAAAAATATTTTCTTCATATAGATTCCACATTAAATTTATTAATTGGGCCTTTAGTCTAATAAATAATTAATCTAAATCAAATTAGTAATTGGGTTTCACATCTACATGGTGAACCCAATTCATTTAGGAAGCGATCCAATACAAAACTATGTCGTTTCTTCAAGGACTTAACATCCCCAACTGGGTCAGATTCGTTGGATCTAAATTCGGGTCGCACAATTCGATTGGGAAAACGATTTTGGAAGAACCCTAAGTTATCAGTTTCCTATTTCTTCTTCCCCCAAATTCAGTCTGTTGTTGCAGTCGTATTCGAATTCCAGTAATTGTAGTCTCAAATTGATCGGAGAGGATTCTTATGGCTTCGAAGAAGAAACATTCTGAAGGAATCGCTTTACTTTCCGTTTACAGTGATGAAGATGACGAAGATATGGAAGACGCCGAAGAAGAAGAAGAAGAAAAAGAAGAAGAGCAGAGAAATCAAGAAGAAAGTGAAAAACGAATTGAAGAGGATCATGTAGAACAATCGAATTATATGGATGAAGAGAGAATTAAAGGAGGAGAAGATTCTAGAACGCCTAAGGTCTTAGATGGTGATGGAGCTTCTAGTGCTCATGCGACACCTCGATCACTTGATAACAACTATGAATCATCATCGAAACCTGATTGGAATAGTCGAATGATTGTTGAGTCTGATGATAGAACCGATGATGCGTCAGGGGAGAGTACTGATACATTATTGAATCAGTTTCTACCACCGCCACCGAAAGAGAAGTGCTCAGAGGAGCTGCAAGTAAGTTTCTTATTGATACTGCATTATTGCTTGAAGAGGTTTATTAGATGTGAATATAGGCAAGAACCCTTTTGTGTATTGTTTGTGGTCTCTTTGTAGTTCTCTAAGCTGATTAGTTTGTGATTCGTTTAGAACTTAGTCTGATACATTTTTAGGGATTTTGCTGAATATGTTGTGTATGTTTTGGATGTGTTTGCAGAGGAGAATAGATAAGTTTCTGAGCCTGAAAAAGATGGGGAAGAGTTTCAATGCTGAAGTGAGGAATAGGAAGGAATATAGGAATCCGGATTTTTTGTTACATGCTGTGAGCTACCAAGATATTGATCAGATCGGTTCGTGCTTTAGTAAAGATGTTTTCAACCCCTGTGGATATGACCCAAGTGACTTCTGTGATGCAATAGGTAACTTCACCTTCTAAATGGGTTCTTACCTGTTCTTTTTATATGCATCTATTGCTTTTTTTGTTCCTCTTCTTGAAGACTCTTGTCTCAAGTAAAGAAGCATCTTTGATATCTGTTTACATGTTTTCAATACTACGTTTAGTATCAAGCACTTATTTTAGACTTCACCCTGAAAAATATGAATGTTGGTTGTTAGTTATTACCATATTCTGTGTTCTGCATATTTTATGATTTATAGTGATGATTCTTTAATGTGTTAATTACAGAAGTTGATATGAAGCGTGAGAGGGAGAGGAAGGAACAAGAAAGCAAGAAGAATCAAAAGCTTGACTTTGTTTCTGCTGGTACTCAACCTGGGACGGTTTTCGCTCCTCAAAATCCTAGCATCCCCGTCTCAGGTGTGTACAAAAGCTGTCAGTTTGGTTCTTTATATATCTCAGCTATATCTCTGCAAAATTTGATGGATTCTGGGCATTTGACAATTTTTTCAGCTATTCCTCCAGCTTTAACTCCTAGTGGATTGCCTTCCATACCAACTGAAATCGTTGCTCGTGATGGTAGACCGAACAAGAAATCTAAATGGGATAAGGTTTGTTATCAGATTTAAATGTCTACAATTGGACTGTCTGATGATTCTGGTACACTTACTTCTTCGCATATTTAATTTTATGTGTGTTTTGGGTAAATAAGGTTGATGGGGATGTGAAGAATCCTCTTCTAGCAGCTGGGACTCAGGATTCCCTATCCTCAATCCGGTCTAATGCAGCTCTTGTATCCGCTGCAAGTGCTGGCTCTGGATACTCAGCCTTTGCGTAAGTTGTAATTTCTGTTGTTTGATCCGTAAAACTATAGAATCTTGAGATACTCCTCAGTATACAAGTCTGAGAAAATCATTTGGTTGTTAATCACAATGTGTTTTTATCTGAACTATACAGACAACAACGAAGGCGAGAGGTGGAAGGAAGAAAATCTTCAGAGAGGAAATTCGAGAGAAGAAGCTGATTTATGTTGTGAGTGTTGTAGCAAGAGTTTCTAAAAAGGTTATAGTTCAATATCTCATAACGATTACAAACTTAGAATCAGTGATATACAGTGTCTTCATTCTTTTTGTACTAATGAAACATCAAAACTATCAGATGTTTTTTGTATTGTTTTAGTTTGAAGGATCAAAATTTACACATACACTCAGGACATCTCGGCTGTCTATAAATGCTGCGTCCATAAGGCCTTAGACGAAGCTTTTGACCTTCTTCTACCATTTTCCTCACGCGATCTTCTAAAATCTTCCACTTTATTGTTTCACTGTCTGATAAGATTGTGGCAAGCCTCTTCTTGTTAGGCCTCAACGTTGGTGCCTGACCATTGCCGTAGTATGTTCTGAATCCAGATACTAAGGATGATAGTTGACTCCCAGAATCAGTCATTGCAAACACATCTGAAGCTGCGCAAGCTATGAAATCTAGAGCAGCTAGCTGCAAAACAGAGCCCAAAACATAAAGATGAAGTTTGGTTTACATGCATACTTAGATGGTTTAAAACTTTCTACCTGAGAAGAGAAGTTCTTGAATGGAGCGAGTTCTTGAGGTGTAAGGAGAGTTTCTTTGGTCACGAGATTCGGGTAAAGCCTTGTTAAAGGAAGCATACGAGAGGAGCCTCCATAGATTTGAGATCCAGCCAAGTATATATATGTTCCTCTCTTGAATCCAAGACCAGCAAGAACAAGAGTTGCTTCCTCTGGTGTTAATGGACACTTACCTGTTTTTCTCAACTCCTCTGGAGAAACTGACCTGAGAAACAAGAAACAAGAAACAAGATTTGATTCGTGTGTTAGAACATTGAAGAGGGAAAAATAAGAGTTGTTTTTTCTTGTTTATTTTACTTTGATTTCTTTAAACGTTCGAGAAGAAGAGGGAAATGTTCTTCACGGTACGCTTGAAGCTCTTTACGTTCGGTTTCTCCTCCTCCAAAATCGCAGAGAGAGTAAGCAACCATGTCTTCTTCAAACCTTAGATGTAAAGCAAGGTACTTTAATGGTTTTTCTTCTCCTTTAACAGTATATTTCACCATGGATTCACCAAGCAATGCTTCATCCAATATGCTACGCGATATTTCATTTCTTATCCGTTTCACCAATAGCGATCCCGCTTCTTGAATCTTTGGCGCAAATTTCAGAGCGTGAAAGTTGCATTTACATCGTAATCTCTTTAAATAAACCAAAAAGAAAACATATCATTTCCAAGAACCGGAATTGAAAATACTCTGATAATAATTTATCCTCTTATATATTTGTACCTGAACATTAAAAGGCAATGGATCAAATCCGAGGCGATTCCCGTATCCAAAAAGATGAACCATTCTATACTTCTTTAACAAAGGAAGAACACGTTTGATGTAATCCACTGGCTTTGCCTCTTTTACAAGCTCTGCATCAGTAATCTATGAAAGAAAAGAAAGAAAACAAACATTATGATTTTGCAACTCCAATAAGAAAAAAAAACAGAGAGAATGCAAGAACACACCAAGCTGAGATTCTTGTTATCAGTAGATTTTAGATGTTGAGGAAGATCCTTCACTATGTTCACCTCATCTTTCAGATACTGGATGAAACGATCCTCTTGGTATATATCACCAAATTGGCTGCAAGTTACGCAACTTTGTAAAATCAACAAAACACGATTTTAATATAAATTTTGGAGTCTTGAGGAAGTTATAATACCTAGGATCTTTCCATACATTGCTGTAAAGAAACCTAGGAAGAACTAAAGTCGCGTTAAGCAGAGCAGCAACCGCAACAGCATTACAGATCTGCCAAAAAACTAAAACAATCGCTATATATATTCACATAATTTCATGGTCATGAATCAAATATGTATAATTAGTTTGGTATTTACTTACAGCTACACGCTGTTGATTAAGGCCGCCATTAGCACTAACCATGATGTAACCATTGTTTGATTCTCTAGACCTCTCTAATGCCGCAGTTGCTTTGTTCTTGTCTGCACAAGGCTTCCATTGTGATGCCTTTGAAGATCTTTCCTCTCGGAAATTCAGTGTCTCGGGTTTTAATTCGCTCTTGTTACACAACCAACAATATTTTTTACTAACGAATCAACCACATAACAAACGTTACGAACCTAATCTTACACATTTTCACTAACCTTTGCTAGAGAATTCGAAGCTAAGTTTAGAAGACGGCTGTACATTTGCACCGGTGATGCATCTTGAGCTTTATTCTTGTTAACATACATAGAAATATAACAATAAGAAGCGAAAACAATTGAGGATGTATGAAGAAGATTTATTGTTTTCAAACCTTATGCAGAGTCACGTTGCTCAACCTTGAAATGTCCTGCACCACGGTGCTACGACTATCTGAAGGAAAGATCGAAACCATAATGGAATCTATACAGAAAATGAAACCGATGACTGAGATCATCAGAACAATTGACTTGAAGTTCATACGAAGCCATGAATGTTGCTTCTTCCAAGAGTAACTATACTTGTTGCTACTGCCACAGCTTTGATCATATTTAGATGCTTGAGCCTTGGACAGTTCACTTCCATTTATTCTTCTACCAATGAACATATCATTTCCAGATAAAGAATCCAAACTTCTTCTCCCAAATCTCTCTTCTTTATCTATAGTTTCGGGTCGAGGACTTCTTGGTGATCCTTGTTTCCCCATTAAACTAGCTCTTCTCTAAGCTCATAAACTAAGAGATTGACCCAAAAAAAAAAAAAAATCTATTATGAAATGCGAAATTAATTAGGAACCCTCTCGATGTAAGGGAAGGTAATTAAGAATTGTTGGAGCCAGAAATTTCGACAATAAAATTGGTGAGAAAAGGTATGGAGAAATCGAGACAGAACAAATTAATTCTAAGTGAAGCTAACATAGTTGTTGAGGAATCTCTGAATTTTTTTTTTTAATGGGAAGAGTAAAACGCAAGGCAATTAAAAGGGAAAACATATATAAAAAAAAGTAGAATAAAAACGAAGAGCCACGACATAAACCTTAATGAAAAAGATTGGGTATCGTGATAGCTACACGACAACAACTCGCACCAGAAGAGAAAGCTTCTGTTCTTCTGCTTTCTCGTTCGTCCGTCATTGCCGATCTCCATGACCGAATCTTCTATCCTTTTATTTATTTATGTGTGTGTTTTGAAACTGCGCTAAACCCTTGCATTATATTATCTTTTCTTTTTTTAGTATGGACCCGATAAGCAATGTACGTCTTAAGTAACCTTCGGATCTGTGATTTAGTCTTTCTAATGGTCATAAGAGCTTGCTAATACACATACCTTGTTTAGTTGTTTTATGCTAACTCTTATTAATATATGTCTTTGGAACTTGAGTAGGATTAGCTACAAAATAATATATTTTCGAAATGTTATTGTCTTTTCAACCTTCGATATATATTGCCTTGTGACCAACAAAATGCATGTAGCCTGTAAGGTATTTTACAAATAGAATCAAATGGTAATTATAGAGGCGTAAGTTCACAGTAAGACTATTCTTGTACTACTTAATAAAACATACGACTCTTAATTTCGATATTTCAGAAATCACCAATCTTTAGTTCTAATGTTATAAGCCCTTACATTCATAATAATATCAAAAGTTCTACATACACAAGCAAAGACAACAGTTATGTCAATTTTGCCAAAGATTAATGTAAAAATAATGAAAGGTACAGAACGAGCCCACCATTTACGGCTACTCTTCATGTTCATCTCACCACATATGGTAGTGATCATAGTGATTGTATTAACTGCTGCAAGCAAAATCTAGAAATCAAGGGGATAACCATTGATTTCACTATCATTCATTAACGTAATGGATGATGGTTACAAATGGGAAATGTATGAGTTTATATGATCTTTGGTGTAGATGGATATACCTAAGAATATGTTGTGCTTTGTGTATTTTGTGTCATTGTTCAAACAGAATCACAAATCTTAAAAGACGATACAATAATAGGATATATAAAGCATGTCACTTTTAGAAGAGAATATAGTATGAATATTAAACAATAGTTTGATCTGTATACAAAATTAAAGTGAGTATGCGTTTTGATTCCCAACCAGTTTGGTAACAAAGAATTAACATTAGTACAATAATAATTCTATACACACAAAAATAAAATCATTGTATTATCAAATTAAGATTCTTGTAACTTACACAAATCTTGGAATTTTATTATCTATCCACAATATTAAAAACCAAATGAGTAATTACAAATTGTTGTTACAAAAACAAAATTAAATTACCAACCTGGAAGTTGATTTCATCATAATGCTACTCTAGACTCAAACATGTATATATAAACCAACAATCTTTCCATCACATTTTCAACAAACAAAAACAATCAAAATACCCACCAAAACATAATATGATGTCCAAAAAAAAAGAAAACATAAGACGACAGAGAATTCCAATAACTAAGATAAAGAAAAAGGGTCATAGGCAAGTCATGTTCTAAACGCAGAGATAAAGAAGCTGGTGAATTTTGTACACTGTGTGGATGAGAAATTGTGATTATCGTGTTTTTTCGTGTCAAAAATTCTTTTTCTTTCGGCCACCCGAATCTATGTTGGAGAGCTGCGAGGTAAATCTACGCTTGACGAAAATTTTGAGCGAAGTTGAGGAGGAGAAGAAGATAGGTCAGGCGATGATGGAGATGAGAAAAACGACTGCAAAGCGGTCGATGATTAACTGGTGGGAAGCTCTAGTGGAGGAGATGAATATGGTTCAATTACTAGAAATGAAATCTGTGCTGGATGAGTTACGAAAAACAGTCGCGTCAAAGATTAATACAGCGCCGTTTAATGAAATGAAAGAGGATATATTTGGTTTCTTGGATAACAAAGTGACGGCTCCTTCGAACATGTCTTCTGGTCTTCCGAGTATTTACAATTTTACCTATGAAAATAATTATTCCTGATTCAACAATTTTTCTTTTGTAGCAATAAAAGAAAAAATCACTTATTAGGCTAGTATCTTGCTAGCTGCTTTTTCGAAATCTTATGTGCGAAATGGATTAATGTTATTGTTAGCGGATCAAGATGAATGTTGTCCGGTTGAAATACTTTTAATGATAAATTTTATGTTAAATGGATATATAACTTAAAATTAAGATTTTAAAAATTAACTGATTAAACCACACCATAGAAGTTTATGGAGCTACGAAAAATTCAAGAGAATTTTGTTTGGCCTTGTTCAATTTTGTAACTGGATGCTTCATTTTATCACAAATGCTACATCCAGGCTAAGCATCTAGATATTACTCACCTCTAAAAATCGATTTTGCATCTAAATGTTGTATTTTAGTACAGTTTTGTTAATTTGTGTGTTTGTGAAAAATCTTAATGCAACTTATACCAAAATGGCGCAACTAGTGGTGACAATAATAACATTTACTATCCGTTGGCACCCGAAAATCCTTTTCTAATTACGGTAGAACGTCAACAAAGAAATATAATTAATTATTTACCACCCTTTTTTCTTTTTCCACATTAAGCGTTATTGTTTTCTTGTCATTTCTTTATATAGAATTCTTAGACAAGTGGTCTCAAACACACTTTGTGAAGTCACATATATCTGAAACAGTCTTTCGAATTAGCCAAATTACAAAAATAATTAGTTCATAGTTGAACAAAAGGCTTCAACAATATGTTTTATATTTATATATATATATATGGTGTAATAATAAATAGAAGTTACATATTTATAAAACCATAGTTTTATCGGTAGAAAAAATAAAGAAAAACTTAATGGTTATACTTTTACCCACTAGCTAGTACATGCTAAGTAATATACATTGGTATTGACTGTTTAGGTATTAAAATTAGAGATTTGATAAAAAAAAAGAAGGTATTAAAACTAGAGATTGAGTATTGTGAAATGAAATGGTACATCTAACATGTTTTACTTCGTAGTGTGCACAAAAGATGTGGCAAAGGATTCGAATACCGTAAGAAAAAAAAGTGGTAGGCTGCTTTTACTTTAGAAATTTCTGACCACAAAACTTGTGGCATTGAAAATTATTCTTTGGAAATCATACGGAGAAGAGATCATTCGCGGAATAAACGTCAGTCTTATATACAAATCAGTAGCATTGTACCGCAGAATATGCTTGTTACCAGGACTGTATAAATACAAACACCGAATTTGCAGGTTAAAATTGTGGAGAGATGAGATGTATCAAAGGTGAAAATGCATTATAGGGCAAGATCTCTATTGGCAAGAAACCATTACTTGACCTTTGCATCTCTTTATGCATTGCTTTGTAGTGAGTCCTTGCCAAAGGAGATTTGCCCGGTAATTCTTCTGCGCCAATATTTTTTTTAGATAGTAGTAACATGTGATTGATCGAACAGTAGAATAAAGTTCACAAAAATCTGCAATTTTCTTATTTTCTTGTAGAGATCATCCTCTCGTCTTCATTCGAACAATGTAGAAGGTGAGACACATTTTATAAAGTAAAATTTTTGGGTAAAGTTATATATTATATGTCCTTGTTTTCAGAATGGTGGGAATTTTGTTGCTCATAATTTGGTTCATTAATTCTGGATGCTTAGCTGCTGATGAAGGACGGTGGTCTTAAATTTTGAATATATGATCTAACTCCAAAATGGTGATAAGAGTTATCTAAATTGCATGATTTGTTGTTGTATATGTTTAATTGTATGATATCCTAACATCAGTGTTTTGTGAAATAATAAAATAAAGATTGGAACAAGAAAACTGGGATACTGTTTTATCGAAAAAAAAGAAACGAAATCTGGGATACTACTAAAGATAATGTGAACTAACTCATACAAAAAGAGATAATAAAATAAGATTAAATGTAGAAATAATGAAATAAGATTGCATTTCATTTGAGATTAGAAGCTACAGAACGAGCCCACCATTTGATGCTATCCTTCATGTTCATCTCACCACATAACTTAGCCATTCTAAAATCTATAACCATTGAATCTTTTTCTGTTCTTCCACTCCATTTATCACTATTAAAGTCCCATGCCTCCGACAAATACGGTCTCGGCACCACCGACGACTCTGTCTTTCTTTTTTCTTCCGGACAAAGATATTTCCGCAATCCGGGAATAATCTCCGGTAACTCCGTATTTAAGTCTTCTTCTGTGAAAACAAAACCTAAATCAGTAAACCCTTTTGTCTCCTCAGCTTCTAAATCAGATTTATTCTCTCTTTTCTTGTTTCTTCTTCCTCCTCTGCTCCTCCGTGATCCTCCTCCGGTTCTCCAGGTATGATCATCTGAGCTTATCGATGATACAAAATTATCTTTTGATCCCTCGCTTATTTCCATATCTCAAGCCCCCAAAGAATCTAAGAGCTTCAGAATATTTTTATATTTGTTAAGTGAGCTTCAGAAACTTGGCGGGTGGTTGTGAGAGAGAGAGAATGTAAACTTGTATAAATATAGGTATTGACGTATGGTTACAACTTCAGTGTGCTTTTTATATAAATATACATAATTCCACGTTTTTCATTTGGGTTGTAGAACTAATTTATGAAAATGTTATTAACTCGTCAAAGAAGAAAGATTGAAAAATAATTTGTCGGGTACTAATTCACACTATACGTTTACACGTAGGAGAAGTCAGACTTGAAGTGGGACTACGTAACGTTGGTCATTGGCGTTTATATAGAATACCCGTATAGAAATAGAATTAAGGGCAATTTAGCTTAGTAAATATGGATTTTAACTGATTTAGGCAAAAAAAATTTCTGGTAAAATCGTAATTAATGAGTATTCAGAGTTTCATATCTTGACTTAAATACTCTATATATTTTACATAAAGATAAAAAATTTTACACTAAAAGTTAAGACACATTTTATTATATTGAAATACCACATTGTCGGATAAAATGACATGAACATTGATACCAATACCATGTTATTTTTAAAAAATCATGCGAGCAAATCTTTGTTACTTAGTCCTTTAACCAAAAAAAAAAAACTTTGTTAGTTAATCTAACGTGTAAACAAATTTTTGTTTTTTTGCGAATAAATCTTTGTTTTTTTTAAGAATCGTGTAAACAAGTTTTTCTTAGAACTAAAGATGGAATGAGATTTTTAATGACCACCTAACGGATGATGTACCCAAACGATTAAACCGATTCGTTAAAAATTTTCAAAATAGCCATGTATGACTCTATGACCTCGAATCTACACTTTAGAGGAGACGGAAACAACAACAAAAAAGGATATAAACGTGAAATAACTTTAGACCACCAAATTGCAAAATAATTGCTAATGAAATTGTTATCTAATCACTCGAATGTAAAATTTTGGTATAATACATATTTGTGCTGTAGTTGTTTGTATTAATGTTTTTTGTATCATTTTGTAATTGTTTGCATTAGTAGTGTTGTATAATTTGTAGTGCTGTTGTTGTTTATTAAAAAGAAAAAGTCAACGAAATCTAACTCTACCCAAAGGCGAACACAGGGGTGGGACACGTGACTCACGCGCTGTCTGAAATAACGCTGTGTCGAAGAGCCAATGAGATCTTAGTCAACTAATGAGCAAAGACTCGAACGAAAAGTCATACAGACTACCTTTTTTTTTGGTAATATGTTCCATACGAAATCATTCAACCTTAGTTATTAGATTGATGGCAAACTATTTTCCTTAAATGGACATGCGATTACTTGTATTGAAATTAATCGTATGCTACGATACTTCAGACTTTTACTACTAAATCAAAACCAGAAATGTCTTAAAACAATTATTGTGCTCTCCTTTAGTTCATCTCTTATGCTAAGAGTTTCTAATCCAAAGCTACTTAGAAACCATTGGCAGATCAAAAATAATTTTTACCAAAATCATATTATCAGTTTTTTATAAAATAATTATTATTGAGTGAAATATGAATAGCAGTGGGTCAATAGGCCAAAATTTACCAATTATGTTACTAATTCTTTCAGTATTTACATACAACTAAGAATATTTAAATACCACATATCTCCTATACGTAGGTCCGCCCATATATATTATATTCGGAAACATTTGAGGAATCCATCTCCCACAATATAGGCTTCACCGATGGGGTATGTCGCTTCTCGAGATCAGATGCCAATTATTATTACCTCCTCCAATTGTTATGGTTGCCTCTTCGACATGATCACCAGCAATCCTCCGCTCCGCCTCACATATGCTATTCACTAGCTCTCCCAGCCCAAGCCAAGCTCTCGCCTCCCCGAGGTCAACATCATGAAGCTTCTTTTACATGTTACTACTAATCAGAGCATGTGATATGAACAAATGAAAAGATCTTCAGTTATTTTTTCTCGACGCCAGCTTTGCTACGATCCAGTTTATATTATACGATGTGAAACTGACTTATCTCTTTCCTGATGAAGAACCGCTCTTCTTGCTCTCTGCTTGAAATTTATTTTGATTGTATTTCTATTCTTTGTAACCGGAAAACTGTCTCCTCTGTATTCATATTTGGGTTATCTTTGTTCTAAAAATGGGTAGTGTTGGTTGTAAGTTTGTTGACACTATTTTTAACATTAAAACCAAAAAAAAAGAGAGTTAATTTTCCTAAAAAAAACCTATACTAGAAATTAACAACATACATTGTCAATGCATGCAATACTAATTAAATAAATTTTCCTCATCTTGATTCTTTTACCTTTGGCTTGTGATCGTGCAGATGTTACATCAATATGGCATGGGGATGAATTGCGGGGCAAATCTCCTTTGGCAGTAAAGCATTTTTCATACATCGATTAACCAATCATATAAATAATATAGATGTAGCGAAAACTATCTGCCAATAGAGTACTTGCCCTGTAATCTAACCATGCATCATCCCCTTCTTTTTTTCCGCAACCATGGAACTTCCTTACTTCTATTTCATCTTACTTGTATTGTTTTGAGTAATTACTAAATTTTGACCGTAGAGAAGCTATATATAGAGGGCTGTATGGTTTAAGTTCGTGCACATTTGTGTTGTATATTAGCATATTCGCTGGAACATCCCATGTTTCATAAAGCATTTGTGTACCCAACTCGGAACTTTCAAAGAGAGCTTCCTATACGCCATATCATATACTTCACTTTAGGTAATTGCCTACATATTTCAGCAATCCGTCTCTACATATTTTCCCTTTCTTTCGTAAACTATTATTTTAGCTACGATAAAAACATATATGACACTGACCAGCAACCACATAACGATCATATGGACTCTCGACCAACTAGACTAAGGATTATTTTTAATTATAGAGGCTCCTGAAGTCTACAATATACTTATGGCTCAAAGATGGTGTAGTATAAAATTTTGAAATTCAAAAATAAAAATGTATTGTATATATTAACTGTTAAATTTATATTTCAAAGAAAAAATATTTTCATTTTTAGTTATTCATTAAAAAATCTAAAATACGATAGATTATATATATATATATATATATATATATCTTTTTGGGTTAATTGTGAATTTAATTACATCAAAAGAGGTTCTTTGTACAAAGTTTACTTTTACAGTGGTAGCACAAAAGGGTGAAAGCCATAAAAGCATTAGATCATTCAATGACTGGCGGTTATAATTAGCCGTAATGATGTTACGAATTTGGCTATCCAGATTCCTGAATAGTTGTTGTGCAGAAAGCGAAACCGGGTTGTAGAGCTGGTTGTTGCGTTCCCGCCATTAGCAGTATATGGTTGATTGCAGAGATAGAGCATAGTTGTGTTGTTATGTTTCACTTACTTTTATATGTATCTTATTTTACGAAATATATATATATATATATATAACGTATCGATCAATTGTCTGGTGGCTAGATTATCTAGTTATATTAATGGGTATTTGGAGCATAGCATTATTGTCGTGAAATGATTAGTCTTGTGTGTCCTAAAATTTTTCACTAACTTCATTATAATTAACACGGTTACAAACTTATAAGTGATATTTGTATGAGTATTTATGATCTTTGGTGTAGTTGGATATACTAAAGAATATGCTGTTCGTTACGCTGAGAACTTTTTGTCTTGTGTCATTGTTCAAGCAAAATCTCAAATCTTAAATGGTGATACAAGAATAGGATACAAAGTATGTCAATTTTACTAAAAATATACTTATATATTTATAGACAAATTAACTAAAAGAAAGGATCTCCAAAGTATGACTATATATATATCTATATATATATATTATAAAGTCAATTAGTTTAAATATACTTTTTATATACTCTAGAATTCGAACTTTGGTCTTTTTGAAAGTTGATTGAGTTAATTGAGTGGCATAACGTACATATTTATCTGTATATAGTGTTATAGATTTGTTGAGTAAATTACAGTTTCGAGTTTCTGCATTTTATGCGTCTTCAGGTGGAAGCTTAATAAATCGAGAGGAACAATCCATCGGATCTTCCATTTCAAGAATCAATTTCTACTTTATACCATTAATTTTCACCACCCTTTTTCCTTTTTCTACATTAAGCATTCTTTTATTTTCTTGTTATTACATTTTATAGAACTCTTTAACAAGTGGTCTCTAACACATTTTGTCAAGCCGCAATCATTTTAACTAGTCTTCTCTAAGCCCTTCCAATCAACCAAATCAGCAATATAATTGGGTTGGGAGTTCTAAAGCTACCAAAAAGGTTTTGACCAATATATATATATATATGTATGGCCACGATGTATACCATGGTCTTGAATATATATATATATATATATATATATATATATATATATATATATTTAGTGCAATAAATAGAAATAAAAAATCATGGTTGATATTCACAAGGTCTAAAACATATTATGTAGTATATAATATTGCACGGAGAAGATGTGGCCACGAATTCAATACGATAGAGAAAAAGGTTGTAGGCTGGTCTTTAATTAGGAATATCTGACCATGAAACTTGTGGCATGAAAGATTATGCCTTAGATATTTTACGGAGAAGAGATCATTCTCGGTATAAAACCTCTTATATATTTACAATGAAGTAGAATTGTACTGCAGAATATGCTTCTTTCCAAAATTGTATAAATACAAGCATCAAATTTGCAGGTTACAATTGTGAACATGCGAGATACGTATCGAAGGTGAAAATGCATTACAGGGTAAGATCTCTATTGGCAGGAAACCATTACTTAGATCTTTGCATATAATTTATGCATAGCTTTGTAGTGAGTTCTCTGCCAAAGGAGATTTGCCCGGTAATTCTTCTGCGCCAATATGTTAAAGAGTTGCATGTGATTGATCGATCAAGAAAGAATGTAAGGAAAAATAAAATCTATAATTAAGTAAACTCCAAAAGAAAATACGAGAAAATTAAGTAATTATTTTCTCATATTTTCTTTTGTTTTTCATATTATAGATAATATCGTATTGCGTGTACTAATAGAGGTGAAGTATACTTACATATTAGTACGTAGTTAGGTTAATTGTGTAATATATATGCTCTTGTATAGCTCATCTCTGAAAATAATATATTTCGTTTCTAATAATCAATAACGTACATTTGTCGTTAGTAATAATTAGATGAATTTAATAAATCACTTATCTCTAGAAAATGATATTTTCATGAATATAAACCGATATTTGTGCAAATAGTGAAGGATCAATCAACAGGAGATCTTTCACCATTCTCATACTTAGCATCTCTGATAATTTGCTTAGTGTGGTTTCCGCATGGAATTCCATATTCATCCATACAGCACTATGTTGTTGATGTGAATGGTGTAGGGAATGAAATTCGACTTGGATTCTCCACCATTTTTTTATTGTTTTGCAGTGAGCGGTTAATTCTACTCGTTGTTTTTAACGATTGACTTAGCGCCCATGATTACGATCACAGTTTTAGCCATGATTAATAGTATGTTGATCGTCAAAATTATCTATTATCATAGGTTAATTATACTCCCCTAAGTGTTACGCTAAGTCTACCCACTCTTTTTTGGATGCATGGAATTTTATATGCGTATTTTAGCTTGTTTATAACTATTTAAAGTAATTACATTAATATTTTAAAAGTACTATAACTAATTAATTATTAGATTATAAAGGATATATATATATATAAACAAATTAAATTGTATATTAAAGTTTACTTATCTTTTGCTTATATTTTACTTTATTTTGCTTATTATTTGTTAATTTATTTTTTCATATTAAAGATATTATTCAGAGTTCAAATCCCTGAATGCACAAAAAGATTTTTTATTGCATAAACTAATATATCTCTATGACATTATGTTCTCTATGCAGAAATTATTTAGAATAACTTTTTTTAGACATAGAGATAATGTCATATCACATGTATTAATATAGGTATATGTATATATATATATATATATATACGATATATATTAAAATACAGTTGTCATATCATATCATCTTTCCCATAACATATGTTCTATAAGGCAAGTATAGAACATAATGTCATATCATCTTTCCAAGAACATATGTTTTTTTTGTTTCATAAAAATGCATGTTTTGTTACTTTTTTGTTTTACAAAAACAATGTTTTCAAAAATTTTATTACTGTAAGATTGATGTTTTAATTTAACCATATCAATTTTACATAACATCTGATGGGGTTTTTTATCACTTTATACAAATTCAAACTATGAAAGTTTTAAATTTTTAGACCCACAAATTTGTAAGTTTTAACTTTATAGTTGAGTTTGAAATCAACAAATTAATTCACACCATTTAACCTTCAGATGCTAAATCAAAACCCCCAATATTTGTTTTCTCAAACAATGAACAATATATTAGAAGTAATAAGTACCAAGATCAATATCTCAGAATAATTATTCCCAAACACTGTTCGATCGGTCTCCCAAAAATTCAGTATTCGGCCCAAAATTAAAGTAGAAAATCGAAAAACTGCAGAGAACATTCCAATGGATCTTCCATTTTAAAGAAAAGAATTAGTACTTTCTAGTTTTATCCTTTTAAAAAACATTTTTCTTTTTTTTTTCTTTTTTTCTTTTCAGTCTCTATGTACTACATCAAATTTATATTCTTCTGGGGGAGCAAAGATTACACATTCAAGTCTCTTTTACAATGACGAAGCATCATACCATTGAATATGCTTCTTTGTAATGTTATAAAAACACACTATTTCTTCAAGAATATTTGTAATATTTATAAGTATCAAGAGAGAAAAAGATCCATTGAAGAAAGAGAAGGTGCAAATGCTATTCCAGGGAAAGATCTCCATTGGCAGGAGTCCCACCACGCACTTGTTTGTGATGAGCTTTCCGCCAAAGGAGATTTACCCGGTAATTCTTTTCCACCCCAATATATTAATATAATTAATCACCAAAAATTTTAAAAAAAAACAAATCTCTGGAATCACAAAGATTGGATAATCTTCATGGCCGTGGAGCTCTTCTAATCCCAAGCAAAGTATGTGAAAACTGAAAACACTTCTTTTTTCTTTCTGTTTGATTTAACTCGATCTTGTTTAGGTGTTGTCGTGTTGATTTAGCTTGGTTCATAATTCGTTTGGTATAGTTCAATCCGGACCCAAATGAAACCAAATTCAATTCGGTTTAAATATAATTAGTTTGAATATGTTGATTTTGATCCATGCAATTGAATTTGAAAATTTTGAAACCCGACAAAAAGAAAATTTTATTTTTTCATTTAAATTGAGGAGATATAGGAACAGACGAGAAAAAAAAATCACACAAAAGAGGAGGGTTATAGGTGAGAATCCACTTATCACTGAAAAGCATCAGGAAATAAGGAACCATGCACCACAGAAAACACAAAGAGTTTGTATTTATATATATATATATATATGATTTTTAATTTATTTGATAAGATATATAAAATTAGATCATTGTTTAAAGATATTAATTTCCTTGACTATTGTTTTTGAATATGAAACTATTAGATTCATATAGTTTAACATAAAGTGAGCCAAGAATTTTTCTTATTGATACTATATAGTTTAATCAAACAAATGGCTTCACCAAATTACGGAAGCAACAACACATAATTTGGTTTCAAATTACGTTAATTTTTTTTATAAATCAACTTCAACTCTGCTTAGATTTTTCCCAATTTGGTTTGAAACAGAATGAATCGGGAATTAACCAAACCCGATAAAACCCATAGCCGTAGATGTCTCTAAGTTTGATTCTAATTCTCTCTTTTTTGTAGAGTCATCAGTTAGTCTACTTCTCTTTCAAATTCAAACTACAATAAGATACTTTTGATAAGATATATATATAAAAAGAAATTTAATAATTATCTAATTATCTATTTGTTTTTTTCCCATTAAATATTAGTATTACTAGGGTTCAAGCCTTGGACTGGATTTGGTGAAGAAGTACTACCCCAATTTTCATTTCTCTGATAGTGTTATTTAGTTGTTCCTTTTACTTTTTGGGTGTCCTTTTGTTTGAGCATAGGTATACGCAAGGTTCGGGATTACGCTAGGCGTGAGTCGGGCGGTTGGTCTGGGCCTAGCGAATTACCGAAAAATCGGAAATTAATCGGAGAGTACTCGGAGACTAGTTTTTTACACATGTTTATCTTTAAAACATCACATTCTAATAATACATATGCACTTCTTCTTCCAATACACATATGCTATATGATTTGTGACTGAAAGAAGTTAGATTTGTTTGGGTCTGACCAACTTTCATTCCAATATCAGCCCATTTATTGTCATAATACACATACTCCGGTCTAAGAAGTATATGAACTTGACTATTAAACTAAACATGATTATCATCTCCAAACATTTTTACATTACCATCTCCAAGACAATTATTAAGCTAGCCTGTTTTAGTATAACAAACATTTTTCAAATGCTTTTTGATGGTTGAGAATGCAAATTCACAGACCGGTTATTGTATTCAAGGAAGAGAGGATTTTTTTACTTTACTGGAGATGTGAAAACTGGTTCTTGATCAGAGTGGCTACGTGCTGTGCAACCCATGTTGAGCCAGCCACAGTGCAGCAGAAACTCTGTGTGTGACCTTCCCTCTCAATAGATGGAGCCTGCTTTGAAATCTCTTCAAAGAGTTGCAATGGGCCCCAATGATCATCAATGCCAAATAAAAATGCAAGCTTGCTCACGTTTTCTCTCATGAAATCCCAATCTGGGTCTGCTGCAAGCTTTATTAGCCAAAGGTTTAAACAGTGGGTCATCTAAAATGCTTTGTAAGAGATCAACTATAGTGCAAGCTTAATCATGTTTTAGAGCTTGCGAGCTAAACACTTGTCTGATTTCATTTTTGTTCGTTTGTTTGAATACTTTGTATATATGACACATTGTTCAAAAGAAAAAGTACCTCTCTAAACTCTGTCACTGCTATAAAGAGAACATTGCGCATGGGGTGATACTGCAAAGAAAGAAAATATTAACAGAGAATACAAGCATAAGATGAAGTTGATTCTCTCAAATAGTTAGTAGGTAGGACACAAAAACTTAAAATATTGATAAAATAAGAGGCAATGGTTATCTTCAAGGAACCATTCCACGGCGATTTGTCGAATTCCTCGGCCAAGGCGCTCGAAACTCGTCCAACTGCCTAAGCTCACCGATCAGCTCTGTTTCGTCACGGCGAGCCTCCGATCAGCGACTCGGCGGGCGCTTTCCGAGCTAAGCCGGCGCGTTTTTGAACACTGGGTATACGTCGATATTAATGGTAAATTCTTTATGTATCTATCATCCGATCTCATGTAATCTATTTTGTAGATTAAAAGTTCACGGATATACATAATTATGGATATAGAGAAAAACAAAATGTATATGGATACTTACATCCAGTGTATTGCCAATAGATTTTTTTTAGTTTTTATTGTATTTTCAATTGAGTTTTTGGGTTTTTTTTTCAATACTGGGAAAGTTCGGATCATAGTGACAGCTTACGAATATTTTGAGTATTTGTGGATTTATTAACTTGTGGATTAAGTAAGGAAGTAAAACTAGCATCGAATTTTTCATTGCGTTTACGATTATATTTGCATCTTCTGCTCATAATGTTTAATCATCAAAAATGAAAACACAAACGGAAACAAACAATTAGGCTCCACTTTTCTTGAATTGTGTACGCCGGGGTAATATATATGTCATACACTGATACTTAATTACTCATATTCTCCAACTAGTTTTTTTTTTGGTTAACATTCTCCAACCAGTTTCCATCGACTATAACATATTAATACGTGTTCTTTTAATATTATGAACTTAACTTGAAACGAATACAAAACAAATAATAGATAAATGGACTATATAAATTGTGATGACATCAAAAGAGACAAATGTCAAGGGATTAATTGAGACAAGACTGCCATCTTAATGTTATTTTTTTGTAGTTTTGTATCGAAAGATGGGTTTAATTTTATTCTGTTTTCCTAAAGCTTTCTCTTTACACGCAACGCTTTTCATATCTCTATATCTATTTGTCCCCATTTCCAATTTAACACCAAACGTCTCGTGATAGATCTTCGTCGTATACAATCCGTCTGTGGGGCTGGTCATTGGTTTTGTTTTTGTTTTCTTTCTTTCTACTCAGTTTAGTTCCATCCATTTATCCATACACAGGCAACGTTTGCTTGTTTTCTTTTTTTTTGCTATAATCAACTCTTCTGGAACCAACAAAATTCAGAATAAGCCTCTTTATCTGGCAGACCTTGAACCCTAATTAACATACTTTTTAAGATTCTCCTATTTTACTCTATGTTAGTTTAGTAGTATTCAATTTTGACAGCTGCCGTACAAAATTATAAAAGCGAAATCCACATCAAATCTACAAATATAAAGACTATTATATAAAAATAAGCAATAAGTCATAATTCTAAGAGAATAACTTCTTTTTTTGGGTGCAACAATTCTAAGAGAATAACAATAGTTTAAAACTACGTTATCATGTCACGCTTTGCTTAAAATATGAAAGAAAAAGATAGAGAATAAAACAGAGAAAATGGTACAAACGAAGCATGTGAAACAGAGCAGCCCCATGCTTACCACTTAGTCTGCTTTCTTACGTACCTCTCGAAGCGAGACAAACGTAAAGATAAAACCCGTGAGTCCTCTTATCTCTCTTCCCTCGACAATTCTTCTTATAATATACGTTTACAAATTATTTATGACACACATTTGTCTTCGCTGCTAATGTTGTGTATGTGTCGGTCGGATTTTAATGGCTAATTCATAGGTATCTGTCTCTGACATCTGGAATTTTGCCATTGTTTTATTCTCCTTTCCCGTTCATCGATGTATATATGCTCAAACCCTTTATATATATTTTTTCCTTTTATTTTGGTTATATATTTTTCTTTTACTTTTTGTTCAAATTATATAAACTCTATTGATTTTCCGCGTTTTGTGATATTTAAAAGATTATTTAATGAAATAGTATATTTTAAATTCAGAAGATGTGTAAAAACCCGTGCTGAAAGTTAAATTAAGTGGACAAGCTTTTAGATTATGATGCAACACTTCCACTTATAAGTCCCAACAAATCTGATGGGTTTAATGAATATTCAATATTTTATTGGTGCAAATAGAAATTTAATATTTTACACATGTATCATATACGATAATAATATAAATATTAAATTTTGATCTAGTTACAGTCATCAAAAAGACAATAACTGAACTATCTAGAGTGAAAACCTAAACCAATCAATTTCAATGATCTTGTTAGTGAATCATTAATTCAATTTAAATTCGGATCATTAATTTTATCAGAAAAACATAAGAGGGTTTACATTATTGTGAGAGAAGTATTCGTAAGAGAGATATAATCTCAGAATTTCGAAATAATATCTAGTTGACGCATTTTGAAACCATTGATTTTGTATCTCCAAACAACTTTTCCACAAATTGCTAATTGGTCAATAAAACAATATTGAACCAAATATCTAATTAATATTTCACACGTCAAATCTAGGATATTTATAAGAATATGTTATATCTCTTCAACCACCATACCATTTTTAATTATAGTTTTCTATTTCTAATCTTATTTGGTTTTATGATGTTACAGTAAGCTACCAGTTAATCACCAAGATGTTTGGTACTAAACGACAAGAAAATGTGTGTATATATATAGATCCCGAGATATATATTCTTAAAATTTCATACAATAATAATCGTTATCTCAAAGAGTTCAAAACATTAAGAAAGTGATGGTGGCTAGGGAACAAAAGAAGAGGGGAAGCCACGGGAAGCCTCATTTTCTTCAAAATCTCACCCACTTTAAACTTGTATGTACAACAATATATATATATATAGATATATATTATGTTCGATTTCCTCTCCTCAAATTTCATGTTTATATATGTGTGTGTGAGTTTAGAAGTTTGACGCATATGAGTTGTTTAAGAGTAATTATGAACAGATCATGGTGATTAGGGAGGCTCTTCTATACATAGCCATGCTCAAACTCGAGATACAAGCTTTACAGAGAGAATATGAAGATTTCAAGATTATCAAAAGAAACCCTCTACACCAGTTTCAGGTTCTCCTCTCATCTATCTTTACATCATTACTGAAGCTCTTCTATATACATTACATAGTCATATATTGAGAAATATTTTTATGATTAATTGAGAATCTGTTTTCTTCATTTGAAAAAGTAACCTTGATAAACACGTATTTTTTCACCAAACTGGAATCGAATATTTTTATACAGCGACAACAAATCTAACGATGATCATAGAAAGCACGTAAATCTGTATTTTTTGGAGTTAATTAGCTTTCATTAGAGTCTTCTAAGTTGTTTGATCCCCTCCAAAAAAAAGAGAGGCTACTAAGTTCAAATACAGCAGAAGGTATTGAAAGTATTCATATGACACTCTACTTGGAGACTACTAATGTCAAGTCGCCAAATATCGTTTAAATAATATAAATTTTTGTGGACTTTGGCAGGAGGTGAAAGTGGAGAAACTTGGGGAAAGGTTTCAAGTAAAGATAAAGAGTATAAAAGGAGAGAATAATCTTGTGAACATTCTAGAAGCATTTGAAGAAATGGGGTTGAGTGTGGCTAAAGCAAGTGCTTCATGCCGAGATTCGTTTACCATGGAAGCCATTGTTTCACCTCAATCCAAAGACAAGTTGTGGAGTTTGGATGATATGACTCAAACTCTTTTTAAAGCTCTTGTCAAGCCAATTGGCACACTGTAACATCTAGAAAAAGATTTAAAAAAAAAAGGCTCAAAAATGTGTTTCATTGATGAGATGGCATCTGTTTTCCAGTGTTTAGATGTTTAGTATATTAGTTTAAATTTGGAAATTAAACTTTGAATTTATATGTTTTTTTCAAAGTCAGTTTAGTTTTAGATGTTTAGTATATATTTTGAGAATTTTAACCCAAGTCTTATTTTACCTTAGGCCTCCCAATAAATTCAAATGAACTCTTCACTAGATTGATGAAATCTTCATAATCGAAGTAAGACCAAGGTTTTGAATTTATTGGGAGGTTTGAGGTAAAGTAAGATTTAGGTTAAAATTCTCTGTTTAATATCAAAAATAATTCGAACCACCTCCGACTTGATTTGTTCCAGGTCTAATCCATAAAAAGATCCAAAAAAGAAAGAAAGCAGTTGATGCATTGATCAGAAGGTCATTCAGATCATTTGTGAGTTTGTGACTTCACAAATTTTATCAGGTATTTGATCGGTTGGGCAAATTTGATCAGGTATGTAATCGGTTGGGCAACTGATCAAATATGCCCTGCACCCGATGTGATTAACCGATGGAGGAGTCGATCCGTTGGCTTGCTATAAGTTCAGATTTTTCTTCCAATCTTTATGGGTTTGGGACCCAATCAGTTTGTCTTCTTCTCCATTCTTGATATTTTCTCCTCAATTCTATATTTTTTTATCACTTGTCCAACTTCCATATATGCTCTCTTCTTCAAATAAACTTTGAAACTCAACCATAATACTCCAAGCATACCTATAACTCACCAGAACAACCTAAAGACACACTTGAATGCTAAACGTGACGTAAACTTTTTAAAAATATATTTAAACAGACTTCAAAGGAAACAAATATCAAAGAACAAGTACTTATAATAGATAAAAACTGAGATGGTTTCTCTCACTGCTGCCTCTGTAACTTCTTCATCTTTCCACGGCTCGACACTCCACATGTTGCTCATATAATTTCACTAGCGGGATGGTAAGTTCAACTCAAGCTGTCAAATGCAAGCCCAAAACAGCCCAAAGCAAGTTGATCTCCCAAGGTTTCTCAATCAGTTTCTATAATTTTCGGGTTAATCTCAAGGCCTTATTTTTGCCTTTCCTTCGTCATCGCCTTGAACTTGAAGGGACATGTAAATAATCAAGAAGGTATCATAAGGATATCGTCAATATATGTTAATGTTATAACCAAGACATGTATAAATCTAGTTAGGAGGAAATTAAGTTAAAAGTAACTGTCATTATCTCCCTATACGTATGTTCATAACCATAATTCATGGGATAAAATATAATATTTTCACATTGTAAACTCTCCTCATCTCAATGGTTTTCACTTGCGTTTGTGTTTGCTGATGTCTCGAGTTTTACAATTCGAGATACTTTCCACATATTCAAGGATTAGGTGCGCCGTAATACAAAGTTGATCACATTCTAAAATCGAAGGATTCGAACCTATTGAGAGCAAAAGAAGTTGGTGATTTTGTTATCTAGAAATATTGGTTGGAAAAACTTATAGAAATGCAAGAAAATTTGACAAAAACTAAATATCTAGATATATTTAAATCATGAATATAAATCATGGCATGTTGTACAAGAACCACGCCGAGGTTTTAGGAAAAGTCGGAGATGCCAAATTATTAGAACCACGCCGAGGTTTTAGGAAAAGTCAGAGATGCCAAATTATTAGTACCCTTTTTATAAAAAAAATTCCATGATATTAGCCGCCAATAATATATTTAAATATTGTTTGCCAAATCGTGGCTATGCTATTGTTGAATTGATTTATACTGTAGCCACATTGCTTCACGCATCAATACAATTCTGTTTAGTCTAAACGATTAGATAAATCAATCCAAAACCACAAAATTAAAATTTTCCTTCAGTAGTTGGTGTATTTATAAGTCTTAACCAAAACTTATTAGGGCTGGGCATAATAACCGTAACCGAAAAAACCGAACCGAACCGTAAATGAGTATTTCGGTTAGGTTTCGCTTTTGCTTAAAAACCCATTTGGTTACTATTATAAAATTATTTTGGTTTCGGTACGGTTTTACGGTTAACGTAAAACTGTTCGTTTTTTTGGTTTTTTTATTTATATATACTTAGATATATATTTAGCTAATTCGGTTAGTTAGATTTAAAGAAATTTGAAAATATATTTTAGAAATGATTGCACAAAAAAATTTAAGAAAGATTTAAGAAAAACCTAAAAGGATTAGGTTTTGGGGTTTTTACTATTCATTCATATTTTACGAGTTTCATCAAATTGTTCTTATAAGCCACATCATAAGCTATATTGTTAAGTATTTAGAACTTATATGTTAATTTTATTGTTGATTTATTTTAATGTGTTGACAAGAGATTCATGAACAATGCGAATATGTGAACAATCATGATGATGATAGAAGTTTTTTTACGTTTTTGTTTTAGATTTACAATTTGGATTTATTATTTCTATCTTTTCGAACTTCTTAATTTGTCATATTACTTTTTTATTGTCTTTGTGTGGCTTTCTAAGATTCATATTTTTTTTTAGTTTCTACATATGGTCTTTTATTGTTTTTTCTTTAAATCATGGAACAATTTACAGAAACCGAAACCGAAACCGAACCAAACCGAACCGAACTAATTATGGTTTTTATATATTTTTAGTTTTAATGAAACCGTTAAACCGTAAACCAAAAATAACCGAACCGTATCAAACCGTATTTCAATCGGTTTCTAAATGGTTTTATTTTCTACCAAACCGAAAAACTGAAAAACCGAATAAACCAAACCGTAACCGGAATGCCCACCCCTAAAACTTATCAAAATTATATATCAATTAACCAAGATATGGTAACGGGTACTTTTTATAACTCTTACAATATTCTAAAATCATCGCGTAGTTATAATATGTAAATGTATTCCACAATTCGCATACAAACTCCATAACCTTTATTTCATTTTTTAAAATCTATTATTTTCTAAGGTCTAATTAAATCCATTTTTAAAGAGAATAAGTTTCTTACTACCCAAAAAGAAATAGGAAAAAAAAGGACAGTACAATGCAAAAGAGTTTAGTCATACATATACGGTTCGAGGATGAACTAATAAGTCAATCATATACTATTCTTCATATATAATAGAAGTTTTTTTTTCTATGAAATATCTTCATATATGATAGAAGCTGTTACTTTATATATTCTAGAAAAATTGTAGTTATATGGCAACTTGCCAACAGGGCTGAGTTATTTTTTTTTTTTGACAAACTGAATTGAGACATGAAGATGGTGGCAATAAAATGCCAAGTCAGCACGCAAAACTTTTTTATATCAATTCATACTTTTCTTGGTGATATAAATCAAATAATTTTCGGAAAAATGAAACTTTTATTCTTTGATATGTTTTGTCCCATAAGGTGAATACTATATACACGGTTACATATTATATAGTACAGAATAAAGACTGCGGTAGATGGAATTTGGCCTTTTGTAATGTCATCAATAATAATATTTGATAATTGGTCTCACGTTGGGTTATTAGTTCATCCTCGAACCGTAGAAATTCGCAGAGCTTTGGCAAGTAAAAGCAAAAGTGAGTGAAGGTAATTTTATATTTGTTGTGTGAAATCTGGGGGCTGGGGCTGAGATTGCGAAATCAGAGCCAAGCTACCAGAACCGGTGCTTGGGGCAAGCAAACCAAATCCATCCTGGCGGCAGACTATTATTATTAGTTATTTTTGGTCTTTTTTATGCAAAGTTTGCTTTAGTCTAGTAACAAATGTCTAAAGATTAATTTTTTAAAATTTCGATCCATGCATAAGTCAAAAATAATTTTTTGGCCAATTTCTTTTGGCTTGTGCCACTTATACTTCAGCGTCGGCCCTGCAAGATACACCAGCCGCTACTTTGATTGATGAATAACATAAAAGTTCGATGCATGATCAGATATGGTAAACCGAGATTTAAAACACTATACATAAAAGCGTTTTATCAACAAGCCGTCACTAAGACAATTCTAGAACCCATAGCATTCATGAACAGTCTGTCGAGAGCTTTCGACCAAAAATAAACTGTCAAAGCTTAGAACCAGAGAATAAAGGTGATAGGACATGCAAAAGATAAACGGTTTCGTGTTTGGTCCGGGTTTCCACAAAAAAACGCAGCTATGATTTTATCTCTAGCATTGTGTAGGAGTTCTTGTCGCCATCTTATCACTTATTGCAAGCCAAACAATAAAAGAATTTGATTTTTTATCAAATTAGAGTATATAAAATATATTTGTTTGTTTGTTTATATATATTATATTAATCTGTTTTAGTACGTCCACTCATGTTTACATAAATTACATGGTTTACAATAAGCGAGTTTAGAGCATTCACAACCGTGAGAGAGTTTTTAAAAATATATTTTAATAGTTTTTTATTTAATTTTATTAATTTTTTAAATATTATATTATTAAATAAATAATAAATCAGTAATATTGCGACACGTGGCATACAATTTTCTGAGACGGTTTCTAAAATCTATTCCTATTGAAATTGTTTCAGCTGAAAGTGTCGTAACTATTGAAAGTGTCGTAACTTTTATTTTTTCTATTCTTTTTATTAGATGAGACTCATCAAAATCTCACCATTAGAGATAGTCTTAATTTTTCTTTAATTTAAAATAAAAAAATACTTGGGAATTGTCTTTTTTTATTTAAAACAGATAGTAGCGTCGATCGGTATGTTGTACCAAATATTCTCAAAAGAAAAGACAAACAAATACAACCCTATTCATATTAAATATTCCATTTACGTACTACTGACTCTATGGATGTTGTAGTCGGTATGTATTCCAGAGAAAAACCATGTATATATAGGTTGAAGCAAGGGTGAACTTTGATCAGTAAACGATAATCATCATTAATAAAGACGATTATCTCTTTGATTAGAAATAAGATTTATTATTAAATACGAAACATGATAACTGTATTATTATATATGGGTGTCATCAGCTGATAAACTATGATGTTGCTTTTGGTGAAGGAAAAGGTCATAAGAAATTTAATTTAAAATTTTAGTTTCGGCTCGTACTTTGGGGTGCAACTTATTTAGTGTTTGGGATTGCATTGTACACAATATCATACATATACATACAACTTCTTTTGGTTAATATACACATACAACATGTCCTGCATCGGCCAACACAAGATGCCTAAAATTCCATAAAGTTAAACATAATAGAATAGTGGATATGCATCTCCTGCATGAGATAAAGTTGTAACACTTTTAACAATAATATCCGTTTTTAAAGATATGCACATCATTTATGATACACGTATATGCAAATGAGCAAATCTAATGGGATGGCTAATAATACTCAAAAGAAAAGATATGATACCGTGTTAAGAGAATTCTAAAATTATGTCTAGATTAATTTAATAGCTCAGAAATCAAGATACCCCACTCAAATGGATGAATTTGATGAATAAGATGACATCATCATTACATATTTGAGTATTAAAAAAAATTGTGAAATATTTTGTTATTAGAGTATAGAGTTAACCTGAGTTTAGCGAAAGCCATCATCTGAGTTTCATAGATGAGACACTAATAAACTTTCTGTTAATGGAAAAGTCCTTGGAAAAGATAGAAACAAACTTTAGATCTAATATAAATCTTCAAGCGAGTGACAAAGTTAATAAATTTTTTTAACGAATGATAAAGTTTGATCATATATGTTATCATTTCCTTGTTCACCTGCACTAAAGTAAACAGTTAAACACCACCCAATAAACTTAATCATTTTCCAATCATGTAAGTACATTGAAAAAGGGGGTGGGGGTTTGAACAATGGTGAATAAAGACAAAAAACAAAACAAGTGTATTCTATTAATACCTAAACCCATCTTCAAAGCCCGCAATAAAAGTATTAATAGCATTAACAAAGGGTGTGATTATGTAACCATCGCCATATAGACAAATTACTATCTAGTATCTACTAAAATATCATCGAATCGGGGTCCCTCTCTTAAATGATAAGGATATATTATTATTTAAAAACAAGTAGAGATTAAATTGCCATATGCTCGCACGTCCTCTTTCATACACAACCCCTCTTCTTATCCACCTTCTCTCCATTTTCTCTTTCTCTTATCTCTCTCTCTCTACTTCTACTCCTCTTCCTCCTTTTCCAACTCATATATTTCCAAAAGTGATCAAGATCAACGAAATATTCCAATCTTGATCTTTATCATGGATCCACTTCTTTCCTCGCTTAGTTTCTTGTAGATGTATATAACTATAGTCTATAGCCTATAGAGCTTATATATAAATATGAAGCGAAGTCTAGAGATGGCGAGAAGCTACAATGATCATGAAAGCAGTCAAGAAACTGGACCCGAATCACCAAATTCTTCAACCTTCAACGATATGAAAGCTGTCATCTCTTCTCATTCACCTAAACGAAGGTAGAGAGATATTTATAATTCGAATTATATAACAATTTCATGAAAACTTACCATTAACTAAATTATATTCATATGTTTTGTGTACCTATTAATTCACAGCAGGAGATCCATAGAGAGTAGAGTAGTGAACTTACCGATGAAAGAAATGGAACGGCACAAAGGCGACACAACTCCACCGTCAGATTCATGGGCCTGGCGTAAGTACGGTCAGAAGCCCATTAAAGGATCTCCTTATCCGAGAGGTTATTACCGTTGTAGTAGCACAAAAGGTTGTCCGGCGAGGAAGCAAGTCGAGAGAAGCAGAGACGATCCAGCGATGATCCTCATCACTTATACCTCTGAACATAACCATCCTTGGCCTCTCGCTTCTTCCTCTAGAAATGGACCTAAAGCCAAACCCGAGCCCAAACCAGAACCGGAAGCCGAACCGGAGCTGGCGCTGGAGCTGGAGCCGGAGGAGGAAGATAATACGTTCATGGTTCTTGGAAGAGAGATCGACAAGACCCCGTCTTGCGTCGACGAGTTTGCGTGGTTTACGGAGATGGAGACAACGTCTTCGACGATTCTTGAGAGCCCTATTTTCTCATCGGAGAAAAAGACGGCTGTGTCTACGACGCCGGATGACGTGGCGGTGTTTTTTCCGATGGGAGAGGAGGATGAGTCTTTGTTTGCCGATCTCGGCGAGTTGCCGGAGTGTTCGATGGTGTTTCGTCACCGGAGTAGCGTAGTGGAGCCACAAGTTGAGATCTTTTGACACGTGGTGATAATTTTTATTGGATATTGTTGTCGCTCACATGGAAGCGTTGTACGCACGGCGTTTTTTAATTTTGTTTCTCAACAGTAATCAATAAATCGTCAAATCATCATAAGATCTCTTTACTTGTTATTAAAAAAAAAAAGTATGATTCGATTTTGTAATTCCTTTTTCTTATAATTTACTAGTACTCTCTACTCTTTGAGAATTCGCTTTCTCTATTTATTTTTTTCGGGGGGGGGGGGGGGGGGGGGGGGGGGGGGGGTTTTACTTAATTTTTGTGGGTTGAATTGCAGTGTAGTTAGCTGAATAAAATGGCTGTCATTTTTATGCGTATGTAATCGATGTCGATTTTATTTGTATTTTTACATTGATTGGTCAAGAGTAGCACGTTGACAAGTGAAACTTCATCTGTCATATGGTAGGAAACAATTAGTATACTTTTCTTATAATTTACTAAAAAGAGGTATTACTAAGTTGAGTGACAAAAAAAAGATATTACTAAGGTTACTGTCAAATCAGTATAGAGAGAATAATATTTCTAAACCAATCAAAATCAATAAAACATTGATTAAAAAATCAAAAGTTTAGACATTGCTTATATTTCAGTTTTTTTTACAAAATAAATTAGACAGATTATGGCTCTAGCTGGTTATTTATAATGGTGGAAAAGTTATGGAAAATGAAAAAGGAATAATAAAATAAGAATCATATAGGTTGAATCGGTAGAACTGACAACATTTTTAAGAAAACATGGAAGAATTTGTTTGAACGATTCCTATTGAAACATAAGTTTCGATACTTTATACTTCCTTTGTTAAATTGTTTGCTGATTAGCTAGCATCAAAGTTCGTTGTAGAAAATTATTTTGGATTTAAATTTAGATCCTGAGTATTACTTCAGGACAAAAAATGCTAATTAATTTAATATCTAAAACGTCACAGTAGAGATTAACATATCATATTTTTGGAACTTCATCTTCAAAAACAATAACCTACATGAATTTTAAAAGTTTTACGCTAAGAATAACACAAATAAACAAAGGGATTAATTAGTTGTGATATGATTCACGTTACTAGGTCTGCCAAACTCTCTGTAATTACTATTATTAAATTTTACGTACGTACTTTATAGTATGTTCAAACTGTAGTTCTGACTTTTATAGTATGTAATTATGTATGTATAGAAAGTCTAGAGGGAGATAAATTTGTATTCTATATCTTTTAAAATATAAAAGTGCCAAACTATTGTGATGATTATCCATATCTAAGGAAAACGCTTTTTCAAAGTAGAAGCAAGCACCGATTTTTTCCGGAAGTCAGCATGTCTCTTGGCATAAATTTTCTACAAGTCCTCGCATAGGTTTTCTATAAGTTTTAACCAAAAAAGAAAAAAGAAAAAAAAGTTTTCTATAAGTCCACCACGGATTTAAGCACTTAAGCGAATTCAAATAGCTCAAACAAAACGACTTAGTTCGCAGAAGAAAATCGAACCCAAACTTACTAAAATGAGATGAATCTAAACGTCTTCTTCCCCCATATCCCAGCCATATTTTGTATTTATTGGAAATAGTTTAACCAATGAAAATGTTGGTAAGAACATCAACGCGTCTCATATAAATTTTCTTTTTCCAATCGAAGAAAATCACGATATGGAGTTTTTCTTAATCAGCAAAGATAAAATACATTATATGCATTGTGTGTTCTACATATCCAAACATCTAATCGTTTCATCAAGTTTTATAATTAAACCTCATATCTAAAAAATGAGATCTAAGATAAAAAGATATAAACCAATCAACTTATTGCTAAATGAATTTTGAACTGAAAGTTTATCAATTTTGACATAATAAAGCTCAAACACAGACTTAACCTGAGCCAAAATTAATATGACCAATTGATTTGATCGAACCGACCTAGAATTGATCATGTAAAGAGTTTGGTGTAATTGGAGTCGTTTAGAATTCTAACGTTTGTGTACGAAGATATTATCTTGTTAACGGATCAAAGTTCATAGCGTACAAATATTAGCATGTTTTAAATAGATTTCGCTAAAAGTCATTGCATTATATTTTCTTACATTCTATCGAACCTCGATTGTGATTTTGGTCTAATTATAAAAAGTTTCAGAATTTTTCTTTCTATTAAACTAATCCATACAGTTTAATGGAGATTTTGGGCCTTAGTCCGGCACTGTATTGGGTCTTTTGATTATAGGCTTTAGGATGATATTTAAAATCTAAATTAGTGTTGGGACTTTATCTGTTCGTTCGTCTCTGGTGTATTTGGGCCTCAGACGTCTTTCTTGACTTAAAAACATTTGGAAAACTTTTAATTTAAAATGAAAATTACGTGTTATTGAAATATAATTTTTTTTAAAATTCAATATTATTGGATTAATGATTTTAAAATATATTATCAAATCTAATGTTAATGAAAACATTAAAAGAATCAGATATGAAAGTTTCATGTGGGATTTAGTTAAAAATTCAAAAATCAAAATCTTATACTTTTAAGTAAAATTTCATAAAATTTAATAACAAAATTCCTAATTCACCAAAATTCAACAAAATCATCTCAAATCTTATTAAAAATCAATTCACACTAAATACTTAATTTCAATACATCCCTTCTACAGTTGAATTACATATATTTATTTTACTAATATATCCGTCCAAAAGCGTCGGTGTAGAACAAAACTTTCAGCATATCCAGAGATTGGAATGTTTTTATTCGTCAATCAAAATGTACGTATCATTAGTAATGAGGACAGCCATTTGCTAAGCCATTTTCCATACCACCAACTAGAAACTCAAAAAAATAGGTTTTTCTCATTCTGACACATGCCAGAATAATGGAGTAAAACCCAAAAACGGATATTTAAAATGAGTTAACCTGACCTAAACATCTCAAAGTTATTCACCTATATAAATTTTGAAAACATTAAAGTTTGAGGGGGTCGGCAGTTCGGCAAGATTCAGGATTTAAAAGGAGGAACTCAACTGATCCAAAAGAAAAGACCTCTAATGTTGCACCTATTAAGAATATGATCGAAAGAGAGGAATTAACCGTCCGAAGCAAAGAGAAATCTAAACCACATGTTGACATTCACTTGACCGGTTTGCGACAAGTTCTCGAGTGAGCTCGACATCTACTGGAAAGTATTCTTTATCTCTTAAACTTTGGGGTTTCTAATGGTTCCACTCTTGCTTCAGAGAGTTCCAGTATTCAATTTATGATTTGAAAACATGATAGAATTTTAACTTATTTTTTAAGTTACGTACGTGAAAAATGTCCGAAGGACACTTTTCTTAAAACGGAAGGAATAATGAGACTTTGAGGCGCAAACAAATAGTGTGTCTGAAGTGAGATACCTTAGCCACTGACATCGATTAACATTTCAGGCCCCACTTTGCTCACCAAAATCCCCCACTCATGTTTTTTTCTTGCTCTATTGTTTTGTATCATTTTTTTATAGAGCAAGAAATTCAAATTTAATATATATATATATATATATTAATATATAGATGACCGGTTGAACCATTGGTGTCGATCAATTTTCTTATCATCTTTTTCTCACTCTATTTTATAAACTTTTTAAATAATGTTATATATTTTAATATTTGTTATAGACTTAGTAACGGAAAAAAAGCTTATTACGAGTAAAGTCAGCAATTGCGACAATGAGAGTCTTCCGTATTCTTGGTCGTTGAGGAAAATTACGTAACCAACTTTAGCTGCGCGAGTTGCAACCGAGTCCCGCTACCGTATTTTCATTATTTGAAAATGTGTTTTCACTTTCGAAGACAAAATGGTACAAAAATATATGATAGATCTTTCATATGATATACTTTATAGTTTATACATTAAATACGATATTAGACCTTATAAATTATAATATCTGCAAAGCAATTATTGTCGGCAGCCCATAACTTGTTTTGCTAATTCGCTTTGTTAATATATATACTATATCTTTTATAGGTAAGAAAAATAAATTGAGTATATCTTCCAACAGAGTGGTGTGATAGGTTGTGGACAACGTGATCAAACACGTCGTTTCTACTATTTTAAAATATTGCAAGTCAAATATATATCCTGACAAAGATAAATCTGTTTCCCTACCAAATTATGACTTCACGAAATACAGAGACTTGTATTCAATTTCAAGATTTAACATTAAAATTATCAAATGTAGTATTCTTTCATTATATATTCGTTATCTGAATATCATTTATATAGCTTAGTATGAATACATGTATAGTCAACCATTCACTTGTATAGTCAACGGTAGTTCAATACAAACTCTGAAATTAACGAAGAAAATGGTTTTCCCGAATCATTCTGTTAAAAATGAAAAGGAAAAACATAAAAAAATTAGAATAATTGTCGCACAAGTCATTTCAACTGTTTAGTGGTACTGCTTTGTCAAAGCCTGGAAAATACTGTTTTGTCTGATTATCAGTAAAGAAAAATTTACCCAGAAAAGTTCGGAATGTGAGGTTATAATTTAGAAATGATACTTATACTCCCCTTACAGACAGTAGGTTATATATATATATATATATAAAGAATTAACAGGTAACAAAAGTAAAAGATAGATTTTTCTGTCGCTAGGGATTTGCTGAGTTAATACTTTTGAAATAGGTGATAAACCGCGGTTTAATAATGCTTGAAGGGTTTATGATGTTTATCTTAAAATCTATAGATCAAATTTAGGGTTCGAACCTTCTCATATCGATTTTAATTATGGTTGGCTTATAAATATGTTCAAAGGGGAAAAAAATTAGATTTTCTACAAATGAATAAGGAATCTCTTGTTATCAACAAAAAGACATCTTTTTGTCAATAATAATATCAATTCTCAAATTTTTAAACGTCATTCCATTATATGCTACAAAATTTTAAAATATTAATATATTAAAACTAGTTTTTTAATATTTCATGACTATCATGTAAATTTTTTAATTCAGTTTTCGTGTTTTTTCCCATTATTCTACTAATCTATTACTCATCGCCGAAATGAATTTAGTAGTTTTAGTGTATTTTGTTCTTTACGTGTATACATTTTTGGCGTTTGTATATAGATCTCTTTAATATGCAGCCGTAAAGCAAATTATTTATATGTATATGTAGTAATACAAACTCTATCTTTTATACAATGACCACTGTAAAGCAAATTATATGTATGCAATCAACATAAATGTGTATGCTTTTAAAGTATTCATCTCTTGAATGTGCTACTTTAACACAAATTTTGTGTATGCATAAAGAAGAGCATTAGAGACTACAGAAGATGGGACCGGACGTGTTCAAGAAAACGCGGAATGCGTCAATGTTTCTCTGTTGACGGCAACACCAGAACATGGCCATGTGACCCACCCACTCTTTTTGTCATCTTCACATCTTTTTTCTTCATTTCTCAATACTACACCTTAACGGTATTGGACATCATAGATATTTACATCCACCGAAAAAAAAATTATTGAATTGTAAAGTTAAAAGGGTTAGATTGGGTAGATATAGGTATTTTATATACTATCTCAAATATTTTTTTATTTTAGATATAATATCGTTTTACTGTGTTTTTTTTGAAAGTTTATCTTAATTTTTTTTATCATCAACAACTTTATTTGGACCATCGTAATTTAAACCAATGATACTATGTAAAAATTTATGGACTTCAAATCCAAAACTAATTGATAAAATTTGCATTCTTTATACATTGTTTTATTATTAGTTTTACTTCTAATGTAAGATTTCTAACACGGTTTTCAATATGGTGATTTGTCTGACTTATCTAAATTCTATTTTATGAATCAGCAAAAATCTTAGTTAGACTATTCTGTGTAGATCGACAAACTGAAATTTGATACGATTAAGAAATTTCAACTCAAAGTTACTTACCAATGTTTGCTGAAAAATATGACTTGGCAGTTACTAGATTAACTCATGTTCTTGATATTGTCTTAAGTTTTTCTTATTTTACATGTGGGAATTCTTATAGACTACCAATAAATTCAATTCGTAGAATTCAAAATAAAAAAATCGATGAGAAGTTTCCGGCTATTCTACATTAAATTTCGATGCAGTAACATTTTTTTAATCTGTTTGGATGGAATTCCGAAGAATTATGAGTCAAGGTTCACACGTCTTTCACCAAATTTAAGTTTCGCGTAACCCGAGTTTAGAAAACGCAACCTCCTTTAGAAGGCAACTTCTGGACCAAGTGAGTTGTCTACGATCCAATAGCATATTTGATAGTCTATCTATGAATTTTTTTTTTTTTTTTTTTTTTGTTAAAGGGTTATCTATGAAAATGTTATTATAAAAATGTCTGTGCTTTATTTATTTAAACATTAGTAGGAGACATGCTTATATATACGATCATCTATACAGATAGAAATAAAACAGCAACAAGCATACAATATTTGTTCGGTTAAAAATAAATGTCATTTTATAGGGACATAAGGGGTTACGTGGTGACCCATTTTGGAGTCATACTACCGCCCATGCACTTGACTTTTTTTTCTGCCTCCACGAGTTTTATGTTTAGCTCATTCATGTCGTGAACACGCTTTGCATAGTTTCTACAGAGAACAGTGACGAAATCAGATAGATTGAAAAAGTAATTCAGACTTATGGTTTAGATATTCAAAAATAAAAAAAATTACCTATAATGATATATCGTACTATTATTAATTTATTATTAACGACTTCCACCGACATTTTCACTTAAATTTTTTCGAAAACTCTGTAAATTTGTTATATTATTAATAATATTTTCGAATATACCTATAAATATGTGTGAAATACTATAATATAAACAAAAAAACAAATCGAGAATTTGTGAAAATTTTCAAATTTTTTAACAAGTTTATGATTTTGCATCACTATAAATAAAATACATGATGAATAGTACGCGTCGACCTTTTTGAAACCTCTTTTGAAATTAAATTAACAAAACAATTTTATTTTTTTTCAATTCAAATCTATTTTTATGTAGACAAATAAACATTTAGTAAGTAGAAAATTCAAATGTGCTATTTCAGTAAATTGTTTATGCCCAAAAGCCATTTATTCAAATGCCCCTAACTAAAATAGATTAATATCTAAATCCTCGATTGAGTTAAATTCTCAAACATGATTAGATCGGCCCAAGCACTTCTAGACTATATATGCACACCTAATAAATTCATATTGTAAAACATTATTTTCGTTCCATCGGTCAAATTTCATGATTAGTTTTTATTTAATTATTTGACTTCGTGTAATTATTAACTAAATCATTTATTTGAGGTATGTGCACGGATTTCAAAATTGATAATGTTTAAAATTTAAAACAATGTTTATGAATTTCTAATCATTAAATAAATATTCGAAGACGTTTAAAAGTAATTAAAAGAATTATAAAACAAAAAAAAACTCATAATTCGAGTTTAGTGACGCAGACAGTAAAAGCTTTAAATAAGACACTTTTAATATAAATTCGATTTCAATTGGCAAAGTCCAATTAGAAAAAAAGAAACATGTCAGTCCTCCTAATTTTTGGTTATTTTCAAGCCTTTTCAACGATTTAACTCTTTTACATATCATGATGTTACAACGTCCACAATTATCTTAGATATACCACCGAAAAAAAAAAACTCCAAAAAGTTGGGATAACAACATGAACCGAAAAGTGTGAAACGTTGGAACCAAACATTTGACGGTGGAGTGACGACCGCCGTTGAAAATGGTGGCCGGCGGCTCTGAGTTTTGAAAAACATCAATTTCATCACTCACCAAACTCCGCCCACGTGTTACATCGTATCTAATACCGTATCCCAAGAGATTTAATTAAGCAGCCTAACTAATTTACGAAATTAGTCTAATAGTATAAAATGATTAATTTGATTCACAACGTACATAAGACTCAACTTGATTCACTAAGATCATTCTTAAATACTCTGATAATAAAATCATTATATTATCCTTTATGACTAATCCTCTTTCCTTTTCAAGTCAAAATTCTCTTATTTTCTTTCTTTTATTTTAGTTTTTGTCTGATCTTTGACTTTGGCCTCCTTGCAGATTAAATACATTCCACATTTTGGAATAACAATTGTTCAGTAATATTTATCTTTATGTGATATCTAATTTCACTTCTTCTTCTTTTTTTGCTGTCTAAAACTTTCTCTTTGACTTTGGAATACTTAATATTCATTTCTCTTTGTACAATTGAAACTGCCACGAATCTTCTTTAATAAGTTTGTACATGACTTTTGGAACGTTGATTGTTTTTTTTCCTCAATTCATTTTTCCCCAAACTTACCATAAAAATGAAATTTTCATGGAAATTGTTTGAAAATTCTAACAATAAATACTAATTTGCTATGCATGCATGTGTTAGAGTGTCACTTTGGACTTCTATTTTAAAGAAAAAAAGAAAATCCTAAAAGACAATTAGTGATTCCACCAATCTATTAATTAGTCACTTTATTAACAGTCTAAAGTAGGAACTCTCTCTCTCTCTATATATATCTTTTGACTATATATACGTCACTCTATTGTTTTCATAGCAACCTTAAGTCTTCAAAATTTCATTGAACTCGTCTCCATCTCTTTCTCTCTCAAACCAATAGACTATTTTCCCTAAAGATCAAATTAGCTTTCCATGGCCGTTCGTTTAGCGACAATCTGGCTCTTCATAGTCTTCGCCGTCATCGTCTCAGCCTCGCCCAAGCCCGTTTCTTCAAGAAAGCTGTTAGAGATGAAGAAACAAGAGAACTTGACGGTGAGAGAGGAAGAGAAGAGTCACGTGCCTCACGTGACCAAAACCTCCACCTTAACTGCTCTACCAAAGGGCAAGATCCCCAACTCGACGCCGAGCAAAAAGGGTCACGCCGCCGTCTCCGCCGTAAAGCTCCGATCTCGACATCTCTCCACCGTCGATAGGTTTCTCCAGTCCGTTCCCAGTCCCGGCGTAGGCCATTGATAGTCTCCATTAGATTCGTATTTCATTTTTAGTTGTATTAAAAAAAAAAAAAAATTTGTTAATTTTCTTTTCATTTAGTACATTCTTTATTCTAACTACTATACGAACTTTCCTACGGTGTAGACCTTTGTTTTAGGATTTTACAAATGTTTTAATTTTCTTTTTAAAAAGACATTGTTTTCAGGTAACTATACTTTTGTAAATTACTCAAAAGTTTATTGCTTATATCACGCGGAGTTAAATAATTCATCTTACAGTTATTTGATGATACTTTATTTTATTACAAGTTGTCTTGTCTCTTCCTGGCTGAGATTAGTGATTGATTCTAATTCAGTCGTACGTACTTAATTAGTAAATTAGTGCACTAAAAATACATTGAGAGATCATAGAATGAGTATTATAAAGAATAACATATAGTTCTTAACAATGTTTGATATTGTATTATTAACGATTTTTACAATAATTTGTGTCTAATAATAAATTGGGTTATTTATTTTAAGTCGATGTTGAAGATTCGAATAGAAATGTTTATTGGACTCTGAATCTGCAGTGAAAAGTTGAAAACCAAAAGGAAAATTGACACTTTTTCCGTATGTCAAACTTTCAAACACTTATCTAAACTTCCTTTTAATCAAAGGTTCGTATATAATAGTTGTATATATGAGATTCCAATAATAATACTCAAATGAACAAAGGTATACTGTCAGAAAAAAAACCCCGCTATCGAAGCATCAGACATTCTCAACATTTAATTGCTTTAAGTTAATATTCGTTCATCTTTTGCTAGCAAGTACAAAGAGGAATCTACTGTTTCTGCAAAATAATTATTTTATTCTGCCAAATTCAGATTCACTTTATATTTCTTAGAAAAAAACTTGCATAATTAATATTTTAAGATTGGTGAATATTCGCTGTAAACTCCATGCACTCTGATATATGAACGACTCAATTGTAATTATTTGAATGGGAATGGTGAAGGTGTACTTGTTGGAGAAAGCATCATGAGTACATCGTTTCGGTACGGTTGTGATACGGAATCATTGAATGGCGTGTTCTCTTATGAGTTTGATCCTTTATCTATGTTTGGCCAAGATAGAAACCCCATGCTTAGTTAATGAAGCAACAAATGGAGGTAACAAAGTTATGCGATCCCAAAATCTGGACAAGCTAACTGATATCTCTGAGTTTTTAAATCTTAAGCTAACTACAAGTGCATCTGCGATATACTGTTAGTTTAAATATGTAAGAGTAACCAACGTGCAGTTGGGTTAGTTGTAACTTTTCGTAGGTCAAAACCGAAGAGATCACGACTTCGAATAGATACGTTCTCCGAAAAAAAATTAATTTAATCTGATTTGGGCCCGTCCCAAGAGATTAGATATCTCGCACACCAAAAATACGAGAAATAGACAAAGCTAAGAATTAGTTCAATTTATTTATTTTTCCTTCAGATTTGCTAATAATTAACAAGTTAAAACTATAAACCAAAACAAAAAAAAACATAGCAAGCAATAGACTAATAAAGGAGTAAAAACAAGATTAGCACAACAACATTTAAGGGAAAGTATTGGATCTTGGATTGATTAGGGTAAGCTAAGAACCAAATCATGACACATAGTCTAACATTAGTAACAATTCTAGTCAAGGATTTACCAAGATGCACCCCTAATCATCATCATTTAATCAAAATTCATGCAAAATCCTAGTATAATCCTCAAGACCTAACAAGAAAACTATATAACTAAACAAACCAAAACAAAGATTAATGAAGGCATAATTATGATTAAAGATAAGAGGTTGATCAATGATGAGAAATCTTCAGTAGTTTGATGAAAAGTATGGATTCTCATTCCAAAATGTAAGAACCAAAATTTGTAAATTACAAAACAATATTTGGAAAAAAAAATTGAGACCATTACACGAAACGAACTATCTAAACATCATTTCAAACACCATACATGTTTTTTAGGCTCAACAGCATTTTATTATAAGAAAGACTATTACAACTTGGTTTATCAATGGGCCATTGCCTAATGGGCTTTTCTACTTTTTGGTTCAACTACAATCTCCATGGCCATGTGGGTTTAAAATAGAGTAACGTATGTAAAACACTGGTGAGCTCTTTGCTCCTTTTTCAAATATAATCGTATAATCCATCAAAAATATTATTCAGAAAATACTTGGTTTATAGCCACAAAAACACCAATACATATTTGATAAATTAAATTCGTTTCTGATAAAACCAAATAAACATTAATTAAGAATAAACACAAAAATAAATTGTTTTCTTATTCTACGTAAAACAAGCTAAAAGGACAAGTAATACGAAAAATCAAACACTTATATGATTGTGGATGGTGGTGGGTCGATTCGTGAAAGGGCCATCCAAATTTCCAGCAAAAAAAAAAGGAAATAAACGAGATAAAATCACTATCCATAAAAACCCAAAATTTAAGCCAAAATCCGACGAACAAGAAAGAAAGATCTAATCAACTATGCATGCAAACTCAATCACAAAGATTTGGCCAGAAATATTGTCGCCAAATCATCTCCGTTTCTGAAAACAACGCATAAAACCAACAAATCGAATTCTTAAAACATCACTAGATCTAAAATTGGCCTAATGAGGAACTAATCCTCTAAAAACTAAAACAACTATAACAATCCTAATCAAGCCGAGACTGGAGCTGTGAATGCTTCCGTCATAGGTCGGAAAAAAAGAGACGGCGATTTTTCAGACAAAAGCTCTTGTCAAGAGATTTTGAAAGACTCAACTTGAAGGAAAAGTTCTAAGTCTCAATATGGAACAACTTATTCAACTGTTTTTTTTTTGGAGAATCCGATATTAAATCGAATGTATGTATGAACAACAACAAACAAAGTTTTCTTCCCTCTAAAATATTTGAGAGAAAGAAAAAGCCCTTCATACCAAGATCAATAACTAACTATTAAACATAAATTTAGCAAGGTAGACATAAAACTTTTTAAAAAACTATATTTTCGGATAAAAATTCAAAATTCTTACGAAATAAATATGATAAAATATGTTAAAATCAGGTTTAAACATATATGTAAATAAATATTTTACAAACTCCTTTAGTCAATCTCCTCATAATTTTATGAGAGTTTTTGTCATCACTTGATCAGAGGGAATGTATTTTGCCACGTGTTTCCATCTTATTGGTTCGATGACATGTATTTTTGTAACTTGTTTAAAAAAGCTTCACCATCAGCTGAAGAGCAACCAAAACCAAAAAAAAAAAACTTGAACCAGTTTCATCTTCTTCGCAACTCTCTCTCTCTCCAACTCGCAGAGGTAAAGCTTCAAATTGTGTTTACCTCTTAGTCCAATTTTGATTTCGCCTCCCCTACTTTGATTTCATCGATCTCAAAGCTCACAGATTGATAATATTCTCGTGGAAACTTCACCTAGATTAAGAGAGATCTAATTTGCATGCGGTAGACATAGATTCATCCCTAAATTTTTCAAATTCGGAATGCAGATGTGAGATCTCGTGTAGAATTCTGGGTTGACCTGGTTTTTGGATAGAGATCGAGTCTAATTTTTAGGTTTCGTTGAATAACAAAGATACAACAAGTAGCTAGTGTTCTTGCTGATAAATTTTGATTTTGCATAGATCTTTAGTTTTTGAATTCCCTTTCTCAATTCGCATTTTGTTTCTAGAATTTCTCAATTGGCTCTCAATTTTTGCAGAAGCAGAATCTATTCGATAAGTTTACAATGGGAGGAGGATTTCGAGTATTGCATTTGGTGAGGCCATTTTTAGCATTTCTTCCAGAAGTTCAAAGTGCTGACAGGAAGATTCCATTCAGAGAGAAAGTGATCTACACTGTGATCTCTCTTTTCATTTTCCTTGTCTGTAGTCAGCTTCCTCTCTATGGTATTCACTCTACCACCGGTGCTGATCCATTCTATTGGATGCGTGTTATTCTTGCTTCAAACCGTGGAACTGTGATGGAGCTTGGTATTACTCCTATTGTTACATCTGGACTTGTGATGCAACTCTTAGCTGGGTCTAAGATTATTGAGGTTGACAACAGTGTACGCGAGGATCGTGCTCTCTTGTAAGTATTTTTCTTTCGAAGGAGAGAGTTTGAGTCAAGAATCAATCGTTGTCTCATTGTATTCATTCTTTGTGTTGTGTGTTTTTATTATAGGAATGGTGCTCAGAAGCTTCTTGGGATTTTGATTGCTATTGGTGAAGCTGTTGCATATGTTCTTTCTGGAATGTATGGTCCTGTTGGTCAGCTTGGTGTTGGAAATGCCATTTTGATTATCCTCCAGCTTTTCTTTGCTGGAATTATCGTCATCTGTCTTGATGAGCTTCTTCAAAAGGGATATGGTCTTGGCTCTGGGATCTCTCTTTTCATTGCAACTAATATCTGGTATGTTAAAGCTCATTTTCACATTCAAGTTTTCGTCTTTAGCACAAGATAGATTTAGATATAGAGATTCTTAAACTTTTTGAGTTGATTGTGGTGACAGTGAAAGCATTATCTGGAAAGCATTTAGCCCTACAACAATCAACACCGGTCGTGGAGCTGAGTTCGAAGGTGCAGTGATCGCGTTGTTCCATATGCTGATAACTAAATCCAATAAGGTTGCTGCGCTCAGACAAGCTTTCTATAGGCAAAACCTTCCGAATGTTACCAACTTGCTTGCAACAGTCTTGATCTTCCTGATCGTTATATACTTCCAAGGCTTCCGTGTTGTGTTGCCTGTAAGATCAAAGAGTGCCCGTGGCCAACAGGGTTCTTACCCGATCAAGCTGTTCTACACCTCAAACATGCCAATCATTCTCCAATCCGCTCTCGTCTCAAACCTTTACTTCATCTCTCAGGTTTACTTTTGCATTTTTTTCTTTCCTCATGAAGAGACTATAGAGCTGAGTAACATAAAGTTGACAGTTTGCATCTCCTTGTCAAAAGCTTCTCTACAGGAAGTTCAGTGGAAATTTCTTTGTAAACCTATTGGGACAGTGGAAAGAATCAGAATACAGTGGACAATCTATACCAGTTAGTGGTCTTGCTTACTTAATCACAGCTCCAGCAAGGTAATGCGCAAGTAGTGTGTCCGTCCCCATCAATATAACAATACTTGATTTCCATTACCTGAATATCTGTTTTCCACGGTTACAGCTTTGCCGATATGGCAGCTCATCCATTCCATGCTCTGTTCTATATTGTCTTCATGCTCACTGCTTGTGCCCTATTCTCAAAGACATGGATTGAAGTCTCCGGGTCTTCAGCTAGAGATGTAGCTAAGCAGCTCAAGGTAACCCTTAAACCCGTTGTTCATTGCTAAGTAATTTAAACATTCGGACATTGAAACTGAAAATATTGTAAAAATATGATAGGAACAACAAATGGTAATGCCGGGACACAGAGAGTCTAACTTGCAGAAGGAGCTGAACCGGTACATCCCAACGGCAGCTGCATTTGGAGGAGTGTGCATTGGTGCGCTCACTGTTTTGGCTGATTTCATGGGAGCCATAGGGTCAGGGACTGGAATCTTACTGGCAGTGACTATCATATATCAGTATTTTGAAACCTTTGAGAAGGAAAAAGCCAGCGAGCTCGGCTTCTTTGGGTTCTGATTGTTTCTGAGTTACCTATAAAGGGTAAATTTAGCAAAGACTAGTGAGAAATCTGGAAGCTAAGAAGTAGCTTTCATCTTCTGTGTCCACTCGAAGGTTTAATAGACTATTAAAAGAACATTTTGGTAGACACTTTTTGATTAACCAACAGATTTTTCCCGTTAGTTGTTAATTTGTGTTTTATTTTAATAATTTGGACGTTAACAAGAGCTCTAGTGTTACCTTCGATTTGGGAGTTGAAAAATCTGTGAATCATAGAATGGTAATTGTGCTAATCTCCAAATGGAAACAGAGATTGGACAAGTGAACAACAAAGGATGAATGCTCTCACAATGAGCATTACATGATGTAAAAGAACAAATGGGGCCCAAATCGGCCCAAATTCTAAGTAGCTTTTTGGATGAGAAATTCTTAGCATAGGAGAGGAACATAAAGGAGAGCAACATATTGTTTCAAGACATTTACGGTTTTAGTTTGGTAGTAAAGGTCTGAATTATCGAAAATATATGAATTTAAAAGGAACTGGGCTAAAACTATGTGAATTTCCTACAAAAGTAGTAAATTATGCATAATTCAATATAAATTGAATTTATAATAATGCCATGTCTAGATTGTTTACTTAATTCAGTTTTCTTTTATCTGAAATCACTGATTTCTATTCAACTTGGTAAAGTTTGACATCATAACTACGATTGGGTCTTTTATTTTTATTTTTCCAGCAAAAGACTCCATTTCATTAAACTGGTTCGAATAGATATGCCTGATTAGACATCTACTATGATTGAGTCTTAATTTCACATTATTTGATTGAGTTATTATCAATTACGACTAAGGTTTCAAATAAACCATCTACCAACTAATAATATATGGTAGAGAAAACATTTTGACAACTAAGACTTAGTTTAAATTTATTCACTTCTAACAAAAATTAAATTTTGACATAGTCTTTAGAAAGTAACTGATGTGAATATTTCCCATTTTACAATCTTATTAAAAGGAAATTATATTTTAATGTTGTCTCAATCCCTCTCTACAAAACAAATTTTTCAGCAAACATGACATTTACACTGGCGACTAGCGAAAATGTAGAACTGAAAAAATTTCTGCTTTTTCTAAGAAAGATGCATTGGTTTTAACTAAAAAAAAAATGCATTGGTTACTGTGTCTACTCGAGTTGGACCAGCTGTTCTCATGCTAAAATATTTCTCAGTTTTAGCTTTTTTGTTTGTCTAATTTTATTTAGTTATTTAACTTTTTATATATCTAACGTCACTCTGTGTCTGTGATATCCTAAGTTTATCAATTGGTTCTGGGACAATAATCGATGATACAAACCTAATTCAAACTTGTAACCATGTCGTTGAGAATTCGGAAATTAAACATCCTAAAAAGTAACAATCAACATGACAGTGAATGATGGTGAATCATTCAACAATAAAGTGATTGTAGTAAAGATACATGATGCGATATAATGATGGTAACTAGTGTAGATACCTTATTTGCTTTGGCTTTGATGATTAATTAATATAGCATTTGAATGAGTTAAAGACAGAGGAGGTAGTTTCTTTTGCTGAAAGAAATGTACTGTCTTGGATTAAACCAATATGGTCTGGAGGTTGGCCTCTTAAATTCTTTTCTATTGTTGATCAATTTTAGATTTGAAGTAGATAATTCATCAACTACAATAAACATAATATAAAAAATTACAACAACTATACGACCATGAGAAGCTAATATTTATGTGGGGGTTTCTGTACAAAATCAAATCATCAAATTCGAATATCTTAGCAGCTCGTATGCATCATAAATAAACAAGTATTTATTACTTACAACCTATAACTTGTTATTCGAATTATCTTACATCAAATGTATAAAAACTAGCATATTGTGTACAGAAATTTCATGATTAGCATAATTCATCTACAAATTACTATTATGTTCTTAAAAATATTAATTAATTTTTATAAATTTATGACCATAAAAAAGTAACAATCATCAAAAAGATTTTTTGTCAACAGCAACAATCACCAATTAAACTCACTTATTTTTTGAATAAACAGACAACCTATTTATCACTATTGTCCCGGTTCAGGTAACCCAAAAAACTTAAACCGATTCAGATAACATATTAATGATTTAATTTAGCGTCCGGTTTAGAAGGGATGCCACAAAAATCAAAGCGTAGGGTTTTAAAAAGGTTTCTCTTCTCTTCTCCGTCGTCGTGTCTCTGCAACTCGGAGCAAATTACGGCGGCGATCAAATGCCTCGAGTCATCCCCCCTGAGAATATCGGTTGCCCACCGATCCGAGCTCTAACCTTTGACTCTCTAGGTCTAATCAAAGGTGCCCACTTTTCTCTTTATTACTTGTGGGATTATATACAAGTTTTGTTTATCTATAAATTTTTGAATTTGATGTACAGTGACTGAAGCTCGAGGTAAAGAGAGAGGGAATCCAACTGTAGTGAACACATGGGGCGAGATGAATGCATCTAGAAGCGTTCTTGCTGCTTCCATCGATGACCGGTTAAGGAATCCGGTAAAGTTTCACTCTTTTTGTGTTTATGTATCTAAGCTTATACCTGTAGCTCGGTCTAACTTTGTTAATCAGTTTCAGCTGATTTTTTAACATCTGAACTTGTCATTGTGTGGTTTCCTTAATATTCCCCATTTGAATTACATAGGTGTTGGTTTGAGTTTATTGTTTTGCTTGTCATTTTGGAACCATGAGTTTTGTTTGTGCTGTGTTTGGTACTTGTTGAGAACTTAGCTTTAGTATGTTATCGTTTCGGTTGCAAGTATATGCAAAACAATATCATAATCTATTACTACTCTGCTACTACAAGATAGCTCTTAATTTTATCATTTCTTGAGTTGATCACTACTTCTGTAAAAGCATACGATTTGGTGAATGTATTCGCGAATTATGAGTGTTCATGGGGATGCCTTACTTTGTGAAATCTGATTTTATTAGAGAGTGAGAGAGCTTCTCCTTAACTTGTATTTCTGTCTTTCTTTCTTTTTCGTTTCTGCGTCTAAATGGCAAACTCATAGCTCTTTTCGCCTTTTCTTTTCTTCCAATTGCAGCTTTTGGCTGTTGCAAGAAAAGATGGGAATGTAAGTTTTTCTTTCTCTAAGCTATGTATATTTGTGTATTTTATTTCTTTATATCTGAGCTATCATTTTGTCCATTTTATATCCTTTTCATAGGTTGAGGTTCTTAATCCTTGTAATGGTGATCTTCACTTTGCATACTCTGTATTTGGTAATGACGGTTGCTCGCCTGTGGATGACGAAATTTCTGCCCTGCACTTATTCAGAAAAAAGAAAGACGATCAGGCGGAAAGGTAATATACCCTTACGCTGAAACCGTTTCTTCGGAGATCGGCAGTGAAGCTTGTTTTGTATGTTGTATTGCTATTTAATGTTTCTCAACATAACTTGGTGTTACTAGATCTTGCACATTGCTTACATGCACGAAAAAGGGAGATGTGAGCCTCAGATCGTTTAAATTTCCAGATGCACATGATGATTCCACGGATGACGCTGCTCCCAAAACTTGGAAAGCATGTGGTTCTGGTGAAATATTGGTTGGTAAAGTGGATGGGAGCGAAAACTTCAGCTTATTTGGAGGGTTAGTAAATAAGAACTGAATCGATTTGCTTATATTTTTGGATCATTTCGTTATATCTCGGTTTGGTTGTTACCATACTGAAATGAATGTCTAATGCAGGAAACGTGTAGAGGCCAATATATGGGATCTTGAACAATGTACTAAGATCTGGAGCGCGAAATCTGTGAGTTGCTTTCTCGTCTTTATCTCTTTCAAAGCCTTTCAGTTTCTTTGATGAAGTAACTAAGCCTTTACTGTCTGTACTAATCAATCTGTGTTTGGTGCAGCCTCCTAAGGACAATCTCGGAATCTTCACGCCTACCTGGTTCACAAGTGCCACGTTCTTGAGCAACGATGATCACCGGAAATTTGTTACAGGAACCAAGTCTCACCAGGTTACAAAACCTCAAGTTTCTTTGGTCAGTTTGGGTCTTCTCTGATCACTCACATTTGACCTGTGCTGGAGACAGGTTCGTCTTTATGACATTTCTGCTCAGCGTAGACCCGTCCTGTCTTTTGATTTCCGTGAGACCGCCATTACAGCAATCGCTGAAGACCTAGACGGTCATACTATCTATGTTGGGAATGCTTCTGCTGACCTCGCTTCCTTTGATATACGAACAGGTTCTTTGATTCTCTCTGCAAATGTATTATAAACTATGTTACTGAATCAAACAAGTAATTAATCATCTTATCTGTTGCAGGAAAGCTTTTGGGAAGCTTTTTAGGGAAGTGTTCTGGAAGCATAAGATCTGTGGTTAGACATCCACAGCATCAGGTGATAGCTTCTTGCGGTGAGATTCATTGTCACATCTTCAACCTCCATATGCCATTACAACAATCCCACGTGTGTGTTGTTTTATTGAATTGCTCAACAATCTTGTGTGTTTTTTATTTGAATTGTTCAGGTTTGGACCGATATTTACGAGTTTATGACGTGAAGACACGCCAGCTCATCTCTGCGGTATGCTCTTCTATATGAGTAGTGTTTTTCTGGTGAAGTAGTGTCTTACTTACTCATCATTGTTTTGTTGCAGGTTTTCTTAAAGCAACATCTTACAGGTCTTGTATTCGACTCAGGCTTTACTGGAGAAGGTTAGTTTTCTTTTGCCGGTGACATATCGAATCCTTGGTCAGTATGTTTGTAAGATGATTGGTTTATGGTTGAAGCAGAGGCAGTGGTTGAGGCTGCAACAGAGGAGAAAATGACGATCATGGAGCAGGAAGACAATGAAACAGAAGAGGCTCCTATGAAAAGAAAGAAGTCAAAGAAAGAGAAACGCAGTAGAGAAAAGGTCTATGAAGGTGAAGACGACGAGGAGGAGAATGAAGATGAGGCAGAGAAGGCTCCTGTGAAAACAAAGAAGCCAAAGAAAGAGAAACGCAATAGAGACAAAGTCTCTGAAGGTGAAGAGAAAGACGAGCTAAGAAGCAAGAAGACACGAGAGCACAAGAAGAAAACCAAGAAAGTGAAACACAATCAAGAGGACTAGTTTAACTTTTGTTGTAGACATTGTTAACTTTGCTCTGAGCTGAGTGCTACAGTTTTTGAACAAACATTCTCACCCAAAAAAAGAAGAAATTGTGTGTTTTCTGTTAAAGATTAGTTTTGATATAACGAAGCCTATTTTTAAGGTTTAAAATCCTCGGGAAAGTTACAATATGCATTAAAAGACTAAAAATCACATTTTAGACAACAATCGTGCATCATTCAACTCATTGTTAGAAAGAGGGAAAAATACTGTTGCAAAAATTGTTCGGGGCTATGTTCAAGCCGGAAGCTTAAGTTTGGTGTTGGTTTTCCAGCTAAAACGAAATAGAAAGGGATCCAAAGTCAGTAACATGCTCAGTGGCTATAAAAGGTTTAAGAGAATATTATTCAGCTGGTAAGGTTAATTTACCTTAAGTAGTAGTAGTAGAAGAAATCTGCATAGAGAGCTGTTTGGATAAGACCGGAGACGCAAGCTGTGAAAATGCAAATATGTAAAACATTATCAACGAGGGGAAACCAAATGGGTAATATGTAACTGGAGCTTCTTTACCGATCCATCTAGTGAAATGATCTTCTGTGATATAGCGATAGATCCAGTTGATAATATAGAGTCCACGGTACGCCCTGCAAGTTAATCATTGACCATGTGACGGAGTGCATAATCAAATTTCCTCAAGTTTGCATGTTGAGATTTTGTGTAAGGGACACAAAGCAATGCATCATAACCATAATGTGTAGCAAGCCTATGCCAGCCACATCTCCTTTATATAAAAGAAAATAATTAGACGGAAAAACAATTGTATAGACCTTTAATTATCACACTGGATAGTGTTTCTCATTGATCAAATTAACAAGCGCATGAACTGCTAAAGACACCACATGTCAATAAGAGAAAAAAAAATTCTAAACAAACCAAACAATAAAATTAACGCAGGTAGCACTCATGCTATATCAACATCAAGTTCCAAATTCTGAATCCGTTTATGCCAGTGGATCAAGTAAGCACACGTATATATCTGGGAAGAATTACGTACCCAAGAAAGAGAACATATTGCCCAGTCAAATTGTCCACATTCCCACTTCTCTGTAGCAGAACCAACTGGGGAAGGATAGCAACTGCCTCCAAGTAAATAGAAAAAGCCCAGAATACCTGATATGGTTTCAAATTCGTAGAATTAGCATTTAGTACTGCAATCCTGGCTATTCACACAGACAAGCCACACTGCTGCAAAACTATTTAAGAATACAACTCAAAGTGAAGGCAGTTGCAAAGATGAAAGTTTTACCAGGAGCACTTATTGGAAAAGTACATATGAAGGTATACCTCAAAGAATCTGATAAAGTGCATATAAAGAGAAACTAAGGCTGCATCTAACAAGTTAATCAAAGAACACTTTTGACTAGAAAAATAGCAGCGAGATACTGATGATAAAAAATCCAATGGCAGCTTATAAAATCATAGGTAATGAGTACACGACAGATTGTGTTGATGGAAGCAAACAAACCTCTCACGATGCAACAATTTGACACTCAAAGAATTTCTCAAAAACAGACAGCCAGATAGAGAGAGGTTGCACAGTTAATACAAGTTTAAACAAGCTTTAGCACCAAATGAAACAAACTTTCAAATAAAACTACAAAATCCGGTCTTCAAATGGGTTCTGGAAGGAGTTATTATGATCAATTCAATTACTTAAGACAATAATATATTCTACCACCAGCCAAGATAGTTACAAAATAAAAATAATATTAGGTGAAAGAACAGACATTATCCATCACAGTTACCAAGCAAATATGGTGTTTAAGAAAATGCTTTAGAAGTATGAACATCAGCCATATCTAAGCGTGCTGTATAACAAAATGAACCAAAAAGAAGATTACACAACATATGGGAGCAAGCTACATTACCGCATTGGGAAAATGTTTTAATGCCAGTTAACAACTAAACTATGCTTAATGCTAAATATTTCCCACAAGTATACACTTCCCTATTCTCTACAATCGAAAACTACAAAGCATATGAACATACCTCTTGAAATGTGAATCTTTCATGCAGGACAAGTGCCAAAACGAAACATACTAACACAAGATATTGATGACGAAATGTGTCCAGGTCCTTATCATATGATTTCCGCACAAGTGGATGCCTACGCATACACCAGACGATTGCCAAAGAGCTAGCAATGAAGACAATCTTCATAACGCTGTTGTACAGAGATACATAATCCGTAAACAGATCCAAGTACCGAGTCAAGAACACAAGCGCATATAGCTCTTGAGTCTTGAGAGAGATTCCTAGCCAACAAATGCAACAAAGTCAACACAAATAAATGTTAGGAGCTGCAAATTTCTAGCTAAGAATGTGAGCAACGACGAGCATTTTCCACTCCGTAAATCAAAATTTTCTACTGAAAGTTTTCCATTAAACCTAATGTAATTTAGGCGAGAGATCTCTCTCGTTAAGAAACCCCTTTCTAGTTTCAGTTTCTAAAATTGAGATTACACAACTATTTTGACTTGAAATTTCAAACTACCAACTCGGATTTGCCTCAATATCGATCATGAAAGCTCAATAAGATTGCATTTAGAAGCTACGGAAACGAAAACGAAGACTAAAAGCAATGCGATTGTTTCTACGAGCTCGTCTTCAAAATATACAACACATTTCAGGTAAAGAGAACTCACCAGCGCAAGATTTAGTCGCGTAAATTTTGAGAAGAAGGATTAAGATACTGATCAAGTGAGTCATATCACCAGCAAATCTGAAGATATTCATGGTTGACCAGAAGACGGAAGACTCAACGATGCCAAAATTTTCCGGGAATCCAGAAAAACGAAAACGAAATTTAACGATTTTCTCTCTTCAAATCCTTAGAAAGAGAAACGAAGAGAGAAAGAAATGGTGCACGTTTCAGGTTTTTGCAGAAACTCGTTCAGAGGAGACGATGGCGTGGCAATCTGGAACGGTCTTCTCACTTCTGTGTCCAACTTCTCTAACGTGTGTGCAAATTGCAAATTAATCCTTCATTATTCAAGTAATTGTTTATATTTTGTTAATTAGAGAACAGTAATTACCAAAAGATGCTTTTTAATTTTTGAAAGTGGTGAGGTGGTGTTGTCTTGTACATCGCACCTTCGGTAAAGTGGGATGCGCCAGCTAGTTGTGGGTCTATATTGCACCAAATTAAGCCACGTGTCAATAAAAACAATGATGTGGCAGTTTCGTACGCGTCATGGTGTGGCGTTAACTTATTTTAATTCTTCGTGTTCTCCACGTGTTCTATACTTTGAAAAACAGTTAAGACTGACTCGGTTAGTGAAATGGACCGGTTTATAATGGATATGGGCTTTCAATGGGCTTGAGCTTTTCTCTAATAGTACCTAATGTTGACTTATCGAATCTAAAACCAATAATCAATAACACGTAAAGAAAACTCCCGACGACACATAAACGTCACTTTACGTAATTTAGCTGAACACCCGCATCTACGTGCGGATTTATACATCCAAATATCCAACCATGTTTTCATTTGTTATAAAACTATAATAAAATAAATATCATTTTGTATGTTTACACATATATATATATATATGTAAAGAAGAGAAAATAAAATATGTAAAAAATTAACTAAAATAAAGCTCTAAAAGTGAGAAAGACAGGATACATAGATAGATAATTGTTTTTCTTAATATTCTTCTCACGTTACAACAACATATATAGGAATAGACTAAGTAATAGATAAAGAAAAATAAACATTGAATAATTACAATTTACACTATCTTATCTAATAAATGGATAATCAATCATATTAACATATTAATAAATAATCATAAATATAATTCTATAACACTTCCTTTTGATTATCCATTACTATTAACATATGTATGTATTGTTTCGTTAAAAATCTTATCAAAGAAAAATTCATTAAGATAAAAAAAATAACAAAGAAAAAAAATATACGATAAAGTATTATCTACTGAAAAATATCGGTATAACCTTTTCATAGATTTCGTAAATGATTTTCTTTCTCTTCAATTCTCTTGATTTTTATTAATGTATGACGACGATTTTAAAAAATTGAAAGACATTTAGATAATACATCTTTTTTGATGTATATCTTTTGCGTATTATTTGTTATATCGTTAAAATTTTTGTATTGTTATATCGTTAAAATTTTTGTAATGAAAAAAATTCTAATAAAATAAAAACCAGGATAAAGAAAAAGAGTGCAGACACACAATATCATATTTCTCCTCTTGGAAATATCATCTAATGTATATGCATTCCAATCATTTGAATTTCTTTTTGAATGTTAGAGTATGCAGCACCTTGAAGGAATGTATTTTGTCGTGTCGTTCTTGATTTTTTTTTCTTGGATTTGGTGGATACGTTATTTTATGCGATAAATTCAACATCAATTGGAGAAATGGCAGAGTGCTAAGAAACTACAATTTCTCCAATTGTAAATGCGTATCCAGTTTGGGATCGAGCTTCAATTTCTCCAGTTGTAAATGCGTATCCAATTTGGGATTGAGCTTTGTACATATCCCAGTTCCTCTTCCTCTGCAAAACCAACTAAAACAAACTCGCGGTTTACATAATAAAATAAACTCTGGAAGGCACACGCGGATCGGTTGGTTTTTTATTGCATGTCAAGGTGATTAACGACGGATCTACCCAGATCTGGGAAGGCGAGCCTCATATTCTGGCTGTTAATGGTTGGTGTGAACCTCCGATCTTCTCGGCTCCCGTGGTTTTTTTTGCCTCACCAGATTGAAGGAGCTTTGGTCTCGGAGAATGAAGGTTCGGCTGGTCGGAGACGGAACGTAAGGGTTAGAGCTGACGATCTCTCCTCTTGCTAGGTAGGGATTAGAGGCGATTGGGTTATCGTTTCTTGGGGTTCGATCCAGTCTGGAAGATCTGTTGCAGGACATGTTTGGTGGTGAGAACGGTTGGCGACAGGAACCGATTACTCCGGTCAACAGCTTGGACTCGCCGTCGCAGCCGCAAAGCAGTCGGTCTTGTAATCGCCAGTACTACTGGGTGTGTTTCCCTGGCTTCGTCGACCGAGCAGCTCCGATCTCGTCTAACCGGAATTAGCATCGGGTTTTTTCTTATTTTGTATTTGTCGAATCCATGCAAGGCCCAAGGCCAATTCCCCATTCTAGGCCGAATGTCAACATAAAATATAATTAAAAAATGAAATGAAATTTCACGTGATAGAAACAAATAAACAAGAAAATTTAATTCTTTTTTTTTATGATATAGTCGAAATAAAATCCCAAAGAAAGATGAAGATTTGTTGATAAAGATGAAAATTTAATTATAAAAACGATTAACCGGCTTCTCATAATTTTATTGATAAATCTTTTGAGCGAAACAATAATATATAGTGTCGAAAATAAGATTTGTGAATTCCTATTCCGCCAAATATGTAGATGATTATTGCTAGTTCGAACGAACTATATAGAGCAATTACATTAAAACTATAAAAATAAAGAGACATAGTTGGTGACTTAAAAAATATTTTAATATATAGAGCAATTACATTGTTAGTGTATTTTTATAAAAATTAAAATATTTCGTGAATATTTATAAAACAGAGAAATAATTGGTGACTTTTGAATTTTCAGAAAGAGAATTTTGAATTAGTTTTTAGCTTTGTTTTTCTATTGGCTAGCCTAATTATATTTTATAGTGTGAAGAGAAGAGTTCAAATTCATATACCTCAAGGTATCAACCAATCAAATGGCTGATAACATTGACCTATAGAATTTGACTCCTTGTCAATTTTGTATCCACGAACTTTCATTTGTCGTATTAATTAACCATTCTCTAAGACACTATACATATTTCGTCAGAATTAAATGCTGTTTTATTTAATGTCGTGTTTTATATGTAAACCTTGCCGACCTAAGTAAGCGGGTTACTAGTTGGTCAAACAAAACTAAATAAGGGGTGATGATTTTATGATTCGATACACGATACTAACATACACCATCGAATCTCACGACAAAAGAAAATTTATTGGTCCACGAGACTCATAAATATTTTGCAGAAAGCATTAAATTAATGACTCGGAATAGGTGAGTAGTAATTAAATAAATTTACTCGTATTGGAAAAACAAAATCCTGTAATAAAAGATTTTTAATTTTAAAAATAGAAAATCGAATGGACAATAAAATGGATTCTATCTATCCGTTACATTCCAGTACTGATTGACTTTTACTGTGGAAAAAATAAAAAACTTTCCAGAGAGAAAAATCTGACAACGAAGAAAACAAAAAGAGAAAATTTTCTGCCTTTCCATTCATATATACACACATAGATACATACGATTACGCGTTCTTCTTCTTCATCCTCTCTTTCCCAGAAAGTATCATTAACTCCTTTTTCACTTTTCTTTCTTCTTCTTCTTCTTCACCGAATCTTTAGCTTCTTTTTTCAATTCTAGATTCTGTTTCTTCTTTGTATATTAAATACATATAAATCTCTGTTGATTATTTCGATCTGAAGCTTAAACGAGAAAATCCCGCCGGATTCCATGGCATCCGCTGCGATATTCTCATCGTTACGGCGGAGGAGATCACCGTCTTTGGAAGCGTTTTTAGCTCCCGTTGACCTTTCCGGCGTCGCACTTGTTCAAACCCTAGCTTCAATTTCAACGGAGATCGTATCGTCTTTCAGCGGTGTACGCTTCTCGTTTCAACGTAAAAACGCTCGTTCTCTGATTCGTAAGATCGAGATCTTCGTCGTATTATTCGAATTCCTCTCCGATTCAAATTGGGGCTCAAGAAGAAGCTCTGATAACTCTTCTTCAACGGCGTTGCTTTGTCTCAAGGAGCTTTATCTTTTTCTCTACCGCTCCAAAATCCTCGTTGATTACTGCGCTCAATCCAGTAAGTTATGGCTGTTGTTACAAAACCCTTGGATTTCTGGATATTTCCATGATTTGAATCAAGAAGCTTCGACTCTATTGGATGTTTTCCCTGTCAACGATCTTGATCTTAGCGACGACATTAGAGAGCAACTCGAGCTATTGCAGAAACAATCGAGAAAATCGAGATTGTACATCGATAAAAACGACGAAACGTTACGTGAAACGTTCTACTGGTTTCTCGATCGGTTTCAGAACGGAGAGATACCGAATCCGGTTGATCTGAGATCGTTCTTCGTAGAGAAATTAGGGATTAAGGATCCGAAGAGTTGTAGAACTGAAATCGAGTTTTTAGAAGAACAGATTGTGAATCATGATGGTGATTTAGAGCCTACAGGATCGGTGATTAATGGATTTGTGGCGATTACACGATACTGTAGGTTTTTGATATTCGGATTTGAAGAAGAGTGTAGAATTGAGAATCCGAAGAAACCTAGAAAAGGCTTCGTTGCTCAAGAGATTGGTGATACGTTTATAACAGTGCCTAAGGATTTTGTTTGTCCAATCTCTCTTGATTTGATGACAGACCCTGTGATTATTTCCACTGGCCAAACTTATGATCGGAGCTCTATAGCTAGGTGGATTGAAGAAGGTCATTGTACTTGTCCTAAGACTGGGCAAATGCTTATGGACTCTCGGATTGTGCCTAATCGAGCTTTGAAGAATTTGATTGGGCAATGGTGTCTCGCGAGTGGTATATCTTATGAGTCTGAGTTTACAGATTCTCCCAACGAGGCTTTCGCTTCAGCTCTTCCGACAAAAGCTGCGGTTGAAGCTAATAAAGCTACTGTATCGATTCTTATTCAGTATCTAGCAGATGGGTCTGAAGCGGCTCAGACAGTTGCGGCGAGGGAAATTCGTCTTTTAGCGAAAACCGGGAAAGAGAACCGTGCGTTTATTGCGGAAGCAGGCGCGATACCGCATTTGTGTCGCCTTCTTAAGTCTGAGAATGCTGTCGCTCAAGAGAATTCAGTGACTGCGATGCTTAACCTCTCGATTTATGAGAAGAACAAGAGTCGGATTATGGAGGAAGATGATTGTTTGGAGTCTGTAGTGAGTGTCCTTGTTTCGGGTCTCACAGTGGAAGCGCAGGAGAACGCAGCAGCTACATTGTTCAGTCTCTCTGCAGTTCATGAGTATAAGATACGGATAGCAGTTGTTGATCAGTGCGTTGAGGCATTAGCATTGCTGCTTCAGAACGGGACACCGAGAGGGAAGAAAGATGCGGTTACAGCGTTATATAACTTATCGACGCATCCTGATAACTGCAGTAGGATGATTGAAGGAGGAGGAGTGTCGAGTCTTGTTGGAGCTCTCAAGAACGAAGGCGTAGCAGAGGAAGTAGCAGGAGCTTTGGCTTTGTTAGTAAGACAATCCCTTGGTGCTGAGGCTATAGGGAAAGAGGAATCCGCTGTGGCAGGGCTCATGGGAATGATGAGATGTGGAACACCGAGAGGGAAAGAGAATGCGGTTGCTGCATTACTCGAACTTTGTAGGAGCGGTGGAGCCGCTGTGGCGGAGAAAGTGTTGAGAGCACCAGCCATTGCAGGATTGCTTCAGACGCTTTTGTTTACCGGGACAAAGCGGGCTAGACGGAAAGCGGCTTCGCTTGTTCGGGTTTTCCAGAGGCGAGAAAATGCATTGATGGGGTCTGGCGTTTACGGGTTTGTAGGGAATACGAATGCCAATAGAGACGAAGGTTTTACAAACGATGTCTCTGTTCCGATTTCAATCTCAATCTCCGTACCTGTGTTGTGATCTGTCCTTAGTTTACTTAAAAGTAAAAAAAAAAAAAAAAGAAGTCGGAACTTTTTGTTGTTGTTGGTGGTGTTTGTTTCATTGTTTGTCTATATTATATACATTTATTGGTTGGGAGGTATAATACAAAGTATATTTTAGAGAAGATATGTGTATGTGTATCTTCCAGTGAAAAAAAAAGAGAACAAAAAGAGTATAGTTGTATGACCTTAATATGTGTATTGTATTTGATGTATACAGCTGTGAAACCTACTACGTTGTGATCGTTACTTAGAAAGGAACTTGCGTGTAATGACTAACGAGATTAAGTATTTGAAAAGTTGCTTGGGTTAATGGTTTTGGTGGTAAAATCGTAAATAATAGAGAACCATTTTTGAATGCGGTTTGACCAAACAAAATTAGATGGCTCACCTAATTAATGAGAAACAATGTAACTCTACAAGTTTGTGTAGAATTTGAAACATGGATCTAAGAACGGTGCCTTATACTTAGAATTAAAAATATAAATAAAATCCATAAAAGAAAAAGATAGACTTCAAAGTATTGAGTAATGGAGAACACTTTAAGGAGAAAACATTCAACAAAAAGAATAATTACATAACAAAGAAAAAAAGTGAGAGTTGTAGTATGATTTTGATGGTCTCTCCACTTGTGAAATTGATAGAAGAATTTTAATTTATTTGTAAAAGGAGTTAAGATATTCATTGCGAAAGGCGGAAAAAAGAAAGTATCTCTAGTAAATTGATAGCTCTTTGTGAAGTGGGTGACTTGGGGCAACGTAACTTCTTCTTCTTCTTCTAAACCTTTATCAAAAAAAAAAAAACTTCTTATTAATATTATTTTTTATATGCTTAGTGAGTGGATCTCATCAGTTTAGCTTTTCTTTTCTTCTATAATAACTGTGTTTATGTGTTGCAATTCCATGATTTAAAATGTGATTTTTTTTAAAGCAGTTTGTACATTGTAACAACTTACAAGCTATAAAGATTTCAATTTCAAAGTTAATTAAAAGAAAAGATTTCCATTTGAAATCTCCTATAGATTTCAATCCTCTATTAAGATACGATGAGTTGGTGGAGGTCGAATGTCATTTGTACAGACACTATATTATCGGTTAAAACGAAAAATGTCATCATCAATGATAATACTATTTAGAGGTTTTCATGATATATAAACTGGAGATTTATGATCACAAATTGATATAAGATAAAGTCGTCCACTATGTTTTGTTCTTTTTTGAAGTGGATGTTATCTTATTGTGTTTTTGCCTTTTGGAGTTATGTATCATGTGCGAGTTAATGCGCATTAACACCCGACCATCTACGATATAATTGTTTCATATTTTATATAATTCGTATAGTTATCCTCATTATTTCAGTATTGACGTTAGAGTGTATTGGGATACTCCAATGTGTATTATAGATCGCAATGGTCTTTGACTTTTTGGTGCACCTAGTACGAATCCAGTTCTGACATTTACAAAAAACCAAGAAAAAAAACCATACCATCATCAAACAAGCCATATGCATAAACCCGAATTGAGAATAATACACCAAGAATGGTAAGGAATGTGGAATTAGTTCAAAACACCACTCACGACTCTTCACCTCATATGTATTGTTGTACTTGATACATTTTAAAAGAATTAACTTCATAATTTGTTCAAATATGTTTTTAAAGAGAAACGATAAAATACTTGATTCTATAATATATTTGCAACAATAGTTAGATAGCTTTGCGTTGGTTATCGATCGCTTAATTCAGGTTGATCAATTTGTTCTAATCGACTGATTATATTCGCCATTTTAGATAAACATGGTTTGACTTTTTACCTAAAAATAAAACAGATTAACTCACCTCCTGATTAAACACGTGGTTCATGATCCAAAAACGCCTCGCTTTACCTCAATCTCTCTCAGATCTTTTATTATATGAACTCATTCTCTCTCTTGGAATCAGAGAATTGGATATTTTTATTTCCGACAATGGCGGCTACACTGTACAAGTCTTGTCCGGCTCCACCACTCGTCGCCTAAAACGATGACTTGCGGATGGTGCAATTTTAAACAAGTGACAATAACAATTAAAAAGGGTAGAAAGAATATCTAAATGAAATTGATTATAATCTAATTAACCATCTCTTTCTTTCCTTTTGCGTGGTTGGTTGAGTTGCACTAAACTCGAAAGATAAGAAGAGAAGCACACAAGTGGGGGACAATAAATCTTCGAATATTCTCGGAGAGGAGGGCAGGTTTTGTGACTTTGGGAGCTTCTCCAAGACTCACAGATTTAAAGTATCCGTCTTCTCCAATGATAAAAGCTGTGTGGTAACAAGTGGTCTTGGTGGGTATATATCTGTTTACATCGAAAACCACAGCGATTTTCTCTTCCTTGTTAATGAAAAAGCTCCAGCTTCATTGTCTACCTTAACACCAGCGAGTCCAAATGGTTCCATTTCCACTCTCAGAAACTTTCTCCAGGGCACAGCGTTAGGCTCTATCGTAGTCGTAGCCCAGTTATGCAATATGTTCTCCTCCTCCAGCAGGAGAGACAGACACGGTCCAAATCTCTCTCTCGTAAAATCAAAACATAGTAAGAAATCTTCATAGTCCCTCATTTGTACTGCTCTATTAACTATTTTTACTTTTATCTCCTAGTTTTACTCCAAAAAAATTAATTCCTATTTTATTCTATAGTTAGGTCATATTTTTATTCCATTATAAAAGTCAAGTCATATTTTCTCCTTAGCAAAAAAAGACATTATATTCCAGTCGGGAATGATGTCAAAATCCCTCCATGAATTAGATCTAAAGTCGTAGATTTCGTAAGCAAATAGAAATCATCCATGTGATTATCCAAAAACTTCAAGATTTTGTGGTTACGGTTTTTGTTGTCATATCCAAGAACATACCTGTCTACTCTGTGGAAATTTGTTTGAGAGTAGACATTTGTTTTGGGTTCAATCCACCTTATTTGCCCTAAATAAAGGTTCCACACCATGAGTCTTGAATGGTCCTTAGTGACGCATAGCAATAAGCCATAGCACTGCAATACTTTAGATATCTCGATGTGATTAAATAAATTTACTTGCTTTATAGATAGTTCAAGCAAGCCTTCGTCTTCCTTTTCCTTGAACAAATCTTGGAATTCATTGTCATGGACCTCAAAAACTGCTGTCTTACTGTTGTTGCTTTACCTAAAATCCAATCTTTGGTTAAATAGTCCCATAATTTGCAAGTGGATTGCACTGTTCTCACTGATGTTATCGGAATCTTGGCGAATATCATCCCCACCAATTCCGGTGGAAGATCGCACATCCTTGCCATTCCACCAAATTTCAACAAACGCTGCAATAGAACTTAGGGTTTTGTCTTTTTTTTTTTTTTTTAATATTGGTGACAGTTATGAAATATATTAGGTTCCGTATTAAAAAAATAATACTTTTTTTATATATATCATAATTACATCATCGCTAATATCACACTATTTATATATTACATCATCGTTTACATATCAATTACATTTTTTTGTTTGGACCTCTAAATACTCTACTCCGTTTTCTTATGTGAAAAATATATTCAATTTAAGAAATTCAAATTCTTTCAATAATTAACGTTGATACAATGTTCTCTTAATCTTAAAACAGAGCAACATACACATAAGCATACTTATGAATTAGTGTTTTGCAAACCAACAAGTAGTAGATGACAAGAACAGAGGCGTATAATAATAATACCTCTCAGGGTTCCAGCCACAACTTATCACATCTTGATTGTTCTCGTGAGACATGAAAGATACTTTAATGTTTAACAATTAGTGTAGTCAGAGTAATGAAGTTAATATCTTCTCCATTCTATTAGAGAAGTATTTTCTCCTTGGATATCGAGAAAACTCGAAGACTTTAAACTAATATTTGCCTTAAATGCAATTGTGTGAGCCACGGGGAGTCCTCCATTTCCGCCTCGTGATACAAGGGAGAGGTCACCGATTAGGCCAAGGATCTTATGTCGACATGCTTCATTATCAAACCTCCTTTAATGAGCCCTGCAAAGAAACACTCAGACACAGATGGTTAAAGAAGGACCACCAGTTTACTGATTTCTGAAGCTCATACACAACAAATGTTGGAATTGACCTCTTCATAGACACTAAAGGTTCTCAATGGTGCGATATCCTTTGCAAAGGAAGAGTTACCCAAGCAAAAGCATGAAAAAGTTTGCTTTCTTCTGTATTTTCAAAATGCCATTAATACTGAACCTGTGGAGAAGATGGTAGCAATTAGAAAACTAGCCTAATCACAATCTTATCATTTAAACAAAAATATACATAACTCAACTGATTAACCTGAATAGGATCAAGTTTGATCGTTATTATTATGCGATATATTTCATTTATTTTATGCAGAACCATATTACAGTATGAAATATATCTTGTTGCTAAAACCAAATATATATATATATATATATATATATATATATATATATATATATATCTTGTTGAATGATGATCATGGAATGCATACGCACTCTTTTTCTTTCTTTTTTTAAAAACTAATTTCGTATAAATTAATGATAACATTTATAGTAGAATAAGATACATTCAAAGTATTGACTTGACTCGACGCTCACATGTTTCCTACCAAGAAAAATCAGACCGCTGAATATATTAGAGCAATTCAGACACTGCCCACAATTCCTCCATTGACTTATAAATATAATACAGCTGCAGACAAGTTTCTAGCCTGTTTTAACTTTTTAAGTTCTTTCCTTAGATAATGTTAAGAGTAAGTATGACTAAAAAGTGAACACAAAAGAATGAAGCCACGCTTCAAAATCGTGTAGAGCCCAAAGCTAGAAGATCTATCACAAACGTTTTTAAGCAGGTGGACAAGAAAGAGAAGAGAGATTAAAAAAGTTTCCTTTTTTAAGTTGCATTGATGAGATCAGAGTTGCGTGTTCCCTAGGTTAACAGAGGAGACAAATGACGATGATGATGATGATAAGTTACATTGAGAACAGATCCATTTCCTCTTCTTCAAACTCGCCACACAAACCTCTATAACCGGAAGAAGCTGAATAAAAAACCACTCTCTTTCTTTATTTAGTAAGAGTTTTGCCAGAGCTGCTGCTGGGTTTGATTCGATGGTTGACCAGCCTGAGACCCAGCACCATCCCTAGGGTTTTGCTGCTGGCGCTCCAGCGACATCTCTGTTTGGGACTGATAGAAATTTGGGTAGCCATGAGATCCATAATGCTGTTGTTGCTGAGCTTGACAATACCCTCCTGCTGCTTGCTGATTCTGTTGATGTTGTTGTTGTTGTGCTTGGAGGTCGTAGTACGTGTTAGCCGGGACACCTGACATGGTTCTGGAACCATGACCGTGATGCCACATCCCCGAGTTTTCGTTCTGAATGTTAGAGAAACAGTCATTAAAAACAGTTTATGTCTGAAACCAAAAATTAGTTGGTAAGGAAGTGACCCATCCATAAAGAAAAATTACCTGCTGCTGCTGTTGCTGCTGAAGGGCCAACAGATGATTACTCTCTTTGTATTGAGAGCTAAGAACATCTTCATAACCGAGTGTTGTACCAGTAGGAGCAGACTGTTGGTTAACAGGGAAGTTTCCAGCGGATCCAACATTGGTCGAGTTTCCAAATCCATAAGCAGAGGCAGGCGCTGTTGCAGACTGAGGCAAATTACCGGGAGAGATATTGGTTTTGTACTGCGGAAGCAATGCAGCTAGTTGCTGGTGGTATGAGCTGTTACCAGCAAATGTTTGCTGGAAAGCGGATGGCATGTATGGATAGTTCTGAGGCATTAGAGGATAACCGATCATGTTTGCAAAGTGTGTTAGAGGGATTGTGGGTTGAGAGTAGGGATGCATTGGAAGCTGTTGAGGAAGAGCTGGTCCGGTAGCCATATTAGCACCGGGTAAGGTTTGCTGGGTTGGCTGTGTAGCTGGAACTCCACTGCCTCGAAGTGCCTGCAACATAAAAGAATATAACATCAAGATCACACCAATTCATCTTGTAGTATAAGTAGATTACACTAGTTATCCTGGAAAAAAGTGATATAAGAAAAGATCCCTCAAGATCTAAGTTTGTGTCAACAAGTACGTCTACCAAAAGAAACTACTGCCTTTGGTTAAGTAAACACAAACAGTACCCATGTGACGATTAACACAGCCTTGTGTTTCTTAACGACAAAGGGATTCTTTACCTCTGGCATGGAAATGCTTTGGCCACCAAGTGATGAGGCATTGTTGCTATTTCTTGACTGCATAGACTGTGCTAATGCGAAAGGTGAATACTGGAAGTCAAGCTCCCTCGCATTTTGTGCCAATCTAGTGTTGGGAACTGAGTGTGCGTACCCCTGCTGAGAATATTAAAAAAAGCTATCATAAATAACTAAGATTTTCAAAACTTTAGGAACTTGGTTCTAAAATGAAAAGTAATGCACATGTAGCTTACCATCACATTTGATAATGAAGCAAGATTCTGCATCTGATTCTGCGCATTTGCTTTTGAGGCTTCATATGCAGTATTCAGCTGCTGCTGTTTAGCATTTTCATAAGCATACCCTGGCTCAGACTGGGCAAAGGTGTACTGGTCCTCCTGCGTAGCCTCGGTGTTTTCTTGCTTCAAAACATCTTGCCTAGATTCCAAAGAATCATCATAATGTCCAGTTGCAGGTTCGTGGACCATATTTTCATTGGCCGTACTACCAAGATGTTCGTCTCCGTAGAACTCAGTATTTCTGCAAACAAGCATGATCAGTTAGGTAAGTAGGATATAAATGAAACCATAAATATTTTGGAAAAAGAAATTATTAGTTATTGAAAAACCTGGCATCTGAATGTTCGATCTGTGGAGGAACATCAGAAGTCTCTTCTACATTGTTGCTCAAAGGCCTTGATCCAAAACCTCCAAAACTTCCGAAACTTAATTGCGAGCATTCTTCTGTATGGATTAGCAAATGATCTGGAATTACAACAGCAGGTCTATCCTCTTCGTGTGAGGCTTCTTGATAATGACTATCTATGGTTAGTTGTTGAATATTGGCTGAACCAGTTGAAACATCATCTTCATCTGAAAAGTAATATTGAGATAGTGAATAACAAGCCATCCAGAAAACCAAAAGATTCTATTATGCTAAGGATTTTCTAATATTTTGTTTTGTTCCAAAAGATAATTGACAGACAAAATGTAGTTTCAGGACAAACCAAATAGCAAAGAAGCTTTCATCTACCCCAGCAGAACTATAAGCCTAGTTTATTCATATGATCAATAAACACAAACCTGCCCAAATATGGAACAAGAAAAGATTTTGATCATAATGGGACACAAGGCATCAATGAAAAAAACCAGACAAGTGCACACCAACTTTTTCTATCAGAGAGATGCATAAGGAAACATTATACAGATTCAAGATATTACCTTTGTGGTGATCGTGATCTACCGGATGGCTCTGCGTCTGATATTTGTATGGATTATCATCAAATTCAGACGAAACTCCAGAGTCATCTTCTTGGAAAGTTCCACCAGCAACAGAGTCCGGTTGCACATGATCAACTCCGCGATTTTCAGAAGGGCCAGTTTCTGCTAAATGTATATTTTCTAACCGGTCCTTTAGATGTTGCTCTCCTCTATCAGATTGGAAATCAGCAGGACCATTGCATACCTCTGACTCTGCCGGTGCTACTGATACAGAAGATGTACTAGGATTCAGTGGCTTCTCAATTGACGGCCATTCATCTTTAACAGGGACCTGCTGGTTTGCACTAACTTCATGCTCATGATTTATTTCAGAACGCATAGTGACATTTTCCTTCGTTATCTTGTTCTGTGGTCGACCCATCTTTACAACCTCCGCCATAGACATCTGGCCTGGAGCTCCAAACCACGCAGTTTGATGTACAGAAGCCGGCTGTGATGATGATATTCCATCACCCGACGTGACAGATGGCAATTTATTTTCTGTAGTAACCGATTCACTGCAAAAGGATACAGCATACATGAGAAACCTGTGAAACCGAAATAGAAATATGTACAAAGGCATAACTAAAAAAAAAAAGCACTATGAAATAGCTTAAAAAGCGAAATGTGGAATGAAAAACTTAAGGTCTGTATGGGCACGCATTCAACTGAAATGCATGATATTGACAAAAGACCACACCTAAAACCTCATCATACAACCCCAATCCAGCATGTATAACTACTTTCAGCATGTAAAAGAGAACCACTCCAGGGAAAAACCTGTGTGGTGTCTGCTGCTGGTTCGCCACTCCAGAAGCAGAAGACCAAGAAGCTGTGTAACCCTGCGTTCCACTTTCTTTCTTGTTCGAAGATTTTCCCTGGAAGTTTCCAGAATCTGAACCAAAGAAGCACATAAGCATGAGTCCTACTGTTAAAACTAAATAAATTTCCTAAATTTAAGAGATCATATTTCTATACCAGTAGAGCTGTAATGAGTAGGTCCACTTCGTCCGGCATAACGATCAGAAACACCTCTAACACCACGGTTGTATGTGTTATTTGCACCACGCAGCCGGGAATCAGGTATATCCCTTGTCTGAATAGAAACAAAAAAACTTTAAAACATCACATTCTAGTAATCAAAATGATAACTAGCTAAAACTTGAATTCATCTGACTCAAGCTTAAAGCGTTTGAAGGCACTAAGTAGTCCTCAGGTATAAAAACATAATTGGGACAATACTTCAATACTGTTAGATGTGTTATTGTAAAAGTTGTGACTAGAAACAGAAGTTGAAGAGCATGTACTGATACACAGATTATTCTATTAGTTTGCTTTCAAAACACCAACACTGGATACCAAAAGCACGAAAAACACTCCTTCGTCTAATTTCAAAAACGAGTTTTAGCATTGAATCACCTCTTTCTTCTTTTCTTTCTTGCTCTTTACCTCACGAAAAGGATCTGAATACGCAAAAAGAAAAAAAACAAGTGTCAACATCATTCATAAACGCCAACAGGAACAAAGACAAGCCTTTGAAGCTGAGAACTAATTTTCACCAGAAAGTTGGAACAAAAAAAAAGAATTTAAACAAGAAATGCTGAAGAAAGAATAGTACAAAAACTGAGCAAACCATTAGCGCAAAGTTGATGATTTCAGATACAAAACCAGCTAAAAAATCCATTAAAGGAGAAATAGCTTTAGAATTTGACAAATGACTAAACACTACAAACTAACATCAATTTTGTACAAAAACAAAATCTTAGGTCAATTCAGAATGAAAACCCCAATCAAGCCCTAATAGAAACCCTCACTAATCAGTCAATTTAGAGAAAACCTCCTAGAGACACATGAAAAACCTAAACCACCGTCTAACAAAACACACAGCAGTGAAATCAAATTGAGGGTGGGAAAAAGAAGGAAACCTTGAGAGAGGAGACGATTAACGGCTTCGTTAGGATCCATATTACACTCTTTAAGCATAGCATAGATTTCAGCCTCAGGAGAGTTTACAATTTCCTTCAAGCTTTGTACTATTTTTCTCGACCCTGAGGGAATATCATAAATTCCATTATTGCCCTTTCTCGCACCGGCACTTGCGCTGCCGACCTTGCTGCTGCTCATGTTTATCCTCCGTAAGCTGGTGCTGCCTCTCACTCTCTCGGATCTGAAGGAAATAACGATGATATAAGGCTTCGTTTCTCTCAGTCGCGACGATACGAAGATGGAAGAAGGAAGCAGAAGAGAACAAGGGAAGATTATATCTGTTGTACAAGGAAACCCTCTCGCGAGATTATTGAAATAGTTTTCTTTTCCCTATTTTTTTCTTTTTTTTTCTGTTCAAAATTGTTATAATTACTGGACCGGTTATTTCGTTTAAACCAGCGTGTCTAAATTAAACCGTATGAGAAGGAAACACAATCAAATTTAATCGAACCAAAACCACATGAAACTGAGAAGCAACTCCTCGTGAGATGACAAGTATGGTCGGTCACCGGGATAAGTAATCGGATATCTAATACTACCAATTAAGAATATTCAATCCAGATAAATCGAGAAAAAAAACGAATAGAGCAAAAAAGTCGATCAAAATACCAAATACATAAATTGGCTATAATCGTTATTAAATTTTAATACAAACAGACTCAAAAGAGGGACAAAAAAAATAAAAATTCATTGTGTCATGGATACAATGTCTATTGATTTGGATATATATGGCTTCCTATGAAAGATTGCTAGTTTGGATTACACCTTTGGACAAAGTTTAGCACATGAACTTTCTATTAAAAAAATGTGAAAGATTGTATTACAGAAAAGGTTAGTAACAAATAAAGAGAAAGAATCGCAACTGGGCTTAATCAACAGATTCTTTATGTTTCATAGGAATCACTTTAGCTTTTCGTTGTGTTTAGTTACTTACAAGTCTTTGGACTTTGTGTTGTTCGATTTAGTACGACAACAGACCTCTCCTAGCTTTATAGTTTATAAGAAAACAATCTTCAAATGCTCTGAATTTGGTAATGCTCACTTTTTGGTGAGTTTTTGATACTAAGACACAAATTTTGTAACATAACTAGTTGGAAAAAAATTGTAAAATCTCTTGTTCATTTTTTATCATTGTTACTATAGGAGATGAAATAGTTTTATACAGAGATTTTGAATATTCCCACCAAGAAAGAAGAGCTTCGTATACATTTTCCTATACTATAAGTTAATCTGTAAATACCTTTTCCTCTTTATGGTGTTTTCTCTTGCTTGCCGATTCTAGCTTCTTAGTTTCTCCTTTCTCAAGTTTTCTTATATTCTCCCTACATGTCTTCGCATCCCTTCTCTCTCCCATCCCAAGAAATCTTTGATTCTATGATTCTCTTTTTTTCACTTCATCTTTATAATAAGATATATCTATACCTGAGAGGGAACTTCTTCGCAAGCATTCTTTCTTTCCTCTACCAAATCCCAAGAACTACCTGATAAGTCTCTCTCTTCTCTTTCTCTCAAAAGCTTAACCATACAAGAAACAGAAAAAGCAAATGACTCACCGTATAGCTCCTCGATGTTTCTCCATCATGTTTCTATGTCTTCTGATCACTTCACGTAATCTCTCTGCGTCTGATACATTATAATCGTGAATGAGCTCTGTTTTGTTCCTGCATATTCTGAAAAGTTTTGTTATATACGGATGCAACGGACTGACTTGATTTTTCTGATGATTGATTGATTTCAGCTCTAGATGTTATAGCTCAGGGGGGAGGACAAGGTGATATACCAGTTGTTAATCCTACACCTCCCGGTGGTAGTACCACTACACCAACTATAACCCAACCATCACCGCCTTCAACATTCCCAGGTCCAACTACACCAACTGGTGGTTATCCACCACTTGATGGTACCACTCCAACTGGTGGTTACCCACCACTTGATGGTACCACACCAACCGGTGGTGGTGGTGATGTTGGTGGTGGAGGTGGCGGTTACGGTGGTGGTGGTGACACTGGTGCAGGAGGTGGAGGTGGTGGTTATGGTGGTGGTAATGGTGGTGGAGTTGCACCTGCTGGAGGCGGAGGTGGTGACACTGGTGCAGGTGGGGGAGGTGGCGGTTATGGTGGTGGTGGTGGAGGTGGTGGTGGTGGAGGAGGCCAGTGGTGTATAGCGAAAGCAACGGCTTCCCCAACATCATTACAGGTGGCTTTGGATTACGCTTGTGGGTATGGAGGAGCTGATTGTGGTCAGATCCAGCAAGGTGCAAGCTGTTACGAGCCTAATACTATTCGTGATCATGCTTCCTTTGCTTTCAATAGTTATTACCAAAAGCATCCTGGTTCAGACAGCTGCAACTTTGGAGGGGCAGCACAACTTACCACTGCAGATCCTAGTAAGAGTTTTTAATTTGTTATGTACAAAGTCTGCAAAGATTTGATCATAAGAGCCGGAAAAGTAGAATTAAGTTACCTGTATACTAGCATCCATATTTCCTGCTTTTGTCTTTGCTGCCTCCACGAGCGGTGTCAGCTACTTGAGACCTCTAACACTGAAAGATGTTTTGACTGTCTAGAATAAGTTCATGAACCTAGGAATACCATCCCACCATGTGATTTTAATGTATCAAAGGAGCTCATTAACGACTAGAGTTGTCACCTTTTACACTAAAGATAAATCTTAGACTGGTATTCAAATCTGATCTTATACTGCTCCAGGTAAAGGAAGCTGTCACTTCCCATCATCCTCAGGAACAGTCAGGTATGTTTCTCTTTCACTAAATTAACGTCTCCACCTGCCAAAAAAGTAAGAGAAATAATAGTGACTATTTTTGCCAAATGTAGCACAAGCCCACCGAGTCAACCGAGTCCACCAGATTATAGTTCCCCACCTTCTACGACATATCCACCCCCAATAACAACTCCAACTACAGGTACAGGCATACCTGGTTCTGGAACACCCTACGGCGTGGCAGAGCCAACGGGGCTTCCAAGTTCAGCAAACTCTGTGTCACATAGCTTCATCTCGATATTTACTGCTGTTGGGATACTAATGCCACTGCTCAGGGAAAATTATCTTTAAACGGACAAGAGTTTCAGGGTTTCAATCATTCTCTGCAAATTATGAGGCGCGTTTTCAATAGATACCAGCACGATATATGGAGTTCAAGAAAGCAGCCGTGATCAGCAAGAAGATTTTAATCCAAGACCTTACTCTCACCATCTGTTCTCTTGCTATAGTTCATAATGATAAGTATACTTTATTTAGTAGGAGATATTACAAAATCAAAGGGCTTAGGATATATACATTCTTGTAGACACATTAAGCATAATGTATCTCTCTACAGTTTTAGATAATAAAATACTTAGGGAACGGTTAAAAAATACAAAAGCAATGTTAGACAATAGAGATGATTAATTATCGAATAGCAAGAGAAACTTAAGCAACAAATAAAATGAAAGGTAGCTAGATAGCTGCAGTAAAAAACAGGTAGGCACACCGAGTATGAGAGACATGCTCCATAATACCTGCAGCACTTCTAAACAGTTCCTATTAGGATCACAATATTCTTAAATATGCTCTTCCCAATTCATGATCTTATAAGTGGAAGTTTTTGATCCCAGACCCGTTTCTTGTGGAATCATATGGGACTAAAAGATCAATATGTTAGCAGCGAATAGCGCCAAAAACAAGCATCTCATAAAGAGCGGATAAATGCAAGAACATTTAATTTAGTATTGACATTGAGAAAATAAATACAGCACATTATTTCTGGTCTCTTCATACACATTATTACAGTGATTTACAGATGAGAGTCCTTCTGCTAGGAGCATATTTTTATATTAAGAAAAGAAACGATACAACAGTGACACCAATTATGGCTACAGTGGCAAGAACTGAACTCTGATCAAATGCTTTCTGTAAGCTGCCCGCTCGTGAGAAATGCTGGAAAGCCAGAAAACAAGAGATTGCTAAAGAAATGATAGCCCCTTCTTGCTTCCCTCTGCAAGTGTATGAAGTCAATGAGTCTAGACCAAAGAAATAAAAACCTTGATTTCAAACAATACATTCTGTAAGAATCTAACCTTATGCCCATAACTTGATATGGCGCCACAATCACCAAGAGTAATGCAATGAATGGCAGCTCAAGTTCACCTATAAACAACACAATGTGTAAGAATTACAAACAGACAATGGCAGGCATAGTTTTCTGCAAACTGAAGATCTGACAAGACATGTATGAATCCTGTCAGCATGACTTAGTAATTGACATTTTAGGCTCTGACATCGAAAGTAGCCTAAATTTCAAATGCCATATAAAGCATACCATCTTCGATTTCTATTCCAGTTATAGGTAGTGGAACAAAAAAAATCCAACACTAGTATTTAATAGCCTATATAAGTCAACCTACTTGAAGACAATACGAACCTGGAAAAGTGAAGAACAGTCGAGTAAGAAGAGCCAGGAATGCTGCCCAGATGCCATATTCACCCCTGAAAATAAGATGGCTATAAGAGCATGCAAAGTTCTTTCATCCAGAATAACAAAATTAGAAAAGGAACAAAATCCACAAAACATTGGTAATAACAAGGTAACATATAGCCATTAAAAAAGCTTACTTTATCCAGGTAACAATGCTCGATGGTGCGTGTAGAGCGAACAGTGGAACAACAAAAGACTTATGGATACCAGTACCCCTTGCAAGCATCAATGCACTAGAAAGAAACATCATTCAGTATATAGCATTGAACTTATATGCTGCTGACATTATGAAAAACTGGAAAATTACACAATTAACTATCGCAATAAGCTGTAATTCCTGAAATTTTTTGTATAATAGTCCTCGATTCATACGATTCCCTTTTCTGAAATTCATTTGCTATTATCCGATTGAAGCTAAACTTCTAAGGAATTCACAGATCACATATTTTCAACAACATTCAGAGTTAATGAGAGTGAGAGATCATACACGCAAGAAATAGTTGAGATCCATTGTAGATTATCTACAGACAACATCGAAGTAGCTTAACAAACCATACTCGATCCTCTCTTTTGCCGCTTCTCAGTCCTCGCCGATACCGTAGCAGTTCGCTGACGATCAGCTGATAACCTAACCAACATTCAGAACGAGAAGAGTTACACAAAAACGACTAGAAAAGAATCCAAATCCACTTGGAATCGCGCGTTTCTGTGTCTCTATACCTGAGTGGATTGAAGCAAACAGCACTCGTACAGTGACCTAGACCGGAGAGATCTGATGAACGAGGCCAAAGTTTAATAGAGAGAAACGGTTTCTGGTGGTGGAGAGAAACAATCCGGGACGATGAAAGACAGAGACTCGCCATGTAAATTGTTAGTTACGGTGGTGGAAGTGGAAGATGACGGAGTGAACTTTCCGTTAAATTTGGTCGTTGCATCAATACGTGATCGTCACGTGGACGGTTAGGATTCAAGGTAATTCACTGACCCGTCTTTACTCTTTGTCAGTTCATGCTGTGCTTGTATGATTAAGATTTTTTTTGTTACTAACTTATTGTTTAATAATTCTTTTTAAAAAGATTATAAGTGAAAAAAATTTGTAACACGCACACGCAAAAGATTACTTTAAAATATAATATCTTGAATTCCTAAAATTTTGATGTTCATTTGGAAAAGCGCTACACAACTCCAATTCTAATTTCTAATGAATCGATTATTTTAGGTATTGAAGCCAAGTTTTTGATATATTGTGTTTAATATTTTGTTGATAAGACCGACTTTAATCAAAAGAAGACAAAAGACTTTAGAGTAATCCTTTATCTTACTGTACAAATTGCCAAAGCTTATATAAAAGCAACAAGAGTCATTGAGAGTTACAACATAATTACCCACATAAAACCGAGTATTCATGGATTTTTCATTTTTATATTTACTCCATGGAACCAAAAAACATGAAGATAAAGGGCAAAAAAAACAGAAAACAGAGTAAATACTCCCACAGCAGCAGCAACATTTAAAACCTGCAAAATCGAAAACACACTTTGCAGCGTGGTTGCATCAGTTAACTCTGCCCTTTCACCAATATGTACCGTTCAAAATTAGTACTTCAAAAAAAACCGCGACGATCACAACACTAGGTCCTTTTCTCTTGTGTCAACTTTTCTCTTTGCCATCATCATTGAGCTGAGACTCAAGGAGATTCACATTCTTAGTTTCTTCAACAATAACCTATAAAAGAACAATAACACCATAGCTTCTCAACCCATGGAACAAATCTAAAGATCATCGCTAGCTATTATGCAGCATTTAACTTCCTTATCTAGATTGTAGTTGTTTCAGACCAGAAAGTAATGTTTTTACCTGTTCAACAGAGTCTGGATTGTTAGGTGTATCGAAGATAATTGGACGGCAACGCATATCTTCATTCATCAAGCTTGAGTTCTGAAAATGGGCTATAAGTGCAGATTTTCCCTGTATGCGAGCATATGCCAATGAAGCTACTTTCTCACTGTTGAACTTTTCCCACTTCTTCCCGTTAAAAGCCTGCAAAAATTGATATTTCGTTAGTTCATCTTCTGAGTGATTTTAACTGAATTTAACAATGTCTTAGAGGGAGACCTCGTAGAAAGGAATGATAAGCTCTGGAGAGAGCATGTTGATGAATGCATAGCCAACATTGCATTTGTTCTGCAAAACCAAAGATTTATTAACTGCTCGATGTATCACAGTATCAGTTAGTGGATTCTTAACTTTGAGCGATTAACAAATATTCACCTTAAAATCAATGGGCAGATAGAGGAAGTTGTAAGTTCCTTGGTTCTTTTCATCAATCGCAGCTAACAACATCTTTGAGGTGTATCTGTTGATAACAGCACGAAAGAAACCAATTCAGGAATCTAGCTGTATTGTATTCCAAGCACGAGAAATTAACGATAAAGAAAAGAAAAGCTTACTTATTTGGAATGTTCTTAATCATCAAGGTAGTCCGAGAATCCTCTCCATTAAGAATTTTGTCCAAATCAAGTTGAAACTGTTTCCTGCTCTCGACCTGGTTTGAATTGTTCTCGACTCTTCGGGGCCTTCCATTTTCATACAATCCATCAAATCCAGAGGTGAACCGTCCTGGGTTGAGACCGCTGCTTAAGAACATGGGGCTGAATCTCGGTGAAGACATCATCCTGTAACTTGAATAACCATTTTCGGTCATGCTCCCAGGGTTAATGATCCCATGACTAGCCATTTTTGACGGGAAACTTCCACCGTTAAGACCCATTCCACTCGTTCCTTGAAGACCAACAGAGTTCATGAACAAAGTGTCCTTTGAGGACTCTGCGAAGAAACCAAAATGCTTTTCTACAGGAACACCAGATGGTGCAGACCCAACATGGAGACGATGATGGCTACGACTTTGATTTTGATGCTGATGCGGGAATGGAACAGATCGGTCTACCCCAGCTGAGGAGAAGGGATTCCCAGCGAATGATGTTGACCAAACCGAGGAACTTAAAGGTTCAGAACGTGAGTTAGGACTGCCCCAGAGAAATTCTGACCCCGACAACGTCTCAATTCCACCTCCATTTGAGATCAAAGGACCAGAAGGGGAGAGATTTCCACTATACTTGTTATCCAGCTTTGGCTCTTGGAATAAATGTGATGATTGTTGGATGCTACCAATTTTACTCCTGCCAATGGGTGCAAGCTTCGAGCTTGGTCCTTGTGAATTCAGAGCAGAGGCCAAACCAGACAAGTGGCTGTTCCTTGTAGGACTTAATCCGAAAACAGGTGACCTACTAAGTACACTTTGAAGCGGACTACCCTCAACAGGACTGTTCAGCTGCATCCAGTTACCTGCCACCGAATCAAACAGTTTCAGCTTTTGAGGATGTCAAATTACAAATTTTATTGAAGAGAAGCATATAGTTAATAGACTCACTTGGAGGAGAGTTTGACATGGGTGAACCAATAAGAGGTAGGTAATGCAAATCATCGTGTTCAAGATCTTGGTTAAGTTGCAACATCAGGCTAGAAGATCAAATACATGGTCAGGTATAAGAAATATAATGGCACTAAATATTGAATGTGGCAGATCTAAGAAAGATACAAACCTTCTACGCGTTCCTCCAGGGCGACTAGGTTCAACCTTAATACGTTTTCCAGCAATCTCACACCTGTTTAATGCCTGCAATGCTGCTTCAGCAGCTCGAACATCATAAAACTCGACAAATTTGTGATGCCTCTTATGAGGTGTTTCCCTTATCTGCTTTTCAGGAGGAAAAAAAAGAGTACTTAAAATGGATTTTCTTCCAAACCAGCTCGACGGAATCATATACAGAACGATTGTTATGAAAAAAATAAACAGAGAAAATATCTATCACCTCTTTGATCTCTCCATGAGCACCAAAAATTCCATGTAAGTCATCATTAGAAATTGAAGGATCCAGGTTAAAAACCACTAATGTCCCCTGATTCATATCCTTCTCAGATGGATTATCCTACAGATTACACAAGGAACAGACACAAAAGAAACAAATTAGAGCTGCAACTGAACCGTTGACAGTGTGAAGAAAGAACCACAAGCAAACCTTAGGAATTGAGAAGTGAATATCCAATTTTCTCCGTCTTAATGGCTTATTCTGTAGAGACCGCATAGCCATTCGAGCAGAACGAATGTCATAATAAGATATCATGACAAATCCCCTATGTTTACAGGTAGTATAGAGCGTTCTAATGTCACCATATTGCTGCCACATATCACAAAAAAAAAACATAACCATCAGTATCTGTAGAGTAAGTTAGTTATAACAAAATCCAATAGTGTCAGATCAATGTTTGTTGAAAACTGAAATTACCTCAAAAAGAGCTTTGAGTTCAGAGTCCTCTACATTGCTGTTAATATTCCGGACAAACAATGTTCTCGAGGGATGTTCACCGTAAGGATGCTCACCAGCAACTGTGCCCACACCATTTTGAATGTTGAACTGCGGAATTGCATTTCCACCAAGATTTGCAAGGGACAATCTTGGAGGACCACTCATACTCAAGTTGTCACGAAAATCAGTGTCAAGTTCCATTCCTCCTCCACTACCGAAAAGATCATAATCATCAGCATCAGGTAAGTCGCTCAGGTCAAGATCGTCCATCATCCCAGTCAAAAGATCCTCTTCATCAGGAAGCAAGTTTCCAATGGAATGAGAATCAATGTCATCAACATTTTCTTGAAACTTGTTTGGACGAGAAACAGCCGCATCATCTATTAGTGAGAAACCATCTCTGTTGTCACTCAATTGCACTGCAACAAAAGTAAATCTTGTAAGTGAAAGAGAGACAAATGTGTGTATAATAATGATTAAGGGATTTGGTTTGTACGTTTTCCATGGGGAAGAACAGGAAGAGAACTAGAGAACAAAGTAGCATCACTTGAGGGATGATGGTGGCGACCAAATCCAGGGAGAAAATCCCAAGCTCCGGCTTCTGCTTTGTGTGGAATATCCATTTCTTTGATCTGCTTTACAAAGTAAAAGAGAACAATTTGATGAACGCATTAGCTCACATTTACAATATTAATAACCAATTCAAAGCTGATTCAGATTCATTGGAAACTTCACAGATCAGAAATACTTTGAAAATCAAGATACAAAGAGTGGTGAACACAATTGAAATCTCAAGTCATGTGTTGAAAAATTAACATGCAAGCAAGAAAGATTAATAGAAAGAAGAAATCAAAACAAAATACCAACAAAAAAGCTTGATCAATAAACTCTGCAAAACTCAAAGCTTTGATTAATCAACTTTATATTTTTTTAAAAGGTAATCTTTGTTCTATTTGCTGTTGAAGAAAATCTAAAAAAAACTGAGAAATTGACTAAAACAACAGTCAATTTTTGGAGCTTTAACCAATTACCAATACTATATGTCTCAAATTTATGAAGTTTAAATCAAAATTAAGAAGATCGTTGAACAAATAGCATGATTAGATAAAGAGACCAAAAACAGAACTAGAATGCTTGGTAAAACGAAACTAACCCAATTAGATTGTTCAATCCAGATCATCAAAAGCTAAAACCTTTCAGACACAACTATTGATCGAATCGCCGACATAAACAAAAAAAATAATAAAAATTTCAGAAGAAGCCCTTAAAGATTTTAAGAAGGGCTTTAGACTTTGGACAAAACCCAGAAAAAAAGTAGAGAGGATATTTCAGTAAAAAAAAAAAACCATTCAATTGGAAATCAAAAACACAAAAATCAGAAATTGTTGGGGAAAAAAAGGGGGAAATTGGACAGTGAGGAGGTAAAGAGTTAATACCTCAAATGTGCAGTTACCAACACCGACGATGATCACGATACAAAGCACGAAGAGAAAAGAGAATCACTACCAACCAAAAACCCGAGAAAATAAAAAAAAAAAATTAGAGAAGAAAGAAGAAAATTTAGACTTGTCTCTTATTTTTTTCTTGGATTTAATAGAGAGAAGAAACAATAATGGGGGGAAAAAAATACCAGAAGACAAGAAAGGAAGAGAATGATTGATGGATATTGAGGGTTTTCTTAACTGTATTTAAATACATTTTTGAGTCCGATTTTGACACTTTTTTAAAAATGATTTTGACAGTTCCGTATTTATCTTTTATCATCAGCATCTACAGTTATTATCCATAAATATGTTAGGATTTATCAAATCAGATACTTTGTAATTGGGTCTTGCACAAAACAGTGTATCTGTGTCTAAACATTTATTATCAGCTATCTTTATTACCGTATGGGGATATACCACCTAAATATTTAGATTCCTTTGCAAGGAACATTGTATTGACACGCAAAACGCAATTATAATCTATGTTCATTTTCATATTTAATTATAGTTTCGTGCTAAGTTTACTTGAAAATTTTCGTAAGAGTTTATCCATAAGGTTATAACAAAAAATGTAAAAGTTGAACTAAAGGTTAAAACCGTGAGTTTTTGTTTTGAGCAAACCAAATGTTTGTTTTCCGTTAAATCGCAAACAAATATTTATGCCTTCAACAAAGCTATAGAGTTGTAATGTCTTTTGCTGGTTAATGTTGGCATAAAAATGTCGATATTCTAGAATTTATATTTATGAATTAGATGTTTTGAATCAATATATATTTTCAAATTAATGTCACTAGAATATATATATATATATATATATTAGTTAATATTACACGCCTTGTATAAGTTTGAAATTAAAAAAATAAAATATTTATTTGATATTATGTAAATTAATTCATTAAAATATCTTTAGATGTTTTCTAAAAATAATTTCATTGTCATATATTTTGTATTAAAAAATTTATTTTTACATAAATAATTTTGTAGCTTCAAAGAGTAAATACTTGACATCTTAACAACAATCTTTTGACATTTTAAATAATTTATTATTAAACTATACATTATTAACACAATGTCTATATATACGCAAAGAAACACTTTTCGAAAAACTAAAAACTATAAATCGTAAATATATAAAATAATTCATAACAATAAAAAGATGAGTGTGAGAAAAAAAAGATAAGTGTTGCAATTTTAGAAGCTACGTGTCTTAGTATGAGTATTTCGAGGAGTTCGTATTTTGACTTACACTATCATTGGAACAATTTTTTGTCTTTTAAATTTTGTCTTGACTATCTACAGACAAATTTTATGTCCAAGAGGTCCATCATTGATCAATAAAAAGTTTAACGCTGAGCACCAAAAAAAGATACTGTATATAACATTATTCATGAGTAATTTTAGAAATTTATCGGACGGTTTAGTTATGGACTTGGTCGAAAAGTGATTCGAGATGCATTTTCATAAAGATGATTCCGATGGAATATTTGAGGTCTTCGGACCTCCGGAACAATCAAATATACATCTGCCTCAAACGGACATTCTCATAATCATTCCATCTATCTCTCTTACACTTTGGTAACGATAGATGAAGGGAATGATATGACTCTCTGATTGTTGTTTTGGTCTCCCTTCCTCCCATATATGGATCTCTTATGTTTTGAGTCATTTTTTTGGAGAGTTCCAATTATGTTCCTGCAAATAACTTCCTCTTATTAAAAAACCAGCACCAAAATAACATATTAGGCATTAGATCGCCTAGCTAAGAACCATAACTCTTATCCTCTTATTTTCTTCCTGAAACTCGACTCTCGTCCAATCACATTAATATCTAACTTGAGCGTTGGAAAGTCTTGAAAATGACTAGTCCTTTTTGTCTTTCTGGAAGATATCCTGACAATGTTACTTTGATAGGGTAATGTTCTCCAATCTCCCAAAAGGTGGTTGAAGGAGCTAACACTTCACCAAGTATTGCAGTAAGTCTTGTTTGGTGCGTCTCCTAAGAGTCAGATCGCCTACACTATGTTTTCCTACAATATATTAGATTTTAAATGGGTCTTCAAAACAAAACTAAAACCTGATAGTATTAGTGGAAAACTCAAAGCTTGGCTGGTAGCAAAAGGATTTGATCAAGAGGAAGGCGTTGATTACCTTGTAACATTCATTCCTGTTGTGAGAACAACAACCATTCGAGTTGTGCTTGATGTTACAACAACAAAAGACTGGACTATGAAACAACTTGATCTCACAAACGCTTTCCTCCATGGAGAATTGCAGGAACCGGTATTCATGTTGCAGCCTCCAGGTTTTGTGGATCCAGAAAAACTCTGTCATGTGTGCCGTCTCACAAAGGCTCTATATGGCCTTAAACAGGCTCCTAGAGCATGGTTTGATACTTTCAGCAACTACCTGTTAGACTCTGGATTCACTTGCAGCAAATCGGATCCATCCTTGTTTACTTACCACAAGAATGGGAAAACACTTGTACTGCTCCTATATGTGGATGATATCATCCTCACAGGCAGCGATCAAAATCTATTTCAGGAGCTGTTGAACTCTCTCAACAATCGATTCCCAATTAAAGATCTCGGACCTCCTCACTACTTTCTTGGAGTTCAGGTTGAATCACATTCAAGAGGTCTTTTTCTTCACCAAATAGCCTATGCAAAAGACATTTCATCAAGCTGCAATGTCTGATTGCAATCCTATGCCAACTCTGCTACCACAACACATTGACAACCTCAACTCATAACTCTTTCTGGAACCCGCATACTTTCGAAGCCTAGCGGGAAAACTACAGTATCTCACAATAACCAGACCATACATTCAATATGCCGTGAATTTTGTGTGCCAGCGGATGCATTCCCCAACGATCTCTGACTTTGGTTTGCTCAAACGTATTCTTAGGTAAGTGAAAGGAACACTTCAGATGAGTTTATATCCGGAAAGACCCATATCTTTCACTCACGGCTTACTGCGATAGTGATTGGGGCGGCTGTAAGGCAACTCGTCGATCAACAACTGGCTTCTGTACTTTGCTCGGATCAAATTTCATCTCTTGGTCAGCCAAAAGACAAGAGACAGTTTCAAAGTCATCAACAGAAGCAGAATACAGAGCACTTACAGCAACAGCTCAAGAAATCACATGGATATCGTTTATTCTTCGGGGATCTTAGTATTTCTCAGCATAAACTAACGCTCTTACAGTGTGACAACCTATCAGCAGTGTATGTCAGTGCCAATCCAGCTCTTCACTATGATATTGACTACCACTACATACGGGAACAGGTAACTCTTGGGCTAATTGAAACAAAACATATTCCAACAACTCTCCAGTTGGCTGACATCTTCACTAAGCCTTTGCCAAGAAAAGCCTTCATTGATCTCAGAGGCAAACTTGGTGTGGCAGAACTACCCTACTCCAAGTTTGAGGGGGAATGTAAGGAATATCACTGAAACAGAGAAACCGAGTATGGATTTGATAACTAAAGAGAAGAAATGCCCAATCATCAAGCGTATTCATCAACAACAGAACAAGATAAAAGAACCAAAGTTCAGCAAAACCTCTGAACCTATACCTATAAAAGACGTTAGAACAAAGAACGAGAGGCCATTCCATCAAAACTGATTTAATTCCCTCTCATCTTTTTGTGATGACTAATCATTGACAATTATGTGTGTAAACAAGAATGACCTAAAAATTCCAGATAATTCTATTAAACTATATAATAACAACATGTAAATCATTGTGTAAATATTTTGAAAAATAAAAGAAAAATTCAAAAGTTCATCTTTTTTCTCTCTTTCTCAACCAAGAGTGCAACATCTAAAGATGTTAGTTGGTAAGATGAATTTATTTCAATCATTGATATGAGATGAAAAAAAAAACTAAAAACATACAATATTATCCAAACGTTAGATACATGGCAAACTATACGCGGGAAGGTCGGAAAGATCGAAAAAATTATTAAAAGGTGCCTTGGATATTGGATAATATTTAAAGTTTTTATAATCCCATAACAATTGAGATGTCAAGTCATCGTCCACATGAGAAAATAATGCAGTCTGTATTACCCAATTACCCATATTTGAAGATCTATAAATTCAAACGAAAATATTTTTCTGTGGACGTTGAATTATACCGATGCTTAACTAGTTTGTAGATTAATTGCTTAATAATATTCACGGATTTAAAGCGTTGTTAAATATGTTAAGAGAAACAAAACACAGATGTATCCATATTAAAGAATATAAATACATTATTAGTGAAATCAACACGAACAGTAAAATAATGAATAGCACACATAGTCAGCATTACTAGTTTTTTTTTTCTTTTTCTTATAACGTCTGAAAGAGTCAGCATGACTAGTTTATTGTAGAAATTAAACAATAGTAGATATTTGCAAAGAAAGTAAGATATTACCACACCTTGAATATTTTATTTATTCTTTATTGCTAGTTTTATTTCTTCACGTTAGAGCTATAATATAGTACAGAATACAAATAAAACAATTGAGGGGTTAACATCATAGACTCACTTGGGTTATCATCATAGACTTACTTTTTTTAATTTAAGTACCTAATCCGATCCACAATTTTCAGTCTTATTGCTTTACGGCTTGGGTGATGTTAAAAAATAGGATATTGCGAAGCCACGTCAGGATAATCTTCAAGCATATGCCATAATGCTACCATGAATAATTTTGGGCATATATATTTCTAAAAACCAGTAAATATCCATATTACTCAATATCTTGTTTTGTGATCTATTTGGCTCTGAAATTTTTTGGACCTTTATAAATAAATAAGAACTTAAAAGCATTTTTTTGAAATACAATTTATTCAATACGCAAACAATCGAATGAAGGCACATCTCTATTGAATACGTTGGTCATTGGTTGCTTTTTTTTGGTAGCATACACAATCACATGAACATTTCTATGTATGATTTTATCGAACAAATCCAAAATTTATTCATATTTGTCAAATTATATATGTTATATATATATATATACACGTTTATAGTTTAATTTTCATTATTATTTTTTCATTTTTCTGATTATTTTCATTGTTTTCTATAATTCCCTTATGTACATTCATTTTTGTTTACTTCTATTCATTTTATTTTTAACTATTATCTGCTTGCTATTCTATACCATGGTAAAGAAGATAGATAGAACACGCAACGCAACGTAAGCCATTGACGAACTGGGTCAGGAATAAAATCAAAACAGTGTTAGAAATGAAACCTATATAAAAGTTTTCTACGTTAAGTGGTGAGGATTTTTTCCCATTTTTTATTGGAAAAGAAACCATTAAAAGCTGCAGTGACTAATTCAATCCTATTAAAAAAATATCGAATTTTTAGATAATCCCATTTTCATGTGGTTGAATTTGGATGTTCTGCATTTACATACAACATATGCTGTGTTTTTTTTTTTTTGCCACATTCAGAATAAAATCCTTTGCGTCATAGAATACAATCCTTATTATCCATCTTTCCGTGTTCTTAGGGTCCAAAATGATTACGCAAACTATATACTTCATATGTACGTTAAATTAATATGGAATTGAGTTATTAATTACTTTATATCATACGTTGGTATCAGTATTATTGTTTGACCAAAAATAAAAGAGGACAAAGAAGAAGCAACAAATCAAAATCCATCTCACTCTTTGTCCTCTTGCAAACTTATAAACCTCATTAAGGCGTGGAAGGATACGCATCACCTCTGGTCCTCTACTATCAACACGGATGTTGGACCCAACAGCATCAGTAACATCAATGGTTTCTGTTCCTTTCAACTCCCAGTTTCTGGCTTTGAAGGCAAAGGGCTTCGACGTCAGAGCTCCCACAGGATAGATGTCTATGACATTTCCAGAGAGTTCACTGGTCATAAGTCTTTCAACATAAGTTCCAATTTCTTCTCCACTACCACGACCAAGAATGCCAAGATCCTGAACCCCAGCAACTTCTGTGGCAAATCGCTACACACCTGACGTTAAGAAAACAACATAATCTAATTAATCGAAACATCCAAAGCAGATCAACACTAAGATAGTTACACGTAAAGCTAACTATATTTAGTAACCTTGTACATTGGATACACCGAGTCATAACCGTCTTTACAAGAGGACCGGGATTTTTATCAACGACGGATCTTTTCATCTCAGTGAAGATCACATTCTCCTCCCTGGTCACATATTGGACAATCTAAAGGATGGTTCATCAAAAGAAATTCCATCACTCCCTCTCTCGCCTTCTTTGCGTGTGTCAGTCTTAATCTTCATCCCTGTTAGAAATACTCTGACAAGTCCATAAATATACCACACAAATTGCAAATATTTGATGCAACGAGTATATATATATATATATATATTCCTCCTCTATCTACTTTTCAGCAACCAAATATATTAAACGCAGAAGAGAAACTATAAAGCTCATCAGAAGGATCTCCTAAAGTTCCACAACATTCACATCTTTACTTGTACGTGAACAAAATCAACAGCTCAGATCAAAATGAGCAACAAGATGACAACATCTAGGGAAAAGTCCAAAATCAAGTAATCATAATCGTTATTGTTATCGTCATCATCATCATTATACTAAAGCTAAAGAGAAATGCAGCTTAATGTGCAAAAACCAGATAGATAACTCTAGCATCAAGTCCCAAATTGTTATAATAATCAATGATCAAACCAATCTATCAGTATTGTGTGAACTCCTAACTAAAATCCAAATTCCTCCAAAAAGGAGAAAGCTTTAGTGAACTAACCGGGAAGTGCAGGCATGGCACACGACACCACAGGTTTAGGAGACTTCTCAACTTCAACAAGACACATTCGACAGTTTGCAGCAATAGACAAACGTGAATGGTAACAAAACCTCGGAATATCAACTCCAGCGACCCCACACGCCTGTAGAACGGTGAAACCTTTAGGGATTTTGACCAGGTAACCATCAACGAACACCTCGATCGACTCATCGAGATTTGAGAAATAGACATGTGCTCCACCCACAGGATTCCTAGGAGGAATCTCCAACGTCGGCTCAGGCTGAGAAACCGCGGCGGTTTCCGGAGATTGAAGCTCTGGTTTTGAGACAATGGTGCGGAGGAGGAAATTAGTGGTTTAAGGAGGAAGAAGACGAGAAGCTGGTCGAATTGCTCTAGAAGAAAAGTTACTTAATCCCATTTCGTAGATGATCAGTCACTTCCACTCTTGTGTGTGTCTCTCGAATCTCCAATGATTTGTTTTTGTACAACAATGGTTTCATATTATTTCTTTGGGGAAGAGAGAGATAGAGAGAGAGAGTGACGACTGAATAGTGGGCCTTAAATTGGGCCTACAGTAAAACAAATTGTAGAGCGAGGACTTACACTGCAGTAGAAAAAGGCCTAGGCCCATATTTAAGGAGGTGTGGAAGAGAGAAACCCTAAAGCCCCTAACCAGTCTTCAGCTTCTATATAAAACCTAAACCTTAAGAATTTCTTCAATCAAAATATTTTCGACGGCTGTAAGCCCTAATTCAGCTGTGTGTTCCTTCCCTCGAAACGTTAGATGGCAGTCTTCTTTGTGAATTAGGTGGCTATGTTTCTTAGTTAGCTCTGATAAGATTAAGTTAATAGATGTTCGTTTAAGTTGTGTGTAGTGATTGTTGAAGTTTTGGGGGAAAGTGATGATAAGAAATTGTCGCCCCAGTCTTATTTACATCCATTACGATGGAATGTTATATGGTGATTGACTGTCTTCGTCTGATTCTCTTATTTCTCTTTTTTTTTGTTTTGTGGATATGGTGTTTGAATTTGAATGGAAGTGATGAAATGGCATAATGTTTTGTGACACCCAGTCTGATCTGCTTCTGCAGAATGAGTGATTTGCCATTTTCTCTGATCCTATTTCATTTTGTTTTTTTGTGTGTGTTTTGTTATTCAAAACCCTTTTTATCAGTTGTCTGCAATCAATGATGAAACGTTGTCCAATTCGATGATTGTCCAGTGATAATTAATCCCAACAAGATCACCATCTTTCGACTGAGATTGCAGATTTTTCTTTAAATCATTATTTTTGTAATATAATTAGTGACTGTCTATGGTATCTGATGTCCAAAGTTAATAATTGTATTTGGACATTTCGTTTTTCAAAGGCAGAAAGTGAACAAACAGATTTTGCGACACTGTTAGCTTATTATTAAAGCTACCTGTTACTTTTATACCTGTTTACATCTATCCTTTATCTCTGATATATATATATATATATATATACACATTGTTTTTTTCCCACCGTCTCTTGGAGCAAAGAGGCCTTCATGTGTTTTCTCCTTGCTAGAAGAATTTGGATTATCTTTTGTAGCATTCAGTTGTAATTATGATTAAATTTTTTTATCTTTAAATGTTAATATCAAGTTAGCAAAGATGTATTCTATAATCTTTTCGTTTCTTAATTTAAGATATGATACAAATTTGTCTAGTTTGTAAATTTCAAGTCGTTAATTTTGTAATGTGCATGTGTACAATTTGATTCCGACTGTTCATCTTTCTGTTAAACAGATGTTAAGAAATAATTATTCAGAAAAATTGTAAAGATGATTTTTCTAAAATTAAAGAATTCGTAGTCCATTTCTGTGAAGTCTCAGTGAATCAGCTATTCAGTTAACAAGAAACTTTGGGAATGAGTTTCATGAGCAATATCATCTGTATAGTGAACTCTTATTTTTAGGACGATGTTAGTAACAGTTGAGTAGCGTTTCTGGTTTCGTATGTGTGAAAATCAATGCCAGTGTTTTTGCTGTGTACTCTTTAATTTCTGTAGACTTGTCAAAATTAATTATGAGATTAAATGGTAGGTTTTTGTATTCATTATAATCTAACTATAAACATATTTACAAATAGGTTAATCTCATTTTATCATAGGTGCTCTATACAAGCAATTGCTGTGCACTTCTCTGTTCTTGTAGTTGTGAAGAATATCTAGCACTTGAGATTGACATTAATTGAGCCTTCTCAGAGTCGCCATCCATTCGTCTTTGTATCAATTTGATTAGATACTCTAAGAAAACCGAATCAAACGGTAATGTAATTGGTCTACCGGTTGGGAGGCCAAACTCTTCTTCAGATATCTTCAGGAGCTCTTGAAAAACAGAGTTGCTCAGGTAGCTTATCGGAAAAGCAAACCGTATGTTATCTGCCGTGTAAACAACAAAACAGCCCTTCGCTACCGCAGTTGATTGGCTGGTAGCACTTGACTTCTGAAATGAGATTCGTTTCCTGTGGAGCTGCTCTCTGTTGCCATTTCCTGGCCATCTTGATTAGCCTCTTGGTGTTCATCATTACTCTTTAAGAAGGAAAAAATTTATATATCTGGAAGTTGTGATGTAAGATCTCTTTGAATATGTGAAGTTGTAATTGATGAAGAATGCTATAAGCTTTGTTGTGACAAGCTCCTGAGCAACCTACCCAGACAGAACACATGCTTATGTTTCTTCTCTATGTGATCATAAGGGTCCTAAGTTGGTAATCTATTTTGTCTGCAAATGAACAAGAGTTAGGTACTAAGATATTGATGAAGAATGCAAGAGGCAGTTGTTACATTATATATTTATATAAATATATAATGAGTAGTTGAGAGGTGAGTAGATAACTCTTGGAGACGAGCAGCAATAACCCAAACTCATGCTCTTGCATAGCTGTGTTTGTTTGCTTAAGGGTCCCATGCTGGTTAGTAGATCCTTTAGCTAAATCAAATGTGAGTCACAGAAATAATAGGTCAAGTAATTATTCAGGGACAACAAATCTGGTTGAAATCAGTGATCAAATAGATCGATACAATGACACACATGTGGTGATGAACCAAAGATAAAAAGCATGTTGGTCCAACTATCTATTGATATAAGTTTTGTATCTACTAAATTTTAAACTAAAAAAATTAGTGGTCTGAGAGACTATATTACAAGTGTTGACTACTCTCTTCTCATTATGACAGATTAATTAAGTTTAAATCATAAGAATATCTCTTTTTCTTGTGTGCCTTAACAGAGATTCATATGGAAATTCGATGAATCATAGTCACTGAAACTTTTAGCAGCTACAACATTTTCATTAAAATGGATTGAAGATTTTAGAGATTTTATATGAAACTGTCAGAACAAGTGATTTCTCTCAAGTTAGATAATTTTTCCATTTTTATGGAAGTTGATTTTGAATTTTGGATGAGACAAGTTAAAAGAGAGGCAAAATAGTAGTTTGTATTTCTGAAATGATCTGTTTATTTAATCTACTATAAACTTTACAAAACACAGAGATTTGCTAAACTCTAAAATACAAGCAATTGTTGAGTAATACTACTTTGTTGTTGCAGAGAACATTGTAAAGAGCATCTAGCACTAGAGATTGACAATAACAGAGCCTTTTCTGTATCTCCATCCATTCGCCGTTGGATCAGTTTGATGAGATACTCTAAGAAAGCCGAATCAAATGGCAATGTGATTGGTCCTTCTGTTGGGAGGCCGAACTCTTCTTCAGATATTTTCAAAAGCTCTTGGAAAACAGAGTTGCTCAGGTAACTTATAGAAAAAGAAAACCGGATTTTATCTGCCGTGTAAACCACGAAACAGCCCTTCTCTACCGCGGTTGAGCTGCTAGAAGCACTTGACCTCTGAAATGAGATTCTTTTCCTATTGAAGGCTGCTCTTTGTTGCCATTTCTTGGCCATCTTTATTAGCTTCTTTGTATTCATCATATTTTTTAAACAAAGATTTATATCGGTATAAGGAGAAAAGATAAGTGAGTTCTGTTTGTAAAGCTGCTCTCTGAATGAAAGTTGTGGCTGATGAAGAATACCATAAGCTTGTTTCATTATATAGAAGAAGAAAGTATTAGGTTTAGATAGGCTTTGTGACAAGCTCCTGAGCAACCTAACCAGACACAACACATGCTTATGTTTCTACTCTATAAGGGTCCCAAGTTGGTAATCAATAATGTCTGCAAATCAATCTGTGGACTACACAAGTTACTGTGAGAAGACATGATCATGTTGGTATGAATCCTATAAGGACAAGATTTAGGTTTAGATTAAGCTTAAAAATCATATAAATATATCGTGTTTGTTTTAGTACAGCTTTGTTTGTTGGCATAAGTGTCCCTACTTGGTTTGTTGTCCATCAGCTAAAATAAAACCTGAGTCACAAAAATGATAGATTTGTTGTATTTCTTCAGGGGACAACAAATCTGGTTGAAATTAATGAACCGATAGAAAGACATGTGCTGGTGAAGCAAAATGAGAACATGTAGGTCCTTTGATTTTATGGCCTGGAAGAAGGACAGTGAATAAACTATTCCTTCTAAAATTTCATATGTCCTTGAGATAGATTAAGTTTAAATCATACAAACATCTGGTGTTTGTATTAGTTCTTTCCCAGTCTTGTATTCCTTCTAAGAGATTCACGAGGACGATTGATGAATTGAGATGAATGAAAGTTTTAGCCACTGAACCATTTTTTATGACAGAAAGTTTCAGAGGATAACAGTTTGAGTAAACTGTCACAACAAGCCAACAAGTTATGTTAGCGTTATCTCATATTTCTTTGCTTACAATGAAAAAAGTGATTCTGATGAGACAGTGTAAAAGAGAGACAAAATTGATGGTTTGTATTTCTGAAATAATCTGTCTAATCTAATACAGTAGAATCTTTACAAACAGAGGTTTCTACATTATAGTTCTCTAAAATACAAGCAATTGTTGAGTACTGTGTTCTTGTTGTTGCACAGAACAATGTAAAGAACATCTAGCACTATATATTGACATTAACAAAGCCTTTTCTGTATCTCCATCCATTCTTCGTTGGATCAAATGGATGAGATACTCCAAGAAAACTGAATCGAATGGCAATGTGATTGCTCCTTCTGTGGAGAGGCCGAACTCTTCTTCAGATATCTTCAAGAGCTCTTGGAAAATGGAGTTGTTAAGGTAACTTATAGGAAACGAACAGCGGAGTTTATCGGCTGTGTAAACAACAAAACAGCCCTTCTCTGCAGCAGTTGAGCGGCTACTAGTAGAAATTGATCTCTGAAATGAGATTCTTTTCCTGCTTAAGGCTGATTTCTGTTGCCGTTTCTTGGCCATCTTCAAGAGCTTCTTTGTGTTCATCATCATTTTCAAGACAAGTTTTTTGGATCGGAAAACGAAAGAGGCTTGTTAGTTGTGTTGTGTAACTCTTTCAATGCAAGTTATGGTTGATGAAGGATCCAATAGGTTTGCTGCATTATATATAAGGATAAAATATTATAAGTTAGATAATATTAGAGCAAACAAACCAGACAGAACACATGCTTATGTCTTTGTTAGTAACCAATTCAGCCTGCTCATCAACTTGTGGACTAAAACTTCTGTTGAAAAGACATCAGCATGTGGATGTGATTATGAATTTATTTAATTACAAAGACATGGGCAAGTGAATGAAAGATGTAGAACTTCTAGGTCCTTTGATTCTCTCTATAGAAGTTAAACCTGTATAAATCAGTCGTTATGGTAGATCCTTGGGGTCATTTAATATTTAGAGCAATCTGTTTTCGTATTATAATAGACTTTGAAATGACTGAAAAGTCTCATAGACTGAAAGTTTTAAGGTTCATTCCTCTAGATATTTCCTTTTTGTTCTCTGAAATCGGTAATGCAAATTCTTTTGTATTCTATGATAACCCCATGATTCACTAATCCCAAGATCACCATATCTCGGCATGAGATTGCAGATTACTCTCAACTCATTGATCTTATGCATTCCTACTAAAGAGTAGTTGTGGTCTGTATCTATGGTTTGGTATTTGATGTCCAAAGTCATGCAATGTTGTTGGACATAAATTGATCTTATGCAGAGTCTTTGATTCGATCCTAGTCCAGTGATGCTTCTGTGTCTTTTCTAATCAGAATTTAGTCTGTTGTTCAAATCTTGTCTTAGTTTTGTATTTAGACTCCAGAAAACAAAGTTTGATCATTTGGCAAATAATATAGACAACATTATTCCCAAAAAGTTTCCTATATACTCTGAAATAACACAAAGTGTATGTACATAAAGAATATCGGAACTACACTTCATGCTTCTTCTTCTTCGATTTGTTTGTCTCAATCTAATAATCATTGGATTCTCACACTTTTTGAGCTTCGGACACTTCTTCTCCTCTGATTATAGCTCTCAGCAGATCCACCATTATTTGTTATCTGAAGATCTTCCGAGGAATGCTTCATGCTTTTGTCTTTCCTTGATCTCTGGTGTTTCTTTCTCGTTGAATCTTCATCACACCGTGGAGCATTGTTGTTTTCCAAGACAGAGTAATTAGATTCATCAATGTAGTCGCTTCTTGACAAGCAATGAAGTGAACATGTGCATCCATACTGTTCCAGTTCTACGTGATGTTTCAGATGCTCGTTAAATTCAACGGTTGCTACCATCTGAAAAGAAACGAAAACATTACATGAGAACTGAAAGCAAATGACTTGTCGCACAAGGAATATCCAAAAACTTTATAATGAATATGAGAAATCTTACGTACTTGATCTAGGGCTAAGCGAGCAGCTATCCTCTGATTTGCGATGTCTACTTGTCGATGATCGATCTGTCTCTTTTCTTGGATTTTATGTTGCGCCTTTGCGATTAAGTTTCTCAAATCAGGCTTCTTCGTCTCTGTTTCGTAAGACGGTTTAGGAGTAACCTTTGATGTAATAGATCTCGCATCCACCGGTTTAGTAACTTTGGTCTTCGTCTCTTGCTTGGACTGGGACACTATTTTGTCAAGACTCTTCGCTTTCAACGTCCTAATAGATTTCGCCTGAAGATTTAAGAAAACGTAATAAAATTAAACAACCAATCTTTAGCCCTAAATTGGAAAACAAACAATTCTTGAAATCAACCGAAATAAATAAAAACAACGGTTGAAAACTAGGGTTTAACAAGACCGACGAGACATACCTTAGTAGTTGAGTTGACCTCCATGGTCTTCTTTTGTCTTTTCTTTGGTGGATTTGCTTCATCAGAATTTTGGCGTTTCTTCGGAGCCACCATGGCGCCGTTCTCGCCATCTCTTCTACTCAAAATTTGTGGGTCTTTGGTTAACAACGAGACGTCTGAGAAATCTGTGAACTTGCACCCAACACGTTTGATTTTGAATCTCGTCGGAAACAAATTCAACGCGCTCGAGGTCTTAGCCATCTCCATCGCTCGCTAGCTAATTAAGAACCAAATTATCGATCGAGAGTATAAATATAAACGACGCAGAGCTTGTAGATGGATATTCAGAAGAAGATGATGATGAGACGAGTAGATCGTAAGCTTCTGGCACAAAACCCTAAGAGAATACAGAGGCAATTGTTGAAACTTTGGGACCAAGCTAGCTTCTCTGTATTCAAGTTTATAGTGTCACTCCTCTTCCTTTTTCGTTTGGGTATTTCCTTATATTTTTTTCAATTTATCTGGATTTAATTATTTTCTTTTTAAGATAATTGTATTTAATTAATTAGAGTTGTTTGATTATTATTTTTGTCAATCAAAGTTGTTTGATTATTGTTTTGATTTTTTGCTTCTAAGTTCCATTTACGCTAATGAAATATTTTCTTTGGTGAACATCTGTATATAACCAAAAAGAAAATGAGAATAACATCTTCCCAGTAAATGAATATTTGTTGGACAATAATTAACCTCCTTATTAATAAATGTTCTTCAGGTTAAATTGGTGATAGAGAAAAAAGGTAAACCAAATTAGAAAACCAGACCTATCTGACTATTACAATCCAATGTAATTATTCATGAGACAAAACAAAACAAAAAAACAACATAACACGAAGAAGAGTAACTGATTAAGACAGTTTTTGCTTTGCAACATAAGACCATTCAAATAAAAATAAAATGAACCACAATTCTAAATCTGGTCAGGAAGAAAGATATCTGGTGAATCAACTATTCCTGCTAAAATTTTCATATTTCCTTGAGATAGATTAAGCTTAAATCATAAAAACATCTCGTGTTTGTATTTCTAAGAGATTCATAAGGACAATTAATAAATTGGTATATATGAAGAGATCGAGTACTTGAGGGAGATCATCAAGGAGAAGGACGTTCAGTTGGCGGATATGCTCCAGATCAATAAGGAAATGGGCGCTCTGTGCGAGGAAAAGAAGAAGCATAGTTCCGAGGTGGAGAAGAAGTTCAACTTCGTAATGGAGAAGAAATATTCGCCATCGGGATGACTTTTTCTCCTTCATTATCGAACAATATTTTATTTATGTTTTAAACAATTTCGGTAGCAATCTCTGTAGTTGATGTAATAAGACAAGTCAGTAACGAAAGAAGTTGTACGACGCTGCTCCAATTTTCTTGGTAGAAAAGTATATCAGAGTAGATTGTCTCAGTGAAATGGCCTTATGACGAAACTGTGATAACAAGTGATATTGAAGTTAACTTAGATGAGACAAATTAAAAGAGAGAGAGAGACAAAAAAAGGTGTGGTAAGTTGTATGTTGTCTATCAAATACATTTCTAATACTCTAATTCTCTAAAATACAAGTAACTGTTGACTAGTACTATTTTGTTGTTGCAACGAACACTTAGCACTAGAGATTAACATTAACACAGCCTTTTCTGTATCTCCATCCATTCGTCTTTCGATCAATTTGATTAGATACTCCACGAAAATCGAACAATGGAGAGGTCAAACTCGTATTCAGAGATGTTCAAGAGCTCTTGGAAAACAGAGTTGGTCAGGTAACTTATAGAAAACGCAAAGCGTTTTTAATCAGCTGTGTAAAACCACAAAACAACCCTTCTCTCAAGAGGTTGAACTGCTAGTAGTAATAGTACTTGATCTCTGAAAGGAGATTCTTTTCCTCTTGAGAGCGGCTCTTTGTTGCCATTTCTTGGCCATCTTGAGTACCTTGTTCATCATCATTTTCGGAATAACCGGATAAATTAAAGAAACCAAAACGAACCGAACTGAACCGAACCGAACCGAAAACCCTCAAAAGCTACCCCGTGAAATCCACAGCCTCTCTATATAAACCTTGAAACAGCAGACAAGTCTTAAAACAAAATCCCCTAATTTCTTAGGTCTGATTCGATTGTATTCGTAGATGAATTAGGTGTTGTTTGTGTCTATGTTTCTTCATTAGCTTCGAGGAGATTATATTCGTAGATGTAATATGTAGTGATTGTTGAAGTTTTGGGGGAAAGTGATGATAAGAAATTGTCGCCCCAGTCTTATTTGCATCCATTGCGATGGAATGTTATATGGTGATTGACTATTCTCGTCTGATTCTCTTATTTCTCTTTTTTTTTTTGTTTTGTGGATATGGTGTTTGAATTTGAATGGAAGTGATGAAATGGCATAATGTTTTGTGACACCCAGTCTGATCTGCTTCTGCAGAGTGATTGATTTGCCATTTTCTCTGATCCTATTTCATTTTGGTGTTTTTTGTGTTTTGTTTTTCGATTCCCTTTTTATCAGTTTTCTGCAATCAATGATGAAAATTTGTCCAATTTAATGATTATACAGTGATTATTAATCCCAACAAGATCACCATCTTTCGACTGAGATTGCAGATTGCTATCAAATTATTGGATTTTCAATGTATTATTGGTGATTGCCTATGGTATCTGATGTCCAAAGTTAATAATCGTATTTGGACATTTCGTTTTTCAAAGGCAGAAAGTGAATAGACAGACTTTGCGACACTGATAGCTTTTTACATAAGCTACCTGTTACTTTTATACCTGTTTACATCTTTACATAAATCTCTGATTATTTTGGGTTTTAATCTTATCGAGTGTTATATTTTTCTTATAGTTTCATGTTTTTTTTTGTGTTGATGTAATTGACCCTTCCCAAGTTTTCTTTTTGTTTATTTTAAATTTTGTTGATCAGTGATCAATTTGGTTAAGCCTAATCTAATTGTTCATCTTAAGCCTAATCTAATTGTGTTTTCTAATCTTATAATCTTAAAAAGACTCTTTGATTCTATCCCAGTCCTGTGTGTGATGGTTTTTGCTTTTATTAAAAAAGCATTGCTTGAACTTAAATGTTTCTTACATTGGTTCTTGGGTGACTGGAATATCAAATTCCCAACAAGTGCTTATAGGATTATCTGGAGTTGCACCTTTTTGTTTCAAATTTATGTAATTCACTATCTGGCATCTACACACTTTTATACACATCCTCGTTTTGTCCTTATGCTTTTGTGTTCATCTTTGGTGACATTACTATTCATCTGTTTTGTTCCACAAAGTCTCTTCTCTAGGCCACATTTCATCAATTGCCTTTCGATATCTATTAACATTTGTTGAGCTTTGATATTTGCTTTTCCTCTGATAACTGCTCTCAGCAGATCCAAACACACCGCTATTCTTTGTCATCTGTGCATCAATGTTCACAAATGCCATAGTTGGAATGAAATCTAAACGTAGGAAATGTGAAGTGTTTATCTCATTCTTGGTAAAGCTTGAGCTATGGCATACATGTGGAAGTAAAGCCATGATTTAAATCAAGTGTGCAAAAGGTGGTTTGAGAGTTCAGAATAAGTAATGCACAATATATGGATTGGAGTCTAAAGCCGAATAAACAAAAAAATCCCATAGTAATGTATGGAATGGGAAAGATTATCTTCGATGAAGATACCCTCAGATTTTCAAACTCATCTTAGTGTTTCAAAGGTTTTTTTCTTTATGAGCAGAAGGTTTGAGAAAACAACGGTGAGAAGAGTAATGCTTCTTGTTTAGTGGCTGGTGTCCAGATACAATCCATGTGTTTTGTTTCATTGGATCATTGGAGATGGATTTTGAAAACAATTTACTGAAACTCTTACACAGGAAATAAATTACAATTTTGAGACAATTGTCTTGTATACAACTTTCTTCAATGCAAAAAAGGAATACAAATATTCGACTAATACGTGTAAGAAACAATCTATTGGATCATAAAAGAAACAACTTACTCATAAAACTACATTAATCCACATTTCTTCTTCGTTTCCTTAATCTCAAGTTATTGCCGACTTAATTGTCTCAGCCTCTGTAGGACGCCACCATGACTTTTGAACAGAGAGCAATCCTTCTCCATCTTTGGAATGTGTCATTCTTACATTCCATTTCATTGATTTCACCATCTTCTCAATTTCTCCTACCGTTTCCATGTCATCTCTTACTATAAAAGTTCCTTGTGGTCTAAGAATCCTATCCACTTCAGCCATTACTGACACCAAGTTGCACCTAAACGGTTTTGTTTGTACATAGTCATCAGATTTTGCAATCAAGAAATTTTTAAAAAAGCGAACGAGTTGCATCTATGTGTGTGTGTGTATATATACCTCTTCTTTAATGCAGAGAAAAGATGATCAGCATGAAGAAGGTCGTAAGTCCGAGGGTAAGTGCTGAATGATTCACACCAATCATGATAGATTCCAAACAAACCACGTTCGTATATAATTGGAAGTGTATCAGGTGAGTCGATAGGTACTACATTCATCACCCACAGTTTCAGATCCTTCAATGCAGCAGCAAAACTGAAACCCACAAGAGGGAGAGATTTCATTAGAAACAAATCAATAGAGCCAATTTTGTTTTGATGAAAAATTGTATAAGCTTTTGCTTACCCTCCATAGACAGCTCTCATGTCCATCACATTTCTCACATAAGACCAATCGATTCCCATACCGTTGAGGTATGACTTTGAAACAATAGTCTTCCAGCGTTCATGGTCTGCTGTGAAATCTTCTTGTGCAGGCTTTCCATATACACCTTGAGAATCTAACCACTGAGGAACAGTCTCCACTCTTTCTGGCCACTTTTCAGGCCAAACTGCTCCGCGTTTTGATGAATCTTCTGTTACCTTGTGCATACATGCCTCAAGTGGAACATTCCTGCATCAAACACATTTAATTTCGAAACAAAATTGCATTTGATTACTAGTTAGTTGCCAATTGATGTGAGAAGGGAAATAGATAAACTACCAGGCGGCATTTTGATCATCAGATTCTTTGCAAAGTGGTGGCTCATTTTGAGATCTTTTGTTGTAGCACTTATTCGTCATTGGCTTTTGGTAAATGGCAGCACCAACTTCATTCAGTTCATCTTTCTTAATCGTCATCAGTTTCCAGCACATTGCCTTTGTTAGCTCCGACATAGCTGTAAAACAGAGAAAAGCATCTCACAGGTTAGTTAAAAAATAAATAAAAATCAATTGCCAGAGCCTTATTCATGGCCAAACAAAAGAGAATATATATTTACTAACCGTTCCATATGCCAACATCTTCTTCGGTCTTCCTGTAAACTGGAGTTGCTGACCAGACAAAGAAACCACCCGGTCTCAATGCGCGATTCAGTTCCAAAAGTAGTTTACCACCTTCAGTTCAGACGACCAAAAGAAAGGTTATTCGAGGAAGCAAAAACTAAATAATAAATTACACTACAATATGAGAAATTTTTTACCTTCGATATGCCATGGGACTCTACAACGAGCACAATGGATAAGGTCGAAAACAGATCCTGGAAAAGGTAACCTCTTGGTTCCCATAACATTTGACATTGCAGGAATACCACGTTCCAAAGCAAATTGCACCTGCGCCTCGTGTTCATCTTTCGGTGCAAATGACAAAGCAAGCACATCTCTGTCAAAAAGATATCCTCCGAAGCTAGCAACCCCACACCCAACATCCAATATAACACGGGTTCTATTTCCCCATGCAATATCAGGATATGACTGTAAAAACATTTAATAGTTAAGGTCAACAGTCAACTGAGAAAGTTGTTTAGATATTGAATGGAAGATAAAATAATAAGTTGTACCTGTTGGAGGAAATCAATGTAGTGAAGAGCACCATTCTTGAACTGAGTACCTCCACCAGGGAATGTTAAGTATTCACCACTCATCTTCACCCAGTTTTGATGTCCCTTGACTTCTGCAAGCTTGGTGTGAGGAATATTGTTGTACCAGATCTGTGGCAACACAAAATAGAATAATCAAATCGAAATCATTCACAAATAACATAAAGGAGCACAATCTGCTTTTTTTTTTCTTTCTAGTAAGTATATTGAAGTTTTTACCCTTTCTCTGCTCTTAGGCCACTTGATGGATCGCTTATACCCTTCGGGAAGAGGAACAAGACAGCGTGGAGATTCCTCGGGACAATGCCTCTCACGATGTTCATAATGCTTTGTCGAATGAAGCTTTCTGATAGCTTGCCAATTGTCAAGGCAAGGGATGTAGTCTGGTCCAGCTGTCACATTGCAGACTTTCCATTTAATTGACGACACTTGTGCTTTCTTCTCGTTCTGCGATTCAACCAATTGTGTTGACCAACCCCCACTTCCGGTGCTTGACTCCTTTGTGATTTCAGCCTGATCACCAGCTGGGAAAACATCCTTACTCTTCTCAGTGTTCTCTTCAGTTTCACCAGTGTTTTCTTCTGACTTCTTCTCGGTGTTTTCTTCAGATTCACCGGCATTTTCTTCAGTTCCATTACCATCCTCGGATTTGTTTTCCTCTGAGCTCTCTTCCAGTTGTGTTTTCTCTTTTTGCTTCACTTCATCACTTTCTGATTCGGTGTGTTTCTCACCCTCCCCATCTTTTCTATCATCGCCATTTTTGTCATCAAATTCTTTCTTTTCCTCAACAGACTCCGTTTTGTCACCAGAGTTCTCCTCATCAGATTTCTCAGGTTCAGTCTTCTCTTCATTGTTCTCTGTCACAACCTCAGTTTCCTCATTCTTTTCATCCGAAAAACTCTTGGAACCTCGATCAACTTCTTCATTTGTGATGTCACTCTTAGTAGTAGGTTCCACATCTTCTCTAGTCTTGCTTGCAGAGAAGTCAACAAACTCAGTTGGAGCAGACCATGAAGACATGAACATCCACGCACCAACCAAACAAAGAGAAACAAGTAAAAGAATGGTAATGGTTAAGCCATATCCCGATGACTTCTTCCCGTCAACACGAGAATATTTCCCCATTGCCATGTTTCTAAACCCACGGCACAACACTTAGTCACATGCACCTACAAAACCAATTACACATATGAAAAGAGTACAATGGCATTATTGACACAATTTATATGAAACCTTTGTAGATACTATTGAATATTGACTAATGAGTAATGACTAGTCTCAAATTTGAGCTTGTTTCTTTAAAGTTTGTTAATTTCTGAGCTTAAACAGATGAAAAAATGACAATAGAGAAGATCCAAAAGCAAAACGTAGCATAGAGCACTTAATTGCAGATCTAAAAAATAAAGTAAAACCGGAAAAAAGCGGTTAGTAAAATTAGAAACACCAAATCAATATTACCAAAATACTCGATTTATAACTTCAAAATATACAAAGGAAAGATCCTGGACATTTTCGAATCTTACATTTGCAGAGATACCCAAAAGCAAGAAGATTTAAAGAAAACTGTGTATTTCAAGTTAAGATTACCAGAGGATGGAGTTTGCCTCAGATCTCCCAAGATTGCAACTTTGTGAGCAGATACGAGAGAGTAGAGAATTTTCCAGATCGGGATCTAGTAGAAAGAGGGAGAGTATGATACAATGATACAGTAGATTGCTAATTTTTATATATCAGAGCAAATCTTACTGCTTACTCTGCACAGGTAGTTTTTAAATACCAGAATTTGGATCTGATTTCACACAAGAATTAAATTATTTTGCTCTTTTATAAAAATAATTGGAATTTTTTTTTGTTTTCCTAAGATTGTTTAATTGCGTCGGATAGAGATTTTTTTTAGTTCGCATAGAAAAAAAAACGGAGTGGGAAACAGCAGCTAAGCTCGTGAAAACGCACGTGAGGAAAGCTGAGACAAGGCCCATAGAGCCCATTTGTTTTGCTACTTTTTCTGTTAGCCCATATTGTTTTTGTGAGAGAGATTGAGAATTTTAGTTCTTTTTCATTCTATTTAACTGGTTTATTGCAAAGCAAAAACTATGACCCAATCAGTTAGACATTCACTCTTATTTGTTTCATGATTTTTTTCTCTCATAAATAATTATATAATAGTCAGATAGGTCTGGTTTTCCAATTTTTTTTTACCTTTTTTCTCTATCACCAATTTAACCTGAAGAACATTTATTAATAAGGAGGTTAATTATTGTCCAACAAATATTCATTTACTGGGAAGATGTTATTCTCATTTTCTTTTTGGTTATATACAGATGTTCACCAAAGAAAATATTTCATTAGCGTAAATGGAACTTAGAAGCAAAAAATCAAAACAATAATCAAACAACTTTGATTGACAAAAATAATAATCAAACAACTCTAATTAATTAAATACAATTATCTTAAAAAGAAAATAATTAAATCCAGATAAATTGAAAAAAATATAAGGAAATACCCAAACGAAAAAGGAAGAGGAGTGACACTATAAACTTGAATACAGAGAAGCTAGCTTGGTCCCAAAGTTTCAACAATTGCCTCTGTATTCTCTTAGGGTTTTGTGCCAGAAGCTTACGATCTACTCGTCTCATCATCATCTTCTTCTGAATATCCATCTACAAGCTCTGCGTCGTTTATATTTATACTCTCGATCGATAATTTGGTTCTTAATTAGCTAGCGAGCGATGGAGATGGCTAAGACCTCGAGCGCGTTGAATTTGTTTCCGACGAGATTCAAAATCAAACGTGTTGGGTGCAAGTTCACAGATTTCTCAGACGTCTCGTTGTTAACCAAAGACCCACAAATTTTGAGTAGAAGAGATGGCGAGAACGGCGCCATGGTGGCTCCGAAGAAACGCCAAAATTCTGATGAAGCAAATCCACCAAAGAAAAGACAAAAGAAGACCATGGAGGTCAACTCAACTACTAAGGTATGTCTCGTCGGTCTTGTTAAACCCTAGTTTTCAACCGTTGTTTTTATTTATTTCGGTTGATTTCAAGAATTGTTTGTTTTCCAATTTAGGGCTAAAGATTGGTTGTTTAATTTTATTACGTTTTCTTAAATCTTCAGGCGAAATCTATTAGGACGTTGAAAGCGAAGAGTCTTGACAAAATAGTGTCCCAGTCCAAGCAAGAGACGAAGACCAAAGTTACTAAACCGGTGGATGCGAGATCTATTACATCAAAGGTTACTCCTAAACCGTCTTACGAAACAGAGACGAAGAAGCCTGATTTGAGAAACTTAATCGCAAAGGCGCAACATAAAATCCAAGAAAAGAGACAGATCGATCATCGACAAGTAGACATCGCAAATCAGAGGATAGCTGCTCGCTTAGCCCTAGATCAAGTACGTAAGATTTCTCATATTCATTATAAAGTTTTTGGATATTCCTTGTGCGACAAGTCATTTGCTTTCAGTTCTCATGTAATGTTTTCGTTTCTTTTCAGATGGTAGCAACCGTTGAATTTAACGAGCATCTGAAACATCACGTAGAACTGGAACAGTATGGATGCACATGTTCACTTCATTGCTTGTCAAGAAGCGACTACATTGATGAATCTAATTACTCTGTCTTGGAAAACAACAATGCTCCACGGTGTGATGAAGATTCAACGAGAAAGAAACACCAGAGATCAAGGAAAGACAAAAGCATGAAGCATTCCTCGGAAGATCTTCAGATAACAAATAATGGTGGATCTGCTGAGAGCTATAATCAGAGGAGAAGAAGTGTCCGAAGCTCAAAAAGTGTGAGAATCCAATGATTATTAGATTGAGACAAACAAATCGAAGAAGAAGAAGCATGAAGTGTAGTTCCGATATTCTTTATGTACATACACTTTGTGTTATTTCAGAGTATATAGGAAACTTTTTGGGAATAATGTTGTCTATATTATTTGCCAAATGATCAAACTTTGTTTTCTGGAGTCTAAATACAAAACTAAGACAAGATTTGAACAACAGACTAAATTCTGATTAGAAAAGACACAGAAGCATCACTGGACTAGGATCGAATCAAAGACTCTGCATAAGATCAATTTATGTCCAACAACATTGCATGACTTTGGACATCAAATACCAAACCATAGATACAGACCACAACTACTCTTTAGTAGGAATGCATAAGATCAATGAGTTGAGAGTAATCTGCAATCTCATGCCGAGATATGGTGATCTTGGGATTAGTGAATCATGGGGTTATCATAGAATACAAAAGAATTTGCATTACCGATTTCAGAGAACAAAAAGGAAATATCTAGAGGAATGAACCTTAAAACTTTCAGTCTATGAGACTTTTCAGTCATTTCAAAGTCTATTATAATACGAAAACAGATTGCTCTAAATATTAAATGACCCCAAGGATCTACCATAACGACTGATTTATACAGGTTTAACTTCTATAGAGAGAATCAAAGGACCTAGAAGTTCTACATCTTTCATTCACTTGCCCATGTCTTTGTAATTAAATAAATTCATAATCACATCCACATGCTGATGTCTTTTCAACAGAAGTTTTAGTCCACAAGTTGATGAGCAGGCTGAATTGGTTACTAACAAAGACATAAGCATGTGTTCTGTCTGGTTTGTTTGCTCTAATATTATCTAACTTATAATATTTTATCCTTATATATAATGCAGCAAACCTATTGGATCCTTCATCAACCATAACTTGCATTGAAAGAGTTACACAACACAACTAACAAGCCTCTTTCGTTTTCCGATCCAAAAAACTTGTCTTGAAAATGATGATGAACACAAAGAAGCTCTTGAAGATGGCCAAGAAACGGCAACAGAAATCAGCCTTAAGCAGGAAAAGAATCTCATTTCAGAGATCAATTTCTACTAGTAGCCGCTCAACTGCTGCAGAGAAGGGCTGTTTTGTTGTTTACACAGCCGATAAACTCCGCTGTTCGTTTCCTATAAGTTACCTTAACAACTCCATTTTCCAAGAGCTCTTGAAGATATCTGAAGAAGAGTTCGGCCTCTCCACAGAAGGAGCAATCACATTGCCATTCGATTCAGTTTTCTTGGAGTATCTCATCCATTTGATCCAACGAAGAATGGATGGAGATACAGAAAAGGCTTTGTTAATGTCAATATATAGTGCTAGATGTTCTTTACATTGTTCTGTGCAACAACAAGAACACAGTACTCAACAATTGCTTGTATTTTAGAGAACTATAATGTAGAAACCTCTGTTTGTAAAGATTCTACTGTATTAGATTAGACAGATTATTTCAGAAATACAAACCATCAATTTTGTCTCTCTTTTACACTGTCTCATCAGAATCACTTTTTTCATTGTAAGCAAAGAAATATGAGATAACGCTAACATAACTTGTTGGCTTGTTGTGACAGTTTACTCAAACTGTTATCCTCTGAAACTTTCTGTCATAAAAAATGGTTCAGTGGCTAAAACTTTCATTCATCTCAATTCATCAATCGTCCTCGTGAATCTCTTAGAAGGAATACAAGACTGGGAAAGAACTAATACAAACACCAGATGTTTGTATGATTTAAACTTAATCTATCTCAAGGACATATGAAATTTTAGAAGGAATAGTTTATTCACTGTCCTTCTTCCAGGCCATAAAATCAAAGGACCTACATGTTCTCATTTTGCTTCACCAGCACATGTCTTTCTATCGGTTCATTAATTTCAACCAGATTTGTTGTCCCCTGAAGAAATACAACAAATCTATCATTTTTGTGACTCAGGTTTTATTTTAGCTGATGGACAACAAACCAAGTAGGGACACTTATGCCAACAAACAAAGCTGTACAGAAGCATGAGTTTGGCATTTTTGGCTTCTCATGTATTGTTTATACAAGTTCACAACTTCTCATGTAGTTGGTATGTATATATAATATACCAACAGTCTCTTGCATTCTCCATCAATGTATCAGTACCTAAATCTTGTCCTTACAGGATTCATACCCACATGATCATGTCTTCTCACAGTAACTTGTGTAGTCCACAGATTGATTTGCAGACATTATTGATTACCAACTTGGGACACTTATAGAGTAGAAACATAAGCATGTGTTGTGTCTAGTTAGGTTGCTCAGGAGCTTGTCACAAAGCTAAACCTAATACTTTCTCCTTCTATATAATGAAACAAGCTTATGGTATTCTTCTTCATAAACCACAACTTTCATTCAGAGAGCTTTACAAACAGAACTCACATATCTTTCCTCCTTCATTCTTCATCTCACTTTCGAATCTAAATCTTTGTTTAAAATGATGATGAGCACAAGAAAACTAATCAAGATGGCCAAGAAATGGCAACAAAGAGCAGCCTTAAGCAGGAAAAGAATCTCATTTCAGAGGTCAGGTGCTACTAGCAACTCAGCCACCGTAGAGAAGGGTTGTTTTGTGGTTTACACAGCCGATAAAATCCGCTATGCGTTTCCAATAAATTACCTGAACAACTCCATTTTCCAAGAAATATTGAAGATATCTGAAGAAGAGTTTGGCCTCCCTACAGAAGGACCAATCTCATTGCCATTTGATTCAGCTTTTCTAGAGTATCTCATCAAACTGATCCAAAGACGAATGGATGGAGATACAGAAAAGGCTCTGTTAATGTCAATCTCTAGTGCTAGATGCTCTTTACAATGTTCTTTGCAACTACAAGAACAACATGGCAGTACTACTCAACAATTACTTGTATTTTAGAGTGTAACTACTTCTGTGTTTGTAAAGATTCGTATGTATTAGTTAGACAGATCATACATTAGTGAGAAATACAAACTATTATTTTTGTCTCTCTTCTAGATTGTCTCATCAAAAATTCAAAGTCAACTACCATTTTGAAAGAAAAAAGAGCTAATTTCTATATCACATGTTGTGACAGTACTTTCATACAAATCTCTGATCTTTAAGCCATTTTGATGAAAAATGTTGCAACTGCTAAAAGTTTCATTCAATATGAATCATCGAATGTCCATATGAATCTCTATTAAGGCCAACAAGATTGCAAAAGAACAAGAGATGTACTTAATTAATCTGTCACCACAAAGCTTACTTAATCTTTTCAACATATTTAAGGTTCAAAGAACTGAGATTACAAAAATTGTTGTTTAATAGCATTAAAAAGAAAAGCACTCAACACCAATGTTTACAAAAACCATAAAATCTCTTACGACGCTACACCTTCATTCATTTATCGGTTGATTGGTACTTGAAAGCGACAGAATTTTGAATCACAGATCCTGAAAAAATCTCTTGCACATGTCTTTGTATCTAAATATTGTCTTAAGTATTTTCTTAAAATATTCAGACCCACATGGTTATGTCTTCTCACCAGATGTTTTAATCCACAAATTGATTAGCAGATATGATTGATTACTAATTTGTGACCCTTATGCTCACTGACAACAAGTACAGAAGCATGTGTGTTACGTCTGGTTTTTTGTTGCTCAAGAGCTTTCGTCTAAGCTTATCTATTAAATCTAATAGTTTCTCCTTATATATAATGCAACAAGCCTATTGCATTCTTCATCAATTACAAATTGCATCAATTCAAAGAGTACTACAACATAACTTACAAATCGTTTCTCTTTCTCGCTTTCCAATCTAAATCTTTATCTTGAAAATGATGATGAACGCAAAGAAGCTCCTCAAGATGGCCAAGAAATGGCAACAGAGGGCAGCCTTAAGCAGGAAAAGGATCTCATTTCAGAGATCAAATTCTACTACTAGCAGCTCAACCGCCGTAGAGAAGGGTTGTTTCGTGGCTTACACAACGGATAACATACGATTTGCTTTTCCAATAAGTTACCTGAGCAACTCTGTTTTCCAAGAGCTCTTGAAGATATCTGAAGAAGAGTTCGGCCTCCCCATGGAAGGACCAACCACATTGCCATTCGATTCGTTTTTCTTGAAATACCTAATCAAATTGATCGAGAGACGAATGGATGGAGATACGGAAAAGGCTCTGTTAATGTCAATCGCTAGTGCTAAGTGTTCTTTGCAACAACAAGAACAGAATACTCAGCAATTGCTTGTGTTTTAGAGTTTCATAAGAGAAGATAGATTTTCAATTCAACCTTTTCGCATAATGTTGGATTTATATATATATATATATTCTGTTTTAGTAGTTAATCTACTAAATTTTGGATATCTCATAAAAGTACCAACTGGAAATTCAAAAATTTATACGAAATCATTTAGAATTGTTTAAGAATAAATACCATGTCGCAATTGGATAAAAAAGCTAATAATAAGGAGATATAAAACTGCTAAAGAATCTAACTTTTGTCTTATGTAAGAACATCTTAAAAAACTCTTGAAAAATGGACAGTACTTTCTACTTGTACAAAGAGCAAAGCCAAGAATCTTTGGTTTCATAAAAACTGCCTTAAACTTGAAGCTATGAACTTTACAACTCTCTAATAAATCTTTTTATTATTATTATCAGCAGCCTTAACAAGAAAAGAACCATGCAAGCCATTATATAAAGTAGTTTCATTATGCCTCATTCCAAACATAAGAACATACACTAATTTTATCTCATTCTTCTTTGTTTTATAGTTTTTCCAAAAGGCGAAATGGCGGGTGAGCAAATGAAACCTGTTGCTTCTGGACTTCTGGTGTTGAACTTCTGCATGTATGTGATCGTTCTAGGCATTGGAGGATGGGCCATGAACCGAGCCATCGACCATGGATTCGAAGTCGGTAAGAACTCTATCGAAATTCAGATTCATCTCCGATTATGATTGGTTGGTTATCGGTTATGATTCCTTAACGTTTCTCAAATTTGTATGCTTTTGGCAGGAATTATTTTTATTATTATTCTTGAACTTCTAACATTTTGGATTTCTTGTGAAAACAAATTTGAGCAGGCCCTAATCTAAATCTTCCAGCACATTTCTCCCCTATTTATTTTCCAATGGGAAACGCAGCCACGGGATTCTTTGTGACATTCGCGTTGCTGGCGGGAGTAGTTGGTGCTGCTTCCACAATCTCTGGCCTTAGCCACATTCGTTCTTGGACCGTGGGAAGCTTACCAGCTGCAGCCACAGCTGCAACTATTGCCTGGACCCTCACAGTCCTTGCCATGGGGTAATATAAACATATAAACCTCTCTTGTTTCACAGGCAAAAACACACCATGTTTTGAGACATTAATCGTAAGACTAATCATTCTTTCATCAACAGATTCGCCTGGAAAGAAATCGAGCTTCAAGGGCGAAATGCAAAATTGGTAAGACTCTATTCTCGAATCTTATGGATTCAATTTTTGAAAACCCACAATTATTGACTTCATGTCCCTCTCCTTTTCTGTGTCTTCTTCTCTGTAGAGAACCATGGAGGCGTTCTTGATCATACTCTCAGTCACACAGCTTGTTTATATCACCGTGGTTCACGGTGTTAGGACACCTTAAGGAATTATGGGCATTCGTGTTTCTTTTCTTCCTTTCGTGTCAATCATCCGAAACTTGGGATTGAGTGTGTGCGAGTATTTATGTTTGTGTGATTTTAATTTCATAGGAAGCTTAAGATAAATTCATGCATTCTTTATGTACAAAAGGATCAGAGCTTGTTTTGTGTGTCATGTGTTCATGGAATAAAATCAAACTTTGAGGCTTGGTTTCGATCATACCTCTAAATATATCTAATGAACTACAGAAAGAAGATGGTAGATAGAAAAAAATAGAACTATTTTAAGTCTCACGTTCTAAAATCCCTTTAACCAACAAAAGAAGATTGTATTTCAAAAAAAGAAAGAAGAACTTTTATCCTGTTTAGGATATTTGGTCTTGTTTGTATGTTGCCAAAAGCCGCCCACACTATTATCTATCAAAGACAATGTACAGAGAAGAGTTTACGGACCGTAAATCCAATTTTTTTGGTTTTCTTTGAGCTTTGGCTGTCAAGCGCATCCACATTTATCTAGCTCCTGCTCTTCTGCAGCACGATGCAGAGACGACACGTTAATGAGACGGGTTTCACACAATAGATAATGTTGTTAAAGATTCGTACGAGAACAACAAAAGGATTTGATCCCTGAGCAAGAGTGGAGAGAAACTAAAAGAATCTGATCCTTTTACTGGTGGGAAAATGTTAATAGATGAGTTTTGGCAAACAAGAAAAAAGGAGAAGCTATACTTGAGGGAAATAATCTTATCATATAGAACAATCAAATTTTCTAAGAACAGAATGATATGCAACACAAGGCCACAAGTATGCATCTAACATGAACTTGAGATTCCTGCGAGACAATGTTCTAATTGTAGCTTATCCCAAATCTGTAGCTGTTAAATGACCAAGCATGAGTTGACATAGGTTCTAAACAATTTCAGTAAAACTACTGTAGAAGAACAAGCATAACAATGAAATAACTAGAAAAGCCTTTCAGAGAAGGGTTTCAAAATGGATAAACTGATTGAAATTCTGAGCTAAAAAATCTACTTATGAACCATTCACAATCCAAGATTCTAACTCCATGAAGCTTCTTACTAGACCATCTTAATGTTTAGAGAATTAAGTGAAGTAGTTTCAGTGAAATCTTAAACAATTCAAGGAAAACCATCAGAACAACGCCACAAATTGTAAGTCATGGAAGATCTTCGTAATCAGGACCCTTAACCAGATAAAGTACATCTACCAAGACTAACCTGTGTTTATCTGTCAGATCCTGTCATAGCATCAAACAAACCGCAGCAACTTAACCACGAAGTTCGGACAGCTTGTGGACCAGGCAGCAAAATACGCTGCATATACACAGGAGATTGAGCCAACTAAAAAGATAGGAAAACACATGTACATGAATACATGATGGAAGAAAGGAGAAAAGAGATGCTACCTTTTCCTCAGAGGATACTGGAATTTCAGATTTTCTGATATCCTCTACTTTTTTACTTGTTTCAGCAGCAGATCTTGGAAGACTAACCACCTTGCCATTATTTTTTCCAAGTCCTGGAGATGGATGATACTCTTCCTTTTCATCAGACTTCTGTTTGACTAAATTTGAGTGTGTTGAGCTCTCAATGTGCTTACTCTTTTCAGCAATAACTACTTTGGAGACAGAAACCACATGCTTGACAGAATCAATAACAGGAGCGATTTCTGTAATTGAACTACCACCACAAGCATCCTGACAAGATACATTTTTGGAGGTGTGAGTAGAGTCCACAGAAGAGGAAATGGGTAATTTTTCCACAATATTTTTCTGGTAATCCGTTCCTCTTCCAACCGCAGTACCATTGCCAGTTTTTGGTTCTAGTCCCTGAGTAACACCTGCATCTCCAGATATCTCTTTAGCAGCACCTTTCACCATAGCAGAAGATAGAGAAGCAGATGAATCTTTTGTCACAAATCCTTCATTTCCTTGAGAATCAGGAGAACTCAAATTGCTATCACTTCCCCTCTCATCTTGGCTTCCATGTTCATCATTTCCTGAGATATTTTTGTTATAAACTTAAAGATCAACCACGAACAAGAACTTTCTCAAAACCAAAGGTGAAAACTGAAAACAATCTAACATTTGATCAGTCCAACAAATTCATGAATGAAGCATTACTTGGCCAATTTATTGAAAAACGTTAGCTCAAAACAGATCAAAATAGTGAACATTAATCAAACAGATCTCTACACACCAATCATGAAATGGTTAATTCAATTTCGTAGGTTCTTCTTCAGATTATACCAAAATCACTCAACATCAATCAATACAAAATCTATCGACATAGCGAACAACAAATCCTGAAAACGAGAGAGGCATGAAATGTATACCATGGAGATTATCGCCATTGAAACCCTGATTGTTGTTGGTACTACTAGTTACAATTGCTTCATGTTGCTTCTTTTTCTTCAACGCCTTTCTCTTCTTCGCACCAGACGGCATGATCGAATCGAGATAATAAGGAATTAGAATGAAACTGTTTCTCTTCACTTCAAATTTCAAAATTTGTCCCTATCTCTCTTCTTCTTCAGTGTGAGTTGGTGTGTGTATGTGTGGACTGCGTTCTTCTTTTTGTCTCTATGTTGAAAAAAGCCAGAATCTTCCGTGGATGAAAGAGATAAGGAGTCTTCTTTATTTTATTTTTTTATAATTATTATAGATTCAACTTACCTAAATTAAATTTATTTTTATTCAACCACAACACATTTTCATATCTATTCATTTACATTAGATTGCTGTTGCAATGACGTAAATAAAAAAAGCTCGATTATTCAAAGAAAATAAAAACTAAATATGGCATCGTAGATTCGTAATATGGATTTTATTGAAAAACAGAAATAACAAATCAGTTTTTAATTTTACTATTTTATCTCTACGGCCATAAATTACCGCCAGTTCACTTGTTTTTTACTAGTTACATACTGCCAGTTCACGTTTTTTTGACTAGTTACTGTAACTAGTAGTTTTTTTTTTTACTTTTGTTTTAAAACACAACTATTGAGATTTTTTTTCTTGTCAACAACACTACTCTCTCAATATACAATTAAGAATTGAAAATGATCTAAACACTTTTAAGCAGTACGACTTTGTCAGTGGAGAGAGAGTAGTAGAGAAGACAAAAGCCTTTGTGAAGAGTATAATCAGGCTTACCACAAACGTAAGTTAGGACTAAAAAACGTGAAACCCACCTGCCAAATATCCCAAGTCTTGGCTACAAAAGAGAACCCACCTGAGGCAGAGAGCAACACAGACCCAGTTCTTTCCTCTCTTCTTTCTCTCAGAACTTGCTGTCCCTTAATAACACGAGATGAGAGAAACAGCATCACTACTTTACATTTAATCAGAAGATTATGCAACGGTGTAAGAAACTCCTGATCAGAATCACCAGGAGCTGTCCCAGACGCCACTACCAGCATTTGATACTTCAGGAAATTCTTCGTCATCATCATCATCTGGAAAGCGAGCGGCTAAAGTGTTGGCTTCATTCTTCCTCTCTCCTTCCAAAAGAAGAAGCAGAAGAAGGAGAAGATGAAGCGGCTTAACAAACTCAGGAGTTTCTCGGATGCTGTCACTGAAAGGAAGGCATCAAATAAGAAGGTTTTCCCATCTAGTCTCACACCGTCTTGGCTGTGTGAAGATAAGGCTCATTCACAAGAAGTCTCACAAGGTGATGATCCACCTAGAGACAGCACAAGCGCATTCCTTCCATGACTCAGCTAGATCATATGTATTACTTCCAACTTGATCATGTGGATGTTGTAGGATATCTCAGTGTCCTGGTTTCTAACACTAAGACCCTAATCTGATTCCCTCAGGATGTATTATGAATGCAAAGTAAATTCTTTGTAGTGCAGGATCTTAATAAGATTGATGTGTATGATTCAAAAATCTATCAGAGAAACTTTGAAAAAGAATCATTAATAATTATAGTTGAAGAATCCAAATAATTTCCAAACAGAAGAGAAGATAGACATCAGACTTTGTATACATCTATCCTACAAGAACGGACCAATGGCTTCATTCCTTAACCCAACCCGAGGCATACACACATCAACTCACCGGTTCCAACCATGTGAATATCCTTGGATTAGCTCACAGCAACATCTCAGTTGTATGATGGCCTAACATCAAAAGAAAAGAATGCAAGATATGAAAATGTTCTCAGCAAAGAAAATGATTACAGAACAAAACAAAAGTACACACTTAATGCAGTAGCTTAAACAAACCGAGGGAAAAGGTTTCCTGAGGCCCTTAAACAAAACATAATGCCTTAAGACTCTTAGTCACGACTCACGATCTTAATTACTCAAGCCTAAATGTTTCCCAACAAATCTTAATACAGAATTTAGATTTAGCTACACTGCATTACTTCATCATAATTTCAAATTACCAAAGCTAATTGGCCTTTTGACACAGTATTTGTGATATACTAAACATTACATTTGATATAAACCTAAAATTGAGAAAGAAAAAAAGTTGTTTACTTTATCATCAACGACTCAGATTCCTTGAAGAACTGAGTAAGTTGCCTTGATGACAAGAGGACATAAGATTAAATAATTCTTAACTAAATAATGCCTCCAATTTATTACATAATCAAGCTTATCCACTAATCATATCAACAGAAATCCAAATTAATACCTATACCAAAAGAAGAGGGCAAAATCAACTTCCTTCACATTCTAAAAACTAAATGAATGCTTTATAGAAATTATGAAGCTAAAAGCCCTAACAATCGAGAGCTCACATATAAACGACCAACATTAAAGCAGAGAACTAGGCAACGCAACAAAATTGAGATCAGAACCCACATTACGCGATCGAAAGAAAATGAAATTGATATATTTACTGAGTAAAAGCAATTTTCCATTGAGGTAGCTTTAGGAGGAGAAAGGGAAAGCGCACAGATATCGATGCGATGCGAGACGAGAGTGAGGGAGAGATGTTGCCGTTACTCGACTCCAAGGTCTCATCGTTTTTGTCGCTCTTTTTCCGTATAAAAATAAAAAATCCCCGTGCGTTTGAGTATGGGCCTATAATGGGCTATTTTTATAATAATGGAACAATACTGGGCTTTATATTAGAGACCTCTCTCTCATCTCCGTCTTAAATTGGAAACAGACTCGGAAAAGTAACTAACTGATCGAGCGACAGAGAAAATGATGGTTGAGGATTCTTCAGTATCGGCGATAATGGCGGAAGAGAACAGTGATCCTAACACCTCGACGAACCCTGGCCGTAAAGAGAAGCATGTTCCGGCGAGAAATCAAATTTATCTATGTTTTTGGCTTGAGTTGAGTCTAAGTTGAAGTTTTCCTCATGGCTTATTTTCTTATCAAACATTTTATTAGGAGCTTCCGAAGAGGACTAATGTGCCGGTTTGTAAGGTGCATTTCTTTAATCATCTCAAATCTGATTATTTTTACTTAAGCTTAGGAAAAAAGTAACACAACTTATTCTACTTTTGGAATATAGTAATCATTGGTCTGGTTTAGTCTTTATTTGATTTGAAAGAGAGTTGTTTGTTTTCCTGGAAAGATTTGTGTTTCCAAACAACTTATTATTTTATATGTGATTCGTTGCAGTTTTTTTCTGAGAGGAGCTTGTAGGAAAGGCTTAGATTGTGACTTTCAGCATATAATGGACAGGGATGGTGCAGAACCTATGCGTCGGGTAATTTCATCAGATGTCTCTTCTCCAAGGTTGAGAAGCCCATGTCCATATTAGTTTCATTTTGAAAGTTTCGTATAATTTGGATTCTTAGGATACATCTACGGATCGGAGAGCGAGTGAATCCGAATGGGAATCTGATGAGAGAAGTACGGATCAGAGAGCGAGTGATAACGAATCGATAACTGAGCGGAGATAAGGTACAGAGTCAGGATACAGGCCAGAGAAGAGGGTAACTAAACTAAATGTAATCTTTCTTTCTTTCTTTTACTGATTTCAGTTACTTGTGTGAATGTTCATTCTCAGTCAAGAACTATTCCGGATTCTCGACTGCGTGATCCAAGAGGAACATTCGAAGATATATGCCGAAGACGCCATGAAATAGAGCAATAGAGGAGGGTAAATAAAGAAATTGAATAGAACTGACTTTGTTCACTTATGAGCTAGAGTCCTTGTTGACTTAGCTTGTTTGCTTTTTCTTCAAATAAATATTGTAGGAGAGCCCAGAGAATCCCTTCATGGCTACTCAGACGGAAAGGAATAGGAGAGAAGCTCAAGACAATAATGCAGGAGGAAGAATCATAAATTTAAGTCACCTCATCAATCCAATAAGCCAAGGCATTGCGAGAGAGGAAGGTAAAGAAACTAAATAAGACCTGAATTTGTTCTTAGTTTCTTCCTTCAAATCAAATGTCGTTGGACATTGCAGAGAATCATAAACATTAATGCTAAAGAGAATCTGCAGGAACAGAGAAAATGAATAGGTGGAAAAGTTACATGTTCATTTTGATAAAACTGATCCTTTTGAAATGCAATGTAAGTTTTGATTAAACGAATGATGAAACTTAGTGCAAAATATTTTAAGAAACAACTGTTGAATCCAAACGAAACAAATATAAATAGAAGATAAAACTAAGGTAATACAAAAAAAGTTTCGATATTTGTGTCGGAACAAAGTTTGTTTGTCTGTTGTTTTGCTTATCGGATCTTTCTTCATGTTTGTTTATAAGACTAGTGTTGATGGACAAAAGCGAAATATAGAAGAAATTTAGCAATTGCTTTAACAAAGAACGTAAATAAGTTGTTACAATATTGCATATGATTGGTTTCGTGGTGTAGTTGGTTATCACGTCAGTCTAACACACTGAAGGTCTCCGGTTCGAACCCGGGCGAAGCCATTTCATCTCATTTTTTTATAAGAAAAAAACCATTGTATGTGATAATTTTTTTCTCCTTCGTGTGAAAACTAGAAAGTCATTAAATATGAATTTAAATGTTGGGACCTCCCATCGACTCCAAATAGTCAAATTATGCTATGGAATTCTTTTTATCCGTAAAGCTCAGGGTCAAAACTTTTACGTCTATATGCCAAAACTAGAACGGATAAAGAGCTTCTTTCTTTTAAAAGTTAGTCAATGATTCACGATTAAATTAGCTGCCTACTTTTGATTTAAGTACTCAAATACTTAATCGAATTTATTTATCTCTATCCGCAAAGTTTAGAGTCGAAATTCATTTACACGGATAGATTTCATATTTATGTTTTAAAAATAATTAAGAAGTAAAATTATTTTTAAAAATTAAAATTAACAATTTTTAAATAAAATATAATATTAATATATTATTTTTTGTAAATATTATAATTTTTATACATTAAAATTTCTTACATTATCACATATTTACATATTATACTTTATCAACTATGTAAAAATATTTATTTTATATATACTTTATATATTTTATTAAAAATATTTATTTATATCGAATTAATAGTCTTAGCCCACGCGCGATCCACCAACCCGCAAACAGAATCCGCAGTCCACTATAAACTAGCTCGTGAGGCCCATTTATTAACGAGTTTCTTTATGTCCATATCCGCAACACAACAGAGTTACGAGATACACTAACGCTAGATAATTGCTTGGTACGCAAGAAACTGATTTAGTTTTGTTTCTTGCTCAAATTTAATTTTGTTGTTATTTTTTTATAAGAGAAAAGACATACGTATTGCGACGTGAAAAAGCTATAAGTTCATTTTGATAAAAGTAACCATTTTGAAATTCAATATATTTTTTGATTAAACGAATCATTAAACTTAATGCAAAACAAAATAGCTATGAATACAAACGAAACAAATATAAAATATAAAATATAAAGAATTTAGAGGAAAGAAAAAAATTAACAGAATACGCCATAACAGTCTCCCTCCGGAAATGAAAAGAAGCAAAAACCAATCTTTGATTTGATTACCAGCAAACAGAGAGAATACTAGAGAAACAAAAACAGAATAAGAGATAAGAACTTGGGAGTCCAAGAAACTGATACGAGAACTTACTCTAGAGAGAATCTGCAAGAAGATCAGAGACTAAGCGATAAAACAGAGTCGAGGTTCATTGAAGAAACGAAGGAAACCAAGAAAGAAACAAGAACTTATGACCGATCCTCAGGAACAGAGGCAGATCGTTACTGGGTCGATTCCATCTTCCGGTAAAAGCAAAGGTAGTTTCTAATCTTGAGAGATCCATATGATCCGATCGTATTGGGTTTTCTACTTTTGATCATCATTTCTGATTTCTCGATGGGTATTTCAGTGTTAACAAGACTCGTATGAGTTTCTATTGCTTTTAGTATCTAGTGATCCCAAATGTGAAAAATCAAAGTGATGTTTATGCTGTTGGTATGATCTTTTAGTAGATGAAAAAGGCATGGCTCAATCGAGTGCGCATCCAGTTCGTCCCGGTAAAAAAGATTGTCAGTCTTATATCCAAACTGTTCGGTGTGACTATAGAAGAATATGCCATTTCAATCATCCTCCACATCTTCGACATGTGAGAAATGAAGTTATCTATGTTTTGGCTTGAGTCTAGTTTGCAGTTTTCCTCTTGTCTTACTGCTTATTAACATCTTAATAGGAGTTTCGGGAGAAGACTAATGCGCCGGTTTGTAAGGTACAGTTATTGGATCATCTCAAATCTGGTTATTTTACTGGAAAGATTTTGTTCCAAAAAACTTATGATTTTATATGTGATTCGTTGCAGTTGTTTCTGAGAGGAGTTTGTAAGAAAGACTCATCTTGTTTATTTCGTCACATAAAGGACAGGGATGGTTCAGAACCTATGCCTCAGGTAATTTCATCAAATGTCTCTTCTCCATGATCATATTGGTTTGAGATACTTACAACGGAAGAGTGTAAAGAAACTAACTTCTTACAGAGTATTCTTTGTTTGTTTTGACGTTATCTTTTTTTTTAAAACTTTGATTCTCAGTCTACAAGTCAGAGACCGAATGAATCAAGACAAGAATTTGAAGATATATGTCAAAGACGTGATGAAAAAGCAAGCGGATTCAAGCGACCAAGGGTAAATAAAAATGAATGAGATCTGACTTTATTCTTAGTTTGTGTTACTGATTTCAGTCACTTGCTTATTTCTTCAAAACAAATATCGTAGCAGATTCCAGTAAATCCCAACGTCAATGCTCAAGAGAATCTTCAGGAACAGAGACAGGGAAATAGTAAGAGGCAGAGAAGAGAGGCTCAAGAGAATATGCAACAACAGAGATTTATGAAGGTAAAGAACTAAAACAAGATCTGATTCTGTTTCTTTTACTGTGGAGAATATTGAAACAGAGCATACTCTGTTTTTTTCCTACTGTGAATTCTCATTTGATTTTGTTGTTTCGATTAACTTATTATCAGGAGATGCAAGAGAATCACAATGTCTATGCTCATAATCAACTGAATCCGGAAGAACATAGAAAGAGAGAGCTTGAGTGGCAGAGAATGGAGGCTCATTTGAGAGTTGATCAGGTATTTAAATCAATCATTAAGATTTTCTCAATAGCTTTTGCAAATATCAAATGTCTCCTTCTCAAAACTGGTTGGTGTGACTATGGAAGAAAGTGCCGTTACAATCATCCTACACATCTTCGACATGTGAGAAATAAAGTTATTTATGTTTGGCTTGATTCTAATTTGAAATTTTCCTCTTGTCTCACTGCTTATTAACATCTTAATAGGAGCTTCAGCAGAGGACTAATGCGCCGGTTTGTAAGGTACAGTTCTTGGATCATCTCAAATCTGTTTATTTCGGTTGGTTGTGTTATAAAGAGTTAAAAAAACGAGATTTTGTTCAACTTAAGCTTAGCAAAAAGTAACACAACTTATTATAGTTTTTGTAGCTTCATTTAAAAGATAACAAGAATCTTGGAAGATCTTGTCTGGTTTAGTTTTTACTTGATTTGAAAGAGAGTTGTTTGTTTTCCTGGAAAGATTGTGTCCCAAGCAACTTATTCTTTTTTATGTGATTCATTTGCAGTTTTTTTTAAGAGGAAAGTGTAAGAAAGGCTCAGATTTTTTATTTCGTCACATAAAGAACAGGGATGGTTCACAACCTATGCGTCAGGTAATTTCATCAAATGTCTCTTGTCCATGTTCATATTGGTTTGATGTAACGTTTTGTTTGATTTTTTTTAGATACAAAGGAAGAAACTAATTTCTTACAGAGTATTATTCTTTGTTTGATTTTTTTTCGATACTTACAAAGGAAGAAACAAGACCTGATTCTGTTTCTGTTACTGTGGATGATAATGAAACAGAGCATACTCTGTTTTTTATTTCTACTATGAATTCTCATTTGATTTTGTTGTTTCGGTTTACTTATTATCAGGAGATGCCATGGAATCACAATGTAGATGCTCATAATCAACAAAATCCGGAAGAACAGAGAAAGATAGAGACTGAGAGGCAAAGAACGGAGGCTCGTTTGAGACTTGATCAGGTGTTTCAGATTTTCTCAATTGGTTTTTCAAATATCAAATACAGGAAGAAGATTCTCATTTGACTTTCTTTTTTTTTGGTCTTCTTCAGATGCGACCCACTGCTCTGTTTAACGAATCGAGTCGACCCAAAGAGGTGGTAAAAGAATTCGGACTTAAAGATTTCAAAGGGGTTTAAGAGGAAACAGATTTACAAGATCTACACAAGTCATATTTGTTACGTCCAAAGACTCCTTCCTTGGAAGACAAGAAATAAATCTGTGTTATGTAGAACCAATTTAGGTTTTAGTAGTTTCAGTTTTCGTTTTATAAACTCTGAAAATCGCTGCATTGTACGGAGCTTATTCCGCGATGGCCGAGGAGTGATATAATCAAAGAGATTTCTATATTGGCCGGAAAAATTCAAATTATACGAAAGATAAAACATTGTTGCTAACTGCTAAGTGAGGTTTTATATATATATGTATTGGTCTTTCATTAGAGACTTGTTAAATACTATTAAAGCATAATTAAACATGTCTAATTTCGCAAAACGTATAATTGGTAGGATTAGCATGTGGGAGTGGAATATTAGAATAGTAGAAATGTAGAATTGTTTCCACGCTTTTGTTAATCATTTGTTCAGATTGGTAGGATACATTAAATTGTTAGTTTTGACTAAAATTAATCGATAAGCTTTTTTTCATAAATCACATTTTTTTGTTAGTATCTCTTTAATTTCTCCCTGACTTCTCTCTAATTTCTTTCTTTCTCAAATTTTTTTTTTTAAGTTTCAACATTTCTTCTTCGTTTTTTGTAAATTCGCCGGTCGGCATCGACTCCAACGTCGACCGTACTCTTTCTAATTATATTATAGGATCTATCTATAAAAAAAACTTCAATATTTGGGGATGACAAATTGGAAAGATCCAAGTGTGGGTGATTTTTTGGGTGTTTTCCTTTCTCTTCTTCATGGTTTTGTCGGTTATGTTTCACCGGCGATCTGTATGTGATCTCGCTTTTGAGTACCGATATTCTCTTTCACACCTCAATTTGTTGGGTTGGTGTCTTTTCGACGTGTATCTTCCACACGTCATGTCTGTTCATGTGTTTTGCCAACAATCTCACCATGTTTATCATGTATAACAGTTTGATATATTAGATTTGATGAAAAATTAGTCGTATTTTCTATTCTGGATTTTTCTTTGTATTATTTATTTTATGTCTCTTTTCATGTAGAGTTCGATTTCGGGGAAATTATCATTTGTGGTGTTTCTGCTGGTAATTTCTGTTGGCTTGTTAAAATTTAGGCGAAAGACAAATTCATACAGATACAACCATTAGTTGTGAAGTTTGAAGTTTTCATGCACTAATGTTTTGAGATTTGTGAAATTCTTATACTGTGTCATAATTGAATGATAACCAAAAATCATTATATTTGAATTCGAATACAGAGAAAAAACTTAACATATTTGTTAATCTGTTAGCAAATAAAACTTCTCAAAGTGAAACATCGTCAATTTCACTTTTTATATTGTATCGATCTTTAAACTATTTGTTTAGAGTATATATACGACACTATCTCTATAATTTTATAAACTATTTTCTTTGTTTATTCTTTTTAATTTTAATCAACTAATGCATTCTTAAAGGCTTCACGCCCAAAAGGCCTTGCTGCCTTAGCATAGAGTTTTTTTCCTAGTTTTTCCGAAAATGTAAAAATCTTCCGACTGACAATTTAGTCAAAATACCTAATTAACATTTTCCCCGCCAGATTTGTGAAAATAGCTACAGTATAATGAAAACCCCTCCTCGATTGTTGTCGATACAGTCTCGAGTTCCTGAAATGTTCTCGTCAGAACGAAATTAGGGTTTCATTTGTCTTCCTTCAGAATCGTGTTGGGAACAAGAAGGGGAAAAATGGGTATTCAAGGGCTATTGCCGTTACTGAAATCGATAATGGTATCGATTCATATCAAAGAGCTTGAAGGTTGTATCGTCGCTGTCGATACATACTCATGGCTACACAAAGGCGCTTTATCTTGTAGCCGTGAGCTCTGCAAAGGATTACCCACCACAAGGTTCGTATCTCTCTCTCTCTTTCAAGTTACTTGATAAATCCAGATGCATATTGATTGGTTTTTGCTTTCCCCCCAAATTTAGAAAAATTGGGTTTCTTTGGCTCGAAGTGTTTGGTCTCATTTCGTTAAACACACACTTAAAAATCAAAGCTTTTTCTTTGTTAAGATTTAATGGGCTTTCCGATTTTAATTTCTCCAGTTAATGGGAATGAGATTTGACTGGATGCTGTTTTGATTCTGGTTTTAGAGAAGATAATGGGTTTACTTACTGTTGTATATATTTTAGGCATATTCAATATTGTATGCATAGAGTGAACCTACTCCGTCATCAGGGAGTGAAGCCTATTATGGTCTTTGATGGAGGTCCGTTACCGATGAAACTAGACCAAGAGAATAAGCGTGCTAGGTATGCAAACATTGGCAAGTTTATGCGAAACCTGTGAGGTTATCATTGAACAAGTTTCACACCAAGTGATTTCTTTTCTATAACAATCAAGTTCAGGTCTAGAAAGGAGAATCTTGCACGTGCATTGGAGCATGAAGCAAATGGAAATTCCTCGGCTGCTTATGAGTGCTATTCAAAGGCTGTGGATATTTCACCTTCTATTGCACATGAGTTGATACAGGTAACACTAGGCTGGATTACTTGTACTCTTCTCCAGATAAATGGATTTTTATTTTTCTTTGATTGATTTGTTGTCAATCTCTTTGAACTGAATTTTTTCTACCATGGAAGGTTCTGAGGCAGGAGAACGTTGATTACGTTGTCGCTCCATACGAGGCTGATGCACAGATGACATTCTTGGCTATTACTAAGCAAGTTGATGCAGTTATCACTGAGGATTCTGATCTCATACCTTTTGGCTGCCCAAGAGTAAGGTTTCTGTTACACTTTTCATCAGTTCATCAGTATTTACACTTTGCTTTACTGGTCGAGAATAATGTCAATTCCTTATCCTTCCGGGTGTAGTACGATCTCTGCCTTCAACAATCGATTTTTATGTCGTAGATCATTTTTAAAATGGACAAGTTTGGGCATGGTGTTGAGTTTCAAGCCTCCAAGCTACCCAAAAATAAGGAGCTCAGTCTTTCTGGATTTTCAAGCCAGATGGTTCTTGAAATGTGCATATTAAGTGGCTGCGATTATTTGCAGTCACTGCCAGGAATGGGACTTAAAAGAGCTCATGCACTCATTACAAAGTTCAAGAGTTATGACAGGGTATACATTATTTTCTCAATTGATTTTACAATTTGGTAAAGCAAAATTATGATTAATTCAAACCTAGTTTTAGATTTTCTGGCATCAATCTTATAGACATAGTTCTTGAAAAATGTTTTCTTGTTAATTTGTCGCTAATTTGCTTTCAGGTTATTAAGCACTTAAAGTACAGCACAGTTTCAGTTCCTCCTCTTTATGAAGAGTCCTTCAAGAAAGCTGTATTGACTTTCAAGCATCAGCGTGTCTATGACCCAACAACGGAAGATATTATACACTTATCTGACATTTCTGATAACCTAGGCGAAGATTCAGATTTTGTAGGCCCATATCCTTTGAGACAAGTCTTTTGATATTAGGCCTCCATTTGTCAATACTGATTAAGGAACAAATTTTTATTTGATTCCCTAACGTTGTTCACATCAATGCCACAACATATTGCTAAGGGTATAGCATTAGGCCAGCTTGATCCATTCACACAGTTGCCATTCCAGGTACACTATGCTGACCTTTCTATATTTCTAATCTCTCCCTCTCTTTCCCTCTTGGAGATGTTTTCTTGATTCGTTGTCTTGTTTTCTTAAATGAATAGGCTGGGAGTGTTACTCCTAAATTGGCTGTTGATGATACTTCCCGTCCCAAAAGTTTCAAACCTGAAACTCTGAAGAAAAAGCTTGATTTGCCAGTCCAGAAAAACCTTCTTACGAAGTACTTCTGTATCCTTCAATGTTAAGTCCCATATCTTTCATTTCTTGGCGGTTATTACATTGTAGAACTTGGTTTAGTAAGATTGTTCTTTGATCAATAGTACGCCCTGTATATCTTCAAGAGTTTAAAAAGCTGTTGGCATTGCATTTGTTAACATTGCGTCCTGTATATCTTCAAGGATGTTTGATCTGAACCAATTGTTCTTCACTTAACTTTTAAAAGGCTTTGCAACTATTGAGGCAAAAAGAAAATTCAAGGCTCCTAGGACATCACCAATGCCTGTGACCCCAACTGATGAGTCTCCGAGCACTCCTGAGGATAATGCAACAGATGTAGATGCTCTTTCAAGTCAGACAACAAATGAATCCCCAGTTTACAGCTTGGTAAGAAACTAGAAGAACAACATTTTAGTTCTTAGAAGTTGTAGCATAGGCTCTAATCTATTTGTGTCTTTAGGCTGAGAATTCACGTGCCGGCAAAGTTGCAGAGCACAGAGAGTCATCTGACAACGGTAAAATTGCTTTTGTTTCTGTATTTGAAAAAAATTACACTCTAAACTTTCTATTATGACTCATCTTTTACATATCACAATCTTTTAGATGCAATGGAAAGAAGTCACAAGGACCTTGATTATAAGTACATCAAACAGGAGTTGGAGAGACCGAAAACAGATAGTGTGAAGGTTGTAGTAAGAAGCAAATATTTTAAGCAGAAGGAGGAGGATTCAAGTCTCAAACAATCGATCCCATGTCTCAATGATTGCTCTGTCATTGGTCAGAGAATGACTGTTAAAACTATGATAAAAAAGTCAAGCGCATCTAGAAGAGAAGAGAGTGACAGACCAATAGCAACAAGTCCATGTTTCCATCATGAGCGAATTTACAACAATCATGAAGATGCCAAAGAAGTGAGTTTCTCTGCCATAAAAGAGGTGGCTGAGAGAACAGCAAAAATCCACAAGATAGACCATCAGATCAATAAAGAAGAACAGAACCCATCCGATGAGATACTTGACACCTTTAGTACTCCCGAGAATTTTATTCCTCTCTCTTCCATTTCTATCAATAGTTTGCGTGGAGCTGCAACAGGGAAAAGGAAGCTTGATTCAGATGAAAACCTTGAGAAGGTTAGATAGCATTGTTCTATTAGCCCATGTCTATATTTTGCCGCTTATGCTATCACTGAAGCCATTTTATTAACTTGTCTAACTATTTCAGGAAAATTTGAATTCCAAGCACATGCGCATGGAAGAAACTGAGCCTGGTAAGTTATAGGAATTCCGGCCCCCTAAACACTTGTATCTGTATAATTGTTATATAGGCAATGGAATCTTCGACTAAAACGGTTTATTTGGCCTTTACTATCCTGTGAAGCTGTAAATGCAGACACATCATGTGAATCTGACGATGTTGAGAAGTTTGGATCCAACATTTCACATATAGGGCAATACTCAGAAATAGCAGAGAAATCAGTGGAAAAGTTTGTCTCTGCTATATCATCTTTCAGATATTCTGTGTCTGGCTCTCGTGCTAGCGGTCTTCGTGCACCTCTCAAAGATATCCGCAACACTTGTCCGTCCAAAGGGTAAACATTTTGACCTCTCAAAGTTTACTATCTTCAATAGTCTCTTGTGATGGATGCAATAATCTCAACTCTCAAGCGAGTTTTGCTTATTTTCTTTCTTTGGTTTTGTCCAAAATATAGGTTATCTCCTAAAACAGGCTTCAGCAAGTTTGGTTATGCGTCAAGGAGCCGAGACACTGTGACAAAGCCAAGGCGATTGTGAGCTTCAGATTTGTAAGTTAACCATCTCTTTTGGGCCACATGGGTGAGAGCTTTTGATGTTGAAGAATCAAATATTGTTGTTGTATACATAGCTTTTACTGTGCATACATTCTTGTTGACAGAATCTTTACACAACAATTTGATTCATAAATTGAAAGTTGTTAGAAACAACTTTCACCTTGTGATCTCTTGGAAATTAGTGAATATCAATTTTGTTTCTTTTTATTGAATATCATTTTCATAAACTGAAAATTGCAGAGATCCAAAAGCAATAGTGTTGCAATAAATGTTATATTGGGCCAAACTATAAACCTTCCAAGTGATTTATTGAGAAAAAGACAAGCTAAATTTCTGCATCAATGATTTGGGATTGTTTGTTTGCACACGTATTAAATTTGGGGAAATTTGTGGCTGAAAAGGTATGCATGTGAATGCAAAAAATAATTAAAAAAAAAGCATATCATCTGTATGCGTCCAATCAAATTCTGACAGGTTTTGATCATCTAACTCGAAGTTTCTGTGTTTTCTCACACACGTGGTCCAATTTACTTTACCACGTCATCACAGCTATTTTTGTTGTCTTTTTACTGTTTTTTTTTTTTTTTGAATAATAGTCGTTTTAGGCAATCTGTTTAAAGTTGTTTGGTTTTATCCGGAAAAAGTAAAGTGAAACTTGTACACTTACGAGGTAAAGACAGTATTACGATGAATGAATCGAACATCTGATGTTAATATATAAACCATTTAATTTAAGGAAAACAAAAATATTTACACCTACGAAAACATACTAGTTGTTTTAAATTTTCGCGATAATATATGTAAGGATATAGTATGATCTATTAGAATAAATATCTTTTTATTTTTTTCCTATATATAAAAACCATGTTTTTGACACATGAGAGTCATAAATCGTTGTTAGTCACGCTATGATTGCATAAAACTTTCTTGGCAATTTCTTTTTTTATTAAATGACAGATAAGGAGAAATTTATGCAATTATAGTGTGACTTATTATTTCCTTGTCGGTTTTATTTTTTTTTAAATAAAGAAAACGCATGATTGTAAGAAAAATAAGCTGCCTAATCTAAGACCGGTCATGTTAGATTTGAATTTTAAACAATCTCTGTAAAAGTATAAAACATATACTATAATAGCGCAATTCGAATGTGAAAAACAAGCTTAAAAGTTCAAATATTATAGTGTATATTAAATAATTTAGTCAGTAACAAAGTTGATGGATAAGAACATGGCTAGATGCATGTGCCGTCGGCTTATGATCATGTCAGAGTATATCCACGAGACGCTAAAATGTTCCAAAGGGATGGCTAGTATGAAAAATTAATTATACCAATATCTTTTTCCTTTTTTTTTATGATAAGAACTTAATTATTAATCCCCATACCCCTAGCTACTTTATAAAAATAAACTGATAGAACTAGATATACGTGACTCTTTAGGTAATATAATATCTCCAAAACGAGATAAACTTACTTGACCATGTCATTTTATTTCTGTTAAACTTGAGATTATGCTTCCGAACACGTGTGTTTAGTATCTTAATTTATGTAGCTTCTTGCTTTCGTATACAAATTTGATAAACAACGATACTTTACCGTATGTAGCTAATTTATAAGAGTCAAGTGGTTGAAAGACTAATTCTGAAATTATAGGATTATCGTTCGCATTTCCCCACTACGATTATAATTTTGATTGGAATACCAATTATATATTAAAAAAAAACACTATGTAATTAAATAGAATAATGCATATTTCTCGCGTTGATGTCACCGGCAAGACATGTCTCTCTCTCAATCAATTACAACAGAACAGCTGGTTCTATTCAACTTTTGTTCTCATCTTCATTGGAGAAAAAGAAAATTCCAACACTCTTGCAAAGATCTTCATAATACATTCATGATTTTCATTTATTATACAAACAAATCCAGCGAAAAAAATGGTTGATGAACACCGAATTTCAATTTCTACACAGAACAATCATAAGTAACTTGATATTTTTTTCTGTTTTCTATTACAATTAAGAGAATCAAAATTAAGAATAAACAAGGACATAAATGTTCTTTTTTTGACATTTTCTCTGACCTTCAATTAAAAATTGAGAAAATTAAACTAAAACAATACAAGACCGCTGAATTTTCTTCCACTAAAAGTCGAAACCCCACCCCCCCCCCAAACAAAAAAAACGGAAGACGAAAAATTGATAAAAATCGGGAACCGGTTTTATGCCTCCAAAAACCCGGTTAACCTGAGAACCGAATTACGAACCCGGCTCAGATCTCGTCCTTTAAGAGTCCTTCCGTTACCTGTACAAACGGAAAACGCCATTTGACCTCCTTCATTCCTCTGTCCAATAATCAGATGCGGCGGAATCATGTTCCTTCCTCCGTCATCGGAATATTCCTCCTCCGACGAGTACCTCCGCATCATATTCTTCGGTATATTCACCGGAAGCGAAGTCGAGAACGTCGCCACCGGTGTAGGCAAGGGCGTCGTCTTGCTCCGCCTCGATTTGTTTCTAAATGTTTCAGAGTTTTTCTGGAAATCAACCGGGCGATTCTCTTTCTCGTTCCCGTCCTCTCGCCGGCGAATTGGGATGTAATTGTCAGAGAAAATGATCTCAGATTCGTCGAATTCCTCCGACATTTCCAGAAATCAGAGGTTCTAAGAAGAAATTTCGAAAAGGGATTTTGAGATTTAGGGTTTATGTAAAAGTGAGATTAGATTAGATTAGAGAACAGTAAGAAGAAGAGGAGAAATGAAGAGTTTAAATAGAGAAGAGGAAACGTAGAGAGTACTCAAGTTATCATTTTTGATTTCTTATGTGATGATGTCATCATAATGTCATTGAGTGAGGGCCCCGCTTTACTTTCTATATCTATATACTATCTATATGTTTTGACACTTGGTTGAAGCTCAATTAATTTTTTTTGGTTAAAGATTTTTTTCCATTTTTTAAGACTTCAAAAGAAAATTTATCTTTTTTTTTGGGGTAAAATAATAAAAATGATCTTATCTAAATGTATCTGTATATATGTAGACAGGTGACTCATATTGGACTGAATCCTTCCTCTTTATATCCCTGACTATTACATTGGACAAATCTTATCCGTAGAATGTTAATTGGAGACTCTGATTGGATATTCGGTTTTATTGACTATGATTAAATATGTTTTATCTGATTCTCATTAGTAGTCAGGTTTCTGGAAGTAACTATACAAATTATATATAGTACTCGCAACGTTTTCACTTGATCGGAATAGTTTAGATAAGAATTATGATGATTTGATTCTCTATCTCGATTTTCAACTTTAACATTTTATTATTGGTTTATACCTTCCATTTTTCTTACGGTAAGTTCACATTGGTTTAACTTTTTGAGGTTTGAAAGTTACATATTAATCGGTTTGGAATTTAGTAGTATACTATAGATATTTTTCTTAAAAATGAAATACATTTTCAGTTAAAGGGGAATATTTAATTTGTATAAATATTTTGGTAAAGATGAATTTTTATTTTTCGAAAAGTAAATTTCCACATAAGATTGAGATTTTGGCAGGTCTGTTCCCCAAAAATTCAAGTCAAAGTGATATTATATAATATTTTTCGTTTTTCGTACTTTTTCTGTTTCAAATTATTAAATATTTTAGTTAAAAATACATGATTTAAAAAGATAACATAAATAATTTACTTTGAATGATGTTACATTAAAAATAGAATATTAATTTTTTTAATCATTTTTCAAAAAGTAAATTTCTACATAAGACTGATATTTTGGCAGGTTTATTTTGCAAAAGTTCGAGTGAAAGTGATACATTAATTTTAATATTTTACATTAAAAATAGAATATTAAATTTGATTTAGCCAATAAATAAATTCATTACAAAATATAAATGATCTTAAAAATCAAGTTCAGATAATACTATGTGAATACTTAAATACTAGACTACTTTAAGTTTAAAATAATAATCCTGCAGAATAAGTGAATACTGAATACGATAACAAGCTAAATTTAATTTCAAACGAAAAGATAGGTACATATATACATATATGATATATAAATAACATGAAAATAATTAATATAAATATAATATTTTTCTTTTCTTATTAAAAAGTTAATATAGTTGGAAACTTGGAATTATACTTTTGAAGTGTTTACTTGAAAAAAGAAGCTAGGTGTGTGCGTGTACTGACAAATCAGTCTCCGTTTCTTGTGGCCCACGTATCGTTTCACATTATTGTATCTCATTATTTCAATTTAGTAATATTTTACCCAACAGAAAATTATAATAAATTCTTAGCGTGAATTCTTTGAACTGTTCTGGGCAGTGGTCCAGATTACGTTAATTAACATCATACGGTACTTAATGTAGTTTATTTTTTAAAAATATTTGTTTATAGGGGAGATTAATGAATTAATACGTTCTTTCAAACCTAGATAAGTTTCGAAAAAAAGCCATAGCTTTTATAAAAATGCATATCTTTTTATTTGTAGTCTACAATACATATATGCAGATTACCAGATTGTATAATTTTTTTTCTTTAGTTTCCACTTTCCATTTTTATTTATTGTCAGCAATTAAATTTAAAGGTTTTTTCTTACTCACGTTTAGATTTAAACTTTTATAACCTTTACAATTCGACTGACTAGAGAAGACAAGAAAACTCGATAAAATATTAGGACAACTATTTTTCTAAAAGGTTTTGAGGTCCAGCTAATTTTTTTAAAAGGTAATACTTATATTTTTAGGACCACCAAATCTGTTTTTTTTTTCTTACTAAAATTGTTGTTTAGAAAATATTTTTTTTTTTTCGATTTTAAATAAAAAATATAAAAGCCAGAATTATTATTAGCTCTGTCATTTACTTCACATTATTTGTTCATTTTTGGAAGTATTGACTCCCAAAAGATTTCTGACCTTAAGAGAAGTTGTTGGTTTGAATGATTTTTATAGTAGTTGACAAAAACAAAAATTTAGTATCATCTAAGAAAATAACAATGTTGATCAATTAAGAAGCTTGGGTCTTAAAATTCCTATTTAATAAATTTGTGTTTGCATTTTGAAATTTTTTCTCATTATTGCGATAATGTTGATATGTTTTACTGCACCCAATAATTAATAACATTATGTTAATGACAATGAACGCAATGGTGATCCGTTTTGTAGAATAACTAAGGGTTTTTACGTGCTCAGCAATTACAAATTACAACATCACGGGGTTTTGTTTCTAACCTACCCTATCTCTTTCCAAGCCTACAAAATTTTTTATTCTAAGAATATCTTTCGTCTAACAAAATATTAGATGAATAGAAAAATATCATAGCAAGTGAATCATGAAAAAATCATTGGATACAAAATGTGAAAGCTGATTAACAGTAAATGAGATTTTTAGAAAAGGTTAAAAAATTATTATTTAGTTAATGATTAAAGATTTTTCTAAACTAAATTTAATTTAATATTTTGCAAAATTAAAAGAAAAATCATATGTTGATTTTCAGCTTCTATTATTCCGTTTAAAATATTATGAATAGTTAGTAATGGGTGGTCACATTTTACTAATGTAAAAGCATGAAAAACAAAACTTTTGAAAAAGCTACATAACACTTTATCAAAAACAAAAAAAGCTACATAACATTCATGTCTATTACATCAACTAATTTTTCTTATAGTTTTTCCTTTCAGTAGACTCAAATAATATATAGATAACTGTATACATATATATATATATATATATATTATCTAATTATAAAAATAAGAATCGATACATCTAACTACGAAGAAAACTAAATGCTGAAAATAAAAATAAAAATCTTAGAAATAAAGCATATAATAATGTTCGAATTCTTAAGGCCATTTTTAGTGGTAATTTCTCAGTAGAGTATTTACAAAAAAAAATTGATATAAAATTGATATAAAATCTACTAAAAATATCTACATATAAAATCTTTTGGGTGGGTTTTTATATACTTTATTGAGAAACTACTAATGAATATGTTCTATTCTTAACTAACAGAAAAAAGTATATGATTTTGATATCCGTAAGTCAAAGTAGAGCAAACGATTGATAAGAAAGCAAAGTTAGGGCTCCTCTTCGAATACAACAAAAAAGCAGCACTCGCAACAACCATAATCAGTTAAGCAATCGGTCAAATTACTTTAAATCTTTTGGGTCACTCTTTTTTCTTCTTTTAGGATAAACCACATAAATCTAAGCGATTGTAGAATGATTCGGTTCAATTAGTATTATTTTGTAACAAAATAATAAGGAAATTGTACACTTGAGATATTAAAATCGCTTTATATGATTCAGACACTAAAACACACACATTTTTTTGTTTTCACAAACTAAAAACACACATTTTAAACAGCAATATGTGTTCACATTTTAATCCGTAGACAGTCACAAAATCGTAAAATCTCTTGCAACCGCGTATAGACAACATTATAATTCGCACCTAGGAGTGTCATAATTCAAATTATATATTCAATTTAAATGACATGCCCTAAGCGAGTTTTATCCGAATTGCGAAGACTTTTACAAACTTTTGATATGTTTTTGAGTATATTTATTTTTCATACTGTATATTAAAATGAAGAGGAAAACGACAAATACTTTCAGTTTCAGAATTAATGACAAAAGAGTTTTGGGCATTGGAAGTGTGTTATGTGAATTTACGTCATCGTAGGCCGCGTCAACGGAACCTTCGTGGGCCCCACTTTCCAGATCTATCTTGAAATGCGATGAAGCCATTTGTGAACCAAACACGTGTAACAACTACGTCATCATCACAGTCGGATCTCGAAGTTATGTTTCGATTGACTGGACTTTCAATGTCTTTGTCCTTGTCTTCTCTTACGTGGCAACTTTTATCCTTTTCAGTACTATATTGAGTAACGGTGTATCCTAAATCTTCTAATTCGTGGGTTGGTGATAGTGATTACCTTGACATAAGCATGTGTTTAAAAATATTTTGATAATCTCAATCCCATATATTTTTATATTTTCTATAGCTCGATTTTCTTACATTTTGATATGTACAAATTTGTCTTATTTAGTTCGAAGCTAAAGAATGACTACCAGACACGCATATTCTAGGAATTTGTGGTAGGTAAGATCATACAATAGAATTTGACATTAAATATACAATTTCTCTTTTGTTACTCTAAAGTATACATATACAGTCTTAAAAGATTAAACCAAAAAATATAATACTCTTAAAGATGGTGAAAAAGACTTCAATGCCATCTATAAAGATCTGAGAAAGAAAAAATGCGAGGAAAGCGGGCAAGAGTCAAGAGTCAGGACTCGGTTTTGCCATTTTTCTTTTGTTAAAGGTTTTGGTTTTGCCATTTTGAACTACGTTAAATATGGTCCGGACACCTGTCAGGTGGTCAACATAAATTTATATAATCAGATAAGCACGCATAGAGTAAGTATGCATTTATATTGCTGAAGAGAAAAAATAAGTGATTTCGTTAAATGCTTCTCCAAATCACAAATTAGATAACATGAGCTTTAAGTTTTTCGATAATGACATACGTGTGCGTTATGTATTTCCATAGGCATATACTACTATTAGATACTGTATTCGTCTGTTATTGATATAGATATTGTAGAGTCAATGTTGTGCTGGCTGCAAGACGAGAGCCACAATTAGATTTAATAATTTTTTGCTTGCCCGAAAGTATGGTTAATATAATACGTACGTAAAAGTCAAATGGCAATGTAAATCACATGAAATTGCTAAGTTTGATTACGTACTTTATAAGTTTGATCCAATGATTGATATTCTTTCTTTGGGGTTTGGATTCTTATATAGTGCAACGTAAGTAATAGATAATCCAATAAAAATGATGTGGAAATTATGCTTATCGATGGAGTTAGTCCCTACGATTTTTTTAATTACCATAAAATGCTTAATTCCCCCCCCCCCCCCCCCCCCCCCCCCGGCTCCATTTCTTATTTTTTGGGGGAGGGGTAGTTATTTGGTTATTCTGTTGCTATTGTTAGCAAGAGAATGTAGATTTATAAATTCATCGTATACCTTGCATATACGCTATGATTTTTGTTTTTTTCGTAAACATGTATTGTTAGTTCTCATAACCAAGACCGGATGTGAGAATTCGAGAACCTAAACAAAACAAAAAATGAAAGATTTTTACAAACTTGATCAAACATAATTCAAATATATATATATATATATATATATAAATAAAAGTTGATAACATTACACAAATCATCCAAAAAGCAATAAAAAAACAGAATAATTTATTACCTTTTAAAAAATACTTTTAAATGATATTTTAGCAAAACCATCCATCAAATTTGAATACTCGAACTCTTCAATTAAATCTCTTTCAATAGACAAGATAGCCAAACAATTCAAGCTTTCCTCTAACATGTTTTTTCTTTATCTAAAGAATATATACTTCATTTTTTTTATTTTACATAGTATATAGATATATCAGTATTAATGTATATATAATAAACAAATCTTAAAACGGGGATCCCACAAAAATGGAGACCCTAAACCAATGATTCACCTTGCTATGCTCAGTGCCGACCTTGCTCATAACTAATTACTTCATAAGATATTCTATTACATGTAAACCAGTAACAACTAACAAGCTTTAAATAATCCAATGTGTAATTTTTTTATATTATACTTCGCAATATGAAAATTAATCTTATGGTTAATTAATGGAAAAAAGAGACAAAGGAATAAAAATCATTTTAACAAAAAATAAAATTTATTGTTAACCAATCTATTAAATCCAACATTTTTAAAAATAGTATCTTGGCTACAAGTGTTTCTAGAGTATTGAATCTTATGAAATTTGGACTAGTTTTTTTTAGTGTCTCTTATTTATCCACTGATTCTTTACAAAATAAAATCTGGATTACAGTTGTAAATTTGTAATTATGTTCATAATTGTATGTCTTTTAGTTTGACAATTAAAATGTACATGTTTTTAATAGGAATTAACCCATTAAAGGAAGTCTAGCCCAATTATATCTGAAAACTTAGTAGGCCGGGTCGGCCTAGATTATCAGTAAAGATTAGTGAGATAGAGTGTTGACATCTCTCCGCTGATGGTTCAAACTTCAAACTGATCAGTTCCAATAAGCCCAACAAATACATTGATGTTGAGATGATATCAGAATCCTGAATCCTAGCTCTTGCTTCCCCTGCCATGGTAGCCACTTATCGTACCAGATAGATGTGCTGCGTCCATCCTTCACCTCTTTACGCACAAAATTGATCGTTATTTTCCAAACTTTTAGGATCTTTTTCCACAACCAAGAGTCTGACTGCACATGTTTACAAAAAAAAAACATGGCTAATTCGTAAATATATAATATGGTACAAATTAAACATTGATTATCTTACTATAGAAAAAAATTCTAGCATGCAACGTATATTAACGATCGAAAAGTCTACCATTTGATAAAAAGTTGATGACAATTCCTTTTTCTTTGTGTGTGTGTGGTGGGGAATATAGCTTTACGCCCGTTAAAAATGTAGCTGAAATTAGAAAAAAATAAAAATAAAAGACTTCCATCGACGATTACCATATGCGAACTTTTTGCAACATAGTTATGGGCTCTTTAACAAAAATATAGTTATGGGCTTATGGCTAATTAGATAGAGCGTAAATATTCTTTAACAAGAAAAAGATAGAGAGTAAATATTTTTGGAAACTCGTTACCAAATTCTAAAACGTTACTAATCGTTCATTAAGCTTGTGATTGAACAATCACATTTATATGTCAAATCAAGTCTATGGATACAGATGTTTCTGTAAAAAGAAATAAAATACAACATTGTCCCGACAGAGCACAATGGCCTGTAATAGTCTTTTATCAAAACCAATCACTTTTCGAATGATATATATGATGAGTCCCAGCGATTTATTACAAAACTAACATATTGGGATCAATTATGTCATACGAATGATCTGTTCAATACTGCCTTTCAAGTGAAGGTAAAGTAAGCAAGTATTTAGTTTGCTTAATATTTTTCCGAGTTTTGATGACATCGATGATCGATCATAAGTAACATTAACTAACATATTAAAGTCCAATATCCCTCGAATGAACATTAAGCAATGAGCTAATTTAGCCGTTTTTATGATGTCATTATAATTTCTTACAAAAATAAATTAATCCAGAAATTCGTCATTAATCTAATGATCTCTGTCGTATAGCTGTCAAACAATGGATATTTTTTTCAAGACAAAAGAAATTAGTTCACATAAATCATCAAACATTACAAACTATTAGAATAGCGAATTAAAAAAAAATATCTACTGCAGATAAACATGGACCGTCAACGTCTCGAAAAGATTTAGTTTAAAGCAGGAGCATGTTACCCACTAACTCAATTTTTGACTTTACTTTTGCCCTACAACAAAACTCCCAAGTTCCCAACCAACTTTCATTAATTGCAGTTCCAACTCATTAACCAAAATTGGCATTAAGAACCTAATTAATTTCAACCATCGATTCCCTTATAGTAAGACCAATTTGGGTGCTAGTACATCGTGAAACAGACGGTGAACGCCAGGAGTTGTAAATAAAAATAAGTAGTAGCATTAATTAACAGCCAATTACAATAGCTTCTTGGTTAATGAAGAATATTAGAGTTGACTAATATAACATTAAATATGTGACGAATTAGATTTTATATTAGGAATTGTGGATGAAATGGAGAGCCAAAAACCCTTACAAGATGGTTTTGGCATCTTCTTTCTATTACATGCATGTACACTAGGCCACAAAATATGTTATTTGTTCTTGTTTTTACAATTTCATAATGTTATTTTACTGAACGGACTTGGTCAAATCTCGGCAGCAATTCACTTTGATAGTAGATTCAATTTCATAGCCTCGTGAACTATTTCAATAATGCAAATTAAAGTTCAAAAATGGATGAACGTTTTATATTCGCGACGCCAACTGTTGGTGATCAAGACCCGTATAGACAACTCTCACATGTATATTGCTCTTGTGTCTCATAGTTAAACAAATATTCTCATTACTTCTTCAAATTTTTTGTTTTGTTTTGTCAAACTTCTTCAATTTTCCAAAATGAGTGATTTCTCTGCAACTTATCAATTCATGCTTCACTTGTTATATACAGAACTATTAACAACACAAATTGGTCTTGGAGACTTGTATTCCGACAAATAACGATTACCAATTTCAAATGTTAGTTCGGATTTCAGTTTTGACGACCAAAGAAGAATGGCTAATAGATCTTCTAAGCAACAAGAGATATGTATGTTTTAAAATATCAGAAAATCACACTATTCTTACATTACTTTTCATATAAGAATTTCAAAAAACGTTATCATCATATGATATATGATCAAATATTAATATGTAAAAATTAAAATGTATACTAATAAGGTAAAGTCTCATTAATTTAGACTACTTTAAAAAGATCTTTTTGTAGGTTTAGTTAACTTTTTGTTGATATACATATTTATCAGCTTGCAAAAGAGGGAACTAATCGTCCCAACACGAATCAAACCAAATTAAAGTGCTTGTATAACAAAAATTGATTGGATTCATTATTGGACTATATAATTAATATGGTCACGTTAATAAATCTTATTACTATGCGATTGACGTTAACGTATGATGTTACTGCTACCAAAAAAAAGAGAGTTCAAAATGAATTAACAAAAAAGCTCATGAATTCAAGTCCATATTTGAATTCATTTTTGCTGGTTTACAGAAGTTTGGATAAGTGACCAAACTATACTGTTATGTCGGCTGGTGTCCGCACACCCTACGTAGTATAATTTTTTTTTTGCTCTTTAATTATATGTAATTTTAATATTCTTTTGCTAAATTTTTGAATCCTTTTTATATTAAAACAAGATTTATAAAAAATGTTGTGATGATGTATATCATTCGTAGAGGAAAAGTAGGGAAGTTAATTAGATTACAAGACATTATAATTATCTAAAACGTTTAGAGAAATGACATTTCATTATACTAAATTATATCAAATTAAATATATTTATTCATTAAAATCAACATATCCATTTTAAAATTCCTGAAAACTAATTCTCTTTATAACTATAGAAATATTAACATACTAGCTATATAGTTAAGGGTAAAATTCCGTAACAATCTACTATATAATATTCCATTAATATATTTTGGTAAAATATTTATTTTAATGTAATTTATTCTCTTATATGTATAACTAATATATTTTGTTAGTTTTTGAAGGATAATATTGTGTGTATATATATATATATATATATTGAATGCAAACTTCGACATTATTTATTTTGTATTCACACATAGCGCGAAACAAATACCGATGACCTTAGAAACTTCATAAAGATTCTATTAAAGATATAAAAGAAATTGAAAATTTGCTAGCTTAATCAAGGTTTTAACAAATCAAAACAAAATTATTAATAGTGATTAAGAAAAACAAATTTGAATACATTTTTATTTTTTAGAATAAGAATATCCTAATGGCTTATCAGATGTTTTACACCTCAAATGACCTGCTAAGTTAAATTTGTTTTTTTTAACGCAATTTCTTTTCTTTTTTATTGTTAAACATTTAACGCAGTTTCTTATATATTAATTAAGTTTTTGTTTCTACGTTATCGACAAAAAACGTTTTTGTTGCTTATATTGATTTCTAATTTTCTAGTGCCTTTTTCCTATAGATCATATCATGCACATCATATATAATTTTGGTCTATAGAAAGCAACATGAACGTCTACATAGATCGTCTGACTAAAAAAGAATTAACGAAAAAAAAACGTCAACATGGTCATAGATCCTCTGACCAAAAAAGGAATAATAAAACGTCTACATAGATTCACATACGTTTTTCTATCCTAACTTCCAAATTTCTAATTCACTGATATGTTGAGTTTTTTGTACTATTAAAGATTGATTTAGCATTGGTTTCTTACATTTTCATTGCATATTAGATTTTTAGATGCATCATTTGAATATAATTCATGTTACATAGATCTTGGATTGAAGTGAAGCAAAAGGAATGATCAATGAAGAGAAATGGATCAAAGAAAGGACATTCAGTGAGGATCGAAGAGCCTAGCGGGATTGTGTAGCAACTTGGTGAAATCGATGATCTCCAACAGTGCCTTGAAGCGAGATGGTGTGACCGGGCGTCAGTGCAGCATGCTTCAATGGCATGGCTCAGCGGCATCGAGCCACTGTTACGAAACATGCAAAAACCACCTGAAGAATTGGTAGGATGAGTGAGCGGGGAGGTGACACCGCAGGACTCCAACAGACTTGTGTAACGACCAAGATACACTGGTGAGGTAGCAGTGGCCAATGTGAACGGCTTGTCGACAATGTGGGGATCCAGCAACCAGTTCTAGCTGGACCGGATCAAACCATGTTAATTTTGTTTCTAAACCGGATTCGACCTAATTTGGTTATGTGTTAAACAAGTTTTTAGCTCTTTTTATAAATACTCTAAACCTAATTTAGGAGAGGGATTATGCTTTGTTTTAAGATTTTTCTCTAAGCCACTTGAAGGCTTTTATCAAACTTTGTATGAATCTTTAAGGTTTTGAGCAATCAATCTTGTTTTCCTTTTAATTTTTCAACTATTCTTCTCTTAATCATAATTTCTCATAACTCTAATGGCAATCGTTTAGTTTCCGACAATGGCGCCAAATTGATAGACTATGATTTTGCAACCGGATCTATCAAATAAACCCAAGTATGTTGGGATCGATCCACATAGACTGAGGATCACACACTAGAGATGCGAGATTCTAACTAATATCAAAATAAAGATTTGGTTTTAGAAAACAAAAGAAATGAAAAGAAGTGAAATGCAAAAAGGTAAATAAAGAGAAAAGTATTGTACCATGGGTTCTACTATCATAAAGATGAATTAACAATAAAAAAATAATATAGTAGATTGAATTAAGCACCATCATAGAATATGAAATTCACAACTATGACTAATCCACTTTCGCAGTACTAATCATTTTACTAATTATCCAATCATCAATAACTTTCATTAGCAATCAAATAATCAATGAGCATTAATAGATAATTCTAATAAGTTCACTAAACACCTAAACATCAGTTTCCACTGCGTAGGTATGCAAAGCTCATAAAATGTTCATTCAAACATTTCATCGAACACCTTTCGAATTTAAAATATCTAAGCTCTAAATTCAAATATTCACACCAAATCTAGCATAATGATCAACCTAAATGAATGATATAGAATAATCAACTTAAAAAATAATCATCTAACCATCAATTCATTATAATCTAGCATAACCAATGTTCCAATTAAAATATGTAAGAACTAAACATAAAGAAAAGAAAAAGGAAATAGATAAACTTGAATAAATAAAGATAGAAGTAAAGAATCTTTCACTAGAGTTGCATAATACCATGAATAGCAATCCAAAACATCTAAATAGAGTTTGAATCTCGAAACCAACTTTAGGGAGAAGAAAATTTAGGGTTTTAGATGTTGTTAAACAAATATTTATAGGAGAAGGAAAACAAGTCTGGTCAACTAAAATTAAACTAGAATTGACCCTGTTTAGGAGAAGGAAAATCAGATTTGGAAGCGTCATAACGGTTACAAAAGACTGCTCAAGTAAGTGGCTCACGTCCAATGGTGTCACCAAACCGCTCAAGTTGGCCGCTGGTTACTCCGGGGAGTTTAGTCACTTCTCCAGCAGGCACATGAGCCTGCTGGATCGTACCGCTCTTCACTAAATGGATCGTATCTCTTTAACTGCTGACCAAATCACTCGAGACCACCTCCATTAGAAAGCTAACTCAATTTTCTATAATTTTAATCAAGGGTTACAGAGCTAAATTTCAAGAAAAAAACCTTCATTTGAATCGATCTTTGATACACTTTGGATTGGTTATAGATAATCATTTCTCTTATTTGCTTCCAAATGATCTCTATTGTTGCACACCTCACTCCAATACCTATAAAACAAGAAATAAATGCATACATACACATAAATACCTAACTATGCAATGCAAACACAAGAAATTAATGATAAATGCAATATAAAATAGTGTAAAAAGACAACATATTAATCGTTAACAGAAGTTATAAATGATTAATATGAAAGAGATTAGTGACACAGAAATAGATTAGTCAAAATTAATGATCTATAACCGAAAAATTATTTATTTAAATTGTTTTATGCTCCATTAGTTTACAAATAATCAACCTAAATCAAATACTTTCTTCCCAAAAGATTGATTTCGCTTATTTGATTTTAAAACTAATTTTAGTTATTTTTCAATCTTTTTTTTACAACAAAATTATGTTATAAAAACCTAAAAACACCTTATGCTTAATTGAATAGAATTGTATTCTTAATGTATCAATTATGTGTTCTCTATGTATTCGATCCTAGCGTACCAACGTATTTAGATTATTGATAGTCTAAAAATCTAAGTATCATTCACTAAACCTAGCACACATATTAGCCGTAATGTATTACATTAGCTATCAAATTTTCGTGATACGTACTTTTTTTCAAACGGAAATTTGAACTTGCGATCTCAAATATGCATCACATGATCACTGTATAAGTTCATTTTAAATGAAGAATCTGTATATAATAATCTGAAACGCTTTGACCAATTTTAGCAAATATGCATGCATGTATATAATATCTCTATAAAAAAAAGACGAAGGCCTAAGGGCGTTTTGATTATTACATGTAGAAAAGTTTTCACAAAGAGTCCGCGTGAAATTAATGCCCCAACCTAACTCTTCTCACTTATTTTCCACTCCTTCCATTTTTATAATTGCTCTTAACAATTAAATATCTTGTTGTATACGATCGACAGCGACTCCAAACCAATTATGCAACTAGTATTACAATTTTTTTCACAACTGAAACCTAGATCGTTTTCTTTTGAGTCGAAAAAATAGTCAAGTGTGGTGCAGCTAAATTGATACCCTGCCTCAAATTCTGTATGTTATTTCTCTCTATAGTTTATTAGGGTTAATGGCCTAGTGCATTAGCTAGTCCAAATTTTGACAAAATTTGAATTTATACGACAACATTACTAAAGTTTTCAATCAAATAGTTTGGATCATTTTATCCCAAAAAAGTAGTTTGGATCATTGATCGTGCGTGCTTAGTGTTATTTGGGGGCGGGGAGTTTGAACTTGTTCAATTAAATTAGAAACTGGATCTACTGAAGTTCGGAACTAACACTAATTTCAGAATCACACAAGAACCATTTAAGGTTTTCTTTTTAAACTAATTCTTAGAAGAACCATATTAATTAGCAATATGCAGCTTACGTTTTTCTTTTTAAAATTTCGACCAACCAGACGATAGGATCTATCGTGTGTGAAATATTATATCAAAACAATTGGGATAACTATCTTTCGACGCAGTTATTTGTGAGACGACAAATCCACGAAAATACATTTACAGAAAGTTTATTCCTTTCTTTTAACTCCACAAACTCATGTTTTTAACTATAGTACTCAAAACGAGACAAGCAAAACAAATACAATTTATTTAATTGGACCCATAGATTTTAAAATATGCCACAGACTTAACAAGAAGCTAAAAAAAGAAAAAGAAAAAGAAAATAAAACACACTAACGTTTCTCCGACTCCATATATAGACTCATAACTTCATTGGATTCTTCACATTTCACCACCACCACTCCTACATTTCCCATTTTTTTAAAAATACACTTGTTTAACAAAGCATTGTGCTATATTATACATAAAAATCAGTTCCTAAGTATTTGTATTGTGGTTGTAAGATCGATGGAGAGTTACTTGAGGAAATGGTGTTTAGTTTCTGTGTGGGTTTTGCTGTTAGGTCTAGGGTTTAAGGTAAAAGCAGAGCCTCAAGTTCCATGTTACTTCATCTTTGGTGATTCTTTGGTTGACAGTGGAAACAACAATCGTCTTTCTTCTCTTGCAAGAGCCGATTATTTCCCTTACGGTATCGATTTTGGCGGCCCCACCGGCCGCTTTTCCAACGGAAAAACCACCGTTGACGTGATCGGTAAACCCTTAATTAATTATATCCTACTTCCTTAAAGCTTTTGTTTTTTTTTTGTTTTTCACGACGATGTCTAACTAAACTAGACTGAAACCTTATATTCAGAATCTAACATGGTTTTTTTTTTGACATTTCTTGTGATATAATGAAGCTGAGCTACTTGGATTTGATAACTACATTCCTGCGTATAGTGCTGTGAGTGGCGAACAGATACTTCAAGGAGTTAACTACGCATCTGCAGCTGCTGGCATCAGAGATGAAACCGGTCAACAATTGGTAACAACAAGAACATTATGATATCTAAAAAAAAACATTTTGATATCTCTCTGTCTCTGTTTTAAGACCAAAAACATTAATACTTTGTTTTTGGTTTTGCTTTTGCGAATGAAGGGACAAAGGATAACATTTAATGGACAAGTACAGAATTATCAGAACACAGTCTCCCAAATAGTGGAGATTCTTGGAGATGAGAATAGTGCAGCTGATTACCTTAGAAAATGCATTTACTCTGTTGGTATGGGAAGCAATGACTATCTTAATAACTACTTCATGCCTCAGTACTACGCCACTAGCAGACAGTATAGTCCCGATCAGTACGCTGATGATCTTATCAGTCGTTACAGAGACCAGCTCAATGTGAGTGTTCTCGACTTAAGTGATGTTCAATTTGATGAGACTATACGCTATGCAATAAGTGCTCTGTTTTTTTTTTCTTTTTTTGGGAAGAAAAAGATGTTTCAGACCAATTGATATGAATATTATTTGGTCCAAATCTATATAAACTGTCAAGCTTTGTCCATCTTAAAGACCATTTTGGTTATAAAGTTTTCATATTTAGCTTTTCAATTCAAGTATATTTTCAATTGAAACTTCCTTATTTCACATTTTTTGTATGTGTTTATGAAGGCACTATACAGCTATGGAGCTAGAAAGTTCGCATTGGTAGGAGTGGGAGCCATTGGATGCAGCCCGAACGCGCTAGCACAGGGCAGCCCCGATGGAACAACTTGCGTGGAGCGTCTCAACTTGCCCAACCGAATCTTCAACAACAAGCTCAAGTCTTTGGTCCAGCAGCTCAACAACGAACACTCTGATGCTAAGTTTATCTATGTCAATGCTTATGGCGTTTTCCAAGACTTGATCGCCAATCCCTCTTCTTATGGTATAGAGAAACTCTTCATGAATCTTATTGTTTGTGCAAAAAATAGTAAAAAGCTTCTCTTGACACATATATTGGGTTCTCTGAATGAATGTTTGTAGGGTTTAGTGTTACGAACACTGCTTGTTGCGGAGTTGGAAGGAACGGAGGTCAGCTAACATGTCTACCGGGACAACCCCCGTGCGCGAACCGAGATGAGTACGTGTTTTGGGATGCGTTTCATCCTTCGGATGCAGCAAACACGCTCATTGCAAAAAGATCCTACAATGCGCAATCTTCGTCCGACGTTTATCCGATGGATATCTCGCAATTGGCACAGCTTTGAAAGGTTAAAGAATAGGAGACTTCTTAAAAAATGGGATAATTTTCGGGTTCTAATTTGAATTCTTGGAAATGATTATGAAGTTATATGTGTGTTACCCAAATTGTTTCTACATTATAAAAAAGGGATTTGCATTCTCTGAGTTATTTCCACATTAATAATGATATTCGGTTTTTGTAATCGTGTATCCTCATCTTGAAATTAAATTAAATTCAGTTAGAGATGTTTAATCGAGGATTTATTGCCTAAAACTGTTAAATTTTTAATTAATATTTGATCATTTGATTTTTTTAAATTAATTAGCCGTCACTGGTTCAATACCTTACAAGAAAAAATCCATTATAATCAACGATGAGTACAAGATGTAAGAAAGAACATAGCAACATTAGCTATTTATCTAAACAATTCTAAGACATAAGAACGCATCTCTTATAGATGTCAAAAAAGGACAAAAGAACGCATCGCTTCGTCACTTTAATTATGCACTTGAAAAGTTTCTTGCTTAATCCTCTCACTGTACAGTAGCAAATTTTTTGTCAAGATCCAGATTGATTCCTTTCTTCTACCAGCAACTTGTTTCGACATTTTTTTAAGATACTAGAGCAGTTGAGAAACCGTTCATAGAGTTGAGCATTTCAATCGAACCCCAAATTTACCAAAACCTAATAAGGGATTTATCGTTTAAATTATTAGTATAAACAAAAGTGGTGCCACTGATATTAATGTTCTAATTATAACTATGAATTAAAAATAGTAATCAAATACAATATTAGTTTGTAATAATTTTTCAAAAAAACATTTATTAGTTAGAAAAGATAATTTTGTTATTGTGAAAAAAATTAAACCCAAAGGAGGTCATTTTTTGAAATAAAAATTTGAAGGGTTATCCTAACTATTTCTAATAAATAGTGAATTATCAATTTTTTTCTTTAAATATGCCACAGACTTAAGAAGATTCTAAAGAAGAAAAGAAATTATAACACACTAACGTTTGTCCCTGTCCATATATAGACTCAAAACTTCTTCGGATTCTTCACATTTCACAACCAACAGTCCACCACCACTCCTACAATTTCCCATTTTCTTATAAATACACTTATTTTCAACAAAGTATTGTGTTATACTATACATAAAAATCAGTTCCGAAGTATTTGTTTTGGGGGTTGTGAGATCGATGGAGAGTTACTTGAGGAAGTGTTGTTTAGTTTCTGTGTGGGTTTTGTTGTTAGGTTTAGGGTTTAAGGTAAAAGCAGAGCCTCAAGTTCCATGTTACTTCATCTTTGGTCATTCTTTGGTGGACAATGGAAACAACAATCTTCTTTTTCTCTTGCAAGAGCCGATTATTACCCTTACGGTATAGATTTTGGCGGCTCCACAGGCCGCTTTTCCAACTGAAAAACCACCGTCGACGTGATTGGTTAACCCTTAATTATATCCTTCATCCTTACAAAACAAAAGCTTTTGGTTTTTACTTTTTTATTCATAATTTCTCAAAGATTGGATTTTTCTAATCTCACTTTGTCTAACTAAACTAGAGTGAGACTGAAATGTTATAATCAGAATCTAACATGTTTTTTTTTTTTTACATTTCTTGTGATATAATGAAGCTGAGCTACTTGGATTTAATAACTACATTCCTGCGTATAGTTTCGTGAGTGACGAGCAAATACTTCAAGGAGTTAACTACGCATCTGTAGCTGCTGGAATCAGAGATGAAAGCGGTCAACAATTGGTAACAAGATCAACATTTTGAAATCTTTCTCTTCGTCTCTGTTTCTGTTTAGGACAATAAAAAAAATTGATACCTTTTTTTGTTTTTGCATTTGGGAATGAAGGGACAAAGGATAACATTTAGTGGGCAAGTGCAGAATCATCAGAACACACTGGCTCAAATAGTGGAGATTCTTGGAGATGGGAAAAGTGCAGATGATTACCTTAGGAAATGCATTTACTCTGTTGGTATGGAAAGCAATGACTATCTTAATAACTATGTCATGCCTCTGTTCTACACAACTAGCACACAGTTCAGTCCCGAACAGTACGCTGAAGATCTTATCATTCGTTACAGAAACCAGCTCAATGTAAGTTTTCTCGACTTAAGCGATGTTCAATGTAATTTGCGAGTCCTCTGTGTTTTTGGTATCCTAGATCCTCATCTTGGGATGGCCTATATGATGATATGGTCTTTAGGAGTAATTTGGGTATCTATAGCAGAAGTAAATTTTTCATAGTCCTCTTAAGATACCCATTTGGTAAAAGTTCAAATTTATGGAAGAAAGTTAGCTATATGAACCTCATTATGTTATTATCATATCTAGTTTTTAAGGAGAGACCCATATTTTCAATTATACCTTCCTTATTTCATAAATTCTATTTTGTGTGTTTATGAAGGTACTATACAGCTTTGGAGGTAGAAAGTTCGTATTGGTAGGAGTAGGAGCCATTGGATGTACCCCGAACGCGCTCGCACTGAGCAGCCCCTACGGAACAACTTGCGTGGAGAGTCTCAACTCGCCCGTCGGAATCTTTAACGACAGGCTCAAGTCTATGGTCCAGCAGTTCAACAACCAAACTGATGCTAAGTTCATCTATGTCAATGCTTATGACCTGTTCCAAGACTTGATCGTCAATCCCTCAGCCTATGGTATAGAGAAAATCCTCATGAATCTTATAATTTATCCAAAAAAATTTGTAAAAAGCTCCTCTTGATACATATATTGGGTTCTCTGAATGAATATTTTCAGGTTTACCTCTACGAACACTGTGTGTTGTGGAGTTGGAAGGAACAGTGGTCAGCTAACACGTTTACCTTTACAATCTCCGGGTGCGAACCGAGATGAGTACGTGTTTTGGGATGCGTTTCATCCTTCGGATGCCGCAAACAAGCTCATTGCACAAAGATCTTCTTACGACGTTTTTTCGATGGATATATCGCAATTGGCACAACACTGAAAGGACAGAGAATAGGAGAGTTCTTAAACAATCGGATGATTTTCGGGTTCTAAATTGAATTCTTGGGAATGATTATGAATTTATATGTGTGTACCGAAATTGTTTCTACTTTATAAAAAAGGGAATTGCATTTTCTGAGTTATTCCCACTATGTTTTTTGGTTTTTGTATTCGTGTATTCTCTCATTTTAAAACTAAATTAAATTCAGTTAGAGATGTTTTTTTTTGTTTTTTTAACACATCTTTACATACAAAGGATGAGAGAAAGTGTCAATCCCTGAAAACTGTTAAATTGTTAATTAATATTTGATCATTTGAATTTTATTAGCCGTCACTGGTTCAATACCTTACAAGAAAAAAATCCATTAATCGACGATGAGTACAAGATGTAAGAAAGAACATAGCAACATTTGCTAATTATCTAAACAATACTAAGACATAAGAACGCATCTCTTAAGTGTCCAAAAGAAAAAAAGAGCGCATCTCTTCATCATTTTCATTATGCACTTGAAAAGTTTCTTGCTTAATCCTCTCACATTAGCAAATTTTTTTGTCAATATCCAAATTGATATCTTTCTTCTACCAGCAATTTGTTTCGACATTTTTGTTATAAGATACTAGAGCAATTGAGAAACCGTTTATAGAGTTGAGCATTTCAATCGAACCCGAAGTTACCAAAATCTAATAAGGGATTTATAGTTTAAATAATTATTATAAACATAAGTGGTAACACTAATATTTGGCAGAATCTGCTGATATTTGATAGATTTTTTATAATGATTTTAGGTTTTCTGAAAATATTTTATTTTTAGACCCTAATCAAATGTTTTAGGTAGAAAAAGTTATTAAAATAACAGTTCTAATTGTAACTATAAATTAAAAGTAGTTAATCAAATAAAATGTTAATTGTTAAATTTTTATAAACATTTATTAGTTAAAAAAATATTTTCTGTATTATAAAAATTTTTAATTCCAAAATGGATCATTTTAGCAATAAAATGTTTAAGAGTTATCTAACTATTTCAAACAAATTGTGGATCATCTTACAATTTTTTTTAAAAAAATATGCACATACTTAACAAGATTCTAAAAAGGAAACGAAATTATGACACACTAACGTCTGTCCCACTCCATATATAGCCTCAAAACTTCTTCGGATTCTTCACACTTCACAACCAACAGTCCACCATCACTCCTATATAAAAATCAGTTCCTAAGTATTTGTTTTGGGGTTGTGAGATCGATGGAGAGTTACTTGAGAAAATGGTGTTTAGTTTCTGTGTGGGTTTTGTTTTTCGGTTTAGGGTTTAAGGTCAAAGCAGATCCTCAAGTTCCATGTTACTTCATCTTTGGTGATTCTTTGGTGGACAATGGAAACAACAATCGTCTTTTTTCTCTTGCAAGAGCCGATTATTACCCTTACGGTATAGATTTTGGCGGCCCCACCGGCCGCTTTTCCAACGGGAAGACCACCGTCGACGTGATTGGTACACACTTAGTTATATCCTTCATCCTTTCAAAACAAAAGCTTTTGGTTTTTCTTATTTTTCATAATTCCTCAAAGATTGTAATTACAAACCTTATAATCACAATCTAACATGGTTTTTTGGTTTGGTGACATTTCTTGTGATATAATGAAGCTGAGCTACTTGGATTTGATAACTACATTCCTGCGTACAGTGCTGTGAGTGGTGAACAGATACTTCAAGGAGTTAACTACGCATCTGCAGCTGCTGGAATCAGAGATGAAACTGGTCAACAATTGGTAACAAGAACAACATTTTGATATCTCTCTCTGTCTCTCTGTTTCTGTTAAGACAAAAAAAAATTGATGCATTTTTGTTTTGTTTTTGGGATTGAAGGGACAAAGAGAATCATTTAGTGGGCAAGTACATAATTATCTGAACACAGTGTCTCAAATAGTGGAGATTCTTGGAGATGAGAATAGTGCAGCTGATTATCTTAGGAGATGCATTTACTCTGTTGGTATGGGAAGCAATGACTATCTTAATAACTACTTCATGCCTCAGTACTACGCCACTAGCAAACAGTACACTCCCGATCAGTACGCTGATGATCTTATCAATCGTTACAAAGACCAGCTCAATGTGAGTTTTCTCGACTTAAGTGATGTTCAAGTTGATGTGACTATGCGCTATGCAATAAGTCCTCTGTTTTTTGTTTTTTTTTTTTGTTTTGGTACCCTAGACTCTTATGAATATGATCCTTAGGATTAATTTGGGTGTCTATAGCAGAAATTTATGTGAATATGATATGGGCTAAATCAATGTAAAGTTTGAAGCACTAGTCCTCTTAAAGATACCCATTTGGTAAAAGTTCAAATTTACGCAAGAAATTTAGCTATATTATTGTTATTTTCATATTTAGCTTTTTAGGAGAGACCCATGATTTCAACTGAACCTTCCTTATTTCATAAATTTTCTTTTATGTTGTGTGTGTTTATGAAGGTACTATACCGCTACGGAGCTAGAAAGTTCGTATTGATAGGAGTGGGAGCCATTGGCTGTAGCCCAAACGCGCTCGCACAGAGCAGCCCCAACGGAACAACTTGCATGGAGAGTTTCAACTCGCCCGTCCGAATCTTCAACGACAGGCTCAAGTCTATGGTCCAGCAACTCAACAACGAACACTCTGATGCTAAGTTCATCTATGTCAATGCTTATGACCTTTTCCAAGACTTTATTGTCAATCCCTCTGCTTATGGTATAGAGAAAATCTTCATAAAACATATGCAACAAAAAGTAAAAAATCTTCTCTTGATACATATGTTGGGTTCTTTGAATGAATGTTTTCAGGGTTTACCTTTACTAACACTGCATGTTGCGGAGTTGGAAGGAACAGAGGTCAGCTAACATGTTTACCTCTACAATCTCCGTGTGCGAACCGAGATGAGTACGTGTTTTGGGATGCGTTTCATCCTACGGATGCCGCAAACAAGCTCATTGCACAAAGATCTTACAATGCGCAATCTTCTTCCGACGTTTTTCCAATGGATATATCGCAATTGGCACAGCATTGAACGGACAGAGAATAGGAGAGTTCTTAAACAATCGGATGATTTTCGGGTTTTAAATTGAATTCTTGGAAATGATTATGAAGTTATATGTGTGTACCGAAATTGATTCTACTTTATAATAATGGGAATTGCATTCTCTTATTTCCACTATGTTTTGTTTTTTCCTTTGAAATCGTTTATTCTCATCTTGCAATTAAACTAAACTAGAGTTGTTTAGTCGGGGATTTATTGCCTAAAACTTTTGTTTAGTAAGAATAATCATAAATTTTTTCACTAGTTGAATTGGCCACGGCCACCACGGTCTCCTCAATCGTGATGTCCATATTTTGACATTTTGTTAAGATACTAGAGCAATTGAGAAACAGTTTAACCAAAATCTTATTTGAGGAACCGTTCATAGAGTTGAGCATTTCAATCGAACCCAAAATTTCCAAAACCAAATAAAGGATATAATAAAAGAAAAGGAAGATAAAAATAAATAAAGAAAAAGTATGTAACCAAAAATTTAAAGGATCAAAATTTTAGGCTTTTTATTTATTTAAACAATATAAATTCAAAACATACTATAAGTTGATTCCAAACATATATATAGATATATATTGCAATATATATGTTACTCTTTTACATAAGTTGGTTATATATCTAATTAGATTAGGACACAATCGATGGACGAGTTTATAAATTTTAAAATAAATTTAAACTTAAGCAAATATTAAATTAAAAATTTATTGTTAACAATATATTTAGAAAATTTTTTTGAGAAAAAATATAAAGCATGCTTCGTTAAAGAAGAGGATTATACACATAAATTTATTTTTTTACATGAATAAAATATTTAAATTTATATATTGCAAATTCATTATTAACATATTAAAAATGTAGACCACGTTTACTAGTTTTTTGTTTCACTTTATCGTTTGTTTTTCCGACCAGAGTGTGAAATTTGGAAAAACGGATCCGGTGACCGGTGGCTATGCTCTCACTTATATCTAGGCGAGAATTTCTTCCGGCAAGATCTCCTTTGTCCCTCTGCTCTTTTCTGATTCATATCTTATCTCGATTCCCAATCAAATTATCTTTTCCTACTCGCACATTCACTCACTGAAATCATCATTCGCTATTCTTTGTCTCTTGGCATTAATCAACAACATCCTCTTACTCAACTCTTAAGTTACCATATCTTAATTTTATTTTCCTATCTTAGGCTCTATACCTAAAAATGTTTGGTTTTTGCGACTTCCTCTTTTTTCCGTCATTGGATTTCTATCTGCCACTATCTTCAATCTCGAGCAAAAGCCCCACCATATTCATTCCTCTTCTGATTCCATATTTGAGTATGAGAATTAGTTTCAGCGGAAATAATTTTCTCGGAGTAGATCTTCGTAGTGGCGAACCCAGAGAAAAATATAACATGTGCAAAATAGCACAGAGGGGCATCGATCACTCGTAGGTGTGCATTTTAACCATTTTGACATTATTAAATATCATATCTAGTGTAAAAACATAATTATTTATATTTCAGGAGGTGCAGCTGCACATGTACTCTGTGATGTGGGTATGCCCATGGATCTCTGTTGCTTGTTTCGACTTCTTTCTTTTGGGAGAGATCAATAATGACTTCTGCTCTTTGGGATATATCATTTACATTTCTTTCTCCTCTGTGAAAAAACATTTCCTATAATTTTTATGTCCAATGGAGGTATTATTTATTTGATTCTTAAACCGATAATATTATGTAATTTCGTAACCAATTTGTTATCTTTTACCAATTATATGTAACTCTTGTTGATAAATAAGAAAAAACTGTGTAGCGATTGGTCATGAATCTTGTTTCAATACTTCTAACATTTCGTATATGAGATCACCTTTTGACGTTCTTGCTGCCAATGGTTTGCATATTTTGCTCACTGAATTGTCGTGGATGATCCTCCTCGTCTCTATTAATAGCTTATATTCTCTTATAAGTTGCAATTAGGCAACACTCATCTCATTTCTTTGTTTTTCCCATAATATATCGTCTCAAATTTTCGTTTGTTTATCTCTATATATTTGGAGTTTTTTTGCACTTATAACTTTGATGTTCGGTTTTCTTGCATGCATAATACATATTTCTTGAAATTAAATAGATTTATGTGTTAGTTTGATCTATTAAATTGGATAAATTTATGAGTTAATCCAATCAATTTACTTTATGATTTATTTAACACTTAACCAATTAGGATAATGAATTAGGTTGGAATATACTCAATCAACTTTTTTTTCGTTCAAATAATTAGGAGCATGTGAAAATTTTTTATTGGAAAACTTTTATCTAAAAATATAAATTTGTATTTATATACTGGTAATTGGTATTTCTGCGATGCTACTAATAACTCTCAAAAGATTGAATGATCAAATCCTTTTTATACAATTTAGCTCAGTTTAATAACTTTCCGTTTTCACATTTTTGTTTTGTCAGCTATTTAATCTCATATACCAAAGAGAAGGTGAGTTGAGGTCACAACATGGTGAGTGCACTGAACGGGTAGCATGGTGGTGAACTACTCCACGATAAGCTCCCGTCTAGTTATCTGATTTGTATCTATGTATTTTTTCGTCAAAAAAAGGATCCTTCTATGACGAAAGCCTTACAACAACAACATCTCTATTATTGACGAATTATTTGTCACTAGATGACTAGAATGATTTAGTGACAAATTGGCAGTAAATTTGTTCAAAATGACTATCACTTACTCTAATCCATCGTGATCTGTTGAATCATGAATATATATATATATATATATATATTTATTTACACATTCGTAGATGTCTTTTATGTATAAGAATAATATATATCCTCATAAAATTGAGAGTGTGAAATGCTTTTCTTATTAATTTTATTTTGAACATTGATGTCTTGAATATCCCAAAATTCATTTTTTTCTGCGGTAAACCACCAACCCATTTGAGTTTGAATCGGAACCTAATACGTTAATTACCCAAAGTTTCTTTGACATCGGGGTAAATTCACCGTAAAACATGCAATACTATAATATAATAAATGTATCATAATCTTAAGCTAAGAGTATCACTTACGATCTTAAATGAAAATAGTTGGAGGGAACATGGTAGCAGCACCGGCCTTGTTCAATTATGATACAAACACGTCGTTGATTTATTGAAAAAGAGTCCACCTCTCATTTAATGCCCAAACCTAATTCTTCACCTGTTTTCTTTTCACCAATTCAAATCGTTTTTTTTTTGTCGTCACCACCAATTCAAATCTTTTAAATTTTAGATATATACATACACAACAAGTGACACCAAGAATACACTATCCATCACGATTTTCGTTCTCTTTCGTATTTATTAGAAAATATGATATTTATTTTTTTGGTGAAGAGAAAATATGATTTTAATTGGCGCATTTAATATCCAAATTATGACTAAGTTCGGATTTTTATACGCGGAAGAAACTCTACTGTTAGTCAATGGTCAGAGAAGCACAAGTGGCTTTATCAAACCTACGACTTTTTCACTTTTCCTCCTCTCAGATTATGCTGCAAAATATCTTCTTCTTCTTTTTTTAAAGGTTAGACAATTGTTTATTAGGATATATTAAATATTAAAGGTAGCAAATTTGTTAGGTTGGTATGACTAAAAGAAGTCCTGGTCGAGAAGTGATCGAAGTATTAGTGAAATGAATATACAGACTCTCTAATAAGTTTATTGTTAATTTTAATAACTATTGTTAAAAAAATCGAAAATTTTCTTTTCAGTGTTTGTTTCTTCATAGTTCCTATGTTCCTTTAAGTTACTCGAAATAATGATGATCTTTTAGTCTGTGATTAATGTCGATCCGGTTGTCGGCACATATACGTTTTAAAAATAATCAGATAAAAAGCCCTTGATAAATCTTGATTTTGTTAATGAATGAAAAAAAAGAAAAAAAAGAAATTTATTTATTGTGGACCCACCAATCTTAAAGTGACTAGCCCTACAAAAATTAAATCTACCAAAAAGCACAATATCACATATGATCTCTATATATACACAACATTTTGGGCTTCTTCACATCATTACACTTTCCATTATCAATCTCTTTTTACTACTCAAAAGATTTTGGTATTGAAATGGAGAGTTACTTAAGGAAATGGTGTGTAGCGTTTGTGTTGTTGGTCGGGTTAACTGTAGCAAACGCACAAGCACAAGCTCAAGTTCCATGTTACTTCATTTTTGGTGACTCTTTGGTTGACAATGGAAACAACAACGGTCTTGTTTCTTTTGCAAGATCCAATTACTTCCCTTACGGTATCGATTTTGGCGGTCCCACCGGCCGTTTCTCCAACGGCAAGACCACCGTTGACGAGATCGGTATGCGTCCTTGTTATAATATTATCTTCTCTATATAACTAATTAAGTAGCTAGAGTTATTGCTAGTTATTTAAGTCTATGTGGTTAAAATGTTAATAATCATACTCTAATATGGTTTTGACCTTTCTTTGTGATGTAATGAAGCTGAGCTACTTGGATTTAATGACTACATTCCTGCGTATAATGCTGCGAGTGGTCGGCAAATACTCTCAGGAGTTAACTACGCATCAGCAGCTGCTGGAATCCGAGAAGAAACTGGTCGACAATTGGTAAATCAAACATTTTTTTAAAAAAACACACTTTCTCTTAACACTCTAATACACTCATAAATATTAGACAGTTCTAACCATTTTTGGTTTCTCTTTTGGGAATTGAAGGGACAAAGGATAAGCTTTAGTGGGCAAGTTAGGAACTATCAAAACACAGTATCACAAGTCGTGCAGCTGCTAGGAGACGAGACTCGTGCAGCTGATTACCTCAAGAGATGTATTTACTCTGTAGGTTTAGGAAGCAATGACTATCTCAACAACTACTTCATGCCTACGTTTTACTCTTCTAGCAGACAATTCACACCCGAACAATACGCTAACGATCTCATCAGTCGCTACAGCACTCAGCTCAATGTACGTTATTACTTATGACTAGTCTTATATCTATTTTTGTCTCACTAGGTCCTCAAACAACACAAAGTTACAAGATTTTATTCTCTCAAGTTGACTTATTTGGTGATAAATGATAATCATATATTAGTCGTGGTGTTTGGTCGGAATCTATAATAAGATTTCCATCTATAACTTTCCTATTGTGGCCCATCTGATAATAAGTCGACTTTTTGGGCGGAGAATAACAAATTTAGCAATTTATACTAGAAGTTGAGATCTCAGACCCATACAAACAAACTCAATTTCGGTCTTCACTTATATAAATAAAGTTTGTAGCTTTAACATTTTTGGAGTGTCCCATTTTTTGATCTGATTTTTGGAAGATAATTTTGACGATCCTCAATTTTTTGTATTGAGAGAGTTCTTTGTTTCATAATCGTTTATTTTTGGGGTTTGTGTAGGCACTATATAACTATGGGGCTCGAAAGTTTGCACTGATCGGAATCGGAGCAATCGGTTGTAGTCCAAATGCGCTCGCGGGCAGTAGCGACGGTAGGACTTGCGTAGACCGAATCAACTCAGCGAACCAAATCTTTAACAGCAAGCTCAGATCTCTCGTTGATCAGCTCAACAACAATCACCCTGATGCAAAGTTTATCTACATCAATGCTTATGACATTTTCCAGGACATGATCAAAAACCCCTCTAGATTTGGTATATTATTCACTCACATAAGCGTGGTTTTGCTTTTCAATAAAAGACACCGAACTTGATACCGGTTTTGTCGGAAATATTTGTTTTTCAGGATTTAGAGTGACCAATGCGGGATGTTGCGGTATCGGGAGGAATGCCGGTCAGCTCACATGTTTACCGGGACAAAGACCATGTAGAGACCGCAATGCGTACGTGTTCTGGGACGCGTTTCACCCCACTGAAGCCGCAAATGTGATTATCGCAAGGAGATCGTTCAACGCTCAATCACCTTCAGATGCTTACCCTATGGATATTTCAAGGTTGGCACAGCTTTGAAGAAACATAGTTTAATAAGAAAGAAATGAAGTTCCACAAGCTAATGTGTGATCTTTTGTGTACCGTACTATTTTCTTGATGTAATCGAAATCGAGCGTAACAATATTCAATATATATATAGTACGATTCTATAACAGTTCACCACTCGTACAAGTGAGTAATGAGAGGACATTGTTCATGGGAATTGCTTGTTACGTTTCATCTCGACGGTGACGATATCAAGTACGAAACACTTATCTTGTTGCTTCCAGTAATCAGCCAAAGGATTGATCCACCTGGTTCAGCTATCTCCGCTCTCGGGTGCGTCAATTCATCGGTTGAAATGCTGTACTTTTCATCTCTTCTCTTCACCAACTCCGGCCTTAATACTCCTAGCCCCACTCCTATGGTGACATCATCAGTTCTGGTGCACCCATTGGTAACTTGTCACCTAGAAACACACAAGAACCAATAATTGTTTGAACCTAACTAAACCAGACAAAATGAACCGAATTCACCACTATAAATTTCGTTATTCTGATTAATGTTTTATTGTTTTAACCGAGATTTTATCGTTAGACCGGATATACTACTAATAGAAACGGTTAACATAAAATCGGTCCGGTTTAGGCCTACATTTTAGATGAGAGACATACCTCGGTCTATCTGCCAGGTGCACCAAAACTTTCCATACGTTTTAGGTATGTTCTTGAGCTCCGGAGTTGCCACAACCTCAGGCAATCGTGGATAAGCCCATGAGCCTGACTTAACCCCCTAAGCATGAGAGTGCCAAAGCTTTTGTTCATCTTGAGGCAAATTTTCGTATAACCGGTCCGATTTACATATTCAATTCCTATAAAAACAACTTTACTATAAGTTTTCAAAATTGGGCAATCGATGTAAGTACTGTATGAAAACAAAAGTACCGATGAGAGGTGCATCGGAACGGTCAGAGGCAAAACACCGCACTGGAGGAACTCGTCGTTGACTCGGTGGACGTAGTGGTGAGTCTCTATTTGCCGGGACATGTCTCCGCCGTAAATCGCAAAAATAGAGACATGAGTGTTCATCTGTTTCACTGGTAATCGCCGCTGCATGATCGGCATCAATCACAAGAGTCGAAACTATTGAAATTAAACTTGATTTTGGGTTAAATTTATTTGTGGGTTCATAATCCAATTATCCAATATTGAACCAAACCCAAGATTAAGCCCAAGTTTCCTAAAATATTTAGAAATGTTCTAAAAGATTTTCACCTCCTTAAATTTTTCTAGAGAACTTCATTAGATAAAAATATCTAGATATTGTTGTAGAAAAATCTAGAGATTTAAGAAATATCTAGGATGAAGAGGTGATAGTAGAATATCTAGATTTTTGTTGTAAGATCTTTTGGAGGCTATAAATACCTCCTTACCCTTTCATTTGTAACATATGTTGAATAAGTTGAAAAAGTGAAATAAAAGCTAAGTTTAAATAAAGATTGTCCCTTTTCATAAGTTCTTAATTTTTCTAAGAGTTCCAAGTTCTTCAAAATGTTCTTTCATTTTCTCATTCATACTTAGATGGTCTTTTGGTTCTTTTGGGTCTCTTGGGTATTACAGTCTTGGGCTAGTGCTAAGCACTATCAGAGATTATTTCTTTACATGGTATCAGAGCCATTCTAATTTTGTGCTCATCAAGATCGGGGTTATAGAGAGCTCGGGTTTATTCTAAGTATGGAATCAATGGGTCGTGTTGTTGGATTGGGAATAGAGATCTTAAACCAATCTAATTACCGGTTATAGAAGTTATGCATGGAGTCATACTTGGTGAGTGTGGACTTATGGGATGTCATTGGTGGTAGTATCACTACACCACCAACGGGAGATGCTGCAAATGTGGAAGCAACAAAAGAATGGACACGGAAGAACGCCAAGGCGGAATTTGCTTTGAAGAGGTCAATATCCTCAGGAGTGTTTGAGCATGTCTCAAGGTGTACATCCACCAGTTCAATTTGGCGAGCGTTAGATCAACTATTCAACAAGAGAAACGAGGCTCGACTACAACTATTAGAAAATGGGTTGGTGAATGTGAAGCAGGGGGAGTCTTCTATCTCGGAGTTTTTCGTTAAGGTAAAAAATCTTTGCTCTGAGATTAATACTCTTAATCCGAAGGAGTCCATTTTGGAAGCTCGGTTGAAGCAGTCTATTATTCGAGGTCTACGATCCGAGTATACACCGTTTGTGACTTCAGTTCAAGGATGGACTACACAATCTTCCTTGGAGGAGTTTGAAAATTTTAGCTTTGCAAGAATCGCTAGCCATGCAAATGGCAGGAGTTAAAATTTATGATGATTCGGGTAGCACTTTTGTAGCTCGGAGGCAACAAAGTTTCAGAAAAAAACCCATAGACGGTGGTGCAAAAAAGAATGATGGATGAGAAGTGTCTTCTATGGGAGAAAAGAAGCGGTTCAAGTGCTACCGGTGTGGAAAAATTGGGCATTTCAAAAAGGATTGTCGAATCAAACTAAAGGAAACAAATATGGCGAAATCAAAAGGTTATACTGAAGACGAAGAATGGGGAAAATGTTTCATGGTGGAGGCTGCATCTTCAGGTACATCCAAAATTAAAAATCTTAGAAATGATTGGATTGTGGATTCTGGTTGTAGCCATCATATAACCAGAGACAGAAAAGAAGCCATCATTACCGCTGACAATTCAATCCACCACGTTGAGAAGGAAGGGAAAATTTTCATTGAAGGAGATAACGGAAATCCAATTACTCTCAAGAACGTATACCATGTCCCTGGAGTAAAGAAAAATCTTCTCTCTGTGGTAAATGCGGTGGACTCAGGTAACTATGTATTGTTTGGCCCAAGAGATGTTAAATTCTTGAAAAATATTAAAAAATTAAAGGCGGATGTGGTTCACACTAGAGCACGAGTTAAAGACTTATATGTTTTATCGGCCTCCAACTCGTATGTTGAGAAGATGAGCACCAATGATAATGTTTTTATATGGCATGCCAGACTTGGTCATATAAATATGACTAAGCTCAAAGTTATGGTGAATAAGAATTTGGTTAATGGGCTCCCAAGGTTGAAGATTCAATATGAAGGAAAACTTTGTGAAAGTTGTCAATATGGAAAATCACATAGGCTTCCATTTGACAATTCTACCTCACGATGTAGTGCTCCTTTGGAGAGAATCCATAGCGATTTGATGGGTCCGACAAAAACACCCTCATACTCTGGGTTTTGATACATGTTGTTGTTCATTGATTATTTCTCACGGTACACCTGGATATACTTCGTAAAGGAAAAATCAGAAGTGTTTTCAAGATTTTAAGAATTCAAGGTTACCGTGGAAGGCGAGTTAGGTCAGAAGATCAAGACTCTAAGGACGGATAATGGAGGAGAGTTTATGTCAAATGAGTTTCTCTCTTTTTGTCGAGAGCAAGGTATCAAGAGGAAATTTCCATGTTCATATACACCTCAACAAAATGGAGTAGTGGAAAGAAAGATCCGATACATAAACGAGATGTGTAGAAGTTGGCTACATGACAAGAATTTACCTAAAACCTTATGGGCGGAAGGAATGAAATGTTCAGCGTATGTCATCAATCGAATGCCACTAAGTCTAAACAATATGAAGTCTCCTTATGAGATGGTTCATGGGAAGAAGCCAAAGATAAAACATCTCAGGATATTTGGATCAATTTGCTACGTTCATGTTTTCGACACTCAAAGGATAAAGTTAGAGGCAAAGGCGAAGAAATGCATATTTGTTGGTTATGATGAACAAAGGAAAGGATGGAGGTGTATGGACCCTGAGACACATCGATACATCGTGTCTCGTGATCTTGTATTTGATGAAGTTTCCTCATTTTTTGGGCCACCTCATGTCTTGGTTGAGCAAGATCGTGCGAGTTCCTCCAGGATTGATAAACCAGTTCTCCAAGCACCAAGTGAGAGTAGAAATTCTGGAAATGAGATGCATGGTGAAAGGGGAAGCAATGACCAAGAAGAAGAAGAGGAGGAAAATTGTGGCTCTTTGGCTGATCAACGACCAAAAGGGAACATTGTCAGGCCTGGTTGGTTCTGAAATGAAGAGTTTGTCACTAACTTCTCTTGCTTCTTTGCAGCCTCTTTAGATGAGGATGAGCCGTCATCTTATGAAGAAGCAAAAGAAATTCAAGAGTGGGAAACCGCAATGAATGAGGAGATAAACACTCTCATAAAAAATGAAACTTGGGTTTTAGTTCCAAAACCCAAGGATGTCCAACCCGGTTCTTGCAAATGGATGTATAAAATAAAGCGAAAATCAGATGGGAGCATTGATAGGTTTAAATCAAGACTGGGTTCTCGAGGATTCTCTCAGAAGCACGGTGAAGATTTGTTTGAGCCTACAAATAAGTCAGTGACAATTTATGGAGATAATCAAGTGCTATCAAGTTGGCTAACAATCCGGTGTTTCATGCAAGGAAAAAACATATTGAGCTAGAGCATCACTTTACAAGGGAGAGGATGCTTGGTGGAACAATTGAAGCTTTGGAAATTCAAAGCGAGGACAACGTTGCAGACATATTTACTAAGACATTACCAAAAGACAAATTCAAGGTATTTCGTTCAAAGGTTGGGATGACTAACAAAATCAAGTTTAAGGGGGAGTATTGAAATTAAACTTGATTTTGGGTTAAGTTTATTTATGGGTTTACAATCCAATTATCCATTATTGGACCAAACCCAAAATTAAGCCCAAGTTCTCTAAAATATCTAGAAATGTTCTAGAAGATTTACACCTCCTTAAGTTTTTCTAGAGAACTCCATTAGATAAAAATATCTAGATATTGTTGTAGAAAAATCTAGAGATTTAAGAAATATCTAGGATAATGAGGTGATAGTAGAAATATCTAGATTTTTGTTGTAAAATCTTTTGGAGGCTATAAATACCTCCTTACCCCTTCATTTGTAACATAAGTTGAATAAGTTGAGAAAGTGAAATAAAAGATAAGTTTAAAGAAAGATTGTCTCATTTCATAAGTTTTTAATTTCTCTAAAAAATCCAAGTTCTTTAAAGTTTTCTTTCATTTTCTCCTTCGTACTTAAAAGATTTTTTAGTTTTTTTGGATTTCTTAAATATTACGGTTTTAACCTAGTGCCAAAAACTATAAGAGATTATTTCTTTACAGAAACCGTCACTAGATCTCATCTCCAGGAGAAACATGTTCTTCATCGCCGCTCGTAGCCATCCTTAATTTTTTATATCAAATTTTGTGTTTTTTTTCTTTCTTTTTGTATCTGGTTTCATTGTTTAAATTAGATTCTTTATGATGATTGTGATACATGGCATGCATATTTCATGTAACAGCCGTACATCGACCATTTGTCAAAGTCCGACTACGATTTACATCTCTGATTTAATAAAAATCGACTACAAAACCAAACCGGACCAAAAATTTTAAATCAACAAACCAAACCAAACTAAATGTCGAATCAAACATGTACAAGAAAGAAGATTCACTGTGCAAAGAATGCTGACGGAAAATTTTCCCGGCCACCGGAGAAAACATGATCTCATCTAAATCTCTCAATAATTTAGTAACGAATACTTCACACGCAATACAATCTTACCCTTTTCAACGCCTAGCTTTGCTCCAGTCACAAGCCAATGTCCAGGCAAATCTTGTGGTCCTTTCAACATCTCAGTCGAATCCACTATCTTAGCCAGTTTCGCTGACTGCCCTGACACGTCATCTTTCTTCTCCCCCGACGAACTCGATGTAGACGGACCTCCTGGTTCGAGTCTACTAACCGGTGTGTGGTCCCAGACGGACCGTCTTATAGTGCAACCAGGGACTTTGGAGAAGAGTAGTTTTAGATGCAAAACGTTTTTCGATCCGAAAAACCAAACTCCAAGCTGAGCTCCAGTGACAATGTGAACGCCTGAGAGATCCCCGATGTGAGTCTCGGTGTGTTCGATCGGTGAGGTGCTTACGTGAGAGAAGTTTTTCCATTTGATTGGCTCGAACCAGCGGCTATCTTGCTCCTCTGGTCCTTGCCATTTCGGTGCACCTATTGGCACGTGAGAGTCCCAATGTGGCTGCAGGATTTTGGGGAGAGAGACTAAGTGTTGTAAATGGATAGATAGACGGTTTTGTTTGCTTCCTTCTAAGCTCAGTCTGAGACCTGTGACCGGTTTACGCCCAACCGTTACCTGAAATAACCAAAAGACAATATGTTCAGTTCATCCATAAACCAAACGTAAACCAAACCGAAAGATTCGACCGTTCTGTGTTACCTGATCAGCGCTGATGAATAGTTTGGGACCCATTAAGCTGAATTGAAGAGAAGGACACACAGGTTCTTTACGTTGGAGGTTACTCTGTTCAGGAGCCCAAGCTCGAGCTATTTGGAAATCCAAGAAGTATTGCAAATCTTCAATAGGAGGCTTATCTGGTAAAAAACGTTAAGAAGATTTTTATGTTTATGAGAATGTAAAAAGGTGGATACAAATATAAATAATTTTGATATTTTTCAGAATAGAAACTCACATTCCAAGTAAAGGTCGATAGCACGAGTTAAATGTCGTACACCAGGCACGCCTTCGAGCAGAGAAACAATAGGAGTAAAAGTCATGTTGATAATATCTGGAGCCGCGGGTACTGTCTCAGCCCATCGAGCATGGCTTTGCTCAAGATCGTCGCCTCCTCTTCGCCTAAATATTACTGTAATATCCTACAGGAGAGAGCTTTTTCAGCTAATATTTTCATTTAACCATAGTCTAAGGGTAAATAAAATCCGTTAACAAGAGTAATTTCGCCATGGCCCGTGACGATGTACTAACCTTGTCTTTGTATTTTAAAGGAGCAGAGATAGATTGACTCTCTGCTTCATGAAACCTGTGGTCCATCATGTCACTAACATAGTTTTCGATTTCAGATACCGGCAAAGGAGAAGACTGATGCTGTCTGATGTAAACTACGTCTCTTCCACCAATCGTTACAGAAGTTACAATATGAGTGCCGTAATTTTCGATAAAGCTGTACCAAAAGAGTAAACAAGAGGAGAAACCACATAAGAATCATGATAAATGTCATCAAGAATCACATACAAATGTAGCTTCCAGGAATTTAAAACCGCAGAAAAAGGAAAATTTCTTCAGATAAATCTTTTATCGATTATAAACACTCAGCAAATTCCTGCTCTTCACCTACATGAGTTCTTTAACATTCCACCGATGTGAACTTTTGATGCCATGTTCATAATCATATAAAGATTATAAACAGCTAGACCAGAAAATACAGAACTGCAGAAAACTCAGTGTAGTAAAGAGAAAGACTATACCTAGCTAAGGAAGCGGGATCCCAAGAAGAAGGAACAGCGCGTCTAATCTCATTCCGTAAAACCAATGTAAGCTTTGCCAATTTGACCTCATAAAGTGGAATAAAGTAACCAACCAGTGCAAGAGATTTTGTGGATGCTGCATCGACTTGCCAAGAACCTGTGTAATTGAACATCGCGTTAAAGCATCCAAGTGGTATGTTCCCTTTAACACCTGATATCTCATTGAAGAATTCTGCCATCTGCCAAAAAAACGTATCCATAATTAAATAACAAGAACCAAGACAGTATTTATCCATATAGATACCTAAAATTCAAGACTCATTTGTCCCGGACCAATATAACAAAACAGCACTGCTCAACCGCTACAGATATCTCTGTTCTGAAATTTCCCTTAGCATCGGACTTAAACAAACTACAAATTGCCTCAGTCAAGTTAAAAGCATCTAAATTTAGAAAATTCCAAGATTAAGTATGATGCTATGAGCTAGTGGCTCCACAAATACACAGATCAGGCATCATCTTACTGTAGATGCTAATCAAGACAAAGATTAATAAATCTAAGAATGTCATTTCAACATCATTAGCTAAAAAACAAAAATTTGTGGAAAGATTCAAAAAATATTCACCTGATGGAAGCTACAAACAGGGATTCTCTGTATGCTATTTCTGCCTCGTGAGCATTCAATATCAGCAGGGACATTAGGAAGAAGATCTCCATCAGACAATTCAAGATCTCTGTTTTGTCCTTCTTCGATACGAACAAGTCTTGACCCAGGAGCTCCTTTGCAATACAGAAGCCGAACATCTGATGTAACATCAAAACCACGACCTAAAGCTTGGATCGCATTACGAAGCGTCGTGGTCAAAGCTTCTGAGCTCGATACGCTCAAGTCTCCTCCTTTACGATTCTCCATTAAGACACACGCTATAATAATAAATAGCTTTGAGAGTAAATCTTGAAATCGATGATTGATAATTACCAACTCATCTAGGGTTTGCGAGAAGAAGACAGAGTTTTTGAGGTTTTTTGATTTAGCTTCCCACCAACACCATTGCTGGTTTTGACTCTCCAATAATCATAGAAACCGCGTTTGAGATTTTTTTTTTCTGTGTTATATCAAGAAGATTCTTAGGTTGACTGGTCTTTTTCTTTGGTTACTACTAATTAGATCCTTTCTTCATTTCCGGACAGACAAATTCTTTGACTTCTATTTTTTATTTACCCTTTTTTATAGGGTTTCCAATATCATCATGTCTTCTTGTTGTTTAAATTGAGCATATGCTTTTCTTTTTTCAGGGAATATACAACATTTTATTGGTAAAAAGTTTCGTCAAAATTTCAAATGTTTCTTTTACTTAGTATTGTATATTTTTTTTATGTTAACTCATTGTTAGTAGACTTTAGTATTTTTCTTCGACAATATTTAACACTACACTATTTTTTGTTGAGGTCCCCAAATTTAAAATATCATAATACGTATTTTAACTTGATAAAAAATAATATTCTTAATATCCATTAAAATTATAACTTATTTTTAGATAAATAATTCAAAATATAAATTTTAATCATATATTTATAAATATATTTTAGTCGACAAAATATATATATATATATATATCATTTATCATATTAATTTATAATATTATTTGATACTATAAAACAACATTGATAATGGACTAACTCATTCTATTATTCCATAACATCTATAATAAACTGCTCTTTTTAAAAAATTAGATATTACTAAATTCACTTAAAAATTTGTTGAGTTCCCACACAACGGATATAGAACCTAGTAGTCACATATGGAGCTAATGGTTACGTTCAAAAGAAATTGGAATAAACCTGTTGCCAAATATGAAATGAAATCTCACAGGTGCTAGTCCACAATTTGAAATTATCGTACATTTTTACAGTTGATGTTAGAATAGTTTAGAACAATAAAAGCAAAGGTATTTCAATTGTTGTTGGGTCTCATTACAACTAAAAGTTACTAAATTAAACCCCATTAAATTGAAAGGCCCATTCTTCATACGAAATGGTGTCAGCTAAAGCCCATTCATCGATGATTTAGACTATAAGCTTTATGTTGGGTTGTTTTTGGAGAAAACGGTTAAAAAAATACTGAACTTTAATGTTTTCTCTAAAAAAGCACAAATTCCTTAATAGTCTAAAAATACCAAATTTTAGATTAATTGAGTTTAATTAAGTATGGTTTTGGTCAACACTAATTATCATCTAACTACCGTTTAGTTTTGATAGAGACAAATACGTCAACGTTTCAGAAACATGAAAAACTTACACGACAAAAAGAAACGTAATACATGAAATTTTTTTCAAAACCCTAATTCTTCTTTGGTTTCTCCTTAGTCCTCTTTGATTTTTTTCTCTCGTCTCCTGTGACCTAAAATTTCCCTTAACTTCGAGATGACAAAAAAAAAAAAGTTACAATCATATCTACGTAGAGAACGTAAAGATGTTGTTGAGAACAATGAAACATGATCGATTGACAGATATGAGCATGAGGCTGTACCTGATGATGATTGTGAGGCTATTGATGATGATCCTGATAATGATATTGTAGATGAGAATGAGGAGAATGTTGTAGTTGTTGAAGAAGGAGCATGTGAACCTTTAGCAATCCACTTTGAAAATATTGTGAGCGATGATATAGCTGAAAATGATGACAGTGGAGATGATTTATTGAACGAAGATACGATAACTAGATCCTCTATCATCCGACGATGAGGAAGAGGAAGAGGAACCACGAAGGAAATCTCGTGAGGATACAACATCAACCGATGAACTTTTAGCATTAGGCAAGCCGTTTGCTTCTGCTCCAGTGTTTAAACAAGCACTTTTTAGGTACTCTAAAAATAGATGCGAAATTAAGTTAGACTTGTCTACAAAAAAAACTTTGCGCAATTTGCTCTGACACAGAATATTCATGTCTGTGGAAAGTTTATTGCTTCTACGAGAAGAGCAAACACAAGTTGCAAATTAAGGTGTATGTGAATGACCACATATATGTCAGGTCTGATTACTCGAAAGTTCATCAAATGCTCAATTGTTTGCAGAAAGGTTGAGGGTGAATCCTAAACTTAGGCCAATGGAAATTGTTGATGAGATTGAGAGGAACTACAATTTGATTGTTACTGAAGATCAATGTCGGAAAACAAAGACCAAAATTACTTGTGAAAGAAGAGCTAGCCATGAAGCCCATTTCTCAGGGATTACGAAGCAGAGGTGGTTTTGACTAATAAATGCACCACTACGGAGATTCAGACTATTCCAGGATTATCACCAAGAAGCAAGCAAATGTTCGATCGAATGTATGTGTGATTTGAAGCACAAAAAGTGGCTTCTTGGGTCGTCGCTACTGTATGGCTATTATTAAGTAGTGATACATATTTGACCAAAAGCTAATGTTGATGTGAATACTTGTTATTTTATGTCCCCTTGTGTGTTTAGTTAATCAGTTTTACAAACTCAATTATTTATGCCTCGATTATTTTATATTCAAATAAATATACTGTTTTGGTGTGAAAAACATTGCGGACAATTATGTTCTTTCTGTCAAGACAATCTAAAAAAAAAATGTTTTACAGTAATCAATTATGCAATAACTACCTAGTATGTAAAAAGTAATTATTGATCACATAAAAAAAATGGGAACCCTAGTTCCAAGAAACGGACAACCCTAGTGTAGTGGAGATAAACAAAGGGTTTAAGGCTACTCTCTAGTATGAACAATGACGCGAGACCGATTGGCTACAGACCATAAGCAGATTCAGAGGATTAGGCAACCGACACTATATAATCAGAAGACAAAGATGATGGCTTGAAGCAGCAAGTCATTTTAGAAACAATTTTAAAATTTACAATTTTTTTTTGGAACTTTTCAAATGCCCTGAAATTTCTACTAATCTCCCATTGAGATTTGTAACAATAATATTCATCTAATAGTTGGTTAAATCTTTAAAATTCCCTCATATCTCCCTAAATTTTAAAAGACTCCAAATCAGAGATCAAATATGCCCCCTAAATGTATGGATAGTGGAAGTTGGATTTATATAGAGTTTGTTGATTTTAAAAGGTGAGAGATTTTTTAAATTTGCAAAGAGTGTTCTTGAATTTGAAGAAAGTTTTGATATTCAGAAATCCATCAAAGAGTTATATTATAACAACTTTAAGAATCATAGGGACATCCATAGTATTTTGAGAGTTAGTTGTGTGTTTATGAGTGAAATTGTTAAGAATTGTATCACAATAACACTAGCTTTTAATAGAATTATGGAATCAATGACAACCAAAAAAAATCAAATAACAATAGATTTTGAATGGAATTTAAAATTCATTAAACCAACCAAAACAGTGGATTTATAAAAAAATGTCGGAATCCATAAACTAATAACAATGAATTTCAATCAAAATCAAATTGTTATAATTCATAAGCCAATAACAATGGAATCTAAAATTTTCGACAATTTTAAAAACTTTATCTACCAATAACCCCGTACATCCGATGATTCCGATCTAACAATCAGAAGTCAGAAATAAATTAATTCTACATTTGGTTAAATGATCATCGACTTCACTTTCGATCTCTCCCTCAAGCATTTGCATGGCCTCTAACAATTTTGGTCTTAATGAAAGAGGTGAGTTTGTGCAACCTAGAGCAACATTGATCATCCTTACGGCTTCTTTTCTTTGAATTCACTCCCGCGCATGGGATTTATAATCTCCATTATGACCCTTTGTATTGCAGCGTCAGAGCCTGAATTGGATGTAAAAATGGCTTTCACTGAACTTATGGGAGAATTAATCACATATCCAAGTATAAAATGTGAATACAATTGGCTAATGAGAAAGAAAAGCTTCACAGTTACCCAATTGATAAGCGAGACGTGATCAACAGTTTTCTTTTGTTTTGTACTACTCTTCGCGCTAAAAATTTCCGTTGCCACAACTCCGAAACTGTACATATATGCTTTATTTGTCAAGTACGACCCCATAATGAGTATCCCGGAGCGCTGAGTTATAAGAAGACAAATTCAGAACTATTGTATGTCTATGGCCATTGTGTGCTTAAACAATACTACGTACAGGGTCCCGACAATTTTGGTGCTAATGTGAATGTGTTCTTCTTCATAGAGTCTAGCCAACCAAAGAAGCACGTTATTGGTTTTTAGATATTCCAACATAGATTTTTTGTTCACCTGCCCACTCCAAATTCAGGGAGCTCTTTCCTGGCAATGGAAGTAAACCAAAGAGAAACTATATCATTTACGTGTAATAACATGTTAGTAAACTTGAATTAGACTCAAAACTTGAAAAGCTTAATGACTTTTAATTACCAAACATCGCAAGAGCAATTGAGTTATTTTCCATGTACTCATACACAAGCAACAATTGATTCTTCTTGACACATCATCCATAGAACTTAAAAAGGTTTGGACGATTTAGAGATGAGATCATGTCTATCTCATTGACAAATTCGCAATTTCCTTGTCATGAATTGAAAAAAGTTGTTTGATAGTCTCATTCGATAGCTCTCTGTACATTAAGTTACATATTGTGACACAAGGAGATTGCAGAGATAAGAGGACCATAATTTCCTCTTTTTGTTTTACTCAAAGAGTTTGTATTATTCACACTTTCTAACTCACACTTTCTCCACAACAATTTATATGTAGTGATCGCTGATCTACAATCAAATAATGAGTATCATTATCTATAGAAAAACTAGAATTCTCATATTTTGACCAACAAAATTGTGTTATTTCAGTGTATCCCTCGAGAGTTTGCATAGCTTTTGACATTGGCAAGGAGATAGTTTGTGCAAACAAGAGCAACTTTGATCATCATCGCAGTTTCTTAAATTGAATGGGCCAAAGAGAAAGAAAAGATTCACTGTTACCTAATTGATAAACGAGACATGCTCAAATTATCACTTCTATTATGAAGTCCTTATAAAAAGTTTTTAAAAACTATAACATGATTTATACACGTTTATAAATCAGTACTTTTATATCGACTTTAACAAAATAATATTTGAAAATAAACAGCAAATAATGATTTTAAAAAAGGAATATTTTTGAAAAGTAGTTTCATAAAAGTAGTATTTTTGATATTCTTCCGAAAATAATATTAAAAAGGGATTATCTTTGTACAGAAACTGTCATATTTTGAACTAGTTATATGATTTATATATCAATTAATAATATAGTCACAAAAGAAGTATAATTTAGTTACGAAATATTTTGAGAAATATCACTTTTCAAAAATACTACTAAGGTAAAAGTTGTTCAAACATACTATTTTATAACAATAAAACTTTATAAGCATTTTTTAACTTGTGTTATAAAAAAACCTTATAAAACCTTAGAAATTTTCTTTATAACATGCTTTATAAAAATTTATAAATCTGTATTTTATAATATTTTTAAAATTAAAAAATAGTAGTATTTTTGAAAATTAATATTATAAAAGTGGTATTTTGAAATTTTCTCTTTAATAATTTAATTAAAAAATTGATATTTATCTTGAACTGTTTGTTATGTCAGTAAATTATCATGTCACAATATTTTCTATCCATTTCATTTTCAAAAGTGTCTTTTTACCTTTTTTATCTTATTTTTTTGGGTCAAACATATAATCCTATTTACTTTCTTATTAACCAAAGCTTTCAGCCTTTGGCAATGATATTTCAGGGAATAGAAAAGGGGACAAAGATCTTATGTAAACGGTAGTCTAGTGAGGTCAAACCTCCGTTTACGCTACAATCTAGAAAAAACAATGGACTCAGGACTAACAGGGTACAAATCATAAGCAGATTCACAGGAAGTAACCGACGCGAGATAATCTGAAGGTAAAGACGATGTCCCTATCTCCGACGATTGCTTGAACCGCAAGTCATCACCGTACACTCCAGGGTCTGAGATGATCTGCTCTATCTCAGTTTCCCCTTCCAGCATCTTCACAACTTCAGACATTCTTGGCCTTAATGTCGGAGACTTGTTGGAGCACAAAAGTGATATCTTTATCATTCTCTCTGCTTCCATCACATCGAACATTCCTTCGAGCTTCGGGTCCAGTATCTCCGCGAAATCCCCTTTCTTATGTAGCACAAACGCCTGAAAATTGAATATAAAGAACCTTTTCAAATACCCAATTGAGTGAAAGCTGAGTTCTTGTGGGGGAAAAGTATTGGTTGTTTGATTTAGTGTACCCAATCAAGAAGGCCAACGCAACATTCGTTATCTGGTGTGTAATTAGCATTGCTCTTCCCGCTAACGATCTCCATTGCTACCACACCGAAGCTGTAAACATCTGCCTTTTCTGTTAGGTGACCTCTCATTGCGTATTCAGGAGCCATATATCCTCTGCAACCATAACAATATTGTCACTGAAACGTTATCATAATAGCATCATGTGTATGTGAGTGACTATAAGACTGACATTGTTCCTGCAACTCTGGTGGTAATGTGACTCTGATCGTCTTCATGGAGCCTAGCTAACCCAAAGTCTGATATCTTTGAGTTAAGATCCTTGTCTAGCAGTATATTTGTCCCTTTGATGTCTCGGTGAATGATCTTAACCGCTGAATCTTCATGTAGAAACGCAAGCCCTCTCGCTATTCCCAAGCATATTTTGCGTCTTGTTCTCCAATCTAGTTTCAGATCGCTTCGTCCTGCAAACAACAGTTACAAGGAAAAGATCAATCTCAAAACAGGGGACCAATGCAGTGAAAGGATTTGGTCTCTATCTGATCTATATGATCATTCACAGAGATGAAGAATATGCAGAGCTTTACCAAATAATGCATCAGCCAGACAATTGTTCTCCAAGTACTCATAGACAAGAAGAAGCTGATTTCTCTCAACACAGCATCCATAAAGCTTCACAAGGTTCGGGTGTTGCAAGCAAGCGATCACACCGATTTCGTTTACAAACTCTTTGTTGCCTTGACATGATTTGGAAGATAGCTTCTTTACTGCAATCAATGTTCCATCTGGTAATCTCCCCTGCATTGTCAAATTTTTGGCTTTAACATCACCTTCTTTTTAAGAATACTAAAATTAATTTTCTATAGCTTCAAGACTCTTTTGTACCTTGTAAACAGATCCAAAGCCGCCTTCTCCAATCTTGTTTAAGGGATTAAAATCGTCAGTCGCAACTTTTAGTTGCCTAAGACTGAATGAACCTGTTATTATATAAATCCCTTTTGAGCTATTCATTTACCAAAACCATCGACAAAAAATTTTAAATCGATGTTACCTCTTCTTCCTCCATCTGCATTGCTAACACATTTTCTCCAATACAAGGCGCCCAAAATCAAGAAAGCAAGAGAGAATATTAAGGCTGATATGCCGAGAATGAGTGGATATCTTCTTGGTTTGTGTTGTTTTGTGACTGTAAGAGTTTGCACCGGAACTGAAGATGGATTCAAAAAATGGATTGAACCATACTCAGATATAAAAAGTATACAAAAAAAATGGATTTAATCAATACTCATAAAAAGTATACAAAAAATGGATTCAAAGACTTGACAATTCTTCCTCTTACCGCCACATTCAGATTCTGAACCTGATAAAACAAGAACAACAAAAGAATTAGAATGAAAGTTTCTGAGAGAAACTTGATGCTACTTTTTACTGAAGCACTTTTACTTACTTGGACAGACTGATATTGCAGAGATAAGAGAGCCATAATTCCCTCTCTTAGGAATGATCGTCGTGCCTTTCCCCGCCCAGTACAAGCGAATTTCTAAAGTGTTATCAGTCACAGTCGTGTTCATTTCTTTTATAACTTCCTTGTGAGTTCCATTAGCCTCCTCTCTGATGTTGAAATCCTCCCAAATCAACTTACCCTGAACAGATAACAAAGTTCAAACTTCAAGAATCAGCTAGATACGCGGTTTCGGTTCTCAAGTAATCCGCAGAAAAATGCTACATGTACCTGAACGTAAATGTTAAAAACCCGTTTTGCTAGTCTTTCATATGGTTCCTCATCTGAGAACTGAATCTCCGCAAAATGAAGTTTCACATTGTATCTTCCATTTTCAAAACAAAATGCAAAGTAAGCCAAACTCAGAGGAGAACGTCGAGCATTCTGGTAAAGCTCAGGATATTTTGCTGATACTGCAGATTCTGATGAAACTGAATATGTATCTTCTGTTATTGCATCATCCATAAAGTCACCAGTATTGCTGAATCCCCAATTTTTCCCATGATAGGTTGTAGCTGAAACGGTTACTCCATAGTTATCACCTTCATATAGAAACCTTCCTCGAGAGTTTTCGATGGTCACATCAGGTCCCCCACAGTTTATATGCAGGGATCTACTATCTGCAGAAAGCCAATTTTCTTTCAAGATCATATTTCAAAAACTTGAAAATAGATATTTAGCACACAACTAAAAAGAACTTACAATTTTGACATTGGTTTATGGCGGAACACGGAAGAAGTCTGGTTCTGTATTAAGAACAATGAGTTAATAACATTATACATAGTAAACTGTGATTTATAAGATTGGTCAAAAATGTTCTTACAGACTGTTTCTTGAACGTGAACTCTCATATGTGTTTATATTACTGCATCAAAACATATATTTTCAAAGCTTTTAGAAAGTTTTAAAATACAGTACTTAGGATAATAATAGAAGAACATACTTCCTCTCTTTGCAGCTTGGAGACCATGTGAAGTTATTATAAGAAAGATCACTGCAGATGTTAAAAAAATCAAGAGATTAGTATAGTACCCATTGAAATATTTTTGACATAGATGAGTATCAGAGAAGGTGATATTATCTAGCCATACATATTAGTGCTTGCAGTAAGGAAAGGTCCTGAGTCAACTTTTCCTGACAACATATTTCCAGCTAAATATCTGAAATTTTTTTGAAATCAGGAGATGAGTTCAAAAAATTTACTTCATTTTATAAAATGCTCTGATCATCCAATACTATGGAACATACGTATATTTTGGCGCGGATGCATCTGCTGGTATTTCTCCAGTCAGTCTATTAAAGGAAAGATCGCTGCCACGAAAAAGAAAAAGCATCATAGTCAAAAAGATTGGATGGTGTTTTGTAAAATGCAGACTGATATAAACATTTATACATGAAACTTACAGAGTCATGATATTGGGAAGATCCCAGATACTAGTTGGGATTGGTCCTGATAAGTTCATGTTTCTGAGAACCCTGAAAAATTAACAGAATCAATCTTGAGTCTTACACACAAGTATTAAACAATAGGATCTTGTCACTGGTCTCAGATACATAGTTATATGTTGGAATATGACACACTGCATACAAAAATTTCAGGCTCTTGCTAGTTATAAGAGGAACTTGTCCCAATCCTGCAGTTGTGTCGCTGATCCTCCTGCACAGAAGAAATGGATACAGTTTAGATTCATGAGGAGAAACATGCTTCTCAGTTTATATTGAGAGATAATTACTTACAGGTCAATCAAATTCTCCAGACGAAATATGGACTCTGGAATAGGTCCAGTTAGGCCACTCGCGTAGAGTTCTCTGATCAAAGATAGCACAAGTCAGAAAACATTGAAATGCATTGTAGTGCTTCAAGCTATTAAAACTGCAATGCATAATTTCTTGGCTTACAATCTTTGAAGTTTTGATAAGTTACCGATAAACTCTGGGATGGATCCGTTAAGGCGATTATCGCTGAATCGGCTGCAAACAATAGAATGAATAAGTGTTATACATAATAATTATATTGATCACATTTCAAACCTGGCCATATTGTAAAGAAAATAAATTAAGCTTATCATACAGATTAGTCAGATTTTTTAGTCTTGCTAATGTCTTGGGTACGCCTCCAACTAATTGGTTAGAAGAGAATGCTCTGGGAGAATCAGCAAAACAAAAACAAGATTAGAATATCATATTTTAGAGAATTACCTAATTTGTGATACTGAAAAGTGATTTAAAGTCTGATTAACAGATTCTTGCTTACAATCCTTCTAAGTTAACCAGGTTCCCTAGTTCCTTAGGGATAGTTCCAGAGAATTGATTGGCTTCAAGAACTCTGAAATCATTCAAAAAAAACAAAAAAACTTAGTTTTGAATATCACAAGGATGTAATTTTTTTAATTTAATCTCATAAGATGAACAAAGAAAACTGTAAACACATACAATTGGGTGAGGTTAATAAATTTCCCCAATCCTTTGGGAATGTCTCCTGATAAGCGATTCGCGCAAACAGTGCTGCAGAGAAACATTTCAAGTAACTTCAGAAGCATTTCTTAGTTCCTTTGCAAACAATAAACTTGAGATCAAAGACTTACATAGATTTTAGGAAAGGCAGTGAGGCCCATTCCATAGGAATTGAGCCATAAAGGTAATTACGGCACAAGTCACTGCAGAAACAAGCAAAAAAGTTCCGGTTTTGTCAACTACAACATTGAAAACAGAGGAAACCAAACACAAAGAATCATCCTCACATCAATTCAATGTATCGAAGCTTGGAAAACTCTGGTGGAAGTCTACCCGGAAGACTAAAGGTTTTAAGGATACTGCACATGAAGTAACATTAGTTATATGGAGTTGAAAACCGTAAAATTTTCCCAGTTATAAATAGAAACAAACGAATAGTTTCTTACAAGTGTGTGATATGACAAGTCTCGTTGTTATTGAAACGACAGTCACATCTAATTGTGCTATTTTGTCCTTCCTTGAGAACATCTTGAGTTATTATTAAAGTCTTTGTGAGACATGGATCTTCACTTAGATTCAAGTGCTTGACACCGAGTGTTGATGCAATTTCCTTAAGCGCTTCCACTGGCAAAGACAAACAAATCATCAAGTTTACTTCAAATTCACAAAGATAAGCCATTTTGTTTTGGCAATATATGAAGCATGTAAAACAACTAAACCTTCATCTGGGTGCAAAGAAGGAGAAGCAGAGACTTTACAGACTAAGTAGATAAGAGTAAGTAGACCAAGTAGAGAGCTAAAAAGGCGGATTTGTGACATGATCATGAGCTTGTAAGCTGCAGGCATGGAAGATTTTGTGCAAGTGATCTATATATGACTTGAAATCATTACATATATTGTACTAATTACTAAAGAGAATAACTAAAACTCTTCTTTAATTCCATGATATATAAAAAGTTAGATATGCATGTACATATATAGAAAATTGTGAAAACTTGTGAGATGAAGTTTGACTAAGCTGAGATTAAGAGTTCACACATGGGTTTGTTGCTTGTTAAAGCCGCCTAAATGTATCAGTTTTGTTAATTACTGTCCAGCCTCTCGGTTTTGATTTATTTACAATATTAGGAGAACTAATAGAATGAAGTTATTCACCCGTTTCGTCTGCATTTTACTTGTAGAACTACTAGGAAAAATAGCTAAAACTAGTGAGATTTCATGATTCTTAAATCATTAGTGTCCCCACTTTCAAAAAAAAACCTTGCACAAATTGAAAATAAAGGTGGTGGCTAATTTTAGATATTGAGACCCAATATAAAGGTGGTGGCTAGTTTTGTCAACAATTGAAAATTGGAGGGGTTGATCAACTGTGCATTAAAAAAGTTTGATAGTATTTTACTTGAAATTTCTTATGTTGAACACTTGAACTAGTTGGTTATTTCTGTACAGTTCTTAATCAATCTTTTTGATACTTGACTTGTACTTTTCCTTGGATCCGAGGAACTAGTTGGAATAAAAATTAGTTTACTCCATTTTAAATTTTATTATTATCTCTCAAAGTATTTGATAGTTTTTATTCGCAATAGGTACTATACGGACTTGAGTCAGTTTGGTCCTTTTCTTGGCAAGTCAACTCAAGTAGAGTATTTACAAAAAAAGGAAGCAATTTAGTATTTGTGTACAGATCATTTCACAAGTCCAGCCTATCAAAGACTACAATAATATACTTTGATTTTAATAGTCGTAGTCGTAAAGTGGATGTTTCTAAAAAAAAAACTCATTCCCATCTTTTCTTTTAAACAAAAAAATGATCCTTTTTCTTAATGTGGAATTTAGAGGCTGCAAAAAGTATGATTGGAAATATCACTAATTTCATATCTTTTGAATTTTAATACAGATGAGAATTTACAGTAAATGACTAATCGTGGAATAACCTCAAAAACATTTTTACAAAATTAATTGTAAGATTCTTTTCTATTAAAAAAAAGAGAGAGAGGAAAAGAATCGAAACTCTCTTAAGGTTCTTGACTATTCTTGCTTTCGTTCTTGAGCTGCATGTCCAGCCCCAGAAGAAGTGGAAGAAGAAGAAGGATAACTTTTAACAGAACACTGCGTCGTCTTACCGTTATTCTCAATTTTCTTTAAATCTTTAAACGCCTTAAACCTTATATCCCCTGAGTTCCTGCTTCCTCCTGGGTTTGATTCTGGAACTGGATAGAGACCTTCCAGCATTGCAACAACCTCTGACATTATAGGACGATCTGATGCAGAAGCGCTCGTGCACACTAGAGCCACTTTTATAACCGTCTCTGCTTCTTTTCTGTCCACTTCAGGCCTCAATCTCTCATCCACCACTTGCATTAAGTGCCCTGATTCGTAGCATTGGTTAGCCTGCAGATACAGCCAAAAGGGTTTATCAAGAAAACAGCTTTTTGGTGTTTTCAAAGTTTATAAGCAATTGAGACTTGAGATCAGATTATATTACCCATTCCAAGAGGCAGATCTCGTCTCCTGCTGCCATGAAACTACTGTTGTTTATGCCAGCGACGATCTCTAGAATCAAAACGCCAAAGCTATAGACATCTGCTTTGAAACTTAGGTAACCCCACAATGCGTACTCTGGTGCCATATATCCTCTGCAGAGGTTCATATGTTTCTTCTGGTTAAACAAACAAACCATAACTGTAAAGAAAACGATACAGAAAAAAAGGGCGGGCTCGAGCCTCACATCGTCCCAGCGACTTTGGTGCTGACGTGTGTTTTCTCCTCTTCTTCGAGCCTAGCCAATCCAAAATCAGATATTTTGGGAGTTAAATCCTTGTCCAATAAAATATTTGTGGCCTTGATGTCTCTGTGTACAAACTTCAATGGTGATTCCTCATGGAGAAACGTGAGACCCTTTGCAACACCGCAGCAAATTTTAAACCTGGTAGGCCAGTCCAGTGAAATCTGTTTATGCTTTGGACCTAAAACATTGCAAACCAAACACATTTTACTTAGAGCTGAAGCATCAAAAAGCTTTCATTAGCCATAGATGGAAATAGAAAAAAAAACTCACTGAATAACGCGTGAGATAAACTGTTATTTTCCATGTATTCATACACCAGCAATAGCTGTGCCTGTTCGACGCAGAAGCCATGAAGCTTGACGAGATTTGGATGTTGAAGACAAGAGATTGCACCTATCTCGTTTAGAAATTCTCGGTTCCCTTGTCTTGATTTAGATGAGAGTTGCTTAACTGCTACAACTCTTCCATCTGCTAACACACCCTGCAAATGAGATTTTATTATATCAGCATGAACTGCACTACAACTTTATAACTTCTTCATATATCAAGAATCATCTCATCCCGTAATCTTTACCTTGAAAACAGCACCGAAACCACCTTCTCCAATTTTGTTAGTTGGATTGAAGTCATCCGTAGCAAATTTGATCTGCCTTAATGTAAAAGTTCCAGATGGCAACTCTTCTTCATTGGGGTCTGTGGAAAAAACTCAGAATCAATAAACCAAGAAAGCATTTTCTTCATTTTCTTAAATTCACAATGTTTCCCTTTTCAAATTGAACATAACCAGTCTTCTTTGACACAGACTTCATAAGAAGCAGTACGGTATACATATTATCAACTCCATATCAAAATCAAAAAGAATGGAAAAAAAAAAGCAGTCATCACCTTTTCGTCGCTGACCACAACATGGAAGGCAGCCACAAAACCACAAAAGTCCCACTATAAGGATAATAAGACATGGGACTCCAACTGCAACTGCAATAATTGCTCCCACACTCATTCCAGTTTCCGGACTTGAGCACGGCCTAGAGTCTGTACATCAAAGGTTTTAGTATTAAAAAAACTAATGTGGTGAGAAAAGAGTTCACAATGCATAATAAATCAGACGCACACATCCAACTGGCTTCTGCGATAATAAGAAAGCTACCTGAAACTATGGATATAGCCGAGATGATAGGACCATAAACCCCTCTAGTGGGAATCCTAGTAGTTCCTTTACCGGCCCAACTCAACCGGATGGTTAAAAAGTGGTTTGTCACATTGGCAGTAAATGGTTTGGTTATAGGGATTTGAGCTCCCTTTGCTTCATCCATGATGTTGAAGTCCTTTACCACTAATTTCTCCTGCCAAAAAGAGGGCTTAAGAAAAAAGAAACTAATTGCATTCAAAGCCGCTTTATTATCACCAGCGGGGGCCAATGCTAACCTGAATGTAAATGTCGAATATACGCCTCCCAAGCCGGTTATAGTTTTCCTCATTGGTGAACCGTATCTCTGCAAAGTCTAGACTTACATTGTATATTCCATTTTCCAAGCAGGCATGAAAGTAAGTGAGGGATACTGGAGCTATTCGTGTTGTTTTGTATAGATCAGACAGGTTAGATGATGGGACAAACGTGGTGAATCTTGTGTTTTGGAAATTGTTGTCGTCCATGAAGTCCCCTGTGCTGCTGAATCCCCAATTACCATCAGGATTCAAAAAATACTTAGCAGCACCACCTTCAACATCTCCATCTCCTTCATATAATACTTTTCTTTTTTTTTCCTTTATCTCTAGATTGCTTCCACCGCAGTTTACATGCAAGCAGCTAAGATCTGCCAGATAAACCAAATTGCATAAAATAAGAGAGAATAAACGAGGGGATTTTCCACATCAACATTACTATATAGTAGAAGGAAATTTAGCAGGTGGTTTCAGATGTGATACTATTGTGAAAAGATCTATCATCACTAGTCCTATGTGATTGTGGGTTCTTATTATTTGGTGACACAGTTATGCGGAAATTACTAACTGGAGACATTTTAATCACTGTTAAGTAGAGTAAGTGTACTTACATCGAGGACATTTGAAATCTTTGATGCACGGCAGAAATTTGCTCCTACAAAACATCAGTTGGGAATTGCATATCCGTATCAATAGTGGAATTTTTTTTATGAAAGTACAAGCATTTCAGAGGAATATCTTCTAAGTACACTTCTAGCTTGTATATTTAAGATGCAAATACGGAAGCTAGATGCTAAAGATAATCAAAGGAATGGACCATACGATTTTTTTGTTGAAGTGCTCTGAAACAAGTTTAGATTCAGATTCCTAAAACAAGAAAAGCCCGATAAGTTAGCAGTTAAAATGCCAATTATGTCAGCCAAAAACGTTAAAGAAGAAAACATAACAATATCCTCACATGTTTGGCCTACAAGCACGAGTTTCAGGACTCTGCCACTTGAGATTGTTATATGAAAGATCTCTGCGTCAACAAGTGAATTCACATCAAATGGAGATGTAATGCCACACAAAACTTGGATTCATATTCTTCTAAGAAAGCAATTTTAAAGACAATTTGAGAACTCCAGAAATATACATACATAGTTATTCCATCCCTTAGTAATTCATCTGGAGCATCTCCCTCAAGCTTATTTCCAGCCAAAATTCTGAAAAGAAAACAAAAACAGTCAACTTATAATTCTAATTCATAGTAAGATGGCACATTAAAAAATATAGCAGTAGAATCTTTTCACTTACATAAACCGTAAATGTTCTGCCTGCACAAATGACAGAATCCCCCCAACCAACTTGTTAAAACTCATATCCCTATTCACCAAACATAATAAGAATCTTAATCAATCCTGTCATTGTTTCATGTACAAACCTACACTTCATTTGCTTTTAAGTTCATAATTCTTCGGTGGGTTATCAACTAATAATCTGAAACAGAGTTCGGCGGGAACCACTGAGACTTGATAATAAATGCTTACAGTGTCTCCAACTCCTTCAGTGTTGAAATATAGGGAGGAAGTTTTCCAGAAATTTTACAGTTCTTCAATATCCTACAATGTAAAATAAATAAAATTTAAATATAATAAGAGATAGATGGGTCAGCTTCAAGAAGGCATATAACAGAACTAACTTACAGTTTAGATAAACCTGTCAAGTTCCTCAACAAAGGGAATGGTTGGACTGGTCCACCTATATCAGTGATCCTCCTGAAAACAATAGGTTATTGTAATAATAGTGTCATGTGCATCACTATAGATGAAAACAAAGTTAGTTTATAGAGAAAAAAAAATAAACGTCATAAGAGTTGTGTGTACTTACAGATTAACAAGCTTGCTCAGACCTGAGATGACAGATGGGATTGGACCAGTGAGACCAGATGCCATCATTTCGCTACAAGCAATGAAAAGAATACACCATCACTGAATGCTAAAGAAAAAACAGACTATAGAGGTTAGTAATAAAAGGATTTTACAGTCTATTGAGTTCCTTCCAATTTTGTATGTAACTAGGTATTGTTCCGCTGAGTTGGAGATCATTAATCCTGCTGCATTGTACAAAACCAAGCAGCAGATGAACCACGGATACCACCATAATAAGTAGTTAAGTTAGGGGGAAAAGTAACAAAGGCTTACAAATCTGTCATATTCTGTAGTCTAGAGAATGAAGCTGGCAAAGTTCCCGTCAATTGGTTAGAAGAAAGCATCCTGTAAGAAATGATCCACCAGAAAAATCTCATCCTTCGAAACACACCACATGCTAAAACATCGTCATAATAAAAGAAACAAAGAAACGGAAAGGGAGTCAGAAACTCTCACAGTGTTTTCAAGTGGACTAAGTTCCCAAGCTCTGGTGGAATAGTTCCAGAAAAATGATTTGACTCGAGATCCCTGTACAAGAGCAGCAAAAAGAATATAACAGCACTTCCATAGAGAATGCTAAAACTTTTTAGAATGAGAAGTGCACCGAAGTATTCAAATTGTTCAGCTAAGAATACAACATGATGACCTTAATGGGTTCCCTTTCAGGAAAGGCTAACAGTGAGGCCTAGCAGTGCAAGTTTCAATAGGTAAAAGGAGTAATATTTCCACCAACTAATCTTAAAGGTTAGTTAGTACCTGAACTTTCCGATTAAATAAACACCAAACCAATTTCCAGAACAAAGAAGATTCATTGATGCTTGAAACTTACAAGTATGTTAGTGCAGTAGCTTTTCCAAACTCTTTCGGAATTTCCCCTGACAACCGATTCACAAGAAGGGATCTGCGGTGACATTCTGGTTACTGTACTAGGGCATTTAGACACTAAAGCTACAACATAGTAGGGAATATTCTTACATAAATGTTATATTTGAAAAAGCCCATTCATGTGGTAAGCTCCCATTGATGTAGTTGTAGGCCAAGTCTCTAAAATTTAGCAAAAACCAGTGGTCAAAATTTGCCAATTTAGTTTAAAGGAAGGCTGAGATACTTTTATGAGAGCCCTTACATCTCCCGAAGGTAGGGAAGGTTAGTTATTTGAGGAAGAGTTCCTGGAAGATTATGGTACTTGAATGCACTAAAGAGACAAGTCAAAGAGCAATTAGAATATGATAAAACTTGTGAAGACAAGTAGTAGAAAATAGATACATATCCTAACATGCTTATCATCAGTTTTAGATAATATTCATATGAGACACCAAAGTGAAGATGCGCCAAAGATAACTCATGGCAAATGGATCATAATGTAGATATCACCAAGCTAACTGAACACTAACATCAGTACCTAGAGACAACAAATTCCCTTTGCTACAAAGCAAATATCACTAATCAACGGTGCATTACCAAACACGAATATAACCATAATAATGACTTTGAGATTTTATAAGTGGAAAGAAATCCAATGATAAGAATGCCATAGAATACTTACAATCTCACAACATGACAATCAGTTTCGTTTGTGGGACTGCATTCACATTCTATTTCCTGCTTAGCTGTCTCAGGAAGAGTTTCTGTTAACCCCACCAATTGAATCTTACAATTTTCAGCATCAAATTTCCAGAATTTTGAGCCCAATGTAGTCGCAATTTCTTGCAGAGCATCGACTAGGGGGCAGGCACAGAAGCAAATAGCAAAACATTTCAGTACTAGTTACTTAAGCAAACACAAAGGTTATACTATTGGCATTAACAATGAGTATAACAATCATTAAAGTAACATAAATCGAAAGCAAGATAAACAATTTATTCAAATTTCTTCATACACACCAAAATTGTAAATGGTTTGGCTCAATAATTTATAGGATCTTTGAAGAAACTGACTTTTACACAACTCAAGATTCGTAATTAAAAAGTCTAATACTGAGATATGACAAGGCTTTGCTCAAGGAAACTCAAAGGTCAAAGGGAATTCAAACCAAAATTAATCAAAACATGATTTAATAAACTCAAATTGACCTAATCATCCAATAAAGATTATATAATTCTCCTGTAGATTCTGGTATCGAGAACTTTCAAAATATATATATAAACCCTCAAAAATTGAAATATATAAAAACCCTACAAAAATCCCAACTTTAGCAGATTTTTTCCGGTTACCAATCTGAAAATCCCAACGAGAAAATGAAAATTCAAAACCTTTATCATATAAGGAAACTTGACAAATCAAACTAAAATAAAGGCACAAAGAAAAAGGCGCAAACTTTACAAAAAGACCTGTAAACCCAGAATCCAAAAAGGAAACAGAAAGGCTCAAATGAATAGAAACTTAAACTTTCATTAAAAAAAAATGAAACCAGAAAGGAACCGACGTGAAACTCACCTTCATCTTGCGGTAATTGGATAGCATTTATACTATAAAAATTGAAGCAAATGATGGCAAAAACAGAAAATGCAAAGATACTAACATCCTTCTTTTTCTTCTCGCCAAACATTTGATGTCAACAAAATATCTCTGGGGAAAAGGAAGATGAGAGAGACGTAAATTAGTGTCTCATCGAAAATGAAGAATTGTAAGGGAAGATCTGAAATTTCTGGGTTTGTTTGTTTGGCAAGTGTGATGATTAGTGGATTGGTAGAGAATTACGACAAATCTACATAGAATCTATCAACTGTGGCTTTCTTTTTCTTACAGCGTATATTATTAGTCAAATTTGAATTTACAGCAATGAATGTAACCCAAACAAAAAAAAAGTTGAATGGTGACATAAATCAAAAATAGTATTTAAAAGTATTTATATCTGTTTAGAGAAATTAACCTTTTTCTATGCATGAATGGTGTGTTATTGAATGACCAAAATAGTTGCCCCCAAAAAGAAAAAAATTTCCAAAATAGTAAAAAACAACTATTCATTTTTTTGTAAGTAGACAAATTATTCACTATTGGAGTCGGTTCATTAATGGTAGATTCTCTTGTATTAAAAGAAGACAAAATGAGTAGGAAAAGAAATTTAAAAAAAATGAAATAGACATGTGGCATAAATTAGGGGAAACACATGAAGATATGGAGTGGAGGTATCTTTTGTATCCGCCCATTGTTTTTTCCTCGATAATCTGATTAATTACGTTCCTCAAGAGTGAAGAATGTTTTGGTAACGAGGCAGTAGCCAACTTGGTCTTGCATTATCAACTGAACAAGCATTGTTTAGGGAAATGAAGGTCAGATTTTGCTAATGCATATGTTCAATTGTTGATGGATTTAAGTTGTCTATATTGTCGAAGATATCTTACACAGAACAATCATAGTAAAAAGAAAAAAATCATTTATTATTAAGTACAGCTGAAAACCCTAAAGTTATAATATATAATAGTCGAAATTTCATAATAAACCCCATATTCTTCTTATGTTCTTAAAATAGAAGAAATATTTTTATGGTGCTTGCTGAGATAAAAGGTTACCAATCATAATAAGTTAAAGATCATTGGCGCGGCAACACAATTTATTAGTTAACAATCTATATACTGTGTACCTCCTGGTATAGATTGTTCATAAAGTCATTTGAATCACGTTGAATTATAAAGCATTAAAAGATTAAAGTCAATGGCCAACTACTCCCAGTAGAATCACATTCTCCCACATGAAAAAAACAAATTTTAAATAACTAAAATTGGGAAAATCCTTGCTAGTGGAATAATCTTTTTTCTTGTTTTTTTGCTAAATATCTTTTAGTGGTAGTCTTAAAGAAAAGGGTAATTTAGGTAGATAGATAAATTTTGATGAGAAATTAGGTAGATGACCTTTTAAAAAACCTTTTAAAAAGAAGGAAAATCCAAAACTGTCCTCAGACACCATATTGTTATTTAGAAAAAAATAGAAATTGAACAGAGAAATATGCTGGGAAAGAAAGAGATAAATAACCGGTGAGATAAAGAAACATAATCATTTGTGTGGAGAAAAGAAGAGATGAAGGGAATTGGGGGAAAATATGGGGAAAATGAGCAATTGAGGAAGGAGAAGGGAAAGAGGCGATGAGATTGTTGTTGATGATTAGAGCTGGGAATTGAGTCCGTGGTATGCAGGTTTTGCGAGTTTTGGTTTGCGCAGGGTGGATATGGGTTTTTAGTTTTGAGTCCAAATTTTAGCGGGTTTCGCGGGACGGATTGGAATTTCTTCCGGGTTTAGCGGGTTAACCCCGCGGACCACACGGATACCCGCATAAAAAAATGTGTGGGTTTAGAGTTTATACGGATTTATGCGGATTTAGATTTTATGCGGTTTTTACGCGAGGTGGAGCGGGTAACGCGGTTTTTTTTTTGCGGGTAAACCGCATGATCCACGGATAATTGTAGGTTGGATGCAGGGTTGGTTTTAAAAACCCGCTATGGGGCGGAGCGGCTTCGAGTTTCAAAAATTTAGGATAATACCCATGGATTTTTGGCGGGACGGGGCGGGTTGGCCCGCCAACCCAGCTCTATTGATGATGAAACTTTTACAATAATGGTGAGAAAAAGATAATAAAAAAAAGGAGAGAGAGAAGAGAGGAACACAAAGGAGGAACAAAGTGACATTTCCAACGCTCTTCTGAGAGCTATTGTTTTTAAAAGGTTATTTTACCAAATATTTTTGGTTTAAGGTCATTTATTGCAATTTTTCTAAAGAAAATATACAGTTTTATGATTTTATGTTGGGTTTTTTGTAAGTAAATCATCATTTTTTTGCAAAATTAACCTTCATCAAAAACTTGTGCATGTCAATCCTACCAACTCAAAAGTTACCCGTTATATAGCACCTCCGTATATTATCGTGTATGTTAGAAAACTAATGGACTGATCAAAACAATGTTGTTTGGGACTTTTAAAATTGCATGATGTTTTTCTATGGCCAAAACGACATTATTTTCAAGTTCTCCTTCTTCGTCACCGCAGCCTCTCCTCCAATAGTCATTCTCCTCGAAGCGAAGTCCTTCTTTGCTGCAGCAAGATGGATTGCGATTTCTGGGTTTGAGTGAGATACTGATTTGCGATTTCAATTTCGGAGTTCTTTGTTTTTCATTTTCTAAGTCTGAAGCAAAAAAAGGAGAAGAGATGCAATTTCGTTTCTCAAATCCTCGTTTCGTTCAAAAATTGACAGAGGTGAGTCAAATTGGTTATGAAATAGTGTTGGTAAGTAGGAAATTTGTGAATTTAATTCCATTGAATTTCCTATTACATATTCTTATTCCAATTTTGTGACTTTCTTGTGTTTTGTTTCCTATAATCAATTTCACTTTTACCAACTCTCTCATGTGCATTTTTCCTAAATAACTCAGAATTAGATGATATGATTCAAGACTTTAACTCTAAAGTCTGTTAGTTGATCGAAGATGCTCGAAAATTTCATTACAAGAATCATAATCTGAGACCCTCTCTATCTCTTCTCTTCTCATCTATCTATGGTACCCGAAATCACATGTACTATAATGCAATAAAAATCTCATGATCATTCATTATTTGATTCACATAACCAATCTTTTCCTTTTGGTTTCTAACAGGGAATCGCCATTGTCTACGAAACTCTTCAACATCCGTACATGTCAGTCTCGTTTTTCGATCATATAATCCAACGATACAACTTTAAATCTCATCAACAATTGGAGTTCTTAAGTAGATGTGAATCTTTGTTGCTCTCCATTGTTTCTGGTAATGTTTCCATTAGATCTCTTGATTTCATTTTTTATTTTGGATCTGTTAGATGCTAAATTTCTATGTTCTTGTTTCCGAGTTTCCGAGTTTTAGTCCTTCAGTTTTAGTCCTTCAGTGTTAGCCACTGCAATAATGGTATTTCTTATTAGAGATTTCAAGATGTGTGATGAAGCTGAATACCAATCTCAGCTTATGACTCTACTCAAAGTTGACTTGGTATGTAGCATTTTACTCAAAAGTAATTGTCTTGGAGATCAAGAACTGATTCTCTCATTTTACATTAAACATGTCAAGTAAATAAATGCTATGGGTTAGTGTTAGACCACAATCCAAGCAAGAAAGGGATGATGAATTTGATGCAACAACCAGCTAGTCCAATCGGTGTTCGATGCATCATTCAACTCTAATAGCTCGTATGAGTTATGGGTTGTGTCTGCTTCAGTATCTTCTTCACCGTCCCAAGAACTTTTGCTTAAGAGGAGAAGAGTTCACGAGCAACATATGAGATTGTCTTCAGTAAACATAATGTTTCTCTACGTATTTAGTAGTAGTCCTCACTAATAACTTCAAGAGCCCATCAAAATATGTGGGGTTCAGAAACATAAAAATATGTTTCCATGTGTTTACATATCATCAGTGCAATTGTAAGGTAAAAGAAACATTATGTGTTTTACTTGGCTCTTCTGTTTATGAACGATTTCAAAACATTGGTAATCTTAAAACTATTATCTCTTGTTTACTAATTCAAATTACAACAATTTTTCAACAATTCCAAACATAAACTATACTAACAACACAAAAGAGACTCATAAATTCCGAAAAATCACATTTTTATTTTATTTTATTGAAATAAACTGGAGCTTCGACGGCAGCGATTGGCCGGAGGTGAGTTGCACGGTGACTGAGTAAGGAAGAAGAAGATAAATCGAGGCGAAATGAGAATTCAACTGTGGTGGGTTTGAAAGGGAAGTGATTGGCGGAAGACCGCCATAGGTTCTCGAAGCTCCGTTTCTTGCAGATTGGATATGGAGAGACGGATCAGCCACTAGCTCGACCAAGCCATCCTTGAAGACATGCTGATTCCGGTGAACATGGGCGCCATCTATGACACTGACTATGTGCAGCGAATTGTCTTGATGTTCCTGAATCTTGACGAGTGCAACTACAGAGAAGAAGACGACGAATACAGAGGAAGTGATTGGTGGAGACGGAGGAAGAGAGAGTTTCGATGGTGAAGAGACGTTCGCGGAGACAGGTGGCACAGAACCAGGGGTGGGTCGAAGAAGAACAACGAAGAAGATTTCTTATCGCTTTTTTCTTTTTTAAAATATATTAAATGAAAATTAATAATTTTTGGCAAAAATCATATTGTTTTGGACACGTACAACGAGATAAAACAAAACATCATATAATTTTTTTTGGCTCAAAACAACATTATTTTGACAATTTGTTAGTTTTTTAAAAGACGTAAACGTGTTTACGTCGACGATATGCGAAAGAATTATATAGTGAATGATTTTCAAATTGATAAGATTGACATGCAAAAGTTTCATATAAGGGTTAATCTTACAAAACATTTTATGGTTTATTTACAGAAAAAAAATTTACGTTCTATCACATTTATAATGTTTTTTTTTGTTAAATTTATTATCTAATCACTAAAAGTTCATTATAGAGATAAATTTAAGTCTAACATTCATATCTTTGTGGAAGACTACCTAAACGTCCAAAAAGTCATAGTTAACGTTTTCAGCATCATTTTCCAATCTCGACCTATCAGATAACTTGAATTTGTGGATATTAAAACAATTATTGAAACTATCCAATCTTCTTGAGGTTTAGGTTTGGTTAAAGAATTTAGCTCCGGTTATCAAATAAGTCGGTTATCGGCTGCAAGAGTATGACGTATTATTTTTTTTTATAAAAATAAAATAAAATTGGTCACGCCATTTGTCAGCTATCATGCTTCTCGTCACCGATGCTCAGAAACCCAAACCGCAATCTCTTCTTCTCGGGTTATGAATTGATCAATGGAGTCTTCATCAAACCCTAGCAATATCGACGAAGTCGATCGATTCCTCGACGCACCAGACGAATTTTATTACGATTGCTTACCGATGTGTTCCGATTCCCACCGTAAACATTCGTCTCACTCGCGGCGGCGACGATCGTTACCTCGCCGGAATTTGATTTCTCCACAAATTGAAACGGAGCCTTCTTCTTCCTCTTCCAGTGGATTTGAAGTCGCTAGTTTTGTGGAAAAGATCGACGAGCTTAAGGTTGATTTTGAAACAAGCGAGAAGGATGATAGCGACGTGATTGAATCAACCAATGACCTAATCGATCTCTCTCCAGAAAGAGAGATCGATTTGGATGTAATTGATTCATCTGAGGATAAAGAGAAGGATATGGATGTAACTGACTCGGATTGGGACCGGGTTGACCCATTTCAAGATGGGAATTGCATGATCGGAGAGAAAACTGAAGAATCCACAGTGACCACCGATGATCGAGAAGACGACGATTATGGGGGATCAGCACCGGAGCTCCGGGAACCTAATTCAACAGATTGGTCTCTCCTTGGGTATATAGCTGAGCTAGTGATCAAAGCAATCGAATTTCAAATCAGTTTGTTCACAAGCTTTCTCACATTTCCTCCATTGTTTCTCCATTACTGCTTCCTCTTCGTTTTTGATCCCTTTAGCACAATTAGGTTTGGCAGACGCTTTTTAATGGCAAGAGTTGCGATGATAAGTGATATGATATTTGGAACTATGAGTCCCTTTAAGTTGAGTTGGTTAAAAGATCCCAAACGAATGTTGAATATTGTGTGCAAGTTTGGTTGGGGTTTGTTTTGGGCGTTTTATGTAGGTATTGTGTTGTTTGGCTTGTTTGTTTCTGCGCTTATGCTTGGTGGTGTTATGATAAACCGTATAGCGGATAAACCGTTTGTAGTCAAGGAGATCTTGAATTTCGATTACACCAAGAATAGTCCAGAAGCTTATGTGCCTATAACTTCGTGTGCTGGTGTTGCTTGTGATGGAAGTTGCAAGGAAAGTAATGAAATGTCGAAGATTCGGGGCTTGCAAGTTATCCCTCGAGGCCACAAGTTAGAGATCACTCTTTCTATGACTTTACCTGAGTCTGCGTATAATAAAAATCTCGGCATGTTTCAGGTATTAGCATGAGCTATTTCTAACACTTTAAACATTGCATTATGCTCTAGCTTATAATAGATTCCCTTGTCCTTATAAAGCTAAGGAAGAGATTACAAACACAAATTATGGTCCTTATGTGTATTTGTTGTTGTCTGATAAACCTGAATATTTGATTTATGCTTGCTCATTCATTTTGATATGGGATCATGTGTTTATTGAAGGTTCGGGTGGACTTCTTATCTTTGGATGGTCAAACGATTGGTAGTATAAGGCGTCCGTGTATGTTAAGATTCAGAAGCGAGCCTATCCGTCTTGTTCAAACATTCTTTAAGGTGGTTCCGTTGGTGACAGGATATGTCTCTGAGATCCAAACCTTGAGCTTGAAGTTGAAAGGCTTTGTAGAAAAAGAAATTCCCACTGCTTGCTTAAAGATAATGATCGAACAACGGGCAGAATTTCGACCTGGTGCAGGTATTCCAGAGCTGTATGACGCATCCCTCTCGCTTGAATCTGATCTTCCTTTCTTCAAAAGAATTATATGGAAATGGCGGAAGACTTTGTTTGTCTGGATCAGCATGAGTATGTTCATTACGGAATTGCTTTTCGCGTTGGTTTGTTGCAGACCTCTGATCATCCCAAGAACACGACATAGAGACTCATCCCCTTTAAACCCAATGAGAAGTAGATGAATCAACTGTTCTTGCTGTACATCATGTTTGTAACACTCTAAAACGGTATTTTCACTTCCTGTTTAACTTTAGTTCCTAAGAGTTGTTTGACTAAATTGTAAGTTCACGCCTACTAGTCAAAGTAAAATCTTATATGTTTTGGATTTACGATATGTTCCTTAAAACGAGTGTCAAAGTAATATAATGGCTACGTCCAATATCCACGACCACTGAGTTGAGAATTTTTAGTAACAGAGGAAGCAAGAACAAATGTCCATTTATGAAGATACATTACATTGTAAACAGATATTGGTTTCAAAATTTTGTTAGTATAAATGGTCTAATATCACATAAAACAGAGTCATTTATTTTATAACAGTAATCCCATAAAAATCTCTGAATTCACACACCTTTCTGTTTTCACATTTATATAATGCTGGCACCACTGAGAGAACATATAGAGAAAACAGTCAGAACTCAAATATGTGTCAATGTCTAAAAACTGTTATTTTTGCTAAAAATAACTTAAAGACCTTTCAATCACAACCTGAATAAACTGAACTATACCAAATCAAGTACTCTTCTGTTCCAAAGCTAATGGCATGTAAGTTAAAACCTTTAGAGCTTTATATACATACATCTCACCACTTCTTTTCATCCGAGCCAACTGCAGAGAAAAAACCTGGTTTTCTCCTCACCGTTTTGAACTCTGATTTCTTGATAATGGCGTTCCATGGATTTCTAGGGAAACCGACCTCAAAATCATTTGGGCGTCATAAATATGGAAGGAGAAACCACCATCATCATCATCAATCTAGATGTTCGGCTGCAGCCGTTGCAGCAGCTGGCTCCATTTTCACATCCCTCAATATGTCTATCTTCACATTCCACAACCGCCTCTTGCGTTGCGTCTCCAGGTTTTTCTGTCTAGGCACCAGAGCTAGCGGAACACCTAGAGCCACCGTGAAACAAGGCTACAAAAAGCTCCAGAAACCAGAGCGACGATGTAATGACAAGAAAAGGACGATCTTTCTTGATCTTGATGAAACATTGGTGCACTCAACGATGGAACCACCAATCCGGGTTAATGTTGATTTCATGGTGAGGATTAAGATAGAAGGAGCGGTTATACCGATGTTTGTAGTGAAACGACCAGGAGTTACCGAGTTTCTTGAAAGGATCAGTAAGAGCTATCGAGTGGCAGTTTTCACAGCCGGGTTACCGGAATATGCTTCACAGGTTTTGGATAAACTTGACAAGAACCGTGTGATATCACAGCGGCTATATCGAGATTCATGCACAGAAGTAAATGGAAGATATGTCAAAGACTTATCTTTGGTGGCGGAGAAAGACCTTGGAAGTGTTGTGATAGTTGATGATAACCCTTTCTCCTACTTTATGCAGCCGGATAATGGAGTTCCCATTAAGCCTTTTGTAGATGACATGGAAGATCAAGAACTGATGAAGCTTGCGGAATTCTTCGATGGATGTTATCACTACGAAGATTTGAGGGATGCAGTAACAGAGCTTCTATCCAACAAGCTGACTTGATGCACATATATATGGAGACAGACCCTGTTTTCAAAACTTTCGGGAATCTTTATATTTTTTCTTGCTATCGGTGTTTTCTGCGTTGAAAAAGGATGCTTCCTCATCCTTCTTCAGCGTTTTTACCTACATAATATGCAGGCTTTTTTCTTCAGAACATCAAAAAAAGTGTATTGTATAACCAAGAAAATTCGGGGGAAAAAAAAGTTTTGTACTAGCATATAATCAATAAATGATATTAACATCTTAGTCTAAAGAGATTGATCTGATTCAGTATGATATCAAGGATTAAGTCCCCACAGACTCTACCTTCAACGTCATATATTGACTACAACTCTACAAGCAAATAAAAATACTATAAGAAACTAGTCTTACTAGTGCCTTAATTGGTTTTGATGCATCCACTGAATGCTTTTAAGTATATATTACAAGAGATTCTGGTAGATAAGTTCCAAAGAAAACAAGAACAATGAACCATCAATTGACTGCAAGAAAAGGACTCTGGTCGCTTTACTGCTGAGGCTATAAACTTACTATGTTTGAGACATTTTCACAGAGCAATCACCCTTGAAGCAATGAGTTTTCCATGCTTGACCCATAAAACTCTTTTAAGATATTTCTTCATATGAATAATATAAATCTTGGCTTTAGTCCTTTTGGACTTGACACTTAAGTAGAATGATTTCAATAAATGAAACCAGAACCATTATACTTTATAAAATATATCAATGAGTGATTCACATAGGAAAACCCTTTCTAAATTAATTTCATTTTGTGAAAATATGTTAAACCTGAAACAAATATAAGTTAAATAGCAAATTCCGACAGGTTTTATAGTTTAACTAGTTTACCAGGCACAGCAAAGCCATAGCTGTGAAGTAGCAACAACAGCAGCAGCAATATACTTCAACTGTAATCCCACTATAATCTCCTAACCTCTAAATCTTAACTAAAATTATAATGTATCTCTTGTTAGTTTTCATGTTGTATGTACATTGTTGTCCATAAGTATATGAAACAGCAAAACTATGCTCTAATTTGTCCAAACTGAAATTTTCTAAAAGTAGGCATCTGCTCTACTTCACCACTACCCATAAAAAAACAAAACTAAAACAGATGTAGCATTTCAATTCTGGATATTATCGTATAAAAGTTAGCAGAAGATAAAATTCAGAAACATCTTACCACTACCAAGCCTTTGATCTGAAGAGCTGCCACCTTGTTTTGTTCACCAAAACTTCTATTTTTTCATTGGAGAATCAAGCCTCCCGGAGAAATCAGTGGTATCTGAAAGAATCATTGAAAAAAATCCAGAAAATTCCAAGTTCCACAAACAACAACAGAAAAATAACCCATTAATGTCTATCTTGAAGTTCCATTGTCGCCTTCTGCATTGTGTTTCCAGGTGCTTTACAGCCACCACCATCAGCTATTCAGCCACAAGACATGGCTATCCAAAACTTGAGAAACTCGAGGACCCTCGGAGAGAATATACCAACACAAAAAGGACAGTCATACTCGATCTTGATGAAACATTGGTTCACTCAACAACACAATTTCCGGGAGTTAAATATGATTTCATGGTGATGGTGAAGATGGAAAGGGAGATTATGCCAATATTTGTGGTGAAACGTCCCGGTGTGACTGAATTCTTGGAAAGACTTGGTGAAAACTATAGTGGCAGTTTTCACAGCTGGTCTAGAAGATTATGCTTCACAGGTTTTGGACAAGCTAGACAAAACCGGTGTGATCTCACAGCGGTTATATCGAGACTCATGCACGGAAATGAATGGGAAATATGTAAAGGACTTATCTTTGGTAGTGGGGAAAGACCTCGGAACTGCTTTAATTGTCGATGACAATCCATCTTCTTACTCGTTACAGCCAGAGAATGGAGTGCCTATAAAGGCTTTTGTGGATGACATGAAAGATCAAGAACTGCTGAGTCTTGTGGAGTTCCTCGAATGCTGTTATGGGTATGAGGATATGAGGGATGCAGTCAAGGACTTGTTGGCATAATGTGGATATATTATATGTTTCCACGTTTGTTTTGCTTTTCTTGGACCTTTTTATTGGGGTTTGTTTGTTTGGAAAGATGATTATACATGATCAGTTTTTTTGCGTTGAAAAGATATACTTTCCTCTTCAATGTTATTGCATATATGTACATTAGGAGCTTTCCCTGAAAACAAAAACAAAAACAAAAACAAAAACAAAAAAAAAAGCTTTTGTAAATCAGATATTTGTGAATAAAAAAGAGTATAGTTTTAGTAAGAAACTTCCCAACTGCCTCATGATAGTTGCACGAAATGATATGTGAAAAAGTCAGGAACCGAAAAAGTGTAAGAGAAGAAGCTACAATTACAAATAGTATCGTTTCTGTGCTTGAGTTCAAGCATTTCTTCAGCCTTTACAAGGCTATATTGGTAGACGCCTTTAACTAGATCTTTGCTCATTATCGCCTGAGTTGCTCCTAACTTCCAAAACCGGCAGTGACGCGAAGAACAACTCCAAATCGCAATGTAAATGCCATTAGGAGAAACAAGCCGTAACATTGCTAACACAAACATATCAAAAGGGAAAGAAAAGATACATACCAACTTACCAACTAGTTAACTATTTGACTACTAACAGGCTGCACATTAAACACAAATCCTATTGACCTCTGAGGGGTTGATCGTTTCTTCGCTTTTTGTTGTAGTTTACACTTTAAAGCATTATGTTTACATCCATATGAAAACACCAACATTATTTTAGTTTGGGAAACAATCGAGCCCTGAGGCTTCTACTGATACAAAAATGAGAGAAACTAAAGTACTTGATATATTCAGCTCCTTCTCTCTAACAATGTTCCAAGTAAAGAAAACATACAATGTGATCACAATTTCATTCGAGAGCATGATAGCAAAATTGGTTAGCTCAAAATTAAAGCTCAACAAGAAAGAAAAAATAAAGAAGCACCTTCCAATAGATATGAGGATCAAGATCCAGTACAACCTAAACAATTACAACAACACCAATAACACCAATAGACATTACAAAACGGGACAAGCGATTCAATACAAGTCAAAATTTTGGAAAGAAGATGACTCTCTCTGTCTCCATCTCCCACCGAAACTCTTCAAGAACTACAATTTAAATCAAACCTGTAAAATTTATAATTCACAGAGGAAGACTTGACTTGGAAGTCGCAAGGCTTCGGTTTTACTGAAGCACAAGTCATCGAGAGCTTCACTACGACACCACCTGCATCTTGAGAAAGCCGAACATTGAGATATGGTCCTCATCTCGCAGCACTTGAGTTTCCTATTAGTCTTCTCCTGCTTCGGATTTGTCCGGATCTCTAACAGCTCGCGATCCAAAACATGAACTTCAGATTCGGAAGAAGAAAGAGAAGGAGATGGTAAAAGGAGTAAGACGATGATGAGTAAAAGAAAGAGAGACGAGAAGCTTGTTGAGCTAGATTCCGGCATTGACACAAAAGAAAACTCTGTTTTTTTTTCTTCGGTATTTTTAGAAAGTTGTTTTTTTTTATTGTCGAAATCCTCAAGGACCTTTCTCGAATCGGCTTAAAAATCTACACACGTGTGAGAATATATTCACGCGTGTGGGCGCAATTTAGCTTTACCATACACGAAGGCGTTTTGTTTGGTTTAGAAGTTTGCCCAAATTGATCCTTGTGGAAGATATTGGATTCATAATTCATACAATAAGCTCTCTTTTTTTTCATACAATAAGCTTTGGTTCTCATAAATTGTGTTATGTGTTAGATTCGAAATGCATATTTTAATCCCTCTGCGGTAAAATATGATCCTAAAATATGTATATTATCAAGTTAGGTGCTTAAGATCGGAGAGGTAAAAACACTATGGAACTATGCGAGAAGATAGCATAGTGGTTAAATGGATTGAGCTGATGAATACTAACTTTGGAAATTATTAATAGTTGGATTATATTCTCATCCAACAAAACATACTCGAATAAGCTTCTGTGTTTTGATACTACTAATTTTAGATAATTATATCACTTACCATGTTATTGCAATAAAGACGTGAAAAGGGAAGAAAAAGACAAGACATGTGAACACACACACAACAGATCTGTTAAATAAAGATGACTCTTTAATTTACTGTTCCAACAACTTTTCACCGAGATTATTACTCTTCCAGGGAAAAAAAAAAAACTAATAATGACATTGGATTCGATATTAGCCTTTTCCGTTGTAATTAATTTACAATAATACTCAGATCTCTGTTTATATCTCTACTCTACTATACAAGATTTGACTCCTATGAAAAAGCTTATCTTACGCTCACAGTTCTCTCTAAGTGTCACTTCCTCCAGCTCAAAGAATATAAACCTAAACCCAGAAATCGTGGCTTTAAGACACCATTAAACCCCCAAGAATCTCTAAGTGAAGAAACAAGAAACTTCAAGATTCAATAACTTGGATCCATAGCCATATCCAGAAAATGGCGGGATTCACTATGAGCTTGAATCTGATTCTACTAGTAGCAATGGTAGCTACAAACATACTCTCTCTTTACCACCTCTCCTCCACCACAAATTTCTTCCAATCCACCGTCAAATCCACACAATCATCAGTCCCCACAGTTCCCAACCACCTCCTCCGTCAGCTCCACACAATCCGCGCCGCCATTAACCACCTCACAACTCACCTACCAGACAAATCAACCTCAACTTCATCATCATCGACTTCCACCTCACGCGCCGCCGCAGCACCAAAGGAGCTTCTAATCTACTCTAAGCTCTCACCTATAGCTTCAGCTTGTCATAACTACCCTGACCTTCTCCATGAGTATATGAACTACACTCCTTTCTCTCTTTGTCCTACCGATACCGATCTCGTCGAGAAACTCATCCTCCGTGGCTGCCACCCGCTTCCTCGCCGTCGTTGCTTCTCTCGAACGCCGCGAAATCCTTCAGATTCGAAACCTGGATCGAATGTTCTCTGGTCGTACTATTCCTGCAAGAGCTTTGATTGTTTGATTACTAAATTCCCCGATCTAGGTTTTGATCTCTCCTTAGAGAAATCTAAATCTCAGTTCTCGGCTTACAAATCGGAGCTTGATCTTCCGATCTCGCAGCTTCTCCAGATCGCTAAATCAGCTAATTCAGTTCTCCGTCTTGGAATCGATGTCGGTGGTGGAACTGGATCTTTCGCTGCGGCGATGAAGGCTCGTAATGTTACTGTACTGACCACGACGATGAACTTCAATGCGCCGTATAGTGAAGCGGTGGCGATGAGAGGACTTGTGCCGCTTCATGTGCCTCTACAGCAGAGGCTTCCGGTGTTTGATGGTGTGGTGGATTTGGTTAGGTGTGGAAGAGCGGTGAATCGGTGGATCCCGGTGACGGTTATGGAGTTTTTCTTCTTTGATTTGGATCGGATTTTACGTGGCGGTGGTTACCTTTGGTTGGACCGGTTCTTTAGTAAAAAAGTTGATCTTGAAAATGTTTATGCGCCGATGATTGGGAAATTGGGTTACAAGAAGGTGAAATGGGCGGTGGCGAATAAAATGGATTCTAAACATGGTGAAGTCTTCTTGACTGCTCTGCTTCAAAAACCTGTTGCAAGATGATGATAAATCGTTTCTGAGGTAAATTGTGAATTTGGATTTTATTACAATTCTCAAGTATGCTCTGAATTATGGAGGATTATTCACAATTTATAAATGTCGTTAAGTTTACTGTAGAGGTGTGTTTTTGTTGCTTTGAACAGTGCAACATATGCTGGACGTTGTAGAGCTTTAAGGTTACTGTAGATGTGTGCCTTTTGTTGCTTTGAAACAGTGCAACTTATGTTGAACTTTGTTTCTTTAGGATTCTTCAAAACAAGAAATGCGAATTCGTATATTGGTTCTCTAACAAGTAAGGAACAGGCCAATCAAAGTAATTGTAGCTACTTCATATCGATATATTGTGATAAGTTGTATAGCCTTTATGTTCTGAAGCTTGGTTTTGTACTAGTGATGACAAGCGAAACTGCTCTTAGTCATTTACTCTGTTGAAATGTTCTAGTTTAGGCAGAGGAAGCTCAGATATTGTGTCTTTGTTTGGTCTGTAAGCCCCTGTTTGTTACTGGTTTAATGTATTCGCCTGATTCAAAGTTGTGGGTTGTTTTGCAGGGCACTTTCCTCGAGTGTTTGTAGCAAACAGCTTACTGTTGTTGAAGATTTGGGAGACAAGATTCTTCGATGATTTCAGAAATGAAAGCTTTTTTCCAGCTGTCAGCACACAAGCAAACGATGTTATATCTACAAAACAAGAAGTAGCGAATTTTAAGCCAATATTTGATCTATATTGTTGTTAGAGAGACTGATACTTGGTGGTATACATAAATTTATGGCGTCTTCTGTTTTTTTTTCATAGCTAATATGCATTCATATCATTCTTAGTATGGTGAGCCACATGCTTGGAGACTCTGCTCCTCTTGTTAACATATTGCAAAGGAAGCTGTAACTTATTAATGACTCTCTGGGATCGAGTTTGCTTCTAGAAAGTTACTGCAGAAGTAATCTTCGAGGCTGTAGCTTTGCTTCTAGAAAGTTACTAAATTCATTTTCAAAAAAGAAAAAAAATGTTACTAAATATTATAATGGTTGAAATTTAATATGATATTCTCCGTAGCGTTAATTGGAAGAAATTTATTCAAATAATATTTAATTATGTGCTAAACCCGCACCAAACATAAAATTAACGGGAAGAGCCCCAAAGTTATCATTGTACCGCAAAAAAGAAATAGTATCACCAAATCTCTATAAAAGGAAATCTGCATTAAAAAATGTACGAGAAAAAATCGTGGCTGAACATTATCAAACACAGATAAGATCAAAAGTATTATCATTGTCAATCTGGTCATGTAGTGGATTATTCCTTGCGGTTTGTTTTACAGGAAGATCCCAAAATCATTATTGTTTCGTAAAGAAGAAGCATTATCACCAAATCAGTACAAAGAAAAATCTGCATAAGAGAAAAATGCATGAGAAAAAATTATGGCTGAACAAGATCAGACACATATAGGATCTTAAGTGTTACTATTGTCAATCTAGCCATGTAGTGAATGGTTCCTTGTAGTATGTTCAACAGGAAGAACCCAAAGTCATCACTGTTCATTGAAAAGGAAACATTATCACCAAACCGGTACAAAAGGAAATATGCATAAGAGAAAATCGTGGCTGAACAGGATCATCATACACAACTAGGATCTATACGTGTTACCATTGTTAATCAGACCATGTAGTGGCTGGTTCTTTGCAGTCTGTCCCACAGGAATATCCCCATTGTCATCATTGTACCTTGAAGAGGAAACGTTATCACCACACCGATACAAAGGAAATCTGCATAAGAAAAAAATATATGAGAGAAAATTGTGGCTGAACAGGATCACACACATATTGGATTAGAAGTGTTAACATTGTCAATCTGGCCATGTAATGGCTGGTTACTTGCATTATATCCCACAGGAAGATCTCCAAAGTCATCATTGTACCGTGAAAAGGGAGCATTATCACCAAACTGGTACAAAGGAAAAACTACATAAGAGAAAAATATATGAGAGAAAAATTGTGGATGAACAAGATTATACACATATATAGTCAGAAGTGTTATCATTGTCAATTTGGCATTGTAGTGGCTGGTTCCTTGCAGTCTGTCCCACGGGAATAGCCCCAAAGTCATCATTGTACAGTGAAGAATAAACATTATAGCCAAACCGGTACAAAGGCAAATCTACATATGAGAAAAATTATAGCTGAACAGGATCATACACAGATAGGATCAGAAGTGGTACCATTGTCAATTTGACCATCTAGTGGCTGGTTTTTGCAATATGTCCCACTGGAAGAGCCTCAAATGAAGAGAAAAATGCAAGAGAAAAATACATAAGAGAAAAATGTCAAAATGCAGTATCACCAAACAAGTGCAAGGGGAAAGCTGCATAAGAGAAAAATGCATGAGAGAAAATTGTCAAAATGATCAGACACAAATAGAATCAGAAGTATTATCATTTGATATATGGCTTGCAGCCTCTGCTTCTCCAATAAAAAGCAACTGATGTTGGTTCGCTGTAGACCCTATATTTGGTGTCATCAGAAGAAATTGATCTTAGTGTAGAGTCTGGTTCGCCTGATCTTGGGGCAGAGTCCTGTTTGTTGTAGAACCAAGATTTGCTCATCAGAAGCAGTTAATCTTGGTACAGAGTCTGGTCCTGTTCTTGGTGCAGAGTCTAGTCCTGTTCTTGGTGCAGAGTCTAGTTCGCTCCTACAACCTCAAAATTTCCTGGAGCATGTTTTTCTAAGACTTCTTCCAGCATGGTTCTGAGCATTTATGTTGTTCACAACATCAAGAGGCTCAAACTCTTTGTCGAAGTCTGGTTCGTTTTAGAACCAAGATTTTCTCATCGAAAGAAGTTAATCTTGGAATAGAGTCTGGCCCTGTTCTTGGTGCAGAGTCTGGTTCGCTTCTGCAACCTCAAAATTTCAGGGAGCTTGTTCTTCTAAGTTAAGGTTTCCTCCAGCATGGTTCTGAGCATTTCTGCTGTTCACAACATCAGGAAGCTCCAACTCTTTGTCGGATGTCCGATAACATATTTTTGAAAAACATCAGATCTTATGTTGTACTCTATCATTGTCTAACATGTATGCAAATTTCACACCAAAGTAACTAGCTTTTTCTTCTTATTGTTTCATATAAAAATTTGGTTAGCGTATTTGATGTGAGCAGATGACGTAGTGTTATGCGACTTTGCCCAGTTTCAGACCTTCATTTCTGCCACTTCTTTTTTTTTCTTCACTGGTTGTCTCGCTATAAACACCCACAACTATTTTTTTTTAAGTACACTAGAGAGTTATCATCCAAATTCTGTAATCCCACAGATAACATGTTGGCAAATGAATCCTCATCTTCATCGAGTAATCCCATCTTGGTACCTCCATGTCTGTCTGGTGTCTGTGTCTTTGAAATCAAATTCTTGGATGACTTCAAACATCATCAGGAGAGAAGCGAACACACTTGGGAACAAGATCTGAAAATGAAAAAAAGAAAGTCAAAAACACCTACTAATATCGAGTAGTTAAGCTCCAAACCTAAAACCCCTAATTTCACGGACTTGTTTCAACCTAATTATGATGAAGATAACGTACAAAAACCAAGTCAAAACACTCCAAACAAGACTTACTCGGTAAGTTCAGTGCCATGTCTGCGGAAATCCGAAAGGAATCGAGAAGAGAGGTTGAAGAGAAGAGGGAATTTGTCTCAAATGCCTCTTTAGCAAGTGTCCTTGTTTAACTTACATGCTGTGATTAGACAAAATAACCCTCCTTCCTCTCAAATAAAAAATTATAATTTAAAACAAATCTTAATTGAAAAAATCATGAGTCTTAAGTATCGAAGATTGGCTTCGCAATTCAGAGAATGAACACGTCTAGAAAATGGTGAGTGTTACGCTTACCGATTTTGATTCCACTCACAATTTTCTTCCTTTTATTTCTAATTAGTTTTTATGCGATCATAAAACAGTTTTAGGGTCATCAGTTTTATTTAGAAATAGAAGATCCCCAAAGTCATCATTGTTCGGCAAAGAAGAAGCATTACCACTAAACAAGTGCGAAGAGAAAGCTGCATAAGAGAAAAATGAATGAGAGAAAACCGTGGATGAACTAGATCACACATATATAGGATTAGAAGTGTTACCATTATCAATCTGACGATGTAGTGGTTGGTTCCTTGCAGTATATCCCACGGGAAAATCCCCAAAGTCATTATTGTACCGCGAAGATGGAAGCATTATCACCAAACCCGTACAAAGGGAAATCTGCATAAGAGAAAAATGCATGAGAGAAATTGTGGCTAAAGAGGATCAGACATAGATAAGATTATAAGGGTTACCATTGTCAATCTAGCATGCAGCTTGTTCTTCTATGTTGAGATTTCCTCCAACAAAAAGCAATTGTTGTTGGTTTAGAGTCTTGTCTGCTACAAAATCAAGATTTCATGTCATCAGAAGAAATTGATGTTGGTTTAGAGACTGGTTCACTATAGTATGTTCTTGGTTCAAAGTCTGGTTCATTACAGACACAAGATTTCCTGGAGCATGTTCTTCTAAGTTGAGATTTCCTCCAGCTTGTTCTTCTAAGTTGAGATATTCTCTAACCTGATTCTAAGCATTTCTTCTGTTTACAACATATCAGCAAACTTGAACTCTTTGTCAGAAATCTTGTAAAAGAGATGCTCGATAACATATTTTTGAAAAAGATCAAGTCCGGTGTTTCATGTCCTAATCTTGTTGCACTCAGATACCACTTAATAAAAACCTACCACATACTTATATAGACTTTAACCAAACTCAATATAGTCCAAACTAGCCGATGAATCTATACAAACTAGCTGATGAATAGTGTCCATGTGATTTATAACGCATTAAGTTAGTCTCATTCCGAACCGACGAGGTGACGAGTAACGGATCAACCCGCCTTGCATGACCCACCAGCTCGCAGATCCGGATAAAAATTTATCCGCAAAAGTTAAATCCGTTTAATTTGTGGGTTATAAATTATCGATCCGCATCCGCTCTGCATTAGAACCGCTTGACTCGTGGGTAACCCGAATTTTTTTATTTTTTGTTAAAGGATTTGCGGGTTACTCGTCAACCTGCCAACCTATCACACCCGCTCCGCGAGCCAAAGGTTTGACCCGCATCCGCACTCGTTCTGCAAAATTTTACTCTCTGTCGATCCACAACCACCCTGCGACGGATCAAAACCAGCCGGATTTGCAGATTGAATCATAAATTGACAGCCCTAGCGAGGAGACACTCCTTCCTAATATATGGGGTAAATATTATTATTAATGAAGATTTGGTCCCAAATAAATAAGAGTTGCAAAATATGAGGACTAAACTGTAAACAAAGGAAGGATAATATATGATGATTATGTGGTAGCGTCTCAAAAAGGTTAGCGACGGTGGTAACTTGTAATCGTTTTCCTGGACATAATCGTGTTTCTGTGTTTCCCCAGAAAATTGAAATTTTAAGAAGCGAAGATTGGCTTCCGCAATCCAGAGAAGGAACAAGTCTAGAAAATGGTGAGAGTTACGCTTACCGATTTTGATTCCACTCACAATTTTTATTCCTTAAGTTTCTCTTTAATTTCTACGCGATCATACGAATTTCTAGGGTTGTCACTTTTATTCAAAATTCTTTCGTGATTGTGGAGAATATGTCGTGCTTTTAATTACTATGATCATCAGCTGATAGACATGTCATCTGTGTTTGGTGTTTTAATTTTGATTTATCATTGTCTAGATCAAACAAAATCTATACTAGGTTAAGTTAAAGGTCTAAACTTTAAGCTCGAAATGGTTTGTTAATTTTGTTTTCTTCTCCCTGAATGGTGATCATAGGATGAAAGAGTTCGAGAAATTCGTAGTTCTCATGGTGATTCTGATGCTGGTAATGTCGTTAATCAAAGCATAAGGGATACTAGAGAAGAAGTTTCTGGTGTTTGTGAAGGCATTGTAGATGAGAGCAAAAGACTGGAACCGAATCAACAAAAGCGCGGTAAATACTTTTTCTATGACACACCGCTTTCTGAGGAAACCGGGGTTTGGATACCCGTTTCAGTCCCACCCATGTTAGAACCTGATCATGAGGAGTGGTCAAGAGGGCTTAGTTTCAATGGTGGTTACTTCCCTGAGGGAGATATGGGATGGAATCAGTTATTTGATGAAGACAAGGAGTTAACTATGTGGGATGTGATCGTGGATATGTTACTTGCAGCGCGTGGTAAAGCGAGTGCTCTTAGTTCGGGAAACCTTGAGAGATGTGGCATTTCTGTTTTGTCGGGGCATCTTCTTGAACAAGCTTGGCAAGAGATGGCTCATACTCTTACGGAGGCTAACTTTGGTAATGCAAGAGAAATTCTGGAGACTGAGCCACCCAAGTGGTTACCGGATAGTGCTGCTTCTGCGTGTATGCTATGTAGTGTGAGGTTTCATCCAATTATGTGTTCCCGTCATCATTGTCGATATTGTGGTGGAATATTCTGTAGGGACTGTTCTAAAGGAAGAAGCTTGGTTCCTGCAAAGTTTCGTGTTTCAGATCCCCAAAGGGTTTGTGATGTGTGTTTTGTAAGGTTGGAGTCTGTGCAGCCCTATTTGATGGACCAAGTGAGTCCTGCTGCCCAGTTGCCAATCCATGACTTGACAGATCTTAGTACGTTGAGGTCTTGGGTAAATTTTCCATGGGGACAATCCATGGAGTATGAGATTTATAAGGCGACAAACACTATTCGGGATTATATAACCAAGGTGTGGTTTTTGGGTCCTTAGTTCACTCTAAACTTCTTTAATATGTGAAGTTATTAGCAATGTTAAATGTCAACTATATCACTGTGGTGATGGCCGACTAGCCTCTGTCCGTGAAATCCAGAATTCTAATTGTGTGTTTATAATTTGAAATTCTCTCATCAGGTTGGTTCTTCGAGAACTGAGAGGTCCATCCCTGATGCCATTCTAAGACAAGCTAAAGGTCTTGCAGTAATCACTGTTGCTAGAGTTGGAGTTATGGTTACATATAAAATCGGGACTGGACTGGTGGTTGCTCGTAGAGATGATGGCTCTTGGTCTCCACCCTCTGCCATCTCTTCATTTGGTTTGGGATGGGGTGCTCAGGTAACATAGCTCCTTTGGTGCTTCTTAGATTTTGAAACAATGCTTGTCTATTTGCTCATCACTTACCTGCAGGCAGGAGGAGAGTTCATAGACTTTATTATCATTCTGAGAACTCGTGAAGCCATCCGAACGTTTGGGAGTAACACCCATCTTGTTGTTGGAGCTGGTTTAAGCGCTGCAGTTGGTGTGACTGGACGAGCAGTTGAAGCGGATATCCGAGCAGGTAGCGGTGGATATGCCGCTTGCTATACCTACAGCTGCAGCAAAGGTAACCATCTGATTCATGTGTCTCTAGCCAAAATAGTTATTAGTTTTTGGTTGATGTTCTTAGCCCTCTTCCCTTCCATGTCTACATAATCATTCCATATCTGAATCGTTTTTGAGACTAAGCCTCATAACCAGTCTGTATATTCTCCTGTTTATTTTTTTGGTGCAAAAACCTCACTTAACAACCATTAAATGAACAGGTGCATTTGTCGGATGCTCACTTGAAGGAAGTATATTCTCAACACGTACAAGTGAGAACTCACGGTTCTATGGTAGCCAGTCCCTAGCTGGGTCTGACATCCTCCTTGGCTCTTTGCCAAGACCACCTGCTGCTGCTGCACTATACCGTGCGCTTGACGATCTTTATCAGAAGATGGGGAGGTGATTTTAACAGAATTGAAGGGTTACTTGTAATTCTGACTTTAATGGATGGAAAAGTTGTTGACCTGGAAAATTTCTTGTTGGTGTGCAGTGCAACTGTTCGGTCTCCAACAATTTCTCCGTTGTGTGAAGACTTAGTTCGTTGAACTGGCTTTATCTCATTGGAAGAATGACATAATCCTCAATCTTGTATAGATTCATGCAATTCATGAATGTACATAGTTTATGGAGGTGTGGATAGTGTGTGGTTGTAAATAAACAATGCATTATGATATTCTCGAAATTATAAATTGTTCTGGAATGAAAGATACTTGCTTAAAACTAAATCTACTGCCTTATTTTTTATTTTTGAGATTGTAAGACCAGAGTCAGCATTACAAGAACCATAGACGCAGAAGAAACATAATTTTCTCTCTAATTTTGTTCTCATCTTACATAGACCTAAAGCTAGTATGACATGTTTCACAGAGTTTTAAGACCAACACATCTCAGTTATGAGCTCAAGATGCTTATTCATAATCGAACCCTGATCCACCAGTCTTTGAAAGATGTTTCTTTAGCTTGCAGAATTCGTTTTAATGCCATTTCACTTGGCAACTTTCTTCTTCCTCAGAAGATCTTCCACTTGGAGCTCGTTGATCTTAGCAGCAAGAATGAAGTCGTTTTCCGTCAAACCACCTGTTGCAAGACAATCAGATATCACTTCCTCGGCACTTGCAACTTATAAAGTTCACAAAAGAAATAGTTGAAGATGAAGCCAAAGAAACTATCAGAAAGATATTGACAAGGTTCTGGCATTTGATAAGATTCATATCTTCATATCAACAACATAGACCAAGATTCTCACCTATAGCATGTGTCCATATCTCGATTTTCACATTATTCCAGCCAACCAGATGCAAATCTGGGTGATGACCTGCATTAAGCCGGTCCTTACATCAGACAAAATAACAGATCCTTTCTCGCTCTATCTTTAAAACCGTTTTCAGAAGGGTCACAAAGCATGTGTGCTGAATTGCTGATGATTTATTTACCTTCTGCTTCAGCGATATCAGCTACACGTTTGAAGAAATCTAGTCCCTTTGTAAAACTTTTCACTATCCACGACTGATGTAGCTTTAATGTATCATTGTCATTAGCCAAATCCCATCCAGCAACCTGTGTAAAAAGAAATAATTAAGGAGGGAAAAAATACTATATAGACCTCACATGCCATAATAAGATATACAAACATATTACCTTTTGAAGTAGGTCTTGGGCATTTTGTTCCGTCATGGGGAGCAGATCCTTAGAGTTGCATGGCACACACTTTTTGGCTGATAGATCTAAGATAACACGGATACATGGTTTTGGAGTTTTAGGTTACAAATGCTGAAGAATATAAGCATCAAATCCATCTTTTAACTAATCGGGTAAAGAAGTGGTATACAAGGGCAGTAACAAGGAAATCATAGCAATACTCTCCAAAACTTAAAACCATTAAGAGAAACGACATTACAAAAGTTTTGGAATTTACTGCAACTCTGCCAGACAGCAGAAAACTAGAGCTAGTAGGGATATGAAGATGTTGAATTCGGATACTGGAATTGATCTAGTGTAACTTTTGTCTTCCCAACGAGTTACACATTGGAAGAATAACACTTATCTGAAACTTAATTATCCTCCTGACTCGTCATCATCTTGCTCCTAATTAACCATGGACTTATCTAAAGAAGAGATGGGAAGAGGATAAGTGGTCTCCTAATAGAAGTTGTCATAGCATTATAGAGGTGTGACATTATTTCCTGGTTTTATATTATAGAAAAGACCTTAGGCTGCCTAGTATAGTTTCTCTATTAAAGGACCTATGCTCACCACATACAATACAAAACTCAATCAATTGGATGTTCATACTTCATATACATCAAGCCTCTACAAACACAAGTACCAACAAGCAAATGAAGCATCAGGTGAAGTCACGATTCAGTGAAAACAAGAAAATCGTGATTCAAATATCAAATGGTAGAGCAGCGGATCGATTAATTGTACCTTCTAGGGAACAATATGTTCTAGCTCCAGAAGCAGAGCCACCAGTTGTGGATGATCCTACACCATCTTGTGACATCTTACTCGTCCAATGAACAAAACTGCAAGGAAATTACAAAAATCTTTCATCTTTTACATCGCAAAACTTGTGTAGATGCCATAGAAACTTCATCATCTATGTAACTCTCAATATAAAGTATAACATTAAATACAATTACATTTGATTAATAACTCAGGGTACACAAGAAGTCCTAGGTATTAACAAATCAGAATATTCGATTTCACTTATTGAGATTTTACCACAATCTGCAAGATGAACACATCTAACTCAGCTTATAATCACATGGCAAGTATCAAAATTCATCCTTTGCCAAAACAAAAAAAAACTGTAAATTCAAACCCAACAGAGTTACTGAAGCTAAAATCTATTTAAAATCATTACCGTTTGTGGCTTCCGTACAAAGTATGGAACAATGATGCGGCTGGAACCTGAAAGTATCTCAAGAAATGAGAGGTAACATGGAAGATATATGTGCATATTGTATACATATATAACACGATATACATACACGTGTTCTAGAGATTGAGAAGAGTGTAGGCAGCAAGAGTCGACTCATTGGTGAATGGTGACGCAGCTGTTGCGGAATTTGGCGTGAGAATTTTTGTGTAAGAGGTGAGGGGTGAAATGTCAAACATTATAATAAGTATAGGGTTAAATTTGTAAGAATCTAAAACATATGGAGCTATCATATACATTATTTAAGCAATTCTTTAAACAACCTATAAAAGATTAAAATTGTAACAAATTTATGCAATCAAAATCTAATAAAAATCTACACAGAATCTTTTAAATAATTATTAGTTTATAAAAAATAAAACTTATTTTCACTCTTTTAATAAATATAAATGAAAATTTTAAATTAATTTTATAAAATTCAATAAAAAAAACCCAAACAGAATTTTTTAAATAATTATTAGTTTCGAAAAAATAAAACTTATTTTCTCTCTCACCTAATAAATATAAACGAAAATATAAAATTAAATTTTAAAATTTTTATCCAATCAGAAAAGTAAGATTTGAAATTAAATTATACGATATTATGTTAACCAATCAAAATTATAATAAAAACAAAAATTAAAAGTGTGATTCATTTTGAACCTGATATTAATATAAGAATTAAAATAAAATTAACTTTCATATTAAAAATTAACATAAAAAAATCTTTAAATAATTTTAAATTAATATAAATATAAACGAAAAATTTTAAATTAATTTTAAAAAATTCAATAAAAATCCAAACTGAATTTTTTAAATAATTATTAGTTTTGAAAAATAAAACTTATTTTTTTCTCCTAATAAATATAAAATTAAATTTAAAAATTATTTATTTAAAATTATATTATACGATATTATATTAACCAATTATAATTATAATAAAAACAAAAATTAAAAGTCTGATTCATATAACCAGCTATTACATGTTAAACTTAAAGTGAGATTTAAGCAAAACAATACACAAGATCAAAACAATACACAACATAGCAATTAAGATCACGAGAACTAACTCTGTTTTTGATGAGAAAAAAAAATATAATTTGAAGAAAATTTAATTAACACAACACAAATCATATATAATAATAATAAATAAGATATATGAGATGTTAAAATATAAAATAAAATATTAATAATAATTTATAATTATATAAATTAGATATGAACATATATTTTTTCGGAAGCAAAGCGTGAGTTATTTTCGGTTGATATTTTAAAGCGATGATGCGCGTCTCTGAAAAAAGCAATTCGACATTGCTTTTTAAAGTATTCGGTTATTCCTTCATTGCTAAACTTTCAGTGTTGGATTTAGTATCTAGAGAGGAGGAAACTGCTCCCATGGTGAGAGTTTTTTCTCGAAATTATTACGCTTGTTTCGATTTTTCTTTCGTTTTCCCTAAATCTCTACTCTATCTTTTCGAGGGTTTTGGGCACTTTTTTGTTCTAACTTTTGCCCAAGTTAGAGGTCACATTTGAGTTGATTTATTACGTCTTCTTTCTTGATTGAAACCTGAATTGAATTATTTGTGAAGCATTTTTACTTTAGCTTTACCCAACATATTCAGTAGAGTAATCTACAAGCCAGTTTGAAACTTATCGGAATCTGTCATCTTATATTCTTATCAGTCAGATTTGTTGTCTCAAGAAAGTTTTTTTTCCGATCATCTTTATTTCTGGATCATAAACCCTCTCTGCTGAACTTTCTATGTCTAATTATAAATCCTGGGTTTCTGCCAAAGCCCTACTTAAGGTGCATTGATTGATCCCTTATTTTTGAGATTTCTTTTTAAAAGATTCTCGTTCTTGACCCTAATGTTTTGGAGTTGATTCTATTTTGTACAGTGCTTTTGTTTCTTGTATGTAATTTCTAGTATTGGTTGCGTAAAATTTGCAGTTTTGGTGTTCTTATTGCTATTAGTTTGGATGGATATGAGTCTGTTCGCTGCTTTGGTTTCATACAATGAGTTTGGTTATTATAGATTTGTGTTATGTGTTAGCTTTTTCATCCACACTTTGTATAGTAAAACATGATCCTAAAATAACTTCTCAAGTTAAAGTCCTTGGCCTCTAGGGATGAAAAACCGGAATTATGTGTGAAGATGAGAGAGTGGTAATACGGATGAGTGATTATGTGGATTGAGCGGATGATTATGCCTTGGAAGTTATATTTTGGCATTACATTGCAATTTGAGCTTTTTGATTCAGCTCTAGTTTCTTTCGTTGTATTTCCATCTTAGTTAGCGGAAATAGTCACATATGTGTTAGATTAAAGCCAGAGTTTGCATCCTTTGCTTATATTGGCATCTCTTTCTGTTTGATTTTGCAGAGTTGAAATATCTGTTTAGAGTTTGACAGACAGAGATCTGAGTGAATATCACTCTCTCATTCTTGATACATGAAATAGAGCAAGCTGGTAGATTTTCTATTGGTTGAAAATGGGTGAAAATGGGGAAAATCATTCAGTCTCTCAAGAGAGTAAATCTAAGAAGCTTGAGAGTAAAAATACTTCAGGCGCTCCCAAGAGTGATCTTTGGACTAATGGGATTATTTGTGCCTTTGAATTTATTCGAGGCACAAAAAATCATATTGATTCAAAACAACTGGAGAAAGGTTACTTGAAGCAAGACGATGGACCAACCAGACATACTTCCCTTGGTCATAACCCCTTTGTTGATTACTCTGCAGTCGATGAATTAAGGTCAAGGTCGGTTTCTTCTTTGGATTTTAAAGAGGATCATGTGCTTCCAACAGGACAAGTCGATAGATATGAGGGAAGTCATTGGGTACCTATTGGTTGGACTAGAATATCTGAACTAGTTCAAATGGTGCAAGTAAACGCGGAGTGGCCTAACTTGGAGTTAATGGATGATGAAGGGGATGTCCCTGTTACAGATTTAGCGGCTCCGTATTGGGAACGACCAGGTGGCCCCACATGGTGGTGCCAGATGACTGCTGGACACTCTTTTGTTGAGGCGTGGCTCAAAAATGCTACATGGATGCATCCTGCAATTAGTCTTGCATTGAGGGATGAAAGTAAGCTAATAAGTGAACGGATGAGACACCTTCTATACGAGGTATGTCCTTGATCCCCGATCTAAATATGCAAGTTGAGTGTCAGAATGCCTTAAATATGCATTTTAAATTATTGGTGATTTTGACCGATAGACAGGCTCGTTCAAAACAACCCATTAAAATACTTCCACATGGATCATAGTGGTTTTGGATAGGATTGAAGATATTTGTTAGTCTCTGAGCATAGCGATGTTTTACTTGAGATTGCTCATTACGGTTTAATCATAGTTAGTGTATTTTTCTTGGATGTTGTTGTCTAACTTCCATTTCGGTGTATTTTCTTAGGTTCCAGTGAGGGTTGCTGGGGGTTTATTGTTTGAGCTTCTAGGACAATCAGTCGGTGATCCAGTAATCAGTGAGGATGATGTACCTGTTGTTTTCCGCTCTTGGCAAGCTAAAAACTTCTTGGTATCTGTGATGCATGTAAAAGGAAATGTATCGAGCACCAATGTGCTTGGCATCACTGAAGTAGAGGTTTGTTCATAAACCTTTAAGCTTAAAGTACTGCAGGCCTGTAATATGGATACTGACCTGCGTTTATTTTCTTTCTGTTTTTCCTGATAGGAGCTGCTTTATGCAGGAGGTTATAATGTACCAAGAACGGTTCACGAAGTTATAGCACACTTGGCATGCCGTCTTTCTCGATGGGATGATAGGTGACAACAATTTTCTGGTTTACCTTTTCTCTAATGAACCCTTGTCTAGTTTTGCTGACCAAAAAAAGTGACTAGATTCTATACAATGTTCTTGTCTGGAAAGTCTCTTATCAAGCCTTTTTGTCGTCCTTGATTGGTGATAGGTTATTCCGTAAATCCATATTTGGTGCAGCCGATGAAATTGAATTGAAGTTTATGAACAGGTAGTTACAGATACATATCTGTTTGTCTGGGATAATGCACTATGGATGTTTAAGTAACAGATACTATCATTTCTTGTTATTAGGAGAAACCATGAAGATTTGAATCTTTTCAGTATCATTCTCAACCAAGAGATCAGAAAATTATCAAGACAGGTCACCTTCTCTTCATTGCAGCTAACCCTCAATTTGAACGAAATGGAAAATGACTTCACTGATCTTGTGTTGGAAAGGCCTTTGGTGATATGTTTTAACTGAGACTTGGAACAGGCTGAACTATAGTCATGGACATGACTTCTTCCTTTTCTCATGGTAGGTCATCCGAGTGAAGTGGTCACTACACGCGAGAGAGGAGATTATCTTTGAGCTTCTCCAGCATCTGAGGGGAAACATAGCTCGGCATCTGTTAGAAGGTTTGAGGAAGAACACAAGAGAAATGCTGGAGGAACAAGAAGCAGTCCGTGGACGTCTCTTCACAATTCAAGATGTCATGCAAAGCAGTGTCCGAGCTTGGTTACAAGATAAAAGTCTGAGAGTAAGCCATAACTTAGCTGTCTTTGGAGGATGTGGTCTTGTGCTTACCATAATTGTAGGACTGTTTGGAATCAACGTGGATGGTATCCCGGGGGCACAGAACACTCCTTATGCGTTTGGTCTGTTCACAGCACTTATGGTTCTCATCGGAGCAATTCTGATTGCGGTTGGTCTGGTATACTTAGGGCTCAAAAAACCCATCACAGAAGAACAAGTAGAAGTTAGAAAGCTGGAGCTACAAGATGTGGTGAAGATATTTCAACACGAAGCAGAGACTCATGCCCAAGTTCGTAGAAACAATCTGTCTCCTACTGCTGGAGATGTGTTTGATGCTGATTATATTCTCATCCAGTAAACAAAATTCGAATCAGTTTTCATGTTTTGATACTACTAATGTTAGTTACATATCAATTGCTATTTTGTTCCATAAAAAAAAACAACACATTAAGTAGTCATCTTTTCGACAGGAAAGGATTATGACTCTTACATACATGATTTGGGGAAATTACTTATGATATTTTGGGTGAGGAAAAAGAATATCAATGGTTGAGGCGAAGGGGTAAGTGTTACAAATAATTAGTTTACCGTTAAATTGGTTAAAATCAAAATATATGGGGTGAATATGTAAAAAAGGAGAGAAAGTTTATATGAAGCGCGTCTTAAAAAAAGCATTTCTCCTTTAGAATCCTGAGAGCTCTGTGCTGATTTTTTTTAGGTGAGGCGCAATTTCGATTTAGCATCCAGAGAAAGGAGAAGAAGACTGCTCCGATGGTGAGATTCCAAATTGTTACGCTTCTTTCAGTTTTTCCCCCAGATTTCTACTCGAATTTTTAAGGGTTTTGGGCATTTTTTTTCTACGAGATTATGCCTAAGTTACATGTCTCATTCAGTTGATTTCGTTCCTTAAACAAAAATGATATTCACCTCTTCGTTTCGGAACTGGAACGTGAATTGAATTTAACGGTTTGTGTATATGGTTGGGTTCTGTTATAGATTGAAACTAGGTTTTTTGAAATGAGATTCAATCTTTGGTTAACAGATGAAAGTACCAGTGGTGAGTAAGGTAGCTTAGAGTTTTGAAATTTCGTGATTGTTAGTTTAGGGTTTGAATCAATGATGCCGTCTGACTGGATCTGCTTGAATTTTAGGTGCCCCTTCTTTTTTTTTTGAACCTGTCTTGTTTAAATAGGTTTGTGATTCCATGTTAAAGTTCTTCATCCATATTTGTAAGTTATATCCATTTGACTATGTGTCTATTACACACTGACCTTTAGTGACACCAACTCATCGCTTTTGCGTTGATCTAACTAAAAATGAGAAGTATCCGCATCTCTTTATGGATATTTTCGTCGCACTTTGGCATAGTGTGAATTATATGTGCTTCGATCTAGTAGGGCAATGTGTATTGAATGGAAAAATGGACCTGGGAAATGATTCAGTTGATAAGCGTATTTTTCAGTAATCGTGGCACTGTATCATGTTAGCCGAAGACAATTCTTCTTCAATGATGTTTTATATCTTGCTACTTTTGCTACGTGATGTGTAGGCTGATCCTGAACTAGAAGCTATAAGGCAGAGGAGAATGCAAGAGCTGATGGCTCGACAAGGCATGGTAATATTTTATACCTTCAATATCTGGTTTCGTTTTTTCTAGAAAACTATTTGTACTTTGTGGCTCAATTTTCACCAACCTAATTAACAGGGGAAGCAGGGAAATCAGCAGAATCCAGAGCAAGAGAAACAACAGGAAGATGCTAGAAGGTGTGTATCGGTGTCTATTATTTGACATGTATAGGATTTTTTATTTCAGTTTGGAATTCTAGTGTTGAACTAATCTATTCTCTGATTTAAACATTCATGTAGGGAAGCTGATGAACGTAGACAAATGATGCTTGGTCAAATATTGTCTTCCCAAGCTCGTGAGAGAAGTAAGTTCCATCTACAATGTTTTGGAGTTCATCTAGACACAATATTGTGTTAATATATCTATTATCTTATGTGTCTCTTTCATTCTTTCTTTTTTTTACCTATAGTTGCTCGAATTGCCCTCGTGAAGCCTGAGAAAGCTAGAGGTGTAGAGGATGTTATTTTGAGGGCTGCTCAAATGGGACAGATAGTTGAAAAGGTAAAAATCCAAACATTTTTCCATGTCATAGTTTGTAAATCTTACATAGCATCTTGTTTCTACTCAAATGTCGCTGATTTTACATGAGTGTTATGCATCTAAGAGTTTCTTGATATACTCTGTTTGCTTTACAGGTTTCCGAGGAGCGGCTTATATCGCTGTTGGAACAAATAAACAGCCAAACTACCAAACAAACAAAAGTCACGGTACAATCACACAATCCTCAAAAACACAAGTTATAAAAGCAAAAAGCCTTGCTCTATCGTGACCATCGATATCATTGCATGTAAATTTATCAATGCGTTTTTACAGATCCAGAGGCGCCGTGGGATGGATGACGATTAGGAAGAAGAAGAATATGATGCTTTGTACATCTATGGAGATCTCACTGTTGAGAATTGGTGAGTTCACTATGATGAACTTAAGTGTTACTGTTAAATATGTTTATTGTGACTGAATGAATCTTGATGATCTTCCAAATGCTTGGGATGTGATAAAGGTTATCTGAAACTAAAACTCTGCTTTTTTATTTTTTGGCATTTCCTCTGTCAACTATCTCCATCTTCGTCTCTTCGCATTGCCTTTTGTCATTTGAATATTTTTGGAAATGAAAATGAGTCTGCTAATATCTACTTCGCATAATTTGGATGCTATTGCTACAGCTTCTTGATTTGCTCAAGTCATTTACTTCTTTTCTGACAGATAGTCAACTTATGCTATAACTTTTAAATTTGAATGATTCAAATAAATATTTCAGTTTTTTTGGGTGGTAAAAAAGGAAGGATTGAAGTAAAGCTACTCCATCTTTATGACACAAGAATCAAAGATAAACCAAATACTAAAGCAATCATTTGTCCAATAAGTGACGCCTTACTTTAATTTGTCATATCGAAGAAAATAATTATTTGCATTGGGCAAGTGTGAGAATCAGTCAAAGTTTTAAGACTTTTGTTTTAATAATTATTTTACTATCATTTTTCTTGAAACATCTTCATTAATCAATCATAATATTCATTGATTACATATGGAACATACGAATAAAAATAATAAATAATATTGTCCGAAATAACTGATTTTGCTAAAATATTTACCGGTTTATTAGATTCTTTTCTTGTCCAAATGAAATTTACTTCATCAAAATGTTTTTCCAAACTTGTGCTTCTCAAATCTAATTAAAAGCTTCAAAATTTATCATAACTATATTAAATATTTCGCTGACAGCCTTATTATCACCTTAAAAAACCATTTTCTTATAACCTTTACTCCATCAACTCTGCATAACTATAATAAAAACTTGTATTTCACTTTCCAAAATTATTAACCTATCATTATTGTATATTTTTCTTGTGGTAAAAAAAGATGAATTTTGTTTTTGTTTTTTTAACCCGGTCCAGTTTACAAAGATAAAAAAAACTTGTCAAAAGAAAAGTCTAGGATAATACTATTTTGAAAATAAAATATCTATATTATTATTTGGGAAGTATTCTTTATAAACAAACTTTAAAATCATCAGATATTACATGTATTGTTATTAAAAAATTTATAATTATAAAGTAAAACAAAAATCGAAAAAGAAACTTTCGTCATATCAATAAATGAGAACAAGCGGATCTTGGTTCACCCGAATTGGTTGGATTCGGATCCGAAAATATTCGAAAAATTCTTTCACCTACAACAAAAAAAAAGAAAGTAACCAATGTCAGTTAATGAAATCTTTTAAAACATAATCCTTTTACGGATTTTCTAAAAAGAAAGTAACATTAAATCAACAAGTCTCTACTTTTACGGATTCTCTAAAAAAATTTAATTTAAAGAGATGATTGTGGTATTTATTTATAGCAACTATAACAAATAAATATGGTATTAAATATCAAATATTAAGGGATGCAATATTAGCTTTACGATGTTTAATCCATATAACTTAATTAATCATATAAATATCATATAAAATTAGATAATGATATATTGTAGACAGAAATATTTAACCTCCATTAACTAAAATTAGAATTAATCAATTTTGAACCTACACAACATGAACCTATATGTTACCTCAATTTATAAGAAGCAATAAGATTGTTTAGTCATGAACTAAATCCAGTAACATTCTCATGAACCTGAAATTATAAACTGAAATCATAACCACAACTCAACAAGTATTATGGAATCATCAATCACTGTGAGTTATCTGTCTTTTAAATAAACCAGAATTATATGATGTAAAAATTTAGTTTTAGACAAAATAACTGGAACCAAATATCCAAACCAAATCAACCCAAAAATACTAGAATCGAATCCGAAAGAAAATTAATAAATACCCGAATGGTTTTCGACTCCTATACATGAATTATCCGATACCTGAATAGAACCGATCCGAATCCAAAAAAGTACCCGAATGTACAAACCTAAAAAACAGTGATTTAATACTGAGTTTTGGCTGAAACTAGAAGAGCTTATTCCAGAAATCCAGTTACATAGTTTATTGATCTTTAAAACATTGATAAATACCTTGGTCAAAGTTTAAAAGTTTACATAATATCATTGGAGAAAATGTAATCAATGAATTTTTTATAATATTTTATTATATTATATAATATATATATATATATTATAAATATATATATGTAATATATATATTAATATTTGTATTTGTCTCAAATGGGACTTTGAGAATTTATATATCTATATGCTATATAGATATACTATAAACATATATACCTATTTATAATATATATATATATATATATATATATTTGTATTTGTCCCAAACGGGACTTTGAGAATTTATATATCCATTTCGTTCCATTTTTCAAGCGGGAATAAAAAATGTGTTATATCAGCGATGCATTTTTATATGAGATGGAAATTTGGGAACAAATTCAGGTAAAAAATGTAACCGAACATTTATTATCCACCTTGACTTAAAACAAAGTTAAATTTTGACGTAAGAATAAAATTGTCATCAAAAGTTCTTAAAATACACGGATTCGGTTCACGAAATTTTAATCGTTTTTGATTGTTTTATATCCGGTTTGATAATTCATGAGTTTCCTAAAAATCTAACGATCACTAATCCGATTCCTGGTCAATCTCGGTCCGACAGGCGGATTGATCCAAATTTCAAAATACTGATGAAATTATTATTATTTTTAACAAGTTGGATTAAAACCAAACCGAATATTAATCCGAATAAAGAACCTTATGAATTTGGATTATAAATGTTATACCAAATAAATGTTTATAAATATAACTCTGCAAGTACAACGGAGGTTATATTAATTTCCTACTTGAAATAGTGTTAAATATATATATATATATATATATATATATATATCACTTGAAATCTAGAGTTACAGCATAGATGAATGATAAAAAGTGTTCATTTTTTTCCTCATTATAAATATAACCATATCTACCTTACTAATTACCAAAAATATAGTGCTCTCAGTTAGCTTTGACACTCAAAAGTTGTTAGCTGTTACTTCAAATAATTAAAGAGAAAGGGGACATTGTACCAACATAGATGAATGAAAATAAAACTGTTAGTCTTGGTCCCTCAAAACAAATGATAAATGAACAAAACAATTTATGTAACTGTATCTACCTTACTATTTACCAAAAATATAATGCTCTTACTTCACTTTTTTTTATAAAGTGCTCTGGGTTCACTTTGACACTCGAAGTTGCTAGTTGTTACTTCAAAGAAGTAACGATACATGGATATGGGTGTGTATCTCCTCTTAAATTTTTATATTTTTTAATAATTTCTTCTAGATCATGAGTTACTTTAAAGAAAATGTTGAGTATATTTTCTTATTTTATTTTATATTGAATGTAGCTTTGTTGTTTGTCGGACTATAAATAACTCAAACTCATATGTTTGAGCATACGAAATTCTCAAAATCGTTTTAACATTTTAGAGAGTTTAAGGATGATCACATGCACTCTACTTTCTAAATCATCCTGTATGTTATTGTGCTTCATTTGTATTAACAAGAAACCGAGTCAAATGACCAATTCACCTTAACTAATTTGTGTCTCAAACCAAATTCAGTAACCACTATTTTCGTTTTATGATTAATACGTCGTTCGAAATTTTTTTACATTCTTGACACTATTTAATTTTTTTTTGAGGGACTATAGATACATAATTACATACACAACGAGACTTGTCGTTCGACTTAGATCTGTCATTATCATTTGATAAACCATCATCTTTCGCGTAGACTATGACGCAATTCTTACGATGATAAAGTGGCTATCTTGAGAGAGTAATTATATTAATAATAATAAAAAATTAAACAACAGTTTATGCAAAATGTGTTACGATCCGTACAATAATCCGTTTATTAAAATTATAAACGTTAAGAACTGTTCTTCGTAAAATAGTGATTAGAAAATGACATTAGTGGAGTGGATGTTGAACTTGAAATCTCCAATTCAATTGAGGCTAAAAGTTGACTTTGACTTTTAAATATTCCAGTCATTGATATCATTTTTGCTTTCGTCATTATTTTTTGTCGGCTTGTATTTGGTCTTCGTTGTATTGTATTCATATTTATTTCATGTAGTAAAAATGAATGTAACACTAACCACTTGTTGATTTAACATGTAATTTCTTTTGATTTGATTGTATATATCATAGAACATTTCGGTTTGTAACATATAGTTTTGGGAAGAAAAAAAACTTTATATTAGTTGTTTGAAATTTATTAAAAATGATTTCTGATACTGAAGTTTGAAAATCAGTCAACAATTTTTCGAATTATTTAGAATAGCAAATGGCCGTCGATGGTTACAAGGCTGGAGAAACGTGAGATATGTGGTGGATCATAGAACAAATGCGGTGAGGACATTATTATAAATATTTTTTGTTGTTTTGACGAATCAAGGATAAGTAAACATACTTAACGAATATGTTGGGACTTGTTAGATAGCTAAATACTGTATTTTTAAAAAATTAATCATATCTCAAAGATCGTCATTTACCAGTTAACATACATATTACCTAACACAATACCTGCTCTGACATGACTTTACGACGTCGAACCATTCATAACTTTGGTGTCACACTCAACTAGAATTTATAATTGACATAAGTAGTTCAAAGTCATACTTCATATTTTGTTTTTGAATTTGAATTTAAAGTATAGTTTTGAGATTTGACAATAGAGATTTACATCTACTTGTAAAAATAAAGGTATTAGAGCAGTTCTATCGGCTGTTCTTAAATGAGTTTTTTAGAAAAAAAATAATCTAAAATTAAACTCTAAAACCTAATTACTAAGAATCGAATCTTAATAAGACATTTTTAGACACCGTTCTTACTATGACGTGATTTGTTTTGATTGGGTATGACTATCTCTCTCTTCCGCAAATCTCTTTTACTCTTTTTCTATTCCATAAATTTTTTTGCCTCTTGGGATTCTTTCTTCCACAAATCCCTCTATTTTTTATTATTAATAAACTTCAAAATTTATATTAAAAAATTGGAAAAAACTCCATAAAAAATTCTACCGATGAAGATATTCTTATTCACTTGTTTTTTAGTCGAGTTACGTCAGTACCTCTCGCAACAAATACTGTGTCATTTTTCCTTTAAATTTTGTAACCAATATATAGCACAACATAGAGAGATGATTGAAAGGAAATATTGTATTTATGGTAAGGAAGTGATCAATAAACTTATCATAACCTTAGATGTATGTTTGAAAGATTCATTTATTATTAAATACACATGTTTGTCACTGTAGAATTAACAATATAATTTAGATTTCAGAATTATATTTTATACTGAAATTCGACTAAATTCTTTAAGAGAATAGTAGAACTTATTTACAAATCAAAGTATCTAAAAACACACCGTAAATTATAGGTTTAAGTTCAACATGAGAAGTTATGATTTATAAGAAACAATTCTTTTAACATGACTTTTTTCTAAAAAGAACTAACAGCTTACATTGTTTTGGTAGTTACAGACTTACAGTGAAGAATAGCATATATCGACCAAAAAAAATAAGAAATTGGTAGGTAAATGTCAAACAATAAGTAACAGCTGTGCATCCTTTTATTTGTACAAGTGTCTCCACACTTTACCTACCAATTAATCTCGTATTATATTATATATCATTACTATAATCTACGATGAATTATCTTTTTAAACCTAAATTTGTTGTAAAATATTTTCTATTTTTAATACAAATAATCAGATGCCTCATTGACTTATCAGAAACTTTAGGTGATGGTAAAACTTTTCGTTTTTGGTTTGATCATAATCAAGTAATCAAGAAATTGATTAGGACTGTTACACAAAAAGTTCGATTAGTGCATAGATGTTTAAACCGTTGAGTAGCTTTTATGCTCAAACTGTGTATATATATATATAAAGCCTTTTTCAGGCTCCTTAATTAGTTTCCAAAAGATAGTGTTGTTCACCCATTCTCAGTTGGACACTTTTAGTAAAAGACTAATTTTTTGATTTAAGGTTAATTGTATATATTAAAAAAAAAAACACAGGCAACAGAGAGTGAGCAAAGATCAAATAATCGAGTTAAGAAATGTACGAATATTTCTGTTGTTTTTGAATTTTGAAATTCAGATAATTCTAAACTTAAGATCAATTTGATTTACTTGGACTAAACCAGACTAGCTAGAAATAACCAGATCAAGAATGGTTGATTCTTTTTGTTTTCATTTAAGTTATTCATTAGGCTTTTTTTAGCCAGGAAATAAAACTAAACAAAAATAAAATCAATAAAACCAAACATAAAAAGTAAAAAGCAGATTAAGAGTTCAGCTATTTTATAAACTAAATATTTTTCTATTTAAAATCTAAACCTTGACAAAGACAAGATTGAAACTAATTGTACTAGATTTCATTTGATTTTTGTGTTTTTGTGAAAAAAAAATTTGACTAAAAAAAACTTTCAAAAATTTCTCTCCCTTGAATTTATATGCCAATCACCCTTCAACACTTAAATATTACTTAAATTGCTTTAACAATTAAGTTGAGAATTCTTCCAACTTGGTTATGTGCGTTTCTTATTTTAACAACATCACCAGACCCAAACTCTTTGTACTGAAGTGTTGTAAAACAAATGGCTGATAACATATTTTGATATTTGATAACATATTTTTGAAAAAGATCAGATCTCTTGTTGTACTCTATCATTGTCCAACTTGTGTACAAATTTTCCACCAAAGTAACCAGCTTCTTCTTCCGCTTGTTTCCAATAACAACTTTGTTATTTGTTAGACTTATTTTTGTTATTATCCATTCTTAGTTATACAATTGGTAAACAAATATTTTTTTGGTTTAATGTTAGTTGTATATATATAAGAAAAAAAAAAGAGAAACACACATGAGAGAGTGAGCAAAGATCAAATAATCCAGTTAAGAAATATACATATATTTTTGCTGTTTTTGAATTTTAAAATTTGGATAATTCTAAACCTAATAGCAATTTGATTAACTTGAACTAAACCAAACTATTCAGATGGTTGATTCTCTTTGTTTTCATTTAATAGCAATTCCAAACCTAATAGCAATTTGATTAACTTAAGCTTACTTTTTTAGCCAGAAATAAAACTAAACAAAAATAAAATCAATAAAACCAAACATAAAAAGTAAAAAATAGATTAAAAGTTCAGTTAGTTTATAAACTAAAGACGTTTATATTTAAAATCTAAACAATGAAACTAATCGGACTAGATATCATTTAATTTTTGTATTTTTGTAATATATATATATATATATGTGTGTGTGTGGTTAAAGAAAAACCCTCAAAATTTCCTTTTTCCCTTGAATTTATATGCCAATCACCCTTAAATTGCTTCAACAATTAAATATTACTTAGAAAATTAAATATTATCCAAATGTTATATAAAACATATATAGTCACAAATGAAAATCAAATTATGTCATTTGGAGTATGAAATGACATTGGGATTGGGTCATCAAAAGACAAAACAATATACAGTGCATGGGAAAGGAAGAGCACGTGACATGCACGACTTTGCTGACCCTAACGGTCAAAGACGGTGGCATTTTCCTCCACGTCTAACAAATTACTCCAAATATTCAAATTCGATTCATCAAATATTTATGTGTCCCTAATTTCAAATAATAGTTAGAAATATATATATATATATATATATATATACACGTAACACACTCTATGATAATTGATAAGATTCTTTTTCTACGAATCAGGATAAGATTAATTTGTTTATGTGCTATACTTTATATTATTGATGTAAATATAATAAAGCTAAAGAAAGGAGGTTATTGCTTTGAAGGACGTTGACTGTTCACAAAGTAAATGGTCTTGGTTGACATTGAATCGACAGCAATAATGCATCTCCAAAGTAAGGAGTATTATCTAATCAAAACCCATATTAATTTAAACAATAATTTAAAAAAAATTAGCTAATTTTTGGTGGAGGTTATCTGTACAAAAAGGGTTCTAGAGAGAGGCAAAATGGAGACTTTTGTTAATTCTTCACGCGAGATATATATATATATATATATATATGCATATAAAATTTTACATAATTCGTTATATCTCACAAAAATAGTTTTCTTTAGACGAATGAAAAGATGTTGGAAGTAGATGTATAATGTCTACGTTTGCTTTATACGTTTGACCTCTATTTTATCTTTATTTTTAATATTCCTCAGTAGGACTTCTACGTAAATCAACTTTTCAAAAACCTAATTAAATTGGATTCACATAGACCTTAATTATCTGACATTGGCTAATCGATCGTTCTTAAAGGACAATGACTGTACATTTGTTATATAGCATACATAATATTATAATTGATCATGTCTACTATGGCATATCTAAGGATGTACGTATGTTTTTTCAACGAGTTTTCTATGTTATTTCTGTGTTTAAAGTCAAGACCATAAGTATCTTATCCTTTACATGTACGGTGGTGCGTATGATTTTTGTACTTAACCATATATGTTGATTTTACTTTAAGATAAATTACACTATCAAATTTTCAAAAAATATTGTAAATATATTTAAATGTTTCCTTTGTAGAAACCACTTTTTGTTCAATAGCTATGTAGCTAATCAATTTGAAGTTGAAATTGTCAAACCTATCTTTTCACATATATAAAGATATTTTAAACATATTATGCCCATTAAAGTCTTCAAAGATTATGACCCTTTTAAACTTTCCAACATTCTTAACTATTTTTTTGTCAAGTCATTGGATCAAACAACGGGTCCGAGATATTTGGATCCATAACTCAATATGAAGTTTGGGCATAACTAATTTTCTTATGCCATCAATGTTTTGATAAACATTGAACTACATATAGAGTAGTAGAGTTTATTAGAAACTCAAATTGATAATACAAAGATAGCCTTTTAGAAAACTTAAGACGAGAATTTATAAATCTTCTAATCAGACCACAATATAAAAACTCATGTAAGGAGCTGATCTTCAATTGGTAAAAAATATATATATATCAATTATGTTATAATTCCACGTTAGAAAACAAATTATGTTTTTTGTATATAAAAACAGATGACGTATAATTTTGTATATAAAAAGATTAGTTATTCTATATTATAGTCAATCGGATTTGAGATGAAAGTTTATTGGTCTTCACATATTATGTATCAGTGGACATATTATTTTGCCCAATTGCTATCGCTCCAAAAAGATTTAATTAATACCTTAATTGAATATTCTGAACTAAAGACGATCAAAGTAAAATAAAGTAAAGTTGAATGGACTTGTATTTAATCATAAGACTTGATCACCCAAAGTCGACCACATATAACCTAACACATAAATCTGAAGAAATCAACTATTTTCCTCTTCTTCTCCTTCTCCTTCTCCTCTTTAGAAGAGCACACGAACACATCTTTAGAAGAAGTATCCTTCACGAGCTTAACCGATTGCTTACAAAGCTCATTAGTAATGGATTATAACTCACTAGAGAAGGTTTTCAAATTCCAACCTTATAGTTCCCCTTTCCAACCGATTTCACCGTCCAATATGGACCAATTAGTAAACAACCCTTACTTAAATCTCAATTCGAATTCTCCAGTTGTCTCATCTTCTTCCAATGAAGCCGAAACTAAAGAGAACCCAGACGATAAGATTAGCCAAATGGAGGGTAACGAAAGAGAGCAACTTGGCGTTGGTGAAAGCTCCAATCAATTGTAAGTTTTCTAATTCTTTCAAGTTCCTCATTTGATATAGACCTTTTTTTTATTTTTGGCTAACTAAATTTCCTTAACCGAAACCATAGAGAATAACATGCTTTGTGGGATGAGTATGGTTTAGGACAAAACAAGGTAAAAAGAAAGGAGAGAAGAAAGAAAGAGAAGCTAGGGTTGCATTTATGACCAAAAGCGAGATTGATCATCTTGAAGATGGTTATAGATGGAGAAAATATGGACAAAAGGCCGTCAAGAACAGCCCTTATCCAAGGTTCATTTCCTCACTACACAAGCCCACACACATTTATTTACTTGTCCATGTATTTACAAGTGTACAAGTATATATATCATATATAATTAATGTCATAACATCTATGTAAGAGTTTATGTATGCGTTTTCAGGAGTTACTATAGGTGCACAACGCAGAAATGTAACGTGAAGAAACGCGTAGAAAGATCGTTTCAAGATCCATCAATCGTAATTACAACCTACGAAGGAAAACACAACCATCCGATCCCATCAACGTTGCGAGGAACCGTGGCCACCGAAGTATTAGGCCACGGTGGTGGTGGAAGAGGTTTCCTCAATAGTTTCCCTCGTCAACATCAAGAGTTTCTCATGATGAATCATCATCCTCAGGTCCATTATCAGTCGGTGGGATCTATGTTGTACGAACAGAATCACGGTAAATCTAGTTATGATAATAATAATAATCATCAACCAGTTGTTGACTATGGTCTTCTTCAAGATATTGTTCCTTCAATGTTCTTGAAGCATGAATCTTGAGATGGCACGTACAATAGATCGAAGCTTTATCATTATATTACATAAGCATAAATATCTAGTACTATATGTATAAGTAGATTCTCTCGTCCGTTATAGACTTATAGTTATTAGTTTCTTATAAATGCACGTGTATATATTTCACTGACAACCTACTACTAATTATTTGGAGTTTTGATTCTTATAAGAGTTAATAATAATCATATTAATCTACAATCTCATCTTTCTTGTTACTAAGACATACCAAGAAAAGCAATTAAGAGATTGAAAAGCCTAAGATATAAAAGCCAGGACGAAAACTAACAAGGCCGGCCCCACAAGTTAAATTTGAAGCAGAGATGGATTCTCTCCTCTTGTATTTACTTTTGTTAGTCAAGCACAAACCATAATCCTCTGGAAAATCTATATTTCAAATTAGCCATAAGCGAGCATTGGAGGGATTTATCAGTACAAAGGACAAAACATTTATAACGATAGATTCCAAATGTGGTATCGAGCTTTTTCCAAGACACTTAACAAAAAAAATTAACATGTGCAAGATTCATCTAACGATTTTACAGCAAGAATATTTTAAAACTTTGGTTTTTTCCATGTTTCCATGGTAATTGAAAGGACTTTCGCTAATCGTCTGAAGCAGCAGAAGAGTGGTGCGGGAAGCTTGCCCAGACGTCTTGCCACGTCATCTTCCCCTCAGCTACTGAGCTCACGACGGAAGCTGCCTCCTTCAAGCTGACTCGGACTTGGTCTTTGCTGTCTCTTTCTCTGATTGTCACTGATGTATCTGAGTCCACTGTTATTGCAAATGGCACTCCAAGCTCATCGGTTCTCGCATATCTCTTTCCAATTGATGTACCTGTTCACACACACACACAAATCTTCACACGGTTTGCTCCATTTCATAATTCTCCAAAAACTTTCAATTTCCAAATTGCGTACGTACCAGTAATGTCAATCTTATGTGAGACGCCAACAGAAGCGAGTTCCTTGGAAATAACTTTGGCTGCTTCCTCGAATTGTTGGTTCTGAACAAGCGGGAAAACCGTGCACTTGATAGGTGCTACAAGAGGAGGGAAACGGAACACGTTCAGCTGTTCATCACCTGCCTTGCTTGGCCTTGTGCTGAAACAATGCTCATACAGACAATATATGATCCGACCAATCCCAAATGATGGTTCAATCACTGACGGAGTGAAAACCCGCTGGTGCTCTTTCTTCTTCTCCTTTGAGATTGACACCATGTTCTTCTTGATCATCACGTTTTTGCCGAGGGTACACACTTTAAATTCCACTTCCCCTTTGGATTCCAGAGTTTCCTTCATCTCCATAGCTTCTTGCTCATTCATTGCCTAACAAAACATCACACCATCCATGTTCTTTATTATAAACCATCACCATGAGACAAAGAAGCTATACAGTTAAAACAAAAGAGTTCAGCCAGTCCTACCTCCAACGCTTCAACGACATTCCTTTGATTTCCCTTGAATGCAAGACCCAGTTCTTTCTTCACAGGAGTAATAACAAGTTTCTGAAATAAAAGAGTACCATATTAAGGACAAGTTATAAAGACAGATGAAAAATGTTGAATAGAATACCTCTACTTCTTTAGGTTCTGCAAATTTCTCTTCAGCCACAAGAGAAACGCCACTTTTTTCCTGCCACACAAATATGGATCCTTAATCTACTTTAGTAAGTTTAAATAGGAATAACTATGGGTTTCCATTATTAGTTCTCTAGCTGTCATACAAAATGATGAAAATAGAAGTAAAAGGTAAGTTTCTTACAGAATGGGCACGTAAGTCATATGCAGACCTATCTGCAATCCCAACACATTCAATCCAGCCATATGAACTCTCAATTTCAGCATCCCAACAATCTGCAGCATAGTGAGCCATTTCATTTGCGAGATGCTGGCGGAAACGCAGTCGTTCCTTGTCTATGCCAAGGCGGGTAAGGAAGAGATAAACTCTCCCAATGAAGTATCCTAGAGTTTCATTGTTCACAGTGCCCTGTTCGAACATATTTTCAGTTGCAGGCATCAATAAGAGATTAACAAAAAGGGGTCTATGTAAGTGCACAGTAGAATTAAGTAGTGGAATATGATTACAGATACTGACCTTGGCAACAGCTTGGCCAATGCAAAGCTTTTTTGCTGATTGACCAGACATTTGTTCTTCTCTTGGAAACATAAGGAATTCCAAGTTTGCTACTTCAGAGAATTTAGGATGCGACTTATTTTCAGGATCAACAAAATGCTCAATTTCTGCCAGCGTGAATTCACGAACTCTAAGAAGCCCTTGACGAGGAGATATCTGCAAGTATTAAGACTTATTGAAATTTAAGCATAATAAAATAAAACAAAAGAGTCCTAGAAGAAGATTGAGATAATCACATCCAGCATATCAATAAAAGTAGAAGAAAGCATATTCACCTCATTTCTAAAGGCTTGACCAATTTGAGCCGCAGCAAAGGGAAGTTTTCTCCCATTGTAGTAATACAAATCCTTAAAGTTCACAAAAATGCCTTGAGCAGTTTCAGGACGCATGTAACTGAAAGAAAAAGGTAGCTTGACAAAAAAAAATACTCACGAAAGAAACTAGCTCAGAAACGATTATTACACGAAAAATACTCACCCAGGAATCAAACCAGATGGGCCAATGGATGTTTGAAACATCAAGTTAAACGGGTAAGGATCCGAAAGAGGATTCTTCGTGTCTGGAGCCGTGATCCCATACTCCTTGATCTTAGCACCAAGCTGTTCAGTAGAAAAATCTTCCAAAACAGCAAGAACATCCTTCAATTCAGCGGCTTTCTCAGTAGATATGGTAAGATCTTTCTCCAGCTTCTCATTACAATAATCCTTGAGCAAGTGATCCGCACGATAACATGTTCCAGTTTTCTCATCCTTAACCATAAGATCAGTGAACTTATCCACATGTCCAGATGCCTTGAGAACAACCTCTGGTGTCACACATGGACAATCAACTTCAAGCATGTTCTCCTCAAGAACGAAATGCTGCAAAATAGAAGCAAATCAAATCACGTATAAGAGCAAACCTAAACACAAATCCTACTCTATACATCATATCAAATTTGGCTCAATTTCAACTCAAATCAAATTCCATATAAGAGCAAACCTAACACAAATCCTACTCTATAAATCATATCAAATTTGACTTAACTTCAACTCAAATCAATCCCATATAATAACAAACCTAACTACCTAACTAACTACAATTTTGAAAACAGAGAAATGTGAAGTGATTCTTACTTGACGCCAGAAGCTAAGAACATTAGATTTAACAGCACAACCAGGAGGACCATAATCGAAAAGTCCAGCGACGCCACGATAGATCTTAAAAGAAGGAATGTAGAACAAACGTCTCTCAAGAGTATTGACTACAGCTTGACGAAAAGCTTCACGGTTAACAGAACCGTTTCCGGAGCTACTAATTGTAGATTGAAGCTGCTTCTCGACGGCGGATTTCTCGAGCTTCAATTTGTTGAGAAGCCCAATGGCGGCTTCGATTTCTGGTTTAGCTCCGCGGGAGGCTTTGAGAGCACGGACGGCGTTACCTTGAGCTTCGACGGATGAGGATTTCTCCGAGAGTGATTGACGAAGAGATTGTTCGGTAGCGTCCATTGGAATTTGGATCGGAGCGGTGGAGATTGGCTTGTGAAGGATTGCGGTGGTTTGGAATTGACGAAGATTGAAGATTTGTCTGCGAGGTAAGACGAAGGTAGAGAAGATGCGCATTCGATCAAGTGTAGGTTCCACTCATAGTGGCCTTAGGGTTTTAGATAATGGGGAAACCCTTGGGCCCAGAGAGTGGGTTCGTTTGACTATTTTTGTTTTTTTTTTAGGTTTCATTACGAAATCTAAACCCAATAAAGAAAGATATTAAATGTCATCAACTATCTATACGTTTGACATTTTAATTTTCGTCGCAAAAGTCAATCAACAAAACTAATTTTAGAAATATGTTTTAATAAGAGAATTAACAAGAATAGAAAAATGTATTTAACTAAGTTAGTACAGTGTGATATGCAGATTTAAAATTTGGTATTGTAGTTAAAATTTCATATAACATATATATTGCAAAATTTGATCGACCAAGACAACCTAAATATGTTGTTATCTTGATTACTATTAACATTAACATTAACTTTGATTGCTATTCTTGACACATATTGTAATCTTGATTACTATTATGTACTATTAACATTTACTAAATGAATAAACAAAAATGATAAATTCCTGATTAATATTTGGCTAATGACTGACCTCCAATTAATTAGATAGATGCTAAAATTTTTCCAAATGCTTGATTAACACCTAACAAATATATGAACATTGATGTCTCATAAAAAGCTAAGCGTCATTTTGACCTCTAGTTAATTAGTACCAAGGTCCACTGCATTTGTCGTCTACAGACTAACTCTATTGCTTTGCGTTCTCCTTATCCTCTATAGATTCTTAATTTTGTTTTCCCTGCACATGCATATTATGTTAAGTTTAAAAACTAAACTGAAAAAAGATCTGGAAATTATTGACACGTTGATGATCTAGTAGTGTATTTTCTAATGTCACAAATCCTAACTTTGTCTAGAATCAAATTTTTATAAAAAACACCATTTTCTTCTTAGAGATTGCTTCTAGAGATAAGGCCATGCGATACTTCAAAAGTAACAAGCTTGCAAAATCAAGTTCCGGAAACTGGCCAAGTTAAAGTTTCTCTATTTGCTTATTTGCTGTAATTTTGGCACAAGTCCTATACACAGTTTCATTTGCATTTTCTTTGTAGAAATAACCGCAGTAATTGAGTAAAACCGAAAATATAAATTCAAGTCAATTTTGGTTTTATGATAGAGTTGAGAAAAAAAGGGTGTCTGATTTCTTATTGAATTTTTACGCAGAGAAATTACAAAACAAAACACAATTGGGGACAATGAAATTTTTTTAGAAATTTTATTCTTGATCTTGAGATGTGCCATCACTTAGGAAACGTTAGTGAAGCTGCAGCATCGAGACGAGATGTGACTAAACGGATTTGGCAAGTTTAATCTGATGCAAACTCAGCAGAAAAGTTTTTATGAGTGATTGTAACTGCGTGAACGACACTAACTAAAGTTAACATTTTCCCTCATCATCGATCATACATAGTTTGAGTAAAGACAAACGAATTCATCAGCCGTTTAAACGTTTAGTAGTTTATTTTTTATTGATTGATATTTTAACCGATTTAGACAAAAAAATTTATGCATGAGTATAATAATCTTAGAGCAGTGATTAATTTCTTTATGTTTCAAAATTTGTTAACCCAAGTTTTAAAAATATCTTTAATTTAGAATATTTATGATGGTTTGTAACACGACATGAATTACGTTTGGTCTTTAAAAACGTTATATTTTGTTTAAAAATTAGAGATATAACGGTCAGACCAAATGATTTTGTACCTAATTTATCTATTTTAAGTTATCATTTACTCATATTTCCCCCAAAAATAATTGTCTGATTGTTCTCTTGTTTAAAACGTGGATAATCAATACCGAGAATATTTAAAAAAGGACAAAAAAATAATAAACCGAATATCCAAAAATAATTCCGAGAAAAATAATTCCGAGAAACCCTAAAACCCTCTCGTGTCGGCTATTCACTCCCCTGCAGTCTCCAGTTGCAGAGCAGACAGACCAAAAGCAAAAAAATGAGTAACCATTGCTTAGAACTCTCTTCCAATTACTCTTCCATCTTCACCTCTTCCAAATCCAATCCTCGTTTCTCCTCCACCAAGCTCTCCAATTCCACCTTCTTCTCTCGCTCTGCTTTCAATTACAGAGCAAAATCAAAACTAGGCTCTGCTTCTTCTTCTTCCTTCTCCACTTTTCTCCCATCTCTCAATCGGAAATGGTCCGTTACACGAGTTCTGAAACCCGTCTCAGCGCTCGCCGACACCACTACCGAAGCTTTTTCGCCGGAGATAGTCGGGAAAAGAACCGATCTGAAGAAGATTATGATTCTCGGTGCTGGTCCGATTGTGATTGGACAAGCTTGTGAATTTGATTACTCTGGAACTCAAGCTTGTAAAGCTCTAAGAGAAGAGGGGTACGAGGTTATTCTAATCAATTCGAATCCAGCCACTATTATGACTGACCCAGAAACTGCAAATCGGACTTATATTGCTCCGATGACTCCTGAGCTCGTTGAGCAAGTTATTGAGAAAGAGAGGCCTGATGCTCTGTTACCAACAATGGGTGGTCAAACCGCATTGAACCTTGCGGTTGCTCTTGCTGAGAGCGGTGCTTTGGAGAAGTACGGTGTTGAATTGATTGGAGCTAAGCTTGATGCGATTAAGAAAGCTGAAGATCGTGACTTGTTTAAGCAAGCGATGAAGAACATTGGGTTAAAGACTCCACCTTCAGGGATTGGGAACACTCTTGATGAGTGTTTTGATATTGCAGAGAGGATTGGTGAGTTTCCTCTGATTATTCGTCCTGCGTTTACTTTAGGTGGTACTGGTGGTGGAATTGCGTATAACAAAGAGGAGTTTGAGTCGATTTGTAAAGCCGGTTTGGCTGCTAGTGTGACAAGTCAGGTTCTTGTTGAGAAATCTTTGTTGGGTTGGAAAGAGTATGAGCTTGAGGTGATGAGAGACTTAGCTGACAATGTTGTTATTATCTGTTCTATTGAGAATATTGATCCTATGGGTGTGCACACTGGTGATTCCATTACTGTGGCACCTGCACAGACTCTAACGGATAGAGAGTACCAGCGGCTTAGGGATTATTCCATTGCGATTATACGGGAGATTGGTGTTGAGTGTGGTGGATCTAATGTGCAGTTTGCAGTAAACCCGGTTGATGGTGAAGTTATGATCATAGAGATGAACCCTAGGGTTTCGAGATCTTCTGCTCTTGCTTCCAAGGCTACAGGGTTTCCCATTGCTAAAATGGCAGCCAAGTTGTCTGTTGGGTATTCCTTGGATCAGATTCCTAATGATATCACGAAGAAAACACCGGCTAGCTTTGAGCCCTCCATCGATTACGTGGTCACAAAGGTGTGCCATTTCCTTCTTGTGCACACTTATAGCTCTTATGGTTTTGTGAAATGTGATGCTCTTAACTTTGAACATTTATACACATACATCCAGTTGAGGATATATAAAGCGTATCATCAATGCATATTTTGCTTAGTTCTATCTATTTCTTTATCGTGCAGATTCCTAGATTTGCATTTGAGAAGTTTCCAGGATCTCAGCCCTTGCTAACAACCCAGATGAAATCTGTTGGGGAATCTATGGCTCTTGGCCGCACATTCCAAGAATCTTTCCAGAAAGCTCTGAGGTCTCTGGAGTGCGGATTCTCGGGTTGGGGTTGTGCAAAAATTAAAGAACTAAACTGGGACTGGGATCAACTGAAGTACAGTCTTAGAGTCCCAAATCCAGACAGGGTTCATGCGATATATGCTGCCATGAAAAAGGGTATGAAAATTGATGAAATCCACGAGTTGAGCATGGTAGACAAGTGGTTCCTATCCCAGCTTAAAGAGCTTGTGGATGTGGAACAGTATCTTATGAGCGGACCCTTGTCAGAGATTACAAAAGAAGACCTTTACGAAGTTAAAAAGCGGGGATTTAGTGACAAGCAAATTGCTTTTGCTACAAAGACAACCGAGGAAGAAGTCCGTACCAAGCGGATTTCTTTAGGAGTTGTTCCATCTTACAAGAGAGTAGATACATGTGCAGCAGAGTTCGAAGCACATACACCATACATGTACTCTTCATATGATTTTGAATGTGAATCAGCTCCTAACAGTAAGAAAAAGGTTTTGATTTTGGGTGGAGGGCCAAACCGTATTGGTCAAGGGATTGAATTTGATTACTGTTGTTGCCACACATCTTTCGCCTTACAGGTTTGTCTATAGACAGTCTAAGCGCCTAGTAAACATTGTTTTCAACTTTGTTTCTAAACTTACTGTATCCTATTTAAATTTGTTTGCAGGATGCTGGTTATGAGACCATTATGTTGAACTCAAATCCTGAAACAGTATCCACTGATTATGATACAAGCGATAGGCTCTACTTTGAACCCCTCACAATCGAGGACGTTCTGAATGTTATCGATCTTGAGAAACCTGATGGCATAATTGTGCAATTTGGTGGTCAAACTCCTCTGAAACTTGCTCTCCCGATCAAACACTATTTGGATAAGCACATGCCCATGAGCTTGAGTGGAGCGGGACCTGTTCGCATCTGGGGTACATCACCTGACTCCATTGACGCTGCTGAAGACAGAGAGAGGTTCAATGCAATTCTCGACGAGCTGAAAATTGAGCAGCCCAAGGGAGGCATTGCAAAGAGCGAAGCTGATGCATTAGCCATAGCAAAGGAGGTAGGCTACCCGGTTGTGGTAAGACCTTCTTATGTTCTAGGTGGACGAGCAATGGAGATCGTTTATGATGACAGTAGACTAATAACCTATTTGGAGAATGCGGTTGAAGTTGACCCTGAGAGACCTGTTTTGGTAGATAAGTATCTCTCTGATGCCATTGAGATCGACGTTGATAGCCTTACTGATTCCTATGGTAATGTGGTGATTGGTGGAATAATGGAGCATATCGAACAAGCTGGCGTGCATTCTGGTGACTCGGCTTGTATGCTTCCAACACAAACCATCCTATCTTCTTGTTTGCAGACGATCCGGTCATGGACCACTAGGCTGGCGATGAAGCTAGATGTTTGTGGGCTGATGAACTGTCAGTACGCAATCACAACATCTGGGGATGTTTTCTTGCTCGAAGCCAATCCCCGAGCTTCCCGTACTGTCCCTTTTGTCTCAAAAGCGATTGGACACCCTCTTGCCAAGTATGCAGCGCTGGTCATGTCAGGTAAATCTCTCAGAGATCTTAACTTTGAAGAAGAAATCATCCCTAAGCACATCTCTGTGAAAGAAGCTGTTTTCCCGTTTGAGAAGTTCCAAGGATGTGATGTAATACTCGGGCCAGAGATGAGAAGCACAGGAGAAGTGATGAGTATCAGTTCTGAATTTCCAAGCGCGTTTGCAATGGCTCAGATTGCTGCAGGTCAAAAGCTACCTTTAACCGGCACAGTCTTTCTCAGCTTAAACGATATGACCAAACCGCACCTAGAGAAAATCGCGGTGTCCTTCCTCGAGCTCGGTTTCAAGATCGTTGCCACCTCGGGAACAGCTCATTTCTTGGAACTGAAAGGCATTCCCGTGGAGAGAGTGCTGAAGTTGCATGAAGGAAGACCACATGCTGCTGATATGGTGGCTAATGGTCAGATCCATTTGATGTTGATCACAAGTTCGGGTGATGCTCTTGATCAGAAAGATGGAAGACAGCTCAGACAAATGGCTCTAGCGTACAAGGTCCCGGTTATAACCACTGTGGCTGGAGCATTGGCCACTGCTGAGGGAATCAAGAGCTTGAAGTCAAGTGCTATTCAAATGACCGCTCTTCAGGACTTCTTTGAAGTAAAGGACGTATCTTCTTTGCTCGTCTGAGTTAGTTTTAAATTTATATGTTTGATCATTCGTGTGAAACTTTTACGATTTGGATTAAATTTCAACGGATTTTGTTTACCATAAGCATTTCTATGAATAATCTTCAAAAGTCCATTTTTGAGATGTAGCATACTTATGATTTAGCTGTTGGCTCTGTATCTATGGTTTCGATACATACAGGTCTTAGTTACTATCAGATCATGTACTGAACTGGTTGAAACTCGATTCATCTCAATAATGATAATATATATGCAAGGAATTTGGATTGAATCTGCAAATATTTTGGCTTGAATATTGAAGTTGAATTTGTTGTGAATTGTGAACCAGAGACTCACAGAAAATAAATCAAATTCAGTTTTTGTTATCAGGAGGCAGGTTTATGAGAAAAATGTGTTATTTGATTAATGATAAATCAGATAAAGTCTTGCAAATTTACATCTGAAAGTCTCAACCATCCACCACGAACACAAACCTAAATTGTTCTCCTTCTTTCTCTCACTCTCACTCGAATTCAAAAAACTGAAAGAAACAAATTACAACCTGATAAAACATTGTTCACTTTCCGGGAACAAAGTTGGTGGCGAAGGCCCATGCGTTGTTGTTAACTGGATCGGCCAAATGGTCAGCAAGATTCTCCAATGGTCCCTTACCAGACAATGGCTTGAACAAAGAATCCAAACATAGAGAACATAGCCAATCTTCCATTCTTGAGCTCCTTCACCTTCAACTCCGCGAAGGCCTCTGGGTCGGTAGCCAAACCCAATGGGTCGAAGCTACCACCGGGGTAAAGCAAGTCCTCGGCCTCTCCCAACGGCCCATTTCCTGCAACTGACCTTTCTCGAAACGCAAAGAAACACTGATTTTACTGTCGATCATTATTCAAAAACATTGAAGAAGTATCCTATGGCATGTTCACCATCATTGGTTTAGACCAACATGCAGCTACATTGCTACATTATTATTTTTAACAATGATTCGAATTATCTATGTTGTAACTTCAACAACCTGTAAATCATCAAAGTAAACTTAAAATTTTGTATATATAAGAAAACACAACGCACAAATTTATCTGAGGTTTGGCAACAATCTACTCCTCAGTCACTTTAAAAAACGCTTTAAGCTATCATTGCACGTCTATTTTAACTGTTTACTCAGCCCTAAAACAGTCTTCGATTCCAGCACTAAAGTTTTTCTACAAAGCACAATTTTTCTTTACTTCCTATATATATCACTCAATGACCTCTCAAAGATTTGAGCTGAAAGCTAACAACACTAATACACTATGCATGTTGATCTCTTCTGTTTTCCTCAATCTTTTAGTACCTCACAAGTCACACCAACTGCAGCATGCGTTCTTTTATGCTCCAAACGTGAGAAAGATTTTTGAATCCTTTGAAAGCTTTTTTTAATCCTTTGGCATTGACATTATCTTTTTCTTTCATAACAAGGAAACCAAGACATGATTTCTTTATTTCCTAAACCATTATTTACTGCAAAACCTCCAAACGTAATCTCGAGTTTCTTAAACTTTTCCTTTTGTATGAATCATACGGTATGATTGTATATGTTTTCTTGTTAGTTCATCTCAGGTTGAGTTTCGGTTCCAATAACGTTCGTGGTGTTCTTGCTTCAACAGAAACTTATAATTTCTTTATGCATGATTCACGATCCACATACATTACGTGGAATTTTCAAAATAAAATAAAAAATTGAAAAGGGTTCAGCAAGATAATATTATTGCCTCCACGAATCTTTCACGAACAAGCATAAATGAATACTTACGGTTGGAAGATTACAACATTTAATAATCACATTTTATTATTATGAATTTTTTTATAGACTAGGAAGTTCAGGGTTTCGAAACAGACATTCCAAAAGTTGGATGAATATTTACATGCACAAAGCCACAGAAAATGCATGTAACTTATAAATAGAAAAAATTAAATCATTTGAACAATTACACAATATAGGTTCAAGGTCAGAAAGAGAATATTGCTAAAAGCTAAAAAAAGTGGGTTCTCACATCACAGAATTGGTCTTAATTAACGTTAGAAACGATTAAGCAAAATATATTCAATACATCCTCCCACCTATTCCACATTTGGTAGCTACGCACATTCTCACTTCTGGATCAATACCGGTTGAGATAGGTTTGGGTCAGTATCCGGTTTAATTATATGGTTTTGGGTCTATGTACGGTTTAGATGGATTTGGAATTGGCTTATTGTGACCGTTGTTGTAGCCGTTGGAAGAGTGTTAGGGAGAAGCCGACTTGTGGCTATGAGTCTATGACCATGATTCGTGGTTATGGAGTTGTCTTATGACCATAACCATCACTATATATGATCGGTGGATTCCAATGTTGTCGTGACATTAATTAATTAATACATTAATATTGTTATGTAAAGCTGCCAATAAAAAATACATTCACTACTTTCTTCTTCTTGTGATAAATATTATGGTCACTACTGGTTTTGAGGAGGTTGTAATTTCTTATTCGAATAGAAAGTTTTCGAGGTTAAGTTTGATTACATTTTCTGCACCAATTTAGATTATTACCTCCATTTTTTTGTTTATAAATCTAATAAACTTAATATCCATACTTATATTTTATAGTTTCTATATACATCTACTTTGTTCTTATTACATATTTTTAGCCATGTGTGTTTCTATTTTTGATAAATTTAGCCAAGTTTTTTTGTTTCGTTAAAAAAAATTAACCAAGTTGCATTAGTTTGTTTTTACTTTACAAGAAAGATTCAGAGAAAGAGCAAATATAGAAAGGTTCAATAAAATACGTATTATAGTTTTATGATAAAAAATTTATCTACCTTGTTCTTATAGTCTATCTCTAGCCACATGTTATTGAATATATTTTTTTCTTTATAAGAAAAGATTTAGATAAAGAGCACATATAGACAAGGTTGAATAAAATGTATTATACAATTATCCTAATTTTTCTTCTTTGTTTTTTACTGATGGTCTCAGGATTTCATAAGGATAGAGAGATCCAATCTTATACGTGGCACTTCATGAGTGGGTGTTTTACCAATCCATGAAACGCACCAAGATATCTAAAACGTAAAATCAACTGCGAATCTGCGAAGTGCGAGCTTTTAACCACGTAAGCAAACAAAAAAATCTAAGCCCCAAAAAACATTTGTGAATAGCCAATAGAAACTCCAGAGACTGATATTTCAAGATAAGACATTATTTTAGATTTTCATATTATAAATACTAAAACATCCCATCAAAGGAAATCACCCAATTCTTGGCTTACAACAACTAATAAACGTTTTTACTTTGCGCCTAACTCAACCGCAATGGCCGCCTCAACAATGGCTCTCTCCTCCCCTGCCTTCGCCGGAAAGGCCGTGAAGCTTTCCCCAGCGGCATCAGAAGTCCTTGGAAGCGGCCGTGTGACAATGAGAAAAACCACCGCCAAGCCAAAGGGCCCATCAGGAAGCCCATGGTACGGATCCGACCGAGTCAAGTACTTGGGCCCATTCTCTGGTGAGCCACCGAGCTACCTCACCGGAGAGTTCCCCGGAGACTACGGATGGGACACAGCCGGACTCTCAGCCGACCCCGAGACATTCGCAAGGAACCGTGAGCTAGAAGTTATCCACAGCAGGTGGGCCATGCTCGGAGCCCTAGGCTGCGTCTTCCCTGAGCTCTTGGCCAGGAACGGAGTGAAGTTCGGAGAGGCGGTTTGGTTCAAGGCCGGTTCACAAATCTTTAGCGAAGGAGGTCTTGATTACTTGGGAAACCCTAGCTTGGTCCACGCTCAGAGCATTTTGGCGATTTGGGCCACTCAAGTGATCTTGATGGGAGCCGTTGAAGGTTACAGAGTTGCAGGAAATGGGCCGTTGGGAGAGGCCGAGGACTTGCTTTACCCCGGTGGTAGCTTCGACCCATTGGGTTTGGCTACCGACCCAGAGGCCTTCGCAGAGTTGAAGGTGAAGGAGCTCAAGAACGGAAGATTGGCTATGTTCTCTATGTTTGGATTCTTCGTTCAAGCCATTGTCACTGGTAAGGGACCATTGGAGAACCTTGCTGACCATTTGGCCGATCCAGTCAACAACAACGCTTGGGCCTTCGCCACCAACTTTGTTCCCGGAAAGTAAGCTAAGTTTATCTGTATTTTGCTTCGTGTGAGTGTGAGAGATATAAGAGAAGTTGGTCAGATGTAAAATTTGCAAATCTTTGTATGATTTATCAGAAAATCAATAACTCTGTTTTCTCTCAAACTTGTCTCTTAATAAATAAAATAATAAGTAAATGGAACTGGATTTATGTTTTTGGTTCACTCAGGAAACTTAATTTAACATGTCACCAATCAAGTTAATGGTATTGGAGAATCAAATACACCAATGTTTAAAACAATCACTTAGATCAAAAATAGAGAACGTTTCCAGAAGAGAAGAGAAACTAACGAAGCAAAAAAAAGACAACTGATAAATAACTAACAATATATTCTTCTTCTACTACACATTATTACATTGTGAGATCTTTGATTATTTTTCTTGCTCTGGTGTTAAATCTTAATCCGATACTCCTCTGTCGCTTAACTGAAGAGTCATTGCGACTGTTTCCATACCTTTACTTGTCCCGCAAGAATAGCAAGTTACCTTCTTTAGAGTTCTAGCAGGAGGTAACTTTCCAATTTCTTGAATCAGCTTTTTCTGTTGAACGTTCACAACAGAAGAAGTTAGCAAGCTTCCACATAGAGAACACACATCTGCAATGTGGTGATCTGAAGAAGTGTGAAGCCTGTCATGTAATAGATAGGAAGCTCCATTAGCAAGTAGTGAGTCTCGTTCCATTTCACCAAATCGAATACCTCCACCTCGTTTCCTTCCCTTCATTCGCTGATGAGCTAGCTGATCCACTTGTCCTGTGTATCTGACAAGTGAGCTGGTTTATTGAGCTGGGTTTAACTGGTTGTGATAACTTTAAAGTTTATTGCAGATGAAACACTCATCTTTAAGAATATTATATTTGAACCCCTAATATTTTTTTATAATTTGATCATTTGGGAAGTAAGCGAGATTTGTTAGAAGATTGCCATTTTTCTTTTTTGGTGAACTTGAATTGAATGAAACCTAACTCTTTGGCGAATTTAGGACTTTGGTTTTTCTTAACTCACTATAAGAACGTTAATCATGTTCGAAGCAATTAACATCTCGAGAAATGAAAAAAACAAAGATTGTGAAACAAACTATGTTATGATTTACAAAACTGACATTACACATTTTTAACCAATAAATTTTAAAATAGAGCAAAAATGATTAGCTATCAGAAGGATATTTAAGTGAAACGTTTCTTTTATAATACGCATAACTTATTGAAGATATATGATGCCTTTGTTTGTTTTGTAAAACATAACTTTAAAAGTGCATACGTATACTAATCACAATTGATTTTCGGGTTTAACAGGGGCTGAATTTTGCGGAGAAGTTATTCATGTTAGACAATTCCTATTTAGTTAAGAAATAAGTTAACTCCTAAACAAAATAAGATTTAGGAGGGAAAGAAAATATAAATAAGGTTTACTTTATGTTAGATAAGGTTTTGTATTTATATTCTTATTAGTAATTAGAAAATTTAATCTTGTTTCACGAGACTTGAGAGAGATTTGGTTTTTGAGAAGTTTTCTAAATCAATAAGAAAATTTGTTCTTATTAGAGTTTCATAAATTACAATAGGTATCAGAGCCTTGTAATCGGTAAAGAGAACTCAAGATTATTCGGAATTCTAATCAAATGAGTTGATTGTCGAACCCGAGATAGGAGTGCCGCCACCGTCGAAGAAGAAGATCTTCTACATGAAGTAACGAGATTAAAAAGAGAGAGTGTGACTTTATATGTTGACAACAAATCGGTGATAGCACTAACAAAGAATCCCGTTTTTCATAGACGAAGTAAACATATCCATAAGAAGTATCACTTCATTCGTAAATGTGTTGAGAATGAACAAATCACCGTGGAATATGTTGCAAGAGAAGAACAAAAAGGTGGACATTCTAACGAAACCTCTAGTTCAGATCAAGTTTTCGGAAATGAGGAGCTTGATAGGAGTAGAAAACTTTCTTAATTCAGGTTTAGGAATTAAAGGGGGGAATGTTAGACAATTTCTATTTGATTAAGGAATAATTTAACTCCTAAACAAAATAGGATTTAGAAGGAAAAGAAAATACAAATAAGATTTAGCTTAGAGTAGATAAAGTTTTGTATTTATATTCTTATTATGAAAGAAAATGCTAATTCCTATAAATAAAAGAAAGACAAAGATTTAGTTTTTGAGAAGTTTTCTAAATCAATAAAAAAATTATTTTTATTATCTTTGAATTTCATAGATTACAATTCATCGAATCCTTTTCTTCATCTTTAGGTTCGGAGTCTGCATTTATGAGACAATAATATAGTCACAATGATCTCCGAGAAACAGTAATAGATTTGTCTTCCCGAACGTTTTTCAAAGCTCACAGAGACATCTGATCCGAATGCCAAATTTACTAAAGGGCGGGAGGTGGTTAGTTATAAACTTGGTAAAGAGATGATATGAGATTCAATCTATTATTTAGTAAAGTTATAAGGAAATGAAAAAAAAATATATATATATATATAAATGCTCTCTTAGTGGGTCGGCGCACTATGAGAAACAAGTGCAATTGGGAGGATTCTGATGTGATCCCAACCAAAGGATAGTTAAGAGATGAACAAAGAGAGGCACCTCCGACATTAAGTCAAATGTTTGTTTCGCCTGAAGCATGTGGTGTATAGGGGTTAACTTTATGGTTTCTTGATGTTTTTTTTTGATAAAGGGTTATGGTTTCTTGATGTTCATTCTTATTTAATGCATAACTTATATTCAACGCTCGATTCCCCTTTCATTAGAACAATGAAAAGATATATACATAGGGAAATACATGATCTATGTCTTAGGACTAGGCTTTGTGTAGTCGGATCCGTTGTCCTAGTTGTAAACTTTAGGGAAACCGAGTGTAGCGTGCTTCAAGCGGTTACAATGTGATAAAAGCATTCTGGTACAGTCACCTAACTTGCAATCGATGTTGCTTCGGTAAAAAAGATGCTCCGAGTGTACTTGATGCCTGGAAGCCACAAGAGCGCTCCACGAGCCAAATCTATAACATAATGAAATGGTAATATGTACAACTGTAGAAGTAGTCGACAAGCATTTAATGAAACATCTCATATTCTCTACAATTTGCACCTTATGCTAACATGATTCTAATGCGGATTATTGTTAATATTTTGGAATTGTGATATTTTGACTTTGGATCTCATATTCCAAATGATGTTGTAAACCAAATGCTAACATGATTCTAATGCGGATTCATAGCAAGTCAATTTTGATCAAATCAATAAACATAATGATATACACATCCAAGTCATTTATACGCAATAAGCCTATAAGACTAGTGCGTTGTACTTTACAATGTCGGATTACATGCCCGTTAGTCTAAAGATCAGAACTCAGAAATACTAGTTTAGATACATGCACCATACTCTCGTGCATCTATTTTATCACGCATCAAGTTATAGTTAGGCATTATGATCATAAATCATAATATAGTTAAAATGCGAAATCCATCCATGAAAAATATAAAAGTTCAATATATTAAATTATTAAAAATAATAAAGTTTATAACCACACATTAACGCTTATCATATAAGAATAGAGAAATTTCTCAAACATGGTTATTTTACTATTTTGATATGTTTTTTTAGTAGAAAAATCACAGATCAGTTTTGTTATATTTATATACTTTACTTCTTTTTTCTTTTTGTTTTCTTTTAATTTAATATTATATTCTTTCTTTGTCGATTAAAAGTTTTTATTTGTTATATAATTGTATATTATCTAATAAATTTTATGAGATATTATTTATTCAAAAACCTTCTTTTAACATAGTAGAAACTTCTACATTTCTTTGCTTGGAGGATTTTTCGTCTTTTTGTCTCTTGGTTTATTTATATACATTTGTTTTCCCATTCTTTACTTCTCGTCTAATTTTTCTTCAATCTTCTCACTTAGCACTTAGATGTTCCTATACAATAAATGTCTTCTGCTTTAGATTTTTTTCTTTTTCTAAATATGGCCGGAAAAGAACAAATTTTGCTTCCTATGTGGGGTTTGAAGAACACTTTTGTGTGTTTTCATAGCAAAACTTCGAAAACAATATGATGTTTGTGGGCAGTTCACAGCTGCAATAACTCAATCATTCAAGCAACAACTGAGAGCCATTTCCAAGTTATTAAAATGTAATACAAAAAAACTTATCTAAATTTCGTAGCCATACTCATAGAAACATCTAACGTATCAGAAAATACTACTTTAACCTATGAATTTAATACAAAAAGAGAGGAAAAATAGAAACATAGTGATGTTCACAAAAAGGAAGTAGAAACATAGTGATGAGATTTTAAAAAGAACCTGCAACATATCAAAAATTTAGCGAGATTAAAGAAAATGAAACCAAGTGGATAACTATGCGTAGCTCAAGTTAAACAATGTGGCATCGTTTCCTTTGAAACTAATACTGTCGAAATCATTATTTAAATTAAACCACACGAATCATATGTACACGTTTATTTAATCCTTATTACTTACTGCCAAATGTTTACTTTTTGCCAAATATTCTTAGTTATCTTTTGCGTCATTAGTAAACAAAACAAACAACGAATTGTTTGTGGCTACCAATAGAAAAAGTTACATTACCCGCATGCCAACATAAATTACAGCTCTCAATTCTTTTTTTTTCCTTTTAACTTATTATTACAGCTGAGTTGTAAGAGAGAAGAATGATGAGTTTGGTTTCGAAATAAGTATATTCTTTGGAAATATGGGTTGGGGCAAGAGCCCAAGAGGAAGGAGTGTCGTCTAAATCTAATTCTTTTGTAGTAAAAAAAAATACAAATTGTCAAAGAAGAAATTGGTGGGGCCTAGAAAGCTTTTCACGCGTGCTGGGGGCATCCAACGGTCACCATCATGCCCGCGTTAAACGGAAACCATTGAGATTGTTTCATCCAACGGCTCACACTCCCCCGTGTTTGACTCTCTTCTGTCCATCCCCTCACGCGTGCTCCCTATTTTTATTTTTTTTTCCAATTACCCCTATTTTTTTTTAATTGCTTTTCAAACTTTTTGCATTCCTAATTTCTCAAACAAATCTATCTACACACTACAGTCTTTCCTGTGATTTTACAACAAAAACTTTCTACTCCCTCAATTTCATTGATATTTTTGTTTCCACACATTCCATACATATTAAGAAATTATCTAAATATATAAATTTACATCTATTTAATACATTTATAACTAAATTATAATGATGTAAATACAAAAAAAAGTTTAGACTTAAATGAGAGATAAATTTAGAAATTAGACTAAAAATGTTTATTGAAAATATAAAGCAATATTATTATTTTTTGTGAAACGGAGGAAACAATATTTATTTCTATGATTAGATTGCGAAAAATTACATAAATTTATTTTTAGTGAAGGGTTAAGAAACAGTATATGGTGACACTCTTTTACTTTTGCTGGAGCATAAAATGATTAAAGATTATTTTTAAATAGCTCTAATGTGTCATCTACTCGTAAAAAGACATTTCGTTTTTATCTTGGATGAATCAATTAATAGAAGTGCTAAAAAAAATTGAAATTTGCAAAATCCCACAAAAGTTTAAAGAATGTGTAGTGATTAATAATGAAAATGGAGAAACGAAACAAAAACAAACAAAGCGCACCAGAAAAAAGAAAGCCACGCTCTCTGTCACTTACTCCCTATTTCTCTCCCTTCTCTCTCCACCTCTCATTTTTCATTTTGCCTTACTCTTTCATCTCTCTCTAGATCTTCTTCTTCTTCACACAAACAACTCTTTCCGAATTTGATCAGAAAGAACCCTTAAAGCTTAATTTTTTATGCAGCAACGATTCATTTGATCCTAAAGGTTTTGACTGATTTCTACGGTATGATCTTTGGTTCTTTGTCACCGCCGCAATTTCTGACTTAGGTCCTTTTTTTCTCGTATTACTTTGATGGTAACTTTTGTTAGTTTTGATTACTTTAATAGCTTATTTAATGGTGTATTATTATTACCTAAGAAGATCGTTATAATAAAATTTGATTTTTCTATTGAAAATTTCTGTGTGATTTGATGTTTAATCTTATTATCATTCTGTTCATTTTTTTCTGAATTAAACTATTTATGATCATGTAAAGATCGTTTTTTTCTCTCCTTAATAATTCAACTCTGTTATCGAAGTTTTGTTTCGTCTATGTTAATCGAAAGGTTTAGGCTTTTTGACTTCCGTGTTCTGTTTCTTAAGCTGTGTTATTTGTGATCACTATGGCATTTTAGTTAATGTCTTTGTTCATGGTGCTATGTTTTGGCTTAGCTTTCTGTTTATTGTACACAGACAGATGTATAAAGTTGTACTCTTTTTAATTTCTGAGCCAAGTTTTAGATTTCTCTGTTTTGGTTTGCCAATAGTTATTTTTGGGGACTCCACCTTGATTTCAGTGCCTTTCAACTTCATATTGTGGAATATACTTGAATGGCGTTGGTCCCAATTTTGTTTTGTTTGTTTGTGCAGTTAGTTTGTGAGAAGAGGAACGGCATTAAATTAAAATACACATAAAAACTGAAGTGAATAAGTGAAAGAACCAAAGATGCCGTGGACATCCTTCTTCATGTTTTTCAACAGGACTTGCACTCGTCTCGTTGTCTTTTTTCTCGTTATTCTGTAAATTTGATACCTTTCAGGTGAGCAGCTTCATGTCACATCTTGTGTTTATTATAATCGGTTTTAAGCCATTCATGTCAAATCTTTTAAGTTCACAGTGTTTGTTTGTTTTTGGTTTTGCCTCTGGATTGAGCACTTAGCCTTCATAAACCTGATTATCTTACATTTAACTAATATAACATTTATGGTTTCTTCTTGCATTGTGGAACAAAATTTCTTGATTGCTACCTTATTCACGGCTTCTTTGTTAAAAACTATTTCTTATTTTTTTTTGCAGGTGTTGTTTCCTGTATTTGGAGTAGCTCTTTGTTGTTGTGCTTATTTTACTGTTTAGTGTGAGAATGTGCATTGTTGGAAACAAGAAGGGAAACCGAGCATTGAAAGAAATAGGAACTATTATGATGACTACATGTTTCATTGCTAATTACCAATCCGTTCAAGTTTGCCAGGTACTTACCTCTTCTGCTAAAGAAGGTTATAGCATAAACCATAGTGTGTTTTATATTCAACCTTTCTTTTGTAAATCTTTGCAGGCTGAATATTTCAGACAGTTGCTTAAGCCTGTAACGTAGTCTGGCGTCTGGAGTGTTCAGAAATTGGGGTTTTGGGCGGCTATCTACTTTTGATTTCGAAAAAATTATTGTGAATCTGGTGTTCTGAAGAGCTGTGTTTACATCTGAAATCTGTGGGAGAGGGGGAGCTTCTGGTTTGGGGTAAGGGCTCTGGTGGAAAATTCGTGATATCTTGAGTATGATGGCCATAACTTGATATAAACATTTGGTTCCATAGTCAACTTTAGTCTAGTAGTAACTGAGCAGCTAGCTGGAAGCTTACAAAGGCAAATCAATAGTCGAAAAATGAAGCAGCTCGCTGTTTGAGGTGTACAACTTTGTTTTTTCCCTTTGTGTTTTACTTTTTCCTTTGCACGGGTTTTCTGATGCATAACGATCAGTTTCCCCACTTCTCGGATGAAGTGGGTGACAGAAATATGCACATCCCGTATGCATCAGCGTCATCCTTTGATGCTTTCTTCCCACCATGTGCTAAGTTACCATACCATGGTGTTGAACTTCAACCTTCTCCAGTCTGTCCAAAGAACTATGTCATCTTCGATCAAACATATGACCGCAGCCAAGTGATGTACCATCCTGACCTGACTCATAAGCTCGTGAACAATCCATCATTGAACGCGTTTGCTTCGACATTTCAGAACGAGTATGTTGGGGAAAGTTATGGTAACTATGACCAAGAAGTGTCCTCTTCTTATCAAGAAGATCCTAATGAGATTGATGCTCTCTTGAGTATAGATGAAGATTACGAAGAAGATGATGAAGGTAATGAGGATGGTGATTCAGATGAGGTCACAGCTCGTAATACTTCCAAGGATAATGGGAATACTTCAGCTGAATCTTGTTGTTCCAGCTATGGCTATAACAACAATAACTCAAGGAAGCCGAGTTTATCGGGCAGTGCTAGTTGTAACAATGATGGGAAAGGACGAAGAAAGATGAAGAAAATGATGGGAGTGCTGAGGAGAATTGTTCCTGGAGGAGAACAGATGAATACAGCTTCAGTTCTTGATGAAGCTGTTCAGTATCTCAAGTCACTTAAACTCGAAGCGCAGAAACTTGGCGTTGGACATTTCTCAAGCCAATCTTGAATGCTTACCGTTATTGGTTCGTTCTTGGGAGATGAATCGCCATCTGGACCTCTCTCGCTATGTTCCTCCTTCCTTTTGCAGGATGGGTTCTACTTATTAATCTCTCTATATTTTGCCTTTTGTGTGTTATTTATTACTTTGGGTTTGCACAAGTACTTTGTGGATTTGAATTATATTGGTTTAACTTTCGTTGTAACCATTTATGACTATGAACTATTATGGTTTGTGATTTGTTTATGTATTTGCTTCTTCTTGTTTTAAACATTTGGCCTTCTAACATTGTAAGAGCCATTCACTTTTTATTTCTCACGCTTATACCATAAACCGGGTTTAAAACGGAACGAAATTTCAATTCCTAATGCAATTTAACTCGGTTTCATTGAACCGGGTTTGGCAATTGCTCTTTTAGCTCACAAATCAGAAATTGGCTTCACGATTCGTCTCAAAGTTTCAGATTTTCGTGAAATCCAGAAAAATAAAGTTGCAAACCGTTTGAGAATGGAGTGAGCTTAGATTAGGTTGAATCGGCAATGGCGTCTCCGTCGTCTTTCTGGAGCATAGCTTCACGAGAAGCCATGAAAGGCGGCATGTTTCTCGCGAAAATCTACTGCTTCCTCCATGTAACAACCAACTATCTCGGTTTCATGACTTATGTGAGTCAATCAAATGTTTCTTCTCTTTGTTATTCTAATTCGTCTCTGTGTTGATTTTTTCCATAAAGATTTTTCTCATTTTGAGTAGGCTTATGGTCCGAGCATGATCCCGACGCTTCATTCTTCAGGAAATGTTTTAATAGCAGAGCGAATCTCTAAGCGGTATCAGAAACCGAGTCGTGGAGATATAGTTGTGATAAGATCTCCAGAAAACCCTAATAAGACTCCGACTAAGAGAGTTGTGGGAATTGAAGGAGATCGTATTAGCTTTGTGATTGATCCAATGAAGAATGATCAATCTGAAACCATCGTGGTATCAACCTTGCTTATGAATCAGATTTGAATGTTCTGTATTGAGTATTGAGTATTGAGTTTGAACAAATTAGATTACAATGTTGGGGAATTGGGTGATCAGAGTTAAAACAAGTTGTTCTCAATTTCGAAATGTTGGTTTTGAGCAGTATTGAGCTCGATTTATCTGTTAAAATTCCCGGAAAAGTTTGAATCTTTAGCAATGGTTATGCTATTCGTGTATATACAATTTTCCTCTTAGATTGTTTTGTTGTTGGCAATTAGAGATGTTAAGTTATTGGATTAGTGGCGATTTGATCTTTGGATGATCTTTTGGTTTTAGGTTCCTAAAGGACATGTCTTTGTACAAGGTGACTATATTCATAACTCAAGAGACTCAAGAAACTTTGGTCCAATACCATACGGTCTTATTCAAGGCAGAGTGCTTTGGAGGGTATAAGCTTTTTGTCATTAAGTCATTTACATTAAATTTAATTTTACAGTACAAACTAATTGCATTAAATGTGTCATATGCATTTGTTTTGGTCATCTATTTGGCTAATCTTTGGCATATAAAATGATGTGTAGGTTTGGCCATTTCAAGATTTTGGACCACTTGAACCAACCCCAACTTAGCGCAGGAGTTAGCTTGGTCCTTCGCCGATGACTGAGGCTGAGACAGTTTGGTTGTGTGGTTTATCGTTGTAAAAGCGTAATGAGCCTGGTTAATGAATGACTGATTGTAATGAGCCTGGTTAATGAATGACTGATTATAATGAGCCTGGTTAATGAATGGCTGAGACAGTTTGGATTCTCTCGGCATCGCTAGTCTTCGTCGCTGCGGTTACTGTAAAATTAAATAGAGAGGAGATAACTTTTCAGAAGTTATATTTTGCTTTTACATAAAATCAAAATTTCAGAAAGTTCATGGCATTTCTTTGTAATTTCACTAATTTGTCAGGGGCAAATAAGATATCAGTGGCACTGTCCCGTAAATAACATGATATGAAGAGGGTCACATGGTACACAGATTTTATGAACAGTTCGACAAACAGTGAAAACTGTCCATTTACCCAATATTGAATAGTAAACTGCACCTAAATAAGTTCAAAAAACTGCCTAAATAGTCAATTCACCCTTAATATTTCCATGTTTAATAAGGCTTAGACCATCTCCAAGTAAGAACTCTATCTTAGTATAAAAACTACACTATTTTAGTGTAATTTTAGCACTAAAAATTTTTCCATCTCTAACCACAACACCGAATATTACACTAAAAAAAATATTTACTATTGTTATATTATTAAAAGAATATTCTCTATAATGATATTATTAAACTTAAATTTATTTATTTTTAATTTAAAATTTTAATAAAAATTACTACTCTTCTAATTAATTTTTTTAATTAATAAAATAATTAATTACCAAATGATCTAGAAAATTATATCTCGTATTATGATTATCTTAACGGAAGCGGAACTAATTTTTCCGATTACTAGATTATTATCTAAATTTTTATTATGTTTTTAAAATATATTTTGTTGTTGTTTAGTTTTTATGTTTGTTTGGTTTTAATTTTGTAATTTTTATGTTTTAATGTTGTAATTTTTATGTTTTAATGTTTTAATTAAAGTTTATTGTGTAATATTGAATTTAGTTTTTAATTTCTGTTCTATTTCAAATTTCTATAATAAATTTTAACTAATATCTTTTTTATTATTAGAGAGTTTAAATTAAAAAAAAAATATATATATATATATATATTTATAGCTTTGTTACACTATCACGCCAAATTTGGCGTAACACTGTAGCAAAATACACTAAAACTCTATTATAATGTAATTTATGCAGTTTTGTTGGAGTAGAAAAAATTGCTTTTTCATACTAAAATAATGGGATAGAGTTTCCTTGGAGAAGCAATTTGTAGGATAGAAAAAAAGTTGTCTTTCGAAGATATTATGATTAAGAAAAACATTTCTTCAATCTGTTGTTCCTTTTTGAATAATCCTAATAAGCTTTACGGTATATTCCTTTGTACTAACGGATCGATATTTGTTGTGTCTAGTTGCTGCTTTAATTCCTCGGATAAATCTGAATTCTTGATTTGAATTGTTCTGCCATGGTTAGCTCTGGTTCATCACAAGTGCCACCAACTATACGATATCTCCATTCAGCCCCATTTAGTAAAAAGCATTACAAGTTTAGTGAAGAAGACAAAGTAACACACAAGAAGTAGAAGAAGGTTTGAACAGGAACCTTAAAGGCCTATGGAGAAGCCTTTAATTGGGAGATTTCTGCCAGAAAAATAATCGATTCTGATTGGTGATTTAGAAAGTGCGAGAGATGAGAGGTCTTAAGAATATTGAGATACCTTTCAAGGTCTTAAGAAGAAGGAAAATTAAGAAAATTTGAACTCTTTAAAGTCTCATGAGTGCCAACTAAACAAGATATCCAAGAAAATCCCACATCGAAAACTGGAGAATGCATCATAATACTTCCAAGATTGTATCGCCAAAATTAAAAGACAAGAACACCAACTTCGATCCCTCAAAGTCTATTACCTTACGAAAGAGAAAACAGAGAAAGCTTCTACATGAAAAGGTTGGGCTTGGAAGCCTTGTAGGTGGTCTTGAGCTTTCTGGTGGGAGGTCTAACCTTCCTGAAGACCAAAGGAAACTTGATCTTGCTGTTGTGAAACTGCTTCGTGCTTTCTCTCTTGCAGAGCTTGGCTGGGACAGTAGCTGTCTTGATGATCTGAATGCAAGGGAATCTGACTCTGTGTCTTGATGCCATCTCAGTGTACATTTGCTCCACTGCTCCGTTCAAAGTTGTGTCACGGAACTCCTTGTACATGTTATGGTACCCTGTACGGCTCTGGTATCTCAACCAGATTCCATAGTTCTTGATCTTTGTTGGGTTCTTCTCAAAGATCTGTTACAACATTAGGTTCTTTAAAGCATCAGCAGTATGAAATGAAAAAAGAATGATGAACAGAGCAAATAACCCAAAGGGATACATATAACAACACAGAGAAGTGACTTTGATTACTGAATCACAAACTTAAAATCATTAAACTAAGAAATGCTTATAAAACTTTCACTAAAACGCTATAGAGTGTTAAAGACTATAATAGATAAATATATACACGCTCAAGGAACCAGTTGATTGAAACAAGCATGAAACACTAAAACTCTAGCTATAAAAATTAGAATTAGCAAATCAGATTGAAGAAAAAATATTAAGAATGTTGTATGTTTCTGAGAGCCTAATCAACAATTCACATTTACATCTCCAACACAGTAACCGCAAATGAACTTCAGATCATACACAAGAGTTTAGTGAGGAACCTCGTTGATAGCTAGCATCTGTCCATTGCTCTTCTTAACCTTCTTCTGACTCCTCAAGAAGTACCTAAATCCCCAACAAATACATAAACAATTCTTTAAATAACTTAATCATGAGATCAATGAGAATTTACAATTCATAAGAAAATTGACTAACCAGAACTTGGACTTGGCACGAACCTCGTTCGTGGCCCAGAGCTTCATCCTGTAAATCTTAGGATGCTCTTCCTTCTCCGTCGGGAGAGCTCTTCCCACAACCTGGTACTGGTGAAACTGCAAGAACAATAAATATTCCCATCAGATTTGACGAATCTACAAAACCGAAAACATCAATGCGCTATATTGGAAGAAGAGAAATAAGAGCTCTAGCTAGATTTCACGAGCTCTTACCCTGAACGCTCCCATTTTCGTCGACAATTGAATCCTCCAAAAGACGGAACCGATCTTCTTGCTGCTTATATATATGACCTAGTAAAAGCGAAAGGAAACCCTAAACTCAAACTTCTGTGCAGAGTTACTCTAACAGGATCACATATCATATAGCCCAGTGGGCTTTCTCAATTCACAACCTATTGTGAAATAATTCTCTACAGTTTTTATCCAATCATCAGTTTTATTCTTTTTCTATCGGATGTCCCTGATCTTTGATTACCGTTCTATAATTACAAATAATGATTTTGTTTTTTCATTCCATTACGTAGATTTTTGTCAAATCTATCATTATCATTTTTTACATACATGGGATTAAAAAGATGACAGTAAAAACTAAACTCTTTAAACAAATATACTTTGAAGATATAAAGTTATACATGATGAAGCCCCAAACCTCGCCTTACAAATAGGTGAAGCTATCGACAAAGTCGAAACATGTTATCTTTTATTCGGTAAATAGGAGATAAACAATACCAAAAGAGAATAGAAACATGGTTTGTCACAAAGTAAAATATTCGGCACAAATCACAACTTCAAATTTTCAACAGAGATACTATGACAACATTGTAAAATTTCTTTATTTTAAAATTTCCAAAATACTTGAAACGAGTTCAGCTTCATGGGAATTTTATACTGTTGTTAACAATCGTCAAAGCAGACCACAATATATATTACAGGAAGATGCCACCAAAGGCCAAGTGAATCAACAACATATACATATTTGTTAAATTATCGAATTCAACGCAACGTTAGTATAATGACATTGATATATCTACATTTTCGTGGACTGGCTTCAGTTTTACGGGTGTAGGTTCACCAGATGTTAACATTCCCAGTCATCCCGAGCATGAAGGCAATCAAATAGACAACGGACTGGAAGATTTCGAACAGAAAAATGGGATTGTATGAGAAACTACGATGAATCTAATGAAAGGGACAGAGTGACAGTAATACTCACTGCGATTGCACAGGCAACGTAACCTGCCTTCTCACGGTGATCAACTGATGTGCATAGAATAATAAAAGCACCGAGGTACCAAGGGATCCCACCGAACAAGAAGCCCATGATAAACCTGGGACCAAAGACAAAAAACCTTATATTAGCAACTAGAACAAGATTCAAGTCACAAAATGTATGCTTTTAGTTTTTTCTCTTGTTCATATAAAACAAAAGAATCATATATGTAAGTTCCATCATAGAGTTCAATCAAAGTATCCATATTGAATGCCCAAACACAATAAATCCAGTTACGTTTATCCAATATTAGGTACTCCATGCTGTTTTAAATCTCAACATTAGTGAAGAGTATTAGTTACAACTTACAAGCCTCAAGAAGTTATTCCACAGGCTTTTCATATGCAATTCCAAGAGTTTGAAGATGTTTTCCAAGAAGAAAAACACCTCCAACGACTAAGATTACCTAAAAGAGATATGCAAACAAATCATCTAGAGTCGCCCTCGAAATAAGGAGATTCCAGTAGAGAAAAGACTGTTACAGAAACTAAGGCAAGCTCCATAACAAACTATGACATTTCACAGTCAAAAACCGATATGTTTGATAGCATTCTAAAACATATAGACCAAAGAACCCAAATGTTCTAACAAAGATAGAGAGCTAACATTCTCTGTTTGTGATCTTATACATGGAAAAACAAACAACAAGAATCAAATGAATTTGGAATTTCCCAACACCTGGAACGGGGATGGGAATTCATATCGAGGGACAATCTGTATAAATGAAAAAACAGATAAGAAGGAACTTACAGAAACCAACCCATGCCAAAGCCACAGCAAGGAATGTCATGCTCTCTCATCGGTCTCACCTCAACCACTGTATAATCTAAAACAACAAAACCAGAATCAATATTCCACCATTAACAGTAACAAAATCAACCCTCATTATCTGATCATAATGCCATCAATCATAGATATGAAGTACCAGGAGCAACTGGGACTCCTTGAACATAATTCTCAAAATCACCACCATGACCTAACAATTTCAAACACGAAACAATCACACACACAAAAACTCACAGAACGATGTAGTAATAATCCAAAATCAAAGAGATTCAAAAACCTTGAGCATTCTGATAAGCATGCCCAGGAATAATGGGATTCGTAGCAATCGGATGCTGCAACAACGGTAACAATTGCGGTGTCGGAGCTGGAGGAGGATAATTTGCTACGCCTTGAAACGTTCCGTAATAGTATTGACGTTGCTGATTTGCGGTGGAGTCTCTAGGTTTTGCTGCTTCCTCGTCCATAATTGAGATTCAATCAACCTTTAATTTCACCCACACCGGCGTAGCGCAGGAATCTGAGAATTATCTAGCTCCGCCACCGCGTTTACCGATGCCTAAAGGCGGAATCAATAGGCGATTTGAGAGATGGAAGGAAGGAAACTTGACGAAGAGACGACGACGAGGGAGAATGAGTCGAAAAGACAAGAGATCGTTGACCCGATTCAAGATCCAAGTTTATAACCGGGTCTCGCCAAATACAGAAATGGGCTGAAACTTTATATGAGCGCGTGCCAAAAGCCTTTTAAAACTTTTTCGGAACAAACGTAAACAGAGTCACCTGGTTGTAACGTAAACAATCTCTTCTATAATCTAAAAGTTGTGCCCACCACATTTGGACAAACCATAACAAAATCTTATTCATATTTGTTTACCATACTTAACAAAAACCTTTTATTCAACGGGATAAAAAAATGATGTTACTATTAGTGAACTGATCTTCACTTTCACTAACTTATGTAACATCAGTTTGCAGAAGAAGAAATAAAAACACTAATACATTTTTGACATTTGCATACACAAAGATTCACCATTAACATGATAGGATGCAACTTCTGTTGATTCCTCTATCCAAAGTAGTTCATAACACCTAAATAACAACACTAAAGCTGATCATCGGTTAAAAAAAAAAACTCAAAAATCTAATTAATTACACAACCAGTAAGCCACAACTTAAACAGGATGTTACATCATAACAGAGAACAAATCTTTTGTTTTTTGCCAAAAGAATAAACATCTTTGGAGTGAAAATCATGGTAATTCAAGAAACAAAAGCGAATTTTTTAAAAAACTAAAAGGAACTAGGATATGATTTATTTTTTCATTGACATGACAAGAATAAGATGATTGAATCAGAAAGAAGCTCATTTGCCAAGTCATTCAGACTGAGAGTATCCGGTAGATTCGGCATAGCAGATTTTAAGCTGCACCAAGAAACATTCCAAGGATAAACAGACTGGTCTTAAGTACCTGCTATATCTCCTCATATTCATCATCTCATATTCCCAGAATGAAAATATAAAAGCAAAACCTAACTCTAATTCATAGATCCAGAAAAAATCTGAAATGTTCATGGAAGCAAAGAATGAAACACAATCGAGGGATGAGAGTTTCTCAGCTACAGGATATATTCATGAGATCGCCAGTGAGAATTTAGGATTAAACAAATAAGAAATGCATTTAGGAATCGGAGACGACGACGGCTGCGGAAAAAGAAGCAAAGCAAATTTTCAGATTTTAGAAGTTAAGAAAGCCTTTCTAATGCGACGACGCCGTTTAAACGAGCGGACAAAGTTATAAAACCTATTATTCTTACCAAACTAACCGAAATATTTTCGAGATCTCCGGTACGGTTTCGAATTGATGTTGGTAACTTCGTTTATCCCAAAGTTAATTTTTTTTTCCAAAATGTTAGTAATAAATTTATGAGTATTCGATGAAGTATTTGGTGTAATGTATTGGATGACGGATTTGGTATGATTTGAGTTTTAATGAGTTTTTAGATTATTTGATTGAATTTTGGTGAATTAAAAATTTTGTTATTAAATTTTCTGAAATCTCGTCTAAAATTATAAGATTTTGATATTTGTATTTTTAATTAAGAAATCTAACGAAATCTCACCTAAAACTTTTAAATTTATTTCTGATAATATTTTTGGATTTAATTTTATATTTTAAAATTATTAATTCAATAACAATAAATATTAAAAAATATTTTAAAATTCATATTTTAATAACACATGATTTATCATTTTAACTTCGCTTAGTTCAATACACCATATTTAGAACAATGTCTCATTTTAGGGTTTTTTTTAGAAAACTATAATTTTTATTTTTTTTTGTGAGATCGATCCTCACTTGAAACTTGTGCAGATCAACCCCATGAACTCAAAAGTCTAATAAAATATAACCACTACGCATATCATCGACGTAGTACCATCGTCTTTAGTTACAAAACAACGGTAGTTTCAAAACGAAGTAGTTTTGATCTTGCAGAACTACACGATGTTTTGATTATGTCACTTCAAACTTGTGCAGATCAATCCCATGAACTCAAAAATCAAATAGACTATAGCCACTACGCATATTATGGACATGGTACCGTCGTCTTTAGTTACGAAACAACGATAGTCTCAAAACAACGTAATTTTGATCTTGCAGAACTACACGATGTTTTGATTATGTCTTGTTTGTTTTTGTTGCATATGTTGTTTTTTAGTATGCAAAACAACATGATTTTTAAGTTATCATATATTATGTTTACAATTTGGGAGACCGCTCCTCCGATTAGGGTTCATCATCATTTACAAAAATTACAGTCACTGCTACAGTGCTACTCCTTCGTCTTCTTTATCATACCAATTCCAAAAAATTAATTTTGGATTTCATGCAGCTTTAGAGCCAATTCCACCGACTTTAAGCAATTTTCTAAATTTGTTTCGCTTCACCTAAGCATCAATTAATGCTCAGGCACTATCTCGTCGAGCTTAGGCTCTGTATCGAAGCTTCGAGATCTGAAGCTATGGATGAATATGTTAGAAGGAGAGATCCATCATGAGCTTATGTATGCAAGACCTTTGAGACTTTGTTTCTCGACTTCAATGACTTAACCAGTGAAATCCCTTCGGTTCGTTTAGTGAGAGATTCAATATGGCAGACTGGCAGTGACTCGGAGCTGAAGATCTGAAGACAAAATCAGCGAAATCAACGATTTATTCGCGCCTTCTTTAGCAATTTTGATATGATTCTCTGGTTTGATCTTGGCTAAGAGTGATTTCCTTTGATTTGTATGCAATTTATGAACATTCTCGTTTCTTCGAATCAAATTCAAGGAAACAAAAACACGGACTTCGAATCAAAATAAAGTAATTGAATGTATTGGGCATTCAAATCAATTTCAATTGGGTCTCAGGTTTTTCATTTGTGCAGGAACTCAGCCATAGACATAGTTCTTATATAAATACCAAAGCTTGTGACTTTCTTAAGATTATATCAAATCTAGATTTGATTAAGGTCGTTGTTGAAGGCTATCGGAAAGAAGAATGTTTCGTTAGTGTTTAGACAATGAGGATTATTTTGACCAGACGTATGATTAATTGAATTTTTTATACTATGAATTCAATAGAGACACGAGAAGAGAAAGATGATAGATGTGCTAAAATGACGATGAACCCTAATTTTAATTTTCTCCCAATTTGTTTTTTTTTTCAAATCTAAACCTAATTTATGATGTTTTAAAAATTATGTTGTTTTCTTGACAAAAAACGACAAGTCATAATAAAACATCATGCAGTTTTTTGTCTTAAAACTACGTCATTTTAAAGTTATCGTTAGTTTTGTAACAGAAACAGAAACAGACAAGGTCACGTCGATGATATATGTAGTGATTATATTGTAAATGACTGATTTGAACAAATTTAAGGTAAACTTCGAAATTGCAAAAAAAATAAAGGTAGATAATTTTTTTAATAGAAAACCCCTCATTTTAAATTCTAACATGATTTTGCATAAACGATAAATACCTTCGATTTTCTAGTACCTTAGCCTTAAACTGATAGATAAACATACAATAGCGGAGAAAGTCTTGGTTTGAAATAACATTTTCCTGGTACACTAGAATAAAACCGGGACAGCTGAATCCTGAGCTACTAAACCAAACTGATAGCGAGAAGAACAAAAACCGAAAACCAAAACGCAAATCCAGCTGCAATTCTCTTCGACCCGGAGAACCAAACTCTAACGTCATCGATCACAGGTCCACACAAAGAGCTCATATCATCCGTCCTCGTATTGTAATAAACGCTGTAGAACGCGACTCTGGTTCGATCAGCCTTGGCCGTGAAATTAAGACCCGCCTTTTCGAAACTAGAGTTCGCTTGCGCCATGTAATGAAAGTTTTGGGCTTGATCGCCAGCAAACGCCATTATAGCCAACGGTTCCTTGCATTTATCACCTGCATGTCCAAGCGAGAAAGTCATTGTGTACGGCTTATCTGCTTTGGTCTCCACCATTTGAGAAATAATGCCTTCTTTGCCTGAGAGTAGCTCAACGGCTCGTTTGCCCCCTGGAACTGAGAAATGATCCGAGTCAACAAACCGAACCGCCCGGTTCGATTCAACAGTCCAACCCGGAAGAGAAGAAATTTCTTCGTCGAGGTTTGTCGGAAGTAGTACACCAAGAGACGTGTTCCTAAACATCCATGGACCTTCTTCAAAGTCTCCATTAATCACCGCGTTATCTGCCAATATATTAAAAAAATCATCAGGGTAAATTTTCAATTTTAGATATTTGGGGTTAAAAATAAAAACAATAGAGAAGTCCAGGGTTTACCTGGAAAAAAAGAAAGTTACCTTTGGACTTATCTGGAGTGAAGAGTTTCTTGATAGCAATGTCGTCAATGATGGGCCCACAAGTGGGGTCATCTTCCATGCCAGGGTTCTTGAAAACCAACCGTACATGATCGTCCTCCGCTTCAAACGCCCACGCATATGGGTCCCACCCCTGAACGCTGTAAAGCGTTTGCAGATCCACGTTCCGAGACGCTAACATGTCGTCCGCGTCTGTCTTCACAGAGGCCACCGACACGTTTATCGATTCGAGCTGAGCGCACGTGCGGGCGGCGCTGAACGTGACGGAGTAGACAAAACCTTTCTCCACCGTTAAATCTTGGCTGATCTCTGCGTCATTGCCTAATCGGACGGCGTGGCGCCCTTGTGGGACGATGAGGATCATTCCGCCTTGTTTCTGACCGGAATTGATTAGCTCCACCGTGCCGTTGGATCTCCAGCTTGGTATCTCGGAGGCCCCGTCAGTAATTCCGTCGTCGGGGAAGCCATTTGACGGTGGTGTCTCGAAGTCGCCGTTTATCACCAAACCTGCAATAACAAAAAAGTTACACTGTTATAGTAAATTAGATTAGTTAACAGAACATGATTCGAAAATTTACATTACATTGGATTTTTTGGATAGACAAGATCTGCACAAACGCCAAATTATCACGTTCAAGTTGGTTTTAAAATTAGCTAGCTGTGTGAAAAGAGACATTTGTTTGTCTTTCTCAAGCAGATAGTTGATTCGACATAACACTTTAATTTAGTTGATAGTGATAAATTGATATCAATAGGAACCTGAATTTAAAAAAAAAACAAATTAATAAGGAGAAGACACGAGAAGGGGAAACGTCTAATATGGGCCCAACCATACGGCCCATACCTTCTTACTAAACGCTATGGCTTAGTAGTGGGACCACCATTTTGAAGACTCTTTTTGACTATTACTAAAAATTTATGTCTACACTCTACACCCAATGTATAACTTACAAATTCTCCTTCTAATAAGGGAAGCAAAGACAATTGTATTTTCGGTGGGAAGAAAAAAAAAGAAAGCGTGTTGAAAAACTAGAGAAGTATTCAGACACTTCGATGTCGTTTTATCAAGGACACTTTATCGTTTTAATACTACCCAAAAGACCACCTTCTATTTGGCGGGAACCCTTCTCTTATCTTATGTATTTTTGTTTTTTTTTCCTTGTATGTTTGCATTCAGTGACTTAACAGACTTATTTATCAAATTTTCCCAATAATAGACTTACCAAAGTACCTGAAAAAACTTTTTTTTTTCTTTAATCAGATCTTAAAACCAACAGCTAAAAAAACCAAGTTTTCAGGATGTTTTTTTTAATGTGTATGTGTGTGTAATTCAGAAAATATAGTAAATGAAAAATCAAGTTGTAGCTTCTGTAAGTTGAATCCAAGGGGATTTAAGAAGGGCTTCCTTTTTATTTTTTCGCCGCCGAAAGCATTAATAAGATGATAGTTTATACTTAATTGACAAATAGACCCAGAACCTTTCATTTTCTTTTCTATTGTGCCGGATTAAGTTGAAATTGACAGATTTCTCCCCGAATATGAAAGACTATATTTCAAAGATTAATATTACTGGCTCGATTAGCACTGTGTATCTTCTAGATTGATATGAAACTTGATTACTGCTTATACTTAGACACCATAAGTTCCTAGTACTATTTGACTTCTAAATCTTAGTCAGTAAAGAAACCTTTACTTAAAGCTAAGCAATACTTAAAGTAGAATTGGGGGAAACCGCTAAAACCTAAACTCTCGTTATCCAGATAATTACTTTAACTTTGATTGCTTTAGCTTCATTCAATGTTTTTCTCCAAATTAATACTCTGAAAGAAATCTCTTTTGGTCTTCTGTTCTTGGAACAGATAGATGGATTGGATTCGAGAAATCAAATCATAATAACCCAAGATTTTAATTTGAAAATTCATTATTCAAGAACCCATTTACGATGTAAGAAAAATTATCACGCAAATACCAAAACAAAAACTAAGAAATTTGATGGAGGTTAGGTAAAAGCGTACCATCTTCAACCAGCGGAGCCTTGTCGTCGGCGACGGCGACTAAGAAAGCGACGGAAACACTAAGCAGAAACATAGAGATGGAAACCCATTTGCATCTATTCTTGACCAGAGCCATTATCTCCACTCTTCTTCTTCTTCTTCCTCACTACCTAGTGGTTAAATCTCTCTTCTCTCTCTGTAAGTGTGAAATGGGAAAGTGTTTTGTGTATGTTCTTTTCGGGCAGCGAGCAAAGACAGGGAAGGGTAGTGTCCTTTTATCCAAGATTCCGCACTCGTTGTCTTTGTTTTTATTATTTTTTAATTTTACATTTAATTTTCACTATATTTAAAGCTGTTTACAGATATTTAGACAAAACTCCATGCACGCATCACAAAAAAAAAAAAAAGTAATGGAAAAGGGTAAGAAATGTTTCTTTCTTTCACTCTTATCTTTGCTAGTTAATTAACATATTTAATTGTTATAAGTGGCAGAGCCACGATGGAATAAGTTTTATACCTATGCTCTCTTTTTTTTCCTCATTGGATCAATATATTGTATAAGATGTAAAATTAAAGTGCCTGGCTTTACTTTTGATCCAATTTATTTCTTTTAGGTTGTGGAGTGAATTATTCGTTTGACAAAAAAAAAGTCTCTTTCAAATCTTGAGCTTTTCACTATTTTAGATTGAGGTATAGAGAGGAGGAAAGATAAAGATTTGTGTTTATGGGAACTATTTTCACCTTTCTTTAATGGTATGTTTGTGTGAAAGAAAAATATATGATTGGAGAATGCTTATTTTGGTTAAATGATAAAATAAACATTTTTTTTTTTGCCAAATACATAATTTGGTTCTAAATGAATTAGTTTCAAATTTTCATCCGTTACCATTAAAATAAAAGAAGAAGCGTATTGGGCCGTTATAAGTCGAAGTTAAGTTTACGGGCTTAGGCCTTTTTAAAACACTTGGGACTAAACGGCGTTAGTGTTGGTTTTTGGTGGATCTGCGAGTTTTCAATAAACCACCGGAAGTAAGGAAGAAGGAAAAAAGACGACGACGAAGATGAGTTCATCGACGGCTCTTCGAGATTTGCAGAGAGACTTAGAGAACAAGGCCAATGATCTCGGCAAAATTCAGAAAGGCACGTTCCCCACAGATTCTTTTCACCTTTCTCGATGAGTTTTTTCTGGAGGCTGGAAACCCTACTTTACTATACTCAAATCATTTTTGAGTTCGTAATATTCATTTTTTTCAGATATTGCAAAGAATCACCAGCTGAGGAAGAAGTATACGATCCAACTCGGTGAGAATGAGCTCGTCCTTAAGGTATATATATATATCTATCTCTCACTGTTTTCTCTGGTGGCAATTTCTGATTTTAAAATTGAAATAGGGATTATTTCAATTCCACTGCTTGGCTTTTCTGTATTTTCCACCATATACTTCCAGGTTTAATCTTTTTTTTGTGTGTCTACAGGAGTTGGATTTGCTGGAAGAAGATGCAAACGTCTACAAATTGATTGGTCCAGTGCTAGTGAAGCAGGATTTGGCTGAAGCCAATGCTAATGTCCGCAAACGAATTGAGTACATCTCTGCTGAATTGTGAGTTTTCTTTCTTTTATTTGGATTGAAGCAAATGCAGCTGATTGAGCAATCTATGTTTGAACATTGGTTTAGTAGTTGAAAGTAAAGAACTTTTAAGGATGATGATCTTATTAGCTAAAATGGGTACGCGCTGAATAAGGATGTAGATCAAGTGTTAGAGCTATAGTGCCATGACCTCAAGAATGATGTTGTATCCTTTGCAGGAAACGGCTTGATGCAACTCTTCAAGATATGGAAGAGAAACAAAACAGCAAGAGAGAAGCGGTAAGACTTCTCCCTCTTATGCATTATATACTTAGTTCAATGCATTGAAGCAATGATACGAGCACTTTACTAAGCTCTGTAGAGATACTTTAGTAGACAGGTTTTCGTTGTCAGTTTAAGCCAGCCCTGGAAGAAAATAATTGAACTTTGTTCTCTCCTCTGTTGTTTGAGAGAACGACTTATGGACACATCTCGTGTCTTAAACTGGTGATAATGATTTTATGGTTTCAATTCATGGAATCCAAACTTTTGCAGATAGGGAAGTTACAAGTAAGGCTACAATCTATCCAGGCAGGAAAAGCAAATGCTTGATTGAGCTAGTCAGTTGCAACCACATCTGTCAAAACCCTTCACTTGAGCTTCGCCTGGTGTCATATTCAATTAATTGAGGGTTCTTGTAGTTTCAGTTTTGTGATGATTGATGTCTCTTTCTGTCTCTAATCTTGTGTTGAGATCGAGACTTGATTGTGTAACTTATACAGATAGTCACCCTTTCTCAAGTTATGAATTTGGAGATTTATTACACAATTATATTTTTGTGTGCCTAATTTGGTGTTTATACATATATCAAATCGATCATGGTTTCTATGCAACACCTTGCAGATTGGTAGAGCTAAAAAGACCAAATTATCTCAAATTTTAAGGTTTACGAGTCAATAAGTGGTGAAGCAGCTCTCTTTTGCAGTGTAATAATGTATAAGAAAACTAAAACCATAATTCATCTCCATGGTTTCTGATTACAATTTGGCAAGAGCTCAACGAAAAGAGAGAATATCGTTCCCGAGAAACCTACTATTACAGATAGAAACTTGAGTTAAATTATAATTGGGATGCTAAAACTTATCTTACATCAAAAGTTTAAAACTTTTTTCTTCTCAACGAACTAACCTCTTCTCCAATTGGCACTGTACTATACATCACTTTCTCCAAACCTTCTCTTCAGTTTGTGTATATGTGCGTGTATTTTCTGTAGCAGTCTTCAAAAGAAATCCTTCAGGTTTTTCTTATTGGCAGTGGATGAGCTTCAGTGTTGAAAACAAACTTATCCAATGGTATCACCGAGTCATCTCCAAAGAGCAAGTATAAGTATTTCAATGTTTCACCAAGGAAAAATGTCTCCATCTTATCTCTCCTATGAGGAGGCACTTCTGTTACATCATCCAATGATGTGTATCCACCTGATTTCACCTTTGTGTACTTTTCAAATGCTTCAAATATTTGCCAACCTTGATCTCGGTATCTGCAATTTAGAAATGTGCTAGCATTAAGAGTAGTATAATCACAAAGAATTCAGATAATGAGGGAAAATCGTATGAATAACATCTATACTTTGGATCTTGAGTGATACGATAGAGGACAAAGAGTGATTCAACAGTTTCAGGGCGCAGTAGATTATGTCGATCAGCAGGCTTTATGATTATGTCTTTTGCATACGTTGAACTCTTATTCCCACCTTCAAGACCATCCTCAGAATATTCCTGCTTTATTAGAATTCAAGAATTTAAAAAAAAAAAAGAAAACGAGGCTGACGCGCAAAAGCTAGATTATTGATTCGGAAAACCTACCTCTGTGTGAAAGTAAGCAATTTCTGGAGCAAGGCCAGTTGCAGTTACTTCGTACATTTCAAAGCAAGTTTTCGCTAAATCTTCTGCAAGTTTCAAATTTTCTAGGTCCTCAAAGGATAAAAGATTTTTCTTCAGAGCTTTCTCCTTTGTGAGGCCCTTAGTAGCACCAAGAGCAAGAGTACCAGGCAAGAAGCATACCTAGAGAAAAAAAAGAAATTGAACGGTATCAAATGTCAGGAACAAAAAATGTCGTGAAAGCTCCCAACAAATGACAATGACGTAATCTTATGCAATGGGGTTGATTGATTTTATCCAGTAGAAGGTAGTGAGTGATGCTTACCAGGTGATCCATTTTTGGACTGAACTCTCCCTTAGACCCGTAAGGTAACTCCCCTACAAAGACCAGACCTTTTGGAATTGATTTGCGCACTAGCAAATTCCTGACTCCTTTCATTGCCTCAATGTACATATCATACAAATAAGTGAAATTACTGTTCAACTTGGCTCCTTGCTGAAGCCACACCTTAATTAAATACTCATAGTAGCTATCACCACGAGATCCCAACCTGATATTCTCACCAATAAATTCACTTGATAGAGGGCTGCATCAGGTTGAAACATGATGTCAGATTAAAAGAACCCGAGAGATCAAGGGAAAAATTATCTACTCATTATAGTATTTATAGTTGATAGAGCAAAAACTACCTGATGTAGATTGGAACAAGACCTTCTGTCTTTGGAAGAGTATATATATGAGCTAAGACCTTCATGGCCTCTGTACTGTACTTTGGATCTCCAGAAATAGCACTGAGGTAGTTAAATTCAAGCTGTACAGAGGCAACTTCTGCAGTACTACTCGCTCCTCCTGGAGCTGGATGAGCGGTTGAGTCACGCAATATGACATCACAAAAGGGAACAGAAGTAGGGCTGGAGTTGAAAGCTGAAAGTAGACGGTCAGCCAAATCCTTAGCAACATTTAGATAGACAGCTGGTTTCGGTCCATTATGGGTCATGTTCATCGTACCCTGCTCTCCTCCACTCAGATGGTATGCACTTAGAAGCCCCCCCAAAACACGTATTGTAGTTTCAAACAGATTAACTTGACCCTTTTGACTAATTCTCTCCAATAGATGAGTCTCAACCCATGATCCTGCTTCAGAGACGATATTATCAAGACCCATTATCATTGCTGTATCAAGAGCATCAACAACAGTGGCACCCAGTCCTCCTAAGCCGTCCACGCCTCTCTGGCTAATAGGCATAAGCTCGTCATAACCCATGGCGTACTTCCTATAGCCAGACCATGCGTAGTCAAAAGCCTCCTTCACACTTTGCTGTCTAGCTGCCCATTTTGGGTCAGAATTTGAAATCATAGAGCCATTACTGGAACTACCTCTTAATTGTCCTTCATCAGGTGATAATCGAGGTGGAAGCCTAGGCGGCTTTCTCAAAAGTCTCCCTAGCCTAAGGCCCCCAACAAAAGTGACTTTCCCTTTTTCATTAAGAACAGAATCATTTGAACTCTTACTCATTAACATTAGACAAACTAGCCCAAAGATCAATATTAATATCAGGAACTTTCCCGTGCTACAGCTTGCATAGTTGCGTTTTGTGTTAAGAGTAAGCAAGCCTTGAGAAAGAACCTAGAACCCAAAACAAAGGAGACATTGCAAAAAATTGTCAAAAACGAACAACAGAAAGATAATCTAGATCACATTTCATAAGCACATACAACCAGAAGCTTCAAGTCATAACTAGATTGATAGCATCTTCTGCGTGTCCACACTGCTTCTAAGCATAACTTTTTATTTCTCGATTTATAATTTTAGTTCAAGAGTCTCATACCAGGAAGCCTAACGCTTTTATCTAAAGCTAGATTCTCTATACCAAAACCACAAACGAAACATGGAGTTAGATAGAAAAGAGAATGGCTTTTGGTCAAACCGTCAAAACTTAAGGGGAAGAAAAAAGAGAAGCCTTTTACTTAAACCTCTTTGATCCATAAATAAAAAGACTTGTCAAGAAAAAGTATACGAGACTAGAAAGATTGATTTTTGGGACACGATATATTTGAAGGAAAGTCTCTATCTTAACCTGAAAGTATAACTAAAAACTGAAGCTTTTTCGAAATCTAGTAATGTATAACTCAATATTATTCAGAATCCATGGTTCCAAAACCCTGTGAAATTTTACCTCACTTAGTTTGCAAATTACGAGCTACGCTAATTTCATTCTATGTTATCACTCCATCGCTTTCACAAAAACATAATTTCGTATTTCCCAGGTCAATTTGAACACACAGCAATTCATGTAAAGCCAAAAGCTGAACCAGAATCAAGAACTAGTGACATCAAATCCATATCAAAGGAAATAAAGTAGAAAACTTGGACAGAACCCATATCAGAGATCAAGATCTAACCTTTAAAGGAGATCGATGTCTGAACTTGGCATTATCGTAATGAACATCTTTCACTGAGTATGGTAGAGATTTCGACATGCTCCGATCCCCTAAAATTGAAGATCAGCTTAGGGTTAAGAATCTGTTATGCCGCCGATCTAAAGGGGAGCTCACGACCGGAGAACAAGATGTGATTTCGTCAGAATGATGATATCAGGAAAAAAAAAGTGTCTAGCAGCCAACGCAGAAGTCTGCTCTGAAATCTTACGGCAACTTCTTAAGAAACATTGACCCAAACACAAGCTTCCAATTTCTTTCTACTTTTTTTTTCTTTGTCAAATTCGTTAGTAATTAGGAATTACATATGATTTTGTTTTCACCCATTTACTAATAATTAAATTTTAAACCTTCTACTTTCTTTCTTTTTTGTCAACAAATCTTCTAATTTCAAAAGATTAACAAAAACTTGCAATGCGTCACCTCTTCCGTCTTTACTGTAATGGTAAAAAAATTACCAATCAGAAAAAATTAGAAAAGATTTTCTAATCGTGTAACTATAAAATTTAAAAAGCAGTCTAATTTGAAAAATTGTTAATACATGTTATAAAACTTCATAAACAATTATAGGTTTACATAAATTACTTTAGGCTTATGTAGCGTTACTTCATTTCAAAACCTTGGGGTTGACTTGTAGTAATTGTAAAATATTGGGGATGAATTAGTAATAACTTTCTTACAAATCTTTAGTTACACACCTCACGCGTCCGCCTTCTTCTACTCATCCACTGTAGAGAATGAGAAGACTGACATATCCTTTGAGTTCACTGAGGAATATCGTCGAACACTTTAACTACAACGCCTTCCTCAAGCCAATCTCTTCCCTTTCAATCTCCCCGAATCGCCAATCCAAATCACAAGAAGCTTCTTCAACCCAGGACCCGTATTCACTGCTCAAGCAAGATCCCGTCGATATCTGTCTCTCCCTTTGGGTCAAATCATTCTCTTCTCCTCCTTCAGCTACATTCTCAAACCTCACTGGTTTCCTCTCCAAATTCGATTTATGGATCTTAGCTTATCAACGCACTTGTGCCCACGTAACTGGAACTTTCCCACCTCGCAATGCCATTCATTCCAACGCCCTCCGCTCGCTTCTCTCCCTTCAAAACGCCGTCACGCGCTCCGGTGGCAAATTCAAGTGGAACGACAAGATGAATCAGTACGTTAAGAGCCCAAAGGATAAAATCTCGGTAAATAGTGGAGAGGGTATGTCGAAAGGGAAGCTAAGAAGGATAATTGAATCGGAAGAACCGATTTTTCAGGATCGAGTGGTTCATGAGGTTCTATTGATGATTCTAGAACCTTTCGTTGAAGCTAGGTTTTCAAGTAAAAGCCATGGGTTTAGACCAGGTAGAAATCCACATACTGTGATTAGAACTATTAGAAGTAATTTTGCTGGCTACTTGTGGTTTATGAAAGGTGATGTTAGTGAACTGTTGGATCATTTGGATGTTGATGTAGTGATGAATTGTCTTCAGAAAGTTTTCAAGGATAGAAAAGTTCTCGGCTTAATCGAATCTTCTTTGATATTGTCTGATAAGAGAGTGTTGTTAAAGCGTGTTGTGGAGAAAAATGGCAATGACGATGGATTAGGAGCTAAAAGGAGGATCGAACGTGAGAAGAGAAATAAGACGAAGAAGAAGATTTTGAGTGAGGATGAGCCGAAACCGGATCCTTATTGGTTGAGGACTTTTTACAGTTTTGCTCCTAAGGAAGCTGCAAAGGTGCCTTCTTATGGTTACTCGGGTATATTGAGTCCTTTGCTTGCTAATGTATGTCTTAACGAGTTGGATCGCTTTATGGAAGGGAAGATAGTTGAGTATTTTAGACCTTGCAAAGACGATTCAATATGGAAGGAGTCTATTGAAGATGGTTGTCATAACCCAGCCTGGCCGGAGTTTGTTCCATCAAGTGGGAAGGAGAAAACTAGGAAAATGGATTACATTAGGTATGGGGGCCATTTTCTGATTGGGATTAGAGGGCCTAGAGAGGATGCAGTAAAGATCCGGAAGGAAATAATTGAGTTTTGCGATAGATTTTTCGGTTTGAGATTGGATAATTCAAAGTTAGAGATTGAACATATAAGCAGGGGTATTCAGTTTCTTGACCACGTAATTTGCCGAAGAGTTATTTACCCTACCCTCCGTTACACAGGAAGCGGAGGCAGCATTGTGAGCAAAAAGGGCGTGGGAACGTTGCTTTCTGTGTCTGCTAGTTTAGAACAATGTATCCGCCAGTTTAGGCGGCTTGCTTTTGTTAAAGGTGACAAAGATCCCGAGCCTTTACCTTGTAACCCAATGCTTTATTCAAGCCAGTCTCATAGTAACTCTCAGATGAATAAGTTTCTTGAAACAATGGCTGATTGGTACAAATATGCAGACAATCGCAAGAAGGCTGTTGGATTCTGTGCTTATGTAATTAGAAGCTCTTTGGCTAAACTATATGCAGCAAGATATAGACTTAAATCTCGTGCCAAAGTGTATAGCATAGCCTCACGGGATCTTAGCCATCCACTCAGCGAGAGTAGCAATAATTCTGCACCTGAATACTCTGATCTTCTGAGAATGGGACTTGTTGATGCTATAGAAGGAGTTCAGTTCTCTCGCATGTCTTTGATTCCGTCCTGTGATTATACTCCATTCCCCAGGAATTGGATCCCAAATCATGAGCAAGTTTTGAAAGAGTACATCAGGCTACAAGACCCTAAATTCTTTTGTGAGTTGCATAGGTCAATAAAACGCGAGGGTCTAACCTTGCCTCAGGATGAGATCTCAGAGATTGTGTGGGATTTCAAGACTCTTGGTGCTTGGGGATCAAAGAATGGGAGTAAAACAGAAACAGATGATGGGTTGGAGAAATTAGACTCACCACCATAATTATTTACCATCACCTCCTTTAAATATTTGGTGGTTTGGTACAAGGATCTTGATGCACCAGAGAGAATGGGAGCTTTGGCCGGCGGTTTCTTGGCAATACTTTTTTGTTCCCCTTCATAAGAGACCCTGATTTTGCAGTCTGGCTTCCTTACCCATGAAAGCATTGAACTTGGTAATCTAACTCTATACATTGTCTCACCTCATATATATTTCCCCAGATTTGAGTATTTACTGACAGTATGTTATATGCAAAAACTTAGGATAAGGTGTATATGCATTATGTCCTTTTTGGCTAAGTTGATAGGCTTCCTTCAGTAGATTTCCAAGGTTTTTCTTTGGGTAGAATTCTAGGATGGTGCAAGCTGTTTGAAGCTAACATTTCGTTCTTCATATGTAATCTTTGCACCTCAATTAGTTTTTAGTTTAGATATATAGTCAATCATTTTTGTTGTTTGATTGATCCATCTGATTGTTTAGGTTAGTCGTGTCTTTCCTCATTTATATGAAATAATGTATAGGCTTATAGATAGAGAACATAACATACATTGTCCGCCATATTTAACCAATGAATCGATTCCAATATGTTGATTGGAAACTCACTGTTATACTTCAAAGCATGAATTTCGGAACTTGTTCGATTACTGTTGGGATCCCGTAAACAATTCTCCATAAGAAAGGCTCGTCTCTATGATATTATATAAACAGTCTTCTATTGATATGGAATACATTCTGCTCTTTATTGGTTGCGTACATGTAGGAACTTTACTTTGGTTTCTCCTCTTTTCTTCTGATTTATCAATCCTCGCACTGAAATGCTGAAACTTTAAATGTTCGTGATAGGCCGGTGGTGTTAGCGAAGGTGATCTTCTCAGGATCATTCTCTTTGATGAAGATATCATTGACAGGAACCCAAATCAGAAGCTCCTTGCTTTTGACTCCGGTGAGTCTCCTCAAACGACGGTCCTCCACAAATGCAGTTATCTCCGTGTCATATACCACTTTGCGACCTATTTCACGGAATGTATGCTCAATCTTGCTTCTCATCCTCATCCACACAAATCCTTTTGTTTTGTTGTACCCAACTTCTGTCATATCCTTCAATGGCAACAATCCTGTGGGTAGATTGACGACAGCAAGAAGCTCCTTGGCTTTATCTAGACAAAGAGATGGCTCACTATAGCTCTCTATATCATCACTCTCATCTATTATCATCTCTATTAATGCCATAATAGATATATCACTTTGTTTTATTGTCGAATGCTTCTGTTTTGTTCGCTATATAGTATGGTTTCTATGTGTCTTATGATGAGTTTGGGTACATAAAATGTAACATCATATTTGTGTGATGAGCATTTTCAGGCCCCATTTTTGGCTACGTCATTACCCTGTGATTAAATTAATTATTGAGGCAGAATCAGCTATTAATCTTATACAGAATGGAGTTTTATGATGTGTTTTTTTGTTAACATCTTCTTTATTATCTTGCTTGAGAAGATATGTGATAAATGATTCAATACCTTTTGGGTTTTCTGTGGAAGCAAGATCATATAGTCAATGGGCTCATTTATCTAAGCCCAATTTAACACAGATGACTGATTAATGGACTTTTTATGGCTTCGAGTCTGTTTCTGATGGGTTAATTATCAATTACGTCACGATGATTCTGATGGTGTGATTAATTGCTGACGAAGGTTAACAAGAACCGAACGGTCGAAACAAATTTTGTATGCATGTCTACTTTGGAATTATAAACAATAGTGCAAAATACGGTTATAATTATGAGTTAAATGCATGTCTACTTTGGAATTATACTTGGTGTTTTGAAGTTCTAGTAAATTATTAATTCGTGAAATTCGTATAAACTTTAGAATCTACTCTACGATGATAATATATTCTGTAGACATCACTCTCCCCCTCCACAAAAAATATTTTTCCCGAGAGATATTTTCCGGCCAAATAAAGCATATTCCGTACTTAAAAAAGAAAAATTAAAGGAATATATATAAGATGCCTCCCGAAAATCCGACACAAATCTTGGCACACCACAAAAACTAACATGCATATCCATTTGCGTACGAATGTACACGTAGCCCGTACATATGCTCATAAAGATTATATATATCGCATCGACGTGTAATTATATTGTAGGTTGCATGAAAATCACGTGAAATTTATAAAATGGGACAGTGTGTCCCATGACTCAGCTTCTGCAAGTAGCATGAAATGCTGTTTCGAAAATTAAGATTCATAATCATAACTACTTCGACTATTTTGTAAAATTTTAGATTCATATTCATAATCAACTCTACTCGTTATAACGATCAAATTTTTTATGTTCATATCTTAACTCAAAATATAGTTTAATCTCATAACATGCACTTGGAAAATGACTTCCATAATGTTCATTTCCGCATCTTGTGACCGCTCTTATATTCTTTTGTTTTTCAATGTAAAATAAAGTTTGTATATCAAGATTCGATTTTAAAACAAAAAAAAAGGTGATCTAATTTCTCGTAACTGAGAAACATACTATGACCTCGATTGTTTTAAATGAAACTTATGCGTTTACAATTGCACTTATATAGAAAAATATGATACTTTTGGGTGCAAACATTTTTAAGACTTCACATAAATTGTTTTTCTTGCAAAGTTTAACCACAAACGTCTATGCTAATTAAGCGTTTACGTTTACAAGTAACAAGAAATTTATTTAATGGTTGAATTTGTAGCTAGATTTGTTTAAAAGAATTCTCACTAATATCAGTTTAATATTAAACGCAAACGAAACTGAGACTGACATATATACTTCAGTTCAGTATATGGAAAACTAGATCTTGATTATGACCTCCTGACTTTTCTTCCGTCCTAGGTCAAGTCAGTAGCTCAGATTGTTTGTAGAATAAGATTCATATTTCCCAGAGATAAACAAAAAAAAATGAAGTAGTCGTCAAAATTTCGTGCGTCATATGGAGCGTAGTTTGATTCGGCTTTTGAATGAACTCATGGGCCACGTGATAGTATATGGGATTGGGTAGGGTCGCATATGATACGACCAAAATGATTTTACAGATTTTATATGTAATTCTATAATCAATATATATATATATATGTAATTCTTATTTCTTGAAAATGAGATCGTTTAAATGGAGTTCTTACTTAGATATTTATCTTCTAGAGGGATGGACGTTGGTCGGCTATATCTTAGTTTTAGTTTATATAATGCAATATCGGCCTAATATTAGACCATTTTTCACGTAAAATTAAACCAATCTGCATGTCGTAAAAAATAATGAACGAAATTATAGTTTAATTAATCAACATTAAGAGAACTGACCAAACCGTAGAATAAATTCAATTAAATAAAATTTGCATTGTATGTACATATATGTAAATGAGTAAATCGTTAATGGAAAATTATCTATGATTCTCAATATGACTCATTAGTCGTCATGATCCGTCTCAAAATGTAGAGTACTCGAAATCTTGTATTCTACTATGGATAGTGACGAGTAGATAGATAGATCTCAGAAGTGTAGATACATGTACACAGACTAAAACATAGATTTCGGTACACCCATATCTAATCCAAAGTGCTTTTTTGGAAGAAAAAAAACTAAAACAACAGAAAAAAATTCCAAAAAGTTTTAGAAACTTCAAAAATATCACAAAGTTATGTTTTGGAAAAACTTCAAACATTTTCTTAACTGTTAAATATTCTTCATAAACCAAAAAATTGTGGTCTATATATTTGGATGTTTACGATTTTGGTGGTACTTTTGAAAAAACTTTTTTAGAGAATTTGTTTACTTTAAGAGTACTAAGCTAATTAACCTTCTATATAGTATTAGTTTTATTTTTCATGATGGGATTTGCAGAAAGCTTGATCATAGACTTAAGTTTGCTGTATAAAAGTGTTCTTGAAAATTTTGAGTTGAGTACCTCTTGGACTAAAGATTAAAAAGCCTTGCATTTTAATTGCACAAAAGGAAACTAAGGTCAACCCCTACATGTGAGATAAACAGAGAATATATGATAACCATACGAAATGTTCTAAACTAAATTCTATTCATCTCTTTGAACCAAAGTTATAATAAAGAAAATATAGTTCTTTCCTGTTATAACTTCCAACTCTTCTTTTGTATGGCCAGAATTTTATTAATCAAATATGGCGTAAAACGCATTTTCCTTTTAGATAAAAGCATATATAATTAGTTTTAAAGTGTGTGTATATATATATAATATGTATACTAAATCTTATTGAAAAATGAGTAGTTGAATAGTGTTACGTGGATGTGTAGGCGCCTAGCAAGAGTAAGGGCACGGATCTTTGGTGACTTTAGTTTTTGGAAATGGGGAGAGAGACAAAAATCTCTGTCGAGAAACAGTTGTGTCCAAACTGACCCAAAAAAAGGAGAGGACACATGGAAAGCCACGTCATCCTATATGACTTCACGCACCCTAGCTCTCCACGTAATAACGTATCATTTTCTCATATCACTTTCTCATCAGCTAGCTATTTTCTCATTTATACAGAAAAAATTCGTTAGAGATTCTCTTGGTAAAGTTAACTATTTATGGGTCGGAGTGTTTCACTCAACATATAAAAACCCCGATTAACGGGTAAAGACGATAAACCCAAGTTATAAACGTGTTTTAGAAAAATGATGTACTTAACCAGGTATAAGATACATTCGAATAATATATAGTTAGTAATATTAAAATTAATGTTGTAGACACAAAATGCAAGGCAAAGATAGAAACAAACATTATACAATTCTCATAATTTTATTGGATAATAATTATTATTAGAAAGTTCTGAATCTTTGACATATATTCTCGTATATATAATCATGGATTTAATGTAAATATTTGTATACCGGTTAGAATAGAACAATTATATAAAAGTATTGTTAGATCTCTTTGAATTATTTTTAAATCGAAATATTCTCTTATAGTTCTGCAAATAATCAAGAGTTTGACCTCAATTTTAGGATCGGTTTGCCGGATAATGTTTTCTAAATACATTAATTCGTTCGTCCCATTATTAGTAGCGACGAACATAAACATGTGGTAAGAACATTAAGATTTGATTATATATAGGCATTTTTTTGGTTAATTATATAGTTTTCGTGCGTGATTTGTTTTTAGCTGAAAGCCGACCGGTCACATTTCACGTTATCTACCTTTTGTGCAAGTTGGACGACTCTTCCAGTTTGACTCATCAATTCTACGAACCCAAGTGTTCTTATTATTAAAATGTACCTATTTATTACGAGCCCACACAAATTTAAATAACGGTCCATCGAATTGTCTATTTTCAGAAGGTAATAGGATTAAAGTTTACATATTCATGCACATGCTTCCACCAGTCCACACTGCATTCCAACATTATCACTTCCTTTTCGCATTCATAACTTTTTTTCAGATATGCGAATATATATAGTGGTTGCGTTTGTGAGTACGAGCCATGATGAGATTAAGATTCTTTATAGTTGGAGAGATATGCATGTATCTGATATAGTGTTTTCTTTGGTTAAAATTTAGAGATTGTTGTTCGATATTAGACTAAACATAATGCATTCATTGTGTTCGATTCTGTGGCTCGAATAATCATTTCATCCGTGTTTGTTTTTCTTCTAATTTGCGATTTGCATTTTTGTGACTCTACGAGTCTCTACGACAGTGATGGTTAATTTATGACTGAAAAAGTTATAATTTTCTCAAGGGTCCAATGCTCAAGTTTTCAAAGACACGTTAACATCAAATTGAGTTTTATACTCGAGCGATTGATTAGCACATATACAATTTAAATAAGTTGAAAAAAAGATTATTGATGGCCACATACATCTAGCTCCTTGAAACCAAACTTTAGTCTTGCAAAACTTTTTTTTAAAAGGATTGAAGAAAATGGTGGTCTCAGTTCTCAAGCAATAGGACTTTATGTCTAATTAACTTTATTTATTTTGATACATAAATGACTGAATTAGGTTTTTGACCATTACATAATAGGTCTTAATCATTTTTCTTTCTTTTCTTTTTGACAAAATTTGATTGAGACCTAATATCCAATGGTCAAAGAACGAGCAAAGATTTGTCAGTGGTTTGTGTTCTTTTCCTTCACGTTTCAATCGACAAATGGCAAGTTCTAGAGGTACGGGACGCTTAAGGAGTAAGGACCATCGGACGCACAAATGTTTGTGTTTTCGGCATTCCAACCTTTTTTAAATAAACGATTAATATTTTCTTATTTAAACCAAGATTGGAAAGTAAACCTGTCAAAAGCTTATGGATCATTGGTTAACCGCAAACAGACGATCGACTTAGCGGTCTGAAATTACAAAACTGTATCCAAATCCAACTTCTTCTAGACTCCGAACACACCTTCTATAGTAAGACACACTCCGAATCCAACGGGCGAACGAATATGTGTTAGTTGATTTGCAACTACGTCATCGGTTGAATATTTTGGGACCTATGGATTATATAATTGCATAAATGGGATCTTCTTTGTTACACATTAGTAGTTTTCTTTTCATTTATGCAACTTTTGAGTATTTTGCCCATTTGAACAAATTTGATTAAGACAAGATGAGAAAGACAATCACAAAGAACGAATGAGAATAATAAGTCGACGTCAATTGCACTTTATCATATGCCACTAACTTGTAACCCCCAATGATTATAAATCATCTTTAACTTCTGTGAGTGCCCATATCTTTCGAATTCTCTAAAGAATAAAAAGATGCCCACTTTTTATGTTTTAAAAAAAATATATCTTACGGCCTTAGTTTTTTGTTTCTCTCATTTCGTTAGATCAAAATGAGAGTGTGATGGTATGTTTAAACGAATTTTTGATTCTCCAGTACTCCGAGTCACTAATATATGGATTAATATATGTTTGAGAAAAAGCTTAAAATATCTGTTTAATCATATGATGTGACTCGCTCGATCGATCATTCTAACATTATTGTTAATTATTTTATTAGTTCAGTATTAAAAATATTAAATTCATAACTGTACATGTAGTTATTCAATCATGTACAATCGTTTGATGGAAATCGTTTGTGCAGTTTGGTTATTAATACTTTTATGAATTTTAGAAACTTGGTTTTCATATCTACGGAATAAAGAGAGTCCGTAAAAAATCTCCAATTTTTATCCTAAATTTTATTTCGGAGTGAAATTATTTTTTCAACTCCGTTTCTTTTATGCTCCAAAATGGAGTTCATGAACACTGTTACTCCATATTTGGCAGAGTTCATCTTTCCATTTTAGAGTTGAAATTTTTATTTACAAAATACTATAAACTTCAGATACTGTCATTTTATATTTAAATATTTTATATAACATCAATTTTAAGTTATCTAATTAATTTAATAGTATAAGCAAAGTTTAAGAAATTTCTTTTATAAGTAATACTATATATCTAGGTAATTAAAATTTAAAGTGCAACAAGGTCATATATTTGATAGAAATAATGACATTAAACGAAAATTAAAATTTTAAATAAATAATGAATAGCAAAATTAAAAATAAATAACATTAAAACAAATTTAAAACAATACATACTAGTAACTTAATAAATTAGTAAACCGTTTCTGGATCCACCGAACGTTAAAATATTGTCTAAACGAAGTAGATGCAATTGAGAACTGATACATTCGTTCTTGATTGAGTATAGAAGAATAAAAGATAAAAATGCTTATTTCTCACTTTAAAATATGTTCGTTAATTTTTTGTGAGAAAATACACTAGAGATGCTACTTGAACAAAAATCTACTAGTTTCCTCTTTTTCTCTGTGTTTAATTTATTTCTTTATGTTATGTAGTTTTATTTTTATCATAAAAATAAAACTAAAAATAATATTGTATTTGATTTATTTATTATTAAAAGTAACATAACTGGATAGAATTTATAAACTTAAGAAATAAAGAGTTATACTACAAAAATAATAACTAAACATAAAAACATATATTTAACCTATTGTTTTTGAAATCAAAATGCAGTAATGGATTGGAGAATAACTTAACTCTAATTTAATTTTACTCTATTTTATAGTGAACATATAATAATAGATTGGAGATACTTTAATAACCACTATCCAACCTACGTTTGTCTTTCAACCAATCCATTTAATTTAGGGACCTCGATTAGTTAGTGTCACTTATTGTTTGTAAATATATACTTGTTGGCACGTTTATATATATATAGTAACTATTAGCCATCACGTGCCTGGTCGACTGATTTTGTATTTTCAATTCAAATGATTGGTAAAATGGCTACCATCAATTAAAAGGATCATCCAAATTTGGTATTTTCTTTTGGGTTAAATTTAAAATTTGGTAGTTGAGTCTATTTAATAAATAGTACTAAAATGCAGTTATGTGCGACTCTTTTTATTTACATCACCTGCGAGTTTAAATCTCGTTTAGTGATTTTAAAATTTACCAAAAGTTTAGTTCTATGATTTATATCATAGAAAACCCCATGAGCTCTTTTGAAATAAAAAATATCATACTTTATTTAGCGGTTTGATACACTTTTGGAGGAGCCAATACGATACCAAAAACCTTACATGTGAAAAGACGAAGCCCCGTGCATGTGCTCTTTTCACGAGGCAACCAGTATGAATGTTATTCAGAAATGTAGCGAACATAAAAATGAAAAAAAAAAACTATGATATCGATGTCAAGGATCCGTTGCTGAAAAGAAGGTGGATTTCATTTGCACAAATAAACTATCATGCGCCAGGATTTGAACTTGTGTTCTCCCAAGCTTCGGCTTCCAATGCCAAGTGTAATAGTTTTGTCGGTGAACGATTGATGTTCACATAAATATTTTTATTTTTAGCGTTCCATATGTACCACATGATCCATAAAACAATACATAGTTGGTGATATGCTTCCAGTATTGCGCTTTCTCTTACTCTTAATATTGTTTTTATTATGTGCTGAATAGACATCCACTATTAATGATAATGACGTAAAATCGTTCAAATCTATAGTTAGAAAATTGAGATACGTACTTTAGCATTAATTATAATAGTTACAGTGAGGTTCCAATAATGATGCAAGCAACGTTTAACATTCAGTGCCACGAGAAAATCACATCGACAAACTATACAAATGCCGGCAACGTATCGAATAATATACTACCAAATACTCACTGTGACCAAAATGATTGTTTCTCCATTTAATCGTTGAAACTTTAGAGGACAGATCTGAAGTTCAAAGCAAACTAGATTGGACGAGAACGATCTTTTTAAAAAAGCATATGCAAAATGAAAAAAATGAAAAAAGAGATAATCATCTTATTTGCTACATCTACAAGACATGAAAGATTTGATTACACGTCATGATCATCGTATGATATGTGATTATGGTTCCATTATTTAGCCGACTTTTAATTTTGTGCTCTTCCTGCCATCACAGCCGACTTAATTTTTGTACCATCATTTCCTCTCCGAAATAAATGGGTTCCCTTCAAAATTTTCATAATTTATACTATTAATTTAAAATGGATGACAACATTTTAGTAGTCATTTAATACGCTTTCACTTATTTACAGCTTGTACCATCAGTTTTATATGTTAAAAAATAAATAAAGAGCAAAGCCGAAAAAACTCTCATCTCAATTGATCCAAACCGATATTTTATCCGATCCGTATAGAGACATGCGGATCTAAAATTTGACTCGGATTTATTAATTCTAACCCAAAAACATATTTCTCTTGAACATAATTAAACTTTTTTCATACGTTCTCAACCGTCTCTCTTCTTTCGGTCTTCTATGTATCTTAAATCCAGATTTTTTTTTAAAACTCTAGATACACTTTATGTTTTTCAAATTGCAACATGATATATGTTCTTCTCGAAGAAAATGATGTTCAACATAATCATCATAGGAAGAGCTTACCATCGGGTCGTATCGCAGGCATGCGTCGTCTTTGAAAGTTCTAGAACATTCTAACAATAAGAATATAACTAGATATTTTTTTAGAATCTGCTGATGATGAAATTCAATTAGTGACTCTGATCTCTTTGATTTCGTTAGATTTGGAAGATTAATCGTATTCATCATTGGAATCAATTAAGATATTCCCACAGTTCCACTATATTAGATGTGTTGGTTATTTGAATAGGTAAATCATGTGTTTTAGAAACTCTTTATTTGAGTCGATAATGTATTCCTAATTGATTTGACGAATAGGTATTTCCAGATGAAGGTAAGAAAAGTTTAAACTTTTTTACTGATCTTTAAACTTCTTTTGTGGCCTTTGTTAATTTTGGTACCTTCTTCAAATCTAATTCTGCTTTTATCTATGACCCTTCAATCACATATGATCATTGGCTTTTGCTGAAATTCATTATTCATGTTGATCTTTTCAAAGCAATAAGAGACACAATTTGTCAATATTTTATCTTTCATTGTGGTATTTGATTTATGTTTGTTGTTGCAGACAAGCAAATCACCAAAACCATTTGATCTGATTTTTACTATAAGTAAATCACACATCTGTTTGTTGTTGAAAAGATTAATCACACATTTGTTTCTTAGGAGAATTGGACGTATAGATAAGGTTAGGTGATGGATGAGCTTTTAGTTTAATTGAGTATGATACTCCTGTTATACAAATATACATCATATATTAACATCCCATAGCTTTTACAAAAACAATATTTATTTGTGTTAAATATCATAAAATTGTTCAAAAATTATTACTAAAACTTATATTCTAAAACTAAAATATATTATTCTTTAAATAAAATAAAATAAAACATTATCTCTGGATGGTATTACAGGTTATCAAAAGTTATGATGGTTTAAAACTATTTTACACCGGACATTCGAACGCATCTTAATTTCTATTTAGGATTTTATAGTGATGAAAATGTTTTTGATCTAAGAAGATAAAAAATATCTAAAACACCTACATAACTTAAATCAATCACTCTACTAATAATTACATTCTTCTCTAACACCCAAACAAAATTTATAATTTAACTAATACAAAAAAAAAAATTATAATTCAAAAAATATTACACCTGAACGCCAGCACAGATTATCAATATAGTTTTATATTAAGACAATTAACAAGAATAAATGCTCTCATAAATAACCTTAAATGCCATCAAATGATTTGCTATATCATCTTTACCTATATGGTAAAGAAAATTTCAAATTAATACTTCATCTATTCTCTATTAATCCAATTTCTAAAAAAATGTTTTTAAAAGATACATATTTTATGTTTTATGCATTTTTATTATTTATTGATGATAAATTGTAAAATTAAAAAAAAATACAATTAATTTAGAGTTCTAGAAAATTGTTAATCACAAAAAATAATATATCATGATTAAATTTTAATCTGTTTTTAATTTGTGTGATAAAATAAAAAATTGGATTAATTAGGAATGGAGGGAGTATGAAAAAAAAACAAATCTAATATTAATTACTTTTGTCAACAAAGATATTCATCAACTATAGTAAGTTTGAACAGGAGTTTCGAGGGACAACAGTGCTCTTTTCGCTTTAGAACTCATCCACGGCACAATAAAAGAACCAAACATATTGATGTAATATATCTTGCTCCATTATGAGTACCGTGTCCTTTAACGATTTTGAACTAGAATCATGTTCTAGATTTGAATCATACTCATCTTTAAAATTGATAATCAAAATTTACTTTATACAACTTTAATATTTCTAAATAGTTTTATTGGAAATCCAATATCGAAAATAAGATGTATTTAAAATAATATCAGAAATCGTTAAAGTAAGTTAATAAACAGTAACTAAAATTATTCAAATTCATTATAATAGTATATTACGTTATGTTCCCTCTTATTTCCAACTTAGGATCAAAGAATGCTGTAGGCTCACCAAAATATTGAGAAACAATTAATGCAATCTTCAAAAAGCTTAGAAGTAGATTAAAGATTTTGCAAATATCAATATCTAAATCATATTATTAATACATATAGGCATTCATGATTTATTTAAGTATTTTCTATAGGAAGGAGACTAATAATTAAGAACTTAATTATGTCCTAATGATTGTAAAATATGGGTGCACCAATTATTTGCGTTGCTGAGAACGTGGAAATGAACAGAGTGAGGATAAGGATGTTTCTATTTCTGTATTATTTAATTTTATGTTTTATGACAAAAATAAAATAAAATAAACGTGTAAGAAAGCTGGCCTTGGGCCTCTTTGATGTGTAGGCTTTATTCTTCAACATCACCATCCTTACTCCGACTTCCCTGCGCGTAGGGGATATTTATCTTTTTTACACATTCCTAAAACCATGAAAAATATAAAAAAAGTGGTGAAGATTTTCCCACTATGATAGACGTTTTAAATGGTGAGAATTTTTTAAATATTATAAACTTTGAAGAATGACTCGGGGTTTCGTTTAAAATTCTTCCGAATAATTTTTTATCTTTTTTAAATCACAAGTTAAAGAGACATAGATTTCACTTATATAGCTTTTGCAATCTTTATCCAAAATCAAAGATCTTAGCTTTTGACCAAACAATATTATCTAACTTTTATAGGGTCATAGTGATTCTATCAAAAGCCAAAATCTATGATGAATTATTACGGAATATCAAATCTACCAGTCTTTACATACATGTGCATAGGAGCCGGGCCCCGGGTGGTTATTTGTACTTAAGATTTTTCTTTTAGAACATCGCATTCATGAAAACCTTATATAGTTTCTCAAAAAAAGAAAATAATAATAACAGAAATTGATTATATAATTAAATTTAATTAAAAAAAAAAAAGAATTTAACCAATCAATAAAAGAAAATGTTGGATGAGTTCTAGTGGATCTCTCAAAGATTCTTATTTTCAGAAATTTTGCTCACGGCTCTCTTATTAATTTTTATTATTTTTCATTTAAAAAAAAACTCCTACTAGTCATACTGTTATGTAAAAAGTAAACCATCCAATTTTTTTTACTCCTCAAATTACACTGTATTTAAATAAAAAAACTGAAAGAAGACTAATAATCGTTTGCATGGTTTTTAACAACCGAACAAATCTAGCTGAACCAAACCAAATTGTATCCGTACATTTGCATATTATATGAGAAAAGGTGGAATTATCATAAATAGGTAATCGGAATTTCTGAACCCATAGCTCGGAATATTACCAAATTTTGTAGGCATAGTGAGAATGCCACAATTGTTATATATGATCGCATCAAAATCAAAACCTAGGAAACACATGAGTTTTGGACTTTAATTCCTACTAGTTATTATTCACCCCTTGCATTTATGTTTGGAAGCAATGAAAATAAATACATAATAGTTCCCTCTGGCGGTCTGATTTAAACCTATAATTTGTAATTCGTATACTTATGAATTTAAATTCATCCTTAACACGGTGAAATATTTCATGCCTTGACGTATTAGAATATCTACATGCTGGCAGATATTAATGGCTTTGATTAGTAACTCCAGCAGTATATCTACTGTTTTAATAATCATCAATCACAAAAATATATATAAAGTATTATCAAAATTGTTACTTTCAACTTTTTATATCGTTGTCTCATACAATTACTTTTTACCATTTTAACTATTCTGATATCTCTTACTGCTTTCTCTTGCCACTAAAAAGTTTGTATCGCCTTATAGGACTAATCCGATTATTAAACAGAGAAATTAAAATAGAGTAAACAAAAGTTAATTACTGCAAGTCGGAGAGAAGCATTGGCCTCCAAGACTTGGCCACCGAATATATGTCGACTTCCCATTGCTTAACCTTTCAACTTTTGTGTAAAATGTTAATATTTTATTAATATATCAATAATATTGTTTCCTGTCAAATAAATTACAGAAATAGAGGATGTATGAATGAAGATTGGCCAGATGCAATGTTTTTTCTATCGTGTAAATATCACTCACCGCCTAAAATTACAAGTTACAGGTTAGACTATTTATCGAAGGACGGTAGTAACTAAAATATTCATAGAATACTTTGCTTATGGGTTTATCTTCAACATTATCTACTTAAAAATATTTGTTTTGTAAATGATTTTGGTCATGTACGTTCTTTATTATTATTTTCTGTTTTTGGCAACCATTTTCTTTTTAAGGAATGAAACTGGAAACAAATCAAATAATCTGAAGAAATCTAAATACTAAAAAGGTATTTTCATCATCAAAAGACTTAGCCTTTTCTTACATAAAGCATTAACTTTATATTATATATTATAGTCGTTGAATTGTCCAAACTTGAGTCAATAATTAATTAAGAAAAACTACGATCCGTGATTCTTTTTTTGCTTTGTCAACAGCCTATCCGCGTGAATTAGAAGGGTTATGAATCTCGATATTCCAGATTTTTAGGGTATTCGGATTTGTATATGTATATGTAGTATTCATAATTTTATATATATATATATATTTGTATTTGTAGATATTCGTATATGAAAAAAAATTATTAAATATATAGGAAGAAAAATGGATTTTCGAAAATAAAAAATAAAATCCAAAAAAAAATAAAAAAATAGTTATTCGACAAAAAAAGATTTTTTGACTAGATATAAATATCTTCGTATATTCGTTCTAAAATTTTTTATTATCCAAATCCAATTTTTTTTACCAGGATAATCACGTCCAAATCTAGCGTAAATACACGTGATTAGTCAAAGTAAATGCAAAAATAGAGGATAAGAAGTAAAAAGAAAAAAAAACAGGACCATAAACCAATACCATTTTCTCACTACACTAACTTCGATTTCATAAACCCTAATAAGAAAATAAAAACAAAAACTCCACGCTGTATTTCCATGTGTGCGAAATACAAGAATAGAGCATGCAAAATATAAAAAAGTAAAAAACTGACTAAATAATCATATGATATGCCGAATTAAAAAAAAATCATAATAGTAACATTTTCTCCGTCCTTCCCCACAAACCACTCCCTATAAATGCCAAGCAAAATAGCTTCCTCGATAGTCCTAAATCATAACAACAACTTCTTCTTCTTCAACCTTTGCTTCAGTCTTCAACAACCTTCTTTTATAAAGATTTTGCAATCTAAGTGTAAAACAAAAAAGAGAAACCAAACATGGTGGTTTTGTCACAACCAGCCACTTTAGATAACCACATATCCGTAATCCCAACATACAAACCGGTTCCGGTTCTCACTTCCCATACAATCCCAGTCGTAGACCTAACCGACCCGGAAGCCAGAACTCGAATTGTAAAAGCCTGTGAGGAGTTCGGATTCTTCAAAGTCGTAAACCACGGTGTCCGATCCGAACTCATGTCCCGCTTAGAGCAGGAGGCTACCGACTTCTTCGCCTTGCCTCAGTCTCTAAAAAACCGAGCCGGTCCACCTGAACCGTACGGTTACGGTAGTAAACGGATAGGACCAAACGGTGACGTTGGTTGGATTGAGTATATCCTCCTCAATGCTAATCCTCAGCTCTCATCTCCCAAAACATCCGCCGTTTTCCGTCAAAGCCCTCAGATTTTCCGGTAATATTATCTCAAAACATTACATCACTCTTCTTTTCTTCATTCTATCAAAGAAAATCTAATTTTCAGAGATATTACATCACTCCTATTTCTTTATACATTTCAAGAAACAGAGCTGTAGCCTCTCATCTTCCCCTGTTTCGTTTTCCGAAAATTTTAAATTCTTTATAGTAACGAGTGAGTAATTGATATTCACACTCAAATACTGTACCATTGCATTATAAAAATTTATCCACTTTAGAGAAGAAACAGGCGACAGTCACATTGAGTAGAAACAGAGTACTCTGTTTTTTCATCTTCTAGCTAACAATATTCTGTTTTCTCCTTTGAAATCTGACCGTTGTGAGTGAAAATTAAACAGAGAGGCGGTGGAGGAATACATGAAGGAGTTGAAAGAAGTGTCGTGCAAGGTGTTGGAGATGGTGGCGGAAGGACTAGGGATAGAGCCAAGAGACACACTGAGTAAGATGTTGAGAGATGAGAAGAGTGACTCGTGCCTGAGACTAAACCATTATCCGACGGCGGAGGAGGAGGCGGAGAAGATGGTAAAAGTGGGGTTTGGGGAACACACAGACCCACAGATAATCTCAGTGCTAAGATCCAATAACACGGCGGGTCTTCAAATCTGTGTGAAAGATGGAAGTTGGGTCGCTGTCCCTCCTGATCACTCTTCCTTCTTCATTAATGTTGGAGATGCTCTTCAGGTCACTTTTCCTCTCCTTCTCTTTTTTCCCTTTGTAAAAATAAAATTATTATTAAGTTTTCTCTTTATAAGTTTTATGTATTTAAGATTTGATGGTACATATGTAAGAGACATTCCTGCGCTTTAATTGGCTAGTCAAAAGTCAAAATCTCAAATTGTTTATCTAATATAAAAATTAAGCAAGTGTTTTTTTTTCATATATAATTTATGTGTGTTATTTTTTGGGATAAATTGAGTTATCAAGGGAGTGATTGAGATAGGTGTGGAGGGTCGACCAAAATTCTCAAATGGAATTTCTTCTCCTTCTTTTTTTTGATAGAAAATAAAAATAAAGGTTACAAGGATATGTGTACGTCTAGAAATCTATGTTGACACTGAGCCTCACGTGACTATTACTATTACACGATAGACATGAATGTAGTATATTCTTTTATAAGGAAACAAAAAATTATATATGTATCCTTTAATCCTAATTTTGACTCATACAACATTTCCAAAGTCTAATTCCCACATAAGACGATTCATGTATTAAGAATATTCGGTTGATTGCAGGTTATGACTAACGGGAGGTTCAAGAGTGTTAAGCACAGGGTCTTAGCCGATACAAGAAGATCGAGGATTTCTATGATATATTTCGGAGGACCACCATTATGCGAGAGGATCGTGCCATTACCATGCCTTGTCCCTAAGCAAGAGGATTGCCTTTACAAAGAATTCACGTGGTCTCAATACAAATCTTCTGCTTACAAGTCTAAGCTCGGTGATTATAGACTTGGTTTCTTTGAGAAACAGCCTCTTCTTACTCATAGATCTATTGTATGAGAAGCGTAATCATGATAATTCCTTATCATCCTTTGTATGATAATCATAATTACAAAATGGAGGACATGGATAGTGTTTTGGATTATCTTTTCTTTTTGTTATGTTTTTCATTAGGTACAAAAGCATTTAGCTTTGCTTAGAGTTTGACCCAACCAATCCTACCTTTTGTATCGTCTCGTCTTTTTCTTCTTTTTCTTTTTGCCATATTTTGTTTGCGTTTCTTGGAATTAACAATTAGTGTTTATTTTTCTCCTTGCGATTTATTTAACATGCAGTACTTGATTCTTTTTTTCTTCATTTCCCACTTAAATTTATTTTTATTACTACTTGGGTGTTAAAATATCACAAATGAGTTAACAACTAGTGTTAACCAAAATTTACATTTTCACAAAACAAATAAAACATGCCTTACACTCTATGTACGTCCTCACTGTGTCCTCATGCAATGAAATTAGAATATTTCTCTGTTCTCATGCAATGGACTCGTCGTTAAACATATGGACTTGAGCTACGAGATTAACATGTCTGTTTATAATAGCTTCAGCAAATGAAAATAGCTTTATGACGTGAGAAAAGGCTTTCTGAACCAATAAAAAGAAGAACAAATTCATTTTTTTCTTCTTAACTCAACATACTTCTTTATTTTTTTTGGGTCAAAACTCAACATACTTCTTTCTATTCATATGAATGAGGAACAAGACTAGACTTAATTATCAGCCCATAATGAGGGCTGTAGCCAATCAAGAGAAACACACCTATTACAAAGTCACAAAGGAATTAATTTAGTAAGCTGTTTAGCAATTTGGTCCGAACACTGGTTGTTTCAGAACTGTGGGAAACTATCTCTTAGCACATATATACGAGAGCGGAGAGAGTCCTCTTCTTCATGTTCTTTTCTGTATGACGGGTTGCCACAAGTTAGAGTGCGAAACGTCGATGCCTAATAACTAAAATTTATCTTTAACAAATGATTTAAAAATATTGAATTTCATTTTAATAGTTTTTTTTTTATGTCAGAAATTAGTTACTCCAATTGGTATGCCAAGCCACACCCAAAGAACAAAGTCAACAAATGAGGTTAAGACTAATTTAGATCTAACATGTTAGTCATTTTTCTGGTTAAACCAAAAAAAAGCGCAAATATATTCCTTTCGCTATAGAGTAGTATATGGAAGCCGATTTCACACATCGCGTAATTAAACTATATTTCCTCCAACAAATGTTATTTTGACATATCTCGTTCAGATTAATAAACTTTTAAAATATACAAATATGTTTCTATTTAATATATCATTAATTAAATAAGTTATGATTTAAATTCAAAGGTTTTTTAGTTTTTAAATAGGTAAAATAAATACATTTGAGGTTATTTTAAGTCGCGTAATTAAACTATGTTTCCTCCCTTTTATTAACAAATGTTATTTTGATATATTTTATTCAGATTAATAAACTTTTTAAAATAAACAAATATGTTTATATTTAATATATATTAATTAAATAATTATGATTTAATTTCAAAGGATTTTAGTTTTTGAAGAGGTAAAATAAATACAATTGAAGTTATCTTGAAAACTTAAAACTATATTTTTATGAAAAAATGTAAAACAACTTTCTTTATAAAATCAACAAAATGTTATTGTGCTGCAGACGAAAAAAAAGAGGAAAAAGTCTTTTGTGTGAGGGATTGCTGCAGACTTTACATGAGTGGACATATTTCGTGGAATGTTTCGAGTCATTTCAAAAATCTAGAAAGACGATTAACGTTAAAACTTAAAAGAAAACGATTTTTAAAAAGAATGGTTTGCAAGGTGACGAAGAAAAAAGAAAAGGAAACAATAGTTGTTTTAAATTAAAATAGTATAGGGGAAACTAAAAGTGGAGACCACAAAGAAAAAAGAGAGACAGGGGGCTACGTAACATAGAACTGTACAGTTACTGTCATAATGTCGTTGGTTATGACTTTCATTTAGACACAAATGCCCATCTTCATTTCACTTGTTTCTTCATTATACCATAAAACTTTAATGTAAAATATATATTAAATTTTAGTTACATATACCCAAAAGGGTATCGACATTACAAATTCTCTTAGCTCATTAGAAAATTTAGTAGTGACTTTTAAAGAAGTTTATTTTGAACAAGTTTATGGAGAATGTCACCATAGCTCACTTGTTGAATTCACACTAAAATATTGTATACAAATCTGTAAGATCATTTTTAATTAATTTACATGGAGCAGTAAATATAGTATGACAACAGTTTGTGTTGTCTCTTGTCAGACTTTCAGGTAGTGTATTAAATATCAACCGCGATATACGTTCTTTTACTTTTTATTACTTTAATAGATGCCGCTATACTCACCTACCCGGAACTACCTAGGTAAATTAAATACATTACATGTGTACATTAATTGATATAGTTACATTACTCCAATATCAGACTATCTCATTTTAACAAAGTTGTGGTTGTACAATGGTAAAACTGATGGGTCGACTCTTCTAATATATCCAAGATATGTAGCTATTGTACTCCCATTTGACAACTATAGATGGTCACAGAACTGGATATTTTAAAGTGTTTGGATATTTTGGTCATAAAAACTTGTTGCATCCATAAAAATATTATAGGAAAATGAATTGTTCCAAAATACCAAAAATTTTTGTCTCAGGATTTTATAGGGAGTAATGGTTAGAAGGATCATAATTTCTAGATGTCTTTTAGAAATTTCATGTAAAAATTGTGAAACCTATACTAATATATAAAATGATGACATGAATTAATATATTTATTATTACTTGGTTTTGAATTCGTAAAACTTACTTTATTTAGAACATTAACTAAATATTCACTGCATATGTATCACACTTTTCAATCAATATACACACTTCAGTACCTCCACCTTTGACTCCTAAAGATAAATAGCGAAAAATAGTACTTAAACCCCTAGTAATACCGTCCAATAAATAATAAAGGCTTTGATGACTGCATGGAGTTATACGACACAATTACTGGCGAGGCACTGAACATATCATTTGATACGAATTCGTAGATGATGCATATTAATGTGTCATGTAAATCAAATTGGAATTAATTCAATATATTCTTTAACAAAAAAAAAAGAAAAAAAGCTTTTAAACAGAATTTTTTCTCTCAACCAAAAAAAAAAGAATTTTACCAAATATCCCATGTGAAATTATCTTCATTTTAAATGGAAAAGAGCAAGATGTGACTGAATGCAGCTTTTTAAGTGCATCTACGGGTCCAAAGCCAGCTCATGTTGGGCCCTTTTGTCTGTAGATTTCCATTTCTTCAATAATATAGGGAAATAAGTACACTATATAAGTAAAATTTATTTAAAAAATAAATGGAAAGAGGGACATTCCTTATATAATATGTACGAAAATGTTTATATATTTGAAGTGTGATTGTCAAGGCTAGGCGAAATGATATGACGTTTACACCAAGCTTGTATGTATGGCTCGACATGTTTTTCGTCTCAATAATGAATTAAAATTGTTTTTAACAATTTCTTTTTTTTCTTAGAACCGAGTAGATCCCAAATTCCTAATTGGAAATCTAAAATGAATATTATAAGTATCCCCCAAGTATCTACAATAGCAAAAAGGTTTTTTGATAACAATGAAAAAATCGTAATTGATTTGATCGTCAGACTTATATCCACGTATAATCTTTATCGATCACACAAACTTTGCAATTAAACAAGAAAGTCGAATAATTTTTAGTTATGAAAAGTTATGAAGCTCGACCAAATCTACTTTGGGTTTGTCAATGTACTTCTGGAGTATGGATATCTTTACATGTACTGCACAATATAAACTGCATTCATCAACTACGTACACAATATAAAAGAGATAATTTTGCTGAACGAAGGAAGTTGTTACAAATGTTTTGTTATTGTTGGATGCAAGGTCATCAATTCATAGGTTTTGAAGTTTTTTTTTTTTGGGTAAAATTTTTGACATTTAATTGAGTTGATAAGTAGTCACATTTATAAGGAAAAAAAACAATCTTGTTACATGGTGTTTGAGAATTTGTAATTACTACTCGAAGTTAAAGATCGAGTTTGGAATACTGCGGCTCCATGTACTTGTTTTGAATGACCCAAAAAAATGACTTTCTATATTTATACAAATTAGTATGGATTTAGCTTATAACTTTGACCAAAAAGGATTGAGCTGTGACTGGTCAAAAAAAATAAAATTAAAAAGTGAATCTCTTTATTAAAGTAAACATTCATACGAAAACTTCAAAAGTCCAAATCTAACTGGCCATCCTATCCTATCTCTAACTGTAACCACTCCTCAATTCTTTTTTTGAAACTCATGGAAAAAAGGGAAGATTGAAGCTTTTTGACATTCTTGCGAAATGTTTTTCCTTTTGTCGAAACCTTTTGACATTCATTGCATAGAAAGCTGAGAACTTTTGAGTTTAAAACTTCTCTCAAAATCAATCTTCCTGTGGGTTCCAAGTCATCTCATGACTTTGTAACCCGTGACATATCAGTCATAACTTTATAGTAGTAATTGATTAATAATGTCATTAAAAATTGATTAAAGACAGTGATTCCACATCGGGTTTTAAAAAACGCTTACCACTCCACCGTTTTTTATTACAAAAAACTAAAAGTAAAGGCCATGCTATTTTTATAATACATATGCTAGCCTTTATTGACGAGTAGTCGTCGGTTCTAGACTATCACCCATTTAAAGTCAAAAGTTTTCACAGCATTATTTGATCATCATATACTACTAGGCGTATTGTTTTTCAAATTTTTTGAGTTACCATATTTTATATTAGGGTGGACTAACTAATACTTGCCATGCTAATTTTTTTTATCGACTATTACATTATTATTAAAGATATATTATATAATTCTATAAAAAAATTTTTATAGCGGTTTTGATGTACGATATTATTATGATGAATATGTTTTGTTTATAACACTTAAATCTATGATGGACGGTTCTTTATGTACGACATTTTTATGATAGACAAACTTTTCCTGCAACGCACGAAACCACGATAGATAATTCTATTTATAACATTTTGAAACTTCTGAAAAATTTTATATTTTTTAATGCAAAAAATTGCGTTCGATGGAATTCAAACGCATACTTAATATAGAAACTTTTAAACGTTTAACCAATTGGCAATTTATACTCAGTATAGTACCGAATACCCGCAAGTTATTTGTCATGCCCTATACTATTAATGAACATCAAATATTTGGTTATTTATATCTAAAATGTACTTGGAATCAATATAAATTTCCATATTCGTCTCGTACAAGTCTCAACTTGTTTACAAATAATCAAATTTACTTAAAATAACAGCCAATATAAATCGAAGATGAGCATTTAAAATATCAAAAGAAAAAAAAAGAAATTTTTTCTCTAAGACTTTCAATCGATAGATGACATTACATATTTCCATTGTTTCCTCTCATTTCAATGTTCCAAGGTTATTTGTCTACTTTTTAATTCTTGTAAAACTAAAAGATAACAATAATTATTTTTTTTCTCCACTTGTATATTATAGATCATATAGCAACTAAATAGAACATGGTTACACATAGAATATTTAGAACTAAAATGTACCATATATAGAAAAAGCGGAGCTCTTTGGTTAAACCGTCCGTCCCACACCTTGTATTTACCAAAACATGTGGTCTATGTGCAGTGCGGTCTAAAATAACGTGGTTTAAATTTTACTTTTTGTTAGACGACGGATGCGTGACAACATAGTTAGATGGTTTTGTTTCTCTTCGGATATAGATGAAATTTCAAAATTTCCTAGTCATTTTCTTTTCATTTTTTTTCATTTTTCTGTTTCTCTATATCCCACTTTATGGAATAAAAACTTTTTTACTTTTTGTGATTTTTTTTTTATCGACATTTTACTTTTTGTGATTATGTTTTGTTTTGTGAACATCTCAGAAAATAATTATGTTATAGTTTGATATTATTGGCCTTCGTGAGCAAGAGACCCATCACTATTATAGCCCATTAATCAGCCCATTGTGGAGGCGACCCATACACTTTAAGAAGCCACGTTTTATGGTGGTTTTCCTTACTGATCAACTTGTATTAAGAACGTGAATTACGTATAACCAGAGAATCGAATATTGTAAAATTGTGATAAACAAATTTCTTAGTAACAAAAAAAAAAATAGACGAAGAAGAAAACAGAGAATTAATCCAAAAAAGGAAGACCAAAAGGAAAAAAAATGGCGTATCGGAGAAGACAAGGGATCACAAGAGCTTCAACATTTAAGGAAGACATCTATAATCAACCACCTGATCACGATCACGGTGATCTCAAAGGTCACTCTAATGGAGGATCTTTCAGATCTTCTCAATCTTTCTCTTCTCATTCATCCCTTGCCGCTCAAGCAATCCGCGCCTCCACTCAGGTCTTTCATCTCTCTATCTCTTCATTAGGTTACTTTTCCTGCAAGAAACCTAAAAAAACAAATCTTAGGTTAATGGATTCACGGCTTACGAAGATAAGAACGAGAGTCGTGGATTCTGGGGAATCCTAGCTCAAAAAGCCAAATCAATCCTTGAAGACGAAGAAGAGCAGCAACAACAACAACAACAAAACGTCATCGTTCCTGAACCTTCAAATCCAACCATACGCAAGAGCATAGACAAAATCACAACGTCTCTGAATCAGATCGGAGATAGTTTCGAGAAAGCTTTCGAAGAAGGTCGTACGATCGTAGCATCTCAAATCAGACGAAAAGGATCTGATCAAATCGATTCAGACAACAACAACAACAACAGTTATAACAACCAATCATCTGGATCAAACAGTCCATGGCAACCATTAACACAACCAAACCCACATGAATCTCAACTCAAAGCTTCACGTGACGTAGCCATGGCTACAGCAGCTAAAGCTAAGCTTCTTCTACGTGAATTGAAAACGGTTAAAGCCGATTTAGCTTTTGCCAAAGAACGATGTGCTCAATTGGAAGAAGAGAACAAACGGTTAAGAGATAACCGGGGAAAAGGTAATAACAATCCAGCTGATGATGACCTAATTAGGCTTCAGTTAGAGACATTGTTGGCAGAGAAAGCGAGATTAGCTCACGAAAACTCGATTTACGCGCGAGAAAACAGATTCTTGAGAGAAATTGTTGAGTATCATCAGTTAACAATGCAAGATGTTGTTTATATAGATGAAGGTATTGAAGAAGTAGCTGAAGTGAATCCTTCAATTACTAGAACTTTGTCAATGGCTTCATGTGCAGCCTCTGAATTGCCTTCGATCTCGCCTTCGCCTTCTTCTACTGCTTCGCCTTCTCGTCTTTCGGTTTCTACAGATGTTTATCCGATTTTGGTTCAACAGAGTTCGGCTAATGATGTTTCGGTTGAGAGTCCTAAACCAGTTCGACCACCTTCTTTGGGATATACTGATGATGGTAAGAGACCATCGTCGCAGCTTTCTGTTTAGAGTTTGATGAGTTTTTTTACTACCATTTTCATTATGTATGTTTCAAAATTTTTGTGTTTCTTGATTAATAACTTGAATTCAGTTTTTTTTGGCGTAATCTTTGTAATAGTGGTTCACTTGCTTCTTGATTTGATAAAACGTTTTTGCCCTCTACATCCATGTAAGTTTTTTACCATAGAACTTTTTTTAATAATTCTCTTTTTATTAAAATAGAAATTGTTCGAATTTCAAGGCGTAACGGACTCATTTAGAATCAACTTACAAGTAACCACGTCTTACGTACTTTTTTTTGTCTTTTTTTGGTCAAAGTCTTACGTATTTTAAAATCTGAAAACGAGCAGATAATCTTAAATAGGTGTTAAATCACTATTGAGTATATAAATGTAGGCTGACGCAGCCCGTTTAGCTTACTGTGGGCTTCGGCTTCGGCTTCGGCTTAAGACCTCGTCTCAACGTGTAAACGGTTTTGAAAGTGGGGGGACTCATTACATTAAAATGACATAGTTGGAACTTAGAATTCATTGTCAAAATTGTGGAACTGAAGGCTGTCAGGTGAAGTCTTTTTCACTTTCAGAGCATGGAAGATTTTATCATATGCACGAGTTAATAAACTTAATAAAAGCTTCTAGTTACTTGGGAATATCAAACAAAGTTCAAGTGTTGATAAACAACTAATCTCCAAAACAACTAAAGCAACATACAAACCAAACCCAAAAATAGATGCTTTTGGTTTAACCGAGTTCTTTCACCAGAAGATAAACACTACACTTGCTCGGCCACAAAACACGGCTAGCGAATTGCTTTACTATGTCACAGAAGCTTCATACTCCTTTTAAAGGATCTGCTGCTTTGCCTGACCTAGCATCAGTCCAAGCTTTGGCTATTGTCTTCTTCATTTCTTCATCTCCATCCTCATACATGTTCTGCAGTTTTTTTTATAAATACCAAATCAATGAAATCATAAGCTAATGAGAAAATGTACACATGCAAGAATTAAGCAATTCTCACCTTCATCAAGTTCATAATCCCAGCCATCGGGTCTTTCTCTTTCTCCAAACTCGGTTTAATCTGAACAAACAGAACAACATTTTACCATTAGCTTTAGCTTCACCAGACAAAAGCTCCACTACCACATCGTGTTCTTGAGTTTTTGGATATTTACCTTATCTTCTTTGTGGTGTATGTCAAGCCAGTTTCCTCTAGAAGATTTGAACATTGTGATAACAATCCTCTTAGGCTTTACAAGCACTTTACATTTCTCAGGAACAATCTCTTTATGCAACTTAGGGATGGCACATCGGTAATTCTTCCCTTGTACATAATGGATCTTGATGTCCAAAGACATTGGCTTGAACTCAGCTTGCACATTGTTCTGATCAACACCTTCCAATGATATGTACAACTACAAAAAAAATACAATGCAACAAGAAGAAAACTTCATTACAATAAACATACGAAAAAGCAAAAATTGCTACAAAAATTGAGTCTTGATTAGTTTACCTTCACTATTTCATTGTCTTGATCCCAACTAAATGTTCCAAGAGTTACATAGCTCACTGCTGGAGAAACTGGCTTAACCGAAGACGACGAAACCAGCTCAGGAGCTGTCACTGAGACCTCTGGTTTTGCGGTTGAAGCAACTAAAGAGTCTCTTAGCTAAACAAACAAGATTCAATCTAATCAGAAACTAAAGTAGAGCGCTTCTAACTCAATCCAAGAGATAAACTTTATAATCATTTCTAATTATCTAGTGAAAGCTAAATACAAATTCCAGAAATTGATACACACAAAACACAGAACAACGAAATAGTTCTTCTCTAAACTCAAAAATCAAATCCAAGTTCTTATTTGTAAGAGCAGCCTAAACATCGAAGGAAACGATTATGGCCAAAAAGAAAGATTTTTTGGTACCTTCTCCAAGTTGGAAATCTCGGAATTGATGAGATTGAGAACACGAGGTCTCTTGGCGATGTTCTGGAGTTGCCTGAGTTCATTCAAATCAAGTTCAAGTTCTTCCGCCATGGAAATACGATCTAGGGCAGCCTTAACGTAGAATCTGAACAGAGAAGGTTGCAAATAATATATATATATTAAACACGAAGAGAAGGGAATGAGAAAGTCTTGCGGAACCTAGAAAGTACTAGAAGAAACACTTCATTTTTTTTAATTTTTAAAAATCAATTCTAGCTTATTGGGCTGGGTTCTTTCATACCCAAGCCCATTTAATAAAAATTCAGTTTGACAAAAAAAAATGTAAAATTTTCATCTGGAACAAAACACAAGGCAATGCAATAAACAAAAAAAGGGTATTTATTTGCATATTAAATTAGAAAGAAAGAAAAAAACTTGAAAATGTCTACAAGTCCTTCCATTGCGTTTTGCACATCATCATCAATAAGCTTATGTAGTCGGAAATTTACACTTTTTGTTTTTTGCATATTTTCAACAGAAAACCAAATGCTTTGACATTAAATTTAAAAATGATGCCATGATGGCTTCAGTCGCTGATGCTAGATCAACATCACTATTGCTCATATCCTCCTCTATCGCTCCCTTGTTCTTGCAATGAGTTATGCTCCATTGTTGGCAATTGGAGCTTCAATATTTGTTTTTCCTTCTGTTTTAAAGTTTTTATAATAAGTCTGGATAAAAAGTAAATAAAGATATCAACAATTTCAACTCATTCCTCGAGCCCCAAAAAAGAAGAGACAATAGTCGTTATATTTTAGTCTTGGTAAAATATTGTGCCCGACAAAAAGTGCCCGACTAGAAAATCTATTCGTGTTTAAACCATCTACATTTATTAATTTGAACTTTGTATTGAAGTAGAACATTCAGTGTTACAATATATGCATGAACTAAGAAAAAAGTTCTAACGAATTTTTCTTGGACTATTAAGTTATAATAATTGATTTTATATCTGAGCCAAAGGTATCCATGTGCTAACAGCCTAACACATGAGTTTGATTGACATCTCTGTATAACTAATATGAGCTTAACTTTTCTCTCTTACGAATAATTCATTCAATCATCTTTGCGCATCTACAACAATTCTCAACTTTCTCTTTTGATTAATTATATTTTATGAAATTTTTGTGAATATTGTACAATACCAATTAAGTTCACATATCTGGCAGATTTATTCAGTAGCCAGAAGATCAGTATGAACAAAAGCTACGAACAGATTATTTTATAAGCATCTGATCTTGTATATATATATATATATATATATATTGTCATTTGATATTTAATTGGAGCTTCCAGATGAAAATCCAATATAACTAGTGGTGGTATTTTTATTTAAGTTAAACCGTGATGGATTATACGAACCCAGAAAGAAAGGAATAGGAAAAGCGATGAAGATATTCTTTTTTTTTTTTGATAAAAGAATTTCTAATCATTATTAACTTCGTCATTTTCTCTTGTTAGAAAAAGGAAGCTAGCTAATTCCTCTTTTACCGTCCAACAAAAATAAAACTAATATATATAGATATAGATGGTTGTGGTCGACAAAAAATGAAAATATAATAATCAATTTGATGAATGTCCCACACACATGTACACTCTGCACATATTCTATCACATGTGTCATGTATGCATATACGAGTAGTGTCATGTGTGTGCAATACATATAATCGTACAAAGCAAACATTTCATCAAGATCAACAAGAGATGAGCATATACAATGCATGCATGTGTGTGTAAGAGCAGATAATATATTAAACTATCGTAGGTTGACGGTGAGATGAAAAAGGAAGGTATCGTATGTCTAAGGTTCATGGATTCCACGTCCAAAAGATAAAAGGTAAAAGAGGCTTCACCTTCAGTGTAACCCACCAATAATATATGTAGTGTCGACAAAAAATGGTATATATATATATGTAGTTTACTCATCATTATTATATTTACTGCTTCACGTAATTAACCGTAGTAATGTATGAGTTTATATATATTTTAAAATTAATTGCTCTAACTTTGTAAAATATTACCCATATATTTGTTGTAATAAGCCATTTAACATGAAAATTTGCAATGAGAGTGGCTTAAATTTTGAGGCCTAAGTGACGTTGTATCCTTTGGATTAAAACAAGAAACACGATCTTTCACAGTTTATCTCAGTGGTGGAGCTAGCCATTAATTTTAGGAGGATTAAAATGTGTTTTCATTATTTTTATAGAGGTTTAAAAACAAATTTGTAAATATTTAAATCAATTTTTTGCTTAATATACAAGGAAATAAGTTTTTAAAATATATATATATATATATAAATCTTTTCCTTGTTGTCCATCTACCTCCGCATATACCTTATTGTTTGGTTTCATGTTTCAATCACTTGTGAAACATTCTGTATTTTATTTAATACGTTATTATTAAATTAGCCGTGATAGTTGTTGCCTCCGGCATCGAAGAGATTCAAGCGGTTCGTTGAGAGTCATATACATATATATTCTTTCAAAGAATTAAAATTGATTGCCGTGATAGGTTTTTATGTTTATGGACAGAACCAAGGTCCATAAAACATTTTTATTTAGACAATGAAAACTAAATTAACACGTGTATTAATAAGATCAATACATTTTTGTAATATGAATCGTCAGTTGTTTTTATACATTGGATTCGCTTTGCAGTACTGCATTCCCTTCTCAAGTTAATTAATTAATTATTCGGAACAAACATTCTACTCTCTTTTTTTCCCTTCAAAGAATCATATCTGAGACACTTTTGAAAATAATTTAATTCTTCTCGCTGAAAAAATGAACCGCATTAGTGGAATCTCTCTATTTACACGTAGAAGCTCTCCCAGTTTCTTTTTGCGTCTAGTACGGTCTTCTAATTAGCATTTGAATGGCCAAAATATAAACGCATGTGCAATATACTAACCGTTGCTTTCCCTTCTTTATAGCCTGTTTAAACAAAATAACACAAAAAGTAATAATTAAGACCACAAATTTCAATTAATCGTTTAATGTTTTTTCAAAATCATTTAATTTTGGTGTGGATAATCAGTACTTTATTAATCATATCGCTCCAAAAAATCGATACTTTATTAAGAAAATATGTTTAGATAATAAATACGTTTTGTAAGAATATAAGTGTTCTAGAAAAGCCGAACTTTTCAAATATTAAACGTCGTAATTAGAAGAAAGAAACGTCAGAATTCTCTTCTTTTTCTAACAATACGTCAGAATATTTTTTTTTGATGAATGTTTCTCAATCAAAGCTTTTTCTAGGGATCTGGTAAAGTCAAATGTTGATAAATACCGTCGAGGCAGAGGAAGTGAGGGAAATAATAGAAGTTGAAGAAGTAGTTGACGTTGATGATGTTGATGATGTTGATGATAATAACCCTACATTGTAAGCCATGGTCTCATCAGGCTGATACAATCCATAGTTTCTCTCAGAGGTTGGCCCTGGTTTAAGGTCTTCATTGAAGAGAGCAAAGAGATAAACATCAAAACTCATGTTTGGTCTCAGTGGCGTTCCTTCATTCTGAAGCTGTCTCCTTAGAAGATTCTTGTTATAAACTGCCGCGTTGGCCACGGTGGCTCCAACCTCATCTGCGTCGCCTTTAGACGGCCAACCAGTTTCTGAGACCCCAACCTCGATATCTTTGAAGCCAAGCCTCGCCATGGCGAAGATCACGGCGTCTACTTGAGCGTAGAGCATGTTGTCGTAGTGGTACTTGGTGTAGGGGTCAACCATTCCAGGGTTAGGGTTGAAGAGGACGTAGTCTAATGGGATATTTGTTGGGGAATCCTTGTATGCGAAGTAAGGGTAAGCGTTGATCCAAAAGGGTGATTTCGTGCTACGCAAGAAAGTGAGAAGCTGCGTCATTACTCCGGCGACTTGCGGCCTGAAACATCCGGCGGAGGGAGGGTAAGATTCTTGAAGGACCGATAGTGAATTCGGAGTCGATACTTGAATGTACTTGTCTAATCCGGTTTGGACCAAAGCACCATGAATGCTCATCATTGCAGGCACAAGATATCTGAAAAAAACAATAGTAAGGTGAATAAGTTTTAATTTAACCGAAGGTTCACATGTTGAATCCCATGGTATTTGAGGTGAGGGTGTGACCAGGGAATATCAATCTCAAAAGGACATAAGTCACATAACAATACCAATATTTGGAATTCTTAAGGCAACAAGATTTGTAAAGGGTAATATTTTTGAGGAATGTGGTGATGTATGTAACAAACCCTATGAGGCTTGAGTCGTCGTCGGTGTATAGTTCGTTGCCGACAGCGATACCGCCGATCTTGGTGGCCGGAAAGTAGGGTTTGATACGAGAATTGACCCATTGGAGAGCTTGTTGAGAGTCGACTAAGCTGGGAAGCATTTCATTTTCGACGGTGACAAAGAGCTCGATGTTGGAATTGGCGAATGAGGTTAAGACTTGAGGGTTTGTGTCGTAGATTCTTGTCTTGTTGATATGGAGTGAGCTTAAGAGTTGTGAAACTTTTTCTGGTGGAGGAAGATTGTCGCCGACTTGACCATAGTTTATGCCAAGAGAGGAGACCCTTTGAAACAACAATCCATGCTCTGTGAAAAAAAGATTAGAAGTTAGATAAATGTAATGAAAATTTGAAATTGAGATAATGGGGGGGGGGGGGGGGGGGTTGGTAAGACATAAATAAGCAACTAAAGAAAAGGTACCTAAGAATGTCAAGGAAAATAGAAGAAGAGCAATAGAATTGGTCATTGCAATTCTGCTAAACATTTTAGACATGGAGGAGAGACACAGGGAGATAAAGACAGAGAGAAAGTGTTTATAAGAGAATCAATGCAATGAAATGTGGGGATAAATATAGAGATGAAGGATTGAGATAGGACCAAGTAGGGGAAGAATAATTATTAATTTATAATTTAGAGATAACAATACTTTACTTTGCCTTTTTTTTTTCTGAGACATAGGGTCTTCTTAAATAAAAAATGACTGATTAATACATTATTATAATTTTTGCTAGGTATTTTAGAAATGGGAGTAGGTTTGGCAATTGGTTTATCTAATGGAAGTCTATTGTAAAAATGGATAGTGTTTGTCTAAAACATTCTTTGTGAGGCAACATGGGTTTCATAAAATTTTGGACCCAAGCAAAAAAAAGATGACATCTTAGATTGTCTCTTTCCAACACATTGCCAACTATGTCAGTCCAAAACTAAAAATAAAATTGAAAAAGTGGCCTAAAGAAGACACTTTCTTCAGACAAAGGCAAAGGTGGGCAAAATTGAATTGCCCACTATACTGGGTTTTTAATCTTAACACTATGTCTATGGCTTTGGCAATAGAAATAAGAGGATCCCAAATTTGGGAGTTGGGTGAACGGAAAAAATGGGAATAAAAGAGTAGAAATCACACCATCATAATGATAAGAGGATAGTGCTCTTATCTTCAGTTTATATATTATTTTTCTTGCATCTTGTGATATAAAAGTTTCTGTTGCAACTTTTTTCCTATTGTGAGAATTGTATTTTCACATGAAATCAGAGTGTCATCCCCTCATTAAATCTTACATTTGAAACTTTCTATCTAGGTTAGGTTGGATGTTGCTTTCTACGCATATTAAAATTCAATCTACGTTACAATTCAGAATTTCATGCAAAAGTAAATGTTTCTAAACTCTATCTCACTCGTCCTTATTTATTAAAACCATCACTCGTCCAGTCAAACCGATCCATCAACGACCACAAGGTGGCACAACTGTTCACATTTTTTATATTTGTTTGTTTTTTTTTTTGGGGGGGGGGGGGTCCTACTTATGGGAGCTGATAATTAAAAAATTAAATCTCGTTTAAAGTTATAAAAAATATCTTTTGGATTAAACAACCAATCAAATAGTCTTGTTTTTATTTAGTAGTGTAGTTGAAAAAAAGATATTGGAAATAGATCAATTTCAAGTATATCTTAAACTTTTTTTTATCAAGAATAAAAATGATAACATTTTCGACTTATAAATTTACAGCCTAAATGGTCCAAGCCAATAATTTAGTTGTCTGAAATAATGCAATTTTTTTCTCTTTGATATTAAAACATTAAAACCAATATATGATCACTTCAAGTCTTCAACTATGCACCATGATCTTCACCCAAAAAAAAAAACTATGCACCATGATGATTGTAATCTAACTTCATTTTTTCATAAAACTACAGGTTGAAAATAATATTTCCTAGATTTTTGGAAGTTTGGGTTGTTGCTTTTCTTATGGAACGACTTACTATATCGGATTTTGATTAATTTCTGAATATATATAAAATGGATTAGAGATCTGAAAACATATATAAAGTAGCTTTACGAAATTATGCAACAAAGTGACCCAATTTTGATCTTTACGTAACCATCCCAAGAATCTAGTAACTTTTGGAAGATGAATTCCACTAACCACTTGTTTATTTGTTACACCTTAGAGATATACACAAAAATATACATTAATTAATTTATATAGAATATATGAATTTGCATTATACTTGTTATGGAATGGGACAAATAAGCTGATGCAAGTGGGTGCACGTTATGACATCTTAATTAGTATTCTTAGATTCCCCCGATCTTGTTTTACCACTAATCTTTTTTGTTTTTGTTTTTTTGTTTTTTTGGTGTCGAAATACCACTAATCTTTGTTTTCCTTATAATCTTAACTCGATAGAGACAGTTTATGTTTCTAATGAAATAAAGTTACACAATAATAGTAACACAGCCACACAGGGTGTATCTTGTAGCTAATGAATATTTAGTTGCATGATACTTACGTATTTTTGAATCAAGACGCTTATCGTTTATTTTCAATGGAATACAGTAAAAAAAGATGTATTGTTGACAATGAGGCTATGGTATAACTAATCCATTTCATTTCATAATATATATAAGGCATGACCAGTTCAAAGATTAATATGTGTTGTGGCCTACCTGCTCTTGTTTTATTTGATAAAATCGAATCAAGATCGTTATCCTTTAATTTTCAATTTTTTCTTGTTCTTTGGGTTTATTTATTTATTAAATTATATGAGAAGAAAAATCATGTATTTCTCTTACAAATTGATACACATAGGTTTTCTTACCTTCCACAACAACAAAAAGTTCTGCTTACCATTATTTTTAACTTTATCCTAAAGTTTGGTAAGAAAGAAAAGATAAACGATATTGTTTTGTTGGAAAACAAAATAACGAACATTGCTATTTATGAGGGATAGATGTGATGGCTGACTAATGAATTAGTGAGGTTGATGGTTATGACTTATGACAATTATAAAATCAGCCAAACGAAAAAATAGAAGTAAAAAGAGAGAGGAGCAAAAAAGGATTGGTACTTCCATGAGAAAGCACATGCTTGATTACTCAACAAAATAATTGATAATTAGGTCACTAACAATCCACTATTTAAACCTTTCGAGTTAAGTAATATGGTTAGGAATCAATCTCTGGCGCCTCTTTTCCATTAATCTGATATTTCATATGAAAAATGTGACACCCCTTCTCTCAGACATCGAAAATGTACAAAAGTTTATATTATTAAACTGATACAGCCAAACCATGCATGTATACGCAAATGCTTTAACCTGATAAAGTACATCTATCTAATATGTAAACTTACACAATTTTTTTTGATAATACTACATATAATCAAAAGAAATACATGCCAAGATAGTTATATTATTGATATACTATGAATCTGATCATGCGTTTTTAATTACGATAATGCAAAGATTTATTTAGGCCAAGGTTTACGGCCCAGATCGATATATTGTTGACTTAGGATTTTTTTTTTTTTTTTGATAGAATTAGGATTATATATAGGCACTGTTCGTTTGACAGCCGCATGCAGCTGCAGCTGCGGCTGCGGCTTGTAACCTGCGGCTAGACGATGTGATTTTTGTTCGTTTAATAGCTACGCGTTTAGTCACAGCGATAGCTACATGATCCTGCTCAAACAAACGAACAGAAATTAGTCGTAGCCGTAGACGCAACAGTAGCAGACGCATTGCCAAATTTTTTCAGCGGCTGAAAATTTCTGACGCAACGATCTGCGGCTATACTACTAGTTTTGGCCGCATACTGTAGCCGCAAAAATCTAAAACTGCCAAACGAATAGGACCATATACTACTAGTTTTCATTGTCTCGTTGAATTTTGAACAATTTGTCTCTAGTACTAGTATTGATTATTCTTTTGCCCGTAGACCTTGCTAACTCTTCATTAATAAACCACAATAAAATGTGTTTGTTATTTACGTTTCCCTTTGTTTTCTTAGATCCGTTACAACAACTATTTCAAAATATAGTTTTCTTGTGCTCAGGATTCAATTTTTATTGGGAACAGAGATGCACTTTTTAAATTGAAAAGAACTAAAGGCTGATTCCTGGTATCGAAAAAGATTATGGACCAAAAATCCAGAATTTCTGCCATTTATATATAAAAAAAAACTATTTCAAAATACCATTCTTAAACTATAAAGAGTATATATGTATATCGCATACATCTAACACTATTTTTTTTTTGAGTTCTTTGCGTTCAGGGTATTAAGCCACCGATCTCGAAGTTCATCACCAACTCTTTGATATTGTTTGCTAAGCATATATATGCACCAAAGTATGACATCGATCGGTGAATCTACTTATGCGGATAAGATTTACTTCATGATAAAAAAATTAGATCATGTTCGTTGTTTTAACCTTTCCCCCTTTGTTATAGAGGAAATGATTCCTTGGTTTCACCTTTGGATCAAGTACTGAATAGATTTCACCAACGTACACTTACGCGGATTTAAACATTTTTTATGACATATCGGACCCTTTCTTATTCTATTTCATGTTGAAATAGATATATTTTAATTTGGATAAAATGGAACACTTATTTCTTTTTTTGGGTACCAAACCCATAATTTCCTTACCCGATGAGCCAAATGATTTTAACCAGTTTTCCTACCCCAAAGCATAAACTGAAATTGTCAAAACCAAATGCAAAATAAATTGATCATTTATATCCATCGATAAATTTAGGGTTACCACAATACTATGAATAAATAAATATATTTGAGAAACAACGGTAATTTTTATTGTAACTTGTAAGAAATTACTTCTAATTCCCTTCGAAGATACTTGAATAAAGATTTCCGTTCCTTTTCCAAAATCTGCGTAAAATAAAGTCATGTAATTACTAATATATGCATGTCAGCATGTGATCTGATTGGTAAAAGACATTTTGAAAAAGTAAAGAAAATAGCTTTAATGTTTAACAAGCAAAGTTACAATATGTAGTCGAGAGGTACAAGATCATAAATATCAACACACCAAAACAGTATATATATATATATATATATATATATATATAAAAAATAGTATTTTTCCAAAAAGTATAGTAAGTAATATCGCTAAAGTGAAAAAAATAAGAAAAAAGAAGCGGAAGAAAAGAGGAGAAAGCATATGCTTATGTATCTTCCATTACTTTAATTTCAGCAATGAATCTACGAAATGAAAAGAGTGAAGACCAATGTGGTCAATCTATCAAATTGCATCTTTCCCATGTTCGAATTAAGTTTGCATGTTTGTAAAGATCACAACCATTACGACTTTAAAGACATACATATATATAACTATCTAATACATATATATATACACTTTCGTTCTCCAATATATTGCTGTTATTTAAAAAATAAAAATAAAGAGAAGATAATTGTTGCAGAAAATAATAGATTTTGTATGCTCGAATAAAAGACGTATTCATTAGTTATGCAGTAGAAGCTAAAATAGATTTTGTTCCGCGGCATTAAGTTTCATTTAAATTATTCTTAATATCAACTAAATTATACAAATATATAAATTACGAAATATAGCTAAAAACTAAAAATGTTATTTTTTGGGGTAAAAGACTTATCTCAACATGTATAACTAATGTAGATGCAATACATAATTTCAACACTCGCTAAAACCAAAATAGATTCAAGATCGGTGGTTTAGATATATGTATATTGTCTTAAATTAACTTAGTGAGGAAGATCAGCATTGGGAACATACTTTAGTGAAAGTACAAAACAATAGCAAAAAGGAGAAACAAAGATAAGGAAATATTTTAGATAAATTAATTGAAATGTCTAAATACAATAGATGAAAGGCTAAGTTGGGGAAGAAGATGGAAGATAGCATGTGCATGTGTGTGTAGTGTTTTTTTTTTCTTAAAGACACGTCTCTTTTTCATTTGGCTCTTTTAAATCTTATTTGCTTCTTTAACAACTTGATCAAATTTATACAAGAAGGTGGAATAATTTGGCTATATTACGTACATTGCGATATACATTCAAAACATATAGTTTACAATGCATATATATTTGCAGTGGTAGATGTATAAATAATTTTCACAGTTGACAGATATATAAAAGAAAATAGAAAAGGTGTCATACAAAAATCGATATATAACACCGTGCAAATGTATTATATGTTCGTTCATCAATTACAATTTTTGTACCATACTTAAACCAGTTAAAAAAAACAAATACATGTATTTAAACACTACGAGAAGATTAGTTATAATTTCAGATTCCCTATAAATATTTAACAAACAAATTGACGTACGGTAAACTTGAATTTTGCTTTCTATTGAATTGAGTTTTAGACCCTGAATAATTGGTAGCCGCTCCAGTACATTTGAACTATATATATGTCATATCGTTTGGTTTGAAAACTAGGAAACTAATCGTATGATTTGTATATTCAATGTTATATTTGTTACTATATAAGGCGTTGAATTTTCAGTTGAAGATAGTTTTTTTTTTTTTTTAATTAAGTTAAAACATTTATGCTTTCATTGAGCTCATAGATAGCTACAGTTGAATTTTTTTCCTAGCTTTTACATATATATATATATATATATTGTATTTTAAGAAAATACCACACCAGTATCATACAGCGACAACGTTTTAATTGAATGTTTGATTTATTACAGTAGATTTCAGAGTTCAGAATTTTTGTAATTAGCTAAAATTTTTTTTATTTCATCGATGATTCAATTTTTAAGCAATTGTGGTGGAGGCTATGAATGATAAGATAAGCTAATGAGAGGTATGAAAAGCAAGAATGCTTATTGGTTTGATTAGAAGCTCGATAAGATTGGATTTCGTATGAGAAAAAAAAGTTACTTCCACATTCAACGCTTTATAATTATTTTTAGTTTCTTTTAAGCTGTTATCCATTTCGATAACAGAATTGGTCCAACTTGATCACATATTATAAGAAAAATTAAAATTATTTATCTCGAGACATGATCTATGTACTCGTAACTTTTATTCGTTAATATACACCAATGCGTGAATACACTTAAAATACTTGTAAGTAATTGACGAACTAGAATGCCATTGGTCGTGCAAATCATATACAAAATAATTTTTATAGAATATACTGTAAATTTCTTATTAGTGAGTAGATATAGATAGATACAAAATTGGAAGAAGAGGAGCACAATGGTATTCTAGAAATCAGCTCTTGTGTTGAAAGAAAGAAACAAAATAAGAAATAAGCTCTTGTTGTCCTAGAAAGCCATTGAAGACTAAAACATATAACTAATTATTTCAAATTGACGAATAAAAAGAATTTTAAATGTAACAATTTTTTTGATTAAAGACCGAAACTCATCTACGAAAATCGAGTATTGTTTAGATAGCAATATGGAAATAGTATAATAGACATTTTGGTTTTTGTAATTTGTCAGAACAACATTTCTGTCCCATGTATTAGATAACACTTTCGGACACAAATTACAAACACATACGAATATGATACAAGATTAAAAACATAATCGTAGTCTTATTCATACAATCTGTGGTTCACAAACATTGATCTCCAAACCAAGTAGATTTGTCAAATCTCCTTTAAGCAAACAGAATCTGAGAATTCGATGGAGTTAAATCTGCATAACGTTCCGGTGACTCCACAACCTCCCACCTCACACCAAACTTATTCTCCGACCTCCAAATACTCCCAACCGCAAGATGAAGATCCCGACCAACGACATATACTCTGTTCCCGTAACAGTTAACCGCAAACGGTCTACAAATCTGTTCAGGCAATTCCGGTCCACTAATCGTCTCCCACGAATCTGTAACCGAATCATAAACCTTCATCTTCATTCTCTCTAATTCAGACACTATAAATAACCGATCGTAAATCACGACACTTGTCCCGGTCCATCCTTCTCTTAACCCCATTGCCATTGTTTCCCATTGATCCGTCCTCGGGTCATAAACTTGACCTCGAGGCGATACAAAGAATGGCCATAACCATCCTTCCGTTACCAAAAGCTTCCCGTTTAGAACTGCTGCATCGTAAGACGCCATGTGTGCGACCATGTTCGAAACTGGCCGCCAATTACCATCTAAAGGGTTCAAAACCTCAGCAGAATCGAGCTCAAATAAATCCGCAGCATTTCCACCTGCTGCGTATATCATCCCATCGATCACACCGGTCGCGAAAAACGACCTCGGGGTTATCATTTTGTTCGTGACAGTCCAATGATTCCTCACCATATCATACTTCAACACCAAATCAAGAGGGCAATCCGAATCCGAAACCATCCCACCACATACAAACATAGTACCTTCTCGAGGCATCGAAACCGATCTGAATCCGTGAGGACACACTTTATTTCTACAAGGCATCGCGGGAATTTCGTGCCAAGTGAGATTCCTCAAATCCAAAACCTTCCATTGGATTTTCCCTGTGCATCTGCTAAACCCGACTACGAACAGCCACGGGTCTTTAAATCCGAACTCCTTACGCCTCGCAAAAAACGTCTCTTTGGTACCAAACAAGAAATGCCATCTCTTGCACACGGATTTACTCGATACATGGCTTTCGACTGGAACCCGTAAAAGACAGTTAAGAGCAACATCATCTGGTAAACCGGGAATAAAAGGTTCTCCTCTAGGAGACAATTCTAATTCTGATGATCTATCAAACAATGGTGATTGAATTGATGCAGCTACCCTAAACTTCGGAGATAATGTCATCTGAGAATCACCAAGCTTATGCACAGCTCCTCTTTGAGATGAAACCCTAACCCTCTGCATCTTCTTCTCCTTCTAAATAAACTCAAATTTCCCAGAAAACCCACAAATTAAGCACTCATTTATTTCAGATTCAATGATCAGTAATTAATGTTTAAATCAGTAAAGTTTTCAACGTTGGGTTCCTCTTCTCTTGTTCAACCTGAAATGGAGAAAATGGAAACAAAACAACAACCTTGAGGATCAGCATCATCACTAACACTAAGACTCATCAAATTCAAGTTCTATAATAGAATCGATTGTAATAAAATTCAAATTCGAATTCATTGAAACAAACCCTAGAAGAAAAAGGGGCAAATCAGTGACGAAACAGAGAAGCAAGAATTGATAGAACAAGTAATCAAAGCTAAGAAATTTAAAGAAAACGAATAACAGATTTGTTCAATCTACTTACAGAACATGAGGCGGCGATAGATACTGTTGTTTGCTTCGTCGCGAATCTTTCAGCTCTCTCTCCTTTTTTTTTTTCTTTTTTTTTTTGGGATAAATTGTTAATAGAGAAGACGTAAATCCATTTGGAGAAATTATAATATGCATTTTCAATTGATTAATACAGAGCACAAATAAAAAATATTTGTGTCTGAGTGTATATTTATTTATTTAAGTAACTGCCGCAAATCTTTGTGTAGAATCTGTAGATGTATGTCCTAATGACAGTTATTTTCTATTAATTATTATCTTATGAAGTTAATAAAGAATGATACTAATATGAAACAGAGGCTGCAAATTAGCACAATATACAAATCTCTCTTTTTAAGTCAGGGATGAGTGAATGACCAAAAAGGTTAAGAAAATAGAGTTTTGGTAGTAAAGTGGGTAATTCTAGCCCATACAATAAATGAGTCTTGTTACATTTATACAAAGGTAAATCTAGACCAAAATCTCAAGTCCAATTTAGATCACACAACTTTTTATTTTCTGGTCAAAAGATAATCCAACTTCTAAATATAAATTAATATATCAATAAAGAATATCTGATCGAAAACATCAAGTATGATGGAACGAGAAAATATATGAATAGTAAAAACAATAAAGCAAAAGAAAATACCGTGATCCCTCTATTTGTTTTTTAGGGTAATTTAGTAGATGAATATATACACTAAATTTTGTGGAACGAGTGAAAGTTTTTTTAGAACTTTTTCTGTCAGTGGTGAAAATGAACTAGATATATACAACAAATGATAAATTCAAACATATATGTCTTCTAAAATTGAAACACCAGTTACAGTCAAGAAAATGAATTTATGATATGTAATCAGATTTAATATAGTGAATATACACAGTACTTCTTATTTCTTTGTATAATAGTTGAATTTTATAATCCAAAACCTTTTTCTTGTGTGTTTTATTTGTAACATAGTAATTTCGTTGTAACGCAGTACTGGTATTTACTATATAATGTATTAATTTCATGACATGATTAGAGATTCATGACTAAAAAGTCACATCACATATGTGATTACGCGAATACATAGATGAATACGAAAATGTTACATTAGATTTATTATCCTCCGTTGTTATAAATAGTTAAAGAATGTAGAATTAAATTTAAGATGCGCAAATGAATGATATGTGCATCTCGTTATACTGTGGAGATTATTTTTGACGGAATATGATATTTATTTCCCGTCGCATATTTTTTTTACTTTATCGTCCGTCGAAAACATATCTTTTTAGATTTTTCAGATACATGCAAATATGGAACTATAATGTCTTGAAAAGATAATAAAAGGCATGCAGATACAACCAATTAAGGTGATGATTGTGACCATTGTCTGGTAGGTATTGGCCGTTGGTAGTTTTTCCGGTGAGTTCCTACCCCACCATAGGATTCTCTCAATTATGTATATTGGACAAAACACAAATTGATTTTTAATAATATTTTTTCCAAAACATTAAATGGTATTATATCCTCCATCAGCCAATCATACAGAATTTACAAATAATCAAATCCAAAAAAAATCAGAAAATGGTCACTAAAAGATATGGAAAAAGATCGTTCCATGTGCCAATAGTATCCAGTATCGGAATTTTCTTTAGATAAATGCATGTATATGTCGGATTCTTGAATATTTGTTTAAATGATTTTGCCTCTTTAAAGTAGTAATAGATATAGACATAAGATCTTGCCAATGACAAGTTGTAATGATATAGACATGAGATTTAATTTATTGTACCAACATATAGTCTTTATAGCCGTATGTATGAGTCCATGTGGCTAACCCAATTATCCCTTATTTCTGTTGTGTTTTGGTGCTCCCCATGTGCTAATATTTGGACATCAATCTAACGTGTGTGTTTAATCCGAAAAACTTAATTCAATTAAAATCGAATAAAAATGTAGAAATCAAATTGGATTTTAATACTTTTGACGTTGTAAACAACCGGAAAAATATTTAATCATAGTTACTTTTAAAATTAAAAACATTTTATTAGAAAACTAAATTCGAATTATATATATATATATATATATATATATATAACGTATTCCTAGTAAATTTGGTTTCAAATGGTTACTATATAACTTCATCAACCTGATATTTAAAAAAAAAAAAATAATCAAATAAGTGAAATCCAAAACCGACTCCAAGATTAAACACTTCGATGCTAGGTCAGATTTAAAGAAGTGGGTCGCATTAAAAATAGCTGAACAAAAGATTGGATCAAGCAATAGCATGACGTTTGGAGGTTACATTGTAAGAAAGTTTTAAACTACTTGCGGACCTATAGTCAAATCAAAAGTTCAACATGTCAATTATAATACTATAAGACTTAGGGTTCTAATAGGCAATCTTGATTTACAATAAAAGAAAACCGCAAAACGGCGGGGGATCTAGACCAATAGGATCATATCAACAAATAACTCTCAAGTTCGTATTAGCCGAAAATTTTGTAGTGGCAACGGATCTCTAATTTTAAAATTTCAATACTTGTGTTTGCTAAATAGACGGTTGGATATGTTATAATTTTTTTTAAATGAGTTATACGTATGAAATATTTTTTACCCTAAAACATATTATCACATGCTATTTACAAGACATGATTTTTAATAAGAATTATCAGCGTAACATAATGATCCAGATTGGTAGGTTGTAGAGATAAACTGTGATATAATAATTAAGATTCAATCATCAATTCCATGGATCATAGAAAATATGGTGCAGCTAAACGATATTCACCACAAACAGAGAAAAGGTAAAAGAAAAAAAAAACTCATGTCATAAGGCACTAAGAAAAGAGTGGAAGATGCCCTCAAAATCAACTTTAGAGAAACATAGTACATTTTGTCTCCAAACGATGAAGCCACTTGTTGGATTGTCACATTCATACCAATGAGATCTCTCGTTTTCTTACGAGTTGTCTACCCAATCTTTTCCTTCCTTCTTGGTTTTCTTTTAAAGTAAATTTAGAATTTTAAAGTATGGTTCTTTAACCATCACTAAACCCTAAAATATAAACAGAGACGGGAAAAGGTATGAGTTTCCATTATTTCTAGTGGGAAAGAGAATCCTATTTTTTCTACATGTCGTGGAAATTAGTTCGAGTTACAATTTTCAAATTCACTCGTTTCTAGAAAGAAAAAAACCAGTCCAACTGATTAGATTAGTTACAGTAGATATATTATATAACCGATATCTTATAAGTAATATCTAATTGTATATATGTAAGAAGTAGAATTATTACAAAGTCAATGTTATATAATGGTTTAGTGGAAAAAAAACATTTTTTTGTTAAAGGATTTTCAGGAAAAAATCATCAATCTCATTCATTTATATAAAATAAATTAAGTTTATTTGGCTGAGAAATAAAAGAATAATTCTATTCACTTTTCCTTTTAATCAAATTCCTATTTATAAAAGTACCTTACAATAATAGAAGAGAAACGTCGAACATACCCAATGTTTTCAAAGAGCAAAAACAAAACAAAACAAAAGCACAATACACAATTTCACAATTAACTTTAAACATGCATCTTTCAGACATATAATGACTAATATTTTTTATAAAATTGTTGAAGATAATATTAAAAATATAGTGAGACAAACGGTCAAAATTGGGTATTCAGTGACCATTGAAACCACATATAAAATGAACGTAGCGACTTCTACTATTTGTAATTCAGATATAAAATGATTAACGTACGTAACCATTTCTATAATTTGTAAATCGACGGAAGTCATGGCTAATACAACCCTCTACAATGACAACATGGTTCCCGGTCGCGCATCCCATGGACGTGGATATTTCTGTCCAAGTTCTATTCCATCTGCAATTTTCTGATCACTGTTATTGAAAGACGAGTGAAAACAAAACCATCTAAAAAACTAACACAAAAGAAACAGTAAGACATTAACGGAATTTTCGACAGACATCAAACCTTGTAGTTATTTTCGACGGTAAACGACAGTAATCCGACAAATTTTGAAGATGTAGATTTGAAATATGTTGGATATTTCGACGGAAATAATACCGTCGGAATCCGAGGATTTCTGAATAACTATCAAAATCTGTCGAAAAATAAAAACGTTAATATTACCGTTTATAGCTGTTGTTATTTCCGTTTGTTATCGGCGGATTTTTGAGCGTCAAAAATCTGTTGGAAATCCGTCAAAAAATTTTGACGGCATTATTTTCTTTGGAAATATCCGATGGATTTAAGGTTTTATGGTCTATTTTCGAAACGTTTCACACTATATATTTAAAAACACAATTGTGACACTTATCCTATTAGATATGAGACAAAATAAACTGTTACAAAATGTAAAGATGTTTACAAGATATATTATGGTTTAAACGTAAGTGTCCGATAAAAAAATATATACATAAGAAAATAATATAATCATAGCTATTGAAATTTGTTAGTTTTGTTAATTTGATATAAAACAAAGATATTTTTAATATCCTTAAAATCATTAAGATATAATACTAGAAACTTATCTCAAATACAAAGGATAGTAAATGACTCCAAAACCACATATCCTTTGGAAATTCATCGTAAATATACGACGAATTTCTGATGGTCTTAAGGATAGACGTGTCAAATTTTAATGTTTGACTAAACAATGAATAGACATGCACGTTTCATAATTCATCGGAAATGTCCGAAGGATTTTCGATGGTTTTAAGGTTATATGTATCAGGTTTATAAACTTCGGAAAACATGCAATTTCACAAAACCGTCAAAAATTTGTCTGATATTTTCCGACGGTTTTCCGTCAGATTGTGAAATTTAACTTGATAAGTTTCTTTTCAACTCCCGTGTATCTTACATTTTGTGTATCCATCGGAATTTTGTTAAAAATATCCGACGGATACGCAAAATGTTAAGAGCAAATCTTCCTGAGTTTCGTCGAAGACCGCATCTTATTAATTATTTTACAATTCCGACGGATTTTTGACAGATATATTCGTCGAAAATTTTGTTTAATAGCCATCTTCGTTTTTCTCGCTATTCATTTGCAGAAAACGAAGAAAAATCGGAAAAATAAAACTTATAATCCTCTCAATCCTTTCAAGCTCTTCGATTTCATTCAACATACCTTCTCATTGCTCAAAATCTTCTAAACTTGTAAGTTCCTAATCTTTTACATTAGATTTTTAGGGTTTATGAGTTAAATTGTAAGATTTAGAGAATTGAAATTTAGAGTATAGGACTGGATTTTTAGAATTAGTATTTGGATTATTATATCTAGGATTTGGTTATTTAGATTAGGATTTGAGTTTTTAGATTTTGGATTGTTAGAGTTTGGAAATTTATTTGGAATCTTAAAATTTTTATTTTGATTTTGATTAGGAATGAATATTTGAAAATTGTTTGAATTTTTTTTTTAGTTGAATTTGATTAGGAATGAAAATTTAGGATTTTTTTTCTTTTATTTGCAGTTGGATTTTTTTCATTTTTAGTTTGATTTTGAACATTGTATTAATTTTGAAATTGTTTGGAAATTTTAGAAATTTATAGTTGTTTTTGTCAATTTTAAAATATTTGTCAATTTTAAAAATTGTTTGGAACTTTTAGAATTGTTTTTTCAATTTTATGATTTTCTCAATTTAAAAATTGTTTGGAACTTTTAGAATTTTAGAATTTTTTTTTCTATTTTATAAGTTTTCTCAATTTTAGAAATTATATGGAACTTATAGAAATTTATAATTGTTTTTCGATTGGATATTTATTTTTAACATATTTGTATTGTGTGAAATTTTAAATTTTTATTACAAATTTAATTTAATTTTTAATTTTTTTTCAGGATTATGGTTTGTATAATTCTAGTTTTAGGATGGGTCGTTCGCGGCGGAGGTGACATGCGAGTGGTGGTATTCAAACCCACTCGATTTATATTCTATAGACCTAATCATCGACAGAAAGTACTTCAGTGTCAAGGCAAATTAACATCGAAAACTTCGTTTCTCAACCAAAACGAAAACACTTGACACTATTTCATCCAAATTCGAAAACACTTGACACTATTTCATCCAAATTGTATTAGAAGAGTTATATTGTAAATTTTATATATTATTTTTATATTAGTAAAATTATATAATTAAATATCTTTATATTAATTAAATTTTATAAATCATTTTGTTTTGTAGGCGTGGTTCATGGCTTAATCAAAAGTATATATCAGCACCCAACATAGATGAAGTTTACGCACCCCAAACCTTGGTAAATTTTAGCGGAACACAAGTACAATTATTTTTTGGCGTAGGGGGGCAACATAAGTTTATTTTTTTTGGAAAAGGGAGCACCATATGTTTTTAGACTTTTAGTACTTGGAAGACGGTCCATGGTTCTTCAAAGGATGGATGGTGATAGTGGCTTAGTGGATTATAAGGAATCATCGTATGTATCTTCAAACAATATCTTTATGGTTTTAGTTTAAGTTAAAATGTTAAAATCGACGCGCCTACCCGGAGAAATGCTAGCAGAAGTGTAGATTCGAGTAATTAAAATGGATGTTCACAAAGAAATACTTTTATTGTTGTTGTCTAGTTTAAAGAAATATATAATCCACTTCTAATCAGATTATATAGTATAACAGGCTGAACTTTACTTTTGCAAAGGTTGGGGTTCGCTTACACATGGTATTTATCATGTCATCAAATTTAAGCTATTTTATAATTCTCCCACTGCTGGGATTTATAGAAGAACATATAAACATACTAATCAAGAACCTTAGCCCTAGAAATGAAGATGGCGGAGATCATCTTACGGAACATGAGAAACATGAGCTTGAGCTCTTTGATGGAGATGAGGTTATGATTGAGAATGAATCTGGATTTAATCTTCAGAGTGGGATTTCCATATAAAGTACTCAGCAAGTCTCTCCATGTGAAGCATTGGAGCCAAAAGAGAGATACTATCCTTTAACTATTAAATATGAATAATAATACTTATGATCAAATCACAAGGATGACAAAGAAAGATGAAAGAAGAATGACTTGATGCAGAGATTCAAAGGTTGTTTCACATTTTCAAAGCCATTTTGTTATCTATGGATATGTGTATAAAGAAAACATCTTTCAACAGATAGAAAAGTGGAAAGGATGTGTAGTGATAGTTTGTTGGTGGAATCCTTTATTATTGCTTCCTGCTCAAAATATTTGATACTCATAGTGGTCACCTTTTTGTTAAACCATTTCCTTGATAACATATTCTTCGTAAAAATATGAATAGCTAGTAATACTTATGTTCGTAATCTTTACTAAGAATTGAGTAGTGGTCACCATTTTGTTCTCCCTCCAGACTTAAGTGGAGGTTTAACTTTCTTTTAGAAAAGTTTTGTTTAACTGATTTTATAAGCTTACTTCAAACTACATATATTATATTACAAGTGACCCTACTACCTACCAATGTTTATGGTATCCGCAGAAGAATCATAGGAATGATTTATGGAGGAAGATGAAAGGATGTATGAAGAGGCATGCCTATAGAATCCTGCGCAGATATACAATCACCAACCTAGCTTATTTTGGATGAATTTTAGTGACATCAAATGTAATCTAGAGAATCCTAGAGGCCAATTACTGCAAAATGAAATATCTGTACCCATATGCACATACGAAGATTCTAAATTGGATGAGGTCATATCAAACCGATGTTGAATTCTGAGAAACTGAACTCAAATCGGCAAAACTAATGAGGATACAATTCTTTATGCTAAACTAATAAAGCAAATTTTAGTTAAAAATGATTTATCCACTAGTAAAAAAAATCCGTATAACCACTGCTAAATCCGTGGCTACAAGAAGAAAAATCTGTGGCTAAAAAGCATATAGCCACGGAAAACCACAGATTCAATTTGTGGCTATAGAGGCGTGGCTATTGGTAAACTGTGGCTTTCTGTGGCTTTCTGTGGCTTTCTGTGGCAAAACTTAGCTACGGACTAGGCACGACAGTATTCTGTGGCTATCGTGGCAAATAGCTACGGATACCATCGTGGCAAACTGTGGCAACCGGCCACGGCCTAGACCGTGGCTATTCGTGGCAAAATGTAGCTACGGTGTAGTCGCGACCAATAACAGTGGCTAGTCGTGGCAAAACATGGCTATTGGCCACGCCCTGACCGTGGCTATCCGTGGCTATTTTTAGATACAAGCCACGCCCTTGACCGCGGCTTTCCGTGGTTATATGTAGCTATTTCGTTTTAAAACGAAATAATTAATAAAAATTTGTAATCAAAATTTTTAAAACGTAAATAATTAATAAATATAATGAAAATTAAAATATTTATAGAAATTAAAAGTAATCTTTTGTTCACAAATATTTAAAATTATAAACTAAAAGTCTACAAGTCGAATTCGCCAACCATATCTTGAAAATCGGTATTGTTGAAATAATTTTGATCATTGTGACTCGCATGATCGAAAGAAGGTCCAACGTCGGCATTTGGAGGCGGGTTCATCGTACGCGGCACATGGATCTCCTTGTTTACTCCAAGAGCGATGAGTAGTGTATCAATGGACGATTCAATCCGCTTCACACTAGATTCCAATGCTGTGAGACAAATATCCGTATCGATGTACTAGCTCCCGGTGGCATAGCTGACTGATTGGAACGGCTAGACGAAGCACCACAGCGAGACATCTTTCTAACTTCATAATCGTTTGCAATAAATCAAAAGTAGAGTTATATAACACAATATAAAATAAAGTCGTATCTTTGTAACTTCATAATCTTCTTTGTAACTTCATAATCTACTTTTTACAAATTTTTCTTCTATTTTTATATGACCAAATAACCAATTAACGAAATCATGTTTACCATGACGATTACCATCACGTTTACAATATAACATCATATATCGATTTCATTTCACAAACCAATGAACTATCATAAACTAATGGACTATCATAAACCAGCGAACTATCAACAAAATCACATATCACATATCGATGTTGTAAAAAAATCACATATCGATTTTATTTCACAAACCAACGGACTATCAACTAATTATAAACAAAATCCCAAACAAAATCAAATATCGATGTTGTATCATAAACTTAATTTGACTAGAATTTCACAATCATTTTGCAAAATAAAGAAAGAAAGACGGAGAAGCCATTGAAATGGAATGAGAAAAAACAGTTGAATCCAATGACGGTGAAGCCAAGAATACTCCTCGAAGACCCATTGAAATGGTCTAAAGATTCGAGGCCTTGAAATGGAATGAGAGAAACTTACATGCAATTAGAAGAAGGAGGAGACGACGGCGGCGGCAAAGAGAGGAAGAAGGAGAAGATGACGGTGGCGGCAAAGAGAGGAAGAAGGAGGAGACGACGGCGGCGGCAAAGAGAAGAAGAAGGAGGAGACGACGGTGGCGGCTAAGAGAGGAAGAAGGAGGAGATGACGGCGGCGGCTAAGAGAGGAACAAGGAGGAGATGACGGCGGCGTCTAAGAGAGGAACAAGGAGGAGACGATGGCCAACGGAATTCGAAGAACAAGTCGATTTCTCAAATGAAATTGTATCGTATAAGTCTCCTGAGATGCAGAGGTTGAAGATAGAGTTAATGTAGTAGCCACAGAAAGCCACGGTTGAAACGTGGCTTTCCGTGGCCATATTTAAATTAAAGATTTAAATACAAAATAATATATATACCTAATATTTCTAAAAATTATAACCTAACTCTATATTAAGTTTTGAATTTTAAACCTCAAGTATATAAATTTTCAGCATTAATATAAATAAATACCATATAAATAATAAATGATACATTGTAGCATTTAAAATATATTACAATAAATAAAAAATTATGCATTTAAAATAAAACCATAAAAGTAACATAATTATACATTATACATAATTATTAATAGAAAATACATAACACAAATTTACAACTAATTAATAGAAAATACATAACAAAATACATCTAATTAATTAATAGTACATATTTCACACAGACAAGAACCGAACTAGTCAGACATCTAACTAGAATCAGAATCTGAATCACCACTGTCAAGTACATCCTTGCCTGAAACGTATTCATCATTTGGAGCTTCACCAACTAAACTCTCATAATCATTGGTGTTTGCCACGGCCAGTGTTTCGACTCGAAGAAGCGTACTTCCTACCACAACTTGGTTGTGTGTATCGTCTTTTAACGCAAGCTGAGCTACTTCGGAGGTCTGTCGAACCCCTCTTGGTATAACCTTTGTACAAGCGCACCACTCTTCATTAGTTGGACGCCGTACTCACGGATAGGGGATGAAACATACTTGATCGCATTGACCTGGTAATATGAAAGGGTCATACTTATCATATTGTTTGCGTGAAGCCACATCAACAATACCTGAAGGGTGTATGCGCATACCTCGGCCACGTCTTGTATCAAACCAACGACATTTGAAAATCATTGCCTTCAAACCAACAATGCCATTATGTTCGATCATAAATACAAGTGTCCACCCACCTGTATGTCCACCTATATTCAAAATATAATAAGTAAAATATATTTAACTGCCAATTAAGCAATCTAAAAATAATTATTGCATAATAATAATTACATTTTACTTTACTTTTTTGTGTTAGGTATTCAATTGCAGTCTTCCAAGGGATATCGATGAAAGAAGGATCTTCTGGCTCAACAACACAATTCACCATTCGTACATGTCTGTCATAAGAATTACACATTGACTCGCTTATACCAGGACATTCTTGCAACATTGATAGTTCTAATTATTTTTCTTGCCCGTTCTTCAGCTTGTCTCACACCAGTTGGACCCAGAACCAAAGATCCTTCGTCATCCATCATTAGGTTAAATTCATTATGTGGCAGAGGACGAGATGATGAAGCTTCAGAGCGACGAACAGATTTAGGTTTTCTAAACATTTTGGTTGATGCAAATGATATTTCTTCTACCATAAATACGATATATACTTATATAAATTATATCCACGGTTTAGCCACTGAAAAATTCGTGGCTATTCGTGGCTAAGAGCAAAAGCCACGACACAATCTGTGGCTATTCGTGGCTAAGAGTAAAGGCCACGACAAAATCCGTGGCTATTCATGGCTAATAGTAAAAGCCATTGATACATCTGTGGCTATTTGTGGCTAAGAGTACAAGCCACGACACAAATTCGTGGCTATTCCTGGCTAGGAGCGAAAGCCACAAGGAGATTCGTTGCTATTCGTGGCTTTATGACATGATATATCAATAACCATAGAATTTTTCGTGGCTATTCGTGGCTAGTACTGTTATCCACGACTCTGTGAGTGGCTATTCCGTGGTTATTTTCCTATCTACGACGTTTTCCGTGGCAATCCGTGGCTACAAGTAGAAGCCACGGTTCTTGTCATGGCTATTCCGTGGCTATTGTGCTGGCCACAGTTTATTACGTGGCAATCCGTGGCAAATTTGCCACGATTGCTTTTCCGTGGCTTTATCGTAGCTTAGTCGTGACTTTTTGAGTGTAGCCACGGTCTTTCCGTAGTTAGGTCGTGGCTATACGAAATTTTTTTACTAGTGATCATTATATGTATAATATTCTATAAACTATTTTATTTAAATTAATATTTTTATTATGTAAATATTTGATATGTACCATTTGATCCTTTTCACTATTCAAACACATATTTTATATCGCCAAATTTTCTTCATCAGTTTTTGTAACGCCATATCTGTTTAATCCACAATTATTTCACTCTATCTATCAGATATGCTTGATTCACTCCGTCTATCCGCTTTCACTAGTCAAAGCTATGCGTGGATTTTTGCATCCGCTCTCGACCCGCAAATTTTCAGATTATTCAAGATCTTTATATGTTTTTCTTTCCATTTATAAGATATTAACTTATTTTTAGTAGATCGCTTAATTTTAAATTATTCTAACTCAAAAAAATTTATATGTGAAGTTTTTTTCAGAATAGGTTACAAAGAAATAAATAACATTTGGTGATCTGCGTAGTAAAAAAGAACAATTTTCGAATGCTCTTTACGCACATACCATCAATTTCTTACAATTATATCTTATAGTTTTTAACCATGTGTCTTTTTTCCTTTTCATTTGCATACTTTAATTTAGGTTACAAAGGAATACCCACGTTATAAATTGAGCATTATAGTTCACTTGGTTATCAAAATATCAATTGAGACAATATTGAATCTTTCGTTTCAAACTTGAATCACACTATCGGGGAGAAATGATGTAGGCTTTGATAGAAATTACCAAAGGTTGTTTCCAGATTTTTTTAAATTATGATCTAATTCTTAGTCTTTTTTTTCTGGCCACAGCTATATATGTATATATTATTTTATTTTTTCTTTTCTTAACTGATCTTTCTTTTTGTTAGACTAGCCAGTTTAATTCTTAGTTATAAAAAAGGAAAGAAAAGACAAATGGTAAAAATAACAACTGATTTATATGCATTAACAATTCATAGTAGATCACACACACACACACACACACATATATATATATATATATATCTAAATAACGTTCGAATTATGAAATATTATTATGTTTTTATTTATTTTAAACGTCCCAAAGATATGACTAAATTTATAACTGCTTTCTGACTTTCTTAAAATATTAAAATTATTTGTAGTATTTACTGAAAAAAGGTTGTAGTGTTTTATACAGAGAGAGTTCATGGAGAACTATTAAGGTAACTTTTAGAAAAACTTATGTATTCTCAGTTCTTTGGTTATGGTTAATTATCCGGAAAGACAAAAAAAGAGAGAGATGGTGGCAGCTTTTTATAATTCATGATCCGTGATGGAGTGCAGAGACAAATTTATAATAATACTTTTTTGTCGTAATTAATAATGACAAAAATTACAACTAAAATAATCATTAAATTCAGTATTAAGTCAACTCCATAGGTTCCCCACCACCGCACGTTCGTCTCTCTGTCCACTCATTGACTCCATCCCCACCTTTTTCTCCGTTATCGTGCGCCTAAAACTTTCACATTACCTAGTGCGAACCTACTTTCCACCTCATCTCGTTAACGTGCGCCATCCTTTATATCATTACCCTATTATTTTCCAAATCATTTCAAAAGATTATTTCTTTTTGCCAACTTGCTTATGTATTTTTTTCGGTTGTCCTTATCACAAAATGTGAATGACATCACACTTTTTCCTCCGTCAAATACAGCTTTCTATTTCTTTTTTGCAAATACATATTTTATAATTTGGAATGAATTATTTTTCTCCCAGCAAAGTCAACTAATTTTACATTAGAAGTTAAAAATTTGAAGTATAATTTTTTGTCAACTAATTTACAAATTACAACCAGGTCATATATATATAAAAACAAACAAAAAAACAACTGGAAATAAACGTTGACAAAACAAAAACTCTAATTAAAACGTCTATCAATTATCACACCAAAAAACAAAAATACCTTTTAATTTTTTTGTCTTTATACACGTGGCAACTGGAATTATGTTAAAATAAGTCGTCGGTGGGCCCAGCACAAACAGGTAGAATAAGATGCCAAATAATCATGAGTCAGAACACAGAAAAATAAAAGAACTGATAAGTAAAACGTCATCGTTTAAGACCGAATCCAATTCCCATATATATTAATGTAAAAAGCTATACGTGTGCTTGTGTTTGAAAGAAAACACACACACATGTTCTTCTTTGCAGCTTCATTGTGTTAAAAACTTTTCTCCTGCTTTAAGAAAGTCAAAGATAACAAAAAGAAATAAAACAAGGTTTGTTCCTTCGTTCGATGCTTGATTTTTGTTATTTGTTTCCCAGATCTGTATGTTTTAGATTCGTTCTATGTTTTTTAAAACTGATTCTGTGTTCTGGTTATGAAAATTAAAGAACTCTGATTATGATTCTGGACTCTCTTTTTTTTGGTATTATTTGGATATGAAAAATCAAATTTAAGTGTAAATCTGCCTTTGATTAGTCACTAGAATTTGAACAAGACTGTTTTTAGTTTGTTTTCTTCGATTCAAATGTAAAGAATACGTATTAATTAGGTTTTTCTTAAGGAGAGTCTCTCAAAACTCTAAGATTTGCTATAGAAAAATTAAATCTCTGTATGTGTGATTTTTTTGAAGAGAAAGTTTATCGCCTTCGTTTTTGTAGTAACACAAACATTTATGGATTTACAAAATACAAAAGAGTGAAAACAGTAAATCAACATGTAGATATGCTTAAATTCGTGTAATAACATAATCTTGTGTTAATTAAGTGGGTAATTTAATTGGTTTCAGCAAAAAATGGAGAATCTACCACCCGGTTATCGTCCTAATGTTGGTGTTTGTCTAATCAACTCGGATAATTTGGTAACATTTCATCATCAAATTCATCTCTCTGCTTAATTACTATTTTTAATATTATTGAGTTTATGACAAAAATTATGATTCACAGGTATTTGTAGCTTCGAGGTTGAATGTTCCAGGAGCATGGCAGATGCCACAGGTGTGTTAATATCATACTCACTTTGATATGATATTTTGCATGTTCTCGATCTGTTTTTTTTTTAATAATCCACAAAGCTTATGATGTTTGACCGGTGTGTTCAAATGCTAACGTCGGAAAGTTGTTAATCTAAATATTCATTAGTGTTATACTTTTGTTGTTTAGAGAAAACGTAGCATATTACTGATGTTAATACTACTTTAGTGGGAAATATAATCAACAACTTGATAATCAACCTTGAGAAGATGGTTCTATGTCGGTGAACTAGTTTTATATACTTTGTGATTATCTTAAAAAGCTAACTAAACCGGGTGATATTATAGGGGGGCATTGAAGATGGAGAGGATCCAAAGTCAGCAGCCATGAGAGAGTTACAAGAAGAAACTGGTGTCGTTTCAGCTGAAATCGTCTCCGAGGTCACTATGCTTAATTTAACACTTGATATACAATACTAAAACCGATATGAATTAGAAGATTTAATATATTCTTATTCTTCAATGCCTAAACAGGTTCCAACTTGGTTGACATATGACTTCCCACCAGCAGTAAAAGCAAAGGTTAACCGTCTCTGGGGCGGTGAATGGCACGGTCAAGCTCAGAAATGGTAAATCTTCGATATATATAGCCGCCTGATTTCGCCAAAAGTTTTGTGGAATGGCTCATTGTTCTGAAACTTAATGAATCTCATAGGTTTCTAGTGAGACTAAAAAACGATGAGGACGAAAGAGAGATCAATCTAGCGAACAACGAAGCGGATTCAGAGTTTGCAGAGTGGAAATGGGCGAAACCAGAGGAAGTGTTAGAGCAAGCAGTGGATTACAAAAGGCCAACTTATGAAGAAGTCATTAAGACTTTTGGTTCTTACTTGAATGATTCAGGAAGAGCTACTAAATGTAAATCATCCAAGTGGTAATAAGATAACCAAACATCAATGTTTCTCTTTTTAATCCTTTTTTAGTTTTTGTAAACTGTTGTTTTTCTTTTTTTTGGGGAGCTCTCTTTAGTAGAACCCTTTTGGAATGCAAAAGCTTTCTTTAGTTTTTTTTTTCTTTTCATTTTTGTAAATTGGTTTATTGGTACTAGAAGGTTTTGGTTTTATTTTAACGTGGGGTTATTGTAATAAAGTCTTTCTTTGGATTAAGAAAGAAATGAGTTGTGTATGTGTTTATACCTAAGTGTAAAGAAAATTATAAGGTTAATACTTATTGTAATTGGCACTTTAAACTTAATTAAAATATCTTCTTTAATTTTACACTTTATAGTTGCTGAATCTAAATCTTAATACAAAGTACAAAAGTCATAATCCAAAAACATTTATGAAAATACGTGTGTGAAGAAGTGGAAGTTTTTTCAATACAAAAGCTCTGGAAATTTGTGAATCTGTTCATAACTAAGTTAAAGAAAATTCAAAAGGTTCAAAAATGAAAATGTGGGAGGTAGATTAACAAACCAAACATTCTGAGTTACAAAACCATATTCCAAGGCACAACAAAGGAGATAAACTTCAACAAAACCAAACCAAACCACTTAGACAAATTCATTACGAACTAAGCCATAAAGAGAAAGGAAATTGAGAGGTCAATGATAAATAATGGTTCACCGGATAAATATGAATTCACTTGCAAAGCTGCTCAACGGCGGTCACAATCTGAGCCGGTTGAACCACGGTCCACTCCTCCAGTGTACCGGCGTAAGGTGTAGGAACGTCCTGAGAAGACAAACACATCACTGGAGCATCTAAATAGTCATGAAAGTTCTCGTTAATGGCAGCTGTAAGACTAGCTCCAATCCCACCAGTTCTCATACACTCCTCCACAATCAAAACCCGGTGTGTTTTCTTTACCGAGTTTCCGATTGTGTAAAGGTCGAATGGTTTCAGTGACCTGATGTCGATAACCTCGGGGTCATACCCTTTGTTCACCAGAGTTTTTGCTGCCTGCATCACATGGTACCTCATCCGCGAGTAAGTAAGGATGGTAATGTGCTCACCGGGTCTAACCATCTCAGCTTCTTCAAGATTACAGATGTATTCTTCGTCGGGGATTTTCTCCTTGAGATTGTAAAGCAGAACGTGTTCAAACAGAATCACGGGGTTCTCGCTTCTTATCGCGGCTTTCATCAAGCCTTTGGCATTGTAAGGAGTCGAGCAAGCAACCATCTGGATCCCAGGGATGGACTGGAAGTAAGATTCTAACCGCTGTGAATGCTCAGCGCCAAGCTGGCGTCCCACTCCACCAGGCCCACGGATGACAACGGGGATCGTGAACTGTCCACCGGATGTGTAGTGAAGCATTCCACAGTTGTTGGAGATTTGGTTGAAGGCGAGGAGGAGGAACCCCATGTTCATCCCTTCGATGACGGGTCTTAGACTGGTCATAGCAGCTCCAATGCCCATACCAGTGAATGCATTTTCACAAATAGGAGTGTCGAGAACCCTGAGGTCGCCAAATTTATCAGCAAGGCCTTTGGTTACTTTGTAGGAGCCTCCGTAATGGCCTACATCTTCACCCATAACACATACATGTGGATCTCTGTCCATCTCTTCTTCCAGACCTTCCTGAAGAGCCTCGAAAAGCAATAGTTCATGTCTGCAAGTTCATATATATGACAAAAATGGGTTATACTCGTGTTGTGAGCGAAAAGACATCAGCATGACATTCATTGAATATGAGCATGGAAGTTTAAAGGTAGAGAAAGAAATGTGCTAGTGACGATGAAAGAAAATGCGTAAGTGAAATCATCATGGATTTTGCTTATATGAAAATGAAAACAACACAAATGCCTAACAGAAACAGTAAGGATAGACAAGAAAAGAGCACATAATTGATGCATAAATAGATGGAGAATCGCATGAATATGTAACACAAGCCAATATAATTGCAGAATGATGCCCAGACAAAATGTTTTCTGCGGATTCTTGGGAGATTAGCATGTGTTCATGGGAAGGAACTGAACAGTTTAAACTAAACCTCTAGGATGATAACCACAACTTAAAGCATCAATAGGAAGATTAATGGAGGCAAAGTCATGCAAAAACATTAAACTTTTGCCATCTCTATCAACTATCCATTTGAAAACTAGTGACTCTAGAGACCTATTATCTGGCTCTTTTCGACAAAGACTTCGTCTTTTTTCTAATCTAGAGCTGGCTAGGATCCTACATAACAACACCCAATAGCACATAGTTAAAAAATTCCTTGTCTCTAACCAACTTTGAATCCCATTGACATGTACTTAAAATATTGGAATAATCTAATCAGTTACCAGTATTGGCAATCTATAACAATACATGAAAGGTCTAATTGGAGATTTGTTTAAGCAGTATCTAAATCGTTAAATCAGTACTGCATGTTCTATGTTGAAGAGCCCAAAAGAGTTCACTAAATTGAATAAAATCCAAATCCAATTCGCAAAGTTTAAATGTGCAAAACAAACCCAGTGCTCGCAGATGTCTCCGCCTCCTTCGTCTACAAAACGAAAAACCATGAATCATTACAGATTCAAAGGACAATAAGGAGAAATCCTAAATACAAAATCGGAAGACAAACGCATTACCGCAACAGCATTCGCAATCAGTTTCTGAGAGTGACGAACTCTGAGTCCAGAACCAAAGCTCTTCTTACTCGCATCAGATCCAGACACAATATATCTCTGACTCCTCACTGCATCAAATGCAAACAAACCAAACTCCTAAGATCTCGCAAATCCATCAGAATAAAGCTCCAACACAAGAAATCAAACAATTGAATCGCCAGATATAAATGCAGATCGATCGTTCCTCAGAATTCGAAATCGAACCTTGAAGATTTGTGCGAGAAAGAGCAACGAGTTCCTTGGAATTAAACGTCGACAAGGCTGTTGCACCAGCTCCATGGATTATCGCAGACATTTTTTTTTCCACAGAACTCGGGACAGTTTTGAAGGATTTTGGACAGTTATGTAAAATAACTATACAAAGTGTATATAAACAGAAGTGGCGATACGGAGTGTGACTAGCGGAGAAATCCACATGTGATCAAGGAAGTTGTGAAATTGTGAAATCGAATTTATCAAATTATATTTTCCGAATTATGTCTATTGTGCAATCTAAGTCCACATCTTTACATTGTTTCCATCGCCATGCTCGTCTATCTGATCTCCTGTGGCGTCTCTATTGTATATACCAATGAAAATATTACAAGTGATAATTTTCGACTATATTGACACGTGTGTGTATCTAATTTGTGGAATATACATGACTCAGTGAAGAAGGTTGTATAGAAAATAACACTAAGGTTTGAGATTTTGTTGATTTGGGAGACGGTGGGCCTAAAATGTATCGGCCCAGTATTAATCTGTTTGATTAGGGCCTATCATCTCTAAACCATCATGAAAGTTAGACAGGAAATATACAGTGGATTTAGAGTATTTCATACTTGGAAAGTAACGGTTCACTTGTGTGATTTTTTCACCGGAATTCAACTTCAGATCACATTTTCCTGCTAAATTAAATTTAGACTATAGATTGGACCTTATCAACCAAATGATGTAAAGAAATACAAAAGATTTCGCATTTGCACGATGGTATAATTTTTTTATAAAAAACTAATAATTTTATTTTTATCCTCAAATTCTATATATTAAATTATTAGTTTAATGACATTTTTAAAGAAAAATAAATAAAAACCGATGTGTTTACATAAGAAAGAAATACACGGATTAATGCAATCCTAACAATCTTCGTTATCCGGACAAAGATAAGATATAATATGAAGTAAATGCAAGACATAAATGTAGAACAATACACTAAAAGACAAAACCTAAGAACTATTGAAGATGCAGAACACGCCGCAATGATATACCATTCAAAGTGGTGTAAAGCTAACCGATGTCTGATGTAATACCACACGAAATACAAAAATATCCGTTGTATTTTGAAAATACGTGGAGGTGAGGTGCGGTGGTGGAATCTGATGGATAGAGGACATATGTGGTACAAAGGAATTGATCTTCGGTTTGAAACTGAGAAAGGAAATGACCTAGGGGAGAGTAAAGACGAGTCGGTGGTCTTGTATGAGGAGATGATCCGCTCGGAACGAGCCAAACCACCATCATCAAAGACGATCATCGACATATCGTACTCCTCATTGTGGTTGAAGAGTAGAAGACAAAACTTAAAAGCGAAGAGCAAAAAGGCAAAAAGCGAAGATGGAGAAACGTGTGACGGAGGTTTCCCTACGTCGGCGAGACATGGCTTCACCGTCGTCGGAGATCGTGAACACTGAAGCTTCCTCGATAATTGTGTCTAGAGTGTTTTAATTGTGTCTAGATCTCCGACCTCCAGATCTAGTTGGAAGAAACCAGTATCAAGGAAGGAAAGACGATGGAAAAGCTCATGAGAAGAACGACTGTAGATCTTCCCGACAAAGAGATTTAAACGAGCAGAAATATGCCATAAGTGGACACAAATCTCACCAGCGACAAGTTCAAGCGGTGGAATGAAGAAACCTGCCTCACCGACATTGAAACCACCAATGGAAAGAAAAAAAAAAGTTCTCGCATGTTGGTGTGAAATAGATCTCCGACCACCGAAACTTCTTGCAGCATCTCCTAATCTTGGTACGAAGAAAGATGAGACATTGAATGTGAAAGGTCTTTGAGAGGGGAGCAGAGGTAGAAGACGACTAAGGGAAAGAACGAGTGGTGGAGCGTGGTGGTGGATCGGGATCCAAAGAGTTTTGGTTTAAAACCGAGAAGGAAATCACATATGCGACGAGTAAAATGATGACATCAATTATGCCAAAGAGTCTTGCCCACAAGGGAGCACCAAACACTAGACTACCACTCAACAGATCTGACATCTTCAATCTCGTATGGTTGTCGGAGATGCTCTCAATTTGTGAGAGTCCAAATAGAGCATCAAGCAATATTTTTGAAACACACTAAAGGGGTGGAACGACAAAAGAAAATGGCGAATGGTAGAAAAAGATGGAAAGAATGGAAGAGGCTATTCGATTTGAAATCGACTAGAAAAACCAAAACTAGAGAATATTCGGATGAGATTTAAAAGAGCGGAAGAAGATACAACAACAAAAAATATGATGTCGATGAGTCAAAGCTCTACCTGTGTCGGAAAGCGGTGGATGGCGATGAGTGTTGATATCAAGAGAGAATTGAAATTTGAAAGTTTTAGAGAGAGAGTTGTTTTGGCTCTTTTAAAAAACATTAAATTAGGCTTGGGCAATCAGCATAAACCGATTAAAGCGAACCGATCAAACCGATAATTTTGGTTTTTGGTGGTAATTCAGTTTAGGTTTATTAACCGATCGGTAAGATATTCAATTGATTTCTGTATTCGGTTTTTTTCGGTTGACCGAGTACCGAATGCTAACCGATTGACCGAGTTCCGAATAACCCGAATAAACTGAATAGACCAAATTTAAACCGAATAAATCGAATTTAAACCAATTAAACTGAATTTAAACCGAATAAATCGAATTTAAATCTATAATTAATTTTGGTTAACTAAAAAATAAATAAATTAAAATTCGGTTTAATTCGGAATCAATACCTAAAATCGAGTACCGAACCGAATCGAATTTTTATTCGGTTTAATTCGGCAAATTTTTTGATAACCGAATAAACCGCATACCAACTAATCCGAACCGAGCAAACAGATTAAACCGATTGCCCAGCGCTAAATTAAATCATTGGGATGCAATATAAGTGGCGGTTGTATATCGTCCACGCAACATCCAAGATTATTCATACCCTTATAATAATAGCTGGTTGTCAAACTAAAGGGAACAAATCCTATTAAACTTTTGGGTCCACAAGAAGTTTGGATCATAAAATTCACTTCCACCATCATCAAATCAAAACTGGTGTCTGAACTTTGAAAGGATCAGATAGAGAGAAAGAAAGATTCAAAAGGGTTCTTCATCTTTCTCTCATTCATTGAGGAGATAATGGAATTGCTCTGTCTACTCTGCTCCATCATCTACACTTCAATTACTTCCTTCTTCCTTTCTCTTCTCCTCCCATTTCGCTTCCTCCTACACCGTCTCTTCCCCTCACGCGCCGCCGTCGATTCCAATGTTTCCTATTACCAAGGCACCGTATGGCATGACCGTCTCCGTCCTGTCCGTCACTCTTTCCGTTACTCCGTCCGTTACGCACTCTATGACCTCGACAAAGCTTTTACTGTCCCGCCGGATCATCTCTCCGCCGACGAAGCTCGTCTTGTTGCTTGTACCACTGGTCCAATGTAAGTTTATTGAATTAATTGTAAAGTTTTTTATGTTTTAAAATCAAAATTAGAGACAAAAAGGATTAACAGAAACACAAAATCTGAGTTATGTTGTTAAATTGCTAATTGGGTTTAAATCCTGTGTTTGGTGTTTGGTCTGAAACATTATAGTTTGGGTTATTTATGTAATTAACAAATAGAGCAAATCTAATCATTTCAGACAGAAACCGTAATTGTGAAGATGGAGTGTGATGAATCTGTTTTTTTTTGGCTGCAGTTTTTTATTGACGATACCTCCAAGCGTTAGTTATGAACAAAACCCATTGAGTTTGTATTATTGTTACAACTTGGAAGGATCGAGTAAGCGCTTAAGTAAATGCATTGCTCAGGTAATAGATAAATGTATATGTTTTGGCTTCTCTGTTTCTTGATTTGTCTCTTAGATGTGTATTCTCTTAGTTGAAACCTTTTGTGGCACAATTATTGATTTATGGTATTAGTGTCTCTGTTGATATTAAGTAAATGTATTGCTCAGGTAATATGAACTATGTTTTGGCTCCTCTGTTTCTTGATTTGTCTCTCGGAATTACTCTTGTCTGATACACCAGATTTTTAAATTCATATATATATATATATATATATCGATGATTCCTAATGTAAATATTTGTGAACATCTGAACTGTTTCAAAGATCTGAATAAATCTGTTATATGTTACAAATAAATGGACGAATGAAGAGAATGCACAATCTCTAAGTTGTAACCTAAAGATTTGGCTTTATGGTATCAGCTTCTCTTTTGATGTAAGTAAATAATTTTGTAGGTTACAAATACGCCATGGGGGGAGCGTGTGACATTTGTATTCGATCCTGAATCTGACTTGGTTGCTAAATCATTACAAGTCAGTCCTTTCATGGTATGTTGTTTTTCTGATATTGGTATTGTCTTTGATTGAATCTTTATCAGTTTGTTTGGTTGATCAGTGGTTCCTAAATGAAGTTACATAACGTTTTCAGGATATGCTTGGGAATTGGAAAATCAGAGCAAATGAACCTGGTGATGATTTATCTGTCTCCATTTCGTCGCAGCATCCTCATCATGGTAACTATTTCTCTGCGACGTTAAATGCGAAAAGAATACCCCAAACACTGGTATCTGATCCCGCAGTTTTCTTCTGGTTGATGCCTCATAAGGTTGCGATATGGATATATTGGCATGTAAGTGACATATACTCAAAATCTTTTTAGTGACATATACTCAAATGTGGATCAACTTGAAGGTTTGATTTCATATTTACCATTTTTGTTTTCGTTTTTAGGCACTTAAACTCTGGTGGAAGAATGTACCTTTTATCCAACACCCGAGATACTCAAACCCATCATACAGAGAGGAATCAATGAAACGCGATCAAGAACTTCGTTGTAGCGGTTTAGATGGATCAGCTTCAGATGAAACCATCAAATTTGATGGGTTTAAACCAAACGGTTGTAGTAGTTTTGGAGGATGTCGCTTTGCGTGGCGAGATGCTAATTGGCCTTGGTCATGAATACATACACTCTTAAGGTATAAACACTTATCTTTTTTCATTTGCCTACTTCGTGCTTTTCTGTTTTTTGGATATGTTCAAAAGCCAGAAGTAACACTAAGCTATGCTTCACAAATTCTGTTCTATCACATCCTGAAATAAGAAAGAAAATTCTGTTTTTAACATCTATTTTTTTGTTTTCTTCTCAATGAGTATGATTTTGCAGGCTTCTTTATATTTTTTAGAGACTGTTGGAATCACCAATTTTCTCTTTTGATGTAGGGGCTAGCAGATCATCCGAGTTCGGAATGCACAATCATTCATGGAGTTGTAGGATTTATTTGAAAATCTCGTCTCAAGTTTAAGTGACTTGTTTAGATTTGGCTTTAAAACAAAGTGAACCTTGTTGATAACAGAAAATAAACTTGTGCATTTTTCATTGATTCGTTTTTAATAATTCCCATCTCCAAAAATCCTTATATTTTTGTTGATAATTATTATCCTTCAACGAATCGATGTGACTTGATTAATTTTAAAAATAAGCCTGCATTTTAAATAATATATAGTATATATATATTTATGAGCATGTATTAGGTGTACTCTAAAGTCTCTTTTACTCTGTCTAAAATGAGTTTTCGATGTAAGCTTTGGATTATTTATTCTTTTGCCAACAAACTATGGATTTATTAACAAGAGAAGTTGTCAAAATAGAATTAGTGGCTCTAAGCAATTGATGTTCTCATTTTTTCATCCTAGTCCTTGATCTTTAAAAGACATGTTTAAAGTTAACACCTCATTTGGAACCGATGATCATTGATCAATCCCCTATCCAATAAAATAGAGTAGAATTGGTTTTGGGGTTTTCCATAAAAAAATTTGGGGACGAAAGCTGTGTCGGATTCCGATTGTTTGATCAGCCTTCTGATCAATTTTTTTTGTTTTTTCAGAAATGTTTTCACTTTCACATTCACTTGTTTGGTGTTTGATGTCGACTGTTTAGGATTTACAACCCACATGTCGAGTGTTTCGTTACTTTGTACAACACCAACCACATCTTAAGTTCGGTCCTAAGACTAATTGTATCATTTGACTTATTTATTTGAATATTGATGATTTTTTTTCAACGTGTTTAACTTTTCTACAATGTCGGTATATCGGCAAATCTAAACAGGATTCTTAGATTAATTTTAGGCACGTAATCATATTTTGTTGTGGAAAAAAAAACCACATTTAAAATTTATCCATAATTGAATCAAATGAATGGTGCTTGAGGAACCAACAATGTTAACTTGTTAAGGTCGTGGATTACTAGTATATCTCATGACACACGTGTTTTACTTTTATGTTTGTTTCTTACCAAAAAAAAAATTAAAGAGAAAACAAATGTTTGTTAGCTTTTTGACGGCAAATAAAAGTATATCCAGATTTATATTTTAATTCGTAGTTTTCGTGGTTTTGCTATTCGTATCCGTACGTATATTTGTAGATATTTGTATTTGGGAAAAAAAATAAAATTTGTCGGATATTCAGAGACAAAAAAATAAATATTCCAAGATAAAAAGCAGATATGCGGAAGAAAAACGGATATCCAGTAAAAGAAAAAAGATTGTATACTAACATCTACGAATATCCGTTCCGAATTTTTTTATTATATAAATCCAAATCCGTTTTGTCCGAATATTCATTTTTCGGATTGGATAATGAATCCAGATATCCGACAAATCCGAATCATATCCATGCCTACTACAAACCCTTAATCAAAAAAAATAAAAATAAAATTCAGGAGTACTAAAGGTTTCGGCGTTTACCCAGATTATGTATAATCATACTTTTCAAGGGACCATGATCAGAAATAAATAAAATCTTAATATGTTAATGTTGGATTAAAAAAAATTATAGATAAAAACTAATTAGTGGAAGATATTATTTCAATATGAATATCTTGGACTCAATGATTAAAGTATATAAAAAAATGATTAAAGTATCTAAATATTGGCAATGAAACTCAGTCAACACTTGGGTTATGGTTTCCGTTACATCGACCACCTCCATGCTACCGATTTGATGATTTGAACCAAAATTTAGAGGTAAAACAGTTATTCGGACGGATTTGAAGATGATTAGGACACAAGAGAATTGAATCATTGATTGATGCAGAAACCATATTTACTATGGTTTTAAAACAACCTCGGATAAAACTAAAGCATCAGGTAAGACTTGGGTAACTTGCAATACAGTAACTAAAAGGCAAAAAGAAAACAAATATACATATATATTCCCTCTTCATAGTGATCTAAAGTGGAAAGTGACTATTTAGAAGATGAAAATTGCGCCTTAAATCAAATATTTCCTATTGAGAGCTCTATCTAAAACAAATGCAATTGGGAGATCTGTGAGCAACTGATGTGGACATCAGATCAAGTCTAGATCTCTCTCGAATTTCAAAGTTCGAAATACCAAAAATGTATATCAATCAAAACTGGAATGGAAATGGCATTGATGTGGAAATATTATTAACCAAATTTCATTTCAAATGTAGTTTTCTTGACTAAAATAAAATTAGTGGATGATTTCTTTAACTAAAATGAATAACTAATCAAAATATTAATCGCTACCTCGTGTTCCTTTTTTTTCACGGATCCTTATCACTTCAATTGTTCATAGCCGCAAAAACATAGATCAAGCACGTGACTCAATGAAAGATTATTAGTTTACTCAAATAAGTTAGGTACGAAAATGCCATACGGTGAAAGGATTAAAAGCCTAATTTATAGAAAAATAAGCCTACAAATATGAATTTATATTCAGTTGAAATATAAAGTTAATTAGTACTATTGAAAAGAGAAATACAAATTGTAACTTGAAACGTTAATGTCGGCTCGGCTCATGATGTTTACATTTAATTAGTATAAGGAATGCCACACGTTTAAGAGCCAGTTATCTTAATTGAATCATTATTAAATCAAATAATGTAAAACAACTTTAACAACAACAACAAAAATTAAATAAAAAACACCACCAAGACTAGAGTTAGTGCGTGAACAATGACCATACATATTAACTACAAACATACGCCGCCGGAAATAAGTCAGATAATATATATGCATTATAATACACCGGTGGCGGTGAATCCGCAGCCCACACTTCAACAGAACAAAAAGTAAAGGGGCCTCTCACTTTAGTAAACCGATGAATTAATAAATACTTAAATACACTAAAGTCAATCGGAAAGACTGAAATATGTGTATTAATTCTTTGGAAACAAATAAAGAAAGAAAAAAAATGTGGGAAATACCTTCAAAATGCCACTAAAAATTTTAGGATATTATTAAACAAAAACCGAAGTAGAGTATTTCACTTTTTTGTTCTCTTAAAAAAATCCAAAACGTTAAAGTTGCACAAATACAAAATAGAAAAAAGCATTTTCCACGTGAGAGAATTAAAAGAAAGCTGTGTTCTAAAACTCCGCCGTTATAAAACCCGTGTTCTGTTTCCACTCGTCTCTCCCGTGTCTTATCTCTTCTCACAAAACAGCATATATAGATATCTATCTTAATCCAGACACAATATTATCATCAATTCTTCTACTTACAACATGAAGATGCAGAAAAATTGCGACTTGGAACTTCGTCTTTCGCCTGCTTCTTATGATTTTGATTCTGATTCAGATACCTCGTAAGTCTCTCTCTCTTTTCAACTCTTGTTTTTCTTGAGCAAAAATAGAACCAATGAATATTATATGAATCTGATAAATTTTTACAATTTATGGATGTGAAGTGTGATAGAATCAAGCAGTTCTGGGAATCCACAACCAAAGGAAGAATCTCAGAGAATAACAATTTTCTACAATGGAAAAATGTGTATTTCTTCAGATGTTACCCATCTTCAGGTATGTAAATACATACTCGTTCATATATATGTTTATAACTTTTAATTAATTAATTGGTGGATTTATCAATCAATTAATACTGTTTTCTAATGAACAAATGCAGGCAAAATCTATAATATCGATCGCCAGCCAAGAAATGGAAGACAAGTCATCTTCAAATGGGTCGGATTCTTCAAACAGGCCGACCCCATTTCATCATCAGCAACCGCTTCCAAATCCAAAGGCCTCTATGAAAAAATCTCTCCAAAGCTTTCTTCAGAAACGGAAACTTCGAATTCAAGCCACTTCACCTTACCATCAGTATTCACGACGATAGTGTCTTTTCTTTTTTTAGTTGTCAATCTTTTTTTAAATATAGTTTTAGCAGTTTTATGGTTCATATGATCCGAATGAAGTACTTCCAATATATATCTATATATATATATATACATATACATATATGTAAAGTATTTAGTTAATCCCAAGATCAATTTTGAATCTAATTTTGCTACTCTATTTTGTATTTTTGTTAATCTTGACCAATATATAAAGAATCTATTAATTTTTAAACTGATGTTCTTATTTTATACTCCATCTGTTCTTTATTAATTCAATTTTTTTTAAAATATTGTTTCAAAAGGTTGTAATTTTTCTATTTCTAATTTATTTTATTAGTTTTTGTAAACTTTTTAAAAAATAATTAAATACTATTGGTTTAGAGTTATAGAAAATTGTTAATCACAAAAAATAATGTATTTATAATCAATTTTAATATGTTTTTAAGTATGTGTGAAAATGCTAGAAATTGGATTAATAAGGAAGGGAGTATATAGTAAGTTACATAATAGAGTAGTAAATTAGTAGTAGAAACTATATATTTGTAGGTATGATTGTTGTTAACTTCTTGACAGTTATTCATAAGCACAATCTTTAAATAAAATTATTCAAAGTTAGATAAGCCCCAAAAGCCCAATAGTAAACTGATTATGTTTAATATAATGGGCTCAATAATATATTTTGTCTAGCAGGCCACTTTTATTTTCTTTTCTGTTTTTGTTTTGCCTATTAGGCTAAATGGCTGATGTAAGTTTTTTTACCAAAAAAAAGAAAGAAAACACTAATGTAAGTTTATGGTTGTAACTCTAGGTCTTTGTTGTTATATATATAAGATAAGCAAATTTCATAGTGCCTTCGACTCAATTATTACGTTTTTGATATCGCTAGAATTTGTAAGTTGAGTCTTAGCTACATATATCATACGATTTAACCAAAAACAATTAGAGCATATTACATTCCATCAAAACTTCTACAATATTAAAGAAGAGGTTTGAGTTGAAATCTAATCTCAGGTTTTGATATTTCTATAATATAGTGACTTACAAGATTTAATATGTTTCACTAAAAAATTATAACACATGAATCTACAGTACCCTTAGGATAATATAGTGTAAATAACACATTTATACGAGGAACATTCTATTTGAATTAACTCATTATTATCCCTCTATTGCTCGTATAAATTATGTAACACAATACATAATCAGAATTCATAATTACTATATGAATTTAACCGTTCATCAAAAGAAAAACACATTCTATTTGAATTTAGTAGAGAGTAGTATAATATAACTCACCAACCATCTAATTTTTCAATCATTAACTTACCATGTTAACCTATAAGAAACGGACTTCAACCAAGAATTTCCGACCGCCAACATTTATAAGCTATACACTCGAAGGCCAAAGCCCACATGGAATGGTGGTGATGACAAGTGCTTTATATATGTGTTTTCTGTAAACAACATGGGGAATATGTCTAACGAAAACCCTACCAACTTCTTTGCCAGGAAGAATGTAAGTAAAGTTGAAAATTTGTTGACTAACAAAGGACAGACATATATAACCGAGTGATTTGTGTTACAAATGTTGGTATATTGATGTGTTACCATCTCAATTCAAACCCTCATAATAGATATTGACAAAAGAAATTAAAAAAAAAAGGCAAAAAAGAAGACTAGGTCAGAAAATCAACCGGCCAATTTCTAGCTAACTCATAGACATAACAACACTCAGCTGAAAATGTGCTAAACCACACACATCTTATCTCAATTCATCTGGCGAATTCCTTTTTCTTTTTTGTATCTTCTTTAAAACGACCAAACGGCTACAACCTGACTAACTAACTCTCACGTTTAAGGACTTATCTTTATCTCTAAACATCTTATCTTTTGCTTCCAAATAGTATATTTCAAAGGCATACCCCAATAACACTTTTATAAATCTTTTAAACCATAACACGTATACAAAAATCAGCAGCATCTTGTTCTCAATCTCTTTCCATCAATTGTTGCTACGAATGTATTTTGTACCATCAAATTTGTTTTTCTCTCTTTAACTCGAACTCATCCAGGTTCTCTTTCATATTTATTACATTTTTGATTTGTGTAACAGAGATAAGATCAAGAAAAATAGAGCTTTGACTGAAAGATGAAAATGAAATGGTGAATGAAGGATGGAGAACAACTAGTCATGTGCTGCGTGGAAGTGGAACATGACACAACCAAGAACAAAAACAATAAATGCCGCTGATTCAGCTGTTACTTCTTTCTCATTCGAGAATTATCTCTATTGACAAGGATAGATCTTTTCGTAATTATCCATATATCATTTAACTTCTTAGTGAGGTTCTTATTAGCCATTAATCACGTCGAAACCAATCGACATTATAATTTGACAAATCAATCAGAGCACCAAGTGCAATTTCTTCCACGACAAATTAATCTACAAGTTCTTGAGTTAGACTCGAACAGAAAAAGGTTATATTTAATTATCAAAGATTGGTTTAGTAAAAAATAAAATAAAGATAAAGTCCAATTTCTTTTTTCATAATCAGATTTCAATTAAGTACCAGTTTTTTTATAGTTTGTAACTGTCAGTTTACATTTGATATTTATAGTTATAAATCGTTGATAAGACTATACTGTAGATGTTTGTGCCGACAAAAAAACGACTATATATGTTTGTTTGTTTTTCATAGTTGAATCTCGAATCAGCTACCGATTAATTAATAATTATACTTGAGTTAGTAGAGTTACTTCTAGTTACTACAGGCAAATTTAGTCAAAATTAGAATTCTTAATTTGCAAAATAAAATATATAGAGTTACGAACTCTGTCATTAATTAGTATTGAATGCATGACATTGATTTGTGGCTAGTCATCAAATAAAATGATAAAATAAACTTTATATTGAAAAGATGGTTGGTGAATTATATTACTTTCAGCTAAATTCAAATATATGTTTCCTTAAAAAAATGTGTTATTTACATTATATAATCCTAAGGGTAGTAGATTAATGTGTTATATAACTCGATTCTAATCTCATATGTCATTAGGCATCATAAAGATAACTCAATATCTAAGGTTAGATATCAAATCAAGCCTCTTCTTTAATGCTGTAGAAATTTTTATGGATGTAATATTTTTTCTTCTTTTTTTGTTAAATTAAATAGCATGTATGGTTTAGCTTAGACTCAACTTATTTAAAAATGTTAGAGATGTATATTACAACGTAATGGTTGGTCGAAGGCAGAAGGAAATTTCGTATCTTAAAAAATGTGAACTAGAGACTGTTTGAAGGTCTTTTATTACAAACACAGAGCCAGCATACACATTTTAAGGATATTACACCGTAATGTGAACTAGAGACTGTCAAAACTCAAAAGGTCGTTAAGTTGGCAGGACAATATTATCCTATCTTAAAATGTGAACTAGAGACTGTCGGAAGTCTTTTTTTATTACAAATTAATACACTATAGGACTTCCGACAGCTATTTTTTGGTTATAAATATATATATATATATAGATATATGTATTTATTATTTGGTATTAAAAATGAGTTCAACGGGAAGTTACTTTCCTAGAAATTCAACTAAATCAATTAAATATATGGACAATGGATGGATGCTTTAGTATATATCGCATGAATCTAATTAGATCAAATCATTTGAGCTCCGAAGAAAAAAATATATCAACATATGACATAGATCATAGGATTGATGCGTGTTAAATTTGAGCTCCGAACAAAAAAATCAAAGAATTTTTAGAACTGCAACATCGTGTATCTTTTGTCGATGATAAAAGCGACCAAACCATTCTATTTAAAGAAAAGAAAAAAAAATTAGAACTACAACATCATGTATCCTTGATCGATGATATAAGCGACCAAACCATTCTATCGATCAAGAATGCACGATGTTGCAGTTCTAGAAATTCTTTGATCTTTTCTTCAGAGCTCAAATTTAACACGAGTCAATCCGGTGATATATGTCATATGTGGTTATAATTTTTTTTGGTTAAAGATGATATGTGATATGCAACAAAAAAGAACAATGAATAGCCGTCACATGATATATATGAAGATCGATTAAACTATAAGAAAATAACATTAGATTTAAAAGATGGCTAGTATCGGGAGGATGCATACATCTATCAAAAGACGACAAAACTTTTTAACGTTTTATATATATGCTTGGATGATGATGCATTGCAATCTTACCACGTCAGTCATAAAATTATATTTTAATTAGACATATCTAATTATAGTAATAATTTGAAAGACGACTAAGGTGATGATTAGGATTTGGACTGAAATTTACACAACTAAAACTAATTCAACTAGAGGTGTCAAGCGGAGCCGCCGCCCGCGGGCATCACCCAATTAGTATCTCGGTGGGGCGGGCTTGGCCACGTAGAAGGATGTCCACAGAACAGCGGGTGTAGCGGGCATGGTCCAGGCGGAAGGCGGGCTACGCGGGTTGGTCTGCTGCGGTGTTGCGGGCGGTCCGCGGTCGGAGAAGAAGTTAGCTATTCTCGAATAGATCTAGAGATAATCCACCGCAATTCGAGCAGGAACTCACCGGAGAGTGGGCAAATTGCGATGTCGAGCCTTACCGAAGACCAATCCAAGCGCTGGAGAAGCTAATCGGAAAACCTCCAAATAACAACACGCATGACTAAGATCCGATCTAACGCCACATCTTTGCAAACTCTGATAACTAGTAGCCCAGAAGAAATCAAGAAGACAGAGACCCATTTCCGGCGACGGTGAGGAACACCGACCATCGGAAAAGAAGATCGCCGAAAATCATCGGAAGCCCGCGGGCTTATCCGCATATCCGTTAGAGTTTGCGGGGCGGGTATGGACATCGGCGATGAAGACCGCGGTCCGAAGCGGGCCAACCTGCACGGTCGGAGAATACTGCGGTCCATGCGGGTGCGGGCGGCGGCGGTCACGGACTCACCCGTTTGACAGTTCTAAATTCAACCACTGATTCAGCTGCAACGTGGCGAGTGTTACACATTGCGTACGTTATCCTAAGCCCTTTTTTGTGTCCTCAGCTACCTTGGTCGCAGACCGAGAGAACAAAAAAAGCAGTTTGTACGGTACCAACTTATATGGTCCGGTTAACAACTCCAATTAGTTCCCTTGGATTTCAACTACTGATTTGATTCAGTTTGGTACTTTTTGTTAGACCTGGGTTGGCAGGATGCTCCTCCAAAAACTCGTGGGTATTATTTAAAATTTTTTAAACTCGAATTCGTTCCGTCCTACAGCAGGTATTTAAAATTAATTTTGCATCTAATCCATAATTACCTATAGATTCTACGATCTATCTGCAAAAAAAATTCGCGTTATCTATCATGTTCTACGTAAAAGCAGCATAAAACCCAAAATCCGCTTAAAATCGCATAAAAACCCACATAAAATTTAAATCCGCATAAAACCCGCAAAAAAACCTGCAAAAAACCAGCAAAAACCTGTATAAACCTGCACGTAAATCCTAAACCCGCACGTAAACCCTAAATCCGTAATATTTTTTTTATGCGGGTATCCACGAGACCCACGAAGTTTACCCGCTAAATCCGCAAGAAATCCCAATCCATCCTGCAAAATCCGCTAAAATATGGACTCAAAACTGAAAGTCCATACCCACTCCGTGCAGACTAAAACTCCCAAAATCTGTGACCGCAGACCCAATTTCCAGCTCCACCTTTTGTCAATTAATTCCCTTGGATTTCAACTACTAATTTTGGTTCACTTCACACTCTATGTAGGTTTTTTCACCAATTTCGACAACAAGCTCTGTAACTTAGAAAAAAGAGTACCACTAAACCCCACGTTTCAGTATATTTTATTCGTAAAGTGATTGTGATTCATTATCAGATGATGCAAATAAATAAAAATCACTTTAACGTATACGTGGAAGAATAGCTAGCTATCACAAATACATATAAAATTGCATGACATAGAACTAACATATTACCTAAAATATTTACCCTAATTCCAGTTAAAAATACGTGCTGATATTCAAATTCACAAAAAAAAAAAGAGAGAGAACAAAAATTACGAACTCATTTCAGACAGGTTGTTTCATTTTCCCATAATCTAGATTTGTAGTGCTTTAAATCATTATATGTCTTGAAAAAACATGTCAGTTAGATAATATTGCTCTTGTTTCTAACTTCAGACCAATTAAGAAACGTATGAAGTAATTTGAGGTCTACAATTAATTTCTTATATATGAAAAAGAGCAAAAACCGAGAATATCTCTAATTGTGTTGTTGTCCAATGATGACGTGTCGATTTTCTGCTGTACCAATGCTTGCAATCTGTGTGCCTTGACAAAATATGTTTCCCGAATTAATTTAGTTTTGTATCTATTTTACGATAATATTTTTATACAATGTAATTTCTCAGGTAGACAAGATATGCATCCTATATTAATTACTAAATATGAATTGCCGGGCACCTACCAGGATGTTTCAAATGTGAGTGCCCTTAAGTTTCCACGTAATTCATACAAAAATCACTATGACGCCACAAATCTTGAATCGTGTCAAGAATCAAACAATATAATAATGTCTATCCAAAGGGTAATTTCGACAATTCATACACTCAATGATTCAGCTCCATCAACCGCTATATAAAGACTACTATACCTCAGAAGATCAACACAACCATAGAATTCTTTACCACTATCTTTCAATCTCGCATTTCCTCGCCTGATACGTAAAATGACAGAAATACCCTCGTATATGATCGAGAGCCCCAAGTTTGAACCTTACAAGCCAAAGAAACGATATAATTACTCTGCTTCGATGTTTTTCTTCCTTTTATCAATCTTCAGCTACATTTTAATCTTTTACGTTTTCGAAGTATCGCCATCATTGATCTTCAATGACACAAAGGTTTTGTTCTTCATCTCCAACACTCTTATCCTCATAATTGCCGCCGATTATGGCGCCTTCACTGATAAAGAGAGTCACCACTTCTACGGTGAATACACCGCCGCCGCGGTGACGAAGAGAAGCTGTGGAGATAACTACTCTCCGATTACCGTCTTGACATATCAAGAAAACTCTAGATATGAAGAATTCAAGAACCATCAAGAAGATGAAGAAGAACTAATTGTGAAAGAGATTGTGTGCGTTTCGCCACCCGAGAAAATAGTACGAGAGGTGAGCGAGGAGAAACCGAGAGACGATGTAGCTACGGAGAAACACAATCCGGTTACTGATCAAACTGTTGTTAGCGTAGAAGCTTGCGACGCAAGAAAACATGTGAACCCTAAACCGTATGGACGAAGTAAATCAGATAAGCCACGAAGAGTGAGGAGGATTAGTGAAGACATAGAGACCAAACGTAAAAGTTATGGTCGAAGGAAATCAGATAGCTCGACATGGATGGTTGTTCCGGAAAATTGGGAGAATGTTGAAGAAGAATCTGAAGAGTTTTCAAAGATGTCGAACGAGGAGTTGAACAGACGAGTCGAAGACTTTATCCAACGGTTCAATAGAGAGATCAAATTACAATCACGAGTTTCGTCTGCTTGACTTGAGCCTCCTAGCTAGTAGTATATATTAATTTAGTCAAGACTTTTTTAAATTTTGTTAGTAGAATACTGTTTAAAAAATTTGGTGATGGGAAGACTATTTTTGCAAAGGATAATACTTACTGATAACTGCACTTTTTGGTCCGTTGTAAGAAAAAAAGTTTAAATATATAATGGATTAATGGCAAGAAAAATTATATATCGGTTATTTATGATACATATGTCTAGATTTGAAAGGAAGAAACTATAATTTTTAGTCTTGTTTATAATATCTAAATTAAGTTGGGGATAAACATATACAACAATACTGGCTGCGGGATGGGATTAACTTAACTTGCTCTAGCTAGTATACAAGTCGAAGAGAACATATGTAGAGCACAATATTCGGAATTTTGGGATTAAAAGTTAAAATAAAATTTTTGGACATTACCAAAAACTTCTTTATAAAGTCAAATTTGGTATAGCATTACGATACAAAATCAATTGGATTGATTAGGTTCGTTTTCTTTTTTAATGGATCATTGTGGGATATATGAAAATATATATATCAATGTTTTTGAGGGGTATTGGTTTAATCCATTAGAACTTGTAAACAAAATTTGGGAATTGGGAATTTTGGGATGACCTATCTTGATGGACAATACTCACTTCGAGGGATAAAGTCATATAACATATTTGGTCGTTGCTGTTTTATGGGCCTGTATTGGGACTTTAGTGTAAGGCCCATGAATTCTTTACTCCAGTAAGGATATCTCCTTGCAACTTCCGCACGCATAGAAGTGAATTAGTAAGACGAGCATTTGCTACAGGAAGTTTTATCAAAAAGATAAAGCGGAGTAGTTGTTGAAATTAATACGTTTGTTGTTGTTATACATATTAATAATTAAGGATGATAATGAGTTTGATAACAAAATGCTGAAGATATGAAAATGACTCGAAGATAATGCACCAATGAGGAAAGGTGAAATTGGATTCAGATTAGATTTTTTAAAAACCTTTTCTATAAGTAAAGGACCACAAAATAATCACTAACAAAGTTAAACCAATGATGGCGGAAAGGCATCGTTACTTCGTTAGTTATGAGTGTTTCCGATCAATATTCAAAAGTCAAAATAGTCAAGAGAGATAACTCAAAGACGTAAGCATCTAAGTGTATACGTCCACTAGGCACTAGACGTGGGCGGTACGTAATTATGTCGAATCTTCTTGTAACGTTGAAATAATTGTAGAAGACTAGTAAAAGTCCAAAGCTAGCTTTCAAAGCATTCATTCTTCAAGGCTCCGAGTAATGGAGAAACTGAAATAATGTGTGATTCAGCCAAAAACTTGAAGAAGGAATACAAACAATACCATATAGTAACACTAAATAAAATTTCCGCTCTAACTACTAAACTAAAATAATAGGGAAAAAACATAAAACTACATTTTTTTTTGTGAAACTACATATAATATACTATTTTTTTTAGATAACTAGGAAATTCCTAGATCTGATTTCTCTTATGTATTTTCTTCTAACTAGTACAGAGCACTTGGTCCCAAAACTCTCATCTTATTTGTTGAACTTTTCTTCTCTATGTTCTTGGGGAAAAAATCCTACCAAAAAGAATATAAATGAAAGAAAATGTATCCATCTCCATCCTTTCTACACATCGGGTTCTCGAAATGTTTACTAAAAAAACTGTAGGTGGAGATGGTAGTGTTGTAGAATTTATATTGTGCTAGGTAAAATTATATAATTTTGTTTTAAACAGTTTTTACAACTGAAAATTACACTTTGTCACTGGTTTTAATTCAAGGTTTTATGGCATTTTAAAAATATATCACTACATGATTGGAAATTGGAATATTGGACTGTAAGGAAAATGTAGATTGTAAATAGCACCTACATCTCTGTGACAAAAGAAAAAAAAAAGCACTTAATTACATCTCTAGAGTTACACTATTAAGTTTTAATGGTGATGCTCGTTTCTCAAAACCAACAAAACCATTGCACGTTTATAGTTGAAATAACTGATCCATCCATAGGGAATACATAATTTGCTACTTTGATTTAGATTAATATAAAAGCAAACGAAAGTGAAAGTCGGTGAATCTCCGTACGAATTTTCCGGGAAAGGTACAGACAGGAAACATGGACACATGCGACGCTGTATCTCCGGTGAATCGTTACGATGTAACTTAGACAAATTAATTAATACAATAAATGTTGTTGAAAAATAAATGTATAAATATATTTTGTTGTCAATATTCTAACTAAAAAAGAGGATTATACAAAAGATTTTTACTTCTGCTTACAAAAACAATCTACTTGATGTAAGGGCCTGAGGCACATCACATCACACGTGAAGCAAACGCAAACACGTACTTAGCATAACGCATGCGTGCATATATATCGATGGTATCGAGCAAGAGAAACTCTAAAATCTGACCATTTTTTTAAGAAAAAATGATTAGAATACTTCTTAATATATATGTAATTGCTAAAATAGTTTTTAAAAATTAAAAAAAAAAAAGAGTTAGAAAAGTCACAAAAAATTTGATTTGTCTATTTTATTACAAAACTACCATATAAAAAAAAAACCTGACCTATTTCCTTTTTCTTCGTCTCCAACTGTTCAACTTCTTTTTCTTCATCTGCCCGACTTCTTCTTTTTCGTCTCTGTCTCTCGACTTCTTCTTTTTCGTCTTCTTCGTTTTCGTCTCTACAAGTTAGATTGTCGGTTTCTTCTTCGTCGTCTTCGTCTACAGTCGTTTTCTTTCAAATGGAAGGTAATGTAGTACTTTTTCTGCGATTTCAATCTCTAAATCGTAATGTTTGCAGCATTATGATGTTGATTTTGTTTTCCTAAGGTTTGGGAGATTTCGAACCCTAAATTTTCTGATTTAATGATTTCTGCGATTTCGAACCCTAAATTTACAGATTTAACTTTGTTTACAGGGTGGCCGAGTTTGTTTGTAACTTAGCAGAGTTTAGTTTTTCATTTTATTGCTGGTAGAGTTTATTAGAGTTTGGTCGAGTTAATTTACAGAGTGGTAGAGTTTGGCTGAGGTAGTTTAAAGTGTTAGAGTTTGGACAATTTTGGTTTTAATAGTTTCATTGTATCTTTTCCACAGCTATGTCGGAAGAGAAGTACCCTCAGAGGATACATTCAATAGGAAATTGCTTGATGATAAACAAAAGCATTAACCATTATTGCGCAATGAAGAAAATTACATCATTGAGGAGTTTAATCGGCGCTGATGCATACGAGGACATAGAGAGGAATTCTCAACTTGGTATCATACTAAAGTTGCTGGGGCAGGGTTCTCATTTACAAGCAAACATGTCCAACACCTTTTGCGTAATATGCTTGAGACAGCTAAAACAAGTGAGGTGTGGATGTTGGCCGACGGTCGTCCGATAAGATTTTCTCTGTATGAGTTTGAGCATATTACGAGGCTCAACTATGGATTGAGTGATCCTAATGATGGATACTTAGCTGCAGGAGAATTATGGTTAGAGATGGGTTTAGTACACGGTGATGGCCCGAACTGGGGTGAGCTTGACGCAACACTAAAGGGATGCAAGGATTGGTCACAAGGCAAAAGAAAGATGGTGGGGTTTCTGGTTGTTCTGTACGTATGTATTTTTGGTTTGCACCATAATAGTCAGATCCCAGTCTACCATGCGAAATTGGTCATGGATCCGGAAAGATTTGAGAGGCATCCTTGGGGCCGAGTAGCGTTTGATGTTTTGGTTAGATCACTCCCTTCATCACCAGTCCAATCTTCAACATACACTCTGCACGGCTTCGTGCATGTGCTTCTAATATGGGCATTCAAGCATATCCCACAACTAGGAAATTTGTGTGGAGGAAGAAGAGAATGTGAGATTCTTCTCCTGAGATGGTCGTCACGCAGTACCCGCGGTATAGATTTGGAGGATGTTTTCAGATCTGAGAAGAGGACATCAACAGACAACAAAGTAAGCTTCCCAATACATTGCCAGAGCTGGGATATAGGGTAGCAGATTTTGGTTTTTGTTTAGCAGAGCGAGGATATAGGGTAGCAAATTATGGTAGATTTTGGTTTTTGTTTAGCAGAGCTAGGATATAGGGTAGCAGATTTTGCTTTTTGTTTAGCATATATAGGGTAACAGATTTTGGATTTTGGTTTTTGTTTAGCAGAGCTAAGATGTAGTGTATCAGAATTTGGTAGAGTTCATTTTTTTGGGTGGTAGAGCTAGGGTTTTGAGTCCAATACGTTGCCAGAAGTAGGATATAGGGTAGCAGATTTTGGTAGATTTTGGTTTTTGTTTAGCAGAGCTAGGGTATAAGGTAGCAGATTTTGCTTTTTGTTTAGCATATATAGGGTAGCAGATTTTGGATTTTGGTTTTTGTTTAGCAGAGCTAAGATGTAGTGTATCAGAATTTGGTAGAGTTCGTTTTTTTTGGGTGGCAAAGCTATGGTTTTGAGTCCAATACGTTGGCAGAAGTAAGATATAGGATACCAGATTTTGGTCGATTTTGTTTTTTGTTTAGCAGAGTTAGGATATAGGGTAGCAGATTTTGGTAGATTTTGGATTATGTCCAAGATGTAGTGTATCAAAATTTGGTAGAATTCATTTTTTTTGGACGGCAGAGCTAGGGTTTAGAGTAGCAAATTTTGGTAGAGTTTGATCGACATAGTGAAAGACGTTGGCAGAGCTAGGATGTAGGGTAGCAGATTTTGGTAGAGTTTGGTTTTTGTTTAGATGAGCTTGTATGGTTTGATATCTGACATTGTTTTGTTCATTTGTAGGTTCGCGTGGTGCACCTTATTCGAAAGCCTTACGAAGAAATCTACCCTGCTTGGCCTGGAGATGTCAAGGATCCCAAAGTTGACAGAATGATACGAGACATACTTGCTGGGACATTAGATGAGACTTTTTGGACTCTCCCTCCTTCTGATGACAAAGATGCACCACCAGAACGACCAAAGTTGACAAAGAGGAAGGCCGATGAGCAGCATCTTCCAACCTCTAAGAAGTCAAAGGTGTCAGAGAAGAAGAAGGAATCTCTTAATTTGGCACCCGAAGGAATGACTTTGGCCGCGTTTCATAAGGTGGCCAAAGAAAAAGAGAAGGAGGCCAAAGAAAAAGAGAATGATCGGAAATTGAGAAATAACCAAGGGGAGGAGAAGATGTTTGCTATGTTGCAGAATTTGACAAACATCGCTTCACGGCTTGCGGGAGTGGAGGAACAAAGAGTTGACGATGCAGTGACGAATGAGCGACTTCGCAGGCTTGAGGAAGGTATGGCACAGCAGCGCTTGGTCAATGAACAGCAGAATCAACGCCTCGGTATGATTGAGGAAAGCGTTAGAGAGCTGCAAATGTTGAATCATACCGTTGGGGAAACCCTAACAGAGCAGCGACTGTTCAATCAACGCCTCCTTATGTTGTTGGAAGCAAAACGACCGGAGGTGCTGCCCTTGGAAGAGACCAAGAAGTCTTATGCGGATAAAAGTGAGTCCCGAGATGGGAATGATGGAGGATGCGATGGTTTTGAGGCCACATGTAGGAATGATGGAGGATGCGATGATGTTGAGGCTACAACTCTGGGAACATCGGTACGTAAGAGTGTACTTGATTATTACTAGAGTTTGGTGGTAGAACGGAAAAATTATTATACTTTGTGGCAGAGTTTGATGGACATTATACACTCTTTAGCAGAGTTTGATGGACATTAAATTTGCCGCAGTGTTTGGTGGACATAATCCACTGTGGTAGATGTTGGTCATTGTACCTTGAAAAGTTTACCACAGAGTTTGGTGGACATTGTACACTCTGTGGCAGGGTTTGTGGATACTATATACTTGTTCTGGAGATTATATACTCTGTGCCAGAGGTTGGAGCCGCATGGTTCAAAAATTGTAAAGTCTCCCACAAAGTGGAGGACATTGTAAACTCTTTGGCAGAGTGTGGTGGACTTTGTAAACTCTTTAGTAGATTTTGGTGGACTTTTTTGATAAGATGTTATAGACATAAATTCGAATCTTTGACTAACTTTGCGGATAATATGGTAGAGGTTAATATGGTTAGAATTTAGGACACTAACGCTTTTACTTTTCTTTTCAGAAACAATGGATTTCTGAGCAGGCAAGCCCAAAGACTTTGTCCTCAAAATCAGTTGGAAAAAGCCTAGAGGTTAGTATGGTAATTCTTTTGGTAGGGAAGCATTTGGTATACCATTGGTAGAGTTTGGTAGACTAATGTTTTTACCTTTTATTTTCCAGAAGAAGAAACAGTTCTCTCAGGAGGGGGACACCTCATAGCCTTTGTCCGAACCATTACGACTTCTTGAAAACACAAAAGAATGGATACTTGAGGAGCAAGAAACCTCTGACCCTATGTCTCCAGCATTAAAAATTTCTAGGAACCCAGAGGGTACTAGAAAGCCAGAGGTTAAATCGCCAGAGCATATTACTACCCTTGATCTTGAGTTAGATCCAGAACAGTCCCAGCTCGCCATCATCAATCTCAATGAAGATGGTGAGTGTCGTTTTTTGGACAGCCCTATCGGCGAGTTTAAAGGCGATGAACTGATATATATGGAGGACGTGCTGCCCAAACCATCTACACCCCGGCCCCTTGCTCCGAACCATATATTTTGTTGGTAGAGTTACGAAGAGATATAATAGAGTTTGGTGGAGTTTGGTGGAAGTTGGTTGACGGTGGTAGACTTAAGTTGAGCTTACTATTTCTCTGTTATATAGAAATCGCTATTCGAAGGAAACTCTGTTGTGAAGCGTCTTATGGACCATGAGGTGGCGCCTCACGGCTACGATCCATTTGGGCCAGTTCAAAGACGCAAAATTGTTCAGCTGCGTAACCTTATTAGACGCGAATTGTAAGCCAAATCTTTCATCTATTAAGACGTTTTTTATTTTTCCAATTGGTATAATATTGTTGTTTGGTTAATAAATACATTTCCAGGGATAACTCGATCGATGATGTGTCTCCATTAGCTGAGTTCTATCTCCAGTTGCTCTTGCCTAAAGAGCGTTGGCCAGTGGAAAGATTTGGATGGTTCACTGATTTGGTAAATTCCTTGTACATTTTTGGTAGAGTCTCGTAGACTGTAGCAGATCTTGGTAGATGTTGATTGACTTAAAATTTTATTGCCATTTTTGCAGCATATGTCGAAGGAGTTTGCATAGACCATCTCCCTATAAGAGTGATAGGATCGCGTTCCTTGATCCCACTCTCTGTGCAATGTGGTGTATGCATTACTCGAAATTCGCAGAAAATCCGAAGAAACATATGTTTCATGATATGTTTTGGGAAATGTATAAAGGCCAACTACCCGTATGGTGTCCAACGAACAAGCAATGGTTCACTGATGTTGACACATTGTACGTGGCACATAATATCCGAAATATCCATTGGGTAGCACTGGAGATCGATTTGGTGCACTCTAAAATCAAAATCTACGATTGTTCCTTCTCAGCTGTGTCCTTTGATGAACTCATCGAGTCAGTCAGGTAGTTAAAGTATCTTTGATTGTTCCCTCTTTCAAGAACTACCAAAAGTTCTATCAAGATCTACCAAAAGTTCTATCAAGATCTACCAACAGTTCTGTCTTGTGTATTAGATTTCGGTAGAGTCTGGTAGACATCGACAGAACTGTTGGTAGATCTTGATAGAAAGTAGACTCTACCAAGATCTACCAACAGTTATTGCTTGTGTATTAGACTTCGGTAGAGTCTGGTAGACATTGACAGAACGTCTGACAGATCTACCAACATTTCTGTTAATTTCTACCAGACTCTATCGAAGTCTAATACACAAGCAATAACTGTTGGTAGATCTTGATAGAAAGTAGAGTCTATCAAGATCTACCAACAGTTCTGTCTTGTGTATTAGACTTCGGTAGAGTCTGGTAAACATTCACAGAACTGTTGGTAGAGTCTGTCTGGATTGACATCACTGTTGGTTATCTTATATGTTGTTTGCGTTTTGTTATGCAGGCCGTACTCGAGAATGATTAGTATCTGGTATGGAGGATGTCACCCACGAAGAAGAATCAAACTAGTCTGAAGGCTTACACTACCTATAGGGTGAAGTCATTGCCAGTAAACCACAGATCTAGTGATTGTGGGATGTACATGCTAAAGTTTATTGAATGTCTAGCTCTGGGATGCGGGGTTTCCAGGATTGATGATAAGTTTGTCCCATTTTTGTGGACGAAATTTGGCTTAGAAGTCATGGATGAGCTTCCCATACCAGAAACCATTTCATGTACAGATTTCAATTCGCGTGCATATATTGATAGAGAAGCACTCAATACAGCATCACAGGGGTTGCTTCTCGAGTGGTAGATATATGAACTTTTGTATGTATGACCTAACAAACTCTACCAAAATTTTGTGTGTATGACCTAACAAACTCTACCAAACTTTTGTATGTATGACCTAGCAATCTTTTCCATGTATGTATGACCTAGCGATCTTTACCATGTATGTATGCCAGAGCTTGACGCAATATCATCTTGTTTTTGGTAGCAGATTTAGGTAGATTTTGGTTTATGTTTAGCAGAGCTAGGATATAGGGTAGTATATTTTGGTAGATTTTGGTTTTTGTTTAGCAGAGGTAGGATGTAGCGTATCAGAATTTGGTTGATTTCGAATTTTTGTTTAGCAGAGCTAGGATATAGGGTAGCAGATTTTGGGTACAGATTAATCGAAAATTCCAAACTCTACCAAACTCAAATACAGATTAAGCCAAGATCAGCTTAAGTATTTGAGGTGTATTTGACATGTCAATCAAATATAATCCAAGATCTACCTGTCAATCAAAGTTATATGCCATATTATTTGACGTGGCATTAAAGTTTTATAAGACTATTCTAGCAATTAATAGACTGTCCGCCATTATTATTGGACGCGACTCTTCACTTATCAATTTGTATAGGACGCTTCAACTTTCTCTCATACTTTGGCTCTTCAACTTTCTCTCATACACCATCTTTTACTTCAAACCATACTCCGATATGGCTCCGACAACTCCTGAATGGCCATACCCTTCAGACTACTTAAGAGAGACGGTACTTGGAAGAGGGACAACGTCTACGATGTATCTCAGAAGATACAAATATGGAGAGTCTGAGAAGAGGGCTATAAAATCTGTTCCACAGTCGCAAGCTGACACTCTGTTTGAAGAGGAGTGTATTTTAAGACGTGTTCGTTGTCCATACGTTTTCGAGTGTCATGGATGCGAGCAAGCTCGTGATGAGATTAATCTGTATAGTTCGAACTAAATCTTATTCTCGAATACATATCTGGTGGAAATCTTAAATATTTTATTCGCAGACACAATCAAAAAGGATTGCGGGTGTCTCACGTAAGAGAAATTGTTAAAGATATTCTGAAAGGGCTTGAGTTTATACATGGGTATAACGTAATGCACTATGATATAAACCCGACAAACATACTCTTACACCCTTCGAATTGGGGATGGAGAAATGTCGGGTATATGTCTGTCATTGCAGACTTTGGGTCAGCAGTTGATGGAGATTCGCCGACGTCATACTGCCACCGATTGGCTCATATGTCGACAGATAGGAGGTACAAAGCACCAGAGCTTATACACTTTGGGATAATTGACTCTGCCCTTGACATTTGAGCTTTCGGATGCACATGTTAGTAAGGTTATTCGTTGGTAGATTTTGCCAGATAATGGTTATTCGTTGGTAGATTTTAATAGAGAATGGTTGTTCGTTGGTAGATTTTGACAGAGAATGGTTGTTCGTTGGTAGATTTTGACAGAGTATGGTTGTTCGTTGGTAGATTTTGACAGAGTAGCAGATGTTCGTTGGTAGATTTTGATAGACTAACGCTTCAACATTTGGATTTTGATGTACAGTTTTAGAGATGCTAATAGGACAACCTCCCTGGAAGCAATACAAAGGGTATGGTAGAAACTGGTGGAGTGCAGTAAATGCCAATGAAATGCCGTACATACCGGATTGGTACTCGGACGACACAAAAGATTTTCTCCATAACTGTCTCAAGTGGAATCCTGTAGAAAGGCATAGTGCAGCTACACTCCTTCATCATCCATTTCTGATTGATAATGCTTGAGACGATATGTAATTATAATTATTAATTTATGTTATAGGACTTTATATGTAATTAACTATGTATGTGAATACTATATTAATCGTATATTTCTATTAATAATGGTTTCAATCGTATATTCTTGCTTGCTGAGTTAGTGTGTAGCATAGCAGAATTTGGTAAAGTTATATTTTTCTGTAGGCAGAGCTAGGGTTTTGAATACCAGATGTTGGTAGAGTTTGGTAAAGTTTAATCGAATTATACCATTACGTTGGCTGAAGTAGGAATACGTAAGATTTTGGTATTTGTTCAGCTGAGTTAGTGTGTAGCGTAGCAGAATTTGGTAAACTTACATTTTTCTGTTGGCAGAGATAGGGTTATGAGTAGCAGATGTTGGTAGAGTTTGGGTTTTTGGGTTGGCAGAGATAGGGTTCTGAGTAGCAGATGTTGGTAGAGTTATGGTTTTTGGGTTAGCAGAGCTTAGGTCGAGAGTAGCACATGTTGGTAGAGTTTGGTAGAGTATCAGAATATGTATATCAGATTTTGGTTTTTGTTCAGCTGAGTTAGTGTGTAGCGTGGTGGTGTTTTGTTCAAAATTTTGAATTGAAACTCTTTCAAAATGTACACAGTGTCACATACGATTTCAAGATTGGACAGAGGCTCTACATGTCCGGACATTATGTCCCACAGCTTTACATCTTGAACAAGTCGTCATTTTCCTTGGCCGTTTTGCTTCAAGCGAACACTCGAGCCAACTTTTTAACCGCGAGTTCTTTGGCCTACCAGGTTGGTTACGTACAACAGGAGGTTTACAAACTTTACAAGCGACTTCTTCGGGTATTGGAAGTGCTGCATCTCTTGGCATAACACATTTGGCGTACGCATGGTACAAGTAACTCGTATAATAGTATGGATCCATGAGGTCGATCATCAAACGCTGCCATGCTTATGCTACGGCTAAGGCATGCACACAAGGTGTTTTATCGACGTCAATCCATTTGTACGAACACGTTTTCTCCGTCAGATTAACCAAATGTGAAGACCTCGAGTATGTGACAACGGCTTGATGCTCATTTATCTCTTGAACATTGTACTGCGTGGCTTCCAGAAGTCTACTCTGCGTGGACAGAAAACTAAAACTGTCAATTAAACTCTGCCAACACGAAAACCGTCCTTCCTTACACCTAACTCGACCAAACTCAACTACATCGTTTTTTAAGCTCAACCAAACCACCCCACCTCATCTAGACTCTATCAGACTCAACTACATAGTTATCCAATCTCAATCAAACTATTCCTAACTGTACCACACTCCATCTATCTCTTAGTAGCCATACTTTTAGAAGTTTCTCGATTGATGTAGTGAGAATGGTCGTTGTTGCCCCTACTTTTGCCCTCCTCTTTGCGAACCACCTTTGTTAACATTGCCCTAATGGCATCTATAAGATGCACAATTGGAAAAGTTCAAGCTTCAGCTAACGCATGATTGATAGATTCTGCTATGTTCGACGTGGTGAAGTTGTATCTATTTCCAGGGAAATATACACGACTCCACAAACAAACATCTGCCCTTAGCAAGTACTGATGTAGCCTTGCATCAACTCTCTCAATTTGGCTTAAGATGGCATTAAACTCGTCATGCCTAATGCAGTTGCAGCCTTCTTAAAAAGCTTAAAGGCCTCTCCTCCTCTAAAATTGGTCAAAATGTTTTTACGCAGATGGTAAGTGCAAATACCCAGAGCGGCAAGCGGATACACTTTTGTTATTGCTTTGGCTATTGATCTATGCCTATCTGAAATGATGGTCAATTCTTGATCATCAGGAATAACGCGGTTGAGTTATCTAAAAAACCATCCCCATGATTCATCATTTTCGATATCCACCACACCAAAAGCCATAGGGAAAATGTTGAAATTTTCGTCTTGCATTGTGGCCGTGAGAAGAGTCCCTTTTTATTTTCCTTGTAAAAACGTTTCATCCACAACAACAACCTTTCTCATATATTGAAATCCTTTGATGCTTGCATCGAAAGCAAGGAATAGAAACTTGAACCTATCATCTCCGTAAACTTCCAGCTTGGTAAGTGTTCCCGGATTTGCTCATCTAATCATATACAAATACGAGGGAAGATCTTTAAAACTATTCTCTGCAGTCCCTGATACTATAGCCCGAGCTTCCTTTAAAGTACGATGTGCCTTCCAATATTTCATCTGTACAAAATGAAAACAGAGGGCCAGAGTTATAACTGCCTCTAATAAACTCTACTAATGGCAGCCAAACTACCTCTAACAAACTCTATTATTAAAGAACAAACTTGACCTCTGCCAAATTATACCTTCAAACCGAAACGTTTGTTCAGTGATTCAGAAACATGTCGAGGAAGAACTGATGGACCAACACCACCAACAAAATCCAAGTATAAACGACCAAGAATATCAGGCGTTGCTTGACGGGCCCAAGAGTATCTCTTTGTAACGGAGCAAGTGTGTTCTCCATAGTAGATCCGGATATAGAAACACGGATTGTCAGTATCGTGGCGTGAAGCGCAGACTCTCCAAGCGCAGTTTTGAACCCAGCATTTCACAACCAATAACATCTTCGATGACAAGACGACATCGAAATCAAACCTATGTAAAACAGAGTATGTCTTCAACCTTGACTCAAGATCGGCTTTTCTGGGATAAATTTGTCCAACAGCTAATTAAAGTGACCTCATTTCGATGTCTAAATACTCATCATCAAATGTCAAATCTCTCTTCTTAGGAGGTAGATTTTTTCTATCTTTATCTTTACACTTCCTTTGAAAACTGATGAAGTCTTCATCACCAGAGCTTGCACCATCTACATCCTCACAGTAGTCGAATCTCAATTTCGCTTCCGCATCTTCTTCAGGATAGTCTACATGTTCCTCTTCTTTTGTAACAGTCTCCTTAACTCTACCACACGTTGAAGATTGTCTACCAAACGTAGTATCAAATTTATCAAAGGAAGGCTCGCATTTAGGCTCAAATATATTACCATCTTCCACACCTACATGAGATATCCTTGAAATCTCCACACAAAGACGAATTGCCTCTTTTCGAAATTGTTGCACAAACCCACACAATTGCCTCTCGTTGGTCACGGATATAGGAGGTGTATCTTTTGGTAGTCCATTCATGAGTTCATTTGATATGTAACTCAGTTTCACCTTATCGATCTCTTCACTTAGCTCGAAATCTTCATGCACCATTCTCACAAACTCATCATAATGAAAATCTTCACTCACTTGCATAATCTTACAACCAAGAGAATTATCCACTAAAAAGGACCAATGATTTTCGTCGAATCTCCATTTTCCACAAACTAAGACGATATGATCCATAGATCCAAAAACAATAACATGAGTTCAAAAGATAAGAAAGAAGCTCAAGCAACAAAGGTGAGTGCTTCAATGGTGTTTGGCCGACAGTTGAAGCGAGAAAGAAGGTAGGTAATGTAATAATGAGGGATAAAATCGTCATTGTACAAACTAGGTTAAATGAACTAACTCTGTTTAACTATACCAAACTCTCAGACACAACTCTGCCAAAATCTTTTACACAACAATATATATCTGCCAGATCAGCTAAACATTGTACGAACTCTGCCAAGTTATGATAGATAACTCTGCCACACGTCGTTACTACCTCTGCCAAGCTATGATAGCTAACTCTGCCACACGTTGTTTCTAACTCTGCCAAGCTGTGATAGATAACTCTGCCTAATTATGCTGCACTGGTGATTCAATCTCCGTCAAAATCTATTACAAGGGTCCAAAATCTACTAAACTCTGTCAAAATCTATTACTGGGGGTCCAACGTTTGGTAGAGTCTGGTCGACCGTATGCTGACGTGGGACAAATCTCCTTAACTTCGCGCGGCTAACGTGGCATATTTCATTAATGACAATTTCGTTATTTGGTTTTTGTTTACACATCTAAAAATGACAAAATTGTATTATACGATTTAATAAGAGTATTTGAGTAATTATGAATTAGTATGAACTATTTGAGGCATTTCACAATTAATATAGAATATTCTAGCAAATCACCCTTTTTTAAATCCTTTATATACTTTTCAAATTTTTATTTGTTTTCATTACTAACAATTTTTTGGTTGATTATTAAATTTTCCATTTTAACCCCCAAAAGAAACTCAAGTAACTTGATAATACACTCAAATTATGAATACATCAATTTCCACTGGATTTTAATATTTCTTACAGCAAATCGATATAGCAGTCAAAGAAGTTGCGAAGATAAGTAAATTGTAATAAATGTAATTAACATTTTACTGTAGTTTATGATGGACATGGCAACTAAAAGTGGACAAACAAAACGTGGAAATGGATTGCTGCGAACGGTCAATGCGAAGACTTTACAAAATGCAGTAATCAAATTTGTTTATAAATGTATCGATTAAAGATCAGGGGTCAGGGCCTCATCTGGCGAATCTTTCCAACCAATTATTTTCTCGCATTTTCCATTCACGAGATATGTTTTCACATTAAACATATTATAGTTACAATTTAATATTTTAGTTATTCAGCCAAAAATCATCATTAATTCCCATAAGATTTGCAAACATTATTTTTCAGCCGGATTCATCTATCAGCTGGTACATTTTGATCCTATTTATATATATATTAAAAAAATTTGGCAGTTTTTCGACAAATTGTGATGAAGAACATTTATATGTCATACATTTCAAGAGCCAAGAGGTTGTTTTGTATATGGATAGTTAACTATGTCATTTTATGAGCACTTTAATTATCAATCAATTATCAACCAAATCTATGACATTTTTGTGTGGATATCATTGTGTAGTTTTAGTTAATGTCATAGTTGGCCTTAGTGGACGTTTATTATATTGTCCATAAATATATAAGGTTACAACGTAAGTATGTGCATATCGACATAGAGACATATTTTGCGATCTTGGTTTATAAGTCGCGATATATGGGTCTCCGCCAATGACTAGTTGGTTGAAGTTGCATTTACATCAGTTTTATAATCGTTATTTATTATTACTTTTTAAAATATATTTTCATAAGATATTAGTTTTATAATCATTATGGTTTGACGTATATTAACTTATTAGTAGCTAAATGAGATTATGATATTAGGCATATTCGTAGATTTATAGTGGATAAGACTTGATAAAATGCATGAGACAAATATAACATTATAGTTATTCCACAAAAATTCCACCCAATTTCTCAAAACTTATGTTACGATTTAGAGATGTAGCCAGAATTTTATTAGTTGCGCCAAAACTTTTCTAACTCTCTCATAAGTTCATAGACTATTTTCAAATTTTGGGAAAGTTACAAAAGTTTCTAGAAATGTTTTGTAAGTTTTCAAAATACTCTTGTAAATCCTCAAAATTTTGTAAGTTTTGTTAAATGCTTTGCAAGTCTCTTTGTAATGCATCACAAGTGTCACAAATAAACAGTGCATGTTTGTTTTTTAAAGTTAAAAAAACGGTGCCTGTTTCAGGACCATTTTTGTTTAGAATGCTTTTCACTAAATTAAGTAACCCAAAGAAGATATTTTTCAAATGTCACTAATTATATTGATATATTAAAATATGGCTAAAGTTAAAGATATTGGTAGATTACAAGTAAGATTTTGATTTGATTTACCTTTTTGTGTGAATAAATAAGAATTGAGAAATCTCAGAAAAGCCATGCCATTGAAACTATACCTAACATCTTTTTTTAGTCAAATACCTAACATTTTGTTATAACCAATTCTATTATTATTGGTCCATAGCTATTTCATTTATCTATTCCATTCAAATATACACTTTTCATGATACTTGAAAACCAAAAGCTTTAATGATAGAGAAAATCTTTTTTTTCCTTCTAAATTTTTATTTATATAACCAATATCTTCTGTTACAAGCAAGGACAACAAGCTAGGACACGTATGATGGAGAAAATCTATTAGGTAAACAGTAACCATGATATGATTCGAATTAAATCAAGTGAAAATGTTTTACAAAAAAATTATTGTCTAAACTTAAACTTGAATTATGCATCTCGTGCTAATTTAAATAGAATTTGAGTATCTAAATATTGAAAACGCCATGGTTGGTTTCACCAATAACCAATATGAAAATATTGTCTTAATTATACATATTTAGAAAAACAGCATGGTACCACTACCAACTCATGACAGAGACAAGTAATACAACAATACTGCATTTAGCTCAACACCATAATTTAATTATAAACCTTAAAGATCCAATAAATAATCAAAACATTTAAAAACTATTAGAACACCAATTTCATTTTACAACAACAACAACAAAAAATTCGAAAGCAACTGCATAATTTCGAACATAAATAAATAGAAATTGGTAAACACCAACATAATTACCAAACTATTTTTATAGTTAAGAGAGTTTAACAATCCTAATCCATAATTAATTATCATGTTCCGAAACAAGTGAGATGCTTCATTAAATAACATATTTTCTCTTTTCTCTAACTAAAAGACAAAAACAATCACGAGCCACCACCTCTTTCTCCTTTCTTCAATCCATCCATCAATGGAGTCTTCTTCTCTCTCTCTCTTCTCTTCCTCAGATCTCACCTAAATTAACACACACACACACTCAAATCCTCCTCAAAGCCATGTCTTATCTTCTTCGCCCCGATCCAGTTTCTCGGATTCATCCAGAGCCTCAATCTCTAACCTCTTTCGACCACTTCGATCTTCTCCCAGACTCACTTCTCCTCCTAATCTTCGATAAAGTCGCCGACGTCAAAGATCTCGGCCGTTTCTGTATCGTCTCCCGGAGATTTCATTCTCTTGTCCCTTTCGTTGAAAACGTTCTCGTCCGCGTCGATTGTGTTATCTCCGATGATGATTCTTCTTCAACCGACGATCGTCGTTTCTCTCTTAACACCGCATCGATTTCAGACGCCGCCGCATCTAGTGGCTCCTTCTCCGCTTTGTTCCGTCTCGTCTTCGCTCCAATTTTCAAACCGTTTCAAGCGTTAGGTGAGTTTCTAGGACCGAAACGATCATCGTCATCATCATCGTTCGATGCGTCGTTTTCAGAAATTAACGATGAAATCAGCGGCGAGATCGAGCGAAACGAAGTTACGCATCACTCTCCGACTCAGGTATTGAAAAACTTCGCCGAGATTAAGTTTCTGAGAATCGAACTCCCAACTGGAGAATTAGGGATAGAGGATGGGATTTTACTGAAATGGAGAGCTGATTTTGGATCTACGCTTGATAATTGTATGATTCTCGGCGCATCTTCTGTAATTCGATCAAATCAAGTTAAGAATCTTGAGAATTCGATTGATGATGATAATGGTAACATACCTGAGTCGTTCTACACTAATGGAGGACTTAAGCTTCGTGTAGTTTGGACGATTAGTTCGTTAATTGCCGCCTCGGCTCGGCATTATCTTCTTCAGCCGATCATCACTGAGCATAAGACGTTAGATCGTTTGGTTCTCTCTGATGCTGATGGTCAAGGTGTTTTGTGTATGAATAGAGAACAGCTTGAAGAGCTTAGAGTTACTCCTTTATCAGCTTCTTCAGCTTCGAAGCGGACGCTTGTGCCTGCATTGAATATGAGGCTTTGGTATGCTCCGCAATTGGATTTACCTGATGGTACGGTGTTGAAAGGTGCGACTTTGGTTGCTATTAGACCGAGTGAGTCGAAGAAAGAAGTGTGTGATGCTTCTTGGTTGACTGATGCTTTTGAAGAGCCGTTTGGGACTGCGGCGAAGATGTTGATCAAGAGGAGGACTTATTGTTTGGAGATGAACTCGTTCTGATTTTGTATTACGAACCAGTTTCAGGTACAATATACATTGTGTCATTCTATGATATTGGATACTGCTCTGTTTTAGTCGTTTGAATTAGCTTCTCTTTGTGGCATTGGCAGTGATCTGAATTTAATTATCATTTAAGATACATGAACCTGTCTGACTAAAATGCAGTTTATTTGTTGCCAAAACGAATAAAACTTTTATGCATAGCATCAAGTCGTGTAAGTTATATCTGGTTTAGATTGTATTATACATGTGGAAGGTGTTAATCATAGACAATTTGCAGGTGGTGGGAGAAAACAAATCCACAAATATTGGAGAATGAAGGAATGAGAACAGATAGATCGCAATTCTCCTGAAGCTAAAAGCCAAGCTCTCTTGACTTTTAGATACATACTGCTTCGCCAGTCATGAGGAGCGCGTCGAATCTGCAGGCACCGATGCCTAAGGGAGTTTCGCTGAAACTGAAGAACGCCATTGTATATACACAACACTCTTGTAAAACAATTGTGAGAATGAGCAAGTTACATATGTTTGTAGTCTTGTAAAAGAAGACACATATTAGGATGGGAATCGCCGTGCTGGAGCATCGGAAGGGATTATGTAACAAAAGAGTCTTCTGTAATAAATGTTTTTCAGCTTTATTTCGACACTTTGATGTTCTGTTTCGTGAAGCTAACTATTTTAGACATTGATCTTCTAATGCTTCCCCTCTCTGTTTTGATCTATGCTGTTGTTAATCACTCAATATGTACTTGTTTAACTCATGGTTTGCATCATCAACAGTGAATATTGATTCACCTCGTATTGCGTTATCCACCATCATGAACCGTGTCAATTAACCACAACGCTCTGAATGACCCAATTGTAACCTAGAAGCTCAGAAAAAGCTTCATACCCTACAGCCAACAGAATGAGGATGACCCAAAACATTGCTTCTGAGTTTCAGGCAAAGTTTATGACAACAAATATGAACACACATAAATATATGATTCATTACATAACACAGTTTCTCATCACACAACAATTACTCGCGGTCTGAAATTACAACAATCAGGCTTATGATTGCATTGGAAGATCCATATATATGCGCAAACATCGTTTTCCCTCAAAAACCACACTTCATCTCCTGCATTTTAATTTCAAGAAACATTTTCAGAGATCAATCATATATCTTGATGGAAGTACATACCAGACCCGATTGAGTTGTTACAAAACTTTATCAAGAAATCGAATGTACAAGTGATGTATAACCGTTGGAGTTTAATCATTGTCCTTAACACAAAATACATTATCAACTAAATTGAAAGGTGATATTATAACTATAACAACTCATTTATTCAGTCTTACAATTTATCATTACTAGAAACAAATCCAACCTTTATAACTCTGTGCTATGCCGATAAACAAAGTCTACAAAAGAAGCTCCTTTAGTTTAGTGTTCATAGTCTCGAGCCAAAAAGTTAGAAATTTAAGAACTAAATGAATCAACCAAGCTCCACTAGTTTTTTTTTTTTCTTTTTTTCCAGGGGAGCTACAAGAGCTGGACAGCTCCACTAGTTTGCTAATATTTTCATGTTGGTTAAGGTTAACAATCAGTTCAGAACTCAGATAAAAGAAAAACTGAATCATTGAAAAGTAAATATTTATATAATATAAATGTGAAAGAGATCTAAAATGTGAATGATGCTTCCAAGCAAAGGGAAAGAGCTCATGGGACAACAATGAACAGATGGGTTAGATTCCGACACATCATGTGGTGCCACTTGAGAGGCCAATGTTTTAAAACATTTTTTGCATTTTTCCAGGCATAAACACTCAATTTCCCTGAGCCCAAATGGGAGGACCAATTTCTCATATACCTTTTGGTGCAAAAATAAAATCCATTATAACTTTTTTCTATATTTTGCATTTTTAATTAAAATAATAATAAAATTACAATTTTATTTTTAGTGAATTTGATTGTCGATCAAATCGAATTATAAAGTTATAATTGCAAATGATATAAAAAAAACACGGTAATTCAGATGACTTAAACCAGCAGCGCGCACGTAAGGTTCGAATTTGCTATTTGTGGTACAACTAGTTTTTTTAATTAGTACAACTACGACATATAATAGTACAAGTTGTACAACTAGGTACAACTACGCCATAGATGGTACAAATAGTACATCTGGATACAACTATATGACTATCGAGCATATAGTTGTGACTAGGTACGACTTTCCTGATTTTTGGGCCAAAGGTTAGACTTTATCTCTACTTCTCTCCCGAGAGTATTATAGTGTTAATTTTTTTGACTTTGATTACTTTCACTAAGTATATTTCATAGGAATAAACTATTCTCTTCAGATTCTTTCATTATGAAGAAAAACATTTTTCATTATGAAGAAAAACATGGTATCTTCCTTTTTTATGGAGAATGATAGTAAATGCATCGCTTTAACGACATCAAGAGTTCAAAATTTTGCTCCCTCATCGTTGGCAACCAAACCCATGTTCATCTCGGACTTTGCGAGAATCTTTTCTCGTCTTATTTGTAATTATCTTTTTTAGGAAATAAGTGTCTCGGCACTTCATAAGCAAGTTTGCATTCTTAAAATACAACTGATACTTTCGTATTTCGTGTGATATTGTATTTTGGAAAAACCAATCATCATTCATCAGTTAGCCTTACACCATTTCGATTAGCATATCTTCACGACATGTTTCGCAACTTCAAGAGTTATTAGATTTCATCTTTTAGAGTATTATTTTAGATTTATATCTTGTATTTTTTTTTTACTTTATTTTATTTTTATTCGGATAATGTGCTTCGTCAGAAATACATTAATCTTTTTTCTTAGAAGAGAGTCATTAACCAAAAAACACTAAACTTCCCATATTTTTTCTAAATTAAAATAATATATGTATAAAATGTTGATTCTTTCATACCAAAATTGAATAAATATTAACTAACCTCAACTCAGTACATTTTCCATATTAAATACATAAATTTGTGTAAACATCACTAAACCGATAACTTTAATACTAATATTCAATTAATTCAAACAATTTGAATTTTGGTGAGCATGGATTTAATCAGAAACATGGAGTCAAAAGGTTAGGTGAATCTGTGATGTGAATGAATTAAATACATTAAAAATAATCATTTAAATGGGATTCAAAATTAACTAAATCCAGATCTACCCTTAGAGAAAGTAACGAAACCTAATTAATGATCCAAATTTGGTGAACAAAAGTGATATTGAAGAAGAAGGGAACCCAACATTGAACACATGAGCAGACAGACAGACGATGAAGCTCTCTTTTCAAATTCATCCACATGCCATTAATTATATAATCTAAAGGCCATTACTTCGAGACACACAAAAACCAAAATGTAATGAAATATGGAACCAAAATATGACGCAATGCCACGCCCCAATAAAACCATCTTTCTTTTGTGAAATCAATAAATCAAAATTTTAACAAAATCAAACAACATAGTACTATCACTAAATTTTAACTAATCCATAATAAAACACATTACTCAATTTCTTAAAAAGTTAAGATTGTAAAAATAGATAGAAACACTAACCAAGAATGAAGCTTTTCTTCTATCTCCTATCCTTTCCTTTATCGTCAGAGCTACGGTTTCCTTTGAGTAATGCTGTTGTTGAGAAAGAGAGATTGTGAATTGGACTGAAGGGTCCCCCTACTACTGTAACCTCCATTAATGGCAGAAGAAGAGATTCCAAAATTATAATCCGGTACAAAGGAGAATGGGTGATTCATTGGTTCTTGAGGAAGAGGTGCTGAGTTTGGTATGGCCTGAACCGGGTTAAAATAATCAGAACCACCGGTCCAATTTCGATTACTCGGTTGGTCAAAACCACCAGTGAGAAGCTGAGTGAATGAGCTTTGAGCATTTTGCAAATCTTTATCTTTCTCTTTAGCTGTTCTTTCTCTAGCTCTTTCTCCTGCTTTCCCAAGAATCTCAGTCCTCGATAAAGACAACAATAAACTCTCAGATGTTCCACTACTACAAGCAGATTTAGTCTGGTTCTCATGGTTCTGATCAAGATGATCGAAGTTTGTGTTGATTAAAGGAAGCTCAGAGATTGAATCAGATGCTGCATTGATAAGCCATTCAATAGCTTTACTTGGTTGATCAAATCCAAGACGATCTTGAAGATCATAGAATTGAATTGCTGTAGCAACTGAGAGACGTATTCTCCGATCTCTTAACCCTTTTAAAGTTAAGACTTTGCTGTGTCTATCTTTGCCACCTGAAGCTCGTGAAACCCTAATTATACGAGATGATGGATTGTTCCAGTTTCTCATTCCGGCAATGTTGTTGTTGTCGTCGGAGAATCTTTGTAGCTTTCTGCTTGGTTCTTGTTTATGTTGTGTCTCATCAACAACATCTTCTTCAACCTCCATTGAAACACTACTCTCATGCTTTTTTTTAATTTCTCTTTCTTTTGTGTTTCTGAAACGAAACAGTTTTGCAGAGCTATGAATAGAGTAAAAGCCTGAGTATGTTGCAGTGATGAGACTTTGAATCTGTTAAAAGAAGAAATTAAAGTCACTTAACTACTGAAAGAGTTGAATATATATATATATATATATATATATAAATGAAAAAATTTCTGTAAAATTAAAATTCATGTAGATCTGCAAAGACTATCTGTAAATATTCATGTTCATAGTATTTTGTAGCTTCATAGCTTAAGAGCCTTTTCAGAAACCCTAAACTATTATTTATAAAAAAAACCTATATACCTATAGGGTTTTATAAAGATTATATGAGCTTCAGGGAATAATAAATACACAGAAGAAAAATGAAATCATTTTTAGCTGAAGAAGATGAAGAAGAACAAGACTCATGCTTTTGTTCTTGAAGCTATCCCTAAAAATGGATATAATTACAGAAATTAATAAAAGATACATTAAATAAAGCAGAGATTTATTTAGTTATTTTTAAATGCTAGTAAATCCAAATTAATAAAGAGAAACAAAAAATAGATGTGCCTCAAAAATCACTAACAAAAGAAACTCACTTGGATAACAGGTGTCAACTGTCTAAGCTCACTGTAGAACAACAATGGTAGCGAGAGGGGAAAAAAAAACAAAAACAAATCAAGTTGTCTTAGAATCTTATTATGAGCTTATTTTCTCCTCTCCCTTCGGTATTTTTCTCATGCTTAGATCTCACCATTGTTAGCTTAGAGTGTTATCCACAGATCTGAAATAATTATATCAAAAGGGTCATATAATATAACATCAAATATGTAACCAATTCAGGGAAGTTTCAAGTAAGGATTTCAGGATGTTTTTTTCTTCTCCCAGAAAAAATCAGCCGAGAAAGTGAAAGAAAAATGGGCGAAAAATGGGAATTGAAGTGAGACAATAGAGAGAGAAAACTATTTTTACCTGTTAGAGAAATATATCCTAAGTAGCCTTTGGACAAGGGAAGACAAGTGCACCGTTCGGACTATTTACTACTTTTCCTTGTGTTGTTCTGTCTTATTTAACCTTTTTGTTTCTAGTTATTTACGAATCTGCCACTTATTATTTACTTAATTTCTTAAAAATATACTCCAACTAATAATCTTTATTATTATGTAAAGTTTCAAATTTTATCGGTTTCATGTCTATGATTTCATTATTGTGTATTTGATACGGTGAACGGCTTATTCGCTTATACTTTTGACTAATCTTTTTATTTCACTTAAGTGGAGTGAGAAGCGAAGTTGCTGTCTTTCAAAAAAAAATTGTAGCTATATTGGAGGATCAATAAGGAAAAACAAGGTCATGGATCTTTGTTATGTTACACAGAATTTCGATGTCATTGCAAAGAAAATAGAATATCAAATTTGATTGAACAATTCTGGTGCAAATTTTCATATGAATATATAGCTTCAATAAAGTTATATACACGAAGACAGAGATGCTAAGATTAGCCCAAATGTGATGCAAGAAAAATGACAGGATAGAAAGGAAAAACACTAAATTGTCCAAATGGCCAATTGTCAATTTGAGAACTTCTTCGCACTTCCTACCAATAAAGTCACATTGTAATTAAGACTACTTTCTTGATAGAGAAACAATGTCCAATTACTTTTGTATATAAACCAAAGTTTAGCAAATGAATGTAAAACATTGTGTATTTATATATTTAATGTTACGTTTTTAGTAATAAAAAGAAATCTAACAAAAATTGGTGATAAAAAGACTAAGATAGAACATATCAAATGGAAACAATTGCATGGAATTATAAAATGAATTCCACTCAAACGGAATGATAATTTTATAAAATGATAAAATAAATGAAATTCTAAAAAAATCAAATTCACGAAGTGGCGTTGAGAGATGCATTGAGTGAAAATAAAGCAAACGGTTTGACTTAGTTGATATGCAAATAGCATATTACTTAGGACAACACTTCTTTCAATATGTGAATATTCATGTACCTTTTTTCATTCACATATTACATATACTCATGTTACGTTTTTTACATCTCACACGGTACAAACCCACTTCGGACTAACCAAATACATTCCCATTTACGTTCTTATAATTATCACATGTCTTTAAACATATGGGTATTCCAGAATTATATAAATATCTCTGTAGCTTCCATTAAAAATTGGTTTTTAAGAAGACCAATGCAAAAGAAGGGTGATATTTGGGTTCGGTGTTAACAGAGCTAACGACGGGCTCGAGACCGTGAGGCACGTGTCGCTGTCTAAAAGGCATTTGTTGATGCACATTCAGAATATTCACTTCTTTCCTTTTTTCTAAAATACATATTTTACTCCAATGTATCTCTATTATCTTATGCATATCGAGTGTATAATATATTACCATATATTAAACATAATTGGTTTCTGACCGAGTTACGAATAGGTTTCCTTAAGAATACAAAATAAATAATGCAAAAATGGTTTTAAAACCTCAGCAGCAGTTGTACTTGGCCGAATTTGACTTTGGTTTTATTAGTATTTGATCATTTTCTAATGCAGAAAGAGCAAAATACCGCTTTGAATTACTCAACTCTCAAATACATAATTGTTATGCACTTACACTTGTACTTGTCAGCTTCATGCTCACAACAAAAGAGTCAAAAAAATTATTTCAATGATTTGTTTTAGTAATCTGGAACATACCATGAGCACAAGGATCCTTAAAACCATTGACAATAACTAAACAAGAGAATGTGTGTGGTTTTGTGTGTTCGTAAGGAATTGGTTTTATCAAAATGATTTTTGGTAAGATTTCAATGGTATATGGTAAGATCTAGCTAGGTTCTTGCTCCAATAATTTGATTCACAACAAAATATTTTACTGGTTCTTAAAAAAGAGGATCACGAAATAGTCACTATCAAGTTTCAATACAAAGTTAACAAGTTTCATGAGCTTTCTTATTGATACTACTAATGAAATCCTTAAAGAGTTTCTCATCATGCACTCTGGTTTTGTTTCTCAACAAGTTGTGATCTTTTCTTCCAAAACTTAAACTCCAAAGATCTTCCTTCAAGCATCTTCTCAATATCCTCCATTGGCATTCCTTTTGTCTCCGGAACACACACCACGACAAAGAGAAGAGCAATGACTGAGATCACTCCAAAGATGAGAAAAGTCCAAGAAGTCCCAATAGCTTCAGTCAAAGAAAGAAAAGATTGAGCCACAATCAAATTTGATATCCAATTTGCAGTTGCAGCTATTCCTCCACAGATTCCTCTGAATCTCAATGGATAAATCTCTGAGTTAACTATCCATGGAACAGTCCCCATTCCAGGAGAGAAGAAGATAATATAAAGTCCCAATCCAAGTAGAGCAAACCAACCAAAATTACTAGGACATCCTCTTGTGTACCAAAGCCGGTTTTCGTTATGACAAAAGTCCTTAACCGAATCATTAGAGACCCAACACGCCCCGGGATGTTCCTGCAACCATCATATTAAAAAAAAAAGATTTTGAATTCAAATATTTTTCGAGTTGAAACGTTTTACGGTTTTCGAAAAAGTCTTTACCTTTCCATTGGGAGATGAACAAAACCCACAAGATGTAGAAGAAGCTTTTAAACAAGTCATACAATCCCAAGCATTGGTATCTATAGATGATTTGTAGTCCGGACAAGTAATATTACTGAACTTTTGTGTCTCGAGGGAGCTAATCGCAGGAGCGTGAGTAGTTGCTTCATGGAAAACACCAGTTAGTATTCCGAGCGAGATAATGACTCCAAAAAGACTAGTGATCAAAAGCTTTTTCCTTCCGGTTCTATCAATGAAGTAAATGCTAATGATGGAACCAAATGCGTTAAGTCCTGAGATAACTAGAGACAAGAGAAGAGCTGTTCTGTTTGAAGCGAAGCCAGCGAGCTGAACAATGGTTGGACTGTAATACATAACTGTGTTGATCCCAACGAACTGTTGAAACACTTGGAGACCAACACCAGCTAATAAACCTCGTCTAACGGTTTTGGTTTTGCATAGTTTGAGCATGTTGATGTTCGCGGAAGATCCTTCTTCGAGTATCTCTGTTTCAACTGATTCTTTAAGTGCACGAATCTCTTGCTCTACATTTTCTGTTGAGTATATTCTTCTCAGAATCGCTTTAGCCTCTTCTTCTCTTCCCTGTTTTACATTAACCAAAACAAATGGATTTTAATTGAACAATATGGTTAAACCGAATCAAACCGGAATGAAGCTTAATATGTATCGTGAAAACACTTTAGTTCTTAAACATTCTAAAACCGAAACTTAAGTTCCTATAATGATGAAAGTTACTTTTGACTACACCTTTAGATTTCATCATACTCTAGTGACAAAATCTTGGAGAAAAGAAAATAAAATCAAAGATACCTTGCGGTATAACCAACGAGGTGATTCCGGGAGTGTAAACATTAGGATAAACTGCAAAAGAGCTGGAATTCCGGCGATTCCGAGCATCCATCTCCACGTTCCGGTCACCTAAAACAACAGAAACAGAGCATTAAAACCCTCAAAAGTGTTATATTCAGATAAACCAATCCGATTCGATCAAATACCAAACCAAATCAAAACAAATTGACCGAAAACCGAAATTAGTATTATTCTAGTTTGATTTTTTTTTCTATATTCGAAAAACCAAAACCGAATCCTATCTAAAACCCTAATCTTATTTGAAAACTAAAATATTTGACTAACATTTGAACGTGAACCCGAGCCAAAACCTTAACAAACTGATCTTTATAAATGATGTTTAACTTTAAATACTGTTATTATCTTTGGACTAGTATAACTTACATCGGTGAAGGCTAAGTTGATGAGGTAAGACAAGAACTGTCCTCCAGTAATGAGAAAACCATTGGTACTGACCAAAGCTCCTCTAATCTTTGCAGGAGAAGCTTCTGAGATGTATAGAGGAGCAGTCATCGAGGCCATACCGACCCCTAGGCCCACAAATACACGGCCAATGACAAGGAGGGACGGGTTAGGAGCTGCCGCCATAACTATAGCTCCTATTAAGAAGAGAAAATCCGCCATGAGAATTGCACTTCGCCTCCCGAATTTGTCATTCGCCCAACCTCCTATGGCGGCTCCGATTATGGCTCCAGCAACCGCCATGCTCACTATCATCTCCTGTTTTCATTTTTTTCCTTCGAGTTTAGTGTTTCTGTTTGTTGTATCTTTGTATGTTCATGAAACTTGCTTGGGTCGTTTTTTTAGGTGCTTCTTAACGGTAAATACAAAACGGCATGATGTGTGGAAAACATTATGCTTTTTATTAGCCAATCAACTTTTGTCACCAAAGCATAAAGAAGAGCATTTGGAAGTTTTTAATGCTATGCTAATGCTCCTTACTCTATGCTTTGAGATGAAAATTTTCTTAAGCATTAAGGTTTAAAGTATTTAATAATAGTTTTAGATAATTAATTATTTGGTTAGATAATATATATATATATACACATATATATACTAAACTTTAAATTTTATATATTTTAATTAATACTTATCATTAGTTTATTTGTCGTATGATTTTAAATTAATGATTAAATAAAATATAATTTAACTGTAAAAATTATAATAATTATATAAATTATGAATATATATATATGTGTATATTATAATGTATGATATTTAATAAAAATAATTTAAATATGAAAATTTTAAAAATATAATAATTATATATATTATATAAATATATAATGTATGATAATTTAATAATATAGTTTAAATATGAAATTTTTTAAATTACAATAATAGAATAATTATCGTATTAATTATATGTAAATATAATAATTATACAAATATATATATATGTGTATATAATAATTATACATATAAGTATAAATATATATTTTAATGTAATTTTATATATAACTACTCATACCTCTACCAATCAGTTAAATATGTGAACATACGGCTCCTGCTTCATACTATTTCTGCTCCGTACATCTACTGCTCTACTAAGAATCGCATCAATCAAACCCTATGACAAAATCCTAACTCTGAATTCTCTTGTTCCAAAAAAAAAAGAAAAAAAGGTCTGAATTCTAGTGATCTGCTTTTATATATGCTTGTGTTAATTCTGTTTGCAGCTAATAAAATTGTTACAAATCAATACCAAAAATATTAGACAGAACAGTTCCTCTTAATGAGTTTTGTAATTTCTCAGGGTTATAAAGATTGATTTAATTTGTCACTATGATCTCTGTCAAGCTTATTGGCTGTACAAATCCATTTTGTTACTACATCACTCGTTTTTTTTCTAATCCTAAAAATTAATCAAAATTCACAAATAATGACATAATTAATTCCAAGGAATTAAAAATATAAGAACCTGTAACCAAGTTTGTGCGTCAACAGACTTGAAATCATCTCTGATGTAAAGCAGAGCGCCTGATATGACTCCTGCATGTTTATACACACATATATATAACCCATCAAACCTTATTTTTTTCTTTGAATATTCAGACAATGGGCCAAAAGCTTCCACATGTGAGAGCTTGAGAACATGGTACTAAACTGAGAAAATGTCAAACAGAGCTCCACGAGAAATAATCTCTGGTAGTGCTTAGCAATAGCCCAAGACCGTAATACCCAAGAGACCTGAAAGAACCAAAAGACCCTCTAAGTATGAAGGAGAAAATGGAAGAACACTTTGAAGAACTTGGAAAACTCTTAGAGAAATTAAGAACTTATGAAGAAGGACACTCTTTCTTTAAACTTAGCTTTTATTTCACTTTCTCGACTTGTATTACAAATGGGAGAGGAAGGAGCTATTTATAGGCTCCAAAACTACAAATCTTCTTCTAATCTCTAGAACTCTCTAACATAATATCTAGATTTTTATATTAAAATTATCTAGATTATTCTACACTAATCCTTAGATATTTATCTAATAGAATTCTCTAGAACACTTAAAAGGACATGATGATCTTTAAGATATTTCTAGAAACATTCTAGAACTTGGGCTTAATTTTGGGTTTAGTCCAATAATGGATAATTGGATTATAAACCCATAATTAAGTTGAATCCAAAATCAAGTTTAATTTCAATACTTCCCCTTAAACTTGATTTTGTCAGCCATCCCAAGCTTTGAACGAAGTATCTCGAATTGACCTTTTGGTAATGCCTTAGTGAATATGTCTACAACGTTGTCTTCACTTCGAACCTCCAAAACTTCAATTGTTCCATCAAGCACCTTCTCCCTTATAAAGTGATGCTCTAACTCAATATGTTTTGTCCTTGCATGAAACACCGGATTGTTAGCCAACTTGATAGCACTTTGATTATCTCCATAGATTGTCACCGGCTTGTTTGTAGGCTCGAACAAATCTTCAAGGAGCCTTCGAAGCCATATACACTCTTGAGCTGCGAGCGTAGAAGCTTTATACTCCGCTTCAGTGGTAGACAATGACACCGTTGCTTGCTTCTTGCTGCACCATGAAACACTTGTGTCTCCACATAAGAACACATAGCCTGAAGTAGATTTTCGGTCATCTAGATCTCCACCAAATTCAGCATCTGTAAAACCATGAAGAACGATCTTTGTATTGTACTTGTACACCAAGCCCATCCCAAGAGTTGTCTTGACATACTTCAATATCTTCTTTGCTGCTTCTAAGTGTGGCTTCCTTGGTGCTTGCATAAACCGACTTACGAGACCTACTGCGAAGGCGATGTCAGGTCTTGTAATGGTTAAATATAGAAGACTTCCCACAAGAGCACGATAAGGTCGAGGATCAGGTAGTAAGGATCCTTCATCACGTCTAAGCTTGATATTCACATCCATCGGAGTAGTGCGTGTCTTTCCTTCGCGTACTCCGAATCTCTCAACAATTCTTCTTGCATAACTTTGTTGGCCAATGAATATTCCATTCTTCACCCTTTCAACCTCTAGGCCAAGAAAGTTATTTAGCTCACCCAACTTCTTCATCTCAAACCTAATCGACATATCCTCTTGTAGACGAACAATTTCAGCTTCATCGTTTCCCGTAATTATCATATCATCCACATAAATAAGAACTACTACGTGGACTCCTCCATTCTTCTTGAAAAATAAACTTGGATCGGAATTTGATGCCCCATAACCGCAAAAGTGAAGATACTGAGCAATCTTACCATACCAAGCTCTTGGAGCTTGTTTTAACCCATACAAAGCCTTCTTAAGCTTGCACACATGATCAAGATGCTCTCGAGATTCAAAACCAAGTGGTTGCTCCATGAAGATATTTTTATCAAGCTCACCATATAGAAATGCATTTTTCACGTCTAGTTGCCATAACGTCCAACCAAATCTTGCAGCTAAAGATAAGAGTGAGCGTATCGTAGTCATCTTCGCTACTGGACTAAAGGTTTCATCATAATCTTCTCCGTACTTCTGAGAGAACCCTCGAGCAACCAGTCTTGCTTTAAACCTATCAATGCTCCCATCTGCTTTCCGCTTTATTTTATACACCCATTTGCAAGACACGGGTTGGACATCCTTGGGTTTTGGAACTAAAGCCCAAGTTTCATTCTTTATGAGAGCGTTTATCTCCTCATTCATTGCAGTTTCCCATTCTTGAATTCCTTTTGCTTCTTCATAAGATGATGGTTCATCCTCATCTAAAGGGGCTGCAAAGAAGCAAGAGAAGTTAGTGACGAACTCTTCATCTCTAAACCGAGCAGGCCTAACAATGTTCCTTTTTGGTCGTTGATCAGCCAAGGAGTCACGATCTTCCTCCTTTTCTTCTTCTTGGTCATTGCTTCCCCTTTCACCATGCATCTCATTTCCAGAACTTCTACTCTCACTTGGTACTTGGAGAACTGGTTTATCAATCCTGGAGGAACTCGCACCATCTTGCTCAACCAAGACTTGAGGTGACCCATAAAATGAGGAAACTTCATCAAATACAACATCACGAGACACGATGTATCGATGTGTCTCAGGGTCCATACACCTCCATCCTTTCCTTTGTTCATCATAACCAACAAAGATGCATTTCTTCGCCTTTGCCTCTAACTTTGTCCTTTGAGAGTCGAAAACATGGACATAGCAAATTGATCCAAATATCCTAAGATATTTTACCGTTGGCTTCTTCCCATGAACCATCTCATAAGGAGACTTCATATTGTTTGGACTTAGTGGCATTCGATTGATGACATACGCTGCACATTTCATTCTTTCCGCCCATAAGGTTTTAGGTAAATTCTTGTCATGTAGCCAACTTCTACATGTCTCGCTTATGTGTCGGATCTTCCTTTCCGCTACTCCATTTTGTTGAGGTGTATATGGGCATGTAAATTCCCTCTTGATACCTTGATCTCGACAAAAAGAGAGAAACTCCTTTGACATGAACTCCCCTCCATTATCCGTCCTTAGAGTCTTGATCTTCCGACCCAACTCGCCTTCCACGGTAACCTTGAATTCTTGAAATCTTGAAAATACATCTGATTTTTCCTTTACAAAGTATATCCAGGTGTACCGTGAGAAATCATCAACGAACAACAACATGTATCGAAACCCGGAGTATGAGGGTGTTCTCGTCGGACCCATCAAATCGCTATGGATCCTCTCCAAAGGAGCACCGCATCGTGAGGTAGAATTGTCAAATGGAAGCCTATGTGATTTTCCATATTGACAACCTTCACAAAGTTTTCCGTCATCTTGAATCTTCAACCTTGGGAGCCTATTAACCAAATTCTTATTCACCATAACTTTGAGCTTAGTCATATTTATATGACCAAGTCTGGCATGCCATATAGAGGCATTATCATTGGTGCTCATCTTCTCAACATACGAGTTAGAGGCCGATAAAACATATAAGTTTTTCACTCGAGCTCCAGTGTGAACCACATCCGCCTTTAATTCTTCTATATTTTTCAGGAATTTAACATCTCTTGGGCCAAACAATACATAGTTACCTGAGTCCACCGCATTTACCACAGAGAAAAGATTCTTCTTTACTCCAGAGACATGGTATACGTTATTGAGAGTAATTGGACTTCCGTTATCTCCTTCAATGATAATTGTCCCTTCTTTCTCAATGTGGTGGATTGAATTATCAGCGGTAATGATGGCTTCTTTTCCGTCATGACGCTGAAGACTAGAAAATAACTTCTCGTCTCCGGTAATATGATGGCTACAACCAGAATCCACAATCCAATCATTTCCAAGATTTTTAATTTTGGATGTAGCTGAAGATGCAGCCTCCACCGTGAAACATTTTCCCCATTCTTCATCTTCAGTATAACCTTTTGATTTCGCCATATTTGTTTCCTTCAGCTTGACTCGACAATCCTTTTTGAAATGCCCAAGTTTTCCACACCGGTAGCACTTGAACCGCTTCTTTTCTCCCATAGAGGATCCTTCTCGTCCATCATTATTTTTTGCACCACCATCTATGGTTTTTTTTCTGAAACTTTGTTGCCTTCGAGCTACAAAAGCCCTACCCGAATCATCATGAATTTTAACTCCTGCCATTTGCATGGCTAGCGATTCTTGCGAAGCTAATAAATTTTCAAACTCCTCCAAGGAAGGTTGTGTAGCCCATCCTTGAACTGAAGTCACAAACGGTGTATACTCGGGTCGTAGACCTCGAATAATAGACCGCTTCAACCGAGCTTCTGAAATGAACTCCTCCGGATTAAGAGTATTAATCTCAGAGCAAAGATTTTTTACCTTAACGAAAAACTCAGAGATAGAAGACTCCCCCTGCTTCGCATTCGCCAACTCATTTTCTAATAATTGTAACCGAGCTTCATTTTTCTTGTTGAATAGTTGATCTAACGCTCGCCAAATTGAACTAGCGGATGTACACCTTGACACATGCTCAAGCACTCCTGAGAATATTGACCTCTTCAAAGCAAATTCCGCCTTGGCGTTCTTCCGTGTCCATTCTTTTGTTGCTTCCGCATTTGCAGCATCTCCCGTTGGTGGTGTAGTGCTACTACCACCGACGACATCCCATAAGTCCTCACTCACCAAGTATGACTCTATACATGACTTCCATAACCGGTAGTTAGATTGGTTTAAGATCTCCATTCCCAATCCAACAACACGACCCATTGATTCCATACTTAGAATAAACCCGAGCTCTCTATAACCCCGATCTTGATGAGCACAAAATTACAATGGCTCTGATACCATGTAGAGAAATAATCTCTGATAGTGCTTAGCACTAGCCCAAGACCGTAATACCCAAGAGACCCGAAAGAACCAAAAGACCCTCTAAGTATGAAGGAGAAAATGGAAGAACACTTTGAAGAACTTGGAAAACTCTTAGAGAAATTAAGAACTTATGAAGAAGGACACTCTTTCTTTAAACTTAGCTTTTATTTCACTTTCTCGACTTGTGTTACAAATGGGAGAGGAAAAAGCTATTTATAGACTCCAAAACTACAAATCTTCTTCTAATCTCTAGAACTCTCTAACATAATATCTAGATTTTTATATTAAAATTATCTAGATTATTCTACACTAATCCTTAGATATTTATCTAATAGAATTCTCTAGAACACTTAAAAGGACATCATGATGATCTTTAAGATATTTCTAAAAACATTCTAGAACTTGGGCTTAATTTTGGGTTTACTCCAATAATGGATAATTGGATTATAAACCCATAATTAAGTTGAATCCAAAATCAAGTTTAATTTCAATACACACAGCTCTCTTCCTTGATCTAAAACACAAAGGAAATAGAATATCTTCAAGCATTTTAGATCAAAGCGTCATCAAGCAATACAGAACACAAAACGACTCTGTCTTTAGCTTAAATCAACAAGTACCACAACAAATACCAAAGCAAGAAACTCATCACAGAACAGCCAAAACAAAATCTAAATCATAGAAACTAAAACTTCAACAAAAGAAAACACATCTAAAGAACGGATTATGAAAAACACATCAAACTTCAAAGCACATATACGTATATACATAAGAGAATCTATAGAAGAGAAATTAAAAAGCTGACCGGTGTCATAACCAAAGAGAAGACCACCGATTCCGGCGGAGAAAGCAAGACGAAGAACATAAGGATTCTTCCATGCTAGAGAAAAACATTCTCTGAAAGCTGATTCATCTGCTCCTCCATGTATTATTCCTCCTTCCATTTTTTTTTTTGGGTTTATAAATTTTCAAGTGTTAGACTGTTAGTTGAAAGAAACGGAACAACAGATATAAAGAGTATGAGTTTCTCTGTTGTTTTCTTCTTTTATTTTTCTGCTTAGAAAGTGAGAAAATTATAAGTGGTGATGGATCAATAAAGAATTGAGATGAAACACGACAGCTCTTACTAGAAAAATCCAATGACTTGTCACATTTTTCTTCTTGACTTTTTTGGATAACTCTTTCTTTATTTCTTTTGTATTTACTTTTTTGGGGTCCGATTCTATTCTACTTATTTCTACTATATTTATTTATTTACCTAATGAAAAAGCTGAAACTTTTTACTCTAAAAATATTTTTTATAACACATTAAAATCCTGATCAAAATAAAATAAATAATAACACCTTCAACTACATACAACAAAAAACTTATTTATGATGTTGGTTGTTCTTTTCTTATTTATTTATTGAGAAAATATATATATTTTAGTTTTTTTCAACAATATGTAATATGCATCATGCATGTGACACAGTAATGATATTAATACAAATCACTAAATTACATTGTCTTGGTTTAGTGTTAATTTTATTACACAAAAATTGCCACATCAACTTATTACTACTAATGTATTGTTGGAATTATACTTTACATATAAATTTATGTCAACATTAAAGACACAAATATATGCATTGACTACATATGTTACATTCTTTATTTTTGATAAAACATACGTTACATGTCACCCAAAATTTTAAAATATTTAGTGAATATAATATTACTTATAGAAATTTATAATTTATAACTAATGCTTTGTAATTTTTTGACCCGTCACATTTTTCGAAAAAAACGTGAATCTCTTTAATCTATGTGGATGCTCATCCTGTCTCTGGGGTTTGTGCATGGTAATTACTGAAAGAGTAATAAGAGCGTCTCTGTTTGTTGGATTAAACTTGATAGCTTGATCTAGAAGTTATCCTAATCCTACCGAATTATGGTTTATAAAGGGATTAAGATTAGGAAGAATAATATTAGGAGTTATCCAAATATTATTAGGTGTTTTCCAAATATGTTTAGGAGTCATCTAAACTAATATATAAGCACAACTCGAGTTGTGACTATGACTTATGGGATTTGGGATTTGAGAGATTTGAGAGTTGAGAACTACGAATAGGGTTGATCCCTTTCAAGGGTACGTAGGCAGCCTTCAAAGTGCATCCATCCATCAATAAAGATATTTCGTTATTTATATATTATGCGTTAATCATTGATCGATCTATCATGATCATATATGAGACTTGAATTGGTATCAGAGCGGTTAATTCTTGAGTCGGCGACGAGAAGATCCATGACGGGATCTAACCTCAACGAAGACAACGAAACCGACAAAACTGTGATCAAATGTGTTGATCACCAAACTTTGTCACCGAAGGGGAAAGAAGACGAGGAGATGTCAATGACGGTGTTAATGCACAAAACCAAGTCATGGTAGATACGTTTTCTTATTAACATTGAGGAATCAAGAAATAAGGGGTTGCAGCAAGTAGGATATTGGAGAGTGAAGGTGGCACATCGCAAGGCATAGAACACTAAAAAAAAGGAGAATCTATGTTGAGTTATGACATAGATTAAGAGAATCTCGGAGAACCTTTGTCGGGGCATGACATAGGTTAAGAGAGATTGTGTGAGCTTTAGTTTTTGAGTAAATTTTCTAAAGCAATAAAAGAGTGAGTCTTTTATTATCTCGTGTTCTTAAGTGATGGTCACAATGATGGTGCAGAATACACTTGGAAGGATCAAGTTCAAGAAGATTAAAGATCTCATGGGAGTTCATGATGTGTCTAAGTGAAGCTTCAAGCTTAAGGGGGACAATGTTGGATTAAGCTTGATAGCTTGATCTAGAAGTTATCCTAATCCTACCGAGTTATGGTTTCTAAAGAGATTATGATTAGGAAGAATAATATTAGGAGTTATCTAAATATTATTAGGTGTTATCCAAATATTATTAGGTGTTTTCCAAATATGTTTAGGAGTCATCTAAACTAATATATAAGCACAACTCGAGTTGTGACTATGACTTATGGGATTTGAGAGATTTGAGAGTTGAGAACTACGAATAGGATTGATCCCTTTCAAGGGTACATAGGCAGCCTTCAAGGTGCAGCCATCTATCAATAAAAATATTTCGTTATTTATATATTATGCGTTAATCATTGATTGATCTATCAAGATCATATATGGGACTTGACTGTTGACATGACGGTTACCTATCGTGGTTTGGGTAGCCAAAAAATTAACATGTATGACTTGAAGTCAAAGTTACTGAAAATGAATAAAGAAATATGTGATTGGGGTGTAACATGTAGTTTACCATGCAAAGTAGAAACTTGTGTGATATATTGAAGTAAGCATTCAGTTCGAATTTGAGTTAAAATTATAAATTATGTATTATTTAAATATGAATTTTAAAATATTTTTTAAAATCTAATTTTTTGGATTATTGATTTTAAAATGTATAATTAAATTTACTGTTATTGAAAACATTATAAAAATTAGATTTGAAAGTTTCATGTGAGATTTCATGGGATTTTTTAGTTAAAAATAAAAAGATCAAAATTTTGTGGTTTTAGGTAAGATTTAATAAAATTTAATAACAAAATTTATAATTCATCAAAATTCAACCAAATCATCTCAAATCACATTAAAACTCAAATCACATCACATATTTCATCCAATACACCTTTTCATTTCGTTGTTCTAGTTGGTTGCTGCAATATTAAGGTAAATAATTTATTGTTAACATAACTATTTATCAATTTTCATAATCTTCTCCAAATCATGTGGCCAATTATGGTTAATGGAGTTTTCCATGAAATAAATCTACTTCTATGGTAAAAATCTTACAAATTCAGTTTCCGCTCATGGTAAGGAGTTAATAATTTAATTAGTCACTACAATTATATACTTCTAAATTAATTGTCACTACCAAACTTTGGTCAAAGATCATTGTCATTCTGATTAGAAAAAAATATATAACACATAAGATCAAGGAAATGCTTGGACTGAACCGTAGTATATATGATTAGTCAAAGCGGGATAGTTTTACAACTCGTGAATTTGGACTTATCCTTTTCTTTTTTTTCTTATGCTTTTAACAAAACTTTAGCTTATCTCTAGTGATTAATCATTTTCCGATTAAGAAATTAATGTGATTAGATTTCACATCATATATTATATTTGTTTATTTTCCTCCATTATATATTTTAGTTGTCATCTACGATGAAATTATTTAGAAAATTAGAAGACTTCTTAGAAACTAGATGGTAATGAAATTAATTTGATTTAAGTTCATATTAGTATCACATTGGCTCTCTCCTCGAGGGAAGTGGAAAGTTTCCAATTGAAAAAATCTTTTATATAATAAGATATATAAATATAGATTCTGTTTTTTCAGATAATATTTTAATTTTCCTCTAACACATAGATAATAGATTAATTCGTTAGTGTATTAGATGATTTCTTAGAAAGGGACTAAGCAAGTGTGGTTCAAATTTGAGTCCCGACGATGAGAATAAATTATCTAATACATTATAAGACCTTAACTTTATAGTTAAAAAGGAAGTCGAAGAAGCATATCTGTCCGATCTCCAATGCATGATGGACGGTCATCATCAGAGTTGAACCATATGAGTGCATAAAGTTTGAAACATATACTCATAGAACAATTATAGTGACAACAAAAGAAGTAAGAACAATTATAACATTTGTTGGTGTTATATCCTTGCATTTGTCACGATGTAGCACATGGATGACATGCTTGATGCTACCCTTTTTCATCAATGATTGGAACAACATTTCAGATTCTTTGGAACCCAAAGTTGAATTTTTAGTGGCGAGCATACTTTAACGAACATGACTTATAACTTATAGTCACTTTTCTATATCAAAATATGTGATACTTGTTAGTGTCCACTTAGATCGTGAGGATCAGAAACACTATTATGACTATTGTACAATTTTTAAAATAGTAAAAAAACGTTAGAGAATAAGTTCATTCCAACAACGAAATCAGAATCAATTTACAATAAAAACGTTTTCGGATTTTTCTAAATTTACAACTGAATTGTAAATTTTAGAATAAAATAAATCGAGTTGTAAATTTAGAAAGGCCAAAAACATCTTGTAACATGGTAATAACTGTTTTCTTTTGTCCAACCTGTGTTATTCTTTTTTTGTTTACAAAAAAGTGATAAGAATATATAAAAGTTAAACAAAATATATTTTAAACGTCGCAAAACCTGGATTCAACTTATTAGAATATCATAACAAGTGAAACCTTTTAACAAAAAAGAATATCATAAGTAAGTTTTAAGGTTTTGTAAATTTCAGTTTTTTCTAATTATATATTATGTATATTTTAGATATGAAAAATTGTAATTTAGTAAACAAATAATAATATTTTTGACAAAATATAACTCATAAATTTTTTAAACTATGCAAAAGTGTTGTTTGTTTGCAAATATAAAATTTTGGTAAATTACATATTTCTCCGCGTTGTGCGTGTGTATATATATATATATATATATATGTACTAAGAAAAATGGTAAAAACTAGAGATTTCAGTTTTAATTGGGTAGTTAAACCATGCGCTGATATAACTTAAATAATATCCAATACACAGAATTTCAAAGAGGAAGTAAATTGGGTGACCTATCGTTTTCATAATCAATTCGATTTTTATTCTTTTGTAGATGAAATTGACAAAAAGTGACAACTAATCTAGAGAAAAACTGATACCTTTTGGATTTACATATCCAAATTTTCCATAAATTGTTCCAAAATTATCAATAAAACTAAAGATTTTTTTGTCATCGATTTTTTAGCAGTTTTTAGCAATGCATAAATCATTCCTGACTAAAAATCTGGAGTTTGTGTCAATCTGCATTTATCACACTTGAGCATCACCAATGATGAGATCCTCTCTCAAATTATCTTAACCAGTAATTTTTGTATAAAACCCACCAAGAGAAAAGAAAAGGCCATAACTGCGGATAATTTGGACCCAAAGTAGGCCCATTACTGAAAAACCTAGAGAGTGTTAAATAAGTTTGCTATGAACTTTGCCCCTTTCTCCTCTGCCTCCTTCGCTCTTCATCTTCAAAGTCGGCAACTTTTTAGCTCAGGTTTGTTCTTTCTTCTTCTTCTTCTTCTTCTTCGATTTTCCTCATTAGATCAGCATCCCATTAAGTTTGTTTCGATCTCAAAGTATATATAGTTGTAATAGTGTTTGATTGGAAAATTCAAATTACAGGAACCTTGTATCAATGAGGCCTTGTATAGTCTTTTCCATTCTCTTAAGTTATGTCTTAGTGAGTCATTGTTTGGTAGCAATATAAAGTTTTGTTTTATTTGCTGAATCGTTGGTGTGTTTGTAGTTTTGATCTGCTTTATATTAGTGAAAAGGTTCGAGCTTTAGAAATAATGGCAGCCTTCCCTAACCTTAACTCTGATGCTGGATTGAAGAAGCTCGACGAGCATCTTCTCACTCGCAGTTACATCTCTGGGTAAGTTTCATATTCGTACACCTGTATGTTTTTTTCAAGTGTCGTTGCTCAATTGAGCTGTGAACATCTCTAATAAATTATTAAATCATAAATCTCTACCCTTTCTATCAATAGGAGTAACAATTAGTTTCCTTTGTGTATGTTTATAGGTACCAGGCTTCAAAGGATGATATCACTGTCTTTGCGGCTCTTGCAAAGCCCCCAACTTCGCAGTATGTGAACGCATCTCGGTGGTACAAGCACATTGATGCCCTGTTGAGGATCTCGTAAGCTCCATCATTGTCTTCTATTGTTTCCTTATGGATTAATGGTGTCATTGTTGGGGTTTTTTTATAACTTGTGTCTCGATTTGCAGCGGTGTCTCTGCTGAAGGAAGTGGTGTCACTGTTGAGGGATCAGCCCCAATCACCGAAGAGGCTGTTGCTACTCCCCCTGCAGCTGATTCTAAGGTACTCTAGATTGTTTCTTGTGTTTCTTATTATGTCTTTTATAGGTTGTACGTCAAATAGATTGAGATTCATAGATATGCGTAATTGTAGGATGCTGCTGATGAAGATGATGATGATGATGTTGACCTATTCGGGGAGGAGACAGAAGAGGAAAAGAAAGCGGCTGAAGAGAGAGCAGCTTCTGTCAGGGCATCTACAAAGAAGAAGGAATGTAAGTTTAGGTTTTGTCTATACTTTGAGGTTTATCGTATGAAGATGTCTTGGATTTCTCATTGTTTTTTTTTTGTCTTCAATCAGCTGGAAAGTCGTCAGTTTTGATTGATATCAAGCCATGGGATGATGAGACCGACATGAAGAAGCTAGAGGAGGCTGTGAGATCCATTCAGATGGAAGGATTGTTTTGGGGAGCCTCAAAGCTTGTCCCAGTTGGTTATGGTATCAAGAAGTTGCAGATTATGTGCACCATTGTTGATGACCTCGTTTCTGTTGACACCATGATCGAAGAGCAACTCACTGTTGAACCAATCAATGAATATGTCCAGAGCTGTGACATTGTTGCCTTCAACAAGATATGTAAGTTTCATGAATCTAATCTCAACTCTTTAGAATCTAAGATAATGTGGTGTGTAACTCTGTATGTTGGATTGATGAATCATATTGCAGGAGAATTAGAGAAGGGTTCAAGGAAGGTCTCTGGATTTACGTCTTCTGGTTCTTCTTCTATATTCAGTTTCGCAAGTTTCTGTCGACTGTTGTTTGATTCTGATATGGCTTTGATTCTGATATGGCTTTTGCCATCTAAGATTCAGTTTTGATATTTAATGAAGAATGACAATTCAGTATTGCGTTTTCTTGTTTATGACCATTCTCTACCTTCTTCCTTTGACGTTTACATAGCTTGCCTTGTATCTTTAGATATTTGATTCTTAGTTAATCCTTGGCAGTTCTCCCTTATCACTGGATCATTAAATGAGGCTGTGGAAAAGGATATCGGTTTCTGCCAGGTTGGCTCGTTGCTCTTGGCCTAAAGGAGCTCAGATAAAATTGTATAATTATAGTGATTCTCTATCTCTAGACATTTAGGTTGAGAAGATACGCTGCTATTTATTTACTTGTAAAAACTGTTTCTCTATCGACTTAAGCACAAAGGTACACTAAGACAACAGAGTATTAACTTCAATGACCTCAAGTTTCTCCTTATTTCAGAAGCTCGTATTAGTTAGATCTCTTACGTTTGAAACTTCTGTCAGATTGAAAATTTTGGTGAAAGAGTATATTCATATATCACTATCACTACTTTTGTTCTGTGGCTGCTTTGGCATCATGTTAGTATAGAGTATAGATTGCTTTGCCACATGACCACTATACATGTTACCCACTTGGAAACTAGTGAACAATTTACACAAAACTCGCAAGGAAATAAACTCTTAGAAATATGAAACATTCGAAGTCGGGGACTATTCAATAAAACATCTGACGGAAAAAAAAAACAGAGCTATAATCATGATCAAAACCTTAACTTAGAAGCAAAAGAGATTCTGTTAAGACAGATTTGTGAACTCTTTCGTCTTCCCTTAAGATTCAATATCGGAATCAGAATAGAAATCATCTTCCTGAAGACTAGGAATAGAATCATCATCAGACTGACCTGAAGACTCTCTCTTCTTACCATTTACTGCTTCCCCCATGAGACTATCCTTAACCGCTAAATCCTCTCCCTCTTGAGTCACATTCAGGACTTCTCGATAACTGTCTTTGGGAGCCATTGCATCTTTGTCTGAAACATCCCCTAGAGATTCCTCAGTTGATTCAGGAACCTTCTCAAGCACATCAGCTTGTTGAACATTCTCTGATGCAACCATATCTGTATGATCTTGGACACTCAGAGATACGACAGTAGCTAAATCAATCCCAAGTTTCAATCTTTTGGTCTCTTGGAGAGGTAAAGTCGTATCTAAGGTTCTCTGAATCCCGTTGTTATAAGGAACATCCGCGCTTCCCAGCCATCTGTTATGTAGATCATCATCATCGTGAGCAATACCATTCAACTTATTCAGATTAGGTGTGTTGTGTTTTTGGGTGGCCAGAGAATTGTTATCCGGGAATCGGTTGCTAACTGATGGGAGACCGTCGAGCGGAAATGCCCTCGGATGTATGACAACTTCAAGGGACATGAGAGCATGAGCACAGAATCCGGCAACTTTCATTCCCGCCTGAAGTTTACCTGTTCAGAGCCGATATATATGCATCAAATACTCAACATTTCCACATTTTAAAGCTTTAAAATCCATGCCAAAAAATCTTAGTTACCTGTTCGGAAAAGCTCCAGGCCTTCAGCTAAAAATGCAGGACTTACTCGTGATGGAGAAACGAGAGATGCCAAAAAGGCACGGAGTGCTGCAAGCTGAAACTCAACCAGATCCATAGTCGATTCATTGGGTAAACACTGGTGGGTTTCAGCATTGGTCCATCTCCCTTCACAAGCATTTGTTGCTGTGGTCATTAGAAGATTATCCACACGTTCTCTCCAGCTATCCGATCCCAATGAACCACCCTGAAACCAAAAAGATAAGAAGAATATTTGATAACCTATCAAATTTTAATAACAACAGAATCGCAAAGAAGAAATATGGTGACTAAGAGTAGAATCCACAGAGTTTAACTTCATACTATGTGTTCAACAATGGATAAAAAGCTGAATGTTTATAGTAACAAGTTAAAAGAGCTTACAATGGTCAGAAGAGTTTCCAGTGCCTCAAGAGCTGCTATTTTCAATGAAATCGGGCTACTCGAGTGATTGTGAGGGACTCCCACTTCAAAAACAGAATTATCTGCCTCAACTCCTGAATTATTTGAATGCTTCCTTTTTTTACTGCAAGCCTGAAGAAGAGCTCCGTTAGTAAGTGACGGGTTTCTGTTAGCATTGAATCCTTCTACACTTGTCGGATTTAGATCCACAAAGGCATTAGTGACAACTTCGTGTACCAGTTGCATTGCCATTCCTGGTCAGAGAAGTATGTTAACAGAAGTGATCTTGATTTCTATCACATCAACCTGAGAAATGAAAATGCAAGCGAAGGCAAGATATTGTGAAATTACCTACACCCATGGATTTGAGCAACGTTGTAGTGATTGAGTAGAGCTTTATCCTCAATTCTGGCAATGAACATTTCCTGAAGTAACTACTAACAAGTCTCACCACAGATGCAGCATATGGTAAAAGTTGGCTGCAAAACGAATCAATACAAGAATGTTGTTTAGTTACTACGGCACAGAAACGTGTAGTAACAATCCATTATGTAAGAATACGAGAAAATAAAATTTCTAGCTCACATAATCTGGAAAATTGCAAACAAAAGTCAAAGCAAAAACTACCAAAGGAGCAACTCCTCAATTGTCAATGTCAATGAAATAAAGGTCAGGTTTCAGTTGAAATATAATCTTTAATGAGTCTGACATATAGATCTATACGTTTTTGGCCAATGGAGCTTCTGCTCCTAGCAAGATTGAAATGAGACCCGTTTACCTGCGGATACTCTTTATGGTAGCACGCAAGAGTTCCAGAGCTGACAAATGCAAAGTTGGAAGTTCTGCACAAACCAATTCTTGTTGGATCCCTGTCATGAAGGATGACATGGCTCGAGGTAGAGAGCCGTTCACCGCCAGCACTCGCTCAACAAGGGATAATAATGAGCCAACTGGAATATTAACCTGAAGGTTGAAAGAAAGAATATCAGGATCTTACAGAAGCAAATGACATATCTGGGTTACATAGTAGCTCACATAAGTCTGCTGAGCAGCAATTCAAACTTTGGACACAGCATAAGCAGGGACATGCTGAACTAGATGCTTTAACAAGGATGCTAAATCTATACATGTAAGTTGCACATTTATATATTTATGACCAAGCACATAAAAGGCTCTCTCCAGCTTCAAAATCAAGAGGAATCGGAGATAATCCACCAGGAAGAAAAGAAATCAAACTACCTTAGATTTGTATGAACTAGTTAGCATCATTGAACTGCAGAACATAAGTGTAGAAACTCTGGATACAATCAATTTTTCAGAGTTCCACGCTGCATCATCTAAACCCCCATTTTCACCTCCCAAGGGTGAAGGAGAGTCTTTTCCAGGAGGAGCCAATCGTTGGATTGCTTTTGTTCCTTTTGTTTCTGCAACACGTCACCATGTTTTATCAGGGAAACTATAGCCGCACATAACAAAAAGAACAAAGAAATGAACAAATTACCTTCTTCTAGACCTTGGAAAAATATATTTAAATGTACGTTCATAGATATCAACAGCTTTTGCATCATCAAGGACCAGCTGCCCTCGTCCCCTTTAACTTTAGGGAGCAATGCTAGTAAGTGAGCAAACTTCTGAAGGTTGAGATAGAAGGAAAGGAAGTGCACGTTAATATTTCCTTGCTTAGTTGATGGAATATATGAAATAGAGAATATATATAAAAAGATGAATACCTTTAACATAGTAGAACTGGTTTTCGCAGAAAATATTTTGGAGGCAATAGCGGCTTCAACCTGCAAGGAATAGCATTTCAAAATAAACTCAACATAACGGTTATACAATTTCATAATCACCAGACATTTTCAAAAATATTATGTTACCACCTACGCATATGTGCATGTATTCATTAGACTGTGAACTGTTGTCATGTAGCTATCAAAATACTGATACAAATAGATTCAGGAAATTAGATAAATACACTTAAGAAGCGAGGAGAGCTGACCTTGTCATAATTAATGTGGAAGGCAGCAGGAAACAAGATTACAATAGTACTTAGCAGATGGACAATGCCTTCCTGTACATCAAACACCAATCAAACATTCAAACTGAGGATTCTAGGAAAGGCATGAGCGGAATTATTGTTGCTAAAAGATATATGATACTTCACTAAATTCTTATAGCAATCAGCAGTTCTAGTAAGTTATGATTCTGAATTACGGGATTCAAACAGAGGAATTGATGCGTAATTCTACATGTTAAACATCTAAATCAAAGTGGTAGAACAGCTTGGCACAAAACCAAGATTATAGGAATGAAGCTAACTTTTTCTTTATAATTTCAGGTTGGCTTCAAGAATATTGTGAGACAAAAACAAAATCTTCACACAGAAAGAGACAAACTTAAGGACTTCTTAAAATGTGGTACTTACCCATAGTGCTTCTGAAGAATCTTCATCCAATAATTTAATGATAGGCAGGATTACTTTCGCAGCATGTGAAACTGCATCTTTCTTTGTATTCGAAAATCTAGAGAGCCTGATTCGATCAAAAAGCATCGTAGATTATCAAAATTTATTGTACAATGGTAGAGAACACAAAGAAACAAATATGAGAACGGAATAATCATGTACAAAGCATTGCAATATGAACAGTCTCATTATAAAAAAATTAAGCATTTCCTTGTGCGCTAAACATATATAGAACATTTAACAATAGAAGTAAAGAAGATATATGATCAGCTAAAAATTAAAGATTCTGCAGATGACATCATCCATAGTTCTCTAAACAAAATCAATCTAATGTACATAGATTTAAAGAGAAATAAAAGTAGAACAGATTCAAATATCTACAGACCTTGTAAGGAGATCAGAGATTGAGGTGCATGAAGCCACTCGAACAATTCTAGAACTTGCTGGATTCTGTTTAAAACAAAACAAAACCATTAAATTTCCAAAAATAAATAATAGAAGATGGAACAAATCTGAAACCTCAACATAGAGTAAAAGCCAATACATACCTTAAGATGTGATATTAAACTGTTAAACCAAACAGAGTATAAACTAAAGAAACGATCTGAGCTACATTCTTCACAAGTTACTCCCATCAAACAAATTCCCACCCAGCATTTATCTGGCTAAAGCCAAAACAAAACAAACAAAATTCACATCAAAGTTAAGAACTTTCACATAAAATGATTTAATTTTAAAGTTGCGTAATTGAAGAACAGATTCGTACCATATCTGAAGAAATCAATGCCAATAACCTATCAACCCAATCATCAACAGCTGATTTCGATTTAGATTGAAGCTTCTGATCAATTGAAGCTAGAGGAGACTCAGATAAGAGTTTATGGGTGAAGATAGTTGATACAACTTTGGAGAGTGATTGAAAATTGGTCAGAGGCTGCTTCTCGTTGGGAACATACTCGGAGAGAAGGTTTCGGAGAATCTTAGGTTTTAATCTCGAGTCGCACATGTCGTCGAAACGCTCAAAAGACGCCATTGAAGCTGTAGGAATCGAAAGAGAGAGATCCGGATGAAAGAGAGAAGGGTTTATGGGATATTTTAGATTTATTAGGGTTTTAGAAGTGAAGCGAACAGAGAGAGCAAACGGAGGACTCGAGCTGCTGATGCTAGAGAAAAGGTTTAACGAATCAGGCTCGGTTTATTGGTTAAATCAGATTGAACCGGTCATTTGAATGGTTTTTTTTTGTCGTCACCATTTGAATGGTTTATTGAGCCGGATGTATTTATTCTTGCAATCAAAGAAATAAACATATACAATTGGGGATGGAAATTTTTTTCATTCTTTCTCTTTTTCTCGAGCTAAACCTCAAAATTGAAAATTTTGTTTTTATTTTATACCAAAATCTCGATTCTATACCTAATCAAAAACCAAGACTTTGTAAAAAGTTATTGTAGTTGAGGCTTAGTTTTGCCTTTTTCCCTTTTTTTCTTTAGTTTTGCAGTTTATACATATGAGAGAAATGTTGGTACAATTGCAATAGTAGAGTTCAGATTGATGGACCGGTGTGTTTGACATACCTATTTTGTTGGGGGTATAATGCAACAAGGGGTAATTCGATAATATCAAAAAGGTTTGTAGACTTTCGTACGATAAAGAAGGTTCGGGATTGGAGGAGATCCGACCTTAGATTATTGTATTACAGAATAGATCGAACAAGTGAAAATGTGAACCGAGTTTGAATGGTTACAAAGTGCACCGAAGCTTATATTAGTATGAAAGGGAAACTAAGGTCGTTTAGGGATGAGCTGAGGTTAAAGGTTTTGCCGAGGCTTAGGAGCCGAGGTTGAAGGTTCTACCAAGGCTTGCGAACCTGAGGTTGAATATTCCGATTGTTCTATAAATGCCGGTTGTTCTGTAAATGGTCATAGTCGAAAATATCGCTCTGCCCGATTCTCTTCTTAATTTTCGATTAGATTGATAAGATATGATCCTCATATTTATAATAGTCACTTTCACCTAACCCTCATCTAATCTCTTTTTTTTGCGGGTTTCTCGGAAGTCGAGCCTCGGTAATGGACCAAACCATTTCCTCTTAGTGGGCTTTCTCGGGACTCAAAATCGAAGGGGACGTTCGGTCCACCTCCAACATATTTAAAGATAATAATTGTATAATTGGGCTCAAAATATCAAAATGGAATTAAGTCCAATAAATATAATTCTATCTTGAGAAGAATATGGTCGATATGGATACCGAGTCCTTCACAAAAATGATGGTTCCGCTATTTTTTCACGTTTTTACGTATTAGCCACCGTTTATTTGCAATCTCAACTCAGAAAATTCAATCCCAAATTTTGAAACCCTAGTTGTTTCTATGTATGTGTGTATAAAAAAGTAAGAATTGAAGAAGAAAGATAAATGTTTTTTTTTTCATTGACGTACGTGTTTTTTCTTAATAACATATAAGCATTCAACCGGTAAAATAAAACTAATAAACTAAGTATTTTTAATAAGAATAACAGAAGTAAATTCTTAATTCAACAAACAAAAAAATATCTTCTTTTGGTTGCGAAACCAATAAGAAAATATTTTTCAAACAACCGTTCCACAAGATTAATTATTATCTGGTGGAAACTAGAAAAGAAAAAACTTGAATTAACTTCTTGAAAACAAAGCACCAACCCATAATTGACATAAGACATCACTAACTTAACTATTACAAGAAAATAACTTTTGTGGTGAAGGATCATCAAGGGCACTTGCAGCTTCGGTAAAACAGAAAAGAGACTTGTTTCTTGATGTCCAAGAAACAAGAGGTCGCCGGAAACAGCGCAAGAGAATCCATCGTAGGGGCAGTACTCGGATTGTCTTCTTCTGGTGATGTCTCTTCCTCGAGGATCATTTCGAGGGTTCTGGCAGAGATGAGGCGGCACTTTCGTAAGGCTGTTGCACGATGCGCAGTCACGGCGGAGAACGGAGTCAGACGTTGAGGTGCGAGAGCCTGCTGGTTTGGTCGGAAAACGAAGAGGGTATTTTGAGTATCAACCATTTTTATTAAAGGGTGTAGTGTTCTTTAAGCTGACTAAAGAGTTAAGGAGTAGTGAAGCTTTTCCTTTTGGTGTAATGTTGACTTGTGGAACTTGGAAGATGGGTTTCTCTGTTTATATAGGAGTTGCATAGACGAAAATAGCCTCATTTATTTTAGTTATAATTTAGTGTATAACTAATATATTAGATGGAATAGTAGACTATTATAATGATTGAATAGTTAAATAATATTGTCTGTGTTCTACAAAAATGAATATTTTAAGTATTTTATTTTATTTCATAAAGATAGGTTTTGTGTTTTCAATGTAAAAGTTTTATTCGTTTACTGCCCATATTAATTAAAAGCAAATAGTTATATTCTAAAAAATGGTTGTTTCGAAAAGATTTTTTTTATAGAGGATATATTTGGTATTGTAAATGTATTCTTAAAATATGTTAAAAGCTTAAAACATCAATATTTGTGGAAGGGATGGAATATAAAACAATTTGAAAGCTGGTTAGTAAATGTTTGACGGAAAAAAAAAACTGGCTAGTAAATTAATGACATTGGTTATAATTAACATCTGCATAGTAAATAACGGAAAGATAACACTTGAAAATTTCATAAAATGTCATGACTAGCATAGAACAGCAGAATCGCATTTTTAAAATATAAAACGTAATAGCATTAAAAAAAAAATAGGACATCATTATTCATTTTCATTTTGAAGATTTTGAAACTTTAAATTTACGACAAATAAGACAGTGGCCAGCGTTGTAACAAATAATGGTGGGAACTGGTCGTTGATACCCGTCAGACAGGTGATAACTAGACCGCGGCAAACTGGTCGGAGTCAAAGTTGGGCGATAGATCGATACATACTTACAACGTATACGTACACTCTATACTTTTCTTCTAGCAAGGAATTATACTTTTCTTCTAGATGATATATACGTGGTTAATTCATTTTTTACGTGAGAATGAAAACTAAAACTGAAACTATTTTCAGCAACATACTGTATGTAACCTCTATAAAACTCAATTTAACCATAAAATTTTTATTAACTATCTGTTAATGTCTCAAATAATACTGTTTTTGACTATTTTCTATCTTATTATTATTTTATACGAAAGTTATATCAAAATTGTCTGATTCCGGTGCTACAACTGAGTTCTAACAATGAAATTTTGGCCGGCAAGTACAAAGATGGCAATATACTAGCTAGTGCACAAAAATAACCTTATCCAAATATGGTTTCAGACAATTCAATCTTCTAAATATTATGTGTTCCTATCAGCTATCACTCGTCATTCGCCTTACTGTAGATGTTCTACCTCATCAAATGATATACTCAAATATGTAGTTTTATTAATTTGCAATGGAATTTTGACAATCTACTCCCCAAATAACGATTGGATATACAATAAACATGAAAATAGTTATAATTTTCATTGGATATATATATTTTTTTAATAACTGGATAAAGAATGCATTTTGCTAATAATAAAAATTAAATAGACGTCCAAAGCTAAGGACCAAAAAACAGGACAGCAGTAGGAACTTTATGAATTAAATGCATGTTTTGTACATACATCAAAGAATTTTCATGATTCAGCTAACGTCTTCCTTCTTCTTTCTTCTCTCTCCCAAAATCCAAAAGCTAAATAGCGATAGCTAGTCTTTACGTTAACATTTTGAGATAAGATGACATTCTTGCTGCAAGTTTTATTTTGTCTTTTCGATCGGTTTTTAATCTAACAGAAGAATTAGATTCTCCGAATCTCAAGACTCTTTTTAAGTCAACACAAATCAGTAGAAATATGTTAAGCGATCATTGCAGATTTCACTTCATCAGATTAATCAATGCTAAGACATAACCCTTATACCGAAACTAACATATTATAAGCCTGAATAAATTAAACTCTAAGAACTAAAATAGTTCCCACAAAAAGACTCTTGTTCCCTAGAGTGAACTTGATAAACCGAAATTATATATTTCTCATGTGTTTATGCTCATACATTGAAAAGAAGTCTTTCTAGATTTACCGTATGAAGTTCCAATTTATTGTTATATTCGTCATGCTTACGGTTTACTTATCGAAGAAACCGCGTGAAATTGAACTAGAGGCCCATGGCTCGATTACAGCTTTTAATGCGGTTTGCTCTTTTTACGCTTTTAATGTGGTTTCATTTTCGGAATTATATTTTGTGGGCAAGGGACACTCCAGATATAGACAATAAAAAGAAGAAGTTTGGTGGTTTCTGCAAAACCTTTTGTCTCGACTAGGGCAAAAATTGATGGCAAAACATTTAAAAAACTCGCTTTTTCTTTTGCCGGTGGATTATGCCGTGTCTCTGACGGCAAACATGAGAGAGGTCCGTGACGTCCGTCTATAACAGTGATGGCTTTTGGCCTTCACTGCCGTATTGAGATAAGGCCACATATACGTATATATCTACATACATCTATACTTATCTGGCTGAAGCATTAAAAAAACAAAATAAAATTAAGCTCAAGCGTATATCAGATAGACATGGCGTGGTCCTTGACCTTCAGGGTGTTACACGTAGTATATATATGACCCACCATATCCTATTACATTTCCCTATTTGTACCTCTTCCAAGATTTAAGTCGATTTTGTACTTGATGCATTTGGATCCCGTAGATGTATATGACACTAATATTGTATACACATACATACGTATATCAGTTATGATAAATGTGGTAGTAATATGCATCATAAATATATTAACTATTTATCGATTTTTATAAAAATACACGAAATTTATCTATATCCAAAAAATAGATGAATTAATTAATTTTTTTATTATAATATACAAAATTTTAAATTATATACATTTAATATTTAGGATTTGAAAAAATAAAATCTGTTTATTATTAAATAAAAATAAAAATATTGTTAAATAAACCTAAAGATGTGTTAAATAAAATTAAAATTATAAAATTCAGAATTCACAAAATAAAATAAAATACAAAAAACATATAAAAATCTTCATACTTCAAAAAAATTTAAAAGTTCAAAAATAAATCTTTAAAATTATTAAATTTCAGTAATAAAGTTACCGTTATCTTTTGAAAATAAAATCATGAAATTGTGTGTGAATATAATAATATAAGTTGTTTTATTGGTGATTTGGGTAATCTCTGATGTAAATAATATATATATATATATATGATTTTGAAAAAGGTGTTATATGTTATTTCACTTATATATGGTAATATTTTTTTTTAAGTATTTGAATATTTAATGAATTAAATTTTTCGCAAAAGGTATACTATATGTTGTATCTATAATATAAATGTTAAATTTTAGACTTTTAAAAGATTTAAATAATTAAATTTTAGTTTTTTCTGTATTTGATAATTTAGTATTTTAATTTCTGAAATTTTATCGAATTTTTTAAGATTTGAAAATAATTTTAAAAATAATTTTTTGAGGTTTACAAAATAATTTATTATTTAAATATTACTTTTATTAACACAATAAAAAATAAAAAGATTTTATGTTAAATAGATACAATTTAAAATAAACAGATTTTATGTTAAATAGAGATTGAGATATACTCAAATCCCTTTTATATCTATGTCATATATATTGCTGTATGTTCAGTTTAGATTTTTGTAGATTTACCGAGCTGTGTATATAAGGTGATGTATCTCTTCGTTAATATTAACACATTCAATATAATTCTTCTACATGGTATCAGAGCGATTAGATTGAAAATTCAACAAAAATTCCTAACAATTTAAAATTAATTTAATGGCCTTATTCACCAACACCGATTGTAACACCATCGCCAACCCTAACAACACACAAAACTCGCTTATCATTGTCAATATGGGGAACGTGACAAAACTCTCCTCCATAAACTATCTCACATAGAACATCCAAATAAAATCAATCATAAAACATTATGATCTCATCAAATACATTGATGATGAGTCAATCCCACCAACATCTACGATCTCGATCGTGATGAATCAATCCCACCAACACCAACGATCTCGATTAATAATCAAATTGTCACCAACCCAACCTACACAACATGGCAAAGGTAAGACTACCTCGTCTACAGTCGGTTGAACTTTTCCACCAACCACTCATCGAAACATCAATAATATATCGCAAAGCTTGGGCCACTCTCGCCGCCACATACGCAAAACCCATAAGAGGACACATCAATAAATTTAAACAACAAAACAAAGACACCAATACTATCGATGGATACATGCAACTGATCAAGAAAAAGGTTGACATACTAGCACTCCCCGACAGTCCCCCGATCCATAAGACCTCACTGACCAAATCCTCAAAGGTCTCACAGAAGACTACAAACCGGTTGTTGAATCAATCAACAGTCAGGACACATCGATCTCGTTCTCCGAACTTCATGAGAAACTGCTAAACAGAGAGATTGCTCTCCTCAACGTCACACCAACAACAAACATACCGGTGACCGCTCATCATGCACACCAAAAGCCTCGACCATGGCACCAATTAAACCAAAATAATAGAAACTACTCCTACAACCACCAATCACACCAGGACCAATGAATCTCTCGTCCCCTACCTTGGCAAATGCCAAGCATGCGGCACATAAGTCCATAACCCAAAAGATGCCTGATGTTTCGCCTCATCAAGCAAAACAACAATCAAGGCAACTCTACCTTGAGCGCCTACAACGCCTCAACCATCCCACCAGACCCACCATCATGGCTCCTAGGCAGCGTGCCTCACACCACATAACCTCAAACCTGTCAAACCTCTCACTTCACTCTCCATACAATGGCAATGACGAAGTGATTATCGGCAATGGAGGCGGACTCGAGATCACCAATATTGGTTCCTCCTCTCTCACTAACTCCTCTCGTCCCATTAAACTACAAAATGTTTTACATGTTCCAAAAAAATCTCTCGTAACCTCATATCAGAAAAAAAAACTATGAGTTGATAACAATGTCTCTGTGGAATTTTTCCCTCTCTCTTTCAGGTGAAGGATCTCAACTCTAGGATACCTTTGACAGCTGGAAAAACTAAAAAAAGCGGGTACGAGTGGCCGACTCGAGAACCTTCTTCACCCTACACCCTATCCACAATAAAACGTCATATGTCTACATGGCACTCAAAATTAAGCCACCTCTCTTTGTTCATCTTTAAAATTGTTGATTCGTACTTTTAGTTACTTGTCTTTGACTCCTTGTCTTCGTTACCATGTAATGCTTACTCAATCAATAAAATCCACAAGCTTATTTTTTAACCTCATCTCTAAAAATCCACAAAGCCACTTGAAATAATGTTTTCAGACGTATAGATTCTCCTATAACGTCCTTAGACGACTTTAAATATTCTGTCGTCTTTGTAGATCTCCTATAACGTCCTTAGACGAATTTAAATATTCTGTCGTCTTTGTAGACTACTTTAGTCACTACATATGGTTCTTTCTTCTCAAATGCATATTCGATGTTGCCGTAATATTTCTCAAATTCAAAGTCCTCATTGAAAACAAACTTAACCACCACATCATCACCCTATACTATGATAACGGTGATGAATACACCGCCCTCTCCACCTACTTTGACAACAACGACATCTCTCGAGTAACCAAACTCGAGTAATCAACAGCAAACTCATTTGGTCTATGAAAAAAACAAATATGTGAGGATCTGTAGAATTGGGTTTACTCTCTCTGGAAGACTGATGTTTTTGAAAACTAGGATTTTAGTATCTGTCTTTTCTTTTTTTTTTTCTTTTCCTTTTTCATATATGATGCAGAGAGTTTAGGATTTTTGTTGAAATTTTAGAGTTTTACTTGTTTGATTATGTGCTTATTTTTTTATCAGACTAGTGTAATGCACCTTAGCTCTTGGATTCAAATCTTTTCACTTGGAAGTGACTGACTAATTAATTGGTTCTGGTCTCTGGCTTGAGGGGATTATTAGTCTTTATGGCCAAATTCTGTTGTGCTATTTAAGGAGCAAACATATTATTTTCTTTTTCGTTCTCCCGATTATAATTTTAAATTAGAAAATCACTCCATGATTTGTAGTTTAATCCGTCGAGAATAAAAAAGGGAGATTGGTATTCGAGTCGGGAGGATAAGAGTTTATATTTTCATTGCATACCTTGCCAAAAACGGCATCTCTCATCCCACATCACCTCTCCACACCCCCGAGCACAACGGCTTTGCAGAAACCGGTCTCGCGCTTCTGTCATTTTCCTTTGTCCCACTCACATATTGGATGTATGCTCTAACCACAACCACATACCTCACCTACCCATACCGACCCTCTCACTCTCCTCACCATTTAAAATGCTCTTTCACTTTACCACAAACTACACAAAACTCCGTACTTTTGGCTGTCTATGTTATCCTTGGCTATGCCCATATACCCAAAACAAAATTGATCCCCGATCCAAACCATGTGTTTTTCTTGGATACTCGAACACCCAAAATGCCTTACTCTGCTTAGATCCATCTTCAAAACGGGTCTACATATCACGACATGTAACCTTTGCCAAAACAGAATTCCCATTCTCCACCCTATCAAACTCATCCACACCAAAATCACCCTAACTCATTGAACCCTGGCTACCAATAATCTCCCCATCTCGAGTCACACACTACCTCGTCGGCTCACAGTTACTCCAGTGCCACCGTTGCCCCCAGGTTCAGCTTTGTCACCAACTCAAAACATCAAAACAATAACATCGGCTCCAACACCACCACCACCTACCACTATGACATCACCACTTACCAAGCAAGCTCCAATGCCCGCCCCACAACACCAACTTAACACTCACCCAATGCAGACCTGATCGAAAAACAACTCCACAAAACCAAAGAAAAAATTGTTCATGCTCGTGACGACCAAAGAGGAAACAAAACCAACAACGGTAGCTGAGGCACTCAAAGATAAACGATGGGGTAATTCCATGAATGAAGAAATAAATGCTTAAATCAAACACGAAACTTGGGATCTTGTCCCACTGGACCCTTTGTATAACCTAGTAGGCTACAGATAGATGTTTCACATCAAACAAAGACCGAATGGATCCATAGACCGGCTTCCACCAACGACAAGAACTAGATTACACCGAAACATTCAGCCCCATAATCAAACCAACAGTGATTCACATTGTTCTTGAAGTTGCAGTCTTGAAAGGATGGTGCCTTCAATAACTAGACATCAACAACGTCTTCCTTAAAGGTCGCCTACATGCCCCAACCCATCGGCTTTGTCGACAAAATCGTCCCAACCACGTCCGCAAACTATAAAAAGTACTATATGGCCTCAAACATGCACCAAGAGCATGGTACATCGAACTCAAAACATTCTTACTCGAATCAGGTTTTACATACTCGTTTGGTGATGCATTGCTTTTCATTCTTAACTCCAATTGCATCTCCATCTACATCCTAGTCTACGTTGAAGACATCATCGTCATGGGAAACAACACAAAAGGTTCAACAATTCATCGCTGCACTCGGTAAACGTTTCTCATTAAAAGATCTCGGATCCCTCAGCTACTTCCTCTGCATCGAAGTACATTGCTCCGCCAAAGGTATGTTCCTCTCACAACAAAAATATATCAGCGATTTCCTTGAAAAAACACTCATATTCAATGTTAAGCCAGTCTTGACACCACTCCAAACTAGTGAAACGCTAACACTAATGTCAGGCATGACACTATTCAATGCTAAGCTAGTCTTCACGCATCTCTAATGCGGGTTGGACAGGGAACCGTAACAAATTTTTCTCCACCAGTGGTATCATCATATATCTTGGGGCTAACCTTGTCTCATGGTCATCCAACAAACAAAAGTCGATAGCTCGCTCCTCAACAAAAGCGGAAGATCACACAGTAGTTGATGTTGCCGTAGAATTCAATGGATACACTATCTTCTTGGCGAACTCAACATCTCCTCTCCCACTCAACCAGTCATATGTTGCGACAACATTAGCGCCACCTATCTCAGCTTCAACCCGGTCTTTCACTCTAGAATGAAACACACCATCATCAACTATCACTTTGTTCCTGAGCTCATGCAATCAGGCTTCCTTCGGGGTCTCTGATATCTCCCTTGTTGATCAACTCGCATACATTCTAACTAAACCGACGTGCAAAGCTACATTTCAATAACTCTTTAACAAGATTGAACGAACTAATGGTTGTCCATGTTGAAAGGACGTGTTAGAGATTGAGATGTACTCAAATCCCTCTTATATCTATATCGTATCTATTGTTGTATCTCCAGTTTAGATTCTCTTAAATTCACTGAGCTATGTATATAAGGCCATGTATCTCTTCGTTAATATTAACACATTCGGTATAATCCTTCTGCAACACCCGTATCTTGCGAGTGTCGTAGCCATGAATATCAAACTCTACTTGGTTGGTAAAACACCACTTTATGAATGAATTTTTCCTAATTTTATCATTAGTTTATATCTTTTGTATTTTATTTGTTGTACCTTTGTACTCTCCTAGCGTTAGTATAGCACGAGAAGCAAGTTTTCGTTTTCATATTTCTGAGTAATAATTATTCTTTCTTTTTTTTCTTTTCTTTTCCAAATGAGTAGACATGTTTAGAGTCGATACTTGCTTTTGGTAGTTGAAGTTAAGGAATTAGACGGCACTGTAATTTAATACGAAAAGCAATTGGGCGGCACGTACTGCTAAATTTCTAACTTCAATTTTCGCTTTCTAACTTTTAAGTTTGAAGTTCTTCGACATTTATCACGTGACATGTCCCTTTATTTATATCCAACTAAACATTTCATTACAGAAATAATTATAACTAAAGTATAATTATATTGCCTTCAAATAAACTCCTCATTGATGGTAAAAAACGGAGCTAACTTTTTCCGATGTTTTGAAAATTTTGTGGTAATCTTGAAGGAAAAGATAAAGATAGTTGACACGTCAAATAAAAAGGCGAAAGTTTTTTTTGCTGATTTTGAAATTAAATCAAGTGAGTAAACCTGTTTCTTTTTTGGTTACATTTGGAAAAGTTCAGCCATTGTCCATTGTTAATAGCTTAGTTTATAGGATTTTTTTTTCACCAAACAAAAAATAATAAGCGACCATTTTTCTTACTTGTAGTATGACGTTTCTCGTCCAAAAATAATTCCCGTAGAACCGAAAATTTTATTTTCATAGTATTGTTTTATTGTCTACTCCATAAATATCATTATGAAAAAACACGTGTTAAAATTTGAAGTCTAGGTCATTTTAAAAGTTATCTAACAAAAAGGAGAAAAATAGAAAATTATCTAGTCTCCGACGAGTATCCACCATAGGAAAATAAATGTTAAAAAGTCACAAAAATAATTTGATTTTACAAAGTCACTAACTATAAAATCCCTATCAAACCCGGTCCATCTTCTCTTATCATCATCATCACTCATCACCGATCTCTAATCCCTAAATTCCATGATCATGGCGAGCTCACGAGTAGCGAGATTCGTAACGGAAGTTGCACCACCACAATTTGTCACGGTGATGCGGCGGAGAACCGCGAAGGTACTCGACACGATCAAGGAGGAAGAAAGAGAAGTTGGGACTGATTCCATATTTTCCTCTTCTCTCAATTCGAAGATCTCTTCACCGTTTACTTCTCCTTATCCCTCATCTGTTTCAGCTTCTTCTTCATTCAGTTCCGGTTTAACTAATTTCCCGGTTACAGAGAACCGGAGCTCTTTTCCGGTTTTCAAGAACTGAACTAGTTTCAGATGTAATCATGTATATGCTTTCAAACGTTTGTGTATCGGATATTTGGAATCTGTTGTAATCAGAAGTATGTATGTCTGTGTGTGTATGTGGATTTCTCGGTGAGCTCCGGCGATTCGGATGATCGGAGTTTTTTTCCCTAATGGGTTGATCCAAAAGCCGGATTAGCATCGTGAAGCCCGAGTCGGGTTGACCCGATTTAGTAGAATTTTAATCAAAATGTGGAAGGGACTTTGTTCGACGTCGCTTAATGTATTTAATGAAATGTGCCCAAAATCAATAATTTAGTATTTTTTTTTCTTTATGTAACGGATCTTCTTTCATTTTGTTTGTCTTCCTTTAAATGATACTTTCCTCCATATGAATTTTGTAACATATCTATCATTAAAAAATCATTTCGAGATTAGAAATCTAATCTCCACTGTTATAGAGAAAGCTATTCTAGAAAGTCAAACTTTGGGTGCCAAAACTGTTGGAAAATGTCTAGACATTCTAGAAAAACGTTTGGAAACCGAAACTGAACCCGTGCTATGGACCCAGTCCAATTTCCTTATCAGCTTCTATATTTTACAATATTTGCTTTTGATTATCGAATAATTTGGATTGAACTCAAAACTAGTTTCGAATTCAACAGAAAATGAAGATTTAAACTATCTACTGTTAGTTTGTATCGACAAATCTTACTATCATAATGATTAATAACATATTTGGTGGTTTAGACCCACCATACTTGTAATAACTATATATATATATATATATTATTATTTTTTCTTTTTTCTTTTTTCTTTTTTCTTGTCTCATAGTAAAGTTGACCTCAGGAAATTTTTACCAATTTAAACCGCGATGAGTAGCTTCTAAGACATTTATTTGCATAACTCATAAGTGTCGAGAACGAATAAGAAGACCGCCTCCCTGGATTGCTCAAAGATTTGATGAATCTGTTTTCGAGTCGGTCAAGTTAAACCTCTTGTCTCGTGATCTTTTACCATTTGTTGAAAAAAGCTTATACTATCTTTATCTACGAAGAAGATGCTATCAAAATGCACCATTATCTGCCATTTGTAAACGTTTTTAATGCCAAAAAAATTAAATTAAATTTTTATGCATGTTAGAAGGTTAGTCTGAGTTTGGGTGCGAGATTTTTCTGCTTAACAAGACAAAAATTACAAAACCAAGAAAAAACGAAGAAACATAAATAACCTTTAAAATAGTTTATATGAATACAGCTCAAACGCAGTTAAGTCGACTGATTAAAAAGGTTATTTCAGTCTTATTAGAATTGAATTCAAGTTTGGTGTCATAATCAGCTGCTCACTGCAAATAATAATAAATCATTTTAATTATGCAAAAACAATGCCTTGGCTCCAACAGACACTTAAACATGATTGTTTCTGTTAGGTTCCGTTAATTTAGTTTTCTTTTTGCGGTCGTCGCTATATCGAACGCGGACTCGTGGGTCGGTAGTATTTTGTTTCGGAAGTCAAATATAATAATGACTGACGGGATATATACTTTTCTTAATAAGAACGTCATTTTTTTCAAATACATAAGTTATGCTTTTCTTTATTATATAACTGGAACCAAAATCTGGATTAATTTTTAAGGTTTGCAAAAGAGAGAAATATTTTTTCAATTTATAACATTTGTAGTGATCAAGAGATTATAATTAGCTCTTATAATTAAGTACAAATATTTGTATTTAGTCTATACTTTTCAGGAAAAATGTTCAACGACTAAACTACTATGAATATGAGTTGGGTAACTTTTTCTTTTTTTTTTAAATATGCATCATGGTGGGTTTTTTTTTCTTTATCCTTTTTTTTTGTTAAAGGTTTTATATGCATCATGGGTTATAATTTTCAAAGTCAAATCTTCTTAGACAACGTGGCAAGTTCATGGATCTACATTTGCTCATCAATGATTTTGTTTTCTTATTATACTTGGATGATACCTTCTTCATGAAAAAAAACTACATTCCTTCTTCTCCTTGATGAACATTATAAAACCAGAAACAAGTTTCTAAACTATTTGGTTGACAATAAAAAGTCTAACTATTTAGGTTGATATATATATATATATATTTATATCTTTATATCTTTAATCTTTTAAAACATATAAACCATGGCTACAAAATTCAGATTAGATCAACCACACTATACTTTATAATAGAACATTAATTCTCTATAGAGACACACACACAAAAAATATAGACAGAAAATTCTAAACATTTGATCATGCCATAGTTTAATGGTTTGTATCACCCAAGACCTTCTAAGACAGTTAATCTTTTGTGGAACATTTAATGATACGTGGCTCCTTGATACTTCTAATGGCTTTTCCATAACATCAAAAGTTCAATTGGATGTTTTAAAACTAATAATCATTATTTATTAGATTTAATAAAATATCCTCTAACGATTAATTATAAATCTTATATGTATGTGTGTTGGAATATATGAAAGGATATTGGATAGGATTGCCGACAAAAAAGAAAAAGAAAAAATAAAGATATTTGAATGGTGGAAGGTTCTAATTGATCTAGTGTTTTTTATTAGAGCGTCGGATTTCGGGTTTGTTTTTTTAATATTGTAATTTTAATTGATGCACGAGTATATAAGATTTTCAATTTAGTGTAGATCTTGTATACGAAACTGGTCGCTCTAAAAATTATAGCAATTTAAAGTTTTTTTATCGTAAATGTTAAGTTATCAATTATAATAAAATAAAAAAAATTTATATAATGTTTTATAATGGTGAATAATAAGGCTATAATTTATATTTTGATTTTTAATGGATTCTATATACTCTCATAAAAGAATATTAAATACAGTTAATGTATTATAGTGGTGTATGCTAATGTCATTGTAGTATCCTCACTCGGATTCAAATCCGCAATACATGTTATTAACAAAAATAATGAAAATGTAGTATGGTAAGAAAACAATACAAATGATTAAATAATTTGGATAACACAAAACAATTGCTAATGACCAAAGTTGAGTTTCAATTACAGGATTTAAACACGTATATAAGTATATGAGGTTATGACTAACAATAATATTCTATATATTACTTGATAAATATAAAATTTGATATTTTTGTTGTCGTCCGTTATATCACCATTAAAATATATATATATATATATATATAAGTATATAACAAAAATCTGGTTTTCATATTTTTCAAAACCTGATTTCAGTATAAGAAAGACATTTGGAATACAACAAGATTATTATTTTTAAAATATCATAATATGCATTTGAAATTTTCAATATTACGCTTTTTTGTTGACATACAAAGTAAACTAACATACACTGAATTACAGTTTCGCCACCACAATTTTTCTTACCCCGTTTTAACTCTGGATTAAAATTAAATTGTCTGCTAGATAAGCCTGGAATTATTTCATATATGTTAACTATAGAAGACGTCAGAAGCACAGATACAACCTTCCTCGTATAGTCCCTACAACCGAATTTTAATTAACAATTTCCTTAATTAAATAATTAATTATTGTAAAATAATTTATAGTAATTTAACTTAACATTCCCTTCGACCATCGAATCACAAACGCTCTTTCTTTCTCTCTCTCGCTGTTTACTCGCTTTTTTTTTCAAAACCGTCTTCGATTTTTCTAGCAATAATCAGAAATTTTCCGTAACTGAAAATTTTCACACTACGAATTTTGAAAATCTTTATCTCTCTCGATGAGTCGTCTTCTTCGTCTGATTTGAATCTTCTCCGCACACGAGAGTTGAAATTCAGATTCCTTCACCAGGTCTCCTGGTCTTTTTAGGGTTTAATCTTCTGCAGATCTCAGAAATATGAGCGTTGCGAAATCTCAAGTATGGCAGCCATGCAAGAAGAAGAGATCCTTCTGACATAGAGATCTATACATCGAAAATAAATCTAAATAGCGAGCGCGCGCAAAAGAGAGAGAGAGAGAGATGGCTTCTCGAACAACACCTTCACGATCGACTCCGTCACGATCGACGCCTTCTGGTGGTTCTTCAGGTATTTCAGGTAGGACAAGAGTTGGTAAGTATGAGTTAGGAAGAACTTTGGGAGAAGGAACCTTCGCTAAGGTTAAATTCGCTAGAAATGTTGAGAATGGAGAGAATGTGGCAATTAAGGTTATTAATAAAGAGAAAGTTCTGAAGAATAAGATGATCGCTCAGGTATAAATCCGTTGTGTTGTAATCTGTTGAGAATTGGATTTAAGCAGCTGTGATAACCTTGGATTTGGTTTGTGTAGATCAAGCGTGAGATTTCGACTATGAAATTGATCAAGCACCCGAATGTGATCCGTATGTTTGAGGTTTGATTCTAAATTTTGCATGTTTAGAAGAATCTAAAAGAAAGATTAATTCAAAGTTGTGTTGCACGTTTTGCGTTGTTCTTAGATTTCTATAATCTGATATTCGTTTGAAGTTATGAAACATTTGTTGTCCCTGGTTAATCCTTAATATATAATATTAAGGATTATTCTATGTATTCTTTTGGCATCTTTTGTAGTTACAGATTCTCTTCTTCTTCTTCAGGTGATGGCTAGCAAAACTAAGATCTACTTTGTCCTGGAATTTGTGACTGGTGGGGAGCTTTTCGATAAAATTGTAAGCTTTCAATGAATTGAAGATGAGTAGAAATGAGATCTCGAGTGAACAACAAGTATAAGTATTTGATTTTTTAAAATTATTATGTATTAGTCAAGCAATGGGAGATTGAAGGAAGATGAGGCGAGGAAGTACTTCCAACAGCTTATCAATGCCGTGGATTATTGCCATAGCAGAGGAGTTTATCATAGAGATCTTAAGGTTAGGAAGAATCTTATTTCCTGATCTTGCATAGGGTTCTTGTGAATGAATTGAAATAAAAAATTATGGTTCAATGTGTTAACTCATGATTGCAGCCAGAGAATTTGCTTTTGGATGCAAATGGTGCTTTGAAAGTGTCTGATTTTGGATTGAGCGCTCTACCTCAGCAAGTCCGAGTGAGTATAGATATATTGATTTCTTTATGTAAATGTCATAGCATGATTATTCAGCTACTATGGCGTCTAAGGAGAAAATTTCCCATGAGTCTTCAAAAGCTGATTTTGTGACTCTTCTTCTTTAGGAGGATGGGTTACTTCACACAACATGTGGAACGCCCAATTATGTTGCTCCGGAGGTATTATCGAATTCTACTATAAACTGACACACAGTTGTCTTGAAGCTTGAAGTCTATCCTTTTCTGGTCTCAGTAACCCTCTTTATTTTCTTTCTAGGTAATCAACAACAAAGGTTATGATGGAGCGAAGGCTGATTTGTGGTCTTGTGGTGTGATTCTCTTTGTCTTAATGGCTGGTTATTTACCTTTCGAAGATTCTAACCTGACGTCCTTGTATAAAAAGGTGTTAGGCTTTATTTTTCTTCATTTGCTTTTAAAGGGTTCAAATTTTGCATTTCTAAAAGCTGTCATTTAGGAGGCTCTGTCATTTTTATAGGACAAGATATATTTATAGCATAAAATGTCACGTGAATCTTCTTTCTTCATGAATACAGATATTCAAAGCAGAATTTACCTGCCCTCCCTGGTTCTCTGCAAGTGCAAAGAAGTTAATCAAAAGGATTCTGGATCCCAATCCAGCAACGGTATATTTTCTTACCGTATTATATATGAGGAGCTATCCTTTGTACCTTGCCTTTAGAAGAGGCAGAAACTACTAGCGGATTGAGTAGATCTGAAATCTTCACACTGATTTTTGATATTGGCAGAGGATTACATTTGCTGAGGTCATTGAAAATGAGTGGTTTAAGAAAGGGTATAAAGCACCTAAATTTGAGAATGCTAATGTCAGCCTTGATGATGTTGATGCAATTTTTGATGACTCAGGGGTGAGACTAATGTTTTTCATTTCTTTTTTAGTTTTTCTATGAACTTTGTCGTAGAGATTGCTCAGTTTGTTTTTGTTGGTTAATAGGAGTCTAAGAACCTTGTTGTGGAGAGGCAAGAAGAAGGACTTAAAACACCAGTAACTATGAATGCTTTTGAGCTCATCTCAACATCCCAGGGTCTCAATCTCGGTTCACTTTTTGAAAAACAAATGGTACAGAATTCTGATTAGTAAAGCTGGTCCTTAGATTTCAGCATCCAAGGCTCTTGTTTTGTTGACAAATTTAAATGAAAAGTAGCTTTGCTCCAAAAGTTTAGTGACCAATACTTTTGTTCGGAAGCCCATACTTTGTTTGATAGAAGGTAATCTTTCTGAGTGATAAGCATCTCTGCTTTCAGGGCCTTGTGAAACGAAAAACTCGATTTACTTCCAAATGTTCTGCTAATGAGATAGTCACAAAAATTGAGGCCGCGGCAGCACCAATGGGGTTTGACGTCAAGAAAAATAACTACAAGGTTGGAATACTGTTACAAATTTACCCATGCTGTAAAATCGTATTAATTTGTTGCTTCTTATGGACCCTTTTATCATTTCTTAATTCCTTCAGATGAAGCTGTTAGGAGAAAAATCAGGCCGCAAGGGTCAGTTAGCAGTTGCCACTGAGGTTAGCTTTCACAATGACCAGTGCTCACTCTTTGAATGGTGTCACCCAATGTTTGATGAACGGTAATTTTAACTTGATTGATATCTACCTTCAGGTTTTTCAAGTTGCTCCATCTCTTTACATGGTTGAAATGCGAAAATCAGGAGGTGACACCTTGGAATTCCACAAGGTATGCAAGTCGTTTAAACTCTGCTCTGCTTCTATCAAAACCGATCTTGTGCTTCTCTTGTTTCACTTGAAAACCTGACTGTTCTTGTCACAAATGGTGTTCCAGTAACTGATGTTTGCATCTTTACCTTTTGCCTCATTTCTTCGTCTTCTTTTAGTTTTACAAGAACCTCACCACGGGGCTTAAGGACATTGTTTGGAAAACAATCGACGAAGAGAAAGAGGGAGGAACCGATGGTAAGGATCGATCTTGAATAATCAGTTTATATAAACTAATGAAGAGATGAAACATTAACAACAACAAAGAAACATCTAAACACACAAATCCTGTTTTGTTTCTTCAAGTTTCAGGTGGTACTAATGGTGCTGTGACAACTGCGAAACAGTCTGCGTAAGCTGTTTTTTTTTTTTAATTATAGATTTTTCGTTTAAAGTTAATACAGAAGTGGGGTTTGCGAGTGGTTTGGAAGTTATTGGGGAATTTTAATATTTAATCTTGTTTGATTCCATGGAATGTTGTGAATATAGCATGTTTCGTGTTACGAGTATCTTAGTTTGAATCCGATAACCCGAAAAGTAAAAGCTTTACAGATTTGGTTGGGTTTGAGAATCGATTTTGCCATTTCTGTGCTATCGGTCTTCACTGTCGACAGTGAGGTTCGATAGATATTGTAGTATAAATGAAAAAAAGAAAGAAAAAAGAAAGGAATACTTGTGTGTGATCCAAATTGCTAAAATTTATTTAAAGTTTTATAATGTGAATGAGAGACTTGTTTTCTCAGTATATTTGGTTTTTTTTTAATTACGATGAAGCTTCGTTAGTAATTTGAAAATTGAAAATTTGAGTCATGACATACTGTATGTCACATTCACATACCATAGATATCCTATATTGCCTATGTTATAACACAAATTCTACATGGAGAAACAAGAGTACATCAACAGTTTAGTAACATTTCATTGTCGAAGATTAAACCAGAGAGGATACATCAGAATTGCTCAACGCAAAATAAATCAGTTTAAATGCAGCTAATGTAGATGTAAATCAGCCGAAAGCAAGATGAGAAAATAGAGCATTTGCCCAAGAAAGTAGATCGACAATAATATATCACACTTACAAATGAACTAGACCGAAAAAACCCACTTAAAAATTATTCTTTTTAATCTAATACTTATGATTTTTAATCCGGATTAGAGTAACCACTATACTTTCCAAATTCGAAAAGTTTATACTTTTTGCTTCTTCGATTTTACGACGATTAATTTTTCATCATCGACCTCGATTCCTATTTATTGTGAAGGATGAAGTCATGATTCAAATCTATCCTAACTAGATTTAGTCTCATCTAAATCTCTTAAATATCCTACGAATATCTCCTTGTATCAACTCACTCGATTTTCTCCTAGATTGAGTATCTACCAGTTGTTAGTCGATCCTCATCAGCTCCTTGATATGTCAATTCCACATCAGCAGTGCTCCACATCACCTTCTTGCTGACTCGTTGAGTATCTCCAGAAGCAGACAATTTCTTCTTTGTTCCAACAAGTGTAACTCGTCCAACTTATACTTACAATCTCTCCTTTTTTGGTTGTATTTGTCAACTCGAGCAATCCCTGTTATCAAAACACAAACCAGACTCCAAGCAGACATATATTATCACAAACAATAATCATTCACACGCAAAGACAATAACTCCATTCACTAAGTTTGAAATTTAACCAAGAAAATTCAAATCAAGTAAATCTTAAACAAACCAAAGAAAACGAATGCATTTTCTTAGCATAAACATTGATAAACTCCCCCATAATCCTAAGTTCCGCATTATCCCAATTCTCTCTCAAGATTCAGACTCAACAAAATCATAGCTACTTTCTTCAAATCCTTCATAGCCATATTCAAGTTCTACATCTTCATAAGAAGAGGAGAACATTTCATCAGCATGTGCATGACCTTCCTTATACCCAGAGTTAGGTTCTACTGCAACATCAACATAAACTAGTACATTACTATAAGCTTCATCATCAGCATTCACAGTGTCTTGAGGTTGTGCATTAGGGACTAGTTGACCATATTTTCCTCCTGCTCGAGTGGCATAATCAATGAAAAACCTGTGACAAATACCATAACAATTACAACTGAAGATGATTGAGAAAATTTACATGAGAGTCGGTTGGCAATGTCAGTGAGCAAAGAAGCAATAAACTTGATGTCTAGAGCCAAAGATGCACCAAAGTCATGATCTCCATATGTGCGCCTGACGTTTCTCTAATCAACACGATCGGTGGGGATAAACTACTTTGGTTGGGGCTCAAATATATTGTATGACTCTAACTGAAATTCCCGCTAAAAATTGAGGACTTGGTATATCAGCTTTCTTGACTTGATCGTACACCATCTTCCCAAAGTTGAACGAGATTTATTGCTCCAACATGTACACCAACTTGCATCTCTCAATCGTAGCTATGGTGTTGTGGATGAAGGTATCCAGTTCAGACAAAATGAGGTACAAGTTTCCAAGAAGGTTAGATATCAATGAGGGACGCGAGTCTTTCCATATAGTCACTCTCCCATTTTATAGATGCTTTGCCACTGTGTGAGTAGCCAGCATAACCCAAGCAATCTCTAACTTCTTGTGTCATACCACTGGAGACATACGAAACACCTTATTGATCATCATAGGAGAGAATTCATACATCTTACCTCGCAAAAAAACTTGAGCTTTCTTGGTCTTCTCCGAAAAGATGTGAATATTCGAATAAAACTCCAGCACAATTTTTTTGGACATACGGATCAATGTTTGTGACCGTCTCAAACATACAATTTTCTTCAATGGCCTTCATCATTGTAGTTGTGTTTGGACCTTGGTAAATTACCCGTTGATCATGAAGCAACTTTTTCTTCAGCCACTTGTAACGTATCTCAGCGGGTGTAGTGAGGAATTGTCGAGATATGGGCTCAAAAGTGATTGCCACAATGTCGGATCTACTTTATCACTAATTGACTGCTCATGACGGTGAATACTTGCTCAATTGGATGGACCGTATGGCAGTTGACCACAAGGTCCAAAAGCACGACGAAGCAAGTCTAGTGCTAGATCATTGATCAGTGGTCGTCGATACTGAGAAGGTCTTGGTGCCACAGAGCTAAGGTTTGCAAAAACAAAAGCAGGAGCAGGCGGCATCGATGTTGGACCTTCTGGAGTGGGATCAGGCGACGGGGTCAGAATTTCGAGAGTGGAGGAAGACGCCAGAGTTGAATTTATGGCAGCTGGAATAGGTGGATCAAGTCCTGGGTTTTCTAGATCTAGAGGAGACGAATTGACAACCGGTTTGTTGGCTAGGATCAGCGATAAAGCTAATGAATTAACGGCTGGAGCAGACGATAGGGTAGGCAAAACGACGGTTGGGCCAAACGACAAACAAATGTATCAACAACCGGAGCTGTTGGTTGAGCAGCCAATTTGGATGCCTTTTTGGCCTTTTTGGATTTGGCTGATGTTGTTGGAACAGATTGCGACCTTGTTTTGCTATTAATACCAAAAAGATTTCTTCGATTGAGCTATCAGAATCAAATAGCTCAAGACACTCAGGTCCCACATTCCGCTTGGAGGCACGTGTACGTGCTCACCATCGATGGAGTAGTCGAGGCGGTGCAAGTGCGAGAGGTTGCTTGCCTCCGCGAGTTTTCACCATGGTGTTAAGGTTTGAGAAAATCGAACACGATTTTTGTGAAAAGTTTTTTTAATTTAGCTTTTGAACCTTTCACTTGACAGTAACATATACTTACATACCCAAAAGTTATGTGAGTAAGTGTTGTTAGCACAATATCATCCTTGTTCCGCATAATTAACTAAAAACCAAACATTAATACACACATTAAGATCATCATTGTACTTCACTTGTGTTTAGCATTAGCACAACACATATATTGCATACAATCAAATGTTTTTAAGAAGAGAAATGAGATGAGGATTAAGTGGGATTTGATCACATATACCTTTGGTATTCAACTCAAATTTCATGAACCCTCTTCTCACTTTTACCTGCTTTTTGCCAGATATGAGCACCCTTTTTGCTACTTTCATTTTCGATTTTAAACACATAAACCGAATCCAGAGTCGAATGCACTGTGCGCTGATGATTTTTTGTTTAAAGAGTTGTTGGAACACTCAACTTGTTGTTCCAACCACGGTAGCTATTTCTCTTTTGGAAAGATTCACACGTGTTGATTCACTGAGAATAGTCTTCATACCTACATATCCTCAAGAGCTAGCGTGTCCCAACTGTGTAGGAGTGTGCCATACTGTGAAAGTAAGACTTGGGCTTGTGATCATCAAAGGTGGAAGCACTTACACATGATCTTTTGATGTTGGATACATGAGTGAATCCACCATTGTGAGATGCTTCTTACTGCTCTTTTCTGCATCATGGAGGCTCGGAGAGGATTTTTTAGACATTTTTTTGTTTTTAGAAAGTCATGTTGTTTTGAAAAAAAAAATATGTTGTTTTTAGAAAATCACGTTATTTTGAAAAAAATCATGTTGTTTTGATGAATTACGATATTTTTAACAAAAAATAAACTGTTTTTATGACCAAAACAATGTCGTTTTGATCAGCTTGTTTATTTTTTAACACACATAAACGAAGATACGTCGACAATATGATCCTAAGTTATACTGCATGTGAGTTTGGATTTGGTAGGATTGATTTGCATAATTTTCGGATTTTTTAACACACATAAACGAAGATACGTCGACAATATGATCCTAAGTTATACTGCATGTGAGTTTGGATTTGATAGGATTGATTTGCACAATTTTCGGATGAGAATTTTTCTTACAAGAAATAAAAATATTTGATGGTTTATCTGTAGAAAACTTCTACACTTCTACAGAAGAAAAAAGTTTATTATTTGCAAATTAAATAACCAGTTATTCACTAGGTAAGATATCGATTAATGTCAGTGTTTATGCATGTTTAGCTAGAAACACATAGTTTTATCATTTATGGAAACGTGTACAAGTTTCACATATGGATTTCAAGATTAACCTTAAACCATATATGGAAATGGAACGGACAATATCTTTTTCCAAAACACATGCAAAACCATATATGGAAATGGAACGGACAATATCTTTTTCCAAAACACATGCAAAGAAGAGCTCTTCACTGGACGATAATTATAATGATAACGACTCATCGTTGTCGTCAAGCACTACCTTTAGTTTATTATCTTATATTTGGAGCTTCAAAAACACAAATCAAATCAACATTTCGGTGAGGAATAAACGAATTAGACAAAATAGAAAAATGTAAACAAGCCAGACAGTGAGCAAATCACTGTCACTGAACATACATATATAAGTGCTCTGGATAGGATTGACGAAAGACTTTCCCATCTAGAGGAACAAAGAGTCCTAAAGAATAAAAAAAAAGATTAGTGTATATAAAACACAAGGTTGAATGAGATAAATTACCAGAATATATCTACGTCGCTGCAAACCGAAGACGTCTCAAATTGTTGCACTAGTGAGTCGGTCTACAACCACCAAACTCGGCTTGGAGCAGTGTCTAACATGTTATACATGTACACTTTTATGCCCGTCTTTTATCATGTGCAACTGGACATTTGAACATGACCTCGATGAAAAAGTTGTCTTTAGAGATATATCACATCATTTTATTTTATTTTTGTTAAGATACACATAAATTGAAGCTATAACATTTTTTAACCATTTTTCAACACATCAAATATACCATTAATAAAAAAATTACACAAGAGTTACAAATAATGTGAGACATCTATCATCTATGCATACTCTTGTCTGTCAGTCTGTGTATGTGAGAGGCGAAATGAAATGGTAAAGAATTTTCATTAGAGATGGTAACTCTAATTAATGATTTTTAGCTTTTGTACAAAAAATTTTGTATAAATTATACTAATGGAAGAAAAATATTATGGATATGGAAAGAAAAAAGGTTTTGAATATTTGATATATTTGAAATAGTTTATCCTGATTTTATGTGGTTTTGATACTATAGTTGTGGTTCTGTATCTTTTTATCAAAATAACAAAGTTTTTCTTATCCAGGCTCTATTCGTTTCACACGTTAATTTCTATTAAAAGTATTTTTGAACATTTTGTTTTTTTTTTCTGTATCTAAGATACAAAGGCAACACATGGGAATGTTCACAATGAAGTACCCAAACTTTGCTTTTCCCATCTTTCTGTTTTTTTTTTGTTTTTCCCTCTTATTCTTCTTACATTATAAACCGATTCTGAACAGCTCCGGTTAAATATAATCAAAAAAACTATGGTTTGAAAATTCCGGTTTAGCTCGAGAGTCCTTCATTTGTAACGTACACGGCCCACGCTTCCTACAATTACAACATATCAGCTAAGAGTTACTGACCAGAACATAAAAACCAAAGGTTACAAGGTTGAACAGATCTCGGTTTATTATCGAAACCGGTTTAGTACCTGAAGAATGGCGAAAACTCTACTCGCAACAGACTTTTGAATCGGTGAAGCTCCTCCTCTTTGTTGAAGCTTATCTGGATGTAAACAAAGCCGAGCTTTTTGATAAGCTTTCTTCACTTGTGATCCATCTCGAAGATTTGCTAAAGGAATCGCATGCCAATTGCTATTTGACCAAAGAACCTGAATAAAATCCCGGTTTGGTTCAGAATTTATTGGTATGATTTTGATACAAGATTAAACCAATTCAAATTCTGAGTGCCTGCTTACATGATGTAAAGTTGAAAGGAGAAGTCTAATGTTGGTTTCTTTTCCGGTTAACCAGATTCTTATCTCTTCATCTTTCATCTCCATCTCCATCTGCATTATTCAACCGTCACAATCAGATTCTTATATTCCTGAGAATATTTTCAGTTATTTTTTCCCGGGAAAATGTAAAATTACACTAACCTCTTCTTCTGATTTGAATTCTTCTTCACTTCTTCTTGAATCGATTACATCTTCTTCTGTTTGCTTTGCTTCTGGTCGTTGAGATCTCTCTTTTGCCCAAGCTATTGCTTCATCCATGTCAGTTGAATCTGAGTTTCCTCCTCCTACTCCTTCTTCTTCTCTGTAACGATCGAATCGATCTGAGTTTATCTCAATTACGTAAGAGCTCATCTCTTCTTCTTCTTCGTCTTCTTCTTCGACCTCTTCGACTTTACAGTCTCCGTTCGTTCTGTGTTTTGTATCAGTGTCTTCTTCTTCTTCTTCTTCGCAGATGAAGGAAGAAACAGGGGAAGATGCTGGAGAGCTTGGACCGTAATCATCCATTCTTCTAAAGGAATTTGGATCTAAGCTTATGGTTTCCGGCGAGGCTCTTCTGGATCCGCTGAAATGTGATTTTTTGTAGTAGAAATCTGTTTTTTCCGGTGTCTTATTTTGGCCGGAAAATGAATCTCCCGCTGATGGAAACGCCGGGAAACTCTGTTTCTTTGATTCTCGTCTATGACTTCTCGACGGGACGTTCAACGGTCTACAAAAACAGAGCAGTTCGAAATTACGGAACTGACCTTGGGAGTTTATGTAAACAGCACTGATGTTGAGGGTAAAATGGTAAAGTTTGACTCACCTGAGTCTAGAAGTAAAAGAAGAAAATCCTGCGTCGTCGCCTGAAGTTGCCGCCGGTGGAGGATAGTGAGGACTGACTTCTTCTGAAGTGAGAACTGATGACGAATTCGATCTTGTTTTCACCATCGGACTCTGTTTCTTTGACCCCTCCTTTGCCGCTCCGCCGCGACCGCCGAATACGCCGTCGTAAAATCCATCTCCGCTGTACGGAATCCTAAACGCCGGTAGGTTTCTTCCGTGAGATTTAGAAGAAGGAAGGGAGCCGCCGGAGAAAACCCCCGGTGGCCGGAAAATCTCGTCGTAGAAACAGTCGGAACGAGAGAAGTCACCGGAGAATTTTCGGGTGAGGACGCTTCGCGGCGGACCGCCGAAGACATCGGCGAAGTCTTCTGCTTCAATTCGAGCGTCCATTGATTTACGAGCAATGGAGAAGAATGGATCAACGCTTAAACCCATCTTCATACGCCACGATTCGTCCATTTCGCCGGTGAAGTCTTTTTTTTTTTATCTCCGGTGACTGGAAATTCTTAAAATAGAAACGATGAAGTAAAGAGAGTGTATGTGTGTTGCGTAGTGTACACTAACGTACATATATTTATAGCCAAAAAAAAGGATTTATTTTAATTATTTCTTCATGTGTGCATTTTATTCGTTTTCAACCCTTTTTCTCATGTTCTGAAAAAAACAGAGCTATAAAAGTAATTCGTGGATATATATATATATATGTATATATATATATATATTCTCATGTTCTGAAAAAAAAACACAGAGCTATAAAAGTAATTCGTGGATATATATATATGGATAATATTGTATACAACGGATTTTATAATTTATCCAGAAAACGTTTTATATAAATTGTATATAATGGAACTAAACTATTTAATTTGATGTTTTGTCAACAATAATAATGTTTTCAATCATACGTCAATATCTTATAAATAAATAATGGTTTATTATCTATGGTGGTCACAAAAATGGACGAATGATTTATCATGTTGGATGGATAATTATTCAATTCAAAGTACTATACTATGGTCCTTGGTCCATAGTCTATGGACAAGAAACGATTGAAATTGTAACATATTGGAGTTTGGAGCATTTAAGGACTTAAATTTATGATCGGCATATATAAGCTAAAGTTTGAATCTCGTACTTATTAATATACTCATCATTAAATATTTCAGTAAGAGAAAAACGTTAACATATATGGCTAAATAAAAAAGGCTTTAGTTTGGTTATATTTCAAGAACAGGTTTTATTGAATTTTTTTTTTCTGTTGATTCATTTTCTACATGTGTGATTCTTTATCGTTCTTTTTGACCTTGTATTGAATCATCATAAGTCTTATTAAGAGATTATTCTTTTTGTCAAAAGTTACAATTATGTATACAATTGTCTTTTTTTTTTTAATCTATTTATGGCTTCTAAATCGGGGCAAATACTGTAAATCATGTATGTAAAATAAAGATTTTGACTTCTTTATTTGTTTGTTTGTCATCAAATAGCATAGGCTGTTATCACTTGGAGTCCCTACTCTGAAAGACACGATTTAATGGTTTCCCTTTTGTTTAGCTGTATCATTATTTTCTCTTTATTTATCCTTCAAAAAGAATTAATTTTCAGTTAATTTTGGGTGATAGTGAACCAAGTGGAGTGTAAAACCAAAAACAAATCTCATCTGCCAAAAATAATAAAATGTTCAAATATATTACAATAAATTATTAATTTTGACCCTACCTTAAAATATCTGACTTTGATATTTATAAACCCGACGTGGCTTTGTGAAAACATTCAAAATAGTTGTAACGTGTCTCCCTTTTTATTTCATTTTATCAAGTATCATCATGTGTTTCCTTTGTTGTATTGCCAAACTAGTTATTTTCTTACAAGTTACAAAGATCAAAATATATTTAGAGTTTGATTCACTTACGTTCAGTGTTTATAGATTAGTATTAATATATATTGTAATTGTATTCATACAAATGTACCATGAGAAAGGGAGAAACTATGGTAAAAACTAAACTATCGTGTGTTTTATGTAAATGTAAACATCGTAGTATGATTCATATATAGATGTCAACATACAAACACAAAAGGTTGTGTTTAATTTTTTTTTTTTTTTTAAATCCGATGCTTATAAGAACTAAAAAGTCTGATGACTAAATCACGATTTTATTTTTGACAAGTCATCAATAAGATAGTAAACCGATCATTTTAATTGAATGTAAACCATTCAATTGATATATATATATATATATATATATATATATATTAGAGTGACTTCCTATGGATATTTCTATTATGTTAGGAAAGGATTATGTATAACATATTTGTAGCTATGATGATTTCTAGAGAAGTGGGTGCGGGAATGACACATACCCTTTGGAGGGGACAATGCATGCTATAATTTGATGTCAATAAACATTCTTCCCTACCAAAAAGCTAGCCCCTTCTTACTTTCCAACACATGCTTATCATTATTCCCAATTAATTATTAAGAAAGATCGCTAATTGTTTTTTTTTATATTTGATGTCCCCGAATGGACAGATCATTAATTTATCATTTTATAAAAGTGAAACCCAGTTTTTATATTATTTATTTTGTAAGAAATTGTTTTGGCATTTTGGGTATCTAACTAGGTCGTTCCATTAATGATTACAAGTTTATAATCATCCACAAAGATGAGTTAAGCTCAATCTACTTCAATAGATACACTGATTATTATGACTATTGACTACTATCATGTCTGAAAATTTTGATGATTGTGGAAGAGATCTTCCTTTTTGGGCTAGCAATTGAAACGGGCATTACTGTGGAAAATGATTGTTTGATTCTTTTTTTTCACCGGAAAATTTGATTTGGGTTGGAATCACAAATCTATTGAAAATCAATAGAGTATATACAAAAATGTGCACATCAATTGTTTAGTCCCAAATCACCTAGAAATGGTCAAGAGAAAAAGGTGGATTTATTTAGTGAATTTTATTTGTTTTTAGAAATAATTTTTGTAAGGAACAACCAAAAGAAAAAGAAGGAAAAAAAAGGTACAAGCCTTGATATAGTTTAGAATCTAAACCGTGGAACAGGAACATTACAGGTAAAAAATGCAGATCAGGTGGTCTTGAGAGGGGACAACTCTATCTTATTATAACAATATTTCATTACTATATAATAAAATCAGATACAAAAGCAATAATTTCTTCTGGGATTTGCTCCCTTAAGATTCGAGCTTAGATCATTTAAATGAAATAATAACAAATTAAATAGATAAACTAAAATAGAATCCATTAATCTTAGCTGTTACGAGCATGGGTGTGAGCTGTGAATGCTTCCTGCAGTTTTTTCTGGATATTATGTTGCAAAAGATGTTGCCTCTTAGTTATCTATTATATATCAATTCTTTTTTACGATAGTACTTTAAAGATCAAATCTCTTTTTATATAGGAATGATATATCTAAGTGGTCCATTTCCAATAAAACTTTTATATCACACTAATAGAAATTTAAAACACTAAAATGAATGAACAAATAAAAAATATCATCTGCTGAGAACCAAATGGATCAACCGGAGTAAACCGGCATGTATTATGTCAAAGATCTATTAGAAATGTGGCCTTGTTTCTCCTAAATTAACGGGATTGTGTATTTCCACTTCTTCACGTTCTTTTAGAATTAGTTTCTTACTTTGTGTATTTATTAGTAACATGTTACTATTGCCTTTGAAATCCATTAATCAAATTTTGATTCTTGGTTGTCATACTGAGTGGATGCGTTTATTTGGATGAAAGTCCTTTACTTCAAGTTGAAGAGGAGATCTCTTGTGATACTATGATGACAACTTCATTAGAAATCTACAAGAGGAGACAACCAAGATGAAGTTGGGTATTGGAGATCAATTCCAACACCTTATAACTTCAATTAATAGGCTCAAAGAAGCTTTTGAAAGTGTTTGATAAGGATTTAACACACACATGATCGGATGGACAACATTTTCTTCATGAAATACTCATCAAATGGAAGGCAAGAGGAAACAAGTTGATAGATCACAAACCGGGCTATACCAAAGTTTCCATCATTGAGGGGGACAAAGTTCTTTCCTGAGGTGGAGTATTAATGAGAACCAAATGGGTTAACCGGAGTAAACCGGCATGGACTATGTCAAAGATCGATTGGAGATGTGGTCTTGTTTCTCCTAATTTAATGGGACTGTATCCCTACTTCTTCACATTCTTTAGAGTTAGTTTCTTCCTTAAATCCTAGACTAAATTTGAGACATTTTAGTAAAGCACAAACAAAATAGTATATTTTCATGTTTCATCTCACTGAAGCTTTGTTTAGTAAATATCATATTTCAAATTAACTAATAATTATGATAGACTTGGCAAGATATTTCGATACCCCAACCCTAAATCCCAAGATATTTTTCCTCATTTGCCCTACCGGCAAGGGGAAAACACACAAGAATGTGACCGTACTGAGGCAAGGAATGACCTTTGATGCAAATTGGAAGACAAACAAAGTAACAGAACATGGGAGATGATTCAGCAAGCAAAAGCATAAGTGCCTTTGGATAAATACCAAACACAAAAGACAAAGGTCCAATCCAGGTCAAGCACAAAGAGTGTGGATGGCCATAACCAATGAGCTTTCTCTTCAAGACGCGTAATAGTCCCCAAGACAAAGTAATAAGTCGAAGCCGACGAGGAAAGCGATTGTAACCATAAGCTGACAAAACAGACTACAGTTAAAAACTTAACCTATGTCATAGTTACACATTGCATTTGCAGCGATGGGTGCAAAAAAAAAAAAACAGACTGAAGATATTGGTGTTGCCAAAGGAACAACATATCCCACGAGTTGTGGAGATGGAGCAAAAAGAACGACTCTTGGTGTTTTGGTGCACAGTGAATTCACCATAAACCCTAAAGCCGAAATGAACCTACATCATGCAATACGCATTGCATTTGCACAGAGTGGTAAATATAATATATACAAATGTTTATGTTTTGAGAGAAGAGGGCTAGAGGAACTACATTACATATTTAGATATCAGTCTAATTGCATGGATTCATTGCAGGTGACTACAATAACGCGGAAAAACCCATCTTAGTAGTGTGGCTGTATAATTCATGTGGATGTAAAGAAGATGCACCAATGTTGTTTATGAGTTAAAGAATGTTAAACCGAGTGTCAACCAAGGCCAAAATGTTTAACTGCAGGACTCTATTGTTAAACCATAAAGGTTAATGATTGTATTAAACCATTTTGCCTAAGCAAAGACTTTACAAAGTATTTTCTCAATACATAAGAAGCCAAAGACCTTACTAGATGATGGTTCAGTCAGAGCAGTTGAGTTGCTAGAAACCATTTTTTTCTGTAAAGTTGGAAAGTTTCAGTACCTGTGAGCGAACTGATTACAAAGAACTGTACAGTATCCAGTAATATAAAGAGAGCAAACAATTCTCGCTCTGTCGGCATTCGCAAGTGACCAGTAGGGATCCTCTGAAGCTCCAGTAGCATTTATGTTAAGTGTTGATGAAAATATCATAAAATCCAAGGCAGAATCCCGTAGACAAGTCCTCCACTAAAAGACAACAACAGTTATAATCCTTTGTCATAAATCTGGACATAACATTTAAGCATTAGCAACAAAACAACAAATCACATAACCAAAGATCTATTCAACATATTTTCCAAAAGACAATTTCACAAAAGATTCTTGAAAGTAACACTTTCTTTTTAGCATGATTTTGTATGGAATTATCTGGTAACAGGTTGCATAAGGGTTCTCTCTGCCTTTACATGGAAAAACAAGCAGCAACACGACGAAATGGAAATTGCTCAGTAAGTTCCAAGAAAAGCAACAGTTTAAAGCCGTTAACGCGACAAGCAGAGCGCACATGATCTTTTTGATTTCAGAATATAAACAATCTACAACAAAAGCAGTAGTTGAGGAAGATCTCCTCTTTACTTTAACTTTCATAGCAACAGTTTCTAAGTTTGGCTTACTATCAGAACCCGTAAAGATGCAAGCATTATCATGAAAATGTTGTCTGATAAGTACCTCAAAGATCACCAGGTTCACACGAAAAAATCAATGGCGAGTTAATTTCCGCGTCAGTACAACAAACCAAAATCAACTAAAATACAATAAGAGAGAAAGAGTTAATGCAGAAAATAATGGATTATCTTTATTGATATAGCGACATATAATAACCCCATCAAGGACAAGTCATCTATCGTATTCTAACCATAGAATTCTGTCTGATCCAAAAGATTTCCTTTTGCTACTGATAATTGATAGCTTCAAAGAAACTGAGCTGCCTAAATCTATTGAAACTCTTGGTGTTACAGGCAAGCCTTTCTTAATTGCATCAACAACTCTTTTCTATTTGCACCTTTTACCGTAATCTAATTATGAAGCATCAACCAACAAAACATCATGGTCTATGATGAAATCACTCCCAGAATAATCAAAGTGATCTATAAACAGTGAGGTACGCTGTGCATTGTATCAGCTGTGAAGGGTCATACACCAGAGCTTTAGGCCACAATTGTTTCTCTGTGATTCTGTTTGCTTATCCATGTTATAATGCTCTATTCGTTATAACATGTAAATGCAAACGCAAACGAAGAAACAAGGTGGCCTTAAATAAAGTAAAACTCTGGTAAGGTGTCACTTAAATATGGTCCCTGCAGAAAGGAAAAAGAATTTTACGTTTTTCCTTTCAGGAAGGTTATTTCTTGGATTCGTTCAGTCATTAATAATCAAAACAGCGAGTAGAGAAGCAAGCCCTGCGAATAAAGGGGTCTACCAGGAACATGTCAAATAGAATTAAGTGTTTTGCTCAAACCGGTTTCCTCAGGCCAAGAGCATCAAAGAAGAAATCCATCATTGCTAACGGAGTGAGAGCCTAGTTGCTTTGCTTGGGATCTGAAGGTTGTGACTTACCCGCGAAAAAATAACAACAGCATGTAATTATCATTTCCAATTCCAGCATCTGGACAGAGTTTTATTCAATCAAAATCTCTTTGTTTGACGCCTCAAACAGTCTACTAAGAAGTTTGCGGTTACAAAAACAAAAGTAAATCCAGACAGGTATTTACGAGACCATAGAATCTTTTGATAACTGGGGTGAAATATGACCACGTTCAACCAAACGTAACATTAGCTGATCTGCCTCCTCGACTTTCCTGTCCAGAACCAGTCTTTTGCTAAGCTTCTCACACATCTTAACATCAGGTATCAGATTGCGGTTAAACATCCGACAAGCCACTTTATATGCTGACAGAGGAACACCGTTCTTAAGATAGCCCTCCATAAGTACATAACATGTCTTAGCATCAGATCTCGAAGCTGTCCTCAGAACTTTTCCCAAAAGTTTGTCTGCCTCCTCGAGCTTTCCTAAACCACAAAGCTTCTCAATGACTTGATTATAAACTGTCCTACATTTCTGCCTCACCAGCATCTTCTCCAGTATAGCCACAAGATCATCAACCTTTCCCATGTGGCAGTATCGATGGATGACAGTTCTGTATGTAACAGGCGTAGGATCTATACCTTTATGAAGCATCTTCTTCATAAGTTCCGTTGCTTCTGCTATTCTACCTTTTTTTCCCAACGCATCAACTAAAGTAGTATATGTGAAGACATCTGCGTGTTTGTTGATCAGGTACATGTCATCAAGCACAGACAGAGCAGCATCTAGCTCATCGTTCTGACAGAAACCATGAATCACTGTAGTGAAATTCACGACATTAATAGCACAACCCTTGTTCAGACACTCCTCCATGAATTTTCTGGCCTCATGTGTTCTCCCATCCCGGCAAAGACTCTGGAGCAATAAGTTAATTTCAACTGGGCCTGGGAAAAACCCTTTTAGTACCATCTCTCTTACCACATCACAGGCCTCAGACAATTTCCCTTCCCTACGCAACCCATGCATAAGTACGCTATAAGTGATAGAATTTGGATTCCACCATTGCTCTTCGCTCATGTTCATCATTTCTCTTGCCTCTAATGATTTCCCTGTTCGGCACATCCCATTTAACAGAGCTGTGTATGACACAGTATTTGGTTTATATCCATGTGTGTGCATAACCTGAAGCAGCTTTTTGGCTTTGTCCACCTCACCCAAACGACAAAAGCCATTGACAACTGCAGTATATGTTACTACATCAGGAGGGCAATGGCCTTTTGACAGCATTTCGGTAATGAGATCTTTTGCCTCGGACATTCTTCCCTCTTTGCACAGTGCATGAACTATAGCACTATAACCAACCTTACCAATCCGAAATCCTTTTTCTTCAGCCTCATTTAGAAACCAAAGAGCGTCATCTGCATGCTCATGTTTGGTGAGTACATGAATTAGAGTATTGTAAGTGACTTGATCCGGCACCAAACCATGCTCTTTCGCCATTTTCTTCATCAAGTTTCTCACTTCCACAATCCGCTTTTCTTTACAAAGAAAGCCCATTATAGTATAGTAACTAACTTTATCCGGCAAACATCCTTTACTAGGCATCTCCTCTAGTAGTTCAACTGCTTCCTCAACTCGATGTAAGTCACAATAACCTCGGATCATACAATTATAAGTCACTACATTTGGCACTATACCAACAACTTGCATACGTTCTAGAAACTGTAAAGCTTTCTCCAACCTATTCGCTCTCACGAAAACATCAATAGTTGTATTGCAAATCAACAAATCAGGTTCAACTCCTGCTCTCTGCATAAGAGTCAACACCTTCAACGCATCTCTCAGCTGACCTGCCCTACTATATGATACCATTACAAACGAAAACGCTTTAGGACTTCTATATATACCTCTACGCTTCATCAGAATAAGAACTCTTCTAGCACCTTGACACAGTTTAGTCTTACTAAGAACCTCAAGCATAGAGTAATACACCATAGGGTCATGGCGATACCGCCATTGACGATCTGCCCAGTAGAAGAACTTAAGAGAAACCCGTTCATCGTCTTGTGAACGTAAAACAGCGCATACTTGTGATGGTTTAAGACTCCTTAGAAGATTCCTCATTTGGCTTTCATGCTTTGGGTTCCAAGATGACCTGAGGCTAATCAACCTACCTATCTCTCTCACCAAAGGATGCCTAGATTCTTCTTCTTCGACATCAAATCTACAAACGTCTTCTCGTGATTGTGGGATCTTCCCAAACGATTCCAGAACAGCGAAATCATCATCACATTCGTCGCCACTTCTTCCATTTTCCTCTTCGTCATCGTCATTTTCTACTTCTTCATCTTCTCCTAACTCATCTATCTCGTCAAACCTATTGAACCTAGGGTTTCGAATTTCTCCAAATTCAGTATTCAAAGCCGATGACTTTCCGAAACCCAATTCATTGAATCCTCCTAATTGTTCATCTTCTTGAGAGGAAACTCCTTCTATCTCTGGACCATGAGTGAAGCAAGGATTTTTCGACGAAGATGTTGAATTAGATGCATCATCAGCTTCGCCATTAGAAACTGAGAAAGGTGAAAATCGGAGTAAGGGTCTACGAAGAAGCCGATGAACCCTTAAATTCAACATCAATTAAACAACCAGTTGCGTGAAGCTCTTTCACAAATTTAGCTACAAAAGTCTCAGTCTTCGGTGACACAAAGCTCTCCGTTCTTAGCTCAGTTGAATTGTTTTCCAGAGCAAAGCAACGGAACCAAGTGATTTTGAAATTGAAAGAAGGGGCCAAGACCAAGGCCAAGGGGGTGAAGAACCGATGGAAAATAACTAGAAGTCAAAATCGAAAACTAAATTCAAAATCATGGGCTTGAAAGAAAAGGAATGCTTAAAAATGAATCCACTAAGATTTGACATTTCCAAAATTCATTTTTTGTAAGAAAATTACCGATTAAGCATTTAAGCTAAATTAATCATTCACTTAACCGATTTTGATAGACCGATCGGACATATAGCCAAAATCGTTTTGGGTTAGAAAATATCTTATTGATTTATTATTACACACTAGACATTCTGATCGTCCAATAAAAAATATATATAAAATTTTAGGGGTTGGCAATCGGATATCGGATTCGGGTATCAGGTTCGGGTTCGGATAAAACTCTATCGGGTTCGGGTATTCGGGTATAGGAAGTTTATACCCAATGGAATAATTTTTCGGGTTCGGGTAAAAAGTTTCCGGTTCGGGTACAAGACTTGATACCCGGAAAAAACCCAAAAATTTCGGGTATTGATTTGGTTTGGGTTCGGGTTCGGAATTTTTGGGTTTTTCGGGTTTTTTCGTGTTTTCGGATCGGATTCGGTTCGATTTTTCGGGGTTTTTGGGTTTTTTTTAGTTTTCGGGTCGGATTCTGGGGTTTTTCGGGGTTTCTTCGGATTTTTGAGTTCGCATTCGGCTCGATTTGTGTATATTATACATAAAAAATTCCACATTTATAGGATCGAGTCTTTGAGTTAGGGTATTTTCTTATGGGTAGTTATGTATTTTCATATGGGTAATTATATATTTCGGGTACGCTTTCAGGTTTCGGGTTTTCGGATTCTGAACGGGTTCGGGTTCGGGTTTTCGGGTTTAGAGATCTCATACCTAATGGAATAATTTAGTCGGGTACGGAACAGGTTCGGATATATCTTATCGGTTCGGATTCGGTTTGGGTATGCGGGTTCGGGTTTTTTGCCCAACCCTAAAAAATTTCTACAAAAATTTTTTCTTGTTAATTAATTTTTAGAAATTTGGTAATTGGAAACTTAAGAAGTAGCTATACAAAAAGATACCTGAAAATAAATAGTCTGAAAAAAGAGTATCTTGCAACGAATTTTATAAAATTTGTAAAGTTTTGTTTGCTAGAAGTTACACATGTTTTGTAATTGGGAACTACGATTACGGTTCACAACTTTTTAATAATTAAAAAAAAATTAACATTTCTAGATTCCAAAAACTCATCCGTTAAGATTACGCCACGTGACAAATACTCACCAGAGTATAAACACTAACTTTGTTTTTTCTTTCCGCTTCTTCTCGTACCCTTCCGTCATCGACACCCTTCTGTTACCGTATTTACCTTCGCTGGAATATTCCATATATACCACTCGTTGAGATACTCTAATCGCCGATGATGGACGGTTCGATTACGACTGAGAACGGCTCTGTTTCCTCTGATCGTGATGGATCGGCTCTTATATTCCTAGGAACGGGATGTTCAAGCGCTGTTCCTAACGCAATGTGCTTGATCCAGCAATCTGATAGTCCGTGCTACGTTTGCTCCCAGTCGCTCTCGATTCCCCCAGAGAAAAATCTTAATTACAGGTACATTCTCTTGTTGTATTAATTTCTCTGGTGATTCCAATGCGAGTCCGAGATTTTTGAGTGTGGAGTTGTTATTTAGGGTTTTGATTCCGCAAGTATATGATTCAGTAGAAAGGAAAATTTCTTGAATAGATGTTTTTCTTCATATGACATTGAACTAATTTCGATTTCCGTAAGATTGCGATTGGGATCACTTTAATCTGTGTAGCACATTCAATTAGTATAGTCTTGTGTTCCAGTTTGATCTATGGTTGAGTTGAATCATATGTAGCCTTTTAAGATTTTTTTGTGGAGCTTGATTAAGATCCATCTTATAGCTGAGTTTTACTGTAGAATAGAATATTCTAGCTTGTCTTTTTCATTGCAAGAGATATTGTGATTTTTGGCAGGGGGAATACTTCACTGCTCATTGATTATTATTGCCAAAGTGATGGCAAACATAAATACATTCAAATCGATGTTGGGAAAACATTCAGGGAACAAGTCCTTCGTTGGTTTACTCTTCACAAGATTCCTCAAGTTGATTCTGTAAGTCGGGATGAAATCGTTTTGTTTCTCTAAATTCTGCCCATAGAGATCTTCTTTTTCTGAATGCTGTATTAAGTAAGCTAAGATGAACCAAATTCTGAATCTGTGGGTCACAATACTCGAGTTTTTCTATTTGTATCTGAAGCTCTCAGTGCATATGAGGATTAATCTTTGCATGACCTGCAGATAATTTTGACTCATGAACATGCTGATGCAGTATTTGGCCTTGATGATATACGTTCTGTGCAACCATTTAGTCCTACTAATGATATAGATCCTACTCCAATTTTCGTAAGCCAGTATACTATGGACAGGTAATAACATCTTCATGGTCTTTGGAAATTTTAATTTGACCTCTTAGACTTTGAAGCTGTAATTTCGACAATGACATGCTTTTCTGAAAACAGCCTTGCTGTGAAGTTCCCGTATTTGGTTCAGAAGAAACTTAAAGAAGGCCAAGAAGTTAGGCGAGTAGCACAGCTGGATTGGAGAGTAATTGAAGAAGATTGTGAGAAGCCATTTGTAGCTTCAGACTTATCATTCACGCCACTTCCAGTAAGTTTCTCAAAGCCTCTGTAGAAATAGTGAATCATGTCTCCCTGCTGATCTATGTGGAGACTCAAATCTTATTTACACCGTAGGTGATGCATGGAGAAGACTATGTTTGTCTTGGTTTCCTTTTCGGCGAAAAATCAAGAGTGGCATATATATCTGATGTATCACGCTTTCCTCCAAACACCGAATATGGTAAGTGTAACAATTTGGTGCTTCTGTGTTTTGATATACTGGAAGAAGATGTCTCAGACTTCGTTTGCCTTTGGATTATACAGTTATATCAAAATCTGGTGGTGGACAATTGGATCTCCTTATCTTGGATACATTATATAAGGTAACACAGATCATCCTTATGCATTAAAGAAGGGAATTTTTATGTTTACAGTGACCTGATTTTTTCACATTCTTTCTCCTTTACGATGATTGCAGACAGGATCCCACAACACCCACTTATGTTTCCCGCAGGTTAGCATAATTTGAAGGTATGTTTTTGTTTTTTCTCTTATGGTTTATGTATGCTTGCTATTATTTTCTGTAGACACTAGACACAATAAAAAGACTGAGTCCGAAAAGGGCTCTTCTAATCGGAATGACTCACGAGTTTGACCACCACAAGGACAACGAATTTCTTGAAGAATGGTCTAAAAGGTAGAAAACTGTTACATAATCTATCTGAAGAATCCATTCATAAAAGACAAAGAGTAATCTTATTTGCTGCAATGTTTTGTTTTGTTAGGGAAGGGATTTCAGTAAAACTCGCTCACGATGGCTTGAGAGTCCCAATAGACCTATGAAGAGGTAAAAAATGATTACTTGGTCTTTCTCATTTAGAAAAGTTTAGGTTGTAGCATTTTTTGTTTATTGATCTTTTCTGGTTAATTGAATCTCTATAGGCTGAATAGCTAAATTAGAAGATGAAGATGCTTGTGGGTCTTTTTGTCTTAAGATACGGAGAGAAACAGGAGTGGAGAAGAGATAAACAGTTTTTTCTCAAAGATGCATTTGCTCACATGGCTTCATATCAACATTATCACTTAAAAGAATTTTTTGTGTGTTTTCTCTTAAGTGGGGATTTTTGTTCCTTCGTCAAATTATAGTTAGGATTTCAGACCAAACAAAAAGTGATTTATCATCTTTTGATTTTTTATTTCCATATATACCAGTTTAAAAAAAAACTGTTCGTCAATTTTTTTAAAGGAAATTACGAATAGAGTCGCAATTACGATATTCCACTTGTTAGAAAGTTCGCAATAGATTGGTTGTGTATTAAACAGATGAGAGAGTACACATGGAGTCATTGGAGATATTTGAGTATTTGATTTCAAGTCAGGTGGCGGACCTTGTCGTATATCACTTTCTCCTAGATATATAAAGACCGAATTTCAAGAATGAAACAATTAAAGAAGATATATAATCCTAAATATGTGGTCTCGCAAAAATTGGAACGAGTCCAGCTACCATAGAAAAACACAATAGCGGTAAAAATAAAATAAAAACTCTTTCTGACCCTGATCTCGAGATTTCGACAACCACCGCCTTCCGACGTCAGTGGAGCTTTGACTCGTTGGCGTCGTGACCTCTACTATTGTTTTCTCTTCCGTTCGGCGTTGCAGATATCCATGTGGATGGTTTCTGTCTCAGTTCTAAACTGAAGTTCTTGTAAGCTCCGATTCACCATCACGCTCCACCGAGTTAAGGAGATGCTGCAAGAAGCTCCGATGGTCGGAGATTTGTATCACACCATTCGGCTGGGAACATCTTCTTCTTTCCAACGATGGGCTCAAGGTTGGTGAGGACTATCTTTTTATTCCACTGCATGGTCGTGCCGCCGGTGAGATGTGTGTCATGTTTTGGCCTCTTCCGGTTTTTTTAAACCTTTTGGTCGGGAGAATCTGCAGACGTTCTTCTCTGGCGGTTTCTCGCCGGCGTCGAATTGTGCCTCCAGCACTTTGGCTCGTCCGCCGTCTCCGCCTCTCACTCAGTATAGAAAGTCATTGATGGTGTAGATCTGAACAGTTGAAGACCTTGAGGGAGGTGTGGTGGTGTTGTCGGTGCTCGAGGACAACGTTTACTCTGCCTCGTCTCCTCTGTTTCTGGCAAGATACGGTCCCTTTTTGATTGATCTGTTGTGCTTCTCGGTGGTGACGTGTACACTCTTCCAGTTGCGGCGAGAACCCGGTACGTTGCGGTTGAGCCGAGTTCCGTGGATGGCGAAATCTTTCGCAGTCGTAGGGGATCTCGGAGGTGGCGAGGTCGACGGATTTCTTGGAGGCTCTCGGTGTGCGTGAAGTCTCTGGTGGATCCCTCACGGTTCCATCTCTCCCGATTTGGCTCCGGTTAACAGTCATCTTCCCGACAACCAGAATCTCCTAGAGTCATTAGATCTGGTGGTCGGAGGCCCTATCCTTGAGCATTCCTTCGCTCTGTCTCTCCGTTAGCAGCATCTGGCGAGAAAAGCCTCCCCTTTCCGTCGGTCGAAATTGTCGGTGGTGAGAACTAAATTTCGAAGACCCGGTGAAGTCGTCACGGCGTCATTGTCCCATCAACAATTTAGGTCAAGAAAGTTACTTTTTTATTGGGCCTGCTCCATCATTTTAATTTGTTGGGCCTTTACTGACCAAAGAAACAATATATTAGATGTTTTTGATGATGCAAGAAATAATAATTCATGGGCTATTAATGAACCAAGAATTTTTCTCAACTTAAGATTCTATTTAGTTACCCAACTTATATCAATTTCCTCTTTTATATCGAGACCAATAAGTTTCACAACATGGCCCATATTCAAATATTTTAATATTTTTTCTATCAGAAATATTATTCTAAGTACATTCCTTAAGAAGTGTTATTTTTTCGATATTTTTAATATGAAAAGATTTACTGTGTCTTCCTTCTTCACGAAAATAAATAATAAGTGGATTGCGTTTTCGGCAGTATGATATTATGGTTTTGCTCCCCCACATTTAGCATCCAAGCCTCCATTCATCTCGAATGTCACAAAAGTATTTTTTCGTCCTACTTGTGACTATCTTTTTTAGGGATCGAGTGTCTCGACATTTTAAGTACAAATTCGGTTTCTCAAAATATAACGGATACTTTTGTATCTTGTGTGATTTGTTTCTCCCGAAGATCGACCATCAAGCTTTGGTTAGCCTTGCACCACTTCGAATAGCATATCCTCGCGTCGTATTCTGTTTCTTCAAATCTTTTTAGCTTTCGTCATTTAAAGTTTAGCTTTAGATTTATGTCTTACTTTTATACTTTATGATATTTTACCTCTGTCCGAATTATATAGATCATTAAGATTACATCAATTCGTGTTTTTCTTTTCTCATGCAAACATATCGAATTTCTAACATTCTCAAAAAAAAAATCTTTAAATTTTGGGTTTGACCAAAAAAAAAATTGTGGTCTCGCTCACAGACCATCCCACATAAATCTGATTTGGATATTTTTAATTTCTACATATATTGTAAAAAAGAAGGAAGTATTATCTTTAAGGTAATTCCAAATTTATTCATGAAATACACACAAAAAGTAATACAACACAAATTGATCCGCGAAGCTCCATTTAACTATTTTATTTATAAGTTCATATTAGTTCTATCGCAGAGTGAATTGAATTCCTTCGAATTAATTTAAACCACATGTAGTATAAAATAAAATAATCAATTACTTTTAAAATTTAAATTCTGAAAATAAGTTTAAAAAGTGAAAAGTATACTTCATAGACGACCAATACATCTAACACTTGTTAGATACGAGAACGTACTTGGTAGTTTGTGTCCGACAGAGAGCAAAGTTGTTTCTTTTTCTCTATTTTAGGATCTAGGTTTACAAAACGACCCAGTTTGGCACTTGTAAAGCGCGTTCAACATCCGAGGATCTCTGATTACTGCGACCGTCTCATCTATCTCTTCGACCTCTCACACGTTTGCCGTCACGGCATCACTCTCTCTGTATGTATTCCACCCTTATTTAAGTCATCAAGCCCTTAATTGTTACCTCCAGATTAGCGGAGACCTTATACTACCATGGGAGACGAGTCATATTTTGAGGGAAACCGATATTGTCTGGTTAGAGCTATCTCCTTCCACTTACTTTCTACCTTTTTTTGTTCGGCTGTGTCTTAGGGAATCATTGCTTTCTTTGTTTGCTGGTCAGTGTTGGGATGGCAAAGGTGAAATTGAGCATGACCAAATAAAAGTTAAGGAAGAGAACTATGAGGTACCATTTGAAATCATGTCTATAGATTGCTTTTGGATCTAATTTTATATAAATGTGTATTGTTTGGTTGTGTAGGGTCAAGAAGAAGTGTGAGGAGGATGCAAAGATCTGGCTTGAGGGGACCTTGCTAGATAAACAAATGTTTCTTCTTTTTGATGCTTCAAGATAAATAAAATGACAAATCAATATTGATAATACAAAAAGGTCAAAACAAAGATGTAACATTGTCTCCATTCCGCAACACATGGGTCATCTCTTCTTTAGAGAGTGCGAATGACCCGACCCGAAAGTAAACAAGGTTTTTAAGATTTTCAATAACCATGTTTCCCGCACAGACACTTTGTTCTACTCCTTGCATTTATACGTTAAGGGCAATTGCTATAACAGATACTTCCTTGACCACTTTGACAGATTGATCTAAAAAAACTGCTAAGTAACTGAAATAAACGAGAGATAGCAACTGAAATTAAAAGACCTTGAGGCTTAATCCTTCTGCTTCAGGGCAGATCTGCAGAATACGTAATTGCTTCATTAGAAGCTTTTCCACATCACTGATCCGTAGACATTGCAACACGTCGATTGTAACTCTTTCTTCTTTCAAGTGTTGCTTCAAAATAGCAGTTTCGTAATCAATATCAGTCGTCACCAAAACAGATGGGAAGCAACCATTCTCCTCAAGTCTAGGATTCTGCATATATAAACAAAAAGAATGAATGCAAAGTTGATAAAATCATTTAGACAAGACTAAATAACAGAAATGGTGTGAATGTACCTGCCTCTTCTTCTTAGATGAGTCAACTACCCCCACTACTCTAGCGTCGTTACAGCTTTAAGAGAAAAAACAAGTAAATGACAGAAAATAGAAGACAACTAAACACACAGAAAACAGTGAGAAACTCACCAAACAGTGAGCAACTCGTTGTCCTCAAAATAGTAGGTGTTTTACATAGGATTTGATCTGATCGAATACGATATAGTTTGTGTGGATCTTATCGTATAGGCTATAGTTTGTGTGAAAATTGAACGTCAGCCCGATTTAGGTACTTATCTCCTGCCTGGGTGGAAACAAGAAAACCAAAAAGCGATTAGTATAGATACAAAAAGTAAAAATAGATTAGTAACATAGATTTTACGACCATTATGTCTATGCTTTGGCAAATGGAAGACATAGCAAACTGTTGGTGCAGATGCCTTGAAAAATCTGCTACTGTCGGATGGGCAAACCAGTTTACAGGAACCATTGTATATTTCGGCTATGAAGCTGACCTCGGAAGACAAGTTTCACTCGCTTGATGTCCATTTTCCTGAACAAAAAAGAAAATGTTCATGTAACCAGCAAACCATTCATCTAGCTTCAAGGGGATTGATCCTTAAATTAGAGGCACAAACTCATAACCACAAAGAGATACAAAAAAAGTCATTGATAATCACTTTTCTTTTCTTCTTGTGTACCACATTACTAAACAACAGACCGTCAAATCAACCAGATTCGACAAGAAGATACATTATGAACGCCAAACAACCTAACGCATCCGGACTAAGTTTCTAAAGCTTGTCAACATAACTTTCCCCCCCAAAAAACATGATGAATAAGGAATGTAAGGGAGATAGATATAACTAACATATAAGACAAGAGTTACTATCTAGCATTTACATCATTATCAAACATGAATCGGCTCTTTTCGTGAATCTTGAATGTCGCATATGCGCATCACAGTGAGTGAGGTCTGTACTTGTTTTATTGGATTTTAATCTCAAATTATCATTATCATGTGATATTGTGATGCTTAAATATTTCTGCAATTAAAACTTCTTTTTCCTCCTTTTCTTTCTTAATAAATGTTTTTTATAAAGATACCAAATTCCTTTTACTCAGAAGATATTATTGATGTTTAAATTTGTTACTAATTTTCTTTAAGTACTCATTTGCGATATGAACACATTGGAACAAATCGTAAATTAAATTTTGCTATTTCTTGTTTCCTTTAATTATAGAAAAATTTGTCGCTACAACTAGATCTTTTTGTAGATATATAGTATAGATCATTAAAAAAATTTTAGTCATACATCATTCTCATATCAAAATATTAACAAAACGCCATAATATATATATATATATATATGATACTTAATGGTATATAGTATATATGTTTAGCGATATTATTGTAGTTTATATATGGTACTTAATGGTTTTTTCAATATATGGAAAGAAAGGTTCTTGGTAAAGATTGAGTTTATAAAAAATTTATTACTACATCAACAATCAAATTTATAAAAGAAAAATTGCAGAAATAGTACCAACTACTCCACTTCTTAAGAATGAGATAATATTCACATATATTGTCAATTGTCAACATCAACGAGTTTCCTTCTCCTTTTTTTTCATCATTTTTTCCTTTGTCCTTAGAATTGCGTTCGTCTTTATACAAAGGTTTCTCACAGATCCATGAGTGCCCTCACAAAATGAAGGCTAATCTAGATTTCAAGCCCAGCTCAAAAATGGTAAAAATAATTGTGGCCCACGTACAATATTTATTTGTTTGTGGGCTTCTAATCTTCCTGTAAAGGGCTAGATCAATGTGAAATTAATTCTTTTTCGAAAAGCAGCACTCGTGACCTCTTTGATCTTGACTTACAAAGAGTTACCACTAACTCAACTTCACGTTGTTCTCAATACAATATTTGAGATATGAACTCTAATTACATATAAAAATAATATTCATTTTGAGCTCCTAAATATACCGAAATTTATGTTGATTTATCAAGAGTCTGGTGCATATGTGTTCCTCGCACATACCTACATACGCCGCGCCAGATTCACCAAGAAGTTAATTAAGAGGATATCGCATTTACATTTTTTCGGCCAAAAGAAGTTTCAGTAAGCTTGGCAAAATCTTTTTGGATAGTGTCTTTATGGACCACCATTACTATTTTCTACTCTGATAGTCAAACTCATGGTTTTGAACCTTCACGAATGATACAAATTTTCTAAATTAAATTCACAGTATTTGATTAAATTGTAATAGTAATGTGAAAATGGACAAAATGTCTAAAGAAAGTGTGAGCGCGGAAATGTAGTATTGGCTTTTTTGACTTATCTCATACACGGACCACCAAAATCAAATTGACGCGCCATTTCATTAAGGCCGTTATGAATTCACGTAGAGTTGGTTTAAAGTTTAAACATATCATTTTATAACATTTTAAAAATATTAGTAGAAAATCTTGTCGTTGTTGACCAAAAAAAAAAGAGTGCAAACTTTTTGTTATCAACTAGTCAATTGAAAGAAACGAAATAAATCAGCGACCAGTATGTACATCACAATCATATCAACGTTGATTTCATGTAAGGAAAACAAAGAGCTAATTGTTTGTTTCACTATTTCTAAGAAGAAAAATAATTGGTCGAAGACTTTTTTTTCCAGGACTCCAGCCAATAGCCAATATTATATTTCTCGGAAATTCATACATAGAGAAACGAGAAATTCGACATCATGGACCAAGCTTATTAGTACTATAAACTAGAGGCAACAACCATATTATACTGTTACGATTATATTAAAATTAACACAATGTTTGTTTGTTTTTAAGTTTATACCTTATATGTTGTAATATTACTTCCGATTTTATGAATGAAAACATTAATGCAAATGTAAACGCAAATTTAAACGTAAGCAACCAATATTTGCGACCTTATGTAACAAACGTAAGTTAGTTAATCAATATATTATACACATAAATAACAAACAAAATAGGCACTCATATATTTGTTTGCGAAAAATCTCTCTGAAAACATGTCATTAGAAAATAAAGTAATCTCATATATTTTCTGTGCAAAAGTATGTCTTCTTAGGAAAATAATTTTAAAATAAATATTTTGAGGAAAACAAGGTTAGGCTATAGGAATCTAGCTAAGCTCGAGCCTTGCAATACGTACACGCTCGTCATTGTTTATACGTTCGTATGTTTTAATTTATAAGCCGATGAAACTGTACACTTAAAGTTATATTATTCACAGTTTGTTTGATATAATCAGGCGATTATTTTAGCTAAGTTTATATATATGGCCAATGAGTTTCAATGCTGCTCGCTAGGACGGAACATTTCCTTTTCGAAATTATCTTCCGTTGCTAAAGTAGCCGGTAGCCACTATAACATGTATATATATTGTAGTTTGTGATAAATCGAAAAATACAATTCATAGATAAAAAAAATTACAAATAAAAGAAGAAGAGGCAGAAGAGAGGTAGTCAACGGTCAAAGTGACAGAGAAACGTAATGCTCTAAAGTGGAGAAAGTGTCAGTTCGATTGTTTACGTTTCAGTTCTGATTTTGTATCATTAACATTGCATTGCGAATCTACCACACAACCACTTCTTCGGTTTCTTCTTGAACAAAAAGTTTCATAAATAATAAGAGTTTTCCTTTTGTTTAACAAAAAATACATAGTTCCTTTTTTCGGGTAAAAAAACGATTAAAAAACTTTACGGGTAACTAAAACTAACCATTAAAGGTAGAATATCTGTAAACAAATTCTAGATATTTTGCTGGTTTCCGTCTGCTCATAATTTTCTTTTTGGGAATTTTGTTAACCCTGAACGAAATAGGCAAATATGTTATTTCTTCAAAAAATTTAACTATTAAGTTACAGTGAAAAATAAATTACCAATGGCGAGTCCAACAGAGGTAATAATAAATCCACGCCTACTAGTCTATTCATAGACTCTTTAGGTTTCAGTAAATTTTTATTATTATCTTTAGAATTGTTTCTTTTTGGCATGTAATATCTTCTACTTCTCTAATGGATTATTAATAGATGGTAACAGATAAAACCATAATTAAATCTTTCTCGTAATTTTCTATCTCATATTACTGTAGTATATTTTATCCAATTTCGGACAAAAATAACCTTAACAAAATTTTGGCGGGATAAATTTTTTATTAACGCATCACAATACATAGAAAAAATTAGCTCTAATTTTAACAGTAATTATTTTATTAATCTGCTAAATAATGTCATATCATATGACATTATATAGATTTACGTCTAAATTATTAATTAACATAGCATAGAATATATTATAGAATATATTATGAACATAATAATATATCCATCCGGCGGTTAAAAAATAAAAAATTTAAGAGTAATTTTTTAATTAACATAATATATATTGTAATATACTGATAAACATAATTACATGATAAATAAATTATTGTTATAAATTTTAACCATTAGCCGCCGAATAAATACATCATTATGTTCACAATATACTTATTATTACGTTAAATAAAACTTAAATAGAAATTTACATATGTTATATGATATGTATATTTTTATCGTGTTAACGAAATAATTATCCATTAAAATTATGGTTGATCTCTCCTAAATATTTTGATTATTAACAAAATTGTGAGAAAGACAATTTTGTTTAGATATTTATGTGGAAGACAAAAAACTAATTACTAAAAAACTAATACCATAAAACTAATTGTTAGATTATGTGTTACCATATAACTCATTGCCCATTCTCTAATCTGTTTTGTTTTTTAGTTTTTTTGGCTTATTTTCTCTTTTGTTATGTTTTAAACTTTTTATCTCAAAAAATAAAAATCATTACAATGAGAAATTTCCCTCAGTAAAAACTTTGTTATATACACCAGTTTTATCATATATTCATTTCTTTGTGTCTCTCTTGTCTTTTTTTCTTTTTCAATATCTTCTCGAATTTTAAGTACATTGAAGTCGTTTTCGAGATTTAATTTGACAGAAACAAAAAAAATGTATTAGTGGATAACAATAGAACAAAGAACTCGATACGTAATTTAAAACAAAGATGAGTTAGGTGACGTGTCAAAATCAGAGTGCTTATATGAATGATGAGAAGCAAGCAAAATGTGGACCGGCGTGCACAGTCCCCAATCTTCACCTTTTTTTCCCTCTTACACACATACAAAAAAAGAAAACAATTCCCAGAAGAATACTATATAAATACAAAATAAATTCGTCTTTTGTTCAATCAGTATCTAAAAATTCCCAAAAACCCTACTATTAGAGAAAAAAAAGAAGAAGCTAGGAGTTAGGAAAACCCCCATTTGTCTCTCTCTTCTTCAGAGGATTAGAGCAGAGCAAGAAAGCTTGCGTCCTGTAAAATATATAGATATAGAGAGAAGATTTGGCATTGGCAATGGATTACGAAAGGATAGAGAAGAAGCAGGTAATTAAATTTTATCTTTCAAGTACAACATTTCTCTGGTTTATAATCTTCTTTTTTTTTTTTTTTCTGTACTTCTCTGTTTTGTCCTTATTATTAAACTCTTAGCTTAAGTTTTTTCCTGTCTTTTTTTCTCCACTGAAATTATTGGATATGGAATTAGGATTTTAGCATTTCGTTATGTTACTGTGTGTTTCACTTGTCTTCGACCTTTACTCTGTTGAAGAATTTCTAGGGGAAAGAGATTGATTTAACTTTTTTTTACTGTTTGCTGCAGAAATTTTTACCTTTTTTTTCTCCTCGTTTCATTTCAATTCAACAGTTTTGCTTTACCGGAAAAAGTTGTTTTGTCTGTCTTTTAACTATTGAATTTCATAAAAATCAAGAAAATTCAATAATATTTTGGTTTATATTTTGTAGAAGAGCATGATCTCGCCGACGAAGCTGAGACTGAAGCTAATGGGTCCACTAAATAGCAAGAAGAAAGAAGGATCTAAGTCCAACAATAATTCTTCAAGAACATCTCCTTCTCGTCTTCAGATTTCAGATGACACTGAGTTCTCCAAGAACAGCTTGTTACCATCGTCATCTGATTCAGACGACGATGGTAATATTTTTGTCTCTTTCCATGTCTCATTTGATAATTTAATCCCTTTTTAAGTCCTACAAAACCACTAAGGTCTCTGTCTTTGCTCTGTTCTTGGTTAAAGTTTGTGTCTTTGATCTGTTCTTGTTTCGTCTCTCTGCTCTATGTTACGGTTGAAGTCTATAATCGATTTATCATTTATGTCTTTGCTCTGTTCTGTTTTGGCATGAATGGCTAAAGTTTGTGTTTTTGCTCTGTTTTTGTTACGTGTGACTTCTAGTGGCGGCTTCAACTACGGATATAGAAGTAGCTAAACTTCCAAACGAGCCAGTTTTGGACCTAACCGAGAGCGATAATCAAGCCTCGATACATCGATGTGAAGGTGTTCACCGGGAAAACGATCAACAGAGACCTCAACAATTAAGAAAAGGGGACATGAACATGGCTCCTCCTCACATAATGAGACCTCAAGAAGATGAAAATCTTGATTATGACAGTAACGCTAGCTCTTCAAGCTTCGAGTTTCACCGAGCTCGTGGTGAGCGTTCGAATCAGAATAATGTCTCAAGAGCATACCCTTCGAGACAAATGCCATCTAAATGGAATGATGCTGAGAAGTGGATAATGAACAGACAGAACATGGTGATGAGAAAGAACGGTCAAGCGAACCGAGTGCCCGTGAGAGTTGTGCCTGATAATGCAGGTTATGAGCATAACAAATCAAGGATGGATCAATGCCAATCCTCACATATTGGTGTGTTCGAGAAGTTCCCTAATCTAAGTCAAGAATATGGAGGAAACTCGTTGATTGATCAATCCACACAAAGCAATGATCTTGTGGATACAGCAAAGGTTTCATCACATGATAATAACACAACAGGTAAAAAAGGTTGATAGTGTTTTTATTGAAATTGTTAGATTCTTGGAGCTTGACAAGATAAGTGTTTTTTTATGTGTGAAGGTGGTCCTGCGATTCGTTCTGTATGTATGAGAGATATGGGAACTGATATGACGCCTATACCGAGTCAAGAACCTTCAAGATCAGTCACACCAGTTGATGCAACAACTCCACTTCGTAGCCCGACTTCGTCCCTCCCTTCTACTCCTAGAGGTGGCCAACAAGAGGAATCTTCTTTGTCGCAAGACCAGTCGAAAAACACAAGAATAGAACTATCTGAGGAGGAAATGAAAGCTAAGACGAGAAGAGAGATTGTCGCTCTCGGAGTTAAGCTAGGGAAGATGAAAATCGCGGCTTGGGCGAGTAAAGAAGAAGAAGAGAACAGTAACAACAATGTAGATGCAGAGGAGACTCTGAAGATTGAGTTTGAAAAACGTGCGACAGCATGGGAAGAAGCAGAGAAATCCAAACATAATGCAAGGTTTGTATGTTCCTATGGCCTAAACCTAAATTTTTTGCTTGCGGGTTAAGAAACATAGAGTAAACGACTTAAAATGTGTTGTTCTTTTCTAGGTATAAGCGTGAGGAAATCAGAATCCAAGCTTGGGAAAGTCAGGAGAAAGCAAAACTCGAAGCAGAAATGCGACGTATTGAGGTCTGTGTTCTTAGTCTCTTGAAACTTTTGCTTAGTCACTCACACCTTATTCAATGCTAAAGCATAGCTAAAATGCTGTTGGTAGGCTAAAGTTGAGCAGATGAAAGCTGAAGCTGAAGCAAAGATGGTTAAGAAAATTGCAATGGCTAAGCAAAGATCAGAAGAGAAACGGGCTTCAGCGGAAGCTAGAAAAGCTCGTGATGCCGAGAAGGCAGTGGCTGAAGCCCAATATATCCGGGTAACTGGTCGAATACCGACTTCAGGTTACAAAATATGTTGTGGTTGGTTCTCATGAGTTTTTGGTGTTTGAGTAAACCAGGATTGAATTCTTAAGTCACCTTTGTGTAATATATAAATGGAATTCATTTTGTATTTGCATAGATTCAAACGAGAATGAAAAGAATGTGTCTTAACTCTTAAGTTAGGGCTTGCTATAGTGCCTTTGGGAACATGTTACTCACAAAAAAAAGTCCAATAATTGGAAGCCGGTTAAGTCCTAAAGAGGGCCACTAGATGATGTAATATGTAAAACTCAAAGTTTTGGTAGACTAAAAACAAATTTAAATTGGTTTAGTTACGAACCGAACAGCAATTGTTGTACCTACTTATCTTCATCTAGTGGTCCTCTTTAGGATTACACTGGTATATTTGGGCTTTTACCCATGGACCCAACGCTTAAAATGATTACAATTGTTGACCCAAAAGTTTTCATTTGAAAAAGAAGATTCGAAATGTATTCATATAAATAACTATTCCAAAAAATCTGAAAATTTAGATATGATGGATTATAAAGATATATTGTATGTGGCTTATGATTTGTGTTAATGTTACTGTTACGTTGTCATTCAAATTTAAAGTAGCATAATATATGTTGTTGATAAAAACATCGGTATTTTTGGGTCCAGTAAACCAAAATATTAATGGTGTTATTACATCAAGTTAATTTACCAACAAAAGAAATAGAAAAAACTACATCATGTTTATGGGGATTCAAATCCCATGTGCAAGCTCGTGCTTACTTTGTAAAGAAAGAAACATTTGCCAAAGACCCCAAATATATAATATAGAAATTTTGAGGTCTCTAGTTTTAAGAAAATATCAGTTTTATTAAGAAATATTTATTGAAATCCTAAAAGTACTAATTATTTAATTTCGCTGACGTCTTGCCCCACGATGTCAATCTTCGTTCTTCTCAATCTTCTTCTACTACGATTGATGATTCCGATTTTTCGTCTGTAACTAAAAGATTTTTTTTGTTAAAAAACAAAAAAAAGTTCTAAAAATTGGATTAGTTAGGAACAAAAGGAGTATAATGTATCAAAATATTCAGTCTGCAACTAAAAAGTTCTAAGAAATGTATTGCTAAGAGACTACAAAGTACAAAAGACGAGTTAAAATGCAAATATTTTATAAAGCATGCAAGGTGGTTAACTTGTTATCCAAACTTATGGATTGTTATTGAATATTGTTGACAAATCCAGTTCCAAATACCTGAAAAGAGCTTTTTAAATTGAAGTTAATTAAATCTTATTTACATCAACTATGTCACAAAAATACCCATTATAAAAAAAACAGTCACAAGTGAGGTTAAATGGCTTGACTATCATTTTATAGAAAGAAAGTTGATTAAACAACTCGAGTATGAAAATTTGGTGATCAAAGGCGCAAAAATAAAGGAAGACAGTTTATGTTATATACTTTTGATCAACGTGTTGGGCTTCCATATTATATATCGTTTAAAATAAATTATAGTTAATTAGTATTAAATATATATGTAGAAAATAGTCAAAATACCCTTTTTGAATTTGTTTCAAGTCTCTGGAAACATAAGCACGACACTGGTTATACTTCTTTTGTTTTAAGATTGTGAATAATTGTTTTTCGAATTTCTGGCATATTCATGATTGGATCGTTCGTTAACAACAATGCACTATTGTTCCATCACATAGAAACTATCCTTATCAAATAATTTTATGTCTTAAAGGAATCAGTCACAACTCAGTTAATTGGTAAACAGTAGCTAGTACAACGAAAGGATGGTGTAAAGAAATTTTTTCTTTGGTCTTACAATTCAAAAAGTACCTTTATTTACTTTGTTCAAAAAGTGCTTTGACAATTAATAATATCACATTTGACGTTTTCTGTTCGTCGTTTTAAAAGAGATAAACGAGAAAAGTAGTCGCCGCACAAGAACAAATTACATACCCACTCAAGACCCTTATTGCTAAAAGCTTATTTTGGTTATATTCATTTTAATTTCCATACATCTAATACTTAGGATTATACTTCCATTCGACTACGGTGGTATTCTTATTCTGAATTATTTTTATAGAAATAACAGTGCAAATATCATTTGATTATTTCTAACGAGTCATGAAAATTCCATTAAGATTGAAGATATAGCTATGACATCGATCTAGAAAAGACATTTGATTCTAAGTTTAGATAGACAAAAGCTATGTTCTTAGATCTTCATTTGAATATATTCTTAGTCACGTAATGAATGGCTAAAATAAAACATCCTATGAACAACTAAAATTAATAATTGATTTTGTAGGAAATGACTTTTAAAAGAGGAAGAAAAATAGATAAATATATAAAGGTAAAGAAAGAAAGAAAAAAAAAGTGAGAACTTTCAGGATGATGGGTCACCATGCACTATTTAATTAGGGCTCATGAAAGTGCCCTAGCTTGTGTCATCTATAAATGTCCCACCACATGCCCCAACATTATTTTCAACCATTCCCAATTTCTTACTTAGAATATATAGTCCCACCACTAAAGATTTATGTGAATCACATGCACACACCACACATCAAAACCAAATACTTACAAATATCTCTTCATCAAATTTGTTATTTCTTTGACCAAAAAACATTAATAAAACATGGTCCTTCATTAAATGGTCACTCTATTATCATAATGGACAATCAAACAACAAATATCAAATACCGAACTAAATCATAAATTCTTCTTATTACTAATTGAGTGATGCCCAATTCATAGCTAACCAAATCCCATTCCGACAAAACCCAACCAAAATGTTATTTTCTCAAGACATTTCCAAATTCACAACAATTTCAAGAAATTATCAAAACGAGTTCGATTTATATGTTAATAAAAGTTAGATTCCGTTTTTTAAAATTCACGTTTACGTTTCCATATTCTAATCATCATTCTTTAAATTTCGTTTCATATTCTTTCGGTGAAAATTCAACTTCTTTAATTGAACCGTGGTTGTTTTTACCGGTGCTACTATAAACGCTAGGGCATGTATTTATTTACCTACCAATAAAAGTGTCCTACGAACTAACGATCGATACGTGTCTAGAAATAAAGGTAATTGCTGACGCAAAACGAGATCTAATTTTAGGGTAAAGCCCTAAATTGCGGGTCGGAATATTTCGGTGTTTCACACAACAAATCTAACAAAACGCTTTCACTTCCAGTAAGGATATGGGAGCCAAATCACTTTCTATGTGGGCCACTAAGTCAGACAAAGTCCTAACATAACTCCAAAATTACACTTCACTATCAAATTGATTGAAGAAACGAGTAAACAAAATGACATAAAAGTTCAGTAAAAATATTCATATAAGAAAAAAGACCAAAAGATCTTATAATTACAGTATCACGAGTTTACAACAGAGAGAAATGAGAGAGCTATTATATAGTTTTCTGTTTCCACAAAGGCAGAGCCAGAGCTCTTTTTTATATAAGTAATTAAGAGAGATTTTTGCTAGTGGTAATTAAACTAAGAAGATCTCACTACTAATTTATAAGATTGAAACTTAACTTGAATGTAAAAGGGGTTCTTTCTACTTCTAGTAGTTGAACGAACCCCCAACTGATGCGATACCGTTACCGAGGTTCCTCGGGTCTGACCGGTTTCCAAAGTCATCGCAGTTCCCGTTGCTCGGGAGCTTATCGACATTGTTGGAAGATGGTGCGGAATTGAGAAGCTCAAGGCCTCTTTTACCCATTTGCTGCACTTCTTGTGGTGACAATATCTTTATGCACCATACGCTGCTCACAAATGCCCTGTCGATAATATGATAATGCAGGTAAATAAACGCGGAAATGGATGAAAGAAAATGCAGAAATGTGGGAATAGTAATAAATAAACTCACGGCCATGGGTCATCACCGAGGAGAAGAACATCGTTCTCTCGGTCAACAAATACAAGCTGCCAGCCTGATCTCACAGGGTCTTCTAATTGGCCTTCAAGGCCAAACATGCGAGCAAGCTCGCTTCGCAGCTCGTGGTAGCTGCTGAATTTGGATATGTCTAACGACCTTCCAAAAGACCCTGACTTGTACACCTACAACAACAGTTTGTATGACCTCATTACTATGTGCCCAAAAAAGAATAACACTTCGAGGATGAAAAGAATAAATAAAAACTAAACTTTACCTTCACAAAGGTATTAGATTGTGGGTTCTCAGAACCAAGGTTTTCTGAGGATTGTAAAAAACCTGATTCGTCTATACAACTAGAAGGTGTCGTCATTGCAAGATTACCCGAGAAATCGCTGTTGAAGTTAGATGATGCGAAGGGTAAAGCCGTGGAGTCACCACCTTCAATGCCAATGCTTCTAAGGTTTGACATTCCATTCGGCATCAAAAGAGAAGATGAATCTATGTTGAATCCAAAGAGAAGATTGCTGTGCGGGTCTGAGGCGCTTCCTTCTTGCTCAATCGAGCACTCTCTACCACCGGGGAATGGAGGCAACGAGACAGCATTTGGAGGAACGTTGCTTGTGTGGGATTGTCCCAATTGCTCCATTATGGATTGAGTGTTGTTGTTACTGGCTCCAGAAAGCTGGAAAGATGAATCAACTGCAGGACGCTTTGATGGCCAACCGGATGAAGTCATTGCAGAGTTTGTTCTAGTGAGTTTGAGCAGTTGAGAAGACTCGTCTTGAGAGAAGTTACTGAGAAGAGTGTGGAGCGGAGAAATAGGATTGTTTCCTCCGTTAGTGTCTGAGAAACTTTGTTGATGACAAAGAGAAGTCATCGACTGGAGTGGCGACGTGTTGGATTGAGAAGCAGAACCAAACTGAGACATAGCAGAAACGACAACAGCACTGGAAGCAGATGGATTATGATTGTCCATCACTTGCTGCTGCTGCTGAGAAAGAAGATTGTTTGACTGAGACTGAGGCTGGTGGGTTTCAGAAACACCGAGATACGCCTGTTGCTGGTGCTGCTGCTGCTGAGAGAGCTGCTGCTGCTGTTGAGAGAGTTGTTGCTGCAGCATCTGCGGCTGCACTAAGGATGGAGATTGCATTGAGAAGCCCGAGGGGTTTTGAAACTGAAGAAGAGAAGCAGCAGCTTTTGCAGGATCAATGCCCCTCATGTCTTGAAGTGCAGCTGCAGCCATTGCTTGATAAACATCGTTTTGGATACCAAGCAAGCCCGAACCATCAAGCCTCGGCTGCATCCACGGGTTTACTCCCATACCCTGAAAGTTAAGAGATGGGAGTCCTCGATCCCACATAAGCGGTGAACTCATACTCATACCCATATCATCTTCTTTAAGACCTTGCAAAAAATAGGAGAGGCAACCAAACTTAGAAGATATAAAACACTTAAAGAAACTTCTGAGAGATGAATCAAGTTTTGAGATTCACAATACCGTGGAAAGATGGGAGACCAGGAGGCCATGGACGTTTAAGCCTGAGAGGAAAAGGCGACGGATACATAGGGAACGTCGTTAAAGGCTCAATCTCCCACAAGGAAACCCTCGGTTGCCTCTCGCCTGCAGTAGACTCATCCCACCCAACCTGCATTTTGATCAGATGATGAATGATATAAGTATACGAGAAAGCAAAGATTAATGCTAAATGTTTGGTTTTTGAGCTAAACCTTGACGGACCGCCAATGCGAATTAGCCCAACGAGTAGGATCTAGATCACAAATGCCAGTTATTGTACCCATGTACCTAACAACAAACAAAGATTCTTTAAGGACATTCAGCTGCAAAAACCAGAGTAAAACTATACTAATTCTGATAATTCACCTACCGACGAACACTTGATTCTTCAGTTTCGAACAGCATTCTAAACCGCATGCCAACAGAGACGCGAGTATGATAAACCGCTTTTACATACTTAGCCAAGGGTATCACGAACTCCGATGGACTCGCCCTGAAGAAAAGCAGAATCCTTTTATAGCGAAACACAAAGAATCAACAAATAAGCACATGCATATGGGATCTAAAACGGTACCTTGGGTTATAGAAGATAGTGAATCGGCTGTTTGTGGCGGCTGCATGAGCTGCTGCAGCAAGAAGGCCTAAATGCATACTGTCACTTGACAAAACAGATGAAGGCATGACAGTTTGTGGTCTATTGGCTCGTCTTATACCAAGAAGTAATTGATTCTTATTGTTCCTAGCGTTACAAACACTTGAGTCAGTTCCAAGATTCGCAAGTATCAATAAAAACAAACAAATTTGAAGAGAAACGATTCTAACCAGATGAAAAGCACAGAATCACCAGCAACAAGCCGTTTAGCACTCACGAATACGCTCCAACCCGTAGTAAGGAGATGTCTCTTGGGTTGGCCTAAAAGAGAAACAAATGCAGAGTAAATAAACCTCTTAGTTCTACACTTGTTACTAAAGGACTTAGATTTTCACTAAGAAAGCTAACCTCGGAAAATATGCCTGAACTTCCATTCGTTATCGTGCAGATCTCTCGCCATCAACTCTTGAGCTGGAGGCTGCTGCGAGTAATCCTGAAGAATACATAACATCTTCTGGTTAAAGGAAACAATAGCTAAGTTATAAAAGGAAAAATTCATGCGAACGAGAAGATGAATTTACCAAGGGAGGGAAAACTTTCTCAGCAGCTCGGCGAGGCACAGAGAAACCTCCATGAGTGCTTGTATCACTAGCTGTCAAAGTTTTACAGAAATAGTTTGTCGGTTGTCTACTGGGAACACCAAATTCCGCGGGAAGGTAAGGATCTTTTTGCTCTTGCTGCTTTCAACCAACAAAACCAAAGCAAACAAAAAGTTCACAACACCGACAAATTCTACAGAAATAAGTATAAATTACATGTAAAAGTCTCATACCGCATTCAATGGTTGCAAAGTCATCTGTGCGTAGACTTCATCAGTCTCTACATCAGCCTGAAATTGTAAGGAATCAACACACAAACAGAATAAAACATTCGGAGAAGTTTCTAAATAAAACAAGTTTCTTTCTCACATGCATTGTGACATTGTGAAGCTGACAGATAAGCTGCGGATGCAAGCTCGGATAGTTTGGTATATGAGCATCTACTTCTTTGTTAGTCGAAGCAGCGACCTGAAAAACCACAAAACAGTCTCTCAAGTAAATTTGTAACCAAAAAAAAAAGAGAAAACAAAAGCAGAGAGGAAGAAGACAAAAACCTGTTCACTATGACCTTGAGGGAAATACACAACTCTGCTTCCAACAGGAGCTAAAGAGACAAGAGGACCAGCACAAGCATGCCAGAGCTCAGAATTAAGAACTCTTTTCTCTCCTGTAACTTTGTTTTTTCAAAACACAAAAAGTTAGTTAAAAAACCTACACATTTACTAAACGTATCAAACAATAGAAGAGAGGGAAAGAATTGAGAGATTTACCTTCACGAGGTTCAGGATTAAACCCAGCTGAAGACAATCTCATTTTTTTAATATATACTTAAAAGCAGACAAGAACAACAAAGAAAATTGTATCTACAAAGATCTTGGATTTTTCAAGATGCCCAAATGATATTATGAAGAGGAGACACTAAAAGCATAACTTTTTTTTTTACTATTTCCCTCCCACCTCCCACCCATTCACCAATCAAATCTTTTCACAATCTAAAAACCCTAAAAAAATTTTTTTAAAAAAACTAGATTTCTTTTCCTCTTCACGGAAATGAAAAAAGAACCAAAAATCCAGATTTTTTTCAGGCAAATAAGGTAGCAATCTTCGTCTCGCCGACTTCAAAGCCGCTTCTTCGAATGTTCAACTCCTTCATACTTGTAATTAAATTACCCACTCATAACTCTCATTAAAAAAAATTTTAAAAATCCAAACTTTGATTTTCGTTTGGTTTCCACCACCGCTTAAAAGCTCAGAAGCCAAGAAAAGTAACACAGATCTCGAGCTAATAAGTAAAACGACAGAATGTGAAGAAGTTATACAATAGAGAGATCTTCTTCTTTAAGCTCTGGCTTAAGCAAAGACAAGATAAAATCAAGATCCCAGCAGGACTTTGATTAATGTGAAGAAGTTATAAGCATGCACTTGCTCAACTGTTGCAGAACATGGGTACATACAGAATAATCAACCCCAACCAAAAAAAAAAAAATTAGACAAAGATAGAAAGAAAGAGACTGTTTTTTATTTGGTTGCAAAGAGAATGATTTCTCCGGTAACGGAATACGGCGGAGACGTGGCGGTGCTAGATTCTACTATTAGTATTGTTTATTCTCTGTTCTAGCGACTCTCTCTCTTTCTCTTATTTAGTTATTTGAGAATCAGAAGAAGAAAAGAACGACAATGGCTGTTTTGACCCGAACCCGAACCCGAACGGAGCGGGTCATTGATTTTTGCTTAACATGTTTAAAGCAACTTGTTGTCCCCAAAGGACACACTTAATTGACTAATTTACCCCTTTATTTTCTTTTCTATCACAGTTGGGGACTCGTGCCTTTTTTTAATGCTTCTCCCGAGTTTCAGAACTTCGTTGCGTCGTCCATGTAACTAAATTATAGCTTTGACGACAAAAAAAAAACTAAATTATAGCAGTAGTACTGTACTGTTTATCTAATATTTTTTTCATTTCATAATAATATTTTAATTCTAGTTATGGACTCTCTATTGTACTTCCATCCCGCGGGTCAGGTGTATGTATGATATATCGTCATATGTATAGTAATATATAAGATTATTTGACAACGTTATATTTTAAAAAGTGATAAAAGAAAATTTACACTAATGAATAAAACGAATGTATTTTAGAGGGATTTACCTCTTTTGTTTAACCGTTATAATATATGATTTTAATTCAATATATGTTATATTTTACGTAAATATCTAATTTATCTAATAAAACTTTTTAATACAAATTTACTTTTACTATATAAGTGTTGAAGAATGCATACTTTTTAATGAATTATGCTATGTTATTTGTAGATAACCAATTTATCAGATGGATATTTATGTATCCCATATAAACGTGTTATCTACTATTTTAAGATTTTATATACTAAAATGAATATACTTTAAAGATGTATTTAATAAAATAATATGTTAAATATTTCATCTACATTTAACCAATATCATTTTGATATTTCCTAATCGCAACTTAAATATTTTTCCTTTATATAGATAAATATTTGTTTATTTTCATTTATCTAATTAACTCTACTATATAAGTGATCATATTTCATATTTTTAAAATATCGTATTTGTTGTGGAAGCCTCTTTTTCTAGTACTTAATCAACAATTTAGAGAGTTCATATTAATAAATTCATTTCTATAAAATATGAATTATTACAAATAAATATAGGTAATTTATGCACTTTTGTGTACTAGTTAAAGCTTTACGCGATGGACTCGCGCAGTTCCAACGTGTCCAAACGTGATGTAGTTTTAGGTGAAACTATTCGTTGTCTCATATGCAGAGGCGCCGGTTGTGACATTTTACTGGCTTCATAAACAGCTTAAATAAGTTGGCTTTTAAAAGATAGTTTGTTTAGAAATTAGCTATTCTCTAAATAAAATAAAGACACATTAGCATTTTTATTGGCCTTTTGTTCAAAACTTTTGTCCGGCCAATTGATCCTTGACCTCCTCACACTACTCTTATTGTAAGAGAGTAAAATTGTTACTTGTGCGAATGTAATATATGTAGAACCGTAAATTGTAGACTTGTATAATATATGTACATATAGAACTTGTAAAATCATCTTTAGAATCATTTGTCGTGTTCATGTAGGTACATATATAGTTAGACCTGTTCATTGTGAATAATAAAATCATTTTTTGTAATAGGATAAAATAAATAAATTTTTATTGATAATAAAAAGAATTTGTTTGTTGTTTATGACGTTGGATTCATATTTTGTCCTTGTAGTGCAACCTTTCATTAAATAACAATGCACCAACAAAATTAATAACAACCAAATAAACGGTGGATTTTTTTATTAAAAAAAAGAAGCCATAAGTTAAGAATTTAGAAAAATATATGTATGCTACATGAATATATATATATATATATACACTATAGTTTAATTATTCTTACATATTAGGGACTTATCCCATGTTCTAATTATAGTGAAATCTCGATAAATCAATAAAAATTAATTCCGGATTGATATATTAAGCTACTTACTATTTATATAAAGTAATAATTCAATAAATTAATAAAATATTATAGTTCTAATTTTATTAATCTATAGAAATATTAATGTAATTGGTCTTGGTCTAATTAATTTATAAGCAAATGTTCCTTCTTTTCCTATGCTATAAGTCAAGATAGACAGTGAAATCACCTGATAAAAATGACAGGACGTGCTTTTAGGGTTTCCTGATTCTATGTTTGTTCTTTATTTATGTATGCATTCTAAATTGTTCGAACTGCATGTCGGAGAGGGCAAAATTGGCAATTTATACGTATGTAAAATTTTGACATCATTGAAATATATGCAGTTCCTCATTCAGAAATTTGCGAATCTGATTTCTTCAGCTATAAATTGTTGTAAGGAATAGCCCAAGTTTGTTCGTGGGTAACGTTTTTAGTAATTTTTTCTGTCTAAGAATAGATCAGAAAAAGAAAGATACTTTATCAAAACCGATAATTAAAAAGAATGTATCATAATCCAGACCATATTTAACAACAAATTATTAAAAATGATTTTTCACCCAGAAAAATGACTGAATGTCAATTTTTTGAGCCAAACAGTGGAGATTGTTAAATTGTAACTAAAACAAATGACAAGACTGCCCTAAGAAGACACGTGCAAATTCTTGACGCAACAAGGGTAACGTTGGAAACAACATCAATACAATAGATCAAAACTGTCGTCATATGTTTTGGCAATTTTATTTTTAATAGTAGGTGCATTATTGATGTTTATCAATAAGTTGCTAGAAAATTCGGCTAATTTGGGTTTATACAAGAAAATATATTATGTAGATGACGTTAGCATCATAGATAGTATCTAACTAGCAGTTGTTTATGCAACTATTTCTTAAGCAAAATCTTAAAATTTTGCGACATACTAGAAACATAGTTAGTAGCATAGCACCTATCTTTATAATATACATAGAACATGTAAGATATGCAAAATATTATGACATCAATTAAAATTAGATTAAACAGTTATGAATTTTTTGAAGATATAGAAACATGATTGAAGTTAGTGAAAACCAATGGAAAAAATACAAAATTAATAAAAAGAGATAAATCGTTTTAAAATTAGTTGGTGATAAATCATTTGTTTGACTATTTTGTCTTTCGTGACATCTTCCCATTCCTTACTTTTATCTATTTCTCCCTCCTTTTTTGTTTTTTTTTTGTCACGCAAAATTATGCCTCTTCTTCCATTCCTATCGCTGAACACAAACAATAATCATTGCCTAGGGAAGACGAACATTATTTTGATGGTTCATATTTCATTGAGATTCAACGGTTATAGTCTTATCTAAACGTCCGGAGATTCGTCTATTGTGGAACCGTTGGCAAAAACAAATATGGTTAGTAGCTTCGGTGCTCGGAGAGCTTATGTTAAAAAGAAATATTACATCATACAAAACATTAATATTCAAGTTAAACATACAAAGGGACTATTTGATACTGCTGATCCGGAAACTAATCTTTTAGTAACGATTTGAGATGGTTGTGCCAAATAGATCTTACATCTCAAATAGTCAGATGTTAGCGGTGTCTTGGCAGCGAGAAACTGTTTCTTAGTCATACTTGAACATCCTTATGAAATCATACATTGACTTGTTCGCCTTTGATCCGTGTATTCAAGATATAGAAAGAAAAATATATTATTCCAAACAATAGTCGTTACTTGTTTTATATTTGAAAATTGTAACTAGTTAAGCGATAGAGTATTGCAATAGAAATCGACATTGATTCGAACTGAAATTGATTATATATGAGGAAATTATTTTAACTCGAGAGAACACAAAAAAATGCGTTTCAAATTGGTCACAAAGTCTCAAAAGCGAAATCTTCGCTAACTACAGCCGGTATGTTTATAAGACTAAAGTATTAATTTATAGTATAGAATAATATTTGTCTGTCGGCGATATATGTATATATAGTGGAATTGATGAGTATATCTTTAACGTACGTATAGGATGGATTGGGACATCAAAATATAAAATAATAAAATATTATTATTATTATATGCGTAAGAAGAAGAAGTTGGAAATAATAAAATTAATAATTATTATATGCGTAAGAAGAAGAAGAGGAAGAAGTATAAAACAGTGTATGGTTCAAGAAAGGGTAGAGCGGAAGTGAGCGGTGTACGATGATCGGTTATGAAAACAAGGAATATATTACAGCCGTTAGATCAAAACTATTGGGACCCACATGAGTTGGAGATGGGACGTGACATTATACTAAAAACAGTAGGGCTTCTTCCATTGGTCGCTTTCACAGTACTTACGGTGTTCCATCGCTACACGCAATTACCTTTCCGCCCCCACACTCTCATCGCACGTGTGTCAATTGTGTGTAATATCCATATTTATTAGTATTAGCTTGAAGGTTCCGAAAATATGATCAAATGTCTCTCTCCAAGATAAGATCTATATACAAGGCGTACGTGAATTTTTTTTTTCCTGACAATGGCATTTGTTAGTATTTGGATATTAAATAGTAGTATCATAAGAGAAAAGTCTATATGTTTTTGGATTCAGATTATGGTTATAGTATTGATACTTTTCATGTTTTAATGATGATAGTTTAATGGCTTTACGATGTCTGGAATACAACTTTACTTAACCACCGTAAAATCAATACTTAATTGAAAAAATCTTTACACATGATTTACGATTTTTGGAAGATTTAGCAGGATGACACTCTTGTTATCTTGTATAACGAAGCAATATATAGGCCAGAACCGGTCCAACTAAAATAACGACCCCAATCACAAAAAAAGTTGTGACTATTTCTGTGTTTATTATTTTAAATTTTAAACAATATTAATTTTAAAATTGTATAAAATTGTATTAAATCATTTATAAAACAAAAATTCTTTAGTTAAAAACTAAAATTTTAACTTTTGAAATATATTTATTATTATAAAAATATAATTTTGTTGACTTTTAAAAATATAAAATAATTTGATGTCTTCGGAACCGGACATGTGCCTTGGCCGTCAAAAACACATATGTATGTTTGGTTAGAAAAACATTAGTGGTGTATGCTTCATGGTTAAAATCATTGTGGATGCCCTCTACGAGTTATGATTCTAAAGATGGTCTATGTTAGCACAAGAATTTTAAATAGATGATAGCCAAACTAAAACTTATATCAGACGAACAAGATTACAAATAAGAAAACAATTAATACAGTGTTAGGGAATTAGAGCTTATCGAAGATAAGTATTGTGTAAGTCTTACTTATTCGGTTTTATCATTTTCTGTAAACACTATTTATGTAAAGTTTGAATGCTGATGGCTTTGCATGTATATGTAAAAAGTAAAAACTTCCTTAAGACAAGAACGAAAGATGTTAATAGTAACAAAATATTTGTTTTGATAAAATGGCCGTGTCAAATGCGTTTGGATTATATGAAACGCACATCAGTTGGAAGATAAATATTTAATTAGTAAAATAAGTTAGAATTTATATAGTTGGACATATATATATATATATAGACAGTGGCGGATATAGAAGATAAGTTATATGAAGCATAATTCTAAAAAAATTGAAACTTTTGCTAATTTTAATAAAATATAATAAATTTTAACTAAAAATTACATCAATTTAAAAATAGAGTATGAGTCATTTGGCTCACCTCCTAACATCCTAAGTCCGCCACTGTATGGAGACGTTGTTTAATATAAAATATGTATTGATCATACGGAAATTCAAGTACAATACTAACATGAGGAACAATATTTATAGAACATAAAGTGTTTTAGAGAATTACTCAAAAAAATTGGTTTCAGAGATAGGAACGTACGTACAAAAAGGAATGATATGAAGACAACAAAGGCTGTGTCAACAAATTAAATAAGAAATTTATAGTGTCTAATATTTAACAGAAATAATCTAATCCAGCTCTAGAAATTTAGGGGCTGAAAGCCGAAAAAATAAAAATAGCAAGTCTATTGTTTGTAAGCATTTAAAACTAATCTTAATTGAGGAAAGAGATTTGAACAGTAAGCTCAAGTTTTTTTTTTTTTTGCTTGGGCTTAAAGTTTGCAGGGTCTATTACTTAAGTAATTGGTTTCGGAACTAGATTTTGGAAAATTCGGATTAAGTCTTGAGTTCGAATATCGTTTGCGGTAAAAATATTAGATTTACTATGTTCTGATTTCCAATTCATGAGAATGTATAAATTTTTTCTTAAAATTTTTGGATATGAAAAGAATAACTAATAAATGCAGAGCTTTTTTTATCAAAAAAAAACTAGTGAATAAGAGGAGAAACAAAAGAAAGGGCCATTCATGCATGTCCCTCGAAGAAACTGCCAGGTGCATCGGAGGGTCTGGCCCATCTCGCAACATGCGTACAGGTGCTAAAATGGATTATTCATCTCGCATGTATTTTTAGCCGTCTAATATTGTTTATTTTGATTATAAACAAAATATTAATAGTGTCCATTATTTAACTGTGCTTAAATAAGTTGTCCATAGATCAATAGTTACACAAATCAATAAATATTTTTTTATTCATAAATATTTGGTGAAAAAGTTTGAATCAAAAATACTATTTACCCATCCACCGCTTCTAATTTGATTCTTGACTGTGATAGCTCTAACTTGCGATTCCAAAAAAACAAGTAATGCTATAAAACTAAAAGGTTTTGAGAACAAGAATTCAACTTGAAAATTCTCAGAGCCTATGTACTGAGACAAAACCCATGTAAATCGTCTTAATTTATGTCTTAAACTTAAACTATGTTTTAAACTTCAAACACAAACATCAAACACAAATATCTTCAACTTCAATACAAATTTCAAACACAAATATCTTAAACTTCTTCTCCTCCTTGTCTTCCTTAGAGAATTCAAATTGATCACCTAAGCACAAAAATAAAAACTTACTAGTCTCTTGAAATCCGATTCAGACTGATTCAAATAACAAAAAAACATAAACAAAACTGATTCAAATGATAAAATAACTTACCAATCTCTTCAAAGTCACGTAGCCAGTTCCTTGTGCATATCAAGGCTTGCACATTTGAAAGAAGAAGCGAACTCTTATATTTGTTTAACACATGACTTCCTATCTTAAATGAAGATTCATAAGCAACAATTGTAATGGAAATGCTGAGAACATCACAAGCCATAGAAGAGAATTTCTTAAAACGATTTGCATTATCTCTCCAATATGCCAAAACATCTAAGCTCTTAAATGCCATCATATCCAAAACCAGATCATCCAAAGTTCAGAGTGTCCTCGTTATCCATCTGAAAACGATAACACAAACTCATCAATAACATTACAAGAATCAAACAATACAAAACTAAGAGAACTACAACATCATAAAATATACAAGTTAACGTTGTTAAAGATGAGTAAAAGCAAATCCCAGCATCTGCATCTATATTTGTTTCAGTTAAGCAGAGCTCAAAGAGTCATTAAACATACTACAAAGGATCTAAATTTAACCAAATAATCAAATGAAACTAGAAACATGAAAAAATCTCGGCTTAGTCAGACCATAAGGAACCTAAAACAATTGCCACTTTTCAATGTTTGTTGTTGAATAGTGTAAAACTTCTATGTTTCCGCTAGAAGAGATAAAGACTCTAGCTAACAGAGTTTACATCTGAATCCAATAGATTATACCAAAAAAGCTCTAGATCTAGCACAACCTAACATTCATTGTGAAGCCCTAAACTTAGAATCCCAAACAATTCATACACAAACTCAGACCTTGCTATTTAAACCCAGATCTTGCTATTCAACAAAACTGAAACTAGTCCAGAACTGAAACTCCAAACTCAGACCTTGCTATTCAACGAAACCCATAACTAAAAACTAACAAAACCCATAACTCAAACTCCACACCAAAAACTCTCGAATCAAATCCAACAATCGATTTAACTAGAGCTTCTAAGGATCATCAATTCATAAAACATTTTACCTAAGAAAATGACGATGAAGGAGATTGAAGAAGAAACATACGAAGAAGGAGATGAAGACAATAAAGGATATTGAAGAAATCGTCTGAAACCACCGGAAATTGTCAGAAATCGCGAGTGAGTAAGGTTTTAAGAAAATCGTGAATAAATTTCAATTTGGAAAAATCAATTTTGATATAGATTTTAGGTAATATGGACGGTTTATTGTCCAACAGTGTCCGACCCGTTTTATTCATGGACGAAGTTGTGCATAATCATCTTAACCCGTTATGTAGATAAATTTTTTTATACACCATCCATTATATATTGGACATGGATAGAACATAAGCAACGCAAACATTTTGACATTTCTACACATGCACGTTCTTTTCTTAAAAAAAGAAAAAAACAATAGTTAGATATTTAGTTATCTGTATTAATATAATTCTCGGAAAAATAATTTGAATTTGTTTTTAAAATATGTTAGATCATTTTAGAAAACGAGATAGCTTTTCTATCATCACATCATTCTTAGACTTTGTTTATAAAATTTCAAGTGTTTGTGTCTCATGCAAATTTGGCGTATGTCTTATCCAAATGTTTGGTGTTAATAATATTGCATATAATTAATAGTGGAGCATGCATTACTTATATAATAATTCTATTTAGTCCGTCTCGGATACGTTACTAAGTCAGTTTAACGACGCATTCTCTTCAACATAATCAATATTTATACTAGATTTTTTCCTATTTTCCTTATTAAATTTTGTCTGATTGCTGATATTAAGTGTAGTCCAAAATTGTAATTGATTTCTGGTCTATGGGCATTGCACGTGAAACCAGTCTTATCGAGCATGTTTAACTCTTCTTTGGATTTTATAATTAAAATAAAAATAAAAACTAACAAATATAATTGGCTAGACAATAATTGGATAACGCCAAAAAAACATTACCTATTTAAAACACCGATTTCTCTGGCAAACCTGTCACTGGTCATAGTCAAAAAAATTTCATACATTTTCATATCCAACACACTTTTTATATAACCAAGAAAATCAAAATAACACATTAAATGCAGACATATGCTATAAACTCATATAATAAATATAAAAATACCGTTTGACAAAAACTAATATACTGAATAATCGATTAATTAAACTAAACGAAAAAAAGGTACAAGTAAACAAAACACAGACTCGAGTTAGCACTCAACGGCCGCAAATACAACGACTTGTTGTCCGAATAAACTTTTTCTTTTTAGATAATAGTCCGAATAAACTTCTTTCTTTCTTTAAACATTAATTATCGAAGTGTCATGTCCTTGTCTTCAACATGACGTGATGAAACTTCATTTCCTATATGTAGTATCTTCGATTAGCCCAGAGACTTATGATAACGTGGTTTTGCTATTGCGTTTACCAAATATCCAATGAACCTTGTAGTATTTGTAGGATCGATTTATGCAGACAATTTATTAAATTATTACAAATTCAATTTAAGGGAAACAAGTAGTTATGGGTTCAATATCTAAGTTGGAATATGCAAATGAAAACAAGAAAAACAATAAAATTGGTTTTAAATGTCAAATAGAAAGAAAAACCCTCAGGATAAGAATATGATACTAAAACACTAAATTGTCCACTAATAGAGTTTTATTCTAATTCAATGAGTTAATCTTTCGGTCTAAAGCTACTAAAATCAACCAATCCACTCTCATGGTATTAGCATTAGTTACAAGATTAACTAACCACAATTCATCCTAATCATCTACTCTTATAGGTTAGGATAAAAAAACTCTTAATGATTTTCATTCCGACATTTTATCAAACATCTTCTGGACATGAAACTAGATATGCTCTAAATCATCAATCTCTTGACTAATTTAGCATTAAACATAATCATTAAGCTAGAATAAATCATAATCTAAACCTAAACTCTACTAATCAACAACCTACTATCCTAGATCTACCTAATCCCAAGAGTTCAAACATAACTACTCACTAATCAACATGAAAACACAAAACCAAATGTTTGATCTATAATTAATCATGTTAAAATAGAGAATAGACAAAAGATTTAAAATAAAATCAAACTTTGATAATCAAAAGATCGTCAATCCATACAAGTTTTCTTAAAAACCTTTCAAAGAGGCTAAGAGTTCTCCAAAAACAAGATCAGATCCTCCTAAGTAAGTTTAATGTATTTATATGAGAGATTAAAAATAGGTTTAATAATTAACCAAAATAAGGTAGATTCTGGTTTAAAATGAAAATGGAACAAATCTGGACCGGTCCAACAGTTTGGCTAAACCGCTAGAGGCATCCAGCTGGAACGTATCGGTTACCTCTTAGCCGATGGACTTGCTCGCTGAGACGCAACGGCTTCACGATCCCGCTGGAAGCTGCCCCCTGGATCGCCCGATGACTTTTGCCAAACTCCTCGTGGCTTCTTCAAACCGGTGGAGTGAACCTACTAGAGCTAATCAAGGTCTTCATCCCGTTGAAAGCTACTCGCTGGAGATTGTCGGGGTCTTCATCCTGATGGAAAATGCCGCTGGAACACCCGGTGACTTTTGCCAAACTCCCTGCGGCTTCTTCATACCAATGGAGTAAGTCCCTGGAGATCATTCGGGTCTTTATCCTGTTAGCTTAAACCGCTAGACACACTCCAATCTTCACCAAAGTTTTGTCTTTTGATTTTTTCTAACTCCAATTGATCTATTTGTTGCATTCATCACTTTAAGACCTAAGAAACAAAGAAACAAGTGTAAATGGTGCATCTAAACCCTAATTATGCAACGAAAATGTGAGAACTCCATGATGAATGCAATCAAAAACATGCTAGAAATGCAACATATCAACTTACTATCCGGTATATGAAATTCGATCCAGGATCCGTTTAGATCTGGTCCAAAAAACAGAATATCCGAGAAAATCTTATCTGAATCCGGATAGTAAATTTACGGAGTTAAAAAAATGTAATCGGATATCCGGATCCGCATATATTATACATAAAACGTTATTCATGTGGGGTATTGGACTATTGGTGGCCTTACATATGTTACATAATTTTTATTGGGCTTTAGCTTATTTATGTGTTTCAAATGGCAAGCCCAAATAATTAGGACACTCAACATTCTCTAGAGTCTCGACATAGACACACCATCATAATCTTTGCTCTGCGCCGTTCAGTCTCAAACTTTGTCGCCTTCTCTCTCTCAAACTCTTTTGCTCTGTGTCGTGTTCCAGGTAGAGATTGTTGTTTTTTTCTTCCTTTAGATGCTCAATTCTTTCACGGTCCTAAATCAATTTCGTAATTTCAATAAGTCAGCGTGGTGTTGAGCTAATTCGAAGATAATCTTTGCTTAAGATTTGATGTGGTGGGTTTTGTTTTTTTTCCTGCATAAATGGAAACGACAGACGAAACTACAAAATTCACATCCAATTGTGGTACTGCGGATGAGAGCAGAAAATATGGATTACCTGAAAACACTCAAGAGATGGATTTTTCAACAGCTTCTGAACCTGAGGTAACAAAGAAAAAGTCTGAAGTCTCGTTGCATTTTGTGGAATCTGAAGTTTCTAATAAGACTAGGTGTGCGCATTGTTCTGCATTGATTACTTGTAAAACTTACTTGTAAAACTAAGTATGGTGTCACAATCAAGGTTATGAAATTCGTTAGGCGTTAGTCGGACGGTGAGGATGAGCCTAGCGCCTATCCAATAAATCGGGATTAATCAGACACTAGTTTTTTATATTAATTTATTGTAAAAAACTAAATATATTATGTCAAATATAAATATATCTTACTTTTATGTATTATTTTATTATAATTTTATATAAAAATTAATTATACTATGTTATATATACACATATATTGAAAGTATTGTACATTTTATATATAAAAAATTAAATTAATATCTTTTAATTAAAAAAATAAATTAATATTTTTAATTAAAAAAAATTAGTTGGCCGATTAATCAGTAAATCAGATCCAATCCAGTTCTAACTCGTTAGATCGCCTATTTCAGTCAAATTGGACCAAAATGGTTCGAAAAACCACCACGAAGCGCCTAGACGGCCGTCTATGCGTCCGTATTTTAGAGCCTTGGTCACAACTAATGCAATGTTAAGTCACATGTAGGTATGTGGAATTATGCTTCAAAAAGTACTTGAGGGTGAAAGTGATGGAAAAAGGATGAAACAATAAACTTTATTTCATCAAAATGAAGTAGATGGTATAGTTATGAGTAAAGTGTCATCCTTCTTAACTTTTAATCAACCTGCAACTCGTAAAGCATTAGTGAAAATGATTATTATGTATGAGTTGCTTTTCCGATTTGTTGAGCATAGGGGATTTAGACGTTTCATGAGTATTGCTCAACCTCTGTTTGAAATCCCTTGTCGTAACACTGTGACCAATGATATATTAGAGATTTTTGAGGATGAAAAGAGAAAACTTAGAACTTTTTTTAGGATTTATAAAGGTAGTATCTCTTTGACTACAGATTGTTGGACATCCATTCAAAATATGGGCTACATGTGTCTAATTGCTCACTATGTAGATGGGAATTTTAGGCTACACAAAAAGATCATCAATTTATGCATAGTTGATAATCATACTGGTGAAACCATTGTCTTTTGGAGAACTATTAAAGTGTTCACCATTACGGTAGATAATGCAAGTTCTAATGATTTTGCATTAAAAGATTTGAAAAGGAAGTTGACTTCATGGGGAACAACTATCTTTGATAGAGAGTTTCTTCACATGAGATGTGGTGCTCATGTTTTGGTTTTAATTTTGAGAGATGGTATTCAGGAGGTACATGGTTTAGTCTTAAGGACTCGATCAGCTGTTAGGTATGTTAGATCTTCACCTAGTAGGCTGAAAATGTTTAAGGAATGTTTAGAGTATCAAAAGGTTAAAACAAATACTGGTTTTTGCTTAGATGTTAAAACAAAGTGGAATTTGATATTTTTTATGCTAAAAGATGTTATAGCTCTCAAGAAAAGGTTTGATATTCTTGAGGTAGAAGATGGAAATTATGTTGTAGAGCTTACTAGAATCTGCAAAGCTATACCAAATGAAAGTGATTAGGCGTATGATGCTGCTTTATCTCCTATCTTGCAGTATTTTTATGATTCAACTGTGAATATTTTTGGTTCGAAATATGTAGCTGGAATATTTGGAGTGGGTTGGATGATTATGAAAATGGACACAATGGGGATGAATGCAAGAAAGCTATGGTTGATAAAATGAAACTCAACTTTTACAAGTTCTGGGGAAACGTTGATAATACAAACATGTTGATCTATGTTGCTGCAGTTCTTTATATGCGATACAAAAAGAGATGGGTAAAGTGGATGATTCATGAAATTTCCCCTAACTTTGAGGCTAGTTGTTTGATTGACAAGATCACAATTCAGTGAGAGCTTATGAAGGAAATCGAGGGTCAGATTCTAAGAACAAAGAGAAGAGACATTCACGGATGGATGCGATGTTTGATGATGTTGAAGAAAGTGAAGAGGTTGATGTTGTAAAATCAGAGCTAGATTCTTATTTGGATGATATTCGAGAGGATCGAAAGAATCCAAGTTTTAACATATTAGATTGGTGGAGGAAAAAATACTCTAAATATAAGGTTTTGTCACTAATGACAAAAGATATGATGGGTATACATGTTTTAGCTGTCGCATCAGAATATGCTTTTAGTGCAGGTAGTCGAATACTTGATCGTTTTTGTAGTTTGCTTACACTAAGATCTGTGGAAGTTCTCATTTGCACTCAAAATTGGTATCGTGACAATGATAATGATTTGAACGTGGAAGAAATGGTTGTTGAGCTTGAGAATATTTAATCAGGTATTTATGTTTTTTTCTTATATATTTTTTAGCTTTATGAATTTTATTTTTTTCCAAATACTAATGATTGTTATCTTTTATAGAAGGGAAGCTTTTGAATTTACAGACATGATATTACTTGCTTATGTGAACTGCATAAATTCGGATGAGGTAAGTCAATGTTTGCTATCTTGTTCCCTGTTTTTTATGTATCATTTGTTGTAGTGTCTTTCTCAAGTTATGCCAACATAAAATAGATGTTCTCATGAATGTTAAGCCTTACAAAGTATGTACTAACTCATAATACATATATTTTTCTTTTTCAGATCATAAGGGATATCCTATCATTCTTATAGATATTCGAGATTTTCATATGTAAATCTAGACAGTGAAAAGATGGATCCGCATACCCTCAAATTTGCCATATATCCGGATCCGTCGTAGGACTATATTCGATCGTGTTAATTCAACTGAAATTTGTATATATATCAAGGATTGTGTTCGTATGATTGTTGAATTTTGGTTTCAGCGTTAAGTCCTAATTAGTTGTTCGTACAAGGAACTATACACTAATAGCGTTTAGTGTTTATAATGTTAAGACCCTCAAAATTTTAGTATTTGTTTTTTCTGTTCTTTTATATAAGCGTCAAAAGTTTCAAATCAAACCCTTATCTTCATTTTGTTTTGCTTTTTAATAAAGAAAATAATATATATATATATATATCTGTATGTATATATATATATATGAATAGCAATTATCTTCATTTTGCTGGGAGCTCGATACTCTTTAATTTATTCTCTTTTTCATGCACTGTTTCATCACTGTTTATTATGCAAACAATTTTGGATATTTGGTTATACGTACGGCTATATTCCTAGTAAGATTTAATTAATTATAAGTTAAACATGACAAAAGTTGTGATTTATGTTCTACCAGTTTCATCATAAGTCATAACCCAGTTATATATAAAACCTATTGGTGATTATGTCAACCTATTCAATGTATTCACATAATTTATTTTTATTAAAATACAGATAAGTATTAGCGGTTGCCATGCAGCTATCTCCGCCATACTGAAAATATATTATTTTTAAAATAAAATAATAAAAATATAAATTATGAACATATGTTATTATCTTTTCTTTTTGTTTGATAATTAAACATGGGTTATTATCTTGCTACTAAATGAGTTATATCATTATCAACCTCTACTTTTATAATGTAGTTCTTTATTTAACATTTTAATGGCACTGTATATTTCGTACTGTACTGACAATGCGAATCGTTTTTATTATTAGTCGACCGCACTGTCATACCAAAGAGAAAGTAAGTAGAAGTGGACATTCGAATTTGAGGTTTCAGTTTGGGTTTTATGAAATTCTGATAGGATTTGAATTTTTAGGTATAGAAATTTTATTCCAATGAAATAATTATTGGGTTCGGATGTAAAAGTCAAAACCTTACAAAAATCCAAAAAAAAAAAAATTTTGATCGGGTTCGGATTTTTATGTTTTTTGGAGTTTTTTGGTCTTTTCAAAAGTTTTCAGATTTTTTTTAATTTTTTTAGATTTTTTGCTTCACATTCGGATCAGTTTTGTGTATATTACACATACAATACTCACATTTATAGAATATGGTTCCCAAATTAAGATATTTTCTCGTAGTAGTTATGTATTTTCGGATTTTTAAATCGGATTTTTGGATTTCAGATTTAAAGATTTACATTTTAAATAAAATATTTTTTTAATTCAAATTTAAATATAACTTTTACGTTGAATTCAGATCAAATATTCGGATTCTGTGCTTTTTCTCACCCCTAGAACTGGGTTTGTCTTAGAAGTAGCGTACTAAGACAAATCATTCCATTATTTGGTGGAATTTAATAGACTTCTTTTTCATATAGATGCTTAACTAAAATAGTGCGGGGCTTACATATGTGAACTGAAAACTCTCAAAGTATGATTTATATAATATTTTGCCGTAGAAAAAGTTAGCATTATGCAAAATATTCACAGTTATAAACAATCATCCTCCCAAAAATAGTGGTTTGTGGGAAAAATAAATACAAAAGGGCAACAGGTCAAGTGTAAGATTTGGGAGACCCACCATTTCATCTCTGAAGATTTCCCCGGCCATCTCTCTTGACGTCATATATTATTTCCCTCTCCTTAACTTTGTTACTCATTATTTTTTCGACGAAATCTTTATATATATATATATATATATATATATCCAAAGATTCCGGATCGAAGGCCATAATCTCTAGATCTCTAGTAAGAATGGGTTTAAATCTTCTCTTCATCGCTAAGACACGAACCTGGCTTTTCAGCTAAATCTTCCGAAAAACAAAATCAAAAACACGATCAAAGTTATGAAGCTGCAGGCAAAACAACAATGATCGAAATGGAGAAGAAGAAGAGACGAAGTAAAAAAATTCCATTATTATCATATTTTATTGGGTTAAGACACAACATTTGTTTATATACTTTATAATTTGTTTCCTACTGTCTATTTATCTATATTTACAAACAAAGAATTTTGACATCAGTATACAAATGAAACCATTAATAAATAACTTATTGAACATTAATAAATAAATAATTTGCTCATTTTGAAAGCGCTACAACGATTCAGACATTTCATTTTCGAAATATAAAGTCTAAATCACTTATTGAACAATTATATTTTATATGACCATCTGGCTGACGTATACATATTAATTTGATTTTTCCATTGGTTTGACTTAAAAAAATACTAAATGATCCTTTCAAATTTATTTTCGGAAATTAAGTTTGGTCCTACCATTTTTGTACAAGTCTTGGTTTCATATTATTCCACGATTTAATCCATCGCTTTTTTTCTAATAGTTGTCGATTATTCCAAAGAAAATGATCTCACATAATTGTCGTTATAGTCATCCATGATCAAAGACAATGACATAATTTTTGTTTGTTTAGTATAGAAGAGAATTACTGATCTTGTGGTTGATGACAATATGATTTTGAAGTGAGCATATTCGTCAGTAAAAAATTCCCCGCAAACTTACTCTCGTATCATTTTTGTTAAAAAATGTTGGGGAGTTGGTATTTTGTGCATTTTTACCTAGAATTATCTTCTAATGAGTATATATATATATACCAATTAATATTAGTTTAAATCTTGGATTTTAAATATATACAGTATTCTAACATGTAATTTTTAGTGTCGTTGATGTGCCACCAATGAAGTATCAATGACACTAGAACAATTTATCTTAGACGAATCTACGGCACAGACATTCCTCTAAGAATAAGATATAACTTAAATACATAATTAGTATTGAAATTAAAAGAAACAACAAAACATAACATAGCATACACTAACAATTTAATAATCCGGTCAAAAATATTATTTCCCCCCTATTTATCTTATGTACGAAGAACAAACCACTAAAATATGTTTGGGCTAAATACGTCTCTAAAATTTGGACAAAACATTTACTGCTGGGTGTACTTGATCTTAGATGAATCTTGTAATCTGTATATACCAATATACCTTTTATCTCTTCTCATGATGGCACATATCATCATCATAATATATATATATATATATATATATATATTAGATTTTCGGTTTGCGAATTTTTTTAGGTAATAACCTATTTGATTTTAAGATGAAGGTAAAAGATATCAATTATCATATTATAGAGAAAAAAAATAATTGGTAACCGCTCTTCCGAAACTCAATTATCATGATATATACCAAAAACATGCACATCGTGCGAGTCATATCCTAATATAGTGTATTATTTTGGTTTAGTTAAATCTCGTAGCACCAATTTTTAGCTTAATTCTTCCCCTTGGTCGATTCCAGTGGTGTTTAATTAGATCAATATCCTACGAAAACCGAACATTTTGATGGGTAAAACCATCTATAGCTTAGGTGCTTGAAATCGGGTAGTATGGCCATGCTATCGGCCGATGCATAGAGCTAAACAATTGTCCCGTCTCTGATTAAGATATGGACCATTTATTCTTACTCTTAGCAGTTATGAGATCGTCCAAAGGGTGTAAGGCTCTCGCTCTTCTTCTTTTTTTGGTCAAAAAGCTCTCGCTCTTTAAGTGTTCACATTTATTTACACGTGAAACTTCTGTTTTTATAATTTTTTATTTTTTGAATAAAATAAAGAATCGATCCAGGTACATAACTATTGAAAAACAGAAAGTTTAAAGCATGTAGTACGAGCTTTGCAAATTCGTGTTCGCCTACGGACATCTGAAATATTTATCTATGAACTAGAGAGTCCAAACAAAAACTAAAGCATGTAAAATATATGTAAGTGGTTTTTAATTCACTTTTTATGTATTTTTCTCATTATATAACACATATATTTATTTATGTAATAATTTTGTTCAGTTTGCATTTTGACTTTATATTTCGTTTTTAATATCGATTATAATTCATGATATTGAAATAACTATTAATAAAATATTTAGATGGAAACAAAAAATTCACTGATGATTATCCTAATATCCAAGTCTATAAATTAATATCCTACAAATATTAGCATCTTTCTCATTCAAAAGAGAATTTGATTTCCAATTCTCTTCCTCTTAGCCAGAAAGTACATTATCTTGTATATATATATATATATATATATTTGTCTTTTTTCCTTTTTGGCTAGTAAATAGCTCATAAAATGGCAGAATACATTGTGGTTCTTCATCGAGATTTGATGTAACTTTAAACGGTTTCTTTCCTATGTTTTTAAAATTAATTTTTGGTTTCTGACGAATTCAATTTTATATAAACAACTTTTTTCAAAAACTGTTACCTATTTTCGAAAATTACTAGGTACATTTTCCTTATATAAAACATTTATATTTAATTTGTAAAAAAAAGGAAATGGATGAAGAAAATGTTTTTGTTATACTCGAAGAGGAAAAATTTATGTGAAGGAGAATGAAAGAATCAATACCAAAAACCCGAACCTCTATGTCTCAACTGGTTGACAAGATAAACCAAGGCACTCACATGCTCAACATTTTGATTAAGGAGGAATATTCTTGCCTTAATAAATAGGAAAAATAAATCTCATTTTGACATTGCCTCAACTAGAATGTCAAAATGTCATCGGAAAAATAAATCTCTTTTTTCTCTCTAAAGTTTTCTTAGCCATGTTAATATTACAGAAACATGGCCAAAAGACCAAGATAAAAAAAATGTACAGAGAACACTCGCCATAATGAAGCATTATCTCCGGTAGACAACTCACTCGCCATACGCTACTAGTTATCTCCAAACAACCCAAATTCTCTGCCGACAAAAATTTTAACATCTAGAAAATATGAGATCCATCTTAAACATATATTTCCTCTGTTATCATTCTAAAGTTTTTTTTCCATAAAGAATATTGTTTTATGTTTTCGATGCGATTTTTTAATCCAATTTTTTAATTTACTCGTAACTCAAAATTGATTTCTTTGAATTTAAGTTAGTAACCACTTTTTAAATAGGAACACATATGTATATATTTTTTAAAAATATCTTATGATATGTGTCAAAATGAGTAAACAGGTGTATTATATATTTGTATGTACCATTCATACATTATATTTGGTTTAATTGATACATCTTTCTCCGAGTAAATTATGCCCTTTATTTCAAATTAATCAACAGCATACATCGATATTAATAATCTAAAGCGAGCATGCAAACGAATCATCTACAAGAAAATGATTACAATGTATATATTAAAATGAGATGATCTACATATTGCTATATATAATAATCATATTTTCAGGGGGTTTCTCACAAAAGAAAGATACCTTAAATGAAACATTTTTCTCTTTTAAGGATGTTTTCTTTAATTAGAACACAATGACTCCTCTTTTGTGCGGAAGGAAAATATTTATTAAAAAATATAAAGGAAAAAGAACATTTCTTTAGTGAAGGATTCTCCCAATTTGTAAACTAAATATTAGTAAGATCACCTAACCATTTATAAAATTATAATCAAAGACAATTTGGTCCAAATATCGTACCTCATGACTCATGAGCATCCAACTTTTGTTAAAGTAAGGGTTTAAAGAGTTTAATTCATGAAGATTCCGTACTATTTCTACTTACTTTTGTTTGGTTAAAATGAAAATAAAATTAGAAATATCCAACTTTCCTTTTAATACCACATATATAAACAAATTTAATTTACATATATAACTTTATTGTACTTTTATATAGCAAAAAATAGTTGTTTCGTGAACCTAGGCGTATAATACATTATAAAATATTTAAACGAGATGATACTAGTTCTTTTTTAACAACTGAGATAACTACCTAGCCTTGTTATCTAATAAAATAGTGATTCAAAAAAAATTCACATAGCTATTTCTTGTAATATGCTATTTGTATAATCAAGACACACATGACCTAATTAGATTAATATCCACCTATAAGATATATAAATATATAAGGGAAATACCATGGTATATTGATATATGTAGTCTTAATTAACATGGTCCGGTTGGCTATCTAGATTATAAAAATTCTAGGTGATCAACTTGAGTAAAAGTTTTTAAAATTCGATTTCCATTTAGTTTTTTGTTTGTTTGTTGGTCAACCATTTCCACTTAGTTTAATTTAACATATCATTACACAAAAAAAATGAAAAATCACGATATATAACTAGCTAGTAAAAAAATTATAATGGAAGATTTGAAGCAGAAACTCAGTTTAATATCTATAGTCTGTATACTATTGCACTGACGGAACAGAGGTGTAGGAAAAAAATTATTCTGACCTCGACTAATAGAGATTTGACCACTACTATCTGGAGCTACATCTGCAAAAAAATTATGTTTTTGTAATTATTCTAAAATATTTAATTAATGAAAAACAACTAGGTCAGCACATTAAGTCAAGTTATAAAGTTTTTTCTTTGTTTATTCAGTCAAGTTTTAAGCTTGGAGAGACAACATTAAACAAAACACACCAACAAAGATTTTCTTTGTAACCTCGTAAGAGCATTAGATCATGACAAGAGACAAGACTGTGAAGCTAAATGTTAATTAAGCTGTTTTTAATAATAAAAATGGGCCCCTCACAGCTCTTAATGAAGCGAGACACATCGATAAATGAACAGAAGAAGTTAAAAGGTGTAATACAAAAAAATTATAATGAAAACCGTAACAATGATTAATGCTAAAAATGAAACCAAAACAAGTACTCCGTAAACAACAACAGAAGACATGTTCGAGTGTTCGAAAAGACACTGTTAACCCTTGTCTAATTAAATTGCAAGCCTTGCGGTTAGTGCTAGTTATAGGGCATACAGTAGTTATAGCTGGGAATGTGGACAATTACTTGCTGCAGGGCATGTTTGAATAAAAAAAGTAAAGATTAATTTTTACAGTTTTGGTGTGACGGGTCTCATTCATATTTTTGTGGATTAGCGGGTTTAGAATCGTGGATATTTCGAATTTTGTGGATTTTATATTTGAAGTTTTTGAATCAAATTTTATTTTGACATAACAAAAATTTGTTGGTCTTAACCCTAAAACTTTTAATTTGGATCTTAAAATTGTGTATACGAGCATAAGGATATGCGGATATGTGGGTTTACGAATACTTATTTTTAATTTATAGTTTATCTGGGGATTATGTAAAAATTAGCAAGACAATCGCGGGTTAAATAGTTTTTATATACCAGTTTGTGTAGCGTGCAGAGTATTTGAACATTTACATATTTTATTATAATCCATGGATTGCATATCGCTGATATACCCGCTTTCCAACATTAATAATATTGGTGCTTAATTATTAAATACGCAATTAGAAAAGCTCGTGTTAGATTCTTAATTTATTTTCACCAGTTGCGCCGTTTCACATACATATACACACCGTTTCACATACATATACACACATATAAAAGGAAAAAAAAAAAGATAAAAAGAATAAAAGGTAGTCAAATGCAATCTGAATGATGATATTTTTTATTCTCACTTTTGATAAGTGTCATACTGGATTTACTTTCACACACAATATATATATATATATATATATATATATATTCTCACTTTTGATAAGTGTTATATTGGATTTACTTTCACACATAATATATATATAGAGATACGACAAGACTATATTTCTTCTTTTTAAAATATAAAATGTTCTATTTAAAATTACGGAGATTAAAAATTTAGTTTTTACTTTTTACTTTTTATTTTAAATATATTATTTAATAAATAAAATAAAAATAATTCAACCAATTATAAAAAAATTACAAAATACTATTGGTCACATAATATTCAATAAAGTTAAAAATTATAAAAAATATTTAAAAAAATTATATTTTGAAACAAAAAAAAATCTTAAAACATGTTATATTTTGAAACAGAGAAAATATTATATTTACAACCAAGATCCAACCATTTTCCATATACTCTTTGCTGATGACTCAGTTTTCTTTCTTAATAAAGCAGATAATCAAAACAATAAAGAATTGCTTCAAATATTTACAGATTATAAGAAAGCTTAACAAATCTTAAAAAGTCGGCCATTACGTTTGGTAACCTGGGTTACCAACATACCCAAGATCGCATAATGCTGATTCTGAAAATACCAAATATGGGAGGAAGTGGAAAATACATAGTTCTACCAGACCTGTTTGGAAGGAAGAAAAAGAAGATATTATAATATGTTAAAGATAAAGTTCAAGCCAAGATAAACGGTTGGAAAGCTAGATTTCTATCTACGATAGGTAAAGAATCTCTCATCAAATCCGTGGCATATGCAATGGCGGTATACCAGATTAGCTGCTTTCAACTTCCAATTGAACTTTGTTCAGAGATAGATAGTATGGTAGCTCGTTTTTGGTGGAAAAAAACTCAAGAGCATCGAAAATCTCATGGGTCTGATGGAAAAAGATGGCAACGTCAGAAAAAGAAGATGGACTTGGATTTCGTGATCTGCATAACTTCAATCAAGCCTTACTAGCCAATCAAGTGTGAAAAATATTCAGAAAACAAGAGAATCTACTACATAAAATACTCAATGCGAGATACTTTAAGATAACAACTTGCTAATTGCTTCAAAAGGATTATAACCTTCATATGGGTGGAGCTCTCTACGATTTGGAATAAAAAAAAGACTCCAAATTAGTATTGTTAACTGAAACAATACAAGTTTGGGATCAGACCCATGGTTACCAACAAAGCCGCCAAGAACTTCAATGTTGCGGCCAACTACAAACATCCAACTAAAGGTAAACACCGTCATCAATGAAGCAACATGAGAATGGGATGAACAGCATGTCAGCAACCTAATATATCTAATGGACCATCATGTGGTAACTAAGATCTATTTACCTCCAAGCCGCGAAAATGCTTCACTATTATGGAGTCACACAAAAGATGGCAAATATAACGTCAAATATGGATATTCGCTAGCGACTACAATATCAACAGCGACTACAATATCAACATCGGATGATGACCCAAAACCACCCCATGCTATACATCCAGATATTGCTACAGGAATATGGAAAGTCAATGAGATGTGTACTCGATGTTGTATCGAAAGAGAAACTAGCGACCATGTTTTCTTTTCTTGTAGTTATGTTGCATCAACTTGGCAATCAACATGTATCCCGACAACATTTTTATGCAATCCGAATATTAATCTGGAAGATAAACTCCGTTATATCCTCACATTACATAAGGATACTAGTTTGGCAACACATACTCATTATCTATGGATGTTTAAGTTGATTATGAGATATCGATTATGATCTACGTATATCAAAACAGTGAAAAAATGATAGTTATGGTGTTAGACGACTGAATATATGTTTATTCATTATATCACAATGCAAATTCAGTTGTTGATGTAGATAGCAACATATCATTTTAATTTATATATGTGACTATACGGTGGCATATATTTGTTATAGCTCACAATTATTAAAAAAAATTGACTCGATAAAAAAATCAATTTAGATTTATTCTAAAAGTAGAAATAAGATATTTCGTTGGACATTATTTGGTTTACGGTGGATATTGTATGATTTTTGTAGACTCTATTGGTCTATGATAAATGGTAAATGATTCTCGTAAACATCATATGGTTTACGGGAGACGGTAAATGGTTCACATGGATAAATGTTCACAACTGGTACTTTCTTGTTAATAATTTCATTTTATTTTACTAACTTGTTTTGTTTTATAAAAGGTTTAGCGGGTTTTTTTCCATTTAATTTGGTTTTTTTCCATTTATTCCTCTTTAGCTTAGACGATATCAGTTTGGAAAATATGGGTTCCTTTAACAAAGTTTTACAATATCAAAGGAAAACTCTTTATCATATAAAAAGTGTATATTATAACGTGGATCCTAGTCATAATTGATTTCTTTTTCTTTTTGGTTAACAGTAGTCATAATTGATATACTTGAGGAAAATGTTAAATCCAAGAAAGAGTCAAATGCAATGTGCTAGAGAAAAAGTTGCATTGAACTAAGGGTGGCCCGGTTTATCATGTGTCATACCTACTACAATTAAATGCATTTTTATTTCTTACTAAGCAATTTAATACTAAATTCCACTTGATATTATGACAACTTCAAGATTAATTTTATACTACACACATGTAATCGGAATCCTAGATATGTTGGAACTTGGAAAGTACGTTAGAAATATAGGGATGCACTAAACGATAAACCTCAAATTTTAATGTAGACCCGTAAGTGCCTATAATTTTAATCTTCAGAACGGTTATGGATCTAAGAAAGTAATGTTACAACGTAAATATATAAATAACAAAAAAATCGGTAAATGATAGGGAAATGCGAAGAAATGAAATAAGAAAGTGGCATAATTTGGTTTCACGATAAATAAATAAACATGGGAATGCACTTTTAAGATCTAGTATTGGAATCATATCGATGTGTAGGCCACAAAAGAATATAAAAAAGTTATATATCTGGTTCATATCTGTGCAGTGTAATAATGAATTTTAAAATATTTTTAAAATATATTATATTTGGTGGGGATCTAAACAAAATTTCATAAAGATATTTTATAAAATGTGTGTATATATATGTATATGATAATAATTTGATAGAGATATTATTTACAGTTCATCACACAGTACGGATTACATAAGTACGGATTACATAAGTCAGATTCTTTCTTGTATAAGCACTAAAACTTTATAAATTATAAATAATTAAGCTAACTTATATATACCAAGTTTTGATATAATATTCTATATATGTATATAGATTAAATATTAGGTTTTGAATGAATGTTGTGGATGGAATAAACTGAATTGTTATTGAAGTAGAATTTATTTTGTTTTTTTTGCATCACTACATAATAAATGATAAATAAATAAAAAGCTCAAATATTATATCCGAGAAATTAATTTATGGCGAGTTTATTTTGATTGGATAAAATTCTATTTTTATTCTAGAGCACAAAATGAGTTTACCGATTTATTAGGTAAGTCGAATATTTTTTCAGAGTATCAATGATTTTTATATAATTTTTTAAAAATTTTTTTATGTTTGATTGTAAACAAAAATTATAATTCCGTCAATTAATGAAATTTGAAAATTAAAAAAAGGTTGAATCTGCAAACAATTTTTATCTATCATTCGGTGCGTCCATTGAAACCCGTAGATGTATATAATACACTGTACCAAGTTCAACTGTGTTTTTGAGATAGTAATTTGAAAAATCTTTTATTGTAACGTAAACAATCACTTATATTATAATGAGTCATTATTCTTCGAAATGATAATCCTCTTCAATTGGTGGATATTTGTTTATTTTGTCAAGTTATACTAAGAAATACGAATTCAGAACATTTCGAAACTGGAAAATTCAATTTTTTTAAATAACTTTTTATCAAAGAAAAAGTCCATTCGAATGCTGATTATAGGCCTTTTACTTTTCGGTACATTTTTTAACACACGTAAAAAGTGAAAGATAACAAATTTATATTAAAATATGTGATAAAAAGCTAGTAGTAATTATTCAGCTCAATGTTTTGCAACATGCTTTCTTAACGGGAGACACTGTTTCATCTTCCCTTTATTTTAGTTTTTGAATTAATTTACAAAAAAAAGTCATTCAAAAAGGGCACGAGATGTATTTTTCAATATTTCATAATTAAGAGATTTGAATCGTCAATGTATCACTATCCAAGGAAGATAGCTTTTAAAATAATTATTGTCTAATCTCATGTGAGTTTATTCTTTCACTCAGTTGTGAACAAACTTAAAGACCCAAGAAAAAGAAGGAAAGAGTGAAACGAGTGAAGGCCCATCAAAACCAAGACAAGATTTGTCGCTGAATGGTCCGTAACCAGAGGATGATGATACATTATTGTGAAGCGTCGAACGATCTGTTTTAGGAGGCCCGATCGATAGCCCGTATCAGGTCCTCGTAGGATTGGAATGTGGGTTGTTGGTGAACATTTTGTGATTGGTTTAGATTGATATGTTTGATCCAATTTTGGCAACAACCGGTTTTCTAGGTATCCATTTAAACATAAATTTTGATTCTTTTATTTTTAGATCTGATTCAAGATGTTGATCGGCTAACGGCTAGCCATGAAGGTTGACATTTATGATAGATTTAACCATGGATCAACAGAATTAATCCTATGCAAACAAATGTAAGAATCATATATAAACAAGTATATAAAGTTGCCTAGGTATAGACAGTTTGGTGATTAAACTCTTTTGCCAAAAAAAAAAGATGCTTTCGGATAGATAGGCCATGTTAGAATCTTGTCTAAAAAGACCTATTTACGTTCCGATGAAGAAATATATGAGATTTGCGCAGCCTGATTAACAAAACAAAGAATGTAAAGGTAATCTAATTCCCTTTTTTTCCTACATATATAAAAATTACAATTTATAATGAATTATAATATAATATAATTGAATTCATTGCTCTATGAACTTTCATTTCTTGGTAATTCTGTGGTAGGGTAAACATATTTTAAAAAAGACATTGATGATAAATTTTCTATTTCTTGATTATACGAATGTTAACATATTTGTGATTTAATTTTATAAAGTTGAACACGTTCAATATTAGTGTACATATAACAACATTATTACTCTTGAAATTATGCGTTAATCTTGGTTATTATTGACAGATATAAAGTATGTGGGATTAAAATCGAAGTTTAGTATGGTGAAAGAGATAACTATGTTCAGTTTAAAACAGAGTTGAAATTCAGCTTTTCTTAATAGTTATTAATTAAAATCCAAAATAGACATACAAATTACCAATCAGAATCTAAATACTGAAATTAATAAAAATTCATAGCATTTTTTACACCTGCCTAATGCGCGGGTTGTAGTGTATATATATGTATAAAGTTGTGTAACTGATTAATTAGCATATTCTGCCGACAACGCAACGGAGAGCACCGGCGGAAGCAGTAAGAGCAGGGACAAAAGAGCCGGGAGCCACCTTAAACGCCTCTCCGTGTTTGTACATCGGCCGGACGGGCGGTCCGCCAGACGGCACGAAGAAAGCTCCGTTCAAGAAAACGTCCCTAGCCGTACCCCATTTCCATTTTTTACTATCCGGTCCAGTGATTCTCTTCGTAACCTATATACACACATATACAAGTGTATGCATCATATAATTTGTTAGGTTTCATGTTACTTTTAATGTGATATTATAATTTAATCATTAAAAACGTTAAATGATAATTTAAATGAAAAAAAAATCCTAGGACCAATGTATAAATCTAGTAATTTACCCTCCAGATAAACCGAAGTAAGCTTTTATCTGAGAAACACATGTTTAATTTTGTGTTTCATTTGAGGAAAACATTTTGAATAGTGCCTTAGCTCCCATTCAGTAAATTTAATCAACCGAGAAATGATCAGTCATTACCCTCCAAATGTATAAGTCTAGTAATTACCGATCTATTTCTTCAGGTAAACAATATAAGTCTCATGTTACCTATATACACAAACGTTAACGTGTATTTGAAAACGACAGAATTTCAAGTATTCATGCATTCTTAATTTCTTTAAACCAGTTGAATAATAATGACTCTGTTAATCCAAGTGCATCATAGAATTTGTTAGGCCTCATGTTATTTTAATGTGATATTATTCAGCCGTAAATATTAGTCATGTTTAATCCAAGTAACTTTGTTAATAAAGCTTGTTCTCATGTTTGTGGATGGTAGAAAAGTGAAACATGAAAAAAAAAATTAAAACGTAAACGATAATTTAAAATGAAGACACCTGTTTATGTTCACGTTGGTTGGGAGCAACGTAGTAGTTGCCTTCACTAAAGATGATTGGATTAGCACTTCCTCCGATCGCATACAATCCCCATTTCTCGTACCTATTGTTTGCTATATGCGCATAACCATGCCTAACCCTGCCACGCCATCAATCCAATATCCACGTCAGCATTTTCTAATCTAATTGCACGGGTTTAAAATTATTTTTAAGAAGATTAGAAAGTAGCTAATATTCTTATTTAGTAAAGGGTTGTTTTTGTATTTTGTTCAGCCTAAATAAACTAATATGCATTTTTATACTTTTATATCATTATTATTATTATTATTATTATTATTATTATTATTATTATTATTATTATTATTATTATTATTATTATTATTATTATTATTATTATTATTATTATTATTATTATTATTATTATTATTATTATTATTATTATTATTATTATTATTATTATTATTATTATTATTATTATTATTATTATTACAATCTCGTAATGTTATTCTTGCTCTTCTAGAATTAATTTTACATGATGATCTTTTCTATTTGGATGTTTGTATATATATATATACACACAAACAAACTAGTATATATAAATATGTTTTCATTTCAATTTTTTTGTTAGTTTTAATTTCCTTTTAAGTTAAGGAAAAGAATTATAAAAGTTTTAGAATATTCACGTAATTTATTTATTGGCTTAAGAAAAAATGTTGAAAATCTTTTAGAACTATACACATGTAAATGATCTTATTATAGAAATCTTGAATTCCCTCATTCACATACATGTCAAACTACTAATTAATATAAGTAATATGATAGGTGTCAATTAAAACATATATATCTTCACGTATCAAATATGTATATCTTATAATTTAAACATATTAAGAAAATGTATTTTTTAATCAAACTGTTTATTTATTCAATTTTTAACATATTAAAAAAATTATAATGTAGCCAACATATTAATTAACTATTTATCATTATACTGACAAAATAATTCGTTAATATATTTTAAAATAAAAAGTTGATACTATTTGAATTGGGTTTAATTTAAAAATTTATCAGCGTTTTATTTTCTCTAAAACTTTGATAACTTATTTTCATATTTCTATTTTAATTAAGTTTAGTTTTTAGTTTTTAGTATATTTGATTTTTAATAGATATAATAATAAAATCGAGACTTTTTTACTTTGTATTTTATCCCTAAAAATATTTTAAGATACATCATCACTTATCACCAACAAATTTTAATTTAATATTTTGTTTAATTTAATCTATTTGAAATTTAAATATTAGTTCATTTGACAGATTTTAATCTAGTTAAATATAAATAACTTTTTCTTTTTGGTTAATTTTTTTATTTTGTTAAAAATAATATTAAAATATTTTGACAGTGTGGTAATTTGATTAATTACAATTTTGATATATAGTTCAAAGTTTTTATTATAATAAGATAAGATACATTAATACCTAGGCATTCTTGCACTGAGACCCGGTCCAAAAAAGTTAAATGCAATTGTAACCCTCATTTTCTTATCGGCCACATTAGTATCAGTGTTTCCGAGTAACATCACCTTCGTACATACCAAAATATAATCAATATTCAAAATATTTGATATGTTTTAAAGTTACAAATTATGTAAAGTATAAATTAATACTTACGTTGCTGTGTTGTGTGAAGTAATTGTTAGTAATAGTGACAGCCGTAGAACCAAGAATCACATCGAGCAAACCATCATGACATCGAGAAAAGTGACAATGATCAATCCAAACATGCGAAGATCCAGACACGCGGATTCCATCACCATCCGGTGCTTTCCCCTTATTTGGTTTACAACTATGAATAGTTAACCCATGTATAATGACATGGCTCACACGGTCGATCGTTATGCATGGCCCGTTGGCAATTTCCACTCTTGCACCTCTCCCGTCGATCGTCTTGTGGCTCTTCATATAGAGCTCGTCTTTCAACACTATCACCATGTCACGTGCGAATGTGATCCATAGGGGTTTAGTTTGGATTACCCCAAATCTTAGGGTTCCGGGAAGAGGCTTTCTAGGGTCGTCTGATGGGTTTGTAACCACGTAGATCGCCCCTTGTTTGCCTCCCATCGCGGCTTTCCCGTACCCTACCGCGCAATGAGCTAGGGCTTGACGGTTAGTCGCCCATTTAGGGTTTCTTCGCCAGCAAGCATCAACTGGATTTAGTGATAGCTTTGCCGGCATGGCGTAACCATAATTACTATAATTACCGGCCTCTACAAGAGGAGACGAGAAAGTTGCAAAGAGAAGTGAAACTATTAACACGAGAGAAGCCATTTTCTTGAAGATGTGATGCTTGAGTTGAACTATATGTGTGTGCAAATATCTATACACGAGTCACGAAATAGATGTGAGCTAGCTTAGAGAATATACGTAGAAGCTTTAACAAAAAAAAAGAAAGAAAAGAATATACGTATAAGCATAAACATATGGCTTTTATGTATGTGTTTGAAAAAGGTGGGACACAGGGATTAGTCGGACGATGAATTAAGATATTTTTCATCATTAATTCAAGTTAATATAATAATATTAAATACTATAAAATTGACAATAATATTTTGATATTTTGTTAAATTATGTAACTATTATGTGCATTTAATTGTTTTAGTTAGTTGAAACCCAACTTTTCTAAAATATTATCAATTAAAATCCAAAATAGACATACAAATTACCATTCAGAATCTAAAATATTGAAATTAATAGAATTTAATATTTATTTTTTACAATGTGCGGGTTGCAGTATATAAGTATAAAGGTGAGTAACTGATTAGCATATTCTGCCGACAACGCAACGGAGAAGACCGGCGGAGGAAGTAAGAGAAGGGGCAAGAGAGCCGGGGGCCACCTTAAACGCCTCTCGGCCTTTGTACATCGACGGGACGGGCGGTCCACCAGACAGCACGAAGAAAGCTCCGTTCATGAAAACGTTCCTAGACGTACTCGGTACTCCATTTCCATTTTTTAGTATCCGGTCCTTTGGGTGACAAATCACAACTAAAGTAACTTTACCGAAGAGAGATCTAGGGTTCTTATACGGTAAAGGTGAAGCTTCTTGACGCCTCCGATGGCTGGCCTGAATTTGATTCCCTGAGAAACAAGAACAAAAATTGCTATATTATTCTATTTAGATTCTTCATGGTCGAAACCTAAATTTCCTTACTCTGTTGAAAACATAAGACCTTTGACTTGTAGCAACCTTGTTATAATTTGGAGCCTTTCTTCTTGTCAATTTCCTACCAGTCTTGCTTCGTACCAACTAGGTTCTTCCTCCATGATTGATCCTTGTTGAACTTTGTCCTGTTGTCCAACAATGCCCCAAAGAACCTTGAAGGATAACATTGAGCAACATAAAGAACCGTACAGAATCGTCCTAAGAGACTCGCTCGTTGTATAATAACGTAGTGGGGTGTTATGTATTTATGACAATATGCAAACAATGTTCTTTTTTTTTTTTTCCTTTTGAAAAACCTAAACATATGTTCACCGTCTAATTTGACCGTACATTAAAGAAATCGGTAAGGTGAGCTTACGCCCAACGTACAGACGGCGTTTACACAGGTAAAAATAGTCCGTATTTTAAATAAAAGTGACATATGTAACTTTGAACAAAGCTCTTAGTTACATATCATTTGAGTTTAAATTTATATATATATATATATATATATATCTCCTTCAACTGAGACAAAAAAAAGTTATATGTCTAGGTAACTCTCTCTTGGCTCTTTTCCCCATCACACTCTGCTTCTTGTTTTTCTGACTTCATCTCCTAATCTCCATCAATGGCAGGGAATGACTCATTTTCAGGTATGCCCGTATCCATAGTGCTCTTTCTGTGAAGTTTTGCTTTTCTGTCTCCACCTAGTTAAGGAATATGACCTTTCAAAATTAGTCAATTTACCAACTGGGTCATTTTAAAAATAATTAATTGTAGAAATAGGCGATACACTATTCAGAATTAGTTAAAAAGGAAGAGAAACAATATTCACTCTTCACCCCACTATCCTCCATTAAATCTCGTAATTACAAATGTGTGCCACTCCTTTCTTTTTTTCTTCTATTTCCTTCATTTTTTTCCTTTTGTTTCTCTCTCCCTCCCTTTATTTTTTTCAATATTTTTTCTCTTCCATCAATTTTCTTCATTTGATGACTATAACACAAATAATTTATTAATTTTTTTCGAATCTAACAAAATTCATTTTATTAGAGCGCAAAAATTCCTTACCTAAAAATTATTATGATGATAACCCCCCCCCCCCCAATTTCTTTTGTCGAAGAGTCTCGGAAAGAAAATTGTTTGGGCCAGGCTGATATTGGGCCTTTGTATTCGCGATTTAAACTTTGAAAACTTTAATCGATGAGTAATGATTAGTGGATAATAGCTAGGGATCAATAGCAAGTAGTTATATAAAAGTTTTCTCATAGAATAAGTACAATAGAGAGATAAAAATTGTATAACTTTCTCAGGCATATGAAAGTTAAGTATAAATAACTTACTTTGGCAGGCTATATGTACCATTTAAATAATTTTGTAGTCCTATTGTCGCCAAATGTAGTATTACATGTTATTGATTCGTTGCATAGCGACAACATCAGAGAATATGGCAACTTATAATAACCTGATATTGAATATTGGAATCGTAATGATACTTGTTTTGTGTGATTAATTAAATATTGCCTTTGATTGCAAGTCATGCCAAATAATTCAAACGAAAGGTTACTAGTAGGGGTCACGTCTCCTATATGCAATGATTGTGAAATCAAGATAGTTTTGAAATCCTTTTGTTTAATTGTTTTTGTATACTCCACAGATCACACAATTAGACTATTGATTTTGCGCAATTTAAAACTGGCATTGGGCTTTTATGAAGCCTATATATTATAAAACTATCAGTAGTTGGAAGTATTTTTAGATTCGATTTCTAGAGAGTCTGAACTTTTGAGATTTATAGAAGTCAATATTCTTACAACCATTACTATTGCAATCTTCTTCCTTTGTAGGTATTACATATTCTATCGTGAAATCGACGAAGCTTACAAAGTGAAATCTACTAAACTTGATGCTCCCGAATCTCTCTTTTTTTTGTCATCGTTCCCGAATCTCTTGATGTTTTGTTATTATGTATATTCTATAAGATTAGTGATCATGCCTATGCCTGTGGTTTCAAATCTTGACGTAAACTTGTTGAAAACCATCTGTTTTTGTCTCTTTTGTTTTAGAAGTTGTAAAGTGGGGTAATCTGTCGACTGCTTAAATAGCATTAAATGCTTAAACTAATGTGTTTCACCTAAAAAATTGTCCAATAACCCAATATACGTAAAAAGTAAAACTAGAAAAAATCTGCATCATACTATAGGGTTCTAAAAAATGTTGCTAAACAAAGTTTACATATTTTAAACTAAAATTCGTACTAATGATGTATATTCTAAGATATCAAAGCATTCACCGAGTTACACTATTATATATAAAAAAGGTACTGATCATATGTTTGTTAAGACTAGTTTTATATATTTTCAGTCTTAAGAAAATCATACATATTTTTTGCTGATACAACTTATCAAATAATAAATTAATTGATACTCAAAATATCCTTTAATAGTTCTTCATACCGTAAGTAGAAACTTGATGAGGTGGTGGGGTTTTGTTTTTGTACATGTCGACGTGAAACATAAAATAATAAACAAATATCCCCAAAAGGACTTTGGACTCGATCAATATCCAACTAACCAAATCTGTGAACGGCGTTGCTTTCAAATAACAAATAACTGAAATATTGTATAAATAAGACTTTAGGGTATCAAACATAAATAAAGATAAGGTATAGGACTCATCCAAGTTTTTCTCGCTGTCGGCAATCAATTTTTTATGTCGACGTGGCAACAACTGGACAACGGCCTTTTTGTTTCTTTTCTTTCTCCCCTATTGTCTTGTGAATGACACAACTTTATCAAATTCGCATATATCTATAAATTTATAATTCAAATTAATGGTTAGTTTGTGAAATCAACTGTTTGTCTAGTAAAGGAGTTGTCCATTTACTTCAGCTGGATGCCAAAGTAACATTTATTGTAGGTCTATTTAGTTTGGACTTTACTCAATCGACATAAAAGCAAGGACCAATACTCTTGGCCATGAAATCTCTACAAATAAAATAATAATTTACTTAGGAGCTAATTGACAAAAGAAATTAGCGGCTAACTAGATAGATAGCAAAATTATGCCCGCTGTTAAAAAATATGAAAATATAATTTAGAAACAAAAGAATAAGGAAAACATAAATAAAATGATTGACGAGAGCTTTGTCATCTTAACCCTTATCTTCAAGCATGTCGTGGACGTCTTTCGAATTGTTTTTTTCTCCTTAACTTGAAAACTCTTTGAAACTGCATCAACGATTCTTTTATGTGGTTTCTTACGTAGACTATAACTATATACACATATAAAGTGTGACCGGTGAATGTTTAGAATAAAAGTATATATCTATTGTGTGATACCGGCTCTCGCGACTTCTTTAGTGTCGGAGCCGTGTCTTTTCTTATGTGTTTATAATAAAAAAAACGAAATGATAGAAATATGAATAACAAGAAAAGAAAAATGTCTTTTTGTTACTAGGCACATAACAAAAATGTCATGGTTGGTATTTGGCTTCGTCAAAAGAGATACTTTTGGTTGTTTTCGAGTGACCAAAGCTATATGTTAACTCATCACTGCACGCTGAATTGGATTGACTCGTTAAAAGCCATTGCAAGTAACACCAAACTTCGTCTTTGTTACATCTTCTTGTGTCTTGTTTTTTTTTTGGGTAAAATATTAAATTGTATATTATTTTAAAATTTTTGACAGAAGTTACGGAGATAAAAATAAAACAGATTAAACTCACGCCTAAGCAAATACAGCAAAGTCCCGACATATAAACACTGATTCCAAGCATCAAAGTCCATATATTCGCGTTGATGTCACAATCCCTAAGAATTGGAGTCTTCATCGTCATTATCACGAGCATCCCCTCCCGAAACAATCCCTACAAATTGGAGTTCTCATCCTCGTTGTTGTGTCTTGTTCTTTAAACCACCATCTGTTATTTTTAGGAGGAGAGGAATGATTGGTATCTACGAGAAGCCTCTTCACCTGATTCCAAAGTTTGGCTGCCTCATTGACAAGACGGTCTAAAACAGAATCAACTATCTCCACTACTATGAGAACCCATGTCTTCAAGAGCTTCTTAAGGTATGATTCAAATATATTTTCCATTAAAAGACCGTCTCACCTTTATTTCTTTTTGTCATTATTTGCTTTGCTTTCTTTAAACTTTTTTTATTTGTCTACTTACAAAATAATATTAGATGTTTTAACAATTTTTCTGGCTGTTAAGTCAATTTCTTTGGGGTTTTTTTCCATTCATGTGAATGTTTTTCCGTTAAACAATAAATTTTAATATTTCAAAAAAGTAACAGCTAATAAATAAATAATAACCGATGCTTTTACAAGTAACAAAGTTTTCTAATCAATATTATAGAAAAGTTAGAAACTTCAAAAGTACTAAAAGAGGCAAAACCAACGAAGAATATATAATTTAAAGAAACAAAATAAAATAAAAAGAAAGGAAAAGAAGAGAGGTCCCTGAAGGCTGAAGTAGGGTTACATCCATCTCCTTTGGTGTCTCTTTCAACAACACCTGTCGGCCTTCTCACTTAAACACGCTCCTCACTCTCCTCTCACACCTCTCCCTCTCACCATTTATTCATTCATCGAAGTATTGATTCTCCACACAACACAAACCCAATTCCACATTTCTACAGAAAACAAACAATAAAATATCTTTTCTTTTTCTCTGAATACATCAAAAGAGGAAAAACAGAGAAGCCTTTCCCTCTCTCTCTTCTGCAATTTACCAGAACAAGGAAGAACAACGAGAAACACACTTCTTCTTCTTCTCTCTTCTACGACTAGACGGTTACTTTCCTTTTTTTTGCCTTTCAAAAAAGGCTGCTTCTTCACCCATAAACTTGAGAGAGAGAATTAGAGAAGAAACAGAGAGCTTGAGAGAGCAGAGATTCATCTGGCAAAACCCAGATGGAATTTGAATCGTTTCTTCTGTCCTTAGGGACATCTGCTGTTATCTTCGTTGTTCTCATGTTTCTCTTCACCTGGCTTTCTCGGAGACCTGGAAACGTTTCAATTTATTACCCAAATCGGATTCTTAAAGGGATTGATCCATGGGAAGGCAGCTCCTTGACACGAAACCCTTTTGCTTGGATCCGTGAAGCTTTGACTTCTTCTGAACAAGATGTTGTTAACATATCCGGCGTTGATACTGCCGTCTACTTCGTCTTCTTGAGCACTGGTTTGTTTCCTCTCTATTTCTTTCTGTGAAACTTTAGTCTGAAGATCTAAGAGGATTAGTGTGTGTGTTCTAATTAGTAGTTTCAATTTTTTGATGGATTTCTCCTCAATCTCGTTGGTTTTGATTTGGGTTTGAATTTTAACCTAAGAAAGTTTGGATCTTTGGAGACAATTGGGGAAAAAAAACATTTCCTATCAGGAGAATTTTGCTTGCTCTGTTATGTTATCTCTGTTTCACTGTGTCTATATCTGCTTAAATAAATAAGTACCTTGTGATCTTATAGCTCATTTCTTGTTGACATTAAGGATTGAAAGTTCGCTTTTTTGAGGCCTATATAACTTATATGAGCCTGTGATTCTGGTGAAGACAAAGTTTCCTTGTTATGGATAGAATTAGTCAATTGCTCAAAATGTTTCTAATGTCTTGGAATTGGCTTTTGTTTGAAACAGTTCTGGGAATATTTGCTTTATCCGGTGTTCTTCTCTTACCGACTCTACTCCCTTTAGCCGCTACAGACGACGGTATAAAGAACAATGCAAAGAACGCTAAAGATACCACAAGCAAAGGAACTTTTAATCAACTTGATAATCTATCAATGGGTAACATCACAGTAAGTATACATAACACATACTCTCTATTCAACCGTTTGATTCCGATTCAGATAACCCGGTTTTGATCGTTTTAACCAAAATGTATATATCCTTTGATTGAACAGGAAAAAAGTTCGAGGCTTTGGGCGTTCCTAGGAGCGGTTTACTGGATATCTCTGGTCACATATTTCTTGTTGTGGAAAGCTTATAAGCATGTCTCTGCTTTGAGAGCTCAAGCTCTTATGTCTGATGATATAAAACCCGAGCAATTCGCTATTCTTGTTAGGGATATGCCTTCTCCACCTAATGGCCAGACACAGAAAGAGTTCATTGATTCTTATTTCAGAGAAATATACCCTGAGACATTCTATAGATCGCTTGTCGTTACAGAAAACAGCAAGGTATCTTCTTGTTTTGCCCTAAAGTTTCAATCTTTCTATTCAATTGTCTATGTTTTAAGGTGTGTATGCATCATAGTGTGTTTAATGTGTTCATGCATCATGAAATGTTAAATTGAGTTTTTTTCTTATCGATCAATCTTTGATCTTTGTTGTTTTGTAGGTTAATAAGATATGGGAAAATTTGGAAGGTTACAAGAAGAAGCTTGCACGTGCAGAAGCGATATATGCAGCGACTAATACCCGACCCACGAACAAGACCGGCTTCCTTGGGCTAGTAGGTAAACAAGTAGACAGCATTGAGTATTACACCGAGCTAATCAACGAGTCAGTAGCTAAACTAGAAACAGAGCAGAAAGCGGTTCTTGCTGAGAAGCAGCAAACCGCGGCAGTCGTTTTCTTCACCAATCGGGTTACTGCTGCTTCAGCTGCTCAGTCTCTGCACTGCCAGATGGTTGATAGATGGACAGTGACCGAAGCTCCTGAGCCTCGCCAGCTTATCTGGCAGAATCTCAACATCAAGCTCTTCAGTAGACTAATCCGGCAATACTTCATTTACTTCTTTGTTGCATTGACCATTCTGTTTTACATGATCCCGATTGCATTCGTCTCTGCAATCACCACTCTTGAGAATCTTCAGAAGATTATTCCATTCATAAAGCCGGTTGTGGAGATAACATTCATAAAAACCATTTTGGAGTCTTACCTTCCTCAGATTGCACTCATCATTTTCTTGGCGATGTTGCCTAAGTTTCTCTTGTTCCTCTCCAAAACCGAGGGGATTCCTTCGGAGAGCCATGCCATTAGAGCTACTTCAGGGAAGTACTTTTACTTCTCAGTCTTGAATGTGTTCATTGGTGTTACCCTTGGAGGGACTTTGTTCAACACACTGAAGCAGATCGAAAAGAAACCTAACTCCACCGTTACCATTTTGGCTACTAGCCTCCCGAAGAGCGCGACTTTCTTCTTGACCTACGTTGCTCTCAAGTGAGTTTTCGTCTTCCTCTTGACTTAAAATAACATATATACAAGTCTCTTTTGTTCTCTATCTTATGTTCTTGATTCTTTTAACTTCAGGTTCTTTGCTGGTTATGGCCTTGAGCTGTCTCGGATCATACCTTTGATAATATTCCACTTGAAAAAGAAGTATCTCTGCAAAACCGAAGCAGAGGTCAAAGAAGCTTGGTACCCAGGGGATTTAGGCTACGCAACTAGGGTTCCTGGAGACATGCTCATCCTTACAATTACGTTCTGCTATTCCGTTATCGCTCCTCTTATCCTCGTATTCGGCGTCATCTACTTTGGTTTAGGCTGGCTCGTCCTCAGGAATCAGGTCAGACTTTCTCCTAATAACTACATCCATAAAACACATAAAAATGTGATCTTGATTGTTTTTTTATGGGATATGACAGGCGTTGAAAGTGTACGTTCCGTCATACGAGAGCTACGGAAGAATGTGGCCGCATATTCACACGCGCATACTAGCTGCGTTGTTTCTATTCCAGGTGGTTATGTTTGGTTACTTAGGAACCAAGATGTTCATCTACACGATCCTCGTGGTCCCTCTCATCGTTGCAACTCTCATCTTCGGTTACATTTGCCGCCAGAAATTCTATGCGGGGTTCCAACACACAGCTCTCGAGGTGGCTAGCCGAGAGCTGAAGCAGAGTCCTGACCTTGAGGAGATTTTCAGAGCATACGTTCCGCATAGCTTGAGCTCTCACAAACCAGAAGATCACCAGTTTAAAGGCGCATTGTCTCGTTATCAGGACTATGCTGCTATATCAGCCGCTTAAAATTGAGTTCAATTCCAATTCTCTCGTAGATTTGTTTTGTTGGTTTTTTTTAGAAGCTTTTATTGTTTGTGTGAATTTAGGGTTTGTTTAGGATTATTATTTGTGTGTTCTTTGGTTGTTGTAACTTGTAACTTTGTAAGCTACTTTTAATCATCAACTTGATCTGTCTTCGTTATATGAGTCTTCTACTGGTGTTGTTGATAGAGATTAAATCCGGTTGGTTCATCAGATTAACACGACAAACAATTCATAAATTTTTAGTATTCCTTTTTGGAAATTTTCAAAATAGGCACTGTTTGTGCTCAATGACAAAGGTTGTTCACGGAAAACTTTTGATTACTCATTCGAGCGTTATGGTGTATCATGTTATCTATACGTGGCCATACGGTGACATGCAGTATAAAAATGTGATGGGTAGTCTGTATATAAAACTGTGATGAGTAGTCTGTATATATGTATCAAACCCATCAGAGACTACCGACTTTCCAAGAAAGACAATTGACGCATCGTCAGCAATCAGGAGATCCAGATGTTCTCATGGTGTCTGTATATCCTGACGACGTTTATGACGCAGACATAGAAGCTCTAAGAATACTAGTTTTAGGTTCATCATCATCGGTCAAGATTCCTACGCCTTGGGAAAACACATTATACTTACCTTCCTATAGTAGCTGTGACGCTCTCGTTTGTCTCTACAATCCCCACAATTTTGGTTTTGTGGTCAAAATTGAAGCCTTTCAAGTCATCTGTAAAGCTCCCTTTGCCAATGTACATCCTTACAAGATTGTCATGTGTATCTGCGATAAAGTGGCCCAACCAAGTGATATGGTCATTCAATTCAGGCAACAAGACATGGGACAAAATGTGTTCCATAGATGTAGATGTAACTTCTTCCTGGTTTGGTAAACACCTATGCGTGCCCGTGCCATTAGCACTTTTCGATGGGGAGAAGAAGAAGAAGAAGGTGCTGCTTTATGATCGTGTTTCAAGACGAGCATTGGTGGTACATGATCTCGAAACCAAATCATATCATGTTGCTTTCGATGCTGACTCCATTGGTAGTCCTATTTGTTATTTCCAGAGGTTAATCTCTGTTTTATAAATTTGATTTTTGTAATGTAATCTTTGCTTCTCCCATCAGCTCTTTGTTTCTCCAAGTTTTTTAACTCTTTAAGATATGATTATTGTTTGGAGTCTTGTGTTACCAAGATTGTTTTTATGCTTCTAGTTAATTTCACTTCACTCACTTGGATGGAAAAAAATAAGAGAATAAATTTAGATTTATCAAAATTCAATTGACGAATTCAACAAATTGTCCTGTAATATTGTGCCTCAAAACTCCAATTTTCGTTCATTATTTGAAGAAATCTACCGACATGTTATGTTTTCTTTAGCTTTGCAAATTGTATTTAAGATAGCTTCAAACATATATACACTATTGTCGCATTGAAATGTTGTAACAAAATTCACAATGTAAACGATTCAAGAAAACAAATGAATGGAATGGAAATAAATTTATTTCTCATAAGCTATAAATCGGTTTAGGTCCGGTTGATAACGGAGAGGGAATGTCTTCCGGCGCACGGACTGGCTTAACCCACCGGCCAGTCTGTTTGTTGAGGATCAGACCCTTATGAGCCACTTGGTACCAAAACTCAGGTATTCTTAGATGATCCAACAACATATCTGTGCTCTTGTTCACAGACGCAACGTCTCTCCTCGCATTAACCCTAAACCCTGATTTCTTGCTGTGGAAGCCATCCAAAACATGGAGATACACTTCCAGATTATGAGACCTCCCTAAGTCTGAATCACGTTTTACATAAGGTGAACTGAATACATCAAGCTTAAGCTGCGTCCCAACGTGTCTGTAGACCCAATTGAGCCTTGAAGTAAGTGGGTTGAGTTTGTTTAGTACCTTGTTGAACACGATACCAGGAAGCTTAGGGACAATGTCTTGCTTGTTCACCACACGTAACACCTTAACACCTAAACTGTTTAGCCTTTCCTTAAATGCCAAATTACCTACTCTCGGCGCACCAAACGAGATCACAGAAACGTTACCAGATAACTCTGGAACATCTCTAGCCGCCTCGTAAGCGTTCATAAGCGCTAACGCGCCTCCAAGGCTATGACCGGTCACGGTTAGGCTCACCTCTTCGCCTCTATCCTTAAAAAACTTCACTAGCCTGTTCACTTCCTCCATCGTCTGCTCGGATGCACTTTCTTTATTGTACCTTGTGAGTTCGCTTTTCGAGTTATAGATACTGAAAAACCCGCTTTGAACCTTGACTACGTTCTTGCCATGTTCTCCTTCGCAATCAAACGACTCTTTACTCGTTCTAAGATCCATGAACCATTCCGTGGGAGTCACGGTTCCACGCCACACCACAACAATGTCTCTCCGACCAATCCTCACCGATTCTCGGTCTCCACTCACAGCTACAAAACCCATCCAGTTCGAATCTTTGCTCCATGTCTCTCCCAAAGATGAGCTTAAGAACCATTGAGGAACATCGACATGAGACATCGCGTACATGTATTTGGTTACCTTGTAACCATGTCTGGTTAAACCAAGTTCTTCGAAGAGTTTGTTCCTATTGTATCTACAGCTTCCACAGAATTCGGATAAAGGATCAAAATCGAGTGAATCGTAGACTGATTCCACGAATTCTCCGTATTTGATTATTTCTCTCCTCAGCCACGGATGCAGAGGATCAAGAAGATTCTCCCAATTCTTGGTACCGTGAAGCTCACGCCACATTTTGGATATGTTTTCCTTTGGAGACGCAGCTGGAGTCATCAGATCACCGCGGTCTAGAAAATCGTGGGCTGAGTATTTCGGAAGCTGAAGTAGAAACGCTAGCGATTTGGTCGAGTCGTTGGAGATTTTGCAGATCCTCTTGGCCACTTGAGCTAAATCTTGTTCTTCCTTTCGTGATTTCTTGTGTAAGAGTTGTTTCTTGGTTGACAAGAAAATCGGAAGATGTGACTTGACCCGGATCTTGATAGACTTCCATGTCAGCTTCAGCTTCTGCTTCAATCTCCAGATTCGTTTTGTTCTTCTTCTTCTTAGCTTTCTCAATGGAGTTTTGACCAGTGATTTCTCCATTTCTGAGTTTATCGAGATAAATGTTCAGTTGATGATGATGATGTTAAAAGTTGTGATTTATTGTAGCAAGAAGGAGATCGATGTGTTTGGAATTGATATCTACATATGTGTTATATATATGATCACACGCGCATATATGTAACTTCTGGGAAGATTCTCAACGGCATTAGACGAAGAATCAACGTTTGACCCGGTCCAAATGATTATATTGTTCATTACCGGTATATTATTCGGTTTAGTTTAGTTTTATACTATGTGAGTAAGCGAATTAGCGAAGTGGTTACTAATAGAATCAATATCCCGGTTCTGGTAAACCAGATCCAATTTTCTAAAATCTCCTCTTGGAAAGGTTTATTTCAATTTAAAACACATATCTAATTGAAAGTTGGTCAAAGTAATAATAATACGCCATGTTGACAGTTTCTTACAATGTTATTCTTTGGCAGCTTGAGGATTGAACAATTAAACATATATTTATGAAACTAATTATGATTATTTGTTAAGAAAAAATCAACTTACTAGTCTCATAGAGTCAACTGAGTCGGCTTTTGCGTTAGGTTATATATAACTTCAAATTTCCGTCTAATTAGCGGGACCACTTTTGTTGATTTACACTTATAAAATATTCCTATGAATAAGAAAATGAACATAAAATCCAAAAACATCCAGAAATAATTGTTCTTGGCTTGGAGAAAAGAAGAAACACACAAATCTCATTTATGAGTATTAAATAAATGGACGTGGATTGACGTCCATTTATGATCAACCGGTTTGATTTAACCCCTTGATAATTTGAAATTTGTTGAAAAATCCTACTAATATTAAAAAGAAAGTACATTTAAGAAACTAACATTAAATTTGTTGAATATTTCATCATATGCTATTAGCAAAATGAACAAACAAAATTTTTTATTAAGGGTAAAAATGTCTACAAAATTAACTCAATGAAATTAGTCTGAGTGCATGAACCTGCTAGTATTCGATGAACCGTAGTACTGCTGATCAAAGAAATAAAATACTGCAATTTTTTTAATATCCCTCTATTTATTGTCCAAGTTGCCAAATTGCCAAGTTGCGTTGATAACTTCACGAGTAAATTAATGACAGTTCATTGATCCGGATGAATCTGAAAATCTGAAAATATTTATAAATTTTTTTTAAATTGTAAATTTTAATAAGATAAGTACTAGTATAACTAGTGTATGGTCCACTTTAAAGTTTAGTGTAGAGACGAAAAAACTATTTTCTTTTCTATCAAACGATTTTTTTTTTGTTAAAATTTGGAGCTGTCGTTACTCGTTTAGCTATCATCATATGCCATTGGCAAAAGGAACAAACAGAAAATTTTATTAGAGGTAAAAGTTTCTAAGAAATTGAATATACTAGTTCTATTACCAAACAAGTCTACAAAATCTATTTTCTTTATAATATATATATATATATATATCATAAAAATCTTCACAAAAATATGTTTTTCAACTTCATTCAGATTTTTTAAATAAATTAGTTAGTTGAAAACGAAAATAATATTCCAAAAAATAAATATATTAATAATAACTAATTTTATAAAGTAAAAACAAAGTTGATAAAATAATAATTTGTAATTGTAATTGCATTACAACAAAATGTAACCATTACTCATTATTATATTATTAAATTATTCTACATATTTATAATTACATTCATAACAAAAATAATCACAAGTTCGGATTTAAAAAAAAATCTTAACTATATACATAGTAAATTTAAAATTTATTGTATAATTATTTTTACATAACTTTTAATAATACTATTATTCCGTACATAGCGCGTATATTATATAGTTAGTTTTAATTCTGTAGTCACTGGATAAATTTCTTTTTTTATTTTTGTTAACATTTTAATACAATTATTTTTGTCGACTTCAAGTGATTTATTAGGTTGATTGGGTAAGAATTTTAAATTATATTTTCATATAAAACGGAATTGATTGACCAGATAAATTATTGGTTTGAAAATAAGAGGTAGAGAATTGACTAAGCCCAAAGCTGTTCTTCACGACATGTCAATGGAATGACTAGGATCCTTCCTATTCTCAGTTTTACCCCCTCCTCTCGTGGAAAATTACGAAAGTACCACTAACCCTACAGTGTACACTGACTAGCCTTTCCAACGACCACTAATGTGTGGTGGTGACTTTTATAATACTGATTCAATCGATTCAATCAAACTGTAATTTCTGTACTTGTCTATGAAATATTTCACATTTTTGAAATGTTAAATAAAAAAAAGTGTTTAGTAGTGAAAACTGAAAGAAAAATCGTTTCGTTTGCGTTTCGCATTTAGTTTATGGTTAACAAAAATAGCAAACTCAACAAAGTATTTCTCTTACCAATGCTAGATAAAAAGGCCAGAAAGTATAAATGGGTCTGAAATGAAGCCCAAATAAGAAATGTTCAGAAGAAAATCTGCAGTGTGATGATATACAGCCTTATCCAGACTTAAAATTCGCCAATAGACACTCGACGGGTCAGCAAGAAGTAACCAAAACAGAATCCATTTCTGTGATCACCAAAGCCACACGATGATTCTTGCCTAAAATCATTTTAAAGACTGTAAGAAGAAAGTCTGCTAAAAACAAAACTAAAAAAACCCATCGCACAGGAAAATAAAAGAGTTTTAGATTCAACTAAGAAAATGGCGGCCACTGTGATGACTACACTGCCTCAGTTCAATGGTCTTCGAGCCACCAAGATCTCTGCAGCTCCTGTTCAAGGCCTGGTTAGTAATTCTCAAATTTCGTAGTTGAATTTTTAGATTTTAAAAATGTGACTTTAGCTCCTATTCCGAATTTAAACGTACAAGCATTAATAAAAACAAATAGATTTTCTTGGGTCAAAATTTGCCTGGTTTTTTATATGTTTTAATGGCAAATTCAATAGAGATTTGTTTATCACATTGCAAAAATAATTTTATTTACAAATAAGATTAATTTTTTTTTGGATTTTTTTTTCTCCCAGGCAACACTTCAGCCCATGAGACGCAAGGGAAGTGGAGCTTTGGGTGCGAAGTGTGACTTCATCGGTTCATCAACCAATCTGGTAATTAAAGAAAAAATAAATTAAATGAACATTAATTAAGTTTAAGCAATGATTAATTATAATTTAATTAGATAATGGTAACATCGACGACGCTGATGCTGTTCGCGGGGAGATTCGGACTGGCTCCATCAGCCAATAGGAAGGCGACAGCTGGACTTAAGCTGGAGGCACGTGACTCTGGTCTACAAACGGGTGACCCAGCCGGGTTTACGCTTGCCGACACGTTGGCTTGTGGCACCGTTGGTCATATCATCGGCGTTGGAGTTGTCCTTGGTCTCAAAAACATCGGTGCCATATGAAATTGTTAAAACTCCTTTATTTATAGTTGTAAAATTTGTAGATTCTTACAACAAAATCTCAAGAACCTGTTGGAGATCTAGTGGATTTTACAAGTTTTTGTGTTTATAATGTTCTCTTTAATAGTTCATAGGTGTGTTTTCGTTTCTTCAAAGGATGGTAGAAACGATCTTTGTGTGGTTTTGAGGAATTTTTAGGTCTGAGGATATGACGCCTAGAGTTAATCTTCGAAAATTTTAAATTTGCTGTTAACGAATAGAATATCTGAAAATTAAGAAAATTGTTCAAAATATAAGAAAAAGTTGAAACAATTAAGACAACCGTAAGTGGATTTTTCCATCACTTAAATATGTGAACCGAATTCATTGTTTAATAGAAACACCACTAGGTAAGTTTATAAATTAAGTAGAAAATATTTCGAGGCCTTATTTTGGTGTTAAAATCCGAATTAACGTAGCATTATTTGATCATCGCAATGTATTAGTGCAAAATGCATTTGACATTTTTTGTTAATGTCTTCGACATTTTGTGATAGTAAGTAAACACATATTATTGCTTGTCTCCTCCATTATTATCGCGAAAGTTGGTTTTCAATTTATTTTATTTTACATAGATGTTTTCCCTATAACATGGTCATACCAACACACTATTGCTTGTCTCCTCCATTATTGGTTTACTAGTGCTCCACTGAGTCTGAATCACAGATCGAAAGACAAACATACATATTACATACGTTACATTTGCTAAAGTTGCTCAATATTTGATTATGAATATTGTACCGGGTACAAGATAGGCCCATTCAGAATTAGGACTGGGCCCATACAAATTTATAACTTTTGTAAACTTCTCATGTCCTAGAAGCAACCAAATTTTCCATAGGAACTTTAGAACATCTGCGTCCTTAGAATCCCACGTACTTTCTTAGACAAAGAAAAATTAATATTTAATGTAAAACTGATTATATAATTAATTTTTTTTAAAAATTGAACGAATCAATGAAAGACATAAGTTAGATAGAATTCTTATGAGTCTCTAAAATAACCTTTTCTCAGTATCTTTTATTTCTTATTATTAATTTTTTAATTATGAGAGATCCCCACTAATTATGCTCTCAGAACATGTCAATGGATATAGATCCATAGTCTTTCAAACAAAAAAATAAATAATATTTTAATATAATTGAATCAATTAATTATAGACGAATTTATGAAAAGCTCTCACTTAAAAATCTTTTCTCACTCTCTCTCTCTTCTTCTTTTTTTCCTTAATGTCTCTCATGTTGCAGACTTCCACTAATCATAAAAAACTTAGTGTACTCGACCATTGTCATGAAAGCTTTTTGAGAGAATGTATTTGTGGTTTCAATGTGTGTTGTTATTTGACGAAGACAAACGTAATAATATTTACAGATTCGATGACTTGAGCTCTAAGTTATCTCATTAGGCGAGTTTATCTTATGTGATATTATCCTAATAAGACGTAATTGTAAATATACGAACTTATCAACTTAACATCAAACCAGACCGACATGACCTTGACAGATCTGAGTATTTGAGCATCATGAGTACTATTTCATATTTGTTTTTTTGTTTTGGTTAAATAATGCATGTGCGAACATCTGGATTAAAACTGGGATCTCGCGGTCAGGCGTTTCTAAGATCTCAACGAGGAATAAAAGCTTTTGGCCAATTAGTAATAAATTTTCAAACGGAAAAGATTAGAAGAACAGTGTATACTGATGGAAATTTGAACCCAGAAAATAAGTCAACTTATTTGAACCCGACAAATGTTGTTTTTGTTTTATTTGGAATTAATACTATCAAAATTAAGGAAAAAGACAAAATTTTGTCTGAGTAGAGCATTCAAATCGAAAGCAAGCATTGCCAAAAAAAGAAAGCGAATAAGATAAAAAAGGTACTTCCACTTGTGTTATTACATTAGTTTATCGGATCCTTCTCCCATTAATTGCATCAACTTCGGTGGACCAATGGTTTGAAATAAACAGTTGTTTGAAACCACATAACATGTAAATATTCGCATTCAAAATTTTGGTGACCTTCTCTTAGTCCACTGCTATAAGCCTACAATGTGCATTGTGAATTGAGTTATTGTCTCTTGGTAAGTACATTTTTTTCCTTTTTGTTCAGACTAATAAATCATTATTTTAAGAAATAAAAAAACTTCTAACAATAATGTAGTAAATGATAAAATATAGGAAAATATAACACTGATGTGATTTTGGTTAGTAAACAAGAATACATCAAGTGTGGAACGATCTAAAAGATATCCAAAAGTCTCTGTTTTCTAAAATGGCAGTATACTGCTATTCCTAGTAGACGGTTTTGGTAAGGTAGAACCTCTGGAAAATGCTGAGGTAGGGTTGCATCCTGAACGTATTGGATTAGACGAACAAGCCACTTCATTATAACATTACCTCCAAAAAGCAATAAGGCCGTCCTACCAGAAAAATAAAAATAAAAATAAGGCCGACCAAACATACTCAAAAGAACATGTTCCATCCTGGCAAAGCATGTCATCTATTGCAGATTAGTTTCTTTTTTTCTTTTGGGTTGAAACAGACGGTTATTATAAGTAAAACGCAGAAGTTAACAAAAGAAGGGTTGCATCGTACTGACAAGAGAATTGGCCTAATGAATGAGGTTTTAGCCGCCATGGATACAGTGAAGTACGATACTCTGGAAAACTGGAACCTGATCTTTATATTTTGCATGGTTGGAAGTTTGAGGCAATGATTAACTCACTAAACCAAAAATACTGTAGGTGTTATGCTTGGGAAAACAGTTTTCAGTCCAAGGTTCAAACTGTACTTGATGATGAATTATCTTGGTTCCGGAAAGCACAACTCCTGTCAGCGGTATGGCTTAAGCGATGTGCCTGTCATGTTATTTGCTTCTATAGACTGTATGCATAATTAGTTGTCTTGCTCATTTACTTGTTAGTCTATATACAAGGAAAAATCTAAGCTACTCGTCTAATTAAATACCTTCGACCATGTTGAGAATGGGGTCCATCAAGATGTGTTTAGGGCATTTGCTGTACTCTCTTCTAGTACAGTGAACATTGTTTCAATTGTTGCAGTCACGTGTAGCAGCATTCATGCACGATCTTAATCGTGCATTGTATTACTGTAGTTGCATTTCCTTTTGTTATTTGTTATGGTAAATTTCTGACTCATTCTTGGTCTTCTATTTTTCCTGCAGTTTAATATGTTCATACTAAATAGCATTCCTGTCCTCGTGACTGTTGTTTCATTTGGGGTGTTCTCATTGCTTGGAGGAGATCTGACACCTGCAAGAGCATTTACGGCACTTTCTCTCTTTTCTGTGCTTCGCTTCCCTTTATTCATGCTTCCGAACATTATAACTCAGGTGATTTCCTTAAAAATGTTCTTTGCACCATGTTTTCATTTTTGGTGCTGAATACTGTGGCATCATTTGTATAATCGCTCCTAATTGCTCTTTTTATTTTCCATCCCTACCTCGTTTTCTAGACCAGTCATTGTCATAACTATTTTGCAGATGCTGACCAGGCTTTTACTTTTGTACGTGGTAAATGCTAATGTATCCTTAAACCGTTTGGAGGAAGTATTATCGACGGAAGAGAGAGTTCTCTTACCCAATCCTCCCATTGAACCTGGACAGCCAGCTATCTCAATAAGGAATGGATGCTTCTCCTGGGATTCAAAGGAGGTCTTCTTTTTCTAATTTATCCCATGTTCTTACTTCTTTTATGTTCTGTCATTACAATTTGTCATTGAAGTACAAAAAATGAGCCAGAAGTATACATATGCAGGCGGATAGGCCAACGTTGTCAAATATCAACTTGGATATACCACTTGGAAGCCTAGTTGCGGTAGTTGGCAGTACAGGAGAAGGAAAAACCTCCCTGATATCTGCCATGCTTGGGGAACTTCCTGCACTATCTGATGCAACAGTTACTCTTAGAGGATTAGTCGCTTATGTTCCACAAGTTTCGTGGATCTTTAACGCAACAGTAAGTTCCTATATGCTTCTGTGCTTTACTTTATAGTATGGTTTTCACTGCGAAGTTTTCAAATGATCCTCTTGGCATAATACTAATTTTGGTATGTATTATATTTTTTCGATATAATGGTATGTGCTTGTAAATATGTCCGCACGCATGCTGATTCTGGATAGTTCACCAGTATTTTATCTTAAGCAATTCTGAGCCTGATGATTGTAATTTACATCGTGCAGGTACGTGACAATATATTGTTTGGTGCTCCGTTTGACCAAGAAAAATATGAAAGGGTGATTGATGTGACAGCACTGAAGCATGACCTTGAGTTAAGTTTTATACACTTTCAGGGCTTGCGGTGATGAGCAGATTGGCGAGGAACCGAATTCAAAACCTGGATTACAATTTAGAAGGGAAATCGTTTGACTGGGACAACGTCGAAATGTAGACGAAGAAAGGCTTTATACTACTTGACCTAAAAGTCCCATTTTGATGAACTTATGGTTGTGTTTTCTTGTAATACACGGGGCAAAATGCCCATTCATTGTAGTATAACGATAGGCTTACGCTTCTTTGGGAAAGAGAGTGTGTTTGGATACTGAGAATGTGGCATCCACAATTGGATACACAGCCTTCCAAGAATGACTTTGAAAGGATAGGAAATGGAATGAGTCCGGGTTGATAAAAATGGTCACCAGCCTTCCAAGAATGACTTTATAAGTTTGCGTGATGATAGAATTTTCATCATTACCATTTACCAGAGCCTTAAGTTAGAAGATGTGACATATGCTCAACATTACTGAACAATTAAAGGTTTACTTTAAAATCTGCAGCTATGACCTATACGCGTTATAACGTATAACTGTCTTTCAAATGTTCTTTGGTTCTTTAGGGCTTTGCTAAAATGTTGAAGTTAGAAGACAGAAGATTGGGACATCGAAGAAGTCTTGTAAAAGCTTAATTTCCCTCTTTCTGGTTCGTAGCATAGCGTGATAACATACAAGAGCTTCTAATGAAGTATCACTTCATGTGTTAATAATATGTTCAAAGACTTTATAAAACTAATGATTTGCAAAAATATATTGTTGTCTTCTTGATTTATATCGTATGTTCTTAAATCTAGCCTCTTTTGTTTTTTAGTCATAATTAAATCGTAGATTTTGAACCCCCCCCCCCCCCCCCAAAAAAAAAAGGATTATTTGTGATTATCAGGATAAGTTTATTTATTGAAACATGTCTAACAAAATCCGTTGTAGTCTAGCTGGTCAGGATACTCGGCTCTCACTCGAGAGACCCGGGTTCGAGTCCCGGCAACGGAGATTACTTTTTCCCTTTCGCCCGAGTTATTTTCCACGTGGCAGGATTATGTAGATGATATTTAGTTTAAATGTTTTTCTTACCTCTTTTCCACCTCGCGTAATAAAATTAAAGTTTTGACGTAAAAAGCGTGACGCTTGCGAAAGCCGAGGCGTGTAGTGAGTTTGTTTCCCATGTGACTGAGGCTCTCTCACGCCTTTGTCTAAAAGGCAAACAAATTATGCGACATCTATTAATGATTTTGGTCAGACTTGTAAATTAATTCTTTTGTTTTCCTTTTTTTTAAAGATTTCTCTTGGTTTTTTTTTACCTTTTTGTTTGCGAAAATAGAATGTGAGGTAATTAATCATGTAAAGTGCTTTTACATACACAATGGAGTAAACACGTAAATAATACCTTCGCGCATTTAGACAATTAGACACCGTCAAATGAGATCGATTTTATTTAACTCTTCCATCTAAGATAAGTTAAACTAGTTTTTTTTAATGGAGACCCCGGTTTTTGTAAAAAATCATATGACTTGCTTTTAGTACATTTAAAGATATATATATATATATATATATAAAGTAGTGGTATACTTTTTCAAAGAAATTGATACAAAATTTGGGGTTGACTTTGTGAGTGTGAGCAACAAAGGCATAGCGTTAACCCATCTAAAAACTAAAAAGCAAAGGAGCTTTTTGTGTGGTCAAGGTCCTCAAGGAGCATAAAATTGGAAAAAAGTATTAAAAAAAAAAAAGCTAATCGAGATTTTGAAGAATCCTAAGATATAAGAACAATGGACACTCCGTTTATGTCCGAATCATTGAACAGCATTGCATACGAATTTTTTTTAATGTATTTCTTTAACTTTTTTTAAGCATTGAACACTATTGCATTGCACATTCATATATGCATACGCAAATAAATTTTCACGGAATTTTAGATAGAGCATTAATTTAATCTAAAATGAAAAAGAAAGATTGGATGATGCAGTGAAGGATCCATATACAACTATTTGTAGATCATGTGTAATATATATTGTGTTAAAAAAAATTTACATGCTCAAATTTATTTGCATTATTAAAATTTCTTAATTTTTTCTTTTTAAACTGGAGTTATGTTTGCTTACTCCAATTGCAAATACTAAAAGACGAAATAGCATCATTTTTGTTTTACAAATATTGTAAACGTGAAACTGTAGGGTATTTGAAGAGTGGAGGAAGATGGATGCAAAAATTCAAACTAAATTGATACGGAGCAGAGATTTGCTCACGAGATATTGGCTCCTAGTTTAAAGTTTAGGTTACATAATATATATCGAAGTACCATGTTGATACGGTGCAGAGATTTGCACCATGTTTGTCTCTCATTGGTAGTTTAAATGATTATGCCATTCTATCATTCGGTTATTCTGCTATAACGTTTATTTATATAACATATCAGTGAAGCCGATTAGTTTATTCTTGAGTCAGTGCATAGTTAGAAACCGGACAAAACTTCAAAATTCAAAAACGGTTTAGTTACACTAAACTTGAGATAAATAATTTATTGAAGTCGTTAATTCAGTTTTAATGGAAAGTTCACAAGTGCAAAACTTAACCAAAGATAGAGCTAACAATAGTGAGGAGAAGAAGTCAAAACTTCACGTGGTCAACCTGGTTATAGCTACGTCAGCATTGAACTAAAAACCTGAGTCGGACAACGAAGCTTCAACCACATGCTTAAGATAGTATAGTACGGACAAATTCCCATTCCATCACTAATAATAGAGGAATATTTTGTAATAAAATGTCTTTCGTGACTTCGCCAAGTTCGCATTATTGGTTTGAAAATTCAGGAAAATAAAAATATATAATTGTTAAAAATGGCAAATTGAAAATCCATAGATAATATAATGGGAGAATTCGAGAAAAGCCATTTTTATGAGAGACAGAGATTCGAGAAAAACTACTTTGTAGAGTAATTTTAAACAATAATGCTACGGTAAAAAATTTGTGACGATTTTATTTATGTTGGTTAAAGAAAAATTGTGGTACACAAAAACATTATTTATTACATGAAAAAATTAATTGATACATAAAAATATAACATTTATGTAGAGAAAACATAATATTTTGTAGATAAAACATAACATAGAGGATAATATTTATAGTGTATTGTAAACGAAAATACAAAATAAATGTTAAACAGTTTTTATAAGAATAGCTAACAGATAATTAGAAACTATGATATTATTATGTTTGAATCAATTATTGAAAACTATTCCCTAAATTTGGGCATGAGAACCTAAACCCTCTATGTGTATAAGAAAAAAAAATAAAGTAACAAAACTGAAACGAACAAACATGTGTTGGGTGTGAAAATCGAAGTTCTAGAGAGCAGAAAATTTGATGTGATTATGATTGAGTAAATGACTAAAAATTATACCATAATTTTGAATTTATAATTTTATAATATTTATTCTGTAATAAGATTACAAAAAATACATTATACCTTACACCCACATAGAATGGGAAACCCAAACATATGATTTACATTATTTATTCTGTAACAAAATTATATCAAAATAAATATTACCCTAAATACATATTAGGGAACCCACACATATGATTTTATAGTATTTATTCCGTAATAAGATTATATAACAAGGATATTATACCATACACGTAAATGGAATAGAGAACCCAAAAAATGATTTTACAATAATTATTCTGTAACAAGATTACAAAAGAAGGATACCATACCATATATTCAAATGGAACGAGGAATCCGAATATATGATTTTATAATATTTATCCCGTAACAATGTTACGAAAGAAGAATATTATATCCTACACACAAATGGAATAAAAAACTCAAAACATATAATTTTACAGTTATATTTGTCTACGCAAAAATATATAAAAAAATGATTTACAGTTATTCTATGACTAAATTATAGAAAAATGAATCTATACCCTAAACTCGTTAGGGAACCAAAACAAATAATTTTACAATATTTATTCCGTAATAATTTTATCAAAGAAAGATATTATAACTTACACCCAAATGGAATAGAGAACTCCAAACATATTATTTATAATATTTTTCCCGTAATAATGTTACAAAAGAAGGATATTATACCTCACATCCACATGAAAAATAGAATCCAAAATATGATTTTATAGTATTTATTATGTAAAAGTATTATAAACGAATGAGTGGACAAAACACATTACATATATTTGTTTACAAAAATACATGAAAAAGTTAAATAGAATTATCTTGTGGATAAAACACAGCAGATATTTGTTTACACAAACATATAGAAAAAATAAAAACAAAATCGAAGTCCTGAAGTATAAACAGAAAAGTTGATGTTACTATATTTGAATAAATTATCAAAATATATACCCTAATAAAATTAAACCTTAAATTATAAATAGAAAACTCAAACATAAATTTTTAGTTATCTAAAACATAATTGTCTTATAAATAAAACACATAACAAATATTTGTATAGGACTATATAAAGTAAAAACAGATTCTTAAATAAAATTAACTGGTTAGAAATGCAAAATAGTCATTTACGAAGTAAAAAAATAATCAAATACCATAACAAAATAGCTTTTTCCGAGAATTGACCAAAAAATAGTTTTTCGAATGCCACTGCTGCTACAGTAGTGGCGTTTTAGATACGTTTTGATAATAACTATAATATAATTTTATTCCTAATTTTGATTAGCAAGAGGAATCCTCAACTACAGTAATACACCTATGCTCAGAACTATTTAAAGCCATTCATAAATTTACACCTACTACGCACTCCGTGACTACGACTTTCGGCTAGGTGTTTCATGGAATATTGAGGTGACATGTTCAAAAAGTTGTGTAATACTATATAGTTTTGATAGGGATTCATCACTATGAGTTGACTAATTGTATGTTTTAGCAGCAAAACATAAATCAAAATGAATTCAGTTGCTTCAAATTTAATTTGACCTTGTGTTAAAAGATTATAAACTTTTCTATTTTGTTCCTTTCACCAAAAGAAATTATTAAAAAAGATTTGTTACTTATTTTTCAAACGGTAGATAGACATATACTTTCAAATTAGGATAAAATTAAAATGATTTATAGTTTGATTTGAAGTAAAACACACATTTATAACATGTACATGTAACCCGCATATGCAAAATGAATGTATTGGATGTTTAAACACAAGTCTCAGTTTAGACAGATTGATTTTGAAAATAATATTTGTATTTCTAATGATGTTTTAGGAGTAAAATATTCCACGTGTTTTATGATAAATGTCGTTTTAACTACTAAAATGTTGTTTAATAAATTTACACTTATTTTCTATTTTATTATCTTAATTATAAAATGATGCATGTTGCATATAATTAGTGGTAGATTTTATATTGATTATTACAAACAATACTTTTTAGTTTTAACGAACATATAATAAAATTAACTTCATCATTATATACAAAAGAACATAACAAAGAGTTTTATGGTCTCTATCAAAATTTGAACTGAGAGTCAGAACACATATATTATCATCATATAACCGCACTCGCACGCCAAAAATTAGTGGGAAGGATTGGATTCTTTGAGTAAAGATTAGGACAGAATTAATCTCCACTTTGTAGAATTTAAATGAAAACAAAGTTTTGCTAATATCGAGAATCAACACAATGAGTATGTTTGAAGATACAAATGACCCCACATGCGTCCATGTGTTCATCAATACTAACCTTACTCTTCTCATTAATCTCCCTATCTCGAGATTTTAAATCTCCATCATCTCTTTCCTTTTTTTTATTTCACCATGGATTAAAATGAATTTATAAATTTCTAAAAGCAACAAATAAAGGAATGATCCATTAACTTAATTTCTATATTTTCTTGCATTTACTTCCTTTTGCCTCTTACAAGGTCACAAGTTTGCCTTTTTATTTATTTATTAATGTAATATAATGTTTGGCTATATGGTCCCATTACATGTATATTCTCGTATAAATGTACGAGAGCTGGTAACTTCTGCTTAGCTGTTCTTGTCTAGCTGGGTTCTTGGGGTTGGGCTCTTTTTCTCCTTTTTTCCCATTATTTTGCTGAAAAAGTTTTGAATTTGGTGTTGCAGATAAGATTATTTGAGATTCTGAGTTTCTTCTATTGCACATCGGTGTTGATTATTTGTGGGGTTTTAGGTTAATTCTGTTACTGAATGTGGAGGAAAGAGGCAGCTTAAGTGTTTGTTAAAATGTCTGAGTGAAGTTGATCTGTTTTAGTTAATATCTCGATCTGGGTATCAAGAGATGGATTCAAAGTCTCTTTCTTTCTGAGAAATTAGCAGTTGCTCTGTGCATTAGGTTTTTTTATTTTGCTGGAAGGATTAGGCTTTTGGAAGCTCAATTATCTTAGTTTCTTTTGGTGGGTTTGTTGAATTCTGGTAAGAGAAAGTATGGCTTGCATGAAGCTGGGATCTAAATCTGATGCTTTCCGGAGACAAGGCCAGGCTTGGTATATTCACTTGATCTTTCTCTAATTTTATATTGTATTTTTGTTAAGTTTATGCTTCTTCTTGCTTTCTCCTTCCAATGGCTCAGACTTGGTCTTAATTTAGGATAAAATTTGAGACCTTTGGTCTTTAAGGCAAGTTCAGTATTGAGTTAAAGCTCTTTCCCTTTGTCTGACTTTGTCTTCTTCGGTTTTTGTCACTGGCAGGTTTTGTACAACTGGACTTCCAAGTGATATTGTTGTTGAAGTTGGTGAGATGTCTTTCCATCTCCACAAGGTAAAAATTTGATTAACTTGGAACAAGACAACACACTCTTCTTGAAAAACAGTGTTATATTATTTCCTTGATCTGGAATAAATATTGTTTTCTAGAATGTTGCATCCTTTTCTGGCATTGTAGAACTCTGTACTGGTATATATCAAAGTAGTTTGTATTTTCCTTCTCCAACATTGTGTCATATAGGTCTTTTGCGGCTCAAAAGATTAAGACTTTGGTTTAGCTCTTTATCTTCTTGTTGTGACTAATTCGCCAATAGAACTGTGCTGGCTGGTTATTGAACTTTGTTTGCGGTGTCTTTCTTATGGTTCCTACAAAACTCATTCAGTATTCGAAGTTTTTTGTAGTGCCTTGTTTCTAACGATGAGAATTTTGATACTTATTTAGAAACCAATCTCTACTCATTGAGAAATTTGCTAATTTCTCATACATGTTTGTGTTTTGATATCTGCAGTTCCCCTTGCTCTCTAAGAGTGGAGTCATGGAAAGAAGGATTGCAGAGGCGTCAAAAGAAGGGGATGATAAATGTCTCATTGAAATTTCTGATCTTCCTGGCGGAGACAAAACGTTTGAACTAGTCGCCAAGTTCTGCTACGGTGTGAAGCTCGAACTCACTGCTTCTAATGTTGTATATCTCAGATGTGCTGCTGAGCATCTCGAAATGACGGAAGAGTATGGAGAAGGAAATCTTATTTCTCAAACTGAAACTTTTTTCAATCAAGTGGTTCTCAAAAGCTGGAAAGATTCAATAAAAGCGCTTCAAAGCTGCGATGAGGTCCTTGAGTATGCAGATCAATTGAACATTACTAAGAAATGCATCGAGTCACTAGCCATGAGAGCATCAACAGACCCAAACTTGTTTGGATGGCCAGTTGTGGAGCATGGTGGGCCCATGCAGAGTCCAGGTGGCAGCGTTTTATGGAACGGGATAAGCACCGGGGCAAGACCTAAACATACTAGTTCAGATTGGTGGTACGAGGATGCTTCTATGCTTAGTTTTCCTCTTTTTAAGAGACTTATCACGGTCATGGACTCCCGAGGCATAAGAGAAGACATTATTGCCAGTGCGCTAACCTATTACACCAGAAAATACTTGCCTGGCTTAAAAAGGCGACGTGGTGGAGCTGAATCTAGTGGTCGTTTCACCACACCTTTGGGCTCGGGGAATGTATTGTCTGAGGAAGAGCAGAAGCTCTTGCTTGAAGAGATCCAGGAGCTTCTCCGAATGCAAAGAGGTTTAGTTCCAACCAAGTTTTTTGTTGACATGCTTCGAATCGCCAAGATTTTGAAAGCTAGTCCGGATTGCATGGCGAATTTGGAGAAGCGGATAGGGATGCAGCTTGACCAGGCATCGTTGGAAGATCTTGTAATGCCTAGCTTTTCTCATACTATGGAGACTCTCTATGATGTTGATTCTGTGCAAAGGATCTTGGACCATTTTCTTGGGACGGATCAGATTATGCCTGGTGGGGTTGGGTCTCCTTGTTCTTCAGTGGATGAAGGGAATTTGATTGGATCCCCACAGTCAATAACACCAATGACAGTGGTTGCAAAGCTGATCGATGGGTATCTTGCCGAAGTTGCTCCTGATGTCAATCTCAAGCTTCCAAAGTTCCAAGCTTTAGCCGCTTCTGTTCCTGAATATGCCAGACTCTTAGATGATGGTCTCTATCGCGCTATAGACATTTATTTAAAGGTTAGACTAAAAAAAACCCATCAATATTCTAAATTTGATATTTTTTTCACACAGACATTAAAAATGGTCTTCTTTTGATGACTCGCAGCATCATCCGTGGTTAGAGGAAACAGAAAGAGAGAATCTTTGCAGGTTGTTAGATTGCCAGAAACTCTCTTTAGAAGCTTGCACACACGCAGCCCAGAACGAGAGATTACCGCTAAGAATAATCGTCCAAGTGCTCTTCTTTGAGCAGCTTCAGCTCAGAACCTCTGTCGCTGGATGCTTTCTGGTTTCAGACAACCTCGATGGCGGATCAAGACAGTTAAGAAGCGGAGGATTTGTTGGAGGATCAACCGAAGGAGGAGGATGGGCAACCGCAGTAAGAGAGAATCAAGTCCTAAAAGTCGGAATGGACAGTATGAGAACGCGAGTTTGTGAGTTGGAGAAAGAATGTTCCAATATGAGACAAGAGATTGAGAAACTCGGTAAGACGACAAAAGGCGGTGGTTCAGGAAGTGGTGGAGGTGGTAGCAAAACATGGGAAAACGTCTCTAAGAAACTAGGGTTCGGTTTTAAGCTGAAGTCACATCAAATGTGCAGTGCTCAAGAAGGATCTGTGTCTAAGTCTAACAGCGAGAATGTGAAGATAGAGAAGCTAAAGGATGTTAAAGAACGTCGTGGGAAGCATAAGAAAGCTTCGAGTATTAGTTCAGAGATGTGAAAATGGTAAATTTCCACGGTGAAAATGTCCAGTTACTGTATTTTGGACATTGTGTTTGTGTAGCTTACAAAGAGAGCTTTCACTGTTAAATGTGTGCATTGTAGTCATGGTTTTTTCAATTGTTTTTGTATCTTAGACGACCAACTATTCTGTCATTTTATTTTATTTTTAATTTGAACCCCGAAGAAAATTAGAAAAAATTCAAAATATTGCTGATAGCGAATATATTTGAACTTTATTTTAATAATCTTCATTATCAAAAGGATTCTTAAGATATAAGGCTTTGACATTTGAAAGCCTAAAAGACTTCAACTCTATTTTGTAAGCACAAAAGAAAAGTAAAGAGATTGAAAATTTTCTCTACAAAACTCATGAGGAATATATATTCCTCGATAATTCTCTCTTTATTTTTTTTTGTCGTCACCTCGATAATTCATTTTTCTTTTCTTATTGTTTATTTTTCCAGTTCCACTAATTTACTCTAAGAATTGTAATACCAGCAATGTGACTAATTTTCTGAAAATTGTTATTCTCATTCACGATTTTCTTTTAAATTTCTCAATCACAGAGATTTTTCCTTGAATATTCTTTTTGGGGACTTGGTAGTTTCAAATTTATATATACAGTACATGATAAGTTAATAAGCCTTTTAAAGCAAAAATAAAAGTTACTAAGCCTTTCATTAATACGAATTGCAATTGTTTCCCTAATTTTTCCTTTATTAATTTTGAATGGAGGAAATATGTAATTAGTTGCTTAAATTGGCTTATTAGAGTTAAGGAAAGAGTTAATTAAAAATAAAAATCTCGAAGACTTGAACTGAACAAGACTCTTATGCTAAGTATTTGAAGAACATATCAGCCGCCAGCTAGACCCAATTAAAAAGCCCAAATTTAAATTTAATTTCCTCCCTTTGTTGTTTTTATTTCCCCCATCTTTTCATTTCCTCTGTTTATAATATTTTTCTCTGAAATCTGAAATCATTTCTTTATTTCTGAATTTTTATTTTCCGTTAATTCGTCGAGTCTCGATCTCCGTTTGTAGTCAGATTTCAAATTCTCCGATCTCCGATTCCGTCGTAAAATTCCCTCTCATTGTTGGAAAGGAGGAGGAGAAAGAGATCTGTCCAGATACGGCGGGAGAAATGGATAGCGGCGACATTGAAGAAGCCGGCAGTAATGGCGAAGAGGAATTCCGGTCAGGACCGCGTCTCGGCGGAAGCAAATACAGACCGGTGGTGGCGCACGATAGAGCTGTTGTTGAGGTGTCCTCCATGGATCCTGGATCTTCCTCCTCTCCCAACCTCAAGTAATTTTTTTTTGTTTTTTTAATAAAATTCGTCAATGATTTTGGGAACTTCATTTTCATGTGGTGTTAGCACAATCTTTTCTGTGTATTGATCCTGCTTCTAAAGCGTTGATGATGATGACGATTAATGTGTACTGATCAGTAGAAATGGGATGCAATTTGGTTCATTTCTATGATTTTCTGCTACCAGATTGTTTAGATTTTTGTTTTCCTATTATTCGTTTCTGCTGTAAGATTCTCCAACAATTTGATGTTGAAAATGACGTTAGCTTAGTAAGATTCACATTACAATTTTGTATTTTTTTGTATTTCATTTACAATTGCTTCAATTACTAGTTGTGGCTGATGTTGGTCACATTGGTAGATGGATTGCATAAGTCTACAAGAGAATTTAAGAGAAACCTCGAAGATGATGTTCTAGTGTAATGAATTGTGAGCACGGAATATTCCAAACACTATCTTGGAAAGACATTCGATGTTTCCGTATTTTATAACTTTTTCATCATAAGTGTCTCACATTTGTAGGTTTTTGACAGGAACATAAAAGTAGTTGCACCAGGAGAGGTGGGCGCTAATGCAAGGGAGGGGACAAGAACAGAGGATGGAGTCAATGTCCATCAGATGGAATCTAAGCTGGAATTATTTGGTTTCGATTCTCTTGTGAACATTCTTGGTTTGAAGAGGTACATGCGATCTTAATTGTTATTTACATTTCTAAATATACACGAGAAAGATGAACTGATGTTCATTTACTGCATTAAGTGGTAGTTAGAAATTACTGGAAATGATCTCTTGCTTTCTTTTGTTAATCACCCTAGGTTTTTTTTTCATCTGAACTGAACCAGTAGATAACGTACTAGACAGAAGTTTCCTACTTGTTTAAACCTGGTGTATTATTTCCCCTGACTATGTATTAAGTAAAGGTTTTTATAGTGACATTGATGTGCATTCCATCAGTTCGTGTTGTTCTTGGTGAATCTCACTAGTAATTGTGTATTTTCTTTTATATATAAAATTGTAAGGATGTATCTTTTATCCTCCTAATGTGGATCTGCCATCTTTACCTTAAACTAAGCTTTACATTTAATCAACTCAGCAGTTCAATTTTCCAATGAAATTTGATGTTATCCCATGTTCGATTTTTTCTTCCACAGGATATATGTCATTTGCTTTGGGAAACACATATTCTCTTAATTCTACATGTGGTGATGTAATAAATTTCTCTTTCAGTATGACAGGGGAGCAAATTGCTGCACCATCTAGCCCTAGAGATGGGGAGGATATCTCCATCACACAAGGGCATCCAAGGGTATCTTCCTATTCCAAATAGCTTCTCACTTCTTTGTAAATCATACAGTTGATGATTTCTGCCAGGCTCTTCTGCTCAAGCGCTTCTCTCTGTTTTCTCTAAAGAAAAAGACTGTCAAGTCATATCCGGCTTAGTCAAGATAGGCATATGAGAGATTTTAGGGAACATTCGAAAATAACATAAAAGTTAATACATTTCTACTCTGGCGATGCAGGGGCACGCCAGGTGTTCAAGTGTCATGTACTAGATTTACTCCTTGTCTCCTGCAGTTTTCGTTCCTTATTTGCTTGGAAACATTTAGCAACTTAAGATGCACAACAGTTTTATATACGGAAGTATGACCTCTTACATTGCAAAGATTGCCTTCCTTCATCTGATTGTTTTGCTGCTTTCTGTTTGGCAATCATTGTTTCAAGATGATTAGATGGTTTTAGTTCATCTGATAATTTCCTTGTTGTTCTGTTGTTGACTCTGTCTAGTATGGTTCATGCAAAAGTAAGGTTTTCTTAGAATTCCAGTCTGGCGATTTTTTTTTCATTGTTTCCTGTAAGGATCTTTTTGACATAGGCATCATCTATTGCTGAATTTATGGTTTTTCACCATGTTACTTTATTTGCATCTTCTTGCAGCCTCCTGCTCTCAAGATGGGTACAATGATGGGAGTTTTCGTTCCCTGCTTGCAAAACATATTAGGAATTATATACTATATCCGTTTCACATGGTGAGACTGCAAGTACTTGATGTTTCACAACAGACTGCAAAGTCATCATGGCCTACCTTAATCTGTTCAATTTTCAGGATTGTTGGCATGGCTGGTATTGGACAAGGCCTAGTATTGGTTTTGCTCTGTGGCTTATGTACATTCTTGACGACAATATCTTTGAGTGCTATTGCAACAAATGGCGCAATGAAGGTTATTCTCTTTTTCTGTTATATCACCTGAATTTTCTGTGAATAAATCGAACCATATTTAGAGATATCCCTCCTTCTGTTGGGTCTGTGGTCCATAGTTGGCACCCCCTATTACTTTTTTATTTCTTTTGTGATTGGACAATAGTAAAGACATCAAGTGTATTAATAACTTTTGCGTTACTTCCAGGGTGGAGGGCCATATTACCTCATTGGTCGAGCTCTTGGTCCGGAAGTTGGGATTAGCATAGGTTTATGCTTCTTCCTTGGCAATGCAGTTGCTGGAGCTCTGTAAGTGTAAATCCTGGATCTTTTCGAGGAATCTACCTTGGAAAAAGTCTTAAGCTTGACACTCATTATTTTAAGTTGTTGGTGCTCTGCTCAGTTTCACATGGTCTCCTAGTGCTTCTGATGACCACTTTTTCTGATTTCCTCTTTATCATTGTAGGTACGTTTTGGGTGCTGTGGAGACTTTTCTAAAAGCATTCCCTGCTGCTGGGATTTTTAGAGGTATTAATTACTGTGGAACTTGTAAGAATGAAACCTGTGAACTATTGCAAAGGGCTACTAGGACTTCTAAACAACTCTGAGTAATTTGTCAGTTTTGTTAAAGAATTTGTTAGTTTTTTTTAACTCCTCTATTATTCTTATCTAAGCCACCACTTTAACATGCTACTCTTGAGACCTGAGATTTGTTTCATCAGTTTGTTTGAAGTGGCAAAGCGTATATGCAATCCAAGATTTGCAAGAAACAAAAGACTATATTATTGATTACCAATTTCTGAGCTCTGTTTACCAAAAAGTTACTTGTTTTCCCTGAGGACATAATCTATAGCCTACAAGTCACATTTCGTTATTTAGCTGTGTTTCAATTTTAATTGCAGAAACTATCACAAAGGTTAATGGAACAGCGGTTTCCGAATCAATACAAAGCCCGAACTCGCATGACTTGCAGATTTATGGAATTGTTGTGACGATCCTTCTTTGCTTCATTGTGTTTGGCGGCGTGAAGATGATCAATCGGGTTGCACCTGCTTTCCTCGTACCTGTTTTGCTCTCTATCTTCTGCATATTCATCGGGATATTTTTGGCGAAGACAGATGATCCTGACAGTAAGTCGTTTCTGGATATTTTTGGAAACAGGCATAGTGTTTATTTTCCCCCGAATTGTTAACCTTCCCTTTGTTCCATTGTTATGATTTGAGCAGCTGGGATTACGGGATTGCGTTTAAAAAGTTTTAAAGATAACTGGGGTTCTGCTTATCAGACAACAAATAATGCGGGAATTCCTGATCCAACTGGAGGCACGTACTGGAGTTTCAAGTGAGTAACTTCCAGATATTGTGTTGCCTATGATAGAAAAACTCTAGTTTTGGTTGTAAGTTGATGAAATAATTTTTATCTGTTCAGTTTTTACTCTGTAATATATTTACACTTCTCTTTGGTTGTTTTCAGTGAGCTGGTGGGTCTATTTTTCCCTGCTGTAACAGGAATTATGGCTGGTTCAAATCGATCAGCTTCATTGAAAGACACACAAAGATCCATTCCTGTTGGAACGTTGGCTGCCACTCTGACTACAACCTCACTATATATAATCTCTGTGTTGTTTTTTGGAGCTGTTGCGACCCGGGACAAACTTTTGACTGATAGGTAATGATGTTACTCCTCGTGTGTTTTATTTTTTTGTTTCACAGCTGAAGTGACCTGAAGGAAATGCAAAAGCCCACTTATTACTTGCACTTTCGTTTCTCTAGCATGGTTAAACTTGAAAGAAATTAAAGATGGCTTCATGTTCTGAAATATACTTCAGAAAACTACTTGGGCCCTACAAAACTGTACTTTTCTTAGTTTATATGTCAGAATAGATTTAGGGTCCCATCGATTTACATGTCTAACACTGCTCGCAGGACCTATTCTTTAGCACTTCAACACCTATTAAATCATGAACTTTTTTTAATTCATGCAATGAATAATTTTCCTCTATTGCAGGCTACTTACTGCTACAATTGCTTGGCCTTTCCCTGCCATTGTTCACGTTGGAATCATCCTTTCAACCTTAGGGGCTGCTCTCCAGAGTTTGACAGGGGCCCCACGATTACTTGCTGCTATAGCAAATGACGATATTCTCCCCATCCTGAATTATTTTAAAGTTGCAGATACTAGTGAACCTCACATAGCAACGCTTTTCACAGCCTTGATCTGCATCGGATGTGTTGTTATCGGAAATCTGGATCTTATCACACCGACTGTGACTATGTTTTATCTTTTATGCTATTCGGGGGTCAACTTGTCTTGTTTCCTGCTCGATCTTCTTGATGCTCCAAGTTGGCGTCCACGTTGGAAATATCATCATTGGAGCCTTTCCTTTGTTGGAGCCTCACTTTGCATAGGTATAAATTTTCAAATATTCTCTGGAGAAAGTGTCTTCGTACAGTCTTCCTATGTATACCATTCCTATAAAACGAATTCTAATTGAGTGTACCATGTAACTTATCTCACCTGAAGCTTGAGATGTCTTATTGTAAAGACTTTTGTTGATTTTTTCATTTCTTCTCTACTGTTGCAGTGATCATGTTCTTGATTTCTTGGCCATTCACTGTGGTTGCTATTGCACTTGCAAGTCTTATATACAAATACGTTGGCCTAAAAGGAAAGGCAGGGGACTGGGGGGATGGTTTCAAGAGTGCATACTTTCAGTTGGCCCTTCGTAGTCTCAGGTCACTCGGAGGTACGCTGCATATATTATTTTGCTTGTAACCAATGGATTACATAATATACATTCTCTAAGTTCCATTATGCTGGACCTGCTGTATCCATTTGGTTCATTATTAAATGGTCCATGTATTTAAAGCTAACCTCATGTACTGTCATTTCTCCTCACTGCAGCGAATCAAGTGCACCCAAAGAACTGGTACCCAATTCCCCTTGTTTTCTGCAGACCATGGGGACAGCTCCCGGAAAATGTTCCGTGCCACCCTAAGCTGGCTGATTTTGCTAACTGTATGAAGAAAAAAGGTCGTGGAATGTCAATCTTTGTCTCAATATTAGATGGTGACTACTATGAATGTGCTGAAGAAGCAAAGGAAGCCTGCAAACAACTAGCTACCTACATAGAGTATAAGCGTTGTGAAGGTGTAGCTGAAATCGTTGTTGCCCCAAACATGACGGAAGGGTTCCGTGGGATCATCCAGACGATGGGACTCGGGAATCTCAAACCCAACATCGTGGTAATGCGGTACCCTGAGATCTGGCGCCGAGAAAATCTAACAGAGATTCCATCCACATTTGTTGGGATAATCAACGACTGCATAACAGCAAACAAAGCAGTTGTCATCATCAAAGGGTTAGACGAATGGCCAAACGAGTACCAAAGACAGTACGGAACAATCGACTTGTACTGGATTGTAAGAGACGGTGGGCTCATGCTTCTTCTCTCACAGCTTCTTCTGACAAAAGAAAGCTTCGAAAGCTGCAAAATCCAACTCTTCTGTATAGCTGAAGAGGATTCAGATGCGGAAGCACTCAAAGCTGACGTGAAGAAGTTCCTCTACGATCTCAGAATGCAAGCTGAAGTAATCGTGGTCACAATGAGGTCATGGGACATAAGATCTGAAGGAAACAGCAAAGAAGATTCACTTGAAGCTTTTGATGCTGCACAGAGGCGAATCTCAGATTACTTGGGAGAGATCAAGAGACAAGGTTCGAATCCTTTGTTGGCGAATGGGAAACCGATGGTGGTGAATGAGCAACAAGTGGAGAAGTTTCTATACACAATGCTGAAACTGAATTCGACCATTCTCAGTTACTCGAGGATGGCTGCCGTGGTTCTGGTTAGTCTCCCGCCGCCTCCGTTGAACCACCCGGCGTATTTCTACATGGAATATATGGATTTGCTGGTGGAGAATGTGCAAAGGATGTTGATCGTAAGAGGGTATCACAGAGATGTTGTAACTTTGTTTACATAGTTTCAATCTCATTTTATACCCACCAAGAATTATCCAAAAGCCTGCTGCCCATGAAGGTCAGTTTTTCTTACAGTTCATAATTTCTTTTCTAGTAGTACAGAGAATTCCATTTTGTTGAAAATAATTGAATTGAATCTTCCTGCGAGCTTAGTTTTTTTTTTTTGGGCTGCAGATAGAACATTTCTGAGGTTGTATTCTGAGACAGTTCAATACATTTCCCTCTCATGGATATCTCCTGACTTTTGGAAGATTTTGAGATAATTAGCTTCATATAAACCTATGGTTACATCCATAATTTTCAATGGTCACCGCTCACTAACTTTTTCATGTTTTTAAAAATCTTCAAAATTACTTGGATTATTTACCAGAGATGAAACGAGACAAGGATTTTGTTAACCTGATACAATATTTTACAAGTTACAACATCAATCGAACGATCAAAGAAAGGCAACTGTAAATTGCAGTGATTTGTTATGTACAAAAACTCTATTTTGGTCTTATATTCTTTTCAATGTCTCTTAAAGCCCTAAACCATATATTAATAGACCTCTTCTTTGTTAAGATAATGATAGTTAAAATTTGGTTTTCCAGAAGCACAAAGAATCATATTCCATTAAACTATATAATCACCCCAAAAAAAACGACTAGAAAAGAAAACGTAAACACTTTCTAAAATATGAGCAACACTTAAAAACACACACTCCAAGCAAAGCATCAGTCCTAAGATAACAAACTAAAGCCAACGGTTAAATAAATTTAAAAAAGTTTGTCAAGCTCTTACATTAGAATCATTAAAAAAAATACATAAAACACATTATAAAGAGGCAATACTTTCAACGTGTTGGGGTGAGATAGGAAAACACAGCTTGCCTTTGAGTCCATAATGGTGCCTAAACTCTTAATCGCCTGCAATTCCTCGGTGACATAGATGTAGGGGCAAAAATGATTTCACCAGCCTTGTTGGTGCCCGGGGAAGTCATATCCCTACCCATCCCCAAAGAGAAGGGAAGCACTAATGTTTGCTTGGACCAATCTTGTTTCTTGACATCCTCTAGTATCCCTAAATCAAAACTGAGGAAAGGAGTAGAGGGGTGTCTTGCGATGGAAGCTACCTTCCCTTTGTATTCTATCAATATTGATTCACTCTCCGAACACACAACATCCTTAGGCGCTTTGATAAAACTTAGCCTCTCAAATCTAACATCAAAACACACAATCACCGGATTGGTTCCCAAGCACCCCAATAAACAAAACCATTGATGCATACGTCCTTAGTTAGAATGAAATAAGGCGCGGAGGTAACCTTATTGCGTCTCCATGGCGATTCTTTTCCTCCAAATGTTCTAACCTCGAACTCTAGAAAAGAAAAATGAGTACGCACACAGGTCAATGTTTTGAATTGATACTCAACAGGATCGTATCTCAAGTATGTGGGGCATCCTTTAACGGAAAAGGTAATGACTTACCCGGTGCTAGGTTACATACAATGAACTGAGCACCATTAGGACAACCGACAAAGCCATGGACGGAAAAACCCTAGGGCTCATTTAAGATGACTGAAGGTATTGTCATGTCGAGATTGGCAACCAAAGAAGAAGATTCCTCTCTCGTACGACGAGGAGAAGATGAACAAACGCTTGGCATCATTCTCGGGATATACACGACTGAAAGTGATTATAAACTGTGATCGCATTGTGGAGGACATAGCGTAGTAGTAATCGAAGAATATCTGGCTTCGGCGAATGGAATAGCACATCTTGGACACGCATCGGAACTTCACAAGAGACTTTGCCGGAAATCTAGTCAGTATCTCCACCTCTAGGTCAAAAGGGATGGGATCTACTTTACTTGCGCTTCTGACTTTCTCATCGTCCTCTGTATGATCTCGTTCCTTGCGTTTCAAGGCGCCTCCCAAGCAAACCCTACATTTGGCTCGGCAAAGGAGTTTCTTTTGGTGGGTCTTCATTAGAAACTTGGCAGGCAATCTGTCAGCTTTAGATCAAGAGGGATCGGATCTAAGCTGTTGCAGAACATATTCTTGGAATCGTCCCTGCGTTTCATGACGGCTCCCGGCGAAACCCTGAATTCTGACTCGGAGAAATCAGAGAGAATTGCAAAGACCTCGATCTATATTAATTTACTCGACAAAGACCTAGGGTCTTCAAGGAGCTTCCTTGTTTGGTCTTTATTTTCTTTTCAAAGTCTCTTAAAACCCTAAATAATAAACTAAATTATACTAAAGACGCATGGCGTGAGAGTTGTATTAACTTAACTGTTAGATTGAAAATACAAAAATTGGAAAAACGAATATCTGGCGCTAATGTTAAATCCAAATAGAGAAGCTTCAAAAATCTTAGCTTTGTAAGTCTCTCATTCTCTGTCTCTTTCACCGACGCTTCTTTCCTTCCCCATGTCTTGATCGTCTTGGAGCTTCGTCTTCGTCTTCACTTTCACTCTCTTCGTTTCTCAAACTGTTCCCAACCTCAAACTGCTCCATCTCATGTGATGTCTCCTGATTCTGTTGATCCGTCACCATTCCTCTGTCATCGCTTGTCTCTGGTGTTTTCTGGTATATCGGGCCAGGACGTGCAGATGATGTTGTTGGTGGATAATACATTGGCCTGCCTCCTCCTCGAGGAGCGTTTCCCATTCCTCCCATATGCGGGCCACGTCCTGCGCCTCCCATCATACCGTAACCGCCATGTGGAAACTGTTGCGGAGGCCTACCAGGAAACAACATATTGGGTACAGGTCCTCTGAAATCACCACCGAACCTCGGTCCATATGGTCCAAAGGGTCTTGGACCCATACCAAATGGATCAGGCATACCGTTATAACCACCAGGCCCGTAGGGAAATGCATCGGCAGGGCCCATTACTCCGAGAGGGAAACCTCCCATTCTGGGCATTGGTCTGATTCCGCATCCTAGAGGCATCTGAGGAGGCCACATCATTCCTCTTCCTCTGCATTGAGGATCTCCCGCCATGATGTCCTCTTCTTCCTCACTTTCATCTTCTTCCTCTTCCTCTTCTTCATTGTCTTCAAACGGCACGATGTCTGGATTTTCAGCTCTACTCTCTGGATTCACACCCTTTGCTCTTTCTTCTTCTCGTTTGGCTTCTGCAGCTATGGAGATCCCCTTGAATTCATGGAAAAACAAAATTTAACAGTTTATAATGAAGTAACAGAATGAAATGTCCTATAAGAAACAAAAGTCACCAATAAAATAGCATATGGAGCTTAAGTCTTCAGTGTGACATAAATTATATGCTTAAGAACCATGAAAGAACAAGGTAAAACAACATAGAGAGAATGGGAGACAGTGGGAGAGACTATATACCATAAGCTCGCTATCTGGTTCAAGATAAAGCAAAGAAGCCAGCTCTTCACCAATGGAAGGCTCTAACTCTTGACAGTCTCTGCTTATCTGCGGTCATAGAACCAAAAGAGTAAGATGAAGTAGGTTACATGCAAATACTAAAAAAGCATTACATAAACATTACACAACGACCATTAGACCATTAGCTAATAGTAGTAACTTGCAATGACTAGCAAAATATTTGTGTAACCGTACGAGTGAGGTCAGCATGTGACAATTTAGGCCTTTGCGGCTAAAGAACTGATGTAAACATCTTTATCTATCATGAGCTGTATCTAACAAACGTTAGCATTCCCACATAGAAGACCAACTAGAGCAGCGTAAGAAAGAAAAACATGGTGAGAAGTTCCACATACCTTCACAGGTAAGTTTTCGTTGTAAGGGTTCCTCAAATTCCGAGTTTTGTAGAAGGAAAGTTCGCACAACTACAATCATAAGAATTACAATCAATCATAAGTCATGTTACTGCATGAATTACGAAAACATCCCCTTTATTTCTCAGTAGCATGCGCAAGAGCTCATTATTAACCTCGAGCATAATCAACATCGGAGAAACAAAAAAGTGGAAAGGTGTGTATTGAGATCGGTGGTGTAAAAAGGGCACAGTGACCTATCCTGCGAGCTGAGATTTACTGTTTAGAATATATCACCAGAAGTGCAAAAATAAACCAGGATTCAGAGAAAGGACTATTTATTAAAGGGAAAGCTTATTCACTCAGTATACCTTTAACCATTTAACTGAAAAGTTCCGGCCATACTGTGCAGTTCCATGTTCATGTTTCCAGTTTCCTCCACCAATGTAACCACCAATTCTTGATGTCATCTTAGCACAGCCCTATAGCATCATATGAAACAAAGTTATTTGGAATCAGATCTACCAAATACAACCTTATGGAGATGAAACCCACAAAGGCAACCATTGATACAGATGAATAGGGAATTTGATCTGTCTATACAGTAGGCTTCCAGTAGCTAATGTTTAACCCAATAAACTACCTGGAAATGCCGGGTCCGGTTGACAGAAAATATTAAGATCACATTTTCCACAGAGTCAAAAGCTTCATTAAGTTTAGCTTCATTGCTCCTTTGTGTAGCCCATACTCCTTGTTGCACAGATAATTCAAAATTTTCTCGATTGCAACTTTTAACTACAAAATACCTGAAAAACCAAGAAGATTCTAAACTACATAAGGGATGACCAATGAAGAGTAAGATATATGATAAAGCATATATAGATACAGTTAACGAATCCATAAAATCAAACATACAGCAATTACATCAAACTTAATATCGAGCACTCAAGATGATCATCTTCGAAAGACGAAATCGTAGACAATGTTTGAAGAATTCCATTCTTCTTGAGATAATGATTCAAGATCAATAGTATGAGATTTCAGAAGATATAGCCACATGAATTACAAGGTCCCTAACAAAATAGTGCTATAAATATAATAGTTATATTGAAATAATAAAGAATTTTTGGTATGCTTCTTTGTGACATAAATCAACTATAATCATCTACAAAATAAAATATCAACAAAAACCAGTATATGTATACCACCATTTGCAAAGCCTATCTCCCACATTTTAGCTGAAGGAAGAAGAGGACCTGATGGCAAAAGGAGACTAATAATACTCAAAAGAAAACTCAGAGTGCAAAGCGAGTAAGAAGGAGGTCGATCTTTTCTTTTTCTTTTAGCAATTGAGGTCAAATACAATCTCTGAAATTTACTTAACTATCAAAGAAAAATATGCTAAAATCAGGTAGATTACCATGAAGCTAAATATATATATCTGTATATATATGAAGTTTAAAAAATCTGAACTTTGCAAAAAACTAGTTACATTTTAAAGTGATCAAAGCTCTTATAAGAAACCAATGGTTCAATAGTGGACCAACAACAACTTCTTGTAGGTATATAGAAACATAATTTACATAACCCAATTAAAAACTTGGGATTACATAACCCAATTAAAAAACTTGGGACTCTGAACACACCTATTTACCCCTTGAGGCAAAGGATGAGATTTTCTGTTTGATTGGTCAGCAGGGTTTTGTATCTGATTCTGGCTGACCTGGTGTTGTGATTGCTGAGGTTGTTGTTGTTGTCGCTGCAAGTTACCTGATTCTTGTGGCTGCCCTTGCGACAGAACTTGCACCTGAGGTTTATCTGGTAGCTGTGGAGTAACATTTCGTGGTTGATAGAACCTATTTGGCCCATTATTGTATGAAGTCAATTGTTGTATCTTCTGAAGAACTTCGTCAACTGGAGGTGGAGGTCCAGGAAGCTTAGCATGCCTGTATCGACACTCAGGACCATTGGGACAAAACCCCAGCTTGTACCTATAACCAAAAAAAAGCTAACCCAAATTAAGAATCAACACAATCTCAATCATTGCATAGTTTACATAATTGTTGCATAGCCTCTTAAGTACCAAATTCATCATTTCTACTGAAAAAAACATGGAACTGAAAGTAAAAAACGAAGCAAGTTGATATGTACATACATATTACATTCTTTGATATCTTCATTGGTATGTTTATATACACAATCCTGCTCTCGACATTCACCGTATAACCGGAAAAAACGGCAGATTGGCATACGAGCTTTGTCATACTGATGGAGAAACCCACAGGCGTCACCTTTCATACACAGACCTCGAAGCCAGTGTCTACAAACAGTCTGACGGAAACTTCTTCCCCTCCCAGCTCCAGCCACCGTCGCGGAAGGATGATCGTAGCTTGGTGCTATGTTAACAGCGGCGGAGGAAGAGTTTTCAGGAGGAGCAACTGGGACAGAAGTGATGGGCTGGATAGGTCCGGCATCGAGACCGCCTTCAAAATCGAAGCTGAGGCCATCAGCGTCCTCCATTGTTAACGTTGCTCTTCTGAGATTTGAATTTTCTAGGGATTTGAAGAAGCGAAGAGAGAACAATCATGAGAATTAAGCTTCTGATGTAAACAAGGTTTTACGAATCAGGCTCGGTTCATCGGTTAAATTTGATTGAACCGGTGATTTTGACGGTTTATTGAACCGAATGTATTTATTTGTCTTGAATTTATGTTTAAACAAAATGCATTTCGGAGTAGGCGACGGAGAGAATTTTTTTTTAATTTAAATATATTATATAAATAGGGGTGCTACGGATCCAGATATCCGGAATTTTTGGGATATCCGGATTCATCTAAATTTAAAAAACTTTATAAAAATATGATGTAAAAAAGTGGATATTTAGTATAAAAAAGATTTTTTTTTTAATTTGGACCAAATTTGGATATTCATTCGGAAGTTTTTTAATATCCGGATCTGTCCATTTCAGATATCTGTTTTTTTAATCTAATCCTAAATCCATATCTGTATATCCGACGAATTCATATATTGCTTAACAAGCCTAATATAAAAGAATGGTAAGTGATTTTCCACTTATATAATATTTCTTAAAACATTTTCAAACAAAATTGTTTCTAATTTCTTAAAGATCAACAAATTAATATTAGCCCCATATGTAATTTGAAAATATGAGAATCGCTTGTTGTTTACCCATGCTTCTGAATATCTATTCCCATTCTTTCTCAATCACATGTTGTCTGCACTTTCCCAAGTATCTTCAACTTTGCATTCGGCTTATTCCTAATAAACCTATTTGGTCTATCATTCCTGAGAAAGTCTCTTTCAACGTAGTACCAATATTGATCCGGTGGGAAGTACCTATTAGCATCGTAAGTCAGAACAGTCTGTTCATCTTCGTAAAAATTGAAAGTTCTAATGATGTTTCTTTGAAAAGATGTACCAGAACCAGAGATTGGAAAGGCTGGTCGTTTATTTCCAATCTACACTCATGTTACCTCCAACCTGTATTTATCACTTGATTAGTTTCAAAATGAAATCCTTTGGGTAGTTGTTCCGCCATAACACTATCAAATGAGATACTAGGCAATATCATTTCACCAAAGTCATCAATCATCAAAGTAAAATCAATATAAAGAACTCCTTTGAAATCAGATTATCTATTAACTAACATATTTTTGATCATCTTTATCATCAAATATAAACAATCATAAGCAATATATATCATCTCATCATAAGCTGCCTTTGTTTGTAAACCTAATAAAAGCTTCATTGTTGTTTAAGATTATTGTACTAAGATATGCTATATGCATTTATATATACAGTGTGCATACGTTTTCTAAACTGATCAACAGAATAAAAACTGTATATATAATAAATTAATAATCTAAAGTTCTGAACATTTATGACTTATGTTATAACATATACTACCCGTGCATAAATATTACTTTCTTCAAAAATTAAACTTTTTATGTCAAATTAAAATGTAGTTTTAGTTAAATTACAAACAATCGTTAACAGATGCAAACAAAACAGTTAAAACAAAGCAAGACCCAACGTTAAAAAAAAAAAGTAATAATTTTTTTTTATTAAAACAGATCGGAATTAGACTTTTATTAAAATAATACAACGCTTAATTGTTACAATTTGTATTTTTTATTATAATATACTGAAATTATTAATTCTAGACGGTTAATATTCGTTTATACACATGCGTCATATTAAAAAGATGGGGCAAGAATCTACGGTTCAGATTTGTTTTAATAAAAATCTTCTATGATTATTTTTGTATCAATAAACATATATATTACCCCAAATTTTCTGTAAGAAAATATTTTCTTAAAACAAATCTAATACTGAAATTATTAATACCTACTGTTAATATTTTATTATAATTATGTTAAAATTCTTACATTCAGCCATATACTGAAATTTTACAAACGCTTAAAAGATTTTTAATACTGAAATTAACCTTAAAATATTATCTACGCTTAATTGTTGCATTTTTAAAAATATATATTTTTGTAAAAATCTTATTATTCATACTGAAATAAAATAAAACGCTTAATTTAACAAATATTGTTACATGTCCATAAATATGTTCGAATTTGAGTTTTTATACCACGTTTTTTTAATCTTTTGAAGAAGCGTACCCCTAAGTATGTTTGAATTTGACTTAATAAGAAACAAATTAAAAAAAATAATACATTTTCATCCACCAGAATAATTTCCATGCCGGAAATTGATTCATGTTTATCTTTCAGATGAAAATCTCAAGTACGATATATTAGAATTCTAATCTTCCATTTTTTTTGGAAGAATTTAGTTGAGAAATTGAAATAAAATCCAAAAACATCTTAAACCTGATGGATCATAAAGAATTAGCATCAGAAGAAAAATGAATTTGAATGAATATATATAAATTTGTCATATAGCTGAATAAATTGAGATGAGGGAAAAAAGAATTGGAATATAGAGAGGAAGAACAAATAGAGAAAAAGAAGTTTTAAATCGTAACAAATAGAAAAGAAAAGAAGTTATAAATTCTGAGGTATACTTGAAGATGATGTAGTGGAAGATATTTTAGGAAAAAGAAAAGAAGAAAGGAGTTATAAAAAAAAGGAAAGAGATTTTTATAATTTCAAATTCACATTTTCTTACAATTATTCCAATCGTTTTTATTTTTGTAAATTTTAATTGGATTTAAATTGAAAACCAAAATTTATGTGGCAAACTTTGGTTGGTGTGTTTATTAGATAAAGGATACACAATATTCCAAGAAGTAATTAAAATCACATTATTTATTTACTCTTCTCAAACAAAAGAACATTTAAACAACAATATTTTGCAATTTAGTAATTAGCTAATCATCTTAAAACTTTTTAATGTTGATTTTAAAAATACGATTTCAACCAATTTATACAATTATATATAGATATGAATATAACACTTTTTATATATTTGTCATTTCATTTGGAAATTATTACAGTTTTTTTTTCATTTTGTAGCTTGAAACACTTTTTTAACTGTCATTTCACTATTTGTTTAAAGCTACTAGTTTAATATTACTTAAATGAAACTATTATCTTATTTTGGTATTCAAGTGATAAATATTTTTTTGGTCATGTGGTAAACTATTAAACACTTTTTTAATGTGCTATTTATTAGAAATTTTTATTTTGTTGTTTATACCATAACATTTTTGATTACGACGAATACAACCGAGAGAAATGTTCATAATCTTACGCCACCATCTTTTCTTTTATTTTTATGTTTCTTACCAATACTTTTTTTCATTCTCATATATTCTCTTAAACCTATAAGTGGAAAGCCACAGATTTGATGTGGTGGTGGTTGGACTTTGTCACAGTCGATCTTAAACTTTTTTTTGTTTAAATTCTGCATGTATTCTCATATAATATGTTGTAGTTTTCTTATTTTCTAATGAACACAAGAAATAAAATAAAAAATGTAACTTTACCTCGGATTTCCTTCTTCTACGACTTCTTGTTCAAGCAGAGACAACGATACAACTGTGCGAGGTTAATCCCTTAACAATGACATAAATATATTGAACTATATAACGTGTGATTTTCGACTTCGTATAATTTTATAAAAAATTATATTGATGGGTTTTTAACAGAAAATCCATTATATTATTATACGTGTCAATTATAAAAGTATCCATTAATTCACCATCTCAAAAGTTTGTACCATACAAAATTTAACGATCCCAAAAATTTTGAAGTATGATGTAAGTTATAAAATAATCCATTAATTTAACTTTCTAATTTCTTTTTACCTTTCCTCTAACTTCTTTATCTCTCAATTTTTTTTTCAAAAGTAATTTTTTAAATCAATATTTTTTTTCGTTTTTCTGTAAATTCGCCAGTCGGCGTCGACTCCGGCGTCAGCCGTACTCTTTTTTACTTTATTATTGGATTTATCTTAAAAAACCTTCAATATTTGGGGACGGTAAATTGGAAAAGCACAAGTGTAGACGATTTTTTGGATGATTGTCTTTCTTCTCTTCACGGTTTTGCCAGTACCGGCGATCTGTATGTGATCTCGCCTATGAGTACGATATATTTTTTCACACCACAATTGGTTGAGTTGGTGTCTTTTCGACGTGTCTCTTTAACACGTTGTGTTTGTTCATGTATTTTGCCGACAATGTCATAATGTTTATCATGTATAACATTTTGATATATTATATTGGGTGAAAAATGGTCATATTTTTCACTCTAGTTTTTTTGTGTTAGTTATTTTATGTCTCTCTTCGTAGACTTTGATTCTGGTGAAGTTATCATTCGTGGTGTTTGTGCTGGTTATTTCTGTTGGTTTGATAAAATCTAGGCGAAAGAAAAATTCATACAAAGACAACCATTGGTTATGGAGTTTGAAGTCTTCATGCAACGGTGTTTTGAGATTTGCAAAATTTTTATAGTGCGTCATAATTGAGTGATAACAAAAAATCGCAATGGTTGAGTTCGAATACGGAAAAGAAACTTAACAGATTTGTTAATCTATTAGCGAATAAGACTTTTAAAGTTGAAGCATCATTAATTTCGCTTCTTATATTGTATCGTTTTTAACCTCTTATTTAGAGTATAGTTACATGAATATTATCTCTGTAATCTTGTAAACTTTTGATCGAAATGATAATAATATTTAGACATTAAAAAAAACTATTGATTCACCATAAGTTGTAATAAAGTAATAAACCATTTGTCAAATAAGCTTCAAACTGCTTATTCTGGTTCAGTTGTTCTCTTGGTTTAACAATGTCTCATATCACCTTCGTACCAACAATTTAAGTTCATTAATCAACAAAATAATACTAAACCCAGAAAAATGGGTATCAAATCTTTCACCTTTCCTAAAAACATTTAAAACCCCTTCAATTTTTGTGGATTTTTAAACCCTCAACTTTTAATAAATGGTAAAATAACCCCTATTATCATTAAAATTAAATAAAGAAGTGTATTAAAATAAAAATAAATAAAAACAATTTAGTTTATGATTTATATTTCTCTAAATTCGAGTTTGCAGTTTTTTTCCAATATTGAGTTTATTTTGTAATTTATTAAAATTTTATTGGTTAGTACATTTTGGTTTGAATTTGTTCGATTCTTTTTTTTTTTAATTTAAAATGGATTGAAATTACAAAAAAAATTCAGTTTCCATTGGATTTGTATCAGTTTTGGATTAAAATATGGATAAATAATGATTAACAAAAAAAATTAAGATTATATTTTAAGTATATCTTTAATTTTATATTTAAATTGAAATATTAATTCTTAATGAATGTTTACTTATGTTATTCTGTCCGATGAAAATATTTTGGTCTAGAAGTTTATATACTTTTGTAATATTACAAAATTTGGTTTGTTTTCATGTTAATAAGTTTCTGTAAATCGAACTAAATAAACATTTATTAACAGAATTCATATTCAGTTCAGTATAACAATTTATATATGGCTTGTACTATTACAAAATTGGTTTAGTTTTACGTTGATGAATTTTTGTAACCCAACCGAATTAATTTTTATTAGTTAATATTTTCAATTAATACATATATATAATAATTTAAAATATACTAAAATATATTATATATAACATAAAATAATTACTTAGATCTAAAATCGAATCTAACCCAAACTCGAATTGAAATAAATTTTGGATCTAGTATTGACATGTTTTTCTAAATACTAAATTGATGGTCCAAACCAATAAATTAAAATAATATATATAAGATCAAGAAACTGATTTACTATATCTCAACTAAAATCACGGTTTCACATAAGTTTTTTACATTATGACTAAAAAAACTTATATTTGGAAAAAAAAATTATAAAGTAGAATTTACGGAAAAAACCCTAAACTAAATTATTTTTATTTATTTATATTTTCTTATAACAGTCTTTGATACTAAGTTGGATTTATTAATTGGGAGTTATTTTACCTTTTATTAAAAAGTGAAGGTTTAAATCACAAAACAATTTAAGGGTTTTTTTAATATTTTTTAGGAAATATCAGGGATTTTTTACACATTAAAAAGAAATGTGGTCTGTTTATATACAAATTTGGGTGTATAATAAATATTTTGTCTCAAAACTAACACACATGTTGAATATGGACCACTACTTGGGACTAAAATAGCAAAAATAATAAATTTGGGGGGGGGGGGGGGGGGTTTCGTTTAAAAGAAACATGTAAATTCTTACTTTTTATTTTATTTTTTTCCTCATTTTGTTTTTGTCTTCCTTCTATCTCTAAGCACTACCCTCCCACAATTGAAGGTGCTCTTCGTCGCTCACATGCCATCTCTTTCGATCTGAGATTCGAATTTCTTCGCATAGCGATTACAGATTCTAGGGTTCGGATTAGTTCTTTCCAATCGAGTCTTTTTCTTTTCATTTCTGGGCGAAATTTCCCCTTGTCTTGTTAGGGTTTCGAAAGATTCGAATCTGTGGACGTAAGGCGATTCGACGTTTTCTTGAGCTGTAAAGATGTTCTGGCGAATGGCGGGATTATCAACGGCGTCTGCCGTGAGTTTTCTTCTCCCTGACCTATTACGTTTCTGTGCAATAATGCGAGAATAAGGAACTCCATCGAGATTAGAGTTTTAGCTGATTGTTTCAATTCTGGATGCGTTCTATAAATTGTGTATCTCATCTAGTGAGACTTATTCCTTCCTATAATATTTTGATGGCTGCTTGCTATTCATACTCTTATGTGCTTTCTGAATCTCAATTTGTTTTGTTTTTTCTTGTTTGCAGGTTGAGACAATTTTGGACAAAGATAGTTTCACATTAGAGGAACTTCTTGATGAGGATGAGATTATTCAAGAATGCAAAGCTTTGAATGGACGACTCTTAAATTTGTATGCTCTGCCACCACCACATCTTGTTATTTCATGCTTCATTACTTTTTTGGGAGGGGAAAAAGAAATGCAATTATTCATGTGTAAAGGTTGGAACTTAGAAGTAACAGTGCATGCATTTGCCTTGAGTGTTGAATATTTAACCTGGCGATGCTGTCAGTTATTTTGATGTCCACCTCAGAAGCTTAGCTATTTAGATATACAAGTACTAAAACATTTCTAGTTTCACAAGGCGAAATGCCAGGTTTTTGCATCACATATGATATATTTCTGGCAGTACCTGTTCGTTCTTGATAATTGGATTCTTTTTATCTCAGCTTGAGAGAAAGGGTGCAAGTGGAACAACTAATTAGGTACATAATAGAGGAGCCTCTCGAGGAAGTGGAAAAGAAGCGAACATTCAAGTTAGTGTTTTGGACAAATGTTATTGTTCTTTTTTTGCTGATTGTGTCTGATGAATAAACAATTGAATTATTTCTGTTTTAGGTTCCCATTCATTGCCTGTGAAATTTTCACATGTGAGATTGAAATGATACTGAAAACACTAGTAGAGGATGAAGAGGTAGACATTGACTCTGTTAGGTTCTTCTATATTTATACTTTGTAATTGTTAAGGATTTAGGGTTCTTACTCTCGTGATGTCTTCTTTTTGCAGTTGATGTTGTTGCTGTTTTCGTTTTTGGAAGCTAAAGAAACCCATAACTCCTTGCTTGCTGGGTACTTCAGCAAGGTATTTAGCATTCAACAATTTTGTAGTTATCAGAAAACTCATTGAGAACTTTCCCATGCTCTTACTGGGCTCTATATATTTTTCTTCATCGTGTTCACTCTGAAATTTTCTTTTACTAGGTTGTCATTTGTCTGCTGGTGCGGAAGACGATTCCTTTCATGCAATTCATAAAAGTAAGTTGATTTTGTTTCCCAAATTAGGATTTCGTTTAAGGATGACTTGAACATGCTAGAATGAGTATATTTTCCTTATAGTTGTTTAGATTATTGAACCATTTGCTAGCTGCTTTCTTGTAACTTGAGATAATGTTGTTAAATAATCAGGTATATTGATGAAGATCTGTATTTGCTATTTAATGAATGAAAGAGCTTTTTACTAATAACAATATTCAATCCAACTCTGTTGATAAAATTTTGTTAACTGGTACACAAGTTCACAATGCTTTAAACCATCTGGAAGTTCATATTAACAATTCACATTATGATTAACTTTGGCTTTCTCGTGCTATCAGGATCACCAAGAAATACTGAAGCAGCTTGTTGACTTGATTGGTATTACATCTATAATGGAGGTTAGTTTGCACTTTTATATGTATTTTAGGAATTCCTGATTTAGGCTTTATGTTTTTTACACATACTTGAGAACAAACTGAATAGTTGAAAATAATGTCATGTTTTCCCCTCCTTCAAAGTATTTATATTTCTTTCTACGACAACAATAGTAATAGACCCAGTACTAATAATGAGAACAATGGTAACTACTACTAATATTGCTCTCATCATTGTCACAGGGTCTATTGCTGTATAAACTATTATTGTTACTCCAGTGACTTTTTCGATTATGATTGTCTGTAAACAATTGAAGGTTGTAGAATATTAGATTTTCTGTAAAATAGTCGTTTCCTATAACTTATTGCTTGGACTCAGGTTTTAAAACGTCTGGTTGGTACTGATGAGCACCTATATTCAAACTACACAAGTGCAATGCAGTGGGTAGAAGATACAGATGTTTTAGAGATGATTGTCGACAAGTTTGGCTCCTCGGTAAGTTTCATTCGGTAGTCTTATGGCTTTCTTCTTTTATTTCAGATTTATTTGATCATCCCAGGCATTGCTGTTTACTGATATCTCGAAGATTTTCGTTATATTTTTGTAGGATTCTCCCGAGGTACATGCCAATGCAGCTGAAATTCTTTGTACAGTAGCAAGATACGCACCCCCTGGTCTTGCTACAAAACTTTCCAGCCCCAGGTGGACTTTTCTCAGCTTTGGCTTTCATATAATCGTTGATACTGTTGAAAATTTCTAAATTATTGACACATTGCGTTGATTTCTGTATAATTTTATGCAGCTGCATTGGAAGGTTACTAAAACATGCTTTAGAAGATTCACGGCCTAAGTCTGTTCTGGTTAATTCATTGTCTGTATGCATATCGCTACTGGATCCTAAGAGGTCTACATTGGGGACGTATCATACATATGGTCGTCAACTAACCCATGGAAGCATGGTAACTAATCCTGAGACAGTGGAGGGAATGCTTGGAAGCCTAGGTGAGCAAATACAATATGGTTATTAAATTATCATATGTAGTTGTGCTTGTATGTTGTGTGCTAACTTCTTGAATGCTATTTTGCCTATCGTAAGGGATATGGTTTAGAATTGAGAAGGAAAAATACAATTTGTTTGTTTTTGTTATTCGGAACCTACAACCTGATTCCCTATGTACATTTGTTGCATGTTGGTATGAAAATTGGTGGAACTCTCTTTTTTCGTGATTGTGTTGAGACTTGCATTATGGTATTTTGCTTCCTCAACTCTAACTGTTTTTTTTGCTGTTATTCTCTGCTTTGCAATTTTAACTAGCAACTTGGCAGTTATGAAAACGATATAATATACTTCTACTTTGCAGGTGATTTACTTATGCTTTTGAATGTTTCACCTACTGAGGGTGTTCTGATAACGACGTATGGCAAGTTGCAACCACCTCTTAAAAAACACAGATTAAAGGTACTCTTTTTGTTCTCATTTTGAATGATTTGTTTTCTAACTATAATTTATCTTTCATTATTATGGTTAATAAATTCAAATTTCTGAACTACATTCGTTCAACAATCAAAAATTTGAATTTGTTTCTTTTTCCTAGATTGTAGAGTTTATTTCAGTTTTACTCACAGTCGGTAGTGAAGCAGCAGAGAAGGAAGTAATTCGACTTGGAGCAGTTAAAAGTGTTTTGGACTTGTTCTTCGAGTAAGTGGGAAATTCATTTTCTTAGTTGATGATATGCAGGCTGCCGTGCTAAATTGTGATGCAATTGTGTCTCAGGTATCCCTACAACAATTTTTTGCATCACCATGTGGAGAATGTAATTCTCTCATGTTTGGAGAGCAAAAACTCTCAACTTGTTGACAATCTTCTCAGTGACTGCAATCTTATTGGGAGTATACTAGAGGCGGAAAAAGACTCCATATTAACTGCTGGTGATTCTGATAAGGTGAAGATACTTAATTTCTAATGTCTGGGGTTGGCATCGTTTTTTATTAACTTGGTATGCATGTGATGTCTCAGCTTCAGCCTACAGTCCCTGCAGAGGGTAAAAAGCCACTCAGGATTGGAAACATTGGTCATTTAACTCGTATCTCGAACAAACTTCTTCAGCTAGCTAATACCAATGTCGAAATTCAGTCACATTTGCAGGTATACCGCAATTCCGTCTTATGGACTATTAATCTAGTTGCTTGCCACACATTCATGTGCACAGATATGAAGCGAAAATGGTTTATTTATTGGACTTGAAAATATTGAATATAGTTGCTATTCCTAGTTTTTTTCTTGAGTTTTGGATGGGAGTATAATATTTCTATGCATTTGCTCTATAACTTTAATACAAGATCAGATGGTAAAAATCAATTTGCTCATGGCTTTACCCCTGTTTGATTTCTCCAAAAGATATTTCCTTGATAACTTGTTTGCATGTGAAATATTGAGAGGGGTTCTAGCCTTGTAGGGTGCTGTTCTTCAGTATCAAAACACATCTTGCTCAAGATTCGTTTTTGCTACATTTTTTACCAGGAAAATAGCAAATGGGTGGACTGGCAGACAGATGTCCTGTCAAAGCGTAATACATTGGAAAATGTGTACTCATGGGCTTGCGGGTATGTTTTTCCTCTCTTATAGGGAGTTTTGCTAGACTTAAAGAAACCTTATGACACTGGCTTTGTTTTCAAATTATAACCAAAAGCAGAGGTTATACCTAAAATAGTGTTTCTCTTATAGACTTCTGTCACACTTGTGTAGTTTACTTTTGCTTTAATAGCAATCATGATGTATGTTAAGTTTAATGCAATTGCACGTTCCCAGTAGATGGCAATAAGATCTTGCTTTTGGGAAGTTCCTTAAAGGTGATAAATATTACAGGAGAGGCAGTAGTGATGGTTGGTGTAGTATATAGATAATTCCGTTTACTGATATTCTCCTCCTTAACAGGCGGCCAACTTCTCTCCATGATCGTAATAGAGATAGTGATGATGATTACCACGATAGAGACTATGACGTGGCAGCCCTAGCAAATAATTTGAGCCAGGCCTTTCGATATGGAATTTACAGCAATGATGACATGGATGAGGTGATGTTATCGTGTTTCCTTGTCATAGCTGCTACTTTTGATTTTTTTCATTATTATCAAAGATTTTACCTGCATATTACAGTAATGTATGGAAGGTCATGGGTGTTGACTGTTGAGTCAGAGGAGAAAATCGATTCAGGAATTTTTTAGGGTTATTTTGCGTTGGCATTTAATCCTGTTATAGTTTGTGAAATATGATACATATTGAAATCTGTGAAAGAATGTCTAGAGTTTTGCTGATGCCTTGGACCAGTGGTAGTGATATAGTTACTAAATCTCTGTATTTGATGTATAGTTAAACCATCACTTCTTTCTTCAATCATTCTGCTTGATTGACCTCTATATAGTTAAATATGCGGGGTTCCTACTGTCTTATCTTTCTTTATTATCTTTAACTAGCCTGAAAGTAGCTTGGATAAAGCTGGTTTACCAGAGCAACTATATTGATTTTCGTTGCATTCTTTTCCTGAAGATGTGAGAAGACTACATGTTATTAACATTTTCTGCCATTTACACTTTTTATTTATCACTGCAGGCCCAAGGCTCTATGGAACGGGATGATGAGGTATTATAGTCTTTTCCTTATCTTTAGTAATTTAGATTTGACTTCCATTTGTGGAACAAGTAGGAATCGATTTTCTTTCCTTTTCTCATTTATGTGCTATTTATTGCTGAGAACTCGCTTAGATTATTATTGCGGCTCCTGTGCCTGCTCATCTTAGCAGCCAATATGAAAGCTTTAGTGATTATAGTAGATATGAAACGTCTTTGAAGTCTATGTTGCAGGATGTCTACTTTGATGATGAATCTGCAGAAGTCGTCATATCTTCCTTGCGCCTTGGAGATGATCAGGAGAGGTAATGGGTCGGTCCGACTTCTTTCTGGTAGAAATATATTCGTTTGTATCTGTTGATTCTCATCATAGGGTTGATGTGGTCCTTTAACTTACGAATATAACATGGTGTCTTTGTAGCGATTCTCTCTTCACAAATTCAAACTGGTTCGCTTTCGATGATGAAAAAGTTGCAAATGAGCGCTCTATGAGCTCAGTCGCTTCCCCTTCACCCAATGCTGATGGAGATGGTGATAATGATGATGATGAGGTCGTCATAGGTGAAGCTGATAAGTTCAAGGACACTGCAGCCTCTTCCCCATCTGTTGATATGGAAACAGAGGATTCTACATCAAAGGATCCTTCTGAAAACTCGAGTGATCCAGAATCTGAAAAATCACCTGCTTGGGTTGAATGGAGAGAGAGCTCTGAGTCCACTGCGCCTTCATCCAACTCAGATGAAGCTACCTTATTACCCAATGGTGAGGTTCAAATTGACAAAGAGGATGTTGGTGATGATACCGATAAAAAAAGTTCAGAGAATTTACCAGATGCATGTGGCGATGAAACGACAGAGAAGTCACCAGATGCTAGTGGCGTCGAACCTACTGAGGGCTCACCAAATGCTGGCGGTGCTGAAATAACCGAAAACTTGAGAGATTCTGGTCCTGATGCATCAAAACCAGCTGAATCGCATGCGGATGCTGAAAGCTCTGAACCTACAAGCCATAAGGAGACGAAGAAAACCCAAGAAACAGAGGATGCAGCAGAAGCCAAAGAAACCGAAGAAATTGTGAAGGAACCCGAGAAGGTGTAGTGTGAGCTTTACTCAACCGGGTCTCTTTGACTAGTAAAACAAATTCATTCCTGGTGATGTTTGGTTAGTTTGGTTAAGGGCTTCGTCTGTTTTGGGTACAATTTATTATTCTTTTTTTTCTTTTCCTTTGTTTACATTTCATTGTATCATCTCCAAATCCGGCCTTTATATTCAACATTATTGTCGACCAAAATTTGTTACTAGCTTTTCATATTTTTTTAGTTCAAGGTTTTACCTCATCCTATACTCATCAATAGTATTGTAAAGTTGCTCTTGAGTCGCACATTTGATACTCTATATCCTTTTGCCAATTATGTTGTTCTACTAATCACTCTTTTGTTAATTCTCCATTTTTTGTTCCTGCTAAATAGTATCATAAAGGGATTTTTAAAAAGCATTCAGATAAAATGAAAACTTGAAAATTTTATATATCGTGGAGAATGCAGTTGGATATGGAAACCAACGGTAGTTACTAAATGTATCATTAACATATTTTTTTGTAAAATTCTGCTAATTATGGCAAGTTTACTGATTCTCCCTTGTATATGAAAGATTTAACGATGCCTATAATATTTTCATTTCTCCATTAAGTTTTAGTTTATGGTTTTCTTCTACTTTTCATCAAGCTCCCTTCCATGGCGAACACAAACCAATCCATCCGGGTACTCAGTCTATCTATCTCAATATATCTATCTCTCTCTTCAGTTGCCAATGATCTTTCTATGTAAATATTGCAGACTTGCATACTAAAAGTGGATATAAAATGTTGTACCAGTTGCCAAAAAAAAAAGCAAGCATGAAGTTGCAGAGTATCTCTGGTAAAAAAAAGGTCCAAACTTTTTTTCAAGTGCGAGACCCGTAACTCTTGAACATGAGATTTTAATATTTTGTCTTCAATGTAAACAGGTGTAAACGAAGTGGAGTATAACCAAGAAAGAGGGCTCATGACGGTCACAGCTAACGTGGAACCAATGGCTCTGGTTCGTAAACTCACCAAATGTGGCAGAAAAACAGAGCTCGTCTCAGTCAAGTACCAGGTTGATGATGATGATGATGATCTAGACAGTGATTAATAAGACTCTTCTTCTTCTTCTGACACTAGTTCAAATCCTGATCCTAAAACCATTGAACGTGAAATTCAACAGAAGATGATGATGCAGACGAAGAAGAAGAAGACATGGATATTTGGAAAGCCTTCTTCCCTTTTAGGATGTTTCAGCAATAAACCAAAGGTTGTTCAGCCTTTACCAATGCGAAACCGAAACTGGATCCCAGCCTTTTGCCAATCCTATACTACATCACAGTTTCGGCCTCCACATCAGATGATGCCATATCCACCAATGATGCAACAACCACCACAAGGTCCGATGACAGGAGCTCCACACAATGTCAATACTCTATGGCCAGCTCCACCACCAAGGCAACCGTATTACCTGTCTAGGCAGCAGGAACAAAAGGTCACCCCTGCGCTGCATTACCAGAAATAGTGTCTCGAACCCATTTTGATTATTGCTCAGCTAGGCTACTTTGTTCTGTTTATTATGTCCCTGATGCTATATACTAAGCAAAAGAATGTCTTTTAGAGGACTTGAGGTAAACTTCGAAGCAAAGAAAAAGAGTAAATTTTTTTAAGTCTTTCATTCATGTGTTTGAGTTCCGCAACATTTGTATAAGATACGCTTTGTTTGTGTCAAGTAACAAGAATCTAATTCATAACACGGCCGAGAAAACATAAAATCTGTGCCTATTGCTAGTACGAGAACTTGTCTTGAGATTTGTCTGTTGTGCATCATGTTTCCTTCTTTAGTGGTTGTTTTCATGTTCTCCTTCCAAATCTTTCAAGTAACCCATGAACAAAAGAAACCCGAAAAGGAAGAATCCACCTGAAGAGCTTCCTCCACCGCCTCCGCCACCACCACCACCACCATCGTCCCGAGGTGGGAACCCCCTTCCACCATCATCAAGCTTTGGGGATTTATCTGTTCCTGATGTTTAAACAAAGGCTAAAGAGTTAAGTTCTGAAGATACCAACTAGAATAGACCGTTATCGGTTTTCCAACAAGAATAAGAACCATAGCGAGCCACAATACGAGTTCTGAACAAGTGTTTGATATTAGCAATATTCATAACAGATCATACGGTTGTAATTCTTTCATGTTTGCTAGAAATATAAGACAGTTTTCGCAACATGAATATGTGCATCAACAGAGCCAACAAAGACAAAGATGCAGCAATTTACCATGAGTAGGAGCTTTTGTGATTGTTGGTGTTTGCCGAGTGACAGTCTGTGTTTGGCCTTGGCTGCATTTTGAATTCTGCAAAAGATAAATCAGAATATGTATACAGCTAGCTTATCAGAGACACCTAGGAAGAGAATGCCGGAAAAATAACTAGTGGCCATGAATGGAAAAAGATCTTCTTGATGAGTTGAGCAAAATGGTGTATGATGACATACAAATCATGAAGTTATCTCAACAGCTAAGAGCTACGAAAGCAACATTACATGCAAAGACATGAGATTAACTCGTGAGTCACGAATAGAACCTACCAGTGCAGAGTTACATGCAAAGACAGCTCTTCTACTCTTAGAGGCGAAACCAAATCCTTTCCTAGCAACGGGTTGCACTGCACCTTTTGCAACCGCCAGGACAGAAGGAAAATTTCTCTGGCTCAAAGGTTGGAGTTGCATAGGATAATAACACCCATGAAAGTATCCTGTCACAGGACAACGAATAGAAAAAAAATTTTAGACTTCATTCAATACAGAAAGAAAATCAAAGCTTAAGCAATCGGAACTAAGCAAAGAATCAATGCTACAACAACACTAGGTGGGAGAAAAAAAAACTTAATTCTCAGACATAAATAACAACTCTCGTTTCATCAATTGTTCATGAGAAAAATCCAAACTCAACTTCAAAACAGAAATAACTTGTACAAATTCACAGGAGTTTCTTCCTGCTCAATGCCAATTATATAAACTGAGTGAATATAAGAAGAAGAAGTGTTAAAATTTAGAGATGATACCATTACTGGGAAAATGATTGCCGCGAGGAGGAAGGTACAACAATGGTTGTGCACCAATACACAATGATGGATTCATCACTGCCATATCTGCAAAAAAAATGATAAAACACTCAACCAAATATTAAACCTTTAACCAATTTCACAACCCAGCAAAAAGGGGGAAAAGAGACTAATCAATCTGATGGTCTCGACGGTTTCATCAATTTTGGAATCCGATTAATATTTCCCGGCAAGAGGAAAGCCCATGAAGATTTGCATCAAAGCCGGTAAATTTTTAGTCGAGAAAATCTGGGGGATTCAGTGGCTCCTCGAAGTTTCTAGATCATGGAGGAAGAAAAGAAATTAGTATAGAAGAAAAAAGATTAGGATCGCGAATCGCACCTGAAGAATCAAACGCAACGAAGGTGACTTTTCTAGGGTTTATGTAAAGTTGTCGCACAAATCAATTTACAACGTTGGCTTCTATTGCAAGAATTTTACAATATAGATGCAAATATTTCTCCGTTGTACTTGTAGGTCGGTTTTTTATACATACTATTTATTGTTTTATAAAAAAAAAATGATATTTATGAAAAACTTTTTAAAAAAAAAACATGATTTTTTTTAATTAATTTATTTGGTCTTATTTTCAGATTAATTTAATGAGGAATTAAAAAATCAAAAATGCTGATCGGAAAATGAAAAAAAAAACCCTAATTTCAGCAGATCTTTCCAATTGAACCAAACCGTGAATCAGGAGCTCAAGGAGTGAAATTTCTCACCGGCGGCGAAAAAATGCTCGGTGGATTATATGGAGATCTTCCTCCACCGTCCGATGATGAGAAACCAAGCGGAAACTCCTCTTCCGTCTGGTCAAGCAGTACCAAAATGGCTCCACCGAATCTTCGCAAACCACCGGCTTTTGCTCCGCCGCAAACAATCCTAAGACCTCTTAACAAACCCAAACCTATCGCTTCGTCGCAGTACAAGCCTACTCCTCCCCCTTCTTCATCCTTCTCCCAATCTGCAAACGAATCAGCATCTTCGCAGCCAGCATTGGTTGGTGTGACATCATCAGTGCTTGAAGAATACGATCCAGCTAGACCTAACGATTACGAGGAGTACAGGCGTGAGAAGAAGAGGAAAGCTATGGAAGCTGAGATGAAGCGAGAGATGGATAAGAGAAGACAAGAGGAAGAAGAAAGAGAGAAGAGAGAAAGAGAAGAGAGGGAGAAAGAGAGAGATAGAGATAACAGTGAGTCTTCTCGATTGAATATCTCAGGTGAAGAAGCGTGGAAGAGACGCGCTGCTATGAGTGGTGGGAAGCGAAGATCTTCGTCTCCTCCCGGGAATGTTGATGGATTTAGTATTGGGAAATCGGAGACGAGTGGGTTAGGAGTTGGAGCAGGTGGACAGATGACAGCTGCTCAGAGGATGATGGCGAAGATGGGATGGAAACAAGGACAAGGGCTTGGGAAGTTAGAGCAAGGGATTACAACTCCATTGATGGCTAAGAAGACTGATCGTAGAGCTGGTGTGATTGTGAATGCTAGTGAGAATAAGTCTGTGGTGGAGAAGAAGGTTAAGAGTGTGAATATCGAACCTACTAGGGTTTTACTTCTTAGAAACATGGTATGCGTTTTCAATACATCTCTTGGAATATGCATTCTTGAATCAATATGATGTGCTAAAGCCAACTTTGCTACAATGAGTTAGAAAGGTCTGCTAGAATGATATTGCTGTGTTCCAGCATTTGATGTGGTTTTGGTTTAGAAACAGTTAATTCATATATTGTTCGCTGTGTGTTAGATCGATAAAATTCAAACCTTTGCTTGATTTTTTGGGGGAGTCGTATGTGAGGGCATATTGGAATGCTGTTGACTACGATGTCTGTGTGAAAAAGGCATTGAGTAATGGGCTGCCGCTAGAGAGCAGAAGGTTTTGTGATAATTTGATTCTTTCAAGCTATCTTGAGATTAAAAAGCTTTGGCATTTTTATGATGTAATTCTTTGCTGGTGGAGTATGTAGCTAGTGGTTACTTATGTTAATGTTAGCCTAGTGAACTGCTAGGTTGTTATAGGATTAGATTGCCTATTCTTTTGGAAACAACTTTTAAGTTACAGGATCTTCCCCTCTAATAGTCAAATAGGTATTTGGGACCGTGCTTTGGTTTTTGGGGCTAGCCTAACCTGAGTCCTTAAGCTTATGAAACCTGTGGGGTTGGCATTTGATTGAAGTAACTTTTATGGTTCTTGGGATACTTTATAACTGTTATAGATATATTTTTTGTAATTTGTGAGAGTTTGACTTATGGGTGATAGAATTATTGGTATGTGAATGAATCTTCACATTGGTTATCCTTAACGTAGACATCATCATTCTTGTGATTCTGATTGTTGTTCACCATAACAAGTACTTGTTTCAAAGATCGTATCCTTCTTTGCTCATCTTTTACGCTCTGCAATTCTGATTAATCCATCACCTGTTTTCTCTGCGCCTAAAGGTTGGACCAGGAGAAGTAGATGATGAGCTAGAAGATGAGGTGGGATCGGAGTGTGGCAAATACGGAACAGTCACTCGTGTGCTGATATTCGAGATCACTGAACCAAACTTCCCTGTACACGAAGCAGTCAGAATCTTTGTTCAGTTTTCAAGACCCGAGGAAACAACCAAAGCCCTCGTGGACCTCGATGGGAGATATTTTGGAGGAAGGACTGTGCGTGCAACGTTCTATGATGAGGAGAAATTCAGTAAGAACGAGTTGGCTCCAGTTCCAGGTGAAATCCCTGGCTATTAACAACTCTTAAGAAAAAGGATTGCATCCTCTATAAGAATATTTGATAGAGAAAGAAACGATAGATGAGTTTTTTGAAATATATTTGTAAAGTACTTGGAAACTTTTGGGATCTATCTGTTTATTGTTGGTCAAAGTAGCTTCGGCATGATCAAGAAGTGTCCCTGATTTTGCATTTGAATTTATCAATCGAACACACTAGAGTTAGTGGGTCGGGCCTATCCGGTTCGAGCTAGTTTGGTCTAAGATCCATAAAGCATGATTAATCTGGGTGAAATCCTATTTTCTTAAAAACTAGGCCCAAAAGCGATTTCATGACCCAAAAAATGTCCAAAGTTTTTATTAGAATTAAACAGTTTATAAAACCCTTGACCAATATTTAAACAAAATCGAAAATCGAAATCATTGTACAGGTTATAAAAAATTGTCAATATTGCCATTATATCGTTTAAAAAGTAAAACGACAACAATGTATACCAACTTGAAGGAAACGGAGCATCGTATCATCAAAAAATCAAAAGTATTGCTTGTTTTGGTGCTGCACAAAATTCAATGCGTTAAAGCCCTCAATCATCAAACCTACATTTGCATTTTGAACATCATATAAACTTTAATTCAAAGTTCAAAATTACGAATAATTTTGGACCTATAAAAACCCATCCTGCATTTACCCACTTTTTCACTATCTTGATATCTCTCCTTAATGTCATAATAATTACAACAACTACCAGAAAACAAAACAAACATTCAAACGAACCACAGCACTGATAAAAAAAACACTATTGAGAAACATGAAACTAAAATTAAAATGGGTCAAATAAACTAACTAAACTTAAATGGGTCAAACTGACATTTAGCCAATTATATATCACTGCATTATCCAACAGTTTTTGTTACTGCTTACCAAAAGAAAATGAAAAATACTGAAATAGTGTAACCCTATTTTCAAAACTCTGGACTATTATGTTTCTTTTAATTTATTTCTTTAAACTTTTGACTAATTGTGAGAATAATTACAGAAAAGACAAAACACAAAAAGACAACACAAATAAAGTTTTATATTATAGATTCCGTAGGGTTCTGTTTTGTGAATATAATTGCACTTATTGAACTAGCTATCTACTACTCCCTAATTTCAATTTATATAAAATGGCATATTCACGACCGGTTTCCATCGTATTTTGACTTATAAATTAAGTTTTCCTTTTTTGTTAAAGGTATAAATTAATTAAAACACGTGATCTGAGTCTGCGACATTATAAATCTATAAATTAAGTGAAATAACATGGTTTCGTCAAAGTAAAGTCAAGTATAATGCAAACTTTAAGTTAAGCTAATGTTTTAAATTAACACATATCTTATTTGTCCGGGCATACAATCAATTAACACATTTTGAATTAACAAAAGTATAACCCAAATTAGTTCTTGTAGGCTTTCCACGAGGGTTTTAATAAGCCACCTCCAGAGAACGAAATTCAATAATTTCCCAATTGGGAAAAACAAAATATAGTCCTACCTAGTGGGTCCCGCTGACTCAGAACTTAAACTATGCATGCGCATGTGAGTAATGTACATGCTCATGCAACGCTGGCTGACGTATATGTATGGATGGAGGTCATGTTGGTAATTTTTAAGTTTCCCAATTTTGTAGGTTTCAAGATTTTGTATTATGGTTCGGGCTTCTAAATTTCATAGGTTTTGATTTTTTTTACTTTCCCTTTTTAGAATTGCAAACCAGATTCATACGTGCAATTGTTTTTTTTTTCAATTGGTTTTGTTGAACAAACGAATTTTAAAAATTCTCGTGAATCAAATTATATCAGGAAGGAATCCTACGGATCTAAGTAATGTTTGATAAATCTATCGTTCGTATATGCTTTTAAAGTTATAGTAAAAAATTGATTGTGAAGCAAATTTAAAAATGTGGTTTGAGAATAAAATCTTAAGAGAAAATGGTTCTGGATGACCGAACCTTCACTTGTTATTAGCTAAAAGAAATATATACTTCTAAAACGCTTATAGCTACATTTGAAAATATATGGCTCTAAAGCTATTATACCTACATTTAGAAAAAAATAATAGTTTATAAAATGCCCAAAACTGTTTATGTAGTATATGGTCCGAAACTCAAATTTTCTTTACCAAGGCTTGGTTACAAATAAATAAACCATTTATAATGAAAGAGTTGTAACCAAAATGAATTCATTTCATATTCGTGCTAGAGATCCCTTCCCATCCTTACATATCAATTAAATCTCAGTTTGTTTCAAATCGGTCTCAGTTTATATAACCGAATTACACATCTTAACTAAAACTCAAAAATATAACTTTTGTAAAGTCAGTAGATGAGAACAACATAGTCTATATAGCATATATATAAAGTCTTTTCAACGTATGACAAAAATGAATATTTTGCACGAAATGGATTTTTTCTAAATTCTGTGGGTAGGATTAACTGGTGAGAGAGGATGACATCAGCAATGTTGACTAAGAAGGCAGAATCGGGTAAGACATTTCCTTACTCAAAGCCAGATCTGTCCCAAACAGAATCAGTTCTGTCTTTTCACCGCTCTTTTTTTTATTTATCTTTTACCACACAAAAATTAACTTATAATATTTTGTATGAGCCCCACATTCATTTTCATCCCTCAGCGGTCAAATCAACCGCCCCACATTCATTTTCTTTATTTATCGATGTTATTTATTATAGTTTTGATACTTAATTATTCACTATACAGGTTTAAATAACAGTTTAGCTCCGGTTTTCAATTGTTTGACATCCGTAGCTAGAAAAAAAAAAGATCTTGAAATTATATATCGTCACACATCGTAATTAGTTATAAGATCTTTACGATTATATTTCAAAGTATTCGACATCCATATCAAAGGTAAGAGTACCTTTACCGTTTTTCCCTATCCTAAATTCCAATTTTTATTAATATTATAAAATAGTACAATTTTAAAGCAACAAAAATAGTGTAGAATAGAATGGTGAAATCATTAAATGGAAAACCTCCATTTGACTTAAATTAGTGGACTAAAATAGCTGTCGTTGAACTTGCAAAAATTACTGATTGATAATAGGTTTTTGCATAATATAAAAATATTCCACCATTTTTAACAATTTTGTTGGTTACCAATACCAAATGATAAAGCGATTATTTTTTTGATAAAAAAAGTTTTACTAATTTGCACATATAAAACTTCCATATTTTCTTGTCGGCATAAGGCTTGTATTAACTAGAAAGTTTATAGGTTTCCAAAAGAAGAGTTACAAATTAACTTCATACTAGTTAAGACTACCCAAACGAAAAAGTTTATAGGTTGCTGCCTACAAGTCAAAGAACAGCATCATCATGACTAGTTTTCTTGTGATAGATACTATTTCAATTTAATAGATAAATAGCAATGATTATAGATCATTTAATGTCAAAGACTCATCCAAAGCCAATCTTCTGGATGATTTTATACAGAGCATAGAACACTCTCCGCAATGCATTTTCATGTTGCATATAATACAATCACCAATCACAAGTCCCATACTCTTCTTGTCCTATGTATTTAGTTATTTACACATACAAAAATAAGCTACCCTCATCCATAAAAAAAACCTTTTGGAAGGAATTATTAGTTTATTCGACAAACGCTTTTGCTAGTTTGTAAATTGTAACAGTGAACTCAATGATAAATGTTGATTCTATACTTGTAACAAATAATAATTCATGTAACATATGTATCATTATCTCATAAAGTTTATTCTTACGAACATTTTAGAAACGAGGGAAATATAAATACAAAAATAACATAAGCACAAAATAAATATCTTGGCGCACATAGTGTCATAAAGCGATCATCATGATAACATTTGTCCACATTGCAGAGATTGACCCTCTAATTTCACCAAAAAAAACATTAAGCCAAAACAGCATCCTAACTTTTAATATCCAACCTAACCAACCCTTCTTCAAACAAACGACCAATTCACGAGAATAAAAGCCAAGCAGTGATTGGATTCGTTGTCGTCAACAACTTTCCACACTGTGGCTTGCTCATACGAAACTGGTCTCCCCATGCTCGACACACATATTCCCGCCGGAAGATTAGCATATCCCTGAGATTCCAATCCAAAACTTTAGTATTTTCTAGGGAAAATATTGACAACTAAACCAGGGAATAAGGTTTTTACCTGCTGCATGATCTTAGCAAATTCAGAACAAAGAGATTTACGACCAGAGTCATCGAGAGTTTTGTCAAGCATTATATCCTGAAGTGCCACTAGCGTTGTTTCAAGCATGTCTAAACCAGCTTGGTTTGCAAATGTGAATACCGGTGATGCCTGAAAACCAAAAAAAAATCAGATATTTTATTACCTTTAGCAATTTCCAACTACCGATCCATAAATCAACAATTGAACCAAAGAGTTCTAATTTGTTTAAACCGGATTTAGCACCTTTACGAAACAGAGTTCTTACATTAGTTTTGAGGGAGCAACACAATATGGCATCGCTATGGTTCCAGAGTTGCTTAAGCAATGTTTCTCCACCACAAGCTTGAGAATCAGCTCCAAACAGGTCTGAACCTGTATGAATGCTAAAACATTCGAAAAAAACAACAAATGAATTACTTAATGAGATTAACAGTGTTGTTGCAAGTCCATCTATTAAGGTTATAAGAAGAGAGTACCTATAACTACGTGTGATCCAACGGACAAGAGTGAGAGCTTCAGGGGAAGTGGGAAGTTGCATTGAGCAAGAACGAGGCGTAATGGCTAAAGCCACTCTCTGAATCGAACCAACAACATTCCTCACATACTGTCTCGCCATTGTAGCAACATTGTCTCTTGAATGGTTATCAAATGTGAACTGGAAGGCTATGGTTAACACCAATCTGGAGTTTGTTTCTGAATCAGTTTTCGTCGAACCATCAAGAGATGATGCTAGATCTCGTGTTCGATTTGCAGATTGATGATCATTCTGTTACATACAAAAAAGAAATCAAGATTTTGTGTTCAACTGACTATTACAGGATATATGATATCTAAATCAAGAAGAGCTTTTTTGTTTACCGGATTTGTTTTTTGTTCGAGCGGTATGACACGGAAACCAGAAGGAAGCAAAGGTGCATCATCAGCAAATGATTCATCGATAGGAGCAAAGACAAGCTGAGCACAACCTCCAACTACATTTTCATCAACGCCGCTGCAAAGCTGAACCGAAAGCCAAAAACCAAGAATTCAGTTTCAACAACGTAGCTTTCATAATCCAAGAAAGTTTTTGATATGAAGCAAACCTGAAGTAAATACATATCCCGGGATAAGCCCATGTCTTCAGGTGAGTAAGCATGACCTCCAAGTCTAACCACTTCGAGAAACTTAGAAACAAGTAAACAGAATACTATTATAGGCATGGCCAAAGAAGAGACAACAAGGACAAGGTTCTTGAGATTCTTTTCACCTCTTCATGTTCAAGTGTCTGTGCTAAAGGAAGAATGACTTGGTTACTCGGGAACCCACCGGTTCTAATACATGGAACAGCAAATGAAGTTGCTCTGAGAGATGCAGCAGAATAGGCATCAACGCCATAGTCTGCCCATTCAGCTCGGTGCTCTCTCAGGAACCGAATCAGTACAAGGGGTGGAACATTCTAAGGGGAGATACATAAGAGAATGGAGTTAGAAATTGAAGAAACTGACTCCTATGTCTATATTCATAAATATCAAATCAAGATATAAGCACCTGCAACAGCATAGAAGCTTTGGCACAGAGGATACCGCTTCCAAAACTTGGAAGAAATGAGCTACCGTATTGAGAGCTAGCGAACTTAGCGGAGGAAGAGTTAATCATGATAGTAATATCCTCTCCTCCGTCACTACTCATTGGAGACCAACCATCATCCGCAAAACCATTAACAGCATCATTGAAACCTCTGAAATTTTCAAGAAAACGAATTAGAACAATGCTCCAAACAATAAGAAAACTAAGCTTATGAGGAAATATGTTACCGGCAGAGTCTTTGGCTAAAAGTTCTTAAAACTGCAGGCTGCCGTCCACCACTATATTGAACTTCTCCACTAGTCTCTTGAGCAATTTGCCTTACATGTCTCAGAGCCTGAAATGTGGAAGTAAGACTCGGAAACACAGAGCCTAGTCCGGTTACGGGTGAGTCAGGTTTATATGGAACTTACAGCGACGGTCATTTTCTGAGCAAGAATTTTGGAAGACTCATAAAGAGGCCTGAGGACTTCAGGAACACTTGAAACCTACCAAACCAAAGAAATTTAGCAATCAAAATTAAAGAGGAGACTTCTAAGAGACCTGATGTATTTTTATCAATCAAACTCTTACATCCAAGTCAACATGATCAACAATGTGAATAATGGAACCACCACCATCACAAGGACGGATAAGAAACCCGCTTGACAGCATTTTGGCTCTCACGAAGCTTGAAGAAAGCGGACCATTGGGGCCACCAGTTGCAGTAGTGAGTGACCTCTCACAAACCTGAAGGACAATAAAGCAAATGTAAAACAAATCTAATAAAGAGAATTATAAACGAACAAAACCGATTCCAAAGACTCACCACATAGCTTCCATCTTCAAGACTTGTACTATATCTCAGCGTCCAAAAGTCACGAGCTGCTGCTAATGTTGTAGGAGCATAAATCTGATAACCAACCATGAACGACATCAGCACCTTCTAGAAAGAAATAAACAAGATTGATATATTTATGAAACAAACCTGAGTGTTGACAAGCTCAATAGTACCACCATTTCCAGTAGGTATAACACTCAGAGTCTCCACACATCGACAGTCACGGAACCAAGATGGACGATCTTTGAGGATTTCAGCAACCTACAGTGGTTGAAATTTTTAGTTACCTTCATAGAATTTCCAATTCTTACAAAACAAGATTAAAGAAAACATGTAACATCATTTACCTTCATGGGTTCTAAACTCACGAGGCCACAGGCACGTGCTGCTATTCCACTGCAGTTGCGTGAAACAGCTACGATGCCAATAGAATCCGGACCAGGCTACATACATCACCATGAATATACATTAAAAAAGACACTTCATTTCCACATATAAAAACCTTAAAATGTTACAACTTATTTACCTTCATCCCAATCATCTGAACCCAATCGACAGCAGTTCCTGTAGCCTTGCAAAGGAAGTCCGCCAAGGTCTCCTCTGCAATCGAGAGAAGACTACACAAAAACAATCAAAACACACAAAACATTTTAGTTTCTTCTCATAATCTCACAATGAGAAGCTCACAAACAAACAAAAACAAGAACCATCCTTACCCAGCTGGGTTGTTAGCATCACGCTGCGGATGCTGATGTGTTGGGTTTTGCTGCTGACGTTGCTGACCACTCACGACCACAGACTCACAGCTGTTGTCTGTGGTCGTCCCAGAAGCCTAAGGCACAATAAAAACACTTTCATCAGTCACTTTCTAACAACAGAGAACTCTCAAGTCAAATCTCTACTAATTCAAATGTGGTCAACTTCTTTACATTACATTAGCAAAGGTGATTAAGAACTTACAGTGTGGATCCTATGTTTCATAAATCCATTCTCATAAACCAAATGAGAGACTTGCTTCTGTAAACGGTCGTTCTCTTCCATCAAAAGCTTGTTCATAGCACTGAGCTTTCTGTTCACTGTTTGAAGACGAGATGATTCTTTCCTCTGCTTCTCTCGACACCTAAAAGTCAAAACAAACAAAGTAACAAAAAAAAGCTTAAAGACAAAACATAGTATGATAAATATGTTGAATAATAGAGAATGAACAGAACAGAGTTAAAGAAGCACATTTTTTGCTTTAAGAAATATATAACCAGAATGACATAAAGAACAAAAGATTATGTAATTTCCAACATATTCTCTGCAAGAAATAATACAAAATTTTAAAGCTCATCAAATACAGTTTGATTAGCTGTCACTTTTCTTGTAATTTTAACTTTCAACTGTGTCAAAACCTAAGCCGAAAAAAGGCATAGATCTGAAAAATTCAAAAGCTCAAAAACAAGAAAAATTATCAAAAACATTGTCAGAGAAGAAACAGGCGTTTTAAAATTATTAAAGGAAACATTTTGTCTTCAAATAAACAAACAAAATAAATTAATTTTAATTTCAGAAACAAATCAGTAAACACAAAAAAAAAATTCCATTAAAGCAGAGTTAATAAAGAAACCTGCGATTCTGGAACCAAACTTTGATCTGTCGAGGCTCGATGTTACAGAGAATAGGACATTCACGAATGAGCTGTTGTCTTCGAAGAGAGCTAGGTTTAGGACACTCAGCGTAAACTCTCTCCAGAGCTTCAACTTGCTCCGGAGTGTATCTAACGTACTTGCCAGAGTCAAATCCTTTATCAGGAGAGTCTCTATCGTCCATGGAGTGAGCCATCATATCTTCACAGAGAGGTTAAAAAAAGAAAAATAAAAATCGAAACTTTGAAGGAAATGAATGAGACCCAAATGGAGAAATGGTTTAGACGGGTAGGCTCTCTGAGTGGAGAGAGCCTCCTTTGAGGTAATGGTTGGGGAAAAGAGTTTGGGTTTTCATTTGTGTCGCTCAATTGAGAAGAAGAAGATGGGAAAGAGGAATGCTAAGTAGAGACTAGAGAAAGAGAAAGAGAAAGAGAAAGAGGGAAATACTGAAAAATTAAAGTAAAGATTTTCTGAGAGAGAGAGGACAAGGAAGAACACAACAAGAAGCACTAAAACGGGTAAATATTTTATTTTAATATTAGAAAGTGAAATTCCAAATGTTGAGTAGGTTGAATTCATTGAATTGGAACAAAATATTAAAAATATATAAAAACTCAGCTTTACTTTTCAATAGAGTTTAATAGAAATTAGGTATGGACAAAATATTCAAAAACCAAAAAATCAAACTCAATTTAATTTGAAAAAGGTATCTAATCACAAATTTGAATTGATAAAATATTTGAATGGATTTTAAATTCGTGTATTTTTAAAAACTAAATTTAAATCTTAACCAAATTTTAAAACCAAATAAATATTCGAAATATTTAAAATATAGTTATATACGTCTAGATATTAGTTATATTTAGATTTTTGTGTGGACCAGTTATCCAATATTACAATTATAAATTTGATGATATTAATTAGTTTTATACCAAAATACCAAAATTAATCAAAATATCTAAAAGAATTTAGTTATATATGTGAAAATATAGCTAAATTTGTTTAAATTTAACTAATTTTTTTAGTTTTTAAATATTTCGGGTATCTGAATTTGAAACCGATTTGTATCTAAAGTAAATTTTATAAATTTCTAAATAAATTTACTTCTCTAAATTTAAAATACCTAAAAACTAATTATCTAAATCCGAATTCTAACGGATAGTCGAATTTGTGGCCTAATAGAAATGATTAACTGAGGTAAATATGGGAAGCCTTAAGTGTTTTCGGGTAAAATGATTATCCTTTCGGTTGTTTTAATTTTGATTTTTAGAATTACTTGCTTGATACAAAGTTACTATTATTTTTAATTACCCTTGCATAGGTTCATGAATAGAAAGGTCACTTGCTTCTCTAGTTTGATTGCATAACATTGTCACCTAATTCTCCTTATTAATGTGTTTTTGTCATCACTACTCTTGATTTAGATTAAAAGTAATTAGATGTTGACAAAAAAAAAGGATTGAAAGTGATTTGTTTTGAAAAGTTAGATGCATTCAGACTAAAGAAATTAGCATTTTGAGGCTAAACACATTTACATGAGAAAAGCCAACACGCAAAGCTCTCAGCAAATATAAGACATCTTTCAGTTATTATCAGTATTTCTAATGCAAATCACTAAAAATTTGTTTATATAATATTTGTAAGTTGTAACATAGTTATACAACTTTGATTCGTAAAACGTCAGTGTTGTTGTCAGACGAAACCGAATTTTGACGAAATGGGTAATTTGCTAACTTAGGGAAATAAAGCTGTTGTCTTTAAACTCTGTGACAGTGGCCAATCCAAACATAGCATCAAATTTTGTCTATCCTCTTCCTATGCTGCCTTAAGATGACGCTAATGATGATGATGAGTATCATGTATGTATGTATTATTTGTGTGCATGCATATATTTCCATGATGATGTTGTTGTATGTCCATCTTTTGTATGATGATGCATGAGAAGCGTTTATTTCTTATTTTTTTCTTTAATTTAGGTTCAGATTTTTTTGCTTTTTTCTTTAACTTGTTTTAAAGTTTTTGAATAAATAATTAGGGGAAAACAAAGACAGCTCTGCCTTTGCTGGGGGTACAACCTATATTTGGCCTGGTTACGATTTTTCAATATTGGTTTTACCCATTTGTCCAAACATTGTTTCTTTTGTATACTTTTTGGTTTTCTTATGACTATTTGTTTCGGACAGAAATTTAAACTAAATATAAGGATATATTATTTCTTGTGTGAATTATATATAGACAAAATATAAGATTTATCACCTATATGAAGGGTTTCGATCAACATGACCAATACATTATTTGTTCACTTAATAAGATACTTTGCTATAAATTAAGCTTTGGTATATCCCGAGTTCAAATTCATCTTATGCTTCGACTATGGGTGTCTCAAGTAGAGAACTATGAGGAAAATTTATTGAAATACTCAAATACACATAGAATCTATCAATTATGAGCATTATATTCTAAATTCAAGTCGTATAAATTTCGCTAAACATTTCTCTGCTCAGATCAGGAGAAATTTCTCGTAAAACAATGAGTAGAGTAAATCCAAAATTTTCTGTCTGCCAAAGAGATTTTCAACGAATAATACAAAATGGAAGCGCAGAGGCAATACATGTGGATGTGGTTTGCTCTTCCAAGGTCTCCGGTTTAGTCAGAAGGTATACTCTCACACTTCATCCTGCAAACATAAGAAAACAAGCTAAACATACTACATCCAATATCAACACGTACGAGCAAGCACCAAGTCTATCATTACGAAATATTTTTATTATCTTGGCGAAAACGACATCGCGAAATACATGCATATTGGTTTGTCTGTTTTACAAAGGAACAAAGATTCAGTATATTTATTAAACTTGTAATTTCTATCGTTTTTGTTGATTGATAAGTGGCATTGCAAAAAGAAAAAAGAATAATACGATGTTTGATGAAATATTACTTAAAAAAAACTTGTTTTCATACACTTATATGTATAGGGATGGATAAAAAACTCGTACCCGAACCGAATCCGATTTGAAAAATCGTACCTAAACCCGTTTCGTATCTGACCAAATTATTTCATTAGGTACAAAATCTCTAAATCTGAAAATCCGAATCCGAATCCGTTCCGAACCCGAAAACCCGAAAATACATTACCCATAACAAAATACCCTAATTCGAGAATTCTATCCTATAAATGTGAAATTTTTTATGTGTAATATACATAAATTGAGTCGAATCCAAATTGAAAAATCCAAAAAACCCAAAAACCTGAAAAAAAAACCCAGAATCCGACCCGAAAAATCCGAAAACCCGAAAAAACTCAAAAACGATCCGAACCCGACCCGAAAATCCAAAAACCCGAATCCAAATCCGAACCGAATCAATACCCGAATTTTCTAGGTTTTTTCCGGATTTTAACTCTTATAGCCCAAATCCAAATTTTTTTACCCGAATCCGAAAAATTATTTTATTGGATATGAAATTCATATACCGAAATACCTATATCTGATTGGGTTTTATCCGAATCCGAACTCTATACCTAATTACCCACCTCTATGTATGTATATGAAAACAAATGTTATATTTCTGAATAATAAAATATTGGGTGAGAAAACTAATTTGTAATAAACCATTAAGTAACATTTGGACAAACGGGTATCTTCATATAAAAGAAAACAATAATACAGAAATGTGTAAAAAAATAAAGGGGTGAAGAAGGTCATGTGAAGTCTCATCATGAGTTCTTACTTTGTGCATGCGCTTCGATTTTCTACATGACAGTCGCAGATATACCCACTTTACCCCGTATTTTTGCATTTTATTCTGTATAGCAAATTTGCACTGCTTAACACTAATTCTTAAATCATAAAAATAGAAATGGTGTTACTAAAGCTCTTTCTTAATAAATTCTTCATTTCTGTTAGAAAAAAACAACGCACTATAATTAATTATTAACATACTTTACGTACGAGAGTATCCTAAAAAGCTACATAAAGCTCTTTACAGTTTCAACTTTTAATTAATAGCTTGATTATTTGACTTGACGTCTGTGATCGTCTCTACCTTATATATGTGGTTTTTCGTTTTTAGTGTCACGGTGGAACTGCAAACCAGGATTCTCTTAATGTAACGCACGCCATGTGTCAATAACGAAAAATACTAGACATTATCTTTTGTGTGTTTAATTTTTTAAAAAGAACATCATAACGTAATTTATCAAGTATCATTTAATATCATAAACCCGAACATAAAATATATATATATTCTGTTATAGTTGGGTGATAATAAAAAAAATATAATAGTTAAATTCGAATCCAGAGAAAAAATTTATAATATTTGTTAATTTATTAGCTAATAAAGTTTTTAAAATAAAATATCGTCAATTTTGTTTATTTTTCTTTTTATATTATATATATATATTTTTTATTTAGAATATATGCATATAAATATTATTTTTGTAATTTTGATGGAAATGATAATAATATTCGACCTTAAAAAAAAACTACACACATATTCTTTGAAATTCGCGTTTGTCTCTATTTGTTAAAAGAGTTTTGGATGATCTTACTTATAAGAAGAAAATCGGGTTTTTTTTGTCCTTTAAAAAGACGAATGTCAAACCTTTTGTGACGATGTTGATCTTAAAGTCAATATCGCTTTTTCTTGAACATCATAATACTTCTCCATCCTTAGTTAATGATTATTTCATTCCGAGTTTTTTTTTATGTTTTGCTTTTCAAAAATTCTACAAATATCTAAAAATTGCAAATATACCACAATCTTGTGGTTCATAAAGGATTTTTGCAAGCAATTGAATCATATACTATAGCTAAAATATCAAAATACTTTTATGCGGAAACGTTTAAGTCAGAAATTTTTGTTTGCCATGGACAAAATGTTAAATTCTTTTAGCTTTTGAACTGAACTGCTACTTGCCTTATTATTGTGAAAATGTCATTCTACCGAAAGCTACAAATTTATATAGACTTTTTTTTTTGAATGATTTAAAACGATGTGTTCTCATTCTCACCATAAACATGTTGAAATTTGTTTTGCAGCCAAAAACTGTTATCAGATTTCTTTTCGATAAAACTAAAGTGAAGTTTATTTTGCATATACAAGTTGTTTGAATATATTTGCCGTCAATATAGCACGAATACATTTTTGAAGTTAAAATAATTTGGGCATTATATACCTTATATCCTTGATGTCATTGTTTGTGGATTCTACCACTCTTCGTTTTATTACCAAAATTTCTTACAATAAAACAATATCAGTAGCATTGTATTTGTATTTAACTAAACATTATGACATTTCTTTATTTCCTTTCTTCCTCGTGGGTTTTATTTAATAACTACAAGTCTAAAACCCACTTGACGTTTACCTAATTGCTCCAAAGAACCTATACCTTTCTACAAAGATTTGTATATCATACACTAAAGACAGATCATCAAAGACCAAACAGAGCCAAAATACAACAAAGCTACGTGTAAGACCTTCTCAAGATGTACCATTAGAAGCAGCCATGGCGGATTTATCAGAGCTAAGGTTGGAATTCTCTTCATGACTGTCTTCGTGACGCTCGTCTTCCTTCTTAGCATTGAGAAACCTACCACCACATCCTCTTGGTCGTCTGATCGCATGCAAATGCCGAGATTCATGCAAATATGGCTACAAATAGATACTCAAGGTTCATCCAAATGAACTAAGGAATCATAACAAAACAAAGTTTTTAAGTATCTTACCTTACGTGACTTGATAACTTTATTCTGCGATTCGAGTTTTGCTCTAGATTGTCTGCGTCTTAGTATTCCGTGGTATTGCTTTGCGTTAACAAAAACAGGTTCCTCAACTGCATCAGATGGTAAAGGAACGACACCTTGTTGCTGCATTTCCATCAACTGTACATGTACCTGAAAATGATTTTTTAATAAGCTGTTAAAACAAATCCAACTGTTTAATACATTTATCTCGATTAGATTTAGCCTTGTAGTGGACTGAGTAATACACCATACCCCAGTGTAGGGTCGTGGAGGATAAGCTTGTGTGTCACAAGGCGGTGCAAAGATGCTTCTGTAGTAAGGGTCTGGATATGGATAGTGTCCAGGTGCCTTCAATTGCAAGGAATCAAACACACAAATAAAAACTATGTTACTTTCTATTGTCTAAGAATGCAGAAAAAGAGCACCAAGAAGGTCTAAGCCTAACGTATGACAGCAACTAGAATTATACTCAAAAGTTTGACATATTAAATATTGATGGAACTTAATAGCATTAATTAAGAGAGGTTCTGATAAAAGATTTCATTTTTACAGAGAGTAAGAGAGATGGAAGAAACTAAACCAAACATATAGTGTCTGATTAAATAGTTTGTGTTATTGGTAGTTGGGAAATGTTTTACCATGGAATGTGCACTCCTCCCCGGATGAGGAAGCTGCTCCGAGTAGACTAAACTTGTAGCTATGGATTCATAATTTCTTGCTGGAGGAGGAATCGGTGGTTGAATTTGAGAATCTCTCTGTTCTTGCTTCTCATGACTTTTAATGTTATCTGGACAAGAATACACCAAACTTAACAACAGGGCACCACCAAGAATCAGTAAAGAGGAAAATCTAATAATGTTTCAGTAAAGCTTCTGAAAGCAGAATCAACCTATGTAAGAGATATATAAGCATAAAAAGGAACAATGAATAGAGAGAAAGAACAAAACCAGGAAGCTCATGGATTGAAGAAGTCATGACACATGAGCTTAACGTCAAAAGCAAAATTCTGAAAGTTCCAAAAAACAAAAGCAGAGTCAGTACATATTCTTGTAAACCTATAAATCAAGGAACCAGAATGATCAAATCCCCCAAAATTATTAAACTCATGAGTTATTTTACAGGACCCAAAAAAGATTACAATCATAAGTCAATAATTCATAAATAAAAAACAGATTAACAAAAAAAAACATGATTAACCAATAAACCTATAATTCTCACAATCCTACAAAGTTCTAAAAATTTTCCAGTAAACAATTCAAAAGCTAGACTTTGAAAATCAGGTTGGGGAAAAAAATTTACCTCTAATTCAATATTTGGTTTTAACCTCTGCAATTTTCTTCTATGTTTAACCTCTGAGAGCTTCTTGAGAAGAAGAGAAGAAAGTGACGAACCGGAGAGAACAAGAGAGTGTCGTTTTCTACCATTTCCTCAAGTTATTCCGCAATTGTCGTCACCACACTTCTGAGCGTCCTTCTCCTTCACTATGAAACATTATGCCGTTTTTATACATCAGTAAGTAAGAAAACGGCACAGTTTGTAACAATTGATGCGGACGCAATATCGATCGTACAAGTGGAGAATGAGAGCAGCGTTTCAGATCGCACGTAGCAGATCTTAATTTGTTGATTAAGTCCACGAGTTTTCACGGGTCCCACCTCTACCCGCTGCCCGAAATGTTTTAGTATTTTCTGTTGTGAGTCATCGAAAGCGAACCGGTTCGCGCTTGTTCGAATTCGAGAGGCAAGAAATCAATCTCGGTTTGGTTTGATACTGACTCGGTTTTAAAAATACACATCGAATTGTTCAAGCTTATTTGTAATTTTTAGACTCCAAGAAAAACCGTTGCTAACAACATAACTGAGAAAAACCGGATGAAAATCCTTACTTTTTGGTAAACCGATGATTTTCTTATTAATATAAATTTATGTTTTAATACAAGAACTACACTTATCAGGCTATGATGACTCATCTCGATTCGAATATTTATGTAATACACTTATACCTTTGGTTGGCTTTATTGCAGCACATGAAAGAAGATTATTCTCGACTTTAAATACCTTTCGTCGTTTTCTTTATGTCTCATGGCATATTATATAATTGATCCATTGTTTGTTCTCTAAGAATATTCCAAAGAATTTTCTTCTCAAACCAACAACAAATTTCAGGATTTATCATGTTTGAATAACATCAATTCAATTATTACGATTCTTAAATCAATTCAAAAACAGCAAAACATAAAAAGAGAAAAAGAAATGTAACTAGTATATAAAAATTAAAAAAAAAAAAAAATGTAACTAGTTAAGGCTTAATAGACTTCAACGTGCCACTGCTTGTTCTTCCTAAGCTGAGAAAGCTTCAAGTCCCAGCTTTCACCTCTCTCCTCTGCAACTCTCTTAAGCGTATCTTGAATCCCAGGCATCATTCCTTTAAGCCCACAGAAGTAAATATGAGCTCCATTGTCCAAAAGCTTGAAGATCTCATCACTATACTCCTCAATCTTGTCCTGCACATACATCTTTCTACCTTTCTTGTTCTTCTCCTCTCTGCTCATTGCCTTATCGAACCTAAAGTTCTCTGGATGGTCCTTTAAATACTTGGTAAACTCATCATCATACAGAAGGCTATCGGTGTTGGCCACGCCTAAAAATAGCCAAGCTAAGCCACCAAATTTGTAGTTTGGGACGTTTTCCATGAACATTCGACGTAGGTAGCCTCTGTAAGGAGCCACTCCTGTTCCCGTGGCTATCATTATGTGTGTCGCATTTGGATCACTCTCAGGTAATAGCATTACCTTCCCCGATGGACCTGGTTTTCAAAAGTATATTAAGCCATAAACTGTTATTCCAAGGGGTCTTTATGTATGTGATTTAGTAGGTTGAATATTTAGTTTACATACCAGTGATTTGAATCTTGTCTCCGGGCTTTGAATCACATAGGAAGTTGCTGCAGACTCCATTCTTTGAAGGATCTTCTTTACCAGTCTCGGGATCGTAATAAACAGCTCTGCGTACACACAAACTCGCTGTTTTACCATCAAAGAAATCTCCATATCTCGTTGATGCAATCGAGTAAAGGCGCACATTGTGTGGCGCTCCCGGTTTCTTTGGGTTCTCACCCTAGACACACAAGATCCAGTATATTTATAGACTTAAAAGATTAAAACTGGTGGTATCAATTTGAAGACAGTGAAACCATATAAACAGCACAAGGAACATGACTTACGGGAGGAATCACACCGTAACTCTGTCCTTCCCAATAAGGAAGATTACCATCATGATCGATAACGATATGACAAGTTTCTCCTGGGGCTTTTGGTCCCACGACTCGCTCCACAGAGACAATCTTAGCAGTGTAAGAATCCTTGGGTTTGTACAAGTTCAAAGGAGGATCCTTGGGGTCTTCCAACTCTAAAGGAGATACAGTAACCTTGGAACTACTTGTTTGTGGAATCAACATGCATATTGTCGTGTTAGAGTACCGTTTTGCATCTCTTGTGTTTGTTGTTCTCTGGTTCAACGCTAAGGAGGATGACCATGAGTTGCTGTTGAAGCTTATGCTATTGTTCTGCTGCGGAATGAAAAGTGGTTTAAGATCAAACTCAGATAAACTGAAATCAAGCAAACACAATCTCATGAAGAAGACAATTAGAATCCAAGATTGTATGGACAAACACAGCTCATGCTTAAATATAGAGATTGAAATAGAGAACTTGAAGCTATATGAGAGATTTGGATGTATCACCTTGAAGATGGATCGTCTAAGAGAACGTTCGTTTCCAATTGAAACTGAGACAGCAGCAGCCTGTAGAGAAATTCAAAATCCATCAGCAACGAATATTTTGCTGGATTTTTCCCGAGAAAATCGGAAGATGGAGAGTGAAGTCTCTTTTCAAATGCTTATTTTCTCGCAAATTCAAATACAAGATCACTAACGCAAAATCGTTAATCGAGGAAAACACAGATCAAAGATCATAAAATAAATTCAAAATTTTCCCTTCCGAAAACAGACAAAGGGAACATTAACCCCAATAAAAAACCCTAAACAAACAGAGGATTCAACAATATCCATCCATAATCACCAAGAGAAAGAGTTAAAAACCAATCGTTGACTCAAAATGCGAGGGATCTGACCTGAGAAACGGCAGAGTGAGACATTGTTATCGATCGGAGAGAGGATGATCAATTACGTCAGAATCTGATTGAAGCAATCCAATACTGGGAAGAACTGTAATCGATTGAGGAAGATGATGAACTAAGGTTTTAAATACAGTAAGCTACACGATCCTTTTAACCTCCTCAAAGGACAAGCTTCTCCTTTCTCTTCTCTTTTGGACGACTCCAACTGACGCTATGCGACTTCATATTAATTAATTTATTTCTAAGCTTTTAAATTTTACATTTCCTAAAAGAAATACCCAAACCAAACCAATTTGTATCATTTCATTTTCTTCTTCGGTAATGTTTGTTTTTCTCTTTTCTAAACAAAATCATTAGTAATAACCAAAAGATTAATACATCTGTTTTCTATAATAATGATTCACATGGCAACATTTTTATTTTTTCTTGAATCAATTCATAAAATTATAGACCAAAAGAAATAAATAACGATTCTACTTGGTATTGTTGTTATGAATCGGATCACAACTAATCGACGAATTTTGTATTTTCGGGTATCCAAAAAACCAAATGAGAGCAGAAGCTACCATCAAAGCCACGCCGGAGACTGCACACACCAAGCTGCCCACAATTAGCACGTGATCATCACCACGACGTTTTGAGGACGTTATTGGAGATTTCACAGCACTAGGCAATGTCGAACTAGACGGTGATGACGATGTGGTCGAACTCGACGTCAGCTCATTTGAAGAAGGGGGTCCGAAGAATGACGTCATCTCCGATGACGACTCGTCTGGTTCGTAGTAGTACTCAAGGCCGTGATCGGACGGTCGTAATTCTCTAGCATTTATGGTCGCTGATTCGAGGACTATGAACAAGATCATGATTGAAATCAACGGTGGAAACTCACTGATTCTCTGTGAAGCCATTTTTTTTTTTTTTTTTTTTTGTGATTTTGGAGTTTGAGTTACAAAATTACAACAAGTCCGTCTCGTGAAGGAATGACTTTATATGAGAATCCAAACTAGCGCAACGAAGCCGTTTAAGGTTTTTCGTCCCGTGAATAAAACCTTTTGTGATTTGCGCAATAATTATCCAAATGAAACAAATAAACGCTGTCGTTTCTTCCATTTCCACTAAGAAACATTCCTTTGTTGATTCCTTGTTGGCTAGGAACAGTCTCTCTCGACTCTTGTGCCTTTGTCTGAATTTGTTAAAAACAATTCTCGTGAATTTATTTGTCGGAGATTGGTCCTAAATTTACGGGGATCTAACAAAAATCATATAACGACTACATAATTTTTTTATTTTTTTATTTTATTTTTCTAGTTTCACTAAAATATTGCTAGACAATATATCTCGACAGTATTTTTGACATCGGTTTTTACTTAAATGGCGTAAAAAAGGTTAAATAACAAGAAACAAGCATTTTTATAGTTGAGTTGAGTGGGATCCAAGGTTATAAAAGTTAAAAGCAAAGAAGAATATTTGAAAGCTATAATCGAAAGAATATAAATTAGAGACCAAGCTTAATCTTTTCTAGAAGAGACGACATATGGGTCAAATCTCAAATACCAATCTGCTCCCCTCCAAAACAAAGAAAAAAATACCAATCTAATTACTAAAGCCCATTTTATAGGGCCAGGCCCAAATAATTACAAAATCCAAAACGGTAGATTTCTCTTACAGAGATGATAAGATGTCGGTGACATGTACTGCCATGTCATCAATGGAAGAACACTCCCATCTCTTCCTCGGTGATATTCAAAACATCGTGAATTTCCGGATTTACCATCTCCGAAATGGCTAATTACTCTCGGCCCCACATTTGCCAGTGTTTGACTCGGCTAGCCTCCGTCAAACGCAATGCCGTCGTCACAGTCTACGGAAACCGGAAGCGCACCTGTCAAGAGTTCGTCGACGGAGTACTGAGCCTCGCCGCCGGACTGATTCGTCTCGGCCTCCGTAACGGCGACGTTGTCTCTATTGCTGCTCTTAACAGGTCGAATGCACAATTTATCTACTATAATTGACCGCCAATTTTGAATTTTTGAATCAAAATCATTGAATTAAAGTTTTTGTCTTTTTTGTGGTTGCAGTGATTTGTTTTTGGAGTGGTTATTGGCTGTTGCATTGGTTGGAGGAATAGCTGCTCCTTTGAATTACAGATGGGTCAGTATCAGTTTCTTATGTCCACGCTTTTCTGAAATTTTCTGATGATCAGCCAGAATTCAAAAATATGATTCCAGATTTCTACTTATTACATCATTTTAGTAGATTTGTATGTGTAAAAGAATGTTCTTGACACATCTTTTTGTGTTCTTGATGATGTTTTTATGCGAAAAGGCAGAGCTTGAAAGAAGCAAAAGTGGCAATGCTGCTAGTAGAACCTGTGCTTTTGGCTACCGATGAGACCTATGTCTCGTGGTGCATTGATGTTCAGAATGGAGATATACCTTCGCTTAAATGGCGTGTGTTGATGTAGTCTACCTCTATAGAACTTGCGAATGAACATAATCAGTGTATGATTTTTTATAAACCTTAGAACTCAACGGTTAGGAGATGCCATTGTGACCTTATTTGTCTTGTTACCAAGCAGTTTTTACAACCGAGATGCTTAAACAGCATGTCGTAGTACCTTCCTTATCGACATATGCTTGGGCTCCTAATGATGCCGTAGTGATATGCTTCACTTCTGGTACAGCAATGTTTAGTTCTGCATCCTCCACAATAATCTTCATCTTACTTGATCTCTTTTGTTTTGATTTATCACCTTCTTGGCATTAGGTACAACAGGAAGACCCAAGGGTGTGACGATAGGCCACTTGGCTTTCATCACGCAGTCTCTAGCTAAGATTTCTATTGTTGGGTATGGTGAGGATGATGTGCGCCTTTTACCTCCACTTATCTAATTGTCCTCAATGAACTCTGTATAGCGAAATGCTTCCATAAGTAAAGAGCCTCTTAAATTTATCTGTTCATCATGCGATCTTTTTTCCGCAGGTGTATTTGCATACAACACCATTAGTTCATATCGGCGGTCTGTCATCAGCTATGGCCATGCTAATGGTTGGGGCTTGCCATGTTCTGTTGCCCAAGTTTGATGCTGAAACAGCCCTTTAAGTTATGGAACGACACCATGTGACTCGTTTCATCACTGTCCCAGCTATAATGGCTGATCTAATTTGTGTCAACAGGTAAAATGAGAAGTGAACAAAAGTCCTCATGATGGGTAAATACCAGCTTTTAAAACCATTGATCAGTTGAAATATTTTTACCTTAGGACGATGAAAAATGGAGCTCAAAACCACGGTGTGAGAAAGATACTAAATGGAGGTGGATCTTTATCAAGCAAAGTCCTAAAAGATGCTGCGAAAATCTTCCCAAGAGCCAAAATACTTTCAGCATATGGTGAGTCATTGTCATTCTGCTTATAAATGAACCATTTTCACTAATCTTTTTAACCTAAACTCTATGAGATTTTGGTTTGGTTTAAAGGGATGACAGAGGCGTGCTCTTAGCTGACCTTCATGACACTCTATGATCCCACACAAGAGTCTTATAAAGTGACATATCCCTTGGCTAATCAACCAAAGCAAGGCACATGTGTTGGAAAGCCTGCGTCTCATATCGAACTGATGGTTAAGCTTGACGAAAATTCATGAAAGGTCGGGAAAATTCTAACTCGTTGACCACACACAATGCTTGGATATTGGAGTCATCAATTAGTTCAAGATAAACGTTGCAACATCAGAATCCAGCAACAATGAAGCTTGGCTTGACACAGGTGATATCGGGGCCTTCGATGAGTTTGGTAACTTATGGCTTATAGGTCGGTCCAATGGCAGCATTAAAACTGGAGGCGAGAATGTTTACCCCGAAGAGGTTAGCTTCCAACACAAGAAACATGTTGATCTTAGCCTCAAGTTGTGTGCATCTTTACATATACTGAATCCATTACTTTGCAGGTCGAAGCTGTTCTGTTAAAGCATCCTGGGATTGTCTCTGCAGTGGTCATAGGCGTCATTGATGTTCGTCTTGGGGAGATGGTTGTTGCTTGTGTGTGTTTACAAGAGAATTGCATATGGTCTGATGTCGAAAACCACAACGGAGGTTTCAAATTGTCAAGTGAGACACTCAAACATCATTGTAGAATACAGAATCTAACCGGGTAAAAAATCTTGAAAAACCAGTTTCTAAACGAAGCAAATGTTTTGAAATTTTTTCTGCTATATACATAGTTTTCACGAAATGTATGAACTTGTTTGACAGGTTTAAGATTCCAAAGAGGTTTGTCCGATGGGAGAAGCAGTTTCCGTTGACAACAACTGGGAAAGTGAATAGAGATGAAGTTCGAAGAGAAGTTATGTTTCATTTCCAAATCCTTACTAGCTCTCTCTGATCATTTCCAAATCCTGACTAGCTCTCTCTGATTATTTTGACAAGGACATTGACCAAGTCTCATATGATCACACAGTTTCTTGCACGCAAGTTTCTTAGCATTTCTGTTGTACAAACTAACATACTCTATCAAGATTGTCCCTTCTTGTTGAGTAGGTATGTTTAGTAACCACAGAGATTGTCAGTAACAAGAATTGGAATATGACAACCAGATTCTTATGTACTATTGTACAAATGTACCACAGTAAGAGTAAAAAAATATATCACTATGGCATGTGTAAAGATTCAAGAAACATTGATATCAATAATACAACTTCATGTGACCTGATGATTCTCTTGGTAACTTGTTAAGAAGTTCATGGCCAACAATGCTGCTCCAACAGCTGGCTCTACCTGAAGATACATATCAGTATGTACTTATTCAGTCGTTGGCATATATATATATATATATATAATGAATGAGTCATGAGAGGTAGAATGACGAACCTTTGGTATGATAGTTTGAGCCCCGGGAAAGTATCCGTTAATGCGCTTTGAGACTTCTTTTCCGATGTCCCATTTCCGATTAGCGTTTAGGACTCCGCCCACCATTACAACCGGGAAAGAAGCTGACCCATCTGTAACAAGAAAAATCTGACACTATAAGGAACGGAACCAGGTGGGGAAAATAAAATAAAACAGAGTCCGTTGGATATGTAAAATCACCTTTGCCACATAAAGCAAGTCTCTGTACAACAGCTTTCACACTTAGAGCTAAATCATCAGCTGCATCAACCAAGATCTTATCTGAAATTTCATCACCAGCTTCTGCACAGGATACCACTTGAGGAACAAGAGCAGCGATACGTGCCCAAGATGGATCAGCATAAGTCCACCTACATCCAGAAACATTAGACTAGCATATTGATGTGGTGTTGATTTTCGTCCTATGGGATAATATTAAAAGGGAGTACCTCTCTTCATGTCTGAAGAGTTCTGAATGCAGGGATGGCTACCAAGAAACTATAAATAGCTACATGTTTTGAGACAGAGTCATTAGTTTGGAAAATAAGGTACCCGATGAGTTCGTCTGAAGAGGAAAGTCCAAGTGCTTTTAAGATGGTACTTGTAAGCATCGTTTGTGGGCCACGACCATCATGAGCTCTGATCACCGCCGTTAAGGCCTGTGCAGCAATTCCATAGCCGCTGTAAATAATCACATCATCATTCACACAATTATTGGTTTAAAAATCCATACATTTTAAGTCGTTTTTCCAACAAATATGTGATGACAAAGTCCATAGCTGCGATCATATTTGACTCATGCATCTGTGAAAACCTTATAAAAGGTAAAACTAAAACTATCTCTTTCTGGTGAGACAGAGCCGGTGATATAACAAACCCCACTTGATAGAAGGGTGTGAAAGCATAAACCACAATATGGGAAGAAAAGTACCTTCCCCAATCACCTAAGATTGGTCCACCACCAGATGCCCTAGCCTCCTTGCCATCTTCGTCAAAGCCATAGGCTATACATCCAGTACCGGCGATTAGAACACAGCCATGGAGCTTTCCCATGGTTCCACTAGCTAACGCCACAATTGCATCATTCTGAACATATACCTTGACATGACTAGGGAACATATCCCTGTAAAACATTATGAAAAAGACGGTAAAATCGAGATGATTTAGCACCTGAAACTCCTATAGCGCGAACTACACTTGACAATACTACCACCTTATCCAATTTTCTATCTTTTCTTGGTCTGAGGGATGATTTACACCTGAAACACCTAAGCATACACCGCAAACATTTGATTTATCCGAACCCGATTGTATAAGTGCCTCGGATATCACTTGCTCTAGTGAATCCCTCGCTGTAGTTTCTGCATACAGGATGCACATTGAAAGGTGACTTTAATAGGGTAGAAAATATCCAAGTGGTGACACAGCTATGGCCAAATATTTGCTGCAAGCAAAACCATTACCGCACACACGAAACAGATTAAAATTGATTCTCCACATTCCACAACTAGAACACACACATACAATACTTATACTCAGCTAAGATCAAATCCGATTCCAAATCCTGAATCAGCTAAGGCAAATACCACATTGTAGCAGAACTTGGTTAATTACGATCACACACTCATGTTAATCGTTATCAAAGTCAAACATTCATTCAAAGATGTCTGAAGAATCGCAATCTAATCGAAATATCTATTGCCTCGAGCTAGATTATTGCGAAAAGATGAAGAAAAAATTCAAAATTGAGGAGAGAAGATAAGAAGAAACCTCCTACGCTGTTGCAATTGGTGCAGCCGGCGACGGCACGACCGAGGATGGGAAGAGGCTCCGATAAACGATCGGCGAGCGGGAGAAATGGGACACAAACGCACACAGTTGAGGTGGCGCCACCGTCAAGGCCCAAGATGACGCCATCTCCGAAGCCGTTCTCCTCTGTCGTTGCTCCTTCGGGAGCTGGAAGGTTTCCATTGCTATGAGGATTCCTCATTCACCAGTAACACCAACCCAGATGAGATCAAGGAAGATGAAGAAATGGGTCTTTCAAAATTAGTTCCTTTTGATCAGGGGAGATCAAGTTTGGGAATTGCCGAATTGGGATACCTCAATTTTCAATTTTTATCTGAGGATTATTTTAAGGGTTTATCAACGACAATAGTAATACAGTTAGAAAAATATCTAATAAATATTTATTTATTTTTATGAGCATATATTTGAGAGTAGAGATACATTTCTACAAATAGTCGTTTTCGTGAATGCTTTTTGATTTGTTATTTGAAGAAACACACATAAAAATTTAGTATGTTGAATATTTTTCTAATTGTTGAGACGTTGACAAAAAAAGAAAAGAAAAATCTTTTCTAATCGAATTAATAATAAAAAAAATACTTTACATTCGTTGTTTCAGTTAAATTTGTGAATAATTTCTTATGAATCGGTTATTGAGAATCGGTTATGTAGATTAAAACTACTAATCAAATCAACTCAGCTTTCTTTCTCAATGCATTGAGACATGAATGCCAAAAGTTAAAACCAGTAAGAAAGCATATTCAGAAACCTCCTAGTTCTGTTTTGCAGGATACAAACTCCAGTAGGTGTGACTATGACAAGACCACCACTAGGCATAGCCACAAAAACATCAAAACTAAAACGCAAGTTAGACAAAGGAAAAAGATTTACATCGAGAAAAATGCAAGAAATAAAAGACGTGCTATGCTATACAATGGAATGGATGTAATACATTGGCCCTAATTTTCATTCATAGGATTGGTGGATTCTAGTACCATTTGCTTCTCTTCTTGCATTACCCGCAGTTTCTCCTCTACTCCTCTGAATCAGCATATTGTGGAGCAAATTCTCTTTGCAGCAGCATTATGCGATCTGTGAGGGCCTTGTGTTGCGTTTTGATAGCTGGGAAACCAGTTTTGGAAGGACCTTCAAGCCTGTGGAAGTTCATCGGTGGCATCAAAGCCTCTAGGAGCTCTAGGTGCTTGAGTTTGAGACACGTTGACCCCATCCCTTACATTTCTCAAAAGGAATTTAACCCTTTGCTCCTCCTCTACTATGGAGGACTCATCCTCTGTATCCTCCTCATCTTGTCATTCATTTTCTAAGGTTCTATTTTTTAGTCACAAGTAAACTAAAATTAATATAGAAGACAATTTAAAAATGAATGACAGGTTTGTGTCCTTGTTAGAAGTAATCAAAATGATAAATAAAAACATCTCTTCAAAATATTATAAAATTCTAATGAATGACAATAGCCTATTCCTCGACTGGCTGATGCAAAAAGATAATTCCTTGGAGACCATGGTTCTAATTTCCCAACTAAATCGCATTGCAACTAAAATAAGCTCTTATGGCTTTCATTCTGCCTCAAACAAAGTTTTCTTCTATCTGAAATCACAACAAATGAAATTGTCAAGAAAAGGGTTTGCAATAAATTAGCTCCTCTAGTGTTCTTCTTGACAATGCGGTAAGTAAGTACCTCAAGAGTTAGCGGAGGAGGCGACGAGAGCCAGGCGAGTTCTTCCACTTGAGCTAAATCAACATTTCGCGGTAAAAACATTATGATGTTAGGTGTAATGGACTGCAATCTGAAACAACGAGTACCTAGAAAAAAAAAAACCAAAATTTCACTATTGAACATAAATCTACGTGAACAAGTAAAAAAGTTAGAATCATCTTATGTTACCCATCTCTTGGTTGGAGCATATCCATCTTGTAAATCTCAACTTTGCTATACATTGGTCCTCCCCAAGGTGGTGAAAGAAACAATACATCTCCCTAACCAAACAAAGAATGATCAGAAACTAGTAGATATTAACATAACAATAAAAGGGTCAAAAAGATTGCATATAAAACTAATAGAAAAGAGATTACTTTGAGAGATGGAGCTAACTTGATGAAATGACCAATAACAAAATCTACACGATTATCAACTCCATAAACCTTTGCATTGTTCATTGCTAATTCAACTTTCACCGGATCAATGTCGATTAGCAACAACAGAAGAACATCTATTAAGAAGATTGGTTAAGATAACATCTCACACCACATTAATCATCATACTTATTTCAAGAAAGAGATAAAGATTTACACTTTAGCAAATTGAATAGTGTTACCACCAACGCCTGAGAAGCAATCAATAACTACTTTACCACGACATCCCTGAGCTTGTTTGATTGCGATTTCTTCAGGAGTCACAGAGTACCATCCATTTCGATTCCTTGGTCATATTTGGAGAAGAGATCCTAACGTTGAATCCATTACTTACTGATCGATGATTTTATCCATGTAGCTGTAGGAAACAAAAACAAGAGATAAGGAGAAGAAAACTAGGTTTTTTTTTTAAGTCAGAGGAGACAAATCATTTAAAAATTGGAGAAACCTTTCTTCAAGCGCGATCGTTTCTTGGCCTTCATGAAGCTCGTGTTGACTCGTGAGTCAATGAGTCAACTCGTGTTTGACGCCTACAAGAGAAGGAGCCGGTTCATTCGGTTTCGGTATATTTGGATTAACACTTTAATTCTTTTGAGAAATTTGGCCGAATGAGGTTCTCCAGAGAATAAAATTTCCGGTTTAGGTGGTTCATCGACTACCATATGAGTGGTCTCTTAAGTTCTTTAGTTTATCGAATTAATATGCCAAAGAAAAGAAAAAAAATAATCAAATTTAACTATGTCCACGATTTAATATGACCCGTTTTACTCATCAAAGCAACTTATTATCATAAATCTCACATTATCAAGAATCTCAGTCATATTCCCGGAAGAAAAAATAAAATAGCAGATTTACTTGCTAAGAAGTGTTGGATATTGTATAATTTACTTTTGTGTATATTATATTTTTTTCCAATTTTCAATTCTTTTAGTTTGTTTTCTAAGTTTTTTTCATTTGTATAAATATTTTTGTAAGTCTTTTAATATTAATAAGAAGAATCAACTTATATATGGTAGCAAGCATACTATACTCATAGTTTTGATCTAATGATTGAATTCTTTTCTTTTTATTCTTTTTATTTTTCTTTTTTCTTTAAGTCATCAATTTTTTTTTATTTTGTTTATTATTATATTAAGCTAAGTATTTCCATAATTCATGTTCATCATGAACTTCTAAATTCATGTTGTCGAACTTTCAGGTATTCAAATCAATCATAGACCTCTGAATCTAAGTAAAGTGCTTCTTTTTTTTATTTACTTTTTTGTTTTAAGCCAAAAGTGTTTCCATCATTCAAACTCATCGTACACCTCTGAATTCAAGCCAGTGTTTCCATAATTCAAGTCTAAGATACACCTCTTAATCAAGGTAAATTGCTTCTGAAAATCAAGTTCATCATGAACTTCTGAATCTAAACCTATAATTTTTCAAATCGCCTTCTTCTTCCTCGAGACAAAGTTCCTCGATCTTCATGTCACACATGTTGCTTCAGATGATCAACTAGCTGATGGTTTTACCAAACTTCTTCCGCGATCTCGCTTCATTTGCTTTTAATCAAGATTGCTCTAACCGCTGCTCGTCCACCTTAAGGGACTAATTCGAATATTGATAATTTACGTTTATGTATATTGTATATTTTTCAATTCTCTCTTTTTCTAGTTTGTTCTCTAAATTTCTTCACTTGTATAAATACTCTTGTAAAAAATTTCAATATTGATAAGAAGACCATTGATTCTGTTGAATATTATGTATTTTTAAGCTCGTCTACTCTATGGATGTTGCCTTTGTTGTATGAAACTAATTGAAAATTGTTTTAGGTTCTCTGTTTTGGTTTCCATTGGATATTTTGGATCTTTAAACTTCATTTCTGGGAGTTGTTCCTTTAATCTGTTTGTTTGTGAGAAGAGGAACAACATTAAATATACGCAGCTGAAGTTATTGTGAAGGAATCAAGATGTCTTTCATCACAAATATAAATGCATATCCTCATGGATTTTTTATGGTAGTGCGCTGTGTTGTTGTGGGGCTCTTAATCATGTTTGTTTCTTGAATTGACTAAATGTGTCATGTTTTGGACACCTTCTTTGGTTTTTCTCAGAGGTAATCTAATGCAGAATTGTTTATCCTTGGAGAGAGTGCAAATCCTTGCTGTAGAATTTTCACTTTTCTTTTAGGTTTTAATCGTAGGCTATAGTTTAAAAAACATTGCAATCTTTATGTAGAATATTGCAACTTTTAAACTGTTACTTGTAGAATTTATGACAAGTGCAGTTTCACATTGATCTCATTGTATATGAAAGTGGAACTCTCTAGGTATATATGAGTAGGTGCCTCCTATGACCAGTGCCTCATTACTAATGCAATTTGGTCTGATCAACTTGTATCTCAATGTATAGAATGCAAATTGTGAAACCATTGTCCTTCAGTTTGTTCATTGTTTGATAATTTCATTTTAATAGCTAGTAGTTTTTTTTTTTTGGAAGGAATCTATAGTTGTATATGTTATTTTAGCATCACGAAAACCACTGTTTTGGAAACTTGAAGATGATTTTGTGTGTTTGTCTTCATGATGATGTTTATGATGAATTCAAATTGTGTGACCTGAAAAAAAAAAAATATATTATTGTTTCTTGTGATGCGTTAGTATAATGATATAATATACAGCAATCCCCTCACAGCGAAAGGCAGCTCACGTGAGAGATATCACACAGCATGAGATATGCTACTCACAAAGTCAAATACACTACTAGTTCCAAGTTTGAATCATTATAAGGCTGAGTTGGTAATCTTAGTCACAATAAAACTAAATACAATTTAAAATTGTAGGATAGAATGAAAATTTTACGTCTTTCAAAGATTACGATTAAGAAGAACATTTCTTCAATCTGTCGTTCCTTTTTGAATAATAATGTAAGATTTATGGTATATTCCTTTGCACTAACGAATATTTGTTGTGTCTAGTTGCTTTTTTTTTTCTCAGATAAATCTGAATTCGTGATTTGAATTGTTCTGCCATGGTTAGTTCTGGTTTAACCGTATGTGCATACATGTTATGAAGCTTAAACTAGAAAAAGTGGTAGGATAGTAAAATGAAGCATTTGAGCCAAAAGTCAAACAAATATAATACACCAAATTAAGTAATTTATGTTACTTATTCTCACGTTCTTTAACTATTAAGTATTGCTTCTTCTTTTCAAAAGTTTCCAACCATTTAAGTTTCAGAAAATCAAGATTACGATTTTTTTTTCTCTTCTCTTCAAATTTCAAAGGTCATTGAAAATTCTATGAGGCAATCTCATATATGTTTAAGATTGTTCTTAAATTGTCTTGAGTGATTCTCGTTGGTTCTGTTTTTGACTTTTTTTTTTGCTAATTCTTGATCTCTCTGTATTCAGGTTTTGGTCGCGTGAGAAAGAAGCTAAAGAAATGGCGTCGTGGACTTCATCTGAATTCCTCTATTTAGAAACAAAACCAAGTGGTATTCATTTCCTAGAGCGTTTTAAGCGTTCAGGCAAACTCTCTTTCAAGCAATATCAAGCAATGGTCTTTGTCTTAACCTTCATCGCTTATATTGCCTTCCACGCAACTCGAAAGCCTAACAGCATCGTCAAAGGAACGCTCACCAAACCATCAACAGGAAATTTCAAGGCCACGGACAAAGGTGGATGGGCTCCTTTCGATGGTCCAGATGGAACAGCTTTGCTTGGACAAATCGATTTGGCTTTCCTTGCTGTTTACGCGGTTGGAATGTTTGTGGCTGGTCATTTGGGTGATCGTTTGGACCTCAGGACGTTTCTAACAATAGGTATGATTGGGACAGGAGTGTGTACCGCTCTGTTTGGAGTCGCGTTTTGGGCAAATATCCATAGTTTCTACTATTTCCTAGCCATTCAGACATTGGCAGGGTGGTTTCAGTCTATTGGATGGCCTTGCGTGGTTGCGGTTTTGGGGAATTGGTTTGATAAAAAGAGAAGAGGAGTAATTATGGGTGTTTGGAGTGCTCATACATCATTAGGGAACATCATTGGTTCTTTAATAGCTACAGGACTTCTGAAATTTGGTTGGGGATGGTCTTTTGTTGGTCCGGCTTTGCTCATAACGTTTCTTGGCATTGTGGTTTACCTATTCTTGCCTGTGAATCCAAATGCTGTTGAATCTGAGAGAGATGGAACTGAAGTTGATTCAACAATGAGACTTGATGACACCATTACAGAAAGTTTCTTGAGCTCTAGGACGAGTACTGGATTCGATAGAAGAGCCGTTGGGTTCTTAGCCGCTTGGAAAATCCCCGGTGTTGCTCCTTTCGCCTTTTGTCTCTTCTTCACCAAATTGGTTTCTTACACTTTCCTCTATTGGCTTCCTTTCTATGTAAGCCAGACTGAGATAGGAGGAGAGCATTTGTCACAAGAAACATCAGGAAACTTATCGACACTCTTCGATGTTGGAGGTGTTGTTGGAGGAATCTTAGCTGGATATTTCTCTGATCAGCTTGATGGGAGAGCAATTACAGCCGCAGGATTCATCTACTTGACAATCCCAGCTCTGTTTCTCTACAGAATCTATGGTCATATCTCAATGACGATCAATATCATCCTCATGTTCATAGCTGGCGTATTTGTTAATGGACCTTACGCTCTCATCACAACCGCGGTTGCAGCTGATCTCGGTACTCATAAGTCGCTTAAAGGTAATGCAAGGGCTTTGGCTACAGTCACTGCTATTATAGATGGAACAGGATCAGTTGGTGCAGCCATTGGACCTGTTCTTACAGGTTACATCGCTGCGATTAGTTGGGATGCTGTGTTTTATATGTTGATGAGTGCAGCTTTGATCTCTGGTTTGTTGCTCACTAAGCTTCTTATAACAGAAGTGAAAACTTTGTTGTATGGATCATCTGAAGAAGATGAAGTTGCTGCTGCTTCTGCACCAAGACCTCCCATTGATGTCCTCCTATGAATCCTTTTGTTTTTTTTTGGTCTTCTTTTGTTTTTCAATCTGACTTGTATTCTCTTCATGATTTTGATCTTTTGTCATTTGTGTTATCTTTTTTAAGATTTGAATGAAAACAATCTATCCCTTTTCGTTTTTATGTGTCCTGAATTTCTCAAGAAACAAGTACCAACTAAACCTAACACAAAGAGATAACTTTTCGTAGAAGTTATCTTTCTTATGGATTAATCTTTAAAGATCTTCAAAATTTGTTGGAGCCATTAATCATTATCCTAAAGTTCTAAGACATCAAAAACATATAAATCTATTCTTAAACCAAAAATTTCAAGCGGTGGTGTTGAGCACTAAACCATACTATCAAATCCTACAAGGACCATAAATATAGCAATCATCACGAACTTGATCAAACGTTTCTTGAACATCCTAAACTCCATCCCTCTCTGCTTCTCTCTAATCAACTTTACGATTTCCTCAACTTTCGTCTCCATCTCTTCCGCACGATAATGAGATATCAACAGAACGGGTATGCTCATATCAAACTCTTGTCCTTGACGTTTCCACTCGCCATATATCTTTTCTGCTCCTTATCTCTTCTCTTGCACTCTTTATTCCAAAGATAGTACACTTATTTTTTACTCCCTACCACGTCACCATACATCGGTATGGCCTTTCTTGTTAAACAAGCTCTCTCGTGAGCCTTTGCTATCACAATGATCGTGTCTACTTTCAGTTTGATTCCATCAAACTCTTTCATATAATTCTCCATCACCTCTATGTTCGACACTTCAGCATATACCCTCAAAACAATGTTTGCTATAAGATGATATGGCTCTACTTTTTTCTCCTTCACCACACGCAGAATCTATTCGACCATATTTTTAACATTGTGTTGAACGGGTTCGGTGTCGAGAGGAAACCTAGGTCTCTCATCTTCTCAAATGTAGCCTTGGCTTTATCCAGAGTTTCCTTACATCTCACGTAAGAGGTTAAGAGAGTGTTGCAGAGAGAGAGTAATCTCGACTGTTCTCTGGTATGGTTTCGAAGAATTTCTCTGCTTCTTCCAAACCCAAAACATTCTCAATCAGATAAAGTCGAGTTGCATTAATGTAGGGTCTTTGTTCACACATCCACTTCCGTGCCTAAACATTACAAAACAAAATTTACAAGGACTACAATGGTTATAAATTTCAAAAGACTACGAAACGCGGAGGTTAGAAGATTGAAATTGAAAACCTGATTCCGTGCAGCACGATACATGTCGTACTATAGGGAAAAGAGGTAGGGTTTTCTTTCTTATTAGCCTTTAGCCTTATAAAACAGGAAGGTATGCGCATACTTGGGATACACACAATCTTTCATATCAAAATGGGCCTACAACCTTAAATGGGCTTTGTTCAAACCCATTCTGCATTGTGTCCAAGAACCCCCAACAAAATGCGAATTCCTCGATTCTAGTGCAATTCTGGTTTCAATTAATTTGATTTTTATTTTTCTAATCCAAACCTATTACAGATTTTAAAATATTAAATTAAATTTAAATTTTGAGGATTGTTTATAATTTCATTATCATGACCACACAGACACAGTTATTTTGAAAATAAATGTAAAGATCTCAAAACCGAACGCGGGAAATGTCCATGCAAATATCATCCGAGTTTATATAAGCTTGCAAACCAATTTAACTATATCTTATACGTTTGATAATAGAGATAATTGCAAGTTTGTAACATTAGTATATACGCCGTTAAAAATAAAATAAAAACTAGTGGGAACAAGTTTTATTATTATGATATGTGAACAAATGTTTTTTTCACCTAGCAGTGTACTTCTAGGGACGGTACGGACCAAACCATATTGAAAAGACAATAAAAACCTTAACATGGCTCGACGTAAGCGTATATTGAGAAAGGGTACAAATGGAGTTTCACGTAGATGGTATTAATGAATGCTGATGATCCACCGGACAGGTACATGTGACCCACTTCCCTATTATTGCCACCGCTCTTATCTTTTGTCTCTTTCTCCTTTTTTTTGTTTTTGTTTTTCTTTTTGTTTTAAAACAGTTTTATTTACTTTTGGGGACATCTTGAAAACTTATTAAGCGTAATTGCACTAAAAAACATTTTGAAAAGTGTAATTTCACTTGTATTACATAGTTCATTACTTCATTGTTGTTACATTGAGAAACACTCCAAAATATACGATTTTAATTTTAATTACTTCTAAGAATTACATGAGTTGAGTGCTATCAATCTCAAAGTGACAAGAAAAAAAGGAGGAACGGGTGATCTGGTTCTTTGTACTTGACTTCTTGTTGGTGAAATGAAGAGAACAAACAAGCAGCAAACAAAGATTCAGTTTTTATAATAAAAAACAAAAAAGAATTACCTTTTATATAATTGTTAAAAATAATATACTTTTCTCTTTTCCAATCTGTTCCAACAAACAACCCATGTTCATAATTTCTTGTCCAGATAACTCTTATCAACTTTTCTGTTTCTTCCCTCTCAAAAATTTCCATCTTTTGTTGAAAACCCAGATCTTTATTCTTCTTGGTTCTCATTTCCTCGGTTTAATTCCATCTCTATTTTGGTTTTTTTTCACTGAAAGATTCTTACTTTGTTATTTTGTACTTCTTGTGGACTCTTCTGGGTAGTTTATGTGTGTTCAGATCTAGCAGCTTATTGGATTGTTTACTGAAAAAGGTGTGAATAAGAAAAGAGGAGCACAAAAAGTTGAGATCTTTGTTTTGTTTTTAGAATTTGCTAAAAAGCTCTAAGTTTCTGATTGAGAGAGGTAAACAAACTACACACATTTTCGGAAATTTCTGTTTCCTGGAGGAGCTAGATTAGTGTTTTGCTTATATGTAGTTTAAACATTGTCTCTTTGTAAGATTAAGTAGCAGTGATCGATTTAATTGGGTGATTCTAGGGTTCTCTTGAGTGGCTATGTCGAAGCTGAGGAAAAAGTTTCTATGTGTTTTGATGATAATCTTCACATGTGTTATTAGCTATGGAGAAGCTCAGTCCAAGAGTTTCCTTGTAGATTGTGGCTCAAACACTTCAACCAAAGCAGATGGAAGAATATGGGTTGGAGATTTGTCTCCCAACAAGAGTTTGACCCTGCAAGGGTTTGATGCAACTACTGCTGCATCGACGTCGAAAGGAAGTTCGGTTTTTTCCGAGATATATAAGACTGCTCGTGTTTTCGAAGCAGTGTTAAACTATACATTTGAAGATATTACTCAAGGGAATTACTTTGTTAGGCTTCATTTTAGTCCTTTCCCTATTGAAAACCACAATGTGAATGAGTCTTCTTTCGGCGTCTTTGCTAATGGTCTAAGACTGATGTTTGATATCAATATCGCTGGAGAAATCGCGCATAAAAATCTCATCTTGCAAAGCTCTGGTCATAATGCTACTGCCTCTTCCTTAGTTAAAGAGTTTCTGTTACCTATTGGACCGGGGAAATTGGTTTTAAGTTTCATGCCAGAGAAAGAGTCTTTCGGGTTTGTCAATGCTATTGAGATTGTTTCTGTTGTTAATAAGCTTTTCAAGGAATCAGTTACTAAAGTGGGTGGAAGTGAAGTGGAGCTTGGTTTAGGGGAACGCGGGATTGAAACTATGTATAGGCTAAACGTTGGTGGTCCAAAGCTAGGTCCAAGTCAAGATCTTGAGCTATATAGAACATGGGAAACAGATTCAAGCTACATGGTGATTGAGAATGCAGGTGAAGATGTTAAGAACAGCTCAAATGTTACATATGCTATGGCTAATGATTTTCCTGTTGCTCCTCTTCTTGTTTATGAAACTGCAAGGACAATGTCAAACACTGAAGTCTTGGAGAAACGGTTCAATATCTCTTGGAAGTTTGAAGTGGATCCGAATTTCGATTACTTGGTCAGGCTACATTTTTGTGAGCTGGTTGTTGATAAGCAAAACCAGAGGATATTCAGGATATACATAAACAACAAGACGGCTGCTGGTAATTTTGATATATTTGCTCATGCGGGCGGGAAGAACAAAGGTATTTATCAAGATTACTTCGATCCAGTCTCTGCTAAGAACGACATTCTTTGGATTCAACTCGGACCTGACACATCTGTTGGTGCTTCTGGAACTGATGCTCTACTAAGTGGTCTTGAGATTTTCAAGCTCAGCAAAAATGGGAATCTAGCTCATCTCATCAGATTTGATTCGACTGGTCACTCGGTAGGTGACTCGAAGATGCGGATTATTTGGATCAGCATTTGTGCTGGTATAGCAACTATCATTTTCTTCGGGTTCGTGATAACTTTGGTAGTATGTTTCTGCAAGAAAAGGCGAAATAAATCAAATGAGTCCAAAAATAATCCTCCTGGGTGGCGCCCGCTGTTCTTGCATGTCAATAACAGTACTTCAAACGCCACAGCAACGGGAGGCTCGCTGAGACTGAACACTCTTGCGGCGTCTACAATGGGTAGGAAGTTTACACTAGCCGAGATTCGTGCAGCCACCAAGAACTTTGATGACGGTTTAGCTATTGGAATTGGAGGGTTCGGTAAAGTATACAGAGGAGAGCTTGAAGATGGAACACTCATAGCTATAAAACGAGCCACCCCACATTCTCAGCAAGGACTTGCTGAGTTCGAAACCGAGATTGTAATGCTCTCAAGACTTAGGCATAGGCATCTTGTGTCTTTGATTGGGTTCTGTGATGAGCAGAATGAGATGATCTTAGTTTACGAGTACATGGGAAATGGAACTCTGAGGAGCCATCTATTTGGAAGCAACCTTCCTCCACTATCATGGAAGCAACGGCTTGAAGCTTGTATAGGCGCTGCACGAGGATTGCATTACCTTCACACAGGCTCAGAGAGAGGAATCATTCACAGAGATGTTAAGACAACAAACATATTACTAGACGAGAACTTTGTGGCAAAGATGTCTGATTTTGGGCTATCGAAAGCTGGACCTTCTATGGACCATACTCATGTCAGTACAGCTGTGAAAGGAAGTTTTGGGTATCTTGATCCGGAATACTTCAGGAGGCAACAGTTAACAGAGAAGTCAGATGTTTACTCTTTTGGCGTTGTGTTGTTTGAAGCTGTTTGTGCTCGAGCAGTGATAAACCCGACTTTGCCTAAAGACCAGATCAATCTTGCGGAATGGGCTTTAAGCTGGCAAAAACAGAGATCTCTCGAGTCAATCATTGACCCAAATCTGAAGGGAAACTACAGTCCTGAATCGTTGGAGAAGTATGGCGAGATAGCAGAGAAGTGCTTAGCGGATGAGGGGAAGAACAGGCCTATGATGGGTGAAGTTTTATGGCATTTGGAGTATGTTTTGCAGCTTCATGAAGCTTGGCTCCGCAAACAGAATGGAGAAAACTCGTTTTCGAGCAGCCAAGCGGTAGAAGAAGCACTAGAGAGTTCTACTCTTCAAGCTTGTTCCAATCAAGATTCCTCAGAAACGGAGAAAAGCCAAACAGGATCTCTTCATAACTTGGCTTAAAGGAAGCAATGGCTTCTCCAGCTCAAAATAATTCTTTTGTTCTTTTGTTATTTTGTTTTTGATTGATTATGAATCTATCCAGAAGCTCTTAGTAATGGTGCTTGTAATATCGTGACAGTGCAAATATAATTTGCTCATTAAGGTATTTATTTTTTCAATTGTGACCTTTTAATCTGTGAACCAGAAACATGTTCTCTATTTCAAGAATTTCTCACTCACAATCCGATTAAGGTTTCAAAACAGTAGAGAAAAACCTATTGAAAGAGTTCTACAGGGTACAGCAGGCTTTTAATGCTCTGTCTCAAGGCAAAAACATGACTTAGCTAACTGTAAGAAGTAACAAGAGTTACAGATACTTGTGTGTTTGGTAAGGTGAACAAAAACTGCAAAGTTCAAAGACAGAAAATACAGTTTAGTTCCTCTCTCGGAATTGGATAAAGATTCAAGATCCAGAGAGGATACCGCGCATAGGTAGACAGATGGATCTCATTTCTTCCCACCACCGGAAACATTGAACTTGAAGAAAATGATATCTCTGTCTTGAACAACATATGTTTTCCCCTCCTGTCTGTATTTTCCTGAGGCCTGCATTATTAGTTTATAGGATTGTAAATTACACTTCCGTGAACCATAGAGATTTTCATCAGCATGCGATTAATTTAACCATGCCGTCTTTGATGAGGATATGATGCATGATTGATAGCTTTCATAACATCTACATGTCTGTTTTTAGAGGCTACTTGCTCCAGAAACCTTAAGAGATGGGAGGAGGAAAGGGAGTTATAGACAAGTACCCTGACTGCAGGTTCATTGCCAAGTTCCTTGAGATCCTTAAATTTCATGACCTGTTATACCAACAACATTGGAACAAATCACAACCAATTTCAAAATAGACAAATCAGGTAAACAATTTGTATGTTTGTGAAACTTATGAAACTATATATGGTTTGCATTAGGATTCTGCTTTGATATCTACAGGCTTCCATAGATCCAAATCATTAATAGGAAATCAACACCAAGGTGAATATGACAATATGCAACCATTGTTTAAGTCAGGGGAAACATAAGAAAGATTATGAAGTTCTTTAACAGAATAATTTATCAAAACCTGGAGGAATAAGGCTTGTTGCGCATCAATTTTAGGGTAGGAAAAAATTAGTGAATTGACCAAGAATGAAGAGAAATGAGAAGAAGCCAACCTCAGCACAAACAAATCCTCTCTCAAAATCAGTATGAATGGTCCCTGCAGCTTGAGGAGCCTTTGACTGCCATCGTATTTACCTTTACAATCATATTTTCAGCCAATGAGTAATCAGTGACCAATAATATTCACAGAAAAAGACTGAATGGTTAAGAATTCATAAGCGTACCTTTTACAATAGCTCAAGTTCTATTTTTAGCTGCTGGTCATTGCTCCTCTTCATGCTCTTCTCGACATCCTCAATCTTCTTTCCAACGAATTCAATATCCTAAAGTTGCACCAAAGAATTCAGTACGAAACCAGAACAGCAATGGATGAAATGAATAACATGATCCAACTAATACAACTGCATTAGGAAAACAACATGGATTTCACAAGTTCCGAGATCCAGAAGTCAATATCTGTAAAAGATGTGTTTCACCTTTAGCCGCAACTCTTCAGTTATGGTCTCCAAATCTCTAACAGGATCCACAATATCATCAACATGAATAATATCAGAATCTTCAAAAGCACCTCCACATGTTCAGTTGAAAAGTTACTAACCAGAATAGAATTGCCAGGATATCTTATTATCAAAAACTATTAAAAGTATCTCAGTTGTTCAGGAATAGATACACAGAAGATGCATTCGAGAGAAAAATGGATTTCACAAGTTGCACCAAAGAATTCAGTACGAAACGAATTCATCAATCTTCTGGTTAGTAAAATATGTTTTTAATTATTGCAATGGCTTTATAGAGAGATATCGAGCAAACAAAATACAATAGTTTTTAACCAGTCTCTGGTTGCAATAGAGCACAAGCAACATGTACAGTCCAATTTATGCATCAAATCACAATTTCAACCACAAAAACTTAGCTGGCACAAGGAGAAAAAAAAAGAAGGGAAAAATCATATGTAAAACATGGAAGATTCCATCAACTGCACGAATATGAGACAAGAAGTTGTTTCCAAGTCCCTGTCCTTGATGAGCGCCTCGAACAAGGCCAGCAATGTCATGAATTTCCAAGAAAGCCGGAATCTGAGACATGACAATAGACAGAAGAAGTTGTGTAATCTCTGTTGTACAAAGGGTAGCAGCAAGTAATGAAAAGAAAGTTACAAACTTACCTCACTCTTAGGCTTTTACAATTGGCAAAGCCAATCGAACCTCTCATCAGGGACTAAATCCTTCTAATTATGAATTTCTCTTAAATAAGAAAGTTGTTAAATTCCTAAAAACCCATAGCCATCTATTATAATTACTAAGAAAACCTCACGCCCAACACTAAATTGGATCTTAACCGGTTTACCTCGACCCATTGCGGGACATTTACCAAATTATGAAGAGCTAAAAACTAAATTAAATCCAAACCCGAGAGATCAAATTGTAGGATGAGAAATCAATAAATCATTCGGCATTTTATCTTATGGTTGAACCAAATTAAATCAAGTAACCTAAAGTCATTCCCTTTTGAGTTTTACTAAACCAACTTACTAAAAAGCTAGCAATCAAATAAACCAACAGCAAATAGATCGAAATAGAAGTTGACATTTATAGTTTTTATCATTTTATTTCATGCTTATCATTCTAAAGTTTGTTACAAAAACCAAAGAAATTACTACTTTCTCTTCAGACCGAAGAAAATCAAAAAACCAAGCACACAATGAATACCGCATACTCCTAAAAATCATGTTTCAAAGTTATCCCAACTTTTTTAATGGATCCTAAAACGCCTCTAACTCTTCAATAAACTTATCTAAAAGTTAAATATGAAACAATTAGTTATTTTCTGTCTTTCTAACTAATGTTTATTTGTATGCTTTCCTCTTGGCGTAGATGTCAGGATTCAATGAATGATTTACTATGATAACATTTTGCTTTTTTCGAAATTTTGGATCCATAGAGTATTTGGTTGTTCATATTTTATTCAGTTCATTATTAATTATCAATTAATTTAGAACATGTGTTGAGAGTGTGGGTGTAATTAATATTTAACTAAAATAAAATATAAAGATAAAAAAAAACACAATGGATTAGTTTTTGAATGAATTTAATCCTTCAAATGGCTCACACTGTTGTTCATTTTTCAAAATAGTTAAATATAATCAATATATGAGATATTAAATGCAATTTTAATTATCCTTTAAGAAAAAAGAAATTTTAAGATTATTTTATGCTCCAACAATGCATTTGCATTTTTTAATCAAAAGAATGAGATTTTTTTTTGAAAAACTCATATTGTATAAGAATGTCCAAAAGTGTGTGAAGAAATGGTGATGATAAACCTCGTGAATCCATTAGAGAAGAAGCGTTTGGAAAAAAAAATATGTGAAAAGCTAATAATCATCAACTGAACAGAAAGCAATTAGATCAAAACTGAAACTGTGAACTAAGATTGAAACACTAATATAGAATAAATAAACACAAAAACAACAATAATTTGAGCTCGGGCTGGCGGTTCTTTGGATACGAGAGAGTAGTGAACATATCTACGTTTGAACCTAGGGTTGTTCTTTTTTTGTTTTACGAGAGAGGTCTTGACCAGACGGTGGTGCCGCAAAATATTCATTTTCTTAATTTTCAGATTGATAATGCAGAGAATGATTCAGTTGTGAACGGAGGAGAACAGTTGATTGAGAATCTTGGAGAAACCGAGAATGAACATGTTATGAATGAGAATCTTGGAGAAGAGTTGAATGAGAATCTTGGAGAAGGCGAGTTATTAAACTAGAATGGGCATGTTGTGCAGGATAAGGTGGATGAAGTTGATGTCGCTGGTTTGGATGAAGAGCTAAAACGTGGATGATTTCATAAATTGGGATCATGCAATTAATGAAGAAGAAGATGAGGATGGGGCTTAGTGGCGATGCTCTTCAAAATGACACTCTTTCGAGCTGGTGACTCTCGTGCTTACAAGCTGGTGAGACACTTGTCACCTTTCTCAGTGACATGTCTTTTTTATCTCTCTTTGACAAATCTCTCAGTGACACGTCTTTTATTTTAGTTGCAACAAACAAATGATCTAAACTTCTTTTGTGAGTTTTGATGCTTATTTGTTTTTGCTCTAATTTCTTGAGTTGTGCTTTGTGGTTGGTCTTTAGAGATTGATGGATTTTAACTCATGCATAGTTTTGCTCTCGTCAGTGTTAAGAAATTATAACAAAATAATATCACATACTATAATTTAGTTTTGAAGTTGAGTTTCAAGTTCTAAACCATATATACATGTTTGGGCTGAATTAAAATCCAATAAAAATTAATATTAAGAAAACGAAAATGAATAAAAAAGCATTAATGAAGAGCTTTACTCCCCTTCAATTTTTAGCAACTAAAACATTAGTGAGGAGCTTAATTAGATTTAAGACTACTTTAAATCATCCATCAATTAAAACACTAATAAAGTACTAGCAAATTTGAGATCCACATCCATCATTTTGATCTCGTACATTTGTCATTCTCCACTGTAAAACATTTTCTTTACTAGTGAATTGACCAAGAAAGAAGAGAAGGCAACCTCGGCACAAAGAAATCGTCTCTCAAAACCAGTATGAATGGTCCACACCTCTTGAAAGTTAAATATCAAACTGAAACATTGACTATTTTATATCTTTCTAACTTCGATTCATGCCAAAAATTTCCATACAAAACACTAACTAATGGTTTGGTGCAATAATGTTTTTTTCATTAATACTTTACACACATGCAAAGAGATTGTATTAAGAAGCCTAATTTCCAAAATTGCATTCCCTCCAGTTTTATTCAGAAGGACTCAGGAGGGCTAGTTGATGGTCTGATTCTAGAAGGCATCTTCAAGAACCTCTCTGTTTCGCGCATGAAAGAATGTTTAGGAGTTATAGACATCTTGTTCACATCATTATCAAGATCCACATCATCATCACAATCCTCTTCACTGTCTGCATCTCCATTCACTATGACCTCAGCACAAAGCTCCTCATCATCATCTTCGTCATAAGTCGTTTTCACCATTGACCAGAAGTTGAAGTTGGGGGAGATAAAGCTTCAAGTTTTGACAAGAAAACGGGTGAGAAACAGAGCACAAACTATGCAATGCAACTACTTTGATTCTTTGGACATCATTCATATTCAACATCAGAATCTTTTCCAATAGTTTCAATCTCATTTCAAGATATCGGTGGTTCATGAGACTGCAATGAACATATATGCAGTAATAATACCATCCAAGGAGTCAAGAAACTTCTCAAGTTTCTCATTTTGATTCGTGCTTTACTCTGGAAGAGAAAACAAATATCAAGAGTTAAGATAGTGAACCTGTTAGAGTTTTTCAACAAGCAAGGGTCGAACGGGAAGAATGTATCAAGCCTTTCAAAGCCACCAAAAGCACAAGAGAGCTCAGACTCGAGTAGGTCATCGAAAATGAAGGCTTCTGATACAATGAACAGGCCACCTGCTTTGGCTTGTTTAAGGAACTCGGAAACTACAGATGGAAGGCACACCTGTTCACACAAAACAAATTGGTGCAAGCTTAATTCATTTGATACTTTGGAGTTCAGACCACTTAAAATAACAATTGAGCGAGAAAAAATTGGAAAGTGTAAGCCACCATCAATGGGTTTAGTTTGTGAGATAAAATTGACTCCAACGGCTTAAGCTGCGATTGAAAGCGAGGAACATCTAGGATGGATCTCATCCTGAAGCATAGCACGTACAAGATTGCCTACAGTCACAGAAAAATAACAACTCTGAGTGATACATAAACATAACAGCGTAGGATTCCAAACGCTGATAGGCAAAACTCTTCAAGAGACTTATAAGGTAAGAACATTAAAAATGATAGGTAACTTTAAGGAATAATAAAAAAAAAAGATGGTTCTAAACTTGGACTATACCTGACATCCAGAATAGAATACTTGATGTGCTTCTGGCCTAACATCATCATTGCATGCTCCGCAATACTCCGCACACTCGTCCACCAATCTAAAATTTCAGACACAAGAGAAACAATGTTACAAATAAGTGAAACTTAAATCAGATCCAACAATTAGATTTGTCCCTTTTTTAGTAACTATTTGTACCTTTTCAATATGCTACCCACAAAAGACGCAGGTAAAAACTTTCCACGAGACAAGTAGCTAGCTAGATAGGCCACTGCACTCATTCTGTTGAGTAAGAGGAGAAAACAAAAGCATATGCAAGTGGTGAGTAGAACAGTAACAGCTTAATATCATGAAGAGAAATCTTTAACATGAGGGATAAAATGAAACTCACCTAGTAAATCGAGGTTTGTTGCTGGAGAGATATATGTCCAAGAGCTTACTGGCAAACTTCACACCACAATTTTCAGGATCTAGTGAGCACGCATAGAACATCAGAAACTGCAGAAGAAAGCAAAGTGTGTCTAAGCCAAGACATCTCATGCCGAGAAAGAACTAGTGTGCTAGAAAACTAGAATGACGAATTTTTATAGTATGTAAGGTGATACCTATGATGCCTACCTGTGAAAATTTTGATTTGTACGTGTTCAGAATATAGTTCTCAAACGACTCGAAGAGGATTTCAAACACCTAGACCAAAATCATGAAAAAGCAGAACCACCAAAAGGTTAATGAATCTACCACAAAGCAAAGGAAATATACGTTGATGTGAAGTACCATTTGATGACATACCTCATCCAAACGACCAGAATTTTGACAGGATTCAAGATGCTCAAAAGACAGGACCATCAACTTGTCCAACAACTCAGAGACTACATTTCCATCTGAAGTATTTTGATTTACAGACCCCACAGGAACCTACAAAGGAGAAATCAAATTTATGAACGATCATATACCTCTCCAGAAAACCAGAGGTCAAGTCCGACTTTTCAAAGTAAGAGAAAACGACATCTAGTAATCTAGCAACTTTCGATCATTAATAAACAGAGTTAAGTTTCGTAAATCTGCATAGGTAGCAAAAAAAATAGGCTAACGCTACCTCATCTCCTTCATTCATAATGTCTTCAACTGCATCTTCAAGTTCCATATCAAACATGCTTATACTAGAGTCATCTTGGAGAATATCATCCCATCCAATTTCCAACTAGAAAGATGCTCCAGCATATCAATCAATTTCCAATAACCACTTTTGTATAAACAATAACTCATGAAGCATATTATATTTACTTACATCTAAATCTCGCATCCTCTCCATCACCACCATAAGAATCACGCTGCCAACAACTTTTCCCATTGAGGTATTTTCCAACTTCAACAAGTTATCTACATATGTCACTATCAACTGCAAGGCAATGAGATAGTTCTCAATTTGTTTACTACCAGTATAAGCTACATTGTCTAACTATTTATAAAAAGAAATACTTACATGGTCCTTTAAGTGGATTTTAGGCATTCTATGGACAAGTATAGGCACTAATTTCGACGGAGCAAGAGGAACCAAATAAGAAATCTTGTGAAGAGCTGCATGCACCCGGGAAAGAACTTCGTTCTTCTTGCCAGATACACGAGGTTGCGAAAGTTTACGCATCACAAAAGGAGGTGGAATGAAATTACTTATGAGCATATTCAAACAAGGTTCCAAATATTTTCCATTAGTAGCAGCCTTATGATGGAAAACAACAAAAGCACAAAACGTTAATCTCCTCAACCAGATAATATATTCATTGACATGAAGGGCGGTTGTTGAGTTGTGTACCAGTGATATGACAAGGTCCACTAATGCATCCATGACATTAGGTTTGTGATCCCACAAGCTCATCCTAAAGATCTAATCACAATAAATAGGATAAAATTCAGAGGAAGGATAGAAGGAAGAGCCTGTCTTAAGCAGGTATATATGCATTCAACTGTAAGCTCATGCAATAAAAACATACAGTAGAAAGAAGATCTCGATGGTGAACTATATCTATGCAAGCAACAGAGCCTGATAGAGTTTTCAAAAGTGTCTGCAAAATGAATGAAAATGAAGATATCTTAGCAACAACAAATTAAAAAGAAAGAATTGATTGTCATATGAGGTAAAAGGACATACCTCAAGCTGTGCCACTGCATCGAAATCAGAATATTTTTTAAGGTATATCATTCCAATAAGCTGAGTATAGTGGTCGTTATCTCCCTGGATTTGATAAAAGAAAACACATTTAAAGAACACGACCATAGCAAAAGAAAATAGCATCGACACACACACACACATATATGCATTGTGTGCGTGGAAGAAGCAACATCTGTGCAACACTCACATTTTGGACAGATGCAAGGGCCTTTCTAACAGTATATACCAAATCTGTGTCGCTTAATTCAACGTTGTCCACAGCATTTGAGCTGAAAGGACCACTCGGAAATTCTTCTTCTCCCATTCTTTATGAACAAAAACACAGCTGGTACTGCTGCTTCAAAATTTGGCCAAGAATCTCCTAAATGTTACCTACTAAAGAACAAAAAAAAAATCCAACAAAACGAAAGATTAGCAGCCGCATAGACCAAGACCCAAAAGCCTGGAGAGAAATTTATTCTACATTCAATTTTTCTTCTCTTCTATTGGTATAACATTCAGAGAGAAGGAAAGTAATCATATTTTATCAAATGGGGATAAAGAATCAAATATAACATCCTCCATTCATTCAGAAAGTGAGTAACAAGTAATTAATACAAGCCTACAAGCAAATTCCTCAAAGTTTCTACACTAACTTATAATCAACGTGACAGATAAACTCATTAGAATTTATCACAAGTAAACTGGAATTCGAATTTAGAACAGGGGAACCAAAAAAGATACAATTTTTTTTTTTTTTGATAATTAAGTTAGTGTAGATGATGTATTTAAGACCATAGAATTTTCCTTCAAAAAAAGGAAACAAACGCTTAGAATTGAGATCAAACAAGAACATACCCTAAAAAAAAGGTTAGCGAACTCACAACGATGAAAAATGGTACTCGCTCTGTTTCACTTAGCTACCGCAGCTCAGGTATCAGCAGATAGCGAACTTCGCCTGAATTTCAATAATTGATCCGAACCCGTAAAAGAGGAGAAAATAAAAGCGAAGGGTTAAGCTTGTGTGATTCTCCAACGTCTTCTTCTTCTTCTTCTTCTCTGTTTTGGCTGAAGAGGCAGCAGAAGAGAGAAATTCAATGGATCCGCGAAACCCTGAAAATTAAGTTTAACTCTTCTTTATATATTTAAAAGCCAATTACGAAAATACCCCTTGAGTTTTACTCGCCTAACTTTCAGTTAGACCTTGCATTTTGTTTTGGTTGTGTTTGGGCAGTTAACTATTGTTTGTTACTCTCAGCACCCCACATGGGAACTCAAAGCTCAAGAGGAAGACCACTTTAAAATAGTCAAAAAGATAACAAAAATCAAAGATTGGATTTAGATTAATTCAATCAACCTCATTAGCAAGATAATCACAAACAAATTCCAAAAACATTTACAAACTACACACATATCTCTAAAGCTTTTCAAGCAATGAGCAAAAAAAACATACATTAACAAACTCCTAAAAAGAAACGAATTTATCAACTCCCACTAAGTTTGTTTTCAGACAGCAATCTTGTAAATGACTGACACCGGAATGTTAACAACGTGACCTCTGTCTCCAAACAACCCAATTCTCCCAAAACTCGCCGTCAAATTATTCTTCAACGCTCCAAAGACAAGACTCAAGACCCGTGTCTGACCATTTCCAATTGTAAACTTGGCAGGTGAGACCTTAACTGAAACTGAGTCCGGTGCCGTCCACCCGACTGTATATGTTTCGTTTGTAGCCGTGGCTGCAATATTAGTGACCCATCTTAGGACGGTTCGAGTACCAACGAGCTTAGCTATTGTGACTGAAGGTAGGTTCAGGTCAGAGGCTGCAAGGGAGGAGTTGTACGCCGAGCAGCTTTCACCGGTGTAGTTGAGAACGACTGGAGATGACCCATTGATGCCACAGAGAAACTTCACGTATTCATTGTAACCTACATTTGCACAAACACTAAATATCAATCGTTGATCTCTAGCTAACTGAATTAGGTTTGTACAAAATGTTAAGTAAAAAAGTTTCTCCTTTTTTCATATGCTCAAGGTAAAAAAAGATAACTTTTGAATATGGAAATTCAAGAAACTGTACCTATGTCTAATTATTGAATTGGGTTTGTTCAATAACATATATGAAACATTGGTGGTTCAAGAAAGTGTTTACCTATGTCAAAAATCAAACCAGGGTCAAGAGCTGCAGTTGCATTAACGAATCCGCTACCCATATCGAAAGGTGTTGCAGGGGACTGACTAATGTCGGGGTTTAAAACAGCGCGTTGCGCCACTATACGCTCACCCCTTCTGTCTAATAGAGAAGCAGTTGTCGAAAGCGCGGATCCTATGGCTGCAGGAGTGAAATGAGGGAACTTCTGCTTGACGAGTGCAGCGATCCCTGTTACATGTGGAGCAGACATGCTTGTTCCCGATACCATCGCGAATCGCTCACCTAAATAGCACCAACTTAAGAGCTCAAAAAGACTACCAGAAACATAAATTGGGTAATGTTCTAAGGAGAAATGAGGGTATTTGTACCTTCAAAATCAGTTGTACCAATGCCAAGAGGACTCCAAGCGGCCCATATTGAGTTCCCGGGAGCTACTAAGTTGGGTTTCAGTACATCAGCATCGACAAAAGAATTGTCTTCAGGGTCAGGTCCCCTAGCAGAGAAATACATGACCTTGGGAGCTGTAATTCCATAAGTAGGCTTCATGCCACCAACTATTCTCGCAACCGAAGCAGACCCAACAAATTTGCCAGATGCATTGTCCCTCAACAGAGAAGAATTGTAGTACCGGAGTAAAGCCTGCGCGTAGACCATAGGAAAACCTCAGTTGCATTCTTGTTAAGAGTGAAATAGACTACTTTGCATTTCAAGATTCTGACTATACCTGAGAATCTTGAGGGGAAGAGATTAGAATTCCCGGGATATCCATCGGAGTCGAACTCATCTGAAAACCGGTGGCAGATGGATCTATATAGAAGACAAGGCCTGCTGCTGTTAAGTTCTTAGCTGTAATTAAGGCTTTTTTGATGGTTGAGACACCTAAAATGAATCGGACTGTATAACTGCAGACAAGGATCTTTCCCTGCACCAGCTTCTGATCGAAGCTACTTGAATCTTGGCATTCCCCAACAGATATAGCATCCATAACGGTTGTACCATTGCGGAGCGCATGAGTAGCTAGAACAAGCTTGTGCATTGTTCTTGTACCAGCTAATAAAAAGATAAGAAACCAGTAAGGTTAGGTCTAGGAGGAAATCAAGAAAGAAGAAGCTAAGCTAAAGGACTTACATGCGAGTCCAACTCCAGAAATAGTGACATTATTTCCGAGGATTATCGAGTTATTATATATTCTATCATGAGATGTAGCTCCTACTGTGAAGATCCATGGACTGAAAGAAGACATGCTCTTAGGAGCTGGTCCTGTGTTTCCAGCTGCTTGCACTACAAAGATCCCAGCTTTCACAGCTGAAAGCAATGCCATATCGATCGGGTTGAAGAACGTAGCAATACCAGGAGGACGTCTATTTGGTGTGATTGATAAGTTTATTATGTCAACTCCATCTTGCGCAGCCTGAAAAGAAAAACACCCATACTATAACTATATAAAAAACGCTTCATCAAAGTTTTGGTTGCAAAGGTAACATTTTTTTTACCTGATCTATGGCTGCAATGATATCTGCTGCAAAACCTCCAAACCTCTTATACAATGCCTTGTAAATAGCAATACTAACAAAGAAAGACAAGACATTTAAATTTCTCTATGAAATGTTTCCAAAGCGAATATCATTTCGTGGTATGGACTTACTGAGCACGAGGAGCCATGCCACTAGCATTTCCAAGGTGATGACCGGAAACTACCACCGGGATCCCGTGATTCCCAGCTGCAACAGAAGCTGTGTGCCTGAATAAATCAACCAATATCAGAATTAACCATTTTCTGATCAATTAGTTAATCAGCATTGAGTGGCGTTTACACTTACGTGCCATGCCCATCACCATCAAATGGTGAAGCATCGTCCTGAGATGAATTCAAGACTCCTCTACTGAGAGCCGACTCAGCAAAATGGCGTGCTCCAATGAGCTTCCTATTGCAAGAACCGGGCGGGAAACCAACAGTAACTTCGCACACACCAGTAAACCGAGGAGGGACCGTATATGAATGCCCCGGGATCTTGTCACAGAAACTAGGATGAGTTGGATCAATTCCAGTATCAATAAACCCTATAACAACTCCTTCCCCTGCATATTCAGAGCCTCCATTACGGAGCCAAGCTCCACGAGGCAAACCTAAGAACTGGGGAGTGTGAGTGGTTGCTTTCTCAACCGGAAAATCCAGAACCACATTGTCCACTTCCTCTCTAGCCGCAAGTCTATCAGCCTAAAGAAAATGAAAAAAAAAACAGTTTTCAAACTCAAGAGCTCAAAACAATGAACAAACACTTACATTTAGACATTCATATATTGTCTCCAAGACAATGTGAGTACCTGTTTTTGGGTAATAACCGCGGAAAATCCATTAATGAGATAATGGTAGCTGTATAACTTAAGATAATTCTCTTTTCTCAATACTTTTCTCAGCAAAGAATCATGAACTCTAATAATAGAAGCGCTTCGGTTCCTATATGCATAAACAAAGAGATTAGTGCATAAAGGTATCAGCTTGAAGAACCAAATTCATCAAAAATTAAAGCATCAGCTTCGTTTAAACAACATAAAAGGTATCAGCTTGGGGCTTTTATTATCCATTGCGACTTTCAGAAAAAGACCAAATATACAAGCGACAAGTAATCTGGGACCCGAAATTGACGAATTTCAACTTATGTCGGAATTGAGAAAAGACTAACAAAGCCTCCCGGAAAAAAATCAACAGCGATTCTTACAAAATTTCGAGATATGAAACCAAACCCTGAATAAAAGATTGAAACTTGAAGAGAAGAAAAAAAAGGTAACTTTTTCTACATACAATGTTTTGTAAATTTGCGATGAAGTAGAGGTAAGGCTGTGTTTGAAGCCGGAGGAATGAGTAGATGGAAGGTCCTTGAGAGTAACAATGTAAACAGCAGAAGAATCTGTAGCGTTTTGGTCAGAGTCATTTAAACAGAATGCAGTAGACAAAACCAAAGAAAGCACATACACAAAACGCATAAGAGAAGACTCTTTCATGATTCTTGAGCTAAAATTCTCAGAAGAAAAGAGGAAACGAATGGAAATTGCAGAGACCCATTACAGCTCCATGGGTGCAGAGTAGAGAAGCGTATCTGAGAAGCAGAGAAGGAGGAAGAGAGAGGAAGAGAGTTAAGAGAGGGTTTAAGAGTACAATGGTCTCAGAGTACTTTTGGCTGGAAGAAAGAAGAAAAAGCTCTCTCGGTTTCTGAATGTTTAATTAATGCAAAGATCGGTGGAAGACTTTAACTTCTTCTCACTTGTAGTTTCCTATTGTTTCCAAGTGTGTTTATGCTTTATAATGCATCTTTTTACCCTTACTATATTATAAGTATAAAAAGGATCGTCTTTGACCAAAAAAAAATGATCGTCTTTGTTGTCTTTTATTTGATTTTCGACACATTCAATATTTATATTTCTTTAGTTAGGAGAAAAACAAATTCCCAAACTCTTGTTGTTTTTACATTAATCAAATGCTGTGTGTTGATGTTGTGCTAAATGGTTAAAACAAGTGAAAGTGTTCATATCATATACTGTTACATATTCAGATATCCAGATTTTTAGGATATCCGAATCCAGCAGATTTTCGATTTTATTATTCGAATTCGGATTCGCGAATATTTGAATCCAGCTCCAGATATTTGCATCCAACTTTGGATAACCGGATTCATTTTAAATTATATATATATTTGCTATAAAAGTCGGATATACGTTTCAGAATTTTGTAGTATCCAAATTCATAATTTCGGATATCCTTTACCAGTCCTACGCACAAGTGTTTTAGTCTTTTGCTACTTTAAATACTTTATTTGTCTTTTATATTTTAGGTGACGTTTTGTCTATTACCCAACGGTAAGATTCTTTGAGAAGTCGCTTTTCTTCTCCTTAATAGCATCCGTGACTCTTCTTTGACCATTTTCAGGCAATACATCAAAACCGATCACACCAAAAATGGATTTTGGTAGACCGGTTAAGACCAAAATATTCATCCCTCGCAGCATCAGAATATGAACCAAAAAACCAAGATTTTGCTTATTCCTAATAAATATATGACTTCTCAAAGATGTGCTTTATTCTAGAAACACATGAGATGCAAAAAGCAATGATTATTACCACATAAAAAGAAGTAGGTCCAAGTTATACTTTTTAACCTTTAAGCTTTTAATTAACACGAGTCATGACTCATTAGACTCGCTTTACATCATTTCTCTTGTATTTTAACCGTTGGAGTCCCTTTGCAAGAAAATAATGGATTATATATATGATCACACCACCTCTGCATTGGTTTCAACTTTATACCAACTCCATCTCTAAACTTATCCGCTCAGAAAACTTTGAATTGCTTTGTTAGTATCATCACTCTATGAAGAGTAAATTTGGGTATCGATGCTCGGAAATAAACTATGAAACTATCAAAATGTAATACATTAGGTCTTAACTCCTAAATCCCACAAACCCATGAGAGAGATATGAAACATAGAATCAAAAGAACAGTGAGTAAGGTAAATTTGTATTTTTCTATATACAAGTAAGACAAAAGTACAAGGAACTAGACTTGTACCATTGTACCAGTTATAAATGTTAACTTCTTTATGCATATGAAGAAAGACATATCTTATGAAACAACCCAATTTAGAGTGACAACAAACACACAAGATTTTTTAAAAAGGTAAATCACAAGCCTAAAGCTATACTGGTGACAAACTGATCGAAATTAGAGCTAAATATAGAGGAGATGCACGGTAATTAACCTTAACACTGTTGCTGACTGTACTGTTTCTGTCGATTAAGAGAACCTGAGATTTGCACCATTGTCCTCACAGGCAGAGCTACAGAACTTTCTAGTCATTTGTAATGTTTAAGAATTTGCTCATTTGGGTTTGACCCGGTTAACATAATAAAACAACATCCCGTTCTTTATATATAAAACTACGCAACGTTAGTTATGATAATAACGAAACGTCAAGTAGTTTAGTTTCTGTAGCCACGTCAGACCTGACGATAGCCGGATAGGGTTCAACGACGATGGCTTCTGATAATTTCGAACTTCGAGTTGCAGAAAAGTTCAGTAGAGCGCTTAAGCGCTACAAAAATGGCGGTGATGATTTCGACTAATGCCTTCGTAACCGCCTCGTATTTTGATGAAAGTCGGAATTTTTTTTGGAAATCGGCGTTTCCTCATGGGTACTATAATCGCCGACAAGTCATTCGTTTGAATTCGAAGAAATCGAAGTCAAAGGTAATATTCTGCTTGAATTTGAATACGAAGGAGGTTAGTTTGAAAACTTCGGGTGATGGAGGTTTTGAATTCAAACCCAGTTTTGATCAGTATCTGCAAATCATGGAATCGGTTAAAACAGCGCGGAAGAAGAAGAAATTCGAAAGATTCAAAATTGAGGATGATGATGGTGGTGGAGGTAGAAATGGTGATGATAGTGGTGATTCCGAAGTGAAATATGTGAAGAGTAAGCCAAAAGATGAAACTTTAAGGAGGAGATACTCGAGGCAGGAGATGGTAAGTGATAAACGTAATGAGAGAGGTTTCAATAGGAATGAAGAAAGTGGAATTCAGAGAATAACAACCAAAGATGTGAAATGGAGTAAGAGTGGTGAATCAGAAGATGAGAGTTTCAAGAGAAGGTACGTGAAGCAGGACATGGTTAGGATTGAAAGAGGTTCTAAAGTTGATGAATTGGATCTCGTTGTTGAAGATAGACGATTTCAGAGGATAGCCAAAGATGTGAGATGGACTAAGAGTGGTGAATCTTCAGTGACTGTGTCAGAAGATGAGAGTTTAAGGAGAAGGAAGCCGAAGCAGGAGATGCTGAGGTATCAGCACTTCTCTGATTCATCGAAAGGAATTGAGAGAGGTTCCAAAGGAGATGGATTGGATCTCCTCGCTGAAGAAAGGCGAATTGGGAGATTAGCCAACGAGAGGCATGATTTAAGAAGTAGCAAATTGAGTATAACCAGGAGAATTGGTGCTAAGAAAGAAGATAATGATGGTTATAGCTTGTTTGACATGGGAAATCCTGCCTTCAGGTTTTCTAATGAGTCTAGTGACATAGTGGACAAGCCAGCTACTTCACGAGTCGAAATGGAAGACAGGATCGACAAGTTAGCAAAAGTGTATGTGTTTTAAGCTATTATCTAGATTTGGTTCAAGTTTTTAGATTACCTAGAAGAAGAAAATGAATTTTGATTTGGTTATGTGCTACTGCAGATGAAATTAGGGGATGACATTAGTACATTTCTCACGATATATTATCAAATTCAGCTGAGTTTTATGTTAAGGAGTTTATTTCGCTAGGTTGAATGGTGCAGACATCAATATGCCTGAGTGGCTGTTTTCCAAGGCGATCCGGAGTGCAAAAATCAGATACACGGATTACACTATAATGAGACTGATCCACTTTCTAGGGAAACTAGGAAACTGGAGACGAGTTCTTCAAGTCATTGAATGGCTTCAAAGGCAGGATCGTTACAAATCCAACAAGCTAAGGTAACTATTCTACGACTATACTAATAGTGAGCTGAGCTGTGGATGTATCGCATAATGAAACCTGTTTGAATACTATTTTATAACTTTATAATCTCTTTCAAGTCGAGTGAAAAAAAGTAATGCTGACAAATTCTCTACCATTTTGGATCCAGAATCATCTATACAACTGCGCTAAATGTGCTTGGTAAGTCAAGAAGGCCCGTGGAAGCTCTCAATGTATTCCACGCAATGCTGGTAAAACCCTTGTGCCATCATGCCTGTATGTGTTCTTGTTGTTTTTGATATAATTTAAAAAATCATTTTTTGCTTTCTACACCAGTTACAAATTTCATCATATCCGGATATGGTAGCATACCGGTCAATTGCAGTCACACTTGGACAAGCTGGGCATATCAAGGAACTCTTCCATGTGATTGACACAATGCGATCTCCACCTAAAAAGAAGTTCAAGCCAACAACACTTGAAAAATGGGATCCTCGGCTTGAACCAGACGTTGTTGTTTACAATGCAGTAAGTAATTTATAACTGTCTAATTCTTAAGATATATAGCCTACACTTATCCTCGGAAACATTCAGTGACTCGTCTAATGCGAATGCTGGGCATCTGTTCACCACAGGTGCTAAACGCATGTGTACAACGGAAACAGTGGGAAGGAGCATTTTGGGTATTGCAACAGTTGAAGCAACGAGGGCAAAAACCTTCTCCTGTCACCTATGGCCTCGTCATGGAGGTGAAATATCTCTTTTTCTCATAACAATTAATGTTGCATATCAACGCAAATTGAGTGGGGGATTTGTATTTGTGTCTAAGCAGGTTATGCTTGCATGTGAGAAATACAATTTAGTTCATGAATTCTTCAGGAAGTTGCAGAAATCTTCTATCCCTACTGCCCTAGCATATAGAGGTGTTTTGTGAACTCTTTGTCCTTTTTCTTTAGATTATTAATGTTTGAAACCCCACTAAGAAAACAATCTCTGCATGTGATCAGTTCTTGTTAATACTCTGTGGAAAGAAGGTAAAACCGATGAGGCCATACAGACGGTTGAGGATATGGAAACCCGTGGTATTGTTGGATCAGCTGCTCTTTACTACGACCTTGCTCGCTGTCTTTGCAGCGCAGGAAGATGTAATGAAGGGATTAATATGGTAAATTTTGTAAATACAGTAGTCGTTAAGCTTATTCGAGAATCTGATCCATAAGGCTGATCTTGATCGTACTATCCAATGTCAGATTAAGAAGATATGTAGAGTTGCAAATAAACCTCTCGTTGTGACTTACACTGGTCTGATCCAAGCATGCCTCGACTCGGGAAACATCAAGAATGCAGCTTACATCTTCGATCAAATGAAAGAGGTCTGCAACCCGAACCTAGTCACTTGCAACATCATGCTAAAAGCTTATCTACAAGGCGGGTTGTTTGAAGAAGCCAGAAAACTTTTCCAGAAGATGTCAGAAGATGGAAATCACATAAAAAGCGGTTCCGATTTCGAATCAAGAGTATTGCCAGACACATACACTTTCAACACGATGCTAGATGTGTGTGCTGAACAAGAAAAGTGGGATGATTTCTGTTATGCGTATAGGGAGATGTTGCGTCACGGATACCATTTCAATGGGAAACGCCATCTCAGAATGGTACTTGAAGCTAGCAGAGCAGGAAAGGTAAAAATAAATAAAAATGAGACAAATTGAAATATTTGATTGGAAATGTTATGTTATCATCTTGTCTGAAAGGTCTCTTGTGTATGTGTTTGTGATCAGGAAGAAGTGATGGAAGCGACATGGGAACACCTGAGACGGAGTAATAGGACTCCGCCATCGCCTCTAATCAAAGAAAGATTCTGCAGGAATCTCGAGAAAGGCGATCATGTTTTGGCGATATCGTCTCTTACTAATCTTAATGGAAACATCGAGGAGACCGAGTTACGGGCATTTTCAACGTCGGCGTGGTCCAAGTTGTTGTCCCGGTTTGAGAAAGATTCAGTTTTGAGGTTAATGGACGATGTGAACAGACGTGTGGGTTCGGTAAGTGAGTCTTCGGATTCAGTTTTGGGGAATTTATTGAGTTCTTGTAAAGAGTTTCTGAAGAACAGAACATAAGTTTAGCAAGTTATTAAGATTGTAATGTTATATATATATATATGAAATTTATGGGTGTAACCATAGGTTTATATGAAGCTAATTATCTCAAAATCTTCTAAAAGTCGGGAGATATCCACGAGAGGCTAATGTATTGAACTGTCTTAGATTACAACCTCAGAAATGTTATTTCTATCTGTAAAGAAAAAGAAAAAATAAACAAATAAAGGTAGTTTTTTTGGTCTTGGGGTATAAAATGAGATATGAAAGTAATATCAACACAAGGAGTATCGTCGTTGATCAAACGAATTAAGGTTGTTTGTAGCAAAAAAGATGTTCGCTTACCTCATTTACATGAAGAAACCTACAAAAGAGAGGCCCAAGATGGGGTTTTAAATTCTAAACCTGAAAGAAAAATGATAAAAATGACATGTATAATAGTCATCTTTGTAACATAACTCCAAGAGAGATCATGGACTTTCTTTAGTGGTTGACCTCCTTTGTGGATCAAGACCAGAATCCTAGGTCCACTGGATTTATGAATCCTCAACATATGCGAACTCTATCTCCTTATTTAGCTTACAGTGCGCTGTCTCGGGAATGTATTTTCAACTTTCAGGTGTGAGAAGAAAGGGAGAGTCGACAAACATACTATCCAAGCTCTCACATGGCCTAAGGGATACCAACAAGTACTCTAACACCATCTATGAAAAGCCGAATAGTAACTATTAGCATTCAGTACCGCTGTGAATCTTTCAGATCATATTCATCGTGTAAGCATCTCAACTTTTATGTTTCTAAGTTGCCATCTATATAGTCATATTTTCATTTTAATAACTTGTGAAAAAATGAATCTCTTGAAAGACCAAATTTTATGAATTCATCTTACTATGTTCACCTCTACAAGTAAATATCTCCACAGATTCTTGTGATTATCATCATTGCAAAACACAGTGAATTATTGATTTGTGGAATCTCATACGGATTTAAAATCATTAGATGAAACTTGTGATAATTCCCACATTTGCTTGCTTTGAATATTGTAAATGACTATTTATTCAATCTGTGTTTTTGTTATAATTTGTATCCTTCTTCCTCAAATAATATTGTTTCATATGCTCAAATGTTGAGGACATTCACCATGAGGGTTTTCGATTTTGTTACCTTCCGATCTAGGGACCAAGACTATGATAGCAGCCAAAGAGGCCCCTAGCTGTGCTTCCCCTTCATCTCCTGCTAAGGAGTCTACACTAAGCAACAAATACGATAACCTTTTTCAAAAAGATGATAGTATATAAACAGTTAAGACAATAACATATCTGAAAATGACATTATTGATTTTATAATTTCAACTGTAATTATTAAACAGACAATAATTCTTGATTATCCTTCTCTATATTCACAAAATGATAACAAGAATTTCAGTGTAAATTGGTTTAGGTGAGTTGTAAAGAATCTCTCACAGAATGAGGTTTACAGATATAAATTCCAGAGGTTTTTTCCTCATCTGATATGATATGAATGATTAATTTGGTAACTAAATTCTAAAACCTTCAACTATAGCCAAAAGGCCCAAAACCAAAATGAAATGAGAAAAACACCAAGACGAATTGATAGTGTAACCGACAATCAATGAAGTTGAAAACTCAAACTCGGTAAAAAAAGCTCGTGGGAATCTGAATTGATAGTGTAACCGACAATAGAAGGATGGAGAGGAGACATCGCATTACAATGTAGTTAGGTGAGGGCGGCCGGTTCGTAGCGTACGACATTTAAAGACACCAAAACACGTACGTGTCGCTACATGGGTTTATGCCATGTTTATGTGGACCTCACCTGACAATTGACATCTACATATTACAGTTTATCTTATTGGTCCTTCTGCTGCCTTTTATTTCATAAACTGTTTCCTTTTGTTTCAAATGGGAAAAATATTATTTATTAGCACGCAGACAATTAAATTTAAACTTGTTAAAGTGTAGATCTTTTAACAATTAAACTAATTAGACTAAACACAAAAAATTAGACTAAACTGAAAATATAGTAAAAGATAAATTGGTCATTTGTAAAAGTCTGATCACGAAAGCACTTAAAATTCTTGCCGACATGTCAGCGCCACGGAGTTGGTCTCCACAGGCACAGTTATCGGTAGCATACAAGTGCGGCAATATTATTGGCTAGTCGTGCTTTTTCCATATAAAGCTCTTCCCCAGAAAATAACCTCAATTATTTATCAAATACTAATGCAAACTCCCAAAAAAAAAATTATGTTATCTCCACATCGAATTTTCCATTGAAAACAAATTGTATTTGTTCATATATTTTGAATGAATTGTACACTTTCATAATTTAACCCCATTTTATCTCTTTTACTCTCTTAAGATTAACCACATTTTGTTTCATTACAAATTAAATTGAAAAAAATCATGTTCTATAGTACATTGAAATAATTATATTTTATTAGTAAATAATTTTTTTGACAAAGTATTAAAAATTCAAACTTTAACATGGAATAAAATGAACGAACCAATTTTAAAACTCCTACATATTATTTTTGAAGCTAATAAAAAATGAACGGGAATTTTTTTGAACTCAATGGAACCATCTTTTTTACAATAATATTCCAACGAACGAATAAGCGATTTAAAACCATTAATGGTTATGAAGCTCTTATTGAAAAGAATGGGTTATGACGAAATATTCCAACGTTAATGGCTATAAAGCTCTCAAACAGTTAAACTCATTACCAAAGCAATCTTATTGCAAGAAAAAAACATTTTGCTTTAAAATCATTATCGAACCGATCAGTTTTATATACATTGGTTTTCGGCGGTTTATCCAAATACGCGATTTCCAAATTCGTCTAGTTTGGTTGACAATGATTAATATGTTATTTAGCGTTCCTATGTGATAAAATTAGGGGTAGATACGAAGTGAATATTTTAAATTTTAATGGTATTTGTGATTTGTTTTATTCTATTTAAATGAATAATTTTTTGATTTGTATTCGTTTCGAATTTAACCCAATATTCAGATGTTCGGATATTTACTAAAATTAAAATTATTTTGGGATATTCGATTCGAATTTTAAAATAATTATAAAAATTAAATTAAATATAGAAAATTTTAAAATTCACCTCAAAATAGCAATATTTGATTTAAATATTTTGTTTAAAAATACATATTTTCTTCTTTATATACTAAATTTTTATATTTACATAGTTAAAATTAAAATTTATAACTTACATTCAGATATAATCATTATGCAATATATATATATATATATCTAATTATCTATATATATAAATATACATATATAGATATATCGAAGATGAGCGAAAATACTCCTCTTAATATTTACTTTGGTAATATTTATTTTGCAGTATGTTTCACTCTGCTGGATGCGTTGGATCCTATGTAACAAGCGAGCTTTTTACCCGCAACAATTACAAATATTCAACTTTTCAGAACAAATCGAAACAAATAATAGATCGAACTGAATCTAAAGCAATATTTTGCCCACCATAAAATGGAGTATCAACATTTCTCTTACCTTTCTTTTTGGTGGGAATATGAATGAGACGTGTAATCATTTTTTTTAATGCAGTTTGACAAGCACAATCTAGACTACTACTGTGCCTAGATCCTCAGTTCCTCCTTCACAGTAAAATAATGATTATCTGATCCAACTTATTAATAATTTAGATTAAATAATGATATTTAACTCTCCAACTCGACCGATCAGTGCTCTATCTACTATACTAATCCGAGTTGGTAAGATTTTTTTTTCTAGTTTCACATATACAATTTTGTCTTTTCTCTCTTTTTAGAATTTACTTGACCATGAGAACTCTTACTCTCTTCTTATCACTTTTCTAATCATCATTTTCTTGGAACAACTTTTTTTTTGTTACTTCGCCAAAAATAATCTATCAAATTAGCTAAAAACCTTGTGGATCACTTTTTCTCAGATTTGATGTTACGAAAATCACATTTCTTTTTGTGTGTGTATATGATTTTTATGGTTTGCGACCAAATTTACTGGTCTGTCTGTTTTAAATAAACATCACATAATCTTTGAAATTTTGTTTTTTCAGTAACTAAACCTGCTCAAAGGATTTTTCTAAAACAATTACTAAAAGAATGTCATGGATATATTTTTTTCTAAATAAATATGCAATTAAAATGTTGATAGAACGAAATCACAGATTAAATTAGTTAGTCTTGATTAATCTTTGATTATAATACAAAATAATATGCTATGCGCCATCATTCTTGCTACATGTCATGTTCAAAGAGAATATCAAAGAAAAAAAGCTGACAAAAAAGTCAAATATAATTTTAATCTTATTATTAAGAAAATTCCTCATTTCTTTTTCTTATAACCGAGGAATTTGCGCCTTTCTCTCTCTCCATCACCCTCACCGGAACGTGCCTACAACGTCCGAGGTCGCACTAGACTCTCTTTCCTCATCGTACGTTTCCTCTCCTCTCTAAATTCTTCACTTTAAACTCAAAAAAAGTCTTTCTCAGAACCCACAAGAAAATTCGAACCTTTCTCTCTCTTTTTCTTTCTTACTCACGCTTACGGTCATCTTTTGGTGGGTTTCTCCTCAAATTCTGGTTGGTTCGTCTCGTTTCTGTACACAAAGCTCTGCTACTGTGGATACACGTGAGCCGCCATTAATGCCCATTTTTTTTGTTTTCTTCTTCAGGTACGTTTTATTGGTTTTATGCGTTTTTTAAAATAAAATTTTAATTCTTGATTTAATGCATTGGCCACAGCGTTTTCTTTGTTCTTCCGTTTCTTCTTCTGAGAATTCTTCATATTCTCTCTAGGGTTTTCTATTTTGCTCTGAGTTTTGATGTAATTCACGATCTTTCGTGTGTAATTTCACTTTCATTTATTTGGGTTAGTCTTATTTCATTTAGATATTAATGTTTTTTTCTTTCTGTATTGCCAATTTTCATGGGACCGACATTGCTCCGACAAGAATTTCCCAATCTGGGGTTTCTTTTTTTATGTATCAAAATGTTTAGTTCAAACAAATTTTGATACTTTTTGATTTTTTTTAAACTTTAAAATTGCACTGTAACTCAGTAAATTGCTCTGTTTCTTTGGGATAATTTTTCATCATTGGTTCTTTTTTTTTCCCAGGTTGCATCATTCTCATCGATATTAGTAACTCTTTTTTTTTTTCTCTTGTGCATTTTGAGTTCTGTGGAAATTTCACAATTGTAGGTATTTTCTTTGGTAAAACTTAAATTAAGTTTGGTCTTTTGCAGCTGATTTAGGGCGTTGGTGATCAGCTTACATCTATTGTTGTTTCCGCGAGCTCAAGTGAATCAAAATGTTTAATTTTACTCGAGCAAGAAGCCAAGGAAGGCAAAACAGATCTATGTCTCTTGGAGGTGAGAAATCTCTTCCACTCTGCAGTTAATTTCACTGGGAAAATAGTTATCTAGGATGAATGTGTTTAAAATTCTCAATCAGCTCTTTTAAAACTTGGATTTTTGTGTGTGTTTTGAGAATTTAGTTTGTAACTTTAGGTAGGTTGATGATATGTAGTTGAGGTTTTGGAGCTTCAAAGTGTGAAGCTTTTTGTGGTTCTTTTAAATTTCGATGCTAATATCAGCAGATCTTGGTGATTTTGGGAATGTAGGACTGGATTATGGAGACCCGAAGAAGAAAAATAATTACTTGGGAAAGATTCTTTTGACTGCTTCTCTTACAGCCTTATGCATTTTCATGCTCAAGCAATCTCCAACATTTTATACTCCGAGCGTGGTATAACTTCTTACTGTCCTCTGCTCGTGTTTTCCAGCTTTTGGTTTGATTTTCACTTAGCTCTTTGAGTAAGAAGGATGTTTTTGGTGAAACATTGCTCAAGTTTCTGAATGGTTTCTTCATTTTGGTTGTTCTGTGTTTTTTTTTTCAGTTTTCTCGACATGAGCCAGGGGTTACACATGTTTTAGTCACTGGTGGTGCTGGGTATATCGGTTCACATGCAGCTCTAAGACTTCTAAAGGATTCATACCGAGTGACCATTGTGGTATCTTCTTTGGCATACTTGGATTTAAGCTCTTTTGTTCAGCATATCAGTCTTCATTTGTTGTAAATATCGATATCCCGATAAACTAAATATTTTTCTGTTTGAACAGGACAATTTATCACGTGGGAATCTTGGCGCAGTCAAGATTTTGCAAGAACTGTTTCCGGAACCTGGAAGGCTTCAATTTATTTATGCTGATCTTGGAGATGCAAAGGCTGTCAACAAGGTATTCACAGAGAACGCTTTTGACGCTGTGATGCATTTCGCTGCTGTTGCATATGTTGGGGAAAGCACGCAATTCCCACTTAAGTGAGTATATTGAGCTATTTTCCCTGTGGAAATATATGATCTTCTCTCTTATGTAGATATGAAACAAGTAACTTTGTGTTCTGTCAATTACAGGTATTATCATAATATTACATCAAATACTTTGGTAATATTAGAGACAATGGCTGCTCATGGAGTTAAGACTTTGATATATTCAAGCACATGTGCAACATATGGGGAGCCCGATACTATGCCAATTACAGAGGAAACTCCTCAGGTGATACAAATTTCATTTCTCAAATGTTTATAGCCACTTCTTCTATGCGCTCTAACCGCTAAACATGGTCATTTCAGGTACCAATCAATCCATATGGTAAGGCTAAGAAGATGGCGGAAGATATTATTTTGGATTTCTCGAAAAACTCAAACATGGCGGTTATGATCCTAAGGTTGATATAAGTGATACGCTTCTAAGTTCTATTTAGTGGTTTTGTGCATTGTTTCTTTTACCCTGAAGTTGATTGAGGTTCTATTTCAACCGATTTTCAGATATTTCAATGTGATTGGATCTGATCCAGAGGGCAGATTGGGTGAAGCCCCGAGGCCTGAGCTACGAGAGCATGGACGAATCTCCGGTGCTTGCTTTGATGCTGCACGTGGCATCATGCCTGGCCTCCAGGTAATCACTTTCATCAGTTCATAAACTTTTGTCTAAAGTTAAATCCGGTTTTTCTCTAAAAGATTGTACTTCCAAGTTTCAGTTTAGTTTTTGTCAGGGTCTTCTTGACTTTTGTTCTTTGGACAGCATCGCAGTTTGGTTCTATCTCATTCTATAATCAGTTTTTGATTCTTAATCTTTTTTTTTCTAAAGAATTGCTTTTTAGGTGTATTTAGGAGCTGGCACATGTTGTAGAACATGTTCAAAAAATGTTTGCTAAAAAGCTGATAGTAGTGTACATCTGTGCAAAATACATAATTGAGACAACTTATTCTTGAGTTTTCCTTTATTAAAGCAAATTTTAAATTAGTCTACTTGTTATATTCACGTGGCTATAAGCTTTCAATCTTCTCTAATCAATGATATCTTCATTTAACTTTTCTTTTTTCTCTGGTTTATCCCCAGATCAAAGGAACAGACTACAAAACCACTGATGGAACTTGCGTACGGGATTACATTGATGTCACTGACTTGGTCGATGCTCATGTTAAAGCTCTTCAAAAGGCAAAACCCCGCAAAGTCGGAATCTACAATGTTGGCACCGGGAAAGGTATTATTGACTTTTGGCTTACATAAGTAGTGTACTGAAGAAAATCTCTTGGTGTTTAGCAAATGGATTTAAAGACTGTTTTTGTTGTGTATGTGTGGAGTAGGTAGCTCGGTGAAAGAGTTTGTTGAGGCGTGCAAGAAAGCAACTGGTGTTGAGATCAAGATCGAGTACTTGCCTAGACGCGCAGGTGACTATGCTGAGGTTTATAGTGACCCGAGCAAGATCAAGAAGGAACTTAATTGGACAGCTAAGCACACTAATCTCAAAGAGAGTCTTGAGACTGCGTGGAGATGGCAGAAGCTGCACCGTAATGGCTATGGTTCAACCTCATCGGTTTCGGTTTACTGACTTTGTTTCATTCCTTTGGTGGTGGGTGGAGATTTTGATTCCAGATGGTATTGAGGAGAGAAGCGTAGGAGATGATGGTTTATATATAAAAATATAACATAAGATATATTATCCCATATTATAAGATGAGATCACATGATGAGATTTTTGATTGATATTCATTTTGTAATGGCTAATGGCTTTAGGTTGTTTTAGGAAGCAGCCATTCATTATTACATGTACCTCTCTCACAATATTAATATATTAGTCTTAATAATATAGCTTTCTTATTTCACAAGTTCTGACTTTTGTCTCATCAGTTATAAAGATCCTGGATTTTAAGCAACAAGATCTCTAGTATTGTTGGATTCGAAACTCAGTGACAACAAAAGCTTCAGTGAGAAATCAAAGTAATGCAACATCCAATGGAAAAAACTGTTCATATACTGATAATTTCAAGATAGGGTTGGTAAGATTATGGTGTTCCTCTGGTAGATAATAAAGCAAAATGATTCCATGGATTTTGATGTCCTTCAGGCAAAAGATTGAAGCGCTCTCTCGAAGTTATCTTCAGCTGATGCTGCTCGCTTCACAAGTACGTGTTCTGGATGTGATAGTTTCAGCTGGCTGCAAAAAGGAGTGAAAATGAGGGAATAAGTCAGCTAACTGATGCACTGTTATGCAAAAATTGCATAAGGTCACAAATATCTTTACCTTAGGTAGCGCGAAGATGATTTCCCAACATGAAGACTGCATACAACTAGGTTTGCAAGAGTTTCTGGGTCTTTAGCATCCTGCAATAAGCATAAACATCTACGTTTTCAAACATATCCATTTCACAATAAACGAAATAGTTGACAAGCTTAGACTTGGTGTAAGAAATTTTAAGTGTACACAGTTGATAAAACAAGTGGAGCATATCTGATGACATTATATTGAGAATGGAATCATGGAATGAGTCGATACAGATTTAAGGTAAGAAAAAGTAGGTTCATGACTCACCTTGTTGAGTGCTTCAAGCAGTAGAGTCTCAGCTTCTTCAAAATTACCCATATGCATGCAGCAAACTGCCTTGCCGTTCAAGATCAAGCTTGTCATTGGGTACTTCTCAGAGAAATCCTGGAAGATTAGATAAGCTTCCTGTATCTTGGAACCCCCCTAAGATCATACAAAACAGTTCAACATCATGAAACGCATTAAACAATCATCTCTATACCAAATGTAAAAAAAAATGAATTTATAATATCATACAACTGCCAGATTCAACCATGCGCTAGCGAGTTGAGTGAGTGTATGGTCTTCATCAGCTTGTTGCATCACTCTCAGCTGTTTCTCAGCATAATCTGATCTATGCATCTTTATGAATATCTGAACATTCAAAGCATGCCTAAAATATGCAGATACAATAATCAGATTATCAAGTTAAACAGAAAGAAATTAGACATATGGAACAAATCAAATCGAAAAGCTCACAGATCCATGGTTCCTCCAGAATGAGTATGCTTCAGAGCCTCATTATAGTCTTCCTCATGCATGAATATAGTTCCAGCAATCAAACGAATAATAGCATTGTTTCCTACAGTTGGATCTGCTAACCATTCCCTCAAGCTAGCAATGGTTGATTCCTAACCATAATCACAGATTCAACAATGGATATCACAAACATAAGATGAAGATAAATTCAATTTCGGATCCCTAAGTAAACCTTATAGAACATGAATCGATGCGATTGCATAACTGATCATCTCAAAAGTCTCTTGAATTACCTTGTTTTCAGGACTCGATAGATACATAGCAAGGAGCTTCACTGCCTGCAGAGGCGTAGCTGCTGCTTCGTCGATCTCACTGATGACAAGCTACGAAGACGAAATTTGAATAAAAAAAAGTAAATCACCAATGATCAAAACAAAATTGAAATCCAATCGAAAACTCGAGATAGAGTCAAAACCTGATAGCTACCGAGAGCGATGTAAGCGCGATGGACGAGACAGTCACGTTCGACGATATCCTCCTGCGAAAGGTTAGGGATCTCACTGTTGTTGATCGCAGCTTGATAAGCACCCAAGTAGAAATTGTTTCTCAGGTTGAATAGGTGATCTGGTCCTGCCGCCATGGATGCCATTCTCTGTTTCTTCTTCTTCTTCCTCTAGATCTCACAGATCCGTGTCTTAACTCCAAAATAGAGAAAACTGAAGCGTGAATAATCAACCAAAAACGACCCCTTAGATTTAAACAAGTTGTGCATAAAGACCCCATACATTTCGAATGTTTCAACTGACACCCACTGTGATCTAATCTCGGCCCAATGGCCTTTTAATGGGCTTTTAAGTGACCCAATAGTTCTCAACTGTGCCACCATTTACACGGGTCCTACAAACGAGCGGTGACGATCTTATCTCACCAATAAAACGCGTTTTATTGTTCCAGTCGTGACGTTAGCATCCCGTTGAAAACAACTCCGTTCGACGTGCTGTCACGTTTCGGTCGACAAACAAACCCAACAATTTATCGACAAGTGTCATTTAGCTTCCCCATTAATGAGCCGGTTACAATCCGGGAATAGTTAAAAACCGGTTTACCGGCATTGGTTTTATTAGCTCATCGTGTCATCGTGACAGTAACTTCAACGGCGTTTACTGCTTCCAGTTAAATCACATAATAACCAAAATACCCTTTACCCAAACGTTATTAGTTCAGAATCCGTTTTGGTTCCCCTTTTGAGATCTTTTTTATTAAATAAATCCATTTTGTAGTTTTTTTTTTGAAGTAAATGCGTGTAAGCAAGAGTTCGAATTCGAGCGAGAGCTAAATCAAATCTCTGATTGTTTGTTGATGTAAGTTTCTTTGATCCTTTCCCCGATCGAGTTTTACTTTTTGTTTGTGATCGTTTGACTTTTCGTTTTCTTCTCCAATCTCGCATGTTCGTATCTTGTTTGGAATTTGAATTTGTAACTATTCGTATCTTATTTTGATTTTTATGATGCTCTTCATGTTGATTATAAATGATTTTTGAATCGAAGTTCAATTTTTATATGCATGCGTAATCCACAATCCAGAAGTAGATGTATGTGTATCTTTGTAGAATGATTAGACTCGATTCGTGTTAAATATTGGGATTAATTAAGTTGAAGTGAAACTTTTTATTGGTTACGATGAGACGTTTGGTGTTGACCTGCTTAGTAAGACAAGAATTTGTCATCAATTGAACCATTGTATCAAAATTTTCGATAACTGCAAATTATTCTATCTGATGCATACTCATTGTGCAGCTCATCTTGATGAATTTTTATTTACATTTGATTTTGAAGCCGTTGGGATTGGATTTTAAAGTTATTTAGCTATCAATAAGCTAAATAACTCGTTTATATTGGCTTGAAATGGCAACGGAGCCTACACGGAGCTGGTTCCAGATACGGCAGCAGAAACCGGATAAATCCAGCCCTACTAAAAAGGGACAAGAGGGAAATGTGAAGAATATTGGTAGACCACCTATGAATGATGCACCATCTAATGATACAAAACAGAAGGTTGCTGCAGCTAAGCAATATATTGAGAATCATTATAAAACTCAGAAGAAGAGTCTTCAGGAAAGAAAAGAGCGGTGCGTTCTCAGAATTCTTCCTATTGCACCAATATAAAAGATTTGTGCTTTTGTTGTTACAAATGGCATTTGAGACTATTATGTGGGTCTGATAGCTTGGTTGCTTTTTCTAGTACTGAGGCTTGAGAGATTAGTTTTGTGCTGTGATATCTGAATTTGTTTTCTAGAAGATGATTGACGTATTCTGATTCAAAATCAATTAGTTACTGGTTTAGATTGAACTTTCTGATATCAGTTCGCTCTTGAATACAGTCGGAGCATCTTGGAACAAAACCTTGCTGAGGCTGATGTTCCTGTTGAAGACAAGATGAATATATTAAAGAATTTTGAGAAAAAGGAAATGGAGTATATGCGTCTGCAAAGACAGAAAATGGTAGTTGATGACTTTGAACTCCTGAGCATCATTGGCCGGGGTGCTTTTGGAGAGGTATATCTCTTCATGCGCTTCTATAGTTGCCTCATTTTTACATTGATCTTTAGATATAGTGATGCATTTAGAATTTGGAATTTTGGTGTTGCTTCTTTTTTTTGGTCGCTAGTTACTGGCTACCGGTAACTAGCTACTATTCTGTGTCTATGAACCAAAGCTTCCGTTAATGATCTTACCTAGTTTATTGATGTAAGATATGTCATTGCCGTTCAGGTGAGAATTTGTAGAGAAAAAACTACTGGCAGCGTGTATGCAATGAAAAAGCTAAAGAAATCCGAGATGCTTCGAAGAGGGCAGGTAATGCTGTGTCCAATAGCATTTCTACAAATCCAAGCGTTCAGTTGTTATTAATATTAGTAACTCATCAACATACGCTTAAGTTCACTAAACCCCTCTATATGCTGTAAATATCAGGTGGAACATGTTAAAGCTGAAAGAAATGTGCTTGCAGAAGTCGATAGTCCTTTTATTGTCAAGCTTTGCTACTCCTTCCAAGATGATGACCATTTATATCTTATTATGGAATACCTCCCTGGAGGTGATATGATGACCCTACTGATGCGGAAGGATATCTTACGGGAAGATGAGGCTCGGTTTTATGTTGCACAGACAATCCTCGCTATTGAGTCTATCCACAGGCATAACTACGTTCACAGGTTCTTACAACTGGCACTTAAAGCTTCTCACATTGTTCTTTGCCCATTTTTGCATCTTAACTTGGCTTTCCCTAGAATCAAATTCCTTACAATGTTGAATCTTTGCTGAAATCTTCTATTTTTGTGTCTTTTTGTCTTTATCTTTATGTGGTGATAATAATTATAGTTTCTTCTTTTGAATTTTTAGGGATATAAAGCCTGATAATTTATTGATAACTCGTAACGGCCATATCAAGCTTTCGGATTTTGGATTGAGCAAGTCTCTTGAAACCAAAAATTTTCCAGATTTTAAGGCGGAGCTTGTTGAGAGGAATACAAGACCTGCAGCAGAATATGATAGGCTCTCCAGGCCTCCTTCTGCACCTAAACGAACTCAGCAGGAACAGCTTTTACATTGGCAACAAAACAGAAGGACACTGGTATGGACTCGATTCACTTTTCTTACCTCTATTTCCCTGTGGATGCTATTCTGTACCACCTGAAGTTCTTCTAAAATATCCCATAAGAATGATTTTTTTCCAACGTCGAATGAAGTGAACAGGCATATTGTTATTTAAGAAAAGGAAACTATACAAGCCCTTAATTTGTTTATGAAAAATGACCACCGCGCCTTAATCTCCTTGGAATTGTTCTGTTTAGTTATTTATATGGCCTTTCTTTATAGTCCTTACATAATAAGATGGCCCTTCCGTATACCATACAGGCTTTTTCTACAGTAGGCACTCCCGATTACATTGCCCCTGAGGTGCTGCTGAAGAAAGGGTATGGAATGGAGTGCGACTGGTTAGTGAACCAGACCCTTGTTTCTGACACTACAAATAATTTCTTCAGTTGTTATTCTAAAACTGTTTTGCAATAGGTGGTCCCTTGGAGCAATCATGTTCGAGATGCTTGTGGGGTTTCCGCCATTCTATTCTGAAGAGCCTTTGGCAACATGTAGAAAGGTATGCATATATTGGCTTAAATGTCCTAGTATTTGATATAAGAATTTCATGAGTTCTGGTGATTAACCTCAAAATTAGCCTGTTATTTAATCCGACTAGTGTATATATTTTGAGCCATCTTTTGGTAACCTATTTTATGGTATGGTATGATCCAAGACCCTATTCCTATGTTGTTTGACTAGTATAATATTTATCAAACAGTTGCTCAGTTTATCTCTGCAGATTGTAAATTGGAAAACCTGCTTGAAATTCCCTGATGAAGCTAAGCTCTCCGTCGAGGTAAAAGATCTCATCCGAAGACTCCTCTGCAGTGTCGAACAGCGGCTTGGAACCAAAGGAGTTCATGAAATCAAAGTACTTAAAACATCATTTTCTTAACTTTCAAGAAAAATACTTAATTCTGAAAATGGTTTTTGCATCTTAATTGCCTGATTTGTTTCCCATTAATAGGCACACCCTTGGTTTAGAGGAATTGAGTGGGAACGACTTTATGAGTCTAATGCTCCATATATACCAAAAGTGAAGCATGAACTTGATACCCAAAACTTTGAAAAGTTTGATGAGGTTTGTTCAGTGTCATTAACTTCATTCTTTTAACTGTTCCTCAACTTTTATGAGATATCAATTAATCTTTTTCATTTCCAGGTGCCATCTACTTGCCAAACTTCTTCAAAGGCTGGCCCTTGGAGAAAGGTATATAAATTTCCTTCCGTTTTTTCGCATGTATATTCAACCTGAGTTCTATCATTCTTACTAGTTTTTTGCATACTAATTTGCAGATGATCTCATCCAAAGATGTAAATTTCCTTGGTTATACATTCAAGAATCTCGAGATAGTTGATGAACACCATATCCCTGGCATGGGTCAGTAGCTCCTTTTTTTCGCATGAACAAAATAGACATTTTGCTAGAGTTAGTTATTTGTGGTTATAACAAGGTTCATGATCGTTCTGTATTGAAATGGAGTTATGCAGCGGAACTGAAGCGGAAGAGTAAGACAGCAAAGAAACCATCTCTCAAGACACTGTTTGGTAAACAACACAAAGACACTGCTAAACTTCAATTTTATTTTAAACCTTTGGTTTTAGCTTTTACTTGTTTTGAACATTCAAATATGTTTTTTGTTTTCTTTCTCGCAGAAACATCGTATCCTCCTCCCGAGAATCAAGCCTTAGAGGATTTGCTTGACTCACCTATATACTCTGAGGGATCTAGAGGCTCCTCTGGATCACCATTTTCACATCCGAATCAATCGCATAATATGTCTCGAAGATGATCAAAATGGAGAATCTCAAGTGATTATGAACAAACCATGCAAAAGTAAAAGAAGGTAGTAATTTGCCTTCAATTTGCGGAAAAAATCCATCTTTTAATTCATATACTATATAATGTAAAAACAATGAACACCCAAAAAAGAGAATTGAACCAAAAATGCATATAGGAAACTTTATAGGTCTAAGGAAAATATACAAACATATTATAATGTTTCTGTGATTCCCAATTTTCTAACCTTTGTAAGCTCTTTTTTTTAAAAAAAATATTTACATACATAAAGAGAGGAAAAAAAAACGTTTTGTACATAAGTTTGGCTTTGGACGCAACAATATTTCTGCTGAGATTCGAGCTCTGGTGGTGATAGATAGATTAACACTTTTCTCGAACTTTTAGAAAACATCCAAAACTAGTCAAATCGTTTCTTTTCGATTGAACTGTTGCCTCACCTTTTCTCGAATTGTCAAATCCGAAATAAATACTTTATTCGTGATTTTCATAAACAAAAGAGAGTGAAAGTAATTGTTATGTAATGGAACATACTGATACAATGAAGGAAGAACCAAGCTATCTGACAAAACAAAAAAAAAAGACTACCAAGAACTCATGTTCTTAATTTCCACTCTGCAATTACTTTGTTTCTTTCTCTTCACCGTTTAAGTTTTTTTTTCTTTTTTTCTTTTTTTCTTTTTGACATTCCCAGAGATCTGTTTTTCTTTACCAATCATTGTGGATCCGGAATACTCTTTGCCTTTTGGTTTTTGTTTTATATTTTCTTCAAATTGACCTTTTATTTTATTTTTTACAAGACGAGGGAGACACGAGCTACGACAGTTTAGATATTACGCTAGACCATAAAATTCATGTGGTTTCTATATTTGAATGCAAGTTTACTTCGCTTATGTCGTCGCTTGGCTCCGAGGAACGGTAATAAGAGTTATTGGTGATTTAACTTGCATTATTAAAACTATTGTTTGTAGTTAAAAGCAAATAAATGTATTATTTAAAATTTAGTTCAAATTTTAGATTTTAAAACTATGTTTTTTTAAACCATGTTATGTTTATAATCTAGTGGTCATTGGGTGTTAGGACATCTCCAATCCACCTCCATCTTTACTTCCAAATTCTATTTTGGAGTAAAATTATCTCCCATCCACTTCCATTTTTATTTCCAAACTGGAGATTTCTGTTTTTTTAGTCCATATTTGAAGATCTACATTTCTTAACACTATTTTGGAGGTGAACTTTTTATTTGCAAATAAACTTCTTAAATTTAATAGATTTATATTTTATACTTAAATAATGTAATTTGTTATAATTATATAATTTTCAAGAGAAATTATGTAATATTTTATCAATTGATAATTGATATTATAAAATACAATAATAAAATATATTACATAGAAAATAGAAAATAGAAGAAAAAGAAAAAACTTGGAATTAGAATCACATGTTCGAAATATCTCAACTTGCTATTATACATTTTAAATTTAAATAATATTATAATTTGTTACTTATTGCTTAATTTAAATAAATAGGTATAATTTACAAATTTAAAAAATAAAAGATTATAATAAAAATTAGTAATTAAATAAAAAAAGAATATATTTAGAATATTCTTTTTAGAAGTAAAAAAAATAAAATCATCAGTTAGAGATAAACTCACTCTATTTTATAAAATATAGAGTAATCCGTTGGAGATGATCTTATAAATCGATTTCTACTTTTTCTTCATTTTTTTTGTTTGCCACGATAGAATTGACCCTAGTAACGCCATGATTTTTAATCTTAGTCCAATAATATATGAAAATACGGTAAGCAACTTAGATATATATATATATATATATATATGTGTGCAGTTGCTGAAGAATTGATTTATACTTGTCATATGGTTATGTTATTTTGATTGTTTTCTTACATTTCGTAAGACATATTGTAAGGACTCGTGAAGTGATATGTTAAAAAACATCAATATATATATATATATATAGGAAGCGTATAACAAAATCAACTAACCTTTTGAATACAATCAAGTGTACTAACCTACATATTAAGAAATATTTTTTCTTTAAATATATTAATAGGTTTATAATAAACCGAGAAAATTGAATTAACATTTATGAGTGTGGAGGTATTTTTTGTGTTGTTTTTTTGTTTTGTTTTATAAAGGCCTTGCAATTAGAGTCTGAGGGTTTTTGAGTAATCAACTTGGGAGGTACTTAAAGGGATTGGATAGATTGCACTTAAGTCGATATTTATGCACACGTGTTAAAAGAATGATACATGCTAATATCATTACATAATAATATCGGATCAGCTAAAACTAAAAGCCTATTCTTAATCAGTTTACAAAGTTAACTAGCGTACAATATCCTCAAGGTAAGTGATTATTACCAAAATAATACTACAATAATAGAAGTTTGGTATACCGTATATGCATAACATTATGTGTACCTTTTCGCATGTATAACTTCTTGGGAACAAGCTCCACATGGTTTTTACTTCATGCATAATTTATCTGATTATATAGAAGTTTTCATGGAAAAATATCCAATTTTGCACTCTATCTCTCTAGGCTAAATGCTCTTTTTAAACACCAAAAAAGAAAACATAAAGCCTCCATAATTATTGCTCTCCATTTAATTAGTACATTGATGAATGTCTAAATAAGTGATGGATCGTTTCCTCTAGATCATACGTATTTGAACTTGTTTTCCTTCTTCTATTTTATGTTTTTTTTTTCTGGTTTCCGATTAAATTAGGCAGTCTTAAATACTGATTAAGACGTTGGAAAGTCCTCAAAAAACATAACAATAATGGTTTAAGGCTATTACTATTTACTCGCAGGAGACCTGCCCTTTAGTGGATGAACCTACAGACGGGTTTTTTCTCCAATCAAATTTATAACATATTTAAAATTTATATTTTTTCCATTATACGTGTGATTTCTACGTGGATTAATATATTCGAAAACTATTGATGGAGTTGTAAAGCACGAACGTGGGTATAAGTGTTCATCATGAAGTCGGCCAAATATTCACATCCTGATACTTTCTTATGTTATCGCAGATATTGTATAGATATGATACGTCTAAGTTAAATATGTTTTCTAGCCATTTACTTGTTCTTGTGTGAAGTTGTCTATAAATAAAAAAATATATATATACATATTTATATTATCCCACATATTGTTTATGAATATATGGGGGGGGGGGGGGGGGTTGGCTTATTATCATCTTATGTGTTTAAGAAAAAAAATTGACATCGGATGACAAAAAATGAACTTGAATTTAGCTAAAACCTTTACTTCTTTTGGTTAGAAATAGTCGAAACCAAACTGGAATATTCAATTGGTGTAATAACCAAACGTAAAGCAAATTTTGTTTGGCTCACTTAATTGAATCAATGACCGATTGTTGGTGTTGAACACTTGAACTGATGAGAATACACTTATAACATGTTTTTTGAAACTGCACATAACTAAAATAGAGCTATTTTGACATAAAGTAACGAAAGTGACTTTACAGAATTCCATATAATAATGGAATAGACGGGTATGAATGGTTGATAGGGTTAAAGTAATTTTTGTAGGGTAAATTTTTGCCACCCTAATTTACTAGTGGAATTTTTTCCACCAAACAAAAAAAAAACAAGTTTTCCACCCTCTTCTCCCTTCCCTCTCTTTCCCTCTCCATGTCCACTATTCACATATATTGTTATATATACATTGAATATACACCTTTATTCAATGGCAATAACAATATATGTGAATGGTTTTATAAAGTATAACAACAACTAATTATATTAGTGTACTTTATCCCTGGCTAAATGTATTGATATAAATGCCATTCAACTATTATAGTCATATTTATATACATTGATCTAACATGTTATTCTAAGGGTTTTTTTCTATAAAAATCTTTGATTGGAGATCATGTTCACTCTTAGATGTGCAGCATATCCAATTATCCATACCACCTAAGAATATAGGTATGTTTGTCCCATGAAGGTCTACTCTAACCGTTAATCATTCAGTTTTTCAAAAACTAACAAATCTAAAGTTTTTGGATTACGAACCTTATTTCGATTTAATTTTTTGGCGAAAATTGAAATTTCATTCTGAATATTTTGATGCCAAAAAAGGGAAGGTATAAAATTTGTAACAGTAAAACCAAAATTACAGTGCGCTTCCGTGTTTATCTTTTAAATCATATTGAATTCTAACCATTTTAAAAATTAAATGTTCTTCTTCAAAAGCAAAAAATAAATAAAAAGATTACAAAATTTTTAAAAAATTATACTATATAACATTTTTTTCCTTTTTTGTCAACAACAGCCTTTTCTAGAATAAAAATGAATCCAGTATTAATTATAGTATTATTTTTATATAAGTTTTGTTATTTAGTAAACAATTTTTTTAACTTCACTGCTTTTTTTTTTAAATCATCATTTTGTACCGATATTTGGCATAGTACTCTGTATTCATATATTTTTTTTGGGACACCCATTCAACAAAAGAAATATTAGTCATAATGTTGTCGTGGCGGATGCTGATTGGTTAACAAGAAAACGTATTCCGAGAATTGCGGCCGCATCTCTGAACTCGCCTTTACCACTCTTCACTTCTCTTTTCGCAAGTGTATCCATTTGGACCATTTCTTCGTGAGTCTAAAATTTAGACTCTAAAAATGAATAAATACTTTTGGCAAGACTACTTAATTTCTTTTTATAATACATTAATATATCTACGCGTATGAAATTATATTAATGCTCTCTTACATGAATATCAAATTGATACTCAAGTTTGTCTTTTCTTTTCGTCACAACAGTCAAGTACGTTTTGGAGTGATCTTGTCATGAGATTATATGAAGACAATAAATCATAATCTAAAGTAGAAAACAAAGAGATTTCTCTTTGTTTCTATTCGCTTATAGTAAATTAATGACTACTAAAATTTGACAGGGTTTTCAAAAAAATAATGTGCTTTTGTTCTCTCACAAAGATTTTTTTTATAATTCAAATATTTTTATTCTTCTCTCGAGCGGAAAAAGTATTAAATTATATCCAATATCTTACTTCTTTTCTAACGAATTATTACACCGAGTTAATCAAGAACCAATATTATATTAGAACTTCACAAACTCAAGTAAACTCAGAAAGATAATTTAAACTAAACAGTACAAGACTTGGCCATCGATCCGTTTATCTATATTAATTAATAAATAGATATTAATATCCGTTAATATTATATTTCCGTCCATAGTTAAATATTAATATCCGTTAATATTATATTTCCAGTGAAGTCTCTCTCTCATCAACATGTAGAAGGGGAAGATGTTCTTCTCATCACGGAAGTCAGCGTCTCTCTCTTCATCATCGAACTTTCTTCTTCTTCTCCCCAATCTTTTCTCATGAAAATCACAAATTTTCCCAAGAAAATACTCACAATCACGATGCTAGAAACATAATCTCCTCTTTCTCTTTCTCCCTCCGATTCGATATGATCATAATATCTTGATTTTTATATCTTTGGTATAATTGTATATATAGACACCAAGACACACTCATCATCATCATATACAGATTGTGCAGCGTTTCTGAGCTTCTTGACATGGACAACTTTCAAGGAGACTTAACCGACATCGTACGAGGAATTGGAGGCCACGTGTTATCGCCGGAAACTACTCCTCCGAACATTTGGCCTCTTCCACCACCATCGCCGTCAGATCTACATATAACTCCTTTCGGAGATCCCTTCGTGAGCATGAAAGATCCTCTCCTTCAAGAACGTAACGCCGTCACAAACTCCGGCTATTTCTCCGCCGCCGGAGATAGCAATAACAACAACAGCAACAACAATGGTTTCTTGGTTCCTAAGGTATTTGAGGAGGATCATATAAAGAGTCAATGCAGTATCTTCCCAAGAATCCGGATCTCGCATAGTAACATCATCCAAGATTCCTCTCCATGTAATTCTCCGGCGATGTCGGCTCACGTTATCGCCGCTGCAGCAGCCGCCTCGCCGACGGGGATCATAAACGTCGATACAAACAGTCCTAGAAACTGTCTTTTGGTCGATGGTAACACGTTCTCGTCGCAGATTCAGATATCTTCCCCTCGGAATATAGGCCTTAAAAGAAGGTATAGATTTAAGTTATTTAATTTTTCTTGATCTTAGATCAAATGATTTATTAAATTTTAGCTAATTTATACACTATATATTGAGTATTTCCCAAGATGATTTTTAAGTTTTTTATATGTATATGAATATATTTTATTCAATTTACATTAAACAATATAAGAGTAGAGTTAATTAGGGTTCCAAGCCACTTGGTAGCTAGGTTTATAGGAAACTATCCATCGGTATTGACATTAGGAAAATCGGATGCATGTACTAATAATAGAATGAATTTTGGTTGCTTTGTGTGTGGACACTTCTCACTATTAAGTTTTTTAGTTTTTTTTTTTGTCTTTTTATCAATACTATACAATTATGAATTTGTGTGTATGTACACACACATTGTATATATATTTGTTTAGATTCATCTGAGGAAGGAGGGATGAGGTTGAGGACACATGCAGGAGAATCTATGAACTGTCACAATTAAAAGACCATATAACTGCGTTGCATCATATCTCAAACCCAACTGATAATAATGTCCCACTACCAAACTTAGCTTTCACAATTTACATATATACATATACACGTGTAATATAGGTAGATCAAAAACCACACGTATGTAAGTATGTATATATACTTGGATGCAGGAAGAGTCAGGCAAAGAAGGTAGTGTGTATACCGGCCCCGGCTGCAATGAACAGCCGATCAAGCGGAGAAGTGGTTCCTTCTGATCTATGGGCTTGGCGTAAGTACGGTCAAAAACCCATTAAAGGCTCTCCTTTTCCAAGGTATTACACTAGCTCATCATACCATGCATATATTCATAAGTATTTATCATTAAATAATTTACTGATATGACCGCAAGTTTAGATCCCATCTAAAAATATTGACTAAATCATATTATAAATTTCTATAAATATAATTATATATATTATATTTTATTTATATCCATAATAATTTTAGTAGTCAAAATTCATATAATAATCGCTAATTTATATATACTAGTAATTTGTTAACATATACATTACATAAATATTATATAGTAATATCATATAAATATTTTTTAAGTTTTAAATAATATATAACCAATTTTTATATGTATAATAGTATAGAGATTCGAAAACAAAACTTTCTTTCGCCACCACATATTTCTTGGTTCAAGTTGTTACCAATATTCATATTTTAATATGTAACAACATTCCTCTTGATAGGTGTGACATTTGGTCCATATACCCACCCATGAAAATAAGTATATAACATTTCTTTACGCGCGTATACAAATTATGTGGGATAATTACGATTACAACTCAGTATAATTATGTTAATTGTTAAAACTTGATTAAAAAAAAAAAAAAATCTGCTAGTGTAATCTTCTTACTAGTTTGTTTTGTAATAGTATTCTTCATAATTTTATTAATACTTTTTTTTTTGGTTTTAAGATAATATGATAATCTTGAAGAATATTTATGATTTGCAATAAATATTTATGATAATATACCAATCAAAACTCTCGGCTTATCTCTATGGTTATATATGATTGTTGCTCTCAGGGGTTACTATAGATGCAGCAGCTCAAAAGGTTGTTCAGCAAGAAAGCAAGTCGAAAGGAGCCGAACCGATCCAAACATGTTGGTCATTACATATACCTCCGAACATAACCATCCTTGGCCCATTCAACGCAACGCTCTCGCCGGCTCCACACGCTCCTCCTCCTCTTCCTCTAACCCTAATTCCTCCAAATCCTCAACCGCAACCGCCTCTTCCATTTGCTCCCAAAACACCACCTTCTCGCCTGCCTCCGCCACTCCTACTCCTTCTCTCTCAACCTCCACCGTTAAAGATGAACGAGAAGATGATATGGAGTTGGAAAATGTAGAAGACGATGACGATAATCAGATTGCTCCTTATAGACCGGAGATTCATCATCAGCACCAGCCATATGATTTCTTCGCAGACCTTGAAGCGCTAGAAGGAGATTCTCTAAGCATGTTGCTTTCTCAAGGCTGCGCCGGCGATGGGACAAATAAAACAACGGCATCCAGCGATTTCTTCGGCTGGTCGGGGGATAATAATAATAATATCAACGACGACCAAGACTCAAGGTCGTTATAGATAGTGTTAATTACAGAATAAAAGATTATTAAAATTAAGTTGAGCTTGTGAAAATGACGATTATATATATAGTCTGGTCCACTGGTGAGCAATGAGCTGGTTTACTTGAAGACCGTAAAAGGTATTTATCGTCATTTGATATACATTTGTTTTTTTTTCCGGCGGATCTGTCTGTAGTTAAAGAAAGAAAAAGAAAGGCCGTCACTTGTTTTCTCTTGTTTTATTTTATTTTGTGAAGACTATATATGCGATTAATGTGAATAGACAAAAGATACACATCTCGAAAGTATCTTGTCATTCTATTCGAGTTAAAATAAAGTGTTTCTTTTTCACGATATCTAAATTCCCTTCTGTATAAGCACTTCGTAAACATATTTGGTGATGCAGTGAAATTTGTTTTGTTATAAGAAAAAATTACATTTTTAAAATATTAATTTATTATGATCCATCAATTTCAGCTACTGCTTTTTTAATGTCTTATATTAGATTATAAGAGCAACCATTTTCATTGGAGGTTCTTAAAAAACATTTTTAAGATTATAAAATTTTTTTAAAACATATTTACCCATATAATTTATAGTAAAAATATTAATAAAAACTTAGATGGAGAACTGCTTATAAAGTTCTTACTAATTTTTAATATATTTTTATTATTTAATTAAATTAAAATACTAGAAAAGAAGATTGGACCAATTATATTTGTCCATCTGGCAGATGGATTTCTCAGAGTTTCTCTAGTAAGAAACGTATCTCAACATCTTTTTCTCTTTTAATTATTTTTTAATTTAATGATGAGATACCAATGGAAATAGTTGGGAGTGCTCTAATCTCTATAATATTAAATTTTTTTATCATTGTATTCAAACACTATTTAAATTTTTTTTTATAATTATATTCAAAAATTTTTATATCCAAATAATCTCATAATTTAATAATATAAAATTTAACATCAATTTCAAATTTCCTAAACTTTCCCAGCCTTATTGGCAAAAAAATTATGATTCATTTTTCACTTTTATCTAATCTTATTTTTTAATTATTATATAATACATATAGTTAATAAACTTTTAGTTTTTTTGCATACTTTATGATTCAAAGTTTTTAAAACGGACATATATTACTCAATCAATAGAAAAATTGTGTTTGTTCAATATCCCACATCGGCTAAAACATATGGACAATAATTCAGAGTCATATTATAAAAAAATCAAAATAATTTCAAATACAAATGACCATAAATTTTGATTTATCAGGCGTCCAAATTAAAAAATATTATTTTGTTTAATTTGATTTTTAGTTGAATAAATTTAAGCTTTTAGAAAATTCAAAATATTATAAAAATATGAACCTTTAAAAAGTTTAAAATACTATAAATATATAAATTTTATAAATATTTCAACTCTATAAAAAATTTAAAATATTCATATTATTAAACTCTAAAAAAAGTTTAAAATATTAATATTATTAAACTCTATATTTTTTTAAAATATTAATAATATTTAAATTTTATAAAATTTAAAATATTTATAATATTTAAAATTTATAAAAACAAGAAATCTCTATATTATTATTTGAAAAATACATTTAGAAAAATTAATTTATATGTGTTAGTTATTATAAAATACAACTAAAGATATATATTTTGAATACACTAAAAATAAAATGAGATTCAAAATAATCTAAAACATTGATTGCATCATAATGATCAATGGGTTGGTAAAATCTTTACAGGGGTATTCCGTTTTCTTACTCAATCTTTACCACTTGGACTAAAATAATCAAATCCAAAACATGTAATTATATAAAAAAATTGGGTACAAGATGATAAGTTCTCGATGAAGACGGTACATGACGGTTTCTGCTCTAAAATGGACATGTCAATATATATATATATATATATATATATATATATATCTTCCATATTATAACTAATTCTTTATAATAATTAAAATTTACTTATTAAAATTTATTTTTAATACAAATGGACTAAAGTAATCAATGCAAAATGGATAATTATATAACAGTGATCGATTATATAATAGAAAATTTCCGACGAGTACAAAACAAGACGAATTTCCGTCCCGAAATAGACATGTGTAAGACAAGTGTTGGATAATTAATCATATAATATATACTAAGAAATATAACAAATTTATGATGTTAAAAGTACATATAACTAAAAGAAAACTAACTGTAAAAACTAGACAAATCAAATCTAAATTGGAAAACTGAATACAAAATATTAAATCGTAAACAATAAATATGAATTAAAATATATTCTCTTCAAATTTAAATTTTAATGAAGATATTTATTTATGTGATGGAAATTAATTATCCATAGCTTTGACAATTGTATTGAATTTTTTTGTATTTTGATTTTAATTAATTAATTAATTTTAGTTTGTGGATCTTTAATATTCATGTTGTTTATAATTTGTGTAGCTTTATATCCATATCATTTATAACCTCTTTGCCTTTATATACATGACCTAGAAGATGAATGATATGAATGATACAAATAAATATTGTACATCATACGTTTCAACGATAAACCCGATGCATAACTGTTTTAGAAGTTAATATAAATTTTGGAGGTTTTAAAATCTAAAATGTCATATGGATATTCTAAATTATTCAATCTACCCACTAATACTTTATAATCTCAAATATCATATATCTTCTACATATATATAATTTACGTAAATAAGAAAACCAAAACTATTTACCCAAATTAAAATAAATACAATATTAACATATATAACACCAATCTAAAAAAAACTCTAAATATATTAAACCTATTAATACAACCAAAAAATTATTACATTAAATATATTTATCTTCATTGTAAACGAACAACATATTTTTTAAAACATCTATCTATTAAATAATTACAACTCTACAATAGTTTAATGTTTGGTATGACTTATAGATTTTTTTTATATTTTGTTGTTTTGATATTGATAAATTATGCTGATACATGTATAGGTTTTTATTTAGTTAGTATTTTTTATTTTGATTAATTTAATATATATTTTAGTAGGATTTACTCTAAATTATTTCAGTGAGAGTAAAGAACATGATTCATTTGACATAGATTTGATCCAAATAATAGAAATTTTCTAATGCTACATAAAATAAAAGAATTTAAAGTTGAAAGTACGTTAAATATATTATAAACAATAAAAATAAAATAAATTACAAATATATATTTTAAAACAGTAAATAAATACATAAAAATAAAATTTAAAATTACACAAACAAAATAAAAATATTTATAAACAATAAAGAAATAAAAAATATTACATATTTATATCAAACTACAGGTTCAAATTTAGTTTATATATTAAATTAGATGCCTATCTAATTTCTTATGTGAAATATTATTTTCAATATACTAGTGCATATTTTCTAAAAGATCACTATACATTTTATCGGCTTTATATCTAAATATTGATAATTTGATATAAGACTACAACAAAGCATTTGAATTACTGATCAATTTTATTGATTGTTTCATCTATCAGTAATTTTCCAGCTAATTATAACCAACGAATTATCGATAATATATCAGTAATTCCAGAACAATAATGTTTGATTATTTTCTAATGAATTAGGTCTAAAATCAGCATTTGTCCAAAATTATCTAACCAAAACAAAATCGTCGATAACTCACACATATAAAACATGCATGTGGGTGAATTTTCTTTTTTTTTGTTAAACGTGTGGGTGAAAATGTCACTAACACTGCTATCGCGGATTACTCTACCTGTGGAAGGATAAAAATAATTATCGAAGATACACAATCTTTTTGGCATTTTTCTCCATGCTTTAGTTTGGACTCGATCAAATAATTTATGTTAGGTAGAGCCGAGGTGACTGAGACAAAGATATACAAAAACACATCTCGATCAATAGGATTCACGAGTGAATATTTCAACCAAGCTTATATTAAATATGGATACAGCTCTAAACATCAAATATTAACAATTATATGAGTTATATCTCCAAAAGATTTGTGACCGTATGCTTATCTTCAAAAGATTTATTTATTCTGAGCTTGCATGCATAATTATTTTCCTAACAGTGTCTGATGAGTAGAAAAGTTGAATCGAAAGTTCTTTAATATATCCGAAACATTTAATCTACAGAATGCAATTGGTTCGTATACATGATTAATAATGTTGTAAGTTTTGCTGCTGGGATGGGAGCAGGAGAAGTGGGGCTAAGGAATATTTGGTGGATGGGACACAAAGTGAATAAGTTCGTTCATCTACAGTTCAATCACAGACGCATCCAATAACAATACCAAGCTAATGTAGCTAGGCATTCATATATCGAATTTTTCTTGATCATAAACTCAAATTTAAATCAAATTTTTTAAATCATCTGTAAATTCATTTCTCGGATGTGACTTCTTACTAATTTCTTTTTCAGGTGGACTGGACTGATTACATACTTCAACAACCACTTAAGTTTTAATTTCAAACTATAAAGATTGTAGATATATAGGGTCTCATTGATAATTTTTTGGAGTAATTAAGCAGAAAAATAGAATCAACAATATTAGAATAATAAAATTTTTGTAATCAAATAATAATTTTCCATCGTAATAAATTACTCCATATATAAGTGACTGAAAAGATTACTCCATATTTTCCGTAGATCTATTCAATTTGTAGCACAATTTTTTGTGCTAGTAATAGTTTCCAATCACACCCATAGATAGAAATGATCATTTATATCAATTGCTATTATTGTCACTTTTAAAAAAAATCAATATAGCATTTATTCACACAACTATTCACACACACACACACACACATATATATATATATATGGGTAAATTTGTCTGATTATATTCGAATTTTACTTTAATAATTAAATTTTGGGTTATTATTTATTAAAAACATATTTGTATTGCTATTTTTGATTATAAATGTTGGAGTATTTACGTTTACCTCAAACTCCTGCATTTTGTTTCATAAATTTTGATTATTTTTGAGGTGAGTTTTCGTCAATAAATAGAAAGATGGCATATGGCATCATCACGTATAAAATGAATAGTTCCAAGGCAACTCAAGCTCTCTGTCTCTGAAGCGGGCGCACAGCACCCGACTGTCTCCAATGGACATTGACGCATAATAGAACCTCTGGGCGACTAGAGAACAAGAATTGTCTTAGACGCTTTTGGCGGGCAAAACACTCGGATCCCCATATTATAGTTTCGTTGTAAAAAATATCATCTAAAAATTTAATGACCAACAACTATATATGTCAGCAATAGCAACATGCCTACCAAAAAAACAACGTTCCGCTCTAATCAGAGCTAGTCAACCACTACTGTTCAGTCCCATTGCCCAGACCACCAACACACAAATGCATGCCATCTTAGACCCTTCACCTAAGCTAACCTGATCCAAAAGATATTTTTAAAAAAACCTCTAATTCTTTGACTCGATTAAATAAAACTGAACACTATTTTCCCCTTCTTTCTTGGTTTTTTTTTATGTTTTCTGAGATCCCTCATGGTCTAAATCTAAATCATGTTCCAGAGAGCTCTACTCCATTCCAAAAAGGGTTTTCAATGACCATGCTACTATTAGAAGTCATCACCTTTGCCAGAGTCGGTAAGAGAAGCAAAGCCCCAATGGATGTCATAGGCAGCCTAGTTTGTTTGTTTTTTTCTAGTGGAGAGCCACTTATCATACATGTTACTTCTGAACAACCAACATTGCCCCATAAAACAAATTCAACCATCCGGAGAGTTATGAAAAAATCTGACCGAACAATTATATATACTAGAAAGAAAAATAACTGTTCTTTAGGATGTTTCTATGAGTCGATCAGTGGAGTTGGAGGTAATGAAATTTTTGGATCTATGATGTGTAAGAATAATGTATCACTCAGACCATGCATGTGGACGATCTTGAAAGGCAGAGAGAAAAGCCCTAGTTTCGCGGCTTTCTTAGCGGGGATTTTAATTTAGAACCCCATTATAGTTTTATTATATTCTCAAAAGACAAAGGAGCTTATAATATACATACAATAGTCATTAATTCGTATATCTATTCATACACTTTGTGAAACTGTCACACCTCTGTTTGCACACTATGTAGTTCCAAGTAATCAACGTTAATAGTATCTCGTAGAAAGAAATATTGTAAATCATATTGTACTACACTGCTACTATACTTATATACAAATGTTTTTCCTTAAATGTACATATACATATATATATATATGTTTAGTAAAATATTTCAGCGTCTTTCCATCCAAATACATCACAAAATTAATTATTCTTCTTTTACTATAATACTTTTTTTGTTAAAAGTTTTATTTTTACTATAATATTGAAAAAAGAACTCATCGGTTTATATGTAGAGCGGCGTAACTTCTTGTTATGAAATATTTATCATTAGTTGTACCTATAGGTTATTTCATAACAATTTCACTGTCAAATCATATTTCCGTACATCATATAGTTTATGAAAGCCAGGTGCGTGAGATTTTAATTTCATATTCTTAATGGTAATGCATATGAGTTTTTTAATCGATTTGAAGAGAAATGTCAATTAGCACATTATGTTGTATCTTGTATCAATTTGGATTTAAATGTTTATTATGTTGTTGGTTAAAACTAGCACAATATAAAAAATAAAATAAGTGAAAGTTAAAAAAGAAGAAGCAAGCAGCACGTTTCACATACACGCACATATATCTTTTGGTTTTAACCATGCATATATATATAATATTATTTTATTATAACTGAATTATATGAAATGATCCACGAGACTGTCAGTACTCAGAGCAGCCTTTATCAATATGTTGTCCCGCGTTATTTGCGCGATCGATCCAACCGATGTGTTTGTCAACTTTAATTCCATCTTTGTCTTTTTCTCATACCAGTTTTCTATATCGAAATCCATATACTATAGTAACTATAATTATGTACTAACTACTAAGTATTACATAATTTATACGAGCAATAGAGGGATCACATTGAGTTACGTTCTAAGATAACATTTTACTTTTATTTTTGTTAAAAAACGTTCTAATATAATTTTGTAGATAAAAATAAAGAAACTATGAATTTACGCGAATCATTAAAATTTTGACCTATCCGTCAACTAAATATCCTTTACGCCTCACATTGTTTTAGGCAGTCGTGCCATAGAGGGCCGATCTCTGAAGTTTGGAGAACATGTCTTCTCCACCGTCTTTTCCCTCACCATCTCTGCCCATTTCTATTTGGAACTCACCATCCTGTATCTCTTTTCTTTTGGTTTCAAAATACGATTGTCTCTACTATTGTACATGATGATGTTGTTGCTGATTTCGTTCCTATCTGGAGGAATTTCGTGCTTGGCTATTTCATTGGGGATGCTCCACACATAGGAAAAGTCCATACTATTATGAAACGTATTTAGCATAATACATCGAAAACATTGAAGATATATGCACAGTTCCTTAACGCAACAACAAAATTGTTTCGAATAGACGATGATGTAACTCGATCACGTGTTCTGAAGCATTAGTTTTGGCACATCGCAAATATCCTAATGGTAGTTCACGAATGGATTCCAATTTCTGCATTAAAAAAAAACTAAACTATCGTCACTTCCAATGTGGGTTGATTTCTCTGGGGTTCCAGGCCATTATTTCTCATACAAGGGCTTGAATTTTCTGGCTAGTCATGTGGGTTGCTTCCACCTCAATTCAAATATAATGGTAAATGGGGGCATAAAGAGAAAGGTTGTATGACGAAGACTACAGAGGAGCCGATCACTATTTTGCAGAGGGAAATGATGTGATGGTACAGAAGAAGAACTTGGCCTTGTAGAAGGTGTCAACACATGTGTCTCAAATGTTGATGACCAAGCAGAGCTAAGTGAAAAAATGAATCAGTTAAGATCAAGGGTCCTGAAGCAAAACTTTTCAAAATAAGCATTGTAGTTGAGACATAGCCGAGGAAGGATACTCCTATAGTAAGCGATCAACAAAAGTCAGCTGAGGAATGAACCACAATATCATGGTTTATACGTTAAAAATTTCCTCGTACTGGTTTGAATAATAAGCTTGCACATAATCACAATTTAACATCCCAAGTTGGGTTTGTTTTGCCTCCGCATTTTCACCTCTTAGCGGATATTGAGGAGGGTAAAACTGAAGATTTGAACAGAACACAATGTAATAATAAACGGGGATCAGGCCCGAAGACACCCAAAAACAGATTGTTCGAATAAAAGATATGTGGTTTGTTAACGGTCAGAATGCCTCAAAAATGCTTCCTCCCGGAAGCTATGATGTCTTTCTTTTCATGGAACTTGCGTGGGTTCAATAGTACACGCAAACATAACACAATTTGTAAATATATCCAAAAAGAAAAGCTTTTTCTTGGCTGTTTTGTAGAAACTCGATTTCTATAAGACAATCACTTACAAATCATCAATACTTGTATACCTAGTTGGAGTTCTTAACCAACTATGCCCATCCTATATTGGGTCGTATTTGGATTTTTGGACTGATGTGGTGCAAATCACCTTTACCGCTAAGAGTGCTCATCATGTTACATATGGGGTGCTTATTGTTGAATCTGAAGTTTCATTCACTTGTACATCGGTATGTGCTTCCAATTTTGTCACCAAGTGAGCAGACCTTTGGGATGACTTGTGAATGATTCATGCAGCTTATGAACATCTCTCTATTCCCTGGATACTACTAGGTGATTACAATGAAATTTTATCTTCAAGTGAACATTCTTGAGCCTTAGACTATCGTACGTATCATAGTGATATGTGACCGTTTCAGGATTTGGTTTCAAATTATGGACTTTGTGATATGACTTATGGTCCTGGTTTTACTTGGTGGAACAAACGTGGAGCAGATCCTATCGGGAAAAAACTTGGATCGTGCCCTCATTGATGGAAACTGGTTGAGCTATTTTCCTTACTCTATGCTACATTTACTTCAGGTAGTATCTCAGACCATGCCCGATGTTTAATTCAATTCTCTTGTCAGACAGTTGAAAATATACGACCTTTTCAGTTCTTTAATTACTTGGCCTCTCATCCACAGTTCCTACAAACAATCGCACATGTTTAAGACCCTACTCTTTTTTTTATCACTCAAATTCATCCTTACATTTGTTTCACAAGAAACTTAAGATTTTAAAGTCTGATTTGCGTGCTCTAAATCAGAGTGATTATGGAGATCTCCCTAACCGTACACAAGAGGCTTATGATGTTTTATGTTCTAAGTAGAACAATGCTCTCCTAAATCCCAATTCAGATTCATTCTTAGAGGTTGAAGTGGCGTCCAAACATTGGCATTATCTTGCAAGTATAGAGGAACAATTTTCCTGTCAAAAATCAAGAATGCAGTGGATGAGTGCTGGGGACCAAAATTTGTCGTTTTTCATAAGGTGGCTCAGGACCATGCGTCACAAAATACAATAAAAAGTTTAGCAAATGATGATAGTGAGGTTGTAAAGGGGATTAAGAAGGAAGTTGTTTTGTATTTTCAAAAAAAATTACAGTCTCAGCCAGCAAATTATTCAGATGTATCGAGTGACACATTATGTCCTTTGTTAACCTATAGACGCTTTGCTGAAACTGTTGTAGGTCTAGTAGCTCCTGTCACTGCCACTGATATTAAGTCAGCTCTTTATTTTTTGCCATCAAATAAAACACCGAGTCCTGATGGTTTTACATTTAAATTTTACAAAACGGTATGGCATATTATTGGTTGTGATTTAGTGACAAATATCCTCTCACTAGTACCAAAACACACGAGTGCACAATATGTGAAGTATTACCGGCCTATTGCTTGCTGTAACAATCTCTACAAATTGATATATAAGATAATAACAAATCGTCTAAAAAAATCCTCCCTTATGCTATAAAGCCAAATCAACGCGCATTTGTGAAAGGACAACTTTTATTTGAAAATGTTTTACTTGCAACTGAACTGGTAAAAGACTATCACAATCCATAATCTCCACCCGATGTGCTATCAAGTTTGACATATCCAAGATTTTTGATACTGTTTAATGGTCTTTTATAGTCGTAGTCTTACCAGCCATGAATTTATCGGATATGTTCATCAACTAGATCTATCTCTGCATCTCCATAACATCGTTTTCAATTATGGTAAATAGTGACTTAGAGGGGATTTTCATTAGTTCTCGTAGCATTTGACAAGATTATTCTCTATCACATCTCTGTGTGATCCTCAATAAAGTTATTTCTAAGCTTTTTAATAGGGTAACATATGATAAGAGATTTAGCTTCCATCCTAGTGAAACTCACTCACCTTGGCTTTGCTGATGATATCCATGTCTTCACCGATGGTACTCTGGAGTCCCTTAGTGACGTGTTGGAAGTTATGGAAGAGTTTGCGCATATATCTGGGCTGCAAATTAATGTTGTTAAATCATCATTATATGTTGAGAGTAGATATCATTATTTTGAATGTTGCAGCAGGTGTGGAGGGTATCAAGGTTGAAAGTCTCCATATTCGATACCTTGGATTACTTTTGACTACTAAATTGATGACAATGTTTGACTATGAACCTTTGCTCGATATGATAATGAAAAGATTTATGAGTTGGACCACCAAGACCCTCTCATTTTCGGATAGTTTACAACTCATAAAATCAGTAATCTTTAGCGTCTTAAACTTTTTGTGCCTAGTCTTTCGGTTACCAAAGCGTTGTTTAGATATTATTGAGAGTATATGTGGAGTTTTCATTTGGTCTGGGTCTCTTAATGACACACACAAAGCTAAGGTTGCATAAGAGGATTTATGTTTCCCTAAAGAAAAATGTGGTTTGGATATTAGAAGCCTTTAGGAATCATCTCTTGTGTTTGGCTTGAGTTTGATCTAGAGGTTATTTTCATTATCAGATTACTTGTGGGTAGCTTAGATGAAGCATTAGATTTTGTGTTGTGTTTCCTTTACGTGAAAGTAAGTCCAAATGACTCATTGATTTGGCATAAGATGCTCAAGCTTCGTAGCCTAACATCACAGTTTCTATCGGTTGAGATAAGGGATGGGATATTGTATTTTTCTGGTTCGATAACTTGTAAAATTTGGGACGTTTATTTGACATTACAAGTGAAGAAGGTATGCATACTTTTGGCATTCAACGCCATTAAACAATAACAGCATCAACAATGAATACGATGTGGAATATTAAAGCTCATTGTAGGCAGTTTACGGAGCTTGCAAGACATATTCATGATGTCCTTGTCCCAAATAGAGATGCAGGTGCTGATTTATGTTTGTGGAGACACTCAAGTGGAGATTTTCGTAGTACTTTTTCCGCTTCAGAGACATGGGAATAACTTTGTACTAAGCATGATACATTTTTGTGGGCTTGCATTGTCTGGTTCGCTCATGGGGTTCCTCGTTTCGCTTTCATCATGTGGATTATGGTAAAGAATCGTCTCTCAACATGAGACAGATTACGGTCTTGGGGCAAGAGCAGAACTGTACGCTTTGTGGAGAAAATGATGAATCACGTGATCTTCTATTTTTTGCGTATCCTTTTTCTTACACTGTATGGTTGACATTAGCATGGGGTTTTCTCGGCTAAACTGCATCGCCTGATTGAACTGGTACACTCTCACACATGATTTCGGTCACCTACAACTTTAGAAACTCAATTCTTGTGCGCTCTGTTTCCAAGTCATCATCTACCATTTATGGAAGGAAAAGAACTTGAGACGTCATAATAAATTCTGGGTAAGTACTACGCAATTAGCACATACCATAAATAAGATTATTTGTAACATAATTACTTCTCTTCGGAACAAGCATCCACACAAATATGAGGACCTCCCTTCAAATGTGTTTTGAGTTAAGACCGTCATAAACTTGATTGATTCAATCCTTATTTCAGCTGTATCAATTTTTGTATATTCCTTTTCCAACTTGTAAATAAATTTTTTTGTTGAACAATAAATTTGAATTTCAACAAAAAAAACAATTAAGAAACTACAAATTCTGCAATTTGTTGGTATTTTCAAAATTGATTTGTATTGAGCATATATCACTTAATATCTGCCATAAGTTTCATCATCTGGAAATGCTTAAACTAATGGGTGAACTAACGTAAGATTATACACACATTGTTGAATCAGTTGTGGCCACCAAAATAGTCTTCTTTTTTTATCAACCGGTTAAGTGTAAATTTTAGGATATTTTATACAAAACTATGGAGATTTATAAATAAAGAAATAGAATAAAGAAAAGAAAGGTAATGAATGCCATTTTGATGTGGGATTTTGAGAGATTGTGAGAATATAATTGAAATAGTGACTTTAGGTCAAGTCAAATCGTCCATCTAGTCTGATTGATAGAAAGAAAAGTTGATCACAACTCTTTGTTTCCTAGATAAATTGTCTTGATTTGACGAGAGGGGGAAAAGAATAGTCGAATCTCTAAAACTTAACTAAATAACTAGTCAGACATTTCACAGAATTAAACAAAAAGACTGAAAAGAATGCATAAATAAATCGATATGGTTCCAAAATCATCTCTAAATTAATTTTAAAAGTACAAAATCTTCTCTCTAAAAAAAAAAGGAAAAGCACTTGTTCTATACGGGAGATTATTTATAAAAATCTCTTAAAAACTAGTATATATATATACATTTTGAGGTCATTTAAGTCCATTTTCATTGATTCTAAATCGGTCTATCAGGTTTTGGCACGATGTGAAAATCGCCAACAGAAAGGGCCATGGCTGGTGCTCAGATCCAATGGAATGAACAGTTCTAGAATTTGCTCAGAAACTCAATTTTCCTAGCCACGGGTTGCTTGGCCTTAAGCCCAGTGCATGTGACCGGTCCTATGCTTAGATGGCATTTTCCTTGGTTGATTCCACGGGCCACGGGAAGGTTACTCACGGGCATGAAAGTTACAAAAAAGAAGAAGGATAAATCGAGTTACAAAGACATGAAAGTTATACATAGACAACTATTAGTAAATACATAACCATATCAAAGTAAGAGTATAATAAAGAAAAACGACTATAGTTGAAAGACAAAATGTAAAATTAGAGTAAGGAGACGTGATTAAAAGTAAACGAGTACAAAACGAATAGTAATAATAAAAAGATACGATTTTCCTAAAAATGGTATGAAATTCAGATTATTTTAATAAAGTTTTATGATAAAAAGACACATCTTTTAAAAGCATTTACTGATATTGTTATTATTATTTAAACTAATAAAATGAAATGAAATTATATTGTTTTGACCGTAATAGACTAATAGTCCACATAATATAAACGATAAATACACGTAAGAACTAATATGATAAATTTAGTGGCATATCCCATCAATAAGCTTCTTTTAGGGTAGTTCCTTTGTTACCTCAAATCACTTAAAGAGAACATGCATTTACGAAAACGATGGTTTGCAAACCATTGCTGGTGCCAGTGGTCATTTACGACATGGAAACAAAAGGAGGGGATAAGCTTGACGTCTATCATATCACTAATTAAATTATTATTTTGACTGAATAATAATTACGTCAACACTATCATAGTTTAGTGGTTGGTTATCTCGTCTTCTGGATCCGTTACTCATTTGACCTGTTCAAAAAAATTCACTACTTTTGGTGGGGTTTAATTTTGAAACTTCGAACCTTTGATCCAGAATTTTCTGTCCAAGGCCAACTGTCTATGATACTGTGTTTTAGACATTAAAAACTCTATTTTTGCTTGTATGAAAAGTTTTAATACCTGAAACTTTCTAATCGGATACAGCATTAAATGAATTACGCATTTGGGTAAGGGTCCTACTAATTTAAAGTTTAGTAGTAATTGGAATTAACTAGTACTAGCTCAGGGATTAGTGGATCAATTACAGCTCAAGGAAGGGAATCAGAAAATTAGAGGATAAGATCTCTTTTGTCAACTGCGACATAGAAGGAACTGGGAAGGTTTGGCTCGGACGAGTCTGGAGACCTTACTCTACCGTTGTGTTTTCGAACACCACATGTCTGGAGACACCAATGAAGTAAAGTACAATTTCATTTCAAATCATATATTACAAAATCTTAGTAATGCCTAAATGGACTTTTGGCGAGCATATATGCTATGGAGAAGGAGCTGATTACAAGAGGAGAGTTCTTACTGATGTATGTAAGGATTCTAATGCCTAGATGCATAGACCAAATATATGCTTTATTAGATACCTTTAAAAAAGACATCAAGGGTCAGTTCTTTGTTAGAAATGAAAGCAATTATATCAAAGCACGGTATGTAATCATTCCACATCTTTGATTTATATATGTATATACTAGATTATTACTTTTGCACACGGAATTCTAATATTAAACTTTTCTAACAAAATTTAAAACTATTTATAATATTAATATGAAATTTTAAATTAAAAAATATAATTATTTTAAAAGGTAATTCATTGTATAAATTTTTTACTATTAATGCAAATTTATTTCATAAAGTTATAAAAAATTTAGATATATTTTTATTGCTATTTCATATACTTTTAATTCAAATTGAATATTTTACTATTTCTTCTTCTAAATAATATTCTCTTAAAAAAACCATAAAAGTAAAATATAAGCAATACAAAAGTAAAATATAAGCATAACGTAAATAAAAATAAACAAAAAAATAAATTTTATTTTAAATTAGTTAAAATAATAGTGATTTGTGTACGAATATCTATATAACTTAATATCTTTTAAAAAGGTATCCATTAGTTAATTAGTTGTATCATTAAATTAAGTTTGATGATGTGAACATAGAAACTTTATATAGATAGAAAACTCTGCTATTTATATTATATATGTGATTGTTGATATTTTATATAGAATTTAGAAATCGAGATAATTACCGATAGAAATATTGATAACATATCATTGTCATGTGGGCTTTCTACAATCAAATACGTGAGCCCAAGTTTAGAATCTTTCTGGCCCGTAGAGAAAATGTGAATTATATATATTATCATTTAGAAAATCTTCCTAATTAAGATATTATATTTTTTTGGGGGGTCAAAAACATGAATTATATCTGTTTGAATTTTAAATAGCAACACAACTACGGCACCAACACAAACATGAACCTTTCTTAAAACCTTAATTTTGTTGTATTTAGTTCGAGTTTTTGTGGTAATTTTAGAAAACAAAACATAACTTGTGATATTTTTTATAGTCGCTCGGAAATTATTATCAGTATGCTCTCACAATTATTTTTGAAGTGAAAATTAATACTAAGAAAGAACTTACTCTTTTTTGGTAACAAAAAAAAGCCTTTAAAATGATTTTTCAAATATTTTAAAATAAACGTTCAAGCAGGAGAACAAAGACTCATCTGGAGCAGTTAATTGATTCTTTTTGCATATTTGTCTTCTAAATTTATTCCGGAACTAGCTCGTTTACTTGTAATGTAAATTAAACTTTTCTACACATGAAACTTTTTGGATTCAAACGAACTGACTTACATTAGTTAAGAAGAAAATTAACTAATGGTTAAACCTTAAAGACTAGCTAATATAGATACTAGTACAAAGAAAAATTATAAATACACACAAACAGAGGCAAATTTAAGGATTAGGACAGTTGATCATCTGGATAAAATCAAAACTAATTCATCAGATTAATGGACAGCAACTTATTTACGTCTCGGGAAATCTTAGGGTTTCTCAAGATGCACTCTTTGGATTTCAAGAATTAAACCATTTCCCTTGGAACTACACAAAGTTCTTCTGTCAATAGCTTCTCCTGGATTTCTTGAGACCCAAGTAGACACTCCAGTTCTCTTCCCACCTCTGGACTCTTCTGCGTCTACAAAGTAAACAAATCTTATATAAATATTTAACTAGTCGAAGAAAAATTCTGGGGAGATTAGTTTGGATTTAGTGTTTATTTTATACCTGCATTTTGGTCTCTGACAGTCGAAGAATCTCAATTTGAGCCTGTACGAACTTGACATATTTAGCTGCGGCATGGAACATTTCGGCGGTGTTATGTTTCTGGCTTCCAGGGATTAGTTTCCCTAGCTCGTGAGTCTTCTTTGTGATTCTTCTTCGCCTCTTTCGTGCTGCGATACTCTGACCAGACAGCTCCGGCTTCTTGGTATTACCTAGATCACTCCACCCAACCTTGAACGCCGGAGAGAAATCAGGAACCCGAAACTCGGAAAAGTTAGAATTTCGGTTATGTAGGAATCCAAGAGATAATTAGAACTAGGTCTTAGAAACAAAGAGTCTTGAGGGTTGAAATTGAAGCTGGAGTTAATGAGCTTTTGGTGTTTTGGCGTGGGGAAGAAGGAATCATGTGACTCGTTGAAGACTTCGGTTTTAGGGTTAGGGAGAAAGATGTCTTGGGGAGGAAGAAACGGCTCGTAGAAGTTATTGAACTCGAAGAGAGAAGGTGAAAGAGCTTCGTCGTGATGCAGTTGATGTTGCGGCTGTGCTTGGAAGAAGAATGTGTCGGTTTCAGGGATAATCATATCCACATCAGGGATAAAGCAATCTTGAAGCTGGATTAAGTCTGAGTTGGAGAAGTAACTTAAGCAGTCCATAATGACGAAAAAGAGGATTTTGTGTGTTTAGGGAATGAAGAATACGAAGCAATCAGGAGGAGTTACAGATGGGAAGCAAATGATTAGTTAAGACGTCATTAGTTAGCTTTAACTGCTGCTAATTAAGCTAGTATAGAGAGTAAACGCAGAAAACAAAAGATAAGGACAAGAGAATATATATGAGATCTAGAGGATCAAAGATACTGTTCTGTCTATTTTGTTTACTGAAAAAAGACTTTCAAGTTGTAAATATGTAACTCTCATTAACTTAACCGTCAGGGAATAAATATGAAACAGAGAGAGAAGTTAGGGTTTTGGCGAGGATTAAGGAGGCGTTTTATATGATGGGTTTTAGATTTAGTGTAACTAACTCCTAAGTATTAGGCCTTGTTTTCTTTTCTATTACTATTTTTTTTTCTTTCTTAAACCGCATTCGAGAAGTTAATTACTTCACATTGCTACAAATTGTAGATTTATTGATTTAAGAATTTAGAGTAACCATTGTAATTACTTTGATATGGCTGTTAGTAAACAAATGGTACCTTAACATTAATTTTTGTAAAAAAAAAACTGTGAAATAAAGTTAAAAGTTCCTACCACCAATCAGCCCAGACACTTTTAGTTTAGTCAGCCCAGACACTTTTCCTAGGATTTCATGAAAACTAAACAGACTCTAACAGTTAGAGTCTGTTTAGATTGGGCTGCTACTGTATCTTCTAAATATGTATAGTGAATTTATGTTGAAAATTAAGTTGCTAAGTTCAAATAAGTAGACTTTTAAAAATTAAACAAATAGTTGGATCACTAGGTAGAATTCTAGTTATAACTTTTAGCCTTTAGGTACTTAATATTACTATCTTCATAAAATTTAATTTGTATTTACGACAAAACTAATGTATGACCAAAACATTTTTTTAAATCAGTTATCCACCGTATTCTTTTATTTTGTGGCACGATTGACTCGGTAAAATATTTCGGTTTTTGCGGCTAAATTTGGATTAGTGGTCCCACGTGCTCCCTCTTTGACTTTGCCGCCAAGATGGTATAATAAATGGGCTAGGCCCAAAATAAAGACGCGCTTTCTCTTCCACGTGTCACCCTCTTTTTGACTTTCTCGCCAAGTTCTTTTACCCCACAGAATTTGTTTTTGGCAACTTATCAATGAGTCGAAATAAATAAGGCAGGCCTGAAATAACAATCAATGGGCCTTTTTGCTCGAAAAGCCCATTTATCTGAAAGAGAGCGAAATCAAAATCTCCTTTGTTTCTTCTTCTTCTTCTCCTTCCTCAATAAGACACAGACAGAGGAGGGAAACAAGAACCCCTAAAACCCTTGAGCAACTACTATGAAGCATAGTAGCTGAAGAGTTTCACTCAAACCGATACATAGGAATGCGTTTTTTGCTTCGTCTACCACAAAGTCACCTGCGGAAACTGTCTTGTTCGATGTCAGTACTTAAGGGTTCTAAGCAATTCCTCGAATTTTGTCTTCTTCCTTCTTTTGCCGCATACCCTTCTTCTTCTTATTCTCGGAGTAGGCAACTATCTTCTGTCTCTAGAAGAGTTAGTCCAGTTTTTGCCTCGAGACCCGTGTCTAAAAACAGCCCTTTTCACCAAAGGACCAATGGCTTATCATCTTACACATCCATCTCTAGAGTCCCAACTCCGGGTATGTTTTAAAAGCTTGAGTTATATATGAAATTTTGGACATTTGGGGTTTCATTTTAGTCATTTTAGTCATTTATCTTGAGGTTAAGGATTCTGATTTTGTTCCTGTAGCTCCCCTTTTGCAGTTTTTACTAAGTTTCATGCTTCTTCTTCATGTGTGCTCGTGTGTTTCTATGTGTATGCAATTTAGTTATAGCTGCTAATAATGGAGCTGTATGCTTTGTAGTTGATCCCGAAGAAGAAGCAGACAAGAGGGCTGTTGTATCTAGATTACTGAATTTGAGGCGTAAATTGGCAGAACATGGAATTGATGCTCAAAACTGTCCCACTGGACAATATAGCGGCTTGATATGTCCGACGGTATCTCTCTTAGTCGTCCTCACATGCCTATAGATTTACCAAGACTTGAGTACTTTATGTGAATGTTGCTTTTATAGATGTTACTCTAAATTCTTTCTTTTTGGGATTGATGTTGAGTATCTGGAGAAAGCTAAGTTATATTGTCTACTGTTCTTGTGGGTACATCAGTGTGAAGGTGGAGACTCTGGAGAAAAAAGCTTGTCTCTTTTCATTGCTCCTGATGGGTATGCTATCTTAATGTCTCATAAAATATGTTTTGGTTATGAACTTGTTCATAAGATTGTCGCTAATCATGTCGTTTTATTTTCTAATTTCTTAGTTCGTCAGCTACATGGAATTGCTTTCGGGGGAAGTGTGGATTAAAAGGTGGAGTACGGGTGAGTTGTAATTCTTGAGTATGAGTACCACCAACGTTTTATACAAACGTTGAACTTATCCTCATTCCTATTTGCAGGTAGATGGTAAGTTTGTATCCGCAGATCCAAAAGAGAAGGTTGAAAGACAAGTTACGGTGGAGAGTTTAGGTCTAGAACCTCTCTGTGAAGAGGTTATTGTCTTCTTCAATATTTTTCTTTTGAAATACGTATTGTTTGTTCTGTGTCTACTGCTTTCTTGAGAAATTGACTGAACCATCTTCATTTCTTTGTAGTTATATGAGTTTGATAAATTTTATTGTGTTCTTGGTTATGCTTCAGATTGAGGAGTATTTCGCTGCAAGAGCGATTTCAGCGAAAACGCTTGAGAGAAATCGGGTTTTGCAGAAAAGAATAGGTGATGAGGTACCTTATTAATATTCTTCTGAACTGGTTAACTTTCAATTTTTTTTTCTGTCTTCAGATTCTCAAGGAGATTATTTCGCACTCGTTGTTCGGTCTTGATTGCAATTTCGTAATCCTGATTTATCTTGTTACATTTATCTTAAGGAACATGCTTGGTTCTGGTCCTGTGAGTCTGACTCTGTTGTTGCCTACTCTTTGTTACCTCTAATTTCTTGCTACATATTATGCGGCAGATTGTGATTGCTTTTACGTATTGGCAAAGAGGGGAGCTTGTGAGTTGCAAGTACCGGTATCTAACGAAGAAGTTCTTTCAGGTCAACATCATACAAATTCCCTTCTCAATATCAGACATGAACAACTCTCTCGAGCTTTCTGTTTCAACTGTTCTCGTACATGACTTTTTCTTTGTGTTTCTTTCAGGAAAGGAATACACGGAGGATCTTTTATGGGATTGATGACATAGAAAAATCATCTGAAATCATTATAGTATGTCGGCATTTATCACCTTTAAATGATCACATGATCGATGACTAAACTGTGAAGAGCAGTATTTTAATTCTTTCGGGACAATTAACTTTAGGTTGAAGGGGAAATAGATAAACTTGCAATGGAAGAGGCTGGTTTCCGCAATTGTGTGTCTGTTCCTGACGGAGCTCCAGCGTCGGTTTCTTTAAAGGAAATGCCATCTGAAGACAAGGTGTGCCTGGTCTACTAGAATTTATTCTTTTTATCTCATTTTTTTCATTCTCTCGTATTTGATTCCTTAAGCATTTACTGTTATGTGAAGCTAGGACACGAAGTATAAGTTTCTATGGAATTGCAATGACTACCTAAAGAAGGTGTGTGATAATTGATTATTTGGTTTTATATGTAATTGTCTGAATATCAATGTTCCAAGAATCTGGGTATAAAATGGTTGTTATACCATAGGCATCTCGGATTATTATTGCTACTGATGGAGATGGGCCTGGTCAAGCTCTGGCAGAAGAAATTGCACGGCGTCTGGGAAAAGAAAGATGTTGGCGTGTCAGATGGCCAAAGAAAAGTGAAGATGAACATTTCAAAGATGCAAACGAGGTCAGATTAGATTATATGTGAATGTTATAAGATTGCTTTCGTGGTACTTGGTTGAAATGACCACAATGATTCCTTACTTGGTTGATTTTCTCAGGTGCTAATATCTGAGGGACCTCAGTTACTCAATGAAGCTGTTCTAAATGCTGAGCCATACCCTATACAAGGATTATTCGCATTCAAAGATTTCTTTGATGAAATTGATGCCTACTATCACCGGACACATGGACATGAGTATGGTGTTTCAACCGGGTGGAAAACTTTGGACAACTTCTATAGTGTAAGCATTGAAGTCGTTTTTTTAATACGGTTGTAGTCTCATCAACTGATGTAATATTTTCAATTTGCTATTAATCAGGTTGTGCCAGGGGAGTTGACAGTTATTACAGGGGTTCCTAACTCCGGAAAGAGTGAATGGATCGATGCTCTATTATGCAATCTCAACTATAGTGTTGGCTGGAAATTTGCGCTCTGCTCAATGGAGAATAAGGTGTGTTTTTTACCTAGTCCTGGAAAGGAAAATCCGCTTAATACTAGCCTTTACCTGATTGTTCTTGTTTTTGCTGTTCTTAGGTACGAGATCATGGCAGGAAACTTTTGGAAAAACATGTAAAGAAACCATTCTTTGATGCAAAGTAAGTCTTTTTACTTTGAAAAAATCCACATATATCTGATTGAAGCCAAGAACTGAGTGCTATTGTACTTAGCTTTGTTCTTTCTTAAAAATGGTGTGTTTGTTTCTCCTTTTTTTCTCAATAGTTATGGGAGAACTGTCCAGCGGATGAGCCTTGAGGAGTTGGATGAAGGGAAACAGTGGTTGAATGAAACCTTCTATCTCATAAGGTAAAATCTTCAGCTTTTATAGAACTTGACTCTCTGCTAATACAAACAGTTACCAAAAGACTATGGTAATATTTTGGTGTTTTGGGTTTTCATGATTAATCAGATGTGAGATGGATTCACTTCCAAGTATTGGATGGGTTTTGGAACGTGCAAAGGCTGCTGTTCTTCGGTATGGGATTCGAGGACTAGTCATAGATCCTTACAATGAGCTTGATCATCAACGAACTCCTCGCCAGTGAGTGAACAAAATGTTTTCACTTCAATCAGTTTTAACCCTCTTCCCTTTTCTGAAACATAAAAGATTTTTATTCGTTTTGATAGAACGGAGACAGAGTATGTTAGCCAAATGCTCACAAAGATCAAACGCTTTGCCCAACACCACTCCTGCCATGTATGGTTTGTAGCACATCCAAAACAGTTGCAACAATGGGATGGCGGTGCTCCAAACCTATATGATATTAGTGGCAGCGCACATTTTATTAACAAATGTGACAATGGTATCGTTATTCACAGAAACCGCGATGAACAAGCTGGACCTCTTGATCTAGTACAAGTCAGTACCAATCCCTTCATCTTCTTCATATGTATTGTATTTTAAAAATTGCCTACTTGTCTTGTCGTATAAAGTTCCTAACATTTTTGTATGTTTCAGATTTGTGTGAGGAAAGTACGAAACAAGGTTGCAGGACAAATTGGTGATGCACACTTGTGTTATGACAGAGCAACTGGTTTGTACTCAGATTCTCCAGTGACACATGAGACGCCTCAGAAGAGATCAAGCATGCGGCGCTGATCAGTTTTGTGAGTTTAAAGACCGTCGTCAATCACATTTGGACATGGCGTATGATAACATTTGTCAGCTAAATTTTATCCCTTTTGGTTGGTGCCATTGGTGAGGGAAAAGATCTTGTTTGTGAGATTCTTCTTATCTTTGTTTTTAACAGACAAGATTCTGTCTTCTATGTAATCTGGATCGTCGTGTTTCTCTCTTCCGTCTCTGGTGGGTCTGATTCAAAACGTGACTTAATTCGATTTTTGTACAGCTCTGTGGTCGTTTCTGCTCTGTCCCTTCCTGTAATTTGTTCTGTTTCTCACTGTCTATGTCTCCTCCTTTTGTTACGGCTGATTTGGCGGGTGAATTAGCTGTAACGGTTGACTTCAACTACCTCTATGTTATTATTGTTGCAACTCTTTTCCCAATTTGCTTCAATTATTTCCACTGCGTTGCCCTACTTTGTGGTATGTTTATTATATTAATGGATATTTTCAGTTTATATAATTTATTGTCACGCTAATAATTGTTTTATAAAATTAGTTGCGGCGGGGCACTATAAATGTCATCATATAATCATTGCCTGCTAATGAATATAGGAATATATATATATATAGGTGCGATGTGGTCAAGGGTATGACTAATACCAAAATTATTTGATATCTAATCTGCATGCCTTGTAAGTTGTAATAATGTATTTATATTCAATTATTGATCTCTGTCTGGTCGTAAACTAAATATTCAATTAGCTTATATCACACATTAAGTAATTTTATCTTGATCTTTTTCAACATCGTAAACACCTCTAAATAATTCCTTTTTATTGAAAACTATTATAAAAATCTGTGCGCATGAATATCATATTGTTTTTCGGTTTACTAGGTGCTTGGATTAAAATTGATTTACCTGGACACATATTTGAATGATATTAAGCCCATTCATATGAATATGCAACTCATGAGTATAAAATATTTATAAACAGAATCTTTTATTTGCTTTGTTGGCAAATTAGGTGTTAACAGCTAAAAGAAAATAATTTACTTACCAATAAAGGAGACGTATATCCAAGATATATGATAGTTTATACTTAAATTAATGTAATGATGAATCATGATTCTAAGGACAAAAATATTTGAGAATATAGTAGAGCCGTTACAACGAAGAGATTCTCGAAAACCATTATTCATGGTACTTTCTAATTATATTCAAATGACCTTAATTTAGAATTTGTGTTAACTCCAACTTGTAAAATTAGAAGGAAACAAAACAAGAAACATATTGAATTTCAATTTCACAGTCAGCAGCAAATACACAAAAAAAAAAAAAAAGTGACTTTGGTTGAATATCCGCCCGTTGCGCCGAACATACTCTGTCGAATAGTACACGTGTCGTTAATTCATTAGATGACCAGATCAGCATAGGCGACCGTTGGTACATGCGAAGCCAAATATGGAACCCAGCTGATATCTTTGTAAACCTTTGAGGGGAAGTTGCCAAGCTGGCAAATTTGGGGCAGGGTGGATAATCCAACGGCTGTAGTTTATTCTGTTTTTTTATTTTACTGGTGGGGTCCATCATGTGACCGTTGCTAAGCGCTGGTGGGGTCCACACCCAAGACTAGGGTTTCTTCTCTGCATAAAGCTCCATTATTTCCTCTTCTTCTCTCTTTTATATTCACAACTCTTTCTCTGCTGCAGCCAACAAAATCTATAAATAAAATCTAGAACCAAAATCAGAGATAGTCGCATCACTAAGGTCTGTTTTTTTTTCTTTTTTTTTCTTTTTTTTTCTAGCCTTTTCTTTTCAGAAATCGTTACAAAGATTCAATATTTTTTAACTTTAAACTTTTTAACTGAAATTTGAGTTTTAGTTTTAGATAGTTCCACAGTTGAAATTGAGAACTAAGTGTTGTATGAATCCTCTTTTAGTTTTTGTTTTGGTTTAGTAAGAATCAAGTTTTGATTTGAGTTCTCAAAAAAATCAGAAAAAAAGAAATTAGCTAGTTTCTTTTAGATCTCAGCTAATCAAGAAGGTGAATTAGTTTTTAGATATTTTCTATTAAGTAAAAGACTTATGTTTGCTCAAATTTAGTAACTACTCTGGTTTGAATTTTTTTTTAATTAGTTACTAAATATTGTCTAAATCTTGGTTACAGGCCAAAGATACAAAGATGACTGCTGAAGTTAAGGTTGAGGAGAAACAGGTGGAATCAGAGGTTGTTATTGCTCCTACAATTGTTTCAGAGGAGACAACAGTTGAAGCTGTTGAGGAAGAAGAAGAAGTAAAAGCTGTAGAAGAGACTAAGGTTGAAGAAGATGAGAGCAAGCCCAAGGGTGTGGAGAAGAGTGCATCGTTCAAAGAAGAGAGTAATTTTCTTGCTGATTTGAAAGAATCTGAGAGGAAGGCTTTGAGTGATTTGAAGACGAAGCTTGAGGAAGCTATTGTTGAAAACACTCTCTTCAAGAAGAAGAAGGAGAGCTCTCCTGTAAAGAAGAAGAAGGAAGAGGTTGTGAAACCAGAAGCTGAGGTAGAGAAGAAGAAGGAAGACGCAGCAGAGGAAAAGGTTGAAGAAGAGAAGAAAACTGAGGCTGTTGGTACCGAAGAAGCGAAAGCTGAGACTATTGAGGCTGTTGTGACAGAGGAAATAATCCCTAAGGAAGAAGTGAAGAAGGCTGAGACTGTTGTTGAGAAGGTAGAAGAAGACACTAACGAAGAAGTGAAAGCAGAGAATGTAGAAGAAGAGAAGAAAACTGAGGCTGTTGTTGTTACTGAAGAAGCCAAAGCTGAGACTATTGAGGAGGAGGAAGCAGATGAGTCGGTGGATAAAGATATCGAGCTGTGGGGAGTGCCATTGCTTCCAAGCAAAGGAGCTGAAAGCACAGACGTAATCCTCTTGAAGTTCTTGAGAGCAAGAGACTTTAAAGTCAACGAAGCCTTTGAGATGCTGAAGAAAACCCTTAAATGGAGAAAACAAAACAAGATTGATTCAATCCTTGGAGAAGATTTTGGAGAGGATTTTACCTCTGCAGCTTACATTAACGGTGTGGACCGCGAGTCACACCCAGTTTGCTACAATGTCCATAGCGAGGAGCTTTACCAGACAGCATTTGGGTCAGAGAAGAACAGAGAGAGGTTCTTGAGATGGAGGTTTCAGCTAATGGAGAAGGGAATTCAGAAGCTTGATCTGAAACCAGGAGGTGTTACTTCTCTTCTCCAGATTCATGATCTCAAAAACTCTCCTGGATTGTCAAAAAAAGATCTCTGGGTCGCAATCAAGAACGTAATCATAGCTTTGCAGGACAATTATCCGGAATTCGTATCCAGAAACGTGAGTTCATTCATCTGTCATCATCATTGATTTGGTCTACTAAACTTTCTAATCGTTGTTTGTTTTGTTCTGCAGGTATTCATAAACGTTCCGTTCTGGTTCTACGCAATCAATGCTGTCCTCTCGCCATTCTTAACACAACGAACCAAGAGCAAGTTTGTTGTGGCTCGTCCAGCTAAGGTCACAGAGACCCTTCTCAAGTACATTCCAGCTGAAGAGATTCCCGTTCAGTATGGTGGTGGATTCAAAAGAGAGGATGATACTGAATTCTCCAACGAAACTGTTTCTGAAGTTTTTGTTAAGCCTGGATCATCTGAAACCATTGAAATCCCAGCTCCTGAGGTAAATAATCTAAAAATCCAAACACTATCATCTTCTTCCAGAAAGTTGTAATAGATCGAATCTAATAATGGTTTTTGTTGTGTTTTTTTTATTTCATAGGCTGAAGGTACATTGGTTTGGGACATTTTGGTTTTGGGATGGGAAGTGAATTACAAGGAAGAGTTTGTGCCAACTGATGAAGGAGCTTACACCATAATTGTCCAAAAGGTGAAGAAGATTGGATCAAATGAAGGACCAATCAGGAACAGTTTCAAGAACAGTCAGTCTGGTAAGATTGTTCTTACAGTTGACAATGTCTCCGGCAAGAAGAAGAGAGTTCTGTACAGGTACAGAACCAAGACTGAATCCTCTTCCTGAAGTAGAGGCTTTTAAATAATCCACGCAGTCCTTGGATATAATATTATTTTGCTAAGTATAAAGTTTTATGTTGTTATTATTATTTTTGAGTGATATGTGAGAACCATTGTTTCATTGAAATTCAATCTTTTGCTTTTGTTTTGAGATTTTTTTTCTTTTTCTGTTTCTATTTGATTTATTTATTTTTTTGGAGTAAAATTGTATGAATAAATAAATAATGTTGAAATTATGTTAAAAAACTGTAAAAAAGAGATACACACCGTCACACCCCCATTTAACCCGTTCAGTCGATGGGCCAACCACTAGCCGGCGTCGTATGTCAACGAAAAAAAAGTTTAATTTTGACATTTTATTTTAGTTTTATAATTTGTTGTTTTAGTCACATTTAAATTTATAATTAAAGTATTTAAATTTATAATTAAAGTATTTAAATTATGTCACCTCTCTGATCCATTGTCAAATTTCAACAATGAGGAAGACAATATTTATCTTTCGAATAATTATTATCTTTCTTATTTGGATAACTTTAGATACATAAGATTACGTAGTCACGTAGATAGCAAAAGAAAATTATAGACCAAAATATGTAACCTAGTGGTATGTGTTGATATTGACTAAGACAACAAAACAAGTTGTTGAAATAACAGTTCCCAAAATCCTTAACATTGAACATTGAACTTGAACAGCAGAACTTCAACTTATTTGTTCTCCTTAATAATTAACATTTCCCAAAATCTTTTGAACCAACATATATCACATAAACCGGAAAAAAAAACGAAGTCCGGATGAAAAAGCGGAATGACTCTAAAGGTAAAGCATGTTGATATGACCGTTTTTAATTAAAAAAAAAGCTTTTAAAACATTATCTTATTTTTTGAGATCACTATTCACTGCTTCAAAAATAATGATACCTTAGAAAATTAGGAATCAGATAATAGACCATGGAACTCGATTCTAGTAATAAATCCTAAAGGCCGTCTTCAACGGAACGCCAAAACACTAAATATCGTGCCAAATTTTCTCCAATGGAACGGCAAATCTTGCACCAAATAATTTTTTTTAATGTTTTATGAATAGTGTCATACCATATTTGCTGTTCATAAAACACTAAAAATATTATTATTTTATTTGTGTTTTTGATTTAGTAATATAATTAAATAGTAGTTTGATCAACTAAAAATAAATATATTATCAATATTTTTTTGTATCTTTTGGCTTTTAATAATATAAAATTATAATAGTAATACATTACAATTGTAATTAATATGAAATTTTTAGTTTGCACAAAAAAAAATATTTTATCTTTACCATTTATAATCTTATATTTCATCTGTTTCAAAATATAAGATATTTTTTTAAAAAATTCTTGTTTCAATTATAAGATATTTTATATACATTTTAGTTTTATTGAATCGTATGTGTCGTATTTTACAGTTTTTTAATAATTGGTTGATTTTTTTATTATATATATTAAATAATACTTAAGTAAAAGCAACATTTTAATCTTCGTGTTTTTAATAGGGGTGGATATTCTGATTTACGGTCTGATTTACGGTTTGGTTACAGTTTGTTTTTGTTTTGTTTTACTGTTTATTGGTTTGATAAAAATAAAACCATTTAAAACCAAATTAAATTTGGTTTGGTTTCGGTTCAGTTTTTTCGGTTTAATGGTTATCGGTTTAAAAAAAAGTAAAACCATTTAAAAATCATTTACATTTCGGTTTTGTTTCGGTTATTTTCGATTTATTTCATGATTTTTCATAAAAAGTTTATATAACATGAGCACATCTACCATTAAACAATAAAGTTTTTTTCAAATATTTTTCTTATAAAACAATAGATTTTCTATTTTGATTTATATTATCTTCTATTTAAAACCTATTAAACCATAAATATATTCCAATATAAGCATAATAATTAATTAAATATTATTATAGTACAGAATGATGTTATATACTATATTATTTTTATACGGTTTTATTTTTCTGTCTCTAATACTTATTGGAATAAAAGTTTTAAATAAATAATATTAGAATTAGAAAGTTTATTCATGAATCCGCATAAAATATATTTTAAATCACCATATAGATTGATTAAATTTTAACTAAACCAAGTATTATAATAATAATAAAAATGAGAAACCAAAAAACCCGAATGGTTTTATGATTTTAAACCAAACTGAACCGAAACCGAAATATTTTTAATAATGGAAGCCAAACTTTTTTGTGAAATTGAAACTGAACTGAATCACCTAACTATGGTTTGGTTTGGTTTCGGTTATTTTGTCCATCCCTAATTTTTAATTAGAATATCTTATATTTTCAAACGAATGACGTATTTAATTTATAATTAATTAGTTATAAGAATAATTAGTATTTATCAAATTATTAAAAATAAAATAAATTAAATTTATAATAATATTATTTTTAGTGTTAAATTTAGTATTGTGGTTGAACATAAAAAAAAACATCAAAACACCAAATTTGGTGTGATTTCATCGCCAAATCTGGTGACGTGTTGGAGTTGCTCTAATAATCATAACTACTTATCAAATAAAATATATAATTCGAAGAAAGTGACCTTAGTTGAAAATTCCAACCACTAGCAAATTTTGTCCCAATCTCTAGATATGGACTCATCTTACCGATTTCATTATTTTCAAAATTGCAACATTCTCTATGTTCTCTTTGGTTTACCTCATTGACTTCCCATTTAGGGTTGAGTGTTGTATCTGAACAGAACAAAAATGAAACTTTAAACTGAATTTTCTATATAAACCGCAAAATGACTGTAGAAAACAACCACTGTAAATTTAGGTATTCAATTAATATTCAAATTTCAAAGATGCTATTGTGTAATGGACCTACGCGGAGAAAAGAAAGAGTGCCACAAAATCTGAACTTTCTTTTTTTGTTTAAGCTATTCTTTGAGTTGTTATCAGACTATACAGTGGATTAAAAGTGAGGATGAAAAACAGTTCCTGTTTTATTGGCCAGATAATCATAAGATTACTGCATTTGTTTAAAAGTAAAAAATATCAATTTTGTCGAAATTGCTCAAGTGATTACGGCACCATGACGCATGCCTGACATCATCATGTTTACGTGCGGTAATCAGTTTTATTAATAAAAGTGTGTTGCCATCAGAGAAAAAGATTACTAGACGAACTGATCCTCTTCTGTTTATAGAACTATTTTAATAAATAAAAAAATTGTAAATTGTGAAAGATTTGCACTTCTCCTCCTAAGTGTTTTCGTCAACATCTTTTGCTTCTGTACGGTAAACAACATCTTGTTGAAACAAAATACGTCTCATCATAGTTTTTTGGAATTAAATCTTAGTGTCCTTATTAAAAAAAACCTAAAACCTTTCTTTTATTTTATTTTATAGAAGAATTGTTTGTGTGAAAGATTTCGAAACATTTGCTGTACTTTCGTAGTGGATAACTTAATTTTGGTTCTCTCTAGTTTGTATCCTAATTAAGGCTAAAGCATTCGAGTAACCTATACTAATTAATGTGCAATATCAATATTCTTAACAACGTATAACTGTTATAATCAATTAGAATCCACTTCTAATTCCTTTTTCTTTATTTGCGGCTCCAATGATAATACTTAGGTCAACCATATGAAAGATTGAAAGTCAAACCAGCCGCTCAAGTGTATCCTTCATGTTATCTTCAGTCAATAATTGTTAAAATATAAACACGTCTTATATTACGTAGTCAAGGTCTCTACCTTTTATTTATTAACACAGCATACGCAATTTATCTTTTAGTATTTATATACTTGTTTTCTAAAGCATTGATACAATATTTATCAAGAATTTGATTTAATTAAATAGGTCGTTAACTGTCCTCAGTTTTTAATAGTTAGAAAAAACATCAGTTGGATTTTTAACGATTCTTAATCGATTCATTGGATCGATCATAAATGACTAATTCAAGCGTTATTAAGTACTATACGTAATTAAAGTTGATCCAACGCCGGTAAAGAGATGCCCATTTTAGTTTACATTTTTTTTTTAATCTTGGAAGAGGTTATAAATTCTTGCTGCCACGTTTCCGTTGGCAAGAAATGATTTATTTTTGACAAATCTTTTTTCCTAATATTATTAAAAACTGGTTGCGGACTACAAAAATTATGGGCCTAATATCTAATTGTATAATCTTTAATTCCGTTAATGAGATATGTTATTAAATGTTGACACAAGCACATGTATAATAGTCTTTGAATTTTAGATATAAAATACTAGAACATATTGCGATCATCAAACAAAATCAAAATATTTGGGGCAACTTGAAACTTACATTTGACTTTTCTTGGTCAAAGATTTTGGCGTCATGTATGATATTCACAATCATTTATAAATATACCCAAAAGCCTCGACGACATTCACAAACTCAATCATTTATTTTCCTTATTACATTCAATCTCTAAAAATGAAATATTCAAGAACTACATTAATTACTTTTATCTTCTTCGTCGTCTTCATATGGGAATCAAGCTCATCATTAGCATTTTCCGAGACTTTCACACAATGCCTAACCTCAAACTCCGACCCCAAACATCCCATCTCTCCCGCCGTGTTCTTCGCCGGAAACCGATCCTACTCCACCGTACTAGAAGCCAACATCCGCAACCTCCGGTTTAACACCTCCTCAACTCCAAAACCTTTCCTCATAATCGCCGCAACACACGAATCGCACGTACAAGCCGCGGTTACTTGTGGCAAACGCCATAACCTTCAGATGAAAATCAGAAGTGGCGGCCACGACTATGACGGCTTGTCATACGTAACGTACTCTCGCAAACCGTTCTTCGTCCTCGATATGTTTAATCTCCGGTCGGTTGATGTTGACCTAGCGAGTAAAACTGCGTGGGTCCAAAGCGGTGCCATTCTTGGAGAAGTTTATTACTATATATGGGAGAAGAGCAAAACCCTAGCTTACCCCGCCGGGATTTGTCCGACGGTTGGTGTCGGCGGCCATATTAGCGGCGGAGGTTACGGTAACATGATGAGAAAATACGGTCTCACCGTCGATAATACTGTTGATGCAAGAATGGTCGACGTCAATGGTATAATCAAATATCTCTAGCTTTCCCTATTATAATCCACATGCTGATTAAATTAATTCTTCCCTGATCTATATGCTGATTAAGTTTTGTCACGTCCTATAATGTAAAATCAACCAAACTCATTCGAATAATGGTTTTGGTCAAATCGGTTAAAAGTTTTTGGTCAACATAAAATTATAACCGAGTAGCTAGTTTTAGTCTTTTAGACAGTCAACTATACAGTTTAAACGTTAGACAAATGTTTGTTTTCTTTGTTACACTTTGATTTACATGAATAATTTATTTTAACTATTTCTCACTATATTTTACACATAATATTTATTTTAAAAATTGCAGGAAAAATTTTGGATAGAAAATTGATGGGAGAAGATCTCTTCTGGGCAATAAACGGAGGAGGAGGAGGAAGCTACGGTGTCGTTTTGGCTTACAAAATAAACCTCGTAGAAATCCCACAAAATGTCACCGTTTTCAGAATCTCCCGGACGTTAGAGCAAAACGCGACCGAGATCGTTCACCGGTGGCAATATGTCGCACCGGAGCTTCCCGAAGAGCTATTCATAAGAATAGTAATCGACGTAGTAAACGGCACCGTTTCGTCTCAAAAGACCGTCAGAGCAACGTTCATAGCTATGTTTCTAGGAGACACAACAACGCTCCTGTCGATATTAAACCGGAGATTCCCAGAATTGGGCTTGGTCCGGTCTGATTGTACCGAAACAAGTTGGATCCAATCAGTGCTATTCTGGACGAATATCCAAGTAGCTACGTCGGAGAAAGTTCTTCTCCAGAGGAATCAAACGGTGAATTATCTCAAGAGAAAATCAGATTACGTCCGTGAACCGATTTCAAGAACCGGTTTAGAATCAATTTGGAAGAGAATGATCGAGCTTGAAATCCCAACTTTGACTTTCAATCCATACGGCGGCGTAATGGCGAAGATTCCGTCGACGGAGACTCCGTTCCCACACAGAGCCGGGAATCTCTGGAAGATTCAGTACGGTGCGAATTGGAGGGATAATAGATTAACCAACCGGTACATGGAATTGACGAGGAAGTTGTACCAATTCATGACACCGTTTGTTTCCAAGAATCCAAGACAATCGTTTTTTAATTATCGTGATGTTGATTTGGGGATTAATTCTCATAATGGGAAGATTAGGAGCTATGTTGAAGGTAAGCGTTACGGGAAGAAATATTTCGCTGGAAATTTCGAGAGGTTGGTGAAGATTAAGACGAGAGTTGATAGTGGTAATTTCTTCAGGAACGAACAGAGTATTCCTGTGTTACCATAAGTATATATGATGAATTGATTAGTGAAATTTGTTGTATAATGATTTGTCTTTGGTAAATCAAGTTTAATATTAATTTTATAAATGTTATATTAAATAAAATAAAAAGTTATTTATGTTGACAGGGGTAAAAAGAAGAACGAAACTTGATTCAAATTTTTATGTGATTACTCATTCTTAGATTTCTTATTTTAAGATCTCATTTAAAAAAAAAAAAAAAAAAAAAAAGAGGAAACGCAATCATTGTATGTTATAGGGTCACCAAACAAAGCCGACATGACATCTCAACACTTCAGTTAAGAGTTGCAGAGTTTAATTTGGGCAATGCGGAGTCCGTTTAAGGCATGGTCGATTTTTGCATCCATTTTGTTTTTGAAATTGGTTGTATCTGGATTTTTCTTAAAAATCAAATTTTGAAATTAGAAAAATATTCAAGTCTTTTTTTTTGTTTCCGGGAAATAAGGACACAATCACACAGATATATGATGCCATTTTTTAGAATCTTGTTTCTATGTATATAACAAAATTAACTTTAAAAAATAGACCGGATAAGTGATCTTACAATTTAGGATACATAAAAAGATAAGGATACAAAAATCGCCATATTAAGCATTAAATCTCCATATTGAGTAATTGACTAATTTACAAAGATAGTATCAATCAACTAAAAAGATATACTTTTGTAATAATATAGTTGATTGTCTATTCATGTCAAACTAACAAAAATATATAAGATTGCAGACCCCTAAACAAATCTCTCAAACCACATTCAACAAAAGATGGTGAAAAAAATGAAATCTCTAACAATCCAAACCCTATTCATTACAATTTTTCTCTTTACAATCCCAACATCATTCGCATCACCAGCAATAATCGAAAACGTTTTCGCACAATGCCTCATCGATTTCAAACCTTCAAATCCAAAATCCTCAATCCAAAACTTCATATACACTCAACAAAGCCCTAAGTTTCTCACAACCCTTAACAACTACGTCCGTAACCTCCGTTACTTCAACACCACGACACGTAAACCTATCGCCATTGTAACGGCCGCCGATGTCACTCACATCCAGGTGACGATCACCTGCGCCAAAAAGCTAAGCCTCCAGCTCCGCATCCGCAGCGGAGGCCATGACTACGACGGATTGTCGTATTCTTCCTCCATCGATTTTGTCATCCTAGACATGTTCAATCTCCGATCTATCGATATCGATCCTAAGCTCGATACCGCGTGGGTCCACGCCGGTGCTACACTTGGAGAGATCTACTACGGAGTCGCCAATAAAAGCAACGATCTCCGTGGATTTCCCGCCGGAGTTTGCCCCGGTTTAGGCGCTGGTGGACATTTTAGCGGTGGCGGTTACGGAAACATGATGAGGAAGTATGGTTTATCGATTGATAACATTATAGATGCTAAGATCGTTGACGCTAAGGGAAAAGTCTTGGACCGGAGCTCAATGGGAGAAGATCTTTTCTGGGCCTTACGTGGCGGTGGGGCTGCTAGTTTTTGTGTTGTCTTAGCTTGGAAGATTAAGCTTGTTCCGACGCGGGAGAAAGTCACAGTCTTTAACGTTGAAACGGTTGGAAACAGAGGAAGCGTGAACACCACTGAACTTGTGGCTAAATGGCAAGAGATCGCAGACAAGATCGATAACGAGCTGTTCATAAGGTTAACTTTAGGCGCAAGCAACAAAACCGTGAAAGCTTCTTTCATGGGAATGTTTCTTGGAAACTCAGCGAAGCTTCTAGAAATCATGAACGCGAAATTCCCGGAGCTTGGTCTGAAGCAAACAGAGTGTATAGAAATGAAATGGATCGAATCGGTTTTGTTCTGGTTTAGCATCCCACCCGGTACAGTACCAACTACGATGATGCTAGACCGGATCCCAAAAAAGCTAATCTACCTCAAGAGAAAATCCGATTACGTTCAAAAAGCGATTTCAAGAACCGGTTTAGAGTCTATCTTCAAGGTTTTGTTAGAGAATGAGAATGTGACGATGGCTTGGAACCCTTACGGAGGGAAGATGAGCGAGATTCCATCGACCGAGACAGCGTTCCCGCACCGAGCAGGAAACATGTTCAAGATTCAGTACTCAGCAAACTGGTTCGTGCCAGGGGAAGCAGTGGCTAACGATTGCTTGAGCCAGACGGAAAGAGTGTTCGAGACAATGAGCCCTTACGTGTCAAAGAATCCAAGAGAGGCGTTTTTGAACTATAGAGATATTGACATTGGCAAGAACTTTAATTCTACGTACGAGGAAGGTAAATTGTATGGAATGAAGTATTTTAAGAATAACTTCGAGAGATTGGTTAAGGTGAAGAGTAGGGTTGACCCCGACAACTTTTTCCGGTACGAGCAGAGCATTCCAGTGCTCTCCAGCCACTAGAAAGACTAGAGACACTCTCTTGCTTCTCCTATTGTAAATGTCAACTAAATATTTTATTTTAATGTTAAAATATGACATATTATAACCACATTGATGTAAAAGGCGAAGAGTTTGAGCTCTCTCTGCTTTTATCGAATCCAGACTTAAATAAAACTTTTGTCTTGGATTAGCAGACGAGGTAGTCAATTGTTTGCCTGTGTGTACTTTCGATAATATATATATATATATATATATATATATATGTGTGTGTGTGTGTGAATTTATATTTTATATGTAAAAAATGTATTTACATCTTTATTTTTTTCGAGAAAAAATTTGTTGGAATTGTCAATTGGAATCTATCACTTAGCCGGATCACATATTCTGCATTTTTGAAAATAAAATTCACTAATGAGTGTTAATGGAAAAGAACAAAGAAACCAGTTTTAACTATTTGTAATTATTCTGTACAAACTATACAGTTAAACTGTTTCCAATACTAAATATCAGTCAAGCACTATCTATATAAAACTAATATGTCAACTTATGAATTTTTAAATGCCATTGAAGTAGAGTCCTCGTTTATTTCTTATATAGAGGATGCCACAGTCACATGCACGCAATATGATACATTTATTGACTAAGATATTCAACTCTTCTAAGTTTTGTCAATAGAAACGGAAACAGTCAACGAATGATTTGAAAAACAAGACTTGCACGACACAGAGATCTGATCAAATTCCTTTAGCGGATTTTAACTTATCCAAAATTTTTTTTAACTCGATCCGTACTAGCTGCATGATTGCATCAACGCATAAGCTAAAGATATATCTATTAATTTCCAAAATCTTTCATATGAACACTGCAAACAACAAACTTTAAAAGTCATATATTTTAGATAATGACGCTTGAAGCGATATCGGCTATCGCGTACCGGAGTGCTCATAAATATAAAATATCAATACGTCAAAGTCAAAGTCAAATATATTTAGTCTACTATAACATTTAATCGGGAAAACCTTTAGCTGTCAAAACAACGTGAAAAACTTTATTGGTTTGATACTTTGTTTTGTTCTCTTGTAATTTCTCTTGAACATAGAGTTTTTACTTTAAAAATGGAGATACTTATTAGATGAAATTAGGTAGTTTTGAAAACTGCGTACTTAGCTAAAATTCTCAATAGTTATATATCGCTAAGGTTCGGATAAGATATAACCTTTGATATTATAAAAGGCTTACATTTTAAGTATTTAGGCCGGTCGAATACGTTGTTGAATGTGATGAACCGGGGTTTCCCTGAATTAAAGTTGAAAAAACCGATTGTACCGAGATGAGATGGATCGATTCGGTTCTGTTTTGGGCCGATTATCCGATTGGTACACTGACTTCTGTGTTGCTAAATCCAACAGTTGGAAAAAAGTTGTTCATGAAACGGAAATCGGATTACGTGAAACGTCCGATTTCGAGAACCGGTCTCGGTTTGATACTCAAGAAATTGGTGGAGGTTGAGAAAGTTAAAATGTATTGGAATCCGTACGGAGGAAGAATGGCTGAGATCCCGAGTTCAAGGACACCGTTCCCACATAGAGCAGGCAATTTGTTTAACATTGAGTATCTCATAGATTGGTCGGAAGCTGGAGATGACGTGGAGAAAAGATATTTGAGACTTGCGAATGAGATGTACAGATTCATGGCTCCGTACGTGTGCAGTAATCCGAGGGAGGCGTTTTTAAATTACCGTAATCTTGACATAGGATCGAGTGTTAATTCCACGTAACAAGAAGTTAAATCTATGGGGTTAAATATTTTTAAAACAATTTCGAGAGATTAGTGGGTATTAAAACCTCGATCGATGCGGAAAACTTTTGGAGAAACGAACATAGCATCCGGTTCGAAGATAATAAGTACGACACGCTTGTTGTGAGATGTGAATCTTTGGTTTGATATATTGTAATTAAATGCATTATGAAATATATTGACCAAAAAGATGTACTATGAAGTATATATAGTCATTGAACAAAATTGATTTACATTACCAATTGTGCTGCTCCACTTTTTAACGTTTCTCTCTATATTAACGGTAGGGACACAACGTGGGATTTGATACAACACTTGAATGGTACACAGATCTGATCAAATACATATCCTTAATTAACTTTAGATATTAAAAAGTTCGATCCGCTTCATTGTGCATAAGCTGCAAATATATCTATTAATACCAAAATTTTGCGTATGAACACTGCAAACAATAAACTTCAAAAGTCACCTGTTTAGATAATGACGCGTTTTGGCTATCACGTACCGGACTGCTCATATATAGTCAAAAGTCAAATATATATAGTCCACTATAACATTTAATCCGGAAAAATATAGCTCTGATAGAACAATAGAACGTGAAAAACAAAATGTTTCTTATATTTTTATGTAACTACAAATCTCATACCAAAACCTAAAACCTACGAAGTTTTCTTTAACGGAGAAAGTTATCTTTTCACTTAAGTTTGGATAAGATGGTCGGACTAAGAGTTACTTACTCGTAAGCTTTGACATTGAACAATTGTTTAATTTTGGCCATAGACGGTGAATAATTAATTAATCAACTTATAAAAGTTTAACTACAAAAAGGAAGATTGTTTACTGAAGTGTATTATTGAACAAATGTGAACCTTAGATTACCAAAAAGAATTGTTTAGTATGTTTACGTAAATGTACTATTATTAGTAGTTTTTCTTTTGGCGCAAACATTGAATAATAATTTTCTTTTGGGGTCAAATTTGAATAATTTGTTTATCCACCGTTAAATACAAGAAGAGAATTTTCAAACAATAAAAGAAAATCAAATAAAAAGATTGGTTGCCAGCTAAATTGCAAACGGAAGTACTATAATAAAAGAACACTCGAATAAATAATTCATCGAACAGATAAGAAGCTTGAATCACTAAATCTTCTCTATATAAATTACACACACAACGCAAGCTTACAAAAATATATAATCCAAACTCCCAAATATCAATAGCAAAAAACAAAAAAAAATGAAAAACTTACTCATAATTTGTCTGCTACTGATATCAGTTTCAGTTACAACTTCACAGTCCGTGACCAATCCGGTGGCTTTCGTCCGATGTCTACAACAACCACCGACGAGATTTGAGCCGTCTTCTACATCAGACGTCGTCTACATCCCAACAAACTCCTCTTTCACCACCGTCCTCCGCCGCCGCATACCCAACCTCCGTTTCGACAAACCCACAACCCCAAAACCACTCGCCATCGTCACCGCCGCCACATGGTCTCACATTGGAGCGGCGCTAACGTGCGCCCGCGAGTTCTCTGTCCAAGTCAGGATCCGAAGTGGAGGCCACGACTTCGAAGGACTCTCTTACACCTCCACCGTCCCGTTCTTTATCCTCGACATGTTCAACTTCAAATCCATCGACGTGAATCTCACCGAGGGAACGGCTTGGGTCGATTCCGGAGCTACGACCGGAGAGCTTTATCATCGAATCGCCGAGGAAAGCAATGTTCTTGGATTTCCGGCGGGTTTGTGTACGACATTGGGCGTTGGTGGACATTTTAGCGGCGGAGGGTACGGAACGATGATGAGAAAGTACGGTTTGTCTGTAGATAACGTTGTCGGCTCCGGGATCGTTGACTCGAATGGGAATATCTATACCGATCGTGTTTCGATGGGGGAAGATCGTTTTTGGGCGATTCGAGGAGGTGGTGCTGCAAGTTTTGGAATTGTGTTGGGTTACAAAATCCGGTTAGTTCCGGTTCCGGAAAAAGTTACGGTTTTTAACGTCGGAAAAACCGTCGGAGAAGGAGCCGTTGATCTTATAATGAAGTGGCAGAGTTTTGCTCATAGTACGGATCGGAATATGTTTGTGAGGTTGACGTTGACTTTGGTCAACGGTACTAAGCCTGGTGAAAAGATGGTTTTAGCGTCTCTTATTGGGATGTATTTAGGCCGGTCGGATAAGATGCTGAATTTGATGAACCGGGATTTCCCGGAGTTAAGGCTGAAGATAACCGATTGTACCGAAATGAGATGGATCGATTCGGTTTTGTTCTGGGCCGGTTATCCGATCGGTACACCTACTTCCGTATTGCTAGACACGATGGTCACGAACAAGTTGTTTCAAAAATGGAAATCAGACTACGTGAAGCGTTCGATTTCTAGAACCGGTCTCGGTTTAATACTAAAGAAATTGGTGGAGGTTGAGAAAGTTAAAATGTATTGGAATCCGTATGGAGGAAGGATGGGTGAGATCCCGAGTTCGAGGACACCTTTCCCACATAGAGGAGGCAATTTGTTCAAGATTGAGTATCTTATAGATTGGTCGGAAGCTGGAGATGAGGTGGAGAAAAAATATTTGACACTTGCGAATGAGATATACAAATTCATGGCTCCGTACGTGTCTAGTAATCCGAGGGAGGCGTTTTTGAATTACCGTGATCTTGACATAGGATCAAGTGTTAATTCCACGTACAAGGAAGGTAAAATATATGGGGATAAATATTTCAAAGGCAATTTCGAAAGACTAGTAGATATTAAATCCAGGTTCGATGATATAAACTTTTGGAGGAACGAACAAAGTATTCCGGTTCGCAAATAATAAATTCGGCGCGAGTGTTGTGACTAGTGACTTGTATTAAAATTTTCAGCAAATTAACACAAGGAATGTGTATTTAGATTTGGTTCGATGTATTGTTTTCAAATGTACGATGATCTCTGATTCGAAGATGAAATTATATCCAAATGTCTTTATCCTACATTGCTAACGAGATGGCTCTATATTATCAACTTATTTTGAATGAAAAAAAACTCATAATTCCGATTAACACACAAGTCTTTTGTGTATTTCATGTCATTTTTGGTTGTTGTTTACATTTTTTTAAATCTCATTATGATTTAAGGATTTGGATGATTAATTCTTGATTATTTTTAAATCTCATTTTTGCCTCAAAATATCACAAATCAACTTTCTTATGTACCTTTTAATTTTCCAATTGGCCCTTTTTAGTCGAGTTTCTTTCACAACCTCTCCTAATAAGTGGTCGAATTCCTTTATATCTTTTCTTTCATCAAAAGATCCTCGAACCAATCTTTTGCGAATCCGTCGAAAATCAGTCCACCTATGTCCTAATATTACATCGAATTTTATGTGAATTACATAAAACTTACCAATTATCATTTATAAAAGTTGGAAATATTTGACCGAGAGAATTCAAAGTAACCTCACTTTCTCACGAAGCCACAAAAGTTCTCTATTTATTCAAATCGGAAATTAGAAAACTCGAAAAGTGAAAATAAACAAAATCGACAAAATGTAACTTATCTTCCTTCTCTTCTTCGCTGCATCGTTCTCATCATTGGGTTCTGCAGATTCTGTAACCATCTACGAAAATTTCGTCCGATGTTTCAAAAATGCGACAAGTATTTCCGATAAAGAGCTATCCGACGTCGTCTTCAATTTCCGTAACATCACCGTCGATCTGAACGATGACGGAGGATCCGCTTGGGTTCAAACAGGCGCGACGCTCTGCGAGCTTTACTATAGGATTTGGGAGAAAAGTGAGGTCCACGCTTTCCCCGCCGGAGTCTGTCCTACCGTCGGCGTCGGAGGACACGTCAGCGGCGGTGGATATGGACATATGATTCGAAAATTCGGACTCACCGTAGATCACGTCGTCGACGCCACAATTGTTGACGCCAATGGCAAAATCCACGATCGGAAATCGATGGGAGAGGATCTCTTCTGGGCGATTCGTGGCGGAGGCAGCGGAAGCTTCGGCGTCATTTTAGGTTTCAAAATTAAACTCGTGGAGGTTCCAAAAACCGTAACCGTTTTCAGGGTTAATAAATCGGTTGACCAAAATGCCCTCGACATGGTTTTTAAATGGCAATTCGTAGCTCCAAGAACCGACCCGGCTTTGTTCGTGAGAGTATTGTTAGCTTCTCCAGCGCGTAATAAAACACGTACGGTGAACGCTAAACTCAGAGCGCTTTACCTTGGGAAAGCAGACGACGTCGTTTTAAAGATGGCCAAGGAGTTTCCTGAGTTGGGATTAAAGAAAGAGGATTGTAAGGAGATGACATGGATCGAATCACTGTTATGGTGGATGAATCACGTAGACGTGGACAAAGTCAAACCGGAAATTCTCTTTATTGTTATGGTGGATGACCATTTTCACTTCTCTTTAGTGTGTTTCTTCATGGTACTTGGGAATAATTTTTAGTAGCTTTAGCTGCAAGCTATAATGTGGCTTAAATGCCATCTCCTCTTAATTTTCTAAATGTTGATTATGTATCGAACATTGAATAAACGATCCAAACCTGGAAAAGAAAAACAATTAATCTTTAAAGTTTACAATCTTTAGAACTCAAACCAAAACTCAATCTGAGTTGAAACTAAAACTGTTTTTTGGTTTCATTTCGCTTAACACACTCCATAATTCTTCCATATACCGGAAAATAGAAAACCAAAGTAAACTGAACCTCAACTGGACAATAAAACCCGATCGAACACTCATCCAATAACAAAATGAAGAAAAAGAAAACATTTCAGTTATTATACATACATACACACGCTCTTAAACTGGATTCCAAGACAGAACAAAAGACAAGTTATAGAACAAATATCATCAAAATTATACAGACGCGTCATATGATGTGTAAGTTCGGTTCAGTTCCTGTCTGTACCGTACAAAGCTAGGAAAAGACCAATCCAGATAAACACAATCTTTGTGCCAGAGACCTTCAACTTCGAATTTCCATTAAGAAATGGAACGCCAGAAAGATTGTTCTGATTGAGACGATTGCTAAATGGCTGATTTTGAGCTGATGAAGACGACGAAGAAGAAATTGGTTGGTTGACTCCAGTTGATGATGGTTGATTAAACCCGGTTAAAGGCTGATTTACAGATGAAGAAGAAGATGGCTGACCAAGAATTGGTTGGTTGACTCCAGTTGATGATGGTTGATTAAACCCGGTTAAAGGCTGGTTTACAGAAGAAGAAGATGGCTGACCAAGAATTGGTTGGTTGACTCCAGTTGATGATGGTTGATTAAACCCGGTTAAAGGCTGATTTACAGATGAAGAAGAAGATGGCTGACCAAGAATTGGTTGGTTGACTCCAGTTGATGATGGCTGATTAAACCCGGTTAAAGGCTGGTTTACAGAAGAAGATGGCTGACCAAGAATTGGTTTGTTAGGTCCAGTTGATGATGGCTGACTAAATCCGGTTAATGGTTGATTTAACCCGGTTAGAGGCTGGTTTACCGGAGAAGAAGAAGATGGCTGACCAAGAATTGGCTGGTTTTGGTTCTCTAGTGGGTTAGTTGGTGAATTGATGACTTCTCCTGTTGGTTCTAATGGTGTGGTTACTTGGGTTTGTTGTGCAGCCTCTGAAGATGATGAAACCAGAAGACAGAAGAATGATTGTGACAATCCATTTCCCGGTTTTGGCGAATTTTGTATCCATTTTCTTTAGATTTTCCTGTGTATTTTCCGGTGTACTAAACATCATATCTTATACACTGTCAAATCTAGAGTAGTTAGCTTCTTTAAGGATGACTGAGGAGTTGATGGAGAATAAAAGAAAGCAGTTGACCTGAAACACAAATCCAACTAAACCAACCATATAGTGTCTTTGTTTTGTATCATCTATTACGTCACTGTTTTGTGCTTATATGCTGTGTGTATATATATACAAGAATCATAAGAATATATGTATAAAATACTGACGACTGGATCAAAAATCGGTTCTTAAACCGCATGTGTTTCGCCTACTGGAAAGCGAAATCCAAACCATCAAGAACATCCAAATCACTAGAAGAGGTCTTATCTGAAAGATCTATTACTTTTGGAGAGTTTCCTGTACTTCTGCTCAGTGGCCAGATCTTGATTCCTTTCTTGTTCTTCTTCAAGCAGACTAACTCTTGACTCTTACTTACATTAGGACCACGTCTTATGCTTTGGACTCTGTCTAACAACAACCTGTCTTCAAGAGAGAGTTGGTTTTTGTAGGTGAAGTCAGGGGAGAGAGATAGTTGTGTGTTGGAGATGGTTATGTTGTTGGGTGGAGAGACATGGTTGGTTTCTGGAAGCTTAGCTCCGTAAATTCGTTTCTTTGATAACTTCATTAGTCGATGAAGCCGTACAACGAGTTCAAGAACGTAAGAATCAACTTTCGGTTTATCCGCGTGATGAAGTGTTTGAAGTCGTGTTGGATTCCCGATGCTCTCGCCTTTTCCTTTCCCAAACTCTATCCTGTTTTCCACATTTTGTAGTTTGCTATATCAGATTCAAAAATCAAGATTCAAGATTCAAAATTGCAGTAGGTGAGAGAGAGACTTACCTTGAATTAGCCCATTCACCTACCCATCCGAAGCCTTGATGTGCTCTGTGAATATTGAAAAAGATGTGACAAAACTGAATAAGGAGGTAACATATTGAACCAAGAATAATGGGGAAGGAAAACTTACTTGGTGGTGTTTGCAGCGAACGGGACAAGCCATTGAAGTGACTTCTCCATTTCAGCTTTGATCTCAGACATCGAGAGCTGCAGCAACACGCAAGTTAGGTAACAAAACAAAGTAACAGAACCAAACAATGCCTACAGATATACTAGAGAAACAGAGATCAATTTTAGACAAACCTCTTCCTCATGATCAAGAGTTTGTAGCCGAGGACGAAGAGCTGTCTTAACGGTAGCAGGTAATGCATTGTACAGCGTGTCCCTTACATTAGACGGAAGTGATGAAGGTCGAGACGCCTAGAAATTACAAGGATCAATTTCAACCAGAGAACATATATCAGAGTAAGACTGGTGAGCGAATCTGAAAGCTTACAATACTATCGATTTGTTGGATTAGATTAGCATAGTGTAACGAAAGACCGGCTTCACCTAATCGTTCTCTTCCCTGATTCCCTCCATTGTCTTTGTTACCTATTGTTGGATAACACCATAATAGTTGAGATTTGATTTCAGAACTAAGGTCACTTTCAGAGGACCAGAAGTACAAAGAATCATTACCGTTGTTGCCAAAAACTTCCACAATTGTTTGACGTATATAGCAAACTACATCCACAAGTTTCTCAATTATCTGTAACAGAAGATAATATTAGAATAGCTGTCATACAAACCACAAACTCAGACTTATCAATTCAAGAATCACTTACCTCTTCCAGATTCCGCGACCAGAGCGATTTCTTCTTTAAGATTCTCACGAGTTTCCTCTGTTGTTTTAGTTCATTTTGTAAGATGACGATACTTTCTCCTACATGTAGGACAAAGAAAATGAAATCAGGAGTCCATAAAAGAGCTAGAGCTGATCAAATAAATAGTGAGACAAACCTTTCCGAGGAAGGTTTAAAGACTCTACTTCTGCAAGCTTTCTTCTATAATCTTGTTCAAACCTATCCAAAGCTTGTAACTCGTGATATAACTCCTGATAAAGCAAATACAAGTTAGTTTCAAATCCCCCAGAAAAAGATTGGTTATGTAAGAGTTTTGAAGTGAAGAAAATAAAACGTACAGAAGTGAATCGGGCAAGAGTGACGAGCTCTTGCATCCTTGCCTCTGTCTCATCTTTGAGCAGTTTATTCTGTGAGTTCTCTGTGTCAAGCCTGAAACGTTATAGACCGGTGTACAATGAAACTCCACTGGCATAGCATTATAATGTCTTGCTTGATACAGAATTAAAACTTACTTTGTAAAATATCGATCAAGATTGTGCCACTGTAAATCTTTGCACATATTTCCAAATCTGATCACCTCACCAGAGAAAAGATCAAGTTCCTCCCTACAAAAAATAATATGTTTAAACAAAGAAAAATGAACCAAATACAAAACAAGGATAATAATTTTTTTTTTTAAACAAACCTTTTGTCAGAAGCAGCAAGAATTTGCAACTCTGTGGTATCAGTAGAAACCAACTTCTTAACTCCTTTGGAACGTAACATATCTTTCTTCATGAGCTTGAGATTCTCTTCAGATAAAGATTGCAGTAAAGCAGCACCTTTGGCTATTGTGTTGGCTACTTCAAAGGCTAATATCTCTACTTTGCCATTACGAGACGATGTAACAGCGCCAGAGAGAAACCCGTTGTTCCCCGGGTTCATACTAGACATGCTGCTTCCCAACGTGTCTAGCACTTCAACCGCCTTCTCTAGCCCCATAACACCAGCTCGTCCCATAAACGAGTTCCTCTGCATAAACTGTACAAAAAAAATCAAGAAACCAAATTCTCATCACTATAAGATTCGAAATCATCCGCGTTAGAACAGTACTAAAGCATGATTCATATGTGTCTTTAGAGAAATTGAACATCCTAAGATTAAACCTTGGTAGAATCGTTTCTTAATGGAGGAACCGGGCCAAGTTCACCGGAAAAGTTGAAAAGAATCTCATCAGGCTTGGAACTTTTCCTTCTTGAGCTTCCATAATTATCTGAATAATAAGAATCAGAAGTTTTTCCTCTTTTCATAGACTTAACTTTCCCAGATAAACCTCTTGCCTTATCATCGTTAGATCTCAACTTCTTCTTATCATCCTTAAACACACAAGAACAAACAGCTCCCATTTGCCTTCTCCAACAAGTTATCTCTCAGGGTAAAGCTCAAATCTTTAGAGGAAACAAACTGTATAAAAAATCGAAATCTGCAGAAGACCAAATAAATCCAAGAAAAAATTCAAAGCCTCTGAGAGAAATCAAGAATTGCAACTATGGTGGGGTAAAAAAGAAAGACTTGGTAAAATAAGAGAGACAAAGTCAGAATTCAGAAGAGTTTTGTTATTATACCATTGACAAGCTAAGAGGAAGCACCGTGGAATCAATGGCTCCTTTTATTTTGTTTTACTTATCATTTTAAAGAGAAGTCAGAGTCAGAGGGACGACTATTCTCACTTTTATTTTTTTGGCATTTTTTAATTTGTTTTGTTTATCGAAAGAGTAGAAGACCAGAGTTGAAGATATCTCGCCGGCCTTGTACCATCGAAAGTGACGTGCTTTAAGTTAATTTTTTCAGCAATCTTTCGTTGAATTTTTTCGAATTGTTGAAAGAATTAATTTAATCTCATTTTTTAAGTATAATCAAACCTTAATTTCAACGTCAGTAAGAGTATAAGAGGAAGAAGAGAAAACATGCTTACTTTCTGAGACGCGGCGGTTGAGGCGGTTTCCGGCGCTGGGAACGTAACCAGCGTGGCGATCGGGAGATTTCTGGTTTTTTTTTGTTTCTGTTGCTGAATTGGGTGTATCGTACCGGTTCCATTGTGAACCGGTGAGTCTTCCGGTTTAATCCCTTGATAAACGGATAAATCTCGTAGAATACACGGTTTGTTGGGAATTTTGACATCCGACCTCTATAGTTGACTTTCGATTTTTTCTGGATTGAAATATTTTATGTGTGATCGAACCGTCGCAGAGGTAAAACGTTAAAACGAATGTCTGAGAGAGATAAAATGTTGCGGTTTAGATTTATAAATATTGGGCCATTTAGGCCCATAGCATGGAAATTTCATGGAAATTTCGGTAAATAACATGGAAATTTCTTTTTTTAGAAAACAACAAATTCAGAAGTTGCTATTAGCAACTAACATAAAGCTATACTGATTACTGAAACTTAGCATGCTATTTTGTTGTTGAATGCTGATGTTTCGTAAACGGATATACTAACAATTAACGTGTTAAAGAAATATACAACTTCAGAATAATAGACCACACGCTTATAAGATGAAATCAGAAGTTCATTTGATAAAACTCAAATTAGATATTGACATAGAAAATAAATCACGTCTTATGCAAAAATAAATTATATGAGTAAAACCGTTGTAAATCTTCAATTAATATTTTAGAAGTCTTCATAAAAATATAACATGTCACACACAAAAAAAGTATGCATCTCAGCAATAGTTAAATAACAAAGTTAAAACATTCCAAAACGTATTGTGACCCTTTTTACTTAGAATTCATTGTCTATTGTAGTTTTCTTAAATATCATCATTTCAATTACCATCTAGTGTAAATACTCTTAGGACATTTTCAACTCCAGATCCCTTTCTAAAACCCAATTTTAGTGGAAAATAATCTCTAATGATATTCTAAATCTCACTCCAAATTGGAGTAATGAATAGTACTATATATAATAATATTATTCGTTTCTCTACTTTTATAGCGAAATTTTTATATACAGAAGGATCCATCAAATTTATGTTTTAATTTTGTACCTAAAATTTTTTTGTATAGATATATTTTTAATATTAACGGAGTAGGTTGGAGAAGATTTTTAACCTTTTTTGTGTGTGCAAATGAGAAGATTTTAAATCTACAGTCCGTAAAAAAGTCTCTCCACATTAAAAGTATTGTATAGGGAGGTCAACGGAAAAAAAGGTAGCTGGGAGGACGGTCGTTTACAAATATGGTAACTAAGCTACGGCCTATGCCTTAAGCGATTATGTCTCTCCTTGACTCCTTGTCAACATTTCAATTTAAAGCTGTACTATGCTATACAGTTAGGTACTTCATATATCTACTAGATTCTTATGTATTCATATTAATATCAACTGATGATTATAATATAAAGTAATTGATTAACATAGAAACTCATTTCTCTTTTTCTTTTTGAACACAAAACTCCAATTACAATAAAAACATCTTTAAATTTGGTCGTTAAAAACAGATGGAAGTAATATTTTAGTCTTGCTGTTTCATGTTGTCTAATAAATCTTCTCTTCATAAATGTTTACAGTAATAGTTATTTTTATATCAGCATTTATAAAAAAGTAGATTGTCTGCTCGAGAGTATTAATTACAATTAACCATAGTCTTGGTAATAGTTTGACTTGTTAGTCCATCAAGAATTACATATATATATATATGTATATATAGAGAGACTTATTGGTTTATAAATTTCAAGGCAATGAGAGGTATTAGAGAAAAATGGTTTCAAATTCTTCATATTAATTAAAAAGGTATCTGAACTGAGCTTCAAGATATCTTTTTTTATCATTTTCTTATAAGGCTTATTCACACAACAAAAAAAAAGAGACTTGAAATCCTTTATCTGTGTCTCTCTTTTCTACAATAATGTAAAATTAGATACATGATCTAGTAAAAGGATACTAAGGATATGATATAAAGGATAAAAGGAACATTAAAAGGATTGAAAGTTCATTTATTGCTTTTTCATATCATCATGATTCATGATCATAAGACATCTTATATCATTAACAATCATCAATAAATTTTAAAAAAAATTCTGGTGATTTTAGTTTTAAACCTTATCTAGAACAGATATTTTAGCATTATGTAGTAAAATATAGATATTTGTGACGACTTGGGTGGGTGTTGGCTGCTTGCTACTTGGGCGTGCGAATGTGAAGTCTAGTATTTTGCAGCTTTATTGCTAAATTTACATGTGAACTGGGATTGTTAAATGGTTTATAATATATCTTAATTTATTTCAATTAAAACATTTGAGAAGTTTGATGTCACAAAAAAATGAAAAAACTAGCAGCCAAATTTACAATGATATATGTGAAAATCTCAACCAAATGTTTATAGCCCATGTTTGCTCTATTGTTCGACGTCATATATATATATATAAATTGTTGAATATAATTCGGCTCCGCGATATTTTCACCACTTAATTCGACAGATTAAATCGGAATTGACACGATCCAACAACCATATCAAATGAAAAGTGCTAACATCTATTTAGTTTTGGTATCTTGTGGCAAGCATTATCTACGAGAATGTGAGTAACAGTGGATCATGACGTGTTTAGTATGTCTGACTCTTGTAAATAATAATATAATACAAGACAGAAAACATGCAATCTGGAGATAAGAACCCATACGGAGAATTTAATTAGTATTTTAAGAAATTTGTTTTGTTATGTGTCCTTAATTGTTAATAAACTGAAAAATTTGCATGCCGATCATGTGCCGGTTGGTGAAACTAGGAAACTATATATAAAATTATTGACTTTTTAAGTTTGTTTGGTGTCCGATTGTATCAGCAATTGCATTGATATTTTATATTAATTTTTGAGTGATATTTACAGAACTGGTAAATTACTTTGTAAAACACAACCAAAAAGTGTAGTAAAATTTAGAACGATTTTTTTCGAAGGGGTATTACTCTATGAAAAATAGAATATGTACGCTTTTCAGTGTTTTATTTAGGCAACTACGAACAAAAATATTAAAAAAAATAACGACGTACAAACAAAACTAAGTTCATATAAATTAGTTGCACCCAATAACAAAAGTTGGGAAAGCAACTAAAATGACAAAAATACTTTTTTCCAAGTGAAAAAGTGATTTTTAGGCATTAAAATGTTTTTGGTTGACATCTAATTTACCATGTGGAATTTTTATATAAGTTACTTATATAATTTAAATATTTTTTTCCACATCTATATTCCCGTCATATTAGCGTTTAATTTACTGTTAATAAAATCGATATAATTATTTAGCATGGTGAATATTGGTATATCCATTTAATAGAATACCAAAATATTTTTTAAAAGTGATATATTTTCATCCATATTTTTACTCGTATATTTTTGCTATTTACTTATAAAAACTCTGTCAATGGTCATTTACTTAAATACTAACCCATTTCTTGCTACCTAACTCACCTATAAAAAATGTCTGTATACTTTAAAAATGTAGGTTGTTATGGTGTCGTATATGAAACTATCGACCTTAAAAAGCTGCAAGAACTATATTTTCTTGTGGTGAAGACTAAAAGATCATTCTTTTAATAAGATAAAATTATTTAAATATCTTCACATGGTAATATATATAGCAAACATTACAAAAAAAAAAGAACGTTTCTACAAAAGTTATAGACATATTGCTGAAACTAAACTACTTCTTACATAGTAAGAGAGTTTACATTGATTGTATTTAGTTTCACTCTTTTACAAACTTTCTAAGATTCGTCAGTTTTTTTAAAACGAAACTTCTGACAATGATTCATAGCAGTAACATTATGATCGAATTGCTATTCGTTTTTTTCTTGACGTTAATTTATATTGTTAATTTATTGAATTTATCGCTTAATTTAAGAAATCATCACTGGACGTTGGTTATAAGTTCTATTTCGCATATAGAAAATGGACGTTAGTTGGTTATCACTAGACAATGGACTAGCCGAAGGTTTTTTTTAAAATAAGGTTTATACAAGCATATACGCATAAGACCATAATTAAAATGTCTCTCTCTTTTGTCTCTATGTAAATTTATAAGATTATCCACCAAATGTTGGAAGTGCATCAATTGGAAGCTACTATAAAATGGATGTTGATTTGTTTTTGAGATTTTGAATGCTTCTTCTATGTGCGCATTAACCGGCGCAATTTCTCAATGTCAATTACACTTCCCATTGAACAAAAAAATACAATAAAATAAAAGTTATTTAATATACACCCAAATTCGGAGATATGTCTACTTACGCGGGTGATCGATCGTGTAAGCAGTGAGATTTGTACGTTATTCACACCAAACCATCAAATCCTTGTGTGTTTTAGCGGGTGAAATATTTTTGATGGATCTAAACAAGAAATGGTATTCAGATTCTACAAATGTTTTTTTCGGTTTTGAGAAATCATTAGTACTAAAAAGAGTATGTTCTGGTTTGATTATGTGAATTTTTATCTATTATCTAAGAGGAACATCGCTTCCCATTTTCATATTTATGAGTTTGTTCTGGAAAAAAGATGCCCAACGCAGAATTGTTTCGCTCATTTGTATCGTGAATTAATTGATTTTTTTATTAAAACTGGTTTGAAAACCGATTACATCGTAGAAAAAGATCGATGAATAAAATAGAACACTAACAATTTTTTCCACATAAGCGAAAGCAAATATTTTTGATGACACATTAAAAAAATCATGACGGTATTGTTTCAAGTTCAAGGCAAATAAGTAGACGTTGCTGTACCCATAATAACAAACGGATTTCTAATATTTTTTACGATAATACGACAACAATTCTCATAATAATGTAGAAATATATTATTCTTTGATTGTCATTATCAAATTTATTTTGAGTTAGCTTCGGTGAAGCCACTAATGAACAAATTTGAACTGTAAAACGCAAACGAGATATGTAATAAAATTGACTAAAATCTAAGCATGTATGTAAATAAATGACCTAGAATTTTAAACAAATTATCAGATTTAGAAACCTAAACACCAAAAGCAGTAAAATCCAAGAAAAAAAACTCGACCAAATACCAAAAAAATAAAAAATTAGTAATTGAAAAGAAAACTGTTGCGGCATATTTCAAGCGGTGAAGCTTTTTCTTATTGAATCTAGGTCAAGATCGAGTAAGCAATTTTTTTGGTTAATCAGAAAATTTCCAAATTTAAGGTTTATAAACTTCTAACAACATATTGATAATACTTTATTCTAAGGCGTTATTCTTGTCCCAAACATATTGAATTGCTGAGAAGAAAGCTCAAACTTTTTTTTTTTTTGGAGGGACTCTTCCCATAGTCATAATCACCATCCAGAGTCAGCAAATTTATCCTATTAGGTCTTTTTATATATTGTTATTGTAGATTTGTGAAGATTTATAAAGATTTGTAAATATGAAAGATGTGGAGCAATTTGAGATCAATTAAAAATAAATTTGTTGACTTATTTTGTACTATTATATTTGAAATCATTTCCTCCATGTTTTCTTCAATTGAGTAGCAGAATTGTCGGTAGAGTTGATTTTCAACAAAATAAATTAGTAGGTTTCTTAAATTCTAACATGGTGTTTTCTTTCGGAAATAAAACAGTAATTAGAACTTCGTATGAGTTTCTTATGTGTATACTTACATGAAACACCGCAATTTAAAATGGAGCAAGTCCACACTCGATTTTGTTTGTAAAGTTTAGCTGTTTATGTTGGGTCCTCTTACAGGAAAATCGTTTTTTCCTATTACATTTTTACTCGATTTCCCCTCTAGAAACTGCTCAGAAATTAAACACATATTCATAAAATTAACATAGAGCATATATAGCTTAAATCTAGATGGTTTTAGACGATCTATATTTTTATTTGAAAAATTAAGTATTTAAATTAGATTTATTTTGCGCATATATACCGAAATGTTTATTCCTAGATCCTACGAAGAGCTACTGATTATTTTCCTAATTACTAAATTAAGAGCACAATAATAATAAAATGGTGGATGGCCGTAAGGCTACCTCTTCATAATAGCCGGTTAACGAAGACTTATGATTGCATCTGCACTGCCTCCCTGTTGTTTATAAAAATGGAGTAACTAAAATCTTCATTAAATGTCATTTAGCACCTATTCCCTTTGTTTCAATTTATTTGTTGTGTAAAAATTTTGTACACAAATTAAAGAAGCAAACAAAATTACTTTTATAATCTTGTATTCTATTGTTTATTTCAATCTTTTATCAACAAAAGAGAGATAAAACACTATTTAATACGAAGATAAAAAAATAAAATAGTGGTAACTTTTGTTTTGCAACGTGAGAACAACATTTATTTTGCAACAAATTTTTTACCTTGAAACTATATATGATTGAAACAGAGGAGGTAATTCTTAAAGCAAATTTGTCGTCTGTCAATAAATTTTCGGTAACTTCTTCTAATCATTGGTTATATTTTGTACTTACCAACTGATCATGTTTATTTACAAGTCTAAGCTAAATCACATATTTACAATTGATATGTGTATATTACAGTGGTCGACAATATCTTGAGTAAAAATCGATTTTTGAACTATAATCAATAGGTGTAGTTGCCATTTTTTTCATGATTGCATTTACATAAGTATTTTGGAGCAAAATTTACTAATAACATGCTTTCTTTCTAAAAGAAAATAAAGAAAAACTCAACAAAAGAATCAAATTAAAGTAATACATGATAGCTGCGTAGGGTTTCCAATCTCAAGTTATTTTTAAGATAAAATGTATTTGGGTAAGAATACCACTTGGAGACATGTTTATTTGTATATCTATAAGTGTGATCATGTCAAAAGATACAAGTGTGATTATGTCAAAAATATGCAAGTGTGATTATTTATAAGAGTGATTATGGGGAAAAGTATGGGCCACATATGCCATTGCATAATTATCTTTTAGACAATGTCTTTGGTGCCACTTTGTTGCTTTTAAGCTAAATTGGCCACAAATACTATCAATCAGTATTTATCTTACTATTGATAAATGTGACCCTTACACAAAAACAATGCAATTCCTAAAGCAATACTATTTATAGTGTTTTGAATTTATACTATATTTAATGTATGTTGTGAAATCCAAAATTTACTCATAATCATAAAACAAAATAATGTACATAAAACATGTCTGTATACATGAAACATGTCTGTGTCATAATTATGTACTTTATTTTGACACAGCTGTATCGTGAATTTTAAGAAATTTTATTTTGGTAGTATGTAGATAATTTCTTAAAATTAGCCAATTTAATGTTATAGTAAATTAGGAAAATTACTTGTACTCATGGACGAACCATTTCCTATTACTTTTTGGTTACATAAAAATTTTGATCGTTAAGTCTCACATTTTAAACAGGTAAGTTAAATACCTACGTGTTACGCATGATTTTAATTTCAGAATATCTTAAAAATCTAATAGAACATTATGTAAAAAAAAAAGTTATATACTATCATCTGATTATAAAAGAGTAAATTATTGTTATTTATATAATAACTACAAATATATATCTAGAAATTATAAATACCATAGATAAAATTCTGTTATTTGTTTTAAATTAAACTATATTATAAACCTATATTTTAATATACACATCGATTCACTTTTTTCCTTCTCCATATTCTTTTACCTTAGTAAAAAAATTTTTATAGTCAAATAATATAAATATTTTTAAGTATTTATTTTAGAAAATTTTTAGTTACATTTATGAATTAATCACTACTATCTCAATAACTCGTGATATTTTAACATTCATTGAATTTATTAAAAAAATTTATGTATTTATTTTTTTGAAACATGACTAATCTTATTATTATCAACAAAACCTCTTATTAGCGTGCATTTATACTATTCATTTTTTTTCATCCTACATTAAAATTTAAAATTTCTCATCATTCTTAAAAATTATCACTGACCATTATTTCTTAAAAGACTTATATTTCATTAAGAATTTTATTGGTAAAATTTTAAACATTATTTTTAACTTTCCATAGTTATTATTTTTTATATGTTTATCAATTTCTTTCATTTTATCAAGTTTACATTACCTGTAGGAAGAAAACAGTATTTTTATTTTCCATCTTTAGTAACTTTTGACTTAAGTTTTTTTTATAGAAATTTTAATTATTAACTTTTTATTTATTTTTAGTTGTATATTTTAGGATAATTGATTTATTGCTTTATTTTATTCATATAATAGTCCACATTATTTATGTTTTAAAATACTTATATATCACTCTAATGAGATATATAAAATTGAAATAAGTGTTTAAATTAATTTAATCTTAAAATTAATTATTTTGAAGTGATTACTTGTAGAATCTACAATATTAGATTAATGCTGATGTGGACACCTTAAGAAGAGAAAAATCTCTGCTATTATACATACGATTTGATACCATCATATAAATTTTCTCAATTATATCGAATAATTTATAAAAAAGAAGGTTATATCTAATATAAAAACCAATTTCTTGTTGGTCTTTGGATATGAAAAGTATATATATATATATATATATATATTTTATCAGCAAACCTATTCGAGTAAATGAAAGTCCCTTTAGGAACTACGAAAGGATGACCAAAAATCCAAAATCTACAGGATATAAACATAAGGGATTTTGGGGAATCTCCTAAAAGGGAAAGGAAGTTGAAAAAATTGAGGCTTAGTACTTAGAAAAATGATGCTTATTTATAGGTTGAATTTGTTGACTTCTAAGTGGCTACGCATTCACAAGTATGGTCGAGACTCGAGTTCAGGGTTTGGTGGTTTCAAATTTTAATGGATTATATCACTAATATAACACTATTGCTATACCTTCTTTAATTAAGTAACATCAAAATCTCATAAACTCATCAACCTTTTGCATATTTCTAGAAATACATACAATTCTTTTGAATTTCTAGAAAATACAAAGAAAAATGTTTAAGTTAATTTCATATTCATATTTATCAAATGCTTATATCTACAACTTATATATTTTGATAAAACACTACAAATTATATTTAAAAGACGTTAACTGAAGTATAAACGTCATTAACTCTGTTCATGATCATAAACCTAATTAATTAACTTACTTTTAAACATAATTTTAAGGGGTTACCAAAAAATAAAAGTATAAAATGAAACATCATTAGATTGTTTTGTTGATAATAGAGTTATTGAAGTTTCTAATTCTCTTAGAGCATCTCCAACCCCACTCTATTTTCTTTTCTAAACTCTATTATAGAGTAAAACATTCTCCAACCCTCACTATATATCTTACTCTAAAATAGAGTAATTAAAATAGAGTAATAGAAATATTACTCTATATTGGAGTAATACTATTCATTATTCTATTATAGAGTAGACATATTTTTATTTTAAAAATAGTCCTTTAACGTTTAAATATTTTTATTTTATACTTAATCAATATTATTAAACAATTTTTAGTTATGTAGTTAACTAAATGTAGATAATTTATTTTATAAATTAAAATAATTTATATAACTAAATAATGTTTTGGTTGATGTAGGTAGGTATCAAGGTTAAAAAAAGCTTATTTCACACTTTAAAATGCTTTAAATGATTATTTGTAAGAGAAATACTTTAATGATGATGCTTAAAAATATATTATCTTTTTGTTTTTTAATATTGTGTAAGTAATTTTACTCATATAATATATTTCTAATTTCATTGACATCATAATTTTATTGGAATTTGTCTTACGATAAAATAACTGAGTTAAATTTACAATTCTGATAAATAATATCTTTAAAAACAATTAAGTATAAAAATAATATACTTGGAATATTTTATTTACAGAAAAATAGATAAATGAGTTGGAGTAAAACCCAACTCTATTTTAGTATTACTCTATCTAGACAAAAAATAAAAGAATGGATTGGAGATACTCTTAGTACCGTTAAATCTATAATGTAAACTATAAATGTGGCGGTAAGCCTGCTTATTAACATGAATTAGTTTGTTTTGTTAGTTTATTTTTATAGAATCCCAAAAGGTTTATGTATATATTTATGAATAATAGCTAAATATTTTTTCCCTTCCATTCACCGATAATCTACTATTAATTTTATGTGGCCACTATTAACATATTAAATGATCGACCAAAAATAAAAATTTAAGTATCCCAAAATTAATTTGAATATGTCCTTATGAGACATCTTACATTCATTTTCATTATTCTCATGACACAACTAACTAATGAAAAAAACGTAGTGAAGAATAATGATCATATATATGTACTAGAAAATTGGATTTGTTGTTTTATTTAAATATCTACATTTGTCTATTCAAATATTTTGTTTTGTTTCGTATTTTTATTAGGTATATTAATAATTTTAATACCAAAATTCTTTGGAAGAACAAAATATTTTAATAAATTATAACCTCACACATTGTAGAAGTAATATATATCTTTATCTCTCATATCATTATTCTTCGAAAATAGTATCTCAATGCTAGAAATTTTCATCAATGAAACATGTTAATATCGACAAATAAAAATTCATTTCTTAGCAAGAAACATACACTTGCAAAATAAATTCAACATAATTTATGATAAATCTAATGATAAACACATTACAAATGTTGATAACTTTATGCTCTTCTTCAATATTGATTGCATCGCAATCACTTCAACTGAAATCATTTTCTTCATTGTTATCATCAATATCCTCCACATACAGTATGGTAAATGACTGCACATCGGATGCACACTATAAACATAAAAACTCTTCGATCGATTCTAGTCTAAGAATCACCTAAAAACTTCTATCTTCCATTTACCCAAGTCGCCAGTGTTAATTTCAGTCTCTTAAAACTTGCAGAAATATAAAATCATTCCTCAAACAATATTTACGAATCATCAAAATATTTTGCATTGAAAAAGGACATGAAAATCAACAATTCTTTGTGAAACTAAATAAAAAACCACATGAAATCAACATTGGACTCGATGATCAATTACTTGGCTCGTCTGAGTATAAGTATTAGAGGAGAATATACATGATCAAGTATAGTGGACCGTCAAATGCTTATAAAGAAAATTTGAAATCTATTTGTTAAAAAAGTATTGTGGACCGTTAAAGTTTGTGTATAAAATGAATTCCAAAAATCCCAAACCGAATACTATTCTAGAATCCTATTATGACGAGGATTAAGATTTAGATAAATTATATTTCTAGTTAAGATAGATTAACTCTTGTGTATATATACAATTATACATCATTCATTAATCAATAACAAAAACCATTCTCTAAAATTATCATGGTATTAGAGCTTTTGATCCAATTCCAGTGGATCATACTTAAAACATCCACATTAAAAGTTTTGTGACCTTCACTTCAAGAGTAACGAGAACTTTAGTCAAATATATATGTTAGTTTATCAAATAGAATACAAAACCAAAGAATGTTCCCTCTTCAAACATGTTGTGTTGTCATTACAACTAATACTGTCTTCTCTAGAAGCGTGGAGTTTTCATCATCACCACCGAAGACTTTCTTCTTTTAGGCGCCACAATAAAATATGTTTTAAACAATCATTCAAAGCCACTTGTGCTTCTGAACCCAATCTATTAGTTATATCAGGGGCATATTTTTGCTTTCCAAGTAAAATGAGTTTCTCAAATCTCTCCAAAAAGCTTTTATAGTCACCAAAAATCCCAGGACAGATGAAGTCGAAGAGAATCCAAATTTCTTTCAGAAAATTTTGCAGCAGTGTACCAGTTACTAGAACATGGTGAGTACTTGATAACTCAAGCAAACCCTTGTAACGTTTTGCATGTTTGTTTCAATCATATGTTTTGCATGCTTGTTTTAATCAAAAAGCGTTTGTCCTTAATTTTGGTTGAATTTAATAGTTTGTTGGAAAAGCCAACAAAATGACTAAATTACTAACTAGGTGGATTGGATCTCGAGACCTTCTAGAAAACCCAAAGTACACCAGACCAAAGGAAAATAATTGAAAAAAGGCCAAAAAGTTATAAAATTGGCAGCCACAAGCATGTGCTTGCCTAGCTTGGCCTGAGCGCCGATTCTGGCTGACAGTCCTATAAATCTGAATTCTTCAAATCATTGATCCATCATGGATGCTGGGACCACTACCATTGCATGATCTATCAATTTTGGTTCAAAAAAATCTAAGCAAGAAGCTGGAACTGTCGAGTTTTGCCTAAATCAATGTCTTATCTCCAAACCCGTGTCATCTCTATATATTCTTCCACCCTCATGAGACAATGTATTTTTCAAAGCCTTAATCATGTTTTCTGATGTGGATATAAAGATTTTGCAACTTCTCCTCTCAATGAGAATTGATTCCCTTTTTCATTATAAAATGTTGGAACTCGTTGTTATATGGAGTTCGTTTGAATGAAAAATGGAAAAGTGGAGATTGTGAGTCAAGCTTAAGCTGAGACTCGTGTGCGTGTTTATAGACGTGCAGGTTTAATAACCAACACTTGTTGGACCTATTTATTTTTAATTTGTATAATAATTAATTACACATGACTAACATTGGTCAACAAGTTATCAATATTGTGATTAATTCTATGGTTAATACCATGATTAATACATATTGAGTAACCTCCAATTTTTGGTGTAAAGACACAAATTAATGGTGATTAATTTTGTACATTATTATATATGATTTTTTGTGCTATAAAAGAAAGACTTTTTGTACACATATGAGAAATATATGATGATAGATAAATCTCATTCTCTTCCACCCATGGTAGAAATCTCTCATAGTTTTGTCTTGGGTTTTCTTTGAGAGTACAACACAAAACAAAGTTCGTCGGGCTTCAAGTTTGGGTGATGCAAATAGAAGATATTGCAGTTGTATCATGAGATTTTGAAATGTCATGTAAACCGTCTCACTACGGGACATTTACAGAACTAAGGAAAGAGATTCGTCTCGACTCTGCAAATCTTTTCCTAATTCTTTTATCAGTAATATTTATTTTTATATTATTTCTTCACAATTGTCAGTTTGGCCATATCGTATGGTTTATGCTGTTACATAAAAAACTAAATCTGCTTCGTTATCCCAATCTGGTATTATAGTTTTCTTTTCTCTCCATAGTCGTTGTGATCCCCCAATTCATGTCTCTCGGAGGATCAACCACTTGATTTACATATACATCGTCCTTCCAAAGCCTGCATTTTATGCAGCTTTACAATTCTTCTTGTATTTATGTTCTTGAGATTTAACCATCTCCTTTGAACAACGAAGATTTGTTGCGAATGAAAAAATATCGTCTCCGTCTGAGAGAATAAAAAGAAGAACTAGTTTTTTCTCATATATAAACGATCCACGATAAAAATTTACCATACAAAAAATATTCCCTCCGCAAATATAAAGTTCCATCCATATTTTCTAAGTTGAAGTTTATCCGATACTGTCAAAAAGTTTTTTTCAATTCCAAAACGTATGTTGAATTATTTTTATCCGTCTTCGACATAATGTGTATGACATACGTGGTATGCTTTATAATTACATAGTTTGCATTATGTATCCCACATTTATCATGCGCAAAAAAACCGATTATAAAATGAAATCCGTGAAATACAAACCAAATAATATTTTAGAAATTCTATTGTAGTAAAGATCAAATTAATTTAGATAAATCTGATCTCTTGTTGAAATATACTTTCTTACAGGAGTTGTATGTCACTCATTAATCACTATCACAAAACCATTCTTCTAAACTTATTAATAAAAACTCAAAACTAAGCGTATGATTCTTCCCAAGACTAAATTACAGTACATGTCCTAATTTTTTTTTAAATTTGGATGGCTATCTTGAGGCTATACTGGTTACATATTCTAAGTCTACTTTTCAAAGTTTATTGGTCTTTAGATTAAATTGAAAAATTTATTTAGTTGAAAAAATATTCAAAATAACCCACAATAACTATAATAATCATATATGTAGGGTATATCTTTGATTGAAAATCTCGTAGAAGAAAAGTAAAGATGTTATAAATTGCTCAATGTTATTTATCAAAGAGTTCGCAATTGACAATTTGACATGATATTGGATTATGGAACTCAAGACAACTTTCTAAGATGTATGAATCAATTCTGTGAAAAAGTAAATATCTAATTTGAGGGTCAGAAGGGGAGAATAGGATATATTATTTTATTTGATTTAACTTTTTTTGCCACAATTACTGGAGATGGTGGTGTCAGTATCTTTGAAATTATGAAGAAATTTGTCCCTATAAAGTTAAAACCCACAAATTATGACCTACTTTCAAACACCATATATTTCTCCACAAACATGGGGTCATAATCAATTAATAATAAAACCAAATTATAGATTAACAGATTTCATTTGATTTTGTTTATGTCATGAAGGCAATATTTTTTTAGAAAGAAGTAACCCTGCTTTAATGCTTATGTCAATAATGTTTCAGATTCGGTTAGCAACCTACTCTCGTGGTTGGACAAGGAAATAGAAAAGAAAATAATTTCAATAGTATTAATTTAAAAAATAGTTATAATTTTTTTTTCCGGATATAAAATAGTTATGATTTTTCTACGAATTCACACAGTTCGCAAGGCAGTAAGTCAGAGAGAAAATTTTCCGATTATTATATACATGCATAATTTTATGCAAATATAATTTATTAATGGGTGAATTTGCTAGATAATCTAGATTGTTGGAGGGAGGCAGAGCACACATCCCTTAAATTTGGTTCAAATTTGTCTTCGATCCACCGAGACTCGATCCCGGAAAATCTTATATAAAAAAAGGATTTTGTGAGGATTATGTAAAAGTGACTAATATAAATATGAAAAATTATTGTCAAATCAATCTAATCAAAATATTAAAGAAAGAATCGAGCAGAGCACTAATCCCGACAACGACCATTGACAGAACAACCGGCATTCAGAGTCTCGGTGTAACCTTCAAACTCAGCTCGTCTCTAAACACGACATTGACTTCTAAATTCATACTCATTTAAGTTTTGGTGTACTTTGTAACTAATTAAGCTCGGTTTACATCCCTAGTTATACGACCTCGTCCATTCCCGAAGCTTCTTTATTTTACAAAAATCTACAAACTTTCTAATATTACCGAACTATCCCTTGTTGCATTCGACCACCAACAATTGTCGCCGTTTGTGGGGATGTAGATTATTCTATACGCACAAAGAATGTCGGCAATGATAGGACATCCGCCTAGGGAGCCCCCACCTCTCCAGCCGCGACTTCTCCTCCTTAGATCGAAAATTTGATGCCTCAAGCCGAAGACCCAAAGTTTAACGAGCAAACAACTGAAGATCTCCTTTGGATTTTCCTTACACAAGTGAACAAGCTACCATCCGAACAGGCGGTGTGTAACGAAATGATTAACATCATCCTAATCTTCGGAAAGTAGACCCCTTGTACAAGCACCAAATGGAAACTCACCTCGCTAACAAAGCAACCTCGATAACCAACCATAACCTAGTTACTCTCTTAACAGTCCCCGATGCATTCCACAACCAGTTACGCTCGAGCCCGTTCCTATAGCTTACCCCCACATCAGCATACAAACGCGGAGGCCCTGAACCAAGCCCGAGAATTCAAGCACATTTGGGAGATCAACGAGATGAAATAAATGCTCAAATAAATGAGCTACCAAGTTTACCAAGCAAAAAGCTTGGCCCCAAAGATAGACCAAGTCTTGATGGAAGCTCAAAGTATACCGTTTACAACATGGGTAAGAAACACATCGGTGTGCAGCCAAGGCAAGTTGAAACTCCGACCTACAACAAAACTTCAGACCCATTGCAATTCGTGACTACTTTCACTATCGCAATGGGGCGAGCTCAGGTCCCCCCCCCCCCCCCAAAGAACAAGACACTGATTACTGTCTATTCTTTATCGAGAGGCTCATGGGCGCCGTACTCGTCTGGTTCTCCTGGCTTGAAGCCAACAGAGTCGGAAGCTACACACAGTTATCTACTCCTGACACACTATTCGATATTTATTAAACCAATCATGTTTAAAGCTGATTTGTGGACTCTAACACAAGGATAAAAGGAGTCCATGCGATCGTACATCGAGAATTATGGATTATGGATTATGGATGATGATGACACCGGGCTACACGCACTACAACACGAGCTATGGTACGAATCACAGTTTTGGAGAGACATAAAGTTAAATAGGCCAAATTCGATAGATAATGCATTGCATCGTAAGTCGCGAGGGTACTTATGTTAAAATCAAGGAAGAGTAGGCAACAAGGTCCAAAAAATATGCTCACCAAAGGGCACATGTGTTAAAAGAAAAACTGAAGTAAGCCGCGAGGAGAAAGGAACCTTCCTTATCAATAATAAACAACCCAAGCCAATGAACCGACCCGAGCGTTCAGGTAACCAACAACTCCCGTTGAACAAATCCGTCAGAGCAAACCCCTCATCAAGCAAAGCTCCCGATTATTGCACCTTCCACGAGATATATGGACACAAAACTTCGAAATTCCGCTCGCTCTAGAGCTACCTTTTAACCAGTACAACCAATGTAAGAGGCAAAAAATTTGCCTTAGCAAAGGTCGGAGGCCAAACAGTTTAGAACAGTAGAAACAAACTATAAAAAACGCGAGGACCGAGTTCAACCAAATGTTTTGCTACCACTAGTGTCATTCCCGGTACTCAAAGCGCCCAAGATGGCTCGGCCTAACATCAACGATCCGCACCCAAAATCCACAAAGAGGGTCACGATGATAATGGGAAGCCTAAAAAATTGTAACGACTCGGTCAGGTCAATCATACAATACCAAAGGAAAATTGTGACAGCCAAAAACTGGAAACCGAGCACCGTGGAAGAGCTGACAGACTATGCCAAACATCTGACCTTCTCTTTAACTGATATTGAGGGTTTCGACATGCCTTATAAAGACCTTTTGGTTATGGAAATCCAGATAGTTGACTACTCCGTAGCCAATGAACTCATTGATACTAGGAGCTGGTAGACGTTAACTTTAAAGAAACCCTGGACATAATGAATCTCGGGGACTATGAAATGAAGCCGCCAATCCGACCTCTCACCGGCTTTGATGGCAATACAACAATGACGACCAAAACAATTAAATTGCCCGTCTGCATAGGAGATCAAGTAAAGACTTCCAAGTTCCTGATTGTCGATGAACTCGTGATCTACAACATCAAACTCGGTACTCCGTAACTACATCAAATAAGAGCAGTCGCTTCGACATACCTCCAATGTTTAAAGTTTCCCACATCAGTCAAAATGTACACCCTCTATAGAGATCAGACGATGTCCCACTCATGCTTCATCATTGAACATAAATTAAGAAAGAAGTCGCATGAGCCATACAAATGTCTGGTCATAGCCTCAGATACAGGACAATCCTCTTATGGACAGAAATCCGAGCTGGGGGCTTATCATGCAAGTAAATATCGACGATAAGTACACAGAGCGTTGTATCGATATAGGAACAGACCTCGATGAAACTATCAAAACTAAGTTGATTCATTTCTTATGACTAAACATCCTGACGTTCGCATGGTCAACTGATGACATGCCAGGAATCAGCCCGACGGTCACAAGTCACAAACTCAACGTGGACTCGACCTTTAAACCCATTAGGCAAAAGAGACACAAGCGCGGTCCCGAGAGGGAAAATGCAGTAAATGATGAGGTCGCATGCCTATCTGCGGTAAGGTTGAATACATGGAGTTGCTAGCTAATCCGGTCGTGGTGAAAAAGAAAAACAAAAAATGGAGGGTCTACGTCGATTTAACCAACCTTAACAAGGCGCATCCAAAGAACAATATCCCATTACAACATATAGATCGGCTAGTCAAAGCGACTACGGGCAACAAGCTCATCTCCTTCATGGACGCCTTTTTCAGGGTACAACCAAATCATGATGTTCTCCGGTGATAGATAAAAATCTGCGTTCATCGCAAATCGAGACACATACTGCTACAAAGTTATGCCTTTCGGACTCAAAAATGCCGGTGCCACACACCAACTGCTCAACAACCAAATGTTTTTTAACCAGCTGGGGAACATGATAGAAGTCTTTATTGACGATATGCTCGTAAAATCGCGCAAAGTCGAAGATCTCGTCATGCACCTCCATTCTTGTTTCCAGACCCTAAACATGTATGTGATGAAGCTTAACCTGACCAAATGCACCTTCATGGTAACCTCGAGCAAATTCCTTGGTTATATCATCACACATAGAGGAATCAAGGTGAACTCGAAGTAGATTACAACAAACAAAGATCTCCCATCGCCAAAAAGAAGCGTGAGTTGCAGCAACTCACCGGATGAATCGTCGCACTAAATAGATTCATCACAAAGTCAACAGATATGTGTTTGGCATTCTATAAATTGCTGCAGAAGTAACAAAAGAAAAAAGATGACGACACTAAAGAAAAGTTCTGATTGGACGAAAAATGCGAAGAGGCCTTCCAAGAGCTCAAAAAGTACATATCCACCCTGCCTCTATGGATACTACGACAAGAAGGTTCGAGCAAGAAATTTTGAAGAAGTTGACCTTGTCCTCCGAAAATTTTTTGGAAACACCATGGAAAAAACTCATGAAAGCTTAGCACTAACTGGGAAGGACAATACCAAGTTACGAAGGTCGTCAAGCCCGATGAATACGAACTTATGAACATGGAGAGAAAACCAATTTTGCATTCCTAGAACTCCATGAATTCAGGCTTGATCCAACTCAAAGGAAAAACCAACTAATTACGAAGGCAGAATGTCAGGAAAATCTATAGAAACAAAAACAGAAAGGCGAGCCATACAAGACGAAGGGTTAATCAGAATTTTAGTTTCGTATTTCCACCGAAAGCCAAGCCAAAATCTCGTATAATGCTCCGAACTTTTCGTGCAATCAATGACTAGGACTGGGAGTGTCATCCGGAATTTTGAGTAATAAAAACTTCGGTCTCGCATCTTCCTAAAACAAGCCAAACCCAGATGACGAGAAAAGTAACCATGACGACCCCTCGAATCTTGGGCACGGTTATTGATTACGATTGTCGTGTGTTCCCGTCAAACGACACTTTGATTCCCAAACCTTCCTAAATGCCTCCGAAACAAATTTAAACCATATTATAACATCTCCCGAAGTCCGCCGACCTTAGTTGAAGCTTCATTCGCTGAATTAGGGAGAGAATTGATAGAGGTGGGCCGAACACACACCCCTTAAGCTCGACCCAAATTCATCTTGGACCCATCCAGAAGGCATGATTCCTAGAGAAGCCCATTAAGGAGAAGTGGTTTAGCCCATCAATGAGGCTCGATTTCCGAGAAGCCCGCTAAAGAGAAAAGATTAGGTGAAAGTGACTACTATAACTATGGGGGATCATTTTCATATCAATATAATCAAAATATTAGGAAGAGAATCGAGCAGAGCACTATCTTCAGCAACGACACAACCATTTACAGAACAACCGGCACTCAGAACTTCGGTGGAATATTCAACCTCGGCTCCATTCTTTGGTGGAACCTTCAACCTCGGCTCGTCTGTAAACACGACCTTGACTTCTAAATTCATACTCATTCTAAGCTTCAGTGTATTTTGTAACAAGTCAAACTCGGTTTACATCCCTACTCGTAGGACCTATTCTGCAACACGATAATCGAAGCTTAAACCTCGTCTATTCCCAAACCTTTCTTATTTTACGAAAGTCTACGAATCTTCCTAATATTATCGAAGTACCCCTTGTTGCATTTTTCCACCAATATGAATGTTTTTAATTTAGCTATTGTGATGGCATAAATATTTGATATTTTTAGCATATGATTTATATAAAATAACGTAATAGCATGTAAAATAATGTGTTACTGGTTAAAATATCATATTATATATTTTAAAACAAGCGAATATAGGATATTTATAAAATATGTTCTATATAAATAGTCCAACTTATTTAGGAGTTTTCCATCCATCATTTTACAAAAAAATTACCAAAATAAGAATGCATGGTCATTTGGTTGCATATAACCTTCATTAATTAGATAGACTTTATGCAAATACAAATATAATCATGAGTAAACTAATTCTTTGTAATAGTACATGAAAAATGCATATTATTGACATTTGACAACAAAATGAAATCATAGTTATTTCTTATATCTTGCTAAATTTTGTTAGGTGCATAAATCTGACCACGGTAGGAATTACGAATTCTGATATTGGCATATGTTTCAACATAAAAGGATCTGACTAAGAAAGAAATCATGATGGTATGATTCGTTAAACCTAAACACCACTTCCAAAAGGCTAATTAAATAATAAAAATAGTAGCTATAATGATTCCAAAATGGTAAAGAAGTAATTACACTAAACTAGAGTCAAAAGAGCATGACGTGATTATTACATCAACTTTACGTATAAACCCAACTTCCACTGTCTATATAAACCATCACATACATAAAAACTTCTCAACAAACTTAAAACCTCGTAAGCAAAAGAAAAAAAATGGTGTTTGCGGTTATAATAACAAATGCAAACGCGTTACTTGTAACGCTACTATTACTATCTCTTTCTTCCATTCCATTGTCTTCTTCCACAATCCAACAAGACTTTGTGATGTGTCTCGTCGACAACTCCGACGCTTCGTTTCCAATGGACTCGTCGTTCTTCACTCACGACCTAAACGCCTCTTCCTTTAAACTCGCGTTAGAGATGTCGGCTCAGAATCTCCGTTACTTGATGCCGTCAAATCCCAAGCCAGAGTTCATTTTTGAGCCGCTTTACGAAACGCACGTTCAAGCCGCCGTTGTTTGCGCAAAGAAGCTGCAGCTTCACTTGCGGCTAAGAAGCGGCGGTCATGACTACGAAGGCCTCTCTTACGTCTCGGAGATGGAAACGGCGTTTGTGATCGTCGATTTGTCGAAGCTTAGACAGATCAATGTCGACGTGGAAAGCAACAGCGCGTGGGTTCACGCGGGTGCTTCTATTGGAGAGGTTTATTACAGGTAACTAAGCTAATGATTCGTATATGTTTATATTATTAGTAGTTTTTGTTTTCTTTATAACGATTACTATATTATAAGCTACACTAATTTATCAGAAAAATGTGAAAATGCTACATTAGTTTAAAATTATTCGAATTTACACAAAAATGTATATATTTCTTGATGGACAGTGGGACATCTGATTACTTTATAAAAGGTATCAAAATTTGTTAATTTATACCCATTATCAAAATATATTCTTTTCTTTTTATTTTATTTTAGAAAAGAAATGTATATATTTCATGATTATATTTTTTTGGGATACCATGCAAATGCAACACAGAATCAAACCAAAAATTTCGGTTTACCCATTGATTTATACACGGTTTTGGATATCAACCGGCTGGTTATTTCGTTTTGGCTCTTATGTAATCTTTGGGATACGGACTGAGATGAAAAAGAATGTTGATAATTTGTAACAAATCTTTTAAACCTAACCAATTTACGAAAAGAAAATGAAATATGGTTAAGCCATGGTTATTAATCGGTTTACTTTCACGGTTTAAAGGATCCAAGAGAAAAGCAAAGTCCATGGTTTTCCGGCGGGTTTATGCACGAGCCTAGGCATCGGTGGCCACATAATCGGCGGAGCCTACGGTTCAATGATGCGTAAGTTTGGACTCGGAGCTGATAACGTCCTCGACGCTAGAATCGTTGACGCCGACGGCAAAATCTTAAATCGTGCGGCGATGGGAGAGGACGTTTTCTGGGCGATTCGCGGCGGTGGTGGAGGAAGCTTCGGCGTAATCCTTGCCTGGAAAATCAAACTCGTTCCTGTGCCAGAGGTCGTTACAGTGTTCACCGTCACGAAAACGCTAGAGCAAGACGGAACTAGAGTTTTGTATAAGTGGCAACAAGTCGCCGATAAGCTCGACGAAGATCTCTTTATCCGTGTGATTATTCAGCCGGCGAGCAAAGCATCGAAGAACAAAGAGAGAACTATCTCAACTTCGTACCAAGGCCAATTTCTCGGTGACGCGAATCGGTTGTTGCAGGTAAAATTAATGAGGTCAAATTCAAATATTGTGTAAATGTACAGATCTATTTTGTAATTTATGAAAGTTTTGTTGTGGCAAATTAAGGAAGTAAGTTTTGGTTATCACAATTTCAACTCCGCTTTGTTTGACAGGTGATGCAGAGGAGTTTCCCACAGCTAGGACTAACGAAGAAAGATTGTTTAGAGACAAGCTGGATCAAATCGGTAATGTACATTGCGGGTTTCCCAAGCACTGTGCCATCAGAAGCTCTACTTAACGGAAAATCTCTGTTCAAGAATTACTTCAAAGCCAAGTCAGACTATGTGGAAGAGCCAATTCCAATAGAAGGGCTAGAAGGGTTATGGGAAAAGCTTCTAGAAGAGGATTCACCATTGACTATATGGAATCCTTACGGAGGAATGATGGCGAAAATCCCCGAGACAGAGACACCTTTCCCACATAGGAGTGGGACATTGTTCAAGATCCAATGGCTGACTTTGTGGCAAGATGGGAAAGCAAGCGAGGCAAAACATATGGAGTGGATGAGGGAAATGTATAGTTACATGGAGCAGTATGTATCGAAAAGCCCGAGAGCTGCGTATGTGAACTATAGAGATCTTGATCTGGGGATGAATGGTAAAGAGAGTGATGCAAGAGAATGGGGTAATAGGTACTTCAAGGGTAATTTTGAAAGGTTGGTGAAGATTAAAGCTAAGTTTGATCCGGAGAATTTCTTCAGACATGAACAAAGTATTCCTATAAACCTTGAGTGAATTTTGAGTTAGACAATAATAAGATTGTGTGGTTTGAGATTTGTCATAGGAAAGACTTGTTACTTGTGTCTTTTTGTTTTTAAAACATGGTCAAAAACACTTGTAATTCAAAATCGTATCCAATCTAGTTCCTAGTGAGTTCTTCATTTTGGTTTTTTAGTTGAAATTTCAAATTTATTGCTCAATTGAAAATATTATTTACAAAAGAGGAGTTCGAATGAATTAAAAACAAATCGCAACAATTCTGAAAACAAAAAGGAAATTGAGTATCATGTGGGAGATTATAAGATTATACTGCATTAGCTTCAAGTAAGGTGTACAATAAACCATTGCGGGAGAAGACCTTCAATGTTGAGCAATGTTGAGCCAGTCATCGAACCAAAAGAAAAAGTAGTCTTCGAATAAAACATAAGAGACTTGTTCACGGATTTAAAGCAACTCTCTCCAAACCCAAGTGCCACTTGAAGTGTTCCTTCTTCTTGGTTGATAATTTTCCTCATATTTGAGCTATTTTCCTAAAAAGATAATAATAAGGTGACCGATTGGGTTGGTGTTCTAGGGTATGATCACAATTGTGTATGTTTCCCCTCTCTCTCTCTCTGTGGGATTCTGTTGGGGCTACGCATTGTATCTAACAGGCACCAAAAAGGCTGGTGAGATCATTATAGTCCCAAAGTTGTTGTCACAGGATGTTCGACCCTTCTACATTTTCTACTACAATGTTTAAAACAAAAAACATCAGAAAAGTTAGGCTCCTAGGAATTGGAGACAATGAAGAGTTTCGGCGTTGTTATGGATTCGTAGACAAAGGTATGTGTCACGTAAGTATCGCACCTCAACACGTAGAGAGTATTGCCTTCGCCGTGGAACTAAAAATTCTTTTATGAGCTCCTCCTCAGATGGAGCAAAACGTACACATTTGAAATTTACTGCAGCCATTCCTATATGTAAAGTTCAATGATTAGTGGAACGATGGAGTGAAACACCACTACAAGACAATATCATGAAATCCACACAGAAAATCTTGTAATCATAGGAACAAAGCAATCTGGAAGACTTATGTTTCAAAGAAGTTGTCTAAAAACCAAAACTGGACAGACTAAAAATGAAAAAATGAAGATGATCAACAAAATCAGATTTGGTAGCTCAACAATGAATACTGATTTCAATTTTCAACGTTAACCCTTTGTTGTTAAATCATGGAATTAAATGGTTGAATGCTACATGTCTGAATCCACAAAGGATTTTTACCCAACCTGGCACAATATACTACAACTTAGGATCATGTTGTAAGAATTTCGGTTAATTTGAAACAGAGCCCAAAAAAAATAAAAATGGTTGAATACTACATATTACACACATTCACACAAAGATTAAACATTAAACCTAATTGATGTACCTTGTTCAAAAAAACAAAAAAAACGGAATCATCAAAAAATCCGTATTTATATTCATATTCATGGAAACATTTGATAAAGGACCAAGACCACGTCTTTGTTATACTTTTGAGACCATGCTCAAACTTGATGATCCAAAAGCTTATAACCTCAAAACTCAGCTGGTACATCAATATCAAAATTTTCGGTTTATCTTTAACCAAACCAGTATAAACTCATCCTTCCTCCAAAAATGATTTACGAGAGAGTTATTATATAAACAGAACTCAGTTCTTCTCCTCTGTTCCTAACGAATTCTAAAGATTCTCTGTTACAACCTCGCCGCCGATTTGATTCTCCGATGGCTACCTCAAGCCATCTCCTTCTCCTCTTCCTCATTATCACCGTCACATTCCTCACTTCCGCCATTTCTCCACCATATCTAATCAACACGCCGACAGAATCATCGAAGCAATGATCGGAGCCAGAGATTTCCGTGACTGGGCCGCCAATTTCCTCCCCGCGTAGACGATCAATTCGGAATCCCTCTCTCCGCCACTATTTTCATCCCCGCCAATCTCTCCTCCTCTAATCCTCGTCGTCTCTCCGTCGCTTACCACATCGTTCCTCAACGTCTCTCCTTCACCGATCTCCGTCTATTACAACCTCTCGCTCGTCTTCCGACTATTCTCCCCGGAAACTCAATCGTCGTCACCAACAGTTCAGTTTCCGATTTCACACTCGACGGCGTTATCGTCTCTGAACAGATCCTTTCCTCTCTTCCTCAATTGCTATTCACGGTATTACTTCGCCGCTGATTTCTCTCGTTACGGCGATTTTGGTGACGGTGATACTACTTTAGCTGATAGTCTCCGTCCTTATCGTCGCCTTCTTCGTCGTCGTCGTGGTGGATCCAATGAAGAAGGATCCAACAACCGATGAAGAAGGATCCAACAACCGATGAAGAAGGATCCAACACCGATGAAGAAAGATCCAATACCAATGAAACCCTGCTTCTTTGTTCACTTCACATTTCTCAACAGCCACGTTCTTGCTTCCTTTGGCGCCTCTGTTACTGTTCTGATTCAACATTCCGGCGACTTTTTCCCCGCGCATTCTGTAACCGTCATGATTCCACTTAACGGCGTGAAGGTATATCTTTTTTTTGTCATCTTCAAGATTTTTTTGACTTTTTTTCAAGATTTTGTGAAATTCTGTATATGATCTCAATATACTTCTGTAAAGTGCTTTCACACTGTGCAATACTAATGAAGTAAAACAATTTTCTTGAATTTAAAGAAGAATTTTGTATTATTACTACGAAATTTGCATTTGCAAAAGAATCGAACTTTTTTTCTAGTATTACACTTCTAACGCTAACGTTAGGTTATTGTTCACTAAAATTTGGAGAGAATTAAAGAACAAAAGATTCTGAATAAATGCTTCCCAAAGAGAAAAAAAATCAGAACGAAAATTTTTCTATCTATATATCTAAAAGGTAAGTCATTGTTGTTGTTGTTGTCGTCTCGGAGTTGGTATAGTCTTGTTGGCTCTTGAGCTTTTACATCAAATCTACTCCGAAAAGTTTTGCTTTGGTTAAACTCACGGAACAGTTTGATGATATGAAGTGATCTTTTGAGTCTGATGAAGTCTTGTGGTTCCAGTACTCAACGAGTCGATGGTTTGGGTCAAGAGCTTCAATGGCCTGTACAGAAAGATTAAGTTGAGTAATGAGTAAAGATCATGGATAGGTTTTTGAATGAAGAAGAGCAAGGCTCGGAGTTAGATTTTTTTTACCTGAACTATAGATGGCGAGAGGAAACCGAACATTTGAAGCCCGTTGATACACTCAAACAGCGATAAAGTGGGAAGACCAAGACTTGTGGATGTATCTTTAACTCTCTGCAATACCATTTCCCAGCATTGTTGAGCTGAGACTGTGAAGAAGCTCTCGTCTGGAGATTCTTCCAGAGTAACCTGAGCATGCGAGAAAAAGTCCGGTGTTGTTATTACTTTTCAAGATTCGGTTTTTATCAAATAGAGAATATGTTGTGGGGGCAAAGGCTTTACCCTGAACAATGGACCCATGAGTCCTGCGTCCAAAACCTCGGAGATGTAATTGCTCATTCTTGTTGGATCAAGAACATTGTAGAACTTGACACGACTCCTAAATCCTGTAAAAGTTGTAAAAACCAAAAAAACTCAATAACCTTTTCAGCAAATTTCTGACAAAGTAACATTAACGAAGAGACTGTACCTTTTGGGAAGATAGCATTCTTGTTGCACCAAAGCTTTCCAAAAATCAAGATCCCAAGGTTTATAGGCTCGACCGATACACCTAAGTTCTCTGACGCGGTTAACTCGCCACTTGTGCTAACTTCTTCTTTAAAGTCTTCGTGATAATCCAACTGTAAGTCAATGTTTAGATCAAACGAACCTTCCTTTAGCTTCTTCTCCTCACTGATAACTGAACTAGTCTTTGTCTGATCTTCATCACTGTGTTCAACGCCTAAGATCTTGGAAGCCCATATCTTTAAATCATCTGATTCCCCTTCCAAAGCTCTGACCAACGAGCTTAACTCATCTATGGTGTAACGGAGAAGGATGAATCCATCTTTTTCGCCGCATGAACAAAGATCATCCGAGTGTTTAAGACAAGCGTATACTTCGGGAGAGCACTTGCAGCCAGAAGCCGAAAGATGCAAATCATAAAAGCATGAGAAGCATTCCCTTTCACAGTTTGAATCAAAGTCCTTCTCCATCTTCATCAAGCTTGAAGAATCCCTACCATGAGCTGCGATTCTTTCCTCTTCCATCTGTAACCGAGCCTATCAACATTTTCGAAAACATGAACCAATTAAGCATTAGAAAGTAGAAACCATATACAAATATCATGACTCAGGTAGTACCAGTTTTTCATTATTACCTGGATAGCGTTTGTTAGTGTTCCGTTCTTCCCACAGAAACTCTTCCATCTCAAGTTAGTTGTATTTTCCTTTCCCACAGAAGCTGAGAGTTCCCAAAGGGCCTTAACAGTTTCATAAGCTGCTCCTAGGAGAAGTTTGTCATGAGATAGAGAAGTCTTCCTTGTCTCTTTACTATATAATTCCACAGCGTTCTGTCCATGAGCCAACCAATCAACAGGAGCCACATTAACCGCTTCAGCGCAGTTGAAACCGCAGTTGAATCCGGCATGATATGCCCTCGGGAATGTCAATACATACTCCCCTGAATTCTGAACCACCCGATAAACTTGGACTCCTTCATCTTTCAAGATTGAAGGAGAGAATTGAGTAACCTGAATCCAATTAAAAAGAGAAGAGTTAGTCGCTAAACATGGTGAAGACTAAACAGGAAAAACGAACTAATCGAGTAGATGTTTTCTTCCTAACCAGGCCATGAAGTAGATCAGGCTGTTCGTCGAACAGGTCAGGTAAATGTTTTCTCATCGCCTTCTCGAGGGCGGTTGCATTGCTACCTGGAACACCATACCATACTTTTGGTTCCCCAAAGTGATGATAGTTTAATGAATATAGATGATGATCCTCCACATGCTGTTCAAGCCCACAAAAAAAATCAACCATCTAAACATCAAGAAATAAAATTCATAACTAATCGAAGTCTAAAAGTATATATACTTACCCAACAAAATGATGAAAAACACGTTCCCACATAGAGCCAAGGAACTAGAACTCCAGAGATATCACAATCCTCAAAAGAGAGTACAGAGCCGGGGAGACGCGGTAAGTTGTTCAAGTTCCAGCCAGAAGCTATGTACTGATCTATATCGTTACTGGTTAACATATCTGGCTTTTTATAAAACCCGCTCCCAAGAACCCCATTTTCCAAGTCAGCTCCATAGTATACCTCCACTTCATCTGTCGGTTGCTCGACAATCCGCCAGTATTCACCTTCTATTTCCTCCACAGACGGTGTCCATTTTGTTGTCTCTCCATCAGAGTCTTTCTTTTCAAAGTACGAGTCTTTAAAATGCAGAGCGTGTTTCTCAAACTCATCGAGCGTGAAGTCTGAACCCGAATTGAAGCCAAATTTCTCCTCAGCCTTGGGAGATGAAACTGATTGAGAAGGAGAAGAACCAGATCGTCTCCTAGAAGAACCCATTCTCGAGTTCCTTCTTCGTTTCCTTTTCCTGCTCTTCGGTTTCTTCTTCATAGGCTCCCGGTTCTGAAGCAGGTCCACGTTTTGAATCCGCGTAGGAAACTTTGTATGCTCCCATATACTCTTCTCCTTAAGCCGGCAAGGAGGCGTCCATGTGGATGGTGGGATGATACGACAAATACCAAATGGCTCTGCTAGTGGACGTATCTTTTCAATGTATGCAAGCGTATCTTCAAACTCCTGATGAACCAAAATCAATGAAGAAACTCAAAACATCAACAAACGAAACGAGAAAATCTCGAAATACATTCGAAAAATCGATTTTACGGAAACAACAAACATTTAGTACCTCTAATGATGGGGTGAACACTGGAGCGTCATCAATGTTTGGCTTCTGTGCTTCATCTCGTAACCATCTAGCAAGAACCTTTTTACATATAACAAAAACACTATGTTAACTCAAAGTTGCTTTAAGATTACATCAGATTACAAATATATTCTTACATTCCGATGACGTGGACTAGTAGGTGGTTCCATGTTAGTGTCCTTGTCTTTATCCTTGTCTGGAGTATGATTCTTCTGAGACATATCCTGCAAAATAAATCACATAATATTATCAGTTCATGAATTATAATAATCAGTTTATAAACTAATATATTTAGATAAGAAGAACCAAAATCAGAACATATGTGTAGATTTGTGTTTGATTATGATTTATGCCCAATGAATTCAAATTAACAGAGCTAGAAACGGTGATCAGTATCACCAAATCAAATCAAACAAACAATTTAAAAATTACAAAAACCAATCTAGAATTCAACATTAGCAATTCATAAACAAAGACAAAGGATCTATATTCTATGATCTATGATTAGGTATTTTGCCATATGAAGTAAACAAACCAGATCCGGAATTTAAATGTACGCTATACAAATTTATGATGCATTAAACCAAATCATAGACAGAGCTAATCTACAATCTCAAAACTATTTTTGATTCAAGCTTATGGATACAATCTTCAGTAATTAAGAATAAACCACACCAAAAAAAAAAAAAAACGTTAATTGTAAGTGATTACGCGATTGAGATACGAATTAACATCAAAAGCTAACCTCTTTGATCTCAGATTCTGATGGAGCAACGCTTGTATTTTCCATATGTATTGGATTGTAATCACTTCTCAAACCAAATTCAATAAGAGCCAACGAAACTGAAAAAAAAACCAAAAGATAAGAAAAAAACCTACACATATGTTATCAAAAAGAATATATATATATATATTATATATAATATCAAATAAGAGAAGTTAAAAAGCCCTAACTAACCCTAATTGAATTCACAAACAGAGAATCAAAAACAACAAGAACATCAATATCACATATTTAAATCAATCACACAACACAAGCACAAGAAAAATAAAATTGAAGATATTTTTTTACCTATCACAAAACGAAAAAGGTTCAGAGTATTCCTGTTTTTTCCCAATTAATGCTTAAGAAATTGAATTCGCAGTTAAAACAGATATATACCCAAATCTGGGAACATTTAATAAGAATAGGATTAATTGACCTAGTAACGAATAAGAAGGAACAGAGAAAATTACAAAAACTAACCAGGAAAAGGAACTTTAAAATAAAATAAAATTTTAATAAACTAGTTAAAAAAAGGAAAAAAAAAAGAAATTGAGATTAACTCAAATGGACGGCTGAGATTTCAAGTGAAGAAGTAGTGTCTTTGCGATTTTCTCTGATTCCACGATTCTTTTTTTTATTTAATATCGGATATTTAGAAAATAAAAATCATCAAAATTCGAATTGGTAATTGAAAAAGGAAAATTAAAAATCAGACAGAGAAAGACAAGAAAATGATTTGAACTAGTTTCTGGAAAAACGAGGAAGTTGGAGAACACCCGCCAAAGGAAACGCACACAGTTTTTAACGGATCAAAGCAACACCACACTACCGTACGATTTCCTCTTGAGGTATTGTTACTAGATTACCCTCAAGTGTTTTGTGTATTTACGATTCTATGCCATTTATCTTCCGTCATTGTTCGTCGTCGAACGTCGTCTTTGGGTTTTGTTTTCTCTCCGCGTCGGAAAAGTAGAGTTTGACCGATTCTTTTTATACGAAACGCGTCGTTTCAGAGATAACGAAGATGGAAATTTTACTTATCGTCCCCGTCTTTTAATGTTTTTTATATTTCTAAACTATTATTTTGTAATAGAACAGAAAAGTTCCAAAAAGTATAATAAAAATATAGTTTTTCTTTTTTTTTTTGTTAAAATTTTTCATGAACCTTTCAAAATATAGTTCTTGACTGTGCAAGCTAACAGTTCAACGTACATTTGACTACATAATTCATTAAAAAGTACAGCAAAAATAAAATAAAAGCAGGAAAGAAACGTTAGCATGGAAATATCTCCAAATGAGAGTTTGATCAACTGAGAAAAAACTAAAAAAAACAGAAACACAATCTTCTTTAACAAAAAAACAAAAACAAAATCTAAAACGAGAGTTTGATCAACTGAGGAAAGCTAAAAGAAACTAAGATAAAACGATCAGAGACGAATAAAACAAATTTTAATCTATCAGAGACGAATCTTCTTGCTCTTTGATGCTTCTGTCTTGTCTTCTCCTACTTCTCTTTTGATTGTTCTCATCCCAACAGCAACATTCCTCACCTGACAAACACACAACAAAAGCACAATATTTCAATACGATCCAAAAAAAAGAAAACAAAATAAATTTTGTTATTTAATAATAATCTCTCTGGAATAAATCAACGAAAAGTAAAAGGGTTAATTACAGTTTCAGCAACAGAATCATCAGGGTATTCAACTAAAATAATCTCTGGCTTTGGCTGCAAAAAAAGAAGAAGATAAATTTTTTCTTAATACCATTATAAGAGAAAGAAATAAATATCATTTAACATTTACTCACAGTAAAAGAAGAACTCGCAGTTGATTCAGTTTCTGCATTTGTTGTACGATTCCTCCGGTTAATACGAGGAGGAAAAACCCGGTTAAGTTGAGGAGGAACAACCTGGTTAACTGGACGAACACCATAAGTCCCATTCTAAGCCAAAAAAAACAGACATTACAATATGAGAAATTGCAAGAAAAATCCTCACTTACAAAAATGATAACAGAAAAAAACAGAAACTTTACAGTTGGAATTGTGATGTGTTTGCAGAGAGAACATTTCACAGCTCGATCACCTTTTTGATATATGATTCTCACATTACATCCGCCACAATAAAGCAGTTTAAGATTGTCTGAAAAGGAATTTTATGAAACAAAAATTGAGATTAAAAATAATAATTATCAGAGTCATACATTCAACTTTGGAACTTAAAAATTAACTTTTTTAGATTTTTTAAGAACATACTTGGCAGCGCACGGGAGATATTACAGCAAGGGCACTTAGGTGTTCTTGCTGGACTGTTTCTATAACATAAGTAACCTTTGCAGTTTTCACATGGAAACTTCTCTGCAATCAAATTTCCTATAGTAATAAACAAATAAAAAAGTTTTAGGATATAGATCCAAAAAACATTGTTGTAACGAAGGAGAAACATATATATATATATATATGTGTGTGTGTGTGTGTGTATACCAAGATGAGGATTGAATGGAACGTGACATCGTGGACATTCGACTCGTTTTCCTCCTGTATCAAGCTCAGCAAAAATTATATTTGGTCGTATGTAATTACCATGTTGGTCCTGCTGCATAGCTCTGAGCATAAACCAAAAGATTTAAAGATATAGAGATGATGAATTATGAAACCTTGAAGGGAAGATCAAAGGATTTTTACCTTGCTGAGGAAGAAGATGAGAAGTTGTGATATGAGAAGAGATAAAGAGTCTTTCTTGGTCTCTTAAGTAGCCACGAACAGACACGAAGGTACGTTATTTCAAAACTCTTTATTTATGAAAACTTAATTCAAATACATTTAACTTTCAATATATATATATATATATATATATATTTATCTATTTTCGAGAATTTTTCCCATATTTAGGAACTAGAATAAAGAGGGAGAATAGACGAATAAGTGCAACGAATGATAGTCTCATCAGATTTGGATTTATTTTAAAGAAAGAAAATAATAAATTTTAGAATTTGTCAGCTAATTAGGCATTTGCTTCGAAAGCAAGGCGTAAATCCACTTTTCATCGTTTGCAATATTCATGTATCAACTCTTGTATCCGATTCGATGGACAAAGTAGATGTTAAAAGAAATAAAAAATATATGACGTTTGTTAGAAACGCTACTTAATTTGCACGTTTATTCACCTTGCAATTTGGTTTAATCGGAAAATTTTACTTTCTAAACTCTTTTGTTTTTAGTTTTTACTAGGTAAATACTCGGGTTATGCCTCGAGTTTTTTTTTATTACTGTATTTTTTTATTTTCCTTGATTTAATGACACATTAACCTATTAGCATATCATGTGATCCTTTTTACTGCAGCAAAATCAAACCATTAAGAAAATAGTTAATGATTTATAAACCATTAGGAAAATAGTCAATGATTTATATTTCACTAAGAACTCTTGTTTTTATCAAAATAAATAAATATTCTGTGTGCAAATACATTTTAGACTATAAAAAGTTTAAAAACATTCAACCAATAACAAGCAAACATTAGTGGATGTTTTTATGGACCAAACTCATTCTTACATTGTCTCCTAATGAGCAAGGTGCATAAAACATATATTTCAGAAATCACTAATTTCTATAATAATCTTGACATATATAATCATCATTTATATCTTGTGGATAGTACACCTATCTTCTAACTCTCAGCTTGAATATCCCTCACACAAGAGAGGTTGAGCTAAAGTTTCTAGTAAAACTTATGGTGTTAAAAGAAATACCTGACTCACCAGGTTCAACAATTTGAGTCTCATTGTTCAATCAACTTTTTTACCACTGCATTCTGACAATTGACTTTATGAATCAAAGTATATGTGAACATAAATTCTATAGTCTCAAAAATGAAAGTATTTGACAATAAGAACATTTTATCCCAATTTACCCCAAATCTGAAAGCAATAGAAAAACACTAAATCATTACAATCTTCGAACGGATTCGTCACTTGGAGAGGAAGACAAACAAACACAAGTATGTCATGTAATCAGGGGTTTCTTTCTATCACCATATAGACTTCTCGAGAGCATGTTTTCAAAAGCTTTATTCATGTGGAAATATTCTGAAAGTTGATAATCATGGATCTCCATTACTGAGCAAATTCTGGATCTTCAAAACAATTTAGGGATACCATAATCGAAGAAAGAGAGCATCACGTAATTTTTAGGGATTTGATATTAATTGGGGTAAAAAGAATTTGAAATCAGCTGTGAATATCTAATTAAAATAATATGATTGGATTAAAGAGTTTTTTCGTTAATTTTAATTTTTCAATGTCTTGGAAAGCATGAAAAATCTTATGTGTCATCACCAGAAGAGGCATTTGTATTATTATAGTGTTGATTTATCAAATGGGTCTTTCACATTCAGACCAAATGGAGATACAAAATGTTCCAACGGTATATATGATCATATGAAATCCCTTTTGATGAAAAAAAACAAACCAGGGGAATCAACCGTCATTTTCAGACATTTCTAGAATCTTACCAGAAAAGAATCTAAAAAACTGAACAAAAAGCTTCAATCATATGTACAGAGGAAAAAATCCTAAGTTTATAAATTATAAAAAAAAGAAAACCAAAATCCAACCTAAATCCAAAACGAAGCAATTGTAATGGAGAGCCTGCAAGGCTGCAACTGCAGCTATCTAGAGTATAGGCCATTGCAGTATCCTTTATTATATCTTACATCAGCCAAACCATTTGGAGATTTCTTGGAGGTTCCATTGATAAAAACGTTTTTTGGACCGTTACTAATCAGATGTTGATGAACAGAAGCTGGATTCAGGACTGTGTCTAGCTCGCCACACGATGCTGCAATGAGTCCTACAATAAGAAAGAAAGCAATGTGCAAGATTGTTTAGATGACTTGTGTTGATCAAGAGATGCAAAAGGTTGGATCTTTTTGAGTGATGAGGAAATGGGTTCGTACCTAAGAACAGAGGAGAAGCTTTCCCGGGTCTTGATTTGTACTCGGGATGGAATTGAGCACCAATGAAGAAAGGATGGTTTGGAAGTTCAACAATCTGACATTATGATTATAAGATTAGTCAAAGATTTGAATTTGCAGCTTATGTATTGGAATTAGAGACAAATAGTTTAAAGATTAAAACAGACCTCCATGCGTTTGCCACTTTCATCTTTTGCAGCAAAAGAGAGACCGGCCTTCTCTAGCCGTTCGACCATATCAGGATTCACCTGCAAGAATTGTGTATGTCTATATCAAGAACTCTATTATTTTTTCCATTTTAACTGACGGACATGAATTTGTATACAAATCCATACCTCGTATCTATGGCGATGCCTCTCATCGACAAAGTTTTTGTTCCCGTATCTGTAAAAACCGAGTAGACATAATCATGCTAAGTAAATTTATAGCAATTCACAGAAACAACAGAGTAACTGTAGATCAATGGTCTTACAGTTTTGCGGATTTGCTGTCTTTGACATTGAAAAAGGATTTTCTTGATCCTAGGCGCATAGTGCCTCCCATATGAGTTCTTGAACCCTAAACCCATTAAGAAGGAAGACAAATTGAGATATAAGCAGGACGAATCAGGAAGACAGTCAAGAAGCTACATTACAAGTAAAGAGAGGGAGATTCTAAGAACCTCAGGCATGAATACGATGCATGGATGTTTAGTTTCAGGCTTGAATTCTGTGCTGTTTGCATCGTGCAAGCAGAGAACTGATCGTGCAAACTCGATAACAGCGACCTGCATCCCGAGACAAATACCGAGGAAAGGAATTTTGTTTTCACGGGCATATTTTGCAGCAAAAATCTTTCCTTCCACTCCCCTATCACCAAAACCCCCAGGTACAAGTATTCCATCTACGCCCTGAAGATATACTAATAGAGATGAGCGAAAACACAAACTTCTCGTTGATTAAAGTTGTAAAATGGCGAACATTTCAAACCTTCAGCAACTTCCAGGCAGCTTTGTACGCATCTGAATTCTGCTTAAACGAAAAATAAAATTAAAACATGAATCTAGTTTAAAATTTTTGAATATGTAAAGGCATACATGTGTAATAAACATGTAATACCAGACTCACGAACCTCTTTCTCAGCTTCCTTTTCGAGATCACAAGCTGGAACCCAATCAACTACGAGCTTTTTGCGACAAGCCACAGAAGCATGTAAGAGAGCCTACACAAGTTATATCCAAATGTGAAAACTGAGGCAATGAGATCTAATCCAGACAATCCCATGCAGTGAAATGTAAGTTCTACCTTCAAGACAGAGAGATAGGCATCAGAGAGACCTGTATATTTGCCCACAACAGCAATTCTCACCTGTAAAATGATTTGGTGCGTTAAGAAATAGACATTCAGATTATTGTTCTTAGGGAGTTACTAAGAGCTGAAACCCACCGGCACATGTAAATTGTCGCATAATTCAGCTCTTGAAGTCCATTCCTCTAGAGAAGGTTCTTTAAGAATACTGTTTGAGTCAATCAATTTGAAATCATAAATCCAACCCACCACATACCAAGAATACAAAAGTCAAAAAACAAGATAAAATACATACTTAGCAAGATTGAGCACTTTTGAAATTGCCAGGTGAGCCTTCTGATCCTGTTCAGGGGAGAATGCACATTGAGCATTGTTGTCATGATGATTTATAATAAGTTTATACCTAGCAAAGTGACTACGAACATAATTAGTTACCTTTAGCAACAAAGGAATGTGCCAAATGTTGGGAACATCATAGAGAGTGAAGATATAGTCAAGCTGAAACAAAAACCGTAAAACTGGTAAAATAGACGAGATTTCATATGAAAATCATAACAAACAAAAGGCAGTATCTTACAGGGACATGGCAAAATTGAGCTAGTTTATCTTTCACATTATCTTCAAGTGCCTTCATGAAGAACAAAAAATTGAGAGACTTTAATATCAAAAGACTATAATTTCAAGATGAAAAAGATTTAAAAGTCAAACCTTTGTGCTTCGACAAGCTAAGATATCTGGTGTCAAGCCCAAGCCTCGTAGCCCTCGGACACTATGCTGTGTCGGTTTAGTTTTCTGAAAGAACACAACAAAGCAAATGAAGTTTACTGTAGAAATAGAATCAATCAAATGCTGGCAACATGATGACTGATTCATTTCAAGAAAAGTTTATCTACCTGTTCACCAACAACATTAAGCACAGGCACGAGGCTGACGTGGACCAGACAGAAATTCCCGGGGCCTGAACTCAACCATCAATCAAAGAATACAGTAGTTAAATTCATCATATCCAAAACAATCCACACAGCTTTATCTTTTGCTTTTGGATTCAAATGGTATGAGGAAAATAATGATGCTTACCTACACGGTAAGAGAATTGGCCAAGCGCCTCGATAAAAGGCGCGGATTCAATATCACCTGCAAACATAAAAAATCTTTGTTTACACAGAAGAAGCAACAAAAACAAAGAAAATCCAGTTTTATTGTTTTTTGTATAACCTATAGTTCCTCCTAATTCAATAACACAAACATCAGCAGGATCTTCCTCTCCATCAACAGGAACAATAGCAACTCTCTCAATCCAGTCTTGAATTGCATCAGTGACATGAGGAACAACCTAAATCATTACAACCAAAACACTAAGAGTTACAAAAAACCAACACCAGAACATGAAATGAGATAGATATAAAGTGAAAGAAAGACTATTTATTTACCTGAACAGTCTTTCCCAAATAATCACCTTTCCTCTCTTTAGCAATAACATGCTGTGACACAAAGAAGATTTAGTAAACTTAGCTCACTAATTAACCTCTAATTTAGTTGAGATCTAGATCTTACCTGGTAAATTTTCCCCGTAGTGATGTTATTATCTCTGGTTAATTTGATATCTAGAAACCTCTCGTAGTTCCCAAGATCAAGATCCACCTTTTTCAAAAAAGATTCAAAGGTCCTTCAAAGCTGAAGTCTTTTTGTTTTGAAGTAACAAAAAAAAAGTGATATTTATTTACCTCACCGCCATCGTCCAAGACAAAAACTTCACCATGCTCAAATGGAGACATAGTTCCAGCATCAGTGTTTAGATAAGGATCTGAAAGATTAAGTGCTCCGTAAGCAAAAACATCATTTTGACTCAAACCAGAGATGAAAAGTACAAAAATTACCGATTTTAATCGAGGTAACTCGAAGACCACAAGCTTTAAGAAGAACACCAATACTACTAGCTGTTACTCCTTTGCCTAATCCACTCACAACACCACCTGTTACAAGCACGTACTTCATCTTCTTCCTTCTGAATCCAATAAAATCAACTAATCCTGCTCAGAAATCACCAAAACAAAGGAGAATACCGCTAAAGTTAGTCTCTTTCGTAGTCAACAATCTACAAGCATAGGCAAGGAGAATAGCGGAAAACAGAACCTGTGAAAAAGCACTAAGTTTTTGAGAGTAACAGAAAACAGAAACTGGTAAAAAGCACAAAGCTTTTGAGAAAATGCTTAAAGAGAGAATTTGGGTTTTTTTAGATTTAACATCTCCTTCATTCCAAGCAACAACCCAATCGCAGAAGATTAAAAAAATCATTTTCATTTATCCAAATAAGAGCAAAAGGTCTTGCATTTGCTTATGTGTCAGAGACCCAAAAACAGAGAAGAGTCGGAACCAGAGAGAGACCTGAGTTTAACCGGCGGCTAAGGATTTTTCGATCTCTTTTAAATAGAACAAAAGAGGAAGAAAGGAAGTGTCTTTTAGTTGTGGGTTTATCGGATAAGGATAAAGGGCGGCGAGAAAAGTGTGAAAACGATGGAGAAGAGTGGAGAGAAAAAAAACGAAATATGGAGAGAAATGGTTAATATATGTTCACGCCATTGACGACGGAAGCGGTTTTATAAAGAGAAGAGAATAGCAGAGAGCGCCTCCTCTCTCTAAACCCCAATGTAAACCCTCCACCTATTTTTTTATTTTTTAAAAATATTAAATATATTTTTGAATTTTGTTTTTTTCGTCTTACATCTTTTTTTTTTGTATATTTGTGGATACGACAAAATATCTCTTAATTATTATAATTATTTTTTAACATCATACTTTACTTTATTAACATTAATTAAAAAGATTACATAATCAATGAGCAATACAACTGATACATCATCAATATTTAGAAAGAATAATATAAATTAATATGGTAAATTATATGATTTTTATTTTTGGCAGGTAAGTCTTACACATTAGTAAATTAGTTTCTGTACTCAGTTTAACAAAGATCGTTTTGTTAGGTTATTATATTTTCATAAAACTCTAATAAACCTTCAGAAAATTATTGGTTGCGATCAGTTTTTTTTAATAGTAACCCATCCAAACATCTCTATCATCAAGAGATGGTATCTTTCTAAGTTTTAACCAATGTCCATGCTCGTCGGTATGGTAAAAAAAACATTTTCTAAAGTGCGTTCTATGTAGATTATTTGAGATTTTGAGATATAAATGGTCTTTTTGACAGAGAAGAGCCATGGTTTCTCGTATATAATATCATATCAATACTTCCAGGATTCTATATTCGACGAATTTAGACACGCTCATTAACGAGATGGATAACAAATCTGCAAGATAATCGAGAAAAATATGCATCGGGCCGGGATATTACGATGAGAAAGTGATAGGAAGAAACCTAGAATTATCGACCATCTCTATCTTTCTTCAAACGGTAGTGACACATCATCAACAGTGTCCAGAGACAATAACGGTGTTGGATGGAAGATTTAAGTTTATACAGAGTTTTTGATGAAAACGGTAAGATCGCAAAAGAAACGCCACAAGTCCTACAAAAATCGCCAAGGGGCACATGCCTTCATGAGTTTTCGGAATGCTTTTTTTACTCGTAGGTTCAAGAATTGAAAGTGACCAAAAAAAAGTTTGTCGTTTTCGTTTCCAAGAGAGAACCCCTCATGGAGTTATATACAAGGAATGTCACGCCTTACGACTATTGGAAACGAAATTTAATTGAAACAAAGAACGTATTGAGTATATAATAAAAACAATCAAAACGTCGTAAATTTAGTAAAAACTAGCTATTAGGCGTTCTATTTTATTTTTTTGTGGGAACTTATCTAAGCTAAAGATAATTAAATTTATTAAAACAAGCTATTTAGCATCTTATGATATTGACAAAAACATGGAATAGTAACACGTGTCATTACAACATTAAAGATAATTCATCATTAGTTCTTTTAAACAGAAAAAAGATAAATGTGCTTTTCAAAATAGTTTATTACTACTTTCTCAATCCCAAATTACAAGATTTTTTGACTAAATTCGCGTTAAAACTACAATAAATAATTTTACTTTAAATTCTCTCGAAAACATAATTTAAGCAATCCATCCAATGATAAATAAGTACTCAATAATATTAATAGTCAAAAAATTAAATGAAATTATTTTTTTGCATAGAAATTTGCAAAACATCAAATAAGATGAAACAAAAAACCCTAAAATATCTAATAAATTAGGACAGGGGAAGTAATAATATTTTTTTGGCAAATTTACTCTGCTTATTACATCCAATAGGCGAAACATGTAAATCTATTAATTTTTTTGACATATCTAATTTGTGTTTTCTTTAATCTAAAATTACCTTTAAATTAATCAATATCATTCTCAATTTCTCATAACCTTATTATTTGCATTAACTAACATTTTAAAAAATTTATACACATTTATATTCTTCTATTATAATTTAATTACATATTTATTGTTTTGTAAAATAAAAACTATGAGTAGGTAAGTAACTAAGAAGAGTATTTAAAAAAAAACCTAAGCAGAGTAAATTTGCCAAAAAACATTATTACTTCCCCTGTCCTAATTTATTGCTAGGTTTTGGGGAGGACATGTTATTGCCCTGTCTTTAGCACTGTGACTTGTGACCACTCAGATGGACCACTATAACGGTATTAACTAATCACTATTCTTATCTTGCTTTTTCTATTTTTTTTGTTTCTTGATGTTGTTCATGTATCTAGATTATACATATATTAGATAGTAACTTGCATTGTGCATTACACAAAAATATATATAATTTACATAAGGGTGATTTGCTAGAATATTTCATATTAATAGTGAAATGCCTCAAATAGTTCATATTAATTCATAATTACTCAAATACTTTTATTAAATCGTATAATACTATTTTGTCCTTTTAAAATGTGTCAACGAAAACGTAATAACGAAACTGTCATTAATGAAATATACCACGTTAACCGCGCCAGCGTAAGCATATTTGTGCCATGTCAGCGTACGCTCCACTAAACTCTACCAAACTCTACCTAAGTCTACTAAACTATTTCATACGCTCCACCAAACTCTACCTAAGTCTACTACACAAGCCATGATCTCTACCTAAGTCTACTAAACTATTCATACGCTCTACCTAAGTCTACTAAACTATTTCATACGCTCCACCAAACTCTACCTAAGTCTACTACACAAGCCACGACGAGGTACAAAATGCTACTAGGCATAAACTCTACCTAAGTCTACTACACAAGCCATGACGAGGTACAAAATGTTACTAGGCATAAACTCTACCTAAGTCTACTACACAAGCCATGATATCTACCTAAGTCTACTAAACTATTTCATACGCTCCACCAAACTCTACCTAAGTCTACTACACAAGCCATGATCTCTACTAGACTCTACCAAATGCTTGACAGAGTTTAGTACACTTTGGCAGAGTTAGGAACGACGTTTTGGCAGAATTTGGTTTATCTTGGTAGAGTTTGTAACGACGTGTGGCAGACGAAGACGAAAACGAAGACGAAGAAGCCGAGACGAAGACTGTAGACGAAGATGAGGAAGCCGAGACGAAGACAAAGAAGCCGAGACGAAGACAAAGACGAAAACGAAGAAACCGAGAATCTAACTTGTCGAGTCTTTTGTTAAAGAGAATCTAACTTGTGGAGTCTTTTGTTAAATTTGAAGAAGAAGACGAAGACGAAGAAGAATAAGTCGAGACGGAGACGAAGAAGAATAAGTCGAGACGGAGACGAAGAAGAAGAAATCAAGAAGATGAAGAAGAAGAAGAAGTTGAACAGTTGGAGAAGAAAAGAAAAAGAAGGAATATAGGTTAGTTTTTTTTAATGGCAATTTTGTAATAAAATGGAATATATGTCAGTTTTTTTTAGTGGCAGTTTTGTAATAAAATAGACAAATCATATTATTTGTGACTTTTCCAACTCTTTTTTTTCATTGTTTTAGAAGACTATTCTAGCAATTACACATATATTGTGGAGTATTTTAGTCATTATTTCTTACATAATTATATATTATTATTAATATTTTAAATTAGATTTATTTTATATTTTTATCCTCTTATTTATCTTATTTATTATTATTATATATGGTTTATGTTATGTTAATTAAAATTATTAATAAATAATTACAGACATATGATGTCATGTTTGTAGATCAATTTATATGATAATTTAGATTATAATGTAATTTGGTTGTAAAAGTTAAGTGATGTTATGTGTATATGTTCATATTATTCAAAAAATTTATAATGATTTGATTAATCCAATATCAATTATTATCAGTGACTAGAAATTCGATCTGAGATCCGTCATGATCCGTCATGATCCGTCTTTATTTGTTATTATCATCTTGACCCGTCCTGCCCCATTGTAAAAATTAAAATATTTGAAGATCCAGATGATTTAAATTTGGATGATAAAATATTAAATCTTATTAGATCAGTCGAACCCAGATTCATATACTCCTTTATCAATTAATAAAAACTATATAAACATTTTTGACATTAAAATTGATAACATTTTTATAAGTTAAAAACTATATACTTAACGTCTAAATTTTATAATATTTGAAATTAAGTATTTAAATTATTATTTTTATTCCATAAAATAATTAGTTTAACTAAAGAGTCAACTTAAACGAATATTTTTTAAAAATTTAGACTCCTAATAAGTCAATTTTCTTGCTCATTCATATTTGGAATCATTTTGGTTCTTTTTATAATATGATTCAGAATCATTGTTCAAATTTTTTAACCGATGTCGACATATTTTTTTCTTTGTCGATTTAGAATTATTATATTTCTAAAAATTCGATTAACACATATGCAGAAACACATATTTTTATTAATTATATATATTATATGATAATTCATAATAATTTGCAAACAATATCAAAGAAAGTTGCTAGAAAAATCATAATTTTAAATTTTAACAAAATCTTTCAAATATAATAACTTAAAAATAATATGATATAATTAAATATCAAATTTTAGTTTTTTTCATTTTGACTAATATTTTTTAAAAAACTAATTTTAATATTCGTCTATAATTAATATGAGAGAGAAAGTGAATTTAAATTTTTGAAAACTAATAATTATTTACAGTTTTTATTTAATTATATTAAAAAAATTTATTATTATATCTTTAATAAATTTATTTAAATACATTAAAGATCAATAAGTAATATACCACATCACTGTTGGTTAATTTGCTATCTAACATTGGTCAGAAGTAGATATATTAGTCCGGCATTTGGATTTTTTCCTTAATTGTAAGCAGAAATTTATCTGTTACAACGACATTTAGATTTTTAATTTTCACTGCAGCAAGATTTTATGATCACATGCGTTAGAGATCCAGCATTGGTCGTACTGGACCCATCGGTTTGATCTCTGCTGTATAAACGTAGAAATCTACAACGAGTTTGTTCTCATTTTTACATTTTCCGTTTGGCCTCAACCAAGAATCCCATTTTTGGGATTATTATAATAATATTGTAAATACTATTACTAATTGATATCCCAATTCCAATAAAAACTGAAACTGAAATCAGATTACAAAAATATTGGTCACCAGATCTTTAACGCATGTAGGAAAATTAACATCAAAGATCAAATATTCTAAAAGCGAATCCTTGCATTGGTTAATCATTCATGACCATGAGCATTCGAATGATCGAATCGTATAATGACGTAGTTACCATGTTTTTACTCTACGGTATATTAATTATTGTAATAAACAATTGAAATACCAAATTCAAAATCAGTCCATCATCATAGAGCCTAACAAATGTTATCTTCTATTTTTATTTTAATTTTATTTATTGCTTATAACCATCACTTACACATTACCTAATCAAAATCGGATACATGTTCTTTTGTTTGTTTGGTTTTTCAAAATCAATCAATATGATACATTCATTGTTATCTCATATTTTCTAGATATTAATCTCATTTTCTAATTCTGATCTTTGCAGAAATTTAACATGTCACTAATTAGTTATCGTAAAATTAGAATATTTTGAATTATGCAAAAGTATATAATAGCATGAATAACTAAAACGACGATAAAGTACATAATAATCAAGATGTCCAGTTTTTTCCCCAAAACATTTAATTAAACATATAATTGTTATTATATGATACATGACATATTTAAAATTTATATGATACGTGATATGTAGAATTGGTTGTTATTAAGTAACGCGAAATTCGCCTGAGTGGTAATTTCTAGTAAAAATGGTATTTATAATTTCCATCAGTAATCACCCTTTTATTTTACACAACTCAGAGGTGTTTCTTACTTATGTAATGGTGAAAAATAGTTTATATACGTTACTTGTTTTTCTAGTTCTTATTATAAATTTAAAGAATGTTTTTCAGAAAGTGAATGGAAAATGTAAAAAAAAAAATGGAAAGAAGAGGCGAGTATAATTACTTAATTAGAAAAAGGTAAGCTAGCAATATTAAAGAAAGGAAGAAAGGAGTAATCTTTAATAGTTTAACTTTTAAGCAACCCATCAAACTTATAACTACCAACTAACATTCATACATGCATATGCACACTTTATGATCCTATCTTCTACTGTCCAATGAGTTTCTATCAACATGGATTGTTTCTTATACTCTTTAACAATAATTTTTATATGTAGCTAAATCTGCTGTGCAGACTGAATGAAAGAAAATAAAAAGTATGACAAAAAAAAATAAAAATTATTGCAACTATTTGAATTATTTGACACAATCAAAAGTAATCCTTTCAAAATGAATATAGCCGTCGAATAGTTTACTCACCGAATTTTCTAATAGACATAAAGCATGACAGCATTTCAAATGGATAAATAAAATAATTTAGATAAATACGCGCTTGAAAGAACTCAATCTCTGATCTACACTAACAAAACAATTCATTCTTCAAGTGGAACCACTACACCACGATCACTTGATTAAATAATTTCTTGCAGGATAATAATTTTCAAAATTATTATACTTATGTATTAATTTCTAGTAATGTCTTATTAATATTGATTGCATTTATTTTGAGTAAGTGGAGAAGTGATACCATCAGTAGATACTCTAATATAATATAATATTATTATTAATAATATAATTTAATTGTTTAACTAAATGTTAAATGAAGAAAGAGATGTTTCAATACATAAAATTAGAAGTGCATGATTCAATAAAAGGATGGCAGACAAGGTTCTTATTTAATGTTGGGAATGAAACTTTAATAAAATCAGTAGTCTATGCAATGCTGGTCTACTTGATGAATTGTTTTCAGTTACCAAAAGATATTTGTGCTGAAATAGATAAAATGATGGCGCGTTTCTGGTGGGATACGACGGAGGAAAATAGGAAAATGTCATGGGTGGCATAGAAAAGGATGACTTCACCGAAACGAGAGGGAGGGTTGGGTTTTAGATAATTTCAGCATTTCAACAAAGCATTACTAGCTAATCAGGTATGTAAACTTATGTTTAAACCCGAAGGCCTACTTTTTAAAATTCTCAAAGCAAGGTACTTTGTTGACGGGAATATTCTAGACGCAGGGAGAGGTACACAACCTTCATATGGCTGGACTTCCTTACGGTTTGGTTGTAAACTACTTAAGCAAGGTGTTCAGCTTACTATTAGTGATGGTAAAGGAACAAGATTAGGAGTGGATCCTTGGTTGCCAATGATACCACCACAGGCTCCGAAATTGATAAAGTTGGTGGATCCAAATAAATTAGTCGATACCATTATTGATCCAGTAACAAAACAGTGGAGTCAGGATAAGTTAATTGAATTCATTGATCTTTTGGATCATTATACGATTAACAAAATCTTTTTACCAAGTCATCCCCGATGTGATTTTTTGATTTGGAGTTATACCAAAAATGGGATCTATAGTGTGAAGTCTGGATATTGGTGTGCATCAAATTCAGTAAGTGATGAAAACAAACATCGGGCTCCTCTGTTCACTCACTCGGATATTGCTTTAAATATTTGGAAACAAGAGATACCACCAAAACTTCAACATTTCCTATGGAGGCTGGCTTCCAAAGCGATTGGTGTTGCGGATAACCTTCTCCACCGAAATATTAGGGTTAATCCTTTGTGCGCTAATTGCTGTAAAGAGTTGGAAAAAAGTGACCATGTGTTCTTTACATGTTCTTCTTCTATGGCTATTTGGAGATTATCTAGGATTCCATGTAACCTTTTACTGGATTCCATGGTGACCGTGGAGGATAAATTAAGGTACATTTTTCAACTTAGTGTTGATACAAATATAGATCAACATTTGCGTTTTTTGCCTTTTTGGATTCTATGGAGGATATGGAAGGGTAGAAATGATTTGGTTTTTAATCGGAAACACTTTACCTTTGCCGAAATTTTCGACAAAGCACAAACAGATATAAAGGAATGGTTGGATGAAAAGGAGGACCTTCAGAAATTAGATAACGGGGTCATGACATCATCGGAAATATTACGAAGACCCGAAGTTCCACAGACTAAATGGATACCACCAAGAAAAGGATGGTTTAAATGTAATTATGGTGTCTCCCATTATGAGGGAAATACATTATCGGGAATGGGATGGATAATCCGAAATCACCTTGGGAATAGTTTATGAATGCGGAATGGGTAAATTCCAAGGTAGACATTCCATAGAAGAGACAGAATTTTTCGCTTTGATATGGGCTCTACAAGATGCATGGAGTTTTGGCTATCGACGCATTGAGTTTGAAGGAGATAATTCCTACATAAACCAGATTATCAATGGAGAGGCGGAAAATATACGATTACAAGCTTATCAAGAGACAATACAATTGTGGAAGTCGATGTTTCAGGAGATCAAATTTAATTTTAAATCTAGGACACATAATAGATGTGCAGATTTATTAGCTTGCAAGTCGATTGATTCAAATTATGTTTCAACTCTTTTCTATACTTGTCCAATGTTTCTTATTTTTTTTGTAAACTGTGATATCAACATTGGTGCTTAATAAAAAATTTTGGAAGGAAAAAAAATGAAGAAAAGGTTTCAACCACTAATAAGAAGACAAGTGTTTCAATCATTTCTCATCATTTTCTCAGAATTTCTCTACACAGAGACGATTCTCCCTTCTTCTCTCCTTCTTTTTTTTTTTTCAATTTTTAGTTAATGAAAAATCTTCATAGAAACTATTGATGGGGATGGTCAATGGTTAGAAATTACTTTATTTATATTTTCTTACAATTAATTTGCAGTTATAAGTAGTGACCCAAAATTAGTTATGACGCCTGCTTAAGGTAGTAAAATGGGACCAAAACAATTCATCGATCGAACACTTGTAATCACATACAACCGATCGTCATTTCTCAAAGGTTTTTGGTCAATATATTTAACTATTCCTTATTATTATTAGGGACATGACATTGCAACCACGAGCCACGAATGTGAGACCTTTTTGAGTGGATCGGTGGGTCTGTCACTCACCAAACCCATCAGTGTGTCCCACTGTATTGCCACGTGTCATTTCTCTTATATCTGGTCAAATGTTGCATCTGCGTTTGTTTCGGAGTTTGGATTATATCTTATTCCTCCTATTGAGACACAGCGACAAAGTCCATGCTCTGTTTACGATTTTATAATAAACTAAACAACTCTGACAAATAATAATAATAAACGAAACGATGGTTTTTTTATAAAAAAAATATTTTGAATTAATTGAATTCAGTCTATGGATCAGGTTAGTTGGTTTACGTCACACCAAATTTGACCCGTAATCCATTTTAAAAAGTCATGGATAACGTTACAAAGCTTTAATTTTCAAAGGACTGAGATCTGCATAATCTGTAATTCGATTATTTTAAATTTCCATGTTGGAAGATGCCAAGATGGTATATAAATTAGTTATGATTGTGGATTTTTCACAATATTTTATCAAAACCGTCTCTAAATTTAGAAAGAATACGAGCCAAATGTCAAAGCTTAATGGTTATTGGAAAAGAAAAAAACTTACTCCCACTTCAATATGGACAGATATTTTGCGTTAATAAGAAGCCAACCACCAAATGAGTGTATGCAGTGAGGAATGGCTGGATCTTTCGAAATGTCTCCTTAGTTCGAGACTTAAAAAAAATAATGTACTACTCTATTATATATCCATTCGAATTTTGGTCTAACAAAAGAAAAGCCACATGTGAGTTATGTATTATAATGTATGCTGGGATATGTGACTGTATATACATATGACAAAACACGTTAAAATGTATATCCCTATATAAAGTTGTAGGGGCAATGACAAAGAAATCTGACGTGGGTTTTGTGTTTCTTAAAAAGGAGAAGGTGACGTGGTGGTGACTCGAAGAGCCATGTCTAGTGTGGCGCCTAGTTAGCGTCGTGTCGGTTCATCGTCAGCTCCACATGTCAACTTATTGCTGGTCAAACATAATCAATATACATAATTTAATGGAATTCCTCCGTGCGTTTTAACTTTTTAAATCAGTGATATTTCATTTTTGTCGCAATCCGTGTACTTTTCTAATGTTTGTGGAGAATACAATGTCACATGGTGAAAGTTATTATGTTTCCAGTAATTTTTTTCCCTTGTTATTTCTCTTTTTAACTTTAGAAATTTCTTAGATCTTCATTAATAATAATGAATAAAATTGAGCGATAGTAAAAAAAATTATTAAATAATTGTATTAATTTGATTAAAATATATTTTTAATAGATAAAATCATGCGTTTTCGGTTATAGTAGTGTTTATATAACTTTTAGTTTTGGAATCTTATTCGTTACTAATTTGAGTAATTAAAATAGAAAAAATATAATTAAAGATTTCATAATATAGAATAATTGAGTTAAAAATTTTGTCTATTTTTTTAAAAGTGGAAAAATATTCAACAAAGCTGAAGAAAAAGGAAAGAAAATTTTATATTATAAAGATTTTTTTTATAGAAAATGGAAGAATTTAGAGTACAAAATTTTCCATGCATATTTCTTTTTCTAAAGATGCTTTCAAAAATTTCATGGTTATAGTGGTGGTTACATAACTTATGTTTACTTGTTTATGTCACAATGCAAGATTAGTTTTTCGTATAATTAGTTATTATATGACATTTGTAATATAATCATGTATCACTTTATGTTTTTAATAAAATCCAGACCATATATATCTTCACTCTGTTGAGTGTTGTACTTTACACGTAAGGGAATCAAACTCGTCATTTGCATCTTTCCATGTGTTACGTGTGAAAGTGATTTGTCCGAACCAAGAAAGTCCTGATATAACATATAACAGTATTAGAGACTTTAGTGTTGATAATATCAAATATCAACGAGTAATATATTTTGATTATTATAAGAATTGATACCAAAATTTTAAAATAACATTCATTAATTCAAAATATTAACTATTGATTTCAAATCATCATAAAAATATATATTAATACTCTCTTATAATACCCAAATAAAAATGATATTTGTACCTAGATCAAAATCAATTATGGTTACTATCTTTGTTTTATCTTAGTGCAAAAACTAACAAAATAATTTTCTTTGTGTTTGTCTTGATGTTTATATTAGACTAAAATCTTGAAATTCGAATACGATGTGTTTGTCTGTTTGAAAAGATTAATCTTATCCTAAAATCAAAATGACTCCTAAGATGAAAACGAAAATGACAGAGTTGCTTTTGGAACTTCTTAATTTCTTATCCTTTGTAAAAAAAAGTTGTTAATTTCCTCAGATAAAAGGCATTATATATATAGTTCTATTTTATGATTTATCTTATCTAAATAAATAAATAGAGGTGTATGTACACCGACATAGAGTATGGTTTTTATTTTAATATAAATTTATAAGACTTTTGGTTTATAATTTATTTTGGTTTGAAATAAACTTTTTAACAATATCTACAAAGTCATATACCATTTAACGGAATTATGTATTCCGTAACAAGAACTCAAATTTTCCAAAAAGAAACGTTCAACTAAGAAAACAACCCTAGCGGATAAAAAACATGTACCTATGTCAATTCAATCTCTGTTAATATTTACTTTGACTAATAAAAAGCAGTTAAATAATCATGAATTTCGTGTAGTGGTAATAGTTAAAAAAATCAAATAAATTTAGCACACAGATTAATTAGCTTTAAAATAAACGGGATAAACCTGTTCTCCATACCGTGTGATGGATTAACAATTAGGTATATCAATATTTTCGAATCAATTGCAGTATCGTCTAATGTGCAGTATTTTCTTTACACATATATATATATATATGCGAATATATATATAGTATTTCTTTTGGTGTGAACGAAAAATATTTTGAACAGAAAATATTTGTGGAATTAGGTTATCCAAATTCCAATATTTAGAAATCTAATAAAAATCTCTTTTTATTTTTTTTTAGAATATTCTAATTCTTTTTAGTCTTCCAAACTTTAAAAAGTGTTCATAAAATTTGTTTTATTTTTTATTTATAAGTTGACGATTTTTTTTTCTATGGTGTGATTTTATGATAAAATTACGGTGGTCACAGAAAGAATTTTTCAGTCAATCACCACGACTTTCGTGGGATGTATAGATATGGATCCTAAAAAAAAAATGTTTGAGCCATAGCTGAGAGTAGCGCCTACGAATACTCGCCTTACCTAGAGCCCAATGATTATCAATACGACTTAGTCAATACGATTTTCGTAGCTTTCTTCATGTGATATCTGTTGGTTTCCAACTTCCTTCACACTATTGATTTCAGAGTCTAAACTTATGTTTTGAAGGAGTGAATCATTGTTTATGAATAATCGCTTTGAATGTTCTGGAAAACAATTTTTAATCATGTATATTTCTGATACTTCCATTCTCAATTCTCAGTTCGCTATTTCTACTTTACCTAAAAACAAAAACCAAAATAAAAATCGTTCTTCTTTTTCTACCATAAACTCATTGTACGAAATAGAGTACGTTTCAGGAGAACAACAACTCCCTGAAACAACTTTCCATCTCGTAATTCCTACGAAATCTTTTCCAAGAAACCTAGTGGTTTTTCAGTAAACGGTGTTCGTCAGCTTATACGATCGTACTCAAGCAAAAAGACAGAGAATATGTTCAATCCAGTAAATTCTCGTCATGCCAAGTCCCAACTATAGAAGAAGAATAGTTCATATCTCTCAACCTCGAAGAGAATTAACCACGACTATGGCACATTTACACTTTGCAGTAGTTCAAATTTGTTTGACCTTACACGTTCGAAAAGGTCTTTCAGTCTACGCAAGGATAACTTTATTTGACTCTAGACTGAAGTCTTTCCATCAAGCATGTATTGGAACAGTTCAGACAACATTAAATGTCGGAGCAGTGTTTATAAGATTCAAATCTAAGCAAGACGCTAAAGGTGCAACTACAACTTACAGGAGCGAAGATGAAAGAAGACAACATAATGTCAACTATACATCATCAAATAGTATATCGAGTTCAAGTTCATGCTCTTGATATTGTCCTGCCATCATATAACGAAACACTTTATCTTGAAGTCACGTCAGTCTCGCAAGCTCCAAACGCTATTCAGATTCCTCAAAAAATATCATAAGAAAAATTAATTCAAAAGCTGTCAAATAAGTGGATAACAAGTTACGAAAAGTTGCATCAATCGGCCCAAGCTCTGAATCAAATCTCTGAAGCAAGCTTCCACTCACGAGACGATGGAACAACCGATATCAAATTTGAAAAACCTAGATCATCCTTATTTCGCAAGCAGTTTTCACTCAATTCTCCATACGAATTGATGAGCACAAATTCTACAGTCTATACAAAGAACAGATGCCTAAACCAATCTCTTCTGGTCAAAACGGATATGTCTTATTCCCTTTCAAAGATGAAAATGGTCATCAATACTTTGATGTCTGTTTATGTACAGTTTGTATGGAAACCGAATATGAATCTGATGAAGATATTTGCCGAAGACAAAGAAAGAAAAAGGATCCTCTCTATCGAAGATATCTAGAAGGAGATCTTACAGTAAGCACTTTAGGGGACGGACTCGGACGATATGAGTTCATGGTCCAATATTTGGACAAGAAGAAAAAGCTAAAAGAAGAAGTCCTGATGATGAGACCAAGTGATTTCCCTTATTTTCCCCTACCTGAAGACTTCACCAGAAATAATATCGCGCACAGTCCAAAGATAATATCAAAAGATATCAAATTTTCTGGACCATATCAGCTAAGCCAAAGTGAAAAAATCTTCAAATGGCAAACGGAGAATGCAATAGCTCAAAACCAGATTTTGAGCACCATGAATTACATGGTTGACCAACTGAATAGAAACTACGTCAAAAGGATGACAGTCCTCCAAAATTCTATTGCATAAATTAATGGTCGACTCGAAACTCTACATCATGAGATGATGTCTATGGCACAACAAATGATGGTAAATACTTTGCAGTTTAAGAGCAGAGAAGCTGAAATGAAAAATCTCAAATTTCAATTAAATGATATGCTAAGATATTTTGATAGTATGAAGCAGCAGCAAAGGCCAATCGAAACATATTTTTCCTCTTATGTAAATACATTCTTGGAGACTCTGATGCCTCAAAGATCTTATTCTCCCTGATTCCTTTCCAGAGGTCAAAGTCAAAGGCTAAAAACATCCTCTCCAAGATTCTTATCATCCGATGAAGCACTCATATCTCGATATGCCATGCAACCATTTCAAAATTTCAAACAAAAGCCAACTCAAGCAAGGATGAGAAGATAAAAAGATCCAAAAATTAAGGTCAAGCAGGCAGAGACCCTTGCACTTACTTCTTCTCACTCTAGTCAATAATCCCTTGAAGATCAAAAGAAAAAGGGTAGAGAAAAAGATATTGAAATAATTAAATTCTCGATGTCCAGTCTACTCAATAATATGAAAAATAAATCCCAAACTCCAAATCAAGCCCAATCCGCAGTTTAGGCCCGATATATTAATGAGTCAGTGCAAAAACCTCAAAAGCAGCAAAGCCGATAAGACCACCAACTCCGATGATCAAGCACTACTCTGACTTAAAGAATCACTATTAAATCAATTTGCTATATGATAAGGTTCTTACACACCAAAGAAAGAGCCAAGCACAGATGAAGTGTTCTCAAATGACGAAGAAATGAAATATCAACCCTTTCAAGAACAAGAAAAGCCAGCGAAACAATTCGCTTCAAAGGTCATGACATTTACGTTTAATGATATTTCGTTCGAAAAATAGAATGAATGTCTTGACGAGTTTCAAGCTTGGATGAATTTAAAAGTATTGACTTCCACAACATATGCAGTCATTCAACAGTTTACATCAAGGATTTTAGGAGTCCTAAAAGATTGGTGGAACTCACTTGGTGATTAAAGACAACAATATGCCTATACGACCACAATACTAATGCTACTTGGAGAGTTACTTAGTGTACCCCGAATCACCAAAATGAGCAGCTACAAGAAGAGTACTTTACAGCAAAGTATTGTTCTTTGAAGAAGAAAGATTTGGCAAGACATTTCAAACAACAGTCAAGAAGATTCTATGTGCTAAATGGTCTCAACAACCCAAGCTTGAAACATGTTTATCTATCCTCTATCAATGAATATCACAGCCAGCAGACCAAGCTCCACATCAGAGATCAAGGCCAAATAGTTGAAGAGATCTCTATTGGTCAAATTCAACAGTACGTTAACAGTACTCTCAGAAATATGTGCAAACAGAAAGAGTTTTGGATGGAGTTTATGGATTAATCAAAACACTTGTCCAAGATTTGGGTCATACCGAATCTATGGAGAAAATGCTCAAAATCTAAGAAATCATATTCATGTAACACTCGGCACAAATACATTTCATATCTCTCAGAAGAAAAACATTTCATATCTCTCAACCTCCCAGAGAATTTACCACGATTATGACAAAAACAAGGCTATACGCATCTACACTTTGGAGTAGTTCGAATTGGTTTGACCTACACATTCAAAAAAGTCTACCAGTTTATGCAAGGCTAACTTTATTTGACTCTAGACTGAAGTCTTACCAACAAGAATGTATCGAAACAGTTCAGACAACATCTTAATCTACTCAAAACGCTGAAGGTGCAACTCTAACTTACTGGAGCGAAGATGAAAGAAGACAACATAATGGTAACTATACATAATCAAATAGTCTATCGAGTTCAAGATATGTGAACAAGTCAATATTCCTAAACCTTAGGCTAAATATATGAACAAGTTCATATTCTATAGACTTACAACACTTATCAAAATAGGAACATTGCCATTATTCCAATACTCTCCCTCAAGTTAGAACGTGAAGATTCTAAACTTCCAACTTGGACAGCAAATAATTATATTGAACTCAACCAAGCGACTTTGTCAAGATATCGGTTGTTTATTCATTCGTATGAATATGCGTTGTGGTGAGAATACCATCACGAACAACATCACGCACTGAGTGACAAGCATTCTCAATATGCTTAGTACGCTTATGTAGTGGATTAGCAACAATATGAATATCAGACTTGCTATCACAAAATACTTAAGCTGGCACAGACTCATTGATACCTAATCTTTTTAACAACTTTTATAACCATTTGATTTCCCGTAGAGCAGCTGCCATTGCACGATATTCTGCTTCTGCGAAGGAATGTGACACTGTTTTTTGCTTATTTTTCTTCCACGAGATTGGTAGACCACCAAGTAAAACCACAAATGCACTTATAGATCATCGCGTTAAGGGACAAGAGGACTAATCAGAATCACAATAGACAGTTAATGTAAGATCAGTGAAACCTTGAAGAAGGATACCTTGACCTTGTGAACCTTTCAAGTAACGTACCACACGAAGAACTGCTTGCCAATGTGATTCTCTTGGACTCTAAATGAACTGAGAAAACACGTGAACTGAGTGACTTAACTCCGGACGTGTGTTAGTAAGATAAATAAGACAATAAACTAGTTGTCAATAACTCTTTGCATCATCAAGAAGTGGACCGTCATCCGTAGCCAATTTACAATTTATGATTTTGTTCTAATGGAGTCGCAGACGATTTTGATCCAAGATGACGCGTTTCTAAAATAATATCCAACACATATTTGCGTTGAGACAAAAAAATATCTTCTAGACCTCGACTTACTTCAATCCCAAGAAAATATTTCAACTTTCCCAAATCCTTCATAGAGAAACATTTTCCCAAATACTTTTAGAACTGTTGCAACATGTGACCATGATTTCCACAAATGAGAAGATCATCAACATATATCAAAAATCTTATCTCCATTCCATTACATGTGTAAGAGAACAAAGAGTAATCATCATAAGCTTGTACAAAACCAAATCTTAACAATGCATCTGACAGTTTCTTGAACCAACACTATGGCACTTGTTTAAGTTCGTACAAGGACTTTCTTAGACAACACACTCTCCTGGGAAACTTATGCCAAAATCCTGGAGGTAGTTTCATTTAAACTTGTTCATCGGGATCCCCATGAAAAACACATTATTCATATCTCTTTGATAAACTTACCAATCCTTTGCATACGAACTGTAGTGAGCTTAACCACTTGAGCAAAGGTCTCATTATAAGTATCACCCTCAACTTGTTTATTCTCATTAACAACAAAAGAGCCTTATACTATTATATCGTACCATCCACATTGAACTTTGTCTTGTAAACCCATTAAGAACCAATGGCGAGTTTGTTAGATGGTAGATCCAATATATCCCATGTTTTATTAATTTCAAGAACATCAATATCTTTAGTCATAACATTATTCCAAACTTTCAAGCGTATCACCTCTTGAAAATGTTTAGGCTCATCCACAGTTATTATTATGGCTAAGAACATATGGTGACATGGAGAGAATTTCTCATCAGAAATATAGTCATAACATTATTCCAAACTTTCAAGCGTATCACCTCTTGAAAATGTTTAGGCTCATCCACAGTTATTATTATGGCTAAGAACATATGGTGACATGGAGAAAATTTCTCATCAGAAATATAGTTTGTTAGTGGATATAGTGAATTACCTTGGACTGGAGACAAGGAATGAGGAGAGACAGAGATAGAGTGATGGGTTTCGGCATTCTTAGGTGTATTGTAAGCAACAAAATCTCGCAGCAAGACGGAGGGAAAATTTTCTCATTGGCCTTTACCAAGTCTCGGTTCTAGAATAGGAGCGGTGGCCACAAGAACATGATGTTCAACGAGAAAAGAGCTAGATCTAACAAGGAACCCATAGTTTTGGGTACTGGTATTGCTGAGGAGGACTCGGTAACAGTCGGAGACTCTCTCGGCTGAGTACTAGAAACTTATTCTGTGGCATTAGGCGCATAGGCTGAAGACTCTCTCGGCTTAGCACTAGCCACTTCTTCCGTTGTAATAAGCATAGAGGATTCAATAATCCCCCTTGCAAACAAAGTCGGATCCAAGAACTGTTCAGGATGAGGCATCTAATCCTCATCAACGATACTAGTTGATGGAATCATCCAATAAGAAGATGAAGTTTAATCTTTAAACGGAAACACATCTTCTTAGAACACATCATCTTGAGAAACCAAAAACTCATTACGCTCAATATCAAACACTTTCCAACCCTTTTTCCCAAAGGGATATCCCACAAAAAAAAAACACAAACGACTTCTCTTGTCAAACTTGTCTTTACTTATTGTAGCCATGCATAACATATAGAACCATACACACATAACTGGTTATAATTTGGTTTACTTCCATGGAGAATCTCATATGGCGATTTCCCCTTGTGAATAGATGAAGGAGTACAATTTATTAAGTAAGCTGACGTTAACATGGCCTCTCTCCAGAACTTAATGGGCATATTAGCTTGAAAAAACAAAGCACAAGACATAATTAGTATATGTTGATGCTTCCTCTCAACTCGACCATTTTGTTGTGGTGTCCCTACACACGAGGTTTGGTGAACAATGCCATATTTTCGAAAATAAGAGGATAAACACATAAATTATGTTCCATTGTCACTACAAACCATTTTTACAGTTTTTCCAAACTGTTTTTCCACATATGTCATGAAGTTGGTGATCATGCCCACACACTTTCTATTTTTCATGTAACAAATACGTCCACACTGCTCTTGAAAAATCATCAACAACTATAAAAAATTGAACACAGGAAGACGATACTCGATATGATATCCCAAACATCGCAATGTATTTATAAAAACAATCGCTCGTTTTATTAATACTATCTGGAAAAACTTATCTTGTTTGTTTAGCTCTAAAACATACATCGCATAAATGAGAACTAACTGAAGAGGATAAAGTAGAAGACATAGGTAAACTCGACAAAACCAAAAAACTAGGATGTCCCAAACGTTGATGCCATAAAAATTGATCAGAAGAGACATCAACTCGATGAACCTTAGCAGTCACAACATCCGTTAGATAATAAACTTCATCACGCTCTTCACCGGTTCCAATTAGAGTCCTCGTGAAACGGTTATGTACAACACAAATTGTATCAGTAAATGTAGCAAATCACTTTGTATGTTTGATTATCTTTGAAACAGATATCAATGTGCAATTCAAAGAAGGATCATAAAAGATGTTTGTCAAAGAGACATTGTCTGTAAGTGGGAATACTCCCATACTCCCAAAATTGATCTTAGCAGATAATTTGCATGAACTTCCATTGTTGGACTTCTCTTGAAACAACTCAGTGAGAACTCGCCACTGATCCTTCGTGAGTTCTAGAATCGGTGAGGGATTCAAACTTGTAGCATGAGCCACGATTTGTCCTCTACCACGTCCAACACTACTCGAGTGAAACTTTGGCTACCACGACCACACCCACCGAAACCGCGGCCACCACCACTGTTACACTCGAATATTTTTGTCCACCACTCAAGAAAGCCAATAATTTGCCATCACTCCTTCTCATGTCCAGTCCGACCACAATTTTTGCAAGAGACAAATCGTGACTTTAACAAACTTGAATTATTTCACGAAACATTATCGCTTCGAGTTGTCGTGTCACCCAAGTCACGTCGAGCAACAAACCCTACCTCTTTATGTTGGCCCTCACGAGTCCTGACCAAGGTCAATCGCGTCTTCTCGCGAATAACTCTAGAGTAAATTTCACCTACAGATGGGAGTGGATCTGAGCCGATGATGTTCGTACACAAACTTCTAAACCGAGCATCATGGAGACCCATCAAATATTGTGCATCTTCTCCTCATCTCTTTTCTTTGTGATTTCTTTTGTTGCACCACAAGTATAACTCAGGAGAGGCTGAAACACCTACAGCTCATCCCAAAGCGAACACAACCGGCCATAGTACACGACTATCAGTTGTTTTTCTTGACGACATGATACTAGTTGGGTCTTAAGGTGATAGATCCTAACTTTGCTCCCATAGAGAAATGTGTTTGCAACTCCTTCCACATGTGATATGCATATGAGATAAACATCGCCGTCGACCTCAGTTTTGGCTCAATCGACAGACGAATCCAACCAACAATCATAGAGTTTATTGTTTTCCAATTCTCGAGATCTGGGCTATCACTTGGAGGTTGCGGAAGCATTCCATTAATGAAACATGTTTTACGCTTAGCTTGAATCGTGTTCTGCATCTCTACAAACCACTCGTAGTAGTTATCACCAGTCAACATGACCGCCAAGATCATCGCACCTGAGTTGTCGGAACTCGCCAAGGTATACGACGAGTCTAGTTTGAGAGGCACGATATCTTTTGAAATATTCATATTTAAACACGAATTCTTAACCAAAAAAAAAAAGACACGAACAAAAACACGCAATCGAAAAGATGGAAAACTCTCTACCAAAAGAAAAAAAAAAAGAAAACAAAACAATTTTTAGCAATTTTCTATGGATATTAGCTATGGTATCTTGTGGAATTAGGTAAACGAAACTTGCTTGCTTTATTCATATGCATATACAACTTATTTATACAAAGACTTTACCTCAAAAATATGGACAATCTCCTAAACTTTAGACTAAATATATGAACATATTCTTATTCTATAGATTTACAATATTTATCGAAATAGGAACATTGCCATTATCCCAATAATACTTAATATTGTGATGAAATCAAAAGTAGTGCCTTCTGCACACCCTTAATCGAATTAAATGTGGTTACAAATTAAAAAAGGTTGAGACTTGGAGAGATTAGAGAGGAACCAAAGTGAATGTCGGAAGGTACAGGAAGGAGGTTTGTCCGTTGGTAACGGTTGGGCCACGTCATCTCATGAAATAGTCTTCTGGACCCGTTTTTTATTGACCTACTGACAGTCACAGTTGACCGTTCTATTTTACGGGATTGGGCCCACGTTTTCTAAATCTTTGCCGACAACTACCCTTTCTTTCTCGTTTTTTTTCCTCTTTATTTTTTTTTTCAACTTCTCCGCAAATTTAAAATCCCATCCACGGATTCAATAATACAATTGTTGGTTGGCAAAATTTGTTTTTTTAAATAACTCAATCGCGAAAAAAATCGTTATTTTTGTTATGTAAATAAGTATTATTTTTTCCATCAGTATGTAAATAAGTATTGAACTCATTACTCATTAGTGTCATACGACAACACGTACACAAAACAAATGTAAATTTCATAGTTTATATAAGACTAGGATTCACAAGTTTAATTAGTTATATTTTTAAGCCGTGTGGTTATATATATTTATAATTTTCATGTTTTAATACTTTTAGAATTACTAATACTGACTGTCGATCTATATCAATAAAGTGATGGAATAATTTAACAAAAATATAATTATGGCTCACTCTAAATTTATTTATTTGACTGAATTCCAATTCTTCCACTGCAATTTCGATCATTCTTAGTTGTTCGTTGACGTTTCATAAAAAAAAAAAAACTTTTGGAGGTTTTAGTCTTCAGGAGATTAATTTAAGTTTTGGTATAGAATTTCTACGGGTGACTAAGAAAAAAAAAGATTTATGGTTATTTAATAGTTAATTTTTTTTATCATATAGGATATGAAGACTACAGTTTCAATCATTTCATTGCAATTTTATTTATGTTTAGGTATTGTAAAGATCTTGAATTGAAAGGATAGAAGATTTTTTAAAGACTTAGAAGATGTGAAAAACTCTAAAACGAGATATATAATTTGAGTCGAATGGAGTAATATTAGCATAAATTATTAGGTTATAAGTTTATGTAAAAAAGACTGTCTTCTATTTACAATAATAGTTCAAAATTCGTTCGTATACTTATTATTCGTTTTGTCTTAAAATAATTACATACGTGATGTTGTTACGTTAATTGATTAATTAGATTTGAAGTGATCAAAATTCGTTCGTATACTTATTATTCGTTTTGTCTTAAAATAATTACATACGTGATGTTGTTACGCTAATTGATTAATTAGATTTGAAGTGATTATGGTTTATGATTAAACCGAGCCGTGTAAACTTCGCGTTGATGAGTCAATGCATCGTCACGTGAGATCTGTAAGTCTTAACCACTCACTGCTTACAAGATCTCCGAATCAAACAAAATCTATTGTAGTTTGCGGTGAAAATGAGATAACAAAGGGACCACAAAATCAAATAAAACAAGTTTTGTTTACTGTTGAGAAAATATAATTTCATCAACTAAAGTTTCAAATTATTGTTGCTTACTAAACGTTGCGATTAGTGCTTAACAAGTGATTGATATGATCGGTGCTGCCGTGCTGAACAAAATGTATTTGTCAACTAGATGAAATGCCAAATCACATCTTAGATGGAATCATTTCGTTCTTGTCAGCAGTTATTGTATCGAGTATGGCTAATTAGAAGTTTAGAACTCTTTATTGGTTCCATATTAACCTGTGAAAGTGATAATAAATTATATATTCGATAGTGAGACAAAATATTGCCAAACACATTCATGTATGCATACATATACATTCATGTACTCTCACAATAATTTATCCTCGTCACTAATCAATGTAATAATACTATTATGATGGTATAAAACCCATCTTAAATAGTCGCATTGTCACTTTTAGTATCCTTTCATAGAATTTTTTTTAAGAAAACAAAATGTCCAAGGACGTCACACATGAGTCATGATTGCTACGTCCATGAGAGAAACTGGAATAATTATTGACAAATATTCATATTTGGTACGAGTAATTATCTGGTGGAACATGAGTAAAATAGAGTACTCACTCACGTTAATATATCTAGTTGGAACCTGGATTACTAATAGAATCTTTTAAAATCCGAATCAGTTAAGATAAAGGGATACAATAATTCATACATCGAACTACTTTAGCCAACTTTTATTAATAGCCATAAAACTTATTTTTTCGTATAAAATTTTGTTAAAATATCTAAGGGAATAGCGTTGGTGTGGGTTGGAACATAGAGTAGAGCATCCCGTGATGGGCAAACTAGAAATTCGGTGGTTTCTCCGACATGTAATGGTACAAAACAAGGATTGAAATTAAAGATAGCCCATGTGATCTCTCGAATTCACATAATGAATATCTCTGTTTCACACATTTCGCACATGCATGTGACGTATGATTTCACTTGGTATCAATACGTGTTGCATTTTGTAACACAATTCTTAAAACAAGTTATCAATCATATATCAGAGTATATAGTTGTGTTATTTGTTAATTATGCATCTGGAATTCCGGAACTACACTCACATTTGCTTTAAAAGTTTTCTTTTATTTTCATAAGAGTTGTCAACAATATAGGATAAATATAAGTTTTCTTTATTTCATATTGTTAGACAGTTCCATCATTTGAAATTTAATTAACAATCAATTCTCACGAGTTTATTTTTACACTGGTGAGTTAACCAGCCTTGAATCTCTAATGCAATGTATTCTCTCTGTTTCAATTTATTTATAGTTTAAGAATTTTGTACACTAATTAAGAAAATAAATAAAATACTTTTTATAATCTTATATTCTATTATTTATTTTATTCTTTTACCAACAAGAGAGAAATGAAACACTATTTCATAAAAAGGTATTCGAATGAAATAGTGACAATTTTTATCTAGAAAAATGAGAATAACAATTATTTTAACAAAAAAACTTTCTTAAACTATAAATACATTGAAATAGAATGAGTAAATATTTATGGTGAACAAGTGCGCGCAATAAATAAAAATTGATTCATAAGTTTAGATTTTATCTACTGGATTTTTCTGACCCCCTCCAAGAATCTTCCACTTAATATACATACAAGTATAGTGTTAGTCGATTCACTGACGTTTAAAGAAAAAATGATGGGCCTTCGTAATTGTACGCACTCGACAATACGCGTGGCAATGACTCATCTTATCCATATTCGATATTGCCTTCTACTACTCCTCGTTTTTACAACACGGTAATATTTAATTAGAACCGTATATACTTTTTCTTTATGTAATAGAACCGTATATACTTGAGATGGTAATACTGAATTTAATAATAGAACCTTAAAAATACTTTATTAATATTATATATGCATGTATAAATATTGTATTTCTATTGGAAATTACTTTATATATTTCTCCATAAAAATATAACGTACGTAAAACTGTTTTATTTTCTTGTTTTCAGGTATTCAAAATCATGCTTAGTCTTGTAGATCAATATTCGGGCGAAGATACGTCACTAGCGGCTCTTTTTGCCAAGACCATGTCGCGACCTATCTTAACAAACGTTACTCACTTTGCTATATCTACATTATATTTATTGTTATATATGGATATATCTCTGCATATCTATAAACATACATATATCTTAATAAATTTATGTCGATACAGTAGGGCCGTATGTATATGTGTGCGTATAGATACGTGCGTAGTTTTGCTTTTGAGGCTCTTTCATCTCTCAAGTACGTCGTCGGGCCACGATCAAGCTCAATAGAGACATTTTAAAGCTCAAAATAAACTAACTTCTTATATATATATATATGATATAGAAATGTAGCTTTCATATCTAACCTAAAGAAATATTCGTCGTAAAACCTTTTGTAAGGAATTTATTTAAAGTTTAAAAACTAAAACTAACTAAATTGTTCGTAAAAACATTTCGGGCGTGACTGGGAAGTATCATTAGCGCAAAAAGTTTCCCTATAAATTGAATGGGCCCACTTACATATGAAGTAAATTTTTACGCTAAATTTTTGTTTTTATTTGATAACAAAAAATTTGTTATTCTAATATTATGGATCTCATTTTTCTGCTTAATTACTCTAAAGTTACCAATCAAATTTTGTTTGTATCGTTTAAATTACATTTGTAGACTATACTAGTCTATTTTTAATATTAATATAAAAACACTTCACATGCATGTGTTAGTTGTCTTTTTCCTCCTTTGTCATTTGAAAATTTTGAAAAACCATTATAATTATACATATTGATCAAATATCTTATCTTTTCATCAATGAAAGAAAAACTAATTTAACATGTTTTAATTTCTGATTTACAAAAAAGTATACGACAAAAAGGGCCAAAAAATTTCAATCTGTTATTAAACAAGTATCTTATCCAAATTACAATTTCTCAAATTTAAAAGCAGACATTAAACAGTCATTTCCAAATTATTTATTAACTTTATGCTATAAGCTATTAATTAAATAATAATATAACGAAGACGTCAGATAATACAAAACAATGCTCCACTAATTTTTGTCGTTTCTTTCCAATTAAATACTCATATATCTGAAATCTAAAACTATACTTTAAAGCATATGCTAAAGAATAGTGCTTAACAAAAAAAAAATCTTCATCGCCTTACAATCAACAGAACCAGGTATAATCAACAGCAAAAGACGAGAGATAAAACAAATGTTCAAAAATAAAATAAATAAAAATCTAGAAAACCCTAAATTTGCCACTGCCAACTATATAGATAGGTATACATACAGTACATATATTTGTAACATCCAATATTTTGAATGTTTAAGGTCATACTTAATCACATGAACTGGGCTGGCTTATACATCCTACATGATAATAAGCCCAATTTTACATATTGGGCCATTCAAATTCATCAAAAATACAGAAATGTCGTCGTTTCAGATAGCTGCGTTGACAATAAAAGAAAAGAACAAATTAGTAAATTTCCAAAAGGTTATCGAAGAAGAAACGTTCAAGTCGCGACAGAGAATCTCGGTCGTCTCTGTTTGTCTCCGTCGAGAGCTCTTCTTCTCCGATTAGATCCTGTGAGAGAATTCAAAAGACTCTAGAGTTTCCCTTAGATTCAATCAACTGTTTAAGATAGTGCGGAAAAGGTAATCGATGATACTATTGCAATCACATTCAAGGTTTCTTCTTCAGACGCTATTGACGCGAGCTCAAAAGTGAGTGCTTTCGTCATTAATCTCATCTTCCTTATAAATGTTCAGCTCCGATCTTTAGTTTTAACTAATCTTCAATTAGACCCATTTAATTTAAGAACTGGGTTTTGTGAAATGGTAGAAAAGTTTACAACTTTCTTAATCCTTTTTTTTGATAAATTTCTTATCTTTTTATTTTTTGTGTGTTCTCAGTCTTGATAAAGCAGTGGAGTTAGATTATCAATGGATTGAATTTGATGATGTTCGTTACCATGTTCAGGTGAATATTTATTATACCAACATTTGAAGATTTGTTTGAGATCTTGTTTCAATTTTTTCTGATTTTATATGAAATTTTTTTGATAGGTTACAATGAAGAATCCAAATCTGTTAGTGCTTTCAGTTTCGTTACCAAATCCACCACCTGAAGCAATGTCCTTTGATGGACTTCCATTGGGAGCTATAGAAGCTATTAAAACCACTTATGGGACAGGTTTTCAAATTCTTGATCCTCCAAGAGATGGTTTTAGTCTTACATTGAAGCTCAATTTCTCTAAATTTCGTCCAGATGAAGGTTTAAACAAGTCTCTTACTCTAAATCGATAAAAAGATCGTCGAAAGATTCTACTTAACTTGCTTTGTTTTGATTTGGTAGTTGGTTTTATTCTTTCATGGAATGTATCTATGTTTTGTAGAGTTATTAACGAAGGTAGCTTCTATTAGAGAAGTCGTGATGGGTGCGCCCTTAAAGATAATTTTTAAGCATTTAGCTTTAAGAACGGTTGCTCCTGAGCTTGATAGGCTTGTAGCAATTATGCATAGACCTAACGAGACATTTTTCCTCGTGCCTCAGGTATTATAATCTATAGGAGTAGATTCTTATGATTTGTTACGAATTTAGAGTTATAGATAACTTAACGGTTGCATTCACAGGCGGATAAAGTTACTGTGGCTTTTCCTATGAGATTTAAAGACTCTGTCGACACAATTCTTGCGACTTCTTTCTTAAAGGTGACAAAATGATCAAAGTTAAAAAATCTTGGAACAGAATTTGATTTTCTGTAACTACTGAGTAATGAGTTTATCTTATACTATAGGAATTTGTAGAGGCGAGGCGTGCTGCTGCGCTTAATACTGCTCCTTCTTGTTCGTGGTCTCCTACCGCACCGCAGGAATTAGAAGGAGCTCCTAAAGAAACACTATCTGCTAATGCCGGTTTTGTAACTTTTGGTATGATCTCCAATAAAAGTATTCTGTTTCATTTCAATTTGCATTCGTAGTACCAAACTAAAAGAAACTAACCGTAAGATTATCGATTGCAGTCATTTTTCCTCGGCATGTAGAGGGGAAAAAGCTCGATCGTACTGTTTGGAATTTATCAACCTTTCATGCTTATGTTAGTTACCATGTCAAGGTTAATCTTTCTTTCATATTCACTAAATACTAAAACTTTAAGTCTTTCTCTGTGTCTTTGCAAGTATGAATATGTAAAAACCGAGTTTTTTTGTTTGTTGTTATATCACAGTTCTCAGAGGGATTTATGCATACTAGAATGCGGCGTCGCGTTGAATCTATGATTCAGGTAAAATACCAAACTCGATTTGTCTTTTACTTTAAGGATTTCAGTACAATCTACTTGAATATGTGTTCTCTAGTTGCTGTTAGCTAACAAAATCGTGATATCTTAGGCTCTGGATCAAGCTAAACCATCGGAGAAAACAAAATCAATGAACAAGTCATTTAAACGACTAGTAAGTTGCCAAAACTATGTTCTCGCAAACAATGTTTTCTTTTTTTTTGGTTTAATTGTCTTTGAGCTTTGTTTCTTCTTCCTTACAGGGACTCAACGATGTCAATCACACCAACTCGAAGTAGTTTGATTTTGTAAAATCTTGCAATTTTGTAAAATCTTGTGAGTAGCTGAGACATTTTTTTACTGCATTCAGTCTCTGTGATATTTTTTCTTTGTTTCAGATTTGGATTTTAGTAACAATTCTTTCAGATTATTCTATACATCTAATCCTCTGCTAAATATTTGAACAAATGTAAAATGTAAAATGTCAAAACTGCAAGAAATTCATCTTGAAATGAACTATAGTGGGCTTTATCTAAACATGTGTTTCAACAGAAAATATAGATTTTTGTTTTTTTTAATATATTGTTTTTACAAGAACAAGTAAATGAAGAAGTTGCATAGGATTCAGGGATATTTAGCTCTTTTAATCGTATTTTTATTGATATTCAATTTCTCAAAATTTCAAGTAAATGTTGCAATATTCGCATCAAGAAAAATTCAAAAATGTTGATTTGATATAAAATAAACCTTTAGTTATCTATACACAGATATATCAAAATATTTAGATATCTAGTTATCAGAAGATTCAAAAAGTCGACTGAATCACACTATAATGAAAAGACTTGGGTGAAAACCAATTCCTTTGTATATTTTTGAGGCCCATATGATGCGACCGGGCTTGTTTTGCTAGGTCCCATTTAAAACTTGAACTTATTATGTTGGCTATATAGCAATTAAAAAAAAAAAAAAACATATAATGGCTTCACACCGGAGACCTTCAGTGTGTTAGACGACAAGAGCAGTTACGCCTTTTCCTAAAGCCCTTACTAAACCACCGCCTAGCGACCACGGAAAGCATAGTCAGAAGAGCTGAAACAATAGCCACGAAACCTTTTTGTCCACCCTAAGTTATTTTATTATTTTTCTATTGTATGTTTTTTCCCTGACCACCTTCATTTGTTAGCAAACCATGGTGTTTCTTTATCTCATCAACAAACATTTATCAAGCTCTAAGAACTATATAGTTTTGTTATTTGATGATGAAGATGGAATATTATAAATTTCTCTCCTTTTTCGCCAAACCGTCTGACTAATCTCGTAGATGAACAGATCCTTAGACAAATTAAAGAGCTTCTGGAAAATTCACCAATGCCTCAAATCAAAACCTAAATGATCCAGAGCAGTGCATGCAGTAAAATCAAACCGAAAACACTATTTACACATTTGTTCATAGTGCTGATACCATCATATCACCATTTGTGGTGTTCTTCTGTTAATGGTTTAACAGTTAAACTTTAACTGTTTAAGAATTAAGATCCATTATCTAATCTACGACAATCTATATAATCTTGCTGTCAATTGCATTTTCATTGGGGCAAGTTCAGAATGTCATATAAATGTATACATATAACTTTGTTACTCAATCTATGTATGTAATTAGTATTTACGTTACAAAAAAGTAAGTATTTACGTTACGTTCTTTCTCAACAAAAAAAGGTATGTACGTTACGTTTTTTTTTTTTTTTTGCTAAAAGAAAAAATCAATAATATTTACGTTATACGTTACATGATGTTTTTCTTCCGCATCGTGCCCTTTATGTTGTATGTCTTATATATTTTAGACTTTATCATGTACAATTAAAAGTTAGCTGCCTTTTTACCGGTTAACAAATATTTGTTAGATTTTTTTTGGCAAATATTTGTTAGATTAACATATTTACTTAATTACTAGAGTCTTAGTGTTTTTAATATATATATATATATATATATATATTTCTCTTTTTATTTGCTCTTTCCATCGCACCCGATAGCAATTTTCATGGATATGATGATGGTCAATATTAGATATTTGTTAATTAGGTACAAACTTATGAATTAGCGATGAAACTGAAAACATCAATTTATTGCTCATATGTCTCAATCTTTCATTAAAGTAAAAACAATCACATGTAACAACAATAAAAATAAAATAAAGTTTGATTGGGAAAAAGACAAAAAAATGTGAAAATTTGCTGAAGCAGTTTTCATTTTTCCCCTCAAATCTTATAATTTATGGTTCAACAAAAAATGTTATTTACAAATGGGAAAGATAAAAAAAGATATATGCTAGAAAAGCTAGAAAGCTAGAGTCAATTAAACTTAAAATGTTCTTATTTCGAACCATCTACGAAGAAGTCTTTCATACTTGTGAGGGGCTCAGTGTTTCAACGAGGTAATCCTGTTTCGAATGGCACGTGTTCATTGTTTTCTTTCAGTAAAGTTTTTAAAGTGTCGTAGGTAGGCTTCCGCCTTAAAGCTCATAGTTTGTACCCTAAGTTTTTGTTTGTTTATATATAGGGTGCTCCCAAAACAACATTTTCAGGTAATATAACGTATGCCGCACGCCCAGCCGGAAAAAGGTACACGTGTCCGAAGCCAACACATCCTCTTAAGATATCTCAATTTGTACAACGGTGTGTTTAAAAAAAAAACCCGGAACATGTCATGTAATATGGTCCTTCTAATCACAATTTAAATTGAGCTTCAAATCTAAATACTTCTCAATTAACAAAGTCCAATGTCGATGCTTAATGTTGTTAACAACGTTTATCTAATTACTGCATACTTTTATTACATTTTTATAAACTTTAAAAGTTTCGGGTTTTTGTCTATATATTAATCTTTCTCAATTACTATTTACTTTTTTTTTTTGCTAAAAAAAACATATCAATAATATTTACGTTATACGTTACATGATGTTTTGCTTCCGCATCGTGCCCTTTATGTTGTATGTCTTATCTATTTTTATAAACCATTCATTGATATTAAATCTGTTATAGGCTGAAACCACCTCCAGTTTGTAATTATATAATCTTTGGCCAAACAAATCTCACAAATTTTATTCTGCTATCCATGCAACCAATACAATTATATTAATTAATTTAACTATAAAATATCAATATAACTAATATAAAATATCTTTTCAAAACTTAATTGATCTTTGAATGTCTCGAAGCTTCGCATCAGCAAAATGCTTCATCTTGTTGTCAACTATTGTTAAGCATTGTTTCAACTTCACGACCATCTCATCCCGAGAAAAAAATGTTCCTTGTCGAGTTCAGCTATTAATGCATATCCAATTTCGTAAGCTCGAAGTCGTGGTGGAGGATGCCCATGCAATCAGGTGCTTTCGATGGTGACATGCCAGTGAAAATTTTGAGCGTTGTATTATACAAAAAATTTATCCCATAAGAAGAGACTGTAACTGTTTAGTCTATTATTCAAAAAAAAAAAAACAACAAAAAATTGCTCAATGCACTTGTTCGTAACATCAATTTAACCATCCGATTGGAAATGGAGATGATATACGCTAAAGACATTCATAATTATGTCAGGAATAATTTTTAAAACTCATTCCAAAATAGGCAAATGAATATAAAATCTTAATCGGTTACGATAAAGCATGAACCATTATGTAATTAAACAATACCCTCTATAGCAACTGTTTTAATCGTGTAAAATAACACAATAACCTCGACAAAGTACCTAATCCTCCTAGCATTTACCCATAAGGCGCGTAATATATTCTAACAACACTCAAGTTTTTAAAACTAGAATCCATACGGAATTCGTTTAAAACTAGTGACGGTAGTAGTCATCAGAAAATTCGTCGGAAAACAATGTCGGAAACATAAAAACGTGTTTTTGACGAACTTCCAATAACATTTTTCGATGAAATTTATCGATTTGAAAATTAAAAAAATACTGCTTCAAAATCATAGGATACATGTTGTCGAAGGTGACTTTGTAGACATCAATCACTATTGGATATGTTTATATACATCTTAGCAGTCTCAACAGACGATTAAGATGGAGCCCTCACTCTTTCATGAAGATAACTTCCCAATGGAACCTCGAGGACATGCTGAAAATAGTGCTCGACAAAATACCTAATTTGCCTTGCATTTACCCATGCGACGCTTAAGTATTCTAACAATACTCAAGTTCGTAATGCACTAAATTAGGTATGCTACCACCAACTACCACGCCACCAAGTCGTCAATAACCCTAAAAAAAGGTTTTCCCACTCTGGCATGTGAGACCATGATAGGAAAAAAATAAAAACTTGGGCGGATCCGGATCCATTGAATCGATCAAATTCGAGACATTCCCAGTCACCATCTTATATAATCCTCCTCGAACTAGTAGAAAAGATGAGTTTGGAGGTTAGAAGATCCATAAGATTGGACAGAGGAGTCAAGGTCGATAAAGGAGCATGAAAAACACATAGTCGAGTGCATAGCCCAAAGAAAAAAAAGAATCATAATAAAGGAACTAACATGAGTATTTTTACTCTGTAAATACTTTGTATTGGATATGTTAACAATAGGCGTATGATAGTTAGTAGCTAAGCTTATGTTAGCATTCTATCTAAATTGTATATAAGAAAAAATACTGTACAAAGTTTCATTAATGAGAAAATTAATAATCTTCAAGCTTCTTTTCTTCTTCATCGAATTTGTTAAACAGGTAGATTGAGTTTGTTATGGTATCAGAACATCTCCAATCTTGAGTGCTTTTCGATTTGACCTATTTCTCATTCAATTCTTTACGATTGTTACTGATTCTTGTTGCATCGTCTTCTTTGTGATCTTACAAATTCATTATAAGTTTATTCGTTATTTCTTTAATCTTATCGCTCTCGTTTCTTGTTATTTCGTCTAATCAGAGTAATTTCTTCCATCTCTTATCAAATCTCTTCAGACATGGGATCGAATTCTACCTCATTGCCATTTGTTGATACAACAATAGTTCCGCCACTAAATTCGGTGAATCGAGCTCAAAATCAATGCGATTTGACTCGCCAAATAACCGATCATTACGATAATCCGTATTTTCTTCACAGTACTGATCACGTCGGACTTCAATTATTCATCGATCATCTGATTACTGGTGTTGATTTTCACTCGTGGAGAAGATCTATTCGAATGGTTTTGAATGTTCGCAAGAAGCTAGGTTTTATTGACGGTACAATCTTGAAACCTTCTCTTAATCATCCTGAGTTTGGATCATGGTCTAGATGCAACGATATGGTTGCTATTTGGTTGATGAATTCTGCCTCTAAGAAAATAAGCCAGTCTTTTATTCATCTTGACTGCTCATGGTATATGGAACAATCTTATGAGTCGTTTTAAGCAGGATGATTATCCTAGGGTGTATGAAATAGAGCAAGACTAAGTAACATACAAAAAAGTTCTTTAGATGTTAGTGCCTATGATATATAATTGGTTACTCTTTGGGAAGAGTATAAAAATTGCATTAAATTACATGTTTGCACTTGTGGACGATGTGAGTGTAATCCAACTATACTTTGGGAGAAGTTGCAAAAACGATGTCGAGTTACCAAATTCTTAATGGGTCAATGAAGCTTATGAATAAACAAGAAGACATATTCTTATTAAAACCAATTCCGAGTATTGAGGAGGCTTATAATATGGTTGCATAACGAGTTGTCAGACCAGTTGCCAAGTCTGATAATGTAGGTTTTCAAGCAACCAATTCTTATGATGGATTTCAAGTACATGGAGGTTAATTATATGGTTGTCCAACACATATGTATGATCAAATAGAATATGCAACAACATACAACACTTATAGACCAAGAAACAATCGTCATGTTTGTACTTACGGTGGTAAGTAAGGTCATACTGTGCAGCAATGTTACAGAGTTCATGGATTTCCACCAGGGTATAAGAAGAATACTTAGGTTCAGGACAATGCCTCTCCGGCTACTTTTGTTCCTCGGTATCAGTCCTCATTTACTCCACGACCACAATTCACTCCTCCAGGAAATTTTAATACTCCACAAAGAAAAATTATTAATGTGTTTTCTGGGATTTGTTCATCTGATTTGATGCCTTACTACCCTCCTCCAGCTGTTATTGCTATCAATTTGGATATTGGTCAGATGTCTCAAACTCAAATCCAGACACTAATGCAACAACTGAGTACACATGTTCGAGCTCCAAAGCCTCCAATTCCTCCTTATTAGTCTTCCATTTCAGAACAATGTGTTATGGTTGTCCAATCATCTTCTAGTACATTTGTTAATATTTCCTCTAAGATATGAAAATCAAACTCTAACCTTCCAACATCAATGTCTTTCCTCTTTACAATCTTCTTTGCCTAATGGTTCTTGGACAATTGATAATGGAACCATGAGTCATGTCTATAGTGATCTTTCAAAATTTATAGAAATCTCTTTAGCATCTAGCATCACTGTGGCATTACCTAATGGGACTCGATTAGCTATTGAATATACATGAACCATTAGACTATTAGATTCATTAGTTCTGCATGATGTTTTGTATGTCTCATATTTTCATTTTAATCTCATCATTGTTCTGCTCATTTATATCCTACTTTCATTTTAATCTCATCATCGTCCTCTTTTTCTAAAGCATGTTTTAACACAATTTCAAACTCGTATTAAAGCTATAAGAAGTGATAATGCAACTGAACTAGCTTTCATTGAATTGATTAAAAAACATGGTATGCTTCAACGCTATTTGTCATGTGCATATACACCTCAACAAAATTCAGTTGTGGAACGTAAACATCAACATTTTCTTAATGTGGCTTGAGTTCTTCTTTTTAAATCTAATGTTCCTTTAGTTTATTGGATTGATTGTATTAATATAACCGTTTTTTAATCAATATGACTCATTCTCCTTTGTTAAATAATGTGACTCATTTTGAGAAACTTTTACATAAAGAATCCAATTATTCTCAACTCAAGAGCTTTAGTTGTTTTTGTTATGTTAGTACTTTGGAGAATGATCGCTCAAAATTTACACCTAGGGCTATACTATGTGTCTTTTTAGGTTATCCTTCGGGTTATAAAAGATATAAAGTTCCTGATATGGACACGAATTTGATAAGCATCTCTAGGTATGTTATCTTTCATGAATTCATTTTTACTTTCAAAGCATTTGATTTTTTGCATCCAATTTCTTTTCCATTACCATTTTACCTTTGTCAGTTTCATATCTTTGGATTCTCCTATTTTACCATCTGATTATGTTGTTTCCTTGTCTATGTCTGGTAATCATGCATATGATTCTACTGAGGTGCTTAGGACTGATACATCTTCTGCATTGCCTAGGATTAAACTACCTCATACTGATGCATCTTCCTCATTATCTATTTCTGTTACATTACCTCAAATTGATGCATCATCATTGTTTGTTACTTTTGAATTGTCTGACACTGCTGCATCTTCATATATCTTTAGAACTGATGTTTATGCATTATCTAATGCACTTGTGATATCTCCTAGTTTAGTCCTCAAGGTCATTGTTCCAGTTTTGCCAGATCTACTGATATTTCTGTTCCTATTGTTAGACCAAAACGAAAAATTAAGGCTCCTAGTTACTTATCCCAGTACCATTGTGCTCTTACTCACCGTACTCCTCCTTTACCACCCACTCATACCACTCCTTATCCATTATCTTATGTTATTTCTTATAATAATTTCACTCCATCATATTGTACTTATCTTCTTTTTATTCTACTGAAACATAACCCAAAACCTTTAAACAAGCCACAATACATGAGAAATGGAAGAGTGCTCTTGGAAAGGAGCTTCGTGCTATGGAACAAAACAGAACATGGAGTATTTGCTCTTTGCCGCCTGGGAAGAATGTTGTTAGCTGCAAATGGGTGTTTACCATCAAGTATAATTTTGATGGTACTATTGAGCGATATAAGGCCAAACTGGTTGCAAGGGGTTTTACACAACAAGAGGGTGTGGATTTTACTGAAACTTTTTCTCCTGTTGCTAAACTAACAAATGTTAACTTACGTTAGGTTTGGCCGCTAAGAAAAGATGGGATTTATCACAGATGGATGTTTCCAATGCATTTTTGCATAGTGACTTGGACGTAGAAATCTACATGAGTCTCCCTCACGGTTATACTCTTGGTCCTAATGAGGTTCTTCCTCCAAATCATGTATGTAGACTTCATAAATCCATATGTGGTTTGAAGCAAGCTTCTCGACAATGTAATTAGTTGTTCCCTCATGTTTTATTGCAAAATGGTTTCATTCAGTCCAAACTGGATACGATGCTCTTTTTTAAGTTCACATCAACTAGTTTTATAGGTATGTTGGTTTATGTGGATGATATTGATATTGCTATTGCTAGTAATAATCCAACTGATCTGGCTGCACTTAAGGTTGTTTTATCTACAACCTTTAAGATTAAAGATTTGGGTCTTTTGCGTTTGTTTCTTGGTTTGGAAATTGCCAGAACTTCTAAGGGAATTCATGTATTTCAAAGGAAGTATGTCCTCGATTTACTTGAGGATACATGTCTACTTGCTTATAAACGCAACACAGTTCCTATGGATCCCTATGTTCATCTGAGTAAAGATTTTGGTAAGCTTTTGGAGTATGATACACCATATCGCAAACTTACAGGTAGACTTTTGTATCTCATTATCCCACGGCCAGACATTACCTTTGTTGTTCATCGTCTCAGCCAGTTTCTGAAATTTCCTATTGACGTTCATTTACAGGCTGCACATCGGATTCTTAAGTACATCAAAGGGAATCTAGCCCAGGGTCTATTTTATTATGCTGCAACTAACTTATGTGTTAATGCCTTTAGTGATGCTGATCAGGGTTCTTGTCCCGATATCTGTTTCTGGCTATTATGTGTTTCCTGGCACTTCACTCATCAGTTGGAAATCGAAGAAGCAACATGTAGTGAGTCACCACAGTACTGAGGCTGAGTATATAAGCATGGCTAACATTACTAAGGAGATCATTTGGATTAAGAAATTACTTGCAGACTTCTGAATTTCACATGTTGCTACGGTTAATTTGTTTTGTGACAATAAGTCCGCCATCTATATTGCTACAATTCATAAGCGCACAAAACATATAGAGATTGATTGTCATGTTATTCGGGATTTGATCAAGGTTGGCACCTTGAAGGCTATACATGTTACAACTAACAATCAGTTGGCTGATATACTGACCAAGCCCCTTCATCGAGGACCATTTCATTTTTTTCTTGGTCGGTTATCTGTTTCAAGCCTTTAATCTCCTACATCGAGTGCCTCAATTCTAGATTCAAAGGCTTGTGAAGGCTTGAGGGGGCGTAACATGAATATTTTTACTCTGTAAATACTTTGTATTGTATATGTTAACAATAGACGTATGATAGTTAGTAGCTAAGCGTATGTTAGAATTCTATCTAAATTGTATATTAAAAAAAAAACTATAAAGAGTTAATTTAATGAGAAAATTAATAATCTTCAAGCTTCCTTTCTTCTTCATCGAGTTTGTTATACAACTAGCTTGAGTTTGTTAGGAACTAGTCCAATGTCTCAAAGAATGTATCTTATTCTCTTTAAAAACTTGGATGCATAATGGTCTTACTTTCCCGCCAGTGAGTTCCAACCCAACTTTGACAGAGGATTTTCTTCTTTAAGACCTTTACACCAAGCATTATATTGGATCTTAGACTCATAACTAAATCCCTCTTGTCTTTCCATATATCGATTATCCGTCTTAACAGATTGTCCATTATGATTAGATCATTGGAGAACTCTTGAACAAATACATTTTCTCGTCCTTTGAAATGTCTACCTAACCATGCTATTGACACATTAATAAAGGAATATAGTCAAATTCCAAAAAGAAAAACCCGCTAAGAGAACCTATCCGGCCTAAAGCAAAACTTTGCTCTCTTGTGAACAAGTTTATCCGCATGCACCCGCCAATTATTTTTAAACCGAAAATTTTATCCTATGGATAAAAACAACAATTATCCAAAAGATATAAAATATGGCCTGAGTACCTGATATGATGGAAGAAGCAATCAAACTTGAAGAAAATATACAATTAGCAGCAAATATAAGTGTCAAAAATATCTATGAGTTGATTCAATCTCTCTAAATTTTAATTGGGTTTGTGTTGAATGTTTTGTGCTTTGTTTTTGTTTTGTCTAATTTTTCTTTTATCAAATTTTCATGCAAAATTTATTTGTAACTGTCCACTACTGACAATTTGACCCAAATTAAAATAAAAGAAAAAATTATTCCCCATTGAAAAACTCATTTGTAGTTCCCTATAATAATAACCCAGCAAAGCAGCTGCCAAACCTGTCATCTTCCTTCTTGTTACATGTGATAAAATTATAAAACAAACTTTTGATTTTAAATTATTTATAGCTATCCAAATCCAATAGGCAAAAAATATATTTTCTCAATATTCATTTCCAGAGTTATTGTTTCTTTTTCTTGGATAAAGACCAACAGTTATTGTTATAACTTTAAACTGAATTTTTTTTTTAACCAGTTATTGTTATAACTTTTAGACCAACAATAGTCAAAGTAAATATCTTCTAACAATGAAGTATCGTAACTGCAAAATCTCTTTTTCACAGATTTAAGTCTCCTTTGATATCCTATAAAGCTATTAATGTCTTTTTATTTTTTTGACTTTGGCATCCGATTGTTTAGGTTACACTGTTAACGCTTTTATATTTTGTGTATCATTAGATCTGTTCTGAAAATCATGAAGATTATATGTTGATATGGAAGGCGAGATATATGGTGAAATTAATTCTTTTTTTTTTTGTTAGATCTAAACCTTTGATTATATCTAATTTTCATTTTAAAGCTAATAATTTTCCCATTTGTTTTAGTTTCGACGCTATATAGTAAGTAGCATCTAGTTTTCCGACTTCATTGATGCCACACAATCTCTCTGTGCTCTACTTCTGAAAGTATGGTCTACAACGAAATATTTTGATAAGATTGTTAAATGGATATAATTAAATGTGACCAGCTTTTTTCTCTCGTAATGACTGGTAAAAATGCTAAGTATTCAATGGAATTAGAAGAAAAAAAAAACAAGAGAAAACGATTTCTTTGTTTCACCCCTCTTTTTTACGTTTCCAACAAAAGTTTTGTTTCCTCTCAGTTTTCTTGATAGGTGCCAGTAATTCACTCAACTATAAATCAATTAACTGAAAAGAATATTCTATTTTTCTGAGTAAAAGAATATTCTATTGATTAATCCATTCTAACCATTAGCCTTCCTGTCTACAAACACAGTAGTGAATGAATCTTCATTTATTTTTAACCAACAGGTAAAATTTTCCAATTATTATAATATTTTACCAAGATTAAATTTGTTAACATTTGGAGATTTTTTTAATTATTAAAACTATTTAAACGCATGTCTAAATCTCATGAGTTTATATAAATATATAAATCTCCTTGTTTTTTGTGTGCAGATTCTTTCAAGATTTTAAGCAAGTAAAGAAAAGAAATAAAATTTAATATAGATAAAGTGTAGAGACGAGATATGTGGTAACAATTATCTATTTGTTTTGTCATCTCATAAACTAGATTATTCTTTTGTTGGATTTGACCCTTTTATAATTTTATTTGCATTTCAAAAGCTCTTTTAAACTCTATTTCTGAAAGTACCGGACTTTAATAAAAGAGAAATTTTGTTAAACTAACCCAAAAAATGACTGATTTTTTTAAAATATACCTTTCAATTTTTTTTTTGAAAAAACTGATTTAATATATTATCCTTATTAATATTTATATAAATATATATAAGAACATTTTATTTGTTTAAGTGAATGAAATCTTGATTTATTTTTAACCAACCGGTGAACGATTTCCAATAATGAAATTTTGCATTTATCGTACTTAGAAAAAAAATTGTAATGTAAATTTGATAGTTGACAACAAAATAAACAATATTTAGGGATCATTTTCTTGAAATAAAACTATATGATATGAATACATACATGCTGAAAATCTTAACTTAAAACTTTCTTTACCAAAAAAAAAACTTGAAACTTCGATAATCTCTTTATAATCCTCTTTAGACCTAACCCTAGTTTTTGATAATTTGTTGGTAACGCCTTAATGCAATGCAACACATTAATTGAAAATGAATTTATTTGACTATGAATATAGTACTAATATTTTAACTTCGAAAATTACACGATAAATACATGAGTAAGTCAAGTGTATGTATGGTTGGAGACTGAGCCATCTTCCCTTTTTCTACTCGTCTTCTTCTTCTTCCATTCTCTCTTCATGCAAAACCACAGTTACAGAAAAAAATAAAAAATTAGAGATAATCAAGAAAAGATTATCAAAACGCAAATATACAAAAATGAGTGATGGCCTAATCAACGCAGAGCAACAAGAAGAAGAAAACCTGGTCAAACCGCCGGTCAAGCCATCTCTTAGTCTCCTCTTCGCCACGTACAGTTGTCTCTTCGTTGGCTCCATCGCTTCGAGCCTCCTCGCTAAATACTACTTCGTCCACGGTGGCTCGAGCCGTTGGGTATCCACGTGGGTCCAATCCACTGGCTTCCCTCTCCTCCTCTTCCTAATCTATCTCCCTCACTACGTTTTCAAAACCACCACTCGCCGTCCTTTTACGCGCTTCACGCGCCGCCTTCTCATTTTCTCCGTCTTGATCGGGTTTGTGCTCGGTTTAAATAACTTCCTCTTCTCATGGGGAACCTCGTACCTTCCGGTGTCCACGTCATCGCTTCTCCTCTCAACGCAACTCATCTTCACTCTCCTCTTGTCTGTGATCATCGTGAAAACGAAGATCACTTTCTCAAATCTCAATTGCGTTGTTCTCTTAACGCTAAGCTCTGTTTTAGTCGCTCTCGGTTCGAGCCAAGATAAACCGGCCGGTTTAAATAAAAGAAAGTATTTCATCGGGTTTATATCTACGATCGGAGCCGGTTTACTCTTCGCTCTTTACCTCCCGGTGACGGAGAGGCTTTACCGTAGCGTCTATTGTTACGCGTTGGTTATGGAGATGCAAATGGTGACGGAACTCGCAGCGACGGTTTTCGCAACCACCGGTATGGCTTTCGACGGCGGGTTTAAAGATATGGTTAAAGAAGCGAACCAGGTGTTCACCAAAGGACCTATGGTTTACTGGACGGTTGCGATTTTAACCAATGTGGTGACGTGGCAGCTTTGTTTTGCCGCCACGTCCGGGATGGTTTACTTGACGTCTGGGATCAACGGAGGTATCTGCATGACGGCGTTGCTTGCGATGAATGTGATCGGAGGCGTTGTGGTTTACAGCGATGAGTTCGGCGGAGTGAAGATTGTATCGACGGTGCTATGTATTTGGGGATTCTCATCGTACGTCTACGGTATTTACATGAAGATGAAGATGGAAGAGAGGGAAAACGAGATGGGAGAATATTCCGGTGTAAAGACGACGGAAGACGGCGAAGAAGAGGAAGTGAAGGAGGTTGAAATGGGTAAGGTTAAAGCTTACGTGGCGGTGGCGGATGATAGGGTTTGATGATATTGTGTGATTGAGACGGCCGTTATGATTATTTGGAAGCAAACAAAAAAAAGCCACGCTTCCGATTTTTTCATCAAAAAAAAAGCTTCCGGTTATGTGTAATCTGAATTATGTGTAATGTGAATTTTCCGATGTCGGTCAATCAGTGTATATATATATATATATATATATATTTCACTCTATTATCTATGGGTTCGATTAATTGGTTGTCTTGTATTTATTTAGAAGAGTAGTTTTTTTCAGCTAAATTGAGTTTTACTTTAGATTTTTCTTTACTTTCACTAATCTAAAAACCAAGAGAGTCAATTTTTAGTTTGGATAAGTACAAAAGATTTTTTTATAACGAGAAGTTGTTTGTTACCTTGTCCGTATCGTCCACATCGTGAGGCAATTCCGCCTTTTTCTTAGATGATGTGCAGTGCCTCCATCAAATGATTTAGCGAATATCTAATGTTTCAAAACTTGTCAATGACTCCGAAATTCATCTTCTGAATCTTATTTTGCACCATTCCAACACTCGGTTCGAGATCCACGATTATCTTCTTTTTGTTTGCCATGCTTGGCACCACGAAAGTTGTCCAAATGAAGAATATTGTTTTCTTTCTAATTTTTTTTGGGTATGATAGTGATGAATTTGAAAGCGGCAGAAATTGACATATATAAATCCTCCGATACCATTTAATAAAATGTCAAGCAAAACATAAAATGAAAACAAAAACACCAGCTTCTTTTGGGAAATTTTCTGCATTAATTTTTGTTTTATATGTTTTTAAATAAGAGGAATAAGATTCTTACATTCCTACAAACATGAAAGCAAATTACATAACAGAAAATGACAAAAACATAAAGTGTTTTGTTCCTAAAAATTAAGGTATATCAGGTTTAATATTTGTAACAGTTACATTCGGGTGGCAACTCATGTTGTAATGTTAGGAATTCTTATGTGTATTGGTCCAAACTCGAAGAAAAGAAAGACTTTGTTAAAGTTTTTACGAATCAATTATTATATATGATTCTTATATTCGTTTTCCAGCTGTTTCATGAAAATTTAATAATATATATAGAATCTGAAGTAACCAATATTGTAATAAATTGTTATTTTCAATTTAAATTTTGTATTTCAACTCATTTTTCTAGTAGGTACCATTCAATTGGCTAATTTTCCTCACAAAATTATTTTCGTTTTCTTGGTTGGCAACATATATTATTTTCATTTATACTAACTAATTGTTTAGCTTTTCTTTTAGATAAAGTAAAATTTTTTAATGATATGGTTATTTAAGGATTTGTAACTAAGAGAAATTATGGGTTGTGACATTAATTACAATGGCTTTATACTTTACAGAGGAAGATGTGTTAATTAATAGATTAAAAACCTAATTAAATTAAATTTAAAAATTTGCAAATAATGGTAAAGGGAGATAAAGTCAAAGTGAAATTAAAAACATTTTGGAGATGTATTGAACCAATCATTTGGTGTGATTTTATTTGAACTGGTAAATTATATGTTAATGAAACATGAATTTAAAAAAATATTTTTAAAGTCCATTGTTATTGAATATATGATTTTTAAATGTCTTTTAAATTATGTGTTATTGAATATGTAATTATTTTGTTTTTTCAAATATTTTGTTATTTGAAATATTTTAAATACTAGAATTTTAATGATTTGAGGGAGTTTAAAGAAGATTCTTATTTAAAAATATAAAAGTTCAAATCTCATGATTTTATGTAAGATTTCAGATAATTTTAATATCAAATCATAACTTTATTAAACTTTTGCAAATCATCAAAATTATCTAAAATTTATTAAAACTCAAATCACTTCAACTTTTTTGTTCAATAGACCCCTTAAAAAGACAAAATGTTTTGTGCTTTGCTTAATTTCTTTTTAATCAACTTTTCCTGCAAAATTTATTTGTAACTCCCCATTGAAAATTTGACCCAAATCCAAAAGAAAAGTAAAAAAATTTCCATTGAAAAACTCATTTGTAGTTCCCTATATTTACCCAGCAAAAGCATCTGTCATTTTCCTTCTTCCAACAGTTATTGTTTTCTTTTTGGATAAAGATCTATGATAAAATGTTAAAACTACCTTTTTAGATTTAAAAATATGTATAGTTATCCTATAGTCAAAGTAAATATATCTTCTAACAGTTAAGTATCATGATCGTAACACGATTTATTTAGCTTGTCGTTAGTGATTTTATACTTTTGCCTTTAGCATCAGAAATTATAAAACTATTACCAAGATTAAATTTGTTAAGACGTTTAGAATTTTTTGATTTGGTAAAACTATCCTAACGCATGTCCAAATCTCATGCCACCAATCTCCTTGTTTCTCTTTCAAAATTTGTTAAGATGCTTTCAAGATTTTAAACAGGTAAAAAAAATAAAAGTGTAAAGACTAGAAATATTGTCTCTACACATTTCTTTTTCGTCTAATTTAATATAGTCTCTAAAAAAATCTTGTATTATCTTAAACTAGATTATTCTTTTCGTAGATTTAACCCTTTTAGATTTTATTTGCATTTCCTAAAGCTCTTTAACTCTATTTTTGAAAGGAGATGACACTTTAACAAAAGAGGATTTTTGTTAAACTAACCCAAAATGTGTGGTTTTTTTAAAATAAACCTTTTAATAATAATTTTGAAAACTAAATTTTTTCTTAACTGATTTACTAGATTATCTTTATTAATAATTTATAAACAATTAATAATTCCTTCTACGTCAAGAAAAATATAATAACAAAATTTGGATGGAAATTCCTGCAATATCCAAACATTCCTGCAAGAAAAATATAATAACAAAATTCCTGCAATATCCAAACTAAATATATCGGAAACAAAATAACCTTTTATTTGTTTACTGACAATATATATACGATTTTCTGTAAATAAACCATCAATTTTTTTTGCAAGAAAAATTTTCATCCAAATTTTGTGAAGGTCAAATCCATGAATTCCAAAGCACTCGCTTTACAACTCTTCCACATATCATCGATGTGGTCCCGTTACGATCTGTTACAAAACTAACAGAATATGTAAAACGACGTCGTTTGCTCTTATAAAAACAACACACTGTCTAAAAACAGAGATAATCTAAGATTTAAACTTCTCTCTAACTTATTTGTCTCTCAAATTTTTTTCTCAAAAGTGATCTTCCAAATCAAATTTTCTTCTTCATTTTTCTGTAAATTCGCCGGCCGGCGTCGACTCCGGCGTCGGCCATACTCTTTCTACTTATATTATAGGATTTATCTATCAAAAATTCATTATTTAGAGACGGTAAATTGCAAAAGTACGAGTGTAGGCGATTTTTTGGGTGATTGTCTTTATCTTCTTCACAGTTTTGCCGGTCATGTTCCACCAGCGATCTGTTTATGATCTCGCATTTGAGTACTGATATTCTCTTTCACACCACAATTAGTTAGGTTGGTAACTTTTCGACGTGTATCTTCAACATGTTGTACTGTTCATGTGTTTTGCCGACAATCTCACCATGTTTATCATATATTACATTTTGATAGACTAGATTAGATGGGAAATGAGTCGTATTTTCCACTCTTTTATGTGTCTTTTCGTAGAGTTTAATTCCGGTGAAGTTATCATTTATGGTGTTTCTGCCGGTTACTTCTGTTGGTTTGTTAAAGTCTATACGAAAGACAAATTCACTATTGATTGTGATGTTTGAAATCTTCACGTAATGGTGTTTTGAGATTTGTGAAATTTTTATAGTGCGTCATAGTTGGGTAATAGCCAAGAATCGCAATGGTTGAGTTCGAATATGGAGAAGGAACATAACAGATTGGTTAATCTGTTAGCAAGTAAAGCTTCTAATGTTGAAATATTATTAATTTTGCTTATTATGTTGTATCGTTATTTAACATCTTTGTTTAGAGTATATGTATATGAATACTATCTATGTAATTTTGTAAACTTCTGATTAAAGTGATAATAATATTTAGACGCTAAAAAAAAATAACACACTGTGTAATAATTTTCATGTAGTATTTTTTATGCCAAAACAACAAAATTTTATTCTTATCACGAATTAGATTTAATTTTGGGGAAAATAAAATTGGTGCTAAAAATTAGGGTTTGTGTTCTTCTCACAATCGCGATTCGAGTTTCGTCTAAGTTAAAGTTTCAACATTCGGGATTCTGTAAGCACCTAAGACATTCTCTGTCTTTGTTGTCTCTATTTTGTCAAAATCTATCAGCATTTGCCCATCACTTGTTCTTCACCTTTGCATCGAAGAATCGAGGCATGTCTTCTCCGTTAGTTTTCCCATTGAAGCGAGAAGGCGATAAAGGCAGCGACGGAGGAGGAGGAGAGGCGGTGGTGGAGTTAGTAAAAGTTTCCTCCTTCTCACTATGACGGTACTCTCTCTCCCTGGTTTCTATGCAATTAACAACTTAATCCTATGATTCTGCCTTCGATTAGCTTATCGGTAGTCTTGAAATTAGCAGATGTGATGTGTGGGTGTTGTTTCAGGACGAGACGAGTGTTGAATTCTTAGCTATGAACCTATGAGATAATCGATCGATTGGATTGTTTGAATTTCTTTCTTCTTCTGATTTAGCTTTGAATTAATCTGGGTGATTGTTTGGTAATGTTTTCGTATGCCGTTGTTTGCTTCGTGATGAATTATGTGTATCTTGGGATTATGGTGTTTAATTTGCTGAAGAATCAAATTAGGTTTTTTGAAAGAAACAATATTTGTTTGGATTTTCGAATTGGGTTACTCGAATCAAATTAGCCAATTTTAGGGTTTTTAATTGCTTGATTTCGATAATTTTGGAATTAAATCCGCCAATTTGCTTCAGTCTTCTTGATCCTTTGATGATTCATAAAACCTTATGTTGTTGATATTGTTAAGTATCTTCTCGCTTGGACTGAATTCGAGAAAGTTGAATTGGAAGATATGAATACTGTAAGTTTTTTGTTTTTTTTGTTTTTTCTGTTCTCTCTGATTCTTCTTTTGTTAGCTTTTGAATTTTACATTAATCTTATCTTTTGCATGGTGAGACTCCATTGCATATGGCAGCTAAGAATGGTTGCAATGAAGCTGCTAAGCTACTTCTTGAGCATGGTGCTTTTATTGAAGCTAAAGCTAATGTAATTTCCCCTTTCTCTTCAGTTATTTTTCTGCTCTACATGATTGATTTGAAGATGGGAATAAACAACTGTGGTGCAAAAGATAATGTATGTCCCTCTTACATTATTGGTTCTTTTGCTTTTTGTAATGATAAGAGTACAATCATGTAATCAGCTGTGGAGTTTTTTCTTTGCATTTTCTAAGAAGGGAAAAAGAATGCTTTTAGATGAGAGGCGAAGGACTCTTGGGCTTAATATTTGAACTCGAAGACCTGCACATATGGCATTTCTTGGAAATCCTAGAACAAGTGAGAGGAAAAGATTTATATTTATTGTTGTATGGCTTTACATCAAACCGATACATGACTGTTTTAGTTGATCCAAACAACATGTAAAACCATGGTTGCTCGAGTTCTCGGGAAGTTGCTTAATACGGTTGGAATTTTATGTTTATGACACAAGATAACTGGTTGATTTGGTCAATTGCATAGATAAAATGTTGAAACTTCGAAATCACATAAACGGAAATATACAAAGAGATTGAATATTATTAAACGCAAACTCAGCTTTTTCTTCTCTTCGTAGAAATAAACTCTTTTTGTTTCAACACTTCAACTTCTTTGTCATAGACTAAGTCCATATAAAATGACTGTCATTTAATTTTGACTTTTTATCTATGAAAAAGAAAACACAATGCTTTTGCTACTATTCTACTTCTATATTTCGGTTGATAAGACAAAAAAAAAAGACAAAAGAGTTACAAGTATATAACCAAATCAATGGGTAAGCCAAACAAGACAAAAAAAAATTAAAGGATTAGACCAAATCATATGTCATAAACGAGACAACAGAGTATTACTTTTATTCATCTACAAAAAGACCTTATCATGTACACAATACAACGCCTTCCGCATAGTTGCAGATCAATACAGACAAAAACAACACTAGTAAACAAGAGATGTTGATTGTTTTAATTCAACCCGAGCCTAAGCATAGCACAGATGAAGGCTCAGGTTTCAGCCATCACAAGTAGGTTTCATTCGTGAATGAACTTTCTTATTGATTGTAGAAACCCTTCTGCAATACTATCTGCAGCTTCTTAGCATCTGTCAATAATGGGGACCCCCATTCCACTTTCTGAAAAATAAAAGCAGCTAAGTTCCACATCATAACATAACATCAAAATTACGCATGAACTTTAAAAGGTTGTGTAACCACCTGAAGCTACATAAGATACAGATAAATGGTAATCATTTACGGTGTTTCGTTGAACTCCATCACCTGCAAATGAGATAAAAACGCAGTAGAGGGAAAAAATTTCTTAATCAACATGAATGAGAAAACAATGCAAATGTTCTGAGTTTAAGGAAGAATAATTAGCTATATTTTTCATAGATCACACGTTTACTAATGCATGATGGTGTCTGGAATCTGTATCACCAGTAAATGAGACACCGAGAAAATGGCTTGGAAGAACATAAAAAGTAAACAGGACAGTTTTCACTTCTCTCCATCCATTCATAAATGCAATTGAGGTGGAAATGGTGAGAACACTGTAACAATCTTTGGATTCTCTAATGTGTATTCCTTCAAATGCATTGATCGAAGATAAAAAAGATGAAAATGAATACCTTCAAGACACATTGGACAGACGTCTTCATCTTCAGACGTCCTCTTGGCAAATTTTGAACCTTTCAACAAAGATAAAACCCACAAGTTTCTACCTTTCTCTAAATGCCTAAACCTAATCTTCCTAATCTCCAATTTCTTGACTTTGTCTTTGAAAGCTCCGTAATTTGACGGCAAATCTTCAATTTTGAAAGGTAAATCATCCGAATGATAAAGAGTGCTTCCCAAGAAGTACTTGAATTCAACGTATTCCTCTTTCATTGCCGTCTCTATCTTCGCTTCCGCTTTAAAACCGAATTGCACTCGTCGTTGGCGGAGTTAAGACAATTGTTGTCATGGACTCGGAGGTCATTGCAGACGACGGTAGCACGACGGAGAGCTGCAACGGAGAAAAGATCGAGGGGACAATGAGGGACAATGGAGATAGGGGATTGGCATGAGTTAGTGGCGATGGTATATTTGAAAGAGATTCAAATAGATTTTTTTATTTTGTTTTGGGGGAAGGTAAGACATCGCGTAATTTTTTTAGTTTTTTTTTAAGTTACAAAACTTCGTATAATTTTTTTTATAGTGCTAAAACGATGTCGTTTTGAGCCCATCGTTAGTTTTATAACAGATCATAACGGAGATACGTCGACGATATGCGAAAGGGCTGTATTGCGGATGACTTTGGATTTCATGGGTTTGATTCGTACAAGATTCAAGTGATGATATTTTTTTGCAAAAAATAAAAATTTTGATGATTTATTTGAAAAAATCCATAAATATATACTTCAGCAATTTTCAATCTTGTATGGGTTCACTTAGATAAAAAACTGGATCGAGTTTGGTTTCTTATAACTTTTTTCTTTCGCTTATCCTTGTGCAATTTAAACAGATGAAGTTTAGTTAACCAAAAAAAATATGTTAACCCAATCAAACTATTGGGAAATTTGAGTGAACTATTAGTTTGGTTGACTCTTTCCTCACCTCCACTTCTCTGTAGGCCACTGAAAATTTACATATCACCGCCTTCATTTCACCCACGCTACATAGAAGGCTAAACAATTTTATGATTTTTGTATTTTCAGAAAATATGTATGTAGTTTTTGTTTTGTTAATGAATATGTAATGTCTTATTTCATGAGACATTGTAACCAAGTTATTAAATCTCATTAGACTTTAGATGTCAAACATGGAGGTAAGTTGGCAAACTAAATTAAATTTATGATCGAAAGAAAAATTAAAAAGACATAATAACTGTTGTCATTGTAATGGATCGAAAAATTGGTAACTTTAAAACGTTAATAATGTGTTGTCGCATGAAAAGGAGCTATTAAAAAAAAAAACTTAGGTCAGTTTCAAATTTGTTAATATTGATAGGATATTTAACAAAAAAAAACCCTAAAAGAATTGTTAAGCACAGCTACTCTACAAAATTTTGTTAGTTCAAAATTCAACGACGGAGAAGTGAATGAAATCTTAAATTATTTTTAAACCAACCGGTAAAAATTTTCCAATAATGAAATTTTGCATTTATCATACTTCCAAAATTCAAATTAAAATAAAATAAAATTTATCAATGAGGCGTTTAAGTATTCTAACAACACTCAAGTTCTTAAGGTACTAAATTAGGTATGCTACCATCAACTATATCTGCCACGCTACCAAGTCATCAAGAACCCTAGAAAAGTGGTTTTCCCACTCTGGCACGCGAGACCATGATGGGAAAAAATCCAAACTTGGGCGGATCGGTTGAACCGATTCAACCCGAGATATTTCCAGTCATAAACGTATGTAAACCTCCTTAAACTATTAGAAAAGGGGCGTTGGGAGGTTGGGAGATCCATGGGATTGGTCAGAGGAATCGAAGTCGAGAAAGCAGCAAGAAGAACATATAGTTGAGTGCATAACCCAAAGAAAAAGAATCGATTGCATAACAAAGGATCTAGTCCAATGTCGCAAAGAGTGTATATTTTTCTCTTTAAAACCTTGGATGTCTAATGGTCTTAATTTCCCACCGGCGAGTTCCAATCCGAATTTGACAGAAGGTTTTCTTCTTTCAAACCCTTACACCATACATCGTATTGGATCTTAGACTACTATCGGCTAAGACTCTTTAGTCTTTTCAGGAATCGACTATCCATCTTAACATGTTTCCCATTATGACTAAAGCGTCGGATTGCTTTCGAACGAGCAATTTTTTCTCATCCTCTAGAAGGTTTACCTAACCATGCTATTGACGCAAAAACAAAGACAGGTAGCCAAATTCCAAGAAGAATAACCCGCTAAGAATTCATATATGGCATAGAGCACAAGTTTTCTCTCTTGTGATTTATCCACATGCACTCGCCATGAACTTTCAAGCACACAAGATTTCCCAGCAACGAACAAATTTAACACTCTAAAAGATGTAAAATATGACCCCGAGCAGTTGATATGATGGGTGAAGCAATCAAACTTGAAGAAAAGATAAAATTAGAAGAGAACATGGATCCGTTTGGTATAAAAAAAAATTAATCAAATGATCTATTCAAATGAATAATTCGTTTACTGATTACCAATGCAAAATATCATCCAACAAACTAATAATTCGACAATTCATGACATAAAATCAATAGAATAATTGGCGTATATGATCAGTAACATAAAACCGACCATTTCGAATATGACTGGCTAGTTGACGACTTTATTTGTTTGAAGAATATTCAAAAAATTAGTTCACGAGCGATCACGACCAATAAGTACGCTTCTTCCAAATTCGATGAAAAAGAAAATTCGTTAAAGGTTTTAAGAATTTCTATTATATATGAATCTTATATTCGTTTCACAATTGCTTCATGCAAATTTGATAATTGTTGAAGTTAACCGTTGATGATTCAACATTCATGTATTAAATCAGATGTTTTGAAGACAGTTCGATGTTGGTTTGTAGAAGTGGTATTAACCGGATAAGAGGAGAAGAATCCGAAGTCTCTTATTGCGATAGAAAGTTTAATGTGTTTGTGTGATACTTAAACTAAATATCTTTTATTATTCAGTTAGTCAGTTAATTATCATTTTCTTGATATTGTGGTTGAGTGAGAAAAAGATCGTGAGAGAGATATAGATTTTCTTTTAAAACTTTTCTAGTGTTGTAAGTTCTGTTTTTGAGCAGGATCTTTTCTTCATTTTTAGTGGATTTGTCGGATTGAATTTGCCTCCAGATGTAGGTCAATCACATCGATTGATCGAATTGGGTAATCAAGCTTTGTGTCTTCTTCTTCCTTGAATCTTTGAATGTTTAATCAATTGTTCTTGCAATTGTTTTCGTAGCAAAAGTGGTATTAGAGGTTCAGGTTTTGTTTAGCGATGGCGAAACATCAGATCAAGACTGAGAAGTTCGATGGAGCTTCAGACTTCTCGCTATGGAAGATTAGGATGATGGCACATCTCATCATCCTCGGATTAAAGAAGATTATAACAGATTTCAAGTTAACAATGGAGGTTCCGCTGGTTAAAAGCGAAAAAAAAAAAATTGAAGTCAGATGATGATGAAGATCAAGATTCTTCGTCAAAACCATTAATGAAGACAGTCATTGATCCGACAAAGGTAGATCAATTTGAAAAAGCTATGAATCTTATCATATTGAATGTCGATGATACGGTGCTTAGGAATATTAATCATTGATTGACTGTTGCGTATATGTGGAACACACTGAATAAAAAATATATGGAAACCTCATTGCCGAATCGAGTTTATCTGCAGCTTAAGTTTTACTCATTCAAGATGAATGAGGCCAAGAACATAAATGATAACGTTGACGATTTCTTGAAGATAGTTGCAGAATTAGGCAGCCTTGAGATTGTCGTTGCAGAAGAGGTTCAAGCTATATTGATACTGAATTCCCTCCCTCTGAATTACGGTCAGTTGAAGCACACATTGAAGTATGGCAATAAGACATTATCAGTTCAAGATGTTGTGTCATCTGCCAAGTCATTGGAAAAAGAGATTATTGAGTCAAGAGAATTTTCTAAGTCAGCATCTACATCCTTGTATACAAATGAGAGGGGAAGACCTGGTGTTAAGCATCATAAGTAGGGCATGTTAAGCATCATCGAAACATCATCGAAACATGAGCATATCAAGTTCAAAGACTCGTCTAACATGCGGGTTCTGCAAGAAAGAAGGGCATGTTAAGAAAAATTATTTTGCTAGGAAAAGGAAGCTTGAAACTGAGAATACAGTAGAAGCTGGTGTTATTACCGAGAAGTTAGTATTCTCAGAGGCTTTGAGTGTGAATAATCAATTGATAAAGGATCTGTAGATACTTGATTCTGGTTTTACACCTCATATGACATCAATGAGGGACTGGTTCTGTAGTTTTCAAGAAGATGGCTCTACAATGATCTTGCTTTGTGATGACCACTCAGTGAAGTCACAGGGCCAGGGCTCCATGAGGATAAACATCCATGGAGAATCAATCAAGATTTTGAATGATGTGAAATATGTGTCAAATCTGAGTAGAAACCTGATTTCTATGGGCACATTGGACAGGTTGGGTTATCATCATATAGGTGGAGCTGGCAAGGTAAGGTATTTCAAGAATAATAAGACTACTCTGTATGGAAAATTGCAAATTGGACTCTACGTGCTCGATGGTGAAATAGCTTCTCTAGAAAGTTGTAATGTAGAAAATCCTAAGGATACTATAGAGTTATGGCATAGCAGGTTAGGTTAAATGGGGGTCAACAATATGAAGTTGCTAACTGAAAAAGGTTTGCTAGAAAAGAAAGAGATTAAAGAACTTACTTTATGTGAGCATTGTGTAATGGAAAAATCAAAGAAGCTCAGTTTCAGTATAGGCAAACATACTACAGAGGAAGTTTTGGGTTATGTTCATGCAGATCTGTGGGGCTCTCCAAATGTCACTCCACCCATTTTTGGTAAAAAATATTTATTGTCTATCATTGATGACAAGACAAGAAAGGTATGGCTCATGTTCCTTAAGACCAAAGTTTTGACAAATTCTATGAGCGGAAAGAACTTGTAGAAAATCAAGTTGGTAAGAAACTGAAAGTTTTAAAAACTAACAATGGTTTAGAATTTTGTAATGTTCGGTTTAATGAGTTTTGCAGTAAAAATGGCATTGAGAGACACATGACATGTACATATACGCTTCAGCAAAATGGTATGGCTAAAAGGATGAATATGACTTTGATAGAGAAGGTCTGATGCATGCTTGATGAGTCAGGCCTTGAAGAAAGGTTTTGGGGTGAAGCAGCATCAACTGCAGCCTATCTGGTAAATCGTTCTTCTTCCTCTGTTATTGATCATAATGTGCCAGAACATTTATGGTTAAATAAGAAAACTGGTTATAAGCATCTTAGGAGATTTGGTTATATAGCCTATGTTCATCAAGAACATGGAAAACTTAGCCCTAGAGCTTGGAAAGGAATTTTCTTAGGTTATCCTAGGGGTACTAAAGGTTATAAAATATGGTTACTTGATGAGCAAAAGTGTGTGATTAGTAGAAATTTTATTTTCAATGAGAATGTTGTGTACAAGAAATTAAAGAGTGTTGATGAAGAAGCTAAGTAGGTTGATGAGATACAGATAGAGAATGTTACAACTGAGATATCACATAAACTAAAAGTGACTGCAGACGTTTCTGATGAAGGTGGAGCTTTGGTAAGCTCAAATGACTCTGAGGATAAAGTTATTGAATCTGTAGAAACAAGTACAACATGAACTGTTTTGCAGAATTATCAATTAGCCAAAGATAGAGAAAGAAGGTCTATAAAACTACCAACAAAATTCTCTGATTATACACAGTTTGCTTTTGTTTTGATGGCATCAAAAGAGATTGATGTGCATGATGAGCCCATTTGTTTCATGAGGCAAAAGAAAGCAAGAAATGGGATAAATGGAATGTTGGTTTGTTAGAAGAGATGAAATCACTACTTAAGAACAAGACTTGGGATTTAGTGAATAAGCCTATTGATCAGAAAGTGATAAGTTGTAGATGGCTTTATAAGAAGAAGATTAATATTCCTGGAGTTGAGCCTGAGAGATATAAAGCAAGACTTGTTGCAAGAGGTTTCTCACAGAGAGAAGGCATAGACTATCAAGAGGTTTTTGCACATGTAGTGAAGCATATATCCATTCGGATACTAATGTCATTTGTAGTGAATGAGGATATGGAGCTTGAACATAGGGATGTCAAAACGGCATTCTTGCATGGTGATCTTGATAGGATCTTGTACATGGAGCAGTCTGAAGGATATGAAGTGAATCCAGGTAAAGATCAAATTTGTCTTTTAAAGAAATTCTTGTATGGTTTGAAACATGCTCTCAGGTAATGGAACAAGAAGTTCAACTCATTTTTGATGGATCAAGAGTTTAAAAGCAGTGACCATGACCCCTGTATTTATGTGAAACAGGTAAGTGAAAATGAGTTTGTATACTTATTAATATATGTTGATGATATGTCGTTGGCATCTAAGAGCTTAGTTGAGATTAATAAGCTTAAAGATATTCTAAGTCTGGAATTTAAAATGAAGGATATGGGAGTTGCTAGTCGTATATTAGGCATTGATATTACTAGAAATTGGATATGTGGTACTTTGTGTTTGTCACATGAAAAGTATGTAGATCAGGTTATTCACAGATTTATGATGAATGAGTTAAAGATTGTGAATACTCCTATCGGTGCACATTTCAAACTATCAATGGTTAAAGATGATAATGAGTGTATTGACACAGAGGAGATCTCTTACTTAAGTGTTGTAGGCAGTGTTATGTATCCAATGATTGGAACTAGGTCTGATGTTGCTTATGCTCTTGGTTTGGTTAGTCGATTTATGAGTCGTTAAGGAGAATTGCATTGGGAAGCTGTAAATTTGAAGCTGGTTTATACAAAAGTTAAAGATTTCAAAGTGAAAGGATATAGTGACTCAGACTTTGCTGTAGATCTTGATAACAGGAGATCGATTAGTGATTATTGCTTTATAGTTGGGGGGCAACACTATTATCTTGAAATCAAATTTACAGCACATTGTTACTTTGTCAACAACTGAGGCAGAGTTTATTGTACTTATAGAAGCTATGAAAGAAGCATTATGGATTAGAGGCTTATTGTATGATATGGGTATTAAACAGGAAGAAGCTTCATCGGTTTGGTGTGATTCACAGTCTACAATATACTTGTCAAAGAATAATTCATTTAATGAGAGGACTAAGCATGTTGCTGTTAAGTTCTACTTCATATGAGATGTAATTGAGTCTGGAAATGTGGAGGTTTTGAAGATACACACATCAAGAAATCTTGCGGATATGCTTACCAAATGCATATCAGTTCACAAGTTTAAAGTAGCTTAGATTTTCCAAAGTTGCTCAAGTAAATGTATAAGCATTACTGCTAGAGGTTAAGTCCAAGTTTTTGCAGATTCACTTGAAGATGAAGAATGGATTTGAATCTAGGTGGAGTGTTGAAGTTAACCGTTGATGATCAACATTCATGTGTTAAATCAGATGATTTGAAGACAGTTTGATGATGGTTTGCAGAAGTGGTATTAACCGGATAAAAGGAGAAGAACCCGAAGCCTCTTATTGCGATAGAAGGTTTAATGTTTATGTGTGATACTTAAACTAAGTATCATTAGTATGTTTTTTTATTCAGTTAGTCAGTTAATCATTTTCTTGATCTGGTGACTGAGTGAGAAAAAGATCGAGAGAGATATAGATTTTCTTCTAAAACTTTTCCATTGTTGTAAGCTCTGTTTTTAGCATAATCTTTTCTTTATTTTTAGTGAATTTGCCATATTGAATCTGGCCCTTGATGTAGGTGAAATCGAATTAGATAGCTAGGCTTTATGTCTTCTTCTTCTTCCTTGAATCTTTGAATGTTTAATCAATTGTTCTTGATTGACGACAAAAAAAATTAATTGTTCAAATCAAACGGTGTTGTGAACTGAAAGTGAGATGTTCTTGAAATTGTTTTCGTAACAATAATATTTACAAAATCTGAGGTAATCAATATTGTAATAAGTTGTTTTCAATTTAAATTTTGTATTTTAACTATATTTTTTACTAGGTACCATTCAATTGGCTAATTTCACTATTTTATTAGTATGGATATATTATTTTCATTTATCAATTAAAATTAAGTTTACTAACCAATTTTTTTCTTTTCTTTTCTTTTAGATAAAGTAAAATAATAATAATGATATGTTTATTTTAAGGCTTTTGTGCATTCAATACAGAAATAAGAGAAATGATTGATTGTAATGTTAATTACAATGGTTTTATACTTTACGCAGGAAGATATGTTAATAATTAATAGATAAGAAAACTATTAAAATTAAATTTAAAACATTAAAAATTAATGCTTAAGAGAGATAACGTCAAAGTAAAATTGAAAACACAAAAATGTTTTGTGTTTTGTTTAATTTTTCTTTTATCACTTATTCAGTTACTTACTTGTAACTCCCCATTGAATGTTTGACACAAAACAAAAAGAAAAAAAAATCTCCAATGAAAAAACTCATTTGTTTTCCCTATATCAGTCCAACAGAAGCAGCTGACAGCCTTTGACATCCAAACTAATTAAAAATGATGAAGATTATATAGGTACGTTGCTATGGAAGACGAGATATATGGTAAAATTAATTCATTTTTATTTATTTAAACCTATTATTATATCTAATTTTCATTTTCAAACTATTAATGTTTCCATTTGTTTTAATTTGCACGCTATATAGTAGCATCTAGTTTTCCTAGACCATAGAAGGCACAAAATCTCTCTGTACTCTACTTCTGAAAATAGGGGTCTACAACGAAATATTTTGATAAGATTGTTATAAATGGATAAAATTAAATGTAACCAGCTTTTTTCCGAATGACTGGTAAGAATGGTAGGGTTATTAATGGAATTAGAAGAATAAAAAACAAGAGAATATTCCTTTGTTTTACTCTTCATTTTTACGTTTCTTGATAGGTGAAAAGGAAAAACTCAAAAGTATAAATCAATTTAACTGAAAAGAATATTCTATTTTTTTCTGTTTAAACCAGTCAAACTTTTTGGAAGTGTTTTTCTTTGGAATCAAGTCGCATCTTGTTTCTCTTTCGTTAGAGCTATGTTTCTTTTTTTATCAGAGTTATGTCTCTCTTTTTTTAGGACTTAGTTATTGGAGGACGATGTCCTCCCACTGTTTTATTTTGATAGTTTGTTTTGATGTTGTTTTGTTTTGATACATTTCATCAGTATTATATTTAAGATGATAAAAGAAAAACCAGTCAAACCATTAGTCTTCTTGTCTACAAACACATATACACATCACAATCGGGTATCAGCAGAGGAGTAGTGAATCTTTATTTTTACCAACAGGTTAAATTGCCCAATTATTTATGAAATCTACATATTTATTTTTGCATTTATCATATTAACATAATCCAATTAAAATATTTTGATGTAAAAAATTTGAGTATTTTCTTGAAATATAAAAATTCAAAAATCATATCTAATTAAAAAAAAAACATATCTAAAATGCTAACTAAAACTTCGATAATATCTTGACTTTAGGCCTAAAACCTCATAAACTGTATTTTAAGAAATTTGTTTTTAACGACACGGTACATCACATTATGTGAAATAATTAAACTGACTATAAATATACTAATATCTTTATTTAAAAATAACAGAAGTATTTTCACCAGGAGTCTGGAGACTGAACTTTACACACATTTAGATTTGAAAATTTGGTTTAAAAATATTTAACGCACTATTGAATAAAAGATTTATTTGTTTTCATTTTAAAATGAGAATGTAAAATTTCTTATTAAACTAATTTCTCTTTTACCTCACTAACTTTATTTTACTCCAAAAAAATGATGTTTTGTTTTCCTTTGAACAGGGTTCGACCAAATGATTAAAGAAAACATATTTAACTAGGAAAATGTAAAATTACTCGATATTTGATTTGAATCTAAAATTTTCTTATTGTATTAAATTCTTAGTTTAAGATGAAACGAATAGAAACATGCTTTTAAATTATTTGATAAGAAAAAATTATTAATAAGGTTAAATAAAAAAATATGTAATACTTGATTATTTTCCATCTCAAAAACTATAATACTTTTACAAATAATAAATGGGTATCTTTGCAAAATGGGTAGCTTTTATGTTTTTATTTGGATAGTTTTATGTGTGTAATTGGAAAATATGTAGTTTTAGGGTAGTTTATAACAAAGTTGTTTGACAAATGACAAAAACTGTCATTCTCTCTTAGAAATAGAGGAAGCAAAAGAGATAGAAGATGATAGGAAAGATTTGGCGCAAAAAAAGAGGGAGAAAGGAGAAATTTGGCAGGTTTAGGGTTGATGGGGAGATTCGGCGGGTTTAGAGTTTAGGTGTGAGAGAAGTGGCGAGAACGCGTAAAGGTGTGACACATTTGGTTCGCGTGGAGGCGTGACGCTTGCCCTTGGATTTCTTAACGGGCCATGGCCAGAAAAAAAACAAGTGGGCTAAAAGATTAACTTTTTGGGTTTTTAATAACATTTGGTTTATGATGTTGGTAAACGGTTGAGTGTTTATTATATACATTATAAGATGTTTATGGGGAAAGGAGAACATCAAACCTTGTAATATGTAGCAGTCGTTGGTTTCTTGAGGTTGTCGGTAAATTGGAGAATATGCCTATGTATTGAAGTCATCTGGGTGTTGGACTGAATGAAATGAAAAAGAGTAAAGGCAAAATACATCCCGTTGATGAAAGTGAGTAAAAGCTTAGCCTATTTACTTTTCAAACTTCTACACACTTTAATTCTCTCATCTATTAAATCTCCTATTTATTAATGTGAAAATGTGTAGGACTAGTAACAATAACGATAATGGTTGGGAGGTGGATAAGGAACGTGCATCGCACTTGAGACTTCAAGATAGACATGTCGAGAAACAGCTAGTCCATCAATTGTAGAAATGTTGATAGTTTTGAAGAGCTGAGGTTATTAATTGCGTCTTCTTATGGGATTGATGCGAAGGTGATTTATGTTGAAATGACATATTGGATAGAGAATTTGCTAGCTGAACGCAATGGAGTAGGATCATCGCCGGTACAAATCATGACATACCGTTGTTATAGACAGTACAGATCGCTATGTCGAGAAGATATGTCACTGAACATTTTTGTCACTTTTTGGGAGGTGATTGGTGATAGGCTCAAGATTTTGGAACCAAAGAGGAATGCCAATGAAGGTGGATTACGTAAGAAGGCTAAGAATTGTGAACCATGTCCCATTTTGGATGATTGTGGAGTTGATGATGGTTTGCTGATTGCACAGTTGGATGAAATGAAAGGAACATATAAGTGTGGGTCTAGTGTACAAGAGGGCAAGGAAGCTGTGGAAAATGAAGAAGATGAAAGATTAATAGAAGTAGTGTGGACAACTGAAATCAAGACCTTCCAATCTTGGAGGTGGGGTGAGGATTGATTATATAATTAACTGCATAAAAATCACAAAACACATTTATAAAAAAAAAAATTCCTTTCGGATGTGCGTACATTTTAATAAATTTTAGTGTACATATCATTTTATGAACACCAACTATCAGTACTTCAGAAATTACTTATACCCTTCGTCATTCCTTTATTCTTTTTCTTTGATTGGACTAGATTATGAAGTTTTGAAGATCTTCAATTTTTTTTTTTGGAAAATGAAACACGAAAGAGAAGAAAATTTTTGTATATCTTTAAACATTAAAAAGTTATAATGGGATTTTTGTTTTGAAAAGTCTTAAATTAATTCAAAACTTGCAAAATTTGAATTATTTGGTAGCTTTTTACTGTTTGAATTTGGAGTTTTTAATTTTCATTTCTAATGGAAAATTTGTGATTATAAAAAATGGTAAGATTATAAAAGATATGAACAGTAAAAATTATCCAAACCCCAAATTAAATAATAAAAACTACTCTTTTCCCAATTTTCTTATTATAAATATGTTAACACGTGAAGAAATTTGGTGAATTAGTTAAATGATTTTAACGCATGTCTAAATCTATGACACCGAGTCACCAAGTCTATTGGTTCTCTTTGTGCATATTCTTTCAAGATTTTAAGCAGGCAAAAAAAAGAAATAAAATTTAATATAGATAAAGTGTAGAGACGAGAAATATGGTAAAATTATTTATTTGTTTTGTATTATCTTAAACTAGATGATTCTTTTGTTGGATTTAGCCCTTTTAAATTTTATTTGCATTTTCAAAAGCTCTTTTAACTCTGTTTCTGAAAGTAGAGGATTGTTACACTAATCTAAAATGTGTGATTTTTTAAAAGTACACCTTTTAAAAATATTTTTGAAAACTAATATTTTTCTTAAATGATTTACTATATTATCCTTCTTAACAATTAATAATTATATAAAAAATCCTTAAATATCTAAACTAATTTGTAAATCATAGAATATAGATTATCTCATAATCAGAAACAAAAGACTCACTCAAGACTGGGACGGCAGTGGTCCGCCGGCAAGCTCGATCGGTTTATTTGCTTACAATAAGTATATGCTTAAGAAATTATCAGTCCACTAAAATTTCTACGATTTTTTATGGGCTCACTTAAGACTAACTACTGGCCTGAGCCAAGACAAGAAAAAAAGAAAAGAAATTTCTTTTTAACCAATCGCTAAAAGTTTTCCAAAAATGAAATTTTGCATTTATCATACTTTAAAATTTTCAAAATAAAATAAAATTATAACGTAAATTTTATCGTTGACAAAAAGAACAAGCATGTTGGGATCATTTTCTTGATATATACAGTATCATATGAATGACTAGCTAAAAATACTAACTAAAAACTTCGATAATCTCTTAATATCCTCTTTAGACCAAACTGTATATTTAGATAATTTGTTAGCAACCACTCAGTGCAAAGCATCACATTAATTGAAAATGAATTTATTTGATGAATAAAAAATGATGTAGTAATATTTTAATTTCGAAAATTATACACAATATAAGTGCATGTGTGGTTGGAGACCGAACCATCTTCCCTTTTTCAACTCGTCTTCTTCTTCCACTCTCTCTTCATGCAAAATCACAGTTACAAAAAAAAAGAAAAAAGAAGAGATATTAAGAAAAGATTATCAAAAACACAAAGAGCTAAAAATGAGTGATGGCCGAGTCAACGCAGAGCAACAACGAGAAGAACAACAAAACCTGGCCAAACCACCGGTCAAGCGATCTCTCAATCTCCTCCTCGCAACGTACAGTTGTCTCTTCGTCGGCTCCATCGCTTCGAGCCTCCTCGCTAAATACTACTTCGTCCACGGTGGCTCGAGCCGTTGGGTCTCCACGTGGGTCCAATCCGCTGGCTTCCCTCTCCTCCTCTTCCTAATCTATCTCCCTCACTACTTTTTCAAAACCACCACTCGCCGTCCTTTCACGCGCTTCACGCGCCGCCATCTCATCTTCTCCGTCTTGATCGGGTTTGTGCTCGGTTTCAACAACTTTCTCTTCTCATGGGGAACCTCGTACCTTCCGGTGTCCACGTCATCGCTTCTCCTCTCCACTCAACTCATCTTCACTCTACTCTTGTCAGTGATCATTGTGAAACAGAAGATCACTTTCTCAAATCTCAATTGCGTTGTTCTCTTAACGCTAAGCTCTGTTTTGCTAGCTCTTGGTTCAAGCCAAGATAAACCGGCCGGTTTAACTAAAACCAAGTATTTCATCGGGTTTATATCTACGATCGGAGCCGGTTTACTCTTCGCGCTTTACCTCCCGGTGACGGAGAGGATTTACCGTAGCGTTTATTGTTACGCGATGGTCATCGAGATGCAAATGATAATGGAATTCTCAGCGACGGTTTTCGCAACCATCGGTATGGCTTGCGACGGCGGGTTTAAAGATATGGTTAAGGAAGCGAACCAAGTTTTCACCAAAGGACCGACGGTTTACTGGACGGTTTCGATTTTAGCGAATGTGGTGACGTGGCAGCTTTGTTTTGCGGCCACGTCAGGGATGGTTTACTTGACGTCTGGGATCAACGGAGGTATCTGCATGACGGCGTTGCTTGCGATGAATGTGATCGGAGGTGTGGTGGTTTACGGCGATGAATTCGGCGGAGTGAAGATTGTGTCGACGGTGCTATGTATTTGGGGATTCTCATCGTACGTCTATGGGATGTACATGAAGATGAAGAAGGAAGAGAAGGAAAAGAATAAAGGAGAATATTCCGGTGTAAAGACGGCGGAAGACGGCGGAGAAGAGGGAGTGAAGGAGGTGGAAATGGGTGAGGTTAAAGATGACGTGGCGACGGCGGATGATAGGGTTTGATGATATCTGTGTGATTGAGACGGCCGTTATAGGGGGAAAAAAGCAGTAGCTTTTTGTGTTCTTTCTTTTTCTCACCTTGTTTTTTAAGTAATATCTGCTTTTTTTAGGTTGTCTTGTTTTTTCTTTTCTCGTTATTTTTGTGAATTATCCATGAAGATAATCTTTAGCATAAATTTTTACAATAATTTTTCACAAAAAAAAAACTGATACATTATAAAACATTAAAAAGAAAATAGAAATCAGAAAAATAAACAAAATAGTGAAAAATAATCTCAAATTTTTTTTTTTTACTTTAGTCAAAAATGAAAAGAAATCTAATAATAAATAAAACTATACTCAATTATTTATAAAGTTAAAACCTATGAGTTCAATTAAGTAAAAAAAAAAAAGTCACCAGAGCATAGGAAAATAGGAAACAGATAATATAAAAACTCATCAGATAATATGATAGAGAAATAGATTATTAAATAGTATTGTTACTAAAATAGTCTTTGAGAAAAAAGAAAATTGTTATATGTTTCTTAATGAAAAAATTAACTTAATATTAGACTAGAATATTTTTTTAATTCTATGATAATAATCTCATAGGTTATATTATACTCAATTATTCTCAATACTCATTTATATTTTTAAATAACACATTTTATACTTAAAATTTAACTAAAAAATATTGTAGTTAGTTTTAAATTTTAGAATTTGAATCAGAAACTAAATAGAGTATTGTTAAAAAAAAGATTACGAGAGCTCGGTGAAAGTTCAGAAAGAAAATAAAAGAGAGGTATAAAAAGCCATCAGACCACATTTAGAGATATTTTATATCTTTAGACTCTCAAAATATATATAACCCACTAATAATATCATCAATTTTTTAAATATTATTGTATAAATTTTTAAATATTCTTGAATATTGGGAAAGGTGGAAATTTTCTACGAAACTAACATACATAGAATTGAAAGTTAAATTTCAAATATCACCGGTTTGAATTGAAACTTTAGAAGTCCGAATTAGTTATATTAGATTTTATTATTTTTCTTTGATTTTTATGTTAATTTAATAAATATATTAGACTGATTCTTAAATCAAACACATACACACATATTTGGAGAACTACACAATTAATTTATATGATTTATGTCATTTGGTATGAATATTCTATATAACTTTTAGAAATAAGGTAATTTTAAATCCTAACAGAATAATAAAATTTCTAATAATCACAAATTTTAGTTTTATTAGTAATTATTTATGCATTTTTGAAATTTTAAGAGAAGAAAGTTTACTTAATATTTATTACTCAAAAGCACACATAAATAGATAATCAAGATGATTTATAGTTTCAATTTAAATTATAAATAATTTTCAGTTAGTTGGAAAAAACTATCAATTTAGGTTTTGTAGTGAGAAAATCATAATTATATTGTAATAATAATAATAATTTTATGGGTATTCATAGATAAACTATTATTTTGTTAGTTTATATAATAAACTATGTTATAATATATTTTTAAAATTTAAGAAATATATTATCAAAACTCAAATAATTAGAACCAAAGAATATTGTAATGAAAATCATAATTATTTTGTAAAAATATAATTTTATAGATTAATCATCGATAAACTATTATTTAATCTTAAGGATAAATTTATCTTGATTTTTTAGATTATATAATAAATTACGTTAATATATTGTTTAAATTTAAGGAATATAGTATCAAAATTCAAATAATTAGAAGCCAAAAATATTGTAATTGAAAATCATTAGTTATTTGTAAAAATATAATTTTATAGATTAATCATAGATAAACTATTATTTGATCTTAGGGATAAAATTATCTTAATTTTTTAGATTATATAAAAAATTACGTTACAATATATTTTTTAAATTTTAGAAACATAGTATCAAAATTCAAATAATTAGAAGCCAAAGAATATTGTAAATGAAAATTATAATCATTTAAAAAAATATGTTTAATAGATTATTCGTAAATAAACAATTATTTGATGTTAGGGATCATATATATATATATATATATATATCAAGATAATATATGATTCAATTTGAATTTTAAATAAATTTCAGTTAGTTGGAAAAAGCTATCAATTTAGGAATATTCGTGAAAAAATCGTAATTATTTTGTAAAAAAAATAATTTTATAGATGATTTGTAGATTTATTTGATGTTGATAGTAAAATTTTATTAGATTATATATTAAATTATGTTATAATATATTTTTTAAATTTAAGAAATATATTATCAAAAATCAAATAATTAGATGCCAAAAAATATTATAACTGAAAATTATAATTTTTTTGTAAAAAAAAATATTTCAATTTATCATAGGTAAACTATTATTTGATTTTGAGGGTAAAATTTTCTTTATTTTGTTAGATTCTATAATAAATTACGTTATAATATATTTTTAAATTGAAGAAACATATTATCGAAACTTAAATAATTAGTAGATAAAGACTGTTGTAACCTAAAATCATAATTATTTTGTAAAAAATAATTTTCATAGATTATTCGTAGATAAACCATTATTTGATGTTAGAGATACAAATTTTTTTAATTTAGTAAGTTTATATAATAAATTTACATCATATTAATTAATCTTTTCTTTAATTTGAGAATACATTATTAAAACTCAAATAATTAGAAGACAAGTAATATTGCAATTGAAATCTATAATATTTAATTTTTTATCAGAGAAAAAAATATAAAAATACAAATTATTTTATAAATATCCGTACATAGCGTAGATTAATAGTCATAAAAACGAGAGAACAAGTTTTAGTTTGGATAAGTACAAAAAAAAACTAAAAAAAACTATTTTTTTCTTCCATGAAACTCTTGATGAAAATAATATTCTCAAAAATTACAATTTTTTGCTCGAATTTTGTTGTTAAAGGATTTTTACATTTTATTTCGAAATTTACTTTAGATTTCCTCTAAAATTACTTTTGTTTTGCTTCTCTGTTTTTGTCAACTACTTTAATTTTATCAGTCAAATGCTATATAAGTATTATTTCAATGTAATATACGATTGTCGTCCAAAAAGAAAAAGAAATTTTTTGTCTAAGATTCATTTGACAGAACAAAATAAAGTCTACGAAGCAAACTTTAAGATCTTACCGGACATATTAATTCGTTGGAGGAATGTCAGGTCTAAGGACTCGGATTTTATCAAATAAAATTAGTCACTAAATTTTTTTTATTTAATAACAGTAATTATAACATTAAGTTAGTTTAATGGTAGTTCTTGTTGGATCGATTTTTACTGATGCCAAATGGTTTAGTAAAATCAAATTGTGTGAATATGAAATAGGGCATAATGGCGTGGTCAAGCTTACGTCGGAGCTCCAGACAACGTCGAACAAAGCGAACAAGAGTTAAATTGTGATCCCTTGAGACTTGCTCTCCTCTGTTTTCACGATTCTTTGAATATCAATTTCATGGAAATTGTTGCTTTATCTCCTCACCCATCTCTCCTAGATTTGCCTTTGACTTCGTTCAATTTGTTGTTCAACATAATCAAATCAAAACAATATGAAAACTTTGTATAAACAAAAGTTCATCCTCTCATGAAAAACACGCGACACACATATATCAAATTGCAAAAACTCCAGCAATCTCTCACAATCAAAAGTAAGTTTATTTACAAGTATCGTAGAATAAAAGTTCCTATAGAACCGTTTTTCGAGTACTTGCGAAATCGGTTGTTAGTGGTTGTATTCTCGAAACCTTGAATCTCAGATTTCCGTTGCATTGCGGGTGATTCAAAGATTTAAGGAAAGAGTTTATTATCACGTCTCCACTCGTTTCTCTTTCTAAATGTTTATGTTCTTAAGTTTAAATTGATTCCATAGTGCTGCAGAAAATTTTGCTCATACATGAGATACATGCTGAAGGGATGAGGCTACGTGAGACTTATCAAGTCGCATATGTTATTGAGAAGCTTCCTCCTAGTTGGACCGATTTCAAGAACTATCTCAAGTTGAAGAGAAAGTGGATGAGTCTTGAAGACTGTACTGTTAGGCTACGCATTGAGTCAATGAACCATAGACAATTGGGACTTGGTGTACAAATTCGCGAACCCAACGCGAATATGGGGAGCACCAAACCAATAAGCAAGGAAAGTGGCAAAAACAAACGACACCAAGATAAAGGAAAAGGGAAAAATCCCACCATAGAACAAGCAAAAGTTCAAGAAGAATCCGGTGAGAACTCGCATAAGTTCATTGGAAACTATCAACAATTTTGGCAAGATAGGCCACAAATCCTTTGAGTGTAGTAGCAAGAAAGCTTTAAGGAATAATGAAGTTAATCTCACCGAAGATGACATGTGTGTGGTTGTCACCGAGGCTAACGTTTCTGATAGCCATCCAAAGACTTGGTAGTTCGATACCGGTGCAACAAAGTATATTTGCTTGGATAGGCCGATGTTTTCAACGTACAAGAAGAAAAAGAGTGACGAGAAACTCTTCATGGGGAACTCCACCACCTCAAAGATCAAAGGTTACAGGAATATTTTCTTGAAACTTACCTCTGGACATGAGCTCTCTTTAATGAACGTAGTCCACGTGCCGGATATGCACAAGAAATTAATCCTGGGCTCCCTCTTTAGGAAGCATGGATTCACTGTTAAAATAGATGCGGATAAGCTTGTGATTTCAAAAAATGGGATGCTTTTGGGTAAGGGGTTTGTTTATGATGGGCTTTTCAAAAAAATTGTTGAAGCGGTTATCCGCAACACTGAGGTAATCGAAACTTCTACCTTGAAGAAGAATAAGAATAAGAAAGCAGTTGCTTATTTTGTGGAGTCTTTTAATATTTGGCACGAACGCTTAGGACATGTTAATTTCAAGTCTATGAGTAGATTTTTATGACATGATTCTAATTCCAAAACAAAAAATAAGCAAATATAAATGTGAGATTTGCGTCCAAGCTAAACTTACTAAAAAACCATCACAAAACGTGGAAAAAACAACACAACCTCTAACTTTAATTCACACATATTTGTGTGATTTAAAATTTTGTGCAAACTAGAAGTGGGAAAAAATATTTTGTAACCTTCATAGATGATTGCACAAGATATTGCTATGTATATTTACTACGTAGTAAATATGAAGCTTTGGAGAAATTTAAAAAATACAAGTTGTGGTGATGCGGAGATTGAGATGCACACACCATCTTTTTGAAATGGTACGTGATTGCCGTGTAGCTTCTGTGAAACCATTTCAATTGAGCAGATTTTCGTGTTTTAGTGAAAGGAGTACGCGACTCGGTTGAGTTTGGGGAGTTTATTATTTATCGTGGATATGACTTTGAAGATTAGGCCATTCCTACACAAACTAGTTAGGATTAAAGTTGATCCCATGATGAGTCCTAGCAAGGTGATACCAATCGAAGAGGTCTATAAGAAATTGGATAATCAATTATTGATATTATCGATCACCACATGATCTTCAGGGAAAAACATGTGACTAGTGGTATTCTAGCCAAGAAAGTTGTGCATTGTTTACATCCAGCGCTCAAGACGAGTAGACGGAGAGGGACAATAGTCGAGAAAAAATGGTAAATGTTATGGCTGGACCAATCACCTGAGGGATGAAGAATAAGCATTTTGAAATGATTTAATTATCCAAAGACTAAGGTAAGGAGTCGACCATCAAATTAAGTGGGGTAAGATTTATCCTACAGTGATGCAATATACAATCTTGAAGATTCTTCTTGTGTACAAGAGAACGCGCACATTGATGGGTGAGAAAGAATTTTATGCACAAGTTTTTGGGATGGTAATGACTGTCGAGTTGCTTCAGTGAGATTTTTCAACTGTATGCATAACGTATGGTGGATGGACCCTTTGGAGGTAGGTAGAAAAATTCGGTTGAGTTTGGTGATTCTGTCGTTGATCATAGATATGACTTTTAAAAAAGAATTAAGTCATCCTTGGACAAACTGATCAGGAACTATAGTCAATCTCCTAAGGGGACCTAGATAGAAAAAAACCATTTGAAAATGATCAGTGAGACAAAGGCTAGATCGTTAATTGTTGATATTGTCGATCACCGTACGGTCTTCCTAAAAACTTCTATGACAAGTGGGGGTGTCGTGCTTTAGTGGGGGCGTGCATGACTCAAGGTGGATGAACCTTTTTAGGCATACTAATTCGATTGACTTCGGAGAATCTATCATTAATCATGGATCTGAAAGAATGGATTAAACCATCCATGCACAAACTGGTCAGAATCTAGAGTTGATCCCTTGATGAACTCTATGAAACGTGAAACATTCTATAGATAGTATATGAGAAATTTTTTGTGTCATCAATTGTTGATATTGTCGATCATCGCATGGTCTTATAGGAAAAATCTGTGACAAGTGATACCAAAGTCATGTTTGTTGTGTATTTTCTAGCGTTATGCGCCCAAGACAAGTAGGTAGAAAGCCTTATTTTGTGGCAATAATAATCGAGGGTGAAATGATAAGTGCTGCGAACCTAGGCTGGTTGTATGAGGAACAAAGAGTAAACAATTTGGGATAAACTAGTTGCCGGAAGACTAAGGCAAGGGGCCGAGTCATCAAATTGAATGGGGTTAAGATTTATCTAATAATGACATAGCATACGATCTTGAGGATTTTTCACGTTCATGAAGAAGTGGACATTGATGGGTGAGTGAGTTTGTCATGTAATGGATAGGGTGTTGTGCTTTAGTGACGAGCATGAAAGACTCCAAATAAAAGGACTTTCTGGAGTTAGGCATAATGATTCGGTTGAGTTTAGAGAGTGTCGATAATTTTAAATTTGACTTGAAAGAAGGGATAAGGCCAACCTTGCATAAGACAGTAAGAATTCGGAGTCGATACTCTGATGAGCTCTAGGCTGGACGAAACCATTCATAGATAGTATGTGAGATAAAGATTCGGTCGTCAATTGTTGATATTATCTATCACCGCACAATTTTTCCGAAAAAATCTATGATAAGTGCTATTAGAGCCAAATTATGTATTGTATGCGCCTAGTGCTCAAGAAGGGTAGGCAGAGAGCCTAATTTGATGGCAATAATAGTCGAGGGAGAAGTAGTAAATGTTGAATCCTGACCAGTCGCTTGAGAGGCAAAAATAAGTGTTTTAAGATAAGCCAGTTGCAGGAAAACTAAGACAAGGGGTTGAGTAGTCAAGTTGAGTGAGGGTAAGATTTATCCTATAACATAACATATGATCTTGAGTATTCTTCCGTGCACGAGAACATACATATTGATGGGTGTGGAAAAATATCACTGTTTTGTGGGATGATACATGACTATTGTGTTGCTTCTGTGAGGTCATGCCTACTATTTAGGGTAGGCAAAAAAACTGTACTTGTGTACCCAAACCGAACCCGACCCGAAAAGTCGTACCCGAACTCATTCCATACCCGAGCAAATTATTACATTCGGTATGAAATCTCTAAAACCGAAAACTCGTACTCGAACTCGTTCCAAACCCGAAACCCAAAATGAAAACCCGAAAATACATAACTACCCATAAAAAATACCCTAATTCAAGAATCCTATCTTATAAATGTGAAAAGTTTTATGTGTAATATACACAAACCTGAAAACCCCGAAAAAAGAACCTAAAAAAAACCTGAAAACCCTCAAAAACCTAGAACCCGACCTGAAAACCCAAAAAACCCAAAAAATTCTCGAAAAAAACCCGAATCCAAACCCGAAACGGATCAATACCTGAATTTTTTGAGTTTTTTTCTGGGTTTCAATTCTCATATCCGAACCCGAAAATTTTTACCCGAACCAAACTCGAACCCAAAAAATTATTCCATTGGGTATTAAAATCCTAAACCCAAAAACCAAAACTCGATAGGCTTTTAGCCGAACCCGATTGGATTATCCGATTGCCCACCCCTAATTTAGGGTGTCATGCTTGAACGAGAGGCTTGAAGGACTCATGATTATGGAATCCTTTGGAGTTAGACAGACTGACTCGATTGAGATCGGAAATTATATCGCTGATCACGGATCTAATTAGGGATTAGACTATCCTAATTTGTATTAGTCGAAATTTGAAACCGATCCCCTAATAAACCTTAACAAAACGAAACTAATTGAAGCTGATGTGTGAGATGAAATTTAATTATAATATTTAAGAGTAGAAAACCAAAACCATTTTTATGTAACCAAACGGTAAATAGACGGTTTGGTTGCGCTCACCTTCTCTCGTGTTATCAATTCGAGAAATAATTGAGTGGAACTATTTTATGTTCCATAACATTCTCTAAGACATAACGGTCTATGTTCAGTTTGTTTCTAGAGAGAGAACAATTATCTAACTGATGTTTTCGCAAAATCAGTTATATTTCTCTTTTTGCCGCATCTATTTTTTCTTTGAAAGATTATCAAATCTTTAAGAACAAGAAACATGTGTCTCATATTTTACACTTTTTGCAGTTTGTTTGAGCGTTTTACAATAAATAAGGTTCTTGACAGTAAACAAAAATGTAAAGACATTTTTTTTTGACATCAAAATCTCTATACATTATTAAGTTTGTTTGAACAGGCTAGCCTCATGAGGCAGCCACTCCGGAACTCTACAACTTACATGGGAAAAATTAGCTCCACGTACTCGTGCTCCTTTTAGCAAGGGCATCGGCACGACCATTATTTAAGCGAGGGATAGAAATAATTGAAAATCATATAAATTCAAACACAAAGAATTAATCACTTCCAGCTCCATGGTAAATGCAAGCCAATCTTCTGGTTCATCAAGGAGTTTTATGATCTCCAAGCAATCTGATTCAAAACACATCAAAGTGTAGCCTCGTATAGTCGCTATCTCCATAGCCCAAAATAAGGCATTTAGTTTTCCATGAAGGGGTGATAAAGATCGAGGAACTGACTTCAAGCCCAACAAAGGGGCTGGCGAGTCACATATGATAAAGCCATTACCTGAGAATAAGTCAATGATGCATCAACTTGACACCGAATGGACTAGGCGATGGTGCTCTCCGGTGCTATAATCAGACCATGTACCATGTCGTGGGCATTATCTTTGAGATGGTTTGTGTACTATTCAACTAGTTGAGCCACTTTCCAGCTAGAGCATTCCGAAGAAGCTAAACCAATATTTTCTTCCAGATCTGGCATTCCAAATATACCAGAGAATCCATAACGTTGTTTCTACTTGAGACTCGACTGCACCATACTCCTTGGCTCGCCAAAATAGGTGGTCAATATTTGTTAAAAGAACCTTACACGGAACATTTCCGGAATATTAGAGACATTCGAAATAGTCCAGGCTTACATAGCTGGTGGACATTCGAACAGAAAATGGTTGATAGACTCAAATGTCTAACATATACAAGTATCTAATTATCTATATAGGATAGTCTAAAAGAATTACAGTTTTCATAATTAAAAAAAATATCTCTCCTACAAATTAATTTACTCTTAAGGAAATTGTTTTACTGAGTAGATTTCTAATTCAATTTACATAGAGAATTTTTATGGGAATTAATACTTAAATCTATAATTATGCGATATGAATATGATAAAATGATAAATGATATATAAAATTCCGATCAGAAAATTAAAACCAAATACAACATACCAAAAAATAACATACAGACCAACAGAAAAGGAAAAGAAGTTGTCGTTTATGGGACACAACATACCGAAAAAATAAAATGAAAGTGCTCACGATCTGTAAGATTCCAATTAGACAAATATTAATGATGATAATGATGGACTGATGGTTTAATTAGAGAGAGTTAAAAAATAAACGGGGAAATAAAGAAGAGACATGCTTAATTGGTGATGATGCAGCTTGGCATTAACTCAGTGTTGTTTATGAACATTGTCTCCTTAATGCTCCTTTAGTTTTTGTATTTTTCTTCGAGCACTTTAAATGAAAAAGATTGTTTTTCTGATGGCTTATGGCTCTTCACTCGTATTCTAAACCTTGTAAATTTCTTAGAGCCCACATAATCCGAAATTTTGTTGGTTTTGATTCAACCACAAATTATATCGAAATTGTGATCTAATATAGGCTAATATATGTTTCCATGGCGTATTTTAAACACGACGACATTGCAATGCAAACATATCATTAATTAACATATCTCATAATTCCCTTTATAAAAAATAAAAACATTTCTCATAATTCTACATAAATGAAAATGATATAATCGTTTAAAGAATGACTGATTCGGTGAACTAGATAGAATCTTAGTCCGATTGTGGAATTCCTCTTGGTTTAGTGGTTTTTAAAGATTCACCAATATTTCTATATCCGAATGTATGGGGTTAATGAAATTTATTATCATCTATGTAGATTAATGGAAACAAACTTACAAAAAATCTTTAACGTAATGCATGTAAAACCATTTGATATAGATGTCATCAGACGATAGAATTGTCCATTGTAAAATTATCATTATAACAGTTTTCATAATTTGTAATGAAATAATATTAAATAAGTGTTAAAAAAAATCTTAGTCCAATTATATTTGGAAAACAAAAGATTTAACTATCATATGTATCCTAAAACAACTATTAGAAAATTGAAGAAGCAGAATTCATATGCTATGAAACCATATAGATAGATTACATACATGTATCAATTATAAAGAATAAGTAAGCAAATTTTCGAATAGGAATAATCTATATACGTTCGATAAAGCATGAAAACTTGTCGATCTAATATTTGTGGATGTTAAAGTTGTTTAAACAAACTAGATTTTATTATAAAGTATTGTAATATAGATTATCTCTTTTTTTTATCGATGGAATATTTTCAAAAGAGCTTAGTATACAGTGAATGGACTTTTGGGGTGAATAAAAAAATGGGGGCATGATTAGCGAAAGTGCGTAGGTAATGACTAATGAATTGCGCCATTAAACAACCAAAAAAGATTAAAGATTGGTTAACTAAATCTAGACTCAAAATTAAAAAGTACATGATATTATATATATATATTAATTGAAAGTGCACTTGCTTCGTTTTAGGTTTACGATTAGAAAGGGATAAACTCCAAAGATTAGAGGTGGTAGATTTGAGCAGTAATTAAGAGGTTCACACGTCTATTATCATACCAGTATACATCAAAACTCTGACAGATTTGGTACCTAAGGGCCTAAGGCTGTGCCGAATTAAGAACCTAAATTAGATACAGAGAGACAGAGGCTATATATGGCCTGTTGCGTTTTAAAATTAAAGATTCCACAAACTCAATACAATTTCCAAGATTTTGGTTTTGGATTACTAATATGTAGAGCAGCACAATATTTCGCATTCCCTGAGATATTTATCAATCATACTATCTCTTGGAATCACGCTTTAAATGAATTAATTCCAAGATTTCGTTTGGGTAAACATTACAAAACAGTAGATTCTTGTTTTTTTGTGTGTTTAAATTAAATAATCTATAGAATAATGGTTTGAAAATGATTGACAGGGGAAGGAAAAATAACTTAAACTAAAAACTGCATAATGACAAAATTTCTTTTTTAGTTTTTATTAATATTACGGATTTTTAGATCAATAAATTTAATCAACACAAAAATGACAAGCTTACTGATTCTTATTCACGAATTTATCAGCGACTTTATTTTCGATGACTATCGTTCTTTGTTGAGAGTTACAAACCAAATAATTATCATTAACAAATTTTATTAGTAAAGATATGCTAGAAAAAGAGAACATGAACCATTATTTATAGTGTTAGATGATACAACTTCATCAAACCCCTTCCCCCTTGATGGATGGATCAAGCCATTCCCACATCTCAAATCTAGTCCAACCAAGTTTTCTCTCGTTAAATAAATCTAAAAAGAGAGTACGTACCGCAGAACAAAAGAAGGCACGCAAAACACGACTTCGGTTATCCATAATCCAATTAGAATTCAAATGTACAGTTAACGTTTGTAGTGAACAATAGTTTTATAATTGTGTCCAAAACGCGTCCTTTAAGTAGCTAAACTTAAAGATATAAATATATACTAAGTAAATCGACGTATGAAATATCCGTAGGACCCGTAGCCAATTATCTTCGACCTCTAAAGCACATTTTGCCGCCTTCTTTCTTTCTTACATCAACTTATTTTAACTTAAAAAAGTAATTAAAAGTGGATATTCGTAATGTTCATCGCGACTATCAGATACAAATAAGACCAATCATTATAAATTTAGAATATAACACAAAATTTAGACCCACAAATATATGCTTCTAATTCTAATGATGAAATGATTATGTGGAAGACGTATGAAGGTTTTCACTTTTCACCAACTAAACCCTTTACTAATCCCCTCACATATTGTTTAATATTAAATTATACTATTGGCATCAAGATCCTACTTTTTGTGTTTTCTTTTTTCCTTTCATATTTCTTAACTATATACGATTGAAAGAACTAGATTTGAGTTATTATTATCGAAGACAACCTTTTAAGTAGTGTTTTAAAACTGAGTCTATGAATGTATACAAAAACTGGATGATCGAACTGTTTTCAAGAATATTTATTTAAGGTCCCAAAAAGCTTCCAAGTCATAATTTATACAGTTATCAGTTGAAAAACTAATCTTGTTAGCATAAATTGATATATAATTTCATGGAAGAGTACAAATATATAGTTTCACCATATATACCTCTTAATTTGTTTATGTTGAAAAAAAAAAGATATACCTCTTTGGTAAACCTAGAATTTTTTTGCCATCGCTAGATAACTTGTTCTTAAAAAAAAAAAAACGTCTGGTTGATTACTGATACTGTAGTCAACTCTTAATATACTAAAAGTTAACAAGCAAGACTAAAACATTCAATAATATGGCATTTTTTTCTGTAAGACTATATCATGGGCCCTGAATTCGTATAATGGGCCATAAGCCCAATTTGGGTGTTTTAGTATCTTCAGTCTTCAGATTTCAATGTCTTCTTCTTCAGTTTCTTCTCCAATTTCAGATTTGATGCTCCAAAATTGTTGAACTACAAAAACGAAAAGTGAAAAATTACGGCGATCAAAGGTATGGCAAGTGATTACAACCCAACACTTCAATTTTGGTTTAAGCTATGCGATAGATCGTGAATTTATGCAATTTCTTTGCTCTAATTCTTGTTTGTGAAAACCTTACAAGGTTGAATCCATGGCTGATGTACAATTGAAGAAAAGAGGATACATCTGGGCAATTGCAGCTGGACTCAATGCAGCTCTTGCCGCCATCTCTGCAAAATTCTTCTCATCTCTCGTAATAACATCTTCTACATTTGTATGTTAAAGAGGCCTTAAATAGTTTTGTTGACTTTGATCAGTGACTTAAAGGTTTAATCTTTACAGGTGATTAAGTATGGATTCGTTGTAATCTGCAATATGGTTATGTGGGGATGTTATGTAAACAGCTTAAGAGCTCTTTCATCATTACAAGCTACGGTTACAAACTTTGCTGCTAATTTTCTATCTTCTGGTTTAGCTGGCCTCTTTTTGTTTCAAGAATCGTTATCGTTTCGCGTAAGTTTTGATCTTGGCTTTATATATCTATGGATATGTTTCTTGAAAGTGATGATATAAGTTGAATGAGTTTTTGGCTAAATCATTTCGAATAAATTGGCAGTGGTTTGCAGGAGCTTTATCGATCACCATTGGAGTTTTAATCCTCAGTAAGTCAAGTGTTAATAAGAAGGTTAATCAAGATTAATCAAGAACTGATATAATAGCTTTTATTTTGGAGAAGGCTGCTTTTGGTTGCAAGAAATTAGAGATGTTAAGTTGTTTTTAGTTTTGAGTTTTAGAGTCTATTTGATCAAAGGGAAACATATATACCAATTTGGTTCAATTCTGTCGTAGCTATAGTATCCAATTTAACTTCACATTTCAGTTTTAAATGTTTTAGTAGTGTGTAAAAACCAACTGTGTATCTTTATAGAAAAACTATTTCCATAGATTTGTCAAAAGGGAACATAGATGACGGGACTTGGATCGTAGCAAGTCGAGACAAAGTCAAAACAAAGCAAAAGAATCGTAGCATTAGCTAGAAGATGGAAGAAACTAGTAAGGAGCAAAAATAAGATCCAGTGCACCTTTGGGAGCTTGAAAAGTAGAGGCGGTTCTGCTGGTAAGAATCGCATAGCCCAAACCAGTGGTGCAATTCCTACTTTTTAGAGGTTGTGATCTTGAGTTACGGGTTAAACAATCAGCTTTAGAATATAAGAAAACGAGATGTCCATTGATGCTTGATCATAATTGAAATCAATGCTTACAATTCTGAGTGTAGAGAAGATAGATCTTTTAGCTCTCAAATTAGATCCCCCCCCCCCCCCCCCCATATTATCCTGAAAACAAATCCATCATAGGCCTAAAAAGATATCAGTCTTTTCCCATTAACCACCCACAAAGCATTTATAACCTTATAACTTTAGTGATTACAAAAAAGACCGCTGTTTAAGTTCATTTGTCCTCTGCTTTTGCATGTGTGTAAAGTCCCAAACTAGAGCTTCACTCTATGCAATCTTGATCAGTTTTTGCGGATTTTGGTCTACTTCTTTAAATACCTTGTCATATTTTATAACTAATCAATTATTATCTAAATTCCATTTTTTAGTTTTCCTTACTGTGAAACTAGACTTTCTGTTAAAACTTTATGGATAAGAACCGCTTGTCAACAATTGCACAATTGATATTTCCCGTTTCTGGGGTTTTCTTGGCTTTTGATGTGTAATTTCGATTTGTTTTGCAAGTAGAACTAATTCCATTGGTCACATAAGTGTTGACTTACCTATAGAGACACAAGAGGAACACACAAAGGTATATACTAAAGTCTAAACGATCAGGTCACAAGTTACGTGCAAACCATTTCATCTGTCTCCATCAAACATCCTAAAATTGAAAAATCCTATCTGTTTTTTTCTTTCTTTAGTTCTCATTTTATCTTTAATACTCTCGCATCTCTATACACTAACCACATGTCCAAAATTACGAGGACAGGAGACAGAACCAACATGTAAGTCACTACTTTCTCCACGTGTCCACGAACGTGCTTTCCATTTTCTTTTACATTCCTACTACTTATATCTCTATCCTCTACATATTTTTTACCCGGAAAATTATAAAACCCATCTCCCAAATTTTACAACTTTTTTGTCGTTGACAAATCTAGTTATGCCTCCTCCGGCGATGGTTACTTTTGATGATGGTTTAGTCCAGAACTCTAGCGACAACGAATGGCAAGGTTTCAGAGTTTTCCCCGGAGAAAGCCCTAACCTTAAACCTAATTTCAATCTCTTGATGAAGAAGGCAATTCTACAAAGCGAGAAATCAACCGGTCCTATTTTCTCCCGTTCGTCAGCAACAGACGACAGCTTCAGCATGGTATTGCCACCGGCGATGCCTCCACCTAGAGACTATGCAGTTCCGCTTCCTATGCTCCCGGAGTCGATGAGAATCCGGAAGAAACATAGCCACCAAGAAACATTCCTTTTTACGAGGAAATCGCGTTACGCAGAGAAAATCCTCTACAAGGAAGAAGATTTCAAATGTAACGCCTTCTGCTTATCTCTACCTGGATTTGGAAAACACAAACCAGTTAGATCTTCTTCAAAACGTCAAAACTCGATGGAGAAGAAGATGATCAGAGCTTCTTCTTTCACGAACTCAACTGTTTCGATGCGTGCCTCGCTAGAGAAATTCGAGTGCGGTTCTTGGGCTTCGACTACGGCTCTTACACAAGAGAACAGTCGTTTGTTTTTCGATTTTCCGGTGGAGATGATGAAGTGTAACAGCCGCGGAGGTGGTGGAAACGGTGGAAGAGATGTGCAAGAACCGGTGACTTCTGGATTCTTGTTCGATAGAGAAACAGAGACTTTGGCTCTGAGGAGTGTTTTAAAGACGAGGAGTACTCGAGATCATCGGAGATCAGCTGAGACTTCACCGCAACGTCGTGTAAGATTCTCGACTTCTTCTTCGTCGGCTTCGGTTTCATGTCCTACTTCGCCGCGAACTTGTATCACTCCACGATTGCGTAAGGCTAGAGATGACTTCAATACATTCTTGACCGCACAAAACGCGTGAAATAAGGAAAATAAAAACAGAGTATCGAGAGTTTTTTTCTTTAATATTTGTGTATGTATAATATATGTAATGTATCTACGGATATAATGTAAATATCTATGAAGAAAGAGAGAGAATTTTGAATGTTTGAGAAATTAAAATCGATGAAGGGTTTATGATTATGAGAGTAATGATAATCCAAAGTTTTCACGTTTGCTTTCGAAGCTCTGTTTCTAACTTTAGTCTCCAATTTTTATCGTTTACTTCGGGTTGTTGAGTCTTTGAGAGGTCAAAATAGATGGAGGGTTTATGATTATGAGAGTAATTAAAAGAATTATATTTTCCATGCTTCATTTGAAGCTCTGTTACAGATTTTAATCTCCAATTTTTAGGGCTAATATGGGTCTATTGAATCTTTGAGAAACCAATGAGAAGTCTTATGATTATGAGAATGAAAATTTAAGTCTTTCACATTTGCTTTGAAGCTCTGTTTCTAAATTTAATTCCCCAATCTTTAAGGTTTAGTTGGGTAGTTCTGTCAACTATTATGAGATTAAAAAACGTCATAAAACTAAACAAAACCTTTTTTACAATGTCGGTAACATAACCTAATTTAAAGAAGAGCATAATACGATATTCAGACCCAAAACGCCAAATAACGCAAACGCTATAAGGAAAAAAAAGAGTGGTTGTAACGGCTTAGTGAATTCGTCAGCGTTTTACTTCAGTTTATTGTATCGAAGAAGACACGAACAACGTCCACAATCTGAGCTCGGCAAATCGGGCATTTCCCTCCATTCCAATGTAGTTCGTTCGCACATTTCAAACACATACACATATGTCCACACTTGTACAACACCGCCTCAACCTGCGTTTCGTTGCAGGCGCAGCATTTGCGTTTCGTTGGGTTTTCTCGGTGAGCAGATTGTTGCAACTTCGCGTTAGTATCCAAACACGTTTTGACAGAATCTTGTAGTAATGACATTTCTTGTTGTAGCTGTTGGATCTGTGATCTCATACCGCTTATCAGCTCGATTTCCTGAAAACGTTGTTAAGCGTTCAGCGAGTTTGCAACAAGTGCGGTTGTGCGTTTCTTTGGTATAAACAAGAAATCGATAAAGACTCACAGGTGAATGAGGATTGTGAGCAGATAAGATGGGAGCGGAAGTAACTTCAGTGTCTTGAGAACTCCATGATCCTGCGGGAGATGATGCAAACATATGTGAAGAAGACGATCGGCTCGAGTTATCTCTATCGTCTTGATCTTCGCCTTCGGTTAATGGCTCTTCTTCTTCTTCAGTTTCATTTTTTTCTTCATGTTCTTCTTCTTGTTGCAATTCCCATTTTTCAGAGTGCTTATTCGAGTGTGTCTGCACACGGGACATCATGAGATTATCTATCTTCTCTCGTAACGCGCTCTCGAGAAAATCTGTCACTGTTCTTCTGTATAACGCGGCAACCACATTTTCTTAGTCAATGGTAAACAATTAAGAAACATGGTTTTGTTGATTTTAATGTTTCTTACCGCTCAAAGAGTCTTCGTATGTCCTCTTTCTCAGACCGAGTGTTCATTACTTCCAGGTACCGCGACTTCCTCAGTTCCTCCCAGTAACTTCGTGGCCGAGATATTTCACTAAGCCAGTCGTTGTTCGTTACTCCATAGTAAGACTGTTCATCTTCATATTCTTCTTGTTCTTCCCATCCATTTAGATAAGATGTTTGTTGTTGCTCAAGGCGCTGATCTATCTCATAACCCTCATGTAACACGCCTTGAGTTTCTGGAGTTTCTTGCATACAATTTTCCATTTTGTTCTCGCTTTGATTCTGCCTTAACCGTGACTCTTGAGTTATACAGGTGCTCAGACTTGTCTTCTCGGACTCCCCGTCATTGCAAGTTTCTTTTGCTTCTCTTGTTTCTTGCGGCTGAAGGAGATTCGTTTTTGATTCAACTATTCCATTTACAGTTTCTCCTTCCTTGCATAAGGTTGCTTCCTCTACCTTGAGCTCACGGATGTTCAACCGCTCCTTGAAGAACGCTTCTAGAGTAAAACCGCCGTTTTTCAAACTAGTGTTCTCGGTAGTTCCTTCTACGGCTTTGTTATTAATCTCAGCGGATCTATGATCCTTCCTCTGATCTGCTGTAGCCGCTACGCTCAATGCATTAGAACGAAATTTCTCTCTGCATTGCGATTCAAAGATTGGCGATCAGAAAAGGTAAATGCTGAGAACTAAACTCAACAAATTTTAGGGGGAAAAAAGGACAAAGGTAATGAAAAAACCTTAAATGCAGAACTCTAGGGCCTGCTTCTATGCGGTTTAATCCGGTTGTTTTCGCGTTGGACTGTTTTCGATCTTGAATCGCTAGGCAGCGATTGAGATTCCTTAGCCTTAGCATTGACTGGTTAAAAAAAACATAACGGGGCGATTTTGTAAATGTATTGGGTGGATTACGAAACAATCAATAAAGTATTAGGTGATTTATCAAAATAGTAAAAGTATATTTACCTGGAGGCGACCACGTTGAGCAAACCTAGAAACTGCGTTGCGTTCAAGAAGCAAATCCAATTCACGGTGACGCTCACGTTCCATTTTCATAAGCAAATCGGTAAACGCTTGACGTCCTCGAATCCTCGGTGAGAAATGAACCATCGGAAAATTGCTTTTCTCCGACGAAGAAGAACACGAAGAAATGCAAGGCCTCGACATTTCGATAATCGCGAGTCCACCGCCACCATTATTTCCGACGGTTAGATTCTTCTCTTCGTTGCTAAGCCTCCGAACTAGATCAGCGACTCGACCCCATTTGCTCTCTCCAGAATCAGAAACCAAACCGTTTGATCCAGATTTAATCTCCACCGTCCGATCAGCATTCTCATCAGCCAATTCAAAATCTCCGTCAATCGATGGAAATTCTGAAAAATGCGAATCTTGAACACTAACTCCTGAATCGCTCCGAATACTACTCGCCGTCGATTGACCTTTGCTCGGCGAGTTTCCGCCGTTGGATCGGTTTAGCCTCGCTTCCCATATCTGTACCAGAGAAGAAGCCCCAAGATTGTCATTTCTCTTCGATTCTAAGGGAGGTGTTGATGTTCTGACGATTGGTTTCTCCGTTAATCGAGTACGATTCTTGTTATTGTTCTTTTTGTTACTAGTCTCAATCCAAGAATCGACAAAGTTCTCGGAATTTTCGTCGGAGACATGAGATTTGAAGAGCTCGTGATGATTTTTCATCGGACGTTTCAGATTTTTCTGGAAAACACCGGCGTTTTGATTACGATCTCTAAGGATAAAACCGAATCTTTGAGACGAAGACGGGATCTCCACTTGAGAAGACGCCATTTTTTACTGACTCGTATTAGAATCGAACCAACGACCACATATATCAAATACACATTCGAGTCTTTTTTAATCGATCGAAGAAAATGAGTGTAGAGAACAACAACTCTGTTTCTCTCTGTTTTGGGTTTAGTGAAGATACTGATAATTCTCTCTGTTTTTAACAGAAACAGAACAAGAAGCGGTGGAGATACGAGAAAACGATGAATAAGAAGAAAACAAAAAACCAATGAAACAGTATTGTGCTTATCTGTTTAGTAAGACAATATGTGTCCTAAAATTGCTCTGTTTTGTCCCTTAAACTTGGGAACGTGTCTGTAAAATAAGGGAGTTTGAAATGAGGTGTCAAAATACAAAGGATGAGATGTTGAGGTTCTCAAGAAAGAAGAGCTTCCGTGGCCAAAAGTGAAAATTGTTATAGAAACTTTAAAAGCTATAATTTCGGACTATAAATTAAAGGGTAATTACTGTAGACACATGTCATTTGACTGGTATAAGCATTTTAATTAACTAATGCCAAGAAAGAAGCATTTAATTACTATACTAATTAAGTACTCATTAAATTATAGTATAAGAAGGTATTAAGGCTCCTAAATGGGAGAGTCAAAGGAGCCGTTTGGGAATTTAGCCGTTGGCCAGTGGGAACCATGCACTTTTTAGATTTCTGCCCTATCATTAATCCAGTTGTTTAGTATGGATAGTAAAATTTAAAATAATATAACAGAAGGTATAGAAAAAAGTAAACAAAAATTACCCCAAAAAGTAATAATAATTATTCTTTAAATACTTAGTTATTTTTTAAACTAGGAATTTAATGATTATTATTACTTTGTTGACTAATGTATTCTTTTATTATATTTTCTCTTTTACGATAAAATTTTAAAACATTTTACTATTATTTCATTTAAGAAACGAAAAATTTTAAAACCCATAGCTAACTAAAACTTGGTACCAGCCTTAAATGTATTTTATGTTATAAACATTATATTTAAGTATGTATATATGTATGATGTAAGGATAGTTGTATTATATAATATTATATGTGAAAGGTGAGAGAGGAGAAATACGTAAGATTATGTGTGTATGAAAAGGAATCTGAAATTTTATAATAATTCACTTCTCTCAGCAGTGTAATCACATGTACATAGTAACTAGCAAGTCTAAGCCGGTAAAATTTATGTCGGTAAAAAGAGAATATAATAAAATATTAGATTAGGAATAATAATCTATTTTTACCATTTTTTTTGTTTTATCTATTACTGTATTTCTTACTAATTCGTTAAAAAAATTATTTATGAAAAATCCTATAAAATAAAAATTATGATAAAAATAGAACAATAAAACTTTATTGACGACAAAAAAAATAAAACAGTAACACAATTTTGTTAAAATGACACATTCCAAGTTTGAACAGAGCAACTACATTATCTGTTGAATAGATATATTAGATATTTATTTTTTGATTTTTTCGAATTTTCGTATGTAGAAAAAATGATATAATATTAAATTTCATCAAATGAATTACAGATAATTTATTAGTTATCTGTTGTGGAAATAAATAACCATTTTGTTTGTATATTCTATGTCTCTATTAATTTTAAATTTATCAATAATCATCAAAATAACATTTGTTTAATATAATAAAGATATATTGCATTTAGAATATATTTAATTTGAACAAAAGTTCATTTAGTAAACTTTTTAAAGCACTATGCCGGTGCGTAGCACGGGAGATACACTAGTATTAATATGATCTAATTAAGTCAAAACCCTGATTTCAATAATGGAAGGATCATTATGTCAATGTTTTATCTCTCTTATTTAAAGGATTCGTATATTATATTTATATAACATCATCATCATAAACATTACGACATGCAGGCAAGTCACTTCAGCAAATCTTAAAGTTGTGCCTCCCACGTAAAACCATCACATTCATTTTCAAACCCAATATAAATGACTCCAAACACATCTCTCGACCAAATCAAACTGAGAGATATATAGAAAGCAAAATAATGAAGTCGGCCGTGGTCTCAGTCGTCGTCCTACTCGTGGTTTTCGTGGCCTGGCCAGTATCAGCTGACCGAAAAGACTTACCGGGAGAGGGAGGATACGGAGGCGATGATGATAATGACACAAAGCCATGGTTTCCTCTGGACAATCTATTATCGTTGGATTATTATGATGATATTTGTCCAAATTTTGAGAAAATCGTTGATAGGAAAGTGAGGCAATGGACAAAGGATGACCCTTCCCTTGGTCCATCCCTCCTCCGCCTTCTCTTCCACGATTGCGGTGTCACGGTATTGAATTATACCCTCCTTCTTAGACATTTCTTAACATCAAATCATTCATTTGTGTAGTATTTAGTCATTAATAATACTCATTAATTAGTCCAATGCTATTGGTAGCTAATGTTTGTATTCATATATATATCTTATAGTTCACATTTTTTTAAAGTCGATATAATTAGATGGTTCTCTGAATAACTATTAGGGTATATATTGAAATAATATTTTGACCAAAAAAACAAAACAAAACAAAAAATATATTGAAACAATATAGAATTGCGGAATGAAAAGAAAACATGGGAGATCACATGATAGAACCAATTAATAGAAATAAAAGAATGTTTTAACATTGATGAGTCAATTGACGATGGATTTATGAAATGACAAATCTTTTGTGAATACAAATTCAGGGATGTGACGCGTCGATTCTTCTAGACTACGAAGGGACAGAGAGAAGATCTCCGGCGAGCAAAACACTAAGAGGCTTCGAGCTAATCGACGCTATCAAGTCCGAGCTCGAGAAATCCTGCCCTGGCTTAGTCTCCTGCGCAGACATCCTAGTCGCAGCTAGTCGCACTGCCACCTACCAACTCGGTGGTCCTTACTGGTCCAACGCCTACGGTCGTCGTGACTCCAAAAACTCTTACGCTAGAGACGTTGAAAAAGTTCCTTCAGGCCGCCGTGACATCACCGCCCTTCTCGAGACGTTTCAGTCTTACGGTCTCAATATCCTCGACCTAGTCGTCCTCTCTGGAGCTCACACCATTGGAAAAGCCTACTGTGGAACCATTCAGTCTAGGCTTTACAACTACAACGCAACCGAAGATTCTGATCCGTCGATTGACCCTAAATTAGCAGATTACTTGAGGCGCAAGTGTCGTTGGGCCTCTGAGACAGTTTACCTAGACGTTGAGACTCCGCTAGCATTCGATAATCAGTATTACAAAAATCTTCAGAAGAATTTGGGAGTTTTGACGACTGATCAAGAGCTTGTTAAGGACCCGAGAACCGCTCCGCTTGTAATGACTTTCGCAGAGCAGTCGCCTCAGATTTTCAGACAGCAGTTTGCTGTCTCGATGGCTAAGTTGGTCAATGTTGGTGTTCTTACTGGTGAAGATCGTGTCGGAGAGATCAGGAAGGTTTGCAGCAAATCTAACTCCAGACCTTACTAATAATAAACCCTCCTAAATTTCTTCTAAAAGAATATTTTGTTTCTTGAAGTAATTTCTTGTTTGGTTTATTTTGAGCTCTTTTCTATTGTGATTGTTGTCTGCACAAAAATGTGAATCTTTTGTTTTATACTGAGAATTATTTTCGTTACAAGTTATTTGACACTCGTAAGCTTTATTTTCAACTTCTGATTGACATTTATTCCAAATTACTGAGTTGTGAATGTTAATAGAATCCTAAATGTTATATATTAATCAAGTAAAACTAGCTCTTGAATATAGCTTTTGGTGCAAGAAAATGAAAGATGGGAGGCATAATCAGACGTCTTAGGGTCGAATCACGTTCTTTATATCTTCTATAGTATTGAAGCTCATGGGAAAAACACAGTACAAAAGAAGATATATTCTAAGACATTTCAAGAACCTAAGAATTTAGAGAGAACAGAATTAAGTAAGTTGAAACAAACTAGTAGAAGAAACTAGAAAGCCAGCTGGTTTTAGTTTCGCTTGCCTCGAAGGACACACACCCTTACTAAGGTGATTCTTCATCACCATCTTAAACTTCTTCTTCAACTTCCTCCCGATAGGTTTTAGTGCCATGTTTTAATTTCCACATCCGCAATTGCAAACAACGATGGTAACAAAAAACAAAACATAGCTATATTACAAACCCTTATAAAGATACAGACATAAGAGGCAAGTTCAATTCAAATTATAGTTTCCGAAGGACCCAAGAAAACAATGATTAAGCTTAAAAAGAGACTAGTATACTTGCAGATGCAACTGTGAACCAAATTCAATATCAAGAAACCAGGAACAAGCTTTTAGAATTATACAAAAACTGATTCTTATGCACTCACACAACTAAATTTGATATTCACATTGCTATGTATAAAGTGAAAGAGCAAAAACCTCCAAATTTTTCAACTAAAATGAATGATTCTGATGAATTTCAAATGCTAAAGATGAGCATAAAAGTCTAATTCTTCAAGTGTTATCTTATCTAAGAGCAAATCAAACAGTGAAATTTAGAAAAAATCAACAAAGTGAACAAATTGATAAAACTCGAACATACCCATATCGTTTCCGATGGTAGCGGAGGCAGAGACAGACTCAGAGGTCATCGAACTCGCAACTTCTATAAACGGAGAAACAGGTGGTTGACGAGAGATTAACTGTATCTTATCCGAGTTTAGGGCCTATTGGCGAAATTATTGGGCCATAAATCTATGTTCAGTGGCTCAATTTAGGCCCATGTATATAGGTAAGGAAAATAAGACTCTCGAGCGGGAAAACCCGAAAATACCCTTCTTCGTCGTCTCGTCGCAGATCACACAGCGGGTAGATTTCTGAGGAGAACTCCGTTGTTTCCATTAGAAGAAAGTTGTAACTTTCTCGTTGAAGCTTTACTCTCTACCTACTCATCTCCGGGTTAGTTTTTTGTATTTGGATCCGGCGTAGTTTTTTTTTTCTTCGTCATGTGAATTGGTATGTGTTTGTTTCTCGATCTGCGATTTGATTTTTGCTCTTTTGCTTCCTTTCGTTAAGATTTGAGAAATTTCTGTGGATTAAGCTTAGATTCATTGTGTTTTTGAACTTGAAAGCTCTTGAAATTGCATGGCGAGGGTTAATTTGAGGTTTCTTCTGTTGGATTATAGATCTAGAGTTTGGCTATGCATTATCATGGATGTGATTACGAATTGAGATTATGAATTAGAGCCGTAAATATTAGGATCTGGTGATGAATTATTCATATCCTTCTCTGGCGTTGGCAATTTGGTCTTTACAAAATCGAACTTGATAATTTGAAGAAAATATCTGTGGAATCTAAGAAGCAAATGTTAATATTAGTCTTTGGTTTCAAAAGTTAAGGTTATAGAACACTAAGAGATGTATTGCTTATGGTGTTCTTGTGGTTGGTGTGATGTGAGATTAAATGTGATGGTTTTGGTTCAATGGCAGAGATGTATAATAACATGGGACCGGGACCTCAACCGGGGATGCCAATACCTCCAGGAAACCCTCAGCCTGGTCCGTTTGGTAATCCATTCACTGGAGCTGGCTCGGGTTTTATCCGTGGTGGTTTGGGAGCGTACGGGGAGAGAATTTTAGGATCAAGCTCTGAGTATGTACAGAGCAATGTAAGTGAATTCTTGATGATTCCATATCACCTGTAACATCTGATTTTTCATCGTTGTTGAAGTTGTTTTTTTTAAACTTATCGCTTGAGAAAATGAAACAGATATCGCGGTACTTCTCTGATCCCCAATACTATTTCCAAGTGAATGATCAATATGTGAGGAACAAACTGAAGGTTGTTCTGTTTCCTTTCCTACACCTGGTAAGCTAGTCTTCTCTTTTCTTCTTCTTCTGTTCGGGACCTTCTTATACCAGACATTAAATTAAACTAAGTGTGGTTTCTGCTTCAACCCCTTAGGGACACTGGACGAGGATATCTGAACCAGTCGGGGGTAGGCTCTCATACAAGCCTCCAATCTATGATATCAATGCGCCAGACTTATACATTCCATTTATGGCATTTGGCACCTACGTTGTTCTTGCTGGCCTTTCATTGGGACTTAATGGAAAGTAAGTTTTGTGCTTAGTCTCTATCCCTATGGTTCCCTCTTATAGTTTTTTTTTGTCTTATGGCTTGAATGATTGATGTGGGCACCGAATTTATACAGGTTTACACCAGAAGCTTTGAATTGGCTGTTTGTGAAAGGATTGGTTGGTTGGTTTTTGCAAGTGATGCTCCTGAAAGTAACACTTCTATCACTTGGTAGCGGAGAGGCGCCTTTACTAGACATCGTAGCATATGGAGGCTATGCTTTTGCTGGTCTATGTCTTGCGGGTTTTGCTAAGATAATGCGGGGATACTCGTACTACGTGTTGATGCCATGGACGTGTTTATGCACTGGGATTTTCTTGGTGAAGACGATGAAACGTGTGCTGTTTGCTGAAGTAAGGAGTTATGATTCGAGCAAACATCATTACCTTCTCCTGTTTATAGCCTTGGTCCAGTTCCCTCTTTTGATATGGCTTGGTAACATTACTGTTAATTGGCTTTTTTGAAATCGGTTTTTTTGTAGAAACTCCGATTTTATTATAAAAAATGAAAGGAAACAACTTTAATTCAATTTCCCTTTTTCTGCATCTTAAGAAAAAAAAAAAAACTGGCATGAGATTAGTTGGGACAATTATATGTGAATCATGGATTGACAATTAATTTAATAATCAACATCGTGTCCAGTTAATAAAAATCATTTTCTCTCCTCTCCCACAAGTTAACATACTATAAATATATTGTATCAACTATAATTCATTCTAATCATTTTTATATTAGAGACTCTGCTAAATAAAAAAATGCATGTTGGTAGCTATTTCTCCGAATTGATCAAAACAAACACATCAATGACCTATACAAAACACATCATAATCATGGTCTGCCTTAAATATTTTGAGAACAAATAAATAATGGTAAAGTTACCAATTAGGTTGGATATATCATTTAATAATCTATGTTGATTAAGCAACTATTCATGTCTCCTAGTAATTGTCACATCGGTGTTTGGATGATTCTTTCTAACTTAACCCATAGGGTACTTCAATAGACTATGCATTCTTTAAAAGTCAATGAAATAAGGAAAGCATGGTCTTGATTGATGTGGTCATTATTACTTTTAAACTTTACTTATTGTAGTAGATATATGCTTTTGTAAATACGTTTACATATTTGACGTATCCGGATCAAAATTGAAACTTGTGTACTTAAACTTAAGCCACCCAATTTCTTTAACATTTCCCAATTGATTAAGCTTGAAGATTCAAACTTTGAAAGAAAAAACATGATAGGATCTCACGATTGCCTTACATTCTAAGAAAACGTTAATATTTTTTCTCGTACATAATTTAGAATAAATGATTTAAAAATGAAAGAAGAGAGAATGAAATAGAGAAGTTTGTTGAAGCAGTAGTTGCAGAGACATGGTTAGTTCCGCTGACTCTGTCAAGTCATCTTCTCTCCCGTTTACTTTACGCTCACATCTCTTTTTCTCGAGGAAAAAAAATCGAAAACAGAGACATCCATTTTCTCGCAAACTCAAAATTCTTTTTCTCTCCCATCTAAGCAACGTTTTCCTTTTATTTCCCTCACTTTCCCAGGAAAAAAAACAAATAGAAAATGAAGAAGTTTCGAATCATCTAACTCTGTTTAAGATTTCATTTTCTCAGGAAAATTTTACAGAAAAACTCGAAAAACAGAGACACCAATTTCCGAGAAAAATCATTACTTTCCGACTTGATTTCACTTTATTAGGAAACAAACATAAAACCCACAAAATAAATTCGAAACCCAAGTTTTCAAAGTTTAGTTTCTAATCAGAATCAATGACTTTGATTCATAAAGGAGCCACCTTGGCTCTGTTTCTAGTGTTGACCATGGTGGTCAACGGCGTTTTCGGGAGATTCATCGTTGAGAAGAGCAGCGTCACGGTTCTAAACCCTTTAGCAATGCGGTCTAAGCACGACGCAGCCATTGCTAACTTCGGTGTTCCTAACTACGGTGGTTACATGATTGGCTCTGTCGTTTACGCTGGTCAAGGAGCTTATGGATGCGACTCTTTTGACAAAACTTTCAAACCCAAATTCCCTCGTCCTACCATTTTAATCATCGATCGTGGAGGTTAGTAGTAACTGTTTCATTTGGCTTTTTTTGATCCAAATTGCTCTGTTTATCAGAGAATGTTCTGAATTTTTCTGGTTACAAATAGACAGTTTTGTCATTTACAAGTAAGACTTGTCTCAATCTCAATTTAATTGGAGAAGAAGTTAAAAAAATCTCTGCAAATTTGGAATGTTCCAAAATTTCTGGTTCGATTTAGACTTGTCTCAATCTCAATTTAGTTTGTAGAAGAACTCAAAAGCTCTGTTTTTTAAGTTTTTAGTATACATGTTTCAATCTCTTACCTTCTTTTTTTATCAAATTACCTCTGCAAATTTGTTATGTCCCAAATTTCAGTTTAGATATAGAAAGTTCTGTCATTTACATATGAGACTTGCTTCAATCTCAATCTAGTTGTAGAAGAACTCAAAAGTTATTTATGATTGAAGAATTAAGAGTGGTAAAGATTCTGTTTTGATTCGTGTTTTTTGATTTTTGTTTTGCATTAGAGTGCTACTTTGCATTAAAGGTATGGAACGGTCAACAATCCGGTGCAGCAGCAGTTCTAGTAGCTGATAGTGTCGATGAGCCATTGATAACAATGGATTCACCTGAAGAATCCAAAGAAGCTGATGAATTTATAGAGAAAATCAGCATTCCATCGGCTTTAATCGATCTTTCTTTCGCCAATACCCTCAAGCAAGCTCTTAGAAAAGGCGAAGAAGTAGTCCTGAAGATAGACTGGAGTGAGTCATTACCTCATCCGGATGAGAGAGTTGAGTATGAGTTATGGACTAACACGAATGATGAATGTGGCGCGCGGTGCGATGAGCAGATGAATTTTGTCAAGAACTTTAAAGGGCACGCGCAGATTCTCGAAAAAGGAGGATACTCTTTGTTCACACCTCATTACATTACATGGTTTTGTCCTAAAGATTATGTTTCCAGCAATCAGTGTAAGTCTCAGTGTATAAACCAAGGGAGGTATTGTGCTCCTGACCCTGAACAAGACTTTGGAGATGGATATGATGGGAAAGACATCGTCTTCGAGAATCTGAGACAGTTATGTGTTCATAGAGTAGCTAAAGATAATAACCGGTCTTGGGTTTGGTGGGACTATGTGACTGATTTTCACATCAGGTGTTCAATGAAGGAGAAGAAGTATAGCAAAGAATGTGCAGAGAGAGTTGTGGAATCTCTCGGTAAGAGACATTACAATCGTTCTTTCGCGCCCTTTCTTCACATTCCGCGTCTTGAGTTTTTTCTCTTATTCTCAGGTCTGCCACTTGACAAGATCAAGAAATGTATGGGTGATCCTGAAGCAAATGTGGAGAATGAAGTTTTGAAAGCTGAGCAAGCGCTTCAGGTAAGCGGTTTTCTTCTTGAATTCGTCTATGTTTTACCGTCTTTTGAAACCAGTTCACCGAGTTATTTTTCTTCTTTCTTACTTATAGGTAGGACAAGGTGACCGAGGGGATGTTACAATCTTGCCAACATTGATCATCAACAATGCTCAATACCGCGGTTTGTTTCATTCCTTCTCTTTGTAACATATGAACTCAAATCTGTTACCGAAAAGTTAAGATTCTTATGTTTGTTCTGATTCAATGCTCAGGTAAACTCGAGAGCAATGCGGTACTCAAGGCTATATGTTCTGGATTCAAGGAAAGAACTGAACCCGAGATCTGTCTTAGTGGAGGTTAAACCAATTCCACTTCTAAGTTTTGATCATCTTCTAGCAATAGAATATACTAAAGAACACTTGTTTACACTGTTGAAACAGATATTGAAACAAACGAATGTCTCGAAGCAAATGGAGGGTGTTGGCAGGACAAGAAAACTAATGTAACAGCTTGCAAGGTACTTGATTAAAACCGATGAAGTTTACCGACTATTATCTCATTGATATTTGATATGTTTTTACACCTGAAATTTGATTCTATCAGGACACATTTAGGGGAAGAGTCTGTGAATGCCCTATTGTGAATGGTGTACAGTATAAAGGAGATGGGTATACCTCATGTGAACGTATGTTCTTGAACTTCTACATCGATTTTTAGCAGAAAAACTTCATTCAAAACTATTTTATGCTCTGTTTTGAAAAAGAAGTCATCTTTGCTTGAATGTTGTAACAGCTTATGGCCCTGCGAGATGCTCTATTAATCAAGGAGGGTGCTGGTCTGAAACCAAAAAGGGCTTAACTTTCTCCGCTTGTTCGGTTAAGTGACTCTACTTGCCATAAAGTTTGAAACTTTTCATTCATATTTCACAATGTTGCTTATTATTTTTCTCCAATTGTTGTTGAATTCAGAACTCGGAGACATCAGGATGTCGTTGCCCTCCAGGCTTTAAAGGAGATGGTCTTAAATGTGAAGGTGAATACTTTTTAATTTTCCACTAAATTTTAAGTTCTCTTATCATGTTTTCTTAAACTGATTCGTCTTTCTATATATATTAGACATTGATGAATGTAAGGAGCAATCAGCTTGTCAATGTGATGGATGCAAATGTAAGAACAATTGGGGAGGTTTTGAATGTAAATGCTCTGGCAATCGTCTCTATATGAAAGAACAAGACACTTGTATCGGTAAGATGCAAAAACAAACATTAAAGATTTAATCTTTCTCTCAGATTCTTTTGAAACAAATCCAAAACTCATACTCTCATTTCTTGTTTTTTCGATTCTTGCAGAGAGAAGGGGATCAAGAATCGAGTGGTTTGTCACGTTTGTGATTCTAGCTGCAGTTGCAGGCATATGTGTAGCTGGTTACGTATTCTACAAGTATCGTCTCAGGGTATGTTTTCGCACTTTTGCTTCTCTTAATATTCATCGTCATCGTCATCATGAATCTCTCTTATGATAATAAATCTTTTTGTGTGGGTCAAAATCGAAAATGCAGTCTTATATGGATTCAGAAATAATGGCGATTATGTCTCAGTACATGCCATTGGAGAGCCAAAATACAAACGATCGAACGACTGGTGAATCTCAACAACAACAGCTGAGATTAACTTCTGCAGCCTAAATTTAATTTCACTTTTGTTTAATAGATATACGATATCTTGTTGTGTTCATAAAAAGCTAAAGAAGAAATGTTCTTTTCCTTTTTTGGGACATTATTTACTTTTTCTTTTTTCCTAACTCTTTTCATTGTCGTAGATTTTAAAAGGTTAGATTTTGAAAGGAAATTTGTACTGAAAGAGCAGGGTCCGTCCTGAGCTAAAACTAATGAAACATAAGTTTTAGACGCCAAAGTAAATATATATATTTGGGGCAACAAATTTTGTTGGATTAAGTTTGAAGATATCTTGATCTAAAAATAAAATTAATCCTAATCGAGTATAGATTTAGGAGATTATGATAAAAATATGATTTATATATAGGAGTTATCTAAATATATATTAGAAGTTATCTAATAAGGTTTTTTTACTTCTATTGGAAATAAGCAAAGATGTTGCAAAACCACTATAAATACAATTGTTGAATTGTGACAATTGTAAGAGAGATTAAGAGTTTTAAAGAGTTTTGGATGTTTAGTTTTAAAAGAGTTTCTAAATATATATAATAAGAGAATGATTATTATTGAAAGCTAAGTTTATGTTTGATAATTTTAACCCTTGAATTGGTATCAGAGTTTTATTATAGATCCAATCGAAAAAAATAAAGACGGAGGAAATTTTTCTATTGCAAAGATCGTGATAACGTAAGAGCAAATTTCCCATATCACTTACGTTTGGTTTTATTGTTGTACAAGCATCATAAAAGAACGTGATAATGTAAGCATTATTACCTTTGGTTTCTTAACACTTAAGTTGCCAAGCAACATCACAATTGTGATAACATAGCCGAGACAAGTAATAAATAGTTTTAAATGTTTAGTTTTAATAGAGTTTCTTTTTTTCTTCAATAAAGTTGAATTAGTGATTTTTAAAAACTCTCAAAATCACTTAACCACCACCTACACTATTTGGTTACCCTTAAAATCTTGATGTACCTTTATTTATATTTTAGACATAGTTAGATTTCATCTGCTCAAAGTAAGAAGTAAGGGCGATTTGGGTTACTACTGATCTAGGTGAAAGGTTAAAACAAGTGTCAATAGGTGAAAAACAAAATAAGGTTGCTTGAAGAGTGAAGACAACCCGAAATTACCAAGTAGGAATTTTTTTCCATAAGTGGCGGTTTCTTGAAGATTAATATTTACTTTGAGTTCTAGAATTTGATATCTACAAATTGTTACCCCCTCATTTCCATAGATTTTAGGGCTAGCGAGAATTTTGATGAACAGAAAATACATGAACATGCACGTACGTAGATATAAACATATACATCAATACATGCATATCTATATCTCTACGAAGGACTGAAGGAGATGTAGGAAAAAGAAATTGCGTGTATAAAATCACCTTTTCAGATTTTAGTTTCTTATTTGAATAAGTTAATCGATTTTTCTAATTAAAAAGATAAAATTAATATACCTTTAGCAGCAAATCTTAACTGAAAGTTTATTCAAATAATAAAAAAAAAACAGAAAATTTGGTTTAGAGAGCAAGAATGATGAGATTCTTAAAATCTTCTACATATAAATTGTTATGTTTAATAATTAGTTTTATGTCCTCCGTATAAAGTTTTTCTTTTATTTTTAAGAGAGTATATTTATTGGTGCGACTACAAGTCGTAATTAAAAGTAAACCTTGGGAAATGGGAAGATAGATGATTTGATAAAAACAAGACACTGTTTGGTTTCAGAGACTTCCTTTAGCATCAAAACACAAACAAAAGCGAAGCCTCTTGAGTTACTGCAAATAGAGAATATTATTACTCTTTTGCGACTTGTCAGTTTCAGATATTCTCACTTGTATAATATTATTTTCACGGTAAACAATGCCTTAAATAAGAAACCCTGATTGGACATTTGATCTGACTCTAGTCTCACTCTTAATTTCTATTGCACCTCTTTATTTTCATATTTTCGGTCATGATTTCTCTCTAACCCTAATCTCAACAACTCTAACGTTACGTTCTTTTTTGCCAAATCAGTGAAAGTTTGTGATTTAATTTAAAAGTTAATAAAAAAAATTTGATATTAAAATATTTTTTTAAAATAATTTTTTGTTATTTATTAAAATTATTTTTTTATTTTTTTGAGATAATATAAAAATAATAATTATATTTTTAGTCCAATAATATATATTAGTTATCTTTACACAATCAATATGTGATAAATTCATATCAAATAATTTTTTAAATTAATAACAAATATTTTATTTCAAATAACTTTTTAATTCAGTCATTAAAACATATTTTCCATAATACAATACATGTTAAATAAAATTTATAATATTATAGGTTCACTGACATTTGGTAAAAATATCAATTTAATTTCTCTTTTTTCAGTTAAAGTTTCTTTTTCTAAATAATGCATTTAATATTTTGAAATTTACAATTGTTTTCATCTTTTATTTTTAAAATTTTTTTTTTTACAATTGTTTTCAAAGTTTACAATTGTTTCCATCTGATTCGTCCTTAACACTCACCGGATAAAATGTACATAGATTCAGAAAATTCTAGCTCAATATCTACATCGATCAAGATTCATTTTTTGTTCCTTTATATTAAAAAGATTTTGAAGATTAATTGGTGAAATTTAAATTTTTATATATTCGAGTGGTTTGAAACAATAGTTTCATAATTTATGATAAGTTTTTTAGCTTAGCAATCTTAAGATCAAAACTAAAAACTTGATATTTCTTTCTCACTTGTTGAATAAGTTCAAAATTAAAGTTTACAATTGTTTCCATATTTTATTTTATTAAAAAAAATTTTTTTGGTAAAACTTAAAATAGAATTTGTAATATTTTTTTTACTAAAATGAAAAAAAAGAAAATGGCAATGAAAATTAGAAAAATATTTTTAAAATATTTTGTATTTATATGATTTAATATGTTATCGAGATTCAACAAGTGAGAAGGAAATATAAAATTTTTAGTTTTGATCTTACGATTGTCTAAACTAAAAAAACTTATCATAAATTATGAAATAATTTGACATGGATTTATCACATATTGGTTTGTGTAAAGATAATTAATATCTACTATTAGACTAAAAATATAATTATTTTCATTTATATTATCTCAAAAAGATAAAAAAATATTTTGATAAATAAGAAAAAATAACTTATAAAAAAGTCATTTTAATACCAAATTATTTGTTGACTTTCAAATTAAATAACAAAATTTCGTTGACTCGGCCAAAAAATCATGACGTTTACTTACCGTTAACAGCAAGTTAACTCCGTCATCGTGTTCTGTAACGGCATGACTTTTTGGTCGAGTCAACGAAACTTTGCTATTTAATTTGAATGTCAACAAAAACTTTAACATTTAAATGGCATTTCAAAAGTTTATGCTTTAAACGTCCACTTATTGAAAGTTCATACCTCAAACGACATTCTTCCACCTCCGGCTTTTTTCCAGTCACGTTGTGTCTGCGAAAGATTCTACGGTCTACCTTTCTCCAACGTTTTCCTCAAAACATCTACAACTACTTCCTCTTCGACACAACAGTTTCCTCTTCTTCAAACACAAAACCCTAAACAGCTACGGTTACAAAAGAAGAGGAACAAACGATGATGGTTCCAATAAAATTGAAGGCTTTTTGTTTGATCCTAATGAAATCAGATGGTATCGTCTCTCATTTCCTTATATCCCTTCGGGGTTTTATCCTTATGGTTCATCAGGAGGGTTAGTGAGTTGGGTGTCTGAAGAAGCTGGTCTTAAAACTATTCTCTTATGCAACCCTCTTGTTGGATCCGTGAGTCAACTGCCACCTATTTAAAGACCAAGACTATTCCCTTCAATAGGTCTCTTAGCAACACCAATCTCCATTGATGTCACTATCGCTGGAGACGATCTCATATCTCCTTACGCCGTGAAAAACCTCTCCTCCGAGAGTTTTCATGTCGACGCCGGTGGATTCTTTTCCCCTTGGGCAATAACTTCTTTTTTGCCAGGGCTTTGTAGCTTGGAATCTAGTAAGATGGTTTACGTGCTAGGCAAGTTTTATTGTATGAACTATAGTCCTTTTAGCGTTTTGTTCTATGAGGTTACTGGAAACCGATGGATCAAGATTCAAGCTCCAAGCTTGTTAGAAAGCAAAGGAATACTTGTTCTCGTAGCAGTCGTTGAGAAAAGCGAGCTTAACGTTCCCAAAAACCTTAGGCTTTGGAGTTTGCAACAAGACAACACCACGTGGGTCGAGATCGAACGGTTGCCTCAGTCGCTCTACGCTCAGTTTGCAGCGGAAGAAGGTGGGAAAGGATTCGAGTGTGTCGAAATCAAGAGTTTGTAATGATTGTGTTAAGAGGAACCTCGTTGCAGTCGTTGTTTGATATGGTGAGAAAAAGCTGGTTTTGGGTCCCACCGTGTTCTTACTCCGGTGGTAGCGGCTCAGGTGGTTCAGACGGAGAGGTTTTTACAGGGTTTTGCTTATGACCCAGTACTTACTACACCAGTGGCTAGTCTTCTTGATCAGGTTAACACATCCTTATCATGGAGTGTTAGATTTTTAGACTGTTTAGTTAAGAGACTACGTGTCGTTTTCACTTTTAGCGTTAACACTGCTTTTTTTTTTCCAAAATTCTGTTGCTTTATCTTTTTTTTTTAACGTCTAAATATTATTATCACTTCGATCAATAGTTTACAAGATTACAGAGATAATATTCATATAACTATACTCTAAACAAATAGGTTAAAGAACGATACAACATAAGAAGTGAAATTGACGATGTTTCAACTTTAGAAGCCTTACTCGCTAACAGATTAACAAATCTGTTAAGTTCCTTCTCCATATTCGAACTCAACCATTACGATTCTTGGCTATCACCCAACTATGACGCATTATAAAAATTTCGCAAATCTCATAACACCACTGCATGAAGACTTCAAACTCCATAACCAATGGTTGTCTGTGTATGAGTTTGTCTTTCGCCTAGACTTTAACAAACCAACAGAAATAACCGGCATAAACACCACAAATAAAAATTTACCGGAATCAAACTCTACGAAGAGAGACATAAAATAACTAACACAAAAAATCAGAGTGGAAAATACGACTCATTTTCCACCCAATATAATCTATCAAACTGGTATACATGATAAATATGGTGAAATTGTTGGCAAAACACATAAACAGAGACAACGTGTTGAAGAAACACGTCGAAAAAACACCTACTCAACCAATTGTGGTGTGAAAGAAAATATTGTACTCATAGGCAAGATCACAAATAGATCACCGGCACCAGCAAAACCGGCACAATCATCCAAAAAATCGCTCACACTCATGCCTTTCCAATTTGTCGTCTCCAAATATTGAATTTTTTTTATAAATAAATTCTATAATATAATTAGAAAAAGTACAGCCAACGATAGAATCGACACCGATCGACAAATTTACAGAAAAACAAAGAAGTAAGATTGATGTAAAAGATGATTTTTGTGAAAAAAATTTGAGAGAAAAAAGTTAGAGAGAAGTTACCATATCTATTCACACAATTTTTCTTCTGTTGCATGATCTTATTTCTCTAGTTGTAGCAAGTTTATATTTCTAGTGTCAAATGTTTAATCTTTGACAACACCATATACAGACAGAGATAGATTCGTGTACAAACCAATCCTAAATCCATCGAACTCAAAACTTAAAACAAACCAATCCTAAATCCATCGAACTCAAAAACTTAAGTCTTCAGAGAATGGTTTCACTTGAGCTTTACTTGGAGAATGAGATGAACTTTGCGGTTCATTATTCTCCTGAGTTCTTCATTGGCCTCTATTCCTATCCTCCTGCAAGATTAGATTCATCATCTCAAAAGATTATCCTCGAGTCATCGATTAGTCAAAAGAGTGAATTTTGAACCATTCTGTGACTCTTACCCGATTTTGCAACCGCCCTTGCCCACAAGAATCTTGCGTTGGCTAGGTTTAGGAGTGATAAGATGCTGTTCAATTCTAAGAGACCCGTCACGCAGCTCTTTCCAGTCCACTAGTCGGTGCTCCACGCCATATGGGACTTCCTACAATATCAATCTTGTAATTTGTTATCTTGGAATAGACGGAAACTGATACAGACGATTTTACTAGTAGAGGGTTTGTATATTATTTACCTGATGAACATGGTCTAGTAATCTTTCCCTAACAACTTCGAGAGAGATGTTCTTCATGACTTCTTCACTCATTGTGAATGCATCTTCTTCCCATGGTTTCTTTACTGCCTGATCCATTAAATATTGCGTAAGATCTTTAACTCCAGATCCCTTAAGTCCTGATATCATGAAGTACCTACATCAAATAGATTAAAAATAAAAAAAATTCAGTCAATTTTCGAGAGACTTTCCTCGTTCCTTGTTTTTAATGCGAGTTAAGTGTATCTATCTACCTTTCATATGCGGGAAGATTTTGGAACTCCTCAGCAACTTTTAATAGATCTTTCTTCTTCTCAACCAGATCAACTTTGTTCATACATAAAATGCGCTTTTGTTTCGGATTTTCTTCTTCGCCCATGTATTTGATCAAGCGTACCACTCTTGAATCGGGACTACATAAATCAAATAGAAAACAGAAATTCACAAATTACAAAATAAGTCTGAGAGAACTCTGTTTCTACTTGCCAATAATGCAAAACCACAGTCATAGATGGGTGTTTCCATCGGTTTATCGTTCTCCATCTTATGGATAATCTCGGTGAGATGAACAAGAAATGAAAGAGATCAAAACAGAGAAGCTAGTAATAAGCCCACCATAAGCCGCACCATCTGATGCTCCTAACCATACTACTTGCCAATTATGCAAAACCGGTCATAGATTCCTTTCTCAAAAGAAGGAAAAAGAAGCATGTTTTCATCCGTTTATGGTTCTCTTGAAACAGAGAAGCTAGTAATAATTGCACCATAAGATGCACCACTTGATGAAACTCCTAACCACACTACTCTCAGTTGCGAGATAACTTTTTCAAGAAAATATGCAAAGCCTATAAAGTACACAAACGAGCAAATGACTAACCTCATAAGATGCCTATGGACATCAAACATAACAATGAGGACATCAAATAGGTCAACAGAAGTCCAAGCATTTTGCACACGAGACTTAATATCTTTGTAACCATATCCACTTTTCTTCAGCATAAGACCCGGAGTATCAAAGAAACACTACAAGGTTGTTCCAAACACACAAATATTAAACATTTTAATCCACGAATCACTGCAACAATAAAATGCTAATCTCCATACTTAACCATAACAAGTAGTTAAGAGAAAAAACTTACAACTTGTGTATCCCCTTTCGTCAATACTCCTAACACTTCATGCGTCGTCGTGTTAGTCTTCCGTGAAGCAGCAGCAACCTTTGTTCCAACCTTCACTTAGACATAGTGAAAAGAGTAAACCAACTTTGAAAAATCGCAACTTTGGGATTACACAAGAGTCATGGCAGCACAAAATTCAACCAATAAGCAACAAATTTGTACATAAACACATACACACAATGTCTCAATTGATTCTCAAAAGACGAATCAGAAATGTAAAATGAGAGAATCAACAAACCATAAAATTAGTAAGCGAGGATTTTCCTGCGTTTGGTGGACCAATGATGCCAACATTAAGAGACTTCTGATCTTCTTCTCTAACTTCACCTTCACCAAGTTCTTCATCAGCTGATTCCAACGCCGCCTCAAGAAGAGTCTTGGCGAGAAACCTTGACCTATCATCTGCATCCTCATCTTCAGAAATCTCTTCTTCTTGAAATTTCAATTTACCTTTCTCAATCTCATTCTCAAAGAACAATTTGTTTACTCTGTCTCTGTACCCTTTATCCCAAGTAGCTTGCTTTTGCTTTTTCACTGAATCTTCGATTGAGTATTGAATGCTATCGAAAACAGAGTCGTTGCTGGGGCCGTCTTCGTTGACGGAAGTAGGATCTTCTAGATTCGGCTGTGCTGAGTATAACCGGTAGAGAAAGTTTTGAGCTTGATGGGATGTACGAGGTTTTTTCGCTTGTGAGATGGAAATTAGTATTCGTAGAGATCTAAAAGCTTTCATTTTGGCAACAATGGTGAAATATCGATCTTGGACAAGTACAGATTTGACGAAATGTTAACAGAAGAGGCTTCGAGGGTTTTAGAGGTTTTGTTCATTTTGGGGGAAACGAAAGTGGTGAGAAAGCAAGTAAATATTACAGATAGCCCCCTCATTTGTTTAACAGTATCTATTTTATACCCGCAACTTTGTACTCGATACATTTAGTGACATTTTCAATTTGCGTATTAAAATAAGAGTATTTGCGAATTGCGATACAAAAAGGAATAGAAGTCGATTTAATTTTGGGATAATACTGAACATGATGCAAAAGTGAATCTGTTATATAATAATAATAATGGATAAATTCAGATGAAGAAGAGACCAAAGTTCTTCCTTCAAGGCTCCAACGACAAGAGAAAAGACTAAAACTTTTCAAAAAAAGAAGAAAAAAAAACAATCCCTGAGATCCCTAAAATAATCTAATGGTAAGCTAACTCATCTGGCTAAAGAATACAATAGGTTGATAGATATAAACTTAAAAGCAGATTTCAAATTCAGCTTCTGAAAATCTGAACAAAATATAAGTGAAAAGTTTGGTTTGGTGCCAAACTCTAAAATGCCATCCGCCCAGCTAGCCTACTCTCTGAGATTCGTCTGTCTATGGCTGCATTTATAGAGTTCATCTGCAACAATTACAAAAGAAGAAAACTGGTTCTGAGTTAAAAGACGAATGGTTTAGATCAAAAAGTAAAAGAGAGTTTTCAATTTTAATTCCTGAGACCGAGATGGTGCAAAGGTACCAAACTTTGCAAAGTTAAAAATATAAAAGGCGCTGACCTGGGTTTGAAACCAAACCTGTCGAGTATGATCTTGTGGAACCAATCACCACATTTTTTATACAATACAAGAGAAAGAGGAAAATATAATCGAAAACGAGCAGAATCAGATGCCATTTTTTCACTACTCAATTGCAAGCTACTAATGATGCCTTTTGGAACATTAATGATTAAAAACGATTAAGTTATGCCTTTTGGAACATTGATGATTAAAAACGATTAAGTTTCTTGCCTATGTCCTACTCATATTCTAAGTGAAGAAATTATAAACTGAATCTAAGTTGGTACCTCTTAGCACAGAGGATCTAGGAATAAATAGGCATAAATAAAGCCCTACCAAATGGGTTAGACGTGCAAAAGCAAACACTCCTTAACTTTAAAATGGGTAAATCAGAACTTACCTGGCTGGTTTCATCGTGCACTTTGTATTGAGGTAAGGACATTCTTCTTTCCTCCTGCAGATACAAAAGTAAAGACTCAGATTGAAAATCAAATGATTCATTACTCGCAAATTTCCAGTTGACCCATTCCAACAAGATGTATAGGAGGGAAACTAACCATAGACATCGCTTCATCATCCCATACGAGATAGACCTCATTAGGCTGATTGCTAGGAGCTTTATTTGCAATTACAGGAGGTGGACCAATTGAAGGACCACTAGTGTTTGGACCAGAGGCATAAGAATGTGAATTAGTCCCACCTACAGCAACATACCATAAACGAGAGATTACAATGTGACACGAAAGAGCTAAACCAAATGTAAGGCAATGAACTCTAAGAACTTAAGATTGAACCTGGAATAGAGTTGTTAGGCGGATATGCATTTACTGATCCTAAAGCATCTGCAGGAGATGGCTGCTGAGCCCCACCAACGAGCAGAGGAGCAGAAAGTGGTGAAGGTTGAGAAGGAATGCTGCTATTCACAACAGGGAACAGAGGTTGAGGAACCGGCATTGCAGGTGATGATGAAGGAATCCCAGGAGGAGTAACTCCAGTGACTGGTGAAGGTTGTACTACAGGAGCTGAGGTTGCCATAGTCATCCCCATATTTTGAACAGGAAAAAGTGGCTGTGGTCGATACCCTAAATGTGCAGCTGGAGGAACAGAAACCGCTGGATTCTGTGGATACCACTGTTGTGGACGAGGAGGAGGTATAGGCCATACAGGAGCACCAGGAGGACGCATAGGAGCACCAGGATAATACCTGTTGAAACGAAAATTATTTAACATGGTCAATCGCAATAACAAACTATTTAAATAAAGTGTTTACTACAGATGTTACTGAGGTCTTGAAGAGAACAAAAGTAGAACGGCTAAGAAAGAGTTATATCTTGGACAAGCATATCGAGTGCATCCAATTCTTAAGACAAGGAAGCCAAACACTAGCAAAAGAACAATATGGTCTAGGAACACTACCATCATTTAGCACGGATCAGATTCTGAAGAAAACAAAGGCAACATACGAAAATTTAAATCACGGCAATAGAGAGAATACAAAGTAATTAGCACATACATTGGACGGACAGCACCAGGCACTTGTTGAGGCGGATATCCCATTCCATATGGTCTAGGAACTACACCACCAAGAGGAGCAGGAGGAATTTCAACTTTTGCAACTTTAGCTGGAGCCTCATCCTCTGCAGAAAACATAACTTCAGTTCAAAAGGTACCATATGAAATAAGCCAGCACAATATATAGAGTATAATAACTTTAAAAGAGCAAAAGGCACATGCAAAGTAAAGACGAGTTCATGACCATTAGGTGCAATAGATCCATAGCAATTGATGAAGAGACAAACATATTTCTTGCAATACTTCTTTTATTTAATGGCTGATAACGTAAACAATACCATCTTAGCTCCTTACCATCTTCCCCATAGTGAGAAGCCAAGACGTCGGGTGGAATTCCTTGCATTCCATATATTTCAATATCAGTTGCTTCTCGACCAGATTTAGCATTAGGAACCCTAGTAGAAAAAATGTAAAGAAAAATATAAAAGTTAGTAGTGTCATGGAATCAGATAAAGTCAGAGCTATATAATTGTGCATCTCCACAAACCCAAGGTATGGAACTAAAACGGTCTAATCAAATTAAACGAAATCAGCCTACACAAGAACTGAGTTAATCTTTCCTTAAGCCAGTCTTCCCCAAGTCCCCAAATTGAATGACTTACTCAACCAAACAAAGGAAATGAAAAAAAAAAGGAATCAAATTTCAAATCTAACATGCAAACACATTGAACTATACCAAAATTCCACCTTCAATTTTCCCCAAAAAACATTTCAAGCAAAAGATTGTTTCTTTCCTAAAAATTGAACACATAAATTAGGGTTTATGACCCAAATCGGATGAAATTAACCAAACCCCTGAAAGAGATAATACGAGAAACGATTCAAAATTTCTAAATTCCCATTAAACATGCAAATTCAACCGATTAAAACCACAAAAAAATTCAATTTGGGCATTAAACAGAAATCAAAAGATGATCCCCACAACAAGGAAAAATCAAAACTTAGAACAAGGTTATAGACGCATTAACCCTAATAACCAAATTAAGCTGATACAAAAAGAGCCATAAGAAAAGGGATAAAAAAAGGCATATACTTTGTAACATTCTCTTTATGAACCTGAAGAACATGAATCACCATTCCACTAGCTGTAGAGAGCTTCTTATGACAAACATGGCACTTAAAGTGCTTAGCTTTCTGATGCTGAACCAGAATCTTCTCATCATCGAACTCTCTATCGCAGTAATAGCACCACACCTTCTCCGTAGCTCTCTTCTTCTTCTTCCCCATCACTAAACCTTTCTCCTATGTATTGATTTGACGATTGATCTCAAATCTAATTGAACTCTCCCTCCGCTCTCTCAAGTTCTCGTTCTTTGTCTCCTACCTCCGCTCGCTAGGGTTTCTCTATTCATACGAGCGTTTTCCTTTTCTCGATTTCTTTCTCCGATCTCCAGATTCTATGTCGTTTTTTAATCTTAGGTTACTCTCTCTTGTATTTATAGGAAAAGGAACCTTTTTGTGTTATATTGCGTAAATTACCTGAAACTTTAGCTGAATTGTATATTTACCCAGAAAACTGCTCATTTTCCCATGAACTTTGTTACTTTATTTTACACATACATGAACTTTTGACACGTGTTTAAAACCTCATAAACTTTCATAAAATTTGAATTTTATACATGAACTAACTCAATCCGTTTAAAACAATCAAATCGTCAGACGTTGTTAGTTTTCCGTTAACAGACGCTGACTAGAACGATACCTCAGCTGATTAAAACGACGTCGTTTTGGTGTTTTGTTAGTATAATAAAATTTTTAAGATATATATTTTTTTTGTACAATGAAATTTTGAGAACCATGCAGTAGTTTGGTGGTCAACTTCTCTCGTTTAAGCTACCATATCTCGTGTTCGAATCTAAGCTGTGTAATTTTATTTAATAAAAAAAAATTACGTTTCAAAGTAGGTTTTGGTTAGCATCTGGTTTGACTAAACCAAATTATAAATCAGATCTCCTCACTAATACCTTTGAATCTTTCAATTAAAATCCATATAAACCAAGATTCAAGAGTTTTGTAAAACAACACTAAACAGAAACAAACAAAAATTCTTAAAATTGTTGAAATATTCATCTCAAAAATTTTAATCATACACGTGATCGATTCTAAAGTAAACAAATGATCGATTCTAAAGTAACCATACACTAAGATTGATTCTAAAGCTAAACAGAAACCAACTTTTGGAGCTCCTTTGTTCTTCCCAACTTGAAACATATTCATCTCCAAAATTCCAGATTTTGAATTCCATAGATCTCTGCCTCCGATCTTCATCAATCCTCAATTTGAACTTGAAATTAACAAATGTCAAAAGGCGACACCTCCAAAAAACCTCTCTATCTCTCATTTCTTCTTCTTCCTCATCAACGACTACGACAATGGCGACGCTCACTCATCAAACCCCACAAACCCATTTCCTCTCTACGCTTCCTCTCAGAGCTAAACCTAGACTTCTCCATAAGAGTCAAAACTTCTCTTCAAGAATATGCGCCTTCTCTCGATGCCGTTGGAGTTACCAGCGCCGTCAGACAAGAAATTGGGCCACTCGCGGCAGAGAAAGAAACCATTGTTGTTGATAATAGCTCAACGTTTGGAATGGGGAAAGGAGCTTTGATTGCAAACCCTAATTGCTCCACCAAGGTTCGATTTCTATTCTGAAATCTCAGTCACAATTTGATCGCTCGAGGACGCGGAGGATCTCGGAGACAGCTAGCCGACGAGCCACCGATGGAGATGCCCTAGGTCTAGCCTATTGTTGAAATCGTCATCAGCGGCTCGGAGGGTTTGTACTGCGAGTGAAGGGGATGATGATGATCTTCACGATGGTAAGCCACAGCGGTTGTTGACGGCTATGGAGGGCATGACTCGTCTCCCGCTGATGGGTCGCTCAATCCACTGCCGAAGGATTGGTTGGAGGCTTGATCAAGAAAGATGTGGAGGAAGATGGAGATATTAGATTAGATTAGAGTGGTTTATTTCGATTTGTATCCCTAACCGGACCCAATTGTGATTTTCAATTACTGATTTTTTTTTCACTTTTTATTTTTTTATATAAATAAAAATATGGTCTATTCCGGTTTATATTTCTAACCGAACCCAATAGGGACAACTCAAGGTTAAAAAAGTTGAAAGTTATAAAATAAAAATATTACACAATTCAAAACTCGAACACCCTACTTGTCGGATATAGAATATTTAGTTTTCCAATGGACTACTGCATGTTTATTCGAATTGAATTCAGTTATATATAAATATATCTAATACCTTTAAAATTTCATTATACCAAAACGACGTTGTTTAATGGATGAGATGGCGTCCTAGTCAGCTTCATTTAAAAGATGAGTAACGGATTTGTTGGATTTTAACGGATTATATAAGTTTATGTAAGAAATTCAAATTTATTCAAAGTTAATGTAGATTTAAGCACACTTCAATAATTTGTATATGTGTAAGATAAAGTAACAAAGTTCATGGGAGAATGAGCCGTTTTCCCATGTTTACCGTAAATATAAAATAATACATGTGGAAATACTATTACAATAATTTGAGGGATCTCTACAAAAGAGTCAGGATGGCCGAGTGGTCTAAGGTGCCTGACTCAAGTTCTGATCCACGTAAGAGGGCGTGGGTTTAAATCCCACTTCTAACAATAAAATCATTATATTAGGTACATTTACATCTAAATTATTATTTATCATGATAAAATATGTTATCTAATGTATTTATCTGGTAACGAATAGATAAAGTTGTTAATAAATATAATATTGCTACAACTTGATTCATCATTCGTTAAATATATATATTATTATGTGTATAGACATCATATTTTACTAAAATAATTATCATCCAAATATTTTGATTGTTACCAAAATACTTACCCAGCTAAAAACACTGACAGAAATATTTTTGTCCGAACTTAATGGTCAAAAACTACAGTATTAAAAATAAAATAAAAAATCAGATAAATTTAACTATGGGTTTATCTACTACCATCCATTAACATAATCTTTCATTTTGTTCAACAAAATACAGAATTACAGATTTACATTGATTCAGGTCAAAACTGCAAAAGATTTCGTCGTTATAAAAACAGAAAGAGTTTAAAAATGAATTAACTAATTTCTATATCAATAAAAAAACAAAGAAAGTATGACCAAAAAGAAAAGAAAAAAAGGATAAGAACAAAGAATAACTATTAAAAACATAAGAAGAAAGTACGACCAAAAAATAAAAAGATAAGAACAAAGAATAACTATTAAAAACACACATATATATATATATATTCAAAGTAGAGGATAGCTCTTCTATATTTCTTCAAAAAAACTGGCATCAAAAAGTAAAAGTAAAAGATATTTAACAAAAAAGAAACAAAAAGTTAAAAGATATGGGTTCAAAATGGAATTTAATGATTGTATTAGTGTTTGTGGTGGCAATGATAATGGCAATACAAGAAGTTGATGGAGAGACGATGGCTCAATGCCGTGAAGATTGCATTCAAAGTTGTGCCACCACCGGTGCACCTCCGTTCAAGTGCCTCGACAGTTGTTACCGTGGATGTCGTGGCCTACCTCCTCCTACAATTGGTAACACTTTGATTTTCATTTTATCTGCAAGTGTTGTTTTCATAATTTAGTCATAATATTTACACTAATATCTTAAAAAGTATATATTCCTCAAAATATTATTTTTAATGGATGGTTTCTACTTTGTACAGCGGGAGCGCAGGCATAGAAGAGATGAAGTCAATGATCACCGTTGGACTTTTTAATTACTTCTACTTCTATAGCCTTATGGCATCAAAAGTAACAATAATAAATAAACACATAATGAAATTTATCGTTGGTTAACAACTTAAACATGTCTCTCATTTGAATCTCACATTTCAACTACAACTTGATTCTTGATTCATATTTTCGAGTTTAGTTATTTCAAAGTGTGATTGATAACTTGGGGGGAAATGAAAGTCCATACTTCCATGAGACAAAAGTGATACCATCTCTGTTTCTGCCTTAAGACAAAAAAAAAACTCTATGCTCCAATATATGCACATAAGATCAAACCACATTTCTCCTATCAAACAGAGCTAGTGTTTTGTAATGATTTCCTCAGATCTAGCGAACTGGTAACGCAAAAAGACAAAAGAGGAGGCGATTATGTAGCATAAGTCATGAATCAGTGTTGGACTTTTAAATTACTTCAACTTCTATATCCTTATGACATCAATTGTAACCCTAATAAATAGAACATAATGAAATAAAAATTTATCGTTGGTTTACAACTTAAACATGTCTCTCATTTGAATCTCACATTTCATATTTTCGAATATAGCGGCTTATAAATATTCTTGATTCGTATTTTCTCGTTTAGTTATTTCAAAGTGTAATTGATAACTTGAGGGAAAATGAAAGTCCATATTTCCATGAGACAAAAGTGATACCATCTCTGTTTCTGCTTCAAGACATAAACTCTAATGTTCCAACCTCTATGCACATAAGATCAAACGCCTAATTACCACATTTCTCCTATCCGTAGAAGCCTAATTTTGAAGTAAGCAACATGAAAAAATGGTCAAACCATCTCTTGTTCTTGGGAGATTTCAATTGTTTTGCTCTTTGGTGGAGGCAGTTGATCTACCACCCAGATCGGAGAATCACTTAGCCAGAGACCTACACCGGTTTCTTTGTGCTTAAAATCCGGCGCTTTCGGGTGTCTCTACATGGATTTAAATTTTCGAATGATTGGTACGTTGCAGTATCTATGTAAAAAATATTTGATTAAAGAAAGATGAGGAATTTTCACCTTGTCCAATCTATTGTCCCACCACTTATTCATGTTTTCCACCAAGTCCTTCCATGATTCCACTCCAGCTTCACATGTTTTACATAAGCAAGATTGTTAAACAATGAAACAAAATTCGAGTTACATCTTCTGAGTCAGAGACGAAAAGTTTTGTTGTTATTCCAATTCAGAGGATACTACAGATTCATTGGTAACAAAACTGGTTCCTAACCCTTTGGCTGTTTTGCGTATTTTGGAATATCGAACTTAATATCTTCAAGTTCGGACAATATCTCTTTTGGAGCTTTGTTAAGCCAAAGCGCTATACTCCAATCTTTCTTCTTGAAATCAGGGTGTCTAGGATTCACCTGTAGACAGAAGTATCAAGAGAAAAGGGAACAACTTTGACATATTTATTATAGAATCGTAACAAATAGAACCACTAAGAAAACTTTAGTTACCGATCCGTTCTGTTTGCTTTCGCGATAATCAACCCATTCATCCCGTTTATCAAGAAGATCAAACCAACTATTAGTTCCAACATCTCCTCTTTTTTTAACGCTAGCTATTAACAAAAACACAAATGTTCATGTTAGCCACGACATCTAGGTAACCAAACCCATAAGGATTTATATATCATTAATCATGACTAAAGCAATCAGACGCTTACCAGAATGCTTTAGCAAACTTTCCATTTGATCCAATGTAGTTGGCAAAACTTTTGGTAGGGATTTAGAACCTTCAATGTAATGAAGATCACGAGCCATTACTTGATGTGAAAAGCTACCTTGAAAGCTTTTAAACAACTTAACATATGCTTGCTCAGAATTAGCTCCAGATGAAATAACATTTCCTAAAATCTGTCCTGTTATATGAACCCGATCGTTCTTCTTCAAATAACAGTTAGCAGTATGAGCTAAATCGCCTTCAAACAGTACTGGAATCCTGATTTTCACAGAATCAATCAATGTCTTATCAATACAATATAGCAATGCATTGCAATTTCAACTTCACAACATCCCAAAATCCAGCAAAAATGGAGATATGTTTAAGCATAAGATTGACATGAATCGAGTACAATTTTACAGCTTAATTATCTCCAAAATCAAATCTTTGTTATTTTCACAGAAACAGTAAATCAACAAAGCCCAAAGTTGACTCTCTGTCTCCTTCAAGTTTACCTACTACTGTACCCGCGTGAATATGATCTCCACCAGATAGACGAACTTAGTATTACAAGAACCAAACCAATAAATCAAACATAAATCAGATTCAAAACACTTGAGAATTCAAATTCATAGCTTAATAAAGGCTTCGACTTTAGCTCAGTTCCGAGTCACAAAAACTCTGATTCAAAAGACTAACCAGAAATTAGTAGATGAATCGGACTCTGATTCGGATTCAGATGAAGGTCCGTGAGAAATGACAGTGCCTGCCCAGAAATGTCCATCGTTTGTAGCGTCGAACTTAACAGGTTGGTGAACGTATCCAATCAAATCAATGGAGTTTGCGATTTTGGGTTGGTAAGGTATCTCTGTTGGTCTTGGCATCTCCTTTAGAGTCGCTGACTCCGATTTCGTAGCTCTCCTTCCTCCTCCGCGAGTATGGCTACTTTTCGTAGAAAAAGTTGAATGAAATTGCTGAGAAAGAAGAACCCATGATTTTCTAGCTGTTGAGTTTAACGAAGGTCTTATTGATTTCGATAGTGATCTTGCAAGAAACTGCATTTTTGAAGATTGAAGATTTAGGGTTTATGGGGTTTTTCTTTGGAGAGCTTTGACGACAAAGACGACGTCTTTTTATTTTCTCAGTAGAGAAAAAAATTACCAAACGATGTCGTTTCGTTTCCCGGCAAAAAAATTATTTAGTCAACAAACGATGTCGTCTTATATATGAATGTGTCGTTAGGCAGAAATTATTTAGTCAACTAGCGTGAAAGTGCGCTTTTATATTTGAATCGAGACACAATGCATCTGGATACCTAAACCATAATAAATCTCGTGTATGACCTTTTAATTTCGTGCCGAAACCAGATTTGTCGTTAGCAGAAGTTAACAAACTACTTATTTTGCTGACTTGACCGCCACCTCACCTCATGATTTTTCCAAAACGACGTCGTTTTAGCTATCTGGGCAAAATTTTCAAAAAATTTGTATGAAAGTGCGCTTTTATATTTGAATCGAGACACAATGCATCTGGATATCTAAACCATAATAAATCTCGTGTCTGACCTTCTAATTTCGTACCGAAACCAGATTTGTCGTTAACAGAAGTTAACAAACTACTTATTTTGCTGACTTGACCGCCACCTCACCTCATGATTTTTCCAAAACGACGTCGTTTTAGCTATCTGGGCAAAATTTTCAAAAAATTTGTAATCACCAACCATCAAACATGTGAGCTCAACACATATTTACACGTATCTTTACCAATTGATCCACATCAATTATTGAGTATTACACAAATATTTTTATTTATAAACTTTAAAATATTTTAGAAACAAATAAAAAAAATAAGAGATTCCTTTTCTTTTAACTCTCGCTTGTTCTTCTTCTTCACCTAACCATCTGTGTTTTTTTCTAAAATATTTTTTTATTTGTTTCTAAAATATTTTAAGGTTTATAAATAAAAATATTTGTGTAATACTCAATAATTACTGTGGATCAATTGGTAAAGATACTTGTAAATATGTGTTGAGGTCACAGGTTTTATGGTTGGTGATTACAAATTTTTTGAAAATCTTGCCCAGATAGCTATAACGACGTCGTTTTGGACAAATCATGAGGTGAGGTGGTGGTCAAGTCAGCAAAATAAGCGGTTCATTAACGTCTGTTAACTACAAATCAGGTTTAGGCACGATCTTAAAAGGTCAGGTACAAAATTTGAATTTTATTGTCGTCTACGTATCCAGATGCACTGTGCCTTGGTTCAGGTATAAAAACGCACTTTCGCGATAGTCGAGGTCAACATCGACCATTCTCCCGTGCAATGGGATAGTTGAAAAAAATAAAGCGTTGAATGCTTGTAATGGGTGAGTTGAGTTGGTTGTTGAATATATATATATATATATATTAATTTGTTGGTTGAAGGAGAGAGATAATGTTTTGTTTGTATTATTGTTTTTCTTCGTACTATTAAAACTCAATTATTGGATAATATAATAATTATTTTATTTTTATTTTTATATTAAAATTTATAATTTTTTATATTTTATAAATAGAGATTCGCTTTATTTGATTTGGATAAAGAAAAATTTTTTTTTTGTCAAAATGGATCTTAATAATAATCCTTTCAATCTCTAATATTTTAGAGACTAAAATATTTTTTTTTTAAATTGTAATGTAAGATTTTTATGGTTTGTATGTGTAATATTAAAATAAATATGTGTGTTTTAATAAAATTTAAATGTGTTTTAATAAAATTATATGTTTAAATAAAAATATAGGATAGGGTGTTGAATTTTTTTAAACAAAATTATTGTAGAATGTAAAATAAAAATAAATGTAAAATTATAAGCAGTATGAAAACGAAAATGATATGGAGTAAAAATAGAATGTTGAATATTGTACAATATTGTTTTTATTTTAACGAGGATAATTTAAAAACCGGAGCTTTTGTGTGGGTTCATTTTGAAATATATATTGGTTTAGTTCGCCGTGCGCGGCGGGAGAGAACGCTGGGGAAAACAAAATCTTCAAATCGGAATTTTAGAGAAAACCCTAAATCGACGAAAAGAGGGATTTTTTTTGAAATCAGAAGGTCGATGTGGTTCATACGATGAAGAGTAACTGGTCTAATTTCCATCAGGTTTTTCACCGTCGTTTCTTATCTCTCCGGTCATCGACGTTGTCCATTTCTGTCCAATCTCTGATTCTATTCCCAAAAATTCGCAGATTGGGAGACACTCCTTCTTAGCTGCTTCCGCATTTTACGTTTCCACTGAATTTAACTTCTATCACTTCTCTTCCTGATCGAAGAAGCTTCTGCTCTGCAGCTGGAGATAAAATTGCTTAATTTGCGTCTACTGATTATTCCGATTATAATTGCATAGATATATGAACTGGTTTGTATTAGCATTGAGGATATGGTCTAAGTGATTATTTTATCTATTGAGAAACGAGATTGAATCGAAAAATATGAGCTTTAGCTCGATGGTACTCAAATTTTGCTGATTCCTGTAAAACTTGAAATTTAGATCGATCCAGCTTTTTATAGTTGAAATCAGAAGAGGAGTTCAATAATGCATTGAGTAAAGCTCGAGGTAAATAAACAATTCTTTGTTTCTTTTGTTAAACTACTTCGTACTTACATGACTTGCTTAGTATTGATCAGCTACGTTTTCAGATGGATCTTTGCCCATCAGTTTTCTATTTCACTGCCGATTGGTGTGGACCTTGTAAGTTAGTTATTTCCCTGAATTAAAGTTTTGGTTTTTGGATAGTTTATCTTTCCTACGAGTGGCTTTATTGATTTATGTATTAGTGATTTGACTTTAGGCAGGCTTATCTCTCCTGTAATATTGGAGCTCAGTAAGAAATATCCTGATGTAACAACATATAAGGTCGACATTGATGAGGTATGTTTGCATTGATATAGCTATGTTCACTAGCATGGCTTTTATAGGCTTTGACAAGGTCACTATGCGACCTTAAGCCACCATTCTTTATGTTGTTTTTTTTCTGTGATTAGAATCTTTTTAAAGTATCTTCTATCTAAAGTCTTCATTTGGGCATATCGGTAACTGGTTAATAATGTTACATCGTTAAAAGCTACATATGTCACTGAGTAGATAAAATTTTGTGGTTGAGCCACAAATAAAGAAGTTATCTTCTTATGAGTATCATTGTAAGCTCCATTGGCAAAGATATATCTTCTTGCATCTTTGTAGGGCGGTGTTTCAAATTCTATTGGGAATTAAATGTCGCTGATGTGGTAACATTCTCTGTTCCTTCCAAAGATTATTCTACATTCTAGGGATATAGAGTGAACTAGTTTTGAATCTATATGAGCTCTAATGTTATCGATGTTGAGATCCATCTAATGGAGCATTATGACGATTGATGAATGCAGCCAACACGGCGGCGTGTAGAAAGCAGAGCTTATAGGCGCAGATATACTGAAACTGAGGAGTCTCATGGAACAACTCTACAAGTAAGTGACTTCTTTCTTTGTTTATTCGTTGGTAAATTATCTCTACACTGCCTTGTTTTGAGTTGTGATTATTTTGTGCTTTTGCATTTAAGTTTTGGACTTCCCCAGAATCTTTCAATCTCTTATACTGCAATTCATAGGGGTAGTTTGGTTTCTGTTAAGAATTGTTTAAATGTTTGTTCGAGTCGTTTTATTTTCACTTTTCACAATAAAGTTAATTGTCTTAACTGAGATTTCTTTTCAATTAGTTTGCTTACACTTTACTTGGATGCTACAAAAAAAAAAGTGCACCTCAATTGCAATTTTAATTTATTTGTTTAAGGTTAGTGTACTCAGTTTGGTTTAGAGCTGTCAAGCGGACAGTAGGTCCGTGGACATCGCCTGTTTAGAACCTCGGCATGGCGGGTTTGAACAAGGTAGGGAGTGTTCACAAAGAAACAGGCGTTGCATGCAATGGCCAGGCGGGAAAGTTGTTTCTGCGAGTGTACCTTTGCGAGTCTGCGGTCATGCGGGCAGTCCGCCCAACGAAGATTTTGTATGTAATAGAGGCTTTACTTCGGCTCTTTTTGAAGGTTCGGCGACAAAGCCTCTGTCTCACATAGAGTCTCTGAATGTATTGTAACTCTCTAAAACTTCTGTCTCACATAGAGGCTTTGACTATTTTTGTAAAATTATGAAAACCCTACAAAAAACAAAATCAATATTGTAATTGTGTTACAAGTTTCTTGGAAAACCCTACAGGAAAACAAAGATGATTCAGAGTTAGAATAATATCATTCATCATCATTCATCCAGTATAGGATAAAGCCAACTAGTATAGTCACAACAGTAATTCATCAAACGACGCATACAAAATCATAATAAAGCAGATCATATATGCATAATTTAAAATACTCACTCTCATGTTTGACTCCATTAGTAACCTCATTCAAACACTTACATGTAATTCACATGTAAAACAAAGGAGTCTAAGAGTGTGATTTTAAGAGTCTAAGTTTTCTAGGTAGCATCAGATTAAAACGAGGAAAGACTGTTTGCCATTAAAACGAAGCTTCTTTTGGAATGAAAAATACATCATGTCTTTGGATTGTCATCACCAAGGTATATTCTTCTCAAATGGTGTAAATTGGAAATGTTAATCAATGCTTGAAACGCCTTTCAAAAACCTACAATCCAAAAAACATATAGTTGAACATTGACTACAAGTACATCTGCAACCAAGAAAGAAGCTTCTATGAGTGTGAAGATGCTTATGTGTCTGTGATACTCATGTTTGATTTTCCTTTCATATTTGACTCTTTCTCAATCTCTACTTTGATCTTTTTCTCTGTTTTTTCCCTTCACTTGTTTTAACCTGAGATAATATTAAACAGAAACAAAAAAAAATCAAAACCCATGTTTCAAAACTAACTTTCACCCAAATTTTGATCTTGCAAACCTCTTGTTTCCTCTTGTTTTTCAAGGCAATGACTATGTTTTCTTTATTGTTCTTCGACATAAACCCCATTGCATCCACTGATTCCATTTGGCAGCTACCTTTTTTGAAATGCAGCCATCCATAGCTTCATGTTGAGAACCAAAATCCATGTTATAGTCAAAGCGTTTCTGCAACTTAACCAGAACTTCTGTGACAGAACTTCAAGAACTTATGAGACCATCGGATCTTCAAATTCGACCTACAAATTCAAGAAACGCAAGGATTAGGATCAATTTCCTTAGCTGTAAAATGAGACCATAGAGTGGATGACACAAGATCAAAGCATACTCAGACAATGAATTTCAAGAATCAAAACGTTTCAATCAAAGAAAATCAAAAACAAGATTGACGATTCGATTTGATGAAATCGATCTAAGGTTCAAAGATCTGAACTTACAGAATGTCGCCACTCACCAGAGCCACACAATAAAGCTTCGCCAAAAGCCTGTGGGCCTCAACCGCAAATCTGTTACTGCTTGTGGGACGGGTCTAGACCACCAAATTAAAGACCACGGTCCAAAACGGGCCGATCCATGCGATCGGAGAAAATGGCAGTGCTGACGGACACGGTCCAATCGATCACAATCTCGCCTGTCTGACAAATTTAATGAAAATTAGATCAACTCATTGCTGGAATTTTGTAAAACCAATAAATGAGATGATGGTTGAATTTGTTTACCGGCCCAATGGATCAACAAGAGTCGGGCTGGTCTTTCTATATATATATATATATATTATATTATATTTTGTCAAACCGGGCTGGTCTTAATAAGACACGGGATTTTCTCGACCAAAAACACATTTTAGAAAAGAACAAGAATTAGTGGGGGACCTCAGATTTGGCTAAACCGAATCAAGATCAAACCGGAAATTGTCAGGACACTTGTAAAAATCAGTATTGATTGATGAGAGAAAAAGAAAAAATACAAAGGGAGTTAGATAGTGAGTAGGACCGGATTTGACCGGTATAGTACAATCTGTTTTTACAGCTCCATTCAGAGACTTACAATCATTAATGAATGAGAACATTTTATATTCAAAACTCTTCATTTCTATCCTTATATTTTTGTCCTTCTTCTCTTTGTATACTACGGTTGGATCGTACCAAAAAACCTACAATTCGAGATTGATATTAATATTGATTTATCGATACTAAATCATGAAAAACATAAATATAAATCAAATGGTTGGTGTTCTAATGGTAGTACATGAGGTTGATTATCTTGTGCCACGAGTTCAATTTTTCTTTAGTACAGAGGATTATTTTTAAAATCAAAATATCTAAATTTTCACTCTAAATACTAAAAAAAATTAAAAACCAAAAGTTTTAAATTTCCACGATTTATTAAAAAAAAGAAGGTATATTGATGTTTTATTTAAGTTTTTCAGTTTTCTACTATAGTTTTATTATTAGTTAATTAGTAAGTAGTTTCGTGCAAAATTCTAAAAAAAATGGTATTGCATCACAATTTATCACGTTTTGTTGAGCGAACAACTTATTGGTTTCAAGTTTTTGTTAATACATGTATATGACCAAGAAACATTTGAGTACTCATAATAGTTTATGAAACTAAGATCATCATTTGTAATAAGGAAAACAAAATAATCAGTATATTCTAAAAATGATGTAACAAATGACCAAAAATTGTTAACAAAGCTAGCTTTGCAAAAAAAAAATTAATAAGATACAAGTGAAACTCCTGACTTTTGAGGCAATTCTTATTGAACACGAAACTTGATTGGACATGATTTCACTGGAACACGTCAAAATTATGAACCAATTAGATTTAGTCTCCAAAAGAATCATTGAAATCTTATCTTAGATTCTCACAACCAATACTAGTTATATAATTCTCTGTAATTTTTATTTTTTTTTAGTAAACCTTCATGGTTTTCGTTTACTTCAATTATTCTTTTGGTTTTATGGAAAGGAAGGAAGTATATAATAATTTTCTTTTTTATGAAGAAAATAAATGGGATGAGAGAAAGGAAGGTGGGGGGAATGGTCAAAGGAGAAGGACAATGATTTGGCCCTCTTTTGTTTCTTCAGTACTTTTTTTTGCATCTCAGTCTCCTTTTATGTTCTAAATATTGTCTCTAAATAGTATCTCTAAAAGATGAATTATGTGCTAAAGTTCTATACAACTGTGAACTATTTATCCAAAAAGTTGAGTTTCTTAACTTTTGAGTAGATTTTGTAAGAGTTATAAATAGAAGGTAAATTTCTCAATCTCATGCACATACTTACGCCAATGGTTCTTCAATTCCGGGAAATACCGATGAGTTATTTCATACATGTTAAAAACAACTTCACAACTTTTGATCACAACTATATGGGTCAAAAATGTTATATTTGGTTCAATTACAGCATATATTTTGCATATATATATATATAAGTGAATTTAAGAGTGAAGATCCCATCCTATGTGTTGTCATATCACAAATATATTTGATAAAAGAATTATACACTCACTTTTTCTACTACAAGATTGTGTTACAGTTAAATTTATTGCAATGATTTGTGATGAAGATTAAGAATAATTTGATCCTATCCGTTGAACTTTTAATTTTCAAAAAATATCGTCAAAATTAACTGTTGTTTTTTTCTCAATTAAACTCAACTGTATAAGTAGACAAATTTCTTTAATTAAACTTCAGTTTCTGATAATTAAATAAAAAAAACATTGTCACCATTTTGAACTCCATAATCAAGAAGACAAAACAAGATCGGTAGGAGGTCCTAAGAGGCCAAAAGGACTGACAAGTGTTTTCAATAATGAGAGTGATCTTTTGGAGCAGTGAGTCAGATCCATCAAATGGAGAAGACTATTCTCTCTCTCCTCTCTAAATCTCAAAGAAGGTCCCATCTAAAGAAAGGCTAATAGATTGCCAGATTCTGCAGGGAGTAAATTGGCCAGCTAGTTTTTCTTTCTATGGCCTCTATGCACCGCTGCCTTCATCATTTCCAACCCTCCCTTTTATTCCTTATCTTACTATTATTTACCTCAATCAAAAAAGAAGAGCAAAAACTAGTTGTTGCAATGACCTATGAGAAATTATTATGGGAATTTGAATTTTTGGAAATTAATTACCTCAATAGGCGACTTTTGCAAACAAAATATTATGGGAATTTGAATTTTCCCTCGCTATTAAAAGAAAAAAAAAACCTTGGGATACTTATGAATCCAACTAGAATTTCTTATTACAATTTTAAAAAGTATTTGGATTTTAAAAGGTTGGTATTTTCATAGTATCTTAGAAAAAGAGTTCATTCATAAATAATTTTTAATAGGAGAATTGTATTTGGTATAATGGGATATACAATAATCTAAGATAACCTATCATTTCATCATTTGATAATATGACCAAAACTAAAAACGTGGAACTCAGTCAAATAACCAGGTATATATGTATCAACATAAGAAAAAAATGCTTAATCGAGATACATGCACATAAATGGTTAGCATTCTATCGTCAAAAAATAAATGGTTAGCATTCTATGTAGAAGCTCAAACATATTTTATGTATATATTGTATAAATAAAAAATGAATATTTTTTGTAAGAGTATTTGTATCCCGTGATAAATTTTGAGAGAACAATAGAAAAATCAATTAATTCCTTATCTATTTTTTGACATATTTGGACAATTTTATCTTTCCTTTAATAATTATATGACGGTGATTTTTCTTGTAACATTTTTTATGTGGAGGTCTAATCTATTAAATAGATGATAAAATTTATTATTTTGAATTTATGGTTAAGTTTTTGTTAAATCATAAATCAACATGAAAATAACACGTTACATGAAAAGAAATATGGTATAGAGAAAATCATGCTTCTTGTATAGATGAATGATATAATTTTTTTTTGAATTTTAGATGAATGATAGAATTGCAAATATGAAGTATTCGTTTTGTTTTATTGCCATTTACTTAATTTGTTTTTACTGTATTGTCATTTACCTAGTTTCTTTCTCAAATCTTGTCATTTTACTAATGAACCATTTTCCCTCAAGTACTCATGCCATATGCTTTCTTTCTTTTTTGACATCGCCATATGCTTCGAAAGCAATTTTTAAGCTTCACAATATGATTTAGGAGTAACAATGCATTTTTTCTTGTTTACATTTATCCATATATTTCCGTTTGCAATTGTTTCTCCTTGAAATATGTTTGCTTTCTTCTTCAAAACTTTTTGTATCTCTTTTATTGTGTCTCAAAAACAGGGGTATGTAATTTATAACTAAGGTGGATAGTCATTGTCGTGCGCATAGAGGGGACATCCTAAGAAAACTCTATAACATACGTTGAATTGCTCATTTTCTAGTATTTTATTTACTATATCTTTTCTAGAATAATTATATGGGTCCTTTAAGGAGTGAAGCCTACACATTACAAAGATATCGACATCATGTAGGTTCCATCTACATAAATGATTGAGTAAATGGTCAAAAGCTTCTATCATACCATATGCCTTAACTCGTTCTCTCTTTCTTTTACTTGGAAAAATAAATATTCTAAATGAAACTCATTGCTTTAGTTATTTTATTTTCAAAAACCCTATTACTGTTATAAAGATTCAATTTAACAAGTATGCAGGTTGGCTAAAAAAATAAGTATGCTGTTTTTGCGGAAATTAGCAGACTGATACGAGATTTCTCAACAATAATACAACATTGCACACTTAGTTGTAACTCATTATGTCGGAATCTATGAATAACTACACAAGCTTTGATATAAATGAATTTCAACTTATAACTTCATCACTTTGTAACCTTCTACTAGTGAATGACACGATTTAGTATCAAACTCCAGTATCGTAATTATATTCTTTAAGAGAAAAGTTAAATGACTTTTAAAATAAAGTTTTACCCCTTATTAGATATAAATAAGAAAAAAAAAACTAAATGCAAATATATCTTAAAGTTGTCACTTTTTTGCCATAAAACTCGCAAGTTTGCATGATGATCAACAAAACATAAACGAATAATCAGTTTGCATATATGATTTTGTCCGACCTTGATTATAACATTCTAACCGTTTTTGGTATCTCCCATTCTATTTTCAGCCTATGAGCCATCTTCGTGTCCAACGTTAGTACATTACTTAAAAAAAATTGTAAGACTTGTAGGTCCGTTGTATCGATCACAAGAGAATTATTTTTGTGGTGTTTTGTTATCATTCACACGGTAACGAAAATTATAAGTCATGTGAAATTTGGTTAGATGCTTAAAATAGTTATTATTATTAGCATAAGCCACTTGTATTGAAGAGATAATGGAGTTCCAATTGTTGAATGTGTAAAGCAATTAAAAGATAACCAGATAGAGAAAAGAAATGGGAGTTCGGAGATTTTCTTATTAATAAAGCTAATTTGACAATTTGCGAGGAAGTCATCGAGTTTTAAATCCAAATATAGTATTGTAAATGTACAGACACACAGTATTATATTAAAAATTGAATTTTCAGGCACCAATCTACATTATGAATCTTGAAAAGTAGAACTAAGATAAGACGGAAACGAGAGATTATATTGTGATGCAAATAACTAAAAAATGCAATTGAAAGTAAAAACGAAATAAATTTATGAATAAAAGTGCTAGGTTTCGGAAATTTTCCGAAAATCAGAGATCATAAACCAGACAACTATTCAGGGAATGATTAAGCACCTATCTCAAACTCAAACATAAATGTATAACTAATTCATTGTTGTGTCACCAATTACTTTATCTAGCCATCTAAGTATCTAACTGTCGTTGAACTTCGAATACTAAACAAACATTATCGATTAGGTTGAATATGTTCACGTATCGCAATAGCATCAGCTTTCGTTGGCTAAGGACAATACACTCATCTATGTTCTATCCAGCAACCTATAAGCTTTTGGATAATAGGTTCAACCTAAGATCATAAACTAGGTAGCTAATCTAGTTTAAGCATTCCGAATAACTATAGATGAAGATCTTCTAAGATTATCCCATATTTGTGTTTAATTCAATGATTCATGATCCCTTTAAAAAATCTTAAACCTAACTAAATAACTACTCATTCATGGTTGTGCTTAAACAAAACATGATAGATGAAGAATTCATAAAATAAATCCAATAAACACAACAAACTGTATCTCTTCACAAGAAGTCTTCAAAAGCTCATATAATAAAATTAGCATAAAATAAACATAACCTAAATAATGGCTTAAAAACAAATATTTATAGGTTCAAAAATTTTTAGGTCAAAATCCTAAACAAATTAGGAAAAAAAGCAATTTTCCATTTTTTTCGAGCATGTTTTAAGGGTTGGATCGATCGATTTGGTTTGGACAGGTTGATTTGATTGGTCAATTGGGTTTGGACAGGTCGATCGGATCTGGATCGATTTGGAAACTTACGCCATTCGTGGATCGATCGATCTTGTTCTTCACGCCAGTTTGGCTCTGCACATGGTTCATCTACTCGCAGACTTGACGGTCTTCACGAAAATCGTTATAACTTTTGATTGCACCATTGGATCGACTTCAAGCCACTTCCAAATCAAAACTAACTCAAATATATAATTTGTGTCGAAAATTGAGCTTAATCAATCAGTGGAAAATTCCTCAAATAAAAACAAATTTCAAACGTATAACATAATTCTGCATTTTTTACTCCAATTCTTGCTTTCAAAGATATTATAACTCTTCCTATTATAATTTAACCTGATAAAATTCTAAAACACATAAAACGATTCTAAAACACATATTAAAACATGTAAAATACACAAACCTATCAGAAAGTAGTACCAAATTTTTCAGATCGGTTGAGTTAAATGGTAATACTCTATTCAAATATAAACATGTTTTTAGCTGTGAGTTTATTTTTGAAGAAATTCCCAACAAATCAAATACACTCTCACCGATATGAATAATAGAAGTTTTCCAAAGTTTTGCATACTCTTATTTCAAAATCTGGAGTGAAAATTCGAGGATAATAGAGATTAAGTAATTATACAAGATTTAGATTCTCTGAACCTCTAAACACTTTATTTCAAATATATTACGTAATTTGTTCAAATTCACTTAATCGGATTGATTCAAACATACATTGAATCAACACTTGTGAATTCCTAGTATCTATCCATGTTCATAGAACAACTTGTTCAAATCCTGTTTCCTCGAGCACAAAGACTCGCTCATATAAACGGAGAATTTCAAGCTTTCTTCTTCCTTCGAAAGTATTTGGTTAACCTAATACAGAGCTGTGAACATCATAATGATCTTCAAAATTTGTCTTAGGTGCAGATAAAAAAAGAATGTGCAGCAGTACTAGTCTTCATCTAATACCAAATATTTTTATAATTCGAGTATATTAAATCTTTTTGATATCTTCAAGTCTCACAGTTTTTTTGTGTGTTAAACTTATAGCAAATGCTTTACTCATTTGATCGTGTCACATAAGTTTGACTTCGAAAACGTTTTTACGCTTAAATTTCTTCTTTCATGTGTACTTGTTGTTTTTTTTCTTTTTTAATAAACAAAGCATTAGTTTTGTGCCAACACTCGAGAGTTGTTATCTTCACGAAGTACATATCATATGTCATGTCGAAGAAATAAATCATAATCTAAAGAAAATATATTAGAAATTGGTTAACAAATAGATATGTATGTACATTATAAATGCTACATCTCACATTTAGGAAATTAAAAAAGTTTCTCCGATCATATGTTTATTAATCTTATTGCCAACTAAATCTTAAGATAAGTTGTAAATTTTGCATAAAAAGGTTGTAAATCTTACATTTTTCTGCTTTTGGCATACTTTATTTTGCTTGTTATTATTTTAATTTATTTCCAGATACCGACGTGACGTCAATGTCAAATATAAAAGTACAGAATGTATACATACATACATATGTATATATAAATTAGCATAAATAAATAATATTTATATAGATATTTTGCCGACGATAGAGAAAGAGATCTTAGTGGCTTCTGCAACTAAAGGCTGTATGACACACACACACACCTTATTGTTTCCTATCTGTCCGACTACCTCGAACCTATTGTGCCTTGAAACACAGGCTGTCCAGGTGATGCATATCCAATATCATTTAAATAAATATTCTGTAATGTATTAGCGTATGGAATCATGCATATTGTATCAAGATATGTGTTCGTATTTTAGTTTCGCAGAAATATCTGATTTTCTTACATATTTTGGAGATTAGCATGGACTTCACATAATTTACATTATGCATTTTCCCACCGAAACTTGTTGTTCAGATATAGTTTGAATAAGATTCTAGCACATGTTGGATTTTATAATTTACGGTTATCTAGCATATGTAAAGATTTCGTAATGATGTCAAAGAAAAAAGATTTCGTAATCTAATCAATTGGCGAACGAACATAATATTCATGTGCTAATAAAGCCAATCAAACTAGAAAATCCACGACTAGGGGAAAAAAGTACTCGAAACTCTATCACATAGATAACTCGACGAAAACGTTATCATCGTCCATAAAAATTATTGTTAATTTACTATCAGTGCGGTGAGAAATATATCAGTTTAATAGTTATAATAACAAAATTAAGTAACAAAGTACCGAAAGTGGCACCCAGCCTTTTATACTGTTATTCTTATCTTTTCAATTATTCAGATATTGCTTAATATTCTCTCTCTCTTTCCTTTTTGGTCGATTTGTGCTATCAATCAAATATTTAAAACCAACTAAATAGACAGTTTATTAGTGTGATGAAAATTTACCATCGTATGTTTATTTTTGACACGATTCATTAAAAGTACCATCTCACATAATTAAAATATATTGAAATGTCCAATATTCGTTTAACTAATTTTTGAGTAATACTCATTTCTGTTTTTAAGTTTGTATGATTTTTATAATAGAAGGTAAAATTTTCAAAATCATATGAAACTTTGCTATGAGAATAGAAAAGTTAAACATAAAAGACAATCGAAATGTACTTATTCATATATATATATATATATATATATAACAAAATATATATTCGATGGTGTGCATCTTAATAATGCAACAAAATCATATAATATTATGAAAAAGGTCAGGAGTCAGGTGGCATGGTTCTTGAGAAAGTCTGCATGTGAACCCATCTCCACCTCATACCTTTATCCTCCGATAAAAAAGAACAATTTTTTTTTAGTTATAATGTTAAGAAGTTCTCTATTTTAAATAAAGAAGTTCTCTATTTCTTCCCTTTTCTTGATTATTAGTAAAATGATTCATCTAGATAGTAAAACCATCCCTTTTTTGGTCTACCTTAAAAAAAAATTACTCCTTACATTCCATGTATATATATTTTTTTAAAAAATTGTTTATCATGTTTTATATTTTCTTTATATTCCATATGTATTAATATCAATTGATTAAATATAAGCAATGGTTCATATAGATAGTAAAATCATCCCCTTTTTGGTCTACCATTAAAAAAATTACTCTTTCCATTCCATGTTTATTTAAAAAATTTGTTTATCATTTTTATATTTTCTATATATTATTAGTATCAATTCATAAAATATAGGAATCTTGAATAAGCAAACCAAACTTCAATTCAAGAAAATTGAGATAATTAAAAAATAATTATAACTATCAATTACTGTTTTGTATAAAAAAATTTAAATTAATATTGATAAAACTGGAGTGTACTACTTCAAAAAAATGTTCTTTTTATTAGGACTTACATAGTAGAAAAACGGTAGAAAATGATTTTCTACTGTTTTGTTATAAAATTTGTTCGTATAAAATATCTCTTAAAAAATCAAAAATTATAGAAAATTTGTAAATAATATTCTACGAAAGAAATTGATTGGAAATTTCGTAGGAAATATTGATAGGAAAATGATAGGAAGTACACAAGTTAATAATTGATCGATTTTTTGCCATATAAATCCATAAAATAATATTTTTATGGTTTTCCTAAAAATTAATAAAAATAAACAAATTAAATTGGTTACGATAATTATATTAATTACGATAATTAAATTCATCAGTTATTAACTTGTGTTTGCTTAGTAACAATAGAAACTAACTGCTATCCATTCCTTATTGATAGTGCATGATACGAAAATATGTAATTTTACTATAGCAATTACTATTTTAATAGAATTCTCTTTTTAAAAAATATTCACCGTTTCATAATCAAAGAAGAAAAAAAAAATGAGCTCAAAGCCATTGCATTTGCATGTGGAGGAGAAAGAAGAGAAGGCATACCGGCAGATATAGACACGTGTCGAAAGCCCGTTTTGCCATCTACTGTATATACGCCAATGGCCTTATGCAACAATCTGTAGCATAGATTGTTACAAATATGGAAACCTAAATACGAAGAAGTGGACCAACCATCAATCTCTGGAAAATTCCCTTTTCATTTCTTACGCATATTTTTATTTTCTAAGTTTTATTTTACATAATTAATAGTAGAACTGTTCCTTAATTTTTTTCACTAAACCATACGCACACGTGACATTATTCAAAATATAATCCTTCATTTATTATGTCTATCACCCAAGACGCTTGGATCACTAAATCAGGTCTTTCTTGTACGAAAGCTTACAAAGTTTTTTCTGTAAAGCGTATATATATATATATATATATATATATATAAAGTATAAACGACCGCACCAGAAATAGGTTTGCCGTATGATTTCTGGAGACTAAATAAAGGGCTTTCAAAAACTTTGGTTGTTTGAAAATTGAGATTCAATGTTTTAATTTGATTATTCTTATACACACTAATATTATTTCATCATTCGAAAATATCATCAGTCCAAATTAACATTGAACTATTATTTTTATTTTAACGTGCAAATGTTGACTAAAGCTTTACTAGAAAATAAAAAAATATTCTGACTAAGAATAGTATCCAATATACTTATATTTTATGAATTTAACTTTGTCGGGAACGTTTTTATCACCGGTCTGGAATTTTATGGTGTAAGAAAGATCCTGATCATTGTTTTATTAGTTTGCTTTCATAATTGTCCTTTGAAATGTTTTATAACCCACAGTTGTCTTTTATTCATAAGAAACTATGCCCCAACCATGAGGTGGGTTTAATTCCCAATGAACGGATCCTAAGATACAACTGCAGATAAAACAAACATACTATACAGTTTTTTTTTGGGTTAAAAAAACAAACATAAATCACGATATTTTAAAATCACTAATTGGATTGTTAAAAGTGAAAAGAAAAGTATCACTAACTAGATTAGAAAACCAATGTTTAAATTTATTGTAATCAACAATAGTTAATACATAAGTTTTATTTCCTCCATACCACTTTAAGTGATATTTTATTAGTCTTTATATAAAAAAAAATTCAATAATAAATTCAAATTTATGTATTTATATTATTTTAGGTATTTTCTGTATTTTATATAATTTCTAATAAATGTGAAGTTCTGTACATGACTTATTTGAAAATGGTTAAACTGATAAATACACTTCCCACACACAAAAAAACGCTTCATCATTTTTATACGTCTAATGTTCTGTCAATTAGGAAAAAAGAATTTTGTGACAGAAACATTGATATTTGTTTTTGTTAAATACATTGATATTAACTAGTGCGTTCATTTTACTCAATTATTAAATTATATTTTTAGTAAAAAATGAAATAATATGTTAGAGTAAAACTTAACTTTTATTTTAAAATTACTCCATGTTTTATACACGAAAAACGTTGGAAACTACTGTAAGTGCCTAATTGGTTATATACGTATATAGTTTCTTGATTTTATCCTATTAGATCAACATTGAGACGTGGTGGTTCCACTGCCATAAATTTTATTATTTTCTCCTTAATACTATAACAGGCTTAACAGCTAATTATCGAAAACATAAAAACACAGTACTACTAGTTAGGAGTTACGCTCTACTTAATGGTAGGGCGTGGTAGCTTTCCGTTGCTTAATTGCATATCGTACACCTAATGTAAACCTCGAAGCTAACGTAAAACGTCGGATACATAGACTCCGCAAGCCTCATAATGAGTAAACTTTTTAATAGTATACTAATTAAAATTCTAGCTTGCTACTCCTTAAAACTTTTTAATGTATTGCTTATATAATTTTAACAAAATAAAAAATTGTATTGCTTTAGTTCTTATGTATAATTCAAACATAAGCCAAAATTATTTATTTTATAGTGCTTTCGACATGTGTACGGAGTTTCAATACAACGAAGAAAATTATATCCTTCATCTATATAGTGTGATAAATCTAACAAATAGATTATTAAAATGATTTTTGTAAGATAAATAATAATTTAAGAAAATTAAAATATTAAAAGCAACAGCTGAGACTTTTCAGCTGTCCCCGTGAAAACCTGTCATCGTCTAATTACCCAAACTACGAGTTTTTCAGCATTTAAAAAAAAATTCAAATATATTAGTCACTTTATTACTTCTACGAATATATAATTTTATACCAAAATCAAATGTTAAAAAAAAGTACTAAAATCAAATGTTAAAAACAAAGTACCAAAATCACATACAACGGTTTTTTATTCATGAAGAGACCAATAATTCATCAACAAAATGAAAGAAAAAAACGAAAAAAATAAATAATCCATAACAATAAACACATTTTCGTGATAAAGAGTACTAATTATTACAAGATATGCCTTAAAACACAATACATATATATATATATATATGGATATAATGCATATTTTAAAAATATATAAATCTTATTTTTGCCTATAATTTTCTTGTTTTATAATTATGAAAAAGGAGCCCTATGAGGAGCACCTTTTCTTCTGCTACCAAGCGATGAAAGAACCATTCCAGGCATGTAATTGCTCTCTTTCTTCTTCTTCCTCTTTGTCTTCTCTTTCTTATTACTATTGTTACCTTGCTCTGATTCATCTGAAATTACCATTATATCCTCCGCATCCTCCATCGTCGATAACTCTCCGAGCTGATCGTGTCCGTCCATTCTCAAACCCTCGAACGTGAAATCCGATGCATCAATTCTATAGAGAATGCTTGATAAATCATCTCCTTGATATCCTAAGTAATCCACCTGCATATATTTCAAAAGCTTTTATCATTAATAGGTAACATAATTTTCTTATATAATAACAACACAAATGGCTAATATTGGACATGATAGTTCATAACCTAGGACAGTGCCCACTTTCTACTTTCACGTGTTTAATAATATTAAACAAATAAACACATAATCCAAAAAAAAATATAACATGATTAAATAAACAGCTATTTTCCAAAGTTTTTTTCATCTTTCGAGTAATGCTTATTTAAAAAAAAAAACTTTGTCATATAGTTAAAAAGTTGAATCAAATTAAAAGGGTTGAGTTATCTACTTAGGGTTCACTAAAAGTAGAATAATTTCCTTAAAAATATGTAAAATTACCTTGCAGGAGAGGGAACAAAAGTGGAATGGTTCTTGGAGGATTCTATCACAAGTGAAGCAAACATTTGAAGAGACCTTAGCTCTTGATTGTGGTCTTTGGTTTATAAATATCACTTTGGCTCCATTTATTGTATATGGCTGAATATAAAAATTGTCAATCAATAACAAATTAAATTTAGAATCACAGCTACGAGTAAGATTATTCACCTGAATATATGAACAATCTATGAGCTTTTCAAGATCACTCAGCCGAACGACATCGTGGTATACGTATCGTCTCACCTACCAATTCATAAACGAAAGGGCTTCATAGATAGAATTTAAACTAATGGGGTAACATTCATAATTGCTACAAAAAAATTTACACCTTTTCTTATCTGAAGCAAACAAACAACAGGGTAATAAATAACATCTTCATAAATCTTATAATTATGAGCCATTTTATACATTAAGATAGATGGATATGCACCAATAACATTATTGGGGAATAGTGGGAAATGATTTATAATTATAAACTGATAAAATACAAAAAACTGTGGAAAGAAGTTAAGGAAAGTGAAGGAAATGGAATTTGGTCAAAGCTTTGATGTTCTTTGAAAGCAACAGCTCAAGAGAAATTGAGCAGAGAAGACAATAAATTTAAAGGAACCAAACCAATTTGAAAGGAGAAAGAATCAATAAAAGATGTGAAAAGATACATACTATATATAGAAACAAACCAAATCCAAGCAATAGACAATTAAAGTCCTATACTATCATATACATATATACATACATCATACAATTCTCAACATAATTAGAGACATAATTATAGAAATTATCATACGTTTTATAGTAATTGAATCAAATCTAGCCTAAATGGTTAATCAAATATGTGCAAATAAAAAGTTACATTTGTGGAGAAATTTAGAAGATGACTTAAAGGATCTTTTAAGAAGAGATGAAGTCACTACAAAAGAAACATTTTTTTGGGGAGAAGAAAAAGTTTATGATAATGAAAGGTCCATTTAAAAAAACAAAAGTTCTTATAGTACAATTTCCAAAAGCTCTATAATTAGCATTTAAAAATTTGAAAAGATGTTGGAGAAAAAACATTCAATGAGACTATTATGTGCATGTGAATCGAAGTAAATTCGAATCCAAGACAAAAGACCATTGAATAAATTGCAGAGATAAACAAAACCCAGAATTTGTTTAACCATAGAAATGAGAAATTTCCAGGAAACTTACCAAGAAAAACAAAAAAATAACAAGGGTTTTAAAAATTTACTTGGTTTGTGCTTAAATTTGATAATTGCTAACGTGTGTGAGTATTTATTTACACATGTACACAGTAATTATAATTTGTATAGGTGTAAGTAATGATTTAAAAACACAAAAACATGGGTATCGAAATTGTCACAGAATCGAATCATGGGTCATAAAAAATTCTCTAATATCGTATTCCGGAATCAATTGAGTCAACAAGAAATTTGTAAAAATTGTGAATTATAATGGATTAGATTTGATACCTGAAGAAGAGGATGAGAGCGATGTGAAGGAAGACAGTGAGGGCAAAGACTGAGACAACAGAGCAAGCAAAAGACGTTCTTCTCACTTTTACGGCGAGTTTCATGGACCCCACAGGTCGAGAAGAAAGTTTCCGCCATTAATCCTTCAAGCCATGCAGGTTTTGTTGCCACCATCATCATTATCTCTTCTTCTTCCTCACCTTCTCTCACCATTCTTGATTTTTCTGACAAGTTTTTTTTCACTCAAGAGTCAAGATTAAGATGTGAAATTCTTCAACTTCACTAAATTTCAAAAACCCTATTTATTATTTGGATAAAACCCTAAGAGATTGAGAGCTTTGGAATTGGACTTGGTTGGCTTTTTTTAGTTTGGAATGTGAATGTGTGTGTGAAGAAGAGTGTAAATGTTTATATAATATCTAAATGTTGTAGTGTGTACGTGTGTGTACGTATATGGATTTTTTTTTTGTAACGTAGAGGAGGTTCGAGAATTATTGTCGCTACGTATAGAGAGAGAAATTGTTGGGTGAGAGGGAGAGAGAATGTCTTTTATTGAGAAAACGAAATGTTCCTAGAAAGGTAAAATCTTTTCTCCATTGGTGAAAGATCAAATGAGAGAGAAGAGAGAAAGATGTGTGTGACAATGTCTCATATATATTAAAGTTTTAATCTTGATTTTTTCCATTGGGCAAAACACACAATAACCCAATTCAAAAAGATTGGACTAAGAGTGCTCCAATGGAGCTCCAGATTTTTTTCCGATCCTTTCAAATGAGTACCATCGCATGGAATTATTAGGAGTGGAAATCAAAATCACTTCCCGTCAATTGATAAAATTATATTTATTTTATTTTTTAGGTTTCATGTTTTCATCAGAGATGAAAAATTTTAAATGGTATCTACAAGATTTACAAGTAGTTTTAGGTTTCGATAACCTCCATCTAATCTATTGAGCCAGTAGGCATTAACAGAGGTTTAGCTTTATTATATTCAAAAGATTATTCGGTTAAATTTCTTCTGTTGGATGATCGTCTTATTGATATCGAAACTATTATTGACAGAAACAGAGTTTTTATAACTTTCATTTACGAAGATTTTGTTGTTAGAAACCGAGAATATGTTTGGAAAAGGCTTTCTCGTATTGGAAATTAACCGTTCTGAGCCATGGTTAATCATAAGTGAATTTAACGAGATCAATGGGAATCATGAAAAGAGGGGCGGTAAAAAACGGTCAGAAAACACATTTCTACCATTTCGTGGTATGATTGAAGCATGTGGATTCGTAGATTTTCCATTTACAGGAAATCAGTTCTCCTGGATTGGCCAAAGATCGAATGGAAAGATAAGATGTCCGATAGAGCTATGGGGAATGCAAAATGGCACAATATTTTTTCCCACACCAATGTGGGGTTCAGACCATAGACCCATGATTGCTTCCATAGTATCTAAGCTGCAGAAAAAATGGGGGAGCTTTATGTTCGATAAAAGATGGATCAATAGACTTGGTTTCAAAGAAGCAGTGGAAGAAGGATAGGGCTTGTCCCGTCTACATGATAATGAGACCTTTATGAAGAAAATCCAAAGTTACCGGAAAGCTATCTCAACCTGGAAAAAATCTCCTAAAACAAACTCAGAGAAGCTTATTCTAGAACTCCAAGAAAAAATTAACGAAGCCCATGAAGATGATCTAACCCCAACATGAGTTCTTACAGACCTCACTGGGAGATTGCGGGAAGCCTATAGAAATGAAAAAAAATTTGGAGGCTAAAAAGCAGAGAACAACGGCTTACGGAAAGGGATAAAAACACGAAATTCTTTCACGCAACCACTAAGCAAAGGAGAGCTAGAAATAGGATTATAGGTTTACTTAATCCATCAGGAGAATGGATTGACAATAAAGAAGGAGTGGAACAAATAACCATAGAGTATTTTAAAAACTTTTTCAATTCCTCGAGATCAAGAGACCCAACTCCGGAAATCCAGGATATGCCAAGAATAGTGACCTCAGAGATGAACACATCATTAACCTGAGAGATTACCGGGTAAGAAGTAAAACGAGCTCTCTTTTCTCTGAATCCATGTAAAGCTCTAGGACCGGATGGACTGTCAGCTATTTTCTTCCAGCATTTCTGGAATAACACCGGTCTGGACCTCATTAACATGGTGAATCGTTTTTCAGGACAGGTATCTTCGATTGAAAGATCAACGAGACCAATATCTATCTGATCCTTAAAGGAACTAGACCTAGGAAAATGTCAGAATTCAGACCCATTAGCTTATGTAATGTATACTACAAGGTGATCTAGAAGATTTTGAGTCTATGGCTCAAGAAATTTCTCCCTAAATTTATTTCTGAAACACAATTTGAATTTGTGGCAGACAAACTAATCACTGACAATATTTTGATAGCCCAAGAGAATTTCCATGCCCTCAAATCCAATTCGGTCAATCGAAAGAAGTTTTTGGCAATAAAAACGGATATAAGCAAAGCGTATGATATAGTGGAATGGAATTTCCTTCGTGCAGTGATGGTTAAGATGAGTTTTGAGCCTAGATGGATGGATTGGATTATGCAATGCATAACTTTAGTATTATACCAAGTACTTATCAATGTCTCCCCCAAAGGCCGTATTAGACCTTCACGTGGAATTCGCCAAGGAGACCCCATCTCTCCGTATCTATTCATTTTTTGTACATAAGCACTTATAGTGCAATTACGCAAAGCAAAACTAGAAGAAAAAATCTAAGGGTTACGTGTTTCAAGCGCAAGTCCTTGGGTCTCACACCTTTTTTTTGCGGATGATAGTTTATTCTTGTGTAACGCTAATGTCCATCAGAGTAAGGAGGTTATTGATATTATCCGCTCTTATGGCGAGGCTTTAGGACAAGAGATAAACCTCTATAAATCATCTATCTTGTTTGGGACAGAGGTCCAAAATCAAGTAAGACAAGAGATAAAAAACATAGTTGGGATTTTCCAAGAAGGAGGAATGAGAACCTATCTGGGGCTGCCAGAAAAAGTTCATGGTTCTAAATCCCAAGTCTTTGCATTTGTCAAAGAACGACTGCAAAGTAGAGTAAACTCTTGGAAGTCCAATTTCCTCTCAAAAGGAGGAAAATAGGTGTTAATAAAATATGAGGCGCAAGCCCTTCCGAAATATGTAATGTCGTGCTTTTTATTACCTAAAGCTATTTGTTCAAAGTTGAATAGTGCCATTGCAAATTTCTAGTGGAGCAAAAAGACAAATTGTAGGGGTATTCATTGGATGGCTTGGGAACAAGTATGTAAGTCACTAGCAGACGGTGATCTGGGATTTAGATCACTAGCTGACTTCAATCTAGCTTTTTTAGCCAAGCAATTGTGGAGATTAGTCCGGTTTCCCAATTCTTTACTTACTCAAGTTCTTAAAAGGAGATATTATAGGAACTCCAGCCCCATGGATATACTCATGTCTAACCGCCCATCTTATGGATGACGTAGTATAATGGCAGCCAAACTTCTTTTGAAATCAGGGCTGAGAAAGATGATTGGCTCAGGTTTTGATACGAATATTTAGATAGAACCTTGGATCCCTGATAATCCACTGAGTCTCGAATGGTTTTGTGAATACACTAATCGATTTTGACACCAAGCTTTGGAAGCTAGAACGTCTTCGGGAGCTATTTTCACCGGAAGATATTACCCTGATTATGGGGATGAAATTAAGCCGACAAGCATCAAAAGATGGGTATAGCTTGTCCTTGACCAAATCTGGCAACTATACAGTAAATTCGGGATATTGGGCCGCGAAAGCTCTTTTTCGCCCGGCATGCGATCCTCTCTTCAGAGACCGAGTGTCACGACACTCAAGACGCAAGCATGGAACTTAAAAACTACACGAAAACTAAAGCATTTCGTGTGGCAAAGCATTGCAGCTTGTTTGGCTTCATGCCAACGCATATCCTCTTGTCATATTGGGAATCACAAAGTTTGTCCACAATGTGGTGCAGAGGAAAAAACGATTAATCACCTGATTTTTGTCTGTCCTCCGGCAAGACAAGTATGGGAACTTTCTAACATTTCCTCGGCTCCATCTTTATTTCCCTTGCAATCCTTATTTTACAATATGGATTTTCTTTATTGGAGAGGGAAAGACTACATAGCGAATGTAGAGAGTTTAAAGTTTTTTCCGTGGGTAATGTGGTATATCTGGAAGGCGAGCAACCGGAAAATTTTTAAGAACGTCAATGAACACCCACGAGATACTTTAGATATCACCATTCGAGAAGGAGGAAGCCTGGAGAAGAGCAAATTTAAAGGAGACCCCGTGCGAAGACGTGATCGAGCAGGAACAAGAGGTGAAGCTACCCAAAGACACACTTCTCTGCTTTACTAATGGATCTTGACATGATTCGGACAGCATGAGTGGGCAAGGTTGGATAGTCACCAAAAATGAAGAAATTCTACGTATCGGTCTGAAAGGATCTAGGAGGTGCCTTTCTCCCCTGCACACAGAGTTAGAGGCCCTTGTATGGGCAATGAAGTGTTTGATAGATATTCCTTTTCTCGATATGCTTTTTGTTATGGATTGTTCATACCTCATTAATATGACATCAAACACGGAGGATTGGCGGTTATTTGCAACAGAACTGAGAGACTTCTTACTGTTTAGAGATGAAGAAATTCTACGTATCGGTTTGAAAGGATCTAGGAGGTGCCTTTCTCCCCTGCACACAGAGTTAGAGGCCCTTGTATGGGCAATGAAGTGTTTGATAGATATTCCTTTTATCGATATGTTTTTTGTTATGGATTGTTCATACCTCATTAATATGACGTCAAACACGGAGGATTGGCGGTTATTTGCAACAGAACTGAGAGACTTCTTACTGTTTAGAGATGAAGAAATTCTACGTATCGGTCTGAAAGGATCTAGGAGGTGCCTTTCTCCCCTGCACACAGAGTTAGAGGCCCTTGTATGGGCAATGAAGTGTTTGATAAATATTCCTTTTATCGATATGCTTTTTGTTATTGATTGTTCATACCTCATTAATATGACGTCAAACACGGAGGATTGGCGGTTATTTGCAACAGAACTGAGAGACTTCTTACTGTTTAGAGATACTTTTAGGTCTTTTAGGATTAGACATATACCGTGTTGTGAGAATATCTATGTGGATTATTTTGCGAAATGTGTAAAAGCACATGTATTTTGGCTTTTCCATTAATATATCGGTATTTTCTTAAATTCTTTTTGTACGTGAGTTTATAAACAGTTAATTTAATTTACGGAGTTTGATGAAAAAAAAAATGAAAAAAAAAGTTAGACTCAGATCTCTTGCGCTGAGGAGTTTATCTGTTTGGAGGACAAGTGTCCCTGAGGATTAGTTTGTTTGGACTTTGGAGGGATCTCTAATATTAATTTACCTTTTCCGGACATGATACTCATGTTTCCCCTCGTTCCACCTACAACAACAAAAAAAAAGGTGAGTGTTATCTTCTTCTAGAAAAGATTTTGTATTCACAATAAAAAAGAAGAAGTTTACATCGTATTCGTACCATTTTCGATCATTTATAACATAATTACTTAAACAATCACTCCATATTTTTATCTTATGAAGGTGTTAAGGTATAAAAGTGATCATTTAAACATTTATATCATAAAATGTTTATAAGATATATATGGATTGTTAATGAAGATCCAAAAAAATGGAGTTATAATTTAATCATGATAATGTTTTAAATGATTGTGACTATACTTATATTTTACACACACAGAAAAGTTTCAGAAACTATGGTATTGATTCACTTTTTTGGACAATCTCAACAGACCGTAAAACACTTCACACTTAAACGACTATACATCAAATACATTTTGTACAAAAACTATGTTTGCTTCAACTGCGCCAAGCACGTTTTCTTTGACATAACCGATTTCTTTTATGGATATTTGGTTGCATTCAAGCTATCACGTTGCATCAATTTTGCGAAAACATATACCAGTCAGTTGGTTAAAATCCCTTAAGTTGAACGATCCGACTTTACTATTTAAAAATTCGTCATAGAGCATGTATTATTTATATAAATACCTCTTCATTGCTTCGGGTGAAGGAATACGGCAAATAATTAATCTTTCCGTTTTAAAATAAGTTGCATACATATTAATAAAAAAAATTAATTTTTTTATCATATCGTTTATTAATAAATCATATAAAATTTTTACTGGTTAATCCATTAAAATAATAAAGGTAACACTATAATTTCTGTCAAAAACTGTATTGAAAATACAAAACAACACTTAATCTAAAATATAAAATTTAAGATAAAATGACATTTATTTTAAAACAAAAAAGTATTATATATCTCGAATATCATATATCAAAAAGAAGACATAAAGTAACCAACCATAAGTATATGACTTGTCACGCATAAAATTGGAAAATGTCCTATATATTTATGAAAACGTTATTATTGGTTACGAGGCAAGAGTTTACAAACTAAAAGTTCCAGATATTTATTAAACAGTTTTGAATCCAGGTAACTAGTGGTAGTTTTTATCTTAAAAATAGGTGTGATATTTTAGTTATACTAATATTATATATAACATTATTTTCTATTTTTCAAGATAATTTGTAAATTTGTATGTTTTATGTTTGCGTTGTCATTATAATCACATATCAACAGAGAAAGACAATTATTTTGAATGAATCATTCTAGATATACTTAGAAAAAGTCGATTCAAATCATTTTTAGTATGTTTCCTATTTACTTAAAAAAAAAATTCTTAGTTTCACAAGATTTATAGATTTTATTAAAAACATAGAGAACTTTGGTTTTCTTATCCAGCATGTGATAAGCATTATTTATAAACTTACATTCGATTATTTTTTATATGAAAAGACTTGTTGGAAATACACAGGTACAATACTATTGTAAAAATATTTCTCTAAATTGCTGCACAATTAAACAGTATGGTATAAGATTAGTTTATTAAGAAGAGAATACAAGAGAGTATGGATGGCAGAGACGTTGGCCTTGGCAAGAGTGCTGCTCCTTTTTTAAGTACACTTCTACTCACCTCGGTTTCTTAATGCTTATTCTTTTTTTTTCTTTTTTCTTTTTTTGCTATATTAAAATGTTAATCGAAAGTTTTGAGAATCATAATTATTCAGTTACATGTGTTTATTATATAAAAAAATTCAACCATATGTAATAATGTACATTAGCGTGTATAGATAGATTTTGCATACAATCGATTCATGAAAACTTTTAGTTTTATTTTATTCATTTGGTTTTGGCTTGCATCTGATTAATTATTAATGGGAATATCTGAGTTACTCTGTCCAGTTGCCACATTATTATTATCTCTTTCTTTTCCACAACACACACTTCCTAGCAGTTTTAAATTCTGATCTAATCTACAATCAGTATTTTAACCATTTAAGTACTACATTTTGTTTACGGAATAAATATATTGTTGCAGAAAATATACTTGTAATCTTTTATAGTGTATCGAATGAAGCGAAGTGCCCCAATTATTCTGCAGTTGTCGCTATGACCGGTTGGGAGGTTCATCCTCTTTTTGGTAATACTATTAATTTTTATAAAAATGTACTCAAATTATGTGCACCGTTAATTATTTAATCTTACCCGAATCTAGCTAACTGTAAGTTTATAAACTTTTCTTAATCTTTATAGATAAAAAATGCACCGAGTCATCAAGAAAAGTACTATTGTCTTTTCACCAAAAATAGTTAAATTACTGCAAACCAAATTTTTGTGGTTTTGATTGATAACTCATGTGCACTATTTATTTTGTTAATAATAATTACAAAAACAGTTAGAATTAAAGATGTCTAACATTTATGATATCGTTATCGTTTTTTTTTTGTTAAAAGAAGTTTACCATTGTTTTTAACCGCTCTCCACTTTAGCTTTACCTGAAAACGTCAAGGCATGTAGTATTTTCTTTTTGTCCGCATAGTATGTCGCTGGGCAAAAAACCCGTACCCGCATACCCGAACCGAATCCGAACCGATAAGACGTACCCGAACCCGTTTCGTATCCGACCAAATTATTTCATTGGGTACGAGATCTCTAAACCCGAAAATCCGAACCCGAATCTGTTTCGAACCCGAAAACCCGAAACCCGAAAGCGTACCCGAAATACATAATTACCCATAAAAACATACATAACTACCCATAAGAAAATACTCTAACTCGAGGACTCGATCCTATAAATGTGGAATTTTTTACGTACAATATACACAAATCGAGCTGAATGCGAACCGAAAAATCTAAAAAACCCAAAAACCCGAAGAAACCCCGAAAAACCCCAAAATCCCCGAAAACCCCCAAAATCAGACTCGAAAACCCGATCCGAAAACCAAAAAAGCCCAAAAAACATGAAAACCCGACCCGTACCCGAACCGTACTCGACCCGAAAACCAGAAAAACCCGAAAACTCCAAAAAAACCCGAAAACTCCGACCCGAACCCGAACCCGAACCGAATCAATATCTGAATTTTTTGGGTTTTTTCCGGGTATCAAGTCTTGTACTCGAACCCGATCCGAATCCGAACCCAAAAAATTATTCCATTGGATATGAATTTCCTATATCCGAATACCCGAACCCGATAGGATTTTACCCGAATCCGAACCCGATATCCGATAGGATTTTACCCGAATCCGAATCCGATACCCGATTGCCCACCCCTAGGACTATGTCAGTTAAGAAAATGTACTTTCTCAAGGATATATATGGCGAAAAGGCTACGGGAACTCATAATCAAATTATTAAAACTATCAAAGATTATGCAACCATTTTTTATGTTTAAAAACCTATTCAAAACTATCTGATCATATACAGTCATTTTAAAGGTTACATGAACGGTTTACTAATATAAATATCTAAAATTAACTACACGAACTTAAAAGGTTAAATAGTGAACTATTAAATACGTTCGAATTTAAGGGTTAACTTGTTTACAAAACTTCTACTATGAGTTTGCATACTAGTATTTCAGATTGAATACAGTTTACTATTACAATAAGTCAATATATATATATATACATATATCACTTTCGTATTTTCTAACAATAGGATTTTTTTCTCGTGTCAACTAAATAACCTGGTAAGGTTTTCGGTTTTCAGAAAACGTCTGACACATTTGCGCGAGTCTAATGTTCTAAAGTAAAGGCACCGTTGGCCCAAATTATATAAAAATCCAATTCTTTTTATTCTCTCTTTAAAGCCCAACTACTCAACTGTGGCATCTAATTTGGTTAAACCATATCAAAGATGATGCAAAGAGAAAAATAATCAATTCTATATACATCCAAACAAATTCTAATCCATAAAAAACCACAAATTTATAGTCTCAAAATTCTCTGAGTCTAAAGATAAGTTATGTTAACATATTGATTCCAAACTGCAATCAAAGTTATAGTAAAACATTTGAATAGCTAGTTAGCTAACTCCCACTCAAATGGTTGAAATAAAGGATTATACAGTAAGACACTACTCTTGTAATTGCATTGTAGTATACCTGAATCTTTTTTTTTGACGGCTGTAGTATACCTAAATCAAACCCCAATATTATTGTATTATATATATGACCATATCACAATGTTTAAGGTCATCAACTGCAAATCACATAATTATTACGCATATAGTATACGAGGGACTATATAGAACACAATAATATTGTGATATTTAATGCAGACTCTTCTTCTTGTTCCACTGCAGAATCACCATGTGTTCCAAATGGTTTATCACTACCAATATTTAACATTAGGGTTCTCACTCTACACACTTTCTAGCTATACTAATTGATCGTGCTTATCAATGATACAAAGAACCTCTATACGAGGGACTGCAGTAGTCGGTTGCACTGTCATCTCGGTATGCGATTGGGGTGCAAGAAATAGGAACCAAACAAAGTCCTCTACTCCTTAGGTCTAAATGTTTGGGTCCTCTTTTGTTGTGATTTTCTCTCTCCCATCCTCCCCATGGATCCTAAAAGTATACGTATGAGATTATAGTTCATTAACATAATAGATTTGGTTAAAACATCATTAACAAAATTAATAACTTCAAAATATACATATTTATTTTTTCTCCTTAAACGTTACCTTAATTGATGAGTTCTTCGTATAAGGAGTACTTAGTAACTGCATGATCATTAAAATTAACAACAAAATAGTTAATTCAGATAATCATTTAAGGGTATGCTTGCATATGTATGTAACAATTATTATTTTCGTAATTTTACCGTATAAAAACATTTTACCTTTACTTGCTCTTGATAAAAATTTATGTAAGTGATGGCTTCTTGAAGCACAGAAGCAGTATCTGTCTGAAATGTTATCAAACCAAATGTCTTATTTTCGTCCTTGTATTAAACAAAGAAAAGTTAAAGAGAGGAGAAATATTTAAAAAGTGAAGACGGTCTTCTTTTGTAGTACCTTTCCAAAGGGAGACACAATTTGCTGTAGAGTTGTGATCTTGTCTCGAACCTTGGCTTTCGGTAATTCCTGCCATTTATTTTCGAACAAAAAATGTGAAGTAACGGTTTTTATTTGTACTTATTTTTAACCAATATAGTTTCATTGAAACAAATTTACATTAATCTCGAAACCTAAATTCATATCAAAAGAAATATATTCTTTTAGCATACATCTATACGTAGTTTTTTTTTTTGATAAAGAAGAAATACATCTATACGTAGTTACGTGCACATATAACATATTAATTATGTATGTGGAGATTATTACCTTCTCCGGCGAAAGTGTAGAGCCGCCGCATTTGGCCTTCTTAGAGACCTCATCGGAAATTTCTTCACATGATCTCTTTTTCTTTCCACCGTTTGTTGTTCCCAACCTCGCTGTTGCCTGCAAAAGTAGCCCCAAGTTCGTGTTTAGCGTCGATTCATAGACTCTAATTGGTAATATTAGCATAATGGTGGAATAATAACACATATTGAATTGTGTTGTGGAGTTGAATGATACATGCAGAATGAATTCTAAAGGTAATTTGACACCTTTTATATACACTATGACAAAAAATGCAAATAGCAGCAAATGATTAAAATTAAATAAGAAAATAATCCAAATTAATACCACAAACTTTATGTATAGAAATGATTCCTAAAAGCTTAAGTGGTGCTTTCTTCTAAAGTTAAAACTTTCATAGCCACCAAACTTAAAAGATACAACAGAAATATTAACGTTAAATTATTTGTATCTTATATTGTTAAAAATAAATTTACGGAACGAAACCAGATATTTGATAGCGTAAACGTACCAGTGATGCCGTTTGATGTTCTTTCTTGTTAAACTCAGATAAGCTTGAGGCCTTAAAGCATGGCTTAAACGATGGATTAATATCCGCTAATGGCCTACTTAACCTTATATCAAGGAAACTTGAACTTTCTACAGGATCATGGAACAACGAACCACCACCACTTAAGCCATTATTGTAACAAAGATCTTCCTCATTTTTCACTTCCAAGGCTTGTCTGTAGATAGAAACGTCATCGTTTGTCTGAGAATGATCATGATCGAAGTGATGATGAAGGTTGTGGTTCATGTCGGGATTATTTGGTGACGCAATGCACCAGTGCTTGCCTACAAGATCCGTTAACTTTGACAGCCGTTGCTCACTACTTTGATCGTACCTAACTTGGTTTGTGTCATAGATCCAACCGTTACCATTACCGCAGGCTGGCTCGAATGGTAATTCTGATGTTGTTGATGGATTTCTTGAAGATGTTATGTGATGATGATGATGATCTATCATTTGATCTCCTAAGCTTCTACCAGGCCTGTGCATTTATACTATTATCAATATGTGTAGCATATATGAAAAATATTTACAAAAGAAAATATGGGCTACGCCTATGTGTAGTTTATATGCTAGATAATTGTTTTTTCTTTCAAAACAAGAAAACGGCCATATCTTAATGTTTTCAATAATCTTTTTTGGGGGGGAAACTGTAAACGAATTCTTTTGTTTGTTTGCTTTTAAATTTTTTGTTTATATTTTTCAAACAATGTCAACTACAAATGAAAATTTTAAATTGTAAAACATAAGATTTGAACAAATAGACGCAATAACGAATAAATATTTTATAATAAAATTATAGGCATACCCTCACCAATCGAAGGTTAAATCATTTATTGGGGAATAATACTTAAAAAGAGCTCCTAATTTACTTTTGTAAACCAACTATTAACAATCTCCATTGGTTATCAATATTTTTATTATAAAATATATAGGTAAACATGTTTAAATTTTTTTTTTTAAAAAATCAGTTCTTAAAAATCTCCAATAAAAATGCTCTTGGATCTCTCTTTTTGTTTCTAATGTTTTTATTTTATAGTTCAGGTTTGAAAGCATTATTAAAAAAAAATACTATGAACTCGACAATATTATTATGGAGTGAAGCGTAGAACTTACGCTTTGAATCTACAAGTTTATAACCGCTAGTTATATATGTAAATTGCAAGTAAGAACGCAGAACTCTAAGAAGAAGAATACATACGTGAAGAAGATGAACATATGTTTATATGTATATAGATACTGATACTTACGAGAAGGCAAGACTCCATAGATGATTATGAGAAGAGACGACATGGTCTCGGAGCATCTCATCCGAGGAGGAGGCAGGCTGATCCTGAGTCGAGAGAGAGTGATGATTGGAGGATTCAGCAGTTAGGTCCAAACGATTTGAAGCGTTCGCGGTCGAGATCGAGAGATTGTCTTCTTCGCAGCTAGCGTTTGCGTTTGAGTTATTACTATTCTTATGGTAAAATGACGTCGAATTAATAGAGTTTGTATGATCATTATGATGATGTTGAACATCTTCCCACCATGATGAACTCGGTGTACATTCTTCCCTTAACATTTTCCTTTCTTCGAACTTTTTTTTCTTGCTTCTTTTTTTTTTTGTTGGTTAAGAGTCTAGAGGATATGTGAATAAGAGAATATAAAGTGTATATGATACGATCGTTTTGGTGGTGACAATATTATATGCGAGTGGGGTATATAATCCACTAAGGTATATTTAATATTACATATAGTTATATATGTCTTTAGGCCACCGAAGATGTGTTACATATATGTGGTCTGCGTAAGATCGTACGTCAATCGAAGATGTGTTTGATCTCTACATGAACTTATCACATTTTCTCGGTAATTAGACCGATCTCGAAATATATTAAAATCCTATACAAGATAATAATGCATATATAGTAGAAATCATTTTTTGGCCTAGACGACATGTAGAACACAGCTTATTACACTTATTATGAAGTGCAACATGTAAATTTCCCGTAAACAGTATTATGAACAAAGAGATAGTAGTCGAACGATTATTTTTTTATTAGTAAGACTCTGAAGTTAAGAATTAAATCTCATTAATAATGACCGTTTACAACCATGCTAATTAATTCCTTGTAACGGTTACAGTTTTTGAAGATTAATCTAAGTTTTAGAGATCTTGAGTCTCCCTATCTCACTTTTATTTCCAAGATTTTCCGGAATTTATGTTATACATAGTTCAGAACCAATTGCAAAATATAAAAAAGACACATTGTCAAAAACCATATATGAAAACACAACTCGACTATTGCCAAGATATCTCTCCGCGCACACCACGAACTAGATTTATCCTGCTGTAAACGTGAATGCTGCTTGGTGCCGAAACTCTGACATTAGGCCCAGGCTAGATGATTTGCGGAACAATGTCAAAAAGACATTGGCTCTAATTTTGTTCATTTCTTTTTATGCCTTACAAGTCATTAAATTCACCAAAACACGATGATATTGGTATCCAAAAATCGTTATTTCTCTCTTGTGAGACATGCACTGGCCGAAGAAGGCATGGCCATGCTAGATTTAAGCACCGCGCTTCGCGAGTACACAAGGAGTTGAATCAGGCTCCTAGTCAGTATTCACTAGATAATCTTTTATAATGATTCGGTTATAGACACTACAAGAAATCAGTGATAAACAGACGACAAAATTTGTTAAATATCCGTTGGAAAGAGTTTGTTTTGACGGATTTGGTTGTCTGATCTAGATGATCGAAAATAAAACATTCGTCGGAAACCCGTTGATATTTTTGACAAAATTCCGATATTTGGTATCCGTCAGAAAAAACAAAAGAAAGCATCCATCCGAGCTCGCATATTTTAGAGTTCTTCCTTATTTGCTTATCGTTCTGCTTCTAATTGTTGGAGCTGTTCAGCCGTCTTTTTTTTTATGGTTTCAATCTTATTGTTTAGAATTTCGATCTCGGTCATCTTTTCCTTTTATTCAGGGTAAAGCATAAATCTAAAAAGTTATCTATCGAAAATCTGTCAAAAATTTTAACGAATTTTCAACTAATTTTTTTAGTTGTGAATCCATCCTTATTCATTGGAAATTTCCGAGAAACCAATAATTTGTTAGAAATTCTATCGAATTTGCAATTAATTTACGTGAGCCTTTATTGTATTATACAGTCCACCAGAATCCGTTCGACTTCTTTTCAAATACTTTTTTCTTAGTTTATTTCGAGAGACGCCTATTATTTGGCTACTACATTGAGTTTCACCAACTCTATTCTTTTGCTCTCCTGCTTTAAAGATGTTCTTTGCCGACCAAATTTTGATCTATAACAAAATTTCCAATAATCAATCATACTTAAAATATATAATATTGGAATAAAAGTGAAGAAATTTGAATGATAATTTTTTTTAAGTATTATCGCATACCATTGTTAATTGCTTTCTACATGCATATCTTGTCAATACCATTGTTAAGACTTTGAGCTATTCATAATACAAGAAATGAGAAAATAAAACCTAGCTAGGGCGAAGGAGGAAGGGGGCAATAGCGTTTATTTCTTTTAATTATTTTCTGGCCCAATTATTATAAAGAATTTGCCGACCCGACCACTGGAAATTATTAAAAAGAAAAGGAGAAACTACCGAAAAACATCAATTTACAACTTGTTTGGGCTGTGACATAATTTTTTTTGGAGGGTTTTGAATTTTATCTCTGCTAGTTGAAATTTATAAACAATCAACCATATATATATATATATATAGTTTTTTTTTGGTTCACTTAAAAATGACTTATATCTTAAATTAAATTTTGGTGCTTGCTTGTTTGTTGACACAAAACCTGGCAAGAAAGGGTTCCGATTCCAGATTGGCCCTAACTTTTGTTTTTATAAAGATAGTTTAAAGTATTAATCAATAATCACGCCTGTGTAATTAATTTATTATTGTTTCTTGGTGCGCTATTTATTTTCTCAGGCTTCATCCCTTTTAATCCGAGTCCAACTCCACTCCAAAAGTTTCTTGTCTTTTGCGATATCTTTTTTTTTCTTTCTCATATATTAATAAATAACAATTTAGAAAAAGATTGAGTGGCCAAATTCTCTGAGGTTGACTTTTGTTAATTTCATTATCATTTATATTTGACTCTTTATTTATAGTCAATAACCAACCGTTAGCATCATAAGTTCATAACCCAATATATTTTTCTAATGGCCAAAAGTTTTATTGAAAGTTTGAAACATATCAGTTAGGTTACTTTAACTTTTAAAGTTTAAACCCTATAAAACTTAGTGAAGAGAAAGATTAGGCCGGTTAAAGAAAGGCCCAGTCATCTATTGTTGTTTGGTCATTCATTCCTTAGGAGCCCATTGCATGAAACAATCTTTTTTCTTCTTCTTTTTGTAACGATGAAACAATCTAGTTCTCGACTTCATGTACGTTAAGAAGTTTAAAATTTGCTCATAGCAGATTAAGAAAAAACCTTAATCTAGTGACACATCAGAGCTCCTCAAACTTGGTTATTATCATTACTAAAAAACTTACGATCGAACACGAATCTCTGGTTGCGCAAACGAAGGAAAACTTCACACCTTTCATGCCGCTCGTTTGTCAAATGAATCAAGAACACAACACAAATTCTTTTACGAGTTTCTTCGCATTGACGTAAGCCCTAATATATTTCGGTAAAGAAAGTATCAAACAAATCATTATTACAAAAAAAGAAAGAAATAGTGATTACAAGTTGAGTGAAGATGATGATAATCGAATGTGTTCAACGGGCCTTTTGTTATTTTTGTCGGTGAAAACTTGGCTTACAAACTCATATAATCATTAAAACGTCATCTCTTAACTCCAACCAATTTAAGACCACTAAAACAACTCAATTTAGTACTTTGGTTTAGTTAAATTTTATTCAATCTAAAATTCTCAAACTAATCTGTCTCTCAAGTTAAGCGTTAAACCAAAGCCTTTTTTTCTTCGAATTTTCTCTTGAAACCCACCCAATCTTAATAATCACTAACGGATTAATTAGGCTCTTCAAAGTTGAAACTATATGCTGTGGGAAAATTTGAGTTGTGGTCCGTCCATTGGAGGTCTAAGTAGAATGTGGACCTATCCGTCAAGTTGTTCATGAATTTGTAATCTCAGGGTTCAAATATTTTTAGAATCAGTTCAAGGAAGCTAAAAGTTAAGGTAACTAAGACCGGTCCAATAAACATAGCTAGTGATCCAACTAAAAAAGTTTTGTGGCACTTTTTTATATTTATTATTCAAATTCTCAGCAATATTACCTTTAATGTTGTGTAAAATTGTATGAAATATTTTCTAAAACAACAGTTTTTTTAAGAAAAATAATTTTGTATGACCTTTAAAAAATATATAATATCATAAAATTATAATTTAATGATCTTCAAATACAATTTGGTTCTAAACGATTATTTAGCACGCTTGTTTTCTGGACCGTCCTGGAAATAACACAACATGCTAAGTGTTTCGCTAAAGATAAGCTAGACATAAGTTAGACATAATGCTAAGTGAATATCTAAAGTATGTTATTCATGGTGCTTCGTGATTCGTCTAATTTGTAGTGACGACTTTTAATCAAAACAAGATATATATATATATATATGTATTATTTTTGCCAATCTTGAATTTTTGTTAACATATTACCCAGTTGGTAAAACTTTTTTACGCAATTATATAATATTTTTAAAAAGCTCAAATTGTGGAAAGATAAACTATCTAAGGTATTTAAATTGCTAATACTGTAATTATTTAATTAGTATATTTTAGTTAATTTAAAATATTAGATACCACTAAAACTTGCTGAATTGATTTAGACCAAAGTAAATTGTGACCGTCCGCCTAACTAAGTTTGATGTAACATTCAATAATCAACTTACCAAATCTCTAAACTCAAGTGTCACCAGCTCTAGTCTTTGGCGTACATTTTTTTGGCAGCCTTTTGCTTACATTTAAATGTAATTTTTTTCTAATAATTATTTATTGATTAAGAACATAAGCAATGATTAGTCGATTATAAGCCTATGACCCAGTGAAATGATGGGCCAATGTTCATTTTCTATTTTTTTTCCCTTTTTTGCCAACAATGATGGCCCAATGTTCAGAAAACTTAAGTTCAGAATGATATGTAACTGTAATCATTATTACTTTTAAATTATTATCTTACTTTTGTTTAGCTGTCTCTGTTAATTAAAGTAATGTTGGGTGCACTAGAGCCTAGAGACCCCAATTCAACCCACACTCGATTTATACCTTCCTCCAGTCTCTCATCCTTGAACTAACTGTATTCAGTAGACATTGTAAGATAAGGATTTAATCTATATAGTATCATGAATCATGAATATTACAGTATCATCATTCAATATATTTGAAACTACCCTAGTTATACACGAAGTCATATGTTTTAGGAGAAGTCAGGCCAAATCCTGAATTCGAGAACAACAGCACGGGTTAAATCACATATTTCTTTTGAGTAGAAGCGTATCTCAAACGTAAGAGTAGCGCATAACAATATTTTAAAGTTAAACATTATTTACTAATTGCTTCGATCGGTCCAAAATCCTAATAGTTCTTTTTCAAATTGTTGATATGCATCCATGTATAGCCTAATGTTGAGATAACATTTTCAAACGTTCACTATACGTTAATAATAAAAGCAAATATAGCATCACATATGCCTAAAGATTTTAAAAAAATCAACTAGCATGTAGGTAATAAATCCACTTTTATGGGTCTTTTGATGTTTATAATTTTTTTTTTCTTTTTTGTAAGAGAGTCATGCAACCAACCAAATTCGTAGATTGTATAGTCCATGACTTAGGCAAGAATCCGAAATCTAACCATTTTAGAAGCAACATCTATCAATATCTCTTTATAGTATCAATAAAAATAAGAAACTCGATCTAGTCAGATATAAATTTCACGTCGTGTGACCATTTGTCATTTGATTTGGCAATACACATATGCCTAAAGCTGCCAGGAAACTCCAACAACCCATAAAATTGCACCATATTTCCATAAATGCAACTCAATTTCCCATACAATCAAACATATTTTGTTCCATCACGCAATTATAAGTTCCCCATTATACTATATGTCGGTGATTCATATTTCAACAAAAAAAAGGGAAAATAATTAATATTTTTGGGTTTAATTAATTAATTTAAAAAGGAAAAAGGGAAATTAATTAATATTTATATTTCAACAAAAAGGATATTTTCCTTATAAATAGAACGATCCGTCTATTGTGGATGATATTTGATAAATCAACAGTATCGAAAAATGAGATCTAATTGAAATCGAAACCCGCTGAGTAAGCCAGAGGGACTAACCAACAAACTGTCGGAGAAATCTGACAAAATGCATGAGACTACAAAAGGGTAATATAGTAATTTACGAACTCCAGTTGTAACGGATTGATTTTGTTGATTCTTGTCTTCTTCGCCACTGTTGCTCTGCTCGTGTTTATAAGTCCTTCCAAAAACAGAATAAAACTAAGCCAAACGTCTCAAATCCAAAATCAATATTTTCGAACCTCAGAGAGAGATCTACAGAGACAGATGACTGAACCGTCGATGGAAAGAGTGAATGGAACATCGGCGACGACGGCGGTGGTTTCTCCTCCTCCGATGGTTGTTTCTCCTCCTCCGATGGTGAATTCGCCGCGTCAAGCTTTGGTTGAGAGGTTGAAGGATTATGGACAAGAAGATATTTTCGCTCTTTGGGATGAACTCTCACCGGACGAGAAGGATTTTCTCGTCAGAGATATTGAGGTGATTTTGATTTACATTTTCCAGATTTTGATGAGATTCAGATCTTCTCAGATTCGGTCATATTTGAATTTGAGCGAATTAAGTGAAACAGTGTCAGTGATAATTGTCTCGAATTTAATTTTACTATTTTTTTGTTTCATCTCCAGAATTTGGATCTTCCAAGAATAGATCGGATCATCAGATGCTCACTTCACTCTCAAGGTTTTTAATCTGAATTTTTTTTAATTCCTCTAATCAAATTTGTTTCCATTTAAAATATTTAGATTTAACATTTTTTATTTTATTTTACAAATCTCTGTTTTTTGGTTAATTAGGTTTACCGGTGGCGGCGATAGAACCGGTACCGGAGAATTGGGTATCAACAGTAGATGGAAGAACAATGGAAGACAGAGAGAAATGGTGGAAAATGGGATTAAAAACTATCTATGAAGGCAAATTAGGTGTGGTGCTTTTATCTGGTGGACAGGTAATTAAAATTAATAATGCAATTTGTCTTAAGCTTTTGTGTTGATGCTAATTAAATAATTAAGTAGCTACTTAAAAAGATTTAATGAGATTGCTAAATGATTCTCTTGTTGATGGTTGAGATGGGGTTTTGGAATAATGCTCTCTACCTACTTAAAATAATTGAATTAATAGATTATACTGCCGACTTTAGTCCTGATTTTACTTTCAATAATTACTAAATTTAGATAAGTAGAGTTATTAGACCACAATGGGTTTTGTTATATTGAGAATCATGATTAGTTTCAAACAAATCACTGTCGGTGCATTTTAATTTTTAGATATGTTGTGTAATGGTTGTTTCTTGGAGGAACCTTCTGCTTAATTATAAGAAAATAAAAGGAAGATGATGATCACGTGATCTGAACAGATGCTTTCTAGGATTCTGTACTTTAAAATTAAATTAAAAAAATCTCACATTTTAGGATACTCTGTTTCGTGTGATGTAAGGAAGGTTGAAAATATCTGATTTAAAAAGATATGAGTTGCTTGACGATCACTTATTTTCTGAAACCACTTAATTGATTGATTGATGTTGAGAAGAAAAAAAATGAATTTTAGTATATTCGGATTAGTTTTTTCTACATTTTAGCAAGTGTTTTGTTTAGTACAATTCATCAAGAGACCCGATAATGAAAATGGTTTTACTATGAAAACTAATGCAGGGAACAAGACTTGGAAGTTCAGATCCAAAAGGATGTTTCAGTGAGTACTTCTCATTCTAGTTCAGCACAATAAGATTACTCTGGTTCTTTGTCATGCTCTGAATAGGCTCAGGTCGTTGCATTGCTTAAAACCATGGCGGTTTTTATATTTTAGGAGAATGCAATCTCTAGCTTTTTAGTAAAACTATAGGCTTCTTGATGCTTAAATCTTTCGTTATTTCCATTTCAGATATCGGCCTACCATCGGGGAAATCGCTATTTCAGATTCAAGCAGAAAGAATCTTGTGTGTACAAAGACTTGCTGCTCAAGTAGTGAGTGAAGGTGAGACTCATGGCTTCTTCTATATGTACCGGTATACCAAATTTGACACTCTTTTGGTATAATGTCTTACCTTCAGGTCCAGTTCGCCCAGTTACAATACATTGGTATATTATGACTAGTCCATTTACTGATGAGGCGACACGAAAATATTTCTCCAGTCACAAGTACTTCGGCCTTGAGCCAGATCAAGTAAGATTCTTCTTTCTTGTATGATTTTTTTTTTCATTCATACTGTTCTTTTTATGTCTGACCAAATCTTGATCACTTTTACTACAGATCAGTTTTTTCCAACAAGGTACTTTGCCTTGCATTTCAAAGGATGGAAAATTTATTATGGAGACACCTTTCAGTGTATGTAGTAAAATAAGAAGTCTTTACTTTTGTCTTCAGTTTATTTTTTATTTGTATTTATGAGTTTAGTTATCTATCATGAACAGCTAGCTAAAGCTCCAGATGGTAACGGAGGAGTCTATGCAGGTATGTTTACTAAATTTTGATTCTGTTCTATACTATTACACATATGTTCATCTCAAATTGTTCTTGATTCTGATCCGAGATTTTTACAGCGCTGAAGTCTTCAAGGTTATTAGAAGATATGGCTTCTAGAGGGATTAAATACGTCGATTGCTACGGCGTTGACAATGTCCTGGTTAGTTTTCTAGTACAATCTTGTTATATTTGCTTAGATTTCTGAATTCTGTCTCGGTTTAGAAAGTGGAATCTTGGAAAACAGGTTCGAGTTGCTGATCCAACTTTTCTCGGATACTTTATCGATAAAGGGGCTGCTTCGGCTGCTAAAGTTGTGCGGAAGGTATCTAAGATTATACATTCTCACTGTCTCAGAAAGATTTTAAGCTTACAACTTTCATCTTCTTGATGATTCACTTGGTATGAAAAAACAGGCATATCCTCAAGAACAGGTAGGAGTATTTGTTAGAAGAGGCAAAGGCGGACCATTGACTGTGGTTGAATACAGTGAGCTAGATCAGTCTATGGCTTCTGCTATTAATCAACGAACAGGACGACTTCAATATTGCTGGAGTAACGTAAAAACCTTTCTCATTCTCTCTTCTTGTGAATTTCGAGACTCGTTTAAAAGCTTATGAAACGTTCTTGTTTTTACATCTTTTGTCAGGTGTGCTTACACATGTTCACATTAGATTTCCTTAATCAAGTCGCGACAGGCCTAGAAAAAGACAGCGTGTACGTAAAAACACCTTAATACAATCGAAATCCCGCTATCGAAATGTTACTAAATGTGTTTGTTTTTGGCAGCTATCATTTGGCGGAGAAGAAGATACCATCAATGAATGGATACACAATGGGATTGAAACTAGAACAATTCATTTTCGATTCCTTTCCTTATGCTCCTTCAACCGCACTCTTCGAGGTATTACATCAAATCATTTAAACAAAAAACACTAACTGAACAATCCAAAAACCAAATATAAAGACTTGGATTGAGCAATGGTGTAGGTGTTGAGGGAAGAAGAGTTTGCACCAGTGAAGAATGTGAACGGATCTAATTTCGATACACCGGAAAGTGCGAGGCTATTGGTTCTAAGGCTACACACACGTTGGGTTATAGCAGCTGGTGGATTTCTAACACATTCTGTGCCATTATATGCAACTGGTAAATAACTCTCCAAAAACAATCTATCATTAAGTTTTGTTTTTTTCATCTTTTTCTTATATATGCAAAAATATATATATATATATAATTTAAATATTAGGTGTTGAAGTTTCACCTTTGTGCTCGTACGCGGGAGAAAATCTTGAAGCTATTTGTCGTGGAAGAACGTTTCATGCACCTTGTGAGATTTCCCTCTAATGGTTTTTTTGGGGGGTATTAAAATGTTTTCTTCAGTTTCATCTGCTTTGGTTTTGGCTTTTGATTTTTTTTTCCGTAGTGGTCTATATATAAAACTTAAATCTTCCCACGAGAAAAAGTCAAAGAGGTCTTGGCGTTTTGTATCCATTGTAACATACTATATCTTTATAATTTTTTCTGTTGGTTTTTAAATCTTTTAAGTATAGTTTTGGGGATGTTTCACTTAAGAGGAGTATCCAACAACTATAGTTCAGAGCTAAATCCAACTGTAAAAAACTGATTCTAGATGATTTATCTTGAAAATTTCGAAACTGAAACTAATCTCTATGACACTGAAAGGATACAAACCATTATCCTGCTGACCCACATTTCTTCAAATCCATAAGATCATACATATGAAGATTACAATCCCTAAGATCCACCACTTCATATGGAAATGCTTAACAAAACTCTCTGGCTGTTGCAGCCAATGTGGCACCGAAATAATTTATGTTCGTTTTATTTAACTTTGAATCGCAAAATATGCAAAAAAAAATAAAATAAAAACTTTTACTATATGGATGATGTGAAGTTATTCTTAAATAAAAATAAAAATATGATCAAACAAAGATTAAAGAGGGAACACAACACAATGATTAAAAATAATTAATAGGATGTAATTAGAAAATAAATTCTTACTTATTTAATTTTATTGGCTATTAAATATTATTTGACATCCTTCTTTTTTTTTTATAAAGGTTTTCTATTTAAAGCATTAAAATGCGTTAAAAATCAAATTAAAGAGACAAATGACAGCGTTAAAAAAAGATGAACAATGTCGCCCTCAAGGCTTTGAAGGAGTCAAGGAGATGGTCTTAAATGTGAAGATGGATACTTTAAAGATCTAAACTTTATTAATTTTTTTTGAAACATTCCAAGATCCATTTTCTCATTTTGCTAGTTTTTGGCTGAGAGAAGCAGATCAAGAATCAGATGGTTCTTTAAGTTCATGATTCTAGCTACAGTTGCATTTAGGACCATCTCCTTCATTTAGATGTTTTGCTGTTGAGATTCACTGGTCATCGGATGGTTTGAGTTTTGACTCTCCAGTAGAATGTACCGATACATAATCGGCATGATTTTATGAATCCATATATAAGACTGCATATACAGAGACTCATGATGATGATGAATTTGAAGGTTCATAAAGAAAAGGAAAAAAAAATAGTGAAAACATATCCTGAGATGTGTAGAATACGTAACCAGCTACACAGATGCCTTTAAACTGCATCAAGAATCACAAATGTGAAGAACAATCCGATTCTTGATCCGAGAAACGAAAAAACAAAAATGAGAATATGGATCTTAATAGGATTGTTTCAACTTAATCTGAGACATGAGACGTGCGTTTATTTCTTTTGAAAGACATTTGGTTTAATTTGGACTTCCAAAGATGTAAATAAATACATACTTTGATAAGCAACGGATTAAGATAAAGTCTCCCTTTGGAGTTTGGATGATGAAACAGATTTAAAAGAGAAAAAGTTCAAAATTTGCAGTGACAAAACATTGTTTATCTTTGTTAAGACCGTCAGTTTTCTCTCTTTAATTTTGATTTTTCAAGTAAAATTTTCCGTAAAGCTTCCTAAATCAAATTGGAAATAAATAACGGAATTAACTAAACTATCTAAATTAACTTTTTTTCTAATTAATTGAATGGCGAACAAAAGATAGAGCAAGCAGAAGATAATATTAAAATATATTCATTCCTGTTCTTACTTTGTTCGTTCATAACTATAACACTAAAAAAAATAGCCACAAAGAAATTTCCAACTTTACGAATAATAAAATTCAACGGAAAAATCAACGGATTTCTCACAGAATTATATTCTGTCAGAAAAAATCAACGGATTTCCAACAAACAAACATACAATCCGTTGGAAATTCGTATACAAATGTAAACATTAATATAATTATTGATGTAGCCGTTTGAATTTTGTGTAGACTGACGGATTTCTGACGGATACGCTATATATATATATATGTTTCCACATTTTTTCATTCATTCACACCAGTTATCCATTCAATATCTTTATAGAAATCGCAAACGTTAAAAAATATGTTTTCTAGTAATTATTTTCGATCATGGATGGACGAACCTATGATGGATTCGTAGTCGAACTTACTGAAAGATGACTATGCATGAGGAATCTGCGAGTTCATGGGATTGGCCAGAAATAAACGGGGAGCAAAACAATGGTAAGATTAAATGTCCATGTAGTATATGTCAAAATTCTCATAATGTTAAGTTTGAGTTAGTTTGACATCACTTGTATAATAATGAGTTTATGCCGTGTTATAAGATTTGATATTAACATGGAGAAACAAGTTATGATTATGGTAGTACTAGTGAACCAAATATTGTGGATAACATAGGAGATAGAACATAAGTAGATGTAGGTGATAGTATGGTTAAGATGGTGAATGATGTGTTTAAGGAGAATATGCAGTCGGCCGGTTATGATGGAGTTAGGGTTAAAGAACCAAATACATAAGCGCAAATTTTGTTTGATATGTTAGATGCAACGAAACAGCCAATACATAGCGGTTGTAGAGAAGATCATTCATCGTTATCATCTAAAAGTAGAATGGTAACTATTAAGACAAGTTACAATTTGGCGGAAGAATGTGTTGATGCGATAGCAAATTTTGTGAAAGATATTTTGCCTAAAGATAATCTTTCACCAGCATCATACTTTGAGGTACACAAACTTGTTGCTGGTCTTGGTTTGCCATATCAGATGATAGATGTTTGCATCGACAACTGTATGATATACTGAGAGAAGACGAAAACCATAAAAGATGTCGATTTTATCGAAAACTGAGGTTTCAAGAAACTAGTATGAGAGTTTCAGTTCCTTATAAATGGATATGGTCTTTACCATTAACGGAGAAGTTATATCAATCTCAATACACAGAAGAGGCAATGAGATGACATACAGAGCATCGTCAAGATAGAAAAATTACGCATTCTTCAGACGCAGAAGCGTGGAAACATTTCCAATAAATATATCCAGATTTTGCGTATGAGCGACAAAATGTACACCTCGGGTTATGTACATATGGTTTCCACCCATTTGAAAAACATGGAAGAGAATATTCATTGTGCCCGGTAATTTTATCACCTTATAATTTGTCATCATCTTTATGCATGCGTAGAGAGTTTTTATTTCTTTACGTGCTAGTTCCCAACCCAGAACATCCAAGGAAGCCACTTGATGTATTTCTCCAGCCATTAATCTATGAGTTACAAAGGATATGGAAGCATGAGGTTGAAGCATTTGATGTTTTTGGTTTTGGCCAAGCGAAGAAGAAGCTTCGTGATTCTCACCATCAAGAAAGGACAAAGTTGTCGTGGGGATGGAGAAAGACAAAAAAAAAAGACTTGGCCCAAGGTGGAGTTTGTGAGAGAATGGGCCTTAATCTGTTTCTCCTTAGCCCAATCCAAAGTCAAATTAATGGTGATTCAAGTTGGGATGGCCTATTGCAGAAGATGCTACAAGTCAAAATATTTAATTCTAAGCTCAGTGCATGTGAGAAAAATCAAAAGTCAGACAAGAGAATCAACTTTGTAGAAGTACAAGTGGACACTTAAAATCACATAATCAAGTTCATGGTGTTTAAACAAAAGCCATGGAAGAAGTTTGTGTGATTAGGTCTAGCATATAGAGATATCAAGAGAAGTTCAATGCAAATAAGGGTAACACAAGGTTGTGTTTAGTACTGGTTTAAGTTAAGAAAAAACAAGGAGTTGTTGATGACATAAGAAGTCTTAAATCCAAGTTTGAAACATGTCTAACATATTGCCAAGTCTTAATCAAAATAGAAAATGTTTTGTCTAGGAACTCAGTTCACCAAGAAGAGACAAAACATAAAGACATAAGAACATATCAAAGATCAATGAAAAGAATATATGCTGGACATGAAAGTAAGAAGGCCACAGTAGCAAACAATGCTCTCTTGAAGAAAGCAAGAACAAGTTCAGTACGAAAACTTGCTGGATTTGTGGAGATGAAGGTGAGATTGCAGAGAAAAAATGAACAAGACAAAAGTTCATTAAAAAGATAGCAGAGAAGGTCATCAAGTCAAGAAGGTATCAGCTAGGATAGTTTTACAAAACCAAGATGGCACATGTCGTGACAAGGGGATGACGTGTGAAGGTTTTGAAAGTAGCTAGGAGTATGCTCAAGTTTGACCTGATGTGACACACAAGAAAATGTGTCTAAGCTTGACTGAAAGTGATAACAAGTTCTTAAGAGAACTGATATTGAAAGCATTGATGCAGAAGCCAAGTTAAAGAAGAATTTTTCTCCAAAGGTTTAAGATTCAGCGACGAGGATCAAAGAAGATTATTGGCTATAGTGATAGTAGCCATAATGTTGATCTAGATGATGGAAGAAGTACTACCAGTTATATTTTCTATCTTGGAGAAAGTCCAATTACTTGGTGTTCACAGAAGCAAGAAACCGTAGCTCTCTCTTCATGTGAGGCCGAATTTATGGCATCTACGGAGGCGGCAAAACAACGATTTGGCTTCAAGATTTACTTAGTGAGTTTACCGGGTTGCCTTGTGAAAGGGTCGTCGATCGTATTGATAACAAGTCGGCAATAGCACTTACCAAGAATCCGGTGTTTCACGGAAGGAGTAAGCATATTCATACGAAATATCATTTTATACAAGAATGTGTCGAGAACAATCAAGTGGACGTCGAGCATGTCTCCAAAAAGGAAGAAAAAGCCGACATTTTGACAAAAGCTTTGGGAAGCATCAAGTTTAAAGAGATGAAGGAACTAACGAGAGTTCAAGATTTATCAAATGTGGACTTCAAGCTTAATAGGAAGAATGTTTAATTAAGTTTGAATAGCTTGATTTACAAGTAAAACTAATCCTAACCGAATATGAATTTAGGAGATTAGGATAAGAATATGATTTATATTTAATAGTTATCTAAATAAATTTTAAGAGTTATCTAAATATATTTAGGAATTATCTAATAAGTTTTTCTAATTCTATTAGGAATATGTGTTGTCTAAATTATTATAAATACAATTATTGAATTGTGATATTGTATGAAAAATTAAAAGTTTGAAAGCTTTAATTTTCTTCCCTTCTTATAAATAAGAATCTCTCTGACTTCTAAACCCTATCTTCTCTCCTACGCAAACATACAAAATCTCAATGAAGAGACAAGTGCCGACCACAATCCACTCAACTGATCTCATCTCGAGAACGTCAGCGAAATCAATATCTAGGTTTCGTCGCACATCCAAATTCTGGGCGTCAATGCTTCGCCATCAATATTTCACCGAGTTGTTCCTAACAAGGTCCTCAACTCGGCCACGTCTCTTATTCACCCTTGAAAAATCCGGTGACTTAATCTTTTGCTCGTCTCCTCAGTTTCAGAATCTTGAGAATTCTTCTCTTGTAGTAGCCGCTGAGTTTCATATACGTTTCCCTGCAGATTGGTGCTTACAAATTTGTTGTGCTCCTGTCTCTGGATTGATCTATTGCCCTAATTCACCAAACTCAATGGATAGATTACCTGTGATATGTAAACCTAGCACGGGACAACAAGTGACTTTACCTAAAGCGAAAACGACTAAAGAATTGGTTCATAGCTTTTTTATGTATGATCCAACACTTAAACAATTCAAGGTATTGTTCATGAACCGTGATAAAGATGCTGCAGCTGAGGAGCTTCAGATTCTAACATTAGGAACTGGAAAATGGAGGGTGAAAAAGTGTCGGTTAGCCCATTATCCTTTAAGTGAAGGTATATGCATCAATGGTGTTTTGTATTACATAGCTCACCGAGTTGTAGGTTCCACTGTGACTGTGGTGATAGCTTGCTTTGGTATTAATTCTAAGGTGAAATTCAATTTGATTACGGAAGTTAATGGCATTACACTTTGGTCTAGGCCTAGTGTTCTAATCAATTTCAAGGGTAAATTAGGAGGAATTCAGAGTGAGTGGCGTGCTAATGTTGATGGAAGGCTTAGCCTTGTATTGTCTTTATGGGTTTTAGAAGATGTCAAGAAAGGGGAGTTTTCGAAACGTGTCTTCACTTTGCCGAAATTGTGGGAGAATCAAAATGTTAATGCCTCTGTTAACATTGCTGGAGTGACTGCTACAGGTGAAATCGTGTTGTCGAGGGAGTATATATCTAACACATTTGATGTTTTCTACTATAATCTTGATAGCTACACTCTTCGGAGAGTTGAAATCCAAGGAGTTGAAGCGCTTAAGGGTTATAGAGTTCGCGCCTTTGTAGACCATGTTGAGGACTTAAAGTTTCTATCAGCAAGCTAGAGTTCGGCTGCAAGTGCAAGTTTTCACTACAACTTCATTAGATTTCTTATCTTTTTTAGCAGTTATTGAATTGATTCTAACATATTTTATATTAAGACAAGAAAACATAAGAACTCACATCATAGTGGGAGGGAGCTGAAGATCGTTGTATTTGTTTATGGTTTCCAGGAAATATTTTCAAGAAGTTTGGTGAATTCTTAATTATACCCTTGCTCTCGCTTAAGCTTATGTTGTAGTATACCTTTTTTCCTAAAATCATTGTGTTTATTGGCATAGTGTGTCCATATGTTTATGCTTATTCACCGTTTGTATTTGGCATTTCTAGCGCTATTAAAATGTAACATAATTAAACACTAACAAATAATCGAGGCTGTAGAGATATCTCAGTAATGATGGGATTTAACTTATAGAACTTTTCGGCCATCTAATGTGTGTGTCGCTTCAATACCATGAAATAGCTTAGATCGCCAAGATCTTCAATGGAGAAGCGATCGATGAGACTTGACCTTTTGTTTTAACAAGTTTCTTGTTGCTGCCTAGCTATGATATATCTTTAAAGCACTAAGGGCTTTGTTAAGAGGTAGACTATGTTGCGATGTTGTCGGACAATTAACAACGATATAATATTCCTTTTACATGCTGTCTCTGCTCCTTGTATGAAGAAACTCATGAGCACCTGCTTTTGAGATGTGTGTATAGTGAACAGATTTGGAGACTTCGCTTATCACCTTGCGTCTTCTCTACTGGTATTTGCTACTCGCCTTGACAAAGTTAAAGACAGACTTTGCTCCTCTAATTCTTCGGAAACTTGCGGCTCAGGCGGCTGTGTATCACACTTGGAAACAGAGGAACAACCTATTGCATAACCACGTCGACGTCCCACCTATTGCTCTATTCAAGGACAATGACTGGGAAATGCTTAATACCATCTCAGCCAGACGGAACCGGAAGCAATTCATGGACCTGATTGTTCTTTGGATACGTTGTTGATTGACACTCAACATCCGCTTGTAAGCTCATGTTTTTGTTCTCTTTTTTTTTTTTTTCGTTGCAAGAGTACACATAACTAGGTTAAGCTCTTTTGTAAAACCTCACATTTTATTCTAATGTTATTCACATTCCTATAAATATTGTTGTGCACCATTCAGATTTAAATCCACATAATGTATGCTGTTGATAAAAACTGATGCAATGGTAGGTTGTGGTTTCTTTATTAAATTTAAATCTAGAAAATTATATCTACTTCAATATTTTTTTAAAACTAAATAACAAAATGCTGCTTTGATGTTATTTAAAATAAAAAAAGTAAAATTTAAGTTTTGCACCTTCTTTTTTTTATGAAGATATATGATCATATTGCATATCTTTGTTTTTCTTAGATTTTGTAACATTTACATCAATATATTTTAAAGAGTTCTATACTTCACCCAAAACAATGGACAATACAAGGTTTAGTCTGACCACTGATTGTAACGACCAGTGTGCTGCCAGGATGAACCACAGGGAGACCGTATAGAGCCCGAACCAAACAGTTTATGAGAGTCGCTAAATATGGCACTGTTGAGTATTTCTCCACTGACTTCTTTTTCACTATGCGTACAAACGTTGGCGTTGGTGATAGGAATAGACATAGAGTGATGATGTTTCCTATTACTCCCATAATCTTCCGAATAAGGTTTAAATGTGCAGACACCATATTGTGATGATGAAGAGCTGTCTCGTTAGAATGATGAAGAGAGGGACACAAGAGAAGCCCCAAAATTTTCCACTTTCTTTGATGAAGAGAGGTACCGTTGGCGTTTGTGAAAATAACAATGGAAGAAAACTAAAAGGATAGTCTCAAGATATTTATCTTTTTTTTTTGTGTGCAAGAAATCTTAAAATATTATCTTAAACTAATTCAGTAAAGATGTGAGTTTAGTGATTACAATCGATATACAGCTAGCTCAGTCAATCTTGCAATAACTCTTAACATATGTAGTCAGAACAATAACTAATTCTTTTGAATAAACATATTGTTCTTCACATAATTCTCCGTCCCTTCGCCGGTTCGAAAGCCCTCAAGAAACACATTAGCTTGTGTGTGAATTTAGTAAATTCAATTTACTGTGGAGTATAAAAGTAAATCAATACCATTAATACAATCGAATGAAGATTCAATAATTTTTTCTATAAATGATTTCACTGACAAATGTATAAGAATCACTTTAGTGGTAAATATAATTTACAAAATTATGATTGATGGTAACTAGTATTGGACTGCCTATATTGGAGTATAACAGAAAATTAGTGACCAAAATAGTTAAACGAAAATTTTCTGTATTTGTTAACGTTCATCAAAAGAGGAACTTGTTTTGGAACTCTTATGGTGTTCGTTAACAACAATTATTTTTCTTTAAACAGCTTCAATCAACATATATATCAAATCAATCATGCCTAACATTTTTACATGACATATTCATTTACTACACATAAAAAATCTGACCAACATTCAAAAGGCTCTCCTGAGGAACATTGAAGATAGCACTATTTTCTCTACAAATCTTCCTAAGAAACGCATACACATAATCAATGGCTATTCTCTTGTAGATCCTCGCTTCCCTCCTGGCTCGAACCACTGTGTTCCCCATTATATGCACCACTCCTGCGTCTCTGCATACGTTTATGAACTCCATCTCGTCTCCTCCTCCACTCATCTGGCTTGACCTTGTTATAGTGTGGCTTGTCCGTTTTGTTGCACTCACGGGAGCTATAACCGACTCTATAGAATTAAATGTATCAAAAGTCGATAAGTTCTCGTTACCGTTTCCGCTTCCGTCTCGGGACTGCTGTTGCTGGCTTCCGCAGACACTATAATCGTCGGAATCTGAGCAGCCTTCCATCATTGATTCAAGGCGGACGAAGAGGAAGAGGCTTTCAAAGAGCCGTTTTTCAAAGTCGTCGTCTTTCTTGTGCAAGTCTCTGTATCCATACCTTGCGACGCAGCGGAACATATGGAAGTTTTTGGGTCCGATTCTTTTCACAAGGAATCGTTCTTCCTGGGGGACAGTGTAGACAGGAAGGTTCTTGACGCAGACAAAGACCACGACGGAGTGAATTGCCGGGAGGTTTGTTATGAAATGAGAGAAGATGTGAGGGACTCCACTAGCTAGCTCGGTGTAAACAAGACCAATCCCGGGAACACGGACAAGACCAAGGCTAGGACCGAGCCCGAGAATCCAAGCCATGGAGACTTTACTATGCATTTCAAACTCATACCTCTTGAGTGTTCCATAGTGCCAGACGTACATGATGGCAAGAAATGCCGCTGCAATGACGAGCGGGACCCATCCGCCTTGGTTAACCTTGAAAAGCACTGCCGAGAAGTAAGTGCATTCCACGACAAGAGATAGAACGGTAAATAAGAAGACTAGGACCCAATGGCAGCGCCAAACGAGTATCATGATCAGCATCATGAGAAGCGTTGTCACAAGCATGACGATCACAACTGCAGTCCCATAAGCGTTTCCTATCTGGTTCTGGTTCTTGAATCCGGCGGTGACAGCTATGCAAAGGATCATGAGGATCCAATTGATGTCTGGAACGTAAATCTGACCTAGGAATTTCCGGGAAGTATGCACAACTTTAACTCTTGGGAAACATCCATGAGCCAGAGCTTGCTTGATCAACGAGAAAGTCGCCGATATTGTGGCTTGGCTTGCAACTATTGCAGCAGCAGTTGCAATTATGAACATTGGCCAATATACACTTTCTGCAACAACAAAAACAAAAACAAAAACTTTCATTTGAATATATTGTCCAGAGATATCCATTGATAGAATGAAAACAGATAAAAGATGTGACAAACTTGGAATGGATTGATAAAACGCGTCTTCCACATGATGCGGGTACTTTCTAAGGTATGCAGCTTGTCCGCTATACGCCAAAAGGAGGCAAGGGAAAACAATCACAGTAAAAGCGATTTGCACAGCTGAGACTGGAAAATGCGATAGATCCGCAAAGAGAGCTTCAATCCCTGAAATTTGATAGACATAACACGAAAATATGAATAACAAAAAGGGTAATAAGATGAAGAAGATGAAGAAGACGATACTGTTTGATCAGTTTTTTTACCTGTGATACTAAGCATAATGCCTCCAAGCGAGGTCCAGCGATCTTGGCCTCCTCTTTTAAAATATCGAAATATATAAACCGGGGAAAAAGCTTTCAAAACGCTCGGGTCATGTTTCCATATGTTGTACATACCGATACTAGCGATAAAGAGAAACCAAAGAAATACAATGGGTGCGAAAAGCCACCCGACCCTGTCTGTTCCATAATGCTGTACACTAAACAAGCTCACTAATATCACAACCGCAACAACAACAACAATACCTGCCACAACAATCAAAACCAAATTGATCAATTATTGCATTAATCGGCACGGTAGAAAAATTAGAGATTTAACGTAGTAATTAATACCGTTGTTTATTTGAGGAAGGTTTACCCTGAGACCACCCGCAGCAGATAGAACTGCGACAGATTAAATACGATGAAATACTTTCCCCGTAGAGCGTAAAATGATAAAACAAAATGTATATATTTGGAAGTTAAGTGAATAATGCAATACCCGAAATCGCAGGAGTAAGGATTCCATCGCCAATCACCATGCACGTACCGAGAAGAACGAGAATAAGTAGCGAATTTTTCCTAGAGCTACCTTTCTCTAACCATCTCTTGGTTTGTGCAGCAAAAGAATGCTCATTAAATGTAGAACGGCTATAAGTTGTAAGCTCTTCATCAGTACGGTGTTGGTTTGGAATCGTGCTCACTTTTGCATGTCTACAGAGCAAAGAATAGAGAGCAAATGTTCCACCTATTCACCAAACAAGAGATAGTTCAATATACGCATAGCAAAAACCCGAATGAGAATATAAGAACCACAGAAATGTAATACTAACCTTGACCATTATCGTTTGCTTTGCATACAACGAAAACATATTTGAGGAGAGGGATGATTGTGAGCGAATATATGATTAGCGATAAAGCTCCAAAGATATCTTCGGGGTCTTTGATCCCTCGAGGAAATGTATTGTAGAAAACATATAGAGGAGAAGTTCCCAAATCTCCATAAACAATACCAAGACTCTGAAACGAAAGCTGCAGAAGTAAAAACGCCGAGAATTTCTGCAACAACACCGAAACAACATTACATCCCCAAACAACATTACATCTTCCTTTATGTCTCTATACCAATGCAGGAAGCAACAACCTAAGAGCAACTAACATTGGCAAAACCAATACAACTGAACACTTAAGACAGCTGAATTACGATATACAACTGAATCAAACCAAAACTGAAACAAGACTAATCCAGAATTTAGTATTTAACCTTTTCTCTATACATGTTCCTGAGACGACCAGCTTCTTCATCCATAGGTTGATCAAGCTTCTGCTCCAAATCCCACATACTGCCTCTATCCTCACTACCCTCTTCACTAATCTCACCATTAATTGATGCTTCTATTCTAAAAGCCATTTTTGTTTTCTCAAGAAAAATCTAATCTTTGATTCTCTAGAACACAAAAACCCTATTTTGCTATAGACCCCGAACCCTAAATCTCATCTATATCCTCAACCCCCAGATCTTCACTACCCAATTTTGACTAACGAGGTTTCAATTTTAATTTGAATTCGATCAATTATGCTAAAAGATCAAATTCTCTCAACTAAAAGAGAGCCTACAAATCCCTAAAAGAGAAATAAAGATTGAAAATTTCACAAGATACATGCGATTTACACAAAAAGGCAAACATAGACTTGTCTACTGCATCCCAATTTGAGTAAAAAATCAATCTTTAATTAACTAATAGACAAGTCGAAAAAAATGTTTAAACTTTTTTTTCCTGCAAAATCAAAAATTCTACCTAAAGAGAAAAAAAAAACCACAAAAACCCAAAAAGGTAGAATTCTGTTGTGCAAGAGATTCCAAAAACCCTCAAAAAGCTTATATCTATGGAAGAAACTGAAACAATTTGAAATGTTTATCAAGTTATAGAGCATTAACTTTGGTAAATTTGGTGGGCCCGGTTCAATTCAGAACCAAGTTATTAAAATTACACAAAACCCAAGAAATTTCTGCGAATTACCCAACCCGAAGCAGCAGAAACGGAGATGATCGGAGTTATCTCAATTGGATTTTTTTGAATTTTGTTTTAGGAAAAAATAATCTTTTTTTCAGCTGATGATTGAGAGAGATAGACGAAGAACTAACTGATTTCTTCTTCTTTTTTTCCCAGAGAAGTTTCTCTGATTACAGAGTAAAGAAACCAGTTTTTTATTTTGCTGAGAGATACAGAGAGACAAAGGGGAGACTTGGGGAGGGGATTATGCGAGATTATGGACAAAGACGAGCATTGAGGGATTAAATAACTAATTAGTGTTTTCTTTTTTTTAATAATTACCGTTAAACTTTATAAATTTATATATTTCCTTCTATTGGAATTGTATTGTACTATAGCTGTCTCTGTCTTTTTATAAAATTACCTAGTTTATTTACATGTATTTAAAAATTTATTGACATGTTTTTATATTTCTATGTATTAATAACTGTTTAAGGGAAACTGGAGATTAAAAAATGAATCGTGAACTGTATTGTTAAGTTGTAAAATATTACAGTTCATTCGTGTTCATGTACATTAATACAAATCATTTCAAAATGTTTTATAAACTATGAATACAATTTATTTTTATGAATATACATTAATATAATAAATTTGAAAATACTATTAATTTATACATTAATGTGTATAGTAGGTGTTGTTTGCAATATGTCTAGGAAATACTTTTGTTTAATATTTGTTGTTTGGGTATTTACTAGTATTTAGATAGTACATAAAATTTGACAGCACATATTGAGACTGCAAATTATTTTAAGAAGTTTCAGATTGCAAATTACACTCTAGGTTTTAATATAAACTATGTATATTAGTTAAATTAAATTGTTTCTCACTTGTTGAGAAAATCACCTATGCTATCACCACCCTTTTCTCCACCTTTGCTATCGCTTTCTTCTCCACTGTGTTCAAGAGCAAATATGAACAATCTGAATCTGAAATTACTACACTATGAGAGCACTTGGGTAAATGGCATAATCTTTCATGAATTATGTTAATTTATCGCAACTATACATCAAACTTTTAGTTGTGTTTAAACTACATAAACTTATATAAAATTTGAATTTCATATATAAACTAACTCAATCTATTTAAAATCATCAAATCATCGTTATTAGACTTCCGTTAACGGATGCTAAGTAGAACAATATTTCAGCCGATTAAACGATGTCGTTTTAATGTTTTTTTGGTATAATGAAATTTTAAATATATATATATATATATATATATATTTATATGTAACTGAAATCGATTCTAAGAGACATGCAGTAGTCCACTGAAATGTAAGTGTTTTGTAACCAACAAGTTGTGTATTCGAACCCTGAGTTGTGCAATATTTTTTCGACCATTTATAATAAGGTTCATTTATATTCTTTTGCAACCATTTATATAATCTCTTCTCATAATAGTGGTAGAAGGCATGTTTTATACACTTTAAAGTGCCCAGTTCAAATCAGATTAATGACACATGTTGTATCTTTCTTTTTTCCATTTATAAATGCAAAATCGTTTCCACTGGCAAGAGCAGAGCGAGCCCGAATCGTCTCCACCGGAGATCATAAACACGTCGACGTCTCCACCAGAGATCTTCATATCTACGTCAATCTGGCCAAAGGCGAAGTTAAGTCACCGGACGGTTGCTTAGCCAACGTCCCCCTCAAACGGAGCCGTCGTGAACCACCTCTAACTGCAAAATCACCCGTCGTTCGATTCTCGCTAGCTGGGTTGAAGAGAGTGAAGATTACTGCGCTGGAAATCATGGAGCTTTGGCGGGGAATTTGCCTTCTATAATAATGGGTCTCACAGAACTTAGGGTTTTGTCTCTGCTTTTCAATTTGTTTAGCGGAGAGATTCTTGTTGGAATCTGAGGAATGGAGAAGCATGAAGTTGTTGATCTGGAAAGGAATTTGATGGTTGGGTCATGACTCGAGAGTCCTCTGTGTTGGTGTTTTTTTCACCGGATCTCATGCTTCTTGCCATATATTTTGTTTCACGGCGAGGAGGATTTCGTTAATGGTCCAGATCTGAATGGAATCGACTATGCGGCAGTGCTCGAGGGAGTCTCCGGTGTGTGAGGACAACGTCAGAACTCCCTGTGTCTCTGTCTTTCATCTCTTGTTTAGGTACTTCGATATTTCGATATCTCTCTTCTTGTTCCTAGTGATTCTCTCTTCAGTACTGAGTCTAACAGTGTCTGATTATTTGATGGTTTTATACGGATCGAGTTAATTCATGTATGAAATTCAAATTTTATATAAGTTTATGTAATTTGAAACACGACTAAAAGTTTGGTGTGTAAATATGATAAAATAACATATTTCATGGAAGAATATGAAATTTACCTGATATCAATTCCATTTTCCTCCTCTTTTGGTGAGAAAATCATTCCACCATTTTCCCTCTTAGTTTCAAAACCAAGAAAATAGTACAAAGTCTTAATTTATTAGTTATCTTATGTAGTGGTTCCCACGGGACTATAAAATGCAATAGAGCTTGTTTCGATGTGTTCCATAAGTATTAGTTTTCTTTCAAAGTCACACATCAAGATGACTATGATCTCGTATTCTGGCCATGCTTTGAATGTTCTGTCGACGCATCCGATTTTTTGTATAATCAAGATGTTATTTAACTTCTATTAGTTTCAAAAGGAGAAAACGGTCAAAAAAATGTTTAACTTTATGTTAACTGAGCTTAATTAAGTATAGTTTTGGTCAATGTTAATTATCATCTAACTACCGTTTAGTTTTGATGGAGATAAATATGTCAACGTTTCAAAAACATCAGAATTTTAGTCGACAAAAAGCAACATAATACATGAAAAAAAAATCAAAACCCTAATTCTTCTTTGGTTTCTCTTTAGTCCTATTCGATTTCTTATCTCGTCTCTTTTCTCTTGTAATCTAAAATTTATTCCAAAATCTCGAGATGACAAAAAAAAAATAGTTACAATGTCGACGTAGAGAACGTGAAGATGTTGTTGAGGACAATGAAACAAGATCAATTGACAGAGATGAGCATGATGATGTATATGGTGATGATTGTGAGGCTATTGTTAACGATCATGCTGATGATATTGTAGATGGGAGTGAGGAGAATGAGGCAAATGAGGAGAATGATTTAGTTGTTGAAGAAGGAGAATGTGAAGCTTTAGCAATCCACTTTGGAAATGTTTTATTTTCTAACTTTTCGATAGTCCAATGGTAAGCTCTTTCAGTGGCCTTCTTGAATTTTTTTATCTGTCAATTGTTTCGGAGACAAGTTCTTTAACAGTCGATGTCTTCAAAAATTCCAACACATTCAACAAATTCCTCCTACACAAAAGTAATGTTTCTCCAATTAGATCCACTCTGTACATAAACACATTTAATTTTCCCAATGACAACAGTTCTCAAGTTCACTTCTCTAAAACAAACATCAATAAATATTCTCATTTGATTTGGATTCATGGAGGAGGCGTTACCTTGTCGGCATACTCCTTAGCGTATTACTCGACTCTTTTGAAGATGACCTTCCCGGTGTTTTTCATCTTGGACGTGGCTTCAGCATTCGACTTCTCCTCCAAAGCCCATTCTTCCTCTCTTTTCCTCTTCTTCAGCACCGACTCCGTAACTAAACAATCTATTAGATCTTATAATGGCGGTCGAAGAACCAATTTTTAACCCAAAAAAGCATAATTTGCAATATCGATATTGCTAAACAAAAAGAACTCCTTGAAGCTTGGTGATATTTCTTTAAATCCAACTACCAAAATTTCCCATATTTTAAAACTAAGGAATGATCAGATTATCAAATAATAGATTTGGGTGAAAAAAGAAAGGAGATTCGGAGAGGAATCAAGAAAAATGGTAAGAGGAATTAGAGATTTGAGAATGAAAATTAGTAGAATTGAGTTTTTTAATTTTTTACAACGTCGTGGTTTATTCTCCGTTAGCAATAAACTGTAGTTAGATGATAATTAGTATTGATCAAAATTATACTTAATTAAGCTCACTTAACATAAACTTGAGTATTTTTTAAACTATTAATAAGTTTGTATTTTTTTTGGAGAAAAAGTAAAAGTTGGGTATTTGTTTGACCGTTTTCTCGTTTCAAAAGCTTATTGTATTAGTAAAAAAGTTATGATAACTCCTTCATATATTGTATTCCGAAAGATCAAGCTAATAAAATTAAGGTTGTGCACCAAAAAAAAAGACTAAACTAAACAATACATTTCCAAAGAAGACCAAATTCATTTAAGCATAACAGAGTTAATCCTCCAAGAAGTGACTTTAATGCAGGGGCAGCTTAGCATATTGGGCGGGAGGTGTGAAAAATATCCCACATCGGGAATTGGAAAGGGATTTGACTAATATATAAGAGATATGAGTCAATCCACTCATTGCCAATTGGTTTTGAGTTAGAAACTCATAGATCTTAACATGGTATCAGAGCCTGAACACACGCTGCCCCACCGAACTGAAATTGATCCGGTCCATTGAAAGAAACCTGATCGATCTTGAAATTAATCTTTTGGTGGGATATTGTCGAGATCAATGGTTAGAAAAACCATGATCTCAAGGGAGCGTGTAAAGAATATCCCACATCGGGAACTAGAAAGGGATTTGACTAATATTTAAGGGATATTGGTCAATTCATTCATTGCTAATTGGTTTTGAGTTGGAAGCACATTAACCTTAACAGGAGTTGCGATGGTCAAGAATCCAATTTTGAGTTCAATAATAAAAGGAGATTCAATTTTTTACAGTGGATTTAAGTTCAGGTAGTGACATCCAACTACAAATCCAATAATCATAGAAATTTCATTTTTTTTGTCCAACATATATTATATAGAATTTAAATTTGGGTAATGCACCAACATATATTATACAGAATTTAAATTATTTCATCCAATAAAATCTCTTTTCGCATCTTCTTTGCGTCGGTATTCTTTAATAATGATCATAGCTTCTACTTAATTATTTGAGATTCAGATTTATAAACTTATAAACTAGATTTCATTTGAGAACTTCGAGTATGTGTTAAGACTTAAGACAATGAACTATTACGGTTATTGATATAATAGTATAGTATAAAGGTGTAAGAAAGGTGTCCACTTCTTTTTCCATTTCGGTATTTGTTTTTTATTAGGATATAATAATAATAATATATGAAAAATACTGAACCCAAATATTATTTGCGTTAATTATTTGGAAAAATATTTGATTTCAGCGTCTGAGGAATCGGATCGTGGCCACGGTGGTAGTGGTATGGCAGATCCAAATTCGATGTCTCAAATCCTTCAATTAATAAAATTACGTGTCTGCATATCATAATTAAATTGTCCACATTCTATAGCTGTTGTATAAAATATGTGATTGCTAAAAATGTCTAATACAAACCCATCTTAGATATGTTCATTTGGTTAGTATACCACTTAGTTATATAGCTAGAAAGTTAGAATTCAAACTGATTTTAAATGAAATGCTCGTAACAAGAGCAATCTACTCTAATATTTTATGCACTCGTATAGTCGTATCATATGTACAGGCACGTGCTTGTATGCTAAACCTAACAGTAAGACAGTGATAGGGTAACCAAAAGTGGTCCTTGTCTAGAAAAGAAAAAAAACAAAGCTGGTCCAATTTTATTATTAATACCTCAGATTAATTTAAATCACCGCATGCAGTACTCAAAAACAGTTACTCTAATAAAATGATAGTTAAATATGTTATAATATATATATATGTTGTAATAGAGGGGTCAATGCGACTGTGTGACCACAAAAACTGTGTCATCGTAAACTCGTCATTATTAGTTTTCTTGGGTTAAAATGTAATTAACATAAAAATGAATAAAAAGAAGTAAAATATTGTACTTTCTATTATTTTGTTAAAATAAGATTGTAGTTCCTTCAAAAATTTATTTTCAAAAGTAACATATGATTACACACGATGGCACGATTACATGTTAAATTCGTTTTTGGATTTAAGTTTTCTTTATTATAATTTAAAAATATGATAAAAAAAATTATTTTAAAATTTTTAATAAATTAAAGTATCCATCTTTTTATCCAATTTTTTTTTAAAAAATTAAAAGCAGAAAATATATAAAAGACGTTTGAAACGTTTAAGAAAACATCATAAATCATATGTAAGATATCTTTCTTATTAAAAAAGGGTTAAGATACCTTCTTAATCTTTTGAAATTATTTCCATCTTTTGTGGTATTTTGTAAATTTCAATTTTGAAAAATAAACCATAAAATAATAGTTTAGAAACTTTCTCAATTTTTTTTTAGTTGAAAAAAAGATTAACCTTTGGATCAAATTATGCATGCTCCATTGCTCCTCCGATCTACAAATCGTATTCACCCTAAAAATTCTGTAGGGTTAAAATCTTAAAGATATCCTTTGAAGAGAGACAACAAACTTAGTCACGACAAAATTTTGGGCCTCCGAATCACTCTTCTTTCATAAAACCTTAATGGATACATTCTGTCTCGCTCTGATTTGACTCAACAACCATATCAGTTTTGGTATTTGAAAATTGAAATCGTAAAAATATCTTACCCAAAAACATATCTTTTTTGTTAATGGTTAAAATGTACTTATTTTGATAACTTTGGATACTAGTATTGATTTACGAATCTTCACATTCATTTATACCTATTAGTAACGCCATAATAAGAAGTTACAAGGATATATACACTGGATAGAAACAAATTCATTTTAATTTTTGAGGATAATGAAATGAAAATTATAACTTAAATTACCTTTTTTCGCTGAGTATTGTAAACATATAACATAATTGTTACACATATTTATCAATTATATACTATTGTATCTAAAGACATCTGATTTCATATGATAATATGTATATTATCTTAAACAACTAGAAAATCAGCATTCACTGATTAATTTTTTTCATCGTATTAGTTTTGCAAATAAAGATAAATAAAATTTCCTTATCAAAAAAGGAAAAAAAAATAAGAACCTTTGCAAATTAATTCAAGTTACAAACTATGATGACGTGTTGGATAACTGGTCCACGTACGGCACACGTGCAACACGTCTATGCGTAATATGATGAATCAAATACTCAAACGGCAAACAGATCATACAGCTCCCTAAAAAGAAAGGTTATGGTCAAAAAAAAATTTTGAATTTTGAATTCTCTCATACACTATTATCGAGATTACTTTTGTGAATTTGTTTTCTGACGCCGGCAGAACGGCTGTTCACCGGTTCGAAATGTATCTCCAATCTTCTTGCTTAAACGTCGTTTCCCCCTTTTTTTGTTACTTTAGACCCTTCTCTTCCTTTCTCGACTATAGTAACTTCACCAGAATGTCGTATCGCGTGGTCGGAGACCTTGAGACAGTCGTCCGTCTCTTTTTTCTGTTGCACCGACCTCAAAAGCCAAAGACTCAATTTCTCTTCTTCCGTTGGGTGATCCTATCACCAATGTGTATTTGCCTTGGTCGTCTCAAGTTCGCCGGAGAGAACTTTCGGGCACCGGAGAGACTCTTGTCAACGACGAGTCCTAGCTCTCACCGGCGAGAGCGTGAGGTTTAAACTCCCAGTGGCTAGAGTTCGAAGTCACTTCGATCGGCGAGCCCTCTCTCCTATTTCCGTCACCGGCGAAGGTGTGTTTTGTCGGCGTCGAGACCTTTGGTGCTGCTTCTCTCGCTTGGCGCTGCTTGAAGAATTGAAGAGGGATTCTTTCTCGATTTCAAATCGAAGAAATCTGGAGATCCGACTATCCACCTCTGGTCCCGCGGAAGCCTTGACTCGCTGCCGCCGAGAAATTACTGCTGTGAGCTATTCCGCATATGGTGGCTTGGATCGCTGCAAGCTGACGATCTTCTCCGTCAAGATCTCTGACGCGGATGTACTTTCCTCTGAGTCTTCATATCTCTCGATCTCAAATCAAAGATCAGTTCCAATTCGTTCAAAATGCTCAAATCAAAGATTGGCCAATTTAATATTCTGGTTGACCCATGTGGTCTGATGTTCCGACACAAAGATTCGAGTGGACGTGGTCTCCGCTTGCTATTTGGATCGACATCGGAACGAAGTTTAACCGACTTTTCGAACGGTTATATGGAGTTTTATGATATTCATTTTGCTTTTTTGGCAACAGGAGTGCAATGGTTTGCCCTTTTTCCGTTGATATTCAAACCCTTGTTCATTTCGGGTATCGTGTGAGTCTTCTCTCGTCTCTCTGTCACCATCTTCTTCAGGGATTGTGCCTCGGCACTTCAGGTGCAGGATGGGAGCTTCAAAATACAACAAATATTTTCGTATTCTGTATGGTATTTCATCTTGAGGAAGCCGTTCATCACACATCGGCTAACTTTGCACTACTTCAAGTGGTATATTTCTGCGGCGTGTTCTGTTTTTTTAAAAATTTTTAGTTTTCGTATCGTAGAATGTAGTTCTAGTAATTTGCATTGTTATTATATTTATCTGTATTTTATCTCTGTAATTTATACCGAAGATCAGTAAAATTACATTAATCTGTGCAATCAGATTAGTTTTTTATTGACTCTTTCAAAAAAAAATTAATTAACTAATGATTTGATATATGGAATTTTACGGAAAAAAAAATAAACGGCAAACAGATCATTTGAAGCCAAGCGACCAAATATATTTTTGGCGGCCCCACTCAGAGGCCATTCAAAGAGACCATTCGAACCTGAGTGCCAAGGTCAGCCAAATATTTAACTTAAGTTTGTCTTTTATCAAAAGCCAACAAGTAACAAAGAAAAATAAAAGAAGATAGAATCTGGTAAAGGAATCATCCAGAAAGAAACGTGCCTTTAAGACCGTTCGGGTGAAAAATCGTTTACAATGTAGAGGACAAACGAAGATGAGCTGTGTTTCGGATACAAATTGTATATATTGTATATAAATGCGCCATGGTCCATACTTGTATTGTAAAAAATTAAGATACAAACGTTTTTAGTACTACATGAAATGAGTCTAGGTTACCGACTAGCTTATGAGGACGTTATATCGGATATTTTTATAGATATAATATTGGGTAAAATATATACACATTTGCTAACAAAAGAAAAACTGTCTTTGACAAAACGTGTAATTTATTAGGTTTGAAGATTAAAAATATTGACTAGTTCTCTATTAATGTGTATAGGTAACTATGTCTTTAAATTAATTAATCGCTAATTGAATGTCCGCTAAGAAGTTTATGTTTTTTTTAATAATAAGTGCATAACAATCGAGTAGACCAAAACCTAACATATGAACTTGTCCTAGCATGATAATGTGATATGAAGCGAATCAATATAGTAGTAAAATCTACTTCTGGTTATGTGTAGTTGTCTTCTTCTATCGCTTTATTACTAGATTATAAAATACCGATAACAGAACTTCGTTGTCTCCCCTCCAGCCCTCCTCCACATATATCGAACTACACACTTGTGAATTCATCAAAATCTAGCAAATTCAATGTTTTTCTGATTGTTAGATGAATTTCTAATATCCATATGAATAACATTTTTTTAGCATGCCGAGTTATTTTAAAACTAAATCAATAATAACTTAGTATGACTCAAACCAAAAACAAACGATGTCCGACTATAGAGCATTCTTAGCTATAGAATCTGCCCGATCGAGAATTAATTAGCTTCTCATGAAACAAAAAGTAAAAAGTTTCTCATCACCGATAGACTAAAAACGAAGCTGTAGAGTTTAAGTGAAGAACTTTTATGATTGTAAATTTTGAGCAATCGATAGTCAGATTTTAATCTAATGATAGTATGAAAATTCATGTGTAGTTTTTTTTTTCGGGTTCTTACTTCTTAGTCATCTTTTCAAGTATGGTGAACTGAATTATAGCCTATGGAATCATATGAACACATATTGTAAGCCAATTTACCTTCTCAGATTACTAGATCTTTCCTTATGATAAAGAATATTCCAAAATTGGATCTTTGGAATATTCCCTATCGAAGTGCTTGTCAATGTGTGCTTAAAAAGGTGATTCAAATCATATGATTATTATTTGTCGCACCTAGATCAGACAAAAGTGATATTTTAATCCTTAGACGCCATTATGGACTGTATTGGATAAAATAGTTGATATGAATTGAGTTTTAACGATGATTTGACAAAAAATTTGAGATGATTTTGATTGAATTTTGATGAATTAAGAATTTTTTTATTAAGTTATCTGTAAATTTTATCTAAAATTACATGATTTTAATTTTTATATTTTTAACTAAGATTTTTTTGAAATTTCACCTGAAACTTTTAGTTTTAATTCTTATAATATTTTCAATAAAAATAGTTATGATTATACATTTTAAAATCATTAATTCAACAACAAAAAATATTTTAAAATTCATGTTTCAATAACACATAATTTAATATTTTAAATTAAATCTCTTCAAATGTCCACTTCAATACATCTCCTATAATTACTAACTGTTTATTGCCTGTATTGCCTTTCTTGCTAATTGAATTACTTGACCATTTGCATAAAAAATATGCAAATTAAAAAAAAAATTTGTTCTTATTTATAAAATCAACTAGGTAAAAACGGATGTCATACAAAGACGAATCTTTAGTTATTTAATTTTATTGATAATTCTATTTATAACATAATATATAAATTTTGATTAATGTACTATAAATTTTAAATACATTTAAAGATAACAAAATTATTTTTTTTGGTTTTGTCATACATATTTATAGTTTCATAAATTTGGATTGTTGGAAAATTAACAATATTTACATTTGATTATTAATTATTATAAATTTTGAGTACTATTGTGTAATATAAATAAATTTTGAAAGTTTTTATTATATATATAGTTTGTTAACTTAATTTGTTGGAAGATTAACATTTTTATTATTATCTTATGTGTTTTTGTGGCATATTATTTACAGAAAATTTTATATTTACAAAAATATATAGAAATATATATAAAAAAATATGATTTCGGGTTTAGTTATATACATATAATTTAATGAAATATACAATGATGTGATTGTTCATAGTAAATAAACCTAAAACTTAAATTAAAATTAATATGTTTGACAAATATAATATTTCTTGTCAAAAAATTTAACTTGATTAAATAACAGAATGTTAGAAAAATATGGATATGACACGTAAGTATCAACGTCTTCATAAACCTACTCACTGAATTCATATTAAGCATAAACAGAGTTCATTAGTTTGATCAATGATGGCCAGCCATGGTTGGTTGTATAAAGTATACATATATATAACCATAGTCAACCAGAGAGAGATTTATACCTTACAAATAAATCAAGTCCATGACGTGGCCTTGACCCACTTGCATTGAATTATATTTCCACACGTTCATAGAGAATCTATAAGAGTCTACATTGGTAATAAATCTAGTCTACATTGATCATAAATCGAGTCTACATTATTCCTAACCATTTTCTAAGCCTCACCTTTCTGTTTCCAAAATTTGGAACTAAACTTAAAAGGCTTAAAATTACTCAACCTTGTACTTCAATCGTATTAATTAGTGATGTTTATGTATGATATTAAAATTTTCTACGATTTCAATGATAATGTGTGAGTTGTAAAGCCAAATTATATATTTTGATATTTTCTAATAATCAAATTGTTTAATAATTCTCCCGATGTTTGAATCCAAATGAATTGGTGATTATTTAAATGGCAAATTATGAAATTTGTCATCATTAAATAAATACCGACTAAATGTTATTCCCTCCGTTTCTAAAACAATATCATTTTAAGATTGAATTTTTGTTTTATAAAGAATGTCGTTTTAAATTTTCAATGTATATTTTAAAATAAAATTTTAGTTTTATCCATAGTATTTTACCTTATTAATTAGAGAAAGAAACTAATTTAGTGTATTAATAGAGAGCAGAAAGAAAGTTTACATACTTTTTTTGATTTATATGAAAAATATTAAAACAACAAATTTTCTTTTAGAAACAAAGTGAGTCAACAGAGGGAGGAGGAGTTGAATCTAAGAGCAGCTGCATCAGCAGTCTCTTATAGAAGGGGTTCTGTAGGGAGAGACCATGGTTTCTATACGAGAAACTTTTATCACACTTGTCTATTGGTTTAGTTTTTTTTTCACTTCAAATTTAATCAAACTACAAAAACTAATTTTATATTAAGGAGAAACTCTATTAAGAGTTTCTACTGTTGTAGATGCTCACGTCCAGATTTACTATTTACTTATAAAATTTTTATATATAATTAGTTAGGATATACTTTCGTATATTCCACAATATATTTGTATAGTTGAGATAGTATATATATTTTACACATATGATCAATTCAGTCATAAGTATCATACTTTTATCAAAAGAAAAAAATCATAAGTATTATACACTTACATATAAATATACATATATATATATATATGTCAATTCTCAAAATCTATTCTTATCTGCTCATAAATCTAAGTCAACAATTTTGACAAAGAAATAAAAGAAGTTACAAGTTGAAAATTTGAAATCCTCAAAGAATATTAGCTCAAGAATATTTTTAAGTTTTCTTTCTCGAGGAATATTTTGCAAGTTAGATTCAATTGTAAATTGCATCGTTATCGTTGACCAGCCACCTCATTCGTGTTTTCTATACGAAATAGAATGGTTTCGCGATGATTTGAGACTCGAGCCATTACTCCAGAAGTAATTCTGAGCTAAAGGTATCCCATACATAAAATTTTCATTGTTTTCACTTTCGTAAATAAATATCTATTTAACATTTCGAATTCTTTTTTGCAAATTACGTTGTCACGTATCATGTATCAATAGAGTTCCAACGACCTCTTGACGAAAATTCTAGAGAGTAAAGAAGATGTGCTTATTGGGCCGGCCACCGAAAACTGTAGTAAAGATTTGAACGCACTTCAGAAATAGAAAGCCCAACTAAAGTTCGGTTAATAATTGGTACATAAAAGTAAAACAAAATCCAATCGTACCGTACGGATACTTGCACAATCCCGGTGTTTCCTGACCATAACCGGGACTTGAGGTTAACCTTAAACATTGTAAGATTCACTTAACATTTTTTCTTGTAACATATAATTCATATATTTATATTTCAACCAGAACAAACAGACAATTCATTTATTTAGACGTCGTTATACACGATGCGTCAATTACACAATTTCTAAAATTACCAAAATTAGTAATGTCTGACCCGATATTTACTCCATATATAATTCAAAAGTTTTGTTATAATTTTTCTTTGTTTCATAAGAAATGGAACCAACATATAAGTTTTTTTTTTTCATAAAAAAATAGATTCTTTTCACTTTCTCTTTGCCTTCGTTTTTCAAATCTTAAGACATGACATGTTAACTTCTAGTCCTAATGATAGAACACCAAGTGTAAACTTTAATCTTTAAAGATTCTTTTCTTTCAGTTTGGCTTTTGCTAAAGTAACATTTGATTGATTACATTTGTTGGACAAGAAAAACAAAAAGATATTACATTTGGAGAACAGAATCATAGCCATACAAAAAAAATGAATGAATTGTTTTTGTTTTTCTATTTGATTTGGGTTTTAAATTTGATTTCCATTGAGTAACCGAACCTCCAAATCACGATTTAAACTTATAACATTACAAACTAAACTTAGTGTAAAATCCTGAAGCTTACAAACTAAAACAAACTCCATTAAAGGTCAACTTAAGCATCTAAAAACCAACATTGGTCAGCCACCATAGAAGAATCAAACTCATCATCAACGACAACAAATTAATAAACTCAAAATCCTAGAAAAATCATGGATTAATCAAATAAAAAACAACAGAACAGTGTTGAGTCTAATACATACATACATACACATTACAACTATTATTCATATTCCAAATCTCTCCTCCTTCTCAAATGTTTACATACTACACACACATAGAGTGATAATAAGAGAAGAAAACAGTACCAGAATCATCTTGAGTTTCTCAAAGATCCAAATTCTCCAATTGAATGTTGCTCTTAAGAGGCACATAATCTCCAAGATACCCACCAAGATGATCATACAAAGCAGTCTTATCAATCGTCTGATGATGATAACTCTTACAAACATAATAAAACACACTCTGAACCAACAAACCCACAAGATTAACCATCACAAGAACACCAACAAGTAAACCACCAACCAAAGTCCTTGTAAAAGTTCCAAACTTTCCTCCACCATGAACCACAATAGCTCCAAAAACAACTCCAATCAATCCACAAATCAAAAGGTAAACAAACACCAACACCATAGCCATCTTAGTCTTCCCTTTAAGTAACTCATAAGCTTTTCTCATAGCAGCAATTCCATAAACTGGTTCAAGAACAGAGATCACACTACCTAAATGCCATAGAGCAGTGAAGTAAACATGAACACCAAAATACAGAACAGAGATTATGATTCCAGCTATAATAGCTAAACCTAGACTATGTAAATCAAGGGCTACGAGGAGAATCACAAGGAAAACGAAGAACACTGCATTGTAAGCAAACATTAACAGAGCAACCCAAAGGAAAGTGATGAAGAGTCGTTTAAAGACTTTGGGAATTGCAGTGATTGTTGATGAGAAAGAAACTGGCTTTCCTGTGTAAAGTGAAGCTACCGTAAAGACTACGGCTGCGGTTGAGAGAAGAGAGAAAGCAAAGAGGAAGATTAAGTAACTGAATTGAAAGATTAGAAGAACAGTCCAATCATGACGAGAACGATCTGAGTTTGGTGGGTCTGTTGACTCGAGTTTGGCCAAGATTGGTTGAGTGAAGAGTGAATGAGCAAGGATTGCGAAGGAAAGAGGGAAAATTAGGGATAGGGTTACGAGGTAGAAGGTTCTTGGTGATCGTTTCTTGATTGAGATTGATTCTTGAAGAAGTTGAGGAATTGTCAAGAATTGAAGCTCTTCTGGTTGAAGATCCATGGAGGTTTTGATCGGGAAAAAATTGAAGTCGGTGATGAATCGGAGATGAGAGATGAAGAAACACCGATGGGTTAGTATTGAAATCTGAGAAAGATGAGATTTTTTTTATTTGCGGTGTTACCGAGAGAATATGAAGATTGACGATAAAGACTTTTCTCGGAAACTTCTGGGTAACTCATAAAACACGTTTAAGTTTTTTGACTAGTTTTGTACCAAATTATTTATTATTTTTTTACCAAAAAAATTGGTTTTAATTAATATAATATAATATTTGTTTTTTTTTTGCTTTATTCTATGGGAAATAAAGTCTTTTATGCTTTATTTCTTGCTTTATTTTATATGTAATTGGTCAAGTCTATATACGAGTACAATTCTTTTTGCATGATGCTGAGACGCAATCATGGAATCAGGCTTAAGACTTTGTTCTTTTTGTGGTTTTCATTTTCTTAGTAAGACTTTCATCTTTTAACATCTTCTTCTTTAATCTATACTTTATATATTGAAATAAACAAGTTCAAGGAATGTAACATTGACATATCAGAAAATTTAAATTATTTTTTTTGATAAAGATAAATGATTGATCTTAAGTTTTTTAATACGACCTTTACTAGACAAAGGATTAAATAGATATAATATTCTGAAGCTATGATACTCAATTTACAGGTTTGCATTTATGGATAAATAGAAACTAATTAAAGGAATAATGCTTTCTTGCACTGAATCGCAGTTGCAGGGAAATCACATGGACTCATGGTCCCAACAGTTAACAGTCGATATCAACTTTATAATTCAGGCATCAAAATTAAATACTAATTTTCATAACTAATAAACTCAAATTTATCTCTTGAGATTATTATTCAACTTATACCTTCTTTTGTTTTTTTTTTGGGGGGGGGGGGGGGTTTAAAAAACTATCTTAGTTACTTCGTATAAGTTTTGGTTTAGTTATTCTTACAATTTCGTATAGAGAAATGGACGAGACCGGTCCTTGGTTACACTTTCAACTTTTGTTTTGGTTTAGTTAAATTGTTAATCTTTATACCACTAAAAATGTAACATATGTACAAGACCTAATCGGATGTGTTTTTTGTCTTTTTGACCAGTCGAGATGTTATAGATATATTACATATTTGTTATTCAAATCAGACTCGGCTGATCAGACCATGCATGTTACAAGAAAATAATAAAATCTATATGATCAAAAATATTGAATAAATTAAACACCTTGCAAACATAATTTTTTAAAATAAATCAAATAACACCTTTTTCAAAACCTAAGCATATAGTAATATAAACTTTAGTATTAGTAAAAATTTGTATTCTTATTTAATGAAACTACCAAACAGCTAGGTTAAAGTACCATTTATTTACCTTCAAAATTTAATTATCACGTGTAGAGAATAATCGAAACCACTAAATATAAAACATAAAAAAAACCCCTTAAATTACGATATATAAATAGCATGAATTCATCTCAAGGTTTCATTTGCTAAAAAGAAAAAAGGCCACCACCTTTCTCTTTTTCTGTCTCTCTCTCGTTTAGCATTCTCATAGAATTAGGGTTTTAGAAAGATCAATTGAAGATGAGGAAAGGTAAGATAGTGATAAAAAAGATAGAGGAGAAGATAAGGAGACAAGTGACATTTGCAAAGAGAAGAAATAGTCTAATGAAGAAGGCACATGAACTCTCTGTTCTCTGTGATGTCCCCATTGGTCTCATCATCTTCTCCCACTCCGACAAGCTCTACGATTTCTGCTCCCACTCCACCAGGTTTTTATATATATACACACATATATCTATATGTATATAGACTCATACATATATGTGTTATTGTTTTCGTGGAACAAAAAAAGAAAATGGATACTCTTTTAATAAAATGGGTTCTTGATGGTATCATAATTAATCAATACTATCATCACTTGGTTTCTTCTTTGATTTAGTTCAGAGAATTAAAATACTGACAATCTAGCCAACGAAACGATTATCAACCATTTTAGTGTTGCTTCTTTTATTTTTTCTGCTCACTCGTACGCAAGTTTGAATTGATATTGGTCATCATCTATATTCTTTATAGAATCTATAAATTGGTATTTATATCATTTATATGCTTTATTGGGTTGATTAAAAAATTATTTTATATATAATTCAATCAAAGACATATAATAAGAGAGCATCTTCTGATAACGAGACATGCTCCAGTTTAATTCTTAAGGAAAGTTATGATCTTTACAATATTGATCCAAAAGAAACTTCATATTGATGTTTATCCAGAACTTATTCATCTTTGTTAGCATTTTTCTTCTGTTATCTATTAATTTCCAAATTTTATTTTATTTTTCAACATCAGCATGGAGAATCTCATCATGAGATACCAAATGGAAAAAGGTCACACCACTGCAGACCACAGTTTCCACCCAGTAATTAAAATTCTCTAATTCATTAATTTATATTTATCTTCATATGTTTAAATTCATGGATTGAGCTTCACCAAAAAAAATAAAAAATTTCATGGATTGATTATAATAAAAATAAAATATATATCTGATAGGATCACTGTTCAAATTGTGAGAAGACGAAGGAATCAATGATGAGAGAGATAGAGAATCTCAAACTGAATCTTCAATTGTACGGAGGACATAGCTTGAATCTCTTAACCTACGACGATCTCCTTCGTTTTGAGCTGCATCTCGAATCATCTCTCCAACATACTCGAGCTCGTAAGGTACATACATCTACACTATACATGTGTTTCAGTTTTTTCATAAACTAATAAACGACATATATATTATATATTTTAGATATATTATACGTATTTAATTTGGTGAAAAACCGGTTTTATACACACACACAAATGCGAACAAAATTTTCCTGAAACTTCGAGTTTTTATTTGTTTCAATACATTATAAGAAATTTTACAGTTTTTATGACGATATTTTTTTTTTGCAGTTTTAGTCGTTTCATTACTTGAAAATTAATGGTTTTTGTCTCTTGTTTATTAATTATGTAGTTTGAGCTCATGCATCAGCAGCAACAAACGGACAACCTAAAGGGAAAGGGAAAGGTGAGTCTTGGTATTTGTATTTCTTCCATTAAATCTGATAATAACTAAAATAAATATTAGTTATTATGTAATTTACCATTTTTCATCTGTTCATGTAATGTTGTTGTTTTTCTTATTTGCCCTTGTTCACATGTTTATATTATTTTTGTTTAATAGGAAATACAGATGGATGAAGAAAGCCAACACTTTAATCATCCGGTACATGCGGTATATTTATGTATTTAAAATGTATAAATACCAAAGCTAATTTTTTTCCTTTTGTATTTAATAAAAAGGGGCAAGGAAGCTCTTGGGAGCAGCTGATGCGTGAAGCAGAGAGACAGATGATGACGTGTCAAAGGCAAGAAGATGGTGACGTCACACGCCGGCAAGTGAAGAATGAGTTCCCTTTTTACGGTGAGGAACAACCCACCGGTGTTCTTCAGCTCCTCGACACTCTGCTGCCATTGCCATTACAACCAGTTCCAAGCCCAGGCCCAAAATCAGGCCCAGGACCTATCGGCTAGCAAATAACTGTATGACTGAATAACAAATAGGTTAAAACTTAAAACATATACTGATAGTAGGGTTGACCCGGTTTGGTTGGATTAGGTTGGTACCAGACAGTTAATTAATTCGGTTATTTTCTTTGCTGATTTTCTAATTAACACTGAGAATGCTTTGAATAGCTTTTGGGTTCTTATGTTATGAAGAAATTATTCTCTAAAATATTTTACAAAGAAGAATATAAAAATGTTTATGTAATTGGTTATGTTCTCCATATCTGTTGACTCTGAAGAGTTCATGCAGATCCTTATAACTGTAAACACCGTTGAGATCTGTAAACACCGTTGAGATTTAAGGAGAGAAACACTCTAAAATCATATAAAATGTGAATACTTATTTCTAACAATAAACAAAGAAAAACAATTCGATTACAATTGGAAAAATGGAAACTCTCTAATCTTTAGGAACTCACAACTGGATAAAACAGACAGTGGTAAAAACTCAAACCATAGTAAAGAGAATGGAATAGGGTTGAGGATTTTGAACCTCTTGAATAGCCATCGACAATTTTCGAGCTCGTTGGTCGCAAATTATTTGGTTTAACATGATTCTTTCTCCTTAACCGGGTGGCCATTTCATCTGTCGGCCCCCAAGAACGTGCAGATGAAGATGGTAAACAGATTGGCCTGGATGAGAGGAAGTTAAGTCAGTTAAATGTATGATGATGATGAAATTTGGTTGGATGGAAAAGAATAGACTTACAAGCTTCAACGCCATTGTTGATAACCACACGGTAACCCTCGAGGATGCCTTCTTTCTCAGCAACAATCTTCGATGCGAGCAGAAGTTGGCCAAGAACCTCTACGTGTCTTGGTTCAGCCTGCGATGGCGTTTTAAGGGAAAATATGTTCAGGTAAGATCTTAATCTGTTCCACCAAAAGAAACCTTAACGCTTTTTACATGATTTATGCCATGATTTGATCCCTCTTATTATTGAGCTTAATGGCTTATGATCACAGACAGGCTAAAGATAAGGCAGCACTTACACATATTGATCAGAAACACTGGCATTAGGTTACCCGTTACAGAACACAACAGTATTTGGCCACAAGATGAGATTCTATATATCTCCAAAACCAGACCAAAGGAAGTCATGAGAGGGCATGGTAAGAGTAAAAAGCTGTTTGATTGTGTAATGCAAAATGAAACACGGATAAGCTATTTGCGGGCATACGATGCCAAACAAGTATAATCAAGAAAGACATTATCCTATCTTTGTTCCGCATTTGCTTTCATATGTGCAACCCCAAGAGAGACCAACATAGATTTTCTCTTAATAACAGACTGCGAATCTCGATTTAGGACTGTGTAGAGACAATTAACCGTACCAAAAACCGAATGAATGTAAAATCTAAAACTGACTCACCTTGGCAAGCATGGTCAAACCATCTCTCAACTTGGGGATGAGCAAAACATGAACCGGAGCCTGTGGGTTAATATCTCTGAATGCCAAAACATGTTCATCTTCATAGACAATATCTGATGGAATCTCTTTAGCTATAATCTTGTCAAATCTAAAACCACAAGAATATGATAATTATGTCATAAACATCCAATAATCACATCTAAATCCAGCAAGAACAATAACACAAACATGGATTGTTTTGAAATTACAGCAATTAATCCCAAAATCCATCTTAAAATCTCAAACAATAAAAAAACATGCCACTGATTCTTCATAAAACATTACTAATTATTCAAGATGAATATATCATAATGGTACCATACATGGTCGGAGCTCCGGTGTCAGCAACAGCAGCGGCAGCTTTGGCGGCCGCTTCTTCATTGTGCGTACAAGTAGAACTGATGTATCTAACCGAAATCGATTAAACCAAATCAGCTCAAGTCAATTAATCCACATAACATATAGTAAAATGAGAAATTAAAACCTTCGGGAACGAGTATGAGGAAGAACCCTAATCAATTCTCCAGTAGAGAAGATTCTCCAAGTCGCTCGAACAGACTGAACAACTCTTCCCGCCGTAGAGAAGTTCCTAAAAACACGAAAACCTCAGATGCCATTCGCAAATTCAACAACCAATTCAAAATATCTGTGTCCGACTGAGAGAGAGATTTACCGAAGCAGCATAGTGGAGGAAGTGACAGCCATTGAAGCTCTGCTTCGTTAACCGATACGATCGCCTTTTTTCCGACATTCGTATATCAACGACGTCGTATTTGGAGTTATCAATATTCGACGTCGTTTTGAGTCTTTATATTTCGTTCTCAAAATTTTCAAATAAATTTATTATTTTAAACATTAATTTTCTGAGATTGAGAGGGGAGAGGAGACGGCGACAATGGCGAATTTGATCCTGAGATTACCAATTAGCTTGAGGAGCTTCTCTGTGTCAGCTTCTTCATCCAACGGTAACACTCAGAAGCACTAATCCTTACTCATGACTCTGAAATTAAGCTGAGTCTCTGTGTTTGATTTTTGATTTCAGGTTCGCCGCCGGTGATGGGAGGATCTAGCGGCGGTGTAGGTCCGATGATCGTTGAATTACCGTTGGAGAAGATACGAAGACCGTTGATGCGAACTAGATCCAACGATCAGAACAAAGTGAAGGAGCTTATGGATAGTATCCGTGAAATTGGTCTTCAAGTTCCGGTTAAGCAAAATTCGCTCTCTTCTTCCTATTAACCAATTTTTATTTCAAATTTCTTCGGTTCATATTCAACTAACTCAGATTCACATATCAAAATTGGATCACAGATTGATGTTATTGAAGTTGATGGATCTTACTATGGTACTTTACTAAATTCGTTATTTCATTTGGTGATTTTTGTAATCAAATCTTATGTTCCTTGTGATATAAATCCTCCATTGTTGTAGGGTTCTCGGGTTGTCACAGATACGAGGCGTATCAGAAGTTAGGGCTTCCAACTATACGCTGCAAAATCCGCAAAGGAACAAAGGAAACACTAAGGTATATATATATATATATATATATATATATATGTTCTTCAAACAAAGTTTTTTTTTTGTGCGTGTGTTGAAAATTATTGGTTACATTAAGCTTGTTTGGTATTTGCAGGCATCATCTTCGGTGAGAGTGTAGAATGAAAGTGGCTATCTTTATAAGTTAATAAGAACTTTATATAATCTCTGTGATAAATTAGCTGAGATCTTTTTTAAGTTCAGTTACTGATGGATTATAACTTAAAATGATTCGATCGTATTGGATCATATGAAATATCGAATACGAGATAATACAACTTTCTATATATGTCAACTGGTTTGATGTGTTGATGAGCCAAAAAATGTATACTTTTATACATGTTTTTTTTTTTTAATTTGGTTTACTGTTGTCTTTATAAAATCTGAAATGGATACATTTTGCGATCAAAATTAGAAGGTTTTATAGAATAATGTTTAAGAAACAATAAAACCAAATCTTGCAAGCAGATTTATAGTGTAAGAAGATAAGTTTTTTTTGCCGGTTATTTCACGGAGACGTTGTAATAGAGGTAGCTTGATCGCTTGCTTTAAAGACCGGCATTGAATAAATCATATTGTTAAAGTAATAAGATATATTTAATTAGAACATGCAACTTTAAAATTTTCATGTTTGAAATGGAAGAAGGGGTTCTTGAATTCGTGTGTTTGTTTTTAACTACCAACTTTTAAATACTAATAAAATAGTTTAGAGTATAGACCTCGAATGCATAATTGCTAGGTGGCAGATGCTGATAGACGGAGACAAAGAATCACGTCGTTGATTTGGTATGGTTAACGAATCTTATTCACAAACTAATTGTCAAATCACAAAAGACGAGTGGGGATTATTTTTCATCACACTAAATAAAGTCTAATTATCTTTTCTGATTTCAATCATGGGAGACATTAAAACATAATCACGTTTCTATGGACCCAATTATTAAATTATTTAACAACGAAAACAATTAATGGAGTTATCATAGACTCGTAGTCGTAGCATTATACTTGTTTTTGTTTTTTTTGTAGGTATTATGAAGAAAAGTGATGTACATATATTCTGTATTATGAATATAAAGATAAACTTTTAGTAATGCCTTCTATAAAATGTTAAAATTAATAGATCTTAATTGAGTCAAATTAATGTGGATTTTAAATTTTCTAATTATGTTTATAAGAAAAAAATTGCATGTGTAGAACATAATTGGAAAATTATAGCACATAGTTTACATACAACTGGAAATGTAAAACACAATCTTGTCATTATATGTAAAACACAAAGAAACTCGAGATGACAAGAGACAACACACATTACTCAAGACAACTCCATCTTCCAACCAATCTTGTCATGCCAACGTCTATTTATTACAACTCTTTAGCACATCCAATTAATACATATTTTTGTTTTTTTTTGTTTTTTGTCGCACCAATTAACACAACTTGTATACTATTCGTATGTATTCAAATACTCCGAACATGGTCAGTTCTGTGATTAATTAGAATAATATTGTTTTAGTAATAAAACAATCAAATCGAACGTAGACATGATTATTTACATTAGTTAAATAATATATTTAATCTCTAAATTCTAAACCTTTCGTAATATAAAAATATAGTTTTTTGGTTAAAATATAAGAGATTGTATTTTCTGTATGAGAATACAAAACATAAATATAATTCTTTTTTAAAAGATAAGGTGAAACATAAACATATATTAATGCATGTATCATGTATGTGTGAGCATGTTGGATGGATGGTGATGACCGAGAGGACAAAACAAAGAGTTGATGCAATAAGACAGAAGACGCGTGCAATGAAGATTTCGGATTCGGTCGTATCCTTTTCATTTGTCTCAGCCATTAATCCCCAAAACCCTATCTTCATTTCCTCATCCATCCTCTTTGTTTTCTATATATTTAATATATAATTACATAAAATTTAAATGGTTCCTATGTTTACTTGATAAATAAAACATTTTAAGATAGAAATCCGATTTTTCTTTACCTAAACAGAAATAAATTAAATAATGAACATTAGATTTGAGTAGGTGTGCCCATTATTAATTTCGTTCTGTCTGGATTTGTTTGTTTAAATTTATATGGATTGAATTAAGTTGTAGGCTATATATAGATAGGTAATGTCATTTAATGTTATTCAGTCAAGTAAACATATTTTACAATGATTTGCCCCCAAAAAAAACATATTTTACAATGTTATGGTGTTAAACTGTTAGTTTTTTAACCGTTTACCTTAACTTAAAAAAAAATACCATATAATTTTTACGGCCACAGGCGAAACTCTACTAGGTTAACTACACAATTTCATTATTTATGATGCCATTTGAACTCATGGTTGTTAAATTAACTACATATCTAAATTATCTTTTGCATTAGACATTTGTAGTGTTATCTTGACAAACAGTGTGAAAAAAATTAATTATAGATATGATAACTTTTTTTAAGAAGTTGGTTCTGATGAATATAATATACTTTCGTTTTCAACTTCATCATCAACAGTAAAAATAGTAGACATAAATTTTTAATTATTGAACAAGTATTATTTTTATCCAAATAATCCAATAGACTATTGATACTCATTTCTTACGATAACTAAAATCAATAATCATTTCAAATATATGAATGTTATTTTTACAAATGAGTTTCTTTGCTATTGTTTAATGCTAAATAGTAATTGTCCAATTCGAAATTACAAAACTGTTAGCATCCAAAACATTATTTATAATATATAATCATATTATCCAAACGTAGGCGTGTATTCTTCTAACATCTTAGGGGGGGAAAATCTTATCATCAAACATTTAATAAAATACATATCGTACAAAATAATATAATATCATGATCTTTATATTAAAATTTTACTGTATAACAAAATAAATACATATGTTGACAAAAAGATAAACAAAATAAATACACATTTGTGGTCCATTTCTCCAAACAAGCATCTGTGTAAGTGTATTATTTTTATTTATTATTTAAATAATTATTCAAAGTTCCTGTTGTTGAAAAACAAAAATTATATATATGTGTGTCTGTGAAGAATCTCAATTCAAGTTGAGGCATTTTTCTGCCTGTTTTCTTCTTGCTAATGTTTGCTCTATCCTCCGCAAAACCACAACATGGTGCTTTTCTTCTCATTCTCTTCTTTAATTGACTATTTTCAACTAGTGTTCATGTACGATTTGCATATCTACATGGATCTATACCTATGTTGGTTTTGAGAGGCTGAAGCTGCCAGCATGATCTGGTAATCGCTACATACGACATACACACACCTTTATGCACACACATACACTTGCTAATTTCCACACCTCAAAGTTATTTTTCCTACAACATAAAGCGTGTTAACTTATTTTTCATCATTAGTCATCATTAATTCCTTGACTACATATAATATATATTTATGGATTCATGCGTGTGTGTACATAGTTTACATGCTTGCACTTTGTGGATGATACAAGATCTACACACAAATTTGAACCATTCAATATATAGGGGTGTGTGTGTGTGTGAAAATAGTAGCACCAGGTCATCCTGTAGCTTCAGTCACTGAATAACCAACAATGGCAAAATGATAAACTTAATTTTCATGAGATAAGCGATTCTGCATCTTTTACGAGTCCCTCTAGGCCTCTATCATCATCATTCGAGGTAACAATAAATTTACTTTTTTTTTTCTTTTTTTCTGCTTGTTACTTCCTCGTAAATCCACTAATGTGTTATTTTCAGAGTATCATATCTTCATTCTCATTTACCAAAATAATAATAATCATATCTTCATTTTCCGTGATATGCGGCATATGTGTTTTAGTTACTGTGTGCATGTATGAAATGTCCACAAGCTCATGTTTGTTGGTAGGAACGCGTTTACATGTGCCTATGTGTTTCTTTGCCTTGACGTATGCTAAGATTTATAATTAAATAAACATATAATATATCCAGTGACGATTTAAAGAAAATCATATTAGTTTAGTGACAAGATATTATTAACAATTTATCATATTCAAGACTTGAGAAATTTTTTGAATAAAAAATCTATAACTTTTTTAATTAACTAAAAATACCCTCTTTTTCTAACCATGGTTAATTAAACAATTAACTGCTTCTTATATACATCATTGTCCTCCTAAGACATATATGATAGATGTTCTAAAGTATAGGGTGTTAACATGGAATCTTATGATTGATTTATTGTGAATGTTGTGCAATGAAAACTAATAGATCAAACTTGTTTGAATGTAAATAATTTGGAATTGTTTTTCTTTTCTTTTTATTTTTTTGAGGTGGGGGGGTACAGAACTGTGTGTAATTATAATCTTCTTCATCCAATGAGTTAGAAACAAGCAATATCCTTGGTTCTAGATACCTCTACGAACAACCTTGCTTACTGTTATCATTTTCTTATTGTTTTGGAATATATATTGTTATTTATAATGTTCGACCAGAGAAAAATCAACGTCTATGTAACCAACATTAAGATTCAAGAAGCTTTGATGCGTTGATCAGCCCCTACAGCCTTTGTTTCGGTGATTGTTAGTTTGGAGGATGCATGATGGTTTGTATTAAGATCATGAAGATTATTCTTCCTCATATATACTTTCATCTCTAAGGATGTAATTTAAATGCATAGTTGATTTCTTATGTCTTTTGATCATTTGTAAAAATTTAGTGATTTGTAGAAACAATGATTACTAATTTAATACAACACACTTTAAGAACATTAGCCAAGTGGTCAATACAATTACACAATGGATTTACTCTTCCAGATTAAGGGTTTAAATGGATGCAATAGATAAAACGGATAAAACCATATACGGAATAAACCATCTAAATTTTGGGATGGATAATAATTCACTGTGAACTAAGTTTATTTTTTTTATAAAAGCTGTCCATACTTAATCCGCCACAATTTTATTTTATTTTTTATGATCGCACCACTACAGACTATAACTATTAATTGATAAACAAAAAACCGTCTAACCCATAAACGGTTTTGTCCATTCTATCCGTTAGAAACCTAAAGATACAAACCAAACTAATATCCTTGGAATCAGTAATAACTAGGGTTTTGGAGATATGTATCACAGTTCATACTAATTAATTATAAGGATCTGTGGCCACCATAATTAATAATAATGATGTATCAGAAAATATGTTTTGTGGAAATCAATTTCTAATCTCGAAACAGTTCCGGGCCTACTTGCATTTCATGCGAAATAATATTTGTTTGAGCTATGTTTTGGTATCAAGCTAACGTTACATATGGAAGTTTTAATAGAATATTGAACAATTACAGATGTATGACAATTGATATCTAACCTGTTCTAAACAAAGTCATCCATGACAAACAATACTTTCTCGGAAAAATTAATAGCAAAAGTAATAGACTAATCATAACGTCATCACTCATCTAGCAAAACAGCTTAGTTGGTCTAAGCCAAAATGCAAGTAGTCACATCTGTAACCACTTCTCTTTAGAAACCTGGCAAAGACTAAAAAGTCACAAACCTTTTCTCCTTTTTACGTTGATTGAGTAGTTTAACCACCACAGGTACGTAATTGACTTTAAAAAATAATAATTAGATCCATATACACAGTTGGGAAGATTCTTTAGTTTTACGAGAAGATGACTGTGATTTCCCAATGATGGTAACGTTATAAGATAGTTATTACAACCTTGACAGATAATAGAACTAAAGATAGAAACAAAAAGGATTAGATTTCCATGTCCATTACGTGCGGATCGTCTTATTTGTGACGTCGAGGACGTTGGTCAATTAAGACCATAATTAATTTTACACCATCTGAATACCTCTTGTTCTTTTGGTCTCGATAATTTTCAGCGTAAGCAGAGATTTTGACGCTTTTGGCAACCACAATGTACCGGCTGATAGAGATATTAGAGCATCTTCGGGTAGAGTCTTTCATGTAGTTTCTCACTAGTAAAATAACAAAAAGGAAAAGAAAAAAAAAGAGAATGGATGTGAATCGGTTCTCCATGAGAAACTTTTTAACTATTTGTCTTCTCCTTATTGATTTATTTTCTTTTTATTATTAAAATTTTAATTATATAATTAATTTATTATAAAAATATTATTATTATATCTCAGAGAAACTTAAAAATGTTTCTTCCTAATGGATATGTTTTTATGTCCAATTGTTTTGGTGCTTCTGTGTGTATTGGAGGGACCGAAATTCTCACTTTCATGAACAAATTAAGACGTTTTACATCATTGTCAAATTTGTTGCTAAATTTTAATTATTTTGTTTTTAACGCATGTAATTTCTGGATAAAACTCGACAAACAAAAAAAACCAAAAATCAAATCTACCAACAATTTTACAATGGATATTTTATTTTGCTCAACCATGTCATTAATATTCTCACAATATTCCCAAAAAACCTAAAATCTTGTCTATGTTCTTCATTTAAAGTCTCAACAAGAGTTGGTCTCACTACAAGAAAGTGTTCTATTTGGACACCCTATTTTCTTTGAAAATATATCCATCAGAAATATTGTCCAAAAGCTCTCGAAAATTTTCGTCGAAAATATTTAAAAAAATCTGTCAAATAAAATTCCGTTGAACTTTGGATAGTATTTGTTTTCAGAAATATCAGTCAGAGAAATTGCATTCTTTTATGATAGCTATGGGAAATTGGATATTTTGAATAGCTTTAGGTGCAATCCAAATGGAAGAAGAATGTGCAGATAATTTGAAGAGATGAGATTGTAAAATTTTGGTTAATCTACAGTATTCTTTATATGGTTTGAATTTGGTTGAATTCAAGAGTCCATAGTTTCACATCTCTGAAGGAGTTATAATGGTGGGAATTGCAACAATTGTGTAAGCTACTTGGTTTCTCAATCTGCAATGGTGGTTGAAATCATTTCTCAAAATAAGGTTCATATGGCTTTCAATTCCGATTTGGATGCTGCTTCTTATGGATTGGATCATTAGAATCAATCAGCTCGCCGAGTGTAATCAATCAACAATCTCAGGTCTATTGAAAAAAATGTGAAGGTCTTTAATTTTCTCGGGAAACATGTCAGTGAGAATCTCTCACTTACCCAGATCATCTCTCCCGCTGACAAACCCATTTTCATATCAGACAGTAACCAAAAGTTTCCGACATGGGTGTTCGAGGCTTTTGTCTAACAGCTTCAAGTCCACGACGAGACTTGAAACAAAAGCTGTTGTGTCTGAAGTTTCTGATCTGAAGCATTATCCTAGAATCGGCGCTAAATCCACTGGAACTATATCGCCGGCACATCACCTTCAAGTCGTTGAAACCGCCGCTAAAACCGGGGCCGAGGTTTCGAAATTTCATGTCTTTACAATAAAATATCCGAACTTTTGATTGATTTTAAAAGACTAAAAATTGTGTTCAGTGGTACCAGAATCGAGTTCTTGGGTTCATTGAACAGAGAGAAGAACTTTAATTGATAATTTTCACTTAATTTTGTGATATGTTTGTTAGGTTGTCATGGAAGCTGTAAACAAGCCAAGGAATATCTCTTATAAAGGCCTCAGTGATTTGGTAACTGAGTAAGCACTTGAACATTAAAAATCTTCATCTTTTAAAGTTGTTAGCTTATGTATATTGAGTTTTTATCTATGTTCATGTTGATTTGATTGCCTGAAGCATTTGCTGAGTTTGCAGTACTGATAAAGCAAGTGAGGCTGCTATTTTGGAAGTAGTTAATAAGAATTTCAGTGATCATCTTATTCTTGGTGAGGAAGGAGGTTTATAGGCGATTCGTCATCTTTACAAATCTCATTGCTTTCTCTTCATGTGTGTGGAATCTCTGAGATTTGAGTATTAATCTCTTCCTTTTTATGCATAGATGGAACAACAGATTTTGCTCATGGATATCCCAGTTTTGCTGTTTCTGTTGGTGTTTTGTATCGCGGAAAACCCGCTGCTGCTTTTGTGGTAGATTGATATGTTGGTTTTTAGCATGTTTTTTTTATTGCATTTAATCATCAATATCTTGTATTTACATCTCATAATTAGAATCTAGGTACATGTTTGTGTATGTTTTACTCTTCTATAGGTTTTGGAGTTGAAATATACAAGAAGAGGGGTCAAATGGACTAAAAATGATCAAAGTGATAATGACACCGGTAGAACTCAACGGCGAGGTGCAACGGCAAGGTGAGCGGTATGAACACACCAGAGGCACGCAGCGGCATGTTGTCGTGGTTTGTTGGCATCGCTGCAGAGGAGACCAAAGTCACCTGAAGAATTGGCGGGGACTTACAACTAGAAAACTACACCGGTGGAAGGCAGCAGTCAGGTGCAGCGGCAGGTGGTGATCGATGGAGACCGGCAGGATGCACCAGCGGGGTCTCGACATCGGTACAACTTAGCGGTTTGCTTGCAACAGTTTTGTGTGACCGCGGAAACGGTTTTGAGTTTGATTTTAATTCCTAAACCAAGTTTTGACTACTTGGTTATGTGTCGACCTAGTTCTCATTTATTTTTACTATAAATACTCTAAACCTAAGTATAGACATTTTATGCTTTGTTTTAGAAATTTCTTTTTAGCGTCTTTAAGTTTTTTTGCTAAGACTTTGTATGAATTTCAAAGTATCAATTTTTCCTTAAATCTTTCATCTATTCTCTATCAATCATGATTATATAAAGATCAATCTTGTTGTTTTGTATTTTCATGGATATTCGTGAGTAGTCATTTTAGGACTCTTGAGAATGGTAGATTTAGAGTGATTATGAGTTGATTAGTGGATCTTAGGTATAAAATATTATGAATTTTTGATTAATATGTGTTATTAATGCTAGACTAACATGAATTATGTTGATTTAGATTTTAGACATTTTCATGCCCACAAAATGTTTGATAAAATGGTTGAACTAATATAGTAAGTGCTTTACATACCTAACCTATGAAAATAGTTGATTATGCTGTGTAGTGGTTATTTAGGCATGTAATTAATGATCAATGATTACTTAATCGCAAACGAAAGTTATTGATGATTAAGTGATTAAAGAACATATTAGTGCTATGGAAGTGACTTAATTGATGTTAGTGACTTAATTGATGTTAGTGACTTGAAACCGAAGGATTAGCTTTGTTAAGTTTTATTAAGATCTATTAGTTGACAAGTGATCACCCTAGTGAATTACCTTATACCGAAAGTTCGATTTTCCTCTATTTGATTTCAAAACCGTTTTAGTCATTTTCCGCTTTTATTTACTTTCAAATTAGAATAAAATGAAGTTTATATTCTTAATGAATTGATCTTGTTTTTCCGTGAATTCAACCCTTAGTGCTACTTACAATAGATCTACTGACTGACCCTTAGTGCTACGTACAATAGATTTATTGACTGGTTGAAAAAACCACTTATCATAGATCCATTATATATACTTGCACTAACTGATATGGCTTGTTACAGCTCCTCTTCGCTGATTCTTTGGTCAATTGGATAAGTAAAAACATATTTTCATTATGCAGGTAGAGTTTGTTGGTGGTCCGATGTGCTTGAAACACTCGAACCTGTTCTGCAACTGCAGGTACAATGTCAAAAGATTATGTTTATCTAATTCGGTTATGTATTTAAGCTTTGTCTAACTAGTTCATTTCTTAGGTGGGGGAGCATTGTGTAATGGGCAAAAAATTCATGTCAGTAACACTGATGCTGTAAGTAATTTATCTAGAGTTCAGTTCATTTCTTTGGTGTTGTTACACATCTAATATTTGGGTTTGATTGTAGGTGGAGAGAGCACTTCTTATGACAGGGTTTAGGTATGAACATGATGATGCGTGGAGTACTAATATGGAATTGTTCAAAGAGTTCACTGATGTGAGTCGTGGAGTGCGAAGACTCGGTGCTGCAGCAGTTGACATGTGTCACGTGGCACTAGGGATTGCAGAATCATATTGGGAATATCGTTTAAAGCCATGGGACATGGCTGCTGGTGTTCTTGTAATCCTCTTCACCTTCTTGACATCTCCTTACCGAACTACAGATGTTGTAGAGCTTAATCCATGACAGAATTTGAATACAGATAGTAGAGGAAGGTGGAGGAGCTGTGACTCGGTGTTCGATAGGTCTGTTGTGGTGTCCAATGGAGTTCTTCACTCTGTTAATACTTTTTGCATATGCTTTTAATTTGGTATGCTTAGAGAGTCGGTCTGACATTTTCTGGTTTAACCATTGTAGCTTCTGGAGAGAATCGAGAATTTGAAGACAAAAGTAATCGATTGCTCGCTGTGTTTAAACTTTAAGACTTGTTCAAGATAGGTACCTTTTTGCTTCAAGGCTTCTCTCTCACAATTACATTAGTATGATCTAAACTGTAAAGCTCGTATATTTAGAAATAAATCGACGAAATTTGAGGTGTAAGATTCGTGTTCGGACTATGAAAATTGACAATGATCATATTCTCTTACACTTGGTGAACAAAGGCTTCATGGATGAACAGACCGGTCTTCCATCGTCCAGTCCACACCTCATACAGACCAAACTGAAGCTTGGTATCTTGGTTAACCGTTGTGGGACTAACCGAGATTTCAAACAGGCCATCAGATTCGTCAGGTATATTAACAGGTTCTGATCTGTCTTTCGGTTTACCAAAGTTCTGGTTAACGGATTTGATTCGTTTCCACACCGTCTTGCCTTTCTTTCCTATTTTAGCAGACATGAAAAGCGGGGCTTGGTCCCAACCGGATGCGTCTGGTTTAAACGAGATTATAAAACCAATTCGGTATGTTTTTCCTGGTTCAATCTTCTCGAATGTACCGGTTACTTCTAACCAACTCACCATCTTCAGCTCAGCAGGTATCCTAAAACCAAATAAATCAAATGAATCAGGAGACTTTGGTATTAGAAACCGACAAAGTTGGTTTATCGGTTAAGTCGGGATGAACCGGAAAGGTACCCTGGTTCTTTAGGGATAACCCAATATCTGGAGTCACCTCCCCAAACGTAGTTAAGACCACTCGGTTGAAAAATCCATGATTTTCTATAGGTCTGCTCAATTTAACAAGAAAATGACAAGCAAGATCAAACAAATATCATTTAGAGTTTGGTTATATCATATAAAAGAATGTTGTCGCAAATCATTTTAGTCTCAGAGAAGTCAACAGTAACTGAAATCATAACTAGCAAAGAAAAGAAACAAAGAAACTCACATCTTGTTCCATTTTGGAGTCTGCTTTATGGTGCGAACTCTTTTGTGAAGACATTTTCTTAATTTTTGGTTTTTTTTTTATACCATCTTTCTCGAAATGAGCTTATAACGACTGAGACAGAAGGAGAAATACGTACTTTAACCAAAACCCTGACTTTTCTTAAACTGGAGGGACAAGGTAATAAAAATGCTTTAATGACCAACGAAAGACAAAGCATATATACACAACTTGTTGCACTTAATCTGAATAAGAATCTGAGAATCAAACAAAGTTATATTTCTCAAACCACTTGTCACTCTTCTTGATTCTCTAACTATCGAATCTCAACTCACTTTCAAATGCAAATCTTATTTTTCTCATACTCTCACGTTTGTGGTCATATAAATTTTAAAATATAAAATCAACGGGAAATTACTTTTTTTTAGAAGAAGTCGAACTTTGTCTCTTCCACAAAAGTATTCAGTCTTCACTAAGTAATTAATCCAATCAAGACTAAAATTTCAACTGAATCTCCCTTGTTTTGAGAAAAGTGTTGAAACAAAAAAGCTTCAAAAGAGAGAGTTGGCCAATCTTGATTATGATTCTGTGTTTTGAGCTCCAAAACAAAAGAACATCAGAAGCACTCACAGAGACAAACTTCATTGGCGTGTTTAATCTTCTTCTCTCAATCACATACTTTCTCCCAATCATCAGCCACTTCCGTCTCTTCTGGTTGTTTACCAGCAGCTTTCGAACTACTTGTCCCTTCCGTCTGAACTAGCAGCTCCATCGAAACAGCCTTATCGGGCTCGAGAATGCTCCAGCGGTTAACTGAAGGAGTGATCAAAGTGTTATCCTTTGTTGATTTCCACACAGATCTTTTGATGGGGGAATCTTCTGTTACCCAAGAGTTGTCTGGTTCCTTAATCACAGCCTTATTCCATGGATTTCCTTTCTGAACCGAGCTGCCTGGCATTCCCCATGCGTTACTGAGTGATGGAGATTGTCCTGGGTTCTGTACAACGGTGACAGCTCCTTGGTACACAGAACCATGCTCAAGCCTTCTCATGGCAGTGGCTGCTCGAACTGGATCGTGGAACACAGCTAATGCATTCTTGTCATTTAACCAAACAAGCTCGCATTCGCCTCCAAATCTTAGAACCAAGGCACTGATGTTAACTTCCCTTGGGAGATCAAGAAAACAAACCACGAGTCGAGGTTCCATATCGACCAGAGGATCAAAGGCTGGTGCGTGTGGCCCGCCTGCTGAGACAACTCCTCTGACCCCGATGATCCTTGTTGGGGATTTTGACTTCTGTGTAACGTAAACCATGGTAAAGCGTTTTGGTTCCCAACCAGCGTTGCTAACAGCAAGTTTCCACCTCTCAGCTATCAACCGAACCGCATCTCGTTTATCCTTTTCCATTGGACAGAAGATATGGAGCTTCAGGGCACTACTTGTGCTACCTTTGGCCTTTCCGAGTACCAAGAACTTGCACCGTTCCTCAACTGCTAGCACCCACTTGGGGTCACGTCTATAAAGATCTGAAATGATCTCAGTCATGGTAGAATTCTCACCAAAATGTAAAGCGTCTAGGTTTGGAGGAGCGATATCAAATGCATCTTGAAGAACCCGCTTACGCTCTAGCTTAGCACACTCTTCATCACAAGCAAGCTTTCTCTGTCCAAGAGGGATCCTTTTCCCATTTGGCTCGACAGGTTGGAGCGGCACTGGAAGCTTCTGCAAAATGGAGGTTTCATAGATAGAGTCACCGCTAAAACCACCAGCACTTCCTCCTACGTCACAAGGGACAGTAGTTGTTATCCGACCACATGAGCAAGTAATTGTGAGTGGAAACTCACATCTCTGATCAGGACAAGGCACAGAAGGATGGCACAGCACTGCACAAGTGTGTCTGCAGTCTTTTCTAGGAGCACCACACATCTGACCACAAGTAACACGCAGACCAGTTTCAGATGTGTTACCACCATTGTCACAAGGTTCAGCGTGACAAGTCTTGGCACAAGCATGCATGCCACAACGCCTTGTCTTTCCGCAGATTTTGTTACATCTGATGTCTTTTAACCCACAAGGTATGTTCCTGAGAACCACATGACCACCAATGCATTTCTTCTCAATGGGCACTGAACAAGGCAGGCAGTCTCCGAAATGGCAACCATGCGTAGCGGAATGGCCACAAGGCTGAGGAACCGAGCAAGGAAGCTGACAAATCGGGACAGGCGTTCCACATGGTAATGGAGGAGGTATTGAAGTTTGACCACAAGCACATGCAAGATCAGTGAAAATCATCTCTAGACAAGGAGGACAGTGGCCACTGTGACAGAGAGTTTCACAGGAATGCTGTCCGCACCTTAGCCTCTTTCCACAAGGTATTTGGCAAAAGTGGAGATCAGAATCACCAGATAGATCACTATTCTTTGGGTGGTTTAAGAGAGGGCAACAACGCCCACTACACCTATGTCTCCCACAGTTTTTCTTACGGCCACATGGTTTAGCGCAAATGAACTTCTCCGTCTCTAAAACTGTTTTGTAGCATTCCACTGTCCGATATGATGACCCACACCTGCATTTCTGGCTGACTTGGACTAAACAAGGCAGACAATCACCTGAATGACACATCTCATTGCAGTTATGGAGCCCACAAGGAAGAACCCTGCTGCAAATGTTTGAGCAAGAAGGAATCGGGTCAAGGCAACTCTGCCTCTCCTCTTCCAAACTCGTTTTCCCACAATGACATGTCTTTACTCTATTCGGCAGAAACTCACAGTCCCCACAAGGCCCAGGATGGCAAACCCCACAACAGAAATGATTACCACACTCAAGCTGTTTTCCGCAGTTCAAATTGCATGAAAACACACCATCTTCTGCTATCACCACTCCCTTCACATTCATATCACCGCAAATGACACTCTCCACCATTTGCTTGCAAAAGCAGGAGGCATTGACTTGTACTTGACAAGGATCACAAGGGCCTACATGACATGCCCTTTCACATCGATGACGGCCACAATTGAGAACTTTATCGCAACTCTGCTCACAATTAAGATTAGATTTTCTTTCAGAGCATCTAGTTCTGATCGTCTTCTTCCCACAAGGACAGCTACGAGGTGGGGCAAACGCCTTACATGGTGGGCATGGACCAGGGTGACACTGCAATACGCAAACATGAGGACAACTATTTTCTTTAGCCATCTCAGCTGTTGCAAACTCCTTCCCCAGCGCCTTCCCACATATATCTCCACAAGAGTGAGGAGTCAAATATGGATCACTTAGTGGGTCTTTCCTCTTACCACAAAAGCATCGATACAAAATCTCCTTTGATGATGTCAACTGCACAAACTGACAACCTGGACATCTCCAATTACTACCTTGGTTTTTATCCGCCAACAAATCAACAGAAGTTGGTGCTCGGGCCCATTTCTTAATACAATTCAGATGGAATATGGAGTAACAACTGGAGCAAGACCAAATATTAGCAGACCGCCTAACCATGTCATAACAAATCATACACTCAATAGAACCTCTCATTAGTTTATCCTGTATCTCTTGCACAAGTTGAGGTAGATTTGGGTCTGTCAACACAATAGTCTCTTTGCCCCCACTCTTTTCTTTATCCAACCCTGTTCCCTCATTTACAGTCCGGGAAAACCGACCCCTAGAACCACCTCTCTGACGATTATCTGGCACAGGTCTCGAAGCATTGTTCCTTCTTTGGCGGCTATAAGGAGGAGGACCTGGGACATTACCCCTTTGGTGAGGGTTATTGAGCAGAGGACCAGACTCATAGTGTTGTCTTTGCTGATAAACAGGACCATGGCTAGCACCAGCATCAAGGCTTACAGAATTCGCATTTGTATAAAGAGGAACCAAAGTCTCGTTTACAACCACAGAGGTAGAGGAGGTTCCTCTTGGAACCCATGTTTGCTGAGAAGTTTGAGGAGTGAATCTTGGCCTTTCTCTCCGTTCTCTCCTGACTTGAGAGCTCATTATCTGTCACTCCAACAAAAGAATAAGATCATGTACCAACCTCAGCTCCCGGAGCAATGAAATCCCTAATTTCTGTAAAACAAAGCCACTACAAAAGCTCAGATTCTAGCAACCAACACAATCAATCATAACTACTAAAGATTATACATATATCTATCGAAAGATTCTAAGCGAAGATAAATTGCATTTCTCATAACATGCCGTACGATTCATCTACCATCGGCGATTAAAAATTCTAAAATGTTCTTCATTCTTCGGAATCTCAAAAGTAAAACAAAAGAGCCTCACATAGTTCCCGTTTCTAAGGAAATTTCGGAAATCTATAGCTACAAATTCAAGAATTTGAATGATTAACAACCCACGCGCAGATTACCGATTCACAGAACCAAAGATGAGAAGAGAATGGCGAAGAATAAACACCAAACGAACAATTTCTGGGGAAAAAAATCACAAGTGACAATATTAGTCTCTTGATTTCTCAGAGAGAGAAAGAGACCGAAGGAGAAAATGGAGTGAAGAGGACGAAGAATAAGATCTTCCTTTGTGAATGGTTGAAATGGACACTCTTGAACCGCCTCGTTTCAATTGGGCCTGAAATCGTAGCTAACTCAGATACCCTGTGTAAACCGGGATTTGATTGACGGTTAATTTTCGGTTAGGGAAACCCTGGCTGGTGCCGAGTGAATTGATTCCTCTCTCTCACACTGAGCCTTGTTGTTTTGTAAATTAAACGACACGCAATCGGAAAGGTTTATAGTGAGACGGTACGGTGTTCTCTTAAAACCCTTTTCTCAAAACAGAAGCTTCAAAAACTTCAAAACTTTCCGACAAAATCCTCCGATTCACGCCAGTTAGACCGTCGGAATTTCAATGGACTCAGGGGTTTTGTTCTCCAGTCAACTCAAATTCCCGGTGAATCCGCGGCGGCAGACCTGGGAAACCTCGATTGCTTCTCCGTTGACGCCTTCCCGGAATACTCTCTCCTTCTCTTTCCCAAGTCCCGTAGACCGATTTGTAATGAGGATTGGATCGATTGTAAAAGCTGCTTCGTCCTCTCCAACAGTAGCGGAGGTCGATAGTTCGAGAGAAGGAACAAAAAGGAAGAAGCTTGCTGTGTTTGTGTCAGGAGGTGGTTCGAATTTTAAGAAGATTCATGAGGGATGCAGTGTTGGTTCAGTTAAAGGAGATGTTGTTTTATTGGTTACTAACAAAAAAGGTACTGCATTTTTTCTTCAAGTCTAGTTTCTGTTTTTGTGTGTTGGTTCTTAGAGTTAAACATATAAGTGATTGATTTGAATAGGTCTCTTTTGTGTAATGTGTTTTGAGTTTTTGGTTTATGTGCTGAGTTTCTGTTCATCAATTCCAGATTGTGGAGGTGCTGAGTATGCAAGAAGTAATGGCATTCCTGTTTTAGTATTCCCAAAAGCCAAACCAGAATCATCCGATGGAGTCTCTTCTACTGAGCTTGTGGATCTTCTTAGGTTGTGACTCTTTACATCTTTATTTGTATCTTCTTCCTTGAAATGAATGGTGTTCCCGCTTTTTGCTGAAATTCGTATATGTCTCTTGACATTTGCTTAATGAACAGGGAATATGGTGTAGACTTTGTTCTTCTAGCTGGATATTTGAAACTTATTCCGGTTGAGCTGGTCCAAGCTTTTCCTAAACGGATTCTAAATATACATCCTGCACTTCTTCCTGCTTTTGGAGGCAAAGGGCTTTATGGTATCAGAGTGCATAGAGCTGTTCTAGCATCGGGAGCTAGGTAAAGTCGCAAACTCATACAATGTTACAATGTAACGAATGTGTAGTCCAACGGTTTTCCTTCCGTAGGTATTCGGGTCCAACAATTCATTTTGTCGATGAGGAGTACGACACAGGACGGATACTTGCTCAAAGTGCAGTGCGCGTGATTGCTAATGATACACCAGAGGAATTGGCCAAAAGGGTTCTTCATGAGGTACTACTAAAGAATACCTTTGAACGTTACATTTCACAATCCAGAAGATTTCATTTGCCTTTTTTTTTCATTTTGGGCTCAGGAACACAAACTCTATGTCGAGGTGGTGGCTGCGATTTGTGAAGAGCGGATTAAATGGAGAGAAGATGGTGTCCCTCTCATTCAAAGCAAAGAAAATCCTGACGAGTGTTATTAGATCCTTAGACAAATGAGTTTAAATAAATTGGATCTCAGATTAGTTCCATTTTCAAAACGAAGTGTTTCAACCTAGGTTATAGTCTCCAGACTGCAGGCCGTGGAAGAATTTTTTTCCCAAAGTATAGATTGAGATATGTTTCTGAAGCTAAATTTTTGTTTCGGCTGGATCGAAATCATATGGAAGTAGATGAACTTAGAATCAGGCGACAGCATTCCAGCGATTGGTGTTGTATAATACCAAATGCCTTAATTAAAATTTTTTCCTAGAATGTTTTTATTGCAATGAAGTTTGATTTCGTCTATAAGAATCAAAATCTTTGAAATCCCAATTACAGATTCTAGCTTATAACAAAACAAGGTTTGATCATTAGATTTGTTCTTAGAAGAAATGATTGTGCCTTAAGATGGAGCACCGAGATAGAATGCAAGGCGAAGAATGTCACTGAAGATTCCACCAGCTGTGACTTGAGCACCAGCACCAGGTCCACGAACAATCAGAGGCTGTTCTTTGTACCGTTTGGTTGTGAAAGCAATGATGTTATCAGCACCCGAGAGCTGAGCAAACGGATGATCTTTCTTGTACCGTTTCAACTCGACCGTTCCCTTTTTCTCTACTGCGTCTACAACTCCTACGTATCTCAAGACCTAAAATAAGACGGCAACACAACACAATCAGGAATGAGTTCTTATTGAGGTGGTGCATTTTGTGTGTTTAAATGAGTTTTGCTAAGCGGCACTACTTACTTCTCCTGCTGCTTCAGCCTCTTGTCTTTGTTTCGACAATTCTTCATCAAACTGAGGTAGCTTCTCCATGAACTCTTCTGCTGATGCACAAGCCTGTGAATAGAATACTGAAATGTCAAAACGAATATCCTTATTGGTGATGTATATAATTGTGTGATTTTATACAGACTTACTTGAAGAGGCTTTGGCACAAGATTCTGGACCGGGAGGCCCTCAAGATCCAATTTTAAGCCTGATTCTCTGGCAAGAATTGTCACCTGCAAAAGTAGCAGTTACAAGAAGGTTAAAAATCAATTAACTGTTTCGAACACAAGGTGCATTGACTCGATTTGATGACAGAAAAAGAAACCTACTTTTCTGGCAACATCTGTTCCAGATAGATCTTCTCGTGGATCTGGCTCTGTGAAACCTGCCTGCTTTGCTTCTGCTACAACTTCACTGAAGCTTCTAGTGCCGACAAAATTGTTGAAAAGGTAACTTAAAGTACCACTGCAGAAAGGTGTCAAAGCAAATTTTTAGTGTGAAGGTAAAAGAAGCCAGCTTGTGTTATCTGAACAAATTGTTGTGGAACCAAGCTGAACAGGAGATACCTGAAAATTCCCTCAATCCGTAGTATTTTATCCCCTGTTTCGAGAAGACCTCGTAAAGTGCTGATAATTGGAAGACCAGCTCCAACAGTTGCTTCATAGAAGTAATGTGTGTACGATTTTCTTTGAAGATCTCTGATCTTTAGATACTGCATTTACAGAAGACTGTTACCAACTAGTCATAGAATTACAAAACCTCAACGGATAAATACTCAACAAGAACAGATTTGTAGCTTCCTATTCAACAGTCATTTAAGCAACTATCAAACGCTTTACCTGATCAAGTGGTCCTGAGTTAGCCTTTTTGTTCGGGGTGACCACGTGAAGTCCTCGCAGCAACCAGTCATAATAACAGCTGGCGATATCAGCATCAGCCGTGCAGTCAACCATAACAGAGTTTGGAATGAAATGATTTCCCTTGACATATTGGGTGAACTTCTCCATGTTAGCCGTCTCTCCCTCTTCTTTCATAAGTTCTCTCCATCTTGATAAGTCGATTCCTCTGAAAGATGATGATTGTGTAAAGATACAGCAGTAATGCAATTCACTAAAAATATTAATATAATGTTTAATGACTTACGATTCACTCAGCAACATTTTACTTGAGCCAGTGATCCCTATAACACGCAAGTCAATTTTAAACTCTTCTTTGAGCACTGCAGCCTGTGAAAAGGAATTCAAAGATGATTCAGCTTGAACCTTGATCCGTATTTAACAATAGTCTCGCATATACACATCAGAGACTAACCTGATCTCTAATCTGATCAAGTAAGGTTCCACCAATTAATCCCGGTCCTATGATTCCCATTGCCAAAGTGGTTCTCGAAAGGTAAAATCTTGAGTGCACTGCTCTTAATGCCCTAATGCAATCTTCACGCTTGACGACTACTGTAATATTGAACTCAGAGCAGCCTTGAGCTATAGCACGTATGTTGATATTGGCCTGCAGGTATTTAGGAAAGGCAATGTATCAGCAAAGCTTCTTAGCAGAATAAAAGGATATAAAATGGACGATAGAACTGTCATCTGATTTTCTTGGCAAACATTAGACTTATTTTACCTTTGCCAACGCATTGAAAAAAGTGGCAGAAACGCCAGGAGTGCTTGCCATTTTCTGGCCAACTGCTGCTAAAATGCTACAATTAGGGATGATTTCAATCTGAAAAATAACAATAAAACCATAGTTTGAGAAAAATAGCTGATGCAGTAACAAGCATCCTGCTGATTTTCTAAACAGGTGTTGGACATATGCTCATCTACAATAGAAGACAAAGGAATAGCTAGTTGATAATTTCGAAGAACAAAGAGAGATTTAGGGGCACCTGGGAAAGGCGGCCACCAGTCAAAGCTTGACGAAATCGTGAGTTCAATGCTTCAGAAACAGCTTTTACTTCCTTCTCAGGTACAGCAAAGCACACAGAATGCTCACTACTAGCCTGCATTTATGTAATTTATGAAGAACTCACAACTGATAGGGGAAAACATAATTGATGAAAGAAACCAGAAAGCCGAACTAGTGATCCAAAGACCTGTGAGATCATAATAACATTAGCTCCAACTTCCTTGACAGCAGAAAATATGGCACTGGCAGTACCAGGAACACCAGCCATTCCAGTTCTACAAAGAGAATGCAAAATTTGGATAAGAACACAATAAGCAGAGATTGTATAACACAATATCCACAATCAGCTCACCCTTCTACATTTACAAGAGCCAAATTGTCAATCGTCGCAAACCCTTTTACAGGAGCATCTAATTTATATCCATCCTCATCTTCAATCTGCCGGCATATCATTGTTCCAGGGGCAGAGAGGTTGAAAATATTCCTTATTACAATTGGGATGTCATATTTCATCACTGGAATGATGGTCCGAGGATGTAAAACGTTTGCCCCAAAGTAAGACTGCAGATGCATATGAGCATGAGACAACGATTACTGAAAATTAGGCATTTAAAGAAGTGCAAGAGGTTGAAAATTTACCATTTCCCAAGCCTCTTGATAAGAAAGAGTCTTCAGTACAACAGCTTCACTAACTGCACATAAACATATTTGTTAGAATAACAATAGACAGTAAAACTGAGGAACACACGCCTCTCATGGCTCAGTATCTAGTCCTAGCTATCCAGTAGTTAGATATATGCAATGCTTGCACATACCTTTCCTTGGATCTGCACTGTACACACCATCAACATCTGTCCAGATTGTGAGTTGGTGAGATCTAAACAGGGCACCCATTATAGCTGCAGAGAAGTCACTCCCATCCCTCTTGAGAGTCGTTGGAATGTTCTGCGGCGTACTGGCTATGAAGCCAGTTGCAATAATAATCTTTGCCGAGTTCTGAGAAAACCATTTTTCTAGTCTCTTTTCTGACTCCACAAAGTCAGGATCGACTTGATTAGAGTTCGTAGGACTAACAACAAGCACATCCCTTGCATCCATCCATGTACAGTCCAATCCGCTCTATGAGCAAAATAGACACAAGCATAAGACAAAAATAAAATAAAAGAACACCTAGTTCTTTCTTTAAAGGAATTTCTCACGGCACGTCATATGGGACTTTCATACCTTTCTCACAACAGCAGCTAACATCTGAGCAGACCACAACTCTCCATGACCAACCACGAAGTCTGAGAAAGATTCTGTGGCATGACCAGCTGCATAGATAGAAGGGTTCATAACAGAAAGAATCATATTTCAGAAGAACATATACAAATCCCATTCAATTACTTAATACCTCCTCCTAACAATGTGCATTGAGCATTGACAAAGGGGAAAAAAACAGTACCTATGTAAATGGCACGAAGCATTGCTTTGAGATTGTTTATATCATCATGCAACCGAGCCAAGAACCTCACAAGTTCGTCTCCATCAAGCAACTCAACAGCCGTTGCTCGGTGCTTTTCAAGAACAGCATCCAAAGCAGACAAGTAGGAATCATCTCGAGATTGTGCTCTATGAATGAGATCATACATCATATCAGTGACCTTAGCCATTGCTGATACAACCACCAACTTCCTCTCAGAATCATCCTTAACTACAACATCAGCAACATCTTTGATCCTCTCAGAGTTTCCCACACAAGTTCCTCCGAATTTGTGTACAGCCCAAGAATCTCCCTTAGGAAGATGACCATTCTCCACGGAATTATCCAATGCTAAATCTATTTTGAAATACCAAAGAAATGTAAATAAAAAATCTACAAAACAATCATCCATTTACCCAGATAACAGACAAAGAAACGTTTGGATTTCAAACCTGTGACGGAACCTAGAACACGAGAACTCTGCAATTCGCTTCTTACGCTATGGCCTATACAACTCCGGCGTCTAGAAATTCCAAAGGAAACACGATTCGAAACGAGACGTTTCCCGTAAATGAACGGAACGCGAACCTTGAAACCTCCCGCCGAAGCAGCCGGAGAAGTAACAAATTTAGCCAGAGAAACCACCGGCATATTCTGTAGAAATTTTCAAATTCGATTTCTACAAATTAAGTAAAAAACCAGTGGATTACTAACTTCCTACAACGACTAAATGTAATAAAAAAAATGAAGAACAATCATACCGATACCACAAGTAATAGCTCAGTCAAAATCTTAACGGAAAATTTCCACCAGAGAAGAAGAGCCGCCGAGATCGGAGAAGAAACAAACTCGAAAACAAGTGGCAATTCAGTAAATCTTGAGAAGGACGGCGACTTGTTTTGTTATATGAATCATAGTGGAGTAATAAAACTCGATGGCCGCCACGTGTACGTGTTCTATTGCTTCTATCAAGTATGGATGGTTGAGATTAGTTTCAATTTTAATGAAAATAATGTTTAGAAAAAGACTGCATAAAATGTGTCCATCCAAGCAACACTAGAGTCAAGTTGCTTAAAAAGGCTTGACAAATAAATACATGAAATTTGGTGAAAAGAAAAACACATGACATTTCTATTTTTTAATATACATTTTTAATTTACCAACCTGTAGTTTATTAGATAACACAAACAATTATTGGACATCACAATATAGAAAATTTCGTATGCAACATACAAAAATGATACAATCAATTACATAGTTTTTCTTAACATATCTAACGATGGACAAGATGAAAATTTGGAACATCAATTAGCCCCAATATCTTGAGAAACAACTAATCCAACTTCTGTTTTCCAAAAGAGCCACACTTCACCATAAGAAAATTTTGCATCATACCAAGCTTTCGTTCAAGGACAAAACTCCTATTTGTGCGTTGAGTCCATTGTTCACAAATTAAATGTTGCTTCAGTGGTTCAGGGACTAAGTTATTAACATTGGCTAAAGATCAAGTAGAAAGTTCAAGTTCAACTAAACCCGAGGAGATTCAATATCTTTTTTCCTTTTGTAATTTTGGCTTTTGACAAAAAAAAAAACACTATAACAAAATTCCATCATTTTTAGATTTGAATATTTTTAAAATAATCTCATACAAGCGAAGAAAGCAACTTTTAAATTAATAGGTATAAAAATCAAAATTTGATGCAATCAAACTTTCAGAGACGCAGCTCATGCGGTATATACCAATTGACCATTTGAACAAGTTCATCAAGCGTCACGGGTTCGAAACCATCTCAAGCCTCTCCGTTCTGGTTTTTTTTTCCTTAGTCATCAGACTATACTAAATCGGCCAGTCGCCGGCGACGATACAAGCACTATCTATGTATTCTTCTTTATTTCTCTTCTTAATCTCAAGTCCACGGCCAGAATCGCCGTCGTTTTTATCACCACCACTACTCCAATCTCGTTCCATTTTGAATCTCACTTTCACTCGTCTCTGTGGTAACCTCCCACCGCTTCTATCTCTAGACCTCTCAGATTTCAAATTCTCCGGTAAACTTTCACGGCAAATAACGGAATCAGAGTTTTCCCAGAGGTGATCAGATCTATCTTTTGTACTGTGATCTAAGTAGAGACTAGCGTCTGGGAAAGGTGGAAGCCAAGCTGGAACGGACTTCACCTCCGGCGAACGAATCAACGGCACACGTGGCAAATCTCTTCCCAACGATCCATCAATCTCCCGCTTCGGTAACGGCTTAGCGAAAGGGATTTCAGGAGCGTATGTGACGAAATCGGAGAGGTTACGGAGAACAGCAGATCTAATCAAGCAATTCGATTCGGTGTCGTGCACGGTGGAGCCGCCGGGGAACCAATCGGAAGTAGATAGAGAGATGTCTTGGAGAGCATTGACGATGTCGAAGAGGTTAACCTCCGTACGATTAGCTGTGTTTGAGAACGACGAAGCGAGTCCGGCGATGGATTGTAAGAATTTGGTGGTGATTAGGGTTAGAGTGTTGACGGCGGAGGAATCGGTGGCTATGTATCCAATAGATCGGCAGATTTGACTGACGGCGATTTTGGTCAGAGAAAAGGAGAACTCAGCCGTGGTTGTCGCTGATTGGTCGGGTTCATCGAATCTCACTCTGGTTTTACGGCGTCGTTTCATTGGCGGTGGAGATTTTGTGAGGACCGAGATAGAGAGAGAGGAGGCGAATTGAGAATGTTAAAGCTTGAAATTATTAGAACCCTAAAAAGTTTGGTAGGTTTCGAACCGGCGTCGCATTGGTTAATAGTTTTTAATAAGCACGTACAAGCCACGAAACCAAGATCTGGTCCTTAGTCCTTTTTCTTTTGTCGGAAGAATGAAAAAAAGTGGAAACTGAAGTTTTACGCATGATCTTTGACTTATATTGAAGAAGTTTTTTTTTTCTTTTCAAATCCATAAATCTTACAAATCCAAATCCAAATCCATACACCATAAAAATCAAGGATTTCATCATCACCCTTTTTATCAATTAATTATCTCTACACTATTAAAACAAAAGTACACATGAGAAATTATTGTATCCAAATATCTCTTTATTTATTTTTATATCCAAACAATTTTAAATTTAATAGTATAAAACAAATACTATTTCAAATTTCCTAAAAATATCTCTACCTAATTGAAACCAATATATTGAAAAAGAATTATAATTTTTCTTTCACCTTTATTTGATCTTATTTTTAAATTATTATATAATAATTTTTTTAATACACTAAGAATAGAAATGAGATTCAAAATAATCTAAAACATTGATTGGATCATAATGATCAGCGAGTTGGTAAAATCTCTACACGAGTATCTCGTTTTCTTACCCAATCTCTTACCTGTTGGACTAAATAATCAAATCCAAAACATGTAATTTATATAAAAGGGATTGAGTACAAGACGAAAAATTTCCGACGAATACAAAACATGACAGGTTTTCGTCCCAAAATAGACAACTCAAAAACAAATATTGGATAACTAATTTTATAATATAGACTAATATATATATATATATATATCTTCAATATTATAATTACTTACAAAATATTAAAATGGGTATATTATGTTAACAACAACACTAACACTTTACAAATTTATGAAGTTGAAAGTACATATAACTAAAAAAAAAATAATTATAAAAACTAAACGAACAATACATATATAAAAATATATTGTTTGGAAAACTGAACACAAACCAATAAATCGTAAACAATAAATGGGATTAGAATCAATTTTTCTTCAAGTTTAAATTGTAATGAGGATATTTATTTATGTGATGGAAATTAATTATACTTAAGATTGATAATTGTATTGTTTTCATTTAGTTAGAATTTTTTTTATTCCGATTAATTTAATATATAATTCGGTAGGATTTTGATCTTAATTTTTTCATTGAGAGTAAAGAACATGATTCATTTGGCTGATTCAAATAACAAAAATTTCGTATTGCTACAAAAAAATAAAACAATTTGATTTTAAAGCATGATATTATAAACAGTAAAGAAATAAAAAACTACAAATACATATTAAACAAATAAAATAAAAATATTTATAAACAGTAAAAAAACAAAAAGCAAGTTAAATTACACTAACAAAATAAAAATATTTATAAACAGTAAAAAATAAAAAAAACTACAAATTTATATTAAAATAGTTGACCCGCGGTATAACGCGAATTCAAATCTATACTGAAATGCAAAGACATGATAATATGTTAAAATGAGAAAGAATACATAAAAAAAAAGAGATGATATTACACGAGAAATATTGGGTTAGGCATTATTAAAAGAAAAGGTATTGGGTTAGACTATGTTATTTTGGGTTTGTTTGTATACTATAGTTTTTTAAAGTTTAGTCGCCTCATATACTTGTATAAATATATGATATACAACGTATGAATAGATTAAAAATATTTTTAAATTTTTTTACATAGTATTAGAACCCCATTTGTTGATATAAGTAGGATGGGTGGTCCAAAAAGGGTTCCAAATTTTGAGTCCAAAGATCCATTTAGTCAACCAAGTATGATATTGAATTATTGATGTTTGGTAATGAATAAATATTTTGTTTCTATATTTTATATAAATATATAAATTTTTTCAAAGAATAAGTGTATATAATTTAGTCTTATATAGTTCTATAGTAACCATATCATTGTCTATGTAAGTCTTAATTTTTATTAGAAATATAATGTTATACGATTAATTTGTATACTTTTATTTTTTGAAAAAATTGTATATCTAATAACAATGAGAAATATAATGTTAACCTAATAAAAATGCTTAATCGTATAACATTATATTTCTAATAAAAATTAAGGCTTAAATAGACAATGATATGGTTACTATAAAACTAGTATAAGACTAAATTACATACACTTATTCTTTGAATAAATTGTATATCTATATAAAATATAGAAACAAAATATTTATTTATTACCAAACATCAATAATTCAATATCATACTTGGTTGACTAAGGGCCATATAATTAATCTAGACGAAGATGATGTTTGTTTAATACCAAAATTATTTTATTCAGATGTCTCATTTGGATGGAACATCCAAATGAGTTTTAAAATTTAAACCAAATTTTCAAAACCATCTAGATAAACCAAATTGGATCATTTGAATGGAAATATTTCATCCAAAAATAACAAATGACAAATGTACCCTTAACTAATTTTATTTTTATTAGTTTAATTTGTTTTAAAAATTTACATCAACAACATTGGGATTTCAATATTTAGTGGCTTTTGGCGGGAAAATGTAAATCCACAATTTTGCAATTTTACGGTTTAAAAATATTAATACAATTATTTTCATAAATATTGGGATTTTCACGATTTTGATTGAAAATGTAATTTTGATAATTTATGGTTTTGGCGGAAAAATATAATTACATGATTTTTTGTCAAAATTGGAATTTTACGGTTTTGGCAAAAAATATAATTACACATTTTCTAGCTAAAATTGGGATTTTACGGTTTTGGAGAAAAATACAATTCCAGATTTAGTTGTTTTAGCGGAATAATGTAATTTCACATTTTTCTCACCAAAATTGAGATTTTATGGTTTTGGCGAAAAATACATTTATGAGATTTAGTGGTTTTGGTAGAAAAATGTAATTACACAGTTTTCCCGCTAAAATTGGGATTTTATGGTTTTGGCAGAAAATACAATTCCAAGATTTAGTTCTTTTAGCAGAAAAATGTAATTCCGCAGTTTTTCCGCAAAATTGAGATTTTCCAGTTTTATCTGAAAATACATTTATGCGATTTATTAGTTTTGGCGGAAAAATATAATTTTGTGATTTTCCAGTCAAAATTAGGATTTCATGGTTTTGGCGGAAAATACAATTCCAAGATTTAGTGTTTTGACGGGAAATTGTAATTACGCAATTTCCCATAAAATTTGAGATTTCACGGTTTTGATGGATATATATAATTTTGAGAGTTTACAGTTTTGGCGGAAAAATGTAATTTCTAGATTTTTCTACCAAAATTGTGATTTTACGGTTTTAATAGAAAACACAATTCTGAGAGGTTTTGTAGAAAAATGTCATTTTCTACTTTTTCATAAAAAATCGATTTGATGATTATTCTGATTAATAATTTTATGTGATTCTGTGATTCAAAATATTTTCTTTGAATATTAATCATGTATATTCAAATACTATTAGATTAAATCATGGGGTTTTAGTCTTTTTTGTTAAAGTATCTAGATGGAGATGAAGATTTAGAAAAAACTAACCAAAAAAAAAATGTTTATTCAAATGTATTATTCAGATGAACAATCCAAATAAAAACAAACAATATTCAGATGAATTATGTAGATGTAATATTTAGATCGACCACTTAGATGGAAATGATATATGAGCAAACAACGACCCTTAAATGGATCTATTAAATGGATCTGAATGGATGAATATTTTGTTTCTATATTTTATATAAATATACAATTTTTTCAAAGACTAAGTGTATATAATTTAGTCTTATACTAGTTCTAGAGTAACCATATCATTATTATTTAAGCCTTAATTTTTATTAGAAATATAATTACTTGGTTGACTAAATGGATCTAAATAGATAAATATTTCGTTTCTATATTTTATATAAATTTACAATTTTTCAAAGAATAAGTGTATATAATTTAGACTTATACTAGTTCTATAGTAACCATATCATTGTCTATTTAAGTCTTATTTTCTATTAGAAATATAATGTTATACGATTAAGCATTGTTATTTAGATATTGAATTCATTATTATCAAACCAAACAAAGTTGATTATTTTTATTATTATATGAAGAAGGTATATTTCAGAGCTTCATCTAATTAAAAATACAACATTTCTTTCTTTACAACCCTATGGAAGGGAAGGAGTAGGAGGTTTAGATTTGTGATGACGATGTTTGTGGCGAGGTTTATTTTCTACCGAACAAATGCTCACATATTTTTGGTTGTCTTCTTCTGCTAAATTTATCGTCAAAGGGGAAGGACTAGGAGGATGAGGTTTGCAATGACATGATATATGCTCACAAATTCTTTGTTGTCTCCTTCTGCTGAATTTATCGTTGAAGGGGAATGAGTGGGAGACCTAGGACATTTTTCTACTATAGATCCATTACATTCGGGAGCCTTACATCTATTACAGTCCATACTTTAAAAATTATTTTATTTTGATTTGCGGTTTATTTTAAGAAAAACAACGATGTCAAATTAATATAATATATAATTCAAAATTAGTCATTTAGACGTTAATCAAAGATGTGATTGGTAATATCGTGACCTAGAAGAATCATAATTTTTCCAAATTGTAACAAATATAATTACCGAAACATCTACTAAATGAAAAAAACTTAAAATTAACTTAGAACACGAGACTTATTTGTTTGGCCTTTAAAATGGCAAATTTACCAAGGAAATCAAAATACTAAACAAAAAATTACTGTTTCATACAACTGTGTGATATGCAAAGTCCCATAACCATTTCACCATTTTATGAATAATTTATCAATCAAAATTCACATGTACTTACAAGAAAAAGACAACAAAATTCACATGCACCAACTGTTCTAAAACAAATGTTGGTCATAGCTAACAATGTTTGTATTTCAATCTTTAACAAAAATATATATATAGATGTATCTGAATCACTGAATGCTTGATGATTTTGGTCAAGTTAAAATTAGTCTTGCGTCTATTTAAATATACATGGGATGGGAAAGCAGTATTCTTTTTCTCTTTATTTGAAAATGTACTTGAAATTTTATATTTTTTCTATATAATTTTTTTCTCTTTATATATGACACTCATATAATGACCCAATATATATGTCTATAAATAGATTTCAAATCTGTTTATTGTAATACGTCCACAATTTATTGTATTTCACTTTAACTAAAACATTTTTTTAACTTTTGTACACAATAACAATTATTTCTTTTTTATTCATATTTGAAAATGAGATATATCTTACTTTACTATAGATAATTATATTATTTATTGTTAGTTTATGGGCTCAATCTAATTTATTTTATCTCTAGGCCCAAATCTGGTTTATAAGACAAAATGGACAAGATCTTGCAAAAAACCTATGTCGTTTCATATGTTATTAGAAGATGTCAAGCAATAAACCTAACACACAGGCCGTAAGAAAAACACAAAAAGAAAGAGAACATATGATTATTTCAAGTTGTTGGTATTATCTTATTATAATTTGTTTTATGTGTGAATTTCCAAACATATCTATCAAGGAAAAAGAAAAGCAACCGCCACTAATGTTTGTAATAACTTTCGCCAGATAGTAGAAATTGTGGGAGATGATTTCTATCCAAAATATAATTGTTTGAAATCGGAAACTCAGATGATCAAATTCTTGAATTAAATTCTATCGAAACCAATCAATCGAACATAAAAATATTATAAATTTATTTTTCAACAGCATAGATTTTCAAACATGAGTCAAATGACATTAAAATGATGAGGATAGTACAAACTATCAAAATACATATTATGTTTAGAGCACTCCATTCTCACCAGTTTCTCAACATTAAAAAAATAAAAATTAATAAGAAAGTAGGAAAAAAAGAGATACGGTTCTTGTTAGAGAAACTAGTGTATATGTATTTATGTGAGAAATTCTAATGTATATGTATTTTATTTTAATTGGTTACCCTTTAATATAATTTAATTCTTAATTATTTAATAAAACTATATTAAAAAAATATTATTATATATTTGAGAGACTGTATTAAAAACTCTCTACTGAGATTGCTCTTATATTTAATATTAATATTACATAATTATATAGAAATTCGTGTCACTATCACCAATTTTCGGAATCCATAATATTACATAATTCAATCCACACTTTGTAGTTTAAAAAAATGACTATCAATTGAATATTAGCCATTATATATATATATATACTTTGGTCAACAACCATTTTATATTAAAATTCATCTTTACTCAAACCATATGAAGAGCTTTACTTGAACTATAGTATATATCTTCTTTACATCATGTTTGCTCTCATCATAATCAGTAATCAATATTGCATACCTGAAGTAATAAATCAACCTTTACTGATAATGTAGAAATTTTTTTTTTTTCCAAATCTATATACCATATATAAATCAAGGATTCTATCGGTCCTAAAACAAAAGTTAGCCATATCTAACAAATCTCTTTTCAATTTATAAACTTTATTTCATTTCAGTGGAAGCATGGTAGCAAATAACTTTATTTCATTCAAGTGGAAGCATGGTAGCAATATAACTGGGTATATTGACGATCAGTTATGCAGCACGCACATTTAACATATTTTACTTTGGGCAGTCGAGCACATCTTACCTTGGTTTACGACACACATATTTGTCTTTTATGCAATACATCCGGCGAAAATCAAAACATGTCACCTTTGGACATTCGAGATATGTGTTGCATACCCCTAAATGATTCACATCGATTATTTTTGTATTAATCTTTAGTAACGCAAGACACATGCAAGTTCCGTTGTTGTAATATCCTAGACCTCTATCACAACTAGTCACGGCTTGGCACTCAAGGTTCGTGTTACATTTCCCTATGTGATTCACGTCGACTCTAGCTATTTGTATCCATCGCTTGTAACTTAAGACGCTTGCAATTTCCATTAATGTCACAATATCCCGGACCGCCCTGACAAGAACGTAGGCCGTGGCACTCAAGGTTTTTGTTGCATAGCTTGGCTTTGCAAGATCTTGTCCTTCATCAATGAATTATGTGTTAGTCCCAACTTGAATTGTCATAAAAAATGAGAGTAATTTCTATCATTAGTTTTCATATTTGTGCTCAAATCTCGTTTGAGAACGAAAGAGGAACAAAAAAAATAAACTTATTTAATTTTTTCTACTCACATAATTTTTGTATAGAATCAGATTTTACGTGTTGTTTCTCTACTTTCCTGTTCTGTTTCGTACGAGAAAACTATAGTTCCCACTTGTACCTTTAGACACGTTTAAAACCTATATATTTTGATCGCATCAACCTTTACTGATGCCAGTTTTAATAACATAATTGTATATGATTTCATTTGTTAAATTAGAAAACAAAAGATAGGTATACTTACCAAAGACAACGACAAGAAGAGAAATAAATAAAAATAGCTTAAAGGAAACGTTCTTCATATTTCAAGTGTATGCTTTTCTTTTTGCTTTCAATGGTGAAACTAAGCTATTCTTCATCTCTTTTTATAGCACAATGTACTAATGGGATGTAGATAGTGGAAACCAGGATCAAAGAGCATTATCCCACTTTAAAGTTGTTTACTTCGTGAACCGGAAGATTACATTTTTCACCTAAGTTTTAATAGTACACGTTTAACCAATTTAATGTTCATGTACTTAATTAATATATATGCCTATGTAATGTGGTTTCTTCCTTTTATATAAATGATTTAATTAACCATTGCTATGACCTTCTAGATATGCAGATGTGCACATGATCAAGTATATACTCGAATACTATTTCGTAAAAAAAGAATAGACATAGGTCATTTGCACCATACAACATAAGATACTTAATTGATTAATAATAAATTTAAAGGGGTAGGAAGTCAAATGTAAATTCACCATCGATAAATGATCTATATAAATTCTTTACACGTGTGAAGAGTAAAATCCATTCGATACCTCTAATTTTGTTATAAAAAGGAAAAAAAGCCTAGAAAAAGCTGCTATTTTCACAGTTTTTTTGTTGTATGTATAGTTTAGGTGATGACCAGAATATTTTGAAAGATTTGGTAGTATAAATATTTTGGGAAAAATATAGGTGTAGCAAATACTAGATTTGATTAATGAATTAAATGAAAGATTATAAAACTGGAACTTTCATGACCTTTTTTACGACAGAATATTTGATACTTTTATCTAAATGCTTGATGACTTTGGTTAAGTGAAAATTAGTCTTGCGTTCATTTAAATAGAGTATGAAAAAACAGTTTTTCAATTTATTTAAAAATGTACTTTAAATTTTAGATTTTTTCTATATAGAAGATATTTTTTTCTCTTTACTTATGGCACTCATTTAATGATCTAAAATACATGTGTATATAGCTCTCAAATCTGTTTATTTTAATATGTCCACATTTTATTGTATTTAAATTTAACGAAAATTTTAAAAATAGAAAACAATTTGTACACAATAATAATTATTTAATATTTTTAGTCATATTTAAAAAGAAAAGATAACTTAACTTGAAATAATTATATTATTTGTAGTTTAATAAAATTGACTATTAATTGAATATTACCCATATATATATATATATATTTTTTTTGGTCACCAGCCATTTTATATTAAAATAATTGGGTACATTGATGATCAGTTATACAACAGACACATTTAACATATTTTATTTTGGGCAGTCGGGAAAATCTTGCCCTTGTTTGCGACAAACACATTTGTCTTTTATGCAACACGCCCGGCGAAAATCAAAACATGTCATCTTTGTACACTCGAGATATGTGTCGCATATCCCTAAATGATTCACATCGATTCTTTTTGTATTCATCGATTCTTGAAAGATCCCTTTGGCCACCATCCTGCTGAAAACACATTTCCACCAAAAGAAACCATGTCAACACATACATACATATTCATATACAACAACATAAACATTATCCATACCGAGGGAGTACAGGTGGCTGATATTTCTTGCATTTGGTGCCAATACAATCGTGAATGCACTTTGCTACATCAACATAAAACATTTCGCATGAGTGCTCGCATCTGCTGCAACATTCATCATATGCTTTATTTCCCATTGCCGGTGATGGCACCATCGTCAACGCCATCATGATCATCATCATCACAACCATACACTTCTTCTCCATCTTTTTGTGTGTGTGTGTGATTTTTTTATTTACTCTATTTGCTATTACCAACCCCTATTTATAGCTTTTAACGTTCTTCATTATTGGAAACATATATATTAGTTTGACTATGTAATTATACATGGACAATAAAATATGATGAAGATCAACGGAAATTATGATTTCTATATTGTTTTCAGGTCAACAAAGTATTTTATAATCGTATACTCGACCCAAATTCAGAAACGTATATTACTATTATAATTATTATTTGTTTCCATATAGTTGATTAATTTGACTACACGAATATGTTGCCAAAAAAAATATTGACTGTAAATCAAGCTATTTAATTGGTGTCAATCAATGAAATCAAATACTCTGAATTTATTATATCATAGTACAATTACGTTTGACCGTATCAAAAGAGTATTGATTTATATTAATTACTCAGTTTCCAGATTTGCTGCAATGAAGAGAGTTTTTTAGGACCTTTTACATTTTTTTAGTAACTAGTATTTTTTTTCCAGTTCAAAGATCGGTAAATCATTAAGGGAAATATTTTTTTTTGTAATCGTTGAACGATTGATAAAGCAAAATGTTTTTGAACTTGTAATGATTTGATATCTTGTACAAAAATGGCATTTACATAGAAATTTTCTAATACTATATAACAAACTCTATCATAAATAAAAGGAGAGGAAAAATATCATCTCTTCCATGTCCAGTTTGAGTAAAAAAAAGAAAGAAAAATGTTAGTGATTTTTTTGTTGGATCATCTTTTTGGTGTTTTGCTTGTTCTTTCCAAGGAGCCACCAAGAATCTTCTTTGCACTAAAGAGACTTCTCACCAGAACCATTCTTTTGTTTGGAAGATTGATTCTCCAAGCTTACAAAGATGTATGGATACATATGAAAGATATTCAAGTTCATAAATTCAAGACACATCACATTCATACAGACTAATGATACATGGTAGAACATAACTGGTCTATGTGAAACTCTATGTTTCATGTTTGGCCATGTTTTTTAGACCACATATTTCAAAGATTTGAGGAAAGTTTCAAAACCCTTCATTTGATCAATATATACATACCCAAAACATAACCACATTTTCATGATCATCAACAATAAGCAATCGAGGAACTTATATATAAGCTTAAAAATCAAGATTTTCATATAGGAATGGCTTTGGTTAGAGGTATATATTTTGATGCAAAGAAGGTTCTTGGCCGCTCTATCGTAGCTGCAACGGCAACAACAAGAAAAAAACATGTGGGTTCTCTACTGAAAGGGTTACTTGCGGTATATGTTGGTGAGAGTCTAAACAAAACAGAAATACATTGTGCCAGTTTTTACTTGAATGAGCTTTTGTTTCAAGCTCTTCTCAGTAAATCCGAAGAATAGTTCGAGTTTTATCACCCGATGGGTGACCTGACGATTCCTTGCACAAAAGTTACCTTTTATTGGGAATAATATCTCACATCGAAAGTTGGACAAAGATCTTAAGTAATATATAAAGGATATGAGTCAATCCACTTATTGTCAATTTTGTTTTCGTTGCAAGCACATAATATAATATAATATAATATAATATAATATCAAAACCCGATCATACACTGTCCAACCCGATCCATTATCGACACAATCCAAAAATTTGGTCTGCCGATCGATGCTCGAGTATATCGAGATTATTAGCTAGAAGTGTCATCATCTCGAGGGGACGTATTGGAAACAATATCCCACATCAGAAATTTGACATGGATCATAGGTAATAGATAAAAGATATTGGTCAATCCACTCATTGCCAATTGATTTTGAGTTGGAAGCTCATAATCTAATATTTTTCTCACAGTTATTTCTAGGATTCAAGGATAATCATCTATCTCATTTCCACAAAAAGTTAAAGAGTATTTCTAACTGTAAAAAGATTTCATCTTTCTAATTCTTTCTAAAAGATTTGCTCTAGAGGATATAAACTTCTATGTGATGCCAATTTTGTATAATGAACAGTTGAATTAAACTCTAAATCCAGATCAGATTTTTATATTACAATATTACTGTAATATCCAAATGAATTCTGTTTATTGAGGTATAATTAGAGGAAAGGTAAATAAAAAGGGCGAGGATTACAAAAGATTAAAATGAATTGAGTTTGCCACAAAACCTTTATTAAGTAATACTTGAATCCCCAAGATGACGGGAATAGAGCATTGAGCTGAGTATCCACTTGTAAATGTACAAAAGATTAAAAAAAAAGGTCGAAAGGTACCATCAGCACATCATCAAGTCAACTTAGGTAAGACGGCCATACTATTGGCACCAAGTAAAACAGGGGTGTATGACTTCATCTAAAGCTTGACACTCTATTGCATCTTCTTACCATAAAATATGTGGCGAAAAGGTCCACTACAGCCATGTAGATGAGTAGTCCATCTGAGGAGGCGTTCAACAGCCCAACTGTTATGAGCGAGTCAGGACTATTTTCTTTGTAGTGGCCATTTATAGAACCACTACAAAAGTCGTTGTGACCACAAAAACAAGGCCATTACCACCTTTTTATCCACCTGTACTCTACCTGCAACATGTTCTTAAGTTTTCATCAAATGATTTCAAGTTATATTCATTCAAAAAACTAAGTCTTTGGAGAAATCAAAAATAAATGGGACTAAATAAGCTGGCCGGAACTGACTAATTGGAAAGGATAAATTCATCTAGAGGATGCATGCTGATGCAGCCACTGAGACCCATGCCTTTGAAAATTTGGTGTAAGCAAAGAGCAGCGATGAGACCTTTGACGGTGCAAGTCTTGTTTGTTGCTCATACAAATAGTCCTATCACTATTGAGTGCACCACTATTCCTAGCTCCAAAACATGTTACATTAATTCATTTTAATATCACTCACATATTAAATCATAATATAAAGGTTTTTGAATGGTGAATTAGTTGGAGAACTTTTAGTGAAAATGTTATAATGGTATGAGATGTAATTGTTTACAAATTAAAGGTTGGTTTCAATTTTTACATATTTATTAACTTTATAGCTATGATTTAGCAGTTTTTACTCTTGTTAAAATATCTATTGAAATCAAGTTAAGAAATTATTTTTTTGTAAATTAAAATAAAATGAGAGTGTAGGAATACGAACTATAGCAATAACACGATAACGAAGAAGTTGTAAATTAGAAATAAGCTCTTTGGCATCGCTATGACGAAGACCTAATCCAGCTATGGCCTAAAGCCCAACAAGCAAGTGTTTTAGGAAGTAGAATAATATTATTAGTTAGAAGGGTGTCATTTTGTTTAAAATGACTTGTGGTGCAGTGGTTCGAGCCATTTCTATGTACTTTGTGGTTTTTTCTATTATGTTCGTAAATGGGCAAACAATTTTTTTTTTGCTTTTTGCATAATTTGTTATTGGGCCGGCTCTGACGAAAACCATGACCATGATGCGTGTGAGCCTGCACGCGCCCTATCTCTTGGTCATGAGGGTTAGTGGATGCCACATCAGCACATGGATCCTTCGTGCCAGACCTATTGAAGACGTATGCGGTATTAGAGTCAACCATGAGTGTCAACATGCCCAGATATCATGGCAACGAAGCCGGTCGTAGGAAACTTGTGCCAGAGGTCATCGTTAAGAAAATTAGATGATACCATTTCAAAGGAATCGATCAAAATGTGGATGAAACCAGTGGCGAGGATGATTCCAAAGACAAAAGATTTGATGATTATAAAGAGAGATTTTTTGAGTTGGAATGCAGAAATTAAACGAGCCAAGAAAGATAAGAAAACACCAAGAAAGCTTGTGGTGAGGATTCAGAAGATTGATATAAGTTTGAGATCAAATGCTTTGTTTTTTTCGGTACATCTGTTGTTAGACTCGGGTTTGCACTCTTCATAGGGTTTGGATAGAGCTCCGTGGAAATGGGAGATGGAGAGGAGAATGAAGACGGCGATGGTGGCAGAGAAAACGACAGGAGATTAGTTATCTCTCTTTGTTTTTGCGGAAGTTTTAGTAGGATGTATTGATTTGAACATTTGGAGAGATTTTAGTTAAAATGAAAAGTTATATGTTGCTGAAACATGAATTTTAAATATTTTTTAAAATTTATTGTTATTGAATTAATGATTTTAAATAAATACAATCAAATCCTCGGTTATTGAAATTATTTTATGAATTGAATTTAAAAGTTTTATGTTAGATTTCAGGGAATTTCTTAATTAAAAATACAAATTTCAAAAACTTATGGTTTAAGGTGAGATTTTAGAGAATTTAATAACAAAATTTCTAATTCACCAAAATTCATCAAAATAATCTGAAAACTCATTAAAACTCAACTATCTCTAAATTCTTCATCCAATACATAATGTTTCGGTGCAGATAAGGGAAGAGGCTTGAAGACTCTTTCGGTCAATGTGAGTGTCGACATTATTACTAATCATTGTTGAGATAATTTCTTATTGTCTTCTTGAATTGCACAGCCAAGTCTAGAATAAGTTTAGGCTAGGCCTGTTCTTGGCACATACATCCCCATTTAGGGAAAAAAAGAAGCTATGATAACTGTTGGGTGGTTATAGATTCATAGCAAAATTGATAAATACAATTTTAGGATCTTCGAAATTAATTAAAACATTTTTTTCTTTAACAGAAACATATAATTATGAAGATTTGGTTGAAAATCTCAAGTCAATCAAATTAAGTCGAGACTCTTTGTGAATGAGAGGTTCCTAAGCCCAAAAAGGGACGGTGTCTAGTTAGAGTCTTGTTGAAACTTTAAACTGTGTGAATCAAGTTAGATAAACCTGAAAAGAATGAAGATCAAAGGGTTTATGAGAATTCAATTTCATTTTCGAATCAATCTTTTATTTCTTAAATGTACAAGTCGAAATCAACTTTTTAAAATCGTATCGACTAACGACTACATATTGCCTAATGGTGTGTGATGGATGTTGTAGTACCACTCTATTTAAATTCGTAACTTGAAGCAGATGGTTGTATTTACAATTATTAGATATTGACACAAGAAATGTGTCTATTATTTGATGTACAAAAGACCCCCCCCCCCCCCAAAAAAAGAAAAAGTAAATCAATACCTCTATGTTATATTTTCTATAAAAAAACATCTAAGCCCACTTGGCCACGTCTGACATGCCACCATCACCAAGCAAAACGGCAGCATATGATTTCATCTGAAGTTTGATGCTCTTTTGCAATTTTTTGACCCATAAAATCAGCGGCTAGAAGGTCGACTAGAACCATGTAGATGAGTAGTCTAGCGGAGGAAGCATTAAGTAACCCAACTGTTATGAGCAAGTCAGGGCTATTTTTTTGTACGCTTTAGATAATGCCAACCCTAGAGCCACTCCGAAAGGCGTTGTCACCGCAAAGAAAAAATTCATCACTGTCTTTTTAATCCACTTGTACGCTGCCTACAACATCTTCTTAAGTTTAATCAAATGATTTTGAATTATATTCATTCAAGAAACTAAGCCTTTGGAGAAATCAAACCAGATTTAGAGAACAAAAATGGATGAGACTAAGCCGGACCGAACTGATTAATTGGAAGGTAGGAATTCACCTGGAGGATGCAGCCACCAACACCCATGTCTTCGAACATTTGGTGGAAACAAAGAGCAGCGATGAGAGCTATGATGGTGCAAGTATTTTTAGTAGCTCCTACTGATAGTTCTATTACTATTGAGTGCACCACTATTCCTAGCTCCAGTACATGTTTTATTCGTTTAAATTCTCTCTTGCCTGACTTGATGAAGACGCTGGTGGTTATAGAGTCAACCATGAGTGTCAACACGGCGGAGATCATGGCGACAAATCCAGTGAAAGGAAACTATTGCCAGGGGTTATTGTCAAGACAAGGCACTACAAGAAGACTACCGTAAAACCGATGGTATTTTCGATGGACTCTCGTTCCGTCAGAAATTTCTGATGGTTATGCGATGGATTTGCGACTACTTTAAACCATCAGAAATTTACCAACGGATTTTTAATGGAATCATGTATATACATCGGTAAATACGAACGTTAATATAGTCGTTGTTATAACTGTTTAAATTTCAGACATTCCGATGGATTTCTGATGATAAAAATCTTCTATATATATGTTATCACAGTTCTTCATTCAATCTCAACACTTTTTCATTCAATCACATTATTAAAACTGCAAAATTTATAAATATTTCTTATAGTAGATATTTTGGGTCATGGATGGACGAACCTATGATGGATCTGGAGTCTAACTTACTGAAATATGAGTATGCACAAGGTATATGCGAGTTTATGAGATTGGCCAGAAATCAACGGAGAGCTAAAAAAATGGTAAGATGAAATGTTAATTTTGTATTTATCGGAATTCTCATAATATTACTGTTGAGTTAGTTTGTCATCACTTGTACATCAATGAGTTTATGCTATTAGTGTTTGTAATAAAAATCACGTATATCCGTCGGAAATCAGTGGAAAACACATCGATAAATACGAACGTTCATATAGTTGTTGTTATAGCTGTCTGAATTTTGGACATTCCGACTGATTTTCGACGGCAACGATCTTTTAAATATATGTTATCACACTTCTTCATTCAGTCACAACAATTCTTCACTCAATCACATTATTAAAACCGAAAATTTTGAAAAATATGTTTTCTAGTAGATTTTTTTGATCATGGATGGACAAACCATGATAGATCCGGAGTCGAATTTACTGACATATGAGTATGCACAAGTTATATGCGAGTTCATGAGATTGGTCAAAAATCAACAAAGGATTAAAAAAAGTGATAAGATAAAATGTTAATGTTGTATTTGTCGGAATTCTCATAATGTTAATAATGAGTGAGTTCGACGTCACTTGTACATCAATGGATATATACTATTAGTGTTTGTAATAAAAATCATCATTAGTGTTTGTAATAACTTTTGTTAAATAGTGGAAGTTGTGAGAGACGATTCTATCCAAAATATATCAATTTGAAATCAGAAACTCAATGATCAAATTCTTGAATTAAATTCTAACTAAACCAATCAATCGAACATAAAATATATTATACATTTATTTATTTTTAACGGCATAAAATTTCAAATATGAGTCAAATGACAATAAAATGATGAGGCTAGTATAAACTATCATACTACATATTATGTTTAGAGCACTCCAGAGGTTCTCCCTCAATTTCTCAACATTAAGAAAAAAATTATAATAAGAAAAAAGGAAGAGGTACAGTTTTTGTTAGAGAAACTCTAATGTATATGTTTTTTTATTTTAATTGGTTACTTTTAATATAATTTAATTCTTAATTATTTAATAAAATTATATTAAAATATTATTATTATAAATTTGAGAAACTGTATTAAAAACTCTCTACTGAGATTGCTCTTATATTTAATTTTAATATTACATAATTATATAGAAATTGGTGTAACTACCACCAATTTTCAGAATACATAATATTACATAATTCAATCGATACTTTGTAATTTAATAAAATTGACTATCAATTGAATATTAGCCATTATATATATATTTTTGTCAACAACCATTTTATATTAAAATTCATCTTTACTCAAACCATAGGAAGAACTTTACTTGAACTATAGTATATATCTCCTTTACATTATGTTTGCTCTCATCATAATCAGTAATCAATATTGCATAATTGAAGTAATAAATCATTAAAGAAACAGATCAGATTAGCCATCTTGTACATCATCAAGTCCACTTAGCCAAAACGGCCATGCCACTGTCATCATCAATGCGAGATGGGAATAGTTAAAAAAAATTAATCAATATGTACAAGCCACAAAACCAAGATCTGATTCATGTTCCTTTTTTCTGTCAGAAAAAAAAGAAATTGAAGGAAAAAGTGGATAATAAAAATAAATAAAAGATTTCTACGCTACAAATTTTACGCAAGATCAACATTGACTTATAATGTAGAAGTTTTTAATTTTCCAAATCTATACACCATATATAAATCAAAGATTCCATCGATCGTAAAACAAAAATTAGACACATCTAACAAATTTCTTTTCAGAGGACTGATGAAAGAGTTGCAAAAGAGAAATTCACGCAAATGACAAAGGATTTTGTTGAGTTATGACAAAACAAGTTTACTTGTCTTGCTTGTATGATAAAAGAGTTTATTTGGTATGTAATATGAAATTCTATTGAGAACAATGGAATTCCAAAAATGATGATATCCAACTTTATTATTCAAATCATATAATATGAAAACAAAATAAATGTAAAGCATTATCACTTAAACTCCGTCGTACTGCTAATGATCTTATGCGTTGATTTCTTGAAAGATCCCTTTAGCCACCATTCTGCTAAAAACGCATTACCACCAAAAGAAACCATGTCAACACATACATACATAATCATATACAACAAGATAAACATTATCCATACCGAGGGAGTACAGGTGGCTGATATTTCTTGCATTTGGTGCCACTACAATTGTGAATGCACTTTGCTACATCAACATAAAACATTTGGCACGAGTGCTCGCATCTGCTGCAACATTCATCATATGCTTTCTTTCCCATTGTCGGTGATGGCATCATCGTCAATGCCATCATGATCATGTAGGAATTCTGGTTATGAATTCGGTTAGATACAATTCTCGGTTTAGTATTAGGTTTGGGTAGATATTTTGTTGATGAGCTTTTGATCTAATCCCTTGGGATTTTGTCTTATTCTTCACCAAGAAAAGAGAGAGAGAACCGTACAATCTCTCGTGGGTTCTTTAGGGTGAGATGGGAGACAATTGTAACCTAGTCCTCTAACTATATATAAAGTTAGAGAGAATTAGGGTATAGTGGGTTGAGAGGTGAGAGAAGAAACGAGGAACCTTTGAGAAACTTTGTATTGAGAACAAGTTTCTACTGGATTCCGGGAAAGGTCCCGGCGAGATGTAGACGTTGCCACACCGGCACGTTGAACTCGTAAAAACCTCGCTTCCACTTGTCTTTCATTTTCTTTTTGTTTTTGGTTGCTCTTTCTTTCTATTTCAAGCGTAAGAGTGTTCTCACAAAAATGCATATCAAATGTTTGATAAATTGCTCAAGTGAAGAAACTAGTTATTTCTCTACAAATGGTATCAGAGCTTCAGGTTCATATCTGAGAGCTAAAGGTCTTGTAGAAAATGTCTTCAGGAAAGGTTGAGGTAGAAAAGTTTGATGGAGAAGGAGATTATATTATGTGGAAAGAAAAGTTACTTGCTCATCTAGAGATGTTGGGGTTGCTGGAAGGGCTTCAAGAAGAAGAAGCTGCAGAGAGTGAATAATCAGCTTCTGAAACAGGTGAAGGCGCAACACCTGCAACAGATTCTTCACCTACAAAGCCAGAATATAAAAACCTTAAGGAAAAGAAAGGAAAGGCTAGATCCACCATCATCTTGAGCGTTGGTAACAATGTCTTGAGAAAAATTATAAGGGAAAAGACTGCTGCTGGGATGTTAAAGGTTTTATATCAACTGTTCATGGCCAAGTTATTACCAAACCGTATCTACTTAAATCAAAGGCTATATGGATACAAGATGAATGACAATATGACAGTTGATGAAAACGTGGATGATTTTTTCAAACTGATTTCAGATCTAGAAAATGTCAAAGTTTCAGTCCCTGATGAAGATCAAGCCATTGTGTTATTAATGTCCTTGCCAAAGCCATTTGATCAGCTCAAGGAAACGCTGAAATATTGCAAGACAACCTTGGCTCTTGAAGAAATTACAGGAGCCATCAGATCCAAGATACTAGAGTTAGGAGCGAGTGGAAAACTACTCAAGAACAGCTCTGAAGGTTTGTTCAAGATAGAGGAAGATCTGAGAAAATGGAAAAATTTAGTAACAAAGGAAAACTCAAGAACAGGTCAAAGTCTAGAGGAAAGAAGACTTGTTGGATATGTGGGAAAGATGGTCACTATAAGAAGCAGTGTTACATTTGGAGAGAAAGGAACAAGCAAAACAACTCAATGGAAAAAGGAGAATCCGCAAATGTCACAGGGCAAATCGTTGATGCAACATCCCTCATGGTCTCAGAAGCTCTTATGTCATTAGGTGGAGATATGACAGAGATGTGGATAATGGATACATGCTACTCTTTTCACATGACTCCGAGAAAGGACTGGTTCATTAGTTTGAATGAATCAGCTACAGGAAGAGTAAGGATGGCAAATGATACATACTTTGAGGTTAAAGGAGTTGGGAGCATAAGGATAAAGAATGAAGACAACACAACTGTTCTTTTAAAAAATGTGAGGTATGTCCCTAATATGTCAAAAAATCTTATCTCACTGGGAACATTAGAAGATCAAGGATGCTGGTTTCAGTCCAAGAATGGAATTTTGAAAATTAACAAAGGTTGCAGGACTTTGATCAAAGGCCAAAAGACAGATACATTATATGTTCTACAAGGATCTGTTTTAACAGGTGAAGTGAATGTATCAATTGGTTCTAAGGATGAAACAAAGCTTTGGCATAGAAGACTCGATCATATTGGTCAAAGAGGAATGGAAGTTTTGATCAAGAAAGGATTTCTAGACAAGTCAAAAGTGAGTGATATGGACTTTTGTGAAGACTGTGTATTTGGGAAATCACACCGTGTGAGTTTTGGAGCTGCCAAACATGTCACAAAAGGAAGACTTGATTATATACACTCAGACCTTTGGGGATCACCAAACGTTCCTATGTCTCTAGGAAAGTGCCAATATTTCATTACATTCATAGATGACTTTACAAGAAGAACGTGGATATATTTTCTGAGAAAGAAGGATGCAACATATTCAAGTTTTGTTGAATGGAAGAAGATGGTAGAGAATCAATTGGAGAGGAAGGTTAAAACACTGAGAACATACAATGGTCTTGAATTCTGTAACAAAGAGTTCGATGATTTCTGCAGAGAAGAAGGGATAGTAAGGCACAAGACGTGTGCATATACACCACAACAAAATGGGATTGCAGAAAGGATAAATCGAACTATTCTCAACAAAGTGAGGAGTATCTTAAGTGAATCTGGCTTACCAAAAAGCTTTTGGGCAGAAGCAGCCTCCACAGCTGTTTATCAAATCAACATGTCACCAACTTCTGCAGTGGACTTTGAGGTACCAGAAGAGTTGTGGACAGGAACAGTACCAAGATATGAAGAACTGAGAGTATTTGGTTCTATTGCCTACATTCACTGTAACCAAGGGAAGTTAAATCCAAGGGCAAAGAAGGGTATTTTTGTGGGTTATCCTAGTGGTGTAAAAGGATACAGATTTTAGTTGATTGATGAAAGAAAATGTGTCATAACCAGGGATGCAACATTTCAAGAAGAGAAGATGTATAAGCATCTAAACTCAGAACCAGAAACAAGTAGCATAAGTGAAAAAGCACAAATACCCTTTACCTATGAAGTTAACAATAAGGACTTCAGTGATCTAGGTGGAGCTGAGGAAGATCGGGAAACTGAACCAGAAGCAGAACGTCAAATTGAGAAAAAGATACAGTCTCGTTCTGTCTTAGAAGATGATGAGGAAGAAGAGGATGCAGTCTTGCATCACAATGATCTTGAGAACTATCAGCTAGCAAGGGATAGAAAGAGAAGACATGTCAAGCCTCCAACTAAGTTTGGAGACTCAAACATAGTTGGCTTTGCATTAATGGTAACAGAGGATGGAGATTATCCGGAACCATGTTGTTATGATGAAGCAATGAGAGATCCAGACTGGGAGTTGTGGAAAGAAGCCATGGATGAGGAAATGCATTCACAATTTAAGAATCAGACTTGGACTCTGATTAAGAACCCAGGAAATGTCAAAGTGATTGGTTGCAAGTGGATTTTCAAAAGAAAATTAGGCATAACAGGAGTTGAGCAACCAAGATTCAAGGCCAGACTTGTTGCAAAAGGATATTTGCAGAAAGAAAGAGTAGATTATCAAGAAATCTTCTCCCCGGTAGTGAAACATGTCTCAATAAGACTGATTCTATCATATGTGGTGAATCTAGACATGGAGTTGGAGCAAATGGATGTAAAAACAGCTTTTCTACATGAAGATCTTGATGAGTATATATTGATGGAACAACCAAATGGTATCAGAGCCCTAGGTTTGGGTAAAAGCTTCTTAAAAGATGATGTCTTACGTAAGAATGGTGGAAAAGCTTAAGCTAGAGAGGAGTACATGCTTTTAGAAAGGAAAGACACTTACTATCTCGGGTTTGAGATAGTGCTCTAAGGACTGAGGAAGTAAGAGAACAGAAGGTTTCAGGATCTGCAAAAGAAACGGCTAGGAGATCTAGATCAGAAGAAGATGATAACATTGATGATAAATCTAGATCTGTATTAAGAAAAGTTGTTGGTGTAAAGGCTGAGAGTTTTACAACTCAAGACACCAAGAAAGCCGCATCTTTGGATCCAGATTTGGCCGAGAAGAAGAAGACCAAGAGCATAATCATACTCACTGTGGGAGATTCAGTTTTTAAAGGAAGATCTTCAAGAAACCTACAGCTGTAGTGTTGGGCTTCTAAGGATAGCTGCAAATTGGAAGTGAACAGTGATGAGCTTCACAGTAATTATATTGTTATTGTCACATCAAAGTCAGTTTTGATCAACTGTGGGGTACTCTTAAGCATCAGAAAGCCTCTTTAATCCTTAGTGAAGTGATAATGGCCATTCACTTCAAAGAGCTTGAGTTCTGCTCAGGCGGTAAGGGACATGAAGATTATTTGAAGGTTTATGTGTTAGAGGAAAATAAAAGATAAGAGTATCAAGATTGATCGAGACAACAACATGTCCAGGTTAAAGTCAAAAGAAAGAAGGGATCTTGTTGGATTTGCGTAGATGGTCAATTCAAACAGAATTGGAAAATCAAACAAGCAAGATATTTTAACTATGACGGTGAAGAAGCGGATGCAGAAGCTGGTTTAGTGTAGGAAGTTGTAATGGTGCTGTAATGCTTATTGTTTCTGAGGCATCTGATGTTATAACAGAAGATGCAAGTGAATGGGGTTGGATATTGGATTTAAGTATCACATATTTTCTATAAAGAAATGGCTTGGCCATTTAAAGGAATCTTGATTCAGGAATAGTGATTGTGGCTAAAGATACTCCAAGGAAGGGAAAAATGAGTGTGATTATAAAAGAAAAGAATGGGAAGAGCAAGTGACAAACAAAAACCAGGAGCAGTCTTGCAAGTCTTGTGAGTCTTTCTCGTGAAGCTTCAGGGTATTTCTCGGTAGAGTTGGGTCATAAAGATAGCTCTGGCTCCAAGAATGACCACTCATGGTGACACCTCTCTCTCTAAGAAGATTAATATTGATTCTTAGAAGAAGGATCAAATATTAAAAGGGCTCTGATACCAGTTTTGTTGAGCTTAAAACCTTGAAACTTGAATAAAGTTTGCAGCTTTGATGGATTTTGATTTTTTCTCTCTCAGACTTGATCTCTCGTGTGTTTGTTTTAAAGAACTTGAAAGACAGAACTTGAAATGTAAATGCAAACAAGACTTAACGAGTTCGGATTCCTTGGAATAGGAATCCTATATCTCGCCGGAGAAGATCTCCGGAAAATCCACTAAGAAACTTTGCTCAAACCGAGCTCTCAATCTTTACACTTCTCTCTGTATTATTCACTTGCACACACGTATCTTTCACTAAGACAAATGTTCTGTTTTTATGCTGAAACCATAAACTTGGTTACCACAGTTCTAAAGTAACTCCAGCCTTGAGTTAAGCTTTAGTTCCATTTGTATTCTGCTTCATTAATGCCCAATAAACTTCAGTTGCAGGCCTGCATCTTTTTTGTCTCCTCTGTTTGCATCAATAAACTGTTGTACGGTGCTGATTCTTTTTTCTGCAGAAAAACATGTGACTTTGTGATGTGTTGAACTCTCTGTATCAGTCTGAGACTTCTCCTCTGTTTCTTTTCAAATAAAACTTTTTGTCTCAGCAAGAAACATTCTTGTTTCAAGATGAAAAACGACATTTGAATCAGAGGCTTAGGATTCAAACTAATCCCACAACAACCATACAATTCTTCTCCATCTTTGTGTGTGTGTGTGTGATTTTTTTTGTATTTACTCTACTTGCTGTTACCAACCCCTATTTATAGCTTTTAATGTTCTTCTTACTGGAAACATATATATTAGTTTGACTATGTAATTATACATCGACAATAAATTGTGATGAAGATCAACGGAAATTATGATTTCCATATTGTTGTTGGGTCAACAAAATATTTTATAATCGTATACTTGACCCAAATTCAGAAACGTATATTACTATTATAATTATTATTTGTTTCCCTATAGTTGATTAATTTGACTGTACGAATATGTTGCCAAATAAAAAAATATTGACTGTAAATCAAGCTATTTAATTGGTGTCAATCAATGAAATCAAATAATCTGAATTTATTATATCATAGTACAATTACGTTTGACCGTATCAAAAGAGTATTGATTTATATTAATTACTCAGTTTCCAGATTCGCTGGAGTGAAGAGAGCTTTTTAGGACCTTTTACATTTATTTAGTAGCTAGTATTTTTTCTAGTTTAAAGATCGGTAAATCATTATGGGAATAATTTTTTGTAATCGTTGAATGATTGATGAAGCAAAATGTTTTTGAACTTGTAATGATTTGATATCTTGTATAAAAAATAGCATTTACATAGAAATTTTCTAATCCTATAGAACAAACTCTATCAGGAAAAAAGAAGAGGAAAAATATTGTCTCTTCCATCTCCAATTTGAGTTTTATATATATATATATATATATATATATATATATATTAGTGATATTTTTTTGTTGGATCATCTTTTGATCTTCTTTGCACTAAAGACAAGATTGGAAGATTGAAAAATGTTAGTGATTTTTTTCTTGTTGGATCATCTTTTGAGCCACCAAGAATCTTTTTTGCACTAAAGAAACTTCTCACAAGATCCATTTCTTTTTTGGAAGATTGATTCTCCAAGCTTACAAAGATGTATGGATACAAATGAAAGATATTCTAGTTCATAAATTCAAGGCACATCACATTCATACAGACTAATGAAACATGATAGAACAGAACTAGTCCATGTGAAACTCTTGTTTCATGTCTGGCCCATGTTTTTCAGACTACAGATTTCAAAAATTTGAGGAAAGTTTCAAAACCCTTCATTTGATCAATATATACATACCCAAAATAGAACAACATTTTCATGATCATCAAAATAAGCAATAGAAGAACTTATATGTAAGCTTAAAAAATTAAGACTTTCATATACAAATGGCTTTGGTTAGAGGTATATAGTTTGGTGTAAAGAAGTTTTTTGGCCGCTTTATCGCAGCTGTAGCGACAACAACAAGCAAAAACATGTGGGTTATGTACCAAAAGGGTTACTTGCGGTATATGTTAGTGAGTGCCTAAACAAAACAGAGATACATTGTGCCAGTTTTTACTTGATAAATCCTTTGTTTAAACCTCTTCTCAGTAAATCCAAAGAAGAGTTTGAGTTTTATCACTCGATGGGCGACCTGACGATTCCTTGTGCAGAAGATACTTTCTATTGGAAATAATATCTCACATCGAAAGTTGAATAGAGATCTTAAGTAATATATAACGGATATGAGTCAATCCACTCACTGTCAATTATTTTTGAGTTGCAAGCACATAATCTAATATGATATCAAAACCCGATCACACACTGTAAAACCCGATCTATTATCGGTCCAATCAAAAAATTTGGTCTACTGATTCATGCCCGATTTTATCTAGATCAATGAATAGAAGTGTCATCATCTCGAAGGGACGTATTGGAAACAATATCCCACATTGAAAGTTGGACATGGTCATAAATAATAGATAAAAGATATATCTCAATCCACTTATTGCTAATTAATTTTGAGTCGGAAGCCCATAATCTAATATTTTCCTCACAATTACTTCGAGGATCCAAAGATAATCATCTTTAAAATTTCCACAAAAGTTAGTATTTCTAACTGGAAATATATTTCTCTTTATAATTCTTTCTGAAAGATTTTTTCTAGAGGATATAAACTTCTATGTGAATGCCAATTTTATATAATGAACAATTGAATTAAACTCTAAATCCAGATCAGATTTTTATATTATAACATTACTGTAATATCCAAATGAATCCTTTTTATAGAGGTATAATTGGAGGAAAGCTAAATAGCATGGTCGAAGATTAGATAAGATTAAAATGAATTGAATTTGCCACAAGTCCTTTATTAAGTAATACTTGAATCCTCAAGATGACGAGAATAGAGCATTGAGCTATGTATCCACTTGTAAATGTACAAAAGAGAAAAAAGGGTCGAACGGTACCATCGACACATCATCAAGTCAACTTAGCCAAGACAGGGGCATATTACTTCATATAAAGCTTGATGCTCTGTTGCATCTTCTGACAATAAAATATGCGGCAAGAAGGTCCACTAAAGCCATGTAGATGAGTAGTCCACCTGAGGAGGCGTTCAACAACTCAACTATTATGAGCGAGTCATGACTATTTTCTTTGTACGTTTTAGATAAGGCCATTCCTAGAACCACTACGAAAGGCGTTGTGACCACAAAAGAAGGCCATCACCACCTTTTTATCCACCAGTACTCTGGCTACAACATGTTTTTAAGTTTTCATCAAATGATTTAAAGTTATATTCATTCAAGAAATTAGGCCTTTGGAGAAATAAAAAATGGATGGGACTAACTAAGCCGGCCGAAACTGACTAATTGGAAAAGAGAAATTCACCTAGAGGATGCATGCTGATGCAGCCACTGAGACCATGCCTTTGAACATTTGGTGAAAGCAAAGAGAAGCGATGAGACCTTTGATGGTGCAAGTATTGTTAGTAGCTCCTACCAATAGTCCTATCACTATTGAGTGCACCACTATTCCTAGCTCCCGTACAATTACATTAATTCATTTCAAAATCACTCACTTATAAAATCATAATATAAAGGTTTTTGAATGGTGAATTAGTTGGAGAATTTTTAGTGAAAATGTTAATGGTATGAGATGTAATTGTTTACAAATTAAAGGTTGGTTTCAATTTTACATATTTATTAACCTTCTAGCTATGATAATAGCAGTTTTTACTCTTGTTAAAATAGCTATTGAAATCAAGTAAAGAATTTTTATTTTTATTTAATTTAAAATAAAATGAGAGTGAAGGAATACCAATGATAGCAATAACACGATATCGAAGAAGCTGTAAAATGGAAATAAGCTCTTTGTTATCACTATGGCGAAGACCAGATCCAGCTATGACTTAAAACCCAACAAAAGTAGTAGGATAATTTCTTATTAGACCGGCTTTGACGAAAACTATGACCATGATACGCGTGAGCCTGCATTTGCCCTGTCTTTTGGTCATTAGTGTTAGTGGATGCATATCTGCACATGGGTCCTTCGTACCAAAGGACTTATTGAAGACGCATATGGTAATAGAGTCAACCATGAGATTCAACACGTCAGAGATCATGGCAACAAAGCCAGTGATAGGAAATTTGAGTCAGGGGTCATCGTTAAGACAATTAGATGAGACCATTTTAAAAGAATCGAGCAAAACGTGGATGAAACCAGTGGGGCAAAAAAATTTAAAAATATATGAACCCAATATTTGTAGATATAGTTACTTTAACCTCTTAAATAGAATAGAAATTATCTATATTGTGGGATAGAGGATATCGATCTAATAAATTTAACAGTGTAATTGTTAACAAAATACACCATAAAAGAGTTCAACTGCTTGGGAGTAAAGTAAACGTTTCTCCTTATGTTCTCTCAATTTATAGATAAGCTTTTTTGTGTTATTTGTCATTGAAGAGGATTGCCTTCTCCGTGGACAAAATTCTGTCAAAATCGTCATGAACTAAACCGAAATTTTTTGCTTTGAGTCGGGTTTGTAAGAGGATGCACAATCTATCTCCAACAAATATTCATAAGCGTACGTTAACACATAAATTTTATCTTGGAATGGAAAATTCTTGAGGAACAAAATTTAATCAAAAAAAAAAAGTGAATGGTGAGGATAAATGTTCAAAGAACTTACAAAATGAGAATAACTTATCCATTTGGTTCCATCTATATGTTTCTATTTCCTTAAAACGTTTTAGCATGTAAATGATTGAATAAATTCGGTCACGTTGAGATAAAAAAAAATATTTTAGTTCACAAAAGTATTAACTATATATATATATATATATATATATATATAAATCATCAAATATTTTTGTTGGCAACCCGTATGCAATACATGCTTAATACTAATTTGTTAAACCAAAAAATAATCGATGTGAAGAATTAGAGAGAACGAAACGAAGAAGGCATGAAGCTCCTACTGATGATAATTATCCACACACACATCGGCTGAGGAAAGTTTTAATAATAACTTTACGACAATAACAAAATTAAACCTTGATAAATAAATAAAAAGAGAAAACATAACAAACTTTATGGCCAAGTGCTAATCAGATTCTTTAATAAAACAAGAAGCCCAAGTTCTAACTTGATTATAGGTGATGACCCGTGTAGACACGCGGGTTTACATTTTATGATCGGTCCATAACCTTTACACATGAAACAACAAAATTAATTTCGATTTAGATTGTTACAACACTCTATATATCATATTTCAATAACTAATACATCTGATGTTCATAGAAAATATCTGTATTGAAGCCAGAAGACAAGCCAAACCTCTATAACATATATTGAGACTAAGACGTTCAAATTATCTACTTAAGATTCAAATTAAAGAATTGGAAAGTAGTGTACAGAACATACCGATATTTTGCTACTAATCTTGTCTTTTTCTGCATCGTTCATTGAGCCGAATGATTTCCCTTCAATGAGAGTAGGCTCAAAGGCATCTGCATCTGAAGTTAATATTCCACACTCCAAATCAGTAGCTCTGGCAGTTTGCACGTTGTCACCGGTAACCATACGGACCTAAACATCAACAAATATCATGAAGTAACATGCTACAAAATAAAATTTTCGCCATCAGCCATTATGTCTTTTTTAGAAGAAAAAATCGAGCAAAACAAGTACCTTGACACCAGCATTTTGACACAAGTGAACATAATCTCTAACACCTTGTCTACATAGATCCTGCACATTTCAAACATTTTGATAAGAAACACTACCAAGAATATTGCAGGACATGACACACATATCTTGTCTGATATATAAAAAAATGTTCTACAAATATATATATATATATATATATATATATATATATATGTTAGTTCTATGTTATGTGAAGCGAAAAATGGAAAGCGATCTCAAAGGACGAGAGACACACTACCAAAATTTTATATTTGACTAATCTCTGGATTAAGCAAAAAGTACATAAATAAACTAAATTGATGCTCACCTTTATTCCTACTATAGCTATTAAAATAAGGTATCCTCTCAGAGTACCCACTTTTGAGAGTTCTTCACCTGTTGGCACCTTTTCAGCCTCATAGGTTTTAAAGGCCAGTGTGACACATCGTAAGGTTCTTCCAGCCATCTTTTCGATACCACTCTTGAAAAACGATGCCTGGAAACTTAAAATAAATTGGATTGAGCAATGTGTTGAGAAAACCCAAAGGGTATATAACATAATCATACGGATACGCCCAATTTTAGGGGGTTCGTAAATTGGACTTTTCACAAACCTTGTCATTAGTCATTGGTGCCACATTACCATCCTCATCGATGTAGCTTCTGCATGATGCCAAGACAATTTCAGAAGCTCTTTTCCAGTGAACATGAACTTCACCATCATCCTGAAAATTATTATCAAAAACAGAAATAGCGAAATAAAAAAAAAAGTGAATTGTGCTTATAGAAACCGAAAGACAGACAAAATGATAGCTCAAGGAAAAGCTGAGGCTTGTACGATCCAAGAGATCAAAACAACAAATCAATTTGAATCATTAGGATCGATGACAACGTGTCACTAAAACCTAGTGAACATTGTGACCTCATTCTTTTTCATATAAATAGCAGAAGCATTGTAATTGCAGAATCATTGAGAAAAATGGAATAAAAATCAAACCTTTCTCATCTTCATCTTCAATCTCTTTCTTCTTACAAAGGGGCTATTGATATATGATCGAAGAATCTCTTCTTCTACTTTTGCAAACTGATAAAGAAGTTTAACTAAGCACTGAAATCCATATGTCATATATTTCCTAGCTATTGGATGTTACTTGTTTAATTTACTTTCACTATGAAGGTGAATATGATTGAAGCATCGTAGAATCCAACTATACTCCAACAAACCCATTTCCAATCATCTATGCCACACTCATAGCTTAATTAGCTCATTTTAATCATGAATATCAATTAATTAACTTCATAGTAACACATTTAGAGGATCGATATATGAGTTAGGAGAAATGTAATGATGCCATACCATTTGATCAGCCAACAACATGAGTGTTTTTGGTGAGAATTTTGTCCCACAATAGACGAATAGATCTTCGAGACTTGGTCCTAGCAAATCCATCACTAAAGCATTTTTTGTTCCATCCACTCCAAACCATAACACATCCTCCAAAGTTAGCTTCTGCAAAACAATCCAAAATGATCGGGTTAAACACAATTGGCAGATAAAAACACCATTTGAAGGACACTAAAATCTTGTCTCATTGATTAAAATTTAAAACATAAGAGATTTAAATCAAATCTCCAAAATGAATTTGTCTCCTACTTAATGAAAAACTTATGATCTTAAAAACGTGGAAACAATAGATGAGCCTGCAAAATGAGAAAGAGAATATGGATTAGATTCTGGAGAGATAGAGAAAGTGAGAAGAGAGAGTTTCGAAAAAAAATCTTAGGAAAGATGAAATGGAGTTGGAGAAAGAGTCATAAGAAAGCCAAAAGTTTTGAGTTTATATCGTATAAAATTAAGAAAGATTCATTGATTTTGCTTTTTTTTTTCTTATTTAATAAAAACTTATGCTGATTTGTCAAAGAGAGGAATGCTGATGTGTCGTAACTTGTGAGACTCACCGAATTTTTATATAATAGAAATTCACGCGCAACTCTCTAATTATATATAAAAAATATATATGACTAACTACAATTACATTAATTTTCTGAACAACTCAAACAATTAAATAAAAATGTAACAAAACTAAAAAATATATAAAGTGGTAATAGACAAATTTAAACAGAGGCCAATCTGGGCCATCACACGAACATGATGGTCGGATCGTATACAAATAAAAGAAATCAAATATATTAACAACCTAAATTCTTCAAAAGATGAAAAAAACATAGAAAAATCATTGGAGACTTTTAAACAATATTTCCACATGTACAAAGTACTAATCAATATTATTGAAATGGAGATTTTTATATTAAATAACCAAAATTTATGTAAGACCTTTAGTGGTTACTGGTCACTGGTTAATCTAGTAGGTGCTTTATGAAGGAACGTGAAACGGAGAGATCGTGGGCACAAGAACAAAAATCGTGGGTAGATAAACATGAAACTTTTTTTTTTTTTAATAATGATTGAAATAAATAACAAAATTAAGAAAAGAGTATTTTTGCTTTAAAAAAAAAAGTTAAAGACAGTTATAGTTGCCTACTTCTCGGTGGTTTCTAGGAAAGAACATTCCAGAACTTTATAACTTCTTACCGGTTAAGCTTTCCTTTTTCTTTATTATTTTTAATATTTGGTAACTTCTCGGACACTAATATTCTTCCTATAAACACATACATACGATTAGTTAGTTCACAAGTCAAGCAAGTCATAAAAAAAACAAAATTTAATACTCTCTCAGAGTCTTCTGAATTTTCAGTCGTAAGAAGAGTCAGATCTAATCCTATGGAAAGAGGTGGTTACAGAGGAGGTCGTGGTGATGCCCGTGGTAGTGGCGGCGGAGGTCGTGGTGAAGGCCGTGGTTACGGCGGAGGAGGTCGTGGTGATGGAGCTGGAGGAGGCCGTGGTGTCGGCGGTGGAGATCGTGGTCGTGGTTATGGTGGCGGAGATCGAGGTCGTGGCCGTGGCTCTGAGCGTGGCGGTGGAAATCGTGGCCAGGGACGCGGTGATCAACAGGAGTTTAGAAGCCAGAGTCAGTGGGGACCAACGTCTGGTCACGGTGGTCGTGGGACGCAATTTCAACAACCTCGGCCACAGGTGAGTCGTGTCGCTACAGCAGAAGGAGGCGCCGGTTTAGGCGCGTGGGGTCGTAAGCCACTGGTTTCTTCTGATTCGGCTTCTTCGTCGTCCACCGTCGTGGTTTCTGAAACCGCTCGTGGTATGCTAAATACTCTAATTTATTCAATTTTGTTTCTGGAATTGAGATTAGGGAAAATTCATAAACACTTTCAATAAATGATTGAAACTTAATGCTGAATCATTAGATAGATTTATGTGAATTAATTCAATAGCTTTGGTTTCTGTTTAATGAAATGTCGATGTGATTATTGTATTTTTAATTTGATAGGTTCTCAAGTTAAGATGAATCCAAGGCCATCTGTACAAGTTGCTTCTTCTGATAAGAAGGAACCAATGAAGCGTCCTGATAAAGGCGGTGTTGTGGCTATGCGGCGTGTTAATCTCTTTGTCAATCATTTCAGAGTTAATTTTGATCCAGAGAGTGTTATAGGACACTATGATGTTGAAATCAAAGGAGAAAATCCTACCAAGAAGATATCGAGATTCGAGCTAGCTATGATTAGGGACAAGGTGTTCACCGATAATCCCGATGAGTTTCCCTTCGCCATGACGGCTTACGATGGTCAGAAGAACATTTTCAGCGCAGCTCAGTTGCCTACGGGGTCATTTAAGGTGGATTTCCCTAAAACTGAAGAGATGAGAGCTCGAAGCTATACATTCAGTATCAAACAAGTGAATGAGCTTAAGCTAGGTGACTTGAAGGAGTACATGACAGGGAGTTCATCTTTTATCCCGCGTGATGTGTTACAAGGATTAGATGTTGTGATGAAGGAGCATCCTTCAAAGTGTATGATCACTGTTGGTAAAAGCTTTTTCACTCGTGAACCTGAAGAAAATGTTGACTTTTGTTTTGGTGTTGAAGCTGCAAAAGGGTATCGCCACACTCTAAAGCCTACAGCACAAGGGTTATCTTTGTGTTTGGACTACTCTGTGTTAGCATTCCGCAAAGCAATGTCAGTCATCCAATATCTGAAGTTGTACTTTGGCTGGAAAACTGATAGTGATTTGCGTAACATTAGGAATTGTAGGCGTGATGTGGAAAAGGAATTGACTGGTTTGAAGGTAATGGTCACTCATCGGAAAAACAAGCAGAAATTTACCATTGTAGGGCTGAGTACGCAAGATACGAAAGACATCAAGTTCGACCTTATTGATCAAGAAGGGAATGAGCCACCGAGGAAAACGTCCATTGTTGAGTATTTCAGGGTGAAGTATGGAAGAGACATTGTCCATAAGGATATGCCTTGTCTGGATTTGGGGAAGAATGGTCGGCAAAATTTTGTGCCTATGGAGTTCTGTGAATTGGTTGAAGGACAGATTTATCCAAAGGATGATTTGGATAAAGATTCGGCCTTGTGGTTAAAGAAGTTGTCTCTAGTCAGTCCAAAACAAAGGAAGGATAATATAGATAAAATGATAAAGTCTAAAGCTGGACCAAGCGGGTATGTGCTCAAAGAATTTCATTTTTTTGTTTCTCTCTTCTAAAGTTTTTAAAATTAAGTCTTACCCTTTGTATGTGTATCTATGACAGTGGAAATATCATTGGTAACTTTGGACTGAGAGTGGAGAAAGAGATGACACCGGTGGAAGGTCGTGTACTCAAGGCTCCTGCATTGAAGTTAGCGGATAGAGGTAGAGCTGTTCGTGAAGAACCTAACCCTCGACTCAACAACCAATGGAACCTTATGAAGAAGGGAGTCACAAAGGGATCAATAGTCAAGCATTGGGCTGTTCTTGACTTCACTGCGTTTGAGAGATACAACAAGATGCCTAATGATTTTGTGGATCAACTCATTGATCGTTGTTGGAGACTTGGGGTGCAGATGGAGCATCCTATTGTTTACAAAACATCGAGAATGGATACGCTTTCTAATGGTAATGACCTTGAGGAATTGCTGCAATCCGTGATTGATGAGGCTTCTCATAAGCATGCTGGGGCGCGTCCAACTCTTGTTCTGTGTGCTATGTCTGGGAAGCACGATGGTTACAAGACTCTGAAATGGATAGCGGAGACCAAACTTGGTCTAGTGACGCAATGTTTCTTGACTGGTTCTGCCATTAGAGGACGTGATCAGTACCTGGCAAACCTCGCTCTCAAGATAAACGCAAAGGTTGGTGGAAGCAATGTTGAGCTGATGGATACATTCTCTTTCTTTAGAAAAGAGGATCAGGTGATGTTCATTGGGGCTGATGTAAATCATCCCGCTGCTCGGGACAAGATGAGCCCATCCATTGTTGCTGTTGTGGGTACTCTAAACTGGCCTGAAGCTAACCGTTATGCAGCTAGAGTCATAGCTCAGCCTCACCGTAAAGAAGAGATAGAAGGATTTGGCAATACTTGCTTGGAGCTTGTGAAAGCTCATTTTAAGGCCACTGGAAAACGGCCTAATAAAATTGTGATATTCCGTGATGGTGTCAGTGATGGTCAGTTCGATATGGTTCTCAATGTGGAGTTGCTTGATGTGAAGCTCACATTTGAGAAGAATGGCTACAACCCGAAGATAACGGTTATCGTAGCACAAAAGCGACATCAAACCCGATTCTTCCCCGCCACAGACAATGATGGAAGTGATAAAGGGAATGTGCCTTCAGGCACTGTTGTCGATACCAAAATCATTCACCCGTTTGAGTATGATTTCTACCTCTGCAGTCACCATGGAGGAATCGGGACAAGCAAACCAACTCATTACTATACGCTTTGGGATGAACTTGGATTCTCTTCTGATGAGATTCAAAAGCTCATCTTCGAGATGTGCTTCACTTTCACTCGCTGCACCAAACCCGTCTCTCTTGTTCCTCCGGTTTATTACGCTGACATGGTTGCCTATAGAGGAAGAATGTACCACGAGGCGAGCTCTCGGGAGAGGAACTTCAGGCAGCCGCGTGGAGCTTCTTCGTCTGCTGCTTCGCTAGCCTCTTCATTATCTTCTCTCACAATGGAAGACAAAGCAATCTTCAAGCTGCACACAGAGCTTGAGAGCGTTATGTTCTTCGTTTGAAGAAGGGTGGGTTTGAGGGTTTTTTTGGGTTTTGGGTCCAAAGCTGAACTTAAAAAACTATAATTGAAATCGGAACGCCCCAATAACGCAGTTTTACTCCTTTTTCTGATAGAAAGGAGTTTGTGCGTGAATCTAATTGGGTTTTTCGTAGTGTGTATCTTTCTTTGTTTTGGTTTGTTGTGTTGAAATCAGTTTTTATTTTGGTATTGTAATGCTCTTCAGAGCTGAAACTATTCTCATTTTGTGGTATTGTATACTCTGGGTTCATTTTCATATATTGCTATCGTTTTTGCAATTTTGTTTCTATGTTGTGTGAAGGCTTTGAGATCTAATAGATGAAAGGTTTTGAGGTTTATTCTTATATTTGCTCTTACATGTGTCTGCGTTAATGGGGTTTGCTTTTTATAAATTATCTATTTATGTGGTAACGATCATGTATCTCTGCAACATATGCATACAAAAAACGTAAGGAGCTCTTATAGCATTCCATCTAACGCAGTTATGGGCTTTCTGTTTTTAGACTGATTCTGATGATATTTCCTGAGATCATGAACCATAGATGTTAAGATCATAAACTACAGATGTTAAATTAATATACATCACTAAAGGTTGATTTTTTTCCTTGCACGATTTCAGAGCTTTGGTTCTGAAATTGGAATGGCTTAAAAAATAGTTATGCTATTATGGCTTAAAATGTATCTACAAGCTAAGGTTTTTGGACCGACAGACGAGTAGTGGCAAAGTTATGTATACTGAAAATTTTTTGAAGCCTTTTTAATGAAAGAGACACTGATATTTAGTAATTGACTAATAGCGATTATCCACAAAAAGTATTTGATCACTTAAAAATATGTTTTGAAAGTTAAATATTCAATTTAATAGTGATAAACACTTTTTTGAAGGAGACATTAATAAAAATTAATTTTTTTGAAGGATTATTTGAATAATCAAGTTGTTTTTGAGAAGTTTTCCAAACTTCCAATTTTATATTTTTCTAATCCGAATCTGCCAAAAAAAAATCTAAATTCTCAAAATAACACAACGTTTTTAATTTACTAAGATGTAAAAAATTTATAAGGGTTCGAAAAACATAAATGTGTGATTCTTGAATTTAAAATTGTTTTGGTAATTTCGGGAAAAAAAGAGATACTCATTATCATATGTATACTATTAATATGATAAAATAATTTTATTGTTTGTTATATGTAATATATGCTTTTAATCACATTGGATACTCATTAACAAAATCATTTTCGTTTAATCAAAACTCAGTTAGCCACATTATCATTTTTAGAAATAAATAGTAGATAACAATTTATTACGTATTATTCCAATCAATGGCTAAATTTTTCGATGAAATAATTCAACACTCTTCATATATTCTTCAACGCAGGGGCCCGCAGCTACCTCGGTTTGAAGAAAAAAAACTCCTTTTGGTGACTCATGAAGTTGTGATGAACAATTCACCAAACCATGTTTTTATTTCATTTCTAGTTATAAAATTAGTGACCACAAACTCTTATCTCCAACGGAACATGACTCTTGTTGACTCACAAAACATACAATGTAATTTCTTTACATCCCTTTACGGCTTTTCCAACAAATATCTAGTGACTCTCTAATGCTTTTTTCAAAGTTTATGTTGTGTGGATTTGATTATAATCTTCTCAATAAAGGTGTTTATATAGACAGTTTTATGACAATTACATTACGTACGTTTAGCTAACCCCACTGATCTAACTTTTTTACTCTCTTAAGTTTCAGGCTTTCAGCGTTTGAATTTAACTCTACTTTCACCCACTCAAGTAATTAATGTGGTACATGGGAGTAAGTAAATTGAGCTACCTATAGTATTTAGCAACCCGATTCATTTATCTGTGTAATTATTTCATTGTGTAGCGGTTAACTCGGATGACAATAAATTTTTTAACACAATCATTTACACAAAAATACCTTGATTGTATAAATAATCAATAATTGAACAAAAAAAATTTTAACATAAACTATGAAAAATAATTTACGTGATTGAATCTTCAATCTTCTTCATTACCCTTTTTTAAGAATGGGGTACGAAAAAACCAATAAGTGAGCAAAAGAACCGATAATGGTAATTTTTTGAGAGTTTGTGTAATTGTGTTAACCAACCTCTTAACCAAAAATGGCAATACGTGACGGAAATGATTTTCAAAGGATAAAACAAGATGAATACCAATGGAAAAATAACATCTAAAGATTCTTACATAATTTGGTAAAAGGAAACATTTACGATTAGAGTTTTCGTTTTAGAAAATAGAAACCCACGAAATAAAGCATATATAAACTCATCAGTGTAAAAAAAATGCATAAAATTTATAATAAATCCACAATTTAAAATTACCATTATTTCTTCATTAAAAATAAATTACCAGTACAGCTAGAGCTGTCAATTTGTGAACCTACGGTCTCGCAGATTTTGGCTTATGGCAAGGTAAATATGGATCGACGAATTTTGATATGTGATAAAGCGGATGTGAATATATAAAAAAGTTTTAGATCGAGGGATGAATGTGAATATATAGTTTATAATTCGTAGATTGTCGGATAATCTGTAAATAATATTTTTTATATTTATGTTACGATTTTGGCAGTTGAAAAAACGGATTAATAAATTAAAAAAATTAAATTAATAGGTAATCAATAAATTAATTTTAAAAAATTTTAACAAAAAAGTAAACTGCGGATAAATGGGTTATCCACATATTTCAAAAAAATTGAATAGAATAGATGCGAATTTATATTTCACAATCCATAAATTTAAATTTTATGAATAAATTTTTAGTTTGATCCAGATTGGCAGAACTTTTATTTTGATCTGTACGTTGGCGGGTTGGTGGAGCATATCGAACCCGACAGCTCTATTACGGTATCCATGAGCAAACTTTAGAGACAATATACGTATAATCAGGTGAGATTTTGTTGTTCTTTTTAATGGCTGAAACAAATAACAAATTAATTATTTTTTAATTAAGAAGAGAGTTGAAAATATATAAAAAAACGACACGTCTTCTAATTGCACCCGAGTTCTGTTTTATGTAATCGGGACTCAAGTGAATGTCGCTTTCTATACTTTTTGACTTTTTGGTGATTTGGAGGAAGATATGAGAATTTTACAAACTCTTTATATCAATGTGGATATCTAAATATATATTATTTTAACAGTTTGTATTTAATTCAATTATTTATTTAAATATTAAATTATAAAATAATTATTGGACCAGAATAAAAATAATTGATAAACCGTTTTTTATATTAGAGACTATTGATGTCAATCTTAAAAAATTTCAATGATTTTGAATATTTTTTTATTTTATTATTATTTAAGAATCTATATAACAGCGTTGGAAATGCTTTTGTTTAACTTCTTTTTCTAGTTAAACCCCTCCGACTGTTATTTGACATTCACAAGCTAACACAAACTCATAAAAAGAAGAAAAATATCTCTGATTTCTTAAACCACTCGTCTCAAAAACTCATAGAGGTATGCACTGGATACAAGACTCGAAATGGATAGCCGAGACCAAACCAAACTTGGTGGTGACTCAGTGCTTTTTGAACGATCCTGCTGCTAATAAAGGTGATCAGTACTTGACAAATCTTGCCCTCAAGATAAACGCAAAGGTTGGTGGAAGCAACGTGGAGCTAATGGATACTTCCCCTTTCTTTGAAGAAGAGGATCAGGTCATGTTCATTGGTGCTCATGACGATATTAACTCTTCCATTCTTGCTGTTGTGGGTACTCTAAACTGGCTTGTCGAAGCTCATCATAAGGCCACTGGAAAACGTCCTAACAAAAGTCAGCTTAACATCAAGCAACTCATTCTCAATGAGGAGTTGCTTGATGATAAGCTGAATTTTAAGGAGCATGGCTACAGCCCTAAGATAACGATAATCGTGGCACAGAAGCCTCATAAAACCCGTTTCGACCTCGAAGAAAAAAATGGCAATGTGCCTTCAGGTACGGTCGTTGATACTACAATCGTTCACGAGGTGAAGTATGATTTCTACCTCTGTAGTCACCATGGAGGGAAGGAGATCAAAAGCAAACCGATTCATTACTATACATTTAGTGATGAACCTTGGTTGACGTCAGATGAGATTCAGAAGCTCATCTGCTACATGTCCTTCACTTTCACTCGCTGCACCAAACCTATTTCTCCCGTTCCTCCGCTTTATTATGCTGACTTGCTTGCTCATAGGAATAATGTACCACAAAGCGAGCAAGAACTCTACTACTTCGGCTGCATCTTCATCCTCTGACCAAGCGATCTTCAAGCTGAGCTCAGAACTTGAGAATGTTATGTTCTTTGTCTGAAGAAAGGGTTCGATTTTTTACTAGTCTTTTGGGTCCTAAGTTGATCTAAATTAAAACTATATTATCTAAATCGGAACGTCTCAATAACACAGTTTTACTCCTTTTCTCTGGTTAGTAAAGGAGTTTGTGCGTGAATCTAATCGTTTTTTTTTACAGTTTGTTTCTTTGTTTTTGTTGTTGGTGTATGGAAATAAGTTTATGGTTGGATTTGTAATGCTCTTTAGAGTTAAAACTATGTCATGTTATGGTATTTTATTATAAATCAGACTTTGGATTCCGTAAGTAGTTAATATATTGTTATCGTTTTTGCAATTTTGTTTGAGTTTTGATGGTCTTATTGCATTCGACCTAATTAAGTAGAGAAGTTCTCGATCTCTCTAAGCTCTTTTCTTCCAAGATTGTAGACTTAAATACCAAGATGATTACAAAAAAAAAGATAAAGATGGTTACAACCATTTGGTTAGGCCTCTATTGTCAACGACGTGTATGCATAGAAGCTAAGGTTTTAACATTGTCCCCGCATCATGTAATTACACTCTTTAACTTAATATTAATTTCACATTTAAAAAAAAAAAAAGGTTTTTGGACCGAGAGACGTGTAGTAGCAAACTCGTGTAAATATGGCAAATCTTACAAGCCATTTTAGCGGAAGAGACACTGATATTTATGATTTAGTAACAGTTATTATCCACAAAATATTTGATCACTTTAAAATATGTTTTGAAAGTTAAGTATTCAATTTAGTATTTACGAAGATTTTTATAAAGGATTCTTTAATTAATAATCAAGTTGTTTTTGAAAAAAATTTCTAAACTTCCAATTTTATATTTCCTAATCCAGAACTACCAAAAATCTAAAATTCTCAAAATAACACTAGAGTTTAATTTAGTAAGAGTTTGTAAAAAATTATTTTTATTTTTTGATAAAAATTTTACAAGGGTTCAAAAAACACAAATGTGTGATATTCTTGACTTTTAAATAGTTTTGGTAATTTCGGGGAAAAAAGAGAGATACAGAAATGATATAAATACTATTAATATGATAAAAAAAAAAGTTACTTTATTATTTGTTATAAGTAATATATGGTTTTAAACACATTGGATACTCATTAACAAAACCATTTTCGTTTCATCAAACTCAGCTAGCCACATTATCATTTCTAGAAATAAATAACAATCAGTATTATTCCAATCAGTGGCTAAATTTAGCAGATGAAATAATTCAACATTCTTTATGTAGATTCCTCAACGCAGGACCCACAGCTGACTCATTTTGAAGAAAAGAAATGCTTTTGGTGACTCATGAAATTGTGAATTGTGATGAACAATTCACCAAACCACGTTTTTATTGTCATTTCTAGTTATAAGATTAACGGCTGAGCACAAATCTCTCCAACGGAACATGATTCTTATTGATTCACAAAGCATATTTTTTTTCTTCTCAGAAAGCACATTGACTCATAAAGCATACAATATCGACAGTTTTATACAATTAAAGTACTTACGTTTACCTAACCCCACTTATCTAGCTCCTTGAGTCTGTAGAATGTTTCTAAATTTATAAAAAAAGCTTCAGCATTTGAATTTTACTTAATGACCATAAATTCTCAGCTCCGACGGAACATGACTGATGACTCTTATTTACTCACAAAGCATACAATGTAATCTTTTTACATCCCTTTACCAACAAATATCTTGCCCTTTCCATCACTTTAGGCTCCATCAAGTGATTCTCTAAAATTTCTTTTAAGTTTATGGTATGTGGGTTTGATTATAATTTTCTCAACATAAATTATACTTGATTATTAAAAAGTGACTCAAGAAAATATTTTTAAATATAAAACTTAGTCAAGTAATTTTATGTAATTTATTTTTAAAATACATTACAAATAATAAATAATTCTTAACTAATTAGAATTTTATAGAAATTATACTTGATTATAAAACAGGTGACGTAAGAAATATTTAAAAATATTAATTAAGTAATTTAATCTTTATATTTAAACACATGTAAAGCTTATCGAATATTTCATCAGCCTAGTTTATCAAATAACTCTAATCACGCAAGTGTGTTACGTAACTGATTTTGTTGAAATACATTACTAGAAAAATATGACTATAAACTTTTTTTTGTTAAAAAGGTTAAAATATGACTATAAACTGTTAGTCTTTAATTGAAGTCTTTAATTTCCCAAGAGAAGTTGTCAATAAATATGTATGTTAAGTATTGTGTGTATTAAAAGTTATGATTTGTTTAAAGATAGTTTAATTTTAAAAGTCACAAGAAAGAAGAGTTACAATTTACAACTCTTAATTTTCATACTGTTTCAAATCTATTGAAGACGTTGTTGTTGTCTTAAATAGATTTGAAACAATATTATTAAATATTATTGTGTGTATTAAGAGTCATAACTTGTTTAAGGGTAATTTAATTTTAAGAGTTACAAGAAATAAGAGTTATAACTTACAATTCTTAATTTTCATACTGTTTCAAATCTACAACTTACAACTCTTAACTTTTATACTATTTCAAATCTATTTACAACTCTTTAATAGTATTGTGTGTATTAAGAGTCATGACTTGTTTAAGGATATTTTAATTTTAAGAGTCACCAGAAAAAAGAGTTACAACTTAAAACTCTTAACTTTCATATTGTTTCAAATCTAGTTAAGACGTTGTTGTTGTCTGGTAAACTATAGAGTTTTAAATTAATAAAGAAGTTTGTTTGTTTTACATGAAAAAAATCCATGTTGATCACAATAAATAGATTGTAATACTTGTTCTGTTTTTATCTTTTATATTAAGCAATCAAACCTTGAGGTAATGTCAGATTTTGTGAAACGACTCCATTGACTGATGGAACATTCATAGACAACTTCTCTTGGATTCCCTAATATTTTCTTTACACACACCTCCTTGAATATTCATTATGTTAAAATAGAGACCCTCTTCTCCAAATTAGTACCAAAATATGCAAGGAACCGAAGAAAATTGTCTATAAATGTTCCATCAGCCAATGGAGTGGTTCTCCATTCCTCCATATCTCTCTTTTTTGCATTTAGAAGTCTCTCGACGAGATATGTACACAACTTTGTTTTATGCTCTGACAACGTCTTCCAATACTCGAATTATACTAAAGTGTTTGTCATACTCATTCGCAAATCTCCACACTTCTGCTTCTCTTCTTTGAAGATTTTGTCTTTTTATTCGATGTATTTCTTATCTAACAACATCTTTCAATAAAAAGAAAAGGCTATCAAAGAAAAGGCCATCAAAGAAGAGAAGAAGAAGTGTGGAGATTTGAAAATGAGTCTGAAAAACTGTTTAGTAGAATTCAAGTATTGGAAGACGTTGTCAGAGAAGAAAACGAAATTGTGTATAAGTCTAGCCGAGAGGCTTCTGAAAGCGAAAAAGAGAGAGATCTGGAGGACTGGAGAACTAGTAGAAGAGGAGATCTATGTAGCACTTATGGGTATGTATTTACTCTTGGATCTGATGTGTTTTGTTGGCACTCAAGCAAGCATTAATAGTGGCCCAATCTACGGCGGAAGCAGAGTATAGTAGTGTGTGCGATGGCTAATCAAGTTATTTGATTACAAAGATTTTTGGGTGAAACTGACTTCAACTCTGAAGATGGTATTTCTATCTAGTATGACAACATGTCTGCAATTGCGATAGGTAAGAATTTGGTGCAACATCGAAAAAGAAAACACAATAAAATTAAATATCATTTTGTTCGAGAAACAGAACATAGGTCTTGTTCAACTCAAAAATTGCCAAGGAGAAGTTCAGCTTGCATATATTTTTACTAAAAAAACTCGCATCACAAAGGTTTAAAGAAATAAAGAGCAAACTTGCCAAAACTTAACTACAGGAAAATATTAATTTTAATTGAGTTTAATAATAATTAAATATACATTAAGTATTGTGTGTATTAAGAATCACGATTTGTCTAATGATGGTTTTATTTTAGAGTAAAAAAAGAGTTACAATTCTTTACTTTTACTTTTGTATTGTTTCAAATTTATTTAAAATGTTTCTGTTATTATATGAACGATTAGATTAATAAAAAAAAATTATTGTGCAAGTGACTATGATAAAAAAATTTAATTATTATCCGAGTTAACCGCTACAAGATGAAATAATTAGAAAAATGAATTGATCGGGTTGTTAAATTTATGAAAGTTGAGCTACCTATTATTTGGCATCCCGATTAAATCATATATCTAATTATTTTATCTTGTAGCGGTCGGATAATAATAATACCAATAATAATAATAAAATGTTTTTAAAACAGTCACTTACAAAAGTATAAAAATAGTTTACGTAGTTATGTTGACCAACCTCTTAATTAAAAATGGCAATACATGACGGAAATGATTTGCAAATAATAAAACAAGACACATAAAAACCAATGGAAAGATAACATCAAAAAAATTTTAGAGCACCTCTATCAAGAGGTTTTAGAGGAGGGATTCTAAAAAAATTATAATGACAAAATAATAGATATATATTAAAAAAAAAATTAAAAGAAAAGAGAAATGGTATAAAAATTCTCATTCTAAATCTTCTCTCTATTTTAAGAACTTCTCCTATATATTTTATTTTTTTATATTTTAAGAATCTCTCTTCTAGAAACTTATAGATGGAGATGGTCTTACATAATTTGGTGAAAATAAAAATTTACGATTAGAGTAAATTTACCATTATTTCTTTATCAAAAGAAAATTACCGTTACTGCATCCATGACCAAACATTGGAAGAGACAATATACACGTATAATCAGTATATTTGTAGTGGAAATTTTTATCAAAAAGTAAAACAAACCTTGATTAAGCACTGTTATTATCTAAAGAACTTCTTACACCCTGCTTGGATACCTGTCACACCTCTAGCTAGTGGTTAGTAGTAGGTGATTTATGATCGAACGTGAACAAAACCGTGGGAGGATGAAATAAGGTAAACATGAGATTTTTGTTTTTCTTTTTAATGGTTTAACAAATAACAAAATAATTATTTTTAATTAAGAAGAGAGTTCAAAAATATATTAAAAACTGACACGTCTTATAATTGCACCTGAGTTATGTTTTATGTACTTGGAACTGATCAAATTAATATATCGTTTTTGATACTTTTTGGTAGTTTGGAGGAAGATTCGAGAATTTGACGAACTAAGCTTTCTCAATAGATACTTTTTCTTCTAATTAAACCCTCCGATTTGTTACTTCACATTCATAAGTTAACACAAACTCATAAAAAGAAGAAAAGAAAACTCTCTGACTTCTGAAACCTCTCGTCTCAAAAACTCGAAAAAAAAAAGATGGCAACAAAATCCACCAGAGATATCGAGAAAACCAAGTCAACAGAAATGAAGAAGAAACTAAACGTGTTGATCGTCGATGATGATCCATTGGACCTTCAAATGCACGAGAAAATCATCGAAAAGATCGGAGGAATTTCTCAGAGGGCGAAGAATGGTGAGGAGGCATTGATCTTCCACCGGAAAGGCGGGACGACATCTTTCGACCTTATCCTAATGGATAAAGAAATGCCCGAGAGAGATGGAGTTTCGGTACAATTAACGATCTTAATTTGCTTACCAAATAGAAAATTTAACTGGCTCGATGGATCATCATTACACTAATTATAACCTCCACTTTAATAAACTTTTATGTTCGTTGTTGGTTTTAATTAGACAACAAAGAAGCTAAGAGAAATGAAAGTGACGTCAATGATTGTCGGGGTGACGTCACTGGCTAACCATGAAGAAGAGGGCAACGATTTTATGGAAGCTGGACTTGATCACTGCTTGGAAAAACCCTTAAACGTGGCCAAGATCCTCCCTCTCATTAACCGCTTGGATGCTTAATGGATGACGTGGCACTACACATCTATTGTTTTTCAATTGAGAAAAATGCATTAATGTCTACATATTCTTTTGGGTCCTAAGTTGATCTAAATTATAACTATAATATCTAAATCGGAACGCTCGAATAACACATGTTTTACTCCCTTTTTCCAGTTAGAAGGAGTTTGTGCATGTATCTAATCGGGTTTTATTACAGTTAGTTTCTTTTGTTTTTGTTGGTGATGTGTTGAAATAAGTTTTTGTTTGGTTTTGTAATGCTCTTTAGAGCTAAAACTATTTCATAATATGGTATTTTATTATAATTCAGACTTTGGGTTTAGTAAGTGGTTCATATATTGTTATCGTTCTTACAATTTTGTTTTCTGAAGGTTATATTGCATTCGATTAAATTAAGTAGAAAAATTCTCGATCTCTCTAAGCTCTTTTTCTTCCAAGATTGTGCACTGAAGTACCATGATGATTACAAAAAAAAAATGGTTACAACCATTTGGTTAGGTTAATAAACCTAATCCTGTACTCCTATTTTAATCGATGAAGTTAAGTTGTGTCGAAACAAAAAATAATAATCATAAAGCCTCTAGTGTCAACTACATTTACGTATACAAGCTAAGGTTTTTGGACCGAGAGACGTGTAGTAGCGAAGTCATGTATATTGGCAAATTTTACTTGTAGCCTTTTTAGCCGAAGAGACATTCATATTTAGTAATAGCTATTATCCAAAAAAATTTTGATCACTTTAAAAATATGTTTTGAAAGTTAAATATTCAATTTAGTATTTATTATAACTTTTTTGAAGGATTCTTTGAATAATCAAGTTTTTTTAAGAAAATTTTTAAACTTCCAATTTTATATTTTTCTAATCCAAAACTACCAAAAAAATCTTAAATTCTCGTATTACCACAAGTTTCAATTTAGTAGGAGTTTATAAAGATTTTATAAGGGTTCAAAAACACAAATGTGTGATACTGTTCTTGATTTTTTAAATGTCTTTGGTAATTTCGAAAAAAAAAGAGATACAGAAATAATATTTTTAGAATGCCTCTCTTTTTACTAGCGTCAATATCACATATATACTATTAATATGATAAAAGTAGTTACTTTATTGTTTGTTTATATGTAATATATGGTTTTAAACACATTGGATACTCATTATTCATTAACAAAACAATTTTAGTTTCATCAAACTCTGTTAACCACATTATCATTTTTAGAAATAAATAATAATCTACATACGTATTATTCCAATCAATGGCTAAATTTAGCAGATGAAATAATTTAGCTCTCTTCATATACTTCAACTCAGGGACCCGCAGCTGACTCATTTTGAAGAAAATAAATGCGTTTGGTAACAAATGAAGTTGTGATGAACACAGAACAATTTAACACTCTTTATATTCACCAAACCAGTTTTATTGTCATTTCTAGTTATATGATTAACGACTACAAACTCTAATCGCCAACGGAACATAACTCCTTGTTGACTCACAAAGCATACAATATAATCTCTTTATAAGATTAAGGGCTGACCACAAACTCTCTCCAACAGAACATGACTCTTATTGACTCACAAAGCATACGATATAGACAGTTTTTATGACAATTACATTACTTACGGTTACCTAACCCCACTCATCTAACTTTTTAGTCTGTGGAATCTTTCTAAATTTATAAAAAAAGCTTCTGCATTTGAATTTTGCTTAATGACCATAAACTCATCAGCTACAACTGAACATGACTCTTATTGACTCACAAATCATACAATGTAATCTCTTTACATCCCTTTACCAAAAAAATTCTTGCCCTTTACATCCCTTTAGGTTCCATCTAGTGATTCTCTAAATTTTCTTTGAAGTTTATGTTGTGTGGGTTTGATTATAATCTTCTCAACAGAAATTATACTTGATTCTTTAACAAAAAAAAAATATATATATATATATATATACTTGATTATTAAAAAGTGACTCAAGAAAATATTAAAAAAATAAATTTAGTCAAGCAAATTTACGTAATTGATCTTTTTAATACATTACAAATAAAAAATCATTATTAACTAATTAGAATTTTATAGACATTATACTTGATTATAAAAAATTGACTCAAGAAATATTTAAAAATATTAATTGAGTAACTTAATCTTTAAACACATGTAAAGCTTATCGAATATTTCATCAGCCTAGTTTATCAAATATCTCTAATCAAGCAAGTGTTTTACGTAACTGATTTTGTTGAAATACATTACTAGAAAAATATGACTATAAACTGTTAGTCTTTAATTGAAGTCTTTAATTGAAGTCTTTAATTGCCCAAGGATAAGTTTTTAATAAATATGTATGTTAAGTATTGTGTGTATTAAGAGTCATGATTTGTTTAACGGTAGTTTTATTTCAAGAGACAAGAAAAAAGAGTTACAATTTACAATTCTTAACTTTCATACTATTTCAAATCTATTTAAAATGTTGTTGTTGTCTAGTAAACTACAGAATTTCAGATTAGTAAAAAAATTTGTTTGTTTAACATAAAAAAAATTTGTTGATCACAATTAAATAGATAGTGATACTTTGTTTTCATCTTTTATATTTTGTTATGGAACCTTAGTTCCTAACATGGTATCACAGGAATCAAGCCTTGTGATATCGTCGGATAGTGTGAAACCACTTCATTGGATGATGGAACATGCATAGACAACTTCTTTTGGGTTCCCTAGTTTTATTCACACACACCTCCTTGAATATTCATTGTTGAAACAGATACCATCTTCTCCAAATTAGTACCAAAATATGCTATGAATGTTTATGAATGTTCCATCAGCCAATGGAGTGGTTCTCCATTCCTCTAGATCTCTCTCTTTTTCGCTTTCAGAATTCTTTCGGCGAGATCTGCACACAACTTTGTTTTCTGCTCTGACAACGTCTTCCTACTTGACTTCTGCTAAAGTGTTTGTCAGACTCTTTCGAAAATTTCCACACTTTTTCTTCTCTTCTTCGAGAGCTTTGTCTTTTAATGCAATGCATTTCTTATATGACAACGTCTTCCAATACTCGACATCTACTGTGGCGGTTTTCACACTCATTTACAAAATCCGACAATACCTCAAGGCTTGATTGTTCCATATGAACAATAAACACATGACATCAACAAGATGTTACAGAGCGAGATATGACAATCAAACTGCATAAACAACTAAATCTTCTCGGGAAAAGAGTTGACTACTGTATCAAATTAAAAGATAAAGTCCTCGAAGAAGAGAATAAGAAGCGTGGATATTTGCAAATGAGTCTAACAACCGCTATAGCAGAGATCAGGTATTGAAAAACGTTGTCAGATAAGAAATGTATCAAATTAAAGGACAAGGCCTTCGAAGAAATGAAGAAGAAGTGTGGAGATATATTCCTAACTTATTAATTATTTAATATAATCAATAATAAAACAAAAGATATATTCCTAACTTAAACTAAGAAAAGTAGTTTACGTAATTGAATCTTCAATCCTCTTTCATTTTTTTTGGACGAAATGAATCTTCAATATTCTTTTTTGTTTTTTGTCATCTTCTTTAGTACCTCTTTAATAGTATGTGTATGAGATGTTTGTGGGTTTAAAATATATGGAAAATGACACGTCTTATAATTGCACTTGACTTATGTTTTATGTAAGTGGAACTCAAGTACTGTATATCGCTTTTTGGAGGAAGATTCAACAACTTTACCGACTCCTTATGAATTAAGCTGTCTCTAAAGACACTTTTTCCTCTATTTTAACCCTCCGATTTGTTACTTCACATTCACAAATTAACACAAACTCATAAAAAACAAAAGAAAAGAAAAAATATTCTGTTGAATCTTTTTCACTCAAGAATCAAATCCCATGGATCAGAGAGGTGGTTACCGTGGAGTCCGTGGTGGTTATGGAAATCGTGGACAGAGTTCCGGTGGCCAGAGTCAATGGGGATCACCGTCAGGCCAAAGTGGTCGGGGAACGCAGTTGCAACAACCTCAGTCACAGGCGGTTCCTCCGTCGTCGTTGCAACAGGAGGTGTTGGTAGAGGCGCGTGGGCTCGTAAGCCACAACTATATTCTAATCCGACGGATTTAGCTTCTTCTTCGTCCACCGTCGTGGTTTCTGAAACCGATCGTGGTATTATGCTCCATAACTCTATATTTAGTTAATTTCATGCCTTGTCTCTAGTTCTTTGCGATTTTGTTTTTGCTTGTATCTGCAATTTTTCTTCTGTTATTAAAGAAGAATTTGAGGATTAAAACTTTAAAATTACGGAGGATTACTTAATTTCTTATATTAAACAAATTTATGTGAATGAATAAATATAAATATTATTATTATTATTTTATTCCTTTTGATGAATATTTATGTGAATTGAAATTACGGAGGATTGCTTACAATCAATGATTTTTTAACTTAATTCTGAACACTAAACAAATTTGTCTGAATTAATCAATAATTTTTATCATTCCGTTTGATGAATATTTATGTGAATTAAAATTACGGCGAATTACTTCCAATCAATAATTTTTTAACTTAATTATGAACACTAAACAAATTTATGTAAATGAATCAATATCTTTTTTAATTCCGTTTGATGAATATTTGTGTATTTTTTGAGCTATAGAGATTAACAAACTAATAATTGTATTTTAATTGACAGGTTCCAAGTTATGAATCTGAAGCCATCTCCACAAGTTGCTCCTTCTGATACGAAATTTAAACCTATAAAGCGTCCTGCAGATAAAGGTGGTGTTGTGGCTGTGGGTCGTGTTAATCTCTATGTCAATCATTTTAGAGTGAAATTCAACCAAGAAAAGGTCTATGGCATTATGACGTTGAAATAAAAGAAGACAATCCTACTAAGAAAATATCAAGATTTGAGCTAGCTAAAGTCAGGGACAAGGTGTTCACCGATAATTCCAATAAATTTCGCTTGGTCATGACCGCATATATATGATGGCTTGAAGAACATTTTCAGCGCGGATAAATTGCCTATCGGGCCATATAATGTGGTTTTCTACGAAGACGAAGAGTTGAGAGGTCGAAGCTATACAGTCACCATCAAAGAAGCGAATGTGCTTAAGCTAGGCGAGTTGCAAGAGTACATGACAAGGAAAGGGAGCTTCTGTTTCGTTTCGCGTGAAGTATTACAAGGATTAGCTAGATGTTGTAATGAAGGAGCATCCTTCATAGCATCTGACCACTGTTGGTAAAATCTTTTTTACTAGTGAAACTATGCCGTATTTCAACGTAGAGACACAGGCGTTGAAGCTAACAAAGGGTATCGTTACACTCTAAAGCCCACAAAACAAGGGTTATCGTTGTGTTTGGACTCCTCCGTGATGGCATACCGCAAACGGATGCCAGTTATCGATTATCTGAAGTTGTTGTTTGGATGGTCTGATTTGCGTCAGAATAGGATCCGTTGGTGTCATGTGGAAAAAGAATTCACTGGTTTAAAGGAAACCGTCAATCATCGAGAAAACAAGCAGAAACTCACCATTGTAGGGTTGAGTAAGGAAGACACGATCAACGTTAAATTCAACATTATTGATCAAGAAGGTAAGGAGCCACATAGGGAAACGTCCATTGTTGATTATTTCATGATAACGTAAAAAAAAAGACATCCGTCACGTAAATATGGTCTTGTGCCTATGGAGTTCTGTGACTTGGTTGAAGGACTGATTATCCAAAGGGTGGCTTGCACAAAGATCAAGCCTCGTGGGCCTCGTGGTTGAAACTTTGTCCATTATCAGTCCACAACAAAGGCGGGATAATATAAATACGATGATAAATTATCGTGATGGACCTAGCGGGTATGTATGTAAAGACCTTTTTCGTATAAAGCAATTAACATTTAACAAAAATATTTTGCACAATTTTAAAGTTTTTTGCACTGAAATTAGAATGGATTAAAAAAATAGATATGCTGTTACATGAATATGCTAATTGATTGGTTGTTTTGTTGCTTGCATAATCTCACGTTTACTGCATTGACTCTGAGTCGATCAAAGTTTCATCTAATGTATTATTTTCATACACTAAATGTTTTTTCTTGAAAAATAGAAATATGTTGCAAAACATTTTGAAAAATCTTCGTGTGTATATATCCCATAAATAAAATAGCAACAAGAGAAAAGAAAAAAAAAATGTACAAAATTGTTATGAGAGAAGTGAATACAAAACCAAATGAAAAAAGACATGGTAGTCGAAGTGATTCACACGAATCGAACTATAATAATCTCTATTCTTTATTTTATTATATTTTCTGTTATCATCTAGTTCATTCTTTTCCACATACATAATAAAACGTATATTATTTTCTTAACAAAAAAAAACGTATATTTACTTCCATTTATTTTGTTTTTTTCCCACCCATAAACACAAAAGTTTTGCATATATATAATGAATATTAATACCTAATTCTGGCCATTAATTTAACAATATTTTTTATTTATTGTTATTTGTTTTTTTGTTGTTGTTGTTACTTCCCTTAGATCGAGTGTTTGTTTGTGTTGTCTTCTCCTTCACCTTCACAATCACATTCTCACATGTCACATTGATTAAAGCTAAAGCTTTCATTGATTCTACTCTCGATTTAACCTCTTTTTTCTCACAGTCACAGTTTTCTCGCCCGATTCTAAATCTTGCCCTTTGCGTGCATTTCTCCCAAAGGTACAATCAAATCTTCAATGAATCGGATTTGACTTCGATTGAATCCCAAGTTTCGTTATCCTCAATCTGGTTTCGGTAATTTCACTCTTTTGTTTTGTATCTATCTATCGAATCTGCATTTTGTTTAGTTTCCAGAAATTAGGGTTCGTTTTCGTTTCATATATGTTGTTAGATTGTGGAATTTGTTTATCATTTATCTCTAATTCTCATAACTCTCAGATTGATTTTATAAACCTATCAAGATTGAGATTTGGTTTATGAGTATTGAGATTGATCTGTGAAAATGGTTTTTTTTTATTTGTAGGTGTTGTGAAATGATGAGATAAGAGTTGAAAAGAGCCTCAAGATTTGTATTGTATCTGCAATGTCGACGACGTCTGTTGGTGCTATAAAGTCTTATCATCATCAAGCTCAACATTTGGTTAAGAACTATCTCTTAGCTGATCCTTTTATTCCTTACACTTCTGTTCTTACTGGCATTTTCCTTTGCAAAGTGGTAAGATTGGTAACTTTCATGATACTTCTATAGATCTAGGAACAAAGATAGATCCTTTCAGTTGATTGATGTTCGAATGTTTTTTTTTTTGCAGGTTTATGATCTTTGTCATTTTATCAGTAACTCACATTCTAAGACCTATATTATCCTCACGAAAATTCAAAGAATCGAATGGAATAACCGGTTTGTGTTTGATGATTCTTAACTCTCTTTATGTCTCGTGTATATGTCCCCTTCAGGATTTATTTAGGTTTTTAACACGTTTACTTTTATTTGGCAGTGGTATCTCAACACTTCATGCTATATTTATCTCCGCTCTGTCATTGTACTTTGTCTTCTGGTCCGACCTCTTTTCTGATAGGTGGCACAATGATCTTGTTGTTTTTCGGAGCTCACGACTTTCCTCTCTTGGTTTAGGGGTAAGCACTAGTTTAAGTTGATCCAAAAGTTAATGTAGAGTCTATGAGTGAAGAATTTTTAATATTATTACATAATTAATTTGCAGATATCTATTGGTTACTTTGTTGCTGATCTTGGAATGATCTTCTGGAAATATCCTTCTTTGGGTGGAATTGAGTATGTAAGTAACTGTTCTTAACCAAACACTTTACACTATCTAGTGGTTTCTCTCCAAAGATCTGTAAAATCCTCCCAAATATTCGTCTGTTGATATTTCATTTTCGTTTTATCTACTTTAAAACCTCTCCATCACTCAACGGTTGTAATGTGTAAAGATAGCTAACACTAAAACTAAAATAGAGATTGACATTTTAATTTCAGATTGTGCATCACTCGCTATCGGGAGTAGCAGTCGCCTACTCTTTGTTTTCTGAGGAAGGACAGTTATATACCTACATGGTCCTCATCTCCGAGATTACCACCCCAGAGATCAACTTGAGATGGTACTTCCCTTTTTCAATATACCATACAAGATTTATCTCGTTAGCAATCTTTCTTCTGACAAAAAAAGGGACTATCTTGGGGATCTTATGAAGGTACCTGGATACAGCTGGTATGAAGAAGTCAATGGCCTACGTTATCAATGGCGTTTTCATCTTCTTGGTTTGGCTGGTACATAAAATTTTTTTAATCATTTGACTCGTTTTGATGCACAGCATTTATGTGTCTACTCATTACTCAAATATTTTTCATGTCAGGTTGCTAGAATTTTACTATTTATATACATGTTTTATCATGTCTATCTCCACTACAACCAGGTACCTGCGCTATATGGCGAATTTGTTGATATCCGATTGCATCAAGCCTTCCCCATTGAACTCAAATTTCCCCTTTTTTTGTTGTTTATGTGATTGGATTTACTTTTTGTTTTGTGGTAGGTCATGAAGATGCACATCTTCGGTTATGTTCTGGTATTTGGCGTACCAGCTGCGCTTGGTGTCATGAACTTGATATGGTTCGGCAAGATTGTGAGAGGGGTAAAGAAAACATTAGCAAAGAGATGTGAATGTTGAGATTGGTGAGTCTTATTCACAATGTTTCATCAGATCTTCTTCTTTACTCTTGACATATGTCTGTCTCTCTAATGTAAGTAGTTTTTGTCTGATGGAGAAAAAGAAAAAAAAAATGATAATGATACGATCCTCTGACTCTGTATATGATCAAAATTCAAGTCTCTTTACGATTTTCATTATACAATGTAATTCTGTTTTCATTCTATTAGTTTTGGCTCTAGGGTTTAATTCATTTGTGGTAAATGCGGTTTAACCGAATCCACAACCATTTAGTAACCGATTGACTAGTTTGATTTCATAGTAACAAAATAACAATAGCATAAGTAGATGTATTCAACGTGGACATAGACGTAATTATGCGGGCATAAAAAATAAAAATATGGCCAGCAATGGTAGGTTTCATTTCGGAACTTGTAGCATTATATCGGACAAGTCAAATTGGTTTGTTTTGTTTGAACCTCCAAAATGTAATACGGAAACGTTTGAGATTACAAGAAGTATTACTATTTTTGAATGGAAAAAGCCAATTATCGTCGTATAATTGGTTTGCTTTGATCTTTGTGACTTTGTGTAGCCTTTGCCCAATGCTATTTCGCTTGCTCTGTTTCATTTTTGCTATGTTCTACTTGGTTGGAATTTTGCGGGTTTCTCGGTTACATCAATTCAAATCATTTAGAGAAAAAAAGTAATAACTAAAAACATTAGTATTTAATTTTTAGTTAAAATACTAAAAATGGTGGTTGATTTTGAAAATTTTATCTACTTATGTAAACAGAACATAACATAAAAAAAATATGAGTAGATGCGTAATACACAAGTATTTTTAATAAACTTAGATTTATGTTAGAATATAAGTTTATTTCTTCTATATATATGTATGTATATATATACATGTTTTTGAACTCGGCTTGTGAGGCCCATTATTTGTCAAGTTGTAGTTATAGGCTCAGAGGCCCATCGATTCACTTCAACTTGAAAAATAAAATAATACAATTGCATAATAGTATGAATACTACAATATCTACAACCGAGAAAATCTACAGAAATTAGTTTAGCTAATCATTTTAATGTATAATAAAAGCAAAATTAATATTTATATTTAATTGTATTTTAAAAAAATTATTAATAAATATTTCACTAATTAAGTTATAATTTTAATAAATAAATAATTTTTAAATTATCTAAACATTTCACTAATTAATTTGTATATTTAAAAAAAAATTAATGAATAATTTATATTTAAAATATATCCAATTAATCTACAATTTAATTAATTAAAAAAAAACTTAATACCTTGTTTCACAAGAACTGCGTATTTGTAAGTCGACATCATATATTGAGTTATAATTTCAAAAACATTAGTACAATGTACAGATAAAAATAAAGCTATGTGGTTGATTGTGTATTTAATCAGGTATATACTTCATTGGCTGATGTTTATTATTTTTTTTAATGTGTATCTTTTTCTGTCAAACTAATAGTGATTTTTTTTGTTAATAAGAAAATTTTAAACATCCAGTTTATTATTTTTTTTGGTCCGAAACAAACCAATAATATTACATCTTTCTCAAATATGAACTCGAATTCAGAAATAAAGAATCAACTCCAAGGAAATATTTGCCAACCAAGTGAGCTAACTAGAATATTAGTTAATCAGATGACAAACGTGACACCTTTATGTAAATATTGAAGTAAAGTTTTTAACAAAAAAAATATGGAAGTAAAGTTAATTATACATAAATTACGAGTAATGTCTTGATCGAGTTAATCGTATATATCAACCATATATATATTATCTAGTTGTTTGTCTTATTTTTTTGTCTGTACCAATCGCAATAAACCATTTCTAATCACACAAACAGATTTTTTAGATTTGACTTCAGGTACAATTTGGTGTGTCATAAGTTAACATACCGCACTGGTCTCTATCTAAAATATACATATTTTTGAATTTAGTATTATTATCATTATTTCAACACAGCTCACTATCTCTGTAGAAAAGCTGCATCTAAAGGGTGTGGGGAAGAAAAAGAGAAGCAATTTTGGCCATAGAGTACAACACTAAACACATTACATACATCACTTTTTTTCCTCTTTCAAATAAATATATATTATATTATAGTGCTTCCCAAATTGGCTCATTGTGAGTTATTGTTGTGACCCCTCATGGGTTCCTCTTATTTCCTTTTTTCTACTAAAATAAAATATTGAACTATCGTGTTCGTAAGATTAAGATGGACTTTACGTGTGTTTATAGGATATTTGCATTCACTATTATATCTATATGAAGCATGGTTATTCAAGTTCAACTTATACCTAATTGTTTCCACTTTCCTTACTACATTCTTAGATATTGAAATCTAATTTAGGTAATTAAAATTCATAATTGAAACGTGGCTTAAGTATCCGTACCTAAAAACCACCAAGCTATGATTGTTAACTAGCTAGGGTTAAAGTGTATATGTGGATCGTGTCTAATTTGTTGTTCGAAAACACTATGGGACCGTTTCATAATTTATTTTAGAGTTTTCGAAAATGTAGGTAGGTTTTATGGAACTGAACTGATTAGGTAAACCAAACGAAACGATTCCAAAAAATCTTCGGTGGATTCGTTCAAAGCAATATTTCATGTGTATTTGGATGAAAAAATGGGTTTATATTTATCTGGATCATGTTTCCATTGGAAAGAGAAAACAAACTTAAGTTTCTCCTTTTTTCTGAGTATATATAAGAATGAAGAAAAAAAAAAAAATATATATATATATATATATATATATATAAAGAGAATGATTGTACACGTATATCTTCGTCAGACTGGATTGGAGATAATTTATCTATCTGAAAATGTATATACATTTGTGGGAAACACGTAAAATTCGACTAGTTAACTTCATTTGTGATTTGGAAATTGCATTTAGACAAATATATTCAAGGACTCGATAAAATCCTATTAACATTAGTCCCAACCGTAATTTTTTTCCTCATTTCTTATCTTTAAAACATATTACTCGTTTTCTTATCTTCAATATTTAATATACATATGTTCATGTAATATATACACAAAAAGTCATTGAAAATTGATTTCGACAAACCAACAAAAAAATAGTATAAACAAATAAATAGAAGTTTTTTTTCCAACAAACATACAATATATGATTTAGATACCATGTGATAATACATCAACAATGCTAAAACAAATTAATAGACTACATATTTCAGTAAGACTCACGAACTATTTTTGAAAATGATTATTCGTCTTATCTTCAATAAAAAATATCGTTTTCAAAAAAATGTTCTTTTAAAATCTTTAACTAAATATTACTTTAATAGTTCAAAATTTTTTTTGGCTACACCGACTTTGAATAGTAATTAGAAACACTATAGAATTAGAAGGTTTTGTAACTAAGCTTTGCTCTATTGAAGAGAGAGAGAAGAATGAAACTGGTGAGAGGGAACCAATAATAGTCAGTGGAATGGCCTCCATACTCTTCCCCTTCCTTTGACCACTTTCTCGTTCAACTAAAATGCTTCCCCACTCGCCTCTCTCCGGCGCGTTCATTCACTCTCCCCATCCTAAAGTTTTCCTTTTTAATTACATGATTATGCCCATGATTAGCTCTCGACGTAAACCAATGCTAATTGAGTGGCATTACTCAAGGATCATCCACAAAGAGCCGGGTCTCTGGGAAAGTTTTTGAAACATTTGCATGGGGCTCCCAATTTTGGTGAGCCCTACTAATACTTTAGTTAAAAAAAATTTATATCTAATAATAAATATGTTACACAATATAATTAAAATATGAGATAATAACATACAAAATTATTTATTCTATATGAAATGTAATATTAAATGAAAATTCATGTTTTCTATTGTCTATATATTTTTCAAAAACTTTAAATTAAATTTATTTTTACACATGCAAAATTTTTATTTTTTATTATATGGATCCCGAATATTTCAGGATCGGCTCCCCATCTACACATCTACAAAATAATAACTATGTTATCAGCATACTTTGGGCTGATTGGTTGGATAATTTTAAAGGCTTTAATAACTGTTGGTGCATTTTAAAATCTTAACAGTTTTTGTCTCATCAAGCAAACTTTTAAGACTGTTATTTATTTAAAAGGTTTTATTTATGTTCTTTTTAAAAAGGTCGCAAAAACCTGACTTTAGTGACTGTAAAAAATAATAACAAACTTTTTTCCCATATTAATTGAAAACTCTCTACAAACTTATATATAACATCAAAAATTTTAATTAATTAATCATCATCATCTTTTTCCTTTATTTTGAGATCCATTTCTTTGGTACTCTTTTGAATTCTTAAATATTTAATTAACTATATTAAAAAATAATTTAAATATTTAAAGTTCCGAGTTTGTTTACAATAAAAATATTCAAAAAAATTTAGTTTGACAATCTGAAATTCTATTGTTAACAGAAACCAAACAAACATACCGGAATAGTAATCAATTTACACTATTAAATCAATCGAAATGGAAAAGAATGGTGAGAGGATCAATACAAGAAGTGAAGAAATAAGTATTTCATATATTTCTATATAAAAAAAACTAGTTTTAGCTTTTGAACAAAATACACTCGCCTAAATTTTATTCAGTTTCTTCCATTTTTATTAAAATTTTGGTTACTAAACTAATTATTTATGATTTTCGTATTTTGTTGTCTAATTTTTTTATCGTTAATAAAATTTATTTATGTATTTATGTTATTGCTTCGATTTGAATATAGTATAATGAAATTAACTTATTTTCTACAATTTTGTAACTAATCAAACTTATAAAAAATATTTAAAATTATAATTTCTGCACTAACAATTTCTACGAATAAGTATTTAAAACCAAAAATTTATAACGAAAACCTACAATAACAAGCATAACCAATCGACCCATTTGTAAGACCTCTCTAATACGAATATTATGTAGTTTTTGTTCAAATGGTTTTGAAATCTCGTACATATTTCAAAGTATATATAACTTAACTTGGTAAGTTCTTCTTCACCTAATTAAACATGAGATTGTCAAGAATCTTAATTTGGTGTATATTCTATACACAAAATATTCATAACCCTAGATCGAAATCGAATACTTATCTTCTCGAAACATATATCGCATTTTTGTGACATATATGAAGTTTACCGTTTAACCATCGTCCATGTTTATATTAATCAACGATCACATTTCAATTAATATTGAAAGGAATCAACAAATTCCATTTACTTATAAAAACATTTGAGAATGAAAACAAGATTAACACTTCAATATCAATTTTACTAATCACATCTCCAATCACCACTCCCTTCGATTAATCACTTCCCTAATCAAATTAACTACATAATTAACAATTTAAGTGATCATTATGGTGGACCTCCTTGATGCTGATTATTATGGCGAGAAGAAGAAGCCAAAGCGAAAATGGAGCTCGCGAGCTTATTAATGGCTTCTACCAATCCATTCATTCCTTCTCTGTTAATCTCAGCATTTGATTCTTCAATCTTTAATCTCCTCTCTTGTACATTCATTACTTCTTTATGTCTCCGATCTTGTCTCTCCTCACTTTCCCTAATCGCGTTTGCGACCACAGACGCACTTCTTGATAACGCAACCGCCACTGTCGTCTCTTCATCTCTTTTACTTCTTCTAGCTTCCTCCGCTTCTGCGGTGCCACTAGGACCGGCGGTTGTCGTCGGCATTGTTCTCCTTCGCTTCGCCGGAGATGTGTCTGAATACTCACTCGTATCAGAATTTGAGCTACTATCCTTCTTCAAAAAACATTATCAAATAATAATCCGAACCAAATACTTGTTAATATAAAAAATTAAGGATAATTAATCTAATGTTCTTTATCAAAAAAAAATTCCAAGGATAATGTAATGTATATAAATATAAATTTATGTTTTAAAAAAAAAATTCACTGAAAATTATAAAGTGAATAACTAAGAGTTGTGTATCAAACAAAATATAATTAGCTTTATATATTTAAAAGAACTGAACTAAATTAATTGTATATTAAGGTTTTAATTTTGTAAGACTAATGAAATTAATTGAGATAAATTACAATGTGGGCTATAAATTTGTAAAATTAATGGAACTAATTGAGATAAACGACAATGTAGGTTTGAGATCAATTAAAACAGCTTTGAATGTATTTTTTCTAATTAGAAATAAAATCCAACTTAGAACAAATGCTAATGTTAGAAGTAAAGAAGAGAGAGAAGAAGGTACCTACTGTGGGCAGTATTGGCTGAGCATGATGAAAAGAAGGCGGTGGAGGCGGTGGTGGCAGAAGTAACGGTCGTGGTAACGGCTGCGGCGGTTGAGACGGTGGAGGCGGTGGCGGCGGAAGAGGTAACAAAACAGGAGGTTGAATTATTTGATGTTTTGGAACAACAAATCCTAAACTTTGTTGTATAACTTTTTGGAATTGTCCACTGCCTGAACCGTTTCCACTTCCAATGGCAGCAGCAGCAGCCGCAATCGTAGCGGTTACAGCGGTTGCGGCGGTGGAAGAAGGCAAAGTTTTACTCTCCACCACTTCAAACAACGCTTGGTATGTCTGAGGTAACATATTACTCGGCAAGTTTCTCTCTTTCCTCTCACTTTTCTCCATCTTCCAATACGATGCCGTTTCTGTAGCAGTAGCTGAAGATGATGAAGACTCAGTAGTAAAAGACGATTCCACCCTTCTTCTTTTATATTCTCTAACCTTTTTGTAATCTCTCATGAGATTATCCCATTTGTCATTGCATTGATTCTGACTCCTCATACAACCTTTCCTCCAACAGTAATCTTCTATCCACTTCCACCGTAGCTCCGTTGGTTTATTAGTACTACTACTACTCCGGCTATCTTGTTGCTGCTCCGGTGGTGGAAGGCCGATGGACCGCCGCATCCGTCTCTCATCATCCATCTTCTTGGCTTCAATGAGGACCATAGTCTCATTCAAAGTCCAATTCCCTTTTCTGTACTCTCTCATCGTAAACCCACCACTTTGGTCAGCCATGTTTTTCTTGAAATCTTGAAAAAATCAAGAACTAGAGAGAGAAAGATAGATTAGTGTTAGAGAGATAGAGAGAGAGAGGCTTTTGGTAGGTGTTGGAGAAAGGGGAGAAGAAAGGGATTGTTTTTGAGGTGGGGATAGGTGTATGTAGTGTTGTGTGTGTTTAATTTTTTGGGATAGTTAAATTTTTTTTTGTCATGTGGGTGTGTGATTGAGAAGACTGGTCAAAATCTTTTTGTTGTAGTACTAAGATTGTCACCAAGTGCAATAAAAGGACAAGTATTGCAAAATTTGGAGCCAAGTGAAAAGAAAACTAAGCAGTGTATCACATTCATTCATTAAATGTTTATTTTATTTTGGCAACATTCATTCATTAATCAATTAAATTGGCCCATTTCATTTTCTTTTCTTTTTATAAAAAGTTTGTTCATTCATTCATGTATCTCTTAATTCTTTGGGGACAGGAAATCTTAGGTGAATCTAGCATTTCTAATTATGTACACAATTTCAAATAGAGGAGTAAATGGGTCAATGTTTCATAAAATCTACTTCCATATATTATAATTCATAAATAAATAAAAGATTATCTTTTATGGGCAGTAATGTGCTATCGAATTATTACATCTATCGAATTTTTTGTCGTTGTTTGGTTTTCACATAACCATTTCTACATAATCAAATACTAAAAATTATATTTTATGAAAGGTAAGTAGACCGAGCTAGTGATATATATACGACAAAAATTGTCAAGAAAACACAAATGAGAACAATGCAATTCGATGTTTTTAATTAGTTTAGGACCACAAATATTTCCTAAACCCCGAGTGTCATTATGTCGAGTAAAAAAAATCGTACATAAAATTTAGAGATTACATATCAAATGATACTTAGAACAAAACTATATTACATGTTATAATTTTGGGTACGAGGGGTTACGAATTTTGGTTATCCAGCTATTAAAAAAACTAATATTTCATCAAAAGTCTTAGTAAACAAGGAAAATGTATGAGTGATGTATCTGTTTTCAAACTTATAAGAAATTAGAAGATTTTGGAGGCATCCTATGTAGATCTCGTTTCCATTTTAATAAAATAAATAAAGGGATATATACTTTCTTCAAACTTCGAAAAGCTATTGGCTTTGTATAATTGCTTCTCATACTTACTTTTTTAAAAAGATTTGATTTACGAATCTCTAATTCATGTGCACGAGCTATATGTAGATTAATAATTACTTTAAAAAATGTCTTTACCTTCAACACCTGAACCTTGTTTATGCGCATGTATGTTTGTAGAATATGTGAATGCTTAATCTTCTTATTTACATAATTGTATAATACAATTGGAACACTATATATGGAGTTAAAGAAAAATAGGAAACTATTTCTTATTAAGTTTTTTACAAAAAACTTTTTAAAGAAATATACCCGTTTGTCTTCGGATTGAAAATTCACATGACTAGATTTTCAGCATAGAATGAATATAGTTTCACCTATTTTAAAAGGGGACGCGAATAGTTTTATCCTCATTTTCTACCGTTTTGTAACAGGAAGATCTTACATCAAAGTTCAACTAATCTTCACATTTGTAATATTATATAAAGTTTGCAATTACTAATAAAATGCGTCTGATACAAATCGATTTGTGATCTCAACCAAAATGGTGATTTCTACTACCAAACTATTACTTGTTGGTTAGAGTTTTGTACTCTATCGATATGAAACTTCTAGAAACTCTCCTGAATACACTGCGGACGCATATAACTGTTAATATTTCATAATCTTCCTAATTAATTAGATGTCAGCGTGTTGCATGGTGCAGTTTTTGTTTTATTTTTCTCTATTGAAAATAAAAACGAAAAAGTGTCACCGTCTCAATAGGACTTTCTCAGCCAAAAAAGAAAAAGAATAAACTAATGCATGTGTAGATACTAATTTGTGTATACGTAAGTTGCATGCTTGGGGTATTATTGCATGGCATATGAAAACACAAACCGTTCATCATTGCCTGCAAAACAAGACATAAATAATCACGCTCCCACGTTACAAATCTACGAGACATAGTAGTGAGTCTTTTAAAAAAAAAAGGCTCAAAACAAATGAGTTCTTTAGGAAATGTAGTGTATACGCATTACTTGAACAACCAAATTTTAATACATAGCTAACTATATAAAAGTTTGGATGATTTATGCAAAATCAAAATTATTATGTTTCTAATCTACTATAACCGTCATCTATGATTTCTATCCAATTAACAAACAAACTTGTGACTAACTTGGAATTAGGATAGTAATAACTCTTTCTAGGTCAAATAAGATATGTGGATCACTAATATCGATCAGTTGTGTGAAAACACTTAACTAATACTAATTGGTATTACTTATGGGAATGGCCATTTTTCTTTCATGCAACTGGTATATCCGAAGAAACTTTTGATGTTTCAAATAATTTTTGATATATTGAAAGTCCATTTACAACATTAATTATAATATATGTTCGAAACAAAATTTTCTAAAAGTTTTATTTCTAAATTCTAAACAGTGTTAAAAGATTCTCATGAGAATATGTGTGTGTGTGTTCAATACCAATATCTACATATATTTATAAGTTAATTAGCTTTAAAGTAACAAAGTCGATGATAGATCTATAAAATAAATAAAGAAATGAAAGTGGAATGAAATTAAACAAGTCAAAAAATCTAAACTTGCATGGAGGGAGTGGACTGAATCATATGAACTTCTGCATGCATGGATCGTTTGCTTTTTGTAAAGATTCATATCTCTTAAATCTCCAAAGTTTATTTACTTTAAATAAATAAATCAAATCTAGTATCAAAAGCATACATGAATCAATAACAAGACCGACGTTACAACGTTAACAATCATTAAACTGCTATGTCTCTATTTCTCTCTCTTCTTATTTATATTTGTTTGATGGTTGACATGCATGCCACTATAATTAGTCACGTCAAAACAATGAAACCCTAAGGTGAAAGTATATGATCAAGCTATTGATATCTTTTTCGTTTTAAAATAGTACTTCAAAAAAAAATTTCTATAAGAATGTAAATATTTTATTATAATTGAAAAGTAGTTACGAATTACAGTGAAATTTCAAGTCCAAAAAGAAAATAAACAACATGAAAACAAAGCACAATCAATCGATATCGATAAAAACAATGATGCTTTTGAAGTTAATAATATGAAGATTTTAAAAGATGACATCTCAAAGAGAGGAGGATATATGATGTCAACCAGAAATGATAGAATTATAGATAATTTTAGCGATTGGAAGCTTTCATCGGTGGTCAAAGAAACAGTTTAGATTAAGGCACTCGATCACCAAATCCTCCTGCATCAAGTGCGAGCGACTCCTTGAACAATTTATGAACTCTCTCAGAACGGAACCGTACGCACCATAGGGAACAAAAGCGCTCACTCACTTTACCAAGCTATTTCTCCGACGTCGGCTAGCGCATAACAAAATCCAACAATACGAACAATGGTAGACATCCCATATATCTTACGAGCTCCTCCAACTACCAAGTTAGCTAATCCACAAACCAATGCACAAGCCAAAACTAATCCAACTCTACAAAGAAACAACAAACAAATATAGTACAACATACTCAAAACTACATAACCAAGACGGCTTGAGCAACTACCGGAGAAGCGAGAGCTCGGGGCGCAAGCCAAAAGCAAGATAGATTAACTATGAGAAAGGAGATAACTCCTAAACAGCTAAACCAGCAGAATGAGTGAAGCAACACGAGCATCACTCCAACTCCATGAAAAGCCGCACGTTTGACACAAAGAGACCAAACGCTCGAAATTCGACCACACACACCTACTTCAACCACGACCTTAACGAGACCCTAGAGCTTATCCAAGAAAACCGATCAAAACTTCGGATTGAGAGCAATCAGAGCAACTAGACTCCGAGGCTACACTTGACCTGACCCAAAACAAAAAGAGGCAACATCAACCCTCTATAGATCCTCTGCCGTCCTCACACATATTATATCGGAAGGAGAGTCACTACAAGACTTGCCACCTTGTCTTCACACTCCGAATACATCCACCCACGCGCCTGAAAATCTGAGACCCTGAAGCCAAAGCGCAAGAGAACACAACAGCCACCACACCACCGAGAGAAACCAACCTCCTCCACCGCCTCAAAGAAAACTTGTCGACCTCTAACAGAAGATAACTAGCCGAGGAATCGACCGTATCTACCACGCGAAGACGCCTCGCTCCGAGACCTTCCGCCACACGCGCAGAGAAAAGAAGCCGATTTGACCCAAGACCGTCGAAGAAATCGATATCCTAGAACTAGAGCAGCAACTATACAAAAAACCTCTGATGGTGTCGGAGGAAGCCGGACACGGCAAAAACAAGCGGATTCTGCGATAAGAAAGGGCGATTCGACGAGATTTGGGAGAGAAAGTCGTCGCGCATGTATACCATACGCCTGACTTTGTATCTTTTTGTTGTAGTACTTCAAATATGAAACCGAAATCTATCAACTACGAAATAGTATTTGCAAGGTATTGATGGTTCCAATGATCACGACTCAAGAGCGTACTAATTATAAGGATAAATGAAGAGCTACAGTAGATATTAGATATATGGTGTGATTTATAATATTATAGTTTGTAGTAAGAGTATATAAGATTATCACTTGAAGATTAATAAGAATTTGGTTTCGGATAGTTCAGTGATATGGATGATTACTCGATGCTAACTAAATAAACAAGATAGAAAAGTTTTGAGGTGAGATTGGAAAAACAAATGGAAAATGTGAAACAGTTGTACCTTAAAAATCTGATAACATTTGATATATGAATTAAAATCTAATTTATTTCGATGAATGAAATCAAGTATTATTTATTTCAATAAGCAAATAAATTCTTCAAACTAACGATGATAAATCGTAAATAAAAAACATGACACAATTCTTTTATCACTTGTTCTAACAATTTCATTTTCGTTAAAATTAAAAACATCAAAAAAATTTTTTTTAATGATATCATAAGTTATTCGAGATGCTCTGTTTTTTTTACATCTTTGTTGTTGTTCTAGTTTGGTTCATGTTCAACTCTGAGTTTATCAATTTGAAGTATTATTTCAGCGGGGGAAAATAAAACCATTTGGTATTGCTTCTAATTTTGTTTTGAAGATATGCGAATGATACCAAACGCAAGCATCTATAAAAACAGTTCTAAAATGTGTTTCCAAAAATTCATTTTTGACAATTTTCAAATTTGGACTCATTAAATCCGCTGTAAATTAAGTGGAAAAGTTTACTTAAAAGATAAAATGGTAACTATGACGGTGTTAGTTCCACGATCTAATCTAATGATGAATTTGATTAAAGTTTATATTTTTTAGGTTAGAATGTCCAAAACAAAGTTTGGAGGTACGATGTCAAAGTTTCTCTAATATATTTTTTGAATTTTTGGCCCTTTATACTTTAAAATAAAATTTATTTTTGTTAAACTAGGTAATATAACAACTATGTTTCTTTGTTAGTTTTTAAGTTTTCAATTTTCTTTGTTGAAATCTATTTTATAAAACAATTAAAAAATCGTTTGGTTGAATCAAACTTCAAGTTTCTCAAATTTCAGACATAAAACTGAGATATCCAACTTTTTTTTTTGCAAATTTCGTTTTTCTCCGACTCAGTCATGGATTTAATGTGGGTGGAGAGGACAACGTGGTTTTTTTATTCTTCTAGCCAAAAAAAAGAAGAAGGGATTATTCTGAGAAAATAAACGAAAAAACAAAAAGTCCATTTCGTCCTTTAAGACAGGACACTGAAAAGCCTGCGACGCCACGTCAGCGTTACCTTTTCTAGTAATTTAATAGTGTGCCAGCTAGGACCAAAGTATTCGCTTTGACCAATCACTTTGTACTGTTACCTATTTGAGTTAGATTTACGAAGGGTTTCAGAAAAACATTATATATATATATATATTATTATTTTTGTTAAAGAAAAAACACATTATATTTTTGCACCAATGTAACGAATTTCCTTTTGGTTTATTTTATTTAGTGATATCATAAAAAGATAAAACGAAATAAAACAAGACCAGTTTTTTAATGAGTATTCTGAATTTAGGTGTTTAAGAAGTTACTAAAGCCCTAAACAATTTTCTAAACCGAAGAGAAATGTTTTTTTTTTTCTTGTAGAAGTGTCCAATTGCTTTGTAATTTAAGAAATCCTGGTTTAACAAAACATTTTGAAAAATACCTTTCCTATAATTATTTTACATAAATTCAGAAAAATTTAACCATTTTTTAAATATCCAATCGTGATTTCCACAACCTTTTTCTGCTGATCAAAAGATTGAGATACACCTCATATTGGTCGTATGGAACACCAGTAGTTCGTCGACCTTCTTAAAAACGATTCTAACAGGATGTTAATGACAAACCACCCAATAATACTAATGGTTATAACTTATAAATCCAAAAGTTCTAAATAAAAGTAACTACTTTTGGTGTAACTAAATCAAATCGTATCAAATACTTATATTTTTTTAAATTTCATATATTATTTACACACTCATTTAAAATATGAAAATCATATAATATAAGTTTAATAATAATCAAACATTCTTTATTTTTTGTTATGTTTTCAAAAGCTAAAATCGGAATCAATCTAAACTGTACCAAACCAAACTAAAATGTAACAGCTAACACAAAATCGAATTATAAAACAAACAGAATTATTTTATTTCAGATTTAATAAAACCGACATTAACAAAGCGAGAAAAAATAACAAAAAAGGCTGAAACTTCTGTTTAGGTATAGAGACTTAAAACATAACAATTTCACAATTTGGAATACGTAAAATCCAACGCTTTTAACTTCTTTTTTTAACATGTAATCCTTTATACAAAAAATCTACTGTTTTGGTATTACACAACATATTATACTTAATAAGATTGACCCCGCTCATAAATATCAAAGTCAAGTAAATGAACACTCACCTTTTTACTTTTATTTTTAGTTTCAAAATTTACAACCTTATGCAATATAGTATAGAATGATAATTGCGGCTCTTGACCTGTCTAGTCTATATATACACCACGCCAAAACCCTATTTCGAAGGATCACATCAAATCTTCCATAAGTAATAAACTTGCTTATCAAGTTTATCTTTTTCTTAAGTGGTTGTAGAGAATATTCACTAAATCTCTACAACATACTCGTAACAACCAATTTGCCAAGTCAGGCCGCACCTCCTTGGACGGTCACATCGTCCATTCCAGCTATGCCATGTCAGTTTACGCGTCCACGTCAACTTGTAGCGTTCTGATGTAATATCATACAGCTTCCTGATTCAAGCAATTCGCTATATCTAGAATCTATCTTCAGTTTTCAAAAACAATAATTAAAGATATGATTGGTTAAAACAGAGTAAGTGGGAGTAACAAAAAAGAGTTGAATTCAACAAACAAAAAATAGGCAAGATTAAATAGTAAATAGAGTAATTTATTTACTCCACAACAACCAAAAGTAAAAACTCAAACTATTTGATAGTGGTATACACAGTTGGGTCTACGCCTAGGCATTTGGGGAAGGGTAACCCGTCCCGTTCTGTTTTCGTCCCGATTTTCCCGAATTTTTTGGGAAAGGGAAATTGTAATTATCCATTCGGCTCCAAAAAAATATTCAAATGGGTAAGGGATTGGGATTACCCATTGGGTAATTACAAAAAGTAAAATTTTAGGGGTTTTGGATTTAGTTAAGTATGGTTATTACTTGACTTAAATATTTTTGTACTTAGGTCATTTTGTTTTGGATAATGACACATTTTTCATAGTTGTGTCATTATTATAATTTTGAGCAATCTACATGTTAACCATGTAATTTGTACATTATTAAGTTGTATGTAATGATATTCTTTTTTGTTATATGGGAAATGGTGGTTCTCAAATTTTTAACAAAAAATTTGAGTGATTACAAACAATAGAAACAATAATAATATCCGAATTGTACCCGTCCTTTACTCGATTTAATTTCACTTTGGAAATGCATTGGAAGATATATTTTGTGTCCCGAATTTTTCGTTCTCGTCCCTTACCCATAATTTCATGTTCCCGTCTTTTACCCGTAATTTTCCGTCCCGTTATTTTAAAAGAATATTTTGGATAGTATATCTAAATTTCCGAATAATCCGTTTTTGTCCCTTACCCGTATTTTTCCGTCCCGATTTCTAAAATGTCCAGATCTAATTGGGTTGATCCTCATAATTCTGAGGTCTTAAACAAAACAAAAAATGGGGATCCCTTATAAACATAATCAAACATAAACATAATTTCAAATTATAAAAACAAAGTTGGTAACAAAACACAAATTATCCAAGAAAACAATCCAAAAAACAATCTAAATAATATACATAATAAATTTTGTTTATTATAGAAAATATATATATATATATATATATAATAAAATAAAAATAGAGGCTCCATAAAAATGAGAGTCCTAGAGCATTGTTTCAGCTCAGAACCGGACCCTGTACACAGTAACCAGCTGAAGAGAACAAAAACATATTTTAAAAATTTGTCAACTTAATTGGATAAACATAGGAGAAGCGAGAGTAATTATGTTCGGGCTCTTTGAACGGATTTTGTAATAGGCTTTTAAGCCCATTAAGTAAAATTGATAATATGAATGTCTAATGTGCTTTCTGACTTTTTATGCTTAAACTTGCTGGTTTATCAAATACAGTACATGAATTGAACCAATATTAAATTTCGTTCTGTTTGGTTTTATTAGCTTTCGTTCTGATTTTTAGATTTAAACTAATAGCAAATGTTTAGCACCATACAAAACCAAAAATCAGTTTTTACTTGTAAGATAAAAGTCGAATTGGATCTTCCTAACCAGAGTTATCTTCCAGTCAGTGTTTGTCAGTCCAGTTTCTCGGTAAGTTTATTGGTTCGGAAAATAAGCGGACCCAATTGAAACAAATCTAAATCGGTTTGGTTCATTGTTATATTTTATTACATCTCGGTTAAGAGAGTTTTTACTAAAAGTCTATCTGGTGGATAAATGGCTGAAGCCCACTACATTATAAAGAAACCTTTGGGCCTGTACTTAAAATTCCTCCGTGATGGTGTGACGTAAATGCGCCTTTTTATATTAAAAAAAACGAAAATACTCTATCGATCATCTATTTTAAAATTGTACAAAAGATAATATTCATGAATATTATTCATTATTTTCAATATTTATATCATCCTCTAATTTTTTTATTTAAAAAAAATACTTTTGATGATGTATCTTTAAAAAATAATAAACAAACAAAAATGATTTATTTATTTAAAATTTAATTATTTACACGAAAAAAACAAAACATTATAAATGTATGTAATAGTCTTAAATTCAAATTATTGTTTGGTAATTCTTGCTGCCCCATTTGAATTGGACATGAGGTCCCCAAATGTTGGGCATGCCTTTATATGTTTTTACTTTTAATGACCAAAAAGTGTGATAACCCCCCCCCCCCCCCATGGTCCCAAACTTCCTTAAACAATAATCATGCAATAAGTTGAGGTTATAGGTGAAAATGAAATTTTGTTTCTTCTCGTTATTAGGATATTTTGTAAATACGATCTAAATGTTAACATGTTTATATGTAAATATACCATTTAACTAAAAACTAAAGTCAGTTACAAATTTTTGATTTTTCTACTAATAAGCATTGTGAACTTAGGATCACGTACAACGAATGAACCAAATATGAACACTTCAAACGACTTGTCACATTTTATATACGACATAAAGTAATACGTATGGTCATATGTCATCCAAAGATAGGTATATACTTTTCTTCGTCTTCAAGTAAATCAAAGCAACATATAGTACTTAGTTCTGCGTACATAATTTAAAACTTATTATATTATTTTAGAATTAAGTAAAAAATCTTTTAACCGAAGTTTGTAAGTTTATCTTCATTTCGCTTTTGTCTCATAAGTCGGATTCAAATATAAAAAGTATGGATGCAAGTTATCGACGTTCAAAAAATGGTATGTGTACAAGTGAAAAATAGTGCGTTCACGCATAATTTCTAATTTGGAATTATATTTTTAAAACCATTGATGATAAAGTACATTGATTAGACCATTTTCTTATAGCACTAATTCAATTTATTTAATAAAAGTATTTAATAATATTTGCAAATATTTTGAAACGAATTTGATTTAATATATTGTATTGATGATATTTAGGGATTCACACAAGACGAACATACGAAACCCAATAAGTCATTAATTTGCATCATACCGGTAATTGATAAAAAAATTTGTCTTCTCAAGTTTATAAACTAGAATCCGAAGCTATGCAGGAGGGAGCGAACTACAAAAGTGAAGTTTACATCTCTTTTTTAATTATTATTATTACGGATGAAACATTTGACTCTACACTTTAAAGTAGGGGTGATACAAGATATAACAAAACTATAAATTTTTCCCCTAACTAAAAAAAAAACTCATCTAAACACGAGGAAAGCCAGAGATATTATATATGACTTCTTGACATTTTAATTATGTCGGAACAGTCAATGTTTAAAGCACACACGTTCAAGCGATGATTCATGATGCAAGCCATTACCTAATATAAACCTTTTAGGTCCAAATAAAACATTGATACACCCCACCAATGATTTTTTAACCCTAACAAAAATGTCGTCTCTTCTTCATAATCTATTTCATTCCCGATGTTTGAGCACCAGTTTTCCAACAACAATCAACTAACATCTCAAAAACTTTATATCTCAATCCCGATTGAGATTTGCGGATCTATCCCATTCTCAAAATCTTTAGTTTTTGTTTTCGACCAAGTTTTTAAACTCGGACAAAACATAACTTTCTATTTTTAGTTTTAGGAGATATCATTTTTATAAAAAAATTGTTTAAACGTTCTTTAAAAATGATTCGCCCATGAATCTGGTCTCTTTTTAATTAATCATCTCCTAATAAATTATCTATTTTATATTATTTTAACATCCATCTATCTTTGTTTTATTCATTTTAAATAGATATCAACATAATGTATATCCGAAGAAAAGAAATATTACCTCCATATCTTATAATTAATGTCTTGATCAGTTAGACCAAAATTTTCAGATATTCGATAATTCAGTATCATTTAATAAATAAAATCTTATTTAAGTTGTTAAACACTGTCGGACTACCAGATCTAAAAGACTAAAACCAAAAGATACATTAGGAAGCAAAATACGATCTATTCAATTTTAAAATTGCATGTAGGGAAAATTGTGAAACTTATGATGGATCGTGGACGGGTAAGAAAACGGATAACGTAATCTACAGTGTTATACAGATAACTATGTATAACATTGTGGCACCTAAAAGTAAAAACTTTGACCATATATATTAATCATTAAAAACGTAATCTACAGTTACCAATGAGATTAACTTGCATTAAGATAGTTAATTAAAACTCGACAAGACGTGAAAGTAAAGAAGGATATGTATATGCATTGTCGTCGACCTTATCGTATCTTCTTTAATTTCTTGCTCTAGGCCATATTTGTCGGCTCGACCACAATAATTCCTCAGATAAAAATTAATATTATCTTTGTAATATTTTTGGAAGCAATGATTTGCATTAATGTTTGAATATTTAACGATTTGTTAAATTGACTTAAGTTTAAGTTTCCGATTGTATAGAAATTTACACAACAATAGTTGCTTCATGATTGCATATCCGATTGTATAAAAAATAATTTGTATACCAACTTGTTTCCTTAATGTTATATTATATTTGCTATAAATTTCTGATATCCCCTAATCAAAATAAAAATTGGATATTTTCTAAAAGTGTTGTTGTAATATCTTGATAGTGGAATCCTTTAACAAATATATATATATATATATATATATATCTTGATAGTGCATGCGAAGAGTATTAAAATAATTTATTTCTTATTTATATCACCAAGTGCAATTATATACACTATACTAAATTCTGTAATAAAATACTCACATTTCATCGTGATGGAGTTGGAGCCATTTAAAAGTCAGTTATATATGAGGAAGCGATTTCTATATTGAGTAATTGAAGAACGAACAAGAAAAAATATATGTTAGCGTAAATGATTTTAGTAACATTTTAAAATTCGACATAGTGGATTATCTTAACAAGTATTTTTTAGTAAAGGGGAAGCTGACCTAATTATTGTGGTAAGTACTTTATTGAATTGGGTTTATGTTGAAAAACTCAAAGTTTGATAAATTCATTTTCATTATTGTTTGTATTTTTTTACCATTATGCTTAACCGACAAGGCACTAAACTCTCCATGGTGTAACCCTCCAACAATTATGTTTCCAATTCGCCATTGCGGTCACGAAAAGCGAACTTTTCTTCTTCTATTATTTTCAATACTTGAAAAAAACCTCCAAGAGATTCCACATATTTTTGGCAATACTTAGAAAATAAAAAGTAACTAGCGTTGACGATTTTGGGTTTGACTAGAGTATGGATTGCACGAGAAAATTTCAAAACTAATTAGTTTGATGTATGATGACATAGTGTTAACTTTACAGTGTGAGGAAACAGCTCGGAACCACCAATTAGTTTGAAAAAAATATAGAAAGTTAAAGAGAAACAAGTTCGGGTAATTGCCTGAGTATTATGTGTACGTATCTTTTGTTGGCGAAAGATCAAACTTTGCCTAAGTTACCGCACCCTTGACCACTAGCTATGTCTAAAATAATATAAGATTTTTACTAGATTAATTCAATTTAGATTCAGAAAAGAAGATGAATCATTGAAATTTACATTTTTCGAGCATGACTTTCTTATTGTGTTTTACAAAATAGATGATCAGGCCACTTCTCTCATATTTAGGTGGCCCCAAACAAATAAACAAAAAATTTTAGAAGTAATTTTTTAGAAAGAAAAATTATTCTCAGCTACAGCAAGTAATCCCTAACACATGGTTATACATTTAAACTATTTTAATGTGTCAAAACTATACGAAATATTAAATTTATATGGTGATATGCACAAACTAATATCGGTTATCTATGCAATATTATAACTATCCAATTTTTACTATTTCGATACACCAGTTATATGCAATATGTTACTCTTACTAGTACTTGAAACTTGTCTTGTGACACACTCGTGAGACAATAGTGTTAGCACGATATATACCTAAATAAAAGGCAAAGCGAAATCATGTAACAAAAGAAAAATGGTACATCAAGTACGCTCGACTAACATTTGTATTATAGTTTCATCTATGCATCCTAAAAACCATAAAAAACCAATAGGTGTTTCGTGATCACATGACACCTATAACCGACATAAGTATTCCAACCTAAAGCTTGGTCGCCACAAGCACACAAAATACAACATCATAAATCACTAGGAATAGGAGATAACTTCACTCAAGGCAAAGTGGGCGGGAGCCCAAAAGCGTCATGCCTAGATGCGGTATGCACATGTGCATCAATAGTAGTAAGAGATTCTTCAAAAATGGGATCAGACATCCCCTCGAAATTGTGCTTGAGCTTGCATCACATGCTCATATTGCATGTCATAATTGGAAGGATTCCACTTGTCATGGTCAGTGAACAAGCATTCACGCACAACTTCCCAACGTTCAACAGTAGTTGCGCCACACATATATAAATTGTGTTGGTTCTTAAGAACATCAATATGCTAGAACCACAATCTCTTGCGCCAAGCGTTCTTTATCACATGTGCTCACAACTTCATCCTGCAAATCAATAATGATCTGATTACACTTTTGCATTTTACCTTCAAGGAATGCGATCATCTTATTCTTGCAGATTTCTTCTCTAGAGAAAGTTGCTGTATAAAGTTGTCAACCATCTGACGTTCACGCTTAATCTCGTTGATAGAAGAGGAAAGTGTCCTCTCGATAAGATGGAATGTATACATGGCCTATGAGAAAGACAACAAAAGAATTAGGCTTGCCTCGTTGCAGCCGATGCGGTGATATCCTCAGGAGCCTTACGCTTACTCATAGTAGGTGCCTCGATGAGTTCCCATTCATCTGCAGAATTAGGTAGTGCATAAGGAGAAGCGGTTCGGTTAGCCTCGGTAAACTTCGCTTGAGCTGCAAGAAATTTCGCGTAAGTAACAGGCATAGAAAATGGTTAACTACTCGATATGTCAAATCTTGCACAATAAAAACAAAGGTGATGGTATGTTGATAAAAGAGAAGTACATCTCATGATGAAAATGAGGAGAAGGGTAATAAATCTCTAACCCCATAAGCTACAATACTCCAAAACAAGTTTGTTAGTAAGAAATTTGATGGAACGAAACAGGTTCATATGTGTAAGCACTTGAGAAACTATTGGTTTTCCTTCTACACGACCCTTAGGGCGAACATCTGCATAAACAAAAAGAAAAAAAATATAAAAAGAGTGAGAGTACATATTCGACCTCAAGCACATACATAATTTTTATGTCTAAACCCACCACAAGAAACCAAGTAGCGGGAAGTCTCAGGCTGTAACCAACTCTTATGAAAAACTACTCTTGTCCACATATTCTGTCAAGCTTATTTTTGTGTGGAAAAGGAAGATCGAACACTAAGTGATCATTGTGTCGCGAGTGTATAGTGTATCGGCCGATGTCTGCAACGAGCACTATGAAGTAGTATGCATACAAAATATCATCTACTCTTATATCAAGTGAATGAAACTCTCCACAATCTTGAATAACAATCAACGTTCTCCAAACTAACAGAGAAAACTAGCTAGGAGAGATAAAAAAAGTTGCAGCTTTTACACCTAAGGCGAAGGTAGTTTCATATACCACTATCTCGTGAAGGCGCACATCAGCAACTCGCGCATACCTTGAAGGAAGTCATAGAACTACCAAAGGTGGAAGGCTATAAGTTTGCTTAATTTGGGAAGTGTCCATGCCAGTTAAGACTGTTGATGAATTGTCTTGGGACGACCTATCATACAACATATCATCACATGAATTGTCACAAGGATTTTCTATGATCTCACCCAAGTAGTTTAACATCGTGTGACAGGTGAAATGACCTGAATTAAACACACGATATAACCTCAGTCTAATGTGTGCAACATGTGTATCAAAAAGATGATTCCAAGAGTCGTTCGTCAACATTAATCGAAAAGGTTGACCACACTATGGCTATGAACTATAAGGCACGGGTTAAAAGTAAGCTAGGACATTTAAGGTTAGTAAGCTACCTGCTATTCACGATGCAGTAGAGCCAAAAGGAAAGATCACGATGGCAAGAGGGGTAAGTGACACGAAAATTTTGGATCAGGCAAATCACTACAAGAAAACGTCGCCGTAGTGACGGTCAATCCCATCGGTTATGACCATAACCAACGGGTTTTACAATGGGACGGTGTGTCATATCTACGGTGTCGGAAACAGGAAACCCGTCGGTTGGCTGTAAGACAAAACCGACGGATTACCGAGAAGACATTTGAGACAGTTGACCGACGGATAGTCCGTCGTAAAAAAAACCGGGAGAATCATCGGTTTCCCGTCGGTAAATATTTTTTAAATTTCCCGTCAGTTTCCCCTCGGTTATGTCATCGTCGATTTCCCCTCGGTTATGTCACTGTCGGTTTTCCCTCGGTTTCGTAAACCGACAGAAAATTTAAAAAATATTAACCGACGGGAAACCGACAGGATTATTAAATATGTCTTTTCTAAAAATATTCCAATTAAACCCAACAAATTGATTAGAAATATAATAAAATTCCATAATTAAAAAAAAATGTAAAGTTTAAATATTAAATTGTAGCAAAACATAAAACTTTAAAAGTTAGAAACGAAAATAAAATATGTTCAGAAAAATAAAAAAACAAAAGTAAATGTCACTCGTCATCGTCCGGAGGCATTGCACTTCTGCGAATCTCGGCTCGCATTTGCTCCCGTATAGCGTCCAAATCAGTCTTCATTTGTTGCTGCATCTGAAGCTTGAATTCTTTGATTTCCGTCTTACATGCGGCTTTGACGGCCAAGACTTCTTCTTGCATTTGCGCGAGAGCGGCATCTTGAGAAAACCGGGATGTCGCACTGCGATGCTCGTTGGGACGGCCAAAAACCCGTCTTTTGCTCCTAGGCATAAGCTGTAAAGCAAAAAAGATTATAATGAAAAAATATTAAAAATTCTATAAAGTAAACATTTATTTAAATCGATACCTCATCGTAGAATTCATTCATCTTATCGACCGAAATTTCATTGGATTCCGCGCCTTCAATCTGAGAATCCAAAAACTCCTGGGATTACCGATACTCATCTGCAAGCTTGTTGACGGACTCGACGAGGTTCCGAGCTATGAGATCTTGAATCTCTCCCGTTTTCTTGCTGGTGTGGAGTTCGCTGACTAACTCCACATGAGAAGGATGTTTCCCCATTTTCTTTGTCTGCAATCCAAAATTCAAAAGATGAGAATAGTTAGAAAAAATAATTTATAAGTTAAAAGTATTAGATACATACCAATTTCTCCTCTACAGTGGCGATGCTCTGAGGTCCAGCGTTATGTGTCGAGTGTCCGACTCCGGCTCGATCGCTCATCCGGTTTTTCGTTTTCTTGATTGACATGGACTTCGTATCCTCGGCCTCCCAATGTTTAACAAACCCTTCCCATAAGTAAGGTTTGAATTCCAACTCCTTGCAAACCTTCTCCGCCAACCAATATTGCTTCCACTCGTACAACTTACGACAATATTGTTCCCGACATTTTCTCTCAAACTCTCGCCTAGCGACACCAGTGTCCACAACATCCCATGTGAACTCTTGCTATAGAAACAGTTATATGAAATATTAAAAATTTCTAAAATATAAGGTAATTAGTATAAAATACAAAACTTACCGCAAAGTGTCGAAACCATTGATCTCGTTCTTCGAAAGGCATCTTTGCGAATGTCGGGTATGGCTCCTTGGTCATTCCATTAAGCATATTGTTAATACACTTAGATATTCCATTATGGGAAATATCAAACCTACTAACAAATGATCAAAAACAAAGTTAATAATGTAAAGTAAATGGACTTATTAGGAAACATTTATGATATTTTGCTTACCAAGTTGTGTTTGGTAGCCTCTGTGGATGCAACTTTGTGATATCATGGGATCGGGGCTGCTGGATGAAATCCTCAACTGTTATTCGTGTGAATTGGTCGGTTTGCGTTTCCGGTACTTGACTCGACTCAGAAGGTATGGTTTCCGGAATCCCTTGACCTTTACCTCGATGTAGAGTACCACCGACCACAGGAACACGTGATTTTCTACCTACACGTGGAGGAGGAGCGGTCGGAGGAGCGGTAGAAGGTCGGGGAGATGATGCCGGTGAAGGGACAGAACCACGGCCACTCGATGTAGCCCGGACACGTCCCGATGAGAATCTAGCAAAATCACTTAAAACATAAAATTATTATAAGTACAAACTAATTTTATTTTATTTAACGATGAGTATAAGAAATAATAATAAATATTTTTTTAATAAAAAAAGAAATTTTTTTAGAATTATTAAATATAAATAAGATAATATATATGTTAATTTTTTTTTTAAATGTCCAATAATATAGGGAAAAATATATATTTTATTTGAAAAATGTTATTTTGGTAAAATGTAAAATATGATAAAAATAAAATTTGAACCAACTAAAGATTTATTTTAACAATACATGTAAACATGTTTTCATGTGAAAATATTTGTGAAATAAATAATCTTTTAACATAAAAATGTGAAAATAAAAACAATAATATTGTAGTCATTTAAAAAAAAAGTTTTAAAATATGTTCATAAGAATTATATATTAAAATTAAAACAAAAAATTTTCAAATCATGTTATTAATATAAAGAAAATAAAATATTTTTCCAAAAAACAAATACAAACTTATAATTATTAAATATAAATATGGAAAATATATGTTAAATTTATAAAAATAATTGCCCAAAAATAAAGGGACAAAATTTAATTTTTTAAAAAAAATGTTAGTTTGGTAAAATGTATCATATGATCAAAATGGAAAATATGATCAAAATTTGAAAAAAATTTAAACCAACTAAAGATTTAATTTAACAATACATCTAAACATGTTTGCAATTGAAAATATTTGTGAAATAAATAATCCTTACATATAAATCTGTCAAAATAAATAACAAAAAATATTGTAATCATTTAAAAAAAATTAAAAAATATGTTCATAACAATTATATATTAAAATTAATACTAAACAATTTCAAATCATTTTTTAAATATAAAGAAAATAAAATATTTTTTCAAAAAAAGCAAAATTCGTTTTTCACCACAAATCCATGAATATACCCAAAGAAATCCTTAAATCTAACATTTGGAAAATTGGTTTGAAATTTAGAAAACTTACTGTGGATTTGAGTTTGATGGATTATGTGCCATAGTATAAGGAGTTTCGCCGGATTAATGGCCGATTGTGATGAATATCGTCGGATTCTTAGTGATTTCCGGAGGTTGCAGCTTTTTCCAAAACGTTTCGAATGGTGAAACGTCCGATGGGGAAGAAGAAGGTTATTATAAGTAACCTACCGACGAGATACCCGTCGGTTATGCTAGGGCATCCTTCACGCAGTTTCACGCGGTTTCCAAAACGTTTGAATTACCGCGTAAATCTTAAGCAGTCTGTCGGTTATAACCGACGGGAAACCGACGGAATACAAAATTATTACAAAATTTGTGTGCAACTTGGCTCAAACCCCGGTTGTTTAAGTATCAAATATACTATGTTGCCAGTAGACTACTACCATCGTCATTGGTATTGATAACAATTTTAATATATATAATCTTGTTTGACCTTACTTATACAATTTTGAACTTTGAAATATGTTAAAAAAAGTTTAGTTAATGAAAGAACTTTGATATTATAAATATGTTAAATAAAAGTTTAGTTACTTCAATAATCACATATAAATTTGTTATTTATTATTTGTATTTACTTCTACAATGATATATAAATTATAAATTGAACAAAACTATATTTTGCCAATTTGTTTAAACATATATTTTTATTAATTCACTTACCATTTTTAATTGACATTCACTTAATATTAATTAAAACATGTTTATTAAGTACAATATTACACATACAAACTTACACAAATTTTGTACACTAATACACATACAAACATGGATAATCATACATTACAATACCATTTATTTTGATACAGGAACTAGAAGATTTATTATCTCACTCATGAGTAAACACCATCTTCCTTGATACCACTATTAACATTCGACGCAATTCTCGACCTTAATGATCCATCTCGAACTTCAACATGTGTTTCTCACAGCAACCGTAATGGTTATTTGGACATTTGTAGTTATTGAGATCCGGTTCTTCATACGTATCCAACACATCAACGGCCTTTGACGATGAAGGTTTTTTCATGTCTTTTAGTTTGGCGGTAGTTGTAAACCGTGATTTTGGAGTCTTCTTCGGTGCACACAAGGCAGGCGAAATACTTTGTTTAGAAACGTGGATTGAGGTCCCGGGACCAAGAGAATACGATGGGGTGTTGTTTGCTTCTTGCAAGAAATTAATGAAAGTGGTTATAATTATTTCTTCTTCAGAAATATAAAGAATATTATTTGACATGGTATGAGATACTGGTAGGAATTTAAATATGTCTGCGATATTAGAATTTGTATTATCGGAAATTGCCGTCGGAAGTAACCTCCTTTTCTTGTAGTGAATGAATTGGTCATTCAAGAGACAAGAGCTCTTATGAAATGTGAAATTGTAACAAAACAGCCACGAGAGATTAAAGAGGACAACGGTCTATAAAAAAGTCTAACATCTAAGATGTTAAAAAAAAAGATGACAGCTACAAAAAAAATGAGACATAAAGTGGATAAAGTTCATTTTTGGACTATCAAAACGAATCTTGTGAGATTATATCGAAACATATTTGGTGTTATCTGTGAATATTGCGAGCTATCTTATCAAAGAAAGAATCTAGTTACCGACTCTGAATCTCACGAGGATTAGAAATAAAGAGTGGTTTTGCATAAATAAAGAGACCCTAACACGAGCAAAGGGGACAAAAAATCGAGAGCAAAAACAAAAAAACCACAAGACTATTAACAATCAATTTTTTATCACGACTAAAGTTCATAGATTGATTAATAGTATTTTGATCTTGTTATTTGTTACCGATATTCGATCAATAAAAACACTATATTCGACTATATTACTTATTTTCCGTAGACTCTAACAAACCGACTAAATTTCTAACAATTTTATTACAGTTTCGGCAATTGGCCTTTTGAATCTTGCAGTAGTAGTGGATTTGGATTCAGACTTCACAACACAAAATTAGTTGTTCATGCTATGCAAGCTATTTCTTTCACAGACTCTCGCAATTAAAAGTTTAAAACCATTTATTCATGAGATATAATTACTTAATTCCATATTTTTTGTTTCTAACGTTTTGACCTTTTTTTTGTCTTTATCACATATATATGACCTTTTCCGATCGTTCTAATATATTTTTTGCTAAGTTCTCCGGTTCAAAAATTGTTGATTGTGAGAGTCATGTATTTCAATAATGTTCGTCCAATAATTTCAACTATAAATCGATAAGATAATCAGGACGATGCGAAACCGAAAAGTTTAAACCAAAAGAAAGTTTATGATATCCACGAATTGCTCCAAGACATGGCTATTATCAACCTTTTTGCTCACCAAAATATAACTAAGATATAATATCAGATTATTGCCAGAGCATCGAATTTAGGAAAAAGAATTCAATGTATAAAAAGTAGTCAAATAAATTTCTCTCGTACGCATTTGTGGGGACGAAGAATCAAGGAAATGAAATAGCAAACATTTTAATTAACAGTGTAGTAGGGATTACGGAAAAAAGATAACAAATTTAGCGAATAAGATTTATATACTCAACATAGTCTTTTTTCTTTTTTTTTTGTTTGTTAAAAAGCTTTACTCAACATATTCTTTGTTTGTACATTTTTAACATAAATTGTAAGCATTAATGTTGTCGACGAAAATTGCATTCTTAGGTAGGGGCCATAATGATATGGAAGTGATCTTCTTCTTAATTAATTGATATTTTAAAATCCATGACCAATTCTTTTCATCGAGAAATAAATTGCCCTCCGATCTTGTTTCAAAATTTTTGTTAATTTATTTATTTAAATTTCCATCAACCGAAAGAGCTTTTCTTTTGGATTACTTTATTTCTTTTTCATGTTCCTTCAACCGTCAAAGTAACGTCTCTAGTCACTAGTCTCTTTGTCCACTTCTTCAATTAACAGTAATCTATTGCCTTGAGGAACAAATGTTGGAAAATATATTAACTAACTAATGATGTAACTAGAAAGAATCCACACAAAATAGTCTGAACATTATATTAACAACAAATATGTTCATATTTGATCAATAAAAAAACTATTTAGTTTTTATATCGTGCATGGGTTCCTAAGCCATTTAGTTTGAATTATTTTTTAAAGATTTAATAAATAATTTGATTGATTAAAAAGAGAAGCTAATGATCAGTCTCATGCTGATTAATAATTTTGATCATGAGGAGTTGCTTTTTGACTATATGTATAAGTAACTACCTTCTTGGGATGACTAAAACAATAACAATTTAATTTTAAAAATTTGTTTGGTTAGGGATATTATTAGAGTACTTGCATTCAGTGGAGTATTCAAGAAAATAATAATCCGCCAAACAAATCATTTGTTGATTATTTTTTGAAGAGTTTGGGCAATTTTTTGTTGGAGTATTCAATTAATTGTTACGGGACTGCTGATTTTTTCTTGTAATATATAATTTTTTATAAAAATTTCTAAATTATTAAATAAAAATTAAAGTTTAGGATTTTAGTTTTATAGTTGAGTTTTTTTTGAAAATTCATTTAATCTATATAAAATATAACAGATTAGAAAAAATCATCCATCTCGTAACAACTAAATAAAAGATAAAATCGTATAAAACAAATATATTTTCCGTTTGGGAAGAAACATGCAGGCCAATGATTGTTCCACCTCTAATTTCATTCCATTATCCTAACTTCTCTTCTTAATGAAATGAAAGAAACTTCTTCCTCTTATATAAGAATTTAAGCTTTATTCCTCTTATAAATATTAACCATTTACCAGACCGAGCGGTAATTAACATTAACTCAATTATTTGGGTTTAGGCAACTGGAAAGGAACATGAAGTCAGGGAGAGGTTACAAAAAGAAGCAATAATAATAGGTAATCAGTAGGGGGTTGTTGTGGACATTCTTAATTTTGACAAATTAACTACCATTGAGTTTTATAATTCCAACAAGAGTTGACCTATTGTAATAATAACATTCATGATGGATGTACAAGTTATATACTGATGAGTAGGTTGTACATGAGATTTCGTAAAAATTACTTATTCAAGGACCCCGTATAATGATATATATATATATATATATGTATATATCATCGTATTCTTCTTAAGTATAGTTACCGAAGTATGATTAGTTTAGCATTTTTCCTTTTGTAAGCAAACAATTAGTTTAGCTATCTGTCGATTAGAAAGGGACTATTTAGTACGGTTTATAATTCGAATATAATTTGTATCGAGGGAAAATGATATAGTATTTTATAGATATGAGGCGTATGACTACTTATACTCACATATATATATATATATATATATCGTAACTATAAACCGTGAAACATCCAGAATGTAGAATATATACACTATAGGTTCCTTATGGGCTTAGTACACTACTAGGGTAAACTAGATTGTAATATAGAGGCTTTTGCCACCCCTTTTAAATTAATGCAAAAAATCATCAAAAAAGAAATGAAATAACATCCCGAATATAATTGTCATTGGCCTAATTATATAGTTGTATAGTTTATAAAATAGCTACATATACATGTTATACATCTTTTTGGATATAAATAGCTTTTTCGTCAGGATATACATAGCTATGATGTGGATATAGGCTTTAAATTTTACGACTACAATGTTTTCTTTGTCAAAGAATTTATAATATGGTTATAAACAAACATATATTGTGGATTTAAAATCATACAAATTTTATTTATGTAGCATTATTAAATATCCGTCTAAACTCTATGTGTTGAAATTATATGTTGTCTATTTTTTTTATAATTAATATGTTGTCTATTTGCAGATTGTTAAATACGTAAGGTGTTAATAGTAAATCATTATTTAATAACTTTCTGATGCATATTTATTCAGTTAAAGATAAATCAAAGATTTGGGATTGGAGAAGAAGAGATCCATTGAAACGGACACATCCGGTCCAAAACATTTCATATTATTAATATAATTTAGTGAAATACTAAAATACATAAATCAAGCTTTTTGGTCCGGTCATATTTCCTACATCTGAGATCATAAAAAAACGAGAAAATCTGTAAATTTATTTAATTATACAAAGACTATATTATTTACCAAAAAAAAGCTCATTAGTGAACTTTAATTTTCCATAACCAATAAGAATGATGGAAAACGGCAAAAGCTATAAGTGGTTATTGAAACAGTCGACTGCTGTCGTTTGTCGGAAAGACACTCCACTATATAAATACAAATCTTTATCACACTAGTGGAAACTGTCGAGTGTGGAGTTCTTTTCCTTCTAATAAAACAATATTATCTTTCTAAATTCTTCCAAAATAATTTTGGAGTTTTCATTGTTTTTCTGTTGATATAACTTTTTGGAGTCTTGTATCGCCAATTAAAGTTTGCAGTGACTATAGTATGTTCCTGTGAAGATCGAAAGCAAATTTCGATTAAGAACGATATTTCTAAACCAACCATAGTCTACTAAATGGCAAAGAAAAATGATAATCGCAAAAAATACAAACATTTCTACAAAAGTCAATTCAGTTTAATGCTAAGTTTGTTATGTGTATATCTAATAATGCAGTATATTACATCCCAGAAAGAAAAAAAATAGCATTCTAAAATGTTCTCCACAATATTATTTTTCTACTATCGTTTTGGTAGAAAGACAATATTGGTAAAAAATAAAAATAAATAAAATAAAAAATAAAATAAAATTAGGCTTCGCCACAATTCTACGTTCTTCCTTTTCATGCTATACATTTGATTTTGAAAGCTGTGGGCGTCTTCTTTTCTAACTTATTTTAATCTTTTCTTAATTTTTTTTGTCTTTTTCTATGGAAGTAGCGTGCACTGTATTGTTTCTTTTAAGTTTGTTTTTTGACTATTGATGACAAGACATTTGCTGCTTTTTTTTTTGTGTCAAAGAAAACGAAAGGTATGACGAGACATTATTGTCCCTATTACAGCACCTCCATTAGGAGTTTTTTTAGAAAAAGTGTTTAGGAGAAGTTTTTAAAATTATAAAATATAAATTATATTAATAAATATGTTTTAATAAAAATCGATTCTTAACTCAAAATTTTAAAAACCATTTCTTAACTAAAAATCTTTAAAACCACTAAGAATTTTAAAAACCGATTTTTAACTAAGAATTTTAAAAACCGATTTTTAACTAAAAGTTTATTAAAACATATTTACCAATACAGTTTATAATAAAAATATTAGTATAAATTTTATAAAAAAATGTTCTTATATTTTTCATGTGTTTATTTTAAAGCTTTTTTCTTTATAATTCGTGACCTTGTATAATAACAATAAAGTAAGATTTTACAAAATCTGTGAAAAAAGAAGCATGGATAACCATGATAATATGTAAATGCTTGTTAAGAAAACCTTGGTATGGGTACATTTCTGAAATGGCAGTACGATTTTACAAGAAAATACTAAAAATACTTTCTACTGCAAATTTGACGTTTTATTTTTATTGATTGTATTGGTACGTTTTAAACTATTAATTTAATTTTTGTATAGATGGACTATAAAAATAAAAAAATTATGATTAAAAGAATACATACTTTAAAATTTTAAAACTTAATGCATGATTTTGTTGGAATGTATTTCTATTTTGCAGCTAAAACTTAAAATTCAGATTTTAGCTTTTCTTACAACTCTGATAGCCCTAAACAATTTTTCTTTAATTTTTTGGTTGTAGCTAATTTGGGGATGATTGGTTTAAGACATTAACTTTTTAGTTAAAAAACTGCTGTAGAGAATTTATGAGCTGTGACTTAAAAAAAATCATATTTTATTGACTTTTTTAAAAAAAACGTTAACATGAACAAAATAGAAAAGTTAGGCTTTGAAAATATTTAGGAGGACTTATGATTAAACCTTTTAAAATCTAATTGAATGAACCAAACTTTGAAAACTTTAAATTTAATTTAAAGTCTTTACAAGCCTTAAAGTCTATCCTCTAATAAGTTTCTAAATCATTTAAAAGGCTCTAGAAATTAATAATATATATTTTATTTGTTTGTTGTACTTTAAATATAATACAAAAATATATATTTACTTTATTTTATTACTTTAATTTCGTATAGATAATACGCATATTTATATAAATTAGTACTTGAATTTCATATATATATATATAATTTCATAAATGATAAATAATACTCCATATAGGTAGTATATTTCACTTAATTATTATACAAATGTATAATATTATATATATGAAATTTATTGTTTATTATAATTTTAAATTGAAATTTTACTTAACATATTGTTAAAAATAAAATTTATGCATCAAATTTTTAAATCTACAGCATTGAACTAATATTACAAATCATGTTTAAATTTCAAAATAGTTACAGCAAAAAAAAACATACAGTCGAACCAATTAGCCACTCAAATATAAAATCATCTCATACGTATTTCGATTTTAAAGTTTATGGTTGTTATATTGTAAGATATTAACAAAAATATATCTTTGTTATTTTCTTAAATATCAATATAACTGTTGCATAGAATTTCTTAAGAATACTTATGTGTGTATACATTACGATCAAACTTAAATCTTTGTTGATTTTACTATTCCCTCAAATTGTTTAGAGTTGCTTCCAAGGATTCGTCGTTTTATATCCTTCTCCAAGATTTTTAGTAATGGATTTCTTTTTTTTTTGTTTGACATAAGCAATGGAAATATAAGGTTTTGTTTGTTATTTAAAAGTTTAATTTAGATTCTTTAATATTCTCCCCAATGCAAATTGAGGGACCACGTAGAAAGTTGTGAGAATATCATCAAATACACAAAAGAAATAAAAACAATGAGTACATGCACAAGCACGAGGCCACAAATTTCCTTATCGTATACACATTTGCATAAAGATGAAACATTCCAAACAGAAACCATCTTTACCTCTCCATAAAGATAACCAGAATAACTTCTTCTTCTTTTTTTAAAGATAGCCAGAATAACTTCAGACAAATCTTTTTATTAAGTTTCATGAATAATTGAAAACCAATTACAATGAATAGATTGATCTACGTATGTAAATAAAAAAAGATCTACGTATGTCTATCATGTATCTACGTATTTCTTTAATATATAATTCTAAATTTCGTCTTATATTTGGTTTACGATTCCTATTGCTTCACGAGTTCGGTAAATTTCAATATTAAACTCCATTGTTAAACAGTTATAAAACAGAACTAGTTTAATACAGTTGAAACTTTCAGGCCACAACATTAACTAGGCTAACTTGTCTGTAGTGTTCTGTTCTAGCTATATTATGGACCGGCTAAAGAAATTTAAAAATAAAGAAAAAAGTAAAATGATATCGGACCAATGAGATTAGATAAGGAGTTAAAGACAAAAAATACAAGAAAATAAATAAAAACAAATACTATTTGGCGCCAAAATTAAATGGTCGTGTCACGTGATGTAATTTTGCTAAAATCTAAAGTTTTTTCCAAATCTCCGGGTCCCACTCTCAGATGTGCTGACTTTTTTTTTTTCTTTCTATTTACTTAAATCTTTGAATTTTCAATTTAATTAATTTAATTCATTTTCCCACTCTATAAATCTCCACATATCCATCACACTTCACCTAGACTCTCCACAGCTTCTCGATAACTGACCAATTTTTGATCCGACGGTCGAGATTCAGTCCAATAATTCACAATCTAAAGGACACTTGCCGTGGCGAGTGATGAAAGAAAGTAGCCGGAAGCAAGGAGCGGCGTCACCGTGCGCGGCGTGCAAGCTTTTACGGCGGCGGTGTGCTCAAGATTGCGTTTTTTCGCCGTATTTTCCGGCGGATGAGCCTCAGAAATTCGCAAATGTTCATAGAGTGTTCGGCGCTAGCAACGTCAACAAGATGCTTCAGGTTTACTCAAATTTCTTCTTTTTAAAAATAATTAAAACGTGCTTAATCATATTTTTGGGTTGATTAGGATAATTTTTCTTAGTTCTTATGTTAGATAAGACAATACTATCATTTCCATAACTCTGTTTAACAACTACTACATGGCCCAACGACCCATTTATATTATTATAATAGACTAATTTAACGATCTTTAAACAAAATTTGTGAATTCACATTATATATTATATTTTAAGGGTTTGTAAAATTTTAATGTTCTTTTTCTTTGGTAAAAGTAAAATTTTAATGTTTCAGAATTAAGAAATATGTTGATGATATCTACATTTGCTAGCTGATGTAGAATCCAGCCACTTTAACTTATGTAAGCTAGTGTTAATTATGATATGATCTACATTTGTCAATTAGCTATTGTAGAATCTACATATTTAGTCTAATGGCTAATAAAGTGTTTTAAAACCAAACAGGAGTTACCGATCCACCAGCGTGGTGATGCGGTAAGCAGCATGGTTTACGAGGCTAATGCACGAGTGAGAGATCCGGTTTACGGTTGCGTAGGGGCAATTTCGTCACTCCAACAACAAATCGATGTGTTGCAAGCTCAGCTAGCTCTGGCTCAAGCTGAGGTGGTGCATCTACGTGTGCGCCACTCGACTAACTTCCCGAGCCATGGATTGTGCCCGGATAGTCCGAGTAGCAGTGGCTCGCCATCGTCGAAGCAAGTGAGTCCACAGGACAACAAGGGCATGTTTAGGCATATGGATATGGTGGATGAAGCTAGTTTGGGAGAGTCTATGTGGTCTTGCTAGTCAATGTTCTCTTTTTTCCTCTTCTTTCTATTAGGGGAAATTTTCGGGATTTATATATTTAAATTAGGGGTAGGAAATGGGAAAAAAAAACTATGTTTTGAATACAGAGTGAGACTATTAACATTATATAGACAAATATTAATACTAAGTATATTTTATATATATTATAAATCTATTATATCTGAGTATTTGTATTTCGGGGTATTTGGGATTTCGTGTAGGACTTTTGACCATGATTCACGAGGGTTATTTTGGTCGTTTTCAACCGATGAGAGAACGTTGTCATTGACCTAATGAAAATTTGTGAAATATATATATATATATATATATATATATATATATATTTATCTATATATCAAATTATATACACTTTATATATATGGTCATCAGGTCATTTGTGTGTGACTCTGTTAAGATTATTGATCGTGTAATGGTCGTTTCTGATATTGGCTAAAGTCTAGCTTAGCAGTTAGCAGTTAGCACTATCTTCTTAATTATTATTATTTTGCCGGCATCTTCTTAATTATTTTAAGCGACGAGAATCGGCAAATTTCCTTGGACCCACGGGAACGCCCTAGTGTGCTCCACGCGACTTACCTATCTTCATAAATCATTATCATGTTTACTTTCATTTCTCGTGTATGGGCCTGGACTTTATTACTCAAGTTATGGCCCATTTGTGTATTTTCCTTGTACCTGCTATTTGTTTATAAGGTTTTTTTCCATTTAGTAAGCTCAAATAATATTGTTTAACAAAAAATAAAAAAACTCAATTGTTGTAAACTATTATTACTAACTAAATTGAGTTAACATAAGACCGTGCGTTATATCATCAAATTCGCTCTAAGCAATTCTACTTGACAGAGAGGAAAGATTTGAAGCAACCTCAACAGCGCAAATAAGCTTTTTGATCCACGGTTTCTAATCACGCAATCCAAATTTTAAAAGTTTTCGAGAATGCATTTAGTTTTAGCAATAAGTAGAATGGAAGAAAACATAGAGAAGAGTAAGAAGAAAGTGTTAAACATCCTTAGCAATGAGATCACCATTGAGAAACTCTCTGTAAGCAGCAACAGGCCAAATGAAACCACGGAAGATAAGACGACTAGCCAAAGGAACATCAATGATGATCTCTTTCATAGCGGGTTTCTTTTCATCGCTAATAGCTATTAAGTAGCTTCTTCCAACCCACCCGATCCATCCTGCAATGTAGAGGAAGAGAATCCCTGGTGTTATGAACTCTCCCCAATGCCGCTGGTCTCCGTTCACTATCAGGTGTGGTAGACCGTCCGCGCCGCACAGGAGTCCGTACTTGCCGTAGTTGTCGAACCTGAAACATACATTTTTTGGACATTTTCATATCAGAAAAATCAGTCCATAGGTTTAGTGAAATTTTATATCATCAGGCTACTCAATTTACATTCATAGTAATAACAATTGCAAATCAATCCACAGTTTTAGAAATCTTTAGAGAAAAAACTTCAATTTCCAATTGATTTCAAATAAATGGTGTAAAGGAGGACGAACCTGCGCTTGGTCTTCTCGATCTGAGCATTAAGAGCAAGAGCAGGAGCACTTTCAGGAGCGTAAAGCTTAAGAGATGATTCAAGCTTCTTAATCTGTTGTTTCTCCCTCTTAGCGAATTGTTTCGATTCCTTGCAAGGAGTCAAACCTGAGATATCAGCCACAGCTGGCATCGGAGCTGAGAGCAGGATGGAAGAGAGCGCAACCGCTGCTGAAAACGCCTTCATGGACTGTGGTGTCACCGAGGATTTGTCATCGGAGCAGACGAATCTCGCGGCGGATTTTGGTACGGATTGAGTGAGAGATTTGTTGGATCTTGGGTTGAGAACGAGATTCGTCGGGATTGTGAGCGACATCGCTCTTTGATCTTTGAATTTGGGAATTTAGGATTTTTTTTTTTTGGTTCTGGAGATTGAGGGAAGTGTGGAGAAGGACTTATGGGTGTGTGTGGGAAGCAGAGGGATGAGATTTGGATTCTTAGAGAGGATTAGTGGAGGAAGAGGAAGATAAGAGAAGAGGTCTCGTTGTTATTATGTGGCGTCTTGTGGTTGGTGGATAAGTAACACGTCATGGATAAGAGATCTTCCCGCGGATTTTTGTAAGTTTCTCATCTAATGTTGAAGATCTGTGGACTACACACGACTTATCTTTATTTTATTTAGTTGAATGAATGTCAAAAAAAAATTCTTTATTTTTTTATTTTTTGTAACGTCTTAGTTTTGTTAGAAAATTAACACAATCAATAAAAAAAACCTCGGTAAAATTCTAAGAGGATAAAAATAAATACTATTTATAATATTTTGGTCGTATGCTATTTTAGCTAATTTATCGATTACTTGTTTATAATACCGTGGCACCAACAAAAACGATATAGTAGTAAAAAGATCAACCCAATTTGCAGATATCACATAAAGAGGATGGAGATTTGCATTTGTAATACGAGAATATGGGAGATCATCCAATGATTTGCAATCATCTTCCATAATGACGTTATGGAAATCTTTGCACCAAAATGATTGTAAAGCATGTAATAGGACAATACTTTCGGCCTCCAGTGGATTAGAACCTTGTTAATCTTGACGAAGCAGCAAATTTGAAAGTTCCATATGAATCATGTAATATCCATCCAACTCCAATGAAAAACTGATTAATTCGAAAACTTGCATCCATGTTGCATTTATAGGACTCTTGAGATGGAGATGACCATTGGGAAGTTGTTCTTGATATGTTAGTAGGTTGTCGTATTGAAGCTGAGGATTGTGAATTACATCCAGCCATTCCGTGACATTATCCACTGCCTGCTGGAAAACTGATATAGGTTCACAATTAGTCAAATTGAAAATGAGATAATTTCAGGACTTTCAAATCTGCCATAGTATCCAAAAGACTCTATGACGACATTCTAATCCCGGTTGATTCACATACTCCTATAAGCCTATCAATATTTTCTTTTAGCGTATTTAATGAACTTGGTAACAATGACGCCGGTAAACTAGACGTCCGACAAACTGTTGTAGCATAGTCACATTGGAAAAACATATGAAATGTAGTTTCTATCTGATGGCAGCAACGCTTGTACGTTACGTCTACGGATATTTTCTTACGATTTAACTCTACTTAAGAACGCAGGGCCAAAGATAAATAAATCTTTATTTATTTATACTATATAGATGTGCACAAAAAAACATATATATAGACATAACAAAATAAAAAGACATGTAGCCTTTTTTATTGTTCTGAGTAATAACAAGGAAATGGGGGTAACGATTTTGTTACATCATTTTTATTTTTTTTTGTCAAAACCTAATTTACATCCACAATTTAAACATTTTAAAAATTAATAATAAAAATCAAAGGGTTAAGTCGATATATAAATATCAAGTTACTCAAGCTATTTTTGGTTTATTATATTTGCGTAATATCAAATCTATCTCTTTTATTGTCTTTCACGATTATGAATATGCATAGGCTTTTGGATATCTGTTCGGGTTCGTATCGGGTTTAAAGGTTTAAGATCCATTCGGATATTTATAATTTTTTGTTTAGATTTGGTTTGGTTTCATCCGGCTTCGGATATCCGAAATACTGAGAAAATTAAAAAAATGGTTAAATTTTGAATAAATTTTGGCTAAATTTTCACAAATATAACAAAAAGTTTTCAAATATTTAGGTTATTTAGGTTATTTTTGTGTAAAACTAATTGATATTGTTGGATTTATAATTGTAATTATGGGTAATTATGTGGTATAAAGTCTAAATATAATTAATAATTTTAGATATAATTATATTTTGAATATTTCAGGTATTCATTCGGTTTTCGGTTCGGTTCTTCGGATATAGAAGTATATGATCCATTCGGATAGTTTATCGTTTCGAATTCAATTTCAATTCCATTTTTTCGGGTTGAGTTATGTTCGATTCTTCGATTCTGGATATTTTGTCCATGCCCAGTTATTGACTTATGGAGTATTACCAATAAAAATCTTGATACAATTGAAAATACAGGTTTACACTTATATCTTTCATTAATATTGTGGAATGGATGTGTTGGGCAAACACCAGTAGAATTACATATCGTTCTATCATTTCACCGGAATCGGACCATACATCTTGTGCAAATGACTTAACACTTTTTTGAAATATTAAAACCACCTCTTCTAATAAGATCTCTTTAATTGAAATACAAATTAATCTTTGAACGTTTAAACACCTTTATTAGGAATTGATGTTTTAAGAGCATGTTTTTCTTTTGAGTTTGCTCATTTCGAATTGTATTAATTATTAAGACAGACCGAATGTTTCTAAGCTAAAAAAATTTCATCTCTCTTTAGCCAAATAAAAAAATTTACTCTTCTCATTTTCCCACATGTAGTGTTTATTAAAAAGATCTGTTCTGTTTTTTTGGTCTACTTAATTTCGAGATTGAGATTTTGGTTGCGTTAAACCATCGTTGAAGTACCTACCATCTCATCAGTTTTGAGCGGTTTCTTATAAAAATCAAGTGTAAACAAATTCTCAGAAACCAAGCTCTTATTTACATGAAAGGGATAAGAAAATACACACATTAAGATAGGAACATATCCCACTAAAACTAGAGACAACAAAAGTAAACAATAATTCACAATAAATCAAACAAAAGCATCTTCCAATAGAGACAAGCAAGAAGAGACGCAGAGAAAAGAGGGAAAATCAGACGTTGTGAGAATTCTCAGGCTTGGCGTGAGGAGACAACGGCGTAGAGGAGGCAACGATTGCACCAGGAGGTGGAGCAGGAGCTCCATACACCTGAGGATTTGTACGGATATCACGACGGCCGCGAGATTTGCCGAGGAAGTAGCAGCCGAATCCAAGAAGAAGACAAAAGAGAATTAGAGGGAGAGATAAGACCACCACCAAACCCATTGATCTTGAGATCTAGTTTCTATTACTATCTTCTTTCTGATTGAGTTTTCGTTTCTTGGACTCTTGGTTTTGCTTTGATTCTGTTTCATATATTTATATGTATGATTTTTGTGGGAGGCTCTGGAAGTATCCGATTCTGTCCTCAATGTTTATGTCTTGTAAAGCTATAAAATAAAGCTTAACGTTCAAATCTTAACGGTTACTTTTTTTGGTAGGCCCTTTCATATGTTTTCTTTTATTGTTTATTATAGATACGATTAGATTTTCAATAAAAAGGATTTTTCATGACTAGCTTGGAACTTAAAGATGAATCCCAAGTAAATATATGCTTTATGTTGTGGAAGGATTATATAATCAACTTAGGATCATTAATATAAAATTAGATGAGAGAAAGATAATACATTGCTCTTATATGTTTTGTTGATGTATCTTTACAAAAAGTAATAATGTCTATTTATAGGGAAAATATAAATCAACTCAAATGCAGTTACTACGAATGAAGTTACTTAGAAAATTAAGGTAAAATAACTTGCCATAGGTATTCATTGAAATTGTAACAATCACCCTTTAAATATATTATTAAAAAAGCTAGTTTAGATTTTAGAATATACCAGTTGTGATTATTCCGGTTAATTTTAAAGTTATAACTTTGACACTAGTCTCGGATATTCGGGTAGTCGGATCGGGTTCGGATAAGAATCGATCGGGTATGGATCAGTTGGATAAAGAAGTTTTAGACCCATATACAAGCACCTATAGAGTTTCGGATTGGGTTTGAATCGGTTCTACTCGAATCCGGATTGGGTTCGGATCGGTTCTACTCGAATCCGGATCAGTTCGGTTTAGTTTTATTCGGATCCGAGTCGGTTCTGTTTTACTCGGATCCGAGTCGGTTCGGTTCTACTCGGATCCGAGTCGGTTTGGTTCAAAAAAAATTAAACCCAAAAAACTTTTCATTACCACTCGGTTCGGTTATATTTTACATGTATTTATTTAATTTTATCTTAAATATGCTAAAACACCCGAAAATACCAAAATACTCTACATGTAACAACTTTAAATATCAATTTTCAAAATATGCTAAAATACTCGAAAATATCAAAATACAAAATTTTTTTGTGTGTGTATTTAGTTTTGGGTATTCGGATATCCGATTAGATTTCTGATAATATTCAGAACCAAACCGATATCTACGGATCTATGTGTGCAAGAACCAATAGAGTAAACAGATCACAACCAATCCCCATCCAAACCGGGGTTTTCGAATCGATTTTGATTCAGATTTTTGGATCTGGGTCTTTTGTCCATGGCCACTTGACACATTGAAACATCTATAACAGTCACCTAATTAAGAGCCTTTTACAGAATGGAAAATGACCAGGAACTTAGAGAAGGTCCAAATTCGGAAAAGAAAATCTGATTTCACGGCGGAGAAAGGAAGATTACGGCAAGCCTCGTTTGGTCATATACAACTTCAAAACATGTAAAACATTTTGAAAATGTAAACATGCAAAATCAGAGGTAAGGGTCACCATTGGTTCTAAGGTTGCCTACCGAAAAGCTGATCCCTCTGCATGCCACGTTGGTATGATGTCGTGAACCAATAAGATTAATAAACGGTTTATGATTAGGTGCATAAGTTAGAGTAATTTTACGGCAGAAAATTAAAATTACTCTGATTTATGTTTTGGTTTTTGGCCTGTTAGCATTAACTAAGAAGAGAGAAGAAACATTTTCCAGCTAAAATAATACAAAATAATTATAAAAATAATTAAGAGGACAGGGGAGTAAAAAGGTTTTTTAAATGAACAGATTTATTTGTGGAGATTAATTTACTTACGAAGCATATATTACGGCAGCCGTGAATCATCGACTTATATGATTTAATGATTATCATTGTCAATATTCATATATCCTCATTTACATCGACCAGGCTCTGTGCGTTAACACTGAAATACTGAATCATATACAATATAATATGTTAAAAGAAAACAAAAATAAAAATAATAATAATAATAAATAACACTAATATGTTAAAGGAAAATCATTTGAATTTTGCAAAACTACGAGAAAATAAATAAAATAAATAGAGGGAAACGGTTGAGAATATTATTGAAAAAAAAGTTCTCTCTTCTTTAAATTCAACTCTCGTTCGTTCCTTCACTTTTGTTGCATTCTCTTCAAATTCCGTTTTCAGTGGAGATTTTTAGGGTTTATAATTTGCGTTCTGATTTTGATTCAAATTGCTTCGGAGAGGTCGGACGAAGAAGAGAGAAGAAAACTATGTCGCTGAGACCCAACGTCAAGATAGCTTAATCAAGAATCACGATCTCACAAGTAATCAGTCTCCAGTAGATTTAAAATGTTGGAGTAGTGAGGTTTAGGTTTCGATGGAGGTCCGATTCATGAATTTTGATTGCTAATTACGTAGATGGAGGCAATGATCAATGGGGTTAGGTCAGATGATCCTTCGTTACAGCTTGAATCCACTACCAAGTTCAGAAAGATTCTATCTTCGAGTAAAATTTTCATTTCTTTTACTTTTCTTGATCCGATCTTTATATTGGTTCTTTTAAGTTTTTGTACTCTTATATTTCTTCAGATAGAATCTGGAGTTGTGCCTCGTTTCGTTGAGTTTCTTGAGTTACAAGATTCACCTAAGCTTCAGGTAATTTAGAAGAAAAGTCCCAAATCAATTGATATTTATGATCTTTGATTTCAAATATTCAATCATCTTTTATAGTTTGAAGCAGCTTGGGTTATAACAAATATTGCTTTTACGAAACCGGAGGTTGTAATTCATCACGGTGCTGTTCCAATCTTAGTTCAGCTTCTTGCTTCTCCTAACGATGATGTCACTGAGCAGGTAAGTAGTAACTATATTCTACTTCTGTAAATGTGAGAGTTTTTGCGACATGTTTGGATAATGAAGGCTGAGAGTTTTTTCTTTTGCAGACACACTTAGTATCATCTGGAATACAGTTTCTAAAGATAATCAGCAGATCCAAGTATGTAACTCTCATATTCCAGTTATGTTTATATCACTACACCGATATTAGTACAATCTTGCGATTAGATTTTGTGACCAAAGAACAAAATTTTCTCTTTGAACTTATTCTTCAGTGTGTGATCGATTGTGGTGTCTTACCAATTCTTGGAAACATTCTTAATCAAGACTATGAGAAAAGCATAAAGAAGGAAGCTTTCTGGATGATTATAAACATCACTTGCAGGCACTAAAAAACAAATTCAGGTGAGCAGTTTTAGTTGCTTCATTGCATGCCTGATACATTTTTGATTGTGAACATAAACAAATTTACTCTTTTGTCTCTCTCTCGCAGTCAGTTATAGATGCAAATTTGATTCCAACTTTGGCTCAAAATACTGATTTGGAAATAAAGGAAGAAGCAGGAGACATACTGGCCTGAAAAGGAAGATTAGGATTCAACTTCGGTTGAAAGTTAAATTCAAAAATACAAAAAAAAAAAGCCTTCCTACACAATATGCTTGAATCTTAGATGGAGTGTCAAACTCAAAGAGTGAGTTGAGAGTCAAGTTCTTGGTAACATTTTAGTATCTCAATCATTTTTTTTCTCAGTGCTTACTTGGTCCCTCAGTTGAATGTACATACTCGATATAAAAGGTTTGGCTCCATTGTTCATGTTTCATGGAGTCTACTTTGTTTTTGTTTTGTCAAGTTTTCTAGCTATTAGAGTTTTCTTTGTTGTGTATTAAAACCAAAGCATATATGTTTGATTATCATTTTATGGATCATAAACTAATCAACAGACTTGTTAAATTCAAAATTTGGATATAATTATGCTATTTAAAAGTTTTTTTAACGGTAACTATTTACTGCAAGTACCACTATTTTTCTCTTACTTTTTCCATAACACTATTCTGCTGTTTTCTAATGGATTTTATTGCAATTCTTTACAAAGAATATGCCACTTTAATAGTTACCAATCATAAGTGATATCAAAACGATTAGCCTAAGCTTCTTCACGGACCTTGAAGAATTCTCTCGTTTTCTCACATGTTTAGTTCTTTCTCCATTTTGTATGTTCCACATGTATCCAACCAAAAAACATATTTTTTTGACTCGTCTAGCTAGATCGTCCTCTAAATAGTTATTTTTAACTCATGGAACCAGCACTCTCAATCGGCCTGGTCCGATCCAACCCATTATCTTTTGTCTCTTTTGTCTCTACAGGCCTCTTTTGAAAATGAAAGACATTCATCATAAACAACTAAAATCCAAAAAAAGTATTGAAAGTATGATTCGACATTAAACAGATTATTGGTTAAAATGATCCAAGCTCACTGAACCAGAGTATAGTATTCAAAGCATCATATCCAATTTGCATTTACTTTTTTCCCATGAACTCTAACATAAAAGAGAGCTAACTTCTCAGAGAAGACCAAAACCACCCCTAAGAGCAAGAACCAGATGAAGAACAGAGCCTCCCTCTATGCTGTAGTCTTTTGCTGTTTTGTCATCAGCTAATTGTTTTCCTGCATAGATGAGCCTGCAAAAATCCATGAGATTTATAAGCATCCAATATAACAAGCGCAGAGTATAATAGACTAATGCCAAAAAACATAAGAGAACACATAACAGAGGAGCTACAAATTTATCAAGGGCACCATACAGACTTTTTATGCCAGTAAAACATGAAAATCAAGTCAATAAACCGCAAACAAGTTCTTATAATCCACGAACAAACCCTAACAAGCTAAGACAGATCGCACAATGGGACAACAACAACAACATAGGAGTTACAGAACAAGTGGTGGGCATGACAAGTCACCCAAGGAGTTAATATTGTTCAAGAGGCTTCTCTAAACCCAAAACTAAAACTCAATTTCCCCATATAAACATATAGACAAAACTTTGCAACTTAATTGGGAAAAAGGAAGTATTTTTACCTTTGTTGAACAGGAGGGATACCTTCTTTCTCTTCAACCCGTTCCTTGATCCGATCAATAGTATCGGTTGGTTCAATATCAATCTCAATTTCTTTTCCAGTAAGAGTTTTCACCTTAATCATAGTTCCACCTCTAAGCCTCAAAACCAAGTGTAAAGTAGACTCTTTCTGAATGTTGTAATCAGCTAATGTTCGACCATCTTCTAATTGTTTACCAGCAAATATCAACCTCTGTTGATCTGGTGGTATCCCCTCTTTGTCCTGTTTTCAACTAAATCAATTAGAAGAAGACCAAAATCAAAACATCATTAACATTAATCATAGATTAAATTGATCATCTTTAGTCTTTAAAAACAAGAACTTTCAATCCAACCTTTCTCAATTCCATAAATATTTGGTAATTCTCAAGCAATTCACATGTATCAATGAACGAGAAACACAATCCGAGAAGAAATACCCTAAAATATGTGTCATCCATCAATGAATTATAATTCTCCAACAAGTAAAACGAAATCAAGATGTTCACAGTTCAAAACCCTAGAACCCTAAAAACTACAGGGGAAAAAAGCACGAGGAGATGAAATTAGAAGTTGGAGAAGAGATTGAGAAACCTGAATTTTTGTTTTGACATTGTCGATGGTGTCGCTGCTTTCAACTTCTAGGGTTATGGTTTTCCCGGTCAAGGTTTTGACGAAGATCTGCATTTTTTTTTGTTTCTTCCTTGGTGAAGTTTTTCTTGTCAAATCTTGCTCTTTGATTGAGCGTTTTGTGAAAATATATACGCAAGGGAAACTATATATATATATATATAATAAAAATTGGATATATAGTTTTGAAAGATTTGGAATAAATCTTTTTTTGATGCATTTGGAATAAATCTGTTGAGGAGAGATTTTGTGATAAGCGTTTGGACTACGCTATTTTCCTTCTTATGCTAACTTTTAAAAGTCAAAAATTGTTTCCTTGATATTTTTTCTATTCTATAAATCTTTTTTCCCCAAAAATATAATGGATCTACCAAATTTTAAGAAGTCTTTGAGAGGGACGATACGGACCTGAAAAGTTTGTTCAATCAGATATATCAATGTGGCTTTGGAAATATATTAAGATTTTTTTTGTAGAGATTATGGATTTAATTTTAAGATTTTTTAGCTTTTAAAATTTAGTTTTTGAAAAACCAAAAATTATAAGAGTTTTTAGATTTCGTACTAAACAAAGAAAATTAAAGACAAAAACTAGTTTTCCTAGAGTTTAAAGAACTTGCCTTTTTTTTAATGAAATATGATTTTGAACTTTTGAGTTTTAAAACCAAAAATTAAAACAACAATTGTTATCATTAAATTTCGTTGGAATTGGAGTTTAGAGCAAGACCTCCCATGTCTTATGAAAGATAATGTGGTAGGCTGAAAGGCGGTGTTTGAAATACGTTGTAAAAATACATAATTTGAAGCAAAACCTCTAAAAGACATTGGTCAAAGAGATTTAAGATAACTCATCAAACCAAATTCAATTTGACACGGTGATAAATCTGAAAGTATCAAAATGGATGAATCTTAGAAACTTAGAAAAAATCTTCATCAAACATGACATTTTGTTTTCGTAGACGTAAAGATTTCATCTTATTCACAGAGTTAGAAGCGAATGATTTAGAGAAATATGATATTATCTCTTTCATGTTGATTTTTCGCCTTGTTATATGAGTTTTTTTAAAAAAAAATTCTAAAACTAAAGTATTCAATTCGAATCTACTAAATTTCAGTTTTTAGAATGAAAACTGTTAAGAGTAACTTGTGTTCTCAATAGTATAAATGAATTGTCTTCCTTGATTCAAGCATACAATGACAATCTTGAATTAGTTATAGATCTCGTTAGTAGAGTTACACATTATGTCCGCATGATTGGAGTTCAGAATGCATAAATTTGGAAAAAGCTGTTGAAATAATTTCTCGGCGAAGTTAAGAGGTTTAGTGTACAAAATGATAGACTTTGTGTCACTGGTTAAGAAGAATAATGTGAGTTACAAAAAAACTGAAATTTTCACATTTTTCTCTACTTTTAATCTCTAATAATTGAAATCACATAAATGTTATCAATCATAAACATTTTCAGACTGTTATATCTTATCATACCGCCAACCACTTTTTCTCTAACCGCATTCTCTCGAAACGCTAAAAAACTTTTACCTACAACTTATTTAAACGTGTTCAACAAATATCAGGGAAAACGGCTCATTTCTCCGTAAACTTTGTTACTTTATCTTACAGATACATAAATTTTTGAAGCGTGTTTAAAACCTTATAAACTTTCATAAAATTTGAATTTTATGAAATAAACTAACTCAATCCGTTTAAAACCATCAAATCATCAGACGTTGTTAGTTTTCCGTTAACAGACGTTGACTAGGACGACACCTCAATTGATTAAACGACGTCGTTTTGGTGTTTTGTTGGTATAATAAAATTTTTAAGATATATATTTTTTATACAATAAAATTTTTGAGAATCATGCAGTAGTTTGGTGGTCAACTTCTCTCGTAAGTTTTGGTTAGCATCTGGTTTGACTAAACCAAATTACAAATCATATCTCCTCACTGATACCTTTGAATCTTTCAATTAAAATCCATATAAACCAAGATTCAAGAGTTTTGTGAAACAAAGCTAAACATAAACCAACAAAAATTCTTAAAATTGGTGAAATATTCATCTCAAAATTCTTAATCATACAAGTGATCGATTCTAAAGTAAACACATGATCGATTCTAAAGCTAAACAGAAACCAACTTTTGAGCTTTTTTGTTCTTCCCAACTTGAATCATATTCATCTCCAAATTTCCAGATTTTGAATTCCAGAGATCTCTGCCTCCGATCTTCATCAATCCTCAATTTGTTGTTCCGATCTTCAATTTGAACTTGAAATCAACAAATGTCACAAGGCGACACCTCCAAAAAACCTCTCTATCTCTCATTTCTTCTTCTTCCTCATCAACGCTGTGACAATGACGACACTCACTCATCAAACCCCACAAACCCATTTCCTCTCTACGCTTCCTCTTAGAGCTAAACCTAGACACTTCTCCGCAAGAGTCAAAACTTCTCTCCAAGAATATGCGCCTTCTCTCACTGCCGTTGGAGTTACCAGCGCCGTCAGACAAGAAATTGGGCCACTCGCGGCGGAGAAAGAAACCATTGTTGTTGATAATGGCTCAGCGTTTGGAATGGGGAAAGGAGCTTTGATTGCAAACTCTCATTGCTCCACCAAGGTTCAATTTCTATTCTGAAATCTCAGTCACAATTTGATCGCTCGAGGACGCAGAGGATCTCGGAGACAGCTATAGCCGACAAGCCACCAATGGAGATGCCCTAGGTCTAGCCTATTGATGAAATCGTCGCCGGTGGCTCAGAGGGTTTCTGCAGCGAGTGAAGGGGATGATGATGATCTTCACGATGGTATCAAGCCACGACGGTTGTTGATGGCTATGGAGGGCATGACTCGTCTCCCGCCGATGGGTCATTCAATCCACTGTCGAAGGATTGGTCGGAGGCTCGATCAAGAAAGATGTGGAGGAAGATGGAGAGATTAGATTAGATTAGATTAGTGTAGTTTATTACAGTTTGTATCCCTAACCGGACCCAATTGGGATTTCCGGTTACTGATTTTTTTCACTTTTTATTTTTTTATATAAATAAAATTGTGATCTATTCCGGTTTATATTTCTAACCAGACCAATTGGGACAACTCAAGGTTAAAAAAATTGAAAGTCAAAAAATATAATTTTTACACTACTATGGGTTCGAACCCGGGACTTGTTCATTACAAAAGGCTCACATTGCCACTTGACTATTGAACATTTCTTGTAATTGATTTCAACTATATATAAATATATCTAATACCTTTAAAATTTCATTATACCAAAACGACGTCGTTTAATGGATGAGATGACGTCCTAGTCAGCTTCATTTAACGGATGAGTAACAGATTTGTTGGTTTTTTAATGGATTTGTTGGATTTTAACAAATTCTATAATTTCATGTAAGAAATTCAAATTTATTCAAAGTTAATGTAGATTTAAGCACACTTCAATAGTTTGCGTATGTGTAAGATAAAGTAACAAAGTTCATGGGGGAATGAGCCGTTTTCCCACAAATATTAGCCCATGTGTTATATATATATATGAATTTTATCCATCATATGTTTTCAACTATAAATTTCGATTTTAAGATTGAGATTTGTTTATTTTGATAACCATATGATGTTTCTCTATAGTTGAAGTCTTAGTTAGGTAAATAACTAGATTGCAAACATGATTGGGAAATGTTTTACAACCAGAAATAATTGAACAAACCTGTTGTATTATAAATCATATGGCAGAGTACAAGACGGTTCACGTTGATATGACGAGCTCACAAAACAATGGCCTCACAGAAAGAAGTCGCTCAATGGCCCAATTGATCAGATAACTTTAAACCCAACCCTAACACTCCGTTTCTCAATTTTCTATTTAACATATAAAACTTCGTAATCATATGTCTAAATTGTTTATTTGGTTTTCATATACTATATTTTAAAGTTTATTTAATTAGGATTTTCTTTTGATATTATTAATTTTTTAACCGACAAATATGTGAGCTTTTCTGAAAGTTGGGTTTATTTAATTGAAATCAATTATTCAAGCCAGATATTTATCAAAACAACACCCACAACATGATGCAACGAAAAAACAAAAATAATTTACACATAGCTTATAAATTTCTAATGCATGGACTAATAAATATGTAGGTAGTTTTTATCCATATTTTGTATGCCAATATCTTGATTTGTTGAATATGTAAGTGTCGTGGCTTGCTCTTGTTTCCTCCAAGTTGGGTGAGTCTCAACGTTGTAGACTTGTAGCATCACCAATGGCTTTTACTGGTCAGTGTTGGTATGCTTCATTGATCTGCATGAAATAAATTCCATCAAACTTTAAAAAGTAACTTAAAATCAATGGATAATTAATCGATTCCTCTGTGTATTGTATACACGAACAAAATTTTATTTTATTTCAGATATTTAATTTCTTATATTATAGCAAAATTGATTATATGTTGATTCGGGAAATAGGCAGAAATTCCATATTTCGAGTACAAAACTATTATTTTTTGGCTCTTGACAACTACCAAACGACATTTTTTAAAATAATGAAAAGATAAATAGCTGCACAAATTAAGATTTAATATTCTTACTTGCCTTGCATATGCAGGTATTAAAAATAAAGACAAGATGACACTTTTCCACCAGAAAAACGGGAAAAAATGATTAAAAAAAAAAGAGAGTTCCGTATAGAAAAAGAAAAGAATAATATTACAAAAGAAATTACGTCAGCAAAAATCCGGTTTACTCATTCTTGGTAATACATGAACCGAAACCGGTTCAAGTCCTTCAGGAATCTCAACAGTCCAAATCTTCGCCGGCTCCGCCACAACATCCACCACTACAATCCTCCCGTCATCGGTAACAACACAAAGTTTTCCGGCAACCGCCGTAACTCTCATAGCTCCTTTAAGCATCTCTTCTCCACCTTCAACCACCACAACTTCTCTCCACTCTCTCTTCTCTTCATCGTATTTTCTAACTCTTCCTCTCGTCTCATCAACTGAATAAAGCGTCTCTTCCTTCATCGCCGCCACTGGACCTCTCCATCCAACCACCATTTCTTCCGGCATAGCTTCCCACTCATCCATAACGACGTCGTATATAACTCCTTCCTTAACCGCGTCCCCTTTTACATTTACCATTAAAAGCTTTTTTCTCCATCCAACGGCGTCTATACCTTCTCGACTAAACCGTAAATCTCTCATTTCTCTCAATTTCTCCCAATTAAACCGCCGGTTATTGCGGTTTTGATCGGTTAGATCTAATTTCTCGACTGATTTCGCGACGGTTGACGAGAATTGCGAACCAATCCCACTCGCGACGTAGATAACTCCGTTGCAAGCTCCGGTGGCGCACCACCGTCTTGGTGATCCGATTGGAGGACCGGAGGTCCAAGTTGATGTAATTGGATCGAAAATTAGAGGGTGAGAGATCGCCGGAGAGAGTTCTCGGTTACTTCCGGCGATGAGAACGAGTTTTCCGGCGGCGGAGATGCATTGAATTGGTAAATTATAGGAAATAAACGACGGATGACGGTAAAGAATCCGGTGTAGAGGTGAATCAGGTGGAGGAGGAGGAAGCGGATCCCATTTTGAAGAAACCGGGTCAAAACACATAAACCGGATAGAAGGGTTGACCCGACGGTGCATCGGAGCTGGATCCGAGCTAGAATCGACGAAAAGCGCGTACAGAGACGAAAACGGAGGAAACTCCGGTGAGTAAAGGAGACGGCGCCACTGTGTACACACGGCGGAGAGTAGCGACGGACGGGAAACGAGGGAAAGGCAGATCTCTGATATGTGGTCGGGAAGTCCTTCGATTAAGGCGTCTTCGTTTCTGAAATCTGTTCTTCTTCGTTTCGCCGGCGGTGATTCCGCAGCGGCGATAGCCATTAATCTAGGCCGTTTCAGTTTTTTATATATTTATTTCATTTGCTTCCTTAAGAATTAATGAGATAAAAGAGGCGTGAACTGTATTGAGTGAGAGGGAAAAGTTGTCTGTGTAGAGCCATATATCAAAATCGAAAAGGCCAAAGTTGGAAAGTGTTGACTTCCCAATCATAAATACGTAAAGCTAACTAACTAAGCATCATTATATGAATAGATAATTTATATCGGTATTAATTTAATATTTTAATTTAAAACTTTCATTACTATGATTAATATTAAATAAAATAAATAAATATATGTTTTCGAAGGTTTAAGCATTATTATCACTTTGATCAAGAGTTTACAAGATTAAAAAGATATTTTGTATATATATATAGTCTAAGCAAAAATAGTTAAAAACGATACAACATAAAAAACGAAATGGACGATGCTTCAACATTAGAAGTCTTGTTCGCTAATAGATTAACAAATTTGTTAAAAAATTTCTATGTACTCGAACTCAACCATTGCGATTCTTAACTATCACCCAACTATGACGCATTATAAGAATTTCGCAAATCTCAAAACACAACTGCACAAAGTCTTTAAACTCCACAACTAATGGTTGTCTCTGTATGAATTTATCTTTCGCCTAGACTTTAACAAACTAACAGAAATAACCGGCAGAAACACCACAAATGATAATTTCACCGGAATCAAACTCTACGAAAAGAGATATAAAATAACTAACACAAAAAAACAGATTGAAAAATACGATTCATTTTCCACCTAATATAATCTATCAAACTGTTACATGATAAACATGGTGAGATTGTCAGCAAACACATGAACAGACATAACGTGTTGAAGAGACACGTCGAATGATAAATTCACCGGAATCAAACTCTACGAAAAGAGATATAAAATACTAACACAAAAACATAGTAGAAAATACGACTCATTTTCCACCCAATATAATCTATCAAACTGTTATACATGATAAACATGGTGAGATTGTCAGCAAATACATGAACAGACACATCATGTCGAAGAGACACGTCGAAAAGATACCAACCCAACCAATTGTAATGTGAAAGAGAATATCGTACTCATAAGCGAAATCACAGACAGATCGTCGTTACCTGTAAACCGTGAAGAGAAAAAAAATAATCATCCAAAAAATCGTCCATATCCGGCAGAAACACCACGAATTATCACTTCACCGGAATCAAACTCTACGAAAAGATATATAAAATAACTAACAAAAAAACATAGTGGAAAATACGACTCATTTCCACCCAATATAATCTATCAAACTATTATGCATGATAAACATGGAGAGATTGTCAGCAAACACATGAACAGACACAACGTGTTGAAGGGACACGTCGGAAAGACACCAACCCAACCAATTGTGGTGCGAAAGAGAATATCGTATTCATAGGCGAGATCACATACAGATTGTCCGGTACCGGTAAACCGTGAAGAGAAGAAAAACAATCACCCAAAAAATCGTCCATATCAGTGTTTTTCTAATTTATCGTCTCCAAATATTGAAATTTTTTTATAAATTAATCCTATAATATAATTTGAAAGAGTATAGCTGACGTCGACAGAATTTATAGAAAAATAAAGAGGAAATGTTGATTTGGAATATCACTTTTGAGAATAAAAAAAAATTTGAAAGAGAAAAAAGTTATAAATAAATTTCTCAAAATTATATACAAGAATATCAAAGCGATACTAACTTTTAAATGGTACAAACTGTTTCTTTGTTCTGCTTTGTTTTTTTTTTAACCAATTCTTTTACATTTTTGACTATTTTATAAAAGTTTACTGGTCTCTCTTATAGCTAAAACTAAAAGAATACTCGTATCGATTTAGATTACCGATCTGATCTACATATAGTACAATAACTAAAAAGTTTATCATCAAAATCAAAAGTAATGTAATATAAATGAGGATATCATAACATATCCCTGCATAAACTGTATTACGAAAAAAAATTATACGTCAACTAAGCAAGGAAGAGTGATGAATCGAGTTTTCGACTTTTACATCAACTTGATTAAATATATATATATATATATATATATGATTATCAGAAATTTTTTTACAAAGTTTCTCATTTTCATCTTTGTGCTAGTGTGCTACGTGTATATAAAGATCCATGTTAATATTATGTGTACGTATACTTTTGAAATTAATTTGTAATTGATTCATTGATAATTATAATAAGGTCCAAAATCCCCCTTTTAAGAGAAACTTCTTATATTCTTTTCTTTTTTTGGAAGAGAAAAAAAAAGCAACAGATACACCCGTTCGTTGTCGTTTGCTCCGTTTGGTGTGTGATCCAGGTTCAATCTTCTTTTCCCAATCTCCTCAATAATGAATGTGTTTTGGATTTTAATGTGTATCAATCTATTCTTTCTCCTGAATGATTCAGATCAAATTAGTTTGATATGTTATGCTAAAAACTAATAATTCCATATGTTTATGTCTGATCAAGACTTTTTTTCTTCTTCTGATTTTTGTACTATAATAGCTGAAGAACTGAAAGGAGCGAATATACATATATAGTTTATGTTTATGTAAATATCTGGTTTTTACTTTCTTCGCTTGCTTTTTAAAATCGTTGAGGATCGATCGTAGGGAATAAACAGTGTGTAGTATTTGTTAAATTTAGCATAAAACTTTGGTGAACCAAATCCAAACCGAATCAGCGAAACTTGATTCTGCTAATTTGGTTTGGTTTATATGCTCATGCGCAATTAGAAATATAACTTTTATAGTCTTTTATAGTAGCTCATACTGATACAGTCCAACATTTTTTTCGATTAAAACCGACAAAGTGATAAACTGAATACAATTCTTTATGAACTTAATTGATTTGTGTAATAAATTTAAAAGGGATTGGGTCGCGGCGGCCACGTGAACGTACATGTGGTTAGCGTGAATTACCGGCGCGATAACTTTTCTGTCTTTTAGAAAAATAATATTTTTTTTGGTGAACAATAATATCTTTTTGGTGAAAAAGAATGACTAAATGAGTTATTTTGTTCGTATACCTTTTTATTTTCAGACTTTCGGTGGATTAAGGTTGGAGAACACATAATTAATTTTTCTTTAAAATCATGTCAATTCACCAAATGATTTTTTCACACTAAATAAATTATTTTTGTGTTTAATTAATTGATACTCAAAATTTTAACTTTATCATAAGACTGCAGTTGCACATACAAAAATAATAGTATAGTTGAAATCGAATTCACAAATATTAAAGTTACACTACGATTTTTTTAAACTGAAGATGTGGATGTTCGTTGTTGATGTAAACTAAAAAAAGTAGTAAAGACAATGTAAATATCAATAAAAACAAGTGTTAGATTAAGGGACTTTCTCAGGAATTCAAAGATCATGAATTATACAATTATTCAAGGAATGAATTAAGGAGTACGACGTTTACCATATATAATAGTTTAGTAGATTAGATTGGGGAGGAGAGGAAATGAGTCGTATTTTCGTCTGATTTTTCTGTGTTAGTTTTATGTCTCTTTTCGTAGAGTTTGAGTCCGGCGAAATTATCAATTATGTTATTTTTGCCAGTTTTTTCTGCTGGATTATCAAAGTCTAGGCGAAAGACAAATTCATACAAAGACAATCATTGGTAGTGGAGTTTGAAGTTCTCATGCAGTGGTGTTTTGAGATTTGCAGAATTCTTAAAGTGCGTCATAGTTGGGTGATAGCCAAGAATCGCAATGCTGGAGTTCGAGTACGGAGAAGGAACATAACAGATTTGTTAATCTGTTATCGAGTAAGTCTGAAGAAGTAGCATCGTCAATTTCGCTTCTTATGTTGTATTGTTTTTTAGCCTCTTTGTTTAGAATATATAGATATGAATGATATCTTTGTAATTTTGTAAACTCTTGATCGAAGTGGTAATAATACATAGACATTCAGAAATATATATATAATCAATCCATTGTTGTGGTATCAATTACTTTATCTAGCAACCTAAGATTCTAAATTGTTGTTTGAACTTAGAATTCTAAAGAAGCATTAATGAGCAAATTCAATATGTTCACATATCGCAATAACATCAGCTTTCGTTGGCTACGGACAATACGCTCACATATGTTCTATCCAGCAACCTATAACACTTTTGACGAATAGATTAAACTCTAAATCAGATATTAAGTGATAAATCTAGTCTAAGCAATAAGAGCAACGATAGATGAAAATACAATAAGACAATTTCCTATTTATGTTTAATTTAATGATTCAATTCTCTTGAAGACTTTAAATCTAACTAGAGAACTACTCAATCATGGAAGTAGAGAAATAACCAAATTTTGAAGAAGAACTTATAATAATCAAATAGAAGTAATAAAAGAGTTTCAAATCTCTATGAGTGCTAGGTCTCAATATACAATATCAGAGACGTTGATGCCTAAATAATGGCATAAAACTAGTATTTATAGGGTAAAACACGTCTAAGTAGAACTCTTAATCAAAATAGGAAAATAAGCAAAATATCCATTTTTCTCGAGCAGGTCGATCTGGTTTCTCACGGCATAGTGGCTATGTGCATGCTTCATATGCTCTCCAGAGTGGTCCGACTTTACGAAATGGGCATAACTTTCGATTGCACCGTTAGTTTGATTTCAAACAATTTTCAAGTAAAATTTAACTCAACGATACATCTTGTGTAAAAAATTTAGCTCAATCCATCAGTGGTAAATGCTTTAATGAATGACAAACTTCAGACATCTTTGTAAAATTTTGCATCTTCATATGTTGGATCGATCGATTCAAAAAAGGATCGTTCGATATGGTTTCGTCTGGTCGATCCAAAAGTTCATGGCAAAGTCTTTCGATGATGGATTGATCTGGAAATATACGGCTATATCTTTAGATGATGGATCAATCGATCTAGAAATTCTCGGCCAATTTCTTAGTAAGACGGATTGATCGATCTTATCCGAATGCTGTTTTTTGTTATTTTACTCCAAACTTTACTCTAAATGCAATAAATTTCTCCTAAACATGTTTATGTCTGAAAAAACTTTAAACCACCTAAAAAACTCTTAGAATCTATGTTACGATGTGTCAAATACACAATATATCATTAATACTCTGTTTAGGTAGTTTTAGTTAGAAACGCAAACATTAAAAATATTAATAGTTTTATCTTATATACAAATATTATTTAATAATTAATAATTAAACTTCAACCAATTATAAAAAAGTTTAAAAGTATTTACAGTCGCAAAATATTAAATTAAAATTTTGTATGAAAAATAAAATAAGAAAATTTTCTTAAATTTTTTATAAAAGGGAATGGAGGAAATAATAAATTATATGTTTTGTCGACTGGAGTTTTTTACATAAATGTGAGTTATGTATCAAATTGAGTTAATTGTTCAAAAGATCATAAACGGAAAAAAAAGAAAGCAAGAATGTGATTAGATTAATTATCACTCGTCGATATATATATGTCAGAAAGGGGTTGTGTAATACAATCATATATATAGGTGGGAGGCGTCATAATTATGATATTGACTAAACTAAAATACCTTCAAGTTTGTCCCAAAAAAAATATGAATCTGAATTTATTATGTGTGATATTGTATGAAAACACACACGTGTGTGTATATATATATATACATGTAATATGTAATCAAAATACAAACTAATTATCTATATATTTATATGAAAGAGAAATCTAATTATTATTTTTTGTTAAATGAAAACTCTAATTGTTATTTCCTCAAACAGTCCAAATAAACTGGTTGTTGATAGTTTTGTGAAAACATGTTGATAGTTTCAGAACTTGTTTTCTGATTTTCATATGCTTCTTTTTTTTTTTTTTTTTTTTTTTTTTTTTGCTATTTTCATATGCTTGCTTCCACCTCCCACGATAATATTTAACCAATTGAGCCATCAGTGCATATCCATTAGCAAATGAAATATTCAATATACATTTTAAGGGGTGTCAGATGACTTCCCTTCTCTGAACGTAGGTCCGTTACTGTTTTGAGACTGTATTTACTTTTCGTTGTCTTTCGATCACCTTGAATTGAGAGTTGTTGGTTACTTTTCGGGTATGAAATGTATGACTAAAGGGGATTCTAACTTTCTTCCATGTTTGTTATAGGTATAAATATTTTATCCAATAATTCCAATCTCGAGGTATCATCCTAGTTATGTTGACCCTCTTGTGTTGAACCTCAGCTAAATTTGCATATACTAATGTTCTAATTGCTTTGATGGTTTTGAGTCATCATTGGCTCCCTAACTCTGTTCGAGATGAAAAATATATATAGCATGGGATTTTGTTTGGACTCCTAAGTATATGGTCTAAAAAGTATAAATGTGAAGACTGATGTGTTTTTGACTTTTTGTAAATAATATTTTCAGAACATTTAACTGACAAAAAGATTGTGTGGTTAATCACTTATTTGATGTTTTATATTCGTATATAGTCGTCTAAAGAATAAATACATGGCCACGATCGAATTCTTCATATTACCTAGAATCTTGGACATTGGAATGATATTTCTTATATTTAACGCGTAATTAGATTTTGCGGTCCTCCATTGACATTTGAATGTCAAACTGAACATCTATTATCCGCTGACCAATTAAACTAAACTAGCCTGAACATATATTGCTGATGAATCATAAACTAAGGGGAATCATGTAATTTTCGATTGTTTTAACCCACGCACATGTAAATGGTCAATCATTCTAAGAAAACGAACACCGGTTTACTCATTTTCTAAATTTGTTTTTTCTATAAACGAGGAATCTTCATTTATTACCACGTAGAACTTAGAAGTACGTAATTCCTAATATGATATCTGAGTCCATAGTTGACTCTATATATATTGTCCTACAAATAATTTTCCACATTCTAACAAATGACGTGTATAAGTGATGGATTTTGTAATGGTATTTCCGAGAAGATTATACATTGTTCCCGTCCCATCTTAAGACTTCTTAAAATGTTATAATGTCTTTCATAAAAAATTAAGATATATTGGTTAACAAAAATTAGGATATTTTATTACCCTTTCTACATTTTGTCAATCAGTTTTAGACTATAAACGTATGATTCTGTTAGCTCCTTACCATCTTCGTTTATAAGTGGAAACGTAAAAAAGTTACTTCTGTATTTGTTAAACTACGATGCGTATATGCACTACAGCGATACATGCATGTATTTGGATGTGTCTCAATTAGTTTTATTTTATTTATTAAAAAACAAGTTTCTGGTGGAGTTTGTAAGCATTAAATGTAGAAAGCTGTTGCTTCCATGGGACAGCACGTATTTATTTAAATAGGATTATTGATGATAGTTGAAAGGAGAAAAGTTGAGTATTTAAAGATTGGTGTAAGTGACAAAGACAAAAAAGTGTCGTCGTCTCTTCTCATTTATTATCTCATCCAATCTAGTGGCTCAGAATTAAAATGCTTCACTGTCGTCGTCTCTTGCTCTTAACTAATCTCCCTTCTTTTCAGAAAAAAAACTAATTTGTTTTTTGTATTTTATATAGATATTTTTCTTCTTTTTTTTTTTTTCTCAGGACAAACTTTTTATCAGAATAAATTCAAAAATACTACACATGTACGTAATAATCAGTTTTGCTTCCGGATCTAATCTTCGAAACTCAATATATTTTCATGGAAAAAAATTAAATACAAATAACATTCTCATCGTTTATAAAAACTTTCATATTTTACGAGGTAATTCGATTAATAAAAAAGTGTTCATAATATTTAAAACGGATATAAATAAAGTATATAACAAAGTACAATGGTAATTTAAAAAAACGGTGATGAAAATATAGGATTTATCCGAAATAGATGGAATGGATTATGCATATCTGTGTTCTATCAGATTCTGATTAATGACATATCAAGAGGAAAAAATAAACCGTCAAGAGGATCCCATATCTCTGTATATGTTTATTCTATGTACGTAAACTCTTATATCTTAGTTGCGTAAGGCAGAAAAGGAAGAGAAGATTAAAGAATGCATATCTCTTGTGCAAGTCCGAGAGTTTCTCATCTTCTCTTTGCAGATGTAGTATTTTCTTCTGCATAACTGATGTTCATCAGAATAAGGAGGTGATAGATGTTATCTGCTCATATGGCGAGACTTCGGGTTAAGAGATAAATTTCTCCAAATCATATATTATGTTTATAGCAGATGTATCTACTCCCACTCGTCAGGAGATTAAAGAAATGGGCATACAACAAGAGGGAGGAATGAAAACTTACATATGCCTCTTGGAGAAGATACACGGCTCTAAAACCCAAGTTTTTACGTTTGTGCGGGATCAATTCCAAAGTCGGGTTAACTCTTGGTGAGCTAAATTTCTTTCCAAGGGAAGAAAAGAAATACTGATTAAGTCTCAAGCGCAAACTTTTTTTATTTATGTAATATTGTGTTACCTTTTACCAAAAGTTATATGCTCTAAACTGAGTAGTGTGATTGCCAATTTTTGGCAGAGTAAGAAACAAATAGTAGAAGAATCCATTGGCTTGCATGGGATCAAGTTTGTCTGGCAGAAGCTGAAGGAGGATTGGGGTTTCGATCCTTGGAAGATTTTAATCTATCTCTACTGGCAAAACAACTCTGGAGATTACTCAGATTTCCTGATTTTCTACTCTCTCGAGTATTGAAAGGAAGATACTTTAGGTACTGTAGCCCCTTGGACATACATGTGTCAAACCGACCATCTTATGGATAGAGAAGTATGATGGCAGCAAAGCCTCTTCTAAAGTCGGGTCTTAGAAATACGATTGGCTCAGAATTTGGAACGAGTATATAGTCTAAGCCTTGGATCCTGGATGAGCCAGTGTGCCCTCTTAAGAGCCTTAATGAAGATAGAGGTCCTTTTTTTTGTTAATACTTTAATAGATTTCGAGACCTTCACAAAATCTGGCAACTATACCATAAAGTCTGGATATTGGCCGCGAGAGCTCTCTGTCATCCTGCATGCGACCATCCTCTTCAGAGACCGAGATTACGACACTTCAGGTGAAAACATGGAATCTAAAAAGTACACAGAAGCTTAAGCATTTCGTGTGGCAATGCATCTCAGGTTGTCTGGCTTCATGCCAACACCTCTTTTATCGTCATATTGGGAGAGAAGGTTTGTCCCCGGTGTGGTGCAGAGGAAAAATGATTAAGCATCCAATTTTTGATTGCCTCCCCCCCGGCAAGATAAGTTTGGGCACTGTTGAATATTTCCTCAACTCCAAATATTTTCCCTTCGCAATCATTGTTTTACAATGTGGATTACCTATATTGGAGAGGAGAGGATTACAGAGTGAATGAGGAGAGTTTAAAGATTTTTCTTTGGGTTATGTGGTATATTTGGAAGGCAAGAAACCATAAGATCTTTGAGAATTTTAATGAGCACCCGCGTAATACACTCGACATCGCCATACAAGAAGAGGAAGCATGGAGAAAAGGAAATTCAAAGGAGGATCCGCCTGAAGGAACGATTGGTAATGTAACGGAGGAGAGGCTATCCCAAGACATCCTTCTTTGTAATACGGATGGTCCGTGGCACGACTCGGATAGTAGGAGCGGACAAGGTTAGATCGCTACCATTGGCGACGAGATTATACATGTTGGTCTGAAAGGATCTCGACGATGCATTTTTCCTCTTCATATAGAACTAAATGCTATTGTCTGGGGGATGCAAAGCTTTATAGCCTTTTTTTGTTGGATCTTATTTTTTTTACGGATTGCTCTGACCTCATTAATATGATGGAAAATCCGAAGGATTGGTCATTATTTGCATTAGAACTAAGAGATTTTTTTATGTTTAAGAATTTATTTGTGTTTTTTATGATTATATTTATTTTCCGTATTGAGAATATTTGTGTATATCAATTTGATAAATACACAAAAACACCTAATTTTTAATTTTTTATGTAAATATATTGGTATTCAGTTGACTTTTTTTTTAGTGAAAATTCGTAAACCGATAACTTAATCGATATGGTTTGATGATTTTTTGCTAATAATTTCGAAGATGACGTGACAAATAATTGAAGGGAAAGTGCTATTAAAAATCACATATTTTGTTGACCAAAAAATATATTACATATTTATGGTTAACCCAATGTGAGTATATAGTTTCTTTTTCCCTTAAGTATATAGTTGTACACCTCAGAATATGAGAAGATTATAGTTTATCATTATATATGATAACAAACTGATACAAAATATACTTCTAACAACAACAACAAAAAATGGTATAAAATATGTTATCCGGCTTTAACTTTTAAGAACGTTATAAAATATTGGTTATAAACTTATAATACATGTTTTACTTTCAAAATTCTAGATGTAAATAAGCTGTTTCAGAGATGTTATTCAAAGGACATAGATATAGTGGGACGGTTGGATTTACACATGACTTAACATATCTGCTTTTAAATCTCAAAGTCTACGTTCATAAAAGAAAAAAGGTCTACGTACGACGTACGTGTTGACTAAAAAGGAAAGGTCTAAAAACCGTGTCTTAAGTATTTGAGTATATTCTTGAGATAAATTTATATTCTTTTATATCGTCAATGGAGTTTTGATGTTGGAATTCATAATTGGTTATAAGTCGACTTTTGTTGCAAAAGCTAAAAAAATTCTCTTGATTAACCACGTATATATTAACAACAAACAAAATCTAATCTCAATAATTTATCACAGTCAAAATATAATGCATGATTTTATTTAAATTTATCAAAATCTTCATATATAATACGAAAAGAGTGTTACGTAATATTTGATAATTATATTACTCCTTGTATAAAACAAATTGTTACGTATTGGGCCGTGTAACTCGTGTTCGTATTCAAAGGGAATGTGTGGAGGAGAGGTGGTGATAATATGCGTTGATGCAAGCACGCCATATATAGTGATATGGCGTAAACATCGAATCGTGAAAACGAGGAAAATCTTATGGTCTAACTTACGGACAGAGTAATTATTAGGTTCAGCAGAAAATTATACTATTACAAGTTTGAACAATTGACTACCGATCGAACTGAAAATATTTTAGTGGGTGTTTGTCTGAGAGATAAAATTTATAATCAACAAAGCTAAAAAGTAACTGACCTTTTCCATTCTTCTTTCAAATGAAAATGACTGTAGTTTATTTTTCCTCTTTTTTCACAATTCTTTCTATTCTCTTGAGCTCAATTCCGAATAAAAAGTATGATGCAAGACGGTTGTAGATGCGGTGCGGATGTAATAGTCTCAGACTAGTTAACCAGTTGTAGTAGGCAGAGTTTAAAAATTCTTTAATTTTCTTTTTATCAGTCAAATGAAAATAATAGGAAAACTTTTCTGTTTTACAGTAGTAAAATATTTTTTTTTTAATAAAACAAAAAAGTAAAAATTTACTCCATCTAATACACTTGAAAAAAGATTTCCTCTTGATCTATTTTTTTTTTCTTTTCTCTCATTTGCTACTTATTACTCTATTAAAACACCAATCACACTTTTGGGTAAGTCGTCCAAACTATTAAAATATACATTATTAAATAGACATTGCCTAACAATTTTCTAGTTAGTTGTTAAATATTCAGATTTGTTAAAACTAATTTGAGCAGTAAGCAGGCATAGCTATGTCAAACGAGCTTAATTCACTCGGCAGTAAACTCATGAGCTAAGGATTTAATTTAACATCCCCAACCGTAAATATGTTGTAGTATATGTTTTAAAGTTAATTTGATCGACTAAATAATTAAAAATAGTTTTAATAATGCTAATTAAGTGTTATAATTATTTTACTTTTTGAAAGTTTTCAAGTATGTTATATATGTCAGCATTTGAGTTTTGCTCTATTAAATTTGCTATCTTCGTTCTTACCATTTTGATTGTCCCACACCAAAAAATATTTATTTTACACTATTTATTTTGCTCGTTCATTTTGCAAGTTTATTCCCTTCATTTTGCACTTCCCATCTATACATATTGTTTGATCCAATATATTCGCTCCAAGTTTATTCACTTCAATTATTTGGAGCTGTTAGAGTTATATCTTCATATCTAATGGTACATCGTCTCCTTCGGAAACTTTCCTTTGACTGGATTTATTTATTAAATAATTGACACAATTCATGAAATCACGTGTTCGGTGAAGCTAACAACTATGAGAATCTGTGTGCAAAGCTTCGCTGTTGATTTCAACTAGTCCAGATAAGGTTCGATTCGATTTTATTCATAGGGGATGATGACACAAGCGATGACGTAATTGGAAAAAGGTCGTTTTGTCGTGTTATGCTTTTTGTGAGATGTGGGGGATTTGATTAATTCGGTATGGATCGCTGCTTTTGTTCGGTCCCGACATGTTTTTAATGCCCATTTATTTAAAAACGCTATAAGTTAAATAATTCTAGTGTCTCGTCTATATTTTCTCTTGTTTTTTTTTTGCTTTGTTTTGTTTTCTTGTGTCAAATATTAGTTTTCAAATTGGAATTTGTTTTCTTGTGTCAAATATTAGTTTTCAAATTGGAAAAATTCATTATAAAGGAGGATTAGCAAAAAAATTATCTATTTACAATTTTTTTTTTGTAAATTGTCACTTTTTCCTAAAATACCCATACTACTAGATTAATATTATTTTTCCAAAAATAAACTATAAAAACATGTAAATATATACCTATTAAGAAGATTAAAGAAGAAAATGTTTCATTTTAGCCAGTTTTAAGTAGGTTTTTAGTTTGATGAAAGTTGTTCTAAAAATTCTAGAATAAGTATTCTGGTGAGATAAAATTATTAGATTACGTATTTTACCATTTTTCATGATTTGAAAATATTATATTACGTATTCTAGCAATCGTTCATATTCTAGGATTTTTAGAATGAAAATATTAGAATACATATTCTGAAATATTTAGAATACACATTCTGATATTTTTAGAATACTTATTCTACCAGTTGTACATGATCTAGGAAATTTAGATTACGCTTTCTAGCAACTAGAATAAGTATTCTAATAATTTTAGAATATGTATTCTGAAAAATTTAGAATATCCAAAAGGATAATGAATGAATTTTAAAATTATTTAAAAGAATATCAAAGATAATGACTGAATCTAAATATTTGTAATCGTAAATATTTTAAAAATAATTTGGGTTATTAAATAAAAATGATATTTAAAGTTATTAAATAATTTTTGTTATTAAATAAAAATCTTATTTATTTTAAAATTATTTTTTTGTTAGATTTAGTTAAAATTTTAAATATCGTATTTGTTAGTTTTGATTTTTTTAATCTCTGATATATATCACTTAAAATTAATGAAAAATAATTATTTAAAAGAATATCAAAGATAAGGACTGAATCTAAATATTTGTAATCGTAAACATTTTAAAAATAATTTCAGTTATTAAATAAAAATGGTATTTAAAGTTATTAAATAATTTCTGTTATTAAATAAAAATCCTATTTATTTTAAAATTATTTATTTGTTAGATTGAGCTAAAATTTTAAAAATCTTCTTTGTTAGTTTTGGGGTTTTTTTTAAATCTCTGATATATATCACCTAAAATTAATAAAAATAATTATTTAAAAGAATATCAAAGATAATGACTGAATCTAAATATTTGTAATCATAAATATTTTAGAAATAATTTCAGTTATTTAATAAAATTAAATTTAAAGTTATTAAATAGTTTATGTTATTAAATAAAAATTGTATTTATTTAAAAATTATTTATTTGTTAGATTAAGTTAAAATTTTAAAAATTGTATTTGTTAGTTTTGGAGTTTTTTTAATCTCCAATATATATCACCTAAAATTAATGAATTTTTTTTTAAAATCAAAACCTTTTTTTAAATCAGAAGTTTGGATTTTTTTATTTTAATTAAAAAAAAATTTGTTGGGCAAAATAGGATTAAATATTTTAAAAGGATTAAATCAACAAATTTTTTAAAAAAAAGTTTAGATAGACAAATTTTTTAAAATTCTTCCTAAATAATGAATTTTCCCCTTTCAAATTTAGGAAAATATTAATTTGATGTTGATAAACTCGTGAAAATAAAATCAGTTGCTTCTTTGAAGGTCTACTTGTCTAAAAGCAATGTCTTCTTTTCAAAGAACCAAATATACGTCTTCGTTCTTACTTTTGTAAATGATGAGAATACCTTCAATTTTTTTTTTAACTTTTAGGTATTGTTGGTTTCTCATATATAAAAATTTAACTGATGATTTTATTTAAATGTTGATTTGAACCAAACGTTAATGGTGTTATGCGGAATCTTACTTATTTAGGGGAGGTTCAAGAGAAGCACTATTGAAAGAAGGTCCTAAGCCTCTTTACATTCTCTAACATATCAAATTTGGTTAATTTTTTTTTATATTATTTAGTCAATCGAAATAATACCATATTTTATACCTATAAAAATCTGACAAATATACTACTTGATGCTTTAAAAAGATCGATTGAGTTTCGACCTGAAGTATCCATCGTTAGAAAATGTTTTGTATTAGCTGGAAAAATTAGAGGTGTTAAAATGGATGTAATATCTAGAATTTGTTTATGTCTAATATATAATGGACAGTCTCTATATATAACCATTTACGGAAGAGTGAATTAAGATGTTTTAGATCCAACTTCGTTCACGGACAAAACATGTCGGACACTGTTGGACAATAGGTGGCTAATGATCTCTAAAGTTCTAGGTCAAAATTGAATTTATCCAAATTGAAAATCGTGATTTATGCCGATTTCTGGTGGTTTTCGACAATTTCTGACGGTATTCTCCCATTTTTGGGTGATTTTCATCGATTTATGGTGATTTTCGGCTACTTTCGGTGATTTTCGACGTTTTCTGACGATTGTCAACAATTTAATCTTAGGAAAAAATAAAACATAACTGAAGCCCATGGTTGACCCATGGGCAGTCCATTTGGAACGATCGTTAATGAACACAATCAATATTTTGTCCATAATCAAAATGGACAACATTAGACGGGTCAAAATAGATGTGGACAATCCATTTTGATACATCTAGGAGAAATCTCACTAAAATTTGAAAGCACATTATTTAGAATATGCTTAGCTTAAATCTTTTGCTAAAAATAAACTATTTTTATACTTTTACCAATTCCTCATATGCGATATGCCAGAACTATACGACTAGGGGTTCGAATTCCATACACAATACTAGAGGTGTCAAAATAGATAGATTGTCCCCCATGTCCAATACATAGTGGGCGGTTTATGGACAAGTCTATTTACGGAGCGGGTTAAGATGGTTTAGGCCCAATTTTGTCCACAGATAAAACGGGTTGGACACTGTTGGACAATAGACGGCTTATGGTTCCTAAAAATCTAGGTCAAAATCAAATTTTCCGCCGTTTTATGGCGGTTTCTGGGGATTTCCATCAATTTTTAGTGATTTTCAACGATTTTCGATGATTTTCGGCGATTTAATCTTAAGAAAAGCTAACACTTAACTGAGATTCATGTTCGATCCACGAACAATTCATTGGGAGTAAACGTTAATGAGTTTAATCGTTAATATACACAGACATTAATAGACACAATCAAATTTTGTTTACAATAAAAATGGACAACATTGAACATGTCAAAATGTTAAAATGAACTTGATAAACCCATTTTAACACCTCTACACATTACACATATTCAAGGTCATGTGATAATAGGATAAATCATCAAACCAAGTAATTTCATCTTTTCTGTTAATTGTAAATCATATCATGAAAAACCAATTTTTAATTAGTAAGTTAAAGTGTCTCGTAACGCTTTTTCAAAATTTCCATAGGTCTTTGGAAATATCGGACGAATCCATGATGCCTCCAAGCTCTAGTTCACTTTGAGTTCACTCATCTTCTTCCTTTCAGGAATTGATTTATATAAATGATTTATAAATTTATACAGTATTCTTACATATCCTTATGGTATTTTTAAAGTCTCCTAATCTGTTATCGGATATCCCCAAAGGGACAGATAAGTTTTCTCTTTTAATGAATACTTAATATTTATCAACATGAACGAATACTTTTTTCACGCGTACTCACTGTTATGCAGCTTTTTTGAGACAAAAATACTGTCCAGTCTCCAACTTGGCACTGACCAAAACATTCACCTTTTAGTCAGTTAAATTAACTATAAATCCATCTTTTAATTCATATGTTCCAAACATGATATGATTATGTAAAGAAAATATGATTCTAAGATACCTGAATGATATGTCATGCTATATCTACACATACAAACTAATTATGTTTTTTGATAACTACATAAATTTTTAATTTTGTATAGTGATATAAACGAAAAATCATTAGTCGTATGCGCAATTACACCAAATATTAGAATTGCATAATAATATATACGAAGTATCATAAATCATGTGTGTAATATCATAATCATTTTTATTATTTCAATTTAAAATAAGAATATCCAGCTCATAATATCCGTTTATATGTGTAGAATAAATTTAAAATATATGTATAATATTTGTATATTATTTAAGGAATAGAATAATTCGTAAAATATCAACAAAAATAAATTTTATCAAAAATTTGTGTATTATTTTAGAAATCATCTAATAAATATGTTCTTAAATGTTTATAAAAATCAACTTGAAATGTTTTCTGTTAATTTTTTTGTATATTTTTAAAATAAAATTTTTATTATTATTTTATTTTTATCTAGTATATAAATGGAGACGGATTTGATATCTTGGAATTTTAAGATATTAAATTCGGTCCATCAGATGTGAAAAAGAATTATCCGCATATGTTCAAAATAGATAAAAGTTGAAATAATAATATAAATTTTATTTTACTATTGATGTTCCGCCTCTAAGGAGATCTAAGGTAAAAACAAAATTTTTATTCTATTTTGGACAAATCCATGTTATTGTTTTTTGGATCTAACATATCGAATTTGGTATCTCAAAATTAGAGTTTTTTTCCTATTTTGGACTAATTATTCTATTCATTATATAATATACAAAATATTATTTATATTATTTAATATATATATATATAATACATCTATATCATATATGTATATTATGACTTTTAAATTAAAATAATAAAAATGAGTTGGTGTAGTTGCAAACATATGGTACTTCGTGCATGATCCCATGTGAAGCCAATTGTTCGTGTAGTTATCAGAACATTAAATTAGTTCGCATATGTAGATGTATCGTGACCTATAATTCGTGTAGGTAAAAATATTTTTTTAATGTAAAATATATCAAGAATTTTGTATACTACTAGTATTATAAGTTTACAACTTCAGATAGAGTAGTAGAAGTTGACGGAAAAGAATAGAGTAGCGTATGAAATCTTAAAATCAACATTCATTTTCAGTAAGTTTGAGTTCACATATATGCGTAGGAAATGGATCAATGATATCTAATAAAATGATAATTATAAAAACAGGCTTTGTACTAAAGTAATGATAATATCTTTTTTATTCATATGCTCAAAATTATCTTATGATAAATTAAAGCTTACGCCGAGCATCATTAGTTATTCGCCGAAAAAAAAAGGAATGTAAAATAAGCACAAATGACGCCTTTACACACCAAAAAAGAAAAAGAGAAGCGAATGGCCAAGAACAGGCCAGGCCATAAAAAGCCCATTTATATTTTAGGCCCACTATGTTCTGTTTCACGTCTTGCTATGGGAGCGACGCCGACGACGAAAGGATAAAACACGTCGCCGTTAATTCAGCCGGTGATTCAATGGAAAGTGAAGCGATTGAGGTGGAGCTTCAGAGTTTAGACGTTGAGTTAAAGGATGTTCAAGGTTACATTTCTTAATTTTCACTCATTTCTATTTTTTGTTTATGTTCTTCAAATTTGCGTTTCGGATTCTCAGGCTGCTTCTGGTATATATAGAACCTAGAAAATCATTCAAATTCTCCATGATAATGCTTTTTTTTTTGTATAATATCCATTGAGGTTTTAGGTTAATTTCGAGGATTACATAGCCTTAAGAACTTGGATGATTGTATTTGATAAGTTATGTGAAAATTTTAATTTTGATTTTGATGTTTATTGAAATCGCTCTTCAGGTCAGATAAGTGCTTTGATTGAGCATCAAGATAGGTTATATGAGAGGAAGTCTGAGTTAAAGACATTATTAAAAGCACTAGCAGCTTCAGGGAGCCCTGTTGCATCTAGTGGCTCAAGTGCTATAGAGAATTGGTCTGAGCCATTTGAGTGGGATTCTCGTGCTGACGATGTTAGGTTTAACATTTTTGGTATATCCAAATATAGGGCCAACCAGAAGGAAGTAAGTGACTTCTGTATTTTCTGATCCAAAATGCTAAAAGTTTAATGTTTGCCACACGTCGATTCTTATAACGTTTGCAGATATTAATTTGATGTTCAATTTTTTTTCAGATTATTAACGCTATAATGGCGGGAAGAGATGTTCTGGTGATCATGGCAGCAGGTGGTGGTAAGAGTCTTTGCTATCAACTTCCCGCTATACTTCGTGGTGGTACAACTCTTGTTGTCAGTCCTTTACTTTCACTGATTCAGGATCAGGTTAGTACTAAACTTGGGAAATGGTTTGTACGGCCACTCACGAAGAGATCGGGAAAGACTAGATCTCTGAATATCTTTGATTATATGTGCGTTAAGACTAATTATTGTTTATGATTATTTAGGTTATGGGTTTGGCTGCTCTAGGAATTTCAGCCTACATGCTGACTTCTACATCTGGCAAGGAAAATGAGAAATTTGTGTATAAGGCACTTGAAAAAGGTGAAGATGACCTCAAGATACTTTATGTAACACCAGAAAAGGTTTCAAAGAGCAAAAGATTCATGTCAAAGCTTGAAAAATGTCACCGAGCTGGTCGCCTCTCTCTTATTTCAATTGATGTAAGTCTTTCCTGGTTTTAGTTCTTACTCATATTTTTTTTTCTTAACATGCAACCTATTGTGGGGTTAGTTTATATGTAAATGTCCGCACAACTAATACAAAGCTACTTTTTGATGTTCAATTTCCCATGTTTGGTTGCTTTGCAGGAGGCTCATTGTTGTAGTCAATGGGGTCACGATTTTCGCCCTGACTACAAGAGCTTAAGCATTCTGAAAACTCAGTTTCCCACTGTTCCCATGGTGGCTTTAACTGTATGTTTTTCTTTTCATTTTCTCCATACTTTCTCCGTCCACTTTTTTGTTACATTTGGGATACCCTGCGATTTTTAATCAGTCAACACTAGGGAGATTGCTCCACCAAACTGTGCTTATCAGAACATGACTAATAAATAATTATCTTTATGTCTCTATTGCAGGCAACTGCTACACAGAAAGTCCAAAATGATCTAATAGAGATGCTGCATATTCCTAAATCCGTCAAATTTGTTAGCAGTGTTAACAGGGCAAATCTCTTTTACTCGGTACTAGTATTGGATTTTATTAATAAAAGTTTCTCATGCTGTAGATAGTTTGTAGGCTTTGGGCATGAGCAGTAAATTGTCTTGCAGGTGCGAGAAAAGTCTGCAGTTGGTAAGGTGGTGGTTGATGAAATTGCGGAGTTCATACAGGAATCATACTCTAACAATGAATCTGGAATAGTCTATTGTTTCTCACGGAAGGAGTGCGAACAGGTTTGTAACTAAATGTCACACGTCATCATATGTACTGAACTTGCCATTCTATTCTTCTTTTGCACCCTTCATTTCTGACCATTAAATTTGTTCTATTGAACCTTGAATGGGAAGAAAAGCTTTCATATCTTGTCTTACACGAAATGATGATAGATTGCAGGTGATTTACGAGAGAGAGGGATTTCTGCTGATTATTACCACGCAGATATGGATGTGAATATGCGTGAAAAAGTTCATATGCTGTAAGTTAATATTTCTTAAAATGCACAGTGCCTAGCGCTTACCTTTAGCCAGAGATCCAAGGTCCAACTCTGGCGCAGCTTGACTCTGCTCTTGCTGATCCAGTTTTTGATATACAATTTGCAGCATTGCCTGATTTCTTTTTTGTGTCATGTTCACAGATGGAGCAAGAACAAGTTGCAGGTCATTGTTGGAACAGTAAGTATATTCTCCGTTATAATTCCATAATTTAGTGGTACAGTGATATACTTAATCAACTCTGATTATTGCTTTGCAGGTTGCCTTTGGCATGGGAATCAATAAGCCTGATGGTTAGTGGTGCTAACTTTTGTTTCAGTTGAAATTTGTTAAGCCTTATCATTCAGTTTTCCGTAGTGCAGATTTCTTTCTCTTGCAAGTTATTATCCCTTGAATTACATATTACTGATTTCTTAAAATCATTCTAGTTTTAACGAATACATTCTTACTTAAAATCACCGTTCTTACTATCCTTTTTAACTGATACATGGGACATTGTTGTAGTCAGGTTTGTCATCCACCACAGTTTGAGCAAATCAATGGAGACTTACTACCAGGTTCCAGTCTCTTGTCCACTAAAACTCGATGTAGTTATGAGGTTGCCTCTTATCACCTAACCATCATAATGCAGGAGAGTGGCCGTGCTGGTCGTGATGGCCTTCCATCAGAGTGCGTCCTTTTTTTCCGTTCAGCTGATGTTCCCAGGCAGGTAAGCTGCTATTTTACTGTACCCTGCTTATTTGTGCTGTACATATATATATATGTATATATATATTATATGTATATACATATTTCTAAAATGCATTAATGCTTTTCTTTCTCCCCCAACAGAGTTCCATGGTCTTCTACGAGTATTCTGGTCTGCAGAATCTCTATGATATAGTAAGATATTGCCAGGTACACGGTTTCATTTCCTCTATCCTGGAGAGCGCATTGTCGTTATTACGCCTGTAAATATCTGGAGCAAATTGTGGCAATCAGTAGTTTGAATTAGCTAAAAACACCAACTTCCAAGAGAGTTGTGTACCTTTCTCAGCCTGCTTTAGAGTGATTAAATTGTTTTCTTTTGTTTACTCGTTAGTCGTTTATCTTGTCTAGCTTTAAGGATCATGATCTTGAAATATTCTAAATTGTACACTATCTTATGAGCCATAGTTTTTGAAAATACCTTATTGCAGTCTAAAACAAAATGTCGTCGAAGCGCATTTTTCCGTCATTTTGGGGAGCCATCACAAGATTGCAATGGTATTCTTGTTTACAGTTGTCCACTACTGATAGACTTTGTACTACGTCCATTGATTCTAGGTTTTCTGTTGTGCTGATTATTATTCTACATTTGGTTAGGAATGTGCGACAACTGTGGCTTGTCAAGTGAGGTCAAGGAAGTTGATGTATCGGGTATGTCCCTACATTTGCTTATAGTTTCTATGAAATACATTCTTGTACAACTTGTTTGGAATCAGCTTGAAAATTTTATTTTTCTGCCTATTTTTCTCAGCTTATTTTGTTTCAAGGATTAACAGTTATTTGCAATATCTCAACAACTACCAGCAGTATGTCGATAATATCATATTGGGTGTCATGACCTTTTTGTAGACCTAGCTAAGCTCGTGGTTTCTATGGTTCAAGAAACACAAGCAAAGGATCAAAGAGTGACGATGTTACAGCTGGGAGACAAACTCAGAACTAAGCACAAGGATCTAAGTTAGTCACTTTTTTTTCATTTCATTAGTTTGAATTGCAGAAAAGCTTCAAAGCCTTAATCTCTTGCGCTCTGTATTTTTTGTTGTTGTTATGGTTAACCTTAGGTGCTGAGCTAAAGAGAGAAGAGATAGAATATCTTGTGATAAAACTGACTGTTGACTCAGTATTGGTAAGATAATCTGTCCATGTTTATTATTCTCTATCAGATTGTAACACCAACACATGCTAAACCCTCAAGATAATAATATGTCAAGACAAAAACCTGATATGTAGCATTGCCTTAAGATCTCTGTATGAATGTAACATTAGTTTCTTCAGGCTGTATTTAAGTTTTGTTTTTTTGTGCAGAAAGAAGAATTCCAGCACACACCATACTCGACAAATGCTTATGTAACAATGGGACCATTGGCCAATCAATTGTTGCAAGGTAAGGAGAAAGAAATTGTCTTCTTTTCTCGCTCACATGAACACTGTAGGGTTCAGGATATGCAAATACCCGCTTTCTCTTTTGGAATGTAGTCGATCAATAGATAGAATCATAGAAGTATCATTTATGGGTTTAGCAATCGAACTCGAAGTTCGACAAATCTTTTTTCTCATTAACAAAACTCTTGAAAACAAAATCCTGTCCTTGTTTTGCGGAACAGGAAGAAAGATGATCAAAATGGAAACCTCAAGCAGACAAACCAAGAAATCGAAGAGAAGTATTTCATTTTCCGGGTTGGAACTCAAGCTAGATGAGTTACGGAAGGAAATATCGGCAGCTGATGGAAGCATACTCCCTCACACAGTCCTCTCAACCCTGCAGATTAGCTCGATAAGTTCCCAAAAACCAGATTCATTAAAAGAGGTGAATTTCCGCTAATAAAATTTGGGTCTATGATGTCTGATGGCTTGCTTTAAAAGCTTTATTTGTTTGGATTTGCAGTTGGAGAGTAGTATAGGAAAATTGAAAACAGAAAAGTATGGAGACAGGATTCTTGAACAAATAATGAGACACAATGCAGTCTCTGCACAACTTGTTGAAGATCTAACAAAGGAAGATACATGTACAAGCAGATCAAGAAAGAGAGCTAAGACACAGAAGGATGTTGTTTTGGTAGAGAGCAGCGAAGAAGCAGAAGAAGAAGAAGAAGAAGCTTGATGGCTCACAGATCTTCTAATTATATCATCGTAGAAGAATTTTAGCCCAGAAACAGAGATGTCCAATTTGTTTTTATAGCTCGAGAGTTAAAAGATGCTACAATATCATTTACCTTGAAGCTTAAATTCAGAGCAGGTAAAGTAAGCAAGAATAAAGAAATCCAACCAAAAGTCATCCCCCCCTTCAGTTCTTTTTTATTGTTTGCCATTGGTTTTGGGTGTATCGGGTTGACAGTCATGGCAAAGATTGTTACCAGCGAAGCTCGAGACTGTAATGTTATGAAATTGGCCATCAGATGGGATCTTTCCGGAGAGGTTATTGTTAGCAACATTGAACTTGTACATAGATGACAGTGTCTGCAGAGATTCTGGGGTTGAACCGGTGATGTGGTTATTGGACGGATCCAGAACCTCCAATCTTCTTATTTCCGAAAGCGAGCTAGGGATCTCTCCTGTGATCGAGTTTCGCGACAAATCCAAATAGTAAAGATCGGTGAAACCACTGATCCAATTTGGGATAACTCCACTTAAATGGTTCCACGAGAGATTCAATAGTTGTAGATTGGTGCTCTTACTTAACCAGCTTGGTATTGAACCAGTAAGCTTGGAATCTCCAATCTTTAATACCTCCAGCTTTTCGAAATGAAGACTCAGGTCATCAGGCCACATCTCTCCACGGAAATTCAAAGTGAGAACCAAGGTTATCAGGTTCTTACAATGTTGAAGGATGTGAAGCGTAGATGAAATGTTAACAAAGCTACAATTTGAAAGCGAGAGATAAGACAAGCTATGTAAGTCCTTGAAGCTCTCTGGCACCTGCCCATGAAAGCGGTTATACGCTAGATTAACATAATTGAGGTGTCGCCAAGCCGGTAGATTAACAGGCAAAGAGCCATTGAAGTTATTGGATTCCAGATTAAGTAAGGTCAAGTTAGTCATCACATCACAATGCAAAAGCAAAGGACCACTCAATAAGTTGTTACTCGGGTGAAGCAAGATCAAACTCAGAGAATTCGACAACGAACCCGGGATTCCTCCAGTGAATCTGTTATGAGAAGCAAAAAGAAACTCCAACTCCAGCAATTTGTTGAACACATCAGGGTTTTCACCAGATAATGTATTCAAAGAGACATCAAGATGAACAAGGCGGGAGAGATTACCACGTGCAGGACTGAGTAAACCATAGAGATTGTTTCCTGAAATCTCCAAAAGATTCAACCTTTGAAGATGAAACAGATCCTCAGGGATATTACCTTTGAGATTGCTCTCACCAATATAGAGATGTTCAAGCAAAGCACATTTCTAAAACCCTGATGGAAAATCTCCAGAAAAGTAGTTTCTATCGAGTTTGATAAGCCTAAGATCGGTAGAGTTGTGGCAAACGCAAAAATCGAAAGAGTCGTGCCGTTCAAAGTGGAATTCTTCTAAGATCCATCTATTGCTCGATTTTGCATGCTCTACTGCCCCCAAAGAGAGACTTGTTCTCAAAATGAAGGAAAATGGAGGTTACTACATCATAATAGTGTCTTTCCCCGTGATAAGTTAAAATTCTTTATTATTCTATAAATTTTGATATAATCAATGTTCTTTTTCTTTTATTTATTTATAGATATACTCAACATGTTCTTTTTCTTTTATTTATTTATAGATATAGGTCGAACTGAATAGGAACAATAATTAATTTTAGCCTCAATTGGTCGAGCAGTTTCTTGAAAACTTGCTTCGAATATAAAACTTTTGAATATTCAAAGATGTTGGAGTTATTCCTATTCAGCTTATTCTAGATTACCTATCTTTAGTGTCCTTTTTATTTGGTATTTGTCCATTTTTAATAATATCAAGTGCTATTTCTGTTTTGACATTTTTTCCGGAGTTTTATCTCCAATTAGGAAGGGGCCACATAAACTTAGTTATGAATCAGAGAAAAAAGAACGAATGACTCTTGTAAAATTCTTAAGAAATTTTTCGCTTTCTTCTTGAAGCAGATGATTATTTATTAGTGGTCTTTGATCAGGACCAGGAACCAATTCAAATTTGGATCTTGACATGTTGGTGGTTTTTAACCGTAGGCATCTTGCCAGGAAGTTGGTGGGTTTATCACAATTAGAATTAGGCTCGGTCAACTGGAATGCGTCTTATCCATATAGGGGTTTACTTGCTTTTGGTTTAATATGGTATTGATAGCAATAGTCGTTTTTCCAGTTTGTCGGTCCCCTAGCCAGTACCACTTTCAAGTAAGTCTTCAGTATTAGTGACGCTCTTCTGGGCAACTCTAGATTCATAAAGACGGACCCTTTCAATCCAATCCATATGATCGTATTTTTCAAGAGTGAGAGGAAATGCAACTCGAAGTACATCAATTAGTAGTAGAGTTGAAGAGAATTCTATGAAGAGAAAATGGATTATGGGAGTGTGTGACTTCAACTATTGATCGGGCCGTTGATCCATTTAATACAGATAATCCCTATTCGATGAAAATTTATTCAGATTTCTAAAGACATCGTTGAAAAAGATGTTTTTCGGATGAAATGAAAATAGGATTGATTTTTTATAAAATGAAGAATTAAGAAGTTGATAATAAAATTCAGATCTTTGTAAAAAAAACTATAGTATCTTGTACCTGTATCGGTGGCTCTCTTTTTCTAAGTAATAGGGAAAAGGACCGAAACATGTCACGGAAAGACTCTATTGAGCCCGGAGTGAGCTGCATCGACAAAAGGGAGAAGAGTTTATATATAGATGTAGGAGGATCTGTTTGGGAAGTAAGAAGCCCCTTCGACATCTTTTCATCTGCAAAGAATTCTCGATGGGTGCACCGGAATCAAACCAGTCAACTCGTTTAAGTAAAGATCGAGACTTTTCAGAGAGGGAAGATTTATGCTCTTTGGGATTTGTCCATAGAAATTGTTAAAGCTTAAATCTAGGGTTTCTAGGTGTACCAGATTGAAAACGGAAGGAGGAATCAAGCCTAAGAATAGACTGTGAGAAAGATTAAGAACCCTAATCTGATCAAGCTGCCCAAGAGAATCAAACAACCTACCAAAATATCCAAAGTTCACGAGCTCCAGCTTGATGATTCTCGCGGTGTTGTTTCGATCATTACATGTGATCCCAATCCATTAACAGCAAGGTCCAACCATCTGGCTTTGGCTCTAGCTCGTCGATGAAGCCACAGAAGGGCTTTAGGTCACGTCGGTGGCACGTGAGGTGCTGAGAGTTTGATGAGTAGAAGAAACTTATATATTAGCTGTATTAAGAGGACCATCAATGGCCACCATTTTTGAAGACCCATCTCAGAAAGTGAACCTAATTTCTAAATATCGAAACTTTATGAAGAGAAACGTTGACTGTTGACTTTTGATTTTCAAATCCTTTTCTTGTTGACTGATGAAAGCGAAGAGAAAAACAAAAAATCAATTTTAAATGTGGAGTATCCTTTGCTTCGCTCATCAATGATTCGACTTTTCTTTCCACTACTGATAGAATTTGTACTAGTTAGGTCCGTTGATTCTACATTTGGTAAGGAATGTGTGACAACTGTGCCTTGTCAAACAAGCTAACTCGTGGTTTCTATGGTGAAAGAAATGCAAGCCAAGGATCGAAGAGTAACAATTATTAAAGGTGAGTGACAAACTCAGAAATAAGCGCAAGGATCTTCTTCATTTCATTAGTTTGAACTGCATTAAATTTTGGTTGTTGTTGACTTTTACCTCAGTGGTTAACCCTACTTGTTGGCTCGGTATTTGTAAGATCATTTCATGCTCTCTCAGATAGTAATATCAGTTTCTGGAATGTAACTCACGCTTGATGTCTTTATCAAAAACAAGCTCAAGCTTGATGAGCTACGGAAGGAGATATTCGCAGCTGATCAAAGCGTACTCCCTTACACGGTCCTCTCATCTCAGCAATTTGTTCGATAAGCAGGATCAAGAAAGAGAGAGAGCTAGGACATAGAAGGATGTTGTTTTGGTAGAGAGGAGCGAAGAAGAATAAGCTTGATGAATCAAATATCTTCTAATCCAATCATTGTAGCTGTCTAGAGATATTTTATCTTCTTGTGCCAACTGTCACAGTTCCGACTTGATACAGTAAAAAGGCATTTTTAATTCCTTTTTCATCAAGAAACAAAATGCAATAAAAGAAACATAAAAGGAACAAATTTTTCTAACCATTTGGAGTCACCAACTACGAATTGATCAGAATAACCTCTCTCAGATGGCAAAGAGGCGAAATTCTTAATCGTCCATGTGATCTTCCTCTCATATTGTTTTTCCATTGATCTTGATGAAGACACTCCTCACAACCAAACTACAAGAAAATAAAATATCCAGTATACAAAAGAACAACACTAGAACAAGAAGAGAGGTTAAATCCTATTATCCAAATTTGTCGATAAAAAAATCAAACTACAGTTTAAAGACAAAAAACAAAGGGAGAGAGAGAGAGAGAGGAAGATTACACTACGAATTCGAAGCTTTAAAAAATTCGGACAAAATACACAAACACTTCGCTTTAAAAGCATCTAATACGTTTGAATGTGAATAGTATTGATTACGAAAATTAGAGGAATATGAAACGCTTCGGCTCCTCATAGCGCTCACAGGTAGGTGGGCTGATAGGGCTAATTATTGTTATTGCATGCGGGCACATATATATCGATCATGATTACAATATATAATTTGTAATTTTTTGTTGTTGTAACTTTTAAGAACTAAAGTAATAGAAAAACAGTTTTAAATAAAGGGTTCGAATGCAACGCATGAGACGGACAAAACTATTTGCGAATTGCACCATCTTTTACTATTTATAAGTTATATTCGTAGTGGTGGACAAAAATAAAATAAAATAAATTTGTCTATCCAAAAAAAAGATGATTTAGTCAACCAATGGTTTAATCCATCGGGATCCGCAATTTTGCTACTAGAACCACAAATTTCGGATATTCTAATTTCAGGTATCCATAAAAAAATTGGATAGCTAAATCTTTTCTATGATATATTTTTAAAATTATAACTATCATATTTTTCACAAAAACAAAAAGATGAAATGGTAAAATGATGCATAGTTGTTTATAAAACCAAAGTTAATGATTAAAAGATATCAATTTTGCATTTTTATCTAGAATTTTAGAGATTGTCAATGAAAAAATGTTTGTTAAGTTGAACTTTGAAAAACTTTTTAAAATAAATTTACCAAATAAATGGACTTTTGTGGTAAAATTATTTTAGGTTTTAAAATCATCAATAAAACTTATTATAATTATATTTGTTTAAAACTAAAATAAATATTATGTAACACATCATCTTGGATCCGAATATCCGCCCCCAAAATTTCTATTACCCAGATCTGGATCTAAATTCATCGGATCCATAATTTTAATATCTGGATCCGGATCCAAACATTCCAGATACCTGAGTTTTTGGATCGGACCAGATAACATCTCGATGCCAGATAATTTGCCCACCCCTATTTATGAGAACAAACAAGTTTCAAATGATGTGAGTTCTAAATCTCATTCTCTACCCTTTTTCAACTTTTCTCCCTCAGATTCGGTTTTGTTTTTTATTAACCAAGTCTGGTGAAATAATAAATTACCTCTTAGATCACATAATCAAGTTAATGCCCAATGAATTGAATAATGTTAGGTTATTGTATTAGGCGATTTATGTATTTTAATATAATCAAATGTTTCAGCTTTTTATTCCTTTTGTTCATATCTATTTTGGTTGCTCAATCTGTCTTCAACTTTGGCATATATAGTGTTGAATACACGACTATTAACGTGAGCAAATGCGATCAGCCTCGGCTCTTCATGTCAGCTTTGTTATAAGGAGTGAGAGAGAGAGAGAGAAAAAAAATACTCATATGTTAAACTTGCACCTCGTTTTCCAGGTGAAGTTGCTCTATGTGAATCATACAAATGTGCAGAGGGTTTCTTGCAGTATACGTCTTTGATAAATTATGCCCTTCTATTACTTGAACATGTCTTTGATCACCTTGTCTGAGTTCTCTTGAAGGTGTGATTAGCGACTGTTTAAGAGAAACTCAGATTAAAAATCAGACGAAGGTACAAAAGGAGATCACCTTATCCGAGTTCTCTTGAAGGTGTGATCCTTCCCTATGGATTTCGATTGATTAAAGTCCCACAGGACACTGAAAGGATACAAACCATTATCCTGCTGGTCCACATTTCTCCAAATCCATACGATCATACATATGGAGAACAAAGACTATCCCTAAGATGCACTACTTCATATGAAGAAGCGTAACAAACTCTGTAGCTGTTGCAGCCAATATGGCACATACATATCTAACCAAGGCTATAGAGTGTCTGAGATGTGAATTCAGAGAGGAGACAACAAATCACACCTAGTTCCAATGCCCATTTGCCAGAGATGATACAAATACTCATTCCTTTTAAGAATATAACCTTTTAAACCGTAGAGCATATAATTATCTACGAGGTTATAACAAAGAGAAAAACTAGGAAAAAAGTGTAAAAATGACCTGAAGGACCAATCGGAAGGTTGAGTATCAAGCAAAACCATAAAAATCACAATGTAAAGGGTTGCAAGTTGCAACATCCCTTAAGTATTACATAATTTCATAATTTTAAGACCAATCCGAAAGGATTATAATCTTGAATCAATAGCTAGTACCATCGGTAAACAATCATCGGAGAAAATTAATAAACCATTGAATTATTCTTCGATCAACACTGGGAAAAAAATAAAATTTAAATAAATTTAGATGGTTAAAGCCTATGCTTCTTGGGATATGGGTTAGCTCCGACCCTGCGTAGGTTCAAATCTACTTAGGTCATAAGTTTTGGACCATATATATAATTCAGACTCTTAGCTATTCGGGATCGATTGCTGGAATGCCAGTCTTAGCTATGGTGTATCACTAAATGATATGTTATGCCGCTCTAAACAGTGTATTATTGATGATTTTACTTTTTATTTTATTTTCAAATAAAATTTGAATATACTTATACCGAATAATACTCAGTTGTACTAATACAATTATGGGATTTGAATCCTGAACTTCTCGTGCAAGGGTTGTTGCATCTGAGTTACCGCGTTTTCTTTGACGTCGTTTATAAGCACTACTATTTGTATTTAGATTTTTCAAATACTTGCACATAACTATACCTACTTGTACCCAGTTGTACCAAGTGTGTGGTACAACTGGGTACAACTGGGTGCCAGTTGTATCAATGTACAATTTGTACCAATTGTACCAAATATACTAGTTGTACCAAATATACTAGTTATATTGGTTATACCACAAAATAGCAAACTCGAATTATGGGCGAGACTCAAACCCCGTGTGTTAAAACCATTTGAGCTACCACATTTTTGTTGGTATCACTTACAATTAGTGCTTTATAACTTGATTTACTCGATAATCAGATTTTATTAAAGATAAAATAGTAATTTTACTCGAATGTGACATTTAGATAATATTTTTTTGGATTAGTAGCATTTGAGACTCGGAATCCACTATTTGTATTCATTTTTATCTTTCTCTGCCGGATCATGAATAGAGGAGAAAACTCAGATTCCATCCCAATTGATCTTCTACTCATCACCTCAGCCTCATAATCAAGATGAGAAGTCATATCTTGTAGTAGTCGCCGATTTCCATACGAAATTCCGCGGACTTTTCAACTATGCATCTGGTTTGATCTATTTCACTGATATGCGGATCAAAAAGAGGTAATGCATGTGATATGTAACCCTATCACGGGAAAGTATGCGATGTTACCTGAACTGGACGGTATGGGATCTCAAAAGAGGCTCAGCTGCATCTTTATAGGGTTTGATCCAATTGACAAGCAATTCAAGATATTTCTCACAACCACTATTGCTTATAATGAAATGGTTCATCATATTTTGACATTTGGAACTGATAAAGTGAAGTGGAGGAAGATCCAATGTCCCTTCACCCATGAGTCTTCTAGTAAAGAGATATGCATCAATGAGGTTTTGTATTACTTAGCTGATCATCATTTAAATACTGATAGGTTTAGATAATCTTATGTGATAGTTTGCTTTGATACTAGCTATGAGAAATTCAATTTTATTGATGCATAATGCTTTCCTTATTAATCTAGAAGTAAATTGATGAATTGTAAAGGTAGATTAGGTGTGATTTGGTATGAATTTTCTTGGCTGCAAATAAGATTCTCGGTGGCTCTCAAGGTCTCTAGGTCACGTGGATGGCACGTGAGGTGCTGAGAGTTTGATGACTAGGAGAAATTGAGTTAGTAGTTGTACTAACAGGACCATCAATGCCCAACATTTGTGAAGAAGACCCATATGAGAAAGTGAATTTAATTTCCAATAATCGGAACACTTTACAATTCTTGGAGGAGGACATATAGATGTATGAAGCAAGCTCAGAGGCGGATATGAAAATTCGGAGACCCTAAACAAAACAAAAAATGGGACCCCTAGCAAATGTAATAAAAAATAAGCATAGTTTTAAATATATATTAAAAAGGTCGGTAATAAAACACAAATTATCCAAAAAAACATTTTAAAAATAAAGAATAATCTACTACTTAAAAATTACTCGTTTGCGGTTTTTTCAGCACAGTCATCCATCAAAATTGGATACTCGAGCTCTTCAACCATATCTTTCTCAATTGACAAGATTGCCGAGCCATTCAATCTCTCCTCTAACATGGTTGATCGTAAGTAAAATTTGATCAGTTTTAACTTCGAAAAACTTCTTTCCGCTAAAGCGAATGAAACTGGAACTATTAACATCACTTTATAAGCGATGCATGTATTTGGATAACAACCTTCAAAATTTTTCAAAAATTCGAATACCTCAACAACTTTCATGATCTCACTTGGTAAAGTTTCTCTAAAAACTTTGATCTCTATGAATAAATGATTCCTATCAATGTCTGAATGCTCTCCATATTTAAGAAAAGTTTCAAGGTTGATACATGATGCTTTTAAGCCCATCATAAATTGCTATTTTGAACTTTCTCAAATCAAAACAAAAATCCAAACTTTTTGCCATACTTTTCAAATTGTTCAAACCTTGCTTGAAGAGACATTAGAGGATGATCCACGATTCTAATAAAATAATCAAATTTGAAATTCTCTTCTAAATGCATTTTTCTTTCATCAATCAACTTAACATCACTCTTTCATAATTTTTCTTCATCTTTCATTCATCTAAATGCATTTTTCTTTTAGTGTTGCGCTTTCTTTTCACTAAAAAATTGGGTTCAATATTCACAGATCCTGCAATTACTTTATCTTCGGCTTTTGCTTCTTCGAAACCAGGTACTCTGTAATTAAACCTATTTGAAATATTAATACTATATAAGTGAGATAATCAGTGAGTATTTGTGCTCTGAATAGGTTCAAATCCAGGAGATTAGTTAATAAATTAATATCATGAGATTTGGACCATAAGTATATGTACATATAATTCAGACTCTCAGCGATTTGTATTCATTTATCTTTCTCCGTCCGATCATGAATAGAGAAGAAAACTCAGATTCCATCCCCTATTGATCTTATTTCTGAGATAGTATCAATATTACCAGCAAAGTCAATTGCGAGGTTTCCTTGTGTGTCGAAGTTATGGGGTTCCATGCTTGGCCTTCCATATTTCACCGAGTTGTTCTTGACCAGATCTTCGGCTCAACAACGTCTTTTATTCGTTGTCGAACGAGACCGTGAATGCCTTTTCTTCTCTTCACCTCAGGCTCAATATCCATATGGAAGTTGTCTCTGCGGATTTTCATTTGAAGTTCTTTTTAGAGACGCTAAGCCTATACGATTGTAGATATGCTTCTGGTTTGATCAATTTCCGTATTGTGAGGACCGATGAAGATGCAGTGCATGTGATATGTAATCCTAGCAGTGGACAATATGTTGTTATTACCTGAACTGAAAACGGTCAGAAATTCGAAAAATTATTTAGGGTTTGATCAAGCAATTCAAGCTATTGCTCATGAACACTAAATATCATAATGATTATAATATTCTGACATTAGAAACTGATACAGTGAGAAGGAGGACGATCCAATGTCCCTTAATCCATTATACTTATAGTGAAACCATATGCATCAATTGGGTTTTGCATTACTTTCATCAACATTTTGATGGTGATACAAGGATTTTTGTGATAGTTTGCTTTGATTTTAGGTCTGAGAAATTCAAGTTTATTGACGTAGAATGCTTTCCTAATATATATAGAATTACACTGATAAGACTATAAGGGTAAATTAGGTGGGATTGAATTGATGGATGATCCGGACAGTATCCTTGATGAGTTGCATATGTGGGTTCTAGAGCTACAGGTGAAATTGTTGTCCAAGAGGTCTATCACATCTAAACCGTCTTATGTTTTCTACTTTAATCCCGAAAGGCACACTCTCCCAAGTGTTGAAATCCAAGGTTTTGAGAAAGATAGTTTCGTTTCCGCTAATTCCGTTCGCACCTTTGTAGATCATGTAGATGATCTTAACTTTAATATTATGAAAACAACATTGCTTCCCTTCCTCCCCAAGTCATCTTAAAGCTCTCTATTTGATACAAGGCGTATTGTCTCTCTGTAAACATCAAGTTCTTATGAAATTAAGTATTTTATTAAAGTCAGAGCCATGGCTAAACTTGTCTTCATATAATTTCTAACATAAAAAAAAAAAAGAAATATCGTGTGAGCTTTGTCACTCTGTTGGCTTAGCATTTTGTTCTTTTTTGTTAGTATCATATCATGTCCTAATTGTGTAACACATTACTTGGGAGCAAACTAATGTTTTATCCTACTTTGCGTTTTCACAAAACTCAATGTGAGCAAATGCGATCAGCCTCGCTCTTCATGACTTGATATTTTGTTATCAGGAGAGAGAGAACTCAAACAAATAATTCTATTTCCACTTTTTGTCATTCTCTCAAATGTTTTTCTTCATCTCGGAGTTATGCTTTGTCCTACAACCTCGAACCCAAATCGAAACAATGTCCTGTAGTTTCTCCACAAGGCCAGGTCCTTGGCTTTGCTTCCTTACAGTATCTATTAGAAGCCGATATTCCAATAGCGCAGCCTCTGGTAAAGGTTCCAAGAACTCGCACTTAGACAAGATCTCTCGAGGAGGAACACCCGAGACAAGGTTTGTGTCCAGTTTTGTTCTGTCTTTCTTTGTTACTCCGGGTTCTCTAACCAAATTACCCTCAAGAGCTGAAGGAGATGCACCGGGAATCACTTCCCATGTGAAGGGTAATGATCTTGCAGGTTGCAAGCAGAATTCTATCCACTGGTGGATTAATGGAGATGGGCCTCTCACTCGTCCTCCCACCTTTTCTGCTTCTTTACCAGAGTCAGAGATAGCGGGGATCGCCTTTTAAAAACAATGATGCTTCACGGGTTAGTTGCCAGATATGATATGTGGTACTTACGACTATAAGTTAAAAAATACGGCTACTTACCCACAGATCAGCCCATAAGGTGGCACCGGACTTGGGAACAATCACCGTAACATTAGACATACGTTTTGCGACAGGGATAACATCGCTGCTCCACCCAACAGTGACCCAGACATCTCCAACATTAAAAGCTTTTAAATAGTTGGTACTGTCAAACAGTCTAATCTATAAGCAAAAGGGTAAAAACAAGATCAACCAACATTTTCATTCTTTCTCAATATGTATAGAGATTGTGTGAAACATGTCAAACTAAACTCATGTGTTCTGTTTAGGGTTTTGAGAGATAGTAAAAACCTGTTTCATGAGTGATGCTAGATTCTTCTCCACGGCGATTCTTCCACCAGCAACTTCTGAATCCAGGTCTGTCGTGTTGTATGATGCTCCCATGTATTTGAGAACAGCACCAACAACCTCTCTAGGAGAATTCACCATTGAGATCCTCCCTGCAAGCTCAGGTCGCCACAGATCAGCCCAGTCCTAAATCCAAAGAAATGATCAGTTATATTCACTCACAGGACAGCATTTCAACTTAGTCGATAAGCAAAGAGCACAATTAAGGTATATACCAACCTCTATCGGAGGCAATTTATACTTCTGAAATTTGCTCTTCTTGTATGCTATCACCATGCTACCCCAGCGGTATGGCACAGCCCACGTTTCACCGTCAGTAGCTTTTTCTCCCGCATAGTTCCTGCGGAGATATATCTGAGACTCTCTAAGTCACGAAATGAATCCTAAGAACATTTCCAAGTTCGCAACAGAGTACAAAAAATGAAACACATGTAAGATTAAGCTACAGATCGTGGAGACCTACCTAACAAAATTTCCAAAGGATTATATTTGATCAATGTAGACATTATTTCACAAAAACTGATATTCATATTGTTAAACAAACCACTGATTTAAATTCTCACCTTCCATTTATCACCCAAGCTTTTATACCAATCTTGATCTTCAATCCCTTTCATTGGCTCAATCAATTTTTCCTTAATTGCAAAACTAAGCCAAGAATCACCAATGCTGATCATATCAGCAGCTGCAGTTGAAGCAGACCCCTTTTTGCTCGGTTTCGATAAATCGAAGAAAATTTCTTCAAGATTAGCTCGGAACCGAGTTTTTAACCTCACTCTCTTCCCTTGTGAGCTCATGAAATCCTAAATTTCAATCAACATAATACAACAGCATAAGCTAAGATTCAAATGATTTCTCAAATAGAACACAGAGAAGTGAAACTAAAAACCTTGATCCATGATGGTGGCACTGAACCACGCAGGGCAACGAGTTTTAATGGCACAGTCAGTGAATACACTTTAGCTTTATAAGCTTCGAACTCTGCTTCCAATTTCTCCTCTTCAGCTTCATGATTCTCTTCACCTTCAAAACATTAATTAAAAACAAAATTCAAATCTATTGAAAGCGAATAGCACCCAAAAATTCAATTTCCAATACCAGCTATAGTTTCTGAGTTGATTTCATTCTCTGACGCAACAATCGGCGGAGGTAGTAATCGAGCGGAGGCCGGAGAACAGACACGGAGGCTGCTTAAACCGAGGAGCAGCACAGTCGAGGCAGAGAGACGAACGATGCTCTCATGAAACTTTTCGCCCCCAGAAACTTTAACGACGGCGATTCTCTTTCCTTCATTGCTTCGATTTCCGCCGGAGAAGAAGCTAGCCGGCGGTTTCAGGGAAAGAGACGCCGCCGTAGCCATCGAATAAAACGCAAAGATGAAACAAACAAACAACAATGGACTCTCTAATCTTGACCGGTTTAATTAACCGGTGGGTATTATTATAAAATGGGCCTTTAAAATGGGCCCATTAGGAAAGGTTCGACTTTGAGACAATTTTTAGCTAGCTAAAGCTCTAGCTGGCATAATAATTGGGTTTATAAGATAAAGAAAGCGTCGGTTGACACGTGCGGGATGTCAAGATCGGCACGTGCGAGCCCCACTTCGTTATTTCTCTCTCATTGGTCGTGAGCCGATCCTTTGGAGAAAGGAAGCATCTTCACTCTCTTCACACTCTCTACTTTCTCTCTCTTCAATCTCACCATTAAATCACACACACAAAAAAGTCGATTCCTTTTTAATTTTTTTTTGGCTCCTTAGTCATAGTTTTGCTTTACAGCTCAATTAGTCGTCTTCTTCTTCCTCTGCCCAATTCTTCTTCCTCCTCGCGGATCCATTTTTAGAGGTTCATCTAATTTTACTACTTGAAAGTTTTAACCTTTTCTTAATCTGTTTGATATTGGGGGAAAGAGTGTGTTTTTTTGGGGTCTGTCGACTTCGAGTTTTGGATTCTTATAAACTGTGTGAATCTTTCAGTTGTTATTGTTGCCAGGACTTAATGATATTTGGGAATTCCGTAATTTAAGCTAAGCTTGTGGTTAATGTTGAATTTGGGCGAAATTTGCTCTTGCTTTCTGATTTTAGAATTTAGGAAGTGGGTTTAATTGGTTTGAGACAATTCAAAATGTAGATGAGAGCATTCAATTGCAAATGGTTGTGTGGAGAGCTTTGATGTGTAATTGAGAATTAGTTGTTTGGTTTTGATGTACTGTATGACTATGTGCTAAAATGTTGTTGAACTTGTCAGAAATCCTTAACCATACAAAACATCCGAGAGCTCTTCTTTCAAATGATCGGTAGTAATTCTATTATGCTTGGACAGTGCCATGATGGGCATCTGTGAGATGAAAAGCTGCTGCTCATGGCTTCTTTTGATCTCATTGCTTTGTGCACTATCAAATGAAAATCAAGCCATTAGTTCTGACGGTACTGCGATATGGATGAATCACTATTACCATTTATAGCGTCCTGGAACTTTTATAGAGCTTTAATCTTTGTTTTTTGCTTGTCACATTCTTCAGGTGAGGCTCTTCTGAGTTTCAGAAATGCAGTTCTTAGTTCAGATGGTTTCATCCATCAGTGGAGACCGGAAGATCCAGATCCATGTAATTGGAAGGGAGTGACATGTGATGCAAAAACGAAAAGAGTTATTACTTTGTAAGTTTTGAAACTTAAACGTTTTCCTTCTTTAGTATCTGTGGTCTCTAATGTTTCCTGTTTCGCAGGAATCTTACTTATCACAAAATAAACGGAATTTTACCTCCTGAGGTTGGAACGCTGGACCATTTGAGGCTTTTGTATGTGCTCTCTAACTTTTACTTCATTTATATTGCTTATAAGTATAATGCTCTTATTCTGATGATCTGTTTGACTTTGTAGAATGCTTCACAACAATGCTTTATATGGACCAATTCCTACAACATTGAGAAATTGCACGGCATTGGAGGAAATGTAAGTGCTTTTCCACGATATCTATACTCATTCCACATGGTTTCTGAGAGACCAAATCCATTTTTCATGGTCATCAAAATTGTCCACCTGTTTTTTTGCAGTTACTTGCAGAGTAACTACCTCAGTGGATCAATCCCAGCTACAATGGGAGACCTGCCTGGCCTTCAAAAGCTGTATGGGGCTTTTTTTCTTCCATTTAGTTTCAAATGCATTGGTCTTTTAATCTCTGTAATATCTATTAGTTTTTGTTCCATTTACTTCCCTCACTATCTAGAAATCATGGTAACCTATGATTGACTGCATAATTTCTTCTCATGCTACATTATATTTAGAACTAGTTGTGCCTTTACTACTGGTCAGGCTATAAAAGTACCGTAATTTGAAAGGCACGATAATGTTACTTTGGTTTCATTTAGTTAGATAGTGGTTGTTCTCTTCTACCTACTAAAACTGACTCGACTTTTTATTTATTTTAGGGACATGTCAAGCAACACTCTCAGTGGAGCTATCCCTGCTTCACTTGGGCAGTTGAAAAGGCTTACTAACTTGTGAGCACCTTATCTCTAACTCCCGCTTTAATTTATCATATTCCAGTCCTCTGAATCTTTCTGTTCCATTGGTCTTATGAAGCAATGTCTCAAACAACTTCCTGGTGGGGCAAATACCTTCAGACGGAGTGCTCTCTGGATTTTCTAAGAACTCGTAAGACAATAAAAACCCTTTTCTCCTTACGCAGTTTAAAAAACAAAGCCTCTAATGTTTCATTTCTACAGCTGATCTTTAAAAGCTTCGGTTATATTTGGGATGATTGTTTAAACCATAGTAACCATTTAGTTAGCTTGTATCAGTGCTTGTATCAGTGCAAGTGAAATTTATAAGATTCTGAAACTGATACATTATCCCTACAGCTTCATTGGAAACCTTAACTTGTGTGGAAAGCAAATTGATGTCGTGTGCCAAGATGATAGAGGAAACCCTTCTTCAAATTCCCAATCAGGTAAAGCAATTATGTATCCTAGCAACTTTTTAGTCTGTACAGATTTTGTTGTGGCTCTATCGATAAATTTATATATATTTGGTCTCCTACATTATAGGTCAAAATCAAAAGAAAAACTCTGGTAAGCTGCTTATTAGCGCATCAGCAACTGTAGGTGCGCTGCTTCTAGTGGCACTCATGTGTTTCTGGGGATGCTTTCTATATAAAAAGCTTGGTAAAGTCGAGATTAAAAGCCTTGCAAAGGACGTCGGTGGAGGTGAGCCGTGTTGATTTCTTTTTTAGATATTATCTCGTAAAAAATATTGGAAATTTCATATTCCTCTCTATCACCTAAAGCTTCAATGTGACTTTGTCAATTCAGGTGCGTCTATTGTGATGTTCCACGGAGATTTGCCTTACTCTTCCAAAGACATCATTAAGAAACTGGAAATGTTGAATGAAGAGCACATAACTGGGTGTGGAGGTTTTGGAACTGTGTATAAGCTGTCCATGGATGATGGCAACGTTTTTGCGTTGAAGAGAATTGTAAAGTTAAATGAAGGGTTTGATCGTTTTTTTGAGAGGGAGCTTGAGATTCTTGGGAGTATCAAACACCGTTACCTTGTGAATCTACGTGGATATTGCAATTCGCCAACATCAAAGCTACTGTTATATGATTACTTGCCCGGTGGTAGCCTTGATGAAGCACTTCATGGTATGACCAATCTTCTGTTTACGGCTCTCTTCAATATTATGAATGATATACTGAGAATGTTTGGTTCTTGCATTAGTAGAGAGAGGCGAGCAATTGGACTGGGATTCACGTGTAAATATCATCATAGGAGCTGCCAAAGGGTTATCATATTTACATCACGATTGTTCTCCTAGGATTATACATCGTGATATAAAGTCGAGCAATATTTTGCTCGATGGCAATCTTGAGGCTCGGGTATCAGATTTTGGTCTTGCCAAGTTGTTGGAAGACAAAGAATCTCATATTACAACCATTGTTGCAGGCACATTTGGGTACTTAGCTCCAGGTAAATGCCTTTTAAGAGTTTTCATTTACATAAAGATTGATCTTCGAAATGCTGAGTTTCGCATTTGACTTCCACTTACCAGAATATATGCAAAGCGGTAGAGCAACTGAGAAAACCGATGTATACAGTTTCGGGGTTTTGGTTCTTGAAGTATTGAGTGGGAAACGACCAACTGATGCTTCATTCATCGAGAAAGGCCTTAACGTTGTTGGTTGGGTATGCAAATGAGATCCTTTTTTGATATTGATCTTTTGATTCTACAAAATTGACTAAAAAAAAGCTTTTGGTTCATGATCTTTGCAGCTAAAGTTCTTAATCAGCGAAAACCGGCCAAGGGAGATCGTTGATCCAAATTGTGAAGGAATGCAGATAGAGAGCCTTGATGCTCTTCTGTCAATAGCAACTCAGTGCGTGTCTTCGATTCCAGAAGAACGTCCCACAATGCATCGGGTTGTCCAGTTACTAGAATCAGAGGTCATGACTCCTTGTCCCAGTGAATTTTATGATTCCAGCTCTGATTGATTACATGAACCCACCAGCCGAATCCTCAGAGAAAAAGTAAACAGAATCTGGTTTCCAGGGAAAATCTTCAAATGCCTTGTGTCTATTCAATTTCAGTTTTTGCTCCCCAAGGAAACCTGCAATTCTGCAAATACCAATGAAGAGCCATTATTTCCAAGTACTGGAACAGCGTCTTTGTATTGTGTTGCCATTTACTTTTTTTGCCCTCCAGTTTTACAAGATTCGAGCCATTCATTCTCCCCCCCCCCCCCCTGTTTTTTGTTCTGATTTTTGGTAAAGGAAACTTTTATTTGAACATGAAATTTAAATGTATAGTTACCATTGTAGAAACACTACTCTCTGCCTCTGAATTGTTCTTTTGAAATAATTCATGTTTCTTCTTCTCCTTCAGTCTCAGATTCAATCTCGAGTCAGTTACAGAAGCTGATTTGAAATGATATCGATTTAAAACCAATTCTTTAGCTCATATTCACTTATACAATAAATCAGGTACGCAAATGTTAGAGAATGTACAAGAAAGCTTCAACTTTCAATTTCTTCATGTTCCAAACTTGACATCAAATTTGTAGTTCGATGCAGAATTGAGTTTATCTCATCCATCTTTGCGCAAGATGATGGATCATCTCCAACAATAAATTCATGAAGAACCCCATCAACCTCGACGGAGCTACAACCAGGAAACTTTCTGATTCCCAAATCTTTCATTTTCCTTCTCACATTCGTTACATCTTCCCATCTATTAGCAGATGCGTATACACTTGCAAGTAGAGTATGAGCACTCGAATCACTTACTTCCACTTTCTCGAGCTTTTCCGCTACCCGTTCAGCTAACTTGACATTCCCATAGTTCCGAGCAGCGCTAAGCAAAGAACAATACACGGGAACTAGAGTTTCATCGCTTTCATTTCGCATCTTATCTATCAGTTCCTCTGCTTCATCTAACAATCCAGCTCTACACAGTAAGTCAATCAGACAGCTGCAGTGCTCTGATTTAGACTGGATCTTATGTCTTTTGGTCATTGAATAGAAAATTCTACGTCCTTCTGCTACAAATCCACCATGATTACAAGCTGTTAGAACTGCGACAAAGGTTATATCATCTAATCTGACACAGGCATTTTCCATTTCGTAATACAAGTCCAGCGCTCTCCTTGACATCCCATTCATGGCAAGACCGTAGATAAGTGAAGTCCAAGAAGCTGTGTCTCTCTCCTTCAATTCATAGAAAATCTCTAGAGCTGTCTCAATGCACCCACATTTTGCATACATGTCTACAAGAGCAGTACCTACTACTTTATCTACTCTAACTCGGTTCTCATGTATGTACCCATGGATCCACTTCCCTTGCTCTAAAGCACCCGTCTGCGCGCAACCTGTCAAGAGAGAGACTAGCACAAAATTATCCGGCCTAACTCCCTCGGTTTGCATGGACCTGAACAGTTCCAATGCCTCATTAAACCGGTTAAACTGAACATACCCATTCATCATAGCTGTCCACAGAACAACATCTTTTACAGGACTTCTCTCAAACAACTCTCTAGCGTCATCTATCCTACCATTACTAACATACCCAGAAACCATACTAGTCCAACACTTCACATTCTTATTTCTTATCGAATCAAAAATCGCTCTAGCCTTATTGAGACACCTGCATTTACAGAACATATCAACCAATGCATTCCCAATCTTAATACTCATTTCAAATTCCATGACAACAAACCTATGAATCCGTTCACCAATTTCCAAATTCTTCAAAGCCGAACAAGCCGAAAGAGTGCTCACAATCGTACTCTCATCTGGCTTCAAATTGCTCTCCCGACTCATCAGTTTAAAAACAGCAATAGCATCTTCAAACCTCCCATTCCCAACATAACTAGAAATCAACCCATTCCAAGAAACAACATCTCGTTCAGTCATTTCATCGAACACCTTATGAGTAGTCTCCATCTTACCCAATGCAGCGTACATTCCCATGAGTGAATTACATACATAAGAATCAAACTCGAGCCCAGCTTTCACAGCATAACCATGAACTTTCTCACCTTCTAGAACCTTCCTCAAACGTCCAATTGATTTTAGAACAACCGGTAAAGTGAAACTATCCGGATACAAGCCTTGTCCACGCAGTTCACCGAACAAAGCCAAAACTTTTGTGAAACTTTTAGTCTCGGCAAAAGATTTGAGCATCTTATTGTACATAATAAGCGATGGAATTTGTACAGAACCCATGTTCATGTCAGATACTCCCTTAACACCCAATTGAGAGAAAATTATAATCTTAAATTCTTAATACAGCGTGAAGCTTTTGTAAGGGTTTGGCTAAAAAAAAAATTGAAATGAAAATGTTAAGTTGCGACCTTTGTAGGAAAAAACTGATCTTTTTCTGCATACTATAACGAATTATCCTTAGTTACTGAAACCCAGAAACAGTCTTAAGAAACTCAACAAAGAAGGAAGATCATTATCATTATGAGAGTAAGAGTTACAGAAGAAGTAGAGAAGTAGAGAACACATCAAACAAAACATAAAATAGGATTCTTACAACTGCGTGGAGATTTTACTATGATGATACATGAGAAGAAGGAAGAAGAAACAGAATCATATCTCTTACACAGATCATATTTACTCATGGACACATCATACATTTATGTATATGTATATATGTTAAACGAAAGAGATCATTGCTGCTTGAGGTTTGCTTCCACAATCTTGCTCGCTGGAGCTTTTTCTTGTTTCTCCACATAAGCTGACGGAAACCATCCGGCTTTGCCCTTGTGTTCTCCTTCTGACCAGCCTGTTCCAGCCACCTGAATTTGTTTCATTAAACACACAACAAGATTGTTACATTGATCTTTTCCTCTGTTTTGTATTGTCGAAAAAAGGGTAGCGGGAAATGTACCTGTCGCACAATTACATAGTCATCGACCGCGAGACTCAGTTCACCTGGGGCTTGAGCATCAAACGGGTGCACAACCTGTTGAAACAAGAAAACATAAATCTTCTTCTCCGGGATTCGTATAATCAGAGACTAACCAAGAAGGGTAGGCTTGCAGCTTCGCCGAAGCGAAGAAGGGGAGCTTTTAAGTGTTTTGAAAGGTATTACCTTTGCAAGAAAATAGGAATCATTCTGACTGAGAAGTTGATGATTGTGCTGATCATCAGATCCATTAGGCTTTTTGATCTCTTCCTGAGGACTAGACTTGATTTCTTTCTGAGGATTGGGTTTGGTTTCTTCTTGTGGACTAGACTTCATTTCGTCCTTGGGATTGGGTTTGGTTACTTCTTGAGGATCACACTTGATTTCTTTTTCTCGGCGATTTGATTTGACCTCTTCTGGGGGACTTGAATTCGTTTCTTTTTGAAGATGAGAAACAATATCCTCTATATGTAAAGGTGGTGACTTTGGTGATGATTCAATCGCTTCTTCCTCAGCAATCATCTGAACAAGAAGACAAACCAGATCAAGTGAATCAATTGTATGTAGTCATTATCTGAAGTTTATCACAGTACAAATTACTAACCTCAGAATGAAGCTTATCGAGGATATCAAGAGCATTACGATGATATGATCTCTCAGCTTCAACCTACGTTGGTAATTTCCTTTCATCTCCAATCCAAGGAACAGTAGATAGTCACGAGCTGAGATATAATTTGAAAGGAGATTTACCAGAGTACGGAGGTGCTTATAAGTTACGCTCTGCTGCTGATCATCAACTTCCAACATGGCCTTAGTAGCTTCTTTACCAAGAGTTTTCATACTTGATTTGAGCTCAACTAATCTCGATTCGGAATTCTTAAGTTTCATGTAGGCTTCTTCAGAAATATCAGATTCCTTCAACTTTGATTTTCTCCTCAGTACATCAGTTGCCTGTTCAAGAAAAGCAGCACTCCACAAATCGTAAATACCGCAAGAAATTTCAAATTGCTCAAAACAAACCAAAAGAGAAATACAACAAGACTTCTACCTGAGCTTCAACTTCTTGTCTCAGCCTGTCATAGTGATTCACTAAATGCCGAGCATCCTCCAAGGGCGCACTATATATCATTGTACGAATCGGCTCACAAACCTAAAAAAAAACAAACTCTGAAGCTTTGTTTTACATGAACCTTAATTCTACTACCAACGTTCTTGAGCGACCCTAAAGATTAAGAAATGTTCCAAAACCTTTACCTGTTCACTAAGAACTCCGAGGAGAGTTTCTCTCTCACCTTCCACCGACTTGTAAGAGGTCCCAAAGTGATGTGCAACTCTTGAGAGAGGAGTAGTAGCATCAGGATTCTCATCACCATATTTCTTAAAATCTTCGGCAAACTTCAAACCTATGGATACAACAACATTACAAATTTGATCTCAAGAAGTATTATATGAACATGAAGCAAGAAACAAGAACTTACCTATCTCTACAACTTTAGTGCCTGTTGCAATGAAACCTTCAAGTCCACGAACAATATTCCTTTGCAAACGCTATGAACAAAAGAATTTTGATCAAACCAAAAAAACTAATGAGAACATCAATAACAAAATATAGTTTACCTTTGCAGCCTTAGTAGAGCTATAAAGATCTTGAAGTTTCTGATGACAATGAAGCTCTTCTTCATCAACAACAACAGCATCCGCATTAACATGCCCTAAATGCTTCAAAACCGCCTGCACAATAACCGTAAATTTTTAAACAATTACAAAAAAAAACATAACACAATCTAGAGCAATCTTGTCTGAAATTATAAAGTAAATCCATAGTTAAGCAAAATCGATGCCTAAAACAAGTCACATACTTTTCACCTAAAAATAACCAATTCATACGTCAATAATCCTATCTACCCCCAAGACTATAAATTAAACATCAAAGCTTCTAAGATTCCATCTTTATTGAAATCATTTCCAGAATTTTCTTAGTAACCAGAAACAAATCTAAGAACACGAAAATCTAATAAAAAGGTGAATTAAAAATAGAAAGAAACCCACTTGTTGTTGTCTCGCGACTTGCTCTCTGAGCTTCGCAGCTTGCTTTCTTATGGCTTCCATGGCTCAAAATCGAAATTCAGAAGACCCAAAAAAAACTCACTTTTATGTTTTTTTCTTTCTTCCTCAGTAGCTAAAGTCGGTTTCTTCAGTACTACCAACCGATAGATCGAGAGAAAGCAAAACAGCAAAACGATTGATTTTGCAAAAGAGATGTAGTTGAAATTTCTCAATTAGATGAAGCGGAGAGAGTAAGTTGAGATTTTTGCTATGGATTCTTAACTCTTTACAGGTAACAGTCAGAAAAAAAAAAAAAAAAAAAAGGTAACGACAATGGTATGAATTATGCTTAGTGGAGTATATTTTTATCGATCTTAATTTTCTAATTTATGGAAGCTTAATATTCTGTCTTTTTAATGGCAAATATTTATTGGACCGCTCAAAGAAAATTAATATATATCTCCATGAGCTTATTATATAAGGTTACAAAAAATAAAAGCTATTTTATACTTTTCAACTTAAAATAATGGTAGTCTTTTAGTTTAAAATAATTAGTCAATTTCGTCGGTCTGGCTTCACTTGAATACTTTTTGGACTGTAACTGGTGTTGCGATTTGTGTTTACTTCGGGTTGTTAAAGGAAGAAAATAGAGATTTTATTTATACTGAATATTCATTAAATTTCAATAATTATGAATATCAGATAATCAAACAGTAGCTCTCAACGACACCGTTTTGCTCACAAGCTCCCAGAGCAATCCATACTCTGAAAAGACACCGTTTTCGTCTCCAAGTCATAGCCAACGAGAAAATCCATCTGAACTAAATTCCCGTAGATAGCAACTTCAGTTGTCGGAATCATACTCAAACACACCATGTCATCAGTCACTTTCACGAAAGCGTTTAGCGGACTCAGCTTCACGTCGGCGTTTGTGAAATGCATTGTTATCTCCGGCAAACCAATCTCTTTATCTCCGGCTTTGAAACAATGTGTTAATATCCCTTGTGGATCACTCACACGCTTAGCTCCGGTCACTGATTCTTCCACTGCAGCACCAAAATCATCGTAAAATCCACATTCGAGTAGCGTAAGAGTCGTGCCAGAATCGATAATGATGTTCCCAGTGATCTCCTTCGATTTCTCGAAACCGTAGTCTCCTCCGGTGTACGGAAGCTTGGTTTTTCCGACGCTGATTGCTTCTAGAGTCAAGAAATAGTAAGTCTCAGGGTCTTTTTGAACTAATGGTGTAGTAAGCACTGTGGAGTCTTTGCTTGGCTTGGAAGGTATCGAGTTGGTTCCTAGGTTTATGACGCTTGTGCCGTTTGTTGACGTGTGAGACAAGCAATACGAAAATTTCTTCCCTATAGAAGAACCAAGCTGGGAAATTATCGATAATGGACCGCCTCCGAGTCCGATGATTCCGGATCCGGTTTCTTCAAACGTACCACCATTGTTGTAACCACAACCAAAGACTGTACCGGGAAAAGTAACCGGAGAGCCAGAGGAAGAATCAATGGAGATTGTTTCGGTTGCAATGTCTCCTTTCGTGAAGGATTTGTCTCCATAAGAGTAACGGTATTTGCAGATGTTGCGTGATACATCACATCCTTCTTCGTGTTCGGATAAGGCGTGGCAGGTTTTGGAATTGCAAGATTCGGTTCTGTAAGTGGAAGATTTCTTCTTATCGAAGATTGGACTGTTTTGTTTGAAACATTGTTGACATGGTTTGCATTGTATCCACGTTAGGTCACTTCCTGTGTCGGCGATGGCCATGACTTTCGACGGTGGAGTACCGATTGAGATACTCATGAAGTATTCACCTCCGTTTGCGACTAAACCGGATTGGAGATCGGTTTTGGTTGTGAAATGGCGGGAACGGGAGATTGAACGGAGGAAAGCGGCGTTGAGACGGTCGGAGATTGTGTGGTGAGGGTTGTAGAGTGGAGAATGAGGAGAGTCACGGCGGATTAGCTGGATAAGTTAGGTTTTTCTGGTGAGCTGAAGAAGAGGTAGTGGAGAAGAAGATGATAGCTAAGAGAGAACAGTAAAGGAAACTTTGGTTTGTCATTTTTCGAGTTTTGGAAAGTTTGTGTTGGACTTGGAATGAGTGAAACTGTGAAAGTTTGCCAGGGTTTATAAACGGCACGAAAGGGAATATAAAAAGATTGAAACGGTAAGGAGTTTAAGAAGGTAATTTACAGATTAGCTTTAATTTTCTTAAGACTGCTAAGCTGAGAGGTTTAGTGGAGTTGTGGAATGATTATTGATTAATTCTTAGGAAGTAAACAGAGTTGTAGCATTAATCTTGTGACTTCTGAGTTTCATCATTTTTTATGATTTTAAGACCATTTCTGCGTTTTATATTTAACGAGTAATCTACCAATTACAGTAATTACGTTTAACGTGTATCGACAACAGCTTTGGCTTTCAGCTTTGATTACAGTTGGATTTTTTTTGTTTGTGTAAGGATTATTCTGATTTTACAAAGTAACGTAGATTACTACCTTTCAAATATGACTCACATAAATTATACTTTTACATGACCAAAATAAAATATGCTGCTTAATATATGATTTACCCACATTGGATTTGATTAGAATTTGACATAAAACGGGACCAAAGCCAGCTCAAAAGAAAAAAAAAAGGGGAAAAAGTTAAGCAATTTTTTTTCTCTAAATATCAGCATCATTTTTCATATAAAAAAAAATGTAACCAAACAAATTTACTAGTATTGAATATCAAAAATTCACTTGAAATTAAATTGAATTGAAAATTATAACACTAATTTGGATTATAATTTATTTATACTTCCGGTTACATTTATATATCTATGAGCATTTCTCCAAAACCGATAAAGCAAAGAACCAAAACAGAACTGAACCAGCCAAACCCAAAATTCAATTGCAACATCTCAATTCTCTCAATCGTCAAAATCCAATTTAGCTGAAGCCTTCTTCGTCATTTTGATGATCTCAGCTGCCTCTTTCCGCATTTTTTGCTGTTCTTTGAGAGCTTTCTTCAGCATTTTTCTCTGATCTTCCGCTGAAAACGCGTTTAAATCAGATAAAAACTCGTCGAAATCGATGTTTCTCTCTCGACCAGAAGAGTAAGCAGCAGTGTTAAATGATTTGCTGCTTTTGAGGCTCTTCTTGCTGGTGGATGATTTCTTCGGTGAGCGCCAAATGGATCCAATGATTTTCACTGGAGATAACTTATCAAACCATGAGCTTGAAGACTTTGATTTTGATTTTGATTTCGATTTTGATCTCTTTTCTGGTTCTGAATCTGATGATGGTGGTGTAGCTAAATCAATAGAAGATAACGAAGATGATGATGAAACGATTCTGCGTTGCTCTTTAGGAAGCTTCTTTGTTTGTTTAACTGGCGAGAAAATCTTGTTCTCGTTTCCAGAATCCGAGAAATCTCCACTTCCATTTGAGTCAAGCTCAGCTCGAGAACCTTTCTGAATACTCGATTTCACATCCAGATCGCGTTTTTTTCCCGAGAAAATACTCGAATCTTCATCAGATAAACTCACAGAACCAGATTTCTTACCTGGATCTCGTCGATTTACTGAGAATTTCCCAACCTCCTTAGGATGAGCCACCACGCTCTTGTTCCTATTTGAAGACGACGAAATCGGGTCGGGTCGTGGAGCTGGAAGAGATTTGAGGCGACGGAAGCGAGATTCGAGATCATCGGGAAGAGTAGAATCGGTAAAGGCAGAACAATTGATTGCAGCTACTTGCTCCAAAGCGGAAAGTTCCTTAGCTTGCGAAAGTAGCTCTTCAACAGCTGAATCGTCTGTATCCGAAAAATACCCAAAATCCGCCATTATCAGTGAAATGAAGTTTCTTTAGGGGTTTTTAGCTTTTGGGGAAGCAATAAGGTGAGAGAAAAGAAAAATGATGAAAGTCGCCACAACGGCTAATTCATGATTTTGTCAGTTACATTGGCTCCCGATACTGTGCGCGTCAATTTTGATGACTCACCTTTTATGTGGGACCCAAAAAGTACGTGATTAAAGACATTTTAAATTTAGGTTATACGAGATGATTCCATTTTCATAACATGTAAACAAGAACTTGTGTATCTATAATATTTTTTTTTAATCTATCTGTGAACTATTAAAAAAAAGAAAGGGAAATATTGTGGTTTCTTGTGTTACAATTTGATTTACAATGGATCAAGTTCCTTGTATGATGATGCTACGGAAACCTGGTCTTCTTCGAGCCGGTGATAAACCGGTTTGGTTCTTATGTACAGTAACATACTTGAAACGACGCCGAGAATAGACAAGCAACCCCATAACACAAACGTTTTGAAGTAGCAATCTCTTCCAATGCAAACGACTGAGTCAGACACGATTGGTGTTATCTCGGGCTTTGCGTTGGCTTCGTAAATGGAGGCAGCAATGAAACCGTATAAGAGTGAGCCGATGGGTATGTTTGTGATGAGAATGTTGTGGTTAACACCTACGCTATTGGGTCCAAAGAGATCAGATGTTATGGAGACTGCAGCAGCAAATATGAAACCTGAGCTTAGACCGATTAATGCGGTTGCGGTCTGCAATGCAGCTTGCTGTAAAGATGATACAGCTAGTAAAAAGAAAGCGAATGGAGTTGGCAAGAGTGCGATTGCAAACCAGCCGGTTCTTGTCAAACAAAATCTCCTGCAAGATGGAATATTCTTGATGAGATTATATCCCATTTTCACATTAGAAGTCCCCTAATCTAAAAAAATGAAACTTACTTGTGCATAAAATCTGGTGCGGCAGAGAGCAATCGACCAAAGAAGGAGAATGATGAGTAGATTGTGACGAGGGTTGTAGCGCTTTGTCCCAAAGACTGAGCAACCTGTCCCAAATTGTTGCTATAAACAAGACCAATTGTGCCACCACAGAAATACGCAGTGTAGTATAACCAAAACTCCAATCTACTTATGAGCAATCGAAACGAGTGCTCATCACCAAGCCTCACTAAGTTCCCTTCCTTCCCGTTCATCTGACTACCAATTCCTATATGCTCATACCCGGTTTTGCTAGCAACAGACGCTTTTTGGATATTTAGCTCATCTACGTTAAGCATAACATAGCCAGAGCTGTCATGGTTGAAACTACGGTTAATACCAGGAAGAAAGTAATCCCGAGCATAAACGAGGAAAGGAGCACACAATGGGAAAACCAGAAGAACAATAGCTCCGAGTAAATGCAAACGAGCTGATTCAGCGGAACTAGATAGGAGAAGGTGGAAACTTGTCATGACGGCTAAGACATTCAAAATAGCAAACACATGGGAGTCATGTCGTCGGGACTCAATCTCTGGACTAGGGTCTACAGATGGTTTCGTAAGAACCGGGAAAAGAGCAGTAAACGAGACAATAAGGGGAACCAAAGAGTTAAGCAACAGGTATAGATTCGAGGACGACGGGTTAATTGCATTGAAAGCAAGTGAGTATAGAGCTGCACTGATTCCATTGAAGCTTACCGTTAAAGATAAAGCGAGAGCACGATTATTCGGGAAATGCCGAATGCAGAGGATGAAACATGCTGTGTTGAACCAACATATGCTTAATCCAGCCAACAAGCAGCAAAGAAACACCTATCATGTTAAACAAATATTCGATCAATACTTAAAATCAAATTCAATTCTTTCATACTTCTAACTAAATTATCAATTCTACATTCAAGTCGCATTTTTAATCTACAAGAACAAAGAAACACCAAGTTCGTATAATCTTTTAAAATTCAAATAGCAAAAATGCTGAAGAGAATATATATATATTTACCAGAAAATAAGGCAAAGTGATGATGTTAGTGATGACGAGCCATTGAACACCATAGCCAACAAATCCCATAGCAGCAGCCGCGAAAAGCACGACGGAGAGAGGGAAATAACCTAAAGCGATTCCCGACGACCATCCGAATGCTTTTCCCAAATCAGAAGCCACCGCGAGGTAATTTAACCTCAGCTGAGAAATTCCGAGTATTGATTTGAGATGTGAAGAGTAAGAAGAGAAATCGAAGTTAGTTCCCGTCGATGCTTGGATCCAGATCGCTGCCACAAGAACAGTCCATTTCCGCCATCGACCGAGCATAGTCTTGAGAGGCGGAGGGTGTTTGCGGTGAAACTTTGCTTCCCCGTCGTCGTCGTTGTAGTCCAAGGAGGATCGGTTAGGTCGGAGTTTATCTGAGGCATCTCTGATACGAGGTCTCATATACAAAGGAAGATGATGATGATGATGGTTAGGTGATGTTGACCGATGCTACAAAAAAGTGTTTAGTAGTTCATCTACCGCTTTTTGAAGAAAATGGTATTTTGGGTTTTTCTGATTTTTTTTATTTTTTAATTCAACTTTGTTTTTTTTTAAATAGGTTATTGAATATTTCTTATAATGTTTTAATTAAACAAGTCTCGTATTTTAAATGTTTTACCAAAAACAAAGGGAACAATATTTTATTTCATTTAAAAGTGCAGAAACGTAAGTGTAAAAAATAAACGTAAATGAAAACAAAGAAGTGAGAATTAAGGAATCTTGCACGTTAGAGTAAGAATTAAGAAACATGTCCATATCATATGGTTAGACCAACTAACTTTTGATTTTCCCGGCTAAGATTGATATGGCTAATCTGGATGAAATAGCTAAACCGATGAACAATTATCATCCACACAAAAACAAAATAGTTTTTTTTAGATGTTCCGAGTTTCACTGTTTTAGACTTCTTTATTGTTCTGAAATGATTCTGGTCACCTTATCTTCGATTAATGTTCAAATTTGGCTAAACCTAATATATGCTTTCTACGCAAAACCAAACCAAATATAGATTGGTGAAATTAGGATCACATATTGTAGGTTTATTTCAGTATGATAAAACCTTTGTTGTCATAAGACAAATATATATATATATATATATGTGTCGTCGATACTTACCTGCACTTGGACAGAAGAATGTGAATGTCAATGTGAATCATCACACAGAAGAGGCATATATATATATATATATATATATATATATATATATATTCCACATTATTAAACAAAAAACAAATATATATATATATATATATTTCGATTACATTTTCGGTACCCTTAATAGATTGTAACAAGCTAAAATCGGTTCGTTTTGCGGAATGCTGACTTGGCATCAACGTGGCAGTTGTTAAGAGATGACACTACACACGCAACCCTTGAAGCAAATTTTGGTCTCGCGAGTATTCTTTCAACAAAAGCAAACCTTCAATTTCGAGTCACTCTTCTTTTCAAACGACCTTTTTAATGTTTTTTTTGTTTGTTTCTTCTTTCTAATTTTCTCTCGTGATTTGGTCTTCATCAAATCAAAAATCTCTCATCTTTCGTCTTGTTTCTGTTAATTCCCATCTAAAGCTTCGTCCTTTTGTTCCTTCTGTGTCGTGGTACGAGCTGATTATAGATTTTTCTCTGTAGGGTTTTGCTAAATTTTCAATATAATTGATCACCGAAACAGATTAGAAAAATCGTCTTTGATTTGAAATTAGACTTCTTTATTGTTCACACTACTGATTTAGGTTTTTAAAATGATTTTGCATCAGATGGAAGATAGAGAGGCACGTTTAGGAACTTCAGCGGTTAATGAAACCTCTCCGGATTTGTTAAAAAACACGCCTTCGAACATTGCTAGATTAGAACATGTAATTGAGCAATGCTATGGTAGACAAAAGTATCTTGCTCAAACCAGAAGTCCATCTGACAGATGAGTTGTTGTCACTCTGGTGGAAAGAGTATGCAGAATGCAGCGAAGGACCGATACCGTAAGTTAATCCTAAAAAGAAATTGATTAAGCCGTCAATTGAAACTCCTGCAGAAGCTTCAGTTGGTGTACTATAAACCTGGAAAACAACAAAAGAGCATTGGCTTTTTTACCACAGCAAACCCAATTTTCTGATTTTGCAAACAGAATGAATGAATAATTAGGTAGCAATTGAATCAAACCTTATCCCCAGGAATTGAATTGAAGTCAGCAGCTAGTAACAAAGAAGGTGTGCACTCGAATTCTTCTGATATTAACGTTTTGAACTGAGCTAGTCGTGAAAGTAGATAATTGGCTTGTGCAAGCTTGACATCAGCCAACTCCGGGTCCCTAGAAACAAGCAAACATGATATGAAACATGTGGAAAAGATAAGATATTCTTTAATGGGGGACAACAAGTCTTCTTTACCACTAAAGATGTGTGTTTGCCACGATAACGATGTGTTGAGTCCACGAGATCATTATATTCTATCTGTTCTTTTGTGACCATCTCTGCACTAAATCCAAATAAGAGTGTTGTTTCAATCAGATTAAGGTATCTGCATTATGTTAAAATGTAATGTTCTTTAGTCACGCGCCTAATGCTTTAATCATACCAGCTTGGCTTGTAGAGAATTGCACAACCATCACGCTTCCTCTGTCCAGTTCTCTGAATATAAATCCCAGAATAGCTCAGAGACTCCATATTACTTCTGTAAAAGCTATCGTATCCATCTACTTCCTGCGAACATTGAAGCAATATAATTAACAAGTGGAGACACCATTTTGATACACACAATTTAAAGGCGCTATGAACAACACTAACATTTATACACGCCTGAGATTTTCTATTGCATTGAACAAAAGAGAAGGAGTTCTGTCTCATTAGAAAAGGGTTTCTCAGTTTTAACCAAACACAAAAGAATAAATATCACAAGAAAAAACCTGTAGACAAAAGAAATCAGCCTCGAGAGTTTTGAGAACGCTGAAAATGGCATGCGAACGAGCTTTCCATCTGCAGCACAAGAAAAGGAAGACCAAGTCACATTTACTGCAAGTATTATAACCTTTTTAAGAAGCCCTGTTCCCTAAGCTTTAACGAAGGTAATCTATGGCTAAATCCAGAGTACATAATAGTTAATGGAGACTTAAATGTGAGCAATACCAAACAAAATAATGCCTGCTTGTAGCTATATTCTTGCACGCTCATAGATTACATTGTTGTTTTACAACCTTGGTCTCTAAACTTCTAATATCACCGGAAAGAGAATTCGTGAGGCAAATCTTGACTGAAGTTATCACATTCGAGGCCATTGATTACAATTCACACAAAGAACTCTTGATTAGTATAAGAAAATTTGATTTCGAAACTGAGAATTATAGAGAATATTTACTTGAGACAGGCAGGTGGAGAGTGTGGGAGAAGAGCGGCGCTCTTCACATAAACCTAACAGCAAAATGAAGCTCAAAGAGATAAGAAATCACACAAAAAAAAAATAAGAAGACAAAAGAATTGTCTTTATCTTTAAATCAAGCCCAGAAAAAGCAATACAACAAATATAAGACTCTGCTCCAAGTCTTGCAGCTCGTCTTGGAGAACCTCATCGTTTACAACATACCAAAAAATCACAATCTTGTTCGGCCTTTCCTCATATGGTATTATATTTTTAAGAATATAACGTTATTAAGAATATTCATAACCGTTTCAATCATAACTTGATTATGAACGAATATTGTAATTTCATAGTCACAATTTCTCTTTGTCCAGGTTTACATTGTTGACTGACCATATCTGTCTTTCTACTCTACATTTATATAAAAGAGATTAATTTAGTTTAATAATCAAAACTTTAAAAAAGTATACAACTACAAAAATGCTTCCTCTTCTTCTTCTCAATAAGCATTTTCTTCATTTAATTTCTCCTCTTCCTCAGTTATCTTTGTTGCTGAGAGTCACAGTATTGTGGGTACTTACACCTGCATGGATGATTTCTCACCTGCAAAAAAGTTTGAATCTTTCTTCTCAATATCGTCTCCAAACGCACATTTTTCCGTCAAAATCGTCCATAATGTATTATAAGTTTTCGATATATTACCTTCCGAAATGTGAAAGATACCCTTCTGGGACTTCGTCTGATCACTTTATCCTTCACCTTGTCAATCTATTAGACCACAGTACAACGGTTAGCAATTGGAAGAGAATGGGATTAAGAGTTATACCGGTGAGCGCAAAGGAAAAATCAAACCTTGTGATGTGGAATGTAGTGATTCCAAGCATAGCGTGCTTCCCCGGATAATAAGAGCATAGACCGAGGAGGAAGATATAATGCTTTCTTGATACAAGCAGAGTTATCTGACTTCTCTTCATCAGTGGTTGAGGCTACTTTCCATGTGGAAGCAGAGTATCTTCTGAATTCCATAATACAAGGACCAGCTAAAGAAAGGCTGAAAATGCAATCTTCAAAGGCTGAATGTGTATCAATGTGAGGCGATAAACCTACACCAGATGGGTACTCATTTACCTAAAACGTATTATTTGACAACAACTCCTCAGCCTTCAACGTAGTTAGCAACATTTTAACAGATTCTAGTATAGAGAGTGTAATGATGTACCGTTAATTGGTCCAAATTCAAGCTTGCTGAGTCGATGTCAAGGTTCGGGATTAATAAGATTCTTTCGAGTATAGAAGAAACAAACGATGGAAGCTCACCAAGACGCTTCTTAGTATCAACATTTCTTGTCCCGTAACAAAACTCATATCCATAGTGTTGAACACGCCGTTTAGCTAGACCAATCCAAGGCTGAGTATCAACAGCTGCAAGCAATTGCTGATAAAAGACAGGGAATAAACAATAAGTAACACAAGAGGTAGAGAAAAAAAATCACGAACCTACTACACCCTTAACCACATACAAATACAATGTACCTGTTCTTCTTCAACACTGACAAAATCAGTTAATAGGAAGAGTCCTGGAATATTCAACTCTGAATCAACCAAAGACACTTGAACACAATCATTCACCTGCGTCTACACAAGAATTAAAAGGCGGCAATTTCAAACACAAAGTTTCTGTCTTTGGTAACTTTTCAAGATTTGAATTTGATTTGTAACACATAAAGATCAAAACTTTTGTGTTTTCCCTAACTTAAAATCACAATTATTAAAATTCCTGTGCGAGATTGTAAAGTAATTAAGCATATTTGTTAATGTAATTGGGAATTACCTCAGGAGCTAATTGAAGAATCGAATATCGAATATGCAAAGACCGTCCTTTAAGGCCTGGACATGGCCGACCATTCAAAGCTTCTAGAGCTGATTTCGCCGAACAAGGATCCGCGAAAGAGACGATAACACGAACACCGCTCTCGTCCGCCGCGTAAACGCCGTTTACTTCACCAAAAGCAGCGAACACCGCCGCGATTGCGTCGTGTGATAGTCCCAACGCTGGGCCGCAATTCGCAACGTATAGATTGGAGGAGTTCAGTTCTAATTCATTGGAGGAAGGCGATGATAGCGTCGGACGGACGAATCGCGGCTGAACCATTCTCGGAACCAGAGACTGATAAATATCTCCGATTGACTGAGGTTTTTTTTGTTTTACGGCGGGGTATCTTTGCCGGAGTTTCCATAAACGACGACGTTAGTAGTTAAATGGGCCAACACTTTTTTCGTTATTTGATGGGCCTAATTTTTCTTTTTTAACCTCTAATTCATTCATTAAAATCACTTTTGATAGTGATTTTGATGCGTCCATAAGTACATCAAAGACAAGTTTAAGTAAATATTAATAAAAACAAACAAATTTAAGTAAATATCAATAAATGCATAATTGATCATTAAAAAAAAAGAAGAATTGAATTTCCATGATATTTTTGATACGTCTTAATTTACCAACATATAATTTAATCTGTTTCTAAAAAGAATTTTTAGAGTCAATCCTAATTTGATAAGATTTTTGTTTTTGGTTATTATTGGTTATCATTTTCTGGATAAAACTCCATATTCTCCTAAGATTGTCTATGACGTTTGGTATTTTCTCTTTCACCGATTTATTATTTTTCTATAATTTTGATTTTTCGGGATCCTATATTCGTCAACCAATACACCAACGTGTTTTTCGAATTTTATACATAATTCTTTCATCAAAATGGTTCAAAGATGTTGGACATCATAAAAAGTTAAAAAATCTTTTACGGAGATAATGAAATCAATAAGAATGAAATAAAAAAACTAAGTCTCTCCAATAAACCATGAATAAAGCACTTCTGGTATGGGAGGAAATTTTCAGAAACAAATCCGCTTCCAAATAGGCCTATATTATGAACTTGAACTAGACCTAATGAGTTGTATAAATTATTTGAAATATAATTACTAATATAAAATTTTAAAAAGCATAAAATTTTAATATATCTTGGATTATATAATATGGTACCAGATGATAAAAAATTTAAAAGGATGTATTGGATGAACTATTTGGTGTGATTTGAATTTTAATAAAATTTGATATGATTTAATTGAATTTTTGTGAATTATAAGTCCTTTCAAATCTACCATTTTCTTTGTTTGAAAAGATCACAATACTTTCGTAAGAGATATAACACTACCCTCTTCATTACACACGTCTATCTGCTATATTTTTCTCCTTTTTCATTCCCTATCTTCCTTCTCTATACTCTCTCCTCTCTTTCCTGCTTTCTAACTTTCTCTTTCTATTTCTTTTTCTTTCTTCTTCCTTCTTTCTTATTTCTTTCTCGACAACACACCAGTTCCAAGCGCCACGACGGTTTAAAATTTTTACATTCATACCAAAATTTTGAGATGCATTTTGCGATATTGTTTAACAAATTTGGATTTTTCCATCGAAAATCTTTTTGATTTCGTTCATAGAAAAGAAGAAGAAGGTTGATACGAAACTAAGAGAGGAAGAGGAAGAGAATAGAGAAAAGGAAGAAAGAAAATGAAAAGTAGAGTAGAGAGAGACATAAAAAAAGAGATTGATGTATCATGGTGTAATCGGGTTTTAATTCTTAATTCCACTAACTTATCGAAATCTTTACATGTTTAGAGTTTTTTTGAAGAAAATGTGTTATTTTGGGATGAAAACACGGATTTGGAGATGCAGAATCACGTATAAGAGCCAGAAGTTTGACATTCATTGCAAGTCTTTCCGATATCAGATTAAGATTATTTTTGGACACAAGATATCTCTTTGAGATAGCTTTCATTTGGCACCGGTCTCAGGTCATTATCATTTATGGTTTAAGAGGTATGGCTGTTTTACTGAAGACATATCAATATGACGAGCAAATAAAGCAGGTGCAGAAACTTTGCCCAGGAAGTAGGGATCGACCGATCCTCCATTGAGATTGATAAATCCGTCATTAGACGCGAATTTTAAAGCCAAAATAGATCTGTTTCGATCCGGAACCAACCTTAACCATTTTATTTTGTTTTTTAAACCTTAAGACTCGACTTTGAGAGGAATAACTTTCATTCTATTCAGTTATCTATATTGTTTTACTTATTGCAAGGTTTAGGGAGAAGATCTATGGACCTTATTGATAATTTGGAGAAGATTTTTAAACCCTTTTTAGATTTATACTCTATTTGATCATTAGTTTTTATTCATCTCTTCATTGTTTACTGCGGTTATATCTGAATAGTTATATTGTTAGGTTTTAGGATTTCAAAAGAATAATGAATCATTGAATCAGACACACATAAAGTTTTATCATTTGTATCTTCACCTATCGTTATTTCTATTTCTTAGGCTGAATTGATCACTTAGTCTCTGATTTAGAGTTTAATCTATTTATCAAAAGTGTTATAAATTGTTTGATAAAACATAGGTAAGTGAATTGTCTTTAGCCAACGAAAGTTAATGCTAAACCAATTCGTGAACAAATTGAACATGCTTGTTAATGCTTGTCTAGAATTTTAAGTTCAAACGACAATTTAGAATCTTAGATTGCTAGATAAAGTAATTGATACCACGACAATGGATTGATTATAAATTTATATTTGAGTTCAATATTGTGTTTATCAGTTCCATGAATAATTTTTTTGTTCATGATCTCTGATTTCCGGCAAATTCCCTTGACCTACCGTTTTTAATTCATAATTTACATCGTTTAGTTATTTTCTCTTATTGCATCAAAAATTACAAACTCCATCATTTTGTTCTTAGCTTAACTTCATTCTTTAAGAGTCGTAGTGTGACACTTGGTACTTGTGGATTCGATCCCTAGATTACTACAACATTTGATATGCATTTCCAGTAGTTTATATATGGTTAAAACTATGTGTACCAAAGACGTGTTGAAAGGAGAGAAGAATTTTATGGACAAAAAGATATGCATTCATGGACAAGTTATGGAGATGGACAAGTTGTTGTAATGGATTGTTTGTCTATATATGCAATGAAGTGGTATGTTTTGTATGGACAACTTATGCAATGGACATGTTGGTATATATGAATTGTGAACAACTAGTAGCAATAGAAAATTAGCTGAAACAATTTGATATGTAGGTACAAATAAAATAGCGACTTATTGATTGTGGTATGTTTGGATTGTGAAAAACTAATTTCAATGGACGAGTTAGTCCTAAACAAGTCGATGGAAAAGGAAATAAAGATAGTATTTGATGGAAAAAAAATGTATAGTGTTGGTGGAAAAGTTGTGGGGCTAACAAAAGAAGAAAAAGAGTACCAGAAGAAAAAGGTTGATATAACATAGGAATAAAAAGAGAGTAGAGAGATAGAGAAAAAGAGAGAGAGAAGAGTAACAGAAGAGTAACAGAAGAGTAACAAGATAAGAGAAAAGACAAGAGAAAAAGACGTGTTGAAAGAAAAGAGGGATAGAGAGGAGAGAGGGAGAGGATACTCACATGTGAAAGGTATTATCGTTAAATCACAACCCATATGCCACAATAAATGGCAATTTTGAAAGGTCCTCTAAGTAATGACAAATTTGAAAAGCACATACCACTTTGTGGAATATCCACCAATAATCTCTATATAGGGATTATTATGAACAATGCCACAACTCTAATTTTTCTTTTATAAAATTCCATTTATTAAAACTTCTTTCTAATTTACCCTTTTCTGTTTTAGAAAAGATAAACTTACCTTTTCTCTTATCTCTCTCACACATATATTTTTCTCATCCTGCTCATCTTCTCCCTCACACACATATTTTTTTATCTTTTCTCATCTTCTCCCTCACATATATCGACAGCGACGACGATGATGTGCATCTTGATGACAACGATGTTTGTACATTGACGACGACGAAATGCATCTCGATGATGATATAGTGTTTACCTTGTCCATAAAAATGACTTGTTTATAAACCGTCTATTTCAGTGATACAACATGACTACAAGTTGTCTATAACATGTCTAAATGAAAATTTGTCTTCTATTTCATCGCTTTTGTCTATAAAATACTGAACAAGTGGACAATAATATTATATTATAAACTGCTATCCATTTTGTTAGTTTTTCTCGTGTTCAATAATTTTGCTAATAACACAAATTTAAGAATATTTTCGTCACAACAACAAATGGATGCCATAAAAATGGTATTTTTGAAAAGCACTCCAACAAATGGCATTTTTGAAAAAAAATCTAATAAATGACATTTTAAAAATCTTTTGTACTTCTTGTCATTTCCAACAAGTATCCCAATATATGTTTTCATAAATGTAATAATTCTATTCAAAGTATAATCTAAATATTTAATATTAAAAGTGTAAGGAAAGATCAATGTCAAGTTAAAGATAAATATGAGAAAAGTATAAAAGATGAAAAATGATCAAGAATAAAATATTTATATTTGAAAATAAATAAGTCTTTTGTTTTTATTTTCTATACAGGATATCAAATTATTGTTTTATAATACAAGTTATTTACAAAAGGAAGTAAATCAAATTATTGTTTTACAAAACAAGTTAGTTATTATTTATATAAGTTAGTTATTCCTAATACACAATACGAGTTAGTTATTCTTAATATATAAGTTCTTTGCTTTCTTTTGTTCTTTTTTTGGTTATATAGGTAGAAATACATGGATAAGTTAAAAATTAAGAAATTGGTAGTGGTTTTTCATTATTAGTTATCACTCCTCTCATAATTGTTTTTGACCAAATTATCGTTATCGCTAGTTGTTAAGTATTTTTAAGGAACAAATATTTGAGAAGTTATAGTTTTAGATGGTTAACTATTTTTTTTATGTGATATGAGTTCTAATGGTAACTCAGATTATATATCTAGAAAGAATCGGTTGCAGTTTTAGATGGTTATTCATTTTTTTAATATGATATATATTATTTTATATTGATAATATTATCACAATACGATAATTTATTTTGTATCATTTTAAATAAACTCTTACCCTATATAAAACATAAATATTGTTTTAAAATTTTTAGTATAGCATCATAATGAATTTAACACGATATAACGTTGAATAATATGTTATATAAAACATTAAGGAGCATGTATATCAAACTATCTGTCATGCTAAATGGAAAGTTAAAGTATATATATATATATATATATATATATATATATATATTTATTGGTTATAAATATATTAGCATGTTTTTATAGGTTGCAATGTCTCTTTTTTCTTTTAAAATTTTTTCATTTTTTATAATTTACATAAAATAAATACAACTAAAATCGAGCGAATTGTATACAAAGAGACGGTTTACAAAAGACCAGATTAACCGGAACCAACCAGGTTAAACTGAAAAGAAAACCCTAGGGATGGAGAGTCCTCATCCATCGCTGCATGGATCTTTAAGCCGATCCGCCATCTGGAAACCAACCATTTGATACATCACTTCCATCGATCCAATTGAGGAGAGGCTGTTCTGGCGACCGAGATGTGAAAACTGAGGTGGCCAGACTCTCCCTTCGCCGCCACCAACCTCCAAAACCGCACCAGCCGAGAATATCTCAATGATCGCTTATCACTCTCGACAAGCAGCATATTCTCTGATTTGTCAGATGACTTCTCCTGCAGATCTGAGTAGGAGAGACGTCTGTCGGTTGCTTGAAGATCTACCCGGCTAAAGATACATCTGTGTCCTCGAGCGGAAAGGACACCAATCATGGCCGTCATGGAGCTTCCACGGCATCAATCTCTGACCCTGGATCCGCTTTCGTCCTAGCGGGTACTCCACGTACGCCTCGTAATTGCCGCTAGAAAAATAGGTAACACCAACTCACCGCTCTAAGTACGATGTTTAAACTGCAAAGAGAAATATCTGAAAAGAAGTGTACATTCTGAGTCGTATTTCATTTAACTGGTGTCTTCTTATTAATAACATTTAATAAATTATAAAAAATATCTAAAATAAAATAGTATATTTACTGGTTCTTTGAAATTAAATTTTTATAAAAAAGCTTTTAAAAATCTTTTATATATATATACTAGAAGAAACTTGCATGAGAGAATGATAAATAATACGGTTCAATCATAGATTTAAATATCATATTGGAAAATTCTGAATGGTTTTATTAAATATCAATGTGTATTTTTTTGTCACATGATAAACTAAATTTCATGTGCCACAAGAAAAACTAAATTTTATGTATAAACATATGTCTAATTAGGATCGTCTCAAACTATTTGTAAATCAAATTCAAAAGTTTTATTAAAAGGTATATTAAATATGCTAAGTAATTTAAAATTTTTTATGTTCTCAATCTATACATATATTTATTTCTTTCTTTATTTTTTGTAAACTAGAACTCTATTTTTATTTTATTTGACATTATCTGAATCGATAAATTACAACCTATTAGTTTAATATTTCTACTACATAGCTCTGTTACGGATCCGGATATCTGGAGTTTTTAGGATATCTAGATCCGTGATATCCGAAATATTATTATACATATTCGGATTAAGGCAAAAAAAAATTTTTTAAGAATAATGTAAAATACGGATATTTAGTATTTTTTTTAGTTTGGACCATATCGGTATCCATTTAAATTTTTTTTATTATTTGCATTTAAGATTCGTAATCTGCATATTCTTTTTTTCAAATCCGAATCCAGATCCAAATATTCGACAGATCGGAATAATCCGTACCAAACCTACTATTCCAATAAAATAAGTCACAAAAATACTGTCTTGACTAAAGATACTTTTTAATTAAAACTTTATTCAACCACTCTACCCACACATGGGAAATAGATTATGGTCTGTTCATTTTTTCTATTTTTCTAAAACACCAAGTCTAGTCCATCTTATTTAAGTGTTGGATCTCACACTAAAATCGGACGTCAATCCTAGAAAAGCCCATTATCGTTTGAGTGATAGACAAAATGAAGCCCAGTTGAAATAGTACGCTCGGGAACCAAATAAGCCCTTCATATGGGATCACAGTAGAGGACTGGTGTGGCTGGAACAAGTCATATTCCCGCTATTCCTTTTTTTTTTTCTTCTGTTCTGAATAGTTCTTTTTTTGCATAAAGTTAAAAGGAAAAATAACCGAAACGAAATTTAGAATTCATAATGAAGTTATGAACAAAATTGCCTGTATTTCATACTTTAACTGCATGTTATTTCATTTACACTAAATATCTCAGGCTTCATAATTTAAAAACTCTAAATAAAAGGAGAAGCTTCAGCTGGCACGCATCGAACTAAGTACGAAGACCCTCTAAGTCAAGGAGACGCATCAGACGGCACTTTACTCAGACACCATAATCTACCACTTCTACTTGGAGTTGTATTCACTGAACTGGACTTAGCATCTGCGAACAAAAAATCTAAACCAGTCTCCGTCCCATCAGCTTTGTTCGTGTCATCTGTTAGAGAATGCCTTACACGGGACGAAAGCAAAGGCCTCTCAGGAGTTCTGTAAAGATCGCGGGAGCTAGGGAAGCAACTCGGTGGAGCGGGAGAGTTAGGGTTACTTAAAGAATCTTCTTTCAAGATTTCTCCCATTCTTGAAAGAATCCGAAACGCCAAATTTGCAAGTGTTCGGGAATATGCTTCAAGAACCGCATGACCAATGTCCTGAAAACATAGAAGAAGGATTAGATATCGAAAATTGATTATATTGTGAAGTATGAGATGTTTCAGGGCATGGAAGTAAGAAAGAGATATGAAGATGTAGTTGGTTCTGTTTATGGTTTACCTTGCCATACTGAATCTTTGTGGCATCAAGAAACGAATGAGGGAGATTAGGGTATTTGGATTTAATCTGATCTCTAAGTGCTTCTGCTCGGTTCAAGAGGGACTCATTGCGACCAATTTCAGACAATGGATCTTTAGCGAATGACCACGGTGTTCTTACTGGGGATTTACTGGTGCTGGCTTGTTCTGTAATCTTTTCCTTCCATGCAAATATCGCCGTCTCTAACTTGTTAATTGTCTCGAGTGCAGTATGTTCAGTCCCCAGCTTGAGAGATATCAAGATTTCATCAACTGTTGTGGATTCTGCAGACAACATCCTGTATAGTTCATCACCGAGGCTGTTCTTTCCAGACTGTTACAACGCAATATTTTAGAGATAGTTGTCATATGTTTATCACAAGGGATAAAAGGTGTGAAAGCTTACTTTGGGTATTGCTTCCTTGATAACAGCGGGTACTGGCATTTCAAGAAGAATGTTTTCATTAATGGCTCTTGTAGCTTTGAAGACTTGATAAACAACTTTGCCCTTGTCAAGCAATTTCTTCCTTCCTGAGTTAGAGAGCCCAGGCTTGGGCACTTGTGGTGATGGGAGCCACCATCTCTTGCTCTCACTTGTACTTTTGTTCTTCCCCTCAGCTCTACTACCAATCTCAGAATACCAAAATTCTGTGTTCACCATAGAATCCAGCGTCTCCTGTGGATATTGCTCAAATATAACCAAAGTCAGAAAAAGAAGAATAGTAAAAGACTAGATAAAAATGAAAGGGATAATCGCCTACTATTAGCATGGAGTCCAATTTCTGAAGAGCTGGGAGATTCATATGAATGTCTGTGCGGGCTTTCGGGGTCATTATCTGTTCAAAGAAGGATTCAGTGTATATCTATTTTAATGGATCACAACTTGGCTGTTTACCTCAAGTGATCTTCCATTGGCATCATTTTGCTTAGAAGGGACAAACTCAATCATGTAGTTAGTTGGAGAGAGTAACCAATCCATTTCCCTTCGCCATTTCTGTTTTTTCTCCGGGCACAAGGGTTCCAGTTTCCAGAGCTCGCCAAATATCGAGTCTGCAAATCCAAGAAATTTAGTAGACATCCCAGAACTAAAAAATATATCAAAAGAACATAAAGCTTAAGAGCTATGAAATAGTAATACATACTAGCTAGATGTGTGACAGCATTAGACAAAGCCAAAGCTACTTGGACACCTTTGCATCCTCCAGTGACATCTTCGCCGAGCAATAGCTTAGAAAATTTCTCCTTCATGGCTTCCACATCCAAATGGCAGTAGACATAGCTTGGCCTCTTCTCCTTAGCTTCAAAATGTTGGGACCTTCCAGATAAGCTCAAACCATCGCAACTGTGTTCATCATTCTTCATTGGTAACCATTTCGAAGAAAAAGAGCTGGAGGCATCTTTGCTTGATGAACAGCTTGAAAATGCATCATCATCCAATGAATCTGTCAGGCATCCATCTCCTCGACTTGTTCCACTTTCTTCTTCATATGATTGATTGTTGATAATACAAGTTTCCAAGCCGTCGTATCTAATCATTCCTGAAAAGAAGGGGTACACAATGTCACAATTAATTCTTCTGGAATTTATCTATAAACAGATGAACTATCAGGCAAGTTGTTTGGTTTCTCTGGATTAAGAATAAAAACCTTTTTTAAAAACTACCCTTTTAAGGATATTAAAGGAGAGTGACTTGAAGCTTTTTACAAAAAGTTCATCATCAATATCTACACCCAATTAATAAACACACTATGTAAACAGTTCAAACATACACTTTCACCTTTTATACTGTAGACTACAGCTCAGTAAGACACTCAACCTCACACATCTACTTCTTGTCTCACGCAACAAATGAGAATCAAGAAAATGGTATCAGATACACGTTGTTTATGCAGACTAGTGTTCTATAACTATAAGAGAAACAATGATAACTAAGGAATTAAAGTCGTTGTGTTCCACGAGTCTTTAATAGTTAAAGTCAAGACTTTTTGTAAACCCAAGACTGCTAAGTTTTTAAAAAGTTCTTCCTTTCTCAAAGGAAATGTATAAAAAACTCAAAAACAAAGAGTTAGTATCCCCATGTGGTGGAAATTCCAGAAGGACCCACCACGAAGACTCTTATCACTTGTCACGACATAACATTTTCAAACGTTCACAGCATATAACACAATTGTTTAATCAAACAGACAAACACTAGTGATTTGATTTAAGTATAGTATCTATCCTTGAAAATTAAAGAAATAATGCAAGTCGCATACGAAACTGACAAGTGAAAAAATTCAAAATGGATATGGATTTTTCCTCCTAGTGAATAAAATATTGTTTAGTCTTAATGACTATGTGAAAGTGAAAACCAATTAACTACCTAATCTTAGCCGTTTCTGAGTAAATATAATCAATGATTTTAAACCAAGCGACCCTCACTCCTAAACCCCACCTCCTAAGAAACAGGGTTTGGTTGAGATAAGACATTGAATCATATAAAATGCTCTCGCATCAAACTGAATAGAGGCATTGATGTCGCGTGGAAAGCTACATACTTCACGCCTAATTTATAACATGAATGACATGGTTGGTGTAGATCTTTAAAGGTCTGATATTGGTCCCATACCAAGAAACCTAAACCGGTCACATGACAAATGGGGTAGCCACTCACTTTTATTTGAAAAGTATACCAAACAGTTGTAGTCTAAATATTCCATAGCATGCCCCTAAATGAAACACCCAAAAGCTAAGGTTACATATTTAGTTTTTAATTCCAATTTGTTATTCATATGAAACTAAGATTAAGCATCATTAGTGTAAGAATGCAAGAAGAGAGTTAGTAATACTTACTATCTTGTTCATCAAAATCGATGCTGATCTCTCTCTCCCTGCTACAACAAGCCAACCTTCTTCTCATCAGCATCATCCTTTCTTCTTTTTCTTCTCTTTATAATTCTTTGTTAGATCAGAGAACACAAAAGCTAACTTCCTTATTCCTTCTTTATTGCAAAAAACAAGTTTCTCCTTATCAATCAGATGATATTAAATATACCAACCATCTGGTCCCCTGCATACATACACATTAAATATATTTTACAGCCAAGTCAATAATATAAAAATTTAACTCATAAGGAAACGAAAGCTAACAACAGCAAAACAAAATGGTGAGAGTGGCTTTATTATTTTAAATAGAAAGAGAGTTAATTTTTTGTTGGGTTTCTTCATTACCAGGTACCAAGAAAGATCAATAAGCACCAATGAACCATGGAAGACGAAAAATCTATGCTCTACATTGTAGAACATATAATCATACACACAGAGACAAGAAGAAAGAATTTTTCACTCAATGAGATAAGGCAAAAAAAAAAAATGGACTTGAGTTGTTAGTTTTACTAATCAGCTTTTTGGGGAGACAAATACGACTTTTAAGGAAAGGATTAAAATTTAAAAGCGGTAATGATGTATAGCTTTTTACTAAAAAGAGGTGTTTTAGCTACTTAAAAAAAGGTAACATCTGAAATTAATTTATAAATTCTTGAACTACAACTCCCAAAAATAAACAGATTTGAGTACAAAAAAAAAATATAATAAATCGAAGAATGTGAACCAAAGAATCAGATCGAGCTGAAATTTAGACCGAAGAACAACATTACATAATTATTTAACTAATTGCGTTAACGAAGATTTAATTTAAACAGAGAAGATGAAAAATTCGTAGTTTACAGCTCTAACCTAACATGGATTTAGCCAATATGTAGAACAGACTTAAAACTACGTTAAGAAGAAACATTGTTTTAAAGGAATTTGAACACAAACCTCAATGTCTGAACCAAGTTTCTAGAAAAAATCTAGAGAAGATGATTTACACAGTAATTAAAGTACAATGTGAGCTTCAAAAGCAACCACATTCGTCTGTACAGCTGTGATTACATAATAACTCAGGTAAATCCGAGAAAAGAATGATCGATCGAGGAAGAAGAAGTAGCAGAGGAATGGGTGAGAGAGAGCACTGAGAACATTTATTGTGGAGGAATATTTTTGTTGACTAGAGAGATGTACAACTAATAAGAGCCGTAGGATCTTCATTGAGCTGATTATGTGAATTTAGACGGTTGTGATTTAGTGAAAGGGTTGATTTGACAAATGATAAAATAAAGTGGCTGATTTACAAAATTTCAAAACCTATAAATTAGAGGGCTGGTGAGACCAAATAAATTAAACAAATATTTTGAAGTTCGTGCAAAATGATATAATGACATCAAAGATATTAAATGTCTGTCTAATCAAATCAACCGTTCTTTCTTTTGGGCCTTTTAAAACTCTTTTAACTAATTGAATCGATCAAGAGAATTTTGTTTTTTAAACGAAATGTTAAATTTATTTATACAATGTTTTTTTTTTCTGAACGTCTATTTATTGCCCATTTTAGAATAGTGTAATCCTATATTGCACGGTGAATTCACACGAGAACACGTTGATGCCCTCTGTGAAACTTGTTCTGTTTTAAATGTTTCCCAACTACTTGTCGGATTCAGTTTTGTACCATCTCACATTTGGTTAATCAATAAATTTAAATTTCGTACAAATGTTAAATAATGAATAAAAATAGAAAAAAATACTTGGAATAAAAAAGCTCTTTTTCTTTTAAAGAGGAGACATTTTCAAAACTCTCTGCTACTCCCTCCAAAACCAAACACTATGAATCATCAGTCTTCTTCCATTGGTACTTCAGGAATGTCAAACCTGTCTTCTTTAACCGACTTGACTTGACTTAATCATCAGTCAAGGAGATAACATAACTCAGATTTAGTAATCACATTATTTAAAGCAATATCCAAAGAGAAATTACAAGAAAATAAAAGGATATGATTATCCAACATAGGATCTGCTTTCTCTCCACGGTTTCTGCTACTCTTGAGTTCTCTCAGAATCTCAGGAGTAACCTACGATTAACATTCAAAAAGCCCAATAAGTTGTGAGGCCGCCAATGACGAAGCGCAACGTCGACAAAAGGCGGTATTTTTTTTTAGCTCTGACACCAAGACACATATAATGGGCCGCGCATAAGCCCACTTTACACTTATAATGGGCCGGCAAGAAAAATCTAATTCAATCTCTCACTTAAAATCTCAATCTCTGATCAAAATCTGGCTAAAATGACGAGCGATATCGAAGACGAGATCAGAGGCAAGAGGAATCCTCGGCCACTTGACGAAGATGATATCGCTCTCCTCAAGACTTATTTACGCGTTTCATCTTAGAACTCTAAATTTTGATTGGGGCTTCAAATTTTCCGATATATACTCTTCTGTTTCATCGATGATTTCGGATCCATCATAGATTTGAGTTACTTTACCTCTTCTTGCGCCACAAGTCGCCCGAAAACAATAAGAAATTAGCTCAAGGAGTACTAAAAAAGGTGCTAACGGCAGTGGGACTCCTGCGGGTAATAAAAAGCTGAAAAAATGTTGCGGTCGCCTCTCGCCTTGGCCGCCTCGGTCGTGGCGCAGTCGTGGCAAGCACATCATGGAAAATAGTGCGCAACTATGTCTTGTAGCGATGAACTCCTCGCCTCGGACTACCATGGCGCGCTATTTAAAACCAAGACCATGAGTGAAGCACAGGGATAGAACACTTTTCAAGAATGCTCCCTATAATCACAGCTTCTCTGAGATTCATTGTCCCCGACTGAACAAATAAAAAAAACCCAAGGAACTAGTAAGAAAACCGTCACATTCTGATGATAGATTGCTAAGAAAAAGTAAATATAAAACAGGTTGGTATACATTCTGGAGGAGGAACATATACCTTACCAAGCGGGAATAGTATCCCTTGATTAAATGCAGTAGGCTTGTACAGTGCCTTTTTTAAAGCCTGGTAAAGAGCAAAATGAAGCCTCTTGTATATCATCTCTCACTCGCGGAAGCAAAACATAGTTATAAAACCGTTGAACTTTTCTGTCTTTCAAGTTGGAAGCTAAGATTCTTGTGGCTTGATACACTGCATTAGGTGACCATTTCTCTGGCTCGGTCAAGTATAATACATCCTCTGAGTGTTCCATCGAAGTGATAACCTTAAATGTTTTTGGCAATTTCCCAACTGTATATTCATTCATAATCTTGCCAAAACTGCATAAAGATCATCAAAGAAACATGAGAACCGCTTCACAGAATTCAGTGTGAAGTAGAAAGAAAGAACGAAACATTACCCTTTATATAATTTAGTTGCTGAAGCTGGCAAATTAGGATCAGGACGCTCTTCTGCAAAACAACGTAAGAGATTTACAATCAGTAAATATATCCAGCCAGATACAATTTAATCAAACAAAAGCTTCAGAAGCAAAAAACACAAAATAAAGATCTGTATCAACCTTCAGCTAAGTCAGCATCATTATCTTTGATTTTCTTGATAATGATATCAGCAAGAGTACGCTGTGGAGGTGCATTCTTAGTAAAGATAATGACTCAAGCAACTACTCATCATCCTCATTGATCTCTTCCTGATATACGTTACATAAGCATTAAGAATAAATCAAGTCTGTAACTTTTAAAGTGACATCAATGTTGGAATTGTTCTAAGCAATTTAATCTATAGTTTTCATGAAGAGTGCTCTCAGCATTGGATATAAACTAATCCTAATCTCTAAAATTTATAAACAATAAGAAATCAAGGAACTAACATGATAATTATCGTATTGGCTCTGATTTTCAAAATTTCCATCAAAAGCATCAATATCATCTTCCTCCTCTTTCACTCTCTGCTCTTCTCCAGCAGTCAAGGCGGCTGCAACAGCAAAAGCGGCGCTGCTAGGGTTAATCTCGGCGTTCTCTTCATCTGCGATCTCTTTTTGCTGGGCAAGAGCTTCCTTCATGATCTTTGAGCTCATACCAGCCTCTATTAACTACAGAAAACCACCAAATCACGATTAATTGAACATCCTAAAAGCTTGAATTGAAAATTTTGGAAATTTAAGAACGCCGAAATTTTTAACTCACCTTCTCCTGCTTCTAATGAGTTTTGGGAACTTTTGATCGCTTCCTGGAAGAAGCGACGGAGGCATCATCGGAAATAAAAGGCTGAGTATTGACAATTCGATCTCTCTTCTTCGCCATTGTTGTGTGAAAGAACGATGTTTCCACAGGACGGCAGGGGAGAAAGAGAAGCAAATGAAAATCTAAACCATATGGTTGTTACTTTGTTAAATCCCTAACTGAACTAAAAATAAACAGAAATGATTATTTTGGGTTTAGATATATATGTGCTGGGTTATTGAGCCCAAGGATCCTTGGGTCAGCCCATATGGCGGAACTATTCTGTTTATTTACTTAGTCCTCTTTACCGACGCATTCAAAGTTAATTGGAAAAACACATCATTTACTATTTGCAATTAGTGGATTAGGACCCTGACAGTGTGAGCAAAACTGTGCGCGAGATAGATCACAGGTAATGACCGAACTGTTTTCGCGTACACTGTCATGTATCTGTCATGTAACGTACATCACTATATCTTGTCATGTAACGTACATCACACTATTTCTCTCGTACACTAATATGTCATGTACACTTTCATTACACTAATATGTCATATATATTATCATATTATGTATATCTTTATATATAGTACACTGCCATGACTAGCATACTGTCATAACCCATGCAATACCATGTCATATATATTACTATGGTTTGTACATCATTTATATCATGTATATTACCATGTCCCATATACTATCATGTCATATATATCACCATGTTCTATACACCATTTTGGATATGTATACTATCATGTTTTGTATTTTATAAAAGTGTGTAACCGTAATTATGTGTTTCGTATTTTCTATCTCACGGTTACATATTTCTGATATTGTTAAAAATGGATATATAGAGTATAAGGCGTTGATTATAATAATCAAAGTGAAATAAACATTTGATGGTGTACAAGTAAAATGACCTCTCTTAAATGTGTATATTGTTAATTAGTTTGAAATGATAGTTATAATAGTATATAAGATATAGTGATATACGAAAAAATGTACAGTGATATACGAAAAAATGTACGAGCCGCTGTTGTGACAGTGTACGAGAGAGATTTTTGGTTGCATACATATACAAAAATGAATTTCATTAAATTTATAAAAATATTTTAAAGAATAAAAATTTATTTTTAAAATCTTTTGATGACATATTTGTATAATAAAAAAGATGTCAAAAGTTGAAAGAAAATATAAGAGGAAGAAAGAGAGAGAGAGTCGTCAGAAAAGAAAAAAAATTCAATGGCATAGAAACGTAAATGATTTATTTGGCCAATTACTTAATAACCATCCCAATCGGCCAATTGATCCAAACAAAAATGTATTGAAAATCGTATCGAAACAAAATATCACTTGAGATTTATGTTTTTAACTAAATATATGCGCCGAAACAATTTTGTATATGCGCAACTATAATTTAAATTTTGTTAAATAAGAAAAACGTTTACAACTCAATTCTATATTAATAATTACTTTATAAAAAATTATAAGGTTTTCAGATGGTTTCATTATTTTCAAATTATAAAATGGATGTTTTTCTTTTTGATAAACTATCTTTTTAATAAACAATAAATATCGAATTATTTTATTTTTGTTTTTACATGATAATCAGTGGTATAAAAATACCATCTCAGTAAACTATTCAGGTAGGACTGTTCTACCAATGCTTTCGAGTTTCGAACTTGGAGAGAGAAGTGATTAGTGGGAGACAAAAGGACAAAGCGTGACCTTGAGTTTGATCAATGGTTCAATTAATTAGGTAAGCACTTCAATCAAATTAATATAAACACTATTGGATTTAATTGTTTAGAATAAGGAATTTCAGGTGGAAACACTATTGGATTGAATTATTTAGAATTGGGAATTTCAGGTGGAAAATCATGAATATTAACATAAAAAAACAAATAAGTCGAATCATATATCAAAATTGATCCTTGGGACCCACCTTTTCGTGATTATGGTTTGATTATTAATCATATCCTGAAACTCACTTTAGTATCCGCTATATATTAAATTAGAAAATTTAGAAATTAACCTTTATTTTAAAACGGTCTACATTCATTTACTATCTTATCGGAAGCAAAAAAAAATCCAAACTTGTCTAAATTCTAGCTACACCGATTCTGAATTCGTATCTTGTGTGAACCGTAACTTTTTTGATGCGTGAGCAAGCTATACAAAGTTATATCTAAATTAAATATATTGACAGACATATAAGCAATGCAAATTCAAACAGATTTAAATTTTGAATTCTCTTTGACGCTGATATCAAGGTGTATCGACATCAATCACTTTTCCAATGCTGATGGAGTCTTGGCTTGCCGACGTCGTGCATATAGCGATGCGTGTGGTTTCTTTCTCGGTGTCACATAAACTAAAATTCTTTGGATCCCCGATCTACTACGCTCCACCACTCGTTCTTCCTCTCAGCTGTCTCCTACCTCTGATCTCCTCTCCAAAACCCTTCTTACTCAATGTCTCATATTTCCCCATTCCAAGATCAGGACATGTTGCAAGAAGGTCTAGCGGTCGAAGATCTATTTCACACCAATAGGCGAGACCTTTTTCTTTTTTCCATTGGCGGTCTCAATGTCCGCGAGGCATGTCTCCTCCTTCCACCGCATGACCTAGCTACCAGTGAGATTTGTGTCCTCTTATGGCATCTTTCTGCTAGTTTAACTTTTTTTGTCGGGAAGATAAGTAGTCGTTATTCTCTAGAGCTTTTTCATCTTCTTTCCGGCCTTGATTTCAGCTTCTTCCGGCTAGACCCAGAGGTCGGAGATCTAGACACAAGTAAATCGCTCCCTATCATAATTTTTAAGGAAGCTTCAGCATTCACGATTTTGGATGTTGGTGAAGCCATGTCTTGCCGCCGTTGGGAAACCTCTGTTACACGCTCCGCCTTCTTTGCTTCTGCCCTTTTGCTCACTGCTTTCATGTTCAGTCTTCTACTCTTCAACCATGGTGAGGAGTACGATATGGTGATGCTAGTCTCTGTAAGAGGTGGTAGGGCTCTTCTAAGCTGATGATCTCCACCAACAAGACCACTTATTCGTCTTTACTCTCCCATAGGTCTTATCCTTTCTCGGTTCAATCCGAAGATCAATTCCTTTGCACCATGTTCTTCCTCTATCCCTCAGATCCCACCACCGCTCCTCACCTCTGCGGGATCTTAGGCGACCCTCACCCCTTTAGTCATAGATGCTCTTCAGACCGCAGTTGAGCAAGAGATTGGCTGCACAGAAAGTCAAGGTTCCATCCATTTGGCCGCATGTTTCACCGCCGGTGGCCCCCTCTTCCTTGCGCCGATTCTATTGCATTGGTTTCTTGGAAAGGTTCATGCGATATCACTCTCAACGCTGAAGACCCGCTCGCTCACCTTCTCGGCCTCCAGGAGTGAGGCCTCGCCCATTTCTGTCAGCAGCCGCAGACTTCATCTCTAGGGACATGCTTCGTTAGGTCAAAGCCTCACGAAGGCTGTTTAGAGGAAGGGCCCACAAGGAGTCTGGCCTACCTTCATTGCTTTTTGGAAGTGTATTGGCCCATTTATAAAGATTGATGGTCGATCAATTTTTGGCCATTTTTATGGAGATTGATGCTAATTGATTTGCTTTATCATCAACATGAGCTCAAAGTTTCCCCCTCTCCATTGGCATCCAAGCAATGCCAAGCTCATGTTCATCTCGGATTTCACGAGAGTGTTTTCTCGTCCTACTTGTCACCATTTTCTTCAGGGATCGAATTTTTCGCCACTTCAGGCGCAAGTTTGGATTATGAAAATACAACAGATACTTTCATATTACGTGTGGTATTACATCTTGGGGAAACTGACCTTCACACATCGGCTAGCCTTACACCACTTTGAATGGCATATTCCTGCGGCATGTTCCGCGTTTTCAAGAGCTATTAGTTTTCGTCTTCTGGAGTATCGTTTTAGACTTTGTCTTGTATTTGCTTCTTATCGTTTCTTGTTATTGTCTGGATATTGTGAATCGTTAAGATCACATTAGTTTGTACTTTTCTTTTTTTCTATGTAAGCAAATCCGTTTTTTGTCTTTTTAAAAATATAATCATTAAACCGATAATTTAATATATGAAATTTGACGACAAAAAAATCAATAAATCACACAATAAAGACGGGGTTGGGGTAAGGGTAGTGATTAAGTCTAGCAAAGCTACAACCGTAAGCACATAAAAGGACACAAGTTCGATTCCTCTTAAAATGGATAATATATTTAAACTTGCTCCGGCTCTGGAAGATATATAGGCCTAAAACTTCTAGATTATCAAATAATAGAGGAATAAATACTGAATTCCGACGCCTTTTTGTTATTTTGTTTACTAACAACTCAACAATTTTTCATCTACCTAAATATTTTATTTTTGCTAGCAATTTTGCAAATTAACCAATTTTCTTATTAATCTAGTGCTCTGGAATTCATCACTTATGTTTGACTGGTGGAATTTGTTGTCATCTCTTCGTGAGGATTACTCGAATAGGCCTTTTAAGGTTGGCGTTTCCTTAAATGAAAATAATGCAAGTGATGGTGACCTGGTGGGTTTTCACTATTGTAGCTTTGTTTTTTTTTTTTTTTAATCTTTATACATAGGTGATCATGCCTTAATGTTTTTGGCAGATAGATAGAGAGAGCAACACATATAAAGAGAAAACGAAATGGCAGGTTAAGTGGACAAAGCATTTTTCGATAAAAGAATAGTTTATACATCTTATATAACACATGACTTCCTTAAGTAGAAATCTTTAGTGTTGTCATATCGAAAGCAATGCCATTTTTGGCAAACACTAGTGGAACATGCTCTTTTTCTTATTTCAAAGTATCATCAAATTGACTTACAATACGGCAGACAAAACCATGTCCCAACAACAACGATTCTTAATCTTTTACCAAAAAGAAAAAGAAAACATAGTACTTGTGGAGTCCACCTATGGAGCCTTCTTAAGTTCCATCCTTCTCGCTTCTGTTGATGAGAAGAAACCCAATCACTTCCACTAAAATTTTACAAGTTTTAAGATTTAGATCGTATAAGTAAAATAGTGTTTATCTCTGAGTTGTAAGCTATTAACGATGGTGAACCGTGGTAGTTCAATCGGGTCTTTAGCTTGTTTTCTGCTTTTTTCTATTGTGTTACATTTGCATTTTGATCCTACAACGGCTGTGAGAAAATCAGCTAAAGTGTTTGGTCCGCCTATTCCTCTCGAATGGTCACCACCATCACCCCCAAAAGAAGATTTTGTATCGTTCAAGATCAACATATACAAGAACATTGAACAAACTGCGTTCCGACCCACTACTCCAGGTCCTAGCCAAGGCATCGGACACAAGGAGCCACCTGGTGCTCCATGAAAAAGAATTCGTAGCCTTTTTGAGTCTGAGAAATCTCTGTTTTTGGTATTGATCCTTCTTTTGTTTTTTTTTGTTTTTCTTTATGCAAACAGTTTGTCTTGTGGCGTGGATATGAACATGAATCAATTAAAAGACGGAAGGATTCTATTTTTTTCTTTTTTCCTAAGTACCACAGATCTTGGGATGCTTAGTTTTTTTCTTTTTTTGGTTTTTTGTCTAGATTAATTTTTTGTTTCCTTAACCGTATCGGATCAAACTATAAGATATCTCGTAATTTTGTTGACCAGGAGGTTTTAACCCCCCTTTTAGGTTGGGGACTAAATCATGTAAGATGGTCACTCCCCAAACGCAGCTTGAGCTTCTGACCTATGAGTCCAAAAACTCATTAGTCAATCACTCTGTTCCATGATGCTTGATAGTATACATACATATTTTATTTATACTGAAATTAAAATTATAAGATAACTTTTTTTACCAAAGCTAACGATCAAAATATTGTTATTTAATTAACTTAAATTTTCAAAATGCAATAAATACGCATATATTAAATCAAAAAAATACGGTGATATATCTAATAAGAAAATTAAAGATATATGAATACCCAAACTGTATATAAATTCAAAAAATCCTTAAAGCTAGAAATACTAATGAATTGATATTCCGGTAAGCTGCATCTGAATTTACAAATAAAGTTGATGCAAGAATAGCCTGTTGATATTGTTGTTGAATCATTTTGAACAAAAATGATCTAAGTGAATAAAATTTGTAAATTTGAAAAATATAATATGCTTTGAATATTTTTGTTTTGGAGTTGAATATTTTATTGGAGACAAAATAAACTGCAATTTAGAGTTGCTTTATTTTGGAGTTGAAATTGACAAAATGGGTTCTCAATGATATAACTAAACATCATACACATGTTGCATGATATAATACGGCGATGCACTTATAGACTTATACGTATCCGAAAGATGATTAAAATATTAAAATACGTACACATAAAGTCAATAATATTTTAACGTTTAAAAATCATGATCTTAAATGGTTGAATACATTATGTACGACTTTTGACAAAAATAACATTACGTACGAGAGCAATGAGACGTAGAAGAAGCAATATGTTATAACTCGTAAGAGTAAATGCGGTACTTTAAATTAGTGAATGGTTAAACTAGCAATTAAAATATTTGAATGCAAAATTTTTAACTATTTAAAAAAAAATTAAATTTACGAGTCAAGGATGGATCGGATTCTTCTCCGATGTGCCTATAAAAATAAGAGATGCAAAATTCGGAAGAAAATGAAGCATCTCATGAAAACTGGCAGAAAATAGAGTATTAGAGTCTGAAAATTAGATCTTTAGCATCGGTACCGGTCAGATGATGAGGCGGAGTGCATACAGCTACACGTGATCGATGGGAGAAGTGTGCACCATCTGTACCGGAGGTGTGAAGGGAACGTACAGACCGGTACATGGACCGATGGAAATATTTGCCAGCCATACTGAAAGTGTGAAGGGGAGTGCAGACTAGTGCACCGAGGCCTCCTTAAAACTCCAACATCTCTTAAGATGTTTCGTCTACCCTTTTTGCTCCGTTTTTCTCTAAACTCCGTATTTTCCTTCAAGTGACATTTGAAATAACAAAAAAGATTGACTGATTCTAAAAACACCTGAAAGACAACTAAACTTGATAAAATACTCTAAAACAAAATGGGAAACAAAGATTTGAAGACACTAAAAACATAACACATCATATCACACACAAAATGCCCATGACCGAACAGGTTTGAGACATAGTTACATTATCTTCATATCCGCGATCTCAACTATACATTAAGTGAAACATACGTCATTTTTCAATTCCTTACTTCAAAGATTAATCACTTAATACGACAAAGTCAATGATGTTTAGATTTTTTTCACATTCTTACTATTTATTTTTACGAACTATAACAAATTTGGCGGCTTTGAACTCCAGCCGACAAACCTATTCGGGCAAAATCCTGTCCTCATCAAGACCAAACCCATCGATTTCACCACCACTACAGTGTGCACTTTCAAAAAGGATTAGTAATTAACTTACCATTCTTGATTTGATATGTATATACGTATAATGAATTGGATAATATGAATAAAAGATAGAAAGAAACTGAATTATCTATCAAGTTATTGTTAGTATTTGTCACTTTGCAATGCTGGTTCATTGACTATTAAAACGTTTACTTTAATGTTAAGTGGCTGGCTGAAGGGGAAGTAAAAGAAATGAAGAAAAATTTGTTTATGACTCAAGTATTGCCGAGTGGTTCCGAAAACGCTGTCCAGCTTACCCGGAAACTCACCCGAGACAACAAAAATCGTGCCCACTTTTCCCAAAACCAAACCTCCGATCTAATCCGAAAGTCAATTTAATGATTTTTAAATCTAAAAGAAAAAAAGAAAAAAATTTGCCCCAGTTGTTCTCCTTATGGTCCTATATGCTCAGTGCTCACTATCAGCTCACCCGGTTCACCCCACGTGCAACTCAAACCAAAAACAAATTGTATTCTACTCGAACCAAGTTTTAACCAGTTACATCTAACTCTAAAACAAATTATGTCATTCCGGTTTACGATGCATGTAGTTAAAAAAAAATTTTGTAGTAAACTTTCTTTAAACAACTTTTTCTATATAAATTTTAATTTTATAAAGGAATGAGAAAATTTTTAATGAACGAAAAAATTTGTGTTGAACCAGCTAACATACTTTCTATGCAAAAAAAGGAAAGAAAAATCAAAGAGAAGGTTGTCAGTCAACAAAACACAATGGTTCGGACCTCGTGAACTAAATTTCACCGAACACCTTTCTTTTCCTTCTTGCCAAGAGAGTATCATGTATTTGACGGTTAAGTCTTGAAAATTGCATCTAAAGTTGAAGGCGATCCATTGTAAAGTTGTTCGTAGTTTTTTTCATATGCTAATAAAAATTTCTTTAGTTACTCGACCTTACAGAATTTGTGGTGGAGACGGGACTACTGATGCGAGCAATGAAAGCGGAGCTAGCTAATTATGAAAAGAGAAGAGAGAGCAACGTAACTGAGGAGCAAACAAAGCTAGCAGAATTTGTGGTGGAGACGGGACTACGGATCAGTGGTCCAATAGTCGAACCAATGATAGACTGATTTTTCTTTCCTATAACACATCTTAGATTCTTAGGATTTCCCGGATAAGAAACCTAAGACGCATAACATATTTCGAGGTTGAAGATGTGTAATGTTTCAAATCTTGGGACCAAAAATTTATTCCTTAAAGGCGATAAACCCTGGTCTATGCCAACCATAATGATCCATCCAATAACTAGCCAAACTATTTACGTGCAGAAAGCCCTCTTCATAACGAGACAGTTTACGTGCAGAAGACCAAAAAATCCACTTGATTATTTATAACGAGACAATTTATGTCTAGTGTCAAGAAACCTTTAGTGTTTTAGAAGAGATTTCTTATTGATCTTTGATCGAAGGCAGAGCCTTTATATACAACAAGTTATCAACGTAATTAACCTAATTTACATAACTTAATGAACTCTAATTACATAAGATCCAAGAGGATGTTTTCGAGAAAATCCTGTCCTCAAAGTGAAACCCTTCAAACTCACCACTACTCCAAAATGATCTCTCAAAAACGATTAAGGACTAGCTTTTCATCCATGAGTTGATTTGTATGAGGAATTGTAAGCTTCCAATGTACTGATCATGTGTATCCATATTAACAGGATAATAATATGAATAAAAGTCATAAAGCTTCCAATGTACTAATGTCAGTGTGGTGGTTTAATTTAACAACCAGAAGTCAAGCATAGTAGAATTGTCACATTGTTCTGTTTTCTGTCTTTTTATTCTACATCAGAATTTTTCCCTCTTTCTTTTAGTTTTCACATAAGCTTTTTATATTCTGATTTTATTTCTCATAATTTTTTTAATGCAACTGTTATTAAATTTTACACTAACATAATTGTTAACACAGCAATAAGATAAAAAAAAAACTATAAAACTAGCTAAAAGTAAAACACATATATTTATGTCTGTACTATATACTTTTCATTAAAAATAAGATAAAACTCTATATATTTCTTGGTTCTAATCCTTTCTTTCTTAATTTTTAAAATAAAATGAGATATCAAATCAAATAAAACTCAAAGTAGAATAAAACATAGAGTAAATAAAAAATCTTTGACCATTAAAAAAATCAATAATACTAAAAAAATAGCGAATGCAATATCTACTGTTTTGCTTTAGACCTCATAAATATACGTACTGGCCCTTCCAATGAGAGTTTTAATTGTAATCTCTTATCTTTGATGTTTTCATTTAAAATTCTTCTGCATATCTACTTTTTTAACAAATAATTTGTAAATGTCGTTTGTTTCAATATATTAACGACTAAACAAACAAATAAAACTCAACATTGAGATGTTTATTAAGTGATCCGCCGAATACGTACACCTAAATTCCCCATCAATAATTTAACCCCAAAAAAACCCAATTAATTAACGAGAAACTTACACTATATATAAGAGAATGTCATATGTGGCATGCGGGTATCATTTCATTAAATTAATTAGTTACTACTAATGTGAAAAACACATTTATCGATCACCCAAGAAAAAGAAAATGTAAAGAAACACTTCATTTGAAATCTACATTTACGTAAACAAACCAAAAAATTCTTTATTTTTGTTAAAAGGTCAATCTATTGCCAAATGAAACTGTACCGGAGATTAATTGTTTAATGCTTGTTACAAAAAAAAAAAAAAGTGATAATCTATCGAACTTGTAAAGAGGACATATATGGTATTTGCGGTTTGGTAGATCATGCGTTAGGTAGGATACGAAATTAGTCAACAAAAGACCGTATCTTTATATTTTTGTCTATATTAATAAAAATAGACCGTACCAAGTTCGTGTCGGGCCTTTGAATTATTATTACAACACTATATAGTATGGATCTGCGTGTCCAGTGCAAATTAATAATGTATGTCATATATATTACTCTTTTCTCTAAAAGAAATATTACAGAACATGAGTTTTACATATATGTAATATAAATTATTTTACATCACACGATTATATATACATGAGATTTACACAATATATACACATGTAAGTGCTATATTTTTCTCTCTTCCCCATCATTTGTGTGTATATTATTTATAAGGTAATTGCAAATAATTCTCTCTTTTTTTTTTTTGCCTCTAAATATTTTATTAATTATCGAAATCAATATTACTGTTTACAAAAGAAAGCAAAAAATTGGGACATGAATGATACAGCCCATTGATGTTCAATATTGATATATCTCCTAGCTAGTATATCGACACACATATTATACTCTCTATTCCTGAATGTGAAGCATATCGAGTCGAACATTTGACGTTATTGGTGTATCTCTTGCATGTAATGTTGTAATGTTGTAGACGAAGGTTGATGCTATCATTGTTGATCATATAGATAATGTTTCTGTTATCTCCTTCAAATTCCACTTTCATGTACCATATTCCTCAAGCTGTTTGTAGGGCTCATATTAATATTAATGCTGAGCATTATACTTCTTCCACGGTTTATCGTCCGTAAAATTTATTCATTCTACAATGTAGAAATGTTTCAATGTTTCGTCTAATAATCCAACCAATACCTGAACTATGATTCCTTACATGGTGCGAGACATCAAAGTTACACTTGATCCATCTTTGCGATGGTTTGTGCCATGGTGACGTTCTTTTCCTTTCCCGCCTTTGATCATTAAAATCGTCAATAGTTTCCTCTTCTGTTGTATCTAGCCATTGTTTAGTATATGTCTTAGCTTTCTTCAATGTTTCAGATGCATCTTCCATTTTACGGTTGAAGATCATATCGTTTCGACATTTCCATAGTCTCTACAAAACCCAAAAAAGTATACAACGTACATGTTTTTCCAACCGTGTGTTGTTGTATACTTGAAATAGATAACGGAATTTATCTTCGAGTGAGATATTTAAATCAGAAAAAATATTTGATGGTATACTTGTTGATCTCCAAACAGCCACATCATGTTGACATGTGAAAACTATGTGATCACTTGTTTCTGGTTCAGTACAACGTCTAGACGAAATCGATTGACTCGTATATTACGCTTTCTTAAGTTTTTTGAAGTTGCATTTGCCTGGGAGGCTATTCTCCAAAGAAAATTACGTAACTTTGGTGCTATTTTAAGGCGCCATATTTCATGTGCAATATATGGATGTGCTGCTAGAGGTGGTGGGATATCTTCCTCATTATTATTTGTCGTGGGTGCTACCCAGTAACGCAATTTTACTGTATAATTACCATCTTTATTATGACTCCATATTAGTGAATCCTCCGTATCATGTGCAGGGAGGAATATTTTTATCACTAAGTGATGGTCCATAGGATCGATGTATCTTTGGATCTGTTGAGTGTCCCATTATTTTGTATCCTGATTGATTAGCTCCTTGACCTTCGTATTGGGATCAATATTTGGTACTAAAATCGGCGCACGTGGAGGCGATGTTGAAAGCCATGCATGATTTCCTAAACTTGTCCCGTTACCATTTCTAATGCTAACTTGTACTCCATTTTTGATTAATTCTGCTCCAAACCTCAGTGAATTCCACCAATAAGATGGTGGCATTCCTCGTCGACCATGCAATATATGACCTTTTCAAAAATATCTTGATTTTAGTATCTTGTGTACTAAACTCTCTGGCCGTCTCATAATTTTTCAAACTTGATTTGCAAGTAATAGTTGATTAAATTGGTATAGATCTCTGAACCCCTATCCTCCGTTTCTTTTCGAAGTAGTCATCTTTTTCCATGACACCCATGAAATCTTTTTCTTTTCTGATGTGCTATCCCGCCAAAATTGAGCTATCATGCTATTTATTTCCTTACATAGCTCGATTGGTAATTGGAAAACATTCATTGAGTAGATCGACATTGCAAAAGCCACTACTTTGATTAAAGTTTCTTTTCCGGCAGTTGTAAGATGTTGGTTAATCGACTAATTTGGAAGCCAAGGTTCTAATCGAGATAAGGATTATGATCAATTAATAAAAAAAAATATTAAACTTAGTCTTATCAAGTTTTAGGATAAGATAAGAATAGATTTTTTATAGGATTCGGTGTCAACAAAAACTATTATTATTAGGAATTAGAATGAAGTCTTCTCCCTATAAGTATCATAAGCTTTTGTGTGCTTTGATATATCGAGAGTCATAAGGATTGTTTAGTTTTTGGTGAAACTTTTCTAAACATTAATAAGAAGAGATTTCTTGTTAATTCATTCTTATGACATACAAACCAAGATAAGAAACTTTGTTTGCCATATTTTGGTTTCAACTCTTTCCTTGATGTATTGTAACATCTCTTTTTTCCTTCGCCCGAATAGTTTAGGTAAACCCGGAAATTTTCCACCTCCACCCATGTTTGGAATTTGGAGATATTGCATAATATTATCTCTAGTATACTGGTATACTATGTTTCCAAAGGTGATCGAGGACTTATCCATATTAATTCGTTGGCCTAATGCACTTTTGTACTCCTTAAATATATTGAGTAATTCTGCAGTATTCTTGTAGTCGGCTTTTAAGAAGAAAAGTGAGTTGTCCGCGAACAACAGATGGGAGCTTGCCAGTCCGCCATTACTTAATTTAATTCCTTTCATGTGTCCTTCTCTTTGTGCCATGAGGTTATCATTGAACTAAGAACATCTGCACATAGTATGAATAAATACAGAGATAATGGATCACCTTGGCGTAGTCTCTTCAAAAAATCCATAAGGGCTTCCATTTATCAAGATGGAGAATGTTACAGATTGAACCCATCTCATTATCCATAAAATCCAGCGGTGATCAAAACCTTTCTTTTGTAGCACTCTCAGAAAAGCTCCATTCTATGCAATCATATGCTTTGCTAATGTATGTTTTAACAACCATATAGAAGTTGGAGCATCTTTTCTTTACACGCAAAGAGTACATAACCTCGTGGGCAATTATCACATTGTCAGTGATAAAATATACATGGATAAAAGCCGCTTGGTTTTCTGAGACTACATATGCAAGGAGAATTTTCAATCTCTGTACTAGTATTTTTGATATTATTTTATATATGACATTACATAGACTGATTGGTCAGAAACCCTTTATCGTTATTGACTCGTCTAGTTTTGATATTAAGCACACGTTTGTATGGTTCCATTGTTCAGGGAAGTTACCAGTTTTGAAGAAATGTTTCACCTCATATATAACAGCAGGGCCCACTATCTCCCAGTAATGTTGGTAGAAGGCAGCATTAAAACTAGTCTAGGAACCCTTGTTGGCCCAATTAAAAAAAAACAGGTTGACGTATTTCTTCGATTCTTACGTCACCTGTTAATATTTCATTCATTTCCTCCATGGCTACTACCTGAATATTATGGAGAATATTCGACATATCTGATTGGTTCGTACTTGTGAATAATTCACCAAAAGATCTTGTAGCTTCCATAGCAATATCTATACTCCCATATATACTTTCACTTTGGACGCCTTTGATGTGTGTCAATATATTTCTTGCATTTCTATCTTTAATTGATGCATGAAAAACAAGTATTGAAATCTTCCTCTTTTAGCCATTGGTTTTGGCTTTTAGTTTTCCCAGACTTCTCCTCGTCTAAGCATGCTTGTACCAGATCTTTACACATCCCATGTGTTTGTTCTAGTGTCGTGACCCCATATGTATGGGCTTGATCAATAGCCGATGTCAACGATTTGTTTGGCCGAATATGGTTTGTTTTGTCTCCTCCAATGTACTATTTCTTTACGATAATTCCTTAAACGCTCTAATACTTCTCCTATGTCATTGTTAGTCGTTTCACTCGAAATTTATTGAACTACTCTTTTGAGTTATGGTTGTTGACAAAGTCGTGCATCAAATTGAAAAGGCTTAAAACCTTGATTTGTTCTTCTTTGTATTTTGATAATCGCAGGTCTATGACCCGACTCCACTTCAATACTCCATTTGAGATGCTGGAAATTTTGCTTTCAATTTATCATTTTCCATTGCCTGATCCAACCATAATTCCGTTGTATGTGTTCTTCGTTTTCTCATCCATATCATATTATTTCCGGTAAATGGTAAATCGGAAACTTGACAAGTATGAACCATGTTTCAAAAATAAACTAAACTCAAATTCTCCTATGGTCTTCCTCCTTAATTCTCATTAGCATTTACAACTTCGTTAAAGTCTACACACATTAACCATGACCCTTTACGTTTTAATGCAATATGTTCAAGTCGTTCCCATATAATGTGTCTTAACTTGCGAATTGGATTACCATAAATGCACGAGAGATAATAGGAACCATCTTTATTATTTATTTTACAATCGATAAGAAGTTCCCCCCCCCCCCCCCGCCCACCTACGCCTACGGGTGATACACATTTCACATAGTCATATTCCAACTGGTTTGCCACATCTCTGACCACATCATCGAGATTTTTAGTCTTGATCAATAAGAGTAAATCTGGAGAATAAGTTGCCTTAATTATCTTTAGACGTCAAACCTCCAGTTTACCCCTTAACCCTCGGTAGTTCCAAAATGATGTGTTCATCTTGGCTCTAGTGGCTTTTGGCACATCGTACTCTCTTGATTAGTGTTGTGCTATGTTGGATTTCCTCTACCATTGTTCCTCCTCAATGAACTCGCTCCATCACTTGGCTTCAAGACCCAATTACGAACTTCAACAATCTCAGATTGTCTACATCTACACTTTGTGAAACTCTCATGTGCTTCATCGGATGCATATGTGTGACGCATATCATAGCATAACTATGGAGGTTGATACTCCACAGATTGAGACATTGGTGCCTCTGTTTTACATTTCTTTAAAGTGGATTGGTTCAAGTCTTCTTCTTCATCATTTTTTATATCCTCGTGATTCTCAAGTGGTTTAGGTCCACCACTTGTTATGTTTTCTTCACGATTGTCAATTTGGTCTTTTTCATCATCGTCGTCCCTTCCATCTGGTTCTTCTGGTTCATTCGCTCCTTTTTCAGGACACTCAGACACATCATGAGTCATCTTACCATAAGATGAACAAAAGTTTCAAAGTTTCTTATACAAGAACTTAAGTACACACTTTACATCACCAAATTCGAAGAGCTTCATGAAGCGCATTGGCGCCTTCACATTCCATAACAATCTCACTCGAACATAATCGACTAGGACTGCACCGTCACTTTCAAAATCAATTTTGATGAATTCACCCATATTTCTTCCACCACCAGTGACCATACACTTTGTAAAGATTTGCAGAATGATGTATTTTATTTGCACCTAGAACGGGATATGTTTGAGATTATTATCGGAAGATAGCGGTGTCCACTTCTGAATGGTGCACATCTAATCATTGAAAGACCATCTGCGCCATAACATCGATAACATTGATTCTTTTGCTTAGGGGATTATGATGATAGCTTTATGCGTTCGCAAGTTATCAAAATAATCATAGAGTTATCGTCAAAAAAATTTGATGAGGTAACATGCATAAATGGTACATAGCTAAGAGAGTCATCGTTGTAACCATTGAGCTATCAAGATGAAAAAAACAAGTGTGTTTATCCGTCCATACTCTGTCATAATCTACATGTTTGTTTAATTGGCATATTATGTTCTCTACTATTCATTATTGCGCTAAATATAGTTATCTTAGTATTCTTATTAACAACGCATCGACATCAAACCGATCACAATGCACCGAGTAAAGTAAGATAATTATTTTCGGATAATATTTTTATTGGAATTATTTTCAAATATTGATAACGGTAACATTTTGGTGTCCTGATTATGGGTGTCAAAATGGGTAATCCGACCTAATCCATCTGGGTTTGAGATTTATATGGACGAGTTTAATCCACCCATTTATTTTATGGGTTAAAATTTATATACCCACACCCATAATTATTAAACTCATTGGTTAAATGAGTTATATGGGTTAATCATATAAAAATTAAAGATAATTTAAAAAAAAATAAAGCATACCATATAATTATAAAACTAACAAAAATTTCTAAATAACAAATTAAATTAAAATATATAGTTATTAAAATAAATAAAAGCATCATAAAATCCTAGAACCACAAATTCATAAAACTATAAAATGATAAAACAAAAAAAAGGTTTCTTAATTTAAATAACACGTGAATCTTAAAGAAAAAAATATATTCATCCAACAAAAAGAGAGAGAGAGGGATTCGAATCCTTGATAGTTATTTTTATGAACTATATTGGCTTTCAAAACCGGAGTCATCAACCACACAGTCATCTCTCCAAAAGATAATTCCTATTTTTTTTACCAAATTGGACATAACCATGTAAGTTAATACGATCACTATACAGAAAAAGATATAATATATGACATTTTGATTTCATCACTCCTCTTGTCTACAATTAAAAATGATTTGAATTTTTTTTTAGCAATTTAAGTATGATAATAATAATTATAGTTACTATTAACAAAATAAAGAATATAGATGATAAGTTTACTTTTTTATTATCGACATAATCAAATAAATAAGATCTAGTACAAAATAAAATTTAAAGAAGAATTCAAATTCGATATTTGTTAAAAATACGAGAACCAATAATAAAATATGTTTTAGAATTTAGATGTTTAACATATTTATTATAAATTTCTTAATTTTTCTGTTTTAATGGTACACCACCCATGTTAAACCAAAACCCAAATGGGTTTGATAATATTCACATTAGCAACTGGATAATATTTGTTATTAGTTAACATAATCACCATCTACAAAAATTATTGATCTGTTAAATGTTATCTTGCTAATATTCATACGAAATAATAAAGCTAACATGTGCTGTCACTACATTTGGAGGGCCCACTCATATCTTAACGACCACATTCTAAGTAAGTTGGGATTTAAGATTTGTTTAATAACTAATTTCAATGCTACGTAACTATTTTTTTCAATTATCTATGGATATTAAATTTCATTGACCCTTATTTATACATATATTGTAGCTATTGATAAATAATCAAAATAAATAAAATTTACTATGGTAATGCATATGAATGATATGATGTGTATGTATATTGTATATTATTGATATATATAATTTACTTTATAGTATATATTTTCATCTATCATTTATTTAATATAATATTTTATTAATATTAATCTATTTTCTTGATATAGACAAAATTATTAATCAATATCAGCAATCAATATTTACCAATCATACTACCTTTTAAAAAATCACAGCAAAAATTGTACAATTGCAACAAAAAACCACAAAGCTAAACTCTACATTAAAAAACTAAAGCAATAGCTGTCAGCCTACCTGTAACTAACAGGATCTATGACACCAGAGAATATAAAACACTGTACTCCTAATGACTTTTGTCGTGGAATGGTTTAATCGATCGATCGCATCTCTAATTCAAAAAAATAAAAAGTCTATTTCTCCCGTGCTAAACGATTATATTTTAAATTTAATCTCATTAAGGGACATATTTTGCCTATAAAGTTTAAACATACACCAAGTCAATGAAATCAAACAACAGATCACAAAGAACAATATGGCTCCACTTAACTTGACCATTTTCATTTTCTTATCTTTCATTGTCGTAATCTCATCCTCAAACTTCACTCCATCACGCCACCCATTTGATCCCTTAACCGAGACCGAACTCAAACTCGTCCGAGCCATCATCAACAAGACGTACCCCATTGGTCCGAACCACAAGTTCACTTTCCAATACGTCGGTCTCAACGAACCCGAAAAATCTCTAGTTTTGTCGTGGCACTCATCACCTAACCACACCATCAAACCACCGCCACGTCAAGCGTTCGTCATCGCTCGAGACAATGGCAAAACGCGAGAGATAGTCGTTGACTTTTTCTCTAGAGCCATCGTCTCGGACAAGATCCGCATTGGCAATGGTTACCCTATGCTCTCAAACGATGAGCAAGAAGCATCCACCGACCTTGTTCTCAAGTTCAAGCCGTTTCTTGACTCGGTCGTGAGACGCGGCTTGAACGTTTCGGAGATCGTTTTCACAACGTCAACGATTGGATGGTATGGCGAGAGTAAGGCCGAGACGGAGAGAGTTATTAGATTGATGCCGTTTTATCTTGACGGCACCGTTAATATGTATCTTAGACCTATTGAAGGAATGACGATAATCGTTAACCTTGACGAGATGAAGGTAACGGAGTTTAAGGATAGGTTAACAACTACTATGCCGAAGGCTAACGGAACGGAGTACCGTATTTCGAAGCTTAAGCCGCCGTTTGGACCGACGCTTAGAAACGCTGTCGTTTTGCAGCCGGAGGGTCCAGGGTTCAAGGTCGATGGACACGTCGTCAGGTAAATGATTAACAATTGTGGGACTTTTGCTCTCTCCCAACAGCCACACACATCGTTGTAGATATAAATAATATCTAAATCTTTTCTTTTATTGGGATTTTAAAAAGTTTTTATTGGTGATTTAAAAAAACTTTTAAGGCTTTAACTTTGAAACTAGATAAGTTGAGCCTTATTTATTGGTTATTCGGTCAATCCCTTCGGTTTGAACTACAAAAATATAAAAAAATGAAAACTTTTGGCTAGCTGCCATTATATTCTGAAAGTTTTGTGTGAAGAGGACCCCATACACACTAAGCTTTGTCCCAGTCTTTTCTATTTGGAAATATATAAGAACTCACATTTTCGTGAATACAAATATTTACTCCTCCAATCCCACACAGATACTTAAGATTTCAAACTTTGGTATCACACTCTTGTTTTTCAAAATATTTGAATTTTTGTCATTTATTCCACCCTCAAATTATTTTCTTCTAATACTTTCACGGGTTTATTATGTTAAAGTTCTTTTATCAATAAAATAAATAAAAACCGGAGACAGTATTTCAATCAATGATGGGTCTGTGAGAAAGATTTATCGGATCCTACTTTTTTGTATTTTTCAATAATGGCTTTTCAACTATTTATATAAATCTTATCTTTGAAATCTTTTGTTCACACTTTAACAAAAAAAAAAAAAAAGTTGTTCACAGTATAAACAAATTAGGTGTGCGTTATAAAGAAACGTGCAAATTAACTGATAGTCTGATACCTAATAAATCCGAATTTTAGAAGTAAATATGTGTACTTGGAAAAAAAAAAGTAAACATATATATATATACCAGTTACTAATCTCATACATATGATAACTAGATGGGCAAACTGGGAATTTCACATATCGTTCGACGTTCGAGCTGGCATAGTCATATCTCTCGCGTCCATTTTGGACATGGACGTGAACAAATACCGGCAAGTCCTATACAAAGGTCACTTGTCAGAGATGTTCATACCTTACATGGATCCAAGTGATGATTGGTATTTCATTACATATCTTGACTGTGGTGATTTCGGTTGTGGTCAATGCGCCGTATCTCTTGAGCCATACACTGATTGTCCAGCCGGTGCAGTTTTTATGGATGGGATTTTTGCAGGTCAAGATGGAACTCCCGCAAAAATCCCAAATGTTATGTGCATTTTTGAAAAATATGCTGGAGATATCATGTGGCGACATACGGAAGCTGAAATCCCAAACTTAGAAGTAATAAAACATTGGTTTATCTAGTTATTAGTGTCTTAAATTGTTTATATAATATGATAAAATACGTTATTTATATTTGTATATATGATGATGATGATGCAGATTACGGAGGTTAGACCGGACGTAAGTCTTGTAGCCCGGATTGTGACGACTGTGGGGAACTATGACTATATAGTTGACTATGAGTTCAAGCCTAGTGGTTCCATCAAAATGGGGGTAAAACGACTTTTTCCAACTTTGTCTATAATATATTATAAACATTTTCATTTAGTAATTTAATATACCCACTTGAAACATGGGTTTGTCTATGATATAATATACACATTTTCATTTAGTAATTAAATATATACACCAACATGAAACACGGGGTTCATGATTGAACGATGACCCAAAATAAATAAGTCGGATTAAAGTAAGGCACGATGACAGAAATAAATTCATGATTGAACCACAAGCGTAAGATTCGAATTCTTCACTTTGCTTTTGTTAAATGTTGTGTTGCCCGCCTGATCCCATTCCAATAATTCGGTTGGATTTGAGTTTTTTGGGTTTTTTTTCCGACTAAAAGTTATATTCTGGTTTAATGTATATTTCAACTAAAAGTTGGTTAATTCGATTTGGTTTATAGATTGATACAAAGATAAACTATGGTTCAGTATGGTGTTGGTTCAACCAACATGTTCAATCCTAATTCTAACAATAACAATTTAATTTGCACAGGTCGGCTTAACCGGTGTTCTAGAAGTTAAACCGGTAGAATATATTCACACATCAGAAATCAAAGAAGAGGAGGACATACACGGGACCATTGTCGCCGACAATACCGTTGGTGTTAACCACGACCATTTTGTAACATTCCGTCTTGATCTCGACATCGATGGTACAGATAATTCCTTTGTCCGTAACGAACTTGTAACCAAGAGGACTCCAAAATCTGTTAACACGCCGAGAAAAAGCTATTGGACAACAAAGCCAAAGAAGGCCAAGACCGAGGCAGAGGCTCGGGTGAAACTAGGTTTAAAGGCCGAGGAGCTGGTGGTGGTTAACCCTAACCGGAAAACGAAGCATGGCAATGAGATTGGGTACCGTTTGCTTCATGGGTCAGCGGCAGGCCCACTTCTGGCTCAAGATGATTATCCGCAGATTCGGGCTGCATTCACTAACTATAACGTGTGGATCACGCCGTATAATAGGTCGGAGGTTTGGGCAGGTGGTTTGTACGCTGACAGGAGCCAAGGCGACGATACGTTAGCCGTGTGGTCTCAAAGGTAATTTACATCTCTATTAAAATTTGATTATATTTCTTACGTTGCATGATTTGTCTCAAGCTTTAAAATTTTTAACCTTTTCTTTATATATAAAAGAAAAACCAGGCAAATTTTATGAGTAACAGTTTCTATGTAAAGGTTTAGGTTTTATCTTGTATTTAGCCTTTAGGAGACAAATTAATGTATATATTTTTTGGTGATCAGGAATAGGGAAATAGAGAATAAAGATATAGTGATGTGGTACACCGTCGGATTCCACCATGTCCCATGCCAAGAAGATTTCCCGACGATGCCTACTTTATCCGGTGGCTTTGAACTGCGACCGACCAATTTTTTCGAGCGAAACCCAGTCCTCAAGACCAAACCCATCAAGCTCACCACCGCTAGAAAATGCACTCCTAAAAACGATTGATAACTAGCTTAATCATGTCATTGATGAATTTGATCTACTTCATGAGGCAATGTAACGATTCGAGAAATAATAATGTGGTTTCAAATAAATTGGTTTTATATAATCATCAATTTTCATCTTTGTTGATCAACTAATCATCTATATATCGGTTATTGTTTTCAATATTTTGAAATTTAAAAAGTTGTATACGTTTAAGCTTATATATAATTTTTTAAATCGAATTTCATACTTTTGGATTAGGTTAGAGAAAGTCCTATAAAGTTTGTGTTCGTACTTGAGAGCAAATCCCTTTTTTCTTCAATTTTCAAAATTTCTAAAATCTATATATTTTTCATTTTATAGAGACTGTTGATTTCTAAAATTGTATTTTATTATTTTTTAGGTTTCTTTGTTTCTTTGGTTGTTTGTTTGGTTTTATTTTTAGTTCTTATTTTCTTTTTGTCGTATATTATATTATTATTATTAGAGATATCTGATCTAATTGTAATATAAATGATTATTTGACTATTTACAATACATGCGATTACAATGAACAATTTTTTCAAACAATAATTTTACGACGCAAAATTCTCTTCGACAGACAGTTCTGCATGTACAATATATTCATAATTAATAAAGTTTCTCTTCGACATTCGAATCTACGATAAATTGTTATGCAGATACGACATCCCTATGATGAAAATGTTCTCTCCGCAACACACGAGATCACGACGAATGACTCTATCTGTATGATTCTTCCAACCTCTGAAATTTTTTATATCCTATAATATATGCAATAAACTGCGCTATATGGGATTCGAACTCCAGAACTGGTGTAAAAACTTTTAAACATTTAACCAATTAGCCAATAACGTTTCCAAAATTCTTATCTCACTACTATAATTTTATTAAATTAAAATAAATATAAAAAATAAAATATTATAAAATTTGTACACATATACCAAAATCTATGAATTACAAAAACGTAACGGTATTGTGTTGGTTACGGTAAAATTCACTCGTTCTTTTGTGAATGCAACATCATAAAGGTTTACCGCGTGGGTTGAAAAAAATAGTTAATCACTAGTTTAAAAAATTAATTCAAAAGTACGCATTATGCAACAATTTAATTCATTTTTTTCCAAACTGATATGATGTTGAATTACTTTGTTTATAATCGTAAATAGAGAAAACTATAAAGGGAAAAAGAGTCTAAAACCGCTTGACCCACAAAAGTTTTTTCTCTTCATCTTCTTAAGATGAAAAAATAATATAAAAAAAACACAAAAAAATTTGTTAACACAAAAGCAAAGTAAAGAACCCAACCATAACAACAAAGAGCAAATCCACTACTTTATAAACATACTCATATATATATATATATACGAATGCAAACACAAATACTTATTCTTTTTAATAGTGGAGTAAGCCTCAAGTAACCTCTTCTTCCCTCTCTGGGGAATCAAGAACAAATCAATGGAGGTTCAAGAACAAAATACCCAGAATGGGCGGCCCAAGTTTTCTCTATTTTTCATGGTCATCTTTCTCTTTGGTCTTGCCGCCTTCATTCTGTGCCTTTCATCTGAGTTTCAAAAGGCTAAGGTAATAGGGTTACTCAAGTTATCTATCTTTTATAATGGGGTTAAGGTTTTGATAAAAGTCTACGTTTTTCTTAAAGGGGAAGGATCTGAAATGGGATGGAGAATCTTGTTATTTACCCGAAAATCATACTTTCGGGTTAGGAATCGCTGCTCTGGTTTGTGTTTCCGTTGCTCAGATCGTCGGAAACATTGTGCTCCGCAGAGGTTTCTTGAAAACAGATAAAACCGGAACGACAGCGTTTTGTGTATTTCTTCTATTGTTTTCTTGGTAAGAAAGATGCTTACTAAACCCTTTAACCCAAAAAGAAAAGATGCTTATGACATTGACAGTAGCTTGTAATCTACTGATTTAGTGCCGCCGTGCATTATCTGGATTTAATTTAATGTTATGTAATTATATGGATAATAAATGAATTCATTGCAGGGTTAATTTTGCCGTTGCGGTTATGTTGATAAGCGTTGGCGCAAGCATGAACAGAGAGCAGAGATACGGAAAAGGGTGGCTAAACCGTGAGTGTTACCTAGTGAAAGACGGTGTGTTCGGAGCGTCTGGCGTTCTATGCGTTACGACCCTGGCCGCTAATCTTGGAGCGTTTGCGTCTAAACTCAAATCATCATTACAGGTTGAGACTCAAGACAAACGTAACACCCACAATGTGTAGTAATTTTCTTTTTGCCATTTTCAAGTTGAAAGCAAAGAATTCGATCGAATGGAAATGGAAAGTTTTGATATTAGATATTCATTTGTAACCTAGAAGTTCTAAACCTTTTTTCATAATCTCTTTGAACTGGAGATCACAATAGGTTTAGTTAATCCATTTTTTATTGATTAGTCGTTAGTACAAACTGTGTAATATGATTTTAAAGTGTTGATCATTTTTTAATCATTTTTATTATATTTGTGTTTTCGCGTTAATGACCAGTTAATATTCTAATATGATTATTTAAATATTATAGCTGTAGAATTTAAATGTATATATGTTAAAGCTATAGTTATTTTATATTCAAATACGAACGTAATTAAAAATGAAAGGATACGCTTGCAGTTAACATGCCTTTTATCCGTATTACGTTTGTAATTTGCAAATGCTATTTGTTAAAAAAATATTGCTGGAAATGTTGATGTTTTGAAACAATTAAACTAAAAATCTAGAGTTGAGAATCCGCGTTTAGAGAAAAAAAAAAGCGTTTTCATATTTGGGGCCTGCCGCAACGTAGTTGGCGAGGATCGTGAAAAAAAAAGTGAAACTGATGAAGACAGTGTTTCTACTTTCTAGTTGATAGAGATTGATCATCTAACTAATTCTCAAGGAAAAAGCTAAAACGACGTAATTAAAGCTAAAACGACATCGCACCACACTTCTTATTTAGGAAGCTACGTTGTTATGCCAATAAAATATACACACCCAACATAAACCCATCTGAGCGCAATATAGAAAGGGAAAAAAAAGCGGTTAGAAATTGTTTCTTGGGCCATAAGCAACCTTGCTAGAATGCAATTATCTCATAACACATCCCAAATCTACAAATCTTTAATGAAAAACATATTCAAATATTCAAAAGAAATGACTTCATTAACAAAACCAGTATCAATTCAGAATATTTGAAGACATTGATACTCAATGAACTCTTCCATGATGGCAGTCAAGAGTTCAACGACCGATATATGCAAACTAAAAACACCTATATCTGAGAAACTAGTAAGAGTCTATAGTCATTTACAATGCTCTGTACAGAATAGAACAAAGAAATGAAGGGAAAGCATAACAGAGAAAGAGTTTGGTGAGTGCATCATGCCATGGATCATATATGTATAGCCAGCCAGTAGCAATATGATTCCGATCCATGTATGTGCAACGAAACAGAGTCACTTGGAAGGTGAAGTGGATGATGATGCATCACCAGGGTTACTCTTCTGATCATCCTGAGTAAAACAAAAGCATATGAAACCTTCTCTTTGCTTAGATTAGATCCTCATAATTCTAGGTTTCAGATTTTACCTTAGTAGTGGTAGACGATGATGCACCACCAGGGTTAGTCTTCTGACAATCCTGTTAACAAAAAGCATATAAAAACTTCTCTTTACTTGATCCTCACAGTTCTAGGTTTCAGTTTTTACCTTAGTAGTGTTGGACGATGATGCATCACCAGGGTTAGTCTTCTGATCATCCAGTCAAGAAAAAGCATTTCATCAAACTTCTCTTTGCTTAAGATCCTCACAGTTCTAGGTTTCAGTTTTTACCTTAGTAGTAGTGTTGGTGGTGGTAGGAGGTTTTCGCCCTGGCACAAGCACCGTCAAGTCCTGATTATGAAAAGAAAACACGATTTAATAGGATATATATACGGTGATAAACTATCAAATCGTTGTTAAGTATAATACCAACCTTAACGTCTTTCAGAAAAAACTGGTAAAACCCTTCGACCTTACGGTAAATTCCTCTCACCTCCGTACGCGACACTGTGCTTATACAGAGGCAAATCATTTCACACAAATTCACATAACATGAAGAACATAAGTTACATAACAGTGCTTATACCAAGAAAGAGTATTGATGATAAATAATACTAAGAAAATAGTGCTTTTTCACTTTGTGGAAGACAAAAGCACCAACAAAACACAATATCAAATCAGTATTCCGCTCATAAACAGTCAGAAATCCACAAATAAAACAGCAGAAATCGCACAATACGAAGAACACACAGTGCTTAATCCAGAAAGAAAGCTCCTGGAAGAAACAAAACACCAAGACAACCTCATAAAGAGTTTAAATCTGCAGGTTTTTCATAACATTTGTCGCACACGCATCATCAGAAAACCTCACTATTCCAGTTTCGATTCCTCAAGAAAAGGACCAAATTCAGCAGTGAATCTATCGATCGAAACATCCAAAATCTCACTATTTCAGTTTCCCTTCCTCAAGAAATCTCACAATTAGTAAACGATAGAAAATAGCAGTTTTGAGATAGACAACAGAAACTACTGAGAAAGCGATCGGAATCAGGAAACCAAGTCTATCGATGAAGGTAATGATTAATAACGATCGCAAGAACACCAACAACATCCATAAATCTCACTATTCCAGTTTCGATTCCTCAAGAACTATAACAAGTAAAACAACGAAATCAACTAAGTATTATACACAATCATCTCGACCTCAATCGATCGAATCGATCGGAATCAGGATCGATGAAGGTAATGATAAATAACGATCGCAAGAACACCAACAACATCCACAAATCTCACTGTTCCAGTTTCGATTCCTCAAGAAATCTAACAAGTTAAACAACAAAATCAACTAAGTATTCGACCTATACACAATCATCTCGAACCTAACAATTTTCCGTAATCGCATCAGAAACACCAATTAGAATCCCTAATTCCACAAAGAAGTCAAAAGATTTACGAAATTACCATCGTCGATCCCGAAACTACCATCGTCCAAGTTGACAGTGTAGACCGTTCCCTTGAAGAATTCTTGGCCCCGCTTCGTTGCGAATCTCACCATTGCTCCAACGTTCATCAAGTCTGAAAAGTTACTAGAGTCTACGCTCGCCATGGCTGCTCGAGAGTGATGAGATTCTGTTATCAGTTTCGTTTTCTAACTTCTTCCGGAAGATTCTGTTAGTGATGAGAGTAAGAGCGTTGGATTTATTGCTGTGGAGGTGTTCCTTTATATAGGCCTTTGGAGGGAAATGCGATTGAGATTTTTCTCTCACGCAAATTATAAAACGTCATTTATTTCTTTATTATTATATCCCAATTGAGAAAATATAAAACATACTTTTGATCATTTCTAATACAATATTAGAAAGTTACTATTTTTATTTATTTTAGATTATGACCTATGAGAAACTAGATACTTGGATCCATATTAGGCGGAGGTAATTTTATTATTTATTTTTAAATAGGTTTTCGAAGATAAAATTGAATTTATAGTTTCAAACACTATGATTACTGTTTGATATACGTTGTGTGTTGAATTCAAGTTTTATGTACAGTATATATATGGATGATTTGGTGCATTTAGACTTGTAAATTTTAAATTACAAGTTTTAAAAAAAACCACTGATGTGTTTTACTTTATGACTTTTTAGGATCCACAATATGTGCTATCTATTTTGTAACGGAAATAACTGTATAAATGTTTATTTATATTAGATTTGTAGCAAATTTACAACATCTTAATTTTGTAATACAATCGTAATGATATAGGATAATATTGGTAGTATATTAACCTTTTTTTTGGTCAAATAAATTTTAACCTTTTAAAAACACCTTTTAATAGTATAATTTAAAATTCACTCTGCTTTTTGACTGGTAAAACACCACCATCATCACATGCTCATTCCTCAACCTTGTAAGGCAAATGAAAATTCGTGGTTACTTATGTGATCTTCACATTGACTTGTAATGTAGAAGCTTTCTCAAAGTTATTGTTAGTCTCTCTGCTCATATATTTAACCAAAGTCTTCTTGAATTTTCAGAAATCAACTGATATTTTATGAGTTCCTGTCACACGTTTACAACAGATTATTTGATCTTTTTTCCCCCTAAGTAAAGTTTTAAAGTGTTCCCAGAGAAAGAAATAGAATAACAAACAAAGCTTTTAACATGTGTGTGATGATGATGACATTTGATCTCTGTAAAAAATCTCTTAACATCAGATTTGAAGCCATTAATTAAAAACAAAAGTGCCTTCATTAACGAGAGTCAATAAAATTTCCCATGACTTTCAAAGATTCACAACCTATGCAAACTCAAACACCAACATCTAATGAAGTAAGGTCTAGTCAAGAACATTACTCTGTATGAACCAGAAAGAAGAAGAGTAATGTGACTAATGTCTAATGTCTATCAGTCTATGTTATGTATGCTCTATACATTTCAGTGGATCGTATATGTATGTTCTGGATATGATGTAATATGACTCATATGTATGCAAAGATAACAGTCTCATTCCCACGGCTCAGTGATCAAATCTAGCCTTCTTTGCTGCCTCGTCTCTATCACCATCCTGATAAAACCATTTGAAAAGAACACCATTAATCTCTTTGCTCTAAGCTCATCAATGCACCATAATCTATAGGTTTCAGTTTACCTAAGTATCGGTAGTAGAGTCCCTGTTACGAGCAGATCCTCTCTGACCATCAACTACCAAGGCCGAGGAAGATGATGCTTCACCCACATTAATGTTCTGATCAGTCTGATAAAAGAATTTGAACAACTCACTTAGCTCTATGTTCTGAACTTCTCATAATGCCACACTATTCTAAGTTTAAGTTTCAGTTTTACCTGAGTATTGGTTGGGTTTCCCAAGTTTTGTTCAGCAGCTTGAATCACCTGCAAGTCCTGGTTAACAAAAGATAACATTTTTTGAGTATTTGTTTACATAAAGTGGAGAATACAATAGAACATAAAAATCAGTGGTCGTAATACTAACCGTAGTTTCCCATAGCCTAAAGTAAAAAAGCCCGTTAGCCGGAATAATCTCAGTTCCACGAGTAGCTGTAAAAAACAGAGTCAACTCAAATTACATTAAACTAAAAGAGAACAAAAATTAAGTGTTTATCCAAACAAAACTTTCCAAGAATCCACAAAAGATTCGTCAAAAGAGAAGCTTTTCGATCAAAATCATCGCAAGAAACCAAAACTAACATAAATCTTGGCTGTTCCGATTTCAATTTCGTAATATAAACATCAGAAATCGAACAAGTAAACCAATAAATTAGCAGCTGGGATTGAGATTTCGATGAATATGCAAGAAACTCGACTTCAGTTGCATTTAAAACCCTAAATTACAAAGAATCGAACACTGCATTTGCCGTAGTCGCATCAGTAAACAAGAAGAAAGGAATCAGAGAACCTAATCCATTCACAAGTCCGAAAATAACTAACCATTCTTGATCATAAATCCAGAAGTCTCTGGATTGTAAGAGGAGACAGTTCCTTGGAAGCAGTAATCAATGTTCTTCTTCTTCGCATTAAACTTCACTACAGATCCGATTTCCAATTCTGGAGGATTTCTCGAGTTATCGCTAGCCATTGATGGAAGCTCTGTGTTTTTGGCTTTGGGAGGTTTCGTGTTCTAATTTCTTTGGTGAAGATTGTGTTCGTTCGCTGAGTCAGAGAGCAGCTTGGTGTTGAGAGGTGTACTTTATATAGGCCTTTGGAAGGAAAATACGATTTTATTTTTATTTTTTATAAAACCTTAAAAACTACAAATGCTAATGACTTAATAATGTGGTGAATCGAATATGAATTTACAAATGTCAAATAAAATTCGTCGAAATGAAGTTGACGCAAGAGTAGGTTAATTTACATTTTTTCTTTGTCAAATTATAAATATAAAATTTACTTATTCTTAAATATTAATAGAAATGAAAAAACAGGGTGAAAAGAATTATCCCCAACAATATATTACAACGTGGCACACAAACTGAAATAACCAAAATCGTAAAAGCAAAATTTATAGAGAATCAAACCAATACAAACCGAATCCCGGTTAAATACCTCTAAATTGCACTGTTACACCTCTAAAGCAAACAAACAAACTCTTTCTGGTTACTAAAATCTCATCTCTGCACCTTTATCTCATTTCCAATTTCTCTCTTCAGATCTGAGCTCCGTTGGATCAGAATTATCGCAGACGGTCACGTGAGCAAAGCGCAGGGAGGAGGTCTTTTGATTTCGCATGGTACGATTTCCGATTTCTGATTTCTGATCGGAAAATCCCTAATTCAATCGTTAATTGGTCGGTCGGAGGAGGAGAAAATCACTGGTAGAAATCGAAATTTCCGGTGTGTTTAGTGCTAGGGATTTGAGTATGGAGCAGCTGAAGACAATTGGTAGAGAGCTAGCGATGGGATCGCAAGGAGGATTTGGTCAGTCGAAGGAGTTTCTCGATCTGGTCAAATCAATCGGTGAAGCACGATCTAAAGCAGAAGAAGATCGGATCGTGCTAAGCGAGATCGATATACTGAAACGGCGATTGTTAGAGCCAGATGTTCCCAAGAGGAAGATGAAAGAGTATATTATACGGCTCGTTTACATTGAGATGCTTGGCCACGATGCTTCATTTGCTTACATTCACGCTGTGAAGATGACGCACGATGATAATCTTCTCCTTAAGCGTACTGGTTACTTAGCTGTGACGCTGTTTCTCAATGAAGATCATGACCTTATTATCCTTATTGTCAACACAATCCAGAAAGATCTCAGATCCGATAACTATCTTGTTGTTTGTGCTGCACTTAATGCAATATGTAGGTTGATTAATGAGGAGACGATTCCGGCGGTTTTGCCTCAGGTGGTTGATTTGCTTAATCACCAAAAGGAAGCTGTGAGGAAGAAAGCAATTATGGCTTTGCATAGATTTCATCGGAAGTCTCCTTCTTCTGTTTCACATTTGATCTCCAATTTCAGAAAAAGGCTATGTGATAATGATCCTGGAGTTATGGGTGCGACGCTTTGCCCGTTGTTTGATCTGATAAGTGAAGATCTTAGCTCCTACAAGGATTTGGTTAGCAGTTTCGTCAGCATTCTCAAACAGGTCACTGAGAAAAGATTGCCAAAGAGTTATGATTACCATCAAATGCCTGCACCCTTCATTCAGGTTTCGCATCATATGTGTTCTTCGCTTTAATTTTGCCTTATTGATCTCAGATTTTGCAACTGGTGGTAAGTGTTTGTGTAAATTTTTTGTTTTTAGATCAAATTGCTGAAGATAATGGCGTTGCTGGGTAGTGGTGATAAGAATGCGAGTGAGATCATGTCTATGGTGCTTGGAGATTTGTTTAGAAAGTGTGATTCCTCTACCAATATAGGAAATGCGATCCTTTATGAGTGTATTCGTTGTATTTCTTGTATACTTCCAAATCCCAAGCTGTTAGAAGCTGCTGCTGATGCTATCTCCAAGTTTTTGAAGGTTTGTTGTCTTCCTGATATGTATGCAGATACTCTTGTTAAGCTTATGATTGTATCTAAATCCCGGGCAAACTGTTTGCAGAGTGATAGTCATAATCTGAAGTACATGGGCATTGATGGTCTTGGTCGATTGATAAAAATAAGCCCAGACATTGCGGAGCAGCACCAACTTGCTGTGATAGATTGTTTGGAGGTGAGTAGCCACAAGGGTAAATTTTTTAGTTTGTTTTCATGTGAACACTTTAGAGTTGGTTTCTTACCTAATGTTCTTTTCGTTGCTACTGTCCAACAGGATCCAGATGATACACTCAAGAGGAAGACATTTGAATTGTTGTACAAAATGACCAAGTCCTCTAATGTAGAAGTGATTGTCGACCGAATGATTGATTACATGATTAGCATCAATGATAATCATTACAAAACTGAGATAGCATCTCGTTGTGTTGAGTTGGCTGAACAATTTGCTCCAAGCAATCAATGGTTCATCCAGGTAGCAAACAAACCTCTCTTGTATATTGTGTACTTATATTCTCTTTTTTTGGTTGACAGAATTTTAAACGTGCCCATACTGCAGACCATGAATAAGGTCTTCGAGCATGCAGGAGATCTAGTAAATATTAAGGTGGCACATAACTTGATGCGTTTGATTGCTGAAGGATTTGGAGAGGATGATGATGATGCAGACAGCAAGCTTAGATTATCAGCTGTATGTTGTTCATTCCATTTTTTGTTCATTCTGCATTTATGTGCAAATAGATAGGTAGTTTTTGTTTTGGTAATATATACACTCTTTCAAACAGAGAAATGAGTTGATAGCTGAAATGGCTACCCTAAAATTAGGATTGAGTTTCTAGTCACCTTTCTTACTTCCTGGTTTTGTCTCATAGGTTTAGATACTGTGTTTTTGCATGGTGCTTATGAGTGTGCGTTTATTGATGCAGGTGGAATCATACTTGCAGCTTATTAGTGAGCCAAAGCTTCCATCCCTGTTTCTTCAGGTAGAGTTTGTTTTCAGATCTTTCTGCATAACATTTTTTTCACATCGTATCTATTTATCTTACTGTTGGATTTAAACTCCAGGTCATTTCTTGGGTCTTGGGAGAGTACGGCACAGCTGATGGGAAATATTCTGCCTCATATATTTGTGGAAAGCTGTGCGATGTGGCAGACGCATACTCAAGTGATGAAACTGTTAAGGTATCTCCTCAGCATTTAAATATTATGCAATGAGAAAACTTTTACCTGCTTAGGTGTTCTAGCCATTTGATTCTGTGTATGCTGTAGCTTCTTGTAACACTTGACTGGTCTTGTTAGTTGCATTAGGACAACATGGTGGAGACTGAATTCCATGCAAATATGACTTTACCCATTGCATGCGAAGTTGTCTTCCTAAAATGTATAACCAACACAAAGATTTTCTTATCCGGTAGATTTCTGATCAGGATTATTTGCTAGTATATGTACTGGAGAGTGATAGTGTCACTGCTAACCACAAACTCAGTCCAGGTTGCTACCTTCATAACTACTGCCTGAAATGGTTATGGTTTCCTCTTCTTTTTGAAGGGTTATGCTGTTTCTGCACTGATGAAGATCTATGCATTTGAAATTGCATCTGGGAGAAAGGTGGATGTTTTGCCAGAGGTCTGTATCTTTAGACTGTTCTGAAGTTAAAAACCCAGTCTATAGCCTGTTTTGTCACCGACTGACTGGTTTTATAATGTAGTGCCAATCTTTGATCGAAGAGCTACTGGCTTCACATTCAACAGATCTTCAGCAACGTGCGTATGAGCTTCAGGCTCTCGTTGTTCTAGATGCCCGTGCTGTCGAGACTATAATCCCTTTAGATGCTAGTTGCGAAGACATCGAGGTAACATTTTCTCTTCACAGGTGTTCCATTGAACATGGATTTCTTGAATCTTATTGTCCTTTTCTGAATTAGGTTGATAAGGATCTTTCATTCCTCAATGGCTACGTCCAACAAGCTATCGAGAGTGGAGCACAACCTTATATTTCTGAGAGAGAGCGCTCGGGGATGTTTGAAACAACTGATTACCATTCCCAAAATCATCACGAAGTTCCAGCTCATGCTCTTCGATTCGAAGCCTATGAACTTCCAAAGCCATCAGTGCCACCACAAGCTTCGACCGAGCTTGTTCCAGTACCTGAGCCTACCTATTACAGTGAGCCACACCAACCAATTTCAACATCTTTTGCATCTGAACGAGAGTCATCAGAAATCAAGCTGCGACTTGATGGAGTTAAGCAAAAATGGGGTAGACCGAGCTATCAATCAACCACATCATCTTCTTCTGCTACTACTCAGCAAGCAGCTAATGGTACCACTACACACTCGGATGGAGGAGTTGGTTCATCTAGCTCAAAGCCTCGAAGCAGTTACGAATCAAGGGAATCAAAGAAACCTGAAATTGATCCTGAGAAACAGAGACTCGCTGCGTCGTTGTTTGGTGGATCATCATCAAGAACTGATAGAAAGTCATCTTCTGGTGGTCACAAGCCCGCAAAAGGAACAACCAACAAACCTGCAACTGTACCGAAGGAAATTCCAACCCCTGTTCAACCGCCACCAGACTTGCTCGACTTAGGTGAGCCAACTGCTACAACTGTTACAACGATGGATCCTTTTAAAGAGTTGGAAGGGCTTATAGATTCTTCGAGCCAAGACGGTGGTTCAACCAATGTGATGGGACTATACTCAGATGCAACACCTGTGACCACAGCGACAAGTGTTGACTCTCTCTTATCCGAACTGTCTGATAGCTCCAAAGGAAACTCACGTACGTACCAATCTCAAACCTCGAAAGGACCAAACTCAAAGGAAGCTCTCGAGAAGGACGCACTCGTTAGACAAATGGGTGTGAACCCAACAAGTCAGAACCCTACACTGTTCAAAGATCTCCTTGGCTAGAAGAACCATTCTCCGACCAAACCATCCATTCAGCAACTCACATCATCTTCACCATCCCATATTTGGTAATGTATTGTGGGGTTTTGGTGATAAGTATGTTTCCAATTCAAGAACAGCTTTTTGTTGTACCTAAGTTTCTTCTCAGTTAGGAACTTTCAGTTTACAAAACACAAGAGAGAGGTAAGTCACGCATCGAGATTTTTTATTTTGGTTCCTCGTTTAATTTTGGAGTCACAGTTGTTGGTTTTGAGTTTGTCTTATTGTGTCTATAGAACATTTGTATCATCTTTACTTCTTAGAGGTATTTAATTTTCTTTATGTCAAAGGGTTCATCTCTGTTCGGTAATGTTATCGTAGGCGTTCTCGTCCGTCTTCTCCGCCATTCATTCTTCCACCTTCTGGCTTTCTTTTTCTCCTCCTTTACCAAGTTAAACTGACAAAAGAAATGGTTGACAAGAGAAAAATGGAAAATGTTCAAAATAGTGACCTTTTGGGACATATGCTTTTATGGATTCCATCTTGAATTTGGCTACACATGTAAATCATCTAGACCTCTTTGATTTTCTAGATGGTGAGTTTTTTTTTTCTTTTAATTCAAAAAAATTTTCTAACCGTCATGGCAACCAAACTTTATGGGATGGTTTGAATATGATTTCATAGGCGCAATGGATACAAAGCTATTAGATGTTTCGTATCGGAAAACTGTCCCGGTCTTCGATACTTGCAGCAACATGAGCACTGTTGATGTTGGGATTCTCCAACATTACACGAATCGGGAAATGTAAAAGAAATTCTTATAGATGCTATCTTTCCTTATGGTTACGAGCTACTAATGTGTGACACTGACATATTCTCTTCTAGACAATTCTGTATAGCCCAAAACATGTGAAGGAGTCATGTCTTGATGTTCAGATTTGGCAGAGAGGATCATTAGGATGTGAATTAATCTCCAAACAAAACAAGCTCCTCTGAAGTTCTCGAGTTCCCAAAGGTGAGCAACGTAGAAACGGTCAAACGAGATTTCTTTCGTTGTGATCGAATTAGCTAATCTAGACGTACACAATGATCGAGATAAGAAAAAAAATTATTAAGTAGTTCTTTTGTTTATTAAGATCTCCGATTTTAACTAATAATGGAGAATCAAAACCACCTAAATCCTTCCGAAAAAAAAACATAGCAATACCTAATCTGAAAATAAAAAAACTCCCTAAACCCTAAAATCTCTAAAAACCAACTAACAAATAGCTTCAACAGCGAGCCTCTTAGCAGCACCACCATCAATAGAACACTTTTCTTCTCCTCGAAGACATCAATAGAACACTTTTCTTTCCCAACACATTCCTTAGTAAGGATAGCGGCAGCATCGTTGCTTGCTTCACAAGTTCCTTTCTCAAAGGATCCACAGTTGCCTCCTGGATTACCAAAGGAAACAGCTTGATCTTTCTTCTGTTTTATAAACCCTTGTCTGTATAATATATCTTCATAAATAAGTTCAAGAACATATATTAAATATTAATTGATTTAAAATATATTAAAAATGATAATATTACCATCACTAGTTTCCAAAATCAACAGTACAAATGTTTCCATGGGTAAGAGTGAGTCCTGAGATTGTTTCGAATCTCCGTACTTTGGTTGGTTCAAATTACCTAATATTTTTATCATAACATTTTTCAAAAAATATTACTAATTATTTGAAATGTATATATTATATTTACCATATTAGTCAAAAGGAACACCTTGATCATATGTAGTTGTGATATATGGATCACCTGAAGGATTTTACCATGTAGTAGTTCAAAAGTTCTTCCTCTTTAAAGAATCTTGCAACAACAAATGCAACATCTTCAGTTGTTCTGTGAGGATTTTTGCCTCCCTAGGTATTATACCTACACAAATATATGATAAAAATGTATTTATTTATACGTTCACAAAATTTATACATTAAATTAAAGTAGTTTAGATATAATAATAATAAAAACTGTAGGTATACACCCTCTTTAATTAAGAGATCAACGGTTCAATTTAATCATCATTTCACCTACAACCTTTTATCAAAAAAATAATAATAATAACAAAAATTAATCATTAGTCCAATTTTTAGTCTATATTTTCAGAGTCTTGGGGTTGTTTAGTTCAAAGTTGTCACAATACCAACTATTGCATGTGTTCAACTATAAAATCAAATAATTTACAAATAGTTAGTTTTTATAAATTAATTTAATGAAAATTCACAAAATTATAAAATTAGGTTAATTTAATTAGCATAGGTTGACAAGCATGTTGACACATATTCATGGAACACCAACGTCAAAAGATTGAACCATATTTGCACATCAGTGAATATATGCTCTACCTGTTGTTCCGTAAGATCCAATCACATTTTCATATTCATTTTCAATCTGCAAGATTAGAAAATCAAATTATAATTTTTTTTGTATATTATTTCATCAATATATATATATATATATATATAATGGATAACATAATATTAAAAGTTTAATTACATGGGCAAGAATAATTGGACCTCTGCAAAGAACTTCTCTTTCTTTACCATATCTACTATCATAATTGTAAAATTTTGCATCTCATTCTGTATTTGTTACATCCAAATATTTTTTAAATAAAATAATAGTATTATACACAAAATTTGATAGAAAATTGGGGAATACAAATTACCATAAAAGCGTGTGTTAGAAGTTCTTAATTCCATTCCAGGCATGTTGTGCAGCCACACTGTAAATCCTTTGTTTTAATAGATTATATAAATTTAACGATCAATATTAATAAAAAAGGAAAACTTAATATATATAAACAAGATAAGATTGAGAAAAAAACTAATATCAAAGAAGAATCAATTACTCATGACACCATCAAATAAAAGAGAGAAGTAAAGAACCGAAAAAAAGTGACATTTATTTATCTGGTTTAGTTTGGTTTGGTTTTCAGGTTTTAAACGCTAGAAAATATACCATATTCATGATTAAATTATATTTTGATTCAGTTTGGTTTAGAAATTTCTATCCATTTCAGGTTAAGATTGGGTTTAACTCAGATTTGGAAATTCCTTTTGTAAATATAATATGTTCAAATGGATTTTTCTATATACTTACGAGAAATATTAATTTTAATGAACTTTCGTTAGATTGGTTTCATAAAATTTCGATTTGATTGAAGTTAGGTTCGAATAATTTGATATAAGAATTTTTGTTCCGATCGGATTTTCTATTTATAATTCGATTTAGGTTTAGAAGTGTTGGTTCAGTTTAAGACAATTTGGTTCGTTTCGAGAAATCTAACCTAGAAAAAGATAGTGCTCTTCAATAAAGAATAATACAAAAAAGTTTATCTATGAATTTAAGAGAACAAATAGAGAAACTGAGAAGACTCGCTGAGACCCTTGTGATTTTTAAGAATGTAAGCTAACTAGTTTTGGGCCTCTTAAATGGCCCTAATTGGGCTTCAACATATGTCTAATATTGAGGCTTGTTTTATGAAATGGGAGTAAATGTAAGGGTTGATATGTAATTTTAGAAACAATTTAGGCTTAGGTAACGAAACGGCATCGTTATTGGTGATGACCCGGTCGCTTTCTTCCCCCTCCGGCGACCCCACATGGCGGACGCTCCGCCGCAACATTGTTCTTAATCTGAACCAAACGCAAACGATACGCTTAGTGGAAACCCTAATTAATATCAGATGATGGTTAATTTGTTTTTATTTTATTTTAATTGGATTAATTGACTGTCTTTTTTTTTTTGGTCACACAAATTGATTGTCTACTTGTTAATTACAATTGTTTACTAGAGATTTGTGTTACTTTGTCTGAGGCTTTTGAAAGTTTTGACCTTGGATTTGCTGATAGTTCTATAACTTTTGCTCTTGAATTTTGAAGTATATTGAGTATAGTTATTTCTTGATATTTTCTAGTTTACTTACTGCTCTGCCTCTGAAACTAGCTGGACTTGTTCCTGTTTAATGTGTATTGACATTGATGGTATATATATATATATATATATGCAAATGCTATGAATGGTATATGAATTTTCATCTTTACTTGGATAACATTCGAGCCTTTTTAAGTTTTCATTAGCCGACATTTTGATGTGAGCTGCGTATAGAAGTGAAGGTACATTAATATTGATGCGGTTGTTTAATCATTGTAGATGTTAAACATTTTCTTGGTTGACAGAGTTTATGTCGATAGTAAGGCTAAATTGTAAATTATAATCTTCACTCACCAGGTTTTAGCTGATATACGCTTATTACCATTTGGCTTTCTTGTTTACCTAATGATAATATATTAACGGTAGATCGCTTTGGTGAATCACACCTTGTTCTGAATGACAGGCCGTTTCACGAACTTGGTTAACATCTATGACTTAAGATATTGCATTTTCTCATCCTCTCTGGTTAGTTTATGTTATCTCATTAAGGTAGATAGGGTTGTAGTCAATTCTGCTAATTTAGTACACTAAAAACAGCAACTAGTGTACTTATAATATATGTATATAGGGAAAAAAACATGATTAGATCATATGATCACTTGCTTTCGTATGTAAATCACTACAAGGATGATGTATTTAGGTCTGAGAAAACACCTTGAGTTAGTGAATGACGTTTCGAGTTTTTACTCAAGGGTATAAGATGGTTCTTTTAGGTGATGACAATGACACTTGACAAACTAGGGAGTGACATGGATTTCTCTTGTTGCATCAGCTTCCACTTGACTAAAGTGAATCACGTTTTTTAATGTGTAAGCATATCTTGTGGGCCTATTCATCCAATGATTTGTTTTATCTTTTTTGATTTTTCGTTATTATTTTTGCTCCTCTATAGCCTGTAGCCTTCCCACTTCTTTCCTTTTGGTTATAATTATTTTGTAGCTAACGATGTGAAGTATAACAGCCATTTAAAGTTTTCTTCAATTATTCGTCATATTTGTTATGAAAGCGAAAGCTCATTCCTTTAGCTATGTTGACATAATGATGAAGTTAAAAATTTCTGCTTTTGTGAAAAAGAAACATCAAAACTACCACTAAAGAACTTGAGATAACAATGAGAGCTATGGTCAGGTATGTTTGCTTATGTCCTGTCCTTGTTACTCTCATTATCAAACAAGTTGTTTCTATTCTTATATCATTGATTTTTTTTCACCAGTTGATGCACTTGTAAGTGACTAGTAAGGTGTTAGAGATTTAGTAGACCTTTTGAATTTTAAGGAACCCCACAAAGATACAACAATCATCTCCACAGAAGAGTGGCCCGAAAGATTAGTCACTTTCGTTTCACTATTTTGCAAATGGGAATTCGTATATACTTTGGCTTCCCACTCTTATCTCATACATTATCTCATTGTTTTTATTCTCAAACTTAGGAGTAGTCTTATCATCTAGCCTAAAATACAAGAAAGTCGTCGGATATATATCTCGGATACTTGAGTTAAATCGACCAAAATTCGACGACTTTTATCTTTCTTCTAATACTATTATTTATTCCTTGGTTGCAGTAGGAAAAAATTTCTTTGGAGCTTCTTGAAGTTACCTCAACTTCACTCGATGAAGTGCCATGTAGGCCATGAGTCGATAACCAACCAACATCACTCCCATTACAAACACGTCGATCCACAAGTTGTTCAGTCCCATTGATTTGATTGCTGGAAAATCTCCAACTCTACACCAGACTCCTTTTGAACACTCATAGTAGTCATCATCAGTGTATTGAATACCCAAAAGCAGCTTGTAACAGTAGTAGCTATAGCTTAAGTACTTGAGCCATACGATGAAGGGAGGGATGTGTTGCACGTAATACCCTCCAGCTATGAGAAACACGAGTGTGGTAACAGATGCTAACGTTGTGGCTTGCTTGATGTTCATTAGCAGAGCACCAAAGGCTAAGCCAAGACCTTGAGCAACAAGGACTGAGTAGAGAACGACCAGTAGTGAGAGGATGAACGTTGTGGGGTCAGGTTTAAGTCCACCCATCCAGTAAATTATGAACACAAAAGCAGTTGGAAGGGCAAGTTCCAAGGGCAAGTCCCCAATGTTTCTAGCCATGAAGTAGGAAGAAAGACGGTACATTCCCGAAGACCGCTCTTTAATTAGCATTCTTTTCTCTTGGGGAAATGTGAAAACCGCATTGTATAGTGGGTAGAAGCCCCAGAAGACTGAGAAGAAGAAGAGCAAGGCGGTCTGCATTCAGAATAAATGTAGAATGATAGTTAGATTCAAAAAATGTGTTTAATGATAATTGAAGATGATCATTAGCATCAAGAAGAAGAGCCTTACTCTATCTTGGATGTGAGATTCTGGAGTACGCCACCATAGAAGGCCACCAAGAATAGCCACACTGATGACTTGGAAAATCCTGAGCTTGTTGAAAGATTCAAATCTCCTTTCTCTGATCCCTCTTTGTAGCAATACAATGAACTGGTACCACCAAGTTGTGCACCATTGTTCTGACTTGAGATTTTTGGCTGTTCCATGTAAAGAACAGTTAACATCAGATTATTAGTGATGTAGAGGAGCAGAAGCAGAAGAACTACTTCGTAAAAGCGAAAAATTACCAGCAGCTTTGGTGTACTCATAGCTATGAGAATCTGCATTGCAGAGTTCAGCTTTAAGTTTAGTAGAAATATTCTTCTCATAAGCTGAAACAAGAGCTTCTTTTACTGTCTTCTGTTCTTGCTCCGAGGTCTCCTTTTGAGTATCAGGTGGGATTCCTGAAGTTTTCAAAGTTTTGATGAATTAAAAAGGTGTTCTTGTTTTTCTCAATTTGTCATCATCAAGAAGCATAAAGAGAAAAGTCGTTTACCGTTTGCAAGGTCAAGTAAAAGGTCAGCTGGGTTAACTGTCATGGAAGTAGAGAATCCAACAGAACTGAAATATTCCACAGCAGAAGATGCAGAGCCATAGTAAATTGGACTTCCTTCAGACAACAAAACCACCTTGTCAAACATATGGTATATACGGCTTGATGGCTGGTGAATTGTGGTGACTACTGTTCTTCCTCCAGAAGCCAACCGTTTGATTGTTGTCATGATACGATGAGCAGTTGTCGAATCGAGACCTGAAGTTGGTTCATCAAGAAGAAGCAAGCTAGGATTGATTAGCATTTCTTGACCAATGCTAACTCTTTTTTTCTCCCCTCCTGATATTCCTCTGAACAATGGTCCTCCTATCATACTGTTTTTACATCTAGTTAACCCGAGCTCAGTGATAACTCGGTCCACATGCTCAGCCTTCTCGTCTCTGGTCAAGGTACTTGGTAACCGTAGAAGTGCAGTAAAGAAGAGAGTCTCCCAAACAGTGAGGTGAGGATACAGAACATCATCCTGAGCAACAAAACCTGTTCTGCGCTTGATGTTGCCGGAGAAAGGCTGACTGTTGTACATGACTTTACCTGAGAAAGTTTTGGAGAGGCGGCCACCGAGAGCTGATAGAAGAGTTGTTTTGCCACTTCCTGATGGACCTAACATAGCTAGAATCTCTCCTGGACAAACCATTCCTGTTATCCCATTCAGAATCGTCTTCTCTTTGCTGCTCCATGATCCAAAACACTGACTAGTTTGCTCTATCTTAACCTTGTACTCAATCTCCTCAAACTGTACAACCACAAAGCAACCAATGATAAATGCATACTTCTGATGAGATTTGCAGGTAAAACTCAAAATCTCAGCAGAAAATTAAATTAAGAAGTGAACAAGACTGAGAGAGAGACACACCTTGAGAGTTATGGGGAACATAGCCAGCTCAAGACCAGGTTGTGACTTGCTCTGAGTTTCTGACATGTCTGTCAAACCTTGTACAATGACTCCACCATCTTCTTCAGGCCTTGGTGCTATGCAATTCTGAGGCATGATAGCTTCTGCACTCGTCCTCGTCGCAGCCACCGTGATGCTCTAACGGAAAGCTCTTAATGGTCCTAATGGTATCAGAGTTAACAAAGCTAAGAAAACTTTAAAAGCAAGTGGTTTTGGTAACTTTCTTCTTGATATCCCTCAAAGGGAAACCAAGTGAGCACATGAATATATAGTAGTATGAGAAACACACCTCACACACTTAGAATTTACTTCTCTGTGTTGTAAGAACAGAAAGAGAAAGAGAAAGACAGAAAAAAGGGCTTTCTTTACGATGTTGGCCGATCAATGGTCTATGGTGGGTTCCCACCTTTACTCTCTTATAGCTTAATTTATTGTAAAGCTAATTCCTTTACCAAATATTTATACCTATCTCTTCATTTGTTCCATTTTATCAGAATCTTACCTCATCTTTTACTTAAATATTGAGTCTTGACGCCTGTGGATTCTAATATTGCAACTGTCGATCGAAGTTGTTATTATTGAAAATTTTCATCAGTTTGTTGTTAGGTTCTAAGAAGCTCTTAACCGTTTGATGTGATTGCAGATTATCAAGTCGTTAGCATGCCTCAACTATTTAGACTTGGTAACTTCTTGAACTTCTTTGTTTTAACACATGATTTACATTTTGCTTAAAACAAAAAGTGGAAAATGAAAAGGAAGAGACTTTGCGGCTTTTGCATAATACATGAACAATAATTATGCTCTCCACCATTTCAGAACTCAAAACTGCCTATATCACAAGCCATCCAAGTGGGAAGATCTTCTAAATCTTCAAAAGACTATAATATCTCTTAAGTTTTAAAATTTATCTATATAATAATAGTGATCTCAATAAATGCCTAAGTTGTTTAGAATAATTTTATATTTTTGAAAATTGTGTGCATTCATTATTATATTTTCTGTTTTATATAAAGTTGTGTCCGTTCACTATTTAACATTCATATCTTTTTACCTCTATTTATATCTTTCACTTCTTAGGTAACTAACCATTTTTATATTTTGTTAAAATTTTAGTTTAAGAAATAATCCAAATCATTTGTATTTTAGTAACGAACGTTATTCAATAAAAAAAGATCCTATAATTTTTTTTAACTAATGATTTTTAGAAATCTCATAAAAGTATAAAAAATATTAAACAGTTTTATATGAAAATTCAAATAAAGATGCAATTCTTAATGAAGAGTTATGATTCAGAGACGCAATCCCTGACAAAAAAATAGTTTGCATATGAGGATTGCATTTTTAATCATATATTTATATAAAATATATCTTATATTTTCAAGTGATTTTTTTAATTAGAAGGTTGTATCTACTCATTGTGACTTTTTGTTTGATATATTTTCACTTGGGATCACGTCTCTTCAGCATAATTTGTTTCTTACTAATAATATATTTTCACTTAGGATCACGTCTCTTCAGCATAATTTGTTTCTTACTAATAATAACAATTTCAATATATGTTTCCGAGGATTGAGTCTCATTATTATAGTTTTTTATAAAATATTATATATATATATATATAATCATTAAATTTTTTTGGAAGATTTCATCTGCTCATTGTGATTGCATCTCACATCCATAGTTCTTTCTTGAACTATGCTTGCATTTTTTGATCGTAACTTTTTGCTTAGATAGTTATTTATTTTACTAACAGTAAATAAATCGATTTTACAAAAGTGGATAAACGAAAAGATGATAGAACGACGTACCTAGAGCTAGGGAGATCCAGCGAGACGTATGAACGAAGAATTATATAGAAGAAGCGTGATCGAAACCGGTGAATAGATGGGCGAGACTGAAACCGGTGAATAGAGACAATTCCGTCGATAAAAGGAGGGTCGGTGACAAAGAATAATGGACTATAGAGTCGCCGTAATTCGACAATAATCAAATAGTAAATGTGAGATTTATAGAAGAAGAAAAAAAGAGAAGCAGAAAAACAGTAAACCGTTGAACAAATTACAAATATAGAAATAGACAACTTAACACGTTTGACAAAGAATAACGTTGATTTCACAGGAAAAAAAAGAAGCATTAGTTCGAAAAAAACAAAAGAATTGACTTTTCATTTAATAAATTAATAACAACAACAGTTAATCAAAGGAAAGAAAAATCATATCCGGAGATGAGAAAACAAAATAATTTCAACCGTTATATTAAATGTTTAAAAAAGAAAAAGAAAAAATTATATCAACAAATTGTAATAGTGAGTTTGCTGTTATATATGACTTATTTTTTGGGTTTTAATGTTAAGATGTTATATATGACTTGCCCCTATATTATTGTTCAAAACAGTGTAACCCCAAAATTCTACTTCTTTTTGGCAAATATTTTAGATAGATCTCACATGTCATCTCATGTCATTTGCTATATCTCTGCATTATCAAGCTTTCATGTGCTGATGTTGTCTGCATGTGAAACACTATGTTTACTCAAGAAAATCTATTTCTGCCTAAAAAACAGCACACCATATAAATAGTAAATAGATGTGGTGATCTGGTTATAGATACTCTTACTTTTCATTATCCATTTGCTAAAACTCAGAATTGCGCACATTTCAACGATAATTTTATGATTTTTGTAGTGTCTCATGTCTTTCAATTCGCCGTATCTTGTAAGAGTTCATATCACACATGAAAAAGTTGCAGCGTGCCTGCGACAAACAACCAAAGGTCATATTCTTGAGATAGCCTGAGAATCTTTTACCACTATTCTTGTGTAACCACCAGAGATTTATATATGCGGTAACTAACATATCTGTCTTATCCGGCCACAACTAATCCAGTAGATGGTAGGTTCGTTTGATAGAGGAATTGTTTGATGTCTGGTTAAAATGTATGGATAGAGACATTAGACATATACAATGATCAGGCTTAACTTGTAGTGAATCTCCATCATCCAAATAAAAGACAAAGTATCTTCGCACGTTGTTCTTGTTGTTTATTTATACAAAATGAGATACATTTTCAGACGGAAGTTGACACTATAGGCATCTTTTCCAACGTCACATTACCACATCGATTCTCTGTTTTTTTTTCTCCCCAATAATGTATACAGAAAATTCTAAGCTCTTTGGTGCATTTATTTCCTAGATCCAGTTACAAACTTACAATGATAAACTTTGCTTACTAACTTTTATAAAGACATTTTATCAAAATAACATTATTTTATATAAAGATTAAAGACATACACAGTATAGATATAATTTATCCCCCGTAATTAATGTGAACATGATATCTTTTATATAATTAAGTTTACTCATATTATTACAATCTTTTTAATTTTTAAATTATCAGATTTGGACTTAAATCATATAACGAAGCATATATAATACCTACTTGTTAAGTTACAATGTCGTAAATTCGTAGTGACATATATAATACCTACTTGTCAAGTTATTGTGTGTCTGTGTGCGCATATATATTTAATATGTATATTTGTCTAAAGATATATATGTTATTGTATATATAAGTATATTATGATGTAAATTGTTATAAAAATTACCCCAAGTATATTTAGTAAGACTTATTAAGTAACTTTCTTTTTATTGATTTTATAAATTAAGAACAAACAACCAAAACAATCTAGAGGTTTGAATAAAACCCTAATTTATTTAATTTAGATATCTTTTAACTTAAATAATATATACTACAATAATATTTTCATCACATATATGTTCAAATATTATCAGCTGTTTGAATCATTTAAAATTTTCAATAAATTAATTTTTTATTATTTTCATATAGTTATAGACAAAATAATTTTATATATAACATAATTCACAATCTCAAATTTTAAATATTTATTTAATTATTTATTATGTATGCATGCATGGTTCAAAAGTTCAATTAATACCGGGACGACAACAAAAAATTAATTATTTCTACGAATAACATGGATATCAAATATTGTATAAGTATTTTCATTGCACAATTCCGCGAAGCAATCTTCAAAAAAGACGTCATAAATTTGGGATTAAATTAACTTATAGAGGTCATCCACTGTGGCTATTGAAATATATCCGAAAAGATATTTCAAATAAACACTACAATTTGCAGGATACAAGTGATGGTCATTTCCATTGGACATCGTTAGAAAAGGTATTTTTGATAGATTTTTCGACGAAAAAGTTGAAAATTTAAAATTTGTCAAAAATTTGTTTGAAATTTTTGACGAATTTCTGACAGTCTCCGTCGTTGGTAAAATCGTCAAAAATGTGTTGAAAGTCTGTCGAAAACATAATTTTAACAAATTTTTGATGGATTTCCGACCATCAAAGTTTCTGACGAATTTTTGAGAATATTTTACCATCGATTATTATCCGACAAATTTAATATTTATTTATTAGATTTATTAAAATATATAATTAAATTTAAAAGTTCTAAGAAAATTATATTCAAATTTAAAATTAAATATTTAAATCCAAAACAAAATATTCAAAAAATATATTCATAAACTAAAAAATATTTATAAAACATAAAACATAAACATAAAAATCATCCACGACTTCACATCTTGGCCATGAAATTTTCTATCATAGCCTTTGTCGCTTCCATCTCGGTATTCATCGTTTCCATCTCGGCCTTCATCGTTTCCATCTCGGCCTTCATCGTTTCCATCTCCATCTTCGTCGCTTTCATCTCAGTCTTCGTCGTTGCGTTTGTGCTAGTCAATTCTTCATATCGTTTATCATTCTCTAGAGAAGATTCTTTGATGGTGTGAATGTCATTTTTACAAATCCGTGATCTCAGTCGTCTTCTCTGCAAGTAGGGTTCCAAGCTCGATTTCTTCTGAAAACCATGAAATGACTTGAGATGAATCGTTATACACCTTTGAAACCCCGAAAAGACGACATTTGCTCTTTGGAATTATCTAGAATTTAATCAAACAAAATATAAATGTTAAAGTTATAAAACAAACTTTAAAATTTGATAAAAATAAATTTTATTTATTTCGATGACGAATTCATTCCATTTCTCAATAAGAATGTTATTGGAAGAGCCTCCTTCTCCTGCCGGCTGAGATTGAAAATACTCCTCTTCGAGCTATTTCACGGTCTTGACGAGCTCCCGAGAGACTTGATCTTGAATTTGCTTCGCCTTCTTGTTGATGTGAATATCCTTCACCAACCTAAGATGTGAGGGACGCACACCGTCTATCTGAAACTGTAAAAGAAAAGAACAAATAATCAAATTATAAGAAATAAATTAAAACAAATAAAAGATCTATTAAAAACTTACCATTGGCGGCTCTTCCTGGGACAACAAGTTCGTTGTTCCAGCGTTGTGCGTGGCAATTCCTTTGCCTCCACACCTGCTCAGCCGGTTGCCAGAGTTTGTCTTCGAGGTTTTATCGGTCTCAGATTGCTTTCAATAATCGACAAACTCATTCCAAAGCTCGTATTTGTATATGAAATCCATGGACACCTCATTGTGACTCCACTTGTTTTTCCACTCGCAAAAGTTTTTCGAGTACATTTTGTCCGCTTTAGACTCAAACTACTTTCTGATCCGAGTATGATGTTTCATATCCCAGTTAAACTATTGCTGCAAAAATATAAAATTTCTGTTAAATTATAAAACATAGAAATAGAAAGTTAAGTTTGAAAAAATAAATACTTATCGCAAATTGATAGAACCATAATTCGCGCTCTTGTGGAGGCATGGTCGAAAATGTCGGGTACGAATGCGTAACCATTCCGTTAAGCATCTGGTTGATTGTTTTGGTTATTCCATTGTTGGAATAACCGAACTTACAAATAAATACGGAACTTTAAATGTTAGTAGAAAAAAAAAAAATGTATATGTATAAGGAAAAAAATATTGTAAAAAGTTACCAAATAACTCCTCCAACCCGTCTATGAATTCTTTACACTTTCTCTCTGTCGGGTTGAAATATGAAATCTTCAACGTTCATTTGCGTTGACGCTGTCGATTGCGTCTCCGAAATATGATTCGGTGGATTCTAGAAACCATCTAGCCTCGTTCCATTCCTCCTTACCACAGCTGCACTCGATACACCTCGTAAAAAACGCGAGGCAAAAAATTGATAGTAACCGTAATCCATTCAAAAAAATAAAAATTACTCAGAATATAATTAATCAAAATTCAGACGAAAAAAAAAATCAAAATTCAAAACAGAAAATAGAATTAATTTTATATTAAGAATTCTTTTAAAAAAATTCAAATAAAATTCTAAAATTCTCTAAAATTTGAATATTTCTTATAAATTCCCAAAATTCTCACAAAATTCAAATAAAATTAAAAAAATCCAAATAAAATTTAAACTTAATCTTATACGCAAAAAAATTGATCTTATTCATAAATTTCAAATAAATTTTAAAAAATTCAAATAAAATTAAAAATTAATCTTATTCATAAAACCTTTATAAGATTAATCAATAAATTTAAATAAAATTCAAAACATTCAAATAAAAATTCAAAATCATAATAAAATTCAAAATTAATTTATAAAATTCAAAATGATCTTAATCATAAAATTATAATAAAACTAAAATAATACACAAATCAAATTCAAATAAAATCAAAACCCAAATAAAATTTTAAAAAACTAAAATCCAAATCATAATTTCTTAAACCTAAATCAAAATCAAAAATTCCAAATCCTAAATATATATGGTCCTTCAGAAATCCGTCATAAATTTCTAACGAAGTTTCGACAAACCATATATATATATATATATATATAATATACTCCACATTAAACACATGTTTAACATGGGAAACGTTAATCCCTAAACATTTTGGAAATCTGTCAAAAATTTCCAACAGATTTTCGAAGGGTTTGGGGTTTCGGGGTTAAATTCTATAATTATCGATACTCACCATTGCTAAAACGATGTTATAACTTATTTAAAAGACATAATTCTCAAAGTAACACTATAAACCATAGTTTTTGATGTTACACGGATTTGAATAGATTACGAGTTCATTGATTAATAACAATACATATACTTTAACAACACACTTATAACATAGATGATTTGAAAATGAAAATCTGAAATTTATGATATTAATGTACATCAATAAAACTTCAATATAGTTTAAAAGACTTTAAATGATAGTAAGAACTGATTCAAAGTGAAACGAAGCCGATCGGTGCCCAAACCTCAAAACCCGTCAGAAATCTGTTAGAAATTTCTGGCAGATTTTCGATGGGTTTAGGGGTTATATGTGTCCCACATGCACTCTTTTAAGAAACCGTGTCTAAATTTTCGTCTTGTCGTCAAAAATTTCAGACAGATACGCAAAAATTTAGGTGCGGTTACGTTTCGCCAAATGTTTTAAGCACAGTGCAGAATCATTTTCTAGATTTTTGGACAGATTCCGACGGGTATATCCATCGGAATTTCTTTTATTTAATACGTCTTCTTCTTACCTGCGACAAAACCGCCATTAAAGAAAAAAATTCCCTCTATCGCCTCCCTTCATCGATTTTGCCGTTTCTACTCTAAAATCACTCCAAATATCGCCGAATCTAACACACATGGATTACAATCTATCACACCAATCCAATTGTAAGTTTTCATATTTATTTAGTGAATAAAAGTTTGTATAATGGATTTAGGGTTCGATTTAGGTTTTTAGAAGTTAGATTTAGAGTTTTGGAAGTTAGATTTAGGGTTTTGGAAGTTAGATATAGGATTATCGGTCTCTCACCTCTATCATCATGGCGAGCAAGACGTTGACTGTTCGTACGAATTTCCAATGGAAAGTAATATTCGGCAAAGTGTTAGAATTTTTCGTTGAGACTCTATGCAACAATAGATTCCTCAACTTTGATTAATATTTTTTTACCTTCTTCTTGAGATGGAACAAGTACCACTCAAAATGATACATCCACCAGTATTGAACATGGCCTCCTAGTAATGTTTCTTGTGAGAGGTGGATTGGAACATATTCCATAACATCGAAGCAATACGGGGGAAATATCTTGTCCTGATTCCAAATGATCATCAGTATATAATCCTCTAAATTGCGAATACCCTCAGCTGTAAGTATTCTCAAACACAAATATACGCTTAGTAAATTGATAAAATCAAGCAAGTAATGATATTTACCCGCAGTTGTTTGGTGGACATTTTCATCAAGAAGATGGGCAAAGGCAAATGGAAGTAGTTATTGCATGACAACATGACAATCATAACTCTTCATTCTAGTAAACTTCACTTCTCCATAATCAACGCAATTACGTAGATTAGATGTGTATCCATCAGTGAATTTAACATCTTCGCGAATTCAATCAAAATATTATTGTTTCTTAGTTGCGTGTGTCTAATTGGTAGGTATGTATAGGATTCTACCAATCGACAAAAATTCAAGAAAATCTCGAGAACAAATTAGTGGCAAGACTAATCTAGACTTTATATTGTCTTTCGTCTTCCCTTGGACGTTTAAATAGTATTCATGATGTTGTCAAAGAAGTTCTTCTCAATGTGCATGACATTTAGATTGTGACTCAATAAATGGTCTTTCCAATAAGGCAAATCCAAAAAAAAATATTTTTATGCCAATTATGATTTACACCGGCACCGTTAACGGGATAATACCCTTTACCCCCACAGTAAGGAATCTTCTCAGCACCGAAATCTCTTAAGTGATCCAATATAGAATTACCGTCTATCTTAAGAGGTGAACCGTCAAACACTTGTTTATCTTTCGTAAACAATGTCTTCGACTGACAATAAAGATGACCACTCGGTAGGAATATTCTATGACAATCAAACCAAAAACTCTTTCTTCCATGACTCAATTGAAAAGCATCAGTGTTGTCTTGGCAATACGGGTACGATAATCTTCCATGGATAGTCCATCCAGATAACATATCATATGTTGGGAAATCGCTTAAAATCCACATAAGAACCGTATGCATTTGAAATTTCTGGTGGCATGAAACATCATACGTTTCGACACCATGAATCCATAACATTTGTAACTCATATATCAATGGTTGGAGGAATACATCTAGCGATCTCTTAGGATATTGTGGGCCAGAAACAAGCACGAAAAGAAACAAAAACTTTCTACGCATGCACATAGATGGAGAAAAATTGTAAGGAGTTATAACTACATGCCACAATGAATATTTCTTTCCATGCTTTCCAAATGGGATAAAATTATATGTATATAATCCGAAGTATACATTCTTTTTCTCAAATGCAAAATCTGAATACATTGATTAAAAATATTTTCACGCTTCTGCGTCTGAAGGATGTGTAGTCTCTACTTCTTGACTATGTTATGTACGCCATCTCATTGGCTCTGCCGTGCGCTGAGATTGATATAACCCTTCAACCTCTCTGTTAATGGTAAATAACACATCAGTTTATATGGAATTAGAACTCTCCCACTAGCTTCCTGAAACCGTGGTTTATGATAAAATTTACATCTTCTGCAGTTTTCATCTTCTTTTCAATATATCATACAATTTTCGATGCACACATCTATCATCTAATATGGTAACCCAAGACCAGCTACAAGCTTCTGAATCTCGTAGTATGATGCTGATGAAAGATTATATTTCGGCAAAATATTTTTCACAAAATCTGTTATTGCATCAACATATTCTTCTGTCAAATTTTAGACCGTCTTAATAGTCATCATTCTACTTGCAGATGAGAAAGGCGAATGACCTTCTCTACACCCGTTATATAGTGGCTGTTTCGCTGCGTCTAACATATCAAAAAAATTTTGTTCTTCTAAATTGGGTTCTTTAACCCTATCTTCATTTACATCGGCCAATGGTTTATTCTCTCTAAACGCATCGTTCACCATCTCAACGACAACTACATCAAAATCTACTTTCATTCTATGTTCTCCTAAGGTTTTTGCAACATATGATTCATTAGTACTACCATAATTATAATTTGTTTCTCCATGTAGATATCAAATCTTGTAACTCGGCATAAACTCATTCATATGCAAGTGCTTCCAAATAAACTTTATCTTAATATTATGAATCTCTTGAATTCAAGTTATCAAATCTTGTTTTCCTTTTAAATCTTTCAACTATTTTTCTTTTAATATCAAGTTTCTTGCTTTGTGTTTTCATTGAAATGAGTAAGTAGTATTTTAATAATTTAGGGGTTGGTTTATCAGGATGATTTGATGGGTTAATGATGATGTTTAGGACTAGATCTTTGGTTATTCTTCATTTAGGTTGGTAGTAATGCTAGATTAAGCTTGTACTTGAGAAACCTAGATCATTAGGATTTCATGCCCGGAAGGTGTTCGATGAAATGCTTGAAAGAACCTAAATGAGCTTTTCATACTTACCCTATGGAAATAGTTGATTAGGGTGTTTAGTGGTTGAATTAGACTTGATTATTAATACTCAGTGATTATTATAATTGCGAATGAAAGTTGTTGATAATTAAATAATTAGTGAAGAGATTAATACCATAGAGTGGATTATTTTTGATTAGTGATCCATAACCAAAGATAATATTTATAATATGTTCTTAGCATTGTCAAATCTTCATCATCTCATCTAAATCATTGCCATTTCCGAGAATCGTCGCTTCCTTTATTTGATTTTCAATCCGATTTTACTTTTTTCCTTCTTTCATTTAGTTTTAAATTTGGTTTCAAAACATACAAATTTTTATTTGGTTAGATTGAAATATAGTTTGTATTTTTAGTGGGCTAATCTTATTTATCTGTAAATTCGACTCTTAAATGTTAAGTACGATAAATTTATTTGATATACCAGTTAAAATACCAACTTATCAGATTTCAAAAGGTATTAGATAAAAGATTCATCATCTATAGGTATCTTAGCGCCACAGTTGCTTTTATCACCTAACTCTAGAACTTGAAGTCATTTGTGCACAAAAAATATTTGAGATGAATAAAACCATTTAACCAATAAAAGTTGATGATGAGAAAAAGTATTGTGAATAAATTAAAATTGTGATTATTGTTTGCTTTTTATCTTTTTTTTGTTAGGACTATATTACAAAAGATTAGAAGTGTATATGTTGTCGGGCGGTCTTAAATATTTCGGTCTTAAATATTTTTCCATCAATTTATTATGTTTTTTTTATCCTCAATCCCTAAAAGTAAACATCGTTGAGAACTAATATTTGCTCTTCAATTTATTCTATTTCGAGATAGAAAATTTAACTTACGTGGTTTAGTTAAGAAAATATCTTCAAAATTAAAAACTAAAAATAATTAAAAACTGCAAGAATCAGTAAACCTGTTTAGATTGGATCAGGTTTTAAAATCTAGGTCCAACAAAATTTTGACAGGAACCGAGTTGGATATATGTAGTAATATATATTTTCTGCACTTGGAGTCAACAAGTTCGATTGAGATACCTAATTGCATATAAGTTTGTATATTATGGTGTCATAAAATATGGTTATTTCGTTAAATTCAACGGATGAAAAAAAAGGTTCGTTAAATTTAACCGTTGTAAACAAATGTGACCATCTTTGCATAACAGATTTTTTTTAATTACATTTTCGTTCTTCAAGTTATTCGAACCAAATTATTTGTTCACTTAACAATTTTTTATTTCACAACTATAAACGTCACTTCTGTTTTGCATAATTTATGCTATTCCGTATTGTCTTATCAGTTGAGGTTGCAGTCATTTTTATGATCCATTTTTTCGGTTAGGGCTATAATTCGAAGGTCAAAAAGTTTTATGTAGAATAAACTATTCAAGATACATTTACTGTACTAATTGTCTTGTTTATAGATGTCGCGTTGCGTTTACGGGCATTTAGAATTTGTTTCCTTTTCCATTTTTGTTATCCCATAAGAATAATTCCATTAGCAAATAATTTCCATATTAAATTATAATATCTGGCCAGATTGAGAATTAATAGCATTTGGAAAAGGATATTTACTTATGGTATAAAATGATAGTCAGAATACGATCCTCCTCATCTTCAATCCCTCCGGTGGAAAGTTCCCCCATAAAAAATTCGGATTCTTTTATTTCTTATATAACTCAAATGTATGACATTCTTCGAGTTATATAACCAACTTGCTTATAACTTTGCATGACTCCGAATATTAACAAGATTTAGTTTGAATATTACATGATGCCGGAATTTTCTTTTTCTTCTTCGTCAAAGATGAAAGTAACTAATGAAAGCAATTAGCTAAAGCATTTGCAACTCATTTCTACGCTAACAGATTCTATTTTTTTTATTCAAAAAGAATAATTCTATTTTGGAATTGGATTGTATTGAAAGTAACTAAGTTAGAAATGGTCTACGCTATTTTACTATACAGAGGTGTGAATATATATATATTGTATCTGTTATATTTAGACACGAGCTGAAATTTTTTTGCGTGAGTAAATGGTAAATACATATTGGTCCAAATAAAAATATTTAGACTTGTAACTTTAGATTTTGATAAAGATAAAATAGAAAGGAAACAAAAAATTTATAGTTTATAAGAAACAATTAAAACCAAGATTTGTGTTTTTTTTTGGTTAGAACCACGATTTTGTGTATAGTGATAAAATATAAATAAACAATGGTGAATACATATAGGTCCAAAAAGTAAATTCAGGTGTAAGAAAAAAGTTCACAAACAATAATATTTGTCAGGACTATTGATATAAATGGATTAACCTAGAGATCTTAAAGATTTTACTCAGTTTTGAGAATATTATTGTGATATTTTTAGAAAGTTATACAACTATTTCCAATCATAAACAAATCGATCGGTATAAATCTTGCTCTATTGTTTCACTCTAAATCTGTACACCTCCTTTCATCATCCAAGTATACTAAACCCTATATTTTCATATATATAAAAGAATCGCCTGCGCAACATTTAATTGTAAATAAAATATAAATCATAAATTGTTTTCTTTTCCGTTTAAGAAAATCTTTGTGAAAGAGACATCCTTTCACTTTCAACTTCATTATTATAAACCCTTTTTAACAGCCAAAAAACAGAAAAAAAATATTAAAAACTTCATTCGTATTTCCAGATAAATTAATGATATTTCTCCCTACTCCCGAACCTCCAAAAGAGATACCACCACTACGAAAATTTTTTAATTTCATTTACCAGGACTGGTAACTCATTATTTTAGTATATAGCATATTCGTATATATCACATATAGAAGACTCTGTTACAGAATTATTCACCTTCTTTCATTATATTATAAATATATATAACTGATACACACGCACGGCTAATTCAGGATTCTAAGTACCATACAATGTTAGACTTTAATTTGATATTAAACGCATAACCCTCGATCGCTTTATACGTTGATTTAAAGTTACAGATAATATAAAGAAAAGGGCATCTAATTATCTTCAGAGAATATTGTATAAATATATACATATAAAATATATCCATGTAAAATACTAAGATGTACTATTTCAGATCCTCGCGTAGCATTTGAACTCTCTTTTTTTGCGTATGGACTCCAAGTGGAGCCAGACAGTCGTTGCCTTTTTCTTTCTCCTCTTTTCAAATTTTTGTTATGATTATTAATATTTAAGGATATTATTTTACTAATTTAATCGTTTATTTGGTATAAATTCTGGTGCGCATCTTCTCCGAGGGCACCTCCTTTTGCCCCCAACTTGCTTATATTAGTATATATATCAAGGATATAATAAATGTACAAATATACGTATATATATATATATTTTTTGTTAGAGTTACATCTATATTTCTGATATACTTATGTGTATAATATTCAATATATGTATAAATATAGTATTTTACAAGAATGCGCACCACTTTCATAGGTGTAGTCGTATGTAAAATGTAAATGCAGAATCAAATATAAACAATACTATATACAAGTATAAATTATTGAATTAGGGAGGGATAGTAGTAAAAATATAGTTTGTTTTTGATTATTGTAAAAACAGTCACTAAACTAAAAAAAAAAAACTAAAATGATAGTCGATATGTGTCATAGTGGACCTAGTGGCGGAGAAAATGTCATTTAGTGAGTTTGAATATTAGTTCGGAAGACGACACGTGTCATGCACTCTGACACTCCAGTGGTGGGTGCTTGTTATCATGTCAGGTTCTGATTACGTTTTACGTGATTAATTATTAATTTAAGAAAATAATAGTTTTCCAACAATGGGTAGATGTGACCCAGTCACTAATTTAATTTGATTCCATCTAAACTTGTTTTATTTATTTATGAATTATAAATGTAAAAAGCAAGTATTTAGTAAACGAAGTATATTTCTAGGAAAAAATATGACTTGATCTCCATCATTATAAAAAAAAAACTATATTAGTGGTTGTATCTTTGTAGTTTCTCCACCTAATCTAGCTAGTTTTGGTTCATGGTCCTAGTTTTCTAAGTACGAGTCTAAAAAACCATTGGACCATCTAAGGGTTACCTTATAGTGAAAAAAAAAATTGTTACCTAAGAGGGGATTTTGATCCATTGTTTTAGGATCGGGACTAATTTCTATAGTATTTATATTAAATTCGTAAACATATAATATTTTTGCAAGCATATGCTTTAAATTTGAATTTGCATTCAATATGTATAAATTATAATGAAAACAAAAGGGAGGAAAGAGAAAACCCTTTTAACAAAAAAAAATCCCTCCAAAATCGATTATGAATCAAATTAAAATATGCATTCATTTTAAAATTAGTTAAAATAAAATTGAACATGTGCCATCTAAAATTATTTTTTTTGACGAAATTCTAACGATTATGTTTTCAACAAATTTTCTAAGAAATGTGTTAGTCGTAAAATTTTAACAATATATACTGACTGGATTTTCATTTCCAATTCTTAGGTTCCAACAAGTATGTGTTCGTAGAAAATATGTTAGAATAAGCTATTTCTAAATATATTCTGATGTTTTCTTGTAGTGAAAGTCTCCCATAAGTATGTTTACCGTGTTTGGTTTTTTTCACTAATAATCAAAACATTTCTCATTCATCCACTAAATCCATTGTGCATCTGCATCTGTCCAGTCTCTATCTACTCTGGTACCATATATATACATTAACCCTTTTGTATAACTTTCACTGGATTCATAGTAATCGAAGTATTTTGATGAATAAATTAGGAGTTTATATTAAATTATATACGAAGAGAGGATGTGAAAATGTGAAATGAGATCATGAGATGGAAAGAGAAAACAAAAGCACACGCGTGGAAAGTGGGAGTAACGGTGGGATGCAATCTTCCATGTTTGCTAAGAAAGCACTCAAAATGAGATCAGAAATTGTTTGACACTCTCACCAATCATCGTCGGACCTATCTTTTTATAACTTACTTTATTTATATTATCTTCTTCATTTCACATCATCTTTTAAAAAAATGGTTTTGCCAGGGTAAATAATTGTAGGTCTTTCCAGTCGTAAATTATTGTATGATGATGAATGGTAAGAGTAGTTATTGACTATTCCAAATTTATCTTAACAAGAACGAGGCCATAGAAATTTACTGTTCACATGTAACTAATTAACTATGCTAATGAGAGGAGGCTTAGTAATCTTTTAGTATATTGTAATTTTCCTATTGTTGATTATGTTTTTATAGATTTTTTAGGTCAACAACTCAAGATATATACGTTTGTACATATTGACTTCTAGGTTAATAAAACAAGATTTTTCCATATATTAAAAATGAGATTTGTGTAACCTTTTTGTTTTGGTAATTCGGATAATTTATAGCGTCCGACTATGTAATATATAAATATTTGAACTGAATTCCATATTTAACTGGCCTAACATGAGTGTATTTGCTTCCATCGGTAGTCGGACTGGGAAAAATTTACCGAAGTTACGAGTTGTCTTTGTCTAAATACTATTAGACTATTGCCGACAGATTTTTTGAAATAATTTTGTTGTAGTTTGAGAGAATTAATTTAGATGAATATCTAATTTTAAAGTCAATTTCGATAACTAAGAATGAGGCAGATAACATTGATATAGCATATATTATGTAAAAAAGCATAAGGGTTTTCTTTTGTGTTTTAGAAAAACTTAAGTTATAAATAATTAATTGCCAATTAGTTTTGAAATGTAAGTATGTAACCCGTAAACTTTTACACTATGTTATTGGTTCAATTATGGTTGCGCGTCTCAAATTTTTACCATATAAGCTTGGCTAGAATGATATTACATAGGAAAAAAAGTACATAAGCCAGAAAATAAATATAGACATTAGATGTTTAATCATAACATGATGTGTGTATACGAAAGAAAGTGATCAAAGAAGATCTTTCAAAGTAATGTTTGTCTCTTCTCATTTGATTTTATGGCCCCCACCCTTAACCCCTACCAATAAATTTTAATTAATGATTAATTTAGTTGTTATCTATATATATATATAGGCCCAAGTAAATCACTCTAAATAATTGTATAGCTTATATTATAAGTGTAGTGTTGATTGAGTTTAGAAATTGTTAAGACAGAAAGATACATCATTGAAAAATATATATGGTTTAAAAAATGTATGCTTCACTTGGTGTGGAAAGGATGTACGAAGTTGTTGGAACAAGCTGGATGTTGTTCCAGTCAGAATAATTGTCGGCGAATGAAAGTACGTGATATGGACTTCAAGGCAAAGTAAGTTGGGGTTGAAGTTTATTATGGGCCTTGGAAAGCACGTGAATCTGACCTAATGTTTTGATCAGGGAGTATATAAGGAACAAGGTGGTGACATGAAGACTAACGAGCCTAGGGTTCCATGGCGAGATGCATATGGTTGTGTGTCACGTCGTCCCACCAAGACAAGATTAATAGATCTATTTGTGGTTTGTTGTAAAATTATACTCTCGAAAAATACATTAGAGTAGTAGTTTTCCGTCATTGTAATTCTAGAAAAGAGTGGTGTGGTATCTATATAGCAATTGTAGGTTACGACATTTTCTAGTGAATGATTTCTATACTTGGTCCCGGGGATGTAGGTTGTTAATCGAACCCCGTTAACAAATCTCTGTGTCATCTTTACTTTATGCTCTTACTTATACTCATGCCTTATCTTCATACAAATATATAGATCTAGCACAAATCGGTATTTTCATTTGGTATCAGAGCCTAATTCGTTAAAGTTTATGCTTATTTTTGGGTATATGATCTTGGACCTGGTGCTAGAAGAAGTTTATGAAGCATATGGGAAAGTAGATATGTTGTAGAGCTGTTAAGAAGATGATTAAATTAAGAGGAAGAGAAGAAAAATATCCCATGGCTCTGGTTGTTTGGTTCCTTAAGATCCAAAAGGAAGATGTGTGTTGAGCTGGTGATAGATTTTGTTGAGCTATTTGTTTCAGCTTAAGATCGTGCTTGGAGTTTCTGCTGGGTCTCCAGCGTGAGGAAGAAAGGTTTTTGTTGTTGTTTTTTACTTATGGGTTGGATGGGGGGGGGGGTTTGGTGTGTTCAGAAAGAAATTAAAGAATTGAGAACTTCTGGGTTGAGTGAGCTTAAGAAAAAATATGGAGGTTTCCCTACCACACATTGGAAGCTTATAGAGATCAGAGAAGAAGGTATTGACATCATGGAGATTCAAGAAATTGGAGTACATAAACGTTGAAAGACTGTTGGGTTAATCAACAGAGGCTGCAATTTTTTTTCACTGGGGGGGGAAGCTCAGGAAGGGATCACCAAAACCTACTGCAGAGTTTCTTCAAAGATCAACATTAGTATCACCAATTAGAGAGCTTTGGTTTCATACCTTCTTTTGTCGATGAAGTTTTTGAAAGAAGAAGAAGTTTCAGGTTTATGAAAAGAAGAATCAGAAGCTGATCTTAATTATTCTTATTTGAAAGAAGACTAGAGGATGAAGTGACATGAATTCAAAATCTCATCACTTCTCACTAAAATTGAAGGTTTAAAGTTTGTGAGATGATGCCTGAATGTGATTTCTGCATTTGTAGTCATTGGTTGGCTCAATGATGCGGTGTCAATTTCGATTACTTGAGGAGACAAGGGTTTGTCCGAAAAGAAAATTGTCTGAGTCAAAATGGTAGCTTCAAAATAACATCGTCAAAGGAGGTGAGATGGCTGAATTTAAGTTTTTCTTTATGAATTGGGGACCTAGAAGAAACTTGAAGGCTCTGGTTCATTTGATAAATATTAATTAATTTATGATTGAAACTTGTGTTCTGTGTTGATATGTGTTTCGTTGAAACACGAAATCAACATAGGAGAGAAGAACATTATTTACTATTTAGAAGAGTTTCTGCTTCATTATGTCTTCCTCGTTTTCTTTGGCTACAAACTTCGGATTTTAGCTCTGAAATATGTTATGAAAACTTGAGCGTGAGAAATTTTCAAGGATATAAATAACACTTTCTGGTTACTTGTGGTTTGATGGAAAATTGCTCTCAAAGATGACTGTTTGCAACATTGTATCATTCCGATCTGTTAAGAGAAATTGGTCATAACTTTCAAACCGTAAACCCAAATCTTGATCCGTTTTTCATGTGGCTTCGTATGAATGTTGTTGAGTTTTTCTCCAATTTTCATAATTTTCTGGGTTGGTTTGCTACTGCGTTGATCCTAATGTTCTGTTGGGAACATTTTTATTTGCATGAAGCTTCAACTCTGTGTTGAGTAGGGAGTTCACACTGTTGATTTGTGAGTCTATGATCTTGGTTCTTTTCATTTGTTCTTGGTAAAACGTGTGGTGCTGGACACACTGAAACCATTGTGGTAAGTTGTTGTGGGAAGAATCAATGCGAGCTTCATAGCCTATATTTGCAAGGATCAAATATGTTCAAGATTGTGGCTACTTAAGCAAAGAAGCATACAAACATAAAAGCATAAGTTAGGGTCATTCAATGAGTGCTATAACTAACAAGATCATCAGTTTTCGATAGACTAGATGTCTAAGGTTCCACTGCGACTACAAAGATGAAAGGAGAAGACATAAAGCTTTGTGAAAGAGAGAAGTATGAAGCTTTGTGATCTCATGTCTGGAAGAAGGATCATTGTCTAGTGTAGCATCTCAATATCAAAGTGAGCAAAAATAATATGATGCTTAAGATTATAGGGGTAAATTCACCATGTTGGGATTTTTGTGGTTTATGAAGATGAGAATCTGGAATAGAGGCTGCAACAAAGTGTGTATTTAAAGCTCGAACAGAATCTGTGACTGAAAAAGATGAGTGGTTTGGTATTGAGACACGATCTAACACATAAGCAAACTTTGAGAGGAAGGATATGTGGATGAGAAACTCAAAAATTCATGATTAAAGGAGAACTTGAAGCTCATATAAGTGAGAGAATGAAGTCTAAATTTAGTAAGAAAAGGGGAGGTATTCAGAGATAATTTGTTTATGTATTCTTGACTGAGTTTCTATACTTTATATGCCTTTGCTGGATTTTTATGTGACATCAAAACAAGGGTGATAAATCAATGAATGAAGCTCATATCATTATTTGTCAGAGCTGAGTCTTGGAGATTGTCTTCTGTTTATGGTTGATTTGTGGTGTGCTTGGTCTCACACATTGTTGGGTTTCATAAATTTGAATAAGTCATCGTAGTCTTTTGTTTAAGGCAGAAGGTCAATCATGATAGAATGACAAGAGGATGGAGTCGCAAGCTCATGCGATTAACAAAGAGAGTCATGACAAATCATTCACCAGAAAGTACAATCCTCAGATTAGGAAGCACGAATGTTGAAAAATAACAAGCATAAGAGAAGAAATATCCAGAGATACAGATTGATCTTGATAGTGTTCATGAATGTCGAAGTTCTAAATCGACTAGAAACTGGTTTAACGGGTGATGTTTCGTTCTGATTTGACATATGTTGGTTGTTGCGCTTGAGTCATTATGTCCAAGCTGACTTAATCATTAGTCAGGTTTTTTTTTCTAATGAACTTACATAATTTTGGGCATTAATTTCTAAGAACGAAGTGTTTTCAGTAGTTTGATTAGAAGCTTCGAGGATTTAAGTATGTGATGGTCTTATGAGCTGTTTTAGAGTTTAGATGCAATGGATGTCATGTTGTGAATTGTGTTTGCGTCCTCAATTTGGTCGCTCTCTTGATATTGATTACAGAAAAAAAATTCTACAACATCCATATCAGAAGTAGTTTTTACAAAGACTCATTGAATATTGAACAAAGCTTTATATGTCTTATCAAAGATCAAGGTGTTTTTGGTGCTTATGGTTCCCGAAGCTGGTGTGATGTTGGCTTCTTGTTTTTTTCCTTGATGTGTTGCTTTGCTAATTACAATATTGGAGATCATCGTCAGTTTCTGAGGTCTTGGATATTTAAGGAGGCTCCTTTACAGATAGAACCATAATCGTCAAAGAGAACAACACAGAGGACATTCCAACAAATTCGCAGAAAAAAAATCAAAGGAAAAAAAACCTCAAAGGATTAAATGTACCGGAGCTGATGAATGTGTCCCATGTTCAGAGACCTTCATCAGATTTTATTACTGTGAGTCAGCTCTGTGATATGGGATAACAGTGATGTTCAACAAAATAAAATGTTGAGCTATCAATGAAAAAGGTCAAGTGGTTTCTTCGGAGATAAAAATAGATAATGATTGCTACATGTGGGATGGATCTCAAGCATGCTAGGAGGGCCTAATAGATGAAGAAACAATGTGGAATCAATATGTGAAAGATATGAGTGAGCAACAATATAACAAGAATCATCAATCACGAAGTACTTAAAGTTATCTCAAACCTAAAGCAAATGGACAAGATGAGTATGGGGAGAAACATCAGATTTCGTGGATCTTCAAGTAAAGTAGCTGAGTGTTAGAACTTTTGTGGTTCAAAATTTGTATGTCAAAATCCTGTTGGAACAAGTTGGGATGTGTTCCAGCGAGTATACAAGACCTACAACAAGCACTACACTAAATATTGTGTAAGCACAATCAAAACAGTATCCTAAAGTCTTTTCTTTGAAGACTTAAAAGGTTGTTCTGCCACACGTGAGTTTTTCAGCTCCAGCTCTAATCCATCAAAGGATTTAGATTGTTGAATGCTCAGATATCGCACAGATTACTTCGTTGAAAGTAATATTTTGTTGAGTAATAAGGCTTCATATAGCTTTCCTAGTAGATAAAGATGTGAATGTATTACCATGGATGTTGATTTGAGCATCTTGTATGTTGATTTTGGTTGTTATTCAAGCGATAAATTTTCTTTTGATGTTTTAGATGCATGCCTATGATGAAGACTACCATTATTGATGAAATTAATTAGTTGGTTAGCAAGGTTTGATTTTACTACAATAAAAGTCTACATGTTTTGACATGCGGGAGTTTTCTAGATCTGAGATACAAGACTGTTTTGACACTTTGAAGATGTTAGTTCTTGAGATATCCTATCAAGCGATGGTGTATGAGAATTTTCAGAGGTTATATCTTTGCTGCAGAAAATCACAGCAACTGAGTACAACAGAGCATGAAGATTAATACAAGCATTTGTGGTTTTTATATGAGTATGCACTCAAGCAGGGGGAGATTCTGAATTTGAATGATACAAGAACTGAATGTGATGCAATGATGTATGGGGAGTGTTAGTGTTATCCGACATGTAGCTACAGAAGTTTGAAAAGCTACAATCATTGATGGACTTGAGTTGACACACTCACATTAAAAAGGGAGATATTAAAGTGTAAGCTCCATCAGCTCACGACTTATGGGAACAAGAAAAATGTTGTGTCTATCAGAAAAACAGTACATCAAATGAAAATAAGGAAGTCACGTCTAAGACTTGATGAGTTGTGTAGCTGCCAAGATAGAAGAAAAAATAGACATTGGGTCAGAATCATCACAAATGCGTCAGAATCATCACAAATGCAGTGTTAGTTTAGAGAAAGAGTATGAGACAACATTGAAGCTTGAAAATCATCAAAGTACAAGTTATAAGGTATACTTGGATTCTCAAACTCAGACAACAATGGGGAGATTGTAAATGCATAGTTGATTGAGTTGAGAAACTATTGAAACAAAAAGATACATCAGTGAAGAATGTATGTGGTTCTAAGAGTGCATGTCTTACTTGGTGTTGAAATGGTGTACGAAGTTGTTGGAACAACTTGGATGTTGTTCCAGTCATAATAATTGTCAGCGAATGAAAGTAACTAACGTGGACTTCAAGACAAAGTAATTTGGGCTTGAAGTTTATTGTGGGCCTTGGAAAGCACGTGGATCTGACCTAGGGTTTTGATCATGGAGTATATAAGGAATGAGGTGGAAACATGAAGACTCACGCGCCTAAGATTTCATCGTGAGATGCACATGGTTGTGTGTGGCATTGTCCCACCAAGACAAGATTGGTAGATATGTTGATGGTTTGTTGTGAAACTATACTCTTGAAAAAAAAATTGGAGTAGTAGTTTTTTGTTCATAAAGAGTAATGTTGTATCCATATATCAATTGTAGGTTGCACCATTTTCTAGTGAATAATTTTTGGATTTGGTCCTCGAGATATAGGTTATTAACCGAACCCCATTAACAAATCTATGTATTATCTTTACTGTATGCTCTTACTTATCTCATACCTTATCATCATACAAATATATAGATTTTTCCATATATTTATTTTTCAGTGTAAATATAAAAGCAGACAGAGGGAAAGGATATATATATACACATATTATTTTCCTTGAAACTAAACATATTGTGTACACAAATAAATTAATATTTTCTTTTAGAATTTTTGGTTATATTTTTATAATCATAATTTTTCCATTCAATTATAAATAAATATGTTTGTTGATTAAAATAAAATTTAATAATAAAGAAAATAAATTCTACTGTTTGTGGCACAGAAACAGTAAAGAAAAAATATTATTTCGGAAGTTATTGATCTAGTGCATAAAATATGATGTGTTTAGACATAGTTATTCCATATTATTGTTTTTAAGTTCAAATTTTGTTCGACAAGAAGTTATTTCGCTAACACAAATTTTAAAAAAAATTAGTCAAAAATTTGATAATTAGTATATTTATACCATATTTGTTTTGTTTACTATTCAACTTTTCCGTTTGCTTCGCACCGATATCAGAATAATTGGGGCTATTTTATCATATAATTTTTTTTGAAATAACTCTATACTTGAAAATGTTTGGATCAGACCAGACTGAATCAATAGAAGGAAAATAAATATTAAAACGTACGTCTAACTAAAAGTGAGAGTGTGAGACTAACGTTGTTAAAAAGCATGATAGTGAGTTAGTAACAGATGTCTTATATGTTTTGTTTTTGTCAATTGATGTCTAACAGTACTTATTAATATTATGTAGCATTCGTAATGCAAGAAAAATCCGGTAGAAAAGATTTTAGGCGAAGTTTAGATATCACATGATCGAGTGACGTTTGAGACAAAACTAATATTACATGTTGTGATTTCGGCGCTGAGAGAATTACAGATTTCGCTTCAAAACTTTTTGATATTCCAAAAAAAAATATATTGTATAGAGTTTTGAAAAATTCTATAGTACCTATAAGCGTCTTGCTAATCAGTAATCACCCTCATATTCTATTAAACCTGTTCAATTAATAATATCCAAAGAAATCAACGAATACATCATAAAAACCCATTAGATCAGATTCGCATTCATCGTGGTGACAGTGTAAAGCAACTTTTTTTTCTGTTGTGGGAAACGTATATGAAAATAGTCTACCGGACAAAGCGTGAGAGACCGATCTTTTATATGTGTCTTTGTGTGTCTTTTTCCCCTATCAACCCATCTTTGGATAATCACTCGCACGTGATTATTCCTTTACTATTGGGTTACACCAAAATATTACATTCATTTGTCAAAATTTTGATATGTTTAGTTGTTAAAAAAAAAACTCATTCAGGATACTACATTCTATTCAGTACACACAGAATATAATATATATGTTTGGGTTGAGCAAATTCTAATTTGTTTTTCTTTGGACAGTTCAAATTTAAATTATTTACTGAAAATATGTGAAGCAATATTATTCGTGAATTCCTTCACTAAAAATAAATTTTGAATTGAAGAAAAAAGAATCATATGAGCTGGAATGCACATTTGGGCGTCAATATTTGTGTTTGTATGTAAAGTTAAATCATTATCATTCTTTGCAAATGATAAACAAAAGTATTCTTATGATTGCTTTTAGCGTTTGTGTTATAATTTATTAAAACAAATTTCATATTTAAAAATGTAAAATATTATGGTTTTATATGAAGATAATGTATTCTTTTAACACGCAAATTAACAATAAACACATACACAAACAAAAGCCAACCAAGTTTTATTTATCAATCTCATAACCAGTTCAATCAGAGTCTTGCTTCGCATGTCGACTCACTCTCTTTAAAACTTATGTTTATTGTATGTGTTCCTATATAAATAAGGAAACTGAAAGAGTTGGCTGCCTTATTTACTTTCTAAGACTCCCTCGAATGAAAAAAGGTATCTTTTAACAACATCTTACTATCTACGTACGTTTAGAGATGAGGGACCGGATCAGATGAGTGGAAGATTTCTCGCCTCCAACAGTTTAATTATGAAGATATTGAGCTAATCTTGCAAGTTACGCTTGTGACTGAGGAAGTAAGAAATGTTTATTTTGGAATTTTCAGAATGGCCATTACTCGTCAAGTCTGGATATTGGGTTGTAATACATAAGAACAAAAAGGGTTAAACAAGCTTTTTGTCGTCAAAAAACCAAGTCTGAAATTACCTCTATATCGGAGTGAATTCCAGTGGTTGAAATGAATAATCAGTTAATCATTTTATATATTCTCGGTGATAAAATATAAATGGTATTTGAATGATAGAAAAATATCAACTTTTCTCTAATTTCTTACTAACTTTTTTCTTTCTCAAATTTTTACATGTGATCTTCCAAATCAATTTTTCTTCTTCGTTTTTTTGTAAATTCGCCAGCCGACGTCGACTCCCGCGTCGGCCGTACTCTTTCTAATTATATTATAGGATTTATCTATAAGAAAAATCAGTAAGTATATAGATTTTTGTTCGGTGTTCTTCTTATTGGTGGATCTAACGGTTTGTTAGTTTTTATGGCGTTCAATATCCTCAGACACGGATTTAGATTGACAAGATGTTTTGTCATCGTAATGGTCAAAACATGATGCGTTGGTGGAAGTCAATGACAACCCTATTTTTGGTTGTGGTACAAAGTTCTTGGTGATATCCGTGTTTAGTCGGGTTATAGACGAGACTATTCGTTGTACTTTTATGGCTATTTCATATTTAGTATATTTTGTTGTTGTAAACCAGTTTTTATTAAAAAAATATATAAATGGTATTTAATTAGGAGTTAAAAGAAAATAAATAACAAGGACTAAATAAGATTTTATAGGTTAATACGATTGAATTACTGGGCGGCGGGTTAATAGTCCGACTAGTCGAGTGTAGTCAAAGTCTTCAAAATTTAACATAGAGAAACGCATCGTACATTTTATAAATTTATTGTTTTGTTACTGTGGAGTGGACACTTTGAGAGGTAATTTGATGAAGAGTATTCCATATATAGATTTGATAACTGTATGTATAAAACTAGAAAAAAAATCTATTGTAATATTTTGATCAAGAATTGTAGACAAAACGAAATTGCCGACTAGTACCCACATGTGAGTTTTCATGTTTTTCAATGGCTGTGATTGGTAGCATGATTTGAAGCGGTTGGAAATTCAACCGTTCATTTAATTACCAATTGGACGAGCAGACAAAATAAACGGAAGATGAATAAAATAAGTGACTAAAAGAAGTGATTAGAAGTCTAAATAAGACGATTGTAAACCGTCTAAAAATATGTGAATTTACAACCGTTTTGTTTATCAAATGGACGGTTCAGTTTTTTAATATTTTATAATATATATATATTGATATTATTCTATTACAAATATTTTAAAATAAAAATAACATTTACGAAAAAAATTTATATTTAAATCGATTTTTGTTATTATTTATAATAATGTTTTTACTATTCAATTATCAGTCATAACCATCATTTAAGTAATTATTTTAATTTAATTATATTCTATATTCAATTGTTTATAACCGTTTTTCAACCGTCTTCTCACAACCGCTAGAAAGATATTCAAACACATTCTTTAAACTAGGTTAAATTTATAGCAGTGTGACTATATATATGATCAGTGTTGGAATCTTATTTATTACTCTAATTTATATATATATTTCCTCTCCATCATTCTTTATCGACATGTATTTGTCCTCTCATGTAATAAAAATTATTTATTACAAAAGTTTCCTTGTGTTAACATCTTTTAATTCTAAACTTTTCTAAGTATACTCTCGAATAAAGAAGAATGCATTCATGTATATGGTCAAATCACTACTAACCTTTTTGTAACTTTGCTTGATTTTATTCGATTTTTTGGGGAATTAAATATATATTGCCATTCCCTTTGTTTCATGATTTTTTCAGTATTCTATTTCTTTTGTTAACTTTTTAATTAATAGTTTTAACATTTCAACAAACAATATATAGAGTTAGCACAATTGCTCAACATTTGTTCACAACATCGTATTTCTTTTCTCTTTTTCGATAAAACATCGTATTTCTTAAAATCCAAAGTATCGTACAAAACTTATATATATGATAATTAAACCAAAAAACAAAAAAGCTTTAAAAATTAGAATACAATAATATCTTGACAAAAAAGGAATAGTAAAATAAAACTAATAAATACGATTCCAAATTGTTGAATTTCTGCAAATCCAAGTTAACTTTTCATTAATATGATATTGTCTGTTTTAGGTTAATTGGCCAAACTCGCACGCATTTTGTTTTTGGACTCATTTTCAAATTAAATATCACATACTAATTAGAAATTAACTTGAATTATATATTAGACAAATATTTTTTAATCTTCTGTACAATGTTGGTTTGTATCCCAACAATACTCCCCTTAAATTAAGGACCACAAACCTTAATCTCTCTTCCATCGAAACCTTGACACCTAGATACCGATACTCCTTATTTACGAAATTCTCTTGAAACACTCTTCAAATCGTGTTATATTGAGGTTTCTTTCCACACCGAGCATGCAACCCACACCCACTTCTGTAAATCCACCTGTCTGATACTAATTATTGGGTTTATGCAATCCCAAATCAATTCTCCATTAATATATTATTTTTTGCTTTCGATCAATTGATCAAACCCATACAAATTTATTTGTGGATACTTTCCAAAAAACTTTATACTAATTAAAATTGGACTTAATTTATATATAAAACTATTACTTTCTAATCTTTTAATACTGAACGTTAATTTCTATCCGAACACAGACAAACCTAATTAAAAGAAAAACGACCTTCGGCTCTAAAATATAGAAAACAACAACCTTCGGTCGCAAAATATTTAATGGTGTTGGGTGGACATAAGAATCGAATATAATACCACGAATAAAAAACGGCGGGTAATATAGTACAATAGTAAAAAGTCATTACTACGTGTTCAATGATTACTAGTTAATTAGTTACCGAAACTATTCTTTTTGTGAGTGGAGGAAATATTGATACAGTTTTCGATATCATTGTGAGGTTGACCATCTTAGCATATCATTGTGGAAGTGATTTGCACACACACTAATAAAAATTTATATATATGTAAAATATGTTCGGTTTTCAACTAGGATTCATAAGTAAAACTTTATCACTTTAATGTCTTTTTTTGAGCAATATCACTTCAATGTTATAAATGGTTTTTCCCCCCTTTAAACTATGTGGATCCTTTTGAACAATTTGCACTAAATTAAACCTAAAATAACAAGACATGACCGTTTTTAGATTCCAACTAGATTAATCAGGTTAAACCTAAAATAAGGAACAGAGATGACATTGATTGTATCAATGAGAAGTTATTAGGCTGCAAAATCTTACACAATATACTCGATATGGCTTCAAATGACAATAGTTTTCTTAAAGAGTTTTTATTTTTGTCAATATGTGATACTACACTCAAATATGCTGAATCAGCTTAATTTTTAAAGTCTATTGATTAATAAATCTATATTATTTATATTTGATGTTTGTTAAACCTTAAGGCTAATGGTTTAACCCGTTTTTGTAGAACCAGATTTTTAAATGTTATATTTGTAAATTGTTTGCCTTTAGAATGCCAACTATCGATCAGAGAATCTATTTTTAATTAAAATTATATTATTCTTTTTTTTTTTAATTCGAAAACTTGAATTTACCCTCTAGAATTCGGATAGGCTTTAAAATGTAAGCCCTAATAAGTCGGCCAAATCCCCACTAACCTAAATAAAATGTACGGAGTTTTATGGTTTTTGGGCCGTGACATACCGGCGGACCCGAGACTATGCTTTACGTATAGCATGCGGCGTTTGATTCCTTTGAATATTTACATTGATCGATCCTCGTCGTGACTATGAATGCGACACATCAAGGAAAAACTTTGCTTCGAAACCTATCAAAAATTAATATATAAGAAACTCTAAAATTATCTATAGATTATCCGTGAATTAAAGTGTGCTCATCAGCGACGTTGAAAAACACTCATGAAATGACATTAATTCACTGTCCCGGAAGATAAATACACTAGCAAACTGTAGATTGTTTCTTTTTTGGTCAACTATAGTCTATAACTAGATTGGTTTATTTTGCAAACCTTAATTTAAATCGATCTAACTACATAATTTTTTAAAGGGTTTACAGAAGTTGATTATTAGCATTTTGAGATTTGACATTACTGTATGTAATCCTCTGATAGACATATAGAAGACACTGATGTCACACGAATAAGCTCTCTAAAATCTTTTTTTGTCTGCCAGAATCTTTTTCGTAAGGGTTACTAGACATAGGCGTGTGATATTTCAAGGTAATAGACCATCCTGGTCGGGCCCGTAAACCCACTCGGAGTATTTATAGCCCTAATCATTATTTTGTCTTAATTCTTAATCATCATCTTCTGATGTAGCTAGCACAACTCGTCCACTACTGTTTTTTCTTTCTTTCCCTTTTTCCTTTTTCGACTAATTATTCTTTTACACTCTTGCACCATCCTTATTTAACTTTGCACCACCCATTATTTACAAAAATAATAAAAAGCATTCGAGTTGAACAAATGTAACGCTAATGTATAACCTTTTAAGTACTCAAACCATGAAACTATATTATTGTATTTTAGGTTCATTTTAGTGTTGCAATTGGTTTCTTCCACTAATATAACAAAGAATTGCGTCAGACCAGCTCGAAAGACAGACTAAACAAAAAATTAGGATCATTAAAATCGTTAAAAATTAATATTTCTGAATATAAATCAGAAAACGAAATTTCTTTGATAACAAGAGAAACACACGAAATTAAAAAGTACAAATATTTTTTAAAGGCCACTTATTTTCTGTTAGAAATGACTAAATTTGTTGTTCTTATATTAAAATTTTTTACTAAAAATATTATAATACAATTTTACACAATTTTTAAGCCGTAAGAAACCACATTTTTTTTTTCTTTGATTAAGACAACTATTCTCATTAGACAGACCCTAATGTGCGTAGTAGATCTGGACCGACCAAACCAACCACGATAGTCAGGTTCGTCTCAAATTTTTATTGGATATTGTGTATATATTTATATATATTACAACATTTTCAAAAATACCTTATTTAAAAAAAAATTGGCCCTAAAGTATGATTTTTTTTTGTAAAATTATGATGGACCATGTGCTATTAACTCTTTCAGCCAGATCGTCTCAATAAAATTATATGGCCTTTTTCACAATAATATTTTTAAAGCTTTTTTGTTTAAGGTTTTTAAAATTTTTTTGACAGAGAGTCTAGGCAAATATTCATATTGTCTAGAGTTAGAGACGGCCTAACGATAGTTTAGTACAAATCAAGAATTTTGTATTACCAACAAACTATTACAAATCAAGTGATGATGGGACAGTGGTTCTTTATTCGAGGAAAGAGTTACTTTGTTGGTTTACATCAAGAAAAGTGAAATTATCTAAACCACTATATTTGGTCAGTTGAAATGATGCAATGTATAAATTCATAGAAAATTCGGTAAGTGAACTAGTCGACAGCTATATTCACTCTTGAAAAAATAAATTGTTTTAAAAAAATACCAAAAAGTATGGTCTAGCGAGAAATTTTGCTACCATCGGCCACATTTATCACTGTAAACTATAATGGGCTAAGTTGGCCCATATACTTAATATCTTCTGGGCCTAACTTACTGAGTTTTCGACCCATAGAATCATATCAGATCCGACCGTTCGGCAAGACGAAGATCATCAGAGATCGGAGAAGAAGAAGAAGAGAAGGCAAATGCTCGGAGATAGTTTGTAGAAGGAACAAGGCAGAGTAACAATGGCTTCGACGGTGGGATTAGCACCGGGACTATCTCGGAAATTGAAGAAGGTATTGGAATGTCGTACAGATAGTCCAGATCTGGTGGCGTCGTTGAACGCTTTATCTTCTTTCTACGACGAGAACAGTGCTAATGCGCGTCGGAATCTCAGATCGACGATCGAGAAGCGCGCGCTTCAGATCAATAGTGAGTTTCTCAGCGCGGCTGATTCGACTCAGATCGCATTGGATCGTGTGGAGGAAGAAGTGAATGCTTTAGCTGATTGTTGCGATAAGATTGCGGCGGCGCTTAGTAGTTCCGCGGCTACCACTAGCGATATCATTAGTACTACTGAGAGGCTAAAGCAAGAGCTTCAGGTCACTAGTCAGAAGCAAGAGATCGTTAACTGTTTTCTTCGTGATTACCAGTTGTCGAATGAAGAGGTAAGCTCTTTGTAATCAGACCTTGATGGTGATCAGATGAAATGTATGGAATGAGTGTTGCTTAATTGATGAAATTTTGGCAGATTAAAGCGCTTAGGGAAGATGAATTGAATGAGAATTTCTTCCAAGCGTTGTCTCACGTTCAGGAGATTCATTCCAATTGCAAATTACTTCTCAGGACGCATCATCAGGTGAGACTTGTCATCTTTTCATTGTGTTTCTCAAAATTTGCATTTGTTTTTCCGTGTAAAATGGAACTTTGTGGGTTAGTAATTGAGTATATGGGACGTGTATGCAGCGTGCGGGGTTGGAACTGATGGATATGATGGCTGTGTATCAAGAAGGAGCATATGAGCGCCTTTGCAGGTAGATATCTACTTCTTTCCGACTAGACTTGTTGGTAGAAACTTAGGAGTGTTTGGATTTAGCATGAGTTCGTGAGTGCTGCTTTAGAATCTAGATAGTGTGGTGTTACCTGGACTTCTCCACAATGTTTCTTTACCATACTTGTTAGTTTTGCGTTCGTTTGTCTAAATCGTTTAGATTTATGCACTAAAGAAATAGAGTTTAGTTTAACCGTGCAGAACATTTTTGTCAAAATAGAAACAGAGGATCATATTATTTTGGTTCAATTCAGATCCTAAAAAAATTCAAAACATACATTAGGTGAATGTAATAAACTGTCTTTTTAGGGTATATAGGGCGATGATATGATTTACAAAAAAAGGGTACATTTTCTTACTCCGCCTAAGGCAAATAAGAAAACTCAGGGTCAGACTCTGTCCAAGAGGAAACTTGAGCTTTTTTTTTCCAGTGAGTCTAGTTTCATAGCGTTTGGGGTATCAAGTATAACCAAAGAAACCTTTTGTTTTTCTAGGTGGGTTCAGGCTGAATGTAGGAAACTGGGTGATACTGATAACCCAGAGGTGAGTGAGCTTTTGAGGATCGCTGTTTGCTGTCTCAAAGAAAGACCCGTACTCTTCAAATATTGTGCAGAGGAGGTTCGTCTTTTGACTTCACCGAAGTTTAGTCTCTGTCAAACTGTTATGATATGGAGCATGTTAGCCTGAAATCCTTATGAACTATGTCAAATCATACAGGTAGGGAATCTGAGGCACAATGCGTTATTTAGAAGGTTTATTAGTGCTCTTACACGTGGAGGACCTGGAGGAATGCCTAGACCCATTGAAGTTCATGCCCATGACCCTTTACGATACCTGGGAGACATGCTTGGGTGGCTACATCAGGTGTGTGACCACATTTTTCTTCTCCTATGAGTCCCACATTTAATCCTCATGCCACTGATGTCATAATGGTGGTTTGTTCGCTACACTCGATGATACATATAGCATATTGAGAACTTCTGTCATATCAAGTGTGTGAGTTGAGTACTGGATAATCATGAACATTAGACTAATTATCCTGCTTTTCCCTAATGTGAATGTTGTTTTGCTGCAGGCTTTGGCTTCGGAAAGAGAATTGGTTCATGCTTTATTTGACATAGACGCAGCTGATCATAAATCAACGGCAAAGAATATTTCTGAGAATAATTTGCTAAAGGCAGCAGAATCTGATTTTACATTTGTTCTGGATAGAATTTTTGAAGGAGTTTGCCGACCATTTAAAGTGAGAGTCGAACAAGTTCTGCAGTCACAACCAAGTCTTATTATTTCTTATAAACTCACCAACACCTTGGAGTTCTACAGTTACACTGTGAGTTTTATACTTGACCTCTTTTTGTACTTGTCGCTCTACATAGTAAATGACATTTATTGCTCTAGTGGTTTCATCACTGGTTTCGTTCTCACCTTGCAGATCTCAGATTTACTTGGGCAAGACACTGCTCTGTGTAATACAATTGGGATGGTAAAAGATGCTGCACAGAAAACCTTCTTCGACATTCTTAAAACCCGAGGGGAAAAGCTTCTACGGTACCCTCCACCTGTAGCCGTCGATCTCTCTCCGCCTCCAGCTGTCCGAGAAGGAGTTTCTCTAACTCTTGAGATAATCGAGAATTACAACAGCATGATGGTTTCTGCTTCAGGAGAAAAACCGGCCTTTGATCCCGTCCTCTCTGCACTTCTTGACCCTATCATCAAGGTACATGAAAGTAGGAGCAAACTTATGATAATATGATCAAAAACCATGATATTATGCACTGAAACAAATTCTCAACTTTATCAAATTTGCAGATGTGTGAGCAAGCAGCAGAAGCGCACAAATCAAAGATGAGGGACCAATTACCCAGAAGAAGCAGAACAAGTATCGAGTCGAGCCACTTAACCTCAGTTGATGCTCTACTCTCTAGCAGCCCATCCCCACCACAGGTAAACCGTAATGGTTTATGCATTAATGTACTAAACCCGAATAGAGGCTCTTAAGATGTCATCTCTTTTTATGTTCCTATTACAGAACAATGAAATACCCTCGAAAATATTCCTCATCAACTGTCTATGCGCGATCCAACAACCGTTGCTCAGACATGATGTTGCATCCCAATACGTAACCAACATAGGATCAATGATCGAGAACCACATAAACCTCCTCGTCCAGAAAGAAGTCGACACACTCCTCCTAAAATGCGGTCTTTCAGACAAAATGCAAATCTTCCAGTCATCCACAACCGAACTTCCCTTGTCAGAACGACAAGACACTTCACCCGCCACGCTATCCGAATGCCTCAAGGCATTCTTCGGCCTCGTATTGGGAAGCGAAGGCTCTCTTCCCGAGTTCGAGCAGATACAAGTCCCTAAACTTAGGTCTGAAGCTTGTGTCAGGGTCGCTAAAACTTTAGCTGAAGATTATGAAGTTATATATCGAGCTGTAACAGATCCACAAAACAGATATCCAGATCCGAAATCTCTCGCCCGACATCCACCAGATCAGATCAGAACTATTCTTGGTATATGAATTTACGCCACTCCAATTTTTCTTCAATTATCTTACGAAATTAATACTTGGTAAACCAAACCAAACAAAACAATCGATTTATCTTTTCACCTAATTTCATTTTTCTTATAAATGTTTAGTATTTACATATTATGTTCACATTATCTTTATCTATTGTTTGTTATATCTGAAGGTGTGCTTCGTTAAACAGCATGTCTTGGGCTTTGATACCAGTCGCTTTCATCTGATAGAGTAGCTTGATGGCTTCAATGTAAAACCCATTCTGCATATAAACCGCGACCATAGCATTCCAACAACTAACACTCATCTCATCTTTGCTACTCTCGAACGCTTTTTCCGCATCTTTCACTTTCCCATACTTTCCATACATCTTGATTAACCGACAACAGATCAAACAATCCGACTCAAACCCGAGCTTTACAGCATCCGCATGCACTTCCTGCCCGCTTCTCCCACCGTCATTGACCCATGTACATGCTTTTAGAACATTAGAGAAAACTGAGACATTCTTCTTGATCCCATGCCTACCCATTTCAATGAAATCGCGGATTACTTCTTGGAACTCTCCTTCTCTGTAATCGTTAGTAACCTTCGCTGCCCAAACAACGGTGTTAGCATTGGAGAGCTGGTTTAGCACAAGATTAGCATCTTCCAAACACCCAAATTCTCCGTAGAAACGTATCAAGGAACCTGAGAGATACGAATCTTCTTCGTCTATAAACCCTAGCTTCTGACACAGGCCATGAACCTGTTTTCCTAACGCCAAGTCTCTGTTCATAGCACAAGCTTTCAAAACACAGCCCATGATCCAAGGCGGAATTTCGAAAACACCATTCTGAGGATATTTCAACATCGAAAAAAAGAGCAAAGAGGCGTCTTGGTAATCACCCATTTCAATACAACCGAGGAAAACAATTGCCCATGAATGAAAATCTCTGTGAGGCATTTTATCGAACATGTGGCGTGTAATATCCATACGCCCACACGATACATGCATCAAGAGAAGACGATTGATAAAAGTCGTCGTGGGTCTTACCTTGGAGTTCATGATATGAACTTGTAACTCATAAGCTCCACCTCGATCGTTTTCTCTGGTTGATTCTTTGGCAAGACAAGAGTAAAGATCTTCGTTTCCAGGTAGAGAAAGAGAATCCATTAATCGGAGAATATCAGAAGTCGAGCAACGAGGACTTGGCTTTTGCGTCTGAATCTGAGATTTAACAACGACGACAGGTTCTGATTTTTGGTGCTGTTTAGGTTTCCTTAGTAAAAGTTGAACGTCGAAGTTGGTTCTGACTTCATTTCCGACACTTCGTGCAGCGGAGTTGTAATTGAAAGAAGGAACTAGAGATGGTTGTAAAGCTAATTCCAGAGTTCTCATCTGAAATTTTCTTTTGCAGAGTTCAAATTAGGAATTTACAATATGAGGAAGAAGAGCTTCACTGCTTTAGAGAACTTTCCAAAGTTTGATGATTTGTATATCTACAACTGAGAAATTGTTGTTTCTACAAAATCTCAGAGGAACTAATAAATTAAAAGAAAAAAAGACAGAGCAGCTCTTATAATTTGGTTTCAGTTTACATTATATATCAGAAGAAGAAGATGAACAAAGCTACAAAAGCCAAGCCGGTTCAGTTCAGTCTGAAATAATGTTAGGTCCGGTTTGTATCCGGTTTGTAGGTAACGAATGGCAAAAACCGGCTCGATTGAGATATTAATAAGTAGGTCTCGGCAATCGGAGAATTTGGTTGGGTTCGGTTTGAAAGTTTGAAAGTTTGGAAATTTGGATTGTTTAGGTTGAAATAATTATTTTTGATTTAACGGATCACAAATTTTGGTTCGGTTCGGATTTTTTAATTATTGTGATGCTTTAAGTTGAACCAAAATTTTAATCCGGTTCGGTTTAAAGTATAAAAACACTAAAATTTTCTAATAATTTCGGTTTATTTCGGTTTATATTAGTTTTCAAATACCGAACCAATATAAACAGATGACCGAATGAAATTATTTCAGCTGATCAGTTTTTAAGCGAAAACCGAATTGAGAAAACTCCGATTCGGTTCGGTTCGGTAATTTCGGTCCGAAATTAGCCCTAAGCCTATTAATAAGCCAATTAAAAATTATGAGACAAAAAAATTAGATCCCATTGACATTGACTAGAAAGTCCATTTACTGACCGCTAAGTATGAGGTGCCGCATATCATACGCGCATTTTTAGCGCGTGTACATCACTGTGAAAAGATTGTTGTGCCTTTGTGAATTAGTGTTAGGGAGGCGCGTGTGTGTGTTTAAGGAAACAATTAAAACTATAAACCTTGGAGAGTTACACTTAAAAAGACAATCGGCAGTGACAACAAAAGATAATGCGTATACGTTAGTAAAATGCACACGTGTCACATCTTCTTCTCGACACTCTGTTAAATTCTTCCCTCTGTTTTTTCATAGTTTTTCTCAGTTTCTAGCGTAGTGCGAGCTCTCAGTGACCTGAGGTTTTCTCCGATCCGGTGGCGAATGGCTTCGGCAATCGCAATGCTTATTCGAGTATGTAACTTTCAGACTGCACCAGGAGCTCCTCCGGTATAGTCATCAGCAAACTCTTCCTATTTAGTCTCAATACGAATAGTTATTTAGTTGACATTAGTTTTGTGAATGGACAGGTGAAAATGACTACAGGAGCTACAATACAAACCAACAGAAGGATTGAAATTGACGGTAACTAAGAGAATAAAACCTCTCGACACACCATCCGTACCAATACTTCCAGTGGAAGCTCCTCGAGATGAAGTTTACTCTGCTCTATCTTGAGTTTTCATCTTTGCAAAACTGAAATAAACAAAGCTCAAAGAAGAAGAAGAGGAGGAAGAAGCGATAATCTGGTCTTAGAACAACAAATGTAGAACTTGGTGGAACAAGACCAATGCTTCTGATTATTTTTCTGCACTATTGTTATGCAGAAATATTTATTATTCTTTGGGAAAGAAAATTTGATTTATCTAAACAATTAATGATAATATAACGTTTGGGTTCTATAAAAGTTCAAATATTTTCTAGGACATAAACACAAACCTCTGATTTTACATCAATGAAGTGGTCTCCGATAGTTTACAGTTCCATCTAAACATCATAGAAGTTGTCTACTTTGTCTAAGATCTAGGAAAGATCTCTCTGTTCTTGTTCCGTGTGTGCAACATTGATTCCTATATATAAAGCTTCACTTATCTGAAAACCTCGGGTCTTTGGTTAAAGACCGATGTTTGTTCATGTTCTATGTCTATGGATCTGGAGGTTAAACTCGTTATCATTATCAGCGCCGTCTTTCTTTGTCTCTGACTTCTCCTTCAGTGCTTCTTTCTCCAATTTCTTCTTATCAGCCTCAGCTTGTTTTTCATTCTCCTCTCGAGATTTGATGAACGTTTTCATAAAAAGAGTCAGAATCTTGGTCACTGCAGATTGGAACAATGGTCAGAATAGAAATGAATAGTTGCATTTGTCCCAATGTAGAAGAAGACACTTGTGCATGTACCTTGCTCGAAAGGACATCGAGCTGGATCCTCACCGAAGTAGTGCGACAAGGAATCTGCATTTCTTCCCTGTGAGTTACAATCAACATTAGGATTGGTACATGAGTTCGAATTGCATGTTCATAAGGGTTGTAAGTAACTGATGAGTTGTTATATATAACTCACCACTTCTGTATATAATAAAGCAAGGGACTTTACTTCCGCTTCAGCAGTTTCAAGAAAATCCTTCAAGACCTGAAAACATAAAGTGTGATCTCAGAAGATTACGTGCTACTTATCATCTGTCTAAGAATTAACCAAGATGCACATTCCTGATACCCTTATGAGCAAACTAAGATACATATTTTTCACCTGTAGCTTACCTCTCGGAAGCCCAGAGAAATCGCACCATCATTTTCTGAAGCCGTGAGTTCTTGCGTAATCTTTTCAAGGCCTTTAGTCGCCGCTTGCATTTCTTCAGCCAATGTTTTCAATTCAATCTACAATTTTGAGAAACAATCAAGGCAAATGCAATAAGAAGGTAGAAGCTCATAGTGTCAAAGTCATTAACAATCAACAAACCTTCGAGGCAGCTTCCAAGTGAACAAGGTCATTAGCAAAATCCAGCAATTCAGGCATTTTTTCACCAACAAGCTAAACAATAAAAAGAAAATAAGGCATTAAGACACTTCTTCAAACAGCAGCTTAGGCAACTAACTGCATAAACAGTATGATGCACTTCTAGCACAAAAATGTGCTCTGAAAATATTCTGATAAGAAAAAATAAGTGAGGCTAATTCTACCTTGCATAAGTAATGCATCAAAGTCATTTTGTTATTTCTTGCACGAGTGTCAGATAGTTTAAGAAGACTGTCTAGTTTAAACCCCACAGCAGATCCTGCAACATAGAGGCACAACATCATCAACAAAATGCTTTCGGAAATACCATTAAACTGGAAATTAAAAGGGAGATATGATACCTCTCGCAGTTCCCTGATTTAGAGCATTTCCCAGTGTTAAAATTGTTTGCATTATTTGACGTAACTTTGCAGACTCCTTCACCTGGTACATGATAATGATACTTAATTACCAAATGGAAATATACTGCCATGACTTAGTAGATCTGGCCCTCTACTAATTACTATACCTCTTTAACAGCAGCGTTTACTATATTTAGGCAGCTTTTTAAGTCTTCCGCCTGAAAAGAACCAAAAAACGCAACATCAATTACAACATGTCTGAAGACAGGAGCGACCAAATTCAGAGAGATTGAAATTTCTACCTGAGAAGCAAAGGTAATCTTAAAGGCAAACACTCGTAACTTTGCTTCTATACGTGGAACTTTCATTAGTTCCATGAAAAACTGGTACATTTGCAAAGTTAAGAGTCAGAACACAGATTATACACAAGTACCACTCAGCGCTTTAAAAGCTAACAAACCTGTTCACACTTTCCAAGCATTTCTTTGTCACCATTATAGTTCTGAAAACGAAAAAACAGCAAGAGTTAGCTTCAGGCATTAAGGAATTGCTGAACGGAATAAAATCAAAAAGATATTTCTTTGGTTCAGAATTCTGATGCCAAACAGAGCCTAGGAACCTGGTACTAGAGAGATATATGACAATTAACGTTAAGATTACCCTCAACAATTCCATCTCTTCCTTGGTCGGACAAAATTTGATGAGATTTTCAACCTGGTCGATGTCCAGCGCTGATGAATCTAAGGCTAGAACTGCGCTCTAAGATAAGAAAAAGATATGAAATTTTCAGTTAGTAGAAATAAGTAAACATGTTGTAAAGGAGATCCAACTAAGTAAAATGTTAGATAAAGATATGTAAACATTAAAAAGACAACTTGTATGCCTTTTCTCTTTAAACATCCACCCTACATTAACAGTATAGTTTCAATGCTAAAACGATGGGCAGAAAAGATACTGACAGCAAAAACTTACAAGCATATCTGGTAGAGGAATCTTTATTTTCGTAAGCATTATTTCACAGTTATTTGCTCTTCGCAGGTCAACCTGACATAAACACAGAAAAAAATTAGAACGAATAGATAAAAACACTCTATAAGAGCCAAGAATCATAATTGTCTTTACCCGTTATATTATAGACTACCCATTTGACGGAATAAATGGAATTTGCAAAGTATATCAATTGTCAACTTTTTCTAGCAACCAAGAATGGAGTTAACTTTAGATCATCAAATAATCATCTGGTTAATGCACACTCTATAGCTATAGGCGACACCTGCTAAATAGATCCCACTCTTGGTAATATTTGAAAATTTACAGAACTGTCATTTACAAATAACAAATGCTAGATATGTACAGAGGTGAAACTGAGCTGCCTCACCAGTTGAACTTTCTCAGGTTTGCTGATACTCGAACCTCGGCGACCTGTGCTTTTCTTAGCAGCGGTATCTGAAACTGCAGAAAAAAGACTCTCGAGCTCTGATATATCTATCTCAGGGGCCCTGTCATGAAGATTCAGAAAATTTATCTGATTGAATCAGTAAAATAGCAGCTAATGGGGAGATAAGCATATTTTCAAGACTACTGGAAATACTTTTCATTTTTGTTTTTATCAATGAATTAGTCAGAGACTATGAATGTCAAACTAAAACATCTAAAAGAAGGAAAATTCAAGAGGAACCCACCGTGGTTGATTTTCCTGTTTCTGAGTATCAGCCCACAAACTACCTTTTGCTGCCCGAGTAACTTTAGACCAATGCAAAGGCTTCAGTGCGGTTTTCTTAGGTGCAGCAGTAGGTACACTCACACCTCGACCTCTTCCGAGGCCCGAGGAAGGTCTGCCCCTTCCTGCAGGAGGAGGTGGTGGCGGAGCATTTGAACCTTTTTCGCCCAGTGGTGGTGGGCCACTACTTGTACCACGACCCAGCCCTGGTGGAGGAGCAGGGGTCTTGGATAGAGGTGGTGGAGGCGGAGCAGGGGTCTTGGATAGCGGTGGTGGTGGAGGCGGAGGGGGAGCACCCAACTTTGCAGATGAAGGAGGAAGTGGCGGTGGAGGAGGTGGCATGGAGGCATTTGAAATATTAGCCTTAGGAGGTGGAGGTGGAGGTGGAGGTGCCAAAGGTGGGCCAACTTGAACACGACCAGAATGAGGTGGAGGTGGAGGTGGAGGTGGAGGTGGAGGTGGAGGTGGAGGTGCCAAAGGTGGGCCAACTTGAACACGACCAGAATGAGGTGGAGGTGGAGGTGGAGGTGGTGGTGCCGAAGGTGGGCCAACTTGAACACGACCAGAATGAGATGTAGGCGGAGGTGGAGGTGGCGGTGGTGGTGGTGGTGGCGGTGCACATTTAGCAGCAGGAAATGCTTGGAATGGAGGAGGAGGTGGAGGTGGAGGTGGTTGTGCCTGAAATTTATTTCCTGTACTCCCAAACAAAGGTCGTGGAGGTGGCGGTGGTGGTGCTGGTGGTTGAGCTGAAGGTGGATGAATGCTTCTAGAAGAAGGTGGCGGAGGAGGAGGTGGTGGAGGGGTTATGTTGATAAGTTGATGTGATGTTGTCAGAGGATCTCTATTCCTGAAACTAGGGATAGGTGGCGGTGGGGGTGGAGGTGGGGGTGGGGCTTCGGGTGAAAGTGAGGCTGAGCTCATAACTTTGTTTGCAGAAAAGGGAGGAGGGGGAGGTGGGGGTGGCGGTGGCGGTGGAGGCTGAAATGTAACTTGAGCAACAGAAGATGGTGGATCTGATGGAAGAGTCAGAGGATGGACACAGTCTTTCGCCGGACCTTCTTGCTTTCGGTGATGAGAGAATTCATGAGGCTCCTCAGAAGATTCGGGAGTGAAAGATATAGGAATGTCTTCTGTCTCATCATTATCAAAAAATATAGGAGTGTGAGGTTTCTGAATGGCATCAAAGCCTTCATCTGAACTATCAGCAGCACTAGATGTGTTGGTCTCCTCTTCAGAATCGGGAGAATTAAAATAAAAACTTCCTTTGGGTCGGAATCTTGTAAACTCTTTTACATCATTTATGGCAGCAAGTTTTTTCAGCAACCACAAAGCAGCATCATCCCCATTCTCAGCCAAATCCACACCGCTAAAAAGTTCTTGAACTTTAGAAAAGGCTTCAATGGGCAATCCACCAGTCTCATCACCATTTACTATTGGGGTTGGAGCTTTCTGAGGCAAGGCATTCTCGACTTCTCCAAACAAGACCTGAATGCATAAAGATTGGAGTCAGAAACAAACGCAAGTATACCTTAGCATGAGTATGGACTATCTTTATCCAGCCATCTAAGGTTACTCATTTTTTCGTGTTTTGTTTCTCCTTTCTTCACCCATATTTTCTCATATCCAACAAAATTACATTCCTATAAAATCAAAGAGATGGATAAAAAGTACATACCTCTGCTCGAAACCCTTTTGGGTAATGATCCTTGGCCTCCCAAAGAATATCCAAGTTGTCTGGGTTCAACATTAGTATGTTGGACCTGATAAACGCAGTATTGAACATCACACGGAACATCATAACCTCTCGTTCTGGATCTAAATCCATATGCACGCACTCCAGTACAACATCTCCTTGAACCCAGCACTGGATGTCAATTTTGATTACATCACATTCTGCCTGCAGCCAAAAGGTAGAGATTTACATTACTCAGAAGATCGATACTCCAAGTGTCATAGAAATGATAAAAATAAGAACACACCCACCTGTCGGTAATGCCGAAGGGGTTTTTTCTTACTGGACATATTATACACCATCTCCGTGGAAAGACCAGATGTGCTATTAAAATCTCTTCCAAAAATGCGTATAATTGGCCTGCAGCCATGTTGGGAGTCAAAGTTTGGGATACCTCTAATAATCACGCAATCCAAAGAAAGCGCTCTTTCAGGAGGAGGCCACTCAGGATTTATGTTTCTCCTTGCTACATATTGAAGATAACGAAGTTGAGACGGGAACGGATTCAACGGCGAAAGCAGCTGCAAGAGACCCTTGGGAGCCTCTCGATGCACAATCTCAAGAGTTCTACGCTCACCGCTATGAATTTTCCTGAAAATCAGAAAACTAGCTAAAATAAAAGCCAAAAGCGGCCAGCCTCCTCTTTCGCAGTGAAGAAGAATAACATCCTGACGGTTCCCACGAGCAAGCCAACTCTCACACACACGGAGAAAATGTTGAATCAATGATAAAGGAAGCAAAGGACAGCCTTCATACTGCCTCGGGTACTCAAGAACGGTAACATCATATTCACAGAGAGTTTCAGCAAATACGCTTCGTTTCTCCCCTTCTCGGAAATTGAATGCTAAAATTGATGATTCCGGGAATTCTTCATGTAAATCATTGATGATATCATGCAGGAAGATTTGATATAAGCCATCCCCCAACACATCCGTGCAAAAACATGAATCAAAAACTGTCCAATTACACAAATTTGCCTATTAGATGTCTATTTAACTGCTAATAGCTCATTCATGATTAAGAAAGAAATGGTGATTACCATAAACTCTATCAGCAAATTCAAGCAACCCATCTGGTGGTCTCTTGTAGAAGAACCTACTTAAAAGAGACATTTACGCAAATCGGCAGATACTAGAGCTGAAACCTGAAAAAAATAACAAAAATGGAACTTAATCGTAGCTACAAGATATCAAATCACAATCGAAAGCGAAATGCACAAAGCAAAAAAAGTCTTAAATACTTAGTCGATTCATGTGGTCATCAAAGTCAAAAGCTAATCGAATCAAACAAAATGGGCAAAAATCAACGAAATTGCAATCAAATTGGAACAAACAATTTTGAGGATGTGTGAACACTGCGACTGCTTAGAACCCTCAGAAATTAGGGTTTATAAGAGAAGAAGAAGAGAGAAGATGGTGATGATGATGATGACTTACCCGTTACAATGAAAAAGGGGTAAGACGACGGCTATTTACAATCCCCGATGCAGCTGAAGCGGCGGAGGTGGCTGTATTGCGACGCTAAAGAGTCCGGTGGAGAACAGAGATGATGAAAATCGGGAACGTTTGGTTTTCAAATTTTGAATAATTTTAGGAGACAAAATCAGACGGATTAGCTTTTTCCGGTTTATTTAAAAATTTCTTAGCTCTTTCATTTCTGATTCCGTTGTCTTCCCTCATTTCACTGTTTCCTAATCTGTATATTTTATATTTTTCTCCTAAATTTTAAATTAAATTGTTTGTTACCAAATGGCAAATGTTCAGTTTTCTAATATATTTTTCGAAATGACAATTATGATAATACTATAATATTTTTTTTTGGGATGTCTGATCTTTATTATCTTGATATAAAGAATTCCCAAGACTTTGACAATTACTAAATAGCACATCGGATAAAAAAAATATTATCGGTTTAAACAGAACGAATATCTGCTAGGCTCGTTAATGCATTTTTGACAATATGACGTCAGAATATACAGTATTAAAATGATTGGTTTAAAATTTATAAAAATTAGATAAATATCCGCGTTATACCTTGGATTTTTATTTATTTATTTTTGTTTATATTTTTATTTAGTAAATTGTTTTTTGTTTTCTTAAAACCGATTTGTATTTAACTATTGTATATGTAAACTATTTTAATATTTGTTTAGATGGATGGTGGATTTGTTGAAATTGTATTTGGTTATTAAGTACATAAATGTTTGAGATATGTATTTTCTTGTGATATATAATAAGTTGTTCATGTGATTGGTGTTTTTGTTAAAACTGGTGTTTATATATTTTATATTATTTTTGTGATTTTTTGTATGGTGCAATTGTTACATATTTGGTTTTTTTCCACCTGAAAATAAGCGAATGAATATTTTTTATTTTTTGGTTTGTCGGTTTAACACAGGTTTGGATTGTCAAATTTATGTTTAGGTTTTAATTTAAAAATCAAAATTAGACGACACGATCATAGATCTGCCTTAAAGATTGTTCTTCTTCTTTCTTTTTTTGCTCTAGAGATCCATATTGTGATCGGAATCAATTTCAGTTAAAAAACATGATCTGTAGATTCTGAAATATAATCGTGAATGTGTCTTTCTTTCTTTTGTGGGGGGGGGGGGGGGATTAGATAAATTTGTTGTTTTTGTTCCGATATTTCATGTGGTTATTGGGTCGTCACCTTCTTTGTTTCAGTTTTTCATCATCACATCAATCTTGTTAATTGTTGTAATTATATATTTACCATGATTTTGATATCATGATCTCTCAAATTGAAGTTGGTGATGATTGCGTCATTGGAGAGTTTAACGATGTCTGCAACAACTGCACCATCTACAAAAAATATTTTGTTTCATAAATTATATGCATTATGTCTAAGTTTATTTCATAGTTATAATGTTTACACATTCGTTTTAAATTCTACATATAAAAACACATTTTATTCCTATTAATTCACTTGGTTTAAATATCAAATATTGTTCTTCAAGCATCTTAAACACAAATTATTTGTAAACTAACATTTTACCAGATTTCTGATAGCTTAGAAACAAAGAGGCCTAAATATTTGCTATATTCATTTCACACATGACACGGTAAATCAATATACTAAATGAGTTTGGAGCCCTATTGTTTGTTTTCTTTAGAGGAGAGGGTATGAAAAATATATGTACCTTAAGAGAGATTTCATTTGGGAGAGTTTAGTAGCCAAATTTCCTTACGCACCAGGTGTACCAGATTTGTTTAAAGACTCTTTACATGAAGAAGTGAAGAAGTGAAATTTGAAGATCCACAAAGAAGAGTTTGCTTCCCCCGACTTTTTTTCTCAATGCGAGATTAGTAGAACTTATATGATTTTCTACCCATATGTAGCTGGAGGATTATGATAGACTTCTAGGTTGGAAAGAATTTATATGATCAAAGCTCTTGTTTTGTTCAGTCGTCGTTCTACCAATCTTCTCCGACTAATAATCTTCGTGGGTTTCCCTTGCAACTGAATCAAAGACATTATTCAGTTTAACCAAGCTAATAACTATTTTGAGATTCAAAAGGAATATCAGATTTACAAACCAAATCTTATGACGATGAACAAAAATAATTTATTTATACACGAATAACATTCATCCAAGATAAGGTGCAATTCATTTGTCCCAATTTGAAAAATATGTCATGGATTTGGGGGAGATTTCTCATGGTTAACAAAAGAGAAAACAGTCAAATACAAAGAACGGGAATCCGATTAGAAGAAGGCAATTTAGATATGGACACCTAATTTCTAGGGATTTAACATGAAAAGAGTAACACGCGAAGAAGAACCGCATGAGTTCACTTTTTTATATTAAATATGATGTGTATAATTAAAATAATCTTATTGGATTATAGAGTTTTTCAATTGTGAATATTAAATCTGATGTGTCTAATAAAAATGATTTGATTGGATTAAAAAGAAAATTATTAATTGACATGGCATCTTCAGAAAGAACGAAAAATATGATGTGTCATCACTAGGAGAGGCACTTGTGTTATTATAGTGGTGATTGCAACAGAAATAATATAATTAAGGGGATGATAAAATTTGAAAATTTTGGAGCACTAGAAACTACAACCGATCACAAGCCATACTCTTCAGAAATGTATGTCTAGTTGATGATTCATGTAAATCTAATTAGGTGAATAGCAGTCTTGGTTGGACTTGGAGTCAAGAATTCGATTGTTTGGAGCTAGGAACTAATCATGCCGGCTATCTTCTTTATATGCAGAGCTTACTCTTATTTGGGTTATGAAATGTTTCACCATCAAACGGAGCACCAAGCTTTTGGAACTGATTGTCAAGATGTCATCTCCATGATCAAGAGACTGACCGAATGGCTTAATCTCTTCACAAGGCTTAAGAAATTCTCACGGATTAGGAACCTCTTTAGCTCATTTTTCCATCTCTTATTTCCCGAATAAATCAATTTCTAGTGGCAACCATTTGGCTCAACACTTTCTATATCTTTATGTACTCGACTTTAAAATATAAACCACATACAATATGACCATTTTCCCTTATTCCAGCTTTTTCTTATGTTCTCCAGATTGAAAACATAAACAAAAGTTTAATCTACGGTTTTAGGAGACAAAATAAGAGATGAAAAAATAGACGTTTTGAAATCTTTACATGTGGTTTCTTCATATTCCTTCCTCGGTTGTGCTTTATCCTGGATTTCAAAGGATTGGTGAGACCCTCGACGTTGAGATAAAACGGGGAATGAGGGAAACTTTGCATGCTCTGTTTTTAACATTACAATATGTAACCAACGTGGAGTTGGGCTAGTGGTAACTCCTTGTGGGTCAAGACCAAGAGGTCACGAGTTCGATTTCCGTTGAGAGGGGTCTGTTCTCCGAAAGAAAATTAATTTAACATGGTCTAGGCATTGCCCCAAGGAGATTAGGGGCACACGGACTCAGAAGCTCCTTGTTATCCAAAAAAAAACATTACAATATGTATGTTGTATTGTCCCTTTTTATTATTTGTATTTTTTGACATTACAATCTCTTCTGATATTGCTTTGCAAATGAGACAGGTTTGTTTTTGACCAGAATGCGGTTGGCAATCTGTTTCATTGACGGGTCTGTATTTGTCTGTCAAGTATACAGGACGGCCACTTGACTAAGTTCAGCCAAAACGCGCCAATCTCCGGCATAAATACATTGTCGAACAAGTTTTGGATAAGTGATTTCACCATCTTTTCTAAAACAAAATCCATCATTGCTACTTTAGATGCCACCAACCAAACAAACATATTATCTAATTATATTACATCTCTTCATGGATAACTAGAAACACACAATTGTACAAATCCATATTTGGTGGCTTCCTCTCTTTTCCAATGACAGTAAACAAAAAGCATGGAACAAGTTTAAACGGTATGGCTCCTTTCTCTTCTTCCAGCTTTTTGCTTTTGTACTTCAAATTGAATACATCAATTTCTACAGAATGTGGGGGACCATGAAGGCGGATACGGACTATAAGTCCATAACGATTTTATATACTTGGATAAGCTACATCTTTAATTTAACAAAATCATATCACGGACAGACCAAACATAACCAATGGTTTTAATTTGCATCAAGATTCTTCATTTAGACCAATATCAAGCACATACAAGAGATGACCCAAACCATCAAGACTAAGGTCACAAGGTAGATAGATTCATAATGATAGAAACACAAGAGCAAGAACAAGTCTTATGCTATGTTATTTGAAGAAGCTTTAAAGATAAATACTACAGAGAAGGATTGATGAATCGTAATATTCATCAGGCTGAAGCCTTGGCTGCAGCTTCTTCCATGAGCTGCTTGACCTTAGTGATATAGTCATTCATAGCTTCTTCCGTTGATTTCCCTGACATCATAAACAGAAAACAAAACCACAAAGGGTCAAATTAAGCTCTTGGATCACAGAAAAGTTTTGAACTTCAGACAAGAATCGCAAATTACAAGCAAATCACTAGCAACTCAATTTGAAATGTTTTTAAGAACTTCAGCACTTGAATTTTGTTACCTTCAACGGCCTTCCAAGCATCCCACTTCGCTCTCTCCTTCGGGCTGAACATTCCAGGACGACCTTAGAATCAATAGATAAATAAAACCGTTATTAACATAGCAAAAGTTGAACCAAGAAGCAAACTGCAGGATCTTAATATAAAGCTTTTAAAGGTGTGTGGAGAGGACAATGAGTAAATATTAACTGGTGTCCACTGGCCCAAACTTGGCTTGCTTGAAGAGTCCGTAGAGGATGAGTAAATCTTCGTTCGATGGGCTCTGGGTGAGAGTCTTAACTTTCTCAGCGTGCTCCTCGAACTCCTCCTGCAAATATATAAATCAATGAAACAGCCAAATCAGGAGACAGAATCTTATTTGTCTAAAACATCATCAAACATATTACTACTCAAATTCTCAATGAGATACTACAAGTGCAGAGAGACTTTAATTCAAACTAAAACAACAATCAAACCAAATCTTTAATACCCTCTGCAAACAATTTTTGACAGTTCAGTTATGAGACAGAACTTGAACAAGATCATGTAGTAAAGAAAGAAGCTCGTTCAGTATAATTTCATAAAGAGATCACTCTTAGACCATAGAAACTTCAGTTTTACTTTATCTTAACTCTTTGTCATGTCTCTAATCGTTAACCGAACAGCGACGTAAGGACAAAGAATCACGAAATAAGGAACACAGTTCATAAAAATTGGTTTTTTTCAATAGTTCATAAAATTTGATTTTTTAAAAGAAATCCGGGGAAATCTGGTGATAGAACAAGTGTAATCATCAATCGAAGAATCCAGGATTTATGAACACAGCACAACACATCTGAAAGACAAAAGACAACTAGATCCGAGTATAAACCGAAACCGATAAGGATCTGAGCATACCTTCAAACCCATGGTGAATAGACGTCGGAAGTTGAATTAGGCAGCGGAATTAAATCAGTGTGAGGAACGACCCGTGAAATATATAGTGGCGAGACCCTCAGGCCCATAACTATTAAATAATTTATTAAGGAACAAAATCTTATAGATATAAACTGTACACGTGGATTTAGGCACCTCGCTGATTGGCTGATTCTCCTCAGTATGGGTACAACTGTCAATCTCTATTTTTTCTTATCGAACATGTTCCTTCTCCATTGAAACGAAATTTTATTTTTACTTTTTATATCATCAAAAAAAAATGCTGAAGGCATATCCTTTTTCAAAATTCTATTTGAAAAACATTTAAGAGAAAAAAAATAATTTATTTATCTGTGTAACTATATTTCTTGAATATGTAGATTACTCAGTTTCTTGAATATGTAGATTACTCAGTTTCGATAGAAATTTTCAGAAACGAAGATTTATTTCCACAAAAACGAAATCAAGCCAAAACATCTACTACATAAACTCTACTGTCCTTAATCAAAAAAGGACATATTAAGAAAGGAATTTTTGGTAATTATAAGAGAAAAAAGGAAAGAAATCTTGGCAGATTACCTACCAAATCAAGCATTAGAAATGTAAGATCAATCCATAAAGACCAATTCCTTCACAAATAAACAAGAGATTAAGGTTAGATTAGAAAAATGTACAATCACGGCAATTATCTAAATTACTTGCTTTTTATATCATCACAAAACAGCGACCATATCAAGTGTGTTCTATCTATACTTGATGTTAAATACAGAACATCAAAACCCATAGAGCATAGACCCCTTCGACCAGAAATCCTCTTGCAATCAACAGCTTGTATTCCCTCGAAAAATCGTATAATAAATATTACCAAAGGAGATGTTATTGAGGATAGTAAGATGGGTGGTATTGAGGTGGCAAGCCATATCCACTATAACCATTTTGCTGCTCATAGAAGACAGGTCGAGAAGCTAGAGCTGGAGCTGGAACCGAGCCATTTAGAGCCAATGGGTTTCCATATGGAACAGCAACACCAGGTAGTATTGAGCTCAAAAGACCATATGGGTTCACTTGTAAACTGTGGTTAGGATCAAGCAAAAGTGGCTGTTGCTGACTCGGAAGTGGGATTGGCTTATTGTATTCACCATTAGCAACTCGAGGGCGTTTATTATCGACCTGTTGTTGTGCTTGTTGTGTATTAGCAGGCGGGACGAACTTCGTGGCACGCCTCCTCTGGGCTTTCTGATCCTCCAACTTCCGAACACATTCTTCGAGTTTCTCTCCAAAAAACTCGAACTCGAGGTTTTTCTCTTTCACAACTTTGATCACTGCTCTCAATGCACTAAGCTCTTTATCAGTAGCTTCATTCTGCGCCTTGAGAGAATACTTCCCTTCAGCACAAACTCTCCTAGCAGCTTCTCTAGAGTTCTTCAAACTAGTTTTCAAAATCGCAACTGGTTCGAATTCACCAGTCATCTCATTCTCATAAATGAATTTGATAGCAACAAGTAATCTCCCAGTATCCAAAAACTTCTGAACGAGAACTCCGATTCGATTTCTATCTAAGCCAATCTTCTTACAAATCGTTGTTGCTTGTTTATACTTAGAGATCAAGAAAATGTAATCACAAAGCTCCTCAGCAGTAAACAAAGATCCCAATTCAAAAGCTGCAACCAAATGCAAAAACCCTAACGCTTCTGATGGTTTGTTACCTATATTCGATTTCCAATCATAAGCAACCGTCCTAGCTCTTTCTCTCAAATCATTCGTAAGATTCGTATTGATCTCAATCAAAGCTTCTAATAACAAAACGAAGATCCTTCTTACATCGATCGCTCTAGCCGAGGACGACGACGATGGTGAGGAGCAGTGGTATGAACCTTCGATCGCGTCTAGAACCAACGCTGCTGGATTCTCTGAGCATCGAATCGCTGCAGGAAGCTCCAGATTCATCGACATATGCTTCTTTGAATAATCAATCATGTACTTTCCCAATCCTTTTCCGTCCATCTTCTCACAAAACTTTCTCAGTTCCGGCCAAACGGCTGGTGCTTCCGTCGTATCAGCGGTGGAGGATTCGATTTTATCGGAATCGGGAGGAGTCGCGGCTGATTGGAGGAGGCGGAAGCGGTCAAACAGTGAAGATTGGAGGGAGGAGAAGTGAGAGTCAATCTCAGACCAGGAGAGATTGAAAGAAGGTGAAAGGAGAGATCGATGAGGCTGGAGATCATCGAAGGCCTTCTTCAGATTTTGTTTCTTCTCATCAATTAGATTAATCGATGCGGCGATTGATTCCGGCGCCGTCATTATCGGAACCCTAGATTTCTATTGCTTCATCCGCTGTATTGGCCTATCAATCTCTATCTATATTTCAAAAGTTGTGTTAATGTGTTTTATTGCTTTTATATATGTGAATGTGACGTAGAGCTCGACCCTTGCTACGGAGTGCAAATGCTCCGTGATGCGTGGTTTCGGTAAAAAAGTGTGGAGGTTTAGTCGGAATGATTAATTTAGAACAGAATATGTGGAAGAGAATCTAACACTCAGGTTCAAACCCGATTTTACTCGGATTCAAAGAAGACAACATAACCAACAAAAGAGTTAAAATGCAAACAAAAGGTTTCTACAATGTCTATAGAATAACAAGAGAAAATCTGCAACAAGTTTCTTTTTTTTTTCACACCCGACGTTTCCTTGGTAATCTGCAACCATTATGAGCTTTCCTAGTAGTGTCCTCGATGTACACTATAGGATTCAGATCAGACCTAGAGTTGGTGAACCCATCTCTAAACGCAATAATAGCTTTCTTCTTCTTCCCGAAGTGCGTAAATCCATTCACCTTAACCACCACAGATTTCAAGCCCATAGCTTTAGCTCTCCTCCCAATGTTTTCAGCGGTTGCATCAGCTGTGTAATTCGTCATCTTCCTTCCACCTTTCAGATCAGGTAAACTACCAGATGTAGCTTTGCATTTAACGTTTCCTTTGGAATCTGTAACCGTGACAAAAGTGTTGTTCCGCAACATCTTGATGTGAATGATGTCAGCATTCGTTTCAAGGTTCGGGCGATGGAATTGGGAGAATATCCCTGAGGTTCTCCTTTCTTCATCTGCTATTACTTCTCTAACAAGGTCAAACTCGCTTGACTTCCCTCCACTGCGAGAATTCTCCTTGAGAAGCGAAGATTGAGTGAAATTCTCGTAGCTCGATGCTCTAGGAGCTGAGAATCCGCTTCCTCCCCTGTTTGGTAACCCTTGATTCAGCTGACCGTATTGATTAGGTAAAGTGTTTGGTAATCTTGATCTCATTGAAGTTTTGAAGGTAGGAGGAGCATTAGGAGCCGAGAAACCTCTGTTTAATAAGCCTGATTTCAAATCACTGAAAGTTTTAAAACTCGAAGGATTAGGATCCGAAAAGGAACCGATTCTTCCCGTGTTTGGTAAGCCTGAATTGTTTTCAGCGTCTCCTGGAATTGGCCCTTGTTCTCTGAATCTCCCTCCTGTTCAAGAATCCATGAATGACAAATCAATCTATACAGATTCATTTTCTAAACTAAAGACTAAAGCTTCTTCCATAGAAGCAGAAACTATAAAAACAATTGATATTGAGAATTTTTTGGATTCAACAAATTGTTTGAGACATTAATTCGTGTAATGCTAGTATCGTACGAATCGAACGAATCTCTAATCACAAAACTAGCATAAATCAGATAAAACCCAGAAAAGATTGTTCCCGATCCAATTATTATATATTCAAAATTGGGGCAGAGAAATCAAGTTGGATCAGAAGAGATAAGATGGGAAAAAACGAACCAGAGAAGCCATCTGATTGAGACGAAAAAAGACAGATCGAATTGATTCCACCATAGCTGCGAATCAACGAAGGGAAGGAAGAAGCTCGAAGATGACGAGAAATACCATTCATTTTCTTCTACTCGCAAAATTTGGGGGTTTAGGGTTTTTTTCCTTTTCAAACATTAGTGAGCACAGCAGAGTGTGTCTTCGTCACGATCATAGAAACCGATAGATCTGCCGATGAACTCAGTTCTACGTATTGGGTTTTTTCACTTAACATGGGCCTCTCTGACTCATAGGCCCATTGGTTCTAATATCCTACGTTACGTTAATTCAATTGGATTCCCGTCCGGACTCATAAGTCATAACTAGCATTGGGAAGTAGGCAAGTACGCGATCCGCGACTATTTACGGGCTTTGAAAAAAAAAATCCATTTCATCCAACCTACTTGAAACCCCCACAAGGGTCCTAAAGCAAAGGAGACCCAAACCACAAAACCGCCGTTTATTGGGAACATTGTGCTCATCTCTGCAGTGATTAGTGCTCAGGGATACACCAAATGAAATGTAAGATTATCAAACCTAAAAGAGCTAAGAGTGGTCCTGCTGTATTCACATCACCTTCAGCACCAAAAGGACCTCCTGAGACTTCGTAGAATATGAGGAAGACGAGTGGTAAGATTGAAACTTTCTGAATCGAATTGGTTGATGCTTTTGGTGATGGAACAAGATTAACATAAGCAAGGTCATTGTTGTTATGGTCTCCCATGGTGATGATGATCCTTCTTCTAGTGAATTAACAAAAAAAAAACAGAGGAAGCGAGAAGTGAGCTTAAAACATGCGGACAAATTCTTGAATTCTTGATATGAAAGTTTAAACATTTACGAGAGATTAAGAAGCACGCGAACCGTGAGAGAATCTAGGGGTTGTCTTGAGAATCTTTTGTCGTTTTTTTGAGTGAAGATTTGCAAAGATCGAGGGATGCTTAAAGAAGAAGAAAACAAAACAGACCCATGTCCTAAAAGATGACATATCTTGGAAATGATTGAAAAAAAAATGTGGTCCTCTGTTTTGAGATTGTAAATATCAATCCCATTTTGATCTCGGGCGAGAGAATGGTCAAACACTGATACTGGTCCTGAATCCTGATTTATACACTTTTGGGGCTGTGTGTGGTCTTTTTCGCACTTGCCAATCATTAACGATGAAATCTTATCAATAGATAGATCCAAGATTTGCAACTGTTCTCGATTTGTTCTTTTCCTCTTTTTTTCTTTTCTTTTTGTACAAAAACTCTTAAAATTTTATCCTAAAGTTTCGAAATTTTCCTCTAGATTTTGTTTCAATTTTAATTTCGCAAACCATGTTTGGAAATGGCAAGGGGAAAAAAGGATACACAAACATTGCAGATTTTATTAAAACCGTATTTAGGGAGGATCTAACTTTACGAGAAAAAACTACAACTTTAGAAGAAACTGTGAATAAACAGAACAGAACAGACAGACCATGAAATTCAAGCTTTTTGGCTATGGCTTTCAAGCTCTGTATTTGAACATAGATAGGGGCAAAGAACTAAGAACAGTGCTAACGTATCAGAGTTTCTTCGTATTCCCGAGTCTGCTGCTGAAGGTCTGGTAAGTCGGAACTAATGGAGAATTTGAGCCATCTCTTTCGATCCATATGGTTCAAACAAGGATGCATTACGAAACCAACGATCAGCATCACGAAGCTCACTGCAGCTACTTTAAGAGAAGATAGTGCTACAACAGCACAGATCAATATGGTTGGAGGAACACACATAAGGATAGAACCTGTGGTTCCAATAGGTATTTTGTACGGTCTTGATGCAGCCGGGTGTTTCATTCTCATTCTAACAAAAGCTATAAACTCTAAGATCATTCCAACGCAGTAGAGTAAGTTCTCTGCAGCTACAATCTCTTGAAAGCTTAGCCAAGACAAGAGCACAACACCTGAAGCTGAAAACAGAATTCCTAATAAAGGTGTCCCGTAACATGACCTTTTGGCAAAGAACTCTGGAAGCATACCGCGCTCAGCCATTCCAAGAAGCTGAAAAGAGTCACTACTCATCTCGGCTAAAAACATTCCCATGTTTGATGTGGCTGCAGCCGCTTGAACCCACCATCGCAACCACGCTCCACCGAGAGCTTTGGCCACATCAGAAAAATACCCATCAGTCCATAACTCACGCTCTAGCGGGATTGCCCCGGTTCCAGTCAAAAGAGGGAAGATGTAAGAAAGCGCGACTAAGATCACACCATAATATAAAGCCTTTGGAAGCGTATGATTCGGATTTTCCACTTCACCAGCTAGCGTACTGATCGAATCCCAATAGTTTAAATTCCAGAAAAGCGTGTTAAGATATAAATTCCAATTCACATTCCCTAAGTCCATCACAAGCCATCTCGAAGGCTCTAACTGCGGAATCGAAATCAAACCCATGACAGCAAACGGAAGGATCGAGAAAATCCCCATAAGCACAGCAGCCCAACCAACTATAGTAAGTCCCCTGTAGTTCAAGTATGTCAACAAAAGAGTCAACACAAGGATCGCTGCAACTCTCGGCAAACCGCCACCTAAAGCCGGGATTCCAGATTTCAAATAATCAAGAAACAGAACAGGATACAACGCGTTATCGATAACACCACTCAGCCATTTCATCCAACCTTGCTGAAACCCCCAAAAAGGTCCCAAAGCAGAAGAGACCCACACAACATAACCACCATTCTCTGGAAACATTGTGCCCATCTCTGCAGTGATCAATGCCTCAGGAATACTCCAAATGAAAGGGAAGATCACAAAACCTAGAAGAGCTAATAATGGTCCAGCTGCATTCACACTGTCCTCAACACCAAAAGGACCTCCTGAGACTTCATAGAATATGAGGAAAACAAGTGGCAACATCGAAACTTTACGAATCTTATCGGTGGCTTTAGGCGATGGAACATCATCATCATTGTTGACATTAGAGTAAGGAACGTCATTGTTGGTGTAGTGTGTCATCTCAATAGACGCTGATTGATCCACGGTGAGAATTCTCCGCTTCTGCATAACGTTATCCAGATTGTAAATGGATTAGAAGAACTCTTCCACATCCCAATAAAGGTTTTGACTTTTGATATCTGCAATAACCTTTATAATTTATTCAAATTTGGTACAGAATTTGAATCTAGGGTTCGTCTTAATTAAGAAATTGGGGAAGAGAAAAGGAGAGATTTTTGTTTCTTTTTTGAGATGGGTATCTTCAACATGCATCAACAAAATCCAATAGAAACGAGAAGGAGCTTAGCTTAGAGTAAATATCTCGGAACTTGATAATTCAAAAACAGAGGTGATGAAAAGTCTAAACCTTTGCGAGAGTAGTGAAGAAGAACAAACAGTGAAAGAATCGAGGGTCGTCTCGAGATCTCCGTCGTCTGTTAAAGCTCCGTAAATTAAGTGAAGCCCTTTTTCGATAAACCCAGATTTAATCAAAAGAATTTAAATAAAAATTATTTTTATATATATTGGAAAAAGATGTTCGTCCTCGTGTCATCGAGTGACTATAAAGTTTATAAATTGTTGTTGCATCTAAGAATAAATGTTTTACAATGGAGAAGACAAATGTGTGAGATCAAAGAGGATGGATCTGAATCTCATCAAAATTGCTAGGGATGAGCAATCAGGTATCGGGTTCGGGTAATACCCTATCGGGTACGGGTATTCGGGTACGGGAAGTTCATATCCAATGGAATAATTTTTTGGGTTCGGGTTCGGTTCGGGTAAAAAGTTTCGGGTTCGGGTCGGGGTCGGGTTCGGGTAGAAGGGTTAAAACCGGAAAAAATCGGATATTGATTCGGTTCGGGTTCGGGTTTTTCGGGTTTTTTTCGTGTTTTAGAGTCGGGTTCGGGTCGGGTTTTCGGGTTTTCAGGTTTTTTGGGGGGGGGTTTCGGGTTTTTTCAGGTTCTCGGATCAGGTACAGTTTGGGTACGGGTCGGATTTTCATGTTTTCGGGTTTTTTTTTTTGTTTTTGGGTCGGGTTTTTGGATCTGATTTTGGGTTTTTTTTTAGGTTTCTTTGGGTTTTGGGGTTTTTAGATTTTTCGGTTCGCATTCCGCTCGATTTATGTATATTACACATAAAAAATTCCATATTTATAAGGTAGAATCCTCGAGTTATGGTATTTTCTTATGGGTAGTTATGTATTTTTGTATGGGTAATTATATATTTCGGGTACGGTTTCGGATTTTCGGGATCGGAACGGGTTTGGGTTTTCGGGTTTAGAGATCTCGTACCCAATGGAATAATTTGATCGGATACGGAACGAGTTCGAGTACGTCTTATTGGTTCGGGTTCGGTTTGGGTATGCGGGTACGGGTTTTTGCCCAGCCCTAAAAATTGCGAATGTGCTTTTTGTTAGTCTTTTAATTAAGGAAGGATTTAACAGTCATAATTAGTTTATTGCTATAATTTGAGGGGAACTAAAGCTCACTCTTCATTAATGATTTATTATTTTTTTTGGTTTTCCTAATATTATTTTCATTGAATTGTAATGCAAATAAACAGATTTAGTTACAAACTTAAAACTCAACTTCAAAAAAAAAAGTATAAAACCAATTTTAGAGTTGGATGATTTTTTATGAAATCATGAAATCCGGATTCAATACTCCTAATAAACTTTACATATTTTATAATCAAAATTACGAAAAGAAAGAAAAAACGAACAATCCAAAAAACTTCAAATCTTTTCTTTTGTTTCGACGCAGTTTAGAATCGTATTGAGGAAGTACATATAAAAGGCTTCTTGGTTAACAGAATTTTGGATCTTTATGAATGTTAAATATTCGTAGATAACTTCTAATAATTTAAATAAAGAATATTGTATTTGCCATTTTCACTCCACTTAATTTTCTTTTGCTGCTCACCGTTTTCAAAAGCTAACAAATCTGTAAACACAAATTGTTCATTCTCAACAAAAATGGTGAGAAGCAAAAGACTGTTAATGATAGTCTAGAAACGAGGAATCAAAATGTGAGTTTTTTTCTTCTAGAATTCGTAGACAAAATCGATTTGTGGAGTTTTAAATTGAGATTTATCAATTAAGATTTGGAATCTGTTCAATAATTGAAATACCTTTGATTTTAATATGGTGAAAATTTCTTATGTTAACTGAATATATATAATTAAACCAGTGATCAGATCTTATAGCTAACTCCATTTCAAAGTGTAGTTCAAGTCCTGAATATTTCTTGGTGCAAAAAAGAAATACCATAACTCCCATTTATATTGCTTTAGTTCAAGTTCCAACTCAAACCATACACAGAGGATTAAGCAAATGAGACATTTGTCATAAAAAGCACATACAAGAGAGTTAGATCAAATTTCGATAAAAATTCCAACTAGAACATTTCTTAAACCATATTATAGATCTGTTTAGGGATTATCTAGAAACCCAATAAACTCAGACATCATTCAAAACAAATCTCATGCCCGACTCTGAAACACAGTTTGCAAAAAAATTCAATCTTTGTTGAAAATTTGGATCCATAAAACATAATAAATGTGGGATAGATTTAGTAGCTGAAAGCGGAAAAAGAAACCGCAACACCTGCGGATCTATCCCAACGGTTGTCTGGCCGCTAACTGAATAAACAGCTCTTCATTTACGCATCCTCGAAAATGGCAATGCCACCAGAACGAAGCATGACCTTCGATACTAGGTGCGGTAACAACTCAATCCCACGAAAAAAAAACTCAAAAATTCAGAAAACACTTATATATTGGAAGAATTCAAATTGATATAAATGATAAACAAATTTGTAGGATAGATTTAGTAGCTGAAAGCAGATAAAATCCGCTTCACCTGTGGATCTATCCCGACGGTTGTCTGGCCGCTTACTGATTTAACAGCTTTTCATTTCTGCACTTTTGCTCAAAGACTATGCCACATGAATCGACATAGCCTTCGATACGGAGTGCAATTTCATCAATCTCTCAAATCCAACACAAGAAATTGGAACAACAACCAAAAACAAAAGCATCAGTCTTTGCTACTGATTCAGATTTTTCACAAATGAAGATTTCAAGAAGTAATAAAATACGAAAATCTTGGGACTGTAAGGGAACTAATGAATCAGAATCCCCGACGCTGAAGCGGCGGTGGATACAGGAGTAAAGAATTAGAGTTTAGAGTGTAGCAGACCGGTTCCATTATATGAAGAAGAGAATATTTCATCAGTCTATTGGGCTGAACCATTAAAGCCCATAGTTTTATTAACTCGGGTCGGGTTGAGATAAACCGGGTCCGTACACGGCAGGCTAATGAGTAACTAATAAAATTAGGGTTTAACGATTGAGTGAGTGGTGAAGATCTCAAATACTCTTCTCCCATAAACAATAATCTAATTTACTCTCCATTAATTTACATACAGTAAATTAAGACAATTGAGTCGGTTTGGGTTACGTCCGGTCAATTGAGACAAATCGGGTTGTGTTTTTAAAAAATAAACAAAGTTGGTTGATAAATAAAAAAGAACAAATTCGCTCTGTTTCCGCGGCAATGGGAACTCTGTGAAAGATGTTTATTTTTTCTTCACTGTCTTTACAACTACGTAAGAGTTTCCCGCCGATTTACTCAGTGTTCTTGAGACTGAAAAGTCTGAGACCTCGTGGGTTTTCGTCAGATTCCGGCAAATCCCTAGCCGCCAGTATCTCTAAAGCAATCAAAGTAGGTAACTTGAACCCATTGGATTATGACTGCAGCCCAAATTTGCAACGAAACGAGACGAATTTGGTTCTTCTTTCGCTTCAATCAGATCCTTATTCTGCGCTCAAGTACTTTAGATTGGCAGTGATGTCGGGAAGGGCTCCTTCTTTTCTGACCCTTGCTCATGTTTTGATCCGCAATGGGATGTTCGATGTTGCAGATAAGGTGTTTGCTGAAATGATTGTTAATTGTGGCAAGGATTTTGACGTTTTGGGCTTGATTAGGGATATGTCAATAATGGTGATTCATTTGAACCACATTGTTGTTTACAGGTTTTTGATAGGATGTTGTTGTAGATATGGCATGGTTGATAAGGCTCTGGAGATATTTGTGTATAGTAGTACTCAATTGGGTGTAGTGATACCGGATGATTCTGTATATAGGATGCTTAATTCTTTGATTGATGCTGCTCGTATTGATTTAATAGCTGATCATTTTGATAAACTGTGTAGAGGAATTGGCCCTTCTGGCGTGAGTGCTCATGGATTTGTGTTGGAGGCTCTTTTCCGGAAAGGAGAGGTTACAAAGGCTTTAGATTTTCACCGATTAGTGATTGAGAGAGGTTTTTGTGTTAACATAGTTTCTTGCAATAAGGTTATGAAAGGTCTTTCAGTTGATCAGGTGGAGGTAGCTTCTCGGATGTTAAGTTTGGCGTTGGATTGTGGTCCAGCACCTACTGTTGTGACTTTTGATACGTTGATTAACGGGTTCTGAAAAAGAGGCGAAATGGATAGAGCATTTGAGATTTTCAAATTAATGGAACAGAAGGGAATAGTGCCAGACTTTATCACTTACAGCACCCTGATTGATGGATACTTCAAAGCAGGGATGTTAGGAATGGGTCATAAAGTTGTCTCGCAGGCATTACAGAAAGGTGTGAAGTTGGACGTGGTTGTTTCAGTTCAACGATTGATGTATATGTGAAATTTGGGGATTTAGCAATGGCGTCTGATGTGTACAAGAGAATGCTGCGTCAAGGAATTTCCCCTAATATTGTTACCTTCACCATACTCATAAAAGGCTTGTGCCAGGATGGTAGAATTTATGAGGCTTTTGGTATGTTTGGTCAGATCTTGAAACGTGGTCTGGAACCATCCATTGAAACTTATAGCAGTCTCATCGATGGTTTTTGCAAATGCGGGAACTTGAGATCTGGGTTTGGTTTGTACAAGGATATGTAAAGATGGGTTATCAACCTGATGTTGTCATTTTTGGTGTGCTTGTCAATGGCCTTTGTAAGCAAGGGCTTATGCTCCATGCTCTGAGATTCTCTGTTAAGACTCTAAGCCAGTCAGTCCAGCCAAATGTTGTGGTTTTTAATTGCTTAATAGATGGCTGGTGTAGGTTCGATCGTTTTGATGAGGCTTTGAAGGTGGTTAGATTAATGGGGATATATGGTATACAACCTGATGTAGCTACATTCACAACACTTATGAGGGTGAGTGTCATGGAAGGTAGATTAAATGAAGCATTATTTCTATTTTTCCGGATGTTCAAAATGGGTTTGGAACCTGATGCCGTAGCATTTTGTACCCTAATGGATGCATTCTGCAAGCATATGAATTCAACCATTGGGCTTCAGCTTTTTGATCTTATGCAGAGAAATAAAATCTCTGCGGATATCGCAGTATGTAATGTCGTCATTAATTTGCATTTCAAAGGTCACCGGGTGGAGGATGCTACTAAGTTCTTCAATAATCTTCTTGAAGGAAAGATGAAGCCTGATATTGTGACATATAACACAATGATATGTGGCTACTGCTCTTTTAGAATGTTGGACGAAGCAGCGATGATTTTTGAGATGCTAAAATTTTCCCCTTTTGGACTCAATTCCATTACCTTGACTATAATTATCCATGCGCTCTGTAAAAATAATGATATGGATGATGCCATAAGGATGTTCTCCATGATGGTGGAAAAGGGCCCTAAACCTAATGTTGTCACATACGGTTGTCTAATGGATGGGTTTTCAAAATCCGTCAACATTGAAGGTTCTTTCAAGCTTTTCGAGGATATGCAAGAGAAAGGTATTTCTCCAAGCATGATAAGTTATAGCATCATAATCGACGGTCTCTGCAAACGAGGAAGAGTGGATGAAGCAACAAAGATCTTCCATCAAGCTACAGATGCAAAATTACTGCCTGATGTTGTTGCCTACGCAATTCTTATCCGTGGCTATAGCAAGATTGGAAGACTCGTTGAAGCTGCATTGTTGTATGAACAGATGATAAGAAACGGAGTCAAACCAGATGATTTGCTACGATGAGCCCTTTCAGAATATAAAACCCTAAAATGGTTGATGAGCAAAGGGGTCCAGGTACACGACGAAACGGTGCCTGATTAGGGAGTGAGTATGTTTCATTCTACCCAATATTGCAGGTAAAATGGTTACAAGAAATCTAAGCTGTTAAAGTCGTAAATTTGAAAACTTGCTTAATCTGCTTAATCATAGATTGTGCAAATCAAAGATATTGAGGAGCATAACAAAGTACTTGATGAACGTCTTGTTGAAAAAAGAGGTGTTCTGGCCTTATAATACAGGTGAAGAAGAAAGAGTAAAGCACTGGCATCACCTAAGCTTAGGTAAACACTTAACATAATAATGTTGTTATTTACAATCTTCCCTTTTGTATTAATCTATGCAATGACATCATTTAAAACGGATACCTGTTTTTTGGTTTTTCGACATAGTCTAGTGGTTTCAAGCTGCTGTGACCGTCATTGTGAGATTCATGAAACAAACTCAGATTTAACTGCAAAAATAAGAAAAAGAAAAGGTACAAAAAACTAGTTTCTATTCTTATCCAAAAACAGATCTATTTACCAAATCATCTCTTTGTGCATATCAAGATTCATCCAACTCTTACAGAAACATCATCACTTGTAAACATAATATGGATTGTGTTTTTTTCAGGAGTTTTTCTTATCATCAATCATTAAGGTTTAGGTCTCTTCTCTGTTCAAAACAAAACAGCCACGAAACGTGGGGATGCATCAGTGAGATTCTGGTAAGCTTTTCAAATACATAGAAATTTGGTTTACAGAGGAATCAAATGTACGATGTTGTCATTGTGAAGTTGAAGGAAAAGAAATAAAAATTATATTTGGATTCACATTTAGTCAAACATAAAGAAAGAGTTAGGTCAGTAAACTACTAATCTATCTATGTACAAAGGTCAAATCCTAACACACTCACATGGGAAAGTTTGAAACTTTAAGCCATTGTCATGTTACTACGTGCGATTGATTGATAACTAGTACCGTACCAGAACTATGTGCCAGATCTTTTGGCCCGGATTCACTCAACCGATTGAGACCGGTTGCTTTGTTACTCCTGTATTTTGGAAAATCTGGTAAACCGAACCGATATTAGGCCGTGTCGGTTTGGTATTTTGTATGGTCTCTGGATTTACTAGTTTACAGTGTCTGCGTTTGTTAACTAGAGAACCCATGTGTTGAAAAGTAAAAAACTAAGGGAGTGTTAATTTAGGTAGAGTTATGGAGATTTTATTTTTTTAGAGATTCACTCTTATTCAATTAAGATTTTTGAAAACTCTATTAAAAGTTGGTGTTATTCAAGTAAAACAAATGAATCTCATTTTGTTATTGTATTAAAATCTTTTGTTATTGGTTTAATGATTCTTCATATTTTTCTTCACAAAATACAATTATCAAAGTATTACAGGTTTATGAGATACTCTTGAGTTATTTCTATAATTAAAATAATATTATTAATTGGGAAATTGTCATTCACATTAGATAAAACATTTCATTAAGTCTTCTTTTTTTGTTTCTTTCACAAGTCTCTTATGATTAAAACATAAATTCCATTGATAAGTAAATATATTAGAAGATAAAATGCAATGTGAAAGAAAACCAAAGAGTTGAAGCACACAAACACATAAATAGTTATCTATGAACAAAAAAAAAAAAGAAAAAAAAAAATTTAAATAGTAAAAAGTAATAATGTATGAACTTTAGATTGGATAGTTTATAGAAAAAGTCAACAAACTCACTTAAAATATAACATTTTGAAAGTTTATAACTGTTTTTAAATACTCCATGATAATATGTAAAACTCTCTTAAATTCAGTAAATGTTATAATTTTAAAAGCCATTAAAACTCTACATAAAGTAGAGATCTAATAACACCTCCTAATATTAGTATTTACATTATTTTGTTGCACAAAAAAGAAAGAAAGAGTTTACATTATTTGCAAATGACAGAAACAAACTCTTTTGTTTGTATTTTGTGATTAAATATAGAATAATTGTACATTTGTATTCATTTATGTGTATACATTTAATACAAATATATTTACAATTTTAATCAGGATATAATTATTTAAAATATTAAGACGATTTTTATATCAAAAACACAAGTATATTAGTCACTCAAAATAATAAATCACCATTAATATTAATCATCAATATATACATGTCATTGTAGATGTTTGACAGTTTGAGTGTATATATGTCCGCATCAAACTTGATGGCTTAAAATCATGTTGAAATGTTGCACTTTTTGCTACAAGACCCATATATCATTGTCTACAACGTTATCATTTTGATATCTACGTTTGGAGTAACATCCCATAATTCAACAAAGTCACATACGGGCCACTAAAACAAAGTACTTATGATTCTTCTCAAATGGTAATTATTACTTGCAAATAATTATTAAGTCTATAACCAGTAAATGAATCTGTGAGTGTGAGGTCAATGATATTTCTACATATACCTATTAACCAAGGGAAAAAAAAAGAAGATATTTCTACGAAGAAAGAGAGAGAGAGAGAGAGAGAGAGCACACAGTTTTGTTATTTAATTCCAAAGCAAAGAATAAAGGCAGATGCATTCTCCTGTCGGTGCTCTATTATTATTCCTTATCCGACATTATTAAAATATTTAACTCTAGTTTATTTAATTGACTAATTAAGTATAGTAATTTTCTAGTTTTTTAGGTAAGCCTCAGAAAATATAAATTAGAGCACTGATTGAAAGACTACAAATTGCACGTTCATAGAAATGGGTATCGGTGTCAATAAAGAGGCTCAGACTTTTGGTTGGGGGTACGTGTTACTTAATAATTGGTTGCTCTGAATCATATACTATACAATGATCCCAATATTCAATGCAAGTCTTTTTCTATTCTTTTTTTTTCGTGTTTAAATTTTTTCCTGTTCGTTAGATATTGACGTTTTTCCAGTATTAACAATATAAATTTTATTTGTTTCTTAATAATATTAAATTACAAACTGCACCAGAAGAATTAAATGAAAAACCATCGATATTAGATTATTGTAATATACGTGTATAAATTGTAAATAAGTAAAATGGTTTGCTGTATAAAGTTTGGTAAAGTGAATTCAAGATTCTTACCCAACAAAAAAAAAAGTTTCGTAAAGCATGATGATTAAATTTCATATATTTACTTCACTTGATTTTTTTTTATTAGTTAGATATTTACATCACTTGTCTTTTACTCAATGTAATTTCGTGGTTTATAATATTCAGAGATAATAAGTAAACAAAATTAGATGGACAAGAAAAAAGTAAAGAGAGAAAAAAAATAACATCTGGTCCCATCCGAGGCTTCCACTTGTGGATGTTTCAAGCATCAATGATGCAGAAATGGGTTATTTCAAAGAAGTCTCACTAAGTGCTAATCATTAATTGTTATTGCTATATTAGAATCCAAAAAATATACGAGGTTATAAAAGTAGATATCTTTGAGATTTTGTTACAAATTTTTCAGAAGTATTTGAGATAATTATAAAAAGTATAACTTTGGAAGTTGCTCCATTAAGAGAAGTATAGTGGTGACGGTGTCATACACATAGTATTTAATTTTGCCATCTCAAACCAAAAGTTAATTAATACTATGAAAATTTGATAATCTTGCTTCGTTCACGAAATTATCCAATCAAACGGGTGGTTTCTTCTTCAAATTCTCTTATCCCTTTTACAATTTGTCTAAACTATTAAAAAGGGCAAGTCTTTTTACACTGCCGCAAAAAAGAAAAAAAAAGATACCAAATAAAAATCAGAAAATACTAATAAATAAAGAAATAAATCGAAAAATATAGTGAGAGAGTTAGGAGGACGCAGGAAAGCGAATGAACCGAGGAAGATGAAAAAATTGAAGATATAAAGCTTTTCTCTATCTATCTGTTAAGTTTCACTTCTTGTCCAAATAAAAAAAAAACACATACTTGAGTGTGTGTGTTAGAGAGATTTGAGAGATCTACGGAGATCTTCTCTTCCTTCTTCTTAGGACTCTCACTTCTTATCTCAAACCTACTTCAACCTCTGTCTTCTGATTTTCCCAGAAATTTCAGTTCTTTTTCTCATCCGAAGCAATAAAATACAAAAACACTGCAAATTAAGTAAGTTCGAATTTGTTATTTCAACTAGTTAAATAGTTCTGTTCATATTCCTCTGTTTTGTTTTTTATGTGTCAGATCCATTTCTTTAGAGCTTGTGAGCCGTAATCATTGTTCAAGTGAGACTTATTTTTGTTGATGGGCACTACAAAAGATCTGATCTTTCGATGAATTTTCTTCCAAAAACCATTTTTCCCCTAAATTTTCTTTAAAGTGAAAATTTTGTTGCAAAAGTTTAGATCTTTGGATAAATGATGAAAATCCATAGTTTGTTGAATCCTTAAAACTGTAGATGTTGAGAGTTTATTTTTAGTATTAATACAAAATGAGTAGTTGCGTCTGATGTCTTCTAAATTCAACTTTTTTGACCTAGTGGGATGCCTGTAGTTTGGGGACCCATAAATCATGTATGTGAAAATGCGACAGAAGTTACACTGTGTTCAAAACTGTCTATTCAGATCTCACCGACTCCATTCTAAATCTAAATCTATATCTCGTCCATTGTACTCATCAAAGATTCAAACTTTGTCTACTGATCCACCTGTTTAATTCTTCAGTTATGCTTCCATTTTCATATCAAAGTCATGTTTCTGTTGTTTCATAGTGATATTTTGCAATAGGAACCTTTTATTTAGTTGATCTGCTGAGTATTTGAACTGATTCTGTACTTGGTTTTACTGAATCTGCAGGTGAGGTTTTGGTTAAATCTTTTGGTGAAATAGAGTTATGAAGAACGGGAAGCAGTCTTCACAACCCGAAAAGGGTTCTTCTAGGATCTTGTCACTTACGGTCTTGTTTATCGCATTTTGCGGTTTCTCCTTCTATCTTGGTGGGATATTTTGCTCTGAGAGACACAAGATTGAGGCCAAAGATGTCACAGTTACCACTAAAAAGGTAGTAGCTTCCCCCAAGGAACCCACAGTTTCTCCTGTTCAAATCAAATCAGTTTCATTCCCGGAGTGCGGGTCAGAGTTCCAAGATTACACCCCGTGCACCGATCCAAAGGTGAATAAATTCACTCTCGCTTTGTCTTTATGCGTCTAGTTGCAGAAAATTGAACTATTGTTGTGTGTTTTTGTTGTTTAGAGGTGGAAGAAGTACGGTGTTCATCGCCTAAGTTTCTTGGAGCGTCATTGTCCTCCGGTTTATGAGAAGAACGAGTGTTTGATTCCACCACCAGACGGGTATAAACCGCCTATAAGATGGCCCAAGAGCCGAGAGCAGTGTTGGTATAGGAATGTGCCTTATGATTGGATCAACAAGCAAAAATCTAACCAGCATTGGCTTAAGAAAGAAGGAGACAAGTTCCATTTTCCGGGTGGTGGTACGATGTTTCCTCGTGGAGTTAGTCACTATGTTGATTTGATGCAAGATTTGATTCCCGAAATGAAAGACGGAACAGTCAGGACCGCCATTGATACTGGCTGCGGGGTTAGTCTCTCTTTCAACTACTCAAATTTCTCTAATTGGTTCGGGTTATAACTTTCCGTGGTTCTTTTTGTAGGTTGCTAGCTGGGGAGGCGATCTTTTGGACCGTGGGATTCTATCAATCTCTCTTGCTCCAAGGGATAACCATGAAGCTCAGGTTCAGTTTGCTCTTGAACGTGGAATTCCCGCGATTCTCGGGATTATATCTACTCAACGTCTCCCTTTCCCTTCCAATGCATTTGATATGGCTCATTGCTCAAGATGTCTTATTCCCTGGACAGAATTTGGTAAGCAGATGCATTATAGAACTCTATAATGATATCTAACCATGCATCTGAGTTCTTGTGATTGGTGTGTTATCCATTTAGTCTCAAACATTTGGAACTAAGAAGAATGATACATTGTACTGTGTGATCTTGCAGGTGGAATATATTTGCTTGAGATTCATCGTATAGTCCGACCTGGAGGTTTCTGGGTTCTTTCCGGTCCACCTGTGAACTATAATAGACGATGGCGCGGATGGAACACAACCATGGAAGAGCAGAAATCTGACTACAACAAGCTTCAGTCACTTCTAACCTCCATGTGTTTCAAAAAATATGCGCAAAAGGAGGACATAGCCGTGTGGCAGAAACTCTCAGACAAATCGTGTTACGACAAAATCGCAAAGAACATGGAAGCTTACCCACCCAAATGTGACGACAGCATAGAACCCGATTCTGCTTGGTACACTCCTCTCCGTCCCTGTGTGGTTGCCCCAACCCCTAAAATCAAGAAATCCGGTCTTGGCTCAATCCCAAAATGGCCCAAGAGATTAAATGTCGCGCCAGAGAGAATCTCAGATGTTCATGGAGGGAGCGCTAGCGGTTTGAAACACGATGACGGTAAATGGAAGAACAGAGTTAAGCATTACAAGAAAATTTTACCAGCTCTTGGGACAGACAAGATAAGGAACGTTATGGATATGAACACGGTTTATGGAGGTTTCGCTGCAGCTCTCATCGAGGATCCTGTTTGGGTCATGAATGCTGTATCATCGTACAGCGCAAATACGCTTCCTGTTGTCTTTGATCGCGGTCTCATCGGGACTTACCACGACTGGTAAAGTGTTATTTTTCATTCGAAAAACACTCTTTTCATTCGAAAAACACTCTTTTCATTGTTTGGTATGTTGTATGATTTTAACCTGAAACTGAAATTGTAGGTGTGAAGCTTTCTCAACGTATCCAAGAACATATGATCTTCTTCACCTCGACAGCCTCTTTACCTTTGAGAGCCAGAGGTATGTATAACTGTATCTTAACCGAAAATTTCATGAATGATGAAATAAGATTGTCAATGTGTTAAATGGTTTTGGTATTAAGGTGTTTTGTGAACCGTATGGTAAATGTGAATAGGTGTGAGATGAAGTACGTTTTGCTCGAGATGGACCGGATTTTGCGACCAAGTGGATATGTTATACTCCGAGAATCCAGTTACTTCATGGATGCGATCACGACCTTGGCCAAGGGAATGAGGTGGAGTTGCCGGAGAGAAGAGACCGAGTATGCTGTCAAAAGTGAGAAGATTCTGGTTTGCCAGAAAAAGCTATGGTTTTCGTCTAACCAAACCTCTTGATGAGTAACTGTGCCGGGAATAAACCGAAGATTTGGTAATCATAGTGTTTCTCTATGGCTGTTTACAGAGAGACAAAAGGATCTGGTCCTTTGAATCCAAGTTATAGCTTATATAAACAATTTTTTTTTTTTTTTGGTATGTTCAAATTCCTCGGGTATTACCGGTATAGATTCATATTATATTTATTAAATATATTTTAATATATATTAACAGGTGGTTTTGCAAGATTTTAGATTTATCCTGATTAATTATTTCTCATGTTTGGTAAAAAAATGGAGTCAAGTCATTCAAACGACGAGATTAAGGGTGAATCTGTGATGCAAATTTCACAAATGATCTAATCACTTCTGTTATAAACATGTATATGAGTATGATTGCAATAATATGGTTAAGCTGGTTACTAGATGAGCAACAAAAATCTTGGTACTCGATAATCGGATTAGAGAAGTTAAGCCATGGTTGGGTTGACACAATTTGGATTTTGGACAGCCCAATGGTTAAGCCATCCTTTCAAAACAGAGGTCTGAAAGTGACAAAACTCCCACAATATGAGGATAAAAGAACTAATTTATTGACTTTATTCGAGAGAAAAATATAAATATACTATACAAAGTTCCACTATGAACAAAAATACAGGAACAATTCAAGTTGGAGCATCTCCAAAAATTTCTTGCAAATACATTTCAACACTCGATTAAAGAAAAACGTTACTTTGTGCGGTTTTGCTTCTCCTCGATTCCAGATTGAGAGAATCGTTTCCTAAGAACTTCAAGGACATCTTCCACCTTCACATCCCTTTTAGACAGAAGCACCATTGAATGGTACAACACATCCGCCATCTCTGATGCTGTTCTTGATACTTCCTCCTTCTCCTCCAGTGTTCTGCATAGCTCATCCGCTTCTTCCCTGAAACACAAAATGACAAAAACCAACAAGCTTAATAAGCATCCATAGCTCTATTTGATTGCAGAAAATCGACAAAAATACCTGATCTTTGAGCAAAGCAGAGCGTCATCCGTCAATAACCGTCGTGTCCATGATGGTTTGCCTTCTTGAGGAACTGTTGATTCTTCTTTCCGCTTGGAAATGATTGATTCTAGCGAGTACAATGTTGTTAATGCTACCTTGTTTCCTGACACCTGTGATACGATCAGAAAGTTGTTGAGTTTCTTCAGATTTCAATTCATTTGTTGTCACAGGAGAAGGTAAAACAAAATCCACAAAGGCAAACCTCATCATTGTTTAGTTGATCGAAAACCGATGTGTAGTAGCAAGTCTCTGCCCCTGTGTGACAGGTAGGGCCATCAGGTGTCCCGAGGTAAATTATCTGAGAAATCACAAACCAATGAATTTATAAAGACTATAACACTGTATTGATGATCATATCTGTGGTCCAGAAAAACATACCGAATCACGGTCGCAATCAAGATAAACATCTAGGATATTGATGAAGTTATTGGATGTCTCCCCCTTAGTCCATAAGGTTGATCTTGATCGACTGAAGAATGTAGCTTTCCGAGAACTGATGGTTGAGGAGAGGGCCTCCCTGTTGACAAAGCCTTGCATTAGTATCGCTCCTGTATCAACGTTTTGTGCTATTGCCACAGCTAATCCTTTGTCATCCCATTTTATGCGGTCCAACAAGTTATCTACCTAACCCAACAAAACAAACAGAAAGCAAAATAAATACCGGGGGAATACAATAGCAGCATAAACAACCTTATTGATACAAGAATAAAAAGATCACCCTTACAACAGTAACAACACAGAACTAAACATTGCAAGTTCAGCCAAATAATCCCTCTCTTTAGTATAACAGTAAATGCATCACTGAATAGATTTGGGAGCCAAAAGAGAAATTTCTCAATGGAGGTTAATAAGTTGTGGGGGACAGATGTAGCTCATGCCATCACAGATTCAGACGACCAAGCAAACGATGAACACCTTCAGAGAGAGTTCTAGACCAAAAGATGGAAACCATCCAAAAGACTTTCCTTCTCTCTTTTTTCTTTGCCAGAGATGTAACAGTTCCAACTCACTAGTCAAAGATGGAACCTGACCATCTCTGGCCAAATATCTGAGTTTACACGATGTCATAGATATATATACTAACAAATAATAACAACACAAGATCAACTGAAATAAAAAAAATTCTCAAATGTACATCCTTTCCCTCTAAACTGAATATAAGTTACTTTGGAAGGTATCCAAGTAATCCACTGAATAACTGAATATAAGTTACTTTGGAAGGTATCCAAGTAATCCAGTATAGTAATCAATTTAGGGTGACCACAGGAATCTATTGCAGCCAATTGAAATTCATTTTCATTGAAAGGTTTAACATGAAGAGCAGCACTAGATGTATAGATCAAATGTGATGTGATGATATAAGATGTGATGAACAGATGTAGCTCAAGTCATCACCAAATGCAGATGACCAAGCAAACGATGAGCACCTTAAAAGAGAAATCCAGACCTAAAGATGGAAACCATCAAAAAGCCTTTCCTTCTCTTTCTTTTCTTTACCAGAGATGTAACAGTCCAAACCCATGAGTAAAAGGGTAGGAACCTGACCATCTCTGGCCATACCCCAAGTTTACAAGATGTAATAAAACCAAATACTTCCAAGTAACAACAACACAAGACCAATTGTAAATAACAAAGTAATCTCACATAGACCTCACTTTTCAGTAACCTGAACATAAGTTACTTCAAAAGGTGTTCAATGAACATACCTACTCACTTTACTAATCAACTAAGGCCAAGTACCAGAATCCATTACGGTAACTAATTAAAAGGTTTAATAGCAAATGTAGAATCAATTAAAATCTAAGAGCCCAAGACAAAAACTTTCCTATGACATGTGATGAACAGATGTAGCCCAAGTCATCACCAAATGCAGACGACCAAGCAAACGATGAGCATCATAAACGAGAAATCCAAACCTAAAGATGATACCATCTCAAAATCTTTCCTTCTCTCTTTTTTTCTTTACCCAACATGTAACAGTAACTACTCATGTATCAAAGAGTAGACACCTGACAATGTCTGGTTCAATAATCAACCTTAGCTCTAATCAAAAATAAAATTACAAGAACAATTATCTCAAGCTTTCGCAAATCATTCTTAGATACAATTAAGCTTAACAAATCTATAGATTAGAAAAAGTTATACCTTAGCCTGAAGAGCAATGTTCTTATTATCATTTGATGCGAATACGACACTGGATCTGCTTCTCTGCTGCGCATCTTTGATACAATAAGCTTTAGGGATGAAGCAGCTACTTCTCGATTGTAAAGACTGTGCTGATGCATTGTACGATACCGCCATTGAGAGACGAAAAATGGCGGCGGATTTTAAAAGAGTGACAGAAGATAAAACCCTAAGTGTTCTCCAATCAGTAAGTGAGAGGCTTTTTAAAGACGAGCGTCACGAGCCCAGCAATTTCTTTCAAATAGACTAAACTACCCCTACATAGTTTCTAATAATGGAATTACAAATACATCCTTATTAATTGCTGTAAATTTCAATTCCGCCATAACTTGTTATTTTTCCCCTTCGTCTCGAGGGGATTCTAGGATTGAAAACCCTACAAGATCTCTCCGAGAAATCTTCGAGCTTTCAAGGCGGGGTTCTGATTTATTTCCGTTCGTCTCCGGCGTTAGCTTTCCGATTAGGTAGGTGATTTTACGATTCTGTGTTTGTGTCTTCGTGTCATTGAGTAAATGCTATGGTTTAGCTTCTCGATTTATGGAATTGATGACGATATAAGACTACGCATATTTTTTGTTGTTCCTCGATTCAGTCTCATGCTTTTTGCTAGATAATCTAGGGCTTTGATTGATGCTTATTCAACCAATTGTTAATTTCGATTTGGATTGATGAACTAGTTTCTATTTGGTACTTGATTTGGTTTTGAAAGCTTATGGTGGCATTGCTATTCATCTTTTCAATTCCTGCTTGAGCCTCTGGTTTCTCAATTGGATATATCTTCTTCATCTGTTTAGTTCTTGGTATGCTAGATGTAATGTCTGACTGAATTTTCACGTTTATTATCTGTAGTTAGGCTCCAGATTCTCAAAGATGGCTGCTTCAACAACAGGAAACAAATCTTTAAAAGATTACTTGAAAAAGTATGTAAGCAGTGATGTTGTAGAAAAGAAAAAAAAGAAGAAGCAGAAGAAGCCATCCAAACCTGAAGCGAAAGGTGTTTTAGTTGTGGATGAAGATCCAGTTTGGCAAAAGCAGATTGAACCTGAAGTGGAAGACAACGAAGATGATTCAGCAGGTAATGCCTTGACCAGATTCTTGTTTCCTTCACTTGTTGCATCTGTAATCTTTCACTTCTCTGATCTAATACCAATTCACACTGACAAAGTTTGCTTTTTTGTTTTGTTTCATCAAGAGGAAATGCCTTTGGTTGATGAAGACATTGAAGTTAAGAGAATGCGAAGGTTGGAGTTAATTAAGGCTAGGCGTGCTCATAATGCCATTGCTGAGGATGGAAGTGGGTGGGTGACGTTACCTCTAAACCGTGAAGACACAACATCTGATATTTCTCCTCCACGTAGACAAAGGACACGGAATGACTCGTCCTCTCCTGAGCCTGGGCCTAGACATTCGGTTTCTGATAGAGTTGAAACAGATATGTCACCACCACGTCAGAGAAAACGTCATTATTCGCCTTCACCTGAACCTAACATAAGGCATGCCAAGCCTGTTAGTTTAGATTCTGATGTGTCACCACCTCGCAAAAGAAAAGCCAGGAATGGCTCGCCTTCTCCAGAACTTGAAGAGAAAGTCCCCAGAAATATGAGTGAAGATCTCTCTCCTCCCCGGAGGAGACATGTTCATCCTCCATCGCCTGTATCGAGCAGAAAGCTTTCATATTCTGTTGAGTTGGATGGTGATTTATCTCCGCCTCGCAGGAAAAGGGATTTACATGGTTCACCTGTCTCAGATGTAAAAAAGAACAGCAATGATCTTTCTCCTCCACGGAGAAGACGATATCATTCTCCATCACCTGAACCGGGTAGAAAACCTTCAAAATCTTTCAGCTCGAATGCTGATTTATCTCCACCCCACAGGAATACAAATGTGAAGGGTTCTCGAGACTCAGATCTTTCGCCTCAAAGAAAAACCTCGGATCCTCGACGCTCTTCAGAACATGTGTCAAGGAGTTCCAATTTTGATAGCTCTCCCCCAAGAAGACCACGCAGAGAATCACCACCCCCTCAAACAAGTAAGGAGCAACGAAAGACCGGATTGATTAGTGGCAAAGACATTGGAAGTGAATATCGAAAGAAAAAGGAGGATGAACAATTGAGGTAATATTCAAAAACTAGACTAAGCCTATTTAGAATGTGTTACTGCGTTGTAGTTATAGGTATCTGGTTTATTTCAGTAGTATTTTTCCCGAAGTTTCATGTTGCCTACTTCCTAAGTTTCTAAGATTTTGTCTTTTATTTCTTCAAATAGGGAATTTATAGAGAGACCAGTCTTCAGTACGATAATTCGAGATTGTCAACTGCACGATTTAGTCAGCTATCTTTTTGAAAAATTATACTCTTTTGCAGGTTTAAAAATATGGATGCCGAGCTAACTGGTCAGAATGCAGAAGCAGTGTTCCGTGACAAGATAACAGGTGACGACTATGGGTCCCTTACTCTTACTATTTATTAGTTGCAGTGACAATGCATAATCTCATGTCTCACTCCCAAATGCTCATTGATATTGCAGGGAAGCGTATATCGAAGGAGGAATATCTTAAATCAAAGCAAAAAAAAGTGGTGGAAAAGCCAAAGGTACTGTTTGTTCGTTAACTCTATGTTCCCCAATATATATATATATATATTGTGAATCAGAGTCTGAGACAAGTAGAGTTACTAATGTGATTGACTAATTTTTGTAGGAGATAAAACTGGAATGGGGCAAAGGGTTAGCTCAGAAGCGCGAAGCTGAAGCTAGAAAACAGGAACTTGAGCTTGAGAAGGAGAAGCCATTTGCTCGGACCAGGTAATATATTGATTTTCTTTATGAGCTTAAGGTTGAGCTATTATCTGCTTGGTTGTATATTCAAAACGGTTTTTATTCTTGTCTTTTCAGGGATGATCCTCAGCTTGATCGAATGATGAAGGAAAGAGTCAGATGGGGAGATCCAATGGCACATTTGGTCAAGGTATTGAAAAATACTTCTTCTTACTTCAAACCCATAAATAACCAAGATTGCCTTTTAATAAAAACAATATCCTAACGTACTGTCAAAAAATTTATAACACAGAAAAAGCAACAAGAGACTCTCGTGGATCTAGGAGACGACGAGAAGATGAAAGAATCAGGGTTTATAATACCGCAAGCAATCCCCAAACACAGTTGGTTGACGCGAGGATTAGAGGCAACAACGAACCGGTATGGAATAAAACCGGGTAGACACTGGGATGGGGTGGACCGCAGTAACGGTAGGTTCCTCTGGTACATGTGTTTTGTATTATTCACATCCAAAAAATCTACTTATTGGTCTGATCTGTGTTTTTTTTTTTTGTGATTGGTTCAGGATTTGAGAAGACAATGATTAAGACGACAAACGAGAGGAAAGCAACGGAGAGAGAAGCTTATATGTGGTCGGTCTCCGACATGTGAATCAGGTTTTGTTCGGCAAAATGTGGTTTGGTTCAGGAGATAACCATTCTAAACCGAGGAATTTTGTGTTTTTACTTTGTAGTGGTTCAATATGTTGGATAACTTGAGTCGTTAAGAGGAATTCTAGTTCTGGTTTGAAATGTGAGATAACCGTATAGCATGATCCTGAGTCTTGTCCGGTCGGTCTGATGCAAAACTGAACTCAGCGTTAATTCGGAATTTTAAGTTTCATTCGCTCAAAAAAATATCTAAATGAACCTTAAGTTGAATACAACTTGAATTTCTGTGAAACATCCTTATAAATGTATTTGTTCTAACACTATCGAATATATTGAAAAATTCAAAAGTTTTAAGTTAAATCAAACATGATGAAGAATAGATTGTTGTCACTTGTGTAATGAATGTAAACTAAAGGGTAGATTCGGCAACTTTATACACGCAATGCTCGTTACTCTTTGTTGTGTAACTAAAGAATAGATTCGAACTTTTTATATGGGCCAGGCCCTTTGAGAGGTTTTGAGTCGTTTTCTTGCAAGTTGTAATTTTAAAATAAAATGTTTATCGGATTTGGTTATTGGTGCCTTTGGTGGTGGTGAATCTCCAACACCTCTCAATCCCAGTATTATTTTCTATAAATGACACGCTCAAATATGTACGATCTCTATTTTAATCCTAAGACGTGGGTCTATTTTGATTTTGATTGTAGCATAAACTAAGTTCACTTGGAAATATTTTTATTTTTTGTCTATTTTATTTCCTTATTTCCCGTAGACAATAACAGTGTTTTCTTTGCCGTCAAAATTTCAAATAATGAGTATGAATTCTTTACAAAAATAAAACAATTTAAAGGAAAAGATTAAGGAAACCTGGGAAATAGGGAAAGGAATTGGGGATTGGAATTTAATTTTACATAATCATTCTTTGGAAGTGGGAATCACCTGGTAACGCCTTTACCTTTTCTAACGTAGGACTATTATTCATTACTTATTTGATCACTGTTTTACTTCAGTAATTTTCAGATTCATCATAACTAACGGACTTAGGAGTAAATTTCACAAAAATTTAAGTTTTGAAAACTTCTCGTTTTGTTTCTTTCATAAGCTTGCTCGACTATATAAATTTCGTTTTACAACGTCTATATAAATTTAAGATAATTATCATTGTGGCATTGAAAGAAAACTTACATGATTATTGAGAATATGTAAATATATTCCTATTTACAAAAAATTCGGAATATGATCTAACTAATTAACTATGCAGTGAAAAGATGTCTAGAAAGGAACATAAAAATAAAAATAAAAGCCAAAGCTGAAGAACATGTTTGTATTTTTATTAGTAAAACAAATCCAAAAGACAAGATAGGAAGTGTTTTTTTGGGACATTAACTTTACTTTTCTTGCAAAATAATTAAAACTAATTTGCTTAGAATAAAATTTAAAACCATATTCATTTGTTTTTCACCATAAAATATATAGTCCTATTTTCAAAATGTCTTTTGTCTCCATTTAGTTCCATATTCTTTAATTTTGTATTTCGATCTCTCGTACATCTCTTCATTTAAAAGATAAATTTAATATAGGGATTTAAATTCTAGTAGTGACACAATGTAGAACATACTACTAGACTATAGATGATGCAATTTACTTCTTTAAAAAAATATAAATCTATTGAATCGCTCTCATATAACAACCTAAAAAAATACGACATAACAAGTTTCAAATAAAAATATCACTATTTTTTTCTGAAAATACCTCAAAGTTTAGGTATGTGAAGGAATTTTAAGAATTTAATAACGATTGTTAAAGCATTTGAAATTACTAGTTAACTTAAATTTGTGGGATTTTGCACTTTTAGTATTCTAGTAATAATTTTGGAAGAAAACAAAAATATAGTATATTTAAGAATTTAAGATATATCATTAGTTTCTTTTGTAAAAATGTTTTTTTAATAATATTATTTTACATATCTATTTTTAAATTAGAATATATTTTTTGTCAACTATAAACTTAAATTAAACAGCCAAAATGGAAACCCAAAACGGGAAAAAGAGCTTACATAAATTAGAATATGTTTAAATATAAATTTGCATATATCTGCCTGTTGTAATAAACACTTCTTATAATTATTATTATTCAATTTTATATATTTAGCTGATTTTTTCCATTTGTTTCATATATGTATTATTGGATTTTTTTAACAAATAATGAAATTCTTGGATCTTTGTTTGGAGTTTTGCTGTCCTCTGTTCGAAGCATTCTTTGCTTAAAGACAGGTCAGCCCCAGGAATAAAGCTAAGTTCTCACCCCAACGTTTTGGGTTAAAGAGATACATTTTATATTTTTATTTATGTCTGATTTTCTTTTAAGAAAGTTTAGCATCGTCGAACATGTTGCACATAAGCTCAACGCTTTAAATTTTAATACACTGCACCTTAGAATTTTCAATGTTTCTGTTTACAGATCGAACTACAGTTCGATCAATAAAAAAAATAGTTCGATGCTTTTAGAATATATAGTACTGGATGTTTAAACAGGACAAATGTTAAATATTTGCATTTTGTCATTTAGTACATTATTATTCAATATAATAATTTGTTCATGAATTTTATAGGGAAAAAAAATGAAATACCCCACTATTAAAAAAGGGCCAATTCATATATGAACTACGATAATTCGTCACCATACACGAATTTTTGAATTGTTTAGTGATTTGTACATATATGTTCATTAAATAAGTTAATCTAACGAATTCATACTGAAACTAACCAGTTTTGGTATAAACTGATATTGATCTAAATTAATTTGTTGAATCAGATGATAACACGTCAATATATAAATATATATATATATATATATAATGACATCGCTTAAATTTTATTAATAGATGTAAACTAAAATAAACCTTCGTCCATTATCTACATTAACAATATTAATGATGTTTTCAACTTTTTTGTGTATTAGTTTACGTGGATTTTGAGAAGTTTATTTTAGTTTGCGTATGAACTTTGTGTATTAAAAAATGAATTTTTTGGTTAAAAGTTTGTGTATGAACTTGTACAATCTATTTATAAAATTAAAATGATGTTTGTTTTGTTTACTATAAGATTTCATATGACTCAACAAATTTAAACGAGTTGACTGACAGCATTAGGATTTATAATCAATATGACAATATCGATTTAAGCCAAACTTTGTTAGCTCGTGGAATGATTGACTATATTAACTTAATAATATACGGATTAGTACTTAATTTTTTTATCAAAAAAAAAAATATATACGGATTTGCATAGTTTATTAGTTCAAATAATTATCTCACCGGGTGGCTATGATTAATATATATATACGTAAGAGAAGATATGTGTAAAGTCTATTACTTAACCGCGAATTAACGATACGATATCATCAGCCTATGCGACTTTGGAGAAGGATCTCCTAATGCCTACCAATATTTCTTAATTTTATAATGAAAAGTTTTGTGTTTTAGTTTACTGTCTTTATCGGAATGGAGTGAATTTTTCTACGATTGTTTTTTTGTGATTTTTCAAAAGAAAAAAATCGATGAACAACACGACTAAGTAAAGTCAAGCTTGTTCAACATGTTTTCTTATATTTTAAAAATGAATCTAATCTATAACTTCGAATATTTTACGAGAAGTATGCATACTTTCACGCTACATGTTAAAACTTCATGTGATTAATATTAACATTCTGTGGGAATTTTATTTTAATGTTATTATCGTGCCTTTTATGATTTAGATAAGTTAGACATTCGCCTCTCTAAAAATTATGATTCATGTTAATTTTAATGTTCAGTGAAGTTCGAAAAATCTTAATTAATATGTTGCATCTTCAGATGATAGACTAATTACCATCATCCAAAAGTTAGAATTCTTGTCAGTAAAACTCATTTGACATTTCACTTAACATTCAACTATAACATCTATGATAAAATGATATATAAGCCAAAAGAAGATAAAATGATATATATAAAAAAGAAATCTTCATTTGTTTTTTGAGAAGAAAGCACATAATGTATGAGATGGTTACATATGCAAATAAAAACAAAAGGCATGAAAAATATTTGTTCTAAAATACATATCCAACTGTCAATTCTGCCAGCAATTTGTATAGCAATCTAACGCTAGATGATGAAGAAAAAAAACATACATGACAATTGACAAACAAACATATCACATGTGTAAATAAATAGCATGGTTTGTATACATCCCATACTTCAATTTCCCATCCACCATGCCAACATTAATCCATGATGGGGACACTATCTAAGCACTTACACTTACACTTTTTTTCTTTTGGTTAAGTTCAACTTACACTTTCACTATAATATATAACTTAATTTTTATATATATAGTTCAATTATTAAGCATAAGCTATCGATTCTATTCTCAGTCGATGCTTCTTTACTCAATTTAGTAGAAAAACCATAAAATAAAAATTCATCACACATGATCTTATCTAAAACAAGACAAGACAAAACGATGATATGTTGTTATATACATATTATACAAATATTATTAAAAAAAATGATGAATCCACAAAAAAGTGAATCGTGATGCGACCGTTCCCTTGGCCTGTCAAATATATCGTGACCAAAATCCGACCCGGTTTCAGCTGTCTTTAACCAATAATAACATGCCACGTAATCTACTTCCAGCACACGTAAGCCATCTCCGTCACCGGTAGACAACATGGGCCCTCGTTGCCGTCTCTTCATGAGACCAAATTTCATCGGCACACCAAAGCCTTCTCCGTTAACTCACGGTATTTCTTTACATTTAACTCTTTAACTCCGTTTATTAAAAATTCTCTTTCCTCCACGTCTATATATATATATATACCCGTCAAAGTCTCCTCTCTTTCTCCTCTTCATAACAAAACTCGGAGCTCCGTATCAGTTCTCGGGTCACCCAATAACCCGAATTCTCAACCCGGTTTTTTTTTTTTAATTAGTTTCGTTCGTTCTCATTTTCATATTTCTCTCCGGGAAGAAAAATCGTCTGAGCTCGGGACATTTCTGGGAAATTTGGGTTTGGACATTTTCTCAGTGAAGCAGACGTTCAGGTCAGTAGACGACACACGACTATAGAGAAAATCGTCCTTTCCAGATTTTTCTCGGGAAAATAAAATCAGAGATTCGATGCTTTGCTTTTGTTGTTGTTTCGCTTCACACTGATTTTTTTCGATCGATCTTTTCAAAACAATTTTTTTTCCGGGAACAAATAGAGTTTTTGTTGCCTTTTCCTGCTTACATTTTCCTCTACTGTCACTTTGATTGATTGATTTTGACAGATTCGATTCGTCATTTCTTTGCGTTTCTCTCTTTTTTTTTGTTTAGAAGTTTCCAGAAAATTTTTCCGGGATTTTCTCACTGAAACCACAATCAAAATTCCCAGGAAAATATTCATTCATATTTCTTGTTTCATAAAAAAGTTTCCATGTATTTAATGTTTCTTTACTTTATTGCATTTTACTTGAATTTTTCTCAATTAAAAGTTAATTCATCATCAATTTTTGTCTCTATTGCATTTATTACAATTACTGTCTACGAATCTTCTGATGCCATTGATGGTCTCTATATAGGCTTAGACACAGAACAAGCCCCACTCGTGCCGGCGTCCAAAATAGACCATTCCTTCCTTATTCAGAAATAAAAATTATCAAATCCAACGCTTAATTTCTCAGATATCGATAACGAAGGTTAGTTAAAAATTTTATATTCTATTCAGATCAAATTCAATGTTTCAGAAAATGATAAAATTAAGAAGAAACGTTTTCTCAAGGAAGAATAATAATGGCTTTTGTTTTTGTTTTTTTTCGTAAGTCGTGATTTATTTTACTTTTTTAAAATTACATTTCATATATCCATATAGATAGCTTTCATTGTCGCGACACGCTTTAGATTGGTCCATCATCATACAAACCCTAAAAATAGAAACCAAACGCTTTTTCTTAACACGTGACTGTGAAGATTCCATTTTCTTGTTAAGCATTCAATTTTTTTCCCTTTTATAGTGATTCGAATAGTTTTTCTTTTCTTGCTTTAATATATATTTTCGGTCTTGAATGGTGTTAAACACGGGGGAATCTGAACATATTATTTGATTCTTTGTTAATTTTAGTATTGTTTTCTTTTGATTCTTAAAATAATTTTAAAATGTCAGAAATATCGGCTATTCTGCAAATATATAATTATTCTTCCAACTTTTGTTGATATGTGTTGGTTGAGGGATGGGCTACAAAAGCATTAGTTCAACCACAAAAATTCTTTAAAGTAGAATAATTAAAGAACCATCTTTAAAATATACTATTATTACTTGTAAATTATGTATCTCTACTACCATTTCAGGTGTTTAGATATATTCTCAATGGGGTCCTATCCTCTGATCCCCAAGCTCTCTTTCTTTCCCTTGTTTTAATAACTTAGTATTTTCAAAAGAAAAGTGTAACTTGTAGTTTAAATATCTTTCAACACTTTAAATATCAAGATCACTCCACTAATTTCTTCAACCTCCATAGCTTATCTTTCTTTCTTTTTCGCTTCAGAAATAAAATCTCCAAGGTAAAACTAATATATTACTGTTTCTCCAATTTTTTGTTTGAAATTTAGTTCTTCAAATATTTAGCATTGGTTCTTTATGAGTTTAATTACCAATTCCAACTTTATCAAGTTTTTTGTCTTGTTTTGTTTAAGTAGTTGTTATGTAAATAGAGATATGTCAACAACACTGTCCTTGCGGGTTTGTGTGTTGCGTTATAGAAAACGACAGCTTGATCCAAATTCCCTTTTCTATGTTCTAACTTCTCTAACTAATATTTACAATTGTCTGTTACTATTGTAGGACAATTTCATCATTTCCTATTTTTTTTATTTAATAAAACCTCACCTTTTCTTTTTTTATTAAAATAAATTATGTACTATGCTTACATAAGCTCTACCCGTGTTTTATGTCGGATTGTGGATTTAGCACTACTCTACATTTTTTTAATAATTCAGTTGAGTAGAGTAGAGGTTTGTTTGGTTGTTATGTTTATTAAGTAGACTCTATTTTTATAGGGCTGAAAAAGGCAGAGAGCAACACAAAAAGAGGCAAAAGATGTTTACTTGCATAGCTTGTACCAAAGCAGATGGAGGTGAAGAAGTCGAACATGGAGCGCGTGGTGCCATCACTCCCAATACTAAAGAAGCCGTCAAAAGCCTAACCACACAGGTCTCTTATCTCTGAATCTATTCTTTCTTTGTTGATCCTCCTATTGCTTTAGTTTTTTGTTTATCTTCACTTTACTTTTTCTAATTGCCTTGCTAGTGAAACAAACATAGACACAGACTTCAATTAACGCATCTTACAGGGTTTTTTAAATAGCAATCTTTAATATAAAAAATGTACGGTTCATAGATTTGACTGAATTCGTTTCTTTTATCTTAGAGATTTTATTATTTTATATAGAGATTATTACTGTTGTTTTAGACAGATGAGATCTTACAATGATGCAACTTCACTTGTTTGGAATCTTTTATCAATCTCTCTTTAAATAGTTTATGTCAGTGTTTGTTTCCTCTCTATATGACTAGACATGAAAGTCAAACAACTATTGAAAGAATTCAAACTCTTATTGAATTTTTTTCTTTTTAAATTATGTGGCTGATAAAAACTTAAAAAGGGTCATCATATATGCCTTGATGAAAGCTAATGGGGTCATCATGGCTTGATGAATATTGCTAATGAAGATTGATCTAACTACTTTTCTCAAATATGCTTTAGTGGATTCTTACCTAGACAGGAAATAAAAAAAAGGGTTTGAGGGTGAGGGTGGGGCAAGTATTTAGTAAATCAAAGAACAAAAACAAAAGAAAGAGTGGGGCGTTATGATTGTGTTTCTGCATAGTAAGAAGACAAGATGACGTATTTTTTTTATACTTAGTTTAATTATGTTAGATCTCATAGCTTTATTGATATTCTTTTAAAGAATGGTCATACTAGACTTCCTTTTTACTTCTTTGGGAGTAAAAAATATTCTTCTCTTGACGCATTTAGTCATGGCTAAAGGCTTGAAACTACTTATAATGGGAAGTGGCTAATGTTTGTGAACTGGTCATGGTCATGGCTATTTTATGCAGATTAAAGATATGGCTTTGAAATTTTCTGGTGCTTACAAACAATGCAAGCCATGTACTGGTTCCTCTAGTAGCCCTATGAAGAAAGGACATAAAGCGTTCCCAGATTTTGACAATGCTTCTGAAGGTGTTCCATATCCTTACATGGGTGGAAGTGCGGGTTCAACTCCTGCTTGGGACTTCACAAACTCCTCTCACCATCCAGCTGGACGGACAGAATCAAAATTCACCTCAATATATGGAAATGATAGGGAATCTATCTCTGCACAGTCTTGTGATGTGGTACTTGATGATGAAGAGCCAAAAGAGTGGATGGCTCAAGTAGAACCTGGAGTTCATATCACATTTGCTTCGCTTCCTAATGGAGGAAATGATCTCAAACGGATCCGCTTCAGGTACTTAAACTACCCAAAACAACCTGTATGTGTGTGATCTTTGAGTTTTGTTGATCAGAGAAGTGGTGACTTGAACATAACATGCATGTCTTTCCCAAATGCTTTAAATGATTCACTTCATGATATTTGAAGCTGGAACATGAGATGAAACTTGACCATATACTAGCGTCTTGTTATATCAAAACAACCTTTATGTGTCTGATCTGAAACGGATCTGCTTAAGGTACTTGAACTACTCAAAACAACCTCTATTTGTCTGATCTTTAAGTTTTGTAAATCAGAAGTAGTGACTTGAACACAACTTGCATGTCTGTTTCCTGTTTCGATATGTTAATTGGTTATAGTACTCTGCCCAATGTAATGTCTCAAATGGTTTAGTTTAGTTGAAAATTGTTTGAAACATTTGAAACTGAAACCGTTACTTGTGTCTTGTTTTGAAAGCCGGGAGATGTTTAATAAGTGGCAAGCTCAACGTTGGTGGGGTGAGAATTATGACAAGATCGTTGAGCTCTACAATGTACAGAGATTCAACCGTCAAGCTCTTCAAACGCCTGCAAGATCCGAAGATCAAGTAAACACATGTCCTAAATCCCATAGTCTTTCTTCAGACAAGAAACTTTGTGAATCTTGTTTATTAATCCAAAGAAGGTAACACATATCTTATTTTCAGTCACAGAGAGATTCAACTTACTCAAAGATGGATTCATCAAGAGAAAGCAAAGATTGGACTCCAAGACACAACTTCAAACCTCCAGGAGTTAATGTCCCACATCACTTCTATGGTGGCTCTAGCAACTATGGACCAGGAAGTCATCATGGAGGACATCCAATGGATGCAGCACGAACCACTACTTCGTCCAGAGATGAACCACCGTCCATGAGCAATGCTAGTGAAATGCAAGCTGAGTGGATTGAAGAGGATGAGCCCGGCGTTTACATTACTATCAGACAATTAGCAGATGGTACTAGAGAGCTACGTCGAGTTAGATTCAGGTATATAACAAAACATCTAAAACTAAGCATTGAGGATTAGATTGTTGTATAGTATTTAACCGGAATCTATGCTTTTTGGTTTAATCAACAGCCGGGAAAGATTTGGAGAAGTGCATGCAAAGACATGGTGGGAGCAAAACAGAGAGAGAATACAAACACAGTACCTCTAGAAAAAAATAACACTTTATGAGTCTCTCAACCAAAATCTTTAATTATTTTACTCCTTAACACAACAACACAGCTATACACATTTTAGTTCTGTTTTTTTTCTTTTCATCTTAGTTTAAGATCTATACATAAATCAAGTGTTTTGGAATATCATCTGTAATCAGAGCTTATTACATATAACAATCGTTAACAGTTAAAAAACTTAAAAGACTAACGCTTTGGCAAGTTGATATACTCATGATTATGGAGTAGAAGTTAATGCGATATCGAGGCAACCAAGATTGTAATAATAGATCAGAAGACAAGGATAATTGTGAAGATCAATACATAGCTAAGTGCTTTTAAAAGCTTCGATTACCCAAATTGAACCATGCTCTTAAACCATTCTATGAACACCAAAATTATGTTTTCATAGAAGCATTATGTTAAATAATGTACATGTCCCCGTAAAGTAAGCTTAGCAGAAAAAGAAAATGCAAAGTACTATGATATTGAGCAATGAATATAATATTTTCCAAGAGTGAATTATATTCATTTCTTTAAGAAGTAAACTACTATGATAACACCATTATAAAGTATATATGCATGTATTTTAATTATATTGAACGATAAGTAAAATATTTTTCAAAAGTCTGAGAGAAATACATTACCGTGTAATAGTGTATTTTCCCGCGAGATTAATAGGTTTATGGTGTAAATTTTAGGAGGGTCAAAGAGTGATTTTAGCTAATTATTTCACTAAAATCTAATAAGAATACACTAATAATCATTAATATTTAAATTTAATGGTGTGTCATATGACACCCCTTTGTCTAACATAGGTCCGCCGCTGTGGTGTGTGGATTCATTTCGTCTTTTATTCTTTTCTTTCTTAAGAAATAATCTCTTTTTTTTTTGCTAAAAGTTAAGAAATAATCTATTGTGATAATAGATAAGAAATAATAACATTCTAAAGTATATGCATGTACTGTATTTATATCAAACGATAAATAAAATATTTTTCAAAAGTCTTAGACAAATACATTACCGTGTACTAATGTATTTTCCCGCATGTAGCGTGCGGGTTCATTTCGTCTTTTTTTCATCTTTCTTAAGAAGTAAACTACTATGATAATAGATCAGAAACAATACTCTTATAAAATATACACACATATTTATTACTTTTTACTCGAGTTTAAAACTACCTTTTTACATTTAAAAATACTAAATTTTGTTAGATAAAAGCAACTTTTTCTACGCCGTAGAGCGCAAGTTTTAAAAAAAAAAAAACACAAGTTGTAAGATAAATTCCTCAGCTTAAAGTGGATGAAAGATAAATTCCTATGGCTCCCAAACAAGAACGGAATCTACTCTACCAAGTCGGAATATCATGCGGCAATGAAGCACAATGAGAGGAGAACATAGCATGATATCACATACAATGTCAATTGGCGTACAGAGATTTGGAGTTGTAAATTCTCACCAAAGTTGAAGCTTTTTTTTTTGTCGTCAAGTTGAAGCTATTGCTATGGAATATAATACATAAATGATCTTAGAAGTTTGACATGTCTCCCACCAACAGGATTAGGCGGATGTCCCTTACACCCATGACTTTGTTGGGCGTTATGGAAAGGTAGAAACTTACGTATCTTTGAAGATAGAAACGTCACAGCGGAAGAAGCGATCATTAAAAGCAATAGTTGATGCAAGGGAATAGCAGAAAGCGCAGCTAATGGAGAAACAACAAGAGACATCAACCCCAAAATATGGGACTAAGAGAAAGTGTGGTGTTGTTTACGGATGCAACATGGAAACAAGAAACCAAAAGGGCACAAGACTCGGCTCAAACAACAATGGCACAAGCAACTGCTTTTGAAGACTCTATTTCATCTCCTTTGGTAGCAAAGACTTTAGCTATCCGTGCAACCCTTACCCATGCACGAGAACTTGGAGTCACATCTGTTTGCATCAAATCGGATGCACAGAACTGATCCTAACAATCAAACAAGGAGAGCAAATTAAAAAAATTGCTGGAATTCTCCACAACATAAACGATCTCTCCTTTATGTTTCAAACAAGTTTGCTTAACTACATTTCGAGAAAGCCAATCTGTTGGCGGACTCACTAGCGAACAAAGCTTTACGTGACAACGTAATGGCACATGTGTAATCGTCTTTCTTCTATTTCTAGTGAATGAAATGAACAAAAAAAAACTACACAAGTTGAAAAGAAAGAGAGCAAAGTATTATGATACTGAACCATAAATACAATATTTTACAAGGTTTTCGACAAATACATTATCCAACAAAGACGATAAATTAGAAGAAAAAAACGTTTATTTAAATTAAGCAAAGCATTATTACAATAATGAAATTTCAACAATAAATCTCACTATTAGAAAGCCATTATTTTAACGAATTGGCATTAAACTTTGGAAATGAGGCGCTATCAGTATCAAAGTTTTGGCATCGAAGCTTAAGGAATATGATCTTATTTCCAAGTCATAAATCACTAGACTTCGATTGTCACCATACTCATCAAAAAGCAATAGTTTCTTGTTCTTCAAAACTGCGAGTGGGCAGGCTATTGGCCACATTCCATCGCTTATCAGGCTGTCTGGACAAGAAGATAGATCTAATGAATACATCTTCTCCCATGTCATGTTTGAACTGTTTAGTGTCCAAATGTCTTGTGTTGGCCACTTCTTTTCAGATACACACATACGATTATTCAAGTTGCACATGACGATCAGAGTTCTGTCTTCTTGAATGATTGGAGACTGTGAAATCACTTGAAAAATTTCGGTGTGGCAATCAAAAGATAATATTTGGGATTATTGGTGGGGAAGAAGCAATAAATTGGGGATTATCCAGACCAATGCTACGCGCATCCGGAATACCATGGGATCTTCGTAAAGTTGGTTGGATCAAGAGAAGGTGCGTGCAAGCCGTGGTGGACTGGGGGGCGCCATAGAGAGATGAAGTAGGGGATTGATCTCCCTTTCGTATTCATTCGACCTGAGTCAAAAGAGAAGTCATACAAAAAAGAAAGGGCATTTTGACATCCCACAGCTTCGGCAGATCGCTTAGCCCTGTTCATCTTCGGCGCAAGAGCGCTCGATCAGTGAACTATTACGCACTCTTTCAAGGGTGGCTGCTTCTAGGCAAACCTCCTGGCTGTCTCTGCACCCCTACCTCCTTTATCACTGAGCGGTCATTTAGGGGCCAATTGATTTCATCATTGCTGTGAAAGATGAACCAATGAAGTGATCCATCAACATACATAGGATTTTGATCATAAAGAACTCGGTATGGAGAAGACTCCACATGCCTCCAAGTATTTGTGTTCAAATCAAAAACTTCACAAGTAGTAGCACCTTCGAGATCTACGTCAGACGAATTATACAACCAAACCAACTTGTACGTACCTGTGCATATGTCTTTGCCAAACCCTAACAAGTTAGGTTCATATATATCGCACCCATCGAAAACGAGTCTTTGAAGCTTTGCTTGAGGAACTTCTCGTATCCATTTAGTGCTTGGATTGACCACAAGTATATATCTACGGAAATCATAGATGCATACGAGACCTTCACAACCCCTTGAAAGGTCATCAAAGGAGATTTGGAGAGCACACTCCGGCTCCGTTTGAAAGTCTTGAGGATTAACGATTGAATCTAAAGAATCCAACGCCAGTGTGCTAATAACTTTTTCTTCATTTTCTAGAAGACTATCATATTGAACATCAACAAAAAGAAAATCTGGCTCTTGTGGAGATTCAATCATCAGTTTCCATGTTTTTGAAATATGGAGATTCAATCATCAGTTTCCATGTTTTTGACACTGATTTGAATCTCAGTAGAGATTTCACTGGGAGTCTCTCAAGAATCTTTTCTATAGGATCTCTCATTTCTTTACTCTAACCGATGTTATTTTCTAGAATTAGAGATTGGTACTTATTAGTGAGGAAAAGGCGACGTGTACACTTAGTTATTTATACAGATCATATTAAGCTGTACGACAAAATATCCATTTAGGGTTATATACTATGTTTAGAATAATATTAGTTTCCAGTTTTCAAAATTTCTTTGAAATGACAAGTTTATCTTTCTTTCCATATTTTCCTTTAAAGTCTTTTTTGAAGGCTTTCTTTTTAAACTCTTAAGACCTCTAAGATATTATTTCTATATTGTACTATACCAAGGATAGAGAATTTTATTGGTTTCGTGAAATCTATATTTTTTTCCATTTAATACAAAACTTAATTTTAGTATACAACAATTTTTTTCTTTTTGTCTCTTGACTAGAGATCTCTCTTAAGTAATAAATCTTAAGATATATTTATATACACTTCACTTAAGAGAGTTTGTACCATATTATATATTTTTGGTCTTTTATGACTTTTGGCCAGACGTGGCGAAGCGTATTTGGGTGGCGTTTTCTCGACTGCTTTGCGAATGAAAGAAAAAAACTGATTCTCAGCTGTTTTCAAGTAGTGTTCGATCGATTATGTATTAATCAATATTCGATTGATTAGTCGTTGATTCTGTATGGGTCAGAATGTGTCCATTCATGCAGAGGATCTACCGAGATTTTCTACTGGTGGGAGGATGTCAAACCTCCCCCAGCCCCTTAAGTGTGTTGATCGGTAGAAACTGCCTCTTGTATCAGATGTTGGCGACATTCTCTAATTCCAAATCCAAAGCAGTCTCAACCTTTGAAACCGAGATTAATCTCAAACATGCATCTACATCCATGGAGTGTAGATGCTTCGCGACCTTCGTCGACCAACGGCTCCACCGGATTTCAGCATTGCTAGATCTGGTTGTAAAGATGGCTGCGGAAGGGTTTACCTGAATCCATCAAGCTTCCTCTGCCCCAGTTCCCGCAGCCAACCTCTCCAACCTCCAACCCCGACGAAGTCTCCATCACTTCCGACCACAAACTTGCCGTCGCACAGCCACGACAGATAAAACCTCATCGATGCACTCAAAGGAAACTAGGGTTTCTTTATTGGATCTATCCCAATTCGGTCCACCTTGCTTCTCTTCTTGGCCCATTTTCAGAAGTGGAGGCCTAATATCTACATTCATTAGGCCTAGGTCTGTTTTAAAATATTAAGTTGATTATTTTTTTGTATTTCTGAGCCGACACTATGCTAAAATTGGCCGAAGACTCTTTTCGAAACTACTGTTAAGGCTGGGAATTGGGCCCGCATGATGGGTATGAACTTTTAGTTTTGAGTCCATATTTTAGCGGGTCTCGCAGAGCGGGTTAAAATTTTTTTGCGGGTTTAGCGGGTAAATCCCGCGGGCTCCACGGATACCCGCATAAAAAAATGTTGTGGGTTTAGGGTTTATGGGTGGATTTATACGGATTTTTGTGGATTTTTATGTGGGTTTGAGTTTTATGTGGGTTTTAAGCGGATTTGGGGTTTTATACGGTCTTTACGCAGGGCGGGACAGATAACGCGGAGTTTTTTTTTGCGGGTAAACCGCAGAACCCGCGGGTAATTGTGGGTTGGATGTGGGGTTGGTTTTAAAACCAGCTGCAGAGCGGGGCGGATTCGGATTTCAAAAATTTAGAGTAATACCCACTGATTTTTGGCGGACGGGACAGGTTGGCTCGCCAACCCAGCTCTAACTGCTATTAACATTGATACAAAACATAGTCGACTATTCTCTTATGGCGAGAAATCGTCCAAGTCTCTTAGCTATCTCAACGTGGTTCGCGCCGGCGACACATGTGGCTAAAGATTATTTCTAACGTCATAAGATCATTTGATAATGATTATTGTTAAATGTTATGAGAGTATTTTTACACACCATAATCTGGCTTGTGGCATGTTGCAATGTTACCTCTGTCTCCGAGTTTCTATGGATTTATCAATGAAGTGTTGTACTTCCCCAAACTATCTATCTACCCTTGTTCTTAAGTTTATGTTTGTTAATTTTGTTGTACCCAACCATTGGGTTGATGATCTTGTAGTATCTTTCTCTCTTTGGGATTGTATGAATACAACAAATATGTCTGCACAAAAAAATCTAAAATAGATGAAATAGTCTTGAAGAACACCCTTAATTATAGTATATATTTTGCCTAAGTGTTATGCCCTGTAAAGTTGAAGTGGGTACATCAGCCCCTTCGAAACTCACGTCGACTTGATTGCTTAGATCAATCAATGTCGAGCCAGTCATCAAGTTGTTACCACTTACCACGTTAACACAAAATTAGACTCAATAACTAGATATTATTTTTACTTTTTTGGCGATGTTAATATGTTTTCAAGATTTTACTTTTTTGGCGATATTACTTTTTAAGGTATTTTGTATATGTTGCTGTCAATATTTTTTGCGAATCTTTATCAATAGTTTGAAAATGCGTTAAAGATCTAACACAAAATTCTTAGAAATGAATTTTGCTTTAATAGTTCCTATATATAATTTCAATTGATATTTGTCTCCAACTCTCTATTCATTCTATCAATAACCGAGTGGGATCTGATGATTACTCGTACTTACGAAGTTTTACATGCTCTTCACGTTTTCGTAAGAACCGAAAATTCCATTTCGTAAGTCAACTACGAGCGTAATTTTTTTTTAATATGTTAGCTATTTGTTTCTCCTATTTGGGTGTTTAAAAGATCAAATATTAGTTTTTATTCTTAAAATAATTGATCAACATGTCGTATAATATTAAACAGAGTCAACTTTATTATTTGCTTATAAGTGATAACGAATACAAAGTATAGTTGACAAATTTGAGTATTTAGATGAGCAAACCATAACCATGTTTGGAGAAAGGTCACCATAGTTCCATCAATGGCCGAGATCTCTGATATTACTACTCAGGCTCAAACCGCCGTCTACGATGTCGAAGACGGTGGATCCGGTGGTGATTCCCGGTCACCGGCTTTCTCCGGTCCTCTTGTATCCGTATCGTTCGTTCAAAAGGTAAATGATTTAGCTTTTTTATTGCGATATGCTTTCTTATTTTTGTCGAGAAATATGTATTAGTCGGATCCAAGATTATATATATATACATATATCCAGTACCGGCCCTGAAAAGAAGCTAATGGAATATGTGTTTGGAACCGGAGAAGGCTTATTGCTTTTAGGGGCCAATTTTTACAAGAAATTAGTAACTAGTTCTGTTGGTAAATGAGGTTTTGAGTTCGATTTTTGAAAATATATCTTTTTTACACAGTTTTTTCTAATTGATGGATAATGGACAGTTTTTTTTTTGCTTCCGGATCATTATCAGGACCGGCTCTGCATATATCGTTTGATGTTACATATATGCGATCAGTCTTTACTTTGGTTTCAAGTTTTTGGCTTATGAGTTTTTCAATTTATAAAATATTTTAATGAACGGTAACATATATTTGAAACCGTTTGGTACGTTTAGTTTTGTTTCTACTACAAAAACTTAAAGTGACTTATTGACAAAAAATAACTAAAGTAATTTGAAGAGTTTTTTTTTTATTAGGTGATGAATGGTACACCACCTTTTTCTTTCTTTTTAGCTTTAGTGTTCTTCATGTTGAAAAAGTATAATCAATAGCATGAATTTAAATTCGGTTTAAATTTTTTCGATAGTTGAGTTATCGGTTCAATTCATTCCGATTGAGCATCTGGATCTTTCGATGTTGCAACATTTACCCATTTTTCGAATGTTTTTTGTTTTTTTTGTAACCGACTTTTTTGGATACAAGAAATGAAATAGTTTCTTAAAGTATTATGATCCATAATCTTATATTGACATAAAATCTTATATTATTGTATTCTTTATAGTTGATTGGCGAATTCGTGGGGACATTCACTATGATATTTGCCGGCTGCTCGGCCATCGTGGTAAATGAGACGTATGGTAAACCGGTGACTCTTCCCGGTATAGCTTTGGTATGGGGACTAACCGTAACGGTTATGATCTATTCAATTGGTCATGTCTCCGGTGCACATTTCAACCCTGCTGTTTCCATTGCCTTTGCCTCTTCTAAAAAGTTCCCTTTTAATCAGGTGATCCAAAAATATCTACACAATTGTAAAAATACCTCAAATTATCAGAAAACCACATCGTTCATTTTATCTATCTCATGATTCCGCAATATCAATAATTAAAAAAATATCTTCGTAACCAAAAAAAAAAATGTCTTTCCACGAGATTTAAGTTAAGTAAAGTTTGTTTTTCTCTCTTATTCCATTTTGCATATATATATATATATATTATTTTTCATTTTCATGAATGTCATAGCACCGCTAGAGCCATAAATTGTATATATGTATTGTGGTTGTAATTGATATCTTTATACATAGGTTCCAGGATATATAGCAGCTCAAGTTCTCGGATCGACCTTAGCTGCCATAGCTCTACGGCTTGTGTTCCATTTGAGCGAAAACGTATGTAGCCTCAAAGGCGATGTTTATGTGGGAACATATCCATCAAACTCAACCACGACGTCTTTCGTAATGGAGTTCATTGCTACTTTCAACCTAATGTTTGTTATATCTGCGGTCGCTACCGATAAACGAGCCACCGGGTCCTTGGCAGGAATTGCTATCGGCGCAACCATAGTACTCGACATCCTATTCTCCGGGTAATGAAACTATTAAGTCCCTTAGAAAATTGTCTATGGTTAATATTGTTAAAATATATAATAACAATGTTTTATTTTTTTCATATATTGGTTAGGCCAATTTCGGGAGCATCTATGAATCCAGCAAGAAGCTTAGGGCCTGCACTTATATGGGGATGTTATAAGGACTTATGGTTATACATAATTTCACCGGTGATCGGGGCATTAACAGGTGCATGGACTTATGATATGTTACGGTCCACAAATAAATCATATAGTGAGCTGATTCGTCCAAGTTGCAATAAAGTTTCTTCGAGAGATCGTCAAGAAGCTTCTCAAGATGAGATTTGTGTTCTACGAGTGATTGATTCGGATAATCAGAAATATTTTATATGTTCATCACCTACTGATATCAACGACAAATGTAATGTCACATGTAAGTTGCCGTGATAGAGCGATGTACTATTCGCCACACTTGTTATGTCAAGATTTTATTTATTTAATATATGAATGTGAACATCTTACTTGTTGCTGCTGAACGAATGGAGGTATATAAAGGCTTTAAATTTCTTTGAAACCAACAGAAACACAAGAAAATTTATATTGCAAGTTGATATAAACTGCAAATACATAAACCATTCAATTTTCAGCAAATTTAGACAATTCTGCAAGTATCAAGGGGCTACGGGCTACCAAAGCTTATTATCCTCTAGTTTTAGTGATACGAAACTTATAAAATAAATAATAACAAATATATATCTTTAAACATTGGATAAATATATTAAGTGTCAAGATAAAATAAATACAATAAAATAAAATAAAATAAAATATGAAGTTGTATAATATTAATAATACTGATTTACTTATCCAACAAACTAACCATAAAAATTTGCTTATCCAAATAACTAAAAATGTCTGTAATTACTTTTTTTGGGGTAAGTTCCTATTTTACCCTCGTCGCTAGTTTGGTAAACGCATAAATATCCTTAACCACCTTCACTTTTTTTTCTTTCTTCTTCCCTGTGCCTGAGAGTCCAAATCCGATCTACCATTGCTCGTCCCCCCGGCACTTACTGTCGCCGATTGCAAACTTTCCGATCATATCCGGCAATATCCAATCGCACACAGAGACTATTAGTAAGTTTTCTTATGTTTACTTATACTCCACTGAAAAATGGTTCATATTTACGAAATTAATTTAGCGAGTTTCTGAGTTCGTTCGCCTTCTAGCTATTCTCAATCGATTACGATGTATATATTTTCGATAGTTATCCGTATGTATATATGTTGAATCTGTGCATGCGCTTAGATTTTTATCTCGCTTTCGCTTCAAGAAAATTGCAATTTGTTTGATCGTAGGTGAATCTGGGCTTTGATCAGCGATCATTTTTGTCACTCTTCGGAAATGTCTGTGTAAGTGATTCTCCACTCTGATTTTTTCTGGATATTATGCAGTCTTTACTTAGAAATCTCCCATCTCTAGTTCATGTGATGAATCTGCGAAATGGCTTATTCGAATTCCATTAATCTTTTAATTTTTTATTATTTTGGATTGGTTTTCAACTTTTATTCGTGTTGGTTGTATTGATTTCATCATGTATCCTCATTGGTTGAAAATTGAATTTTGTAGTTACTTAAGAGATAGTAAAAGGGATCACTATTTTGGAATTTTTGTGTTTATGAAATTCTTTGATGCAGTGTCGTTGCTTCTGCTCCTGGGAAGGTTTTGATGACTGGGGGCTACCTCATACTCGAGAAGCCAAATACAGGGCTTGTGTTGAGTACAAATGCACGGTTCTATGCAATTGTGAAGCCGATTAATGAAGAAGTCAAGCCTGAAAGTTGGGCATGGGTATGTACTTCCTCCTAAAGCATTTATCTTCTTCTGTGTTATTAAGTTAATAATGTTGAAGCATTGACGGGTTATTCTGTTGTGTGAGATGGCTGATAAACAATTGCTGGTTTGTTTGTTTGCTTATTTTCCAGCAATGGACAGATGCCAAATTAACATCACCACAGCTCTCTAGGGAAATCATGTATAAACTGTCACTTAAACATTCGACGCTTCAGTGTGTGTCAGCAAGGCAAGATCCGAAACACCTTTTAGATGCACTGCATCTTTTTTTTTATATATCTCAATATCATAAGTGGGTTATACTGCAGAGACTTCATTTGCTGAATGTAGATGATAGAGAACTTACGTTGTTTTTTCTGGAAAAAAATATATCAGTGATTCAAGAAACCCCTTTGTAGAGCATGCTATACAATATGCTTTAGCTGCTGCTCATTTGGCAACCGACAAGGGCAAAGAGGCATTGCAAAAACTCTTCTTGCAAGGTAATCTTCAAGTCACTGTTTTTTTTTAAGTCATTTTTATTTATGAAGTAGAGATTGGATGTATAACCATTTCTCTAAAACGATTTTGCAGGTCTTGATATCACAATCTTAGGCTCCAATGACTTTTACTCATATCGGAGTCAGGTTTTCTATCTTTTTCTTTGCTGAAAACTGACTAAATTACACTTGCACTTGTTCATCTTTCCTTTGATTATCCAAATCCTCTTGAGATACTTGTATAAATGTTGATAATCTTGTTTATTCTAATAGATAAAATCGGTTGGGCTTCCATTGACACCAGAATCGCTGGGTACCCTTGCACCTTTTGCATCAATCACATTCAACGCTGCCGAGTCAAATGGTGCTAATTGCAAGCCTGAAGTAGCAAAAACTGGCTTAGGTTCTTCTGCAGCTATGACAACAGCTGTGGTTGCAGCTCTGTTGCATTATCTTGGAGTGGTTGACCTAGCCGATCCATGTAAAGAAGGAAAGTTTGGTTGTTCTGATCTAGATGTTATCCATATGATAGCGCAAACATCTCATTGTCTTGCACAAGGGAAGGTCGGAAGTGGGTTTGATGTCAGCTGTGCTGTCTATGGGAGTCAGCGTTATGTTCGCTTCTCTCCAGAATTTTTGTCATTTGCTCAGGTTTTTAAAGAGAAGTCTGTTGTATATATATTCTCCACTTAAGGATGGGAATTTACTGACTCCCAAGTTTTGCAGGTTGCAGTAACAGGTCTGCCATTACATGAAGTTATTGGCAGAATTTTGAAGGGAAACTGCGACCATGAGAGAGCCGAGTTCTCTTTACCGCCACTGATGAATCTTGTAAGCATACAATCAAGCCTAGTCTTACCTGAAAAAAACTGTTGTGAACCTCATCAACTTCTTATTTCCTTGACTTCTGTGAAATTGGTGTACTAACAAGATGTTGTCTTATATAGTTCCTTGGAGAACCTGGAAGTGGTGGATCCTCCACACCATCAATGGTAGGTGCTGTAAAGAAGTGGCAAATGTCTGATCCAGAGAAGGCACGAGAAACTTGGCAGAAGTTGTCAGATGCAAATTTAGAACTGGAAACTAAGCTAAACGTTCTGAGCAAATTAGCTAAAGACCACTGGGATGTTTATCTAGGAGTCATTAAGTCTTGTAGTGTGCTTACTTCTGAAAAGGTATTTTTCCATTCACTAAGTATTGATTTCATTATATATTTTACATCTAGGAGCAGCTTGGTTCATTTGCCTCTTGTACCTCATGTTCAGTGGGTGCAACATGCTACTGAACCAATCAACGAAGCGATTATTAAAGAACTCTTAGGGGCAAGAGAAGCTATGTTGAGAATCAGAATTCTTATGCGTCAGATGGGTGAGGCTGCTAGTGTTCCGGTAAGTTATTCTTTATTCTGTTTTGATGCTTGCTTCAGATCTCAAGACCATTTGTGCATGACAACTTTGTGATGATGCATAAAATCCTCTGCTGGCTGTAGAATTTTAATAGCATACCCGATACAGGGGTTCCCCAAATCGCCCGTTAGAACAAATTGACTTGTTTTGCATCTTCATTGACCTTGATTGACCATGGAATTGCAGATAGAGCCTGAATCCCAAACTCAACTTTTGGATTCTACAATGAACGCTGAAGGGGTTCTACTTGCTGGTGTTCCTGGAGCTGGTGGATTTGATGCCATATTTGCAATTACGCTAGGGGATGCCGGTAGCAAACTGACCCAGGCATGGAGTTCACAAAATGTTTTGGCCTTGTTGGTGAGAGAAGATCCACACGGCGTTTGTCTAGAGAGTGGTGATCCACGCACCACAGGTATTACTTCAGGCGTTTCTTCAATTCATCTTGAGTAAGCAAGATTGTTCGGCAGTGTCCGACTAAATAGGTGCATCACCAAGTTCGGTTGAGTATACTGTTTTGCATATAGACTTGGGTGCTAAATTTATTGGTGTAGGCACTTCACCGTGCATTTTTCACCCATTTGTAAGTCTTTAACTCTTGGAAAAACTTGCGGGAAAATAAAATAAGGTTGCTTTTAAAATGCTCTCATTTGTGTTTGTTTCCGTTCACTGCTTCTGTTATTGGTATCTTCATGCTTGAAAGAGTCTGGAACAGGAAATGAAAATTAGAGAAACTGAAGATCCAAACCTACCAATAATCTTTACAAGAACAAGTTCCACCTTTAAACAGGTGAAACCTGTTTCTATCTCTTACAACAATCTCTCTTACATAGATTATGGAGATTTTCTTTGTATATGTGTGACAGTCACTACACATTCTCAAGTTTCTAGCTATTTTAATGATAGAACCTGGAGGTGTATTCAATAATGCAAAGGCAATAGCCACCTTTTGGCTATGTCCTTTTAGTCTCTCTCTTTTTTCTTCGTCATCTACGTTTAGCAATATCTGTGTCAAGTCTGGTGAATATCCTTCGAATTTTAACTGCCATTCCATTTGGTGTAGCATCTTGTAGATCTCTTTGCATTGTGGGTGCGATCGATCTTGTGAAGCAAACCTGTGTGTTTTACCATTTACCTCGACTATGGTAAAACCCGTGGTTTGCTTCAAACCCTTGATAGCGATTTCTGTTCGAGCTCTAGCTACATCTTCCCACATTTGAGCTTGTGCATACATGTTAGAGATCACCAAATAGTCACCTGGGTTGTGGGAGTTTAGCTTAAGAAGTTCTCGAGCTGCTATCTGGCCTAGCTCAACATTCTGATGTACTCTACATGAACTTAAGAAGCTTCTCCAGACAACATCATTTTGATCAATCGGCATGCTTTGGATTGTTTCCAAGGCTTCCTCGAGAAGTCCGGCTCTGCCCAGAAGATCCACAAGACAGCCATAATGCTCAGCGGTTGGCTCCACCTTACCTTCCCTTAACATTTCCTCAAAGACTCGACGACCTTCTTTGACAAGACCTGAGTGGCTACAGGCATTAAGAACACTGACATACACAACATGATCTGATTCTAATCCTTCTTCGATCATCTCTGAGAACATTCTTAAAGCTGCTTCTCCTTCTCCGTGCAAAGCAAGTCCTGAGATCATCGCACTGTAAGTCAAATTGTTCCTGCTTTTCATCTTCTTAAATATATGCAACGCCTTGTCTAAACACCCGCATTTAACGTACATATCTACTAGTGAAGTTTGGACTGCTATGTTGAGTTTGCTAATGTTTCTCAACAGGAAGCCATGAATACTCATTCCTAGATTGAGTGCACCAGTGTTGGCACAAGCTGAGAGAGCACTAACCATTCCGCTTTCTTCCGCCTTCAAATTCGTTTCTCTACACATTTCACGGAATAACATCAAACATTCACTCCACATTCCAATTCCTGCACGAGCGGAGACCATTGAGCTCCATGAAGCAGCTGTTTTAAATTCCAGTTTCTCAAAAACCGCAGAAGAAAGTGCCATCTCTCCACATCTTCCATACAGATTGATCAAACTATTCTGAACAAACACATCATCTTCAAGACCAACCTTAAACACATGCCCATGAATCTGCTTCCCTTCTCGAATCGACTTCAACCGAGTACAAGCCTTGAGAAGACACGGGTACGTGAAATTATCTGGCTCAATCCCTCTTTCTATCATCTCAATATAAATACATAATGCTTCCTCAAAACTCATTTCACTAACATACGCTCTAATCATTGTATTGTAGTCAAAGGTACACGGATCATCGATTCCTCTGAAAACCGATGCTGCGTAATTCATACTATTCTCCCATCCCGAGTGAGCGCTGGTTGCGAGAATACTGCTCGCTGAGTATTGAGAAGAGCAGAACAAACTTAACTTGATGAATCTGGCGTGAACTTGTTTGAACTCTTCCATGTTCTTGCATCTCTTCAAGAGGTATAAACATTCTTGCTCTTTCGCTACAAAGTTGTTGCATTCTGGATTGTGTGTTAGATCGTCTCTAGAAGCTAATAGAGATTGTAGAATTGGTGTTTTAATCATTCTCTCCTCGTAACCATTTAAGAAACTAGAGATCTGGAGTTCGAAAATGTTTTCTGATGATCGAAGAAAGATTTAAAAGTTTTTTAGGGAAGGGTTTTGAATCTCATTCCGTTATGATTTTCCTGGAAAATATGAGCCACAAATAAAAATTTAGAGGTTCTGATAAGTTGTGATGAGTGAAAGAGAGTGGGTGCTCTGGATTTTCTCTCCATGTTATGTCTGTTTTTGGGACCCACCTTATTCAAACACGATTTTCACTATGGTTCTATTCGGTTTGCGTTTGGTTCTTCTTAACCAAACTAACCGAAACGACGAAACATTGATTACGCTAGTCACGGGCTTTTTTAGCAGTCAGAAACGAAACCAGGTTTTTGTTGACAAATAAGGCCTCTCACAAAACGATAGACCCGAAATGATTAAGAAACATTGTAAACAAAATAAAATTACATGATTTTGTTAATTAAAAAAAGTAAAAGCGTATAATAATTACGATGATGATATGACGATTTTCTTCAATATAATAATCAAAAGTTAATATACAGGATGGGTCTCCCATTAGCTTTTTTTTGTTTTACTGAATACAAGTTTGACTATGGTAGTATGTTTCATTCGTTTAATGGCGCACAATCTTTGTTATCTGTCAACATTTGAACTCCACTTTTTTAAAAAAGCGAATCAAATCTGCTTTCTAACAGAACATTCATCAGTAATTTAGACATCGTCTGAAAAACCTCATTCTTGCTTCAGAAGATCCACTTATGTGTGTATATATATATATATATATATGCGAATAGATTATTCTTAAGAGAAGGACAAATAATACGGCCAACAACGTAACAACACAATGATGTCATTACTCACATGCCCTCTTTACTTTAACATTTCAAATATAAAAATAAAAATTCGACGTTTTCAACAATACTTGTGCGCATATGCTAATTAATTCTCAACGGCCAGATTTTGTATTTGAATGCTAATTAATTCTCAACGGTATTCAGACAATTTAGTCCTCAAGTGGAAATAATATAACTTTATTTTTTTGATAAGGTAAGAAAATATTAAACGTTGATTAAAAAAAGAAGATAAACATGTATTAATAACGTTACTCCAATTTCTAAATATTGTTTTTACTTTTCAGGCGTGTGAGTGTGTGTAGTACTGTAGTGTAGTAGATTAAAACGCGTGTATATGCGCGTGGGGTTAAACGTAACTAGTGTGTGTGTAGGAACCAAATTATTAGATTGGTCGTGACAATGTGAACCACTTGCACCAAAATGAGCCGTGAAACCCACGCGCTTTCACAAACCAGTCTCCATCGTCACGAACTGTGTAAGACTCGTGGGTCCTTTATTCGAATCATTTCTCTAGATTTCACCGTTTCTCTCTGTCTCTGGCGTTTCCTTTCTCCAGATTTTTTATCAGAGAGATAAATCATAAATCACAGAACAGATTCCTATTACTTCTTCATTCTTATTCTTCTGAGTTCTTCTTCTCAGATTCAGCTTCGCCTTTTTCTATCTCAATCTCTCTTTTACCCTTATTTCCTCTCTGGAAAAGGTAACATTTTCATCTTCTTTATACAAAAGATTTATTTTGTTCTCTTGTTTTAATTGGTGGCTTTGTCTTCCTTTTCAGACAGCTCATTTTTGGTTTCATTCTGAATATTTTACGAATTTGCTTTATCTATCAACAATTTTGATCTGAAATTTGCTGCATGTATTCTCTAGAAACTCAATTTCTTAGTAGATTCAGAATAGTTTACTCGCTTAGGTTTTTCTTTTTAGTATTTTCTTCTCTTGGCTGCTGCGTTCAAAGCTGAAATTTTTTAAGTGGGTTTGGTTAGATGGTTTATTTTCAAAGACAATTGATTTGACCATGAATTTGTCAAAATGCCATTAATTTTTTATTCCTTTTTTTAAGTATCAACGTTCGCTCTTGTGTGCCGGCTATTTGACTTTGATTTTATAGATTATGACAAAGCCAATTTTGAGAACACCATATAATATCCTAATCCCACTCTTCTTGTTTTTATCGCAACCAGGAACCTAGTTTTGTCTGAAATCAGAGGAAACCCAAAAAGGCTCCTAGATTTCTAAAGCTAGTGGCTTTGATTTGACATGGTGATTTGATTTTGGGGGTTTAAAGGTTTCATCTTGTTGTAATTTCTACTGTGGGATCTTGGTTTTGTTAAAACATGGAGAAAGATGAAGGTGAAAGCTGGAAAGAAATGGTGAGAAAAATGCTTCCTCCTGGAGCTCCTTTACCTGATAATCCATCTGAATTTGATTACTCTATAGCTTTAGAGTACACTGGTCCTACTCCTGTTCATGAGATTCCTAGAGTTTCACCTATTGATGTTAATCCTAGAGTGAACAATCCGATTCCTATACCGGTTTCTCGTATAGCTGGAGGAGTTACAAGCTCTTCAGGTCAGAGTCCGAGAGGTTCGCCTGCTAGCTCTGAGTCTGTTGTCTCTGTGTTGCATAATAACCCTGAATCATCATCTGGCTCAGCTTCTGTGTCACCTGTCTCTGCTCGTAGACAAAATGGGAATCAGGTTAGGAGACCTGTTGTTAAATTCAAGCCTGTCGATGATCATGATGGTGGGGGTGAAGGTAAAGATGAGGCAGAGGAGGAGAACAATGTGGAGGGAGAGGCTGAGAGGGAGAGGAAGGTTCATGAGTGTGCTGCGGGTACGAAGAGACGGAGGGAGAAGAAGAAGAAGAAGAAGAAGAAGAGAGAGTGTTATCGATGCGGTAAAGCAAAATGGGAAAATAAGGAGACTTGTATTGTGTGTGATGAAAAGTATTGTGGAAACTGTGTTCTTAGAGCGATGGGTTCAATGCCTGAAGGAAGGAAATGTGTGAGTTGCATCGGTCAAGCTATTGACGAGTCGAAACGGTCTAAGTTAGGGAAGCATTCGCGGGTATTGTCGCGATTGCTTAGTCCTTTGGAAGTTAAACAGATAATGAAGGCGGAAAAGGAGTGTGCCGCTAATCAGCTGAGACCCGAGCAGCTGATTGTGAATGGGAATCCGTTAAAGCCTGAGGAAATGGCTGAGTTGCTCAATTGTCCTTTACCGCCTCAGAAGTTGAAACCGGGTAGATATTGGTATGACAAAGAATCTGGTCTATGGGGCAAGGTAATGCATATATAATGGTTTTGGTACTTTCTTTGAGGTTGAAATCGCTTTGTTTGTGGACTAATGTTGTTGTGAACAGGAAGGAGAGAAACCCGATAGAGTCATAAGCTCGAACTTGAACTTTATGGGGAAGCTATGTCCACAAGCGAGCAATGGGAGCACGGAAGTTTATATTAATGGTAGGGAGATCACAAAGCTTGAATTAAGGATTTTGAAGGTAAGTTTTGATGTTGTTATGTTTTTAAGTGTCACATGTTCAGAAGCAATCAAATATAAACCTTGCTTGTGTATATATTTTTCAGCTAGCAAATGTACAATGTCCACGCGATACCCATTTTTGGGTATACGACGATGGGCGTTATGAGGAAGAAGGGCAGAATAATATCCGAGGAAACATTTGGGAGAAGGTAATATAACAACTCTTCATCAGATTCTTACAAAAATTGGGGCTTTTTGTTAGTAACATTACGAGTTTCCGGTTTTGGCTTAAACAGGCATCTACGAGGTTCATGTGTGCGCTGTTTTCTTTACCTGTTCCTCACGGACAACCTCGCGGAATGGTGCAACCACCTAGTAATTATGTTACTGTTCCGAATTATATAGAGCATAAGAAGATTCAAAAGCTTCTACTTCTTGGTATTGAAGGGTCCGGAACTAGCACCATCTTCAAACAGGTAATGTTTAATGGACGTAATGTGGGAAGAATAAAGAGATAATCTGCGGATTCAATGGTTACTTATCGAGATTTCTTGTTGACTGAAACAGGCCAAGTTTTTGTACGGAAACAAGTTTTCAGCGGAAGAGCTTCAAGATATTAAGCTCATGGTACAGAGCAATATGTATAGATATCTCAGTATCCTACTTGATGGAAGAGAACGGTTTGAAGAGGAAGCTTTATCGTATTCGAGAAGTTTAAATGCTGTTGAAGGAGATTCAGCAGGTACCAATTTTTGCATTAGGAAATTATTAACTTTTGGTTTGAATTGATAAGTTTTTGATTCGTTGAAATGTTTTTGAAGGTGAGGAAGCAAACGATGATGGAACTGTCACTACGCCACAGTGCGTCTATACCTTGAACCCAAGGTTGAAGCATTTTTCGGATTGGCTTCTCGATATCATAGCAACGGGTGATCTTGATGCGTTTTTCCCAGCCGCAACACGTGAATACGCTCCATTGGTTGAAGAAGTTTGGAAAGATCCGGCAATACAAGCAACATATAGACGAAAAGATGAACTTCACTTCCTTCCTGATGTTGCGGAATACTTCTTGAGCCGGGTATGGATTGGAACTCGGGTTTAGGTTCTGATGTTATTGTTTCTTATCGATTCTAATGTTAAGTTAGGCTTCGTTTACAGGCCATGGAAGTATCAAGCAACGAGTACGAGCCTTCGGAGCGAGATATCGTATACGCAGAAGGCGTTACACAAGGAAACGGATTAGCTTTCATGGAGTTTGGTCTCAATGAACACAGTCCAATGTCTGAAACATACCCTGAAAACCCGGACGCCTCATCACCTCCTCAGCCAAAGTATGTATTGCTTAACGCTTAATTTCCGCATTCTTCAACCGCAAACTTTGGTACTTATCATACGTCCTTTCTCGTGCAGGTACCAGCTTATCCGAGTAAATGCAAAGGGGATGAACGATAGCTGCAAATGGGTTGAAATGTTTGAAGATGTACGAGCAGTCATCTTCTGCATCAGCTTAAGCGATTACGATCAGATCAGTATTGCACCCGAAAGCAGAGGAACAGTCCAGTTTCAGAACAAGATGATCCAAAGCAAAGAACTTTTCGAATCAATGATCAAGCATCCATGTTTCAAAGACGCATCTTTTATCTTGATCCTAAACAAGTATGATCAGTTCGAGGAAAAGCTAAACCGTGCACCGTTAACCTCATGCGATTGGTTCAGCGATTTCTGTCCTGTGAGGACGAACAACAATGCTCAGTCACTGGCTTACCAAGCTTACTTTTACGTAGCAATGAAGTTCAAGCTTCTTTACTCGTCTATCACGGGTCAGAAACTGTTTGTGTGGCAAGCTCGGGCTAGGGACCGCGCGAATGTGGATGAAGGGTTTAAGTATGTGAGAGAGGTTTTGAAATGGGATGAAAAGAAGGAAGAGAGTTACTTAAATGGTGGAGGAGAAGATTCGTTTTATAGTACGGATATGAGTTCTTCGCCGTATAATAGACCGGAGGAGTGAAATCTATATATTTCTCCCGGAGGAAACTATTGAGTGATTATTTGTTGTTTTTTTCTTTTCAAGTATAGATTGATGATGTGAGAAAAAAAAAAATTTATTTGAATGAAATAATGTTTTGTAAATATTAAATGAGTAAGATAGAAACCGGAATACATATTTTAGAATTTATATGAAAGAAAATATCTCACTAGCATAAAATCATAAAGAGAAAATTACTAAAAACTTGTAATTTGGTTTGGTATAATAGCATACTACGAACGTGAATCAATTCTTAAACTAACATTTTGGTATGTTGGTACATATATAGAAAAGGAAATTATAAATGATCGAGTTAGTTATTTGTCTAGAGAATAAAAATAAAAATATTATTTTCAGATGAAAGATAGATAATCAGTGAATTGTTGTGATGTTTTTGGACAAAGAATAATTAGTTGATATTTATATATTTAAAAACTAGCAAAGAGTAGAAGTTTGGTGAACTCTACCAACACTATCATGTGAGTCATGAGAGTTACTTCAATTCAAAGCACAGGTTTTTAATTTCCTTCTTATCCTCATTTCTCTTTTGCATTCTTTTTATTGTCATCATTTCAACCCTCTCAAACCCATATTGCCAATTTTAGTAAAAGAGAGTGAAATGGGTCACTTGAAGTTCTCATCTTCTACAGCAACTCTTCTTCTTGTTCTCTTGATACTTACCTTTTTTATGGTTTCTGCAGATTATACAAGAACTCGAGTCAATTATGCAATGGACCGTGAAGCCACAAGAGGAAGCCATGCGGTTGGATTGCATCAAAGAGCAAGGATTAACCACGGGAGCTATCGTGGCCGCGGAAACATCTAGTGAATCCAACAGTGGAAAATGTTTACACAGTTCCTGAATCTTCAGTTTGAATTGGAAGATTTGATTAGACAAGATTAAGTTGTTGCAAGGAATAGAAGAAGCAATAAAGATTTTATGTATTTTCTTCATGTTGAAGTAAAAACCAAAGTGTGGCTATACAAAGTTTCTTTGAGTTGGAAAAGTACTTTTTTTTTTCTTACCATGTAAGTCTGATAGTGAAATTTACTTGAGGAGAACTCAATGTATAATAATACCCTGTAAAAGCTAAAAGCCTTAGGGCAGATCAATCCTTAAAGAACCATGAATCAAGATTAGATGTTTAAAGTTCTCTGCTTACCGCTTAGACGACCAAACAATGATGAACTACAAATCGGAAATAGTTGAATAAGAGTGAACAAAGAATAGACTTTCATTGTAGAAATATTGGTGTTGAGATATATATAGAGCATAAGCGCAATGAACATTAGTTACCTATATAATATATATAACATACACTATGATTTGGTTTTGTTCTTGCACACAGAAGTAAAAGCGTAAACAACGAAAAAACACAGAGGTTTGAGGAACAAGCTTGTATCGGTGTGATAAATATCTTATAAACTATTGAGCTTTAAGGAACTTTGTTCATCCGTTCTTAGATGTTACCGGCTGCATCGCGTTGCATTCTTCTAATAGATTTAGCAAGTTGTGTTCAGGGGCACTAAGTGATGGCAAGATTGAACGATTTGGCTGAGGCGGGCGAGGTGGTTTTGATACAGATCCATCAGATTCACCAGCAGTCTCATCTTTCACAATCTGCAAATCACATCTTCTCCTCATTGACGCTGATACTCTCTCCTTCCAAATTCTCCCATCCTGTTTCATCAAATCCCAAACAATACAAAGCTTCAGAGCTTTCTCTATATACAGCTACACTTAGATCAACAAAAGGAACAAGTTTTTTCATGGATGTTACATTTAGAATGGATGGTTCAGGCAATGGACATTGAATCGGTAGATCATTGTCCAAAGGCTCCACAGGATGTTCCACCGGTTTAAATTCTGTAGCTACTGCAATCCCATGAGTAGCAGTTGTTACAGTTGTGGTAGTTGCTGTAATAACATCAGAATTTGGAGCTAATACTTCCTTATCATCCTGATCAAAAGAGAATGAAACATTTTCAATGAACAAAACCCAGTTCATACAATTGAATAAAGGCCAAAGCTTAAAGAAAAAAACTCATCTTCTGGTCTAATCTGGGGATTTGAAATCTGAGCTAAAGGAAAGATCCATAGATTGAGCTTCAATAAGAATCGATCTAAAAAGGAAAAGAAAGCTTACGATTGCACTTTGTGTTCGTCGATGGCTGCTTCTACCAACAGAGAATCTGGAAAAAATACCAACCATGGTAGATTCTTAGGACCTTTAAAGATGAAATCTTCTTGATTTGCTTTACTTAGGATTTGTATATGCCCAAGAATTCAAAGAAGAAGAAAGCAAAAGGGAATTTATCTTCAACCACTTAAAGAGAAGGTTTTGCTTTATATCTCAAGAAGAACGTAGCTGTGAATGGATGATAAATGCTTTTTTTTTTGTTATCGTTTCTTTTGTTTTGCTTAAGCAGATTCTTAATTATGCATTCACTCTCTTTCGTTTACTTTTTCTTCTTGTTGTCGTACTTCTACAGCTTTTTCTTGGATTTGGAAAATCTAATTATCATTATTCTAATGAGATTTTAGTCATGAACGTTATTTTGTGTCTAATTGAAATGCAGAAAAAATAAACTAGTGGGGGTTATTTAATAAATGTTGAGTAAAGATAATTTTGTTATTTATGTCACTGTCTAATTCAATCCTGATTGAAAATTAGGAAAATATCTGCTTAGAGAACAAAATAAATACTTTTTTGTATGAATGTTAGACACCCAATAGTCAACTAGTCTCTAGACTATTGTGTTGTTTGCTAGGTCTGTGGCAAATACTTGTTAATTTCAAGGTATTTGCGACTCGGTTTGTACAAAGTAATTGAATTTTTAGATTTGTTACTTAATCCGTCCAAAATGAGTACTTGCTCAATCAGGTATTTGTTCAAAATTTGATTACTTACAAGTTATTTGATCCGACTTGTTACTTGTCAAAGTCAAATACTCGTTTTCAGTTTTGTCGCAAAATATAGTTTTGGCCTTTTAATCTTTATGACTCAAATCAAAATTATAAAAGTTACAATGATTTAAATATTACTAATCCATTATAATAATTTAAGCATTAGTATTTTAGGAACAAATAACTATAAACAACTATTGGATATCAAATAACAAGTATTAAGTAATTTTAAGGGAATGACAAATAACGAAGAAACAAGTAATATAATTTTTTTTTTGGCTTGTTACTTAATTTGAACTTGCAGGTAATTTAATTTGTTAACTTATTATCCGACTTGTCGAGAACAAATATTTGTTTTTTTAAGCCAGGTACAAAGCAAGTAGCGGGTACAAAACGAGTGACTAGTAATTATGCCCAGTCCTGTTGTTTGCGAAAAATGGATATTAATCAATCATTTAATTTTCATCTAACTTTAAGTTATAAACTCTAATACATTACACTCGTAAGTCATAATCATTTCAATATAACAAAATAAAATAAAAATCTCGCATATCATTTCAAACTCGCTAGATTAATTTAAGTTAAAAACTACATTAATGAGTATTTTTTTTTTAAGATTCTGAAAATTGTCAAATACAACAACACATTATTTCCACAACTCTGGCATTTCATTTACATTTTGAATTGTCAATGACTAGATCGAAATCTGTAAAACCAGAAAGAAACCCGAATTATACTAAACCAAACAACTAACACAATAACACATGACTAACACATGATACGTTCCATTTCTTGAGGAACTTGGTCATATTTGGGTTTACTTTTACAAAACTGAAGTTTAGACCTTTTTAAGTCACAATCAAAAGTATCCAGACAAAATTGCAATTTCTGAAAAACAACTTTCCCTATGCTTTAAAATCTTAAAAACCTAATTTGAACAACGACTCTCGCTCGGCCGTTTCACATCTCTCCCGCAAACTCAAAAAATGGCTGGCCAAAAGCAAAAGCTTCTCGTCTCCGGCGAAGCCTTAGCCGTCGAGAGTCCGATAACAGATAAGAAGCAGAAGAAGAAGAGCAAGAGCAAGAAGAACAAACAATCCGAAGAAGATCGAGAGGTCGAATTACCTCATGAGGTCACGAATGGTGGAGAAGAAGAGTTGAATAATAAAGAGAAGAAGAAGAAACGTAAAAGAGAAGAGAAAGAGATTGAAAACAAGAAGAAGAAAGAAATCACCGGAGATGTTTCGGAGAAGAAGCCAGAGATTGAGGATTCGAGTGTTAGCAATGGAGCTGGACGAGAAAGTGAACAGAAGGTTGTTGTTACTGGGAAAGATGTAGAAGAAGCAAAGTATGCAGCTTTAACATCTTTTGCTCAATCGAATTTGCCGGAACATGTTTTAGATTGTTGTAAGACTTTTCAGAAACCGTCTCCGATTCAGTCTCATTCGTGGCCGTTTTTGTTAGATGGTCGTGATCTTATTGGGATTGCTAAAACTGGGTCAGGTTAGTATGATTGTGTTAGTACGAAAGTTTTGTAATTTGGTTTAAATTTTTTGAAATTTTGATTTGCGTGTTTGTTTAGGTAAGACATTGGCGTTTGGGATTCCTGCGATTATGCATGTGTTGAAGAAGAATAAGAAGATTGGTAAAGGATCTAAGAGTGTTAATCCTACTTGTCTTGTTCTTTCGCCTACACGAGAGTTAGCTGTTCAGGTATGTATATAAGCCGGTCTGATCATTTTGAGTTGTAAGGTGAAAAGGAAATGTATTCTTAGTTTTGTGTTTGTTTGGGTGGATTGGTAGATTTCTGATGTTTTGAGTGAAGCTGGAGAACCCTGTGGTTTGAAATCGATTTGTGTGTATGGTGGAACCTCGAAAAGGCCTCAGATTACCGCACTTCGATCTGGAGTTGTGAGTCTTCTTCTTATTGTCATTTGATCAGAGCACTGTCTTAAGTTTGTGGATCAGTGGAATGACGTTTTTCTTATCTTTATCTGTTAGGACATTGTCATTGGTACGCCTGGTCGTTTGAGAGACTTGATTGAGTCTAATGAGCTTCGTCTCTCAGATGTTTCCTTTGTGGTAAGCAACAGAGCATCTCTTAATCATGCTATTTGACTTAGCCCTCTTAGGATCATGGTTATTGCATTGCTATTGTTTGTATTTGCTGAGTTATTAGACATGTAACAGAAGTTGTTACATGTCAGGTATTGGATGAAGCTGATCGAATGCTTGATATGGGTTTCGAGGAACCAGTCCGGTTTATATTGAGCAAGACAAATAAAGGCAAGTGGTAGTATCACATTTCACCTAGCATTCTCACCCAATGAGGAACCAACTCATGGATCTTTATTTGATCCCTTGCCAAATTTTAATGAAAATTCTTCTTCTTTCTTATTTGTCTTGTAGTTCGTCAGATGGTTATGTTCAGTGCAACTTGGCCTATTGATGTTCACAAATTGGCTGAGGAATTCATGGATCCAAACCCAGTAAAGGTATGTTTCCTTCATCAGTTTAATCTTTTTCACCTGCAAATTGATTTATTATCCCAACAATCATTTATATTTCTTTCAGGTAGTCATAGGTTCCGTAGACTTAGCTGCCAACCACGACGTTATGCAAATCATCGAGGTATGTTCTCTCTGACAATTTCCAGAGCAAGTAGTGATTTGTTCTTTGGTCATACTCTTAAGAATAGGTCTTTGGTTTGGCTACAAATGCAGGTCTTGGACGAGCATGCCCGTGATCAGCGTCTCGTTGCTTTACTAGAGAAATACCATAAATCTCAAAAGTAAATCTTCTTCTCAATTATCCAACCCTTTACCAGTTGTTTCTTGTTTCACCATACTAATACCGAGCGTTTTGGTATTTACAGGAACAGGGTTTTAGTATTTGCTTTGTACAAGTTGGAAGCTGAACGTCTTGAGCGTTTTCTTCAGCAAAGGTTTGATCTTTTTTGCCTGAATCACCTCAACAAAACAAAATTACAAAAAAAATGCAAAGATCTTTGATGATTTTGCTCATGAACTGCATTGATTCTAATCTTTACATAACTATTTAGAGGTTGGAAAGCTGTATCTATACATGGAAACAAAGCACAGAGCGAACGTACCAGGTCTTTATCATTGTTCAAAGAAGGATCTTGCCCACTGCTGGTACGTATTTCTTAGTATTCCGTAACTCCATGGCTAATAATAATACTTTGGCTAGTTCTGAAACAGATGATTGACATGGTTTAATAAATTGCAGGTGGCTACTGATGTAGCGGCAAGAGGGCTTGATATCCCCGACGTGGAAGTTGTGATAAACTACAGCTTCCCCTTAACAACAGAGGATTATGTACACAGAATCGGGAGGACGGGAAGAGCGGGTAAAAAGGGCGTTGCACACACGTTCTTCACGCAACAGAACAAGGTAAATCTTAGATTCTTCGAGAAGCGGCCTTTTCACAGAGTTGTTTAGTATCGAGATCAGTCAAATATAATTTCTCTTTCTTACAGGGTCTTGCCGGAGAACTTGTGAATGTTCTCAGGGAAGCTAATCAAGTCGTGCCAGCTGATCTTGTGAAGTTTGGCACTCATGTAAAGAAAAAGGTTCGGGTTTTTTTATCAGATTCTTGATTTTCTCTACATAAATTGCTTCTTCTTCATTCTCATCATCCGAGTGATTGATGTGTGTTTTGTTTGATTAAAAATTGTAGGAATCAAAATTGTATGGAGCTCATTTCAAAGAAATAGCAGCTGATGCTCCAAAAGCTACGAAGATCATATTCGATAATTCTGACGACGAAGACTAGTGTTTTATTTTTAATTTAATTTAATTTAATTTTATTGTTATTGTTATTATTATAGTTATTACTTGGACATGAAGCACCGGCCTTTGATTTTCGTCCTGCGTTGTCAGCTTGGTCTGAATAACATATAAATTTAGTTTCAACATTTTCATTATATTTATGTTATCAGTATTCTTTGACAAAAAAATCTTACACCTTTTTCCTAACAATTATTAAATTGCTATTTTGGTGCTTCTAGGCTGAATAGAGTGGCCTCAACGAGAGTAGTATGGCCGCCTTAAATGGATAATTTTACATGATTTTAGTTTTAGTTGATGTTATACGTTATATTTGGGGCGACCTACCTGAAAATGCATATGTTTAATAGTTATAAATTATTCAAATTTTTTCTGAACTAAATTTTCTTACTTCATTGCTCAAAGTATTATATGCGGAATGTGTTTGTAGTGTTTACAAGTGTTTGTTCTACGCTGTTATTCACATCTGCGTAGTCGTAAACGTATACGACCCGGATTAGTCCTGAGGCTCGTCGGAGTTCAGACACGAGCCATCTCTTCGGCAGTCTAGCCATTCTTGTGCTCATCTCCGTGGTTTGGACACCGTTTGGTTCTAAGGAAAATAGAAATTCTGGAAAAAAAAAAGAACGCAAAATAAAGTAAAAAGAAATAACTATCACGAAGGGAGAGGATATAGATCTCATGAATATCTAACAAAATCCAGATTTGATTTAAAAAAAGAGAGAGAGAGAGAGTCAAAATCTGGATTTTTGGAGATATATTTCACGAATAATCTGTTGAAGCCCTAATCGGGAAAACTTTTGTAAGTAAAGTAGTCAATCTCAAAAAGTAGTGACTTAAAACAAAAAGACCATAAATGGCTAATAAGCTTCCATGGGATTTGGTGGAAGAGATCCTCTCCCGTGTACCTCCTACTTCTCTTGTTCGATTCAGAACTCTTTGCAAACGATGGAACGCTCTCTTCGACGACAAGGCATTCATCAACAACCACAAGATGACGTTTCAGTTCATTTTAACTACATCCAAGATTTATTCGGTAAGCGTCAATCCCAAGATAGTGGTCCGTGAGTTAACCTTAGATATTCCCGGTATACAATCTCAGATACCTATAGACTTGGGTTCTTGATATGTGACGGGTACAGGAGCCGTGGTTTGGAACCCTTGGTTAAGACATGCTAGATGCATCAAGCCCGAGGTTAACTCACCTAGTTTGAAATTCCTTGGCATAGGTTATGATAATAATAGAAGAGTTGAGGAAGTTGTTTACAAGACCCTTTCGACTTATGAGAAAGACTTAGGCTGTATCCATCCATGGAAAATCCACGACTTTGCCTCAGGATGCGTGGAAAGACGAACCAGTGGAAGATGTAAACTATAGAACATTATCTAATAGTATTACTGAGGGACGTGTTATCCTTGACGTAGGCACAGCAGGAGGTGTATTGTTGAATGGAACTTTGTATTGGGTTGCTTATTATGAAAAGACTGATCATCCCTTGTTCATCTTAGTTAACTTCAATTTTTCAAGCGAAAAATTCTCGAAGTTTTGTGATCTACCATGTGGGAGGAACCATCAACGTGATGCTCTTGTGCTTGGGGGTTTTTAGGGAAGATCGGATTTCGTTGTTAAAGCAGTGCCATGTGACAAAGAAGGTTAATATTTGGGTGACCGAGAACAAGATTAATAATTGGAATGGTGGAGATGGGAAATGGATAAAGTTCATGGAAGTGTCAATTCCTAACTTTCCAGATTTAGTACATACCGAATCCTTATCTACGCCATGTTACTTCATCGACGATAAAAAGCTCGTCATGTGTTCTTGCGATGAAACTGGTTGGGCTTGGATCTATGTTGTGGGCGGAAATAAGTTGATTAGTAAAATCCAATTTGGATTCTGTGGTTGAACCTTGGCATTTGCATTGTACCTATTTCCCCAGTTTGGTCTTGGTTCCATTGTACAAATTAATGACAGTAATATATATATATATAACTTTAGTCCCAAAACAATAGAGGCGAGAGAGATAGAAGACTATCGACCGATTTTATTGTGAAATGTGATTTATAAAGTAATTTTAAAAGTCATTGCTAATAGACTGAAATCGGTGTTACGAAAATTTATTGCAGGAAATCAGAAAATTTATTGTAGGAAATCAGTTGGTGTTTGTGAAGCAGATTATTAATTGAAAATTTGTTGTTAGCAACAAAGCTGGTCAAAGACTACTACAAATATATGATCTCGGTCTGTTATAGCATCAATATCAACATCTTAAAAGCTTTTGATTTAATTCAATGGTTTTTTCTTATCAACACTCTTCTAACCATGAATTTTTCTAGTGGAGTTTATACATTGGATTTCACTATGTATCACTACGGCTTTGTTATCGGTTCAAGTAAATAGAGAGCTTGTGGAATTTTTTAGAAGTGCGAGAGGATTATGTCAAGATTGTTCTCTCTCTCACCATATATGTTTGTTATAAGTATGAATGTTCTCTCAAAGATGCTTGATAAGGTTACAAAGGTAAGAAAGTTCAGATATCATCCAAGATGTAAGAATATCGGCTTAACTCATCTAAGTTTTGCTGACAACATCATGATTCTTACAGATGGCACAATTCGATCAATAGAAGGATCGTAAATGTTTCTAATGTTTTTGCGCAAAGATTGGGACTAAAGATTACAATGGAAAAACCTACTATGCATTTCCGAACGAGTTCAACAAGAAATGAAGGACCGGTTTCCTTTTGCTTCGAGACAGATCCCGGTAAGATATTTGGCGCTCCCATTGGTCACTAAGCGATTAACAGCAGCAGATTATTCACCATTGTTGGAATAAAACAGAAAAATAATTGGATCTTGGACATCTAGCTTCCTCTCCTTTGTTGGAAGATTGAATTTGATAAGTTCCGTTTTATGAAGTATCACAAATTTTTGACTGGCTGCTTTCTGACTTCCAAAGTCCTGCATTGGTGAGATTGACAAAATGTGTTCTTTATTCCTATGGTCGAAACCAGAATTGAACTCAAAAAAAAAATTGCATGAAAAATAGGGTTGTAAGTCAAAGTAAGGAGGGCTGGGTCTTCGATCTCTAAAAGAGGCATATTATGTTAGCGGTTTGAAACTGATATCAAAAATAAATGGATCTTGGACCTCTAGTTTCCTCTCATTTGCTGGAAGATTGAATTTGATAAGTTCCATTTTATGAAGTATCACAAATTTTTGGCTGGCTGTTTTCTGACTTCCAAAATCCTGCATTGGTGAGATTGACAAAATGTGGTCTTTATTTCTATGGTCGGAACCAGATTTGAACTCAAAAAAGCAAAAAGTGTATGGAAAGAGGGTTGTAAGTCGAACTAAGAAGGAGGGTTGGATCTTCGATCTCTAAAAGAGGCATATTATGTCAGCTGTTTGAAACTGATATAAAAATTAAATGGATCTTGGACATCTAGCTTCCTCTCATTTGCTGGAAGATTGAATTTGATAAATTCCATTTTATGAAGTATCACAAATTTTTGGCTGGCTGTTTTCTGACTTCAAAAAACCTGCATTGGTGAGATTGACAAAATGTGTTCTTTATTTTTATGGTCGGAACCAGATTTGAACACAAAAAAGCAAAAATTGCATGGAAATAGGGTTGTAAGTCGAAGTAAGAAGGAGGGTTGGGTCTTCGATCTCTAAAAGAGGCATAGTATGTCAGCTGTTTGAAACTGATATAAAAAATTATCTCTCATGAGTCTTCACTATGGATAAAGTGGATAACAACCTACTTAATCAAGCAAGATTCTTTCTGGTCAATTTGAGACACAATCAGCTTGAGATCATGGATGTGGAAAAAGTTTTTAAAGTACAAAACATCATCAAAAACGCTTTGTAAGGTCGATGCCGGAAATGGAGCTCTCACCTCATTTTGGTTTGATAACTGGTCTAATTTGAGTTGTTTGATGGATGTTGTAGGTCCGAAGGAGATTATTGATATGGGGATTGGACAAAAAAAAACAGCAGCAGAGGCATATCACTAATGTAGGAGAAGGAGACATAGAGTAGAAGCTAAACAAGATTAGAGATGCTTTACACTTGCAACGACATGGCCGTGAGGGAGACTTTACGGATGTTGTGCTATGGAAAGGTAAAGGAGATACATTCAAATCAAGTTTTTGCATTAAGGACACTTGGAATCATATACGTACCACCTCAAACTAGGTAGCATGGCACAAGGGAGTTTGATTTACTAATGCGATACCAAAGTATTCATTTGTACTTGACTTGTGACACATAATCGTCTCTCCACAAGGAATTATATGATCAATTAGAATGTGGGATCATCAGGGATATGTGTCTTGTGCTCTTACTCTTCGGAAACACAAGTCTGTCTCTTCTTCTCAAACGGTTACACTTCAGAAATCTGGACAACACTCACAAAAAATATATTCAAATCAAGGTGCACAAACGATTGACCATCGATTGTTATTTATGTATCAGATCCTAATTTCGATCGTACACTAAGCTTCCTTGTCTGCTATGTTTTTCAAGTCTCGATTCACCCAGTATGGAAAGAGAAAAATGCAAGAATACATGATAAAAATCCAAATTCAGCAATTATTTTAATTCGATGAATTAACAAATAAATAAAGAATAAACTTTCATTAATTCAAGTTCTCGGTGACAAGCGTTATAGAGAAGGATTTGCAACTGTGGTTTGATTCTATAAGCGGAAAACTTATAAATTTTCTTTTTTCAGTTTGAATTTTTGAAACAAAAGCAACAGACGTAAAAAAAATATTTTTTTAAATATAATTTAACATTAAATTCATAAAAAGAGAGGGTAAGAGTAGGATCAAGTTAGTGTCTACGACTTGGATAAATCGAAACCAAGTAGAAAGGTAAGATTCTTCATGGATGTTACCAAAAAAATAAGATTCTTCATGGACAATCTCGAGTAGATGGTGGCTGATAACTTGTTTTTTCCTTCAAATTTTATAATATATTAAATAGCTCTAAATGGCTCTAAACCAAGTAAGCGTGGCTTACAAATTTGGAATTAGAAAAGAAAAACCAGTTTAAACCGGGGACACACTTTTATATATTTTTTTTTTTTCTTTTTATCCGTCAATAGATTTTTATTTACTTTACTTATTTATTATTCATAAATATACATGTTACATGATGTGCATGTGCTTTTTATAAAGAAAACCATCTTCAAGGAACACATGTATATGTACTCTCTCTCGTGTAGAGAAGAAGGGAATGAATAATTAAAAGAACACATGCCAAATACTCATTTCCATTTCATAAGAACGTCATTGTTTATCTGGGCCCCTTCAATGTGGAATGGTTTTTACATTTGGGTTCCAACTTCTTACTGTAAGAGGCGGATGCTCATAATAAGTCAATAAGTCATAAATATAAAAGTCTGCTTATAAATCTGCATTGATCGATGTCGAGATAAAAAAATCAAGAAAACAAAAACAGAGAACATAGATATATAAATGGAAACTATGGAGGCTGTCTCCACCAATAACCAAACACTCCAAATATCCGGCGACGAGATGGCAAAGTTCACCACATAGTCCGCTGCAGTCCACAAAGTCCGCGTCATTGGTCAACACCGGAATTCTAGGATTACTCCAGCTCATAAACCAACAGTCCTCTATTTCTGAAAAACATAAAGCAGCATTCTTATGTTTCTGTGTATTCGATTTGTTCTACGTCGTTCTTCGCGTCCACGAAGCCATGGACATGCAACTAGGTCCCTGGATAGTCCCAAGGCTCGTGGGACACACAAGCCATTTATTCGGTGGTCTAGCCGTTCTCGTGCTAGTCTCTGTGGTTTACGTGACGTTTGCTCTAGTCCTTCTTCTTCTCTGGTTTCTCTGGCTCTCCATCGTGGTTTTCGACACTTTCAATGCATTCATGATCTACTCGGAGGCAAACAAATCCGGCCCCGTTTTACCTAAACGACCGCTGGTTTGAGATATTGTGGTTTGTGTATGGATGAATGTGAAGCCCACCTCATATCCCTCCAAAAATAGAGTGGTATATTGGAGTTCAATTTGTTTAAAATATAAGGGGAGTAAGTGAGAGTTGGATTTATATGGAGTTTGTTGATTATAAAAGTTGAGAGATTTGAAGAAATATTTGTTAACTTTTTTAAAAAAACTCATAAATGCATTCATTCAGATACTAAAGGTTCATTCAACTCATTTTCCACTAATGGAATTAACCATTGCGGGATACTACAATTAAGAGCAACAAAATAGAGGTTACATGAAGAACATTCTTGGCTATAAGGTCAAGAGTTTCCATTCCTCCCGTTAAACCGAAACGATGGCTTCAAAATGCCTATTCTCTTGCCCCAAATTTCACTCGTGTAACTCTTTAGACTTGGCCAAGAAGGAGGATCTTTCACCGCTTGAATGAGAGTCTTGGAGTTACTCTCAAAAACAACTTCTGAGAAACCCAAATTAACACACGTGACATATAGCCCATATATACAAGAGCTGCTGCCTTTACATCCACATGATCAGAACCTAACAAAGGATAGGTTTTTTCCCCAAACCATCTCATCCCCCCCCCCCCCCCCCCCCATCATCTCTTAGAATCCATCCCAATCCACATCTACCCTTTTCTTTGGACCAAGATGCATCAACATTACATTTAAAGTTACCAGTAGGATCGGAGGAGAATTTCATCGGGAACTAACCTGATCATTTCTACATAGAGTTTTTAATTAACTTTGTAGGAGGAGGATTCCATTGGAAATATTTGTTAACTTTGTAAAGTGTTTTATTAAATTTGCATAGAATTTAGTCTATTCCAAAAATCCATCATAGGCCACGACGCATTTTTTCCTCGGCTTCCGACAATGATAAATTGGATTCGACCTCAAACGAAGTTGTGGCTGGCTGGATAATACGGGATCACTTAGTCGTTTTGAAAATTTTTGGCAGTCTAATATTCACGGGGTTGTTTTGGAGGTGAACAATGTCAAGTGTTGGTCAAGATTCTAGTTATGACTAATTAGCCGTTAATATTGTGGAGAATGTAACAAAGACATCAAATTTATGGGCTGCAAGTGAAGAATCTCAGTTTCTACATGTCAAATGATGTTTTAATAAAGTTACTCACACTTTACCTAAACATATGCCTTCCAATAATTATTTCATTTTTGATTGTGACATACTCCATTGTCAATAAGCATATCTAACCATAAAGACCTACAGGCGATGCAAAAATCAGTAATGTCCTCCAAGAAACTGAGACTGAAATCAAACCATGAAGAAAAGTTGAAAAGTCTAACCTTTCCGCATATAAAATCATCCATAAGTAATCCAAACAGAAATAAGAAGAGCAAACCTAATAAACCATGTCTATAGAATGCTTAACTTAACAACAACTTTAATGAGAATAGGTAATTCCTTCTCTAATCTTGTATGAAACAGTGCTCATTTGCTCACCAAGTCACCAGCATCATCATCAGCTGCATATCAATCAACGATAACTTGAAAACTGCGAGAAAGCTTTTTGGATGTAAGACGCTTCATGATAATAGCTTTGTTGGGCTTAGGAGAATCTAGGAAACTCAGTGTGAGTTCTTTGAGCACGGCTGAATTCTCAAGAAAGTAATTCACTATATGAACCCAAGTTTCCTCTCTCATAATCACTTTGTTAATCTTAACATACTCCAGAGTCGATGTTAAACACCGAGGCACAATGGTATTGTAGATTTGCTCAGGCTCCCGGAAACAAAAAAAACAAAACACTACAATATATTTCAATAATATTCTTAAGCCAAATCACATATTCAAAAAGATTGTTACCAAGGTTAGGTTTTTCAGATTTGGATAGCTCTCAATAAAGATTGGTAACAGGTGTAACGACAGGCTGGAGAAAGCAGCCCGCATATGAGACAAGTTATGGAATTTGGGAATAATCAGTCCCAGTTTGAAGTATTGATAAAGGACCTGAAAGTAGAAAAAAGAAAAGAAAAGATGCATGTGAACCAAGGTAAGATTTTCAAGAACAGGACATCCTAAGATGAAATTCTCCATAGTTAAAGGACCATCAATACCGTGATAGATGTCTTTTAGATGCATAATCTTGAGACAGGTAGCAAAACTTCAAGCTCTTGAATCTTCCTTATCATCCCAACATTTGTAAGCTTTAAACACACCAATGTCTTGCTCTTATAAATATTCCTAGTGTGAGTGATGCCGAGCTGCGTGTGTCAATGGATCTCTTCTCCTTGGGTTCAAGCTGGGCCGCGCAAAGAGCACTAATGGATCAACATTAGTACACTCAATTGAAAAGAATTAAAGATCCAATTCCTAGTGAGATTATGTGTGTGTGTGTTTCTTGGCATGGAAGTTATCCCATTTCAAGTAGAAAAATGAGTTGATAAGCGGTTTTCCTAGTAGGAAACAGAGGTTCCAACAAGTATAAATAGAGGCACAGGGTCATCACAATAATGCATCCACAAAATAGAGAAGAAAAGAAGACAAGAGACAGCTAGTCCTTCGGTAAAGAGAATCTAGTTCTTAGGGGTCTTTGGTGAGTGTTTCTTTCTTAAATTTCTTCTTGTTCTTCGTCTTGAGGTCGGGATTGGGAGTAGGTGTCATACTTCCTAGGCATAACATCACATTGGAGCTCTTCTTGGTGAGGTACCTATCACAAGAAAGCAAGAGAGTTAGTGTGAGAGAGAAACCAAAGACTAAGTGTAATAAAAAAAAACTTACAAGTTGTTTTAGTGAAAGTTAGTAAGGTAGGCTTACTCGAGACGTACTCTCAGTTGAGAAGAACTCGTTAAATCTTGTTCTTGATTGGTTTAACTATCGCTTAAACTCTAAACTAACCTAAGATCAAATCGAACTCAAACTCAACAAGTGGTATCAGAGCTTAGGACAAAGCAGAAGCGTGATTAAGATCCAAGTTATGCAAACTCCTAAAGTCATACGGAGAAGGAGTTGTTAGTGATTAAACGTTTCAGGTTTGAAAAAAGGGAATCATGGAGTCAACTTCTAGGAGATATGATGTGGAAAAGTTTGATGGAAAAGGAGACTTCGGGTTATGGAAGTACAAGATGTTGTGTCAGCTAGAGCTACTCGGTTTGGATTCATGTCTTAAAGAATCAAATCCATCTGCATCATGTGAGTGTGATCCCACAGGAAAGGGGAAGGAAGTCACGAAGACCTTACCTGAAGTGAAGAAAGAGATAGAACCGGCACAACAAGAAAAGGAAAAGAGGGCCAAGAATACTATATGCATGAGCCTTGGAGACGTGGTTCTCCGGAAGGTTATGAAGGAGAAGACAACATTAGCGATATGGCAAGCTCTCGAGAGAGATTATCAATCTAAGTCTCAAGCCAATCGCATATACCTTAACTCTAAGGAAATACACACTCTTGCTTTCTGCGATGAGTGTGTACTCGGAAAGTCACACAAGCAAAGCTTTTCGGATGCAAAGCATACATCAAGAGGTATTCTTGACTATGTTCACAACGAACTATGGGGTTCAGTCTCAAATGAATCTAATATCTCAGGATGCAAATACTTTCTGACATTTATAGATGATTACTCTAAGAAAGTATGGATCAGGTTCTTGAAAAGTAAAGATGAGGTGTTTGAAAACTTCTCCGAGTGGAAGATCCTAGTAGAAAACCAAACCAAGAAAATCTTCAAATGTTTAAGAACGGATAATGGTCTAGAGTTTTGCAATCAATAAATAGACAATCTATGCAAGGAAACTAGAGTGAAAAGGCATAGAACTTGCACCTATACTCCACAACAAAATAGAGTATCCGAGAGGATGAATCGGACCATAGCCGATAAGATAAGGTGCATGCTAGCAGAGACAGGGTTGGAAAAGAAGTTTTGGGCAGAAGCAGCTGCCACAACCGTCTACCTAATCAATAAGACACCTAATGCTTCACTAAACTTCAAGATACCAGAAGAAATATGGACAGGAGGTAAGGCTAACTACAACCACTTAAAAAGGTTTGGATGCGTAGCTTATGTACACATTCAACAAGACAAGCTGAGTTCTAGGGCTATAAAAGGCTTCTTCATAGGATATCCTCAAGGAACAAAAAGATACAGGATATGGTTATCCAAAGAAAGAAAATGCACCATTAGCCGGAATGTGGTATTTGATGAAGATAAAATCTACAAAGAAGTAAAGGAAGAAAGTCAACCAAAAGCTAAGACTAAGAGGGTTACTTTCAGAACAGAATTAATTCAAGGACCAGACAACAATTTCATGGTCCAAAGCTCTTCAGTCCAAAGTGATACGAATCAAGAAGAAGAAGATCCTAGGGATAACACCGGTCAAGGTGGAGTATCTTTAGAGTTGGAAACGAAAACTCAAGGTGAAGAGGAAGAAGAATCAGAGGAGGAAGAGGTGTCAGAAGAAAAGGAAGAGGAAGAAGCAGAGTCACCGGATGAATACCTACTGGAAAGGGATATGAAAAGAAGAGGAAATATCCAGCCACCACAAAGGTATGGCGACTCATCTCACTATCTGGAATATGCATTAGCTTGTGCTGAAGACCTAGAGTTAGATGAGCCTAAAACTCTAGGAGAAGCTATGAGAAGTAGAGAATGGAAGAAATGGAGATTAGCTATGGAAGAAGAGATGAATTCCCTATACAAGAATGAAACATGGGAAATTGTTTCAAAATCGGAAAAACATAAAACAGTTGGTTGCAAATGGATTTTCAAGTTAAAAGAAGGAATTCCTGGGGTTGAAAAATCAAGACATAAGGCTAGACTAGTCGTAAAGGGATTCACACAAGTAGAAGGAGTAGACTACAATGAGATCTTCTCACCGGTTGTGAAACATGTATCCATAAGGATCATGTTATCAATTGTGGTGAATTACGACTTAGAGCTAGAGCAACTAGATGTGAAAACTGCTTTCTTGCATGGCACGTTAGATGAGGTGATCTATATGGACCAACAAGAAGGGTTCATTGAAAAGGGAAAAGAAAACATGGTATGTTTGTTGAAGAAATCTCTTTATGGCTTGAAACAATCTCCTAGACAATGGAATCACAAGTTTAACGACTTTATGAAGAAGTCACAAGGATTCCAAAGAAGCATCAATGACCCTTGTGTGTACTTCAAGGGAATGACCATTGATGATCAAGTATTCTTACTACTCTATGTGGATGACATGCTAGTGATAGCTAAGGATTTAAAGAACATAAATGTCCTAAAGAAGAGCCTAAACACAGAGTTTGAAATGAATGACTTAGCCTCAGCAAAAAGGATATTAGGCTTGGAGATCATAAGAAATCGGAAAAGTGGAATCCTAAAGCTATCACAAGGAAGGTACCTAAAGCAAGTGCTAAGATCATTCAACATGATGGATTGCAGAGCTGTGGTGTCACCCGTGAACACACAGCTTAAGCTGAAAAGCTTGACACAAGAAAAGTTGGTCAAGGAGAGAGTGATCATGGAAGAGATGTCGTATGCAAACGCAGTAGGCAGTCTTATGTATGCCATGATCGGCTCAAGACCAGACCTTGCTTATGCTATATGCTTGGTAAGCAGGTACATGGCTAGTCTAGGAAGGATTCACTGGAATGCAGTAAAGTGGATTCTAAGATATCTAAAGGGTTTAGTTGACATTATCAAAATACATACGACACAAAACCCGGCAGATATGATGACAAAGGGCTTACCTGGAACCACGTTCGAGGATTTCACCGTACAGCTGAAGGTTGTCGCCTGACTTGGCGAGCACATATTCCGAGATAGCCCTGTCGATTGCATATTTCAGAAAAAAAGAGAGATAGTGGTTAGTAGGCAAAAATATCTTGGTATTTGAATCGATAAAAATTAGATTCTAGATTTTGAAGGCGGTAAAGCTTAAATCGGAAAGAATCGGTTAAGAAAAGTGGCTTATTTTTCGCAGAGAGGCAAGGCGTCGAACTCCTTGCGTTCTTCTTCACCTGAAAAGAAGGAAGATGAATGGGTTAAAGTTCGAAGAAGGAGCTCAAGAAACCGGAGAATCTTAATCATCTCGGTTACAGAGGCGAGGAGAGAGAAGACGTTACCTATTCCTTGAGTCACGACGGCGTTCCGGCAGATCGTCTCAAGCATGTCATACTCGGAGATCAGAGACTTCTTGGAAGAACCACCGGTGTCCATTGGAAAAGAAGAGAGGATGTCAGAAAAAAAGAAGAGAGAACGTCAGAAAGAGAGATAGCGCCGGAAAGGAAAGAAAGATAGCGTCGAGAAGAGAGAAGAGAGAGTGTTGGGAAGATGAAAGTTTTCTTGAAACGAGGAGAGAAACTGACCGACACGCATCTCGACAAGGTGGAGATTGTGAGTGATGCCGAGCTGCGTGTGTCAACGGATCTCTTCTCCTTGGGCTCAAGCTGGACCGCGCAAAGAGAACTAATGAGTCAACATTAGTACATTCAAGTTTAAAAGAATTAAAGATCCAATTCCTAATGGGATTATGTGTGTGTGTTTCTTGACATGGAAGTTATGTGTGTGTCGTAAACCGGAGAGTCAGAAAAACTAGAGAAGAAGGAGTAGAGCAAACGTCACGTTCACGTAAACCACAGAGACTAGTATGAGAACGGATAGACCGCGGTATAGATGGCTTGTCTGTCCCACAAGGCTTGGGACTAGCCCAGTACCATGGGTTGACGCGAAGAACAGCGTAGAACAAAAGGAACACATAGAAACAGAGGAATGCTGCTTTATGTGTTTAAAAAACAGAGAGGACTGATGGTGTATGATCTGGAGTAATCCTAGAATTCCAGTGTTGATCATGACGACGACTTTGTGGACTGCGGCCGAGTATGTGGTGAACTTTGCTGTTTCCCTTGCCGGATATTTGGAGTGTTTGGTTATTGGTGGAGAGACAGCCTCCATAGTTTCCATATATATATTTATTTATTTTCTCTGTTTTATTTTCTTGATTTTTTATCTCGACATCGATCAATGCAATTTATAAGTAGAGCAGTAAAACGATCATATCTTCCGTGTTTTGTTTTCTTGACTTCTATGTAATTATCTGATATGGCTGATATGTCCAACGAAGTGATGGATCTCAGTTTGGTTTCTTTTGAGCTTGACTTCAGAGACTCGGAGGACGGCGTAGATCAGAATGAAGACGCAGAAAGAGAGAATAGTGGCTCGATGATCTGTAGCATTGGTTGAGGCCGAGGACTGGACTGTGACCTGCAGCAAACCGATGGCTCCGCCGTTGATAACAGTGATAAGGTTGTGGACTGTGGAGGAGTAAACGGCTTGTTCATCCGTGTTATTATAGCTGGAGTTAGAAATTGAGCTATGTGTACTGGAGGACATCATGGCTATTGTCTGTGATCTATAGCCGCATGAGTTTTAGTGGAATTTATAACTTAATGGTCAAGCCTAAACCACTCATGTATACACGTAATTGAACTTGGTTTAGTGGAATTTAATACACGTGACCTCCGGTTAGATAACTCAATCTAATAGTTATTACTAGACGTGAAAGTCACGCCAACCACCCAAATAATTCACGCTAATTGACTTTGGTTTATGGGATCAATTGTGGGAAATCCTTGGTTTAACTTGGTTTAGACTTGATCTCATATTCAACACAAACTCAATAAAGTATTTTTTTCTATAATATTTATCACATTGATCACAAGTTCAAGGAGAAACCCATAAGGTGACAATGGACTTATTTGACTTTCACTTTATGATAAGTCCATTGTCACTTTATGATTTATTCCTAAATCCATTGTCATAACTTATATGACTTGACTTAAATTATATGATTTAAATTTAAATTTATGACAATGACAATGGATTTAGGAATAAATCCACTGTCATTGTCATAAATTTAAATTTAAATCTGCTTACTCGATCAGATTTAGTTTTTTCCTGAAACATAAAAAAGGTACACGGAGTAATTTACCTCCAACAATTTGAATAGATGAAGCCTAATAAGGTGAGCATATTAGGCAGTTTAGAAGAAAAATCTCAAGAATATAAAGAATAATCGTATTTGAATTCAACTCCTCTTCTTTTGGCTACCCTTGAGATAAAAAAGTTAATAAATAATTGGTTACAAGTTACAACAAGTGATGCCAGTAAACTCTTATGGATGATGTTAGGACAATCGTGTAAAAGTAAAAGCAACTACTCTTTAAAAATTTTGAACCATTGAACCATTTTTTCCAAGATGGTGCGAAGAACATTAAGGGTAATGAAAAGTCACAAAAAACTTTGCGTACCGGGAAGGGAAAGCAAAGGTCATGAGCATGTCAAACAATAAACTGAGACCATATAGCAGCTGGACTAACAGGAAAACTAACTTGATTTAATTATTCTACAAACATTAGGTTATAGTTTGCCGTAAAAAAAAACATAAACCATCAACATTAGGATCTTACTGTGTGTTTAGGATATTTAATTTCATAAAAATTGTATACCTGAAATCTTTTTCAGATATATTATGTACATTTTTATTTGTAGTTGAAAAATAAAAAAAAATAGAAAAGTTTCAAAACAAAGAAAAATGAAAAGAAACACAAAAATACAATTATTGTACTTGCTTTTTGTTAACTTTAAGAACCATCTTTATAAAAAACACTATAAGAACCCAAATAACAGCATAAATGATAGAAAATCTTGCCTATGTAAATATATTTAAACTGGAAAAGTAAAAGAGAAATCCAATACAAATATGAAAAACAAAATCATATGTAAATAAATTTAGAATAAAATGAAAAAAGAAAGTAAACTTAAAATATAACAAAACAAAATCCTATAAATGGAAAATAAGAAAACACAAAATATTTCATGATAAAAATATGTAGAATGCATAAAATATCATACATACTTCCTATAATAACTTTTAGGAAAGAGATTAGTTAAAGAAATTTGAAAAAACGTTTAAAGTATGACACAATATCTCTGCTCAAAATCATGTTTATGATTGGAAAAGCATCTTACTATGTAATCTTACAAAAAAATATTTATTATTTTAAAACTTACCCATTAAAAACGTATAATACTTTTATTTTCTAGATTTTTATTACTATAGTTTTCCAAAATATGTAATTTTTATTGAAATATTAGATATAAATTATACATTGTTTTCAAATTTTAGGGATTAAAGTTACTAAAACTTGTTTTCAAATACTAAATATATTATTATCATATCGTATATAGAAAAATAATATTTTGATAAATATTATAGATCGCGTATGATTTTTACAAAAAATATACCTGAAGTGAAGGAAGATGGATTTGGATATAGACGAAGCAGTGGATCCAACCAAAGAGGGTTCCATTTTAGGTCTGTTCTTCCCCATGTCGGAGGGGAGGGCTGATTAGAGATAGATGTAGGGAGCAGACGCCGAAGAGACAATGACGGTTAGGGAAGAAAGAAAAAGGGTTTATTGCCAAAAAGATCACCTCTGGAGAAAGAAATTAGGTCTAACTTCTTCATAAATTAAAATTAGGTATAGCGTTTTACCAATAGGTTCGTAATAACGCTTCCAACGTCAAAAATCTTCTTACGAATCCGCCATTTGTATCTCTAATTTTGATAATATTTACAGTCTCAATTTAAAACCAAAATATTATTATCCGTGTACCCAATCCGAACCCGATCTGAAAAATCGTATCCGAACCCATTCTATACGCAAACAAATTATTCTATTGGGTACTAAATTTCTAAACCCAAAAATTCAAAACTCGAAACGAAAACTCGAAAATACATAATTACCCATAAAAAGATATCCTAATTCGAGGTCCATATCATGTGAAATTTATTATGTGTAATATACCCAAACCGATATGAAGCCGAACCGAAAAATTCAAAAAACCCAGAAAAAACCCGAAAAACCCAAAACCCGAACCTATTCTATACCCAAACAAATTATTCTATTGGGTACTAAATCTTTAAACCCGAAAATACTTAACTACACATAAGAAAATATTCTTATACTTTTTTTTTTTTTTTTTGATAACCATATATGTTTAACCCTGGATTTGAAGGTTTATATGTATATAGTTATATGTTATATCAGTTAATATCCACCGAATTATTTTGTCGTTCTTCTCATTTTCTCCATTTATTCACTAAACAATTAAAAACCAGGATCATCGATTCTAATTAAACGTAACTAAAATACTAAAAACCCTGAATTAACGTAAGAATGCGATAACCTTCTAACGGGTCATTTGATGTTTAGATACACGTTGTTGCGTCATGATTTTCTCTTCTAATCTCTGCTTGAAGAGTGCGAGACCAATCCTTTGAAAGAGCAATCCTTATCAATAATAATAATAATAATAATAATAATAGACCGATTGATAACCACATTTTAAACGCTAAAATAATTCGGTGGATATTAACTGATATAACATATAACTATATACATATAAACCTTCAAATCCAGGGTTAAACATTAATTGAAATCTTAAGTACAAACATATATGGTTATCAAAAAAAAAAAAAACAAAGTACAAACATACATAACATGAAACAGATAGCAGCAGGTCCGCAATTGGATTTACCAGTTGATAAATAGATAATTCAAGTTCCGGCTTGTAGAAAGCAAATCTAAAACAAAAGCTGGGAGAACAGCTGGAAGACCACCTGATTATCTTAGTTTTTTTGGCCGGACGCGTGGGAAAAGAGTATAAAACTATTAGACCGGAGAGTGCTGGTTCGATGGATTGGCAGATCCGGACTGGTTATCCTCCGTGAGCATGTTCTTCGCAAAAGAGCGGTACATAACGAAGAAGAACCAAATAGAGCAGAGAATAGTAACTACTAGAGCAAAAATGGGGAAAATAAGCGAGACGAGCATGTTAGCAGCGAGAGCGCCAAAGAGATGGCTGAAGTGTCCAGCGGATTGATAAATAAGAGCTTGGTTTCTTCTGAGCTTCACTTCGCAGACTATGAGGACAAAGTAGATAAAGCCGACAACCAGGAAACCGCATAACGTGACTTTACGAACTCCTGCATCTGTTGGGGTGATCTGGAGAAACCCGATAAGCACTCCGTTTATAGTAAAGATGACCTTGTGAATGGTGGAGGAGTACAAAGCGTGATCCTCCACCGTATTCTCAATGGCGGCACTAATTTGTTGAGAATTGAGATTCGACATGGTTGGTGATGGTTGGAACGGTGAATCGTAGCTTTATTTATATACGAAAAACTGATGCTGAACTTTTAGAAACGATGCCTATGTTTTAAAAACGATGCTAAATTATTATATATTTTAAATTATTATATATTTTATCGAATATGACGCTAATATGTAAGAAAAAGTCATAATTTTTAACATATGACGCTAAATTTTTAACATGGACAGAAGATAATTACAGTAAACACCATGGACCTTTAGGATTTATGTCAAAGGTTGAATATCCTCTGGTGACAACATTAGTGATGTCACTCGTTAACGTGTTTTTCCCCTTTTTTTTTTCTTCTTTTTGTCATAAAGTTCCCTTCTAAAAACATATGATACAGATTGCACTGCAACGTGGACAAATCTAAAAACGTCATCAACAACTATATTTTTAATTTTGCTATGGAGTAACCATTTCACAAAAGATTAAGGTATTATTTGAATATTTTCAAAAATAGAAGGTTACCTTCCCAGAAAATTCGATGAATATCATTATTATTGCGAAGTGATTTTTCAAAATGGAGACCTCACGTTCAAAAATACTATAATATTATCCTTAATGAAACCTGATAATAATTCGACTCAAAGTAAAGTTAGAAAAAAGATCCTAGAGAGTCGTCACCAACCCGTAAAGTTTCTATAAAATAATATTCAATAAGTTAATAAATACTACTTCTTCTGTTTCATAATATTCAATAAACTAGTTTATAGTTTATAGTATATGTAGTCCAATGTTTTCAATGTAGATATTTGGTAAAATTTTTAGGTTTGTCCTTATTATTTTAATGCTTGACCAATAAAATAAAATTAATAAATATTAATTAAGGGTAAAACATAAAAATTAATTTTTTTAATAAGTGTGAAAAACCTTAAATTATAAATAATATGAAACTGAGAGAATATAAAATAATTATTTTTAGTTTTAAATTGAGATAGTATAAATGTTATCAAAATTCGAGATACAAATGGCGGATCCGTAGGAAGATTTTTTGATGTTGGAAGCGTTATTACGAATCTATTGGTAAAACGCTTACAGCTAATTTTAATTTACGAAGAAGTTAGTGTTAGAAATTTTTTATTTTATTAAAGAAAAAGTAAATTCTTAAAAAATAGGATTTAGAAGAAAAGAAAAAAAAACAAATAAGGTTTAGTTTTATTTAGATAAGATTTGGTGTTTATTATTTTTATTAAGAATTACAAGTTGATAATCCCTATAAATAGGAATTTATGTAGAGAGTTGTTTTACAAAACAAGAGAGAAAGATATTCAGTGTTTGAGAAATTTTTTAAATCAATAAAAAAAGTTGTTCTTATAATCTTTAAGCCTCTTGGATTCTATTTGGTATCAGAGCTTGTGATCGTCGAGAAGAACTCAAGATCTATTGTAGTTTCACTTCCCGACGAAGAAGAAGATACCGAGCTTCCGTTGCGTTACATATCACACACGATGGAGCAAGCTATAACCGTAACTACTGATTCAAATTCCTATGTTCATCGTCACGAATTACACCGTATAGGTAATGAGGATGAAGATAAATTTAAAGGTACATCAAGTATGGGAAACAATTGAACCAGGTATGCAAGACATCATCAAGAATGATGTTGCGACATCTTTGCTTTCTAATCTATACCAAAAAATTTGATCATGCAAGTTGGAAATCAAGACACGACAAAAACTATGTGGGAAGCAATAAAAAACCGTTACATGGGAGTAAACTGAGTTAGAGAAGCAAAACTTTAAACGCTTGCTTTGAAATTTGAATGTCTATCCATGAAAAAAACGGCAGCGATAGAAGTTTTTTTAAAAAACTTTTAATTAGAATATGACGCTAATATGTAAGAAAAAGTCATAATTTTAACATATGACGCTAGAGTTCTAAAAACGACGCTAGAGTTCTAAAAACGACGCTAAAGTTCCCCTTCTAAAAACGATGCCTAAGTTCAAGTTTTTCTGTTATTTATTTTTCGCTGGTGAATTACACCTTATTTTTTCGAGTATGGAATATGTAAGAAAAAGTCACAATTTTAACATACGACGCTAAAGTTCTAAAAACGACGCTAAAGTTCGACTTCTTCTGTCATTTATATTTCGCTAAGGTCGTTTCAATTGACGCTATTAAATATTAATAACAAAAAAACAAGCTAAACAATTTGAAAACAGCTGTTCAGTTTTGAAACTATTTAACAATTTGTATTTATATGCTCAATGATGGACCCAAAAATTTATTTTACTAGGTTTAAAATATATATTAAAACAATAATTAATAAACTAAATATATAAAAGCAAATAAATATATAAAATTATTATATATTTTATTGATTTTACAAATCCAATATTATAGTATTATAATTATATTTAGCTCTACGGTAAAAAGATAAACATATAATAATTTAGAAGTCTCTTGAGATTAACTAACATTTATAAAAAGTAGACATAAACTCACGTTTTAAGTTAATAGCAAAAAATATTTTATTTCCTAAAATTCAAAATATAAGCTAGAGACGAGAATAAAATGTTAAATGAGATTTTTTATTTTATAAAGTTCAAACCCTCTCATAAGAATCTGACGGAATTGTGTGTTTATATTTGATAAACTAGAGAAACATATGGATATGGATGTGGTTGTATTAAAGGAGCTTTTATTGGTTCATGCATTTATATATTCATATTGGATTTGTAAATCCTCATTAATTTTAAAATTCTATATGTGGATTTTGAAATAACATAGTTTACTCAATGGATTTGAGTTTTTGCATATTCCATTTCCAAACTCATTAAAATCCAATGTCGATTTTGAAATCTAAAAATAAATCACTAAATGAATAATATTTGATTTTAACACATATATTTTTAATTTTGCTATGGAGTTTAACTATTTCACAAAAAGTTTAGGTGTTATTTGAATATTTTCAAAAAGTTGAAGGTTTCTTAGGTTATTCCAGATATCTTATCGTCACTACGAGAGTCTTTCACCTTTTGACTTTTCTTCTTCTTCTTCCTCTTGTACAGCTATGTGTTCGTTCTTTTGTTTACTTCTTTGCGATCATGTTCTTAATGCAGCGCGGGCCACTCTTTAGTTCTCTATTATAAATCTATAAGAACGTGAATTTAAATTCTCTACATATAGATTTAAATTAACACACATATATATATATATATATATTCTATAAACTAAAATATATAGATTTAAATTAACTATATATATTATATATATATTAAATATATTTCAATTATATATATTTTTTAAACTAATATTTTAATGAATCCGTTGGAAATTCGTCTGAAGATTTCCGACAGATCTATTAAAATATTAATTTTTTTTCATAAGTAACATATGTATCACGTGTTTATATCGTCATTACGAGAGTCGTTCACCTTTTGACTTTTCTTCTTCTTCTTCCTTGTACAGCTATATTCGTTCCGTTATTTACTTCTTTCCGATCATGTTTTCCTCAGCAAATTAAACTCTCTCAGCGACTCCAACAAAAAATTTAGTCATCCGCCGAAAGGGCCGATTGGAGAAGCATCGTCTCTTGAGAAGGTTCTGATTTATAGTTTTACTCTTTGATTTCGATTTTTAGTTTTTTTTTTCGTAAATCAAAATAAAACTTTCGTCATCCATCAAAAGAGCCGGCTCCGAGAAACATCGTCTCTTGAAAAGGCTCTAATATATAATTTGGCTCTTGGATTTCGATTTTGATGTGTCTTTATTTGTAAATGTTAGTTTAATTAGTTGAATAAATTCTGTTTTTCCTGCTGTAATTATTGTTTATTTATATTTATGCTTTGTCACAAATTGAAAAGACACTATGCAGATGGATAACAGTGATTCTCACGTTGAAGAAACACAAGATGACCCGCCTCCTGATTTATTATCTAACTTACATGGAAATGGGAATGGTATGTATGTGTGTCTTTATTTGTAAATGTGAGTTTAATTATTTGAATAAATTCTGTTTTCCTGCTATAATTAATGTTTATTTATATTTATGCATTGTCACAAATTGAAAAGGCCCTACGCAGAGGGATTACAGTGATTCTCACGTTGAAGAAACACAAGAAGACCCGCATGATTTTCTAATTAGTTTAAACATATCTTCTGAGGCCTGGAGGAACAGAGATAAATCTGATAAGAATGTTTCTTGTGATGGCATTCAGGTATACTGATCATACTTGTATTTATATTTATGCATTATCACAAATTGAAAAAACACTATGCAGATGAATAACAATGATCCTCACGTTGAAGAAACACAAGATGTCGAAGCGAATCAATATGATCTTCACCATGAGGAGCATCTTGAATCTTCTTCTCAATCTATACATGGTATGTATTTGTGTCTTTATTTGTAAATGTGTTTTATTATTTGAATAAATTCTGTTTCCTTGCTATAATTAATGTTTATTTATATTTATGCATTGTCACAAATTGAAAAGACACTATACAGATGGATAACAATGATTCTCACGTTGAAGAAACACAAGATGTCCCGCGTGATTTTTTATCTGGGATAGTTGAAAATAGGAATCACGTTGATTGGATAAGTTCGCTTGATGTACACATAATTGATGATAAGAATATTTCTTGGAATGGCATTCAGGTATACTGATCATACTTGTATTTATATTTATGCATTGTCACAAATTGAAAAAACACTATGCAGATAAATATCATTGATCCTCACGTTGAAGAAACACAAAATGTCAAAGCGAATCAATATGATCTTCACCATGAGGAGCATCTTGAATCTTCTTCTCAATCTATACATACACAAGGGCATGACGGAGGAAAATGGGTGGTTGAGGTCATATGTAAGTTGAAAAACATAGTTTTTGATGACTATAAAAAGTAAGAATTTACAACAATGTAGTTTCCTTGTAGATCCTGATGGAAGTACAGAAGAGAGGCGACTTTCTATGCACGATCTAGGCAGCTTGGGTGGTGGTAGAGTCGTTCTTGAGTTTGGTCTACATCATAAAACTGAAGGAGATAGTGGAGGTCTATTTGGTTTTTGGCTTGGTAACTATGCTTCTAAATTCCCATTTGGCATAATTTATGAGGACTGGAGGAAGATAGATAAATCTGTTAAGGATAAATCTTGGCATGACATTCAGGTATACTGATTATACTTGTATTTTTTAGTATGCAATTGTTAGCGTCACTCTTATTGTTTCTGTTAAAATGTTTATGCAGAAGTTCTATTTTGATGCTTCAAATGAGAAGTATAAGAAGTTTGTGATGGAAAAACTCAGTCAAAGGTGCAAAGATGCTAAAAATCGTTTATGGCAACGTATTCAAGATAAAACTCCAGAGGAAGCTATAAAGAATAAACCAAAAGATATGTCAGTATTATTTCCAGAAGAAGTGTGGAATGATTTTGTCAAATTACGGTTTAGTGAAAAAGCAAAGGTAATATAAAAAGGTATCATATTTTACTTTAATATATATTTTTATGAGTTGCTAATAAGGTTACATATATGAGCTTCAGAAATTGAGAGAGCAAAATATAAAAAGTAGCCACTGCAAGACACAACATACTTTCGGGACAAAAAGCATTGCTCGACGATCTAAGGGAACTGTAAGTTTATCTTATAATGTATAAATGTGATTGACATTCTAAAGCTGATTTCATATGGTTAAATTTTCCAGTTTAATGAGACGGGTAAACGTCCAAATCGTGAAGAAGTTTTAGAGCGCCGACGGAAAAAGCCTCCTTGTGGCTTGGTTAGTGAAGAAATTTGAGATTTATCGGTTAGATTCTGTGTTATATGAGATTATAGTCTTTAAGATTGTTTGCACTGGTATGGTGTATTTTGGGTTTGGCTATTGAATGATTGTTATAAATCTGTGGAGGTGTTCTGTTTTGTTTTATAGTGAATTGGTATTAATCATTGATCTCATTACCGTTTTTCTATTCTAATGAGGAAATTTTTTTGTAGTCCTTTTTAGTTATATGTTACTTTTGTAAGTTTCATTTATTGTTGTGAATTTGTTTGTCTTTCAGGAAAAACCAACCGAGAAGATGACTCAAAATACGGGAGATAGATCAGAGAATAATACCAGTTCAAGTATGTATGCTGAATTCTCTGACGTACGTGAGGGCGATCGTCCTGGTCGTGGGGGTTGTATTGGTCTTGGTCCTATTCCTTCAACATCGACTGAAAATGAAGTAAATGACTTGAAAAATCGTGTTTGTTTTTTAGAAAACGAACTAAAGAAGATGAATGAAACGATTAATCATCTTGCTAATAGCAATTACAGAAGGTAACTCTATATGTCACTTACATGTGCTTTGTTATATTGATAATCTAAACTTCACTAGTAACTTTGTTAATGTTATGTTATTTCAGGGAGTAACGGTTAAGAAGGCAGATTGATGGACATACGGGAAGCAAATGTGATGAAGTGTTTGATTAATTTGTTATAAAAAACGATGAATATCATTATTATTGCGAAGTGATTTTTCAAAATGGAGACCTCACGTTCAAAAATACTATAATATTATCCTTAATGAAACCTGATAATAATTCGAGTCAAAGTAAAGTTAGTAAAAAGATCCTAGAGAGTCGTCACCAACCGGTCAGGCGCAAGTATAGTAAAGTTTCTATAAAATAATATTCAATAAATTAATAAATATTACTTCTTCTGTTTCATAATATTCAATAAACTAGTTTATTTTACTTGTAGTCTAATGTTTTCAATGTAGATATTTGGTAAAATTTTTAGGTTTGTCCTTATTATTTTAATATTTGACCAATAAAATAAAATCAATAAACATTAATTAAGGGTAAAACATAAAAATCAAAATTTTTTTAATAAGTGTGAAAAACCTTAAGTTATAAATAATATGAAACTGAGAGAATATAAAATAACTATATTGAGATAGTATAAATGTTATCAAAATTCGAGATACAAATGGTGGATCCGTCGGAAGATTTTTTGATGTTGGAAACGTTATTACGAATCTATATATTGGTAAAACGGTAGACCTAATTTTAATTTACGAAGAAGTTAGTGTTAGAAAATTTCTATTTTATTAAAGAATAAGTAAATTTTTTTTTAAATTAGGATTTACGAGAAAAGAAAAATACAAATAAACTTTAGTTTATTTAGATAAAGTTTTGTGTTTACTATTTTTATTTGGAATTACAAGTTGCTAATTCCTATAAATAGAAATTTATGTAGAGAGTTGTTTTACAAGACAAGAGAGAAAAATATTTAGTTTTTGACAAATTTTCTAAATCAATAAAAAAAGTTGTTTTTATAATCTTTAAGTCTTTTGGATTCCATTTGGTATCAGAGCTTATCGTCAAGAAGAACTCAAGATCTATTGTAATTTCAATCAAAGGAGTTAGATTGTCAAACTTGAGAAAAGAGTTCCTTCCCGACGAAGAAGAAGATACCGAGCTTCTGTTGCGTTACATATCACACACGATGGAGCAAGCTATAACCGTAACTACTCAACCAAAAGAGCCAAAGATCTCGACGATTCAAATTCCTATGCTCACCGCCACGAACTACACCGTATGGGTAATGAGGATGAAGATAAATTTAAAGGTACATCAAGTATGGGAAACAATTGAACCAGGTACGCAAGACATCATCAAGAATGATGTTGCGATAGCTTTGCTTTCCAATCTATACCGGAAAACTTGATCATGCAAATTGGAGATCAAGACACGACAAAAGCCATGTGGGAAGCAATCAAAAGCCGTTACATGGGAGTAGAGTGAGTTAGGGAAGTAAAACTTCAAACGCTTGCTTTGGAATTTGAACGTCTATCCATGAAAGAAACAGAGAACATTGATGACCTTGCAGGAAGAATATCCACTCTAGCCTCAAGATCAGCAGCGCTAGGACAAATCATCGAAAAAAGCAAATTAGTGAAGAAATTTCTAAACGGGGTTCATAGAAACAAGTATCTTCAACTTGTTGCCTCTTTAGAACAAACTTTGGATCTAAATAATACCAGTTTTGAAGACATTGTAGGAATATTAAAAGCCTATGAAGAACATATAGGAGAAAGTGATAATAAAGATGATCAAAGTAAACTCCTATTCTCTTCATCCTTTGCATCAAAGGGTAACTTTCGAGGACGAGGATGAAGTAACCGTGGAAAAGGCAGAGGAAGAGGGCAGTTCAATAATTAACAAATAAACAACAATCAAGATCAAATCAAAGAGAAACCAAAGAGAGATTGGTCTAATGTTATTTGTTGGTGATGTGATAAACCCATACACTTTGCAACGTCATGTCCCGAGAAAACAAAAACAGGGCATGGAGCAAACCTAGTGGAGACTGAAGAAGCAGACACAGCTCTCTACATGCATGAGATCGTTTTCTTGAATGAAAAGAATGTACTACCGATGAAGTACATTGAAGAAATGATGATCAAATTGTGTGGTACTTGGACAATGGCACAAGTAACCACATGACATGGCAACAATCTTTCTTTTTCGAGCTAAACAAAAGTATTAGAGGAAAAATAAAGTTTGGAGATGAATCATGTATTGAGATTAAAGGAAAGGGCTCGATAAATTTTCAAACAAAAACCGGTGAACAAAGACTTATAAGTGACATCTATTGGATACCAAAACTCAAGAGTAACATCATTAGTCTTAGACAAACAACGGAAGAAGGTTGTGATGTGAGATTACAACAAGATTTTCTCACCATTCATGATCAACAAGGAAGGTTATTAATGAAAGTACCTCGAACCACAAACCAAATGTACAAAATCCGGCTAAAGATTGGATCACTCGTTAGCTTATTCGCCAAGTTAGATGATGAGACATGGAGATGGCATGCAAGATTAGGGCATGTCAACTTTAATTCGATGAGGTTAAAATAAGAAGGTAGTTCATGGACTACCTAGTTTTGGAGAAGAGAAAGGATATGTGAGTGCTACCTTGTGGGAAAACAAACGCGTCTACCATTCCCGCAAGAAACAAAGTTTAGATCAAGTCACAAATTAGAATTAATCCATGGAGATTTATGTGGTCCTATCTCACCATCAACCTTAGCAAGAAACAAGTATATTTTCGTTTTAATTGATGATTATTCAAGATATATGTGGTTTATCTTGTTGAAAGAAAAATGAGAAGCTTTCAAAAAATTCAAAACATTTAAGCATGTGATCGTAGTTGAGTCCGGAGCAAAGCTCAAGATTTTTTGAACCGATAGAGGGGAAATTTTACTAATATCGAATTCCAAACATTTTGTGTAGAAAATGGAATCTCAAGACAACTCACAGCTCCATATACGCCTCAACAAAACAATGTTGTTGAGAGACGTAACCGAACCTTAATGGAGATGACTAGGAGCATGTTGAGAATGATGGAGATGTCAAACTACTTATGGAGAGAAGCCGTTAGGCACACAACATATTCATGATCAAGAGTTGGTTGTAGCGGTCTATGTTGATGAATTGTCTGTCACGGGAACATCATTGGACATATTCAAGAATTCAAAGAGAAAATATCTAGTAAATTCGAGATGTCGGACCTTGGTAAGCTTACATACTATCTTGGAATAGAAGTTTCACAAAGCATTAAAGGGATAGTGCTAAAAAAAGAGAGTTATGCTAAGAAGATTTTCAAAGAAGCTGCCATGGATTCGTGCAATCGAGCGCGTGTTCCTATGGATTCAACTTTGAAGTTAAACAAGGTTGAAGAAGAATAAGAGATACATGCTACAAACTATCGACGAATCATTGGATGCTTGAAGTATCTACTACACACTCAACCTGACCTTGCGTATGCAGTTGGAGTCTTAAGTAGGTACATGCAAAGTCTAAGAACCTCTCATGTTGCAACAATGAAGCAAGTCCTTAGGTATTTGCAAGGTACTAAAGGCTATGGTCTTAACTTCAAGTGGGAAGGAGACAAGAAACTAATAGGATTCAGTGACAGCAGCCACGAGATAAACTTAGACGACGACAAGAGCACGACATGGCATACCTTTTACTTTGGAACATCACCAATCACTTGGTGTTTGCAAAAGCAATCGACGGTAGCTTTGTCATCGTGTGAAGCAGAGTTTATGGCAGCCACCGAAGCCGCTAAGCAAGATATATGGTTCCAAGATCTTCTACATGAAGTAACGGGATCAAGAAGAGAAAGTGTGACTTTGTTTGTTGACAACAAATTGGTGATATCACTAACAAAGAATCAGGTTTTTCATGGAAGAAGTAAATATATCCACAAGAAGTATCACTTCATTCGTGAATGTGTTGAGAATGAACAAATCATGGTGGGAATATGTTGTGGGAGAAGACAAAGAGCAGACATTCTAACAAAGCCTTTAGCTCGGATCAAGTTTTCGGAAATGAAGAGTTTGATAGGAGTATAAGACTTTCTTAATTCAAGTTTAGGAATTAAGGAGAAGAATGTTAGATAATTCCTATTTGATTAAGGAATAAGTTAACTCCTAAAAAAGATAGGATTTAGGAGCAAAAAAAAATACAAAGTAAGGTTTACCTTAAACTAGATAAAGTTTTGTGTTTACTATTTCTATTAGGAATTATAGGTTGCTAATCCCTATAAACAAAAGTCTATGTACAGAGTTGTCCTACAAGACAATAGTATGTAGAGAGTTGTTCTACAAGACAAGAGAGAAAAATATTTAGTTTTTGAGAAGTTTTCTAAATCAATAAAAAAAGTTGTTCTTATAATCTTTAAGCTCCTTGGATTTCAGTTAGACCTAATTTCTTTCTCCAGAGGTGATATTTTTGGCAAGAAACCCTTTTCTTTCTTCCCTTGCCGTCATTGTCTCTTCGGTGTCTGCTCCCTACATTTATCTCTAACCGCCACTCCCCTCCGACATGGGCAAGAATAGACCCAAAAGGGAATCTCTCTTTGGTTGGATCCACTGCTTCGTCTAAATCCAAATCCCATATCTCCTTGATCTCTACCGCAAATGTAGAGTTTATGAACCGATAATTTTACTAAATGAATGGTTAGAATATTTATACATGTACATAAAGAGATGAATAGGAAACATGTACATATCTATAGAAAAGGAATATACAAGAATAGAAGTAATATATCCTAATTTCCTCCCTCAAGATGGACAATAGTTCATGAGAATAATCTTGGAGAAAAGAGATCCGAACCAAAGATGCAGAAGCGGTGTAGTTAGGTCGTCAGCCATCTACTCTTTGGATGGGACATGAGAAACATGTAGAGTACCAGCTTGGACCTGGTTTTGGAATGAAGTGGTAGTCCAAGGCGAAATGTTTCATTTTTAGTGAAAGACAGGATTTTCACTAAGATACATAGCTCCAATATTATCACAATAGACAACAGGAGGAGATGGGACAGAGATACTATGTTCTTGAACAAGAGAGTAGATCCATTGAACCTCAGATGTCATGTCAGCAACAACTCTATACTTAGCTTCAGTGGACAATATAGCTACGCCTATATGTTTCTTAGCATACATGAAATCATATGTCATCCAAGGTAGACGATATAAGCATCAGTGGAAGTAGAGTCGTCCTTGCTACTAGCCTAATCGGCATCGGCATAAGCATGAAGTGATAATTTTTTGTCTCGAGGTAAGAAACTCTCTGCTTTATCCATATCTTTGGAGTTTAAATTTATTTTGTTTGTCCGCATCTTTTTTTTACACTAAAGAAAAGTGAACTAAATCACTAAGTTATAACATATCCCAATTAGAAGCCAACATTAGTTTACGTATGAACCAATCAATTTAGTAAATGTGAATTTTACCAGTAAACTAATATAACCAAAGCATACAATAATCTAGTAATATATGAAAAAGGGAAATTGTAGAGGATGGCACCAGAAGAATGAAAAAATAAGTTTTTGCTAATATTTGTTCTGACTGTTATCAGAAGAATGAAAAATTGTTTTCTTATTACTTCTCTCTCTTAACATCAATTTTCGAATTAAAATGTCTCTATCGCAATGTAAACATGATACATATTTATTTAACAATAAAAATATTTGGACTTTCATCATGGTTAATTACTTAACAATAAAAATATATTATATTATGTGATATATATAGATTAACATTTAAGTTATTATTTAACGTGATAGAAAATATGTTCTAAACATAGTAATGTATTCATCCGGTGAATAATAGATAAATTTTTTATCGATAATTTATTTGTTAACACTGTAATTATGTTTATTAGTATATTATAATATATATCATGTTTACAAATAAATTGTTGTTAAAGCTTTATCTATCATTTGCCATATCAATACATTACTATATTCACAATATATTTTATATTACGTTAAATAATAACTTAAATGTTAATGTATATATGTCACATGATATAATGTTTTCTTATCATGTAACAAAATAATTAATCGTTAAATTAGAGCTGATGACCGTCCAAATATTTTTATCGTTAAACAAATACTTATCATGTTAACATTTTGATAGAGATATTTTAGTCTGAAAAATTGATGTTAAGAGAGAGAACTAATAAGAAAACAATTTTTCATTCCTCCGATAAGGGTCAGAAAAAAAACAATACCAAAAACTTATTTTTTCACTCTTATGGTGCCATCCTCTACAATTTCCCTTTCTCATATATTATTAGATTGTTGTATGCTTTGGTTATATAGTTTACTGGTAAAATTCACATTTATCTAAATTATTGGTTTGAATGATATAAAATTTGAAAAATATTTAAAAGGAAACAATAAATAATGTAATCATTCAGAAATAACTAATATGTTGTAGTTCAGTTTAAATATATTTTCATTATGTTCTACAAAAAACATCAAATAATTTTTAACAAAAAAAACATCAAATAATTTTTTAACAAAAAAAAACATCAAATAATTTTTTAACAAAAAAACATCAAATAGTGTTGCTATAACAATAAAAATGTTAAATAAATATGTATATACTAAATCTAAGATTTACAATGCAAAAGAGATGAAAATAATATATATTTTTTAATTTAAATAATTTATAACAGTATGTACATTATTCTATAAAATATTACGATATTTGAGCTTGGGGCCAAAGAAAAGTCAAGGGCGACGCTGGTTATGAATTTAGAGGATGTGAGTGAAGTACAAACGATATTTGATCTTAATGGATTCCCAAAATCCATCTCGGCGAGATGTGAGGAGTCGCTACTTTGGTGTTCTTCTATTTTTGCTCTTTACTCTCTTCAAATGCGTGTTTGTGATTTGATTTCCGATTTGTGTTTCTAACATCTTATTTATCAAATGCGAAGTGAGCTAGATTGAGCTCCAATTATTTTAGGTTGTATGAACGTCTCCGATCATCTTTTATATAATTCGTAATGGCCTAAAACAAATGTATAGTATTGATATTATCGGCTGCTGTTTTGTTTATAGTTTCCCTACATTGATTTATGCCCCTGTTAAATTGTATCCGGTGGTGTGAAAATTTAGGGATGGGATCTGAGAAACTTCCAACAAAGAACCTTTTTAGTTTTTGCCAACAGATAGCCTCATCGAGTTTGACTCCTACCCTTTGGGTAAGAAATTAAATAAATCATTTTGTGTAGTTTTTAATTCAAGGCCAATGTCTTTTTTCACGTATGAAGCAATCAAGTATCTAAACGAAAATATAACCAGTAAAATAATATAACCGAGACGTACAACAATCTAGTAATAAGAAAAACAAATGAAAATTCTCATGCAAGTACATATATTTTAAAGTCGCCAATATCATAAGATTCATAACACATACGAACTCTCAATTTAGGTTGTTTATTCCACTTCCACAATCAATTTAGGTTGTTTATTCCACTTCCACAATCAATTTAGGTTGTTACTTCCAATTTGGAATATTCTTCCACATCATCGAAATACCAATAAATCGTCTGCAGACGCCGGGTTTGCCGGTTTATAACGTCACCCCGGTATAATATAAACCGTATCAATTGTTCATCCAATTTAACTTCTTTTTTTCTTAATTTTGTTTGTTCTTAATAGTAAAACCACAAAAAATAACCCTTTTTGGTTCAAATTTCACTTTTATAGTATTATTAAAAAAACCTACTCTTTTTTTTTGGTTGGGGAGATAAGAAGTGGACCTCACATTCATTTTTTATCCATACACAAACCACGAGATATTAAACCCGCGATGACTGAGGTAAACCGGCACGGGATTTGTTTGCCTTCGAGTAGATAATGAATTCATTTATAGTGTTGTAAATGACGACGGAGAGCCAAAGAAGCCAGAGTAGAAGAAGGACCAGAGCAAAGGTCGCACAAACCACAGAGATTAGCACGAGAGCAGCTAGAACGCCAAAGAGATGGCTCGTGTGTCCGATGAGTCTCGGAACTAACCCGGGTCGTAGCTATACGTCTATGGCTTCACAGACACGAAGAACAACATAAAAAAATAAGGACACAAAAACAGAGGAATACTGCTTTATGTGTTTCAAAAATAGAGGACTGTTGGTTCATAAGCTGAAGTAATCCTATAATTCCGGTGTTGACCATGATGATGACCTTGTGGACTGCGGAGGAGTATGTGGTGAGCTTCACCGTTTCTTCACCGGAGATGGGGAGTGCTTGGTTATTGGTGTAGACAGCCTCCATAGGTTCCATATTGTCTGTTTTCTTCTTCTTCTTGTGTTCTTGATTTTTTATCTCGACATCAATCTATGAACCATTTTATAAGCAGACTGTGCAGACGATAGATTCCGTGTTGACTTTTAATCAATAAAAACAAAAAAAAAATCCTTCAATTTAAAGGGCCCGCACCGCAGAAAAAGCATCAGCTCCAATTCTTGCATCTCTGTGTATTGTTTCATTCTAGAATACTTTTGCAAGAAGAGTATAGAGGTTTTATTCCGTCCTTAACTCCTTATTACCACTGGAAAAAATGCAAAAAAGTCCCTAAGAAATCTTTGTTTCACTTGAAATGTTGTGTTCATTAATACATATGTTTTCAATTCAATGCATATTAAAGGTTTTGTTCAAAAAAATCATTCACCTTGACATATTTTGCAAGAAAAACTTTCACCTAAAAGTTGTGCAAGTCAATCATACAACCTGCAAACCTTCTGCATATCGTTGATGTAGTCCCATTAGTCAGTGTTAAAAAACTAACGAAATACTTAAAACGACGTCGTTTTAAGGATAAAAATCAAATAACATGATTTTTTAAAAATCATCAAAACATCAAGATTTTTTTGAGTAAACCAAACCAAAATGATTAACAAATTTTGGTTTTCTTTCAGCTACGTGTGTCTTTCCTCTACTCTAACATCATTTTTGATAAGAGATATTTAAAAACAATACCATACCCAAAATCACAATAAATTTGACAGAGATCTCGAATCGAAGGAGGAGGGAGAAATTAGAATGCAATGGAAGATTTGAATGGAGATGGAACAATGTTAACCTAGAAACAAAGAACCCTAATTGTGAGATTTACAGAGAACAATGTTAACCCAAAAACAATGAAGATCTTTTTTAATTGGCATTTTGGGCTTTCTTCTTCACAAGGGAATCCTGAACCGAATAAGTTGGATTTGATTTGGTGTAAGAATCCTGAATCAAGTAAGTTGGATTTGATTTGGTGTGAAGAAGAAAAATCACTTTCATGTGGCTCCAAACGATACCAAGACAAAAAGATTAAGAAGCATATGATTTATTCAAAATATCAAAATCCATACAAAACAGAGCTAAAGAAACAGTTTGGAATCTAGGTTTCAGCAATCACCATGATGGGCTTCAAACGCCAAGATGATCTAATGGCGTTGCAGAAAACAAACCCTGTTATGGCTGAGATCTTCTCTCTTATGTCTAGAGATGAAGCAAGACATCCCGGGTAAAATCTCTTTACCAAGAACATCTCTTCAATTCAGATTTTTTTAGCTTGACTGTGTGTTCTTGAATTGGTAATTTAATGACAATCTTTGTTTGTCTGACATCTCAAGGCAAACCCTGAGTTCCAATGTTACCCAATCTTCAAGTATTTTGAGTCTGGCTCTGTTGATTTGGCTGAGTTTGAGCTTAATCTTGTCTATTAATAGCTGCAATGTCAAGTCTTGAGTTTACTGCTGGTTCTTGATTTCTTGTAATTGTATGATCGAAACTGAGAAACATCCTTTATTGCAATAAACCAAACACTTTTACTGCAATTGATCAAGTTGCACATTGGATTCACTAAAATTCAGTTTTTCTTGAACTGATTAATACAATTGAGTTTGCTACATAAGAAACACATTACAAAAGGGGAAGAGATCTATCAAGAGAAGATTAAATACAAAAGTTGATCCTCATTCCTCATTCAGATTTAGCCTTAGGTTTCTCTTGCTCTTCGGTCAGAGGCTTAAACACAACGTTGAAGAACCAAACAACGAGCAATGTTGCCTTCACAAGTCTAAGCCAATACACAAGTAAATGCTCTTTTGTTATATGCTCACCGCGTGCATAAGCCCATCCCATAACCTGCAAAGATTTCACACAAAAGCAAACAATGAAGATAAAAATTGGTAGATAAAAATTGGGTATTTAAGATCGCCAAAATACAACCATATGTTCCTTAATAGAAAGCAAATATGTTATGCTCAGAAGTGATCATTCTCTTTGCGGAAGCAGACCCAACGATCCTTAGCTGCAAATAGTGATTTTCAAATAACAAACTTCACTTAACATATAAGAAACAAATCCAGATGTGAGTTCGTCAATATCTCACTAAAAAAAAGAAAGACTTTATGAAACTAAGTAGAAAGCAAAACCCAGAAAGAAATTCTCAAATCTTAGACAGAGAAAGAGATTCGTGGAGAAAAACCCAGATCGAACTTGATAAAGGTTAATAAAATGGAGAACTTGGTCACCGGAGGAAATGGAGGCGTAATCGGAGGAAGGAGAGACGTTGTTGGTGGAGTCACTCATGATGAAGTAGGAACAGAAGATTCACTGAACAGAACCTAATTTCATAGAAGAAGCATCTTTAAATAATATCACAGAGAAGAGAGAGAAATGAAGGAGAATAGTCAATAGGAGAGAAACGTGAATCAAAGGGTTTTTGAGTCAAAAAAAATGTGATGATCAGAACATCGTGTAGTTTTTGAAAGATATAAAACATCATGTAGTTTTTTTATTGTCAAAACGACATCGTTTTGCATTTTCCGTTAGTTTTTTAACACCGACTAACATGCTTACGTCGATGATATGTGGAGATCCAGTATTGCGGGTGACTTTGCAGGTTGTAGGATTGACTTGCATAACTTTCGGGTGAGAATTTTTTTTGCAAAAAATGTCAAGATGGATGGTTTTTTTTTGAATAATACCCCATATTAAACCCTCAGCCTTGAAAGTCAAAGGTCCTACAAAAAAAGATCAATATAAAGAATTAATTTATAGAATTTTCCAACTGATTATTTAAACTGAAGAATTTTCCAATTGATTCTTTAAATTGAAGAATTTTACAATTGATTCTTTAAATTGAAGAATTTTACAATTGACTCTTCCTCTCGCCATTGTGTCTCCTCTGCCTTTGTTACAGATATTTTAGCCTTTTTGGTTGTGGAAGGTCTCATTCTCCTTCTTGCGTCAAGAGGATTACGAATGGAATTCATGAATGAGAATTTATTTGATACTAGGTCTTTTTAGGGTCATTTATTAAATTTTATTCTCAATATATCTTTTGTTTAGTATTTTTTACCATTTGTATGGTCTTTGATTTGATATGTAACTCGAGTTAACCCAAATAAACTTAAAACCATAGTGCACAGTAAAATGTGTGGCAGTATATGCAGTATCGAATCCACAACGACTATGACTATACTAAAGAATTTCGAGAATAGTTTCAAACTAGAATGGTCAGATTGATTTTGGATTTGGTTATCAAAGAATGCAATAACAAGTAATGAACAAAATCAATAAGTTGAAAACGTTGATTCTTAGGAAATTTCTTTGGAATTAAAAAACAAACAAAATCAATGAATCAAGGGATTAGCCTCTAAATGCCAAAAAAAGGAATTAGCCTATAAACATGAAATCAATAATTACTAAACTCTCATTTGTATAACATCAAATTAGCATTAAATTTAAGTCTAATTAGTTCACAATACTTTCTAACATCAATTTTCGTTGGCTATAAGAGTGTCGCTCATCTCAAATTGATTCAGACATTTTATCAAACATTTTTGATGCGTAAAATAACCTAAATTCGACAATTAAGTGATCAATTTAATTCAAACATTAAACACTTTAAGATGATGAAAACAATGTAAATTAACCCTGAGTAAACGTTCAATTCACAAATCCATCAATGCCTTTTACGAAATTCCTAAAATCCAACTAAAAGACTACCTATTTATGGTAAAGGAAACAACACAAAAAATGATAGAAGAAAACATGATTAAATTGAATAAATAAAGATAAAAGATTTATAAATCTTTTCCATTTCCACTTGAAGAGGATGAATTCATTTTTCCAAATTTGGCCAAAGAACAATGTTTAGAAGTTAAGGGTAGAAAAAATACCACTAAAAGTAAGAGTCTTGGGTTTTTAAATCACTCGGAGATGAGTTGGTTTGGGTGCAAAATGACCAGATCAAAATCCACATTAATTAATGGATTTTCAATTCAAAATCAATGGAACTAAATTGACCTAATAGTATCATTAGATAAAACACTTGGACAGCAACTCAAACGACCAAGGGACCTATGCGTTGGATTAAACATCCAACTTAAATAAATAATTTATATAATATGAAACTAAAATCATTGTCACTAATACACTTAAGAAAACATTTAAAAAATAAACCATGAAAAAGAAACTGATAAATTATTTATTTCAACCAAACAAAAGTGTAATCGAGTCAAAACCAAACCAAACTGAACATAAACCGAACCAAACTATTTTTAAAACTAAATTAATCAAACCGAATTTAAATTTAAATCGCAATGCCCACCTAACTAGACGGATTGTCACCAATTAAAAGCCACTACATGTCTTAGTCTTTTTTTTAACATCTAAATGAATTTTATTAAATCGTAAAAGGTTTCATACAAATATTTAACAAGCCATATTGGCGGAAATGAGAACAAAGTAAACAAAGAATTCGACTCCAATGACTTCTTTGCTAAAGTATATGCTGCTTGGTTCTTTTCTCGATTAACATGTCTCAACGATGCATGTGGTAGCTTCCATGTCCAATCTCTAATGTCGAGTAATAAGTTCCCAAGTTCTATATGTGCTCCTCCATTATTGATTATGTTTTTATCTCCAGGTTATCGCCCTCAAAAAAAAATCGCCAACCTTGTATCCATAGTGTTTGCAAAGTAAGGAGAAAACCGATAGCTTCTGTTGTAATGACGTTTGTACCGGCGGTAGTCTTGAGCTTCCATAAGTAATGTGTCTTCCTTTTTTTATCCCTGACTATCCATCCCACTCCGACATCCTCCATGTTACTACGAAAGCTACTATCGAAATTGCATTTGACCCAATTAGCAGGTGGGGGTTCCCATTGGCTTTCACGCTTAATAATGTTGCGATGTTGTACAATATGGCTATTATATGTTAAGTTGTATACATTCAACCATTCTTTTACCATCTGGAAACTTCTATCCACATCTTTACGGGGGTGTACATCTCTCTTGTTGAAAATGAATTCATTTCTTGACTTCCATATTGTCCTAAGTAAGCCAAAACGGGGGAGTCTTGCCATCTTATGAAAGTCTAGTAGCATCTATAATTTCTCTTCTAGTACGTTAGAAGGATGTTGTAGGTTCGGATTAGATATGATGGAGCATCGCCATATTGCTTGGGCATGCGGTCATGTAAAAAGTACATGATTAATCGTTTCTTCTTCTAAACAGCACCGTCGACAATAGGGATTGATGTCAACATGTCTAGATACTAAACGAGTTTGCTGTTGGTATGGATTCCATAATAACTCGCCAAAATATGTGTTGCACACCTTTAGGCGGTTGAATCTGTTGCGATTGTGGGATTACATGGGTGGCCACCCAATAACCTGATTTTACTAAATATTTTGTATTTTTTGTGTAAGCCCAAATGTAATAATCTCCTCTTGCAAAATTTGATAAACATATTTGTTTTGCAAGCAGAATATAATTTTCGGTTAGGACTTGATGCATAATATCTTCATTCCATTTCCGACTACCTTCATACCATAAATTCGATATCACCATATTGGGGTAAGGTTGTCTCCATTCGCTGATGAAGGGGAAAGTGTTGGTAGCCAAACATCCTTCCAAATCTTAGTCGTTTGTCCATTACCTATTTGAATTCTCAATCTTTTTAGTAGCAGCTCTTTACCTATTTGTAATGATTTCCAACCGTAGGAAGATTGCCTACTATCCCTCGACAGTAAGAATGTCGAAGCTTCCCTTGTATAGTCTTGCAATTAGACTTTTGTGTTTTCTGACACGCCAAGCTTGCTTCGCGAGGAGAGAACGGTTAAAATTATGGAGGTCTCTGAATCCAATTCCTCATTCTTTTTTTCAGCAAGGACATTATGTTCCATGCCACCCGAGGAATTTTTCGTTTTCCTTCATCTTTTCCCCACCAGAATTCCGTAAGCATTCCATTAATTGTGTCACAGATAGTCTTGGGCAATAAGAAGCAATTCATAGAGTAAATCGGCAAAGCTAGTGCCACTGTTTTATTAAAACTTTTTCTCCACCGGAGATAAAAACTGATTGTACCATCCATCGAGCTTCTTTTTGACATGATCCATAATATAGTTAAATTGAACCAACTTTCCTTTGCCAATTTGTTCTGGCACTCCTAGATATTTCCCTGCTCCACCAATGTTTGTAATCCTTATGGTTTGCTGTAATGATCTCCCTCTGCCTTCACTAACTTTTTAGCCGAAAATGATTGACGATTTGTCGTAGTTGATCATTTGCCCCGAAATGTTTTCGAATTCCTTAAATATCGTAGCAATCTGTTCACAGTCTTTATTTGTTGCTCTACAAAATAACAAGGACGAGTCTGCAGAGAATAAATGAGTAATGGATGGACAAACATTTGTGATTTGTAATCCATGTATCCATTTGTTTTGCTCGGCTTTATCCAACATTTGACTTAACACCTCAGCACATAGCAGGAATAAATACAGTGGTAAGGGATCTCCTACATGTCTTAGTCATCCGATTTTTGTAGCCGGCGATAAAAAGAATAGATAAATAATAAAGAAAAATGTTAAAGTTCTTTACGAAAATTCTTGGGCAAGTCCTTTGACTTTCTCCACCGATACCGACCAATATGCTTCAGCTAATCGGACCGTCCGATAGGCTTTTGATAAAATCATATCGAACGGTCACCATTTCATACAGCCAAAGGATATGCTCTCATACTTCTCTTATAAAACGTCGTATAGATATCGAGCTTAAAGATCAAGAAAACAAAACAAAAAACAACAGAGAATATAGAAAATATGGAGGAGGCACCCTCCGCCAATAACCAATCATTACCCATCTCTGGCGATGAAACGTCGAAGTTCACCACATACTCCTCCGCAGTTCACAAAGTTGTCGTTATGGTCAACGCCGGAATTCTAGGATTACTCCAGCTCGTGAGCCAACAGTCCTCTGTTTTGGAAACACATAAAGGCGCATTTCTCTGTTTTTGTGTCTTCGTATTATTCTACGCCATTCTTCGCGTCAGAGAAGTCATAGACGTGCATCTACGACCTGGCTTAGTCCCGAGGTTTGTCGGACACACGAGCCATCTTTTCGGCGGTCTAGCCGCTATAGTGCTTATCTCCGTGGTTAGTGCCACGTTTGCTCTGGTCCTTTTTCTTCTATGGTTTCTTTGGCTCTCAGCCGTTGTTTGCAACACTTTAAATGAAATCATGAACTACTTGAAGGCAAACAAATCCAGCACCGGTTTACCTCAGTTGTCACCGGTTTGATATCTTGTGGTTCATCTATGGATGAAGGGTAGTAGAATAAAAGTTAAAATGGACACGTTATAAAGAGACCAAACCTGCTTATGCAGACTGTATAGTAATAACTAGATGATGTGGGAAAATGTTCCAAATATTTGTTTAGTTGGGCGTGGAAGAAACAACCTATAAAAATCGAGAACGCTTTCGATATATGGCGAGTTAAAAATATACATACATATACAAGTTTCATATGAAAAGGTGTTTTCATATATTACTAGATTGCTGTATGCTTTGCTTATATTATTTTACTGGTTAAATTTACATTTACTAAATTGATTGGTTCATACGTAAACTAATGTTGGCTTCTAACTGGGATATGTTATGACTTATTAATGATTTAATTCACTTTTCATATTGTTAGACAAAGATGCGGACAAACAAAAGAAAATTAAAACTCCAAAAATATGATTTGATCGCCGGTTTAGTCGTTAAACCATGTAAACTTGGCAAGTGTTTAAAACACGCAAGTTTCCTTTCTTCTATAGGATAATTATTTGTGCAAATTAACTTTTACAATTGAAGTGTTTATTTTCTAACAAAAAGGGTAGGAGTCAAACAAGATGAGAGGGTTATTTGTGGGTTACAAATGTTCGTGGAAGCTTCCCAGAATCCCAACTCATATTTTCCACACCACCCGACCACCGCCCTCCATTTGCCAGAGGCATAAATGTCATTTTCAACTTCATTTGGACCCATGCAATAATGTTTTGTTATATATATCAACGTTGGTTCTTTTTATTCTATTCATATTTTGAAAAATATATAGACGAATTATAAATTTATAATGTAGGCAACCCGAACACAAAACATCAGGAGATAACATTAAAGTAAATAAAAAACCAAAAAAAAAGAAAAATCAGTAGAGTAATTAAACATATCGACATTTATAAATTGAACGACAATAAAAGGAAACAACAAAAAAGGAGTATTCTTTGAGACTAGGAAGCGTTATTATATTCTTAATGTAATTGTATCTGATGCAAATAAACAAACGAATAAAATCAATTCGAAAGGGGAGAGAAAGAATGGTTTCTGGTTAAGTATGACAAAAGAAAAAGTAAGAGCAGCATGAGAAAAGAAATCAAGAATTTCTAAAGCATGGAAACTGAAGTTGCTTCTTCTGCTTCAACTGTTCTTGACTCAACATGATGTTGATTCAGGCTCCGTGATTAGCTATCTTCCTGGTTTTGAAGGTCCACTTCCTTTTCACCTTGAAACTGGGTTTTTCAGTTTCAAGGTGATTAGCTATCTTCCTGGTTTGTTTGTTTGTTTCTTTTTTTCTCTCTTCTGTTTTTTCCAATTTACTATCAATACACAACTGATATCACTTTAAGTATATTTTATCTATTGGAAAGTTACATTGGTGCTGGTGAAGGAGAGAAAGTTCAGCTTTTCTACTACTTCATCTATCAGAGAACAATCCTGAAGAAGACCCTCTTCTGCGTTAGTTAACTGGAGAAACAATCCTGAATTAGCAGAAAAGCTGAACATTCTCTTCTTAACCAACACCAATGTAACTTTTTTCGTATGTAACTTTAAAGAATCAATTGTAAAATTCCCAACTCTTTTTTTTGGTCAAACATTTCAGTTAATAAAAAGTCTCAAACTCCATCAAAGGAGGAGAAATTTAATAGAGAGGTCACAAATTAAATACCAAATGAATAAAAGGTGATGTATTTTATTTTTATCGTTTTTGAGTCTTTATTTTCTTTCTTATTTCATATATTTTCCTGAGTCAAGCATGATTTTATAATCATTTAGTCCAGTATTGAGTCATTTCAGGTTTTTGATAGCTCATGGAGAAAAATAAGTCATTTGGATGAAAAAAGCAATTGGAGATGAAGGATCATGCTGAAACACCAGACATTTGCCATCCGTTGGAAGGCTTCCCAAGCATGGATTGTGATGAAACTTGGTTACAAGATAGCCACGGGAGTTAACTTTCAGTTGCCACAGGTTTGAGGGCATTCCCATTGATGGGCGAAAGATATGTTCGATTTACTAATAACAGGTCAATCAGCCGAGAAATTGAAACAATTACAAAATTTGGAGTTGAGAGCGACAGATTGATCGACCCACCAAAGGGATCGATCCCTGCCCCAGACACAGATTTAAGGGCCAATTTTGATCCAGTTCACTTTGCATCCAATCCAACTCATCTCCGAGTGATTTAAAAACCCAAGACTCGATTTTTAGTGATATTTTTGATATTCTTAACTTCTAAACATTGTTCTTTGGCTTGTATGCAACTTTGGGAAAACAAATCCTTCCTCTTGACAATTGGAGAAGATTTATAAATTTTCTATCTTTATTTATTCAGTTTAATCATGTTTTTTCTATCTTTTTTTGTGTTGTTTCATTTACCACGAGTGAGTAGTCGCTTAATTGGGTTTTAGGGATTTCGTAAAAAGGATTGATGGATTTGCGAACTGAATGTTTACTCAGGTTTAATCTACATTGGTTTCATCATCTTAAAGTGTTTAATGTTTGAATTAACTTGATCACCCAATTCTACAATTTAGGTTATTTTACGCATCAAAATTGTTTGATAAAATGTTTTAATTAATTTGAGATGACCAACACTCTTCTAGCCAATGAAAATTGATGATAGAAAGTGTTGTGAACTAATTGGACTTGAGTTTAATACTAATTTGATTTTATACAAATGAGAGTTTAACAATTATTGATTTCATATTTAGAGGCTAATTCCTTTTTTTGGCATTTAGAAGCTAATTTCTTGAGAGAACATTAGTCAATTTTTGTGATCCATATTCTAGAAAGGTTTTTAATAAATTAATTTTGTTTGTTCCTCAATTCCAAAAAATTTTCTAATAACCAACGTTTTCAACTTATTGTTTAATCAATCGTTTATTCATTACTTGTTTACATTCTTTGATAACCAAATCCAAAATCAATCTGACCATTTTAGTTTGAAACTATTCTCGAAATTTTTTTGTGTAATTTTGGTTGTTGTGCTACACATTTTACTGTGCACTTATGGTTTTAAGTTTATTTGGGTTAAAACTCGAGTTACATATCAAATCAGTAAAAATTAATAAACAAAAGATAGATTGAGAATAAAATTTAATAAGACCCTAAAGAGACCAAATATCAAATAAAATCTTATGAACTCCATTCGTAATCCTCCTGACTTAAGAAGGAAAATAAGATCTTACACAACCAAAAAGGCGAAAATATCTGCAACAAAGGCAGAGGAGACACACTGCCGAGAGGAAGAATCAATTGTAAAAAATTTCAATTTAAAGAATCAATTGGAAAAAAATTTCAATTTAAATAATCAATTGGAAATTCTTTAAATTAATTCTTTATATTGGTCTTGTTTTTGTAGGACCTTTGACTTTCAAGGCTGAGGGTTGAATATGCATTAAACTGAAAACATATGTATTAATGAACACAACATTTTTTGTTCGGTTTTCAAGTGAAACAAAGATTTTTTAGGGACTTTTTTGCATTTTTTCCAGTGGTAATAAGGAGTTGAGGACGGAATAGAACCTCTATACTCATCTCGCAAAAGTATTCTAGAATGAAAAAAATACCACAGAGATGCAAGAGTTGGTGCCGCCGCTTTTTCTGCGGGCCCTTTAAATTGAAGGATTTTGTTTTTGTTTTTTATTCATTTAAAGTCAAAACACGGAATCTATCGTTTGCACACAGGCTGCTTATAAAATGGTTCATAGATTGAACACAAGAAGAAGAAGAAAACAGAGAATATGGAATCTAAGGAGGCTGTCTCCGCCAATAACCAAGCACTCCCCATCTCCGGTGAAGAAACGGTGAAGCTCACCACATACTCCTCCGCAGTCCACAAGGTCATCTTCATGGTCAACACCGGAATTATAGGATTACTTCAGCTTATGAACCAACAGTCCTCTATTTTTGAAACACATAGAGCAATATTCCTCTGTTTTTGTGTCCTTATTTTTTTCTATGCTGTTCTTCGTGTCTGTGAAGCCATAAACGTGCAGCGACGACCCGAGTTAGTCCCGAGACTCATCAGACACACGAGCCATCTCTTTGGCGTTCTAGCTGCTCTCGTGCTAATCTCTGTGGTTTGTGCGACCTTTGCTCTGGTCCTTCTTCTTCTCTGGCTTCTTTGGCTCTCCGCCGTCATTTACAACACTATAAATGAGTTCATTATCTACTCGAAGGCAAACAAATCCCGTGCCGGTTTACCTCAGTCATCGCGGGTTTAAGATCTAATGGTTTGTGAATGGATAAAAAATGAATGTGAGGTCCACTTCATAGCTCCCCAACCAAAAAAAAGAGTAGATTTTTTTTAATAAAACTATAAAAGTGAAATTTGAACCAAAAAAGGGTTATTTTTTTTGGTTTTAATAATAAAAACAAAAAATTAAGAGAAAAAAGAAGTTAAATTGGATGAACAATTGATAAAGTTTATATTATACCGGGGTGACGTTATAAACCGGCAAACCCGGCGTCTGCAGACGATGTATTGTAATTTCGATGATGTGGAAGAATATTCCAAAATTGGAAGTAACAACCTAAATTGATTGTGGAAGTGGAAGAAACAACCTAAATTGAGAGTTCGTATGTGTTATGAATCTTATGATATTGGCGACTTTAAAATATATATACTTGCATGAGAATTTTCATTTGTTTTTCAAATTACTAGATTGTTGTACGTCTCGGTTATATTATTTTACTGGTTATATTTTCGTTTAGATACTTGATTGCTTCATACGTGAAAAAGACATTGGCCTTTAATTAAAAACTACACAAAATGATTTATTTAATTTCTTACCCAAAGGGTAGGAGTCAAACTCGATGAGGCTATGTGTTGGTAAAAACTAAAAAGGTTCTTTCTTGAAAGTTTCTCAGATCCCATCCCTAAATTTCTACACCACCGGATACAATGTAACAGGGGCCTAAATCAATGTAGGGAAACTAAAAACAAAACAGCAGCCGATAATATTAATACTATACATTTGTTTTAGGCTATTACGAATTATATAAAAGATGATCGGAGACGTTCATACAACCTAAAATAATTGGAGCTCAATCTAGCTCACTTCGCATTTGATAAATAAGATGTTAGAAACACAAATCGGAAATCAAATCACAAATACGCACTTGAAGAGAGTAAAGAGCAGAAATAGAAGAACACCAAAGTAGGTACTCCTCACATCTCGCCGAGATGGATTTTGGGAATCCATTAAGATCAAATATCGTTTGTACTTCACTCACATCCTCTAAATTCATAACCAGAGTCGCCCTTTGACTTTTTTTTGGCCCCAAGCTCAAATATCGTAATATTTTATAGAAGAATGTACATACTGTTAAAAATTAATTAAATTTTAAATTTTATATTATTTTCGTCTTTGCATTGTAAATTTTAGATTTAGTATATACATATTTATTTAACATTATATTATTGTAGCAACATTATTTGATGTTTTTTTTGTTAAAAAATATTTGATGTTTTGTGTAGAAAATAATGACAATATATTTAAACTGAACTACAACATATTAGTTATTTCTGAATGATTATATATTTTATTGTTTACTTCTAAATATTTTTTATATCATTCAAACCAATAATTTAGATAACTATTAAGTTAGAATATGTTAAGTTGTTCCAAAGGTGTAGTAATTATTATAACAAGTTTGAGTATGACATATAAAAAGTATATGTATTAGCCAACTCGTCTTAAAAGTTAAAATGAACATACCTTAAAAACAAACTTTCTACGCGTGATTAGAAGATACCAACAGTGTGGGTAGAAAAAATTTAACTTGTAATAATAATATGGTATGGATATAATAATTGTATAAATCAATAACGTTCTCTCAAACAAATTGTTTTCAAAAGTTTTAAAATGGTAAATATAATGGATAGGTACGGATATGATAATTATCAAAATATAACTAATGCTTTTAGTTCTTCAAATAACCGAAACAAGTTTGTGTCATGATATATCTATATTAATAGATCAGTTAATCCATATATTTTTTCCAGATTTTTGGGAATTAGAAAATAAAAACATAAGTTGTCAGCAATTTTGGTACGTGTAGCTCCAGTTCTTCATATATTTGGAAGTTGAACGATTGCGGCGGTACAAATTAAATACTTTTATATTTATTTTATTTTATTTTATATTTCCTTAAGAGTAAAAAAAAAAGATGCGGACAAACAAAATAAATTTAAACTCCAAAGATATGGATAAAGACAGAGAGTTTCTTACCTCGAGACAACAAATTATCACTTCATGCTTACTCCGATGCCGATTCGAGTGGTAACAAGGACAGCTATACTTTCACCGATGCTTATATCGTCTACCTTGGATGACATCTGATTTCATGATATGCTAAGAAACATATAGGCGTAGCTAGATCGTCCACTGAAGCTAATTATAGAGTCGTCCACTGAAGCTAATTATAGAGTTGTTGCTGACAAGACATCTGAGGTTCGATGGATCTACTCTCTTGTTCAAGAACTTGGTATCCCTGTCCTGTCTCCTTTTGTTGTCTATTGTGATAATATTAGAACTATGTATCTTATTGCAAATCCCGTCTTTCACTCAAAAATGAAACATCTCGTCTTGGACTACCACTTCATTCCAAAGCCTAGTCCAAGCTGGTACCTACGTGCTTCTCATGTCTCATCCAAAGCGTAGATGACTGACGACCTAACTAAACCGCTCCCGCGTCTTTGGTTCGAATCTCTTTTCTCCAAGATTATTCTCACGAACCATTGTCCATCTTTAGGGAGGAATTTAGGATATATTACTTATATTCTTGTATATACCTTTTCTATAGATATGTACATGTTTCTTATTCGTCTCTCGATGTATATGTATAAATATTTTAACCATTACTTTAGTAAGATTATCGGTTCATAAACTCTACATTTGTGGTAGAGATCAAGGAGATATGGGATTTGGACATAGACGAAGCAGTGGATCCAACCAAAGAGGATTCCCTTTTAGGTCTGTTCTTCCCCATGTCGGAGGGGAGGGCTGGTTAGAGATAGATATAGGGAGCAGACGACGAAGAGACAATGACGGTGAGGGAAGAAAGAAAAAGGGTTTATTGCCAAAAAGATCACCTCTGGAGAAAGAAATTAGGTCTAACTTCTTCATAAATTAAAATTAGGTAGAGCGTTTTACCAATAGATTCGTAATAACGCTTCCAACGTCAAAAAATCTTCCTACGGATCCGCCATTTGTATCTCGAATTTTGATAACATTTAAACTGTCTCAATTTAAAACCAAAAATTATTATTTTATACTCTCTTCATTGCATATTATTTATTGTTAAGGTTCTTTCACGTTTATTAAGAAAATAATTGATTTTTATGTTTTACCCTGAATTAATGTTTATTGATTTTATTTTATTGGTCAAAATATTAAAACAATAGAGACAAACTTGAAAATTTTACCAAATATCTAATTAAAAACATAAAAGTACAAGTAATATAAATGAGTTTTAACATTTAAAACGACAAATAATATGAAACAGAGAATATTGTTTCAAAAATATGCTAAACAAACTACTTGAACTAATTAATCAAACACTTCATCAAATTTGCTTCCCGTATGTCCATCAATCTGCCTTCTTAACCGTTACTCCCTGAAATAGCATAAAATTAATAAAGTTACTAGTAAAGTTGAGCTTATATAAATATAAGGGGAAATTCATCGTGAAAGAGGATTAACAAAAAATTTGTTTATTTATATATATATATATATATATATATATTTTGTAAATGATCACTTTTTCCTAAACATTCCTACTACTAGATTAATACCATTTTTCAAAAAAAAAACCATATAAACATGTAGATACACATTTATTAAGAAGATTTGAAGAATAAAAATTTTCATTTCAGACAGTTTTAACTAAGTTTTTAGCTTGATGAAAGTTGTTCTGGAAATTCTTGAATATGTATTCTGCCTAGATAAAATTATTAGATTACAAACTCTAGCATTTGTTCATGGTTTGAAAATATTATATTACATATTCTACCAATCGTTTTAGGATTTTTAGAATGAAAATATTAGAATACCTATTCTTAAATATTTAGAATACACATTTTGATGTTTTTAGAATACTTATTATAGCAGTTGTACATGATCTAGAAAATTTAGATTACGCTTTCTAACAATTAGAATATGTATTCTGAGAATTTTAGAATATGTATTCTGAGAATTTTAGAATATGTATTCTGAAAAGTTTAGAATATCTAGAAGGATAATGACTGAATTTGAAAATTATTTAAAAGAATATCAAAGATAATGACTGAATCTAAAATATTTGTAATCATAAATATTTTAAAAATAATTTTAGTTATTAAATAAAAATGGTATTTAAAGTTATTAAATAATTTATGTTATTAAATAAAAATCCTATTTATTTAAAATTATTTATTGTTAGATTAAGTTAAAATTTAGTTTTTGGCGATATTTGACGTCTTGTGCTTCATGTAGAAGAGTTTTTGTTTTTTCATAATTATGCTGCATATCTACGTTAAGTGTGGTGTATGGAGATTGTATGATAACAAAGAGTAGAGATTTATTGTTGATGAACAAAAACGTGAGAGATTACTTAATCTGCAATCCACTACATCTCTTGAAGAGTTAAAATCCATGGTTTCAGAAGACTATGAAGTGGAGCAGAGTGTAGTTGATGTGTAATTCAGTTATTTTCCCATAGATCTAAGTGTTGACTCTCATCCCGTTGTTATGATGAATGATAGATAACTCAAAAATTTTGTTGGCTATTTAAAAACGAACAATAAGTTACAGTTGTGTGTGACGTTCAAAGGTAGAGTTGATAACTGTAGTAATAGAGACCATTTTGATTTGAATAAGGAGTCAAGTGATGATGCTAAGAGCGAAGCTATGATGCTAAGGAGCAACGCGCTGATCGTAGGAGTGAAGACAATGATGGTAATGTGTGTGAAAAATCAGCAGTATTTGGGGATGCAGATAAACAGAGTAATGATGATGTTAAGGTCGTTGGTGATCTCAGATCTATGTTGGTAGAGTCGATGGTCAATAAAGGGAACTATTTCAGGAGTAAAGAAGTTTTACAAGCAACTATGGAAATGTATGCGATGAAGTATAACTACGACTACATGATTACTAAATCTGATACGAAATGGTGGTGTATACGCTACATAGATAGTGTTTACAAATGGAGTCTTCGTGCTCAGTTTTTAGAGCAGTCTACATATTTGAAAATCAACAAGTATGTGGGTGAGCATACATGTGCTCCTTCTAAGAAAAATAAATTCTGTAGAATACTTTTAAGAAGAACAATTGGACATCTCATTATGCATAATTATGAGGGTGTCAAAGAAGGACCTAAACCGAATGATATCATTAACATTATCCGTACAGAGTATGGATGCGAACTAAATTATTCCCAAGCTTGGGAGTCTCATGAGTATGCAGTTAATGAAGTTAGAGGAATTCTGGAGAAAAGTTTTGGTAAGATACCAAAATACTTGTATATGTTACAAGAAGCAAATCCTGGTACGTATACAAATTATGAAATTGATTTCAATGGTAGATTAAAATATCTATTTATTTCGTTTGGTCAATCAATAAGAGAGTTCTATAAGTCAAATCGGAAAGTGATTGTAGTTGACGGAACGTTTTTGAAGAGCAAATACAAAGGAGTTCTACTAGTTGCTACAGCCGTAGATGGTAACTCTAATTTGTATCCAATCGCATTTGGAATTACTGATTCAGAGAATGATAGTTCATGGGATTGGTTTTTCATGTAACTAAAGAATGTTATAGAGGATGATGAAGGTTTAGCTTTTGTGTCAGATAGACATCTCTTGATTTGTAACTCAATTGGAATATTCTACCCATTGGCTAGGCATGGTATTTGCATCCACCACTTGATTAATAATGTGATAACATATTACAAAGGAAATGGTGTGGATGGTTTGGTTGCAAAAGCGTCAAAAGCATATAGAGTTGCTGAATTTGAGAAAATATTCAACTACATTTACAACATCAGTTCTTCAATTGGAGTTTATCTAAAGGAAGCAGATGTGACACAATGGGCTCGATGTCATTTTCCTGGATACAGGTATGACATTCACTCCAACAATCCTGCTGAATTGATCAATTTAGCATTGAGAGCACCGAGAGAGTATCCAATAATTCCTTTGTTAGACAGCATCAGAGAAATATTAACACGATGGTTTTATGAGCGAAGAGAATTAAGTGGGAAGGTAAAATATAAGAATAGAAAAAGGTAAAATCAGAGAAAGGATCCTTTAACTACTGAGGTGGAGAAAAAGATATCTAGAAGAATAGAAAAAGGTAAAATCTTTAAAGCATATCCGATTACCAGAACCCGTTTACAGGTTAAAGGTAACAAAGAAAACTACATTGTTGACTTAGAAAAAAGAACATGTTCTTGTGGAAAGTTCAAGATAGGAAAAATTCCATGCATACACACTATAAAAGCAACTTTTGGTATAGGCAAGGATCTATATACATACATTGATGATGTGTATACCACTCCCACATGGAGATCGTTATAAGAGGAATCTATTAATCCAATAGGTGTTTCTGAAAAAGAATAGCGCGTCCCAGAAGATGTTGTAGCTGCAGAAGTTCAACCACCTCAAACAAGAAGACAAACTGGAAGACCAAAAAAACGAAGACATGAAACAGTTGAAGATAGGATAAGATCGTCACAAGGATCAAAGATATACATGTGCAGCAGTTGTGGCAAAGAAGGACATAACAGAATGACATGTTATATTGTGATATAGTACGGTTAGTGACACTATTTTTTGTTTTTTTCTTAACTTATAATCGTATTTTTATTTACTATTTTTTTGTTTTCAGGATTTCATTGCTACTATCATCATCGTCCGTTGAAGGGTAATATTTCATGAATATGTTTACTTTCTACTTTCACAATTTAAGGTGAACAAGCACATTTTTTGTCTTCTTTTTCTTTAGATGGTTTAAATATTATAATTTTCCGATTATATAAGATAACTTTAAAGTTTGAATATTGGATTAAGCCAAATGCGTGGATGTTTTTCTTGTATTTGATGGTTTTGTACGATTGATCACTTTCTATCAAAGCAGTAAACATTGAAGAAGAGGTGAATATCTTGATAAAAATCATTAATGCTAGCATAGAGTTTGAGAAGATGAAAATGGAACTAATAGAGAAGGTAATTGTTAAAGTCATTACTTATCTTCTAATAAAGCTATAAAATTAATTACATAAGACAGAACAATAAGCTAACAATCATTGGCGGTTGGATGGACTTTCGCTGGACCTCTTGCTCTGTCCTACCTTTCTTCTGCATCAGGTGAGACGGCTATCTGCCGTGTGTCCAGAAGAACGGGATTTGGCCTCTGCAGTAAATCGCGTGGCATCATCTGCATATTTACTGCGCCTTTCACTCTCTTTGTTGGCCATTTTTTTATCATCATCTTCTTGGATCTTGGGACGAGATGCACAAATGTATTGTCTAATCTTAGATATTGTTCCCCATATCTTGTGTAGCATCATGTTGTTTGTACGTCCTGTGTCAATGATCCATTGTTGTCTTTCAGCTTCAACATCATGTGGTGGAATTGGTGGTAAGTTGTATTGGGTAGAATCAGATGGCAAGAGATGGTGTGGTTCCGGTGGATATAAAGAGTGATGATGGTCGTATGTGGGCTGCTCTGCTATTTCATCATCGTCTGCATGGTCGAATGGATCAGTGGTAGCATCCAGATGATTTACAAGGTATTCAGGACCTGGGAGAAACTTGAGGTTTTGACGAGAGACAAGTGATGTGATATTGGGTTGTGGTAACTCACAGAACAAAGTTTTACCAGCTCGATCCACATATCGATATGTATCAGGTATGTGGGTTTGGTATTTACTTCTCTTCTTCAATATGAGACAGTTCTCCAAATATTTGATATTAATAGTTCGAACCTCTTTATTTATCTCTGTCGTGGATAGTTGGATGCCTTCAAATAGGAGGAAAATAGGAGTAAGAATCGTACCCATATACAACGCCTTTGTGGAATTAGGACCCGTTTTTCTTCAGGTTTACAAACATAGTAGCTAGTATAGCGCCAAAGTTAACATTGTTGTCAGGCTTCTCCCGATACTCTACCAAAAGATGCTTGACACCATAATAAAGCATCCAAAGCTCATCATCACGAACTGAACCAGACTCTATTTTGAAGAAGAATGTGTTGTTGATGATCTACGCCATTATTCTCAAAACGGATTGCGAATCTTAGAAATCTTAGCCTTTTTTGATGTATAACGCTTTGTCCCAATCAAATTCCAGAATTTTGTTGGGTTTTCGAATTTTGGAACACTGACTTCTTCCCCGTAACTAAACCTGTATATGTCACAAAAATCAAAGAGAGTCAAGGAGCAAATTTTCTTATTGAGGAAGAATGTGGGTTTTTCTTTGCTCGCCACCAGGTTTTTTGGGTCATCGTAAGTGAGACGGCATGTTGTAACAAACTCCCGAAACAAACACAGTGTGTGTTTGATGACAAAGCCGATACAATTTTCCAAAACCCATGTTTGTAAACCCTAGCTCCACATCATTTAGTAATCCAAGCCGCTCCAATACAAGCTTTGAAGCAAAACGTGTTGGTTCAATCTTCACCATTGTCATTGCTTTAACGAAGTCATTGTCGTGTTTATCCATCTTTTTGGTGATTAGTCTCAAGTGAATATCATAGGCTTGAGTCCTCTCATTGTTGTAATAGTATGTTCGATCAATGCTTTTGAATTTTGTTTTTGGTCTCTCTTCTTCACATACATTCTCCTCAACCGCAACTTCTTTTCCCTTTTTACCCATTGCCTATAACAGAGGAAGCATCACTCAATATCTCTTGAAACTCAATGATATTACCAAACTACAATAATTAGTATTTAGGCAAGATTTGTTGACAAAACAGTAAGATTTCACCATATACTCATTGGTTTGACAAAATTGACAAGTAATCAAACAATTAAAATTGTAAACACCAACGAATTCTACTTCAAACATGAGTGATTCAAATAACTAAGAACACATGTAAAGCATTAATTACAATAGCAATCATTGTAGACCATAACGAAGCACCAATCGTGTTTTCAACAAGATGAAAAGAGATTAGAGAGTTGACTCCACATTTCTAAAAAATTCGCCAACAAGTTAGAGATTAAGAAGTCTTGCCTTGGCAGATCGGAAACAAAAATAGTACAAATGGAAAGATAATGAAAATCCTAGTGTAATTGGGGTTTAAATCGCTAAAATTGATTAAAAATTGAAGGTTTTGTGTTTTAATGGAGGTTAGGGATTTGTTCTCCTTCGACGATGAAGAAGAAGAAGTGAGTAACATTTAAAACTTGTCCACTTGATTCAGTCCTTATAATCGATTTTGACCATAATTATTTTGGTTTAATCTTGGTATATCCTGATTTAATTTAAGATTTTTTGAGTAGTTGCAGTGATTGATTGATCACTTAAGTGATCGATCGATCATACACGGTCTAGAAGTAATAAACAATTTGAGTAAATGAAGTGATTGATCGATCACTTAAGTGATCAATCGATCATACACGGTCTAGAAGTTTTAAGTTTTTTGAGTAGTTGCAGTGATCGATCGATCACTGAAGTGTCCGATCGATTATACACGGTCTGGAAGTTTTAAGATTTTTTGATTAATTGTAGTGATCGATCGATCATACATGGTATGGAAGTACTTGCCAATCCGGTTAAATGAAGTGATCGATCGATCACTTAAGTGCCCGATTGATCATACACAGTCTGAAAGTAATAGACTATCCGAGAAATTGAAGTGATCGATCGATCAATGATAAAGACCGATCGATCATAAAATGAAATTAGCTATAGGTAGTTATATGTAGCCAAGATTTGAAATTTGGTATATTGTGTTTTCTCATCATTAATCAAAGATTTTGTCGGTTTCATAATCTTATGATTGAGTAACGCATAACATGGAACACACATTTCTTATAAATACTATGCTTTTGAATGTCTTAAACACAACTACTTGTTCTTCAAATAAAGGAAATATCGGAGAAACAAAAACTAAAAGAGTAAAATTCTTAATGAAGTTCAACAATATCATTAGAAGACAATATCGGACGTTCATACTTCTCCATTCGCTCAATGAACAGAGGATCTTTTGCTGCTTCCCAAAGATCAAATGCAATCTTTTGACGAGTTGCTCTAATGTTCTCATCGCTTATTAAATCCATAGGTAGCTGATGCAAATGACACTCGATGTATTTCAGCGCATAAACTCCGCAATCACTTGCTGACTGATTTAATCTAGGTGGTACAGAGACTGAGACGATCTCATATGGTGTCAAAAGTGGAACTTTCCCATAAACCTTTGTGTGCAGTCCCTTCAGAATACGAGGGATGGTAACTGCAAATGCCTCCACGTACCTTCTGTTATTTTTTCCACTACAATCGAAGACTTCAACTTGTTTTAGGCAGAAGTTAATGCAAACCGAAATCTAATGATTATCGTTGATGAACACCGGGGCATAAATTCGGTTGCAATCAGTAACCCATTTTTTTTCCATCTTTCCATGAGCTGGCAAATTACCATTGGCGTATGATAGAAGATTTGTATGCCACTTGTGACTTTTTTTATTTTTCAAAAACTTCATGTATTCGTTTTTTATTTGCATGCTAAACATACAATTCATGAAACCCACACGATCAAACTTCAACCGTCCTAAAGATGTATTCTCACGAAATACATACATCATAGCATTCATTTCCTGAAAAATATTTAATCTCATTACCACAACAATAACAACGTTACGTAATTCATATCGTTACAAAAATACCTAGTACTATGTTCTCTAAATATGAAATCAAAAATACCTACTCTCTTGTACAACTTTTTTTATTGATTTAGAAAATTTGTCAAAAACTAAATATTTTTCTCTCTTGTCTTGTAAAACAACTCTCTACATAAATTTCTATTTATAGGAATTAGCAACTTGTAATTCCAAATAAAAATAGTAAACACAAAACTTTATCTAAATAAACTAAAGTTTATTTGTATTTTTCTTTTCTCGTAAATCCTAATTTAAAAAAAAATTTACTTATTCTTTAATAAAATAGAAATTTTCTAACACTAACTTCTTCGTAAATTAAAATTAGGTCTACCGTTTTACCAATATATAGATTCGTAATAACGTTTCCAACATCAAAAAATCTTCCGACGGATCCACCATTTGTATCTCGAATTTTGATAACATTTATACTATCTCAATATAGTTATTTTATATTCTCTCAGTTTCATATTATTTATAACTTAAGGTTTTTCACACTTATTAAAAAAATTTTGATTTTTATGTTTTACCCTTAATTAATGTTTATTGATTTTATTTTATTGGTCAAATATTAAAATAATAAGGACAAACCTAAAAATTTTACCAAATATCTACATTGAAAACATTAGACTACAAGTAAAATAAACTAGTTTATTGAATATTATGAAACAGAAGAAGTAATATTTATTAATTTATTGAATATTATTTTATAGAAACTTTACTATACTTGCGCCTGACCGGTTGGTGACGACTCTCTAGGATCTTTTTACTAACTTTACTTTGACTCGAATTATTATCAGGTTTCATTAAGGATAATATTATAGTATTTTTGAACGTGAGGTCTCCATTTTGAAAAATCACTTCGCAATAATAATGATATTCATCGTTTTTTATAACAAATTAATCAAACACTTCATCACATTTGCTTCCCGTATGTCCATCAATCTGCCTTCTTAACCGTTACTCCCTGAAATAACATAACATTAACAAAGTTACTAGTGAAGTTTAGATTATCAATATAACAAAGCACATGTAAGTGACATATAGAGTTACCTTCTGTAATTGCTATTAGCAAGATGATTAATCGTTTCATTCATCTTCTTTAGTTCGTTTTCTAAAAAACAAACACGATTTTTCAAGTCATTTACTTCATTTTCAGTCGATGTTGAAGGAATAGGACCAAGACCAATACAACCCCCACGACCAGGACGATCGCCCTCACGTACGTCAGAGAATTCAGCATACATACTTGAACTGGTATTATTCTCTGATCTATCTCCCGTATTTTGAGTCATCTTCTCGGTTGGTTTTTCCTGAAAGACAAACAAATTCACAACAATAAATGAAACTTACAAAAGTAACATATAACTAAAAAGGACTACAAAAAAATTTCCTCATTAGAATAGAAAAACGGTAATGAGATCAATGATTAATACCAATTCACTATAAAACAAAACAGAACACCTCCACAGATTTATAACAATCATTCAATAGCCAAACCCAAAATACACCATACCAGTGCAAACAATCTTAAAGACTATAATCTCATATAACACAGAATCTAACCGATAAATCTCAAATTTCTTCACTAACCAAGCCACAAGGAGGCTTTTTCCGTCGGCGCTCTAAAACTTCTTCACGATTTGGACGTTTACCCGTCTCATTAAACTGGAAAATTTAACCATATGAAATCAGCTTTAGAATGTCAATCACATTTATACATTATAAGATAAACTTACAGTTCCCTTAGATCGTCGAGCAATGCTTTTTGTCCCGAAAGTATGTTGTGTCTTGCAGTGGCTACTTTTTATATTTTGCTCTCTCAATTTCTGAAGCTCATATATGTAACCTTATTAGCAACTCATAAAAATATATATTAAAGTAAAATATGATACCTTTTTATATTACCTTTGCTTTTTCACTAAACCGTAATTTGACAAAATCATTCCACACTTCTTCTGGAAATAATACTGACATATCTTTTGGTTTATTCTTTATAGCTTCCTCTGGAGTTTTATCTTGAATACGTTGCCATAAACGATTTTTAGCATCTTTGCACCTTTGACTGAGTTTTTCCATCACAAACTTCTTATACTTCTCATTTGAAGCATCAAAATAGAACTTCTGCATAAACATTTTAACAGAAACAATAAGAGTGACGCTAACAATTGCATACTAAAAAATACAAGTATAATCAGTATACCTGAATGTCATGCCAAGATTTATCCTTAACAGATTTATCTATCTTCCTCCAGTCCTCATAAATTATGCCAAATGGGAATTTAGAAGCATAGTTACCAAGCCAAAAACCAAATAGACCTCCACTATCTCCTTCAGTTTTATGATGTAGACCAAACTCAAGAACGACTCTACCACCACCCAAGCTGCCTAGATCGTGCATAGAAAGTCGCCTCTCTTCTGTACTTCCATCAGGATCTACAAGGAAACTACATTGTTGTAAATTCTTACTTTTTATAGTCATCAAAAACTATGTTTTTCAACTTACATATGACCTCAACCACCCATTTTCCTCCGTCATGCCCTTGTGTATGTATAGATTGAGAAGAAGATTCAAGATGCTCCTCATGGTGAAGATCATATTGATTCGCTTTGACATTTTGTGTTTCTTCAACGTGAGGATCAATGATATTTATCTGCATAGTGTTTTTTCAATTTGTGACAATGCATAAATATAAATACAAGTATGATCAGTATACCTGAATGCCATTCCAAGAAATATTCTTATCATCAATTATGTGTACATCAAGCGAACTTATCCAATCAACGTGATTCCTATTTTCAACTATCCCAGATAAAAAATCACGCGGGACATCTTGTGTTTCTTCAACGTGAGAATCATTGTTATCCATCTGTATAGTGTCTTTTCAATTTGTGACAATGCATAAATATAAATAAACATTAATTATAGCAAGGAAACAGAATTTATTCAAATAATAAAACACATTTACAAATAAAGACACAAATACATACCATGTATAGATTGAGAAGAAGATTCAAGATGCTCCTCATGGTGAAGATCATATTGATTCGCTTCGACATCTTGTGTTTCTTCAACGTGAGGATCATTGTTATTCATCTGCATAGTGTTTTTTCAATTTGTGATAATGCATAAATATAAATACAAGTATGATCAGTATACCTGAATGCCATCACAAGAAACATTCTTATCAGATTTATCTCTGTTCCTCCAGGCCTCAGAAGATATGTTTAAACTAATTAGAAAATCATGCGGGTCTTCTTGTGTTTCTTCAACGTGAGAATCACTGTAATCCCTCTGCGTAGGGCCTTTTCAATTTGTGACAATGCATAAATATAAATAAACATTAATTATAGCAGGAAAACAGAATTTATTCAAATAATTAAACTCACATTTACAAATAAAGACACACATACATACCATTCCCATTTCCATGTAAGTTAGATAATAAATCAGGAGGCGGGTCATCTTGTGTTTCTTCAACGTGAGAATCACTGTTATCCATCTGCATAGTGTCTTTTCAATTTGTGACAAAGCATAAATATAAATAAACAATAATTACAGCAGGAAAAACAGAATTTATTCAACTAATTAAACTAACATTTACAAATAAAGACACATCAAAATCGAAATCCAAGAGCCAAATTATATATTAGAGCCTTTTCAAGAGACGATGTTTCTCGGAGCCGGCTCTTTTGATGGATGACGAAAGTTTTATTTTGATTTACGAAAAAAAAAACTAAAAATCGAAATCAAAGAGTAAAACTATAAATCAGAACCTTCTCAAGAGACGATGCTTCTCCAATCGGCCCTTTCGGCGGATGACTAAATTTTTTGTTGGAGTCGCTGAGAGAGTTTAATTTGCTGAGGAAAACATGATCGGAAAGAAGTAAATAACGGAACGAATATAGCTGTACAAGGAAGAAGAAGAAGAAAAGTCAAAAGGTGAACGACTCTCGTAATGACGATATAAACACGTGATACATATGTTACTTATGAAAAAAAATTAATATTTTAATAGATCTGTCGGAAATCTTCAGACGAATTTCCAACGGATTCATTAAAATATTAGTTTAAAAAATATATATAATTGAAATATATTTAATATATATATAATATATATAGTTAATTTAAATCTATATATTTTAGTTTATAGAATATATATATATATATATATGTGTGTTAATTTAAATCTATATGTAGAGAATTTAAATTCACGTTCTTATAGATTTATAATAGAGAACTAAAGAGTGGCCCGCGCTGCATTAAGAACATGATCGCAAAGAAGTAAACAAAAGAACGAACACATAGCTGTACAAGAGGAAGAAGAAGAAGAAAAGTCAAAAGGTGAAAGACTCTCGTAGTGACGATAAGATATCTGGAATAACCTAAGAAACCTTCAACTTTTTGAAAATATTCAAATAACACCTAAACTTTTTGTGAAATAGTTAAACTCCATAGCAAAATTAAAAATATATGTGTTAAAATCAAATATTATTCATTTAGTGATTTATTTTTAGATTTCAAAATCGACATTGGATTTTAATGAGTTTGGAAATGGAATATGCAAAAACTCAAATCCATTGAGTAAACTATGTTATTTCAAAATCCACATATAGAATTTTAAAATTAATGAGGATTTACAAATCCAATATGAATATATAAATGCATGAACCAATAAAAGCTCCTTTAATACAACCACATCCATATCCATATGTTTCTCTAGTTTATCAAATATAAACACACAATTCCGTCAGATTCTTATGAGAGGGTTTGAACTTTATAAAATAAAAAATCTCATTTAACATTTTATTCTCGTCTCTAGCTTATATTTTGAATTTTAGGAAATAAAATATTTTTTGCTATTAACTTAAAACGTGAGTTTATGTCTACTTTTTATAAATGTTAGTTAATCTCAAGAGACTTCTAAATTATTATATGTTTATCTTTTTACCGTAGAGCTAAATATAATTATAATACTATAATATTGGATTTGTAAAATCAATAAAATATATAATAATTTTAAATATTTATTTGCTTTTATATATTTAGTTTATTAATTATTGTTTTAATATATATTTTAAACCTAGTAAAATAAATTTTTGGGTCCATCATTGAGCATATAAATACAAATTGTTAAATAGTTTCAAAACTGAACAGCTGTTTTCAAATTGTTTAGCTTGTTTTTTTGTTATTAATATTTAATAGCGTCAATTGAAACGACCTTAGCGAAATATAAATGACAGAAGAAGTCGAACTTTAGCGTCGTTTTTAGAACTTTAGCGTCGTATGTTAAAATTGTGACTTTTTCTTACATATTCCATACTCGAGAAAATAAGGTGTAATTCACCAGCGAAAAATAAATAACAGAAAAACTTGAACTTAGGCATCGTTTTTAGAAGGGGAACTTTAGCGTCGTTTTTAGAACTCTAGCGTCGTTTTTAGAACTCTAGCGTCATATGTTAAAATTATGACTTTTTCTTACATATTAGCGTCATATTCTAATTAAAAGTTTTTAAAAAAACTTCTATCGCTGCCGTTTTTTTCATGGATAGATATTCAAATTTCAAAGCAAGCGCTTAAAGTTTTGCTTCTCTAACTCAGTTTACTCCCATGTAACGGTTTTTTATTGCTTCCCACATAGTTTTTGTCGTGTCTTGATTTCCAACTTGCATGATCAAATTTTTTGGTATAGATTAGAAAGCAAAGATGTCGCAACATTATTCTTGATGATGTCTTGCATACCTGGTTCAATTGTTTCCCATACTTGATGTACCTTTAAATTTATCTTCATCCTCATTACCTATACGGTGTAATTCGTGATGATGAACATAGGAATTTGAATCAGTAGTTACGGTTATAGCTTGCTCCATCGTGTGTGATATGTAACGCAACGGAATCTCGGTATCTTCTTCTTCGTCGGGAAGTGAAACTACAATAGATCTTGAGTTCTTCTCGACGATCACAAGCTCTGATACCAAATAGAATCCAAGAGGCTTAAAGATTATAAGAACAACTTTTTTTATTGATTTAAAAAATTTCTCAAACACTGAATATCTTTCTCTCTTGTTTTGTAAAACAACTCTCTACATAAATTCCTATTTATAGGGATTATCAACTTGTAATTCTTAATAAAAATAATAAACACCAAATCTTATCTAAATAAAACTAAACCTTATTTGTTTTTTTTTCTTTTCTTCTAAATCCTATTTTTTAAGAATTTACTTTTTCTTTAATAAAATAAAAAATTTCTAACACTAACTTCTTCGTAAATTAAAATTAGCTGTAAGCGTTTTACCAATAGATTCGTAATAACGCTTCCAACATCAAAAAATCTTCCTACGGATCCGCCATTTGTATCTCGAATTTTGATAACATTTATACTATCTCAATTTAAAACTAAAAATAATTATTTTATATTCTCTCAGTTTCATATTATTTATAATTTAAGGTTTTTCACACTTATTAAAAAAATTAATTTTTATGTTTTACCCTTAATTAATATTTATTAATTTTATTTTATTGGTCAAGCATTAAAATAATAAGGACAAACCTAAAAATTTTACCAAATATCTACATTGAAAACATTGGACTACATATACTATAAACTATAAACTAGTTTATTGAATATTATGAAACAGAAGAAGTAGTATTTATTAACTTATTGAATATTATTTTATAGAAACTTTACGGGTTGGTGACGACTCTCTAGGATCTTTTTTCTAACTTTACTTTGAGTCGAATTATTATCAGGTTTCATTAAGGATAATATTATAGTATTTTTGAACGTGAGGTCTCCATTTTGAAAAATCACTTCGCAATAATAATGATATTCATCGAATTTTCTGGGAAGGTAACCTTCTATTTTTGAAAATATTCAAATAATACCTTAATCTTTTGTGAAATGGTTACTCCATAGCAAAATTAAAAATATAGTTGTTGATGACGTTTTTAGATTTGTCCACGTTGCAGTGCAATCTGTATCATATGTTTTTAGAAGGGAACTTTATGACAAAAAGAAGAAAAAAAAAAGGGGAAAAACACGTTAACGAGTGACATCACTAATGTTGTCACCAGAGGATATTCAACCTTTGACATAAATCCTAAAGGTCCATGGTGTTTACTGTAATTATCTTCTGTCCATGTTAAAAATTTAGCGTCATATGTTAAAAATTATGACTTTTTCTTACATATTAGCGTCATATTCGATAAAATATATAATAATTTAAAATATATAATAATTTAGCATCGTTTTTAAAACATAGGCATCGTTTCTAAAAGTTCAGCATCAGTTTTTCGTATATAAATAAAGCTACGATTCACCGTTCCAACCATCACCAACCATGTCGAATCTCAATTCTCAACAAATTAGTGCCGCCATTGAGAATACGGTGGAGGATCACGCTTTGTACTCCTCCACCATTCACAAGGTCATCTTTACTATAAACGGAGTGCTTATCGGGTTTCTCCAGATCACCCCAACAGATGCAGGAGTTCGTAAAGTCACGTTATGCGGTTTCCTGGTTGTCGGCTTTATCTACTTTGTCCTCATAGTCTGCGAAGTGAAGCTCAGAAGAAACCAAGCTCTTATTTATCAATCCGCTGGACACTTCAGCCATCTCTTTGGCGCTCTCGCTGCTAACATGCTCGTCTCGCTTATTTTCCCCATTTTTGCTCTAGTAGTTACTATTCTCTGCTCTATTTGGTTCTTCTTCGTTATGTACCGCTCTTTTGCGAAGAACATGCTCACGGAGGATAACCAGTCCGGATCTGCCAATCCATCGAACCAGCACTCTCCGGTCTAATAGTTTTATACTCTTTTCCCACGCGTCCGGCCAAAAAAACTAAGATAATCAGGTGGTCTTCCAGCTGTTCTCCCAGCTTTTGTTTTAGATTTGCTTTCTACAAGCCGGAACTTGAATTATCTATTTATCAACTGGTAAATCCAATTGCGGACCTGCTGCTATCTGTTTCATGTTATGTATGTTTGTACATTTTATTCTCGTCTCAAGCTTATATTTTGAATTTTAGGAAATAAAATATTTTTTGCTGTTAACTTAAAACGTGAGTTTATGTTCTACTTTTTATAAATGTTGGTTAATCTCAAGAGCCTTCTAAATTATTATATGTTTATCTTTTTATCGTAGAGCTAAAAATAATTATAATACTATAATATTGGATTTGTAAAATCGATAAAATATATAATAATTTTAAATATTTATTTGCTTTTATATATTTAGTTTATTAAATATTGTTTTAATACATATTTTAAACCTAGTAAAATAAATTTTGGTCCATCATTGAGCATATAAATACAAATTGTTAAATAGTTTCAAAACTGAAGAGCCGTTTTCAAATTGTTTAGCTTGTTTTTTTTGTTTTGTTATTAATAGCGTCAATTACAGAAACGACCGTAGCGAAATATAAATGACACAAGAAGTCGAACTTTAGCGTCGTTTTTAGAACTTTAGCGTAATATGTTAAAATTATGACTTTTTCTTACATATTCTATACTCGAGAAAGAAGCTGTGATTCACCAGCGAAAAATAAATGACACAAAAACTTGAACTTAGGCATCGTTTTTAGAAGGGGATCTTTAGCGTCGTTTTATTTTAACCATTGTTTATTGCTTGTTGAGGGACCATGTCTTGAAAACCAAATGTGAAAGATAAATGGCCTTATTAGACTTGTTGACCGGCAATCAAAAAGAGATGGAACAAACTGATGATGAAAGTTAAATTAGCTTAAATAGTTAGTATCGTTTTTAGGTTTCGCCAACATTTAGCATCGTTTTGAGAACTTTAGCCTCATATGTTAAAATATATGTGTGTATTTTGAACAATGTATTTGTATTTTCGTCTATGAAATTTAACTTATATATACTATTTGTTATTTTTATATTAGCAGATTCAAAATTACTATTAAATATTAGTCGTTTCTAAGAAATTTTTTTAATTGGTTTATTGAAAAGTAAAGAACAGCATAATTCTCTAATTTGTATAGATGTAACATCACTTCAAAATCGATGCTAAACAGTAAACAAATTAATAGCGTCAACTACAGAAACAACCTTAGCGCCAAAAAATAAAGGACACAAAAACTTGAACTTTAGCATCGTTTTTAAAACTTTAGCGTCGTCATATATCATTGAGAATATCAATTCTAACTCGAGAGCCGCTCAAACCATCACCAACCATGTCGAATATCAATTCTCTACAAATTAGTGCCGCCATTGAGAATACGGTGGAGGATCACGCTTTGTACTCCTCCACCATTCACAAGGTCATCTTTACTATAATCGGAGTGCTTATCGGGTTGCTCCAGATCACCCCAACAGATGCAGGAGTTCTTAAAGTTAGGTTATGCGGTTTCCTGGTTGTCGGTTTTATCTACTTTGTCCTCATAGTCTGCGAAGTGAAGCTCAGAAGAAACCAAGCTCTTATTTATCAATCCGTTGGACACTTCAGCCATCTCTTTGGCGCTCTCGCTGCTAACATGCTCGTCTCGCTTATTTTCCCCATCTTTGCTCTCGTCGTTACTATTCTTTGCTTTTTTTGGTTCTTCTTCGTTATGTACCGCTCTTTTGCGAAGAACATGCTCACGGAGGATAACCAGTCCGGAACTGCCAATCCATCGAACCAGCACTCTCCGGTCTAATAGTTTTATACTCTTTTCCCACGCGTCCAGCCAAAAAAACTAAGATAACCAGGGGTCTTCCAGCTGTTTCTCCCAGCTTTTGTGTTAGATTTGCTTTCTACATGCCGGAACTTGAATTATCTATCTATCAGCTGGTAAATCCAATTGCGGACCTGTTGCTATCTGTTTCATGTTATGCATGTTTGTACTTAGGATTTCAATTAATGTTTAACCCTGGATTTGAAGGTTTATATGTATATAGTTATATGTTATATCAGTTCATTCCACCGAATTATTTTGTCGTCCTTCTCATTTTCTCCATTTATTCACTAAACAATTAAAAACCAGGATCATCGATTCTAATTAAACGTAACTAAAATACTTAAAACCCTGAATTAACATAAGAATGCGATAACCTTCTAACGGGCCATTTGATGTTTATATACACGTTGTTGCGTCATGATTTCCTCTTTAGATTGTTTTTTCTTTTTTTTGTTATTAATAGCGTCAATTGAAACGACCTTAGCGAAATATAAATGACACAAGAAGTCGAACTTTAGCGTCGTTTTTAGAACTTTAGCGTCGTTTTATTTTAAGCATTGTTCATTGCTTGTTGAGGGATCATGTCTTGAAAAACAAATGTGAAAGATGAATGGCAAACTGATGATTAGGTTTCGCCAACATTTAGCATCGTTACGTACTTATCTCGGTGGGTAAAAGCTAAAATTTTCATACCAAAAATAATATGTGCATCATATCCAATTTATATCTTATTCGTCCTTGATAGCAGAAATTAGGATATATTTGAACTTTTGAAGTTTTTTCTACTAATAACTTTATCTTGTACTAATGATCATTTTAGGCTTTTGTGTACCTTAGATTTTTCGAGCGTTGGCGCAAATACTGTTTTCAACAGAGCATGTTGGAAGAAGACATCTTAGGGAACTTATTCACTCAGATCTTTCTCTTCCAAACCATGATTGCTATGTGAGCAAAAAACATAATCTACTGTATTTGTATTTTCGTCTATGAAATTTAACTTATATGTACTATTTGTTATTTTTATATTATCAGATTCAAAATTACTATTAAATATTAGTCGTTTCTAAGAAAACTTTTTAAATTGGTTTATTGAAAAGTAAAGAACAGCATAATTCTCTAATTTGTATAGATGTAAACATCACTTCAAAATCGATGCTAAACAGGAAACAAATAGCGTTAACTACAGAAACAACCTTAGCATCGTTTTTAGAACTTTAGCGTCATATGTTAAAAATACGACTTTTCGTATACGTCGTTATATGTTCGAGAAATGAGCTATGATTCACCGGCAAAAAATAAATGACATAAAACTGGAACTTTAGCATCGTTGCTAGAACTTTAGCGTCAGTTTTTCGTATATATAATAATAACTCGAGAGCCGCTCAAACCATCACCAAACATGTCGAATATCAATTCTCTACAAATTAGTACCGCCATTGAGAATACGGTGGAGGATCACGCTTTGTACTCCTCCACCATTCACAAGGTCATCTTTACTATAATCGGAGTGCTTATCGGGTTGCTCCAGATCACCCCAACAGATGCAGGAGTTCTTAAAGTTAGGTCATGCGGTTTCCTGGTTGTCGGTTCTATCTACGTTGTCCTCATAGTCTGCGAAGTGAAGCTCAGAAGAAACAAGGCTCTTATTTATCAATCCGTTGGACACCTCAGCCATCTCTTTGGCGCTCTCGCTGCTAACATGCTCGTCTCGGTTATTTTCCTCATCTTTGCTCTCGTCGTTACTAATCTCTGCTTTATTTGGTTCTTCTTCGTTATGTACCGCTCTTTTGCGAAGAACATGCTCACGGAGGATACCCAGTCCGGAACTGCCAATCCATCGAACCAGGACTCTCCGGTCTAATAGTTTTATACTATTTTCCCACGCGTCCGGCCAAAAAAACTAAGACAACCAGGGGTCTTCCAGCTGTTTCTCCCAGCTTTTGTGTTAGATTTGCTTTCCACAAGCCGGAACTTGAATTATCTATTTATCAGCTGGTAAATCCAATTGCGGACTTGTTGCTATCTGTTTCAAGTTATGTATGTTTGTACTTAGGATTTCAATTAATGTTTAACCCTGGATTTGAAGGTTCATATATATATATATATATATATATGTTATATCAGTTCATATATATATATATATATATATGTTATATCAGTTCATTCCACCGAATTATTTTGTTGTCCTTCTCATTTTCTACATTTATTCACTGAACAATTAAAAACCAGGATCATCAATTCTAATTAAACGTAACTAAAATACTAAAAACCCTGAATTAACATAAGAATGCGATAACCTTCTAACGGGTCATTTGATGTTTAGATACACGTTGTTGCCTCATGATTTCCTCTTTAGCTTGTTTTTTTCTTTTTTTTTTTGTTATTAATAGCGTCAATTACAGAAACGACCTTAGCGAAATATAAATGACAAAGAAATCGAACTTTAGCGTCGTTTTTAGAACTTTAGCGTGATATGTTAAAATTATGATCTTTTTCTTACATATTCCATATTCGAGAAATAAGGTGTGATTCACCAGCGAAAAATAAACGACACAAAAACTTGAACTTAGGCATCTTTTTTAGAAGGGGAACTTTAGCGTCGTTTTATTTTAAGCATTGTTTATTGCTTGTTGAGGGATCATGTCTTGAAAAACAAATGTGAAAGATGAATGGCAAACTGATGATTAGGTTTCGCCAACATTTAGCATCGTTTTTAGAACTTTAGCCTCATATGTTGAAATATATGTGTGTTTTGAACAATGTATTTGTATTTTCGTCTATGAAATTTAACTTATATATACTATTTGCTATTTTTATATTGCAGATTCAAAATTATTATTATTATTAGTCGGTTCTAAGAAAATTTTTTTAATTGATTTATCGAAAAGTAAAGAACAGCAAAATTCTCTAATTTGTTTGATGTAACATCACTTCAAAATCGATGCTAACCAGTTAACATATTATTAGCGTTAAATACAGAAACAACCTTAGCGCGACAAAATAAATGACACAAAAACTTAAACTTTAGCATCGTTTTTAGAACTTTAGCGTCGTCACATGTTAAAAATACGAGCTTTTCTTATATATACCATATTCGAGAAATAAGCTATGATTCCTCGGCACAAAAACTGGTTTAGCATCGTTTCAAAACCCTGAATTAACATAAAAGAATGCGATAAGCTTCTAACGGGTCATTTGATGTTTAGATACACGTTGTTGCCTCATGATTTTCTCTTCTAATCTCTGCTTGAAGAATGCGAGACCAATCCTTTGAAAGACGAAGCCTCAATTGTCCGAAAACATGGAGAGCAGCGGAAACTTAGAGGAAATAACGTGTATTATAAGTTATCAAAATAATAATAATGTGTATTATATATACTATATTATGCCCCCGCTATTAAAAAAAATGTTAAATTTCATTGATAATATTTGTATCCGCACATCTTTTTAGATATTATTTTGTAACTAGTTTTACAAATCGGATTTGAACCACACGCACTCCATCTTGCAATAAACTTTTAACTATTTATTTTATTATAATAAATCGGATTTTAATTTGACGTACTTATCTCAGTGGGCAAAAGCTAAAATTTTCATACCAAAAATAATATGTGCATCATATCCAATTTATATCATATTCGTCCTTGATAGCAGAAATTAGGATATATTTGAATTTTTTCTACTAATAACTTTTATCTTGTACTAATGATCATTTTAGGCTTTTGTGTACCTTAGATTTTTCGAGCGTTGGCGCAAATACTGTTTTCAACAGAGCATGTTGGAAGAAGACATCTTAGGGAACTTGTTCACTCAGATCTTTCTCTTCCAAATCATGATTGCTATGTGAGCAAAAAACAAAATCCACTGAATTGGTCTTGCTAACTTAGTTATAAAGTGAATGATTTAACTAACACATTGAGATGAAATATGCAGACGTATCGGTATTTGCTAGCTACGCATTGGGGTAATGATGAACATGTCCGCAGAGAACTTCATCAGGTGAAAGTATGTCATATTACATACATATATGTCATCATCTTAATACCAATAAAGCAATTAATCTATCAAAGATGTGAACTTTGCAGGGAAGTATACAGAAATGGGTGAGATGCGAAGGGGTTTTGGATTATGAGAAAGACATAAAGAGCAGTGTACCGTATCATCGAAACAATAGGATCAAAAGGTTTTATAGCTCATTGATTTATAGTGGTGATCATGACAGGTTTGTGCTTTTTCTTGGAACCCAAGCTTGGATTAATGTAATCTCTCAACTATTCAATCACTGACGAAAGGAGGCCATGGTTTGTTAACAATCAAGTTGTTGGATTTACGAAGACTTATGCCAACAATATGACTTTGCCACTATCAAGGCAAGTTGTTGTTTTTTCGTCGCTATATTTTACAATTGAAAAAGGTATTTTATAATTGATTTAATTTTGCAGGGAGGAGGGCACGTTGCATAGTATAAACCAAAGGAGAGCTTCGTGATGTTTATGAAGTGGACACGTGGCCAACCTCTATAATATAGTGAGCTCCAACGAATCCAACAACATAGCCTTTTAAAGATAAAATAATCAAGATATGAATAATTTTCTATGCTCTTTCTCTATGAAACAAGGCCCATCTGACTTTTCTAATGATTTCAAAGCCCACCTGACACTATTTTTTTTATTGAATCTTTTTTTATATGTATCTGCAACCGCAGCTCTTGTGTCACCAACAAATTTTCCCATCTTGCAATGTAATCTGTATCATCTGTTGATATGTGTCGTCATCTTGAATGTAACAACCAGTTACAAATATATTTTCAATCTCTTCTTTTTAATGAGTTTTAGAACTCAGGTTTATCTTGTATCCTTGCATTTTGATGATTTTCAAGGTTCATACTGACTCAGAATCTCTCTCTAAGTAGTTTTGGCATCTGTGATGATTCTAACGCAATGGTTATGTTTTATTTGTCGCACCAGCTGTATCATAACATGTTTCAACACCTACACAACTCAGCAGCATCTCAAATAAACTAACAATCTTTCCCTTAATGGTTGAGTTATAGCTCACACGATCTAGCATCTTCAGAATGCGTGTTTGTGATATGATTTTTGATTCGTGTTTCACCACATACTCCTCCAAGTTCACAAAGTTGTCGTTATGGTCAACGCCAGAATTCTAGGATTACTCCAGCTCGTGAGGAAACAGTCCTCTGTTATGGAAACACATAAAGCTGCATTCCTCTGTTTCTATGTCTTCGCTTTATTCTACTCTGTTCTTCGCATCAGAGAAACCATAGATCTGTAGCTACGACCTGGCTTAGTCCCAAGGTTTGTCGGACACACGAGCCATCTCTTCGGCGGTCAAGCTGCTATAGTGCTCATCTCCGTGGTTAGTGCCGCGTTTGCTTTAGCCATTCTTCTTCTATGGTTTCTCTGGCTCTCCGCCGTTGTTTACAACACTTTAAGTGAAATCATGATCTACTTGAAGGCAAACAAATCCAGCACCGGTTTTCCTCAGTTGTCACCGGTTTGAAATCATGTGGTTCATCTATGGATGAAAGGTAGTAGAATCAAAGTTCAAATGGATGAACAATCGACGCAATTTATATGAAAATGTCCATGTTATAAACAGACCAAACCGGCTTATTCAGACTGTATATATTAATAAGTAGATAATGTGGAAGAATATTCCAAATACTTATTTAGTTGGACGTGGAAGAAACGACCTATAAATCGAGAACGCTTTCGATATATGGAGATTTAAAAATATACATATAGAAGGGTGTTTTTCATATTACTAGATTGTTGTATGCTTTGGTTATATTATTTTACTGGTTAAGTTTACATGTCTTGAATCGATTGGTTAATACGTAAACCAATCTTGGATTCTACTTGGGATTAGTTATGACTTATTAATGATTTAGTTCACTTTTCTTTATTGGTAAACAAAGATGCGGACAAACAAAAGATACTTAAACTCCAAAAATATGCTTTGATCGCCTGTTTAGTCGTTAAATAAACCATGTAAACCCTCCAAGTGTCTAAAACACGCAGTTTCCTTTCCTTCTATAGGATAATTATTTGTGCAAACTCACTTTTACGATTGAAGTGTTTACTTTTTAACGAAAAGGGTAGGAGTCAAACAAGATGAGAGATTTATTTGTGGCTTATAAATGTTCGTGGAAGCTTCCCAGATCCCAGCTCCCAACTCCTTTTGGACCTACACAATGAAGATTAGGGGCATAAATGTCAGACGAAAGCTGAATAATACACGGGACGGCAAGAAACTGCTCTCTCTCTCTCTCAAAGTGAGAGAGATAAGAGCGATTATGAAGCAAGTACTTGTATATTTTCGTTTACAGAAATGAAAACTAAAACCATACTTCTATTCTCGTGCCTCTCGGCACATGGGTTTATGCCCCCACATCAAATTAAAAAGTGATTGGCAAACCAATAAAAAATAGGGAATACGTCATCTAACCGAAAAAAAAAGGTAAAGCATCAAAAGTTTACAAATAGTAACATCAATGTGAGGTTATATACATCATGAAAACTATTGGAATCTAGTGAAAACAACATTTTCATTAATTTAAAGTGAATTAAAACATATCTTTTGAAAAATGTATTGCAATAAAATATATCTTAAAAATGTATTTCAAATTCTGTTAATTCAAATACATTTTTCAAGATATATTTTAGTTTAACTTAATTTAATGAAACCCTAACCATTTTAACCTAAATCCTAAACCCTAAACCCTAACCATTTTATTTTTTATCCGTAACCATTAGTCATGTTCCCTTCTGATCAAATCACACAGAACCGGAGTTCCGGTAATGAGATCGAGGAGGAGGAGGAGCATGGTGCGTACTCCTCCACCGTGCACAAGCTTATCATCTTTATAAGTGGCGGAGCTATTGGATTGCTTCAGGTAGTCACAAGCCAATCATCAATCAACGAAGCAGACCGTAGAGCCACGATCATTTGTTTCATGGTCATCACTCTAATCTACACCATCCTTCGAGTCTGCGAAATAAAGCTTCGAAATAAACTTAATATCCGCAATTTCGATGGGCACGTCAGCCATCTCTTTGGGGCTCTCGCAGCTCTCATTCTCATCTTTCTTATTTCGCCAACCTTCGCTTTGATCGTGGTTCCTCTCTAGCTTGTTTGGTTCTTCGTTTTTATGTATGTCTCTTTCTTAGAGCTCGTATTTCCGAAGGATAACGCCGCGGATTCACAGGTTTAATGTATTTCGGGAGCTCGAGTTGACCAACTCGTCACCGAGATACCAACCCGTGGTCTTCGAGATATCCAATTCCAGCTGGTTGGTATCTCGATCTTTATGTGTATATATATCTTACTATTTTCCCAGTTGGAGATCTGATTTAAGAGCTCTTAAGTAACTAAAATCTGTGTATTCTATTTTTTTTGTAAAATATTTTTGTATATATGGGAGACCGTTGTGTATTGTATTAGAATATAGCATATTCTGTAAATACGGTTGTAGTTAGTTCACAGTATCTTCGGATCTCTCCTTTCGGGGTGTAACAAGAGTCTATATATTCAAACATCAATAACACAGCCTCGACAGAGAATTATCTTCAGTATCTAATATGGTATCAGATTCAAGTCGATACGTTAAAAAAAAAAAAAAATTTTACGTTTATCTTCATCTTCTTCCTCTCTCTCTCATCTGTTTACATTTTTTTTCTCTTTCAAACCATCAAAATGGCGGCCACACCTGTATCAGACAGAGCCTATGGAGTTACAAACATCAAGTCAAACATCCCAGTTATGCTTGATCTTCAGTATCTAACATATTGTTTATGAGTTCGGACATACTTTCTTGTTTTTGGTTTTTTTTTGTGGGAGATGCTCATAGTAGTTGCTATCTTTGGACATACTAGGTATCTTTTTTTTTCTTTTTCCGTTTTTGTTCCACAAACGCTATTCAATCTTTCTCCATTTGGCATAATATTAAATAAGGTCTACCTAATAAATGAAAAAAATGCCCTACAAAATCTATCACACACTGACACACGTGAGTTCCTTTGTACTCGAGATGGCCATGATATTATATTTCTCAGATTTATTTTTCTTTTTAGTTCATTCGATATCTATATTTTTTCATTCGATATTTTCGGTTGCAATAGGATTCAAACGGTAATTCGTTGTTTACCTTAAAACGAACAAACACGTTAGTTTTATCTACAATACCATTCTAGATGGTTGTTTTTTTTATCTCTGCATTTTTACTAGTTACGAATTAACTTATCTTTAACAAAATAAGTTGGGTTTTCTTTTCTTTTCTAAAAGTCAGTATATAAAGCTTTTCGGCTGCGCGACAGCTTTGATCTACGCATGTTTTTCTTTTTTAAAATCCACTACAATCTCTTTGGAGGATTCGTTAAATTTAATAAATTCTTCAGACCAAAAACGTATGGTATTTTTTTATATTCTTAAGTTGTGATATTTAAAAACAACGTAACTAAAAATGTGCTAATCATGTGAATGCCCCACAGTTTTATTTCTTTGCAAGAATCCAAAATATATTTCATCGCGTATGACCACAGTTTTTACACAGTTTTTACCTAGATTTTATTGTTCTTCGCGTATTTTCTTACAGAATTTCGTTTTAAGATTTAAGATTAACTAGTATATGACTAGGAGATATAATTGGATGACTATTAAAAATTTACCAATCGAATAAAAGAGACAATATCAAAAAGAAGAAAAAAGTGAGTAATTAGAGAGACGATCCAGACTCAGATACCAACAAAAACAAAAGGCAAAAGGCAAAACATGTGAGACGATTTGGTGCTCTTCTGAGTCATTGTTCCTTTTTGTTTCTCCCATATATCTTTCTTCTCTGACTTATCAATATCATGAATAGTAACTGACAATAGGCAGATCTCCAACTTCTTGTTCTTGTCGGCGTAAACATGTTTTTGTTTATTTATTTTTATCAAAGGATTTTCATTTTACTGTCATTTTCTAGAGTAAGTTTTGATGATTTTAACTTTAAAAGGAAAAAAAAAAACTGTTTCTTCCCAAATCGAGGCAATTTTACAGGCATGTAGTGATTTCCTTAAAAGAGATTATATCTTAAATTAAAAAATTGTCTTTCAAATGGTCATGTGAGCAACGACCCCACCTAATCAGCGATTTTCCGACAAGGTGGCCCCATAAAAGCTTTTAAACTTTGGTGTTACAGTGAAAGCTACTAAATCACAATTCAGATTTTTTTCGCTTTAAAGCCTGTTTGCTATATAATCACTAGACTTTCACCACGAGTCTAATTTCGTTCTCCATTGCCCACCTGACTTTGACTCGTCTCCTAGAAGCATGCCCACATAGTAGTATCATACATTATCACACGAAAGGTCCACATGTACCATATATATTACATGAGCTTACCGGACCCTCAGATTGATTAATGGAGTTCAAAGACTGACAAATACTACTTTTCACTAAAAGCAATTTTCAATTTGCTTCTATTTCCCTGAGTTCCATTTGTAATGGTTACTATTTATTTTTTTTAGCTCAAATGTAAGGAAAATGCGGTCATTGGTGTGTTAATTGAATATATCAAAATAAAAGGGTGAAGTCCCTTTCAAAATACTCTAATTTTCCATTTATGGTTTTCTTCATATATTGTTTTTTTTTCTCTTTGCCCAAAAAATTCTTGTCGACCATTAATGTAAAACATATCGTTTGACACGTATAGTTAGGGCTTTATAGTCAGCCAATAGCAAATGAATACTGAATGGAAGGTTCTTTTTGTTAGCGAATCAAATCTGAGGATTTAAAAATATTTTAAAATAATGATTTAAAAAAAATGGATTCGGGAGAAGTTTGAGTTTTGTTTTTCAATTAAATTCTCGCAAAGATTATAATATCACTTGTCACTGGCGGAGCTATGGAGATGCAATTGACACCCATAAATTTTTTTTATAATGTCTTAATATAATTAAAAATTGGCACCCTTCACATAAGATTATTGACCCTCTAGCTATAAATATGTCTAATGTTATTAGAAAACCCAATTCAATTTTTCAAAATAAAATAAAATAGGCCCACAAAATTAAAATCAAACGATGATAAAGAAAAAAAATCTGAAATTAATATAATTATTAATTTTAACACAAAACCAATTCATTCAATAACCCTAACTATTACTCATCGTTGCTTCACCTTATTTTTTTCTCTTCACTGTCTTCTTCCTATTTTTGTTTCCAATCCACGGTTCAACTCTAATTTCTACCTTCTAGGTAAAAACTTATATTCTTTTTAGATTGGCATATTACTTAAATTTTACACAAGAATTTTTACTAATCAATTTCAGTTTAAATAGATTAAAAATATGCATGCTCTTTGTTTTATTTATGTAGGTATTTAGATAGCATGAAATGGATCGGTTTGGTGTGAAAAGAAAATCTCTACCAAACAACATCGATTTGGATGATTTGTCTTGGGATCTAGTTAAGAGAAAATATTCTAAGTTATCATCATAATCAAAGAAACGAGGTACGATGCAAGTATTTGATGAGAAGATCTTTTCAACCTCGTGATCATAATTTCAAAACAAACACCAATATCAAATGTCTTACAGAATTTTAATCCACATTGGTTTTACAAATATGATGGTTGGTTAGAGTATAACGTGGAGTCAGAGAAAAATTATTGTTTATGTTGTTACTTATTCAGAGATCAAGTTGAAAAATAAGGTGGGAGTGATGCTTTTATTTCGACCGGTTATTCTAGTTGGAATAAGACATATGAGTTTAATAAGAATGAAAGTGGTCCTATTAGTTTTCATAGCAATGCCAAAAAATAAATGTGACGATTTGGTGAGAATAGGCCAGTATATAATACATGCTTTACAAGATCAAATAGATGCTACAAAAAATAAGTAGCAAATCCGATTGAGTGCTTCGATTGATGTTTCTAGATATTTGTTACATCAAGGATTACTTTTCCGTGGACAAGATGAAGCAGAAGATTCAACAAATAGAGGTAATTTCTTAGAGCTTCTCAAATATATTGATGGTCAAAATGAATATGTAAGAAGCGTTGTGATGAAAAATGCTCTTAAAAATAGTCAGATGGCATCTCTTTCAATTCAAAAAGACATTGTGCATTATTTTGCAGGAGAAGTAACTAAATCTATTATCCATAAAAATTGATAACAATGTTTTGGTTTATTAGTAGATGACTCCGCTTATGTTTCAGATAAAGAGGAGATGACAATGATTTCTCGCTTCGTTGATAACTATGGGGTAGCAAAAGAAAGATTTATTGGTATTAGTCATGTGAAAAAGACTTCTTCTTTATCTCTGAAAGGTGCTATTGATTCTTTGTTTGTCAAATATGGATTGAGTTTGAAAAACCTGAGAGGACAAAGTTATGATGGAGCCAACAATATAAAAAGAGAATTCAATGGATTGAGATCATTACTTTTGAAGGAAAGTAGTTTTTCATATTATGTTTATTGCTATTCATCAACATCAGTTGGTCATTGTGGCGGTAGTAAAAAACACTTTCTCAAACTTTTTTTGATATGATTTTTATTTTACTGAATGTGGTTGGAGTTTCATACAAAAAAAAATATAAACAAAAAAAAATTGCAAAAAAAATTGAAGAAAAGATTAGTAATAGTGAAATTAAAACTAGAACATGACTAAATCAAGAACTTTCATTTCAAAAACCTTGACATACTCGTTGAAGTTCACAGTATACGACATTATTGCGATTTGTTGAGCTGTTTTCATCAATTATTGAAGTTTTGAATATATTCATAATGAAAGCACATACACCACCAAACCATCAAAAATAACAAGTATATACCCTCCTTAAATATTTTCTCATCTTAAATTTTGTTTTCTATTTATAACTAATGCTGCTTATTTTGGGATTCAGTGACAATTTATGAAAGGCTTACACCAGTTACTTGCTCCGCCACTGTCACTTATTGATGAACGATACCAAAAATATAATTGAACGAGAAAGGTCTTTTTCAGAGTAAAGACTAAAAGAGTATCGAGCTCCTTTTCCTAATATCGGGAATTAATTTAGGTAGCAAAAGTATTATTTTGTAAATATCAAAATTCTTTTACAAGTAAAAAGCATATATTTAACAAAAAAAGTAAAAAGCATATATATATATATATATATTCAATGTCTACGTAAACAGTTGTGAGTAATAACGAAAGGAGATGTAAAAAGGACTAAAAAGTAAAGGACATGAGAAAAATGATCATATCGGAAATATTCTAATTTAGGTATACATATAATCTATAAAGTTTAGTCTACATGGCATTTGCTTTCGTCACTCTTCGCTGCCTTTTCTGGCTCTCTGGCATGTCTTACCACTACACTATCAACGAATCAAGATCATTTTTCTCGGAGGCGAACTTATCCGGCATCGGTTCAACCCAGTCATTACTGGTTTAATATCGCTGTTGTGTTGTTTGAGTGTGGGGGTCCACTAACTACATATGGACCTTACACTGTTTTACAACTTACATGGAAATAGATAAAGACAAAAAAAGAAGGGTAAATTATCTCACTTGCTCGGTCAGTTTTTTTTAACAGGGGTATCTGGACCAAAGTCCAACTAATCTCTCAGGAGGACAGTACCAACGAAATAAAAATTTATATTAGATATATAGAACAAACAATTTCGTATGATATGAATTAACAAATAAAATAATTTAAAATATTTATTTTCTTTTCTTCTGGTATATAAATTTCTATTAATTTTACTTATATTTTGTGTTAAATATAATATTACGATATTTTAAATATTTTAGTTATCTTTTGGAAAATATTTATTATTTATAAAAAACATTTAATAAATTTAAAATTAGTATGTCTCACAAAAATGGAGGATCCATGCAAATGTTACCCTCTATCGGCTCTACCCATGTGATTAAGAAAAGTCACATGGCCTCCAAATATTTTGAAGTACTAAATTGGTGGTCTTTGTTATCTGCTTCTCCATCATGCCGTTTTTTCTCTTTTAATGGTCACCGTCTTCATGATCTCCTCTTAACCACGAGACTTTTAATGCACAATTTTTATTTAACTTCAATCAACAAGGTTTAATAAATGATATACAATTGCATATATTCACAAAAGTTAAACTTATCTTAACTAGCGAATAGATTTTATACAAATCTTACAATATATCTTTAATTTTTTATCAAAATATATTTTTAAAATATTTTTGGATTGGCCTTGAATTTAAAAACAAATGTCCCTAAAAATAGAAAATAAGAGAAAAACTTACGATAACCATTTCTCTAACCCAAAAAAAAACAAACTTGGAAAATAAGAAACCCATGATAAGTTAAATAATAGAATTCCTCAAAATCTTAGAAATACACGGACAAAGAAACCAATGAGCAATTCTCATGATTGTCACACACTTTTTAAGAAAGAAAAAATTAACGAATCATGTTTCCTCATCCAAACAAGTCTTATTTCCTCATCCGGGCATAGACTTGTTTCTTCATCCGGACAAGTCTTATTTCCTCATCCGGAGAAAAAAATTAACGAATCATGTTTTTTATTTGTCCGACTAAAAATAAGAAAAATAATACCCATGTGATTAAGAAACAATAACGTGGCCACCGATCTTTTCTCGAAGTAAATTGGTGGTCTTTGCCGTCCTTTTCTTCAGTGGTCACCGTCTCCTTTTAATCATAAATTTTTGATTTAACTCTAATCTACAAGGTTTAGAATCAAATGCTATGATACTATAATAAATTAGAGAATGTTTTTGCGTTATTATTAATCAACAATATACAATTATATATATATATATATATATAAGAGTTAAATTTATCTTAACTAGAGATATAACTTATTTAAATAGGATTTTTAGAATACTTTTTATTTTGGACTTCACAGATGTTGCTTTATAAGTGGACTTAACGATTAATAAGAGTTGGTCTCCAAGATACACATTTAACTTTTCAAGTTATCTCTAATAGTTTTCATTTAAAATTTATGGTTAAAACTTAAAACAAACAAACTGGTTGGTAAAGGAGTGTTTGATAGATTTAACGACGTGTTTATTAGGTTTTCAACGAGTCACTGTGGTTTGGATTCTTTGGAACACTTAATTACTACATACCTATTCATAATCAACGCTTAATGACTCATAATCTCACGGCATGTCTTTTTTTTTTATATAATTAATACTTCAATTGGCGATAACCATTCATAATAAAGGATCCGTACTAATCAGTTTACTCTTATAAAACGTGTCATAGGTAGGCTCATAGCTTGTCGAAAAGACATCAGGAAACACAAAACACAAAAAGAAGATCTCAATCATGGAGACTGTCTCTGCCGATAACCATACACTCCTAATCTCCGGCGATGAATAGGAGAAGTTAACCGCATACTCAGCCGCTGTCCACAAAGTCGTCGTCATGGTCAATGCGGGAATAATAGGATTGCTTCAGCTCAAGAAACAACAGTACTCCTCAGTTTTGGAAACACATAAACCAACATTGATCTGTTTCTGTCTCTTCATATTCTTCTACGTCATCCTTCGAGTGCGTGAAGCCATAGTCGTGCGCCAACGATCTGAGTTCGTCGCGAGACTTGTTGGACACACGAGCCATTTGTTTGGTGGTCTCGCCGCTCTCGTTCTCGTCTCTGTCGTTTGCATGGCCTTTTCTTTCGTCCTTCTTCTTCTCTGGTTTTTCTGGCTCTCCGCCGTGGCTTACGACACTTTCAAAGAAATCAAGATCATCTACTCGGAGGCAAACAGAACCAGCGCCGGTTCACCCCATTCGTCGCCGGCTTAATATCTCGTTGTTGTGTTATTTGAGTTTACTATGAGTATCCATGACCACTCTTATCAAAAAAAAAAAGGTATCCATGAACATTCGCTTTGTTTAAAAAAAAAAAGACATTCGACAAGATTTACAAATAAGGTATTTAATTAATGACGATTTGTTAAATTGGATCATTAAAAAAACTCAAAATAAATGAAAATGAAGATGATTTTTGTTTTAATTAAAGACGTTCACACTATTGGTCCATAATCCCAACGACCTAGATACCAAAGAACTGGTTATTGGTATTTCTCTCATAATGCCATTGAAGCTTGTAATTCGGATTAAAAACTCATATATCCTTATTCGACAAGTTTATAACATATTAAAGATTGTTATAAGCAATACAAACCCAATACATAATCTTTAAATAACTCACTTGGTTGCACGGAAGCAAGTTTTCAAAAGCTTCTAAAAGCTTTCAATTCTGATTATGATTCTAAAATGGCAAAATGAACCTGCTATGAAGCTTCCGTATACCTTAGGCCAGAAATAAACTTATGTTAAAACTCATTGGAAACTTCGTAACACAATACATAGTTGGTTAATAAAGAGTTGGGCCTAGTTTGAAGTCCAGAATAAACCAAAAAGGCCCATAAACTTCTTTAGGGTAGCATCGTAAATACTAATGATTCCAAATTACGCATTTCGCATGCGTATGTGAAAGGGACAAAGGAGTCCAATACCAGAGTCGGTGGTATCAGTTATCTTCTTCTCTCTTTTTCTTACTTTCGCCGATCTCTAAGGAGAAATTTGCACTATCGCAAATCTAGGATTTGTAAAGAACAATGAATCGTCACCACGATCCCAACCCTTTCGATGAGGAAGAAGAAATCGTCAATCCATTTTCTGTAATCCTCTTCTTCTTTCTCCCTTAATCTCCGCTTTCTACATTTTTTTCATTCGATTTTGATTTTTCTTTACGGTAGAGAAATCTAGATCTCTCACTTACTTGGAGTTTTGTGCCAATGGAATCTAGCAGAAACTGAGGACTGGGGACTGTGTTTTCAATTTAATTTGATTACGGGAAGCTCAGTTCTATCTTAAAATGATTTTAACACTGTTGAGGTGATAGATCTCTGGATTTTACCGATACATTAGATTAATATACACAACTGTATCGTTGGATCTGAGAACTCTACTCATTCGTTTAGTTTTTGGAGTATGAAACTCAATGTTGAAGTTTTGTAAGTTATTGTCATTTGAAATTTTGATAATTTACTGATTATTTGTAATTCTTGATGATTTTTTTTGCAGAAAGGCGGTGGAAGAGTTCCGGCTGCATCTCGGCCAGCTGGATTTGGCCAAAGTCTTGATGCTACGGTTGATATTCCATTGGATAATATGAATGTAATGACATATTATATCCCTAAACTCATGAACGTTTTTGTCACTGTAATTTATCTTATATATCTGTTTAATTGGTGTAGGACTCTTCACAGAAGCAGAGAAAGCTTGCTGACTGGGAAGCAGAGCTTAGGAAGAAAGAAATGGTTTCTACTATTGTTATGAATTTGTTAAACATATCTTCACTGTGCTTGTTGAATTTTTACTGATTGACACTCTTTATGTTCTGTAAACTCAGGATATTAAGCGAAGAGAGGATGCTATTGCTAGTTGTAAGCAAATGACAACTTTATGACGATGTTATTCATTCGCTCTGAACGGATGATTCCTAAATCCTGACCATGCCTTTTAATTTGTGTTGCAGCTGGTGTTCAGATAGATGATAAAAACTGGCCACCGTGTTTCCCAATCATACACCATGACATTGCTAACGAGATACCAGTTCATGCACAAAAGCTTCAGTATCTGGCTTTCGCTAGTTGGTTAGGTAAGTTCAATTTAGTTTGGTTGCCTCTCCTTATGCAATATATCTAATCTGGTGTACTGATGTGTGATGGGCTTTACTGCTCGATTTTTATACTTTCAGGTATAGTTTTGTGTCTGGTATTCAATGTCATTGCAACGATGGTCTGCTGGATTAAAGGCGGAGGTGAGCTCTATACTATACTAGTTTATCTTGCGAGGGTATCACTTTCTATGAAGTTCTGATTGGATTTGGTTGAACTAATGCTGGTTTTAACATATTAATGATAGGTGTTAAAATCTTTTTCCTTGCCACGATATATGCGTTGATCGGATGTCCGCTTTCTTATGTACTATGGTACAGGCCACTCTACCGAGCCATGAGGTAACTAATCCTTTTAGCTAGTTCTCTTCCAATGGTCTTGATACAATTGTAGGTCAATTTCCTCTGTGCATTGATACTTGTTTAACAAGACAGGTTATATATTTGAATTACTTTATGGCCTTGTAGGACTGACAGCGCTTTGAAGTTTGGTTGGTTTTTCGTTACCTACTTGGTGAGTTTATTAAACGCTTGTCATATATAATTTATATCTTACCTATAAGCAGATTTACTTCCCATTGCTACATGATTGACCTTAGCTCTTAACAGATTCACATTGGCTTCTGCATTGTTGCTGCTATTGCCCCTCCAATCTTTTTCCATGGAAAATCATTAACGTAAGCCTTCCAATCAATAGCGTACGATTCAAATGTAGTTAGTTAGTCTGTTGAGAGTTTCGCTAGAAAAGTTATAAATTCTTCTGATAGGTTTATTAATATTGAGTTATAAGTTAAAAATGATAATCATCATTTTCTCTTTGACCCTTGTCTGCTCTAGCTCTGTTTCAATTTTGTAAAACTTTTGTGGACAGAAACCTCACAAGTCACAACCACCAAATTAGTGCTCTATATTGTAATGATTTAGAAGATTCCTTGTACCTGTATGCTTTGTTGCCTTGATATTAACTTTAAACCCATCCTCTTTTGGATCAACAGGGGTGTGCTTGCAGCAATTGATGTCATCTCCGACAGTTTATTAGCCGGGGTACGAGCCATACATCCATTTTATATTCACGATCCTTATAATATGTTCCAAAAGTATATTTTTATGTTGACCTTGAAGCCCTTGGGATAGCTGAAGCTAATGACCCTAATGAATGCATGCAGATCTTCTACTTTATTGGCTTCGGTCTCTTCTGCTTGGAGTCACTTCTGAGTCTGTGGGTTCTTCAGGTAAGCCTCTGATCATGCTTTTCATGGCTTCTTCAAAAACTGTTGATGCTAATTGAAGCTGTAAGTAAACATCTGAATTTATTGTGTTTCTTATTTTTGGCTCTGCAGAAAATTTACCTCTACTTCAGAGGAAACAAGTAAAAAAGAGGGAGAGAAGACAATGGTAACTTTCACTTTCGATAAAAGGTTTGAAATATGTGTATCTCCTATGAATGTAATTACCATTGAATGTGTTGTGTTGATTGAGGTAAATTTTTTAGTTTTACTATAGTAGCAAGAGAGAGTGGTTGTTCGGCCATTTCTGTAGGTTTTTTTTACTGTTTATCTCTGGTCTGTAATATCTTTAGTACCAATATCGTCTCTGAACATTTTGGATTTTTTCCCGACGAAGTGGAACATTAAGCCAACCATGGCCATAAATTGTTTTACTACCAGCTACACTCTCCGGTCTGAATTTTAGAATCTGATGTCAGTATGATAATCATTGAATATAAATATTTTGATAAATATTTTATATCGAAGTAATTATACTTAATGACCATCAACTCTATGATACCCGACCCTTTATAAGTTCATAGTTTCCTACTTTGGTTAAGATACCCGACCCTTTATAGTATTCATTCTTGAAATTAAAACGTATGATGGAGACTGCATTCTCTTTTAGTCTAAGAAAGTGTAACGAGTGCTTATGTGGCTTCAGCCATTTATAGAGGTCGATAAACCATGATGTATTCATCTCTTCTAATGGATACAATTTTTTTAAGTCCACAAAAAACCATAAGGTGATTGAATTGTAGTGGTTTCAATAATCGTTATATCATTGTCTTTGTTAATTGGTGGTTCAATCCCTCTGTTAATGTAACGGAAGAAGGTTTTTTGGTCTAATGCGGAGAAAAAAATGAAAAAGAAGTAGGTTGTTCAAAGACCATAAAGATTCGGAGCTGAGGGGATGTACGGGACGTGTCAACGGGACCCACATAAATACACTCTCCTTCAACTTCAGACCTTAAACACCTAATCCCCATTGCTCCAATTAGAATATTCCACGTGTTAATTCAAATATCCGAAACCCCCAAAAATAAACAAATAACCACCAAGCGTCTTCCTCCATGCCCTGTTAGTTTTATCACTTCATCATCGGCAACTTCACACTCTCCCAAACTCTAATTCCATTTTAAAAATATTAAGAATAAGAAAAAAAATCTAAAAGTAAAAATGTTTTATTATCCTCTTCTCTATCTTATCAACGATTATCTTAACAAATGATAACAACATTACAAAGTATTAAACTTCAAGTAACAAAAACATGAGCCACTCATTACACAACCAAATTAAACCAAAACAAAAAACTAAACCTCCTTTTCTTCTTTGCAAATTGCCATCTGTTTTTCCTATACACCCATTTTCCTCCTTTCATTTCTCTCTTTCCCCATCATAAAAAAAAAAAAAACCAGACAATAATTTTCCATAAAAACCACATCTTTATATCACCACACAAAAACCCATTAAATCAAAAATCGTTACCCACATTTCTTTCATTCTATCCTAAATCCTCATCACTCAACCTGAGCTCACAAAACTAAAACAAAAAGAGCTTAGGCGGAGAAGAAGAGGAACCAAACAACAACAACAACAATGGCTGTCTCAACAATCTACTCAACTCAAGCTCTCAATTCAACTCATTTCTTAAACTCTTCTTCTTCCTCATCCAAACAAGTCTACTTCTACCGTCGCCAATCCCAAACCAACCGTAGATTTAACACACTCATCACTTGCTCACAACAAACCATCGTGATCGGACTTGCCGCTGACTCCGGCTGTGGCAAAAGCACCTTCATGCGGAGGCTCACCAGTGTCTTTGGCGGCGCTGCTGAGCCACCAAAAGGTGGGAACCCTGACTCCAACACACTCATCAGCGACACCACCACCGTGATCTGTCTGGACGACTACCATTCTTTGGACAGGACTGGTCGGAAAGAGAAAGGAGTCACTGCTTTGGACCCACGCGCCAATGACTTTGATCTCATGTATGAGCAAGTCAAAGCTCTTAAGAATGGTGTTGCTGTCGAGAAACCGATTTATAACCATGTCACTGGACTTCTTGATGCGCCTGAGCTCATTCAGCCTCCGAAGATTCTTGTTATCGAAGGTCTTCACCCAATGTAATCCACACACACTCTGTTTTGTCTCTCAGACAAAGTCTTAAGTTTGCATTTTGGAAGTCTCTTATCTTATCGGAATTTGGATGATTAAGAATCTTGGACTTAGATTTTATATAAGAATCAGTATTAGAATATTTAAAAATGTATCTTCGAATCGAACCTATGCATGAAGTCTTATAGTTTGATAATGATTAAAAATTTATTCGAATAATTGTCTATAGTTTTGGTAGTTGTAATATTATTATAAAATTTATAATAATGTTTATTTTCTTGTGAAGGTATGATGAGAGAGTAAGAGACTTGTTGGACTTTAGTATCTACTTAGACATAAGTAACGAGGTCAAATTCGCTTGGAAAATTCAGGTGAGTTTCTTTGAATAATTCATCTTCATATACATTCACATTTCATTCGACCGTCTTTAATTTATTGTATAAGCTGAATCTGTAATGGTTTTATGATCACAGAGGGATATGGCTGAAAGAGGTCATAGTTTGGAGAGCATCAAAGCGAGTATCGAAGCCCGAAAGCCCGACTTCGATGCATTCATTGGTAAAAACTCTAGTTATGGTTAACTATCGTGTCATTTTTCAACTGATCGCTATTAACAATTTATCAATGGCTTATACAGACCCACAAAAGCAGTACGCGGATGCCGTGATAGAAGTGCTTCCTACGCAGCTGATTCCAGATGACAATGAAGGGAAAGTGTTGAGAGTGAGATTGATAATGAAGGAAGGTGTTAAGTACTTTAGCCCGGTTTACCTATTCGATGAAGGTTCAACCATCTCATGGATTCCTTGCGGCCGCAAACTCACCTGTTCGTACCCTGGCATCAAGTTCAACTACGAACCTGATTCCTACTTCGACCATGAGGTACGTTTGTTTATCCTCCTATTTAGTAACATTGCATAATGACATAATGCGCGAAATGAATAAAAATGCACGTAAATCTTGCGGAATGACAAATAGTAAATCGTCATTCCGCATAAATATGATAGATAAATGCATGCAGAATCACATAGAAATTGTGTTTGAAATAATTGAGACCATTCTTGTTTCGTTACCGCAAATCCGCAACAGTGATTGAATATTTTCTTGTTATAGTTTCATATAATTTTTGTTTCTTAGCTCTGGTCTCTTTGTTTCATTCTCTCAGGTATCTGTTTTGGAAATGGATGGGCAATTCGATAGACTGGACGAGCTGATTTACGTGGAGAGTCATCTAAGCAACCTCTCAACCAAATTCTACGGCGAAGTCACTCAACAAATGCTCAAGCATGCTGACTTCCCCGGTAGCAACAATGGTACTGGTCTATTCCAGACCATTGTTGGATTGAAGATCAGAGATCTCTATGAGCAGCTCATTGCCAACAAAGCCACTGCTCGTGCAGAAGCTGCTAAAGCCTAAAACAAACAAAGAAAAGCCAAATAGAACGCGTCGATAAATCCAACTGCAGTTTCTTCTTTCTTTCTTGCTTTATGCGTTGTTTCCCGCGGATTTTCATCGCGAAAAAGACTGAGTTTTTATGCGTTTGTAATTTGTGTGGAGATAAAAAAAGAAAAGCATGTAATGTAGAGAAGTGAATAGCAGAGCAATAACAATTTGGTTTATACAACAACGCCTTTACTGATCCATCAAAGTTTTCTCCTTTACCGCATCAAAATAGAATCAACCTTAAGCAAAAGAAGGAAAAGTCTCTTACTATTGATCATGCAGAAATTGATTTTGAGTTACAAAATGCACAGTTCAAACTTTCTTATAGATCTATTATATAAGAAAGCATACAAGTTTTGTTATACAAACAAATAATAATCCCATTATCTTGGAGTCACCAATTACACTACTTTGGGTACCAAAACATGCCTTTGATGCCTTCTGGATCAGCCTCAAACCCTAAGTTCTGATAGAAATCCACAACTGCAAAAAAGGGACAAAATTCAACAACTAAGAAAGAACAAATCCAAACATTTTGATTAACAAAATGCAGAGCATAGGGTGATTTGATATTTATTACCTTGACTATCTGCAAAAAGAGATATATTACCAATATCTCTCTGAAGAAGAGCCCTTACAAGTTTTTCTACAAGTGCTTTACCAAGTCCTTGACCCTGAAAAACAAAACAAAAACACTAATTAATATCAAACACAAAAGCAATTCACAGCTTAGAAGCTACAAACAAAAAGCAAAAATAATTTCTTTTTTAGTTACCTGATATTCAGGATCAACAAGAACATCCCAAATTGTGGCATTAAAGGCATGATCAGACGTCGCACGTGCCATGCCTATAAGCTTCTTCTTCTGCCCATTACCGCCTTCTGCGTCAAATAACTTCTCCAAAATCCGCTAAGATGTTCATCAAAAGACCCTCTTGGTATATATACATTGCTTATAGTGAGTGAAGAAAAGTGTTACTTAGTTTTTAAGCACCTGATGAATCTGAATCTGATGATGATGACTTCATTACAGAATGCAATGTGGCAACCATATAACTATTCTTCAAAGCTGCAGCTAGTTTCGTTAACGGTCTTCGTGGCCATCCCACCTTTTTAAAATATCCATAAAATGAGCAGTAAACATCAAGAAGAAAGAGAGCAAAAGACTAGTTTTTCAACCACCTTATCACAAAGACCTTGAAGATCATAGACATCAATTTCACCACCAGAAGAAAATATAATCTCCTCAATTAACCCATCTTGTAGAGTCCTCTCAACCAAAGTAAAATCCACGGGAAGTAATAGTTCAGTCTCTTCTTCTTCTTCAATCGTAGAAGGTGGTTCCACAAGTTGAGTAGTATTATTATTCTTTACAAACCTACAAGAACCAATCAATCAACGGTATTTTGTTGTATCAGCCCTAGTTCATATATGAGCATAAAGTATGAATCTTTTGTAGTACCCAGATCGGATTGACTCCCAGAAATTTGCTCTGAGTCGTAAATTCTTCAACTTTCTGGTTCCTGAAGAAGCCACACACAATAGAATTGAAGACCCAAATCCCAGTTTTCCGAATTCGAATCGGAATTTTTTAAAAAGTCAACAAATTTGGAGGATAAGTACCATGGAGAATCGGATATCTGAGATTGGAGAGGAACAGAGAGTGATGATTCGATGAATATGAATTAGAATTGAAGGAAGAAGATTGAGGAAGGCTACTACAACAACAAGAGTAGACGATGTTAGTAATATTATTAAAAGATGGGTATTTGAAATGTTTGAAAAGTTGGAACACTTACAGAGACGAAGAAGAAGAAGAAGAAGAAGAAGAAGTTGGGATTAGTAGCATTTCTAGCTGCGTTGATGTACCGATATGAAATCTCCTGCCCCTTCCACCTAAGGAGTCCGGTTTTTGAGGTTGAGAGTAGACTTATCAGACAAGAGAGACTTTGGAGATGCCTTCCATTGCAGCTTTGGTTGGCTCTCGTCATCCTTTTTCTATTTTGACGTTTTTGCCCTCTTAGTATTTTGATGGATTTGACCTTTTTTTTCATCGGATATGACCAATTTTGTTTGTGATTGTTATTTCTGATCATTTTTTCTAAACTTATTATATTTTTATTTGATTTTTTCTCCGACACCGAGCTAATGGTTCCTCCTTACTGCAGGTTTCTCCGGAATGAAGTTTACTTTAGGGTCCCACAACACGACGAGGATGATTGAGTCTATGCAAGTATTAGATAGCTAACTTTCATCAATATGCCAGACATTTTGAACTGGCTAAACACACTACCATTGAAGAAGAAAACGCAATCTATTAGTAGTATCAAACAAAGGAACAAACAAACGAATAAATCAAATCAAATTGTTACTAGAGAACATAAGTTTATCCCACACGGACAAATAGTATAAAGTATGCAAGATGCCAACCACAAAGTAACACTAACTTGAAGAGCACGAAAGAATCTTCAAAGAAAACTAAAAAAAAAAAGCATTAGAATCTACACAAAGATAAAGAGTAAAAACATAAAAGAGAAACAAAAGATGATTCACCTTTTTATCAATCACAAAAGCACTAGAAACAATTGCTTCATACGTTATTATAATACTTAGAAAAGCAAAATGTATAAATACAAGTTTTCGCTAGCATATCAAAAATTTACTATCATTTTGTACGTAATAGTAATCAAAATAATCTTGAATTTATCCACTGTTATGAAAGTCTGAAATTTTCGACATAGTTTGATTCTAATAATCAAAAATTTGTTGATAATTTCTTAGTATCTTAGTCTTATTTATAAATATATATAATAATCAAATCTTTGTTAATAATTGCTTTATATCTTAGTATATTTTAACAAAATTATTTCTATATACCGTAGTAAAAACTTCCTCGATAACCAAGTGACACATATACTTGTATTCGATGTATCTTGCGCATCGCTGAAACAAAAAATGAAACAAAACTTGAGAACAGAGGCAATCACGAAAATATGATACATAAGCATGTGAAATCTGCCACAAATAAATTTGGCAAAATTGGATACACCCGTTGGGAATGGAGTCAACTCTTGAGTCTTAATGAAAATGAACAATAATTTTAGAACCACCAAATTTCCAATATCTTAGACCACAAATTTTTTTTTCTTTATCAAAAGATTGTTGTTTAAAAATAATAATTAATATATATGTTTACATTTGTAAAGCTAAAATTATTTAAATTATGAATAATAAATATATAAATGATAAATAAATTTTGATTTGGATCACTATTTTCGTTGGACTTACATTGCACAAACATTCAGAAGTTTTAATTTGTTAACTCAACTACGTGCCTTATAATTGGCATTTCTATGATAGGAACAAACAAAAAGAGTCATTGACAAGTTAGTTTATCTTTGAAAATGTGGATGAACTTCATCGTTTATAATCGAATTATCTCTAAGGTCTATTTTCAAATAATCAATAATCAAATGGATACACCTACGTGTGCATCTAAATTCTAATATTTTATGCTTTTTTCGTAACATGTTAAATTTTTGTGTGTAGGTAGTAATTCAACAGCCAATCTAGAATCTAGATGATGACTTAGTTGATTGTGTGTATTCTTGATCAAGCAAACTAGAAATAAGCTCATTTGAACCCATGTTTGCTTCTCTAGCATAGACATCTTTACATTTTCTATAACTAGGTAATTTTTGTCCTTTTTTCTTTTTCAAAATGTTTGAAAAATTAGAATTTAGGATAACTACTCGTTTAGGTTTTATAAATTTTTAATATTGTGTTGTCGCAAATGCAATACGGCACAGAGGTTGTTTGTTTGATACAAATATCTCATTCATTTACAAAATGTTTTTTTATAAAATGTTATATAATATCTTTTGTCACGAGCGCTCCTTATAACATTTAGAAGTCATGGTATTTTATCACTTTTAATCATTGAAAATTTGAGATTTCACTTCTAATATCTATGACTGATCATTGAGAATTTGAGTTTTTTTTTTTGTCTATTGCCAAACAATATTTTCTGGTCTCAATAGAAATATTAAATTTTCAGATTTTGTTTCCATTACAAATACACAACATTTACAAAAAGTAAATAAAAATGTCAGCATTATCCCATCATATTTTTCAATTGATACAAGGCTTACTTCACAGCCAAAGCAAACTGCTCCCATATTTAAGTAACTCGCCGGCTTCTGAGACCACCAATCGTGTGTTGCCACGTCATCACTCCTCAGCCCACAACCGCCAGCAAACTCTGTCGGACGGCAGGGACAGAACACAGTAACGATCCAAAGATTCCGGTGAGAGCATAAGCAATTGCACAGAAGGGAAGAGCTTCTGGCTCCTTAGCTGATAAAGCTGCTGTTCCAAGTCCATGAGCACTGGCCATAAAAATAAGAAAGTTTATGTCTTTTGATCATAATGGCATCAATGGCTAATCAAAGAATGTTAACAGAGTTTGGCTAATTTTGATTCAAAATGTGAAAGATGAGTCACCTTGAAGCAGTTGCTATTCCCCGAGCAATTGGATCACGTAAACGCAGTTTGTCAAGAACAACTTGTACAAAGTTAGCTCCAATCAGACCAGTCACAACGACTACAGCTGCTGTAAGAGACGAATTGGTCCCTGAAAATGTCCAAAGTTGTTAGGGATGTTCTTTAATGTGTTTGGTGGAGGAAGAGAAGAAGAAGAAGAAAAATATATACCTTCAAAGAGTGATACAATGCTAAGAGCCAATGCAACCGTGATGCACCGCGGTAGGATTGAAACCGTTAAAGATGGTTCTAAACCAACTAAACGTCCAACAAGAGCAGTGGAGTAGAGCGAGAATACCGTTGAAACAATCACAGATGTAAAGATCTCAGCTGCATGCCTCTTTACAAGCTGAAAGAAGACGCGACAAACCAAACACATTGCAACCAGTTTTTTTCTAAAGCAAAAGAAGTCTTTGTTGTTTGTTTATACCTTTCTTTGTTTGAACATGGAGAAAGCGAAAGAGAGAATGACAGAGCCAAGAAAACCCATTAATATGTCACCAGCACCCGGATCCGATGCTACTTTGGTAAGGTAGTTTCCTATCTCCATTTCAAGAATAGTGAATAAAAGGCTTTTGCTTTCTACTTTTAGGTCTTAAAAGGGTTATCATAAAGGTGACTTTACCTAAAACAGGGTCAAGTCCAGATCCTGAAGCATACCCAAAAGCTAGAGCAGCAAGAACTGCAGATAGCGCGCAACAGATTATCGGATGGAAAACTTTCTTGATAGAAGATGGCAACCTGGAAAAAAAGAAAGATAAGACAATGAGAACAACCTCGAGAGCGAGCAAGAGAGAGAGAGAGAGGCTTAAAATTTGAGAAGAAAGAAAGGGATTTGAATTTTACCCAGAACCAACAATGTAACCTAGCACAGTTGAAGAAAGAAGGAAAGGGAGACAAGTTCTTGCGCTTGTCCCCAATGAAGCAGGATAAAACAGAGCACCAACAAACGACACAACAAAGATTCCACTCCAACTCCATAGCTCAAATGTTGAAAATGGAGATGGTTTTGGCATAGGTTCAGCTTCCGTCATTTCGGTTTTCACCATTTTTCTCACTGCAATAGCTGTAAACCCCGCTACACAAAGAGACGCCAACCATCCACCGGCTGTACAAGCATTCGATTTAACATTGACATCTGATCAGTATACAATCTAAAACAAAGCAGATAATAACATTACTATTAAAGGTACCAAAATAACAAGAGATTATATTATATACCTACAATGTAGCAGATTTTGACACCTGAAGCAGCTGGAATATCTCTAACAGAAAGAGGAAGAACTACAAGAGAAGGAACATAGAACAAAGGAAGCCATCTCTGGATAAACAGAAACGCAGGCTCGAAGAAATTCATCAAACCATTTGCAGCAGCGGGAACGAAGGAATCCAATATCATAAGGACAGAGAAAATACAAAACATCCCAAACAAAGCACTTGGGAACTTAATAGACGCTGCTACAAAAGCCTGCTTCAAGAACTTATCAGCAGCAAGTATAATCCCAAGTGAGACCAACAAGTGAACTATCGCAAACACCTGGTGTGCAACAACAAAAACTCAAATCTTTAAACAGCTGCAACAATAATAAGGTAAATAAACAAACATAAAGTCTTCATCTTTAGCTTACATTACGAGTGATTGTTGATGTGTTTCCAGTCCCTGCACCATCCATAGCTTGAATTGAGAGTTTTCTCTCAAATCTCATCTCTTGAGAACCCATTTGGAGAAACCTCGTACTCTGTCTATCGTGTTTACGAAATTTTGATAGATTCAACGTCTGGGCTCCATTAGAATTGAGAATTTTCCCATGTTTGGAATTAAATCGGAGCTTGGAGCAAGAAAGGCGGTTTCTTGATGGGGAAAAAGATAAAGGAGAGAAGAGAGGAGTGGCTAAAGGAGTAGCCATGGGAATGGAGACGACGTGGCTGTGATTCTGGGAAACGAACCATCATAGTCTCCTCCATAACTTGTTAATGATGTTTTGTGATGGAAATGGATTACGATATTTTGTATGGACAAGAAACAATGTTCTATCAATAAGGTTCAGTTAAAGATGATCTCCTTTTGTCTTTTCCTCTGTTCTGAAATTTCTTTCCCGGGTTAGGTATTTCGGTTAAGAAAGGTGTCCACTTTAAATATATTAATATACTTTTTAATTAAAACATTTTATAATATAACTTTTGAACTATAATCATTAGTCATTTCTCAGCACTTTCTAGTAGTCAAAACATTCATCATATTCACTATAAACCAAATTTTACAATTTTATAAAAGGCTTCAAACCTGATCACAAGAAATCAATCTTCAGTTACATTTCCATACAAGAGAACAACAATAAAACAAATTTCCTAACCTCAAAACCAATTTAAGAGTCGGCTAACAAATAACCTAAACGTAGACCAAAACGACAAGACTAACACTCATTGGACACTTTTATGGACACTACTACATGTCTTTCTTTTGTCTAGAGAGATCAGTTGTAACGGTATTCATGCTCCTCATACCGATGACCTTCGTAATTGTACTCATACTGAGACGATGACTGCTCATAAGCTGTAGCGTAGTGAGAAGAAGGAGAAGTATTGTAGACATATTGGTGATGGGAAGGAGTACTGAGCTCGGTTACAGGACTAGACGACTGTGTTTCATGTTTGTCGACTCTTACTTCTGGTGTCTCTTCTTGGTGCCTCTCTTCTTTCTCGAATGAGTGGAAAATCGGGTGCAAGTAAGCATCTGCAAGATCCGCTTTCATGTTCAACTCCGGTTCTGTGTCCTTCTCCACCATGTCTTTCGCCATTGCTTCCTGCAGTAAGACCAACAGTACCGGTTTTCTTAAGAAAGCTTTAGACCGTCTTTCACGAAGACAATGATAAATGCGGGTTTTTGTAAGGAAGCTAGTAACTTCCGAAAATATGGTTTTCCTAAGAGAGCTTAGAACTTTTTCTAGTAAAGATGTGCCCTTGAAAAGATTCTTTCTTTACCTCAAGAGGGTATTGTCGGAAAGCAGGTTCAAAGCGATGTTTGCAGTACTTGTGGAAAGAAAATGTGAGAATGGGTAAGATGATAAGCAATGGCGTTGAGTCAGCTGCCTCTTTGGAAGTCAAAAGTCCCATAAGCAGGAGCTGAGATATCAACAAGCTCGCGATTATCCTGCCATGAACATGCGGCCAAAACGCTCCACAGCTCTCATATTGTTGATTGTAAACATTAATTATCTGCGTTGTAAACCAAGAAAGCACCATCAAGAAAAATCCGAAATTAGAGAATTAGACGTGACTATGAGTCATAAACCAAACCTGATGGCGATAGACCAAGTAAGCAAAGGCAAAGAATACGAGAATGAAGGGAAGAAGAATGGGAGTAACAACGGCGTAGACAATTCCTAAGAGGAAGTAGAGCTGGAGAGATGGGATAGTCTCCTTGAAATCGACAAAACCAGGGTCCATTGCTTGCTCTCTATCTTGTTCGGTTTTCACAAGAAACATGTTCTTCAAGTGGAAAATCACTAGGGGTCTTATCCGAAGAATCTCACCTGCAATACCAGCCCATCCATCAACCATTATGAATGTGATAAAGAATGTAGCTTTCATCGGTATGGAGACCCCAATGGTTCGAGGAATCCTGTACAAACGCAATAAACAAGAGCATTTAAAGATATGAGTTTTGATTCAAAAGTTAAAAACTTAGCAGAGCTAAAAGAGGTTAAAGGTTGTTTACTGAGTTGGAGACTGGTGAAGAAAAGAGTCCAACTGCTCAAACGCGGTTCCGGCAATGATACTTCCCAAGAAGACGTTAACTAACATGAAGTAATAGTATTTTGCAGCTGCTCTACGCTCAAGGGTCGATAAAGCAATGTATCCCTCAATCTTCGACATAATCAGCAGAACCGTTGGGAGAATCAACAAGAAAATCTTCAGAGCAAGACCCGGGAGAAAACCTTGTAAGAATGACTTGATAAAATCCCTGCAATATAAAAAACCAAGAAGATGGAATCAACAGTCAAACATACCAAGAAGCGAAAACCGAGATAGATGGACAGACTTACAATCTAATGACAGGTCTGAGGAAAGGTGCAACTCTTTCAAGACCTTCTAAATTGGCAAGAGATTGCACGAAAGCGATTGGAATCATGTAGAAGAAGACCAAGAAAAAGACTGAGACACCAATTACAAGTTTCCTGATAGTCAAAGAGATAAACGGTATAGCAAGGTTTTCCCAATAGATATCACGAGGCTCTGGAGCACTACTCGTTAACCATAATGTTGGATTCTTGCTCTGTTGCGTCTGTGCACAAACCGCAGCACCCCATCTTGAATCAAACGACACAAATGCAACCGGAAGCATCAATTTGGAATCCTTGAGAACTTTTTGGCGCTCCAAAGACATCTGCATCATCGACAAAGATGAAATGAGGTTAAAGTTTCAGGCTTTTTCATTTCAGCGGTAGTTAGAAGCAACGGAATAGCTTACAGTGTGATCAAACTCCTTGATTTGTTGTTTGTAGTACTCAATGGAATCAACCTTTTTACCCCATAGACCAAGAAACCCAGTCTGAAAAACAAAAAAAACCGCTCATCGCAATCAACATCATTTCATATAAATTAAGCTAATTAACAAATGATGTGGAGAGACTAACTCTGCAAGTAGGCTTCTTATGTGGATTCCGTTGATACTTCAGCACATAGTAGTCAAACCAACGTTGCAGCTTCTCTCTTTGCTTCACCAGCTTTGCGTACTTGTTCGCATTATAAACTGCCTGAAACAAGAAGATACGATCCATCAATCATACAATCCATTAATCACGTGACTGAAGACAAGCGAATTACTTGATGGCAGAGGTAATGCTCAGGGTGATTCGTTTTAAAGAACTGATCCACAGTATCGGGAATCGAATGTCCGGATATGTCAGGGACGTTTCTAACAACAACCTGCAAAAAAAAGAACCAGTGGTACGTATTTATAAACACCGATGCAAACGCTCAGCAATGTTTGAAATTTGAAGCTTTAACTCACAGTGAACTGCTCTGGACGCCTACGCTGTGAAGCTAAATACTCCAGACGCATATTTGCGACATTATTGTATTCTCTGTAGAGCATAAAACATGCCCAAAACGTGAAAAGGTACTCTACTCCAATGTGGAAGAAGAACCTAAACACACACACACACACACAGATGTTAATCTCATCCGGTCAAAATCACTGATCTTTCATTAGTAAAGCTTCATATTTTTTCAAAACTAAGCTCACTTTGAGGATTTGGGCTGAACATTCGATATCGAGAGCTTATCGATGTTGCTGACAACAAGTTCTTTCTTTAAGAAGAAAAGTGTCCCACTTGATACATTTACTGGAACAAGAACAGCAAGTGCCAATACCATAGCTGGTGCAAAGATCTTCAATCTGCCAAAAAAAAAAACAAAAAGAGCAGATTTTTATCAGAAACATTTCTGGGATTTTTTTGCCTATGGATTTATCCACATTCTCTAATTAATAATACCATTAACTTTCCCGGGAAAAAAGAGATCTAAAAGTCAAATTTTCAGGAAACATTGACAACAAACGAAACTTCTATTATTGCTTTGCTTTGTCCTTGTGGAATACAAAGCAGACAAATCTGAAACTTTACCTGTAAAAATTCTTTTTTTTTTGTTAGAGAATAAAGTACAACGTTTCTGACGAGTAAAGATTCTTCTAAACCGTAAAATTCGGGAATTTTTCACTCACAAATATTCGTTCTTGGAGATTACAATTGCGTACAGAAGCGGGAATCCCAGAAAAAAACCAACAAGAACAACAACAATTTAAAAAAAAAAAAAAATTCTCGGAAAATTCCCTTTTTTCTCGAGAAATCAACAGTATCTCATAATCACAAATCAAATCTTAGTTAAACAAATTGTGGGGAAAAAATTAAAAATAAAGGGCACCCGTAATTATCAGAGAAAATTTCGGTTTAGTAATCAACTTTTTCCTTTTTAAGGAAAAAGTTTCGATTTTTTTCTTTCATTTTCTCGAGAAATTGACATCTCAACGAAAATCCTTAAATTTTTGCAGTCAAATCAACTTAGACTGAGAAAAATCTCATTTTTTAATTTTTAAAAAATACATAATTGAGAGAAGAAGAAGATTACCCGAGAGTGTAGATCCTGAGGAAAATAGCAGAATCGAAACCAGCATGACGAATAATCTCTGATTCACTCATTTTCATAGCTTGAGGCATCCAATTTAGGAAAGTGAAATAAGTCTTGAAGTTGAGGTTTACGAATTTTCCGACGATTGTTCCGTCGGAGCGCCGAGGACTGTTTCTGTCTCCGGTGAGATACCATTTGGGGAAGTAAACTCTGTCGTTGATTGGTTGGATTCTTAAGACAGCGAATGCGATTAGAAATAAGAAGACACCGAAGAGGTTGATTAGAGCTGAGACTCCTATGTCTTGAAGAGTCGCCATTGATGGAAGAGAGCAGAGAGCAGAGAGAAGAGAGCAGAGAGCAGAGAGAAAAGAAACTATCCAAACTCTAATAGTTTCTATATTTTAAAGGTTTTTTAAATTTATTAATAAAAATATATTTTCATTTAAATGAAATAAAAAGTTTATTTTATCATGTTTATCTATTGTACATTGTAGGCTGATTAGCATAATGGAAATTTTAAAAATTTATAAATAAACGAGAATTCTAGACTAATTCTCGAAGTTAAACCATATTCCGAAGTTATATTTTGAAAATATCTTTACGATCCTTTATATATTTACTTTCTAGTTTCAACTGTGTTTGTAATTGAAATAGGTCCAAAGCAAAGAGATAAGATGAATCCTCAAAATGTTGGTGTCGAATTGTTCATATTGTTAGTGTTGGCCGGATTTTATGTTTTTTTTGTTGAATATTTGATATGTCACAATATTTCTTCAATAATTCATTTTTATGTATTTTTAACGATTTTTCCTAGAGAAAAGAATTGTGAGAAATGAGAGAAATGCTAAACGTAGTGCCAACTATCAAAGTTGATATAGCACGCGTGAAATCATCCAGTCATGGAGAAGTAAATCCGTTTACATTTTCTACTCTGACTTTTTTTGGTTTACTCTAAATTAGATTAGGTTAGATATAGAGAAAACTTTTTACTGCCTTTATGCGTTTCTGTATTAACTTTTCAATACTAATTATATTTTTTTTTCTACTAGTCTAAAACCATCCACTCCACTTGAGAGTCGGTTTACTACTATTAATAATGGAAAATTATAATACCAAAAAAAAAATCATCATACATCAATATATAATTGTATTATGATCTGTATGTATTTATATGTCTAGGTGATACTTTTGTCGAGGAAAACAAAACATTCGTGAAATTTAAATATTCTTAAAAATGATGTCTTTTTAGCTAAATATGTACAAACACTTACTTTGAAAGCTGGCGAAAAAATAAAATAGAAACGGAAGACGAAGATTAGATACCGTCCTTGATATATAATTAGGAGGAGGTTTTGACGCAAAAGGGGTAAAAAAAAAAGGTACATATATGTAAGTATATAACAACTAAAGACAAACAATTTGAATAAATAAACCGAAAACCCTTATAAAAAAAAATTGAATAAATAAACAACTTGAATCATAGTACACCACGATATGTTAAGGCATTAAAAAAACCAAATATCTAATGTGTTTTTTCATATTTTATTTGCATCTTTTTGCCATCGTATTTGATATTCATTTATATCTTCATTTATAATGTCATACTGTCATTAAGAGGCTCATCGTTTTGGGATGTTAGACAGTATAAAAAGGTTTTAGATTTGGAAGAAGTTGTTCAAATATCGTCCCATTAACATTGTAAGCAAGTGATTTTGGAACTTGCATCTTTAGTATTTACTGTTTAGTTTTAAAAATTTATCGTAAGAAATTCGAGCTTTACAGCTTTCCAACCCTTAGGCTGGATCGGATATATTGATTTTGAACATACGACGACAATGATTACAAAGTAAAATTTTTTATCAAAACTACGTGGGAGCAAATTCGAAACACTAGTTCTCATGTACCGTGAGCAAAGATAATACGATTCTCTTACTTAATATCACGTTATGCTTTTATTACGTGGCTAGCAATCCGAGATAGGCTTTTAACAGGAACTCGAACACGTGAATAGGCCTTCTCCCATCATTGTCTTTTCTGTGGTGAAAGAAACAAAAACAAAAACCATTTATTCTTCGCGTGCCTTTATACCTACACAGTTTGGACGTCTTTGTGCTCTAAATTGATCGGTCATTCTATCAATCTTATCAGCAATCGCAAATCGAAAATGAATGACATTTTCATTCGACTAGTATTCCAAGCAACTATATACCACTTTTAGCGTAAGCGAAATGAAAGGAAACATGAGCAGGCATCCCTACCTACTCTTCGCCTTACTCATATAATCGACAAGGTAATCCACAATAGACTTCAGTCTCGCCAAAAAAAAACCAATTCTGATAGAGATGATGAGCTTCGCAAATAATGGCTCAACTTACGCAGCACTCTTTGAATTCGTTTAAAATTTTGAGCTCTACATTTTGCTCTTTTTAAAAAAGTATTTTTAAACTCTTATCTACAACTATTCTCTGCTAATGTAAATAATCCCTTTTTGTTTGGTTAATCAATATTACATTTAAAAAAAAAAGTCATACTGTCATATATTTTCGTCTTCATTTATCTTACTTATGTTTTTGGGTAGCAACCAAATTTATAGAATGGTTGGGTTACTTGGGTTTACAAAAGGTAGTGTGGATCAAAGGTTTGCTTAAGGAGCTTGGGTTTGATTATCGCAAAGAGTCACTAGATATCCCAAAATGAGAGAATGGTAATTTTACACAGTTCTATACGTATACGTATATATATACGTATATATATATCAGTTATACAATTTTATAAAATTGTAGTTTTTATCCAGCTACTTCTTCATCTAGTCTTTTTAGTATTCATACATCGTAGCACATTTTATTAACTTATATATAAAGTATTAGTTCAATCTTTCAAAGTTGTAGTAAATTTTTTGGGGATAAAATATTGCAGTTTGCAGTGTTTTTGCTAGTCTATATATCTTGGTAAACAATTTTTTTTTTTTTTGTTAAATTGATAAAATTTATTGCTTAGCTTTTCTTTTCTTTTCTTTTTTTTCCCCTTGTTTTTTGCTGTCACAATTGCCTTAGCTTAAGGTTTTGGGATTAGTAACATGTCTTGATGCGTCATCCACGTTGGCAATAAACATTATGACATTATCTATATATATTCTAAAGAACACATTACTACATTACGCTATATATGCCCACTACGTTGCTTGTAATGATTAGTTATGACTTAAAGAAACGATTTACCAATTCAATTTACTTTTATCCAAAACAAAAGTATTTGACTTTGTATAGCCACGACTTATTAACCAATCACCGATTAGTTTGGTATAATAATCACGATTATTAGATAATATATTTTTGATGTAGCAGTGGCCGGATTGTTTGTAGAGATATCCTAAACCAGAGGATAACAAAATTATCTGTTTTAGACTTTTAGTTTGGTCGAACTCAGATTCGAGTGGAAAATTCTAAATTTTTTATACTAAATGCAGTCGCAATGTTTATTATCAACGATTTACTCTGGACCGAAATTTTAAGAGATATATTATACAATATGATGGTCGAGTACCCGTGATTCAATGATGACATTCCATAGTTCATATGCACACATTATGCAATCATCAACCTTTTTTTATCCTTTGTCTTATGCGCTGTCTTTTTATTTCCTTAATTTCATCTGTCTCATGCGTTGTCTACAAAAAGATTACAATAGTTTATTACTTTTCTTGATGGCCATTACAATAGTTTATTACTTTTCTTGACGGCCATTACAATAGTTTTTACAAGCTCAAACAATTGCTCATGATTAATACGCAAACATTTATATAGTTATAATCACAGAGCTGAACACTGATAAAACAATTTATCAAAAAAAATGACATTTTATATAAAATGTGATTAATGAGCGTACATGTGGGCTTTATTGCCTTTTCTTCTAAAAAGGATAGGCCATATATGGTCTTTGTCAATTTATATTTTCCCTATATCTAATGAATCTCATGTGTCCGTTTTTTCCCACTTTTTTTGTCGTAAGAAGTTATGAACTTAATGAATATTTGTTGTTGTTCTTGTATTTTTGTTAATAGTAAAAGTTAGGAACGGTACGGTTGATTACGGTTTAGTTTTTTGGTTTTTCGGTTTATCAATTTTCCAAAAATTGAAATCATTTAAAACAATATTTAATTTGGTTTGGTTTCGGTTCGATTTTTTTCGATTTATAGTTTAGCAGTTTTATAAATATTAAAACCATAATAGTTATCATATACTTTTCAATTCTGTTCGGTTTCGGTTATTTTGGTTTATTCCATGATTTTTCAAACAAAAATTTACATGACATGAGAACATCTATCATTAGATAATAAAATTTCTTTAAATATTTTCTTATAATAACAATCATTTTTTTATCTTGAATTATATATATATATATATATATCTTCTATTTTAAATCTATCAAACTGTAAATAAATCTAACATGAACATATAGATCAATTAAATGTTGTTGTAGTACATAATGGTGTTATGAAATGTATTATCTTTTATATGGTTTTATTTATCCTTTTCTAATACTTATTGGAGTAAAAGTTTTTTTTTAAAATATTAGATTTAGGAATTTGTTCATATATCCACATAAATATACCTTAAATCACCATATAAATGAACTAAACTCTATCTAAACCAATATTATAATAAAAAATTTAGAAATCCAAAAAACCGAAGCAAAACCAAAATATTTTTAATAATAATAACCAAACCGAATCACCTAACTACGGTTCGGTGGTTTTTTCGTTTTCACTTATTTTGCCTACCCCTAATAAAAGCAAATATATTAATAATTTTTTTTATCATTGATACATTCCATTGAAACGAAAATTATTAGAAAATATTTTAAAATTTGAATAATACTACAAAACATGAATATAAAACTTCAAACTTATGATACATATACTTATTATAGATATGATTTGATCAAACTAATTAGAGGAACATTTTTAAGTAATCATCCATGCGTTTGTACTTCACCTCCGGATAGAGACTAGAAGCTTCTTCGTCTTCTCCGACTTCGTAATCAGTGAGACATCCTTCATAGAAAATGTGATAGAAATGTCCGATCCCCGCTTGGTGAGAAATCTCCATTTCTACATTTCATGTAAGGAAAACCAAATAAAATTAATGGGCTTTTATTTCTCAAATGGGCCTCAAGTCTAGCCCAGTAAGCACGTATAGCTGAAAATGATTTATGCTATTTTACACTATGATGGACTTACGTTCAATGTTGGCAAGAAAGTCTTTTGCAGCAATATTGGTTTTCTCTAATTCATTTCCGGTTAGCTTTTCCCAGATCTGAACCAATTCAATCTGTGTGAGAACGTTTTCGGGACATCTGATATACACGGTTTTGTTCAATGTCCGTGGATCGTTTAGCGTCTTTGCTGTGTATTTTGCGATATCATCTTCATCCGCAAACACCACTACGAAAATAAAACGATTAAAATCATTTGGTTTAGTCTTTAAATTTAAAACCATAATGGAAGGAGAAAAGTTTGAAAGTTTTCTCATTTTACCTTTTACATTTCCGTCACCATAAATATTAACTTTTTTTTTTGGAGGAAGCAAAGTTTCCATCTGCGATAAGTTTCCGGCCATGTAGGCGGCAAAACAAGCACCAAGGACGTAAGTGTAAGAAATTCCGGCAGCCTCTATTGCATGACGCACTTCCATTTTTTGCTCGAACGTTTCGCTTCCGGGCGGTAACGCATGTCCCATACGAGATGGATCCATACCAAATTCAGATGGTAAAAATCGCTGAAAATATAGTTTTACAAATATCATTATAACTGTAATTAATAAATAATCATTCCAAACTAAAAAAAATCATAAAACCGTTTGATTTGTTTCCAAATATTAGGTTAAGTTGCATGTAATTAAATATGAATCTTTTACCTTATGTAAGAAAAAAAAGAACTCTCCAGATTATTTTGATTATTCTCTCTATTGTGTGGTTCCTTTTAAGATTTTTCAGATTGACCCCACAAATTTCTAAAACCTATTAATCTTAACATATACTTTATAATTTATACCTTGACGTTACCAGCCTCTTTGATGGCTTCAACGAGCTTGAGCTGGACAAGGATGTTGTGGCTACGGAAGTGAAGGCCGGACATGGCGGAGACAACGAAATGGACGAGTGTCACGGCGGCGACGAGGCTCCGGTGGTCGGAGAAAGAAGCTTCAACGAGACGTGCGCCGAGTTTCTTGAAAGAGAGAAGGAGTTGAACTTTCTCGATGTCGAGACCAATCTCAGGCCGCTGCAAAACGTAAGTCTCGTGACCTTCAGCCAAACACGCCATTACTATCCTCTTCCCTATGTACCCAGTTGCTCCCACCACCAAAACGCGCGTTTTCTCGATGCGTTTACCCTCTGATCCCATTTTCTCGATGCGTTTGCCTCTTGGTTTATGTTTTTGTAGAAGTGCCTCGCTTGATTATGTTTTTATATATGAATCAAAACATATACATATGCATATATATGTATATATACGTGTGTGCACCACTGCACCTAATGGATCATTATATGCATTATAAGGAAAGATATCGACAGTTGATATGATGCCTATGAAAGAAAATACGTATTTTATTTTAAATACTTTTTCAACTGGGTTTTTTGAAAAAAAAAAATTAGGTACACAAATCATACCATTTGCTTTTTTTCATACAAGACCAATAGCATGTGCAAAATCTGTTTTAGTACCTATCATTCCATCCATGATACTACCCACTGCACTCGAATAAGAACCCTTATTTGTAGGGGTGGGAATTCGGATATCGGGTTCGGATAAAACCCGATCGGGTTCGGGTTCGGGTTCGGGTTCGAGTTTGGGTTTAGTGATTTACTACCAATAGAATATTTTGTCGGGTTTGGGTAAAACTTTTTGGATTCTGGTCAGGTTCGGGTTTCAAAGTTAAAACCCGATCAAAACCCAAAAAAATAGGATTTTGATCGGGTTTGGGTTTTTTTCGGATTTTTGTTTTTTTTAAAAAAAATTTCGGTGCAGATTCAGATCGAATTTGTGTATATTACACATATAAAACTCACTTTTAGAAGATAGAGTTTTCAAATTATGGTATTTTTCATGGGTAATTATGTGTTTTTGGATTTGGATCAGGTTCGGATACGGATACAGATTTTTGGATTTAGGGATTTACAACCCAATGGAAGTCGAATTCGAGTTCGGGTCGGGTATTCGGATACGGGTTTTTTCCCACCCCTACTTATTTGTATCTACACATTCCTCATCATTCTCAACATAACTCAACTTAAAATGTGCACCAATGGGAGTACTTATTGCTTTAGCTTCATTCATGTTGAATCTATGTATGACTTTTTCAAGATACCGTGACTGAGATAGATATAAAATTCTTTACTCTCTATCAGGCTTGATATCAATGCCTATGATCCGACTTGCAACTCCCATATCTTTTATCTCAAACTCTGAACTCATAGTAGCTTTGAGCTTGTCAATATATGTTTTATCTTTAGCTGCCAACAACATGTCATCTACATGTAATAGCAAGTAGATAAATTCCTCATGACTTACCTCTTTAACATAAACACACGAGTCATGATCACTTCTAGTGAACTTCTGATCAATCATAAAAGTGTTGAAGTTCTTATTCCATTGGTAAGGTGCATGTTTCAAGCCATAAAGAGAATTTTTAAGCAAACACACTTGATCCTTATCAGGATTTACCTGAAACCCTTCTGGCTGCTCTATGTAAAGTACACGATCAAGTTCACCATGCATAAATGTGGTTTTCACATCCATCTGCTCTAGCTCTAAGTCTTTATTAACTACTAAAGACATGAGAATCATGATTAACCACTAGGGCAAACACTTCTTCATAGTCAATTTCTTTTCTTTGTGAAAAACCTCTAGCAACCAACCTTGCCTTATACCATTCAGCCTCTACACCAGGAATCCCATGTTTCTTCGTATAGAGTCATCTACAACTGATGATCTTCTGATTCTGAGGTCTATCGAATATATCCCAAATATAACTCTTCACCAAAAAATCCATTTCTTCTGTCATGCCTCCATTCCATTTAATCCAGTCCTTGTCTTATTTAGCATCATGAAAGCATTTAGGCTCTTCTTCACCATCAACATCTTCTCCAGTTAAAATTGCAAAAGAAAACTATGAGTAATCAAAGAGCTTGACATGTGCTCTTGGTGCTCTTCTTACTATGTCTTTTGCAAGTTGGTAATTACTCAAATCATCATAGTATCATGTGCTTCATCTGTTTCTGAGTATTCATCCTCAGATTCACTAGAGTCAATTGAAATAACTCCACCTTCATTAGAGCTTTCTCCAACTTGCTTAACATTATTATTAAAATAGTAACCATTTCTCTTGACTGAGCAGTTTCCACAAGTTGATCTTGCTTCTCAACAGTTATCTTCAAATATTTATAAACCAATTCTTCATGAAACACTACATTTTGCATGTCTTCTCATTAAACAACCAAACTTTATAACCTTTTGTACCTTATGGATAACCCAAGAAGATTCCCTTTAACGCTCTTGGTTTCAGTTTTCCTTGATTTTGATGCACATAGGCTACAGAGCCAAACTTCCTTAGATGTTTGTATCCTGGCTTTCTATTTAGCCACAACTCTTCAGGAACATTGTGATCAATCGCAGAAGAAGGTGATATGTTGACCAGATAAGCTGTAACAGATGTTGCTTCAGCCCAGAAAGCTTCTTCAAGACCTGATTCATTCAATTAGCATCTCACCTTTTCCATTAAAATTATGTTCATCCTTTCCGTAGCTCCAGTTTTTGTGGAGTATAGGTACATGTGCAATGCATTTCAATACCATGCTTCTAGCAATATTCATCAAATCTTGAATTAAAAAACTATAAGCCATTATCAGTTCTTAAAACCTTATTATTCTTGCCTATCTAGTTTTCAACTAGATCTTTCCACTTAAAGAACTTCTCAAAAGTCTCATCCTTAGTCTTTAGAAACATCAACCAGACTTTCCTAATCTTATCATCAATTATCAACAAAAAGTATTGCTTACCAGATAATGAAGGAGTTACAGTTGATGAACCCCATAAATCTGCATGTATATAGCCTAGATATGTGTTGTGTTTCCCAACATTGAAGCTGAGCTTCTTTGCTTTACCTATTACACAGTGCTCACAGAAGACTAAATCTTTAACATGCTTCTTTTCCAATAATCCTTTTCCAGTCAAAATCTTCATATTATTCAGGCTAATGTGACCAAGCCTCTATGCCACAAACATGTGTCATCTTTCACTTTTTCAACATTGTAAACTTCACTTAATACTGTTTCACCATCCAGAATATACAACCTATTCATAATATTTCCGCATAGTGATGTAGTGTTGTTCTTAAAATACCTTACTCTACCAGCTCCACCTTCATAACTATATCCTAATCTATCAAGAGTTCCAGTCGAGATAAGGTTTCTTCTGAGATTAGGAACATACTTGACATTATTCAAAATCTTGATAGATCCACCATGAGTGTTAACTCTGATATATCCTTGTCCTGGTGACTCTACATAATAGTCATCACTGAGAAGAATAGAAGTTGCCTCATTCTCTTCAAAACTACAAAACCAGTCCCTTCTAGATGTCATGTGTGATGAACATCCAGAGTCCAACATTTTGAATGAGTCCAACATCTTGAGTGAGTAATCATCAACATTAGCATCAAGCTTCTTAGACTGATCCATCTTGAATGAGTAAAATTTAAGGTGTAGATAGAATTGATTTGCTAATGATGTTTCCATATACAAATTATTCAACATCGCCCACATCTCAACAGTAGTTTCATAGTGATTAATCTTTCTCAACACTGTATCACCAACATTCAAGATAATAAGATGCTTCGCTTGTTCAGATAGATCTACCTTAATAGGATCGGGAAAAAGTATCATGACTGGTTCTGTTGTTGAATCCTCATCTTCATCATCTTTAGGTTTCTTTCATTCGCTCTTTGTTTGTAGAACCGAATTAGTAAGATCAAAATCAGTAATAGTGCTTTTTAATCCAAGAATCCCTAGATGAACCATCATGCGGATATTCTAGAGTGAGAAATCGGTTGCGCCGTTGAATTTCTTGATCTCTACTTGTTGATTAACTCGCTGATTCACCATTGATGCCGAACCGTGAGCTCTGATACCACTCTTGTTACAGAAACTCTCGATACGTGTCAACTATACACTCGCAAACTCACAATCACTCTTGCACTTGTTTGATTTTTGATTAAAAATGAAAGAATTAACAAAGAATCACACACACAAGAACAATTTGTTTACCCAGTTCAACGAGATCGCTGTGATAAAGTCTACGTCTGGGGCCGAATCAATCCGACAATCTACTAGAAAAAAGAGAAGAAGTTTAGCTCAAACCGAACTTATAACAATGATGATGCGCTCAATCTCTCTATATCTCTCAATACAAAGAAACTGTAACAAGTGTGGAAGAAAGATGATGATGAATCGTTTAATACCTAAAATGATTCTGAAATATAACAGCAAAGCCTCCACTGCGGTTAGAGTCTTTACTCTGCTTCTTCACTCACTTGGTTTAATCAGCAATTCCCAAACCAAAAATCACCACTGAACCAACTTGTCTCCGTTTAATCAAAACCATAATTAGAACCGACAAAAATTAAATCAGTATACAATCACAAATTGTGTACGTCATATCATTTGAAGAAAATTAATTTATATCAAAAAAATAATTAGTTTTTGTATTCTGTCCTTTAATTTTGTACCAACAATTTTTTTAGAACTTAAATTTTGTTTCATAATAAATCTCCTTATATATTTTTAATACAGATTTTTGAAAAAAATTTAATTTTATCTATACAACTTTATTGTATTAAATTATGATATAAAAATTTAAAGTATACTAATAAAAATTAAATTCGAATTTTAAATATTTTCTTTTTATGAAAAACATTAAATTATATTTGTAATGTATAGAGGGAGTAACATTTAAACATAAAACAAACGTACACAGAAACAAACAGTCAATTATCTCTATACTATTAAAAAAGAAGTACTTTTATCACTGTATCCAAACACTATTAAAATAGAAATATTTTTTATCATTGTATCCAAACACTATTTATATATTTCTATTTCCAAACACACACAAAAATTAATAATTAATCTCTATACTAACACTAATTTTAAATTTCTTAAAATCTCTTGGAAAAACAATTCTTATTCTCCTTTCACCTTCATATCGAAAAAATTATGATTCTCTTTTTACTTTTATTTGATATTATTTTAAAATTATTTTAAATTATTATATAATATATATAATTAACAAAATTTAAAAAATTTCTGCATATGTTGTGATTCAAAATTTTAAAAATGGACATATATTACTCAATCGATGAAAAAAAGAATTGTGTTTGTTCCATGTCCTATATCGGCTAAAAATTGGGTAATAGTTCTGAATTATATTATTAAAAGGACCAAAATGATTCCAAATACGAATGAACAGGAAGTTTGACTTATGAGGCATACAAATTAAAAAGTTTTAGTTGAATAAATTTTAAATTTTAAAAAGTTCTCAATATTATAAACTATTTAATTTCAAAAAATTTCAAATATTATAAACATTTAAATTTTATAAAAAGTTTAAAATACTATTAATATATATTCAAACTCTATAAAACATTTAAAATATTAATAATATTTAAACTCTATAAATTTAAAAATATTTAAACTCTATAAAAAAGAAATCTCTATATTATTATTTGAGAAGTACATTTAAAAATTAATTTTTATGTGTTAATTATTATAAAATGCAACTAAAAATATACTAATTTTTTTTAATACACTATGAATAGAAATGATATTGAAAATAATCTAAAACATTGATTGGAACATAATGATCAACCGGTTGGTAAAATTTCTACACAGATATCTCGCTCTCTTACTTAATCTCTTACCCGTTGGACTAAAATAGTCAAATTCAAAACATTTAATTATATAAAAGAGATTGAGTACAAGACAAAAAGTTTCCGACGGAGACGGGACATGACGGATTTTCGTCCCAAAATGGACAAGTCAAAGACAAATGTTGGAGAATTAATTTTATTACATAGACTAATATATATATCTTCGATATTAGAACTAATTATTTATAATAATTAAATTTTACTTATTAAAATTTATTTTTAATAAAAATGAACTAAAATAATCAATCCAAAATGGATTTTTAATACATGATGAAAAGTTTCCGACAAGTACGAGACAAGATGAGTTTCAGTCCTAAAATGGACATTTCTAAGAAAATTTTTGGATAGCTAATAATATAATATATACTAGGAAGTATAATATATATCTTTAATATTACAATTACTTACAAAAAATTAAAATGAGTATATTTATGTTAAACAAACAACAACACTAACACCTTACAAATTTATGAAATTGAAAGTACATATAACTAACTAAAAGAAAAATAATTATAAAAACTAAACAAACAAAATCTAGAAAAGTGAATACAAAAACATTAAATCGTAAACAATAAATAGGATTATAATCACATTTTTTCAAGTTTAAAAAAATTGTAATGAGGATATTTATTTATGTGATAGAAATTAATTATACATAGGATTGACAATTGTATTGGTTTTCATTTAGTTAGAATTTTTTTTATTTCGGTTAATTTAATATCTATTTCAGTAGGATTTGCTTTAAATTGTTTCAGTAAAAATAAAGAACATTATTTATTTGACGTATGTTTGATTCAAATAACATAAATTTGCTATTGGTACATGCAAATAAAACAATTTGATGTTGAAAGCAAGTTAAATATATTATAAACAGTAAAAAAATAAAAAAAACTACAAATTTATTTTAAAACAATTGACCCGCGGTACAGAATTTAGTATTGTGTTAAACTTTTGTTTATCAATTAAAATTCATATTTAATGCATACTTCTATTTCGTTTATTAATACTACAGTTCACCAAAATCAAAATTCATTATAAACAACAGAAAAGAGAACCAAGATCGACAATGAGCAAATTTAACTCTCACCCATGCAGTTTTCTGTTTTTTTTTTTAATAAATTCTTTTCTCAACCTCACCACTAAAGTATGGTTGATTTTCTATATAACAATATAAAACCCGGTTCATAAAGATTTTTGTGAATCAAGTCCACTAAACCCAGTAAATCTATGTTTTGGCAACCTCAAGGAATTGAATTAAAGTTGCATGGTCATGGTTGTCTACGTAATTACGTTTCCCAAATTAATATATATACATATCTTTATAATTACAATAGTAGTTATCGCAAACTTGTTTTGTAGTTACCACATATTTATTTTCTTGTTGCCGCAGAGTTATTATGCCACCAATTTGCGAGGAAACAGTTAAATTTTTTTTGAGGTTTTGGCAACCTCAAGGATTCGAACCACTGGACCCGTTACTACAATAAGTCTGTGGCAACTACTATATAAGTCTACGGTAACTACTGAATAAGTCTGCGGCAACTACTATATAAGTCTACGGTAACTACTGAATAAGTCTGCGGGATTTAAAGACGCAGGGCACACGACCACTGGGCCACGGTTGTCTACGGGATTGTGTTTTCCAAACTAATATATATACATACCTTGGTAATTAAGGTTGAAAAAAATTGAAATTTTTGGCAACCTCAAGGAATCGAACTAAGGTTTCATGGTCATGGGCATTTAAAGACGCAGGACACATGACCACTGTGTCACGGTTGTCTACGTAATTAAGTTTCCCAAACTAATATATATACATACCTTTATAATTATAATAGTAGTTATCGCAGACTTGTTTTGTAGTTACCGCAGACTTATTTTCTTGTTGCCGCAGAATTATTTTGTAGTTGCCGCAGAGTTATTTTGTAGTTACCGCATAGTTATTTTGATTTTGTCCCAGAGTTATTTTGTAGTTGCAATGCTTTAAATAGAGTTTAAAACAGAGTTATTTAGAGTTTACAATGGTTTAAAATAGAGTTTACAATGGTTTAAAATAGAGTTTACAATGCTTCAAAATAGTTTACATGTTACAATGTACAGTTTACAAGTAAAAATGTAAAATAGAGTTTACAATGGTTTAAAATAGTTTACATGTTACACGATTATGCCCCACTTGATTACATTTTCCACAAGTGTGTTATTTCCTAGGCCTTTTTATCGTCTTCGTAGTTTCGAGGAATGATTTCATCCTTGATCTTTTGGGCCGACCAAGTTGTTGTCGAATAACAGGTGGTAAACAAGTCAATATTGCTACATTTTCCGGTATTGGTAAAGCAAAATCCCTCGACATGATAGCAGTCGAATACGAATTGTACAAGTAGCACCTCGTATAATAGGGATGACAAAGTGAAATACGGGAGATCTTCGCGCTCTCAGACGCAACTATTGCGTGTGCACATGGTAACTTCTCCAAGTCAAACCTACGACATGTACATTTTTTTCTCTCAATTTAACATGTAGCGATGATCCTCCGCCTGTCACTTGAACTTGATTTCCATCAATATCTCCAACACTTAGAATCATAGAATATTCCACACGACTATGCAAAAAACCAAAAAAAGTCAGCCACAATATAAGACAAAAGATGTAACCATAATAAGTCTGCCACAATATAAGCTGTAACCAAAATAAGTCTGCAGTAACTATAAGCTGTAACCAAAATAAGTCTGCGGTAACCTATAAGCTGTAACCAAAATAAGTCTGCGGTAACCTATAAGCTGTAACCAAAATAAGTATGCGGTAACCTATAAGCTGTAACCAAAATAAGTCTACGGTAACTATAAGCTGTAACCAAAATAAGTCTACGGTATCTATAAGCTGTAACCAAAATAAGTCTGCGGTAACCTATAAGCTTTAACCAAAATAAGTCTGCGGTAACCTATAAGCTGTAACCAATATAAGTCTCCAGTAACTATAAGCTATAACCAAAATAAATCTGCGGTAACTATAAATTATAACCTAAATAAGTCTGCGATAACTATAAGATGTAACCAAAATAAGTTATCTCTACCAATCGTTCTACTCCACGGGTTAGTTTTGTTTTCAAATTAATTGCAGCAGTCCTTCATTCCGAATACCATCTTGTCATCATTGATCTCACTTCTTCCAGTAATTGTAAAATAGGCAAATTCCTAGCGTGTGATAGAACTTTATTCATTGATTCAGCAATGTTGCTAGTAAGAAGATTGTACTTATCTCTAGGAAAATAAGCACGAGTCCACAGTTGTACATTAGCTTTTTGAAGATAACTAAACAGTGCAGGATTTAACGCTTCAATCTGATCAAATGTGGTCTCAAATTCAGCAATTGTGAAAGCTCTGGCCGCTTTTTCACCAAACAAAACGAATGTTGACCTCTAAAACGGACCAATATATTCTTGTACAAATGATATGTACATATTCCACGACTAGCCTTCGGGTATACCGTTGTAATAGCTTTCCCAATAGACTTGTACCTATCAGAAATAATGGCAAGGCTTTCATCATCAGGAATCACACCGCTGAGTTGTTTGAAGAACCATTCCCATGATTCATCATTTTCGGTATCAACTATGGCAAAAGCAATGAGAAATATCTGAAAATTGTTGTCTTGAGTTATAGTGGTAAGAAGTGTTCCTTTGTATTTATCTTGCAAATATGTACCATCTACAACCATAACTTTCCGTATGTATGGAAATCCATTGATGCTTGCACCAAATGCTAGAAACAAATACTTGAATTTTTGCTTTTCATCAACTTCAAGTCGTGTGTGTGAACTGGGATTTGCTCTCTTTATCATGTATAAGTAAGTAGGTAGTAATGCGTATCTACTCTCCTCACTTCCCCTAACGAAATTCCGAGCATGTTTTAATGCTCTATATGCCTTCCAATAACCAATTTATACAAAAAGTTCTAATATATAACCAATCTGTACATAAAAGATGTAATTCAAATACATATGCAAACATGTACCTTTATTTGAAATCGTCTATTGAGAGCTTCGACAACATGTATTGGCAATACGGTTGGTCTAACTCCACCAACGAAATCTTTGTATAATACTCAAAGTATCTCATGAGTTGCTTGTCGGCATCTTGCAGAACGCTCTGTAACTGAACATGTATGTGTTGTAACATACTTCCGAATGTGAAATCTTGGATGATCTCCTATTGGCGAAGCACGTAACTTCCAAGAACATCCTTTCACCCAACACTTGACAACCCATAGCTCCGGTGTCGATTTATATACATAGAAATCATATTTCTGGACAACAGAGAGAATTTTCACTCTATTCTCTAGATGCTCTTTTATGTCATAACATTGTCCGACAACTAATTCCACAGAACTCATTTCTAAGTTCTGAAATTCAACATTACCGTTGCCTTTACTTACATACACTGAGCTACCTCTCTTCTTGAGAGGTAGTTTTGGCTTTTCTTTTTCTTCTTCACCCACCAATCCATACGTTGCAAAATTCTCATCCGAGAAATCTATTTCATCAAAGTCGTCACAATAATCGAATCTATATTCACTAGCTTCATTATCTTCTTCATCAACATCGAAAACATGGACGTGCATTTTCTCTTCAGCTTTTGGAAAACTATCTTCTGACATCTTCTTCTCCGTATCCACTTTATCATAAACTTCCACACAAAGGCGAAGCATATTTGCTTTCGATTGGCCCAAAAAATATGGAATTGCCTACAATTATCAACATATAAAGGAGGTGTATCTTGAGGCAAATATTGCTTAATCTTCTTTGGCAACATGTAGCTTAATTTGACATCACAAACTCTCTTATCCAACCCATTCGAACGAAATTCTCATAACTGGTACTATCTTCAGCTGCTAGAATTCGAGATCCTAACTTAACATCAATAACAAACAACCATCTATTTTTATCAAAATTTCATTTTCCACATACAAGAATAATTTGTTGCTCCATATCTGAGACACACAGAGAACAAATTACACGACGACGATAAGGATGAAGATAAAAAATAGTTTGAATTGGCTGTTTGGATGAAGATAGTTGGCTGTTAGTACCAAAGAAGAAGAAGCGGAGGAAAAACCCAGAACGAAAAATAAGAGGCGGCGTGCCTAAACCAGGATGAAGCCCTTATCGTCTGACCAAAGATGATAACTCAATAAGTCTGCCGTTACTACAATAAGCCTGCGGCAACTATACAATAAGTCTGCGGCAACTATACAATAAGTCTGCGATAACTACACAATAAGTATGTGGTAGCACAATTAGTCTGCGGTAGCACAATTAGCCTGCGGTAACTACACAATAAGTTTGTGGTAACTACAATAAGTCTGCGGCAACTACACAATAAGTCTGCTGTAACACAATAAGTCTGCCGTAACTACAATAAGTCTGCGGCAAAAATAAGTCTGCGGTAACACAATAAGTCTGTCGTAACTACACACTAAGTCTGCGACAACGTTTCAATAAGTCTGCGGTAACTAAATAAGTCTATGGCAACTACAATAAGTCTGCCATAATTACAATAAGTCTCTCGTAACTACAATAAGTCTGTCGTAACTACAATAAGCCGCCGTAACTAAATAAGTCTGCGAAAACGTTCAATAAATCTGCAGTAACACAATAAGTCTGCGGTAACTATAGTAAGTATGCTATAACTAAATAAGTCTGCGGTAACTACAATAAGTCTGCGACAACGTTTCAATAAGTCCGCAGTAACTAAATAAGTCTGGGGACAATGTTCAATAAGTCTGCGGTAACTAAAATAAGTCCACGGTAACTAAATAAGTCTACGGTAACTAAATAAGTCTGCGATAACTAAATAACTCTGCGGTAACTGAAATAAGTCTGCGGTAACTAACATAATGTGAAATAAGTCTGCGAAGAAATAAGTCTACAACAACGTTAACAGTATGACATTTTTGTAATTTTTTGCCAAGCTGAATTTAATTATTAATGGCACTATCGTAATTATTTTATTTTTTTACATAGCTTGGCAAGGATACAATTGGAATTTATACCCAACATTTAACTCCCATAACTACACGGGCTTCATTCTAGCAATTAAATGATTGTTTTAATCTATGCCATTACTACAATAAGTCTGCCGTAACTACATAACTCAATAAGTCTGCCGTAACTGCTCAATAAGTCTACTGTAACTACTCAATAAGTCTGATGTAACTATATAACTCAATAAGTCTGCGACAACGTTTCAATAAGTTTGCGATAACTATAATAAGTCTGCGATAACTACTCAATAAGTCTGCGATAACTACTCAATAAGTCTGCGATAACTACTCAATAAGTCTGCGATAACTACCGTCGTTGCCACCATCGTTGCCACCATCATTGCCACTGTCGCCACCACCGGCGCCGCTGCCACCGTCGCCATCACCGTCGCCACCACCTTCGTCCAAAAAAAAAAATTCAATAAGTCTGCGGTAATTACTCAATAAGTCTGCCGTAACTACTCAATAAGTTTGCCGTAACTACTCAATAAGTTTGCCGTAACTACTCAATAAGTCTGTCGTAACTACTCAATAAGTCTGCTGTAACTACTTATTAAGTCTGTTGTAACTATATAATTCAATAAGTCTGTCGTAACTACTCAATAAGTCTGCCGTAACTACTCAATAAGTCTGTCATAACTACATAACTCAATAAGTCTGTTGTAACTGCATAACTAAATAACTCTGCGGTAACGTAGATAACTCAATAACTCTGCGATAACGTGAAATAAGTCTGCGATAAAATAAGTCTGCGATAAAATAAGTCTGCGACAACATTAATTGAATGGCATTTTTGTAATTTTTTTCCGCGCTGGAATTAATCATTAATGGCACTATCGTAATTATTTTATTTTTTACACAGCATTGCAAAGGTATGTTTGGGATTTAGACCCTACATTTAACTCAAAATATATATGAGTCATTCTAGCAATTAAACTACAATTTTGAGTTATACTAATCATTAATATTATTACATAAATTTTCTTATGATAATTTTTTTACATTTTCAATATATCTGTAGCACAAACAAACATGTATGCAACAAGTTTACTGTATGATCCGAATATAGAGACAAAGACTTTGGACGTTAGAAAGGATTTTTTTTGGAATTAAAATTAACTGGTTTAAGTTTATGTATAACTCGAAAAAGAAGAAGTTAGAAAGTTAGAACATTGACATGGACATTCGGTTTTGGGTTTGGATTTGGATAAAATCTGATCAAATTCGGATTAACAGGTTTACGTATTTACAATCTAATAGAATAATTGTGAAATTTTGGTTCGGATTCGGTTTGAGTATTGTAGGGTTCAGATCGGTTCAGATTTTAGATTTAAAACCCTATAATACCCCAAAAAATTGAGTTTCGATCGGGTTCGGATTCAGACTTTTTTGGGTTTTTTGGTTCGAATTCAGATCGGTTTTGTGTATGTTACACATACAAATCTCATATTTATAGGATTTTTTGGGTACAGTTCTCGAATTAGGATATTTTTCATGGGAAATTATGTGTTTTTGAGTTTTTAGGTACCCTACTAAATATCGGGTTTGGTTCGGGTTTTACCTAATATATGCGAATACGATTACACACATTCTAATAAAATAATTTGGCAGGTTCGATGTTTGTTTCTGATAAAAAATTTTAGGTTGGATTTGTTTCTTTTACCAGCCCTAACCAAATCAGTGATGGATAAATAAAAGAAAAGTTTTTAATCTTCTCGAAAGCATGCATGTTTGAACTTAACAATGTAAACTCAAATGTCAAACGCCAAATCTTATGACTTTTTTAACTTATATAAAATATTAATAAATTGATTTTCAGAATTCAACAAAATTAGGTGGAAGTTGGAAGTTAATTGTAATGTAACTTTACGATCTGCCGTCTGCGTCTCCATGTTCGTCATTTGTCACTACCAACAGCTAAGACATTATCCTGGGCTGAACTAGGAAGAATATATTGAGTTTCTTATATTTAATAGGCTACTGATGGGCTTACTGTAAATCAAGCCCATTATAATATACTGATTCACTCACCAAAATCAGTTTGAACCTTTAGTGATATCCTAAATTTATCTACCACTGGATTAATCATTACCATATTTTGAGTATTTTTTTCTGTTTTTAGTTGTTATTGAAAAACAAGTGGCAAACTTGGAAACTAATAGTAGAAAAAGTCATAGAATAAATGTTTAGAAATAAGGTTATTTGGATGAACGCTTCCAACAAAAAAACCATACTCGTGTATCCGATCCGAAAAGTCGTATCCAAATCCGTTTCATATCCGAGCAAATTATTTTATTGGGTACTAAATCTCTAAATCCGAATCGAAAAATCAAAAAAACCAAAAAAAAAAACCCAAAACCCCAAAAAAAAACCAGACCGACCCGAACCCGACTCGAAACCCGAAAAACCTAAAAACTGAATCCAAACCTGAACCGGATCAAAACCCGAATTTTTTGAATTTTTCTGGATTTTAACTCTGAAACCCGAATCCGACCCGAACCCAAAAATTTTTACATGAACCAAACCCGACAAATTAATTCATTGGGTATTAAATTCTTAAACCCGAAAACCGAAAACCGAAAACCAAAACCCAATAAAGTTTTACCCCTAATCCGGTCGGATTATCCGATTGCCCATCCCTAATTTATTTATATGAACAATTTTGTTGGTGCTTTGGATTCTTTCAACATTTTTCTCCAAATCAAGCTAGTCTTGATATAGTAACATTTATTATCTAAAAATATCTATATAGATTGATGAACTAGGAACAAAAAAAACCTTGAAAATACTATAACTCCTATTTTGTTTTCTAAAATTTGCAAAATACCACAAAAGTAGATTTTATAATGGTCCTAATGTTTATATTTATTCTAATAATAAAACATTGAACTATTTAATAATTTACTAGATGATATATCTGACCATGCCAAATTTTAATAATTTATAAACAATTGTGAGCCTAAAATAATATAGGAAACATGTTAAAAAAATTCTCAATTTTTTTAAAATGGTTGAAAAAAATCTTTAACTTTGCCAACGATGAAATATATAGTCACTTTCGGTTGATTTTCTATTTTAATCGGTAAATTTGTTGACTGCCAAATTAGTTACATCATTAAATCGTATGACAAAACAAACTAATGGTTTCGTCATACGACTTAAACGATATGACTAATATGGTAGTCAACAAAATTTACTGATTAAAAAAAAGTACCAAAGTAAAGTTAACTACATATTTTATCGCTGGTAAAGTTGAAGTTTTTTCAACTATTTTTGAAAATTGAGGAATTAACGAATAAAATAAAAAGTAAAAAATATTGACGGTATATTTCTTCGCATGTAAAGTTGAATTTTTTTCAAAAATTAAGATTTTTTTTACATTTTTCTATTATAATATATATTTAAAAATATTAGAATAATATAACCAAAAATATTGTGTAATGTGATATTAGTGCATAAAATTTCTACTTTTAAGAATCTAAATTATTTTTTATATAAAAGACTCAAAAGTTATACTGCAAATTTTTATTAAAAATTAGTTTTTGTAGTTTCTATCTCTTATCATTTTTTTCTATACAAAAATTGATAATAATTACAATAAGACTTCTATAAATTAATAATGTTGGGACTATAATAATTTATTAATTTATTAATTTATAGAAGTGATAATTGAATCAAAATATTAATTTGAGAATGTTAATTTATAGAAGTTTTACTATATCTGGAAGATACATTCCCCCATTTTTATGTTATCTGTAACAATAAGAATTTCTTGGTCAAATTTCTGTAATGTCCCAAAAAGTAAGAAGATAAAATTTCCAATTACAGTATAATCCTGCCGTAAAAGCAAGTTCCTCAGCCATCGTTCGATCAAAATCAGTTATTTTATAGCCGTTGGGTTATCATATGTCTGTCTAAGACCAAAGCTGTCTTTCTACAAATAGATATTAAATTTCATTTGTCTTTTAAAAAAAAACAAATTCTCGCTGTTAAAGCGGGAAAATTTTCTCCGGTTAATTCCTCCGGCAATAGATATGGCGGAGACATAGATTTTGTTGTCGCTAACCATTTCTCATTTCTTTCCCCCTTATAAAGTTGTAACAAATACCCAAATCGATCTTAAAACCCTAGATTTGTTGGTTTAATGGAGTCTCGAGGATCTCCTGATCAAGAAGATGAACAGATTGTTCAAGTCAGAGAAGCTTTAATGTTTCCAGGCGATGAAAAGTATGCAACTTTACGAACGGCGAGGTTCTTAAACTACACAACCAAATCTATAGATGACGATGTCTTCGAGCTTCCTCTCGATGCGTTTGCGTTTGAATCGGCGAAATTGACGGGGAAGATCACGTTTCCGGGTTGGGGATTTCCGTCGTTGAACTGGATCGAGTGGGTGAACGTAATGGAGGAGTCACACGCCGAGGTTTGGAAGAAATCTGGAGTTTACGAAGCGATTTTGGCCTCTAGGTATCAGATTAAGAAGCAGAATGATTTGGTTATGGCTTTAGTTAAGAAATGGTGTATTGAGACGAACACATTTGTGTTTCCTTGGGGTGAAGCGACGGTGACGCTTGAGGATATGATTGTTCTTGGTGGATTCTCTGTAACTGGGAACAATGCTTTGGCTCCGATTAAACGAGAAGGTATGAAGGAAGTGGAGGAGAAGATGAAGGAGGCGAAGCATGAGATCGAGGCGAAGTTGGAGAAGAAATGTTGTGTTAGTGAGTGGATGAAGGAGATGATGAGCTCAGGGAAGGAGATTGAGCACGAGGCGTTTATGGTTTCGTGGCTTTCGCGCTTCGTGTTTCCGAATTCAGCTGATTTGTTGAGGGAGAAGTTGTTTCCGGCTGCGATTCAGCTTGTTAAAGGGGTTAGGTTAACTCTGGCTCCGACTGTTTTAGCTAGGATTTATCGGGATCTTGGTGTTATGAAGGAGCATCTTGTTGGTTTTAGTGAGAAAGAGAGTGTGGTGGTGAAGTCTCCGTTTCAGTTTGTGCAGGTTTGGGCTTTAGAGAGGTTCATGGGGTTGCAGCCACCGGGCCAGCCAAGTCAGTTAAAGCCTGGTGAACCACGGATAGCACGGTGGCACCATCATGGTGGCAGTCAGGATGTGTATGGCTACCCTGAGAATATCGGAATGGTTTTGAACTCAGCCAAAGATAAGAGTTTCGACTATCGTCCATACACAAAACCTCTAAACAACTTCAAATTCCCAAAGTTTTACTTGGAAGATGCCTGTTGGATCCGTGTACAATCTGATGAGACCATCGTTGCCTTTGGTCGGTGTTTGAGGTTCGCTAAACTGGTTGGTTTAGATTGCATTGAACCTTATTACCCTCACCGTGTGGCATTTCAGTTTGGTTATGATCAGGATGTCCCAGGCGTAGTTCCAGCAAGAATTGAGACGCCGGAATTGGCCTGGAAAGATTATATCCGTCCGCTTGCTGATGGAATGTTGTACTTTCCTGCTCGGCTCCACGAGGCTGATGTTACAGTTGGGTACATTCGATGGTGGGAGCTTTCTGTTGAGCTTTTGCAGGCCGAGGCTAAGAAAATTTCCCACATGTTTCTGGCTTCAACTCCAAAACAGAAATCTGTGACTACAACTACTGCATCATCTTCTTCTCCAGGGAAGTGGAAAACATCAGGTGCAAAAGCTGAGGGAAAAGATCAAGAACTGCAGAAGAAGGAAATAGAAACAAAGAGTGAGACTTCTGTTACAAAATCAAGGATCGAGGTGAATAGAGCAGATGGCCCGAGCCATAGTAGTAGCAGCTATGCAGGGAATCTCACGGTTTCAGAGGAAGCTACTAAACATCCTTTAAAGAAGCCTGAATGGGTTCAGAGATCCACACCTAGACTGACAAAGAGCCTTGATAGAAGCTCGGATAAGCCTGAATGGGTTCAGAGATCATCACCTAGTTCGACAAAGAGCCCTGATGGAAGTTCTGATAAGCCTAAATGGGTTCAGAGATCATCACCTGGGTCGAAAAAGAGCCCTAATAGAAGCTCGGGAAGCGCAGCAGATGAGGTTAAGGATCTTAAGGGAGCTCTCAGGGGCTCGTGGGGAGCAAAGGGTCAGGGTCATGTCACGTTTCAGCTTCCTAGTTCTCCCGGGAGATCTCCATCCAGGGCATTTACATTTTCGCCAAAGCAAAGCGGTAAAATGATAAGCTCTCATGTTCAGGTCTCATTGTTGATTCCATTGTTTCTGGATTGACTTCTTGCTTTTCTTTAACAGATTCACCTGTCAAAAAACCGAGAATGTTACCTCGGGTAGCAGGCATAGCCAAACAGTCAAGCTCTTCTCCTCGGGTTCCAAGACATACATTATCTGTATCTCTTCCTCTCAAGCGAGAGAACTACATCAAGAACCACAGTTCCTCAAGCTCACGAGCTTCAAAAGATTCAAACACATCACTATCTTTTTCTGGTTCTTCTTCTTCAACGAGGAAGAACTCTACAAAATCTACTGAAGCTGTCAACTCAGGTGGTCAGAAAAATTCTCCATCCCCGCGAGCTTCAAAAGAACCGTACAAGACACCATCTTGTTCTGGTTCTTCTTCTTTAACGAGGAAGAAGTCACCAAGATCTCCTGAAGCTGTCAGTTCGCGTGGTAACAGCAACAATACCCCAAGTCCCCGAGTTTCAAAAGAACAGAACAAGTCCCCATCTGTTTCTGGTTCTCCTTCATCTACAAAGAAGAAGTCACCAAGATCCTCAGAAACTGTCAATTCATCATCTGGAGGCAATTCTGTTGTCAAGAGAAACGCAGACAAAAGCATCACAGACACCAAACAAGACTCACTGAGAAAAACTCAACTCGATATCAGCAAGGCTAATGCTAATTTGAACTTACTGGAAGATATGGTGATTTTGCGGGAGCAAATTGGAGAAGATGGGGAAGTGACATATCAAATACCAAAGCAACAGTTTGAGGATCTAAGCAAAGGAGTCCATGATGTTCTACATGATCTGCAGTCTATTAAATCCGCATTGAACATACAAGATAATGTTGATGAATAGATCCTAAATCTCTAAGAATCTGATTCAAAGACCTTAAAAGGCTTCATCTTTTTTTGTTCCAACTCAGTTTACACAACTCAGTCTATTAAATTTAAGCATAACAATTTGCAGTGCATCAACAAAACAACAAACATAATCTTCTCTGTTTCTTACACATGTCACAAAGACTTACTGTCATCAGTGAATCAAGAAAGCTGGTTGAGATGTGTAATCTGGAAGAGTTTGTAAACTATGTAAGAAGGCATTGTGACTTGTGACATTAGTAATGTGTGATGTGTTTTTGAAGCTTCTTCAGTTCTTGTTGTTAGGTTTTTCTTCAAGAACAAGGGGAGCTTTTGGATTGACTCGATTTTACAGAGATATCTGCAACTTTTGAGAATCAAATTGGACAATCGAGTGAACACAGAATCTCCTATGTTCTTAAGAATCGGTGGCCACACTCCCCAAGCAATTACCAAATTTGCCTCTAAAATTCCCAAAATCAGATCAGGGGACCTAAATTGTTGAATCAAAGATGGAGCAGATCCACTCAACGATCTTAAAGCGTTCGTTATCGGATCAAGATATACATTGTACCACGTGTCGTTTTCAGAGAAGTTTGCCGGAGAATTCGTCGGGAAAACTGATTTTCTTCGTCAAAATGTGAAGCTATAGAGAGTATATATTATACACGTGGCAACGTAATTTAGATATAAATTTGTTTTTTGGTTAGTCAACTTTGAACTAATCAAAGATATAAATTCGGAGATTTTTATTGTTGTATTTCTGTTTTGGAGTTTTTGTTTTGTTTTTAAGAATTGGTTAAGTGAAATAGTTTTAAAATTTTCTACATAAATAAGAAATCACAAGAACAAGAAGAAAAACTAAACTGGTTTTCCTAGTTTTTAGGAACGCTATTTTCCAAAATATTTTGTTAGATTATTTAGTGACTTTAAAAAAAACAAAAACCGATTTAAAAATACCATCTAAATAGGGATAACCACGGTTTTGCGGTTACGGTTAGTTAACCACCAATTATGCTTATAATTTTTGTTTAATTTTAATTTTAACCATTGAATATACGGTTAAAATGGTTAGGTCAATACTGTTACAGTTAAATATGATTCAATTATTTGATAATCATGATAAAGATTAATATAAATGATAATTTTATTAAAAAAATATTTAACCTCTATTAAAATAACTAGATGATGATATTTCAACTAATATTTACCACTATAATTGATTGGATATATATTTTGTTCAATTTTTATAATAGTTACAGTTAATTAGTGGTTATGGTTAATCATTATTTTTAACCATAACTAATATATTTTTACGGTTAATGGTTATGGGTTATCAACCAGTTAATATGGTTATGGTCCGGTTATAATTAAAAATGAATGGTTACGGTTTTAAATACGGTTACGGTTAGATTTTACCCATATCAACATCCAAGGGTTTATATTTACATAACATTATATTATGTTATTATTTGTTAAAGGGTTTATAAAATTATATAATGTTGCTCAGATTTTATCAGATTATTATTATTACAGTCTTTTTCAGTAAATCTCTATGGTTTTTGTTTTCTGAAAAGTAAATTAATCTAGGGGCAATAAAGATTTTTGGTAACAATTTAATCAATAATGACAATTTACTCCCTACTCCTCAAAAAGATGGCATACTCATCTTAGATAACAACATTTAATACTAAATGTACTCGGAGAGAAAGAAATTATGGAGGTAAAAGATTTTGCGTCGAATACAATTAAAATATCAATGTAATTTTTAATGTGATAACGAATACTAGGAAATATGATGTGTCAGGTAAATAAATATGTAAATTATGACGGAGTAATTTAGTTATTGATATATTTAGCAAAATAATAAAATAGTTATTAATAGAGTGGTATTTACTATGCTAATGAATGTAAAAATGCACAAGAATATAACTGAGATGAGTAGATATATTAGTTACAGAATGTAACCATAATATCAAGATAATTCTCTTTTTAGCGCCATGTCGAACAATAAGGAAACTGGTATGACAGGTAAATAAACATGTATTTTAGTTATCACTAATTATGTTTTTATTTGATAACATTTGTATTATAGTAGTAATATTTCAGAATATATCAAATCCAAATTTTAAAAATTGATTTATAAGCACGGTATTATTAGCATCATTAGATAAATATTACTAAAAAAGCATTAGAATTAAGAATAATATTTTTGTCTGACATAATCTATGATCTAAAAGTAATAGCTTCTCACGTAGTTTACCCCACCGATTTCAAGATAAAAAACTAATTTTTTTAGAGTATTTGTTACCACTCATTCAATTATCTCATTATTAATCTATTGACAAAAAAAATATGATTACTTAACGCTCGATAGTTGAAAAAAAAAAAAAAACAGACTATGGTGTTAACATAATGATCTAATGAAAAAATAAATAAAAAGTCATTAAATCTTGAACTGAAGATCAGATTCTCAAATGCTCCAACCAAAACGATGTGACATGTGAGAGATATAAATGTATTAACCTTCCTTCTATCATTATCGTATTATTAGCGTATTATTGCTCTCCTTTTTCCTTTCATCCCTAAACACAAAAAGTTTTTTATTTTTTCTTACCTTATAAAGACTTTTTTTTTGTCATTTTGATCCAATTTGTTTTTTTTTCTATGGGAAAAATTCATTTTGTTCTGCTCTTCTGATCCAAAGTTTATAGTTTTATTCTCTCTGATTTGTTCCCTTTCTCAGCTTCTTCACGTTTTCCCCAAAAATTTCAAGTTTTAATCTTCCCAGGAAACTAGAGTGAAGTTTCTAGCCAACTCTCAAATAGCTTCAAACGTTGACCAAATTTGTTACTTCTCTCTCTCGTTTTCATCGACGAATCTTCTGACTTTTCTTAGAATTTAGGTTTAAATCTTTGATCTAAATCCACAAACCAAGAAGAAAAAATAGAAAGAACAAATCTTGATCTGCAATTTCTTGCAGGGTATATTCCTCTCTCTGAGTAATCTATGAATTTAAAAGTTTTGATTTTGGGGTTTAGAATCTGAAGAACTAATCTAATTGCTTTCTCTGAATCAGGAATTGAAATAAAAATGGGTTCTTTCAAGGGTCATGCTTTGCCAGGAACATTGTTCTTAGTGGTTGGAGTATGGCATATTTGGAGCTCAGTGGTTGGATTCATATCGAATCCTAAATCATTTCGTGTTAGAGTTTGGCACCCTGTTCCTGGTTTCAATGATAGGATCAAGTACTTGGAGCTTTACGTTGTTACCATTGGCTCATTCATTGACTTGTGTATTGAGTTTTTGTACTCAACTCATCTCAAGTTCTTTGTTAATGGTGTTTTGAATCCTTCCCATATGAATGATTTTGAGCACTCTGGGATGCTTCTTATGTTCTTCATCCTTGGATTTATTGCTTTGCTCTCCGAGAAAACGAGGTATTAATAAATCTTTTTTGGATTGATGCCATTTATGGAAATGGTAGTTTATAGGTTGGATTTTTGGTGAATTGAGAAATCAAAAGTGGTTTTTTAGTGATTCTTGAATTTGTTTTAAATGAAAACAACTGTAGAAATGGATCTTGATTTTTGGTAATATGATTCGATTATTGATAGATTCATTAAGATGGTACTTCAGATTTTGAGAACTCAAAAGTGGTTTATTAGTGATTCTTGACATGTTTTTTTCTATGACACAATCCTAGAAATGGATCTTGATCATTGAGAATATGATTCGATTAGGTTGGTATATAGCTTTGAAGTTAGGTTGGATCTTTGGTGATTTTGAGAACTCAAAAGTGGTTTATGTGGTGAGTATTGACTACATCTTTCAATGAAAACAAGTGTAGAAATAGATGTAGATCGTTGATAATATGATTTGACTATAGATAGATTCATCAAGTTTGGTAGTTAGCTCTGAAGTTAGGTTGTATAGTGAACTCAAAAGTGGTTTGTTAGTGATTCTTGAATTGATTTTCGATAAAAATCAGTGTGTGTGGATCTGTATGAATCGATATATTCATTGTGATGCTTTATTTATTTATTATAGGTTACTTCCTATGCCACAAGAAGCTCTATGCCTAATCGCTGCAACAGCTTTTACAGCAGAATGTCTTCTCTTTTTCTTCCACTCCACAAGCCACAAAGGTCTTGAAGGTTATTACCATCTCCTCCTCGTCTTTCTCATCGGTCTTTGCGTTATCTCTTCGATCGCGGGAGCAATCTGCCCTACAAGCTTCCCAGTAGATCTATGCAATGGCATTGCAATGACTCTTCAAGGCCTTTGGTTTTATCAGACAGCTTTCACTCTGTATGGCCCTATGATGCCTCAAGGCTGTGGTTTAAAAGGAAACTCTGTTGTTTGCAGATCAGTCGATTCCGAAGTCTCTGGAGAGTTTCTAGCTAATTTTCAGCTCTTCTCTTTGGTTCTTTCTGTTCTTGTTTGCGTTGTGGGTTCATATGTTTTTGCAGCTTCAAGATTTGGAGTGAGTAGATGAGAGATTTAGCAAGTAGAAATTAGGGATTTTGTTGCTGTTCTTGTTATTCTCTTTGTTTCTGAGAAAGATTTAAAGAAATATTTTTTCTTTTTCTTTTATTGCCTTTGGACGTACGATAACATTGACAACAAAAAGAACAACTGAAAAAAAAATATTAAACATCGGAACATGTTGATTTCCTGTTGCTGTGATTCTTTTTCGGTGATCTCAGAAACGTTGAAAAATTCAGCTGGTCTCACCAACTACTTACGATTCCTAATTAAACGTGAATCTTAATTAAAATGACGCTGACTTTTGCTATTTGAAAAATGTAAATGCCTTTATTGAACGTTATTTTTAATTAAAGTGACGCTGACGCAGCGTTAGACCGAAAAACATGGTTATATGTATAAAATAATAAGGATTACTAATGATCGACAAAAAGCAAAGATAACAAACATAAATAAACAAACATAAATATATAAATTGAGTTTATTGCAAATTAATAGATGCAAGATGTTTTGAAAGTTTAAGGGTGCTACACATAAAACTGTTTGTTAGGAGTAAAAATTGCTTATTATGGGTATGATCCAAGTGTTGCAGTAAAGTTATTCGTTGAACCGTTCATCATGATTGCATTTGCGGCACATAGATAATTTTGATCGAATCTGATTATCAATGTAATAGAATAAATCATATATTTATGATGTCGGATGATCTATAAACCACTTCTTTCTAGCGTTAAAAAATAAACAAACTGAGTTTTAGTGGATCCCAACCAAATAAAATTTCGTTTAGATTAAGATCCTTACAATATCTTGGCATTGTCCTATACTTCCTTTTTTTCTTTCTCGCACAACTTTTCACTTTCTTCATCTCTTTTTTTTTTCATCGACTCTTTGGTATTCTTTTCAAACAATATTTAATTGCTATATTCATGTTTATGCTTAATTTATAGTTGAAAGTGATCATAAATCATTTTTACTAGATACATTTGATTATGTTTACCGGATACTATAGTCTATAAGATTTTGTGTGAGATTTTGATTGCATAAAAGAAATTAATCAGTTGTTAGAGGCACTCGCATGGTATGGGTTAAATATGTGTATTAAACCTAATCTACATGTGTTTGATTAAAGTTGTGGCGACAGTCAAACTTATCCTATTTTTCTATCATCTCCAACTTACTTCTCTATTTTTTCTTTTCTAAAATAAAGAAACACTAAAATATAGTTGGGTTTTGGTCCAACTCATTCCTCCATTTTTTTTGTCTAAAAAAGAATATACCAAGTATGTTCCTTCTCTAGTTAATTATTATTTAAAAAATATTTGTTATTTATCAAAATTGTAAATTTGACTCATTTATTTTATTTTAAACCAAAATCCAATAAAATTCTAATATCATTGAAATGAAAAATTTATTAGATAAGTTACAAAATATAAAAACAGTAACAGGCATGACAAAAAAATAATAGATTTTTAGACATAATCGTTACAGTTTTTCATTACCACAATCGGAGCAAGCTCACGTCGGGCTGGATTGGGCCACATTCCAACATTTCAATTAATAGGCATGGTGAGCCCTTCTACCATCTTCCTCCGTTCAGTGAGAACTTTTCCATCAATCTTCTCTTTTGTGGAGAAAGTTTTTAAACACGAGCTAACAATTTCGTTCACTCACCGACATTGGTAGAAGAAGTAACCATTTCAAAGGAGCTTCACGTTATTATCAGTGATTGTAACCTCCTATCTTTTCTTTTCATTGCTTTCTATTTTTGTTATGTATCAGATTCTTTGGCATTAACCACAATTTGAGGTTAATATACCCAAAAAAAAAAAAGAGTTAATAAGAAAGATAAGGTTGAATAAGCAGAGGCAGATCTAAGGAGAAGGTAGGGGTGGCATATGCCCCCAATAGATTTACAAATTGTTTTTATTCCCATTCAATTTATTTAAGATTTGCTCCCTAAAATGGTGAAATTTCTCCATATGCCCCTTTGAACCCACAATCAAACCCATGTTGCCCCTTCTTTTGACCTGTTTTAATTTAATTTCTTTCCTTTATAATTTAATTTCTCCCCAAATCTTTCCCATTTTCTCTGGATGTTTTCTGTTTTAGTAGTTTCTTTTGCCAAACTCATTTTTTTTCTTTTCTTGTATTTCCCAAAAATATAATAATATTAATAGTTAATATATTATGCCTCCTGTAAAAATACTTTTTAGATCTGCCACTGTAAATATAGGTGAGAGTAAGAGAGAAATTAGTAAGAGGTTTGCTTTGTTTCTTCTTCTTCTTCCCTAAAGCGTGTAGCTCTAATCTTGTAACAGAAAATTCTGGTGATTCATTCCAGTTGATAGTGGATTCCGGTGGACTACTCTTGCTTTATGGCCTTTGTAACGGTTTCGGAGTTTACACGAAGATACTCTGGTACTTTATTAGCTTTGTGTACCCTAGTAGCTTCGTGTAGATTCGAACTCGTTACAAGAGACACAAAGTAAGAGTTGATGAAGAATAATCCGCATCTATTTTTTATTTGATCTTTCTCACTTTTTTTCCCTCTTGCACGCACCATATAAGAAATATCTCGCATCTTAATTAAACCTTGGATAGTTTAAATTTAAATTATTTTAATTCAAACAACCTCATCAAGACAAGTAATCTCGGACTCACCTTTACATATATATATATATATATCACTACAATAAGATAGAACAAAAGTGAATTTACCATTGTTGTCTTGATCATCACTATTTACCGAGATTTGACTAAAAAAGCCATAACTTATTAATTTCGTTCCATCCTTGCTGGGTATGTCTCGTTAAATCTTTGATAATTTCTGAACTTGTTAAATCTCGTTGTATCTCTTTTATGTTCAATTGCGGATTCATGAATTGGTAAAGAGTTTGGGACATAATCGAAACATCGATTTACAACAATAAGATATCTCAAATTCGGTTAAACATTTACAGAAAATATGTTGCATTTGTACTTGATTGGACATACCTCAGCCTCATGTGGTGAAGAATCGCCATCACTCTTAGTCAATAGAGGGCCCTCCATTTCTCAACGCTTTTTTCTCTCTTTTGTCTTATCCAATTTAAAGTCCGATTTGAAACAAAAACCATATATATGCCTTCCAAATGGTTCGTTTGTTAAGACCAAGTCTATTGTCTTATTAAATAATTTGGTGCCAAATTATAATTTGAAGATCAAATCTCTAGCCTTTTACCAAGTGATTATTATTAATTAAAGGTAAGTCCAACTCAAAACTAAGACCAATTCAAAATTCTAAAGTAAATTATAGTCTTTCACAATGTATAATTGTTGAGGATAAATTTCACACTATAACAATGTAGATATGTTAGGAAATTTGAAACCCTCGAGGCTCAGCTGATTTAGACCAAAATTAAAAAAAAATCGGAGCTTTATTGTCAAACGCACTGAAAATTGATAACCATAAAATAAGAATATTTTCTGATCTCAAGAGGAAAGTGAAGAACACAGTGTTTTCAATTGCCATTACATTAGAGACTCGAAGGAAACCATTTATATAAAAGAGTCCATGTAAGTAACCCAATGCCTCAAGTCTTTGACTTTGAAGACCTTTTAAACACTGATCCAAGCAAAGTTGGAAGAGTACAAGATAGAAGAGCCAGTTCCAATGTGGCTCGATGGTCTGGTTGCAACCTCTCTACAGGTACTTGATCATACCCCGACCTTCCACGCTCACCTTCGTTGCTTGCAACCGCTTCTTCTTTGTTCCCTTAAGCTGCTGAAGTTTCTTGTTCATCTGCAATTATAACACAACAGAGACTGAGTCTAAATGTTTTCTAGAACAAATTGGTAATTAGATGGTATATGGTAAAGTTAATTCACCTTGAGCCGACGCTGGTCCTGAGAACCCTGTTTAGCACGGGCTCTGACCTCATCCGGGTCAATCTTGGACTGAGGACGGATCACAAAGTCCAATGGGGTTGCTTCTGGCCTCATGGTCATTTGCCTGGACGCTTCTCCCCTTGAGCTCTGACCCGAAGTCAGACCAGATTTACGTGCCCTGCATATTTGTCAACAAACAATGGTTCGTGTTACTTAAAACATATCTTTCAGAAGTTCAAATATCTAGATTTGGAAGATTTCTTCCATACCGAATATCCAAGTCAAAGTCACCATCTCTGGACTCCATTGTAGCTTTGTTGGTAGGTCTATGTGAACCCCCAACGGAACAAGAAGAGAAAATATGTATAAGTATATGAAATGTGACTACAAAGCGAGTGACATCGAAAACTAAAAGTTTTTGGATTTTACTTCTTCACTGATGGCCTTCTATAAGGAACCCTATCTTCATCGAGATTTCTCATGTCCTCAAACCTAGTACTCTTGTTGAAAATTGGACGAGACTGCAACATCAAGCATATAGTAAGCAAATGGTTGGAATTAGATTCCATAGATTTGGAGCTATCGCAAAAAGCTGTTTACCCATTTGTCGACCAAATCCTTAGCAAGTCGTCTGTTGGAATTAGTTTCCTCATCAGACTTTGATAAGAACATAATGACCTGCCAAAGCCAGAAGATATTTAAGTTCCTGGGTTTAAATCCTACATACCGACTTGTTAATTTGTATCAGGTGGTGTTATCTAACCTTTCCAAGCCCACTCTTTTTCAATTGCTCCCTTCTATCGTACTGGTCCAAGTCAATCGGAAACTGCAAGACAAACACAGGAATTGATAAAGGAGCTAGAAAGGATCAAATCACGCAAAATCTCTCTAAAAAACAGGAGCATACATCAGTAAGAACTCTTAGAATAGCTGCACGGATATTAATATTTGGCAAGCTTCCATCTGGAAGAGGCTCAAGCCAATTCTTCAACAGAGTCAAAACTCCATGGTCCAGGAATTCTGTTTGAAGCTGCTTCCTGGATAAAGACGAATATACAATATTACACAACAGATTGTTAGAACGAAAGTGTATAGATAACAAAACAATAAATTTGCAACTTACTTTCCAAGAACATCAGTAAGAAGGGAAAGCTTCTTAAGCTTGTTGATAGCAGGCTTCCCTTGTCTATTAAGCTCTGCATCTTCCTCAGCAGTGACCTCAAGCTCAGCCATCACATTTTCAACCAAGAGCGCGATTTCTGCAGGATTTCTTTCAGCCTTTTTCTTTTTCTTCCCCATCTTGAAAAGGTTATTTACCTCATCATCTTCCTCACCCTCCTCTGCCTGTTTCGTTCATAACAAAGCATTATGTATCATCAAACAAAAGCTAAATTCAGAGATTAAAACTTAAGATACACTACCCATACCTGAGGATAATGAGTTGGAGAGCGGTCTCCGGCATCACCTCCATACCTCTCAGAAGGATCCAAACCAGTATCATCAATGAAATTATCGTCATCCATAGTCCTAACACCTTCTTCATCATTCTATAACAGACACAAAACACATTTATAAGAAAAAGAAAAAAACAAAATTCTGTCTCACACAATCTGATAAGAATCAACCAATGTTGCACACCTCAGGGTTATGAGCAATAGATTTCCACATCTCATCAATCTCATCTGACTTCCTCTCAACACGGTTAGGGTACTTATGCCTCTTATCCTTCCCACTGCGATCTTTCTCCTTCTTCCTCTTCCTACCAACCTTATCATCATAATCAGTAGATTCAGCAGCACCATCACCACCACCTCCTCTTCCTCCTTTTCCTTCCATGAACTCATCAAACTCCGCATCTTCCACTTCCTCATCCATCAATTCAGGAACATCAAAAGCCTCACGTTCACTAGACGATTTCTTCACCAACCTTTTCCTTGGTTTAGCTACTTTATCATTATCATACACAGGCGTTTGTGAACCTTCACCATCCCAATCTCCAATATCATCAGCCAAGTTCTCATCAAAATCATCCTGAAGTTGCTCTGTTGATGGCTCACGATTATTTTCAAAGTCATCAAAGTCCACTATTGGCTCTCCATCTACATCACGGTACCTGAAACATTACAAAACGATTCAATTAAACAATCATCATAATTAAAAAGAGTATTTTGTTTCATGGCTAAACATTACCTGTGAATCTGAAACACAAAAGGATTTCGAATCAATTAGGAGTTTATAAATTTAAGCTTTTCGTTTAGCCATGAAACAAAATACTCTTTTTTAAAGAAATATGAAATCGAGATTTGAGAAATTGCAAAGTTCGATTTCTCAAATCTCGATTTCGGTAACCCTAGATTTAATCGAAGGAGGAAGAAGATGGGATTTTTCTTCTGTATAACAAAGCTAAACTATAAAATTGAAGAGGAAGGAGAAGAACTTACGGATCATCATCGAAACCCATTTATGCTTCGTTTCAAGAAATGATTCAACAGAGAATTTCGATTACTGAATTTTTTGAGTTGTGTCGTGAGAGGCGAGGAGAGGGAGGAAGAAAGGAATTGGTAACGCTTCTATTGTAAAATTCGACGGTCTCGATTGAAGAATGATTAACGGTTTAATCTCGTCACGTCATCAAATCTCTGGTTAAGTGTTAATAAATTAATTAGTCTTGACTCAGTGTTAATAAAGTCAAAGTCTGACAAAACATTAGATTCCATATGTGAAAACGCAATTGCTTGTTTAGGAGTTGTGTGACTAACTTTATTTTCGTTTGAACCGACTACAAAAGAGTGTTGATTAAATTTGAAAATGTCTAGAATAGTAGAATCTATCACAAATGGTTAGGATCAAATCTATCAATTGATTTGAAAAGGTCAACCGTTATTGATAGAGACAAACCCGGAAATCTCTAATTCCTCTGTTACGATATAGGCAATAGAGGATAGTTCGAAACCAACTTTTTTGCACTTGCTAATAACAAATTTGAACGACGTATATTGCTTCTTCAAGCATATATAAGAGTTGGTTGATTTCAAAGATTGTTATTAGCTACTATGAAATTTACGATTTGAAGTCTAACTCATGGAGTTTACTTGATGTCACTCCCAACTAGGAGATAAATGGTTATGAGCACGAAACGTATTTAAATGGAAATACTTATTAGAGGAAGGTATGGTTACTTACTCTGTTTTGATTATACAGCAGAGTGATTTGGATAGAATCTTCCTCTGCTGTTTAACATGGTTTTAAAGATATTGGGACTCTATCATGAATAAAGTCGTCGTGGTTTTTAGTTTACAAGAATATAAAAGCTACTCTACGTCTTACATCATGGGAGATAATGGCTACATGAAAATAGTGGATCTTCACAAAGTTTTGAACCCCCAAGAATGCGAGGATTGTTTTTCTCCACTTGTGTCTTCTGCCTCTTATGTATTGGAGTATTATTCGGAAGTGTTTAACCGAACACATATTTTACTCCAGTTTAATTGATAAATTTTTGTATGAAATTGACCGGAAACTGGACGCATTGATCGGAGTTGATATCACAGACGAAAATCAACCACTAGCCATCTTTCAAATGTCTTTCCAGTTAATTTTTCAAAGTTTTCGTTCTCTAAACTTTTTTTCTTGATTCTCTCTTTGTATGAGTAATTATGTTTCTTATCTTATGTATCTTTGCGTTCTCCTCGATCTTTTTGGTTAAATTATTTAAATTATGTTTCCAATGTAAAGTTTAAACAATTAAAATTTATTTTAATTTATATAATTTCTAAAATTCTTCACTTCTAAACAAAACATCATACAAGTCGAAACAGAGGAAGTTTTTTAATGAAGGAACTCCCTCCGTTTCGTAATTCATAATCTGTGTAGATAATTCGTAATTCCAATGCTATAATTGATGAATTTATCTATTTACACTTGTTAATAATCGGTTATATTCAGTTTATCTATTAATGTTGGTTTACTATTATGAAAGAATGCAATAGACGACAAAAAAGTCTTACATGTGTATATATATATATATATATATATATATATATATATATATATCCATCCTTCTCCGTAGGATATAAAAATAAATATTGACTCAACCTTATATTGAGGGCCTTTATATAGGTGGGCACAAAAAGAAACAAAAGCTAAGCAAGGCCAATGATCTGTTCTTATTATATGCACCTCATTTTGCCTACCTCTTGGATAAGGAGGGCCTCGGTTTGATACCAAGAGGTTTATCTTTCCCTTTTCTTTTTATTTTTTATCAAGAGGTTTTGGGTTTTAGACTTGTAGTTCCCTCAGGTAAGGGAATAAAACATGTTAATATTAGTCCCCTTCCAGCATTGAGATTCGAACTCGAGATCTTGAAACACAGATTTATTAGAAAATCCTCTAGTACACCAGTAGAGTAAGAGACGCACAGACGCTTGGATATATGTTGTAAATGTTAATAGGTTTAATAGAGGAAAAAAAACAATTGTTACTCGTTTTTCTTGATGTGGTTGTTGTGTTGTAGAGAGTAAAAACAGAGCAACAATGCTTTCAGAAACGGAACTTTCCATTTTACTAATATAGTAAGGAATTATTTTCTATTTTACTAATATAGTAAGGAAAAATTTCCCTTTTAAAATCTAAAACAATGATGATGATGTCCAATCTTTCGAAAATTTAGTAGAAGAGATACTGTCTAGGGTTCCAATAACTTATCTAGGAGCAGTGAGATCCATTTGCAAAGGATGGAGAATGTGTGTATTGGTTTTCTCCACTTGTGTGCTCTGGCTCTTATGTTCCAAGTTCAGTGCAAATCAACAAAAATGCAAGACGCGAAAGGAATAAGAAGAAGAGGCAGTGTAAAAGGAAATCATTTGTTTTTCAAGCATATTTGTTTCTTGCATTTCTTAAGTTCCAGGCATATTTGTTTCTTGCATTTCTTAAGTTCCAAGCTTATTTGTTTCTTGCATTTATTTTTCATTTGTTTATTTCTTATTTTCTTTTGCATTGTTCTTTGAACAAAACTAGATCGACGATTATTTTGTTTCTGTTTATTTAACCGACCTTAATTCCAGGCATGTGTATGAAATCAGGAATTATAGAGAAATATCTTCTTGATTTTGGTTTCCATAATGCTATATCCATTAGTTCTAACACTTAGAGATGGTAAAAACAATGACCATGACTGTTTCACGAGTAGGGGCTTAACTCAATCCAGATTAATATATGATGAAAGGTTCCTAGCTTTGTTAGGATCATGATGAAAACAAGGACTTCGAACACTTAAAGAAAGTAGATGAATGAGTTAATGGAGAGTCGGCATCTGCGGACTTAAAAATGTTCTTTATCCTCTGTCTTGGTATACAGACCACCATCCTCAAACATAACATATATCTTGCAATGCACCAATTTTAAGAGGTTAAATCTAATGCAATCACGATTCATATTAGAAAGGTTTGTTTAGTGTGTGTGTCATGGTCATACTTAGCACTGTTTGTGACCTACAAATCAGGGAAATTGAGGCACGTGAGGGGAAGAAGGCGAGAGAGTCCAAGAAATAAACATAATTTATATTTTCTAACAACTCTATTTCCTTCGTAAAATATGAAAATAAGTATTGACCAAAATTGTATGATTTATAAAAGTTTAAACTAAAATATACACATTTTTCACTATTCGGTGGAACTTCAAAGGATCAAGTAGAGAGGCATTTATTAGACTGCTTGGTCTGATATATGCATGGCTTGGATTGAGGAGGGTTAGGGTTTAGAAATGTTGAAGATTTCAATATTTCACTCGTGGAGAAACAGTTATGGAAACTGTTAACAGTCCCTATAATTCCATTTTAGCAAAGCTAATCCTGGAAATTTTAAGGTCGAAAAAAATAAAATTAAAGCCTAAGAAAGATAATGAGAGTAGATAATATGATTTAAGTCCACAAGTCCAAGATTCTCTCCTTTCTAGAGAAAATGTATAATGGAAGACATTACTCTAATTCAAATTCACTAACAACAATCTTAGACATCTAACCATCTTATGTTTGGAGAAGCATCTACATCGTTCAAAGTTTGTTATGAGAAAGTGCAAAAAGAGTTGGTTGCAAGCTATCCTCTATGGCTTTTATGGCAAAATAGGAATTATAGATTTCTGGGTTAGTCTCTATCAATAAATCAATAACAGTTGACCTCTTTAAATCAATAGATAGATTTATTCACAATAAACTCCAAACCTTTTGTGTATATTCTACTATTCTAGACATCTTCAAATTTGATTTTGAAAATATCACAATTAACATTTTAAGTTAAAACTAATCAAAATTCTTTTGTAGTCTGGTTCAAACAAAAGTGAAGTTAGTCACAACTCCCACACAAGTAATTGCATTTTCACATATGCAATCAAATGTTTTGTCTATTTTGAAAATAGAACTTACCTATTTAACACCAAGTCCAGACTAATTAATTTATTGATGCTTACTCAAATATTTGATGACATGGCGAGATCTAAACCGTTAACCATTCCTCAATTGAGACCATCGAATTTTATCATAGGAGCGTTACCAATTCCTTTCTTCCTCCCTCTTTAGAGATGTCAAATGTGCTGACCCATGCCCATTTGATCTGCCTCGCTATGGATAAATTTTATTTATTTTATCGTAACGAACATGTCCATTAGTTATTTTACAACCCAAACTTTACACGAAATTGTCAATTTATGTCTAAAATTTTAAATAGTGATAAATTATACCCCGATACGATTAAAATTTGAATTTTATACCCAAATTTAATATATCGTGCCAAATTGCAAGTCGTCGTTAACGAGGTTAGTCAGCCGACACATGTGTAATGAGATGTCATAAACGACGTTGTTTTGCATTTACAAGCTTTGAATTTTTTTCACTTCTACGCATTATTCCTTCTTTCTCGGCCAAACTCAAGTCATTCTTTTGATCGTCAGATAAATTAAGTCTTAGATCATACATTAAAAGTATGAAATTAAAGATGAAAGGATTTGAATTATGAACAATTTAATTTAAATGTTAAGCAAAGGAGCATCCGAGAAAACAAACTCCAGTTACTCCACTAAAGAAAAGCTCAACCACAAGTAGAAAGAACAAAATCCAACAAAGAAATATCACATATTAAAGACTTGTTTCAAGTGTCACATATTAAAGACTTGTTTCAAGTATCACATATAAAATTAAGAACAAGACTATACAGAGCCAAAACGTTGCCTATTTAAATACAAAACAAACGTAAGTAAGTAATAATCAGTCAGTAGTCAATCTAAACCCTCTTTGCTCTTTCTTCCATTGCTCATTCTGGAAACGACACCATTGAAAATTATGGTAACAATCTACCAAATTTTAGCTTAACTCTATAATTTATATGTAAAATACAATACTTTACAACATAATTCAAATTTAGGATCATGTTAGATGGGAAGAAATTTTTTTTTACTAGTTTCAAGATTAGTGCCAAAATATGATATGATCCGATCCAATTGATAATCTAGTTTTCATTTTAAGAATTTGGAGTGATTTGTATTTTAATGAGTTTTGAGATAATTTTTAACTAAGAAATTCTTTGAAATTTCACCTTAAACTTTCAAATTTAATTCTTAAAATATTTTTAATATTAGTGGATTTGATTGTACATTTAAAAATTATTAATCCAATAACTTTTAAAAGATATTTTAAAATTCATATTTTAATAACAAATGATTTGTCAAATTTACTTAAATTTCTCCAAATGCTCAGTTCAGTATACACCCTTATGTTCTTAACACAAGTCAAAACTAATTAATTTATTGATGCTTACGCAGACATTTGATGACATGGTGAGACCTAAACCGTTAACAATTCTTCAATCAAGACCATTGAATTTTATATACATATGTCCTAAGTCCACCCCGCAAAGTTTACCGGGTTGGTGGACCGGTCCGCAGATTAATTTATTTAAGTGAAAATATTTTTTAAAACTAAAATTTAAAACTTTTAAATAGAAAATAAATTTTAATATTACTATTTTTGTAATTCTAATTTTATACATAAAAATTCTTTACATTTTCAATTATATCATAGATTATACTTTATCAACTATATAAAATTATTTATTTATATCTATGTTTTCATTAAAATTTGATTGTCCACGGACTGACTCACCAATCGGCGTTATTATAGTCTGCTTTTAAATGGATCTAAAATTTAATGTTCATAACCTCCCCCGCGGGATGGATTTGGCTTTGCCCACAAATTTTCACCCATTTTGACACAACTAAAAGTTCATAATCGAAATTTTTAATCTGAGTAATAAAATAGTGACGACAAAAAAAACTATTGAAGTATGGCCTTAGTTTGATTAAGTTGGGCTTAAAATTTTGACTCGAGTTTCGGGTGGTTTGAGTGTTAATAAGATGACAAATGGTTTGATTTAGTCATCATTCTTGAGTTTACCCTAAAAAGGATTCTCTCAGGTCCGAAGACCAAGACAGCTGCCGAAAACATCTTTCTCCAATTCATGATGATTCTCTTTCGTTGAAGCTCTTATTCCGACAATATCTCCTCTTGAACGGTTTGGATGAGGCAACCCGACGGAAGGTGACAATAGTTCTTTGGAGATGAGACTATATTGATACGAGGGAGAAGATCCAAACCGTTCAAGATGCGATTTCGTTGGAAAAAGAGCATCAGTGAAGGATATTTTTCATGAGTAGAGAAAATTTGTTTTTGGCGGCCGCCTAGACCTTTGGACCTAAGAGAAATCTTCTCTAGGGAAAACTCAGATATCAAATCATGACTAAATCTAAACAAATTATCTGCTTATTAACTAACCATGATAAAATATTGCAAAATTTTAATAGCCACAAAAATCAAATTAATTTAATTGGTTACATTGAAACTTGAAAAAATCATATTGGAGACTATGCGAGAAGCATATTCTTTGACACATAGCATTTTGGGATACTTCCCCCTGATGCTTTCGTGTATTTACTACATGATAATGGATATTGTTTTGGATAGTTTGAAATGCTTTAATTTAGTACTATGTTTATATTTATTTATTACCTTTGTCGAACCATATGGTAATTATAAATTGAAGAGGTTCTGTAAACTATAACGAAATATCCAAATCATTCCGTCTATAACTCAATGGCATATACGCGTGAAAGTTCTAATGGTTTTTTCCCATTCTTTGGTTTTTTTCTTTTCTGCTTAAATTTTATTTTATTTTTATTATTTTTAGTGGATTTCTTATGTTTTTTTATGGAAGGTGTATCGTTGATTATATTTAGTTTGTAGCATTCTAATGTTTTCAGTGAGAATGATTGGAAATGATCAATCCCGATTTTCAAGATTTTCGATGATAGTCTCAACTTGAATAAGACAATTTCGAATAATTATGAATAATCGTTTTATCAAGGCGACTATCATAAAAATGCCCAAGCACGTACGAATAGTATTTTCTTCGATTTCACGCCGTATAATGCTCTGCTTGAAACAACAATTGATACAACCCACTTAGTTGATAAATTTTGTTTTGATTTTTTTTAAGATATATTCATTATCAATGTCTATGTATCATATTCAATTAATCTAAAAAATATTTTATTTTTTGTATGATGTTATTGGTGTAATTATTAAAATTGAGTGATCGAAAATGGTACCTAACCCTGGAAACGTTGATGGAAATATACTCAACTTCAGCATCCGCATCTCATCAATCTCATCTGACTTCCTCTTAACACGGTTAGGGTACTTGTGCCTCTTCTCCTTCCCACTGCCGCTACTACTTCGATCTTTCTCCTTCTTCCTCTTCCTACCAACCTTAATTATCATCATTTTCAAAATCATTCAATCGAATACGAACAAAAACACAAAACATATGGATCTGAAACACAAGGATTTTAAATCAATAGAAGATTAAAAAAATAAGCGTTTCGTCTACCCATGAAACCAAATATTATTTTTTAACAAAAATGTAACTCGAAATCGAAAAAGCTCGATTCCAGTAATTCTAGATTCAATCAAAGGAGGAAGAAAATGGGATTTTCATTTGTATAACAAAGCTAAATATTAAATTGAAGAGAAAGGAGAAGAACTTACGGATCATCTTCAAAACCCATTTCTGTTTTGTTTCTAGATATGACTCAAGAGATTTGTGAGTTGTGTGGTGAGGGTCCAGAGGAGAAACGAAGGAAGAAAAGTCAAGTCTCTCTAGTCAAACAAAATAGACAAAAATGAGATTCAAAACCCACGTCATCAAATCTCTGAGTAAGAATTATATATAAATTAATTAGTCTTGACTTGGTAAGTTGGTGTTAACCCTAAGAAAGTCAAGTCTCTCTAGTGAAACAAAATAGACAAAACATTAGATTCACTGTATTACTGTGATAATACAAATATTTTTAGTTTTAAATAAATGTTAATGGTAATAATATATTCAAAACCAAATTTGAAGATGTCTAGATAAATGTTAATGGTAATAATATCTTCAAAACCAAATTTGAAGATGTCTAGAATAGTATATAATCTATCACAAATGGTTAGGAGTTTATAGTGAATGAATCTACTGATTGATTTAAAGAGGTCAACAGTTATTGATTTATTGATAGCAACTTTTCGTGCACAATGAGTCCAAGAAAGCCATAGAGGATAGCTATCAACTGTCAGAGACTAACTCTGCAATCTATAATTCCTCTATTTCTTTTTTGGGGCCATAAAAGCCATAGAGGATAGCTTGCAACCAACATTTTAGCACTTGCTCATAATAAAATCTGAATGAGGTATATACTTCTCCAAACATAAGATGGTTTGATGCCTAAGATTGTTGTTAACGAATTTTGAATCCAAGGCCTACGAAAGTTAAACATTTTCACTACAAAGCAGAATTGGTTTTGACCCTAAGCAAAGGAAACTTGGACTTCTGGCCTTAAATCATGTTATCTATTCGCATTGTTCCTTCAGATTAATTTTCGGCTTTGCTAAAAAGGAATTTGAGACTGTTAAGAGTTACCATAACTGTTTCTCCAAGAATGAAATATTGAAATCTTAAACATGCATATATCAGACCATGCCGTCTAATATCTGCCTCTAATTGATCCTTTGAAGTTCCACCAAATAATGAAAAAGTGCATATGGCACAGTTTTAGTTTCTAATTTAATGAATCATAGAAGTTTAATCTATACTTAATTTCATATTCTACTAAGAAGGAAATCGAATTGTTTGAAAATATATTAAATTAAATAATGAAAAGGTTTGTTATATACCTTAGATTTGTCGAACATTGTTGAGTCACACCATAAGAACTCTAGATTATTTCTTGGACTCTCTCGCCTTCTTTCCCTAACGTGTCTCAGTTTCCCTAATCTGAAGGTCCGAGACAATGCAAAGTATGACCATGCCACACACACACTAAACAAACCTTTCTAATATGAATTGCGATTGCATTAGCTTAATCTCTTAAATTGGTGCATTACAGGATATATTTGAGAATGTTGGTCTATATACCAGGACAGAGGATAAAGAACATCTTAAAGTCCGTAGATACTGTCTCTCCATTCATCGTGCATTCTTTAAGAGTTCAAAGTCCTCGTTTTCGTTATGATCCTAACAAATCTAGGAACCTTTCATCATATATTAATTCATCTTGAAGGGTTAACCCCCTACTCGTGGAACGGGTCAGTGTCAGAACTGTAAGATATGAGTAGATGAAGTTGAGCCAGATGGTAGTCAAGAATTCCAGATTTTGCCAGAAGCTCGAAGAATTAAGGGTAATGGACACAAAGATTGCAGAGATTCTAGAAAGGTTAAGAAGATATTTCTATGTGATTCCTGAATTAGACACATGCCTGGAATTAAGGTCGGTTTAACCAAACGGAAACAAAATAATTATCGACTAGTCTTGTTCCCAAGGACATTGCAAAAGAAAATTAAAAGACAAATGAACATGAAATAAGCTAGTTATCGTAAAAAGTGGGTAAACTAATTCTTTCCTTACACCTTGTTGATTCCCTTCCTCTTCTTATCTTTCCTTTTGCACTTCCTCTTCTTTTCTTTCTTTTTTCTTCGTGCATTTTGGTTGATATGCACTAAACTTGGAATATAAGAGCCAGAGTACACAAATGGAGAAAAACAATCCTCGCATCCTTGGGGGTTCACAACTTTGGGAAGATCCACTTTTTTCAGGTATCCATTATATCCAATGATGTAAGACATAAATTAGTTTTCGGATTCTTCTAAACTAAAAACCAAAACCAGTGAGTGGTTACATATCAACTTTTAAGAATTTACTCCACAACATTACATTGGGCTCAATCTTAATTGTCACCCATATCTCTATCACAGATGAATGGCAAGGCTGATGTAACACTGTAAATTTATCTTATTTCACACAAGATAGAGTCCCAGTATTAACAGGAGAGGAAGATTATGTCCAAATCTCTCCGTTGTAAAATCAAAAACTGAGTAACAAACCATACCATTCCTTTAATTTGTCATCATTACACAAAAAGTACGTATTTCCATTTAATGACGCGCCATGTTCATAACCATTTATCTCCCAGTTGGGAGTGACATCAATTAAATTCCATGAGTTACACCTGAAATCGTTAAATTTCATAGTTGCCTTCTTGGTCGGAAAACCTTAAGATCTTGTGGTCTTGTTGTTGTCGTATGTGAGGGCATATACGGCGCCTCTGCTGTAATGGTTTCTAGGTTGGCTCCATCTGGTTTGTACTAAATACGGTATCCAAACTAGGAGCCTTTAGTTGTTCCTTGTGTCGCATAGCAATATATAAACCATCGCAATAAAGGACTTTATATATCTCGACTTCATTACCTTTTGGTTTGGATCAACAAATTCTTCACCGTCTTCGTTGAGGATTCCATGGAGATTGAATCTCATCCAATGAAGCTTTTTATCCATCATCCGGAACCCTAAAAACTGATGCCATGCTTTTCTGTTACATAAAATCATATTTTTGGATGAAGTGTTCCATCATTTACAATTAGATCTCACTTTTCCTAGAAAGGTTATTGGAATCCTACAAAATATCTTTTCTACCAAATCCAGGGAAAATCTGACATCATCGTCATTATTTTCGAACAGAAAATTAGGGTTAATTTTTACGCTTGCCTCTCTCTTTTACGATTATATAAAATAACAGTTGTTTTTTTTTTCTTTCTCTACAAAGCCTATTAAGCATTTCTTGTATTAGTGTCTCACCAAATCTCTCAAATATTAAAATAATAATAATAATAAAATATTATAGATCGCTAAAAAGATTTGAAAACCTCATATAAAAGTTTCTCATTTGCGAGACTAGCATTAAAATCGAGATCTCGAGTTCAAATTTCGATGCTGGTAGGGGACTAATACTAATATTAACCTCTTGGTATCAAACCGAGCTGCCCTCGTTGTCTTGGAAAAGGAGACGATCAAGAGGTAGGTAAAATGAGAAAGATAAAGATGATGTTTTTGCCGCCGAGATATGATCTGCTGTTTGAAATGGAAGTTGGGGAAGGATCGACATTGGTGCATATAAGAACAGATCATTGGCCTTGCTTCGCTTATGTTTTGATGATTAGTAAGCTTTTTTTTTTTTTGCGCTAGAGGGACTTGCGTTTTTTTTATTCCTTTTGTGCCCACCTATATAAAGGCCCGATTATAAGGTTGAGTCAATACTTATTTTCATATCCTACGGAGAACTAAAGATATATATATATATATATAAAATAGTAAATAGGTTTGTTATTCATAAAAATGATGTGGGCGAAAAATAGAACGGTAATAACTAGTTGGTAACGTTTTAGAAAAATTAGATGGCATCATGGGTTCTTCGTTTTCTGCTTCTATGTTCTTAATAGGATACCTGTAAACATCTGGGTGTGTTTATAAACCAGGTCGTTTAGATGAATAAGAAGACTTCAACTAGAGGATTGGATATCATCCTGATTTCATTGGTTTCAATTACTTAACAAAAACACACTTAAAAATTAATCAGAATAAGTGTCGCCAAGAGATTGCGAAGTTGATTATTATGCATGACTATCCTCTTCACATGGTTGAGCATCCAGGTTTATCTCTTTTGCGCAGAGTCTTCAGACTCATTTTGATGCTGTGAGCTTCAATAATATTCAAGGAGATTGTGTGGCGACTTATCTTTCGGAAAAGCATAATGTTATGAAGTCTTTCGAAGAGATTCCCGGACGTTCATAACATCATCTCTTCTAAAGACTTCATCAGATTCTGCTTTTCTGAAAGGTAAGTCGCTACACAATCTCCTCCAGTATTATTAAAGCGCACCGATCATCAAAATGAGGCTGAAGACTCTGCACAAAAGAGATAAACTATGGATGCACAACTATGTGAAGAGGATAGTCATATGCATAATAATCATCTTCGCAATCTCTTGGCATACTTAAACCAGTTCGTTTAGATCATGAAAAGCTCAATTACGGTAACCCATTAATTTTATAACTGATTATTAACTGGAATATATAGATAGATAGATATACCCGCTTAACTGAATTATGCAACAATCGACTTTGCTTGAAACAACAATTAATACAACCTTAGATTCAATGAAGGGAGGAAGAAAATGGGATTTTCATTTGTATAACAAAGCTTGATAAAATATAAAATTGAAGAGAAAGGAGAAAAACTTACAGATCATCCTCGAAACCCATTTATGTTTCGTTTCTAGAAATGATTCAACAGAGATTTGTGAGTTGTGTGAGGAGGGGCAAGAGGAGGAAAGAAGGAAGAAAGGAATTGGGATCACCATGTCATCAAATCTCTGAGTAAGAATTATATATATATATATATATATATATATATATATATATATTAGTCTTGACTTCTTGTTAACCCTAAGAAAGTCAAGTCTCTCTAGTCAAACAAAATAGACAAAACATTAGATTCACTGTATTAATGTGATAATGCAAATATTTGATTAGTTTTAAGTAAATGCATGTTAATGGTAATAATATCTTCAAAACCAAATTTGAAGATGTCTAGATAAATGTTAATAGTAATAATATCTTCAAAACCAAATTTGAAGATGTCTAGAATAGTATATAATTTATCACAAATGGTTAGAAGTTTATAGTGAATGAATCTATTGATTGATTTAAAGAGGTCAACCGTTATTGATGTATTGATATAGACTAACCCTGAAATCCATAGAGGATAGAGGATAGCTTGCAATAAAAGCCATAGAGGATAGCTTGCAACCAACATTATAGCACTTGCTCATAATAAAATTTGAATGAGGTATATGCTTCTCCAAACATAAGATGGTTTGATGCCTAAGATTGTTGTTAACAAATATTGAATTCGAGGCCTAAGAAAGTTAAACATTTTCACTAGAAAGCAAAATTGGTTTTGACCCTAAACAAAGGAAACTTGGACTTGTGGCCTTAAATCATCTTATCTATTCGCATTGTCGTTCAGATTTTCAGGATCGGCTTTGCTAAAAAGGAATTAGGGACTGCTAAGATTTACCATAACTATTTCTCCAAGAGTGAAATATTGAAATCTAAAACATGCATATATCAGACCATGCAGTCTAATATATGCCTCTTATAATTCTTTGAAGTTCCAACAATTAATGAAAAATGTGTATCTGATACAGTTTTAGTTTCGAATTTAACGAAGTGTTATTTGCCTAGAATTATATTATAATTATATTTAATTACTAGACTAATATTCTAAAAAAAGTGATTAGATTAACATTAATTTTTTGTTAAAAGACAAAAAAGCCAAAAAAAATTATTTACTAATATGCCATTATATATTAAAACTATTTAAAAATTAAATCAAATAAAATCTTTTTACCACGATTTCAAGTTTTTTTTTATTATCCACAATTTTTTAAAATAAAACCCTATTTTTATGTCGAAGGAACCTATTCTTTTTTAAAAAAATTCCATATTAAAAAGTTTGTAACACCAAAAAATTCCATATTCCGTCACTAATTAAAAAGTTTGCGATAACATTATATATAAAAAAATCTACGGTAACATATTGGCAAGAAATTTGCGACAAAAATTTTACGGCCAATAAAAAAAATTTAAATAAAAAGAATTTAAATAAAAATTCTTTGATAATTAAGTTTTGAAAAAAAAATATGTGATAACTAAAAATAAATATGCGGTAACGATAATGTTTAACAATTATTTTTTGAAAATAAAATCTACGGTAACAAGTAGTTGAAAAAATCTACTACAATGTTAAAAAAAATTTGGTGGAAAAAAATTTCCAAAAATATATGCGATTTAAACAAAAATCTGCGAGAAAATTTCTATCAGTATAGAAAAATTCAAAATTTACTGTCTCTATCATGTATTTTCAAAAATAAATCTACGACAGAAAAAAAATATACGATGAAGTACAAAATCTACAACCACTATCATACATAACTCTACGATATAAATTAAATCTGCGAAAAAAATTTGCGAAAAAAATATAAATTTGGCATTCCAAAAACTCTGCCATAACATAGGGTTGCATATTTATGTCGCAAGTTTATCTGTTATCAATGACAAAATCATAAATATTTATTTTTTTCTATAAAAAATAAAATAATGTTGATGTGGAATTAATTAGTAATGGTAGTGTTTTAATTTATTTTTTTAACCACATGGTTTTAAGGGTATTTTTGTGATTTAAAAAAAAACTCATTTAATCTTACTTTTTCGTAAGTTAGTATAGTAAAATTAAATTTAGTTATAGTATTATTCTAGTAATTTTTCTTTTAATGAATCATAGAAGTTTAATCAATACTTAATTTCATCTACTACTAAGAGGAAATAAAATTTTATGAAAATATATTAAAATAAATGATAAAAAGGTTTGTTAAATATGTTAGATTTGTCGAACATTGTGGAGTCACACCATACGAACTCTTAGATTATTTCTTGGACTCTCTCGCCTTTTTTCCCTCACGTGTCTCAGTTTCCCTAATCTGAAGGTCTGAGACAATGCTATGTATGAGCATGACAGATAATCTAAAATAACGTCATAATATCATCCGGTTGGTTTAACCGATCCACCGGATTACGAGTAACATTTTTTAAAAAAATATTTTATATTTTTGGTTTTAAAATTATTTTGATAAAAAATATATGTTTTTAGAAATAAAATAATATTTTATTGTTATTTTATAAATTTTATTTATTTTTAAGTGTGTATTTACGACCATTTTTTCGATTCAAAAACAATAAATTAATTATTTGTGTTTTTATCTTTCATTATTTTTTTTGTTTTTGTTTATAGCCATTATAGTCACTTGATATTGGTTTTTGTCTAATGATCAATATAATAAAATATAATATTTTAAATGTTTTGTATTATAATAATTAATTCTAATATTTTTTTATTCTTATCAATCATTATATAATATATTATAGTGTTATTTATCTAGAATAATATTACAATTAGAGTTAATTACTACACTAATACTCTAAATAAAAACTTACTAGATTTTTTGTTAAAAGACAAAATACTCAAAAAATATTATTTACGAATATGTCATTATATAATAAAACTAGTTTAAAAATAAATTAATTCAAATTAAAACTAAATTCCCACGTTTCATGTATTTGTTTTTATTCCAGTTTCAGTTTCTAATGTCATTCACTTCGAGAACCATTCTACTCCGAAACATCAAACCCTACAATCTTCGTGGCACTTCTGCCTTCCTTCACTGTTCTATCGTTGTTATGTTCGCCAAACTTCTTCTTCGTCGTTCTCCTTCTTTGTTCTCCTTCTTTGTTTTTCTATGTCGTTCCGTTCGTCGTTCTCCATCGTCATTCATTTCGCTGTCACCATCGATTCTAAATCCCAAAAACGCTCATCTCTCTAAGTTAAAAAAACATTTAACCGCTGTTCTCTAAGTTCAAAAAACCTTATAACCGTCGTTCTAACCCGCCTCACCGTCGAATCACTTTACCGTCGCCGTCTCGGTTCTCGTATGTCCCTGTGACTCATCGGTCCCTCTAATAGACTGTTCGATCTTGAAATTTTGTTGTTGTTTATGTCTTTAATAGTAGTTTTTGCTATTAGATCTTGAAATTTGAGGGTTCAATTTGTTTTTTTTTGGCTAAAATATGGTTATTTCCGAGAAGTCTCAACCACAGTTACCGCCGCCTCAGCCGCGTCCTTCAGATTTCAGTAATGAGTTGTTTAAAAACTTGCCACTTAAATTTTGATTCACTGTAGATTTTCTGTTATCATAATCTTTTTTACCGCAAATTGTTTTGTATTAGTAGCCGTGTTATCGTAGATTTTTTGTTTTATAATGTATGTTACCGCAGATTTTTGTTTTATATTGCAGATTTTTTTGTATTCATAATCATTTTTACCACATATTTGTTTGTATTAATAGCCATGTTATCGCAGATGTTTGGTTTTCATATTAGATGTTACCGTAGATTTGTTTCTTACATTGCAGATTTTTTTATATTCATAATCCCTTTTACCGCATATTTGTTTGTATTAATAGCCGTGTTATCGCAGATTTTTTGTTTTCATATTATATGTTATCGCAGATTAGTTTCTTTCATTGTCGATTTATTTGTATTCATAATCTCTTTTACCATAGATTTTTGTTATCCATAAACATGTAATCGCAATTTTTTTGAATTCATAGAACTAGTTTTTATCGTGTATATTTGGTATTGTTTTCATCAAACTAACTTTATCTGTTATTTGGATTGTAAAGGTTTGCTTCCTTTGAGTGTAGTCCGTCAGTATCCTCCTCGACTACATAAAGAAGGAAAATCTCTGATACAAAATCACAGCATAAATCACTATTCAGGTATGACCAACTTGTCGAAAGTGAGAGAAGAATTAGGACATGATGTGTGGTCTCATTTGAAGGAATCTTGCATAGGTGTGTTTGTCAAGTTTGCTGATTTGGATTACATATGGGAAGCTAAAAGAGTTTATTACTTCTTGGTTAACTAGTTGCTAGTAGATGATCCGCATGAGATATAGTCGTTGATTGATGATCGCCCAATCTGATTCTCTCTCCATGAGTTTGAAGCTTTAACCGGTCTTAATTGTGATACAATTGACCCATCTGACGTATGTGCTCTTAGTCACAAAGAGTTTTGGAAGGACATGGAAATATCTACAGCAACAGAACCAACATTTGAAGAATTGGAGCGTGTGATGGCTAAAAGCCATATTTGGAGTTTTGATAAGAGGCTTATGGTGGCACAATTATGTGTACTTTTAGTTGCGGTACTTGGAATTCATAGAGGATCTAGGATACTGCTGGAAACTGTTAAAAGAGTGATTGATCAAGAGGGTATTGAGAAGCATCCATGGGGTCAAGTATCTTTTCAAAATTTGATTAGTTCAATCAAGATTTTGTCTCTGAATAAAAAAAGCTTATGCGCTTCAAAGACATGTTCAAGTTTTATTGACTTGGGTGTATGAGTATGTTCCCAGCATAGGAGAAAAACATATGGGAATAAGAAGGTAAAGGTAAATGAAACAGATCTTGATGAGGTTCCGCATCTGAGTTGGTACTCTGGTCGAAATCGTTTGTGTTTTGAAAGTTTCATAACCATGGAGAAGACTGTTCATGGAATTGTAAGTATTTATAAATTACTATTTTTGACAATTATTTAAATGTGCGAGAGTTTAATAATTTCTTATATAACGATATAGGTGTGCGTGACACATATGGTAAATAATAATGTTTGGGATATTTACGCAAAATGGAGTGATGATGACAAGATAGATCTAGTAGTCAACAACATGGTTGAAGATATCATCAACGGTAAATTTTTTTGATGATATCCTGATGAAACAGGTCCTGATGAGGTTCCGCATCTGAGTTGGTACTCTGGTCGAAATCGTTTGTGTTTTGAAAGTTTCATAACCACGGAGAAGACTGCTCATGGAGTTGTAAGTATTTATAAATTACTATTTTGACAATTATTTAAATCTGCGAGAGTTTAATAATTCCTTATGTAACGATATTATGTAACGATATAGGTGCACGTGACGCATATGGTAAATAATCTTGTTTGGGATATTTACGCAAAATGGAGTGATGATCTAGTAGTCAACAACATGGTTGAAGATATTACGTGCCAATGCTTGGTTTGAAAATCCAAAGAAGAAAAAATGGAAAGAGGTTGTTGGAGACAAAGAAACAGATTTAGTGCATGATGCTGAAATGTCTCAAAAGAAGAAGATGAAGAAAGGGAAAGAACTCTTGCCGTTATTATCATCGTTGCTTTCTTCAGCCCTTGAACGTTTTCCAGCTTTATTAAAAGGCACAAAATCGTTTTCATCAACCTCTTTCGATTCAACGAAATGTTTTGCCTTCACTTCCACATAAAACCTAACTGTTTTTGTTCTTGATTGGCCTAAAAAAACTTGAAATTGTCTACAATTACCAATATAAACTGGAGTGTATCTGGTGGTAATTTCTGAAGGAGTTTCTTCGGTAACATGTAACTCAACTCAACATTGTATACTCTCTTATCTAACCCATAATCCTCATACACCATTGTAATGAAATCATCATAAGTGGTTTTTGTATTTCCTTATAGAATTTGAGATCCACTATTCATATCCACAACAAACAACCATCTATTATTTGAAAAAATCAATTTTCCAGATACAAGGATTATTTGCTCCATAGTATTATTGTTTAATCGAATTACTTTAAGAAGAGAGTCATAAAAAATGGGGATAATGGTGTATAATGGAATGAAAAATTGAGGAAGAAAAAAGGTTTAAAAACCCTATATTTTTCGTCGAAAGAGCCTATGATCTTTCAAAAATTTTGCTAATTTATGTTGTTACGATTTAGTATATTTTCCCAATATTTCCGCCACTATTCAGAAAATTTGCGATAGCATAAGAACCAAAAAGTGTATGGTAACATATCGGCAAAAAATCTGCGACAAAAAGTTTGCGGACACTAAAAAAATTTAAAATCTCTGCCGTAAATAAAATTGCAAATTCTGTGATAACTAAGTTTTGAAAAACAAATCTACGATAAATAAAAATAAATCTGCGATAACGATAATGTTGGTTTAGTAATTATTTTTAAAAATAAAATCTATGGTAATTAGGAGTTAAAAAAACTCTACTACAATGTAAAAACAAATCTTCGATGGAAAAAAAATATGCGATTAAAAAAATATATGTGAGAGATTTTCTATCGGTATAGAAAAATTTTAAAATCTATTGTCTCTATCATGTATTCGAAAAAAATCTACGACAGGAAATAAAATCTATTACAAAATTTGCAACCACTATCATGCATAACTCTACGGCATAAATTAAATTTGCGAGAAAAATATGCGGCAAAAATATAAATCTGCTATTCAGAAAAACCTGCCATAACATAGAGTCACATATTTATTTATCATCGGTGACAAAGTCGTAAAATCCCGGTGAGTCGGACGGTAATCCGGCTTGATATCCGGATCGGGTATAAAAACATTGTAAAATATTAATGGTAATAATTGTTGAGAATATGGATGTGAAGGTGTGTGAACATGAAATAAAGTGCCAATGAGTAGTTAAGATCAACTAAAACGAGACCAAACAAGAAGTAGAGAAGGAACTAGAGTGGTTAGAAACAGACCAGTTTTTTCTCACTCAGCACAAGTGGAGCAAGTTGCAAAGAGGAGTAGGTAGGAGCAGTTGGGAGAAGCATGGCTCGCCTATACTTGTGTAGAGGTGTTGGTGAGATATTTTTCTCTCTATAATTCATGTAAAGCGTCCATATATGTTGGTTGAATTGTAAGAAGAAAAACGCACACGAAAATACACAAGTTCTTCTCTAATAAAAAATTCTATTCATCATCTTCATTACTCCTCTCTTCTCTAAAAATCATCTTCATATCCTCTAAAATCTACATGGTATCAGAGCACTTAAGGTCCTAAACAAGATCTTAAACTTGTTCATATCTCTCAAATACCTCAAATCACTCTGTTTTTTTTCTGTCTCATGTGTACTATTCACCAAAAATTTCAAGTCATGGAAAGCTCCAAGAATATGGTTCTACCAGTTATTCTCAAGGGGAATAACTATATTTTGTGGTCAAGGACCACAAAGATAGTTCTAAGAGGAAGAGGGCTATGGGAGTATGTTGATAGCTCGGTGGGAAACACTGAAGAAGGAAGGGCTGAAGATGGTAGTATGATGGAGAGGAAGCGGGAGCAAGAAGATGCTCAAGTCTTGGCTGCTCTTCAAAGCTCCCTTGAGCCATCTATACTGGCGGCCTATTCATACCGTGAGAACTCCAAGGAGCTATGAGAGACACTCAAGGGAGTTTATGGAGACATCTCAAATATTTCAAGGATCTTTGAGGTGCAGAAGACATTGAACGACCTTCAGCAGAATGGGAAGGCGTTCAAGAACTTGTTTGGGGAGTTTAGAGGGTTGTGGGCAGAGCTGGAAATGCTTAGACCTACAACAAGCGACCCAAAAGAGTTGAATGAGAGGAGAGAGCAAGATCAAGTGTTTGGTCTCTTATTCACACTTGATGACTCTTACAAGGGACTCATTCAGCATATCCTTCGATTTGACAAGCTTCCAACATTAAATGAAGTGTGTAAACAAGTTCAGAAGGAGGAAGGTGCTAGAGGGTTGTTTAAACCCGCTAGTGAAATGGCGCATGTGGCGCAAAGAAGTTTTGGGCATGGAGAAAGGAGAGCGGTTGAGTGTAGCCATTGTAGAATGAGATGGCACACTAAGGAGAAGTGTTGGACACTTTACCCACACTTAAAACCAGCCCGGCTAAGAGGAAGTGGCCAGGGAAGCAGTCAAGGTGCTAGGAACTTTGCGGGTGTAACTAGCATGGAAGGAGACCAATTGGTGAGGAAGAACGATTTGGAGGGCCTCATCATGAGTATCTCAAAGCTAGCAGAATCTGGTAAGGGTTTCTTTACCTCTAAGGTTAAGAGAAACGTGATAATAGATTCGGGAGCAAGTCATAATATGATTTGTGATGCTAAGTTGCTGGAGAATGTAGAACCGCATAAGGGTAGTGTTAGGATAGCAAACGGGAAAGAAGTTCCAATAGAGGGTGTTGGGGACTTAGAAGTGTTTGGGAAGAGAACTAAAGCCTTATATATCCGAGAATTTACTTCGAATTTGCTATCAGTTCATAAGGCAACTAAGGACATGAATTGTAAAGTTGTTTTTGGAGTTAATGGTGTTGAGTTTCAGGATAATGAAACTAAAGATGCGATCGGATCAGGGGGTGTGAAAGATGGTCTGTATATATTGAATAAAAAGGATAAAGAGTTGAAAGCGCTTGCGGTCAGTTCGGTTGGATCAAGCCCTTTATGGCATTCTCGCCTTGGTCACCCAAGTCACAAGATGCTCAGCATGGTCTTGCCCAACCATTCATTACCCAAGAAGGCGTGTGAAGCATGTAACAACGATTAATCACTATTGCTATAAAACAAGCTCGTATTTTATCTTTGTTACCTTTTCTTAATAATCAGAAACAATTTGAAAGAATGGGGAAGCATTGTAGAAAAGTGTTTCCAGAGTCTACTACTATCTATAAGAAGTCTTTTGAGTTAATACACTCTGATGTATGGTCTGCTCCGTGTACTTCAAGAGATCAATATAAGTACTTTGTTTCCTTCATCGATCAAAAATCAAAGTATACATGGGTAACATTGATGCGCTCTAAGGATCAAGTGCTTGAATCATTTCAGAACTTCTATAACTATGTGCTCAATCAGTATGATACCAAGATTAAGATACTAAGAAGTGATAATGGCGGAGAATACATGAGCATACGGTTTAGGGAGTTTGTGAATGAGAAAGGGATAGTACATCAGACAACTTGCGCCTATACACCTCAACAAAATGGGATAGCAGAGAGGAAGAATAGACATTTGTTAGAAGTGGCTAGGAGCATGATGTTTGATAGGGGAGTTCCTAAGAATCTGTGGGGATATGTAGTGATGGCGGAAACTTACTTAATCAACCGCATACCCACTGAAAGCTTGAGTTACAAGTCACCATTTGAAGTTTTAAATGGTGTGAAACCGAGTATCAGTCACTTGAGAGTCTTTGGGTGTAGATGTTATGTCCTTGTTCCAGAAGCACAAAGAAATAAGTTAGAGCCAAAGAGTATTAAGTGTGTGTTTGTGGGATACTCAAGTACTCAGAAGGGATACAAATGTCTTAACCATGTGACTAACAGAATGTATGTGTCAAGGGAGGTGCAATTTGAGGAAGAGTATGGTTACTTTGAGAAAAATAAATGGGAAGACTTAGATGAGATTGTGAACGCAAATGCAGATAGAGATCAAGTTCTAAGAAGCATTTGGGAAAACATAGATGGCCGGGAGAGTGATGATAATGAGCAGAGGGGTGAAGAAGAAGTAGAAGAAAGTGAGCAGCTTCCGTTAGTTCCAGATACCTTACCATTAGATTCAGAACTGGTAGAAGAAGAGGAGAGTACAATAGGTAAGGGGGAGATGGAATCTGAAGAAGTGGAAGAAGTGCAAGCTCCTCAGTTAAGAAGAAGCCAAAGAATAAGACACGGACCTGAAAATTGGAAAAATACTAGAGTGTATTATAATGGGATGGCTATGGCTCATCAAGATCACATGGGAACTGAGGGTGTGCTTGGGACAAGAGAGGGATGTACTGGGCGTACGGCAGGCTTAGATCCTGATCCTATAGGCGACAGCATCTCCTTCTTGTCCCCTAAGCATAACACCGCACAAAAAGAGAAGATAACCATAAGATATCCTATTGAAGAATACTACTCGGTTTCTAATACTCCAACTGATCATCAGGCATTTCTGAGCACTATTGATAGAAAAGTACCTAATTCTTATGAGGAAGCAAGCATGAACAAGTTATGGGTTGATGCCATGGGGGAAGAGATTGCATCTATGTTGAGAAATAATACTTGGGACTTGACAAAGCTGCCAAGCGGGAAGAAACTTGTGGGATGTAGATGGGTGTATATTATCAAATACAAGAGCAACGGTGAAATTGAGCGGTATAAAGCTAGACTAGTGGCAAAAGGATATACACAAGTATATGGAGAAGATTATACTGAAACTTTTGCTCCAGTAGCGAAGTTGCACTCGGTGAGGGTTCTACTATCCATTGCAATTAATCTGTCATGGAATTTGTGGCAAATGGATGTGAGAAACGCTTTCTTACAAGGGGATTTAGAAGAATAAGTGTTTATGGAACTTCCACAGGGTTATGGAGCAAGTTCAGATCAAGTGTGTAGATTAAAGAAGGCTATATACAGCTTGAAACAATCTCCTAGAGCTTGGTACCAACGGTTAAGCCGGTGCCTGTTGGAGAAAGGGTTTGTAAAATCTGAAGCGGATCACTCTCTCTTTACCAAAAGGAGCAAAGAAGGGATAGTTGTGGTGCTCATCTACGTGGATGACATTATTGTTACGGGAAGTGATTGTGAGGAGATGAAACGGACTAAGGAAGATCTAAACTCTACGTTTGATATAAAAGACCTAGGAGAGCTCAAATACTTCCTAGGAATTGAGATGAGCAGAGAGGCAAAGGGAATGTTTATATCGCAAAGGAAGTATGTGATCGACTTACTAAAAGAAACTGGGAAGCTTGGGTGTAAACCGGCTAAGACTCCTATTGAAGAAGGTTATCAAGAAGAGAGCAACGTGGAGATATGGTCTGACATCAAGCAATACCAAAGGTTAGTTGGTAAACTAATCTATTTGACCATAACAAGGCCGGATATTGCTTTTGCGGTGAATAAAGTAAGTCAACACATGCAAGCGCCAACAACACACCATTGGGGAATGATTGAAAGGATCTTGAGATATCTAAAAGGGAACCCAGGAAGAGGTATTTGGCTAGAGTGTCATGGAAGAGCAGATGTAGAAGCGTTTTGTGATGCGAATTGGGCTGGGGATAGACAAGATATGAAGTCTACGACCGGTTATTGTACATTTGTAGGCGGGAATCTTGTCATCTGGAGAAGCAAAAAACAAAAGGTAATCTCTTTATCTAGTGCTGAAGCTGAGTATAGAGCAATGAGAGAAGCCACAAAAGAAATGATATGGCTGAAGGCGCTTCTACATGACTTGGGAGTTCAAGAAGACAAACCAATGACATTGTATTGTGATAACCAAGCGGCAACACATAGCTTCAAACCCAGTGTTTCATGAAAGGACAAAACACATTGAGGTGGATTGTCATTTCATCCGAGACAAAATTCAGGAGGGAGTTGTGGTTCCCAAGTTTGTGAAGAGTAGAGAACAAATGGCGGATATATTTACCAAGGCTACTTCTTCACGCATATGTGAATACATCCATGGCAAGATCGGCTTAAAGAACCCTACCAACCTATCTTGAGGGGGAGTGTTGAGAATATGGATGTGAAGGTATGTGAACATGAAATAAAGTGTCAATGAGTAGTTAAGATCAAGTAAAACGAGACCAAACAAGAAGTAGAGAAGGAACTAGAGTGGTTAGAAACAGACCAATTTTTTCTCACTCAGCACAAGTGGAGCAAGTTGCAAAAAGGAGTAGGTAGGAGCAGTTGGGAGAAGCATGGCTCGCCTATACTTGTGTAGAGGTGTTGGTGAGATATTTTTCTCTCTATATTTCATGTAAAGCGTCCATATATGTTGGTTGAATTGTAAGAAGAAAAACGCACACGAAAATACACAAGTTCTTCTCTAATAAAAACTTCTATTCATCATCTTCATTACACCTCTCTTCTCTAAAAATCATCTTCATATCCTCTAAAATCTACAGTAATATCTTCAAAACCAAATTTGAAGATGTCTAGAATAGTATACATAATCTTTCACAAATTGTTAGGAATTTATAGTGAATGAATATATCAATTGATTAAAGATGTCAACCATTATTGATTTATTGATAAGAGACTAATCCATAAATTTTTAATTCCTCTTTTGCCATAAAAGCCATAGAGGATAGCACTTGCTCATAATAAACTTTTAGCACTTGCTCATAATAAACTTTGAATTAGGTATATGCTTCTCCAAACATAAGATGGTTTGATGCCTAAGATTGTTGTTAACGAATTCGAATAAGTAGAGGAACAAAATCCACACAACGACATATCACATATTAAAGAGTTGTTTCAAGTATCACGTATTAAAGACTTGTTTCAAGTATCACATAGTATTAAAGATCAAGACTATACAGAACCAAATCGTTGCCTACGTAAATCCCAAACAAACTTAAGTAATAATCAGTCAATAGTCAATCTAAACCCTCTTTGCTCTCTCCTCCATGTGTTTCTTCCATTGCTCATTCCGCAAACGACGCCACTAAAACGATGGTAAGAACTCTCGAGAACGGTCTCTATATCAGCGGCATTCTTTCTCAGCTTTTCTTTCAAAAAAATCGGAATTTTCATTGAAAACGAGCAAAATTTAAGTTAATGAATTCATTTAGATATATCTATATATATAAAGACAAATGAGAACGAAAAGTAAATGCTTTACACTTTAATATCTAGTAACTAGACGGTCTCGGTTGGAACAATCTGCCAAATTTTAGCTTATTTCTGTAAATTTGTATATGTAAAATACAATAGTTTACAACATAATTTAAATTTAGGATCTTGTTAAATGGAAAAAAAAGTTATTAGTTTCAACATTAGTGCCATAGTATGATACGATCCAAACCAATTGATATAATCTAATTTGCTTTTGTTTTCAAACCATTTTAATCATATAGTAGTTAAACGGTCTCAAGAGCATTTTTGTACATTTATTAAAAGTAGACCGACATTTTAACGAGGGTAAAAAAATGGTCTTCGGAGATTTTATGGGGCTAATTTCACAAATAAGATAAAGCTTTGGGCTTATTTATATACTCAATTGGATAGAAATAAAGCTGTCAAGGCCACGGAGATTCCTCCGCCCCGTCAGAAACACGACACGACCAATCAGCAAAATTTATTACCTCTTTTGATTCTCGCAATCTCAATCCTAAACTTATTTCCTATTTCTGCAAAATTCAAAGCTTTTAAATTCATTTCACATCTCTGGTTTTGCTCAGATCTTCAGGTCCGATCCCTAGTTTTAATTACGTTTGAATAAGATTCTAATAAATTTTTAGTTTTTTTTTTACATTGCATAGATTCTGAATTCCGACGCTGGATTCGGTGTTGGTCTTTAAGGGTTTTTAGATTGTTGTTGGATTCTGTGGTATCTTCTCTTATTGGCTTCTCCAGCATTGTTAACTTAATAAAAGTTTTGTTTCTTGTATTCGGAGATAAAAATGTGATCTTTTTAGCTTCTGGGTTTATTAGTTAAAATGTTTAAGAAATAGGAACAGTATTGGTCATTGTTCAGTTGGAGAAAACAGAAATCTCTGTACCAAACTTTGTAACAATTTGTAATTGTTGGATTTTGGTAGGTTTAATTTATAAGCAGAACTCGTTTCTGGTCTTGTTTAAAAGTTGGTGAATGTGAAGTGATATGGAAAAATCAGGTAAACAGAAAGATCCTAAGACTCCTCCGCTTTCGTCTTCTTTTTCTGCTCCTGCTCCTGCTACTGCTACTTCACAGGTTTGCATTTTAGTAAATATGATTAAGCAAAGTGTTTTTGTTAGTGTTATGCTTTGGTGTTTAATGTTTTTGGGTTTGTAGGAACCTTCTTCTGCTGTTAGTGCTGGAATGGCTACTCCAGATTGGTCTGGTTTCCAGGTTTCAAATGAGATTGTTTTTGTTATTGTTTGTTTGTTGCATTTAGGTGCTATTATGTGGCTCATGTAGTTCTTATTGAACAGGCTTATTCTCCTATGCCGCCTCATGGTTACGTAGCATCAAGTCCTCAACCTCACCCTTATATGTGGGGTGTTCAGGTAATTCGAATTCGTTCAGTTGATTTTAGATGCTTTTAAGCGCTCTAGTCACAAAACTTTGTCATACTTGGGAAATATTATCTTGGTCACTTGTGTAGATTTAATCAAAAATAGTATTCTCTAAACGTATATAGCTTGTTTGGCTTTCCATAACCATTGTGCTGATTAATGAATGTAACATCAACTAATGAATATGGGGTTTTTCTTTTTATAGCATATGATGCCTCCTTATGGAACACCGCCGCCTCCATATGTTGCGATGTATCCTCCAGGTGGCATGTACACTCATCCTTCATTACCTCCGGTACTGCTACATTTTGAATCTTCGGTTCTGTACTCAAAATAGTGAATATTTATATACTTTCTGTTAACATGTTCTGTGCTTCAACAGGGATCTTATCCTTATAGTCCCTATGCTATGCCTTCCCCTAATGGAATAGCTGAAGCTTCTGTGAGCTTTCTATTTTATCATTCTCTTTTATTAGGTTCTCGGTCATATGGGATCTTGATGGAGCAATGTTTTGGATTCAGGGAAATACTGGAAGCGGTAACGAGGGTGATACTGCTAAACAATCTGAAGTTAAAGAAAAGTTACCAATCAAAAGATCGAAAGGAAGCTTGGGAAGTTTGAATATGATTATAGGAAAGAACAATGAGACTGGAAAAAACTCAGGACCATCCGCTAATGGAGATTGTTCTAAAAGGCATGTGACTTAATGATTTTATGAAAATCAAAATCTTGTTGGCATATTAAGGTCTTGTGGTCTTATGATTGCTAGCTAGCTATGGTAATGTCATTGTATCATAGATTTGCTGAAACTGGCTGATTTTTTGTTTGGTTTTACAATGCTGAGAGCGCTTCTGATGGTTCAAGTGACGGAAGTGATGCAAATTCACAGAACGTAAGATTCTAGCAATCCGCTAAATCATTTAAGTTGGATCTATATTTGGTAGAAAAGTCTAAAAATTTTCCTTTTCATATGGAGATTAAGGAGCCTTTATGAATCTGATCATGGTACTGATTTGCTTTGCAACTTTTGTAGGACTCTGGCTCTAGACACAACGGTAAAGATGGTTGGTTACTTTAACTTTTTTTATAACTCTTCTCTTATCATGTGATAGTCCTAAATGCTGAAATCTCGACTGATTCAGAGAGTTCTCTTTCTTTCAGGTGAAACAGCTTCAGAGAGTGGTGGTTCTGCTCATGGACAACCCCGTAATGGAAGTAATCTACCGGTTAATCAGACTGTCGCGATCATACCAGTGTCAGCTACAGGTGTTCCAGGCCCACCAACAAATCTTAACATAGGAATGGATTATTGGAACAATCATGGGAATGTTTCTACAACAGTTCCTGGAGTTGTAGTAGATGGTTCCCGACCACAACCATGGTTACAGGTTTCTGTAAGTGTGTCCTCTTCTTACATCTCCTTCACGGTTATTCAAACAGTTTATTTGACTGTTTTGTGAATTAGGATGAGAGAGAGCATAAGCGACAGAGACGGAAGCAATCCAATAGAGAGTCTGCTCGTAGATCCAGGTTGCGTAAACAGGTAACATAAACAAATTTCAATCCGCTCTAGCATCATATGCTCATCGTTTACGAATGAACAAATACTTTTTTCTTTTATTCTCTGTGTTCAGGCGGAATGTGATGAGCTGGCACAACGAGCAGAGGTGTTGAATGGAGAAAACTCAACTCTTAGAGCAGAAATTAACAAGCTTAAAAGCCAATATGAAGACCTTCTTGCTGAAAATAGCTCTCTCAAGGTATATTACAATCGAATATTTGCCCGAACCATGTTTTTGCTTGAGAATAGATTGAAAGTTCCTATTTTCTTGCAGAATCGATTTGTGTCAGTCCCATCACTGGAAGGAGTAAACTTGGACAAGAATGAGCAAGAACCAGAGAGAAGCACTCGTCAGGATGTTGCAGAGACCACTCATGGTTCATACAACAACTCAACCTGACTCAAGAACAGCAGCTAACAGTTCCATGTAAGTTGTTTTAGGAACCAGAGATGGTTTTGGTTTCTCTAGTGTTTAAGGTTGATGGTGCATTTCAGTAGGTGGGAAGTAGGAGAAAATCTTTAACAAATTGTGTATATTTCATTTGAACCTTTTTGTCTTGTTAAAATTGACTCTAGACAACATTAAGTTTAGCGATTGTGTTTAGGTCGATTACAGAAACGCAAACGCACCTTTTGTAGAAATGTAAAATGGTTGATGTTAGTGTGGATCGTGTTTGTGTTGCTAGTAATCCGATTTCGTGTATACTACCCTTTTTTAAAAGGTTTAAGGTTAAAAATGTAGGTTTTAGCCTTTTAGGGTTTAAAGTTTCGGATTTTAAATTTAGAATTTGATTATAACTTGAGACATTTGTAGAACTGAGAAATGAGAAATTAGGTAAAAGACAATATGCCAAAATTGTCTTGGTAAAAAGAATAGAGAAAATTAGATAAATGACAATAAAAAGCCTTAATTAGCTAAATTTCTTCCCAACATAGCTCCATGTGCTCTAATCCTCTTTTTTTTGTCACGTTTTCTTCCGTTCTTTTCATTATCTTCTTTCTTTTCTTTCAATTCGCCATTCTTATTTTTATTTTATTATATTGTTTCGTTATTCCTATTTTTGGTTTTAATACATTATTTAGCGACCAAACCTGAAATAGGAACTACAAAATAATTAAAAGGAAAAAAAGAGTAAGAACGGCGAAGGGAAAAGGAAAGAAATGATAAATAGAAATAATATTTGATGAAGAAGGAAAAAAACATTTTAAAATAGAAAAAGATCAAAAAAAAAAAGAAAAAGAAAAAAGGATTAAAACGTGTGGGATTATATTGAGAAGAAATTCCGGAGAATATGTATTATTTTGTTTGAGCAAATACTGTAGTTCTTGTCGTTCAGCTAATTTTCTATATTAACTTTGGGGGATAACATATGCACTGCATTTAAACAAAGCCATTCAACAAATCTAAAATATTTTCTTATTTTGTTAAAAAAATGTAGGCTATTTTCATAAAAATAAATGAGAGAATTTTGCGAATAGGCAATATTCACACTAAAACTTTTTTTTTGTTAATTTAAATCTTATCAGATCTGTAAATATATTAGTTAAATTGGATATCCTGTAATTTACATATTTGACAAAATCTAATTAATATAAAGAAGTTTATGGGGAAACCACGGATAAACGTGGTGGCACCATCATGGTGGCGGTCAGAATGTGTATGGCTACTCGAAATTATCATAACAGTTTTGAACTCAGCAAAAGCTAAGAGTTCTAGCTATCTTCTATACACAAAACGTATAAACAACTTCAAATTCCAAAAGTTTTATTTGGAAGATGACTGTTGGATTCGCGTAAAAGCTGATGAGACAATCATAGCCTTTGGTCTATGTTTAAGGTTTGCTAAACTGGTTTGTTTAGACTGCATTGAACCTTATTATCCTCATTGTGTGGCATTGCGGTTTGGTTATGATAAGGATGTTCTAGGCGTAGTTCCATCACGAACTGAGACGCCATAATTGGCTTGGAAATATTTTATCCGTTCGTTTGTTTATGCAATGATGTACTTTCCTGCTCGGCTCTACGAGGCTGATATTATGGTTGGATACATTCAATGGTGAGAGCTTTCTGTTGAGCTTAGGTCAAGACTAAAAATATTTCCCAGAAGTTTCTTCAGGCTACACCACACAGATAATGTAGAACATCATGGACTCATCCTAAAACTGTTGCTTTTGGAAGGGTAGCCAGAAGAAACTTGTGGGAAATTTTCAGTTTTTGCTTGCGAAAGCTCAACAAAAAATTCCTACCATCGAATATACCCAACTGTAACATCAGTCTTTTGGAGCCAACTTGAAAAGTACATCATTCCATCAGGCATTAGCATTTTCCAGGCTAATTATGGCGTCTTAGTTTTTGTTGGAACTACATTTGGAACATCTTGATTAGAACCAATTTGAAATGCCACACGGTGAAGACAATAAGGTTCAATGCAATCTAAACCAACTAGTTTAGCGAACCTCAAACACCAACCAAAGGCTACGATGGTCTCATCAAATCTTACACGAATCCAAGGGACATCTTCCAAGTAAAACATTGGGAATTTGAAGTTGTTTAAAGGTTTTGTGTATGATTGATAGTCGAAACTACTATCTTTTTCTGAGTTCAAAACCGCTCTGATACTCTTAGGGTAGCCATACAAATCTTGATTGCTATCCGTGGTTCACTTGGCTGGCTTGATGGCTGGAACCTCATGAACCTTTCTATATTAGTCAAATATGTAAATTATGTGACATCCAATTTAATTAATATATTTACATATATGAGAAAAATATACATATATTTTTAAATAGTAAATAAATGAAGACCTAGTTTAACTATATAGATAGTTTAATGTGGGTAACTAAAATAAAATATATCCAGTCAATTTTACACAAATCATGCTATATTACATTCGAAAACCAACAAATACACAAAGTTGCATAAACGAAAATTAGAATTTTTGAAATTTAAAATTCTTCGAGTTGATTTAAGGGGAAAGCAGAAAAAATTAAATCGTAAATGGATTTAAAAAAACCTATATTACAAAAATTCTCATCAAATAACATGGAATTACGAATCACATAAATCCTTAAAAATATTATTTACTGGCCTAATCTGAAATAGAAACGATGAAAAAAATAAAAGAAAATGAGAACGGCGAAATGAGAGTTAATAAAAAAGATGATAAATAGAAAGAAAAAAATATTCGACGAAGAAGGAAAAAAAAAACTTAAAAAGAGAAAGAAGACCAAAAGAAAAGGATTAGAGCATGTGGAGTTATGTTGAGAAGAGATTGTGGAGAATATTTATTATTTTGTTTGAGAAAATACTGTAGCTCTTGTCGTCCAGCTAATTTCTCTATTAACGTTGGGGGATAACATGTACACTGCACTAAACAGAGCCATTCAACAATTCCAAAATATTTTTCTAATTTTATTTTTAAGAAAATGTAGGCTATTTTCATAAAAATAAATGAGAGAATTTTGCCAATCGGCAGTACTCACACTACAACTTTGTTTTTTTTTTGGCTCATTTGGTACTGAAAACTTTCTCAAATATATTAGAGAAATTCAAGAAAAATAAAATAAAGTCAAATAATATTTGAAGATTGTTTACTTTTCAAGATACTTATTTTATTTATTTATTTTATTAATATTATTATCATATGCCTATTTTGTATAACCTGAGCCACAATTTCGTCGTCTCTCATCTTTTAGAAAAATGCAAGCGATCTGCAGCAGCAGCCATGGATGGCTCTGCTTCAACAACTACCACACTATCTCCAAGTTCCTCTCTCTTTCTTCTTCTCCCTCGCTTCTCCCTCAGGTATATAAGAGTTCTCTTTTTCCCAAGAAAATTTGGAGAATTTGAAGCATTTCCCATAATTTCACCACTTGAGTCTTTATTAGGTTAGGTTAGGTTTCAAAATCGGAGCTTTATGTTTCTTGTGGTCAAATCTGTAATCTTCAATTGCAGTTTATGCTATGTTGTTATTTGAGTTAGCTTTTGCCAATTTTTTGTAGAGATGTTATTCGTTCTGTATCCCTAAGCTTGGAGCTACCAATGAAAATGGCCGAGGAAGAGGTGTTGTTGCAGTGAGAGCCTCAGGAGAAGAAGATTCTAATGAGAATTTTGCTCCTCTTGCTCCTGTTGACCTAGAATCTCCTGTGGGACAGCTTTTGATGCAGATTCTTACAACTCATCCTCATTTGTTACCCGTTACAGTCGATGAGCAGCTCGATAAATTCGCTACCGAAAACGAGAATCTTAAACCTGAATCGTCTTCTTCACAAGACATTCTCTCTAAGTAAGTCTTTTGCTGCAACATATTTACTTGTTTTTACTGAGAAATTTTGTCGATAATTTGAGCTTAGTGATACATACGATACAAATTATTGAAAATGTGGAAATAAGTCTCTTGCAATGCTAAGTACAGAACACAGGATTGGTCGATTCTATGCATAGGCTTCATTCTATTTCGACGCTTTTGCAGGAGGATATCTGAAATTAGAGATAAGGATAGACGGAAAACATTAGCGGAGATCATTTACTGTTTAGTGGTACAAAGATTTGTGGAAAAAGGAATCTCTATGATCCCTCGGATTAAACCAACTTCAGACCCAGCAGGACGGATAGACTTATGGCCAAATCAAGAAGAGAAGCTCGAAGTCATTCACTCTGCGGATGCATTCGAGATGATACAGAGTCACTTGTCTTCAGTTCTTGGAGATGATAGAACAGCAGTTGGTCCTTTAAGCTCTATAGTTCAGATAAGCAAAATCAAACTTGGAAAACTCTATGCTGCTTCTGCTATGTATGGCTATTTCCTTAGAAGAGTTGACCAAAGATACCAACTTGAGAGAACCATGAAAACACTTCCTAAACGCCCTGAGAAAACCAGAGAACGTTTCGAAGAACCTTCGCCTCCTTATCCGTTATGGGATCCGGATTCCTTGATTAGGATCCAACCAGAGGAATATGATCCTGATGAATACGCAATTGGAAGAAACGAAGATGAGTCATCGTCTTATGGATTGAGATCATACGTTACATACTTGGACTCAGATACGTTGCAGAGATACGCGACAATACGGTCTAAAGAAGCTATGACTCTGATTGAGAAGCAGACTCAGGCGCTCTTTGGGAGACCAGACATAAGGATACTTGAGGATGGTAAGCTTGATACTTCTAATGATGAGGTTCTGTCTCTGAGTGTCTCTGGACTTGCTATGTTGGTTTTGGAAGCTGTGGCTTTTGGATCTTTCTTATGGGATTCAGAGAGCTACGTTGAATCCAAATACCATTTCCTCAAGGCTTGAGTCATTTAGTCCTCCTTGACATTTGTACTTTTTGAGGGGTAGTGATATGTAAATGTTAATCTCTCTTGAGAAGTTGGTAACTACTCATATTTGTAAAATGTAATAAACTACAATTCAAAGCTTTAGATTCAAATCAAGCACTTAGCTCAAATTTTAAATCTTCTACTAAACCAAGATTAAATTATATTATGTATCTGATTATATTTTTGTGATTTTTATGTATATATATGGTCAAATTATTATCTTTACATTCAAGAATCAAAGGAGCATAACTCATTAATTTTAGTGTTTTTCTCAAAATAATTTGAAATATTAAAATGTAAGATTTAAATGGAAGGAAAGTACAGCGTGGCCTTTTTTGTATGTCGTAAATTTTAGTGTTTATATAAATAAACATGTGTACATAATATAATTGATTTTTTTGTATCTCGTAGACCTGTGCTTAAATTCTGCGAAGTATTTTTACCACCAATTCGGGCTTCAATTTCCCACTTTATACAAATAACGATTTAAATAAATTGAACTTTGTTTTTCTGGATACAATCTTACAAAAATTATTAATTAGTATATCAACTTGAACACGGTACCAAAAGCGCACAAAACTGGCATAATAATTAATCTCGAAAACATTATCAGTATCCATTTGTGTATATAAATTTCCACAAATAAGTAGGGAGATGATTACATGTCATGCCCCACAACATGCAGTTCTCCTAATCAATTGAATTACATCTTGTGTGTTGTAAGTTGTAACCACATTATTATTGGTTAAATATCATTTTCCCATAATTTTGTTTGAAGAACACCCTCAATTATCGTAATATGGATTATGGTTGTACTATATATGGGTCAAGGCCCTAGTTAGTTACATATTGTAATAAGAATACTAGATAGCAACGAAGGAAAATATTTATTTTATATTTGTTAGTTTATATAATTATAAATTATTATTAGTGTTTTATATTAAATTTATTTTATGTTTTTAATATCTTATTTATTATTATTATATATAGTTTTTGTTATATTAATTTAAATTACTAATATATAATTATGTATGTACGGTCTTAGGTTTGTTTTCTAGATTATAACATAATTTGGTGTAAAAGTTAAGTGGTGTCATATATATATTTTCACATTATTTAAAATAATTATAACAATTTGATTTAATCCATTAGCTCCCAATTATAACAATTTGATTTAATCCATTAGCTCTCAATTTTTTCCTCCTTGCTAGAGACCCACCGAAGAGGAAGATTGAAATCATGTAAATTTAAACTCGATTTGTAACTATTTCAAAACAATAAATATTTAATTTTATTAGTTTTATATTTGGTTTCTATCTTTATGAAATTCAAAAAAAATCAGAATGTATATTCTAATCTTAGTAAAATATATATTCTAATTGTTGCAGAACATAGAGTAAAGGCGTAGAATGCATATTTTAAATGTAGAATATGTATTCCAAATTTCATAGAAGTTTTATTCTAAAATTCGTTTAACATGTAAAAATGCTAGAATATATAATCTAGTAGATTCAGAACGTTACAAAACAAATTCTAAAACAGTTAAAAATCAAATAAATTATTCTTCAAATCTTTTTCATACTTGTCTATCAACATGTTTTCTGAGTTTTTTTAAAAATGATTTTTCTATTAATATGGGTAGTTTAGACAAAAATAACAATTTACAAATAATGTATATATGGACAAACTGTCAAAAAAATCATTTATTTCCGGTTTTCCTATATTCAAATATATATATATATATATATTATTTGTTGTACAAAAGCATGTGTTTTAGCGGGCTTGACTATAAAGCTGAATTAGATATTTCTGAAATAATATTGTGTTATATTTATTTAAAAAAATCGAAAACTCTAAATCCGTCATAAATTTCCATTATGATCAACGCTTAATCCATCATGATCAACCCTTAATCCATTAGCTCTCAATTTTTCCCTCCTTTCTAGAGACCCACCGAAAAGGAAGAAGAAATCGTTTAAAGTTAAATTCGATTTGTAACTATTTCAAAAAAGATAGACTGTTATTTAGTTCTTTCACATACTTTCCTCGTATAATGTAGCTTATTTTTGTCCAAATCTAGAAAAATATGACCCTATCACAATTTTAACGGTAAACATAGTTTCTTTATATTGAGAAATATCAGCTCTAATTTTAATGGTAATTATTTTGTTAAGATGATAAAAATAATACTATGTTTACAACATGTTTTGTATTATGTTAAATAATAATTTACATGTGAATCCATATATGTTATAAGATATAATGTTTTTTTATCGTGTTAACAAAATAATTATCCATTAAAATTATGAATTATTTTTTCCTAATATTTTGATTGTTAACAAAATACTTATCTATTAAAGTTTTGATAGGAACATTTTTGTTGGGATTTTTGTGTGGAAAAAAGAGAACTAATTAAAAAAAACCACTACCATAAAAATAATTATCAGATTATTTATTATCATAAAACTTAGAGACGATGACCAGTATGACTCAAAACAAACGTGTAATTGTTAGAATGACTCACGTGTATTTGAAGTTAAATGTTGGGTTTAAATCCCAATCGTATCTTTTTCATACTGTGTAAAAAATAAAATAATTATGATAGTGTCATTAATAATTAAATCCAGCGCGACAAAAAATTACAAAAATGTCATTATGTTAACGTTGTCGCAGACTTATTTCTTCGCAGACTTATTTCACATTACCGCAGAGTTATTGAGTTACGTTAGTTACCGCAAACTTATTTTAGTTACCGCAGACTTATTTCGTTATCGCAGACTTATTGAACATTGTCGTAGACTTATTTAGTTACCGCAGACTTATTGAAACGTTGTCGCACACTTATTGTATTTACCGCAGACTTATTTAGTTACGGCAGACTTATTGTAGTTACCACAAACTTATTGAGTTACCGCAGACTTATTGAGTTACCGCAGACTTATTGAACGTTGTCGCAGACTTATTTAGTTACAGCGGCTTATTGTAGTTACGGCAGACTTATTGTAGTTACGGCAGACTTATTGTAGTTACGGCAGACTTATTGTAGTTGTCGCAGACTTATGTAGTTACCGCAGACTTATTTAGTTACCACAGACTTATTTAGTTACCACAGACTTATTGAGTTACCGCACACTTATTGAGTTACCGCACACTTATTTAGTTACCATAGACTTATTGAGTTACCGCACACTTATTTAGTTACTACAGAGTTATTGTAGTTACCGCAGACTTATTGAAACATTGTCGCAGACTTATTGTGTAGTTACCGCAGACTTAATGTGTAGTTGCCGCAGATTTATTGTAGTTATCGCAGACTTATTGTAGTTATCGCAGACTTATTGTGTAGTTACGACAAACTTATTGAGTTATGTAGTTACGGCAGACTTATTGAGTAGTTACGACAGACTTATTGAGTAGTTACAACAGACTTATTGAGTAGTTACAATAGACTTATTGAGTAGTTACAACAGACTTATTGAGTAGTTACGGCACACTTATTGAGTAGTTACGGCAGACTTATTGAGTAGTTACGGCAGACTTATTGAGTAGTTACGGTAGACTTATTGAGTTATGTAGTTACGGAAGACTTATTGAGTAGTTACGGCAGACTTATTGAGTTATGTAGTTACGGCAGACTTATTGAGTAGTTACGGCAGACTTATTGCGTAGTTACGATAGACTTATTGAGTAGTTACGGCATACTTATTGAGTAGTTACGGCATACTTATTGAGTAGTTACGGCATACTTATTGAATTTTTTTTTTTGGACGAAAGTGGTGGCGCGGTGGTGGCGACGGCGGCGACGGTGGTGGCGACGGTGGACGGTGACGGCGACGGTGGCGGTGGCGGTGGCGGCGATGATGGTGGCGGCGATGATGGTGGCGGCAACGGTGGTGGTATTTTTTTTTTTTACGAATATTTTTTTTAATACGTAAAAAATAAAAAAAAAATTGCAAAACATAAAAATATAAATGACAATTTTCGTAACTATAAAAATAAAAATTTGATTTTATTATCTTTTAACCATCTCAAAATTTATCAAAATACAAACAAATCAAACTAATAATTATATCTAAAATTTGAGTCAATCTATGTCGTTACCTCTAAAACTTATTGCCTCTATTTTTTATCTCACTTTTTCTTTTATGCCCCACTGAATACAAATCTGAATCAGCAAACATGAAAAGAAAATGATGAGAAATTAGGATATAATTGTCATGATCTCTTGCTCTATACTTTTAATAATTGACATTTCAGTCGAGATTTTTGAACCTTGTGCCTTTGGCCCTCTCCCAAAAACAAGATCTCATTAATTAGTTGACGAAGGGTCGGAGTTACTGCGTTCGTTTAATAAACCAAAAAAAAAGCAAAGTGACTTTTCTTTGTTGCTTTCTACTACAAGTGCATGTAGTCAAGTCAGTCCACCTCTTTTAAACCTTTCTGCGATACTTATCACCATGAAGTTTCGTAACTTGATAAAGCTCACTAGACACATTTTTTCCAGGTCTCCTTCCATCTGCTCTGCTTCCTGGAAATGGAATCTCTTTGTCATTTTCTGAGTCACGTGGAAATTAACCTTATTTGACGTTAGGCATTTTCTGAGTCCCGTGGAAATTAACCTTATTTTGCTGACTGAACAAAAAAAAAAAACATTTTCTGGTTTTGATAGGATCTCAAAGGAACAATGAAGTAAATGATTTTGATTTCAGTCCTCTGTTTTGTTCTCATAAGCTTTGGTGTTGCTTCAGTTTCAGCACAAAAACATTGTATGAACATTGGGAGATACGGATCCAACAGTACTTTCGACGCAAATCTCCGACAAATACTCTCTTCTCTTCTTTCCAATGTCACGGCTCAAGATGGCTTCTTCTACTTCGGTTCGATCGGACAAAAACCAAATCGTGTCTACGCAACAGGGATGTGCATCCCTGGATCTACTTCAGGTGACTGTTCTGAATGTATCAAGACCGCTTCTGATGGTTTGATATAGAGTTGTGCTAATCAATTAGAAGCGTATTCATGGCCGACTCTTCTTTCTTGGGATCAACTTTTACTGTTAATTAAATGAATAAACTATTTAAATAGAATAAACTGTGTTTTAGGGAAACCAGAGAAAACAAAGTTGTCATTTTTTTTTTTGACGTCTATCAATCTATTTCCGAGAAAAGATAAACATGTTGGAGTTGAATATTTGATAGGTTGAACGTTGGAAACTGTTCTGCTAGGCGCGGAGACTTTGATTAACTTAAAGTCGTCACAGACTATCCTCTACTTCACGTTACTCTACCACTAGTGTTCCTAGTGGAGAATAATAGTACAAATATTTTTTATAAATGGGAGAGCTCCCATGTGAAACCCAAACCAGGGAAGTCAAGTCATGCCTCCTTACGTCTCTTTCATATTCTTTTTCCTTTTCTCCCTCCACGCTAGCTTCAAAGCTTCTGCTCAAAACCCTACTTTCATATACAAATATTGTCCAAATACGACAACGTATTCAAGGAACAGCACTTACTTCACCAATCTCAGAACCCTTTTATCCTCTCTCTCTTTCCGCAATGCCTCTTACTCCACCGGATTCCAAAACGTCACAGCCGGACAAGCTCCCGACAGAGTCACCGGACTTTTCCTCTGCCGCGGAGACTTGTCACCGGAAGCTTGCCGTAGCTGCGTCGCCTTTTCCATCAACCAAACCTTAATTTTGTGTCCGAAAGAGAGTGAAGCTGTGCTCTATTATGATGAGTGCATGCTCAGATACTCTCACCGGAATATTCTATCGACTCTTATATACATTAAAGGATACCTAATGAGGAATGCCAATAATATTTCATCTCATCTCGAAGACCGGTTCGGAGATTTCGTGTCGGCCACGATGAACCAAGCTGCCGTCGAGGCACTTAACAATTCTAGAAAGTTCTATACGATAACGGCCAATTGGACCGCACTCCAGAGTTTGCACGTACTGGTTCAGTGCACTCCTGATCTTAGAAGACAAGACTGCTTGGCCTGTCTGCAAAACTCCATCAATAGATTGTCCTTTTACAGAGTTGGAGGAAGATTTCTCTGGCCAAGCTGTAACTCAAGGTACGAGCTTTACCCGTTCTACAACGAAACCACCGTTAGAGCACCACCACAACAACAAGTACCACCGCCACTGTTGCCTCCGCCCGCCTCTACTTCTCCGGTGTCATCTCCTCAAAGACCTGGTGAACTCTTTCTGCTTGCTCTATTTTTTTGCTTGATTTCACAAAATTAGCCCCAAAACAAACATTCCTTGTGATTGATTTTCGATATTTAATTAATCTGTCACTATCCGATCTCAAGCAAATGATATTTGATACGCAGGGAAAGGTGGGAACGCAACTGTGTTAGTGGTAGCTATTGTTGTGTCTATTACAGTGGCTGGTCTGCTTTTCATAGCTAGTTTTTGTTTCCTTACAAAGAGGACGAAGAAGACTTCTGATACAGCACGTGCATTTGATGGTAAAGACTCGAATGTTGAACAATCTTAATTGGTTTGATTGTCAGACTTTTTTTCCTGATTACTAAGACTTTTATTATGCAATAGGAGATGATATAACAACCGTAGAGTCGCTGCAACTTGATTATAGAACAATTCAAGCTGCAACAAATAACTATTCAGAAAATAATAAGATTGGTCGAGGTGGATTTGGCGATGTTTACAAGGTACTATATATTACTATTACTTCTTTTGCGCCTGAGGTTGCGTACTTTTTATTGAAATTTTGGTGTCAACACATTCGGATAACGAGATGATGCTGATGAAAACGGATAGGGTACACTTTCGAATGGGAGTGATGTTGCGGTGAAGAGACTGTCAAAATCATCAGGACAAGGTGACACAGAGTTCAAGAACGAGGTTGCTCTTGTTGCAAGGCTTCAGCACAGAAATCTTGTTAGGCTTATCGGGTTTTCTATTGAAGGAGAAGAAAGGGTACTAGTCTACGAGTATGTGCCCAACAAAAGCCTTGATTACTTCCTCTTTGGTCAGTGGCATTTATTGCTTTGTTTCAACAATTCTTTAGCCATTCTTGAAACTTGGGGTTACAAATCTTTAGATTTTAACTGCAATTCATGGATATGGGCACACAGACGCTACAAATCAAGGTCAGCTGGACTGGACTCGACGATACAAGATCATTGGAGGGATTGCTCGGGGGATTTTATATCTTCATCAAGATTCACGGCTCACAATCATACACCGTGACCTCAAAGCATCTAATATTCTCCTAGATGCCGATATGAGTCCCAAAATTGCTGATTTTGGAATGGCAAGGATCTTGGGAATGGACCAAACCCAGGAGAACACAAGCAGAATAGTTGGCACCTAGTAAGTCTTCCACTTACCTTCTTATAAGAAAAGAAAAAAAAACTTCTCATAAGTTGATGTTTGTTTAACATAATTTTACCAATTTACCAAAGTTTTGTTTTGAATTCCAGTGGTTACATGTCTCCTGAATATGCGATGCATGGCCAATTCTCAATGAAATCTGATGTCTATAGCTTCGGAGTGTTGGTTCTTGAGATTATAAGCGGTAGGAAGAATAGCAGCTTCAACGAGACAAATGGCGCACATGACCTGGTCATATATGTAAGTTTAAAGGCAATCAAGTTTTAGATATATACCACTCTTACAATAAGCAATGCTTGCATGAACTGATTGATTGATTAAAATTCTAGGCTTGGAGGCTTTGGAGTAACGGAACAGCGTTAGATCTCGTGGATCCAATTCTTGTAGAAAATTGCCAAAACAGTGAAGTGGTTCGATGCATCCATATCGGTCTTTTATGTGTTCAGGAAAATCCTGTACAGCGTCCGACCATGCCAACCATTTTCATGATGCTCACTAGTAATACTGTGACTTTGCCAGTGCCTCGACAACCAGGGTTTCTCGTTCATAGTAGACCCGGAAACGACCCACTTCATTCAAATGAATCAACGACAAGCAAGTCTGTTCCAGGGTCAGTTGATGATACATCAATCACTGATTTGTATCCTCGTTGAGTATGATGGTTACCTCTACCCTTGAACCAATCCATATTACTAGAAACAAGTGAAAACTTATTTTGCTGTAGCAAATATTCAAATGCTAGGTGCTTGTCTCACACTATGTATGGGATTAAATAGCTGTGGTTGAAAATTGCTAATAGTAGTATGGAAGCAATTTCAATTCGGTTTTTTATTTATTTTAGATATTCGGTTTAGTATGGGTGTTGTTTCAGTTCAGATTCGATTTTTAATTGTATGTATCTTTTAACTTTCAAATAAAAGTTATGTAGTAGTTCAATTTTTTTTGTTGGATAAGTTAAATTCTCTTAACTTTCAAATTTAGATGGATGGACATCTAAATTTTAAAATAAATAGAATTTAGATAAACATATTAAATTAAAATTTTGTTGTTAATGATATATCTTAATATGGTTTTAGGGAAAGAATTAGAGAGTCTATTTTATTAGAGAATATACTTATTTACATAAGTTTTTTTTACATGAGTAAATTAATTTAAAATTTTATATTAAAAATTCATTAGTAACATATTAAAAATGTAGATCAAATCCAATAACTTTTACTTTTATCTTGTCGTTTGTTTTTTCGACCACCGTGTGAGATATGGAAAAACAGATTCAGTGACTAGCATCTATACTCTCGCTCAGATCTGCGTGAGACTTTTTTCGGCAAGATCTATGTTGTCTTAATGCTCTCTCTGGTTCAGATCTTATCTCGGTTTTTAACCGACTATCTGTTCTCTCAAACACTCCCACTCGATGAAATCCATCGATATTCCTTGTTTCATGGTGTTTTGACAACACTCTCCTGCTTAGCTCTTCTATTAACACTATGTGGCTTCTTTTCTTTTCCATCATCAAATTCATATCCACCATCATCAAATTCATATCCACCATCATCTTCAATCACCAGCAAAAGCCCCACTGTCTTCCTCACACCTTCAGATCCAGATTTATGTATGAGAATTGTCTCCGACGTAAGCAATTTTCTCGGAGTAGATCTTCGCCTCTTGTTTCGACTTCTTCCATTTGGTAAATATCAATTTTGACTTCTTCTCTTTGGTAGAGATCATTTACAAACTCTTTCTTCTCTGTGGAGAAAACATTTTGTTCAATTTCCATGTCTAACAGAGGTATTGTTTCTTCGATTCATAAACCAAGAATATTATGCAAATTTCAAAATATATGTTATTTTATGCCAATTATAATAAATTTTCTTGATGAATGAGATAAAACTATTTATAGATATGTCTTGAATCTCATTCAATACTTGTAAAATTTGGTATATGAGATCGTTTTTTGACACTCTTGTTGCCACTAGTTTTCCTATTTGGCTCACTGAGTTGATGTTGTTGATCCTCTCCGTGTAACGTATATTCTCTTATAATTTGCAAATATGTAACAATCATCAATTTTGAATTCTCATTTCTATGTTTTTTCCATAATATATCGTCTCAAATTCTTGTTTCATCTTTATTTATTTGATGGTTGCAACGGAGAATGCTAACTCCTCATAGAATTTCTTCACAAGTAAGTGCTTCTCAGATTGTATCTTTAGCTCCAGTGTTATGTCAAAATAATGCTGCTTTTTTAACTGATCAAATGGTTAGGGTGAATCCTGAATCTTCTTGTCTTCTGGCCAATCCTGAATGGACACAAGTTATCATGTATTTTGTTTTGCTTTATTTTAGATTTCTAAAATACTTAATTGGACACTAAACAAAGCTTTATGGTGAAACAAAGCTTGATGTTTACTCTGCAATTTTTAGGTATGCTTGGTAGTTGTTTGAAGTGATATTGGTGTGACAAAAAAGCTACACATGTTGAGATAATTTCCTCTATCATACGATGTGAAATCTATAGATTTTGAGTTTTTCCTTGGATTTTGGTGCTTCTATTGTTGATTATTGTGTTTGCTCTTGTTCAGTTCTACATGGATGAGTGCCTTTAATTGCTTAAATACATAGTCGATGTGTTCAATTCTTAATAAGTTTAATTGTTGATACTCAGCAAATGTTATAGTATTCTAGGGATCGCATCAACATAGACCAATGTTACAGTACGATTCTTAATGAATGAATGCTAAGGTAAGACAAAAATATGGAGATTGTTGTTTGTGATGCAATAATGAAAGCAATAAAAGTGAATAAACAAAGTAAACTTATAGAACAAAAGCATTAGGTCAAGAAAAAAGTCTCAAGAATTCAGAGATCATGAATCAGACAATTATTCAGATAATGAATTAAGCACCTATCTCAAACTCAAACATAAATGTTTAATCAATCCACTTTTATGGTATCAATTACTTTATCTAGCAACCTAAGATTCTAAATTATCGTTTGAAATTAGAATTCTAAATAATCATTAATGAGCATATTCAATATGTTCACGTATCGCGATAGCATCAGCTTTCATTGGTTAATGACAATACGCTCACCTATGTTCTATCCAGCAATCTATAATGCTTTTGGCGAATATATTAAACTCTAAATCAGAGATTAAGTGATCAATATAGTCTAAGCAATGAGAACAACAATATATGAAGATACAATAAGGTAATTCTCTATCTATGTCTAGTTCATTGATTCATGAATTCCCTTGAAAACCCTAAACCTAACTAGAGAACTACTCAGCCATGGAAGCAGAGAAAAAACCAAGATATGAAATAGAACCCATTATAAAAAAATAACAATAACAAGAAGGGTTTAGAAATCTTCTCATAGATCTAGGTCTGAATAGAGAATAAAGCGTATGAGATGCCTAAACAATGACATAAAAACTAGTATTTATAAGGTAAGACTCGTTTAGGTCGAAATCCTAATCATAATTGGAAAAGAAGCAAGATTTCCTTTTTTCTCAGGTGGGATTTTAAGACTAGATCTATCTATCCAAGGCCAGATCAATCGATCTGGAATCTCACATCAATTTGTCTGTGCATGCTTTATATGCTCGCCAGACTGAATTGTCTTCACAAAAATTGGTATAATTTTTTATCACATCGTTGGATCGACTGAAAATCACTTCCAAATGAAAGCTAACTCAAAGATCTATCTTTTCTCCAAAATTTAGCTCAATCCATATGTGGTAAGTGCCTTAATGAATGAAAACTTCAGATCAGTTTGCATAGTTCTGCATCTTCATGTGTTGGATCTACTTCAGATCTGACTTAGAATGAAGCCATAACGAATGAAAACTTCAGATCTGACTTAGAACGATTGATATGGCTTCGTCTAGTCGATCTATATTTCATGTAAAAGTTTTAGGATGATGGATCGATTGATCCAAATGAGGATCGATCAATCTAGAAGTTTACAGCCAATTCCTTGGTATGACGGATCGATCGATCTGAGCACGTGAATTGCCTACTTCTTGCTCTTTTGCTCCAAATCTTTCTCCATATGAATTAGACTTCTTCTAAGCATGTTTATACCTGAAAAGACTCTAAAATCAATGTTAGTATGTGTCAAATACGCAACATATCAATTTCTCCAAACTTGAATCTTTATTTGTCCTCAAGTAAGTGCAAACAAATAAAAACAAGTTCAGAAGAAAGGTTTGAAAAATGGGAACTTACACATTCCTTTAGATTCCACCGTGATGAACTTCCAATCCTTTAAAACTTAGAACATGTCAAAGAACCATTTAGTACTACATGTACTTCCATAAGCATAACAAAAAAATACCTTATTTTGGTCCCCGAAATCCTAAGGAATCTCTAAAATCTCCATTGTTGACCCTTTAACATTCATTGATTTTTCTGTAAAGTGAGTCTCACAAAGGGATTATCAATCGAAACATGGCTTGGAGTGGAAGGCTAGTTTGACCATGTTTGAAGTGTTTAGGCTCTGTTGATGAAGATGGATGCAGGTCATTGTGCAAAATCACAGTGAGACAAAGACCAAATGTTGATACACAACCTTTCGAACCTTGGAATCTCTGTAAAGCTCTGTAAATGTCATAACTGAGTTGCAATGGTGCCTAAGATAATACATTATACTCATAAAAGAATTTATCATGGTGCCTTCTTTGTCTTCTTCCCTTTCTCAGTTTTTTCTATCTTTTTTGGTTTTTTTTAAGAAGGGGAAGGCATAACCAATCCTACTCATACAATACATGCACCAAAGATAACTCAACCACGAATTTTCTAAGTAAAAGAGAGCATTAGACTTACAAGAGATCCTTGGAACATAAAGGTGTGTTGGTCCGCATACTTTGTAGTTTTGTACTTGATGATGATGAAACATAATGCATGTGGTTTGAATGAAAGGATGAGGTAAAGGTGTGGTACCAAACTAAAAATGAGCTTGGTCATTTGGAGTTCTAAAAAGGATGATAGAAAGAATGGAATAAAACTTTGAATGTTATGGTCCTGTAAGATAGAGTCAACGTTAGATCAATCAGATTTCCAAAGGATATGGAACTTCGGGTAAGTCGATCCACTGATGTTGTTTCCAATCTTCCTATGATGAGAATAATCACTGTTAAAATTTTGTTAAAAAGTTAGTCAACACCAGATGAAATCCAAGAATAGCATAAAAAGTCCCAAAATTTTGACAATAAAAACGATAAAAAGACTCAAAAGAAAACAAAACAAATAAACGACATTAGACCCATAAGTACCCTCTCCCATACTTACTTCACACCATCTCGGTGAGAAAATAGATCTTAAGAAGAATACAACAAAGCGCAAAAATAAAATAAAATAGAAAGATAAATAAAAACAGAGGAAAATGAAAACTTACCAGTAGGTTGCCTCCCACCAAGCACTTGTTTAACGTCATTAGTTGGACTGCATCGACTCCTAAGCATGATGAGAATCCTCAAGAGGATCTGGGTATGGTAGAGGTGGGATGAGACGTGGTCCCCTTGTTCGCTTGTCATGTAAATCCAGCTTCAGAACCTTGCTCAACATGTAATCTATAACTGCTTGGCCTTTTTCCTTAAGCTTTGGAGTGATGATTTCCTTGACTTTAGAAAAAGGTTTTGACATACCTTTGCACTTCAGCTTATACTCAATAATATCATCGACGCATCTCTGCGGTGTCAATGTGATTTGAAAACCTATCAGCATTCCCCCAGACTTCGGGTTGTCACTCTTATCGATCTTCTCCTTAATGGCAACATAAGAGCCATAATAGTTGTTAGAACTTTTTGAGACTGCATTGTAGAAGACAACTTTGTCGATGTTTGAGAGACAGACCCTCTTATTAGGTAGATCAACTACTTCACCTGCTGTACCAAGGAGAGGTCTTTCCAGAATCAAGGGCATATAGGCATCATTGCTCATCTCAACAACCTGCAAATTAATAGACATCAAGAAATTCCCAGTCCGTACCTGAAGGTCTTTAACGCATCTATGTGGAGTTGATATTGTATCATCCACGAACTGGAGAGTCATCTGCGAAGGTTGTATGAGGTTCACCGTAGATCCACAATCATAGAGAGAGTCTTCAAATTGAACTCCAAAGATGGAGCATGGCACAACAAACTTTCTTGGATCCTTTAGCTTAGGAAATTCCTTCAATGTCGGAGCTTGATTAGTCCATTGACGACATGGGCATGGAACCTTAGGAACATACGCAGTTGTGTGCTTTGTACTGGATTTTTACTCTATTTTAGAAGATGAGATCGATTATTCTAAGGTGGATCGATTGATCTTGGAGTGGATCGATCGATATAGAATATCGCTCTCAAGGTATTCTTCATTGGATCGATCGATATGAGGTTGGATTAATCGATCTAAGATTGTATTGATCGATCTGAAATATCTCACTGAAGCAGATCCTCCATGGATCGATGGATCTGAGGGTAGATCAATCGATTTTAAATATCGGATTGTTTCTTGGCTTGAGGCGATCGATCGATCGATATTGGGTTAGATCGATCGATCTGGAGTCTAGATCGATCAATTTGTGGAAGGGATCAATCGATCTGAATTTTGGATCTCGCTCTTAACTTGACAAATTGAACACTCAAGTTTCCAATTAAGACCAGCTATCTTGTCATTCATTTCATGTGCACTCATACTCTGTCTTTCCAAGATCTTTTTCAACATGAGTTCAAGTCTATTCTCCCGGGAAGGTGGTGCTTGATATCATTTACTCTAATTGGTTTCTTGGTCCCCAACATAGTTAACATGTGCTCATGAGCAACCAGAACTATCTCTATTTCCTAGGATTTTGATCACTCTTCGCAGGAATGACTTCTTGATGTCATTTTATTGCCTTTATAGTCTGAGCAAGCTAAGTATCTAGCAGCTATAAATGTGTTGAGACAACCTCAAACTTGCCATTCAGATTGGTATACATACTGCCAATCTTTGCATTGATCTCGTATGCAGATTTCTGTGGGGTGACAAGAAGTTGTTGCATAAGAGCCTTGAGTTCTCCTTGAGAGTTCTTCGCATAATTCGTTGGTTGCTGTTGGAAGCAGTCTTTAAAACGGTTCTGCCCCTGGAAGTGTTATCCCTGCCGCGGATAGACCTGATGTTGAGGATTGTCAACATACGTGCTTCTATATGAAAGATTAGGGTGATTTCTACAGTTCTGGTTGAACTCCCTGTTCTGCACAAACCCATGTCTTTGCACAAAACTCACTTCTCTCAACTCGTCATTTTGTTCCTCAGCAATACCTTAGAAACAAAGTGCATCTGACATGTGTTCACAAAACTGCACACCTCTTTGATTTGTCTTCAGCAACAAATTAACCTTAGTAGTCAGCTCATCAATCTTTTGAGAATCCACACTGTTGACTTTTCTAGATCGATCATACTCAGGACAACGATTGTTGGGACTTGCAGCCAAGTTCTATATCAGGTTGTATGCCCTGTCACACTCTGAGTCATGAAGTCTCCATTGTTGGCATCATTGAGGCATTCTTGTAATCCCAATCAACTCCTTCATAGAAGATGCTAAGAATCTTCTCCTTGGAGTACCCAGGATGAGGTTATTCTTGGCGGTATTCCTTGAACCGTTCCTAAGCTTCTCAAAAAGATTCCCTTGAATGTTGTCCAAAGGTAGTGACCTTGTTCCTTAGAGAAGTTGTCTTGGACTTAGTTTAGAAGTGATCGAGGGAGGCAACTCTGCATTCAGATCAAGACCTCAATGATCCTGCAGGTAGTTACTTAAGCCACCTCAGTGTCTTGTTTGCCAAAGAGAAAGGAAAGAGCTTGCACCTTAGGTAATCAGCAGGTACCCCTTAGACTTAGTGGTGCTACAAATCTCTTCAAAGTTCTCAATGTGGTCCATTGGTTTTTCGGTGGGTAACCCATGGAATGTATGTTGTTTCACTAGTGCGATCATCTGCAGTTTGATCTCATAGTGTTGCCTCGTAATTTTGGCGGGCAAATTGCAGCTATGTTCTGATAGAACGTGTGGTTATGTTAGTGTCCCCAATAGCGAGCTGATGCGCTTATGTTGTTGTTGTTGACACAACTGCTACAACTATTGTTGTAAGTCCTAGAGCTGAGCAGCTGCAGCGGCTTGAGCATCAGCAAGCGCACGGTTATGTTTGTCGAAATTATCACCCATGTTGACTAGCTTCGACTTTGCTTTTGTAGCATTTTTAGCACGTTTTGTTCTTGCTAGCTCGGGATTCATAAGTTACAAGAGGTTATTAGAGTGTTAACTTCTTCTCTGCATGCACATGAAGCACACAAGCAAGAAAAATAAAACGTAGTTAGCAAATCTTACACTAAGCTTCAGTCTTAGATTCAAAGGTAACGCAATTGGTCCCCGACAACTACGCCAAAAACTTGATACTCAGATTTTTAACCTTACTATAACCAATGAAAGTGCACAGCAAATGTTATAGTAGTTTTAGGGATCAAATCCACAGAGACCAATGTTACATTATTATTCTTAATAAATGAATGCTTAGCTAAGAAAAAAATATGGTGATTATTGTTTGTGATACAATAATGAAAGCAATAAAAGTGAATAAACAATGTAAACTTATGGAATAAAGGCGTTAGGCCAAGGAAAATTCTCAAGAATCTAGAGATCACAAATCAAAAAATTATTCAAGGAATGAATTAAGCACTTATCTCAAACTCAAACATAAATGTAATAACTAATCCACTATCGTGGTATCAATTACTTTATCTAGCAACCTAAGATTTTAAACTGTCGTTTGAACTTAGAATTCTAAACAAGAGTTACTGAGCATGTTCAATATGTTCATGTATCGCAATAGCATCATCTTTCGTTGGCTAAGGAAAATACACTCACCTATGTTCTATCCAGCAACCTATAACGCTTTTGGCGAATAGATTAAACTCTAAATCAGAGACTCAGTGATCAATCTAGTATAAACAATGAGAACAACAATAGATGAAGATACAATAAGGTAATTCCCTTTCTAATTCAATAATTCTTGAATTCCCTTGGAAACCCTAAATGTAACTAGAGAACTACTTAATCATAGAAGCAGAGAAAAAACCAAGAGATGAAATAGAAATCATAATAACAAAATAACAATAACAAGAAGTGTTTAGAAATCTTCTCAAAGATCTAGGTCTGAAGAGAGAATAAAGCGTATGAGATGCCTAAACAATGACATAAAAACTAGTATTTATAAGGTAATACTCGTTTAGGCTCGTCGAAATCCTAATCATAATTGGAAAAGAAGCAAGATTTTCTTTTTTTCTCAGGCAGGATTTTAAGGCTAGATCGATCGATCCAAGGCCAGATCAATCGATCTAGAATCTCACGTCAATTTGTCTGCAGATACTTCATGTGCTCGCCAGACTGAACTGTTTTCATGAAAATTGGTATAATTTTTTATCACACCGTTGGATCGACTGAAAACCACTTCCAAATGAAAGCTAACTCAAAGATCTATCTTGTTTCCATAATTTAGCTCAATCCATCTGTGGTAAGTTCCTTAACGTATGAAAAACTTACAGATGTATTTGCATAGTTTTGCATCTTCATGTGTTGGATTGATCGATCCGAGTGTGGATCGATCGATCTGAGTTGGAGCAATTGATGTGGCTTGGTCTAGTCGATCTATATCTCACGGAAAAATATTAGGATAATGGATAGATCGAACCAAATGAGGATTGATCGATCGATCCAAATGAAGATCAGTCGATCTGAGCACGTGAATTGCGTACTTTTGATTTTTTACTCCAAATCTTACTTCATGTAAGTTAGATTTCTCCTAAGTGTGTTTATACCTGAAAATACTCTAAAACACCTAAAAACTCTAAAATCAATATTAGTATGCGCAACATATCAATTGTTTAAAAAAAGTACAAGAGAGAGGATGCGTGACGGTGGGAGCCATGGACGGAGCTAACTGGAAGCTTGTTAGAGACAAGGAGGGAGACGTAGATATTTTCTTTTATTCCTTGCTCTTGTGGCTGTACCGGTAACTTTTGGATCGATGGGTATTGTAATTGTGAGCTATATTTTGAGTTTTGTATCGATGGAAATATCCGTGTGAACAGCATTTTGTCTAAAAGTTCGAACATTTGAATTCAAGTTGATTCACCTTTGACCGCTTCAATGATTTGGGAAAGTATAGAGAATGTTTTGTTGTTGTGGATTTAGAATTTGTGGTTAAACTGAGATTCAAATTTATTCAACTTTGATCAATTCAAATATATGTGCCATCCACTAGAAAATGGCCATATATTTGATGGACATTATACAGAACATGGGAAACTTTGATCGTTTCAAGAATTCTCCCTTATCTTTTTCAAATATGTGTCATTCACTAGAAAATGTCCATAAATAATTGAACCAAGGAGCCCCGTTCTATTATTGCTTGAGTTTTGCTTTCAATGATAATATGCCCATAAAATATATGTCCTTCAAATTATGTACATGGCCTGACTGAGCAGAGACCATCATGATCAACCCTTAATCCATTAGCTCCCAATTTTTCCCTTTTTGCTAGAGACCCACCGAAGAAGAAGAAATCGTGTAAAGTTAAACTCGATTTGTAACTGTTTCAGAAATATATATATATATAATTTTAATCATATTATATGATTTCCATACATGTAGATTTAGTTTTCTTAGTTTTAGATTCGGTTTCTATTTTTATGAAATTCAAAAAAATTCAGAATGTATATTCTAATCTTACTAAAATATATATATTCTAATTGTCGCAGAACATAGAGTAAAACGTAGAAGAATGCAAATTCAAAATTGTAAAATATGTATTTCAAATTTCGTAGAAGTTTTATTTTAAAAATTTTAGAACAAATTTTTTTTCTAAAATTCGTAGAACATGTAAAAATGCAAAAATGTAAAATCTAGTACTTTCATAACGTTAGAAAACATATTCTAAACTTCTCAAAACGAATTTCATCAAGGTAAAAATATACTTAAAACTACTGAAAATAAAAAAAAATTATTTTTTCAAATCTTCTTATACATGTCTATCAACATGTTTTCTGAATTTGTTTCAAAATGGTTTTTTCTATTAATAGGGGTAGTTTAGACAATAACAATTTACAAATAATGTATATATGAATAAACTGTAAAAAAAAATCATTTATTTCCAATTTTCCTATATTCAATATTTGAGAGATGATGCTCTTAACATATATATATATATATTATTTTTTTGTACAAAAGCATGTGTTTTAGCTCAAGCACGGGCTTGACTATAAAGCTGAATTAGATATTTTTATACTAATATTTAGAAGGTACGTTTACAAAAATAACATTAAAATTGTAGAATATTACGTAAAATGTCATTACTAATTAACAATAAAACATAGATTAAGAAAGGTCAGAATTATCTTTTGAAATAACTAACAAATATTTAAGTTTATTAATTTTCTCATAAAATCTTTTAAGAAGATTTTTCAAGATTACAATATTATTATTTTTAAATATAACACTCTTAAAAATACTTAAAATTTACGGACGGATATATTTGAATACTATACAGCAACAAAATCTAACTCATATTTATATTTTTAATATAAACTTATATTTTTTAATCATCGATTATAATAGTAAAAGTATATATATATATATATATTAAAACAGTTATTCCCGTGGTTAGAATCTAGTTAGAAATTAAAAATCATAATAGATTCCCCTAATGAACTACTACGTTTGCGCACTTTGTTATTATTAATTAATTAATTTTTTATGGATTATGTTATTATATGGTAAGAGATGGACTGTTATTTAGTTCTTTCACATACTTTCCTCGTATTAATGTAGCTTATATTTGTCCAAATCTAGACAAAATATGACCCTATCACAGTTTTAACGGTAAGCATAGTTTGTTTATTTTGAGAAATATCAACTTTAATTTTAATGGTAATTATTTTGTTAAGACGATAAAAATAATACTATGTTCACAACATGTTTTGTATTACGTTAAATAATAACTTACATGTGAATCCATATATGTCATATAATATAATATATTTTTATCGTATTAACAAAATAATTATTCATTAAAATTATGAATTATTTTTTTCTAATATTTTGATTGTTAACAAAATACTTATCTATTAAAGTTTTGATAGGAACATCTTTGTTCGAATTTTTGTGTGAAAAAAAAAGAGAACTAATTAAAAAAAACCACTACCATAAAAATAATTATCAGATTATTGATTACCATAAAACTTATTACCTCTATTTTTTATCTCACTTTTTCTTTTATGCCCCACTGCGTACAAATCTGAATCAGCAAACATGAAAAGAAGATGATGAGAAATTAGGATATAATTGCCATGATCTCTTGCTCTATACTTTTAATAATTGACATTTCAGTCGAGATTTTGAACTTTTTAGTCGAGTGTCTTTGGCCCTCTCCCAAGGATAAGGTCTCATTAATTAGTTGACGAGGGGTCGGAGTTACTGCGTTCGTTTAATTAACCAAAAAAAAAGGCAAAGTGACTTTTCTTTGTTGCTTTCTACTACAAGTGCATGTAGTCAAGTCAGTCCACCTCTTTTAAACCTTTCTGCGATACTTATCACCATGAAGTTTCGTAACTTGATAAAGCTCACTAGACACATTTTTTCCAGGTCTCCTTCCATCTGCTCTGCTTCCTGGAAATGGAATCTCTTTGTCATTTTCTGAGTCACGTGGAAATTAACCTTATTTGACGTTAGGCATTTTCTGAGTCCCGTGGAAATTAACCTTATTTTGCTGACTGAACAAAAAAAAAAAACATTTTCTGGTTTTGATAGGATCTCAAAGGAACAATGAAGCAAATGATTTTGTTTTCAGTCCTCTGTTTTGTTCTCATAAGCTTTGGTGTTGCTTCAGTTTCAGCACAAAAACATTGTATGAACATTGGGAAATACGGATCCAACAGTACTTTCGACGCAAATCTCCGACAAATACTCTCTTCTCTTCCTTCCAATGTCACGGCTCAAGATGGCTTCTTCTACTTCGGTTCGATCGGACAAAAACCAAATCGTGTCTACGCAACAGGGATGTGTATCCCTGGATCTACTTCAGGTGACTGTTCTGAATGTATCAAGACCGCTTCTGATGGTTTGATACAGAGTTGTGCTAATCAATTAGAAGCGTATTCATGGCCAGGTGAGCCCACGCTTTGCCATGTGCACTACTCCGACTCTTCTTTCTTGGGATCTGCAGATCTAGGCCCGGTTAATTTGGGCTACGAAACAGGAGATACCAACTCAAATCTAACAGAGTTCACAGCCATATGGGGAGACTTAGTTGTTCGTATGATTGCTGCAGCCTCCACATCAAAAAGCACACCATCGTCTAGTAATAACCATTACGCAGCTAATGTTGTAGCCTTGACAAAATTCCAGCATATATATGCATTGATGCAATGCACTCCGGATCTTTCTTCTCGTGATTGTGAAAATTGTCTGCGACAGCCGTCATGCTGCGGTCAGAAGCAAGATGGCGTTATTATACGGCCAAGCTGCTTTTTCCGTTGGAATTTGCATGCATTCTCTAAGGCTTCTTTTGATAATATTACGGTAGCTTTTGCTCCTCCTCCGCTGCAACCTCCTTCTCACAGTGGTAAGTCCTTGCAAAGCTATGAGTATTGTGAGAAGAACCAGTCAAAAGATTTAAAGGTTATATTCTACTGTCACAGGTAGTAGAAAAATCTCAATAAGAGCTATTGTGCAAATTGTTGTTCCCATTGTAGTAGTCCTCTTCATCATCATCATCATCATGGTACTGCTTGTTCGGCGATCTGCTGTACTTTGCTGGAGGAGAATACCATATCAAGAATTTGATTTTGATCAAAGTGAGTGTTGTTCACATGCTTTTTATTTGGCCTTTTAGCTTTTAGCATTTATATAGTCTGTGGAATTAGTTAAGAACATTTGTAATTTGATTTTGCAGCTGGTATTACAACTGTACGCTCCCTCCAATTTGATTTTAAGACAATTGAAGTTGCAACCGACAAATTTAGTAACAAGGTTGGTCAAGGTGGATTTGGCGAAGTTTTCAAGGTGTCATTTATGTAGCAACGTGGTCATTAGACTCATTACTCATGTTGACAAAACTTGGAATTACAGAGTCAAAGTATGCTGATCAAAATTATCTCACTGATATTATTTGTAGGGTATTTTGCCTAATGGAGCAGAAGTTGCAGTGAAGAGGCTGTCGAAAACATCAGCACAAGGCGCACAAGAGTTCAAGAATGAGGTTGCTGTTGTTGCAAAACTTCAGCATAGGAATCTTGTTAGGCTTCATGGGTTTTGCCTAGAAGGAGAAGAAAAGATACTTGTTTTCGAGTTTGTCCCCAACAAGAGCCTCGATTTCTTCCTCTTTGGTATTTGGTATTGGCATGTAATTGACTTATTTGATTGAATTATATAAGTGGCTAATAAGTACTTGTGTATGTGCAGACCCTGCAAAGCAAGGGCAGCTAGACTGGACGAGACGATACAACATTATAGGGGGAATCACTAGAGGAATTCTATATCTTCACGAAGATTCACGGCTCACAATCATCCACCGTGATCTCAAAGCCAGCAACATTCTCCTAGATGCCGATATGAACCCAAAAATTGCTGATTTTGGAACGGCTAGAATTTTTGGGATGGACCAAAGTGGAGCTAATACAAACAGAATAGTTGGGACACGGTATATACGTATTAGATATGTTCTACTTTTTGAAGCTTCAAGAATACTTTCTTCACCAGTGTACTCAATATTTTTTGTGTTTTACTCTTTTAGCGGTTACATGTCCCCGGAATATGTGATGCAAGGCCAATTCTCAACGAAATCAGATGTCTATAGTTTTGGAGTCTTAGTTCTTGAAATTATATGTGGTCAAAAGAACATATTCGTCCACCATTCAGACACTACAGTTGAGAATTTGGTCACATACGTGAGTACCAAAGAAGGAACTAAATTCTTGATTGATGATCAAATGATAATCATTTACAACATGATCTTATCTAATTGAGAGTTCTTAATTGATTCTTAAATTTTGTTACAGGCTTGGAGGTTATGGAGAGACGGGACACCATTAGACCTCGTGGATCCAACCATTTCAGAGAATTGTCAAACCGACGAAGTGACAAGATGCATCCACATTGCGCTGCTATGTGTTCAACACGATCCCACAGATCGTCCAAACTTGTCGACAGTTAACATGATGCTCACTAGAAACTCCCTCAATTTACCTGCTCCTCAACAACCTGGATTCTTCTTTCCAAATAGACGCAACCAAGAACGAGATGGCCTCGAGTCTAGCCAGTCTACGAACAGGTCCAATTCCCAAACTATCAATGATGTAACCATTACAGATCTGGAACCTCGTTGAAGATCGCCCAAACTTTAGAAAGAAGAATCCAGGTTGTTGTGAGATACTCACTGTTAGTTAAAAAAATTCAATTTCATTTTATCTGGCAAACATTTTTTTTAATAAAAAATCATACATAAGATCTTTCGCATTTAGAGAATTGAATATTTATACTCATTAATTGAGAATAAGGGGCAACATTTATTATTAATTACGGTTTATGCCATTGCTTTTACAATCTGCAAAAAAAATAATGGAAAAATTTGGTAATTTCAATGGTATCCAGCGGATCAAAACTAAGAAGAAAATTGGATCCCATATCTGACCCAATAACTAAGCGCGAATCCTAAAAAAATTATATATTTGATTTGTAAAAATTATATAATTAAATCTGATTTAGCAAATCTAATCAAACTTACAGAAGATATATCGAATATTCATCCAAAAAACCGGAGATCCTTCAAAATTAAGATTCCCAAATTATATATTATTTAAATTAAATACTATTAGTTATATATAATACCTTATATATATTCAAATATCATTTAAATATAGTTTTAAATTCTATTATTTTAATTATAAATTCTTATGAAAATTATTTGAATCTCTATTTAAATTTTATGCAAAAACAAGTTTATTGTTTGTTAAGTTTAATATATAATATAATAATAAATGATTTATGAAAAAATATTGGAAAATAAAATGATATATTAAATAATTTTATATTTCCAAACTCATAAAATTTATGAAAACAAAAAATGATTGATTAATAATATAAAAATCCAATATGTATAAATATTATTAATCATAACAAATGATATATAGTTTGTGCCAAATTATATATTATTTAAATTAAATAAAATGAAACATTATATATATATATATATTAAAAAATTTATTAAAAATATTAAATACTAACCAACAAATATATTGAACATAGTAGAAAAAAAACTAAAAATTAAATTTTGATCTCTATATATTACCTATGGATTATAACTGTAACAAACTACCAAAATAGTAATTTCTTCATTAATTAAGTAAATATATAATTAGAATATCAAAATTCTTTCAAATAGAGAAACTGAAATGATTCTCTCAGTCAATTAGTTGATATGAATATCTAATTTGTAATTATATATGTATAACCCGGACACCAGCACGGGTTATCAATTCGTAATTATATATGTATTAATTTGATTTGATTTTTTTATTTAAGAATAAATATATTGCTATTATTAATCTTAAAATTTTATTATCTTTTTAACTATTCAAAATAAAGATTTATATATCAGTTACGTATTGTGTAACAAAAAACCAATATTATCAAAATTCTGTTAATTTATCAATTAAATATCTTTTAGTTATAGATTTATTCAAATATGGAAACTGTTTTTACTCCCTGAATCTTACACATATATATTTAATTGGAATATTCTAAATTTTAAAAATATTGATTTAAACATTCGGATAGTTAGAACTGATTTAAACATTTATAATATTATTTTAAACATTTGAAAAGCACTGATTTGTTATTAATTAATATTTCCTAATAAAATCTATCAATCAACATCCTATTAGCTACACTTAATTAGAATATTCTCAATTAAATGCTTAGTGTTAATTAGAATATTCGAATTTTGGAAACTAATAATTGTTATAATTAAAATCTGATCTTAAAAATCAGTTCTAACTATCCGAATATTCTCAAATTTGAACTTTTAAGTTTGAATCCAAAATAAATTAAGCCATATATCGTGTTAATTTCAAATTATAAAAACAAATAATTTGTTACAATTAAAATCTAACCATAAATTTGAATCGTAACAATCCGAATATTCGCAAATTTAAGTTTCATCTTTAACTTCTCATTGCTTTCATCACCATCACATATTTTTCTGTTTGTTTATGTGTTATAAATGTGCCACGATAGTTTCATAAAAATATTAATGATTTTCATGTATTTTGTAGGTTGGATGTGTGAAACAGCAACGTAAAGAGATGCATGAAAATCTGGATCTTTTTCAACCGATCAACAAGTGATCTTCTATCTTTCATGTATTGATTTTATGTTACATTAAGATAAATGTTATCCATGGTACGAGCATGTGATCTCTCGTCTAATTAGTTTTTTTTTTTCTTGGTATTAATATTGTTCTATGAAAAAGTAACTTTTAATCTAATAATTCTAATCCTCATCTTTTTGTTACAATCAAGGATAGTTTTTCAGCCAAGAAAGCGCAAAATTACACCATTGGTAGCAAGGTATCCATTTAATTAGACTAATAGCAATATGAAATTATATACATTTTTGTCTATGACGTATAACACTTTCTTTTTTTTCCTTTCCTTGTACGTATAACACTTTCACCTTTGTCGTAATTCAGCCTTTGACTGCTGCAAATATTACAAGGAATTTCTCAATCAAGGTGTTCTTACAATCAATTTAGTTACAAATACTATATTTAAATTAGGATATTCTAAATCTTAAGCATATATGAAATTAATTTAAAATTTTTTAAAAGTTATAAAAAAAAAAAATCCACTCGAGATATGCATTAACTATTAATATATTTTAATATTTAATTATTAAAATTTAATATTGCCTAAAACTATTTAAAATATTTAAAATTATTGTATAATTTAATGTATTGCAAGGTTGAAGGTTTAGAATTTAGAATTTTCATCTAATATTCTAAACAATGCATTTTATAAATATTAATTAAAGTAATAATTGTAAACCAGATAATATCTTGTGCTTTATAGCACGGACAAATGTCTGATTTATATTTATATTTTTAGTATATTATTTTATGTATAGTTTGTGATATGTTAATTAATATTATCATGTTATATTGTTTTAAATTAATAATTTGTGATGTGTATGGTGTGATTATTTTAAATTACACTATATTATTGTATAAATTAAGTAAATTATTACACTTTTGTGGTATTAAAAGTGTAGTCTATGTAAATTATTAGTAGAGTGATTGTTAATATTAATAATTATATAGATGTTTTTAGTGAGATTATATGTTTTGCGAATGATGATAACCTGTATTCCGAGTGAAAAAATTTTAAATTGTAATGTGTTATTGTATATTTTTAAGTAAATTATAATTATTTTATGATGTTGAATATAGTAAACGTTAAAAATAATAAAAAGATAAAACTACCAAAACATCAAATTTTTGTTTTGATATACAATGTGAAAAATTAATTATAAAATATATTTTAAATTAGATTAATCTGTAGTTAATTAAATAATTCGTTTTTGATTCAAATTTTAAAATTACAATATATTTAGATCACAATCATAACTATATTTTTTACATTATATGTATCTATATCAAATGTGTAATTAATATTTCTGAAAAATTTTTATAGTTGTACTTTAGTTTAAACCAAAAAGTGTTTTTAATAAAAAGATAATAACATTGCAAAAGCAAACTAAAAAAAATCATACAACCTAAACTACAAAACAAAGATCTTTACAACCACAAAGAGTTTATACACAAACTCTTTGAAATCGTGACCACATGACATATGAAAAATTGTGAACACATAAACCGAAATAAAAAATGGTCATATGAAAGTAATTTTTTTTTCCAACTATAAAATTATTTTATTTTTTTATTTCATACACCTTATAAGTTGGGGTTTGTTTTATTTAAAGATTATTTCATCCACATCCTATAAACACACAAAACCTGATCAGTCATTATTAAAAGTAACAATCTCAGAGTATTATCACCAACCAAGATACTTACAGGGTCAAGAACTCACAAGAGTTCTAGATATAGGCTACAAAATAATGTTACTTAAGAGATACAATTAGATACCTTGTTAACACGAATAGGCTTCCCATAGAGCTTAATCATGTTAGGAACATTAATCGTTTGTTTGTGCTTTGGAGAGACCTCTATGCTCTGCATCAAAATCATAAATATATTAGAAAATTTACATATAGGATCTACGAACATGTTTTATTCATTGTTCCTTGGCCATACATTCATATTTGAGTGTTGAATTGATGAAAACTTCTTCTGTAGACTTTTTGATAGATAAAACAAAAGTTTGTATTAGATGTATTGATGACAGTTCTCAAAAGCTAACATCTATAAGGCTACATAGCAATGTTATAATATGATCAAAACGTTTTTTGTTAAGGAATTTTTTTAAAATCTTACCAATATTTTACTCTGAATTCCGTTATCTTAAGGTGCTTTTCTTGTTTTCAAAACGCTTTTTCCTCCAAAATTTGCATTTGTCCTACACTCCAAAATCTGAATTCAGTCTTCCTCTTTTTTAGACATCTCCAACTATGTTAACTTTGAACCCTACACAAACACATAACAGTTATCAGATTATTTAACTAAAATCAAAGAACAAAAAAAATGTAAAAGCAAAGGAAAAAGTTTAGCATAACAACTAAAGATAGAACACACTGAAAAAACGAACGATTAAAAAGAGAAGAAATCAACTTTGACCAAGAAAAAATATGATAACCAAAGTTGATGGTCTTGTGGATTATTTATAGTGCTTGTAGTTGGCTACTTAGGTTCGTTAGGCTAGATAAGAAACAATTTAGAATATCTTGGTTGTAAGCTTAAATGATATAATCTTTTTAACTTTGAAAAATAGTTAGGCCTAAATTTATGATCTAATTATTGAAGATATTCCGGATTTTATGAATGGGATTGATTTTGTAGATAAGATGTTTAATTTGTATGCTTGATATATTGTTAGGAAGATATTGCAAAGATTGGAATCGTTGATATTTGTTTATTGCTAGACAACTTATATGATTTTAATTAATGACAATCTTTATAATTGGTAAACCATTAATTGTGGAAATATTTTTTTGTTTTTTAAAAATATTCCATTATACGTACGGGAATATATTTATAATATTATGATAACAAATATTGAATTTAAATTATGATCAAAATAGTTAATTAAAGTTTGACATATAAATATTTTCTACTTTAACAAAATATATAATTGTACATGAATAGAATGATAAATATTGATTTTTGATAAATAAGTCTAATTTAGAAACTATTATTTAAATGTACCATATTACTTATAAAGTAAGAATATAATCAAAATATAAAATTTAATTTTATATTTTTCGTTTATATTTATTAGAAGAGAGAGAAAATAATTTTTATTTTTTTGAAACTAATAATTATTTAAAAGATTTTGTTTGGATTTTTTATTGAATTTTTAAAAATTAATTTAAAAGTTTCGTTTATATTTATTAGGAGAGAGAAAATAAGTTTTATTTTTTAGAAACTAATAATTATTTAAAAGATTTTGGATTTTTTATTGAATTTTGGTTGCATAAATTTAACACATGAATGTTGGTTGAACTTTATTTAGAATTGCTTAAATAATATAGTAGTAGATTTGATTTTTATGGTAATTTTTCCTATTTTTGTTTTAAACCAGGTTATTATATATACAAAAAAATTAAAATTATATTTTGCATCCATTAAACGTTTAATTAACACTTAAAACTTCTACTTCATCGTCATCTGACCGCAAGTACTACGCAGCAAAAGAAGTACCTTTGACATCTTTCCAGAATATATACGCATTAATGCAAATCATGCAATGCACTCCAATCATATCTTTGGGGGATTGCAACATGTGTTTAAGACTATAAAACATGTTGCCATGGGAAGCAAGGTGGCATTTTTTGTCGTGCCAGCTGAGTTTCAGGTGGGAAATTTAATATGGAGCTTGAGGGTGAGGCAACGAGAAGAAACTCCACCCACCGTCTTGTTTGACAACGAATAAGAGACGTGGACGAGCCGAGAACTTGGTCAAGAACGTGGACTAGCCGAGAATATCTCGAAAATGAGATCGATAGGGATGGAATCTGCATTTTCTTCTCTATTCATCATCGTTTGTATTGTATTTGCTTATAGGACGGAGAGACATGAATACAAATCACACTAATATATATGGGTTTAGGTTTAGGGTTTAAATTTTTAAAATTTAAAAAAAAATAAAAAAAAAATCACACTCCTACTTAAAAGAAAATCTTGACCGTTGCCAAATCGTCTATTTTATATATAATGTAGCCAAAATACGGGTAAAGAGTTTTTTGACTCATATTTTATCTAAAATGCATTTTGCTAAATAGTGTTTTTTACTATCCAAACATTCATAAAATTCAAACTTTTATATCCAAACTAATGATTTTATGCCAAATTCGTAGTTAACGTTAACAAATGTTAGTCAATCGTTATGTTTGTTGACTCACCTAACATGAATTTGATGGTGTGGCATAAACAACGTCGTTTAGTTTTTTCTGTTCAAAATTTTATTTTAAATGTGTTATTTCCGAAGTTCAAACCCTCGAACTCGTGCCCTTAACACGTGTCTTGGATTAGTTATCCCAACTATCGTCGAATATATCACCAATATTTTTATTTATAAATCTACAATATTTTATGTTTTTTATTTTGTCAAACGACATAAAAATCGAAACTTTTTGTATACTCTCAATCCAAGATTCGTTAATGCAGTAAACGAGGCTGAGATCTGCGTGTTAGGATTTGTTTATATCATCTGATAACATATCATGTAACTATATATATAATAAAGATTTTAATTTTAATTTTTTTAAGTATATAGTAGATTCTATTAATATTATTTATTATTAAAGTAATAAAAATTACATGAGATGACATTATAAACTATGTCATTTAAAAAAAGTTTTAAATAATTTCATCAAGAGTAAAAATGAAAATGAGATACCCTATTAACTCACAAAAAAATACATTTATTTACCATATCTTTTTAATATTTTAATATGTCCTTTTTATATTGAAACAAAATCTTCACAAAGTTTGTTTTCTAGCTTTTTCAAAAAAAATGTAAATCAATAAATTAATGAAAAATAGAGAAATTGCAATAGATGACGACAGGTGATTGAAAAAATAATTATATAGTAAAGATGATTTTAAAATTAAGTAGCCAACAAAGAAAAAGAAAATTATCCTAATTTTATCTTTATTGTCTTAGATAATTACATGGATATGATTTGGTCAGAAAATACGTTAACGAAATTATAATCATATGACTTTTCTATACATTATTACTTAAGATTGTAAACGAAAACCTTTAAGTATTTGTTTAAACGTCAAAGGGCACGCACAGATTCTCGAATGAGAGATTGAGTATGAGAGCTATGGACTAACACGAATGATGAGCATATGAATTTTGTCAATAGACATCTAGAACTGAGAAGAGACGGAATATAAAAAAAAAAACTTGATTGACCCGAAAAAGTTTTTTGTTTAAATGTAAGTATACAAAAAGCTATATGACTTCTAAGACAACACAAACGATCCTCCATCAATCTGCGAATTCTTAATGGTAATGTAAAGAAGAGAGAAGCAAATAGCTATAAGTCCAGACCAAACATAAACAATTGTTGGAGTTCTTCCTCTTCTTCCCATCAACCCTTTCGCAAACGGATACATATGAAGCAAAACCCAACCAGCAAAGAATGTCCCACCAAGAAGAATGCTCCACTGTGGATTCTCACTGAAAACAGCCCTACAAACCGCGAAAAGAATCGCCACAATGTTCAAGATTATTATCGTTAACGGAGGAATCATCAAAGCAGTCCATTTAAAAAGATAAAGATCAGCGAAATTGTCGTCTTCGTCATCTCCTGTTGAAGATTTTGAAGTCAAGGTGAATGAGATTTCGATTCCAGCTATGACTTTGAGAATACCTTGAAGCACAGCGGTTATATGTGCGCTCGTACCACCGATTAACCAGAACTGTTCGTTTCTCCACCATTCTTCTAAAGTGATTCCTGACCATTTGACTTCTAGAATAGCTAATCCACAGAGAGACAATGTGATTACCAAAAGGTATAGGAGAAATGATCCGGTAAGGGTTTGAACAACGAAGTGGCCAGAGAAGAGTGATAATGGTGGGAGGAAGCAATAGGTTAAGATGAAAATGCTTGTGAATGGGTAGATTCCAACGTTGAGGTAAGAGATTCTTTGGAGGAGTTTGAGTTTTGGACCCGCGAAAATGACGTTGTTTCGAGAGAAGAAGATCTCGACTGATCCTGTGGCCCATCGGAGAACTTGGTGGAGCCGGTCAGTTAGGTTTATATGCGCGGTTCCACGGAATGCGTCTGGCTCTGTTACGCAATAGAATGATCTCCATCCTTTTTCGTGCATTCGGAAACCGGTCACTACATCTTCAGTTACCGACCCGTAAATCCATCCAACGTTGATTCCCCATTCTGTTTTAACCTCATACCAGCAAGAGATCACGTTAACCGCCTCGCTAACTGTCGCATAATCAAGTGGTTCACGGCTTCCGGTTAACGAGCCGGGAGGGCGCCCACGTCTGCTGGAGTGAGCTGTAGTTAGCGGCCTACCTTGGAAGTCCGCGACCTTTACAGAATTCACTAGCATACTTGAGCTACCAAATTGCTTGGGAATCAAACTGATATCAACCTGATCTTCGTCCTCGACGTCAGTGTAGTACTCTGGTTCAGAAGCTACAGTTGCACGACTGCGATTCTTAATCCGCAGGAAACAGCAGTTGCAGCAACCAGACTGTTCCTCCTCTACTATAAAATTATCAGGTGGGTCGAAACCGTAAAGCGCGGTTCGACGGAAGAGACATCCCGTCCCCACATACATTGGACCTTGGATCCCATCGAGAGCCCGAAGATTTACATCGAAGAAAACAGTATTTTTGTTAGCATACCAATCAGACGTATCGAGGCCTTCAAACCTCTGCGGAAACTGAACATAACAAACGCGGTCCCCGTCATTATCCATCATGAAACAGATCCCATCTCTAAAGGCTATAGAGTTGTAGACATAGTGGTCACATTCCAAGTTCAAGATGAACGGTCCATTAGATATTATAGCCGAGGCTCGAACCAAGGCGTTCATAGCTCCTGCCTTCTTGTTATGATCATAACCAGGCCGTTTCTCGCGGCTCACATAAACAAACATCGGTAAACGCATGTCTACATCTTCAAAATCCAGAGCGCTATCGTTACCACATCTCCCTTTAACCGTTTCATCTCGAAGTGGATCAAGCAACACCTGCAAACAAAAACCAGCATTCTCATTTAGAATTATTATATTCGTCGATTAGTGATTCACTTTCTAAGGATACAATAAAATCAAAACTCATCTAAAAGATTAAAATTATACAATTTAAAACCAAATTAACCATAACAATATATTTTTATTCCTTATCAAACGTTTACCTGTATAATACTAGCGTGATCACCTCTAGAATGGTGCGGACAAGGGACAGCCCAAGTACCAGGCCAGTGAGTTCCATCGCTCATCCAAGTAGCTTTAGGAGCTACTAAAGGAGGTCTTGGTTCCTTAACTTGGTCCTCTTCAACTTTCACTTTCCAATTCTTCCATTTCTCTAAAGCTTTGATCTCTTCTTTGCTGTTAAAGGCATCCGATCTCCGTCTTATCGAATGAGACAGCGCGTTAACCCGAACCTTAAACTCTTCATAACCTCGTTATACATACCGTCGCTCCCTAACAAAATCATGTCTCACCTTATCCTTATAAGGATCCCTCTTCAAACCAAAGTAACTCTCCGGATTCCTCGGCTCGATCTTATGTTTCCTACAAAACGGAACCCATATTTTTGCAAAGCTAGCCGCTTCAGCCATTGCTTCAAACGTCAGAAGTGATCCACCATCATCTGAGATATAACAAGAGAGCTTCTCAAGTGGATAATCAACCGATAAAATCGAAAGAATTGTGTTGGCTGTGACTAATGGAGGCTCTTTCTTTGCATCAGCTGTTGAAACAAACACATCAATTCCTGGAAGATCCGATTTCCCGGTTGGGTTATTCGGGTTTGGTGATTCGAATTTCGCCTTTAAGGCTTCGATATCGGTTGCGTGATTAACAGGAAATAGTTTAGGGATTTGGTCGAGTAGCCAAGAGAAAGCAAACCAGATTTCGCAGATTACGGAGAGGAACCATAACCAGATTGCGTTTTGGTTTGGGTTTCTGACTCTCCAGAATAGAAAGAGACCAAGAGATATTACACGGACAACTATTAAAATCCTGTAATAAAAAATCAATGTCTGAAAATCTCATAAAACATCCTTAAAAGATCATATTTTATGTGACGTCAAGTGTTTGTAACTGACGCGACAAAGATATTTATGGAGATATATTACCGATAAAGAGCGAAGATTATCGGAGAGATTTTGACGATACGAGTTAAAGGATTAGATATCTTGTAGAGCAAGGTAGCGTGTCCTTCACTAATTCTCAGATCGGTTTCATCATCTGATTCGTCGTCTTTGTTAGATGAACCGGAATCAATGTCTCGGTGAACCATTGGAATAGGCGCTGGAACTGGCTCTGGATTGTTGTCCGGCGTCTGAGGTACAGTGACGATGTAACTGGTGAAATCGGTGCTGCTTCCGAAATCGCTGCCGGAAGTAGATACGTGGCTGATTCTGGGAGGTCTTGAAGAAGATCCTCCAAACATCATTTAATCTCTATTTTTCCGTCACCGGAATCTTGAGAAATGAGAGGGAAAAAAAAAGAATATAAGACAAGAAGAATGAGAGATGATTTTGAAGATTTATGGTTGTTTTTTTGTTTGTCTGATTTCTCTCTTTAACGTTTAAAGAGGTTTTTTACTCTCTTTTTATTTACTGACCCTGCTCGAATATAGAAAAGGTGTCTTGCTCTTTGACCGTCAATCCGGTTCGGATTATTTGGGTTAACGAAACTTAACATGATACTCCTGCGGTTTGTCTTGGTACGGTTTAGATTGGATTTGATTAGATTTAAAAGAACGAGGGGATAGTCAATGATTAAATTTAGAAAAATTAAAAGAACCAAAAAGTGATAATTTTTAAAGTATTTTAAAGTTTTTACTATATTTATCCAAATGACAACATTTGGTTCTTCATATTTTTAAGTTAACTTTCTATTAAATTATAATTAAATGATATTGCTATCAAAACTATCATAATATTGAATAACAATAACTTTTAATAGAATTCTAAAATCAATAATTTGGATAAAAATATAATTTAAAAGTATATATACAATATATAATTGGAAAACTAGATTTATATAGATAGTTAAATTCTTTCAAATTAAATAAAACTCCAACGTTGAATAACTCCTAAAAGTTTTTCACTGAACCTAATGGATTAGCTCTCCCATTTTTCGTTTTTTTTTAATTTTTTTATATCCCACAGCGCTAAAACCCCTTTTAAAGAGAATACTTATACTTATACACAATGAACTAAATCAAATATTCTCTTAACCTTCGAGTTTATGATGTATTCAATAGTTGACCCACAATTTTAGTTTATGCTAAATCCGCTCTTATGTAATTTCCTCACCTGCCACTTGATCGCCCTTGTTCCAATTAATTGACGAGAAAATGTATCATTAAAAGTTTGTAACGTAATTTTGTTGTCAAAATTATAACGCACTATTTGTTTACGTTTCTGAATTATATATTTACTAATTCATAATTATATTACCTTTTAGTTACACCTTTAGAATATATTTTTTATGTATGAATTAATTAGTTGATGCAGTAGGCACCCATCTATTCGTTTAAACTTTGAACGACTTTTATTTTTCCCATTAATTTTTTAATTTATCAAAAAAAAATTAGTCATACAAATGAAAAGTATTTGGTTTGGAAGAAGCAATTTATGAAAGAGCGTCATATAATGGTAATATTTTATAATTCATACTCATTGTCTAAAAGGGTATATGTTAGGTTTGACTTTGAAATTGTAAGACAATTGTATAGTTCTTCTTTTGAAATTATAAACTGTTGATTTGTATATTGCTCAACGAGCTAGGACGTTTAAGTTTAACTAGTCAAAAGAATAGTATGCTTATCAAAACCATCAATTACTTGTTGTATAAAACATATAGTAAACAAAGACTGTTGAACATGTCGTTTTAACTAAAAATATAAGCGAAATGTCTTATCAAAATATATATAATATATTATATATATATATAAGAGAAATAAACAGTTTTATTGGTCTTCGTATGCTTTTATGCTTAGTTACTATAACTTGTAATGGCCCATAACAAACAAGCTAACAAGATGAAACAAAACTTGCACGAAAGGTGGTCCAAAACATAGAATGGATAAGGTTTTAACTATGCATTTTGAAATGTTCCTGAAAAATAACGTTTAGTTAACCAAAAAAAAAAGAAACTGAAATGCCATTCGCATGAACTTTTCTCCAGATAGCTTCTAACTAATTCTTCCGTTGTACAATTGTTTCATGCCGGAATGTACATATTCAAATTAATAAGAATTATATTTGGAGTTCACATGATTTGTATATTTATTTCAATATAATGTTGTTGAGTTTTGAATTAGTCTTATGCATGCTTTGAATAATCTCCTAGATTATAGGAGTCAACTAGTTGATTTATTATTCAATTTCAGTTTCCATAGTTATCTCCTAAGTTTGTTGTAGAAGACTTGGTCTTCACCAATTGACTATTTAGTCAAGCTGGTTATGCTGAATAAATTATTGAAGTGCCTTTTAATGTACTTCTGTTTGAGTGTAAGCAGATCTCTGAGATCAATAAATGTGTAGCTGAATTTTCAGATAGTTGTTTGGATCATCTTAAGTGAGCGTACAATTCAAGATTTATGGAATCTAAAAATATCATTTCAAATCGTGTGGTTTCTTTGTAGTCGAAATCATAATATATATTCAGTTTTCGTATATAAAAAAAGAAGAAGATATATTTGGACAATCACTGGTCTCAGTGAGATTATTATGTATTTGGACAAAGATATAACATATATAGTATGTATATTAAGACTTGAGATCGGGTGGGAGATCACAATTCGAGCTTAACAAATATGCTACGCACGAATATCTCATGTTAGCTATGAAACCATAGTCTTGATGAGCAAAATTATTAGCGTGACCCAATCAATAAATTGAGATTTGCAAACCATATGGTTTCGAGAATTTGCAGATATGTTTGATGGTATTTCAGCATACAAAGCAACAACTGATACACGTTAATGAAGATACGTCCTAATGTGGGCATACACAAATTTAATGTGCTATCCAACAAAATTTTCTAAGAAACACCACACTAATATGTCCTGTAAAATAAAACCGTTTGCGTAGTCCTAGTATTATACATGACTATTCTATATACCTTCTAATATTAGTTCAACAAATATGATGAGTTTCTTTTCATTAGTGTGAGATATTGTTAACCAATTTATCATCTTTTAAGTAGCTGAAAGATTCATTATTTGAATTGATAAACGAGGGTTTGAATTATATTTTCATTGTTGGTTATTATAAATGTTTTACATGGTAAAAATACTGACTCTTTTATAAGCTTCAAAAACTAGTATGGACATCGATTAAAATCTTCTGGTTATCAAAAAGAAAAAAAGTAAAACAATAGATATTGTTGCAACATTAGATATTTATTATTATTTATGAAAAAATCATTCAATTTATTATTGTGGCAGTACACAATGAGTGTTCGGTTCAGATGTGTCAAATGCCAAAGTTATAATAAAAAAATTCAGTTTCGGATTATATATTTCTTCAAAAACCAATTGGGTTAATCGCCAGACTATTAACTCAATTGTACTTAGTAAAAATTTGATTTTTGGTGTACAAAATAATATATTTTTAAAGCATGCTTTGCTTTCATTGACGAAGTGCATTGTCTTACTTGAAAGGGTAAAATTAATTAAAGAAGAATTCGTATAGTTTGAGACTTTTGAGTGTGTATATATGCGTCAAATAAAGTGTTTGGTATGGTCCGTATGGTCAAGTCAAAAGGCTAAGGAAAATGTCAAGAGCATTGAGACCAAATCAAACAAAGCACAATAAATTTAACATTTAGCAGCGTAATAATTTAAAAGTATATAAAAAAAAAAAGTTCATGTAATTAGCACTATACAAGAAACATTTTAAATTTATTTTTATATAGTTTATGAACAAAAGAATTTATGGTTCCATAAATTGGTTTTTTCATCTTTGAGTGTATATACTATATATTTTTTTCTTTTTAACAATCATTATAGAATTCCACAACTACAAATTTTTCTTCACGGAAAAGTTCTTGAAAGTAATATACCGTAGTTGTCAGTCTCGCACATTTGATATTGGGTCAATATTAGAATATCGGCCCATCTAAGAGGCCCAGTTTAGTAGTTTAAGCTAAGTAATGAGTACTATTACTCTAAAAGTCATTGCTAATTAGATATTATATATTTTATACAATAAAGGCCTTAAGGTGGTGAAATATCCGAAATTCGACTTCTGATTCATATTTTCAGAAGTCGATTCATGTTAAAATTATAATTACCGGGATTGAAACATGTATTAGTTAAAACATTAGATCTTGTCACGTGTCAAATTTATAATTTATAGTGGAAAAAAATTGTAAATAGTTCACTTCAAATTAGTAGATTATTTTTATATATTAATAATAAAATTAAAATATAGAAATACAAATTAATTTATTCAAACAGGAAAAACAAAAGTCTGTAATTAGTTCACTTCAAATTAAAACTGATTTCTATATTTTTTTAAAAAAAATTGTTCACATACATCACCTATAACAAATTCACCTATACTCGGTGCTTCTTTCGCTGCTAGTAGTTATTAGCGAAAACAAGTCTGGTTTTTTTTGGTTGATGGTTCTCTATTGTGGTTTTTGACTAATGAATGATGAATCGTTAATAATATACTTATTTACAGTTTTACTGGATTTATAATTTTTTTTGTTTTCTAAACCACAATGGAAAAAAGAAAATTTATATAGAATATTGTTTCTTATTATGTTCAAGTCGTTCTAAATGTACTAAAATTCTGTTTTTCTTATTATATATTGTATAATTCTCCATAATTATGAATATTAGAATTGTAAAATGTACTAGAATTGTAAAAATTTATGCGTTTCTTTTGATGGTAGTCATTAGCGAAAACAAGCGTTGTTCTTTTGTAGATGTTGGTTCTTTATTATGTTTTTGAGTAATGAATGATAAATCATAAATTATACATACGTATTTATAGCTTTACTAGATTTAGTGTTTTTTTCTTTTTGTATTCCCAATTAGTATCCAAGTGAAATTCCTTATGTGAAATTTTTTTATATAGAATATTGTTTCTTATCATGTTCAAGTCGTCCTAAATGTATTAGAATTATGATATTTCTCATTATATTTAGTAAATTTCTCCGTAACTATCATGGTTAGGTATTATGTTTATAGTTTTATAAATATGAATTTCCACTATCAAAGTACAGCAATATCCAATTGTAAAATATTGAATTTTGACGACATAACATAACAAATTTAACCTTCTATTTACTACATTGTAGTTTACTTTACACTAAACTTTGATTTTCTATATTTTCTTCATTTATTCCTTTTTAAAATGGATTATTCATAAACAAGATATTCGCCTAATTTGTAACAGATTAAAAATGGGAGTTTAATAAACAAAACTCTCAACATTGACCATATCCATTTTAAACCTTTAACTATTTTTTAGTAAAAAATTATCTCAACTAAAATCTGTTAATAAATTTTATCATTAATAATTTTCTGTGTATAGTAATGGAAGATTTTTTAAAAAATAAAAATGACGAGGCATTTGTATGCATCACAAAAACCGTACAGTTTTTAATAAAAATCCAATAAAAAGTTTGTTTGCCATTATCATAGTAACTTTATTTGGTTTTTAAATGAAAAAAACATATGATTTTTGGATTTAGAAGTAAAATAACAAAGTGTTTTCATGTTGTTTTCTTAAAAAAAAGTATGATTGTTATTGTGGTAATAGAAAACAAATCTTTTTTCAATAAAATTCTTTGTTGTTTCTATGGTAAATTTGAATTTCTAGTCAATTTTTTTGTTACTATAGATGAAAATTGTTTAGGGTGTAAATATGTATGCAGACAAATTTACTAACAAATTTTAGTTAAGAGTTGAAACTCACTAATGTTGAAGATTTTTTTCATTAAATTCTAACTACAAATTGTACAAAGTTTCCTTAATAGCAACGTTTTTTTCCGTAGACATGTAGACTGTTAACTATAAAGCCTAGTACCCAGTAGTAAATATAGTAAATAGAATAAAAACAATTAATCGTTAAACTAGTTTCGAGATCCTCCAGCTCAACTAGATTTAGATCGAGATTCAAGATTTCATATTTTTATTTTTTTTCTATATTTCTCGGAATGATAAATTAACTTTTCGCCTCAAATCTCAGTCTCTTCCCATAATCTCCTAATGTTTTACAGAATCTTTTGAACAAAAATCTATACAAAACTATCAAAATACCAATATTACCCTTCACTCTTCGCCACCGTAGTAGTTCCTCTCCTCTCCCTCTCCTTCCTCCCTCCGCCGCAGCAACACAGCCAGCTAAAACAACCGGCACAGCAACAACTACTCCGACAACAATCAGACTCTGTGCATTTGAGACATTTCCAACAAGTGAATTTAGGACATTTTGGCTTCCCAAAGCAGCTGCAATTTAACTTGGGACAGCAACAACTACCAATACAGCTCGGTTTCTTGCAGCAAAAGAAACATCCCTGCAACGAAGGACACGAACACTTGCAACAACCGCACTCGCCGCAACCGCAACTACAGCTAGGTTTGGGACACTGAGGGCATTTCGGTCTACACAATCCAAAGCTACAACATGTTTTGGATTCGTCTCGCTTACGGATTTCTTGCCAAATTTTCTTGAGACGTGACTTAGTGGTTGTATTCTCCATGTCTTGTATAAACTGGTAGAGATGTCTAATGTAGTCCGGATAAATCTCGAGATTGCAATGTCCACCGCCTTTAATCCAGAGTGGTTCATACGGTTCCTTTGCCATTTTCCAAAGCCTGTTTCCGTGTAACCAATTCACCACATCATCCTCTGTTCCCTGCATAACGATAGATGGTAGGATCAGTAAGGTTTTACGGATTCAAACCGAGGATATGGACATGAGAGAGTTTACTTACGTGTATGACAAGAACCGGGCATTTCACCTTCTTGATCTTGTTTACGTTCTGTGATTTAAACAACAGGAATCAGTAAGAGAATAGTGTTAGAACCCCAAATCCGGTGAGGTTCCTAATTAGCCATAGCCACTTTTATACAGGTTAGCTTCCAAATTAGCATAGCCACTTCTAAACCGATTAACTTCCAAAGTAGCCATGGATACTTCTAAACCGGTTAAAATCCAAATTACCATAGTCCTTTCTAAACCATTTAGCTTCCAAATTAGCTACTTTTCTAGGCTATCTAAACTTTCATCAATCTTCCGGACATGCGAAATGTGGTAGATGTAAAACAACGGTTATCGACAAGTAATACACGGTTTCAAAAGAAACCCTATCTATATTTAACTAGATTTGCGCGGTTTGGTCAGTAGCTACTCCTAAACTGGAGAACTCAAAGCCCTTAAATCGGCAAAACAAAAAAGCGGAAAGCGAAGGGAATATTTACCGAATAAATGTCACAACAAAACTTGAACTTGACATGACATAGAACACGAAGACCAGAGAGAATGCCGCTATGAAGAACCACACCTCTAAGCCGGGGAAGCTTAGAGGCAAGGTGCAGTGTCGGTCCACTGCCAACGGATTGACCATACAAGATCAAATCTTCTTGCCCAACCCCATAATCAGTTTGCAAACACTCGTAAACCGCCTCTATATCGGCATATGTATCATACTCACTCGGCTGCAAACACAAATCCACAATTGGTCAAATGTAAACTGGAGAAAATTCTCAATTTAATCAATCGGAAAAATATCAAGAAGTCGCCTAATAAATCAATCCGTATGTAGATGCGGAACATTCCTATGCTCTCTGAGTTTGATACAGAACATTCAAACAACCCCTAGGTAGATTTTGTAAGTTACATTTTCGATGAAAATTATGTTATTGAGATTAAATCTATCATTGGGGACGCATTGACACACCTTACCGGTAGAAGCTCCGTAGCCTGAATAATCATACCTGAAAATTAAAAAACGAAAATGACAAAAATAAAATCAAAACTCGAAGCAACGAAACTATTAATGAACCATAATAAATTGACCTATATTGATTATTAGAATGAAAGTTACACATTATATTATCACCTACTCATGTTCGTATTTGAATCCAAGGTTGTATAAAAATAGTAAATACAAATATTGAGGTGGGTAGGTGAGAAATTTTGAATTGAATTTTGAAGGTCAAATTAGGGAAATTAAAAACGACTATAAAAAAAAATCACCAAACATTTTACTGATAAACTGTGAAAATTACACAGAAAAAGGAAAAAGAAAATTTGTCGGAAATATCACCAAATCTGAGCTTTTTGGGCAACAAGACAATAACCCATTTCCCAAAAGCGTGAGCTTTCACAAGAAACATAAAGACATAAAAATATTGAAAGAGTAAAAAGAGGGTGAAGCTTTAATCAAAAAAGAAGAATTTTGTAACCGATAAAGAATAACAAAACTAAGAAAACAAAAAAAGGCCATAATATCCTTAATTTAATTATAGTTATTGATAAATCTGTCCATACAACTCCTAAGCATAAAAATAAAATTTCAAGAAAACTCAAGAAGCCATTAGAACTAATAATTAGCTAAACGCCAAACGACGACATATGAACATCTAAGAGAAAGAGAGTTAGAGACCCCATGAGATTGACTCGGAGATTGACTTTGAGTTGAACGAAGAGATCGAAGAGTTGTCCCAAATCTGCGGCATTTCCATGTGAATACAGAAGTGTGAGTCTTGCGTTTGGGTTTTTAAGGTAAAACGCTGTGACTTTGTTGCCTCGTCTTGTTTTCACTACTTTTACGTCGAGAGATGGGTCTCCGGCGGTGGGGAAAGTGGAAGAGGAGGAGGTGGAAGAAGAAGAGACGGCTGAGAGTTTGCCGTCGGGTGTTTTAGTGAGGTGGTAAGTGGGAGGAGACGGTGGGAAAAAGGCAAATTTGGCGGCGAGGTGAGAGAACATGCACCCCATGCTTTAGTTACGGCGGAGAATACAAAGCTGTTTGCATCAGTCCGCCGCTAGAAAGAGAGAAGGGAACAAACAGGGAGATTTATGAGAGAGAGAGAGACGGAGAAGAAGGCTCTGAGTGTGAGAGAGAGAGCAGAGAGGAAGAAGAAGAAAGAGAGAAGTGTGTGTGTGTGAGTGTGTGAGTGTGTGAGGGAGAGTAAAAGCGTGTGAGAGTGAACGTGCGTTTCCTAGGTAATTGGTTAGTGCTCTGTCTTACTGTTTCTTCTTCGTTTCTATTTTTAATTTACTTTTTACGTATCGACATTAATTTCTCCATGTTAGTAGTATACCTCCATTTCAAAAAATAATATTCTAGCTATTCTATTTTATTTTATAAAGATTGATTTTTTAATTTTATTTATTTATTTTATTGTTAAATTGTAAACTTCAAAATGCAGTGATTAAAAATAATTACATTTACAAGATTATTATTAATTCACAATTTTTAGAATAACTTTTTGGTGAGAGAAAATAATATATTTAGAACTACTAATCATTATTTTTTTAATTTCTGTAAAAACTCATAAACATCAATTTTTTGAAATGGAAGATCTTTTTTTTTTTATGTTTGATATTCCTTCCATTCTATAAAGTAAACTGTTTTAGATTTTTTTTACAAAGATAGAAATTTTAAGTTTTCAAAATAAAAGTTTGGGTTGTTTACTGATTTTATCCTTACTAATTAAATACAACAAAATAAAATATTTTAAAATAATAATATTATAATAATGATATATTTGGTAATTTAAAAATTTCTTAAAATGTACGAAAAATCTAAAAGATCCTACTTTATAAAGCGGAATGAATAATTGTAAATATTTAAGGATTTTTCTGTTTTTTTTGGACAAAAACGTAGCAATAAACTTATTAGTTTTCTCGACTTTAATTCCACATGCATTTTTTTTGTGGGCCAATATTGTTTGAACGTTATCTTTTTACGAACACTTTTAACTTCTTTTCTAACAATTTTTGTTGAATTTTTTTTTTTGATAATTTTTCCTCATTAAAAGTTTGATTTTCTTTGGAAAGCATATTCTTGACGCCCGAAACTGTAGTGGTAATATATGTGGGGTTAGAAGAATTCCCAACTTTTTATCAAAAAAAAAAATCCCAAAACTTTTTGTAAACAAATTAATGATGTTTTCTTCTTCCTTTTTGTTAACATTAGGACTTTGTGATATAATCTTCGAAAATATGTTGAGCGTCTTTAATGTCTCTCCATTCTTAAAGATGGTATACACAAGAAATACAAACATTTTAACCCAAAAAATAGAAAAAAAAAATACAAACATGTTTTTCGTATACAAATTAACATTTGTGTTTACTGTGTCTACCATAGTCCATAGAGCAAACATAATAATATCGTCTCAATTCATGTAGCTATGTTTTCTTTTGGGTTTTAATGTTAATTTCAGATACATGTATATATGTTTCCCTTTTACTTCTCAATTTTACTTTTATTTCATTTTAATCATTCAAAACTGTTAATATTTAGAGTTAAAAATTATTTAAGTATTTAGGCAATGTAAATTTCCGCATTGGTGATGTTTCCGCATTGGTGATGTATACAAAACTAACATCAATCAAACACATAACGGGTCTGATTAGATACTTAGATACTTATTGAAGTAAGATGAAAATAAAACGTTGAAAAGAGTGGGAAAAGAAGATAATATTGAGAGTAATTATTTTTTACCACCATTGGATGGAGTAAAATTTTACTCTGCTTTATTTTATTTTTTATTTTTTTTGCTGAAAATTTGACTTCATATTTTCACCTTAATTGATTTAAAAAGAGAAGAAATGGGAGTAACTATTTTTCCACCTCATTTTTTATTCTAACTAGTGCATCCAATTACATCCAACATATTTATAGACAACAGTGGTGATGGCGACATACAAATTAATTAGAATAAATATTGGATGTTACAATTCAAGCAGAAGATGGTCCCATAACATAACAGACGAGGGAGAACCAGACGAGGGAGAACCTAGGGAGAACCTTCCAATGCATGCTTGGGAGAACCCACGATGAACTAAGTAAGAACCCGACGATAGACCGTATTGACTAAGTCGGATCTCACGCTAACCGTATTGACAAAGCGAGGGGGTTTATGGGCTCCAGGTTACAGCGAGCATCGTAGGCGCTACTCAGCCATAGCTCAAGCCGTCTCAATTAGGATCCAATATCCACGCCACCCCACGAAAGTCGTGTTGGTTACCGTAAGATCAAACCGTCGTGTTGATCTACCGGAAAATTCTTACAAAGACCACCGGAGTTTCCTCCGAATATTAAGCCATAGAAGCAGACCGTCAACTTATGAATGAAAAGAAAGAAACAAAGCTTATGAAGATCTATTGAAGTTCGAAAAACATCGAGAAATAATAAAAACTTCTCTCTAAAATTTTCTCTTTCTAAACATGTTCTAAATCTCTCTAAGTTTTCCAAACTTCAATAGATCTTCATAAGCTTTGTTTCTTTCTTTTCATTCATAAGTTGACGATCTGCTTCTATGGCTTAATATTCGGAGGAAACTCCGGTGGTCTTTGTAAGAATTTTCCGGTAGATCAACACGACGGTTTGATCTTACGGTAACCAACACGACTTTCGTGGGGTGGCGTGGGTATTGGATCCTAATTGAGACGGCTTGAGCCATGGCTGAGTAGCGCCTACGATGCTCGCTGTAACCTGGAGCCCATAAACTCCCTCACTTTGTCAATACGGTTAGCGTGAGATCCGACTTAGTCAATACGGTCTATCGTCGGGTTCTTGTGAAGGTTCTCCCTAGGTTCTCCCTCGTCTGTTTCCTCCGATGGTCTTTGTAAGAATTTTCTGGTAGATCAACACGACGGTTTGATCTTACGGTAACCAACACGACTTTCGTGGGGTGGCGTGGGTATTGGATCCTAATTGAGACGGCTTGAGCCATGGCTGAGTAACGCCTACGATGCTCGCTGTAACCTGGAGCCCATAAACCCCCTCGCTTTGTCAATACGGTTAGCGTGAGATCCGACTTAGTCAATACGGTCTATCGTCGGGTTCTTGCTTAGTTCATCGTGGGTTCTCCCAAGCATGCATTGGAAGGTTCTCCCTAGGTTCTCCCTCGTCTGTTATGTTATGGTATCAGAGCTCTTTATACATTGGGAACGTAACTTTCCAAATTTATGTTAAAGGTTAATATATTATTTATTTTGTGTGTTTATTTAAATTGTGTATATATAAAGTTATAACTAAATAATATCGTGGCGGAAATTATTTTGTTTACATGGATATCTCATTAGATGAACCACGGTCAAGAGGTTGACAAACCAACTACTTCTTCGGTTCCTCAAAAATAAATTTTTTAGAGTTGAATTTTGTTTTGAAAAAATCATTTTGTATTTCTAATGTGATTTTTAAACAAATTTCCTAATTTATCATTTACTCAAACCGAAAATTCTTTGAATTTAAGTCAATATAATCTATCTAATGGCCTATTAAATAAGGATAAATATAAATAATAATAATAAATTAATTTGTATAAAGAGTGACAGAACAACACTCTTTTAAAACGGAGAAAATATGTTTTTAGGTATCAAAAAATAATGGGGTACGACGCATTGGCCAGCATGAAAGAATCAATTGCTCAAATGACCATATCTATGAGAAGTTATTCTCAGTTGACTCTTCTGTCAAAATAACGATTTTATTTTTAATAAAATTTAATGTTCGGTCAAATCGGGTTATATAGTTGTAATTTTAAATGACACCAAAAAAAAATAGTATTTCATATGGTTTAAATACTTGTCGTGGCTGTGTCGTCAGGTTCAAATCTAATATTTGTAGTATAATTAGTATAAGTGATTTTTTAATTATTATAACTATGACATAACAGATACAATTAGTACAAATTGGTACAATTATGACATACTGGTACATCTAGTATAAATTGGTACAACTTTGTACGTCTATTTGTATTACCTAAGTATATATAGTTGTAATTGTGAATAATACCAAGAAAAACATGATATTTCATATGGTACCAACCTTTGTACATAGATGAAAATTTTGAGTTTCATCTTTGTATTGGTACAATTAGATTTTATTTGGGACAAATAGATTCTAATTTCTTTTTTAAAAGAAAATAAGAATAAAATAGTTTTCACACATTGTTAAAAAATACGAGAAAAAGAAAAGAGAAAAAAGGTTATTTGAGATTTGAAGCCAAGTAGAAAACCATTTTTTTTTGTTAAAAAGCTTAGGATGAAAGAGTTGTTTGTTCTCACTCTTTTTCTCATAAGCATATCCTTGTATTTGTTACCCTTTTTCTTAATAAAATAAAATTTTATACCCATGTAAACCTTACTCTAAATTTCGTATTGCAATTAACAGTGTTGCAAACGGATATTTGATGTCTACTATTTAGTAGTTTCTCTGTTGTTAAAAGATTGATGTTTAAAAGTTTTTACGTAAATTAAAAAATAATGATTACTAGTTTTATATACATTATTTTCTCTCATCAAAAAATTATTTTAATAATTATGAACCAATAATAATTATTTTTAATTATTGCATCTTCAAATTTATAATTTATTAATAAAAACAAAAAAATAAAACTAGAAAATTAAAATTTATGGAACAAAATAAAAAATTAGAACATACGGAATGAGTAAGTTGGTTAGCATAAGACACTAACCCTCGAAAAATAACCTTGGATATCCCGACGTGATCCATCTGGTAAAAGTTTTTGAGTATGATTATAATTAAAGTTGAAATTATTAGTCTTTGCTAATTCAAAATATTAACTAGCTAAACATTTAAAAAAAAATTTCTAAAAATGTATAATTATATATAGAAATTTTGTAGTTATCTTTATTTTCTTTATAATTGGATTTATTGAGATAACTACAAAATCGATATAAATGCATAATCGATAGACTACTACTAAAAACGATGTTCTTTATTGTGTGTTTTGTAGTTTGATGATATAAATACATAGCGATAGACCCACATTTATTAATGTTATTTGATGAGAAGCATGTAACGGGACCTTTCATTGTTCACCTATCGTCCAGACACTTGCAATAATTGCATGTTTTTTGTATTTCTCATTATAAAATGAAAAGAAATCAATCAATCGTAGAAATGTAAAATCAACAGCATACAAAAATCCATCCAAACTACAAAGTTAATATTTATATATTTCCTTGCGACTTACGACTGAAATACGCTTATTGTACTGATGAGAAAATCTAATTTCACTTATCAAACAAAAGAAATCCATCCAAACAAAATATATATATATATATATACTTTGGTGAAGTACACAAATACTAAATAGATTCTATTGACGAACTATTTTAATTAATTATATTGTTTATATTTCGTTAAAAGTATGTATTTTTTATGTAGACTTCTGTTTTACCATTTCGCTCGAACGAAATTTGTATTTACAGGTGGTTGTATATGATAATCAACCTTTCAATAATAAACAACTTTTGCGCAAATATAACACTCATCTACTTCCAACAATGTTATTTTTGTTGTTTTAAATTGCCTTTATTAGTTAAAAAAAATGAAAGAAAGAAAAAAGATGAAATAATAGTAGTAATTTAAATCACGAGAAGGTAGGGGTATTCAGTATTCACATAACGTCGTGCATTTTTGTTTCTAACAAACTGTCATTATAAATTACATTATGAACTTCTCCTTAGAATTGAACTTGTTGAGTAATAAAAAATTGTTATGACACACACATGGTAACTGTCACTCTGAAAAGAGGAAGAAAAAACAAAAACAAAAAAAATAATATATGAAGGAAAAGTCGCATCAAATCTATGTATATTTTCTTTAACTACTAAAAAGGTTTTTATATTTTTATATTTCCTTGCAGTTACGACTAAAATACTATTGTATTGGAGAGAAAATCGAATTTTAATAGAAACGTGTGAACCAAATGCATTTAAGATAAACTTATATTTGTAATTGAAAATATGTTTAAAATAGATGTAGGCCGACAAAAAATAGATAACATATGTTTTTCCTTTTGTGCAACCTAAATATAATAGGAAATATATATTCAAAAGTGATAAGGGCAAATTTTTGGAGAAGTTGTCATATTAAAATAATACTTTTTATATTTTATATTAGTTGTCGTTTTTTATATTACTTGTTGTGTTATATTTTTCATGCAAATGTTTGGTAAAATTTATAAATTTGTCTTTATTATAATATTTTGATCAAGAAAATAAAATCAAATAAATATTAATTAATAGTAAAATAGAAAAATCAATTTTTTTTTTAATCTACGTGAAATAGAAAGATTTTTTTTTTTAAGGAATACATAAAAACCCGACATGTCGCCAAGCTACGCAGATTGCTCGACGGAGGCGCGTGGGATAACAAGAGATACGGCGCGTGTGATAGCAAGGTGGTGATCTTTAAAAGACGAAACAAGTTTTCAATTGGAGTGTGGAGATGTAGTTTGACTTTGGCCCAAAGAGATCTGTATAACTCTCGGTTCCGTAGGTGGGTCCTACCACCACAGCTTATCAGTTTGCTTACTATTTTAGATTTTGTACAAACCTGTTTCTGTTTTGTGGTCCTCTCCTTGTCTTCCCACTCCTGTTCTGCCACGTGCTACACTCTGATTCCATTTATTGAATATTAAAGTACAAAATGTTTAATTATTTGGGCTCATTTATATTTTTAACATGTTTTGGTGTTGCAAACAAGCATGACAACAAAAAGTAGAAAATATATTTGGTGTGGCTGGTAACAAAAAAATTTAGATCGAGTATTATTATTTTTGGTCATGTATACGTTTGAAAATGCCAATGTCGGGTTCGAAGCCAATGAAAGATCATGTTCACCAGGTTAGTAATTTGGAAAGGCCACGCTAAGACAATCATAACATTTACATGCAGAGTGGATAGCGAATTGTTTGAGAAGTGGAGTAGGATTGATGTTGCAGTTTCACGATATTACAATTGATTTATTGGTAGTTTATAGATATTGAAAAAGTATATTAGCGCTTCATTTAGAATTATATAATTTAATTTGGGCGAGGGAAATGTTTTATAAAACATTATCTACATTGCTCATTGTTTATGATATATGACATGTTCGTTTGATAGTTGTAGATGGTTGCGGTTACGGTTTACGATCTGCGGTCAGACGCTGCGATTCTTGTTTGTTTAATAACTATGCGTCTGGTCGCAGCAGCAGCTGCAAACTCTTGCATCAATCAAACGAATAAAAATTGATCGCAGTCGCAGCCACAACAGTATCAAACGCAACAGTATCAGATGCATCGTCAAATTTTTTCAATAACTGAAAACTTCTAACGTAATATTTAGTCGCAATTAATAAACGAATATTATTTGGCTCATGCCGCATCCGCATATATCTGAAGCTGGCAAACGAACGTGACTATATTCAACAGAGTTTGTATAATGGTTTCGGTCCTTTCGGAGGTGGACGATAAGCTAACTTTTGCATCAGATTGTATGAGTTAAAAATTTTAAAGGTTTGGTTTCCTAAGTATTAGTTATTTGTAAAGAGGAAAAGAAGACTTCCGAATAATCGATTAAAAATTGTTGTTGTAAAAAACATATTTTAATATTAGCAAATATATCACGAAAAGGGTTACTTACGGTTAATTTGGCTAATATTTCAATAAATCACAAAATGTAAAATCAATAATGTTCTAAAGAGGAAAATTTTGTTTTCATATGTAAACATTTGTGTTTACCAGTATTACTTACAGAGATAACAAAAATATAAAGCAAACGATAAAAAAAGTCTGGCTGCTGTAAAAATATACTCCATATCCTGAAGTTAGTAATTATATCACGAACTGGTACTAAAGGCTAATCAATTTTGGCTAAATATTTCAATACATCACAAAGGTAAAATTAATAATGACAGGTAATTATTAGAGAGCTCACGAATTAAAAAAGATACCCGTGGAAGGCACAATTAGTAATTACAACGCAAATTAAGTGGAAAAATAATACGCCTAAGAAAACAATATCGTCACTTAATTACCGCACTATTCATTTGATCTAATCATGCTTTATATTCTGGTTAGAGCATATATCATAATTATGTTTAAAACAGCCTTTACAAAATTTCAAAAACGGTGGCCGAGATTGTGATAGTCCTAAACTTTTGCACATCTTTTGTTTACGTTTATAATCCACCGAATATACACAAAGCAATCGAAATTCGATGTAATAATTAATCACCAAACAGTTAACCTTTTTATCCCTAAAACTTAAACAGTTTATTTATAATTAAAGTTAGCCAGAATCGGTTGTCTTTTAGAGTCGAAAGGACATCAATTTATTTGAAGGAAAAAAAAACATTAGGTTATCCAAACTTTACTCATATCGGTAATTCGATTATTATAAATTATTTTTTTAATTCAACCTTTTCGTAAATTAATGGGTTATTAGTTATTTCTTTTAATCTGATTGGTACAAGGTAGAAACTAAAATTCTGGTTAATAGCAATGGTGATTGATACACGAACAAAATGAGATTTTTTTATATCTAAGTATTCATTAAACAAATTAAGTTAATTTAATTACAAGAAACAAAATCATAAATAATTTAACCCAAAAAAACCCATAAATGATATGACTGAATAATGAATATCAATATGAAACTGCATAACATTTAATTTAGCCAAAGAAGTCCAGTCAGAATCTATTTAAATAGAAGACATTTTAATGTAATTTTTGAATGGAGTCTTTCGTGTGTATAGTAGATTCTAACTGAGGTTTCTTTATAAAAATCCAATTGAATAATAAAATCGTCTGTCTGGGAAGGCTTAAACGTCACTCTTCTCGTACAACGTGGATTCCAACATCGATACATTTGTTTTTATCAAGAAAATAACTGCGAATATAATAACAAAAACTAAAACAGACTATATACTAAATTAACCAGTCGATAAACGAGAAAATAAATACTTCCAAATTAAAAACTGACAAAAAGACTTTAAAAAATTAAACAATGTCTGAGAATGTGAAACGATTCGAGAGCCACGTGCGATGAAAATCGCATTGAATCAAGAAACTAATAAAAGTGAACAAAAATTAAAAATATGAACATTAAGTGCATGCCCTTCGCTGGGACTCGTGCACCCAAAATTACATGCCATTTGTAATTATAGTTTATCGCAAAAGACGTGAGGATAAGACAACATTAACTATTTAAAATTACACATAACAAACGTAAAATAATAAAACCTTAAAGTTAAATTCAATATTAATGCTTAACAATACTGTTTTTCCAAACAAATTTAGATCTCAAACGCAAATAACAAAGACATAATTTTTTCATCAAGATGAACTATCCAACTCAAACAGTTTTTATTTTATTTTGGTCGTCTAGTGAAATTGTACATTTTTCAAGAATTAAAAACCATTATTTTTCTTGAATTTTTCTTTAAAGAGAAGCACTTTTGTTTCTCGAGGTTGACACTATGACACGAGAGAGGTGAGTACTCGTGATAACTATTTGTAGATATCGAGCCGTGAAAACCACAGTAACTTTTCACTTCCATCTCAAGATTATTGCTCCGGAGAAAAATAATGGAGAATAGTGGAACGAAACGGTCGAATCATTTAATGAAAAGTTTAATTATATAATTAGTAGATGGTTTGACTAAAAGTGCGGGTTTATAAACTATTTAAAAGTTAGTTTTTGATTTTTCTTTTTTTTTGAAAACATAACGAAATATTTAATATCAACCATCAATCTAATGCTAAATGATATTCTAAAATATTAATAATAACAAAAAAAATTAAATTTTTGTATGAAAATATGCAAAACATCCAATAAAATGGAACAAGAAAAACAACTTTAAACATCTAATAAAATAAAACAGAAGGAGTACTGAATTTTAAAGTAATTGAAATGGCAAATTTTTATATAATTATCATCAGAATGGTCAATTAGTCCGTAAAATAGTAATTGGTAACTATGTAATTGATCAAAAATGACTTTCTTCTAAATTTCACTAGAAAATCTGAAAATATCCTAATATTAACCCCAATACGTTTTCGGTTGTCCTCATTTATAAAGTTCTGGTTTTGGTAGAGACGCTGAGCTCCATCTGCGATTCGATAAGGAATTATCTGCCTTGGAGTTTTCAAAGAAAAGGAGAGTAAGGTTCTATAACAAATCATAGACTTAGGCATCTACATGCAGGAGACAGATTAGAAAGTTGTTATTATTGATTGATCACACCATTCTTTTAATTCTAAAACATTTATACCATTTTGATAGTACAAAAAACAGTCGTATATCACATCAACTTGAATAAAAACCGGAATGATTTATAATGATGAGAAAAGCTGTAAGCCATCACTAATTAACACTAAGGAAAGTGTTAATTGTTGACTAAAACAGATGAAAATGTGAGTGGTGTTTGTCGTTTTCCAAATATAATCCGTAATTACTGAAACGAATAGAATCCAAATTTGAATATTCACTATTGATAATGTTAATTAATGGGAAAATAAAATAATATTATATATTACCTCACTACTTTAAGCTTAAGTGTTTATTTTTGAAAATCAGAAAGTGAGAGGATAGTGGAAGAAGAAAACAGAGAGGGACACGTGATACAGAGACAGAGGCTTATAAGATCCAAAGAGACCAGTCACTCAACTCTGTCAACTTGCCAAGTAACAGATAGTACACACACACACTACGCGGTCTTAAAGTTAGACCACAACAAATTGCTTCAACATTGAATATAAAATGTTGACCAACAACTCTAATTTAGTTAACATTTACTATAAATTATTATATATTTGCAAAACCGTTATATATATATATTTTTATATATTTTTTGGCAATAACCGTTGTAACTTTTTTTATGAAATGGTGAATCATTTTTTATATTAAACTTATTAGCAAAATTATAAGAAATTTCGTTTTTTACACTGAAAACCACAATTCCGCAAAATTGTGTTTCTAATTTTAGAAAAACTGCGAAATCAAATTTGTCAGTTTGCCGAATACTATTCAAATCCCAGAAAAAGCTATATGAAAAATTAAATTTCGAATAAAATCATATAGCAGAGAAGGACGAGGCAGAAACTGGGTAATAGTGAATTATTCGGCTCTATAAAGTAGAGGAAACCAAAGAAAAAAAGAATATTACATATGTGATGATCTAAGAGCCTAGCAAGAGTGTCTTCTCTCACTACTCTTCATATGTACACAAACCAACTTTTGTTCCTACGTTAGAAACCAACGTACCTGTTTTTTTTTTTTTTTTTTCAAGGAGGCTTTGGATTTCATTTTGAAAATAACGAAAAAACTCCCTAACGACAATGCTCTATATATATATATATGTAGAGTTGCAGCAAACTTTTGAAACGCAAGATTTTTGGGTTTTTGAAAGTGTTACCCTAAAATGAGAAACTAATTCCAGGGTTGTGACAACGAGACTGATGAAGTTGATGCTTCTACTCCTCTTCTGTGTTTAATCGCAGAGTCTAGAATCTTGTATTGCTCATTCACTGAGTTGTACAAAGCTTGGCTGTATGCTTCTTTCGCCTGCCATTCAGAAAACAATAGACTTGGAGAACTACTCGATCTTGAAACTATTAACATATTGGTGTGCTGAGTACTAGACAGACCTCGTTAGGGTTGTTGCAGTCTGCTGTAACCTCTGAGAAGCTGATTTCAGGAGCAATTGATAGTCCAGTACCATGAAACCCAACTAATCTTTTCTCTCCTATTTCTTTCTCAACCTGGAAGATGCACAATGAGGTCATGATGAGAGGAACTAAACCAGAGCAAGCCGAAAACGTAGAAGAGAGAGAGAGAGAGAGAGAGAGAGAGCGAGCTATCAATACTTGTGGTGGAGGAGGCATGATGTCATAGCACAGCAAAGACATTGGGTATATATGTCCTGGAGCACCAGAATGTTCTACCAGTCTTCTCATGTTGTCTACCGAAGAAGAATCAAAGGGTGCCTGAACATTATTAGATCATCAATACATTTGCAAATCTACCAGACATAGATAAGATCTCTACATTACATTAAATAAACTTACAGGAAACCATTCCCCTGTAGAAGAATTAGGACGGTCCCTTCCACCGCTAGGTGCAATCCATATAAGTTGACCACCAGACCTACAGTGAGGTTTATGCAACATTAGCAGAATAACGACAAAGTTTTCCTTTGATTTCTGCTTCTATGAGATTCACTTCCAATAACCTTAGCATTGTAGCCATCTCCTTTAAGCTTCTTGTGTTTGCTTTTCTTTTCATGTCAACAAGCTCAGGATCATCATTCATGTGCTTTTTCGAGTAAACACATATGAGATTCCTGAAAGCAGGAGAAATCCCGGAAGTCATACAAGGTTGCTTAGATTACACTTCATCCCATCAGGTATAGCATACCATTGTCAAATGAAAGGTCGTGATACCTTCCCATACTAAACGGCTTACAGAGAGGATCAGTGATAACTCGATCACCAGCCACACATTTCTGCAGCCACAAAAAGGATAAGTATAGAGACAGTATTGTATAGAAGAGCTCAGAACAAGGCTCCAAGGCTCACAATGTTCTCTCCTATGAAAGGTTGTGATTCAAGTAATAGGGAAATGACTGCCGGATCAGCTTCACTTTGATGGTTTGATATCAACACGATATTGTGTCCCTGAAATTAACCAGTTAAGTGTTAAATTCCTAAATGAAAAGGAGTTCAACTGTTCAAGTCAGTTAACTAAAGCACAAGAAAGAGGGAAGAGGACCTGCCGAATCTTGTCTTCCAGCTCAGAGAAAATAGAAGCGTTTCCAACGTAAGAATTTCTGCATAATATAGTTAAGCGCTGTTAGTACATGAACACTTGCTGGAAAGAATAAAATTGGAAGATGCATTGATACCAACCAAACGAATTTAAAAGTGATATTGCCGTCTAATTGCACTTCAATGATACATCAAAATATGAGTACATATTCCAGCTTACTTGAAATCAATTAGAGGACGGATGTATGTATGGACAAACATGTAGTAGTCAAATGGTTCTCTGACTGCTTTATGATATGGATTAAAAGTATACGGATCCTGAAAAAATTCACAGGCAGCGAATTCAAATGATTTCTCCATGTAGAAAAATCATTCCAAGAAAATAATATAGGGGAACAGAAGAAGTACCTCAACACCAAGAAGCATACGATCGAAAGCAACAGACATGTTTGATATAACAGTCTCATCTGCCCTGGAAGCTCCGCTACTTAAAACCTAAAAACATCACCAAGGAAATGTGAAGTTCAATGGGCTGATGTTCTTCAATCCAAATAAAGGCCAAAGCATAGCACCAATCGTACAAACTATTAGGATAAAAGGATTCGTTAATTCATTTACTGCATTTTTGTAGTTCCAATATAATTCTTCCATTCCTGATGCAACATTTGCAGGCAACCTTCCAGCTTCAGCTTCCTTCTTGATACCAGATAAAAGATCTGAAAATCGAAATGAAGATACAGGCATTGTTACACATTAAGAAAACCCCAATTGCACTAGAGACTCTTAGAAAACATGAACAGTTCAGTGCGAACTACAGAATTGAAAAATAAATTATCTGATTGCATTCTTATGAGCAACACAACGTAAGGATTCCAAAGCAAGATCAGAAGCAAAAGGCAAGAAGTCAATCCAATTAACCTTATCCAGTCAAACAAAGAAACAAAGCAAAATATCGATTTCGAGATAAGATTATGAACACAAGGAATTGAATTCCATTACACATAAAAGATCTGAAAATTGAAATGAAGATAAACGCAAAGTCATTACAGGCATTGTTACACATCAAGAAACTCCTACTTGCAATTATCTGATCTTTCTGAAAGAAAACGAAAATCATATACGAGCAGGAACACAACGTTAAGGATTCTGAAGATGTTCTTATCCATTATAACAAGAACGGAGCAAGATTGCAAAAAGGAAAGAAGTCAATTCAATTAACCTTATCCAGTCAAACAAGAAACAGTAGAATATCGATTTCGCGATAAGATAACGAACACAAGGAATCCAACAATCTCCATAACTTTGAATTCCGTTTCCGAACTGAAACTAAGGAGTCATTTCAAATTCCTCGGGATCGAAGGCTAACTAACTAACCTTCTTCACTACGCGCATCCAAGAAGGTACGGGAATGGTTAAGCTCACTCGGCGACGTCGTATTACTACTCTCTCCATCGGCTTCATTGAAAGAAATGCTCGCCGCGACGGAAGATTCCTTATCCTGAACAAGCTCAGACATAGCTCTCACACTCGCAGCGCCGCCGCGAGAACGAAGAGGCAGTAACTTCTTCGCTGTAAATCTGAAGGATAGAAATCCGCCGTTAACACTCGGAGAAGCGAGAGGATTAACCGGAAATCTAGCGGAGGAGGTTACGGTTGCAGAAGCAACGGCAACGGTTGCGGCGGAGGAGGAAAATGTGAGGGGCATGAGAGTCATTAAAGCGTGTTTGGTGATTGGACGAAGCTGAGCGTGTGTGTGTGAAGGATATTGTTTCCTCCTCTCTACTTTTTATTTATCCCAGGACTCCTTGCCCTTTTCTCTCGTTTTTTAATTTTATTTTCTCGATTTTCACCAAATTTAAATCTCCTTTATCTATTTATTATTATTATTTTTAATAACATATATTTAATTAAGTTCCCAAACCGGGCATAGACCGGGAATTACAACAATTAGCCAAGGGTTACAAAAAACAGGAATAACCGGAACTAATCAAAATAAGCGACACACAGATTGCCGGCGGTAGAAGAGTCCTCGACTTCCGACGCCTTGATCTGAGCCGGACTCGCCGAGAAGAACCAGACACCGGCGGCGACATGAACCACCAATCCGGTCAACAGAAGCAACCACAATGAATAAGCGAGAACGAGATGCGAATTGGCCAATCTCACCCACGCCACCACCTACCACCGAGATTCGCTTTAGCCGGAAGACGGCCGCCGCTATCATCTGTCAACATCGGTGAACCCACCAATCTGCCGGGTGACTTCCGCTACGGGCTAGACGAACTGTGGTGCCGGCGGAAAAGTCTTGATCAAACAACCTAGCCGCTCCGTCGTCCTCAAAACGAAAGCTCACCAAATCTAATCGCCCGAGAGCACATCACCGGCCTCCTCCTTCAGTCCTGGCACCGTTTCGCCGCGACATATCTACCACGTCTCACACCGCCGGAGTTGGAACTGTCGCTCTCCCCTTAGCCTGCTTCAACCCAGAACTATGAAGCTCAAACTAGATGTACAAAGCAATCGACGGCGATGTAGATCTATTGCACTACTGACTAATATAGGCCCTCTTACGACGACGCCAAACAACGACCACCGGAAAAGCAACGAGGAAGAAAGATAGGGACGGCTAAGGTTTTAGTGTTTCAGAGCAAAAGGAACTATTGGCCTTTTGGCATCTATTGTATTTTTCCCTCTGTTAGAATTGCGTCAGTAGTTTTATTGGTTTGCCTTTTTTTGAAGTGTTAAAATAAGATCGGGTATTATTAATACTTCTAAGTTCTAAATTAATAAGATGTGGATATTGTGGGTCAAGTCAAAATTTAAACCTCGTGAATTTGCCTCTCTCTTTGTTTGAAGAAGTCATGGTTTGTGTGTACACATAATGATATCTACATATGAATCATGTGACATCAAAAACGAAATATCACGTAACGATTTTCTAAATTAATAAAAAGTCGAGGCCAAATCAAAACTTTTTATGTGATGACAAAAAAAACAAAAAAACAAAACTTTATATGCATCTCCCATTTCCCTGAGTTGCGTCACCCAAAGGAAGATAGAGTTTATTTTAAAAACAATGTTACAATTCTAAATTCTAAGTTGAGGATACTTAGTTGACAAAAAATAAGATATTGTGGGTCAAAGTCAACTGTAAATATTTAGATTTACAGTTTTTCACATTTTCATACTGCCTCATGAATCATGATGTTTACTACTCCAGTTTACACACGAATAGATAAGCTTCCAATTATTAGATTCCCTTTATTAAAAAAGGTGTCGTCAGTTTGATTGTGACATAAACGGCACACAAATTAACACACCAACTTGAGGATTGGGTTTATTCACACGTGTTGTATTTTTATTGGTTGAATTATAGGTCGAGCGAATCGAATCTAACCTCCAAGGGTCCCCATTACTGACATGAAACTGTGTTATTGAGAGACAAATAAAAGTTTTGACTCTTTGATAACAACAAAAATGTATCTCAAACTAGAGTTTTCATTCCAAGTGACACCTAAAAACTCCAGAACATGAAAACATGATAAGCAACCTTTAAATAGGAGAGTGAAACCTATCCGAGGAAGTTGATGATCACCAAGTGGAGGACCAAGTTGCAGAGGACAAAATCAGCAAAAGCTCTCTCAGGTGCCAAATCCTGAAGTTTTCCAAGTAAGAGGTGGATAGTTCAGGATATTATAGAATAGGATATTGCAAGAATCTAATGGTAATGTAATGAGATCAATGATAAGTTTCTAAGAAAACTGATTCCATGTTCAGAAGTTCTTTTCAACATCTATTTTGCCATCTTAGAACTTTGTATATTTCTTTGATTGAATCAATCTACTAGCCAGGGGATTGTTCGCAAGAAAATTCTAGAATACATACACAATCTTATCTCATGGCTAACAACTGACTTAAACTCTGATGGTCAGCTATAAAACATAACCACATTCCCACACAAATTCTCCTAGGTTAGTTACAATAGTCATGCACTACACTAACAAGAACACCTTATCATTATAATTGCAGTGTGACTACGGTTAATGTGGAAATGTTTAACTATGGATGGATATAGAAATCAATCAGCTAAACATAGGGGAAAAGAGGAGGGAAATGAACATTGCCACTGTGATGACAAAAACAAAGGGTTTGATTGCAGAAGAGAACTAAATTTGTTCTGAAACGGCGTAGCATTACCTTGAATTCCTTGTTTTCTTTGTTCACTTGAATACGGAGGCAAACTATAAACACAAATTAAAGAAGACTCTCAGTTTTATCTATTCTCAAGGTATAAGAATTTGTCTGTCGCAAATCATGCTAAAACTTACCAGCAAGAACTGCTGTTCCGATACAAGAGAGAACTCCAGATAGGAATGAGTTAAACGGAAATGATCCAACCAGAGCCATATAAGCCACCTGCTCAGTGAAAAATCAAGATTTAAAACTCAGTGGCCAGGTACTTAGTCTTTTAACTGAAATGCTACTCATGAGCAGCAGAGAAGTCAAAATTACTTATCCATGAATATTCAACTACTGAAATAAGTTAACAAGAGAAGCTTCATTTCCTCAAATGATTAGAGTGGAAACGTTTGTGTTAAATCCTTAGAAAACACACTTAAAATTTTACCATTCTCAAAATTAAAGCGAGACAGACGACTGATTCTAAACTTACATTGCAATTGCAATTGAAACTATAGGCTCGTCGAGCAGATTCTTAAGATCTACATCGATTACCTAATCTACCAAATTTCATTAACCATGGGCGCTTAAAGAATAAAACAGATCCATAAGAAACCTAAAGTTTGGTATAATACGACAGATCTAGAGAAGCCATAATTCAAATAGATTAGAGTACATACCTGAATCAGAGCAGTGAAGACAGCGAAAACGACATACAAATCGATGATCTGCAATCAAAAAGTTCCAAAGAAATTCAATTTTCAACAGGATTCGAAAAATAAACCATTGATCTAAAGAAAAACGAAGTCAGGTTAAGAGAAAAACGACAATGGCGGACCTTCAGATTAGTCGGAGTAGCGGAATAAGCTGAACGAAGAGAACGAAATAGATCCTGAGCATCCTTACTAGTCGATTTCACCATTTTCTCCAAGAAACAACAAACAAACACAAATCACTCTTCTTCTTCTTCTTCACGAGTCTTTCAAGTCTTTTACCACTCTAAAAGTCTTAGCAAACTTTTTCTCTCTACGTCGTCGTTTTTAATAAACGGGCCGATTTGAAGACTATTTGGGCCTAACTGAAAATCAATAAACCGTTTTGATTTTAACCATTTAAATTAATTTTTTGTTTTTCTTGCTTTAATTCCGCCGATTCGATGCTAACCACATTTTTCTCGCTTGGCCGTCTTCTCCGGCAATTTAAGACACTAGTTTCTCTCCGATATTTGTCAATTGTTACAAATCTATTTATCTGTCGGAACTACTGAAATCAGAAAAACCGGAAAAGATGACTTCGTTTCTTAGTTTCCCAGCCATTTCACCTCACCCATCTGTTTTCTCCGGCGCTTCATTTCGTCCTCGCTCTTTATCTCCTCGGTCATTCTCTCTCTCTCTGTTTCTTTATTTAAATTTCATGAATTCATACAAATAATTAATCCTTTTAGACAACGTATCAAAATCTCTGCATTGGGGGTTTTGAAAGTTAAGATCTTTTGCAGTATTTCGTAATCAATTCACAAAACTAGCTATAGTCTCTCTGAGTCTTTGAAGTCGAAAGATGAGAACTTTATAGGTTACTTAGTTGATAATGCGAAGTTAAATGAAGCTTACTTTTGTGTATGTGTTTGTGTTTACAGATTGTTCAAGTCTTGTGTTAAGTGTAGTTATGCTGAAGCTGGATTTAGCAGTGATTCGAGGTTAGATCCAATTGATGTTGTGGCGGATGTAAAATCTGAAAGGGTATGAAAACGAAAGAGTGAGCCTTTACTTGTGTGTTTTATACGATTTTATGTCTCAATTGTAAGGCTTTTTTTGTCTTAGTTAGGTTGTAGTTCTTGGAGGCAATGGTTTCGTTGGCTCAGCTATCTGTAAAGCAGCAATCTCCAATGGAATCGAGGTTGTAAGTGTTAGCAGGTATAGACTTAGTATAAATAGAGTGCTTCGCTTCGAAATCGTGACCAATCTCGCCTTTTTTCGATAACTAAACTTCTTGCTTGATTCTTTAGGTCGGGTCGTCCTAACTTCCAAGATTCATGGTTGGATCAGGTTACATGGGTTACTGGTAATCACTTCTTTTTATTGTTATATCATAGATTCACATTAACCTATTCAAATGTGGTTCTTAAAGTTTTGTGTTTCTTTCATCTTTTCGGGATTTTGTAGGTGATGTTTTTTATTTGAATTGGGATGAAGTACTTCTTGGTGCTACTTCCGTAGTTTCAACCATTGGTGGTTTTGGAAATGAAGAACAGATGAAAAGAATCAACGGTGAAGCTAATGTTATCGCTGTGAATGCTGCTAAAGATTTCGGTAAAGTATCTCTCTATAGCTAAAATCCCAGAGTTATTACCCACATTTCTGTGGTTTTTCATTTTGAATCTTATATCATATGTAGGAGTTCCTAAGTTCATCTTGATCACGGTTCACGATTACAATCTTCCGCCATTTATTCTCTCCAGCGGGTATTTCACGGGAAAACGTAATGCGGAGGCAGAACTTCTTTCCAAATATCCCACCTCCGGTAAAAGATCTCCTTCTAAAATTTTGGTTCAAATTTGGTTTTCTTTTCTAATGTTAAACCAGAGTAAACATCCCTATGACCCTATTAGAAAGCTTACCAAGTGGTTCTAATATCTTCTTGAAGGAGTTGTGCTAAGACCTGGTTTCATATACGGGAAACGAAAAGTGAACGGAATCGAGGTCCCGCTTGATCTGGTCGGGGAGCCAGTAGACAAGATCTTTGGTGCTGCAGAGAGTTTCATTAGACCATTGAGATCTCTCCCTGCGTCTGATCTCCTCTTGGCTCCACCGGTTAATGTCGATGATTTAGCACTTGCTGTGATTAAGGCCGTTAAAGATGACGACTTCTTTGGCATTTTCACTATTGAACAGATCAAAGAGGCAGCTGCTAAAATGAGAGCATGAGAGTCTGTAGATACTGTTATTGGTTTGTGCACTTAGTTGGAGTTATAAATGTCAAACTAATAGATTCGACTTTGTCAAACTTGTGGACAAAAAATTTGTAATGTATAATGTATAAACTATTTTCTATACAACCAGAAAAGAAGGGATAAATTTGTTATGTAGATTTTAATTTTTTAATTGCGGACAGTAGCATATGTTTTCCTATTATTAAATTTCACGTAGAAAATTTTTCTTGTTTTTCTTTTTATATTTATATAATCATATGAAATACTTTTCAAAACGTCTAAACGGTGAACGGACAAGTGGTAGAACCAAATCTTCTTAGCATCTTGAGCACGTGAATTTGTTCTCACCTTTTCCGTTCTCACCTCTTCCGTTCTCACCTTTTTCTAAATAGTAACGGCTTAACAGCTTAATCTGGTTGAATATAGAATTTAGCAAAATTTATTTATATTTTTTGTGCAATCTAACGGAAAAAACTAAAAAATTAAAATAGTAACAAAAGAATTTGGCTGAATCTAGCAGAATATAATAAAAAAGTGGAAATTTAGCGGAATATAACAAATATTTGAATAACAAAATAAATAAATATGTGCTCAGTTGAATTTTAGAAATAATTGAAATAAAAGTTAACAATATTTTTAAAATTAAATTAAATATTAATGATTCAAATATTAAAATTGTTCTAATGAATTATAATGTATTAAACAACATAAAAATACTAAATAAAAATAAAAACTAAGAACTACAAAAACAATGAACTATAAATACATTATTCTTACATATAATACAAATTTATTTTGTTTTGAGAACAAAAGTTAAGGATAGATATCTGGTTATTCGGTTCGATTTGAGATACGGATTTTTTAAGTTTTATAAAATAGATTCCATTTGAAATTTTTATTCGGTTCAGGTTCAATTTAGTTTTGGACAAAAATTATAACAAAAATAAACATAACTAATTAATTTTATTATTATTATTATTATATTTTGTATATTGAAATAGTTTTTACTATATATTTAATTAAATATATTAATTTTAGTGGATTTATGTTAAATAGTTCGGTTACAGATAATTTGATATAAAAAAGTTATAGCGTTTGGATTACTTCTAAGTTTGGACCTCATATTTCTCCTATATACCATATTCGCATGGTGGCGCGATGTTTTACGTGAATCCACGTAGTTTGCTTTGATGCATTTTAGTTTAATTCGGTAGTTTGGCAAAATACTAGAAAACCTAATTCAACTTTTAATTTGATTTGTTATTATTCGTTTTTGTAATTATTTATTTCCCTCGAACTCTTTTTTTCAAACAATTCCCTCTTATTCTTCAATTCCACATATTACTGTTTCAGAAAATTCAGTTGTTGCAAATAGTGTTACTTTATTTTTTTCCACTAAATTCCACAATAATTCCACAAATAAGCCGTTACCATTTACAGCCATAATAGCTAATTTATTAATTTAGAAAAATGTTTACATGATCGTTAAAGAGAAATCTCCTTATATATCTCGGAGTATTAAGCATATACAAGAGATGTAACAGTTTGAAGAAATGTTATTTTGACCAATTTATCAGTCATTTGGTTATTTTCGCGTGATACCTACATGAACAAAATATTGGTAAAATAATTCGTCCAACTGCATATATTTATGATTAAAGATTTTATTGTTATATTCTTTTGATGGTTGTGGAAAAGCTTGTGTGTGAGATATTATTCAAATTCTTTTATATTTACTATTCAAAAGTTATAAAATATCTTAACTGTAAAAAAACTATTTCCCAGACCATCAAATAATACAGTGAATACAGTACTATTTCACTTAGTTTTAAGGTGACTTCTTGAAAATAACATAACATTTAAAAACAAAATCTAAAGTGATAAGTTCGTCAAATCAATATTTCTTGTGAAAAAATTGCTTGTGAATAAATTAAAATTTATTTGTTTTTGGAAGTAAATCAATGGTTGGGCAATTTCATGGATTTTTTCCTTTTATTTGACATGCCTAAATTTGGTCATTATCAGTATTTAAAAAATAAAATCTTATGATTATAAATTATAATCAATGAAATATATATATATATATATGTGTGCGCATATATTCCTAAATTACTAATCAATAATTTTTTGTTGACAATAATATACCGTTTTTGATATTCTAAAAAATTTAATACTACTGTTATGTTTTCATTTTAAAATATATTTATATTCCTATAACTTGTAACGTTTGCCGCAAAATGTTTTTGAGTGTGAATTTTTTTAAAAAAAGATTATAGTGTGTGAAAATATATTCAAATTCCTCTATATTTACTATTCAAAACTTTCAAAATATTTCTGCTAAAAATCTATTTCACAGCTAGGTCTGATAAGCATTATCAAGATTCGTCGGATTACCGAATCCGGATAATAAAAAATTTCAAAACGGATACATATATCCGGTCCAAATAAAAAATAATATTAAATATCTTCTCTTTTTATTCTATATATATATTTTTTATTATTTAGTCCGGATCCAGATACATATAGTAATACTCCAAATATCACGGATATGGTTCTGAATATTCTAAAAACTCTAGATATCCGGATCCGTAACATAGCTATTCACAACTATGTTTTTAAGACCAAAAATCAGAAAAGTTAAGTTTTTTTCAAAATACCGTTACGTTTTTGCCTTGAAAATATTTTGCGCGCGAAACCTTTTTAAAAAAATTATTATAAATGTATGAAATATATTCAAATTCTTCTATATTTACTATTCAAAACTTTTAAAAGATCTCAACTGCTAAAAATCTATTTCCAAGAGACCATCAAATAATACAATACTAGCTAGATCTCTATGTAATAAAATACTACTTTTCATTTCCGTAGTTATCCTCCAATTCCAGTAGCCCCTACCCATCGATTCACTATCTCCATCATGTTCCGTCAATACACATTCTGATTTTCAATAGTTACATAAATTTGGCTCGTCCGTTACATTAAACTAAATAATTCTCCCATGGTTTTTTTCATTTTATTCCATTATTTTATTTGACCATATCTAACCCCGTGTATTGACCGCCTCTTCAATATGTCACCACCCAATCAAATCTCGACTTTGACTTATTAAGTGAACGACCCGTTATTTTATCATACCCAAACGATTTGCTTTTCGTCCAAGCAAATACTTGGTAAGGAGAAGAGGAAAACTCAGAGACCGCCGACTTAGCTTTTATTTTCTTCATCAAAATGTCCGAAGATACATATATATAATGACTCCTCTTCTTCGACTCAGTTTCTTCTTCGTCGTCATCGCCGGCTTAGGGTTTTCTTCTCTATAAGCATATATCTATCTTCTATCGTCTTCTCCTTCCTTTCGTTATTTCTACTCAGCTTTTTGCTTTTTACAGAGAGAACCCTTGTTGCCTCAGCGATCGATCTGGAAAAACTTCGTCAGGTTCATTTTTTGTTTTAATTCATCGCATGCGATTCCTCTATCTTTGTGTATTTCATATCGGATTTTTTGAGAATTTTTTTTTTTTTTTAAGTCGGTTCTTGTAGATCGGCGTAGATTCGTATGATTTTGAGTTGTTTTGGTTGATTTGATGAATTGTTTTTGTGATTTTTGGCTACGATCTGTGTTTTCTAGTCTCTAATTTTATGGTTAAAATTATTAACCGAGGAAAAATAAAATGAAGCTGCGATTGACTTGTTTTGATTTATGGTTTTTGTGAAGCCACCGAGGTTTTAGGGTTATTGAAAGCTAAAATTTGGTGGTTTTGTTAATTTTGCAGGAACTTATCTTGCGGAATAAGACGGTGTTTGCATTTCTTCTCTGACTGTGTTTATTTTTATGACAGAGAAGATGAACTCATGTATCTATCAGCCTCTAACTGTTGCCGTTGGGTGAGATTTAAACTCATGTTTTGGCGTTCACCGTTGAATCTATGTTTCTTACTTATAACTTGTATTATATTTAATGTCTTAAGCATTTCCATTTCTTTGTTTTTTGCAGTGTTTGCTGATGCTATCGGCAAGACACTATCTTTAGGACTGCTAGGGAGTTAGAGGTTACAGTTGACTTTGTCTTTAAAGGTTATAGGTTTAGCTTTGTTAATATATAAAAATGGAAGAAGACAAGATCGTCAAGGTGTTGGATAGTAGGCTTGAAGATGGATTCGGAAAGAAGAGGAAGCGCACACCAAGCTTTGCTGCATATGTTACTGCAGCTGCCTGTGCAAAGCTGCAACATGTGCCCCCACCTAATGCGCAGAGCCTAGTTCCTGAAAAACGAAGGAAATTGGGAGGTGGAAACAAGCTTAGTGCTTATGAAAGTCGCTCTGGGAAGTCTCTGGTCAGATACTACTCTTATTTTAAGAAGACGGGAATTGCAAAGCGTGTTATGATCTATGAGAATGGTGAATGGAATGATTTGCCTGATCATGTTATCTGTGCCATCCGAAATGAGTTAGAAGAAAAAAGAGCTGCAATTGAGTTTGAGTGGTCCAGTCACAGTTTTCTTTTGGATTTTTTGCACATGCATAGACTAGACTTGGAAACAGGGGCAAAAACCCCACTTGCATGGATTGACATTGGAGGCAAATGCTTTTTTCCTGAAATTTATGACAGTGATGAAAGGACCAGCTGCTGCTATCATAACTGTGTGGAAGATCCAAAACGATATGCTCCGCGTGATATCAAACTGCGCCTTGAGATTGACGTTAATACTGGGGAGTCACCAAGGTTGAATTTGGAAGAGTACAGTGATGAGTCTGGTAACAATATGGATGATGTTCCAGCTGTTCAGCGATCTTCAAATGGGCACTATGACGAGGCAGCAGAGGATAGCTCTAGCCGCAAGGTTGAAGCTGCTGTTTCGAAATGGGATGAGACAGATGCTATGGTCTCTGGTATCAAGCCTGCTGGAACTGAACAACTTGATCAAGATGCAGTCAAGAAAATGTTTGCTTTAGGTACAGCTGCTCTGGGGCATGTAACAGTGCTGGATGTGGGCCGTTTTGCTAGTGAATTTGCTGAAGCTCGTCTAGCACTTTTCCAGAAGCAAGTTGAGATTACTAAGAAACATCGAGGGGATGCAAACGTTAGGTATGCATGGCTTCCTGCAAAGAAGGAAGTTTTATCTGCAGTGATGATGCAGGGACTTGGAGTGGGTGGAGCTTTCATTAGAAAGTCTATCTATGGTGTTGGGATTCATTTAACTGCTGAAGACTGCCCTTATTTCAGGTTTTCCCTTGCTCTGTCACTTAATCTGCCTACTCTCTGCTATAGATACTTCAGGTGTCAAGTACTAACTGTGAACTTGTTTTCAGTGCTAGGTATTGTGATATTGACGAAAACGGAGTACGTTACATGGTTTTATGCCGTGTAATAATGGGGAATATGGAGCTTCTTCGTGGTGACAAAGCGCAGTTCTTTTCTGGTGGAGAGGAATATGACAATGGAGTTGATGATGTTGAGAATCCGAAGAACTACGTTGTCTGGAACATCAATATGAACACCCACATATTCCCGGAATTTGTTGTCAAGTTCAAGCTGTCTGTTCCCCCCAATGCTGAAGGTGATTAGTTTGTTCACTTTTGCATTTCTCTCATAATTTTTTTCCCTATTCAAATCAACTGATGACGCATTGAAAGGGGGACAGCTTATAGAGATCTGGCTGAAGCTCAGGTCTCAACTGATAAATTAAGAAAAAAGGTCATGTGTGATAATCCTAACGACCTCCGGTGTTATAACACATTTTGGGTTTCAAGAGACACGTCTCTGATTCATCATCCGGGGGTCGGATGAGATACTCACGGCTTTATGGGTATTTCGATCCATCACATTTTGTTTTGTGCAGTATTAGAAGTCGATAACATACACTGGTTTCTGCAGGGAGTTTGGTTGCTAAGCTTGATAACTCGGGGGTCACTTTGGAAGGATCCAAGGATATTCCTCCTCCACAGTTAGACTCAAACGTGAGTCTTCGTTAATGTTTAGTTTTTTCGTTTGTATGATTTTAGTAAAGGGAAGGATTCAACAACTATACTTGGGGCTGTGTGTTTTTAAAAGCAGGGAGCAGGAGGTTCAGGGAGCGCAAACAGTGTTGGTTCCAGCACAACAAGACCCAAATCTCCATGGATGCCTTTTCCTACTCTGTTTGCAGCAATCTCGCATAAGATCGCAGAGAACGGCATGTCATTGATCAATGCTGACTACCAACAACTGAGGGTAGAAACCGATCTCAGAGTTTTGTTTGCTATATATATATATATATATATATATTTTTTCTTTTTTTAAATTGCATAAGCTGAAATGTAAGAAATCTGTTTTGCAGGAAAAGAAGATGACGAGAGCAGATTTTGTGAGGAAACTTAGAGTGATTGTAGGAGATGATCTGCTTAGGTCCACCATAACAACTCTTCAAAACCAGGCAAGTTATTAGTTACTAGTAGAGATTTCATGAATCATAAATTGACTTGCATTTTATAGGCAAATGCTAAACAAAACAAATGGTTTTGACTTCAGCCAAAGTTGAAGGAGATTCCGGGAAGCATGAGAGACTATGAAGGTGGAGGAGGTGGGTTGTAAGTAAGTCAATGATGATGACGAATATCAAAAGGAAGCTGCTTTCTCTCTACCCGCCTTTGTGGTTCTCCTTTTGACTTTTATGATAATCCTTTTTTTCTAAATTTTAGACTTGCGGTATTTGAGTCGGGTCAAGGGTAGAGTTAATGTGTCGACGTATCTGTCGTGAAAAAACCGGTACTTATATTATTATATAATTTACTAAGACAATGATGTCGTTGCTGCAAAACTTGTTGTGGAAGTCGTTGAATCTTGACGAAAATTTGGTCGTTAGTCTTTATTGTTCTGCTAGCTTATTATTTGCCTCTCATTTTTTGTGAGATTGAGATTACCCTCAACTTCCATTGACTTTGTGGTAAAAGCAAAGTAAAAAGCATGGTGCTTTACTAAGTGGAACAAAATTAATTGTAGATAAAAAGAGGCCACCTTTGAGGCTTTGACATTCTACTGTGTCCTACTGGCCAATCAGGGCTACGAGAAGCTTGTGTTGGTGAAATGGTCAACGCTGGGCACCTTTGAGCTTTGGCCATTCTGTTGTGTCCTTCTGGCTAAACAGGACTAAGGATGCTACGAGAAGCTTGTGTTGGTTAAGCTTCTGTTGACAGCAGATATCTCGATACTCTTGAGGTTCATTTCAGTTGGTAATTATTTGATGTTGTTCCACACCTCTTTTCGCTAAATAACTTGAAGCAACAAGAAATTGTCAGTTTGGAAACTCTTTTCTCTACGACAAGCAACTGAACCTGATCCGAATGAGCAAAGGGTACCATGTTTCCGACTGGTTTTGGTTTAATGGTTATATTGGGTGATGTGTGAAGCGTGTTGTTTTCCTTTGATCGCAATTGGCCTAACTCTTGCATATGCGAAGAGGCTTCCGAGGATAATGGAAGATGTCCTTCTCCACTGTTCTTTCACACTGCAAATATAACAAGACCTGAACTCTCGTCGTTATGGACAAACCCTATCTACTTGTAGCGAGCTCATACATTGTTGGGCTCTGACTACTGGGGAAGATCCAGGTTCAACACGAAAGCATTAAACAGGATAAAGTCATTTTGATGGACTTCTCCAAATTTAGCTTCGAATATACCATCATGGATTGAGGTTGATCGTTAAAAGCCTCTATTTTGATGGACTTTTCCAAATTTAGCTTTGAAGATACCATCATTGATTGTTACACGAAATTACTAGAATTTCTATGTAAGTGGGTCAAACGATAACTTGGCTTAGTTCCACGTGTAAAGTAAATTTTCAATTTTGTTTTAATGCATTTTCACACGATGCCAAAAAGAAAAAAGAAACAAGAAAAAGAGATTCTGTAAACTATGTGTATATGTTATGATATGTTTTTGTAGTATTCTAGGAAAATATATTTTGATACTTCTTTTGTTAGACATGCATGTAATTCTTTATATGTTCTCTAAAAGTGTCAAAATGGATCGTCAATTTGTATTTGGCCAAATTTAAACTATAAGTGATATTGTGAAACTTGCAGCAAGCGTTACAATGGCTAAAACCCTAAAAGCCTTTCCATTAGAAAAAGAATATTAACCGGAGATTAATATGGGAATACCATGGTAATATTAACAAATCTTTTGCCTTCAATAAGATTTGCTTTCTACGTGTGCTTCCATGATGAGAAAGAGACAGTTGTTTCATTGTTTGTCCTAATTAAGCAAAGTAGGTATTTATTCTGAGACAACAACTTGCTCTCTGATTTGCTTACACTTTACATTCTCTAACTTGTAAATTATGTGTAAACATGAGAAGAATAGTAACAAAAAGGTGCGACACGATTTGGTACACACCAATCCCAGACACTTCTTTTAAATTCCTTTTAATGGTTTCATGCAACACTAAACACGATTAGTTTACTACTACAGTTTCTAAAGCTCTCACTTGACGTTGTGAGTCTCACTAAACTAATCCATAGCTCAATATAGCTAACCGGCGTTAAACATTATTCACTGATTCATTGCCATCGGTCATTGCTTAACCAGAATTCAGTTTTCCATAAAACCATTGTCCATGTGTTACTACTGTAGTACATCTTAATTGTATTTAATATGAACTCGAAATTTTTTGTTTCAGGTTATTAATGAAGCTCTCCGTTCACTACCATCTTAATTATTTGTTAATAAGGTATACGTAAATTTTATCAACGCATGCTATCAAATTCCTACGGATTGGATTTTTATAGGATACCCTTTCGTATATACACGCATAACACTACGAGATATTAGGAATCAAGAAGATATTTTGAGATATAGTCGATATTATTATCAAGATATGTATCTATCCAGTTAAGGAAATTAAGTTAGGTGTAACATTCCCCTTCCTACATAAATATATGTGACCATTTCTATACTTCTAAGAGAGAAAATATTACTTTTTCCTATTATAAACTCTCATCTTTTCGACACAGCAGTAGTATTTTGATTTTGGTTTTAAAAAGCGCGTCTTTTGGTTGCCATGGCACAAGGCGCACCTAAGCCCTGACCTCATCGCCACCAACCACTGTGGCAAGGCAACATCTACCAAGCGTGCACCAAGAAAAGCTTTCGATACCAAGTGCACATTTTTTATATTAGTTGCCTTTTTTAAATTCTGTTTTGGAAAATATTAAGATGAATAAATAAGAAAAAATCCAAACTCATCTTCTACGATCGTCTTTTAGATTTTCCTCTCCCTTCTCATCTCATCTCACGGTATTTTATCACAAAAAGTGAGTTTTTTCCATCTCACTCTTCTCTCTTATCATCTAACAATCTATGATCCTCTCTTATCTTATCTTCTCTCTCCAGCGAGATTATGGATTATGTGTGTCTAAGAACAGTATTTCATAGAAGTGCAACTTTTGTTTCAAAATGACCAACGGAGGAGAATTACGTCTAAAATAACACTTGATTGGGGGTTTTAGGAATGTAAGTTAAGTGTCGAACATGTCCAGAATATGTGCGACAAGAGTTACAGAAATTCATGCTCAAAAAGGCGGAAGCAAAAACAGCTCAAATTATGCCCAACATACTTGATTAGGAAAATACGGATTGTGAGTTGAAGCAGAAGAAATATCAGCCTAAAAAAATAAAAACATAGACATTTGGACATATTTATCACTTCAACTCCTCCACATATATTGTAAGGAAGAAAGGATAGAAAATGTATTTTCAAACCTTGCGATAAAGAGTTAAGGGACAAAGTTTGGATAAATATTTTTATGTGGTTTTATGATGTTAATCTTGCATTTAACGCCGCCAACTATGATAGTTTTGGATAGATGATTGAGTTTATTGGACAGTATAGTATAAGACTAAAACCACCAAATATGCATGAATTAAGATTCATTCTTCTTAATAAAGAAATAATTAATATTGCAAGTTAACTAGAAGATCATAAGAAAGAATGGACATCTAAATGATGCTTAATTATATTTGATGTATGGCGTGATTCGGTTGTGCGGAAGGATATTGTTAAGTTCTTTGTTAATTCTCTGAAGGGTTATGTTTTCAAATTTCCATCTATTCGAAAGATGTTTTGATAGTCTTGAAAATGCAAGATTGTTATATCAATTTCCTGATGATATAGTGGAGGAAGTTGGAAAGACAAATGTTGTTCAAATTGTCATGTACAATGCATTTAACTATATAAAAACTGATAAGATATATATATATATATATATATATATTTTATCTCTTCTCTTATATTCTAGAAATAGAAAATGAATGAATATAATATTCTTTTTTATGAATAAAAAAAAACTACAGGCGAAGAGACCAAATATATGTTGGACTCCATGTACTGCATGTTGCATTGATTTGATGTTGGAGGACAATGAAAAAATCAATCTAGTAAAGAGTGCATTAAAGAAGTGCATTTTTGTGAATGATTATATCTATAGTTGTGTCTCTCTTGTGAATATGATGAGAAAATTCACAAATCAACAAAATCTGCATAGGTCGGCTGGTACAAGATTTGCTATATCATTTATAACTCTTTCACAGTTTCACAAGCAACATAAGAACTTGAAAAAACACTTCTGAAGAGTAGAATGAGTTTAAATGACCAAAAGAAGTAGGAGGAAAGAAAGTGAAATAGTGATCGTGTTATGGATCTTTTACTCCAAACCTCACAAACTTTTCCAACAAAGTCCCTAATCTAACTTGTTGTTCAACCTATTACGAAAGAAATTAGGGTTTCTTTCGATTTGTAAGTCATCATAATTAATTGCATTTACATCATTAGATTATTTCAATAGATAATATATAACTTATATCATCCACTTCTAACATCTTCATACCAAGAGAATAAATCAATAGCTCAAAATCAATTAAATGATATAGTTTTCGTGAAATATAACCGTGCTTTACAACATTTGATACAAGAGAAGTGATATCATTGATCCTATTCTCTTGCAAGATGTTGATAAAAGCAATGAATGGCTAATTGGAATAATGGATGGAAACTCATCTAACAATAAAAATGATGATCTTGTGTTTGAAGATCATGACTTGACATGGAATGTGGTTAGCCAAACCGCACATGCTGAAGATCCTAGATATTTTAGTAGAGCAGTAATAGTTTTAAGTTCAAGTAAAGTTGACAAATGGAAGGAAATTGCTAATAGTTCAACTCCAACCAATCCAGAAGCATCTCGTACTGGCAAACGATATGGTCCATCTAGTACTATGTCGTTAGTTGATAATGATGATGTTTATGAGATGGAAGAGGATTTAGGGGCATTTGATTTTGGTTATGAGGGAGAAGACGAGTAAGAAGATCATGATGATAATCATGATTTTGAGTACTAGAGTTTTAAATTATATAGCATTTGGTTTCTAAAACGATTATGGTTTTCTCTTTACTTTTTTTAATGGTTTGGATTTGTTGTTTTGGTATTATTATTCTGTCAACTTTATATTTGATTTGATAGTATTTTTAAACATGATTTGGTGGTTTAAACGATTAGGTTACTTTATTGGTTGGCATTGTGTTGGTTTATCAATTCTGTTAGCTTTATATTTCCTATGTGTTTACAGTTACGAAAATAGTATTCGTTTTATAATGCCTATGTCTTGGTTTTTTGGTGTTGACCAAGGGCTTAATCCTATTTCTATAGGTTTAAGGTTTCGTTTGCTTTCCACAACTAAAGAAATAACGTTTGATCTTTGTATTTTATTCGTTTCTCAAGAGCACCCTCGAGGTCTCTATATTCTATTTTTTTGATAGCTTGTTGTGAGTTTGTGACGTTGTTTCCGCAACAAGTCGTGAGTTTGTGACATTTTTTTCTTTTCTGTAATATTAGTTTGTGGAAATATGTAACCCTGGACTTTCGGTTAAAACCTAATAAACCAATCCAATAGTATCAAAATATTCGGTTATCGGTGCCGAGTAAATGGTTCTTATTGAACCGATTAGCGTGAATTAATTTTGAAATCGGATTTTGGTTTTACTTGGTTCAGTAATTGGTTATAATCGGTTGTATAAACCGGCATATAAAAACATAATAATCTCAAATTTAACCTAACTTTATTTTTTCTCTTTGTCTCTCGCGGACTCGAAAGCGATAGCAAAAATATTATGCTTCTACGCCTCTTGCAAAATCTATCATCAATTTTCTTCTCTTCAACAATTATCCATCTTCTACAGCCATTTTCATTATCTCGAAGTTCAATCAAGGCTCAAAGACGGACTCTTCCTCATCGATTCAACATTTGTAACCGCAAATAATTTAGGGGTAAGCTCTATTTAACCGCTAATTGTCTTAATCGTTTGATTCTTTGGTGGTATCTAAGCTCAACCTCTGTCTCAGGGTTGGAAAGTGGAAACGATTAGGGATTTTCAGAAAATTAGGGCTAGGGTTTCAAATTCGGATTAGGGTTTTAATTTAGGGTTATGTTTCGGGTAAGGGTTTTAATCAATTATCTACTATGCTTAACTTCAGATTATGGTTTTAATTTAGGGTTAGGTTAGGTTTTAATAGATTATCTGAAATTTGTTAACTTCGGATTAGGGATTTAATTTAGGGTTCTAGTTAGTTATGGTTTAAGTCGGTTTGTTTGATTGTTCTGACTTCTGTGTATCAAAATTAGGGTTTTAACTACGAATTTGTGTGATTGTTCTGTGTAGGTTTGTATCGATTGTTCTGTGTGTATATGTAATTATGTATATGAGTATCGATTGTTTTGTGCATTGTAATTAACTGATATTGTCTTATATTGTGTATATGTGTAATCGTACTAATCCATATTGTAATTATTCTGTTTTTTGTACTCGTTCTAATCGATATATTTTATGTTTTGTAGGTGTATGAAGATTACAACAAGTTGGAGCCCCCTCTTCAACTTCCAGAAGTTGAAACTAGGAAGAAGCATAAAACGCCAGCCTCTGCTAAGCCACCAAAACTACGAAAGAAGTATGCTAAGAGCCAATGTCTGGCGATATTTTCTGCAGAAGAATAAAGACTGCACCTAAAACATCTATAAGTATTGTGTTGTTGGAATAGGTTGTGATTCTAAAACTGTAGGAACTATTCCAATCATAGGTCACATAGGTAGATGCAAGCAGTATAAGGACTTTGATGAGAAGGAAAACATAAAGTTATTAGTGGGGATAGTAATGAGAATTCGAAGGTTATTAAGTTTGATCCACAACTGTTTAGGAGATCAGTTAATGATTCTAAAACTGTAGGAACTATTCCAATCATAGGTCACATAGGTAGATGCAAGCAGTATAAGGACTTTGATGAGAAGGAAAACATAAAGTTATTAGTGGGAATAGTAATGAGAATTCGAAGGTTATTAAGTTTGATCCACAACTGTTTAGGAGATCAGTTAATGAAATGGTTGTAGTGAATGAGTTTTCATTCTCTTTTGTTGAATCTGAGGGTTAGAAGCGGTTTTGTTTCAATGTTTTGTCTTTGTACAAGACATTTTCTAGAAGAACTTGTACTGGAGACATTGTAGGGATATATCTAGAAGAGAAAGCAGCTTTACATAAGTTTTTTAGTATTGAGAAACAAAGGATATCTCTGACGACTGATATCTAAACTTCTCCTACAACATCTTACAACTACATGGTGATCACAACGCATTGGATTAATGCTAAGTGGAAAATACATAAGAGAATCCGTAGGTTTAAGGTAATCATAGACCACAAAAGAGAAACCATTGCAGAACAGTTGATGGAGTGTTTAGATGACTGGGGAATAGAGAAGGTTTTTACAGTTGACAGTAGAAGATGCAAGGAATAATGACAAGGTGCTGGATCTTTTAATGAATGATTTAAGGATTAGAAGAGTAGAAGTAGGATTAGTTAAAGATGGTGAGTTCTTATATATGTGTTGATGAGCACACATCCTCAATCTAATTGTTGGAGATGGTTTGAAGAAAACAAAGCGTAGTAAAGTTTTCATTAGGAATGCAGTGAAGTATGTGCGGCCAACATTCACTAGGCTAAAGTCTTTTACATTGAGGTGTTATACATGAAATGTATGTAGAGCCAACTTTCCATTAGATGTGAAGACAAGATGGAACTCCACATATCTGATGTTGATTTCTGCTATGAAGTTGAGGGTTGTTTTTGAGAAGATGATGATTGAAGACATGATATACTATGATTACTTCCTAGAAGAAGATGAGAAGACCAAGAGAAAAAGAGTTGGACCACCGATAATATCTGATTGGGAGGAAGTTTCTAAATTGGTGAAGTTTCTGAAGATCTTCTACAAGTCAACTTTGACTTTGTCAGCTTCTAAGTCAGTAACATCTACCCTTTGTTACAATGAAATTGTCGATATTGAGAGAAATCTCATCAATAAGTATGCAAGTCCTTAAGAGAAGATCAAACTTTAAGCTCGGGTCATGAGGGAAAATATTAGGATGGATTGAATAACATGAATCCTTTACTCATTGTGCAAGTGTCTTCGATCCTCGCAACAAGATAAAGTTTCCTTCCCTATGTTTTGACCAGCTTTATGGTAAGAATAGTATAGAGAGTCGGCAACTTCATGCATCAGTTTCAAGTGCACTGGCAAGGATGTATGAAGATTATAGTTCTAGGCTGGCCAAACCATTAGAGTTAGACATTGAAACTCAAACTTCTGAGTCGGCTTGTTTCATGTATGGGGTTTCAGATGATGAAGATGCTTGTGAGAGGATAGAGTCAATTTATAGTCAGATGTTTGATTTAGGAAGAAGTGGGGATGGCTACAATGAGTTACAAATCTATTTGAATGAAAAACCTAAGGTAAAAGTTGAAAATAGTTTGGGGATGGCTTATGATGTTCTCAGTTGATGGAGGTACAATAGCTCAAAGTTTCCAATCTTGTCAGAACTTGCTAGAGATGTTCTAGCAACTCAAGTCTCATCAGTTGCAAAAGAGTCGGTTTTTAGTACAAGTGGCAGAATTTTGGACCCTTACATGAGTTCTTTAACTCCTTACATGATTGAGGTTTTGCTATGAACGCATCAGTGGTTAAGGTGTTCATCTAAATCAAAAGCACAAGTTTCAAACTTAGTGCAAATGTTGGAAGAAGTTGAGTTTCTTGAATCTCTTGATAAGTAGTTCCCAATCTATCATGTATGGGTTTTTTTCTTCATTTTCTTTTGTAATTTGCCTCTTTTTCTCGTGTAGATTCTCGGAAGTCAATGGCAGCTCCTGCATGATTCTCCGAATCAACTATGTTTTTTGTGTAATTTATTAGGTTTGTGGTTCTGTTCTGTTCAAATTTTGTGGTGTCGGTTCTTGTTTGGTTTGATTTAGATTGTTATTTCTTTGTTTGATTTAGTGTAATTTTCATTCTTCACATATAATAGAAACTCTTTTTTTGCTCTTTTTGATGCGGATTAAGGCTCTTAACAATTGGCCAGGACTCACTAACTTTGAAGCTGATCTTTTCACTACTTTTTGATGCGGATTAGCAAGATTTTTTGTAACTCTAAATAACTTTGGTATAAGTTACTAACTACTGCAGGTTCTGTCATGATTAAACTATATAAAATGTATGTTTATACTTGATGTAATGCTTATACTTTGTTGTAATATTTCTAGATGTTAGACAAACATGTTATCAAGTAAATGAACATGTTGTTGGTTTTTATGTTAGGTGTGTTGATTTCGATTTATATAAACCAAATTTGGTTACTTTCGGTTTTTCTCGGTACTATCAAAATTGTTACAAACTGATCCGATTAAACCGACTACCGAAAAACCGAAATCATATTTCATTTTTGTTCAATTTTGGTGGCATTTAACATAATCCAAATTTCCTTCTAACCGATTAAATTAACCCGAATAACCCGTTAGCCCAGGCCTAGAAAGATGGAGTTGTTTTCTCTTGTTAAGCCGCAGATAAGTCGGATCCTTTGAAAGAGAGTGTTATACTCTCTATTTCTGAGACGTGTTTCTCAATTCACTTGGTTCTAAAAAGTTTTGTAGTAGTTTTTTTTTAAGCGTTGATCTGCTTCTTATTTTTTGGTCAAACGTGAAACCTCAAAGCCTCAAAAGCCTCAATGGTGTCAATTCGTTGTAAATCCCGAGAAGAACCCAAAGAATGTTGATGTAATGGTTCAATCTCAAACTGTTGTTTTCGAGTTATCTCTATATGTGTTGACATTATTATCAAAATTTGTATTTATCTAATTAAAGAAATTAGTTTAATAGGTGTAGTATTCACCTTTCTATATAAACATGGGTAACCATTACTATATTTCCAAGAAAGAAAATATTAGTTCTTCTAAACCCAAAACTCTCATCTCTTTGACACAAGAACGCATTTGCATTTAATCCATGACGTGGATTATGGAAAGTATACACGTAAGATTACTTGGTCCTTCAGCAATTAATATTTATATATAAGAAATCCATGTTTAATATCAGAAAATAAGAATTAAATGGAACTGTCTCAAAGAGGCATATGTCATTTAGTCCATGTACCAGATTGTATCTTTGAGCCGAGTTCGCCAAAATTTAAATGGCCATTTTCATCAACCATATGTTACGATCATTGCATGTCCTAAGCCCAAGCAATAAAAGCTTCGGCTTGCGGCCCTAATCATAATATGTAAATTTCTTTGTAGTCTAGTTTTTAAGATACTTGGAACTGTGGAGGAGGTTGAGACGTTGAGTGATTGATTCCATTGTGTAGCAAATTTGACCTTTATTTTTATATTTTTCTAGCCTTACAATTTTTTAGGGTCGGCCGGCCCTGGTTACGATATAGGGAATTGCATTTACTGATAAAAAAAAATTATTACAACTATGTCAACGCATTATGATTATTTAAAAATCTTCAATTCTGTTTTTCTTCAATATTTGTGTTTTTTGCTTTAGTAAACTGAAGGAAAGCTCCAAGCTCAGTTGGCGATTCAACCCTGTCGGCTTCACGTTTGGTCCTGAGTTGGATATGGGTTTGGGCTTAAGTCTAAGACTGGGCTTTGTAAACTATGGGACTGTATTCTTATGCATGTCCGTAAGATACCATTCATCAAATATATATTTTTAGAATACGAAAAAGAAAAAGAAATGATATAATTGAATTGACAATTCGTTTGTTTTTTTCCAACGATTGACAATGCTTATGTATGAATTTAGGAATTAATGTAAAGGTGAAAGAGGAAAGGAAAGGAAAGGAGAAAGTGATAGAGAGACAGGACTGTGAAAGAGGGCATCAATAGATTGGAAGGAGTTTTGTCGTTGATTGGTCCCCACTCAGCTTAATACTCTCTCGTGACAGTCGTTCGTTTTTTTTTACCATATCCCTTTGGGCCCCATCTCCTTACTCTTGACACGTCACTTCTTCCGCCACCGTCTGACGTTTTCCCAACACCTTTTTTTTCCTGGTCCATTTTGGCCTTTTTCTAAGTATTTATTTCTTTTGCTAAAATTATGGAAGTTTTTTTTGATAAATTAAATTATGTAAGTTCCATAGTCAAGAACATATATATCATCTGTTTTTTTGTTATGACCGTGTTAGATTTTGAGTCTAGATGGAATATGTTGCTTCATAATAATTTCTTTTTTTGTCAAATTTTTACATAATTTATTTTTACTTTTCTCCAACAAATGGCCTTTTTCAACATAATTTCTTTTTTTTTTGGGTTAAATTCAACATAATTTCGTGAATCAGTTGGATAAACAATTGTGGAGTAAATGCAATAGACTAATGTTTATTTTTAATTTGATTTGGCTGTAGAAAATCCGAGAGATATAGGAGTATAAGTAAGAGAATGAGTCTATATGTATGGTAATGAGTATTTGTGTTTATTATTTATATTTATTTGGTATGAGTATTTGTTGTGTGTTGTACGTATCTCTTTTGTCTGTTTATTTATTACGGAAGGGGTAGAAAGAGGGAGGTGTTGGTTCCCGCGAGAATTTCGCCTTATTATCCGTTGTCCTATAAGAGAATAATTAAATTTTTTGTTGTATGTCTTCTCCGCATTATTCTTTTTTTCTCTTGTTTTTTTTTGTTGATGAAATTCTATAAATATCATCGGATTAATTAAAAAATAATGCATCTATGTTAAATATTAGAAAATTGATTGACATTTGTTGAATTAGTTATTATTATTATCCAAAATAATATTCTTGTTTATATATTTACACATACTTTCATGAATCTTTTCTCGCATTGACGTTTGAATTAACGTTGATGGGACCCATAACACAGCTTCTCCCCATGCAAAAGCTCCTCGAGCTACTCAATTAAACACTGCAAACTTCATGAAATAGTCTCTTCCTTTGCTCTTCGACTTTTTTGTTTCACATTTCTTGGTTAAAAGTCTGTTTTTACATTTAATTTCGTAATTAATACCTTATTTTACCGTATAATATATACTTATCACATTGTACTTGTGTTGACAAAGCATTAACTAGCGAAACACAGCACTATTTTAGCCACACCAACCATTAAAAGCCTATGGTTTTACTAAAATTCTATATTTCTAAAATTTTACATAACTTTTTCATCTTTGTAAGTTTTAAACATTTTTATCAAAAAAAGAAAAGAAAAAAAAAGTTTGAACTTTTTTGAATTACTGGCTATATTTCAGAGGGAAAATAAAAAAGGAAGAAGAAAGAGATTTATCTTGAAGGTGAAAACAAGGAGCGTCAACTTTACTGGTCACTTTCTTGTTGATCAGTCTAACATCTTTGCAACATTTGGCAATATCAGATCTGACGGCTGGCAGAGCAGCAGAGGCCCAACAATCTAATCTTTAAGAATGCGACACGCGGATGAACGAGTGTGTACGAAGAGTCCAAAGCGAAATGATAATGTAATGATGGATTAATAATATATGCTTTTGACATTCTGTGGACTTCGTGCTCTTCTGTTCGTACGACAGTAAATTATATCGAGCAGTGTTTCAGTCTTTGGCTCAAACGCAGAGAGTGACAGAAGCAAGCCGAAAATAAATTTTAAATAATACTATGCGGAAAAATAAAATTTTATTCAATGGATGAATATGAATTTGCTCATGTAACAATTACTTTACATATACATAAATGTGGTTATCTCTACCTATTAAAGGGAGATGATTTCGGGTTTAGGCAACAATCCTAGTCATTGAGTAGCTAAATATAATTTCAGTTTTATTTTATACACTTAATTTTAATATATACTAATATGTTTGTTAAGTAGTAGTAATAGTTTAAGAAGAAAGTCAATAAATTTTGGGAAGGACAGATGAAAGACTTTTTAGCTAAGAAAGAGAGTGTAAGACCAATTGTTCTCTGTTTCCCATAATTCTCCTTCTGATTCTCATGGATCTACTAACTTGTGCCATCCTTTTTTATGTAATTATATATTGTATTTTTATACAATCATATTATCATTCATCATCACTGCACCAACAACTTTGAACTTGCAGCATTATAACCATTAACAAAACAAAAAAAATTTGAAATTGTCTATAAGTGTTTAAAACTAATAAACTTTGTGTTGACAGTTACATTATTTAGCAAAATTTATATTAGTTTGAAAATCTAAATCTGTTAGTCGGGTCAAAATTAACTATTTAGTTAATTTGGTATGAATATAATTTTGTTTGCAAATACTATTGTGAATAACATTTAATAGTTTAGATGAGTAGGTGGGTATATGTTGCAATTATTGGTGAATGATTACTACCTTTTGCATGCCTTTTTATTCTATTTTGCTTTCAAAACTTGAATTTTATTAACAACAACAAAATAAAATTAAAAAATAAAATGTTTGGGATGTTTCGCTTTGCACGTGACATGATAGTGACACAAGCCCGTGTTTCAATTGTCAAATGCGACTACCCATACAATGAAGACAACCATACTTTAGATTTTCTTCAAGAATTTGGATGATTTTGTTGTTAATTATTGATTTCGATATACGGAGGATTTCCACGACATGTTTTGATTTTGGTTCTATATTCGAGGGTAAATAAACTATTTGCGGCAATAGTGAAATTGGATAAGTTTTTCAACATATTGGTTTATGAATAATTCTTAGATAATTGATTTGTACACATGACCAATGATAGATAAAACAATCTTATACAAAATTGAAGTTTTTCATTGTTCACATTACATTTTTGGTCAGTATATAATTTTTTTTTTTGCGTCAATCTTATATAAAACTGAAGTACATTTTTGGTCACATTACGTCCGGTTTAATTTGCAATACATGTATTTTATGCTTCTCATTGGTGGAAAGGACAGTCTTAATGCTACTAAACTCTTTTTCTTTTAATTGGAAATTAGGGAAGAATGAAGAAGAAGGAAAAAAAAATAGAAGGGAAAGGTTTTATGCAGAAGAAAATGCAAAAGAAAATATAAAATTTTAACCGTAGGTTAATTTTTAATTATACTCCCTCTGTTTTACTATATTACATATCAAATTTAATGACATCTGCTACCGTAGGTACGACTCTTATTATGGTGCCATTTTGCAACAATCCTCACTGAGTTTTGTCAATGGATCCTAATATTTCTATTTCAAACGAGAGTCTCAAGTTTTACCGCAATATTTAGTCCTATCTGTCTGCAAAATATTGTTTTTGATGCACCTATTCCCCCAACGAGATTTTATTTTTAAACACATCATACTTACATATTTGTAAGCATGATACGCTAACATAGTTGTCAGTTTCACTCCCTTATCCCGACGAAAAAAAATTAAGGTCAAACTGTTGGAATAAATATCATCTATTACGAATATAATTGACTAGTTGTAGCTCAACACACAACATACATTTACTTCACGGGAACACAATGAAGAGAGGGTTGCATCAATACGCATTAAGAGGTAGTTTCTTGATCGGTTTATCGGGAGAGATACTCAACAAAGTGTAAGCGCATGGCAGATCGAAATATTTTGCGCGTATAAAACAGTGATTAAACATAACAATCATACATCCCAAGGAAAGAGTATGAGCAACATCGTTACCCCAATCTATTCACACGCATGTTTTGATGGCGTGTTACAGAGGCCTAATTAATGTTTTAAATCTACTCAGCATTTGGCTCCTGGAAACGGACATGTAGATAACCTTTATACCACACGCTTTTGATACCGGTGATATCGGAACCTAGGTGAATTGTCTCTTATAAATAAACATCTGAACATCATTAATCGGGATTCAAATCCGCATTTATGACTTACCCCATTTCCACTTTTTTATAGAGAGAAAATACTCAAGCAATCTATATACTCGTGTATTCGGTAACATTTATGCGCTGTTGTACTTTCTAATTTTTTTATATGTCTTTTTTGAATTAAGCGTCAGATCGAGGCATATTATGCATAAACAGCTGAGGCCATCGGCAACGTGACGGCAAAACACCAAATATGGTTTATTTTTCTTTCCAACCAAACTGTATTTGATAGTGTGATTTTAAATTTAGTGTGACACTGTAACGACGTTAATTTTTTATTTATTTATTTAAATATTAATATCTTAATAATATAAAAACTAAATTCAATATTACAAAATAGATTTTAATTAAAACATTAAAACATAAAATTACAAAATTAAAACAAAATAAACATAAAAATTAAAAACAACAATATATATTTTAAAAAATCAACATCCCACCCCATATTTTTATTAAAACATATAATTTTATTAAAACACACATAATTTTTATTAAAATACACTTAACATTTATTAAAACACACATAATTAGTACAATATTACACATACAAACCATATAAGTCTTACATTACAATACAACTTAATTGATACAGGAACAAAAAGATTAATTATCGCACTTCTTGTATTGACGAAACACCATCATGTTGAATAACAATAGTACCATTCGATGCAAATGTCGACTTTAATGATCAATCTCGAACTTCAGTATGTGTTTGTCACAACAACTGTAATGGTCATTTGAACATTTGTATTTATAGGGATTCGGTTCCTCAAACATATCAAACACATCTATGGCATGTGACGATAGAGCTTTTTTCATGTCTACATGTTTGCTTCCAGAGCGTGATTTCTGAGTCTTCTTCGGGGCACACAATGAAGTTGAAATAGTGTGTTTAGAAAAATGGATTAAGGTATCGGGACCAAGAGAAGACGATGGTGGGTTATTTGATTCTTGCAAGGAATTAATGAAAGATGTTATAATTTTTTCATCTTTAGAAGGATTAGCAATTTTTTTGACATGGTTGCAAATATTGGTAGAAATTTAAGTCTGAGAAATTATAACTTGTAGTTTCCTAGTTTTATAGAAATAAAAAGTGAAGAATTCAGATAGAATCGAAATCTGTCAAACTCGATTTGAGCCATAGAAACATATTCTTATGTTTTCAAACGTTTGATTTACTTACCACCTACAAAGTGGTTGTACCAAATAAATGGGTTTGCTACCACATGGTATTTGGAGTATATAATCATAAAAATACTGAATTTTTTATCATTTTTATGTAATATGCAATTTCGATAATTATTAATATATAATTGATTTTTTTTATCATTTTTTAATTTACTGTTTTAAATTTATCATAATTATTTTATTAATTAAAAAATAATTAGAAGAGTAGTAATATTTTAGTTTAATAATATAATAATAAAGAATATTATTTTTAATAATATAATAATAATGAATATTTTTTTTAGTGTAAAAAATTTTAGTGTTAAATTACACTAAAATAGTGTAATTTTGACACTTAGGTTGGAGATGACATTATTCACAACAATAATCCTCTTTATACGAACTTAGTATTGTAATCTCTAGCGGCAATGGGATTGTAGAACATACCGGCCGGTTAAAGAAAAATACAAAAGTTACTCACAAATCATCATCATTTTTTTTTAAGTTAGTTATAGTTTGTTTGGCCAGTGCTGTATCCAAATTACAAATTAGTATTTATACATCGTAAACTTTTAAATTATAAAAAATGGAATACAAAAGTCATTCTATCTGCAATTCAGTTACATCACATAATCAATTTAGCAAATAATTTTATCTCTTTATATACTTAACTATGTATTGGTCATTTGGACTGTCGGTTGGATATCAATCGTTATGCTAATATAGATGCTCGAGGAGGAAAAAATACTGAAAATAGAATGTTGACGACTAAGGAAACATCAAACACCTAAGTGAAAGCAATTAACTAAATATTCTTTGGTGGGAATACCTTATACATAAAAATTATTCTTTTTTTCTTCTCTTTAATGTCTTTTACTTTTTCCCTATGATATATTCAATGAACTTTAGTGATACATTTATACATTGTCATATATGTAAATAATCCAAGAACAAGTCCCAAAATCAATACTTCGGACCTAATAACAAACAAGATTTGTTTTCCTCTTTTTATGAAAACAAAAATATATTTTTTGCTTTATTGTATAAGTTAATTATCTTTCCGGTAAACTTTGGTGACAGACAGTTCATATGCTTATACCCACTTTAAAATCGTAAGGGCAATCATAAAGGTAATCATTAATCATATATTAACTAGAATTTACATCCCTTTTCCTTTACAAAATAAAATTAACATTTATTGAGTACGTAGAAAAATATAGATATTCTTCTTACAACTTTACCCATTCTCTTTTGATTTATTTTGCTTTCTTTCTTCATGTCCTCTTTTGTCTTTCCTTTAAACCTTTTTCTCTCTTTACTTTTTTTCTGCTTTTTCTCTTTTATGTCTTTCCTTTTCCTCTATTATTATACCCCTTTATTATCGGATTGATAAATATAAAGAAAAAAAGTTCAGCAAAAGAAACATAACATTTATTGCGCCTCTACGGCTTGATTCTTTCACTAGCTCTTCTCAATAGAGAAGGAAAAAGTAACAGTGTTTTTTTAACCTTCTAATAGGACATTGAGATATAAGCTTAAAATAAATAACTTATTCAACTGATGATATGAATATCGAAACTAGTCATTAGCCAAAATAGAAGTTAATTAATACTAACTAATTACTGGCTAGCTACAACAATAAATTTAGTGAGATCGGCCCAAAGTAAACTCAAGATTTGGCTTGAAGGGGCTTGTTCCCGAGATGCTTGATGAGCTCATCTCTTCTGATGATATTCTCTCATAACTTGGGCACTTTCGATCCATTTCCTTCTGTTTAATCCAAAAGACAACCATTAATCATAATAAGCTAAAATTTCTATTGTGTAAATGGTTAGCAATTTTTAATATAATACTTATGACGGAATATATATCCCCTTTCATTGTAGTAATATTCATCCAACGTTTTGTATTCAACGGGATCTATATCTCAGTTTAATGTCGATAAGTAAAATAAAAAGTGCAGAAACTCATGCAACACTAAGTGAAAGTGATTTCAATATTTAACTTGGGTTTAAGATTATTGTATTATCCATAATACCAATCCTTTATCAAAAAGAAATAAAAAATAGAAGATCTAAGCTTACCCTATTTATTGTCCTAAGTACTAATGTTTGACATTGACACACACACATATAAATTTTTATATAAGTCTATTGTTCAATAGAAGTTGCATATATTGCCTATTAAGCCAAACTTAGATAACCGCACCTCAAGGCACAATATATGCGTGTCAAATGTGTCAAAACAAAAACTCATCATGGTCAATGTCAATGGGGTTAAGTTTTCTTTATTTTTCTTAGTAAATCTCTAAATAACAAATACCCTTTGCTTTTGAAAATTCCTAAAGCAATCTTTAATGAAAGCCCTTTTCGTGGCACCTCTTTTGAGGTTTTCGGGTGACTTAGCAATGAAAAGAAATCGACAATGCATAAATAAAATTGATATATATATATAGTATAGTATAATATAAGCACGCACACACTTATTCGCGTATACATAGCTAAATTTGCAGAAAGAGAAGTATCGTACCTCAGAAGGTAGCATAATTTCTGCAACATTATCGATTAGCTTCCCATGCAAACGTGCCTCTCTGCAAAAGCCAACAAAGGCTTAGCTATATGAGAGAAACTGAGAAAGATATATGATTCGCTTTAAAGAAATGAATAAATGAAAATAAAATAATCAAAGAAATAAACAAAAAGAGGAAGAAAGTGAAAAGGAAGATTTCAAGACGAAAGAAAACAAAGTGTTTTTCTTTTGGTAATAACAAAGTTGTTTTTATCTCTGTCGACTGGCATGGCTGTCTGTTTAACGTAAACTAAATATAGAACTATGTTATATATATTATGATAAATTGTTTACTTTATTCTAGTATAAAGTTGAGAAAATCAATCTTTTCCTCCAACCCATGTGTTTGCCCATTTGTTCATGTGTTAACCATTCTAAAAGAACTTTAATTTACCTAAATACTGTATCTCGAAATAATTTGAATCGAAGAAATATGCATGAGATATTCTAATTAAAAATGGCATATCTAAAGATTATTTTTTCGCTTAGTGCTTATTAATTGTCTAGCAAAATATAAACGCACTAGATTATATATGTATGCATACAAATTTTATTTTTGACTATGATATTCATGTAATGAATCACTCTAAAATTCAGATTTGGGGTTTAGTTATTTCTACCCATTGGCTATATTCATAATATAATATCATTTTGCTTAGTAGTCCCACAACATCCTACGAAATAAGGTTGATTAGATCAAATATACGCTCCATGCAGAATCGTATATATATATATATGTGTGTGTTTTCTTGTAAGCGTGTATATAATCTGGATGGCTTTATCTATTTCTAAATTCTCTTTGCCAATTATATTCAGTTTTCTCTTTCAATTGTTAAATGAAGAGGAGGAGATAGAGAGAACAACACATCATGTGTTTTGTCTCAACTCTGATCCATTGGATTTGTGGCTGAGAAAGAGACAAAACATAAATACAAAGCAGAAACATAAACCTAACCCAATGAATCTTAGCAACACTTTGGCTATATTTCTTTATACATTAATATGGCTTCTGTTTAGTATATATAAGGCAAACAGATATCTAAATTATTCCAACTCCGCTTTTGGTAATGTCTATATTATTCCAACTATCCCTCTTTCCAAGTCTTATAACGTGTGTATAAAGAGTCATATAGAAGAATGCACATGCTTAAGCAAGATTCCACAGTATATAGTTATATGTATAGTAACAATGGAATAATCATCTATATCTAGGCATGAATGAATATATAGATAGATATCTACGTACCCGGAAGAATTGGTCCATAGACCATTTGATTTCTCTAGAGGATTCGTCAATTCCTCGCTATCTCTTGATTTTCGATTCATATCAAACATCCACTCGTCTGAGTTATTATCTCCTGAAGAGCCATTTTCATAGACATCAGATTGCCCTGAATCACATTTAGGAAAGTAAAAATTAGGGTTTCTATCATAATCACATTTTAATTATTAAACCTCTAGACAATAACTTCACCCCAATAGAATCTGAATTATTTCTCTAAACTCTAACCTGACGAAGCTGCTGCTTTGTCGGTTGTCTTCACTGTTCTGTACATCTGATATTATATATAAAAATGATAAGTCAAAAATATAAAAAAGAAAACGCATGTTCGATATTATAATTTCGATTAAGTCAAAAAGCAAACTCTAAAATTATATATCGTCTCAACCTCGGTATATATATATAGATGCATGCATCGAATTATATGGCAAAGGAAGAAGATACCAAAGAAAGGAGACCAATGTACTGTTGTCTTCCGACACAGTTGAATAGTACCAACAAATTTTCAAACAATCAGAAACATATATAATATATATACACATAATTATATTCCATATATATATATATGTACAGACACATTGGAAGATAAAAAAGAGAGAAAAATATAGAACTGTTCGGACACAGAAGCATTAATTGACATTATTAATGAAGTTTGCGATTTTCATGTACCCATGCATGAATTTATGTGTCTAACCATGGTTAAAACCTAGCACATTAAACATATGGAGAAGTGGAACCATGGTTAAGTTAAATAAACTCTCTCTCTCTCTCTCTCACTGTGACTGTGTGCAAGACCAAAACCATTTCATCATTGAGAAATGATGGTGTTTCTTGCACTCTCCCTTTTTGGTTTGTCTATATATATATATATTTTTATTATTGGAACTAATTTTGACAAGCGAAATATTCATTTAATTAGGAAATTCCCTAATTAGATTGTCCTAAGATTTTGTGTTCTTAACCATACAAATATTATCTCTATATCTATTACAAACAAATAGATAACTCAATTACACTTGATTCTTATAATTATAAAAATATACATCCATATGATTATGTAGAAACAAACTCTGTGTATAACCCAAGAAAAAATGGGAGATAAGAAACCAAAAGCACTGATGTTTTTCTTGAATTTCTTTAGGAACATTTTATTTATTTATTTAATTAGCACAATTAATTACGTAAGTTTCTCCTTCTCTCTCTAACTTTCTATTCTATGTGTGTCAGTAATTGTAATATTGAGTAATTTTTGGTTTACTTGTAATTTGTGACAGAACAAGTTTATTCTTCCAAGACGAACTAAAATTATAAACTTGCAAAAAGAAGACTGTCTATCATCTATAAAGACCATCAGATCCAGCAGGAAAAAAGGATTTTTTGAGAAATAAAATTTAACTTTTTTTAATATGTATGGAATGTTTATATACGTTTTTGTCTTAATTCATCCAAGGACTGCATTATTGGTGGGAAATATCAGATTTGATTAAGATAAGAATAAAAAGGAAGGATCAGAAGAAAACAAGATTCGATTTGTTCTGACTCGAGTGGAACTCTGATTTAAGGAAGTTACCGAGTCAAATGCATCGATACCCGAGAAGATTATTATCAACTAATTATATACTTATAACTTTATCCATCATCCCAACTTAATATTAATGAATATAACAATCAGAGAAATTATTTTCTACACTTATAATAAATATACCTGTAAATGAGACTTAACATGAGCCAAGGTGAGATCTTTAACATCCATGAGCTCAAGAACTGATTTTGGTGTTGCTCCTAATTAGTAAGTAATCAAAAACAAAAGAACCGATTTAATAATTTTTGGGTAATTAAAAAATGGCATAAAGAGACAATTGCTTTAAGCTAAAAAGAACATACTTTCATGGCCACCGAGTAATTCAACGGCGTGAACGAACCGGGCATGGAGAGTAGTGGTCCATCGCATCCGAGGAGCTCTCATGCTTCGCTTAGCTGGGAATCTTGGCATGAACCTCCCTCTGTTTAGAGCCTGGTGATGATGATTGTGGTAATTAGGGTTTGTAATTAAACCGGAGTTACTAACGCTACTAGTACCAAAGCTATTGATGTTCTTGTTGTTTCCGGTAAGAGCCGGTGAAGAAGAGGGAATTAGAGACGACGGATCGAAAGGGAAACACGGCGGCGGCGGACGGTGATGATGATGATGATGATGATGAGGTGGAGGAGAGTTTTGATAAAGAGGGATTCCTCTTATTGGTCTTAAGTGAGTATTAAGATCATGAGTAAGAAACCCTTGTAAGGGTTGTTGTTGTTGATGTTGCTGTTGTGTTGGAAACTGGAAAGAGGTCAAGATGTTAGAGCCGTTGCAACTATTTGGGAGAAGGTGTGGATGATGATGATGTTGATGATGAGAGTTGTTAGAGAGCGAGAGGTCTTCAAATGGATGATTAGTTGTTTTTGAGCTGGAATTAGAGACGAGAGAAGATGTTCTTGAATCAAGAGCTCTTCTCCAAAACCCTAAATCGAGTTCCTCATGTCCTTCTTGATCTGATGTTGTTCTTCTTCTCTGCCAGGTTGATGATGGTTTGCTGTTAGGAGGACTAATCTGTAAAGATAAATCGGGCTGAGCAGGAAACAGCTCCATGAAAGAGAGCTTTAATAACTCTTCTTCTTCTTCTTGATCTTCTTGAACAGATTCTTCAGTCGGTTTGAAACCTAGCTAGTTCTTGTTTTCTTGAATCAGGACAAAGAATAATAAAGAAAGTTGTCTTTTTTTTAATTGTGGGTAGGGAGGAAAAAGAAAAGGGTATTGAGGATTTAAGGAAGAGATTTCTGGGTTTTGTTGAGAACGTTTTTTCTATTGTTTGAGGTTAAGCAGTTTTTGCAAAGATTTTTTGAGATATATAGAGAGAAAATCAATGACAAGGTAGTATGTAGTGAATGGTTGTTTCTTTTGTGTGAAGTATATGTGAGAAAATGACACTTGAGCATGTGTGAGAGAGAGGAGAGAGGAGAGAGAGTCTTTTGTGTGGACATGGGGGGCTAGAGGAACTTAGGTTAATAAAGGAGGAAGAAAAGCTAAGGGATAAAGAAAATAGAAGAAAAGAGAAAAACAAAAACAAAAACAAAAATTGGTTAATGGTATATAAGGATTTCTTTTTTCTTTCTTTTTTTTGCACTCTTTTGTTTTCTTTGGAGGAGAAAAGTATATCCTTTATTTGTGTTTTAAACATTTTTATTGTTCTTTCCTTATTATACATTCCACCTTTTATTGTCTTTTTTCCCCCTAAAACCAAGTAAATTGAATTTTCAAGTATATATCGATCCTATATTTTATGGATTGGTTAAATTGAGGTTAATTACTTTTGGTTATTTGGTTTCGTTCTAATCAATTTTTAGCGACGACAGTTCAAAGTCTGTGAAGTTCATCAAATTGTCATAACTTAATTTGAGTAGCATAACTTTGGGGAAAGGAAAAGAAAATAAATTTTCGTATACGATGATGTACGCAATTATAAGAAAATAACGTTTATTTCGGTATAAAGTGCTTTCATATGAAAAATTCCTTCGAGTGACTTTTCTAAACATAAATTAACTAAAATATTCATCACATGAAGAAGAATAGAAAGGTAAAAACTTTGGAATGGTTTAATCTTTAACATACCACACGCTCTCCATCCTCTGCTTTTAACTGAAACCCAAGGTTGATTTCTCCTTTTTATGAACCCTAAATTCATTCCAAAAAGAAGCATAAAATTTTATATGAAAAAGTTTAAGTCACCAAAGAAAAGGAAGAAGAAAGAAAAAGATGAAAAGAAAGAGTGAGAAAAAGGAAAAAAAGAGGAATAAAACAAAGTTTGCTTATTTTAGCTTGTATGACTCTCTTTCACATGATTATCACTTTTCTCTTCTCCCTATGTGTTTTTTCCCTTTCATTTCTAAATTATACCTTAATGATTAAAAACCCTTACCAACATCATTTTTTGAATAATCAGTTTTGTTCGAGTGATGTTAAAATCAAATCCAACATAATCATTGTGACTTCACTTATGCAACTGCTATAGTGAATATCACAATTGACGATAGTGTATGATGACAATATGAACTATTCGTACAATTATAACCAATTCCAAAATCTCATACAATATGAAATAAGAAGAAGTCTATAATATTATATAAACAATATTAACTAATTAACTACCGAGTGATTTATAGTTGGTAATCCATAAACTTTGTAATTCGGTCGTTTATTGTCGTGTATGATTATTTATCAAAATTTTATTTATAATAACTAACAGATGAAAGATGCTATTTAACATATAATAATTTGTATCAAATATCATCTATTTATTTATTGTTATCTTTGTTTGTTTGAGACCGAAGCATGTATTTAAATCTAGAGTGTTTAAGTTGTAAAGGATATAAGATTTTTTTTGACCATTTTCGGCTAAATGCAAAACAATCAAATTACATTCAATTTAATTTTATATTCGAAAATTAAAGATTAACTAGAAGAAATTAGTATCATCTTAATTAAAAAATTTAGTAGCATGTCATACAAGAAGGATTGAAAAGACATAATTTCCTTCCTAATACAGCCAACTCAAGTCTATCAAGTTGGGGATAGAAGAGTAATATAAACTACAGGCAAATTAAGTTTATATTCGAAAATTAAAGATTAATTAGAAGAAATTAATATCATGTTAATAGAAAAATCAAGAGATCAGTAGCATATCATACAGAAGGATTGAAAAGACATAATTACTTTCCTGATACAGTAAATTCGAGTCAATCAAGGTTGGGATAAAAGAGTAATTTACAATGTCGGATTTAAACGCGAGCTATTGTTGTGGTTTTTTTTCGTAAGGACAATCAAGATAAAAGACAGCCCAGACCCAATCAAATGACTCATCTTTAAAATATATTTCGCTATATTGCTTTTAAAAAATTAAGAAAAAACCCGATAATCACATGACTACTTAGAATAAAAGAGAAGGGTACGTTGAATAACAAACTTCGAATGCTTCGAAATTTGATTGATTCTAAAATATTGCCGACAAATGATTTGAAGGATACCTGCAAATTAATTACGAGAGATTTAAATAAGGGATGTGTTCAATATAAACCATATATATTAAATCATCTTGACATAATGGTTAGTAGTGCTGATGACTTAGGCCTTGAGATCGGCAAGATACCTCCATAGGGAATAGAAATTTCCATAAGAAAACGACATTTGATCTTAATTTTCTTGAATTTCACAAAGATGTGTACTATGCATTTGATGTTTATTTTGTAAATTAAAATGTAATTAACTACAACTATATAACCACAAGCATTCTTCATTAATGACAAATTATTAAACTATTCGTATTAGATTCTTGATATCTCCTAGGGTTCCCAACAAACAATAAGAAACCGGTGTACTTAATATTGAACCATGTTTGTTGTTATTTTATTTGAACCAGGTTTAAATGAACTCTAATACTCTATAGAGGGATAGAAGAATGAATTTCATTATTTCATACACGGAATTAATTTATACTTGAAACACAAAAATTAAAGTTAAAATAATGTCACAAATTATTTATATGTATATATATATATATATTATTAACATTGATAATTTGAAAGATGATATCTGCACTATTTACTTAGCCTTTGGCCAATGTTGAGATAATAGAAAAATAGAAGTCCAACTCTCCCAACATTAAATGTGGCAGAACCTCCCTCGCTTTTAAAATTACGAAACATTAATGGTTGCAGCAACCATTACGGAGCATCATACTATAATAAAAATACACTTTACGTACAAAAAATATATAGAGTACTACATATATACATAGGTAGTTAGGTACGGATTTGGCTATTGAATGGTCAATGCAAACACCTTCACGGCAATTAGAACTACGGTCTATTAAAAAAACATCCATGCTCCGAGGATATATACATATAACTAGATATTCTTTATATATATATATATATATATTTCTGTATACTTTCTAAAATTTAAATGAAAATAGAAAATAAATTATATAAATACATCAAGTAATATTAATTTCCTTTAATACTAAAATTTACTAGTGTAAATAAATCATACTATGCATAGCTATATCAAAGTCTATTATTGTTATATGCAACAATTTAACACTACATTAAAGTCTGCATCAAGCAAGACATATTGACGCCATTATGGTTTTATATCGAAGTCTAGACAAATGTTAGGATTCTACATATGAAATAAAAAAATACTGACACTATTATATATAAAGGATATGAGCTAATCTACTCGTAACTAGTTAATTTTGAATTATATCACAATATAGTTTATTGATCCCAGTTGGGTGATTCAAGAAGAAGTTACTACTAGTCTTACAGTGAAATTCGGTAGGACAAGGACCAATAAGAATCATATTTCAAAGAAACTCGTTAGAATTTCATTTTTTAAGTTTAAAAGAACCAAAGCATATAACCTATACGTTCATTATTGATTAATTTTAAGTTAAATAAACAACACTTTAAAACTCACGGTGTTGACATAATTTCTTATTTTGATTATGGGCATGTTCGTTTAATAGTTGTAGGTGGTTGTGGTTGCGCATGCATTTTATAACTTGCGCTTAAATATTGTAATTTTTGTTTGTTTAATAGCCGTGCGTCTGTTCGCAACGATAACCGCAATCTTCTGCGGTAAGCAAACGAACAACAATTAGTTACAACCGCAACCACAACAGTACTAAATACAAGAATACCAAACGTATTGCCAAATTTCTTCAAAAACTGAAAATTTATAATGCAGCGATTTGCGTTTGCTGTAATGTTTGACCGCAGAAAACTGCAGCTGACAAACAAACATCGTTTAAATGCATGCTGCAACTTCAGAAAACTGAATCTGATAAACAAACATGCCTTAATATTTTTTTATAAAACACATGACTGAGATCAAGTATTTATTCTCTTAAACCAAATGGACTCGTTTGATTGATTCCATATTTCAAAAGCATAATGTGTAGGTAACCAAGCTAGCTGATGGTTGAAAATCAGTTTCTCTCCCAGAAAAAAAAACCCCATTCTCTCGATTGCAAGATAAAGAAAACAGGAAGTAGAAATTTGAGAAGTATAGTTTTCAAATTTAGTAGCTATCATTTAATTATTTAAGCAAATGTAGATTATTAAATTCGCAATACTCGTTTATACGTATTAAAAACTTCGGGTGGATTGTGATGAAAGAAAATAGTTTTCACATAACAATTTGATGACAGATTTATATAAGTACCACTACCACTACGAACCACTCAGATTTTTATATTTTCAAATATTTGAACATATAACAATTAGATCTAAATTGACTACAAAAAAGAAAGAAAAAACAATTAGATCTAAATGGTTAACTTTTTGGTAATTTCAACTGTCGACTGTTTATATCAAATCAATTTAATTCAAATGATTCCAATTCAATAGTTGTGAATTGTGATTAGATTGAATATTAAAAAAATAATTTTTCACAAATTGATTTTTTGTATATACACTACACACTCGATATTTTTTTCGCAAGGTCTCATAATTTAATAAAAAAAACAAATAAATGTTCTAACTACATGAATATACCAAGATTTTACCCATGTAGATCTTTGAAAATTGAGATATCAATCAATAGAGTAGACTATCGTAGATCTTTGATTGATAACAGTTATAAAAAATTTTATGTCTAAAAAAGAACTTTAAATCAATTATATTTCAAAGACTTTTAGTGAGTTTTACTAAAATTCACTTTTTTATCATCAATTTTTTTTTTTCCTAAAACCATAGTTCAGAAATTTTACAAGCCGTGATTTTCTTGGAAAAGAGTCAAAGCTACAATTCTCATATCTACTATTATATCTATAGTAACAAATGACCACAACTTCGACCACTATAAGAGTCTAAGACAAATTATATGTATGTTGATATATATATATATATATATTTTTCTTGGAATAAAGTAATCAAAGATGATTATTAGGTAATGTCTTGTTCAAAATAAAATTTAAAAACAGATTTTGTTCTTTGGTGTGATCATACCTCACAAAAAAACATTCTAGTAATGTTCTTTGAATTTCAACCTTTATAGTACATTCAACAAAAAGATTTTGTTCCCATTGAGTGGTGGCTCTTTTCAGGTGGAATATTACTTTTCTTTAATTCTAAAACATACAATTATATATGTGCATTTTGAATTTGGTATCCATTTAATAATATTTTAAGTAAATGAGAATATCTTTTTTCAAACATTTCTTTTGATTAGGTTAATCTGTCCACATCATGATACATAAACCTCTCTTTTTCCCGCATAAATGTTTAGTAACTTAACTTTTGTTTCACATCAAACCTTTTCTCAGAATATTTTAACACAAACGACTTGTGATAATTATTATCTAGACAAAAAAAACTGCTATCGCTATCAATTTTTTCCCAAAATAATTCTTATATACCCAACTTTAGCATATTGATTTGCAAATATACACTACAAAGGTTTTATTTTTTCATATATTTTTTACTTGATAATTTAATGCTTTAAAACATCATTATTTTGTAACATTTCATATTAAAAATAAATTATAGATGTTTTGAATATTGCAATATTTATTTTATTAGCGATATATAGTAATTTTGTAGCTGTAAAATCAAAATCAAATAACGAGTTGGTAATATTTTAAAATAAAAGATTACAAACTCTTAATTATAAATATATTAAATAATATAGTATAATAGATCATTACCTTGAGTTTCACTATAAGTTTATGGACCAGACTTTCTGTTATACAAAATGCATATTTAAAATTGAAATATTTCGGGAAACTATGAAACTTAATATGACAAACAGGAATATGCCGCTTATTAGTTACCTAAAATCTTAAAAACAGAGTTGTAGATTGTGATCATTCTCAATGTGCACTGTGTGGAATAGAAAAAAAAAACAATTTAATCACGTTTTTTCTTCAAATGTCCTCTAGCACTATCAATATGGGTGCTCTCGAAAATACCATTAGCTATATGATTTTATACTATTTTTTCCTAGAAGACATGTAGATTATCAGGATAATACTTTTTCATGGATACTTTAATATATATGGAAAGTGAAAAACGATAGACTCTTTAGTAATTTGAACAAGAACCCACAAGAGGCATTTAAAAATAGCAGAGAGCGAGGTTTTAATAATCTTTATATTCCTTTGATTTTGGGTTTCACGTATTTACCAGTGATTTATAGATAGTTTTCATGAAAAAACGAAAAAGAGACATCTATCTTTTCACACACTTGAGGTTGTTTTCTTTTCACGACGATGGAAATAATACATTATAGAGGCAAGGAACGTACTTAAGCAGAAATCTAACCCAACTACATTCCCAATTAGAAGCACTTATCAGGACTATCACCTTCATGATTGCACAACAACAAACATCAATAGGATTCACACACATACTTGGTTAGAGACAGTTAAACTATTAGTATTACTCTTGCTTGTAAAGTCCTCTAAATGAGTGTTGAATCTTGACACACTTGGAGGAAGTGGAAAGGAACAAAGCTTTGTGTTTATTTTTCTCTCTCTTTCATTCCGCCTATTTCAATTTTTAAGGCGTGCAATTTAGTTCAAAGTAATAGACTTTATTTATACGAATATTATTTATGTAAATTGTATATTTTCGGTTTGGAATTTTAAACTGCTTTAATTAATTAATATTTTCTGACAAAAAAATCAAATGTAGATTAGTTTTTAAATAATTTTTAAGTGTGTAAGTTTTCTATATTTTTAATTTTCTGAATATATTATTTTAACACTTTGAAATTTATTGTCGATTTGGAAAACTACATGAACGGAAAAAGAAAAGTAATGTCAGATAGAAATTAAACATTAATTTAAGATTTTAAATGAATTGTTTAAAACGTAATATTTAACTACTATACATTAGAATAGAATTACTACATTTAAACACTTTCAGACAAATTCATTATCAATTTTATGATTGTTTCTGCTTTAATATATAAGAATTAAAAAAAATTATGATATTGTAGCTTAATTTTCTGTTCCAGTATAATGATTTAGTATGATAACATATGCATATATACTTTATTGGTTGTTAAAAGATATTATTCTAAAATCATTATTCCTCACTTAGGAAAACTAGGATTTAACTTAAAATTACAGTATATATGATAAAAAAGATTATTAATGTGCCAAAAGTACAAATTAGTGGAAGATTGAATTGATTCTCTGCCAAATTTTGATGACATTAGTGGATTAATTAATAACAAAAAAAGATTCAATGATGAGATTTTTGTATGTCCATAAAAGTTTCTTAGATAGAAGACGACTTAGGAAATAATTGGTGGTTACATTGGCCCATGTCAAGTTCGAACGTTCTCTAGATCATCTCTATACTAAAAGCAAACCCATAATGTGACAGGCGAAGTCAATTTCGCCAACAACCACGAGCCGGTTCAAACCCATAATCCAATCTAATAAACTAGAATCCGACTAAAGAGTGGTCACCTTATAAATACATGTTCATATCCTCCGATTTGGGGATTATTAGATTCAAGAGATAAGAAATTTGATACTAAATGCATACCGATTTCTGCGATCTATTCAAAATAGCTCAGAAAACAGCCATTTTAACCGTATAGTGGTCTCTTTACTCCAACTGAAAACTCGACCACTTAATTACTCTTCCAATTTCCTCAGTTCTCTAATTAGTCACTACTAAAAAATATACCCGCGTGTTGCGCAAGATTTCAATTTTAAAACACCATAAAAATTAAAATATAACAAAATATAATGTAAAATTATATAAAATTTATATACAATTATTTTAATTCTAAAATATTAAATGATGATGATTATTATTATTTATATAATAACTATAAATATATATCTATAAATAATAAACACTATAAATCAAAATATGTTATATTTTTAATTATTTTATAAATCAACTATATTAAATTTAGTAATAATTTTCTTATGATCAAATGATCTAAATATTTTTGAAAAATTACTAAAAAAAATTAGATGCATTTATTAACTAATCACTATCGTCTCAACATAACACATGATATTTTAACACTCATAGAAAAACATTTTAAAGAAAATCTAGTATGGTTCTTTCCTTAAAACATAAGTACTCTTCTGGATTTCAACCAAACTTCTTATAGCCTTGCGTTTGCTATTTATATATTTGTGTTCATTTTAAATTTTAAATATTATAATTATTTTGTAATTTTTTATTTTTAGTCATCTCAATTTATTATAATTATTTTTAAAGTATCATTTTTTTTCTATTGATTTATTATTTTTATTTTAGTAATATATTTTTTGATTTATATTTATTATTTTCAGTCCTATAATAACCCATATGATTTCTGTTTCAAATACTTATATAAATTACGTATATTTTAAGTATGTTACATTTGTGTTATTATTATTCAGTTTAGTTTTACTTTAAATAATATATTAATTAAAAATAAGTGTTTATAGAAGTTTAGTTTTAAAATTAGTTATTTTAAATTGATTACTTATAGGATCCACAATACTATATTGGTGATGATATGAATATGAGAAAACTATGCTATATCACATATATATAATTGTTTAATATTGTATACTGAATGTAAAAACAAAACCTTCATTATGTAAATGAAATTTTCATTGCATTTTATTACATGTACGAATCAAACCTTTGGTTTTGAAAAGTTATTAAACAAAGATGTATCATTGAACGGTAGGTGAATTTATCATCGTTGTCTTATTTTTTATATCAAATCATCATTTGATTTTTTATGTTCACATGCGTCTTTGGAACCATTAAAGTATGTGGAACATTTTATTTTTCTCCATCTATAGTACGTGGATTTTCAAAGTGGAAAATGCATATTGTTAACTCGAATGTCTCTACGGTAAACGATGCTTTTAACAAAATAATTTTTAAACGAAAAGGGGAGACAAAATGAATCTTTCCAGTGACTTTGAGTAAAGATAGGTTTTTTGATAAATGCCCTACAAAATCTGTTCAAAGACTAATCACTCCACTTATATAAAGGTAGTATAACAAAAATGAATTAATTTAAATATTATATGCATATTGACAAGAACCATTACCATTTCTTATTTTTATATTGTGACGGTTCTCTCATCTTTATATAGTCTTTGTCCTATGTAAATTTGGTTAATATACTTAGAACTTCTCCAATGTCTCTTCAAATTAATTCTCAAGGAAATTAAAATAGTGTCTACTGTTTTTGAAAAACAATAAAAGAAATCTTTTTGTTGTCAAACTCATATTTGTGTTGAAATATAAATACAATGGTAAAGTCCATATATAAGACTATATATCAACAAAATATGATTTCTACCATATCTACTGCTAATAAAAAATTAAGAGTTTGAATAGTTTTCTCGCAAACGTGGTATTTATGAATAGTTGTTGTTGCATATGTTTAATACCAAATTACCAATCATAGAAACATGTATAAAGTAGTTTTATATGTTAAAGCATTAGTGCACTAATATCTACCAATTAAAATGACATGCAGCGACACATCATCATCTACTACTAATAAAAGGGATAATCTGAGGTTTCTCCATGTGTCCACGTAAGCAAAACCAAGAAGCTTGAAAATGATGCCACGTCGCAATCTACGTCGGCCAGAAAGTTTACTCGATATCCAATTATAGTAGGTTTAAGCGGCTCACGATCTAACTGATTGTCTTTCCCAAAATCTACTATAGAAGTATTGGAATCTCTTCTCCTTAGCGTTTGATAGACCATCGATCTCCCTTTTAACTAGCCTTCTTAGATACACATATGTTAGAATTGAATTCTTTATACCAGTTAAGAGTGTTGTCGTTCTCAGTTCTAGATTGCCCAAATAGTTTTCCGTCCTCATCTACAATTGTTGGAAGAGAACATCAGACACCATTCAGTGGGAGCAGGGAGGGATTTGATTCCATATTTAGTAAAGATATAACAGTGTAAGAAAGTCCATTCTATTTTTGCTAAGTGTACAATTTGATTATTCCCTAAGGAAGAACTCACGATCTTTACAAAGAGTTGTTTTCGGGTTTGCTAAAGATTCCTGAAACTAGTTACACTACAAGAAAATATTGGATTTGCTACGACATTTGCGACGACAATATATTGTAGCAAATTGTGCGACAATTTTAAGATGAACAGCTTATGGTCGTCGTAAATTTGTCACTTTTTTAAATTTTATGAAAAAAAATTTGTAACGATTTTGTGACAATTGTGTTTATAGCAAGCTTTCTGTTTTCTTGTAGTGTTAGCCTCTACCCCTCTCTTTTTCCTATCCACATATTCTTGGTAAAATTTTAAAACGTAAGAAGCATTACTCCATTGTTTTTATTATCTGGAAAATCAAACAAATGGCATTTCCATTCCATATGAGAAGGGAGACTAAACTAGGAACTATGGCTTCTTTGGTATTCAAACAATTAACCTCAAACACATGCTCATTTCTTTTTATTCATTATTTGTTCCTTTTCTTGTTTCGTTTTGGTGCTCTCTTTTTCTTTTTAATGATATTTTCTGATTTTAGAGATGTAAGACTACCTAATTTTTCTTTCTTATCCACATTTGAGTAACTATTTATTTTTTTAAGTGTTCTCGAAATTTTTTTGTATATACAAGACTATTTTTTGGGGCTTATCACTTTTTTTCTTCATTCTAATCACCATTTCCCCATCAAAGATTACTATTAAACCCTAAACTACTATTATATTCTTAAGCTAATGGAAAAGACTATTACTTTCTCCAAGAATTTTGCAAATGAAAACATACAAGATATTTCACTCAATCAAAATTAATTCATGTTTTGAAAGCAAAGGCTAAGATGAAGATGGGAGAACAATCTTAAAGATGAAGATAACCATTCGAGTGAACAATAATTGTTAACACATTAACGTGTATACGCACGATAAGTTTATTTAAGTGTTAGAAAGAAACATACATTGCCATGTTTTCTACATACTTGCTTCAGAACCTATCCACAATCATATCAGTTTCAAGAATTGAAAGTTAAACAAAGAGGCCACAATTATGTCGAAAAAATGTTGGAACTTTGATGGGATTTTGCTGCTTCATTGTCATCATCTCTGAGCCATCCACTGCAAGATGTCCTTCCTGATCACACCGTCGAACCCACCGCCTCTAACATAGCTCGGTTGAATCAAACTGGCGGCTACACTACCACTGTAATATCTGTACTGAGTCGTAGTTCCATTAGGTCTCGGCGGTTGGATCATCACAGAAACAGATGGGAATGGTTTGTGTCGAAAGTGTTTCAATGAGGAGAACAAGTGCCTATCGGATTCACGGTTTTGTGGAGTCTGCGTTGTGTTGTGCGATTTGGAACGGGACATTTCCGCTTGTTTTTTTGCCTTGTCCATGTTCGAGTTTTTGCTGTGTGGTAGTTCTGGTCGAGTACGAATCTGAGCTGCTGGTTTCATTCGATCAAGCCAACGAAGAATCCAGTTTCCGAGATTCCGACCAACTTCTATATCTCTCTGCTGTATGTTCTTGTGAACCGTAACTGCCACATCAAAGATTTTACGCGTCCTCCTGCACAAAACAAGAGAATACAGAAAAGAACTGAAGCTAAGCTCTCAGAAAAGAGGATCACAATGAAGAAATCAATACCGCAACAAACATTAGACTAGATTTCAACATGAATCCCTAGAGTTTCTATTTGATTATCTCTATTGGGACTATGTTACTGTAACAAAGATATTCATAAACTTCTTCAAGAATCCGTGTTAATGAACAAGCAAATATAATGTTAGTGACAGATTCAAAGACCTCAATTAGATTGTTCTCTTCGAAACAATGGTGAATTCAACAATTTCATACCATCAAACACAATACTAGAATCTCATACACTTCCTTCTTCATTCTAGTTTTGATACTCCTACGAATCACATCGAAAATCCTCTAATTGCTAAAGATCAAACAAAAACGAAAGCAAGAATCGAACAATAGAGGAACTGCTTCGATCATCCAGATTCGCAATGTTTTTTTGTATCTATTAATCATCAATGCCTCACTGATCGGTTTGAACAAACGATTCGGAACCATAAACCGAATCAACAATTTCAATTACAGAATAGTGCAATTTTCTCATTCCAAAAACCTAATTTCCCAAATTGAGATTTCGTTTCCAAAAACACAAATATCAGAAGCAACCAAAATCGAAATGATCTCGAAAAAGTTCTCACCGATGAAGAAATTGTCGGATTTTGGGATGATTCGGACTAACAATACGACGCTGGATCTTCAAGACGAGCCTATAGGTTCGTCTCAGCCCCAAAAAGTAGGCTGTTCCTAGAGTTATCTCCCAGAGAACCATATTCCTTCTAGAACCTTCTTCTTCTTCTTCGGCTACGTTTCTCGGGTGATCGCCATTTCGTCAGTCACTGATCTTTGCTGGTTATCAGTGATGCAGTCTTCACCGTCTATTGACTTGTTCAAAGAGGTCACTTTGGGCCCGTAAATGGCCCAAATTGGCTGCATATATAAATGAGCCCAATTAAACTGAACTAATCTTATTTAAAAAAAACAATTTCGGCAATATCGTATTTTCAATGAAATTGAATACTATTGAAAAAATGAAATTAAATACTTTAACATTTTAATGCAATTCATTAATAATTTTAAAGAAATTGTTGTTATTTGTTTCTGTTTGTTGTCGTCGAAGAAATTTTACTATTGTAATTATAAATGGAAACATTTGTAAAAGAAAAAAAAAATAGAAACATTTGTAGCTTACACGTGCCCATAAAATTGATTCTCCACTTAAGAATAAAAAGGAAACATTCGGAGACCAAAGGTCTATAAATAAGAAACTAGTTTTTGCTACTTCATTCACAAATCTAAATTCTTCTACGATGACACATTCTAACGAAAACATGGCAGACGAAGAAAACCAAGTTCCACGCTGCCTTTGTTGTCCCATTACTTGTGCGATCAATTTCATAATAACACTGATCGTTTTCGTCTGCTTCGCATCATTCATCGTCTGGATCATGCTCCTATCCAACGCCGTGAATTGCAGAATTAAATGAATTCAACCTCGATCTCGAAAACAACAACATCCATTTCAATCTCTCTTTGAATTTCTCCATCAGAAACTTGAAGAATAGTATCGAAATCCACTACGATCGGTTTGAAGCTATGGTTTATTACAGCGATCAGCAATAAGGAGGTGTTTCAGTGCCGTCGTTCTACCAATGACACAAGAACACGACGGTTCTCGAAACTGTGTTCCAAGGCCAAAACTTGGTTTTACTCGGTGATGACGGTCTTCGGAAATTTGAAGATGATCGTAAAATTAGGGTTTATGGAATTGACGTGAAGCTGAATTATGTTTCTGCATTTAGTGACGTGGTCGATGAAGCCAATTGTTCGGTGTCATCTCAAAGTACCGTTAGGTTCCTCTACTCATCCGGAGGATTTGACTTATTCCAGTCAACTATCCTTTATTTTTTCCCTTTTTTGACTGTTTTCATTCTTAGTTATGGAATTTTGGTCTTTGATTTTGTTGTAATGGAATATTTTTATTTTATTTTTACCAGTTTATTACACAGAAAAAATGATTGTTTTCTAATGGCGAAAACATAAATATTAATTTTAATTAAACAATATTTGAATATGGCCCAAACTAGCCCAATACGATAGTGGATATGTAAATGGCCCACATTAAGCGAGACCAATTCTCGTGTTCTTGCTTCTTCAACTCCCTCCACGTGTCTTTTACGACATAGAAAGTCAAAAACAAAACTTATCTATTCAAAAATTAATTAAAAAAATCATATCTATCCTCTCTTAGAAGCAATTTCGAATTTTATGTTTTGCTTTTCTTCAAACATAAACCCAGAAATCCCTCTATAATCAGATTCTCTGGATCATTTATTGTTTATTTCTCTTCCATCGTTATACAACCTTTCAATTTTGCTTTACGTTCTCAATTTTTTCAACTTGTCAAGAGGGATCGTAAGAAATCAAAGATGAGCTTTCAGGATCTAGAAGCCGGAAAGTCATTGAAACCTCAGAGGAATTTGATTAACGGCAAGAGAGATGGAACACATGCGGTGGCTTCCGGTATCTTTCAGATTAACACGGCGGTTTCTACATTTCAGCGACTTGTTAATACTCTTGGTACACCTAAGGATACGCCGGAGCTCCGTGATAAGCTGTGAGTCTCCGTCATTTTGAAAATTTCCCTTGGAATCATTCATTTGATCCCATGTAGTCTCTCTTATGTTAATTTTAGCTGCTAAATTGAGTTTCTTGCTCTTATAAATGTAGATACTTTTTTTTTTTGGTGCAACATAGAGACTAAACTTGTTAGTTTTTTTTCATATATTCACTTGATTATATTTGTTTGATGCAAAACTAATGTTTTTGGATATTTTTTTGTGTAAAGATTTCATCTTTTTTCTTTTTGAGCTAATGAAAATTCTCGAGGTAAATAGGATTGCTTTTTGTGTATGTTGGCTCAATTCTCAACTAAATTGTTCAGGCACAAGACAAGGTTACATATTGGGCAGTTGGTGAAAGACACTTCAGCAAAACTTAAGGAAGCAAGTGAAACCGATCATCGTCGAGATGTTTCTGTAAGTGTTTCTCAAGATGAATAACTTAGAAGATGGAACATGAAACTATGGTTTATTCACTATGTATGGTTTTCTTTTGGAATTGGTATTGCTGTAGCAAAGTAAGAAGATTGCAGATGCTAAACTTGCAAAGGATTTTGAAGCAGTATTGAAACAGTATCAGAAGGCACAGCATATTGCAGCTGAAAGAGAAACTTCTTACACTCCTTTCGATCCAAAACACAGCCTTTCTTCAAGGTATGAGAACAACTGCTTGATAAGAAGCGGTATTAGTTACCTTTACTTCATCCGTAGTGATAATCCCTATTGTATCATCAATTTCAATATCAGAACCTCTAGTTGGAGAAACTTTAGTAATTGCTCCACCCGTTTTTGGTTGCAAGCAAACCTGTTGTGTTCGTATAGTCAGCTTGAAGTTAGTTATTACTGTTGTTTCTGTTTTCCTAAACCAGTGAGGTAGACATTGTTGGCTATGATAGATCACAAGAGCAACATGTCCTCATGGAATCTAGAAGGTTAGTAAGCTCAACGTCGCTTATTTCTGTAAACAACTTATGTGTTCACGCTTGTGACCTCTATTTTTTCATATATAGGCAAGAAGTTGTGTTGCTTGACAACGAAATTTCCTTCAACGAAGCGGTAATAGAAGAAAGAGAACAGGGAATACAAGAAGTCCAACAGCAAATCGGTGAAGTAAACGAGATTTTCAAAGATCTTGCGGTGTTGATTCACGACCAAGGAGCCATGATTGGTTAATCTCTCAAGCAAATTAAAAAAAAAACAGTAAAGATCAAGAAAGCTTTTGATTCCAATTCTCAATCTTCTTAAAAATTCTGTTTCTTGGCAGATGATATCAGTAGCCATGTCGATAATGCGCATTCAGCAACAGCTCAAGGAAAGTCCCATCTCGTGAAAGCCTCGAAGACACAACGATCAAACTCATCTCTGGTATAAATAAGCTGCTATTTATTCACATAGTCTTTTTCATGTTCCTTGCTAACTTTTTTTGTGGTGATTATACAGATGTGCTTGCTAATGGTGATATTTGGGATCGCTCTCCTCATCGTTATCATAGTAGTCGCAGCTTGACATGGCCAGAAACACATTCAAGAGAAGTCGGTTTTTCGACATTGAAATCTGAGTGTGTAAAGCCATACTTGTGTCTGTATATTCACTCTTCTTTCTTGTTCTTCGCTTATGTGAATGTTGATGGTTAAAAAATTGGAAAAGAAAGTTTGAGTTCGGTGTTTTGAGTCAGAGCTCGTATCAACATATGGCCTCCGGTATGGTTTGGTTTGACCAAAATTGTCGTTAGGTTCAGAAGGAAAATAACCAAAAATGTAAACTAATAATTTTAAATTAGTTATAGTTAACTTATTTTCCATAGATAATTTCGGAGAATTCAGTTTGATGAGATTCAAGTAAACCTCGACCGAATTTTGAAAAAAGAAATTGGCTAAGTTTGGTTTACCTTGGGTTAAAATTCGGTTTACATGGTTAGTGCTCAATTTTTTTAAAAAATTTTGTTTGTTTTAAATCGATTTAAGACTTTCGCCAATGGATCGTTGATCTCAATTTCTGTGAACATTTCGATTTGATTTCCCGCTCAGTGATGAACGGCGCATCTCCTGCTCATTCTTTGGTTTCGACGACCGCCGTAGCTGGAGGTGGTGGAAGCAGTGGCGCCGCCGCTGGTCTAGATGATTTCCATTTTCCACCGGACATACCCTCTATGCAAGAGCGAAAAGACGAAGCCATGCGCGGTCAGTTCTTACTCTTTCCCTTTGTTCATGATTTCGCATCTTAGGGTTTCCAATTTCTTGCTAAATTTGGGGTTTTTGTAAGATTCAGTAATCGAATTTCTTAGTGATCAGACAATTGAGTATCACATCTCCATTGATAGGGTTTTCGATACTATTATGTGTTTCAATTTCTCGCAAAAATTAGGCAATTTGGTGTCAAAATCTTTATTGTTAAGGTTACAAAACTTGAAAAATTGCTATCTAGAAATCTTCAATTTTTAGCTGTTCTTTGATTTGGTGATTCGACTGTAACTTATTGGAATCAATTGCTCATTGTTCCGATCTATGAAAATTAAATCTCAATTGATCATTCCGTCAAAATTACAATTTTATTCTTAATGAAATCTGAATATTAGTCAAATCGAATTATATAATTGTAATTATAAGTGATACCAATAAAAACACGATAGTTTTGATAGTTGTAACACTTGTAGTACGCGCTGTGCGCCCTCGGTTCGAATTTGCTATTTGTGTTACAATCAGTATAACTAGTTTTTTAATTAGTACAACTAGTACAAATTAGGACAATTATGTACGTCTATTTGTACCAGTTATACCGCCTATTTATACCGGTCGTACCGTCTATTTTTCTACAACTAATACAAATTGGTACAATTGTATACGTCTATTTGTACTATCTAAGTATATGTATTTGTAAATATAAAAGATACCAAGAAAAACACAATATCTCATATGGTACCGATCTTTGTACAAAGATAAAGAGTTCGAATCTTGTATTTGTATTAGTAAAATTAGATTTTATTTGTAAGGGATAGATGAATAAAAAAAAAAAATGGTCAATTAGTACATTTATATTCTAATTTTTCTATTAAAGTAAAATAAGGATAAAATAGTATTTGCATCTTGTTTTAAAAAAAAATAAAGTCAATTGAGATTAAAAAAGAATATATGAGAAAATGGGAAGGGAGAAAGCGTTAATTGAGATTAACGCCCAACTTATTATTGAGATGATTAGTATTGCTAATTAATTAACTCAGAAATGATTAGGCGACGTGTAGATTTAAAAAGAAGAGAAAAAAACTTGCTTTCAAGTGTTTGTTTGAGAAAGATGATCAAATAAATATATTTTGGCTTGTAATGGTGCAGTTTTAAAAGCTGATTTGATGACTGAACTTGATAAAGAGGTTAAATCCTTGGAAGAAGACAGTTGGATGTTCGAAGGTCCTCGTTCTCGAATCCATCTTATATCCAGAAGAGGTTTGTTTCTTCTTCAGACTCTCTTCAATACAATTCAGTAACTGTTTAAATATTAAAGTGTAAAGCCTGTTTTATTCGTCTTTGAATCAGTGTAATAGCAGTAATTGATCATTACATCGAATTTAAACTTTCATATATTGGCCATTCTCTAGATTAGGCAAGTAGATATGATGAGAACATTTGATAATATTTACTGTTTTTTTGTTCTTGTTCTTGTTCTTGTTGTTTCCGCGTTCCATCATCACTAAGACATTCTTATGATTCATATTTATGATCAAATGGGATTCTGATTAGGTAACTTTCTTAAGAAAGAAGGTGAAGCTGTGGCGAAATCAAGCATTGTCCAGCTTCCCAGATGATCAGATTCGGGTAAGAAAAGTTCAGAAATGGTCGTAAGCTATTAGTCCCTATTGTTTCGATTTATGTTGTTGATCACAAATGCGACTAAAACGTTGCGACTAAAACGTCGACTTATTTTTTTTTGTTTTCCATCCATGTATGTATACAAATGCAATTTTTTTGTTTATTAAAGCCATTGACTTTTAATAATAACTATTTCCAATTATTAGAAAAATAAAATGATAGCTATTTCAATAGTGTATATAATTGTATAAAATTGGAGAGATCATTATTCGTTTAATTAGCCTATTAACAACATAAAAATGAGACTGAGAGGGTGTTCGATTCAGTGGTCTGAAATCGTTGATGGGATTCTGATTATTCTTTGTCTAAATCTTTCCAATTTTTTTTCCTTTTTAGCTCAATATCATCTTTTTCTTCGCTTGTGTTTCTCTCAATTCCAAGAATTTGTTTACTTGTGTTATGTATTATTATTACTCAGTAGTCAGTACCCACAATGCTATAAAAGTTCTGAGATATTTTTATGTGATCTCATGTGTATTCCTTACAGTAAGAAAATAATAATAAAACATGGTAAAGAGAAACAATGAAGTGTTAGGAAAACAACTTATACACAAATTCAGTAAATGTGGTTTATATACACTCAGGCCAGGCTTTGAATTAAAAAAAAACATTAAATCTCTAGAGAGAATTATTATTTGTTAAAGATGATCAATATAATATTATATTTTTATGTTATTATTTTTAAAGAGAAAATTGGAAAAATGTAGTTTTTATGTTTTAATTTGCTAAATGGATATTTGTCTGTAATTAATATGTCGCTAACATCTTTATCTTTATTAAAATCAAATAATTACAACTCTGACATTGCTTTTTTAAAAGATATAGATCACCTATTTTCATAAAAAATATCATTATGTCTTTTTTCTCTTCTCTGCGTCCGGAATTACTCTCCTAATTTTTTTTTTCTCTTTTCTTTTCTTTTTATTTGTCTCTCTAAGAGAGAATGTCAATTTTTATAATTTTCACAAACATTATTCCCAAAAACTACCATAAAAACTACCTAAAATACCTAAACTACAAAAATTACTAATTTGGCAAATAAAAACATCAAAACTATGTAATTTGCAAAGTTATCCTTTTTTAAAAGATACCCAAAAAACAATAAACAAAAAAAAAATCATAAAACAATTAAAAATGTAAAGTTCACACCATAACTTGACAATTAAAACACGTTTCTTAAAGTTCACATTTTATAAAGCTGCAAAAGTTCACCCTAGGTTTCAAGATGAAGCTCTTCCACCAGGGCATCTCCAACCAGATCTCCTCGTAATCGGTGTGGATTTTCCATCTCCAGTTCAACTACGCCACGGTCTCCTTTTGTTTGGATGTTGGTGGTTTGTGGCTTAATCAAGATGTTTGAAACCAGATTTACTCTCGGGCTTTCATCCTCCAAGATTTGGTCTTTTTCAAAGCATGTATCTTCACTCTTTCACCCTCTGATGAAAATCTCTTCGAAGCGGCCGTCTCTGCCTCACCCGCTGGAACCACCAGACCTGTCAGACCCACCAGATCGGCCTCTATCTCTGTGTCAAAGCCCAATTTTATATCTCGCGCATGTTCTCCTCGCTTGTTACTGTGTCAAAGCTTATTCCTATTCGTCGCTAGGACTTGTCTCGCCGGACCGAAAGTTCTCTCCAGCCTCTTCAGAAGCTTGTATACTTCCGACCATCGCCATGTCTGCAACACCGAGCCTACTGCTCCCCCATGTATACTCTACTTCACCTTCCAACTCTCCTACTTTGGAATTTATTCGGATTAGGGTAGAGTATGTCGCACTGGTTTTGAGAATGCGGGATTTGTTAGATGATTTTGATGGTTTGTGTGCCCTCTTGTGACCCTGTTACCGCCCTAGTGCGGATCTTTTTAGTTGTTGTGTTGGAGTTGGGACAAGGATCTCTGATTATTGATACACTACCAGCGAATCTGGTTTCTTTGTACATTCATTGTCCTTTATGGAAAGTTTTCTCCTCCCATTTACGATAATTGTGTTTAGTGGTTCGGTTAAAGGGATCACTATGTTGAAGTTTTACCTAATGCAAGGCTATCAAATTATTAAAGAATATAATATCTGACAATATTCAAGCAGCTAAGGAGGTATTGAAAATGAAAAGGAGGGTCTGCTTATTTCCAGCTAGACAGTATCCATGTTTTTATTAATCAACGACAACTTCATACTTCACTTTATTTTTTATTAGTTAGCGTTTGTTTATGTGATTACCATTGTTGTATAACTGTCATACAAAATCCAAGGATAACCATTTGATATTTCATCGCACGACTGGGCTAAACAATAAAAATAAGATAACATTCAATTATAACTCTTAATTTGTATATGGTTCTAAAGATATGCGCAAGTTTAGATATAGTCAAAAAGTCAAAGCCTTGACAAGTTTAGATAACTCATGATTCATTATATAAAATGTCAAATAACTGGATTGTTTTCCTAGATATTATCAGAAAAGCCTGAAAAACTGAGCAAAGACATTCCCATAGCATTCCTATAATCCACTCTTGATCACTGGTCCGACCTGTTCCGGTTCCACGGCACAACATATAACGCCGATGATGAGGACCTCAGTATTGATCAGAGGACCTCCCAAACAATCTTAGAAAAGAAAATTAAAGAAATGATTTTACAACTTAACATACTGATAAAAAACAAAAATAAATACCACGTGATACAAATAAAGTAATTACGTGATTAACTACGAAATCTTTCTGTAAATAGGTATAATTCTCTCCAACATAACCCAACAGAATATTCTTCTTCTTTATTTTTTTAATGAGTACTCAATATTTTTCTTCTTTATTTTTTTTTAAGTTTAACAATTTCCTTTTTTTTTGTAATTGTTACGTTAATGTTAATGTTAATGTTTTGAGTTTTTCTTTATTTTGATGAAATGTTAAATTTATTGATCTATCAAGTGTTGTTATTTACAAGGAATATGAGTAAACATTGTAGAAAGAAATCATGAATTTTGTAAAGCTAGAAAACAAGGTCTTGGGTGTTGAAAAGACTGTTGCGATTATATAGTTTTTAGAGTTATTGTATCTTTTGATCAACCCAACGAAACCAAATAACCAAATATTTTAATATTTTAAATCCAAAGTATAGTAGAAGGGACTTTGGTTAGATTTGTTTTTGGCATGAGTTCCCTACAACTGTTAAAGATCTCAACAGTTATAATGCACTCAACTAATAGATGTGCTATCACTAATTGCTTGCAAATAACTCCACGTGTGGGTTTTGCTATTAAAAAAAATTGAAATTGTGGGCATTGTCCATAACGGCATAGAGCTTGTAGTTCAGGATATTTGTTTTTTATCCATAACTGATTTAGTTTTTCAATTTTGAACTAAGAGTTTTACCTTATGTGCAAGCTATCAAATTATTGAAGATAATATCTGACTAAAATGAACTATCTTCCAAATTGTCGATATAAAGATTCTCCCATTGGGAGAGAAATTGAGGTATGTTCTTTTGTTGTGATTCTTTATGTTGTAGATTTTTACTTATAATTGACCACTCATTATAAGTGCTCGTGTTTTTAATTAACATTCACTTCTATTCAACTCTCATGTCTTTCAATTTTATTCATTTACATATATTTTGTTAGTTGATGCATTTAAGATTTTTTGTCGTCAAAAAAAAAACTCTATCATTTAAGATTTATTTATATGTTCTTATATAAACTATAAATTTATATAATTCGATACAACAAATTTTTAATATACGATATTTCTCCCACGAGAAAGGGAGGATTGAGTACTAGTATGTAATAACTACAATATTTTATAGACAAAAATCATTTTCCCTTTTGCACTAATGAAAGTCTGTGTAGTCCCTATAACACTTTCGAGGCGTTTGATCCACATGTCCATCTGAAACATTTTATCTTTCACAATCTGCCATTTTTTCTTCATATTTGGTAAGCACATTGCATCCCTGATTAGAAAACTCCTTGGTAACATACATGTTGTTCAAACATGTGTTGGAAACTTGAGTTATTTCTTTCTCCGAATCAAAATCTAGTTTAGAGTTGGGTTCAGCTCGTCTATGATTTTTTCTTGTTTCTTCTTCAACTTTTGTTGAAACCATTTCGAGATCTTCTTCTCAGATTCAACTCGTCTATGGACTTTTTAATAAATAAATTAAAACTAATCACTATTTATCTATTAATTTCACCTTTTTAGTTATCATTTTACACATTTAAATTAATAGAAATCAATACTTATACCTTTTAATACTTACACATTTTAATTTCACCTTTTAATACTTATACTTACACATTTTAATTTCACCTTATACCTCAATGTTCTCATAGAAATAAATAATCAACTTTCATTTTTATTTTTATTTGATTATTATCAAAATTTTAAATTTAATATTTAGACAATAAATATATTAAAAGTCAAATATTGTTCGTCATTTTTCTGAACTGAAGTTACCTATTAAAAAATTAGGTTACCAATTATCATTTTTATCCAACTAAACAAAGATTACTAGATGAACGGATAAATGAATAGAAGGTAAATCCCAAAAATTCGACCTATTTTTTTACCATGTAAAATTTCAGAAGCAATTGATCACCACCACCTGAAAACCACAAATGTTTGAGTTTTAAAACTAGCGGTGACAAGTGTCGATCCCATTTGTGTTTGCCACGTGTCATGTTCCTTTTTATGTAACCTAGGACTGGAAAGCCACAAGTTCAATAAACTAGATGACACTTGTGAGAGAGCGACGTCACTAAGAATCACTCACACTCTCTATTCCGCCACCACTTTACCACCGCAACTCCGCCTTTTTCATCACCGGATCAGATCCATCTCCATCGTCATTTTTCATCATCATCAAGCCCGGACTCATCGCCGGTTGAAACCTTAAACGATCTCGAGAAACTCAACCTTTTAGGACAAGGAAGCGGCGGGAAAGTCTACAAAACCAGTCACCGAAGAACCAAAATGCTCTACGCGTTAAAAATCCTCCCATCAAATCTCAAGACAACCGCTATCGAAGCCGACATTCTCCAGCGAATCGAATCGAGTTTCATAGCTAATGCGACGCCTTTTTCGTTAATTCATCCGACCTTTGTTTCGTGATGGAGCTTATGGAGAAAGGATCTCTCCACGACCGTTGCTTGCTCAACACGTTTTCTCTGACCCGGTGTTATCAACTCTAACTAACAGAATCCTCCAAGGGTTACTTCATCTTCAAGAAATGAGAATAGTTCACGGAGACATAAAGCCTTCGAACCTCCTCATTAACGAAAAAGGAGACGTACAGATTGCGGATTTCGGAGCGAGCAGAATTGTAGCCGGAGGAGACTATGGTTCAAATGGGACATGTGCGTGTATGAGTCCTGAACGCGTGGAGATCCAGAGAAATGGGGTTTTGGTGGAGAAGTTGGGTTTGTAGTAGATGTGTGGTCATTAGGAGTTGTGGTTCTTGAGTGTTACCTTGGAAGATATACATTGACCAAAGTTGGAGATGAACCGGATTGGTCGGCTTTGATTTATGCGATTTGCTGCAGTGAGAAAGTGGAGATTCCGGTGAGTGGCTCAGTGGAATTTAGAGATTTTGTTGGGAAATGTTTGGAGAAGGATTGGAGGAAGAGACGCACTGTGGAAGAGCTTTTCGTCATTCTTTTGTGAGAAACAGATAGTGGTAATCTAGAGCAACAATTTTGGGTTAAATTTTTAAAATTTGCTTCGATTCAAGATCAGTTTTGGATAAAAAGTTTTTAAAAGGAATGGCAAAAAGAGATCAAATGAAACATATGGATAATATGTTGACTTCATTAAGTTCACACATTGCTCTTCTTCAAACAAAAAGGCGAAAAATGCATCAAGAGATTGAGACTTGCACATAGATTCTCTTAGACAAGCTTGATATAAGAAAAATGAAATAAATAGTAAAGTTCATGAAATGAATATGCTGCTCTCAGGCTGTGTTAACTCGGAGGACTTTCAAAACACCCGACATCAAGGGTTTTGCCTGAATGAACATAAAACATTATTACGACATATAAGCAAATATAGTTGATTAATTCGAGTTTGTCTGATTGATTAGTACCAAATAAAGTTAATTTAATTACCTTGAGGGATCTATGGTTTCAGGGGAGAGGGGACCCATCTGTTGAGTCAGATTATTCATGTGTTCAGTTTTGTCCCATTCATTTTGTTTCTGCTCTGTCTCATTGTCCTTGGTTTTAAGATCCACTGATGTTAAATCCATATCATCTGGAACTGTGCTTGACATGAGATCTTCAAAGAGTGAAGTATAGTCAACATGGTCTAAATCGGGATCCACTGGAATGTCGTCGAAGTCAAAGGGCAAAGAATCATTGATCAATAGATCTGGATCTAGGAAAGGACTAGACCCTTCTCCTATGTTTGGTTCCATGAAATTATCTGGCAGCATCTCAGAGATATTTTCTGGTAGCATATCAGTGAATTCGGGTAGAGTTAGATCATCAGCTGTCGGAATACAGTTCTCGGTTGCTACCTCAGGTGTTGCTGAAACCATTTCAGGAGTTGTTCCAATTGGTGATGATGATGACTGTATCTCAGAAGCTGTTGGCATCTCCTGAAGAGTTATACCTGATGTGTTGTTTGATGAAATCTCCATCTCTGTTTCATCTGTAGTAGAAGTACCATTACCTAGAATGAAACCATCATCGCCGGTTTTGTAAGGTTCCATCTTCATTAACTGTTTAAACATTGCTTTTGCTTGCTCGTGCATTGGAGGTTGATACTTCACTATCTGTCCATCAGGAGAAGCAGAATCCTTGTTACCAACAATGCCTTCTCGCTTGAATCTACGCTTCTTATTGTTATCACTGATTCGCCTGCTATTCTCGTTTTTCTGATTCTGCTGATGTAAGAACTGTGATAGAAAATGAGGGCTTTGAACTGCCTTTGCAAGGAATGACATTAATTGTTGTTGCCGATTCTCCATGCCCTGGAGACGCTGAACCATCGTTTGAAGTTGGTTATCAGTGGATTGTTGCTGCTGTCTTAATCTAACCAGTTCTTGCATAAGGACGTTCTTATCTCTTTTAAGCCTCTCAACTTCTTCTTCGAGACCAAATTTGCCAACTTCAACACATGCACTAACAGATGAGTTCTGTCCATTCGAGTGCTGAGATTGTTGAGGTCCATGTCCATGTCCATGGGCAGGTTTTCGCCTAGTTATTGTTTTTAGCAAGTGCTTCTGACCTCTTAAGAAACCTTCATTCGCGAATTCCCATCTATCTGGGTCAACCTTCCGGAAACCCTGTATAAAGAAAAGGCACGAAAAATGGAATGAGACCGAATTCCACCAAAACAAATGAGAAAGAAGTTGCCCCACAGGGCAAACCTTAATAAGTGAAAATCTAAAATCTTCACTGCAAAGTCTAACTGCCAACTATTTAAAGATTCAAACAGCCATAGACAAGAAGTAACTTATTAGCTGGCACATGCTCCGTAGCAATTTTTATTCAGAAGTCAAGTAAATGAAGCATACCAATCATGAAAACTGCTAAATACATGTTCCTATTACAAGTCTTACCTGAGAAAAAAATCAAAATATTCAATGGGGATCATTGAAAACTAAGAGACTAAAAGGTCTCTATGATATACCAGTGTAAGGTTTATGTCAGAGTCGTATGTAAAAATCTCATAAAGATTGAATTTTGCTTCGAAATAGTGCTCAACATGTAATACATCATGTGTTACAACAACATTAACTAAGGAATGATAATATACATGAATGTAGCCCATAAGAACACTCTGCAGGAAAATCAAGCTTACTTAAATTCGCCATCATGCAGCATTGTTAGCATTATGCTCTAAATATTACGCAGTACAAGCTCCATTCACGAGGACCTTGTATAGAGTAAAGCTTATATAGTTACCTGATTATATAGGCAATACCAGCTCCATCCTGCCTATATGAGCAAAAGCTATTTAATCTAAATGCAACTGTACCGAGCAAATCTATGATTCCCACAACTGACATGCCAGAAAAACATGTAAAGACAACCTATGAATATGCGGGGGATTCTGTCAAAAATCCTACAACAGAACAGATATTGCAACACCAAACACCCATATATCTATTTATGATCTAGTTTCTACTTCAGACACTACTGATCACCATTGATTGGTCTTTTAGGTTTTCAAAGACGTGCTGTCTCCATTAAACCTTGACTCATTTACAAAAAGATGATACATAGTAAAAACAGAGTGTCGATAACCTTGCATTCAGGTATTGATCAACATAAGACTTGCTCTCTTTTCCATCTTTCTTCTTTCTTCTCTTTTATAATGCTGAGACAATTTAGGAAGGTTCATTACAACCTTAGACTAATACTAAACCTGATTACATGGAGTCAAACAGACAGCAAAGACATCAAAGCATACATTTCTGACTCAGTTTCACTTTCACATCTCCAAGCTGAAACAATAGCTGACCACTACACTCAAACCAGAAAAGAGACTTCATTCAGCTATTCTCATCCCCCTAACGTTGTACGTAGTGTAAGCTTCATCAACGCCCTTACAAATCTATTATATCAGCTACACCATTGATTACATTAGGAATTTGCATTCCATGAAAATCTGCTACACTGGGTTCAATAGCAAAACTGCCTTGCCCGTGCCGTGGTTCATGTACTAACAAACAGGACCAACTGTTTATTCCTAATCATCCCAACACCATAGCTACTGAAAAAACTCTTATTGGTAAAGCTTATCGACAATATAATGCAATACATCTATTAAAATTCCAAAAATCATTCTTCAATAAGCCATTTGCAGAAACTTAAGCAAGGCCATGGCAACAACATCAATGAAACGAAATCCATAAAACCTAGTTACTATTTACTTCAAATATTGACAAAATTAAGAACAAAAAGTGAAGAGAAAGAAGAAATTACATAGGTATTGAGCTGCCTGACGAAGCTGGAGAAATTATTATGTTTAAAGTTCTTCGGAAGAAGACTGCGTGCGAACTCAGGTGGATCCCAAACGATAAAACTATTGTTATTAGTACTCCACGATACAATCGAATCTGTAGATGGATCATCAACCATGTCATAGGTCTTGCTTAAGAAAGGAGGAGGCGCGTTTGCAGTTAGAATCGCCGCAGGTTGAGGTAGAGGAGAAGGCTTAATCTCCATTGATTCCATTGTTATAGATCCTCCTCCACTGTCGTTATCGCTTTTTACCACATCCATTTCAGTCAGGACTGGGATTTTGAGAAATTTAGGGTTTCAGCAACTGGTAGAACTCAAAGGAGCGTTATATGAGTTTTGTTTTTCCGGTGAGAGGAGTTTGATTGAAGAAATAGAGATTGAATCTCAGAGAAGGAAGACGAGAGAAAGAGATGGGCTGAGAGAGGAATCTGAGAGAGTTAAGGTTTGATCGATGGAGGAAGGAGGAGAAAGAGAGACGACGGGAGACCCATGAACTATTGCGAAATTACGGAAATAGACAATTTCGCTTTTTTCTGTAAAAAGTGGATGCTTTTGTCTACGTGTCGTTTTTTTATAGGCTATTGGGTTCAGTATTTTTTGGGGTGAGTCGCCTGACACGGCGATCAATTTGTTCTGGAAAATTTAAATATTAAATTCAAGAAAGTATTATCTTATTTTATAATTTTCCAAACTATAAGTGGAAGGTATTATTTGAACTTTTGAATGATTACGAATTTACAATGAGGATAAAGAGAAATTATTGCATATCTTATTATGATTTTAACAATTTACGGAAGGAACTACTGTATTCGTGATTTTAACAAAAAAAATAAAATAATACTGTATATCTTATTAGGATGAACTTTTTTTTTTTTTTTTGTCGAAAGCTTAATAGGAAAAGGAAATTAAAAAAAACAAATGGAAAAAAGGAAACGACATATGTTTCCTTTTGTTTGTATCTCTATATCATTATAAATAACCTTTTAACCCTCTCGTTATTTTCTCACAATCACCTCTAATACTTTAAAGTCTGTAATACACATCGAAGAGTCTTAACAATTCTCAGATCGATAATCAAAATCTCTCTTGTTGAATATGTCGATTATGGTAACACAACATTACATGGTCAGAAACGTTTACGCAGCTCCGTTTCAAACAAAAGACGGAATTGGTTTCCACTACTTCTCTTCTATCTCCGATTTACATGTTCATAAGGTGGTTCCTCTCTTCCGCTCGATACGTTTTCGATACCCACAAAAAGTTTCTTCTAAACCCTCGAAACCGTCTGTTACTGTGAAGTCGCCATCTAAATCGGATCCGGTTAATGAGAAACCGATTCGAGAACCGAGTCAAGAAGGAGAATTTTTTGATGGTTTGGTCACGATGGGTGCAGCTCCGTCACCGAGACACGTGCCTGTTCCAATCTTTTTGCGAGAGGATTAAGGAGTCTTCAAAGCTAATCACGACTTGAATGAGAAGAAGACGATAATCTTTTAAGAGTTTTTGGTTTGTATTAGTGTAGACTTGTTTAGTGTGTGTAGTTGCTAATTGTAATAGATCCACAATTAGATAATTAAAGATTTTTTTTCCCTTTTTATTTAGTTTTCTGGTTTTGTTTTATGCTATTGTTACTTTTTGAGTCTTTGTGATCGATCATCTTACCACAAAAATTTAAGAGTCATAATTTAATCAAAATTAAACCTCAACACTGCCACTGCTCTGAAATTCATTAATCTCTGTGGTTAGTCTCATCTTAAACCTAATTTCCACTTGGTGATTTAGGAAATTATTTATGATTTCTAATTTTTTATTTCCTTTTTTCATAGGCTTTTACTTTTACGTTTCATTATGAGTAAAGATTAGGTTTTGTTGTGAGAAAGCTTATGGGTTTTAATCGGGTTAGGAGTTTTTACTCTGTTCTTGTTACATTAACGTTATTTCAGCTTTTAAAGACAGTTATTATTGTTCCGGACTTTTATAATAACTAGAGAATTAACAACAATCCACAAAACACAGGCGTAGAGAGAACACTTTGGTTTCAAACAGAGACATCCATGTCAAGACCTGTTGACAAAACATCTTCTCTTCTCTCACGAAAGACCACATAAACTGCATTTGTAAAATCTGCAGATTCGAGCTTCAACTCTTTTATCTTCAATAGCATGATTTAGTAGTTCAGTGATAAAACGGTTTATTGAGATATTTATACCCGAAATTACACAAAAACAACTTGAGCTTACTGAGACTGTTCCTATCACCTTAAAGTTTTCAAAAATGGTTTTCATTACCTGTCTGAAACTTAGCAGACTTCAAGACGACTTCTTTCAAACCCTATTTAGACGAAGAGGCAAAATCCAAACCCAGCAATTTTTACTTAGCTGCCATTATCTTCTCTCAACTTCACCAGATTCAAATCCAGCAATTTTACAGTAATCTTGATGAGAAATGGGTAAAACTCCTTAACCTTTGCCATACATGTTTCTCGAAGAGGGGACTTTCTTGAAGATTCAAAATGATTATATTAGTAGATTCTTCAGTGGTCAATCATGTTATCTGCAAAGAAATGATTCATTGATCTGTTTATATAAAATAAGTTTCAAGTTGATCTTGAAAATGTAAATTTAAACTATAAATGCTTTTTCACCTGTATTCTCTTCCTGCTTCTTCTTGTGGCTACATCACTGTCTTCACATTCTTCAGTCTCATGGTCTCTATAGTTAATTTAAATTAGTTAACTATGTTTTTAACGAAGTTAACTAACTACCAAAGACATATATTATAATCAAATAGCTAAACCAATAATTATTACATTATTCAAAGAAAGAGAATTGTTTGATCTTGGAGACAACATTGGCTCAACAACACCATTTTAATTACAAGTTACAAGTCGACGAAACAGACCAGAAGAAAGAGAATTAATGTATACGAAGTGACATACCGAGAAAGCATGTAGCAGTCCAGGAGACAATGTTTCTCTCCTACATCTACACCATTGTTGGCTTCAATTCAACCTCCAGGTTCTTCTTTGTACGCCCGAACAAAGGGTTTAGATTTTTAAAGAAATTTATTTCATCAAAATACACATATAATCTAGGTAACGTAAGAACAATTTTGTTATCGTATCTTCCAAGAATGAAACAAACTTCATCAACGTTTTTATTGGACCTTAAGGAAATGAGAAAACGCAACGAGGACATACTATAATGAATATTGAAACCCAAGTCGAAGAATAAATCAAACCTCTCAATGTTTCTTTCAACCTTAAAACAAATGACAATCTCTGGAGAAGAAAAACAGAATATGTGTTTGATCTTTCCAAACATGTCTTTACCCATCTGTGTGCTGCTTGCAACCCTTTGGTCCATAATGCTGAGCAGATTTCGTCACCACTTTCTTGCAAAGATAACAGAAATGTGCTTGACATGACCAGCAAAACAAGTGATTGTTGTTTCCCATCTACACAATAACCAACTCAAGAATTATCTCATGAACCTAAAAACACATAAATTTCACTCTGTTTAACTGACTTGATGAAACTGAATTAGTTTTTACCTTTGCATTGAACTGGCGGCAATTAGGACATAACTGACCGTGTTGTGCAAACATCTGAGCTTGAATTTGTCCAATGACTTGTCGCTCATTCATCCTTTCATTCCATTCTTGGATCGCGTCTTGTGGGAACAGATCGCATGTTCCCTCTCTTTTTCCCCCCAAAAAAAGTTTATTTAGTTCCAAGATGTATACATATGTATCTATTTTTGTATATATGTAAATCACTAACTTGAAATGGTCATAACCACTGATAGCTTTGTTGCAACGGTAACAAAGTATTGGCCACAGTTCCATTTTGTTACAACCTCCTGTTCTTGAGATGGCTATTTTACACGACGGGCATTGTTTAGCGCTTTTCATTATCACCTTCACACTCATAATCTCATTGATCATTTCTTTTTCCTTTCACCTTTGTTCCTCTCCAAGACAAGAAGAACCTTGACGCTCCTGATCAGATTTACATGTAAGAAAGAGTCCGGTCTAAGATTCTTTGGGTATATAAAGAGAAATGTAGTGATTGATACGATACCAGCAAGATTTGAAGCCTAAGTTCTGGGTTCATACAAGCCACACCTACGTGTCTCTTTTCCTTGCATAGTGTACAGAAACTGAAATAGCATTTGAAGCATAAAGCAAGCTGCTCCTCGTCTTCTATGCACAGAGTTTCGCATCTAAGACGGTAAGCGACATCAGTCATGGGTTCCAGTGTTTTCTGTAACATAAGTGTTTCCCAACGTTCGTATGCTTCATCGCCCAACAATCTCTTTAATATACCTGGAGGAACAATTTCTCCACATTTCGAGTCCAGACACTGAAGCTTGTTAACTGTCCCTTCAGAGACATAGATGCCTGTATAGGTCTTCATACATTTTGTACAAAAGAAATGCTGGCATGGTAACTTAACAAAGTCGATACCTGTCAAGGGGGAAATTGAATTCAACCAACCTATAGTACTGAAGCAAACAGCTATGAAGAAAAACAACTATTACCTGCAGATTCAGAGAAACATGTACAACACTCATGCAAGCTCTGAAGGAAGCTATCATGGCGTTTTTCATCATCATAACTCCTAATATAAGGAATATCGGAATCCGGGGAACGACTAACAGATACAGTACGCTTATCTCTGGAACATGTAACACCATAAGGACCAAGAACAATCTCATCATCAAAGCCAAGATGAGAAATAGACGAGTTCTGTAGCCAGTCCATCCATTGGTACAGGACTTCTTGCCCTGCTTGTTCATTCCATATCGAGTTGAGCATGGAGCAGAGACTTGAAATCTTATCAGGGTTCATCCACTGAACACTTATTAAGAAATAAGTTGGTATATGGCTTGGATAACCATTTGGTAATAAACATGTCAATACAATAGGCGGAAGGTGAGGAGCCTTAAAAGAGTATAAGAAATCCTCCGACTCCTTGCTTGAATCAGCTTGTAAGTTAAGCTTTGCAGAGATAGTACATTCACTAGTAGCTTCAACATTTACATGAACCTGAAAAAATCAATAAAGGTCTTAGACTATTAGAACATTTGTTATGTCAAATTATCAATATGAAACCTGCAAATACAAAAGCTTATTACTGACCTGAAAGTATCGCATATCTTTATACTGGTCAAGGATGAACATATTGCCCCCATAGATGTACCCCAATACCAAAAGCTGCAAGAATTTTAATAACCAGTAAGTCTATGTGAACAGAGTAACTAATTGGTATCTAAGCAAGCAAACTTTAGGTCAACAAAGCCATCAGATTACATCGAAACTTAAAAAAAAACCATCAGAGGTTGCTAGGTCTAAATGAAAATCTAAACCACAACATTAGCATAATAAATTTGATGGGAACAAAAAGGAATCTTCCAACAGCATTGGAAAACATTTTAACCCTCAACTTTAACCGGAAAGAACATTTTAACCCTTAGCTTAATTCAATACTCTTAACTGATAATCAAGCCTATATAGAAAATTTGAAAAACATCACAAAGTCAAAACCTTTTATAGCTCCTTTACCTCATCTTCTTGTAATTGATCATTCATCTTTAGTTGCTCCTCTGTTAGCTCTGGCTTCACTAACGCTAGATCGCAAACCATTCAAAATAGTCAACACAATATCTTCTTTCCTCTCATACTCATCATCATTAACATCAGCATCAACGATTTCTTCATTTTCAACTCTCTTCCCTTCCAATTCATCACAATTCGAATAATCACCAGAGCTGAGATGAAACTTCTCCTCCGTATTAAAATTATGTTTCATCTTTAAGCTACTCAGCTCATCAGCCAAGCAATCCACACCAACAGGTTCAGAAAAATTCACCTCCGGTTTTGAATTTGATCCACGGCCGCGACGATTCCGAGAATTCCGGTGAGATTTTGAAGGTTTTGTAGGATGATCGAGCTTTTGTAATGGCTGAGAACTAGAAGGAGAAGCTGGAGACCATCGATCCGTCTTAGTCGTTATTGAATTTAGGGGTTTTAAGATATAAAGAATTTTTCTCTTTATTAACTTTAAAAACTTACTCAAAACTAAAGCTTTTAAAACTCTAAATCTCTATCTCACAATTCTCACAGCTCAGTAATTGTATTTATAGTGATAGCACAATTTTGCTAATCCTATTCTCATTAGAAATACAAAGCTTATTAATTAGATAACTCTAAACATATATTTAGATGATTCCCAATTATAAATCATATTCTCATTCTAACTCCTAAATCCATACTTGGTTAGGATCTTGTGGATCAAGCTATCTTCAAGGTTAATCCAACAGTCGTGACTTCTTGCTGATGCTCTGATTGTGGATGATCGTTGATTGGATTCACAAGTCCACCTTCACGGCGGATGTAGCGGCAGTTGTGATTTCTTCCACTGCTTCCGTGTGTTCGTCTCATGGCGGTCTCGTAAGCGACGTGGGCAACTTAGTTCTAAGCTGCCTCTCACCGGAGATTGAGCCGCTGGTTTGAAGTGCTGCTCGAGTCTCTTGACAGCTTGAACCGAATTTATAGAACCTGGTCTGAAATCGGACACAGAGTCGGGTCAAAGTGACCCGGTTAACCCAATTTGGGCCTTATTATTATTATTTTTTGGATAGACAGAAAATGTTTATGTAGCTATATTATCTTATTATATACACAGAGTTTACATTACGGATTGAATAAACAAATTAGTCATGTGTTTTGTGGATTAGATCTTCTCTATTTGGAAATATTGTCTACACCTACAAGATAAACAGCGATTTGTAAAATATTAATAATCGGACAAATATATTGTATTTTGTTTTTTTAATAATCAACAGGTTCCGAGATTTTTACTACCGACTAAACTAATCTTTTCAAAGTGAATGTAACCGTCGAATAAATTATTCATTAAGTTTTCTAATGTACGACATTGTTTTGACTAGCAAAACAGAATGATTTAGATAATATTATATGTTGTTGAAAAAGACATAAATAGTATTTAAGTACTCATTTGAAATAAACAAATCTGACAATATTGGATGAGTAATAAAGAATAACAATTTTAAATAAACAGAAAACATCGAAAAATAGTTAATTAAATTATTACATAGACACATACTGATACAGTATATTCAGACATGTGTTCAAAGCTTTGTCACATGATCTTTAGTGATATCCAATGGGAGCCGGAGCTTCCTTGAGTTCGTGCCCTTGAAATTGTATATCCTGTACACATTTAACCCCATAATTTAGCGAAATTCACAATCTCCCCCTAATATTATATATAAAATATATAACTCCTTTTTTCCTTTTTTTGATAAAAAAAAAAAAATATATATATATATAAAACTTCTTACCGAAGCATAATGGTTAATATCACGGTGGTGAGCTTCGTCAGCTCGGATAACAAAAACCACGTCCCTCAACGTTGCGTCTTTAGGCAACCGCCAGTAATCAATGGCGATGGCCGGAGCTGGCGAGTTTTCGAATTTTCCGGCATCTATGTCTTTGAGAAATTCGGTGTAGGAATTCACAGCCTCTTCTTCTAAGTATCCAGTGATGCGATGAGCAAGTTTGGGAGAAATTACATAAGACAAAAAATATGCATTGAAGAAAATGCCTTGGACCGTGAACACAATCGCCCGTTCATACCTTCAAACCCGATTCAAATTATAAGTAAATTTTAAATATTCCAAAATTTTGTGGTTAGAAATTTGTCAATTAGAACCAAGTTGACAAACTTGATTTGAGAAGTTAATCAAAATGTAAAATAATAATAAAAATTTGGATGTCATTTTATCTAATACCAAAACCAAGTTGGAATATATTGAAAAAATCCGATTAAATCTTATTTTACTATAAAATACCTTTGTTATTAAATTAAATTGAAAATTGAAATAAATTCCGTTTCAATCAGATTTTTAGAATTATGGATTGCTAATTCTGTCATATTCGTTTGGTTCTCGATAGCAATTGCAATCAACAAGATACATGCATACATACCATTTGGGTTGTGAGAGTTCGATGAAGGTCATGAGATGCATACGCTCGTTCTCGGCCTCTTCAAGCAAAGCTTTGATCCATCCGCCACTATGTTCGAATCTCCGAAGAGATTTCAAGTGCAAAAGCATCCCTCCGACCATTCCTGGAACCGCCGCCACCGTCTCCAGCAACATTGCATGGCACATATGCTTCCTCTATACTCAAAAATTTTAATTATTGAATTTTAGAGGAAAAAAAATTTAGGAACAAATAATATGGTATCATTCAAAGGTTAAAAACTCGGCCGCTTATCTAGTTAACCAGCTAACTAGCTAAACGTGGAGACGTGTAGTTTGAGATGTTGATTGGTAAACGTATTATAGTATTTAAAATAATAATAATTGTAGCTACTTTAAAATCACTTGAAAATTTTACCAGTCATACTTTAATATTCTTTTTCTTTTTCTTTTGATATTAAATTAATCTTAAAATCACTTACATCCTAAAAACTCAGTCACGAGCCAAATTTTCTTCTGTTTTATTTTATTTCTTTAAAGCCAATAAGATGTAGCATTAAGAGGAAGAAAAAAACTCATAAAAGTAGGTTTATCAAAAATCGGGTTTTCTTTATCTCCAATCTTTTTATTAATAAAATTTACAAAATATTTAAAAACATGCTGAGCAGGGCACTTCTCGAACGTCCGGTTAGTGACTAGCAAAATTTTGAAAAAAAATTCTGGATAAAACAATTGATAGAAAAATTGAAATTCTGATAAATTTACCTGGAAAAACAATTGAACCGGTATTTTCAGAGTTTGAACTGTCCAATATGCGAATTTGTCAGTGAAATTGGAGGGTTTGTGATGTTTGGTTACATCAATTGACACGTCCGGTTTGTATGAATCCCATGGCTGAAAACAATTCCACTTCCAAGCTGAACCGTCTGGTTTAGTAATCTTAGCCGGAGATATACCCCAGTAAGTCGATATGACTTTGCCGTCGGCCGTTCGGACAGGGTTTTCCGGCTGGTTATTCCCAGTCACCGGAGATGACGTGTCGGAGTTCAAAAACCGAACAGTGGGCAAGTGGTTGATGGCATAACCTCTTATTCCCGGTCCAGTGCCTAAACCGGAGGATTGAACCGCAGATGATAGCACCGGTCGAAGATTACGGTAAATCAATCTGGAGGACATGATAAGAAGACTTAACAACAGTTGGGACGTAAGTGTAATATCGATGAGTTTTGGGGAGGAGAAATACTTAAAATATGATAGACGGGTTTAGATTTTTTTTGCTCTTCAGTTTGGTTATGTGGCAGATGAATTGTGAAGAGAAGAATTTATATATACGAGTGACTATTACTAATCTTGGTCAAGTTCAACGTTTCTTGGAGGATGAATAAGAATAGAGGAAATGTTTGACACGTTTCGTTAATTTGTTGTATTTTTGGAAAAGTAAAAAGACATGTGAGATTAGTAGTATTATTACTTAATGATTTGCAATTCTCAAAATCATATTTTCTTTTATTAATAACTCATACATCCATACTGCAAAAAAAATTTATTTATTTTGGTCAAACCTCAAATTTATAGAATTTTTTTTTGGGTCAAACCTCATTTTATAGAAGTTTACTCTATGAAAAGATAATTTGTTAAAGAACATGATAACAAAGCTATCCCAACCAAACAAAACAATAACTACAATGAAGCAAAGCAAGCAATAAGGAAAGATAAGAGGTAATCAAAACACTCAAACTACTAAAGTTGTGGAGAAATCCTCTAAATTCGACGTTGGTAGAGCTGAAAAGTGAGACGAAACTTTAAAAAATAGAGGTAATCTAAAATCCGAATTTAAATCGCAGCAAATGCATAATGAACAATCACATAAACGGCTACAAACACAAAAGCGATTAAACACCATTTTGTTGAACCTGGTATAATTTTGAACAAACCACTTAAAGCAAGTGATAAACTTGGGAGAAAAACAAACTCCATAGAGGAAGAAACCAGACAATAAATGTCCAACAAGACCCAATTGATAGGAAGAATGGAAATATGTCAGACATGAAACCTTTAAACTGGCGTAATAGAAGAGAAAATGAGACGAGTAGAACCAATACGGAACTGCATATTGCAGTAAAGAGACTGATTACAGCAGTAGAGAAAGCAAACCTTTGAAATAAAACTGAGGGAAAAGAGGGGCGGTGAATGAATGTCGTAGAAAACCTCCATGTCCTTTCCCCAACGCATTCAACAGAAAATAGAATTGAACAGTACCATCATGATTTGTGCGACTTGTAACATGATCTGTGAGCTTCCAGGCTTTTGGTATGGTGGGTTCTAGGGCATAACAATAAGACCCATTCGATTATATCTAAGCCCTATTTTCTCTGACTTCTGCATATATATATATATATATATATAAGCAGCCAAACTGAGATTCTGAAAAGACTCCCAGAAATCTGATCCATTTAATCGATGATTGGAGGAAACAAAGAATTTGCCGGCAGTAGCACCGTAGATTGATTCCGCATAAAACGGAACCAAGAATTGAAAATCGCCTTTGGAATCTTTAGAAAAGAGAGAGAGAGAGAGACTTAACAACAGTAGATATGTATTTATACTTTATGGTTTAAAATCTTTAATTTAAATTGTTTATATTTTAATAATTTTTAAAATAGTTAAATTTAAATTAATTAGTTTGTTACCTAGAATTAATAGTTGGACACATGTCCATTTTTTATATGTTCAGAAATGATGAGGTTCAATCAATGGAAAATATATAAAGAATAAAAAAAGAAGATATTTTAGAATATCTCATATGATTATGGAAACATTCATTATCTTTGCTGCTTCTTTCAGTTTAAGCTCTCTCTCTCTGCTTAATGCCTAGCTCAAGCTTCGGACCCATCGTGCAGTGCACAATAATGTGCCTTCGCTGACCAGGAGAGCTACAAGAGCTGCGCACCATTCATTCTGCTTGTAAGCTTTTTAATCAAATGGTGATTCTTCTTTTGTCAATTCTTTGTAGAATAAAATATTATTTGGCATTGTCAGAATGGCTTCAAATTAGCCACAATGTTCAAAGTCCAGAGGAAATAAATGAATGACCTACATAAATCTCGTTTTATTTAATTAGGAAAACCAAATTTGCATATTTTATTCCAACAAACATTATATGTTTTTGTGAAATTCTAAACAAAAAAATGTTCGAAGGTTTATTTATTAGGTTGTCTGTTAAAATAATTTTAGTAGATGTTAACAGGTTTTTAGACAAAAAATTACTTAAAACTATAATAGTGGTACCAGTATTAGTTGAATTGTCAGCTCTAAAAATTGAGGAACCAGTATTCAAATCTTTCCAGTTTCCTTTACTGTTGGTTGACCAGTAAAACAATTAAACAAATTATAAATTTTCTGTATAAAAAATAAAACACAACCTCAAATTTAATATTCTTGGCCTACAAATATGTAGAATGCGAAGCACATGTTTTTAGACCATATTCTATACACCTGATGCCCCAGTCTTTTTATAATTTTGAATTTTGGAACTTGAATGATCAATACAATTTATATACCATATTTTGTAGTGATCAATACAAAATATGGTTTTATTTAATCAATGGCTTCGAAATTGTGATGATATTCCATAAATTAGGAGATGCAGACAAAAAAGATATTTACGAATACCTCAAATGTTTTTGGTTAACACACTACACAAAGCTTCCTCTGTCTGCTGCTGCTTATTCTGTCCCTCTCTTATATTTGTGCCTTGCTCGAGCTTCTCACTCATCACACGTTGCACATCATTGAGCCATCGCAGACCAGCGAAGCTACAAGAGCCAGCACGAAGATTGCAACTTATAACAATTTAATTCGTCAATATTGTAACTTATGTGACAATTCCCACTTATACTTGACATGGTTCATGAACCAATTCATATGCGTATCGTATATACGGAATTAATGTTTGTAGCTCAACTATTTTAGAAAAAATAATAAATCACATCCATATACATTGAATGAGCAACACTTATTTCATATGAATGCCGAGTGATCATTTAATAGTGTGTAAGAGAATTTACATTTATCTTCTTTATTACAGTGTCTATCATTTTACTTTCACCGGATATTACTAATTTTAGTTACTTATTTGCTACTCAGCTTTCAATAAATTATTGTCCTAATAAAGATCTTATACAATGTCCAGACGTTTGGTATTTTTATTTCCTTTTTTATTTCTCACTTATTTCCTTTTTTTTTTTCCCCGAACATGATTTTTCAAAATATCTTCTTCTGATCTTTCAATCTCAACGACGATTTTTTTTTAGTGGCTTAGTACTAATTTTATACTTGCTTCTCCTTCATCATCTGTTCATTTTCATTTTCAAAGTTATCATTTTTATTTTTAAACTTTTCTTGGGTTTCTCAAAATTTGTCGTTAATCGATGGAGTTGATTGTTTTCGAGATTATCCATCTCTGGAATTCACGAAATCTCTCAGCTTTTCCGTGATTTCTGTATTCGAAATTCATAAAGTTTTGAGCTTTCTAAAGCTCACAAAAATCAAATTGGGACAATAAAAAATAGAGTTAGGTGAAAGCTTATTCGATTTCAACACGATGAGTCACCATCATCGGCGAGATTCCGGCGGAGATGTAGTTCACGTGATACCAACAAACAATCCTCCACCGGAGAATTGGTTTCCAAATCTCGGCGATAGCTCCGTTTGGGCGACGGAAGATGACTACAATCGTGCTTGGGCGATGTACCCCGATAACACCTCCGGCGATAACGGTCCACCGAACAAGAAGACACGAGGCTCTCCGTCGTCTTCATCCACTACTTCCGCCTCCGCCGCGAGTAATCGTACGAAAGAAATTGGGAAAATGTTCTTCAAGACGAAGCTTTGTTGTAAATTCAGAGCTGGGACTTGTCCGTACGTAACGAATTGTAATTTTGCTCATACTGTGGAGGAGCTTCGTCGTCCACCGCCGAATTGGCAGGAGATTGTGGCGGCTCATGAGGACGAGAGATCTGGTGGTAGTGGAACTCCTACTACTGTTGCTGTGGCTGAGTTGCCACGAGAGGAGTTTCAGATCCCGTCTTTGGTTTCATCGACGGCTGAGAGTGGGAGATCTTTTAAAGGAAGGCATTGTAAGAAGTTTTATACTGAAGAAGGTTGTCCTTATGGAGAGAGTTGTACGTTTCTGCATGATGAGGCTTCGAGGAATAGAGAAAGTGTTGCGATTAGTTTAGGACCTGGTGGTTATGGTGGTGGAAATAGTGGTGGTTCTGGTGGTGGTGGTGGTGGTAGTAATGTAGTAGTGCTTGGTGGTGGTGGAAGTGGAAGTGGAATTCATATTGTGAAGCCTTCAAATTGGAAAACAAGGATTTGTAATAAATGGGAGATTACCGGGTATTGTCCGTTTGGTGCTAAGTGTCATTTTGCTCATGGAGCGGCAGGTAAAGATTTCGGCTTTTATTCGATTTGGTTTGGTTAAGCTAGAGCATCGGGTTGGATTGAGTTCATCAATGTTGCTTGATGAATGGGGTTATGTTAGAATGTTATTAGAGATTATTGGACGCTGAAGCTCTCTGCTGAGAATCAGATATGTATTTTATGACACTGCTTTCGTTGGGTTTTTGTTGGTCTGTGGTTGCCATTTAGTTGGTTAGCTTTCTATTAGTTAAAGATAAAGAGTAGTAGAAGTTTTAATCAATGGTGCTTCATGAATGGACTAATGAGAATGGAATTTAAGGGCTATCGTAGACTAACGACTGGATAGAATGCTACGATAGAACTATAAAGATAATACGAACAATACTGAATTGATTTGTGTGTGGTTGTTACTTGTATTAGTTGAGCTCGCTGCAGGACTGTTGAAAAGCATTATTTGTTCATATATGGCGTTAGATGTTTTGATTGGTTCTTGTATTGTAATGAAACAGAGGAGTTGTTTATGCAAGTTGTTCTTAGGCTCAGTGCCGAGTAATAAGTTTGAAATCTCGGAACTTTGATAGCTAATCCGTCTTACATTTCTAAAAAAGGGAAACTTTTTGTGGAATCTTTGATAATTTCTTATGGGAAACAAAGTCTTAAAATTGCTGAACTTTATGACCTTGAAAGTTCTTAAGTCCGGTAGCTTTAAAGTTTGAGTCTTTATGATACGCAGAATTGCATAGATTTGGCGGAGGACTCGTTGAAGGAGAAGGCAAAGACGGAGTACCACCCAATTCTGACATAAAGCAAACCGGACCATCCCCGAAAGGACATTCAGACACAACAACACTTCTATCTCCTGGAGTTCCTCATCATGCAGACGATGGTTACCACAATGGAGTTGCGTTGCAACGAGCGTCTAGTGCGGTTACGCAGAAGCCTGGGATCAGAACTCATCAGAAATGGAAAGGACCAGCGAAAATTAGTCGGATATATGGTGATTGGATCGACGATATTGAATAAGTTATCGCCTTTTTATTTTTTCTACGGATGGGTTAGATAACTGGTAAGAAAATTACAATCTCTCTTTTCTTTTTTGAAGTTTGGGTTTTTAGTTTTCCGGTTTAAAACTCCGGTGATGATGGTACAGTTTATAGAGTTTGTATCTTTGTAATCCTTGTATCTCTGTCCTTGTTGTTGTAGATTATGTATGACTTTGAAGAGGTTGAAATATCATCTTTCATTCTTTGTATCTTTTCTTTCTTTTGGACAATACCAACAGTATCTAACCAGGACATAGGCATGAACATTCGGGTGGTTCCCGGACCCGATCATGTTGGATCTTTCGACTTTCGGGTTTAAGGCTAGGTCCTATTCGGGTATTCTTAAATTTTAGATCGGATTCGGTTTGGATAATTTGGAGTTTGGCTAATTTTGTAAAGAATCGATAGTTACCCGAGTACTCAGTGGTTATAGTTTGGATCGAGTACATTTTATTTGAAATATTCAAAATACCTAAAATAACCCAAAATACTCTAAGTAATCAAAAAATTATCCAAAATAACCAAAAAATTATTCAAAGTAACCTAAAAATATTCGAAGTAATTTAAAATGTATTCGAAATAACCTAAAAAATACCCGAAGTAACCAAAAACATATTTTAAGTAACTTAAAACGTATTTTAAGTAACTTTAAACGTATTCGAATTAACCTAAAATGTATCCAAAATAACGTAAAAACAACTTTAAGTAATCTAACCTTATGTTTTATACATAATTTTTTGGTTACTTCGGATATCCGTTCGTCATATTCGGATTTTAGTCATATTCGGATATTCCTAAAGTTTAGGTCGGATCCGATTTGAATAATTTTGGATCAGTTTGGGTCGGATCTTTTTGTCCGATTACTTTTTTCCAGGCTTAAAAGAAGTTAATAAAGCTCTTGAAAGAATGTCACAGTGAAAATGATAAATACTAAACTAATAATACAAAAAACTCCAGCAGTCTAATTGTTTAATCAATTGATATAAATATAAACTAATGTTTTGTTGTACACCTTCTATTTCTAAAAAATGTTGGTTTAAGATTTTTTATTTTATTTTTAATAAATAATGTTTTTTCATGTTTTTGATGTATATTTTAAAACTAAATATCATTTTTGTTCCTATTATTTTTAGCTTACTAATTAGAAAGAGAAAATTATTTAGTGTATTAATAAAAGATAGAAGTGATATTTACATATTTTTCAATTTATGAAACGGAGAGAATAATAAACTAGAATTTCTTTCATTTATGAAGTAAAATACATCGAAAGAAAATAACTCATTTAATAAACCTTTTTATATATTATTTTCGGAAACGAAATGTAATCGGTTGAAGAGCTATTGATAACAATGATCAGCATAACAAAACGCGACAACCTAATTTATTCTCCGATAGTGTCGTAGCCTCGTATCATGCTCCCCCTGTTTCATATTAAAAGTCATTCTAGGACTTAAAATTTGTCTTATATGTCGTTTTACATTTTCAATGCATATGTTTGATCAAATTTTCAGTTTTATCCATTCTTTTTTAATGCATGGACCGATAAAAAAAATTATAGGGTATATTAATAAGAGACAAAACAAAATATGTAATTGTTTTCTTTATGTGTGACAAAACCTTAAAGGACACTTAGACTATTCTATTTCTAATGGTTGCCTTTTTTGTAAAAATAGAGATCTTAAAAACTAGAGGAGTTTGTTCTAATGTTTTCCTCTATTTTTAAGTATATAATACTTTTTATTTTATTAATGTTTCTCCAAATTTGAAAAATACAATTCATTTTCTATTTTTAGAAAATATATAACATCATTGGAGATGATTTTGCTTTAAAAATAGATAAATTAAAAAAAACAGAAGACCATTGGAAATGCTATTATAATGAAACGGAAGGAATAATACTTACATGAATCGTTAAACATTGGGATCAGAGAGCTGGTACTACTATCCGAGTATTTATTAGAAACTCATTTTAATTATTAAATGATAGTGTATATGTAAGCAATTAAACAAATGAAATATTTCTAAATTGCTCGGGTTTGATTGGTTTTTCATACTTATTTGAAAACGCTATATTTGCGGGCGGTTGCGGTTACCAGTGTTTAACAATATTTACTCATATCGTTATATATCGCTACCGATAATTTGGAATCACTAAATTTTAAAAGCTTTCTCTAGCTGTCATTTGCGATTGCATATGATTGTGGTTGATTAATTTATTTTATTTTATTTTTAACAAATTACAAACAAAAAAATCAAATTTGTTTTACAAAATTAAACGAAAATAAACGATGAAATTCTGGATATTTTTTCAAACACAATGTATAATAAAGTCAAATGCATATCTTCCATTTGCATTTTCATAACATTTTAGTTTTAAATAATGTTGAAATTCCTAGTTAAAAAGTGAATCAGAAGAAAAAGACTTTCACATGAATCAGAAGAAAAAGACTTTCACATGGAAATAAAGTGAATCAGAAGAAAAAGACTTTCAATTGTTAATATCTAATCTCTAAGTGATTTATCAATCTTTCGCGTGTAACCCAATCAACAGAGTAAACTTGAGCATCTCAGAAAAAAAACTCTTCGAAACTGTATCTCAAAATCTCAATCATTGTTCTTCATAACCCCTCTGTTTATAGCTTCTTCTTCTTCTTCTTCTTCTTGCAATTGGGTATACGACGTGTTTCCGAGCTTCAATGGAGAAGATATCCGCAAAACTTTCCTCAGCCACTTTCTTAAAGAGCTCGATCACAAATTGATCATTACTTTCGAAGACAATGAGATCGAGAAAAGTCATTTGATCGCCTCCAAGCTTGTACAAGCGATTAAGGATTCAAGGATTGTAGCTGTTATGTTTTCCAAAACTATGCATCTTCAAGCTGGTGTTTGAACGAGCTGCTCGAGATTGTGAATTGCAAAGAAGAGAGAGATCAAATAGTGATACCTATTTTCTATGCTTTGGATCCTACTCACGTTAGGAAACAGATGGGCGAATTTGGAAAAAAATTTGAAGAAACATGCAAGAACAAAACAGAGGATAAGAGGAATCAGTGGATGAGAGCTTTACTCGATGTGGCTAAGAATTCTGGATATCATTCTGAGAATTTGTATGGCATTGTTTGATATTATAGACTAATTCATACTTTGATTTGTCGAGTCTAATCTTTCGTCTTATTGTTAGGGATAATGAAGCAAAAATGATTGAAGAAATAACCAATGATGTTTTGTGTAAACTGAATTTAACGCCATCTAAGGATTTTGAGGATTTTGTTGGTATTGAAGTTCACATAGAGAAGATGAGTTTATTGTTGTGTTTGGAATCTGAGGAGGTGAGGATGGTTGGGATTTGGGGTTCTTCAGGAATTGGCAAGAGTACTATTGCAAGAGTTCTGTTTAGTCGAATTTCTTGTCACTTTCAAAATAATGTTTTCATAGATAGGGTTTTTGTATCTAAAAGTATGAAAGATTATAGAAGAGCCAATGTAGACGACTATAACATGAAGTTGCATTTGCAACAAATTTTTCTGTATGAAATTTTAGGCAAAAAGGATATAAAGAACGATCATTTAGGTGTCATAGGAGAGAGGCTAAAGCACTGGAATATTCTTACTTTTATTGATGATTTAGATGATCAAGTGGTGATAGATGCCTTGATGGGTAGAGCTCAATGGTTTGGAAGTGGGAGCAGATCATTGTCGTTACAAATGATAAGCATCTTTTACTAGCCCATGGGATCAACCATATTTACGAGGTTTGTCTCCCGTCTGAAGAGCTCGCTCTTGAGATGTTATGCCAGTCTGGTTTCAAGCAAAATACTCCACCTGATGGTTTCAAAAAGCTTGTACTTAAAGTAGCAAGACATGTAGGTAATCTTCCTTTGGGTCTTAATGTTTTGGGTTTGTATTTGCAAGGGAGGGACACAGAATATTGGATGGATATATTGCCGAGACTTCAAAAAGGTCTAGATGGGAAAATTGAGAAAACGCTAAGAGTTAGCTACAATGGCTTGGGGAGCAAAGAAGATAAATCAATATTTCGTCACATCGCATGTCTCTTCAATTTTGAGCAAGTTAATGATATCATGTTGTTGCTTCCATATAGTGACTTGAATTTTAATATTGGACTTAGAAACCTTGTAGATAAGTCTCTCATACATGTAAGATCAAATATTGTGAAGATGCACTGTTTGTTACAAGAAATTGGTAAAGAGATCGTTCGTACACAGTCCAATGAGCCTGGAGAACGGGAATTTCTTTTGGATTTGAAGGATATATGCGATGTACTTGAGGATAACAATGTAAGTGCTTTGGTGCTCTTTTAATATATCTCACTTACTCTTTAAGATTAAAAGCATGGCAGTTGATATTGTAGGCAGCTGCTAAGCAAATGGTCATGATTTTTTTATTTATTTTTATATTATGTTTTCAGGGTACTAAAAAGGTTATAAGTATAACATTGGATATAGATGAGATTGATGATTTGTATGTCCATGAGGAAGCCTTCAAAAGGATGCGAAATCTTCGTTTTCTAAAGATCTATACGAAGTCTGGGATGGTAGCCGTAAAAGAAATAGAATGGCACTGACCCCACACCTTTGACTATTTGCCTCCTAAACTCAGATTACTGTGTTGGGACACATTCCCAATGAGATGTATCCCTTCTAAATGTTTCGTCCTGAAAACCTCGTTAAGCTTAGAATGTTGGATAACAAGATTGAGAAGCTGTGGGAAGGATTTCAGGTAATTTTTGATATAAACATACATTTTTATGATAATCCTTTAATATGATGTGAAACTTAACTCTACTATGGGTTAGTTTCAGCGGCTTACATGCCTCAAGGATATAAATTTATGGTGATCTAGAAAGTAAAAGAAATACCAGATCTTTCACTGACCACTAATCTCGAGACACTTAATCTCAGATATTGCTCAAGTTTGGTGGAGCTTCCTTCCTATATTCAATTGCTTAGTAAACTGATGAAGTTGGATATGGAAAGATGTATAAATCTGGAGACTCTTCCAAGCGGCATCAACCTCAAACCTCTTGATTGCCTTGCTCTTAGTGGATGCTCACGGCTGAAGAGTTTTCCCGATATCTCAACCAACATCTTGTTGCTCTATATAAACAGACCATCCATCGAAGAAATCCCCACTGACTTGCGTGTAGAGAATCTCGTTGATCTTCACATGGAAGAAATGAAGAATGAGAAACTGTGGAAAGGAATGCAGGTATTTAGTTCTAAATTTACAACAATGTAACACATTCCTGTAAAAAAACAATACCATCTTGTTACACTTAGCAGCTCTAAATTGTTTTTGATTCAACAGCTTACACGCCTCATGACCATGTTGTCTCTCTCTTTGGCGACCAATGCCAAGACACTGTACCTCTCGGATATCCCCAATTTGGTAGAGCTTCCTTCCTTTCTTTGGAAACTCAATAAACTTACTGAGTTGGGAATCACAAACTGAACAAATCTGGAGATTCTTCCGATCGGCATCAACCTCGAATCTCTCAATGCCATCAATTTTAGTGGATGGTCACGGTTGGGAAGTTTTCCTGATATCTCATGTAACATCTCAACACTCTTATTAGACCAAATAGGGATTCAAGAAGTTCCTTGGTGGATCTAGAAGTTCTCGAGGCTCAAATTCCTTCGTATAAGGGGATGCATCAAGCTAAAATATGTTTCCGTATGCATTTCTAAACTGAAACATCTTGAGAAGGTCGACTTTTCAGACTGCCAAGAATTGACTGAAGTTAAACCAGCATACCCCTAAGAGGCTTCATCATCTACTCCAAATAATTGTGTCCCAAAAGCTGAGCTTATATTCATGAACTGCTTCAAACTGGATCAAGAAGCTTTCCTTCAACAACAATCAGTTTTCAACAGAGTAATATTGCCAGGTGAAGAAGTGCCTTCATATTTTAATCATCGAGCTACTGGAACTTCCTCCCTGGCCGTCCCTCTATTTTGCATCTCGCTTTCTCAACAACTCTTTACTTTTAGAGCTTGCCGTGCACTTAATGATAAAGCTCTGTCCACAAGCTTTTACTATATAGATATCAAGGTATGTTGTCAGTTCAGAGACAAACTTGGGAACCATATTTACTCTGGTGATGAGCGACATAGCTTCTTGACATATAAAAAGGGTAGCCATCTGATTGTATTCGACTGTTGTTTCCCTCTAATCAAAGACAGTTCTCCTCTTGCTGAACTCAACTAAGATCGCTTGGATATTCAGTTTCGTCTCACTGATGCTCGCTTGAAGTTCAAAATAAAAGGATGTGGTGTACGACTCTGCGAGCAATCTACTTAATTTGAGACGAACCGATATAACAATCTCAATATTGTTTGTGCAGCCGATATAAGAAACAATGACAATGAGATTAAACACGACGAATCATGTGAGGATAGCAGAAGTATTAACAGTGTAGAGACAGAGAGAAGCAGGAAGCGAATCAAGGTAACTAAGCATTGGTTATCAACTGAGCAGAGTAATCTCTTATTAGTTATTTTTCCAGATTAAATGGAAACTAATTATATAATAACATCACACTAGATTGTTTATGCAGACAATGTGAAGTTACTGACAACCTCATTAGACTATATCAACACTGAATATGCAGAGCAGGCTGTACAAGACTCGACGACTTATATGAGAAAAATCCAAATACATTCTCATGCTCTTCTGATTCTTCATGTCACTTGTTTCTAAACAAGCTTCATGCCGCTTTAGAATTCCTCTAAGCCATCAATACGAAAAAGTGATATACTAATATTTGTTCTTAAATGAAATTGAATACCTGTCTTGGAACAAATATTAGAAGATGTTATAATCTCAATCACTAGCTAGAAAAGAGTAACACAAAATGAAGAAACCCAATATTGCAAATAAAAAACTGAGTTATATAATAATACCACAGGGGTTATGTTAGATTGTCGAAGAGCACAAAGCTGAGTATTTTCCATGTTTTCAAGTAACTGTGTTACTGTGTTTAGATGAACGACACTGTATAGAGAAACAAAACTCACAACAGCTACAGACCCGAGGATAGCGGTATTCTTTCATATCAAAGACGATTCAAACCTGTGCAATCTGCTATATCGAGCATTCAGAGATGAAATCACTTGAGGAAGTTGTACCTGTGCCACTGCCTGCAAGAAAAAATGGTAAATATTTAAAGAACCTAAATCTCATATCTACCACAAGCTCAATCAGTAAATGTTTATCAGAAAATTAGAATTATTCAACGTAAATCGTATTTCATCCAATCGCACGATCTTTACCTGAGAAGAAGACGATTGACGCATCAGATGGTGAAGGTTAGCAGTAGAATTCGCAGCTTGTTAGCAGTATACACATACAAAAAAGATATTATATTTTATAAAACTATTTTGAAGAGAATTTTAAAATTTATAGGATTTTTTTTTGAAACGTATGAGTTTATTAGAAGCAATATACGTTGTGTTTACAAGATCCATAATCAAAAACTTCCTTAACATTTGAGGAGAATAAAGTAAATATTAGTAGTAACACTTTGAGAGTAAGCTAATTTTGCCAATTTATCGACTGCTTGATTACATTGACGTGGCACCAAGAAAAAGATATATTGGTAAAACATATCCGTCCAACTGCGGATATCATCTAATAGAGGATCGAGATTTGTATTTGTAGTATGATAATGTATGAGATGATCCAGTGATTTGTAATCACCTTCCAAGACAATATTACGAAAGCCTCAACACCATAATGATTGTAGAGCATGTAAAACGGCAATTGCTCAGCTTCTAGCGGGGTAGAACCTTGTTTTAACCGTGATGAAGCTGATAATTTAAATGATCCAAATGAATCACGTATAATCCATCCAACACCAATGGTTGACTGACCGGAACGAAAACTTGCATCTATATTACATTTGTAGATTTCTGGTGGAGGAGGAATCCAATGGATTGTGGATGACGCCGAAGTAGAAATTTGTGATGGTGGGAGCGATGAATGTGGATTAGCCATTAACCATTCCGAAGCGTTGTCCATATCTCGTTGAATAACATGAGATGGTTCATGATTAATCTTATTGAAAACAAGGTCATTATGTGATTTCCAAATCGCCATAAAATCCAGAATACCCCATGACGAAGGTCCATAGCCATTTCCAAATTTATAGTTTAGAAAACTATATTTTAATAAACAAAAATTTGAAATTTTATCTTGAGTTTTTATTTTATCAAATTTGTTTGAATTATTTTTACAAATATTATATTTCATAAAAGTTTTTTGTAGAGACTTTTAAAATTTATAGTTTAGAAAAGTATATTTTTATAAACAAAAAGTTGAAAATTTATCTTGAGTTTTTATTTTATCAAATTTGTTTGAATTATTTCTTAAGTGTAAATTAAAAAAGAAATAATTGGCCGCAAAAAACGAGCACCTAGCTTTTCTCACCAAAGACTCGTTCAAATGTATAAAGCTATGACACATACCTTATTTTTCTCCACATTTCTCTCTTCCCCACTGACATTACCCTTCATCCCCAAGAAATCTATGAAACCAGTCATACTATTTCTCACCCGACCGTTTCACTAAACGGTCTCAAAATGTCTAGACCAACGACCGGTAAACCAGTCCACAGCCTCGTTTCCTCTCCGGTCACCATAGTTTTGACTGGTAGTCTTCTTTTCATCATTTTCACCAGTTTGTTTTCCTTCTTCTACTGTGGTTGTTGTTTTAGAAAACTCATGACCCTTTGGAACAACCATCGAAACCGAAGCCGTCCTAATAACCTAATCCAACCATCTAATCCACTTGAAAACACCGGTCTCGACTCCAAGATCATTCAATCCTTCCCTGAGTATCCTTACTCGGTTAAAGATTATGGAATGGATCAATGTTCCATTTGTTTAACAGATTTTATGGATGATGACACCATTAGGCTTATTTCTACTTGTAATCACTCCTTTCACACAATTTGTATTGATCTTTGGTTTGAAGCACACAAGACTTGTCCGGTATGTAGGCGTGAGCTTGATTTAGACCAAACCTTGATAAAAAAAACTACGGTTGTTCCTGAAATTGATCTGGTTAGATCTGAAACCCATGATGAACCTTTGTCTCGCGACACAGTGACAATCATTGTTCATGAGGAGCATCCTACTACTATTACTACTATTGGTAGTTTACCGCATACAGATGAAATCGAAAGTTATGAAAGACAGATGAAAGCATCGGATTTGCGGTATTGGAAGTCACATTCTACTGGACATTCTATAGTAGTTAAGAATGAAAACTACGAACGAGAAGAAGAAGAAGAGAAAGATGAAATTAAGATACATATTGAGATTTCTGGTGAATGTCAATTTGAAGATCACAAGAGGACATTACCAAACAGAAAGCTGTATTGCGTTAGGGGAACTTACTCAATAGGATAGAGCCTGATATGTGAACTGGGTTTGGCTTATAATATCATATCCACTTGATCCAAAACCGGAATTAGATTCTAGTTTTGGCGGTCCAGTTTATAATTTATTTTGATACTTTAGGTGTTGAAGATGTTGAAAATTGTTGTAATGTATTTTCTCAAATTCTCTTTCTTCCATACTATAGTTGAATACAAACTAGGAAATAATATTTGTTTTTGGACCTAAATAAAAGTTATTTTGAGATTAATGCTCATGTGTAGTAATGTAGAGAACAGCTTTGGTTTGATACAGGATCTCAAATCGATAGAAATAAAGTATTGGGAATAATATGATAAATCAAAAGTAGTGGGGAGCGACGAAATTGTTTTTTTTTGTTTTACAAGGAGACACCTATATTTTCCCATTTGTTAAAAAGAGAAGTGAACCAAACCACAGACTTGGAATTGGAAATGGCGACGGCATCGGAAAATTCAAGAGGAATCGGCGGAGGTGATCGAACGGCGAAAGCAATAGTCGCCGATCAGATCTCACAAGCCGTGAATTCGACTGCTAACCTTCTCCATCTGATGCGTCAATCTTCTTCTTCTCAGGTACTCTTTTGAAACCCCTTTTTAACACCGATGAAGATCGTGCGATTGGATTAAATACGATTTAGGTTTGAATCATTCGAATTTTTTGATAAACATTTACTGATTTAGGTTCGTGTTGTCAACAATTTGTTAAATGCAGGCTCAATTAGCAAAACTCTCAAAGAATCTTTTGGCAAAAGCTTCCATGACTAAGGCAACTGGACAAGTATGTATATATGTTATGTTGTTGAATGTATGAACCTAAACAGTGACTTGTTTCTTAAGTTGTATTCAAAATTTGTAGGCATTGGCGCAGCTTCCTCAAGTGATTTCATCTCTAGATGCTCATATAGAAAGCGGATTACACAGGTTTGGATCGTCTTTGACACGCAAGAATCACCCATTTTTTTAATAGATAGCTTCAAGATTGAGGATATTGCTATTCTCCTATATGTAGCTGTTGTGTTTTTAACTAAAGTTTTGTTTCTATATACAGTGGTGTTCATCTAAACACAGTAACACAGTTACTTGAAAACATGGAAAGTACGCAGCTTCGTGCTCTTCGACAATCCAACATATCCCCTGAGGTATTATATAACTCAGTTTCTTATTTGAAATATTTGGTTTCTTTATTCTGTGTTACTCTTTTCTAGCTAGTGATTGAGATTATAATATCTTGTTCTGTGATTTTCTTTGGTTTCCTCAAATAGGACAATCAATCTTCAGAGCCTTAGTTGAACATCTCAGACAAATGGCAAGTAGTGATCTCCAAGACAGGTATACATACATTCAGTTTCATTTAGGAACAAATATTAACAGTATATCTCTTTTTCGTATTGAATTTTCTGTTTCATAATGATGGCTTAGGGAAATCTTAAAGCGGCATGAAGCTTGCATAGAAACAAAGTGGCACAAAGTCGTCAAGTCCTGTACAACCTGCTCTGCGTATTTAGTGTTGATAAAGTCTATGAGGTTGTCAGTTCCTTGCCAATTTTGGCTGCAGAGCAAGTGAGTATTTCACATTGTCTGCTGAAACAATCAAATGTGATGTTATTATATATAAATAGTTTCTGTTTAATCTTGAAAAAGAACTACTAAGAGGATTACTTGCTTAGTTTCATTCTCATTGTTGCTTTTATCGGTTGCACAAAAATATTTAGATTACTAGATTGGTTTGTCTCAGATGGAGTAGATTCCTCGTAGAGTCGTACACCACATCTTTTTATTGTGAACCTAAAGAGAACATCAATGCGATGACGCTGAATATCAATGTGATCGTAGTTGAGTTCAGAAAAAGGAAAGCTGACAATATTAGTCTCTTGAAAATTGATTGTTGTAGAAGGAAAGCTTCTTGGTCCAATTTAAAGCAGTTCATGAATATAATCTCGGCTTCTGAGAAACAATTATTTTGAAATTGGAAGAGAAGGTGAAGCCTCATCCGGGTCTGCTGGTTTAACTTCAACAATACTTGGTGGTAGTCAGAAAAGTCAACCTTCTCAAGATGTTTCAGTTTAGAAATGTTTTAGGAAACGTATAGAGAACTTGTCTATCTTTTCTTTTCACAATTATAATACATGAGTGTTATCTTGTCAATATGGCAATATAGACATGATAATCTTTCATATATTGTCAATCCATATAATATATCATATGCTGAGAAATCGTTTATGGTCCACATAAAAACTGCACGTATCTTAAAATTTTGTTGGCATGACATATTATACGCTTCAACACCATGTTTTCATATCATTTGTAACTCATATATCAATGACTAGAGGAATATATCAAGTGATTTCTTCGAATGCTGTGGGCTGAGAATAAGCACAGCTAGGAACAAAAACTCTCTACGCATGCACAAAGATGGATGCAAGTTGTAAAGTATAACGATTACGGGCCACAACAAATACTGTCTTTTACGCTTTCCAAATGGGTTGAAACCATTAATACACAATTCGAGTTATACATTTCTTCGCTAGAACGCAAAATCTGGATACATTGATTGAAAATGTTTTTACATTTATGCGTTTGAAGGATGTGTAATCTCTCTTTCTTGTCTATATTCTTCATGTCATCTCATTGTCTCTGTCGTGTGCTGAGATTGATATAACTTCTTCAGCCTCTCGGTTAATAGTAAATACCATATCTGTTTATACATAATTTAAACTCTATCACTAGTCTTTTGATACCGATGTTTACGACAAAATTGACATCTTTTGCCGTTTTCATCTTCTCTTCAATATATCATAGAATTGTCGATGCATACATCTATTATCCGATACGACAAACGAAGACCAGCTACAAGTTTATGTACCTCGTAGTATGATGCTCGTGAAAGATTATTTTCGGGCACTATATCTTTCACAAAATCGGATATCACATCAACATATTCTTCCGCCAAATTGTAATCCGTCTTAATGGTCATCAATCTAATAACATATGATAAAGGCGAATGATTTTCTCTACAACCGCAATATAGCGGCTGTTTCTTTGCATCTAACATATCAAAAAAATCTTTTTGCTTCTAATATAGTTCTTCAACCCTATCTCCATCTACAGCGGTCGACTATATATTCTCTGTAAACGAATCATTCACCATCTCAACGTACCTACACCAAAATCTACTTTCGTTCTATGTTTTTCTAAGATATTTGCAACATATGATTCACTAGTACTACCATAATCATAATTTGGTTCCCCGTGTAGATATCAAATCTTGTAACCCGACATATATCCATTGTATTACAAATGCCTCCAAACAATATTTATCTTAATATTATGTGAATTCACACAAATAGTACATGGACATTTCAACTTACGAGTTTTTTTTGCTCCCGGTTGATTTACAGCCAATTCTATAAACTTCCATATATCTCGAGCATACTCGTTTTTCAATATGTTTGACTCCGGATCCATCATTGGTTCGTCCATCCATGATAAAAAAAACTATTAGAAGATGACATCTCTTTGCAACTTTTTTGTTTAATTAAGATATTGTGTTGTGAATGAATATAAGAATGTGCAAACATATACTTAAGCTTGTCAGCCGTCGAAATCTGTCGGAATTTTTGAATTCCAAACGGCTATATAAAACGACTATATTAACGTTCATATATTCTGACGTGGTTGTCAATAGTCCGTCGGAAATCCATCGTAATTTTTTTACGGATATGTTCATATATACAACTATATTAACGTTTATTCTGATGGATTTGTTATGTCGGAAGTCCGTCGGTTGTCGTTGAAATTTTCTGATGTCGTTAAAATCCGTCGAAACTACGGTAGTTTTTTTATAGTGTAAATGTGAGAATCCCTTTTCATGAAAAGTGTATGTAAACGAGATTTGTATAGACAACACAATTCACAAGACTATTCTTCAAAACACTTCATTATGAATAGTTTAAGCAATGTAGACTCACTTAATATTTCCTATGGAAAAAAAGTTTTGTAACGTTTTATTTTTTATTTCTATTAGTTAAAGTGTAAACAAAGTAATTAGTATTTAATTATAATAAAAGGAAAATTATACTGTTTCCTCATAAACATTTAACTCTATGAAACAAACGTGTTTTGCGAGTTTCTTCTGTTTCCTCATTAGGAAAATCAATCTCCAGAGCTCATTTGAACATTTCAGACAAATGGCATTGGCAAGTAATGATTAAATCGTTAAACTTCTTCATGAGTCTCTCTAATCAATATTCTCAGTTTTCTCGTACTAGATTTTACTTTTATGACTGCAAATATTCTCCATTTGGTGTTCTTTGATGCGTCAAAACAAGCCTTTCGTCAATCTCTATATTGTTTCGTAGCGTTTTAGAAGAAGTCTTTGTAAATAGTAAAGTTTTTTTTAAAGTTAATTAAGAGAAGAATAACATCTTCACTTTTGAGTTTTCTTTACTTATTCTTATAAAATGTGCACTTTTCAATGGCCAATATTAATGATGTGACCCAATCTACTTGTATAGCCGAAAGAACCCAAAATACGAATAGTCTCTTTTTTCTTTCTTTCTTTCGTTTAGCTGAAAAGATAGTGCTTTTTTTTTTCTTCTTTTCTTTTAGTGATTTTTCTGATCATATTTAATGATGGCTTTGGGGAATACTAAAGTGGTACGAAAATTGCTTAGAAACAAGTGGCATGAAGCCATGAAGAATGAGAGACGTATGAGATTCTTTAGAATTTATGTTTGGACTCTTCTCACAAGTCGACAAGTCTGGTGCAGCCTGGGCTGCACACTCAACTATATGTTCTATTTGCATTGACATAGAGTCACGATTTTAAAATTAAAATCTATTGCATGTAAGAATGAGAAACTCTTCAAGAAGGGTGTACAATTTTTTTACATTCATATAACAACTTGCCTAGTCTTATTTTCTTTGTAGTTTTACCAAAAAAATATCCATCTCTTTGTTTTAAAATAAATTAATAATAAAAAGTTAGCATATTTCCAAGCTAGATGTAACCGAATCTTTTGATGAGAACAATATAAGATATATATTATTCGACTACATTAAATTCAGTAACACCTTTGAATTTTTTTTTTTGTGATAAAAAGTAACACCATTGACGTTTTGTTAGTATATAAAAATGTCAATGTTTTATAAGAAAGTAAAATTTTAAACATAAATTCCGAATGATGAGATATAATAATAGAATATATTAGACTATTAAATTGATCATATATATAAATATAAGATAAAGAAATAAGACTCAATTGGGCACATAAAGGAAAAAACAATAATAATTTCTCTTTTCTAGTTAAGTCCCTACCTGACACATAAGCTGAAAGCCACCCGCAGAGACCAGTGAGCCATCAGCTAAAACGACACCGTTATACACACTTTTCCTATATTTATTTATTTAATATTTTTGTTTTTGAAACAAAAGCAAATTGAAATTACACAAATTCGAGAAAAAGAGAAGGCGACCTTTCGCCGCACCGCTTGAGTCACTGATTCCTGGAGAAGAAGAACAAATTCGGTTCCATCACCTTCTTCGTTTCTCACCCAAATCCAGCAACTCTAACCCTAATTCCGATTCGATCAGCTCACATCTCTCCCTCGGAATCCTTTACGGCGCGAGGAGTCTGAATACTCCGTGGCTCAGAGATTCCCTTAACGTATTTAGGCGTTACCGACGTATACTTTTAACAAATGGCGTCGTTAGCTCTAACTTCTCCTCCCGCCGTTAAGATTCCGTCGTACCTTTCCTCATCCTCTTCGTCTCTCTTCTCCCGCTCCTCGATTTCCTTCAGAATCACTGAGTCTATCTCCCCAATCGTTTCCGCTGTAAGAACTACTATTGATAAAATAACGTAAATTTTATAAGTCTTTAAATGTTTGTTTTTTCTTCTGTGATTGGAATATTAATTTGCTTTATGAGCTCTTGGCTTGTCTCTGTTCATGTATTGATGAAATGTGACTATAGAAAATGGAAACTTATATGAGATCTTTTGATTTGTTTGTTTTTGATAGAAATGTAATTTGCCAAAAGCATTGAATCTTGGAAATGGGAACGCTCGTATTCCAATTATCAAAGAGACGACAATACCAAAGTTGTTTGATTCTTCTCGGTTGGAGAAATCAGAATCAGTCAGTAGAACCAATACAAAGCTCAAGTTGTTCTCTGGTACTGCAAATCCAGCTCTTTCTCAGGTATAGTTTCTCGATGACCTCTTCGTTCATTGTTTTAACGGTGAAAATGTTGCTAAATCGTTGGAAATTTTGTGAAGGAAATTGCTTGGTATATGGGACTGGAGCTTGGGAAGATTAGTATAAAGAGATTTGCTGATGGAGAGATTTATGTTCAGCTTAAAGAGAGTGTTAGAGGTTGCGACGTGTTTTTAGTGCAGCCTACTTGTACACCAACTAATGAGAATCTCATGGAGTTATTGATTATGGTTGATGCTTGTAGAAGAGCATCAGCTAAGAAAGTTACAGCTGTGATTCCGTATTTTGGCTACGCAAGAGCTGATAGAAAGGTTCTGATCATGTTTATTTGTTAATCTAATTTGGTTAATACAGTATGTGTTAAGCAATTTCATCTTATGTGTTTATGGATGGTTTTTAGACTCAAGGGCGTGAATCCATTGCTGCTAAATTGGTTGCAAATCTTATAACTGAGGCTGGTGCGGATCGTGTTCTTGCTTGTGATCTTCATTCAGGACAGTCTATGGGTTATTTTGACATACCTGTGGATCATGTCTATTGTCAGGTACCCTGAAGTTTCAACCTTTTTGAGAGAGAGGCCTCTCCCTTTTTATGCGATCTTTAATATCTTATGTGGATTCTGTGATTACATTTCAGCCTGTGATACTTGATTATCTTGCTAGCAAGTCAATTTCCTCAGAGGATTTGGTAGTGGTTTCTCCTGATGTTGGTGGAGTAGCCAGGGCACGTGCTTTTGCTAAGAAATTATCTGATGCGCCACTCGCTATTGTCGATAAAAGGCGTCATGGCCACAATGTTGCTGAGGTAAAATTTGATATTGTTCTTCTTGATTTCACGCAAGTTCACATGTGTTGATAATATTCTTCCCCCACAGGTCATGAACCTAATTGGTGATGTTAAAGGAAAAGTGGCAGTAATGGTGGATGACATGATTGATACTGCTGGTTAGTTGAAACCGCGCAAAACTCCATTTTCTATGAACATGTTTTGTTAGCGAGAAAATCCGTGATTTGCCGACCAAAACAACATTACTAAGAACCAAATTTTTAATTTATTTGCAGGAACCATTGTGAAAGGAGCAGCTCTTTTACACGAGGAGGGTGCACGTGAGGTTTACGCTTGCTGCACGCACGCAGTTTTCAGGTAGACCCATTTCTTCTATTTGGCCATTCTTTTCTTGTCGATATGAAACAGTCAAACATTATATGAGGTAAAACATCTGATGAGAGACTCTTTTCTTGAATGAATCAATGTAACAGTCCGCCTGCTATAGAGCGGTTATCTAGCGGTTTGCTGCAAGAAGTGATAGTAACGAACACTTTACCGGTAGTGGAGCAGAATTACTTCCCGCAGTTAACGATTTTATCGGTGGCGAATCTTCTGGGTGAGACCATTTGGCGTGTCCATGATGATAGCTCCGTTAGTAGCATTTTCCTTTGATGCTTGTTGGTTTTAGTTAATCGGTTTAAGTTCCTCTTGTTTTTTTTACTTATTCACAATTTCTAGTCTAACCAATGTTTTACTTCTCTTTTTCGACCAAACTTTGTCACTTGTCTGAGTTCTATCTTTTCTTCTTTTTAGTTTTTAGTATTTAGTTATCAATAATACAAATTTAAATTGTTGAAAATAATTACATCAGGTTTCTGAACATTATTTTTCATGTTGTGTTGGGAATTTTTCTTTTTTTTCCCCCTCAAAATTTGACAAACATTTTCCAGAGTCGGAATTATATAAATGATGAATTCCACAAATTATGATTAAAAAGCCAATACAATAAAAACAAAATGAAGTCTCTTCATTGTGTTACATAAGCATTTTATGTTTTAAAAAGTGACCTCATTTTTAATTTAAAAGACCAATCAAAATAAAACATTAATACACATCAAAAAAATTTAAAATATAAATATTTTTAATGAAATGCAAAATATAGATATATAACGAATTTAAAGATTGAGATAAATATATATATTTATTAAATGATGTATGAGATTGTTAAAACTAAGAATCTAAATGACCTCTCATATGATCATATATGAAAGATTCAGAATCATATAACTTATCCAACTACATTATGGTCATCGGTAAAATAATTATATAACAATAGAATAGTGGATTGTGAGTAGCTGTTAGAAATGTCTTAACGAAATTTCGTGGTTTCGGACTCCCAACTGTATATTTTAAACTCTCATAATTTAGGTTAGTGTAATTTTCTGTTATTATCAAAATCATCAAAAACTCTAATATTATTGAAAACTTCTCTTCATATATGGTAATTTTATATGTACATGTTTGTTGAATTTCCCTTGGAATCACAGTTTCTTTAAAATTTTGGATCATCATGTTCTAACTAACTTTTTATTATAAACTATTTTCACTATTGTAATTGTTAATTGTTGTACTAATTATAAAATTTCTATAAAAAAATCTATCATTTTTTCTAATCATCTAGATCGTTTGACAGACGTTGTGGCTATTAATTTTAATTTTATAATTAAATTATATTATAAATACTATTGATGAAGATGCTCTAAAATTTACTCTATAATAGAGTTCAGAATGAAAAATAGAATAGAGTTGAAAAATGTTCTTAAGAATTTATAATATTTATTTTCTTCAAACTTCTTTTCTACATTATTTAAGAGCTTTCTAAACCAATTTGAAATATCATAACATATTATTAAAAAACTGTCATAATTTAAAAAGTAAGTGTAAAAACAAGCAGCAAGAAAATTACACAAATGTGAACAGCATTATATAAGTTGTATAATAGGTAGCTTTCTCCAAATGGAGACTACATTTCCGGTTGTTTATGCAAAATTTATATTAAATTATTCAATGTAGTTTTCATCGTGCTTTCAGAGTTTGATTTTCATATAACTTATTAATTATTATATAATTCAAACATGTTGAGTTCAATGCGATGTCAAATGCGTATAGATAAGATGTTATATATATATATATCTTCTGTTCAAGCAATGCAAAACATATGGAGCCAAAAATGTAGAAAATTTGAAGACGATTCCAAGAATTTGGTTGAAATGGTTAATGGGAAGACGTTCAAGTTTAGTTTTCAACCGGATACGCTAAGTTAGACGGTGGAAAACAAAATATGAAACGATTTAGTTCATTTTTATATAGTAAATATTATTTCAAAAAAATTACATTTATAATGACTATGCTTCGACAATTTCCAAATAAAAACATGAACAATGGAAGAGCAATTAACTAAAAGTATCAGGAGGTACAATACAGATTTACATATGAAACTATTCTTGTATAATTCCATCATTATAATTATTGAATAAGCTTTGGAAAATAACCAAAATCTTGTAACATTCTATGCTCCTTTTTTCCGTCGAAACGTTAGGACTATAATTAGTGGTAATCTTTTAGGGAGTCTCTCAAATAATATAAAAAAAATTAATAAAAGATTTGAGAGACATATATAGTTCTCACACTTTCTCTAAGAGATTCTTAATTTTTATTTTTGAAATGATTTGAGAGACTTTTTAAAAGACTACCACTAATCTGATCTCTGGCAGCACGAAAACGGCATGTAGTTGGTTTAAGCTGAAACTCAAGCTATGGCTTCAAAGTTCAGACACGCTTTTCACTAATTGCAACGAGTTTTTAATACATTTCAGCCTGTGATTTTATTATTCTGTTGTTCTCGTTTAGTAAAAAGTGAACCTTTTCCAGTACAAAAGTTGAACCTCAAACTTTGTTCGAAAACTCTTTACCGTTCAGATTAGAAATGAGTTTTATGTAATCGATTTCTTGGAACCTACACAATAAACCTTAGAACTCTTGATGCATCACAATACTGCACAGAGAAACAAAGTAAACTCTCATATCCAGAAAACACAATAACTATAGCAATAACATACTACAGAAACTATTTGAAAGGTCCCAATCACAGTTTCATCAAAGAGGATAGAGAAACTACGCAAAACCGAGAGTGAAAGCGAAGATTTCTAACCATGACAAAGCTGCAATATGAGGATCTTAGAGCAGAGCAAACCTTATCTTCATACCCAAGTTTCTGCTATTGGATGTTACAGTTTCTAAGCTAGGACCAAATCTGCCTTATTATTGGCTTATGGTTTTATTATATGATACAAGAGATAGAACGTGGAACAATTTCTAAAATTAAATGACATGACGATAGTGAATTTCTATATAAATAAGAAACATAGGACTGAATCAGACCAGGAATCAAGATGAATATTCATGATGGTAAATCCTTACAAAAGACTACATAGACACAACAAATGAGTTTTGATTTGAGACCGTGACTAGGTTGATTAGAGATCTCCAATGCTCTAGAGTCATCAACTCATCATCAACCCAGAAACAAAACCCCTAATTTTACTGACACTCTTGATTGTTACACGCTGAGAAAAATAAAGACACAGGAAAAGAGAATTGACCGAACTTTTCAAGGCTTTGAAAATGGACTCACATGATGGTGCATCGGCCCTTTTCTTCATTTGGTTGCGTTGGCATTTGCTGGAACCGGTGTGACTCTGAGGGATTGTATGTGAACTCAGATGTGTCAAGTCCATACTGTTTAAAAAAAAAACCAACAGTGAATCTCGGTGTAATGCTTTTTTCCTTCTTATTTCCGCATCTTTAAAACGTTAATAATCATGTTACCTTTTCCCTCATACGTGCACTCCAAGGGTCACTGCGGCTCGGGCGTTGGTCCAAGGTAGGAGCAACTGGGACACCAGTGACAGGGGCAGGTTGACGGTTGATGAATGGCTGCCTGATCTGTTGCCTTGGAGCAATAAACTCATCATCACTGTCATACTCTGGTGGTGAATTAGCTGCCCTAACCATAAGGGCAAGCAAGAAAATCAAAGCCTGCGAGTAAACAAGATAGCAATAAGAGGTTTTAGAGGTGTCATGTTTCTACTTCCATATTCTGCTTTGTTCTTTTGGTAACAGTTTAATGTAAAGATCATACACCAGTCTACAAGCACTTTCCCAGGGATATTAAGATAGTTTGCAGAAATGATCAAAAATTCTGAAAATTTGCTTGCTCTTACCTCGAAAACAACAGCTCCTAGAGCTACCCATCTTGCAATCTTCCAGTTCTCTCTCAGGAAATTATATATAGTATCGAAGGTTCCAGTCTTGTCAGAAGGAATTTCCTGGAGAACAATTATATAAAATAGTTAGCTAAACACGCGTAATGTCCTATCTCCAGAACATGTCAAGTTATAAGGCAAAAAGAAATATTAAGCCCACGAGAAAAATACACACAAAAAAGATAACTCACATGTCTCCAGCTGTTGTCGAAGAAGATAAATGCTGCGCATCCAAGCTCCACCAAGATCAATAAGATCAGAAGAAGAGAGTACTATTCTCAATTAAGGAAATAGAAAATTTAAGACTTAGTAGTATAAATAGATTCACAAGTATTCACGCAAAACGAAATGTCGGGTGAGAAAAGCAAGTTCAGCAATTAGGATACACAAGATAAGCAGCAGACGCTCCCTGAACAAGTACCAACACAGCCACAGCATGAAATAACAAACAGAGCCACGCCAATACCGATGAACAAGTATATGAACCTGCATTTACATGATAAAACAGAAACCAGAGAATCATCAGTTCGAAAGAAGTGAAACAAACCAAGATTATGTTTTGGACCCAATGTATTAACTAGTAAAACACGATAACAAGTAGGGACATTACATACCAAGCTTTGGGAAGATTGTCAAAGGCATTTGAAGCCAGTGACACAGCCATAAGCATAGGCCTCCCAAATGAAACGTAACTTTCGTCTCCATTTATGGGATTGAATGTAAGGGAATTATTGGTAGCTCTCTTGTACTCAACAAATAAGTAGATACCATAACCAACCATGCCAAGTCCAACAACAGCCAGAAGAAAGTTGAGAAACTTAAGCAAACACTCCAAACAACTTTTACAAGCCATTGTTTTTATTCACAACTTAACTGCTTTGTGGTTTTATGCTCAGCTTTTCCCTTTAATTCATCAATCCGAAGATTTATCCTAAAATACAAAACCACAATCACCAAAAAAATATCAAAAACTCAATTCAATGAGTTCGTAATGACATTAAAATCTTTAATTAAATTCAAATTCGACGAAATTTGATGTTGTCCTCAAATTCAATCGAGTAAACACGAATCAACTCACGCATACAGCTGAAAATGAGAGACATAGAAATCAATCTTCCTTAATCGATATAGAAAACGATCAAATCACAGAGAAAACTCGTAGTCTAATACACTGAATATTTGATTTCACGATTTTTTTTCAACGAATGAATAGTTCAGATCGGGAGAAGGAAATGAATCGGTGAATCAAAATTAAGTGATCGGAGCAAGAGATTGAGTGGAAGAAGAAGAAGACGACGATGGAAACTTACAGAGAATGTTGAGATGATTCTTCGATCTTCGCGAAGGTATCGATGATGGTTTTAACTTTATTCTCTTGTCGTCGAGAGAGGAAGGTAGGAAAATCCAAGGACGGAGCAAATTTTTGGATATTTTTTTGTTTTTTGGATTATTGCTGTATAATAATGCCAGCTGGCATTTTAAATTTGAAAATATTTTTCATTAGCCCAACTATTTTCTACGTCTTGTTTAACAATGTACTCAATTTTTTTTTCGGCAATGAAAATTAGTTTTGTGTGGAATGGAAGCCTCCAAAAACATTAAAAATTCATAATTTGGATGTTGTTTGTAATTTTACTAAATAAATCCGAATTTTTATTTTATGTGGTCCTGTGGGTATCAATCAAAACTTTGATCAGGTAAATTTCTTAGTAATTTTAATCCTATTTTAAGTAATAACTAAAAATATCTTAACAAATTTGGGAAAAAAATATCTTAACATGTTTATACTCTAATAGGGTTTTTATATTTATTTGTTCTGTTAATTATTTATTTATGATATAAAATCATATAATAATTAAAAATAAAAATAAAAGGATTTATTTAAAAATTTAATCAATATTGAAAATTTATAGACTTAGTTAATTTTAATCGCTATTTCAAATTAAATTTTACCCAATATTATAGATAGTCAATAATTACACTATAGTACCATGTTAAACTCCGCATATTACAAACTTAACATGTATATATATATATGTATATATATATATATCTTTACATTAATATAAAATTTAATATATTTGTTAGATGTGTATGTTTTGTTAAATGGTTTTAACAACAATAGAAGTAGTGGTAAAGTTCAAGGCTCGGTTAGGAAGTGGAGTTAGAACTTTCCAAGAGGCAAAAAGAAGAATTAAGGAAGAAGCAACAAACCATGCATCTTCTTTTTAAAACCTATTAGTCAAACATATGTTGTTCGGATGTATAAAGCATCAAAATAAGTTTTCTTCTTAGAATTATCCATCTAGAGTTCTCTTAACCAGCCAGCCTCTTTATTATTTTTCTATTCCTATCTCGTAATATGGATTTGTCTTTTAAAAACCGGGTTTAAATTTGCATGTTAATGATACAGACATTATTAATATGGTTGCACTAAATGCTTTGTTGGCTTTTGGTGATCGAGCATTCGTCTCTCTGTCAAAAGTGACTCTCTTATACAGATTTTGGGGATACTATTCCGCGGCTCCAACTGCAAGCAACTGACGACATGTACTGATATTTCCAAAAAAAAATGAATACTTGTCATATTATTTCAAAGCATTTTCAGAAAAAAAAAAAATCACACTAGGTAGTATCTAAAAATAAAATTTTGTTTACCAAAAATCCAGTTTAAACGAACCTGATTTATTTATATACAGACGTTAAAAAAATCCAATTTGAACTTTAACAAAAAAAAATCCAATTTGAGCTAAACCTGAATATCTCCGGAATTTTGGAACCTACCGGACCAAACTACTATCAAACCGTTTGGTTTTACTGGACCAGTCTGTTTGACACCTCACAATCAGTATTACACACGTGGCCGTTATTATAAAAAGGGTTTACCATAATAACGATGAGCTCGATCACAGCTGATAAAAGTTCCGATATAACAAAAACAGAATTGTATTTTCTTACAAAATAAAGCCATCCATGTCTGAAAATTTTGATATTTGAAGAGAATCAACAGTCGAGTCGGTGAAAAGATTTGATCGTGAAGGTTTTTTTTTTTTTAATCGTCCTCCGTAAATCTAACCTAGGTCAGTATGAGTCTCGTGTATCTTTCCAAATCCTTCAAATTGCTGCTATTATTGTTTGACTTGCGCTTTATGAACTTCCGGATCCGTGTAAAAACACTGCCCCGATTGAAATTGATTCTAGCGATTGGGGTTGAATTCAGTAATATCCGATTTTTCGTTGAGTTTTTTGCAAGTAGTTGAGCTTGACTATTTTTTGTAATTCTATTATAGAAATTGAATTCTCTGTGTTTTTTTTTTTGTCACTGTTAGCGAATGTAAAACTAGAATTGAGATCTGTCGTCGAATTTTGATAGTCGATTAAAAAAAAAAACAGATTCGGATAAGCCTTGATCTTTTACCACTGAAAAAAGAAGAAGATCTTTGATACTTTCTTGGAGCTCTTTTGATGTGTTCTTGTGTTGTGTTAATTGAAGATTGGCTCATTGGTTTTATTATGTATGATAAAAGCTTGATGTTATCATTAGAAAGAACTTTGTCTATCTCTTTCTGCTAATTTGCCATTTTGATTTTTTTCTTAAAATTAAGGTTTCTTTGTGGGAGGAAGATACTTATCAATGGCAGATATTCCTGGATATCTTCGTACTTGTTTGGATATGGGGAAGATAGCTTTTTTAGCAATCCTAGTTTCAGGAGGGATCGTGTTGCAGATTCTGGTATCCCCATAAAATACTTGCAAGACTTATACAGTCTGCTTAGGTTTCTTAGATTCTTACTTATGCTTAAAACCTTTCTTTCCTAATTTTGTTCAGGCTTGTGCTTTGTTCAATAATTGGTGGCCAATGTTAAGTGGTGAGTTGTTTTACTCGCCCTCTAATATCTCTTTGTCGGTGAACTATAACTTCCCTGGCTTGATCTTACCCGTTTTGACAGTTAGTTTGGAGTTGAAATTGCATCTTATATCAACGAAACTCGATATTAGCCGCCATGATTGTTTTAAATCTTGTTTAGTTATGTAAAAAGTTGTGACTGAACCTGAAAATTTCGTTTTTATATCAATGGTGATGGCTTTTAAGTTAACCTCTTGCTTGAGGTTACTCTAAATCTAGTTTTTGATTTGCAGTAATAATGTATGTGCTCCTCCCAATGCCTTTGCTCTTCTTTGCTGGATCAGACAGTACATCTCTATACAACGAATCAGACAATAGGTGCGGAATTTATATAGTCGTGATTACGATTTTCGGTATATGCGTTTATATGTTTACATTTAGTATGTATTTTATCCAAATGAACTCACAACTTTGAACACCTAAGCAAAAATTCATCTGTTAATTGTAAACGTAAACTACATTGAAGCCACATTCCACTTTTAAGTCTTGAAATATTCAACCTTATCTTGGCATATTTTAAAATTCGCCGCACTTATATGAACATATTTTTTGGAATATTCAGCTGGATCAATGCAGCCAAGTTCTTGACTGGTGCATCAGCAGTTGGAAGCGTAGCAATACCTTCGATTCTAAAACACGCTGGACTCATCGGTTGGGGCGCATTAGCCTTCGACCTCTCTTCCTACATTGTTTTCCTCGTCGCTATTCTCTGTTACGTTGGAATAGGAGATGGCAATGACAACTACTACAGCTACATTTAAAAACCACACACAAATTCATCTTCATTGGTTTAAACCTCAAAGTCTCAGCCTTATACCACTATCACTCAGCTGATTGGAGTTTTACAAGTTTAGGGGTTTTGTTACAAGTGTCTGTATGAATGAATGGTTGTAAGATCAAAGATGAATATTTAATGTGGTTGTGTTTGGCTTTGGTGTATAGAAAAGATTTATTACTTGGAAATGCTACATTTTTCTTGTTTTTAGTTTTTTTTTATCGGAAATACAAAAGATACTTTAAATTAGGTTTATAAGCATTTTTTAAAGGAGGAAACAAAATTGAAAATTGTTTGAATGCGAGCTCTCTGTGTTAAGAAAGTTTGTTGCTTTCTCTCGAAATTATCACTCAATTCTTCGATTTCTTGTCGTCGATTCATTGGAAATGCGATATCGAATTTCGGAAGCCATCGTCGAGGTTTCTCTAATGAAGAAGCTCTTATTCTTCATCGTTTATCTGAAGGAGGTCTTATACATGCACGCCACTTGCTCGACAAAATTCCTCAGAGAGGAAATATTAGCCGTGTCATTTACTGGACTTCGCTTCTCACGAAATACGCCAAAGCTGGATACTTGGATGAAGCAAGGGTTTTGTTTGAAGTTATGCCAGAGAGAAATATCGTTACTTGCAACGCGATGTTGACGGGTTATGTCAAATGTAGGAGACTGAACGAAGCTTGGATGTTGTTTAGGGAAATGCCGAAAAACGTTGTTTCGTGGACTGTGATGCTTAGTGCGCTTTGTGACGATGGAAGAAGTGAAGATGCAGTCGAGTTGTTCGATGAAATGCCTGAGAGAAATGTGGTTTCGTGGAACACGTTGGTTACAGGTTTGATTAGGAATGGGGATATGGAGAAGGCGAAACAGGTGTTTGACGCTATGCCTTGTAGAGATATTGTGTCGTGGAATGCTATGATTAAAGGGTATATTGAGAATGATGGAATGGAGGAAGCTAAACTCTTGTTTGAGAATATGAGTGAGAAAAATGTGGTTACTTGGACGAGTATGGTATCTGGTTATTGCCGATACGGATATGTTCAAGAAGCTTATAGATTGTTCTGTGAAATGCCCGAGAGAAATGTGGTTTCTTGGACCGCTATGATCAGTGGGTTTGCTTGGAATGAGTTTTATAGAGAAGCGTTGGTGCTTTTTCTTGAAATGAAGACGGATCTTGATGCGATAGCACCAAATGGTGAGACTTTAATCTCTCTTGCTTATGCTTGTGGTGGTCTTGGTGTTGGATTTCGCCGTCTTGGCGAGCAATTGCACGCACAGGTTATATCTAACGGTTGGGAAAGTGTAGATTATGATGGAAGGTTGGCGAAAAGTCTTGTTCATATGTATGCATCATCTGGTTTGATTGCTTCAGCACAATCTTTGCTCAATGAAAGCTTTGATTTGCAATCTTGTAACATTATGATCAACGGGTATATAAAAATCGGGGATTTGGAACGAGCTCAAACTCTGTTCAAGAAAGTTGAGAATTTACACGACAAAGTATCCTGGACATCGATGATCAATGGGTATCTAGACGCAGGAGATATATTGAGAGCCTTTGATCTGTTTAAGAAAATTCATGATAAGGACGGGGTTACATGGACGGTTATGATCTCAGGTCTTGTCCAAAATGAGCTTTTTGCAGAAGCTGCATCTCTATTGTCAGATATGGTGAGACATGGTCTGAAGCCGTTGAACTCGACTTACTCTGTTCTTCTTAGTTCCGCGGGTGCCACTTCGAATCTCGATCAAGGGAAGCATTTACACTGCATGATTGCAAAGACGACAGCTTGCTATGATCCTGATCTCATCCTTCAAAACTCTCTTGTCTCTATGTACGCAAAATGTGGAGCCATAGATGATGGTTATGAGATATTCTCGAAGATGGTCCAAAAAGATACAGTTTCATGGAACTCCATGATCATGGGGCTATCACATCACGGCTTAGTGGACAATGCTTTAAAACTGTTCAAAGAGATGCTTGATTCAGGGATGAAACCAAACTCTGTAACATTTCTCGCAATCCTCTCAGCGTGTAGCCACTCTGGACTCATCACTAAAGGTTTAGAACTATTCAAAGCGATGAAAGAAACATATTCAATCCAACCCGGGATCGAGCACTACATCTCAGTAATAGACCTTTTAGGCCGAGCCGGGAAACTAAGAGAAGCAGAGGAATTCATCTCAACTCTGCCTTTCATTCCAGACCATACGGTCTACGGTGCATTGCTAGGCTTATGCGGACTCAATTGGAGAGATCAAGATGCTAGAGGCAGAGCGGAATGGGCTGCAATGAGGTTGCTAGAGCTGGACCCGGTTAATGCACCGGGACATGTGGCGCTATGCAACGTATATGCAGGTTTAGGGAAGCATGAGATGGAGAAGGAGATGAGGAAAGAGATGGGGTTAAAAGGTGTGAAGAAGACACCAGGATGTAGTTGGATTGTGGTTAATGGAAGAGCTAATGTGTTTCTCTCTGGTGATAAGTCTGCTTCTCAAGTTGCTTACATTATTTTGCCAATCTTTTGTGGTAATGAAATGCTTGAGAAGGAAGAAGAGGAACTGTTAGATTCTCTGCCGTTGTTGAGAAATTAAGCACATATGTTCGCTTTTGTTTGTCGAATTGTTTTTTTTTTTTTACTTTTTTCTATAGCAGTTAAATCCGTATAAACTAATTTTTTTGTTTAGAAAATGGAGTTTTAAGTCAATTAAAAAAAAATAAAATTGTACGTTACTAACTCGTATATAACTAAACCGGTTTAAAATGGTTTGGATGCAAGATAGAAGAATCATAAACATAAACGGTTTAAAATGGTTTCTTAATGTTGTGACAATAATAAAGCTCCTCAAACTGGGAAGTGGGAACACATGAAACAAAACATGTAATAAAACTCTTATGTTGCAAGATCTAAAACAAAAGCATTTTAAACAATCGCAAAAGCTTAGAATCCAACAAGTGAAAACTAACAAATCCTTCGACGGAGTATTACTGTACTTCCAAATCGACCTCAAGACCACTAGAGTTTAACTGAGTCCATTAAACATATAATCTAGGAACAAGAAATTTAACCAAAATAAAAATAATAAAATAACCAAACAAGTACGCCAAAGAAAAAAAAGTTAATTTTGTTATTCTGTTTCCTCTCTTTGACCTCTAGCAACTAGAGATGTGAGATTGTTTACGTTTGTTTTTATTCGTCCAATGTTGTCTATTGGACAAAATATTGACTATGTTCATTAACACATATGTTCATTAATGACCTAATTTATTAACGTTTATTCCAAATGAGTTGTTTATAGGTCGATCATGGGTCGCAGTTATATTTTGTTTATATTATAAGATTAAACCACCGAAAATCACTAGAAAGCATCGAAAATTGCCGAAAATGATAAGAAATCGCCAAAAATCACCGGAAACCGCCGAAAACTGTCGAAAACTGCCGGTAATCGGCAGTAATCGCGATTTTCAATTTGAAAAAATTCGATTTTGGTCTAGATTTTTAGAGACCATATACCGCTTATTGTCCAACAATGTCCAATCCGTTTTGTCCGTGAAAAAAATTAGGTTTAAATCATCTTAACCCGCTCCGTAAATGGATTTGTCCATAAACCATCCATTATGTATTGGATATGGACATACCATAGCCATATCACCCATTTTGACACTTCTACTAGCAACCATGACCAAACTGGGAAAAATGGTACAATGCAAAGGTTCAACCACATAATCCAATCGGATTTTACTGATCAATTTATTTCCCTCCACAACATAAATCCAAGCCCGACCATTTTCATCGCAAAAACACATGAAGAGCCTTTTTATCTTCGATGAAGTAACTTGGCTGATAGGATATAAATTGTTTTAAACTCAGTAAATTAGGAAGTGACACTTCCATGATATTCATCTATTTCACATTTTTACCATACCAATTATCAATCTTGTTCTTGGTCACCCAAATATTAATCTTCTTTGTCACATGACACTGCTTTAACAACGAAAACCGATCTTCCCTAAAAACCCTAAGGGCAAGAGCTTCGTCTTCATGGTCCTTCACACATGGTAGATAACAAAACTTGGAGAAATTTTCGCTCGAAAAATTGAAGTAACTAAGATGAACAACAAGGGACGAATCTTGTCAAAATAAGCAACCCAATACAAAGTTCCATTCAACGATACACCTTCTGTTGCGTTTATCGTAAAGGGAGCTTGTCCCTGAGCGTGTCTACCAAGTGTTATATATTTTTCTTGATATTTCCACCGATCAGAAGCAAATTCATGGATTATCCAGACCACGGCTCTTTTACCCATGCCACATAGCAACAACCCATTGTAATCGACCAAGCTTTTAGGTGTCTGATATTTTAAACCGGGAATATCTAGGGTTAACTCATGCACCTCTATCTTGGGATTGATGCTTACCGAATAAATCTTGGATCTAGTTGTTCAAATGAAGCGTATTGTCTTCTTGTGGTTGTTGATGAATATCGTATCGTCAAAGAGAGTGTTCCATTGTTTGCAAGCGGTTTTGAATCGGACAAGAGATATACGAGGGACACGAGATAGGATCTCCTCCACCAAGTCCCATGGAAGCTTCTCCTTATTCGCCATTTGGGTTTTAATTAAGGGAGTATTTTAAAAAAATGTGTTAAGCTGAATATTTTTTGAAAAAAATTGTTAGATTTAATTTTTTTTAAATATTTAATCCTCTTTTGTCCTCCAAATTTTTTTTTATTAAAATAAAACAAATAAAAACTTCTCACTTCAAAAGAGGCTTTTATTAATTTTTTATTAATTTTACATTAATTTTAATATCATTAAAACAAATCAGTTATTTAAAAATAATTTATTTCATAATTTTATTTTTAAACACGATTTTTATTTGATAACTTCACTTATTTTTTAAATATTTATGATTTTATATATTTAAGATTTAGTCATTATCTTTGCTATATTTTTAAATAATTTTTAAATACCATTTTTATTTAATAACTAAAATTATTTTAAAAATATTTACGATTATGTATATTTTATATTCAGTTATTATCTTTGATATATTTTAAAAATAAAAATTATTTTAAAATTCAGTCATTATCTTTTTAGATATTCTAAAATTTTCAGAATACATATTCTAAAATTCTCAGAATACGTATTCTAATTGTTAAAAAGCGTAATCTAAATTTCATATATCATACAACTGCTAGATTAGGTATTCTAAAAACATCAAAATATGTATTCTAAATATTTCAAAATAAATATTCTAGTACTTTCATTCTAAATATTTCCAGATTTTACTATTTTTCAACATAAAATCTGGGACTTTTATTGTGTATAAAAAATCTGGAAATCTTATTCTATTTAAAAATCTGGATTTTACAAAACACTAATCTACTATATATTAAACGGGATGATTTAGAAAAAAAGAAAAGAATTCTAGTGTTATCATAATTACATACTTTAAAGTTGATTAAAATTTTAAAATTATTAATTACAATTACAATCTAAAACATATCTTTGTTGTTATTTCATTTTTCTATCAAAAAATTAAAAAAATTTAAAATTACCAAAAGAAAAAACGAAATTTTTTTTGTCCAAAATATTGCAATATCTAGATTTTCATACAATAAGAAAACTTAAATTATTGATAAAATTTTGTGATTAAAATATACTAATATAAAATATTTACATTTTGGTGTGTGATAATTGATACCAAATAAAAAATTATTTAGTTAAACTATATATATATATATATATATATATCTTATTATATATAATTTAAACTCTTTTAGCAGAATCTAACACATGTCAAAAATTAATTAATAAGATTGAGACATATATCAATAAATCAATTAGATGTCAACACATGTCAAAATTTTTTTTAATATGTTTTCCTTAACCAAATAGAAAACTATTTAAAAACATATTTACATATACTAAACTACATGTTTGTATATTTTTTAATTTTAATTTTACTTTTCTTAAGAAAATAAAAGGAAAACTAACAAAAAAAAGAGCAGAACACATACACACACAAGATACACGTAAATTCTTGTATTTACGTGTATCAATTGGTCAAGATTTTGATATATATCAAAATAAAATTTAATTCATTCAACATGAAAATCTTATTATATAAACTTTGAACCCTTTCACCAGAACCTGATATGTGTCAAAATTATAATTAATGGGACTAAAACATGTGCCAGTTAAAACTTCACATATCAACACATGTCAAATATATATTTGATATAACAAAAATTTCTTAATATATTAACATAATTCTATTAAAAATAATTTTTAATATATACACAAATACAAAAGAGAGAGTAAAAGTTCTTTATCTGATGGAAAAATTAAGAATTTGTTGATTTTTCAAATTTAAAACATATTAAAAAGGAATTTTGTAAACATATTTTTTTACAAAGTTCCTTATATCCTATAAAAAAGTTAGACATTTGTTTATATATTCAAGTTTTCAACAAATTTAACTAATTTTTAATGCAACCAACATATTTAATTAACTATTACCTAACTATACTCACAAATTAATTTGTTAATATATTCAAAACAAACAATCACATTTCTATTATACAATTATGCTGAAAGTTCATTTGTAACAATTAATGAATTGTGGAAAGTTCAATAAATTACAGAATCAAAATTTATATAAGAAATTATAGAATTAGATTTTTAGTGAGATATTTTTGGATAATATTTCCAATAATTAATTAACTAGAGGAAAAAGTTTTATCATCATATTTGGTATTATATGATTAATTGAAAAACAAATAAAGAAAATACGGAATCACAATTTTTTTTTCTTTTGTCGTCACGGAATCATAATTTTTATAGAAAATTATAAATTGATTTTTAGTGAAAATTTGCGGGGTAAATATCTTTAAAGAAAAATTTTAAAATTACTTTTTAGAGAAAATTTCTAAAATCATATTTTTGAGATTTGGAAATTATATTGATAATGATAACTACTTCTTTCTTACAAGAAGTTTTTCCTTCAAAATTTTGTTAAATATGGGGTTTGGATACTGTGTAAAATTTTAACCGACAACATTAAACAGTATAAATTTAGCATTGACATAACAAAATTCGTATAATTTCATGATATTATACTTTCCATTTTGAAAAAAAAAACTTAGTATATGTGGGACAAGGAAGAAATCAACTTTGGTAAGTGAATGTAGTTGAGAAAATATCAGAAATTATTTTCACTTGTTGGTCCTCTAATTTCTAATATTTGATTTCTTGTTTGTCACGTTCTGAATTTGATTCCTAATAACAAATGCTTTCGAATGAAATGTTAGGAATTAATTTCTCTGATTTTGAATTTCATTTTTAGGGAGTGTTGGACTATTCAGTTGCTTCATATAAATTGGCGGAATCAAGAAGAAGTAATGATTTGAAGAGGAAGACTAAGATAGTTTGTACGACTGGACCATCGACGAGCTCACAAGAGATGATTTGGAAACTAGCTGAAGCTGGAATGAATGTGGCTCGTTTGAATATGTCTCATGGAGATGATGCTTCTCATCAGATAACTATTGATTTAGTTAAAGAATATAATTCTATGTTTGTTGACAAAGCCATTGCTATAATGTTGGATACTAAGGTATGGTAAATCTTTTGTCGTTTGTTGATGAAAATGTTACGAAAATCGTTTTTGTTGATTTGTATGATGTGTATGTCTGTGAAGGGCCCTGAAGTTCGAAGCGGGGATGTACCGCAGCCGATTTTTCTAAAAGAGGGTCAAGAATTTAGTTTTAGTATCAAGAGAGATGTTTCGCTTAAAGATGCCGTTAGTGTGAATTATGATTATTTTGTTAACGATGTTGAAGTTGGGGACATACTTCTGGTTGATGGTAAATGGCTACAACTTGTATCTTTGTGGTTATTGGAGTCTTTATTTTAGTTTCACAAGTAATAAGAGATGTTTTTTTTTGTCTTCTCTATACTAGGTGTAATGATGTCGCTAGCTGTTAAATCAAAGACGAGTGATTTGGTGAAGTGTGTAGTTATTGATGGTGGAGAGCTTCAATCTAGACGTCACTTGAATGTTAGAGGAAAGAATGCGACTCGTCCTTCCATAACAGGTTGGTATCAGCTAATCTTTTCATCTGAGGAGCTTTTCTAATTCGATCTTTTTGAATGATTATATTCTGGTTTTAACTCCATTGTAGACAAAGATTGGGAAGATATTAAATTTGGAGTGGACAACCAAGTCGATTTCTATGCTGTTTCCTTTGTTAAGGATGCTAAAGTTGTCCATGAGTTGAAGAACTATCTCAAATGTAAGTATGTTCCTTTTTCTTTGGCCTTCTTATCGCATTGGTGAAATTTCTGTGAAACTAATGAAATTTTCAAATGTTTTGATAGCCTGTGGTGCGGATATTTCGGTGATCGTGAAAATTGAAAGCGCAGACTCTATAAAGAATCTTCCTTGTATCATATCTGCTTGTGATGGGGTTGGTTTTAAAGTCTTTTTTATGATCAGAGTTAATATATTGATGCTTAGTGATGAAAATTCTCTGATGTCAGGTTTCCGCTTAAAGCTGTTAACGTAATGCATACTTTGGCGTTGAGAACTGAGGCAAGTCTACCTATCAGAACCTCCGCAACCCTTACCACTTCTTACAAGGTACTCTCACACATTACTCATATCAGAAATTTCAAATATGTTACGCTAGTCAAATGTGAATGTTAATAACAACATTCTTGCTACAGGGTCACATGGGTCAAATGTTTACTTTTCATGCTTCTATAATGGCGAATACACTGACCACGCCAATAATTGTATTCACGAGAACTGGATCCATGGCAGTGCTTCTAAACCATTACCGCCCGTCCTCAACAGTATTCGCCTTCACAAACCAGTAAGTGTTTGCTTATCTGTCATTCAGGAAATGTCCTATGTATGCAACGAATTGGGTGTTGATCGATATGGTGGTTTCGTTCCTTTAGGAGAAGGATAATGCAAAGGCTGGCTCTTTATCAAGGTGTCATGCCTATATATATGGAGTTCTCGGATGATGCAGAAGATACATATGCTCGGTCTCTGAAACTCTTACAGGGACATTAACCATATTCCTTCTCAATTATCAAACCTTACATTTTCTCTAATTTCAAAAGCAGTTTTGCTAACATTTATCTGTTATATATCGCTCAGGACGAGGATCTGCTCAAGGAAGGACAAAATGTAACTCTTGTCCAAAGCGGCGCGCAACCCGTTTGGCGTGAAGAATCAACACAACTCATACAAGTCCGTAAGATAAAGATAGGTTGATGTCTTTACTTCTTGAGCTGCAACATCTTGACTTTACTCAGCTTCTTTCTGTTACACTCTTTGATCCATATTCTTTTTGAATCACACAAAGTGAATCAAACAACCATATATCTTTTAAGTTATTGATGATTTTTTTTTTCTGGTTTTAGCTGAGTACCTAAATGTTTAATAGTCCTACGAGTAGCTCACTGAGTATATTCGATGAAAAAGACTAATTCCGATAAAGAGCCAGCCTTTTAGGAGTATAACAAAAGAGTCTATTCGATGAAAAAGACTAATTCCGATTTTAGCCTTTTATTTATCAATCAGTTTGTTGTTACATCACAGGAAAACTGAAAACCAAACACACATTTTGTTAGACTTTAGAATCCTGCGCTCGTTCCTGGTCGCTGTCGCTGTCGGTATCATCTTCATCATCATCACTCATGTCTTGCATCTCATCTTTCCCTTCTAGTTTTATAGATTTGTACCACTTTGCACATGCAATGTATACCACCAGGTCAATACTGGTCAATGCAGCCAGGAGAAAATAGAATCTGTCTAAGTGACCTTTGTTGAGGTTCCTTGGAATCCAACCAGGCATGTGATCCTCTGATGAGATCTTCACCACCATTGTCACCAACAAGCTACTCACAAAGTTTCCCATCGACATTGACATCATACACAGTGCGCTCCCAAAGCTCTTTAGTCCATCTGGTGTCTGTGCATTGAAGAACTCTAGCTGACCCACATACATGAACACTTCTGATGCCCCGATGAACGAGTATTGCGGAACCTGTAAAGAGAAGAAGATTCTTAAGACTCAATAATTTCCGCTGTAAGTAAATTGGGTTTTAAGGTTTTGTGTTCATTACCTGCCAGAAGATGCTTAAGGAGCTGGAGCCATCACAGTGAGTGCAACTCTTGTCTGCATATTTAAGCCTATAGCATTCCACAATCCCGGCTGCAATCATAGCTAATACAGCAATCACAAGCCCGATTCCCATTCTGTGAAGCTCGGTGATTCCATTTGATCCGTCCTTCCTCTTGAATCTGTTGCCTAGTGGCTCAAGTACTCTGCGGTATAGGAATATGAACAAAGCGACGCTAAGGATGTCGAAGCTGGACATACTTGCGGGAGGGACTTTGAAATTCGAGACAGTGGTCTTCATCGCTGCGCCTTGCTCCACAAAGAGAGATGCCATTTGGGTAAAGACCACCGAGTAGATGATAGTGCAGAGCCAAATTGGCATCAGTCTAAGAATGCACTTGACTTCCTCGACTTGTGTCACGGGACAGAGCCTCCATGGATTCACTGCATCTTGTTTCTTGTCATCAAGATCTCTCGATGTGATGTATGCTGCTCTGTCCAAGAACCTGAAATTCCGAAAGAAACATGTTAGAACACTTCATGGCATTGAAGAATATGCGAAAATCGCAGTTTTTTTCCGCAACTTACTTGAATTCTTCTGTATGCATTATCCTCCTCCCTGTATTTCCTGAACCATTTCTACCTTCGCTGTCTCCGTCATACATCTCCTCTCTCCCTTTTGATGGCACCTCCACTGATGATTTCTTCGTTGCAGCGACCAAAACTTGGCAAAACCTCGAAAGAGGATTCCCCGTGGGCCTGAAATATCGGTATCTCGGTGTTCCAACAAGGAAAAGAATCAATGCAATGACAGCGGAGCCAGTGGACGCCCAAAACCCGAGTGCCCACATTCCCTCATCCTCAAAATATCCCAAGATAGTATTCGAAAATAGCGATCCCAGGTTCAAAGCTAGGTAGAAGTAGCTGAAAAAAGCAATCTTTGAGTACCCTTCTTTAGAATGCTCCTCATCGAATTGATCCGCTCCAAGTGTTGCAATGTTTGGTTGGTAACCGCCATATCCCAATGCGATCAAGTAGATAGAGAAGTAAAACATTGTGATCTCCATCGTGGAATGCGAACCACAAGGCGTGACTTCATCCCCGCAACCTCGTGGTCTGATCAAGAACATGTACGATGATAGCGATAGCGATGAAATTCCCTGCGTTTTCACATCCAAGAAAGTGTTCTAATCAGTTTAAAACGTTTAAATCTTTACACTTTTAAAATATGAATCACGTTTTGATTTTTGCTTTTACTTACGATGACAAAAATGACTTGGAAGATAGCACAAGTCTTGTAACGACCCCAGTAAGAATCGCTGAGAAACGCTCCGACCAATGAGAAGATATAAACAGTTCCTGTCCATTTGCTAACGTTGTTCGCTGCGTCTGCGTTGTTCTGTTGCAAAACGCGCGTTAGGAACAGCACCAAATTCACTCCAACTCCAAAGAAAGCTAGCGTCGCCAACCCCTGGTTCACTGTTAAACCGGTTCAATTATTAAAATTACATTAGAAACTGTTTTAGCGGTTTAACCAAATTATTATTGATTAGAAAGAAACCGAAACTATTGAATGAATGAAATGATTGAGAAAAATTGAAAGTATGTTCCGTGTTCGTCAATATATGATGTTAACATTTCTTTGGTTGGATTGTATTTAATGACTACTTTATAATTGTTCCACCTTCTAACGAAGTTAACATTTATTTGACAATGAAATTGTAGATATAACTAAATTTTAGCAAACTGGATTCCACATGCGAAATCCAAATAATCTTATAATTTTTTATCATAACTTTTACGTGGACTCTACTAACTTAATCCAACAAAAAAAAGAACCCACTAAAAATCTAAAATTGTATCTTTTATAAAGACTTTTGTTTTATTTCCTTTCATGTAGATAGACATGTTAAGTTGGTATGAAATACTCAAAAACATTTATAAAATATAAATTAATATAATACAATTTATAGGAGAAATTTTGAAAATGTTAGGAGAGAAAAATGTGAAGAGGTGCACGTGGCATAAGCCAACGTCATATAAAGACGAGATGGGTAATTACGTGTAAGGCAACGTAATACCACTAACACATGCTTTCCTTGCACTTATGTTGATATATTAGTGTCGTCTTTCTCAAAATAACTTTCTTTCTTATCTTAGTTAAATTTTAGTAAGATATCTTTTAAAAACCAAAATATCTCTATCTCCATATATAGAATCACTTACAAGTCTTAAAGTTTTTCAATTTAGTTATCCCAAAACGACAAACTCAGTCATTCAGATCTATTACATCATATTGGTTACGTTTGAATTATGATATGTTTCATCATAGATATATAATATAAAAGGATAAAGAAATATATGCATTTGTCATGTGGTTAGGGTTTTTACCACAACATGCCCTACGTTCGAACACATGGATATGTCTTGACACGTTCACGTTAAAACTCGAAGTTAATATTAATTATTTTTGTTGGGTCTATTGTCACTTTCCTAGTTTCTGATAACTTATTACCTCAAAGATAAGTATGTATATCAACCAATCAACACACATTTAGATAAACATCATATCGATATCATTTTTTGTTACGTCAAAATCGATAACTATTTATACATGCTTACATATATATATGATATGTTTCATCATATATATATATCTGTAAGCATGTATGTGTTCGTGTGTACAAAACAATGTATTAAGACATAATAATAAGAGCCGTGAGTCCAGAAAAAGAAAAGACATGATAATTGATAATTATAGGGACCCTAATAAATATACTAAGTGAGGACCATGAGTTTGTATGAGGTATCTTTGAGAAAACGACGTGAAGAAAAGGGAAAAAAAGAAACCAAAACAAAAGATTCTATTTTCTTAAGACGTTGATCAAGCATACATTTCGTTTGAATTACGATTTAGTTTTGTTTGATACATATAAATCAAATATTGATACTTAAACTTAAACTTAAACAAATATAATTTTGATTAGATAAGAGAGACATACGGAGAATGACGATGCCAGCAAGCCATTGGCCAGACTTGGAACGAATGGAGGGACGACCATAGAAATCCACAGTCCCATCTCTTGTTTCTTCTTCTCCTTCTTTCTTCTTCATCATCTGCATTTTCATTTAATTAATTTAATTTATATACTCACATCATTTACTTATCAATAAATAGAAAGATGCCTATGTATGCTTGGATTCTCTTGTAGTATCCACCACTTTTTTTTGTATTTTCCGCACAAATACGACCGTTTTATTGATTCTGAATCTCAGATTTCGATATGACTATTCTAGAATTTATTTTTTTGCATTGCCACGTATCCTCGTTCCGTGTACACAACTTTCAAGATTATTTGGATTTATTCTCGACGTTAAACTACAGTACAAAAATAAATATACTTTCACACACATGCATATATATTATATATATATGCAAGAGAAGTGTTAGCAAAGAAGATTAGCTATAATCTAGCCAGTATTATATAACTTAATTAAAAGCTTGTCTATTTAAAAAATGTTTTTGAAGAAAAAAAATTAAAGAAAAGATGTTGAGCTAAATGTATTTCGCACATAAAGATTGTGACTTTCCATTGCACTAAGCATGCGCTTTGGATCGTTGCTCTTCCGAGCCACCAAAAACTTTTAAATTTTTTTACTATTAATTACTTACGAATAGAAATTTTCTTTTTTTTGTCACATATGAAATTCAAGAAACAAGAACCTTAATTAATCACATAAACAAAATTTTATAAGTAAGAAAAGTAAAGGCCAAACAATTTCAACTCTGATTAATACCAAAGCAAAATAACCAATTGAAGGGAAATTACTTACATCTTTGTTATAAATCTCTAGGCAAGACATTTTTTGATGATATTGGATTATATGTATGATAGTTTTGGGTAGAGAGCAATAGCAAAATTTATCTTTAGTTTTGGTGTTTTTTTTTTCCGGAAGTTGATATGAGAGAATTATAACAAATTAAGGGCGAAGAAAGAAGAAGCAGAAACCAAGTTCAAGCTTGGATGTTGTAGAGAAGAGAAGGTTGAGAATAAATAGAAGTCTGGAAGATGATTTGAACGGTTCTGATTTTTCATGGGACACTCACATGTCCAATATCTATTTTTAATTACATTTTCTAAAGCAAATACTCAAAAGCACGATGAAAAATAAAAACACTCAAAAGTACAATTTTAATTATAAGAAAATACTGGACGGACTTCAGATTATGTTAGCTCGGGATCAGTTCTACTTTTTTTTAGAAGTGTCTTTTTACCTCTTGTTTGAACTTTGAAGTCAGTTGTTACCCTATATAAATTTATGTGTGCCCCTTCGAGATGCTTGTTGTTTTTAAGGTTCAGTTTTCTAATATAATAAAATCATTAGTTGGTCGACGAAAAAAATTACAAAAAAATAAATTTTATATTTTAAATGCATAACTAATCATTAAAAAACAATGAAAAAGTGAATTTATATGATCGATATCGAAACCTTAGTGGCCAATATATAAAATTGGCATTCTTGGTTTTTATCTTTTTGGCTATTATCTCCTAGGTAAAACTTCATATTCTTTTAAATTTGTATATAGCATTTGTTATCTTTTCTTCCACTGATTTGTTATTTTTCTGTAATTTTGGTTTTTCCAAATTCCATATTCATTGACTAATACACCAATTTTTTTTTTTTTTATATTTAATCTATTCACGAAAATAGTTTTGAGAATGTTGGACATCATAAAAAAATAAAAAACCTTTCACGGAGATAACATATTCAGTGAGAATGAAATCAGCCATGAATGAAGCACATACGATATCGGATAATTTTTTAAAAAGTGAAGTCGTTTTCAATCGTTAGTGACTTGGTTAAACAGATGTTCACTGTTTCAGTTTCAGATCTTCTACAGCCGATATCTGAACCAAAAACCGGTCCAACAAACATATAAACTGATTAAACATTGATGTTAGTGTAATAACAACCGCAATCACCATCATCACAAGAAAAATATGAACATATTGATATAAAAGTTACCATCAAATTGCCAAATCCATCACCAAACCAATGACAACTTTATTTAAATTAAGAAATATAGTGAATCTAATACAACAAACAAAAAAGAAAATGCCACCGAAAAAAGATCAAACAAGGATGAAGTAATTGTAATATCTTCTATTTTGAGAGAAAAAGCAGTTACTAATCAGTTATTTTTTTATTAAAACACTTATTTATTTAAAGATATTAAAAATGATTTAACCAAAATATATTAAGTATGATGTGTATTATAATTGATAGATTATTCAAAAAATAGTTTAATTATTGTAAAAATATTACTACATAGTATACGATAAAAAATAATTTAATTATAAAAGTACTATCATTTATTTTACTTTATGTTACTAAAAATATTACTAAATGAAATTTTTTTTCTCTAATTGGTGACTCAAATAGAAGAACAAAGCACTTGCACCAGTTAGGTTTAGGAAAAACTCCCAAAATCTTAATTTGTTTGGAGGTTGCTGGCAATGGCATCAAACAGTTTTCGTGATGTCTATGCAATGTTGGCATCGTTTTTTTTTAATCTCTCGTTTTTTTGAGTTGTTTTTTTTTTTTTTCTAAGCTGTTTTTTCCGTTGTTGATCATAGAAAAGTTTCTTATTTTCATATATGAATTTCTAGATCTAGATGTGTTTTTGATCTTTGTTTCTACAAAACAGATATGATCGAGATCTGATATGTTCAGAAGGGTTCTATGTAGGCGTTTCAAAGTTGGGTTTCCACTAATATCGCCACATCCAGGAGAAAGTTTAGGAACCTTTTGTAAATTTGTCTTCTCGGATTAAGAAGTTAACGAATCAAAGTTGTACGAGGTATACTTTACATCACTCGGGGAGGAATCTATTACCAAAGTTTTGGACAACTCATGAATTTTTGATAAATTTCTTTCAAAAGATCTTCATAAAAAAAGGCAACATCTATAGGTTTTGTGTGAGTCATTGGTTGCAGTGTTAGAAGCTCTTGATGATGGTTTCCATTTAAGTAGATTTTTGTTATGTTACAGTTACATATTTTAATTTCTAATAGCGTTTTGTTTTCAGTTTCAAATGTGTTTTTTAATAAGACTTTGTTTGTTGGAGAAATCTCGTTTTCCGCCAGCTGGAAATATTAATATTTTCCAGTTTTGTATCTTTTAAAATCCTAATAAAATTTATGGATGACCAAAAAAAATATAGAAGAACAAAGTATATAAAACAAAATTAATAAATCTAATTTGAACTGAAGTGTTAAACAACTAATCTTGTCATTTGATTCGAGAAATTTACCAAATATACACGGAAGAGAAATGAATTTGTCCACCAAGTTGGAGATAGCTAATCATTCATCATGTTATTGCGCCACTTTACCAGTTGACAGTCTGGCTCGTAATGAAGATAATTTATATCCAATGATAGAATGCTTGACATAGTTCATATCAAAGCTTCCATATCCGTTTGTAAATGTGAAAATAAACGACTCTGACAAACAACATTTTTTGGGTAGATAAAATTGGTGATATCTGTTAGATTATAATTGAGTTTCGTAAAACTGGTATATTGTATTTAGTATAAGATAAATAACCACTAGTTGGTTGTAACCGTTAGTTGGTTATTTCAAAGAAATATCTTTTTATTTATGTTTTTTCATTTGTATTTATACATTCATTTCGTATCAATAAAATATCCATCTAAATCCAGAAAGTGTGTTTCTTTGTTATACAAAAATAGCAAGATACAATCATACAAATCGTAAAGTGTTGCATAAGTAAACGAGAGAGAAGAGAAAAGTCGAGCAAAACAGAAAAGTATGTTCTTGTTCTCATAAAAGACTTTGAGTAAAGTCACACATGGTATCAGAGCTATAGAGATAACATCACCATAAGTGATCTCGATCTTCAATGGAAAGAGATATGGGGTTTGGCGCATCAAAATGAAGATCGAGAATAGAGTGCCATCAATCGTTTATTCTCGAGCGAACACACTGGATTTAGGGGCACTGTAAATACTCCAAATGGCGGTTTCAGATACTATATTTCCACGCATAGCACCAGCAACGAGTGCGAAAGGTGCATGGGATACATTGGAAATGGAATTCCAAGGAAGTCCTCAAGTGAGGATGATAAAACTTCAATTTCTACGAAGAGAGTATGAGAATTTAAAGATGGAAGAAAGTGAAAATGTTCACACTTTCACGACAAAGTTGATCGAGATAGGCAATCAACTCAGAGTGACGGAGAAGAAAGTTCAGACTATCAAATGGTCCAAAAGACGTTGATTTCTCTCCCAGAGCGGTTTGACAACATTGTAACAGTGCTAGAGCAAACAAAAGACCTATCAATGCTATCAATAACAGAATTGATAGGCACACTAAAGATGCACGAGAAGCGTGTAGAACTCCGAGAAGAACAATCAGCAGAAGAACCGTTCTATGGAGAAAGATTTATTTCAAATTTTGGAAACAAACGTTAATAAAAGACCAAGAGATGGTGTGGCGTTTGCAAAAGAGATAATCACAATAAAAGTGATTGTTGGAACAAGAGATGTGTTGTTTTACAGAAAAAATGTTTAGTATGTGACAAACCAGGACATTTAGCGAACGACTGCAAGCTTAGAAAGTCCGAGAGAGCGAACCTAATTCTAGAAGAAACATATGATGAGGAAGAGATTCACGTAATGTTCATTGCAGTTGAAGAAGGTTCATCATCAAAAGTGAATTATGAACAAGACAATCACAATGAGAGTGATTGTTGAAACAACAAAGGTGTTGTTTTGCCCAAGGGTGTGAAGAACTGCAAGCTTAGGAAGACCAAGGGAGCGAACCTCAGTCTAGAAGAAACATATGATGACGAAGAGAGTCATGTGATGTTCATTGTGGTAGAAGAATGTTCATCATCAAATGTGAATGATGAACAAGACAATCACAATGAGAGTGATTGTTGGAACAAGAAAGGTGTTTTTTTTGCCCAAAGGTGTGAAGAAATGCAAAGTGATAAAGGCTGAGAGAGCAAACCTAAATCTAGAAGAAACATATGATGACAAAGAGAGTCATATATTGTTTAGTGCGGTCGAAGAAGAATCATCATCTAACATGAATGATGAAACATGGTTAGTTGATAATGGATTCACTAACCAAATGACCAAGGAAGTGAAATATTTCACCACTCTTGATCATAGTGTAATGGTTCCAGTCAAAATGGGGAATGGTCATAGTGTAATAATGGCCGGAAAAGAAAACATTCAAGTGATAACAAGCTAAGGAGAACAGATCATCAAAGAAGTGTTCCTAGTGCCGGATTTAGACAAAGAAAAGGTGGAGATATCAAGGAATGTGATATTCGATGAGAAGAAGAGTTGGGATTGGGAGAAGAAAGAAGTGAAGAAAGATGTTCTCTCGCCAATTGAAACGAAGTCTCAAGAGGATCAACAAGATCAAGGAATAAGTGTCATCGTGTTCCCACCGGTTGGAGATGGAGAAAAATCTCCAATGAGACCAAGAGGATTCAAGTCAATCAACGAGTTGATGCAACAATATGATGAAACAGAAGAGATAACTCAAACACATGAGATGTGTTTGATGATGACTGAAGAACCTTAAGCATTTGATCAAGCCACAAAGGAAATTGGATTAAAAAATGAAGAAGGTTCAAAGATAGACATGAAGGTGAAACTCAATTAAGGAGGAGTGTTAGATTATAATTGAGTTTCATATAGTTTCGTATAACTACTATATTGTATTTAATATAACATAAAATAACCGCTAGTTGGTTATGTCAAAGAGACATATCTTCACTTGTGTCTCTTCACTTGTATTTATACACTCATTTCGTATCAGTAAAATATCAATCCAAATCCAGAAAATGTGTTTCTTCGTTATACAAAGAGCAGTATACGATATCATACAAATCGTAGAGTATCGCATAAATAAACGAGAAAAACAAGAGAAAAATCGAACGGAATATACAACTTTTTTCTTGTTCCCACAAAATACTTTAGAAAAAGTCGCACAAATATCATCATAAATTTGCAATAAAAATAGTTTTCAATTTATATTTAATCATAATATTTTCTTTATAAAATCCTTTTTTGTAGTGTATGATCACTGGCTTCTTGCGATCTAGAGGTAGAGTTTCTACCGATGAAGAATTTCGTCTATATAACCTATTTAAACACAAACATGCCTACAATTTTCTATATTTTCTCTTTGTTTGATTCATGTCTCGAGTGAACTTTATTTTGTTAATGTTACTTTAAATCAGTGACATTGACATTACTTCTCTTTTTTGTTTTCTCAAATTTCAATTTTCCAGCTTTAATTATCCATTTTCGCTCGTGTGGACCAAAAAACGAAAATATCAAAATCACTATAAATAATATCGAATTGAACACTGACAAAAACATCGACTTGAACAAGATGGTACGTATGCATCTATACGTGTAAAATTTACAACCAAGCAATTTAAATTATTCAATTATTTGTGTCTTGTTTCTTAAAATCGCTACTAGACACATACACTTGTTTTTGTTTAGTACATGACACCAAATAATATATAAATATAGTTTCAATTAGTCTATCACATCGGTTTATTCAAAATAAAAATACGAAAGATAATAAATCATTATGAGTTAAACAAATCGATTGGAATTAATCGATATTTAGTAGTATCTCTATAAATTAATAGTATTAAGACCATAATATATTATTAATTTATAGTGATATTAGTTTATCTATAATTTAATATTTATTAATTTATAGAGAGTTTTGTTTTAATTTTTAAAAATTTTAAAAATGAATTAAAACAATTTGATCTAAATAAAATGAATGCTTTGAATGTTATAATTTTTTTTTAGTTTTGGACTTGAAATTTTAATATTTAGAAAAAAACAAATTCTTTTGACAATAAATAACAAAGACTATAGATAAATTCACTTATAGAAAAATTCAAATTTATGATTAGTGACTTCAATTGGACTATTGAAAAAAAATTATGTCTGAAATTGAAAACTTACAAAACATTTTGGCTATTTTTATGACAAACTTATAGACAATACAACAATAAAATAGTTTAAAAACACAACATAACATTTTTCATATAAGAAAAATTAGTGATGAGTTCTAACAGAAATTCATTTAAAAATACTAAAAACATATTATATATATATATATATTTACATGATTATTAATTTATTTTATTAATAGGACCATATCTTTACATAAAGATTTAAAAAAATATTATTTTATTATTTATTAAATTTTATTATTTATATATTGTTCTAACTTGAAACCAACAAATTTTATTATTTTATAATATTTCTTAATTTATCGACTATTAATATTTATTATTATTTTTTTCTACATTTGGTTTGATGTTCATAATATAAGGATTAATATTTTTTTAGTATTTATATACATGAAGATACAACATTTAGAAAAAATGAAAAAATAAACTATAAAATATGACTCTTGTACTTATTGTATACCTAAAGTCATATCTTTATGCTTATGCAGACTAATTTGCTTACTGTAAACCTAGAAAAATTGCAGGAACGTTAGATATAAAAAATGTTAATTTTTTAAAAAGCCATTATTTTAAAAAGTATGTTCGAAAAAATCACTCTGCCAACATCCCTTGAGAAAAACCATTTTTCTATGTAAAAAACTATTTGTCATTTGATTAGTTGGATTTTTTTTTTCAATTTTTTATTTTGTTCATGAATTTTCGTATACAAATATTTATGCTATATGTTTTGCCCGCAAGACTGTTCTTTTTAGATAGCTAAAATATTATATTTGAGTTCTCTATTTATAATGTATGGTTTATTAGGGTATACATTTTGGTAATTGATCCATACCTAATAATATTCACTCTTTCGTTCATACTCAAGGATTTCAATTTTCAAATACATAACACATTTTTTATTTGGTTGATTTTCTGTGTTTTTTTTTCTCTTGTTCAAAAGAGTGGTATAGGTTCGAAAACCCCAAATTAGGATATAGTTTTCAGTATTTATTTAACCCTAATAACATCAAATGTTCTGCTCTTACTCTAAGATTTCAATTTTCACATACACAACACATGTTTTATTCAATTTATTTTGCTATTTTGTTTCATTTTTCATATTTTTTCTTCCCAAATTAAGATATAGTTTTCAGTATTTGATTCAAACCTAAGAACATTATTTTTTCTAGTTGTCTTTTGTTATGTTTATGGAAACTGTATAACTTTATTTCTGTGTTATGTTTTGTACATGAAAAAATTATTTTTGGGTAGTTAAGACATTATGTTTAGATTTTGTGTTTTATAATTTGTGGTTTTGTTTTTAAGTACTTCATGACTTTGATTTTCAAGTACATAACACAACTTTTATTCGGTTGGTTTTATTTATATTTTTTCCTCGTTCGAATGAGTGGTGTGGGTTTGGAAGTCTAAAATTAGAATATAGTTTTCAATCATTTATTCAATTCTAGTGACATCAAAATTTTCATTTTTACTCTAAGATTTTGATTTTCACATATACAACACATGTTTTATTCGATTTGTTTGCTACTTTGTTTTCTTTTTCTTTCATGAAAATGGTTTGGGTTCTCAATTCCAAATTTAAAATATAGTTTCCAATTGATTTAAACCTAACAACATCGTCTTTTCTAATTATCCGTAATTATTTTTATAAATATATGTAAATTTGTTTTGTATTTTTGTATATAGTATCTCATAAACGTTATTTTCTATATTGTGTTTTTTACACGAAAAAAATATATTTCCGTGTACCACAAATGTTTTTCGCCCAACAAGAATATTGTATCATCACTATTTTCACGTTAGTGTTCAAAGTGATTTTTTCGGAATACCCTTCCTCAAAAGTGGCTGTCTCTATAAATTTTCCATATAAATTGTAACTACTTAATATATATTAATTTTTATTTTTGATGATATACACTAAAGTTATATGGTGTAGTATTTAATGTCATTGATCTAATTTGTGTATGGTTACTGGTTACACAAAAGTTCCATTGATATACACAAAATGTGTATGGTTATCGCCAGGGGCCGGTATGTATATTTCTGAGATCTAAAGCAAAACAGTAGATATGTGGCCTTTGCTAAAATTTTCAGTATTGTTTTTTTTTTGGGTCAAAGATTATTGATTTAATTCAGAGTCTTTTACGTTGAGTTATACATGATTTCATTCTGTTTTTACTATAAAAGATTATGAAATGAAGGATTAGAACAAAAAAAACTAATGCTATAATGAAAAGTATATACTACACACATGAATATATATGTTTTACTTTTAGCTAGTTTTATAGAGTTTTATTTTATTTTGGTTAACAAATATTTTATTGTAAAATTCAATAACCATTGCATAAAAAAAATTATGAGAAAGAAAATCAGAATATAATGCTAATTTGAAATTTGAAAAAAAAGAACAGTGGGGACAAATTCTACTATGCTCGACGGTCGACCGTTGATTAAAAAATTAAGCCATTACACTAATATTAGACTTTCAAAATATGGCCTAAAGCATAATACTTCCTTGGCTTTACGGGGAGGCCCTGGTTCACGCACAGACACAGAGACACATATTACAAAAAATTATATATCTCCATGTTCTTGGTTGACAATTCGACATGAAAGAGTTAGACTATCACCTTTGGTTTCTAGATAAAAATATGTTTCTAACTTTAAAAAGAAAAAATGGAAATGTCAGGTTACTATGAAAGTTGATCTTACCTATCATAGGAAAAAAGTAAAGGAAGTTCTTCAAAAGCAATCATCTTCTCCATTACAATTGTGGAATCAAATGAGCACTACTTGTGAAGACAAAACAAAATCCAAGTAAAGTTACTTCTGCCCATTTCACCGTATAATAGCCTTTTTTAAGTAATGGATGGATTATATTATTCATAGATTTGTTGTAGCACAATCAGCTGCAGCATGGACCTAAGTAAATTTAGAAAACAAAATTGAGAAAGTTTGAATATGTAACATGACTGACACAAAAAAAATGAAAATAAATAGTAAGGTTATAAGTTTTTTTTTTTTGTTAAAGAACGTTATAAGTTAGAACGTTGATATATGTTTACAGGTTAAACCTCATCTCGAAACTAATCCACTGACTGAATAATCGAGTAACTAACTATGTACAAGAACAAAAGTAAATTTTTTTAACACTTTCCAAATGACTAATAGTCAGTAAAGACATGGATACGAATTGAAAAGCAATTGCTCGTATTACGTCCACCCACTTACTTATCAAAATTTCTATCTTACGTAACCAAATCAACTTTATAAATAAAACAACATCCATTAAAATCTGCTTTTGCTAACAATAAATAATAAATAAAACAGTAGAGAATCAAGAACAAATCACTTATCGGGCTTTACGAATGTCCCCCATTTGTACAATAGCGAAATTAATTAAATAAATTTGATTTTAAAAAAACGTAATATAATATATATAAAATCCGCAGGAGTTCGATCGAGTTGGATCCCACTCCATTTGTGTAATTCTGTATATGTATTGGTTTATTTTGTTATTTTATTAAGACATCAACATCCATACCAAATTTTATCTGGAAAATCTTTACATTTATATAAGAAACAAAATAAAAGATTAATAAATTATGGTGAAAATTCGGTCATAATCAACTATTTGCCTTTGAAGGAGACCAAAACCTGAGTTAGCCCATTGCTTAGCTCCACTTCAAATTTATTTGTCCAAGTCATATATTCATAGCTCATAATATTTAGCTGGATAGATGTCAATTTTTTTTCCATCTCGCGTATGCTTTTTTATAAAATATTTGCACGTTCGATTTCATTCTAATGCCTAAGTTCGGCTAGATTGTTTGTAATAAACTAGGTAACTTTATATATTTTATTATGCTGCCGTTTTTTATTATTATCATTACCAGCGTTTTCAAATTAAACCACACGAGAGCAAATTAAACCATATAATTTTATGAGCTACTTAGACGATATGGTGCAATTTTGGTTTAAGAACAAAGATGATTAATACAAAAATTCATCATATGTAACATTTTTAACTATTTCTCAGTGTACTATTTTATTTGATTGCATATAAGATCACGATGCACATTTTTCAGAACATTTCAAGCAATATTTTGTTGTTAAGCATGTTAAATGTATAGATACATGTACAAAAATATATATAACATGTTGAAATATATAATTGGTAGATGAAAAGATAGTCGAGTAGCTTTGGTGCTTCTAGAGTAACATATCGTGTTGCATAGAAATTGAAAACTACACACTACACTTAAATGAAAACTGTGATGCAAAAAATTTAATGGCATGAGAATGTATTCATCGGATACCTTCGAGAAGATTAGTTAACTGAGTCAAGTCCTCAATATATGTCGTCGTATATATATATATATATAAGGTTATGACATAAAATTTAATTTGAAAGCATCATGATACATAAACGATAGGAAAATAGTGAAATTTGGGCGAATAGAAAACCTAGAAAATAAAAGAACCATCACAGTCCCGTCCACTAGATACTTGCTCCATCAACCACAAAGGCACAGGTCCACTTAAACTATTAATGTGTGATATATTACATTATTGGCTTCACTTATCACTATAATGGACTGTGGACTAAAAATCGAGAATTGGACTAGATTAGGCTGCATACAGACAAGAATTAGTGACGTTTTCTAAAGATATTCGAACTCCGACACCATATGAGAATTTGAAGAATTCTTTTTTGGAAAATTAATTCAAATGACGTTAATTTTGCTCTACCTTTTTTGGCAAAACGACGTGTTTAGGCAACAATATAAAAACAGCATAAGATATTGTTTGAACTTATACATTGATTGAGTTTGGCCAAAATGGTTTATAAATATATTAGATGGTGCAAGATTAAGATAGATTTGGAAGATTTCAATTACGCGAAGGACTAGAGGATACATAAGGTTTTATTTCAATATATAATTTGCTCCCTTTTCTAGTTAGTTAACTTAGTTTGATCAAGTACTCTATCCTCTTTTATTGTAAACCTTCAATCGTATCAAATAAAAAATAATAGGGCAATTGTAAACTTGGCATGGTATCAGAGTCTTTCTCTAACATGGGATTAATTTTTTTCAAACCCAACCTTCTAAATTCTTTGCTTACAGTCATACACAAAATATATTTCTCTTGATAAAGATCCTGAAAATTTATTAGCTTAATACATTCAGGTACACTGGAATGTTAAATATTAATTATATGTTATATATATGACTAATTATCCACTAATTCATAAGCAAATCATTAGAGTGTAGAGATGACTCAAATGGATCAATCATACTTGAAGGAAACAATTCATTGTTTATCTTGCATAGATATGATTACGTTTTACTTTAAAACATTTGTTCACCACTACATATACATTATCGACCATTTTAGAAAATAATCAAAATATAAAGCATATCATGACCTAATTCTTCCATACTTTTTTGTTTTAATTTAGAGTTCTCATTGCTTTCAATTAGTACACTTGGCTCTTTTGTCTACGCCACTAGTTTTACTTTTTCACATTAAAATTAATAACTTTTTCAACACATTAAAATTAATAACTAATCAGTACATAAGCTTTCAACTTATGTATCACCAATTATCTTGTAACCGTAGATTATTTTATATAGTAACTTTAATTTATGAAACTTTTGCCTCCCAAAAATTTGGTAATTTTGCACCACTTATAATATTTTGTGTTATTTTATCAATCCATATATATGTAGAGTGACCTGTCTCGTATCGGTCGACAACTATTGATGAGCTGTGCCTGTATACAGTTTTATAAATTATAATTCAATGGTCTGTATTATCGCAATTATGCTTCTTTAATGACCATTGGGAAGTGGATTATGCTTCTTTAAATGTCTAAAATGACCCTTCACGTACGGCTCTATTCATCCAAGTGGTTAATGAAAGGTCATTTTACTTTTCAGATGATTGGTTTATTGGTTCACCAAGCAGGAAACCGGTGGTTTAAGTTCAAATCTGATACGGTCACATTAATTTTCCTACCAATTTATAAAGCAACTCAAACCAATTGCACACGTCTCTCAAGTTCTAATTAATGCTTTATATGATTACAAAAATTATGTGCGGAGTGTAAAGTTTAAACTATATTTATGTGGACAACAATTTGAAATTCTTAAATTTGTTTAGATCTAGGAAGTTAAATGAGTTCATTTTAATATATTTGACTATGGATAGAACTATCATTTTCTGATTTTCAAATAAAGTTTTTGTATTCAATACAGAAAATAAATTTAAAATATAAAAATTCAATTTGTGAATGAGCCAGTGAGAATGTTTACATATACGTGACACGAGACTTACAGTTTATATTTGCGGACTAGCGCACGTCATACCTAATGGGGTGAGCCGGAATATGATAACAATCCCAATCAAAGAAGATTACAGATAGATTGTTTTACCAATACAAAAAATAGTTTTTGGTTTAGTTTATTTGATTTATAAATATCTCAAAGTTAACTTTAATTCAGTTTAATTGGTATAGATATACACTCTTAGGTTATATTTTAACAAAATGTTTAAACTGTAAATAATGAAATTAATTTTATATAATGAAAATTAAGTTAATATGTTTTGTTGTTACTGTTTTCAAAATATACATATACAGGACCAAGTAAACCAAAGTAAATTTTTGTTTAAAAAAAAAGATAAGTTTGTTATTTATCGGTTTTGATTAATCCGAACTCAATTAGAACCCTATATCTTTGTCATGTCGTATGATTTATGTACCGATTTTACTTGGAACCAGTGAAAAAATAAGCAATATGAAACAGTGGTTAAGTAGTAAGTTACTAGACTGTAAGAGTGGCAAAGTGGACATTCAGTTATTATGCTTTGGTTTGGTTTTAAAAAAATTTAAAATATTTTGGTTATTCCTTTTCTTTTGCATCCAATGATACTTGTATTTTTATTTATTTTTAAGTTCATATTATTTGATATATGAACTTTCATATAATTTGATTCATTCAGTTCTATATTGCATATTTGCATTACATTCGATTGAAAATAAAATAGTATCAATCAGATTGTAAACAAACTTCGGTTTGGAACATTTCCTCATATATGGAGTGTAATCACGTTTAATTTATGAAAGTAATCGTTTGACCAAAAAAACAAACTTCGATTCAGTTTGGAGTCAAAATTTTGGTTCAAATTCAATTTAGTTCGATTCAACTCATCGATCAGCCATGAGTTAGTAGCCTACTTGTCCACTTGGCTTGTGTATATGTGGTGGTTATTAAGTTTGGGCATGCAATTGCAGTTTTAAATTATTTTAATTTCCTTTCTAACTTTTTAAAAAATTAGGATTTTTAGTGACATTTCCTAAACATTGTTGTCAATGTCGTCTTATTGCAAAGTTTTGCCTATTTTGTTTGGTTTTTCCAAAATGCGTTTACTCACTGTTCATTTTTTTTGTTTTGAAAACATAACAACTGTTCATGTTATTCATTGTTTTCGTACAAAGGAGATGTCACGTAGCATTCACATATTAATTACTTTTTAATTAAGAGAAGTTAAAAAGAAGACAAATAGAAACTTAGGTCTTGATTTGATAGCACACCGTTGGTAACATCGAAGCAGGAAATTGTTGGAAGAAAATGTTTATAATAGAATAGAGATTTAGTTAAGTTTAGTCAATTAAAAGAAATCGTTCTGTTCAATAGTTTATTTTATTGTGGTTGAGTGCAAAGTAAGATCTCAATTCTAAAACACAACGTATCTCGATGTTTTATTTCGCATTGTGTTTTAGAGTTATGTAACACATTGTGATCTCTATTTCTTATGATAAAATTAACTATTAATAAAATATTGAAAATACAACGAAAATAAAATCATTAACCAAAAAGAAAAATCATCGTGTTTTTGGATGTTTCATCCAATATAATTAACCATTAACCAAAACAAAATTTGCTAACACAAATTCCACATAATCTTATATGATAGGATTGGCAATTTAGTTACATAATTGGCTTATTTTTATATCTATACTATTAATTGGGAAACACAAGTTGTAAAGAAACATTAAATTATAATTAAATTACATGTATTGCTATTGGTTTAAAGCCAATTTAAGAGAAAACAAAATTGTAGGCAAATTGGAGAAACTACAAACATGAGAAATAATAGTTTTAATTTGATTTAGTTTTATTTTGTTTGATATATAGATATGGATCCAAAATATTTAAACAAGAAAAGCTAAACAATAAATTTGATATAAAATCTTCAACGAGAATCGATATATATGATTCCAAATTTTAGGAAACAAACATTAATGAGATATTAACAACTATAATAATTAATACCAAAATCGTAAAGGATTAGTAAATAATTGATTAATATGAAAATTTTCAATCGTAATATAATTTATTTGTAATAATATTCATTCATATTAATAATATTTTATTTCACATATTCTACATATATTCTATATTTGTTTCAAATAATCTATACATTTAATTTTGAGATTTAATATTTCATAGACAAAAAATCGAATAAATTTGATTGCTTAGAGTTAAGCCCAAAATTTAACTATACATCTTTTAGAAATTTCTAGGTTCATCCTCTATATATTGTCAATATTTTGTATCATCTTTTACGAGATATTTGAATTTAAACAATTTTCTACAAAATGTGGGCATTATAAATATATTTCTAATAATTAATGTAATCATTATAAATATTTTAGAGATTGTAATCTTATCTAAACTATCTCTAATTATTAAAGATAATCAAATATTTTGAATATATTAATATAACTCATTTAAATATCATTAATTATATACAATATTTAATAGTATAGACTATTAACTTAAAATAAATTAATTAAAATATTAGAATATTCGTGGTGATATTATTTAATATATTTGAATATTAAATTAGTTTGAATATTCTAAAACAAATAAATCTTTATTTAGGCATATATGATATTATATATATATATATATATATATTGTATTTTGTAAACTATCAAGGCTTCAACGAGTAATCAAGTATCAAAGAATAATTTGTTAGTATTAAAAAAATATTTTTAAAATAAATCTAATAATAAATCTAAACAATAAATGGATATTCAGTTTGAATAAAAAATATAAGAAGATTTTATTGTTTCATATCTCTAGTTCCTCCGTATCAAATCTAACTTGATTTTCAAATTATTTTCATTAATTTTCTCTTTAACAAAAATTTTGTTAGAAGATCCCTAATAAATAGCTTATGGGCCCTATAAATACACAATCTTTTAGAAATGATAAACCAACACATTAGCATTTTCCAAAAAAAAAATTTGGGAGTTTTAATTGTTATTGATCTAAGTATTCATCACTATTATTTTAACGATTAAATGCATTAACGAAATGTTTTAATTTGATTTTTTTTGTTCATTTGTATACAACTTTGATTTTTTTATGAGCAATTTACTAAGAATATCATTTTTTGAACATGATGAAGTCGTTTATTGATAGGTACAACCATACAACAAAAACAATATCGAGCAATATAGTTATTTGTATGGTTATATCTCAGTATCCTTACTCTCTATGTTTAGTTTGTCTTTTTATGTTTATGATCAATTATACTCATTATGATCTATCAATCATGTTTGTTAGGTCCTCGTGAAGGCAACTCAAAAAAATAGAAGGTTTATCCTACAGATAATGGTATGAATGTATGGTTTTTGTATGTGATTTTCAATTGATAGATATTATTTGTGTTATTTCATAAAAAAGTCATCATTTGATGAACGTAAGGTTAAAGAGACTCACAAAGGCTAAAGAGACTCACAGAGACTCTCTTCAGCTAACATACCACTCATTATTTACTTATTATGTGTTTTTGCCTGCGCAGATTTATACTCTGCCGTGAAGCCATCAAAGAGGAAAGGAGGAGAAGGATATTTATTCGGCGGTGTGATGTCATTGATGATGGGGATAATGACTGTGGTGAGGCTAACTAAGAACATGCCAAGGAAGCTCTCACTGAGGCAGCGATTTACGGCGCAGAAGCAGAGAAAGGAGAGACTGCGATGGTGTCAAGCCAAGAATATATGTCAATGGTGAAGAGAATGGCTGAGCTGGAGGAGAAATGTAGTTGTCTCCGGAGAAAGAACAGATTCTCACCGCTGGTCTTAGTTGTGTTTGGCTGAGACCAAAAAGGTACCATAAAACTTCCAAAATATTTGTATTATTCGCTTCAATTTGTTATCCATAAATTACAAAACAAATAAATATAAAACTAAATATTTATTCCCTTCAATTCGCTTCAGTTCTTCGCATTCTGAAAGACTTGATGATGCCTGAAGACTATGAAGAAACCTTGGAAATATATAAATCCATAATTATATACATATATATAAACATAAATATATCTGTGAAGAGTTTTAAAATAAAAAATACGTGGAAATTTGCTTTCTGTAAATGTTTTGTTTGTCTCTGGAAAAATCTGAAAGCTTATGTTTACCATACATCAGTTCTTTCACACCTGATTTGTAACGTATTATAACAAAAACATAAAATATATAAATGTTATACTATTATACAAGCAAAGTATTGTTTATATTTATGTATACGGGTAGCTCAACAATGTTATAGAACAACTTGAATTTTCTTAAAAAAAACCTGTAAATTGCAAGCGAAGAGAAGCAGTTTTCAGGTTTTTGCATTGCTCTGTGGATTCTAGACTATCTTGGAGCTTGAAATAGAATGGTATATTTAAAAAAAAACATAATTAAATTTTGGTTACTTTAATATCGTTATTCGATAAAATTAATATTTTTTTAAAAATCATTCTATTTTTGGTATTGGGACGGGAAATAGTGGATATGGGATGGGAACGGATCATTTGGATAACAAATTTTTGATAAAAATGGGACAAAATTTTTGGATAATGGTATAAGATCAAAAATTTTGGTAGGTAAATTTAATTTTCAAATTTTCAGTAATTTTGGTAATTTAAGAATTTTGGATAATTTTTGAAAATATTTAGAGAATTTTTGAGAATTATAAAGTTTTTAAGATAATTTTCAGTATTTTATAAAAATTTAATATTTAAAAAGGGAATATAAGTATTCTCTCTAAAATCTTTACTCAATCTCTTATAAAAAAAAATTGCCGAACAAGTAACTTTTTTTTTTAATTGTCGAGCAAATATTATTTAAAAAAAATAGTTATAAGACGAAATGAGATAGTTTTCCGTTCCAAAATAGATATGTCTAACTTATATATTAAAACAACCCAAACCGAATCAAAATTCAATTTAACACTCCTAATAAAATTGATTAGTTTCAAAAATATACATACAACATCACTTAACATTATGAACTATTTGAAATTTAAATATCAAATAAATTCGTTTAACAAATATTATCCTGCGCTTACGTGCTGGTCCAATCTAGTAATTTATTATTATAGGAACTACCAATCAAAATATTATTTTTTCATAATTGATAAAATTAATATTCATTAGATTTAAAAAATTAGAATATTTCTCTTTCTTTTGTGTGTCTAAATTAAAAAGCTTTGATGAGTCTTAATGGATGATCTTTAAACAAATTAGTATCACACAGATACAAGCTGAGAGAAGTAAGAAACATTAACAAGTGAAAGATTGAAACTGTAGCATGGGTTCTCTTGTTGTGCTCTCTCTTTTTTCGAACATTCGGGAAAGATAGGCGAAAGAAACTTTAGTGAGCAGCATCTTCGTCTTCACAGAACTTGGTGTATTCCTTTGGACCCATCAATGCTTCTAACTCTGCAGGGCTGCTTGGTTTCACCTTTATCATCCAACCATCTTCATAAGGGCTTGAGTTGATCTATGGAAATGAAAATTGACAAATCTATTTTATCCGCGCCACACAACACACTTAAGTATTGTTCAAAATGTATAAAAACTTACCAAACCAGGTGACTCGGTAAGCTTTTTGTTAACCTCAATGACTTCACCAGAGATTGGGGATAGAATCTCACTTGTGGCCTTAACACTCTCAACAGCTCCAAAGCTTTTTTCTTTACTCACTGAACTTTTTTCTTCTGGCAGCTCAACAAACACAACTTCTCCTAAATGGTCCTGCACATCAGCTCTTTTAGACACTAATAAATCTAATCTAAACTAAGTTCTGAGCTATGTTTTTGTTACTTGAGCATGGTCAGTGATACCAATGGTAGCCACTGAGCCTTCATGTTTCACCCACTCATGTGAATTTGCATACTTAAGTCCTTCCAACACTTAAAAACCCAAACAACCAGTAAAGAGTTTTCAGACAGAATCGTAAAACAATACCAATGCATAAACACAAGTAGTGTATGTTCTTACCTGAGGAGAAGCATCTGGAGATAGAGAAAGCTGGAGTTAGATGAGATTTGGAGGCAGAAGAAGAGAGCTTAAGAGCATTTGCTGTAGAGGAAGCCCACATTCTCAGAGCCATTCTTTTTCTTGGTTATTTGTTTTTTTTGTTTGTGTTTTGTCAAAGGAAAGTGGAAAAAAAGTAAAGAGAGCACTTAATTGCTTTTATTCACGTTTGTGTTCTATCTTTAGATGTATGGCAGAAAACAAAGGCCTCATCTTAATGGTGTCGTTGGAAAAAGTGTGACCCAAACCTTCTCTACGTTTCAGAAGGTTTTAGAACTCAAGTCCTTTATCAGTGGAGGAACAAAATTTCTGGGGCTATTTTGTCAAAGACTGGAACTTATTGGCGTTTTAAGTAAAATTGATAAATATATGTATTTTGGAATAAACAGGGAAACTAAAACGGGCTTATTTCGGCCCAAAAGGCCAGTAAACATAAAAAGGCATACAAGTTACTTGAGGTTTACGTAAACCTTATGATGACAACGTCGGCAAAAATTGAAATAGTAACATAACTGATCCCACATCGGAGACTTTTTAAGGATTTCGTCTAGTATATAAATAGGAAGAGTTATAGCCTTAGTTACCAATTGGCTTTGTGGTTGACTCAATAATCTTTACTTGGTATCATAATCCTTGACTCAATAGGGTAATTACAAATTACGAAAGTTCAACTATATGAATCAGGAAAGGAAAGACCAATAGGATTCATCAAACTACGAAAGGATAAAATATATGATCCAAGAAAGAGCCATCTTAACATGAGTCCAAAGCCAATTTGTTTTTTGATTATCTATATATGAATTTATCATCAGAGCAGTGTTGGTACCGGGCTGCGCACTTTGCCTAAGACCCGACCCAAATCAATAATTCTCTGTTTAAGCCCAATCAAAGTCGGTCTAGCCAACTTGAAAGGCAAGAAAGGAAGTTGGTAGGAAATAGAAAATTTGGTCAGAAAAAGAAAACTGAAAAAAATGAAGCTGAAATTTTGGAAAAAATAAATAAATACTAACCTCTTCAGATCACTATAAATAAAAAGCTATCATCTTCAAAATCTATCCGAAAATCTCTTCAAAAGTCTCAAAAGCTAAAAAAACCCTAAAACTATAGATTTCTTGTGTTTCTCTGCTTCAATAACCATCTCGAAAATCTAGTTTTTTGTTATTGTAATCCTTGATATCTAGCTTAATCAATATAAGTGTTACTTGGGAATATATTTAGTATATTCTCTAGTATATTTGTATAACATGATTCGTGTATATCTCTTAAGATACAATCAATGCTGTATATATATCCTATGCATATCAATCAATAACGTCGTCAAGTTAATAAAGCTTACATGGTGGTTTGCAGTTGGTCATGGAGGCTCGATGAAGAATGTCAGCTACATAGTTGTGTTGACTCAAAATAATACCCTCATCGTCGTATTGGAATGCAATGCCGAGAAAATAATCAAGCTTTCCGAGGTTGGTGAGCTCAAAGTCGGAGGCAAGATCGTCGATAATCTGTTGTTACTGAAACATCATGGTTATGGAACTTATTTTTGGAGCTGGGCTGTCTGTTGAGTAAAGCCACTATTGTTTATTGTGACAACATCTCTGCCGTATATTTTTCTTCGAATCCGGTCAAACACAGCATACGAAGCATGTGGAGATTGATATCCATTTTGTTCGCGCACGTGTCTCTCCTGGCCAAGTGCGTGTGCTACATGTTCCCACTGGCAAGGTCTTCACACAAGGTCTGTCCACTTCTTTATGTACCGACTTCGCTTCTAGCCTAAGCGTTCGTCCACCTCCTGCTTTGACTGCCGGCGGGGAGGTGTTAGTTAGGAATATATTTAGTATATTTTTATAGCATGATTTATGTATATATCCTAAGATACAATCTATGTTGTATTAACTTATGCATATCAATCAATAACATCAAGTTAATAAAGTTTACAATAACGAGTTTCCAATTTCTCACAAATATTTGATTTTTGTTGTTGTTACGGAACCCTAAAGAGAACCCTAGTTCAAGAAGCGGTTCATTCATAAGTTAATATGATTGGTAAAGAGAAATGTTAGGACGTGCTCCATTTTTTCTGAGTTATTTGTTTTTTTGTTTGTGTTTTGTCAAAAGGAAGTGGAAAAAGAGTAAAGAGAGCACTTAATTGATTTTATTCACGTTTGTGTTCTATCCTTAGATGTATGGCAGAAAACGAAGGCCGCTCATCTTACGTTCTCCACGATTCAGAAGGTTTTAGAATTTAGTCCTTTTGGTTTTAGATTGGAGGAACAAAGTTCGGGTCTATTGTATTAATACTGAAACTTACTGGCGTTTTAAGTAAAAATTGATAAATATATGTATTTTGTAGTAAATATTGAAACTAAAACGGGCCTATTTCGGCCCAAAAGGCTACTAAACATTAAGAGCAAACAAGTTACTTGAGGTATACGTAAACCTTATGACGAATGATAATGTCGGCAAAAATTGAAATAAGAACATAACTGTCACTGTCCCACAACGGATACTTACAAGGATCTGGTCTAGGATATAAGAAGGATCAGTTGTAGCAGTAGTTAACCAATTGGCTTTGTGGTAGAAACTCATGATCTGTGGTTGGTATCATGATCCTGAACCCAATGCGCTCGTATAACGAGAGGATATATATATATATATATATATGGTCCAAGGAAGAGAAGAGCATGAGTTTCAAAGCCAATTGGTTTTTTGCTTTGTGTCTATGAATTTATAAAATAGCTCAAAAGATAAATATCGTCCAAGAATGAAGAAATTTTGAGGTATTTATTGTTCAATACCTCTAGGGTTTTATGATCAAAGTGGTTTATTCACAAGTTAATATGATTGGAAAGTAAAATTGGTAAAGAGAAATGTTAGGACATGTCAACTCTTTGACATGTATGATGTTTTTTTTAAAACTAGTTGTATGTCATGGATTAGCTAAAGTGCTTAATGTTTTGTGAATTTTTACAACCATTACAACCATTACTGATCAAGTGATCATCATCTTCAACTCAAAACTGGAGGCAGAAGATGTCTCGCCGATCGATCTCTCCTTTATCTGAGTAGAATTCCAGACCCGGTTGGAAACATATATGACCAGAGGCAGAGCCGTGACGGTGATAACTGCAATGCACGCACCGGTCTACTTCGACACATACGTCATAAAGAGAAGTATGAATCATTTGCCCTCGGAAGTGGACAAGTGGTGGACACGATACGGAAATACAAAGTGTTTGACTGGCATTTTCAATAGCTCCTTGTGTAGTGGTACAAGGAAGGAGCTTGAGCCCTTTGCATATCTTGTCAACTGCTTCAATCTTAATGGTCAACTGAGTCGCCATGAGAATGTTGACATCGTGGTGAATCAGAGAGAACACGGAAGATGAATATAGAGGGCGTGAGCATGAAGTTGTTCCTGGTGTCATTGAGAGCTGTAAGGTGACAATGAAAAAGTTCTGGTCGGGTCGTATTGCAAAGTATGCTTTTAAATTCGCTAACTTGAACAAGAGGAATAAAGTTACAACAATGCACAACAAGGGTAAAGACATGAAACTAGCTGATGTTTTCTTCTTGGAATCCTTTTAAGAAGTTGCTAAAATGTATCCAAGCATCGTTTACGAAGAAATCTCTGTTGATGTATGTTGTTTGCTACTTGTAGAGAAACCAGAACGATTTGATGTCATTGTAACTCAAAATCTCAATGGGGATCTAATTGCAAACATTGCTACTGGTGTTGCGGGAAGAGGCATTATGCCTGGAGGAAATTTTGGTGGTGAGTATGCAATCTTTGAGCAAGTTGGATCGGTGGGAAACATTGAAAATCCGGTGGCGTTACTATTCTCTTCGGGTATGATGCTGAGACATCTTCGGTTTACTTTATATGCAGACCGGCTTGAAACAGGCATGAAGCGTGTTATCTCTCAAGGAAAGTGTGGAAACAGTAGTACTACTACACACAAGGTTGTTGATGCTGTAATTGTAAATTTGGATTGACTTCACAATTGTTTTGATGTTTTGACAAAAGACACAAAAAATGGATGGTATGATACACACCGGGTTTTCGTGTTCTGTAACCACATTTTTCAGAAGTAAAATCGAAATAATTTCTGAAATTTCGATCAAAAACAATTTCCAGATAAGTTTTCTCGATACTTTTTTGGTTTCTCTTTATAAGAAAAACTAAGGAGGTTGAACAAAAATGAGTTAATGTATCAAAGAGAGCTCTTCTAACAATCTGCTAAAAGTCATATATACTCACATTTCAACTATTCTTTTCCGATCAAATCTGAGTTCTTACAGTGCAGCTTTACCAGCTCCTTTGGGCATTTTCTTTGATGCAGCTGAAAAAATATTTAAGGTGGGTTGTCTTTAGAGAGAAAAATTCGACTTTACAAAACACAGTAATAATAACAAGTAAATTGGACGTAGAGAAATAAAAAGGTTCATACCATCTTCAACGTCCTTTTGCTGGTAGTAGTGAGGAGCTAACTCAATCAACCACTCTGGTTTCAACTCTGTTACCTGCGTTTTTTGGGTTATGAGAGTTTTAGCATACAAGCAAACCGATAAATGAAACAAAGTAAAACGAAAACAGAGATCCATTTATGAGTAAACCTTTGCATGGTGAAACATATTTCTTACCTGTCGCATATATTCCTTAGAGGTAAGCACTAGTTCATGATATACAACCCATCTCGGCAATACCTACAGTAAGCATTGAGAAGCATTCATCAATATTCTAAGTTTCATATCAATAATCAGATATTTCTAGTTTATGTAGAGTGAGAATTCGTTAACCTGAGATAAGCCTGAATTGGGATGTATGTGCACTGTCTGGGGATGCTTCACAGTTCGATACGATCCATTCTTCTGCAGTTTTGCAGTGTGCGGAAAAAAACCTGAGTAAAAAAGTAAGAAGTTCACTAGCAGAGGGTTAATTGTAAGGAATTTTCTATTTTGAATCAAGAAAACGAGGAGAGTAAGGAATTTACCAGCTACGATGGATTTCCTAACTGAATCCAATTCATTCAGGTTTGAGCTGATCTCTATTTCCACTCTTTCGAGAAGTCCCTCCAATTGATCACGGATATCTCTGGCTCTTTTCATGCTCCGGACCTGAAGGAAAGTTCGACCCAAAACAAATGTCAATTGGATCCACATTTGATCCTATAGACTAAAAGAGACAACTTGATACCTGAATGTAGTTCTCATAACACCACTGAGTAGAGTAGTTTGTTTCCTTCCATGAACTGTAAACCTTAAGAGAAAAACCCAAGACGGTAAACATACAGAGATAGCCTTATAAATTAGTGGAGAGAGCATAAAAAAAAAGGAATATAGAAGGTTCAAACCTTTAACAAAGCAATATGGTCACCCACATTCCCGGTGTGAAAATTCATTCTTGCATTGTCGGCATGAACCTGTTTGTCCTTAGGACGGTAGAAGATAGAGCCACCAACTGACAACATAGCCGCAATTGATATTATCTCATCGGAGCACTTATACTTGTCAGAAACAACAATCATCTTCGATAACATTGGGTCAAGAGGAAACTCTGCCATCCTTCTACCAGCTTTAGTCAATTCACCAAGCTTATTTAGAGCACCAAGAGCAAACAGCAGTTCTAACGCCTTCACAAGTGCTTCAGCAGGTGGAGGATCCATGAAATCGAAGTTTATAAGATCATGAATTCCAAGACTCTTCAAAGAAAGCACCACACTGGCAAGGTTCGTCCTCTGTACTTCTGGAACAGTGTTTTCCTCCAAGTCGTTGTTGTAATTAAACGCTGTGTACAGGCGATAACATTTCCCTGCGCTTGTTCTTCCAGCTCGACCAGCTCGTTGAGTTGCAGAAGCCTTAGAGATAGGAGTAATGAGCAAAGATTCCATCCCTGTTCTCGGGTTATATGATTTCATCTTGCTAAAGCCTGGATCAACCACGTATTTTATACCATCGATGGTCAACGATGTTTCAGCAATATTTGTAGCTAATACTACTTTCCGTGCCCCTTCTGGAGTTGGCTCAAATATTTTTGCTTGGAGTTCGCTTGGAAGGTTTGCGTAAATTGGGCATATAATTAATTCACGGATCCTTGTACCCAAACCTCTTATCCTTTGCTTCAAGTTCTCTTCTGCAGTTTCAATTTCCTCTTGACCGGTGAAGAAAACTAATATATCTCCAAGTGGCTCCCTCACATGGATCGTAAGCACAGTAACTATTGCTGCGTCCATGTAATCAGCTTCAGGTGCAGTTGTATAGTTAATTTCAACTGGATACCGTCTTCCTGGGAAACTAAAAATCGGGGCTGTATCAAAGTAATCAGAAAACTTTTCTGCATCCATCGTTGCACTAGATATCAACAACTTCAAATCAGGCCGAAACCGCGCTATATCCTATCAAATAACAGAAGAGTCAATAAGAATTTATCCAAGGATCTAATCCTGATTACACAAGTAAGACGAGACTTTTTACGAGAAACTCCGCTTGCCTTAACTAATCCAAAGAGTATATCTGTTGACAAGGTCCTTTCATGCGCCTCATCCACAATAACGACACTGAAAGGTTTTGCAATCAGTAAGCAAAAAACGTTTAGCTGTCAAAAAGTAATAATAAAAAATGTGCAATAATATTCATTACCTATAGCTGGCCAGATCTGGTTCACCAAGCAGCTCACGCAAAAGCATTCCATCAGTCATATACTTCAGAACTGTTTTGTCTGAAGTACAATCCTCAAATCGAATGGAATAGCCAACCTGTGACAAGCACCAACCAAAGTTTAGATTCTGAGAGCCCACCGGTAGTTCTGTAACAACCAACTACCAGGTGCAAAAGACGAAAAGTAGCCAACATACTTCATGTCCGAGTTTGACTCCCATCTCTTGAGCCACACGGGCAGCAACACTCATAGCTGCAACTCTTCGGGGCTGCGTACAACCAACCTGAAATGTAATAGAAAAGCATTATGGTACTTTATTTGATAAATGAACTACTTTACCAGCCTCTATAATTTTGGACCCATCCAACCACAAAGGTTATGAACAAAGGCTTTCTTTCTAAATGAAACTACACTTTAATAAATTAGCTTTTGAAGAAAAATGGACAACTTCACAAGAAAATAAGAAACGGCTAAGTTTGTTCTCGACAAACTAACAGCTCTCGGCTAAAGAATAACACACTAATTTGTTAGTGATTTCTACACTAACTATACGCTGCAATTGGGGCAAGTAGTAGGTTGTACCTTTCCACGCTTTGTGTAACCAGCTTCATGGAGATATTGTGGTATTTGTGTAGTCTTTCCTGAACCAGTATCTCCCACAATGACAAGAACCTAATAAATTCAAAAACATTAAAAGAAAAAGGTTTCAAATTTCAATAACATTTAGCAGAGGAAACCATACCCAAAAGCAAAAAATTAAATTTTTTTGCACAATATCATAATCCAACACTTCAATCTACATCTTCATTTGTACATGACATGGAAATTTGATACATGATTTTGTTTAGAAGTGTTTCCTTCTCTGTTGATTTTGTATCACTTACACATACTCAAATGTTATATCCGAAAAATACTGTTTTCGTAAGGATTGGTAAAGTGAGCTTCTTGTCTGTTACTGATGATTTCAAAAATGGGATAAGAACTTGAATTACCTGATGCTCTTCCACAGCCTGAAGCAGTTGCTCACGATACCCATAAATCGGCAGACTTCTTCTAACTTCCTGATTCATGAACAAATAGATGCAACAACATGTCGGGATAAGTTTTAGTTTTTGCTACGGATATTAAATCAAAGAAACATACAATCTAAACTTATTCCGAAATACATCCTAAGAAAAAGATCTGGTAGTTGAGTTTGATCAAATACAGTTAATGGGAAAAAGACCAGAAAGACATAGCACCTGAAGTTCCTCTAAAGCTGTTTTCTCTGCCAAATCTTGAGATTGTTTCGCATCCATAGCATCTTCATACTGCATAAAAAATACAAGCAGTCAGCTATAATTTGGCATATGACAGTATCATCAGGTTTAACAGATATCATAGGCAATACATTTTCACCAGCCATCACAGATTCCTTTATGAAATTTATTTGGTCCTCAAACACAAACCTGCAAAAAAACAAAAACACTTAGAATCCCCAGATCATGAGCCTAATCCATGTTCAAGAACTAACAAGATAAACAAATTCCAAAGCAGTAGAATGACAACAAAAGAACAAATATGCAACAGAACTCACTGATAATCGTCTGAGGCTTTCTTATTCTTTGCACCAAATTTCAATGTTGCTTTTCCTGCATAACAATGTCATTTAAATCATTCAAAGAGAAAATGTTACATCAATCAGTGGCCAGTAAAAACAAGACTGGTCAGCGGAAAAGGAGTTAAAACAGAAATTACCAATCTGATGGTCCTCCCAAGCTTCTTGCTCTGCAAATGGATTCATTTTCTCTGTTGAATCCAGGTCCCTAAACAAATAAGATGATTTAGAACACCCAAAAATTTTGCAAAATAATAAAGGTAGATAGTGCAACTGCAAGTAGATTAGAATGTGTTGGATCACTAGCAAAGTGCTATTTGTCAACTCACCTGTATCGTTGTACAGCAACAGCGAATCTCTTCTCCTGATCAACACCTCCGTCTTGATCATAAGCATCTGGAATTCTATACTGAACTCGGAGAGGTAGGAGTATGAGGGAGGTATGTTAGATATATAAAATTTCTAAAGAACCAAGAGGGAGAAGGGTCCAGCAAGATGCAAACGTTACCTCCTCTACATTTTCTTCATCTTGTGTTCTTTTCTTCACGAGCTCATAAAGCTCTTTCTTGTATCTGTCAAAGATAACAGATCAACCCAAGCTCAATTAACCATAACTAAACATACCGTCTTAAATATGACTTGCAAAAAGAAATAATTCTTAAGAATAATTCACAATGGAAAAAAATTTTATTCATCAAAACAAGTACATTGCATCAGATAGATATTGGCAATGGCAACAACCACTTGATGCAAGAAAGATGTAACGATTACCTAAACTCACGAAGCTCTGTTTCTGTTAGCTTTTCACCTCCAAAAAGATATTGTTCATCTTCTATCTCATCCCTATGGAGAAAAGAAGAAAACGGGAGAAGTCAATAAAAGAGAGGAGATGAATAATAAGAAAAGAAAAGAGCAAAAATAGGGGTCATATACCTTAGTTCATCCAGTTTCTTCTGCTCCCTCTTCTTCAAATATTCTTGTCTCGAGACTTTCCTGCATCAGACCAGACAAAAGATGATCAATAACATGGACAGCACAAAAAGTCCTCCATAGAGATCATTTCTACAAGTAGGAACACCATCAAGAGTAATTAACAAGGAGATAATTGACAGAGTCAGGAATTGGTAATAGACATTAGGTTTGCAAGTTCATATAGTTTCAACAGTGGGATTAAACACACGACACACAGGTACATGTTGACTATTGTTCTTGTCAATGATGCTAGGCAACTATACTTAATTACTTTCTCTCCGTCAAAAAGCAAACTCACAAACACATAAAAGAAGGAATAAATTCATTACCTTAAGGAATTTAAATCATCCTTCTCCAAAGCGTTTGCTCTTCGAACAGCCTCTTCTGTTTTGCGATAAAAAAAATCCAAAATGAGACTAGCTAAAAGACGAAAGTCTAGATCACAATGTATCATATAAATGTCATGATATGTTCATGCACGAATTATAACAGACTGTACCTTGCTCTTTCTTTGACAACTTTTGCTCAGTTAGCTGGCCATTAAACAAACAAAAAGAACACATCAATAACTTTCACACATACAAATATCGCTAAGTAAACCATGCTAACTACATGCTTTTCATTCGGTTAGAGAAATTATCTTAGCATACTCAAACTACATGCTTCTCATTCAATTGGATGACATGAATGTGTAGGTCTCAGCTTAATTTATTTTCCCTACTTAAGCGAAGCTAGATTTGCCAGTTATTAATAACGACAAAACTCATTTGTAAAGAAAACTTGTTATAATAGCCGAACATACTTAGCCCAAGACATACCAAGAATCAGATTGAGGAACACCTAGCTATTCAGAGCACAGAACAGGAAAAACATACCAAGAATCGGATTGAGGCATACCTTTCGTGTCCGTGCAGTATCACGATCTCTTAAATGCTGCTCCAGCTCTTCTCTCTCTTTTTGGTCACGCAATCTTTCCTCTTCTGACTGTGCCAAGTGTAAAAGATCAAAGCAAATTATAAAAGCACTCGTGGTATGAACACATATCTATCGAACATCTCCTAGTTACTTGATTTCCACAATAAAAGACAAAACCCAGAAAATAGTTGAAATCAAACACCCTAAGAGTGTGTCCAGATATACCTCAGAACCATCATCCTCGTCTTCAGAAACCTTTCTTCTAACGTGTCTATTGTCCTCTCTAACAGTCACCTACATTATTGTTCACGGTTTTATCAGACAAGATGCTAAGCTATATCTTACCATTACGAAAGAAAGAAATTGGAATCTGTAAAAATGAAAAGAAACTATGCCTCTTCATCACTTTCATCTGATTGCCCACTTTTCTTTCGAAACCTTTTCTTGCCCTTATCTGACTTTCTAGATTCAGAAGCTGAAGATCTTTTCTCCACAACAACTTCGTCTTCATCATCATCAGCATCTAAAAGAGCATATGTTTTTTGCTTCCTCACTAGCATTGCTGCCTCTGCTTCACGTTGTTGGTAGAGCTGATAGAGGAACGAAAGAAATTAAGAAAACGAACCAAAACAACAGCCTTAAGGTACTTGTCCCAGAAAAAAGAAACTTAGAAGCATCTAGTTCCAAAAGTTCCAATAGAGAAAAACACAATAACAATAAAGTTTACAGCATCTCACTGAGAAACTCACATTCACACCAGCACTTTTACGTGGAACTCTGGCAAAAATTTCTTCCGCAAACGAACGAGTATCAACCGAAGAAGAAAACCCGTAATCCACCAACTCCCCTACAAGTTCAGTTGGTGATTTTGTTTTTTTAGCTGCACCAAAGGTAACAACCCCATTTGTAAGTTTTTAGGACAGTAAAGCAAAAGTTCTTCACAAGCTCCATGATCCAAAATGGAAACATCAAATTACCCATTGCAATGAGATAGTTAACAACAGCTGCTTGAGAATAACCAAGCAGCACCATTAGCTTGTCCGAAACCCAGGTCTTTAAATCATTGCTCGTCATTGTCACTGCATTAGCATAACAAAGCAACACCACAAATTTCACATCAAAATCAATAATTTAACCAATTTCAAATTATTTCATTGCTATACCAATCAAAACTCTAATTGATGAAAATCTCTAAGCACAAGATACTAATTAATAAGAACATATTAAATCATCCTAATCGTTGAGCGAATGGAACAAGTTAGAAACCCTAGATTTGGGTAACAAAGTTTCAGGTTTCTCGAAGCTTACAGAGTGAGAAGAATTAGAGAGTGAGGAGCTCTGTTTTCGAAGTTACCGGTTAGCGCGAGAGTATATGGAGGAATCTATCGAAGTGATTATTTCACCCGCGATGGTGGAGAAAAAAAGGCGGTGAGAGTCTCCGACGTTGATGGAGGCCAAAAATGGAGGAACGGGAGGCGGTATAATAAAAACAAGTGTTTGCTGTTTTATCAGATATCAAATAAACACCGTGTCGTTTTACCCATTGAGAAGTCGAATCTTTGCTGTTTTTCGAATTTTACAGAATTGATAACAATCACGCTGTTAGCTTATGGGGACGCCAACAGTCTAAAAGTTTTTCCAAATTTTAAAACACTGCACGCTGTTTATTTTACATAAAAGCCAACTGTTGTTTCTAGTAGCTCTTAATTAAAATGGGCGAAACTGAACAAGATGGGCCTTGTATAGTAATGAAAGAGATATTGATGATAATGGATGATGAATCACAAGCGCAGTAGCGGCGCGTGAATACCACGCGATCAGTTTGATATCACTTGTCTATTTGATTTGTGAAGTCAGAAATTTCGCAGGTATTTATCTGAGATCAGAGCAAGCCTTTGACAAGATTCCTGGCTTGGTCGCGGATTTCCCGATTTGGAAACTTCTCGATCACCTCCGAACCAAATGACGATATGAGAGCTCTTCTTGCAGTCTCCAAGTCGATACCACGAGCTTGGAAATAGAAAAGCTGGTCTTCTTCGAGATCACTTATTGCAGCTCCGTGCGAGCATTTGACATCGTCTGCGATGATCTGAAGATTTGGTTTTATGTTCACGGTGGCTCGGGGTTTCAAAAGAAGGCTCCGTGTCAGTTGTCCCGCATTAGTCTGTTGCGCGAATCTGCAATATATCACAAAGAATTTAAACCAATTTGAACCAAACCAAAGCCGTACCACAAACCAAACCAAAGACCGACTTGGTTTCATTACCGAAAGCGGACCAACCGGCCAAATAATCAGTTAAAACCTCAATTTCTTTGAAGAATTGTTGAAATAAATATATATTTTCTAACACACTGAATCCAAGCTGAAAGAGACCGTATCAAATCGAACCGAATGCTATTGCCTTTCCATTTCTATATTTCACAACCAAGAAATCTAGAAACCGGAAAGTCAAAACCAAAACGAAAAGCAGATTGGGCATCGAGACACAGAGAGAGGGAGGGAGCTTACTTGTTAACTCGGACATTGCCATCGAAAACAGCTTGACCAGAGGAATGAGCGACAATACACTTGTGGAGCTGTTGCGAAGTGCCTCGGGGATGGTCTAAGACAATTCTGCTATGGAGATCAAGAGTCTGATCGTTGACACACATATGGAATGTGGTTAACTCCGTGAGGGTATCAGGCCCAAGCTGCTGCACATGAAGATTGTGCCTCCCCAACCTCCCACCAGTACTCACTTCCACTAGCTCATATTCACTCTCTGCCTCCTACAGAGATCATCACATGAACTATTAATACACTCTCCTGAATCGATTTAGCATAAAATATTCCGATTTTTCTACTCAAGCCATACCAAAATATCCATAAACTTTTAACTGAACTATAAACTTTTAACCAACTAAGAAAATAAAACAAAAACAAAACTCACATGAGGCTGAAACTATAAACTAAACTATTCATCCTCTTCAGCAATTCAATCATAAAGATGACAACTTTTCCAACTCCAGTAGCAACAAAACTAAACTAATACACTCTCCTGAATTCAACAATAAAACTCATATTTTCGAACTCCATTGACACCAAAACGTCCAATACTAATCTAAGCCACGAGAATAACAAAACCAACCTTAACAGGAACTAAACTGCTGATTCTCTCCTAAACAATCCAGGAACTCTACTTAATACAAAAACTAAGCTAATTAGTTACTGGAAAAACAAAGAGAACAACCAAAAACGGACCTGTCGGACGAAAGTCCACTTGATATGAGCAGAAGCCATGGATTCTTTCTGCAAATACGAATGCTTAACTTTAGCATTCTTTTGAACAACAACTTCCAAAACCGGATTAGTCCAATAAAACCCTACTTCATCTTTCCCAACAAACTCCTCAACAAAACCAACCTCTCCTCCTTCGTCAACTAACACAAAAACCCTAGGATTTGATACCGGTAACCGATTCGATTCCCGGTCACCAGTTTCTCCTGAAAAATACCTCAAATAGATCGGACTCTCCACCTTACATCCCGCAGGAACATAAATCACAGTCAAATCCGGAGCTCCCATTCCATTAATCGACCAAAACACATCACCAGAATCGAAATTACCAATGAATTCAGAAACCCGGTTCGTTAGCTCATCTGGTAAACCAGAGAAGCTGCCGAAGTAAACTCCATCTGGCAAATCTGATGGACCAATCGTCAAATTCGACACAAACCCATCAATAATCACGGCGTTTGGGAACTGGGTTTCACTCAGATTATCCAAAATTTCTGAATTTTGTTGATGGGTCGATACAGGTTCGATTTGGGAATATCGGATGAAGGATGTATCGGTGAATCGGAAAGGTTCGTCTTTTCGTGATGGCCATGGTGTAGCTAAAAGAGTCTCAGCCGAAGATTCACGGATTCTTTGGAGAGGTAAAGTAGCAGAGGAAGAAGAAGAAGAAGCTGAGAGAGAATCTTCGAGAGATTCAGCCAATTGAAGTACAAAAGGGTCAGAGAAAGAAACTTGTTGCGCTCTAACAGAAACACTTGTTGAAGTTGTTCTTCTGTTTGATTTCAATTTTGGTTTTGAAGATAGATTTGGTATCAACGATAAGCGGCTGAGAACTGTGGCAGCAGCCATTAATGGATTTCAGCTCTCTTTTCTTTTGCAGCGGTTCGACAAGTAGTTTCTCTAACGGAGTTTCTCTTTTTCTCTCTCTTCTTCTCTTTTTCGTTTCTGTTTATTATTTTTTTTTTTCTCTTTTGTTTTTGTTTTTGTAATCTCGTTGTGCTTGGGCTAATTGGGTTTCTATGATAGACCTATTTTTCAGTTTAGATTGGCCCAAATAACTTTATCTCTCTTCTTCGTTGCTCTTTCCTTATTTCTTTCTTAAAAGTACTTTAAGATGCTAACAAGTTTTAATTTTAGAAATACCAAAATTTTGAAAACATAATATATATATAATAACACAAAATTTAGGTTTAGGAAAAGTTCTTAAATTTTAATAAGAGTTTTTTAACCTTTTAAATCATTTAGTACTCTATTCTACTTTTTCCTTTCAAAATTTAAAATTTGTGAGATCTTTTAGAAACTTTTAACTTCGATAATAAATTTTAAAAATAAAATAAAATTTTTTTGTTCCTTATACAATTATCCTTTTTCTTTTTTATGTTTCTGAAGCAACTACTTTTCACTCTTCTGTGATATGTTTAAGATTGATAGTATAGTAGGAATGTAGGATACATTTTGTATCATACGTATAACAAATTTGTCTAAACTGAATAACAAAAGGCATATCAACTAGAACAAGGATAATGAGAATAATATTAGCCTAAACTAAAGATTAGCCATTAGCTTAGCTTCGTCACACCTAAGTCCTAACTAACTTTCGGAAACAATAACCCTTTTTCAAATATATTAACATTTGATTTAGATATCAATCAATCAACACAATAAAAGCAAAATCTTCCTCTCTTTGGCACTTGAGCATTTTTAAGAACACAGAGATGATCTGTGTATAAATATTTATAATTAAAACCAATATAAAATATTTTTGCATATCAAAACCAATTCAATATTTTTAATATACTGAAAAAGTTAAAAGTTCCTATTTTATCATTAGCATTTCTTAAAAAACAACAAAATTTTGGATGATAAGAGATGACAAGAAATTTGAACTATTTGTAGTCTTTACTCGTCGTCTGATTTGTAACATATAACAGTAAAATGATCAGGAATAACAATTAAAGAATAGTAGTACAGTGACAAATGGTAAAGAGATGTTGGATATACGATAAGAGATGGTGGTTCGGTTACATATAAACAAAATAGTTAAACATCAGATAAAAGAGTTAAATGACCCAGAAATTTTATCACAATTTTTTTTTTTAATGACCCTTAAAGATTTTTCATAACCATTTTAAATTTTCTCCGTGTATTAAGTATATATATTCCGTGTTTGCCAACAATATATTCTCGCTTGAGTATATGATGGTTCAATTAATTATTTTTTTCGTTGTAGATGTCCTTTAGGTGAAGAAACTAACTTTACATCTAAGAACAATTTAATGTGAAATCAACAATAAAGCAAAGTACTAGTGTTTGGTCATGTCCAAAAGGTGAACAAAGCGGATATAAGAAATAATAAATACACATTTTTAAGGTTTTACTAATGAAGATTTTATTTGATGACATAGACAATTTGCTTAATCAATGAAAAGTTGTTTAATAAATATGTTTTCCAACTCACCATGAGGTGGTAGTAAAGCTACTTGACCCGGTTCTCGTGTTCACATTTTCATTATCAAACAATTTATAATAAAAAAAAATTCTGTTTCAAGTGTTTATATCACTCAATAGTAATAAACACATCTACCGAATAAATACTATTTATGTAAATATAGAAAAGACGTGTACAAGCTTAAAATTGACGAATCCTCATCTTGTTAAGATACGTATAGTCCATGCAAAAATGAAATATAAAATTAGATAATTCACTAACAGTGAAATAATTAATTAATTGTTTTTTCAGAAAATAGTTATATGGAGTTAAGCAAAAAATTGATCAAAAAAATGGCAGGTGTTGTTTTCAATTGACATCGAGGGAACTACATGAAGCAAGAAGCTTAACCCAGCTATTCTATGGCTCATATAAACGACGAGGCGTCTGCAAAACTACGTAACAGACGGAAAGATGTTTATGTGTATAAATTACAGACGGCAGTGAGTTTGCAAGTCTCTGAGTGTGAACTACAACTGAAACTTTTTGGTTCAGGTGGGCCATTGTTGTGGAATTTGTGGGACGTTTTAAACAAGTAATCTACAAAACTTTCGGTCTGTATTATTTTATCATAACGAATGTAAAAATAGGTATTCTTACTATATTAATCATCTTAACATTATTTTATTTAAGTTTGTGTGAATACTTTAATTCAACCTTTAAGCCTTTTTTTTCTCCTCTGCTATATATATACAATCCCTACCAAACGGTCTAATCTTACATTTTTCCCTCTTCCTCTAAATTTCAACATCATCTTCCAAATTTCAATATTTTTCTTTAATTTTTCCAAAGAGAAAATTTTAAATTCTGAAGAAAAACCATAAATTTGGTCTTCTTGTTTTCATTGGTCTCTGATATCATAAGCTCTGTTTTAATTGTTCCTTGAGTTTAAAGAAACATAATAACAGGAGTTTAGGGTTTCATCCAGTGGAAGTTTCACTCTGGTTTTGACTATAAAGTGAGTGAATCAAAGAGCTTATACAATTGAGAGAGTCATTTGAAGAAATTATAGATATAGAAGATGGTGGGATCATCTTTACCACCTGGTTTCAGGTTTCATCCAACAGATGAAGAACTTGTGGGTTATTACCTGCACAGAAGAAACGAAGGGCTTGAGATTGAGCTCGAAATAATTCCATTAATGGATTTATACAAATTTGATCCTTGGGAACTTCCAGGTATGTTCCTTCTTGAAACCCCTAGATTGAAAAAATCGAATCTTTTCTAATCTATGGTTATAGAAATCAAACTTTTGCTTCATTGTAGAGAAATCATTCTTGCCAAATCGAGATATGGAATGGTTTTTCTTCTGTCAGCGCGATAGAAAATACCAGAACGGATCTCGAATAAACAGAGCAACTAAATCTGGTTACTGGAAAGCCACGGGTAAAGATCGAAAAATCGTATGTCAGTCTTCTTCTTCTTCTTCCTCATCTTCTTCTATCATTGGGTGTCGAAAAACCCTAGTTTTTTATCTGGGTCGAGCCCCCTTTGGTGGTAGAACTGAGTGGGTAATGCATGAGTATCGTCTCTATGACAACGATACTTCACAAGGATCACTAAATTTCAAGGTAACAACATCATAAATCTAACCAAAGAGATGGAAAAAATCAAACTTTGATTTCTTAGTTACCGATTGATAATTTTCTATTGGTATTCTTCCGCTCTATAGGGAGACTTCGCGCTCTGTCGTGTGGTAAAGAGGAATGAACTTACTCTTAAGAGTCATTTAACCAGCTTACCAGAAGTTTCAGATGAGCCATTGAGCAACAATGTTGAGATTTCTTGTCAAGCAAGTGACCTAGAAATGAGTTATTGTGACGCAAGAAACACTCTCGAAGCATCTCCTGATTTCATCCTTGAATCATCGTTTAAGGTTTAACAAATCAAAATCCAAACTCTAAAGAAAATTCCCATTCATTAATCAATGTCACTATGTCTCAAACTTCATTACCCAATTTTTGGCAGGGAAATTCACAATCACAAGCAGAAGAGGATTCTGGTTTCCAAGTATTTGCACTACCCGAATTCGACTATCAACCAGAGTTCTTCGCAGATTTAAACTTCGACTGGGAAATGTTGAATCCATTCATGTTCGATTCTCATCCAGAAGCTCATATGAACAATGAAGTCATGAACTATCACATTCTTGGGTAAAGAAAAACATTATAGTTTCACTAGACTTAATCTCTAAACCAAACACTCCAATTGGATCAAGACCCATTTCATGAATATATAGATTTGTTTGTGTGTATAGATATATAGTATAGCTGCATATTATAAAGTTTAAACTACAAGATTCTCCTCACTATCAACTAGTAGCTATAAAGACACTTTCAAAGACTTTTTAGGTCTTAAAAGTATGTATAACAAATGTTGTATATTTACTAATTACATAAATAAAAATGAATTATTGGATACTTTTATTTGAAAACTGAGATTGGTTTTGTAATTTTAATACAAAGAAGCAATATAAGGGCTACAAAAGACCAATACATCATCAAGACTAACCCTATTTTCATCTCCAAAGATAGATTCTTTACCATCTTTCCTCTTAGCATATGACAAACCCAATCTTGATTTAGCCATCCTCAAATCACCAATCCCCGAGTTCGTATCCGGACCCGCAAATCCGCCCATCACCGGAGCTAAAGGTGGTCCAATAAGAAGCCCATCAGCTCCAAATTGAGGTCCTCCTCGTGCATAATCAAATAGAGCCGCTCCGCTTCCTCCAACCTTAGAAAGCACGATCGGGTCATCGCAATCTTCAAGCCAATAGAAGAGGAAAGCGTCGAATGTATCGTAATAATCATCAGTACTTCTATAGCCTTCTGGGCTAAATCCACCAAACTTGAAAGACTTGTCTCTGGTATAAGCTATGATAACACATGGACCTTTGAAATCACAACGTTCGTGGAACTTTGTTGCACTAAACCCATCAATGCTTGCCTTGTAGCAACATTTCAATTCTTTTCCTAATAAAAAAAATGTCATAGAATATTAGATTTCTATGAGTTCTATACATATAAGTAGAAATTAATTGTTTGCATGACATAAAACTCAAAAAGGAATTCAAATGAGATTGCGAAGGCATGAACTTTATATACCTTTTAGGAAGGTTTTGTTTACCAACGAAAGAGAGAAAGGAATTTGAACGTCGTCGTGGTAGACCGGTTGTTGCGGCTGCCGGAGACTGTCTGTTTTCTTGCCGGAGTTCCAACCGAATAGACCATTGTACGGACTTATTCTCTTCAAAGTCTTGAAGGTTACTGTATGAATTGTGTTTGAGATGGCACACGAAGCCATTTTCTTGCAAATAACGACCACACAACAAAACCCACAGGAAGTAAACTATAGACAAAAGCATTAATAATTGTGGTTTTTAAGAACTTGTGGTTTTTAAGAACTTGTGGTTGTCATTGTTCTGTTTACAAGTGTCCAATCCGGTTTAACCGAACCGAACCAAAATCCAAAATCTAAAACCAATTCGTTGATTTCTATGTATACCAAAAAACCATTACCTAAACCAAACCTAAAAGAAAACAAACCAATTAAACCTCTCAACATTTTTAGAAGATTATTTTAATTAAATCAATTGGCTATATAAATAATGTAAGTTTCTAACCAAACCGAGCCAGATTCAATTTATATTCAGTTTTTATATCCCGTAAACCAAGTAAATTGCAAAAACGGAACCATAACTAAATCGAAAACCATATTGCACACTTCTAGTTTTGCCTCAGATAAATGATATTAGACATGTTTCCTCCAAATCGAATTGAAGACGATTATCCTTAACCAAATTAGCTCGAAAAAGTTTGGATCACGATCACAAGTTTTTGTACATCGTGCAATATCTTATAAGGAAAAAAAATATTCCCGAGTATAAAAGCTTTGAGGAAGAACCTAAGCAATTATTTTTTTTTTACTTACAAAGTAAAAAAAACTGAAGTTGTGATGATCTCTTTGCTATTTCGATTTTCAAGAGGTTGCTCCAAAAATACGGATTCGCTGCTGAACCAAACCTCGGCAACAAGGACAAGTGACTTTACTTCCACCATTGTTGTTTCTCGCGAAGAAGCTATCGCTGCAACTACCACACACAACTTGATGAGCACAAGGAAGAAACACCACAGAAACTTCATCTTTCATACAGATTATGCATTCTCGATCGTAGTTTGCTTCATTCTCATAAGACCCTTCAAGCTTATCAAGTTCTTCAAGCAACTTAGCAATGTTTTCACCTTGAGATTTTTCGGGTTTCCAAGCGTTGTTGGATAAGTGGCTTGAGTCAGTATCTGAAGAGGCTTTGAGCCTAGAGAGTTCTTGCTCCAGTCTTTGGTGATCGTCCTTGTGCCTTTGGAAGTTTAGTTCGATTTTTAGCCGCAGAGCTTCGAGCTTTCTTTTTTTGTGAGCCTCGGCTGCTTCTTTTGAGCGTTGTTCTTCCTCCACTTGAACCAGAGCTTGCTCCTTTGCTATCTGCTCTTGCCTCCATTTCACCTGCGAATTACATATGAACCAAAATATGAAAAAAGAGTTCGATAGACTAACCTTTCATGTTTGATTGTGGTAAATAATTCAATTATCAGCCATCCACCATAGTCCAAGCAAGTTTATGAACACATAAATGTGCAGAAAAATATATAATGTACCCACGAAAAGGTAACGAAAAGAAATGTGAACCACCGTGTAGAGAGAAGAAGCTAACCCATGAAACTTATCAATAGGTATATAAATTCATCTGGCTAAGTTTTATAACTCAAAACAGATTCTCCAAGATGGTATTCATATCAAATCCAGATTCATATAACCTAGCAAAAAGTGTGGCAGATGCAGACTATACCTCTTAAATGAGCTTTGAAGTTGTATGGCATTGGTAGTGGACTACCATCTAAGACAGGAACAGCTTGGCAACTAGATGCACGCCTCTAATGAGACATGTATAAATATTTTGAACCCTAAGTAAATGTACTTCCCACAATTCTAGAGTCAAAAGTTGTAAGGATCTAGAGAACTTTCAGGGTACCACTGAAGATAATATATGAACTAGTGACAACGTACCTCAGTTTCCTTTTCATCCTGTGTGATCTGAGCTAAAGCCATATACAGGGACTTGATCTTTTCTTTCTCAGCTGTGATTTCATCTTGCAAATTCAATTTCTGCTTCTCCCATGCCACAAGCTTCTTCGAGCATTTTTTCTCCTTCTTTGTTGCTTCCGTGCACGCTTTACTCAATTCTGATGCATTTAATTTGATACCCTCTGTCTCTGCTCGGATTTCTGCATTTTGATTTTCAAGTGCTCTTGCAATTGCATTAGCCTTGTCAATTTGACTGCAAGCTTTTCTAAGAGCATTTTCCATTTCGGATAATTTTTTCACGGTTGATTCTTCAATAGCTTGTTTCCCCTTTTTCAACAATTGGATTCCTTCTCTTTCACTACTCAATGATTTAAGCTCGGTCAATTCCTCGCTGACCTTTTGTGCAGCTTGCATTGCCTTCTTCTGAGCCCAGTCTTTCCTTTCCTTTAATTTCTTCTCGAGATCCTTAACCTGATGAAGCAGATTAACTATCACACCATCATTATCCTCCTCACCCATTGATTCCAGATCATCATCAAGGTTCAGATCTTGAAATTTCTCCAACACTGAACTAAAACTTACTACTTCATTACATGGCTGCTCAAGATTCTCAACACGTGCAGGATCGTTACAAGAAACACTATCACCACTAGTTTCAGACTGAATCTCCTTCTGCTTCATACTAGCACGAAACCCAGCAGCAAAAGCCGCAACATTCCGCTTCAACAAAGACTTCATAGATGGCGTAAGATTAAACCTCTTCGGACAAACAATCTCTCTCTGCAGTCTTAACTCAGCACCGTTCATAGAAAACCCGTTACCAGAAAACTCAGGTCCTCCTCCATTCCCAAAATCCCAACCTCCATGGAATCGACATAACGCTGGAGCCATAAAACCAGCAATATCAAGTGTATTACTACCACCAACATCTTCTACATTACTATCTTCCTTAGTACAACAACTACCCCTATTCCCCGGAGTCGGAATATCCATAGTACTTGCTCTACCAACATGAAGCTCACTCATTAACAAACACCACATTGCATCACCTTTACTCAAATTAGGCTTTACTTGTTGTAACAAGTAAATCATTCCAGCTAATGAATACTCCTCCAAATCATTCAAATCCGTAAAACCGTTCTCCGATTGACCCTCACTATTATTCCCATCACTATTCAAATAAGATAATGAATTATTCAAAATATTTGTCAAAGCATCTAATTCACCATAACAATGACCATTACTCAGAACAGCTCTTAAAGCAACACTTTCCTCATAACCTAATTTAACAAGCTTCGAAATAGTTTGGTTATATAAAAACTCCAAATGTTTCAGCAATATCTCTTCCAAATGTTCTTCTGTACAATAACCCCCAATGTTCTCCTCGAAATTGCTTCCGCTAGGGTTTGAATTGATACAACCAGAATCAGTGAGACCTGGATGATAAACAAGGTTTTTGAGACTCGATTCAGCAATTGATTGCGATAAACCAATCCTGTTGATTAGACTTAACGGCGGGTCGGATCTCACGGCGACGGGTCGGATCCTCCGGTTCGGTTTCACATGCTTCTCCCTCACAGTACAACCCATCTGAATAAACCAAAATCTGAGAAAAAAAAGAGATTTGGAACAGAAAATATTAGAATTGAATACCAAACAAAAAACATGATCAGAAGATAAATGGAAATGTTTATAAGAACAGAGGATTGATAAATAGATATTTGAGGATGGAGAGATATGAAGAAACTCACTGATCGGTGATGGCTGAATTTCACGGCTGAGAATATGAGTTTCGGCAGAGAGAGGAAAAGACTACGCGAGAGAGAAACTTTTGTTCGTGTTCTTCCATTTCTGGCGGCGCCAGAGAATATATTTATGGGCTTTGAGCCCATTTTATGACCGATTTTATTTGGCGCAAATATGTAAGATTAAACGACTGCGTTTTCTTCAGATCCTGGTATTCGGGTAAGATAATAAACCTCTCTTAGGGGTATAAAAATCCGGTTTATTTTTTGGTTTAGGTTCACTACTATTGATTATATAGAAATTAAAAACAAAGAAAAGTATGTAAATCCTGGTTTGAATTCGGTTCGGTTTTTTTTTGGTCGTCATGTTCGGTTGTAGTTAGAAAGTTACTTTGGTGATATAAAATATTATAATTTAATTAATATTATATTTATAATTTGAAATATAACATTATGATAAACTTAGGTTCATTGAGTTTAGTTTATTTCGGTTACACTAAAACCGGTTATGAGTTATTATCAGTTTCGTCTTTTTTTCAATTTCAATAAGCTAATAAAACAAATTGGTTTATACGAAAATTTCGGTTATGTTTCAATTTAAACATTCAGTTAGATGCGCTTTGGTTTTATTTGATTTGGTTTCTTAATCTACGTGTTTTGTTCCTAGAAATAATATTTCACATTCGAAATTGAGCAGGATCTTAAGTAGTATATAAAGAATATTAGTATTATATGAGTTGAAAATCTAAAATATAATATGGTATTAGATCCGAATACGCACTCACTGTCCACCGATCTAAAATTGGGTCCATCAATCTATGTATGAATATATCAAAATTAATGGGTAAAAATGCCATCATTTCAAAAGATATATTGAAAATAATATCCAGGTTGAAAGTTGGGTATGAATTTAAGTACTATTAGTTAATCTACTCATTATTAACTGGTTCTGATTTAGAAGCACATAATCTAATAAATCTAATCTGAAAACCTAATTTATGGCTTCAAATTATTGTCGAAACTTTTACTGTATCGGAAAATGGATGTTTTTGGTATGGCATGGGCTCGTATAACTTCGTGCTGATTATAAGTCTTATGATTTTTTTTAGATTTTGGTGATTTCTATTTATATGTTTGAATGGGCAGTGGTAGATGTTGTTCGTTTGAATAATTTAGCATTTGTGTTTTTGACTTTTTGATGTAGAGCAAGGATATATATACCACTATATATATGAACAACTAGTGTGCTTCTTCCTTTTGTAATGATTCTATATGGCTTGTGTTATATTTATAGAATTTACCACACTCTAGTCACATATAAAATAACGAATGAAAACAGAAGAGGCTTTTGTATGCATCTTCTTAAGCTGAGCCATCACAGTTTGAAGTAAGACGTGGACAACTCTATAGCCGCACTTTAATGGTTATCCAAGCGTCTCTTAGAGAAGTCAATGTCAAAAATGTTCTAACATGACCCAATTCTTTGTCCCTTTATCCTTTCTCTCCCATTCCTCCAAATTCCACACACATATACATGTAGATGCATGCATGCAAATTAAACAAACATATTATATATATATATATATATATATATAAACATGCATACATGTATTGGCTTGGTGCTGATGGAATGAGATTGAGAGAAATTTCTTGCGTGTGTTTGCTTGCTTCTGGAAATGGCATCTTCTGTCGATATGTCTTTTACAATTTCTTTGGACATGATGTTTGGATTTCCCACTGTGACCTCAAATCTCTTCTTGTTCCCTAACAAAATGGACCCTTTTGTCCTATTTTGTCACATCCACATACCTATATTGCCTCCTTTGAATCAGAGTTTTTTTATTCATATTGGTATTGAATGGTATAGTATTTTCTTAACAATATTCATCAAACATTCATATTTTTTCACGCGAGTTGCGTACATGTATAAAAATAACTAGTAAGAATTATATGTTAATAATCTATTGAAAATTTTAACGTATTAACTCTATTCAACAAGTGTTTTGGATGTTCATCACTTTATTAATATGCTATTCATTTTGGTATAACATCTAACAAAATTAACTTTCAATTTTTCTTCTATAATCATATCAAATCACTAATTGTCACATGTAGTTTTTTATTATTATAATGTTTTATTTTTTCAATATATTGTCTTTTTATGTAGGGATATTTAGGCATTTTTATCCGGCCAACTTTTGGAATTTAAAGTTGGATCCAAAAGATTTGTTTTCTTTTCAGTTTAAAGTTTCCTCATACATTTCCAGCAGCCACCACCAGAACAGAGCCAATCCAATGATAATGAAGGTCCTAAGCAAGATTTTTGGTTTCCAACATAATATCAAATTTTCACCAATTAAGAAACATAAATTTTATTTTTTTAAAACGACATAAAAACATAAAACATTAAAACCAAACAAAAACAAAAAACATTAAACCAAGATATATAGCCATAAAAGAAAAAATACATAAGTTTCAATTATGAACTAAACAAAACTTAAAACGAAATACTTAGTAAATAAATCTCAGTTATAGACATATTTTGTTTAGAAAATCCTAATTGATGTCTGATGCAAAACCACGGGAGGGAGATCAAAAGTTTTTAGTAACTTAAAAGAAATCAAAACTTAAAAAAAACCTAAATTTTCATAACCCAAACAATTGTGGCTTATGTGGTTTATGCAACGACTCTAGCCACCACCGATATTGATTCTCGATGCATGATAAAGATTTGAATTAATTCGACAATAAAGTTTATCGTTCAAGTGGTAACAATAGTCGCAACCCCATGTTCGTTTTTTTATTGGATATATGAGTTTGCCCATCCATAAATCCCCTTAGAGACTAGTCTGGGTTTCAGCTTATGATCGTTCCGGTTTCAGAAAAAGAAAAACTGGATTGGACTTGAAATTTTGGATTGCGCAGTTTGGAGAAAATTAAAATGAATTAGAACTTTGATTGTGTTCGAGTTAAGATTATTGATGTCGAACTAGAACAAAAATCTTAATTCAGTTCGGTTTACAGTAGAAAAAAATCAAAACTACATAATTGAAGTTATTTTGGTTTTGATCAGTAATTTCAATAAATTTGATACAATTCGGTAATTGTGAACTTTAGAATCAACACTATAATAACACGTGTCTCTTTTGAACACGTCAGATTTTTCATGCTCTTTGAAGATGCCACGTCAATTAATAAAGAAAATTTTAATCTAAACATATCGTTTTAATTATACACATCATCATATTGTACTTTCATTAATTTATAATTTTCATTTATGAGGTAAGTTCATCCTATCCTCTTTCGATCCATATAATACATTAAATAATAGGAAAATACGTGATTTAGTGAAAAAACGAGCATGACAAAAAAATAATGAAGTAAATGGTCGAGAGGTGAAGCAGAGAGAAGATATAAACGGAAGAATGGAATAAATCAGAAATGTAAAGATCCGTTGGGGACTAATCTTCTATCTTTCACTTATTTGTTAAATCGATTAGGTAATGTTATTTATTTATTTGAAAATCCACTTTTCTTATAACCACATTCAATATTCAGATTTACATGTTAAAAATATTTATATTTAAAAAATAAAATTTCGTAAAAACATAGAATTCCCATTTATCTACATAACAGTCACTTTCATCTTACACTTTTAAATCAAACATAAAAATTAACTATTACAAAACTATCCATTTCAAAATATAAATTTAATAGTTAATTACACAATAAAATATTAAATGATACAATTTGACCATTACAATCAAAATTACAATGAATATAAATAAAGATAAAATTTAATGCGTTCAAATATTTAAGATGTACCTATCGAAAAAGACCAAATAATTAAGAACAAATATATATAAATACTCACTCAAATGACGTTTTTGCTATTCAATTCACAAATACTATTAAAAACAAAAATTAGTAGTACTATGTTTGTGTGGGATAAAAATAACATGATATAGTATAAAAGAGAACAAGGAGAGACAATCGGCATGATACAAAATATTCATCCATTAACATTTGAAATATATTATCTACGCATGATGATAAACCATATCAAAAAGTGTAAAAACTATGAAAAAATCAGAACAGTAGGAGACGTTATATACCAAATATTCAAAAAAAGTTGTAACTAATCCTACGTAAATAAACAAATAGAACAAGGAAACCAACAACGAAAACAAAACAAAGGCACACCTTAGGTATAGCACGGTTGACCAGAGAAAAAAAACAGAGAACTGGCATAAAGCAAACAGGTGAAGTTGTCTCTCTGTTGGTTAATATTTTTCTATGTATTATTTGATATTTGTGTTTTTAATTGTTATCTACAATCAAATCTCTAAACTTGATGCATAACATCTCTTAATAAAACGAAACTACTACAAACATAAATTCTAAGACACTCTGAATATAAAGGACAAAAAACAAAGAAAAAAAGCCACAACACATCTTAGAATCAAAAGAAAATTAAACATTTTAATGTTACATGTCCATCTAATTTTATGACATAAAAACCACAGCGGTAGAAGTAAATATGACGAAACAAGCCCCACCCATTTTCAAGTTATTTATTCATCTAAGCAAATATTAAAATAGTTTACATATACAATAGCTTAATACAAATCGATTTAAAAAAAAAATACTCAGTTGCCCATAAAACAATTTACTAAATGTAAATATAAATTAAAAAAAATAAAACAAAGATCTCGCGGCGTAACGCGGGTATTTACGTAGTACCAAACTAACATAGAATTTCATCGCTTAATCGTACCTATGTGTGAGACCGAGACGACAGGCCAAAGCCCCCAAGCTATTTAATTATCTAAAGTATCATTATGCTCTTATAAGTATTTTCATGTTTACCTCCTTCAGTTCTATATCTTTTGTCTTGTGTTCTTTCTTATGATAAACTTCAACTTTCGTATTTATCAATCATACATTTTCTACTCTCTATAAACAAAATCTAGAAACTTTAAACAAATCGTGACTTCCAAAGGAAAATAGCTTATGGATGCGGAACTTAATAGCTTGGGATGTTGAAAATTTACCATCTTAAAATTGTAAGCATAATTTACATAAATACTAAGATCGTTTAAGCAACATGACTAATTACATAATAAAATTAGGAAAAATTTATTATAAAGGAGAACTAGCTAAAAATTTGTCTATTTATATTTTTTTTTGTAAATTATCACTTTTTCCTAAACTACCTATATTACTAGATTAATACCATTTTTCCAAAAACTCCATTAAAACATGTAGATACACACATATTAAGAAGATTTGAAGAAGATAATTTTTCAATTTAGTCAGTTTTAAGTAGGTTTTTAATTTGATGAAAATTGTTTTGCATATTCTAGAATAGTTATTCAGGCGAGATAAAATTATTAGATTACGTATTATACCATTTTTTCATGGTTTGAAAATATTATATTACGTATTTTACCAATCGTTCATGTTTTAGGATTTTTAGAATGAAAATATTAGAATACTTATTCTGAAATATTTAGAATACACATTATGATGTTTTTAGAATACTTATACATGATGTAGGAAATTTAGATTACGCTTTCAAGCAATTAGAATACATATTTTGAGAATTTTAGAATATGTATTCTGAAAAATTTAGAATATCCAAAAGGATAATGACTGAATCTAAAATATATATAATCGTAAATATTTTTCTTTATTGTAGTACAAATTTTTTCTTGAACAGTTTTTTGAAGTCTTTATCTTTTAGGTTAGGAGATTAGATTTCTCTCCCCTATCCTATAAATTTATCTTTAACGTGTTGTGTTATATGATACATTTATGATGGTATAGAGGTATATATTTTTAGATGGTGAGATAACATAATTTTTTATTAGAGCTTTTTTAAGATTTAATTTCAACCGTCCATCAAAGTAAATATTGATTAGGTAAAACTTTTTTACTAACAATTTAATTTGATTACCAAATATATTAAGAAATAACAATATTACAATAGAAAACGGATAACTATTAGACCATATAATAGGAAAAAAATATTAATTAATATTTCTTATAAAAATATATTTAAAGATATAAATGAGATTTTAAGATAAAATATAAGCTTGGTGGTTATGTAGATACATATCAAGCACAATTAGTTTCTCTAGGATTCACACTAATTTTATGAATTTATATGCTCACATTTTGTGACAGATTCAATGGATTTGAACAAATGGTTTCAAGTTCAGAGAAGTGGTCGGTTTTCTGCTCAGAAATAAGACGTAACGGAAGCACTTGGCGAGTCTTTCGTGAAGTTTCCTCTTGCTCACCAATCTAATTATTATATAATATAATTTAGCGGAATAGCTAAAAGGGCAATATATAAATTTCGATTCTTTTTTTATTAGCACTATGCCTTTGATTGGTTAATTGGTTGTGTTCAAAGTTTTAGAAACCTAAGGCGAAAAAAACATAAAACTATTTTCTACATTTTTTGATAAAGTATGTATCATAACTAAAATTTAACATATTTTTTTCTACTAGATTAGAGATAATTAACATTATTTTTAATCTATAAAGATAAATTTTATACTATTTTCTTAAGCTATAAAGACATTATTATGTAATCTATTTTCTTAACTAACGCTATTTTTAATACATATAAAATACTAAAATTTAAAATACTTTCTTTGTCAAGTATTTTCAATAATTAAAAATATTTTGAAATATCATTTTAAACTAAAATACGACATAAATGTATATTTTACTAATATACCAAATAAAAATAAAAAAATAAATTTGGTCCCAAGATCTGCTTAATGTGAAATTTGTTCGTGTCAGAAGAAAACAAAAAGATATATATAGCTCAACTCTATTTTTTGTAACAGCTGCAATTATATGTTATTGAGAATGTCTTTTCTCCTTATTTTAAACAGTTTTTTTGGTAATTCTTATTTTAAATAGTTGCATGCATATATAAATAAAGTTGTAGAATCATTCGACCTATCAACTTGATCACCAAACTGATTGTGGACTGGTCCTGTTTGAGGGTTACGACGAACTCAATGGACTTTGATTTAGATTCTATTTTCTGTTGCACCTTGATTAAAAAGAATCTTCTTTTATGTAAATTTCGTATTTACTTTGTGTTCGGCTATCTATTTGACATAAATATTGCCACTAATTAGATATCAATTATCTTTTATTATTATATTATATACAAATCTATAAAAATACAAAAGAAGATTTTTAGATGGAGTCGTGACGCACCATGTCACATGTGAAGTGTAATTGACATAACACAAGATAATATAAAAGAAAAAAAAAAGAAATGATTTTTTAAGAAAAAGAAAGCATAAACATAAATCAACCATATAAATCAATAATATTGGTTACCTTTACCTACTACATTTATATATATTTCTTATGTGTATATGCATATAAAGTATCACTTTTATGAACTAGCCTATTAAATAATAATAGATGGATTCAGTGAACTGCCAAACAATTAACTGTATTGGTAAACAAAAGAGAGAGTAACTGAAGTGTAACTAACTATATTTCCACTGATTTGGTAACTGAATTTCATGTGTGCATGGCCCATGGTAATTTAGCTTAATGTCAAACCATTTCATACATATACACCATTCAAAATATAACTAAACTTTTGAATTCATTAAAGGTAAAAATGATATTGAAAATCATCTAAAAATTAGAGTTTATATATAAGATTGATTTAATTAAAAAATTAAATCACTTTTGGATTTATAATCAATGAAAAAATCTGCAAAAAATCTAAAAACAAAATTTATGATTATTTAATACATTTTAACAGAAATATCAAACACATTTATTTAATATACAAAATCTAAAAAATTATAAATTGATACACAAAATCTAATTAGTGGGAATTTATTAAAAATAATTCTTAACCATCACACATATTAATATTTAAAATATAGTATTACATAAGTAGAAATAAATTAACTTTAATTTTTTTTATCGTTATGTGCATGACGTGAGTGTCATCTAGTTGCAGGTAAAAGTCTCAAGTTTTTTTGTTGCCAATAATATATATATATATATATATGTGGATTTAAATTCAAATGATAATACAACAATTAATATAATGTATTCACTGGAAATGTTATTAATAAAAATTAAGATAAATTTATTTATAAAATATTATGTTATAAAAACTAAGATTTGTAATGGTTAGATTTTTTTAGAAATACATTTTTGCTAATTTAATTTTTTCTATAAATTATATTTTTTAATTTTTTATATTAATTAAGGGCTTGACATGTTTAAACGCATAAGGTGCGGTTGCGAATGCAGAAGTATACGGAAACGAGCGGTTGCGGTTTCAAATATTATTAAATAATTTATACGACTAGTCTAACCATTGGAAACATGTGTGTTACGAGAAATTTTTGACTAATTGGTAGCGGCTACGGTAGTAATTTAACAAAAATCTACAAAACATATTTCAAATATATAATTTTTATAAGAAAATAAAAACTTATTATTATTTTTAAAATATAATTTTAAATAAACCCTATAATAAATAATTATTTTAAAACATTTGGAATTTTTTTTATATACCAGAAATAATTGTAATAGTTATAAATATATTTTAAGTTTTAAAAAATAAATACATATATATATATATATAATATTTAAGAATTTACCATGATAATATTTGATAAGAAAAAAAAAATTTTATTTTTTCTGTAAATTTTTATTATATTATAAATTTAAAATAAAAATAATTTTTTTAAGTCAACTTTAATCGCAAATGTTGGCTAGAAAGAGATTTTGAAATCTAGAGATTCCAAGCAATTTCAAGCGATTTGGAACGGTGTATTAAGATTTCTTGATTGTTGTTCAACAATAGCAACCACAACCACAACCACATGCAAACACATTGTGTGCGAATGAACCAATCAAGCCCTAAATACCTACTATATTTCTACTAATAATATATTGAATAAATCATAAATCTTTGATTTACATTATCTCCAAAAAAAATTATTGATTCTGGATCTATAAATGATTTATTTTTAATTATAAATATTATATAAATTATAATATTTAAATGATTTTTTGTGTCATTTTTGTCCTTTATGAATTCAAAGATTTAGTTATATTTTCAATGGTATTTGTTGTAATATTTTATACTTTTAAGCTCTTTTTAAAATATACTTCCATAATAATAGTATTAGGATTTTTACATTTGTATAAAAATGATGTATCATAACCCTATCAAATGTCAAAAATTAATGTATAATATAATATATCTTTGTTTTAAGTTTAATCTTTGTAATATTTTCAGACAAAAAGAAAATATTTGTAATATTTTGTATAGTATAAAAATCTATCAAGATTAAGTGAAATTTTATTTATTGTATTTTTGAAATCTAAAGTATATAATATATGGAAGATATGTATACGAAATAATTAATATATTCAAAAAATTAAAAAATGGCGTTTGGCCAAAAGATTTTGAAAACTAACCGAGTGGTGACAAGTGGAACAAATACCGGAAAAGTGCGGTGCGATTTTAATAGCAATAAAACATATGCAAACACACACACACACATATATATATATATATATATTACTATTAAAACTGTGTTGCACTATGCGAAACGGTCTTCTTTCAGATAATGACAAACTCACTGTTTTTTCCTTTCTTATTCTCACTCTCTCACCATTAACCTTGTAAGCACATTTTTTTATATTTCACCACTTTCACCACCACCACTGTAGAGAAACAACCTCTGATAATGCTTAACACTAACCCAAAACTGTATCATCTAAAAGATCCTCTAAGTATGACGAAGAAAATGGAATAATACTTTGAAGAACTTGAAAGACTCTTAGAGAAAATAAAAACTTATAAGAAATGACATTCTTTCTTTAAATTTGGATTTTATATAACTTTCTCAACTTATTATACAAATGAAGGGGTAATGAGGTATTTATATCCTCCAAAAGGTCCTACAACAAAAATCTACATATTTCTACTATAACCTCTTTTGCCTAGATATTTCTTAAATCTCTAGAGTTTTCTAGAACAATATTTATATACTTTTATCTTATGGAGTTCTCTAGAAAAACTTAAACAAGTGGAAACCTTCTAGAGCATTTCTAGATATTTTAGGAAACTTGGGCTTAATCTTGGGGTTGGTCCAATGTTAAGTAATTTAATCATAGACCCAAAATTAATGCTTCATCTGTTTTCCTCTTGATTTGATACACCCATTTACAACAAATGGGTTAATCCTTGGGTTTTGGAACTAAATCCCAAGTTTTATTCTTCATGAGAGCGTTTATCTTCTCATTCATTGGGGTCTCCCACTCTTGAGCTCTTTTGCTTCATCATATGATAATGGCTCATATTCATCTACTAGAGCTGCAAAGTAGCATGAGTTAGTAGTGACAAACCTTTAATCTATAGACTGATCAGGCCTGACAATGTTCTTTTTTGGTAGTTGATCAGCCAAGGAACTATGATCTTCCTCCTCATCTTCTTCTTGGTCATTTCTCTCCCTTTCACCATGCGTCTCACTTTTACTCTCACTTTGTACTTGGAGAACTGGTTCATCAATCTTGGAGGACCTCGCACCATCTTGCTCAACCAAGACTTGAGGTGGCCCATAAAATGAGGAAAATTCTTCAATGACAACATCACGAGACACGATGTATCGATGTGTCTCAGGGTCCATACACCTCCAGCTCTTCTTTTGTTCATCATAATCGACAAAGATGCATTTCTTCGTCTTTGCCTCTAACTTAGTCCTTTGAGATTCGAACACATGGGCATAGCAAATTGATCCAAATATCCTAAGATGCTTCACCGTTGGCTTCTTCCCATGAACCATCACATAAAGAAACTTCATATTGTTTGGACTTAGTGGCATTCAATTGATGACATATGTTGCGCATCTCGTTCCTTCCACCCATAAGGTTTTAGGCAAATTATTTTCTTGTAGCCAACTTTTACACGTCTCGTTTAGATGTCGGATCTTCTTTTCTGTTACTCTATTTTGTTGAGGCGTATATGGGCATGTAAATTCCCTATTGATACCATGCTCTCGACAAAAAGAGAGAAACTCCTTTGACATGAACTCCCCTCCATTATATGTCCTTATATTTTTTATCTTCCGATCCAATTCACCTTCCACAGTAACGTTGAATTCTTGAAATCTTGAAAATACTTCTGATTTTTCCTTCACGAAGTATACCCAGGTGTACCGTGAGAAATCATCAACGAATAATAACATGTATCGAAACCCAGAGTATGAGGGTGTTCTTGTCGGATCCATCAAATCGCTATAGATCCTCTCCAAAGGAGCACCGCATCGTGAGGTGGATTTTTCAAATGGAAGCCCATATGATTTTCCATACTGACAACCTTTACAAAATTTTCTGTCATCTTGAATCTTCAACCTTCGGAGCCCATTAACCAAATTATTATTCACCATAACTTTGAACTTAGTCATATTTATATGACCAACCCTAACATGCCATATAAAGACATTATCAGTGGTGCTCAGCTTCTCAACATACGAGTTAGAGGCCGATAAAACATGTCTTTAACTTGTGCTCCGATGTAAACCACATCCGTCTTTAATTCTTTAATTTTTTTAAGAATTTAACATCACTTGAGCCAAACAAAACATAGTTACCTGAGTTCACTGCATTTACCATGGAGATAATATTATTCTTAACTCCAGGGACATGGTATATGTTCTTAAAAGTAATTGGGCTTTTGTTATCTCCTTCAATGACAATTTTCCCTTCTTTCTCAATGTGGTAGATTGAATTGTCTGCGGTAATGATTGCTTATTCCCGTCATGATGTTGAAGACAAGAAAATACCTTCTCGTCTCCGGTAATATGATGGCTACAACCAGAATCTACAATTCAATCATTTTCAACATTTTTAATTATGGATGTAGTTGAAGATGGAGCCTCCACCGTGAAACATTTTCCCCATTCTTCGTCTTCAGTATGACCTTTTAATATTGCCATATTTTTTTCCTTCAGCTTGAATCGGCAATCCGTTTTGAAATACCTAGGTTTTCTACACTAGTAGCACTTGAACCGCTTTTTTTCTCCCATAGAAAACTTTTCTCGTCCATCATTATTTTTTGCACCACCATTTATGGGTTTGTTTCTGAAACTTTATTGCCTTAGAGCTACAAAAGCGCTCCCCAAATCATCATGAATTTTAACTCCTGCCATTTGCATGGCTAGCGATTCTTGCGAAGCTAGTAATTTTCAAAATCCTCCAAGGAAGGTTATGTAGCTCATACTTGAACTAAAATCACAAACGGTGTATACTCGGGTCCTCGAATAATAGACCGCTTCAGCCGGGCTTCTGAAATGGACTTTTCCAGATTAAGAGTACTAGTCTCAGAGCAAAGATTTTTTACCTTAGCAAAAAATTCCGAGATAGAAGACTCCTCTTGCTTCACATTCGCCAACTCATTCTTTATATAGTTGTAGTCGAACCTCGTTCTTCTTGTTGAATAGTTGATCTAATGCTCGCCAAATTGAACTAGCGGATGTACACCTTGAGACATACTCAAACACTCCTGAGGATATTGACTTCTTCAAAGTAAACCCCGCCTTGGCGTTTTTCCGTGTCAATTCTTTTGCTGCTTCCGCATTTGTAGCATCTCTCGTTGGTGGTGTAGTGCTACTACCGCCGACGACATCCCAAAATTCCTCACTCACCAAGTATAACTTCATGCATGACTTCCATTACTGGTAGTTAGATTGGTTAAGATCTCCATTCTCAATCCAACGACACGACCGGTTGATTCTATACTTAGAATAAAACTCGAGCTCTCTTAAACCTCAATCTTAAAGAGAACCAAATTATAATGGCTATGATACCATGTACAGAAACAACCTTTGATAGTGTTTAACACTACCTCAACACCATAACACCCAAGAGACTCGAAAGAAGCAAAAGACCCTCTAAGTATAAAAAAGAAAATGGAAGAACACTTTGAAAAACTTGGAAGACTCTTAGAGAAATTAGAAACTTATGAGGAATGACATTCTTTATTTAAACTTGGCTTTTACTTATTATACAAATGAAGGGGTAAGGAGGTATTTCTAGCCTCCAAAAAGGTTTTACAACAAAAATCTAGATATTTCGACTATAACCTCCTTAGCTTAGATATTTCTTACGTCTTTAGATTTTTCTACAACAATATCTATATACTTTTATCTTATGGATTTCTATAGAAAACTTAAGGAGGTGAAAACCTTCTAGAGCATTTCTAGATATTTTAGGAAACTTGGGCTTAATCTTGGGTTTGATCCAATTTAAGTAATTAAATCATCGATCCAAATTAAGGTTGATCCAAAATCAATTTAATTCCGTATACATCTTTGTTTTAAGTTTAATCTTTGTAATTTCAGACAAAAATAAAGTATTTGTACTATTATAGTATAAAAATCTATCAAGATTAAGTGAAATTTTATTTATTGTATTTTTGAAATTTAAAGTATATAATATATGGAAGATATGTATACGAAATAATTAATATATTCAAACAAATAAGAAAATGGCGTTTGGCCAAAAGACTTTGAAAACTAACCGAGTGGTGACAAGTGGAACAAATGCCGGAAAAGTGTGGTGTGATTCTAATAGCAATAAAATCACATGCAAACACACACACACATATATATTTTATCACTATTAAAACTGCATTGCACTATGCGAAACGGTCTTCTTTCAGATAATGACCAACTCACTATTTTTTCCTTTCTTATTCTCGCTCTCTCACCATTAACCTTGTAAGCACAATTTTAATCTCTCCCCACTTTACCACTACCATCATCATATTCCTTGTCTCCTCCGACATCGCTGCCGGAGCTCTCCAACATAAGCTCTGTGGAATTCACGCGCCACCATCTCCTTACACCCTCGCAGATCGCCTCCGCTTCCATGTCCTCCTTCAGTTTCTTTGATTCTGATTTTTGACGATCCCACCGCCATGCTCCAAAGTTACTGTTCTTTCAATATTATCGTTCTTTCTCTTTCTCACCTTGCCAAAAAGTTTATCTCCGGTAAGTTTTGCCTTCAAAATACCGACTCTCTTGGTAAAATATTAAAATTTTCTTCAAAATACCGACTTTTCTTTTTTTATAATTTGGAAGTTTTGGAGCAAAACCCATACATTTACCGAAAACATGACGGATATTTTATAATTCATCTCTCCCAACAAAAATCAAACTTGCACCTTTCTAAATGCTTACATTTTCAGCTTTCCTATATTCAACCACAGCCCAACCCCATGTTTATGACTATTTTTCTTTTAACAAACTAGTATTCTATTAAACATACTATTGTTTCAAATGTCGTTCTATTTCTTCTATAAACATGATTTTTATTATTAACATACGTTATTTTTACAAATGAGATGATATTCCTCATAATATTAACGAGTTATTTATACATGTTCAACGCTATTTCTTAAAACCACGTGGATCTTTCTGCTCGCACCAGATCCACCTCCATCATAAACACTACGACCAACACCATAATCAGTTTTTATCTCCCACCATAGTTATCAACATTACATTTTTCTCTTCCTTGCGCCAGATCCATCACCGCTACCGACAAATTTAATCTCTCTCATTCGTCGTCGATGAGTATGGATGGCATTTCAATTTTTGGTTTCATGGGTTTTTGGTTGGCCAGCGGTAAGCCTCGAACTGATATCAAAAAGCACACGTTCCAAATAATTATAGACCAAGGTTATTTGGTCATTTTCACACCTTTAAAAAGAGTGTGTTTAAAAAAGTTTTTGGTGAGAAGTCATTTTTAAAATATTTATCTAAACGTACGTTATTTACCTAAATTTCCCTATATTTTTATTTTGTTAAATATAACAAATAGATTTCTGGAATATTTGATCCATGAATAAAACAAATGGGTTTTATAAAAATAATCAAAAATTAATTTTACTTATAAAGTTTGAATCAACTTTTAATTCTTATTATACATCAGAAGGTTTCTACAACCTGAACACACTATCTGGCTTTGCCCACCTGTACCTCCTACAAATTATAAAAAGAAAAAAATTGATCCATGAGTAAAACAAATGGGTTTTGTAAAAACTAGTTGAAATCAAATTTATTTATAAATTTGAATCAATTTTTATTCTAATGATTATAGAAACTAATATCAAACATTTTGAAAAAAAACAAGAAGATTTTTATGCATGAGAAATTTTGTTGTTTGAGAAGAGAAAATATCATTTCCCGGCGGAGGAGTCATCGCCGGCGCCAGTGGTGTAGGGTATGGAGTAAGAGGAGCCGGCATTGTTTAGTCAAAGAAAAACTTACAAAAAAAAGGATGAACCTCTATTCTTTCTAGCTCTCTCTCTCTATATATATATATTATATAACAATGGCTTCTCTCCTTGTTAAAGTTTCTAATGCCTTAGAAGAAGAAGACACATCTCGTGTTCTTCTCTTCTTCTTCTGCTATTTCCTTACTTTCATCGTCTATACAAAAAGGAAACAAATCTAACAACTTTTCTTAAAAATAAAAATAAATTTTAATTATTTTAAAAGGTAAAATAAATACTTATATTTTGAAGAAATGAAGATAACGCTTATTTGTTTCTAAAAAACAAAAATCAATGCTCGAAACTTAAGAAACATATTAAAACTACCAACGTTGGAGTGACACCATAAACATGAAGCTCTCTTACTACTGACAAATTGTGGAATCTCGTTTGATATATATTTGCAGTTACATAACGTTTGGGTGTTTGTTTTAAACAAGAGAGGGTGTGTGTTTTAAAATTTTTTTAAAAATTGTTTTCTTATTTTCTTATTTAATTTTTGTTTCATTTATATTAATCTCTATTTAATTGATAAAGGCAAGTTGCAAAAGAGGGTGTGTGTTTGCCCCACTCCTCGTATAATAATACAATCTTCAAAGTTTTGGCATTTTACATTCCTCTTTCCCAACTTCCCAATAGATACACACACCCAAGCGTTATGTAACTGCAAAAATATACAAACGAGATTCCACAATTTGTCAGTAGTCAAAGAGCTTCATGTTGATGGTGTGACCCCAAAGTTGGTAGTCTTCACATGTTACTCAAATTTCAAACATTGATTTTTGTTTCTTTTAGAAACAAATAAGCGTTACCATCATTTTTTTCAAAACAAAGAATTTATTTTCCTTTCTAAAATCTTTTTGAAGAAAAATTGTTAGATTTGTATCATTTTTGTTTTTGTGTGCTTGTTTAGATGATGATATTGAGGACATGGGAGAAGAAGAAGTGACGAACACGAGATGTGTCTTCTTCTTCTGAGGTGTTACAAACTTTAACAAAGGGAGAAGCCATTATTATATTATATATACATTTATATAGAGAGAGCTAGAGAGAATAGAGATTCATCCTTTTTTTGTAAGTTTTTTTGTTGAGTGAACAATGCCAGTTCCTCTCGCTCCATACCCAACACCACCGGCGCCGGCGATGGCTCCTCCTCCGCCGGGAAATGGTATTTTCTTCTCAATCAACAAAATTTCTCAACTCATAAAAATCGTCTTGTTTTTTCAGAATGTTTGACAAAAGCTTTAGTTTTCTATAATTATAAGAGTTAAAATTGTTTCAAATTTATAAAATAAAATTGATTTTTAACTAGTTTTTACAAAACCCATTTGTTTTACTCATGGATCAATTTTTTTTTTTTAATAATTCGTAGGTGGAACAAGTGGGCAATGTCAGATCGTGTGCTCAGGTTGCAGAAACCTGCTGATGTATCCTGCCGGAGCAACTTCCGTCTGTTGTGCCGTTTGTAACGCCGTCACAGCCGTTCCTCCACCGGGTAATAATCAGTTAAATCAAAACATATATATATATATATATATTCAATTAATGAAATTTGAGGTTTTGTATAATTAATTGGGCAATGCAGGAACAGAGATGGCCCAGTTGGTGTGTGGAGGATGTCATACACTTCTGATGTATCTTCGTGGAGCTACAAGTGTTCAGTGTTCTTGTTGTCACACTGTTAATCTCGCTCACGAAGGTTTTTATATTAGATATACATACATGCATTTTTATCTTTATATTTGGTGTTTAATTCTATTTTTGATTGATTTTTCTGTTTGTTTTGTTTCTATTTTAAACTTTATATTTCAGTTTGTCTTTTTTTATGTATAGTTTAGTTTTATAAGACAAGTTTTAAAAAAAAAATATTTTTATTTTATTTTGTGAATTTAATTTGGTTTCGCCTTTTGGATATATAAAGGTAAAACCAAGTAGACCGAATTAAATATCAATTAAACCGAATTTTTATATTTATTTTTCAGAGACTAGTTTAGGTTAGATCAGTTTGAGTTGAATGACTCTCTTGTTTTGCATGTCGAATCAGCGAATCAGGTGGCGCATGTACATTGCGGAAACTGCAAGATGCTTCTGATGTATCAATATGGAGCAAGAACTGTGAAATGTGCCGTTTGTAGCTTTGTCACACCTGTTGGGGTTAGCAATTCTCTTTATCCAAAATAAATCGGTTTTAAATCCGTCACAAATAACTTACAAATCTACTTCTTCTTCTTCTTTTTTTTCCTTTACATCAGATTGCTTCTTTATATTTAATGTTTTGTTTTTTGTTGCTATGGTTTTTAATATTGCTTGTAGGGTTCAACGAGCTCGACTGATCCGAAGTTTAACAGTTAAAGTAACCTATTTGAGTTGAAAGCAATATAGAGGAAGAATCGAATCTTTTCTCTCTCTCGATCAAGAATCCGGCAGTGATATGTTATGTGTTTGAAAATATTCTCCATAGTAATTAAAATATGTAATTCGTCGACTTTGGTGTCTTTCTCCGTTTGTATAGAGCTATCTCTCTTCAGTTTTTATGTTTGATTTTTTTTTCTTCTTCTTTAGAATATTTGGTTCACCAGTTTGTAAGTCATTCAGAAATATAAGCTAAACCTTTATGGATGACAAAAATAGAATGTTTTAAACACTATGTATCAACGTAGATTCATAGCATTCAAAGCTAAATGCTATGTTAATTATTTTCTTCAAGTAAAAAAAAAAATGTCATTTGCAATTGAATAGATTTCAAAGAATAGTACGAAAAATATATATGGACTAAAACATGCATTACTAACGTATTCAAGCACAAAAGATTCCATTTACAATTATTATAGATTTCAAAATTGACCTAAAGATAATAATACAATAAAATATATGGACCAAAACATGTAATCTATTAGCTTGTGCTAATGACATTTTTATCATTAGTCAGATTGAATGTTGACAAAATAAAAATAAAAACAGTACGATGGATATGTGATAAGTAAAACAAAGACGAAAAAAGCTTTGTCTCTCAATTTGACTCGAGTCTGAATAATTCCATGCTAATCCTTTCTTTGGATAATTGGGATGGACTTCACGGGTTCGCCTATGATTTGATATTTGGTTGGTTTAAGTGTCTTTCAAAAGTCTATTCGTTTATTTGGATCACGGCAAGATTAAAAATAGATTTTTATATAAGATGATTCGCTTCAACATTTCAAATCATTTCTTTTTCTTTTGAAAGATAAGATTAGTTTCATTTTCTTGTCTTTTGCTCTCCGTCGAAGAAGATCCACGTGACTTTGCGCATAGATATCTCTTGAATTTGTTTTGGTTTCTTTAGAATTTTAATGCTCTTCTTGACTATTCAATTAATATGTAACCCAAACTTAATTGCTGTTAGAAAGTGTTTACTGCTTAGAGATAAAGGTAAAAAGAAGTTCATGAATTTTGGCAGCCAAATCTGCGTATTCACGTTTTCTGTCAGTGTCACATCAGTTACCAGAAACTAATGGCTAAAAGCCTAAAATCTCTGACCATATCAAATACTGTAACGCTTCATTTCCAGCTTTTGTTTTACACCAAAAACGACACTTGTAGGCTTATACCACTTTAACACAACCTACAAAATTATGTCTATTAAATTATTGCAAATATACTTCAAACATTTTTCTCAACAACATATATTCCAAAGACCAAATTAATCAAACATTATTTTTCCCAAACTCACCTTAAATTAAAATCTGATTTCTTGATTGGTCACCTAATTTGGAGGTTAACAAAAAAAAAACTCGGCAAAAGTTGTTCTAGAAATCCGAGCTAATCCGTTAGCTTTAAAGCTAAACTTACAATCAGTGAAATATTTTTTTTATAGAAAATGTTGTTTAAAATTAGAAAACATATTTTGTTCTAATATAAATATCATTCAGGACAGACCCGTGGCATAAGTAAGTTCAATAATTGTTTGTGGTATTTGAGCTATGAAGATTTAGTTTTTTTCTTTATTTTCTTTTCTTTTAGTTCTGATTTGTTTAAGATACTAAAAATTTTGATCTCCCTCATGTGGTTTTGCATCCGACATCAATTAGGATTTTCTAAAAAAAATACATAAGTAATATTTAGTGTAGGTTTTATTTGGCTCATGATTAAATCTTATGAATTTTTTTTGTGGCTCTATATCTTGATCTAATTTTTTGTTTAATTTTAATGTTTTATATATTTTTAATGTTATTTTCTTTAGAGTATAACCTATGTGTCTTTAGTTTGAAATTGCGAAAAGTTAATATTATTGAGAAAGAAAATTTAATTCTCGCTTTGGACAGAGGCGTGCCTATGGTTATGAAAATAAGGCATTTGTCTAAGACCCTTATTTTAAAGCAAAAAATAGAGCCTCAATTTTTATTGAAAATTTTAGGAGTTATATTAGTTCATGTTTAACCCTCTCTCACAAAGTTAAGAGTTGATCATTTTCTGGTTCAAAAACTTATGAATTCATTATCATTCGTAACCTTTTGCAATTACATTAGTTATTATCTATATAGTTGTATAATATTTAGCTAAAACAATAATAAATGCATAAATTTATGAAATTAAAGGATAATTTAGTTAAAAATTTTATCTTATAAATTTAAAATCTTTCAAAACACTTATGTACTTATTATTTCTATGTAATTACTTTATTTTAAATTATATAATTTGCAAAAAAGAATTAAAATTTTTATTTTAAAAAAGTTTTCTTAGGCCTCTCAAGATGTAGGCACGGCTCTGGCTTTGGACCTTTGATATCTTTGGATCAGCCCTGATATCATTTAATATTTTTCACAGATTTTTGAAAAAAGTTGTCTATGTTATGGTAAAAAAACCAAATGTCTATGTTTTGTTTATATAAAAAACACATAGTAAAACAGATGAACTTAAAAACAATAAAACATACACAGAGCAATCACAAACAAAAATAAAAATCGGACCCCAAATTACTCTAGTTGAAAATGTATTCATACACAAAAAGTACACCGAACACCGAATAAATCCAATGAAAATCTGACAACTTTTTACCAAATGCCAAACTAAATCAGACCAGAATTTTCGGGTTTTTGCAGACAGAAGTAGAGAGAGTAACGTATCACTACGGAAAGGGTTGGTGAATGTTTTTCAATCGGTTTTCAAATTGGTGTCGTTATATCAAAAGAGACCAATTCAAGAAAATATCCAAAGAGGTACATTCTTTGCAAGGTTCTAGACCTTCTAGTAAATTTATACACATAAGAATAAAGTTTGGTTAGATAACAAAGGAACAAAGCATCATATACCAAAAGCATATAATATGCCCACATTGTTATCTCCATATCATCATCTCTTATGGACATAAAAGCATTACCTTTCCCTCTCACATGGACCACAATATATGTAATTATGTGTTCCACATCCAAAATTGAATTATTGACCATTCCTTAGAACCAAGGGTTACAGTTATGATATGCAAACAAAACCATGTTCGAATTTGGGAGTTGAGTTTATGGTTGATAAGGTTCATAAGTTTTTCAAGGTATGTTGAATTATTGGGAAGTTTTATCGGAATATCATTGATTTCACTAAGAGATTTACGAGGATGCACCATGAGATTCAGGTTTAAGAAAGTAACACTCACTAGTCACGCTTCTAATACAGAACGTTCACTTTGCATTAGTCATTTTTTTTTGTTTCTACTCGTCTCCCATGGCGAGTTCAAGGGCGTAATCGTCTCTTTCCTGCAATGTAACATCCATAGAACTGTTAAAATCCCGATGCCAATAAAGATTTAAAGAACTTAAATCATTTTGGATCTTGATAATAAGATGATTGGGACCAAGGTTTTTTTTTTTGCTCTGAGAACTTACAATTGGTCCACGAGCAAAGTATCTTCCAAATTGAAGCCAGTAGACCTGTGTATTCGATAAGATTCAGAAATGTGTAACTAGAACGAAACGAGAGAATACAAATATTGGTGTGGCAGTTCTCGGAATTTCAGAAGAGTAATTCTTATAATAAGTTACCTCGTCCTCGTCTTGTGTTTCTACTTCAAGGTCAGATGTAGGGAAACCCACACAAAGAAGTGCATACCCCTGCATGTATAAGTTATAGAACTTAAAATGCAAGATTTAAGGACCAACATCAGTATGCTTCGTAATGGATTAAGCACACCTATTATTACCCCCAGGGTTTACACCACTGCTTTAATCGATTTCTAGTAAGAAGAAATTGTTCCACCATTCTCTAAACGCTAACATTTAGATAAGCCTTTGACACTGTATAATGTCAAGTGATGAGATTACTTAGGAGAATGCAACCTTACAATTTAGAAATTGGTTGAAGCTTCTCATTGCTTTTGTTGATTCAATAAGAGTTCATCCTAGTTTTTCACAAATACTGACTATCATCATCACAAATTGTCTCCATAGTTCCAGCCTAGGTTATTTACGTTTCTAGCCACATGACAACCCTACCTCCCTAAATCATAAGGGATAATACCTGGGACTTCAGTTCAGCTGATATTCCCAATGCTTGTGGCTGCCTCAGTTCTCCAGATTTTACACGCACGGCACAACTAGTACAACATCCTACCATCATAAGATTGAAAAACTCTTAACTTTAGATGAGACACATAAGTAAGTTAGAGCGCTTAGCCAAAGCATTCTGTTTAAGTTTTAACATGTAAATCCCACATGAAAATTTGGACTCTATTCTTCGTGCACATGGCTCTAACAAAACTCCATTAGTGATTGGCTTATCCTAATCATCTACATCACCTCTAAAATTTCTAATATGTGATACATGTAGGTGATAAGGAAACATATACACACACTTTCAAAGGTCTTAGCAACAAAACTGAAACAGCTCAAGAGATAATAGTACCATGCCTGCAAGCAAACGGAAGAGTAATGTTCTGAGATTCAGCTGAGTGCAATATATACTGATCCTGCATTTCACATAGATATGATTATGTCAACCACACTATACAATGTCCAAACCTAAAAATAGTTACAAAACTACGAGCAGCTTCAAATTTGTTTACACCAAGAGAGCCACATGCAAAGAAGATCTCATTCTAACTTCCTCCACTTACGCGAGCTGAGCATCGAAATCTAAGAAAGAGAGCAACTAAACCTAAGTAGAATCTAAGTTAGATTAGCTAGAAGAAACAGCTCAAAGCCATATCAATGAAGATTGAATCCATAGTCAAACAATACTTGAATCTAAAGCATACAGTTCAAGTTTAACTATTCAAATCTATGAACATTCTCTAATTGCAGCTAATTTTCTGATATAGCAAAGGTATAATCTTCATAATCTCGTATCTCATGCTAAGGATGTGATCAATTGCGCCGCAAATCAGCAACAAGCAGCAACAGCATCAAAGAAAAGCAAAATCTCACCTCTGGAACCTCGAATTCGTGAACTACTCCGCGTTGCCGATCGTGAACAGTGACTTTGTGCGAAGGAACAGTTAACGATCCTCTATCTGATGGAGTAGAGATTTCTACAGGAATTCGGAACTCACACGTCGTAGCTCCTCGACGGAATCGGCGATTTATCGGAAAATTTTGTCGCTGAAGCGAAGTATAAAATGTACAGGGCAGAACCAGAGCCATCCTTTTTGGGATTTTGATTTTCGCGGGGATTTACGTCGAAAGGTTGAAGAAGATAAGAGTGTTCTATGTGACTCCGCGAAAGACCAACCATTCGCATAAACCGGATGGTTCGTGGTTTGTTATTTCCGGTTTACGAACAACATATAATCAGCGAAGCCTAAACCGGCCAACTCAACCCTTGGCCAAATTGCGTTTTTAACGGCAACCGCAACCAGGTTAATAACTGTAACTGTTTGTTAACTGTAAAAATATATTAGTTATAGTTCAAACATATTATTAATCGTAATTATTAATTAATCATAACCTTGTAAAAATAGAATAAAATATACATATATTCAATAATAATAAAAAATATTAACTGATATATAGTTATTTCAATAGAAATTAAATTTTTCTTTTATTAAAACGTCACTAATATTACTATTTATTATAATTATTAAATAATTAAATCGTATTTTACTGTGTATAACCATAATCATTTTAAGTGTAACTGTCTTAATTATAATCGTTTTAATTATATATTAAATAATTAAAATTAAATAAAATTAATAATTGTAATCGGTAATTAACTAACTGTAACCATGCTCCTATACAATAAGATCATAACTGGAGTGATTAAGTCAAAGATGGAAAAAGAGTTTTATTATATTTTCTATTAGTGGGATTACTAGATAATGAGATCATAACTGGAGTGACTAAGTCAAAGATGGAAAGAGATAGTTTTATTATATTTTCTAAATTAATAGGATTACTAGATTAATAATTCGTATTGTGTTTGAATACAATTTTTTAAAATTTAATTTGTTATAATATAATTTAAATTAATTATAAATATTTGGTGGAGTTATAGTATAATTATTAATTGGTAGTAGATTCATTTAGCGATTTGCCATCGAACATGGGTAAAGCGAAGAGTTTTCGTTTAAAATCGTATAAAATTTAGAGGATTCGTTGATTTCTTTTTTCTAATTTCTAAAATTAGAAGTACATGTGTCATGTTTTGGCGCAGCCACGTGTCCAATTCTGGATAACTCTTTTGCTTTTTCATATAGTAGATTTTAAACATCATCGATTACCAAAGAAGATAGGAAGAGTGAAATTTGATAACACTTCCGGCTTAGGCTTGGATGATTGAAATCAGTCCATTTAAGTTAAAGCCGAATTCAGCCCATTTCAATTTTCAACTCTATTTCGCAGGATTTTATATAAAAAAATCATCATTAAATTCGACTTTACATAATCCCCTGAGATCGGACTAGTAAAAGATTTTCTACCAAAAATATGTAAAAAATGGCTATGGACAAGAAACAAAAATATATATATATATACATATATTTGGAGATGACGAGAGAATCATGGATTTCACATTAGGCCAGCGAAGCATTCTACGTGGCACTTGGTTTAAAATGCTGGGAATTGAACCAAGACACATGGCGACACTAGTAACACGTGGCATTAGTTTGAACCATTTGGACCGACGAAGCTATTCATACTTTTTATATAAACCAGACATGAACCCATTCAGTAGTAGTAGTTTGAAAACAAAAAAAAAAACAAAAAATGCAATCTGCGAAACAGAAGCTAAGAGACTTGGCTAGTACAGCCAAGGAGAAGCTTACGATCTGTCAAGCCAGAGCAGATGAGAAGGTTCTAAATTCTAATCAAATTATAATATTAATATTCATATTAACGTGCGCTATTACTATTAGTTAAGGATTTGTTTGATTAATTTTAATATTAATGATGATAGGCGGAGAAGGCTATGGCACGGACGAAAGAGGAGAAAGAGATAGCACACGAGCGGAGAAAGGTGAAAGAAGCAGAGGCTAATATGGATATGCACATGGCTAAAGGCGCTCATACCGAAGACAAGCTTATGGCTAAGCAATCTCACTACCACGTTTCTCATGGTCCGCGCTTGCCTCATCACGAGCCTATGCAGGCTCCAGCACCAGTCATGGGACATGGTTACGGTCATAATACTCCTGGAGTTACCTCTATGACTCCTCCGGCGGCTTATCCTCCCGGAGCTACCTCCGTGCCCCCAACGGCTTATCCTCCGACGGGTCATCATCATCATCATCATCCTTACTGATACCATCTAATCTTTGTTTTTATTTCCTAATTGGAGTATAGTTTTGGGACGTATTTTCCTTGGAATTTTAGGCCGTCCTTTAAATTAAGTTAGTAATTAAGGGTTGGCTTGATGTAATTAAAACATCAAATAAAGGTTTGAGTGTTAGAAGTTATCAGTTTGTTTACCTCACTCTAGATCAAATATTAAGCCATCTACTTGATAACGGATATGACAAAAATTCATAGATAACAAGAAATTTGATTCAAGAACATAAAAAATTCGGATCATTGATTCGATTGACATAGAGGGATTTCAATAATGGCAATCATTATAAATAAATACTAATCAACAACCATAATTAGATCTCTCGCATAATCTGATACTTAATGAAACTTTTAAACACCACAACCTCACCACAGTGAACAACAATTTTAAGGTGTTTTTTTTTAACGCGTGCACGGCAATAATCTTTTTTTTTCGTTGAGAAGACACTTTTTTCTTTTCCTTTTGAGATGATTCACGTTTGAGTTCATAATTCCAAAAGTTTCATAATCTACCAATTTCGTATATAGTTCATATTTGGTCCCTCGGGGTTAGATGTATGAGTCTAGGCTAGAAACACTTAAGAAAGAAACAATGGTTTTGCCTAATTTTATAGCCTGTTAAATGCTTGCGAAATCCTTTTAAGAAAGAGCAAGTTCTTCATTCAGCTTTAGTGTTTTTGAGTTAACTATGGTAGTGTTTTTCTTTGTATACACTCGTCTATCTCTATATGGTTTTTAAGAACTTTAGTTTCTTTCTTTTTGGCTTTACTCTTCTTATCTTCCGAATCAGGAATATTTTACTGCTAAAAATTAGAAGCGGATCCGCTTGTACTAACGAAACTTGGAAAAGAAAAAGTGTTTTTCAATTTCAATTAATAAATGTGGGTGGTAAGAGTAACACTAAAACAGAGTTGGGTTTTACTCCAATATATTCTGCTATTTTTTCTCTAAAAAATATTTTATTATTTATCAAAATTGTAAATTTAACTCACTTATTTTCTTTTAAACTAAAATCTAATAAAATTATGATATTGCTAAAATGAAAAATTTATTACATAAATAAAATTACTTACACCACATAAAAACAATAACAAACACAACAAAAAAATTATAAATTTTTTAAACATATATCATTAGTGTTTCTCTCATAAATAATCAATTAGCTTATTTCAAAGTGTGAAATGAAGTAACATTGTTTATGAACTAATACAAAATAAATTATCTACATTTAGTTAACTATATAACTAAAAATTTATTTTATAATATTATTTATATATAAAATAAAACATATAAATTACAAGATTATTTTATAAATAATTTTTTTTTATTCTATAATATAGTAATGAATAATATTATTTCAAATATAAAGTAATATTTTCATTAGAATAAGATATATGATGGACTTAATGAAACTTTTATTATATAATAGAATTTAGAGGAAAAATAGACTCGGATTAAAGATGTTCTAAAAAACTAAATGAACATGTTATTATGTTAAAACACGTGGGTGAAAAAACTTGATTTAAAGGAAAAGCCTAAATTTAAAATATAATATCAAACAATGTTATCTCCTTGAGAAAGACACATTTTCTCATTTGTTTTCCACATTCATTTACAATATAAGTTTATCACGGAAATTTTTATTCTAAAAGAATGAGTTTGATCAAACACAAGTTGCATCATTGATGCATGAAATAATTTAAATCTTTTTTATTTGATGTCTCATATAGTCATATATGATATACGGTCATAGAAAAAAATGATCTCTGATTGATAATCGATTTAGTAAATAGTCTTTGATGAATAGAACGTGTCAGAGGTGTTATGGAGATGACAATGGAGTGGGACCGCTAATAGTCAGGACCTCCTTTTATGTCTTTAACAAAGTCAAGTCGCATTTCCTGCTGAGATCTCAAGGCCACCCGCGAATCTGTAGTAGTAAACCACGCATATATGCTTGGCGTGGATTATTCAAGAATCGAAATCTATTTATTTTAGAAAAAGAAGATAAATCTAGCCATGAGCAGGTTGAAGAGAGTTGCAATACATTTGCTAATCGACACCAGTGTAACAGACGTTTTCGTTATGTTCACCTCTCACCTTTCGCTTAAAAACAAGGATCGAATGGACGCATTATTTGGCCCAACCACCACATTACATGTATTGACTCGAACCCCTCTCGTTACCGCATGTGCGATTCGCCTGCCGCAAAGACTAACCCTATCTTCGCGCATACTTCCTTGTTTGTCTGGGACCCCTTTTGGCTACTCTTCTTATTTCTATTACCAATTGCTTCAGCTAGAGATAATAGGAAAACCTTTCTCGTGGCCTTTGCCTATCTTAAGCGGCGGGCTGTCTGACCTGTGTATCTGCCTCTATCAATTTGGACAGATGATTTGATATTCATTTTCAAACTAATGCCACTAATGATCCAATGAACTTGATTTATTTCTCACAATATATTCACATTTTCAATTGCGATGGAATTGTTAGTCTCATATAAGTTTAAATGTTTTCACACCCTATTTGTTTGCCTCATCATCGACATTAGAGCCATCGGTAATGTGTGGAAAAGCTAATAAACCAAATTGGAAACAATGAGAAGGCCAGAAGGGAAAACGACTTCAATGGAGGAGATTACTGATAGAAATAAAAAAGATTCTTAAAGATGGCCCATGATAACACAAAGAATGAGAACGAGGGCCAGATGAACATTTGAGATGAGATTTGGGCTATCAGTCAATCAGTGTTATGACAAGGTTTAAATTTATTAGAATCCGTTGTTGTTTAGAATATCTTTCCTGGTCTATCTCTAGACTTGGCCAGAGAGTCAAATATGTGTTTTCGCAAACTTTCTCTTTATATACCAAGGATTTGATGAAATATCATTTTAGCTTTATGGAGCCGTGGTGGAAAAGAGAATTTTCATTTTTTATACCGGGGATCTCGCGAAGAGAATAGATGCTCTTCCCCCTCTCCCCCTCCCCCCCTCCCCCTCCCTCTGTCTTTTTCGCTTTACTAATCTTCCTTTTCCTCTCTAACGAAGACCAGGCGGCGGCGGGGCTTTTGACAGGTAGCCGGGGACGAGTCACAACAAAAAGTCTTTCGCTTTATCATATGTTATTCGTTTCCGTTTTATACTATTTTTCGAAAAACTTGTTATCTCCATGTTATTGTTTAAAAGCACACGTTACTATTTCTGTTTATATGTCAATTTTAAAGTGACACACTATTATTTGTGTATATCATGTTATTTTTACATAATTCATGAATTTGCCTTTCTTTTTTGGCAAAATTTTTTTTATTTTATTCAAAATTTCATGTTATTTTGTATTATCACACTAATTCTTTTTATTTCACTAATCTATTTGTATATTATGTTATTTTAACATCATGTATGCTATTTATTTTAATTATCCGTCACTTTTCCCTCCAGTCCCGCTATCTCTGACAACATGCATAGATCATGTCTCCTTTCATCCAATCTACATGTCGGGAAGCAGAATTTCACACATGGGATAAGAGTCTTGAAGGCATTTCCTCCTCCAAAATTATGTTAGTTATTTAAAAAACATGCTACATAGTTATTTTCCAAAACGATATCTAGATTTAGGTTGTTTCGCAAATAATCCCTATGATATATGGTAATATTTAACTACTGTGGAAAGCTTTTAAAAAACAAAAACAATGTGAGCTATTTTGAAGTATAAAACTCATTCAAAAATTAATTCACTGTGTGCTTTTTCTGTCTTACATTTTTATTTTTATTTCTGTTAAGTATTAGTTACGCTTCATACTGGAAACACATCATCTAAAGTAACTAAATAAAATATAAACAACCAAACTATATATCGATCCAAAGTTTTAAACTACTAAAAAGTTACTGTGGTAGTGTCTATGAGGTAAATCATTCATTTAAGACTATACGACTTCTTTTTATTGATTCGTTGGTGAACAAGACTTCTTACTTCTCAATCTCTAGTACAGCACTAAACTCATTTTTACCATTACTAAATCACACTTTAAACCATATTTCAAAGTCACATTGAATAATTCTCTGCCATCATGTCCGCCTCCGTCTACAGAAAAGAAAGAGAGAGAGATATAAACGCAACCGGGAGATTACAGTGATGTCAAGTTTTGCAAGATTATGTTCCAATGGGACCTTACACATCTTCCGCCAGCCTCACTTCTTTTGATTACTAACAATCCACGCCTATCAAATGACGTTCTTGCATTGACAAAAGCTTGATTTCAGGTGTTGTTGGCCCATAACAAGGGAGTTTCTGACCACCTAAAACAAAATGCCACATATACTGTGTTTTGGAGCTATAAAAAAAGAGCAGTGTCTAGTGGTAAATGGAAGAAAAGCTAAAATCTTTATATTTTCTTTTAGTTTATAGTCATTCATTTATGTAATCAAATGTAATCTGAGAAAATTATTTGTTTCTTAAAAAAAAATCTTTAACAAACAAAACTACTCTCTGCTATCATGTCGAGTTATTAGTAAGAGTGTAAGCTTATATGGTCATGATTTGTGGGAACAAAAAGTATGTTGTCTCTAACAAAAGCAGTACATCAAGTTAATTAGAAGAGACGTGGACAGAAGCTGACGTGGAATTGATGAGGAAGGAGTAATGATGTGGGTTATTGAATAGTAGATAGAGGCTCGAGATGCAGAGGATCGAGCTGCTTTGGAATGAGAAGATATTGGAAGATATCGTAAAGATTTATGAAAGATTTAGGTGTGACCAAATCTTGTGAGACTAATTTAGAATCAAACTTGATCCTTGATAAATAGGAGTCAAAGTCTAAGTTTTAGGGTTAGTTGTTTTCAGAATCGTAATAGCTGAGTTAAACTTTACGAGTTTAAGAGAATTAGGGAAACTATTGTACGAGATTAGAAATCATAGGTCTAGACTAAGAAGGGTAGTTCTTAGGGCTTGTAAAACCATCAAGAGAATGTTTACTTTTTGAGAGATTTCTAGTAAAAATTGAAACAGAGAGTGTTTCGGGTTTAAGAAGTTGTTCGCGTGATATTGAGATCCGTTGGTTTTTCAATTAGTATCATAGCAGGAATCTGAACCGAGTTGTTTGTACTCAACAACAGAAAATGGAGTCAACGCGAGAACTTGTGGTGGTTCAAAAGCATATCATGTTAGATGACACGAACTATGAACATTGGAAGGTAAAGATGCGATATGCTATTTGGAGCATTGACGAGGACACATAGACTGCTGTAGAGGATGGATGAGAGGAACCAGTAGCTAAGAGTGAAGAAGAAATAATGGTTCCAAAGAAGAAGGAGTTGTGGACTGATTATGAGAAGAGAAAACCCAAGATGAACTCTAGAGCTATTTCTGCGATTTACAATTCGCTCAACAATGATCAGTTCAGACAGGTTCAAAACTGTCACAATGTGAAGTCAGCATGGGATACATTACAGGTGTACTATGAATGCACCACTAATGTTCTTAAAAGTCGTCTAGATGCTCTAGCGTCAAAATTTGAAAATCTACATATGGAAGAAGACGAAAAGATAACTGTTTTTAGCTCCAAAATCAGCGCAATTGTAATTGCAAATGAAGCGAATATCCTTTGGAAGAAATACAAGGATAAGAAGTTTGTGAAGAAACTCATGAGATGTCTTCCTACAAAGTATGAAGCTCATATATCAGCTATTAACGTTACACTAAATACATATACCATGACCTTTGGAGAAGTAGTGGGGATGATTAAAGCTTATGAGATGGATCTATAGAGAAGTACCACTACTCTAACTACTCATCAGGGCATCGCTTTATCAGCATCTGCTTCAAAGGACAAACATAAAATACAGGATTTGGAAAAATGTGGGTTTGATGGTGAAATTTTTTGACCAAACATTGAAGAGGTTTGAGTGTGGAAGTAGAAGATCATTTGGTAAGTCTTCGTCTGCAGAACCAACCAAAGGGTCACGAAGATCTGATAAAAAAATGCACGAGTGTCAAGGGGTTGGTTATTTTCGAACTGAATGTCCAACTGCCAGAAAAAAGGGAATTCAATGTTTTGGGTGCAAAGGATATATACATACAAAAGAAGATGTGTGAGCACTAAGGATTTAAATCATAACTCATACATCGGAATGAGTGATAGTGATTCTGAGATTGAATCAAATGAGGGAGAGTTTATTACTAGATATTGTGCATTCCCAGCAATAATACTTACGGATGAAGATTCTTTCGAGACTGATTCAGAACAGAACATAAAGAAAGTGGGAGAAAAAACTCAAAGAAGATGTCTGAAAGTGAGTTAGAAGATGATGAAACAACTGATTTATAAGAAAAATTCAAATCAATGTAGAAAAACTGGAAGAAAACAAGTCTGGAAAATGTGTTACTTTTCAAAGAAAAATTCTTTAAACGTCATTATTTAAATGCTGTTTTACACTTTTCAGTCAGCAGTGAACAAGAATGGTCTCTAATGCTATTTAAAAGCATCAACAATAATTACTGCTATTGTTGTATCTTAATTTTCCTCTTTAATGATAATCATAACAAATCTCTTATAGTGTGAATTGTAAATGTGCAATGATGATTGTTGACCACAGTCGTAACACCCCTTAATAATTAACAAATAAAATGTGCTAATTTGAAAATTTAACAGGCATCGAAGGCTTAAATTTCTTGCCAAATATGCTATGATATGATGACATCAGTTATTATTACAAAATATCATTCCTAATTTATGGCTAGTTAAATTTTATTAGCCAATTTGATATTTGAACGGGATTGATGGCTCTGCCCTTTTAAATTTTTTAAACAAACGTAAGATGGTAACTTTTTCTTTAAAACTTGTACATATTGAGTGCACTGGATTATATGAATCATATTTTATCGAGTTGATAAAATGTTGTTTGGTCATAGTAATAATTAAACAAAATAATGTGTAAACTATGACAAATAAAAATAGAATAATACATTTTTTTTTCTTTCAATTATATCCATAATTGAAGATATGTGATAATCTTCGTTAGAAAACCGCATGATAGATGATAATTTTTTTTTTGCTAATTAACTTAATATGGCTCAACATAATAAATAGGTATTCATTTATCTTTTTATTTCCTAAGATGCGATCAAACAGTTTATTCTAGAAACACCAACTATTTTTTTGTGTGGCTAAAACATTGTTTAGATTTTATAAGATACATTTTATACTCTTTCAAATATATAAGTATATCTTATCAAAGCAGAGAAAAATAAACAAGAATTTTGTGCTGCAGAAAGAAAGCTTTTGAATCCATCATAGTCTTCTGCCAACGGAAAGCTTTTGAGTTAAACAGAGTTTTGAATTCATCATAGTCTTCAGCCAATGGAAAGCTTTTGAGTCAAACAGAGTTTTGAATTCATCATAGTCTTCAACCAACAGGAAGTCAAACAGAGTTTTCAGTCAACAGAAAATCTCTAAGTCAAGCAAAGTCTTCATCTAACAGAAAGCCTCCGAATCAAATAGAGTTTTCAGTCAAAAATAGCAAGAAAGTTGATTCTCCACTCTAACGGAAACCTGCAATATCAGACAAAACAAAAAGAATATTAAGAATATTAGAGCTGGCTGAGAATAGTACCAGGTTCAACATCAAAACACAAAATCGGTTCAATGCACTAAAGGAGTTAAGCGTGTAATAAAGCCAAAAAGAGAGCAAACTGTGTTGTATTAGCTGTAAATCTTATCACTAAAAGTTATGCTATATAAGAAACAAATCTGTAATAGCAAATGTAAGTCGAAAATGAATCAACAAAAAATAAAATTTTCATCTTCTTCTTCGAGCTTTAAGCTTTGTAAAATTTAAGAAGATTTTTTTTTGCTAGGTTTTTGTTCATACTAATCGATATTTTTTTTTCATTTACGTTGTTTGTTTTATTTTTTGTGGAATAGAGTTTTGAAATAATTAATTAGTTGAAATTTGAAATTCTTTTGCAAACAATTGTATTACGTCAAAATTTCAAAAAAAAAACCTTGAAAATCAAAATTATATCGTATATTTGGTCGTGCTACTTAATATTACATACTAATAAAGATCATGAAATTATTGTTTAATAAGAACAAATTCTAGACTAATAAACAATTGTGTTCTAGTTGTCACTCGAGCGGTCGAGCATAGAATCAATTGACCATTTGTCAGTCTATGTCTTTTTCTCGCAGCTAGTATGAACTTTAAGATGGTAAAATCGATTTATTCCAATACGTATCGAAAAAATTCAGAATAATGGCCGCGCAATTTTTTCTATTTACCTATTGGACTATATTACTTATGGCACAAAACGGGCCCATTAGTTAAAGAACCAAAAAAACTCGGCCCGTTAATTAAACAACCATCTAATTTAATCGTATGGTTTGTCCCTTAAACCTTAGTCTTGTCATCATTTCTCAGACTCTGACCACACTGAGCCTTCAATGGCGAAAACCCTAGCTCGTTCCACCACTTCACGCGTCACCAAACGCTTCTTCTCCTCCTCCAGAGCCACCACTCCTTCTCCTTCTTACCTCATCTCCCGTCGATCTACTCAAATGATCTATCATGCCGTCGGATTTATCTCTTCCTTGAATCGTTTCACAACGGTTCGAACTCGAATGGACAGGTCCGGTGGATCGTACTCACCGCTTAAATCCGGTTCGAATTTCAGCGATCGACCTCCCACTGAGATGGCTCCGTTGTTTCCTGGCTGTGATTATGAGCATTGGCTTATCGTTATGGATAAACCTGGAGGTGAAAACGCTACGAAACAGCAAATGATTGATTGCTATGTTCAAACCTTAGCTAAAATTCTCGGAAGGTGAAGAAGAAGAAGAAACTAGTAATGGTAATTAAGCGTTATAATTTAAAGATTTAATCTCTTTGTTGTTGTTGATTTATTTAGTGAGGAAGAAGCTAAGAAGAAGATATATAATGTATCGTGTGAAAGGTATTTTGGATTTGGTTGTGAGATTGATGAAGAGACATCAAACAAACTTGAAGGTATCTGAAACACATTGTCATCATTTGGATCGTGAGCTTTGTAATGAATGGTTCTTGATTGTTTTGTGTGTTTTCAGGACTTCCTGGTGTTCTTTTTGTTCTACCAGACTCTTATGTTGATCAAGAATACAAAGATTACGGAGGTTAGTCACAAGCTATGTTTAGTTTTAGCGATTTTGTAGTTCTCTGTTTGTTCTGTTCTGTCTCATAATCTATCAAAGAGCTAAGCTTTGAAGTAGGATATCAATTAGATATCACAATTTGGTTTTGTGCCACTTTTGTGAGTTGTTTTTATGGAGAAGCCAAAACATTTAGATTGGTGAAGCTTCAGGGTTTATATCTTTAAACTAGTGTCTGAGTTGTTGACAGAGATGAAAAAGGTTTAAGTTTGATTAACTTGATAATGAAACTTTTCAACTACGTATTGCAGCTGAACTGTTTGTGAATGGAGAAGTAGTCCAACGACCTCCAGAGAGACAGAGAAAGATCACGGAGTTAACGACACAGAGAACCTCTGATAAACCAAAGTACCACGACCGGACTAGGTATGTCCGAAGGAGAGAGAACATGCGTTGAATCCATATGTGATATTAGAGGAAGTTGTTGTTGTTCAATGCCCGTGTCTGCAACAGAGCTTGTTTCTCTTTGAGCTCTCCTTATCTAATGGCTTTGTAGCTTTTTTATTAGAGAACTTGTGAACTAATATTGCCTATACATACATGTTGGCCTCCGAATGATGTCGTTTTAAATTATGAAAATAAATATATTTAAATAAAATTTCCCTTTCCTCCTTAACCAAATTATTGAATTAAAATTGCGACATCCATTATGATAACTCCTTCGTGTAAGGGAACACCAGTACATTCTTCCCGATTAATTTTATCAAACCGTGTTGATACGTTTAAACCGTAAGATAACCGGTTTCGTTACCTAACTCTATCCTGGGCTAAAATCTTAAATGATCCTCCAAGACTCGACAAACTTCTTTAGGGTAAGCCGTACGCCGTTTACAGAGTTACTCACGAAACAGTTATTTGGATCGATCCCAATCAGCTAAATCAAGAACGATGCATTGCGATCACGATCTACGTCATTGAAGAAGTGATTTCTTCATCGTCGAAGGTAAATCTTATAACTGTTCTCTCGTTTTAGACTTTACGATTGATTATTGTGAGATTTTGATAATCGGGATTAACAATTGTTGATTCCAATAATTTTTTGATTGCCAGATGTTTTGATCTGTAATCTGCGGGCAATATGTGGATATTCTCAACGCTCTCTTGCATTCTCTTTTCTTGGAAGATATAAGATTGTTTATGAGAGTATTATAAGTCACTACATTTGGTAAGCTAAGGGTTTTTTACTCCAATGAAGTGACTTATAATAATCTCATGAATGGATTTTGCAAGTCTAAGAGAGTAGAGGATTAAATGAAGCTCTTTTGGAGATGCCTCATTGATGATTTCTCTGCAATACATCATTTTGTTAGATGGTCAATGGTCAATGTGGTAATGGTAAGCTAGAGAAAACGTTAGTGATATTCAAAATAGTGGAATGGATTCTTGCCTTTAGTATGATATCTTCTTTTGTCTAATGTTGGAAGCCTTTTTTTTGTGCTTTGTAACTCAGGAACCCTTCTCAGCCATTTGGTCCTCTGTCTTTTCGGGTTGAGAAAGCGGGAAACGGGAAACTAAATCCCTTGCATCCTCCACCTTACCATCCTTCAACATCGAAGGCTTGTAAAATGGAAGATGCTTGGGATTTGTTTGTAGTATCATCTTCTAAAGAGTGTTTCCCTAATGCTACACCCAACCAGCACCACAGTGATTTCAGACTTTTGGGATGGGCTATTTGGAAACATGAAACGATTGACTTTTATCATCCTACCGTATATGGGAACGCTAGTATTCACTATCCATGTGTATGCCAAAAACCTAATATCTTGCTTAACAAGTGGTACCTGTTTTCATATAGGAAGAGAGAAGAACATGTTCTAACTCTGGGGGAATCTTGACTGTTATGAAACTTCTCCAGACATTGAAGTCAAGATATGAGTGAGACCCTATCTTCTTGTCGCTTAGTTTGAAATTTTCTGTGTTCTCTTAAATGTATTAATAACTGTGGAAAAAGGAGTTAACAATTTTTTTGATAAGCCTAACAAAACGATAGAGTACTTTAGAGAATGATGTCATCCAAACCAAAGCTTATACATCTCTCTAAACCTTTCTTGCTCTACACTAATTCCTCTTCTCTGGACTAGACTTAGAGAGACCACTTAGTCTCTATATCTGCGATTTGTTTTGATGCTCTCAACTCTCTTTTACTAGTAAAGATTTTTGGAAAATGTTGAAACTTGGTTGACTTATTACTTATTTGGTGTTATAGTTCACTACTTTTTGTAAGCAAGGTTGCTATCCAAATGAAGTGACTTATGATACTCTGATTTGCTGATAGGTGTTTTATTATGGTATGTTTAATTAATGACTCAACCACTTTTGGTCAGCCTTTTCTCAAAATCTTAACAAAACAATTGGTTATGTTTGTCTGAATCTCGAGGTAGATAACTTTTGAGATGAAACAGGAGGATTGGTCCATACCTTAGGGAACCAGCAGACATGCATGCAATCACACTCTTCCATTTCTTAAGTATCTTCTCAACAGTCTCCACCATGCATGCCTCTATAAAAACGTCTACATCTAAGAGAAGAAGCCTCCACATCTTTTGGCCAGTGCAAGAGAATGGAACAAATCTACCAATTCCAACATTGGCTCTTCTTCATAGGTCTTGGAGTGTTGCTGTCTCTTCCTCTGTGTAAGTTCTTATCTATACTATTATATCTATCTCCCTCTCTTGTTCTTACTATACTTCCATGTATGAATTTTGTCAATGTTGCAGCTGTGAAGACCAATGACTTTGTAGGTTCCAGTGATAAAAGAGGCATCACTCTTAATGCGAAAAGCTTCATTTCCAATTACGAAAACCGCACCACCCTTTCCCGAAAGCTTCTGCTCTCTCCCGGTATATCATTGACACTATTTGGCTTCACATATCCGTTATCTTTATGTTTTAAGAACCCTAAAGACACATTTTCACAGAGGGTTCATCACATTTCCTTACTCTCTATTTTATGTATTAAGAACCTTAAAGACTCATCATCTTCAGAGACATTTTCAGACATTGGCGATGGGAGCAATAGGATTGGACAAGATTGTTCTAAAGACGATATTGTTGTCTTTCAAGGCTCGACGGTTCCACTTCCAAACGGAGTTCCTGCATATACAGTTGAGATCTTCAACGCTTGTGACTCAGGTTACAGTATCGCAGAGATCCACGTTAGCTGTGGCTGGTTCAGCTCGGTCAGACTGGTTAACCCTAGAGTTTTCAGGCGACTCAACTACGACGATTGTCTGGTCAACAATGGTCAACCTCTTAGTCCTGGACAGACGCTCTCTTTTCAATATGCTAATAGCTTCTCTTACCCTCTCTCTGTTTCTTCAGTCTCTTGTCTCTGATTTTAGATAAAATATCAAATTTGGTATTTTCTTCCACTAGTTTGTAACTTTGTATGCAATATCTCAGCCAATGAGAAAATTGTTGGAGTTGTACTTGAGTTTTTTTTATTAAACCAAGATCTTGGATTGGATTTGTGTGTTTTTAACCTCTTGTAAGCCAAATTTTTTTTTTTTCCGGGTTATGTTTGTAACCGGTGGAGTAACAAATATGTACTGAGTGAGATGGATCAGATTATAATTTCATGTATCAGTTGAATAGTGTTGTTGTGGACAACTACTGAGTAGACAAAATAAGTTAATTAATAAGCCTAACAAAACTCTTCATGTCATCATCACCAGTTCACCATCCATTGCTTATAAAATTTCTTCCTCTCTTATTCTAACTAGCTCATTCATTTCTTGTTATATCGCTAATAAATCTCTTGTTCTAAAACATCCGAAGATAGAGGAAAAAATTTGGAAATGGTGATAATGATGGCAATGACATTAATCTCAAATAAATCCTATAGAAAAGGAAACAACAATTGCCATTAAAAAATCATATTTTCTTGAAATACATCGTAATTATTTATTATCTCGGTTCTTCGAATAATATTCACCATATTCAATATGTATTAATATCCATCGTAATGATTTATTATTATGTATGTTCTTCGAATTCGAACAATATCAACCATAGTAAAAATGTATTAGTCTGTAGCAAATTTTATTAATAGTCATGTGGAATAGATAAAAAAAAAGGGGGAATTGCAATAAATAACCTTAGAATGAAAAAGAATTAGGAGACTTGACATGTTAGACAGGGTAGAGAAAATACATGCATCCCCTTTTAGTCTCTTGTTAAATACACCATCTCCACCAAATCTCTCATTTTTTCTCTCCTTGCAACCAAATTTAATCTCCACCACCACCATCGTCCTCAGCTATATATATCCGACCACTATCATTAACACCACCACTAGTACAATCGGATTTAATATCAACACCACCAACATCATCAACACCACCACTTCCATCAACACCGAATCGCGTTATCTTTTACACCATTTTACATTGCCACCGTTGAATTTCTCTCCACCGAATCTATTTTCGTGATCGTTCTAAGAATATCGTGAATCATTTAAGCATAACATGTATCATATAAAAATAACATTCTAAAAAGTAAAATAGTGTACATTTAACATGTATAATCATTTAAAATAGTGTACAAAATACTATTTAAAATAGTGTACAAAAGTAAAATAGTGTACATTTAAAATAGTGTACAAAATACTGCCAGTTATATTAGTTGTTCTAGTTCTATTAGTGTGCCACTAAAACCAGTTAGACGATCGAGTAGTATTGATTTGTATCTATCTACTTTTCGACTTCATAAGTCCATATACTTTTCAACTTCATGAATCTATATAGTATCAATGTAAAATTTCTAATACAATATACGTTAAAAAGTGTTTAGTATGTACGCATATTATTCAGTTATTATCGAATTTTTTTTTATCCCTTACGTTAGTTAAGGACCCATTAAATTTTTTAAAAATATATATATATATATAATTTTGTATAGGTAAAAGAAAATATTAGAAGAGTTACAAGGAGGAAATACGTTAAAACAGTTCGTAAAGTAATGCTGAATATATTATTATTATTATTATTAAGTAAAACATTATTTTGATTTTATGATTTTTAAAATCATAAAAATATTACATTTTAAATTTATTTCACGAATAAACTATCATTCTATTTCAAATGGGACATCGAAAATCTCGGGACCAACATAGTCTAGATCCGGACCAAGAACTCCAGGTTGTGTCACAGACGAAAATGTGAAGTCTGGAGTCAGTGGTTGAGGATACTCAAATCTTGTTGATTGCAATGTGTATGCATCTTGCATTTGTTGGAGAGAGCCATTAAACCAGGAAGAGGGAAAAGTAGTTGGCATGATGACCGGTTCAACACCATTGGACTGTGGCATTGATTGGTTAGGAGCTTGAGGTTGAAAATGAGCTTGAGCAACCATATGAGAATGATACTCATCAAATGGTGGTTGGAAATGGTCTCCATTTGATTGGTTAGGAGCTTGAGGTTGAGAATGAGCTTGAAGATGCATATGAGAATGATACTCATCAAATGGTTGTTGGAAGTGGTCACCATTTGATTGGTTAGGAGCTTGAGCAAGCATATCAAATGGTTGTTGGAAATGGTCACTATTTGACTGGTTAGGAGCTTGAGCAAGCATATCAAATGATTGCTGGGAATGGTCTCCATTAGATTCTGATGAGTCTTCAAGTAAGCTTTGAAGATAACGCATATACAACAAGACATCAGGATCCTCTTGAACCGCCATGGGACTGGGAGGAATCATTGAGTCCGGGTAAAATGGCTTGGGTATTATCTTCTGATGCTCTGGAAGGTTTTGAGGTAAATACTCACATGATTCATAACTCGTTAGTCGCTGAACAAGGCCTTTGAAGTCGTCCTTGTTTGTGAAGTACACTAGTTGCACTTGCGGTTGTGGTTGTGGCGGCTGAGGTACAGGGTAAGAACTAGCATTTAGCTGGTGGGAATGACTCTTTCTAATGATTTTGTTGGCCTTATGTACTCTCAAGTAAACATTTACTGGTCGCTGATTCATCTTCTAAGAGTAATAGAGTTTCACTAATCAAGCTAGAAAGCTTCACGAGATACATAAGAACTTAACACACACATGTGTATATATACAATATTTTCTTTATCATGCACAGCCTGATTTATTTAAAATTTCAGGTTTTTTAGCAATCTAGTTCTTGATTTCTTTCAATAATAAGATGCTTCCAGTTTTGATACAAAGGATATTTCCCTTTTAAAAATGTTTCTCATTTTTTCCATAAGATGTAGAAAATATGTATTTACACGTCACTATGCATGTGTATCTTCTTCTTTTCTATTTTTATATATTCTAGAATGAAGGATATTTTCATGAAAAAAGGAAATATATTACATTATAGTGCTAAAAGTATATATTTATCCAATTCTTATATTTTTTTCCTATTTTTATCACTTTTCTACATGTTCTCATTTTATATTTTATATTTTTTTATTATATGGTTTTCTTCTATCCTAGAGAAGTTTTAACAATTATGATGTTTTTTAAGTGAAAAAGTTTCATACAAAAATAAATAAATAGAAAAAATGTATCATATAGAATATAGATTGTTTAACACCACAAACTCTTATGTCTAATTAAGGAACTTTTGGATATAATATCAATTTTGCATATGATATAATTTTTATACAATGAATATGTTTCCATCTAACACCTTAAATTTTCGTAGGATTTTTGTATATAATATCATTTCAACGACCTAATATTTTTACTAATAAAAATAATACTTCGTTCTCTTAACTGAGTGCAGTCTATCCCGATTTACTTACAACTAGGATCAGAATTATGGTTAATACGGTTATATATAATATATAGTTACGGTTAAAAATAATTTGATTATTTAATGATTATGAGAAAGATTAATATTAGTGATGATTTTTTATATAATAAATTTTAATTTCTATTGGAAGAATTAGATAATGATATTTCAACTAATAGTTATTATTATATTTAGTTATATATGCATTTAATTTTATTTTAAGTGATTACGGTTATAATTTTAAAGTTACATCATACGATAATCAACCATTTTTATACGGTTATGGTTAATTAACGATTATGGTTAATAATTTGTTTTAATCATAACTAATATATTTTTATGCTTAACAGTTATAGTTATTATCCATTTTATATGGTTACAGTTTGGTTATGGTTAAAAACGGAACGGTTATAGTTTAAAATACGATTACGGTTAGATTTTGGCCGTGCCCTATTTACCACGGTATTTATACCTCAAAATTTTCCTTTTATTTTTGCTTACTCCATTTTCCTTTGCTTGGTATGATCTTGGCTTTTTAATCGAAACTTGTATGTCATTCAAAAATATTCCCTTAAATTTGTTTTGGAATAATGTGGCCATTATTTGGAAATTTAATTTTCATGTTCTGACCTAATTCCATCCCTGAAGGAACTCTACCTATGACCGGTAGCATCTTTCTTAACGGCATCCTTAGCACCTGAAGAATTAAGGTTTTGTTCTTTACGAAACACACGCGAATAGAGATTAGGTAGTGGTTCTTGATCGGTAATGGCGGAGCCAATAGAGGGAAGTCGTTCATCTAGACCAAACAGAAACTGATGTACCTTATCATCTGAACGCTCTTCCGCGATGTCTGGAGCAGCTGCACACGTACATGTTCTGCCGGTGTTGTAATTTTGAAGTTCTTCCCAGAGCTTCGTGAGACGACCATAATACGTAAGAACTGGATGGCCATCTTGTTTACACGCAGAAATCTCGTCTTTAAGAAAATTGCTTGCGAACACCGTTTCCAATCGAGAAACGACATTAAGAACTCTCCCATAGTTCTTTGGTGTCGGAACCGAAGGACACCGTCGAATGAATAGCAGGATCAGTAGAGGTTCTAATCCAACCAATGATCATAATTTGCAACTCACCAGGCTGCTAACTCAGGTTCTGTTGTAGGCTTTGGGATAGAGCCATCTAGAAACCCGAGTTTGTGTTTTGATTGAAGTGAATTGTTGAGTTCTGTAGCCCATTCGGTGTAGGTATATTCTTTCAAGATAACAGATGTGATCAAGGCGCCATGATTACTGGAAGCGTTGACCGAGTAAGGATTTATAGCTGGTGCAGCGGGGATGATCGGACCAGAAGCAGCAGCGGCCGAGAGCGAGTAGAGATGGAGGCGGTTTCAGAAAGAAACGGCGGCGAGTAGTTGTAGAAGAAAAATAAAGCTTTGTTGTGAAGATCGGAAAACAGAGTAAAGCGGCAAAGAAGAAGAAGATAGAATTTTTTTAATGGTTTTATGTGTATCTTGTTCGGCTCTGATACCATAAAATAATATGGAAGGATTGATTTATTCATTCACAATTTATTGGTATTTATACATGAAGGTATATCCTTATATCATTAGGATTTTCTTTTTTCTAGATAATATCGAATCTATACAATTCCTACATTATAGACCCATTAATCTTCAAGCTATGTTTTGAACGATGTCACTTGAAGACAATGATGAACAAATTTATCCTCTTAGCAGCCACATCAAGGTGTAGAAGCAATTTCGCAACGCATGGGTGATCGTAGATGAGGTACATTGAGCTTCATTCTTACGATGCTTAGTTTATTATTTTTCTCATTCCATTGGATTTTGTTATGTTTTAGTTACGATCTATTTTTTCGAGGTTTGTTCGAGCATGCACATTGGAATCTCTCCTTAGAATTTCTCATATATAAAAAATTAATAAAATAAATATGAAAATTTTATTTCTTTCCAACATAATATCAACATTTTTCTACTTCAAACGGAAGAAAGTTCTAATTTAAAATAACGACACAAAGAAACATAATACATAAAAAGCAAACAAAAATAAACTAAGAAATAGAACTATAGAGGGAAAAATACATAAATCTTAATCATGAGCTAAACAAAACTTAAAACTAAATATTACTTAGTAAATATGTCAGATGCAAAGCCACGGGCTTTGTTTAGCAACTTAAAAAAAAAATTCAGAACTAAAAAAAAGAAAACAAAAAACTAAATCTTTATAGCCCAAAATATTAGTGGGCTCTAAAAGTAGGCTAGTCAACTATACCTCAAATAGATAATTGAGAAACTGGAGTTAATCAAAAAATTAACGATGTTTATACTTTATTTTGTCGAAAAGAGGTAAGAAACCTTTCAGATATACTTCTTCAGTTTCTAACTGATCCAATTCTTAGAAAAAAACTTGTTACAAAAAGATATATTTTTGAGGTTTTCTATGCATTTTCATTAGTTATTGATGATGAATTGTAAAATTTTTTAAAAAATACTATTGGTTTAGAGTTATAAAAATTGCTAATCACAAAAAATAATACATTTATAATCAATTTATAATATATTTTTTTAATATGTGTGAAAAAATTAAAAATTATATTAATTAGGAATGGAAGGTGTACTAACTTTCAAGTGGTCGACCTACTTAAAAAAAATTGATGATGTCATAAACTCATGATTAATCTTAACATGGAAGTCGAGCCATCAGAAAATTGTTATCTATTTGGCAATATTGATACTAGACATATTGAAAACATTTTCTTTTAAAGACCTTGCTATCGTGGATGACTACAAATTGTATTTGATGATGTTGAGCTTACACCTATACTGTCGTCAATCAAGAAATGGTTTCAAGTGATTTTTATGTTAAAATATAGTTAAATATATATGATTGTTGCTTTTGCATCAAGTGTAAGCTCTCAACATCATCAGATTTATCGTTATCCACAATGGGAAGCTCTTCGTTAGAAAATTTATCATCACATGCAATATCAATATTGTCTAATTTCTCACTATTTTTCGGATGGTTCAACTTTTTTGTTAAGCGTAACCATAACATCACTAACTTTAGATTCTGCTGCTCATCAAAAACTAGTACATTTGAGGGTTTTGCTTATCTCATTACAAAAAGAATATGTTGCATCACTTATTTTATGTATTTATATTATTTATTGATGCAAACTAATTTTGATCATTTATATAAGTAATTCTAGAAGCAATAATGTGAATATTGAGATAAATATTACATCAATTTTAATAACTAATGTTAATATGCATCATTTAAAATAAATGATGTTAAATTTGCATCCATCGCAAACAAATGATGTTGATTTTTTTATTAATTAATAGAAATAATATTAACTTTGCATCAATTAATATAAATAATGCTACATTGCTATATCATTTGTTTATAATTGATGTTATAATTGCATCGGTTATAAATAATTAATGCTAAAATTAGTTGATTTTTATAATTAAATTTAATTAGTTAAAATATTATTATATTTATATGATAATATATAACTTTATATAATTAATTTTTAATTAAAATAAATATGTAAAATAATTACTTAGTGATGATTTTTTTTTCACCTAAACTCTTAATAATCTTATTCTATAATGATGTGTTTATTTATAAAGGAGAAATTTTCTCCTTTATAAACGAAAATGATCAATCGGGTATGTATACCGATCGCTCTGGTTATTGGACAGCTAAGGCTCGACGTCGAAGAGATTGTGACCTTTTTTTTAGGTTTCGGGTGTGAAAGCACTACAGGCGCAATCATGGAATATTTCTACCTCAAAAAAAATTGATGTCTTAGATTTTAAACCTTCTCAATAGTGCAAGTGTACAGATGTGCGCAGTAATATAGATTAGGTATCGAATTTATAGAAACTAGAGTAACACTACGGATTTTCAATGCAAATGAATAAAGCTAAGATAAAATATGGTTTTTGTGGTAGTCACGATGCAAAATTAAATAACCGTAAAATAAAACGAAGTTCTTATATGGAGGAAAACGTTGGATACATGGAATGTCGCATGTACCAATGATCGATAGATTGTTCTAACTAGATAAAGATTTGTTAACGAACAGTTATAGAACTCGAAACACAATTGTCAAGCTAACATACTCTCGCAACGCTAACTATCTAACCATGAATTCCAGAAAACTAAGCTCTCGAATGAGTCTTAGAAAACATGCCAACAATCTATATTACTGCGCTCACCTGGATGACTTAACTTCAACTCTTGTTGGGTAAGGATACTAAGCTCATCAGTTGTTGATTTAGGTAACCTAACAGCTCTTGCAGCACTAAATAAACCTACATATCATATGCTAGGTGATCAAACTAATATAACCATTAAGAACACAAAAGATGAAGAACCATAAGATATATCCCTAATCTATAACTTAACCTAATCAATCATTAAATCCCTTTGAATAAACCCTAAACCAACTAGTGGATTACTCAGACATAGATGATGAAGTCATGATAAACAAATATGATGATTGCATAAAATAAATCCAAAGTAATAAAAAGGGGTTTCGGAAAGCACTTCTGAAAAAGTAAGAGATTCGTCTCCCAAAAACTATGAAAATATAAAGCTAAAAGCAATAATAACAACTTGTGACTGCAGAAAACTCGTGCAGATTAGCGGGTATAGGACCCTAACCTTGGCCCAATAAATACTGGCCTTATCTGCAAAACTGGCCCTAACCTTGGCCCAATCAAAACTGCCACTAACCTAGATCTATCTATTCTCATCTTCTCTCGAGTCTCGACAGACAAGTGCGACTGTGAGAGTGACAAAGCGACAAGCGAGAAGAAAACCTCGGCCGAGAAACCACCACTAGATTGAGCTGAAGACTGAGGAGGAGCTCGATGAATCGGAGAGAAACATAGAAGAAGAAGTCTACATCTACGCCTTTGAATCCTAGAAAGGTATCATGATTTCGCTATCTCTTTCTCTCTGTATTTCTCTGATTATTTGTACGAATCTGTTCCTAGGGTTAAGGTTTCGTTCGGGTTAGGGTTTCATTCAGGATTTTGGGTTATTTTCTCTTAAAGTTAGGATTCTTTTCTCTTTGTATTTCTCTGATTTATTGTACGAATCTCTATATTGGGTTAGCGTTTTGTTTGGGCTATTTTCTCTTAAAGTTAGTGTTTATTTTTCTCTATATTTCTCTGATTCTTTGTACGAATTTGTTTCTGGGGTTAGGGTTTTGTTCGGGTTAGGGTATCGTTTTATCTTCTCTTAAAGTTAGGGTTTCGTTCTTGAATCTACACACATTATAACTAATCTTTGATGTTTCGTGCTTGAATGTGTCATTCGCCTTTATGATTCATTCAGTTTCACTACGGATAAATGTGTAACTTGAATTTTGATTAGTTTGTAATGACATTTCTGTTTGATTCTACTAATTTGCAGGGCACATCTTTTGTTTACGAGAATGCTCTCTTTTTTTATAAGAAACATTTGGTGAGTTGATCAAATACTTGTACATCCAAACTTGATTGCAGCAGAGAAAGAAGAAGCTAATTGATCATTTCGGTTCAATCATTTAGGTTCAGTTCATTGATCATTTAGGTTCAATCTTTTGTCTTTTTAAACTTACATCAAAACAAGAGGCACTGAAGTTTGTTGTTGTTGTTTTCGTTTTCAGGTGCCAAGACATTTCATTCCTAGCATTTCATACCTTCACTACCATCAGCTCCGTTGTAAAACATTTCATTCTCTTTTCTCTAAACAATCTCATTTTCTTTGTCTGCATGTATTAACAGGTGTGTGTCACTCTTTGCTCATCTTTGTAACCTCAATTATTTTCCTCTATTCTTGGTCTCAACTGTGAAACCTTTTGATAAATATAAAAGAATCTATGAAATCTCGGTCGTCTTTTGCATGATTCAATTGTCTTGGTTTTATTCAATGGTTCTTTTGATAAATTTTCCTCTTTGTAGCAAAATTTACTTTTTTATGTTAATATAAAATTTTCTTATAAGTTTTCCTCTTATAAGTGTTTTCTACTGCATGAGTTTTATTAAATGGTTTATAGAGTATATCGGTTGGAAAAAAAAACACGGGTACATAGAGACCCTAAGACACTACTCCTACGAGGAGAAAGACCTTCGTGTCTGTGTCATCCCATTCTTGGTAACAAAGCAATGTACTGTATAAACCAACCTTATTTTGATTTTGATGTCTTGTATAACAAATTTCATATTTGTAAATGGAGTCCATGGAGGTTCAATCTGATGGAGGAAAATCAGAAAATCCTCTCAGTCAAGGATCGACCTTTGCAACCGTTCATGATATTCCAGAAGTTGAAACTAAGAGGAAAAAGCCAAAGAAAAAGAATTCGACTGTCTGGGAAAACTTCATTATAATCAATAAGGTTAGTAATAATGTAGCTGAATGTAGAGCTCAATACAATCATTGTTTAAAAGATTTTGCTTATGATTCTCATAAGCAAGGAACAATTAGTTATGGTCGTCACTCATTGAGTTGCCTTAGAACGCCTAGGAATGGTGATATTGGTGTTATGATAGTTAGTAATAAGGGAAAACTACAATAAAAAAAGATTGATCATGGTGTTTTCCGTGATATGGTATCAAAGTGTGTCATTGAGCATGATTTACCATTTTCCTTTGTTGAATACAGTAGAATTAGGATGTTGTGGAAGTATTTGAATGCTGATGTGAAATTTATAACTAGGAAAATAGTAGTTTCAGATATTTACAGGTTGTATCAGAGTGAAAAAGCATTGTTGAAGCTGGAATTGTCTCAAATCCAGGTATGATTTGTTTCACATCTTATTTATGGACTTTTATAACTGTTGAGGGGTATATGTATTTGACAACACATTACATAGGCAAAGATTGGAAGTTAAAGAATATGATTCTTTCATTTTGTGCTTTACCTCCTCCTCATACGGGTATGGACTTGGCTATGACAATCCTTGAGGTTTGGAGAGAGTGGGGATTAGAGAAAAAGTGTTCTTTATAACACTAGACAATGCTAGCAATAATGACACAATACAAAATATCCTAAAGAGGCAGCTGGTTTAGAGGATAACTTATTGTGTACATGGAGTTCTTTGGAGTTCTTTCATGTTAGATGTGATACCCACATTCTAAATCTAATTGTCCAAAATCGTTTGAAAGTGATTGGGCATTAAGTATATAAAATACGGGAGAGCATTAAGTATGTTCAAGCTTCAGAAACTCGTTGGAAGTTGTTTGATAGTTGTGTACAATCTGTTGGTCTTAAAATCAAATCTGGTTTGGTATTTAAATGTCCCTACAAGATGGAATTCCACATATAAAATGCTTGTTAGAGCCATCTTCGATAGATAATTTTTTTTATTGTTACCAATGAGTGGATCATAACCACTCACTTCTTCCATCAGAAACTAAATGGGAACTAGGGATATAAACGTTTGAATTGCTACAACCATTTGATGAGATAACCGACTTGATCTCGAGTTCAACATATCCAACATCAAACTTGTATTTTATGCAAGTTTATAAGATTAAGTATTGGTTGCAAGTGCATGAGTTGTCATTAGATCATGTGTTAGCTGATATGGTTGGTGCTACACAAATGCAATTTGAAAAGTATTGGCATGAGTATTTTTGATGTTCTTGCTATGGTTGTTGTGCTTGATCCCCAGATTTAAGATGTCTCTTTTGGATTATTGTTTCTCAAATATTTCTGAGAGAACTTGTGAAGAAAAAAAAGAACACGTGAGGGTTAAACTGAATCAGCTCTTTGAGGCTTATAAGAGCACTCCTAATTCAACAAGTGAGTGCACTTCAACTTCATCATGGACAGCATGGCAACCATTCTCTCAGCCTCGGGAAGATCATAATGAAGAGGATGAGTTTCATAGACATGGCAAGAGTATCATCTACTATGATGTAAGTCACATCTCTCTTTTTATTCTTTATCTTTTACATCTTTATTTATGATTAATGTGTGTAGTGTAAATCATGTAGGCCTTTCACAATTTCCAAATAAATACTGTGTGTGCTAGTGAAAAATCTGCTTTGGACTTGTATTTGGAAGAACCACCTATAGACATGAAGATGTTTGCAAATTTAAATGTCTTGAACTATTGGAAAAATAATTCTCTACGCTTTGGAGAATTGACAATCATGGCATGTGACCTTCTCAATATACATATTACTATGGTAGCTTCTGAGTCCCTATTTAGCATTGGTTTTAGGGTTCTAAATAACTACATAAGTTGTCTACTTCCAAAAAATCTCCACGCTTTGATTTGTACTAGAAATTGGCTTCGGGGATTCATAGCTTATGATAATGGTAAGTCCTTATTTTTTTATATTATATTTTCTGAGTCTTAATGAAAATATGAATTACTAAGAATTGTTGCTATTTCTACACCTTTAGAGAGTGAGCTTGAGAGACTCACTATTAATGCCGATTGTTCTACAAATGAGTCTCATGTGTACTCAACTACGTAAGTGTTTTTAATTATGTTTTTTTTTCCTACTTTAGCTGACTACTTATTTGGTTATAAATCATGTTTGATGGTGTGATTGTGTGAATCAATAATCATGTTTTAGTTTATGCTTTGGACTCATGTTTATGTTTCAATTTCTAAAACTATGGATTATAGTGTTTCAGGTTCTGATTTGGACTTTGGACTTTCATGTTTATTTATAAGTGTGTAAAACTTTATGGATTGTGATTTGTGATAGTAAATAATTTTAAAGCTCAGCCTAATGTGTGAATCAAATGACTTTATCATGTGTTTGCGAGTTTGCAAGTTTGCGGATTTTTAGGTACTCGTTTTTGGTTTACGGTATACCCGTACAACTCGTGGAGCTTGGTGGGACAGTCGTGGTTCTATTAGTTCATACCCACCGTTTTTAGGGCATATTCGAGTCCTCGAATTTTTCCTTCAAAGCATGTGGGTTATGGATCGTTGGCTTGCTTGCTTCCCAGTGCTATTGAACAAACTCTTTGGGATTAGTTTCAGAATTTTCTAGAAGAGTCCCCGATGCAGCGGTCTGAACGACTTGTGTTTCCAAAACACGCTCATAAATACTTAGGTTTTCAAACTTCCCACTAAGTTCATTGTACTTCCCATCAACCTTAGCGTTGATCTCACTAGCAAATTGCTTATGCCCATCAAGAACTTGTTGGAACATGAACTCAACTTTATCCTAAGAACCAACATTCCCATATTGTTGCTTAGGTTAAAATCTCGTATTACCATAACCAGTGTTCTTGTTCTGATATCCTTGGTTGTATGTCTGATGAGCTTGGACAAATGGCTTAGCTTGATTACTGCGTGGAGGATAGACATGGTCGCCAAGGTTCTTAACATTGTTGCTTATATAGGAAAGATTCACATGATTCATGTAATTCTGATTGAATCCCCTATTCTGGAAAATTTCCTCGCCCTCCTACGAAGATGACCTTTTCAGTACCATCAGCTCCATCATCAACAAAATCTTGTCGATCCTTATCGTCAACCATATCACTGTCTTTCTCTGAACCTTCAAAAAACATGCCAACCTTAGCAGTAAGATCCTTAATTTTCTTGTCCTTAATTGCCATGTCAACCTTAGCAACTTTTTTCCTTCTATCATAATCCATTCAATGATTAACATTACTCGCTGCTATGTTCTCAATCAACTCAGTCACTTCTTAAAGCGTTTTGCTCATAAAATCTCCTATACTTGCTGTATCCAGAACCATTTGGTACTTGTGTTCAATTCCATTGTAGAAAAAGTCCATCCTGTCTGATTCGGTGTAGCTCTGATTCAGATAGTCTCTCAATTACTCGTAGAAAACTTAGTGTCATCATGTTGGAAAGTGGTTATCTTATTCTTAAGAGTAACGGATCTAGACTTGGTGAAGAACTGTTGCAAGAAAACATTTATGCATTGTCCCCAACTAGTAATAGATCCAGGCTTCAACGACTTAAGCAACATGTGGGCCTTGTCACTCAAAGAGAATGGGAATAGCTTACAGCATAAGTAGTTCTGTAATACGTCATTCGAGCTAATAGTGCTGCATATCTCTTCAAATATTTCTTTTTGATCCATCGGATTCTCGGTAGACAGTCTGTGTAACTAATTCTGCTTGACTAGCCTTATGATATGAGGCTTGATCTCATAGTTTTTTCTCTGAATGGCGGGTGGAGTGATTGTTGAACGGTTCTGGTAATTAGCATGTGATGCATCTTGCTTACCTAGAGTCACACGCCATTGGGTATGTTATTCCCAGCTGGAGGCACAACAAGAGCTCATGCAGCAAGCTCCCGTTGGTGCGCAACAATAGCTTCTTCCTCATTAAAAGGAAAATGTAGCCCAATACCAAGATTCTTTTAATCAGCCATTCTACCATCTCTCTTGCCTATGAGATTAGCTCTTATCGTTCTGGTTAACACCTTGTTACTTAGGTTTTGAAAGTTGTAAGCATGTGGTTTCGTGATTGCATATACCTGAGAACAAAAAGGAATCAAAATGATGAGTAACAAAAAATTAAAGCATGGATCGATCGAATTGTAAGTGGATCGATCGATCTCTGGTGCGAAAAACTAAACAATAAATCTTAGACTAAATCCAAAAAAAAAACTAGTAGGCTAACTCATAGTCCCCGACAACGGCGCCAAAAACTAGATGTCTCAGGTTTTAAACCTTCTTAGTACTACAAATGCACAAATGTGCGCAGTAGTATAAATTGGGTATAGAATCCATAGAGACTAAAATAACACTATGAATTTGCAAAGCAACGAATACAAGTAAGACAAAATATGGTTTATGTGATAGTCACAATGTAAAATTAAATAAAAGTAAAATAAAATGTAGTTCTTATATGGAGGAAAACTCTGGGTGCATGGAATGTTGCATGTATCGTTGAAAGCTAGACTATTCTAACTAGACAGGGTTTTGTTAACGAACCATTCTAGAATTTGAAACATTATTGTCAAAATAACCTACTCTCGCAGCGCTAACTATCTAACCATGGAATCAGAACACTAAACTCTCGAATGAGTCCTAGAAAACGTGCCAACAATCTAAACAAGTTTGATAATTTCACCTAGATGACTTAACTTCAACTCTCGTTGGCTAAGGATACTAAGCTCACCGTTGTTGATTCCGATAACCTAACCCGCTCTCGCAGTGTTAAATAAATCTACAAATCATATGCTAGGTGATCAAACTAACATAAGCATTGAGAACACAAAAAATGAAGAACCATAAGAAAGATCCCTAATCTATAACTTAACCTAATCAATCATTGAATCCCTTTTAACAAACCTTAAACCCAACTGGTGGTTTACTCATACATAGATGATGAAATCATGATAAACAAGTATGATGATTGCATAAAACAAATTCAAAGTAATAAAAAGGGGTTAGGAAAACACTTTTAAAAGAGTATGAGGTTTGTCTCCCTAAAGCTATGAAAACATAAAGCTAAAAGCAATAATAACAACTTGTGACTACAGAAAAATTGTGCAGCACTATTTATAAGTAAAACCTAAGGCCTAAATTTAGTTGGAAAAGGATTTGAAAAATCTACACATCTGGGATTGATCGATCTTGAAGGAGATCGATCGATGCCTGCTTCAAAAGCACCACTTCATTAAAAAACATCAATCTGGTCGATCTTTCTTTGACTTGGTCAATCCTGATGCATCTACTTTTGATACATAAAGTCTAAAAACTTCTAAAGCAAGTCCAATTGATCATTTCAGCTCCAATAACTTGTGAACCTATAAAAACTCTATAAGGAAAGAAAAAGACACAAAACATAATCTTAGACTCTATAAAGACTGTAAATACATATGGAATCAAAGGCATAAAACCCTTAAAATCATTACATCAAAAGTTAAAATACTTTGTGTGGTAAGTAATTTCGGGTTGTCTTCCAACATGTCAATGTCTTGCAGACCAATACATATGTAACGATCGAGGCTATCCACAATGTGGCTCAGAAATTGAATCTATTAACCATTTATTCTTTGAGTGTCCACCGGCAAGACATGTCCCATCTACACCATCCATCAGAATCAATATATGTGAATACTGATCATTTATTTTGGCGGACAAAGGAGATGAGTTGTGATGAAGATAAGATTGCGATATTTCCATGGATGATCTCGTACATTTGGAAATATCTAACCAAAAATTCTTCGAAAGCAAGGATGTGACCCAAAATACACTCAATCTGGCTACTATCGAAGCAAAAACATTTAAAGATGCACATTCTCGGGAAAATTCGGATGATAACCAGGCAACAAAGCGAGAAGAAACGCTGCAATTGGATTCAGGTACTACTATGTGCTTCATTGATGGTTTTTGGTCTGTGTCGGACTTGATGTGTGGTCAAGGTTGAATTTTTTTTTACCAGGACCGTACTCTTCACCTAGGCCTAAAAAGTTCAAGATGATGTCTGCCCCCATTGGACACGGAGCAGGAGGCCCTTCTTTGGGCAATGAAATGTTTGTAGGATCTCTCAATGCCACATATTTCTTTTATCATAGACTACAAGGACGTCATATCAATCGTGGAACATCAAGATAATCGGCCTTCATTTGACTCAGAGGTTGATTTTAATTCCCTTAAGTCTTTTTTCTTCTTTTTCTATTTGTATTTACCTCGTTTAAACAATGTATGTGCATATCTCTTAGCCAAGAAGGCTTGAGCATGAGAAGTTCTCTTTTCCCATGTAAGCTCTAAAACACCAGATTGGTTCTTCTTCGAGAAAAGTCGTATCCTAAAGCCATATACATATGGATGTTGCAAGTTTGATGCCAAAAAAGGTTGTACATGTTATTACCAATTATACTTATTGTTCTTATCCTACCAATGTGCCATTAATACTATTTATACCATAGTACTTATTTGTATCTATCTACTATTCAACTTCATGAATCCATATGTACTATCGATATATATGAAAATTCTAATACAATATAGATCTGAAGAAAACTTTTTAGTATCTATGCATATTATTGGGTTGATTGTACTGTCACCCGCACTATATGTGTTCAAACGGGATCCACTCAGAATTTTTGCCTTTGCACTTGCCAGGCCAGAAAATTTTAAAACTTCACGATCTTTTATATTCTTCATAATCACACAAATCCAATTGAAATCACAATTTCGATTAGTAAACCATGATTTCACGTTTTACTATACCGTGTTTAGGGCTGATCCAGATTTATTTGGATAATACATAATCCGAAAATGAAACTCTTTATTTTTTTTAGAGCGTTTGCTATCTTTTTCTTCCCAAAATCGATTTCCCAAAAAATAGAGTTCTTGAGAGTGAAAGTGGAGATTTCAAATTAAGAGTGTAGATTTCGAACTGAAGTTGAACGAAACTTGTCTTCAGTCCAGATTAGTTAGGTGAATCGATTGAGAATGTTGGGACGGAGGCAATATAATTTATTTGCTTGTATATTCTGGGAAACCCATTTTTACTGAAATAAAAATAATTTCAACAAAAACTTGTAAATTAAAACAGCATTTTAATGGCAAAACGATGAGTTTTAGAGACGACTCATTTTGTCTCAGACCAATGTTCATCGGAAAAGTCACAGAACAGAGCTTCGCTTCCTCCCCAAATGAACAACGACAAAAAGAAGACACTTTCCCAGATTAAAGAAAAAGTCTACGAAGCTCTTAAAGGTGATTAGATTCCTTTAGACCAAAATATATATAATTTTCACCAGTTTAAATCATGAGGTGGTGCCAAAGTTCATATTTTGATTTTCAATGCTTTATCAATGGAAAATTTTGTTTTGGATGAAAAATGATTAATAGAGGGATTTTTAGAGTTAAGTCGGATTAAAAAAACAGATCAAGGGTCAGGTGAAGCTTTTTGAATGTCGAAAATTGACACCGGAGCCGATCAGAGAGTTAGACAAGATTGGAGGTTGCTGGAAACTCATTTACTGCACAATCATTGTATTGGGATCTAAATGAATCAAATTGGGTTTTCGAGATTTCATCTATCACGGTGATCTTCTTCAACATATCCACATTGCTCAGGTATGCAAATCAAAAATGAAATCGATTTCAGATGGATTATAAGAGAAGGATAGGATACCCTCTAAAAGAAATAGAGGGTTTCATTTTTGGATTATGGATTATCCAAGTAAATTGGGATCAGGTGTAAATGCGATATAGTAAAACGCGATATAGTAAAACGCGAAATCACGGTTTACTAATCAAAAGTGTGATTTCAATTGGATTTGTGTGATTATGAAGAATATAAAGTATGGTGATTTTTAGTAAAGTTTTAAAAAAATTTTGGATTGGCAAGTTAAAAAGGAAAAAGTTTGGATGGATCCCGTTTGAACTAATATAGCACGGTAGGATTGTTAGAGTTAACTTTATATTATTAAGTTATTGTTGATATTTCGTATGGGCTTTATGTTATGAAATCGAAGAAATAAATAAAATTTGAAATCTAAAAAGATATCTAAATCTTTTTACAAAGTATTGGTGGCAATTTTTTGTATTCTTATTAATTTCGAATTAATTTATTATGATACTTGAAATCATGAAATTTATTTGTAACAAATTTATCTTCACTTGAAAAATAAATTATCATTCTATTTCAAATGGGACATCGAAAATATCAGGATCAACACAGTGTAGATCCGGACCAAAAACTCCAGGTTGAGTCATAGACGAAAATGTGAAGTTTGGAGTCAGCGGTTGAGGATACTCAACTCTTATTGATTGCAATGAGTAAGCATCTTGCATTTGTTGGGGCGAGCCATTGAAACAGTAAGAATGAAAAGTAGTTGGCATGATGACCGGTTCAAAACCCTTGGAGTTTGGCATTGATTTTTTAGGAGCTTGGGGTTGCGAATGAGCTTGTGCGAGCATATGAGAAGGATATGTATCAAATGGTTGTTGGAATTGGTCTCCATTAGATTCTGATGAGTCTTCGAGTAAGCTTTGAAGATAACTCATATACAATGAGACGTCAGGATCCTCTTGAACCGCCATGGGACTAGGAGGAATCGATGAGCTCGGGTTTATCGGATCCGGTATTATTTTCTGACACTTTGGAAGGTTTTGAGGTAGACACTCACATGATTCATAACTCGTTAGTTGCTGAACAAGGCTTTTGAAGTTGTTCTTGTTTGTTATGTACACTTGCAATTGCGGTTGTGGTTGAGGTACGGGGTTAGAGTTAGAATTTAGTTGGTGGGAATGACTCTTTCTAATGTTCTTGCCTGGCTTATTCACTCTCAAGTAATCATTTTTTGGTCGTTGATTCATCTTTTAAGAGCAATAGAGTGTTACTAATCAAGCTAGAAAGCTTCACGAGAATTTTACACACACATATGTATATATATATATATATGTACAATATTTCTCTATCATGAATATCCTAATTTATTTTAAATTCCTGATTTTTACCAATTTAGTTATTGATTTATTTCAGTAATAAGATGAATCCAACTTTAATATAAAGGATGTTTTCCTTTTAAAACTGTTTCCCGGACTTTATCAAAAAAAAAATCTGTTTCTCGGTATTTCCATAAGAAGTTGAAAATATGTATTACATGACACACTATATGTATGTGTGTATCTTCTTATTTTCTATTTTTATATATATTAAAATGAAATATATTACAGTATATAATCAAAAAAGGAAATATACTGCAGTATAGTGCTAATAATGAAATAAAAGTATATATTTATTTATTTCTTATAATAATTTTCTATGTTTATCACTTTTCTATATTTTCTCCTTTTTTCTATTTTTCCCTACTGTATATTTTTTTTCTTTCACTATTATCTTGGAGAAGTTTTAAGTATTATTTAGGTTGTTCTTCTTCTTTTTTCTAGTGAAAAAGCTCTCGTACAAAAAAAAAAAGTTAAATAAAAAAGAGCTATCATGTAGAATGTAGATTGTTTTTTTTTGTCGTCAATAGAATGTAGATTTTTTAACACCTCAAACGCTTATATTTTAAAGAATGTTTGCATGTAATTTACTTTTTCATATGATATCATTTTAATATTTTAATATAATGAATATTTTTCCGTATAACATCTTAAATTTTATAAGAATTTTTGCATATAATATCATTTTGACGACCAAACATTTAAATTTATTTGGGGCGATTTTTTTTCTCTTTTAAATATTTATTGTTAAAATCACGTATTACAAATGGAAATAAAAAAATTGGACACGGAAAATAAATAGACCAATCACTTTTGGGGCGATTTTTCACTTAGCTTTTTTGGGTTGATTAAGAGGCTTTACTATTTTTCCTTTTTTTAAATAATTCCTCCTCTCTTTACTGAGTGGAGTTTATTCCGGCTTAATTGCGACGGTTTTTTATGTCCGTTCCTTTAAAAAAAAACGGTGTGATCTTAACTTTTTCAATCGAAACTTGTCTATCACTCTCAAATATATCCTGCTTTGAATATTGTAGCCATAAATGCAGATTTTTTTTAGTGTTTTAACCTAATTGATAATTCTATCAATGCTGAAGGAACTCTGCTTATGACCATCTTCAAGATGCGTGTTGAGCGATGTCCCTTGAAGACAATATGAACCAATTGATCATCTTAACAGTTGCAACAAGCTGTAGAAGAAATTTCTCAACCAATGCATGATTGTAGATGAGGCACATTGATCTCTTTACATTTTATTGGGCTATGTTATCGCTAAAAAAAATAACGTAAAACTGACGGATATATCTGTCTGTTATAAATTGTCAGAAATAAAGTTATTATCCGAAATCTGTTAGTATTTCTTACAGATTTCTGACATATTTCAAATATCTTATATCCGTCGAAAATCCAATATCTAGATTCCGTCATAAATCCGTAAAAAAAACTGTCGGTTATTAGACAGAAAACCGTCGGTTTATTTTCTGACGGAATAACTAATGGATTTATAATAGAATATATTCTGACGGATTTCCGATATGTTATTTCCGACGGATTCCGATATTGGAGAACTGACAGAATTCCGATGGATTTTCGATATCGGAGATCCGATGAAATAAATTCAGACGGATTTCCGACGTAATTGTTTCCGACAGATTTAAACTATTTTTAAAATATATATATATATATATATAATAAAATATGAATATTAAAGAAAAATATAATTAAATTAAAATTAAAATTAAATAAAAATAAAAATTAATTAAAATGAAATTTAAATTATTTAAAACAAAATAAAAATTATCCACAATAAAATAAAAAATTATCCAAAAGAAAAAGAAAATTATTCAAAATTAAAAAAAATGAAAAATTGAAAATGTAAAAATATATGATTCTAAGGAGGGGGATGGAAGGAATAGAAGAAGGCATCCATCTGATCCGGCATTGATTTGAGCTATGCAGTCGTGTCTTCTTTGATAGTCTTAATCTTGTTGTTGAGAACTTTGATCTCGGCTGACTTTTCTTCCAGTTGTCTCTAAGTTGAGGATCTCTGTGATACCTCGAAATAGTCGAAGATGGCAACGACTACTCCTCTGGAAGTCCAAAAATACGGTCTTTGGACTTTTGAAGTGATTTACGAAACAAAAGATAGTAAATCATTAGTAAAAAATTAAATTGATAAATTTCAAAAAAAAACAAATGTTACTTACTTCGTAGACAAATTCCTTGAGCTTATCAATCGGAACTTCGGTGCACGGAGGATTTCCTTCAACAATCGGCTGTGATTGGAGAAACTCCTCTCCTAAACTTGTCACGTTCTCCACGATCTCTCGAGCAACCGGATCTTGGATTTTTCCATCTTGCGGTTGGTGTGCACATCTTTTAGCAAAACAAGATGCGAATGTCAGACAACTTTTTGACGAAACTGAAAAAATGTAAAACTTTCAGTAAGTTAATAAAGTGAAATAAAAGTTTAGATTTCAAGAAACTTACCAGTTGTTGTTCTCGGGGAACCTTGCTTGTTGCTCTAAAATTTTGAGTAGCAATTTCTTGCCCTTCCGGTCACTCTTCCTATTGGTTGATTGAGTAACTGATGTTGCCTGAGTTTCGTCCATCCTTCAATACTCAACCAACCTGTTCTAAAACTCCGCGTTTCCAAGAACCTCCCAAGGAATGTCATTCTGATTCCACTTTTCCTTCCACCGTTTAGCTTCCTTGAGTACACCTTCGATGTTTTAACATCAAACTCACGTCTAACCCGAGACGTGAGGTCTCTATCCCAAGTGAAATCTTGCTACAAAACGAAATGGTTAAACATAAAAAATTCCAATAAAATCTATTATCATAAATCTAAAAACTTGAAATTTTAATGTTAAAATAAAAAAATAAAACATACCGTCAATTGGCGAACTATAGATCACGCTTAGGCAGCGGCATAAGGGATTATATCGCATACGGATGCTGTAACATTTCGTTGGACATACGGTTGATGGATTTCGTTATCCCATTATGGGATATATGTAACCTAAAACAAAAATAGTTGTAAATTGTTAAAGAATAAACAAATTAAATTAAAAATAAGAAAAATAAATTTACCAATTTGACGCAATATTTCCCATTATAGGATGAAGATGAGGCAATCTTTCCCAACCGGATTGAGAAACAAAATTCTCTATGCTCATATGGGTTGGAACAGAAGCCGCTTGATGAATAGCTGAAGGAGATTGAGTCTCCGTAATTACCGATAGATTCGTGGTTTTAAAAAAATCATATTCCCTTGGAAATCCATCAGAATTTCCCACGGGTTTGTGGTTTAAAAAAATTAATATACCATTGGAAATCCGTAAGAAATTTTGTAAAATCCAACGGATTTCCAACGAATTTGGGGATTTTGACAAAAAAATAACATACGAAACTAACTAAGAATACAAACAAACTACTCTAAATCTTGAGATGATCCCTCTGAATGAATTGAGTCTGAATCATCCTCGAATTGTCCACGTGATTTCTCTGAGTCCGAATGAACTAATGCTCAACAAGATCCATTTGATAAATTATAGTTGGCTGCAAGGCATCGTGTTCTCAAACTCCATTTATTCTTCCACTTAGGTTAATAGCCGTAACTTTAATCCAAGGGTCTAAACGATAAGTAATCCAAGGGTAACGAATGTAGCAAACCTAAATAAATGAAGATAATTTGTTAAAACTCAGATATATTAGTAAGTTAAAATACAAAAAAATATTTTTATTGAATCATACATGGTTTGCTTGTGACACTAGATAAATGGATCATATTTTAGAAATCTTCGTCTTGAATGTATCGATGTCACGTCAAATTGGTCAATTTGAATACCATGACTGGATCATACCAATTGCATTTAAACATAATGCACCTCAAGTCCAACATTCCTGAATATCGGACTTCTAAGATTTTATTCATGATGTCGTAGTGAAATACATCACATGATTGAGCTGAAACACCAAAGTTTGAATTTGGTCTTGTTCTTCCCTCCTCATGAATCTTAAACGCATATCCCCTAGTGCAATAGCTATGATATGAAGTTACAATGTTGTTTGGACTATTAATAAACTCCATTAACCATGTCGGAAATGATTTACCATTTTCTATGCCTTTAGATACCTATGAAAATAAAATTAAAGAATAAGCATTGTTCAAAGATAAATATTACAATTAAAAATTAGTAAAATTATTTAAAACTTATATAAAATCGCAACCAAGATGCAAATTCTTGTTCTTTTAGGATGTCAAGTTCTGGTTCTGTCTTATTCGGATAATAGCTCTGTACTATCGCCATGTAAATTCTGTAAGAAAACAAAAACTTAATAATCACATATTAATTAATTTCAAATAATTTCTAATTGACAAAAACAAATGAATCATTACCTCTCATACTCCACAATATCCTCACAATTTATGAGGATATACATATGCAAGTATGCAAACTCATGCTCTAATAATTTCTGTTTCTTTCCTTTTCCACTTACTTATCGCTTTTCTCACCTCTTTTGAAAAAGATGTGCAAAGGCAAATGGAAGAAGACGTTTCATCACAACATGAAAATCATGACTCTTTATTCTAATAAACTTCTCTTCAGCGGAGTCCACGCAATTTTGCAGATTAGATGCGTATCCATCCGTGAATTTTACATCATCCTGAATTCAATCAAAAAATGTCTCTTTCTTAACTGCGTTTAACCGGTAGGCCAGCATATGACATCTATCATTATGCATAACAAGAACAAAATTCCAAAAATAAATCAGTGGCAAGTCTAATCTAGACTTCATATTGTCTTGCGTCTTCTTTTCCACGTTTAAAACAGTGTTCATGATGTTGTCAAAAAAATTATTCTCAACGTGTATAACATCTATATTGTGACTCAACAAATGATATTTCCAAGAAGGTAAATCCCATAAAATACTCTTTTTATGCCAGTTATGAAATTCACCGACACCGTCAATAGGATCATGTCCATTACCCCCACAGTAAGGAGTTCTCTCAGCGCCAAAATCTCTTAATTGCTCCAATATACAACGTCCATCAATCTTCGGAGCTGCACAGTCAAATATTTGCTTGTTCTTTGTAAACAATGTTCTAGACCAACGTTAAGAATGATCACTTGGTAGAAACCTTCTATGCCAATCAAACTAATACGTTTTTCTTCTGTGTTGTAATTGGAATGCATCAGTGTTGTCTTGGCAATATGGGCATGATAATCTTCCATGAGTTTTCCATCGAGATAACATATCATATGCTGGGAAATCGCTTATGGTCCACATAAGAACCGCACACATCTTAAAATTCTGCTGCAATGAAACATCAAATGTTTCAACCTCATGTTTTCATAGAATTTGTAACTCATAGATCAATGGTTGGAAGAATACATCAAGTGACCTCCTTGTATGCTTTGGACCGGAAACTAGCACGAAAAATAACAAAAACTCTCTACGCATACACAAAGATGGTGGAAAATTGTAAGGTATTACAATTATCGGGCACAAAGAATATTGTCTTCCATGTTTTCCAAATGGATTGAAACCATGTATACATAACCCAAGGTATACATTTTGTCGCTCATAGGCAAAATCTAGATACATTGATTGGAAATATTTCCACGCTTCTACATCCGAAGGATGTGTAATATTTCCATCTTGACGATGCTCTGAAAACCATCTCATTGCCTTTGTTGTGCACCAATATTGATATAACCTCTTCAACCTCTCTGTTAATGGTAAATACCACATTTGTTTATAAAGAACTGAAACTCTCCCACTAGTTTCTTGAAACTGTGGTTTTCTACAAAATCGACATTTTTAATATTTTTGTCCTCTCTCTAATATATCATACATTTGTCGATGCACACATCTATCATCTGATACGGCAAACCAAGACCAGCAACAAGTTTTTGTGCCTCATAGTATGATGTTGGTGAAAATATTTTTCACAAAATCTGTTATTGCATCAACACTTTCTTCTGCTAATTTATAGCCCGTCTTAATATTTATCATTCTACTTGTTGATGATAACGATGAATGATATTCTCTACAACTGCTATATAGTGGATGTTTCGCTGTATCTAATATATAAAAAAAATGGCGCTTCTGTATTTTTTTCTTATATCCTATCTCCATCCTAATCGGTTGACTGCATGTTCTTGCTAAATACATCATTCACCATCTCAACCGTACTTGTACCTATATCTACTTCTGTTCTATCTCCTATGTTATCCGTAATATTTAATTCACTAATACTACCATAATCACAATTAGTTTTTCCATGTAAATATCAAATCTTATAACTCGGCATAAACCTATTACTATACAAGTGATGTCAAACTAACTCAACCCTTACATTATGAGAATTTCGGCATATATTATAGGGACATTTAATCTTACCATTTTTTTTTGCTCTCCGTTGATTTCCGGCCAATTCCATGAACTTGCAAATTCCTCGTGGATAGTCATCTTTCAGTAAGTTTAAATTTGGATCCATCATAGGTTCGTCTATCCATGACCAAAAATATTTACCATAAGATATTTTTTTCAACTTTTGCGATTTCTATAAAGAGATTGAATGAAGAGGTGGTGTGAATGAATGAAGAAATGTGGAAACATATATATATATATATATAAGTCGTAGCCATCGGAAATCCATCAGTATACAGAAATTCAAACGGCTATGACAACAGTTATATTAACGTTCTTATTTATCGACGGATTTCTGACGGACATCAGTCAGAATTCCATCGGAAGTCAACGTTCATTAATTCTGACGGATTTGTGTTTGTCTGTTAGAAATCCATTAATTTTGTTCCGACAAATGCTATCAGTCGTAAAACTATCGGAATTTTCTTACGTATTGTACATCCGCTGCAAATTCCGGCGGTTTTGCGATTGTTTTGTATGTTTTAGTTATGATCTATTTTCAAGGTTTTGTAACTTGATCATAACAAAGATATATATATATATATATAGATATATATTACCAAGAATTATTTTGGTTCTTGATTCACTATTATAGCTTTTAGTAGTGTGTGGAACTGTTTCGATACTCTATATTCGTTCATGTATTTTGGTTTACAGAAGTTTGGATTGACTTTTTAGAATACGATATTTGTACGTGAATGAAAAAATTGAGGAATTAAATTGGTTACTTTTTTCCTAAAAATGACCGAATATAACATTTATATGTAGTGTGTTCATAAAATCTGTATACTACAAATATGACTGAATAAAATCTATACATATTCATTTTTTAAATGAGCTTAAAACGGATATTACCCTATCAACCCCTCAGTTTTAAGAAATTTACTAAATGTACCAACCATGATCATTTCAGCTCATTTCATTGCACGAAGATGGTTTAAACCTTCTCGACCTTAACGAAACGACGTCCTTGAAGCTTGACTTGCCTTTTACATTACCAGCCCTAACCGAACCCGTCGGTATTCTTCACTGCTGTGGAATGATAGTGTCTCACCTTCGAAAACAACAATGAGTTAGCTATTTGGAAACCTACTTCCAAAATATTCAAGAGTGTGCCGATGATTAAACTGGGACGTCAAACCAAAAATATGTTGGGATTCGGTTATGACCGGGTTTCTAAGGATTACAAAATTGTGACGATTATTGAACAGAAAACTAATATGTTTACGTTCAAAGAAAGTTCTTGGAGAGAAAGCCAACCAATTCCCTCTAGTGATTGCTTCTCGGCCCTTCTTCAGAGATTGGTCCTGTACGGTTGTGGACCATTGTATATATTGGATAGCAGACCGGTCCAACAAGGAAAAATCCATCTTATGCTTCTATGATGTTTTCAAGATTAGAATTCAATTAATGGTTAAATGTTTCAAGGGGAGAAGAACTATGCGTTATCCATCACTACCCAATTCTAAATGAAGATTTATGTTTATGTATGTAATCCCTAATTTTGGTTCAATACAAAATGGTATTGAATAAAAAAAGTAATTGGGGGTGAGAGAGGCTCGAACTCTCGACCTCAGGATCACTCAACTTTAGCTATGAGACCTACGCGCTAGCCAACTGCGCCACCACCCCAATTTGTTTACTGAGTGAAGATATTATTCTTATCACCAAATGATTCTACAGACAAGGTCTTGTGGGAGAAAGAGACCTCTTTTTCATCAAAATTTTGACAGGACCAATCTCTCTTTGTCTCGTTCATAAGCTTGAAGCAGTCGGGATTAGTGGCTCATATGCCCCTCCAGCCATCAAAATTAATAATTATATCCATCTTAAATTATTATATCCCTTTCTAAGTTGAAAGACCAAATTATCTATCATTTTTTCAATTCTTTAAAACAAATCTTAATTAAAAGTAAATAAAATAAAATTGTAATGTGGAGGAAAGAGCATAAATATGGAGAATCAATACTATGTAGCCATGTGTAAAAGTCAATTTATCTTTTTATTTCTTCTTTGTTGCCGAAATAAAACGGAAAAAACATCATTGTTTGATTATTAAATTTTTATTTGAGGTGATTTTTTTTTTCTTTTTTTTATTGTTGTCATAGTAACAACTTGATGTTGTTTTGTGTGTGTATAAACCTATTCGGGAGATTGAAATTGCAATGTTCATAGATATTGAAATTATGATATATTATATATTTCAAATAATATTTGTTTTTGTGTGCACATTGGGTTATTAAACTAGTTTTTTTATCGATTAGTGTCTTACATTGTTAATAGTTGGTGTTTTATGGATTCTCGTGGTGAAATCATACTGAATCGTATGTTGGTAGAAATCAAAACTGTTGGTAGAAATCAAAACTGTTGGTAAACATGAAATTATCCAGAATGAGTACAATTGATACAACTACGTACATTTAATAAAACTGGTATAACTTAGTACCACTGAGACTACCAAAAAACTAATATTCAATGTTATTTTTATTATTTTCAGTGACGATGAACAATATTCTCTGCATAATCATATATTTTTATTATGAAGGATATTATAGAATGGATTGAAAGCGAATATCAAATTTACACTTTAGTGATTAAGACATCTATAGAGGAGGTCACTTATTATGAATTGGTTCATGACATATGTAAGAAGATGATGAGAGATGAAGCTGTTACGAAGCTGAAGCTGTTACGAAGCTGAAGCTGTTACGAAGCTGAAGCTGTTACGAAGCTGAAGCTGAATTACATTCGGCAAATGGATCCTAAGCGAAGACCATCATTTATCTCGAATGATGAATAATTTTTTGGCTCTTTGATGGCAGAATATAAAAAGAAAAAGGAAGAAATCAAAAAGCCATGTACCCAATAGTTGGAAAACATGGCCGAGGAAAGTCGAGTTGTAGAAGCTGAGGTTTGAATAGTAATGGCCGAGGATTGAGTCAAAGTGACCGAAGATCGACACAAAGTGGCTGATGCATGTATGGATGGTTTTAGTGTGGTGATTTTGCAACAAATGTCACTTAGTTATATGCTTGTGTTGTTGTTGGTGTATGATTTGGTTATTTGCATTAAAAAGACTAGTTTATGTTTTCTTATGGTAAGGTACAAATAAGTAAAACTGGTGGTACAACTATTTTTAATTTGTTTTTAAGTTTGACTATTTGTATTATAAAGATTATGTTTGTATTAATTTGTGTTCATTTAAGATCAATGTCATTTATATAACCAAGAAAAAATGTGAATTTTTGGTTGTTGGACACATAACATCATATTTTATCCCTAAATGTTTTATACTCTTAAAAATTGTTTAGTTGTAAGACATTTGAAATTACCAAAATGGTGAAAAAATATTTTTTGGGTATAACTATAAATTTTAAGCCATTAAAATACAATTGTGTACATTTAAGATACAACTAAAAAATTAGGTACAAATACAATACAATTACGAAACAACATATTAAATACTTTTTGTCGAATTTTAAATACTTTAAATGTACTTTGTTAGATCCTAAATACTTTAAAGGCTGAGTGGTTTGCTGTTTCTTGTCTGTCTATTCGACGATCCATGTAGTATACAAAGGTTTTGTGTTTGTTGTGTCTTATTGATTATAGCCAAGAGGAAACATAAAAATACCCAAAAAAGAAAATCACCAAAACTAAAACATTTATCAGAATTCATAAATGCATAAACTGTTCTCATTGTATATTTAAGGATAAGATAATGATATCCAAGTTAGTATTTTAATTTGTGTCGTCCATGGATCACAATGGACTGCTCTATTAGCTCTTTTATCGTCGTAAAAAAGAAAGGTGGAGTCAAACTCCAGATGCCTAAATATGTAATAGCCTTTTATCCTCGTAAGAAGAAAGGTGGAATCGAACTCCAGATGCCTAATATATAAATAGAACACTTAAATATTTGTCAAAAGAAAAAGAAAAAAACACAATGAGATATTTAGAATATTTTCGACCACGTTTTATGAAAGTAGGTTGATGATATTTATGTTTAATGTGGACCATTCTAACAATATTTTATATATCCATTAATTTCACCATTTTATACAATTTCTCTTCATCATCTAGAATTTGTGTAGATATCAATATTTCTTTTTTTGTCACCTAAAATTTGTGTGGAAATCAATCAATTTGTAGTAACTAGTACATATTACTCATATCGTATATACACGTTACACATTGGAAGATACAATAATAACGATACAGACTCGAGATGTAGAGCAAAAGAAGAAGAAACTTGTCGCTCTATATTTGGACTTTCTTACATAAAAAAACTACACCTACAAAATTACTGAACCCACTAAAACAGATTAATTATAATTTAACCCCATTACTTTCTAAATCAACACGTAAACCACCATTTATTAACCGATCTTTGAAATCAAACTTGCCCGGAGCTGTTCCTGCGTATAGATCCTAAATCCCATCTTCACCGTCGCTTGCTGAATCATCAAATCGTTAACCACCGACATGCTCGCGTGATTCACCTCTAGCTCCAAATCCATCAACGCCGACATCAATCTCGCCGCCGGATGATTCCTCTTACTCGATTCTACTCTAATCATCGCGTCCCAACCAATTACCTTCACTTCGATCTCCATACCAACCGGTTTAATCGCCGTAACTGAAGAAGACGATGATAAATCTCCACCTGCGCTCGCTTTTCTTCCGGCGAGCTCGATTTTAACTTCCTCGAGCTGGTTTTTGATTTGGATTTTCTCAGATTCCGTTTTGGTTACCTTTGATTTAAGCTCGTTGATGTAAGCTATGGCGTCGCCGAGTAATGAAGCTTTATCCATTTTTGAAACGTTTGGTACAACCGCTCGTAACGCGTAGAATCGTTGGTTTAATTTCTCGCGCCTTTGTCTCTCTGCTTCGACGTGGTTTAGTGGTTCTTCTCTACCGTTCGCCGGTTTTCTTCCTCGTTTCTTCGGACGTTTCTCCGGTATTTCTTTTACGACGGAAGCTTCTAGATCGGAGTGATCTGATTCTCCAGCGGTTTTATCTCCCCCGCCGAATGATAGGAGTTTATCTTCGGTTAATCCTATAGACTTCTTTCTCTTATTCTCGGATTGTGTTTGACCCGAATAAGATCTCGGATCCGGGTTTCCGGAGCCCCGTTTAGTCTCATCACCGAAGCTTAATATCTCGCCAGATCTTGGTTTAACCAAGGTAGAACTTGACGTAGAGAAATTAAGTTCTCGGGAGAATTGGTTATTGAATTTCGGGTTTTGGGTTTGAGAATGAACCGGACTTGGAGTCGGATCTAGATTCGGGTTTTCGGTTATTGTGCTTGAGCTACCATTTTCGAACTGAATAGACTTGGAAAAAAGCTGAGAGCTAGAGCTTGGAGCTCCGTTACCCGGCTCATTCGACCCGAGTGTTCCTATTGCGTCATTAATCCACATAGACGGGTCGTTCTCGCCTTGATCCGGGTCAAGGTTCCAATTAAGACCCGATAGATCTCCAGCGTCACCGTCGAAATTGAAAAGTATTCGGACCTTATTCATAAGATCCGAACTCTGTTGGATCTGCTCCGTTGACCCGAGTTCCACAACTCCGTTCGCACAAGGAATACACGCAATAGTCTGCATCCCAAAAACCCCTCCTTGCTTCGCCCGTTCACAACCCGACCCGGAAAACTCTTCCGACCCGGAAACCCAAACCGTGTTAGCCGTTGAAAACGCTTTTCCCGCTAATCCAGAACCGCAAGCAAAGCTCCGCGTCATCGAAACCAAGAAAAACCACTCGGTATCCGTAACCTCCTCGTCGATAGCATCATCCGACGGAGCAGCACCACCGGAGATCAACGAATTAAGCTCACGCAACACCTTTTTCCGATACTCCTGATCCGCCGGAGTAGAAAACAGTGGCGAACTCGATCTCTTTCTCGGATTTGCCTTTTCTTCACCTTTATAATAACCGTCTCCCCAACCAAGCACGGAGGCGCCGGAAAAGTCATACGACGGCTGCCAGAATATAGCATAGGTCCAGTCTTCGTGTGTTCCTTCAATTAAAGCTTGTAGACGCTGCTGAAGAGTCTCCTGATTAAATCCCGCCGGTACCGGAATCTCCATCGCCGGCGCCGGAGCTGACATCGTCTCCGTTGTTGTCGTTGTTGCCGGTGGCCATAAGGTTGAAGTATCGGAGGAGCTCATGAAAGCTTCCATCATCGAAGCGTTATCGTCGGTGGTCCAGAGATTCATCGTCGGTTGTAGCCGGTATTCAGTCATTTACATAAACCGGTCGCCGGTTAAAAGATATGTTTATTGAGAGAGAAGAGAAGGAAGTCGTCGTAGTGGAGAAACTGAAGTGCGTCTGTGACGATTATATATCTGTAACTAATCTTGAGGGTGAATAAGTAATTACATAGCTAGGTATATTACGTGGCGTATTTTTATTGGGACACGTGGATTGCTGAGCGAGAAAGAGAACCTTCGATGAACTCACGTCCCCATTTAACCCCATCGACTGTTGGATCGACGCGGTATGGCTAAAGACCTGAGTGAGTGAGATCGTGCGGTCGTTGATCGCGCGTAGATTGCACGTTTTTTATTGATCGGCTGAGATTTAAACTGTTTTAGAACCACAAGACAGTGAACTGTGAGCTCTGTGGAAAAGCACTTTACAATGACTTTTCAGTTAGTTTTTAATTACTTTTTCTTTTTAAATGTTGATGTTTAAAATTATATTCTATTTCACATTTTTTTTAGTTTTGGATTAGGGATAATATTTTTGAATTGTTTTATATTGAAATCATAAGACTGTAAAAAATTTTAAACTACTTAAAAATATTACCTTTGAATATATTTTTAGGTTTAAATGATATTTTTGAAATATCAAAATATCGTTTAAATATGAAAAATTATTGCATGGCATTTACGAGATCCACATCATCCTTTTGTCATCTAGAATCTCAATTATCAGTTACTACTGTTCAGGTTTAATTAGTTTTGAGATTTGCATATCTATATAACGTGGCCTGTGCACACCGTGGCTAATTAATAATTTATAAATTCAAAAAGTTGTGTTTGTCTTAATATGTAAAATTATAAGAGGGTGAAATGCAAGCGAGAATCTCAAAACTCCAAAATGATTCTTGTCTACTTAACTAATAAATTTGTTGACGAATAAAAAAAGAACTAACTAACCCCCTAATGACTAACGCTATTGTTAGCACATGCTTTAAGAAAAGGAAGAAACCCTTATATATATTTGTTGCATTCACATTTCACGATTAACACATGCTAACTAAGTTATATTCTATTGTTTTATTTGAAATATTAAAATGTTATTTTTAAAGTCAGAGCAATAATTCAAGTAGGTGAGTGAATGACATCATTTGGCAACTTTTCCTCCATTTATGACAATAATACGCCATCGTCCCATTAATATTTACCCCTAAGTCTTAAAATCCAAAATTTATCAACAAAATCAAGATAAAAGTTAATCAGCCAATTCCCGGTTCAGTTTGTTCTTACGACATTATTTAATTTAAAAAAAAATTAAGATCAAAGATATATTTCTAAAATTCTTACAAGGAAATCTTTTTACTAAAATCTAAATATATTTTACGGTTAACTTTCTTTTCTACTGTGCGGTTAATTTTTTTACTAACATATTGAATCAACCAAAATAATACTCTATGACACCGGTAATGAAAAAATAAAATAACACTTCATACTCGTAGGATAACAATTGTCATATTATAAATATATTAATCTTATTACTGGTTGGTATGAACTTTTGGAATTCGCAAAACGATTGAATTGGCGTAGACAATTTAAAAGAATGTCAAGTTTTACTGAGTTTCCACGAATTTGTTGATGCAATAACAATTTGATGAAGAATCTTTGGAAGGACGAATAGATCCTCTTGAACACCCTCTTATACTAGAGTTAGGAAGATACCGCACGACTGGTCGAATAGTGGAAAAGAGAGAACGAATGTGATAGTCATCCCGCAACTAGGAAGATACCGCGCAACTGGTCGAATAGTGGAAAAGAGAGATCGAATGTGATAGTCATCCCGCAACTAGAAAGATATCGCGCGACTTGAAATTTTTTTAGAATTACCTAAGAATAGTTTCGTCTTCCTATCTGATGACATTTAATGTTTGGTACTATGGAGCTAAAGATGATTTGTGAGGAGTAAAGGTCCATGAGCTAAACTCCCAAAATTCAAATGGAGATGAAATACTTGCCTTACAAAGCCCTAAGAGAAGCCTTTGGCACGCGCCTCCAAAGACTCTCGTATTGGTCAAGTGATAGGAATTGTTGTTTTATGGGTACTCTGCCAAAATTGTTTTATGAGAATGGATTTTGAGTAATATATAAAGGATATGAGCCCAATTACTCATTGCTAATTGGTTTTGAGTTAGAAGTACATAAATCTTAACATGGTATCAGAGGCCGAACACACGACGGCCCGATAATCCGGTCCAGAGAAATGGTCTGATCACCCCCACTAATTGATGGTCCAAAAGAAGACTCAATTCTATCGAGATAATTAAAAGAGCATTATTTCAAGGGGTGTGATGGATTATATCGAGAGTAATGGGTAGAAGAGTCATTATCTCAAAGGGGTGTGTGAAAAATATCTCATATTGGAATATGAAAATGGATTTTGAGTAATATATAAGGGATATGAGTCAATATACTCATTGTCAATTGATTTTGATTTGAAACCCCATAAACCTTAACAGTTTTGTAGATGAAGTATCCATGTGTCGCGTGTTGACTGAGTATTTTTTAAAACATCTTCCATTTATTATTTGAAATATAGTTTAGACAAAGATGATATAAACATGATACAAACACATTGAGTAATATTATTAGCAATAAAAATCATAAAATGATAGAAGCGATTTTTGATGATAATTTTACCGAAAGTCTTACTAACTAACGGAATATCAATCCGATATATTATTTCTTTGTATTCGAATTTAAGCATATGCGATTTTTATTTATGGTTGTTCTCAATTTCATGAAAACTCTATAAACTTTGTCGCGTGAAAAATCTGTATTATTTCGCCAAAATCTCTATCTTTACTCTCATGATGTCTTGTTCGATAACCCAGTGTTTGATTTTTATGTAGATTTGGTTTCCGATTGAAGACTAAAATTTTCTCTATCATAGAAAGATTCCAGAATCTCATACTTGGCATATTTGAGAAAATATAGAGTTGGTATCGTCAACAATCCAACACAAAACCGAATAAACCAAGAGAAAACTCTATACAAGAGAGAAAAAAACAGTTATCCATTGGAACTGACCATACGTAAATAATGTGAGAATGAATTATCTCCGAATAATTCATTACGAATAGTTAGTGTGATATATCACTAGTGCCGCTTGAAGGAACGAACCATTATGAACGGTTATGACATTGTAACAAAACCATCGTTGCACTCTGGATAAACACAGTCATCTTTGATTTTCGCAATGGTAATGAGATTCAAGCTGGAGAATATATTAGAAACACATATCAGATTGAAGATGAAAAGTAAATATATATGTAATACATAATTAGATATATATATATATATATATATATATAGCAGTGGCATAGTATGGACACAATATGCGTCGGCCACGAGCCATAACCAAATTGGAGGTGCTCGCTTTTAAGTACAAAAAATCACTTATAACAATATGTTCATTTATAAATTTACATAATAACTTTAGATGCACCTATCTTAGCAGAGCTTATTTAAATTATCTTTATAATTTAGAGACCAAATGATATTTAAAATTTAGAGACACACCAAGTGGATGGTGGTCTAGTAGTCTTAAGATTTGTGATGTAGTCACTAGTTTAACTCTATTTAGGAGGGATAATTTATACCTTAAATGTAATATTATCAATGGTTAGCTCCGAACACCAGAAAAGATTATGAATCAAAGATTTGAAACTCATACGATTTATTAATATATATATATATATATATATTGCGAAACACAAATATTTCGATCATATAGATTTGAACATTTTCTACGTGATTTAATTATATATTTTTCATTATATTAGTTGTATTTTATTTTTCCATTTTAAGTTTTACGTTTGAAAATTAATTATATGTTGAACCTTGAAAGTAATAGTAGCTTAAAATGGGGATTGAGTGCACAAGGAGGAATCCCACTAGTCACGCCAAAAGCATATTCAATTCTTTTTAATTTGTTATTTGTCAGTGTTTATCTTCAATTAGCTGTCAATCGTACTATTATCTGTCTTAATGTGATATCTAAACATTAAATTTTTCTCGTGAGTATTATTGTATAGTAAATGTTAATATTAAAAATAACACTATATCGGTTTTCTAACTTTTTCTACTTAACCTTAGTTTAAAATAGTTTCTGAGTTAATCAATGCTTTGGGGAGATGGAAGAAAATTTTTGATTAGCATCAAACCAAAAACACGTCGATATGCGTAATTATAATCGAGATAGTGATGATAATGATACTAAATTAAATTTAAAAATGAAAGTTAATTTAATCCAATATTGGACGGCAGGTGGGACAGTTCATCAATTTATTTTATTATTTCACATGGACCATGTGTAATACTATGCTGACGACAAAAAAAAAATACTATGCTTCTTTGTCCTCTGCTTTACGATCTTCTTTGTTTCCTTTCAAGATTTGATTCCTTTAATATATACATCAAGATTTTACCAATATGTCAAATATATTGTTAACACAACCTAGTAAATATCCCGCTTAGAGATGTAAATTCTTATTACTGATCTTACGATGTTAGTGCATTTTTAGATACTTGCGAAATTACCATGCATCTCTATATGCAGGAAAATTCATCACATTTGAGCGATTTTATGAAATATATCATTCTTATTTTTTTGTACATGTTATTTTTCGAATCTATACATCTTTGGAGTAGAAATTTAAGAAGGCTTTTAACAAAAAAAAATTTGAGAAGGCATAGATCTATTGGAAGAAAGAACTACAACTATATGAGGTCATTGGTGAGTTCGATTAGGGGTAGACAAAAACCTTGAATCCAATACGAAAAGTTCTATCTGAATTCTAATTTAAACTTGATAAATGATTTTATTGGAGTGTAAATCCATAAATTCGAAAATCCTTATCTGAACCTTATCCGAATTCGAAATCCAAAAATCCGATTCGAAAACTCGAAAATACATAATTACATATGGAAATATCCTAATTCGAGGATTGTATCCTATAAATGTGATTTTTGTATGTGTAATATACACAAATCTGATCTAAATCCAGACCAGAAAATCCAAAAAAAAAATCCGAAAATTTCGAAAAACTCCAAAAAAACTCAAAATTTTTGAAAAAAACTCAAAATTTTTGAAAAAAATCCAAAAGACCGAACCCCCCCCCCCCTCCCCAAAATCCGAATCCGATCAAAATTCAAAATTTTTGGGTTTTAATTCTGAAATTCAAATTCGACCAGAATCTGAATCTGATCCGAATCCGAACCTAAAAGATTCTACCCGAATCTGACAAATTATTTCGTTGAAATATAAATTTCTAAACCCAAAAATCTAAATCTGATAAAATTTTACCCAAACCTAAAACCTGAATTCACCCCCTATACTCGACCACTAGTTTACATGTCTACGTGAAGAAACATTTTATTCTTTAACAAAGAACAAAGAAAGGAACAATTTCTTAAATTGTTATACTAACTTTTTCGCCTTTTCAACTTTTCTCAAATACAATTTGGGAATGATTAGCTGAGAAATTATGTTCTATATTTTATATCTAAATTAATGACCACTAGTTTACATGTCTATAATAAATTAAATGTTAGTTGTAAAATAATGACTTGGACTTTTAAATAAACGGAATCACCATGCTTCTCTATAGGTAAAAAGATTCATCATATTTTAACGATTTAATGAAATATGTCATTTTTTGGGTACATGTTACTGTTCAAATAAATACAATTTTTGGACCAGAAATTTGTGGAAGAAAAAACAACAAATACTTGAGCTCACTCAAAAGCTCGACCACTAGTTTACATGTCTACGTGAAAGGAACAGTTTATTATACTACTATTTCCGTTTTAAATAAGTGTCATATTAGATTTTTCACAATTTTATGCTTTAACCCAAATTAATATACTCTACAATTTTTATTGATCATTATATTAAAATAGTAGAGATAAAACTGGAAAATTAATCATATATTTGAATTAAAATTCTAAAACAACATTTAATATAAAACAAAAAATCAATACTAAAACGACACTTATTTATAAATAGTGGAAGTATCTTTTTCGCCTTTTCAAATTTTCTCAAATACAATTTGGGGATGATTAGTTGAGAATTTTTGTTGTATATTTTACTTTTAAACTAATGACTGTAAAATTTTTAGTTGTAAAATAATGAATGTGATTTTTAAATAAAGTAAAGTTATGTACAGTAGAACCTCTATATTCAATATTCGATAAATTATCATTATAAATTAATAAAAATTTCTGGTTACAAGTTGAGACAATATAATAATTGACACAATTCAATAAAATAATAATATATATTTTTTAACTCCTATGTAAATATATGGTCTCATTAATAGGATAAATTAATAATTATATATACTTATAAAAATACAAAAATATTTAGTAAAATGTCACTATAGTGTTGTTTATTTATTCGTAAACTTACATTATTGTTTGAGGTTATCTCTAATCTTTCTTAATGTATCAAAAACTTATGGTGTTATCTTTTTTAATTGCATCCAAAAATTGTGAAGAGTTTTAGATGAGATAATTGATTTTCTATGTGTAACACAATATCATTTTTAACTTCATCATCAACATTAAAGATAGTAGCCATAAGTTTTTTATAAAAAAATTTAAAATATGTAAATTATAAGGTATAAGGAATTTTAGGTAAAAAAATATTTAGAAAATTGTGATTTTTTCAAAAACTTCTTATTTTAAATAGATTTTTTCAAATTATGATTTCTGGATTTTTTTTAAATATACAATTATTAATTTATCGATAAATTAATAATTATATAAATTAATAAAATACTCCTATCTAGACATTATTAATTTATAGAGGTTTGACTGTACTAGGAACTTTAGAAAATAAAAATTATCGGAAGAACAACTATAAGTATACAGTATTTAGCATTGTCAAAATATTAAAGTATACAGTATAAGTATACGGATGTTGTAATTTGAGACAGGTTATCAGATATATGGTTGCAATTTCCGTAGTTAAGACTTAATATAAGATTGTAGTTCTTCTTCTTGTTTTTTTACTCTCTCCCAAAAACCTACACACGTAATAAATTGCAAACAAAAGCTTTGTCGAGATTAGCTGGAAATGAACTCGTAAACATTTTATGTTATCTTGTTTTCGGTTATATTTCTACCTTTCTTTCTGTTTCGAAACTGTGAGAGGATGGAGAATGAGAGTTCGATTTTGAAGTCTAATTGATTAAAGGTTCAATCTCAAATTCTCAACATTATGTTTTGATTCAAATGAAGTTTGACACACAGAAAATGGTTGAAAAGTTTTGAAAACCAACAATAAAACTGAAAATTTTCCTTTAAAATTTGATAAGATATCAGACGCAGTTTAACATATTCCACTGTGGTTACTTTATTAAATCATTTTCCTTGCTCTTGAATTTGGTAGGTTATAGTATCTAACGTTTTCTTTTCTGTTTTGAAACAATTAAAGTTCTAAAAAGTAAAATTAATATGATGGTGCACACAATTTATGACCCAAAAAAACAACAACCCACTATATATATTTTTAAATAATGAGGGATTTCATTACAGTACATATATTATGAATTTAATCAATATATAAAATACATAATTAAGCTAATAACCAGATTATCTTATGTAGACAGTGTATAAGTAGACTTATATATATATATATATATATATGAGTTTTCGGTTAATTTTAAGTCCATTGGAGAACTTACGGGGTTTATCTACATTTAAATAGGTTATCAGATAGAGAAGCACATTATTCATGCTGCGATTACGAAATGTAGGTGATCCACGCGTTTAGGAAATGCATTAGCTTCACTTTTCCCATCCAAACATATCATAATTTTTTCTTTTAATTTTAAACTAGGAAACATGTTTTTAAATTTGAATATATTTTATGTTATAAGTCCAAATGAAGGGAAAAAAAAGTTTATAATCTGAAAAAACTATCGCATTTAGTGATTAAAATTTGGAACTTTAGCAGGTATTTAAGTTATTTTGCAGTAAATACATTTTTCAAACTCATGAAGTTGTTTATACTGAAAAGAAAAATAATTATATAGCACTAAGATGAAGTTTTGTGTCAACTTGATGTTTTATATGATATACAAAATGTTATTATTTCGATCAGAAAATCACCAAAGATGAAATTTATAAGTTGTAGGTTCAAATGATACTTGATAGAGGACTATATTACATCTTTAGACTGAGAAGATATATAAGAACTTAGATCCATAACTATTTAATAAAGAAAAACCTTTTGATCTAAAAAAGAAAAATGATCAACAATGATATTTTCGCCATATCATTTCTTTCACAATAAAAATTGGGATTTTAAGTGTTTCAGCGTCCGTCTGATAACTAATGTGTTGTCGTGTCTAATGAGGGTCCAATTACGGCGGCCCACTGTGCATTTTGTTTTTTGCATTATTTTTGTATTTATGTGATTTCCGTTATAATTTATAGCACGTTGTGAAAACTATTTTCTATCTACTCCACACTTCTTAAAGATTCCAATCTTAAAAGAAAAAGAAAAAAAAAGGAGATTATTTCGTTTGAAGTTGACCAGCCATCTAATCATCACGAATATATATATATATATATATATATATAAAGTAATTACAATAATATATATATCTGGTAGATATTGTTGGGGGATAATTTTTTTAATCTTAGAGCAGCTAATCAACTAAACACATAGCGAAACTAAAGATGTATGGATTTTCTAGAGCAGCCTAAATTGTTAAGTTTTGGTTTACCCTATTAGATCACTGCAATAAAATAAAGAGAAATTGAAAACTTTAAAATTTTGTTCTTTTTAAGAAAGAGATTCTAATTTTTTTTGGGTTTTTATTATTGGCTTTTTAACCCCCAAAACAGGGGAAAAAGAAAGAAAAGAAATTGGCTTAGACCCTAAAAAAATCAAGGCAAACTCTTGCTTGCGTGATATATAAGATTAAACCAACTACAAAAAAAAACCAAGATATGTGGAGATGTGGTCAAGTACTGTTAGTGATCATGAAAGCAGCCGAAGCACCAATTAACTATTAGTGGGCTAGTTCTTCACTCAGTCTTCCCTTTTCCTTTAGTTTATGTGTCTCCTCCGCATGCTTTCTCTTTTTTTCTCTAATGTTCTCTACAAATTATATGACCAAAACAATATCATAACCTTGTATACTAGTTACCTTGCATTTTAATAAAATATCCTTTGACAAAAGAAAAGGCAATTTTAAAAATCTAACAAAGAAATGATTATATGGGAATAGATATCACATGCAGAAAAGTGCGCACTGAAAATTTCTATTGATTGTCTACAAAGATAAAGAAGAAACAAAAAAAACTTGTGACCACCATAATAAGACCTTTTTCCTAGAGATGTGTCCATTTTCTGGTTTCCTCATTAGTCAAGAATCAAGATCTTATCGTGTTCTACATTTGGCCAAATATGTTTTTTCATTACTTTGATCAAACTCGTGTTTTAAATAAATATACTTACGATTTTCAAATAGATAGAGGTGTTAATTAGTTATATTTGTTTTGATATGTATGTATTTTCTTATTAAATTCTTAAATATGTTTGTACTTTGTTTTATACTTTTTCGTTTTATAAGTGTTTATTCTGAAGTTTTATTTTTGTTTCATATATAAGTGTCGTTTTACATTGCAATGTAACTTTTAAAACTAATTTCTTAATTTAACCATAACCTAAAACCATTTTTTAATTTAAAATCATCATTTAAATAATCACTTATTAAATATGGACATATATGTATTGATTAATTTTTTTTTTAATTTGTGTTAAATATGTCAAAAGGATCATGTTTATGAAATTAACGGAGTATGAGATAAATAAATGAACATAATGAGTTTATAATACTCTATTTTCCAATTGGGTTTTCAATACAATTTCGGCTTAATTCATTTTGGTTAGTCAGGACCGTATCATTGATTATTAAACCAAATGATTAATCATTGAGCCAATATTTTAATCAGTGTGATTAATAGTATCAGTTTATCTAAAATTGTGTCAGTTTAGGATCGAGTAACCGACAACAGCGACCGATTTATCATTTATCTGACTAACAAATAAATGAATGCTAACTACCAACCAATTCACATAACCTATAAGATGCAATGTTGGTCCCAATTTTGGCAAGAGAAGAGGCTCGTTTAAATTGTTTCCACACAATCTTATACCCTACCAATTATAAGGCATTATTATGACAATGGCTCGAGTCTACACTGCTCTTTATTTCATAGATTTAATGGATTTTTTTTTGAAATAATAAAATTTCTGACATCATTTTATTTAAGTTTATCTTTGGAAAATTATTAGCGCACGTGACGAAATTGCATCCACAGATGGTTGTATCAGAAAGATTGGCTATATTTACATGTGACCTTTAGCGGTAGGTACCCACTCCTCGTACGTTGACACTTCCCTATAGAGAAATGTATAGTGGAGACAAATAATATCAAAAAAAATGGTGGAAAAAAGCAGAATAGTGAAACAAATTTTAATATTTTATCATTTATATGCTCTTTATAGATAATATGTGTATGTGAATATACATGTAGATCGTAGAATAGACACTCTAGTAGGTAACACCAATATATACAATTCATAACTTTATAGAAACACGTTCTCGAAGAACATCTTGTTTCTCTCTTTTAAAATAATATTCACTTTTAAATAAGAATAAGAATAAGAATAAGAATAATTAAATTGGAATTGAAACATCGAAGGTCCAAGAAAACGTTTAAAAAAAAACATAAACCTTTAAAGTCTATAATTTTAGCTGCAAGTTCCATCTTCCTCTGCCATTTTGATTAGCTAAGAGATGCTTATTTGACCTTATGAAACACAAAAAAATAATATAATCTGTTCATTTATAATACGGGCCCAAATGACGTTATTAAGGCCCTAGCTCAATGGAATCTGTGTCGAAATGAGAAACAACAAATGAAGCTAAGTTATGCCACTAATAAAAAAAATGAAAATCGAATCCAATTTCTGAATGTCAAGATTAAAGTCCGAATCTTGCCTCTCACTTCTATATAGGCCGTTTGTTCTTTTTATTTTATTTTATTTTTGAACCGAAGGCACGTTTGTCTATTTGTTGATACTTGATAGTTGCTACTCAAGAGTGACACAATCTCGAACTTTAAGCTGTTTTTATTCTTTTTGGCCCCTAGATTTAAAGAATGTAGACGAATTTTGACATCAAGAGCCACTGGATCTCTCATATTTCCTAGCAAAACTCTGGCAGAACATTTTCAGAAGCCCAACAACGGTAAAAGCCCGAAATCCTATGGGCCCACCAAGCCATGATGAGGATGCTCTTAAGTGTCTTATGTCTACTACTCCATTAAATAAGTTTTGTTCTATCAATTGGTATTTGTAAACCGGTTATTCAAAGTTTTGAATTCGTAGCAAAAAAAAAATGGAGAGGAGATTGGTTAACTTTGTGGAGATTGACTATGAACGAGAGTACGTTGCAAAATGAGCTAAGAGTCGATGGTAGTGAACTTTATGATTACCGCAAGCTTACAAATACATTTGGGAAGGTCTTCACATTCTAAGGTTTGTTGTTTTATCTTTTGATAAATGCTAAGGTTAGTTGTGTTTAGCTAGCTTCAATTTATGTGATCGTTTGTGGTTTTTTTGCCAATATAGTTGTTTCAACTTTGTCAGGCTCAGCATAAGTTGAATGTATAATTGCGGCTCCGCCATTGGAGAAAATTCGATAAAGATCGTCTGTGGTATGAATTTGTAAGGTACAAATGATCTTACAAATTCAGACCTAATGAAGGTTCTCTCTCTATCTTCACCGAATTTTTTTCCAATGACAACCGCAATTATATTTTCAAATTTAGTTATTTAAAGTCCAGTATCTTATGATATAATACGAGGCCCAAATGGCCAAGTTGATTATGAAATTGAGTACAAGAAATATATATGAAAAACAGGGTCCAACGGAATATTTGATTGGGTATTGTAAAATAATTGATCTAGGATGACTTTAATTATTGCACATCCAAAACTTGTTTTAGAACATAATCTCGAACCGAATCAGAAAAACAAAATTAAACAAAACTAAAAATAAACAAGTTAAAAGATATTTTGTCAACAATACGTAGTATGCATGTGTAAATCTAAACGGTGTCGTGGTGATACAACGATGCTGTAGGTACATACTACTATGGTCATGTCCTGATCAAATTCAGATATTTTTTGATTAAAATTGATTAGAACTCAAATATAAACTATACAAATCTATCTGTGTAAAACCAGAAACTTTAAAACTAAAAGTAGAACTTTATTTAATGTTAATCCCGTTTAAAAGTAGAGGCATGCTGGCATAGTTGCCTCTAGATCCAGCTCCAGAACTTGTGAAAAATTATTCATTTAAGTATCATAATATGAATTTAACTAAATAGAAAGTAAGATGATGATAACGATTGTGCCCGTGAAAAACAAATTCAAGTTTTGTAATATTTAATGTTAATTTTTATGATATCTCACAATTCTGATTTTATTGATTGTATACTTATATTTTTATAGTTTATAATATAATTAAATTCAAACTAATGAGTTTTGTACATACAACTAGACTCAGACTCACACATATATGCGGGTGCGAAATTATATTTGTACGACAAACTTATTTGATATAGTATTTATAATCCGGACTCATACCAGTTTGGTATTTAGTTTGATTTCAGTTTGATTTTAAACTGATTTATTAATGTTTGAATATTTGAAATAATAATGGTTTCACCAGTATTTTAAATTTTGAAACAACCTAACTGTCGTACCGAGATCATACTAAACATAATTAATGGTCAGTTAGATTTCTACTAAACTCGTGAAGATTCGTAAGTGCAGAGTTATATATATATACATATAACATTTTTTGTAATTCGTATATCATTCATAATTTAGAGACATATCGGTTTTGAAATTTTATTGAATATCCGGTTTGTTGTAAGGCACTTTATTAACGCTAAAAATTATAAAGATTTTGGCCAGAATACTTGTATTTTCCTTTTGAATATTTGAATTTTTATAAAATTAATGAATATTAACCAAAAACTTTATAATTCTCAAAAATTCTCTAAATGTTTTCAAAAATTATCCAAAATTCTTAAAATACCCTTCAATATGTGGATCTTTAGCCGTCACATAGTCAAATTTTACCAAAATTACTTAGAATTAAGTTTACCTACCCAATTTTTTCGATCTTGTACCGTTATCAAAAATTCTTGTCCCGTTTTTATCGAAAATCGTTCGAGTAATATTTTTTGTTATCTGAATTATCCGTTCCCACACCTACTATTTTCCGTCCCAATACCAAAAATAAACTAGTATTTCAAATAACATATTGATTTCATCTTTGAACGATATTAGAGAAACCAAAATTTAATTATGCTATTTAAAAATATATATAGTTAGTAAAATAAATTACTTAAAAACACTGGTATAATTTAGATAATCAAATCATATACATACGAAAATATATTTAATGTGATTTTTCTTGGGGCATTTATGTATTTTTTTTGGTCCAAATGAATATTTAATTTTTATAAAATTAATGAAAAATTATCCAAAAAAACTTTATAATTCTCGAAATGTTTTCAAAAATTAATAAAAATATTAAAATACCCGTCACAATGTGAATGTTTATCTGTCACACAGTCAACTCTTACCAAAATTACTAAGAATTTGATAATTAAGTTTACTTACCCAAATTTTCTGATCTCGTATCATTATCCAAAATTTTTGTTCCGTTTTTCTCAAAAATCGTTCGAGTAATATTTTTTGTTATCCGAATTATATGTTTTTATCCCATACCCACTATTTTCCGTCCCAATACCAGAAATAGATTGGTATTTAAAATAGCATATTGATTTCGTCGAATAACGATATTAGAGTAACCAAAATTTAATTATAGTTTTTCAACTATTATCTGTTTGAGAATTTTTATTTTAGTCCAATAGATTAGGATTGGATAAAAGATTAGAATGGAATATATGTTGTGTCCCGTTATGTTTTTTATTTTGATGTAAAAGTTTTTAAGTTTTACAAATCTATTGAAAATTATCTAAAAAATTCATATTTAAGAAAATTCTTTATTTTTTTTAGAAAATACATGAAATACACATCTCGAAGTTGACCATTCAAAAATTAGTGATAGTTTGAAATTAAATTATCTATCCAATTTTTCCTATCCCGTCTTGCTACCCAAATTATATAGTTACTTAAATTAAATATATTTACTAAAAATAATTACTTAAAAGAATGATAAAATTTAGTTACATCAAATTATATACATATGAAAAATTATTTTACTATTATACAAATTTACATAAACGTACAACTCATAGATAATGTTTGTAAACATTTATGTGATATTTAATTTAAAAAATATTTTTAGTTGTAGAAGTGAGGTAGTATTAAAATCTAATATATAATGGATGATTTAAATCTTTATATATTATTTTAAATTTATTTTGTATACCAATGTGATTCACTTCGGGACAGATTTTTCCACCCGAACCTTAAGAATACTTTAATATTTTTAATTACTTGTTTATCAAGATTTTCTATATTATATATATATATATAAATATAAGTTGACCAGTTAGATTTATAAGGAAAAAGTGTTATTTAAAAAATTAAAAATTATTAAATTTCCAAATTTTAAATTATTCAGTATTAAATGTTAATTTTGAAATTTTTATTTATTTTGAATTAAATTTTAAGAAAATCGACACCCACAATCTTGCTCATTAAACCCACAAAGATTATGAAATCGAATTTATTTATCTATCACAAGCATTTACTAAGAATGTTAAGCAAGTTTTATAATTTTTTAAAATTATTTATTTAACAATTAAGAAAAAATATTAATTAAATATTTTTAAAATAGTAAGATATGCAAAACAGATTCAAAATTGGTGTTAGAGTTTGTTATATATATATATATGCATTTGTTTAGCTTTGATATATCAAGACTTTTATTGTTTTATTATATGAAAATTGAATTTGTTTAAATTATTAAATGTCATGGTATACTGTATTAGTTTCTTATTTAAAATAATTATATTTCATGTATATTTTTTTTAAAATAAAAACGAATTTAATTGTTTATATAATATGGGTGATATATATTTATTTAAAATAATAATAAACAATCATAAAATGATATATATTTAATTAAATACATTTAATTTTTTTTTACAACATCAAGGCTTCTTTACAAAGTGTAATATGTAATAATATAACATTTTGTATGGAACATCCACGAACGTTATTAACAGAAACAGATTTGATTACAGTGTATGATCCTTAGATTTTATTATTGTCATCGTTAATAAGTGATTGCAATTTTATTATTGTGACGTTATAAAGTCATGTTCTCCTCCGCCCGTGACATCTCCTTCTCCTCCTCTTCTTTAGTCTCTCCGACCGATCTCTTAAGGAACCGCTTAAATCATTTGACCGAATCTTTGGATAACGTTTGATTCCGTTGACAAAGTCAACATAGTAAGACCAAATCTTGCAGTGTATCTATATTTCCATTCAGAGTTGTCCATCAATGATTATGCGTAATATCCTCTTACGTCACACCCATCTTCCCTGTAACATATTATAAATTATTTTAATAATAATAATAATAAATTGAAACGTATATACATATATTGTGAGAAAGATCAAGAACTAACACTATAGCTTTGTGAAGTTCCTGGAAATAATCCTAAATGGGTCTTTAAAGAATTACTTCTCTCGGTTTTGTACCATCATCGTTGTCATTGACCCTTGCAATTCAATTATCAGCATAGATTATATATCATCACATTTAAAAAAATTGAAAAAAGACTATCAAAATCAGTAAGTTCAACCAGCTAAAAATATATATTTCAGTGCTACCAAATTTAGGTTCAAACACATTGCTAACAACATTATTTATGCTTTCTGGAAATTATATACTAAAAGATTTAAGAATTTCTAACCATTTTCTTTAATGTAGACCGGCATGTTATTGTATTTATCTTTGATATAGTTTAGAGATTTTCGCAAGTCTTTCCGGGTGTGACAATATTAAACCCCTTTCTTCATTCTGAGAAAAAATAATACAAAATTTAAATATATTAGGGTGATGATTATATGTCACATTTATAATTAGAATGAAAAAGAAGGAATTACATACCCCAAGTCCGATAATGTGGCCACTGTGGTTAGTCATTGTTTCAAAGCAATTTATAAACCGTGTAATGAGAATGTAAATAACACACTAAATGATAGAAAACCAAATAAGAGTTCAATTTGAAACTTGAAACTTGCATAGCAAAAAGTTTGTAAAGAATATACTAAACGATATATACTATTTTTTGATACTTGAATAGCAAAAAAATTAACATTGCAAATTTTTTGTAAGAGTACCTTTAGTTTGTATGATAGAATATGTAGAACATATTTAGTTTTCGACAGATAATTAATATTCGTTCCTGCAAAATTTTAAAATAATCAAAAAAATGAGAAAGCAGTCAGAACATGCATGGATATAAAAGCAAACATATTGAAAACATCAAGATATACAACATCACAAATTATAAACACTATGTATATAAAAACACAAAGTAAAACAAATAAATTAATTAAAAAAGCAAAAACTAAAACAAAATAAAAATACATATAAAACTTGAAAAAATAGATGTTTAGTTCAATGAGATGACTTGATTTTATATAACGCAGTGAAAAAGCGAATTTAGATATTTGTTAAAAAGAATATTATATTTAGTTTACTACGAAAGTTTTGATTTTTTTTAGTTTCGTGATTCTAAGCCTCAGACTCTCAAGATTCTATTCTCTAACCTAAAGTTTTGCCTATTAGATTCATGGAAAACTTAAAGTAGTGTAATAATTAAATAAATTAAAAACGTGAACAATAATTTAAAAAAATATCTTGGTGTTCAAATTAGATTTGATATCAATAAAATCATAATTAGTAAAACAAATAAATACTTTCTAAATTTTCAAAATAATATCATACATGGAGATTTAAAAGATATAAAATATCGTAACAATTAATATATATATATATATTTTTTCAAAAATAAAATCAAATCCACAAAGATACTAACATCAAATCCGCAATTGATATATACATTTTTTATTTGAAAAAACATGTGTTTATAGTTTAAAATATATTTAAGCACAATTAAAGGAACCAACGATTGAAATTTGAAATTAAATTTTGTGGTTGCACAAAAAATCCAAAAATTGAAAGTAAATTTTGTGAATTAACTTTCATCCATAATTTAATTTGAATTCATTCAATTGATCTAAATTTATTTATTTCGAATAGATTCAATTACTATAAATCTAACAATATGTTGGTTTAAATTGTGTAGATATATTTTAGAAAATCTAGTATTCTAATTATGCTTAATAACTAAATAAATTAAAAAGTGAACAATACTTTTAAATTTGAATATTTAATATTAATGCTTATGCTCGTTAAGATTTTAGTTTAAATTTTTTATTGACAGTTACAAAACTTTCAAGTATCAACTCATTCATTTAAGCCTTTCAACTAAATATCTACTTCATATTTTGTAGTTTATATAATTATAAATCATTATTAGTATTTTATATTAGATTTATTTTATATTTTAGCATCTTATTTATTATTATTATATATGGTTTGTGTTGTATTAAATAAAATTACCAATATATAATTACGTACATGCAGTGTTATGTTTATAGAAAATAAGATTTGATAATTTATATTATAACATAATTTAGTTGTAAAAATTAAGTGGTGTTGTGTATATATTTTTACATTATTCAAAAATCTATAACAATTTGATTTAATCTAATATAAATTATTATCAATGATTATAAACACGATCCAAGATCCATCATGACCCGTTATGGCTCGTTTTTATCTGCTCTGACTCATTTTGACCGTCATAATCAATTGTAAAAATTAGAACATTTGAAGATCTGAATCCTAATTCAAAATCTAGATAATATAATTTTGGATTAGCTGAAACTAAATACATATACACTTTGAACAATTTAAAAAAATTATATAAATATTTTTGACATTAACTTGATAACATCTTAACTTTTTATAAGTTTTAAAACTATATAAATCTTGATAAAGTTAAAAGTATATATTTAAACACTATAAGATTATAATTTTTTAATAGATTTAAAATATTAAAGATTAAATATTTATATTCTTTTAAACTAAGTATTCAAAATAATTTTTTTTTATTCGGTAAAATTATTGGTTTAACTAATAATTATTTAAAATATTATTTTTATATTTTTAATTTAATTATATTAATTTTATGATTATTATAGTACATTTAATGATTTTATTTAAAAACCATTGCTCAAAACTTTTAACCGATGTGGGGCATTGAACACATTTTTTTCATCGATTGAGTAATATATTTTCCTTTCCAAAAAATTAATTCACAACATATGCAGAAAAAATCTACATTTTTATTAACTATATGTATTATATGATAATTCAAAATAATTTGAAATAATATCAAACAAAGTTGGTAGAAAAATCATAATTTTAAATCTTAACAAATCTTTCAAATAGAATAACTTAAAGTAAATATTATCTAACAGTGTATATTAAGGCGGAATTATAAACAAAATGTTTTCATTAAAATCTCTTATTTGAGGGGTTTTATATTAATAATTTAATTGAAGATTCTAAAATGGATGGGCTAGTACTTGAAGGAATTTTTAATTAAATTTCTTACTTTAAGGGTTTCTCATTAATAATTTAGTTAAAAGTTTTAAAATAGATCGGTCGATATTTGAGGATTTTTTCATTAAATTCCATAATAACAACATATATTTATTTTCATAAGAGTATCTGTGTTGTTTGTTGTAGTGTAATATAAGTGGGCTGATCTAGTCAATAAAATCCTAAGAGTTTTGAGTAATTTACTTGCAAACTACTATGTATTTCAAGTTCCATGTACCAAAATTGACATATTCTATAAAAAGGGCTTAGAGCGATCCACAAGGTCTCAAGGGTTAAAAATCCATGTGTGCCTTAAATAGAATATCAGGCCAGCTATACTGAATGGATAAGTAATATAATGTATGTGGACCAATTTTATAATTTCAGCGAATAGATACTCGAAAAAGGATAAAATTGTAAAATTTGGATCTAATAATTTAAGATTATAAGACAAGTAAAATTTAGGTTATCTTGGAATTGGAGAAATTTCTCAAATCTAGATTATATGATTCAAGTGTAATAAGAGATTAAGAGGTCTGCAAAAGGAGTAATTAATAAAATTTTCTCATGCATTGTTTGATTACGTCTTGCATAAAAAGGATTGAGAGAATAAAAGTCTCCTCACATTGGCAATAACATAATTGCACATATACCGGTCAATGAAAACAAATTGGTTACTTTTTTTGGAAAAATTAAACCAATCAAGGAAAATTAATACAATTAAGTCACATTCTAAAGTCATATATTATTTATAATAGAAAACATAAATATTCCTAGATTGGCAACAAAATATCAGAAATATGCTAGTCAGTAAAAAGTAATACAAATCAAATTTTGCTTGTTCTGATTGTTTGAACATGTTTCTATAAAAAGTGCTCACATTAACATCCTTAGAAACAGTTATAAAACCTATTCGAGACAAACCAAAGTGATAAATTGACAATACAATAAAATGAATTACAAGATTTGATTCATGAGCTTGCTAGTGATTACTTCAATAATCCTCTTCTTTCTCTTGGTTCTAGGTTAGGCTGTTTATATGCTGCAAATCTCATTTTGTCTATTGTAATAGAAAATTATTAAAAATATTATAATATTATGTAATAATATTTCGTTTGTTTGTTTTTGGTTTCAAATGAAATATAGATAAAATAGAAACGCAAAAAAAAAGTGTTGGACCTTGCAAAATGTTTTGGAACTGTATGGCCACTTGCATCAGGAAAGGATACCGAATTCGCCCATGTATCGGCTGGGATGATCGGGATATATGTTGTTGCAACTAAGCAACTCCATTACTAATCAATAATGCATATCTAAATGTCTTTGAAAAATCATCGATAAAAATAATCATGTATTTTCAAAAAAGGTTTATTTTCTAATTTGTAAGATCATTTAACTCCTACCATGGAATTAGCCCTTTAAAAGGTTTATTTTCTGTTCTGCGGAATGTTTTGTACTCATTAATTAAATTTTGGTAATGTACTAATGGATTAGTCTATAAGTTGTTAAACTCCTAAAAAGGAACAGAAGAAAACACTCCTGAAAGTAGCAATTCGGCTATCTTACTCGACATTAATTTTTTGTTTAGATATAAAATTATAAATTACATATACATCAGAATGTGAATACTATGTACCACATTTTTTCATGTTCTGCGTGACATAATGTCATATTACTTAACATATATCCTAGTCTTATAAAATTTCAAATTGGTATATTTCCATAAGTACTGACTAGTGAGACTTTAGGAGTATAATTAGGTAAAATAAAGTTCAAACAATATAATATCTAAATATGTGTCTGATATCCATGGAATTAGTTGGATTCATGTACCCAAATTGACAAATTCTATAAAAAGGGCTTACAGCGATCCACAGAGTCTTAAGGGCTAAGGATCCATGTGGACCTTAAAAAGAATATCCAACTAGACTGAATGAAAAAGTAATGTATGTGGATTAATTTATAATTTCAATGAATAGATACTGGACAAAATGGTAAAATTTGGATCGAATACTGCAAGATTAAGACAAGTAGATTTTAGGTTATCTTGGAGTTGGAGAAATTTCGCAAATCTAGGTTATATGGGTTTAAGTGTAATAATAGATTAAGAGGTCTACAAAAAGAGTAGTTAATAAAAAATTCTCATACAATGTTGATTACGTCTTGCATGAAAAGGATTGAGAGAATCAAATCTCCTAACATTGGTAATAACATAATTGAATATATACCAGTAAATAAAAAAAAAATTTGGTTAATTTTTTTGGGGAGATTAAACCTGCAGTCAATAAAAATTACAAAAATGAAGTCACATTTTAAAGTCATAATATATATGTATAACAGAAAACATAAAAATATCCCTAAATTGGCAACAAAATATTTAAAATGTGTTAGTCAATGAAAACTAATACAAATCAAATTTTGCTCGAGTCTGATTGTCTAAATATTTATCTATAAAAAGCATTCGCAGCAACATCCTTAGAGAATGGCACTATGTAGATTCGGGGGTTTAGCATGTGCCCTTCACGCATCTTGAATTTTATCTCAACTCTGTCTCTTCTTTGCAGCCGGTTTTGATTTAAGCTTCGGTCGGTGTTCAGTAGCTTCTTCAGCACCGAATCCGGCCTCTCCAGTCAGAAACATGATTAAAAAGATATCAAAAAGTTTTTTTTAAATCTCTCAAATTATATAAAATTTTTAGAACTCTCAAATTTAAAAAATATAAGGTATCAGAATGAATCTTTGGAATCCGAATTTTTCTGCCAGACCAACGTTCGAATCACATTTTACATTTGTATTTTGGCGAAACAAAATAATCTTTTTTTTTCTATTTTTATTATTGTGGTTTTCTCCAATCGGATGTTTTTTTCGTTTAGTTACAAAAAAATCAGATTTTTTTTCAAAAAAACAACAATTAACAAAAAAAAAAAAAAAAATCGAAATCGAAAAGTAAAACATAATCCCAAATCGAAAAGAAAATTAGAGTTCCAAACTGAAACTTTGTGAGTTTATAAATACTTTCTTTGGTTTAGGTTTTACAATTACAAAACAAAGAAATAAAGAATCTTAATTGATTTAGATTTGTTCTTCATCACCAAAGAATTTTGGATTTTCTTCTTCTAAACTTCCACCAGCGTCCGTCAACCCCCGGTCGTTGATCTTCTTCTTCTTGGTAAGTTTATTTTCTCTTTGTTTTTCTCAATTTCTCTTTTCTCTGTTATGAAGTTGCTTTGTTTAGTTGTTTATTAAAGTAATTAAATGAAAAATCTGGATTTGTGAATAATGAAAGTGACAAGTTTGTTAGTAACCAGTTTGTTTGTGAACGTGATGATGAACTTGCTTTTATTTTATTGTTATTCAATTTTGATGATGAACGTGATGTAAAAATACTCTAATCTTTGACTTATTGTTAACTGAACATCATACTATATTTATCCAATAACTTTTTTTATACTAATATTGATATGATTTCTTAATCACTAATTTTTTAGAAGTATGTCTGGGAGAACGTATCCATGTGGTTCAGAAAAAAGACATAAGAAAGATAAAGATGATGCTTTTGTGAGATCACAAGCATGTTATATGCTCAAATTTCTTAAAAAACCTAAAATCCCTAATGAAGTTATGGATGATGGATGTAATGATCCAATGGAGGATGAGAATAAAGAAGATGATGAGAATGTTAACAGAGAAGAAAATGAGAATGTTAACAGAGAAGCATATGAGAACTTCAACGAAGAGGATGATGAAACAAATATGAATATAGATGAGGAAAATGCAGAGTTTGAAAAGCAGCATAAACTTTTTGATATATATGATCCTGACAACTGGGGAAAAACTAAGGTTGGATTAAGAGTTATCATGGTTCAAAAAAGTCTTGCTGCAAGACAACCAATTATTTTTAATTTTTCAAGATAAGGTTAGTGGTCGACATTTTTCTCATTCATATTATCAAAGAGTTTTGAGTAATGGAGAGAAACATGATAGACGTTGGGTAGTTTATTCAAATACATTAGATAAAATCTTTTGTTTTTGTTGTAAACTGTTCACTCGAGACACAAATCCTAGTTACTTGGCATCTAAGGGATTTAGGAATTGAAAAAATATTTTGGATGGACTTAAGAGGCACGAGACTAGTCATGAACATATTAAATGCATGAGTCAGTGGACAAAACTTGAATTGAGGCTGCAGAAAAACCAAAGGATTGATAATCATGTGTAACAAGAACTCAATAAAGAGAAGAATCATTGGAAAGATGTGATGCTTAGAATTTTTTATTTGGTAAAGACTCTTGCTAAAAAATTTTTTGCATTTCGTGGAAGAAACAAAAAGCTAAAAATATACGGTAATAGAAACCAGTTAAGTTTTATTGACATGATGGTCGAATAGGATCCAATAATGAGAGAACATGTTAGACGATTTGAAGATGGTGAATCTTGTTATCATTATCTCAGCAATAAAATTCAGAATGAATTGATAACAAGGATAACTGATGAGATCAAGGGTACGATCATCAAAAAAGTTCAAGGTGCAACATATTTTTTATCATTGTTTTTTGTACTCCAGATATTAGTCATCATGAACAAGTGACTCTTATCCTTTGATGTGTTGATGTTTCAATACCTTTAGCTATGATAGAAGAATTTTTTCTCACATTTTTTAAAGTTGATGATACATATGGAGAAGCCTTTTTCGTGAGATTCAAGAAGTGTTGGTTGCTCTTAATTTAAATATTGATGACGTGGGGAAGCAAGGATATGATAATGGGTCTAATATGAAAGGAAAACATAAAGGAGTACAAAAAAGATTCATTGATGTGAATCCCCGAGTATTTTATACACCGTGTGGTTGTCATAACTTTAATCTTGCACTTTGTGATATGGCAACCACTTCTGAAAAAGCCATTTCATTTTTTGGGATAATCCAATGTGTTTATTGTCTGTTCGCATCTTCAACTAAGCGGTAGAAAATATTAGAAGATATGATGGGAGGTTTGACAGTTAAAAATTTATCTCATGTTGAATGCGTCAAGGCAATAAGATTTCAAGCTCCAAAAAATAAGAGATGCTTTGATTTATATTGCAGAAACTACTATGATCCAAAAGCAAAAAGTGATGTTGAATGTCTCGCCACAAGTGAAACTCATGGGATAAAAAATTATGAATTCCTATTGTTTTTGGTGATTTGGTACAAACTTCTATTTGTTGTTAACACTATAAGCAATAGTTTGCAATCAGAAGACATGAATATTAAAGTTGTTGTTTCTCAGTTAAAAGCACTTGTTTCTTTTTTCCAAAATTATAGAGATACATGCTTTGAGAGTGCAAAATCAGTGTTCAACAAATAGTAGAATCCATGGAGATTGAAGCCACTTTTTCTAAAAAAAAAAAGAGGTGTCATCAGAAAAAGGTTTTTTTGGTGAGGAATCAAAGATGGTTGATGAAACTGCAAATTTATCTCCGGAAGAGAACTTCAGAATTTCTTATTTCATCCAAGTCATGGATCAAGCTCTCTATTCTCTTAAGACAAGATTTGAGCAATTTCAGAAATATGAACAAACATTTGGGTTTCTATTTGATTTGGAGAAACTAAAATCAACAAGTGATGATAGTTTGAGGGCATCTTGTACCAATTTTGAAGCTTCTTTACAACATGGAAATAATTCACATGTTATTGGGGATGATTTGTATTTTGAACTAACAGTTCTAAAAGATATTGTGCCAGAACACTACAAGAGACCCATTGAAGTGTTGAACTTTTTGAAAGGATTAGAAAATTGTTATCCAAACTCATGGATTCCTTATTGGATATTGTTGACGATTCCAGTTTCAATTTCTGCTGCTGAAAGAAGTTTTTCAAAGCTAAAGTTAATAAAGTCTTATTTGCGATCAACTATGTCACAAGAAAGATTGAATGTTCTAGTTATCATATCCATAAAAAGAGAACTAGTTAGGATTTTAAATTATGATCATTTAGTCAAAGAGTTTATTGAAAAAGAAGGGAGAAAGATTATGTTTTACTATTTTAGATTATTATTTTTTTTAAAATAATTTATGTTTTTTCAAAATTATATTACATTTATTTTATAAAAAAATATATTGAAAAGAATCTATTTTCTAAACTCGCCTTAAGTCCTTCTGAACCTGAGCACGACTCTGTACTAGTGACCATCTTTCGACGCCTCTGTGAAAGGGCTCATGTTCCTTCCGTATAGCTTTACTCTGTTTCATTTGTGGCTGAGGAAGATGCAGGGGTTGATGTCACTTTTTCTGATGGTGTAGAGCTGGGCGTCGAAGCGGAGTGGTGGCTCGTGTTAGGCAAAGAGAAAGAATTTGGAGCGGGCCTAGATCCAGTGATTCCAACGTGACGAGGCTGAGATACCGAGATGTTAGGTGGAATCTAGATCCAGCGGCTCTGTTTGGGGATGGCAGAGTTTTCGAGATACTACATCTGGCCGAGATTCGGTCGTTTTGGCGCTTGAACAGCGGAAGTTACGAGATGTTTGGGTTGTTGATGAATCTCCAATGGACCTTCTCCGGTGGAACGACTGCGGTGTTTCGGGAGCTGATCATCCCCGGTTGTTGATGTCGGAATCTGGGGCTCCACACCTTGAATGGATTGAAAGTGGAACCGTATTCGGCGGCCGAGCCCAACTGCCAAATCGGAGGCTTTTCCAGTGAAGAAAGCATGACACTCTCTTCTTGAGTTCTGTCCATAGTTAAGTTTGGTTTGGTGTTTTGGTTTATCCGGTTTTGCACCCAATTTAGAATCAGTTTATTTGGTTCATTCTCATTTCTCGGTTCAGGGTTTTAGATGCTTTATTACTTGCTTCACCTGCGTATGGCCCATCGGAGATTCATCGGATTCTCTTTGGTGTTCCTTTCTCATCGGATTACTACTCTCTTTGTATGGCTCCAAATGATATCCTATTCGGGGAATAAAAAGAAATAACATCATATTCGTAGAAAAAAACATCCTTAAAACAGCTATAAAACCTATTTCGAGACAAATCAAAGTGGTAAAACAATACAATAAAAAATAATTACAAGATTGGATTCATGAACTTGCTCGTAATTACTTCAATTATTCTCATTTTTCTTGGTTCCAGGTTAGGTTGTACTGCATATCTCATTTTGTCTATGAGAAATATTAATATTATGTTCTGATATTTCATTTATTTGTTTGTTTTTTTTGGTTTCTAATAAAATATAGATAAAACACATGCACAAAAAGAATGTGTTAAACTATGTAAATTGATTGGAGATTGTACAGCCGCTTGCATCAAAAAGGGATACCGAACTAGCCAATATGTATTGGGAAATTCCCGATATATGTTGTTGCAACTAATCAAGTCCATAACTAATTAATTATGCATATCCAAATGTTTTTTAAAAATCGTCGATAACAATAATCATGTATTTTCGAAAAACTCCTATCGGCAAGATCATTTGACTGCAACCATGGAATTAGCCCTTTAAAATTTTTATTTTGTTGTGCGGAATGTTTTGTATTCATTAATTAATTTTTGGTAATATACTAATGGATTAGTCAATAAGTTGTTGAACTCCTAAAAAAGAACAGAACAAAAAACTGGTGAAAGTAGCAATTCGGATATCTTACTCGACATTCAGATTATTTTAGATATAAAAGTAGAAATTATAATAGTTCAAAATATGAATACTATGTGCCACATTTTTCAAGTTCTCTGCGTGACATAATTTTCTATTACTTAACATTTATCATTTTTTTAAAATTTCAAATTGGTATATTTTCATAAGTATTGACTATTGAGACTTTGAGAATATAATTAGCTAAAGTAAAGTTCAAACAATACAGTACACGAAAACAATTAAAATGCAACAACATAAAACGACTATATTACGATATAACAAATAAAGGAGACAAATTTGTGACGTATTTATAACTCACATGCGACTTTACAATATTGTCACACATTAGTTGTTAAAAAATGGGACAGCAGAAGCCGTCACAAATATGTTAGAAACATATGCTACGAAAGTGCAACAAATATGCGAGTTTCATAGATTTTGTTACTAAATTTAAGGTCATCGCAATTCAGTAGTAATTTGCTAACATTGATGCGACATCATTAAGAGACTATTTATGGTTGTCACATAAATAAGCGACAATGTAGCGACTACTCGTAAAAATATGATATCGCCGCATTACAGTCTCATATATTTGCACATGTTTATTGCTTTGAAAGTAGGTGTACCTACTTTTAGTTGAAATTATATAATGAATCTGATGCATCACTTTTTAATTTTTCTAATGTAACAGATTCCCAATTGTCTGCTAGGTTGGCGGAGTGGGAGGAGGAGCACAAAACAGTTGAGATGTCTTGGGAATCAGAGACTCCACTCACACAAGTTGAACCAAGTTTCACCCCCGGTTCAATATTATCATCGTATGACAGTTATAATGTCGGTGGTTATGCTCAATTTGTTGAATATCCTCCGAGTTATGTAGATGTTGATGTCATCGCAAAGATAGTGGGTGAAAACGTTGAAAGTTGAGATGTCTTGGGAATCAGAGACTCCACTCACACAAGTTGAACCAAGTTTCACCCCCGGTTCAATATTATCATCGTATGACAGTTATAATGTCGGTGGTTATGCTCAATTTGTTGAATCTCCTCCGAGTTATGTAGATGTTGATGTCATCGCAAAGCTAGTGGGTGAAAACGTTGAAAGTAAACCTAACCCTCCTCCAAATCCTTATTTTGAGGAGCCCGGTGAAGATGTTTACGAATGTAATGGTGATGACTATGGTTGTTGTGTGTACTATATTTAAGAGTTCGAGATTGACCATTGACAATTATTAGTAGCTTACTAATGGTTTACTATAGATATGTATGCTGAAATAAGGATGACATTTGGTATTAATACTATATCATTATGCTTTTTGTATGAATAAAAAAATGTTTTAATTTTAAATTGAAATTTGACATAATGACATAACTAACACGTTAATTATTTTCTTATTTATTAAATATAATTAATTTAAATAATTTTCAATAAAAAAAATTGATCTAAATTAAAATGGAACAACTTGTATAACATAAATTTTATGTGAACAACATAAATGTTGTTGCATTTGAGTAGCCCAATTTGTTACGAAAATGTGACTACATTTATCTAATGCTGTTACATTTTTGTAGCCAAATTTGCGAATATATAACTATAGTCGAATAATACTAATATTTGTATTTTGTGGTCGCATTTTCGTCTCCTTTTATGATTTATGTCCTCGTGTTGAAATTTATGAGGTAGGTGTACCGAACAACTACAAGTGTATCTATTTATAACCATAAATTTAGTTGCTATGAACATCAGAACCTTATTAATATATTTATTATAATATATTTAAAATCTTTCAATTTGTTTCTCAAAATGTCAAATTTCTCTGAAAATGATGATTCCGAAAGTGACACATCTCTTTGGATGTGGTACAAAAATGGAAGATCATACCGCCGACCAATATCTTCTCCCTTGCCTTCAAATAATGTTGTCAATATATCTCCCACAAGTCAGATCCCTTCTGAGTTCCCTTCTGAGTTCTCTTTTGAGTTTCCCAAAGATGAACCTATAATTCCTAGCACAGAGTATTTCCATAATCTTCAAGTAGCACGAAGACGCAAGCAATATCATGAAGGATGTTCTAGTTTTGATCCCATCATCCTATTCCAACTTAAATATTTTATAAAGATTTACTTGCAGAGGGAGACTCGGATTTCAACAAAATTCGTTGGACATCGGCTGTTCTATACCTAACCCAGAACAGGCAAGAGTGGACAACCTTGAATTCAATCGAATGTACGAACAATAACTGGTCCAAAATTTCAAAGGCAAGTTTTTAATGATATCTAATTTGGAAATAAAAAATTGATTTATACTATATATGCCTAAATAACATGAAAATGAAATTTGTAGATGGTGGTTATGGTTAAGAATTTGAGTAACAACGAATTCGGTGATGCATTGGTTACGTTAAAAGATCCAACTGGCACAATGGGTGCCTTACTTCACAGGAAAGTATTTGAGAAAGATGAATTTAATATACTTATCGAAGTTGGTGCGGTGATAATTCTTAAAAAGGTAAACAAAATTGTTTAAAATATATAATAAATAAGCATCAATCCACACTATTATTTTATTTGATTCATGGTATAAAAATTGATTATTTGTATATACATGTAACAGTGTGTAAGTTAAACCGAAGTTCTATGAACCTAAACATAGTAGTTAGAACATTAAAAAGGTAAATTTGATTTAACCTTAATAAAGCTCACGTATTTGGGTACCAATTAATTTAAGTAGTCACATTTTTTGTAGGTTATTGGAGTTAATCAAATGATTAACAACATAAACAACAAAATGGGCAAAGCTAATCTCGGAGATAACGAATACTTAGGTGATGGTGAAATTATGTCTACGATTGTACCAGATTCGGAGGACGAGTTTTAGATATGATATGTTATTATACTATGTTTTATATCTAATGTGATATCATTATGTCTATTTAATTGCATCTTATTTGTGTAACAAAATGAAAAACTATAATAAATTTGGTTCTATATTTACAATAATAATTGTTGAAGTCATATTTAACTTAAATGTAATTTCATCAACTAATTATACAATCAACTTAATAACAAAATTATAATATAACTTAGAAATTTTTAATAAATATCAATTAGTCCAATTGATATCTAAATAAATTTAATGTATTAATAATTGTTTCCCCAATTTAGATGTTATTTTTAATCTCCTATAGTTGGTTGAGTTGCATATTAGTTGCTAAGTTTCAGTAATGTCGCAAATTGGTAGCTAATTATGGTGGTTATAATAGTATATAGCATGTGTTTCATACAAACAATAATTAAGTATAGATGTAAAATGTGACTAAATTTGTGGTAGCATATACATCTCATTATAGTCGCATTTTTGTCAAAAATTATATATATATATATATGTGTATACTTTGCCTTTATTTGGAAAGTTTCCATAAATTTTTTCTACTAACAACAAATACAACAATGGCCGAATTTTCTAATTATCAAAATTATAGAGCGTGGATGTATAATCGGATCGATTCACATACAAATAGCTTATCTTCTGAGTTTATAGCAGGGGTTGAAGTTTTCATGCATTTTGCAAGTCAATAATCTATCGCGGAAAGTAGTGGCGGTATGTTTTACTGTCCTTGTAACATTTGCAAAAATTACAAATTCCTTAGGTTGAGGAAAATTTGGAATCATTTATTGAGTTGAGGGTTTATGCTGAACTATTATATTTGGCATAGATATGGGGAAGAAATAAACTTTTTTTTAGGTTCAAGCCATGATATTGGTCGTCATAGTTCATCTCGTAACAGTGATTACGAACTTGCTCCTGATAATTGTATTGAAATGGTCCATGACGCATTTCCCACTATCACTGGGTACATCAACGATGGAGATACTACTCTATACGAATCTATACGAAGAACAACCAAATACTGAAGCACAACACTTTTTAATATTCTAGAAGCTACAAAAACTCCTTTGTATGAGGGTTGTAAGGAAGGACACTCACAGCTTTCTTTAGCTTTGAGGTTCATGAACAACAAGTCCGAACAAAATATGTCTGAGAGGGGTCTTGATTCTTGGGAGGAGTTATTCATAGAGTATTTGCCAGAAAGAAATCATGCAACGAGCTCTTTCTACGAAACGGAAAAGTTGATGAGGAATTTGGGATTGATGTATTACAAAATTGATGTTTGTGTTAACAATTGCATGATTTTTTGGAGAGAAGATGAAAAATGGGAATCATGTAAGTTCTGTCAACAACCAAGATTTAAGACAAGCGAAGGGCGAACAAAAATTCCATTTAGTAAAATGTGGTACCTCCCAATTGCGGATCGATTGAAAAGAATGTATCAAAGCGAGCTGACTTCAACTTCAATGAGATGGCATTTTGATCACCAAACTCTCGATGGTGAAATGTGTCACCCATCAGATGGAGCGGAGTGGAATAATTTTCAACAACAACATCCATGATTTGCCGCAGAACCTAGGAATGTTTACCTAGGTTTATGCACAGATGGTTTTAATCCATTTGGTATGTCTAGAAACTATTCGTTATGGCCGGTGATTTTGACAGGCTATAACTTACCCACAAGTATGTGTATGAAGAAAAAGTATATTTTCCTTACAATTTTGAATTCTCGCCCGAATCATCCACGTTCTAGTATAAATGTATTCTTAAAACCTCTAATCGAAAAGTTAAAGGAACTATGGTTTAGTGGAGTTGAGGCATATGATGTGTCAACAAAGCAAAATTTTATCAAAAGACAAGTTGTTAAATTGTGTTAAATATAATGTCAAGTTTCCTGATGGTTACTCTGCAAGCTTAGCAACATGTGTGGATATAGAAGGAGACAAGTTTTCAGGCATGAAAAGCCACGACTGTCATGTATTCTTGGAGAGACTGCTTCCTTTCATAATGGGGGAACTTCTCCCACGGAATGTCCAACAAGAAATTTCAGGTATCACATCATATGTCTAAATTTTTTTGGATAAGTAATTTAAGCATATATCATATTTCTGACATTACTAAGTATTGCAGGGATAAACTTGTTTTCTGAGACTTATGTTCAAGATCTTTGAACGTATAACGAGTTCAGTTAATGAAAGAAAACATTGCTATAATATTATGCAACTTAGAGAAGATATTTCCACCATCTTTCTTTGACGTTATGGAACACCTTCCTATACACCTCCCTCATGAAGCTGAACTAGGAGGACCTATGCAGTACAGGTGGATGTATCCTTTCGAGAAGTTTTTCAAAGACTTAAAAAACAAGGCAAAGAATAAACGCTATGTAGCCGGATCAATAGTGAAATGCTAATTAAATGACGAGATATCGTATTTTTGGAGCATTATTTTGCCGCAAATATAAGAACAAATAAAAGGTATAATAGATCTAAATTAAAGTTTTTAATAGAATTAATATCATATTAATGTGTATTTATTTGTATATGCGAAAGAATACACGCTTTGAGGAAGGTGAAGTGCCTATATATCTAGTCGTTGGGGTACCTGATATGTTCACTCATAGTTGACGTTCAAAAGGTAAGGCGAAGGAGATTTGATTGTCTGACCAAGACTATCAGTGTGCACATGCATATATACTGTGCAATTGTAATTTTTTCACCCTTTTGAAAGGTAAAGTATAATAATATCTGCCATGTTTAAGGATAAAAATTATTAGCTTATTAATCATTAACATGTTCTATTTTTCAGCTTGTTCGAGAATGAGATACGTTATACTTATCCACATCTATCAGACACCAATGTCTATAGTAAAAAGGATACAGAGTTTCCTATATGGATTAAAGAATATGTAAGTTAAAATTATGTTGTAGTCAATGCCAATGATTATAATATTTAAGCTATATTATGTTCAAAGTACTAAGGTGTTAAGATACTGATTGCAGGTTAAATCAGGTTTGTAATACGAAAACAAACTTTTTCCTATTTTGGTGCAAGAGTTAGTTGAGAGTCCTAACTACAAGGTTACATCGTGGCCCATATTTTTTACAAGAGGGTTTTTATTTCACACACATAGGCACGGACAACGGAGGTCAACTAGTAAGTATGGTGTTTGTGTTCAAGGCGAAAATTACGCGGATTCATCAGACGAATCCATTTTCTATGGAATTTTGACTGATATCATCCAGTTTAACTATATAGGATTAGTTTCTTTAAAAATAACATTGTTTAAATGTGAATGGTTTGATCCTACAGTTGGAAAAGGGCACGAGAAAGAGCAATGGCAGCGTAGTTGATGTGCTTGCAACAGGCAAATATAGCAAATACGATCCTTTTATCCTTGGTAAGTCGTAAATTAGTTTGATGTGTATTGCTCATTAAGCTATTCAAATTAACATAACTGAGGGAGCAAAATTAATATCCTCTCATGTATACTACAATATCTCAGGCGGATCAAGTATGTTATATACCGAATCCGTCTGTAAGACACCGAAGAGAAGTATGGCTTACACTCGTGAAAGTCAATCCAAAGGCAAAGTTAATTGGGAAGTTAAAAGAAAAAGAGGTGGTATTAATGCAAGAAGAGAATGATGTGAATGTGGTGTTTACAACAATTAAAGATATTGTTGTGGAAAGCTTAGCAGATGCCTCAAACTCAACTACTTTGTTTGATATAGAGGTCGATGATGAAGAAATAGACGACGAATTTTTTACACAATATTCGACATCTGAAGATGAGGAAGCTGATAGTGGAGAGTAAATTAGTATGTACTTATATTTTAAGAACAATTTGGTTATCCTTAAAACTCTGTAGAATCAACATAATATTTGATATCATTGTTTGGCTTTGTTACTTACGTAATGTATTGGTTTTGTTAATTACGTAACAAATTAAAAAATGCAACTTTTGAGGCCCAAACACTTTGAATTGGTTAGAAACAAGTTTTAAATGTTTCTTTATTCAACCTTGCATTATAGTCTCATATGTTTGAGATAAATTTGTTCATATGGTTGTAGCATATTTGTTGCAAAACATGTTACTCTTTAGCGACTGCTACATTTAAATGTGACACTTTTGCGACGATTGGGTTATAGAAATCGCTAAAGTAAATTCATGTCGGTAAAGTAATTTACCGGTTATATTAATGTGAAGTAAATTACCGGTTATATAAATATGAAGTTAATTAACATTATAATTTATAAGGTTTATTTTTATAAGTCAAAAAGCTTATATGGTAGTAGCAAATTCGTAGCAAAAAGTGCTACTCTTTTGCGACTAAATATTAAACATACTTAGCTTTTTTCGACCAAACCCATAACTTCTCTTTCTTTCAATCGAAAACAAAACATCATCGCCTTCCTTCGTCTAATCGCTTAATCGCCTTCCTTCGTCTTCCCAAATCCAACTAGTTGAGTATTGATTTGATTTCGTCTTCGATTTCGATTGTTGAATCGATTTCGTCTTCGATTTTGTCTTCCCAAAGCGATTTCTTCTTCCCAAATCTTCTCCTTCCACCACCATCATCGCCATTGACGACGTTCTTCACCGAGAAGGTAAATGCTATTTCGTCTCCTCTTTTATTTTCCTATTTTCGGCTGCTACCTCGAATTCTAGACCCATCAATTTGATAAAGCCCTAAGATTTTTTATTTAAATTGATTTCGACGATTTCCAAAATATGTGTATTTTTCATGAATCTTCCTAATAATCTATATGATATTTTTCACAAATCATCTCTGTTTATTTGATGTTTTCACGAATCTTCCTAAGATTTTTTGGTTTCTCTATGTATGGCACCACAGCCTAAAAGCGCCCGAGGACGTGGTGGAGGAGGAAGAACATGGTCTTCTCATTCGACAAACTAGCAAGGATCAACTTCTAGACCATCAGTTGCATTTATCCCTCCCCAAAAAGCACTCGATGTCATTATGAGTAGCTCATCGCGGGTCAATGAACAAGTGAAGCAACGACCACCTATTGCTCAAACACCTAGTGCACCAGCTCATGTAGAAGACCATCCTACTGAAGAGTCAGTGCATGAAGATACAGCTGAGGAGGCGGAGGCTGAACCTATGGGGGAGGCAGAGCAAATGAATCTAGATGAACTTTTGCGAACTCCGGGAAGAGATGTGTAATTGCCCACTTTAAGTCTAGAAGAGGAAGAAAATACTACATGGTAAGGATAATAGTGAAATTCCGTAGTTTAAGTTACTAATTGGTAGACAATGTTATTAATGTATTGCTATCATTTCTATAGGTTTGGGCGAGACAAAAAGACTATTACAAGGAAAGTGTCAAAACTGTTGAAGCACAAATTTGATGGACCGTATTACAGTTGGTCCAAAATTCCTCCTAGACGGCAAGATCGATATTTTATAGATTTGCGGTATGAAAACATATATTTAAATTATTTACACTATAATTTATTTTAAAACTTTCAAACCACTAATTGATCTTTTCTCCGAAGCAAGAATTTACTTGGATTCCTTTGATCACTCCACATGTAAGGCGTAAATTTAATGCCATTTGTATAAACCGTATGAGGGATATGGTTTGTAAAGTTAAGAAAAAATAGAGACCAAGGTGGATAGGAGAGGCATTGTGGATCCAAATGCAAGCATATTGGGCAACCGAAAAAGCTCAATCGAGGAGTAGTGTGGCGTCCAACTCGCGGAACTCAGACCGGGGTGGTCTTGGTATTCACAAGCATGTTGGTGGACCTAAGAGTTTCGAACAAATTCAGCATGAAATGGCATGTAAACTTGATTAATTTGTTTTACTGTAACTTAAAAAATTCTTTGATAATATGTAGTAGTTAAGAACCTGTTTATATTCGAGCTTTATAGCAAATATGCTTTTGCTTTGATATAAAAAATCATAAGGATTGACAAATCAACTTGGTTTGTGATAATTTTGCTTAGTTAGTGAACATTGAATGAATACTTGTTACATGTTTTACATCTTATGATTCTAATTTCATTGATTGTCTTCGGATTTATATGCTTTGTGTTTTAGTCAACTACTTGTAGGTTAGAATTCTCACTTCTAATTTGAACTATTTTGTTTTAGTATTTCAGTTTCGGCACATTTTGTTATTTGAGACACTTATCCTTTTCTACCAATATCTGTGGCATCTAAATTATGAAATTAGGACAGGTTTTTACATTTTCTTAACATTGGTAAATCGAATTCTTAACATCATGTCGATAAAGTTTTTTAAATGTAATTTTAGGATCCGTTGGTTTCTTAACATTATTAATGGCAATTTATCATTCTATATTTTAGGAGTTCTTTCATGTTGCTATTTTGGTTTTGATGGGGTATAATGTCAATGTTATATTTGTTTTTTCCATGTCCTTACATTTTGGTGTTCATAGGCAAAAGAAGTTGGAAGACCGGTCTCGGTTGGAGAGGTGTTTGTGAGGACTTATACTAAAGCTGATGGGAGTTTTGTCGATCAAAAAGCAGTGCAAATTTACGAGACGTATAATAAAAACATAGAGAATAAGTTAGCGCAATTTCAAGATGATGCTGACTTTTCCAATCCTAACTCATCACATCCTCAACTCACAACCGAGGAACTAGATGCGATTTTCTTAGAGATAAAAGACACATTTAGTTTTCTTTATTGTTTTCGTAACGCAAATTGATAACCCATATGACCTTTGCTTTTTATAGTCAACTATTCCTGACTCTAGAGGCACACTATATGGACTCGGTAGCATGGAGAGCCGATTTGTAAAGGATCAGGGGAGTGGTGCGTCAACTAGCTATTCTTCTATGGCGCAACTACGAGACCAACTTGAAGATGCGCAGCACAAGATTGAAGAGCAAGCTGCAGAGAACGAGGAATACCGTGCTAGAGCCGATGAAGCCATCAAAGTAGTTGTTGAAGCAAAGGAAGTAGCTCAACAATCACAAGCCACTGTAGGTACATTGGAGATGGTAGTTACGTATATGCGAGAGGATCCCGAATATGCACGGTTTGTGGAAACACGCTCGCAGAACCAGAACACGGCAACCCCTCCTGAACAAAATCCTCATGTGAACCCAACCGATTAACCGAAGAGTACTTAGTTTTTATTTTTAATTACAATTAAATATTTAATTTTACTTTTTTTTTGAATTTATACTTTGTGAATTTAAACATTTTTATTTATTGCAACTGAAATTTTTTTAGGTTTGATTCCAGGTTTTTATATTTAGTTTTTCGTAATTATTTATATTAGTTTTGTCGTATTTAATTATAAACGATTTATTACTGTTGTTGCCAATTAGACGAAAGATATTTGCTACAGATTTGCTACTACAGAGTGTGGTCGATGATTAAATTTCCTACTCCAAAAATTATTGTTGCATTTTCGTCGATGATATGAAGTTGCCAAAGTGTAGCAAGTTGATGTCGCAATATTTTCGACGTTTTATTTCCATCGCTATATTGATGTATTTTTAACTACTAAAAAGTGACTACCTGATTTAACGACGCGCGATTTTCGACACATATTGTTAGTCGCATTTTCATCTCCTTTTTAATATAAGCGAATGTATTGCGACTAAATGTGCAGTAGCTAATTAGTTGTTTTCGTGTAGCGAGAATATTATTTGATGAGTTTACATATTCGTGGGATTAGTTAAATTCGTCCAGATCATCCAAAAAAAAAAGTTTTTCTAATTTGAAAATTTGAAAATAGTGTTATTCATTTGAAAATTTGCATATAAGAAACACATTCAAATGCGTTTCAATCATCATTTGAGCTAATTGTGTTTTGAGTATATGTCAGTAGTTTTCACTTTTTAGTTTACATGTTTTCTTTTATAATCGAGGATGCCAGATTGAATACAAATTAATCTACGAAATGTGTTCAAAGAGTGACAACGATAATGGAAATTGCATTAGGAACAATTAAACTGTGGCCTTTAAACTAATATAGTGAAATTTTCAACTATACCACCATAAATTGGTAAACATGTAACTTGATACTATATGATGTTATTATGATGGGTACCATAAAATCTTGGGGAAATTCATTCTCAGTGAGGATTTTCAAAAAATATGTTAATGTAAAACTTTTTTGAAAAAAGTTGTTGATTTAATCTTATTGAAATATTTAATTTTTTTTTGCCCTCCAAAATCTTTTTTTATTAAAATGAAACAAATAAAAACTTTTCACTTAAAAAGAGGCTCTCACTTAATAACTTTATTTTTAAATAAGATTTTTATTTGATAACTTAAATTATTTTAAAAATATTTATGATTTTATATATTTAAGATTCAGTCATTATCTTTACTATATTTTTAAATTATTTTAAAATTCATTTATTATCTTTTTGGATATTCTAATTTTTCAGAATACATATCCTAAAATTCTCAGAATACTTTTTAGAATATGTATTCTAATTGTTAGAAAGCGTAATTTAAATTTCTAGATCATGTACAACGGTTAGAATAAGTATTCTAAAAACATCAGAATATATATTCTAAATATTTCAGAATAAGTATTCTAATATTTTCATTCTAAAAATCTTATAACATGAACGATTGCTAGAATACGTAATATAATATTTTTTTACCATGAAAAAATGATAGAATACGTAATCTAATAGTTTTATCTCACCAGAATACTTATTTTAGAATTTTTAGAACAATTTTCATCAAGTTAAAAACACTTAAACTGCCTAAAATAAAAAAAAAATTATCCTTCAAATCTTCTTAATAAATATGGATCTAAATGTTTTTATGGTTTTTATGAGAAAAATGGTATTAATCATATTTACAGTTTAAGAAAAAATTACAATTTTAAAAATATATATATAAATAAACAAATATTTAGATAGAACTTTTTTATAATGAATTTTCCCTAAAATCTTACTCCATGTTTGGGCACTTATAATGAACCTTTATAAATGGGCACTTTGTCTATCCTTTACTTTTAGTCCATGTCCTTTTTAATGTGTAATTATTCCATATTTTTAACTCGTATTATTAATCACTTGTTTATGATACACAACTGAAAATGACAAAGTTATCGTGATGGGTTTCTTTTGGAGGAAACGGAAGTAGCGAGAATCTTCATAAGGAAAAGAAAAGGTCATTCGTGTGCCACTCTTTGTCGCCTCTCTTCTTTATTTTCCTAATTATTTTTTTTTCAATAGAATTTTCTTGGTTGAAATCCAAATTATTCATATTTCATACTGCAATGAGAAGCACACATCTTAGTAGTTATAAAGTTTTATGTTAAAAATTGATTATCAGATTTAAAATGTAGAAGCTGTTTTTCTTTTTAAAAAAAAATACACACGATTTAAAATTATTCATTTTCGATATAAAAGTTAAATCCGTTTTCCATTGATACATATTTCACTAGTTCGAGAATTTAAGATTTTCGGCTATCAATTGGTAAGTAATGAAAAAACTCTAAAACAAATGAATAATATTTTTCCTCCTTAGATTCTCTGAAAAAGTTATCTGATGTTCTTTGGAGCTTTGAAATTTTTGTGTGTCCACAACTCAATATCTTAATTTCAGTCGATAAACAATAAATCTTACGGATATATAGAATACCACTACTCTTAACACTTATTAGAAATTCTATTAAAACCATAAACCATAGACGAACAGACAGCTTGATCCAAAACGTCTTAAACCCCTAAACGTTTCGTCTAAATGATGAAATAACAAACCGAACATATCAAAAACATAGAAGCCCATGACGATTAGCACCCTACGTGTATTAATTATTTTTAAATCCAACTATGTTTTCATTGACAAACAATAAACAACAAAATTCAGGAAATAAAAGTCGATGTAACAAAAAGTACTTCGTTTTGTGGCCGATATTACTTTGGCTCAGAGTTACGATCAATAAAATGTAACAAAATATTTTCTGAAAAGCAATCTAAAAATTAATAAAATTATAATCAAGATTCAACTTTAGGAAAAATACAAAGAAGATAAAGTTGATATTAATAAAGTGAAGACCTAAGAGGAAGAAGAGGGCGATCACTTGTTCTGTAGGGCTTCTAGCTCATGGGGTTGCCTCTCCCTTTTTTATATCAAAGTTCATTACATTAAGACTTCTTTTCTCAAATAGTGAGTTTTACACTAAAGAAAACTACCAGAAAACACTAAACTAAACTTTTTAAAAAGAGTCTTCTACTAAAAAACCATCGATCTTTTGTTTGTTTGCAAGATTAACTATGATCCGAAAGTTATGCAGATCAATCTCATATACTTAAAAGTTATCCTCTATATAATCCCTATCTATATCATCAATGTAACACTGTTTTAAGCTATTAAAAATTTGAAAAATACATAAAACGACATTACTTTAGAAATAAATTACATTATGTTTTTTTACTATGTAAAACAACATAATTTTATCAGAACAACATGATTTTTTTCCATTAAAAGTAGATATGAACCTTTGTGTTCTTCTTCCTCCTTCCTCTTTGTTGTTTAGTTGATTCATACTTAGATCTAAATATGTAAGTTGAGAAATCAATGTAAAAACCAGGCTTCATTTTATTATAAATATATTATTTCTTCATTTTATTATAAATAAAACTTAAATCACCAAGCTTCGTTGTAACTTCTCTTTAATTCACTTGTTCTTTTAGATCTTGAAGAAAAAAAACTTTACAAGAAAAAAAAATCAATCGAAGGCGCCTAAATCGAAGTAGCAGCTTCATCATCAGCCACGGAAATTTACGTCACTGTCGACTCAAGCCTGCAGAGTGCTAATTCTTTTGCTTGTAGTGATTCTGATTCTTCTAGGTCTCGGGATTTTATCACTGCCTAATGCTAATAGAAACTCATCGAAGATTAATGATTTAACCAATATTGTACACAAGAGGTTAGGGCTGAGTTGCAGATAATGATAGTGAAGGAAGAAATGAGAAGAAGAAGAAAAAGCTTTTTGCTTTTTGTTTTTTTTTTCCTTTTTAAATATATTAATGAAAATTAATATTTGAAATAAAAAATTTGTTGTTTTAAACACGAAAACGACTAGATAAAAACAAAATAATATGTAGTTTTTATTCAAAAGGATCTCGTTTAAAAGTTTTTGTTAGTTTTCAAGGTGTCGACGTCGATAATATAGAGATGTTATATAGCATAAGTTTGACATGCACAATTTTTAAGTGAAGGTTAATTTTGTAAAAAAAATAAAATTTGATGGTTTTTTAGCAGAAAACTCCGATATGCGTATTTTTTATTTTCCAATGTATTTTTATTTTTCATTAAAATTATAAGCTTCTTAGTTTTCAATATTAAAAAAAGTTGTCTAACAATTCATGAAAGAAAGTTTTTTTTGGTTTTATAGAACATTGGTTTCTTATAATGAATTCATTGATTAGGAAAATATATGGTCCCTTGAACCATGATGTGTTTGTCCTAATCACCACGAATCCAACATATTTTTTTTGCTCGAAATAATTAGTCTACTACTTAGAGAGATTATTTGTTTGTAGTTACACATTGCAAGTTGTATCTTTTAATTGTTTTATTGCTTTAAACGATAATTATTGTGGTGTAGTGGACCAGTACCTAAATTATTATTTATAGTTTGACAAATTAAATAAATTCTTTATTATAATTTCTTAATCGCTTTATATGCAATTGGATAATGCATATATTTCCGTGATCCTTTGCTCTACTCCTAAATCGTCGTGTCAGCCTAGGATTCACTAACCATTTCCAAGTATCTAGTCTTGTTATTTTTGGGTGCTAAATAATTTCAATGTAAGAGATCTTACAAGCACACACAATCAAACAAGGTAAAATTAGCTAAAAGGGGTTTTTCTGTCTTTGTGAAACTAAACCCTTTTATCATGAGTTTGGTAAAATAGGTTTTATTTTACTTGAAATTCCATAATACCCTTCATTATATATTCTGTTGAAAATTTAAATATTAAAATAATAAACGATGGTTTGAAGTCGCTAACATATAATTAGATTTAAAACTTATAAATCCTAGAAAAGATTTTTAACTTGACATCATTGTTTTGATACTCAGAAAAACAAATCGGAGTTGGAACTCCACTCTTCTACTTCTCCTTATGCATATTAATGTAATATGTGCTAATTGTGTTATCCTTTTGTTTAAGCTATATTATTAAGTTATTTTTATTTTGTCTAGTGATCGATATGATATTTCAGTAATATTAAAAAATGTTTGAGAATTAAGACAACTATATGACGAATTCTTATTAAAATAAAAGATATGTGTTAACACAATTTTAACATAGTTCCCCATTTACCAAAAATTACATGAATCTCCAGCATTTTCATCAATAAAAATCTTCAATTAAGACGAATTCTCAATTATGTAAACATATATTTTAGATTGCAAAACGAATTCTAAATTTTCTAGAATATATATTCTAGATTACTTAAGGGAGAAAAAAATTCTAAACTTTGTAGAATATACATTATAGATTACATAAGATAGAAGACGAATCTTAAATCCGTAGAACATATATCATAGATTACGTAAGGTAGAAAACAAATTCTAAACTTTGTAGAACAAACATTTGAGATTACGTAAGATAGTATGCAAATCTTAAACCCGTATAACATCTACTCTACATTACGTAATGTAGAAGATGAATTAAACTCCGTAAAATATATATTCTAGACCACATAAAACAGAATATATATATATTCTTTTTCTTTATAGATTACTTATCCTATTCGGTATACTTATTTCTTTAAATCCGAAAAATGTATGTCCTGCCATATTTGTAATTTAAACTTTGAAAATCAAAACAAGGAAGAAATTATAAATGTATAATAAATAAATACTCAAATAAATAACAAAAGTGTGAACCTAATGAAATAAAGATGAAGACATATTCGTAATTGATGTAAAATATATGAGGGAATTAGAAAATAATACTTTAAAAGAGAAAACGTGAACAAAATGCAAAAGAAATAAAATATATAAATTCTTTTTTTGTCTAAGAGAAGAGATGATAATTAACTTGTTTTAATGAACAACGATTATTTATTAGATAAGATTTGTTAAGGTTATTTAAATCATTAATCAACACTAAATACCAAAAAGTTTAGTTTCACAAAGGCAGGGCAAAAAAATCCCTTTAAGCTAATTTTCCCATCAAACAATGAGTTATAACTCTCAGAATGAATGGGAAAATAAATGAAACCATAATGGTCTATCCAAATTTATTAAAGATGGGAGCCATGAGATGCAATCTGAAGCTATATAATATTGACGAGTGATGTATGTTGTCACACCTTTGAGCAATTACTTCCCACTTTATTAGCATAGAAAACAAAATAACTTGGTGTTCATCAACATAGGTGAATGCTCCATGTTTTTTTTCCAAACTTGAAATACTGCTGAATCGAATTGAAATTCTACATATTTCTTTTACAAATGTTAAATTTATTAATCAGCAGAATTTTTTTTATACAAAGTGAGAAAATGAAATAAAAGAATACAAAAGCTAATTGAATTCTTTGGTCCGAAACCATCGTTGAAGCAGGTTTTCGAAACTCTACATATTGAAGTTAGTGTCATGTATACATCCAATCACCCATTATATAGCCATAACACACATCTTTCTTCGATGCGGTACATATTTACCGCTTTATTAATTATTAATCATAACAATAATATAATGTTATGGAGCTGAATGAATTTTATTATTGATATGTGCATTACATTTATACAAAGAGAGCATTCACATGAAAGGCAAGTAGATAGACAATAAATGGAAATATATGATCAAGAGGTTTGTGGAAATCAAATCATCTTGATATCTCTAATATCCTCCTTCGAGATAGAGGTCCTTTGAAAGCTCCAATCTTGTCTCGAAGTGAAGTGAACCGACTGCGATTAAGAGGTTTTGTGAGGCAGTCAACTAGCTGATCGAGAGTTGAAACATAAGCAACACGTATGTAGGTGGCTGTAGCAAATGCATAAGACCACTAGGTGTTTGGAAGTTTGGCTTTGGTGAGAAGGGGATGCCTGTTTCCACAATGTGTATGTGGCACATTTTGGCAAGACCGTTGTGTTGTGGTGTGTGCGGAGGAGAGGTAAGGTGAGTTATTCCTTTGGTGGTTAAAAAATCACGAAGAGCAATAAATTCACCACCATTGTCTGAATATAAGGTACCAATTTTGGTTTGAAATTTGTTTTCGATAAGAGTAGGGAATCGAATAAAGGTTTCATGAACTTGGGATTTGAGTTTTAGAGGCTATAGACAAATGTAACAAGAAAAATGGTCAACAATGATCAGATAGTATTTGAAATTATCGACTAACATAATGGGTGATGACTATACATCAGTGAATAAATATTCAATAGGATGTGTTGAAGTGATTGTAGTTTCCGAAAATGCCAGTTTATGGAAAGAAAACTTGGAAACAATGTGTTTGAGGATATGATGAAAGGGGTGGTCTAACCTAGAATGCCAATCAGATGGGGTGGTTTTGAGGTTGTTGGTAAAGGTGAAATAGGTGGAAGCAAAAAGACAAGGAGACAAGACCACTCGTAATATCATTCTTTGTGCTTCTTTGGAGTAACGGGACCCCGTGTTGAGATCCTTAACCTGAAAAGACAAAGGAAAAAGTGTACCGATACACCATTAGCATTTCATAATTTGTAAACTGATATTAATTTTTTTATATCGTAGGAATACAAATCACATCAGTGAGTCGCAAAGGACCAGTAGAGGATGCACATAGCAAAATAAAAAAATCAAGAAGAAAAACCAGAAACCATGGCCTTCGTAGCACAATAGTCGCTGAGACCTCGTTTCCGGAATGATGATAGAGAAACAAGTGTTATTTGCTCAAACTGTGGTCGAAGTGGACATCGTTCCGAGAGCTGCTTTCAAATCTTGGGATTTCTCTAGTGGTGGGGAGATAGACCACGGAAGATAAAGTAGTATTTTCCCACAAGTAAACCCGACTCCGAATTACAAAACAGAAAATATCATGTTCCCACAAGAGGATGTGGTTTCTAAAAACTTGATTTCATTACCTTCCATAGCTGAGGTAACCATGACAACCCCGGAGAATGAAGAAGTCAGGGGGGAAATCTCGTGGTCGACCAAATCGAGTAATCACTCGAACAACCTTGAAATACCACATAACACAAACCAGGTACGGAAAAGAACAAAGAACCGTCGAGCACCAGGTTATCTCCAAGATTATTGAACGATGTTGGTCAGTAAGATTTCAACATGTTTGTATCCGATTAAAGATGTGGTGTCGAATGATCTTTTCGGCAAACCATAGAGCTTTCTTAGTTGCTATCACGACTGTGCGTGAGCTGAAGAGTTTTGCCGAACCTATGAAAAATTTTTGTTGGACAGATGTGGTAGGTAATGAGATTAATTCTTTCGAATTAAACAAGACGTGAACTTTATAGGATTTTCCGAAGGGAAAACGGCCATTGGTTGGTTTGATTGAGCGCTACAAGGCAAGGTTAGTGGTTTTGGGCAATACACAAATTGAGGACACTGATTATGGTGAAATATTTTCTCATGTAGTAAAAATGACTACGGTTAGATCTTTTCTTTCTGTTATTGCGGCTCAAAATTGGGAAGTCCATCAAATGGAAGTACACTATGCATTTCTGCATGGCGATCTTGAAGAAGAGGTATATATGAAAGCACCTTCTGGTTTTACTTCTCAGTTTAATGGCAAATTTTGTAGGTTACGCAAGTTATTTTATGGTTTAAAACAAGCTCCGTGATGTTGGTTCACCAAGCTTGCTTCTTCGCTTGAAAAATACGACTTTCGTCAATCTCTCTCCAAGTATTTGTTGTTTGTGTTTGCGAAGAATGCGATTGAGATACGAGTTCTGGTTTATGTGGATGATCTTGTAATCACAGGAAACACACTTGGCGCTATTAACAATTTCAAAGAATATCTTAGCACATGTTTTCACATGAAAGACTTTGGAGTGTTGAAGTATTTTTTAGGAATTCAAGTGGCACGGAGTTCACTCGGAATCTATTTAAGCCAAAGGAAGTATGTTTTGGATATATTATCGGAAACAGGTTGGCTTGGATCGAAGCCGGCTATGTTTCCTCTTGAACAACATCATCAGCTTGCTTTGAATGATAGTCTGTTCATGTCAAATCCTGAATCTTATCGTCAACTAGTCGGTAAGCTCATTTATCCTGGAGTTACTCGCCCTGATATTGCTTATTCTGTACATATAATGTCTCAGTTCATGAGCGCTCCTCGAGAAGAACATTGGACAACTATTCTTTGTGTCTTACGATATCTTAAATATAGTTCGGGACAAGGTATTTTACTTCGTGCTGATTCTGATCTTCGGGTTTCTGGCTGGTGTGACTTTGATTGGAATGGTTGTCCTTTGACTTGACAATCAGTGACTAGTTGGTTTATTTAACTTGGTCAATCTCCTATCTCTTGGAAGACGAAGAAGCACCAACGTGTGAGCTTGTCTTCGGCTGAAGTTGAATACAGAGCGATGACATGGACTACACATGAGTTAATTTGGATTAAGGCTCTTTTGATTGATCTTGGTATTACGATGACATCTCCCGTGTCGTTGTACTGTGATAATATGGCAGCTTTGCATATTAATGTCAATCCCGTTTTCCATGAGCGTACAAAATATATTAAATGGGATTGTCATTTTGTTCGAGACGAGATCAAAGATGATAATATCGTTGCATCTCATGTCTCTACTAACATACAACTAGCAGACATTTTTACTAAAGCTCTCGGTCAAAGGGAGTTTGCGACTTTCTAAGGTAAGATGGGCATTTTGAATCTACACTCTCGATCCTCCAATGTCCAGTTTGAGGAAGGAGATAATGCGAATATATCATAATGTATATATTCATAGGAGTTATCGTACAAATATTTAAATGTAATAGTTATATTTATGTTGTTTGGTGGATAAGTTAAAACCCTAACGATTATACATTATATATTGATGGCTAATTGACTTATGCAATATACAAAAAACCATAAAAACCCATTCAGTCCTTCTTCGATTTGTCAGATAGTGAATACATTGCGTTCATGAAATTAACATTCAATTGTAACATCACACCAATATAGAAGTTTATGAGAATCTAAAAGTTCATATGAAAAATGTTAGGGTGGTTTTCGATCCCCAATCCAACTACGACACATGAACAACTAGAATGTAGCAGATCTCAACATCCTAACCTGCAGAAAGAGGCTCAGAGGCCACTATAAATGGCTTACCTTCCTGTCCGACGAGCAAAGGACAGTCTGAACAACATAGAACCGTCCAAGCATTAAATGAACGTTCAAGAATCATATCAACCTCAAAGTTCACTGAGCACGCTCTCCAAAACAAAGCAACATCAATCAAGAGTAAAGAGACTACATCAAAGCAGTCATGTCACGTCGCATTCGCCAAAAGTACATTAGAATCGGTCTTCTAGAGTCCTAGATCACATTAAACATTTAGAGGTTCACAATCATGCATGAAAACATGTGTGCATGAACCGATATGTGCATATATGCCTCACGCAAAAAAGTGGTTCTCCGACGTAAACCTTCTTTTCTATATAATCCATCATCAAAACCTCTAATGAGATCACTTCGTCTAACCACATTCGTCTTTTACAGAGTTGTAACTCCAGTAAAAAAAAAATTTCTTTCTTAACCTTCTTCTTTGCCCACTACATAATAGATTGGATCTCATCTCACTTTTTTACTTGGCTAGACACAGACCTGTTTTTTCTTCTCTCGTTTACTGATATCAATTCGTTATGAATAGTTTGACAATAATTGCTAGTAACATGTTCTTTTTTTTTTATGTGAGCTTAATCAGCGCTGTCATTTTATGTTCCATGTGAGCCAATATCTCTCAATACTGCTCACATAAGATTCGATCAATATATTCCAATGAGGTTCATTAATAATCCCTGGATTAATTTAAAAATATATCCATCACTCTTACATTATTGAGATAAAGATACACAGAATCTCTGGGTAGATTTATTAAGGAAAGGTATATTTTAGTATGAGAGTACCGCCGGCCAATATGTAATGAAGTTCAACGAATCAATCGACGGATTCAGATAATCGGCGCATTTGGTTAATCAACCAGTTAATATTTAAAATATCATTGTTCTTTGTCAACCATTAGTCCAATTTATCAGAGTTCATTCATTGTAAATAAGATGGGATACTGTATGTTTACAAGTATCATACACAAAAACGCGTAAACATAAAGTTAAATAATTCATCTTATAAACTTTTGGGGAAAATGTACGAATTAATAGTTACAAATATGAACTAAATTCTTGTATTGTAAAAACTTTTATTAGTTTGTAAACAAATAATTATGTGGTAAAATGTTTTTAGATTTGTCATTTTTAAATTTGATGGACCTAAAAATCGGAGTTAAGAAATGCGAAGAGAAATCGTATAAAGAAAGTAAGTAAGAACGATTTTAATAGTAAAACGATTTAGAAAAAGACCCGTATAAAACCGATTAGAATCGGAGGCGAGATATGATCTCTGTCCTTAACTCAATAAAGCTCCCGTTAGTGAGACGGATCCACAGAGCTTTTGGAGTCCCAGGATACAACCGATATGAGACCACAACGCTACACTCGGTGTGGAATCTACGAACGTAGACAACTACGATATACTCTAGACGTACCGTTTTCCGAAAGAATGGAGAAACGTTTAGCGAGAGAGTGAAGGATCTTAGAGAGAGTTGTTTTTCGAATGAGTGAATTCTTCAAATGAGACGAGTCCCTTATATAGGCGAGCTCGGAGTGAGTTCAAACGCATGCAATTGATGGTAAGATTTTGCGTTATGATTGCATGTCATTAACACGTAGAGAGTTACGATTTTCGTCATTAACATGATGCGATCGGTTTTGATTTTTTGTTATAAATAATCAAATCTCGTATTAACCGAAAAAATTAAGAGGATATTTTTAGATAATTTAAAATAAAAAATTATCTAAAAAGAAATGGGCCACTCGACCACGAGACATTCCCAAAGCCCCAAAGCCCCAAAGCCCCAAAGCCCCGAAACCCCGAGCCCCGAGCCCCGAGCCCCGAGCCCCGAGCCCCGAGCCCCGAGCCCCGAGCCCCGAGCCCCGAGCCCAAGCCCAAGCCCAAGCCCAAGCCCAAGCCCAAGCCCAAGCCCACGCCCACGCCCACGCCCACGCCCACGCCCACGCCCACGCCCACGCCCACGCCCACGCCCACGCCCACGCCCACGCCTGCGCCTGGCCTGGCGGCGGTGGTGGTGGTGCGCGCGTGTGGTCCGATTCATCCTCTCTCACATGCACCATAAGTCTTAGCCAATTTGAACATTTGTATCACCTTCTAGTCATTTATACTAGAACGAAAAAGTTCGGCTTAAACTATGTGGGACATTTAATAAATCCCACTTACTCACTTACACTTAAATGGATCTATTTTGACACTTAGCCCAAAATCCAATCCATTTCATAAGTTATTTCTTATTCACATTCTCAAATATTTATAAGCCCAATGCTTATAATAATTTAGACCCAACAATCCCCCACATGAATAGAAATGACTCTAAACAGGGATGACTTGAAAGACTCTTTGGATAGAAAAAGCTAAAAAAGAAGTCTCCAGAGTATATGCGAAAACTAACTGTGTCTGATGTGGTAGCATTTTTCAGCTTTGAACCAATCATTGTTAATATCTGTCGAGTTTACTCGGCCAAGAGGTGAACATGATGTCTTGAACCACCCAGAGTTTTATGTAAACTTAGACAACAGGAATAACCCAGTTAGGTTTCTCGTAGAACTACGTTCTCTTGTTGTGTTCATTGTGGCCTTGAACATGCCTGGATTCATGAGTGAACTTGGAGAATATAGCCTTTATCGTTCATTCTCCTAGAAACGGCCCCATTTCACACTCACATAGGTGATTTCCCATAAGCTTTACCATCTTGTTGAAAGCATTACTTTGTACTTCATAAGAATGAAAGTATGAAATCATTAAAAGCTCAACGCTTATCCTTAAAAACTAGCACTTTCTAATGATCGTAGGAATCGGTTTGAGACATTCGTCTCACAGTGCTTTCAGCAGAATCAGTTTAATATAGTTGTCCCTTTGAACCTCATTCTTGGGATCTCCAGTCATTGAGGTTGGGTGTCCATCAAACGTCATCTTTTAATTCATATGCTGTAAACCCATTCCTCTTGATGATTTTAATACTTGATCTCGAGTCAGACCTTTTGTAAAAGGATCTGCTAAATTATCAGCTGATTTGATATAATCCAACGTGATTATACCACTTGAGATCAAATGTCTAATGGTCTTATGTCGTCTTCGTATATGACGAGATTTGCCATTATATTGAGTATTCAGTGCCCGTAAGATAGCGGATTGACTATCACAATGTAAACGTATTGCCGGCACAGGTTTCTCCCACATAGGGATATCTTCCAAAAAATTTCGAAGCCACTCAGCCTCCTCTGCGGCTTTGTCTAAAGCAATGAACTCAGATTCCATGGTTGATCTGGCCAGCAGAGTTTGTTTGGAAGATTTCCATGACACAGCAGCACCACCTATTGTAAAGACATATCCACTTGTGGATTTTGAGTTCTTGGAGTCAGATATCCAGTTTGCATCAGTATATCCTTCCAAGACTGCTGGTTCTTTACCATAGTGCAACCCATAGCTTTTCGTAAACCGCAAGTAATTCAATACTCTAGTTATAGCTTTCCAGTGTGTGTGTCCTGGATTACTTGTGTATCGACTTAATACATTAACAGCGTGCGCTAGATCGGGTCGAGTACAATTTGTTAAGTACATCAGACTTCCGATAACTCGTGCATATTCCACTTGTGATACGGCTTCACCTTGATTTTTAGTCAAATGAAGTTGAGCGTCAACAGGTGTTTTTGCAGTCCCACTTGAGTAGAGTTTAAATCTATCAAGTATCTTGTCAGCATAATGTCCTTGGGATAAAATGATTCCGTCAGAGTGTCTAGTGATTTTAACTCCTAGAATCACATCTGCTAATCCCATATCTTTCATATCAAACTGTCCCGATAACATGGTTTTTGTTTGATTGATGATATTGTTATTACTCCCAATAATAAGCATGTCATCTACGTATAGACATAGAATGATATACCCAGTTGTAGTAATTTTAACATATATGCATTTATCACATTCATTTATGCGAAAACCGTTTGACATCATTACATTATCAAACTTTTCATGCCATTGTTTTGGAGCTTGTTTAAGTCCATACAACGACTTCACAAGTCTACAGACTTTGTGTTCTTGTCCAGGTACAACAAACCCTTCAGGTTGTTTCATGTAAATTTCTTCCTCTAAATCTCCATTTAGAAAAGCAGTTTTTACATCCATCTGATGGATTTCCAGATCTCGTAAAGCAGCAATGCTAATTAGCATTCTGATCGAAGTTATTCTCGTTACCGGAGAATAGGTGTCAAAGAAATCCAGACCTTCCTTTTGTCGGAATCCTTGCACCACGAGTCTAGCCTTGTACTTATCTATCGTACCATCAGTTTTCAATTTTGTTTTGAAAATCCATTTACACCCGAGGGCTTTAAACCCTTCCGGTAAATCAGCCATCTCCCATGTATGATGTTGCATAATGGAGTCAATTTCACTATTTATGGCTTCCTTCCACGAAGGTGCGTCTGGCGTAGACATAGCCTCTATGTAAGTTCTTGGTTCATTTTCTAAAAGAAAAACCATTAGGAAATCATCACCGAAGGTTTTTTCCTTTCGAGCTCTTTTGCTCCGTCTAGGTTCATCTTCAACTTCTTCCGGCTCATTAAATAAAGTACCGGAAAAGCTTGCCTCATTTTGAGAGGAACTTACATCTCTTTGATCCCGTGTCCGTTTTAGATATTCTCTATCTTTTAACGAAAAAATATTTTCAAAGAATTCTGCATTCCGGGATTCCATCACAGTATTAATGTGAATGTTCGGAATACCTGATTTATGAACCAAAAATCGATAAGCACTACTATTGTGTGCATAACCGATAAAAATACAATCAACGGTTTTTGGTCCAACTGTGACTTGTTTCGGAGGTGGTACAACCACCTTTGCTAAGCACCCCCACACTTTCATGTATTTGTATGAAGGAATAGTGCCTTTCCATAATTCATATGGAGTTTTCCCCGTCACTTTGTGCGGAATTTTGTTGAGGATATAATTCGAGGTAAGCAAAGCTTCCCCCCACATGTTCTGAGCTATCCCAGATTCCTGCAACATAGCATTCATCATTTCTTTAAGAGTGCGATTTTTCCTTTCAGCAACTCCGTTAGATGAAGGTGAATAAGGAGCGGTTGTTTGATGTATTATTCCATTTTCTCTACAAAATGCATCAAACGGTCCTTCATATTCTCCACCTCGATCACTTCGAACTATTTTAATAGTTTTCTCAAGTTGATTTTCAGCTTCAAGATTATATTCTTTAAATTTATCCAAAGCTTCGTTTTTGCTTTGTAATAAATAAATACAACAATATTTTGTGCAATCATCTATAAATGTCACAAAATATTTCTTTCCTCCTCGAGTTGGTAGATACTTTAAATCACATAAATCTGTGTGTATCAGACCAAGAGGTTCCGTCGTTCTTTCTCGTTTAGGGGATGGTCGTTTTGTAAGTTTTGCTTGTACACAAACTTGACATTTATCTTTAATCGATTTGCATTTAGGAATTAGACTTAAATTCATCAATCTTTCCAAAGATTTATAATTCACATGTCCTAAACGTTCATGCCAAATAGTAAAAGACTCGACCAAATAAGCAACTTGAGCATTTTCATTAACGGAAACAACATTGGTTACATTTTTCTTTGGTAAGACCGTCATTACATTCATCTTGACAAGTCCACCCTTAACATAACCCTTTCCCAAGTACACCCCATTCTTCCTAATCACTAGCTGATCGGATTCAAAGTTAACACCAAATCCGGCCTTGCTCATGAGTGTGCCGGAAATCAGATTCTTGCTTATGTCGGGAACATGTTTCACATTGTTGAGAGTGATCTCATGTCCCGAAGTCATCTTTAGCACAACCTTGCCACGTCCTAAAATCTTGGATACTTTGGTGTTGGCCATCTTCACCCTTTCGTCTTCATGACTCTTTTGATAAGTGCTAAACAACTCTTTATCACAACAAATGTGAGTGGTTGCACTGGTGTCGTAGAACCACTCCCTTGGATTGGTCTCAACCGCATTGACTTCCGGAATATCTTCGGTGATCACCGCACATAGATCTTCCGAGGTCAAGAAAGCTTGATGAGTAGACTTTTTAGCTTTTGCCTTGCTATGACAAGCTTGAGCTTTGTGGCCTATCTTACCACAATAGTTACAAGTCCCGATGAACTTCTTCTCAGCCCCATTGTGCTTCTTGAAGTTCGTGGATCCCGAAGGTTTCAGATTTTTTGGGAAAATCTTATGCCCGACCTTACCCTTGCCTTTGACCTTAGCCATTTGAGCAAGATAGGCTTGGTAAGAATCTTGCTCCTCACGATTGGTGAGCCCGGTTGTATGGCGATTTCTAGCTTCAATTTGAAGCCTAGTGATCAAGTCTTGAAGAGACATCGCCTTTCGCTTGTGCTTGAGATAATTTTTGTATTCCACCCAACTTGGAGGAAGTTTCTCAATAAAGCAATTAACCGTAAAAGGCTCACAAATTTTCATACCTTCGGATGCTATCTCATTGCATAGCAATTGAAGTTGATCCACTTGTGCCATGATAAGTTTTGAGTCCACCATCTTGAAATCTAGAAATTTTGCCACCGCAAATTTCTGAGTTCCCGCATCATCAGACTTGTACTTCTTCTCCAAAGCATTCCACAACTCTTTGGCTGTCGGGAATTGCATCTCATTGTTGTATACAGCGTACAACGAGTCAACAAGGCGGCTTAAGATCCAACCGCGGCACAAGAAGTCTGAATGCGTCCATGCATCAATGCTCACAATGGTGTGGACATCTTCGACTCCAAGAGGAGCTACCGGCTTGTCCTCCTTGAGGAACTTGTCAAACTTGAGGGTGGTCAAATAGAACAACATCTTTTGTTGCCAAGTTTTGAACCCATTCCCATCAAATTTTTCCGGCAATAGTCCAGCACTCACAGCGGTTGTTTGAACAACGGTTGTTTGAACAACTTCATTTTCCTTGTTGATTGCAACATGCCCAGTCTCAGTCGACATCTGTTGACAATCCATGGAATAAAATGAGTGAGATGCTTGAATCGTTGGATAAATAAAATTTATTTACGAATCAGCTATTATTTAAATTTGTTTAATGTTTTAAATTATAAACACTATTAGTTAGTGCAATAATTTATAACCGACTTATAAAACGTTTCGGAAATATTGCAAATTTATTTGCACCCGAACCCGTTTCTTAACACAAACGTTTCTCAAAATCGCTAACAAGCGTTCGCCGAAACCGTTTTAGATGTGTTATATTGTTTTGTAAAGACACTTATGAAAGCGTTTTACTCAACCGTTTGAAACCTTGTTTCCAAAGAAACTACGTTTCTAGATAAGAAATAAAACCGAAGAAAATCGTTTTATAATTTCGCAAATCTCAATCCGATTATAGCTATATGCTAGAAGCGGATTTATTGAGTTAAGCTTGATGGACCTAAAAATCGGAGTTAAGAAATGCGAAGAGAAATCGTATAAAGAAAGTAAGTAAGAACGATTTTAATAGTAAAACGATTTAGAAAAAGACCCGTATAAAACCGATTAGAATCGGAGGCGAGATATGATCTCTGTCCTTAACTCAATAAAGCTCCCGTTAGTGAGACGGATCCATAGAGCTTTTGGAGTCCCAGGATACAACCGATATGAGACCACAACGCTACACTCGGTGTGGAATCTACGAACGTAGACAACTACGATATACTCTAGACGTACCGTTTTCCGAAAGAATGGAGAAACGCTTAGCGAGAGAGTGAAGGATCTTAGAGAGAGTTGTTTTTCGAATGAGTGAATTCTTCAAATGAGACGAGTCCCTTATATAGGCGAGCTCGGAGTGAGTTCAAACGCATGCAATTGATGGTAAGATTTTGCGTTATGATTGCATGTCATTAACACGTAGAGAGTTACGATTTTCGTCATTAACATGATGCGATCGGTTTTGATTTTTTGTTATAAATAATCAAATCTCGTATTAACCGAAAAAATTAAGAGGATATTTTTAGATAATTTAAAATAAAAAATTATCCAAAAAGAAATGGGCCACTCGACCACGAGACATTCCCAAAGCCCCAAAGCCCCGAACCCCGAGCTCCGAGCCCCGAGCCCCGAGCCCCGAGCCCCGAGCCCCGAGCCCCGAGCCCCGAGCCCCGAGCCCAAGCCCAAGCCCAAGCCCAAGCCCAAGCCCAAGCCCAAGCCCAAGCCCAAGCCCAAGCCCACGCCCACGCCCACGCCCACGCCCACGCCCACGCCCACGCCCACGCCCACGCCCACGCCCACGCCCACGCCCACGCCCACGCCTGCGCCTGGCCTGGCGGCGGTGGTGGTGGTGCGCGCGTGTGGTCCGATTCATCCTCTCTCACATGCACCATAAGTCTTAGCCAATTTGAACATTTGTATCACCTTCTAGTCATTTATACTAGAACGAAAAAGTTCGGCTTAAACTATGTGGGACATTTAATAAATCCCACTTACTCACTTACACTTAAATGGATCTATTTTGACACTTAGCCCAAAATCCAATCCATTTCATAAGTTATTTCTTATTCACATTCTCAAATATTTATAAGCCCAATGCTTATAATAATTTAGACCCAACAAAATTAGTCTTCCTTGAAAACAGTTCTGTATTTTAAATGATTGATGTTTTGGAAAAAACTACATGAAAGTACATAAAAAGGGGATAAGATAGACAAAAACATAAATATGTACTCTCATAATTAATGATTGATTTGAACTTAATATAAGATGGGATTATATGGAGTAAGTATGTTATGCTTAAATTCAAAAATAGATAAGTACACATATACTATATATATATATACTAGATAGTAACTCACACTTTGCAGCGCGGGAAAATGTCTGTTTCGTACCTATTTTATATAATTATAGATTATTATTAGTATTTTATTTTATATTTATTTTATGTTTTAACATTTTACTTTTCTTATTTATTATTATTATATATGGTTTGTGTTGTGTTAATTAAGTTCTCCTTAAATTATAATTTTTTTCTCATCAAAAACGGAGTTAGTTTTCATGATCTTACTTGCTATGTTGTATATTGTTTTGATTTTGTGTATTGTTTTGCTCAAATCTCATTTTAAGTTTAACACGTAATAGCTGGTTATATGAATCATACTTTTAAGTTTTGTTTTTATTATAATTTTAATTGGTTAACATAATATCGTATAATATAATTTTAAATCTTACTTTTCTGATTAGATAAAAAATTTTAAAATTTAATTTTATATTTATTAGGAGAGAGAGAAAATAAGTTTTAATTTTTGAAACTAATAATTATTTAAAAAAATCAATTTGGATTTTTATTGAATTTTTTAAAATTTTCGTTTATATTTATATTAATTTAAAATTATTTAAAGATTTTTATGTTAATTTTAGTATGAAAGTTAATTTTGTTTTTAATTCTTATATTAATATCAGGTTCAAAATGAATCACACTTTTAATTTTTGTTTTTATTATAATTTTGATTGGTTAACATAATATCCTATAATATAATTTTAAATTTTATTTTTCTAATTGGATAACAATTTTTAAAATTTAATTTTATATTTTCGTTTATATTTATTAGGAGAGAGAGAAAATAAGTTTTATTTTTTCGAAACTAATAATTATTTAAAAAATTCTGTTAGGATTTTTTATTGAATTTTATAAAATTAATTTAAAATTTTTGTTTATATTTATTAGGAGAGAGAAAATAAGTTTTATTTTTTAGAAACTAATAATTATTTAAAAGATTCTGTTTGGATTTTTATTAGATTTTTGGTTGCATAAATTTGTTACAATTTTAACCTTCTATAATTTGTTTAATTTAATCTTAATTTTATAAAAATACAATGACAATAAATGTAATATAACAGGTAATAGATGGTTAAACTGTTTTTAGAATTGCTTAAATAATTTATATGATATATATATATATAGTGATTGCAGAACTAAAAAAATATGTTGCCAAGAAAGAAAGAAACAATTTCTCAAAAATTACAAAATAAACAAGAAAGAAACAAAAGATCGTCTAATATGCGAATAGGCCAATACCGATATGATTGGTCGTTGGTGAACCGACGCAGTTCTCGTCGTATGATGTCACATGCAATGAATACATGCACAGCATCGCATAACATATATTTCTATGAAATTATATACCCTCATTTTTTTATTTAACATAATTGAAAATGCGTAGTCATATACTATAAAATAAAATATGGGATTTAAATAAATAAATGCATACTTCCCAGGATAACATTACAACTTTTAAAACCAAAAAATAACAATTTTAATAATCTTCAATTTAAATTGAGTCATCATCTGCGTCCAACACATGCTTTTCATCCGTTATCTTACGGATGAATAAAATTTTAGTTTTTTTTTAAAGTCCATAGTTTATTATATGAAACATAGTTTACAAAAAAAAAGCATACAAACATGATACAAAAATATTGAATATAATTATTAATAATATAAACCCAAATAAAACTATAATAGAAATATCTCAACCTCTATACAATGGAGACCGTTGTTGAAATATCATCTTCGATACCCTCGATTGCCGGAAAACCTTAATCGGACTGGGAAAATTCCACCCTTTCCCTTTTCCTGTCGCCGGAGCAGGAGAAAATCCCGATTCACCGGCGACCGCAATGGATCTCGACTTCCTCATAGTCACCGGCTTAGTATCTCCTCTGTTTCCCATAAACATCCTCCAAAACGACAATGTTTTCTTACTCCTACCACGATCAGATTCCAAACCCGAACCGGAATCAATAACCGTATCCGGTTTAATCGGAACCGCCATTGATTTCGATCTCCGAAACGCCGGTTCGCATTCAATCAAACTCGCAACTCGACCTACCGATCCAATCCCGGAGAAGTTATAACTATTATCTCCGGCGAAGATAGAGAACGAGGACGACGAAGAAGAAGACGACGGAGAGAAAGAAACGGAGGCGCGTGAGCTACACGAACATGGAAGATCGTGAGCACAATCAGGGCAAAGGGAAGAGAGTCGTTCGTGGAGACAAAACGGACAAACGCCTCCGCCGCTAATAAAACCGCGTTTTGAAAAGTGTTTTGGACATTGTGAAAAATCATCATCGTCCATGTTTTTCTTTTCCCGGAAACTTTTTTGCGTTTTCTCTTCACTTTCTTGGAGTTTGAAGAAGTGAGAGAGTCCAACGAGAGAGTTTTTATAATGCTTTTACTCTGCGTTTTAACTACGGTTAAATTATTACGTCGTTTGGTGATTTACAGTAACCAACCTATGGTTTTACTTAGAAGCGTCGAGTTGTCTTTGATCAATGAAACGGCGCGTTTTATTAACTCAGTGAAATAGCTCAGAGTGTTGATGTTTATTTACGTTTAATGCCATCGTCGTTGAAACCATTCAGTTCATTCACGTGTGATGTGGCATGACTGAACTCAAAATTAACTTTGCATAATTAATTTCCATCTCTTTCCTCCAGTTTCAGAAATTTGAACCTGAATTTTTTTTGAAAAGAATCTGCAAATGAAAATATTAATAAAGAAGATAAAATAATAATTGAAAAACTAAAAGATAGTGCCATAGAGGTAACTTAAAAAAGAAACCTAGTAAAAAATAGGGCTACACAAATATATTGGTAATACTATTTTCGACACCACCACTAAATTCTTTCGCTTTTGTGATTGTTAATTTTACCAGCGATATAATTCTTTCTGATGTTGGTACAAGGTTATCAATTATATTTCAGTACTGAAAGTTACTGTAATCAATCCGAACAAAATAAATAAACCGAATTCACATATTTTGATTATAATATACTAAATTCAAATTTAACGACATAAAATTTTACAAACCAAAATAAAGTTTGTTCCAATTCGATGAAAAATGTTTTAAAATTTTTGAATTCAATAGAAATTTTTGATTGATAACAATATTTGCGGTTTTTCTTACTGTTCCGGTAAAAGAATTAACAATTATACCCTATATTCAAATGTATTAATGTTTGTATTGAAATTTAGTGTAATCAAACCAAACCAAAAATAAATAAATTCACATATTTTGATTATAATAGTACTCTAAATGCAAAATTTAATGACATAGATTTTTTACAAACCAAAAATAAAATTTGTTTCATTTCAATGAAAAATGTTCTAAAATGTTTGAATTCAATAGAAAATTTTGAATAGCCATCTTTAAATTTAAAATTTCAAAAAATGTTTTGTAGATTGAATGATCTGGAAAATATTAAAATGGTTCAAGAAGTCCACAACTCAAGATATTTGACGTGTAGAAATAAAAGCATGTATATGCTTAGACAAAGACTGTTCCGAGTTATGGAGACAAGCTTACTTACAAAGAAAGCGACCTGACCAACTCAAGATTTAGATCATTGCCACTTGGTTTCTTTCTAGGCAAAAACTGTAACCAAATTTGTATTAGATTAATTAGACAAAAAAGCATGATATTAGATTAATTAGTAGAAAAATATATTTACTGTTATTTTTACTTAGTGAGTTTTGGAAAACCAAAAATTTGTATCGGGAAAGTCCAGAAGGTGTTTGCAGTTTTGTAAATGATAAAATTACATATTGAAATGCAAACTATTTGGTCGAATAGTTTCTACAATCATATTAATACCTACAATAGATATTGTTTAAAATATTAGGTATACCATCTTAATTTTAACTTTAGTTTAATTAAAATAATCAGATTAAAAACTTGTGTATTACTTAGGTCATAACCAGGTGTATATTATAACTTAAAAAATAGCCTATCTTTTGTTTTTTTGTTAAAGAGAGTCTATTTTTTATTATAATATACTATTAGCAACAAAAGAGAAGTAATATCGGAAAGATATTACTCTAATCCGACATAGTACGCATATTGTTGGGTTAGTAGGATCAACTTTATTGGAACGTCACAAAATCTAATTAGTTAGGTTTTTTTTGTTTTTTGAAATTTTAGTTAGGTTATTTGATAGCAAATAACAATTGGAAAATAAATTGTCCATCTAAGTTAAAACATTTCATGGGGCAAGTCGTGTCTAAATGGTTACCTACTAAGTACAAACTTAATGAATGAAGTGTGATACTTATTATCTACATTGTAGTGCATAGAACGGATCGTCATGCTTTGTTTGAATGTCCACGGGCTATCCAAAACATAGGCTCTCTCATTAGTTCTATGTAATCCATATATTTTTTTGTATACTTTATTTTTAACTTTCTTATGGTTTACTAGGAAAATTAGTAATAAAATTTATTTCAAGGTATTATTCAGAAACCTGATATTCGCTCATGCACAAACATAATATAAAGCATGATGGAGCTTTCTTAAGTTATCATTTAATGAGTTACATTTATCATTCTTAGACGCAGCTATGATCCTTTCGTCTCTTAGGAATTGATTGATTAATAAAATTAAAGAGTTTTTATAAGTGCTGAGAAAAGTATTCTTGATTCTGTTTTTGGTAGATCTTAAAAAATTTCAACAAATCCAAAAAGATATTGATCTTAGGAATAAGGTAAATAAGATTTTTGTATTTATTTAGCTTATGTTACATCAGTTGGTATTAGAATTGCGTCTCTTTAATTTCTTAATCAAAGAACAATTCTGATTGCTATGTTGATTGGCAGTTGCTAAATTTTCGAGGATGAAAGTTTTTTAGTAGAGAGAGAAGGCCATAAGATATACAAATAAATCTATGGTGATCTTACAAAAAAATTTTAGTTGAGAGAGAAGGCCATGAGATATACAAAGAAATCTATGGTGATCTTATATATGATATATATGCAGAAGATGTTATAGTTATTGAGTTCATCTTTAAAGAAAATTCTTTTGAGAATCTGATTCGTGCGAAAACCATACAAAATCAAGTTTCTGTCAGATCAATGCAAAATTCGTGCAAAACAATAACTATGGAAATTTTGGATCAGATACAGATTGTGCAAAAATCGGAATGAGTCAGAAGGAAGATATAAAGATGGATCTTCGAATACCTCCTATGATGAAAACCCTATTGAAGATTTGATGACGATTCTTTCTTGGCCAGCGAGATGTGATACATCGTATAATTAGAATAATTTTCATTTATTTGTATTTTAATGATATTATTTATTTTAGTGTTTATCTTTTAAAGTTTCTAGAATATTTTAGAGTTTTTCTAGGGTTTTTATGTTTTTTTATAAATAAGCTATCTACTTCTCATTTTGTAGACAATTGATTGGATAATAAAATTAAAGAGTTTTGAGCTTTTCAGATAAGAATATTTCTAACATTTGTTTTCTGCAGTTCCAGAAGATCTCCACAAATCCACAAAGGCATTATCTTAGGAATTCTTAGACTAAATAAAAATCCTTCCTATTTAGCTTCCGATATGTCAGTACTGAAATTGCGGAAGTTTCTAGGATATATGCAAGGTTATTAGTTTAGTCAAAAAATGCCCAAATTAGCCAAACATTCTTGGATGCGTTGAGATTTCTCAAGATCTACCAAAAACAAAGATCGAGAATACTATTCTCAATGCTTATAAATTTTATTAATCAAATCAACTGTCTACAAAAGAAAACCTAAACGGTTTATTTATAATAAATCATAAAAACCCTAGTAAAACTCTAAAATATTCTAAAAGCTCTAAAAGATAAACACCAAAATAAATAATATCATTAAAATACAAATAAATGGAAAGTATCCTAAATATGTGATGCATCAAGTCTCGCCGGCCAAGAAAGTTTTGTTCTCGAAGATCCATCTTCATTTCTTCTTTCTGACTCATCATAACTTTTGCATATTTCCTATCTGAGCCAAAATTTGCACAGTTATCGTTCAGTACGAATTTGCACTAACCAAATTTTGTACAGATCTAATAAGAACCGGATTTTGCACGGATTTCGCATAAATCAGATTTTGTACGGATTTCACACGAATCTGATTCTCAAATGAATCTTCTTTGATAACGTAATCAACAATCATGATATCATCTTCATATCTATCATAGATAGGATAATCATAGATTTCTTTGTATATCTCATAGTTTTCTCTCACCAAAAAGACTTTCGTCCTCGAAAGTATAGATGTTGCTGCCAAAATATGACATCCATAATCGGTATTTGATTAAAAAATCAAAGAGATACGCCTCTAATACCAACTGACATAGTGAAAATTTCTAAAATAAATGCAAGGTTATTCATTTAATATAAGAATGTTTGAATAAGCCAAGCCTTCTTAGATTCGGTGATATTTCTCAAAATTTATCGAAAATAAAAATCAAAAATACTATTCTCAGTGTTTATAAAACCTTTTTAATTTTATTAATCAAATCAACTGTCTATAAAATGAGAACTAAACGACTTATTTATAATAAAACATAAAAAAATTTAGAAATATTTTTGAAATATTCTATAAACTCTAAAAGATAAACACTAAAATAAATAACATCATTAAAATACAAATAAATAGAAAGTATCCTAATTATGTGCTGCATCACACAAGCAACAAACCCTTTCAGCCAGAAAAAAGAACAACAAAGCCTTTCGGCATTTTGGAAAACCTCAATTGAGCAATGAAGAACATCATTAGATATTCGATAACTATAACCAGTTTTGATACGGACTGTATAGAACTGATCAAGATGGCGTCGACACCTGCTAAATGGTCAGCTCTTTTTATCGCTTTTGGATTTTTTAATTATACTAAAATTATTTATACATAACGTTCGGTTTTGTTCTATTGTAGATATTTATACTCCAGACTGGTTAAGCCAATATTTTGATATACTTTCTTAGTTGAAAAGGAAAGATGATATTCACGTCATTGATTTTAAAAAATAAATGTTGTTGGTACAGTATTTTATAGTTTTATTCTATTTATTATGTCGTTAAACTCTTATCAATGGTCGATTTAATTGCCATGTTCCAAAAAATATTGGTTTTTGATGATATGGGCTTTGTCACTTAATATTTAAGTATTAGGTAGCTAAGGCATGGGCCTCAAAATCCTTCTCATATATGGATCTGTATTCCAATTGCTAGCCCAAATATTGAACTAAAACAAAATTTTGTCGGCTTAAAATAAGTTTTAGAAAGGTACAAGATATTTTCTTTCTTTCTTTCTTTTTGGTCAAATCCAACAAATATGTTTTTATGCAAATTCAAAAACACATTTGGGGCCGTTACTCTTTCTTGCAAGAAAAAATAAAGTTTCGAAAGCTTAAAATATGGATTATCTTTTTGTGTCAAATTCAACAAAAATGGTTTTGGAAAGCTATAAAGAAAAAAAAATTCCAAAATTAGATACAATATCCTATTTTCTAAAACATTGCACATCAGAGTGTCAAAATAAATCACTGGCTCATGATTTTGCTTAGTTCAGCTCAATTTTGCATGAGTTATATATATATTCGGTTACTTTAATATATAAATTAGGTGATCGAGGTTAGTTGAGTTGGTTCTTTATATAAACAAGTAAAACAACCTATAATGATTAATGAGTTAGTTCACTAGTAAGACATTTCTTAGAATTTAAATAATGTCTATATGTTATAAATACATACAATCAAATATTGAAATATAAAAACCAAAACATATGTGTTTTGTCTCATTTAATTCAAAAATAGAAATGTTATTTTAAACTTACTTCATGAGTGATATAACATTTTTTATACTATAAAATTTAAGATATAACCTCATAAACTTACCTCATAAAATTTTAAGTTCATATAATCAATGAGTTGAGGTGAACTAAATTATTAAATATTCCAACTCATGAAATATTCAGCTCAGTTGAGCAAATTAACTTAGTTTGACACTTCTAACCCCTCATAAAAAGCTATATATAAATTTTGTAATTGGCAGTATAGTATAATGTTGAAATAAATAAAATATTTGTCTCGGATTCGGTTTCCACCGTCTCACTCAACACCTCGCGAAAATCCACCGATCTTAGAGACGCCTTCCATTTGATCTTTACCAAATGGAAGAAATCGAAATAAGAGGCGTAGATCCACTCCGAAAAAATTGATTCCGTCAGAGATAATTCTCATATATAAATATGGATCTGGAGGATTGAGGAAGACAGTGGGCTTCAGCTGGAGGAAAAGAAAGGAAACCACGAAAACAAAACATCTTCAAGTATAAAGTCCAATATAGGAATAAAAATCGAGAGCTGGTGACGGAATATGTGATCAGAATAATGTTGTCAAAATACGCCAAAAGACAAGGAATGGCGAAGGATTTCATCGAGTGGTGGTGTTTGAAGGAAAATATATTATGTTGAAAATCAAGATAAATCTGAACCAGATGAAAGCAGAGAGACAATAGAGATCTTGCTGGAAAAACGTCCCACACAGATCTTAGCTAGAACATAGTTGTTAGTCGTCGGAAAAACAAACGATAAGATGAAACTAAAAGTTATTGGATTTGCTTTAGATTTTTAATATGTTAATAATGAATTTGTAGTATAGAAATTTAAATTAATTTACTAATACACGAGTTTTAAATCTAAGTATATGATTGCAAGTGTACAGACAAATGTAATAGTATAGATGAGATCGAATCCTCAGAGACTAAATTATACTATGATTCTATCGAAAGAATGCTAGCTAAGATAAAAAAAAAAGATTGTTTGTATGATTGTAACTAAAGAAAGCAATAAGAAAATAAGTAAATGCACTTGAGACGTTTGTATATAATTATGCATTTTTTGCTTCAAATCTTGCTTTCAAATGTATTAAAAAAATTTCTAATATGATTTAACCTGATAAAACTGTAAAAGCACATAAAAATCTGAAACATATATTAAATCTAAGTAAAAAACTATTAAAAACTCAACATATCATTTATTCATGTAAAAACAAAATTATGAGTTGACCAAAAAAAACTTATGTAAATAACTGTTTCTATAAAAAAAATACGTTTTAAGATATATCATTAATAATAAAATTTTGATTTAATATGTTTACCCAAATTTTATTTGTTTTAAAATTTAGAAAATCGGATGAACGGATCCTAATCTAATTATTTAATAAACTGCCTCGTAATAGAGACCACTATATTTTATGATTGATACCATTTTAACTTTTGTAACATTTATTGATAACATTTCTGTTATTGTCCGGAAGATTTTAAAAAATTCGGAAGTGATTGTGTATTTACCAGATATTTGTTTATAAAGTGAAAGTGAAAGAAAACGAAAGCCAAGTCAGATGACAAGTGGCGTTCAAAAGTCACAATGCCACTTCCTTCACTTCCTCTTCCACACAAGTTGCTGATTCTTGATTCTTCCTTCCCATGGCCAACGCTTTGCGACAAAATATAACAACACATTCTCTTTCTATGGTTTCGACACGTGGCAATCATCCAGGTGAGATACATTATACACAAGTCGGCATAGATTAAACGCAAAAAAAAAAACAGTTTTTCTCTTCTTTATTTGTTGTTTTCGTCTAATTCAATAATTGATCTTGGAGTATAGAGAATTGAAATACGCAATTCCAATAACACTATTAGTATATTACTATTTACTACATTTTTGCAGTCTCTTACGACCACATTGATAATACATTTCCATTTATTCTAACTAATTAAAAATACATCATGTTAATTAAAAAAATATTTTTTTACTTTCACATAATAAACTATGTTCTCTTGTTTTACTTTCACATACTAAATTTTGGTTGACTGAAACTCCAGAGCATAATTGCTAGAGAAATTATTAGAACAATTGGGGTGGGTCATGTTCTTTTGTACATAAAACGAGTCAAGAAATTGATATAAAGTTTGACGATAATGAAGTTCGATGAAATTTAATTGGCGCTTAGAATCATTTTCGGGTGAGAGTTTAAATTTTGCAATTAAATTTTTAGGAATTTCAAAAAAATTTGAAATGATAATTACGGCCGAGGATGTTTAGGTTAGAATGTAAGTTTACATGTTGTTGTGGAGAAGCTAGTCTTGTGAGTCTAGGCACCAAAGTGCAAAACTCCTGCAAATATGTAACAAAAACATTGCAGTTAGGAAAACATTGATACATGTTTTCCGAGAATTATGTGATGTTTATAAAGTAATAAGACTATATGACTTGGTATATAACAAAAACATAGCAGCTGGTGAACAATAAGAAAATCAATATTTTTTTAGGGAAGAGCAAAAGAGAGAGTCAAATAAAATTCTAAAAGGGTTCTAGGTAAAAATATCATAATCATATATATTTTCTCAGTGGGACCGTGTGAAATGCACATATCCCATGTAAGTATGTTTCGTTATTTTGTGATAGAATAAATGATTGGCCTTAACAAACGATCATGGTTTTATCATGAGAAACTTGATAACTTGATCGGTCCTAAATTATGATTATAATGTGTTATTGTGAATTGTGTTGACCCTAAAGTTATAGTGTCTCAAGTATAAAGTAATGAGCTGTGTTTGTTATGAATATGGCAAAAAGTTAGACCATATCTAAGTGACTACCCACTACAAGAAAACGTCGCCGTAGTGACGGTCAATCCCGTCGGTAACCCGTCGGTTATGACCATAACCAATAGGTTTTACGACGGGATGGTGTGTCGTATCTACGGTGTCGGAAACAGAAAACCCGTCGGTTTGCCGTAGGACAAAACCGACGGATTACCGAGACGACATTTGTGACAGTTGACCGATGGATAGTCCGTCGTAAAAAAAACCGAAAGAATCGTCGGTTTCCCGTCTGTTAATATTTTTTAAATTTCCCGTCGGTTTTCCCTCGGTTATATCACCGTCGGTTTCCCCTCGGTTTCGTAAACCGACGGAAACCAACAGTCATGTTAACCGACGGAAAATTTAAAAAATATTAACCGACGGGAAACCGACGGGATTATTAAATATGTCTTTTTTAAAAACATTCCAATTAAACCCAAAAAATTGATTAGAAATATAATAAAATTCCATAATTAAAAACATGTAAATTTTAAATATTAAATTGTATCAAAACATAAAACTTAAAAAGTTAGAAACGAAAATAAAATATGTTCAGAAAAACAAAAAAACAAAAGTAAATGTCACTCGTCATCGTCCGGAGGCATCGCACTTCTGCGAATCTCGGCTCGCATTTGCTCCCGTATAGCATCCAACTCAGTCTTCATTTGTTGTTGCATCTGAAACTTGAATTCTTCGATTTCCGTCTTACACGCGGTTTTGACGGCCAAGACTTCTTTCTGCATTTGTGCGAGAGTGGCATCTTGAGAAAACCGGGATGTCGCACTGCGGTGCTTGTTGGGACGGCCAAAAACCCATCCTTTGCTCCTAAGCGTAAGCTGTAAAGCAAAAAAGGTGATAATGAAAAAAATATTAAAAATTCTATAAAGTAAACATTTATTTAAATCGATACCTCATCGTAGAATTCATTCATCTTATCGACCGAAACTTCATTGGATTCCGCGCCTTCAATCTGAGAATCCAAAAACTCCTGGGACTGTCGATACTCATCTGCAAGCTTGTTGACGGACTCGACGAGGTTCCGAGCTATGGGATCTTGAATCTCTCCCGTTTTCTTGCTGGTGTGGAGTTCGCTGACTAACTCCACATGAGAATGACGTTTCCCCATTTTCTTTGTCTGTAATCCAAAATTCAAAAGACGAGAATAGTTAGAAAAAATAATTTATAAGTTAAAAGTATTAGATACATACCAATTTCTCCTCTACAGTGGCGATGCTCTGAGGTCCAGCGTTATGTGTCGAGTGCCCGACTCCGGCTCAATCGCTCATTCGGTTTTTCGCTTTCTTGATTGACGTGGACTTTGTATCCTCGGCCTCCCAATGTTTAACAAACCCTTCCCGTAAGTAAGGTTTGAATTCCAACTCCTTGCAAACCTTCTCCGCCAACCAATATTGCTTCCACTTGTACAACTTACGACGATATTGTTCCCGACATTTTTTCTCAAACTCTCGCCTAACGACACTAGTGTCCACAACATCCCATGTGAACTCTTGCTATAGAAACAGTTATATGAAATATTAATAATTTCTAAAATATAAGGTAATTAGTACAAAATACAAAACTTACCGCAACGTGTCGAAACCATTGATCTCATTCTTCGAAAGGCATCTTTGCGAATGTCGGGTATGGCTCCTTGATCATTCCATTAAGCATATTGTTAATACACTTAGATATTCCATTATGGGAAATATCAAACCTACAAACAAATGATCAAAAACAAAGTTAATAACGTAAAGTAAATGGACTTATTAGGAAACATTTATGATATTTTGCTTACCAAGTTGTGTTTGGTAGCCTCTGTGGATGCAACTTTGTGATATCATGTGATCGAGGCTGCTGGATGAAGTCCTCAACGGTTATTCATGTGAATTGGTCGGTTTGCGTTTCCGGTACTTGACTCGACTCAGAAGGTATGGTTTTCGGAATCCCTTTACCTCTACCTCGATGTAGAGTACCACCGACCACAGGAACACGTGATTTTCTACCTACACGTGGAGGAGCGGTAGCAGGTCGGGGAGATGATGCCGGTGAAAGGACAGAACCACGACCACTCGATGTAGCCCGGACACGTCCTGACGAGAATCTAGCAAAATCACTTAAAACATAAAATTATTATTAGTACAAACTAATTTAATTTTATTTAACGTTGAGTATAAGAAATAATAATAAATATTTTTTAATAAAAAAGGAAAAAAATTTAGAACTATTAAATATAAATAAGATAATATATATATGTTAAATTTTTAAAAAATGTCCAATAATATAGGGAAAAAATATATATTTTATTTAAAAAATGTTAATTTGGTAAAATGGAAAATATGATAAAAATTCGAAATAAAATTTGAACCAACTAAAGATTTATTTTAACAATACATGTAAACATGTTTTCATGTGAAAATATTTGTGAAATAAATAATCCTTTAATATAAAAATGTGAAAATAAATAACAATAATATTGTAGTCATTTAAAAAAAGTTTAAAAATATGTTCATAAGAATTATATATTAAAATTAAAACAAAAAATTTTCAAATCATGTTATTAATATAAAGAAAATAAAATATTTTTCCAAAAAACAAATAAAAATTTATAATTATTAAATATAAATATGGAAAATATATGTTAAAATTATAAAAATAATTGCCCAAAAATAAAGGGACAAAATTTAAATTTTTTTAAAAAATGTTAGTTTGATAAAATGTATCATATGATCAAAATGGAAAATATGATCAAAATTTGAAAAAAATTTGAACCAACTAAAGATTTAATTTAACAATACATCTAAACATGTTTGCAATTGAAAATATTTGTGAAATAAATAATCCTTACATATAAATATGTCAAAATAAATAACAAAAAATATTGTAATCATTTAAAAAAATAAATTAAAAAATATGTTCATAACAATTATATATTAAAATTAATACTAAAAATTTCAAATCATTTTTTAAATATAAAGAAAATAAAATATTTTTCCCAAAAAAAGCAAAATTCGTTTTCACCACAAATTCAACATTTCCAAACTCACAAATCTCATATTCTTCCATTACAACCTAAATTTCTTGTTCTTTTACCTAATCTACCATTCCCTACTCTACAATCTAACATCAAATCCATGAATATACCCAAAAAAATCCATAAATCTATCATTTGGAAAATTGGTTTGAAATTTAAAAAACTTACCGTGGATTTGAGTTTGATGGATTATGTGACATGGTATAAGGAGTTTCGCCAGATTAATGGCCGATTGTGATGAATATCATCGGATTCTTAGTGATTTCCGGAGGTTGCAGCTTTTTCCAAAACATTTCGAATGGTGAAACGTCTGATGGGGAAGAAGAAGGTTATTATAAGTAACTTACCGACAGGATACCCGTCGGTTTCCCATCGGTTATGTTAGGGCATCCTTCACGCGGTTTCCAAAACGTTTGAATTGCCGCGTAAATCTTAAGCAATCCGTCGGTTTCCCGTCGGTAATAAAAAATTATTACAAAATTTGTGTGCAACTTGGCTCGAACCCATGTTGTTTAAGTATCAAATATGCTATGTTGCCAGTAGACTACTACCATCGTCATTGGTATTGATAACAATTTTAATATATATAATCTCGTTTGACCTCAATTATACAATTTTGAACTTTGAAATATGTTAAAAAAAAGTTTAGTTAATGAAAGAACTTTGATATTATAAATATGTTACCTAACTACAAATTGCATTTGAAGTGTTATGTATACCGAACTAGGAAATGCATGTGGAAAGTTAGCTAGAGTTAGGTGTACCTAACTTGCAAAAAAACATGTGTCTTTTTTACGACGAGAAAACGACGGGTTCTATAAATTGGGAAAAGGTGTTTATTTACAAGAAAAAACAATCTCGGGTTTTACTAAAGTTTAGCAAAGTATTGCATAAATTTTTGCAAAGATTATGCTAACAATGTATATTTGTAACAAAGTATAACTACGTACAAATGGGAATTTTTAAAACTTTATGCTTGCCGTCGGTTACCCGTCGGTTATAACCGACGGTAAGCATTTCCAAGATTTATTGCAAGTACTTACACGGGGGTATGGAATGTAACACACCTACATTTGTTAGTAGTTAGGTAAAAAGCAAAACACAAATATTGTTCATATATGAAGAAGACAAAATTTGCTTACTTAGTCTGCTTGGGAAGCAAGAATAAATGGATCATATTTCAACGAAATTAGATTTCTTCCTCAATGAACTGAAGTCACACCAAATTGGTCAACTTTATAACCGTATCCAAGAGTCGGGTTATACCAATCACACTTGAAGATAATACACCTCATGTTTAAAAATCCAGGATATCGGACTTCCAAAATTTCGTTGAGTACTCCATAGTAGACAACATCTGCAGACTTAATGGATACCCCATAATCTGAAGATACCGTATGACGGCCATGATTACGAATACGAAACGCATAGCCTCTCGTACAATATCTTGGGTATGCAGTTGTGATATAGTTTGGTCCGTTAATCAAATCTACCAACCATACATCGAACGTTTTCCCCATTCCTATTCCTTCATTAACCTATACAGAATGCATTCATTGGTTATGAAGTGAAAACCAACCACAGTTTCTACATGTATATGTATAACCAAATTAAAAATAAAATACTTACATAAAATTTCAACCAATCAGCAAATTCCTTCTGCTTTATAGTCTCAAGTTATTCCTCAGTGCAATCAAGATAGTATGACTGTGCATAAGACATGTACATACTGTATCCAAATATATATTAGATATACTATATGTAACAACAATATCCTATAATTTGACAAAAAACAAATACGTTTCATATTGTTGTATATCCTCACAATTTTCGAGGATGTACATATGCAAGTGGTTGAGCTCTTGTTCAGTTAGTTGTCTACTCTTTTCCTTCCCGCTTGCACGACCAACTTAAGAAAACAATTCAGGGACATACATTTGATATAATGCTCTCTCACCTCTATCGTCATGACGAGGAAGGCGTCGACTCTTAGTACGAACTTGAGATGGAAAGTAATACTCAGCAAAGTGAGACGCTTCTTCATTCAGGCTCTGTGCAACAATGGATCCTTCCACTTTGCTTAAATTTTTTACTTTTTTCTTTAGATGAAACATATACCGTTCGAAAGGATACATCCAACGGTATTGAACTGGATCTCCTAGCAATGCTTCACGTGGTAGGTGGACAGATAGATGTTCCATAACATCAAAAAAGGAAGGTGGAAATATCTTCTCCAAATTGCATATTACCTTCAGTATGTTCTCCTCCAAATTGTTAAAACCTTCAGTTGTAAGAGTTCTATAACACAAATCACGGAAAAATGCCCCAATTCCTGTATAAAACAAATGAATATTGTTCATATTTTTAATCAAATGCGAATATTTTATACGTATAATAAGTTATATTTACCCGCAATTGCTTCGTGGACATTCTTGTCAAGAAGTTGGGAAAACGCAAATGGTAGTAGTCGTTGCATTACTACATGACAATCATGGCTCTTCATTCCCGTGAACTTTCTCTCCACATAATTGACACAATTGCGTAGATTTGCTGCATATCCATCTGGGAATTTGACTTCATCGCGAATCCAATCAAAAAATATCCATCTGGTCCACATAAGCACAACCCGTATGTTGAAATTTTGCTGCAATGAAACATCGTACACTTCTGCTCCATGATCCCATAACATTTGTAACTCATGGATTAACGGCTGCAGGAAGACATATAGTGATCTCTTAGGATGCTCAAGTCCTGGCACAAGTATAGAGAGGAACAAAAACTCTCTACGCATACACATAGAAGGAGGCAAATTGTAAGGTGTTAATATAACGGGCCATAGTGAATACTGTCTACCATGCCTTCCGAAAGGGTTAAAATCATTAGTACATAAACCTAGGTACACGTTCCTACGCTCAAAGGCAAAATCAGGATATCTTGACTGGAAATGTTTCCATGCTTATGCATCTGAAGGATGTGTAATCTCTCTATCTTGCCTATGCTCCGCATGCCATCTCATTGTTGCTGTCATCCGTTCTGGCTGATATAACCTCTTTAACCTCTCTGTAAGCGGCAAATACCACATCTTTTTATAAGGAATTGGAACACGTCCACTACCCTCCTAAAACCGTGGTTTTCTACACCATTTACAGCTTCGTAGATCTTCATCTTCTCTCCAAAAGATCATACAATTGTCGATGCATACATCTATCAGATGGTACGGTAAACCGATACCCGCAACAAGTTTTTGAATCTCGTAGTTTGAAGCTGGTGACATATTATCTTCCGGCAATAGATCTTTCACAAATTCTACAAACGCATCAACACACTCTTCTAATAAATTGAAATCTGTCTTAACACACCCTTATACAGAGGCTGCTTAGCTCCATCTAACATGTCAAAAAACTGGCATGCCTCGGCATTAGGTTCATAAACCATATCTTTTTCAAACGCAGCATCATTGAGCATAGTCTCCCTAGATGCATCATTGACCATTCTAACACTTCCTATTCCGAAATCACCCTCCGGTATCTCTTCGGTAATGTTTCCCCCAACAGTTGGTTCGCTACAACTACCTATCTCTGTTTGGGTTTCCCCATGGAGATACCAAATCTTGTAACCCCTCATAAACCCTTTCTTATACAAGTGATTTCATATCAACTTTATCTTAACATTACGCATATTCAAACAATTTGAACACGAACATTTCATCTTACCACGTCCTTGAGCGGTTGGTTGATTCCCTGCAAATGCCATGAACTCCATTATACCTCGAGCGTAATCTTCTTTCAACAATCCAGACTCTGAATCTTTCATCGGTTCATCCATCAATGAACGAAAAGTACTTGAAGAAGCCATTACGCAACATATTCTAATATTGATTTCATATTCTAATGCGTGACACAGCGAAATTTCGATATTATATTTATGAATGTCGTCGGTAACACATCGGTAAACCGTCAAATAACCTTATCATATTGTTGCCTACACTCCAACCATTTACCACGTGCTAATAAGGATCACTTCGAAACTAAGAAAAATGCACATTTGTCGGAATCCTGTCGGTACTGTACCGACGGCACTACCGACAGTCTAGTTACCGACGAGAGTTCTAAATTTATAAGTCCTGTCGGTTTTCCGTTGGTAATTAACCAACGGGAAACCAACGATTTATAGGGTCGTCGGAAATATCCGACGGTAAACCGACGGGTTTATTTTGCCGGTGTTCCGTTGTTTAACCGTTGGTTTTTATCGATGGTCGCCAGCCCGTCGGAAATTGCCGTCGGAAGTAACCTCTTTTTCTTGTAGTGACTATATATCAAGTCAGAAACCAATGGGTTAAAACGTGGTAAAGCTATCGGATGAAATGTTCATAGTTTTGTCTTGCGTTGAGTTGGTTTAGTTTCCTACTTTGACTACTCATGCTTTTGCCAAATTAATCCATTTGCGCTTTCAAACTTATGATCCGTTGTATTCTCGTAGTGCCAAGTTTGCGAGGAAGAGTTAAAGCATCTCTCAAATCGATCATATGTGTTTAGGGATTTCTAGCAAATGGATTCATATAAATATGTTTGTAACGAGAACAATGAATATAATTTAGAATTGCCACTTTGAGCAGCTTGGTGTTCTTTTTCTTCTCTTTTTGTGATATCAATCTAAGAATTATTTAGTCTGGTGTTCTTCAATTAGTTTTTTATTCTTTTAATTTTCGTTACTTAGAATAAAACTCTAATAGACTCTTATTTTCTATCTCTTAAAGATTTTTTCTCTAATCCCAAAAGATACATTTATTATTAGCAAATTTCTAATATCTGTGGAGTTACTCGAATATGGTACCGATGTACTTATTTTACATAAAAGCAGACTCTACATAAAAAAGTATAGTTTTTAATTTTTTTTAACGTCTTTATTAATAAAATACTGGTTTACAACAACATAAACTAAACATGAAATAGCCATACAAATACAACAAAGAGTTTCGTCTATAATCTAACTAGAGATGGGCAATCGGGTATCAGGTTCGGATTCGGATAAAATCCGATCGGGTACAGGTATTCGGGTACGAGAAGTTCATACCCAATAGAATAATTTTTCGGGTTCGGGTAAAAAGTTTCGGGTTCGGGTAGAAGGGTTGAAAACCGGAAAAAACCCAAAAAATTCGGGTATTGATTCGGTTCGGGTTCGGGTTCAGATTTTTTGGATTTTTTAGGTTTTTTTCGTGTTCTCGGTTCGGGTTCGGATCGGGTTTTCGGGTTTTTCGGGTTTTTTTGGATTTTTGGGTCGGGTACAGTTTGGGTACGGGTCGGGTACAGTTCGGGTACGGGTCGGGTACGGGTCGGGTACGGGTTGGGTTTTCATGTTTTTGGTTTTTGGGTCGGGTTTTCGGGTCAGATTCTGGGTTTTATTGAGGTTTTTTCCGATTTTTGGGTTTTTAGATTTTTCGGTTCGCATTCCGCTCGATTTATGTATATTACACATAAAAAATTCCATATTTATAAGATAGAATCCTCGAGTTATGGTATTTTCTTATGGGTAGTTATGTATTTTTGTATGGGTAATTATGTATTTTGGGTACGCTTTCGGGTTTCGGGTTTTCGGGTTCGGAACGGGTTCGGGTTTTTGGGTTTAGAGATCTCATACCCAATGGAATAATTTGGTCGGGTACGTCTTATCGGTTCGGGTTCGATTCGAGTAAGCGGGTACGGGTTTTTTGCCCAGCCCTAAATCCAACCATACACGGATATCACCGAGAAACTTGTACCATAATTGAATATAGGGTTGTCATTGACTTCCACCGACGCATCATGTCTTGACCATTACGATGACAAGACATCTTGTCAATCCAAATCCGTGTCTGAAGATATTGAAGCCATAAAGCCTAGTAAACCGGTAGATCCACCATTAGGAAAAACACTAAACAAATATCTATATACTTAATGAGAGATACTGTAAATGTAAATGATAAAATGTTGTCTATTTTAAACCGTAAACATAGAAACTTCTTGTAAAGATTTCTCGCGCACGTTAGCATTTCAACAATTTTACGCTGGATTGCTATCATTCACCTTCCACTTTGGAAAATCACTTCTACGGCTTTTGCTCAGCGAAAATCTGGTTGAACCATCGCCAAACGGTCGACCAACCGACATGACCTTCGATGGGGAGAATCTTCAACAGTATGCCCCTATCTTGTATCCAGAATAGGATCCTCATAAGGATTAGGTCGCTCACAACCGAATTACTCCACGGATTGACGTTCGTCTCTATCAAACCAAACAAAACCATTGCCAACGGTTGGAAGATTTTGCAAATTAACAATGGTGATGAGAAAAGTTGAAGTAATTGGAATTGAATAGTTTGTTGAAGAAAAGAGAATGAAAATAAATGAAAAACTATCCACAAACCACATAAAATTTGAGATAAGACAAAAGAAAAAGAATAAGAAGAAAAATTGAATCGATTTCTATTCAAAAGATAAACACTTAGAATTCTTTCTCTATGTTCTCTCCTCTTTTCCCTTACTTTCTGTAAACCTAATTTATGAAAAATAAATTATAACTTATTTTATTAAGTTCTTATGTAGTCTAATAGCTTATACTAATGGCATTGCTGGGTCCTCATCTAAATTCAAATCTACATGATAAATGTTGTTGACAGAAAACAAAAAGAAAAAGAAAAGGAAAAAAAAGACCTTCTGATGTTCTCCTTGAACAGCTTGGTTCTCCTTCTTTTCTGTTTATAATATCAATCTAATAATCATTTAGTTTGGTGTTCTTCAATTAGTCTTTCATTCTTTGAATTTTCAGTATACTTAGAATAAAATTCTAGTAGCTTATTTTTATCTTATTTATTCATTTAATTACAAGAAGATACAATCATTATTACAAATTCGTAAAAGACGAATTTTTGACGTCTGTGGAATATGGTACCGACGTAGTTACATAGTCTTTATCTTATTAAGAAATTTATGTAGCCTAATAGTTTATACTAATGGTATCGCTGGATCGGATGGTCATCTAAATTTAAATCCACATTGTTGACAAAAAAAACTCCTGATGACTTTAAAACAATTACGTGAACTGCTTTTATTTTGTTCAAATAATATAAAAATTAAGTTATTTGTTCGAATAGTATAAAAATTAAGTTTCAGGGGGAAGTAGTACATATATATAACAATTAAGTGAACTGCTTTTTATTTTAGTTTATTTGACTGCGTACTTGATTTCTACAGTTTTATATCCTAATCCCATATAAACGAATCCGAAAGATTCCTAATTTATTCGATAAATTTAAAATGGATCAGGGCCAACCACCAAGTTGTACATTTATTTAAAATATAAATAATATTTAATACTGGAAGGAAATCGATAAAGATCTTTTAATATATGTTCAAATAAAGATATATTAGTATAATCAAAACACATCTTTTCGTGATTAAGTCTCACAAGCATCGAAGTCTAATATGAATTAATTTGATGTAGTTAGATTTGGTAAGTTTCGAATTTCATTGAAAACTATATTATATTACGTGATTTTTTATAACTATTATATTATGTGACATAGTTTAAAAGTACTGAACAATTCTTTTCAAATTTTTGCGGGCAAATTACTTTTGAAAAAATATTAAGCAAAATTTTTAGTTATTTAAATATATGCATCACGAAATTTATATCTATTGGAGAAAAATATAATATAACACAAATTATAGACCAATCAAAAAGAGACAGAGAAATAGGTATTTTGTCGTCTATTTCCAGCAAGCGACTAAAAGAGGATTGTTTTTATTATTATTATAAGAGTATTATATATATATATATATATATCATAATGTATATAGTATTAGAAACCTAGACGATTGACTTAAACCAGACCCTCAAATAATTGGAATTAGAGAAATATAAAATAAATAATTGAGCTAGTCTACGCTAATTTATTATTATTCAAGGATTAGTTGAAAACATAGCCAACCCCGTTAATAGTTTATCTGTTGCTTCATCCAAGACTCATCCCCTCCTTTTCTTGATTCGATATAGTAGCACAATACTTTATTCATGGTAAAACAATTTCATGATTCCACAATCTTACAAAAAAAATTCATTTTGTAATTTGTAATTTATAACAATTAATATAATTGCCCATATTTTATATATTAAAAAAATATTAGTGTTGTTTTGTCGAGCCCAGGGAATTTTCTCAGTTCTTTTATTAGAGTTATTCTATTTTTCAAACACTCACACTTAAGTGAAACATAAAACATATTACCAAATTTTCACCAAATTCAACCCTTTTTCTTTAAAATTTAAATATAGTTTTATAAATTATGAAAATGGATTTTGAAAATTAAATAAAATAATAATTCAATGTGGATTTATTTTAATAAAAATACTATAAAATATGTATAATATAATCAAACACATCAAACTTATATTATACTACTAATTATCCATTCAAAATACAAACACTAAAATGTAAAAAAAAAACATACAATAACGGATAAATCTTGTTATAATTTAAATTTTAAATTAAAGTAAAGTATATCATTTATTTCATGCATGAGACAAGTGTTTACCTAGTGAATGAGTAATATCTATCAATATAATACACTTTTTAATCATGCTTAAAACCGATTTTTGATTAACTACTAATTTTATTATGCACACAAATCAATTTATGATCTATATAAATTATAGTAATTTCAAAATTTAATATATATATATATATATTAGGTATTAATATATCTATGTGAAATGATCATATATATATATATATATTAATATCTATGCATCTATGGAAAATTGATATAAATGTATATGCTAACTAAATGTTACCAAAATGTGTAATTTAATGATACGTACTATTGTTGAACGTCTTAATATCTAAATTAAATTTTACAGTGTTTGTATGCGGGTTGTAAGGGGCAAACAGAAAAAGAAACTTACACTAGCTAAGACTGATGATATACATTATTGTGTATTATGGAAATTAGTACATTTGAACCTTATTTGGGAGGGACATCGAATTTTTGATAGGATTGATAACAAAGATCCTGGACTGAGAAAGTCTACGGACCCAAAAGAATGAAAGAATATTAGAACTTGCTTAATAACAAAAAAGATGCTGGAATTTTAATAATTATTAGAAAAATAAACGAAGGATAAGCGTTGTCACTATTAAATAAAGGAAGTTGATAAAACAGAACACTTAAAAAGATAGTATTAGGACAAAAAAAATAGGCAAACAAGAAACAGGTTAAGGATTAAGACAGAACATAAATAATGATAATTCTTGTAGAACCATAGAATAAGATAGTGTCCATTGATTAGGGTTGTCAATGTCTTTCTTTTCTCATTGTACATTCACATCCACTAAATTAAAGAAAGTTAATTCGCATATTGGTAGTAAAATAATGGCATCATCACATTACATAAAACTAATGCCAACTATACATAATTAGTGACAAATATACACATATACATATTTAGATTTTTGGATAAATTTGGACATAAAATATTTAGTTAACCTTGTGTCAAAATCAACTAAAAATAGAAACAATATCAAAACTTAACTTGTGATATATTTTTTTGGATTTGAATCCGAGTGATGATACATCGACGATACCATTAAACTATTTGTATTTGTCGCATTAACTTGTGTTTTTGAAAGGGTATTAGTGTATAATGATTTTTTTTAGCATAACTCTTAATTTATCTTGAAATAAAATTAAAACAAAACTTAATAATTTAGTATGAAATGGAATGGAAAACTTATTATAAAACGGAAGGATTAGAAAATGAAACAAACACAGTGTAATATTGTGCTAAACGTGTAAAATTACTAATTAGAAGAACAATAATTACGTTACTATTCATTAATGAAAATCCAAAACAGTTATTTTTCTTGATTAGATTGGAATTATTTTTGTTTGTCTCGAATTAGTCTTGGGGGTAAGAAGATTATTTCCCATTTATGTACATTAAAATGTAAATAACAAGAAAAACAATTTTAATTAAGAAATTAACAATAATAAATGTGAAAAGAAGAAGAAGGAAAGTGGGAAGGTGGGTTCGGTTCATTGAACCCTCCATAGCAAAAGCAAGATCTCAGCTTCGGGTATGAGGTTCGGTAATAGGTTCAGAGTAGTCGACTTTTGTGCGGATAAGAACGACTCTTCGCTCTTGTTTCTATACGCGCATCTCTCTTTCCACTGCTCTTTCTCTCACTAAAAACTGGCGATCGAAGAGAATCTACAAGCTACTGTCAGATAAATCAAACCCAAGAACTGAAGATTCATCATGGTAAGCATTCATAATCCACTAATCAAACATAGTCTTGAAATCTGTATAAATTTGTTTTTGTTTTCTTCTAATGGGTTCTCTTTAGTTTGGTTATAAATACTCTGTTTTTGCTTCAGAGATCGATTCTTTTTTTCAGTTCTGATCAATCTTTGTTCTTTTTTCTCTAATGGGTTCTCTCAAAATTCGAATTATCTTCTTCCCCTAAATTGATTCTATTTAAATTCGACTCTGTTTCCATAAAAACATTTTATCAATCAACTCTGTTCTCTAAACCAAATTGTCCTCTGCTTTTTTTTTTTGATTCTCATCTTCTTAAGGTTCTTATGGTTACAGGGAGCTATAGAAGCTGAAGAAGAAACCAATAAGAGGTGGCCTTCATGGCTTAAACCTCTGCTTCGTGAGAGATTCTTTGTACAATGTAAATTACACGCAGATTCACACAAGAGTGAATGTAATATGTACTGCTTAGACTGTACCAATGGTCCTCTCTGTTCTCTCTGCCTCTCTTTCCACAAAGATCATCACGCCATTCAGGTTCGGTTTAGATTCTTTCCAGTTTCAGATTACTATAATCCCATAAAGTTTATAACTTTTTTACCGAAAGAGTGAGAATCTGGTTAAAATCCAGATTTTGTTAGTTTGGTTGGTAATCTAACTTTTTTTATATCTTTTATTGGTTTTTTGAGAAATGCAAAAAAAAAAAAAAAAGCAGAGTTTTGTTTTTGTGTTGATTGAGTTTTCTTGGTGATTATGAGTGTGTGTTGATTGAATTTACAGATAAGAAGATCATCGTATCACGATGTGATAAGAGTATCAGAGATTCAGAAGTTTCTGGACATAACAGGAGTTCAGACATATGTGATTAACAGTGCTAAAGTTGTCTTCTTGAATGAAAGACCTCAGCCTCGACCAGGCAAAGGTGTGATCAATACTTGCGAAGTCTGTTATCGAAGCCTCGTTGATTCTTTCAGGTTCTGCTCTCTTGGTTGTAAGGTAATACAAATTGATGTTTTTTTAATAAATGTTTTTACTCTAGAAAAATATGACTGGGAAAAAATTACAGTGACAATGAGTGAAAAACACTGTTAAAAGAGTTAAATTTCTTTGATCTTAAATGCTTTAGAAGTTAGTTGTGTGTTGTTTGGTTGATATAATTGTGAAAGTATTATGTTCGGTTGAGAAAGTGCGGGAAAATCAAGTATTTTTGTGTCAATAAAAACCGGGTAAATTAACATAAATGGCAAATTTTGGGTCGGTAAATAATATATATTTACTTGCGGAGAAAGTTAACTGAATAAATATATGCTATTTTGGGTATATGAACTCAACCAAATGCTATTTTATGAAGAAAAATATAATAAGTCTAAACGTAGTTGAATAGGTAGACTAACTACTATTCAATAATTTCCTTATTTATATTGATTTTGAAATTAAGACTGTCATTTATTCTTTAATCCTTGTTTGATGGGAATTGAGAAAAGGACTTAAAAAAGGGGATGTTCTTGTTGGGTGGGCGAGAAAATGTGGGCCAATGATAGCAACTTCGAGAAATTGTGGAGTTAAAATATAAAAAAAAAAAGCATTTGGGTTGGCGAGAAAGTGGGGAAGAAAATTCCAAGTCAATTAAAAGCTTTGTCCTTAAGTAATATCCCATTTTAAACGTTCTTTTCATTTTCATACTTTTCTAATGGACTCTAACATCTTCATATTTGTTGTTTATAGGATATAATTACTAAGATAACCCTAACAACAACATGATGCTTACATTGTGAATCTTGATCTTATATTGTTTTTTTTTAACTAGATCTCTGGAATCTCGAAGAATTTCGATAAGAAAAGAAAGGATTGGACAAACAATCTTTCAGATTCGGATGATTCGTATAGCAGTTCTAGTATCGGGAGGCTCAAGAAGAACGATGACATTATTAACAATAGTTTCACGCCATCAACACCACCTCTATCGGCCGTGAACCGCCGAATCGCTAAACGAAGAAAAGGTATTCCACACCGTGCTCCTTTTGGAGGACTAATCATAGAATACTAAGGAAATGGCAATGTATAGTCTTATGCAAATAACAATCACTAGTAGTTTGGGGTATGTGTATGTATATATATATATGTCTATAATGGTATAAAGCAATGTAAAATGAAAAACTTAACATCATAGTGTTATGTAGATATGTAAAGTGGGAAAGATAATAGAATGAAGCATGGAAGAATACTTGTGCCTCTATATATTTTGGGCTCAAAGTGTAAATATGTAAAATGTAGAATAGTGTTGTGGAAAAAGACAATACTAATAAGTATGTGATGCAATGCAAATGTGAATGAAATAAAGAGCATTTTATGTCGATGTACTTGTTTCTTGTTTTATTTTTGTTCACATTACCTCATTTTTTTAAGTTTCTAAAATGATATCAACTTGTACTTTTTTTAAAATATGTGCATAATAACTACTAAACCATTCATGGCAAGGAATCTGAGAAATAGATAGAGAAATGGAGAGAGATATTTCGCTTAAATCTTACTTGTGTTTGACTATCGAATCGTCTTTCCAATTTTAAAGGTTGTCATTATTAAACTATCTCATTACTAGTTGATATTTAGAGAAGACAAAAAAAATCAGTACATAAGGCAAAATATACAAGTACATGAGACATCTAGAAATTTCACATACAAAAACACCAATTTTCATTTTAAATTTGAAAATAAAATAATCAAGAAAGAATTATTGGATCAATGATTTATAGCTAATTTTCAATGTTTTATAATTTTCAAGTTTTAAAATTTTGATAACGTTTTTATAGGAATTCATGTGTTATTCTTTGAATTTTGTTTCTAATAAGTTTCTCATGAAACTCTATCGAAGTTCATTCACATGATTTGATATAGAAAGATAAAGTTTTTTAGTTTTGAAATTTAACATGAGTTTTGCACGTGCGGTGACTTACATGTGACGTGTCGTGCTATTATTGGTAGACGATAATGGCTCGAGAGGGGCGAAACCATGATGCGTTTTGGGATAAAGAAACAGGTAAGACAGAGTCCAACGGCATCTACTTGTACTGAGATTGGGCTTTTAAGCTTTTAATGGGCATTTTAACTATTAAGTGGGGCCCATTATCGTCATTTTCTTTTTTTTGCCCATCCGATCGCCCAAACGGCATATATTAATGCCGATGATGTAATCATGGCCGTTGGATTCTCCTGGACTAGGAAACGTGGCACAAAATTTAAATTCCACAATATATTAAAATTACGTCGTCATTTTCATTTTTTTAATTATGTAACAATACTTTTAGTACTATAAAATAAAAAGGAATAATTTTGGAACAAGCATGTGTCATGATGTTGCCAAACCCACACACCACGTAAATTGTTTTCTCCGATTGTCCAATACTATTAATTAAATATAATAATAATAATAAAATGTGGTATTTTAATTGATTCTTAACTTTACAATTGTAAGCTAAGTGGCAAGTGAGATGTGATCAACCCATCAAAAAAGAATCCGTTTGCTTTGATTAATGAATTGGTGACCAACATTCACCTACTTTTTGTTACACTCGGTTGATTATAAATTTAACAAATCCACATATTAGTGCACTAATCTATCTAAGTCATTGTCTATTGAGGATAGGTTCGAAATGCATTTAATAAATAGTGATTATAGACAAAAGAAGCCTATAACACAGGTCCTGGTAATAGATTATGGAAGAGATACCCAATCATACGCAAACATTTGGGTCGATAAAACTCGATTCATAGTCTAATCTTTATAATGCGATGTAAAGTTACTACATGACATCGAACTCTGATATAGAATATCGTAGAGGTTGATCTATAACCATGTAACTAAAACCACTTCCTAAAGTACTTATTATGTTCTGAAGAATATATTTAATAAGTTATCATGATATCATTTTACGTTGCCAACTTAAAGAGTATCAATAAGCTAAGTTAGGCCCATTAGTATCACATACTTGGGCCAGTCCCATTTTTTTGACCGTACTTGAAAGAAACAATGTCAAAAGCCACATTCAGGCCTCTCAGTCATGCCACGTGTATCCAACCGCTATGACGTGGCCTCAATTCTTCTGTTATAAACTTTGCTTTGTCAACTAAATGAAATCATTCAAACACAAAACCAAAATTGCCAAATTGGAAAGTTTGATCAGAGATGTCGTCGGCGCAAATGGACCCCCACGACAAGATGAGATCACGCGACTTAAGTAAAGTTGCGAGAGGCGAGCAAGCGCCAAGACCAGCTCACGCTCCCGGCACGGTGTCGCCGCCACCGCAAAACGAGGAAACGTTTCGAGCTAAAAGAGGAGAAGGCGACGGAGATGATAAATGGTTTCCTGTGACTAATGAAACGCGACATTGCTTCAATAAGTATCTGCAATACCATAAGTAAGTTTTTAAATACCACTACAAAGATGATTAAAGTACGTAATAAATCTTTATTAAAAAAAGTATGTAATTAGTATATTACTTGCAATATTTTTTAATAAATAAGGTGTCTTGAGAAAAATGGAAGAGATGGGATTGATTGCAACAACTTAAGAGATTATGTACGTTCTATGTGTCCCCAAGAATTGGTGAGCTAATCTTTCTTAATATTTTTATTGTTTCTTAATAAAAATTAAGATTGAAGAATCATTTTGTTACTCCGACTAAACTCCACTTTTTGGTTTTGTCAAAAAAATCTTATTTAGGTTGAGAAGTGGGAAGAAAAGAGAAAGTCTGGGACACTGCCATCGTCCGTTTGAAAATTAGATTTTCACATACGATAGTTCTAAAACAAATGATAAATAAAACAATTAATCACTTATAATGTATAATAATACGTTTCTTGCTGGGCGTTGAATCATTTTTATATCCTATATATATAAACCATTTTTGTTGTTAATGAAGATTCTTCTGTCCTGACAAATCCTACGACTCTGATTAGTCTCTCGGCTTCAGTTCTGTTCTCGGGCTTCCACGGTTCTTGGAATCCACCTGCAGCAAGCGAATAAAAAGTTGATGTTCAAAGAATTAAATAAAGAAGGTTTCAGACATATCAATTTCAATAAGAAGCAGATACAACAGAAGTTAGATAAGTTGATCAATTGAGACCTAGAAAAGACTAACGAACCAATGTTCGGTCTGAACACAAATTCCAAAAGAAATCAAAATCATAAGCAAGAATAGAGGGAATACAAGTTGGTTAAATTGCAAAAAAGTTAAAATATATGTGCATGTTTTTGTTTCTGCCAATTAACATCTACCTAAGTTTTGATACAGATCCATCATTTGGTATAAGAGCTTCAATGTAAAAGCTTTGATACCAAATGAGAGGTCCATATTAAATCTTGACGATGAATGTAAACTGGTAGATGATTTATTATCTTTATTAATAAACTCTAACATCTTTATATACACAACACAGCTGCAAACTGAATCCATAAAAGATCCTAGAAATAAGGAACTCCAACATATTTGGTAAATCTAATCTTATTTCGTTAGGAACGATTCTTACTCTATTAAAACAAGAAAAACAAAAAAAGCTTAGGTGATTTCAGGCCTGGCTTACTATTTTTTGGGCTCAAGAAAATAATTTACTCTTAAAATTTATCTTTTAAGTTTCTTACTAAAAACTTTTCTTTTAAAATTTTACGAGTAGTATTTTTGTAGATTTTATAATGAAAAATATATATACGTATAAATATCTTTTTGGGTCCTTTTCAATTTACTTTTAAAATATTTTAATATATATATATATATATATTAAAAATCGGACTTCTTAATTATATATATTAAAAATCGGACTTCTTAATTATATATATATATATATATTAAAAATCGGACTTCTTAATTATTAGAACATAGAATAACACAAGATTGAATTCCGAACCGTCACCCCTCTTATCCCACATTGAGCCGGCACTGGGTGATTTAATTTTGATTTGATCAACATATGTCGGATTAATATCTCATAAACCGACTGATATATTGGTCAAGTTCGTTTCAATTAAAGAAAACTAAAATCAGAGACAAAAGTAGCACTTTCCATTCTAAAAATTGTTATTCCACGAGGTTTTTTGGTTGTTGGTTTTCTCTTTCGTGAATAACTAGAGATATTTTGGGTCGCGTAGACTGTCGATAATATTAAAACCAAGATAAATAGAATAGTTAATTAATTAAATCATGTCTAATCTAACTGTAGACACAATTTTAAAAGGATATCAATAATTTTTATTTTTCATCGACTCAACAAATTGAAGGGTTTGTAACAGGATCTCCAACGCTATACACCATTTTAGTGTTAGTATAATTTTAGCACCAAATGATTATTTCTTAAAGGCTTCTCGGCAACCACCAGGACTAGAAAAAATCAATAGCTGAAAAATAGAAAGCGTTATTTTAATTCAACAATTTAAAATTCGAACAAAGGAGATCAATTAAACATATAAAAGACTCATATCAAAATGAAATTATATTTTTCACTTGGAAGTAAAGTAACGCATTTCTACGTATTTAATTATGCACTGAAATGGATACGAGTTCGAGAAACGGTGACGGAAATAGAGACAGGAAATATTTATAATTTAAAATATAAAAAATATCATACATAAGTTTTAATATTTAAAACATTTAGTTTAATATCTTAACAAAAAACAAACTAATCTACGTTGCGACTTTACGGAAACTTTTATCGAAACAAACGTCACAGTCAGTTAATTCTATCAAAATCAATTTTACACAACATGACGTCGTTAAGATGGATCTTGTACTTCTTTTCATCGTTTCTTCCTTTATTATATAAAAAAATTTATCTTTATTAAAAAATTAACTTTTTTAATTTTACTAACCCAACAAAAAAAAAGAGAGATCAGAGTCATTATGTGTTTCTAAAACTCTAGCTCTCCGTAATATTCCTAGTAGGTTACATATATGTATTATTACCGAAATTTTACTAATACGTTGCGACGGTGTTTTCGTATCCATGTCGTTCTATTGGATACCGTCTTAGTTCTTTTGAGACGTCATGGAAACATTTCGACGGTGTCCCTGTACCCATGCCGTACCCAAGTCGGGTTATTTGTCCGTAACCGTGCAACATAGACAAATGATACCAATTTAAACATACGTAAGACTCCTATCAGAATGAAAACAAAGGATATCAACTTTTATTGTTTTAAATCAGTAAGTTGAAGGGTTGTGTCCAGAACAGAAACTACTGAAAGTTCATACAAAGGAAAAATAAAGCGCATCATTTGCTAGAACATCTCTTAACTTCTGAATTTCTGATAGATTTGTCTTCCAAAGGCTTCTCGGCAACAACCTGGGCTGGAAAAGTTTAGCTTAAAAGAGAAAGAGCTACTTTACTTCCATAACCTCAAACTTGAACAATTGATATCAATTTAAACATACAAAAGACTCATACCATATTGAAAACATTATGAAATTAAATACGTCGAAATCAAGATGTTAACATCAAAAGATAAAAAAAAAATGTTAACATCCAAGTGCATTTTTTTTCTTCTTCTACAAATTACCTTGTACCTTGAAGTTTTGATCCGGCCTCTGTTGGATTAAACTTTCTCCACAAAGAAAACTAATTCTAACCGATTATGGTTTTAGGAAATTAAGATAGGAATATGATTTATTTTAGGAGTTTATGATAAAAATATGATTTATTTTAGAAGTTATCTAAATATATTTAAGAGTTATCGAATAAAGTTTTCTAGTTTTAATAGGAATGTGTTATTTAAACCAATATAAATACAATTGTTAGGTTGTGACAATTGTATAAATAATTAAGAATTTAAGAAATTTAGTTTTGAATTAATTTCTAAAATTAATAAAAAAAATTTATTTTATTTTAAACTTCTTAAATTTAACAATTGGTATCAAAGATTCAAACTATAAGTCAATTGGTAGAATCTGTCATTATTATCAACTGAACATGGAGAAAGAAAGTTGCAATCGGCAACCCTAAATTACTTTCACTATGCCCACATGATGTGTATATTATATGAATCTATTTGGTAAAATAACCTAATTATATGAGCTATGAAATATGGATTTGTGGACTTGTATTGGACATGTGTCGCAATTTGGGCTTCAACACACTTGCAAACTGGATCAAGAAAAGATCCTACAAAAAAACTACTCCTACCTGATAAGAACCGATTCTTTATCTCGGATTTTGTTTTATTCAGTTGAACCAACCGGTTCACCTTGTGTACCGGCTGCTCTTGATGGCTATGAACTAAGGAAGTCTCTGGGCAAATAGAGTATTTGAAAGACTTCAGCCCATATAAAGTCGACAAGGCCAAAACAAAAGGTGTATTATAGAGATGATTAAATAAAATCGGTTTAGCTTTTAGTAATTCTTAGAGAATACTATAAAACTATAAACCAAATACTTGATAACCTGTCTCGTCTAGTTTAAAACTTAAAACCGGTCAACATCTTATTTTGGATCTCGTTTTTTTCTTGACCAACCCGACACCAATTGGCGAAAACTATAAACAAGATGTTCCACCACCACAAATTTATTTTTATTTTGGTTAGGCTTATTCACTTCTGCTATAGGTGGAGTTTAGTGATTACAATTTATGGAATCTTGTAAACATCTATATATTCTAGAATATTTATTAAAGATTTTTACACATTCTCACAGATTTTAAGAATGTGTTCATTACAAGAAAACTGGCATATAATAATGTAAGATATCAATGTCGTCAGTTAATGACATGCTAACGGCATGTTACCGATAACTTGTTAACCGTATCGTTTATATGTCAGTAAATAAAGATAAAACATAATAAACATCGTTAAATTAGCGACATGTATCACAAATGTTGTTGATATGAGACTAAATCTAAACATAGTTAAGATGTAACTAATTACTGATAGTTTAGTGACGTTTAGAGTTAGACTTAGATCAAACTATGAGTGACGTCCAAATATGTCGTTAATTCATTTTTATTATGTCGCTATTGTGTCACTCTTTTAGTTATTTTATCCTATATAAACAAACGAACTCATTTTCTTATTAAGAGAAATTTGTAAAGTTTAGAAATTTTGGAAAGATAAATTTTTTTTGAAAGGAATATTTTTTGTGCAGTTTGGAAAAAGAATATCTTTTTTACAGGTTTTGTTAATTTTGTAGTCATTATCCTAATTCTTTTATATAATCTAGTATATTTTATTTTGTGAGAATTTTTTACTTTGCAAGCTAGATGAAGTAACAACCATTATCAGTCTCGTAGCAGAGATGATTGAGAGTGATTAGCTAAATATGTTAGAAAATGAGTGTTTCTGATTTAATGTAACTTTTTGACTACTATTTATAATTTTAAAAGAAAAAAATTTGTTTTATGAAATCGGCAAAAATATCATTGATGGTTGGTCTCAAATTTGAACAAAAAGAAAGTTACCTGATATAAGAAAAAGCATACGGTTTCATACATCCATGCACAAGAAACGAAAGAATTGAAGAATAAACTCTCATGGCTATAACCAAATCTAAAGGTTATATACTTATATGACTCGTGAAAAGAGTAACTTAATTTTCATCAAATTTTCTTTGATATTTACTGTAATTTGAAGAAAAGGTGATTATTTTTGAATTGTTGGTGGTAAAGATATACTATTGATTTTAAAAAATATAGAATTAAGAATTATTTTTAAAGAGAAAATGACTTTGAAAATATGAGGGTAACATCTATTATATTATTTTGAAAGACTTTTTCAATGAAAAAAAAACTTTATCCTAATCAATTAATAACATTAGATTCATTTTAACGTTTTTTTAAAAAAACTGATATTATTTGAATAAAACATGACTTTAATTGAATTTTTAAAGTCTTTAATTCCAATAATCTATGACTTTAATTGATTGTAAACAAAATTTTCAAACTATCAAAGCCAATAATACACTACTTTAATAGATTTTTGAAAATTTTAAATTGAATAACAGTGAAATCTTTGAAAATTTTAAGTTCGATACAGAGAAAACTATTGGGCTTTGACTCAGGCCCATAAAAACGACATACGTGTCATTTTTAATAACCGGAGCCCTAGACCCGCCGTGAAATCGAGCTTCGAAGAGAGAGAGAGAGTGAGATCACTTCTCCAAAATCAGAGCGACAAAAATAATAAAAACGAATCCTTTCGATTCCAAAAATTTGTTACTTCACGATTTTCACTTAGACTCTTTTCGTTGAGTAACGGTTTTAGTATTAACCGTTAATTACCGTTTCATTCATCCCCGGCAAATAAAGATGGCGGCTTCGTCACCTTCCCTGAGTAACAATGGCCTTTCCTCCGTCGTCACGCCTCCCAAAACTCTCCGTGGCCTTAACAAACCCAAGTGTATCCAATGCGGCAACGTCGCTCGCTCCAGGTCTCGCTTCTATGCATTGTTTCGTTGTGGGATTAAATTTTCTTACATCTGGGGATTTCGATTTCGATTGCTAAGTTTGTATTTTTTTTGGATTTTTGATTTGATAGGATTCGAATTTTCTCTTTTATACTAAGGTTTTAGGTTTAATTTGGGTTTTATAAGTTTTGGGATTTGTGTTTCAAAAGATCAGTTTTTTTATAGAATTAAGAGTGTTAATTGTTTAAAGTTTTGAGCTTTAATTTAATTTGATTGTTTGGATGTGTTAAATGCAGATGCCCATTTCAATCTTGTAAAGGTTGTTGTTCAAGAGCTGAGAACCCTTGCCCAATTCATGGTATGGTTTCCCCCTAAATCAGTTTTAGTGTTTAGTGTTTAGTGTTCATAACTTTGACTGGGGAAGTGTTGTTGTTTCTTTCACTTGGTAACTTAAGCATGAAACAATTACGTTTGTAAAAAGAATGGTTATCGCGGAACAGTAAAACCAAGGAACAAGAATAGAGTATTGTAGACTGATTGTTTGAGGTGATACTGTGATTAGTTGAGAGAAAATATAGATGTTTATTAGTAGATGTTTTGTGTTTCGGCTTACTTGTTTATGTTGCTGCAGTTCTTAAAGCAGCTGCAACGCCTGCTGAGAAGACGCAGGCGCCAAGTACTCCATCATCAGAGCCGAAAGCATCTGAGGGAACTCCCGGGTACATATATATACAAACCATTCTTCTTGTTTTCTGTTTTGATTGTGCTTCTACGGGCAAGTGAATCCCAGATGATAGAACGGTTTGCTTACTTTGTTAGGACATTGCTCAGTTTTCTTGTTGATATCAAGATGTTTTCTTGTTTGCACATAGTTGATATCGAGATGCTTTATATGTATATGTTCTTGTGGAACTAAAGATGGTCTCTTTATGTTGATATTTTTCTTCTCTTGGAAACTGCTTCAGGAGTACAAATGGAGTTTCGTCAATCCGCCAACTTTCTAGCAACTTTGCTCAGTTTAATAACCTGAATGCGTCTTCGCGCCAGAGAAAACCTTTGACGGCAAAGGTACTAAGTAAGACGTATTTCGTTGACTTTATTAACTCTTCGAAAAACCTCCTGTTAGTTGTTTTCGTCTTATCAATTGTTGTTCTGTCTATATTCTCTAGGATGCTCAAGCGTTAAATGAATGGCGGTTTACAAAGCTAAAAGAGTATAGAGACAGGAACATTGAAGTAGAAAATGAAGCTTTTGATCGGTACATGAGTAATGTGAATTTACTAGAAGAAGCATTTTCATTTAAATCTGTTCCCGAAGAAGAAGTTCCCGAAGCAGCAGCTTCTGAGCGAAACAACGAGGAAAGAATTGTTTCGCAGATGAAATTGAGGCTGAGATCAAACTCCGAAAGAACAGTGAACTTTAAGAAGCGAATCACAGAGACTGTCAAAGCCGGTTTGTTGAAGCTTCAGGAACTGGGATTTGGTAGTTCTTCAGATGATCAAGATGAAACCCAAAGACGGATCAAAAGAAAAAAATGGCAAGAGAAAGGTTCAGCTTTGAATGAAATAATCGATAAACTGAACAAATCAAGAACTGAAGAGGATCTCAAATCTTGCTTAGAGATGAAATCAAAGCTCTATGGTCAAGTTTCTTCCAATGCAGCATCCGAGAAGAACAAGGTTTTGCCGGGTATTGTCCGAAAAGTTGAAATCAGCGAAGAAGCACTTCAAATAATCAGTGAGAATCTCCAATCTTTTGACAAAGTTGAAACTTTGTGAAGTCAGAAAGAACATCGTGTATGAATTGAAAGTTCAGGTGGTGAGAAAATCTCAAGATCTTTCGAGATCACGGTATTGTACTTTGATGAAACATCCCTCAAAACTGGTCCTGAAGACTCAGATTCAAAATTTTCTTGTAAAGTAGTGTTGAGAGCATAAACTAGATATTAGAATGCAGCAATGGAAAAAAGCTGCTGATTGTATTTTGTTGGATTTTTCATTGATTGTGTCACTGTATGTTGCTTCTTAGATTTAAAATTGCCTCGTTGGATTACTAATAGCAAAACTGGTTTCAAAATCATTTATTATGTTGAAAACTCATAAATGAAGTTTATTTTGTAGTTTTTTGATAAGCTAAGGAGCCTACCTGATTGGAAAACACACAGAAATGGTGAGAAGAGAAGAGAAGAAGAGAAGAAGCGGCTGCTGAAATGATATTTGATAATTGATAACCTCAACATACTTGATAGCCTCAACCCTAGTTTTTTGGAGTGTTTAAATAAATACACAAAGTCTTTTTGTCTAAATAAAGACACAAAGTCTTTTGGTCTAAATAAATACACGAACCTCTTAGTCTAAAACGACACATCATCTTAACATTCAATACAAAGTGTCTTTCTCTTCTAGAGTCTCTTAGCCACTTTGATTAGTCTTCTTTTCATTCATTTCCGAGCCACATGACTTGAATCACGAATCCTTCTCTTCACAGAGGTTAAGAGAACTTGTAGCTTGTCAATACCCCGCGAAGAAGACTCACCTTGTCCTCAAGGTGAAATTTTGGAAATTGTTTGTCTATGAGTTTCATAGGTTTCCATGTATATTCAAACTGAGGCAACCCTTTCCACTTGATCAGCACTTCTGGCCCTATTACCTTTCTTATCTCCATAACCTCTTCTGGTTCAGCCTGCCATTGTAAAGTACCAGAGAGAATAGATGGAAGAGGTTGTATCATAAGTGACGCCATCACTGCCTTTTTGAGTTGGGAAATATGGAAAACTGGATGTAAATGCTTTGGGAAGGCAGATCAAGCTTGTAAGCCACTGATGCTTGTCTATAAGGTCTCAGTTTGAGATAGACCATGTCTCTAATCTGAAACTCCAAATCTCTTTATGTGCTTATTAACAGAACTTTGCATTTTTTTCCAGCTTAAATAATAAGTAAGACTTGACTCTTTGTTACTTTTGTCCGTTCTTTTCTTTTTTTATATAAAAAATATCGTAAGAGAAGAAAATCAGATGTCAATTTAATCGAAGAAGATTCAAATTCCAGTTAGAAATCGGATCAAGAAAGCACCGCCCATAGTAGCTTTGCCAAGAGTGGATCATGTCTTTTTAGGCGATCCTGCGAAGCAGGTCTCCGGTTTCTGAACCTTTACTAAGTTTTCTCTTAATACCTCAAACATACCATCACGATTCAAGACTATCTCTTTGACCACTATATTTGCTGTAGGCGTGTCACCATACCGTAGTAACTTTGGTAGATCCCTTGCATAGAGAGCCTTGAAAGGTGTGGGACATAGAAATAAGTGGAATGAAGTGTTACCAATACTCCGCTCAAACTAGTCATTGCTGTTAGAATCTGTGGAACAACTTCTAAGAATGAGAGAATATTGTAGAGAGAATTAAATAATAGAAGAAATTTTTTTTTTATTGATTTTTGTTGTAACAATGCATCTATATATAAGAGTACAATTCAAAATTTAGAATAGATGCATGAATAGCATAGGAACTTATACATGCTTGCATGTGTTTGCAAGAAAGAGAGTGAGAGAGAAGGAACTTGCATGTGCTTGCATGAAGGAGAGAGACAATGATGGAGAATTGAATTATGAAGAAACCAAGATATTCATGGATCAATATACCCCCTCAAGCTTAGCCGCAAAAACACCAAAGGCTAAGTTTGGAACCACATGAAGCATCACCTCATTAAAAACCTCATCAAGGAAAACCAATTTGGACAAAATCTTGACAAGAGAAAAATAGTATGACGTCCACGGATAGAGGATATCCGATCACAGACGTATAAGCTCGAGGTTGATGTGCAAGCAGATTTGTGCATTTTTTATTGTTGATTGTAGGACTTTGTTGAATCAGCTTCATTGACAACTACTTCGGTCTGCCACCTTGAGTTCACCATGCTTAAGTCCACCACTTTGGTTTAGCTCTCGGGTTCTTTCTCATGAGACAACCACATCAGTTAGCCATGAAGACATAACTCCAGCATCTTCCCTCAAGATCGGCCGGAGAATAAGGACAGTCGATCTTGGCATGAAGAACATTTTCACATTATCCCTTGCAAAATAAAAATGAACAATGTATTAATTTATTCCAACAAGAATAAATCGATCAAACTAAATAAACCTTAAACAAAACATTAAAAGATGATAAAATGATAGAATTGACCTGATGGTTTTGATTCATGTCAACCAAGAAAGGGGTGATATGGCTCCAAATTCTGACTCCACAACGTGCGGTTTTTATGGTCATAGACCACAACAAATAGTTTCGTTTTTTGAGGATAACTCGAATTACCACGGATTTTGAATTTTCCATGATAATCAAGAATAGAATAAAAAGAAGAAATTGGTAAAGAGGGTTTATACGATATGTGGCATTGTGATCCAAGAATGGGACGATACAACCATAAATGTTTTTCTCTTCGAAAGAGTAGTATCTTAGGGTCTCCCCGTATCCGTGTTGGTTTTCTAGCCATTATACCGTATAGAAGAAAGGTTTAGAATGAGAGAACAAAGAAGAGAAATTTGGATTCCACAAGGCCTTAAATGCTTATAAAAGCGGACCAAGGTTCTCTCTCTTAAAACAAATAAAATGAGAGAATTGAGAAGTAATATAAAGAGAATGGGAGATTTAAGAAGAGGGATTTTGACTCATCAAGGTCTTAAGTGCTTATACTCCTATGAGCAAAGCAGACCAAGGTTCTCTTCCCCTTCAAAAAAGATCATTGCTCTGATACCATGTTAGAATTTGCGAAATAATTTATAAGAATAAGAGAATATTGTAGAGAGAATGAAGACTATAAGAGAAAATCTTCTTACTGATTTTTGTTGTAACAATACATCTATATATAGGACTACAATTCAAAATTTAGAATAGATGCATGAATATTATAGGGACTTGTACATACTTGCATGTGCTTGCATGAAAGAGAGTGAGAGAGAAGAGACTTGCATGTGCTTGCATTAAGGAGAAAGATAATGATGGAGAATTGAATTATAAAGAATCCAAGATATTCATGGATCGATAATTGCATCCATGTTTTTGGTTTCTCATTTGCAAAATACCTCAAATAAGTTTCCAAACATATGTGTTTCCACATCCGTTTTCGGATGATATACAATACTCTTGTGGAGCTCGATACTTTTTGTCTTAAAGAGAGCTGTTCAAAAATGGCTTAACACTTTATCCCGATCAGTTACCATCGTTTGCGGAAAATAAGTCTAATGAGCTCTTTCACCAGTAGCTCAACTACTATTTTTGGCGTAAAGGGAAGTTTTAAAGGAAAAAGGTGAGCATACTTGCTCAGCAAATCCACAACGACAAGTATCACATCAAATCCTTTTGATACCGGCAAACCTTCAATAAAAATCCAAATTTACATTAAAGTATACCTGTTTCAAAATAGGTAATGGAGACAGTAAGCCAGCCGGTTGCAAGGTAGAATATTTATTTTGTTGGCATACTTCACAACTCTTAATGAACTCCACAACATCTTACCTCTTTCCTTTCCAAAAAACCTCTCTAACCAGCCACTTACAAGTCTTCACAACTCCCATATGATCTCCAATCATGATGGAATCGAACTGCTCTAACTACTTTGGAATGAAGGTAGCTCCTCTAGGTATGACTAAGAGGATGTCCTTGTACAACATCCCATTCTCATATCTAAACCCATAATCTTTCAACTCTCCATCCTTCAATCTAACTACAATCACTTTCAACTCCTCATCAATTCCCACATGTTTAACCAACTCTTCTATATCAAGTGACAAGGCTGCAATGAAAGTAAGATGTATCATTTTCTCAACATATGGCTTCCGCGACAATGCATCAACAACTATGTTCTCACTTCCTGGCCTATCTTTCGCTACGACTCCGGTGGATTCTCTTAACCAAGCCACTGTCTATGAGTCGCCGGATTCAATCAACTAGAATATAACAAAAAAATATGAATAAAATACTTGATTTTGTAGTTCAGCCCTAGTAACTTAGAGGCCCATTTTTGTTGTTCGGATGAGATTGTCTTTTGATCCAGAAATTACTTGAGGCTCTTCTGCTTTGTTGTATGATGCACTCGTTTCCCCTAAGATAGTACCTTCACTTGGTCACCGTAAACACTATTGCAAACAAATCCTTCTCATACACCGACTTCAGCTTACCTTGAGTGGTAAATGCTTGCATGACAAAGGCTATAGGCCGTTTCCCCTGCGATAAAACTGCCTCAATCTCTGCATGGGATGCGTTAGTTTCTATAATAAAAGGCTTAGAAAAATCAAGAAACAAAAGAATCAGTGCTGTCATCATGCATGTCTTAAGTCCATTAAATGTTTTAGCCACTTCAAAACTACATTTGAATCCATTTTTTTAGCAAATTGGTAAGCGGTCAAGCTTTCTTCCCATAATCATCCACAAACCTTCTATAGTAAACGGTGAGCCCAAGAAATTCTCTCAGCTCCATATAGTGTTTTTGAGTTGAGACCACTTCTTCACCGCCTCAATCTTCTCAGGGTCAGCCGCCACTCCATCATTGGATATAACATGACATAAGTTTGCCATGTCCAAACTCACACTTTTTCTCGTTAGCATAAAACAATTCTCCTCAAGAATATAGAATGCCTTTGTGAGATGTTGAAATGTGTTCTTTCTGTATCGCGTTATACACTAAAATATCATCAAAGAACACAAACACAAAATTCAGTAAGTGAGCTCAGAACATGTCATTCATGATGGATTCGAATACTGGCACACTTATCAATCTGAATGACATCACTAGGAACTCGTAATGTCTTTCATGAGACATATCTTTTTCTCACTCAAATTCCAATCAATTTTAGAGAACACTGTATCTCCTTGCAATTTGTGCAACAAATCTTCAATGATAGAAATCATGTACCGGTCTGGTACAATCTCCTTGTTGATGAGAGCACATTAGTCTACGCAGAATCTCCACACTCCGTCATTCTTCTTCACCAATATGACCGGGTTAGAGAGCGACTGATGCTAGGTCTAGTAATCTCAGCCTCGATCATCTTTATCTCGTTTTTTGCACATATAAGTACCTATAAGGGCGGATATCGATGGGTACAGTTCCAAGATATGAGTTGATTGCGTGGTCTGGTGGGATCATCTTTGGCATTTTGAAAACACTTGTGTGCTCATCAAGAACTCTCCTATCTCTTGGTTCAATATTTTTATTTTTTCTGATCTGGTTGTCCTTGGAAGAGAGCCGAGAGCTCTAACAAACACGCCACACCACCTTTCTTCAGAACCTTTTCCATGAATTTCATTAAGATTTGCGCGCTCTAGCAAATACTGGATCTCTTACTATAGTTATACACTCACTTCCAAACCCCAATTTATCCTAGTTTCTCCTAAAGTTTCCAACCAAGATTAGCCTAATACGAGCCCAAATCAAATAACAAATATTTCCAATGACACTCCTGAACACTTTCCCTTACACTTGATCACCTAAAACTTGGAAGCTTCTTGTTTCAGCTAGTGGGAAATTCATCGTTGTAGCCAATTTATTAGAAATGAAACTGCATGTGGCTCCAGAATCAATCATCACAATGACCACTGAACTGCAGTCTTTATTGATTTTTCAGCCGTGAACCCAACCATTGACATTAGGGACAACCTGAGCAGTTCCTAACCTTCTTCAATGACCTTTTGTTCTCCTTAATCAGCTGATTCTTAACCAGTGAGGAATTGGTTATCTGAAACTGATACGTTGCCTTCTCATTCTTCAGCGTAGTTGTGTCATAAATATCATCCATCCTACTGGCCTATATCTCACAACATCTTCCCGTAAAATTCTCTTTAGTCCTCTCAGAAACATATAATCAATGAAATCTATGGGAATCTCCACTGAAAACTCCTCAAACTATTCTCTATACTCCTCCACTGAACCTCATTGTGTAATCTTTAACAACTTATCAACCACTGATCCTCTTCTGCTGGGTTTGAAATCAATTTCGTAGTTGGACATGGGATAGCGAGAACTTCGAGTTGGTTACGATACCACTTATAAGCAAGGGAGCCTATCTGACTGGAAAAAATACATATGAATGGTGAGAAGAGAAGAGAATAAGCGGCCGCTGAAATGACATTTGATATTTAATAACATTTTGGAGAGTGTTTCAAATACATAAATCTTCTAGTCTAAAAATAACACAACATCATAAAACTCAATACAAAGCCTTTTTCTCCTCTTGAGTCTCTGAGCCATTTTGACCTATCTTCCTTTCATTTCCTTACCAACCGCACGACTTGAATCACGAATCATTCTCTTCACAAACGCTAAGGAAAAATGTAACTTATCATTCTTCTATTGATTTTGAAAATTTTAGAGAATGATGAGCAAAGTTTGTTTTCTCTTTCAATAAGAAAAACCTGTATTTCAACTCAATAAACAAATTCAGTTATATTTTTAGTCAACAAATGATTGTATTAATAATTGATCTAAAAATTAAACAAATTACCATCTGACTAGTTAGATAGATAAATTTGTATATTTATTACTCTACTTAGAGTATACATTTTAATTATTTACACTTGAAATTTTCATGTCATTTAACTATTTATACCAGAACATGTTAATTTAAGATTAAACATTAAAACAATTTTTGGTAGATATTAATATCACTGACTTTTACTAATAGTTGGTTTGGTTTGGATAACCGGTCTGTCTAGTTGAAAACCGGTCTTTATTTGGAAAAAATCCGTCCACCATAGTTCATTTTCAACATGTATATTTGAAAATGACTAAAACCAAACTTTTAGATTCTCAATTTGTCTTCCAGTCCCAATTCCACTATCAAAGCAGATCCAAAAACGTTTTTGGGAAATTAAAAACAATCTTTCGTTTATTTCAAGTTTCAACCATATATATATATATATATCATATATGCATGTTGTTCAAGTTCGTATATATGTACGTATTTATGTATATATATATACATATGTTATATATTTATGTTGATGACACCATTCATTCTGTAAAGTAACTGGAAACATGTTGAATGGATTGTTCGTTGGGACATGAGATAAGACGAAACAACTCAAATGAGTTCATTTTACGTTAATCTTCAATAATTATTATTGTTACCACCTAATCTCTACAATGGTCTGGCCATACATATTTTTTAACTATAAGTTAATTATATAATAATTCATTGAGTATATATCGTTTAACCTATTCGAGTCCGGATTCAGAAGCACACCCGATTTTGGTAAGCTCAACCAGCTTAACTCCAAGACTTATTGGTTTACAAAAAAAACATTATCAACTAATATGGTTCCGAATAGTATTAATATTACAAAATGAAAATGAAATGATTTAGCAATTTCTATTTATTCCTCTCTTTTTTTGTGGTGTCATTTGCTTGTTCTTTATTTGGTTGAATTTAGTATTCAAATGAGCATAAGTTTTTTTTCAGATAAAAGAAAATATAATTTTAATTTTAATTTCTGGAGAGAAAAATGTGTTTCTGTCATTTATATGATTTGTTATTCATATTTTCGTATCATCTAACAGATTGCTTATGCTATTATCTCTTTCTCATTTGTTACTTGAAAAGAAAAGTTGATAAAGATATCGCCGACCACTTGTCGAAGAATAATTAGTGTAGCCAAACTATCATATGCAAGAATAATTAGTGTATCCAAACTCTCATATGCAACAACATGCAATCCATCAACCAAAACAAAACTCAATATTAATGAATTGATTAATAATTAAAAGGGTGGGAAGAAGTTGCTGTCTATATATATGATCTAATTATGTTATCTAGTGTGCAAAGAAAGAAAAGATGTAAGCAAGTCTCACACATGTTATGATTAGTGACTTGCACTTCATTTTCTTGTTGCTAAAAAGATTAGTGATCTATAATTTAAATAATTGCCTTTGTTTAGTAAAATAGAGAATGCGGCAAACACGTCCAAAGTTTTTCTTATTTCTTATTACATCTGGACAAAATAATGCTTGAAATTTGAATCTGCCCCGTTTGGTAGAAAACAATGTAGCGATATTAAAGTTTTATTATAAGAATGATGACAATCAAGATTAAAGACAAAAACTAGACATCTCAGTAACAGAAAAAATATCAAACCACTTATTTGAAGTAACTTGATACAGATTTTATTCAACCTATAAGTATTACTTTCTAATGATATTAAAAACTTAAATAAAAGCTTTTTAGTAGGAAGCGGTAAATTATTGAACATATTACAATCCAATCCTGTTGGATTCACAATTGAGATCTTAGGTTCGAGTATAGTAGTGACATATATGTATATGCTTATTGATCCCTTTAGGTATCAAAGATATGTACAAATACACATAAAAATGCCCAAATTTTAAATTTTACATATTAACAACATATCTGTAATTTTTATCGAAAAAATACAAAAACATATATGTAATACTTATACTTTATTATCATGATAGCCTTCTAAAAATCTTCACAATTTTAGTCTTTACTATCTTTAAAATAATGTGTTTTCCCTCTCTTTTGTAGTAAGAAATTACAAAATATCTTTAATACAAAATTTTTATACTTTTTAAAATTAGTTCGGGTGGGATACAACCGCTAATCCAAAACTCGGTCACCGAATAAACAGTACAAATATCATTTTGCGCTTTTGTTTTACACTTTATTTTGTTTTTTTTTTCTTGGAATATGCGAGAGTAATGGCGTGGTTGAAGACACGAGAGAGAATCCTGAAGAAAAAGCCAAAGCATAAGAAGAAGAGATGCAAAAGAACAAACCCAACCCCAAATTTAAAGACTCTTTCTCCATTTTAATCACACCTCTCTTTATATATATCCAAAAACAGAGAGTGAAAGGTGGAGAAAAGAATAAACTCAGAGATAAGAGTTTCAAATACGTTATGATGATGATGACGATGAAAGCTTTTGGATCATTAACCGTTAATTTTCTTTCTTCTCTTAAAACCCCTTAAAGATTTTCTCATCAAATTCAAACCAAAATGTTATTCAACGATGGAGGTACGTAAAGTTATGTTATTTTTCTATCAAAATTTCAAATTTGGGATTTTTTAATTTTGACTAATTGAGAATATATTTGTTTTATAGGTTATAATCAGAGAAAAAGAGGAAGAGAAACAAATAATAATCAATTATTATTACCTATGCAGTCTCATCAGTTTCCTCAAGTTATAGACTTATCTTTATTACACAACTACAATCATCCACCGCCGTCGAATATGCTTTATACAGGACTCCGATTATCTTCCGGTGAAGATGAAACACAAAAGATTAGTAATAGTGATTGGTTTCAGCAGACTAATCACCATCTCAATCTTGTCTCCAATTCGTCTGAAAATGTTTGTACTGCACATATTAATAGGCAAAGCGAAGAACTCGACGCATTTCTTCATGTCCAGGTTTTGATTTTTTTTTTTGGGTTTTGGAAAAGTTTTGATTTTGTTACCACCGGAATGTTAATTTTTTTTTTTTGCATAGGCGGAGGAGCTACGGCGCACATTAGCGGAGAAGAGGAATATGCACTATAAAGCGCTTATTGGTACTGTGGAGGAGTCGTTTGTACGTAAACTGAGAGAGAAAGAAGCAGAGATAGAGAGAGCCACGCGCCGTTACAATGAGCTTGAGACGCGTGACGCGCAGCTGAGAGCGGAAGTGCAGGCTTGGCAAGTGAGAGCCAAGGAGCAAGAAGCCGCCGCCGCGTCGTTACAGGCTCAGCTCCAGCAAGCCGTTAACAAATGCGCGCAAGATAGTAGAGTGGAGGAGGAAGGGCTATTGTGCACCGCTGCGGGAATAAGCGGATTGGACGATGTTGAGTCGGCGTACGTGGATCCGGAGAGAATGAGGTGGCCGAGTTGCAAAGCTTGCCGGAAAAGGGAAGCGACGGTGGTGGTGTTCCCGTGTAGGCATTTGAGTATCTGCCCGGGATGTGACCGGACAGCTTTAGCCTGCCCGTTGTGTCTGACGTTCCGGAATTCAAGTGTTGAGGCTATCCTTTTCTAAATGGGCCAAATTTAAAAGCCCATTAGTTTGTTATCGTACATAAAACTCTTTTACGAAAATGAATTCAAAAACAAATTAGGAAGGTATAATATTTCGTCAACGTGGATATCGAAACTATACGAGACTTTCGTGCACGGTCCACACCAACGAGTGGACGCAACAAGGGACCTTCCAAGGCATACGAATGCTCCCATCACTTTTGACTTATACGACACGCTTTGCTTTTATTGGCATATTCTATAGACGCTACTAGTCGTGCTAAACCTACCAACCATGTAGCTCATACAAAAAATCAACAAGTCATTGAGGTCTAAGCAAAATACTCGGAATTGAATAACCGAGAAGTGGAGCCAATTCAAAAAAGAATACTAAATCAAATCGTAATAGACAAAATATCCGAACGAATTTTAAATTTCTATGTTTGAAAAAGCCGAATTGAACCGAGAATTGAATGGATGTCCAAAATATCCAAAATACAATTATATATCTAAAAAGAGTAGTTATGTTTAAGCATGGTATACTTGATGAAAAATATAGATATGATATAATCCAATTATCCAATATCAATTATAGACCCGAAAATATTATTTATTTTTAAACCGAAATACCTAAAATAACTAAAATATTTTTAAGTTCTTAATTGTGTTTGTAATTATTTAACCAAATTTTATCAAACATAACTACCATTTTAGTTAAATTTTGTTTGATATTTTGGATACCAGAATGGGAATGGAACCAAATCAAAATTATAAAATATCCGAATGGATCCTACACCCATAGTACCAAAATAGGATTTTCGGTCCATTCTTCCACGAACTTTGTTACTTTATCTCCCATTTACCTAAAACTTTTATGTCGTGATTATAACGCCATAAAATTGTTTGAAATTTGAATTTGCACCATCAACTTCCGTTTAAAACAAACAAACGGCCAAACGGTGTTACAATTCCATTAGCAGAAATTGACTAGAACGACACATCATACGTTGATGCTGTTTTGTTCTTCTCGCCTATCTTAAATCCAAATCACACACCACCGCACGACGTCGTTTATTGATTTGGGGAAAAAAAATTCAATTTAGGGTTCTTAAGCCTAAATCGATTTTGGGTTCATCAACAACACAATCGGAGGCTAGAGTGAGACGAGAGGCATGAGTGAGACGAGATAGGAGAGTGAGACGAGAATCCCTTAGCAAGAAGAGCGACAAGATACTCAGTAGGCAAAATGAGTGAAAGAGGCAGAGAGATTCCAAGGAGATGTAGATGTAGAGAGAATGTAATTTTGCATACATCAAAGACTGTAAAAAATCCAAGGAGACTCTTTTATTCATGTCGATATGGGGAAAAGGTAATGATTTCTTTGATCTTTGTTGTTTTTGAGCAACTTAAAATGTGGATCTCTTATTGAATTGTTGTTTTTGTATGTTGTAGAGTGGTAATCACTTGTTCAAATGGAAAGATGAATCAATGGTTGAAGAGATTGAAGATATGATTCCGAGAATTGATGATCTAGAAAAGCTTTATTGACTTTACAAAAAGGTTTACAAGCTTGCGAATCGGACATAGAAACTCTTGCAATGGAGACTCGTACATGTGAAGCTGTTTTCTGCAGATTCGAGAAAAAAGCTAAAGGGTTTTGAGAAGGAGATTGAAGGCTGTAAGATGCAATTGTGTGGTTTGAAGAACATTGTTGTGTGTCTTCTATTGATGGTTATTGCTTATATATTTGTGTTGTAGTTTTGATATTATAGTCTTGATTTTTTGTCCTGTATGTTTTTGTTGGGATGTTAAACATTGCTTGTGTTGTAGTGGTAGCATTAATCCAAAACCATTTAAAAACGTTATAGGTTTCATAAGCATCCAAAACACTAAAACCATAAGTTCTTACATAAGCATCTGAAACCATAGGTTCTAAACAAAAACATCCTAAACACAAACATAATAGGTTCTTATAAGAAGACCAAAATACAAACACCATAGGTTATAAAGCAACCAAAACCATCTATCCCATAAGTCAATGATCAGATGGTTGACTTGATCCGATGCCTCCTTCCTCTATGTTATTCCCCAGACCCTTCTTTGGAGGTCTATAAACCGCAACTCCAATGTTCTTACACCTTGTGTTATGGCCTTCTCCACCACATCTTCCATAATGTATGATTCTGTTTTGTCTTAAAATCTTAGTCTCCTTGACCTTTCTCTTTTACTTAATTGGTGACTCATTCTTCTCCTTGATTCTTTTGGAGATTCGCTTTCTACCTTGTGTTGTCTGCCTCAGCGGTGGAAAAACCTCAACCTCAGAGGATTTTCTCCAGAAATTCAAGCCTCTAACCGCATCTATATGTACATCGTACTCAGTCCTCTACCTAAAAAGTCAGAAACCAAGATGACATATAGTTTTCTTGATCCATTTTCTTGTCTGAAATCACCTTTAAAGCATGACGGTAAGGAATGCATGACATGTCCCACCTCCGACATATGCAAGAATGCATTGCCATATAAAACTTAAATGAGCAACTCTTCTCCTTAACCTCAAACTCCCTTAGACCAGCAGGCAATGCTTAACAGCTTCTTATATGAGTTTGCTCTAATTCCAGTTTTGCCATCGCCTTTGGAGTAAATTTGACTTTTTGATTCTTTGCCTTCGTCCTCCTAAGATCTATTCATATCATTGCTCTTCTGCGGATAGTTTCCAACATTTCCACCAAAGGCATCTCTCTTGTAGGGTTAATGGCATGATTAAATAACCATGCAATGTTGTTACTTACATCATCATAAGAGTTTTTGGTTTGAAGAAGGCAAGACTACAGTTTGTAGGATTGGATCATTGAGTCATAGACACCCATGTCATACATCTTCAACTTCTCCAAGTTTTTTTCATAATCTGTGTTGTTGTAGCTCTTGGCAACCTTCTAGAATAACCCTTTTTATGTCAGTTCTATGTGGATGATTCTTCTTTAGATTAGCATAAATGTGTCTTGCACATTAAATGTGTCTTGCACATATTCGATGCTCACAATGTGGCAATAGCTGAGAAAAAACATTCAATAAGACCTGAAATGACATTACAAACTTAGCATTAAACCAAATAATCTAACAAACTCAGAATTCAATCAAAGAATCAAACTCAACATAATTACATTCTGTCTATCTGAGTACCTACACCATGCTCTCTTAATCCTACCAAAGCACACATAAAATCTGTGGAAAACATTGAGGTTTCCATCTACCTCAAATGTCTCTAGTTCAACAATTAAATCTTCATTTGAACTAGTAAAAAGTGAAAACAATCATCAATACATGTTAAGTGTAACTAAAACTAAACAATTAAATTTTTTGAGTCTTACTCTACTAGCTCAAGCCGATAGTCTTTGAATCTTGAGTATTTCTCATCATGCTTTTCTTGGATCATTTCCAATGCTTTCTCTTTGCCTTTCTGCACTGATCATTTGATGCAATCAAGCTCCAACGCTTGTGGATTTCCTCTTGAATGGTTTTAGGCTTAAGCTTCGGATGATCTCTAACATCATTCACAAACAGTCGAGCAATTACCTCTTGCATAAGTATCTTGCTATACCCAGTCTTCATACAACAATGGGCATCATTGTAATTTTTCACCATCCACTTTTCATTGTTGCTTCATATGAACAATATATCTTCTATGAACATTTGTCGGGTTTTTCAGGATCTTCTCTCTCGGTTGTCTCTTCACTTGCACATTTCAGTTCTCATTTTTCATTTTCCCATCGCACATACTTAATATTCCTTCCTGAATGCAGTCTATACTCCACAATTACCTTTTTGTATGCCTCCAAACTGTCGAAAACTTGCTTAATCCTCAATTCACCACTATGTTTGACGTATCAGACATAATCAATATTATCCTCTTCATCACTTGATTCCACATGTGTCGCATACTCATCGAACTCATCGAATTCATCATTGACATCAACAAAATCAGTCACATTTCTTTTCACTCTTATCTCTTCATCAAACTGTTGACTTTCAACACTCACTTCTTCATTGGCTTTCCAACCTTAACAACACTTGCCTGCCAACCTTAACGAATTTTTCACTATGGTAACATGCGAAATTGGCCACATACTCTTTGTCGTTATCTCTACATAAAAAAACAAAATTTTAAGCTAAATTGAGCTTAAAATTGAGTTCAAGATTATGAAAAAGCTAAATTTAAAAAGATTGAGTTTAATTGAATTTAACTAATCGAAAAACAGAACTTAATAGAGCTAAATTCATTGAAAAACTTAACTCAATTGAACGAAAAATTAGCTTAATTCATACTTCAACCACATCTTTCCTATTTTTTGATAGGAAAGTTATACAACTCATTTATAAATCTGCTTGTGACTTGCTTGAACAACAAGTACATGAGAGTTCTTCCTACTTTTTGTATATATCATGTTTAAGATGTGCATAGTATGGAGATAGTTAGAACATTGCAACAAAAATATCTCATGAATTTTTTTTTAAATAGTTTAACCGTGAAGGCGAAATTCCAAAAGATCTCATTGCTTTAGAAGGAAGGAACATTGTTTGGATCATTCGTGTGAATGGTAAAGAAAGAAACTACCGCGACCTCAGTTTCCAAGTTGTAAAACTGATCGAAAATCCCGAAACTATCCAGAAATTCCAAGATAATGTGATCTTGATAGTATAATACAACATCTCAATGTATTTACAATACCATAATATTTGTGGAATATGAATTTAAATTTTTTACAACTCTTAGGAGGATTCTCATTCTGAAGTTCCTATACTTTCTAGCACTTCAAACACAATTCAGGTTATATAGTCCTATACATTTGTTGATATCACATTATTTTTTCCATTATATAACAACCTATTTTGATTTAATGCAGATGGGAAATATGTCTTCAGAAGCCCATAAAAGTAAATTAGCCCTCTATTCTCCGGTTGTTCAACGATATAATAGAGGATGAAGAAGTTCAAGAATCATCTACAAAGCTAAAGGCATCATCAAAGGCGACTCAAAAGGAAACAAAATGATATCTGATCTCATTGGTTTTTGTTTCTACGAATCAGACTAGGGCTGGGCAAAAAACCCGTACCCGTATATCCGAACCAAACCCGATCGGATAAGACGTACGCGAATCCATTCCGTACCCGACCAAATTATTCTATTGGGTACGAGATCTCTAAACCCAAAACCCGAACCCGAAAACCCGAAACCCGAAAGCGTACCCGAAAATACATAACTACCCATAAGAAAATACCCTAACTCGAGGACTCTATCCTATAAATGTAGAATTTTTTATGTGTAATATACACAAATCGAGGCGAATGCGAACCGATAAATCTAAAAAACCCAAAAAAACTCCGAAAAAACCAAGAACCCGATCTGAAAACCCGATCCGAAAACCAAAAAACCCGAAAACACGAAAACCCGACCCATATCCGACCCATACCCGACTCGTATCCGATCCGTACCCGATCCAAAAACCCGAAAAACCCGAACCCGAACCGAATCAATATCCAAATTTTTTGGGTTTTTTCGGGTTTCACCTCTTATACCCGAACCCGATCCGAACCCGAAAAATTATTCCATTGGGTATGAAATTCCTATACCCGAATATCCGTACCCGATCAGATTTTATCCGAATCTAAACCCGATATCCGATTGTCCACCCCTAAATCAGACCATTTAAATGTAGTTCTTTCTTATTTAGTAGGACATATTAACTATTTTCTGTATTATCTTTAAGTAGGACGTACTAAACCTTTGAAAAAAAATTAATCTATTATCTTTAAGCTTCACCCACTAACATCATAGTCACAGCAAGATGAGTAATTTTGTTTGCCACCGTAACCTTATCACTTTGGATTTGATCATTTCGTTATAATTTTATCATGGTCATCGCAAGAAGCTACACGATAGCAATTAACATGCTTGAATATAATTTTTCCATCCAGTTATTTAGGATTTTCTTTACGTTAAATAATATGTGGTCAATTTAAACATAAATGTTTACATAACGACATAGTTACAAACTTTTTTTCGTTACGACTAAATATTTTTGATAAAAAGGAGGTGATCACTATATTAAAATATCAGAACTCAGCAACAAAGGGTAAAATGAAAAAATAAAAAAGGGGAGAAAATAAGAAGTAATCAACCAATCACTTACCTGGAAAGCTTAAAGATAATATAAATCAACACACCAAAAAGAGCATTAAAAATTCACGCTTTATTTTTTCAAATCAAACAGTTACACAAATGCTGGAATTTTAGGCCTAAATCAAAACTAAGTAGAAGCGTATAAGAGCATTAAATGCTCGAATATCTGTGAAGATAGCGAAGAGATCTTCCGCCGTCAAACAATAGATATAGTATGATGGTAACTAGCTAGAAAACTCGTTAATATTATAACATTAGGTAACACATAAATACTTTATACATGGCAACATGATAATCCTATTATCCATAAAGGATTGTGTTAGTGCAGTAATACTATCACGTGTAACTCCCTTCTAGGTACTCTTGTTCCGGTTACAATTATTATTCGTATCTAATGATAGTAACTATCTAACTATAGCTCGATAATATTATAACCCAAATTTTTTAAAAATTGTCTCCATGAAACCAATAATAATGTTATCCACACAGAGGATTAAGTAACACTAATACATGGAGCCTCTATCTCATAAAATAGGAGCACATGAACATGTCCACAAAGAAAAACTGTCTCTTGTTATTAATGGTTTGCCTGCGTACAATGATACTTGATAACAAATGTAGACACTCTTGTTCCAGTAACAATGTTATCCATATATGACAATAGTGCCTAGTTAGTTAGATTGGTGACATTATAACGTATAAATAACTTTTTAAACTTTTTAAACATGTACATCATTTAACACTATAACTAACTACTTAGCTCGATAATGGTATAACATTAGGTAACACATAGAAAACGTTTAGAAAATTTATATATGATTACATGATATCACTGTTATCCATAGAGGATTATGTTAGCACGGTGAGACTACCACATGAAATCTCTCTTATTTTTTATGGTTGGCTCCCATACAATGATACTTGCTAACACATGTAGACAATCTTGTTCCGGTAACAATATTATCCGTATATGATAGTAGTAACTATTTAGCTAGCGTGATAACATAATAATCCATAAACAAGTTTTAAAATTTTATATATGATATAACATAATTATTATGTTAACCATGAAGGACTAACATATGGAACTTCATAAAAAAACGTTTTAAAAATTTATGCATGTACATCATTTAACATTATAACTAGCTACTTAGCTAGATAATGATATAAAGTTAGGTAACACATAAAAAATTTCTAAGAATTTATACATGGTAACATGATATTATTTTTTTATCAATAAAGGATTATGTTAGAGCGGTAACAGTACCACTTAAAACATCTCTTATTGTTGATGGTTTGTCCCCATGCAATGATACTGGCTAACATATGTAGACTCTTTTGTTTCAGCAACAATATTATCCGTTTATGATGATATTAACTATCTAGTTTGCTTGATAACAATGTAATCCATAAAAGAAGATAGCGCGGTGACACTAACAAATGAAACCTTTCTTATTTTTAATTGTCTGCCACCATGCAATGATACTTGGTAGGCATGTAGACACTCCTGTTCATGTAACAAATCTTCTCGAACATTAAAATAATAAGTTAAAGAACTTGTCCACTCCGCAAAAAAATATGGACACTAAGGCCATCTCCAACCATCAACTCTATTTTGACGTAAAAATTATACTATTTTAGTGTAATTTTAACACTAAATTTTTTTTCATCTACAACCATAACACTAAATATTACACTAAAAATCTCAAATCAATCTAAACTTTACTATATCCTAAAATCTAACTACAAAAAAAGATATATCATAAGCATGCAAAAGAAAAAAAAATACATCACATGACACTCTCTATTAAAAGAAAGAAAGAAAATTTAAATTAAAAAAAAAAAAAAAATTTTAGTGTCGTGTCACACCAAAATTTGGTGTACCACTGTAACAAAAAAAAAAAATCACACTATAATAGTGCAACTTTTACAGTGTTTTGTTGGAGAACATTTTACACCAAATTTAGTGTTATAGAATCCCATTGGAGTTGCTCTAAATCACCAAAGCCACGTCACGTGCATGGTTTATCCCAACTTAATTATTACTTACTAATAGAAAATAAACTAATTATTTTCTCGCCAAACTCATTCTTTTTGGGCGTATGCTGATTTTATTGTTTAAAGCAGAAAGGAGTAGAAGCAACAATAGATAAATCATAACTCTGACCATGGCTTACATTTTCCTAAATGGCTTGCCGTTTATCAATTTATTGGACTAGGAACACTTTCAACATTATTACGTTATCATTATCTTGTATTGGTGGATTTAACTTATTTTTTACGATGAAGCTTACGTTAAGTTGTCATTATATTATTTCAATACCAATTTACTTTCTTAAATCTTTGTTGATATATATTCTTTAAATTTCACAAAAAATTTGTTTTCAATTTTTTTTTAAATGAATTTCTACATCTCCAATATGACAACTCAAATTAAAATTTTACTTTGCCCGTTACTCAGAAATAATAAACTTAATTCATTATCATTTTAATTAATAGTATATTTGTATGTTTAAATTTTTTTTATGAAATGTGTCAAAACAACTCTATTTGTGAAATGAATTAGCTACAAAAAAATTCACAAGCCCTTATTTAATTATTGTGGTAAAATTGAAGAATTCAGTTACAACAAGGCTCCAACTAGCCTTCAGTATTTAAACGCTGGAGCACTATTTTTCAGTGAATTTTTTCTTCACCACAAACGATAGTGTACGTTACTAATTTGTTGGCAAGTTACTCTAAAGATTTGGAAAAAAAACGAACCATATATTACATAATGTTCAATGAACCAAAACTGTGGTCACGAGGAAGAGATAACAATGGTTCCAGTCAAACCAATTTGTGGGAATAATTCATTTTTTCTATTTATTATCCTTTTACTCCAACCAAATTGTGTGAATTTTATTCCTCAGTCAAGAATTTAGCTATGTATCTTATCATTTTCCCTTATTAATGCAAACCCTCTAGCAACAAAAGTTCTCATTACAAGCAGTTTTGTGGACACTAAAACACCAAAGCCACGTCACGTGCAAGGTCCACGTGCATGGTCTATCCCAACTTTATTATTTTTGTTTTTATCTTAACAAAGTTTCATCTAATTAGCAGTTTTCTGAATCTTTTTCTGTATTTAAATCTCACTCTCGACCGTCTCTATCACTCATTCTCCTCGACTTCAACAAACTCGTTTTTTCGAATCTCAAAACAAACTTCTCCGGCGATGGGTGGTTGCGTTTCCACCAATCTCTTGAATCCAACTGATGATGACTTCTCTCAGCTCAAGAGCTCCACCTTAAGCGACCATTTCGTCAAACTAACCTCCACCACTTACGGCCTTCTCAATCGCGACTCTACACCTTCTCCTCCGCCTCTTTCCACCGCCGCCGTAATCTCCACACCAGCCACACCGATGACTCCGCCTGAGAGATTCATCATCAACGGTAAGGAGCCAATGAAGTCAGAGCCGGAGGTTATTAACTTCTCGGAGCTAATGTCAGGTCTCGACAGCGGCGATACTTGTCGATTCTCTCCTTTACCGGTGAAACGCAATGTTAACTCCGGCGGTGTTAACAAAGAGAATTCAGATCCTAATTGGACAAACCCTAGGAATTCGATTCTATTGAAGAACGATGATGAGGTTTTAAAACCGTTGGATCCGAAATTAACGGAGGATTCTGAGAAGCTATGTGACGGCGGAGAGAATCGAGTCGTGATTTACACGACGTCGTTGCGCGGTGTACGCCGCACATTTGAGGCGTGTAACGCTGTGAAAGCTGCGATTGAGAGTTTTGGTGTTGTAATCTGTGAGAGGGATGTGTCAATGGATAGAGGATTCAGAGAAGAGTTGTCGAGTCTCATGGCCGGAGAAGGAAACGGTGAATCGATGGCGGTGGTGTTGCCGCCTAGGGTTTTTGTGAAGGGGAAATATATTGGTGGAGTAGAGGAAGTTATGAGTTTGGTTGAAGAAGGATTGCTTGGAGAATTGCTTAAAGGGATTCCGAGGAAGAAAAATCGCGGCTTCGGCTTCGGCGGTTGTGACGGTTGCGGTGGTTTAGCTTTTTTGCCGTGTTCTGATTGTAATGGAAGCTGTAAAGTGGTTGAAGGATGGGGAAGTGATGTTGTGGTTGTCAGGTGTATGGAGTGTAATGAGAATGGTCTTGTTCGTTGTCCTATTTGCAGCTAAATTCTGTTGTAAGATAATTTTCTAGTTTCTTTCCTTTAGCCTCTCTTTGTCAAGATTATGTCTGAAACTAGGCAAAAATCTTGTTTTCGGTAGAGAAACTTGTTCGATGGTTTAGTTAAACAAAAATAAAATACAAAGCCCTTTGTGTTCTTAGTTTGTTTTATTCAATTTCTTCAAATAGTTTTCTGGTTTGTTCAATTTGTAATTGTCTTATTTTGGGTTTACAATTCATCATTTGTGAAACTGTGATGAACTGATTACTAAGTTGGGTTTAGACTGGCCACATCGGTTCACAATGGGTTTGGTGGAGCTTGGAGTTAGAAACCAACATCACGCTATTATACTATGCTCTAGGAAACCATTAGCTAAAAAATAAGGAGCACTCTCAAATCAAAACTACCCGAAGTGAATTGATGTCTTGTCTTTTAACATCTCTACATCATTTTAAGTACAATAACATTAGTGTTGAATATTCTATAGCGAAGTTATATGGTTCGGATTGTTTTATATTTATTATAATTTAGTCCTTGTCAAAAATGAAAAAATGTAATAAGAAGAAAACCAAGAATGAAGGGCTGTTTAGCTCAATATATACAAAAGATAAAAAATTAAGAAAGTAGCATTCATAATTTTATGTTTAGTTCTCTCACATGGACATGAATTGGAATAACCATAGTATCCTACGAAATCAAGTTTGAAGATATATGTAAATTGCAAAACGTTTGAAAGTATTAAATCCTCTTACATCTTTTTTTTTTTTTTTGGTTCAACAAATGATCTGACATCTAACAAGATATCTCCAAGCACTCGATAAAACACTTGTTACCTATTTTCTCAATTCTATATCCTTAACCGGCTATATATATATACTTCTGGAGAGTGTACTTAAGGGAAGAAGGCCTCCGTAAAAATGTTCGCTCCGGCTTCAGCACTAAAGTATGGACGGATCCATGGATCCCATCAATACCTCCAAGATCGGCCAATGATAACGGGATTTATCGAGATCCTCAACTCTATGTAAACCACCTCATTGAATTTGATTCAAAAGAGTGGAAAGTTGATCTTATCCAGGAAGTAATAGAACCATCTGATGTGCCATTTATCCTGGGACTGAAGCCAAGTAAAACTTTTCAACTAGATAAAACATCTGCTGTGTGGAGATGATGACGAATCAATTAACCATCTCTTATTTAAATGCCCACCGGCGGTTCAAACATGGCCCCTATCTAGTATCCCATCCATTCCTGGTGTGTTCCCTTGTGACGCTTTATATAATAATATTGTTTTTCTATTTTGGCGAGCAAAGGAGTTTGGTGTGACAGAAAACCAAATGGAGTCAATACCATGGCTTTTATGGTATATTTGGAAGGCCAAGAGCGCCAAAGCTTGTAATGAGAAGGAGATTACTCCACTAGACACCGTGACACTAGCAGTTTCGGAAAGCTCAAGCTGTAGAACAGCATGTGGAACAAGAGAAGAGTGAACTACAGACAAGAGATAATTCTTTAGCACCTGGTCCGGTGAGCTCAGACAGAAATGTTCTCCGGTGCCAAACAGATGCCTCTTGGCGCGAAGATGATATATGCTCAGGTTTGGGGTTTTTCATTTTCTATGTACCAGCCCCCTTGTTGGGCTTAATTAAAGTCATCTTCGAGATTATATCACCCCTGCACACGGAGTTAGAGGCTTTAGCTTGGACAATGGTGATAGTGATTCAACGACCTTGCAATAGGGGCTCAAGTATGAGGAAGTTTATTTTTCCATGTAAACTACAAAATTCCAGAGTGGTTGTCTCATGAGACTAGACTATTCGAACAACCTTAATAATATATGGAGATTTCAACGTAAAAATAAATAAATAAATATATATTCATAGATTAGCTTATTCAAACAACCTTAATAATATATGGAGATTTCGACGTAATATATATATATATATATATATATATATTTCTCGAGATCATATGCATAGGTTTTGGAATATGGTGATTAAATATAGTTAGGCAGATAACAAAACATATATAGAATAGAGTTGCCACACATATTTATATATCTTAGTTTATATTTTATTTAATCTTATAGTAGAGTTATAAACAGGTAAGAAAGTTATCTTGGTTAGTATATTTAACTTAACATGATTTAATAGGTAACTCGCTAATTGTCTAGTTAGCATGTTAAAGTTTACACGTTAAGAAAGTTAGCATTTGAAACAAAACATAATTATCTTTTGTTAGGTATCTAATCTTTTACTTAACATGATTTAAGAGTTGTTTCGCTAACTATCTAGTTAACATATATATATATTTTTACATAGGTAATACACTCATATAAATATATATATGCATGGGTTTTAGAGAAAATTAGTAATGGTAACTCAATACTTAGCCAGATAACGAAACATATATATAAAAAGTAGCTAGATGTCACACATATTAAAGTATATAAGTATGTTTTACTTAACGTAATAAGATAGTTATATAGCTAACTGTACAGATAACTTAGGCCATCTCCAATTGGGATATCTCATTGAGATACTCTCTTATTAAAATAATGAGAAAATTAAAAAGTCTGAGAGAAAAGGAGAGAAGATTTCTCAAATGAGACTCGGGTATCCTAATTAGAATCCCTCTTTCTACTTGTTTTGTTTTAATTAGTTCATTTCTTACTTTAAAATTAAAAATCAAATATATAATTAAATTATATTAAATATTAATATATTAATATTGAGATACTCCTTCGGATATCTAAACCATTGGACATGCTCTTAGCTATTTTGGTTGATATATTTTACTTAACATGATTTAAAAGGTATCTCGTTAACTATCTTAGTTATCATATAAACCTTCGCATGCTAAGAAAGTTGGCATTTGGAATAGTATATAGTTATCTTTCCCGATAATACATCTATTTATCAGGGTAAGCAGATATATGATAACTATACAGTTAGCTAGATAACTTGCCCAAATAAGAAACCCTAATATATGCTAGCTCTTCTTCTTCGAGGGCAGTCACTATAGTGCGAAGCGTTGCTATCTTTTGGAGACGTTGATCTTCTCCACAAAGGTTTTTCTCCGACGGTAATTATATGAGTAGGTAAACAAGCATCTTCATCTGCATTCAAAACCTCCGATTATGCCAAGGACATGTCCAATACTTATTTTAACCCCTAACATATTTATCCAACACCATAACTAAAACAAAAAATAACTCGTTTAGAGATATTTTAAGTCGCTAACACGTTTTTTTAACTTTGCCATGCGGATCTCAATATGTGTGATCTCAATATGTATTGTGATAACAATAACATTAATACTAAAATAATAATAATAATAACACTAACACTATAACAAAATACAAAATTGCACCAATTATCTGATAATTTGTTTAACTGCGCGAAAAAATCATGCAACATATTGTTTCTTCTCTTCTGACAACCTATTGTGTCTTAGAGCACGTCCATCAAGAGTATTTTAATTAGATATTCCCTATTAAAATAATGAAAAAATAAAAAATTGAGAGAGAGAAGTGAACAAGAAACCCATTTGACATTTGTTGGTTTATTTCTTGTTTTAAAATTAAAATTTAATCTTATAATTAAATTTAAAGAAAATAATATTTTAATGTTTTGATATTCAAAAAGGTTCTAAACCGATGTGGGTGCTCTTATGTTCTATTTTTCTCTTACCATCTGTTACTTTTAGGAACAGAGGTACAAATATTAAAAAGTCGTGAACAGTATAGGTCAAATAGAACCTGGTGTGAGGATTATTTTTTTTGTGTTTTCTGTTGTTAGTTCTTGTAGTTTCCCAAGAATAAACATTAGAGAAATTACCTTATAAAAAACCATTGATGGTTAGAACTCTAGTTTCGATATTTTTGTCTCTCCCACTTGGGGCTGCAAATCAGCAAGGCAAAAATGAAAGAATGAATTATCATATGCTTTAGTTTTTACTTTTTAGTACATAACGAGTAAAGCAAGCCTAGTTTTGGGATATTTATCGTGGGTTGGTCATTTGGGCTTTGAACTTCTTTAAATAGAAATACTAGTCCCATTCCATGAATAAAGTAATCTCGTAGCATTAGCCAGCTAGTCAACACAACTTGAGTAATAGAGACCATTCTCGTAGTTTAAAATCTCAAGAATGATTATTACGAGCATGAGTAGGATTGAACCAGAATTACGAAATAGTATGAGAATGGTATATAGTTAATGGTTCAAGAATACCGAAATCGATGTGTATATAACCCATGATGGTATGTCATAGACTCATATGTGATAAATTGGCCGAAAATGGTTTTCATAATTCGTTATATATATATATGTATATACGTTTCTTATGTTATGTATAACCAAATTATAGTTGCGTATAACAAAATTTCATTGTAGAAAACACGAGTTCAAAATTATGATCTCTCGAGATAATCTTAATCGCGATGGAATAGGGTTGATGAAAGTGATTCGAGATGCTTTGACTCAGTACTACGTATAAAATGTCCCCATATGGTAACTCGGGAGTTCCACATATCTAAAAGTGTTAGATTAGTACCACAGTAGAAACTTGAATGTTACATGACTAATGATATGTTATAAGATATATCTTATTATATAATTTCAAAGGTAACTGTTTATACATATTTTGTAAATAGAAAAAGATTAAGAAAGTAAAATATATCAATTTTTTCTATAATAGTAGAAATAGAAAAAAAAATTATAACAAGCCAACCGAATTTTTGTTTAATTTATTTCTATAACATTAAAGATATGTGATGGAAAATCTGTCGGCATATCCCAAAAATTAAGATTTCTTTCATAGATGTGTAAGTGTAACCATAGGTCTTATGCTAGTATACTAGTCCTGATCAGAAAAGTTTGAAAACTATTTTCCTAACTCTTTTTTTTTGTAGTAAATTTCGTGATATATGACTTACCAACTGTTCTGGTCTTTTTCGGCTCCCATTGTCAATTTCAAAATCTTTTTATTGATCAAATATCGGTAGAAAATAACAAAATCAATATATTATCAATCATTTAAAAACTCTACCCGTGAAAAAATTAATTGTTGATAATCTTGTGGTTTCTTGTATTTTGTATTGGTGTCTTTGTATTCTTATTTATAAAGAACCACTCATTATTCCTAATCTTCGTGTGATTCAGAGTTGGTAAATAGATTCTCTCTCCGATAAGATCGATCAGTATATTCGCAGTTAACACCAAATTTATCTCTATATAATTTTGTAAGATTTGTGTTGATCTTGTCCGACATCTTCTAAAATATTCTATTACTTTCTCGATATTTTTAGATTTGTCGAATTTATCTTCTAAAATATTCTCGTTGAACTTTATTCAATTAGTCTCGATGATAAAATTATACCAAACTGACATCAAAGGCTCAAGATCCATTATGGCCAAAATGTCAGCATAAACAAATGCTGATCAAGAAGCATAATAGAAGTTGATACAAGAACAGGGTGCCTAGTGATGTAGACAAGGCCTTGGATATCCTTGATCAAGCCATTGTAGATGGAGAGTGGCATGAAAAGCTGAAACATGAGAACATATCGAGTATCTCAATGACTGAATCTTCAGCCATTGCTTATGCTCCTAGAATAAAATGCTTCAAAACCTTACTCCCTGAAATTGATCCGCTCATAACAAGAGAGAAATTTGGGAAGAATATATGCTCCATGATGGAGAAATTAGAGCAATAAGTGCTCAACATAACCAGTCAGCGAAGGAGTGGGAGAATTAAGTACATTTCCTTCAATAAGAAACAAAGGAGAAGAAAACAACCTCTTAGCTTTAAAGAAAGGATTGCATACTGTAGTAAGAGTTCGCACAGACACAAAAAGTGTGTTAACGGATGAGACAAGCGTAGAGTCAACATAGCCCAAGACTGAAAGTGAAACATCCAAAACTGGAATTAGAAAAGCATAAGTGGATGGGAGGTGTGAGAGGTGTTGGAGAACAAGGGTTGATCGAGGCAGGAGTCCGGATCTGGTGGGTCGGGTGGAACAGGTAACTGAGGCTTCATGGCTTGATTTGGAACTGAAGTGGAAAGATGTACAACAGTCCGGTAAGGAGGGCGGAGGTTAAGATCCAAACATCACACAACTAGCCATGGAAAAAGCAGAAAAAGGAGATAGGAGAAGAAATCCTCTCCGGTGGGTGGGGACTTACCTAGCAGCGATTAGGGTTTGTGATAGATTAGGGCTATCTTTAAGATTTTTTATAGAATATTAAAAATGTTTAATTAAGTGATAATGAGTTGTGATAGATTTGGAGGCATGATGTTAACTATGTCTCTCTTTTTCATAATAAAAAGAGAAATTTTGATGAATATAATTTTTTATGTATTACTTTTCAAAAATACCACTAAAAGTGTTTAAAATAAAAATTTATAACATTTCTTTGTTATAAACATAATTACAACATTTGTTATTAAAACTTTAAAAACATTTTTTGTAAGATGCTATATAAAAAGGAAATTTGTGGAAAATGATATAGAAAAAAAAGTTTCAAATTTGTCATTTTCCAATGATTCTTTTATGGTATATTTTTTATTTGTGATGAAATTGTCCTTATCTATGAGCGTGAAACTTAAATCTGACGTATTAATATTGTCTGCGAAAGTATGTTATATTTTGTTTGAAAAAGTACGCTTGCATTTAATTTGATAAAAAATAGTTGTTGAAACATATAAATTAAAATATTTTGAATGTTAAAATAATAACAAAAGTAATAATTTAATTTCACAGACAAGTTAATGTCTTATTTGTAGGCAACTTTTATTAAGCAAAAGAGGTACAACTTTTATAGAAAAGGGCTGGTGGACAGAAAAGAAATGGTGGATAAAGACAGATTGGTTAATAGTAGATAAAATAAGATAAAACATATAGGGGAAAACGCACAAGTGAACAAATGAGAAAACAAATACAAAATTGTAAATATTTTTGCTTCATTGACAAGAATATATCGACAATCCAAAATCGAGATGGAGTTTGCACTAGAGAAATTGTGAAAGTACCGATGCAAAGAAACAAACAAAATGGTGGACCAAATCCATTTCGTAAATAGTATATAACGTGTCTCCACCTTGCGTATGCGAAGTTCTACTTATTAGTGGACGCATAAGAAGTCCATATATTATTCCATGAGAAATCCAATTAAAGCCCATGCCATTAGATTATAGATAAGTAGGGTTTATATAAATAGATATGTAATGAAAACAATGAGAGCAATTTTGAGGGTTGTCACTTTGTGCAATCTTTCTTTTGTTCCATTTTATGAATCTATCAAGAATCTATTCATCTTGGTCTTGTTAAATTAATCTTCTTTTTTCTTTTTCTTTTATTGCATTTTAATAAAGCTATTTCTATTTCAGTATGTTTAAATCTCAATAAGCTCATTTGAGCATTAATCTTCTTGTCTTAAAATCTCAACAAAGTATCAGAGCATAAGAGATTCATTTGGGTTCTACTCTCTATGCTCAAGCTTCCGCTCATTAAAAAAAAAATTGGCAGCTTACCACTACGAGCTCACACGTAAAGAAGAAGGAGCTGCTCGCTCCAAGCAAGGCTTTGATTTTTTCTCCGAAGCTAATTCGTTCCGGAGAGAGGATCGGCAATCGCATCCTCTTTGTCGTTTCTCAACCAGTTCGTCAAGGCTTCCAACACTAAATCCACCGAAAACAACGACAAAGATTCCGAGATTCGATCAATCAGAGATAAGTTGAAGAAAAAACCTGAAGATTAGCAACATCCTAGGATCTGGAGAGGAACTACAGAGAATCGAGTGAATGGTGTCGTTATCAGAGTAGGGAGAGACGGAGAAGCAAAAGTAGAAGTGCAGAGATTGCTGAGATTGTGAAGCAGCGATGTAAGCTCGAGTACCGGCTAAACTCCACTCAAGAAGGATTTTATAACCAGAGCAGCGGTGTATTCTTTGTTGTCTTCTCTAATTAAAAAAAAAACGTTAGAGAGATCGAGAAAGAACCAAAGAGAGAGAAATGAGTTGAATCTGCAGAGTAAATCGAAGATGGCTACGAACATTGGGATGATGGATTCAACATATTTTGTAGGGAGATCTGAGATTCTGGCTTGGATGAACTCCACTCTCCAACTTAATCTCTCCAAAGTTGAAGAGGCTTATTCAGGTGTTGTTCATTGCCAGCTCATGGATTCGGTGCATCCTAGAATAATTCTGATGCACAAGGTTAATTTTGATGCGAAGAGTGAGTATGAGATGATACAGAATTATAAAGTGCTTCAAGATGTGTTTAACAAACTCAAGATCACTAAGCACATAGAAGTGAGCAAACTCGTTAAGGGTAGACTATTGGATAACTTGGAGTTCATGCAATGGATGAAGAAGTACTACGATTCTGTAAATGGAGGACAGCTTCACAATTACCACGCATTGGAGAGAAGAGAATCTAGCAAATGAGGAAAAGAAGCAACCAAGAGGGCTGCAACTACACAACATTCAGGCAAAAATTCTTCTTCTTCAGATGGAACCCGTAAACATGAACCACAATCCTCCAACACTGGGAATCATTATCACTCTTCAACTGGGAATCCCCAGTTTTCAAAACCTTTAACTAAACAATCTAAACCAGTGTCAGCTTATGATGAAAAGATCACAGAACTGAAACTCTACATAGATAGCTTGGAGAAAGAGAGAGATTTCTATTTCTCTAAACTAAGAGATGTAGAGATTCTCTGCCAAAACCCAGACACAGAGCACTTACCTCTTGTTGGCTCAATAAAATAAATAAAAAAATCATATAAGCAGTAGATGGAGAAGACGTAGGAGCAGCAGTAGCAGAAGCAGAAACACAGACTTTAAGTCCCATTGCTGAAGGATCAGAAGAGAGAAGAAACATGAAGCATGATGATGGGTGGCTCTTCTTGCAAGCAGAGGATGTTTGTGTGTTTATTGCATATGTGTAATAAGAGATCAGAGAGTAAAACTTGCTCTACAAGTATAGAAGAGAGTACCTCTGAGAGAGTACTGCTAGCTCTCCAATTTTGTCACACAAAGCTGATACAATCGTCGGCTGGAACGTGTTACCGGACTGAAGATCAAGCTCCATCAACTATAGTAATGCGCTTAAACTTTCTTCTTAGGGATAATGTTGCTGGTTGGGTTAGACTTATAGGCTTGGAATAAAGAAGTTAGGATAAAATAGATTGTTTTGGTGAATTAGGATAAACTTATAGGGAAAAGGAGAATGAACATTGTGGTTGTTTCAAAGCAAATAATATCTTGGGAGCACCTCTGAGAGAGTGGAAAACTCTATAAGTGTTGACCCAAATCTGAAAATTGGGAATACTTCTGAGAGAGAGATTGTAGCTCTACAAGTATCGTCCCAAAATTGAGAAGACAAAGGTCAGACATACCTCTGAGAGAGTTCATAAAACTCTACAAGTATAGGCCTCACATGGGTTTGAAGATCAAATGTCTTTACAGTGAAGTTAGAGGTTCTTCTACTACGTCTCCTATGATCTACAATTGTTTCTATCAAGTTTACCTACAGTTATGACAAGTCCACTGCTTGCTGAAGCTTGATGTTTGTCTTCCTATGTGCATTCAAACTTACCTTCGGTGTTTTCACATCCGTTGCTAAGTTTGCATGAGAGTATTAGTGGATGCATAAAAAGCCCATATATTATTCCATGAGAAATCCAATTAAACCCCATGCCATTAGATTATAGACAAGTAGGATTCATATAAATAGATATGTAATGAGAACAATGAGAGCAACTTTGAGGGTTGCCACTTTGTGCAATCCTCCTCTTCTCCCATTTTATGAATCTATCAAGAATCTATTCATCTTGGTCTTGTTAAATTAATCTTTCTCTTTCCTTTTTTTTTATTGCATCTTAATAAAGCTCAATAAACTATTTTAATTTTAGTATAATTCAATTTCAATAAACTCATTTGAACATTAATCTTCTTGTCTTAAAATCTCAATAGTACTGTGGACAAACAGAAAAATGCACTCGTCCATAAAACCTTAGATACTCAGTCATATATTGGTTTCGGGGTAAAGTATGTTTCATATTTGAAAACAACTTAGATACATCACAGATATGTAAACATTTTGATTTGTGGACAAGTTAAGTAAATGTGTGTGTAAAGTGCTTAATTGTTGTGGGTAATAGTTTGGTTATATGTACAAGTGAGTGTGTTTAAACCCTCAAAACACCAATCTCATCCACGATAACTTGGAAAAGTTATGGACACTTATGATTATTATCCAGCAGCTTTACGCGGGTAGGATAGTTTTCATCTATATCCTGAATAATACAACAATCTCTCTATGATAACTTGCAAATGTTATGAACACCTATAATGATTGTCTATGGGGTCTACACGGGTGTGATCTCTTCATCTATATCATGAATAATATAAGTAGACAATTATCATTGAATTTCTGTACAAAGACAACTATGATTGAGATCGTCTAAAGAATAACTATCGATAACGTGTATGTGAACAATGTAATATGAAATTGTATTTAGTTTACATAAATAAAAAGTTATATTTTTTGGGATTAAAAAGTGTATTTTTATTTTGCGGATGATATAAAGTAAAAATGTGTATAAAGTAAAAATGTGTATGAAGATGTATCTCATGCATGAGACAAAATATGTTTGACGAAATGTATCACGAATTTTCATGAAAAAGTCACATGGAAGAAGATAATTTGAGTGTGTAGGGTAATCCGAGGTCAATTTTGTCTTTTAAATACAATAAGGATAGAATGTGAAAGAATGTGAAAGAATGTTGCAATTGTGGTATTTCGAATGACAAAAAGGTGAATCATAAAAATGGGAGGTAATAATCTCAAGAAAAAGTTATAAATCTGTATTTTATGGTATTTTTGAAAGTAAACAAAAAGTAGTATTTTTTAAAAGAAAATATCTTAAAGTGGTATTTCTAAAATTTTCCCTGAAAAATAGTTTGGTTATTTATCAAGCGAAAATAAAAAACAACCAATTAGCTTTACGTAAGCATACTGGTAATTAAGTAGTATTGCACGAAGAATAAGACATGAGGATTCTCCAACGAAAACGAAAAGATAACACAGTCGCACCAAAAGTTCGATTAATTATAACGAAGCGAGAATCTTAGATATGATTACTCTGTCGTTATTTGGTACATTAACTTTCATCCAAGTCAAAAGAAATATCACTTCGTTTATCACACACAAGTCCATTCTCAAAATGACACTTATCAATATTCTTTGTCATTTTATTCCTTTATTTGGTAAACTACATGGTCATAAACTTATAATATTTAATAGTTTTGCCTTTAATTTACAATAACAAATGTACTAAACACCCAAATCTAGACGTGGAATCATCGTACATGAGACATTTATTAACAAAGTTTATTTGTTCATCAAATGAAAGTAATATATATTTTATTATTTTGTGTATGTGTGTGTATGTATACATATAATCATACAGATAAATGAAGAAGAGGGTCTAAAGACGAAGGAGACGAAGAAGACTCAGTGAAACTACTCCAAAGATCGACATTATTATCATTATTCCAATGAACATCCCATCGCTTGGTATCACCATCTTCTTCTTCTTCATCAAAACTCGTACGATCACAGGTATGATGACCATTGTTCAATTGCCACGCCACGAGCCTGTCAAGACTAGCCCAATTACTGCAAACTGCTGGTCTACCGGTTATCTTTTGTAGATGAACCGGAGAGGAAACGAGTTGGTTCGGAGTCATGAAACTTTGATCGACTGGATTCTCTGATTTGGATGTCTCAAGACTTGGGAGATGCATGAATAAGAGATCATCTTGATGTTGAGTTTTGGTTTGGCTCTCGGGAATGCAAATATTAGAACCGGTACGGTTCATGTAGAGAAGAACATGGTCTAAAACGGTGCCGTTTTGAGCGTTGTGGAAGGAGGTGGGCCTTGCCACTTCCTCCGTGTCATTAGGTAAAGAAGATAGAGTGATTTTAGGACAATCATCGATCTTTTGATAGTTCTTCTTCCTGAATATTCGACATACCACCCAACCTTCTTCGTTATAGCCCATTGGATCTTCCGTTACAGCATCAGAAAAGCCCTGATAATGGAACAAATCGATCTTATAAAATGAAATAATAGATGATGAATACTTGACAACGTAAATGCGACTTTTATCTTGTTTTCGTTCAACACTTGAAATTTAACAATATTAATGATAAATATATACTGATGAAATTTAATGTTTGTGTAACCTAAAATAACTATTGATGATATCTATACTTACATTGGCCGTTGGAGTATCGTCAAGGCGATACTCATGCATGATCCAATCGGATTTCTGACCGTGAGGAGCTCTTCCTTTGTAGAACACGAGTGTCTTCCTCAGTCCAATCCTACGGACACAACTACAGATGATCTTATCCCGTCCCGTAGCTTTCCAAAATCCGGCGACTGTTGCCCGGTTTGTCCTTGTCCCGGTTGGATACTTCTTGTCCTTGTGGCTGAAGAAGTACCAATCGTTCTGTGGTGTCGAACCGATTCTACATTCCTCTGCATTTGTTTACCAAAATGGTTTAGAAATATATATAAGAAAGAAAGAGAGACTTGAAAGAGTGTTTCATATTAGGGCTTATTAATAGAAGAACCTTGAATATCCCAAGGCTCAAGCTTGTTGAGATCTACTTCACGAATGACATCAAGATCGATCTTTTGAGAGTTAACTTTCTTACGGAGATAGTAATGGAGAAGCTCTTCTTCGGTGGGATGGAATCTGAAACCTGGAGGCACTTTTGATTGTCCATTAATCGACAGATTTACCTTATTCTCCGCCATTGATGATGATGTCGATATCTTTTTGGTGTTTTACTCTAGCAGAGTAGAGAAGTTGTATGATTACAAGTGGAAATGGTTACAAAGAACGAGAAAGGAGGAGATAAGATGATTTATAGTGGTGGTGGGACTTGACGACACATATCCCAAAAAGGGGGGAAATTATTATTTAAATAAAGAAGTTGGAAATTATCATGCAATAAAGTGTCTTTATAGAATTGATTAATAATTTAGGAAACTTATGTTACATGTGTATATCGAATTTGATGATATGTAGGTTCTGACGTAAGTCATATTTCTTTTGACGTGTTATGTCATTTGTATGTCATTTGTATGTATACAGGGAAAAACTACTAACGTACGTAGGTGAGCGGGTTTAGTGGGGGATTAATCGTTTTTTTCTTCTTGCAATTATAAAAGAATTGAATTCCACGAGAAATTTTCTTCTAAATGTTGTATGTAAACATTAAAAGGTAAATATTTCTAGACAATAAAATAATGGTACCTTAGAAGGAAACTAGATTAACATACTCTGATCTTTAAACCTTTATCAAAAAAAAAAACAACGCTGATCATTGGTCCGAGGAAATTATCTGCAGTATAGATTTAAAACTTTTTGGTCAAACATTAAAAACCAAATTGAAATACTTTTCAACTACATATTATTATATCATTAAAATATCATAACGTCCTTTCTACCATGTTAATTAGTTATCTAATTTTTTTCCAATGATTTTGGTTTGCTATTCCTTTCGATGTACCATAAAATTTCAGAATCTATCATTTTCCATTCCAGTATCTTGTGTAAGCTAGTCACTTAGCCTTCTAAACGAATGAGTAACAATTGCGATGATTAGTTTTTAGTATCTTTTCTATGTAATTAAAGCGTGATGAAGTAAAGGAAAACAAAGAGAAGAGTACAGGGGACATGCTTTTGACAGTGTGACATTCTACCTTCATTAACATCGCTGCCCAGTGTCCCTCATCTATGTCTATTTCAAACTAGCTATTCACCTAAAATTGAAAATAGTTATTAAACACTTAATATTTCAGATCATATGATAGAGCGAAAATACTATTCATCTTATTCAAGAACCATCAAATAAATTCAAAATTATTTCAAAATTTTTAAGATCTCCAAATATATAACAAAAACATAAAATAAAAAACTCTTCAAAAACCTTTTCAAAAGCGTTTTAATAAATCTCAAAAGGAATCCAAAAGCACTAAAAATATCCTAAAATATAATTCTAATTATAACAGAAAAATTATAGAAGAAAAAAACTATTAAAATACATAAACTGAAACAATACATATTCTCTTGAATTTATGTTGAATCATAATCCCATTATCAATATTGATCACTTTAAGCACATATAGACAATATTTAAAAAAAATCCTCCTAGTTTAAAATGTCAAGACGGAAAGGAACGAGTTATATTAGTCGTCATCATTTGTTCTTGCGCGCGGACCATTAGGCTCTACAACTAAATTGACAAGATGATTCCTAATCGACTTAACTCACTCAGATATCTCCAATCTCTAGGATCTACTAAGGCGTTGGCTGTTTTGCAAGCTGGCGGTCCTTTTAATTTTGAAGCTGTGACTCTCGCTTGTTCTGCTTTATATATGTCCCTCGAACTGTTTTTATTTTCTTTTCATTTGTTGTAAATAATTTATTCGTTGCTCAATAATAAATTTAATAACTTCCAGAAAGAAAAATCTAAATGATAGTTTTATGTCGACTATATATTATTGATGGCCATAAAACATATTTAAGCAAAATGTGAATTTTTGATATATTAAAGAAAATATATTTGATATTGTAAGTTTGTTTTTAAAATATATGAAAATCTTAAAATATTTATATTTGTGGAACGGAAGAAGTATTTTCTATTTTTTGTAAAAATTTACACGAATTATTTTTCCTGATATTTGACACAAGTGATGCCTTTGAAATTGAAATAGCTAAAATAGAAATTAAAATAGAGAGTATGAAAGTGGGAGTGACAGGTTAGAATATCAACTCCTAACTAAAAGGTGATGGTTGGATTATGCACTAACATATTTGAACTAGCAACATTTATTTAAGCGCAAATATATGTATACGTTCAACCTTTTAACAAAAAAGTGTGTATATAAATGTATATGTTCAATTATAGACTTAATTATGGGAATTAAGCATACGGAAATATTTTATATGATTGACAGAAAGAGGCTAGAGCAATGGCATTTTATTCCTCTTCTTATTATATTATTATATGTTAAAGTTGTTACCCTACAAGCACTGTGCTTATCATTTGTCAGTTGCTGGGATCTTTGTGTTTCAACATTGATAATGATGTTTTATTTCTCTAAATTCTATGCTTAATCATGCTTTTGGGTACACAATTGATGGATTAACTAATACTGCATAATGATTAACCACATTTGACCTCTCGATCTTTCGCTTTGTTTCATTTCTTTATTCTTGTTTTAATGAGTCGAATGTGAGGTTTCACCTCGTAATTTGTTCCCATACCAATATATTGATATGGATGGTCATTCTCTTGTGTTAAATCATTTCCCATGTTCACATGTATAATATCGATTGACAACTAGTTTAGAACAGTAATATCACCAAAAAAAAAATTCACATTGTCATTAAATCACAATAAACAAAAAATAGTTAAATATTCAAAACACGACTTTATCATTTATGGTGGTGAAATTAACTAACTCATGGTTGTTCACTGTCAATATAAAATTTGAATATCATGGTATTACTGTGATTTCAATAATTTATGACTATGAGCATTCGTTTGGATTTCAGCTCGGATTTCCCGATTATTATATCTATTTAAAAAAAAAAGTTTCAGTTTTTTTTTTTTGCTAAAATGTGAAAATAAATACCAAAATGAACGTTGTTATATTAGCTTGATGAGTTCAGAGTCTTTTAAAGGTAAAAAAAACAACAAAAAAACTAACGAAACAAGGCGAAGAAAATCAAATACAAGTAGAAAACTCATATGAGAACCACAAGATAAGAGGTTCTTGAATTTCTTAAGATGAATGCGAGTTAAGATGATGTCTTTGATATATCTATCGAGTTGTTACTTCCGAGTGAGTTAAAGTGGAATTGAAGTGTAATCTACTATTCCTCTCCTTCCATATACGGTAGATTATTGCTTGAGCAGTAATATATTTTAAGGTTAGCTTCATTGTCGGTGAAGATGATGTAAGCCAAGTGATAAGGTCTATCCAAGTGTTGAGGTTGAGATCGGGTGATCTAGGCGATGCAGAATCTGAGACCACATTCCAGCACTGAAATCACAACAAATGAAGAGGTGGTCACGAGTTTCTTCATGCTGATTACAAAGGCAGCAAAAGCTATTAGGTATAATACCCCAACCAATAAGACGTGAGCGAACCGGAAGCCTATCCAAGTGAGAGATCCAAAAAGTGAAAGCATGTTTGGAAATATGGCCTTTGAACCAAACTGATTTCGTCCATGATTGATACCTTCCGTTTGGATGCAACCATACCCATGTTAAGCTCGGTGAGAAGCTTGTTTGTGGAACTAGATGTATACCAAGAGATGTAGAAAGGAGATTTGCCTAAAGAAAAATAGTTTTAAGGGAACTAAGAGCCTGACATCTCGTTCTTGCAAAAGGCAGTATCCAACCTCTTTCATTGGTAGCATCTATAAATGTGCTAGAGATAGGAACTCCGAGTTTTGCAGACCCATCCATTCCAATTAAGTCTATGAAACTCCCCAGGTCCAACCAATAATCAAATCAGAAACATGTGTCTTGTCCAATTTCCACAGAGCATTTAATGAATTTTTTAGCTAGTAGTCTGAGAGCCAAAATGGATTTCCATATCCAAGAAGCATTGTAAGTTGGTTCAGAATTCCAGAAAGTTTTGTGCTTGAGCCAACGTTTTTTGTTCCATGCAACCCACAAACAATCTGCTTTAGAGAAGTGGAGCCAGACTAACTTTAGATTCAACGTTTTATTCAAAATCCCAAAGTTACGTAGCCCTAGGCCTCTTTCATCCTTAAGTAATTAGTTATAACACCAGACCAAAGAAACCTATTGCATAAGCTCTTAACAGATTTAGTGCAAGATTTTGGAAAAAAAAAAACAAAATTTTAGAAATTAATTGTATTGTATATTACTGCGGTAATAAGCTGGAGCCTCCCATAAAATGTGAGAGACTTCGTGGCCAATGGCTGAAATTCAGTTTTCAGTCGCACTGAATCCAATAATACATTTGAATCCGATGAATTCTTATGGTTATAGTTGCAGAAGGTGTGAGTGGTGAGGCAAAAAGAGAGCACTAAACTATCTTAAAATTACGTTTAAAATGATTAACTAATTAGTGCTTAATAAATTAGCCATAGCCAATAGTTGATTAGTGAAACTGCATTGGTTGGTAAAGCAGACCAAAGTTTGCATGTCAAGCAATTCCGACAAAAGTCTATTGTCATGTAAACCCATGCTCATACTGACGTAATTACCCACTTCCTGTTTTAATTTGAATAAAAAAAAACATGTACGTAGGTAGTTTAAATTCATATCAATGTAGCATGCACTAGTAATACCAACGTAGAACTCGAATTAAACTGCATTTTTATGGTACACATCAGTTATAAGAGAAAATATATTATATAGAATATTGTAAGTTTTAGATTTGACTAGAAAGAGACAGCCACACGTAGTTGCAATGTATGACTTATGAAGTTCGTTTATGTGGATTGGATATCAGTACTTTCTTGGTTAATATTACTCAGATTCTTTTGAACGATGTAGCTATGTAACACAATCGGTTATAAAAAAAATTAATGAATTGCCATCACTTGATCATTTGAACTAAACTAAAAACAAATAATCCATGAACACAAAGAATATTCATCGCATTACTGATGATGATGACCATGCATATATATATATATGTAAGATAATATAGAGAATTGTACGTTTGTTGGGTAAATGATATATAGTGTACGTAGTAAACTTTGCAAATGTGTAGAATCATTTCTTGAGAAGTTTAGAGATTTGGAGAAGACATCGAAGATATTTTCCATTGCGAAGCAGCTGAAACGCATCGTTTATCTTCTCAAATGGTAGCTCATTGGTAATAAAAGGTTCCAATTTCACAACCTACAAATATAAAAGATTCCAGTTAGTCTCACCAAATTAATTCGAATTACGTAAAAAAGATTATAGAATCTAGAGATAAAATTCAGACCCCTTTCATGCATTGTTGAGCAAAATTCAGACCCCTTCGCCGAATATAGAACCGGTGATCGTACGGCCATCGAATAGCTCATTGGATGAAGAGGCAATGTTCTTGGCGTTGATATATCACCACGAGCACTATCGATCCCCAACCCCATAATTATTCAATTAAATTTCATATTTACTTGTTTTCAAGTAACTAAATTAACTTGTCGATCAAGTAAACAAATTAGTTCATATTTGATTATTAGGGACTTGCAGCGTGAGTTGATAAAAAGGCTTCACGAAGAACATCAGCGTTTCCTGTGCATTCGAAGCTGTAGTCCACGCCTCCTCCCGTTAACTCTCGTATCATCTTTAATTTTATTTGTTTTTGGTTTATTGATCCATCGCAATAGTTTAAAAATAAATCAATACTAATTTCATTTAGATTGATTAATCATTTCTTGTGTTATGAAATTGATATAGTACCTGATGTACTGGCTTAGATAGTACCTGATTGGAGTAATTAATATGGTAATGGTTCACTCATAATATATGGACAAATAGTCGTGGATGAGTGAACTCTATAAAATCCAGTAGATTATATAATTGATCAATTTAATCATGTATATATCATTTGATTTATGTCCTAAGATTGCAAGATCGCGTATAAATGGATTGTTTATTGCAATCGTATTTAGTTTCACTTCGAGTTGCCTAATTCAGTTGACAAATGGGTTGGCTCCGATTGGTATTTAGTTTAGTTTCACTTCGAGTTGGCTAATTTAGTTGATAAATGGGTTGGCTCTGGCTCTTTGCACCGTCCTTGCCTATGGTCGTTGTAAATCTCGTCCCTCCATCACTCACCATCACTCTCTTCATAGGATCCACTTGATATTTCTGACAGAGATTACTCTTCTTCTTGTTACACACTACATTCACTACATTCTCCAATGTTCTAAAATATTGGCCAAATCACCGGCTATGAAGTCGATTAAGCGCCAGTCCACATCTCAGCGCTGCGAATTGACCCTTGGGTGAGACTAATCGGTGACGCGGAAAAATTGGACGAAATCGAAAGAAATAGTTGAGAATAGGAAGAAACCGGACGAAATCGTTGAAATCGGGTAAGTTAGAAGAAATCGGTTAGATCGGATGAAATCAGAATAAACCGTTTGATTTGTTAAACTTAAAGCATGTTAGTTTGTTAGGAATACATTTAAGCCGTCAATTTTCTTCAAATCTCTGAATCTCAGATTTTTCATCCTTTGCTTGGCTTAAACCCTAAACAAAAAAAGACACAAAACGGTTAGACTTTGATCCTTTATCCTTGTACTCTTCTTGTTTTAGTTCTGTTTAGAGTTTACACTTAGTTGATTAAGTAACTGATATGGATGAAGAATGAGGACCTTGATCTTGCTTGTCTCTTTACACTTAGTTCTGTTTTTAGTTTACTCTTTAGGCTTTTAGTTCTGTTTTTAGGTCTATTATTATTTGTGTTTGATGTTGATCAGTTCTGTTTTTAGTTCTGTATTTTTGTTGTTGATCAGTTCCTTTCAACTTGTAGATCGTCATGGATTCATCATATTCCCAACCAGTGGATTCTTAAGCAACACCAATACTTAAGCAAAACTCAAAGGAAGTGGGGTGGAGGATTAGTTCTGTTTTTAACTCATTTTTATTAATTTTTACATTTAATTTTAATATGTTTTTACATTGGATTTTAGTTTTGTTTTTGAATACATGTTAAGCTTTTTACATTTTAGTTTTATTTAAAGTACAAAAATATTTAATTTGAAAATAAAACATTTCAAAAGAAAAAAAACAAATTTGAAGTATAGTAATTTAACATATAACTATATAAATATAAAAATATTTTAAAAAATTATGTAAATAGTTTATTAACGCTTATATCTCGTTTAGGTCTCGATTAATTCGTCTAATCAGTAGATCTCTAGCAAACACCTAAATAGAATTTTAAAACATTGACATTCTCCATTAAAAGTCGGAATCACATAGTCTCCTTCTTTCACATCTTTAACTCCTTCTCCTAAACTTTCCACGATCCTATTATATACAACCCCAAAACATAGAAAAATATGTTTACTTAGCGTCACGGCTATTACTAGATAGGTTTTTAAAGAGTAGATATCGAGATATACCCGACAGCTTCATGGCCAAGAATCCTTGGAAATGTTCGTTCAGCTTCGTTCTTTTATACAAAAAATGATATTACAATAATCAGATTATACAATGTTAGATCAAGAAGCATGCATGATTTGTATTGATTTGAATATAGGTGAAGTACCGCGCGGGTCCAAAATCCGAGATCGGTGTGGCAAATGGAGGAGTAAAGGATTTTAACCCGGACTTCTATTTTCTTAGGAGGATCGACGCATATTTCTTGTATTACAAGCGGCTCTTTTGGACCCCGTAGGACAGCAGCTACATGCATCACATACACTCATCATTATCATCATCAGAATCATGACGTATTGATAAGTAATCTACTTATCTTTGCAAGTGATGACTTTCCCTTGAGTCTGCCATTTTCTTGATGTCTTTTGATTAAACTTGTCTTTTATGAATGTAGCTGTATATATACAGAATTGGGATCTATATATGTCTAAATATAGTGAGGATGTTGAGTCACATGTATAAATATCCAAAATCGAGTCAATATTCTCGAGAGAGGTGGGTTTTGATAAGATTGATATCACCAATCTATATACATAAATCATCGTAATAATGTTTAATCTCAATTTTCAACTATATAATCACTGGCTAATTAAGGACCGACTTAGCCGGTGTGCATGTCTTAAATTTCGTTTCTGTCCCAACAAACTCATTTTTCATGCAAACAGTTGAAACTATTTATTTTCACATAATATTTAGGAACTGGATCTTAACATTGAATACAGTCATTGAATACCGCCAATCTTCGTGATTTAGTCAGCGTCACGTCAAATTTATGTACATTGTTCCTGTGTTGATAAGTAAAAGAAAACTGTACATAAATTTTAGAAAATAAAATAATTTTGCATTCGGTAATGTCACGTGGAGAAAATAAGTGGTAGGTTTGTTGTGACAGCTTCACTTGATATTAATTAGTGGGCATAGAAATCACAGAATGGACACAACAATGGACACAGACAGCTGCAGGTTATAGAAGTGGCTAGAAATTGATGGTGACGTGTACTGCGTGTGCACCGATAGCTTAAACCATTTAATCCCGTGTGGTGACTCAGTAGTCTTGGATCTATAGCTTAAACTCGTTATACAGCTCCAAGCTCCATTTTAAATTAAATTAAAAAGCTCATTTAATTAAATTTATTTAAGCTTGAAACTAAAAATAAATTAAAAATGAAAATATAGGAATAAATTTGAAAAATAAAAGGTATATGTGGGAGCAACACATTTTGCGTGGATCTCTAACTAATTAACGGTAGGAGTAGTGAAATTAATATGAGCTTCGGTTACAAGGGTTAGGAAGCTAGGACTTGTTCGCTTTTGGAGACTCTATATTTGGATCTTAACGTCAAATACGCGGAATGATTGCTAGATTTTTGACTATTTTAAAACTTAAATATCAACAAACTCTAACAATCTAAAAACTAAATTGGAGAGAAAACCGGAATGTTTAATTTTTCTTTGGATTATTGACCCATCCTATATAGATCACAAATTAATGAATTATTATAGTATGAATGTCTTTTTTTCCCCACAAATGCATTTATATACTAGAATTAAACATGTTTGTTGCAGGAGCAGCTAACCAATGTGATACCAAAATGTTAAATAGAAAAGAAGTTTTTTTTTTTTGGTTAATCGAAGAAATTCCAGACCGAAATATAGACTAATCTTGCTATTAAATGTTACGGGTGGCTAAAATAATTGAAATTGCATGTGAGAGAAATCGAAATCTGTCAGAGAAAAGCATTTAGGATGAACTCTCTAAACCATGGCAAAATAAAAATTTTAGACGAGTTTAACGGGAAATAAAATATTTCTAACATTCCTAACATACTTTCTATTAGTTATATATATATGTTTTTGGTTCTGGTTAAAAATAGTTTTATATAGATAAAATTTTATTTGTTACCAAATAAACTTCTGAAGTCCTCGCCTCTCTCTCTCGTGAAGAAACCCTAGGTTGGTGTCCTTTTGAAGTCCTCGCCTCTCTCTGAAGCTTAGTTGTTGGTTGTTGGCTCTTTTTCGATGTATTTTTTTGTACGGCTCTGTCGTTTGGTCTAGTTTGAGCGGACACCAACCTCTGATTCTCTGGTCGATGTGCTAATCGGGTTCGATGGCAAAGACTTGCTTGCTTTCTAATTATCTATTTGGTCTTGGTGAATTTTGTTTCCATGTTGTTGGTTGGTCCTTATTGTGAGTTCTCCCGTTCGATATGTCTTTTTTCTTCGAGTTTGGTATCATCAATTGGAGTTTTGTCTCGCTTTTTATCTCTATATTCAAGAGATGATCGAGGTCTGCTCTGATCAAAGGCGCTATTGATGTGTTAATTTTTCGTGGTTCTCGACATTGCCGTTCTCAATTTGCAACTCATTATCTCTGAGTTGTGATTCTTTTTTGGTGGATTTGAAGTTTCGTATTATTTTAATTGGGAGGTACTATGGCTTCACTATAGGAGGTTTTGTTAGCTATTAAAAGACTCGTTTCGTTTGCTGTAGTTAGCTTTGATCATCTGGGAGATGGAGAGATCTTTTGACAAGTCTAGTAGGTTAGAGTTCTTTCTTTTAGTCATTGTTTTTTTGTTTCGCGTCTTGTAGATTTTAACTTTCTTTATCTTTGTGTAGTTTTTTTGTAAGTTGGATTTTTTTTTCCGTGTTATTAGGAATATTTAGTTATTCTGCCGGTTCCTGTAATTCTATCATGTATCATTTTACAGTTTAATAATAAACTCAGATGAAAAAACTTTATATTAAGTATCAAATTGATACTTCTTTTTCATTTTTTGGGAATAGTTTTCGTTTGTTAGTTTGTGCTTTTGACCATTTTCTCATAATACCAACTAGCTCTGGGTGTTAATTTCAGACCAAAGTTACCAAACCACACCTAACTAGAATTTTATCAATTCGGTTTGTATTCGATTTCTCGTCAAGCATCAATCAAAAGCTTAAATAATTTCATTCGGTCATCGATTTAGATCAGTTCGATATTTGAAAATTGATCGGTTTTGCGTGGTAAACCACATTTATATTTAAACCCCTATATCTAAATGCATATTGAGCCTCTCATTTATTTCTTCTTCAGAGAAGATCTACATTTATCTTCTATTCTCTTTCAATTAAATTTCGTCCTCTCACGATTCCCTTCTTCTTCTCTCGATCTCCTTATCTCTTCTAAACACTCATCTTCATCTTCATCTGCTCCATCTCTATTCTTCTTATTCTCCATCATCTGCTCAGTCTATGTTCTTCTTCTTCTTTGCTCCGTCTCTGTTCTTCTTTCTTCCTTTTCCTCAGCTTTGTCTCAGTTCTTCTTTTTCTCCTTTATCTGCTCGTCTCTGTTCTTGTTTCTTCCTCTTCATCTGCTCTGTCTATGTTGTTGTTGTTGTTCTTATTCTTATGCTCTGTCTTTGTTTTTTTGCTTCACCATCAACGACAAGCAGCCGCCACTTGACCAAAACCAAAACCCTACGTCCACCTTTTTATGGGTTTGTTAGTGAGTTTATTACATTTTTTGTTTTGGACTAAGATTTGTCAAAATTTGGTTTTGGACTTTTAAATAAACCGATAAACCGAAATTTCTAATTTTCGGTTCAAATTCGGAGATAATTTTTTAACATTTAACCGAACAGAATTTTTAGTTTTCAAACTGAACCGAACTGAATTCTAATTTTGCTTCAATTCGATAAAAATAATTATAAACAAAAAAAACTAAAAAACCAAAATTCCAAACCTAATTGAACCGAATCGACCAAATGCCCAGACCTAATATTACCAACAAATTTCTATTAATTTTTTTTTTAATTATATATAAATATTAGGAAATAAATAAATTCAGATTGGATATTTTACCATGACTGAATGGTTTTAGTAATCTATACTATTAATCAAGAATGAGGGTAGCTTTTTCGCAAAGCCATTTAAACCGTTTATAAGTATTTACGAAAAATGTCATTGAATTTATATCTTCACAAAAAAATATTAAAACAATAAATGGACAATTAGATTATTTTATTTTTCACTACAAGCCGATTGAAGCTGATATAAGCTGTAGATACTTATGCCCACTTAGATAAAATGCACGGATCCTGACGGTTTAAAATAGAAAACAATCGGATCCAATATAAGATCCTATTCTCAAAAATATTCCACTATATATTACATAATATTCGGTAATTAGTAGTCCAAATCTCTAATAATTTAACAATATCTATAATATCTTCAACAATTTCCAATTATAACAAATTCAATTTTCGGATCTTCTATTAAATCAAACTTTTGAAATACTAAAGAATATACATTATTATCACTTAATTAATTAAATCGCAACCAACTCCTAAAATGTTCTCTACATTATATTCTTTACCAAACCTAAACTAATTTATAATTTTAACAATTATACATTCTTACGGAGAGAATATTTACTAAATATTTAACTAGATACAACCCTAACTAATAAAGTGATAACCGACTAATATAACTTATAAATAGATTGTGCATCATACCATTTCATTTCATAGCAAACAATCTGATCACATAAAAAAAACACATTCCAGTGGCTCTTCCAATTGGTGAAACGTACCTTAAAGATATCAAACCTTTTAAAACAGGTTGACGCATCCGATTCAAAATCCTCCATATGTGGAATCAATACACTACTAGATCAAGAGAGACATTAGAACTGGTCCTTTGTAATCAAACTGTAATTTGTTAATTCAAACTATTTTCTAATAATGGCTGATGGTAATCTATATAGTTTTCTAATTATATATTTTTATGTTATTTCATTACATTTAGGGTAATAAGATGCAAGCCACTATTAGGAAATCTTATGCTACTCGATTGCTGATGGAACTTAAAGTTGGAGAATGGAAGATCATTGATAACTTTACAGTGGCTTTTTCTTCAGGAAAGTATAGGATATCAAAGTTTAATTACAGGATAAGTTTTATTAACAACACAAAAATTAGTAAATCTGATTCTATGTCTGATAGTATTTTTTTCAACTTAACTACTTTTGGAGATGTTCAAGATAAAACATTAGACAAAAATATTTTAATTGGTAAGATATTTTCATATGTTAATTACTAATATTTTTTAAATACTGTTATTTAACATCAATATTGAATAATACTTTGTATTTATGAACAAATATTTTAGGACAAGTTGTTAGTGTTGGTAAGTTTGAAAATCTCAATGCGAATAATAAGCCAACTAGCTGAATTTCAAAATCAGAGATTCAAAGTAAGTAATTTTTGTAAGTTAAATGTTATTTATTTATTATATTATTAATATTTTATGTGACTAACTTTAAATTTTAAAATCAATGTAGTGATACTCTATGGGCAAATATGGTGAGAAAGTTTACAATGCTTGCAAAAATGTTAAAAGTGATAACTGTGGTGCTCATTCAATTTGCAAAAATCCACATTTTCAAAGGTAAAACTTGAAATACATTAAATTTATATTTATATGTTTAGTTACTAAATCATTGTATATATAGAAAAACATAAGTATAAGTGTATAACCAATGCTTTTGATTCTTCTAATGTGTTGATTAATTCTTTGCAATATCCAGAAGTTGAACAATTCATGGCAATGTAAGGATCTCATTTGTTATATATATTTAATAATAAAATGATTATTTATAATAGATGTTTACTATTTTTTTGCATTCAGGTTACCCAATGATGATTTCAATCTCACTCTTACAGAATTTTCATATAAACAAGATATGCAGCCATTATCATCTCATGACAACTTCATTGATTATCCTATAACAACCATTGTTAAGCTTCTTGCTTCCTTAGAGGTATTTTGTGTTTTTACTTATTATTATTATTTTATTAATTTTGATATTTCATATTTTTATAGAACTTTAATCTCCTATCTAAATACCTCTAAGAAAGCAAGAAACTTAGCAATGATTGTTCTAAAGAGTTTAGAACCGTTGATGGTGTGGTTTATGAAACCTGGAAAGGTGCATATTATGCCTTAGATTTATTAGATAATGATAAAGAGTACATTGATGATATTAATAGAACAAGTTTGTGGGGTACTGGTTTTTGCCTAAGACAACTTTTCATTATCATGTTAGATAGTTTATCTTCACCATAGACTGTTTGGGATGCAACATGGCATTTCCTGTCAGAAGATATTCAATAAAAAAGAGGTTATATTTCAACAGACCAAGTAAAAATGTACTGTAATCTTGAATTTTAATTTTGATTAAGTTTATAACTACTTATTACCAACTTATTCTTAACTACAAATCTAATTTTATCTAGATGAGGATCAAAAGAGATATACACTAGAAGAGAAGATAAAATGTTGAAAAGGAATGGTGGTTCTCTTGTAGGATATATGACTATGCCACAACCACATAGAGATATTATCGACGATAATAATGTCTTAATAGTAGATGAAAAGGCGTATGACCATGATGATTTAGCCAAAAAACATGAAACAAGGATTACACCTGAGCAGAAGAATATCTATGACAAGATTATGGATGCAGTTAACAATAATTTAGGAGGCATTATCTTTGTATATGGATTTGGTGGAACTGGTAAGACTTTTTAGTGGAAAACTCTCCTGCCATTAGGTATACAAGATCCATTGTACTTAATATGGCATCAAGTGGCATTGCTTCTCTTTTGTTAAAAGGTGGTAGGGCAGCTCATTCAAGGTTTGGAATTCCTTTGAATCCTCATGAATTTAGTCTGTGTAATATGAAAGCTGATTCAGACAAGGCTGAATTAGTTAAAGAATCTGCTCTTATTATTTGGGATGAAGCTCCAGTGATGAGTAAACATTGTTTTGAATATTTAGATAGGACTTTGAATGATATTATTGGAAATGTAGAAAATAAGCCATTTGGCGAAAATGTTGTTTTATTTGGAGGTGATTTTAGGCGGGTGCTACCAATAATTAGTTATGGTGACATACCAGAAATAGTTATGGATGCTCTTAATTAATCTTATTTTTGGGATAATTGTGAGGTATTAAGGCTGACAAAGAATATGCGTCTTTTTGATAATAATTTGAATGTTACTGAGGCAAAGGAAATCAAAGAATTTTCTGACTGGATATTAGCTATTGGAGATGGGAGAATTTCATAACCTAATGATGGAGAAGCTCTAATAGAAATTCCAGAAGAGTTTCTCATTACGAAGGCAGAAGACCCTATTTATGGTGATCTATCAAAGTTGCAAGATGAAAAAAATCATGAATTTTCCAAAAAAATAACTATTTTGTGTCCAACCAACGAAGATGTCAACCAAATTAATGAAAGTATGCTTGAACAACTAAAATTTTAGTATTCATTTTAACCTTAGTACATATTTTAGATTTTCTCTGCTTTCATTCTATTAATTTCTATTGCTAACTAACTATAGTTTTTTCAGGAGAAGAAAAAGTACACGTAAGTTGTGATAGTATAGATCCTGCTAACACAATTCATAATAGAAACAATCCAGTTTTGACTCTGGATTTTTTAAATAATATCAAGATTTCTGGATTACTAAATCACATTCTTTGACTAAAGATTGGTTGTCTAGTAATGTTGTTAAGGAATATTGATCCTATAGGTGGTTTAATGAATGACACAAGGTTGAAGATTACACAAATGGCTGAATTTGTTGTCGAAGCAACAATTCTTACAGGAAATAGGGTTGTTCATAAAGTTTGATCCCAAGGTTATTAATTACACCAACAAATGGAAAATTACCATTCCGGATGTGTCCACGTCAGTTACCTCTTGCTTTATGTTTTGCAATGACAATAAACAAAAGTCATGGGCAATCTTTGGAAAGGGTTGGATTGTTTCTACTTAGGACTTGCTTTTCTCATGGTCAAATATATTGTTGCTATTTCTAGAGTTACATCTAGAGAAGGATTAAGGGTGTTGATTGTGGATGAAGAAGGAAAACCACAAAAGAAAATAATGAATGTTATTTACATGTTTATTCATTAGTTAGTTACATGTTTATTCATTTTAAACAAAAAATTTAAAGTGGAAGTTAGATAATAACTCACAGTGAAATTTTACATTCATTGTTTATTTTTTGTGCTAAAGTTAATTTCAGATCAATAACTGACTCCTTTCATTTTAGTAAAATATAATATTAATTTATTATGTTCAAATTATTTTTATATTCATGTTACATTTTTATTAATGATGACTTAATTTGTATTCATGTTACTTATTATTCATTGTTTATTGTTTATCTCCAATAACTTTTTGTCTTAATCATCTTTATATTAATGTTTTTTTAAATAATATTTTTTTATTATAAACGGTCATATCGTGATATTTGTAAACACATTAAACTTATATGAAATATTGAAAACATACTTAATTTAAATACGAATTTAATTTCTTTTAAATTGATGGGGTTTGGTTTTCTTTTCGATTTAATTTTATTTTGATTGATATTTGTTCCCAATCGGATCACATAGTAACTCGAATCATTAAAAAATCTTTAGAATCTAACCAGCTTTTGTGTAGAGTCTCTGAAACAAATATAGGTGGGAATATTACTTTTACTATTTACCATATTTTATCAGATTTCTCAGAATCTTATCAATATTGGTAGTGTAAAAAGTTAAAAATTGACAGTTTTGAAAATTTTTGATAAAGAAGAATATATGGAAAATATTACCAAATTTTACAGAAAAGTAAATAATATATTTACAAAATATAATTATGCCTCCACGACTATATATTTTCGGATACACAACTTTTCTCCTAACCTAAATCACTTTTTCTTTCACCTCAGTTCTGATTTCTACTTTCTTACCTTTGTCTTTTTTGGCAAGAGGTCTTTGTAATGAAAAAATGGTGCTATAGTGGTAAATTTGTGGTTTGACAAACAAACTTCTCTTGATGGATATTGTAACATGATTATCTCTGATTTAAGTGTATGATCTATATACTTCTCTTAGGAGGTGTTATTGAATTAAGGTTTTAAAATGCTTTTAACGTATTTCATTTTGAGACGTATTGTTAAATACATGGTAAAAGGCTGATATTTTTTTATTCATATTTTAGAGAAAAAGTACATTAAAATCCATTATAATCCAAATGTAATGCTATCCAGATTCCTCGACAAATATCTCGAGAAGAACTCATCCAGAAGCTACCAGATAAATGGATAACAAGCTAAAGATTGAATAACACTTTTTTTTAATATATTTTGAAATACACAAACAAATGCGTAATCCAATAACAAAGATTTTAATGTATTTCATTAAATACATAATTGAATAATACTGGATTTTACTTTGAATTTAAAATACATTCAAGTCCATGAAACACTATATTCAATAACACCACCTTATTTTTTTTGTTAATTTTAACAATTATTTGTCATTTTTTTTTCCTTTTACATGTCTAGGATACGAAAATTGAAGCTTTTGTGCCCGAAAATTCTTATCTCATGTTATATTCATAGACAATTAAAGAAGGAGATTGGATCATCAATTCAGGCTTTGATGTTAAAGATCCAATCAAACCTATCAGAAACTCCAACCATGCTTACCAAATAAATTTAACCAACACAACTACATGTTTATCTTCTCCTAACTTCTATGATAGTTTGTTTTTATCTTCTCCTAACTTCTATGATAGTTTGTTTTATGAATTTAAAGATAGTTATGCTGATTTTGATGAAAGTTCTTTTGGTCTTGAATTTCCAATAGGTACGTTAATATCTATACTATTATATCTACTATTTTACTAAATTAGATGCTTAATATAGATTTCTAAAATTTTATTTCATTTAAATTTGTATGAAGTTGTGAAAAATTTTAGGAATCCTAAAAGAATTCCTTATGCTGCAAAAAAGGATGAGGTAGACTATAAATGTATGGCAGTGAGATTTGAAACTGTGGATCATGAGTAACTTTATATAGTTTATTGTATTTTCTATTGTATAGCTGCTTTTTAAATCTACTAAAATTATAAATATTGTTAAATGCATTTCAGTGGTAATTTCATGAAGTGTTGTGCCACTGGAGATTCATGTTTGGAATTTATGGTTCAGTGGCGTAAAGGAGAATATGATCTAAATTTTGTTGAACGCCTTACAGTTTTGGAGGTTGATAAAACATTGAGGTAATTAATTTATTTTAACATGTCTATGTTTTAGTAGATATAACTATTTCAAGAATGCACTAATATAGAAAACAATTTGTATTTAGAAGAAATTTCTGCTATTAAGGGAGTTAGATGTTTAAAGATCCTTTTAAACCCAGAATTGGAAGAGCTTAGTGAAACTAAATATGTCTAAGTTTTATATTTTACCACAATGAACATTTTTTTGTATCATATTTGGAAAACAGATAATAATTAAATCAATTTTTTAAAATATTACAGGTCATTTTTCACAGAAACATTTTACGATGTGGGGAAAGAGGTGGAAGAACATGTTTGGTTTGACTACTATGCATTTTAAAAATGCTTCTAATGTTGAGTATTACTTGTGTTGTCTAAGAAAGTGTTTGTATTAATGTTTTGGTTTTATTAGCGACAATATTTTAACTGTTTATATCTGCATATATATTGAATATGTCATGATGACTAAGTATTTATTATGTTTTGAGTTAATTAATGATTTTTGATTAGAAACAAACTAATTTAGGCATGAAATCTATCAAAATGTAGAAATTATGTTATTACATGTGCATAATAATTTTCTATTTTTGTGTCCTTTACAATGATTCTTAATGTACTGCAAATTCCTTTCCATTGCTATTGTCATTACCAAAAAATGTTAGATCACAATAGTATATTAATTATTTTAAATCTTCCATAAACAATTTCATCATAATCGGTAAATTTTGCCCATTCAATTTTTTTTTGGAACAATATAGTCAATCGTGGATATTTAAGTGAAAGACTTATCTGTGTTTCTTATCTCCACTGTTGAAGAAATTTGTAAATTAAATAGACATGCAAAGCCAAAAATTTTTGGGAATCATTGATCTATGAAAATCAAAACAAAAAACATAACTAACGATTTAGAAATCGAAAGACCAACTGAAATTCAAAGCTAATCGATTTTAAACCCAATTTTGATATTATATAATCAATAATTTTCTATACTATCAAGTACTTTATATCTTGATTGAAAAATATATAGTTTAAAACAAGATCGAATACTTGATGAGGATATTGTAAGCAAGATCTACTACTCTGCAGCATAAGGATTCGATCTTCCAGACTTTGAAACATATAAAATTGCATACAATTACAAGAAATCACATCTGATTTTATAGAAAATTTTGAATTGAATCATAAACCCTAACTTCCTTTCTTCTTAAATCGAATTTTAACAAAGCAATTCTCCAACAACTTCGTAAGAATCCAGAAAACAAAATCGGAATTGGCCGATTTTAAAGAAAATTTCTAAAACTCAGAATGAAAGAAGAAATCTTGAACATTCGTATGATTTTTAGAAAAATAAGATTTTTTCATTTTGCTTTAATTGTCTTGGTAAGTGTGAATAGCTATAACTATTGTAGACAACATTTTCTTCGTCTAATAGTGTAGCTATATTTATTTTTATTTTTCTTCCTCAAAAACAAAATGGAAATTAAAACAAATAATTGTTGAATCAGTATTATATATATCTTTTTAGTAATTTTCTATTTAATTTTTTGATAAATATTAATATGTTATATAAAATTTGGCAAACATCATTTCAATATAATTATCCAAAGTTTATATAACCAGAGTATATAAATTCTAATTTTACTATTATACTTTTTAATTAGTTTTATAATATATTTATTTTATATATTATGCTATTTTTTCAAACTGAAATTTGACTAAAATAATTTTCTATATCTTATCATAAGCTTTATATATATATATATATGAAGTTTTAAACTGAAAATAATATGCTTTCAAATATATTTATATTCAAAAGTTATTATTATGCTATAAACAATGTTAGTTAATTTACACATTTTAACAATTTAACAACATATAATATTATTAGCTTTCCTAAATTACATACTGAACACTTCAAACACATCCATAATATTAAATCTACATACTTAACATACATTACTTACCTAAAGCAATTAATACACAACTAACATGCAATATATAATCTAAAAACATATCATTCTTATCATTTATGTTTATTTATAGATAAAAAACAAAATTTTAAAAATAACACCGGACGTATCACGGATTATTAATCTAATATATATATATATATATATATATATATATATATAATATTAAGAAAAATAGGATTTTTGACCATTACCGAACCGGTCTGAGTAGGTGGGTTGGAATCGGACCATATTTAAAACGCTGGTTTGTATCTCTCAACGATATTTGGATGGATTCTAGAAAATAATTATCGCTTCATCAATTTCCTAAAAAAACAAAATAACAGTACAGACTAATCTCGAAGTGCACAGACATTAGAGTAACCGTTGTACCTACACCGTATATTTCTATCGTCATGACGTCATAAATTCAGAAAACCACCACAAAAGTTTTAATTATTATTCCACGGAATATCCGAAAGTTGTCTTTCTAGAAAGTTACGAAATGGAAACTAAGACTTATTTGATCTTCCCATTCAACTCAACAACTGTTTCTGTGTTCCGACAAAGAACACCAAATTTGATTCAAACTCTTTTGTAATAAATCATTTTTTTTTTACTTTCTCGAAACAATAACACACGACTGTAATAAAATAACTCTGTCAGATATTTGTTCGGACAAAGAACACCAAATTTGATTCAAACTCTTTTTTGTCATAAATCTATTTTTTTACTTTCACGAAATAGTAACACACGACTGTAATAACTCTGTAAGAAGTAAGTTGTGGATGAGATTATGTTTAAGCTCTTTTCTCTTGAAACATAAATAAAACCTCTCTACGGAGGTTTTACCCAAAAGTTTCTCAGGCAAAGAAAATAGCAACAGAAGAAAGCATCATCAGATCTCAGAGTTACATTCCGACAACAAGAGACCAGAGATGCAGACAAACATCTTTACATGTCTGTGTATGCTGTTTTTTAAGAAGAGACAGCGATATATATATAGAAACAAAGAGATATTTGAAAACCTGTAAGCTAAGATCAGTGCATTGGATGCCTTGGTGATCTTGGACGAACAGGCGTCTTTGAAGGACTCACCCTGAAGAAATCAAACAAACCATTACAAAAACGAAAGAAGAACAAATTGCGTATTCTAAGAGATTATCGGTTTTGTTTCTCTGACCTTATCGGTAAAGAACCAAGAACAACTCCACTGCAGTTGAGAGCCGCTATCGCGCTTTCTGCCTGTGATGAAATTAAGATCAATTTATTCAGAATTTGACACAAGACGTAAAAGAATCAAGTGTAGTGTAGTTGTATCTGATCAAATTACCATTACAAACTCCACAAAAGCGATGCGAGTTGAGTGTTGATAATCTCCAAGCAACCTCAGGCGGTAAACCTGTAATTAACAACGTCTAATTAGTTCACTTTTTGGACAAACTAATAAGAACTTTTCAGAAGCAACTACAAGATTTGTTCACCTCTCCGCAGAAGGATTCGAAGAAGACCTTTACGTCTGATTGAGTCACCTGTAAGCAAAATAACACGGTGTGAAACAGTGATACTTCATTAGTTAGGTTAAGAGAAGAAAAATGATTCAAGGGAGTCGTCACCTTCTTGTCAATGTTAGTACAGTAGATAGTTCTTGCACACATCTCACGCTCATCTTCAGTCTACAAAAGACTGGGCTAAATCATTTTCCAAATCACAAAACCGTTAGAGACTTTGCATAGTGGAAGAAAACTCACCCTGGGCAAGAATGTCGGATTAACCGGTGCAATAGCTGTTTTAGATGGCAGAACTTTCACAGGATAGAATCCCAGCATAGTCCCCGATAAGTTAAGAGCAGTCATCGCACCCTCTGAAGAAAAAACAAAATTGCCAACACAATACAGTTAAGCCGAAGACCACTGTATTGCAGTGAACTCCAAAAACCAACACAAGTAATGAAACAATACCTTCATCAGTAAACTCGATGAACGCAAACCGAAGTACTGAGTTAGGGTCACCACAAATACGACAATCAACAACCTGCTAAAACCAAAACACAGTAAAACACACAAGAAACCACAAAGATGGAAGTCTATAAATAAGAGCTTCAAGAAGATAGTTTAAAACCTGTCCACAGCTCACAAACAAACCAGCAAGCTGCTCTTCAGTAACCTATAACACTCAAAAACACACATACAAAGAAAAAGTCAAGATTTTTTTAGTCTAAGAACATAACAATCATAGAAGACAATAAAAAGGTGTAAACTTTTCAACCTGTTGATCAAGATCAGAGACATAAACAGTTCTCCGGATAACATCATCCCTCTGAGCCATGCTTGTTCGAGCGTTCATCCTTCGTTTCCCTTGACCAAAGCTCTTCTTCTACAATCAAAACGAATCATCTGAATATAAGCTTTAAAAATGTACAATCTTTCTGTATAGATCGATCAAACAAAGCTTTGATCCGTAGCTATGAACCCTAAATCAAAACAACAACACAAAACCCTATGAAAAAATTCATCAATTAACAAAAACCCTAAGACAATTCAGTGAAATTGAACCTAAAGATCACAACTTTAGATCACAATTCAGTGTCACTGACCCGTCGGAAACCTCCGTTTTCGTTACCGTAGCCGCCATTTGCAGCACCAGTAAAGCCATTATTACGGAAAAAGGAACCAGCAGAGGTGAAAAGGCCACCGTTAAGTCCACCGTTACCTCCTTGTTTAGTCAGAGAAGGAGGAACAAACTCTTCAGCCATAGGATTAAGCTTAGAGAAAAGCTCTTGAAGCTCTCTCATATCACGCTTGTAGCTCTCACCACCGTCAGCGCCGTCGGATCTCGCCACGTGTGATCCGATCTTGCTGTAGATTTTACCTTGATCATGTCTAAGAACTTGCTCGATCCTTGAGTGATGGTTTTGATCATCGGAAGATACGCCGGAATCTTGACTTGTCATTGAAGATGGTGGTGAAGATGGCGGCTGGATCACGACTCCTCCAGCTTCAGCCGTAGCTGCTTCAGTCTCAACAACCGCCATGATCGGAGAGTAACCCAGAAATTAAAATCGAAGATTTTTAGGAGAATTTGGGTGGGATCGGCGATCGGGTTATGATTTGAGGAAGAAAAGGAGAGGAATCAGCATAAGGTGCTCTCTACAAGGAGAAGAAACAGGAGAGAGAGAGTGGAAAAAGAAAAGGATTAAAGAGTTATAATCGGAGGATCGTTGTTAATTAATGTGTGTTGATGAGACTGATTAAGTAAGGATTCGTTGAGAAACAGTAAAATCTGATATACCCTTTAACACAAATTTCTTATAAATATATATTTGATTTATTTTTAAATGAGAAAATAGATTAAATGTCTTAAAAGGATATACAAATATTATAAAAAAACCGAACTATTTTTTAAAATCAAATTAATATAAGGAACAAAATGAATTTATCCCAATAATAATTAAAATCTGATCCTAAAAGTTTGATTCATATCAATCTGGATCCGGATCCGGGTCTTATTCATCTTCTTCCATTTTTTTTTCATTTTCTCATGTTGTGTTCTTCTTTTTGCAAAATCACCGAAAATAGTGCCTCTGTAACCACCGAAAATCGTTTTCTCGCCATTATCTTCTTCTTCTTTTCTCTATATCTTTGTATTCTACTTTTCCATCTCTCATCATCTTCCTCTTATTTTCTCTTTTTTCGATTTTTTCGTTTTGCTTCTAGGGCTCCTCTGTTCTTTGTCGCCGACAGTGAATCATCAACCGTCGTTCAACATCAAGTCTTTAAGGTCCGTAATTTGAAACCGCCAATTTTCAGTTTCAAAAATCTAGAGTTTAAAAAAATCGGTTAATTGGGAATTAGATAAGGATTTAATGGGTCCGAAATTTATAAATGTTTGTGAATGAAGGTTTTTTGATGTGTGTTTGTGAGAAATGTGGATAAATGTAGAATAAAGTTTTTCTAGATATCTTGTTTAAGTTAAGACTTGTTGAAAACGGAAACCTTAGACTTAAAATCTGAAGTTTTGTGTTTAGTGTTTGAGTATTGTGTGTATTTTGCTCGAATTGCATATATGGTGTAAACAAGAAACGGAAATGTTCAAAGAAAGGGTCAGTAATCAGCAGTAAATAGAGATGATTTGGAGGCCTCTAGAGCACAAGAGAACATCTCAAACAACCCAGAGAAAACATCCTCAGACAATCAAGAAGCAGATAACAGAAGATCCAGGGATCATTCTATGGCTGAACCATTGCATCAGGTAATACTAGTACAACTGAGTAATCTTATTAGGGAAAGGTTTAATTGTATAGCAAGTTTTATTTTGCCGCAAAATTATTGAATTTTGAATTTGGTATGACATGGTAATCTTGGGACAACTATATGTATATGTAATCTTGGTACAACTGTATATGTGGTAATCTTGGTAATCTTAGTACAACTAATAAGTATATTGTTCTGGTTATAGAAGAATAATGATGATGAGGAGCAGCAAAGCAGCCTCAACAACCTGCCCGCTTCTACCAAGGTCCTGAGAATTACAAAAAGTCGTGCAAGATCGGGACTAGATGTTCGATCTCCAAGGTGTTGGTGTTGTTGAGGAAGACCATTGGAGAAATGGAGATGGATTGGTTTATGGATCATCAGAATCAGTTCAAGCACATATTCCACATGCCCATGGAGAGAGCGAGGAAGTGTATGGGCTTGTGGATGCTTTCTCTGCTGACTACGTGTCTAGAGAAGCGCAAAATGTGGTGGTTTGTCGTGAATGGGGTTCCTGTTCGCTATTCTTTGTGGGAGCATGGACTGATATCCTGTCTAAATTGTGGTGAGTACCCAGAAGAATATGAGATTCTTGGGAGCGTTAATTTCATTCAGAGACAATTTGAGCAAACGGAGGGGATCTACTTGTCAGAGGTAGAAGATAAGTTGATCTCCATGGTTGCGTGTGAAGATCGATTAAGGATGGATGTCCTGTACTTCCTCGCCTCGATCATGAAAGGGAAGTCAAAGGTACCACAAGTTGTCGACTTGTTTCTTTTGCGCATTGTTGATGATTTGCGAGAATGCAAGAACTTTTCTTAGGGGAGGTACACATTTGAGGACTGCTCACATGAGCTGGAGCATATGTTGAACCATTTCAATGGTGTAGTCAAAGATGAAGGGGTTTCCTAGACATTTTTCGGGTTCATAGTTCCTTTAGAGGTAATACAATTACAACTTTCTGTTAAATGTATTTGTTAATTTAATGTGTTTAGTAATGTTTTTTAAATTTTATTTATAGCTATTGGCATTTGAGGCTATCCCATCTTTGAGGCTGAAGTACCGTGTAGATGTTCCAGCCAGTAAGGACTGTCCAAGAATGTGCAGGAAGAAGTTTGTGCATACTGCGATGAAAGGATTTCCTTTAGAAGATATCAATACGACGCTTGGTGATACAAAGGTATATTTTGTTTGAAGATTTTATTTGTTGTTTTCTTTGGTGATACAAAAGTCTTGTGTTGTTATCTTTGTAATACATGATATTTGTAGTATTGCTATAAGCTTCTTTTAATGAAGAAGAACATATGATGAGAAAGATTTGGGTTTGAGACTTCCGTAAGGATTTCCGTGATGATGTTGCTGAAGGTATAATGGCTCATCTCAGGGCTGGGAAGAAGATATTTTGGGAAGCATTGTACGCTCAGGATGTCGCTGCTAGGGCAGATGAAGAGAAAGTACGTGAGGACCATCATGCTAAACCTATAACTCCACCACCATAACTCACGAATCCTCCAGAAGAAATGTGGAAACTAATAACAGAAATGATGGAAAATGGGTTCAGAGATGTGATGAGTCGGCTTGATATGTTTGGAGATAGGTTGAAGACTGTTGAAGATGAGCAAAAAATCTTTAAGCAGAATAACAAGGGGAAGGAGAAGGTAGTTGAGGATGATGATGATGCAGATGATATTGGTGCTGACTATTCAGCTCCGTGGCAACGTGAAATTTTTAGTGAAGGTTTCTCAGCAGCAAGGGATGAAGGTGAACCTCATCTTTCTCTGTACCAGAACAAGCGGATGTTGAGATGGGTATTGGCATACCTCAGCCTTCTCCAGTACCAGTTCCCTATCCTCCTACAGCCAAACCTCAGCCTTCTCCAGTACCAGTTCCCCTACCCTCCTGCAGCCGAACCTCAGCTTTCTCCGGTACCAGTTCCCTGCCCTCCTACAGCCGAACCTTAGCCTTTTGTGGTTCCTATAAGTGGTCCTTTACGCCGTGGTAGTTCTGAGCCGTTGAAATCAATGCCACATAGGCGTACTAAGGCATGTTCTAAGAAGAAATGTGTCTTTGTATGCAAGTCGAAGAAAAGTTCCAGGGAGACTAAACCTTCCAAGTACCAGCAATCTCCCTTTACGGCGGAAGATAAGAACAAGAACCTGTAAAAGAAGAAGCAGAAGATATAGGTTGGATGATGTTGTGAACTCTGGTTTTTTATGAACTCTGTGTTTTATGAACTCAGGTTTTTATGAACTCAGATTTTTATGAACTCATGTACTTATGAACCTTGGTTTTTATGAACTCAGGTTTGTTTGTACTCATGTATGTTTGAACTTAGGTACAAATGAGTTAACTGGTACAACTGGTACAACTATGTCCATTATGTTTCTCCGGTAAAAATAAATAATTTAAATTAAAAATAAATAATTAAAATTAAATTAAAAAATTAAATTAAAATAAATAATTAAAATTAAAATTAATTAAAATTAATAATTAAAATTAAAATTAAAATTAAAATTAAAATTAAAATTAAAATTAAAATTAAAATTAAAATTAAAATTAAAATTAAAATTAAAATTAAAATTAAAATTAAAATTAAAATTAATAATTAAAATTAAAATTAATAATTAAAATTAAAATTAATAATTAAAATTAAAATTAATAATTAAAATTAAAATTAATAATTAAAATTAAAATTAATAATTAAAATTAAAATACAAACTTCTGTTTACTAAACTAAATCGTTGTCTTTCAAATTCTGAGAATACCCTCTATCAATCCTTCTTCACTCTGAGACTAAGTCCTCAAAAGTCAATGACTCTTGAGTTGTGAAAAGGCTGATAGGATGTACTCTTAAAGAACAAATGAAAGATTTTCTTGGTAGTATATCGGTCCCCTTATGGTATCAGAGTAGTTATGGTATCAGAGCCATAACTATGGTAGTTATGGTATCAGAGCCTGGTGGGATTAATTTGTTAAAAGAGATAATTTTTACTAAAAAGAAATTTCAAGACTAAATTGAATTCGTATTTTTATAAACAAACTATTTTGATTTCTTTTTGAGTTCTAAGAATTTAGTAATCCTGAGTGTTTCGCCAGTCTCGTATCTAGGAAGTAAGTCCCGAAAGAGTAGGGCAATATAACCTAGAGTTTAGTCTGGATTGTAAGGAAAACTAATCTTTTAAATCAATAGGATTTCAAGATGAGTTCGTATTTTAAGAATACGCTAGATAAGTCTGAATCAACTTCATCTTCACGAATTAGATCTTCAAAAGAATCTAAAAAGATTATAAATAGTCATGAAACTACTATAGATGATTTCCAAGGATCAATTGACAATTGGGAAATCCCAAGAGTCCATAGAGACCAAATATACCAAATCTCAAGAATAAATTTCTTAAAAACAAATTTTTCAATTAAAACAGAAGAACGTGATATTCAATTAACTAAACCTTTTGAAACAATTTACTTGTTTTCAGAAAATGCTTTGCGAAAGCATAAAGAAAAGAATTTTAAATATATACATATTGGATTAGTCCAAGTTGGTATTAAACCGCTTTCAAAAGAAGGTCTTAACACTTCAATTCTAGCTATCTTAAGAGATACTAGATTCAAATTATTTGAAGATTCTTTGCTTAGCTCTATAGAATCGAGTTTATGTGCTGGTCCAATATCATTCGATTGTTATCCAAATTTCACTGTTTCTCTAAATGATAAAAATATTTTAAAATCTTTAGTTTTACAAGTTAAAACACATAATTATAAAATGATTGAAGGATCAATCTCGATTGCCTTGGTTTTTAGATTACATTATAAAGCCATGACAAGTGCCTTTTCTTCAAAAGTAAAACTATCAAGTAAAAAAGGTGAGACCCTCTTACTCCAAACTGATCTTTCAAAATCAAACTCCGTTATTCCAAGATCAATTCAATGGAAAGATATAAATCTTCCAGATGAATGGATCCTTGAAGGACTCACCCAACCAAAGCCTCAAAAACCCGTAGAACCAATAGAGCCAAACACGCGTCTAAAAAATATTGAACAATCTAACGATGGAAAAGTAAAACTTTCCTTCATTAGGCCTAATGATAAAAATACCGAAGATGATTTATCTTATGAATCCTCTTCAGCCATGGGAACTATAGACTTAGGAAGAATCTCCCAAATAGGTCGTAGTATTCCAATTCAAGAACCTAGATATCAACCACGATTTTCAACTTCTGATATTCCAAATTCGATTTTAAGAAATGTTGATTTTCAGACACAAATTCCAAAACCTGTTTATACATCAAGATCTAGTTTTGAACAAAATGAATTTGTTACCAAATCTGAGCCAACTAGCCCGACATTTTCGGCTATAACTGATAATATGGCAAATGAACTAAATATCCTAGAAAAAGACTTTGAAATAAATAAAAAATTCCTACGAGAAGATTTCTATTCGAAAAATAATTTACAAAAAAGAAATTGGTTTTTCAAAAAATTCTCAAAAAACAAAGAAAAAATACAAGAAGAATATTATGAATATCTTAAAAAACATAAAGTTCAAGTTTTATTTTTCAATTGGCTTGAAGATTATACAAAAGAAAATAACATTTATTTTCCTTATTCAAAATCAGCAAATCCCATCACAAACCGAAATAAATTTCCTGAGTGGGAAACACTTGCTAATGGAAAATTACTTCGTTCAAATCACCCCCCCTCAACAAGGAATAAAGTTTGAATTATTGGAAAAACCAATTGAAGCAATCCCTTTTAAACTCCCCCAAGAAGATGATAAAACAAATGTCAAAAACATCATTCTTCAAAACAATTTTTCAAACACAAACCTTGGTACGATAAGCAAACAACTTGATAGAATTGAAAAAACAATTTTAAAACAACCGAACCTTCCAAATGAAACTTCAACCAGCAAAAAACTAAAACTTCCAATTTTCGAACCTTTCCAAATCTCAGAAACTAGTGTCAAAACTTACCAAAACACAAATATAGAATTCATTCGCGCCCTTCAAAGCCAACTAAGCCACATAGAAATAGGAGAAAATAGTAAACACCAAACTTATGATGCCCCTGACACTCCGACTTCTAAAATCCAAAAAAATATTAGGCTCATCCAAACACCTAATAATCCTGAAACACAAAGCTCAAATATCCAAATAAATACTCTATATCACGAATCAGATTCTGATAAAACCCTACACCAATTCCAAAACAATAAAATAAACCGTCTTGATTGGAAAAACAGTCATGAAAACCAAATAATAACAGCACCAGACCTAGGACAAATTCAACCAGTAGAACAATCTAGGTTTAACTCCTCTTCGGTCTATGACTGGAATCTAGATGGAATATCTGAATATAATATCTTAAATTTCCTCCAAAAAATGACGATGGCTGCAAATGCCTATAGAACACAAATAGGAAATGAAGATAAAACTGTAGCTGAACTCCTTATAGCTGGTTTCTCAGGACAGCTTAAAGGATGGTGGGATAACTATCTTACTAATCAGCAACGAGGAGAAATCCTTGACGCTATAAAAGTAGATGAAGAAGGCATGCCAATTCTAGACAATTTCGGAAATCCCCAACAAAATGCCGTAGCAACTCTAGTCTTAGCTATAACCCTTCATTTCATAGGAGATCCTTCAGTCCTTAGGGACAAAAACGCAGAACTCCTTTCAAATCTTAAATGTAAAAAACTAAGTGATTTCCAATGGTACAAAAACACATTCCTCACTAGAGTCCTTCTCCGACAAGATTCAAACCAACCTTTTTGGAAAGAAAAATTTCTTGCAGGACTACCAACACTCTTAGGAGAAAAGGTTAGAACAAAGATTAGAGAATCTAGTGGCATCCAAATAATTGATTACGATGATTTCACTTACGGAGAATTAGTTAGTCTTGTCCAACAAGAAGGTCTTAAAATCTGTCAAGATTTAAAACTCCAAAAACATCTCAAATGGGAACTTAGAAGAACAAAAGTAGAATTAGGATCTTTCTGCAAACAATTTGAAATAGATCCTAATAACAAAAAGTCATGTGTAGGTGATTGCAAGCCAACATACTATTCCAAAAAATCAAAATTTACAAAAAGAAATTTTAAGGAATATAAGCCACGAGAAAACGCTTGGAATAAATCTCGAAACAGATTTAGACCAAAAGAACCCCAAAACAAACCTTTTTACAAAAACCTAATGTGCTATAAATGCAACAAGAAAGGCCACACTTCAAAATTTTGCCGTCTAAATAAGAAAATCCAAGAACTCGATCTTGGAGAAGAAATCTCAGCCAAAATATCAAACTTTTTTCTAGACTACTCTTCCTCATCGAGTGATTATGATTCTGAGCCCTCATCTGAAGAAGCCTTGCAAGTTGATGAACTTAATAATTCGTCATCTAGCTCGGACTCAGATGATAAAAAACTCCAAGTCCTAACAAAAAATCAAGAGTTCCAATTAGAAATCTTGAATTCAATCTCAGACCCCCAACTAAAACAAAAATTTCTTGAAACAATTATTTCAGCCCTAAATGAAAACCAAAAAATAGAAAATCTTCCAAAAACCAAAGATCCATCAACTTCAAACTCTTCGTATAACTTAACCACTATCCTCAACCAAGGGAGAAAAAATAATTCCAAAACTACTCTACAATCCCTTCAAATTGAGATCAAAGACGTAAAAAATGAACTCAAACATTTAAAAGAAAAACAAAAAACGGATTCCGAGTATTTTCATTCAATATTAACTTCTAAAAAACATGATGACTCCAGTCCCCTTAAAATTAAAATTAAAATTAATAATTAAAATTAAAATTTATAATTAAAATTAAAATTTATAATTAAAATTAAAATTAAAATTTATAATTAAAATTAAAATTTATAATTAAAATTAAAATTTATAATTTAAATAAAAGTATATAATTTAAATAAAAGTATATAATTTAAATAAAAATAAATGATTGCAATCATTGCACGTACTAAGATGCTACCTAGGATCCGACAAAAAATATGCCAAAGTGATTTAACATAGTTGTACCATAGTTGTACCAACTTTTGCAGTTGTACTCCAAAATATACATAGTTGTACTTTAATGGATTATATAATAGTTAGTTGTACCATACTAAAAACTTTAATTTTATAGTTGTACTTATGACATTTCATCTAAAGGATACATTTACTATAGTTCAATGAAAACAAATGTGATAAAAGACCATTTTTCACCATTTTCAAAATTTATAGTACTTCACATCTAAACAAACCTTAAAAATTTGCATCCTTTAGTTTGGCAGCCCGTATACTCCACTTGCAACCACTTTTTGCTTCACGACATTTGACCACGTATAAACATGTATCGGATTTGATAATATCAAACTCGAAACATTTCTGATGGGAAATTTTTTCAACTAAAACTTGCACTTCTGCCTTACTATGAAAATCTTGATGCAAAGTAACATTTACACCATCTTCCCATGCACCATTTCCTTCGTTATTTCCTTCTCTTTCTATTTCTTCTGGGTTATCCAACACCAATAAATCATCATGATGTGAAACATTTTCAATATTGTTCACCAACCCATGTTCTTCTTCGTAAGGAGTAAGTGTATCATTAATACATGCTGCACTTACTTGATCCTCTATTTCCTCACACACCTTATTTTCTCCTAAATCTTCCACATGCAAAATACTCCCAAATTTATCATCAAGAAATGACATAAATAAGCAAATAATTCCTCATCGTCCGATATAAATGATGGTTTTTGCTTAGGATCTGCATTTGGAATGTATCTCATTTTCAGCTTCATCTCTCTTCACCTTCTTGCAAATGGTATGAACCAACTCATAATAAGTTATCTCCTCTATAGATTTCTTCATCACAACAGTGTAAATTCGATCTTGGCTTTGAATCCATTCCATATAACCTCTTCTTTTAGTTGCATAATATCCTCCATAATCAAAATGTATGATTATGCATCGCCTCTTATTCATTTTCTCCTGAAATCGCATAAAAATTATTTGAATATTAGTTTTACGGTACTCTCAATATTACTAGTTGTACCAGTTGTACGAAATATACACAGTTGTACCAGTTGTACAAAATATACTTAATTGTACAAAATATACTTAGTTGTACCAGTTGTACTAAGTATACATAGTTGTACCAGTTGTACTCATTTTCTGGGTAATTTCGCCATTTATACAATGATTTTGATTTCTTTCTAACTACGACTCCCTATGATTTCACCTCTATAATCCCAAAAATTAACAACTTTAATCAATATCCGACTTTAACCCATCAATAAAACAAGTTGAATAACCCAAATTGTAAACAAACATCAAGAAAATTTGAAACCAAATTTAGTTTTTAAATCTTCAACAATTTACCTATGAACATTGCATTTATAACCTCCAAAATTGGTTCAAACCCACCCAAAACAACTACAAATCGTTTATATAACATTAATAGAAAATGAAAGTAAAAGAAATTACCTCAAATAAAGCTTCAAAATTCGAGGTATGGTTGATCAACTATTTTCCCGGATAAAAGGAAGAAGAAACAAAAAAAGATTCTATTTTTTTCTAAATTTGATTGGTCCTTATTAAATCTCACATTAAATTCTCACCAATCACAGTTACCCACTTCATTAACTTCTCACCAATCACATTCAACCACATTTCCATCTCTCCTCTACCGTGTAAAAGGTAATTTTATTTCTTTTAATTTCATTTTTTTTTAAATAAAAAAAAGAAAGAGGGGTAAATTTTGTAATAAAAGGTATATTGGATTAAAGAAAGGTATGAAGACTTACGAGGAAGTGTATAAGGACATTTTAGATTTTGATCTAACCGGAAATGACTTACTTATTCACTTGTCTTTCTTTTTTTACTGTCCGGAAAAAAAGAGATTATTGGATAAGGAACATGTAAAAAATACCTTATTTTTAAAGTTTACAGAATATCAAATATAAAAAGTTTGAGGGTATTTGTCTTCAAAAATATAATCTCAAATTCAAGTTTAAAGAATTTGTATTTTTCACCATAGTCTTTATTATTTGATCATAATTAGTTAAAATAATAAAAAGTTATAAATAACTATAGAGCATACATTACAATTTCTTACAAGGGGTATCAATTAATAAGACATTATACCGAAAATAAATACTGTTAATAAATTTAGATTCTATTGTTGATAGTAATACTCGTGAATTTAGTTGAAATAAAAACCATACAAAAAAATCTCAATAACAATCTCCGATTGTACCAATTTTTTTATGTAAAATATTTTGGTAATTTTCAGGTTAGTGACTTATAAAATTACATGTGAAATTTTTGTAAGATATAAAATTGTAGAGACAAAAATGGTAAACAAAGACATTAAAATTTTTATTTGTAAGATGTATATTTGTAAGGACTAAAATGCAAAAAAAAATAATTTAAATTTGAGGTTTCACTATTCAAAATCAAAAAATTTAATTATAACAATACTTTTATAACATAAAACCTTTAAAATGAGGTTTTTAAATTTTTCGGAGATACTCTAACATAGAATCTGGTAATAAAAATTCGGGTAATATAAAATGAGGTTTTAAGATTTCTACTAAACATAAACAGTTTCCAACTTATTATCTTTTTGTAGTATTGATCTGATTTATTTTGGTTTGAATTTTGTATACTGTTAATTTTTATAATAATTATTCTATTTGTAAAGTCCAACATATTAAATTAAAATTTATGAGATTTATGTCCAATGAACTATATAGGGCTTTTTATAAATCATGTACAATTTCGATATTCCAATCAAGAAAAAATTATGGATTTGCATTTTGACATAAACATTACAAAATCAAAATTACAATGGAAAAAATACAAAAATCCATTTCATTTCTACTTTCAATTAAATCCGTTTCATTTCTACTTTCAATTTCAAGCCGCTAATTCCGAACTCTATCATCCCTTGAGCTTGATGGGAGGTATAGAAGGATCTAAGTGATCCAGTGTATTAATTAGAATATTATGAATATATTGTATATTTATTATATAAATATTTATAGATTTGTATCTATAATAATTTAGGAAACTCTTATACTATATACATGTATGTAATGTAAAGTATGATTATGAGAGCAATACAATCCTTCTTCCAATGACAAACTCTCATCATCTTCAATAAGTTGGTGGAATTCTGGGTTTTGTACTCAAGAAATAACACTTTGAATGTATTAATTGATTATATATGGGAGTATTATAAAAATAATTTGGTATTTTATATGTAATTTTTATGAATTTTTTTGTGTGATTTATTATTATTTATATGGAACCTTATATTATCATGTAACATTTTATTTTGTACTTTTGTGTTAGACATTTTTTCTTTATATTTTAGATTTATTTATGAAAATTATATCATCATTACTATTTTTTGTTAATATTAAATAATATAATGCAAAAAAAGAAAAATTAGAGATGGATTTGAGGGTATAACTAAATACCTTTAAACCTTTAGTTTGAAAATAAGTAACCTTTAAAATAAGATTCCTTATTAGAGATGCCCTTGTAATAAGGAAAAACAACTAAGCACGTTCGCCCTAGCCGCATGTGAAGGAAAATTTGGCGATCTCCGTTTTAGACTTCACACGGAAGTTGTGGGAGGGTTGTAGATCTATGTATTTTCCGTTTATTTGGCTTTTTAGTTTACTTCGGTGGAATCGTGGATAGAACCAAAGGTGTTGGGGTTGTGTCGACGGTCTCGGCGTCAGTTGTCAAGGTTTTCTGCCAAAAGAGTGGCTGGATCTGACGTGTTACTTCGGCATTGGAGCCTTTGTTCTCAGACGGTTTGCCATTGGTCATGTTGGTATCTGGTTCTTCAAGGCAAAGGGTATGTCGTCGTTGGCTAGGATCTCTGGCTTGTTGAGGCAAAAGGTATGTCCTTCATCTTTGTTCATGGCAAATCTTTAGAGGTGTCAAATGAGTGGTTTGTCCATGTTTTGCCTATGTTCAATATATAATGGGCGATTTATGGATAAACTCATTTACGGAGTGTGTTAACATGGTATAAACTCAACTTCGTCCACGAACAAAATGGATCAGACACTGTTGGACTAGGTTAAAATCGAATTTATCCAAATTAAAAATTGCGATTTCTACTGATTTATGATGGTTTCTGGTGATTTTCGGTAATTTTTAGCGGTTTTCGGTTATTTCCGGTGTTTTTCAGTTTTCTGGCGATTTCCGGCGGTTTAATCTTAGGACAAATTAAAACATAACTGAGATAGCTCATTTAAAGCGGGCGTTAATTGATTTGGTCGTTAATGGACACAGTCAATATTTTATCCACAATTAAAATGAACAACATCAGATGGCTCAAAATGGACGTGAACACCTTATTTTGACACCTACAAATTTGTCTTGTTTAGGCAAGTGATATATTCTTTGCTTCATTTGTTGAGTACTCACTCCTCTTGCATGGGTCTACTGTAGGTTTATTTGGCTTTGGTATGTTTGTTTTGTGCTTGATTCTATTTTGACGGTTTCTTGTCCAATTAGGATTTCAAAGCCGTTAATAAAACTTTGTTATCTCTATTTTTTTTATTTTGAATTTAGGTTGCTACATCCTCTTTCTTCTATTACTAGTGACTCCCATGGCTTAGAATCACTTCCTTCATCATTCCTTCTTCCTTTTGGTGAGTCGATTAAGTGGCTCTCTTATCCTTCTCTCCTAGAAGTCAATATTAGATGTAGCCGATGTCTAATTTGTTGTTGCTTCCACGTTGTTATCCCAAGGAACCGCAAGTTTCCTAATTTTTCAAGTCTACAAGACAAGAAGATCAGAAGTTGTGGTTTTGATGTTTTCACTCGCCATCAAAGCAGGTTCCATTTTTGAGTTTAGACCAGGTTTAGAGATTATAAGGTTGTGATTTTCTTTTTCTTAGTTTAGCATTAGCGTGTACCTTAGTCTTCCTTCTTAGTGTTTTGTTTTGGGTTAAATGTGAAATTTATTTATGGGAGAAATAAGTTAGAGATTAAAACAGATTCCTTCTTAGTTTTCGTTTATTCCTTTTATGGCTTTGTCTCCTGAGATCCCGAATTAATTTAGTCGGTTGTTTTAGTTTTGTTGTCTTGCTTTCTAGGTTTCTTCGGTGTTTGTATTCAACTTTATCTTCAACTCAATCATTGTGAAAAAATTCAGATGACATAATAGTCGAAGTCAAAACAATTCTCATTTGTTTGAGAAATATTACCTCGAAGTGGGTCCGAGACCAGCCCATAATTACATTAAAGCCCAGAAAAGCTCGACGGACTTCAGACGGTAAACTAATTTTGTTAATTGCCAATGATGGATTTCAAACGAAAATTTTTGGTAGCTTCTTGTTCAGTTCCGCTTCCGACAATATCAAATTACCACTTCTCCCTAAATCCTTAGACTTTTGGAAACCTCTTCGCCGCTTTTACTGTTCAGCTTCGTTGTCACTCGAGTCTACTTACGTCAGGTAGATTATGGAACCGGAGATTCATAACTCGAGTCTACTTTCGTCAGGTGACATGTATTTTTCGTGAGCTCAACTCAAAATCTTTTAAATAATATATTTTTTGTAATGAAATTTTTTTGTGGCAGACCATATTGTGAGAGACGTAGGAAAACAACAATAATCTAAGAAAGAACCACCGATAATTTGTATTTACTAAGTCGAGGCTCACGATAATAGTATTGACAAATCATGGAGATTATGGACTCCACGTACAGCGAGTATCGTAGGCGCTATACTCAGTTATGGCTCAAGTTATTTCTTTAGAAATCATACTCACACATCCTACGATAGTCGTGTTGATTACCGTAAGACCAAACTGTTGTGTTGATCTATTGGAAAATTCTTACAAAGACCAGCGTAGTCTCTGCAGAAAATCACGCCATGGAGACAGATCGTCAACATATAAAAATCTATTGAAGTTTGGAAAACTTAAGATAATTTGAAACATGTTTAGAATGAGAAAACTTAGTGTGTTTTCTTTCTGAACTTTTATTAATTAGACAACAAAAGTTGGCCATTGGGAGAGTAGCTCACATTCCGTTTCCAGCTGCCCGGTTCGAGCCAATCAACTCTCCTCAAGTTTGTGGTCTATAAATGGCCCCGGACAAGAAAACTTGTTAAGTGATTGATATCCTCGTAAATTATTGGGCTCGCTCATGTCCATCTTCAAATTATTATTACTCTATTTTTTCAATTGTAAAAGTAAAGTAATTCCAAAATGCCGTTTTTATTCCTTTTGTAAAAAAATGATGTTTTTTATTTTTCAACGTATTATTTAAGTTTTAGTTTTAAGAAAAATATTTCACAATATTTTGTTTGTTTATTAAGTTTGAAATTTTTTATTTGAAAATTTATAATTTCTATTCTTTTCAACAAAGGTTCAATGCTATCTATTGTAAAACTTTTATAAATTAATATTCGATAAATTAATAAATATTATAAAATAACAAAAATTTTAGTCTTGGCATAAATTTTGATTGCAAATCTAGAGAACTAGCTCGTATGTCAAAAAAAAATTAGTAATTTGTATTAAATATTGTTGTTTTGCTAACTATTTCCAAAAAAGAAAATCAGTATTTTATCAGTTTGAACATATCCACGAATACTTGAATTTTGTGTAGTATTCAATTCACGGTTCTGGATGAACTTTTTTGTTTCCTTTAAGTTTTCAAATAACTGCATGAAATTGACTATTTGTTTAAACTTAACTATTTAGTCTTATTTTATTTCTAATTATGTGGTGTATTGTATTTTTATTCATAAAATACAGTTTTAATCTACAGGAAAACTTCTATAAATTAATAATGTCATGATTTGGACATTTCATTAATTTATAGAGATATTATCTATAAATTAATAAATAGTTTCAATTGGTTTATCATTTAACATTTTACTATAAAATCACTAAAATCTCAAAAATTTAAGTTGAAATGATTTATTCTAAATAAAATTAATATTTTAGATGTTATAAATTTACAGTTTTTATTTGAATATTTAATATTTAGAATTCTTTTTAATGATGAATAACAAAAAATATTAATGGTTTCATTTATTCAAACAACATACATATAATCAAATTTATGATTAATGATTTCAACTGTCATATTTCTAACAATAGATAATGCTACAAAAGTAAGATTGATGTATATTTTAGACTTACAAGAATATTGGCTACTTTGAATCTTTGATAATGAATTTATAGACAATATTTAATTTTATAGATTGAAACACAACATAAAAATTATTTAATACTATCAAAATTAGGGACAAACTACCAATATTCAGTTTAGAAAAAAACACTAAAACCATGAGTCTATTATTTTCTCTATATATACGTTGATATATATATATATAATTATTAATTTATAATATTAATAGAACCATATATTTATATAGAGATTTCAAAAAATTATTATTTTATCGAATTTTGTTAATTTTTACATTGGTCCTTCGTAACTAGAGCATATCCTTATGCCACAAACCATTTCAAAGTACAAAAGAGAATTGTGCAAGAGCATTAGAACAATCTTAATATAAGATAAACTCAATCCTACTTCACATCTGCTGCTGCTTCATCTTTATTTCCATTTCCTTCTTCTACAATCCTCTCCACTTCTTTTGTCTCTGTCGTAATCTCCTCCTCCATGTCATTATCATCTTCTGTAAGAAAACATCTCATCACTACCAACTCTAATCCTCAAATATTCTCAGAAAAAACTTCTTCAACTGCTTAAAACAACACCATATTAAGATCCTATACATGTCCTAAAATCTTACCTTCATCTCCAATACCCTCGGTGTCTCCCATGTTAAGACTCTAAAAACAAAAAACAACAACAATACATATTAGTTTCCAAGACAAGTATTGGTACTTTGGTTAAATGATTCTTTTCTTTCAAAACAAAACCATTGATCCTTACATTGAAATCAAAATCTCCAAAGTCCATATCTGCTCCTCCTCCTGCTAGTAATAAATCAAAGATCAGCCAGCTAAGTTCACTAATTTGAGAAGATAACTAATTATTCGTGTTAAGTAATCATTCTTTTACCTTTATCTTCATCTTCATCAACCCATTTATCCCAATCAACTTTCAAGAACACATGAGATTTGCCTTCTTGTTTAATCAATCTGTTCCACCATTTGCTCTCAGCTTTCCTCACCATGTAACATATACACCTCGAGCTAACACTCGCCTTACTCTCCTGCCAAATCATCATCACATCTCCCTCAAAATCACCATTTCCAATATCTAAAAATCAACTAAAAAAGGTTGATATTTGATCTTACATTCACATCGACATTGTCAAACAGATCAAGGTCCACCTTGTACGGTGTCTTGTTGGCTCCACGTGTAGCAGAGAAAAAGAATTTGCCTTGAGGCTCAAGCTTTAGCTTTATATCTTCAGCATCAGGTAATTCTATGGTTATGTAAACCTTATCAGACCTTTGTGCCCACTTCACCGTAGGATGTCTACTGGATAATTTTGAAGCATATTAGGACCAAAACTCACTAAACTCATAGACTCGTTCCACAACCAACAAAGACCAAATTAAATAGCAACAACACTGAAATGAAGATAAACCTAAATAACGAAAGAAAAAGAGAAAGCAAGCTATGAATTGAGTTACCTCATTTTCGACGAGAAACAGAGGACCAAATTGTTTAATGACACGACAAGCGTTTGTATAAAGAGTATATAAGGACCAAACTCTCTAGATGCTTCTGTTATGTTCTAGCTATTGCTCCACAAATTTAAATTTTATGGACATTAATAGAGAAAAAAGCCCAGTTTTTATAGGCCCATGTTAGTATTATTCTCTAATGATTTAAAAACCGGACTTCCTTCAAGTTATGGTTTAATCTGGTCTGACCAAAATTTCATAAATATTGAGACATAAGTAGATAAGCTATATAGTTATCTTGAATATATTTTTACAAACAATCACATAATTTACTTACTGTATTCTAAACTATAGAAAATGAGAAAAAATAATGTAGACACATATAACAAATAATCAAATTGCATGACATCTGAGTATCCACATTGTATCTTATATATCTATAATTGTTTTTTATATAATGTTTTTTATTTTATTTTATATACATAACTATAAAACATAAAGAAACATAGACACATGAATTCATGTTCCACAAAAATAACTCAATTCACTTAAATAAATTTGGTTTTAAATAAATATCAAATTATGAGAAAACAAAGTTGTAAAAATCTTAGTTAAAAACATTTGAAAATACCAAAATCGTAATATTCGGGTTTGATTTAATCCAGTCTGGCCTATTTTCAGTTTTTTTTTTCAGGATTTTAATAGGTTTATAAGGGTCGGTACCTATTTTTTTTTAAGATGCCAAAAAAAAAAACTATTTTGGTTTTCAATAAAACTCAGACAGGACAGACCATTGGTTCACGGTTCACCCGGTCCGGTCCGGTTTCTAAAATCATGGTAGCGTGTGAATCTCAGCCTTCGCAATCTAATCCTACGTGTCGTCACGCGAAGCCAGACCTTCTTCTCCAAGCAAAAAATAAAATAAAAAATAAAATAAAAAATAAAATAACAGAAAATACGACTGCAATGTATCTGAACATATTAGGTTTTTTCTTCTCTGTATTGCGTTTGATAGGGAGAGACAAAAGTGATGATGGACTTGACGTGTGAGAACGGAGCTTTAGCTCCAGGTTTTAGGTTTCATCCAACGGACGAAGAACTTGTTGTCTATTACCTCAAGAGAAAGATTCGCCGGAAAAAACTCAGAGTCGATGCTATCGGCGAGACCGATGTCTACAAGTTTGATCCTGAGGAATTACCTGGTACAGTACCTTCTCCTTCCTTCAATTTCTTTAAATTTCATTTTGATTTTTCTTACGATTTGCCTCAAAATTGAGATGATTTGCTCTGTTTTGGGATGTAAATGAGATTTTTTAAAAAGCTTCTGACTTTTAAAATGGACTCTTTTTTGAATCTATTTGCCACTAATTATGAATTGCAATTTGATTTGGCTATATTCATCAATAAATTAAACTTCGAATATGGTCTATGTTGGTGGTGTTATGTTTTTTTGGGATCTATATGAGTTATATTGCCATGTTTTTAAAAGCTTCTGAATCTAAAAATGCTCTGTTTTGTTTTTATTTTGCAGATAAAGCCTTATACAAGACTAAGGATCGTCAATGGTTCTTTTTTAGTCCAAGAGATAGGAAACATGGAGGTAGGTCAAGTAGAGCGACCGGTCGTGGCTATTGGAAAGCAACAGGTAAAGACAGAGTAATCAAGTGCGATTCGCGCGCGGTCGGAGAGAAGAAAACACTTGTTTTCCATAGAGGCAGGGCTCCTAATGGCGAGCGGACTAATTGGGTGATGCACGAGTATACATTACATGAAGAGGAGCTCAAGAGGTGTGGTGATGTTGAAGATTCTTATGTTCTTTATAAGATTTATAAGAAAAGTGGGTCTGGTCCTAAGAATGGTGAGCAATATGGAGCTCCTTTTGTTGAAGAAGAATGGGCTGATGATGGTGATGATGTTGTTGAGCCTGCTCATGTAGTTGATGTTCCTGTTAATCATCAACTTATTGGTGTTCCTGTTAATCAGCTTGTTGGTTCAGATGGTATTGGTAATGATATATGGGCGAGTGGACTTAGCCAAGCTGAACTGGATGATAAAGATATTGAAGAGCTGATGAGACAGGTTAGAGATGAGCCTGGATTTGTTGGATCGTCATTGGATCCAACAATGAATTCTCATGTAGAAACGTATAATCCGATGAACCTGCCAAAAGATGCGTATTTGGAAATCGATGATCTTTTGCTTTCTGAGCCTGAACCAAGTTCTGTGGAAGCTATTATGGAGAAGAACTGGAACCAGGATGGTTCTGGTGTCTTGAATGATAATGATTTCGTCGATGTCGATTCATATTTCCGTGATTTTGATGCTACAAATCCTCAGTTAGAGCCTATCGGTGGTTGTTTGAAAATTGGGTTTGGACAAAGTCTTGAGATGAATACTTCTTTGATTACTGACCAGGCTAATAATAACCAGTTCCAGCAGCAAATAGAGAAGAACCAAGCTATTAACTGGCCACTTCGTAACAGCTATACCAGACAGATAAACAATGGATCATTGTGGATGCAAGAGGTAAACAATGATGGACTTACCGCTACCCGGTTTGGTGAGGCGCCTAGTACAGGTACTTCAAAAACCTTTGTCACTTGCATACTAAATGTTCTATCTATTGTGGGAATAAAGCCAGCTTAAAGGTCGTTAGAAGAGCTCTTTAAGCTGGCTTTTGAATTCTTGATTCTTTTGCTAATCATATTACATTTACAGGTGATGCATCTGAATTCATAAACCCTCTTACTTCTGGTATAAATAAGGAAGATGAAACAACAAAAGACGAGTCAAGTCAGTTTGCTTCTAGTATATGGGCATTCCTGGAATCAATTCCTACAAAGCCAGCAAATGCTTCAGAGAATCCATTTGTTAACCTGAACGTAGTCAGAATGTCAAGCCGTGGTGGTCGTTTCAGGTTTGCTTCTAAAACCACAGGTAACAACAATGTTGTAGTCACGGTTAACAATACAGCAGCCAAGAAGAAGAAGTTTGGAGGAAACAACAACAACCACAAAGGTTTCTTCTGCTTGTCGATCATTGGGGCTCTGTGTGCTTTATTTTGGGTGATCATAGGAACAATGGGAGTTTCAGGGAGGTCTCTATTGTGCTGAGAATCCAAAAGTTCAAGAGTTTGAAAAGGCTAAGAGAAAGAAAGGTTCAAAATTCAAAATAAGGTTTTTGTGTGAGCCTTTAACTGAGTGAAGTCATTGTAATTAGTATCAGTTTTTGTCTTTGGGAGTTTTCTCTCGTATTGTTAGAAGTTATTTTTATTGGTAAGTTTTATTCGTTTTGTGTGGTTTTAACTCACTAGGTGCATTGACTTGAACCAAGTTTGGGAATTAATTTGAATTTCAATCTAAACAAGAGTGATTTTTCTTTTCTTTTCTTTTTTGCATAGGGATTCATTTATCTACTTTATTATATGGAAAGAATTGTAACATTTTCCCTTATATTATACACATACCACAGACAGATACATTACTTTTTCTCAACCTTCCTTACTACACCTAACTCTTCTCCGATTTCTTCAGCCACAAGGACACAAACAAAATGACATTCTCACGGCGTCGCTACGTTCTCCTTAGCCAGAGGAGCTATCTCTTCACCATCGATTCCAGCTTCACTTCCAGCCACATTTAGAGACAAAAGTACCTTCTCCCACAATCTCGCGGGTCCCTGCAATACATTCAAGATTGATTTCAACAGTGCAATTAAACAAAGTTTCAAACTTTTGAAAAGAATTGAATCACTGACCTTCCAGGAGAAGTCTTGTTCCATGCAGTTCTTGACCATCTCTTTCATTGCGGATGTTCCATACACTGCAACAGCTCTTGCCACAGCCTTTGCTGTTGCAATCACATCATCTGGATCTACAACTTCACACTGTAAACAGAGTAAAATTGTTATAACTCTTTTTTTAGATCAATTTTGTTGTAATATATGAAAGGAAATTGTTATATATAGAAAGCGCAAAAAGCAAGTGATTGTGAGTTACCTTGACGTTTAATCTTCCAATGTGGAAACCTGTGTAGCCATCTTTAACAGTGTCCACAAGCCCACCAGTTGATGCCACAATAGGGACAGTTCCATATCTCATGGCGTGGAGCTGAATGAGACCGCACGGCTCAAATCTGCTTGGTACAATGATGAAGTCAGCTCCAGCAGTGATCATATGAGCTAATGGCACGTTGAATTTCGCCACTCCAACCGCTTTCCCCGGGAATTTCTCTTCCAGTTCAAGAATCTGAGCCTCCATCTTCTTCTTACCGGTTCCCTGTAAAAGACATCAGACAAGATACAATAAGTTTGTGAGCTGATTTATGATCCCCAAGTCAACTGTTATGTGTACTCACAAGGATAATCATTTGAACATTAAGTCCCATGAACTTGGAAATAGCTTCAACCAGAATATCAGAGCCCTTTTGCTCCTCTAATCTCCCTATGAAACCGATAACCGGGACATCTCTGTCCACTGGAAGTCCAACAGCAGCCTGAAGTGCTTCTTTGATCAACGGCTTAGCATCCGTAACCTGCAATAAGCATGTAAAAAGATCGGTAATGATTTCCCGCAGCTTCTTCTATCCTTATGCACTGATCTTTAAGAGAAATCTTACAGTGGTAATATCGTATTTGATATCAATGTACTTGTCAGTGGCCGGGTTCCATTCTTGAATATCCATTCCATTAATAATTCCAGAAACTGTTTTCATTCGAAGGTATGTATGCAATTCCACGCCTCTATCGATTCCAGAGATAAGTTCTTGAGCGTAGTATGGACTAACTGTTAAGACACGGTGCGCTTCAAGAATTGCAGCCTTCATCCAGTTAATTTTTCGTCCTTTTACGGGTTTTTCATACCTGAAAATGGAACAAGAAGTTAAAGTAAATTATGTGTTGAAACATAAAACAAATGGTGTAAAATCCGTTCTTCTGAGAAGATTTTGTAGAAATGAGTACCCATCCATGAAGTCGAAAGAACTTTTAAAGCTGTCAGGCAAATTGAGAAGAGAAAAGTCTTCAAAGGCAAATCTTCCCTGGTAAGCTATGTTGTGAATGCAGAAGACAACCTAAAAAGTAAATACACATTGTCAAACCGACAGTTTGATATGCATCAGAGCTAGAGTTTCAATTCAAGATTTGGTAAAGATTGCTCCTCTATAGCTAATTAACATGATGAAGGAACACAGGTTTATACATATACCTTTGCATTCATGTACATTCCGCGGGATTGATACATAGATTTGAGGTAACATGGAAGGAGAGCAGTGTGCCAGTCGTTGGCAACAAAGACCACATCTTCACCTATAACATCAAAGAGATTAAGATTTGAAATATTCCAGAAACAGAACTATTAATTTCTAGAAACCATCTTAGGAATGGAGAAATCATTTTCTCACCATATGGTCCAGAGAAATACTCGCTACTATTCAGGTTTAGAACTCGTGGTGCCTCAAGGGCAGCCTACCAAAAGTAAATCAAATTATTAAAACACAGATTCTGCATTAGCTATGAAAACAATCCATCTAGGCTTCATGTTTCAATCAAATGAGATTCAACAACAGAAGTAAAAGGCAAAAGAGTTGTTACCAGACACAACAAACTGAACCGGAGTTGATTGTCATTGTAGTCTACTCCAGTTATAGGACCATAGATTTTGGATCCTGTTTTCCCCATAACCTGCATTTTATTATTTCTCATGAGCTGATTCAAAGTACAACACACCTGAATAAACCTTTTCAATGATAAAAAACAAACCTTGGCAAGGAAGATTGGATGGTCAACAAAGACACGATCAACTCCTCTTTTGTAACAGTGAAAGAAACGAACAGTCTCAACTCTATCCCCAACTTTGATCTGCATGATATCATCACATAAACATTACAAGCTAACCTAACTTGTATAACATTCATATAGAGCCAAAAAATGGAGAGGGTTTTACCTGAACCACTACACAAGTGTCCCAAGCATCTTTGTATTGGTCATACCTAGGGCAAACTGTCATCACACGGTGGCCTCTAGCCTAACAAAGCCATATACATTTGGGTTCATAAAAAATAAATAAAGACCTCAAGACATCAAATCAAGCTGAACTTACGGCCAGAGCTGGAGGCAGACCACCGAGGACATCACCAAGACCACCAGTTTTGCTCCATGGACCAACCTCAGCTCCAATAAAGATCACACTCATCCCTATCTTAATCTCACAGACAATCTTACCAGAAGACTTAAATTTAGAAGATCCCTTTGAGGATTTAACAGTAACAGCTTTAGCTTGAGATCTCCTTTGAAGCCTATCGACCATGTTGAAAGACCTTGGCCCACAGTGACCTTTCAAGGTGATCTGAGACAGATTAGCGTTGATCTCAGAGGCTGAAGAAGCTCCATGGTTACTGAAAATTGAGGCTCTTGAGACAAAGTGTGAAGCAGTCACAGTTGCCATCGTGAAAACAATCCTTTTTTTGCCAGTGAATTCAACACAAAACACAATAAAAATCGATCCTTTTAATAGAAAGAATCAATCTTTGAAAAATATTACAGTAAACATAAGAAAAACTCACAGATTTTAGCGGCAACTGCGGAGAATTAGAGGCTCAATGAGACTGTGATGCAGAGAAGAAGATGGTCCGTTATGTAAAGAGTAGTAGAAGGCTCAAGGCTGGACTGACTCGAGTGCCACGTGGCTTTGTAATAGTGGACTGACTTAAGTGACACGTGGCGTTATTGTAGTTGTTGAGGTGCTCAATTGGTTCAATCACATGAGAACAATGGCATTGTCCGAGAATATGCTTGAAATCTTGAGGCTAAACTTTTAACTCGGGAGAACGATATTTTGGTTCGTACGTTTTGATCCGAGTTAGCTAAGAATCGACGGCTGAGGTTTGTTTGCGTTGGGAAACAGAGCCCTCTTGGTGGGACCCTCTGAACTTTGCTTGTCCTCGTGCACCTGAACATACCTTTGGACGACATTATTTCCTGGCCCATTTGTTAAATTAACGGCGGAGAATTTTGTCATGTTTTTATATTTTATTTTTGTAAGCTTAACCAATTGCTTCAAAGTGTTATTGTATGCATCTGTAATAATGTTGATAGAATTTTCAATAAAAACGAAATCAGATGTATTGATATTCTATTATATTTTGTTGTGACTTTTTGTCTTTTAAAGTTTCTTGAGTGACGAAAAAAAGAAAAAGTTTCTTGAGTTGCATTGCATATACAAGTTTAGATTCACTAAGCAAAAAACTAACAAACCGTAAGATACTTCATACTTCCCATAAAGTCACCTAATATGAAATCCTTTTAGTTCAAACACATTTACTTGTGGAGCTTTTTAGGAGGATCTAGAATTGTAAACTTACAAACTTATTAAAAATATGTTGTAGCTACTATAGTATAAATCATCAGATTATAAATTTCTATCAAGAAAAGTACGGTGTAATAATGGTCTGGAAAAGATTATGGTGGTTAAAATCGGCAAATTTGAATCTTGTAGCTAAGTAATTTGTTTCACGATTCTTGGAATGTTAAAAAGGAGTAAATGTCATGATTAATTATTATTTTGGTTGTTGATGCCGTATGGGTGGATATCTATCAGATATCCACCATTTTTATAATATTTGAAGCCGTCGAACTTGTAATTATCCGGATTTGGATACAAAATTTTGGATATTCAGATTCTAATTTTAAAATTATAACTATTATATATTTCACAAAAACAAAAAGATGTAATGATAAAATGATACAAAATTATTTTAAACCAAAGTTAATAATTAAAAGATGTCGATTTTGTATGTTTTATCTAGAATTTTGGAGATCGTTAATGAGAAAAAATGTTTGTGAAGTTAAACATTGAAAAATTGTAAAAAATATTTTTACCAACTAAATAGATTTATGTGATAAAATTATTTTATGTTTTTAAAATCACCTAAAAACTTTATGAAAATTGTATTTGTTAAAAATAAAATAAATATTATGTAATATATTACTCCGGATCTGGATATCTACCCCTAAAATATTTATTATATGAATCCGCCAGATCCATAATTTTAATATTTAAATCTAGACATTCCGAATATTCGAATTTTTAGACTGGATCAGACCTGATAACGGATCAGATTTTGGATTCTGGGTAATTTGTCCACCTGATTTATCGTAAACATAGGAGATTGTGTGATGTTGCAATGTCTCCAAGACAGCTTCACGCATTCACAAGAACGTAGCCTTTGCTCCATTTTAAATGTGTCCATAATCAATTTCTTTGTCTTTAGAAACTGGCATTTTGGAAAATTAGTCTATTCACTATAATATATCCCAACTTGTATCACATTTGTTGTGTTGCTTGTAGTTGAAAATGCGCCACTAGTTTGTATTTTGGACTAAATACATCAAGTCGTGATTCTGCGACTCCAACCAAAAAAAATTAGAATTGTGGGATTTTGTAATTTTTATACTAAATCATATTCCACAATTTTTGGTACTAATTTACAAGTTTTGAAATGTTTCATATGCGATTCCATAATTTTAGAGTTATAATGTGGTTCACAATTTTTGCATCAAATAGGCAACGTTAAATCATAATTCTTTCACTGCTCTATTGTGAAACCATGATTCCATTGTTCTCATAAGCAAATTTAACATTTTTCTCTTTATTAAGGATATTGGTTTTAAGGATATATCTTCTCTTTTTCTTTTCTTTCATGATTGTGTGTTTTGTTTTTGTGTTTATGGATGTGTAGTGTCATATAATGATGAAAGATACAAATTTTTGTTTCTTTTAATGAAAGAAATTTAGTCAATGTTTTACAATGGGAACCGAAAAACCTGAATTTTTTTCCGAATCGCCGGATCAACAATGGGTCAACTTATTAGTGAAATTTCAATTATATATATAGATAAATATGATTTCATCCTATAAATATTGTTTCATTCTAAATAGTAATAATGTATTATATGTGGGACAAAATATTCATATAAACGCACGATCAACCACGAGTCAACATATTAATAACATTTAAATTATGTATATATAGATAGATATTCATCCTATAAATATCGTTTCATTCTAAATAGTAATAATGTATTATATGCCACAAAATCTTCATATACTCTACCTGATCAACCACGGGTAAACATGATGGCATTTTAATTATATATATATATATACCAAATAATAACATCAATCAGACGTGGAACAAATTTAACCAATAGAACAATTTAGGTTTATTTTTTTCAGTCTATAACTGGAATCTAATAGAATATCTGAATATAATATTTTAAATTTCTCAAAAAAATGACAGTAATTGCAAATGTCTATAGAAAACAAATAGGCATTAAAGATAAACTGTACCTAAACTTCTTACAGGTGGTTTTTCGGAACAACTTAAAGGATGGTGGGATAACTATCTTATTAATCAGCAACGAGGATAAATTCTTGATGCTATAAATGTAGATGAAGAAGTCATGCCAATTCTAGATAATTTCGGAAATCCCTAACAAAATGTTGTAGCAACTCTAGTCTTAGCTATAACCATTCATTTCATAAGAGATCCCTCAGTCCTTAGGGACAAAAACGCAGAACTCCTTTCAAATCTTAAATATAAAAAACTAAGTGATTTCCAATGGTACAAGAACATCTTCCTCACTAGGGTCCTACTCCAACAAGATTCAAACCAACCTTTTTGGAAAGAAAAATTTCTTGCGGGACTGCCAACACTCTTAGAAGAAAAGGTTAGAACAAAAATTAGAGAATCTAGTGGTATCCAAATAATTGATTACGATGATTTCACTTATAGAGAATTAGTTAGTCTTGTCCAACAAGAATGTCTTAAGATCTGTCAAGATTTAAAACTCCAGAAACTTCTCAAGTGGGAACTTAGAAGAACAAAAGTAAAATTAGGATCTTTCTGCAAACAATTTGAAATAGATCCTAGTAACAAAAAGTCATGTGTAGGTGATTGCAAGGCAACATGCTATTCCAAAAAAATCAAAATTTACAAAAAAGAACTTTAAGGAATATAAGTCACGAGAAAACTCTTGGAATAAATCTCGAAACAGATTTTAACCAAAAGAATCCCAAAACAAACTTTTTTACAAAAACTTAATGTGCTATAAATGCAACAAGAAAGGCCACACTTCAAAATTTTGCCGTCTAAATAAAAAAATCCAAGAGCTCGATCTTGGAGAAGAAATCTCAGCCAAAATATCAAACTTTTTTCTAAACTACTCTCCCTCATCTAGTGATTATGATTCTGAGCCCTCTCCAGAAGAGGCCGTGCAAGTTGATGAACTAAATGATTCATCATCCAGCTCGGACTCAGATAGTAAGAAAATTCAAGTCCTCACAAAAAATCATGAGTTCCAAATAGAAATCTTGAATTCAATCTCAAACCCCCAACTAAAACAAAAATTTCTTGAAACAATTATTTCAACCCTAAATGAAAGCCAAAAAATATAAAATCCTCCAAAAACCAAAGATCCATCAACTTCAAACTCTTCATATAACTTAACCACTATCCTCAACCAAGGAAGAAAAAATAATTCCAAAACTACTCTACAATCCCTTCAAATTGAAATCAAAGATGTAAAAAATGAGCTCAGACATTAAAAAAAAAAACGGATTCCGAGTATTTTCATTCAATATTAACTTCTAAAAAACATGATGACACCAGTTTGGAGGAACAAGATAACATATGTTCAGAAAATATAGAAGATGATCTAGTAGAACAAATACAATCCCTAAACACCATGCCAAATGATTTCCTCTTTGTACTAAGAAAAATCACATCTCGGAAATACAAAATAAAAATTACACTTGTTTTCTCAAAAAATTACAAGATAGATACAATTGCACTTTTTGATACTGGTGCTGACCTAAATTGCATAAAAACAGGTCTTGTACCAAGATATTTTCATCATAAAACAAATGAAAAACTCTCAGCAACAAATAATTCACAGCTTAGCATAACTTAAAAAAACAGAAGCTTCAATATTAAAAGACAATATTCTTTTCAAAACTGCTTTTGTTCTCACAGATGATATATACAAAAGCATCATTCTCGGAACACCATTTATAAACCTAATAACACCATACAAAGTTAAAGATAATTCAATTTCTTTCAAGACTCAAGATAAAAAATTATCTTCCAAATTTATGGAAACTCCAAAGAAAAGGAGTCTAAACTTAATAAAATCTTGCTCAATACAAGAAAATTCTATAAACTCTCAAATTAATAGTAAAAAGTTCCATTTAGAAAACCTACAAACAGAATTTCTTGTTGAAAAAACAAAAGAAACATTAGAAACTTCAATTACAAAAGAGAAAATTTTGAAACTAAGTAAACTATTCGAAGAACAATTATTTTCAGATTTACCAACGGCCTTTTGGGATAGAAAACAACACATAGTTGATCTACCCTATGAAGAAAAATTTGATGAAAGAGAAATTCCTACAAAGGCTCGTCTAATACAGATGAACTCTAATTTAAAGAGCCATTGTAGGAAACAAATTTCAGAACTTCTAAACAAAAAATTAATTTCGAAATCAAGATCTCCATGGTCTTGTGCAGCTTTCTATGTGAACAAAAATTCAGAAATAGAAAGAGAAACTCCGAGACTTGTAATAAATTACAAACCTTTAAATACGGCATTAAAATGGATTAGATATCCAATACCAAATAAAAATTACCTCTTTCAAAAACTCCACTCAGCACACATATTTTTAAAATTTGATCTAAAATTAGGATTTTGGTAAATCCAAATATATGAAAATGATCGATATAAAACAACATTTATTGTTCCTTTTGGGCAATACCAATGGAACATAATGCCTTTTGGTTTAAAAAATACACCTTTGGAATTTCAAAGAATAATGAGTGACATATTCTCAGAATATTTAAAATTTTGTATAGTATATATTGATGATATATTTATCTTTTCAAACTCCCTTGAGGAACATTTCAAACATCTAAAATTTTTTTCACTATGTTGCACGAAAAAATAGACTTGTTATTTCAAAACAAAAATGACTTTATTTCAAACTAAAATCAGATTCCTTGGTCATTACATATCCAGAGGTATGATAAAACCAATAAAAAAATCATTAGTATTTGTGAACAAATTCCCTGACAAAATCTTAGATAAAAACCAATTACAAAGGTTCTTAGGAAGCCTTAATTATGTTCTAGATTTTTGTCCAAACATCAATAGATTAGCTAGTCCATTACATGATCGTTTAAAGAAAAACCCAACCCCATGGATAGAAGAGCATATCGCTCCAGTCCAACAGATTAAAAAACAAGTTTTAGAAATCTCATCTCTACATATAACAGATCCGAATTTGGAGAAAATTGTAGAAACATATGCCTCTGATATTGGATACGGGGTATTCTGAAACAAAAAGAAACAACAGGTTGTGAAAATATAATCCAATTTACTTCATCTCATTGGAATGAGACCCAAAAAAAATTACTCAACTATTAAAAAATAAATACTAAGTATAGTTTTATGTATACAAAAATTTCAAAGTGCAAAAGTTTTTACTAAGAATTGATTGCAAAAATGCAAAAGATGTTTTACAAAAAGATGTTAAAAATCTTGCTTCAAAACAAATTTTTGCCTGATGGCAGGCATTACTAAGTATTTTCGATTTTGATATAGAATATATTAAAGGAGAAACAAATTTTATTCCAGATTTCTTGACTCGTGAATTTCTCCAAAACAGGTATGATGCCACCAACGACGATTGACAAAGGAAAAATCCTTTTTTAAGCCCAAACCAAGAAAGATTACAAACTCCAAACACTTCCAAACCAAAAACAGAACCCGAAACACAACCCTGAATTACGGTTACTAAAAAGAAACCAGAAAAAGAAGAAAAAACTCTTCAAACACCTGACGAGATTTTAGATCAGATACGAACCTTACAACAAGCTTTTGAAAAAAAAAATTCAAAACAAGAAAAAGGTAATTCTTCAAAAAATACCCTTTTCTCTCGAGATTTCCAAAATCCCTGAAGCTTCCTTAAAAATGATTTCAAAACAAAAACAGGCTTTGAAACAAACTTCAAAACCTTTGAACAATTCTCAAATTGTTTTAAAAGAATTTTCACAAAATATTCCTTCATAATATTTTGAAAAATCAACTTATCAAAATGTCATTACAATTGAAAATGAATTTTTTGAAAATGATCCGTTTTTAACCATCGAGGAGTTTTTTTTGGGAAAATTAGTTTTTTAAACCATTCAATACAGATAAAATTGTATTATTTTATCAAACAATTCTAGAAATTACGGGATCTGTTACTTTCAAACACAATTTTTTAGACGAAAGTCACACAGCTCCTACTTACTCTACTTTCAAAATCTATGACATCATTTCTCCGAGATATTGGGATTATGATCTTAATGACAATATAAAATTTCCATAAAACTCTTCAAATCTCTTTTGTTACGATGTCTCATTCAATTACTAGGATTATAACCAAGTTTGGTATAATTCCTTCTTAATTCAGTCACCCAAACACAAACACATTTGGTTGATCTTTTTCGATACCACATGTAACCTTTCTAAATCACCGATTTGGTTCAATCAATGGTGGAACAACTTCGGTTCTGTCATAAACATCTTCAAACCTCAGATAAACAAATCTTTCCAAATCTTCAAAAACAGTTTCATACCATCTGATGATGAGGAAAGATTTTCCGCTTTAACCCTTTTTTATTCCAAATTTTACTTACCCTGAGTTTTTTCATGGACCTTTAAATTTTCAAATGATGCAATTCCTATCATCAGACGAAAATTTAAAGTCAAATGGTGGAACAAATATAGAATCCCCTCAAATTTATATCCTTCAAACATCCCCGAATGGATTCGAAACCAAAATTCAAAATCTCTTAACCCACCGACTTCACAAACATTTATCCAATCACCAGAAATGACCCATTTCTTAGCTCAGAAATAAAAAATGTTGTCTATGTTGATAGCCGCAAAATCAGAGGAAGAAATCAAGACGATCTCGATGCGATTCTTACCAACAATATCAACTCAGAACTCTCAAGCGTCAGGAAGTGAACTTGAGATAGACGAAAATAACTTATTTGGTAACAATTCTATGTAATATAAAATTCAGACTTTAACTTAAAAAAAAATCTGGAAAAGAACAAAACAGATACAATACAAACATCATTGGAATCCAAAGAAGACATCAAATTCAAATTTCAACTACTATACTGTGAATTTGTGATTCCGCTAGTTAACTTCAAAATTTGTTTAAAATAAAGTGACGGTAAAATGCAAAAACTAAAGTTACTTCTTGGTTTCGCAAACAACATTTATAAGATTTAGCGGGAACGAACAACCGCTTACTCATCAAACCATTTACAAAACAATTGATCTAACGTAATTATGAAAAGAGCTTCCACAGAACAAAAGAAGGGTTCAAAATAGAGATTCAAATGTTGACTTGTGCTTCATCACCTACTTCAAGCTTCTCCAAGATTGTTTCTCTGAACTCTCATGGGGTTTTTGGTTCGAGTTATTCCTTGTTTTTCTACCCCTTTTTTCCTTTCTTCTCCATTGCCCCATGTTTGGATTAAAGTTGGTTTATTCGATAGGACATTTTTATATCCATAAACGTTTGATTGAGTGTTGTTTTTTTTGTCACCAGGTTTGATTTATTTTATTTTTAAAAAATTGTTACCAAAAAAAACATAGGCAATGGTTAAAAAAAATTCAACTTATAAGGAATGGTAACATTATTAAATAAATAATAAAAAGATTTGAACATTTTTGAATTGTTACTTTTAAATACAAATGCATGTATAATTCAAAGACAACTTATTGCATACTAATGATTGGTTAATTGTATCATTGTGAATTGTTTTACCATTCAATTGTGTAACTATGATTATGATTATCACACTGCTATCAAATCCCATTGCCATTCAGAAGCTTAGTTGACCACCCAAGCTTAATGTTTAGTGAGTAGTTGACCACCTAAGGTCATCTCCATGCAGGGGTTCTCAATGGATATCTAGATATGAAAAAAATATATATATAAAAAGGATGAGAGAGAATGAGAAACGATCTCAAATGATAATATCTCCAAAATTATTGAAAACTCCATTTGATATATGTTCAAATATATTTGGTTCAGATCCTCTTTTAAATTATTCAATTTAATTAAACACTAAAAATATATTAAAATATTAACGAGATATTAAAGAGGAGAACATCATAGATGGAAATACTCCAAGGTCTCTCACATTTTATGTACTTTTTCTTTATCTTTCTGAACATTTAGTAAGAAGATTGTTTTATTGGATCATGAATTATATGCTAGATTATGATGATTTGATAATTAGATAATAATGTTTTTATTGAAAACTCCATTTGATATATGTTCAAATATATTTGGTTCAGATCCTCTTTTAAATTATTCAATTTAATTAAACACTAAAAATATATTAAAATATTAACGAGATATTAAAGAGGAGAACATCATAGATGGAAATACTCCAAGGTCTCTCACATTTTATGTACTTTTTCTTTATCTTTCTGAACATTTAGTAAGAAGATTGTTTTATTGGATCATGAATTATATGCTAGATTACGATGATTTGATAATTAGATAATAATGTTTTAAGTTGCTTCTTGTTAGTGAACTCAATGACTCCTCCCACGAAAATGGGCAACTTAGTGGTTTCTAACAACATGAAAGTATTGCTTGTGCGGGCTATCAACAGAGTTGGAAGGACATCGTATTCATCATTCTTCCTAATTTCCATACGGGAAAATGTTTTGAGAAAAATGAAATACATCGAACAGCCTTTACCGATGAGACCCTCATGGTATTTGACTGAATTGAAGTTTGGAACCTTCTATGATCATGTCAATTTTCTTTTTCTACTTTATCAAGAATTTTGCTTTGAAATCTTTGCCTTTTTGCCATGAGGTATAACCTCTTCCACTTCAGATTGATCATCTTTTTGGGAATGGTTAAGTTATCTCAAATAAATCTCTGAAAACTCGCCGACTACAAAATTTGCTACGAACAAGTCTTTTAGCGTTTTACAATCTTGGTCGCATAACCATTCTTCTTATGGATGGTGCAAAAAAACATTTTTTTTTATCTCAAACTTACTTATCACTCGGATACGCACTTTAAAAAAAAAAATCCTTGTTTACGTTATATTAATGAGATCCTCTTCCGAAATTTCGAGCTTCCTTACCATATTTTTGGTCAAACTTCTTCCCTATTTCCCATGAATTTGATTGTTTAAAACTTCTTCACCCAAGTAGTATTTTTTACTTCGGCAATGACTTTGTTCGACAAGTGTTTTAAAGCATATTCGAACATGATGAGTTTGTTAAAGATCAATTTCCCCAGGGAACATGGATTTGTGACATAATTAATTTTCCAAGGCCGCTAAAGCAGGAGACCATTACCACCTGGACTAAAGTTGACATCTTATGCATTCCTTGTTGTACATCGATCCTTCCTTATCCAAATAGTCTTACGACATGCCTAAACACAAGAAGGAAAAGCCATGTGATGGGACACACTTGGGAAAACAGAACGCAATAATTTAAGATTCAATTCTGACAATAGTCCAACTCCATTCAAATAATGTCTATCTACATTCAACCCAACTTGGACCCCAAGAATAGGCTTATCAGCTTCATCGTATGGAGCGCGTGTTTATCCACGCTAAACCTTTATCTACAATTTTTTAATTAAAAATTCGTATTTGATTGGAAAGGCCACCGCTATTTCTTTGATTTGAAAGTTCAACTTGCTTATATGTAAAGAAACGAATATTCTCTTCTAGAGCTTTTAACTTTCGGTAAATTCATGAATTCACCATAGGAATCTAAACATCAATTTTTGTGTAATTTTTTCTCTAAAACCTCTTTAATAAATTAAAGACTAAAACAATTATACTACTACTTTAATATGATGTTATAATGCCACACTAAATTTGGTATGCTATTATTCACAACACCAAACACTATTTATTTATTTTATTAATAAATAGATACATTAAATAAATATAAAATAATAAATTAAATAGATATAAAATGATAAAATGAATAGATATAATAAAATATTATATATATATATGTATATTGAAATGGTTTATTTAATTGTATTGTTTTCAGTATTATATTACGTATTGAAATAGAGAATATTATTATGTATTTTTATAAATATTTTTAATGTATTATGTTTTAATGTAATATAATTATATAACAATAAATATTAATCAAAACTATTAAATATAAACAAAATATTTAATTTAATAATAAAATAATATACAATATTCTTTTAAATGTGATTTTTGTTTTTTTAGTTGAAGAAGACCCAAATTTTAAAGCTAATATTACATCAAAATAGTGATTTTTCCGTCAAAACCCTATATATTATGTTATCGGTTTAATGACTCTTTTCTAGAGAAAGCCAGGTGAAAATCGATGTGTTTACATCAGAAAATAAATACATATTAATGTAATCCAAACGATCCACATTATCCGTACAAAAATAAGATACAATAAAAAGTAAATACAAGACATAAGTTTAGAATGATACTCTAAAAGACAAAAACTAATAACTCTTGAAGTTGTGGAACACGCCGCAGGTATATGCTATTCGAAGTGGTGTAAGCCTAACTGATGCTTGATGGTTGACTTTTGGGAGATACAATACCACACAAAATACAAAAGTATCCATTGTATTTTGAGAATCCAAAATTGTGCCTGAAGTGCCGAGACACTCAATCCCTGAAAAGGATGGTCAAAGTATGGCGAGAGAAGACTTGTGAAATCCGAGATAAACAGGGGCTTGGTTGCCAAAGGCAGAAGAGCAAATCTTTGATCTCTTAATACCGTAAACGTAATCCATTTGGTATCATTCTTCATAAAGAAAGAAGACACCATAATTTTCTTCATAGTTAAAGATTTTGAATAAAATAAAATCTTCCTAAGGAGTATACTTGGTAGAAGTAATCAGATCCAAAGGTAGAAAATAACACTATATTACTCTCCATAATGGAGAAAGTAGAGACAAAACGATCATTAACAATAGATAATAGTGAAGCTAATCCCTCAAGGAAGTTGATACCACAAATTTTTTCACGGGGAAAAATAGTATATGGTTCGACGAACTCAAAGTAACCACGTAATGTACATCTTCACAATTGATAAGACAACCGACTAAAATGAATACCAATGGGCGGGAAAAAAGACAAAAGAGTTTTACTGGTCTCTCCATAAAGGAGAAAATTGATATAATTTGGGTATCTAAATGGTTTCTTAAGTCCATAATACATCTTGGTTTTATAGAAACCCATAAATGATTGTTTCTTGCACCAACAAAAGTCCATAATTTATTGTTACTTGCCAATAGAGGTTCAACAGTTAGGTATGTTGGAACATACCCTATATTGAAACATACTTTCATGACCTAATTTGACGTTGAAAGCTTGACGGCGGAACAACTTCACCGGCAAACACAATGGCGGATCTGCGAAGTTGAGAACGACAATTAAGATAATGGTTAAGATAGTCTTTGGCTATGGATGCCGAGAAGTAAACCAGGAAAGCAGAAACAACCGGCATCTCTTGACGATTTTGCTTCCAGCGGCTGAGGCGAAGCAACATATCCTCCGAGACTGTTTAATTGGGGTGGTGGCGGAGAACAAACGGATATGAAGAGTGGTAGAGAGGTTTGCCAATAGAAGAGGCAAGGCAATGATGGGAGGAGAAGATTTTCGGGAGAAAGCCGAGAAAAACTCGCCACTAAAGAGGGTAGAGGGAGAACAAGAACTTTGTCGGAGGAAATCTCTCGTCGAAGGAACACAATCAACCGACCTGAAATCCGGTGTCTCTGTCCATTCATCAAGGTCAAGAAAGTACATCAACAGTTGAAAGCATGACTTATAAACTACAAACAAAATTAAAGGAGTTGTGGTCCGCCATCGGTGAGCAAAAGCTCTACTAATGTCGGAGGGCGGAGAATTGGCGGCTACCTCTATTATGTCGCTTGAAAGAGTTTGAAATTTGAATTTTAGAGAGACAGAGTTTCACCCCAAAAGTATAATTTAAATTTGACAAATCCAAAATAGTGTAAATTTAACATTAAAAATGGTGTATAGGGTTGGAAATACCCTAAGTTACCTTACCACATGACTTTTTTTTATCATGTGAGTGAATGACATGTCTTGTCTCTTTAATTTAGGAAATTATCATGATTTCACGGCAAGTGCGTTGCATCATACGCGCCGAAGAAGCAACATGGAATTGGATTTATCGAAGAAAAAGCCACCCAAATTCTTCACGCTTTCCTTTATTCAACACGGTCTCGTTGTATATATAAACAAAACCTTATTAGTCATTGTAAAAATCACACACTCACAAAAATCTTTCTAAAGTTCTAAGATAGATCTCTCTACAGAAAATTCAGAGTCACTCTTGCTTTATTACTATCTTTTGATTCGATCATGAATTCGATGTTCAGTGCCTTCGACGCTCTCTTCGCTGAGCTCATGGGAAAGAACCTTATGACTTCTTCGTTTAATGCTACTACCGCCACCGCTAAACCTGCGGCACCGCAAACGCAAACGCAAACACAAAATAAGGAAAACGCAAGTAGCAAGAAGATGGGTTTGGTGCAGAAGACTCCGAGGTTTGCTCTGGAGCTTGATGGTCTTCACTGCTTCGAGACTATAGTCCGTTCTTGATCTGTTCTTGAGGCTTGACTTCAAGATCAGAAATATTTTGCTCTCAAATTTCTTGTTATTTTTATTCTATTTATTCATTATAACATATTAACATGTTAATGTTAATATGTTAATGTTAATGTTAATATTAACATGTTAATGTTAATGTTAACATGGTAAGGAACATGTTAATGTTAATATTGTGTATATGTTTTGGGATATTAATCGATTTGATCGGATTATAAACATATTAAAAGAATGTTCCTTGTCTTTCTTCTTCTTGATTCTCCGATTTGTGTACATACTTCTCCGGTTCTGGCTAGATGCAGGGTGCCAATTCGGTTCGGTTAAATTCGAACCAGAACTACCTTACCAAATTTTAGTTGTTTTTTTTTCTGAGTTTACTCAAACTTCAGATTCTTTGAAATACATCAAATCAGATTTTTTGTATTCCTAAAATCGAATTTTAAACTAGAACAAAGTATTAAACAGAACTAAAATTCATTTAAAAGTTAAAAACCTAGAAACAAAATTGAATCCAAAGTCCAAACCAAAAACGAGATTAGGTGCCTTACTTGATGAAGTGGCATAGTCTCATGGTTTACCTTTTTTTTTCTTTTCTTTCTGGTCCTTTTACAATGTAATTAAATAAATTGGCATCTGAGAAAATGGAAGAAAGATTTATTAAGTTACGCTTGTTTCATTCAAGTATGGCTGAACTTTAGGATTTATCTTGTTTTTTTTTTGCTAATTGAACTTTATCTTCTTTTTGCCTTTAAAACTAACATTAAGTTTCAAATCCAGACTAATAGTAATATCCGAGACTGTAACCAACACGATCTTTTCAATGAATTTGGTGCTAAATTCGAATCTATCAATGAGCAAGCTCAAAAGATAGAAGAGCAAGTACCGGTATATAAAATAAGTGTTATTTGATCAGAATAATACTACTATTTTATTTAATTACTAAATTAATACTCGTAAAAAAATTTACTAGACTAACTCTATTTTTTTGTAAAATACATTTAAAGCATAAATAATTAAACTATTCACAGAAATACCATTATGAATTAAAAATAATAAAACTTAAAAAAACAAAATACAAATAAATAAAAATATCCAAAATTATTAATGTCAAAAATCATTGAAAAAAACATAATTTTCTTTTCGAAACAAAAACCGCTGAACCCTAAATTGTCGTCACTCGCGTAGCCATAACTCTCCAAATACACTATTAGACTCTGGAATTACTTAATTTTTTTGGTTAAGGAAATCAAACTACGTTCAAGAGTGGTGTAATCACACGACGAAAAAGTTATTGCACTAGTAAAGCAGTTCATGAGGAAAATCACAACAAAACCATTATTTGCGAGGTCTATAGACTGTTAATTTTTCCGTTAAATTCCCTAAGCATGTTTAATTTCCAAAGTTTAGCATCTGGATCAATAAGTTGGATTTACCAAACAAATGACCGAATTTTGTTTGTTTGTTACTTGTCTTCTACCCGAACAAATGACCTAATCAACACCAAAGATTTGTATCGAATGGAACCAAACAATAGAAAAATAAAAGATATGTAGACGATAGTTTTCATGAACCAAATCAATTTAACCCAAAACACACCACAAAACCATATATTTCCGAGTGATAATTATTTTAAAAAGTTAGACCCAGAGAGAATCATAAAAGACATCAATAAATCACAGAAAAGACAAACTAACTCCATTCCTCATCTATAATAAGATTCAAAGGTTTACCATTAATTGATTGGATGATATAAATTAGGCTGTCAAATTGTCTATAATAAGGTCGTCATTGTCTTTGTCAAATTGCCACATCTCACGCAAAACCAATTAAGAAATAGGTCAACTCGCTAAAAAATGGAATATTTCAACTTTGTACTAACTCATATCCAACTCGGATTCTTCGCTTTCCTTATCCAACACGGTCAAGTTTCGTCGCGTCCTTAAGACAAGACCCAACAAAGATCTTCTTCAAGATTTCAAATAATGAATTCTATGTTCAGTGCCTTCGACGCCATGTGTGCAGAGATTATGGGTAAGAAAGTCACCGCTGATTCTTATGTCTACCGCTCTGAACGCAACGCTACTTCTTCCAGCGGCGGCGGCGTTGGTCAAACCGCGTCTGCGTTGAAGATTGATGAAAACGTTTCCAAAAACATGAATTTGCCGAAGAACCCACCAAGGTTTGCTCTTGAGCTTGATGGGATTCATTGCTTCGAGACCATAGTTCGTTCTTGATTAATCAAGATGACGAATTTTTGCTTGAGTCTTTTTTTTTTTTGGTTTTTGTTTGATAATTTCCATATGTGAATACAATTTTGATAATTTTCAATTCTTAATTAGAATCATCCATACTGATTGATTCATCGGTTTGCAATTTATGTCTAATTGCTCGTGTTTCACGTTTTGATTCGAATATGTATATATAATTATTAAAATAAAACGATTTTTCTTGTTTTAGTTCTTAGGGTTCACGAAAGAACCAAACTTTGTGTTGACCAAAAAAAACAAACTTTGCAAAGGATTTAAGGGTTTGGGAGGCAAAAATTGGGGGCTTTAGATGATGATGTCTGTAATGTTAAAACATGAACATTAATCATAAATCATATAATCAGAACCTAAACAGGCATAAGAAGAAGAAAGCTGAAACTATACAATACAGAAGGATGAAAATTTTAGAAACTGGTATGCCAAATTGCTCCATCGCCTTCTCCACAACGTTGATGTATTTCAAGCATTCTATCAACAGATTTGCAGATTCCGCTACAGCTCCAATCAAAAGATGCTGCGCAAGGGTTTCCTGCTTGACCCTTCCATTCACAATCTGTATACACACATAAAAAAGAAAGTTGCCAACTTGATTCTTGAATGAACCTCAATTTGTGCAAGATTTTGTCTTTTTACCTAAGGGTGTTCCGCAGCAGAGACTTCTATCATCGATATGTTCAACATCGAGACCAATGAACCAAGATCCTAAAGAGACATCTTCATTTGCATACTTGTGAAGTAGTTGCCTGAAAGGACACTGTTAAATAAACCTGTTTGGGATTTGAGAATGATTGTAAAGGAATCTGAGGTGAGAGAGCTAACCAGTTTACTGAGATATAAGTTGCTAAATCTTTGGAGATGGCGTAGATTTGTCCAGTCGCATGTCTAAAGTACTTGTTTCCTTCTTCACCAAACTTCCAATATTCTGGCTCATGGTATTTGACTCCTCTGCAACACCAGAATCCGAAAAAGTGTCAAAGATCTGTGTAAAAACATGAGTTTTTGATAGATTTTGTTGCTTACTTTTGAGCAAGGACAGGTCCTGACTTCATGCAACCAATGTACACTCGCGGTTTTGATCTATGGCGAGCCAATGTAGAACCAAGCATTCCTAGATGATAACTAAACTTTAGTTAACCTTTTCTTGGAAGAGTTGTAATATGCTTTCAAAGATATGAATGCTTGAAGTAACTAACCGAGATTGACATGAACATCATCATCCACTTTGACGTAAAAGTCTGCATCCCATTTTGCAACAGCAGATGCGAAGTATATTTGTGTTTTAGATGATAATTCATGATAACCTTCTATGTGATTCTGCAAGATTTAACCTTTTGATCAACAAAACGTGAAACAATAGATCGACATAAGCATATAGACGAGCAGATTTACCAGGCGAAAGAAGTCATTATGTTGTTCTTCTTCAGCTTCAATGGTATGGTCCAAGACTCCTCCAGGAGAAGAACTATTGAGAATGATTGACAATATCAAATAACAGCCAATGTTTGAGAACCAAAGACAGATTCAAATTGTACCTATGACCAATGACAAATCGCATTATGATTCCTTTCTCTGTCTCTAATCTTTTCAATTCATCTCCTGAAAAGAAATGAAATAAGCAACAATCTTTTTAAATACTTTTGTTTACTATCTGTTATGGAGAAAGAAGAGTTGGTTTGTTCTTGTTGAACCTTTAGGAAGCCAAGTTCCTCTTATCGAATCTCTTCGTTTTCTACTACTGAAAGCAGTCATGATTCCCATCACAAAGAACATCTTTGGCCGTTCCTTTGAATGATCATCTGCTACTGATTTTGCAACAGCTGGAGATCCATCTCTACCGTCAGATCTTGCTGCTCGAGCTGTAGCTAGTTCTACCTCAAGAGATGAAATTGTCTTGTCTAATGTCCTGATATGAAAATGTACTTATAAATCAATCTCTCATACATCAAAAACATGTTTTAATGAAACCAAGAAACTTACTTGATAACATCATGAGTATGCGAAACTCGAGATAAAATGTCTCCTTCCTAGTAAGACAAATCATACCAAAATTAAGATTAAAGTGGACAAAACTTGGAACTAATCAAGGTGATGTAACACACAATATCATCTACTTGCCTTGCTCTCACAATCAATAAGAGGATGAAGTGAGCTAGCTTGATCATTCTGCTCAGATGAAACTCTCTCAATGCCATCTACTGTCTCAGAAGTTGCCAAAAGCCTAAAGATATATATAAGGTGTAAGTAAGGTTTAAAAATTCGATATAAAAACAAGTTGAATCACTACAGCTAATCTAACAATTGAGCTTGTTTCATCATCTGAAATTGCCAAACTGTAACAAACATAAAAAAAAATCAATAAAGTTACCAACTTTATGCAAAATTCTGCATCAGAATGTTCCAGATTCATCAATGTGGAGACGGAGCATATAAAGTTTCAGACTTTAAAGCTAAATCTAAACGAAATCTCTTAAATTTCATCAACGGTGACAGTAACAGCTAAACTAATAAAAGCTGGTTCCCACAAGACAAGATTTTACACAGCAATAGCATTAATGAATCAGAGAAAGAATCAAATAACCTGTTAACGACGAGAACACCGAGAACGAAGCTACAAATGCAGAGAACAAAAACCCATCTCGCTGAAACTCCAGAAGTTGCAGATTTCTGATATCTTCCCATTCCCATTTTTTATTTTTTTTATAAAAAAAAAACGTTTTGAGAAAACCTCAGAGAGAAGAGGAAAGCTTGTTTCTTACTTTTAAGGTTGTCTAGAGAAAACAACCGCTGGTGAGCTCATCAAAACGACATAATCGTCTTCTTGGTTGATAAAAAAAAAAGAAAGAAAGAAAACTCAATAATGTTTCGTAATTGATTCCCACTTTTTTTGCTTTTCTTTTTTATCTTTTTCTCACCACTCCCTATTTTGCAGTACTAATTTAAAAAAAAAACAAGAAAAGTAGAGTTTTTAGTTTTCAAATTTGTGCTCAATCAAATCTCATTATTGCTGGCGAAATGAGTCGCGTGATTCGCAGCTTCACTGTTCTGTCCGTTCCAAGACAAAACACTAAATTCCAAATTTGCCCCTTTATTCTACAACTTTTTGTTTTCTTTGTGATTTTTAGATACTCTTCAACGGTTATGTAATTTATCTTCACCCAATTACTTTTCATATATCTAACATGTATTATAATTTTGGGAATAAGTCATATTGTATTTTATTCTGTTTGTTTTACTATGGGTATGCTTTGAGACAAAAAAAAGAAAAGAAAAGAAAAATAAACTGTGATTATATATGTATATAAATAAATTAGATAAAAATTGTTAAATGACTTTTGTTTTAACCAATGACCATCCTCTCAATGGTACGTTTACGAGATTACCAATACTACAATTTTTTGTTAAAGTACCAACACTAAATTTCTCGGCAGTGAATAATGTTCAAATGTTGATTAATTGTTAGAAAATGTATCTAAAATAATATCGATGCACGGGGCAAAAATATATGCACACCAATCTCGAATGTTGCTAGAAGAAGTGGTTAAGATCGACAACTCTACGATCGAGATTTAGTGAGTTTTTTCGTATCTCTAGTTAGGTGAAAAATTGTCTTTTTTCCCATCTATGTGATCTAATTTTCATTTTAGGTTCCTCTTATAATCGTACAAAATCTAACCATACTATATTCTTTTATGTTTGCGTATATATTTACATATACGAATAAAATGCCCATAACTTTGCTTAGTGTTGTCGATCTTAACCACTTTTTGTAGCTAAATTAATTTGTACTATGAGACCAAATCTGACCGTGCAATTAGTTTAAGGGGCTCGACGTCATTAGTCTTCAGAAATAGATCAAGGTTTTGATGCAAAGACTAGTATAATAATGTATGTAACTCGTGTTTTAAATAATTAAATTTAGACCAGAGGGTGGCCACCAAACTTCATTAAATTAATAAATTATAATGATTAGCACCATGACCCATCGGTTTAACGGGATTATGGGTTGAATCTACAGATAAGCACGTCAATACTATATTGTAAAGTTTCATACTCATTTCGGCTAAGGTACATACCTTTGAACCAAAGAAACATACTCAGAAAGACGGTTGATTTTAAATTCTATTAGAACTGATATGTTGTTAATATTATTTATGGATATGGGATTGTCTTGAACATTGATTAATGATTATTATTTTATTATGAATCTATGACCTATGAAGGACAAAGAAGTTTTCTTTTCTCAACTTTCTCAAGGTACTTTTGTAAGGAGTACAACAATATAGAAGTACATTTATAAAATTAATTTAATATTTGTTAAAAATTACATGAAATATCACTAGTATAATGAACAAACAAAAGAAAATTCATGAAAGGTAAAAATTCTAAACTATGTCGTCCTACCATCCATCTAACCAAACAAATCTATGATATATTTTTTAAATATATACATTTGAAATAAAATCTTCGCAAAATCTATTTTCAACTCTATTTATATTTTCTTATATAAAATAATTAGTTAAAAAAAATGTGGATAACTACTACATTAATATTTTAATAATAATAAATAAATATATAATTATTACGTTATAAAATGCATACATAAAAATAAATTGACCGATAGTTTACTTTTTTCTTATGTTTTCTTAATATTTTATTTTATTTTTATAACTTTTATTTTATTAAATATTATATAAAATACCATTACTAAATAACAATCAAACATAAATTAGGAAATGTTAGATTTTTATTAGGCACACAACAAAATACTTCCAGTAGAAGATTGTGAGTGGATATTTTCATCTTGTGTGCCACTTAATTCATGTACAACCATTTGGAATGAAGTTATTAGAAAACCAGAAGAACTGTGTGAAAAAATGAGCTCGAGAACTTAAGGTAAAAATCCATAAATGTTTCTCCTCCTGCATCAATTTTCCATCTTAGCAACTTTTCTAAAAGAGTCGTGGATCTCGTGGTATCTTTCTCTGAATCTGTATCTTCAACATTAGATGGTGGTTCTCAATGTTCGACAATAAGAACGAGAAACATGTCTAGTCTACTTTCAAGTTCTTAGAAGTACAATGTTCTGTCAAATTTGCAATTTTCTTGGCGTTTTCAATGGATTTTATTTCAGTCGTTATGGTGACATCAATCGAATTCAATAACATTGTATTTTTTATTTTTGGATGTAAGCACTTTAACATATTAATTTATTTCTCATTATGTATCATCATTTATTTTTCTTCTTGTGATCATCTCCAATAAAATGTTCAAATGTATAAACATATGTTTTTTTGTTATCCTCTTATTAGTTACAAATATAATTTCAAAAATAGTTAGAATAAATACTTATGTATATTATAAGTTGAAGAATTTAAATGAATTTACGATCATCTAACTTACCAAAATAATGTGGATCAATATAACCGTAGGTTTCAACCATTATTTCTGCATCAACTGAGTCTGTTTCCTCGGATAAAAATTTCATAATTCCAAAATCAAAAATTTTTACTCTTATTTCATCTTTTATAAGTATGTTGGAAGACTAAATCTTTATAAATATAGTAGTTTCTTCTAACTAGACCATAAAAATACTGAAATTTTAGTGCCACATCCAATTGGATATTTTCTAATTCCATGTCAAGGGGGTATAACCACACGTACTCCACTCGAACAAATGGTGCTTTCACGGGGCATATATCCAAAAAGTGGATAACCATTGTATTAATACTTTTTAATAGTAATAATAACTAATTAATTTTAAGTCAAAAATACATATAAGAAAATAAAACTGAACAGAATATATACATTTTAATGGTTTGTTTTAAATTTTATTTTATTTTTTTCTTACATTTTATTTATTAAAATTTCAGATTTAAAATTAACGTAAAATCATATTGATCAAGTTGGTTGAAATTTTTTTCAATCAGATATTGAACTTATGAGTCAAGAAGGATAACCGTCAAAAAAAAGGAGTCAAGAAGGACATACATAAGGACATGAAAAGTAATAATAACTAATTAATTATTAAGTTATAAACGACATATATTTTGAATCGTATTTTTATTTTTACTTTTGTTTCGTTTAGTTTTGCTTATATTTGATTTTTTTGACAATATATTTTATATATATTAAAAATTAATTAGATGTTATGTAAACACAAAACATGTTGATTAAATTGGTAGAAAAAAAAGAATTTCAATCAGATGCAGTTTTTCATAATTTTATAGCGCATTTGGTTTGCAATTTTATATACAAATTTTATTAATTTCATGTTTATGTGTATATGATTAGTAAGTTAATTAAAATCTGAGTATATGTCAATTTCTTACATGTTCGAGTGATAATGTGTCAAAAATAACAAGTTTTCTAATCTGTTGTTCTTTTTTTTTTCGTGGTCAAACGAGTTTTTCTCATCTGCTAAAATTGTTAATTTTTGGTAAAATAAATGTTCGTGTACCGACAAGGGTATTATTGTCAGTTTAGTAAATAGACGAAGGAGTGGGCAAACATGTGCGGGCACAAACTCAAAATTCAAAAAAGTGGGTTGCATGTTCTTGAACCGGCGTCGGTCGAGTAGACCAGTTGGTATCCGAAATTTAAGATCAATTATACAATTGTGATTTCCAGTTTTTATTATACTACTGCCAAATTTCTGTGTTATATTTTTGTCTTCTAAAAAAAAGACACTAAACTATCAAAACCCAAATAATTGAATTTTGGAATCAATAAACACGAGGCTGAAAAAATTACAGTACAATTACATTTTTTTAAAACTAATTAATATCCTTATAATAATTACAAGTTTACAACCATAATTAATTAATATAGCTCTAAAAACGACATATTTGTGAATATACCAGAAATTGCTATCAATTTAATAATGTATCAAATGAGAATTATATTTTATGGTTCCATAAAACATTTTAAAATTAAAATTTGATCTTAACAATCAGAAATTAAGAATTGTCTTCTTCGTTAGATCAAATTAGTAGAACTATATTCATCCCAAGTCCATGGCTAATCATATATGGCTAGTTAGAATTTTGAAGAGCATATATTTAAATGGGCCTTAAATGGATAACTATTACATTGATAATTTTAATAGTTCTTAATATTTTATTTTATTTTATAAATTTTAGTTTATTAAATATTATATGAAATATCATTACTAAATAACATTCAAATTTAAATTAGGAAATGTTAGATTTTTATTAGGCACACAACAAAATACTTCCAGGTTGTGAGTGGGTATTTTCATCTTTTGTGCCACTTAGTTCAATTGTAATAATTTAAAATAAAATTATTAGGAAACCAAAAGAATAGTATGAAAAGATGAGCACTATTAGGATTGAATGGTTGCTTGTTATATTTTGGTAAGCATATGTTCGGACTATAATACGCAGCAAACAAAGTATGCACTACAACATGTAATGGTATGCAGTATGGAGAGGTGTGTACAAAAATTAAACTTAATTCTAACAAATTTTTAATAATAATTAATAACATATTTTTTAATAACTACTACAAGATATCTTAAAAATTACAAATCAAAATCTATTATTTTGATTTTTCCATAACATATAGGCAATACTTTTTGGATGTTTATTATATAGGAGGATTAGCAAAAAATTTGTTTATCTATAATTTTTTTTTTACATAGTCACTTTTTTCTAAACTACCTCTACTACTAGATTAATACCATTTTTCCAAAAAAAACCATAAAACATGTAGATACACACCTATTAAGAAGATTTGAAGAAGACAATTTTTCATTTTAGGCAGTTTTAAGTAAGTTTTTAGCTTGATGAAAGTTGTTCTGAATTTCTAGAATAGGTATTCTAGCGAGAGAAAATTATTAGATTACGTATTTTAGCATTTGTTCATGGTTTGAAAATATTATATTATGTATTCTACCAATTGTTCATATTCTAGGGATTTTAGAATGGAAATATTAGAATACTTATTCTGAAATATTTAGAATACACATTCTGATGTTTTTATAATACTTATTCTAGCAGTTGTACATGATCTAGAAAATTTAGATTACGCTTTTTAGCAATTAGAATATGTATTCTGAAAATTTTAAAATATATATTCTGAAAAATATAGAATATCCAAAAGGATAATGACTGAATTTTAAAATTATTTAAAAAAATATCAAAGATAATGACTGAATCTAAAATATATGTAATTGTAAATATTTTTAAAATAATTTCAGTTATTAAATAAAAATGGTATTTAAAGTTATTAAATAAAAATCATATTTATTATAAAATTAATTATTTGTTAGATTAAGTTAAATCTTTATATTTATTTTTAAATATTTATAAAAATATTTAAATATTTATAAATATAAAATCTTTTTAAATAAAGATATATTTTTGAGAAATATATAAAATATTTGTTTATGTATCTTTTAAATATTTCTTTATTTAACATAAATTTATTAAATAACAAAATACATAAATATAAAAATAATTTCCATTATTAAATAAAAATGGTATTTAAAGTTATTAAATAATTTATGTTATTAAATAAAAATTGTATTTAATTTAAAATTATTTATTTGTTAGATTAAGTTAAATCTTTATATTTATTTTAATTTTCTGATTTCATTAAATGATATATATCACCTAAAATTAATGAAATTTTTTTTTTTAAAATCAAAACCTCTTTTTAAATGAGAAGTTTTGATTTGTTTAATTTTAATTAAAAAAAAATTTGGAGGACAAAATAGGATTAAATATTTCAAAAGGAGTAAATCAACAAATTTTTTGAAAAAAGTTTAGATGGACAAATTTTTTGAAAATCCTCCTATATAATGAATTTTCCCAATTTTTTATCTTCTCTTTCGGCATCGTCTTGCTCATTTGAGTCATTTTGCTCGTTTTCTGTTTGCACTTCTGAAGAATCTTCAAAAAATCTGGATCTGAAAAATTTGAAACTTTGATAAAGTTGTGGAGTCTCATCGTGGCGATAATTACTTTCTTCAGCACCTCCAAACCATATCTAGGATCATCCCTAAGAATCCTCCACTTCTTCTTCCATACTCCAAAATTTTGTTTTGTAACGGAACGTAAAAATGCATGAGAACTGTTAAATAACTCTTCTTTATTCCTTGGCGGATGACCATTGTTGAACTATGACAAGTGGTATCTCATAACCAGATTTCGTGATGACCTATAAGGAGCTAGAAAGCCTTGTTTGTTTGGATACTATGAATCTACCACATAATATTTGTCTCCAAGAGGCAATGGAAATTGAGAATCACCATCTTGCGTGAGTGAGAGCACTCTTGTGTCTGATATGAACATGGTGCTTCCAAAAGTATGACAATAATATATTTATATCACAAATTGCCATTACGTTGAAGCTTGTACTATCATGTCAACTCTAATACATGGCTTGAAATTCAGGCTTGACTTTAACATATATGTGAGTGCCATCTATTGCTCTAACATATCCACTAAAAAATTGCCAATATCGTCGATCCGCTTGGAGATGTTGATGAATCATGCACAGTTCTTGTATCGTAGGCGTCTTTATGTAATCAGAGGAAAACAACTCAGTAGCTCTCAACACTTCAAATTTTCTCTTTACAGTATTTTGATTACGTCCAAATCGTAAACAAATATCACATTGAACTTCATTATGTCCACATACTTGAAGAAACATAGCTACACTCTCCTCAACACTAACATTCAGTGTTGGTTTTAATCCATAATGTTGATTTAGAATGTTGCACAATTATGTAAAAGCGGCAAATGACATTCTCAATAATTGGAGACAATTACCGCTGTCACTTTGAATATGGTCTCAAAGATTCTGCCATCCTAATCCTCCACATGTCTGGTATTGTCCTCTATGGAAATGTCGCTCATAATAATCTAATATAGGTTGTATAAATAAATCTACCATATGCTCATTTTCCAAAGTCCATAACTCAATTCTTTATGCATCAGATAAATTGTGAAGACCTTGTGATTGTAACTGACAAATCCGAAAAACCTGAAAATACATCAAAACAAAAATAACATTAATTTTACAAAGATAGTTAAAAACTAATAAAATTCATTAATTTCACAAAGATAATTCAAACACGAGTCATCAATTTTCACAAAGATAATTAAAACACTAGTCATCAATATTCACAAAGATAATTAAAACACTAGTTATCAATCTTCATCTTCTTCTTCTACATCATGGGAATTTTCTTGAAAGAGAGCTTAACGAGTTGGAAGATAAGGATGCTCAGATGTAGATCGCTCATTTCGTCCAAAGAATAATCCCCCTCCTCCTCCTAGTGTTTGAAACATTTGATCAGCTGGATATTCTCCTTGTGTTCCTGAAGAAAACCTAGAAAATCATATTCCTCGAAAGCCTGTTTTTGATCCTAGAGAATAACCAGCAAAACCTAAGTCAGAAGATTATGCTTGTGGGTTACAACCAACATTTGGTATACTCTGCGATCTTTGGCTACTACTAGCAGAGACAGTGCCACTAGATGAGGGATCACTTGATCTAGAAGATCCACTTGGTTAAGGAACCCAATATCCTCACCATATCTTGTACATTCTGTTAGTGACTCAGAAAACAAATACCTACTCTCGGTGTCAGGAAAATGAGAAGCATTCATCCAATGTTGACGTCAAAATGGATCATGTCTTAGAAGGTGAAGGAATTTCATGTAGAATTTACCCATGTATACTGGTACATTCAATGAATTTAGAAGTTCAACTGCATCGTCAAAGTCGTTGTAATCTACAGGATCATAATAACCAGGATGTAGTTCAAAAGATTCTTTCTAAAAGACTCTTATGGTCGACATTGTATCTTGGATGGTTGATTCAAAAAATTTCCTTCTACAAGGTCCTCGTGATCTTTTACATCCTCGTGATCCACTAGATCCTCGTGACCCACTCCCTCGAAGTGACCCACTTCTAACAGTAGAATATGGAGTACTTCTTGAATTTTGTCTCCCTCTACGTTCAGGTACTTGAGATCCTTCACGTGTGAATTGATATGCAGATTGTGAATCATCATAGATGTTCACACGATACGCCTTATTCTCTTGTTGAGTCTCACACACTTCACTAGGCCCCACATCAGGATTATTGTATCCACTCTTTGTATCTTATGTATCATCTACATCCTCTGCATTCTCTTCATTCTCAGTCATTAGTTCTTCTCTTCTTTGTCCAACTGGATGTTGACATTGAGAATCCACATCAAGATTTACAAAACACACGCGCATGATTTTTCAAAACTTAGGAAGGTCTCGTAGAAAATGTATCACTTTGTCATTTTCCTACAAAAATAAAGAAACAACAAATGAATACTTTAACAAAGAAACAAAAAAGTTATATGATTTATTACTGGTCATGTCTCATGTGATTAATTGTGTTAATGCAGTTTGGTCGGAGAATGAATATTATAAACAACAAATAAATTTATAATTAAATGGATAAAGAGTAGAAAGTTAATTACTTTTATACGATCAGTCCACCACTCATCTGAATCTTCAATTCTTCTTGTGATGGGATCTGCCGAAATACCAGTCTTGCCATGTAAAACGATCCATCTTTTGTATTGTTTTTTCAATTCATCCAATTTGCTTGTTAATTCATTTCACTTCATATTTTTATTGATTTTTTTGTTGAATTTACGAGCAATATATGTTCGTCGTGCTTGTTCTGGATCTTTACACATATAAAACATTAGCTAATGCTTCATCCTATAATTCAATCAATGTTCTTTCTTCTTCAGGGTATACCTTCTATCAGTTTTTTTTCTATGAATATTAATTTTAAGTATTTAAATAAGATAGAAATAATAGAAAAATTCAATATTTTAAAAATAATTAACTAGAGTTATATATTTTTGGACAATATATATTCAAACAATAAAAAAGTTAATAGATAATTAGAATAATAATAATTAAAAATTACCTTTCTACATATAGGAATGTCAATGTTGGTGTTGGTATTTCTTCTTGGTGCAAGAGGATTCATATTTGTTCTACCTATTGATGAAAACATCTATAATCACAGAAAATTAGAAATAAATTAAAAGATTAAGAAATATATTTTAAATAATTTGGTTCCTAACTTTATTAGAGATTAAAATTTTTAAAGTTTGAAGTTATGAAACATTTATTCTAAGGTCTACAATTTGAAGAAAAATATATGATTTTTTTTCTTGTCTCTCTATAATTTTTTTGGGTGGAATGAATGTGTGATTTTTATTAATGATAATACATATACACGCAAGAAAATACAATTTTATTCGATGAGAAGCAACTACTCGGGTTCAAATTTAGATAAACACGTTTTCGTTCGATTTTTACTATTCGTATAAAGGTTGGAAAATGTGGAGTGAAAAAGTCACACATCCAGTATAATTGACACAGTATAGAGTTCTCCATTCAAATGTATCATGGTATGGAGTGTTTTACCCCAAAGTGGTATGTACTAATACAATTTTCTAACAGTGTAATAAGTTTGGATTAGTTTGATTTTGGTCTGATTCGCAATATACAAACCAACCATTCAAGGCCTAAGATTAACGAGAAATGAAGTTTTTTTTTTTGCAAGTGCTGATGGGTATACGAGTTTGTACTTCAACAAAAAAATCCGGATAGTTTCTAACATCACTGGTGCTCTTTTTTGTCAACTCGCAAATGCTTCTAGGATACTGATCGAATAAATAGAAAACTCCTCTAAGAAAAACTCGTTGATTCAAAGTTAACTTTCTTAAAAGTATAATTTCAATTCGGATCATGTGAGAACGCCAGGAAGAATTAAATATCGCTTTTTGGCATCAATTAAAAACATTTCTAATATCATTAAAAAAAAAAAGAAGTTGATGGGATAAATCCGGAAAAAGACTAATTAAAATTAGCCATTGGTTTTAAAAACGCTTCATGTATGATTACTTATGCTGACGTGAGCAGTGGTTGCAAATATCTTGCGATATTTTAGTCTTTTACATGCCAGTCCATTATACATTAAGCGTTTTAATCTTCTGCTAGTTGCAGAGCTTTACTTAACTTCTGAGTTCTGAGAAATCATTTTTGTGAAAACCAAAATTTATGATCAATGGATTTGCCGACAAAGAGTATCAGAGACAGAGGGATCGGAAATTTTCCGATGAGTGAAAAAAATAAACAATAATAATAAAATAAAAGAAGTAATCATACAGGCCATAATATATATTGGGCTTATGCTTCAGATTTAAGGCCCATTTAAATATATGCTCTTCAAAATTCTAACTAGCCATGGACTTGGGATGAATATAGTTCTACTAATTTGATCTAACGAAGAAGACAATTCTTAATTTCTTATTGTTAAGATCAAATTTTAATTTTAAAATGTTTTATGGAACCATAAAATATAATTCTCATTTGATAAATTATTAAATTGATAGCAATTTCTGGTATATTCACAAATATGTCGTTTCTAGAGCTATATTAATTAATTATGGTTGTAAACTTGTAATTATTATAAGGATATTAATTAGTTTAAAAAAAATGTAATTGTACTGTAATTTTTTCAGCCTCGTGTTTATTGATTCCAAAATTCAATTATTTGGGTTTTGATAGTTTAGTGTCTTTTTTTTAGAAGACAAAAATATATCACAGAAATTTTGCAGTAGTATAATAAAAACTGGACATCACAATTGTACAATTGATCTTAAATTTCGGTTACCAACTGGTCTACTCGACCGACGCCGGTTCAAGAACATGCAACCCACTTTTTTGAATTTTGAGTTTGTGCCCGCACATGTTTGCCCACTCCTTCGTCTATTTACTAAACTGACAATAATACCCTTGTCGGTACACGAACATTTATTTTACCAAAAAATAATAATTTTAGCAGATGGGAAAAACTCGTTTGACCACGAAAAAAAAAGAACAAAAGATTAGAAAACTTGTTATTTTTTGACACATTATCACTCGAACATGTAAGAAATTGACATATACTCAGATTTTAATTAACTTACTAATCATATACACATAAACATGAAATTAATAAAATTTGTATATAAAATTGCAAACCAAATGCGCTATAAAATTATGAAAAACTGCATCTGATTGAAATTCTTTTTTTCTACCAATTTAATCAACATGTTTTGTGTTTACATAACATCTAATTAATTTTTAATATATATAAAATATATTGTCAAAAAAATCAAATATAAGCAAAACTAAACGAAACAAAAGTACAAATAAAAATACGATTCAAAATATATGTCATTTATAACTTAATAATTAATTAGTTATTATTACTTTTCATGTCCTTATGTATGTCCTTCTTGACTCCTTTTTTTTGACGGTTATCCTTCTTGACTCATAAGTTCAATATCTGATTGAAAAAAATTTCAACCAACTTGATCAATATGATTTTACGTTAATTTTAAATCTGAAATTTTAATAAATAAAATGTAAGAAAAAAATAAAATAAAATTTAAAACAAAACATTAAAATGTATATATTCTGTTCAGTTTTATTTTCTTATATGTATTTTTGACTTAAAATTAATTAGTTATTATTACTATTAAAAAGTATTAATACAATGGTTATCCACTTTTTGGATATATGCCCCGTGAAAGCACCATTTGTTCGAGTGGAGTACGTGTGGTTATACCCCCTTGACATGGAATCAGAAAATATCCAATTGGATGTGGCACTAAAATTTCAGTATTTTTATGGTCTAGTTAGAAGAAACTACTATATTTATAAAGATTTAGTCTTCCAACATACTTATAAAAGATGAAATAAGAGTAAAAATTTTTGATTTTGGAATTATGAAATTTTTATCCGAGGAAACAGACTCAGTTGATGCAGAAATAATGGTTGAAACCTACGGTTATATTGATCCACATTATTTTGGTAAGTTAGATGATCGTAAATTCATTTAAATTCTTCAACTTATAATATACATAAGTATTTATTCTAACTATTTTTGAAATTATATTTGTAACTAATAAGAGGATAACAAAAAAACATATGTTTATACATTTGAAGATTTTATTGGAGATGATCACAAGAAGAAAAACAAATGATGATACATAATGAGAAATAAATTAATATGTTAAAGTGCTTACATCCAAAAATAAAAAATACAATGTTATTGAATTCGATTGATGGCACCATAACGACTGAAATAAAATCCATTGAAAATACCAAAAAAATTGCAAATTTGATAGAACATTGTACTTCTAAGAACTTGAAAGTAGACTAGACATGTTTCTCGTTCTTATTGTCGAACATTGAGAACCACCATCTAATGTTGAAGATACAGATTCAGAGAAAGATACCACGAAATCCACGACTCTTTTAGAAAAGTTGCTAAGGTGGAAAATTGATGCAGGAGAAGAAACATTTATGGATTTTTACCTTAAGTTCTCGAGCTCATCTTTTCACATAGTTCTTCTGGTTTTCTAATAACTTCATTCCAAATGGTTGTACATGAATTAAGTGACACACAAGATGAAAATATCCACTCACAATCTTTTACTGGAAGTATTTTGTTGTGTGCCTAATAAAAATCTAACATTTCCTAATTTATGTTTGATTGTTATTTAGTAATGGTATTTTATATAATATTTAATAAAATAAAAGTTATAAAAATAAAATAAAATATTAAGAAAACATAAGAAAAAAGTAAACTATCGGTCAATTTATTTTTATGTATGCATTTTATAACGTAATAATTATATATTTATTTATTATTATTAAAATATTAATGTAGTAGTTATCCACATTTTTTTTAACTAATTATTTTATATAAGAAAATATAAATAGAGTTGAAAATAGATTTTGCGAAGATTTTATTTCAAATGTATATATTTAAAAAATATATCATAGATTTGTTTGGTTAGATGGATGGTAGGACGACATAGTTTAGAATTTTTACCTTTCATGAATTTTCTTTTGTTTGTTCATTATACTAGTGATATTTCATGTAATTTTTAACAAATATTAAATTAATTTTATAAATGTACTTCTATATTGTTGTACTCCTTACAAAAGTACCTTGAGAAAGTTGAGAAAAGAAAATTTCTTTGTCCTTCATAGGTCATAGATTCATAATAAAATAATAATCATTAATCAATGTTCAAGACAATCCCATATCCATAAATAATATTAACAACATATCAGTTCTAATAGAATTTAAAATCAACCGTCTTTCTGAGTATGTTTCTTTGGTTCAAAGGTATGTACCTTAGCCGAAATGAGTATGAAACTTTACAATATAGTATTGACGTGCTTATCTGTAGATTCAACCCATAATCCCGTTAAACCGATGGGTCATGGTGCTAATCATTCAAAGCCTAAAGTAAACCACTGCAGATAGAATTCAATTTTACTTGTTGAGGTTTGTTCTTATCTCCTTAGTTGATTTTGTTGAAAATTCCAAAAAAACGAAACAAATGCATTATTGTCCACACAAAGACGAAATTAATTTGACCAAAACATTTCCATTTCCCACTAGTCGAAATTTGGTCTGCAAGAAAACTAAATCACGTGTCTATATATATATATATATTTCTGGTCTATCCTCAAAAATCTTCAAGTAGATTGAAAGTAAAATGAAACATTTATTTTTGTTTGGAATGAAGAATTACAAGTCATTGCTTGTATTGGTGCTAAGTTTTGTTATAGTTTTGAATGTGACACGAGTTTATGCTGAGAGCAAGGTAAAATTAATCTTCTTTATGAGAAACACAAAATGAGAAACTTATAATAATAGATTAGGAACCAAGTTTTGATTTTGTTGTGATGATAATCAAATAGGTTCATATAGTGTATTTGGGTGAGAAGCAACATGATGATCCTGAGTTTGTCACAGAATCTCATCACCAAATGTTGTCGTCACTTCTTGGAAGGTACAAAAAGATTAGTAATCAACTTAATTATATTGTCTCAAGCTGGTTAACCAAAGTTTTTTATCTTTATGTTACAGTAATGTGGATGCAAATGATTCAATGGTGTATAGTTACCGACATGGCTTTTCAGGCTTCGCTGCCAAGCTAACCGAGTCACAAGCCCAGAAACTTGCGGGTACTATCATAAGCTTGCTGCTATCTTAAGTCTCACCATGTCTTTGGCTTCTTTGAATTAATTTATTGCTGATGAACTTTATGGAAACAGATTCTCCTGAAGTTGTTCATGTCATGGTGGATAGTTTCTATGAACTTACGACAACTCGAACTTGGGACTACTTAGGTCTTTCTGCTGCCAAACCAAACAATCTCCTAAACGATACAAACATGGGTGACCAAGTTATAATTGGCTTTATTGACTCAGGTTTAAGCAGTTTTCATTAGATCATAGCTCTTGTTTCTGTTGATTCCTTTATTGTCGCTCCCCAGCGACTAGCTATTTTTGTGTGGTTGTAGGAGTGTGGCCAGAGTCTGAATCGTTTAACGAAAATGCGGTTGGGCCAATACCAATCCACTGGAAAGGAGGATGTCAATCAGGAGAAAGATTCATATCAACTAATTGCAACAAAAAGCTCATAGGAGCCAAGTACTTCATCAACGGGTTTCTAGCTGATAGCGAAGGATTTAACTCCACTGAATCACTTGACTACATTTCCGCTAGAGACTTTATTGGCCATGGCACGCATGTTGCCTCAATCGCAGGCGGTTCATTTGTTCCTAACATAAGCTACAACGGACTCGCTGGAGGAAACTTGAGAGGTGGCGCACCGCGTGCTCGTATAGCAATATACAAGGCTTGTTGGTATGTAGATCGGCTAGGCACTGTGGCTTGTTCATCTTCTGATATCTTGAAAGCAATAGATGAAGCTATGCATGATGGTGTTGATATTTTGTCACTCTCTCTTGGTGCTCAAGTTCCTCTGTTTCCTGAAACCGATTTGCGTGATAGGATAGCTACTGGAGCGTTTCATGCAGTAGCAAAGGGCATTATAGTTGTTTGTGCAGGTGGGAACTCTGGCCCAGCAGCTCAGACTGTGTTGAACACATCTCCTTGGATATTAACAGTGGCTGCAACCACTCTGGACCGGTCCTTTCCCACACCTATTACACTTGGGAACCGTAAAGTGATACTGGTAAAGCAGAGTAAATGATTTTTTTCTCTGCAAACGAAACACAAACCCAAATCTTGAAACTGTTTGATTATGAGGTTTTTAATTGTTAATGCAGGGTCAAGCACTGTACACTGGTCAAGAACTTGACTTCGCTAGTTTGGTTTATCCAGAGTCTCCAGGGAACAGCAATGTGAACTTTAGCGGGTAACATAAAATTTTTAGCTTCTTGTTAAGACTTAGATGCAATGTTCAATGAAATTTTTCTAAATATATATCTAACGTTTTGTAGTGTCTGTGAGCGCCTTAATCTCAACCCGAACCATACAATGGCAGGGAAAGTTGTGTTATGTTTCACAACCAACACACTTTTTACCGCTGTATCGAGAGCTGCCACTTATGTGAAAGCAGCTGGTGGTCTTGGTGTTATCATAGCAAGAAATCCAGGTTACAATCTCACTCCATGTAGAGATGATTTCCCTTGTGTAGCCATTGATTACGAGCTCGGAACAAATATACTTCTCTACATACGCTCCACTAGGTATGAAAACTATAGAACTGTAAGAAAAGTGGGCAATATTTTTAAAAAAAGTAAATATCTTTTGGTTGTAATTGTGGTTTGTAGATCACCTGTTGTGAAGATACAACCTTCTAGAACACTCGTTGGACAACCTGTGGGAACAAAGGTAGCAACTTTCTCATCAAGAGGACCAAACTCGATTTCTCCAGCGATTCTCAAAGTATGTTTGGATCGTAACTTTCAGATTTTTCTGCATTAGATGTTTTGAATCACATGAAAATGTAGTTTTTTTCACAATGCAGCCTGACATAGGTGCACCAGGAGTGAGTATATTGGCTGCTACATCTCCTGATTCCATTTCTAATGTTGGAGGATTTGCTATTCTTGCGGGAACATCAATGGCGGCTCCAGTTGTTTCAGGAGTTGTTGCACTTCTTAAATCTTTACATCCTAATTGGTCTCCTGCTGCCTTTAGATCAGCCATTGTCACTACAGCCTGGAGAACAGATCCATTTGGAGAGCAGATATTTGCAGAAGGGTCATCTCGCAAAGTAGCTGATCCGTTTGATTATGGTGGAGGCATAGTGAATCCAGAGAAAGCTAAAGAACCCGGTCTCATATACGACATGGGGTCACAAGACTACATTCTCTACTTATGTTCTGCTGGTTACAACGACTCATCTATCTCTCAGCTTGTTGGTCAAGTGACAGTCTGTTCAAACCCTAAACCTTCTGTTCTTGATGTCAACTTACCTTCAATCACTATCCCAAACCTCAATGACGAATTCAATCTCACTAGAACTGTCACTAACGTTGGACCGGTTGATTCGGTCTACAAGGTCGAGGTCGAGCCTCCGCTTGGGATTAGAGTGGTTGTCACGCCGGAGACACTAGTGTTTAACTCTAATACTAAAAGTGTCTCGTTCACGGTTCGTGTCTCGACCACACACAAAATCAACACTGGATTCTACTTTGGAAGCTTGATTTGGAGAGATTCTATGCATAATGTGACTATTCCTGTGTCCGTAAGAACGCAGATTCTGCAAAACTATTACGATGAGAACTGAATGATTCATTCTTACGAACCTGAATAAATGTTTTAAGCAATGTTGTTTTCCATAGCACATGCGTTAATTAAAACCAATTAAAACAAAGCCACCCAGTGGTTGCTTGTATTTAAATTATTACTCCCAAATATTTTACTGTTTTCATTTTCCCCACTAATCTGCAATTGTTATAGGATTTTTAATAACGAGAGTTTAATTGGACCTGAAGGCTAAAGAGTTTGCTTTATTAGTTTTTGTTGACTCTCTGTGTTGATTGGGTTGACTCTAAACGTTTCTATAAACTAGAATTTAGTTGACCATGTATGTACAAAGTGAAAAACATTCTATAGTTTCTGTATGATTAAATAAGGGGGGAACTTATGTTAGATTCAAACCTACAAAAAAATCAGAACAATTCCAAGAAAATGTTAACAGTATTGGAAAGATACATCTATGCATAAAGAGACATCTACTTATGCTTCCTTGTATAGTTTCCAAGTAAATTGAATATCGGAACACTTTTAGATCATCAGTTCTTGTGGTGCTAAGTTTAATAATACCTTTGAGTGTCACAAGGTAAATTCATCTTCTCTATCAGACGACAAAACGGACCATGACCAGCTTTGCTTGTATTGCAATAATCTCAAAACAGGTTATAAAATTATACATTCTCTACTTATGTTCCGCTGGTTACAACGACTCCGCTATCTCTCAGCTTGTTGGTAAAGTAACAGTCTGTACAAACTCTAAACCTTCTGTTCTTGATGTTAACTTACCTTCAATCACCATCCCAAACCTCAATGACGAAGTCACTCTCACCAGAATTGTCACTAACGTTGGACCAGTAGGCTCGGTCTACAAGGTCGTGGCGGAGCCTCCACTTGGGGTTAGAGTGGTTGTGATGCCTGAGATGCTAGTGTTTAACTCGAAAACCAAAAGTGTCCCCTTCATGGTTCGTGTCTCGACCACACAAAAAATTAGCACTGGATACTATTTATTAGCTTAACTTGGACTGACTCTGTCCATAATGTGGTCATTCCTGTTTCTCTGAGAACGCATATTCAATAGCCACAATAACCATTTTATTAATCAATCATCAACACAAAGGAATGCAGAATGTGAAGTTACAATTGCGAGATCTAATCAGTTCTCGTCGTAATAACGCTGCAAGATCTGAGTTCTCACAGAAACAGGAATAACAACATTATGAACAGAGTCAGTCCAAGTCAAGCTTCCAAAATAGTATCCAGTGTTCACTCTATGGTTCGTTAACACATGAACCTTGAACGAGAGCTTCCTGGTCTTAGCGTTGAACACTAATGTACTCGGTGTCACGGTCACTTTAACACCCATTGGAGCCTCAATCACAGCTTTATAAACTGACCCTATTGGTCCAACGTTGGTAACAGTTCTAGTGATAGTAACTTCTTTTGCAAGGTTTGGGATTGTGATTGAAGGCAAATTGAGATCAAGAACAGAAGGCTTAGGGTTTGCACAAACCATCTTCTTACGGACGAGTCTAGTAATAGAAGAATCCGAGTATCCAACTGAGCATAAGTAGAGGACGTAATCGTTAACTCCCATATCGTAAACAAGACCTGGTTTCGCAGCTCTCTCTGAATTTATAAGCCCCCCTCCGTAGTCAAATGGATCAGCTAATTTACGGTTTGAACCGTCTGCGAAAATAGGTTCACCGGATGGATCTGTTCTCCAAGCTGTAGTTACTATGGCTGATCTAATGGCGGCAGGAGACCAATGAGGGTGCAAAGACCTAAGGAGTGCTATAATTCCTGAAACAACAGGAGTCGACATCGATGTTCCTGATTTCATAGAGAATCCTCTATCGTTGAATGTATCGTTTGGAGAAGTGGCGGCGAGTATGTTCACTCCAGGTGCTGCAATATCAGGCTGTATCAGAGAAAACAATCAGTCTCTGTTTAATCAAAAGTAACTACATGAAACTGATAAATCTTAAGACTATATTTTATGGATGGTTTTCTTGAGCATATAAGTTCTTGTATATATTTATATTGGGATCATATAAAACCTTAAATCTAGCTCATAAAGCAGTTAACTATGTTGAAAGAAGCTAGGGTTTAGGATTGAACATAAAAAATAATCTTTGAGGGTTTAGGTTTTATGATTAATCAGAAATTTACCTTGAGAATTGCTGGAGATATCGAACTAGGTCCTCTAGATGAGAAAGTCGCGACCTTTGTAGCGACGGGAAGGCCAACCAATGTTCTTGTAGGTTGAATCTTGGCTACGGGTGATCTACAAAACCAACCATTTGATATACAAAATCAATATCAAGGTAATGGTTACAAGTTCGATAAAGACATGTAGGCTCCTAAGTTACCTAGTTGAACGTATGTAGAAGAGTATATCGGTTCCGAGTTCATAATCTACTGCAAGACAGGGGAAACCGTGGCATGAATTAAGCTGATAGCCCGGGTTTCTTGCAACGATCACGCCGTAGCCGTCAAGGTTGAAAACATCATCTGCAGCTTTGAGTACAGTACCGTAATCCGTCGATTTTGTGAAACATAACACGATCTTTTCTTTTATTATACGAGCTGGGTTCTTGGCAAGATCTTCACAGACTCTGCAAGTTAAAAAAAAAAAAATAGATTTTGTCTCATTTGGTTACAAATGATGGAAATATTAAATTAAAGAGAAGACGAGAGACTTTAAAAATTACCCAGAAAATGTCTCGTTGCTTGCTCCTGGACCTTCAGGGTAAACCAAACCGGTGAAATCCATATCTGGACCTTGATACAATGCTTGACCCTAAAATAAAATAAAAAGTTAAAAATAAAGATTGTGAAAGAAATAATCTTTGCTCTGTTTTTGAACTATTGTAAAGCTTATTTACCACAATTGTAACATTGTTGCCAAGTGTAATAAGCGTGGGAAAAGATCGATCTTGAGTAGTTGCAGCAACTGTAATGATCCAAGGAGCCGTGTTGGTAACAGTTTGAGAAGCTGGACCAGCGTTACCACCAGAACACACGACAGGAATTCCCTTAGCAACCGCGTGAAACGCTCCAACCGCCATACCATCTCGAACGTCTACTTCAGGAAACAGAGGAATCGGGAACGATGTCGAGATCGACAAAACGTCAACACCGTCGTGAATCGCTTCATCTATTGCTTTCAACATATCTGCACTTGAACAAGTCGCTGTTCCTCTAGAGGCTAAGTGCCAACAAACCTTGTACATAGCTATACGGGCTCGTGGGGCACCGCCTCTAGCGATACCTCTCCCGAGAGCTAAGTAGCTCGCATCCGCGACAAATGAGCCAGCGGCTGTTGCAGCGACGTGTGTTCCGTGACCATTGAAATCTCTAGGAGAGATATATTCTGGATTATCTGTGGTGTTCCAGTTGCTTTCATCAGCACCGCCGATTAAACCACTGATGAAGTATTTGGCGCCAATCAGTTTTTTGTTACAAACGGTTGAGCCGTTGAAACTCTGTTTTGACTCACAACTTCCTTTCCAACGTTTTGGTATTGGTCCAAGACCAATATCATTGAATGATTCAGACTCCGGCCATATTCCTGTTTTAAGTATAATAAAACCAAAAACCGGTTTAATAAATTTAACACTTTCTAAGAATTCGGTTTAAGAGGCAAAGAATTTGGTTTACCAGAGTCAACGACGCCGATGATGACATTGTCTCCCATGTTAGTTTGGTTTAGAAGATTCTTTGGATGATTTGAAGTATGTTTTAAGTATTCCCAAGTTCTAGTTGTCTGTAGTTCGTAGAATCTATCGCGTATGACATGAACAACTTCAGGTAGCTCTGGTTTGATCACACAAGAAAAAGTTGCATTTAGCCATGGAAAAAAAAAACAAGAACTATCCAAATCTCAATCTTTATTATTATAAGTACCTGAGAGTTGATTCACTTGGGAATCGGTTAGTTTGGCTGCGAAAGCTGAGAAGCCATGGCGATAACTATACACCATTGAGTCATGTGCAGCTTCTTTGCTGTTATGTGATGTGAAATGAATAAAATAAGTTTAGAAGTTTGGATATTGTTTTTGGTCAAAGTTGGTGATGTAAGTTCTTTAAGTAATTATTTGTTACCTTCCGAGGATTGACCAAAGCATTTGATGATGAGACTCGGTGACTGAGTCAGGATCATCGTGTTGTAAGTCACCGAGATATACTATGTGAACCTATCAAATCATCAAACAAAGTATACCAAATTTAGCTTCTTGCAAGAACTAAACTCATAAAGTAAACATTCAGATCTGGGCATAAGAAAATAGTTAAGTACCTTAGTTTCAGCAGCAATGTTGAGAGCAAGCATTAAACATGTAGCCATAAGAATCATTGTTTTCGTCATTTTGGTTTCCATTAGAGAGATGTAATGTAATGTATTTTACTTGAAGAGACTCATGTGGAAGAAGATGTGTTTATATAAGTTGAAGATAATTATTCAATTATTACTCATAAAGTTAGGCTCACATTGTTTGAACTTTGAAAATATTGAAACATTTATGGGTTATGGCAACTTGTATGTTTATGATATGAATATGAGCATTTGTTTCATCAGAATTATATTGTTATTTTATTTGAAAATGCAACCTTGTGGACCTTATTCTCTCGTAAGATCTAAGATGGGAGGAACCGCGTAAGAAACCCCCTCTATTTCCAAATCTCAAGAGTCAAGAACCATTCAGTTGACCTTTTCTTTCTAAAAAGAAATCTCATTCTTCTTTCTTTTAATTATTAGAAATTATTATATTTCCGTGATCACACGGCGCATTAAACAAAAAAACGAAGCCGGCTTTGATTTTTTTATCTTATTTTATGTAATATGATTGATTGGTTCCATTTTGAAATGCAATTGTTCTTGGAAATAAACAATTTATTGTTGGTCAAGCCAAAAAGGAAGAATCACAACAAGGGGTCTAATCACTCTAGGTGATGTTTTCCATTCATGAATGTGATACTTCAATTGATACAAATGGAAACTTCTTTATTTTTCAACCATATCATTTTGACATTTAACCAAAATATACCATAGAAGTATCGTTTTGAAATTGATTACTGAAATAAAAGTACATAAAAATTTGTAAGAAGTATAAAAACAGTGTGCAAAAAGTTAATCAGGAATTTTCTTTTTGGTATTGAACTTATGTATATGGGTATTATAAAAAGAAAAAAACTTATTTATATGGTTAGTTTTATTGTTATAGTGGTATAAAATTAAAAAATAATTGGAGTTATTGTAAGAAATACATATGTCAGTAATATATGGTACCAAATGCACATTTTAGAGTCTTTTGAAAAGAGAATTTTATAATATTAATGTAATGTTTCTTAGATATTGTCACAAATATTATGTTCTTTCAGCAAATATATCTATTTCGGGGGAAAATTTATAAATAAAGGACTAAAAATAAAATCTTGTTACTGTTGGTAAATGCACTTTAGCATCATAAAAATATATAATTAAATACAAAGTTGCAAGTTTAGAAAATAACATAGCTAACTTAGAAATTATATCCATAGAGTTTACTAAATTTAGAGATCTGTTTTAAAGAGAATTAATACTTGTTAAACTTAACAAATAAAGAAGATCATGAACATTATTTTGGCCAAGAACTATATATAAACATATGTGTTAGAGCTCTTCAAACTCCTCAAATATTTTATTTTCTGAAGCATTCTTAGTTATATTCTTAAGGAAAGTAAAGAGTTTAGTAAAAATGGATCCAAATATGATGATAGAAAAAAGGCTTACAGAATCTGATGTTTCTAGTCAAATAAGTCGTGTGTTGTTACCAAAAGCAAAGGTGGAGAACATAGTAAGGAATATGGGAATTACAATGCCTCGAAACGGTATTCAAGTGGAGATTCAAGACAATGACAGTTCTTATTGGGTAAACCTTGGTAAGAACAATCATGGTTATCATATTGGATCTGGCTGGCACGATCTCAAAAATGCAAAAGATCTCAAAGCAGGCGATATCCTCAAATTCTATTGGACTGGCACCAAATTCATTTTAACTATGTAGTAAATCTTCTTTTTCTGCTTTCTTTTAATGTTATCTCGCATTACTTATTCCTTTTCTTTATAATTATGTTTAATAAATGTTTATTGTTGAATAATGATATATATTCTGGATGAGTTCTATGTTTTTCCATACTAAAAAATAGCGTTTCACCGAAGTGGAGTTGGGTTAGTGGTAACTTTTTGTGGGTCAAGGCCAAAGAAGTTACGAATTTGATTTATGTTGGGAGGAGTCTTAATTTAACATTGGTTCGTGCCCTGGCCCAGAGGGATTAGGGGCCCACGGACTTAAACCTCCTAGTTATTAAAAAAAAAATTAGCGTTTCAATTTGTATTATATTATGATCTAAATTATGGATACATTAATAGATATCACCAGAATTTATTGAACGTTTAAAGTCTTATACAAAACTATGTATTGTGGTGTAGTTTACAACGTCTTGACAACTTTATTTGTAGAGATTCCTACGAAGATTTTAAAAACATATGCTAAAATTTGTAACTAAGTATGTGATTTGTTACAAGATTTTTTAAAAAGGTTCATAGTTCTAGATATAGCCTTTGTCTACTATCCCCTACCCAAGAACGATGATATGATGATATATGTGATGGTAGCTGTGGATTTAGCTACAAGAGTTTGGATCTAAACTCCGTCGACTATATTATCAGAGTTGGAGTCTATATCTCTTTCTCAGCCTTTGGCTCACAATGGTCTGATTCCACATTCGCAGATGGTGAAGTAGGCGACATGGCATTAAAATAATAAGGATCAGAATTTTCATATAGCATTAGATGCACACAAATTTAAAATCTCGTTCTATTGTCCCCTAAAAATAAAGTTTTAAACATATTTACATCCGAATCAAAAATTTAAAATCTCATAACACATGTAGTCATACTTTGAAAAATCAGAACACACAGACATTGGTTTTAATCGGTTTAAATTACTGTTTATCAAACAACTGTTAACCATCTATAATTCCAAACTAAGCCGGATTTAAACCCTATTATAACAAAATCAAACAGTACCAACAAAATCCCCAAATCAAAAAATTCCCAGTTTGAAGAACCCTAGAAATGAAATAACCTTATGCACAAGTTCAAGTTTTCCATTAACTGAAAGGTAGTTACTTTACAAACCATAAAACTAACGTCTTTAACTGAAAATCCACATAAAGTTAGACAAAAACACAATACTATTATCAAATTCGTAAGTCTTCAGAGCAATTTAATAACCTAATTCACCTGAGACAAAGAAAATATATCCACAGGGAAGAAACCAAACCCATAATTATCTTTGTTTTCACTTCGTGCCCCTCGTTGTGAAACCGAGCATGTAGACGAAGAAGCTCCTTTTTGACCTAGCTAGAAGCATTTTGTTATATTTCGTTATTCAAACATTTTGACGAAGAAGTTTTTGTAAATTTTCTTAAACGAATTTCTTGTTTCAATTGAATAGCTATTCAGTCAAAGAAACGGGAGAAGATGCTTCAGATATTTAATGAGTCTATGGAAATTACTTTAATTGGAAATTTTTAACTTTGATGCATAATTAATTGCTATCTTTTAACCTTATGTAGAAATGCTTGTGTAGAAAAGCTCTTCCTGGTGAAACATTTTTACATAAATTTTAAAGTTTAGAAATTTCCAATTAAACTAATTTTCATAGACTCATTAAATATCTGAAGCATCTTTGACTGAGTAGCATCAACAATAGAAAGTTAGAAACACATCAAAACTCTCTAGCAAGCCGAAGACTCAAGCTAAGCTCATCAGTGCAAGGTTAATTACGGTTAATAGAATCGCAGAGAATCACTCGATCGATCTTCCCAGAAAGATTCACAAATCACAAAGGTTTACTCGCGAAACGTAATCACAAAGTAGAGTAGAACAATCATCAAGAGTATATTAATTCATTGTTCCTGACGATTTATGCAGCAGCTTGAGCAGTTGGAGGATGTGCCATTTATGTCAGGTAACAAACTTAAGCATCATGGCAACTTGAGCTGCAATCAAAGCTTGGAAAAGAAGAAAGCTTAAATCTTAACTAAAGCTTGTTGATAAATTTGCAAGTCTTATGAAAATATATAACTTGAACGAGTTCACTGGCGTTATTAGTAAACTGGTTGGGGTTTACTCGTCTATTCGAGGTGGTGGTGGTGGGGCAACAAAGCTGGTGCTACAAATTGAAACTTGTGTGGCGGAGCCTGGATTAGAGATGATGATTTTCTTAATATCATCGGTTTTTAAATTCTTTAGATTTCATCAACTTAAGATTTATAACAAAGTTTGAATTCAATTGACTAAATTCACTTGGAATCTCACAAACAAACACAAACGGTAGAAGAAATTGGTGTAGAGCTTAATAAATATAACTCGACCATAAACTACTCGATATCAAGAAGAATCTATGGACTTGGATTCAAATAACATGGTTATGTATTTAGGCAACAAAAAGAGAACTCATGATCGGGTAATAAATTGATGTAGAAATTTTAGGCATGGTCGCACAAAATTTGCTTACATAAGTGAATTGCTTCAAAATTTGCTCACATAAACGAATAAGCGAATTGCCATCACCACCACCACCTCGGACGACAAGGCATAGAGGAGACTAGGTCACTCGCCAGTGGAAACCACATCTCTAGATTGAGAAAGCACCACAAAGAAATCATTACAAAAAATAAATAATGAGAAATGTGAATGTTCTTGATTTTATTCTATTAATTAGCAAATTATAAACACTTTAATATAAGTACTTTCTACATGTTAAATTTCTGGGATATAGGCAACAACAACAACAACTAAAAAACCAAACTAATATTTTCACTTGCCAACAAATACTACAATTTATTTATATTTTATTTTAAATTAATCATTTAAATAGATAGAGACCATGTTCTAAAATACGGTCGTGGAGGCTGCCTAGTCACCGGCTATTCGTTCGGTGGTGGAGAACCACCGCGATTATGCTTTAGTCGGAACAAAAAACAAAGCATTAAAAAACTTTGATTTTTCTTTTATTTGATTAAGCTATTTTGTAATCACTTACAAACCCTCTTCATTCCTTAATGAAATTCAAACTCATATTAAAAATGTAAATTTTCTTGATCCATTAGTTAGCGAATTTTAACTAATTTTAATATAAGTGCTTTCTACATATTAAATTTCTGGATTATATGCAGCAACAACAAAAAAAAAACAAACTAATATTTTTTTGCCAACAAAAACTACTATGTATTTATATTTTATTTTGAATTTTGTCATTTAATTAGATAGAGGTCATGTTCTAAAACGCGGTTGTGGAGACCACCTAGTCGCCGATTATTCACTATGCGGTGCGAATATGCTTTAATCGGAACAAGAAATAGAGCATTAAAATGAACTTCAAATTTTCTTTTTTTGGGAGAAATCAGATCTTTATCATATTGCTCATCTTATTATATAAAATATAAACATTGAGAGCAAGGTTGCTCTCACGAGAACTTGAATTAACAGAATTAGTTGATCGATTAGATTCGGACACGTATAAAAAAGTTTTATTTTTTTTTAGCTAAAAAAAAATGAACAAAAGTAACAATAAAATAAATAAAATTTAATTTCCATTTTTATAATAAATGTTAAATATTTTTATTTTAATAAAATTTGAATTTATTTTTTCAATTTTAGATTTTTAGATTTTTATATTATTTAGGTTTTAATAAAAAAAATTCCACGATTGTAATTATTTGATGAAAATATTTTCCTAAATATACAAAGAAGTGATGACAAGAGTGTTAAGAGTTGATCCCATATATGAAATGTTAAGAATATTGAAATGAGATTTAAGACCGATTACTAAACAATTGTCTGATTTGTCAATAAGAGTTATATATAATTAACACAAGATAAAAAATTGATTAGAAAATTTCATAATATTTTCAGTTTCCAAATTGAATAAACAACACCTCTATTGAACTGGTAAATTGAAAGAGATGTTTTTCCATAGAGGAAGTCAGTATTGATCTCTCCCAAAGGGAAGATCCACTTTGAGATAGTTGCTTCCGTTTAAGCCAATTTTCATGCACATATAAGGATATGGAGAATGGAAAAGACGATGGAGTTTTCTAGAAATTGAAGATGATGATGGATGAAAATCCGACGAATGAGAAGAAAAAAAGCTGCAAAAATCAAACATATTCGGGTGTAGAGTTAGAGATAGTAATACAAAATCGAGAACTGGTGACAGGAGGACTGGGCTAGATAATGTTGTTGGAAAATGTAAGGAGACAAAGAATAGCAAAGGATTTCAGGGAGTGGAGGTGCGTTCGGAAAAATATTCAGTTGAGAATCGAGACAAGTTTTGTAACAGATGAAAATAGAGGGACAACAGAGATCCTGCCAGAAAAAAAATTCGCTCAGATCTGAGTAAGAGCATAACCATCAGTCATTATATCCATTTTACCAAATTTCACACCGTAATTGGAAAAACAAATAATAAGGTGAAACAAAAAAAATTGTTAATATGTTAATAATGAAATTATATTACAAAAACGTAAATTTATTTATTTATGTATAAAAACAAACTTATGTAAATAAATATTTTCTGTAATGAATCATACTTTTTATTTTTTTCCAAAATTTTATTTTTGCTTAAATTTAATTCATTTTAAAATATAAAGATGGGCGGGTCTAGTTCACTATAATTAATAGTTTAATTGAAGTTTTCGGACAGTAGATGGGAATACTGGATCTGAAAGTTTAGGCCCATTAAGCCCATGAAGTGAGAACTCAAAAGTGGATAGGATTTTTCCCCGAGACAAATTCTCCGTGAACTCGCCTTCTGCTTTCACAGTGAAATCAATGGCGTCTTCTTCTCTATCAACCATTTGCAACTCAACCTCATCTTCTCTACATCCCAACTCTAAGCTCTCACATTCTCTTTCCACAAAATTATCCTCCAAAGCAAATGTTTCCGTTCAGTTTCTGGGAAAGAAACAGTCTCCACTTCTTTCCTCAACTCCAAGATTTCTCACTGTTATCGCCATGGCTCCACCTAAACCTGGAGGCAAAGCTAAAAAAGGTACAAACTTTACACTACCCATTTCCTTAACCTAGAATTTTGTTAGTTTCTGTGGTTTATTGGCGTTTATGGGTTGTGAATTTTGTAGTTGTGGGAGTTATAAAACTGGCTTTAGAGGCGGGAAAAGCAACTCCGGCGCCACCTGTAGGTCCGGCGCTTGGTTCGAAGGGAGTTAACATTATGCTTTTCTGCAAAGATTACAATGCTAGAACAGCTGATAAAGCTGGTTATATCATTCCTGTTGAAATCACTGTCTTCGATGTGAGACACTCTCTTACTATAAATCTTGTTTTGTGGTTTGATTTTGCTAAAGAAGAGTAACATTGTGTTAATTTTTTGTGTATTTGGTATCCATTTGCAACTTGTGATAGAGTGGCTATTGAATGGTGATATGTATCGATTCATAGCTCTACTTGAGATCGTTTTCATGGAGTTTGTATTGTATGGTTGCAGGATAAGAGCTTCACTTTTATCCTCAAGACACCGCCTGCTTCGGTTTTGTTGCTTAAGGCTGCAGGTATTCTTTTGTCGAATAAGTGCCATGACTACTGAAATGTGCATTTTGATCATATGTTTGCTTCTATAGAAATGACCATAAGGTGCTGAATAGCTTGAGTTTTGTTTGATCACATTACTTGTTCTTCTCAAACTATAGAAATTCAAATTTATAGGGTGATACAAGGAAAAAATTATTCACTATATGTTTGGTGATGTTGTTTTCTGGATATATGAAGTTTCTGATCTACACTATTTCCATTTTCTTCTGAGTTCTGTTAGATCGTTACTTTGTGAGGTGTGTGATCTACGATATTTCCTTTTTTCTTCTGAGTTTTGTTAGATCGTTACTTGAGCTTCTACTTAAAGATAGAATAATTGGAAACAAAATCATATGTTTTTTTATGTAGTTTTCTGGATATAGATTTGATTATATGAAGGTATGGAGTGTGGCATCTACACTATTTCCTTCTCTCTTCTTGGAAGTTTTGTGATGTTTGACATTTGTTGAGTTGTGGACATAGGTGTTGAGAAGGGATCTAAAGATCCAAAGCAAGCTAAAGTTGGGACGATAACAATAGACCAACTGCGCACAATTGCAGCTGAGAAGCTTCCCGATCTGAACTGCACGACCATTGAATCCGCTATGAGAATCATTGCAGGAACTGCAGCAAACATGGGGATAGACATCGACCCTCCGATTCTTGAACCCAAGAAGAAAGCAGTTCTGTTGTAAAATCCTGCAGTGTAGTTTCTGATAATGCCTTATTCGTTTCAAAAGTGTAATTTCCAATAAGACAATTATGAGAGTTCGATATGAAGATTATTTTGCGTAAATCACGGTCTTGATGCAACATGTATGTATATATGTTATCAAAAATGAAATTCACAGGTGGAACACTTGAAAGGCATGATGGTAATAGTCTCAAAAGTTGGTAAGTCATGTAACCATTGTGATAGGAAACAAATCAAACAGAAAGGACTATTTAATAGCAATGGCCTTGAAGGAAAGAGATTATTCTATTCCTTTTGTCTATAGACAACCCAAATTTTCATTCTCTATGTTCAATTTAGATGACCTGCATTTGTAATATTGGTGAGATTGTTAGCTTTTATGCCACCAACAACTTCAACCGCCATGAAGATTAGACATAAGACCATAGCGGCTGAGGGTTTCTTCATAGAGGTTGACCGATCCTTAATGTCCTGTAGATTTTAGGCACCCAAAGACATAAAAGATCGTTCAATGTCCAAGAAGAAATTCTTAACCGTCATGATCATATATCTAATCTCTCTAGCAGCTGAAGTTATTTTGTGGTATCAAAGCCAACAGTTTCATCATTCTCACATATGTAGCTATATCTCCTCCTCTCAAATATTTCAAAATCAAGATTCTTGTTAACTATTACAACAATCTATAGTTCCATGAAAAAAAATTAGCAACAACCCCAAAATTCCTATCTATATTTCCCCCATGAAAAAGAAGAAATTTATCTTTGTTTAAAAGAGATGACAAAATAAAATAAAAACAAAATGATATACAAATAATAATCTTGTTCTGTCCTTTTGCCTCGTTCACCTTACTTGATTTTGCCTATTAGAACTCAGTTTTTTAATTATAATTTCTCTAAACCACATCTTATGAAAGGCATGACTGGTAATGTTCCAATTTCAAGAAGTGACATCAAATTGTCATGTTACATATTTTTAAGGAAAAAACTCACAAGATAAGATGAATTATATAATGTTCTCCTTGACCTCCTCCAATGGAAACAAATTTTAATAACAAGCAAAAGAGAGATGAAGATAATGACATGTTGAGAAATCTCTTATGGATTTTACAATGCAGAGGACATTGAGGATCGCTCCATGTCGAAGAAGAAGCTCTCAACTGTTATCATCCTATGAAGAAGAACCAACACCTATACGGAGCTACGGATATTTCAGAATCGAGATTCTTGTGAATCTTGCTTCTATCCAGGTTATATGGGCTCTCACTGAATGGATTGAGTATGAAGCAATCACAAGGCTCTGGTCACCAAAACGGAGAAATCAAAGGGTCTGTTATGTTTGAAGTGGCATGCTTAGGATCAAGCCGGAGGCAGACACAGACACGATGCTTGAGAAAGTTATTGAGATCAGTCATGTAACTTTTCAAGTAGAACAAGAACAGAATCTTTAGTTCTTCAGTCTTATCTTATTGAATCTAAAGAATACATATCACTCATTCTTATGGAACTCTACAACTGAGAAACAGAGAGCTGTAAATGGAACTTGGACATTAGAAAATCCAGCTCGCCTCGCTAAGATTTCGAATTCTCTCTTTGTTCTTTCTTTCCCCGAAGGGTTCATGTTCATCATGAACAACTCAAACTGAAACAAGCTTCTGTGTAAGAGATTGTCTTCTGGTAAATCTGGGATTACCATATCCACCGCAGTCACCTTCCCATTTGACGGTAACGATTGATAACAGTTGCGGAGTATCTTCACACAATGCTCATCATCCCAGCTATGTAGCATCTACTATTGTAAAATGTAACAAAACCACAAGAAATTTAATTGTTATCTTTTTAAGTTTATGATTCTGTTAAAACTTGTTAAAAGCTTCAAAAAATATTAACCTTCATGAAAATGGCTTCTCCTTAAGGAATGTTTGTAAACATGTCTCCAGCAATATTCTCAATGCCTACAAAACCATAAAATTTTTCTTACAATACAAAAGAATCGTTGCAAGAACTAGTATGTATACCTGGAGATGCTACTGAAGTGTTGATTATAGAGGGCAAATCAAAGCTTTAATGTTGTGAAGATACTTGGAGATGATTCTACTGAGGATAGAGCTATCTCCACCACCAACATCAACCAACGACTTCACACCATCAAAATCATTGTAGTTCTTCAGGAAATCTTCCATGAAAACTTCATTGAAACCTCTCATTGAGCTTTGAAACACTTCTCTGAATCTTGAATCTCCTCCCACCAATTCAACCGCGCTTGAACCATGAGTCTTGTTGAATGGAAGGCCTCCTTCAAAAACAGAATCTTTAAGGTTGTACCTTAAAATCAAGATCAATCAGATAACCAACAAGACAGAGATCTTCCAGTTTTCAGAAAAAAAGAGTTAGTTAATGATTTTACCACATATCAATCACGACTTTGTCTTGAAACAAGTTCACCAACGGAGCCAACGAGCCACCTCCTTCTTGGTTCTTGACGAAGTACTTGGAAAGTGGAAACAGGAGGTAAGCCATAGACCACACATGGCTCACCGTGGTCAGTGGAAACAGAGCTTGTGACGATGGAGTAGTTCGCAAGAAATCGAAGAATCCGGTTGACTAAACGTGAATCATGAGGTTTTTGTGTTTTAGTAGACAAGAGAGACATAATCTTAGAAGCAGAGAGGGAAGAAGAAGAGCCAGATTCGGCTAATATATCGAAAAGACCAAGATCTATGGCTGTCTTTAGAACCATGGGAAGAACAGAGGATCTAGATAAGATCATTGCGTACAAGGATAGGTTTTGTTCTTCCATTTTCCGATTTTCTTGCTTCCTGATCCGAACCAAAGCAAAACTTTTGAGAATATTTAGTCAAAACAGTGAAAGCCTCATATCTTTGGACTATTAAACAAGAAGTAATTTGCTTTTGATTTCACCATTGAGCAGACAATTTTGAAAAGTAAAAAATTGAGACAAGTATTTTGATTTACCAAGTAACTAAAGAACCAAGCATGATCATGTTTAGTGGCACAATCCTAATGAAGCAGAACCTTATGTGCTAAAGCTATTTGAACGGAGGCCCAATGGGCTTTTAAATTGAGACCATTGTGTTTGGGTAGAGGATCATTATCTCCTTCCATTTGTTTCATCTCTGTCATTAACTACGCTACAAAGAAGAGAAGAAGGAAGAAAGATGCCAGGAGCAGTTGTGGAGGAAGACAAATCGCAGGAGAATTTGATTGAATCCATCAAAGAGCAATTAAACTCGGGGTTCGTTTTTCTCTTCTGTTCGGTTTTTTTTTTGTAACGAGAAACGAAGATGTTCGATTTTGATAATAATTTGTGGTGGAAACAGAAGGACGATGATGTTGTTGTGGAGGACGTGAAAGAAGGAGAAGAAGACGACGATGAGGACGCTGAAGGTAATGTATAACTCTCTTCCTTTCATTTTTCCCTCCGGTCTGATTATTTCTCTTAACCGGAATGCATTGGTCTTAATTTTGATTCATGGTTTGATTTTTAGTGGTTTACGAATGTTTCTTCGTTTAAAAGTCACTAGTTTTGGATAAGGTTAGTCTTATAGGTTTATGAAAATGAGGTTTTGTGGTAATTAGAAACCCCACATGTTACAGAATATTGTTGAACTTGAGTTTCTTAAACCCCCAATTTATACATGTTTAAGTCTAGATTGAATTCTATGTTACATCAAGCTTGAGTTACAACTCTTAAATACCATGTTTTGCACTTCTCCAAAGAGAAACTTTGGATGATTTTGTGTTTTTGGTTTCATGTTTTGACTGTGTAGGTGAAGGAGATGGTGGAAATGAGAGTTCAAAGCAAAGTAGAAGCGAGAAGAAAAGTCGTAAAGCTGTTCTGAATCTTGGCATGAAACCTATCTCAGATGTCAGCAGAGTAACCATCAAAAGATCCAAAAATGTAAAACCTTCTAAACAATAAACTCTCATATCTCATTTTTCTATCATAAGTAGCAAAGTTTGATGATTCTGGAAGATATTGCAATTCCATCAGGTGTTATTTGTCATTTCGAAGCCAGATGTTTACAAGAGTCCCAATGCTGAGACTTATGTCATATTTGGAGAGGCTAAGATCGATGATCTGAGCTCTCAGCTACAAACTCAGGCTGCTCAGAGGTTCAAGATGCCTGACATGACTTCTATGCTACCTAATGATGCTTCTGAAGCTGCCATGGCTCCACCAGCAGAGGAAGAAGACGAAGAAGATGTTGATGACACTGGTGTTGAAGCCAGAGACATTGATCTTGTCATGACCCAAGCAGGTGTCTCTAAGGCTAAAGCTGTCAAGGCTCTAAAAGCCAGTGATGGAGATATTGTTTCAGCCATTATGGAACTTACAACATAGAGTTGAGTTGCAGAGCCACCATCACTACATTGTCCTTTTGGTTTTGTTTCATTGTTTCTTTTCGGCTACCATTTTCTTGGAACATTATTGATTTACTATTTCTTTGATATCATGTTCTCTTGTCTACTTTGATCAAATCTAGGCTTCAGTATGTCTAATTTGGGATCATTATATGTAATTTAATTAGATGGACGCACTATATATATAAAACAAAGAGTGGTAATATAGTAATTAAGAAAAAGTAACATAGGTTTGTTACACATCTGCAAATCCAAGTTCAGGACCATAACAAGAAAACGTTAAAATCTTTAGCAACCATGCAGCAACCAAAGGTTCCACGTCCAAACAACATTCAGGTTCTGACAAGAGAAAAACAAGTTTGCTCAGTAAGGATTATGCAGGTAAAAGTAAGCAACTTTACTTAAGAGGGACCACTAACTTCATCCTTCCGCACAATTAGTCATCAATCAACCACCACTTCTTAGGAAAAGATGAAGTCTCCATCCAGAAATTGGAGATCTTGAGGCTGTTCTTTGAAATTTACATGCCAACCTGCAAAATTAAAAGCAAATGCTCTAGAGGAACTTGGGAAAGCCTTACCAATCTGATATGCAATGCCCTTCAAATTTTACTCGTAACTAAAAGCAGAGGATGTGATTTGATGTCACCTTTCTAATATCTTCAAGGATTTGGATTCGAAAGAGAAGTCTCGTATACCATCAAACACCTATCTGCTTCAGCCTTCAGCCATAAGCTTTTATAGAACAATGCATGTTGGTTAATCTGCTCCTCGCCTTGATGATTCTGTTGGTAACCACTTTTAGCCACAACCTGCACAGTGCACACATTATCAAACCGACGGTCTATCTCCCACTAAACACCAGGTCTCACAATTCAAGTATGCAGAAGAAAAACCATACCTGACCAAAACCGTTATCTTTGGCCGCGCCATATTGATACAAACGAGAATCTGGGACCATCTCCCTTGAAACCATGGAGTATTTATCTTTCCTTTTCATATCAAGGTCGACAGTCATATTGTTTGCCGTTGGAAGCTGAAGGTCTCTAATCGATAGCTAATAGAGAAGATTTGGAATCATTGTGACCCATTAACACAATATCATTTTTGTAAACTCTAAAAGAGATGATGCTACATTTCCCATGTTCTTCGCGAATGTAATAGGCTTTCCATGTTCAATGAAATCTCATGTGACTTAAGCTACGAAATATATATACATAAAAACAGGTAGAACAACATACCTTACTCTTGTTAGGTGAGAGCTTTAGATCATATGAACTGCGTCGTGGAACGCTTTCATTCCCAGCCTGTTCATGAATGTTCTTTTTGATGTACAGGTTGAGATTCTGTACGGTACTGTTAATGAGATCAAACTCTTCTACACACTGTGAATCTGAAGGTTCTGAACCATGTGCAAGTGTCAGTAACTCTGACAGTCCGTGCATTGTTGTAAGTAGTTTCTTCACATCCATTTTTGGAGGTGGGCCAGATAAAGCTTTATTCTTACCCTTTACTGAAAGGGTAGGTTTTGGCTCCACCGCAAACCACTTAGTAGACCCAAAGGTATTGTCCACCTTTGGAGATATAAGTGAAGAACTTCCAGGTGACATGTTAGGAAGGAGATGTTCCACGTATACTGAGGATTGAGCTAAGTCTGCATCAACAACATTATGGTCCCAATAACCAGATGGAGCAGATAAACCGGCAGTATTCACAACTAGTGATAAATCGTCTGCAGCTTGGTTCCTCTCATAGCTATATGCTTTCTGTTTACTATTTGCAAGAGAGAACTGAGGTGCCAATGGATTCAATTTCCGCTGACCATGAGACTTATTGCTGGAGCTTCCTAGTTTTGCATACTCAGTAATGCCAGCTTTGGATTCCATCCAGGAATTGTATGAAGATGTTGAACCTGATTCATGAACATCATCAGAATATTGAATCTTAATATTGCGGCCAACCTCTCCAGAATGTGTCTCTACCTTGACCTTATTTACCGACTTATCATCTGACAAAGTAAGAGCAGAAGTTGAAAGTGCATTCGTCTCAAAATCTCCTTGCTTCTCACGGACAGAAGGAGTTAGTTTTGCACTAGAGGGAACAAAAACAGGGGCCAAAGGATCCAACCTTTTAGATGTTTGGAACTCATTTCTAGAATCCAACACGCTCACAGTCTTAGAAACGTTATCTGAAGATACAAAACCGAAAACTTCATCAGCATGTTGGGTCAAGATGCTTGAGCTTATTCCATCTTCAAGCGGAGGATCACTTAAGGTGAACTCTCCCGAAGATGATGGAAAAGTTGAAGACAAAGACTTCTTCAAAGACGAAGAACTATTCTCTTCACATATCTCCCCATTCATATCAAGCTTCTTCTTAGAATTAGATGGTATAAACTGAGGTGCCAAAGGATTCAATCTATGAAGACCACTAAGATCATCAATAGAACGCCTTGAAGTCACAGATTTAGTACCTGAAGCCAAAGTCTTATAAGAATGCATTCCTCTCCAACAAGGAGAATCTTCCTCAGAGTCATCTTGGTCAGAAGATTTCTCAGACAAAACAGTTGTATTGCCACAAGACAGATTCAACTTATCATCATCACCAACAACTTTTGAAGACTTAATTAACACTTCAGGCAATTTCAATAAAACTTTATCAGAGTTTACCAAAACATTTCCAGAACAAGCTTCTGCAAAAAAATTCACAAGTTTAGCCCTCAACAAAATTAGTTCCTTTAAACCAAAAATAAATTCTTTATTATCCAAACACAATAGCATAAATTCACAAACATCAAAGGAGAGAAAAGTTATAAAATTTGTTTACTTTTGGTTGATGATAATGAATCATCATCATCATCAAGACCACTTCTTTGGTCATCAGAGGATAAGAAAGAGAGGTCTAAAGTATAATCACCCCAAATAGAATCATCAATTTCAGATTTGAGAGACAAGGAAGAAGAAGAAGAAGGACCGATTGTGAAAGGTCGAGCTGAAGGTGAAAGACCACTTCTTCGTAAACCATCAATTCCGTGAGTACACTGCTTCATCGTGGTTATGGCTATGGAATTTAAATGATGAATCTTGTTAAAGAAGAAGGGAAGGGATTTTGCAGACCTTACCCCTTCCCCTTTGCTGTTTTTTTTTTTCTTCAGGTCAAGAGTCTATTAATATAAAAAAACACGTCGTTCTCTGTTTACTCGTCAAAATTTTGGATTAGAACGAAATTTCAAGATTTGACATATCCCACCTTCTTATTTTATTTTATTTTTATAATTTTTGGATTAGAACGAATTTCAAGATTTGACATATCGCACCTTTTTATTTTATTTTTTATATAATTTTTGGATTATAACGAAATTTCAAGATTTGACATATCCCACCTTCTTCTCATTTGACGAATTTTGCAGGAATTTTTCTGTCAAATTTTTTTTAATTAAATAAAGCAGTGCATAGAAGTTAATTAATTCATAAAAGGATAGATATAACCTACTTGAAATATAGATAAGTATACTAAAAATATTTGTATTTGGATAATATTAAATCTTTTTGATTAAGGAATAGATCTACTAATGATCGGGTAAAAATAGATATAAATTTTAAATTGCAAAAAAAAAAACAGTTTGTGTAACGTGTTTCTTTCAAGATATGACTTTGAAATCTGAGGATCATATATTGAAATGATTAATATTCCTGATACAGTGATCAGTATAACAATGTTATTAGTTATTAAACAATAATTGATAGAAAGTGAAAAACGAAAAATGAAAAATTATGCTTTTGAAAAAATTGTTTTTGAAACTACAAATTATTATTAGATTAATGTTTTGGGATTTTCAAAGTTTATATACTATAAAATGTCAAGATTATTCGCCGCAACAAATATTATTTACTATTTATACTATTAATTGAAATCAAAAATTGTACAGAAAACTTTAACTTTTAATTAAATTACATATATTGTCATTGAAATAATAAAAAATTTTATTAATGGCAAAAATGTTTCTTTATCTTAATTTAATTTAATTATTACAAAATCTTCGTCAAATCTTCTTTAAAATGAATATTCATTTATATACCTAATCTCTAATTTAATTAATGAAGATATATTCAAAATATAAATAGTTATTATTGTTAATTTTGTAATTAATAAATTATATTTTTATCTGATTTTGTAAACTACTTAATATCTCTCTAATTCATATAAATAAATTAAAATATTTGATATGATTTGATTTTTAAATTAAAAATTAAAAAATTAAATCTATTCAAAATAAATAAATTTAGATCAATGGATTAAATTAAAATTAAATATGGACGAAAATCAAATTTTATTTTTAAAAATAAATTTGAAATTTATTTTATATAAGCAATATTAATATATATATATATATTTAAATATAAGAAAATGATCTCCATATATGTTTCTACACCTAATACAATTTTAATATTTCCATATATATATATATATATATATTTAAATGTAATCTAACAACTAATTGGAAATTATAAACTAGAATAATAAAATTTTATAATATAATATAAAACATTTTAAATTCGTTTTTTACTTACTAATTGGATTTTTAATTTATGTTAGAATATTAATATTGCTTATACAATTATGTCTTAAAATATTAATAGTATGATATGAAATTTGAGATTTGAATAAAAATAAATTAAAATTTGAGATTTGAATCATTTAAATAATTTAATCAAATATATAAAATATCTAAAAATAAAATTTTCAAAATATTCTAATCCTGATATTCCTAACTTCAAATTCGTGAGTAAATATAATCCGGATTTAAAAAAAATCAAATTAGTGATTAAATCAAATACAATCTAAATTCAATTAATACTCGAGATATTCTTTAAATATTAAATATTAAAATATTGTTCACGTTTTTTATTTATATAATTATTAATATATAATTAATTTTTATAAAATAATTTATTATTTGAATGTTTATTTTAAATAAAACAATAAAAATAAAAATAGTTTCTGCTAAATGAATATAATTTAAAAATTTGTGTATTATAATAGAAAAAAATTAATTTTTGTATTTTCTTGGGTACCCACAAAAATTTATGTTTTTTTATGGAAATCGATAAATAGTTGATGTATTTTTATGAAATTTTCCCTACTATTAATTGATGATCAATTTAAGTAAAATAGTTATAAATTTATTAAAATTTATATGAAATGCCAATAAAAATTGAATTAAAATTTTAAAAACTCTCATTAAGGATATATATGTCAAACGAAAATATTCTCAATTCTTACCACAAATAATCAATTGCGACTAAAATCATAATTTTTAGGAAAAAAATCTTCACGAACTTTTTGATATCTAATATTTCCTATTTATAATTTTTCAAAATTTTGTTTATATAACTAAGAAATATTTTAAGAGCTTTTTTAAAAAAATACCACCAATTAACAGAATTTTAATCCCAAAATCAGCTTTTTAAACATTCAAATTTCAAACGAATGCAGGATTTGGAGTGACTTGTATTAAAAAGATAAATCAGATGTTATTAAAATATGAATTTTAAGAAATTTTTTTAAAATTAAGTGTTATTGAATTAATGATTTGAAAACTGTATACTCAAATCCACCATTATTGAAAACATTTTAAGTAGTGAATTTGAAGTGGTTTGAATGATTTTAGGTAAGATTTCAGATAATTTCTTAATTAAAAAGACAAAGATATAATCAAAGGTTTCTAATTTACTAAAATTCATTAAATGATCTCGAAAGTCATTAAAATACTGTGATTGTATATTAGTTGATTTTAAATATTAGTTGGGGCTAAGTGAGCGCTGAATAAAGTGTATGAAAATCATAATGTTAACTTGGATCACTCCCAATTTGTTCAAATTGAGTTTTGTTTAGCATCTGAGATTAAAACTTGCGATGAAGAAGAAGAATTGGTTTTCTTTTTTTAAATATAAGTTAGGGTTTTTTTTGGGGGGAATTTTTGGTTTGATTTTGTTGTTATTGGCTGTTATTTTGGTTAAGAGTTGTTTGGTAAATAGTAAACCGCCTTAAACCGATGTATGTGTGTTTTGAAAATTCGAAGTTTTGATTTAGGAGTAAATATCTTATGCTACATGATAGTTTTGATAGGAAAATAGATAGTGAACCCAACAGTCTTTGAATAGTTTTATCCGTTATTCCATGAAAATTAGTTTTAATGTTTAACATCGTAGGTGTCCCCAGAAATGCATGATAAATACCATCAAAGCCCAAAATTGCAGAAATCAAATCCAATATTAAAAATGCAGAAAATGGCCCATCAGTCAATTTGAAGTAAATTCATATCCACGTTTCTAGTTCTGAAATGAGGTACTAACGACCCTCCTCAAAATCTTTATTCACCTGCCATTACTTCATCAAGAACATAAATACGAGTGATCAAAGGATATTTCATTTTAAATAGTATCATTTTCTTCCTTCGGTCTTCTACCTTTTCATCTTATGGAAATTAGAAATAATTCTGGTTTATCTACTTTTATCCATGTGTAGTAAATATAAATTATGTATTCAACTATTTATAGAAAGCTTTGCTTCCATGGGATCCTTTGTATTTGTATGGATTAGGATCCAGATTGCCTCACTAATCTGATTTTCTTCAATAGTTTGTTTTAAATATTTTCTATTGACCAACATTTAGGTTAATAGTAATTCTTTGTGAGTTAAAATTAAAAAGATTCATGAGTTTGATTCGCGTTAGAAAAGGTTTGTTCTCCTAAAAAAATTAATTTAACATAGTCTAAATTTTGCGCTAAAAAAATAAAGAGCCTACGGGCTCTGACTTCCTGATAAGGATGTTAAATAAGATTTTTAAACCCAACCCTCCTTAAACCTTTTGAAGTTCAGCTCTGTTTGAGCCCTAACCCTATATGAATCATGTATATTATGTAAAACCCTAACCATGTACAAACCCTATATAAACCCTGTACAAACCAAATAATTTAATTTATTAGATGCTTATTATTAGAGCATGTATTATAAACTTTATTTTTTATTAATTAATAATTATTTTTTACATTAATTGTAAAATTCTAATAGCACTTTTCGAAGAAAAAATATAATTCGAAGAATTTATAATTTTTACAGAAAATGTTATTTCATAATTTTTTCTATGAATAAAGTGATTCACTATTCCGAGATTTTGCGGGTTTTGGCAAGAAAACATATATCCAAGATTTTGCGGTTTTAGCGAAAAAAATTTATTCCTTGATTTTTTGCGGTTTTGACGGAAAATATTTATTCCGTGATTTTGCGGTTTTGGAGGGAAAACGTAGATCCAAGATTTTGCGGTTTTGGTAGAAAACGTTATTCTGTGATTTTGTGCTTTTTGGCGGAAAAATGTTAGTTCGTGATTTTGCGGTTTTTGGTAGAAAAATATAAATTTGAGATTTTACGGTTTTGGCGGGAAAATGTTATTCGGTGATTTGCGGTTTTTGGCGGAAAAATGTTATTCCGTGATTTTGCAGGTTTTAGCGGAAAAATGTTATTCCGTAATTTTGCGATTTTGGCAGAAAAACGCAGATTCGAGATTTTATTCCGGAAAAATGTTATTTCATGATTTTACGGGTTTTAGCAAGAAAATATAGATCCGAGATTTTACGATTTTGGGAGAAAAATATATATTCGAAAATTTTACGGTTTTGTGCAATAAAAGAAATAACAGCTCATTAAAGGTTGATAAAAAAATCAGGGCCAACTTTGTTAAACCATAACCCATCAAAACCCAACCCTAAATAAACTCTAAAATACCCAATCCTAAATAAACTCTAAAATAGTACTATATAAAATAAACTCTAAAATACCCAATCCTAAATAAACTCTAAAATAGTACTATATAAAATCAGAGTTTAGGATCAACATAAATTAAAAAATTCATGGCTAACTCTGGAAGTTAAACCCTTATTACCATCCCTACCTCCTGATTACACCAAAAAAAAACATTTTCCATTGAAAAAAAAGGCTTTCGAATTAATTAGAGCTGTTTTATAGAAACAAAGAGTCAAATTTATCCAAACCGGATATAACCGTTTTCATTTGACCGACAAGGACAAATGATCAAACCTGCCAGCTTAGACATACACTACCAAGAACTAAGCCAATTGATGTAGCTACTAAAATTGGAACCGATCAACAACATCACATTTGACCTCTAAGAACAATAGACTTGGACAAAGAGATGGATTACCCTGGGAGAAAACTAGAGCTACCTTTCTGAAAAACAAGAAACATTTGATCAACAAAAGAAAAATTAGCACTTTGTATGTTGTAACCTATGTAAATACTTTAGTTGCTATAATAAAGTTAAGCGTTTAAACAAAAAAAAAGGACCTATGAACTTTTTAACAATGTGATTTGATTGCCAACGCGAAAGTTTACAAACCTAATCAACACCTTTATTTGTGAAAGATTGATTAATAAATCTTAGAAAATACTCGAAGAAAATCTCTCATTCAAATTTTGTTGATCTGACTTACCAATTAAGTGTCAAAAAGTAAAAAAACACTTACCAATTAAGTCCGTAAATTAAAGGAAAGTAGATCATTCTCGAACCAAATAATGGCGAATAAACAAATGGGTGTGGAGCGACTCGGTCGGAAAGAGACAATGGAACCGAGTAAGCAGCTTTTTTTGTCTTTTTGGTTACATCTCTTGATTACTACAGAGACAACAACTAAGTCGAGATTTGAGACCTTCTCAATGAAATGGTATCTCTCATATAATCTTTACTAAGAAGATATGTCGGAAAACAGTCTATGATAAAGATAACTTTCTTCATACCATGAAACCTCTTCAAACGTTTTTTTTTTTTTTTTTTTTTGATAAATTACATCTTCACACGTTCCATATCTGAGTGATGTTTTCAACCAAAGGACTCTTCTTTAACAGATCAATTCAACAAAAATTCACAAAAGTATACATATACATACAACAAAGCTCTGTAAATTTTTTTCCCAACAAAAGGATGTATTAATTAAAATTAAGATCTTATATATACACAAAAGCTCTGAATTCAAATCTTAACTCAAAGAAAAAATCAGAAAGTAAGCAAGAAAATAAGAACATCAAGATTTTTTTGGTTAAGAAGTACGAGAATAAGAAGGTGGAGAAGGAAGGAGAAGAGGATGAGAGGAATTGGAATTATGATAAGGAAGACAATATAAAATTTGAAGTCGGATTCTTCTCGGAAAAGGCGCATGAGAGAAGAGATGCTCCAAAATTCCGGCGAGCACCACCGTGTACTCCTTCATCATCTCAGCTACTACAGTTACCAGCAACATTCTGATTTTCTCTTCTAATGGAATCTTCTTCTTCGTATTGTTCTCTGAGTGTTTTTCTTATATTTTCTACAAATCATTGGTTATATAGTCGGAGAAGGGAAGTAGAATCTAGGGGTTTCTTCTACTCTGTCCGCTCTTGGTTTTCTAATTTCTTTATTTATCATTTTTAATTAGTCACAGACTCATATGTAGTAGTATTATATTAAATTTAGATCCTGACAAAACAAAAATTAATTAAAATTCTCCCTACTTGAGTCTTGACTAATCACGTTTCAAAGTGTGTGTGTTTTTTTCTTTCTCATAACAGGTATTACTTGATAATAACCATGAAATTATATAAAATTTCATATTTTGCTGTTTCTTCCACAATAATTTGCTTTTAATGTGATATACTTCCATATCTAGAATAAGTAGCAATTTAAAAATCATCAGCTGTCAAAAAGAAAGAAGCAATTTTTAAATTATGATCACTACTAATTACGAAATTAACTCAAGACCCTTTCTTTTATTTCAGGTTAAGAATTCAAAATTCTTATAATTTTATATGTATATCTGTATTTATAACTTATGTTTTATTAATTTATATACCATAGGATATTTTAACAAAGTTTATTCATAAGGACAAATAAGACGAAGAACCTATTGAAACTTTTTATTTATTTTTTTGTATTTTTTTCTCCTAGAGTTTTGCTGTACTACAAATTTTCAGTTTAATTTTAAAAATTAAATTTAAACGGTGCGCCAAAATTCGTCAAACTTAAAACAATAAATAGAAAAGACACAAGTGTTGAGAAACATATAGAGAAAACGCACATTGTATTGGATGTGCACCTGCTGGCCACCTTCTTAATCATGCGGGACCCACTCCGAAATCGGATGATGCTTATCCGCTAGATCTTTATCTTCTTTCTTATGTCATTTATAAAACTACTACGTTCCTTGAATGTAACGACATACAAAAATTTAAATTATTGATTACAAAATTCTAAATTGTTGTTTGGATTGAATAAGATAAAGATACTGATTGATTATGAATCCTGCATTGTTTGTCTGTATTCGAAGATTTAAAGAGGGTGAAAAAAATGTTATGGAGCGTTATATTTTAACGTGGTCCATTACATTTTTGCTTTAACCGCATTTACTCTGATTCTTTTTAAGTTCAAAACCACGACGGTATCAGAATCTGTGGAATGGTTTGTGAGAACTGCAATAAGTCTTGAAACTTTCAACATAGGATTATATTACAAAGGTAAATGACTAATACGCAGACTTAAAATAGTACAAAAGATATTTAAAGAAAACACTAGAAATATTATGAATTTTTTTTTTATCTCAAATTAAAAAATCTCTATTTCAATCATTTTGGCAGGACCGTATTTTAACACGTATAAATGGAGCGGTAGAATAAAAACCCATATAAAAAAAAATTCTTTAAGCAAATGTTTTAATATGCATATAAATTAGGACCTTATTTATAAAAAAATTCGAATATATATATAAATTTGATCCTATAGTTTAAATCATTTTTAAAAATTATACATTATAGGTTTATAATATTTTAAAATACTGTTTTATCACATAAATATAGTTTAAATAAAAAATTTTGAATGTGACCTACAAATAATTTGAAACGGCTTTGCATTTTGTTTTACAAAGGTGTAAGAAGTTTGTTTGATACTTGGACAAACTATGGAGTCCAAATTCTAGCCTAAATAAACGACATTGATTTATTGTCCGAGGCACAAGTAGAGGTAATTTAAACTGCAAAAATAAAACAGAGAACTACTTTGTTAATGATGCTAGAGGATATGACTATCAAACAAAAACAAAAGGAAAAAATACAAACAGAAAGAAGACTACATAACTGATCAATGATTATTATACAAAATAAAACATGGAGAATGGTTCTATATATCATCAAGTAAACATGCCTTTGAAGGAATCTAATTGATGAAACAAGAAGCTACATTTGGCATCTCTAGACTCTTCCACAATCCTACTAAAACAACTATCACCGCCATTATTATCATCATACTACCACACTGCAACAAGCTCTTCCTCATTAGCTTCTTTTGTTTCTGCCATGATGATGATGATGATGATACATCTTCCTTTTCCTGCATTCATGTCAATCAATGTTAGACGCTTTGCTTTTTAGAGATTAAGCCTGATGTAATTGACAAGAAACATCTTACCTTGCTATGGCTTGCTTCTTCTTCACTGCAGTTTGAGTCCCTTCTTGTGTTGTTTCGTGTTATGGAAGACTTCCGCAATCTCGTCTGCAGACGGATTCTTCTCTGAGCAGTTCCCTGAGTCCTAAAATTAGCCGACTCCAACAGACTTTCATGTCCTTGTACTCTGTCAAATAAGCATCTTTCATTCTCCTCTACGACCTGCACATTTCATCAACGGTCATTAGAGAATGAGAAAGTAGATTTCAATACTAGCCGGATGACTGAATCCTACCTTGGACATGGCAGATTGTACTTCTTCTTCTTCTTCTTCATAGTTGTTTGCATCTTTCTGTTTCTTGATGTTAACTAACGTCAATGGCTGTTCTATTTGCAGCCGAATTCTTCTAGGAGCAGTGCCTTGGTCTACATTAAAGTCTAGATTCGTCTCATTTTCCCGAGTCCTAGCAATGGGACTAATATTGCCGTCAACAGGACTTTGCTCAAAAGATGAATGCTCAGGCTGATTCACATTATAGTTAAATGGATCGATAGATGCGTAAGACGCTGAAGCATACTGCTCTAAAACGTTGCTATGAAGTTGTGTTAAGGTCCGAGAGGACCCGGATGAAGATTGCATCTCTACTACCTCCTTGCTATCAACACTAACCCATCTGGAAGCTACATTGTCAGGTACAAACTGCTGTACATGAAGAAACACTATAGTCAGTCCAAGATCAATGGATCATCATCAAGCTTACACATCACTATTGCACAATAAGTGTATCACAAAAGCTACTGAGATATACTTTTCAATTTAGAACATATGTGAAAGGCTTAAGAGCTACTGAATATTCTAGTTACCTGTTGGCCCAAAACTTCAGCATTACCGTCAACAAAAGCATCTGCGTCTTTGCGAAATGGATACTCAGTGGACAACAATCTTGTGTTCCCAGGCCAATGTATCATATTTGGAAGCGCAAAGTCTTTCCTTTCACTAGAGGATTCGTTTTGGTTATTGAATACCTCATCCAAGACATCTTTCAAAGATGCATCTTGTTCAGCTGCACCATCCTGAAAATGTAGCCCATAATCACAGTTTCCAAAATCACTAGAAAACATCGAATCCATGTGTGATGCAGCAAAACCGATGCTTGACTGTGCTGGATAATATGTTTTGTCATTGATTTGAGTAAAGCTAGGTCCATAAAGAGTTGACACGTCCCTTACAAGTGGATTTTCCTATAACACAAGAAAGCACAAGCTGGTTTACAATAAGAGCCCATAAAAAAAATTGTGATACAGAACGCTACACTTAGTGCAAACAGAGAAATCAGAACTAAGCAGCCGTATTACCTCTACTATGGTTTTGCCCAAAACACGGTCTTTAGCGCGCGATGTTTCAGCGTGATTGACAGAAGTATTGTTAGTCACTGAAAAATCAGGCTTCACATCACTACCCTTATCGCTTGAAGAGTTCTCATTATCATCTGATCTATTTAAAGCATGTACACAAGATGAAGCTGTTTCTTGAACCATTTCAGAAGATGTGTCATCAGGTGAGCATCTAGTAGTAGTGGTGGTAGGAGTGGAATTAACGTTCTCTATTTCCTCACAGTTTGCAGTATCACAACTATCACTAGGCTTGTGAAACAAGCGACACAAAACATACGGATTCTGTTCCAAAAAACAGAACAAAAAAACAGAAAAATGTTAACAAATCTCAAACCAACAAAGCCAAAAAGGTCACAATCAAAGACAAAAAACGTTCATCCAAGATAACAAGTACTTAAACTAAGCAACATAAGCTAGAGCTGACCTAAGTAGATTGAGAAAAGTGAAAATAAAACAAACCTGACCAGGTCCAGTACCATCTAAGTCCTTATCAGTAGCACGATACTCATGCATGATCCAATTAGTACGTTCTCCTCTAGGAGCTCGTCCACGATAAAAAACAAGAGTCTTCTTCATACCAATAGCTATCTTCTTGGACTTAATAGTTCGATCTTTCCCAGTAGCTTTCCAATAACCAATGTCAGTAGCTCTATTAGAACGATGACCACTTGGATATTTCCGATCACGAGGACAGAAAAAGAACCATTCTTGATCATCAGTCTTTATCACAGAAAGCCCTACAAATCATCCAAAATTAAACAAAACCCTAAAAAACTTTATCAACAATCCAAAAAATTACAGTTCTTGTCTCTGTTTCTTTGATTTGATTAAACTAACTAACCAGGTAAGTCCCATGGCTCCCACTTGCAAACATCGATCTCTGGAATGACTCGAACCTCTGAATGACGGCCGTTGATTTTTAACCTTAGATAATGATTGATTAGTTCTTCATCTGTTGGTCTGAATCTGAAACCTAGTGGTAACGTTTCCATAGACAATAAAGCTTGCATCTCCGTCGTCATCTCCTGATTTATCCCGTGAACCTTTTTTTTATCTTACCTGAAGAAAGACAGGCTGAGCTGAGCTGAGTTGAGTTGAGCTGAGTTGAGCTGAGTTGAGTTGAGCTGAGCTGAGTTGATTTGAGCTGAGCTGAGTTGACCACTTTGGTTGCTGTGGTCTGCCAATGTGCCGCGTTCCGACTTGCACTGGTCATCAGTATCTGAACTTTCCCATTTTACCCTTCAGTTCGTTTCTATAATTACGGATAATGCCATGGTTTAGGCGCCGTTTGTTTGCTTTTGACTCGATTTAGTCCGTCAGACTATAGGGTCAGGGGTCCACTCATTAGATTCCTTCGCGTGGTCCTATAAAGTTAAAAAAGTTCCTTCAATATTAGATGAATTTATGTATATTTAAAGTTTTCCCATTTCTAGCATATGTTGTTGTTTTTTTTTCTTAAGGACCTTCTACAAAATGCTATGAATGTCTTACAAGATTATGAAAATAACAAATAAGAGCAACATTAGCTACCAAAGTGAGAGATTGATCAATTCATACCCAGCATAAAATTGAACAAAACAAAATTTGAATAATAATATATCTCGAATGCATATGTGATATGTTCAACATCAGGTACGATCATATTCTTGTTTAAAAAAATAAAAACAAAGTAACGCATTAACAATAAACGTACACTCAACGACGAGTACGACCAACAATATCTTCCAAAACCATCTAAATCTAATATATACATAGAAATAGCATATTTCATTTCATAATATTATAGATTATAGATTATGAAATTTTTGCTCTGCTACCATTTACGATATGGAACTAGATTATAGATTATAAAATTTAATATAATTTTTTTAGATTATAAAATTTAATATAACTTTTAAAATTTAATATAACTTTAAGTAAGCAAAAGTTGTATTATACGTAAGTTGTAAACCTTTCAAACAGAACAAAAGTGATATGATTAAATTTACTTTATTAAAATTTGACTGAATTACAAAGTTGAAAATACAAGAGGAAAACAACGTTTGAAAATTTTTACAAAGAGAAAGTGCAGGGAATTTAGTCTTATTTTCTCTCTCTGAAATTCACTCTACCCTCTCACAAAGCATTATTCGATTTATTTATACACAGAAGTGAGTTTGCATGGATGTAAATGTGTCTCTTCTTAGAATGTTGATAAGTGATCCTTCCGAGCGTAGGTGTCTTTTTTGTATTAAATATGGAGCATGAGTAATCTTGATATTTGCTGTCCCTAAGCTGTCAGATGTCTTGATGGTAGATGGTCAGATGTCTTGATGGTAGCTGATGAGTTTGTTTGATTGCTGATTCTGTCGTTTCTTTATTTTTGTTTAATTGATGAGTTGTCGCTTCTTGTTTTTGTTGATTAATGACTTTGACTAGTTGTTGATGTATCCTTGTTGCTGTACTTTTGTTGAAACTTGAGCTTTCTAATAATTGCTTGAGTAGTCCTTTGAATCTTTTTTTTTCCTTCGGTTTATTGTCGTTTTGCTGATTTTTGTCTTTGTCTTTTGGCTTCGTTTTTCTTGATTATTGTCTTGATTATCCTTTAACTTGGCCAAAATATATGTAGCTGATTTCATAATAGAGATATATTAGTATTTTTATTTTTCTTTTCGTTTTTTCCTTCCGTTTTTTTATTCTTCAAACGGATCTTGTGCTAGTGGTCCGCCGTATGGGTCTGCAGTTGATGTAGAAGTATCTTGAGTAATGGTAATATCATCTTCGTTTTCGTCGGATGATATCTGCATAGCAATAGCTTCCAAAAATTTTTTGAGTTTATCTTTTCCTTTAACCTTTTTGGATCCTGAGGATGTTGTTGATTCAGTGGGACTTGATGGTGTTGGTTTTTGGGATTTTTTGGTTTGTATTGGTGGTAGGGTTCGGGATATAGTGGTGACGGACTGTTTTATTTGTTGATGAGTTTGGATCCATTTTTCTAGGTTGGTAACTGAACAGCGGTCCAAGTTGTACTTGTCCCACCATTTGACTCGGTATTCTCGGACTAGGGAGTATGGCATATCTGGTAGAAAGAGTACAAGGTTAAAATGTCAAGATAGTATCCAGGGTACTCCCATGTCTATGTGGAAGACTATTTTTGGTAGTGGTCCTATGGGTTGGTATTTTTCGTGTTTGGAGTAATATGGTAGGGAAACTATCGCAAGGTCCAAACCAATGCCACCATTCATAGAACCATCATGGTATTGACTTAGGACAATGAAAATCAAAGGATATAAACCAAGAGTGGTCATAGGTTCGTAGATAGAATGTATGTAAAAAGGCTATGTAGGTAAAACATGGGATATGATACCCGAAAAGGGAGAACTCTTTTGTAGTGTGGAAGTTAATAAACCCGAGCTCTGATGCAGTGTATATTCTCAGTATCTTGCATGTGGAGTATGATGTAATGTTTGGGTTTGTTTTGTCGCTATAGTGGGTGATTTCAACTGATTTGGTGTCTACGAGAATAAACTCATAGAAGGTATGGTTTTTGGTAAGGTTATCGGTAAGGTATTGGGTGTCTTCATAGAAGAGTCGGTTGGTAAAAAGGTTCAAGTCTTTGAGAGATATTGGTTTGGTAAAGGATGTTGTGGTAAGGTGTTGGCGTTGTGGTTTGAGGAAATATGATGATTTTTGGTAAGTGGTTTTTTGTGGGTAAGGGGTGAGAGTTATTTTTTGTGGTGTTGGGTCAACAACTTTGGCGTACGATAAAAGAGGGAATTCCGCTAAAGCAGAAAATTGGTTTTGGATTGATGTTTGCTTTCCTTGTAGATGCGGTTGCTTCTTGATATAGTCCAAAGCAGACATTGGCTTCTTTTGTTCACTCAGTTTGGTGGTCTTGATTTTTTTCCCTGTAAATATTCTCTTGTTAGAAAATCAGGTAAAAAATTATTTTTTCCTTTTATATATTGAATATCAAAATCAAAAACCGATAATATAGCTTTGCCATCTTGCGAAAATTTATTTAGAAACGAGGTTTTTAACATCCTTTTGTAAAATTTCTTTTGCTGATTTACAATCAACACGTAATAAGAATCTTTTATTTATTAAATCATCTTGAAATTTAGAAATACAATTTACTATAGATAAAACTTCTTTTTTAACTGTAGAATAATTCTTTTGAGGTCCTAACCAGACACCAGAATGGAAAAGTACTATAGACTCTTGGGTCGATCCTAACAGTTTCTGTTTAAGAATATCTCCATATCCTACCTCTGATGCATCGGTTTCTACTATCATAAATGCATTAGGATGTGGGATGACTAAGCATGGTAATGTTGTGACTTTTTTCTTAATATCTTGGACTATGCTAGTATGCAAACTAGACCATGGGACTGGATTCTTATGCAATCTCTGAAACAAAGGTTGAATTAATTTACGTATATTAGGTAAAAATTATGAGATATAGTTCAAACATCCTAAAAATCTTTGTAATTGTGTTTTTTCTTTGATTTCGTCAGGAAATTTATTTGTGAATTCTATAGATCTAGAATAGGTGTTATAGTTCCTTGATAAATATTATGTCCTAGAAATCTTATTTTTGTTTGAAATATTTGCATCTTCTTTGCCGAAACTACTAGTCCATGTTTTTTTAACTACATTTAAAAAGGTATATAAATGTTTGAAATGTTGATCAATTGATTTTGAAAAAATTAGTACGTCATCTATGTATACTATAGAAAATGTGGAATAGGGATTAAAGATTTCGTTCATAATATTTCAAAATTCAGAAGGTGCATTTTTTAAACCAAAGGGCATGACATTCCATTCATAGTGCCCAAAAGGTACAGTGAATGTTGTCTTATATTTATCCTTTTCGGCTACTTGTACTTGCCAAAATCCACTTTTCATATCAAATTTTGAAAATATACAAACATCATATAATCTTTTTAATAAATCTCTTTTATTGAGTATTGGGTATCTTATCCATTGTATAATATTATTTAATGGTTTATAATTTATTACTAATCGAGGTACTCTTCTTTCTTTTTCAGCTTGATTGTTTACATAAAAGGCTGAACAGCTCCAAGGTGATTTAGATTTTCTTATGAGGTTTTTATCTAATAGTTCCTGGATTTTTTTTTTTACAATTTTCTAAGAGTTCTTGATTCATTTGAATGGGTCTAGCTTTGGTTGGAATATTTTTTTCATTGAAATCTTTTTCGTAAGGAATTTCAACAATATGTTTTTTCCTTTCCCAAAATGCATTTGGGAGCTCAGAGCATACTTGGTGTAATAATTCATCTTCTAGTTTTTTAATTTTGCTTATTATTAATGGATTGTTCTATATGATGGTATTTTATTTCTTGTTGTAAGTATTGAATATGTTTTTGTTTTCCATTTATTAGGTTTATAGATTTTTCTATTGTAGAGTTTTGTAAAGCTAGTATTTCTTTAGTTCTCATTGGAGATAGGAATTCAAATATTATTTTTTCTCCTATAATTTTTGTGGTAATTCCTAATTCTGTGACTTTAAATGGATAAATTTGTGTAAAAAATGGGGTTCCTAATATAATTTCTTGGCTTAAGTTTTTTACAAGTATAAATTGTGTTTTAAAGCAATAGTTTTTATTACAAATTTTTGCTTTTGGTAATTTATAATTAAATTTTAAACTACTACCATTTGCTCCACTAAGTTTCTCATATGTTTTTTCATAATATTTAGTATGAACTATTCTTTCTCTAATACAATTATAATCTGCTCCTGTATCTAATATATGCTATTATTTCTAATTTAAAATCATAGCGTATATGCAAGGTAATTTTTGTATACCATTTTTGATAGTTTATTTTGTCTATTATTTGAATATATTCTTCTTCATCTTTAGTTTTTTTTTATGTTTTTCAGGGTTGCTTGTGGATTGATGATTTGGATCAGTGGGTATGAAAGGATATAATTTTGATTCAATTAAAGCTAATCTAGCATTTATATGTAATTGTTCTAATTGTTGTTGGTGAACTATTTGTTGTAATTCTTTTATTTGAGTCTTTAGAGTTTTGACTTCTCCTTGTAACTCTCAAGTAGTTACTTGTTTAAATAATGTAGGAGAAGGATATTTTTCAAGTATTTTGTTCAGACTAAAAGGTTGTGGAGTGGATAATTGGTTTTCTTTATGCACAATATCTTTTAATTTTAGTAAATATTCTTTTTTACTTTCGGGGTCATCTATTTTATCTATTATGTCTATTAGAAACTGTTTATCTATATCTTTAGTGATTACGTTTATTGTCTTACAATTGCAAATATCATCTGAACAATTTTGGGAATCATCAGAAGATGATTCACTTTGATCTTCTATAATATCTAAAGAAGGTTCACTACTAAGTTCTTCAGAGTTTTCGGTTTCTGATAAGAGTAGTTTTTCTAATTTTTCTTTAATGTCTTTTTGATCATGGAAAATTTCATTTATTTTTTTCTTTATTTTACACTCAGTTGATTTATGACCTGGACGTTTACAGTTCTAACAAACAATTTTTTTCTTTTTTTGTGGGGGTTTTTTGCTTTTTATTTTTTGTATAGTAAGAGTTAGAAAATCGTTTTGAAAAGTTTTTATGCTTGTTGTATGGTCGTGAATATGAAAATTTGTTATGTTTGTGAGTTCTTCGTTTTTATCTAGAGGGTGGAGTAAGACGATGATAACAATATTGTTCGCAGAACGAACCCATAGTTTCACCGAATCTGAATTTACTAGTTTGTTGTTTATCTTTATGTTCTTGGCATATTTGTAATCCTTCTTTTTTAACAAAGGCAAAAAATATACCATAGGTTATTGAATCCCATAGAATTGGTTGTCCTCCTGAAAAGTCTTTTAATTTGTTTATTAGTCTTTCCGCAAAGAATGAAGGTAATCCAGCTATAAATCTTTCTTTCCAAAAAGGTTGATTACAATCATTTCTTTGAAAGATATTGGTTATAAATATATCTTTATACCATTTAAAATCTCCTAAGGTTGGACATCTGAGATTTGTCAAAACAAGTTTTTTACTAGTTAGTTCTTCTACAGGGTTTCCAACAAAATGCATGGTCATTGTCTGTAATAAAACTTCTATAGCGTTTTGAATTTGTTCTTCTTCATATAGGCCGTCATCCCCTTCTATTCTTCTAGTTTCAGTATGGTTTATTATAGAATCTTGTGCTATAGTATCTAAAGCATTATCCCACCAATATTTTAAAGCTCCATTGAATCCTGAAACTAATAGGACACACACTTGTTTTTCCAACAAGTCTTTAGCTTTGTAGGCCAAACCAGCAATTCCCATTTCTTGAAATAAGTTCATCATTTCATATTCGGATCTACCGTCTATGTTCCATTCATATATACCCTCTCCTGTGTAAAAGTTTGCTGTCGGGAATTTATGGTGTTCTTCAAACAGTAGGTCTGGTGGAGAATGTCTAGGATAATATGGTTTTTTTATGGTTGAAGTTTTCTTTTTATACGATTAATTTCTATTTCTTCATCAGTTTCAATTTGGCTATTTACATCTATGTTATTAATACCTTTGTTTTTGTCTATTTGTTCTAATCTACTTGAGATAGATTTTAAAATTTCATTTTCTGGAAATTTAATGGGTTTAGTTAAAGGTTTAAAGAGAGGTGGTGAAATAGAGCTAAAGGGATGTGAGAGGGTGTGGTAGTTTGTAATTAAATTATTTTCATCTTTTTCTAACTTGTTATCTATGTGGTCTATTTGACGTGATATAGTGTGAAGTATTTGACTTTGATAATTATTTTTTTCATAAACTATCTTTATATCTGCCATATTTACTATGTCTTTATCATCTCGGTTTGCACCTGTTCTAAATGGAGTAGCTATTACTTGTCTTTGGGGTGTGTAAAATTTTAAGTCTTTTAATGGTGGATGGATTGATTTAAGTTTTTCTCCATTAATCATTTCCCATGTATTATATAAAGTTGAACTAGTTTCAATTGATTCGTATTTATATGGATAGTTAATTCCTTTTTGTAGAGAATATGTTTCAAACCATATGAAGAATGGAATATTAGTTTTCACATCATTCATATGATTATACCATATTTCTCGATAGGTAATTGTTGTTTCTTTAGTAAATGTTTTAAAATACCATTGTCTTTTGTTTTTATTTTTATCGGATAAAAATTCATTTTTAAGATATTGTTTGTCTATTTCAAAATCTTTTGAAATAACATTGATAGACTTAAAATCTGAGGGTGTTGGAGAGGTAGGAAAACTAGATCCTACTTCCATATTTTGAATAGGTTCAGCTATAGGTGCTTAAAAAATAATTGGTTTTTTAAAATTTCTTGTTAAAATTTGCTCTACACTTTCCTCTGATTCAGAACTAGATTTACCAGTCTTATAATCAGAGAAAGAGGATCTAGGATAAAAGAAACTAATTCGTAATGAAGATGGTTCTCTAAAAGATCCAAATTTTAGTAGTATTTTTCCATCAGTTTGCTCAGTTATATTTGTAATAGTTTTTTGCTCAAAATTACTTCCATATTTCATTTCATAATGGCAAAGATTTGTGGTTGTAAATTTTATGACCGGTTGAAGAAACAACCAAAACAAGCTCAGACAAGAAGTCTCTCTAAGCATTCACATCACCGTATATTGCACTATTTTTCAATATCGTAATATAAATATTTCAATCGTTACTACTATTGAATCTAAGTATAGAACATGAACTTAAATTTATAGAAGACCACGTTCTCTTATTGCTTTAGTAAAGTCATTCAAATTCTAAAGCTCTCAAACTCTTTTAAGAGTCACACCTTGATAACTCCTTTTTATATTGAAAACTTAACACACAATTTTTATTCTGTTAAGAAACATCCCTAAATAGATAAGTCCTATTCTAATTACGTTTAGAAATAAGATCTAATCCCAACTCTACTTAGAATTAGATTTATCCTAGAAACTTCTACACCAAGTCACCTTTCAAGCAATTTCAACATTGTCCCCCTTAAACTTGAAATCACCATTAATCACATACTTGACTTCAATTAGATCTTTCATTTCTTTAAACTTAATTCTTCCTAACGCTTTTGTTAAGATGTATGCCTTTTGTTTGGTTTCTGGTACATATTCAACTTCTACTTGCTCGTTCTCTACACATTCCCGTATAAAGTGGTACCTCGTATGAATATGTTTGCTCCTTCCGTGGAAAATCGGGTTCTTTATAAATGGTATAACTGATTTATTGTCGACCTGGATTGTCACCTTATCTCTTATCTTCCCCGTGACCTCTCCAAGGAGTTCCTGAAGCCATATCGCCTGTTTTGCTGCTTCAGTAGCTGCCATAAACTCAGCTTCACAAGAGGACAGTGCCACTGTATCCTTTTTTTGCGAGCACCAAGTGATCGGACAGCCATTGGGATAAAATATGTGACTCGTCGTACTCTTACCATCATCTACGTCAACATTATGCAAACTATCACTGTATCCGACCAGTCCTGGTTCACTTGAACATTTAAAATCCAAACCATAACCGGCTGTTCCTTGTAGATACCTTAAAACATGCTTTAATGCTATTCCATGAGACTCTTTTGGCTCGTGCATATAACGGCTTAACACACTTACGCTATAAGAAAGATCAGGTCGAGTGTGAAGAAGATACCTAAGACACCCAATCATCTTCTATACTCTTTCTCGTCAATCTTCTTCTCCTCTGAAGCGTATCGTTCTTGGCTCAATGTAATCCTATTTTCATATTGTGATACTTCAATATCGAGGTAGTAAGTCAAATTCCCAAGATCACTCATTTCAAACTTAGTTGATATACCTTTCTTGAATTCAAGTATTAGCTTCAAGCAAGAACCTGTGACAAGTAAATCATCAACGTAGACCACTATAAGAAGAAACTGCTCATTTTCTTGTTTGCGATATAACGAAGGTTCCTTTAAACACTTAATAAAATTCAACTCCTTAAGAATTCTATTTAGCTTGTTGTTCCATGCTCTCGGTGCTTGCCTTAACCCGTATAAGGCTTTTGCTTAGCTTATATACCTTGCTTTCGCTTCCTTTGATCACATACCCGTCCGGTTGAGATATGTATACTTCTTCTTTTAATTCTCCGTGAAAGAAGGTGGTTTTTACATCTAAATGATGTACTTCCCAACCGTTAGTCGCTGCCTTTGATTTGAGGAATCTTATTGTCTTTATGCGTGCCACAGGGGCAAATACTTCATCAAAATCTATGCCATGTCTTTGAACGTAACCCTTTGCCACAAGTCTCGCTTTATATTTGTTAATACTTCCATTCAAGTTCCGTTTGATTTTAAATACCCACTTCAAGCTAATTGGTTTAGCTCCAACTGGAAGATCGACCAATTTCCAAGTATTAGTCTTTTGTTATTGAAGCTATCTCCTCCTCGCATACGTTTGTCCATTCTTGTGAATTCTTTGTTTCATAAAAGTTCCATGGTTCTTCATGTATCAATAACAAAAGTTTCTCGCTCTCTGTTTCAATGATCAAGATGTAGTTGTCCAAGTAACTGGGTGTATTTCTCAGCCTTGTAGTTCTCCTCAACTGGAGCTGATTCACCTCTTGCTCCTCATTATTTTCTATCTCGTCTTTGTGAGACCTGTTATCATCGCCGGAGACCTCCTCATCTCCACCGTTTCCACCGCCATTGTTTTCTCCATCGAGGCTCTCTTTTTCTTTATGACACTCTTCTCTAATGCCATTGTTACCATATTCTCCAAACAAAATCGCAAACTTTCCAGGTTCAATAATTTTTTCTTGATCCATGCTATTCCATTTCCAGCTTTTATTCTCATCGAAAATTACATCTCTTTTCTCACTATAATTTTCCAACTTTATGGGTCTAACAACCGATATGCTTTAGATCCTGGTTCCGTACCCAGATGAACCAGAGGTCGTGATCTATCATCTAATTTCTTAAGATGTGGAGTATCAACTTTAACATATCCGATGCATCCGAAGACCTTTAGATGTTCTACGCTTGGTTTCTTGTTTTTCAAGACTTTATATGGGGTTTGTTTCACCAAGGCTCTTGTGATTACTCTATTAATTAAGTATGTATGATGTCTTACAGCTTCTTCCTATAGATATTTTGGAACCTTCATGTGCTTCATAATGCTTCTTGTCATTTCCATTAGAGTCATGTTACGTCGTTTAACCACTCTGTTTTGTTGTGGTGAGTATGGAGCTGTTAGGTGTCATTTAATTCTGGTATTCTCGCAAAAAAATCTAAAATTCATTGGACACAAACTCTCCACCTCTGTCCATTCGAAAGGTTTTAATAGTGATTCCAATTTCTTGCTCCACTATCGCCTTAAATTTTTTAAAACCTTCGAATGCCTCACTTTTGTCTTTTAAGAGTAATGACTACAGATAGCGTGAGTGATCATCAATTAAGACAAATATGTATCTTTTTTGTCCAGCATTAGGTGGTGTAATAGGGACGTAAAGATCTCCGTGAATGAGTTCGAGTGCTTGGGTCGCACGATATGATGTAGCCGAGGGAAAAACATGCCTTGTTTGTTTCCCAAGTAAGCATGATTCACAAGTTTCTTTCTCCACTGTCATGCTTTGGATTCCTCTTACTAGTTCCTTTTGCATCATCAAATTCATTGTCTCTAAGCCAATATGTCCCAACCTTGCATGCCATCTTGATGAATCACTTACTGTTATTAGTTTTAGACACCTAGTTACTTCAACGTCCATACATACTTTGTATAAGCGATTCCTTGATCTCGTGGCTTTGACCAATAACTTTCCATTATGATCTGAAAGTGTTAGGTACTCCTTCATCATATTTATCTCACAACCTGTCGTCGTAGCTTGCCCCAAACTTAGAATATTGCTTTTTAAATTCGGTATGTAATTCACGTCTGCTAGAATTGTTCTCTCACCACTCTTGCTCAAGAAAATTATCGAACCTTTTCCTTTTATGTCTATACGTGAATAATCTCCAAATCTTACTTTCCCATGATTGTTTCATCAATCTTGTAGAAATAGTTTCGATTTCTAGTCATATGCTTCAAAGATAATTGGTTTTACATTCTTCTCATTAAGATACACCACCTTATGCATAATTAATTTGTCAGCTTCAAGAGTATCATCAGCTTCGCTTTCATGTGTTTCTTGGACTTTAAGTAATCTATCAGGAAAATCCACCGCATAGTGTCCCGGCTTGTCACACCTCCAGCAAATTACACTCGATTTGTCCCTCCCTTTTTTGTTACTTTTACTGATTTGTTGTTGTTGGTTTCCGATGCGTCCACGCCCTCTTCCTCGTCCAAATCTTCCACCTCGTCCCCTACCTCTATTATCACCATAGTTTTCTTGATAGATTTGAGGTCCAGAGTTTGCATACAAAAGTTTTCCTTGATTATCTTGTTGATCTTCCTCTTCTTCGCTAATTCTCTATTCGTATGCTTTTAATCTGCCCACAATATCTTCGAAAGTAATTTTATTGAGATCAAGAACCTGTTCAAGTGCCGCAACCATGTGTATATATTTTTTCCGGGATAAACTCTTGAGAATTTTCCTTACAAGTTTTGGCTCTTCCATTTTTCTCCTAGTGTCGCCGCCTTTGATGAAATTTCAGAGAGTTTTCCTGCAAACTGATCGATTGTATCTGTTTCTTTCATCTTGAGTCTATCAAACTCAGCCATAAGAGTTTGCAGTCTAGCGTCTTTTACTCTCTCCGCAGCAAGATGTCTTGATTTTATTGCATCCAAAACTGCTTTCAAAGTTTTATGTTCACTGACTTGTAGGGTCAATGCTTCTGGTATGGATTGTACAAGAAGAGCTATAGCAAAATCATTTTTGTATTCATCATCAGTTCCTGGTTCAATGGTTTCCCACACCTTATGAACCCTAAGTGATATTCTCATCTTCATCACCCATACCGTGTAGTTGGTGGCATTGAGCATCGGACATTGGATTGCCAAGGAACCACCTTCCTTTTCTTTCGCAACAACTATGTCACCCATGTTTCTCACTGATCAATTTGTCAAAGTGATTTTTGAACCTTCTCACCAAAAATAAGACTTTATCTCTCGCTTAGATTCAACTTATGTTCTGATACCAATTATTGAATCTAAGTATAGAAAACAAACTTAAATATATAAAAGACCATGTTCTCTTATTGCTTTAGTAAGCTCACTTAAATTCTAAAGCTCTTAAACTCTCTTAAAGAATATCACACCTTGATAACTCTTTTTTATATTGAAAACTTAACACACAATCCTTATTCTATTAGGAAACCCCCCTAAATAGATAAGTCTTATTCTAACTACGTTTAGAGATAGGATCTAATCCCAACTCCACTTAGGATTAGGTTTAGCCTAGAAACTTCTAGACCAAGTCACCTTTCACGAACACAATTTTTTTTTCTTAATTTAGTTTTACGAATTTGCAGTGAATAATTTTTGGAAGGACTGCTCTACTCGTTGTAGTAATTAAACTCACCAAGATACCATTACTGAAACGGAGAAGAACGGTGAGGGTGATGGAATAAGCGGCCAACTCGGTAGAGCCAAGGTGGACAATGAAAGCTTGACTTGCCAAAGATAGTCTGGACGTAGAGAATCTTGTGAAGATTGAAATTATTTTATGGAAAGAGTTCATCGACGATCCCTTAATCCAACACCGAAGTTTTTCTATATAAAAAAAACAACCAAATACCGTTTAAAACTCTAAACCATAACTAATTTTACTCTTTGTCTTGATGGATGCAATAATTCTTAGGGGCAACTAGCTTTTTATAGGAGATTGGTACACATGAATTAGGAAACTTTGTCTATTTTCTTTTCCTACGAAATTAGTCCCAACGAAATTAAACCAGTATTCTTCTTAAAATGTGTACGACCTGGTTAAAATAAGTAAACTAATATGAAGCCCAAATCACTTTCGGAAAGCCCAAACCAAATTATCAATTTGTCTCAGCCTTGAAACCCAAAACAGCAACACAGATCGTGGGAACTGGGAAACATGAGTCACACAATCAGATCGATCCTTCCAAAAATCGAATCACTTAATTCAAATCTAGCAAAACAATTCTCCAAGCTTCATGGAATCATAAGATTTAAATAGAATCACCAGCACTATCTCCGTAGCGTAGTAAAGACAGCATGCATTGTCAAGGAGTGTGACAAGATTCATTGGCCACTACTGTCTAATAGTCAACTGCCAATGCCATCGTTTTTTTTTGGGTCTGAAGCATGCCGTGTGAACATATAAGTGTAAAATCCATTATAATATTTTCAAAGCTGCATATAATGTTATAAGACTTACATAAAGATAGTTGTTATGCTTTCTATACGTTTCTAAATACATTATCTTTTTACATTGTATCACTTTATTAGGACGAATTATAGTGTCAAGGTTTATCACAGAGTTCATATGAACCTCTACCAAACATATATATAGTTGACAAAAAAATATTGTTTATGAATACTCTTTTTTACCACCAAGGCACTAAGAGTTTTCACTTTACATTTTTTTCAAACACCTTATACATATTATTTCACTACGAAATAGTTTTTTTTTCGAGTAATAACGAACCGTCATGACAACATATGCAGTTAGGCATGGCTAGTGCACTAGAAACACTATGTGGTCAAGCCTACGGTGCAAAACAATATCATATGCTTGGGATTTATCTCCAAAGATCATGGATCGTCCTTACAGGCTGTACCATTTGCCTCATGCCCATCAATATTTTTTCGGTCTCTATCCGCCTTAGGTCAAGAAGAAAACCCTTGTTCGTGTGGCTCGTATCATAGCTCCAGGTCCGGCCTGTAGGACAGTCGGGTTAAGCCATTAGCTTAAAACCACCAAATATCTTATGAATTTTTGGGGGTCACATATTTTGTTATCTTTAGTGGATTTTTAGATCATACAATTTTAAATCCATTTTTAAACAATGATTTTCACTTAAAAGTAGTGTTTTGTGTCATACATTACTTTTACTTATACGGTAAAATCTCTATAAATTAATAACAATAGAATTACAATATTTTATTAATTTATCATGTTTATTAATTTATAAAGATGATATTTGGGTTAAAATATCAGTTTAAAACATTGATTGCCTAACATTGCTTAGCACCTGTTCGTCACGTGCGGTGGATGTAAGGGCACGTGGAGAATATTCTCTTAGTTGGCTTTTAAGGATCTTTGGCCCGTTTTCAAACTATCCGTATCTTCCGGTGGCATGATTTGGTATGATTTTCTAATTTTTTCAAAATTTATTGTGTCATCTGGTGAAAAATAGTCAGTTAATGTCTCGTTAACCCAGCATCTACATAATATATTAGGGATACACATACTTTTGAAGAATATGTAGTAATTTAACAGAAAAAACTCTGACATATCTCTCTCTATTTTGAATTTTGAAAGCTCCTAAACAGCAGTATCGAGGCTATCTGTTCATCAGTGTATTCCGACGCCGGCAGAGCGGTAGCTCTGTCCAAGTTACTTTTATAAGTTACTTTTAAAAAATTAAACTAAGATAATTCATAATAAAACTCGTGCATATACGCGGGTATCGGCCTAGTTTGTATAATAATTAACCATTACATTTTCACACTTTCTTGTAGAAATTTAAGGTTTGTAACTCATGTATTAAGTTTCCAATATCTCAATTAATTTCTTTTAAACTAATCACATAGTATATTTTTAAGTTATACGCCACACCATTAAGTTTTTATGTCATCTTGAACTTCTTCTTTTTTTGTTTCTGTTAAATTCTAATGATCGGTAAAGTTTTGTCAGAGTTTGTTTTTGTATTACTTAAGCCTATTTGTTTCATACATGTAATCATATATATAATCCTAGGGAGAATCAAGTCAATGAAAATTTATTATTGTTAACGAGATTCATTGTTATATGTCTGTCAATTTTCGCAGCATCAATATCAACGCACTGGAGATGATGGTAGCCTTCGGTTTCATGGCAGCAGCAAGGTGCATATATATATATATATATTATATGTACCAGATATAATATCATACTAATTCAAGATTGAAATAATTATAGTATGATATTATCTTGTTATAATGAACAAAATTACTAATCTGTTTTCAAATTAGTGGATATTCATATATATTTAAAATTACTTTGAAGTTATTAAATTTATGATAAATTCATAATTAATGGAAAATATATTTTAAAAATTATACTGAAAAATCCTAAATATTTGATTATTCATGCTTCATTTAAATATCTTCTTTTCTTTTTCATGTTTTTTTGTTTTAATTTTGTAACAAGGTTTGTAACATAGTGTAAGAGTTCCAAACGAGATCGGGAGTGGAAACTCCAAAGGAGCCAAATTTTGCGACAATGATAGTGATTGCGACGTCACTTGCAATAGGAATCATAATCTTCTTTGTCTTCCTGTTTCTAAGAGGAATTGTAGTTTTAAAACAGTGGATGTAAACCCCTATTAAAGATATATACATCCGCTCTAAGTAATCCTCATTACTCAAGTAGACCTTTTTATCAAATATTTGAAATTGCAGATACAAAATTTTAGCAAGCCAAATAAGAATTACAAATTTTTATTACCCATACAAAGCGGATTAAATATTATCCGTTTATAATTGGAATTTAGATGCTGAAATGAGGATTGCATACTGAAACTGTGTAAGAAACAAATAAGAATTTAATATAAAGCCTGAAAACTATATTGGATATATATATTAGAATGACTAGGGTCAATATATTTTTATTGTAAATATAAGAGTAATTTTCAATAAATAGAATAAAAGCTGAACTACAATCACTTCAATGAAGATTTTTTCATATATAAAGTTAATATTATATATACCTTTACGTAAAAATACTTGTCATAAAAATCATAACATTTCTTCAAAAAGGTTTGTATTTTGTACATTTTCTCGAATAGGAAAAGGATAATTTACAATTATTTTGTGCATTGAATAGATTGCGTGGGTCTCTATATTACACGGTTGGTTCGAACATGCTTGTCATTTGACATTCTGTCCATTTCAATTCCCTTATAGAATTGGTCATATCTACGTATGTGTTTGTTATTAGGATATCTCTACATCAATAAGATTAACACTTACAATACAAAGTTCTATATTTGTGTGTATATATAAATAAATATAAGTTGGCTGTAGTAAACAGTTGGACTGCAACATCTTTTTTTTTTTAAAGATATTACTAGTAGTATATTGGATTCTAGTACTTATTAAATGAAATAGAAGAAACCAAACTTAAATAATATCACTCGAGTTTGAAGGTGGCGATGATTCTGGTGGCCGAGCTCGTCGTCCAGATCGACGGTGCTTCCGGTGGCCGAACTCGAATAATAGGTTTGCTACTCGCAATGATCTTTGGATCATGGTCGGAGACTTCAATCAGATTCGGAATAATAATGAGAAATTTGGGGATCACCCTCGAGATGAGGGGACATTCAAAAACTTCAACACTACACTGGAAATTTGTGACATGTCTGAACTCCATCATACCGGAAATAAATTTAGTTGGAGTGGCTCCCGTAGTTTGATGAGGAATGGATTGCGGACAACAGAACTAATACAGTGTTGTCTGGACAAATCTTTTGCAAATACATAATGGCTAGCCTACTATCCTACGACTTTTTCTGAATATTTGGAGCCTATTGAGTCAGACCACAGACCAATGATTGTCAATGTTTTAGCGGATACAAGTATTAAGCGCAGTCAGTTTCGGTATGACAAACGACTATTTGAGCAGGAATAATTTAAGGAATTCATTGAGAAAGAATGGAAAATGTCTTCCGAACATGATGATCTTCAAACCAAGTTAAAGGATATTCGACACAAAATTTCTCGATGGAAACGCCACAACAACACTAATTCAGAAACAGAAATACAAGAACTCAAGAAGGATCTCGAGTTAGCATTTTTACAAGCTCAGCCAGACATTACACTAATAAGGTCCATCAAACGAAAACTCAATCAGGCTTATTACCATGAGGAAGTTTTCTGGAAAATTAAGAGTCGTAATAAATGGCTAAAGGAGGGAGATCGTAATACTAAATTCTTTTAAGGTTGCGCAGAAACCCGAAAAACTAGAAATTGTATTACCTCGATATTGGATGACAGTGGGGTAGAACACACAAATGAAGTCGATATCTCAAGAGTGGCTATCCAATATTTTCAATCGTTATTCACTAGTTCTTCCATCACCAAATGGGGGGATTTTTTTGAGGATATTCAACCAACGGTTATGCCAGTCATGAATCAGACTCTCACGGCTGAAGTTACAAATGCTGAAGTATTTCAAGCAATAGAAGATAGCGGAGGAGATAGAGCACTGGGTCCTGATGGTTTAAGTGGAGCCTTTTATCATCAATTTTTATCTCTCATTGGTGATGATCTCATTTTGGCGGTTAAGGGTTTTTTCAATGAAGGTTTACTACCTTACGGTATTAATCATACACATTTTTGTCTTCTTCGCAAGTCTGATCAAGAAAGGACCATGAGTGAGTATCGCCCAATAAGTCTGTGTAATGTAGCATATAAGATAATCTCGAAGATTTTGATTAAGTGACTTAAATCGTTTCTACCATCAATTATCTCGGACCAACAAACAACTTTTGTTCTGGGTCGTCAAATTTTGGACAATATGTTAATTTCTCATGAACTTCTTCACGCCTTAAAGACAAAAAGCAACATGCAAAAACGTATATGGCTATAAAAACAGACATTTTTAAAGCATATGATCGGGTGGAATGAAATTTCCTTGAAGATACAATGGTATGTTTGGGTTTTGATGCGAAGTGGATTAGTTGGATAATGTCATGTGTAAAGTTCAGTATCCTATTCTATCCTTATCAACGGCAGTCCCTACGGAGAATTACATCCTTCTCGAGGTATTCTACAAGGAGATCCTCTATCTTCGTACTTATTTTTATTTTGCGCGGAAATGCTTACACAACGACTTAATCGAGAAGAATGTCAGGGTAATATTAAGGGGATATCTATCAACAATAATGTCCCCGTGTTAGCCATCTTCTATTTGCGGACGACTCATTCTTTTTCTGCCAAGCCAATAGGTGGAATAGTACAACATTAGTGAACGTATTACGCCACTACCGAGAGTTGTCAGGTCAGCAAGTTAATGTTGACAAATCGTCGGTAATATTTGGATCACGGATCTATGAATCCAAAAAAATGAGGTCCGAAACATTATCAATATTCAGCGGTCGGGTGGATGAAATAAATATTTGAACTTACCCGAGGATTTTTCTCAAAGAAAATGTGAGATTTTTGATTATTTGGTCAAGAAAGTTAAGGAGCATAGAAAAGGTTAGAATCAAAAATTCTTATCCGAAGGAGAAAAAAGAGATTCTTTTGAAATCCACTTCAACAACATTGTCTTTTAAATTACCAAAGATGGTTTGTCATGAGATAGATTCTGCATTATCAAAATTTTTGTGGGGTTCGGATGAATCTAAAAGACGTATGGCTTGGGTCAGTTGGAAGAAAATAAGCGTGCCTAAAAAAGAAGGAGGTCTCGAGTTCAAGGATATTGAGAAATTTAACGTTTCCCTACTGGCCAAAAAAGCTTAGCGTATTTTACAAGAACATGACTGCTTGCTTGCTAGAATATTAAAAAGCAGATATTTTCCTGAAACGACATTATGCAAGGCATCTATTGCTAGGAAAGCATCACACGGATGGCGTTCATTACTCAGTGGTCGCGATTTATTATTCAAAGGTCTACGATTTTGTATTGGTAATGACTCCTTAATAAAACCCTTTTCAGATCCGTGGATACAATCTCACCCTCCAAGAGTGGTGGTTAGTCATTCTTTAACTCGCCCACAAATTGTATTAAGAGATTTATGGCTGCCAAATCATAAACAATGGGATGAAGAGGCATTACAGCATTATCTCAGTACTGAGGATGTGAACCAAGCTCGTAGACTATAAATCCCCCACAAAGACGCCAAAGATAAGTTAATCTGGAATTATACACAGGATGGATGCTATACAGTAAAGTCGGCATATTGGCTAGCAACACATTACCCAGACCAGTCTTTAAATCATCGTCATATACCCCCAAGCAACAAGACGTTATGGAAGTCTAAAACGGCTCCAAAGCTCAAACATTTTGTTTGGCGTGTATTATCATCGGCAATTGGTTTGGCTTTGGAATTATCCCGCCAGGGCATACCAGTAAATACTTCTTGCAAACTTTGTTGCCAACATGTTGAAATAGCCAATCACATTCTTTTTCAATGTGACTAAGCTCAGACTGTTTGGCGTCTGTCGAACTCTCCTATATCAACACAACTTCTACCTACAAATACATTGGAGCAGAATGTTGAAATTCTTCTTGATATACATGATTCGTTGACTACAACATCATACCCACATGGTGTTTTTTGGATTATGTGGCAGATACGAAAATCACGTAATGATCTTATTTTTAATAAGGTAGTGCATGATCCTTTGTATGTTTGTTTCCGAGCACATGATAATACATCGGACTGGATTGATGCTACATCCCCAGTTCGGTCTAATCATCGATTTAGTGCTTCCACACACCAACTGCCAACACAATGGTCCCTCCCCCCCCCCCCCCACATCAGGTTTTTATAAAATGTAAAATTGATACTAGTTACATTTATAATAAGGCGTCAATAGGTGTGGGGTGGATACTTCGAGATGAATATAGAACATATAAAATTTCGGTTTCAACAAAACTCAATCAAGGATTTAACCCTTTAGAAGCAGAAAGAATGGTTGTCCTCCATGCTTTACAATCTTTATGGTGTCGGGGATACAAGAATATAATAATAGAAACCGATTGCAAAGTACTTGGAGATCTTCTGAACCATCATATTCGGAATGCAATCATGGAACATTTGCTTAATGATATTCGCAGTTGGGCGGATCACTTCACCTCTATCACGTTTACAACGGTTTCTCGACAAAGTAACCAAGTAGCGGATAAATTGGCAAAGTTGGCTCACTCATAAAGTGAGATTACAAATATTTATTTTTTCCCTCCATATTGTTTAAATACTCTATTATTTAACGAATTTGTAAACATTGTCTAAATTTCTAATGATAAAAAGAATGACCAAACATATAAAATCTGATAACATCAACCCACACTTAAATCATAAGTAGTTTTGTATAACTCTTTTTTTTATAAAAGGCTTTTTATAGAATTGCAATGGGAGATTACATGATGGTGAAATTACAAAACAAGAAGAAACTTAATACTAACTAGATATTTAATATTGCATAATTGAATAACCGCAAATGATATTGAGGATATCGAGAATGCCGAGTCTTTAGGAAGTGGATCTCAAGACCTAAGACCACCTCCATTGGAGGTTTTAGAGAGGTTCTTAAGAAGGGTTCTTAAGATTAGAAAAATATAAACTGCATCGGTAAACGTGTTTTAAGAACTTCTTCTTAAGAACCGGTTTTAAATAAAGAACCGGTTCTTAAATAAGAGTTTTTAAAACTGGTTCTTAACAAAAGTTTCTTAAAACACGTTTACCTATACATTTTATAATAAAAATACTGGTAAGAACCCCATAAAGGGTTCTTACCAATGGAGATGGTCTAACACTAGATTGAAACCACAATATTTACACATCTTTCTCTCTCTTTAGGTAGTAGACCTCAAGACCCTACCACTTGATTGAAACCACATTTATTCGCACATCTTTAGGTCTTGCATAACTTTATTCACACATCTTTCTCTCTCTCTTTTTCTTAGTCTTACACATAACATAGGTTATTTATAGATTCATCATCAATATGTATGAATTCTTCTCAACATTGCCTAACATCTGTAAAGAAACTATGAAAATGTCTCGAGTCTGGTCATACTTTATATTTGTAACTCCTCATGAAATATTAATTGCGTAACGACATTAACTACACGCATGCAATTAGGTATGGCTAGTGCACTAGAAACACTATGTGGTCAAGCCTACGGAGCCAAAAAATATTATATGCTCGGGATCTACCTTCAAAGATCATGGATCGTTCTCCTAGACTGTGCCATTTGCATCACGCCCATTTACATCTCCTCGGGTCCTATCCTCTTAGCCTTAGGTCAAGAGGAACACATCGTCCGTGTGGCTTGGATCATCGCCTTATGGATCATAGGTGTTAACTTCTCCTTCGTACCTTCTTTCACTTGTCAAATGTTCCTCCAAGCTCAGAGCAAGAACAAGATCATTGCCTACGTGGCTGCTGTCTCTTTAGGGGTCCACTTCTTCTTGTCGTGGCTCCTCATGGTATATTTTGACTTCGAGATTACTGCTCTACAAGAAAACGATGAGTTAGTGACGGTCAATCTCGTCAGTTATGATTATAACCGACGAGTTTTACGACGGGACAGTGTGTCGTATTTAGGGTGTCGGAAACTGGAAACCCGTCGGTTAACCGTAGGAAAAAACCGACGGGTTACCGACAAAAAATTTGTGACACTTGACCGACGGGTTATCCGTCGTAAAGATAACCGACAGTAAACCGACAGCAGACTAACTAACGGTAAACCGACGGGAAAATTAAATAAGTTAACCGACGGGAAACCGATGGAAAAATTAAATATGTATTTTTTTTTTAAACATTCCAATTAAACCCAAAAATTGATTAGAATTATAATTATTTACAAAAATTAAAATAAAATTGTAAATTCAAAATTTTAAATTGTAGCTAAACATAAAAATTAAAAAATAATAAAAGAAAATAAAATCTGTTTAGAAAAACAAAGAAACATAAGTAAAAGTCACTCGTCCTCGTCCGGCGGCATCGTAGTTCTGCGAATCTCGGTTAGCATTTGCTCCCGCATCGCGTCCAACTCAGCCTTCATTTGTTGCTGCATCTGAAGCTTGAATTCTTCTATTTCCGTCTTACACGTAGCTTTGACGGCCAACACTTCTTCTTGCATTTGAGCGAGAGCGGCATCTTGAGAAAACCGGGATGTGGCACTGCGGTGATCGTTGGGACGGCCAAAAACTCGTTTTTTGCTCCTAGGAGTAAGCTGTGAAGCAAAAAGATTAAAATGAAAAACATATTTAAAATTCTATAAAGTAAAAACATATTTAAATCTATACCTCATCGTAGAATTCATTCAGCTTATCGACTGAAACTTCATTGGATTCGCACCTTCAATCTGAGAATCCAAAAACTCTTGGGACTGCCGATACTCATCTGCAAGCTTGTTGACGGACTCGACGAGGTTTCGAGCTATGGGGTCTTGAATCTCTCACATTTTCTTGCTGGTTTGGAGTTCGGTGACTAACTCCACATGAGAAGGACGTTTCCCCATTTTCTTTGTCTGCAATCCAAAATTCAAATTACGAGAAAAGTTAGAAATAAGAATTTATAAGTTAAAAGTATGAGATACATACCAATTTCTCCTCTACAATGGCGATGCTCTGAGGTCCAGCGTTATGTGTCGAGTGTCCGAATCCGACTCGATCGCTCATCCGGTTTTTTGCTTTCCTGATTGACGTGGAATTCATCTCCTCGGGCTTCCAATGTTTAACAAGCCGGTCCCATAGGTAAGGTTTGAATTCCAACTCCTTGCAAACCTTCTCCACCAACCAATATTGCTTCCACTCGTACAACTTACGGCGATATCGTTCCCAACATTTTCTCTCGAACTCTCGCCTAACCACACCAGTGTCCACAACATCCCAAGTGAACTCTTGCTATAAAAACAGTTAAATGAAATATTAATAATTTATAAAATATAAGTAAATGAATACAAAATACGGTACTTACCGCAAAGTGTTTAAACCATTGATCTTGTTCTTCGAAAGGCATCTTTGCGAATGTAGGGTATGGCTCCTTGATCATTCCATTAAGCATATTGTTAATACACTTAGATATTCTATTATGGGAAATATCAAACCTATAAACAAATGATTAGAAACAAAGTTAGTAACGTAAAATAAATGTGCTTATTAGGAAATATTTATGATATTTCGCTTACCAAGTTGTGTTAGGTAGCTTTTGTGGATGCAACTTTGTGATATCCTGCGATCGGGGCTGCTGGATGAAGCCCTCAACGGTCATTTGTGTGAATTGGTCGATTTGCATTTCCGGTACTTGACTCGACTCAGAAGGTATGGTTTCCAGAATCCCTTGCCCTCTACCTCGTTGTAGAGTACCACCGACAACGGGAACACATGATTTTCTCCCTAAACGTGGAGGAGGAATAGTCACAGGTCGGGAAGATGATCCCAGTGAAGAGATAGAACCACGTCCACTCGATGTAGACCGGACACGTCCGGCCGAGAATCTAGGAAAATCATTTAAAACATAAAATTATTATAAGTACAAATAAATTTAATTATATTTAACTTTCAATATAAGAAATAATTAATTGAATAAAGAAAAAAGTAAGTAACTATGTTAGTATGCAAATGAAAATATAAAAAAAAATTATTAACTCAAAACTTTAGAAACTGTGACATATACAATTGTGGAAGTAAAAAAAATTAAAAGTATATATTAAAAAAACCAGTTAAAATGTTTGGAAAATAAAATACATTATAAATATAGTTTCATTATTATATTTATGTCTATATAAATATTGAAAAAAGCAAAAATAAAATAAATTTGAGAAATAACTAAAGAAAAATTGATTATCCTTAACAAAAAAGTGTTAACAAAAACGAGTTAAAATTGGAAACGTTATATATTTGAAATGTGCTTCGCATTTAGATTGAAATAAAAACATTAATTTTAGTTATATATAGTTTAGCTCATAAATTGGTTTGAAAAATATATGATAAACAGAAAAAATATATGTAAGATTTATAAAAAATTGTCCACAAATATAGGGAAAGTTTTATAATTATTAAAAAAATGTAAGTTTGGTAAAATGTAAAATAGGGAAATTTTTTAAAAAATTTTAACAAAAAAGTGCATACCACTAAATATATAATATGAAAATATGTTTGTCAATGAACCAACTAAAGATTTATTTTTACAATACATCTAAACATGTTTTCATATCAAAATACTTGTGAAATAAATTATCCTATCATATAAATATGTAAAAATAAATAACAAAATTTTTGTAGTTCTTTTATAAATTGAACAAAAAATACGTTCATAAGAATTATATATTAAAATAAAAACTAAACATTTTCAAATCATTTTTACATATAAACAAAATAATATATATGAAAAAAAGAAAATTTTCGTTTTCAACCCAAATCAACAAATTCCAAACTCCTAATCTTAGATTCTTCCTTTATAACCTAAATTCCTTGTTCCATTACCTAATCTACCATTGCCTATTCCATAATCTAGCATCAAAACAATCAAAATACCCATCGAAATCCATAAATCTAACATTCGAAAATTTGTTTGAAAATTAGAAAAACTTACTGTAGATTCGAGTTTGATGGATTATTTGCCATTCTACAAGGATTTTTAGCGGGATTAATGGCCGATTTGAAGAATCTCGACGGTGTTGGTTGATTTCCAGTGGTTGCAGCTTTTGGAAAACGTTTGTAATGGTGAAACGGCTGATGGGGAAGGAGAAGTTTAATAAAAATAACCTACCGACGGACTACTAAATTCTTACAAAATTTGGGTTCAGTTTGGGTCGAACCCAAGTTGTTTAAATGTCAAGTATGTTATGTTGCCAGTAGACTACTACCATCGTCGTTGATATTGATAACAATTGTAATATATATATTCTCTTTGAACCTTAATTATATAATTTGAAAGAAATTTGATATTATAAATATGTTAAATATTTAACAATCATAAAAGTTGAATACAACAAAAACTATTTTACCATTTTCATAATAAAATTATCTTTCGACCTTAATATCAAATTTTTTACAAAAATGTATATTATAAATATGTTACAACATCAACAATCATAAAATGTGTACCCAACCTAATCTAATATATAATTTTTAAAATAACTTCTCTTTGAACCTTTCAAATTAATTTTTAACATAAATTTATATTATAAATTTGTATTTACTTCAACAATCATATATAAATTATAAATACAACAAAACTATATTTTACCATTTTTTCACCATAGGACACAAATTTGTTTAAACGTATACTTTTATTAATTCACTTACCCATTTTTATTAACATTCACTTAACATTTATTAAAACACTTAAACTAAGTACAATATTACACATACAAACTTACACAAATTTAAGTACAATATTACACATACAAACATGGATAATCATACATTACAATACAACTAATTTGATACAAGAACTAGAAGATTTATTATCTCACTCATGAGCAAACACTGGTAACATTCGATGCAATTCTCGACCTTAATGATCAATCTCGAACTTCAGCATGTGTTTCTCACAACAACCGTAATGGTCATTTGGACATTTGTAGTTATTGAGATCCGGTTCTTCATACGTATCCAATACATCTACGGTTTGTGACGATGAAAGTTTTTTCATGTCTTTTGGTTTGGCGGTAGCTGTATATTGTGATTTTTGAGGTACCGGGACCAAGAGAAGACGATGGTGGGTTATTTGCTTCTTGCAAGGAATTAATGAAAGTGGTTATAATTATTTCTTCTTCAGAAGTATAAGGAATATTTTTTGACATGGTATGAGATTTTTGTAGGAATTTAATTAAGTCTAAGATATTAGAACTTGTATTTTCGGGAATTAATAGAAAATCTAAAGTAAAGATTTCCGATACAATCCCTTTCTGTCAAACTAGATCTGAGCCGTATATACTTTTTTAATATTTTTGACCGTTTGATTTACTTAACACCTACAAAGTGGTGGTACCAACCAAATTGGTTTGATCACACGTGCTATATAGAAAACATAGATAAAAAGACCAAATTTTTTAAAAAGGTTTATGAAATATGAAATCCCATTTTATAGACATTTACAATTATATAAATGTAAGTTAACATACAAGGAGATTAAATAAATTTTAATGATTTTAAACTACCCGTCGGTTTACCGTCGGTAATAACCGACGGCAAACCGACATGAATTGTTATCCGTCAGTTCGCCATTAGTAAATACCTACGAGAAACCGACGACATTAGTAAAAAAATGTATTTCCATTACAGGGCTCGAACCCGGATTGTGAATTCTTCGACTCCTATGTTACCACTAGACTACTACCATCGTCTTTGCATAACTAACTCATAAACTATATATACTATGGTTGAACCTAAGTTACAAATTTGAAAAATATAATAAATCACGTAACATAATTTAATGGACTGTTTAATACAAAACTTGAATGAATACATCAATATTTGTAGATGTAATCCTTGAAAAAGAGATTAAAAAGTATACAACCTTTTGAATCTCGTAGTATGAAGCTGGTGACATATTATCTTCAGGCAATAGATCTTTCACAAATTCTGCAAACGCATCAACACACTCTTCTGATAAATTGAAATCTGTCTTAATGCTCATCATTCTACTGGCAGATAATGGGGAATGCCTATCTCGATAACCCTTATACAGAGGCTGCTTAGCTCCATCTAACATGTCAGAAAACTGGCGTGCCTTTGCATTAGGTTCGTGAACCATATCTCTGTCAAACTCAGCATCATTGACCATTGTCTCCCTAAATGCATCATTGACCATTCTAATACTTCCTATTCTGAAATCAACCTCCGGTCTCTCTTCTGTAATGTTTCCCCCAACAGTTGGTTCGCTACTACTACCTAACTCTGTTTGGGTTTCTCCATGGAGATACCAAATCTTGTAACCCCTCATAAACCCTTTATTGTACAAGTGATTCCATATCAACTCGATCTTTACATTACGCAAATTCAAACAATTTGAACAAGGACATTCATCTTACCACGTCTTTGAGCGGTTGGTTGATTTCCTGCAAATGCCATGACCTCCATTATACCTCGGGCGTAATCATCTTTCAACAATCCAGACTCTGAATCTTTCATCGGTTCATCCATCCATGAACGAAAAGTACTTGAAGAAGCCATTACGCAACGTATAGAGAGATTTGATATTGATTTCAGGTTCTAATGCGTGACACATCAAAATTTCGATATTATATTTATGAATGTCGTCGGTATGTCGTCGGTATACCGTCGGATATCCTTCTTATATTGTTGCCGACACTCCAACAATTTACCACGTGCTGATAAGGATAACTTTGAAACTATGGAAAATGCACATTTGTCGGAATCCCGTCGGTAATGTACCGACAGCACTACCGACAGTCGCATTACCGACGACATTCCGACAGAATTTCTAAATTTGCATATCCCGTCGGTAAAAACCGACGGTCTGTAGTTTCGTTGAAAATATCCGACGGTAAACCAACAGGGTTATTTTGCCGGTATACCGTCATTTAACTGTCAATTATTATCGACAGTTATCAACTCGTCAGAAATTATCGTCAAAAATACCCTATTTTTCTTGTAGTGCTGGTGCTATGACCTCAATGCTTGTAGCGTTTTGGTTGCCTAACATTGCACAGCTTTTGTTCGTCATATGCGGTGGATGTAAGGACACGTGGACGGGGTTCTTTTGGTTGGCTTTCAAAGATCTTTGGCTTGTCTTGAAACTATCATTGTCTTTCGGTGGAATGATTTGGTATGATTTACTAAATTTTTTTTCTCAAATTTGGTTAGTTTCGACTCATAAGATATTAAAAAACGTATCGTTACCCAAATAATTGCATATTTTAAATTAGTAGTTATACAATAGTCGTGTAAAATCATTTGATGGTTATCGTTACCCAAATAATTGCATATTCTAATGGTTTTAACTTGTTGGTTGAAATGATGATTAATTTTAGATACATTATACATACTTTGATTGCTACGATATATACACATTTTATTTAAGGTGTCAAAATTTTAAAAAAGTTCGGAGTTATAAAATACTGTACTGGTTAATCATACTCAAAAAAGATTTAAATACTAACTACTATCTGATATTAATTTTGAGCAGCTTGGAGCTATGGTACGGCACGATCTTGGTTCTGCTTACTGGAGGCTTAAAAAATGCAGAAGTTGCTCTTGATGCCCTTTCAATCTGGTAAAACAGCACTTCAGCTTTCTGTCTCTGGTCCCTAAATATTTTTGTTCATACGTATATATACGTTTAACTATTTTAGATTATTTGGTTTCAAAGTAGTAAAGTAAAATTGACAGGTTTAGCCGTTTCGGTATCAAATATTGGTACTGTCGTTTTAGCATTTTTGCTGAAATGTTGACACCAATTAATTGTCAGAAATTTTCTATTATGATGCTAAGCTGCCAATTTGATAGTAATCCGAATTTACAATAATCATTTTCGCCAGATTTCGTTTTAATCATATACATATATTCTTATTTTTGGAAAATATATACACAGTATTTTAGCCAAAATGAAGTCAACTGAATTAAAATTATTTATAAATCAATTCATTTTTATTTTGTTGATCAATTTTCACAGCGTCAACATAAATGGGCTGGAGATGATGGTAGCCTTCGGCTTCATGGCAGCAGCAAGGTGCAATCATATACTCGTATCATACGTTATTACAATATTCTTATAACTTCAAAATTCGGGTCTAAACCCTAATTTTCGTAGATCAGGAATCAGTTTTTAGTGTATTTCCTTTTAAAAATATCTCAAATCATACCTTATTACATATTTTACACACATTTTTTTTTCTTACTAAGTTGAGTATTCCTATGTATGTCAAACGAGATCGGAAGGGGAAATGCAAAGGAAGCTAAGTTTGCAACAATAACTGCGGTTTTGACGTCACTTTTGATAGGAATCATTTTCTTCTTCGTCTTCTTATTTCTAAGAGGAAGGATTTCATACATTTTCGCAACAAGTGAAGCTGTTGCTGAAGAAGTAGCAAATCTCTCTCTAATCTTAGCTTTCTCCATCCTTTTAAACAGTGTTCAGCCTGTTCTCTCTGGTATTTTTCATCTTCATCTTAGATATCTTGGTCATACCGTTATAAAAAACATTTATATTTATTGCATTTGAATAGTATGATCATATTATAAACAGTGTACCTGTCGATAATCATTTAAGCTATTATATATGTTGAACTGATTATGACTGGAGCAGGACAGGAGTTGCTGTCGGAGCGGGATGGCAAGAATATGTTACATATGTGAACCTTGCTTGCTATTATCTTATTGGAATTCCTTCTGGAATTTTTCTTGGCTATTTTATTGGTTTGCAAGGAAAGGTAAGTCTGGGTTTTTTTCTTTAATTGTTATCATATTATTTTCTCCTAAAATTTTATTTTTGCAGAATTTTCTATTTACTATAATTTCTAATGTTTAAGCATCAAATAATAAACTACTTTTTTGTTCTCTAAATTTCAGGGTGTGTGGTTGGGAATACTTTTTGGAATTTTTGTTCAAACTTGTGTGCTTACTATGATGACTCTAAAAACAGATTGGGATAAACAGGTTTACAAACTGATTACAATATTTTTATAATATAAAATTTTAATTATTTAATATAACAAAAATATAAACTTTTTTTTTGAACATCTTTATTATAAATAATTACGTACTGTTTACATTGTCGGTATACAATAACCACCGTAAAAAACTAGGAGGAAAGATGAAAATATTATAAGTAACAGCTTGGTTGATGGCTTTTTTGCCAACTTATCAGCCACTCGGTTGCAATATCGTGGAACCAAAGTGAATGAAATATTGGTAAAGCGATCCGCCCAACTACGGATATCTGAAATCAGCGGTTCTAAGGAAGCATTGAATGATCGAGAGCAGATAATACTATTTAAATCTTTACAATCGCCTTCCATAATGACATCTCGAAAACCTCTACACCAAAGCGCTTGTAAAGCATGTAATAATGCTAAGGCTTCAGCTTCTAGTGGGTGTGTGCCTTGTTTTAATCTTGTTGAACCAGCAAGTTTAAAGTAACCAAATTCATCCCTTACTACCCATCCGACTCCAGTCGTAGTGTGGTTAAGACGGAAACTTGCGTCTACGTTGCATTTGTACGAGGTTGATGGAGGAGGGCACCAAGTTTCTGAATTATCCGGTGATGGTATGAGCCGGCTTTGTGTACCTGGATTGTGATATATTGCCTCAACCCATTCAATAGCATTATCCGTTGCCCGATGTATTACATCCAAAGGAAGATGATATACCTTATTGAAAATAAGATCATTTCTTGATTTCCAAAGCTGCCACAAAATCCAAAAAAAAATCCATGTTGTAGATCCTTCGTCGGAGCCGTATCATAAAACTTAAGAAGGCATTCCATATTTTCTTCTATTGTTGAGTTTGGTGAAGGTAATATTGATGCCGATAAGTTGGACATTCTCCAAGTCGCCATGGCATAGTCACATTGAAAAAATAAATGATGGGTCGTTTCTATTTGTTGACAGTAGCATTTACAAGTTGCATCGATTGGTATACCTTGACGAGTTAATTCTGCTCCTGTACCTAAAGCTGATGAAAGCAGTCGCCATATAAAGTGTTTAACCTTAGGAGATGTTTTTGTCTTCCAAAGTCGTGCTTTTTGGTTCGTATTGCCTGGTGGTGGTAGTGTCTGATTCAGCGGAGGTAAATGGGTTGAAAGCCAATATCTTGACTTAATCGAATAAGCGCCATTTTTCGTGTAGTGCCAAATAAGTTTATCCACTATATGACGCTGTGGAATGTAATTTTTTTAAGCCATCCTTGCTTCCTCAATACCCAAAAACCACTGAAGTTTTTTCTCATCCCATTGTCTACCATTAGCCTGCCATAAATCTTTAAGTCAGAAGGTTGGTGGAAGATTTGGTGGAAGATTTGGATTAGCTGCTGCTGTAGGCGGATGTGAAGGGAGCCAGTGGTCCGTTGTAGGATTTATCGTGTTGCCATTACCTACCGTAAAAATCAAACCTTGAGAAAAAAGATCCCGTCCAGAAATAATCGAACGCCATCCATGAGAAGTTTTAGTTGGGATGACTGCATCTTGAAAATTAGTCTCCCGAAAATAACGACTTTTTAGTAGTCTTGTTAACAAGGAGTTGGGTTCTTGTAAGATACGTCAGGCTTGCTTCGCTAAAAATGCATCATTAAACTTCTCCATATCCCGGAAGCCTAAGCCTCCCTCGTTTTTTGGTAGATTCAACTTTTTCCAACTAACCCAGGCAATCTGTTTCTTTGACTCATTAGAACCCCACCAAAACTATGATAAGGCTGAATTTATCTCATGGCAAATAGTTCGGGGTAATTTGAAACAACTCATAGCATATGTTGGCATAGCCAACGCGATGGACTTGAGAAGAATTTCTTTACCCCCTTCCGATAGAAACTTTTGGTTCCAATTCTTCGTACGATCCTTGACTCTTTTGACGATATACTTGAATAAATCACATTTTCGATTTGAAAACTCTTCAGGAAGACCCAAGTATTTATCGCAGCCACCCGAGCCTTGGATATTAATAATTTGCTGAACGGTCAGTCTACTAGAATCAGAGACCCGTGTACCAAAAGTGATTGTCAATTTGGTGACATTAACCTTTCGACCCGAAAGCTCTCCATACTGCCGTAATACATTTGCTAGAGTCATATTATCTCGTCTGTTAGCTTTATAGAAGAAGAATAAGTCGTCTGCAAAAAGGAGATGACTAACCCGAAGTCCATTATTACTTATGGCGATCCTTGGATGTTCCTTTCCTCTCTTCTAGATTTAGCTTTTGTGTAAGCATTTCCGCACAAAGAAGAAATAGGTACGGTGATAACGGGTCACCTTAATGAATACCCCGTTCTGGTGTGATCTCACCATACGGACTTCCATTGATGAGGACGGAATATGTAACTGACTTTACACACGTCATAATCCACTGTATCCAACGAGAACAGAACCCTAACCTCTTCATCGACTCTTCTAGAAAGGTCCATTCCATACGATCATAAGCTTTGGAAATGTCTGTTTTAATCGCCATATATGTTTTTGATTGGCGCTTCCTCGCTTTCAATGAGTGTAAGAGCTCATGAGTAATTAACACATTATCCGTAATTTGACGTCCCGGGACAAATGCGGTTTGTTGGTCCGAGATAATGGAGGGTAAGAAAGGCTTCAACCGAGCTATCAAAATCTTTGAGATAATTTTGTAAGCAACGTTGCATAGACTGATAGGCCTATACTCATTCATAGAACTCGGTCTATCGATCTTCGGTATAAGGCAGATATGAGTAGTATTAAAACCTGGGGGTAAGGATCCATGGGAGAAAAACGCCTTAGTCTCTTTGAGAAGACTTTCACCAACTGTTTGCAAGAATTGATGATAGAAGGTCCCACTCAGACCATCCGGGCCAGGCACCCGATATCGCCCTATACTTTTAATTTCCTGAATAATTTCTTCATCCGACACTTCAGCCGTTAAAACCTCATTCATTGTATCCGTTACCGAAGATTAAACTTCATCGAAAAAATCATCCCAAACCGTATTGGCGCTAAAAGCAAAGGTTTTGGCGCTAGAAACCGTATCTGCCTCCTTTGTATATTCAATCCCATTATTATCAAAAACCGAAGTAAACCGTGACTTAGCTTTACAAGATCTAGCGCATCCATGGAAAAACTTTGTATTGCGATCACCTTCTTTAAGCCATCTAACTCGACTCTTGATTTTCCAGAAGACCTCTTCATGGTAATAAGCTTTATTAAGTCTCCGTTTAATGTCTTTGATCTCTGTAATATCGGGTATGTTAGCCAAAAAAGCCTTCTCAAGTTCCAATTTCAGAGACTGAATCTCAATGGCCGAGTTCGTCGTGTTTGTCCGCTTCCATTGGGATATGTGGCTCTGTATGGATTGAATCCTAGACCGTAGATCCTAACCTTGTTCCATTGACAACCAAGTCGATGCCACACTCTCCTTAAAACCTTCTCGATCATAAAGTCTTTTATCATAATGGAATTGTCCTCGTTCTAGTGGTGTTTCCGAAAAGATATTAACAATTAGAAGATGATGATCCAATTCAATAGGTTCAAGATATTCAGACGACGATGTCGGATAATTAATAAGCCACTCGGTGTTTGCCATAGCTCTATCGAGACAACATTGGACTAGCTCATTTCGGCGGCTACCATTACGAATTATACTTCGGGTTCCACTCCAACTATACTTGTTTCCGCGATGGTGAATCTCAGACATATAACATATCTCAATCATGGTATTAAAATCCTGAAATGATGTATCATCTCGCCATATTCCTCCGATCTTCTCATTTTTATTTCGGATTTGATTAAAATCTCCTAACATGACCCAAGGTTCTGTTTGTGACGTTGCAGTTCGTTGTAGACGTTCCCAAAGTTCTTGTTGATATTTGGGGTTTGGGTGACCATAAACGCAAGACATATAGAAAGGAAAAGATTTTTCATTAATATAGCATTCTACAAGCCTTGCGTCATGATATAATACAGAAATGTCAACCGAGTTTTTCCATAATAGAGCTAAGCCACCACTTAAACCAACCGGAGAAACAATATAGAAGTTCGGAAATCCTAAGTAAATAGATAGATCACATATGTAGTTATAAGACTGCTTGGTTTCAATGAGAAAAACTGCATCAAGAAGAAACCGATGGATGATCTCCTTGAGGCGTTGAACTGCCGGACATTTGCCAATGCCCTAACAGTTCCAGCTCATAATTCTCACTCGGCGGTATCGAGTCCGCCTTGCCTCTGATTTCCAATGTTTGGGGTGAACTGGCCTTAGACGCCACAGTTCTCCGTCGTTTTTTTGAGTAACTAGATTGTGATCCTAGCGGACAGGTGATTTCATGAATGATTTCATCCCCGAGATGCTCGAGGGAGAGGAGAATTCTCTAACGCCGTGCTTCTGATTCCGTAGCGTCTAAGATGGATGTGTAGTTGTGATAGAAATTTCGAAGATCCGGGATAGTGAAGTAACATCCATCAACCAGAACCCGAGTATCATTAATGCTCACAAAGTCAGATGAAGATATAAGTGAGGTGACTGGAACTATCGGACCAGATGAGGTGGCTGTATGGAGAGGGCTGGAGCGGAGAGCGTGTGTCGGAGTAGTAGCAGATGTAATAGTCCGTGAGTGATTATTATCATCGTTATCAGGCTCCGGATCTTGGTGGCTAGGGGCTGCTTCTTCCTCTGGTAACACACACTCAAGAAGATCATGTTGTAATGAATGAAACTGGTGACAATGATTACGGAGCCGTTCATAGCAAAACGTCACCAATGCACGATGACCACCAAAAGTAAAATGACGCTCGAAGATGAGTGGCTTGGTCAGCGGCCAACATACACAAACCCGGCCAAATGCAATACTTTCACCGAGTGTAACTTCTCGTTCTGGAATGACAACATCGCCAAGAGTGTCGAAAATAAAGTTAATCATCGGCGTAGAAAGATATTGCATCGGAACATCACGTATTTGAATCCAAAAGTTAATTGTATTTGACTCCTCATCAGATAAGGATCCAGACCATGTTTGCATAGCAACCATCCATTGGTTGAAACTCCTAGGGCCTCGGTTTAAGATCATATGTAGAGCCTCGCTTGACAAGAACATGAATTGCACACGACCATGATCAACAAGGTGGCTAGCACCGAATCTTCCATACCCCAGAGTCGAGGAAAGAAACAGGACAAGACGCGAAGATTTTGTTTGCGAGGATTCGAGGGCCTAATCAAGAGACTGAATTGTGTAGCACGAACTGCCTGGGTGCACAAATCAATAGGGACCGCGAACTCATCAGTATGTAGATTCATGGTTGAGAGAGAGTGTATATTGGATTCAAGTGTAATACGATTCATGAATCTGATCAGTGACGAGGATGAAGAAGATGTCTGCCAAATCCAGGAAATTATAAGGACCCAAGTGATACAAGTGCAGTTACAGGAAGCAATTAAAAAAGTGGTTGAATCCAAAAGTGATGCAGCGGTTGGGTTGAAAAAATCCATGGCGGTTTCCAACAGTAAAACAATGACACGAGAAACTAACAAAACCGGCAGGACCAGATCTTCACGAAACACCGGACCAAGACTCTACATCGAGATCGACTAGAGAAAACAACGGCACATGACCGACAGAGAAGAAGAAGAAGAAAAAGGACGATGGTGGTGGTTGAAGAAAGAGAACAGAGCATTCTCTGTCTTCTTTTTTTTGTCAAACAATTTATCTTTCGGTTTATCTATCGGTTTTTGTTTAAAATATTAACTTTTTTATGAATTCATATTGTTTATTGTTATTTTTTCATGTATCTTTATCGCCGAAACTATTGGACTGCTGGTTTGAACCTGAATCTGAAGGTTTAAAATAGACTTCACAAAATAAATATTTGGCTCTTCAGAGATTCTCATAATTGATCTGATAATCTTAATTTATTAAAAATAATTGTTTCCTTCGGTTCCTCTTCAAATATTGTTTACACAATAATGTGACAAGTTTTGTTTGATATGATCGTATTAGAGTATGGTTTACTTAAACCATACATTTAGATAAATTGAGTTTGTAAATTAATTTTGGTATGATGTAAACCGGGATTGATGATTGAGATATAAAGAAAACATTTGTAACAGACTCGATTAACACATTCAATACAATAACAAACTTTTTCTTCTTTTCCTCTCAAAATCGATTTTCTCTAATATGGTATCAGCGCATTGAATTTCAAAATTCAATTGATTTCTTCACTCTTTCGCACTTATTAATCTTCGGTCGTCGATGAATTGGTTCGATTGATCTCCATTTTGCTTTCTTCGCTGGAGTTCTTGTTCGTTTCATCAAAATTCTTGAAATTATGGTCATTTCGTAGATTAAAAAGGTTTTTCAATGGTTTATACTCGCAAGATGAAGCATCGCACCGTCGGAGTAGCTCCGTCAACTAGAAGATCGATGAATCGCAATAGCTCCTCCACCGAAGGTTCGCCGAAAACTTCTCGAACGCAAGAAGCTTATGCTTCATAAATTGAGTATCTTGATAGCATTCACTCCTCGTATTATCTTACTAATAGTGATAATCCAGGTCATTCTATCATCTCTGAAATTTTAGATGGAACGAACTATGACGATTGGTGCATTTTATGAAAATTCCTTTAGATGCGAAAAACAAATTGGCTTTTATTGATGGTTTTATATCAAGACCTAATGAATCAGATAGTATCTTTAGAATCTGGTCTCGATGCAATAGTATGGTGAAGTCGTGGATTCTTCATTCAGTTTCAAAACAGATTTTTAAAGTGTTTTGTGTTTTGATGATGCATCTGCAATATGGAAAGATATGTTGACTAGATTTCATATCACAAATCTTCCAAGATCATACCAATTGTCCCAATAGATTTGGTATTTGCAACAAGGTTCAATGGACCTTGCCACATACTACACCACTTTGAAGACTTTTTGGAATGAATTGGATGGAGCAGATTGTGTGAAGCACTGTCGACACCATGATTGTTGTAGAGCCATGGATAAGAAAGCAGAAAATTCTAAAGTGATTAAGTTCTTGGCTGGCCTAAATGAATCTTATGCCGTCTAAAGGAGTCAAATCATCATGAAAAAGAATCTTCCAGAGTTAGCAGAAATATATAATTTGTTAGACCAAGATCATAGTCAACGAAGCATTGTTCCTGTACCAAATGATGCTGCTTTTAATGTTTCAGCATCGGAAAATACTCAAGCTGCAGTGAATGCAACTTACAACAAATCACAGAAACTTATATGCTCACATTATGGTTATAAAGGCCATATCGTGGCTAAGTGTTACAAGATACATAGCTATCCGGTTGGTTTCAAGCACAAGAGTAAGACACAGCTAGACAAAATCATTCAACCTGAGAAAGAATTAGCTAACCCTCTGGTGGCTCATTTGGCTTTAACTATCCTATAATGAAACATTTGCTGTGATGGCTAAAACTCTTACTAAGGATCAAATAAATGGAGTTATAGATTATTTCAACTCTCAGCTTCAGGTTGATGCAAATCCATTATTTGCTTCTACTTCTAGAGCTACCATCACTACCTTAGCAGGTATGGTTTTCTCTTCTTCAACTTTATGTTTTGTTGGAGCTTTGAAAGCCTCAGGAACTGTGTTGTCTTCTGATAACTGGATAAGTTATAGTGGCGCCACTCATCATGTATGTCATGATAGAATCTTGTTTCTCAGTTTGACATGCATAGGATGAATCAAATTAAATGAGTTGCTTGTCTTGAATAATGTTCTTTATATGCCTGACTTCTGGTTAAATCTTCTTAGTGTTAGCCAATTGACAAGAGATTTCAGCTATAGAGTAACATTTGATCGTGTTTCCTGTATGATTCAGGATCCTACCAAGGCATTGATGATTGGTCGGATGAACAAATTTCCAATCTATATGTCTTGGATACTCAAGCTCTCACACAGTCATCTTCTCTGCAGATTTTATATACTACAAATGTTGTTATTGATTCTAATTTATGGCATAATAGACTAGGTCATCTGTCTATCCATAAAACTAATATTGTAACATATGTTCTTGGTTTTAAACATAATAATAAAGGGATTTTTCATTGTGATATTTGCCCATTATCAAAACAAAAGAAACTTTCCTTTATTTCCAAGAATAACATTTGTAAATCTGCTTTTGACATGCTTTATATTGACATCTAGGGACCTTTCTCAATCTCTACCATAGAAGGATATATGTACTTTCTCACCATTGTTGATGATCATACCAGAGTTACTTGGCTTTACCTTATGCGAACAAGTCTGAGGTTTTATATGTCTTTCCAAATTTCTTGAAGATGATTGAAACACAATATAAGGCCATAGTCAAAGGTGTACGATCCGATAATGCTCCCGAGCTGAAGTTTGTTGATTTTTTCAGGGAAAAATACATTGTCTCTTGCCACTCTTGCCCTGAAACTCTAGAGCAGAACTCGGTGGTTGAACGTAAATACCAACATATTTTAAATGTGGCACGATCACTTATGTTTCAGGCTAAAGCTCCTATGGAATTGTGGGGAGATTATGTTCTTACTGCTGTTTTCCTTATCAACCAGTTACCTACATCACTCCTCAAAGATAAGTCTCCTTTTGAGCGTCTTACTTCTAAGAAGCCTGATTATAATGATCTTCGTGTGTTTGGCAGCTTATGTTATAGCTTCACTTCTTCTAAAAATCGAAATAAATTTCAACCCCGTGCAAAAGCTTGTGTGTTTCTTGTTTATCATGCAGGTTATAAGGGCTATAAGCTTTTATATTTGGCAACAAACACTATGCTCATCTCGAGAAATGTAGTTTTTCATGAGACAATCTTCCCCTTTGCAAAAGGTGCTTCAGATTTTTCTTTACCAGACTATTTTGGTGGCATTAATGATATTGCATAGGATGATTATGATGATATTAATAGTAATATTCCTGTAATTGTGAATGATCTTCCTACAGCAGTGAATAATTCTCATCATTATTCTATTGATTCTTTCCCTGTGATATCCGCTCTAAACTCTAATTTTATTGGTAAACAAAATTCTAAATACCCGCATATTTTGATGATTATTACTGTAGTTTGATAACATCTAGTATTCAACACCCTTTGTCTAATTACATGAGCTATGATCATCTATATGTGCTTTATCGAGCCTATGTATGTGATGTTACTAAGTATGCAGAACCAAACTCCTTTGCTCAAGCCAAGAAATCGGATAACTGGTTACAAGCCATGAATGCAGAGTTGCAAGCTTTAGAAAGGAATGCCACGTGGGAGGTATGTTCTTTACCACCAGATAAATGAGCTCTAGGTTGTCGTTGGGTTTACAAAGTTAAACTCAATGCTGATGGAAGTTTGGAACGTTATAAAATACGTGTAGTTGCTAAAGCTATACACAACAAGAGGGCATTGACTTTGTGGACACTTTCTCCCCTGTAGCTAAAATGACTACTGTCAAAATATTATTAACAGTAGCAGCTGCAAAGAGATGGAGTCTTCAGCAATTGGACATTTCCAATGCGTTTCTTAATGGTGATCTCCAAGAAGAAATCTACATGACTCTGCCTCCGGCTTATACGCCAAAGGAAGGAGATTCTTTGCCTCCTAATGCAGTCTGTAAGTTACACAAATCTCTTTATGGACTGAAACAAGCCTCTAGACAATGGTTTTTGAAATTTAGTTCCACATTGATGTCTCTAGGTTTTCAAAAATCTCACGCTGATCACATTTTGTTTGTGAAAAATCTTAATGGGAAATATTTTACAATTCTTGTCTACGTTGATGATATTGTTATTGCTAGCAATAATGATAATGAAGTAATGCAGTTGAAAGAAGACTTGAAGCAAGTTTTTAAACTTCAAGATCTGGGGCCTTTACATATTTCCTTGGTTTGGAAATTGCTCGATCAAGTTCTGGAATTTGTAGCTATCAACGAAAATATGCTTTAGAACTTTTGAAAGAAACTGGTTTATTGGGATGTAAGCCATCTAATATTCCTATGGAACCAAGCATAAAACTGATACATGATGGTGATGAACCAGTTCTTGATGATTCTGCTTCATATCATCGCCTTATTGATAAACTGATGTATCTCACTATAACTCGTCATGCTATTACTATGCAGTGAATAAGCTATGTCAATTTACTTCAGCACCAAAGGCATTTCATATGCAAGCAGCACACAAAGTAATGCGTTACATCAAAGGAAAAGTTGGCAACAGTTTTTTTATTCCGCTACTTCCAATTTGATTCTCACTGGATTTACGGATGCAGACTAGAGATCATGTCCTGAAACAAGACGCTTTACATCTGATTCTGTATCTTTCTTGGTGAATCTTTCATATCCTGGAAGTCTAAGAAACAAAGCACAATTTCTCATTCCTCTGCAGAGTCCGAGTATAGAGCTATGCAATTTGTTGTGAGAGAAATAGCATGGTTTGTGAATTTTCTCAAAGATTTTGATGCATTACAGGTTAAATTAGTTGCTCTATTATGTTATTCTAGTGCTGCAATTCATATTGCCAATGATCCTATTTTCATGAACACACAAAGCATGTTGAAATAGATTTTCATATTGTGCGTGATCGGATAGTTAGTGGTTTGATCAAGATTCTTCATGTCAAGACTAACTTGCAGCTTGCGGATGTATTTACTAAGCCACTGTTTCTTGCTTTGTTTCATTCTCTCCTTGGCAATATAGCATTGAAATCTATAAATTTGTTATTTTGAGAGAGGCTATTAGAATATGGTTTATTTAAACCATACATTTAGATAAATTGAGTTTGCAAATCAATTTTAGTATGATGTAAACCGGGATTGATAATTGAGATATAAAGAAAACATGTGGAACAGACTCGATTAACACATTCAATACAATAACAAACTTTTTTTCTTTCCCTTTCCCTCTCAAATCGATCTTCTCTAATAGATCGTGACTTGATTGTTGTTTTTCACGGGTTTAGGTGTGTAACCCATAATATGTTTAGACAATGGTCGATTAGATCATAAATATACGATCTTAGTTGACAAATTTTGTTTGATATGATCGTGACTTGATTCTTGTTTTTCACGGGTTTAGGGTGTGTAACCCATAATATTTAAAATTTTGGTCTCAAGTCAAGACCTACGTGTAGCAAGAAATATGAATATTAATTATTAATGATTGTTTTTAGTCAATGGTCGATTAAATCATAAATACACGATCTTAGGTGATCTTTAGAGATGCGTTTATCTCTTGGAATATTTTAACCACTCACTTGCAACTATCTGCAAGAGGCCTAGGCGACTTTTCGTTTCGCAATAATAAATGACGATAAACAAAAAAAAACATTAATATAAAGAGAACACAGAGTGCTTCTCATAAACAATTCATACAGAAACTATTTCCTTTCTTTGCCGTCTCTCTTCTTTCATTTCTTCCTTCCTTCTGGTCCATCAGATATACAAACATAGATTCAACAATGTCCGGAAGAGAAGGAGAGCTCACGGCACCTCTGCTGAAAAAGACGGCGGAGAACGGTGGAGAAGAGGATGAGTTGGGGATGAAGGAGAAGGTCTGGATCGAATCAAAGAAGTTGTGGGTTGTGGCGGCGCCAGCGATCTTTACAAGATTCTCAACGTTCGGAGTTTCAATGATAAGTCAAGCTTTCATCGGCCATCTTGGACCTATTGAGTTGGCCGCTTACTCCATGACCTTCACCCTTCTCCTCCGATTCAGTTTAGGCATCTTGGTGAGACTTTAACTTAGTTAATTATTATGGATTAATAAATAACTAGTATATAGTACTATACTACTATTACTACTAGTATGAAAATTGCTTTTTTATTTGTCATAATGATTAAAAATAGTTTATGTTCAAGAATTTTGATACTAGTAGAACTTTTCAGTAATGAAATACTCCACCGGATTGGCTCACAAAAATGCGGAGCTATTCAATAAATTGAGGTGCATTACTCAAAAAAAAAAAAGAAGACTTTTCATTGGAAAATGATTATGATGTCTTTTTCGGTGAAGAATTTTTTTTTCTTCTAAATTAATAACTGTGGGCTACCACTATAAGAAACAGAATTCTTCCAAAACTATCATGTACTCGTAGTACTAAATACTACACTACTCAATAATAAAATAAAATATGTGCTTGGTTTGTGAAAATAAGTAAAAAAAAAGGACTTCTGATAAAAATAAAAAACAAAAAAAGCCATTGATAATAATTTTCCTCTTAACGGAAAATTGAAAAAAAAGACATATCATGTGAATGCTGACAGGTGACACTAACTGTTATAATATTTTTTGTATATATGTATCTATGTCGTCTTTAGGTATAACTTTTAATCTCCTGTATAAATACATAGGCATCAGCTCTGTAGTTTATCATCCGAATATAATAAAGCTTCTACAGTCTATATGGTATCAGAGCATCAAAGTGTTAACACATCTGATCCCATTTTTTTCTTTTCTCTGTTTTTTACTAAGCTTTTTCTTTCATGGATCCGACGATCACATCTCTTTCGTCTCCATTGTCTTTAACGGATCTTCTTCCTCACGAGAAGTATCCACTAGTCGTCATTAACATGTTTAATGTCACCAAGCTATCCTCCATGAACTATCTCACTTGGAGCATACAAGTCAAATCCTTGTTGAAAAGATACAACATTGTCAAATTCATTCAAGACTCCGCCGTAATTCCTTTGTCATCTATCACCGTCGATGGTACAACCATCGACCTTTGAATTTGAAGCATGGCAAAGACAAGATAGTCTTCTCTACGGTGCATTGATCGGATCCATTGATACTCCGCTTCAACCACTCATCGCCACCGCCACTATATCTCTAGATGTACGCTCACCGCCACGTATGCCAAACCGACTCGTGGCCACATCAAACAGCTCAAGCAACAGCTCAAACGATGTGTTAAAGGTACTCTATCTGTTGATGAATACATGCGACATATCAAGAGCAAGGCAGATGTTCTGGCTCTCCTTGGAAACCCACTTGATCCAGAAGACATCACCGATGATGTCCTCGATGGCTTGTCCGATGACTACAAACAAGTCGCCGACTCTGTTCAAAACCATGACACTCCCATTCTTTTCATGGAACTTCACGAAAAATTACTGAATCGGGAAAACACGCTTGCAAGCTTCTCCCCCACACCATCGGTAATGGCTCACCATGTGCAACACCGGAACAAGTATGGGAATAAGTCATCTCCCACAAAGTCATTTGGCCAGCACAACAAAAATCGATCTCTGAATAATTCTCAATGCCAGATTCGCCCCTACCTAGGGAAGTGTCAAGCCTGTGACACTCAAGATCACAGTGCAAAACATTGTCCCATGTTTCGGCTCATCTCCCAGTCTGAGTCTGGTGCTTCTCCACCTCCATCTACCTGGTTTCCCTAGGCCTACAATGCCACGCTTCAGCCACCGGAAACTCCGTCATGGTTACTTGACAATCGTGCATCCAATCACATCACCTCAGACTTGGCAAACTTTTCCTTGCACTCACCCTACACCGGTCATGAAGAAGTCTTGATTGGTGATGGCTCTGGTCTCGAGATCACTCGCAAGGGTTCACTTTTTTTACCCACTTGTTCTCGTCCCCTTGCGCTTAATAATGTTCTTTGTGTCCCTAACATTGTGAGAAATCTCATTTTAGTGCGTCAATTTTGTACTGATAATTGTATCTCTGTGAAATTCTTTCCAAAAAAGTTTCAGGTGAAGGATCTAACGTCGGGGGCACCACTCACAACCAGAAAAAATAAAAATGGCGGCTATGAATGGCCGGAGCAGCAGCATGCACTTTCGTCTTTTGCTTTCTCTTCAATAAAAAGCTCATTGTCCGTTTGGCACTCGCGGCTCAGGCATCCTTCTCTTACTATTTTGAAATCAGTTGTCTCAACATTTTCTCTTCCGTTTTTTGAATAATTTGTCTTCTCTTTTGTGCAATGCTTGCTCTATTAATAAAAGCCACAAAATTCCTTTCTCGATTTCGTCTCTTCAGTCATCCAAACCGCTTGAAATCATTTACTCATATGTATGAACTTCACCAGTCATGTCCATTGATGGATTCAAATACTACATCATCTTTGTAGATAATTTCAGCCACTATGTTTGGCTCTATCCTCTTCGATGAAAATCTGACTCCTTTGACATTTTCAAACGGTTTAAATCTCTTGTTGAAAATCGGTTTGAATTACCCATCATCACTCTTTACTCAGACAATGGTGGTGAATACATTGGCATGACTGATTTCTTATCCTCAAATGGTATCACTCATCTCACCATCCCTCCTCACACTCCCGAATGCAACGGTTTTGCTGAACGGAGGCATAAGCACATAGTTGAGATCACTCTGGCTCTCCTTTCTCATGCTTCTATCCCTCTTTCTTATTGGCTGTATGTTGTCTCTACGGTAATATACCTCATCAACAGACTTGCTAATCCTGTATTTCACTCTCGAATGAAACATGTCGCGTTGGACTATCATTTTATACGACAACTGGTGCAGTCGGGTGTTATTCGTGTTGCACACATATCCTCCAAAGATCAACTTGCGGATGTTCTTACCAAACCGCTGCCTAAACCTCAACTTCAACTCTTAAACAACAAGATTGGTCTCTCTACGTATAAGAGATATATGCAAATCGAGTATAAGTGATATATGCATATCATATATCTAACTGTTATAATATTCTCTTTATATACGTATCTATGTCGTCCTTAGCTATAACTCTTAATCCCCTATATAAATACATAGGCATCAACTCTGTAATTTATCATCCGAATACAATAAAGCTTCTACAATCTATACTTGTCCTGTGTGGTGGTTTCTTGACAACCACGAATCTCTTTATACATAAATTTTTTTTTCATCCTCTTTATACATAATTTAATTACCAAATTCGTTCTATTTACTAATTTTTCCAAGGTTTTTACTTAAACTTTGATCGAATATAAAAAGGTTGAAAATAATTTTAAGTTCAATAGAAATTTTTTAAGACGGAAAATTTAAATTTTTATCAAATGTTTAACATACATGCATGTGAAAATAACATGAATGATTTCTACAAAACTACGTATATAACAAACGAAATACGTAAATTAGCTTTAAAAAATTTGGAAGATTGCGTGGACTAGACGCCATCAATGTCAATTTTGTCGAAGCTTTTCGCCATGGACTAGACGCCATAAAGAGCCAAACAGAGAAAAATATATAATCTTAAGTATTCAACTCTTCACTGATACCTCCTAATTAAAGTCGAATCACTACTCTAAGGAAGCTTTTAACAATTTTTGAGATCCTAAAATTTACCTATAATATAGGAATCCGAGTTTTTTTTTGGGCACGCTCTACTGAACAAAGTCCAGTAACATGCTTACTGACTTTAATTTTGCTTGATTTAATATACTGAATATAATTAACTAGGTTTGGTTTAGGTTGTGAACAAAAAAAATACTTTAATTTGTTCTATTTTGCTGTGATCAACTAGTTGGTTTTGGGAGAAATCAAAACCATAAATCTTCTATATATATATATATACAAATTTAAATATAATTAGGTTACAAACAATACGCTTTTAGAAATTAAACCACCACACTGAAAACGTTTATCAAACTCAATTAAAATTTGGTTCAGTTTACATATATATGGTTTTGGAGGAATTTGATTATAACTATTGTGGAATAATCGTAATGCAGTTAGGCATGGCTAGTGGACTAGAAACACTATGTGGTCAAGCCTACGGAGCCAAACAAAACCATATGCTTGGGATCTACCTCCAACGGTCATGGATCGTCCTCACAGGTTGTACCATTTGCCTCATGCCCATCTACATCTTCTCAGGCCCTATCCTCTTAGCCCTAGGTCAAGAGGAACGCATTGTCCGTGTGGCTCGGATCATAGCTCTATGGGTCATAGGCATCATCTTCTCCTTCGTACTTTCCTTCACTTGCCAAATGTTTCTCCAAGCTCAGAGCAAGAACAAGATCATTGCTTATGCGGCTGCTGTCTCCTTAGGGGTCCATATCTTCTTGTCGTGGCTCCTAATGGTTCATTTCGATTTTGGTATCACTGGTGCTATGACCTCGACGCTGGTTGCGTTCTGGTTGCCTAACATTGCGCAGCTGTTGTTCGTCACGTGCGGTGGGTGTAAGGACACGTGGAGAGGATTCTCTATTTTGGCTTTCAAAGATTTGTGGCCCGTCTTCAAAATGTCTATGTCTTCCGGTGGAATGCTTTGGTAAGCTTTCTTTAGTTTTAACAAAATTATAAGTAATTAATGTTTCATCAACCAGATATTTACATAGAAAGAAAGCTAACGAATAAAGTCTAATTAGTGGCATTCATATAAGTAGCTTTAGTTTTCCTTTTGTGTTGCTCAAAACAAAAGTTTGTTATTGTATTAGTTTTATTGCTGTAAACCATATAACTATCAAGTAGCCTAGGATTTGATCCTAAATATTTGGTTACAAAAGAGAGTTCATATGAATAGCTTTATAGGTAGGTGAGATGAAGTTTCCAAATTCGAAAGAGTCAAGTCAAAACAAGGATTCCATAAATGACTTTGTCAAAGACAGATAATGTTTAAAATATATAAGTGGAGTCGTATAGTATGTAGACTACCTCTAAACTAAATTAAGAATTATAATATGATAATCCTAATTATTGCGTTGTGGTCGTGATTTTGACAGCTTGGAGTTATGGTACAACTCGATCTTGGTATTGATTACTGGAAATTTGAAAAACGCAGAGGTTGCTCTTGATGCACTAGCAATCTGGTAAATAAACCAGAACTTACTTTTTACGTCTTCTGATTTCCATAACCAATACCATTTCAAATAACATATATACATTTTATTTACTTGACCCTTAAATTAAAATATGGTACAAGTAAAAGTAGATAGTTAGATATAAATATTTATAAATCGACTATTCTTTTCCAAATTTTTTTTGTAGCATCAACATAAATGGACTGGAGATGATGATAGCACTTGGGTTTTTGGCAGCAACAAGGTGCATTATACATATATAAATTCATATCTACACACTACACTTTATTGATACAAATTATATATCGTCTTCTTTTTTCTTTTTTTTTTCTTAATTTGAAACTATCTATATATATATAGTGTAAGAGTGTCCAACGAGCTCGGTAGAGGAGACGCAAAGGCAGCCAAATTTGCAACATTGATGGCGGTTTTCACGTCACTCTCAGTAGGAATAGTTCTATTCTTCGTCTTCTTGTTTCTAAGAGGAAGAGTTTCTTATATTTTCACTACAAGTGAAGCTGTCGCAGCAGAAGTTGCTGATCTTTCCCTACTTTTGGCCGTCTCCATCCTCATGAATAGTGTTCAGCCTGTTCTCTCTGGTATATATTATTTTGCTAGTTGCTGTGTAATGGTTACTAATGTTGAACCGTTATTTGAAGTAGAATGTGTGTTGAACCGGTTTAAACCGGAACAGGAGTTGCTGTGGGAGCTGGATGGCAGGGATATGTGACTTATGTTAACCTTACTTGCTATTACCTTGTCGGAATCCCTTCTGGTGTTTTCCTTGGTTATGTTGTTGGTTTGCAAGTCAAGGTAAGTTTTAGATTTTACTACAGTATATTTTTCTTCTTCTTTATTAATGGTCTTGGAAACAAAAATGTGTTAAGTTATAAAAATAACAATTGAAAATAACACCAAATTTGTTTTCTCTAAATTTTAGGGTGTATGGATCGGAATGCTCTTTGGAATATTTGTTCAGACTTGTGTGCTTACCATCATGACTATGAGAACAGATTGGGATCAACAGGTTAGAAATTGATTAGTATATTTTTTCTGAGATACCTTTTAAAAAAAAAAGAAAAGTTATGTTTATCCTAACAAATAATTAGTTTTTTTTTTTTGGTTTTAATGTTAAGATAACAAATACAAAATAATTAGTTTGTTTAAGCAAGCTATGTTTTTGGAGCTTATACTCTTTGTTTCCAAAAATTTTAGGTGTCTACGTCTTTGAGACGTTTAAACCGATGGGTTGTACCAGAATCTAGAGACATAAGCCAAGTTTCATCAGAGGAATAATTAATTTGGATTCTGGAAATTCGCATAAGATATATCATTACTCTTGATTCAATGTAATCTTTTAGGTTCTGTTCAAAGGTTTTTAAGACAAAATATAACAAGTTTGAGTTGATTTGATGTCCTCGTAGCTAACTTGTAATAAGATATTAAGTTTTTGGATTAATACTAGTATTGTTTGTTTTTTCTGGTAAATTTAATACTAGTGTTACGTGTATCTCTCAATCTACTCTAAGTTATGTAAGAATATCTTATCAAACAAGCTAGGTATTGAAGAAGTGAAGACATGCCAAGCTCAACAGCAAATTTTGGTATGGAAGCGATCCAGGCATTGGCCTACAACATCAAATTTTGTGAAAAATTAGGAGCATGTATTTTATAATTAGTCTCGTTTAATTTACTCCAAATAATAGAAACATGGACGTACACGTTGGCAGCTTTAAGGTAATTAGAATAAGAAAAATATGGGCTTATAAGATGAAAATATGGGCTTCTAAAAGTTAAATAATTAAGAAAATATAGAAACAATTGTTGTTATAGAATTGGTTAGTTTTGACCGAAGAAAAAAATGGTTAGAAACGTTAATTTTAAAAAAGCTTGGTTAACGATTCTGTGGACAGTAAATTAAGAAAGAATATATTTTAGAACTAATATTTTTGCTTGTTAGGTTATTTTTATTTTATGGAATGTCAAATTTATTAGGGGGCAATTTTTGAAAGAAACTCTTTCAATATTTTATTGTGAAACAAGGATTTGGATGGTGTATTTTAGAACACTAAAGGTCTTTATTTGAATATAAAATTTTGAAAAGCTAATTTTGGTAATTTTTCCAATTTATTATTAAGAATAGAGGAGTTTATTTACAGCGACTAACAATACGAAAGGAAAAAGGGTGTGCTACAAAGTTTGTCATGTTAAGTAACTTCATGAGCCTGAAGCCAACGTTGGAGCAGATCGGTGAGTCGCCTATTGTTGAAATAGCGAAGGGAGACAATCATGTTCCTTTTCGTCTTCTCCATAGCTTGCGAAGAAGATTCCAAGACCGGTGGTTGTTAGATCGTTGATTTATTTTTCCTATATGACATAGCGAAAATTTTTAGGATAGAGTTAGAGATAGTTGATTCCTCAGAATATTGGATAGAGTTACATATCATTAACTTTTTCTGAATACCGAAAAATTAGGACTTTTTTGATACGTTGATTTTCGTAGAAATACAGTAAATGAAAGAATGTGCGGACTTCGTTAATTTTTTGCGAATACCGAATCTTACGTTTTCATTTATTTGTTGAGATTTCTCGAAATCTACCAAAAACAAAGAATGTATAGACAAAAGCTTATTTTTATTGATCAATATCAAAATTGAATACACCATTTATTTATAGTAAATCCAAAACCTCTAAAACAACTTTAAAACAATAAAAGGAAATCCACGCGTTGAGAACTAATCTCAATTGCAATGAAGATTTTATGCTTATCAGGTAGACGGATATGTTTAAGGCCTATGATCGGATAGAGTGAAATTTTTTGGAAGCTTTGTTAGCAAGACCTGTTTTTGATTTGAAGTGGGTATGTTGGATAATGATGTGTGTGAGGTATGTATTTTATTCGGTTTTGCTGAACGGAAATTTCTATGGTTTTATTAAACCGGAGAGAGGTTCACGACAAAGAGATCCATTGTCGCCATTTTTAATCATTTTGTGCGTTGAGGCACTGATACATTTTATGGATCGAGTTGAACGAGAAGGGAGAATTAGTGGGATGAAACTTAGGGGATGTATTAGATGAATAATTTAGCGTAATTTGAGTTTTAATGAATTTTGAGATGATTTTGATGAATTTTGGTGAATTAGAAATTTTGTTATTAAATTATCTTAAATCTCACCTAAAATCATAGAATTTTGATAATTGTATTTTTAGCTAAAAAGTTATCTGAAATCTCACCTAAAACTTTTAAATCCAATTCTTAAAACATTTTCAATAACAGTAGATTTGATTGTACATTTTAAATTCATTAATACAATGACAATAGATTTTAAAAGATATTTTAAATTTTACGTTTCAATAACATATAATTTGTCATTTTTACTCAAATCTCTCCAAATGCTAAGTTCAATATATCCCATTTTATAGAAGTTGTCCTTCCGTTCAACATTTGATTTTGGCTAATGATGGCCTTTCTTTTATGTCGTGCTAACTTCAAAGACAGTATGGAGGTTATGAGGTGCTTAATTTTGAAAAATCTTCTATTACTTTTGGTGAGAAATGGAAACGAATATGCAGTATTTGATTTACTTGTTCATGAGAATCACAAAGGAAGGTGGAGCTAGTACATACCTAGAACTTCCAAAATGTTTTAGTGGTTCGAAAAGAGAGTTGTTATATTCCTAACGAAAAACTGAAATAACGTTTGAATGGTTGGTTCGCTAAAACGCTCTCGTTGGATGGTAAAGAAATTCTGTTAATTAAAGTTGGCTGCCATAACTTTACCAGTTTATGCTATGTCATGTTTCAAGTTAACGAAATACAAATGTCAACAAATTACAAGCACAATGTCAATTTTTTGGTGGAATGCTTGTGAAAAAACAAGAAAATGCATTGGGTTTCGTTGAAGTTGTGTAGGCATGCATAAAGGAGAAAGAGGCCTAAGCTTTTAAGGATAATAATTCATTTAACCAAGTCTTGTTAGCCAAACAAGCATGCAGGTTAATCTTGTTGCCTCAGTCTTTAGTCTCTCGAATTTTTAAAGGGCGTAATTATAAGAGGATGGACTTAGTTCATGTGTGTGCTGGTGATCATCCCTCATATGCATGGCGTAGCATCTTTCATGGTAAAGAATTACTCGAGTGAGGTCTGATGAAGTCCACAGGGAATGGAGAATCTACATATGTTTGGTTGGACAGTTGAATTTTTGATGAGAATCCTACGAGACCGTTAATAAACAAAGATCTTTGGACTATTAATAACCGTGGTTCCATAAAATTATTTAACTATGGTTTTGTTAAACTATGGATATCTAAAACTATCTTTGTATATATCTTTACAATCATATATATATATATATTGTATATCTAAAATTATATATATATATATATAACTTTAGGTATGTTAAGCTATGGTTATATATATATATATGTATTTAATAGCTTTATAAAGATATATATGTTTTTAAATTTTGTACAATGCTTATATATTATTAATGTTAAGAAACTCTTGTAGACTATTGTGGCATAGTGATCGTGTGTCAAACGTCTTTAAATTCCTATGACCAAGCAAGCTTTGGATTGTGGCCACACCGGGAATTATCACAAGATTCTCGACGTTTGGAGTTTCATTAATCAGTCAAGCTTTAATCGGTCATCTTGGTCCTATTGAGTTGGCAGCTTATTCCAGCACCAGCACCATCACCGTTCTCCTCTATTTCAGTAATGGTATTTTGGTGAGACTTACATTTCTTCCACTTGTATATAAGAGTACTATACATTGGGAACTCCCATCTATTCGTAGTACTGTCACTAACTTACTCCATCACTAATTACTCCATTTGTTTCCCATCTATTCGTAGTACTGTCACTAACTTACTCCATCACTAATTATTCCATTTGTTTCATATTAAGTGGTGGTTTTCTCACATATATATTAAGCATACATTAAGTCTTTTTCGACAAAGAAAAAAAAATCATTTTTATGGACTACCAAATGATAAAAGCTTTTTGATAACAAACAAATAATTACTCCATATAAAAATTGTTTTATGCTGGTTTCTTTAAAAACTCTCATCGTACTAATTACGTGTTTTTGTTCGCGAAAAATGACATTGATAGTAAATTCCTTTAACCGGAAATGAATGCTGACAGTTGACAACCAATCAAATTGACAGTTGACAGTCGTAGCAGGTGCTTGTTTCTTGCCAACCACAAATCATTTTATACATAACAGCATGTTCGTAGAGTATCTATTTTAATATAATTTAACTGTTTGATTAAATTTAAAATGAAAAAAAAAAGTGAACAAGTAATAAAAAGTCAAATGTTTAAATGGTTTCTCATTAGTATGGACAAAATATATGGGATACTCCGATCGGATCCAAAAAAAAAAGATATCCAGATCTAAATTTTTTAGTTTGAAGATTTGAATATTTAAATACGTTATAGATATAATTTTATTTAAAATATGTATAACATATATATATATATATATATTATACATAAAATAATTTGCCAAATATAAAAAAAATATTTGAAAATTTGTGTATATTGTAGAAATCAAAAACTAAATATGTTATAAAATATGTACAAAATTAGTATGGTCTAGTGGCCCTTCCAAGATAGAAGTCTAGACCCACTAGTTCATTCTCAACTTGTAAGAGAACTGTTCTCCAAAAAATACTATTTGCCTGCTTTGGTCTTTGGCGTATGTAGATGTACGGATCTTAGCTTTAAATTTCGTAGATTAACAAAAATAAAATAAGACAAAAGTGCTATCATTCTTAATTTAAAATGTCTATGAGGTAAAATTTTCAGTCCCTCTCTTTCACTAAATTAAATGTTTTACAGAACTTTTTCTATTTCAAAAAATTTAATTTTTCAAATTTGTATGTGAAAAAATAAAAAAAATTTAACGTTTGTAACCATTTATATCCTGCTGTATTCTGTAATTTTTTTTATTATGTTTAATATAAAAATATTAGTTTTATGTTAAATTATGCATTTCATCTAAAACACCAAATACAAATGAGTATTATATATTACTTCAAAAGAATAGGTGTTGAAGTATTGCAATAAATAAATTTGTCGTCAACAAGATTCACAAGATTTATTGGTAGTCTAGTTCAGAGGTCTAATCTTTCTCCATCCTGAAAATATGAAACTTGCAATATACTTTTTCTGTTTCATTAAAAGAGTCGCTCTAAAGTTAATTTTTTCAAAAATAATTGTTTTACATTTTTTATGCAACTTCTAAAACTAATTTCTAAATTTATCCTTTATTAATTTTTTTTAATTCGTTATAATTTTAGTTGAAGATATATTAAATAATTAAATAGAGGCATATTTTTATAATTAAATAATTTTTTTATTATGTATGAAATGTGTTAAAAATGACAATTTTTAATAAAAGAGAGAGAAAGAACGTAATTTAAAAATTTTATTTTTTTAATCGTATGAAATTTTGTCCAAGCTTTTTGTTATGGACTAGTCGCCATAAAGCAAAACTGTATATCGAAAGCTTTTTTTTGTTTATTATGTGTTGTTTACATCGATATATATACAGTGTTTGTGTATATCGTACTCCTATTAGATATACGTGTAATCGAAAATATCAAATAAATCTAGATATGATTTGATCATATCTTAATACCCCTTTTACGATGGAGCATGAAGATTGTAAATGCTAAATTGATTTTGAAATCTTCGAATTCCTGCTTATCAAGTGCTTTGCTCATAATGTCCGCTATTTGATTTTTGCTAGAGACATATCGAGTTGTAATCGTACCATGTGTGATTTTATCTTTCGTTCGTTCATGAAAGACGGGTTTGTGGCCAAGTGAATTGCAGCCATGTTATCACAATGAACCACTATCGGAACAGTGTGAGCAATGTCGAATGAAAAAAGCAGATTTTTCAACCACAAAACATCTCGAACCGTGAGAGACATAGCTCGGTATTCCGCTTTTGCTGAGGACATTGACATTTTTTGTGCTTACTTGTTTTCTAGGATATTGGAGAGTTACCAAACAGAATAAATCAACCTGTCAAGGACCTTCGAGTTAGCGGACAAGCGCCAAAGTCAGCGTCACACCAAACGTTAAGAGTTAATGAGGAATCAGAACGCAGAAGAATGCGTTATCTGGGATTATGTTTAAGATAATGAACCACACGAAGTGCCGTATCCCAATGTTTGTGACGAGTAGCTTGCATGAACTGAGTCAGAATGTGAATAGAATAAGTAAGATCATGGGGAATTGTACCGAGATATATAAATCGTCCCGTCCCACCAAGCGCATGTATGTTGTTGGGTCTGTTAAGAGCTTTCCATTTGCAAGAGCTTGCCATCTACAAGAGCAAGTTTGTGATTCTGATCAAGAGGAAACACCACTGGCTTGATGCCAAAGAGACTTGTTTCATTGATGATGTCTATAGCGTATTTTTGTTGGCATAAGTAGAAACTTGATGGACTACGAGCAACTTTGAGACCAAAAAAATATTTCAAGACTCCTAAGTCTTTCATGTGGAAACAAGCCGAGAGATACTCTTTGACCTTCTCAAGTAATGGTAAAGAGTTTGCGGAGGTATCAAGTCGTCCACATAAACTAAGCCGTATAAATGTTGATCACCGCGAGCATAGGTGAATAACGAGTAATCAGCAATAGATTATTGGATCCCGTAATTCTTGAGTGTTGAGCTCAATAACGTGGAGCCTGTCTTAAGCCATAAGAGACTTATGCAAACGACATACTTGAGACTTATCGGGTGTGCAAAATCCAGGAGGCAACTGCATATAAAAATCTTCGTCTAAGTCACCGTGCAAGAAAAGCATTATGGACATCCATTTGATGTACAGTCCAATCCTTGGCTGCTGTAACTTCTAAGAGATTTCGCACGGTTGTCATCTTGACAACATGCGCAAACGTATCGATAAAATCAGTTCCTTCAACCTGATTATTGCCGAGAACCTCTAATCTGGATTTTTATCTTTCAAGGGTGCCATCCAATCCCTTTCTTACCAGGATGAAGAGATTTGATTGTCCAAGTACCATTCTTATCTAATGCGTCAATCTCAGTACGCATCGCATTTCTCCAATTTTTGTCAAGAAATGTCGGTGAATAATGTTGAGGTTCATGGCTATTAGTGATTGAAACCACATATTCTTAATGTTTCTTGGAAAACCTGATAGTTGTGGTATACTTACAGTCACTGTTGGTTAAGCTAAGCAAATTTGTTATTTTCAGTATGTAGTCAGCAAGGCACACATATGGCTGTTTTTTTTGTTTCAGGCACCTAATTCCTCTTTTTTGGAGTCAGTGTCGCGATCGCGAAGCGAGGTGTCAATGTCGGATGTCGTTGGCGAGATGTCTGGTGAGTCTGACGACAAGTTTGTTGGGTCATCAACATCGACTGCCGTCGTTAGAGGATAAAGCAGCAAACAGAAACTTTGTTTCGCAGTAAATCACATCTCCTGAAACAGAAATAGTGCCGGTGTCCAAGTCAAAAAATCGCCAACCCTTTTTGCCATTGGGATAACCAAGAGAAACCGATTTCTTGCTTGTTGTCGCAAATTTGTCTCTGCCATGGTTGTTTTTGTGGATGTAGCAAAGACAACCAAAGATGAGAAGATGATTCAGAGGTGGATGACGCTTATACATCAGTTCAAACGGAGTCTTGCAGCTAAAAACAGAGGATGGTGTGTGATTAATAAAATATCCAGCCGTTAAAACACATTCATCCCACATTTCTAACACATATGGCTGTTTTTCTGTTTCAGACACTTAGTTCCTCTTTTTTGGAGTCAGTGTCGCGATCGTGAATCGAGGTGTCAGTGTCGGATGTTGTTGGCGAGATGTCTGGTGAGACTGACGACAAGTTTGTTGGGTCATCAACATCGACTGCCGTCGTTAGAGATGACGATGAAGATGATGTTGGCGCATGCGGGACAATAACATGATAAAGCAGAAGAGATGACTTTATTTCAATTCGACATGAGTTTGAAGATTCTTTTTGTAGGGAAACAATTATGTCATTATCGGTTGACGCTAGTTGGGAATCAATAACTAACGATGGAGCAGAGTCAACGCATGCCAAGTCAGTAAAATCATCTGTTGCCGTAATATCATCATAATCAGCGGAGTCAACAAAAAATGGCTTTGAGGAAGAAGACATTTTTGGTTCTTGTATAGAGGATAAAGCAGCAAACAGAAACTTTGTTTCGCAGTAAATCACATCTCCTGAAACAGAAATAGTGCCGGTGTCCAAGTCAAAAAATCGCCAACCCTTTTTGCCATTGGGATAACCAAGAGAAACCGATTTCTTGCTTGTTGTCGCAAATTTGTCTCCGCCATGGTGGTTTTTGTGGATGTAGCAAAGACAACCAAAGATGAGAAGATGATTCAGAGGTGGATAACGCTTATACATCAGTTCAAACGGAGTCTTGCCGCCAAAAACAGAGGATGCTGTGAGATTAATAAAATATCCAGCCGTTAAAAAAAATTCATCCCACATTTCTAACGGAAGTGATGCTTGAATCAGCAAGACACACATATGGCTGTTTTTTCTGTTTCAGACACCTAGTTCCTCTTTTTTGGAGTCAGTGTCGCGATCGTGAAGCGAGGTGTCAATGTCGGATGTCGTTGGCGAGATGTCTGGTGAGTCTGACGACAAGTTTGTTGGGTCATCAGCATCGACTGCCATTGTTAGAGATGACGATGAAGATGATGTTGGCGCAGGCGTGACAATAACATGATAAAGCAGAAGAGATGACTTTATTTCAATTCGACATGAGTTTGAAGATTCTTTTTGTAGGGAAACAATTGTGTCATTATCAGTTGACGCTAGTTGTGAATCAATAACTAACGATGGAGCAGAGTCTACGCATGCCAAGTCAGTAAAATCATTTGTTGCCGTAATATCATCATAATCAGCGGAGTCAACAAAAATGGCATTGAGGAAGAGGACATTTTTGGTTCTTGTACAGAGGATAAATCAGTAAACAAAAACTTTGTTTCGCAGAAAATCACATCTCGTGAAACAGAAATAGTGCCGGTGTCCAAGTCAAAAAATCACCAACCCTTTTTGCCATTGGGATAACCAAGAGAAACCGATTTCTTGCTTGTTGTCGCAAATTTGTCTCCGCCATGGTGGTTTTTGTGGATGTAGCAAAGACAACCAAAGATGAGAAGATGATTCAGAGGTGGATGACGCTTATACATCAGTTCAAATGGAGTCTTGCCACCAAAAACAGAGGATGGTGTGCGATTAATAAAATATCCAGCTGTTAAAACACATTCATCCCACATTTCTAACGGAAGTGATGCTTGAATCAGCAAGACACACATATGGCTGTTTTTTCTGTTTCAGACACCTAGTTCCTCTTTTTTGGAGTCAGTATCGCGATCGTGAAGCGAGGTGTCAGTGTCGGATGTTGTTTGCGAGATGTCTGGTGAGACTGACGACAAATTTTTTGGGTCATCAACATCGACTGCCGTCGTTAGAGATGACGATGAAGATGATGTTGGCGCAGGCGGGACAATAACATGATAAAGCAGAAGAGATGACTTTATTTTAATTTGGCATGAGTTTGAAGATTTTTTTTGTAGGGAAATAATTATGTCATTATCGGTTGACGCTAGTTTTGAATCAATAACTAACGATGGAGCAGAGTCAACGCATGCCAAGTCAGTAAAATCATCTGTTGCCGTAATATCATCATAATCAGCGGAGTCAACCAAAAATGGCATTGAGGAAGAGGATATTTTGGTTCTTGTATAGAGGATAAAGCAGCAAACAGAAACTTTGTTTCTCAGAAAATCACATCTCGTGAAACAGAAAAAGTGCCGGTGTCCAAGTCAAAAAATCGCCAACCCTTTTTGCCATTGGGATAACCAAGAGAAACCGATTTCTTGCTTGTTATCGCAAATTTGTCTCCGCCATGGTGGTTTTTGTGGATGTAGCAAAGACAACCAAAGATGAGAAGATGATTCAGAGGTGGATGACGCTTATACATCAGTTCAAACGTTGTCTTGCCGCCAAAAAAATAGGATGGTGTGCGATTAATAAAATATCCAGCCGTTAAAACACATTCATCCCACATTTCTAACGGAAGTGATGCTTGAATCAGCAAGGCACACATATGGCTGTTTTTTCTGTTTCAGACACCTAGTTCCTCTTCTTTGGAGTCAGTGTCGCGGTCGTGAAGCGAGGTGTCAGTGTCGGATGTTGTTGGCGAGATGTCTAGTGAGACTGACGACAAGTTTATTGGGTCATCAACATCGACTGCCGTCGTTAGAGATGACGATGAAGATGATGTTGGCGAAGGCGGGACAATAACATGATAAAGCATAAGAGATGACTTTATTTCAATTCGGCATGAGTTTGAAGATTCTTTTTGTAGGGAAACAATTGTGTCATTATCGGTTGTCGCTAGTTGTGAATCAATAACTAACGATGGAGCAGAGTCAACGCATGCCAAGTCAATAAAATCATTTGTTGCCATAATATCATCATAATCAGTGGAGTCAACAAAAAATGGCATTGAAGAAGAAGACATTTTTGGTTCTTGTATAGAGGATAAAGTAACAAACAGAAACTTTGTTTCGCAGAAAATCACATCTCCTGAAACAGAAACAGTGCCGGTGTTCAAGTCAAAAAATCGCCAACCCTTTTTTGCCATTGGGATAACCAAGAGAAACCGATTTCTTGCTTGTTGTCGCAAATTTGTCTCCGCCATGGTGGTTTTTATGGATGTAGCAAAGACAACCAAAGATGAGAAGATGATTCAGAGGTGGATGACGCTTATACATCAGTTCAAACGGAGTCTTGCCGCCAAAAACAGAGGATGGTGTTCGATTAATAAAATATCTAGCCGTTAAAACACATTCATCCCATATTTCTAACGGTAGTGATGCTTGAAACGGAAGAGCTCCTGCGACGTTAAGAATGTGTTTGTGCTTTTTTTCCACTCGACCTTTTTGTTGTGGAGTGGCACTCAACCGTTTTGTTGTGGAGTGGCAATGCAAGAGGTCTCATGTATGATGCCTTGTTGCTGAAAGTAAGTTTTGAGACAAACAAACTCATTGCCATTATCACTTCGGATTGTTTTAACTTTAGTTTCAAATTGTCATTCAACTAACATGACAAAGTTTTTGAGCTGTGTCGGAACTGTTGTTTTGTCCGGTAATAGGTAAAACTAGAGACTCTAGAATAGTCGTCAACAATGGTTAAAAAATATCAAAAGCCGGAGTTAGGGATGATTTGTTAAGGACCCCAGAGGTCACAATGCACGAGTTGAAAAACATTTGTTTTTTAATTCAAATTAGTAGGAAACACATGTTTTGTTTGCTTGGAAGGTAAACAAACGTTGTAAGCCTTACTATCAAAAACACTAGAACTACTAAGATTAGAAATAGATAATAAACTATGATTCTTCGAAGAAGAATGTCCTAGACGTTGGTGCCACATAGTCGGAGTTAAATGATCCGAGATATGCAACACCGCAGCTGCGTCCGTGCTTTGAAAGAAATACAACCCCCTCTGTCTGCTCAGCCTCTCCAATCAGCATCCTCGTGGTATGGTCCTGAATAACACACAACCTATCAGTTATTTGGAAGACACATGCCATATCTCTATTCAACTGCGAAACCGTTACGCCCACATGTGGAGCAAATCAGTGTTTTGTTTCCAACATCTCCATTAGTCTTGGTTTTTTGTTGAGACTGAATTGCAAAACTAACTCCATTAGTTCGTTCTTTAAACATTTTTTTGTTGTCTTTAAATCTTCATCTTGAGAAATGGCATTATAAGCTTTATCCAAAGTCGGCAAAGATACTCGGGAAAGTAGAGCAGATTTCACTGAGCCAAACAATGTTTTGTCTAGACCCATGAGGAACTGATGAAGTTTATCTTCTTCACGTTCTTTGATAACTTTTTCCATGGTTTTTGCTTGTTGATAATCTTTCAGTGACAACACCAACTTCATAAGCTTATTGTAGTACGCTTCAACCACTAGTCCTTTTTGGCGACAAGTCGCGAGTTATGTTTTTAACCTTTGAACTCGTTGTCCGCTTTTGATAATAGCAAAATCGAATATGTTCCCACAGATATAATGCGATCTCACAGTGAATAAGGTTGGTGCACAGACTTGGATCTATCGTGAGTTTTATCCACGAGATTACCAACGCGTTGTTTGCACACCAATCTTCAAAGTCTGAAGACTTTGCTCCTGGATGTGATATCTTCCCATTCACAAAACTGAATTTCTTATGTGTCATGAGAGCTAGATGTATGCTCTCGGCCCATTCATCGTAGTTTGAACCTCTCCATAGTGGTTGAGAAATCACATAGCCCGGATTATCGCCTGAGGACAAGTCATATGGCGATAGAGTTCTCCGAGTTGTGTTGCCTTTGGATCAATGATGAGATGAAGCAGAATAATCATCATCACCTGACATCGAGAAAAAATTCGTTGATTAGAAAAAACTACAGAAACAAAATCAAAGAAAGAGAAATTCGATTTGATTTAAATCGATAGAAAGATCGAACAAATGGTTTTGTATGTGACTATTGCTATGATACCATATCAAAAGTTTTCTTCTTGTTTATTATGTGCTGCGTACATCGATATATACACATTATTTGTGTATATCCTACTCCTATTAGACGTTCATATAATCGAAAATATCAAATAAATCTACACACGATATTATCGTATCTCAACAAAAGCCAAAAGATTAAAAAAAAATTAAGAGCTCTAGAAGAACAATAGAAAAAGTATTGAATTTGATTCGTTAAAGAAAAAGGAATTGAAATTTCACCGATCCCTTCAAATTAGGTTAATAATTTAACAATTCTTGAAATCCTAAAATTTACTTATAATTTCCGATTATGACAAAAATGTTTTTCTTTCACCACGTCTCTACTAAACAAAGTCCATTAACATTTTTTCTCACTTTATAATAGCTTAATTTAATATATTAAAAATATTTAATTATCTTCCGTTTAGGACGAAAGGCTCAGATAACCTTGAGCATAACAAAAAGTCCATATAACCTTCTTTAAAAAAATAAAAAAAAATTCAATTAGAAAATGGTTAAATTACAATTTTACTTTTAATAAAATCAGATTATTACTAGATTCATTTATACCAATTATATTAATTATACCAATTACACAACCAATTATACGAATTATACCATCATTTACTATTTAGTTATATCAGTTTTACTAATTATATAAATTGTTCTATTTTTACTTTATACCATTTGTTTTTCTTTTACTATGTATACCAATTACACGACCAGTTACATGTTACACCATCAATTATTACTTAATTATACTAGTTTTACTACTTATATCAATTGTACTAATTATACCAGTTACACCATCGGTTTCTATCCACTTATACTAGTTATACCAATTACACGACCAATTATACAAGTCACATAATCAATTACTATTTAATAATACCAGTTATACTTTTTATACTAGTTATAAAAGTTCTATCAGTTATACCAATTATACATCTAGCTTTTATGTATATATTATACCATTACTTTCTATCTTTATTAATAATAATTATATGACGCAAAAAAAAATTAATTGTTTTAGTTATACTAGTTATATTAGTTATATCACTATTTTATATTTATTTACGATTTATTATGTTTCAGATAGGATAGAGAAATAGAAAAGAGTTATATGGTCAAAAAAATTATTAAATATAATTTTACTAGTTATACTAATTTTACTAATTAATCTATTGAATAAAATATATAATAGGAATGTTATTATTATTATAAAAAGAAGAAGATTATCTAGATCAAAGAAAGGTCATTAGACTTGAGCTTTTATACTTAAAGTCATTGGAGACATTGATCCTTCTAAAAATATTATGTAAATCCACGGCATAACGCGTAGTCTACTATTGTGTAACACAAAAACAATCTAAATATTAATATTAAAGTAAGTCAAAAACAAAAACAAGAAAAGTTAGGACTAAGTTTGGCCCAAATGTACGCTCAAATGGGACTGGGCTAGCCCATTACATTAAATAAAAACCTAGGTTTCCTCCTTTTAAAAGAAAACCCCCGGCAAGAGACAGTGAGAGCGAGCGGCGGAGAGAGCCAACAAAAAAACCAGAGAGAAGATGAAGACGATTCTTTCTTCGGAGACGATGGACATTCCCGACACCGTTACCATCAAGGTTCACGCCAAAGTGATCGAAGTCGAAGGACCTCGCGGCAAACTTGTTCGTGATTTCAAGCATCTCAATCTCGATTTCCAGCTGATTAAGGATCCAGAGACTGGGAAACAGAAGCTTAAGATCGATTCGTGGTTTGGATCTCGCAAAACCAGCGCCTCCATCAGAACCGCTCTTAGCCACGTGGATAACCTCATCTCCGGTGTTACCAGAGGTTTCCGATACAAGATGAGGTTTGTGTACGCACATTTTCCCATTAACGCTTCAATCGGCGGTGATAACAAATCCATCGAGATCCGTAACTTCCTTGGCGAGAAGAAGGTTTGTTTTCATTTCTTTATCCGATTCTTTTGGTGATTTGATCGGAATGAAATAGACTGAAACTAGATTCAGGATTATGATTGATTTCGTATTTATTGAACATTGAGGTTACATATATGTAAATGTGGTTATTGGAAAAATAGGTGAGGAAGGTAGAAATGTTGGATGGTGTCACCATTGTTCGATCTGAGAAGGTGAAGGATGAGATTGTTCTTGATGGTAACGACATTGAGCTCGTCTCAAGGTCATGCGCTCTCATCAACCAGGTCAGATGCTAATTCATGTTTCATCTTCTGAAACTCAATTTGAAGATATATGAGTCTCTTATAGTCTCCTAGAATGTCCATTACAACTTGAAGTTAATCTTGGGACGAAAAGATTGAGCAATTTTGTTAGATTTCAGTTTTTTTTTGGTTGTTGATTGAATTTAGTATCATATTTTGGCGTAGTGAAACTGTGTTGATTCATCTATAATTGATTCTATGCACTCTGATGAACCAATATTGTTATTGATATGATGGGTCTCATATAGAATTTTACATTATCAACTACGAAAAGTCTTGAGTTTGCAAATTGTTTTATGTGCGAGGAAAAGTAGAAGCAAAGTATTGTTTGGTGATGTTTGAATTTGGTGTAGTGAAACTAATTGCTAAGGTTTTTGTAATGTGTAGAAATGTCATGTGAAGAAGAAGGATATCAGGAAGTTTCTTGACGGCATCTATGTTAGCGAGAAGAGTAAGATCGTTGAAGAGGAATGAACAGTGGCATTCTCATCTCTCCTCTTTCTTATTTTCTCTTGGGTGTTAGTTTTTGTTTTACTGACCAAATCCACCGGTTTTGTAAAATTAGTTCCTTTATTGTTGGCGAGATTTTTATTTACTTAATGCAACAAAACAAGTTTTGGAGACAATCTTTACCTTCTTTTTCTCACTCAGATTATTTTCCAAAATAAATATCTTCTAGGATGAATTTGGAATTGGAAGAATGGGTTGTATATTTGAATTTTATATCTTTATACTCCAATATATATAGGGGAAAATGTCAAAAAATTACTCTTTAATATAGCCAAATAAATACTTAAACGAAACAAATACTCAAATTTGATTTAACAGAGCTAAGTAATAGCAACCTTGCTCTAAAATTTTTTAGCCAAAAAAGTACTCTGTTATCTTTTAATTAAACACACTATTACTAACACTGTTACTCTTTATGTATCAGAGACCAAAAGAAATACCAATTTTTCTGATCCTAAATCGAAAGAAATACTAAAATTTTAGCCAAAAAAGTATTCTGCTATCTTTAATTAAAACTGAGACTCCATATTTATATTTTAAAAACCAAAAAAAATCCAATATTTTTGACCCTAAATCGCTAAATTTCTACATCTTTATAACTAATTCTCTAGAAATATTCGTTAGAAATGGAGTATGATAGTGTTGGTGCTGCCTGCTTCTCCTAAATGCACAGCTAATAAGGCGGAGATTCTCGGTGTTGCTTTTGAAGAGCTTTTTGTTGGAACTACAATTTTGATAAATAGCTTCAACCAATTCTCTAGTACTTTTATTGACGACGTTCATCGCAATAATAAAAGATAGTATACTTATATGTCAAAATCAAAATTAAATAGAAAGAGTATAGATATCCAAAATCTAGAGCTTATAAAACATGCAAAACTTGAGTAAGTATCAAAAATTACAAATGCCCCACAGTAAAAGATTGATTTGGAATTCTCTAGTCTATATACGAAAGAATTCACAACAATGTTCAAATAACTTTGAGAACAGTATAGTGTACGAGTGACAGAGTCACTATGTAAAACCACACATGCATTTCTCCAGTGTCGAGCTAGACTTGAACTTGACAATTGGACCTTTAGGCTCACTAGATATTTTTTTTGTTGACTTCGTCAATGTATTTTGCCCAACGAATTTTGCATAATAATGAAGTCTTCGTGTTTATTAGAATCTCTCTCCACATGTCACTACTAAAACTTAATTTCTTGTCCACTTGCAACCTGTGACTGAGTTTTCTGCCTCTTATCCACACACTCCAACGTCCTTTGATTTGCGTCCAACAGACATGACATGCAGTTGGTATCTCTTTCTCCGTGGCGATGAAAATAACCAATCATATTTTCCAAATTTGTTAACATTTTTTCCGAACACACAAAAACAACAATCTTTGAAAGAAGAAGAAGAGAAGATGAGAAGATCAAAGATTGAAACTTTCTGCTTTTGTTCATTTGATTTCTTTGTCCGTTACAGTTACATACACTAGTTTTTGTTTTTCGCTTATATAACTGTTTACATAGGAGATCTCTATAAACTTAATGTAAATGTCACGCTTTTAATGTGTGGAGCATAATAGCAAAGGTTCAAAACGATTTTGCAATGTCACATTTTTTTGTCTTTTGTTTTTGTTTTTTTTTTTCTGTTTTTGACGTCACCTGTTGCAGGGACAAAAGACCGTTGTGGTATGGGTTTACATAGGTGCAAAGCTTTCCTTTTTCTCAGGCCCACATTCGCTTCTATTTTTTCTTTTGTTTTTGTTGCAAGTTTCAGAGTAGCTGGAACATATTGAAGCAGAGACTCTGTTTATGTTGGAGAGTTTGCTTTGAATTGATTTTGTGAAGTCTTTGTTTCGCTTAGAGTCTTTGGTTAAATAGTTCCTCGCAAACTTGGCGTGGACGGGAAGGTTACACCAAATTTGAATCGAAGAGAGGGAAAGACAGCGTGTGGTAGAGACTTGATGAATATATATGCCAGTTGCTGATGAGCTAGAACATGTTTAACAACGAGAGACCCCAGAACTACTCGTTCGCGGACATGGTGATAGTGTGTTTCGAAATGTTTGGACCTAGCATGAAACACATGATTTACAGAGAGATGGACAGGTGAAAGGTTGTCACAATAGACCTCGGGAGTAATGTGTTGAGGGATGTCAAATTCTCAGAGCATGCTGTTTAACCAGGTAAATTCAGATGTAGTGTCTGAGAGGCATCTATACTCAGCCTTAGTGGAGCTTTTAGCGACTGTTACTTATTTCTTTGAAGACCAAGAAATTAGGTTTATGCCCAAGAATGTGCAGAATTTACAGCTAGCAAAATCACTATCACAATATGCACGAAGCATGGAATCTGTATTTGTACTGAACGAGATTCCCATACATGCAATGCCCTTGACATAGCACATTACTCGTTTAAGAAGGATGAAATCTGAGTCAGTAGGGGCATGCATTTTCTGACACACGAAGTTAACAATATATTGTATGTCAGGTCTTGTTAAAGTGAGGTATTGGAGCTTCCCAGCTAAGCTTCGAAAATATGTTGGAATTTAAAAAAAGCTTAGTTTGATCTAAAGACTGGTTGAGCCATTGAGTAAGGGGGTGGGCATTGGAGCACAATCTTCCATTTGGACGGCAAGTAGCAGATCCTCAACATATCTCTGCTGTGATAGGAAGAGCCCCCTTGGATGAAAAATCGCTTGAATTCCAAAGAACTAGTGGAGTATGCCTAGATCTTTCATTCGACAATATTTGTTAAGATCATCAAGGAGAATGATAATAATATTGAGTTGTTCCCTGTAATTACCATGTCGTCAACATAAAGAAGTAAGAGGATAATATCACTGTTGCACACATAAATGAACAAAGAGGGGTCTGATTTGCTGCAGATGAATCCAAACTCAAGGAGGAAGTTACTGAATTTGTCAAACCAGGCCCTTGGGGATTGCTTTAGACCGTAGATAGACTTGTGTAGTTTACACACATGAGTAGGCTTTGTTTTGTCCACAAAACCATCGGATTGTTTCATGTAAACGTCTTTAAGTAAGTCACCGTGTAGGAAGGCATTTTTAACGTCCATTTGCTTGATTTCCCATTGCATAATTGTGGCCAAGTGTAACACTAGTCTTACTGTAGCTGTTCGAACTACTGGACTGTAAGTTTCGAGGTAATCAATACCTTCTTCTTGTTCAAAACCTTTGACCACCAATCTAGCTCTAAGCTTATCTAAGGTGCCATTTGCAGTCAGCTTTGTTCTAAAGACCTATTTGCATCCCAAAACGTGAAGATTTGGTGTAGGAGGAACTAATGACCAAGTGGAGGTTTCTGAGCAATTGTCAATTTCTTCTTGCATCGCTTTAGTTCAACCTTTGTCCTTCAAGGCTTCTGTGACTGTTTTGGGTTCATTATAAACCGTCATGTGTACCATGAGAGCATATCTTGGATTTGTCTTTCTGATGCCATATTTTCCTCTGGTTATCATTGAACGTTGATTTATAGGAGTTGATAGAGGTAAATGAGGGGTCAAATCTGTGTCTATTTCATTTTGAAGAATTACAGAAGCTGGAACAGGAGAAGCAGAGACTAGATTATGTTGAGTGTTTAAACCTGAGGGTGAGAGGTGAGTGTTGTCGCATATAGGATCAGGTTCTAAGCCTGCCGTACACCCAAAGCATCCTCCTCTCACTCCAGTAGATACACTTTGAGAATCTTGTGATGAAGAAGATCGATAAGTTGGAGGAACAACTGCTGCAGGAGGAATGGATGTCTGAGGGAGATTCTGCAACTCTGCAACATTTTGATCAGTTACAGCTGATGATGCAAAAAAATTAGGCTCTAATGGTAGAGAGATATTTTGCTAGAAAACTTAGTTGTCAAGCATCCAGAAGTGTTGTGGTTGTAGAAACTTGAAGAGAGGAGTACATGTTTGAAAAAGGAAAGGTTTGTTCGCCAAAGATAACATGTCGACTGATATACACTCTTCCAGTTGGGGGATATAGGCATCTGTAACCTCTATATTTTTCATTGTATCCCAGAAAACACACATTTAAGGGACCTTAGATCAAATTTGATTGACGAGTACTCCCTGAGCATTGGATAACAAACACAACCAAACGATCTCAAGGATGAATAGTCAGGCCTATTTACTGTGAGTTTCTCAAAAAGGTGTTACATTGTTGTCAAGGGTTGAAGTTGGGATGATATTGATAAGGAAATTGGATGTGAAAAAGGCTTCAACCCAGTATTTATGGGAATCTTTGCCTGAAACATCATTGTTAGACCAAGCTCAGTGACATGTCTGTGTTTTCTTTCGGCTAAACCATTTTAATGAGACGTGTGGGGACAAGATATGTACTGTTTGATTCCGCTTTGTTGTAAGAGTTTTAGGAACTTGTTGCTAGTAAACTCTCCTCCTCTATCGCATTGAAAGGTTCCAATTTTGTTGTTATATTGATTCTCAACAAGTTTTTGAAACATAACGAATGTAGAGTAGAAGTCTGATTTTCTCTTCAATGGATATAACCAGCAAAAATGAGACCAATTATCGATGAAGACAACATAATAACGGAATCTCTGGATTGACATAATAGGAGAAGATCCCCACAAATCACAGTGGACTCTTTCCAGAGGTTTAGTAGCAACATAAGAAGAAACAGATAACGGCAGACTAATGCTTTTACTCAGTTGACATGCATCACATATCAAAGAGGTTCGCTTATTTACTAATATAGTTTGACATGATAAGAAACGCTGAAAGATCTTAGGGTTGGGATGACCAAGTCTTCTATGCCAAACTTTATCACTAGTAGCACGTTGACGATTTGAAAAGAAAACTTGTGTAGGAAGATCCTCCAGCTTGAAGGTTTAATAATCTTCTCATCTATTTTTTTTCTCCGAAAATGTAAGTGGCCGGTCCGACGATGTTGAAAGCTTTAAGCGGAATTGAATTTTTTTCTGACATATCAACATTTTCCAACTTCAAACAAAAGAAATATGGTTCTACTCTAAAAGACAACATGAAACACATAACATCAAAACTAAACAAAAAAAAATATTAAACCAAGATATAAAGCCATAGAAAAAACATAAATCTTAATCATGAGCTAAACAAAACTTTAGATTAAATACTAGTTAATAAATAAGTCTCAATCATAAACTTATGTATTTAAAAAAAAAAACTCTAACTGATGTCTCATGCAAAGCCAAAGGAGGGAGATCAACAGTATTTAGTAACTAAAAAATAGAAAAAAACAAATCTAAGTGTCCACAGCCCAAACAATTGTAGGGTCCGAAATACAGTTTTATGATTACTGTTTAATACAAAAAAAGAAAAATTATCTAAAACGTGATTTTGTTTTGGGAGAGCCAGCCGAAACATAGAGAAATAGATATCGTGAAAAACAGAAGAAGAGTCAGCCATGATAAAATTAAAAGAGAGGGTGACTGAGGAAGAGAGAAAAGTTGTGTGCATCGAACCTAACCTTAAACCAAGTAAAATGGGACATGTGACTGAAGATGAATTCCTCACTATTCTGATGAAGAGGAAGTAAATGACTACACGAGACCTTGTTTTCAAGATTAAGGAAAGACTTACAACCACAGAGGTAATCCTTCTACATATTTTAAAATTTCTTACATTTGTAATCTAGTTTTTCTTATTGTATTGCTATAATTATTTTTATAAGCATTATCAGTTTCAAATGAACTATATCACCATTGTATTTAACTTCATAATCTAACATTATAGATATTAACCAAAAATTATTTTATTTCTAAACTCATTTTTATCTTGGTATTTATTATAAGAAACTACTAGGGGTGTATTGAATTGAACATTTGGAGATATTTGATTTCAAATGACAAATCATATGTTATTGAAACATAAATTTTAAAATATTTTTTTAAAATCTAGTGTTATTGGATTAATGATTTTTATACAATCAAATCCACTGTTATTGAAAACATTATAAGAATTTGATTTGAAAGTTTCATGTGAAATTTCAAGGGATTTTTAGTTAAAAATACAATGATCAAAATTTCATGATTTTAAGTAAGGTTTCAATGAATTTAATAACAAAATTTTAAATTCATCAAAATTCAACCAAACCATCTCAAATCTCATTAAAACTCAAATCACACCAAATACTTTATTTAATACATCCCCTTAATATATGTTTATGATGATTGAGATTGCTAATCAATACAAGATTTTGCAATGTTGAATTCATTTCTTACCGTTATTTCCAAATATGATTTTTCCAAATGAAATTTCAAAACTAATAGTATACAAAATATTATTTTATGTGATTTAAATTGTCTATGTTTATATGATACTTAAAAGTTCATGGTATAATCTCTTATCATAATTTTTTTTTTAAATTCTTTTTAAAATTAATAAATATTACTCTCTCTATTTCAATTTATTTGTAGTTTAAGGAAAAAAAAATTTGTTGCAAAATAAGTGTATTTCTCACTTTCCTAGATAAAAAATCTCACTAGTTTATTTTTTTTATCCTTGTATTAAATAGTGTTCCATCTCTCACTTGTTGGTAAAAGATTAAAATAAACAATAGAATATGAGGTTATAAAAGATATTTTATTTGCTTTTTTAATTAATGTGCAAAATCTTTAAATTACAAATAAATTAAAATAAAAGAGTAATTTATGAATGAATTAATACCTTATTGTTTTTTTTTTTTTAAAAAAAATTTAACTACTATTTTTATTAAAAGGCTGAAAGGGAGGCAACCTAATTACATTAAAAGTAAAATAAAAAAGACAAAACGGCAGAAATCATATAACCTGAAACAAATCAAACCATGTAATAAAAAATATGTAACAGAGGGAAGACTTCGCTGAACCTGTATCAAAAGATAGCAAAATTAATACCTTATTTATTGTAAAATATCAAAGTTTCAACATTATTAATATATTAATTCAAAATTATGGTGTAAATTATGTTATATTTAATATACTTTATCGTTTACATCAAAATATTTGGGTTGAAATTACACATTTTTGCGTAGCGATTACCGAATCATATAGCTAAATTACATAATTTCGTTTAAGCACCAGAGTCCGTAATTACTGAATTTAAGAATCACACTCATGCGCTAATCCCCGGCTTAATATGCTCAACAGCCATAGGCCTATTACTAATAAAAAAATCGGGTGTTTAGTTAGTGGGCTGAGAATGGGCTCGGGGTTATTAACCCACATAAACTTTTATTAGGGTTTACGTGTGTTTCAATCCTTTATAAAAACCCACCGGCGCTGTCACCTCATTTATCTAGGGTTTCTGCCGGAAACAGCAGACAGCAAGAGGCACAGAGCGAGAGAGCAAGACTAACGTAGGAGAAGATGAAGACGATTCTTTCATCAGAGACGATGGACATTCCCGACACCGTTACCATCAAGGTTCACGCTAAAGTGATCGAAGTTGAAGGACCTCGCGGCAAACTTGTTCGCGATTTCAAGCATCTCAACCTCGATTTCCAGCTGATTAAGGATCCAGAGACTGGGAAAAAGAAGCTTAAGATCGATTCGTGGTTTGGATCTCGCAAAACCAGTGCCTCCATCAGAACTGCTCTTAGCCACGTGGATAACCTCATCTCCGGTGTTACCAGAGGTTTCCGATACAAGATGAGGTTTGTGTATGCTCATTTTCCGATTAACGCCTCCATCGGCGGTGATAACAAATCAATTGAGATCCGTAACTTCCTTGGCGAGAAGAAGGTTTGTTTTGATTTCTTCCTCACCTGATTTTGATTCGATTCACTTAGCTTCGTGTTAGATCTCTTGGAATGAAATAGACTGATAGTAGATTGTATTTTATTGATGTAAAATTGAAGTGATGAAGATTGAAATGTTGTTATTGGAATCATAGGTGAGGAAGGTAGAGATGTTGGATGGTGTCACCATTGTTCGATCTGAGAAGGTGAAGGATGAGATTGTTCTTGATGGTAACGACATTGAGCTCGTCTCAAGATCATGCGCTCTCATCAACCAGGTACTATATAACAAAACTAATCTAGCCGAGTTTGCATTTCTTGTGACGTAAAGATTGAATGGTGTAACCATTGTTTAATTCTGTATCACATTTTGCATAATTAAACACAACCTCTATTCATCTTAAACCTATGTTATGCATTTTGATCATCCATTATCTGAATGATCTGAAATTGAAATCGATCGAGTTTGACTACAAAAATACTTTTAACTTGGCCGAGTTTGTTGCATACTGTTGTGTCAAAAAGGATGTTTGGATATGGTTTCACATTTTGGATAGTGAAACTGCAATATTATTGTAATGACTATGTTTTTTTGTAATGTGTAGAAATGTCATGTGAAGAAGAAGGATATCAGGAAGTTTCTTGACGGCATCTATGTTAGCGAGAAGAGTAAGATCGTTGAAGAGGAATGAACAGTGGCATTCTCATCTCTCCTCTTTCTTGTTTTATGAATGTTAGTTTTGTTTTACGGACCAATGCTCTACCTCATCTATCATAGTTCTTCTCTATTTTGTAGACAATTTATCATTCCCATTTACCTAATTAAATTCATGTGAAAGAATGTGTTGTGCATCGAAATTTCATATCATTACAAATCCTCTCACAAATGTCACCAAACTCTTACCCAAAAGAAATTATAATATTTTCAAGTAATTTTCCAAATTTTAAAAAGAGGAGAAAGAGGGGCAACGAAACACTAATGGTGTCACACAATAGAAACTTTTTCTCTTCCTTTTTCAGATTCTTTCGCTTACACAAACTTCTCAATTCTCATTACTGAAGCTCCTCTTAACCCTAAAGCTAATAGAGAGAAGATGACTCAAATCATGTTTGAGACTTTTGATGTTCCTGCTATGTATGTTGTTGCTATTCAAGCTGTGCTTTCGCTTTACGCCAGTGGTCGTACTACAGGTTAAGAAACTGTTTATGTTATATTGAGATGAGTAAGGTTGGAAAATGTTTGGTTTATTTGACGCTTTGGTTTCTATATTAGGTATTGTGTTGGATTCTGGTGATGGAGTTAGTCATACGGTTCCTATATATGAAGGCTATGCGCTTCCTCATGCTATTCTTAGGCTTGATTTAGCTGGAAGAGATCTTACCAATGTTTTGATGAAGATTTTAACAGAGAGAGGGTATGCGTTCACCACAAGTGCTGAGAGAGAAATTGTGAGAGATATCAAGGAGAAGCTTGCTTATGTGGCGTTGGATTATGAGCAGGAGCTTGAGACAGCGAAATCAAGCTCTGAAATAGAGAAGAACTATGAGCTCCCTGATGGTCAGGTGATCACGATTGGTGCAGAACGGTTCCGTTGCCCTGAAGTTCTCTTTCAACCATCGTTTGTTGGAATGGAAGCACCGGGCATTCATGAGACAACTTATAACTCTTATCATGAAATGACATCAGAAAGGATTTGTATGGTAACATTGTGCTTAGTGGTGGGTCTACCATGTTTCCGGGAATTGCTGATCGGATGAGCAAAGAGATCACCAAGCAGCATGAAGATTAAGGTGGTTGCACCACCGGAGAGGAAGTATTAGTGTATGGATTGGAGGTTCCATCTTGGCTTCTCTTAGCACATTCCAACACGTATCGTAAACTCTTTAACGGCATTGACGTTTTCAGTGATTTACCGAAAGTAGTGATGTTTGGTTACATTGTTCGGAAATGCCGATGTGGATATCAAGGGCAGAATACGAGGAATCATAGGAATTGTTGATTGATGAAATTAGCTTAAGGGTGAATATCTTTGGTGTCGGCTTGTTCAAGTTTTTTGGTTATTTGTGTTTGTTCATGTATGTTTAAGAAAAGTGGAGTGGTGTGTGTAAAACTGTATGCAAATGTTCGTCTGTTTTATATTGATTGTGTTAAACGTTGTGTTTGAGTTTTCCAACTCCTTCAAAAATAAACAAATTTGGGTGATTTGTTCTGCAAAGGGAAATTAGTCACAAGACCTATTGTGGTTAAGGAATTTAAATTTATGATCTCAAGTTCTTAATCCATTCACAAGCCCTCTCAACCTTTTCCGACTCGTTAACAAATCCCTAACAAGTGTTGTTCGTTGAATTTGGGTATCTTGCCATTCTCCAGAGATATCTGCAATTCTACGTCCCTTGAACTATCTTTTGTCAAGTTTGAATACAGATTTTGCATCCAAACACTACACTTTTTTCATCCAAAAGATCCTAAAACTTATTATGCAATTGAGTTTGCATCCAAAATACAAATACCAAGTTGGACAAACAAACAATATTTTAGTGCATTTACATCTATATTTAATTGCATCCAAAAACGAAAACTAATGGGTCTAACGCGTGAAAATTAATGTTGTACGATTGATCGTTTCGGGTTTGGTTATAAATGATTGAATCCAACAGAAAGGACAAATCATGACTGTGTACAACCACGAAACAAGCAAAATCCGATTGAATACAACAGAAAGGACAAAACATGTGTCCCTCTACAACCACGAACAAGAAGGAACATATTCAAAAGAACAAAAGAAGAGCAACTCATGGCCAGTTAGGTCCATAGTTCACATCCCCATTGCCTTACCCTCGAGGTAACCATAGCCTCTAAATTATAGAATCTTATCAAACACCCACGAACCATCTCTCTATGTATTCATGTGTATGAAACTATGAATATATATATATATATATATATATCTGTATAAATATGAATATGTATATCACGTGTGAAGAATTAATTCTTGTGCACAGTCGACAAAACTAGCATCGGTTTCGTGGGACATAAACATCCTGACATTGTGCTCGAGTTGTCTAGAATACTATGCCCCACTTATTCTTCTTTCATTTCACAAAAAGTAATAAGACACGACCCTAATAATTAAATTCCTAGTCCAAAGTTATGGGTACCACGTGAATTTTTTTTGCAATTTTTAACTGCAAAAATACCACAAAAACGATAATGGCATTAGAAAAATATCACTTAGAATTTAACTTCGGAAATGCCATTTTTCCTATGTAAAATGACTGTTTTGTCCTCCTATTCAGCTGGAATTTTTTTTTTCCATTTCTTTTATTTTGTCTATAAATTTTGGTAGATAAATTTATGTTATGTGTTTTATCCATGAGACACTTATGTTTGGATACTAAAATTTATGTTTGAGTTTTTTATTTATAATTTAGGGTTTAGTTTTATTAAGGTATAGATTTTGATAATTGATTCAAATCTAATGATATCAACTTTTTCGCTTATACTTTAGGACTTCAATTTTATTTTCGTGGACAAATTCATTCATTTTATTTTGTTCACGAAATGTTATGTTTAGGTAGTTAAGAGATTTTCTTTGGATTCTATATTTATAATTTAAGGTTTAGTTTTCTATTTGTAATTTAGGATTTAGTTTTCATGTTTGAGTTTTCTATTTGTAATTTAGGGTTTAGTTTTCATGTTTGGGTATATAACTTAGGATTTAGTTTTCCTGTTCGGGTATCTATTTGTAATTTAGGATTTAGTTTTTCTATTTGTAATTTAGGATTTAGTTTTCATGTTTGGGTATCTATTTGTAATTTAGGGTTTACTTTTCATGTTTTGTAATTTAGGGTTTATTTTTTATGTTTGGATTCTCTATTTGTAATTTAGGGTATACTTTTCATATTTGGATTATATGGTTTAGTTATCATGTTTGGATTTTATATTTGTAATTTGTCCATCCGTTTACGTAGACAAATATATGCAATATGTTTTGTACACGAAAAAATCATGTTTAAGTAGTTAAGAAATTATGTTTAAGTTCTATATTTGTAATTTAGGGTTTAGTTTTTTATTTGTAATTTAGGGTTTAGTTTAGTTATCATGTTTGGATTTTCAATTTGTAATGTGTCTATCCATTTTCGTAGACAAACATAAGCAATGTGTTTTTTTTCACTAAACGATTATATTTAACTAGTTAAGAGTTATATATTTATATTTTATGGTTTAGTTATCATGTTTGGCTTTTCTATTTGTAATATATGGTTTAGTTTTATGTTTGAGTTAGAAATTTTATGTGATATTTTATCCATTTGTTTTTATAATATAACTTGTCCACGAAAATTTTATGTCAAGTAATTCTAAAGATAGATGTATTCGTATACCAAATTGTGTATCTATATACCAACATTTTTTCCATCCAGTAAAAATAAATTCTGTAAAAATTGTCACTGTACCTACGTTGTCCATCGTTTACTATAGCAATTTTGATAAATTTCCCCTTTTTCTCACATATTGACTCTTTTACCTTTACAGATGTCAAATTTTTTTTTATTTTTTTCAATTACAAGCAGACATGGCAAAACGAAAAATTAGGCTAGTCAGCCTCCAACTTTATCTCAAATTTTAATTTTCCCTCTCTTTAGACCACATGTAATAATAATAATTGTGGTTTTTGGCTTTTTGCTAAAGAATAGAGACTAATTGTCCTTTTTTATTACCATTAAATTCAGAAAATTTTGATTTATTTGTGATGGTGGATCCCTTTTCCTCGTGCTTCGAGCTCCAATAACTTATCATACATTTTTTAAAAACATTTTTACATTGATTGATTTTTTTAAAAATTTCCACCACCTTACAAAAGATAAAACTTTTTTTTTTTTTGTGTTTACTAATAAAATCAGATCAAAGTTGTAAGTCTTTTGCACCATCATCTCTACAGAAATGGCGAAAGAGAACAGTAGTCATCACCTCGCGGAAGCAAAGAGAAAAAGACTAACTTGGATATTCTGTGTAAGTGGTTTATGTATATTGTCTTACGTTCTTGGATCTTGGAAAAACAACACTGTCCCAAGTTCTTCTTCTGAGGTTTACTCAAGAATGAGATGTGATCAAACAACAACAACGACTCGGGCTCAAACGAATCCAAATCCTTCTTCTGATAATGATGAGAATCTTTCTTCATCTTCCTCCTCCTCAGAACCAGTTGAGTTAGATTTCGAAAGCCATCACAAAATCGAGCTAAAAGTTACGAATCAAACTGTAAAGTATTTTGAGCCATGTGACATGTCTTTGAGTGAGTATACTCCATGTGAAGATCGAGAGAGAGGAAGAAGATTTGATAGGAACATGATGAAATACAGAGAAAGACATTGTCCTTCGAAAGATGAGCTTCTCTATTGTCTAATTCCTCCACCACCACATTACAAGATTCCATTTAAATGGCCTCAGAGCAGAGACTATGCTTGGTACGACAACATCCCACACAAAGAGCTTAGTATTGAAAAAGCTATTCAGAACTGGATTCAAGTCGAAGGTGAACGCTTTAGATTCCCTGGTGGTGGCACTATGTTTCCACGTGGAGCTGATGCTTACATTGATGACATTGCTAGACTCATTCCTCTTACTGATGGAGGCATTAGAACAGCTATTGATACAGGATGTGGTGTAAGTTGTTTCGATTTCTATTCACCTTTAATTGATCTTGGACTTGTTTATATTCTATTCTGTTTTATTGTTTATTATATAAACAACCGAATATTATATCAAAATAGAGTATAACTTCTTGATTGGTAACAAATGGGAAAGATAAGAATTTAATTTATTTGGTTTTATTGGTTGTTTTAGGTAGCGAGTTTTGGTGCTTACTTGTTGAAGAGGGATATTGTGGCTATGTCATTTGCTCCAAGAGACACTCACGAAGCTCAAGTTCAATTTGCGTTGGAACGTGGAGTTCCTGCGATTATCGGGATTATGGGATCAAGAAGGCTTCCATATCCAGCTAGAGCTTTCGATCTTGCTCATTGTTCTCGTTGTTTGATTCCTTGGTTTCAGAACGGTAATGAAACATTTTCCATAAGGTTTATTGGTTATTGTAGCAATTAACCAAAAGTTTTACTGAATTTGTGTAGATGGTTTGTACTTAACCGAAGTGGACCGGGTATTAAGACCGGGCGGTTATTGGATCCTCTCGGGTCCACCGATTAACTGGAAGAAATACTGGAAAGGTTGGGAAAGATCACAAGAGGATTTGAAGCAAGAGCAAGATTCTATAGAAGATGCAGCAAGAGGTCTTTGTTGGAAGAAAATTACAGAGAAGGGTGATTTATCAATCTGGCAAAAGCCTATTAATCACATTGAGTGTAACAAACTCAAACGAGTTCATAAATCTCCTCCTATATGCAGCAAATCAGATCTACCCGATTTCGCTTGGTAACAATTTCAACTCCTCACATAAGCTTCATATACACTCCATCCCTTTTATTTTATAAAATGTTTTTGGGTGAATGCGGAAAGATTAAGAAACTATACAAATTTTCTCTAAATTTTTTTAAACAATACAAATTTAATATGCGAGATGTAACTAATTAAGGTAAACTTAAATGTTACACAGGAAATAAAAAGATAAAATATAATAATTTATAAAATGAGACGGAGGGAATGTATGTTTTCAAAAATTTGATGAATGATCTTGACGATAGGTACAAAGAATTGGAATCTTGTGTAACACCATTGCCAGAAGCCAAGAGTCAAGAGGAATTCGCAGGAGGTGCGTTAGAGGATTGGCCGGACCGAGCTTTTGCAGTGCCACCAAGGATAGTCCGAGGAACTATTCCGGATGTCAATGCTGATAAATTCAGAGAGGACAATGAAGTATGGAAGGAGAGAATAGCGTATTACAAACAAGTAGTGCCAGGGCTTTCAACGGGAAGATTCAGGAACATAATGGACATGAATGCATATCTTGGAGGATTTGCTGCAGCGATGATGAAATATCCATCTTGGGTTATGAATGTGGTTCCTGTGGATGCAAAGAAGCAAACGTTAGGAGTGATTTACGAACGGGGATTTATAGGGACGTATCAAGATTGGTGTGAAGGATTCTCTACGTATCCAAGAACTTATGATTTGATTCATGCCGGTGGATTGTTCAGCACTTACGACAGGTAAACACAAATTACTAGAGTTTAAATATGTTTATGTTTATATTTAGTGTATATTTTTCTAAATAAATCAATATAATCTTAAGCATTTTTAGCAAAATTTGTTTGTTAATCATAAAGGTCAAACACAAATGAAAGGAGAATCTCTCGTTTGCGTTTAGAATTGACAAAACAATATTATATGAAAAGAGGGGTGGCTCATAAATTTGTGTGTCCAATAATTTATCATGTATATATGTTTTAAAATTCTCATGTAAAAGTATATTTAAAACAATCAAGGTCGTACTAAAAATGTGCATTTACATTTGCGTTTGCGTTCTCTAAAACGTGAACTCTGATGTTGTTGTTGTTGATGATGAAAGGTGTGATGTGACATTGATACTACTTGAGATGGATAGAATACTGAGACCAGAGGGAACAGTGGTGTTTAGGGACAATGTGGAAACTTTGACAAAGATACAGAGCATAACCAATGGAATGAAGTGGAACAGTCGTATTTTGGATCATGAGAAAGGTCCCTTTAACCCTGAGAAGATTCTTCTCGCTGTAAAATCCTACTGGACCGGTCCTTCTTCTTAGCTAGTTCCAACTTTCTTGGAACTCTTTACTCTAATCTTCTTTATCTTCTGTGTCTCATCTTTGTTTTTTTACTTGTTTGTTTAATTTTTTTTTCTATGGTTATTTGGGAAAATACAAGGCGAAACAACAATTCAGAGAGCTTTTTCCAGAAAAATTTGATGATCAGACCAGCGATAAAGTAGTATAAAGCTATTTTAGCCATTAAGTTGGTCGTCTAATAGAATTTGTTTTTTCTTTTTCTTTTTTATGGTTAGTCGTCTAATAGTTTAGCCATTAAGTTGGAGAAATGCTATTTTCTCCAGACGTTCCCATATGATTTCGATGAAACTTTTTGAATAGGCTCACTGCTTCGTTTATATTTGCATTGCTTCGGTTGATTCTAGAAAGCGTGAATTATGTTCTCTAATCGGAAAATATAGGAGATTTTCTTTTTAATTATGAATATTTTGGTTTACAACTTTTTCCCTACTACAAAAAGAAATATTTTACTTTGAAACTACAATAAGAAAAAATGATTGACTTTAGTAATCCCTCTCGAACTTAATTATTCAAACATCCTTTTCTACAGTGAGTGTGACTGAAGTGTTTGTGAAAGTGATAGTGAAGTTACATGGCTTTCCGGAAACTATGGTGTCGGATCGTGACAAAGTTTTCCTCAGCAAGTTCTGGAATGCTTTGTTCTCCATGATACACAGAGGTTTCAAACCAAATAGAATACTGTAAGTGTAGAGATAATCACAATAGCATAGATGTGATCGAATACACATAGACCAAGTTTACACTATGATTTTTTAGAGTGAAACTAAATTGAGACAATGATATAGTTGTTGGTTGTAATGTAAACGAAAATAACAATTAAAATGATGTAAAAATCAATTAAAAGAAGCGTTAGGTTAATGATGATTTGCAGGAATTCAGAGATATGAACCAAACAACTATTAATAGGATATATAAACACAGTATTGAGCTCAAACATGAATGTACAACTAATCCACTGTCGTGGTATCAATCATGTTAACCTAAAATTCTAAACTGTCATTTGAACTTAGAATTCTAAACAATCATTAGCGAGCATGTTCAATTTGTTCATTGATCGTCTTAGCATCATCTTTCATTGGCTAAGGACTATTCGTTGATCTATGTTCTTTCAGGATTTTAAACTACACTATTGATGCGTTAAACAACCTAAAATCATAAACTAGGTAGCTAATCAAGTTTCAACATAAGATCCACAATTGATGAAGAAATCCTAAGATAATTCTCTGTTTATGTCTAGTTCAATGATTTATAAATTCTCTTGAACCTCTAAACCTAATTATGAAACTACTTAGATATGGACGCAGAGAAACAACAAAAAGATGAAGAAAAACTCATAATCAAATTGAAAAGAAATCCAAAAGGGTTCAAAAAAAAAAATTCAGAGATGTTAAGTCAGAGATTCGTCTCGCTGAATCTTACAAATTGCAAGCCAAAATGTCTTAATAGAAAAGAAAACATCACATAAAATGGCTAAAAACTAAAATATATAGGTCAAATCACGTTATGGGTCGAATTCTTTGGCAAAACCGAGCCAAAATAAGGAAAACTGATTTTTTTCTCTTTTATGCTTTAATGAACCGGTTTGGTTGGTTAAGGTCTAGACCGATCGATCCAAGGGTGGATCAATCAATCTGCGGTGAAATGATCGATTTGAAAATTTACGGCAAAGTTGGATCGATCTATCTGAGGTGGAATGATTACTTTGTGGTGGAATGATCGATCTGAGATGGAATGATCGTTCTGAGCACATCTGGTCGATCCAAAATCTCACGGCTTTTCTCTTTATGTTGGATTGATCAATCTAAGCTAAAAGTGACAACTTCTTGCTTTTTTTGCTTCTCTTCCTTGCTCTTTATTGTTATCCAAAGGTTTTTTAACCCTGGTAATACTGCAAGTGCACATTTACAATCACAACATTATTTAGGGATTAAATCCACAAGGAGCAGTAGAGCACACGATGAATTGTGGTGATTTAAATAAAGTTAGGATGCCAAGGAGTTTATGTGAATTTCGGTGTAAATATGTATACAAATTAAATTAAATACATACTAAAGAAAGAGAATTCTTTCAGGGATTCATGTGTATGAATGCAGCAATTATATGAGATGCATTAAGTAACGTTCTAGAACTTAAATTATGAATATAAAGCTATCCCGATGTCACGTGAAATAACTATCTATGCAACGAAACCTCTAGCAACTTAAACTGTCGTTTGTTAATAGAGATACATGCATGAAATGAAAACCTAATCTAATATGCTCACAAAGTGCAGTAACTTCAACTGTCATTGGCTAAAGACACGTTGTCCATTAGAGATAGTTCTATCCATTCAACAACAGTTTTGGTGTCACGATGAATAGATTTAGGGCAGAGGCTAATTGGCCAAATTAGATAAAGAATCAAGAGAAATCTTAGATGATGAACTATATGAATAATATCATATGAACCCTAGCATAGATCTACATGAATATCCCTTTAGAAAACCTTAATTCTATGAACATATCTATTCATACATGCAAAAAGGATACATGATAGAAATCGATGAAGAACTTATAAAAGAATAAATACAAAGTAACACCTTAAAATTATGAAATGTATTTTTTGTCTCTACCTCAACTCTATGGCCGAGACATCTTATTTATACAAACAAAAAGAAGCCCTAGAAATAAAAAAAATGGAAACTTTGGAAGTCGGCACACTGATCGATTACAAGTGTGTACCGATCAGTTTTTGTAGTCTTTGGCACAGATTGGTTAGCAAATGTGCACCGATCAGTCTTCAATCTTGACTTTTTCTTCTCTTGACGAGTAATGATCCATTTTCACTTTAAAACCTTTATTTTGACTCCAACAAATATACAAACCTAAAAAAACACAAAAGTACTGATAGGTTGCGTGTTTAACGCATTTTAGCTTAGGTCTAATAAGTTATATATAGTATTTTCTACATGTTTAGTCTTTTCAGGTCAATATACACTTAGGAGAAGCCTATGAAATTTGGAACAAAGTTTGGATCAAAATAGCAAAAAATAGGCATTTGGAGTACCCAGATGAGGATCGATCGATCCATCAATCTAATAAAATATGCAACCATCTCCAGATCGATCGATCGATCTTAATCCGAGGAGTTTACCGTGTATCTCATGATCGATCTATCCCCACGTCCATCGATCGATCCCAAATCTGAGAGTTTGTCTTGTATCTCCAGATCGATCGATCCTAACTAGACCGAACGATCCACCTTCACCAACACTTTGTCATGAAAAACTAGATCGACTAAACGCAATCAGATTGATCGATCAAACCAAAAATTGATCCATCCATCATCAAGAACGACCAATCTAGTTTGCCGTAAGAAACTGGATCCATCGATCCAGGGCTGGATTGATCGATCCACTCCAAATCGTCCTGCCCAAGAAAATTGAAACTTTGCCCTTTTTCTTTTTGTGATTAGGATTTCGATCTAAACGTATTTAGTAGTATAAATACTTATTTTAAGCCATTTTTTAGGATACACACTACTCTATCAGACTTGTTGCTTTGGAATTTGTAACCTTTTAGGGAGAAGAAATCTCTAACTCTACATCTCTTGAGAAATTTTGTGAACCCCACCTTTTGGAATTCTTATTGATTTGTTTTGATTATGAGTTTACTTTCATCTATCTACTGTTCATCTTTATCCATTGCTGAATAATCCATTAGTTAGGGTTTAGGGTTTCAAACAAATAAAAATCATTGAATCAGACACAAATAGGGCTTTATCTTTTGTAATCTTCATCTATAGTTGTTCTTATTGCTTAGGCTGAACTAATCACTTAGTCTATGATCTAGGGTTTAATCTATTTACCAAAATTGTTATAGGTTGCTAGTTAGAACATATGTGAGCGGATCGTCCTTAGCCAATGAAAGCTGATGTTAAGGCGATCCATGAACATATCGAACTTGCTAATTAATACTTGTCTAGGATTTTAAGTTCAAACGACAGTTTAGATACTTAGCTAGTTAGAAAAAGTAATTAATGCCACGATAGTGAATTGATTAGAAAATTATGTTCAAATTCTAGATATGTCTTATTAGTGCCTTGAATAGTTATTTGGTTTGTGATCTCTTATTTCCGGAGAATATCCCTAAAGCCTAATGTTTTTAATCCATTTGATTTACATATCTTATTTACTTTTGTCATTTACTTTTTGTATTTCACGAACAACCAAACTCCATATTTTGTCTTACCTTAGCATTTATTCATTGGAATTGAAGTGTGACACTTGGTCTCTATGGATTTGATCCCTAGGATACGATAACAATTGTTGTGAACTTGTTCTAGTTTTGATAGGATTAAAACATGTGTATTAAGTTTTTGGTACCGTTTCCGGGGACCAATTGCGTTACTTTTAAATCTGAGACTGAAGCTTAGTCTAAGATTTACTAACTTAGTTTTATTTTTGCTTGCTTGTGTTCTTCAGGTGCATGCAGATAAGAAGTCAAGGCTCTGACAACCTATTGCATCTCATCAACTCTAAGCTAGCAAGAATAGAACATGCTAACAACAAGGCTATAAACGCAAAGTCGAGGTTAGCCAACATGGATGACAATTTCGACAACCACAACCGTGCACTTGTTGATGCTCAAGCCGGTGCAGCTGCTCAGCTCCAGGAATTACAACGGGACTTTCACCAGTTGCGTCAATAGCAACAAGCGTAGCAAGCACAAAAACAAGCACAAAAACAAGCACAACATCGCGCTATTGGAACAGACCTGCCATTTTCCCGCTAGAGATCGTGAGGTAAGACTATAAGATCAAGCCAAAAATGATCGCATTAGTGAAAAAGCACATTTTCCATGGGTTACCTACCGAGAACCCAATGGATCACATTGAGAACTTTGAAGAGATTTGCAGCACCCTAAGTCAAATGGAGTACCAGCTGATTACCTCAGGTGCAAGCTCTTTCCTTTCTCTTTGGCAGACAAGGCTCTGAGGTGGCTTAAGTCACTACATGCTAGATCATTGAGGACTTGGGCTGAATGTAGAGTTGCCTTCCTCGATCACTTTTACACTAAGTCCAAGATAAGTTCTCTGAGGAACAAGATCACTACTTTTGGATAACATTCAAGGGAGTCTTTTTGTGAAGCTTAGGAATGGTTTAAGAAATACCGCAGAGAGTGTCCTCATCATGGATATTCTGAGGAGCACATTCTTAGCATATTCTATCCAAATTATAGAAATCACCCTAACTTGTCTTACAAGAGTACTAATGTTGAGAATCCGTATGATCAGGTTTATCCACAGCAGGTGGTTGCTCAGCGTCAACAATCTCAAGGAAAAATATTCGTGCAAAATCATGCCTTCCAGAAGAACTTTTCTCAGGGTTTTCAAGGAAAGCAATTCGTGCAAATTTTGGGCGTGCAAATTTCGGGAGTGCAAATATTGGGTTTTCAGAAAAACTTCCAAGGTAGTTACCAGCAGAAGCTACCCATCAACAACTTCCAAGAACCACCTTCTCAGGAGCCTCAGGACGAACTCAAGGTCCTTATGCAACAACTCCTTCTCCAACAACATAAATCTGCTTCTGATCTTAATGTAAAAGTCGACAACATGTACACCGATCTAAATGGCAAGTTTGAGGCTGTCTCAACACATTTGAAGCTGTTAGATACTCAGGTTGCTCAGACCACAGAAGCAGTTAAGAGGCACCAAAAGGTCATTCCTATGAAAGGAGAGCAGAATCCACATAAAAAATTCGTTTAAGCTATTACACTTAGGAGTGGGAAAGCGATCGAATCTGCAGCAAGAACAACCAACAATGCTGAAGTGGAAGTCGATCTCGATGACACATATGAGACTGTGGATGAAAAAGCTAAAAATCCCGCAGAAAATTCAGATCCATCACTGCATGTGCGTGTGTATACTCCACGGATCTTGTATCCTACTCGTCCTAAGAAGTCACGTAAGGACTTGGAAGAAGCAAAGTGCAAGGAAATGCTAAATGATCTTATAGTGAAGCTGTCTTTTGTTGATGCAATTCACATGATGCCTGCTATGAAACGGTACATGAAAGAGATGGTGACAAGTAAGGTATCCACTGTAGAAGACTTTGTGAAGGTTACCAAAGACTGTAGTGATGTTCTCCAAAAAAGGGTCTCAAGAAGCTTGGAGATCCGGGGCATTTTGTTTTTATGTGCAACTTGGAGCAATGATGTTTGCTTTCTCTTTGTGTGATCTAGGTTCCAGCACCAACTTGATGTAGTACTCTGTGGCTAAACGACTTGGACTCATAAAATTCAAGCCAACCAAAATCTCTTTGGTCATCGCTGATCATTCTGTAAAATTGTTGGTTGGAATTCTAGAGGATCTTCATGTGAGGATTGGGAATGTATTTAACCCTGCAGATTTTGTGGTTCTAGAGTTAAAAGAAGAGCCAAAGGATCCTCTCATTTTGGGGAGACTGTTCTTATGCACTATAGGGGCCATGATAGATGTTCGACATGGAAGTATTGATCTCCACCTGGGAGATATTATCATGAAGTTTGAGATGGACAAGCTGTTGAAGAAACCAATGCTAGATATGCAGAAATTCTCGTTTGATGACTCGCTAGAAGTCTATGACAAAATAGCCGATGAGATCTTGATGGATGACCCGCCAAAAATTGTTTTGACAAAAACTCAAGGTGAATTTGGTTTTCTGAGTGACGATAGAAATTGATATGCTAAGATGCTGAAATCAAGCAAGTTCATGGGGAAAATGGTAGCTTACACAAGCTTGGAAGAGACAGTTGAGAAACCGTCAACCCCAGCCTACTTCGCGCATCCAGCAGTAACCCTTGGAGTGAACTGAAAGCTCTTAAGGTTGAACTTAAGACACTCCCAGACTGGGTAAAGGTACTTATTTCTTGGTCCCAACTCTAATTACCCTGTCATCATCAATGATGAGTTGAACAATGCTAAGACTTCCTTACTTCTTTGTGAACTTAAAAAGTATCGTAGGGCCTTGGGCTATTCGCTTGATGATATCACTGGAATTTCACCTGACCTTTGCATTCATATAATACATCTAGAAGATGAATCAATGACTTCTATAGAACATCAGAGGAGGTTAAACATGAATCTAAAAGATGTTGTAAAGAAAAAGATAATGAAACTTCTAGAAGCTACCATCATCTATGATATATCTGATAGTACTTGGTTGAGTCCGGTCCATGTTGTTCCAAAGAAAGGTGGAATTAATTGATTCCAACTAGGACGGTTACTGGACATAGGATGTGAATTGATTATATAAAGTTGAACGTTGCTACTCGCAAAGATCATTTTCCTTTGCCTTTAATTGATCAAATTCTTGAGAGATTGGCTAACCATCATTACTATTATTTCCTAGACGGTTATTCTGGTTTCTTTCAGATTTCTATTCATCTAGATGACCAGGAGAAGGCCACATTCACATGTCCTTATGGCATGTTGGCTTATCGCAGAATACCATTTGGTTTGTGTAATGCCCCATCGACATTTCAGCATTGCATGATGTCAATTTTTACTAACTTGATTGAGGACATAATGGAGGTTTTAATGGATGACTTTTCTGTCTATAGATCCTCTTTCTCTGTTTGTCTTTCTAATTTGTGAAGGGTATTACAACGCTGCGAGGAGAAACATCTTGTGCTAAACTAGGAGAAGTGTCACTTCATGGTCCGATATGAGATTGTTTTGGGACACAAGATCTTGTAATGGCCAACGCCTTAAGCTATATCTTGTCGACATTGAAATCACTGAGGGTGACACCATTCCCTTTAGTGATCCACCTCAAGCCTAGACGACGTCATAAGTCGAGCTAATGACGTTAAACAAACGCTTGGTAGGAAGAAACCCACTGGTAAATGTATATAGTTTTGTTTTGCTTATTTTCTAACTTTAGTTTTGTTTTTGGTGTAATTTTTAAAAAGGGAAAACATGATTTCAGAACCATATTGATCGATCCTACATCTGGATCGATCGATCCAAGCACAGTTGAGAAAGCTGTGAGGAACTGGATCGATCGTTCCCCCTTGGGATCGATCGATCCACATCTCGATTAATCAATCATCCTTCTCGATTAATCAATCCAATGTAGTCCATGGTTGATGTGGTCATCAGACATGTAACTGAACCGGAGTTCCATTAAACTTATTGCTCAAGCCGCATAGGATCCAACAAGGACACATGTGCCTTTCATGGAGCATACTAAAACAACCAGAAGGATTTAAGCAATAAACTAACTCATTCCAAAAACTTAAGTCATCAAAGACTCACAGAGAAGTGGATTCACATAAAAAGAAGCTCAGACTTGGAAGTTATTGATTTTACAAATTGGACCTTTTTCGGATCCAATTACAAATCTTGGCCAAATATTAGGCTACATAGACAAACTCACAAACAAACTCAACCCAATAAACTTAAAGAATATTATTGGATCTCTCATGGTTCCAGAATACCCAAGATCCGAAGAAATGCCCACCGGATCCTCAAGTTACTCCCCATTTCCCTAAATGGGTTTGCTTGGTTCGATTCTATACATGGAAAGTTCTCTATACGATTTGTTTAGGAGCTTTCAGAATTATTTTTGGCAACCAGGAGAATTATCTAATCACTCAGGAGCATCCCTACGTGAGCCTAGCTACACCAGTATTCAGAGGATGAGGCGAATCCCCTTGTGCTCCGCACTTTCCTTTCTTAGAGCTGAATATATTTCAAGGCATTAATACTCAACAGCTCCTTCCTAATCGGCCTGTGCACGTATTGAAGACCATCCAAGTGACTAAGAAGGTCCCAAAAAAGCACACTTATCCACCCAAACTGTCCAGATACATAAGGCGAAATCATCTCTCCTTATTTGGCCAAAATCCTCTCTTTAATGCTCCAACAGTCATATTCTTTTAATTTGGGCATTATTAAGAACTTTGACTCTCCACCTATTTCACTTTGTCTTTACTTGAAATTTCTGTTTATTTCTTTAGAATTTTAGAACGTGTAGCTGAGCATTATATAAACTCTATTAGTCTCTCATTTGTATAGACCAATTATTTCAGAAATTAATCAAGTATTATTCAGTTTATAAAAGTATTTTCTTTTGTGTTGTTCACTGGAGTCTTAGGTGGATTCCTTTGCTCTTGTGTTCTTTTCTTTAGAGTCTAGTGTGGAATCACTTTTTTCTATTGATTTTCGGAGTAAGAACTTGTGGAATCAAGCTTTTATTTCGTATGTGATTGTGGAATCAATCACAAATCCCCATCTCCATCTCTATCAACAAGCATCTTCTGCATTCAAGCTTGGAATCTCTTAATCATCTTGTGATCTTGATTTTGGTGGATTCCAATCATATATCAGTGGTTACCATAACAAACTGGATCGATCGGTGAACCATTGGATCGTTCGATCCATGTTGAGCTCGATTGATCACCCTTTTCAATCGATCGATCTGTAGAGTCTGTTGTTGCCGTATAGAACTAGATCAATCGATCCAGCCAGATTGATCGATCCATGCCAGCCTAGTACAAGCCTTGAGGAACTATATCGATCGATCCAAACATGGATCCAAAAAGCTGTTTCTAGTCATACGAATTTAGATCGATCGATTCATACGCAAGATCGATCGATCCAGGGCCCTGGTAAGTCCCCTTCCCGATTTTGGTTTATTTCTTTTTAGCTCAGTCAATTTATCATTTAAGTTGAACCAAAAACACACACACCTTTTCATCACTATATCATACTTGTACGGATCAAAAAACACAACCTTTCATCTCTTTTGCGATTTTGAGAGTTCTAGAAGAGAAAATTTTCTCCAAATCCTAATTCCCTCTAATCTTAACAAATTTTGACCATTCTTGGGCCTAATCTCCTTAAATTTTTTGTCCTCTATCTATTTATAGAATTTTCTTTCTCAATCTACAAAGGTACGTGACTCAATCTCTATTTTCTTCAAATCCAAAAATTTATGTCAAGTCTTGATTTAGGGTGGTTTGGTTGATTTTTGATGCCATGATCACTTGCAAGTGTTTATTGAGTTAGATTAGAACATCCCATTGGCCTTAATTTGTTGATTTGCATGATTAGATTGAAAATAGTGAATTCTAGGATAAAATCGCGAAAATAGATCGATCGATCTAATCTTGCAAGAAGTTTACGTAATATTTAGGATCGATTGATCCTCTTGCTCAAATCAATCGATCCGAGGATGTAGAAACATTCAATGATTTATCAGATCGATCGATCAAGTTGTTGAATCGATCAATCCGTTAAGGAGAAAAATGTCAAGAGTTTCTGGATCGATCGACCCATTCTTTCAGATTGATCGAACCTAGTGTTATTGATCCATAGTGTGTGAAATTTGGATTTATATGGTTTCTTTGGATTTTATAGGTTATGGCACGTACAGGCGATGATGGAAACAGTATGCGACAACCCCCCCCCCAAGGTACAAAGGACAAGTCCAAAGAGACAACGAGTCAGCGAGCTCCACAGCGGAAAGAAAAATCAATTTTGCTATCTCCGGGACCACAAGTTGAGGATGAGGTACCATCTGGAGTTCATACCAATGCTGCTTGGCCTCGCCCGGACCATACATCTAAGGCTGGTCTCCGTAGTCCTGAGGTTCCAAACATGATCGCTAAGGAAATGTATAAGTCTACGGATTATAGTAACCGTCGGTATAGTGACCCTTGGTTTGCGTACAACAACACATGTTACAATGAGTTGTTGAAGGTTCAGATTTTGCCGATAAAGTTTGTTTACGGTCGGACTTCACAAAAGATGGGTATTGTTGAAGAAGTGCGAGAGATGTTAGCACGAATGAGATTTGGCACTTTTGCATCCCGGCCATATCCTTTATACTCGGAGCTGGTTCGTCAATTCTTCACCTCCGCTGAGATCAAGTACAAGGATGAGAACTATCCTATTACGAGCGAGGTTACACTCTTTTACTTCTCCAATGGTTTATTTTACAAAATATCCATTCGGGATTTGTGCGGTCTGTATGGGTTTGACAAGGACGGAGAGAGTTGCAACTTTCCTCCTTACGAAGCATTCCCACATTTCTTCAAGTTATGGAATGTGATTGGTTCAGGGCCATGTAACTCATGGGAGAACAAGCTAGCGTTGATCAGAAACCATGTGGTTTGGATTGTCAAAAAGATCCTTAGACTTACGATGTTTGCTAAGGAGGAGATAGGTTCATTGAGGTTTGACGAGCTGATGATGATCCATTTTGGACTTCCGCCATTTGTTCGAGATTTGTATACTATATCACCTCCACCTGCTCTCGACACCAATCTTAGTGAGATCTTTGCATATGTTATGGTTCGAAGTTTTTTGGTCTAAACATCGCGTGAGCAAAGACTAAGGTTGTTAGGAGTCTCTTGACTTTGATTTTCAGGTTCCATCAGATTGATCTCGCTTCGTCCCTCTGCTTCGATAAGAGCAACCTTATAGATGAGGATTACCTTAAGAACAACATTATCCTCAAGCCAGGTTTGCGATACAGTAACTATGATCGCAAGGGCAACACGAGCTATTGTCAGCTACCTCTTCCCGCTCTGGCCACTTCTATGGGGAACTTGGAGTTTCTACCAGCACCCACGCACTTGTGTGCCATTAACTCCACATCAGCTATATCTCGACGGAAGGGTAGTTTTTCTACAACAAATTCTTCCCTACCTCACCTAGAGGATGATAGTGTTCCCGATCATTTCCCGCCACAACTACAACACCCATTCCCAAATTCTGATACAATAGAGCAGCTTCTTCCTGTATACTCTGGTGAGTACGATCTCACTCCATATCTTGAGGGTGCATCAGATGAGGTTTTCCGAGCATGGTTGACCGACACGTATAAAAAAACAGAATTACAGAGAATATTGATTCCTATGAGACTATGCGCTTGCATAGGCGTGGGAGAGCACCAGGCGAGAGTCAGAGCGCCACCTTTGATAGTGATGATTTATAGTACGTTTTTCTTATCTCATTGTGTTATTTACCAGTTTTTTATTTTTCTGATTTACTTTTGCTCTTGTCGTATCCTTCTTAGGATTTGCTTTCACACCGAGACAGTGTGAAGTAAGTCTGGAGGAGGGTACTTGTTGGGACTAATGTTGTTTCTTTGTTTTGGTTTTCTTTGAGTTTTTTTTGTTTTTTATTGAGTCCAACATTGGGAATATTATTATGTTATTATTGGATTTCATCTAGTGTTGACTAACTCTCTAACAGACTTCTAACAGTGATTGTTCTTAGCGTAGGAAGATTGGAAACACCATCAGTGGATCAACTTACATGAAGTTCCCTACCCTCTGAAAATATGATTGATCTAACATTGACTCTATCTTGTAGGACCTTTAACATGACTTAATTCTCACTCAGGGGCTTGAAATATCGCACAAGGATCACAACATTCAGAGTTCTATTCCACCATTTCTACCACTCTCTTCAGAACTCTGAATGGCCAAACTCATCTTTAGTCTGGTACCACACTTTATCCTTACCCTTTCATTTAAACCACAAACCTTCCATTTCACCATTTTCAGAAGCAATCAAGTGCAAAAACTAAGGAGTATGCGGGCTAACACATCTTTCTATTGTGAGGATCTCTAGTAAGTCTAACGCTCTCTTTTAGTTAGAAAATATGTGGTTGAGTTGTTTTTGGTGCATGTATTGTATGACTAGAATTGGTTACAGCTTCCCCTTCTAGAAAAAAATGAAAAATAATAGAAAAGATCGAGAAGAGAAAGAAAGCAAAGAATGAACCATGATAAAGTCATTTATGAGTTAAATGTATCATCTTACACACCATTGCAACTCAGTAGGACATTTACAGAGCTTTACAGAGACTCCAAGGTTCAAGAGGTTGTGTACCAACATTTGGTCTTCGTCTCACTGTAATTTTGCCCATCGACTTGCATTCGCCTTCATCATCGAGCCTAAACACTTAAGCCACCATAAAAACTAGCCATCCATTCTAAGCCCTTGTTTTGATTGATAATCCCTTGTGATACTACACTTTACAGAGAAATCAATGAATGTTAAAGGGTCGACAATGGTGACTTTAGATATTCCTTAGGATTCCATGGACTAGAGTAAGTTATTTTTTGCTATGCTTATGGTAAATTACATGTAGTACTAAATGGTTATTTGACGTGTTTTAAGTTCTAAATGATTGGAAGTTCAACACAGTGGAATCTGAAAGAGTGTATAAGTTCCCGTTTTCAAACATTTCTTCTTAACTTGTCTTTATTTTTTTGTTCTTACTTGAGGAAAATTAAGGATTCAAGTCTGGGAGAATACCAAAAACCATCTTGTTCTTATTGAAAAGACTCAAAACTCGGTATTAAAAGGACTCTAAAAACCGGTAAATCATAGTGTTAACATAATTTCCCCATACTTGAATCCTTGCATGTCCTCAAGTAATAACAATGAAAATACAAATCCAAAGATAATGGTTTAAAGAACGGGAAATCACTTAGTCTTGGGAATAAACTTTTCTAGGGATTTCCTTCTGTAAATTGCATCAAAATCATGTAAGGCAAACCTACTACATGTACTAGGCCATGAGTGTAGCAATAGGATATACTCTAAATCCCATAATCACAAGGAATTCTCAGAATCAATGAATTTAACCTTTTGACATTCATTAAGAGTGCATGTACTCTCACAAAGGGAAGATTGAACATGTTAATGGTCTTGGTAATAAGGTTCTTTAATGGTGGCTCATGTGTTTGGGTTGTCCTAGGAGTTCTAAGGATGCAAATCATTATGCAAAATCATAGTGAGACACAGCCCAATTGAGAAATACATAGCCTTCCTTTCACTTGGATCCTCTAATATCCCAAACTCAACCTAGCCCTTGATTTTCCTTGGTATTTATAGCAAATAAACATGATTCCTCCTTTTTCTCATTTTTTTTTCTTTTTTCTGTATGTACAGAAAAATACAGAGGAATGGAATCAATTCATATACCAAGAAAAAATCAAATTTAAGGCTCATAAACATTCTAAACATTTTTAATATTCCACATTTAATCCTAATGAAAGGTCAGCTATATCGGTCCATATGCTCTATAGTTTTTGCACATGAATGCACATGACAATGAAAATGCAAGAGTGCATGAGGTATTCGAAAATGGTTGAGGTAAGGGTGTGGTACTATACTAAAGATGAGTCTAGTCATTCAGAGTTAGCAAGAGTGGTAAAAATGATAGAAAGAAAACTTTGAATGTATGGTCCATGACATGATTACCAATCCCCTAAGTGAGATAAATTAAATTAAGTTCATGGTTCCAGTTAGTAAGGCTAAGTTCAATCATCAAAGTTTCAAAATGATAGGGACTTTCCTAATTATTGAGTCTGCCCGTGGTCTTTCCAATATTCGGTTCATATACCGAACAAAACCAATATAAGCCATGAGAAAGCTTTTCCGAAATAGTTGTTCCTAGAAAAGCTCATAGTTCCCTCACTTTGAATTAACAAAACTAAAAAATGACTCAAAAGAAATGGAAAATCAAAATAAAAACAAATGTTAGAAACACACGTTAGTAAGCATAGAGATATCCTCCCCCACATTTAAATTACACCGTCCTGATGTAAAAATAAATCAAAATAAAAGATACTCATACATAAATAGTCAAATAAAAATCTTAAAAGTAAAGAAAAATCAAAGAAAACAAAAATACAATGTTTCTCGTGTACAACATATGATCGGTAATAATAGCGTACCGATCGGTCCAAATAGTGTTTGATACCGATCAGTGGTAACCAAGCATCGATCGGTTGGAATGTAATTGTATCACTTGTCTGAGTCAGTCAGCTGTCCTGGCTCTCTTAAATGAAGAGAAGAAATAATCTCTAGTGAGTTATCAGCGAGATACGACTTTAGGTGTTGGCCATTCATCGTGAAAAAAGTACCTTTCTCGCCCCACAGGAATAATGCTCGGTATAGTTTCACTTTCTTGATTGTAAATGGTTCAGACCATCGTGAATGAATTTTGCAGGGAAAAGTTTCAAGTGCGCATTGAAGAGTAAAACTTCTTCATTAACATTGAAACTTTTCGGAACAATCTTCATGTCATGCCATATTTTTGTTTGTTCCTTGTAGATCATGTTGTTCTCATATGCCTTCATTTTAATCTTGTAAAGCTCCCTTAGCTGAATAAGACGCTTAGCATTGCATCCTTGAGATTGAAGTTCATATGTTTGGTTGACTAAATTGAGTTTTATTCGAGTTCTACAAGAAGGTGACATGATTTTCTATACACCATGTGGAATGGAGTGGTGCCAATTGGAGTTTTGTATGCTTTCTTATATGCCCATAAGGCATCATCGAGCTTTAAAGACCAATCCTTGCGTGTTACGCTCACTGTCTTTTCCAGTATTCGCTTAATTTTTCGATTAGAAACCTCGCCTTTACCATTTGTATGTGCATGATATGGCGTAGAGACTTTGTGCCGAATGCCATGTTTCTTTATCAACCCAGCAAAAAGTCTATTGATGAAGTGAAAGCCACCATCACTGATTACTACTCTTGGAACTCCAAATCTTGAAAAATTATGCTCTTGAATAGTTTAATCACCACTTTTAAATCATTTGTTGGACTAGCAATTGGTTCGACCCACTTCGATACATAGTCAACTACAACCAAATGTAGAGGTTCCCGTGTGAGTTTGGGAATAATCCCATGAAATCTATCCTCCAACAATCAAAAACCTCTATTTCCAATATGTAGTTTAGTGGCATTTCCTGTCTTCTGCCAATATTGCTTCTCCGTTGATATGAATCACAATTGGAACATATGCATGTGCATCTCGAAAAAGTGAAGGCCTTAGACGCTGTTTTGAATGAAGCAAAATGCCATGTGTAATCCAAACCATGACAATGATGCAATATCCCAGCAATCTCAGACTTAGGAACGCATTTTTGGAAAAGATTGTCGGAACATCTCTTGTAGAGTTAAGGTTATCCCAAAAATAATGTTTGACATCACGTAGAATTTTTTTTTTTGCATATCCGGTAAAATTTGATGGTTCAAAATCCGGACAAAGGTAGTTTGCGAAATCAACATACCACGGTAATTGGGTCACAACACTAATCTGAAGGTTTTTTTGGCACTTCCCTGTTACCGACACGCTATATATATTTTCCTCTAAAAGTCTATCCTGGATGGTCTGCGACTCCATAACCCCCTTTTATTTTTGATTTCTAAATCAAACTCTTGTAGGAGGAGGATCCATTGTAGCAACCTCGGCTTAGCATCATTTTTTCCAATAAGTGTCGCAAAGCAGGGAGGTCAGTGTGCACAATAACCTTAGATCCTACCAAATATTATCGGAATTTCTCGAATGCGAAAACTATAATGAGAAGTTCTTTCTCCGTGGTAGCATATTTTGCTTGTGTTTCGTCCAAAGTGCAACTTGGATAGTATATGACATTAAGTTTCTTTCTGCTGGCCTAAGACAGCTCCAACAGCAAAATCATTGGCATCACACATAACTTCGAATTGTAGTGCCCAATCTAGTGGTCGAATGATGGGGGCGGTAACCAGTGCTTGCTTTAGTGTCAAGAAAGCCTTGTGGCATTCATGGTTGAAGTCGAAAGTAACGTCCTTGCAAAGAAGTTGTGTGAGAGGGCAGGGTATTAGTGAAAATCCATTGATAAATATTCTGTAAAATCCAGCATGTCCAAGAAAGCTACGCATATATTTTACAAATTTAGGCGGTTGTAACTCTGTTATCACCTCTAGCTTTGCCTTGTCAACTTCAATTCCTTCCTCTGATATTCGGTGACCAAGAAACATAAAGTGACATTTCTCCCCATTGAGGACGAGATTTGTGTCCACACAGCGTTGAAGAACTCTGCTCAAATTTTCCAAACTAGAGGCGAAAGAAGATCCGTATACAGAGAAATCATCTATAAAAACCTCCATTATTTCCTCTTTCATATCTGTGAAAATGGACATCATGCATCTTTGCAAAGTAGATGGAACATTACACAGACCAAATGACATTCTACGGTATGCAAATGTACCATAAGGACACATGAATGTAGTCTTCTCCTGGTCTTCTGGGTGAATATGGATTTGGAAATAACATGAATAGCCATCTAGAAAATAGTAATATGGATGATTTACCAAGCGCTCCAGCATTTAATCAACGAAAGGAAGAGGAAAATGATATTCCTTAGTAGTTGAATGCATTTTTCTGTAATCGATACACATTTGTTGCTCCGTCACTATTCTTGTAGGGATTAGCTCATTCTTCTCATTTTAATGACCGTGAAAACCTCTTTTCTTTTGAACCACATGAACTGGGCTTACCTAAGTACTACCATAAATGGATATATTACACATACTACCAAAAGTTTTAGGATATCCTTCTTAACAACCTCTCTTAGGCTGGGATTAAGTCTTTTTCGATTCTCGATTGAAGTTTTTAAAGTATCTTCCAGATGGATATGGTAGGTGCTTAGCTCAAAAGATATTCTCGTTATATCATCAAGAAAATATCCCAATGCCTTCTTATACTTTCTTAATTCACAGAGCAAAAGTTTGATGTTGTTCAGATCATTATTAATGATTAGTGGATATATCGAATTGGTTCCCAGATATGCATACCTCAACCCTACAGGGAGTGTTTTAAGCTCAAGCTTTGGGGCTTTCAGTTTGCTCTAGTCAGATGATGAAGAATCTGCTCTGGATTTTTGTATACCGTTTGGTAACGTATGTGTACCGATCGGTATATAATCATCATATGTACCGATTGGTATGTAGGCGTCGTTCTGACTTGTTTCCTTCACAATTTGCTCGTCTTCATCTAGAGAGAGATATGCAACTTTCTGTCTAGGACTCAAGCAGAATCTAGTATATGAATGACTTCAATTGTTTCTTCTCCTAGAAATTCATGGGCTAGTTCTTTTGTAATTATGATGTTTTCCAGAAAATCCTCCCAGGAAAACTCCTTATACATATAAATATTGTACAAATGTGTAAAAAGTAAATATAGATAAACAGCAACGAGCTGTAGAATATTTGGCTATTATAACTCTTAATCATATTGATAAAAATATTCTTACCTTTAGATCGATATTCAGAATCATCAAGCAATACGTAACACAAGTGAAATATATTGCTAGAGAATCCCCAAGAGAAGCTAGGATTGCTTTAAGCGTATAGAAGCTTCTGAAAGAGTCAGAGGTGTTAGTAGCCAATGCTTCTAGAAGGACATAGCATAATGTGTAGAACCGAATATACTACAATTATGGTAAACTGATATATGTAAAGAAAATATAGAGCATAATTGTTAAAATAAAACAGAAACATTACCAAATGATAGATGAGAATGGAGATTGCAGTGGCGAGATGTCGATCTCTTTCCTTAATTCTCTAGATGCTCTGTAGTGTGACGGTTTGATGGTGGTAAAAGTCTCAAGATACAACTACGGTTTGTTTATGTCTTCCAACACCAAATAGCAGAATCTAACGAGCACTATTTCTATGAGTACTCTAAGACTCGAAACTACAAAAGAAGATGATGTGGGAAATTATGATTAAAAACCATTTTTAAAATGAGACTGCTATGAGATTCTTTTATAATCTCTCATTGGATTTCTACATATCCGAGAAATTGATGGAGAATAATTTAGAATTAATTTCTAGAATCAAGTCTAAAAATCATCTGTTACAAATTAGATTAATGGCTGAATTTATGAGGTATGATTAATTTGGTTTTACCATTTGTATTTTTTATTGGTTATATACAAATACAAAAATGGTCTGATACGGTACAGTACAATACGAGACGATGGAATGCTATGGGATGGATGGTAGAGGGATGCATGCACCCAAAAGCGATGATTCACTTGTCCCCTTGTCCATAGGGACCTCATGGTTGAAATATGCTCCACTATAATCATTTTTGGGCCTAGGTCTATTCCACATTAGCCACACTCCACAAAAACCGAAGTCCGTTCTGACTTGGCTTATCGACAACGACAACGACAACACATGTGGTCTCATTCATCTATCCAATTCACCATAATATGGTTCCATGATTTTTGTACATTGTTATAAATTCTCCCATATATATGTTAGAGAATTCCAAACTATTTTTTCCAATGCGGAACATTTGCTAGTTTTGATACAAAGCCAAAAACTTCAAAATTTACAAGCTTTTCAAGTTATCCACTTTGGATCTCCATTTCTCATATAACCAAAATTCGTTTTTGACATTTCAAAACACTACCATGTAATGCTTTATGGCAACAATTGTATCTTGCCTAAGAACCGATCATTCAGATGAAAGTCTGCGCTTTAAAATTAACTAAAGCCACTTTGTCCGAAAACAAGTTCCAATATAATGATGGCTAAAGAAAAGATTATGAATTTTGATCAGAATTGTTTTTTTTCTTGTATTTGACTTAGACAAGGCACATTGGCGAGAGAAAAGATCAGAGTAATAATTTGAAACTAATTATTCTTTTTTTACACAACACCAACTTAAATAGTTATTTTCCAACACAAGTAAACAGCTTAGGCTTTTATAACTGAAAATAAAACCACCCATTCTGAAAGTTACGACTCTTAGGCACGCCTATTCACTTAACACACATACTTGTTTCTATAATATAATATAATCAAACTCAATTATCGACGAATATTTATTTTAAATTGAGTTTCAGTCTCATACCAAGCTTGTTTCTTAGTTGTTTAGAATTTGTTGCTTAAACTCCAACGTCATGTCTATCTTCATTATTATTCTTCTTATGTTAGTCATGATAATAATATATCCTCTCGCCATTGTAATGTTTCAGGTTTTAAATCCAACTATCAGTGCAAGTGTACATAACATGCAGTAGCATAGATAGGGAACAAATCCACAAGGATCAAATAATCTCATTACGAATTTGTAAGATTTAAATAGAGTTAAGATGAAAATATGAAGTGGTTTTTTTATCAATTTCGAATAAACTAAATTAAACTTATATGAAAAAGGTATTGGGCATAGAGAATTCACTGGGATTCATGACAATTTAAACAAGGATCAGACTAAGAAGCATTCTAGAACTCAAATCACTAATGTAAAAATAACTTATTCTCGCAATGTTACTATCTAAACATGAGCCTTAAGACAATAAACTCTTGAATTAGTCATAGTAAATATTACAACCTTTAGTTCAATTTCGATTTGTTGACAAAAATGATTTAACTTCAAATCCCGTTGGCTAAGGACATTTTTCTCATATAAAGCATGTTCAAACAATTTAACATTCACTTTTGATGCATAAATTAAACCTAGAGATGATGTTAGATTTGTCAACCTAACATAAGCATTAATAACACTAAATATGAAGAATTCTAAAGATTGGATCCCAAATATAACAACCTTGCAATAAATAGTCATTAAATCTCTTTAAAAAACTCTAAACCCAATAAGATAACTACTCAGACATAACATATAACAAAGAAGATATGAGATTATAAAAGACATTATTGAATAATCCAAGAGGGTTCAGAAATCTCCTCCAAATTGTCAATAAGGTTAAATATCTTTTCCATTAAGCTCTCAATAAGTAAAACAATGTCTAAAACTGAATAAAATGAAGGTTAGTGCTCTGAAAGTCGAGTCTTAGGAGTTAAAAATGAAATTTTTAATGTGGATAGATTGATCCCCACTTCCTGGCACATTGTCTGCATATTCTTCATTTGCTCATCATATTGACTTGTCTTTAGTAAAACGGGTATAACTCTTGAAACGTCAATAAGAATGACTTACCACCGATACATGTATTCTCCCGAGATCCTAAAGAATTTCCGAAACTTGTATTCTCGACCTTTTAACATTCATTGATTTTCTGAAGTGCAGTTTCACCAAGGAGAATCAATCATGGTATGAGCTAGTAATGGAAGGTTTGTTTGGTGGAACCAAATAGAAATAGTTTTTCTGCACAGACAACTCAAACATTTTTTTGCAAAAAGACAACTCAAACACGTAATAAACTCAAAAATAATCAAAGAGGCCATTGAATATTCTCATAATCAAGTATTTCAAAGGTTAAATCACATGTAGCTTCTATTTTGCATGGTTAAACCCAATATATTACTTCCTCAAGAGCATAAGCTACCATTATCTCAAAAGCATTCGACGACAAAGAGGCTTCAGCCTCTGTAGGTTCTGCAACTGATGTATAGTTATGATAAAAACTATTGAGTTCAGAAACTTAAATCGAACGTCCATCAATTATAACCGATTCAGATGAAACTGTGTGACGATGATGGTTAGATGGAACCAACGCTAGAAGGGATGGTGGTGGGAGAATAGCAGTGATAGGATCTGCTTGAATTGGAACTTGGAGAAAATAACTTGCGCCTGATTGACTGGAACAATGCCATCAATAATGGGATCATCATCATCATCATCTTCTGGTGCCTGATGGCCCATATCAGCATCCTCCTCTGGAACCACACACTCAGTAATATCATGTTGGAGTAAATTACACAGCAAACAATAGTTTCAGAGTCTCTCATAGCGAAATGTGATCTCAGCATATTCATTTCCGAATTGGAATTGGCGTTGGAACAGAAGTGGGTGATTAATCACTACCCTGACTCTGAAGGTCAATAAAATATGATCAAATACCTATAATGTTATCTAATGCTGATACATCCAAAGCGTTCACAAACTACTCCTTGTCAATCAAATGAATCTTCACTGTTGACAGTAAATCATAATAGCACCTTGTAAACTTGTTATACAAATATTTCGAGAGTTTAAAACAAGAAATCATATAAACATGCATTGACATTACTATGAATTTCAACAAGACTTCCTTACTACTTGGAACAAGCGTACCAAACCAGTTAACTTCGATTCCAAACTATACCACAAATGCAGTTTAGCATTACTTGTTTTGAACCTCATTCTGACCATCCTAAAAGTATTGTCTTGATCCTCCCAATTGACTTCTCCATTTGCGTTTAGCTTAAAGCCGAGCAAAACACAGCTTTCCTAATATTCCAATTATTTTAAAAATTGCCGACAAGAAAGAAAAAAAAAATAATTTTAAAACTAAAGTATAGAAAAAAAAAATAAGGAAAGTGAAGCTTAGACAGCGATGTGGTAGGGACTCGGAAGGGTTTTGGAAGAGCATGTCAAAAGATCCGTCCGATCGATCCTTACTTACAAATCTAATGACCTCTTCAATTTGAGACTCACCAAATCCTTCTTCTTCTTCCTCCAAATCCTTAATCAAGTTTCTAACTTTCTCAAAATCCCATCTCTCTTATTCAGACCCACAAGTCCGATCTCATCTTCTGATCCACACATCATGGAAGAGGTTGAAGAAGAAGTAAAACGAATCGTCGAGCAAGTTAAAGAGCTCCACGATTCTTCCACCTCCTTCGTTTCTTCTTCTTCCCAAGAAGAGCTTTCTCTACGCAAAAGAGCCTCCCTCGTTGACGCATCAATCCGTCGTCTCCACTCTACTATTGTCTCCGATAAGCATCTCGATCCCAAACTTTTCGAAAAGGTTAAATCTTTTTTGAACCTATTCTCTCTCTCTGTTTTTCGATTTCTCGATTCTTAAATTTCGTAAGTTTGATTCGTTTTTGTTGTTACAGCTTGATGAGGATCTACAGCGAGCTAGATGTATGCTTGCTGATGGAGATACTTCGTTTTTTCTTCCTTCCAAACCTCAAGGTTTCAATAATATCACATCTCAGATTCAATCCATTGTTAAAGGATTGGACTTTGGATCATTTTGGTTTGCTTATGATTGAAAGTAGGGCGCTTTGTGAGAATGTTTTTGGGACCTGTCAATGTTCGAGCTTCACGAAAAGATATACAGCTTAAAGTTAAAGAAGAATACAATAGCTACAGAGTTAGTATTTACTTTTTCTCCATTAATGTCGACATTGATCTGTCAAATAACTTATCTTTTCCATGGAAACAGGATAGAACAGCTCTACTTTTTCTGGTTTTTCCTGCAATACTTTTGACATTAAGATCTTATGTGTGGGATGGATGTTTGCCTGCATTCCCGGTTCAGCTATACGAGGTATATACTAGCGTTGAAGTTGTGTTTGATTTGAGTTAGTTAAGTTTTCCTTAGTTTTTTTGGATTTTGTTGTTAACATGTAAACTTCCTTTTGACCAGGCTTGGCTTCTGTTCCTTTATGCTGGTTTGGTTATGCGAGAGAACGTTTTGAGAGCCAATGGGAGTGATATCCGTTCATGGTACTGTTATGCTATTCCTCCTTAGTTTATTATGATTGTTTTGATCCCTTCAGTTGTGGTTGGCCATTGTTATCCATAGTTTTAAATTTGAAGTATTCTAGGTCGATGCATCCGTTATGCTATTGCTTAAAGTCACAGGAATATAACGTTTGTTCAATTAGATAATTAGGTTGTGTTTATGCTACACTAATCTTAGGTTCTAAATTCATTAGGTTGCTTCTTCCTTTGAGAGCAGGGTTCATTTTTCTTTTGGTTGGTCTCTCTTTCCATTAGATTATTTGTGCTGCTGACTCCTCTTTGTTTGTCTATTTGCTCTTTTATGACTGCCCATGAAATTTAGTATTAACTTTAGGGTGTAAGCTTTACTGCAAGCAACTCATTGAATCAATTGTAAGCTTTACTGCAAGCAACTCATTGAATCAATTGTCGCTGGTCAATGTTTGGATACCCTGTGTGTTTTGACTCTGTTTTTGGTACCTCTCCAAGCCTATACTGATGGCACTGCTGAATGAAGGGAATTATAATTTAGTGGATGATAGGAATTTCTATAGGCAATATAATGCAGCAGGTTTCACACGGTTTGATTTTCCTTTAAGATGTCTTCTGTCTGGTATTGAAAAGAAATATGGTAATGCTGTTGAAGAAGTTGCTTATTTTTGTTGTCAGTTAGAGATTGGATCTTTATATCATTTAGAGGATAAAAAGAAACCTTAGTCGCCCACAAAGTCCTCAGTGGGTGGATGATTTTGATCTGAAGTGAATCAAGTTATTTAGACTGATTTTATTGCGTACGACTCTGGTGATCTTATCAACATATACCCCCCTCGGGTTAGAAATGACTTAAACCTCTGGGCTGAATGTGCTGTTCTAGGTGGCTTTACCATCATTACTTTGCCATGGTTATGGCTCTTGTCAGTCTCACTTGGGGAATCAAAGGTCAGCCAAACTGTGTTCAGAAGCAGGTAGTGGTTATTATCATATATGCAGAGTAAAATCTACCAAGCAGAGTGTTACGGATCATTCTAAATCATCTGCAGAAAGGAGTGCGTCTTTTCCTTCAGTGGGCTATGATGCAAGGTGTTGCGATGCTTCTGCAAAATAGATATCAACGCCAAAGATTATACACTCGCATTGCACTAGGAAAGGTGCCATACTATTTACATTTTTTTCTTGTCCAAAATCCTATCCGCCACTATGATATGGCTGTAAAAATGTGCATTGTGGAATTTATAGGCTAAGAGGATGGACGTCGTATGGGGAGAAACGGCTGGAGTAGATGGCCAATTGTTGCTGTTATGTCCTATTTTGTTCACTTTACAGGTAACAGTTTTACTTTTGTTGCACAATCAATTTCACATATAAGCTAAAGCGTCTTAAAGCTTCATATATCCTGCACCATAGACTAGGCTTGTGCGTTAGCTCTGATGATTTGTAGCTATTATTAGTATACGTAGCTTCAATAAGGATATATTTGGAACTCAAATATCTCTTGTAAGATGGTCTAAACAATGAAAGATCTTTGCTTGCTCTCACGAGTCCAAAGGAAACTTCAGACTTGTACTATAAACTTGTTTATCCTATTGTAGTTAAACAAATTTGTATTCTGCTTTGGCAATCTCAGGGCTTTGAAGCATACGTGGGACTGCAGTTGCTTAGTACTGTGTTAACTGGGGTAGTCGCCGAATGGCAGGTATAAACCTCTCTTCTGGCAGCATTTGTGCATTACCGCTACTGGTATATTCAAGCACCAGTTTGACAAATACCATAAAATCTTGATGTAGAGTCAATAGTTGAATAGATTATAGTTGATAATGGAAACTTGTGAATATCGAAAACACAGTCTCTAGCTGGTCTTGTTAATCATTTACAAACAGTAAATTATCTTAAATATGCATTATACGGTTAATCATAATGGTTTTCTGATGATTACGTGAATGCTGGGGCAGGTATTGATTTGTGGCATTCTTCTGGTTGTGATGGCGATTGGAAACTTCATAAACACAGTAGAGACATTGATGGTGAAGTCAAGGTTTAAGGCTAAGATGAAGAGAAGTAAAAGCAGAGCAGAACTCGACTAAACTTCCCTAACTTATATAACTACAGCTTTATTATAGTTACCCAACTGTGGATCTTTCTCCCTTTTATGTATTTTACTTGATAAATTTTGTTTTCTTGGGCCAAAAGTGACCTAAGGATTTGCAGAAAGAAAATAAAATTAAAAAAGGCAGTGCTCTTTCTTTTTGTAAATGGAAGTGGGACTTAATATTTGAATTTGTTTTGTAAATCTTTCAACTAACATTGTTGGGTTTTCAATTATCAGATTTTTAAAAAGTTGATTTGGAAATTAGATTTTGTATATCTGTCTTTGTGCGTGGAACGTGACACTGTTTGAAAAAGGGTCAAGGTTACCAAACAACCTCAAGGCTAAGGATTTGGACTTTTTGGATTTCCGGAACGAAGGATATAAGTTCCATTCAAGTATTTATAATTTTCAGGTTGGTACGGGTTGAATCTTTTCGAGTTTAGATTGGTTTAGATTATGTATATGAAATCAAATCATACTTAAATTTTATTTTCATTTTTGGATCGGATTTGTTCGGCTTTTTTCTTACTCTAAGTATTTATAAATTACTTGTAATTACTCAATAATTCGAAAATAAAACTTATTTCTATCTCATCGATAATCCAAAGAAAACCTCAATCATTCAAAAAAACAGATAATCTGAAAATAATCAAGAATATGAAGTGGAACTCGCAACAATAAGTGAAAGGAGAAGGTAGATGCTTAGGTTCTTCGAGTTTTTTCAGGTATTCATTTGGATTTCGGATTTGAACTGAACCGAGATCCGAACTACCAAACATGTCATATCCATTTGGGTATTTATGCACATCTGAATCCCTTTTTTGGGTTGGGTTCGGGTTTCGAGTATAGCTTTTTTACCCAGACCTAGACAGAATTATATCTAGGGTTTTTTTTCATTTTAGATTACCAAATTCTGGGTCTATATACCTGTAGTCTCTTTAGGCTAAGGATCAATGTAGGTTAAATGGCTTTTTTACTAAAAACAAAAAGATGACAAACAAAAGTATAGAGAACATTAGGGTACGTAGACAAGAAAAGAGAGGCAAAGCCTAATTAAAAAGGAAACTACATGTGAGTAACATAAAAACAGATCTTAATCTTTGAGTTTATGGTGATATGACATGTGAAAATGTTGATTACATGTTGAGGATTTTATTGGTTACCTTCAATAAACGTAATTAAACAAAAAGTCTAATTAATAAAGAAAACAACAAAGGCACATGGGTAGGACAGGCTCCTTGGTGTATTTTATACACTAACTATTACAATGTATAATTAGATACATACATTTATATAAATAAATGAATATATATATATATGATTGCACGTTGGGGCAGCTGTGTAAGACACAAAGAGGTGAAAGCAAGTTGGCAATCAAAGTGGTACTTACTCTTTCTTACCTGTACCCATTTCCTCCATTATTACTCTCTCTATAAAAAAGATACAGAATATTTTCTTTTTCTTTTCTTTTTTGGTTTTTAATATTTTTTGGTGTGATCATGCTGTCTCAATCCATGTTTCTATATTCTCTCTATTCAAAAATTTACCAGCTTTCATTATTAAGAAAATCAATATTCTTGAAACAGTTTTTGAAGCTATTAATTAAAGGAAAAAATGGAAAAGAGTAAATAGAAGATGAACAATGAGTTAACATGAGAGTGGCACGAGTCTTGTCGTTGAAAGTACAAAAGCTGCACATGCTTTTGATTGTAAGGAAAATAAAAAAGAAGAAAAGCTGAAACAAAAGAACAAAACTTTGAGCGACTCTGTTTAACTGATCGTGACACCAAATGAATAATGGCTTATCGGATTGTTTTTGTGGGCGCCGCAAAAAGGATGAAACATAAAAACACAGAGATTCTCTCTTCTTCTTCTCCTCTCAAAACTATTGCTTTGAGTGAGTCTCTCTTCTCAGTCAAAAACACACACGAAACCAAAGTGTAATTTAAAGGACGAATAAGCCAATCTTAATCATCTATCAATTCAAATAGTAGTAAGTAAACTACTCATATATAACCAAATGTCGTTATCTCGATTAAAAAAAATTCTAGGTAAAACTTAGGTCACAATATCGAAAACGATTGAAACAAAATTAATATTACATGGTTTTAAAATATCGTGGGACAAACAATATTACTAGTATATATTTCACTTGTTTCTCAAGTCTTTATTATTATCTTGATAAACAGAAGAAAAAAAAGACTCTTTATTCCCCAATGAACCAATCAACAAATGTTTTAGAAAAAAGAAATAAAAACTGTGAGACTTGCTGATGAATTACAACTCCAAAATAATCTAAAAGACCTTTAGCTAGAGTTTTTTTTTGTTCATTTGGGTGGGTGGTGGTGTTGAAGAAGAAAACAATGAACAGAAACAAACAAGAAAGGAACAAAAGGGAGAGAATGTGAAAAAGAATTGTATTCACTGAAAAATCAAGAATCGATGAGACTTTGATTTTTCAGTTTTATGGTGTCAGATATGGTGTTTTGTGTTTTTGGGTGTTTTGTTTAGAAACTATGCACACATAAGTACATTTTTTTCTTGATACCAATGATTCTTGATTTTTACTGAACCATTGTCAAGAAAGGTGGCTCGGTATGACCATTGTTGCCTCCTCTGTTTGTAGGACTCTGAAACGCAATCTCGTAAGCCGCGGATTTCTCATCCTCGTCTAGTTCTTCTTCATCAATCTCCTCTTCTTCTTCCTCCATGTTGTTATAGTTGTGAGACTCTTCAATCTTTTCATACTCACCTATCATTGATTCTTCTTGTTGTTTTTGTTGTTGTTGTTGCATCAGCTCTCTCATCACAAGGTCTTCTGGCTTCAATTCCAACAAATCAGAATTTCAGTTATTAAGAAACACAAAACCAATCACATTTTGAGAATGGAAAAAGCGAAGTTTATACCTTTTCTGTTCCTTGTGGACTTTCCTCTATAGGTTCTTCTTCCTCACTTGAAGCTGACACATGAGGTTGAACATTAACAAGTCCTTCTTGTGGCGGTTTCATCGCAGAGACTGGACTCTGCATTTGGTCTTGAGGTAAACCAGAAGTGCTAGAACCGCCACCACTACCGAGTACTTTGTTGCGGTAAAGAAGATCAAGGCGATGAAAGTAAGGACAAGTCTTAGCATCTTGAGGACGTTTCTTATTGCTTTCTTTAACTTTCTTGTAATATTTGTTTATGTTTTCCCATTTCTCTTTGCATCTTTTCGCGTTTCGATTGTATCCCATTCTCTTCATTGAAGTTGAGATCTCTTCCCATAAAAGTCCTTTAGGGACATTATCTTGATACCTTGGCTCCATGCCGCTTCTAAGGTTTATAAGCGCTAAAATCTCCGCTTTTGGCCATCTTGATGATGATGGTAATGATTGAGATTGATCCGAGCTCAACACCATCTCTTGTTGTTTTTGTTCTGGTTGATGATGAAGAGGATTAGTAGGAGGTGGAGGAGGAGGAAGAATCTGTTGTTGTGGAATCGCCATTATTGGTTGTTGTAAATGAGATTGAGTTGTTGATAATGGTGATTCTGCCCCGCGTTTAGCGGCTGCGGGTGGTGGTTGATGTGGCCGTGGCGGTTGAGGCGGTTGTGATGATAAAGAAGGAGGTAACTGAATGGTGTGGCCAGTGATTTTCTGAATCAATGAGATAATTGCAGCGTCACGAGAAGCAGAGGCGGCTCGTTCTTGAGACATAAGCTCGTGTTCTCGAGCTAATCGAGACATTTCTTGACATTTCCAAGCTTCTTCACGATCTAAACGTTCTTGTTCTCTCTTCTCAAGCGCTTCCAAGAAACTACGTTGCATCGCAGCTTGCTTTTGCATTACTTGTCTCACCAAACCTTCGAATAGTTCCATCATCTTACCGCCACCACCGCGGTTTCCACGTTTGCGTTTGCGGCTACTTGAACCCGCAAGGTTAGCTTGATCCACGTCCATATCATCGTCGTCATCATCTGACCCCATTCCTGAAGCCGTCGATGAGCTGTGAGACGAGAAAGTAACGCCGGCAAAAGTGGGACCTAATGAAGTTGGAGGAGGAAGCGGTTGAGTAGGTGTAAAAGAGACTGTGTTGTGCGTTTGAAGCGGTTGCGTTTGCGGTTGCGTTTGAGGGAAGATGGGAAATGGAGAAGAAGAAGAAGGAGGCATGAGGACAGGATTAGCGACGGTGAGAGGAGCGACGTCGAGGGAAGAGGGATGAGGAGTAAGAGGAGGAGGAGGAGTAGTGTTGAGAGCTTCAAGCTGAGAAAAGAACTTGTAAGCTTTACCATCATGACGACCACCGCGAGTTTCTTTAGTGCGTTTGTAATATTTCTGAACGTTTTCAAATTTCTCTTTGCATTTTTTAGCACTGCGTTTGTAACCTAACTCCAAAAGCTTCCTGTTCAAAAATCATGAAAAAAATTCAGATTCTGTGTTTTTTTATGTTTTGTTCTTATTAGCTGGAAAAAATCATGGGTACTGTTAGATCGAATTTTTTTTTCTTTTTTCTTGGGATTTACAAAATCGAAAACGTCACAGAAACTCATGAGCCAAACTCTGTAATAAACAAACAGTTCTTTTAATTTTCTTGGGGATGGTGAAGATGCTTGATCTAGAATATATTACTATTTAAATAAAATAAAATAAAAATTTGGTAAAAAAGGTATAAAAAAAACATGCAAATGGATCTCTATCTGCAAGAAACACCATTGATGAAGAACAAGAATTGTAATGGAGTAAGAGTTAAAGAGAAAGACCTGGAAACATGTTCCCATAAAGGAGCTTTGAGAGTAGCATCACGAAAAGTTGAATCCATATCGGATCGGATCCTAAGAAGAGCAAGAGTCTCTTCTCTTGGCCATCGATTTCCCGATGAAGAAGAGGAACTTCCTCCTCCTCCTCCACCACCATCATCTGCGGCGGCTGAGAATCTCATAAGCTCTTCTAAGTTCGCCGGAGGTCTTGAACTAATCGGTGAAGCTTCCTCCACAACTTCATTACCACCACCACTACCACCACCTCCTTGTTCCATCTCTTGATTCACCAATCTTGATGATTTGAATCTTTTCTACCACACACACTCTCTCTCTCTCTCTCTTTCTCTCTAGCTTCCAGTTTTGTTTTCTCATAAAACCATTGATGATGAGAAGGAAATAAAAAAGAAGCAGCCTTTTTTGTTTTACTGCAACTAGGTGTAGAGAGAGAAGAGATGATGAGGATTACGAGGATGATGATGATAGATAGAGAGAATGAAAGCAAAGAGAAGTTAATAAAGCTGAAGCCTCTTCTAACTTTGCAGCAAATAATTGTTAAACCCACTTTTCTTCACCCTCTTTTCTTTTTATTCATTTTTTGCTTTTTCCGAAAAAGGGTCCACATATTATTTTTAATTAAACCAATTTTATGTGTATAGTTTTTATTGTTATTATTATTATAAGTTTATTATAAGCTTTAAAAGTTAAATATGGATCCGCAAACATCTCATTGCCAGTGATCCGATTAATTTCTTGTGTAAAAATTGCAAGTATAATAAACACAAAATGATGTGCCCCCCATGTTGTTGTTCTCTCCCACCATTAAGTCTCTGGTTTCACGTGGCATTGTCTCATTGGTCGGATATGTTACAATCAGATTTTTGGGAAGAGGAGGGACAAATTTGGAATTTGAAAAAAAAATTACCCGATTTGAGCTGGACCAGCCTTGACATCTTCCCCCACTCTCTCTCCTCTCCAATTCAACAGTTTCACTTTTTTTTTTTTTTAATATTTTATTTTGTGTAATACAGTTAGTTAGAGAAACAGACCAAACAATAGTGATGTAAGAAAATAACAATATGAAAATCCAATGCCAATTGAATTTATTTGATTTATAAATTATACATAGTGCTTGGCTGTGTAATTTTTGTAAAAGATGAGTGTTTTAAACCTAAAGTACACTCCCAATGTAAATTAAACTCCCAAAATCTAATAGCATTATATTTCCAAAAGAAACAAAACAAAAATTTAATTCATTTTATCATCTATCAAAATTAGTATATTTTCAATGTTAAATTAAAAATACAAAACTAAAAAAGTAACATCGTATTAAAATTTTAATTTAAAAAATCTTATAAACAAAAACAGAAACTCTATGAAAGATTTAACATACATGGATTCAAAAATCACAAAGGACAAAAAAAAATTAAATAATAAAGTAGCGAATCAACTGAACACCATAAATTTTGCAAGCGTTTTACGAATGCTGACATATTTCAGAAACACGAACATGCACTGTATCAAAAATTTAATAAACGTTAATGCAATGTTAAATGATTTATGACATTTTCAATTCTTTTGTGTCTTTTTCTTAAAGTTAAAGACATTCCTTTGACTAATTATTAATACAAATTTTTAGTTTGTTTTCTATTTCCGGTTTAGTATCTAGAGGTCTATTTACATTATTAAAATGAGTTGAGTTTTAAATAATAACTCAATTTTGTTTTTAAAATAAGATGAAATATTCGCATATAGAAATTTCACGTAAATACATTATCTAATTTAAAGTATTACTTAAAACCTAAAATACGCTCACAATGCAAATAAACTCTCAAAATTTAATAGCATTATATTGCAAAAATTTAATTCATTTTATCATCTATCTACATTAGTATATTTTTCAATTTTATTAAAAACCCAAATATAAAAAAGTAACATCGTATTAAAATTTAATTTTAAAAATCTTAGAAACAGAAACAGAAACTCTCTACTAAATTTACATACATGGATATAAAACCTAAATTAGGCTCCCTTGTGACAATAAAGTGCAAAAAAGGCAAGTCGTTTTACCATCTAACTAAATTAGTATATTTTGTAATATTTAAATTAAAATTTCAAAAACATATATAAGATTGACATCGATTTGAAATTTTAGTTTTAGAAATCTTAGAAATAGAAACATAATCTCATTGATGAGTTTAACATAAATGGATTCGAAAATCACAAAAGCGTTTCCAACTAGCAAAGTAGCAGAACTTGTCTGGACGCTGAAATTTTTTGCAAGCGTTTCACTGACATATTTCAGAATCACGAACATGCATGGTATCCAAAATTGAATAAATATAAATGCAATGTTAAAGTTTTTTTATTTCTGTAAAAGTTAATAACATTAGTTTGAGTAATTGTTGATATGACTGTGTTTTGTTTTCTATTTTTTTTTTGATGTCTGGAGACCTATTTATTTTGTTAAAATAAGTTGAGCTATAATACTCTATCTGTTTTATTAAACATATCGTTAAGAAATTATTTAAACACACAAATATGCTCCTATATAATATATATATATATATAACTAAATAAAAATTGAATTAAATATAAAGATTTTTAGATTTAAATAAGGAGTAAATTTAGAAGTTAGTTTTAAAACCTGCATTAAAAATATAAAACGACATTTTTTTGAAACAAAGGTTCAAATTTCTTATATTTAGTTATAGTGACATCAAATTTTTACAAAGCTTTATGAGGGAACTAACATACTTATAGTAAGAGATGATTCAAAACTGAAAAAGTTAATTTTTTTTAATAATCATTTTTTATCTAACAACACTTTTTTAGAACTTACAATAGAAGATAGCTCAAAATACAAATTTTAACAAAAACAAAAACAAAAAAAAAGAGATAGCTCAAAATACCAATATTATTTCTGATGAATTCAGGATATTAAGTTAATAAATTTAAAATATTTTAAACTTAAAATTAAAAGTTTGGAAGACCTAAAATTGACAACTTCAATAAAACTTATCAATAATATATATCTAATTTGTTGTTCCTATAAACGTATATTAAAAAAAATAATCTAGAAATAATAGGCCCAAGCACGGACCCTAATCTAATAAAAATAAAAGTCAAGATGTTTTTTTCTTTTTAGTTTTGGTAACCAGATTTTTCGACAAAAAGTACAATATTACAATCTAATAAAGAGACCTTATAAAAATTAGGTAAAAATAATGGAATAAGTACATTTTGAGGTAGTAAAGTTGTGGTGAAGAATAGATAGGAGTGATGATGAGCACAAAATTGAATAGCTTCATATCTAAAATTAGTTGCAAACTGAAGACATCTATGCAGACACTCACACTGTCACATTATACACTCTTAAATAGCTATCACCTACACAAAACCTTTTTAATAACTATTTCACATGTCACTTTCATTACCAAAATCACGCTACACAAAATAAACCGCTGGTTTCTAGTTGTACAAAAAAAAGGGAAAAAAATGTATAATGAATTATTTTTACAAAATTCGTGAATGTTAAGGAGAGCAAATTTGAGTTGAAGAAGATGCTAATTAATAATAGAGAAAAGAATAAAATAAAATAAAAAGAGATGAAGAAGAAGAATGAATAGAGAAGGTGGGCGGTGGAAGTGGAGAACTTTCTTGAAGGGGAAAGAAAGAGAGAGAGCGGCGGAAGACAGCTGTATTCTCCTCTTCTTCTTCCCCACTTTCACATGCTCTCCTTTTTCACTTATTTATTACATGTGATGTGTTTTTATTATTTTTCCTTAAGTATTTTCAAGTTAAAGCTTAATAAATTTATACATTAATAATCAGCCGAGGTGGTAACAACGTGCTCGCGGAGTTCCTTCCTTGATTTCTGATTCTCTCTAACCTTTTTTTCCATCTCCATCTCTTTTAGTACATAGAGATCTAGATCTTAGGGATTTTTGATTAACACTAATGATTCTTCTCTTTGTCTTAAATTAAAACGAAACTACATTTTGGATATATATATATATATATATATATCTGATCTCATTAAGACACAAGTTGTCAAAGTCATTACTTTCCCTACTTGTGTCATACGAGGACTACCAAAGATAACAAGTCAACATCATTTTGACGGGTCACAAAATATTTTATAATAATTCGATAATTTTCCACACCCACAAAATCCAGATTCCTCTCACAAACTCAAATATCCTCTTTTTTACAATCATATCTACATTTTAGTGGCAGCCAATAAATACTTTTAGCAAAGTCAAAGCCAGAACTGAAAGAATTTTACTTACTTACACTAACTCTTCAAAAATCTAACTTTGATGATAAAACTGCATTAACTATGAGACCCCTTAAATAGACACAATGATGCAACTGTTCTCTCATCATAATATCAAATTCAGGTTTACGACAAAACAAGAAGCAAAACCTGGGCTCACTTGCCAGTGTGTCAGAGTTCATGACAAGTCAACTCACACCACAACATCTCTGATTTTCAACCTACAGTTTTTAGAACACACACACAAATCTTAAAAATCTATCCAACCAAAGACCTTTCCTTAAATCCCCACTAAATCCACAAATGGACCACTTCTCTCTCACCACCCTCCTACTAGTGGATATATTCTTCTTTAATATTATTAAACATAGTAAAAACCCACAAAATATTATGTGGCTATATCAAGATTGGTAATGTTAGTAGATAGGGCAAAACAAACAAAACACACAGAGATAGATAGAGTTAAGTGGTGAAGATTTGATGTTGTACATATTACACTCGTTTTCTCAACAGGGAAGAGTTGAGTTTTTTAAATCTCAGATGTACAAAATGAAAGTGAACAATGGAATAAACAAAAGAGTGACAAATTCAATTTTGGGCATTAGCATTTTTAGTCAGACAACAGTTAAGGTTCTGGATCTTACCTATGTACAAGCACAGGATAGAGCTGAAACAACATACTTTTATAGATCCAGAATTCACCATTTAAGTGTTCAGTGGGAACTAATCGTGGAACCCAAAATTATCTTACCACACTGCCCAACTGTTAATCCGAGGGGCTCATTGTTAGTTGGGGTAGCTCTGCAACACAACCGTCGTGGCGCCTGTTCATAAAAAGAGTGGAAAGAATCTTAATTGCAAATCATTAAGAAAAGGACAGAAACATCAGGTGAATCAAAAGAATATACATGAAAATCTCACCAAGTGCCAAGTTTCGCTTAGAGGAAACCCTATGACCTGGATCTTTTCCACCTTGTGAAGAGGAAGAGAGCGTGGAAAACATAAAAACTTCCTCTTTAAATCATCTTTTATAGAGGATCTCGTGTACATTCCAAGGGTAGCATTGCCTTCTCGTCCTACCTCGTTCAAGAAGAAGCGCATAGGCTTCTTACAAAGAGATGAAACTGGAAGCTTTATGTCAACATCAAACTCATTCGGCTGACTTATCCCGTTCCAGGCAGAGAAGGAAAGTTCAGCACGCTCAAGATCCCGTGGTAAGAGAATACTTGGAAAAACTTGTACAACATAACCAAGAGATATCGCAAATGTCAGCTGATGAGTATGATCATAGCAGATGGATCGCTGCAAAACACTCTTGGGATCCAAACTCATGGCTCTTGTAAAAAGTTTCAAACTATCTAATGTCGATAAGCCCGGATAGAGAGGATTAACAGCTTCAACGTGATGAATTGAGACAAAAGGAGCAATCGGATGAGTGGACAATAGACCATGTGCATCTCCTTTAATATCCCACTGCCACAACCACAACAAAATCACAAATTTAGCATTGATCAAATATGAAGATCCAAGAGATCATAATCGCAGAGATGATGAGCCATACCTGGTGAAAACCAGGCTCTCTGGACAAAGGAACTCCGAGTTCAGTGATGCAAGCATGGAGACGATCATCACTACCGTATAGCTTCGGATATCTATCGAGACAATCGTCGTGAATCTGAGAGAGAGCTTCAGCTAAAGGATAGCTAATAGCAATGCCACCACCTCCAAAACCCATATTATGACTAAAATAAGAATTAGCCGAGTGACTCTCCGATGGACTTCCAACATAAACCATCTCTGAAGCATCATACTTGCTCAACACAGCAAGAAGATTATGAACATTAAAGATAGTATCATCATCTCCAAGAACAAACCACCGTACATCAGGTAAAGAGAGACGAAACGACTCCATTGCAATACGAGAAATACGAAGTCCAGAAGGATGACCAGTGGGATTTGTATAACGAAAACGAGAGCTATCTTCAGAGACAATTATAGGAGGAAGTGAATCATCACCTTCCTCAGGTGAAACTTGCTCTTCAAGCCAAACATGACCACGCATTAACGAAGGTTTCCACCATAGTCTCACAAGCTCTTTACGACGTTCCCAAAGCTGTGAAGATCCAGCGATACCAAACATTAAGTGATTTAAAGAGAGATCAAGTTTATTATCAATTTCCCATAGAGTTCGATTTCTAGGTTCATGATCCGAGATAGGAAGAGCTGGAAGAGACGGCGGAGGGATTTGAATCGGAGTATGATGATGATGATACCGTTTGTGCCAGAGATGTGCGTCTTCCCAATCTTTAAGGAGATGCCAGCAACGAGAAGTGGCTGGCGAGAAGACGAGAGAGAGCCAAGCGACGGAGGCGAGAAGAAGAGCGGAGGTTGCGATTAGTGCGGTGGCGAAACGAGTGAGACGGCAACGACGGATTCGAGGACGAGAGATTGGAGAAGAGCAAGGACGTTGAGAAGAAGAATAAAGGTAAGGGATGAAAGAGAACATGACGGTGAGGATTAAACGCATCGCCCCAATCGCACATTTCCGCCGCCGGGCGACACAGAACGGCGGCGAATTTAAGATTTCCGTTTAAATTAGGGCACAGGGTTTTCGATTCGCCACCGTTTCTCTTTTTCTCTCTCCTCCGCCGTCGCTTTGACTTTTTCTGAGGGTTCGATTTTGATTTTTTATAAACTGGGGGCGGATTTGGGGAAGAAAAGTTTGTATAATTGTATCGTTTCGTTTAAAATGGGCATATATGAAATGGGCCTCATATGGGCTCTGTTAGGGTACAAAATATTTTTTGTTGATAACGTCACAGACTGGTGACCACATTTTGTATACACTTCACTTCCCAGGTGGCATTTGGTTGTACTATTGGAAAGCCCAACCACCGTCACTGTCTGTCAGAGATCAGATCCGTTTTCCAATCTTCTTCTTTTCATCTTTTATTATCCATTTTGTTTTATTTTACTTTTTAAAAGTCACTACTTTTCTTCAAAGAAACGTTTTATTCCCAAATCCTTGCATTCTCATTTGATATCCCTCAAATATAACTATTCGAATATATTTTACAACTATTTGAATATAAGTTGTATAAAATCAGAATTGGATAGACAAGACTGAACGTTTGGAAATTGCATAGAACGATACACATATCATGACTTGGAGAAACATGAACTGGCCACAACAGTCATGAAGCCAAATCATGCATAAGTTATTTGACCGAGAGGAGTCATCGAAAAGAACATGATCTGACACTCAAGTTAAATAATCTTACGTCAAGTTTTTTTTTGGTTGAGATATAAGGTGGAAAACTTTATATAAATAGTCTTCCATTCATTTCATCATTTGTAAGAATTACCTTGGAATTATGTCGATTTATCAAATGAAAACAAAAACATTTTGGTTATAAATTAGTAATAAAAAAACGCTTGCTTTTTAACTCTTGGATTAAAGTATTTTGTGTTTTTTGGATGAGAAATCATGTTCGTGTTCGCGTTCGCGTTCGCGTTCGCGTTCGCGTTCGCGTTCGCGTTCGCGTTCGCGTTCGCGTTCGCGTTCGCGTTACCAAAAAAAGAAGAAATCGTATTGCAAACATCTTTTCGTTGATTCAAAGGCTCACTTGTGTAGAGTGTATCACAAATGAATCACAATCCATGTAGTGTGTTTTTTTACCTATCTCCAATCTAGCTATCTCAATATACAATTCGTTTGTGATCTTCAATAAATGACTTTAGTCCTATAAAAAAATTATCAAGTTTGATTGAGTAATCTGACTATTCAGCAAGTTTTCATTAAAGGGTAATGAAATAATCAACAGCGTAATGTAACATGATCAAAAATAAAAGGGAAAATAACTAGAATAATCATTAAAATGATTTAATTGCTAACTTAATTTAGAAAAAATAAGGGTTAAGTAAAAATTTTACGACAAAAATACCCTTCAAATTATTTGATAGGGAAAAGTAATTAAAAGAGTGTCATTAATAATTAATGTCAAATCAGTATTTTTTGTTTATAAGAAAAAAACAAAAAATTACTATTTTGCCACCATTGTGCGAAATAAATATAAGGGTTTATGTTGTAGCAGATTTTTTTATATAACAGATTTACTATTTTATCGCAAATTTGTTTCGCATATTTAATTTGTACTATAGATTTACATGTCTCAATGGTGACAATTTTTTTAATTCATCGCAGATTTGATTACCTATGTAGATTTATTTTTCAAACATGATAGAGATAACACATTTTGCATTTCTCTAAACCGTAAAATTTTGTATGACAGATTTTATTTTCTCTCGTACATTTATTTTTCATCGCAAATTTGATTATCTATGTAAATTTATTTTTCAAACATCATGATAGAGATAACACATTTTGTCAGTCCTCTAAACTGTAAAATTTTGTATGGCAGATTTTATTTTCTCTCGTACATTTATTTTTCATCGCATATTTAAATTTTTAAGTAGAGTTTGTTTTCACCTACTAGTGGTCATAAATATGATTACAAAAAGTTAATTGTTAGATTGACCTCGTTGTTACCACATATTTGTTTTAAGTTATCACAAATTTATTGTTTTCGGAAAAATAAACATTAGTTACGATAGACTTTTTAATTTCCTTTGCGGCATATATTTTTTTACTAGAATAATATTTTTATTGTCTTCAAACTTTATGTGGCAAATTTGTTGCCGTTATGTTAGCGCAGTTTGTTTTAATGACATTGTAGATTTTCTGAATATTTTTCCTAATTAATGGAAATCAAAGAAAAAAACATAACTAAACTTAAAAAAAAAATCCTTTCTCTGAAATTTATATTAATAAAATTTAGTCATAACGACACTTGAAATCATCGAAATAAACAACTACGATATGTGATTATAAGAAAATCAACCAAATATCACTAAACAACAAAAACAAACAAACAAACTATTTAGATTTCATCACTGTCAATTACATCTTCATCCACATACTAAAGGGTAATGAAATCTTCGCATGTACATTCATGACACCATTGATGTAGATGGGGGTCGACAACAAAGATCAATTGGGTGTGAATTCTAAACAATTTTTTTGCAAGGTTTATAAGACAGAACATGTGTTTTCAAACAGAGCTTTTTAGTTTCTTTGGCTTTATGATGTGTACCAATTAGCATAATGGCTTTTGTTTCTTCTGCAATTCTATTTTCATCCTTCACATAATGAAAAACGAATTGGTTCTTTGCCTTTAATCACTTGTTCATTATTAATCTCTTCAATTTGTGGTAAATTTTCATTTGCAAGATGTTAACATTGATGTAATATGAGAAGAAAAACAGAACAAAAATGTCAAGTCCCAAAATAAAAACCAAAAATTTCTCAACCACGCTATATTTCTTCCGGGTAATAATAAGTAAAGTAACATTATGATTTCTATCTGGGTACTTTCCTCATATCCATTACATCTCGTCTTCTGGTTTCAACTTTCAATAAACAACAATACATTTGATCCCTACATCAGATGCTTCTAAGACTTCTATAACTCATTTTTACCAGACCGATCATTCAGTTTCAACTCTTAGTTGATAAAAACAATCAAATCTTTGCGCTGGATTTTGTAAAGCAAGATTGTCGGATAATCGTCAGCATGCATCAAGCCATCAACCATTACATACATTATTATGATCAATGATATATCCAATAATGATCTAATAATATCGTGAGAGGGATCTACATCTCTTTTGCTGTTTGAGATCATTTTTATATAAGACTCATAATTTGGAAAGTAATATACAATAGAGTAAGGCTTAGTCAAAACCAAATAAATATATCGAAGGATCAATATCTAGATACCTCAGAAGTTTCGAATAGACCGATAATGAAAGTTTGATGCTTTTCATAAATCCTGAAGCTTCATTAATTGTATTAAGTTTAATCGTCGGTGCACCAGTTTTCTTTTGCACCCAAGTCACTATCTCCTCTCTAAACACAAGACCAACAGTTCAAAGACTTTGTAAATCATTAAACACAACAAATCAAAATCTAATCGATCACTCAATAAACCCCAAATTAGAAACTCAAGACATCGCATTGCCAACAAGATCCTAAAAAGTTCGCTTAATCGATAATGAAAGTAGCAAATTAGGCTGTTTCAGCAAACTTACGAGAAAAATCCACCATGTGCCATTAACAAACAGAAGAAGCGTTGGGAAACCCTTAATCTCAAGCAAAGAGAAGATGAGTAGATGGCGAGGAGCAGAGGTGGTAAGTAAGGATAATTCTACGACGAGTATGGAGCAGACATGGCGACCAAGGAGAATATCCGGCAAGGAGAGACGCGGCGCGGCGGTGAGGCGGTCGTAGGCTGCGGTGAAGAAGATGTAGCGATCGATGTAGGATTGCTGGAAAAAAGATCGATGCATTTTTTTCTTTGCCTGATGTAAAACAAAATTATAGGTCACCATATTTATTTATTTGAATTTTCTGTTTTATTTTATAAATTTTCAAATTGTTTCTTCTTCTATTTTTAAATGTCAATGACATTTTTGTGAATATTAGAATTCAATTTGGGTTAATTATATTTTGATAAAAAAAAAATTAGAGTCATTCTAATTAGTCTATTTTTAGATAGTTATTCTAACAATTATTTTAAAGTTTGAGATCATTCTATTATAATAGCACAAAATAAAGTAAAGAAATGATATACCTATTAACCTCTGATATATAGAAGTATAGAACTCTAGTTTTCTTTCGAGAAAAAAAACAATTTTTCTACTATAGTTCACATTCAACAATACATTGGTATTTCCGACAAGTAGCTTTGCTACTCTGTTCGTTATTGCGGCGTGATTTATTCGTCGTAACTTTTTAAAATGACTAGCACAAATCACAAAGATAAATGTATGTAAATTAGTGATAAATAATAAATCATAGCATTGACTAGTTAAAGTAAGGTGTTGTTAAATTAAAAGCAACAAGAGAAATGTGTCGGTGAATGGTTGGGTGGAATGGGTTCAATTAGAGGAGAAAATCGTGTATGTTCAAAAAGAAAATATTCGACGTAGAAGAAGAATATCTTCGCTAATCTGGTATTGAGATAGTGGTAAATTCTTTTGGATCAGAATTAAAGAAATTATGAATTCGATTTTCATTAATAAAAATATATTTTTGAAAAAGAATTAATTTAACATGATTTAGTTCCTTTTCCAAAGAAATTAAAAATCCATTAACTCTGAACCTCTTAGTTATTAAAAAAAAAGAGCATCTTCCACGTTTTTGAATGTAGAAAATGAAAGAAAACGACATTGCATCTAACATCTTTACTTGACGACATCTTTGGATTCAAAATTAATTAAACATAGAAAACCGAGTATTTTAATACTTGAGACAATGATTCTTCCACCGTTCCTTTGCCTCGTTGAATTAATTCTATATACATTATTTAATATTGTATTGTCCCTATAATTAAATTTTAGAGTACTCGTATTCTAGAGAGCATACATGCACCCGTGCAAACTTATGTCAGTCCGGTTGGTGGTACTCATTTACATTTTTGGAGAGAACATGTGTTTTCTTTCTCTTTGAAAAGTTGATTTAGTTTATGATTAGATTTACAAGAGAACTTTACGTCTTTTGTTCAAAGGTAAAAGCAAATAAATATTTTTTAGTCAGCAATTAATTTTGAAACACCCTAAACTTGTTGTTAACACCTGTATTAGCAAATCTTATGTAACTTTACCAATTTTGTTGACTAGATTTTGTTGCTAAATATACTAGCAAGTAGCAATGGTTATAATATTTTTTGCTTGCTAGTATTTTACTACAGAATTTCATTGTTAGTTTATGACGAATAAAAAGAAAATTTCCGTTTTGGATACCAAAGATTTATGTGGTAAAGAACCGATGAAAGAGCTTCGATTTAAATGACTTCTGCATGTCGGAAAAATACATTGTTACAAATAAGGTTTCGGCAAAAAAATTAACTAAATATGTTAGAAAATAAAATATAATCGTTAATGTAAAGCTAGTAAAACAATATAAGATAACAATTGATACAAGAGGTAATAAAATCGAGTGGCAGCTGATAGCGCTAAATTATTAAAGACTGACATATATTATGCACAGAACCATTTTTAAAAAATAACAACGGATCTAAAATAAATTTATTGGAATAAGTATTTAGCAAATTAAGAAGCTGTATGTTTTTTTAGCACAACAAAAATATCAATGTTATACTAAAAATATATACAGACTAACTGTATGATTGGTTGAGCCGTATTTATAATCTACTGAAGAAAAAAAAAACTAAATACATGATTGGTTGGACTGTATTTGAAAGAAAATACAGAAATTTAAAATTAAATTAATAAGAATTTAACATTCTTCAAAAAATCTCCTATATTTTTTTTAAAAAAATTTGTGTGCTTTAATTCAAAATTTGAAAAAAAAACTTTAATAATTTTATTTGTTTTTATAAATATAGAAAAAATCTATTTTCCTTATTTTAGTTTTTAGTTTCATATAGATAATATAGTATATACAAATAAATTATTACTTGGGTTTCATATATAATTATATAAAAATAATATATATATACAAAATTTGCATAAGATGATTAATAATATATAGATATTTCATATATAATTATTTCGTCATAAACTGAGCATCACATATGTGCTAGACACAATTATGCAAATTTGAAGAACAACAACAAGAATATGGCAATTAGGCTTTAAGAATAATAATAATAATAATGCGATTTTGTTAACTTGAGAGAGTTGACAAAGTTCAGTCAAAGTGGTTATTATTCACTACAACACACTAGATCAATTAAATAATCTCATGTCTTCTTTAAAATTTGGTCTTGTTGTAATGAAAATTTGAATAACCTTAACGAGTATGAGTATGGATTTGGCACAAAACAATCAATGAAATGTAAAACAGACGATATAGCTTAACATTCACGAATGAAACTCATACCAATCTAAATCCAGAAAAGTTCAATGATTCAAAACTAAACAATACATTTAACAAAAAATAACTATTTTTATCAGGTTCAAAACGAGGGAAAACGAAACAAAAATAAATACATAAACCGAAATGTTTTACTGAAATTTAGAAAATAATTAATTTAATTAATAATAGAATTGCCATATTATATAAAAATAAAATAAAAAATTGAATATTAATCTGACAAATGAGATAAATGATCGAAATTGACTACAAAAATGAATAAATGATCAATCTGCAACATATATTATGGTCCCCAACTTAAGACTTCCAAATTCAATTTCGTATTTGACATTGGCGTGGCGACTTCAAAGAACATCAATAAATCAAGGTTCAATCACTACCAAAAAATAAATCTCTCATTATTTTCCTAAAACTTCCAAACTCTAATCACCTTTCTAGAAAACCAATACAAAACAAAATATACATACGTGAGCAAATAACGCCCATAAATATAATGGCCATCGATATCAAAAATAAAACTATAATAGCTATTATTAAATGATTTGATAATATAAAAACAAAACGGCAAAATAAATGTGTTTAAAGAGCAGATCGTAGTGGTTATAACGTCAGTGCAGCTTCTAAGAAAGCCTTCTTCTTCTTCACAAACTGGTCAAACTCTGTTTCTCTCCTTAATCTAAAAAAAAAAAACTCTTTTTTTCCTCTTCTTCTTCTTTAATCACAATCCACCAAACACACACATTCCTAAAATCAGATCTCAATTCTCCGATTCTCTTGTTCTTTCTTTGTCGGCTGTTAATTTCCCAGAAACTCACAATCTCCTTCTTAAACACACACATTCACATCACTGAAACAACTCTCACCATTTTCTCTTTCCCCAAAAATGTCTTGTTTCTTAAGCTGTGTCCGTTTCGATGACTCAGCCACATCCACCGACAATAACAAACCCACGATTAAAGGATCTGACTCTGTCTCCGGTGTGACATGTTACAGCTGGGATGATGTTGAGTCTCTTACTTCAAATTTCTCTAAACTAATTGGTTCTGGTGGCTATAGTAGTATTTACTTGGCTCGTTTGTCTAGCTCTAACAACGCTGCTCTTAAGGTTCATGTTAGTAGCCATCGTCTTTATCAAGTGTTTAGGTCTGAGCTTGAGATTTTGCTTCGTCTTCAACATCCTCACATTGTTAAGCTTCTTGGTTACTTTGACGATTCAGGTTCCTTTCTTTTAACTCTCGTCCCTCAATTTTGCTATAGATTCTTCAAATTCCGGAATTGTTAATCATCATCATCAATCTTGATTAATTAAAGAACTGGTCCTATGAGTATGAATTATTAACATCCAATTGAAAAGTCAATTACTTTAAAGAACAAAGCTTTGAGGTTTGTAAATAATTGCAAGTTGTTCTTATTCTTGTCTTGTCCTCGTTAAAGTTCATTGCTTTATCCAAATAGTGCTATTCACTTTTACCTCAATTGGCTTCATTATTGCAAATTATTTGTTTTTAAAGTGTATTATTGTTAGTGTAAATTCTAATGTTCTTGTTTTTGTTTATCTTTCAGAAGAAAGTGGTGCACTTTTACTTGAGTATCTTCCTCAAGGTAACCTTCAAGAGAAGCTTAACCGCAATAGCAAACAAGTGTTACCATGGAGAAACAGAACCGCAATAGCGTTTCAGGTTGCGCAAGCAATTGAACATATTCATGAGAAATGTAGTCCTCAGATTGTGCATGGTGACATCAAATCCTCCAATATACTTCTTGACAAACATTTCAACTCCAAGCTTTGCGATTTTGGATCAGCTAAAGTCGGGTTCTCATCTATGGTTCAGCCTTCTACAAGGATGTCACCTCGATCATCCAAGCAAGTGACCATGATTGGGTCTCCAGGGTACACTGATCCTCACTACTTGAGAACTGGAATTGCTTCCAAGAAGATGGATATGTATGGGTTTGGAGTGGTAGTTCTTGAGTTGGTTTCGGGTAAAGAAGCAGTTAGCGCTGAGAGAGGTGATATGCTAGTGCATACAGCAGCTCCATTGATCCATGAGTTTCTTGATCCGAATGTAGATATTGCAGAAGAGAAGGTGAGACAGTTCTTGGACCCGAGATTGTCCAGGGATAGTAGTCTTGACTTAGACGAGGTTAAGACAATGCTGCTTGTGGCTGCGTACTGTCTTCGCAGCCCTCCATCGCTGAGACCCTCAGGTTCTCAAGTAGTTCGAAAGCTTGTCCAGAAGATCCCGTCGTTATCTTTCCTCGGTGTTGGAAAAAATGAGTGATGTATATATATATATATATATATATATATATATTAACCGCTATGTTTTGGACAATGAAGGTTAGGTGATTATGTTGTAGGTCTAGTCGGTTTATAAGACGCAGAAAGATCTGAGAAGACTGAGTTTCATTGTATAGGAGATTCTGCAAAATCCAAAAGAAAGAAGGAAGAAGGAAGATTCAAATCCCTCTTTTGCTTAGTGATGTGTGCATAGTAAACAACAAACAACAATTCAGTGTTAATTGCATTGTGTAAACATTACTGTGTGATGTATAATACAAACTCTTTTTGCAAACAAACAGCAATTCATAAGATTTGAAGTTTAAAAATCGAAAAAGTTAGAATTTTGATATTGAAGTTACCTTCTTAAGAAGTGGGTCAGGGCCTTGAAGCTGAGGTTTTTAGAACCCAATTAGATACGAATGAACAATGAGGCCGTAAAGTAAAAAACACAATTCTTGTTTTGTTCATATTTGATTTGATAATCTCTCTTCTCTGACAAGACATTTCGGTGAAGCAATGTCGTCTCTTGTTCTAACGTTACGTATTCCATCGGTGGTGTCGGTGAGGAGTACTAAACTCGGACGTAGTGTAAGTGGTGGTGGTCGCAATTGGTCGGGACTTGCAAAGTTGTCGGAGAAATCGAAAAGTAGACGAGGGTATGATCTTTGCTGTAAGGCGGAGCTGTCGGAGCTAGCTCCAGCTGTTTCTGCTGCTTATGGTGTTCTTCTTCTAGGAGGTGGTCTCTTCGCTTGTAAGTTATCTCTCACTTATGATCTCATCTCTGTTTCGATTTTTGGGTTTGCTCACTTCACTAAAGTTTTGAACTTTGTTCTGCAAAATTGAAGATAGCAAATCTGGAAGTAAGGGTTCTCTTTTCGGAGGTTTGACCGGTTCTGTTCTTATGGCATCTGTAAGATCGAGCTTCATCTCTCTCACTGCTCATTGTTAGTTTCAAGTTGCTGCATAGTTAAATCTGAATTTTGTCCTTTGAGGATGGTAGTGAGGAACTAAGTGCACTATTGAAGTCAATGTTTTTGCTTATTGTGGTTCTCTTCCGAGTTTTGTTTCAGTTCCTTGAGAACAATGTTGTTTTTGTCTCTCTAGGGGGCTTAAGAAACAATCTTAACAGTTGATTTACTAGAATATTCTCCTAAGTTTAGCACACCCTAGTTCCTTCGAATCATATTGTTTCAAATTTTGAAACCCGATGGTTTGATTCTTTTCTATAGCTTCTTACCTTGTGAAATGAGATCCCCTAGATTTGAAGGTCTGATCAACCCTAATAACCAATATGTTTAGAAGCTCGTCTGATTGCAGCTGCATAAAACTCTGTTTTCTACATTAGCCGGTGTATTGTATATTCTTGATTGTGTAACTCTAAAGTTTTTCTTATGCAAAACCTTCGTTTCTCTTTGTTCTTCCTGTTGAACAAAGTTTTCATCTTGGTTTTATCATTTATGATAGTCAACCGAAGCTTCCATATCTTCTTGTCAACTGTTGAAATGATTCCAAACTCGATAGCTGAGCATTGCAATGTTTGAATATCTATATAGGCCTACTTCCTTACTAAATCACCAGAGACTAAAGTCCTCGGTGATACCGTAGGTCTAGGCGCTGCCTTCCTCTTCTCTTCTGTTTTCGGTAAGCTCCTCTTGAGAAGATGTGCTTTGTCTTTCGAAATATGTCAAATATGCAATGAAACTCTTGTCATCGTATGGGATTTTATGTTCTTTCTACTACTGCTTGCAGGATATCGTTTGGCATCTTCCCGGAAACCAGTCCCAGCAGGCCCTCTACTACTCCTTTCCGTCGGCATGCTGAGCTTCTTTGTAATGGCGTATATGCACGACAGTTTACCTGCTTTATCCGTACCTGATCCGTTACCTCTACCTTAGCCTAGATGAGCGCATGGGCTTATAATCAGATAGGAAAGCTCTCAAAGTATGAATTAAGAACAGTTTTGCTTTTGCCCTCACACCAATAAATTGCTAAGCTTTGTGAGGCTAATGTGGAGAGAATAATGTTTGTTTATCAGACAAAACTATAAAATGTTGTTGCTAAATCATAGACATATGCATCTCCATTGAAGATACTTTTTTTTTTGGAATATATTTTGTGGACAACTCTATTGAAATAACATCTCTTAGAAGCACATATTTTTTGATAAACAAGTATATGAACTCAAGACTGAAAGTGATGTACCATTTGGCTTTGTTTGATCTAACAACTACAACTTTCTGTGACTTTAAAGCCAGTTTCCGAAACACCTATAAAAATCAATTATGGTTACTGTAATGAAATCTCTTGAGCTGAAGGGATATCATCATAGACAAGTTCATCGACTGGATTCATCTCAGCCCACTTAGCTGCATCTGCATATCCTAGCTCAAACAGCATTTCCAAAATCTCGTCCGCTGCTGGCTCCAGTGCCCAATTCAATAGCTAAGTATAAGAAAAACCAAGATTAGCACACTTACTCTCGAAAAGGAGAATGATCTCTTAGAAGAAACTGAGCACTTACTTGTCTAGATGTTGCCCTGTTTAAAGGGTTGCAATCTGGGCTGATCTCAATACCCTTTAGTTTGAAGTTACTCGCGGAAAAAGCACAAACTCGAACCTGTGAAAGATTGATACAGAAAGAAAGTTCATTAAGCTCCATCGAACATCTTCAGGAGTCAGATGGATGAACATAAGAAAGGCTTCCTAAATTTTGAAAAGGCCACACTCTTTGGCAACTCAAAGATATGAAATTAACAGCTGCAAGGAGCACATACAGAAGAAAGAGATGAAAATAAAACAACAATGTTCATGTACATACTGTTTTAGACGCAGCTGTTGGTGGCATAAACAATGTCAAGCCTCCATCAACACAAACTCGATTACGGAAAATTGTTGCTGGTCTTGGTGCAAGATATCTGTATTAGTTCTTAATTCTGGTTGTTAAGAGTTTTGTTCTCCAGTAAATCTGAATGTTTCAAAAGTAAGAGAGTGATATTTACCCAGGAATAAAAGAAGATGTAAAAACTGCATTTATTAAGTCGCTTTTCGAGTCAAATTGATCCACCAGTAAACCTCTAGGTCTCCAGAAAACCTGTGTGATGGCAACTACAATACCGTAGAATGATCGGAACAAGTCAGACCCAAAGACAAGTCCGGAAAAAGGAAACCAAATCGAAGATACAAAGATGTTGTTTCTCACCACGAACTCTCCCATTGGACCTAATGTGAATATCATCTGGCAGTAACTTCTCCAAAGAATCTCTGAGAACAGCCTAAAAACCACAGGGACTTGGATGAAGAACTCTATAATGTAACTTAAAGCCAAACCCATCACAGCAACATTGGTGGATCTTTTGTTTCACTCATAACAAACTGTTTGAACATATGACAATCTAAAGCAAGATAGAAAATTTGGTTGACATTCAAGAACAGCAACACCAAGGAACTTATACAACAACTCCATGTCTCTTACTATGAACATACTGAGAATTAAATCATACAAAACATCTAGAAGAAGGCTCATTACCCCAAGACGGAAAGCAGTGCCATTGCGTCGACAATCATCAGCAAGAACCTTGGTAGCTTCAAGTGCTTCACGCATAGACGATCCAGAAGTAATCACAGCACAAACTATAGCACCAGCAGAAGATCCAGCCAAAGGAGTAGTATCCTAAATCCCAAACACACAACAAAAAAAATCATAATTGATCATATAAACAAACACATAAAAACTTCATGAGACAAAAAAAAAGGAAGCACCTTTATGTAACCCTTTTCAATAAGTAACTGAGCAACACCAAGATGATAAGGAAACAAAAGACCAGCAGCAGAGAAACTAAAACCAGGACTTGTAATGATTCTTCTCTCTTTCTCAGCTTCTACATCTTTAATCCTTTGTTTCCATATCATTGCTGGATCAATCTCATCTTCAATTACACTTGCTATTCTATCTCCAACATCAGGTGAAGGAGAGGTTCGTTGATTGGAATATTTCAAAAGTCTTGCCGCAATTCCGATGAAAAGCTCACCGGTGGCTACAGCGAATGATCTCTTCTCGGAATCTGAAGAGACTTGCTGATTTTGGGAAGACCCATTAGAAGAAGAAGAGCATGATAGTCTTAGGAAGAGGATTCTTGAAGGAAGGTTAGAGATTTTTCTAGTACGGAGTGAGATAAATGGATTGGGATGGAGAGAAATCGCCATTGAAAGATGGGTTAGAGTTGGATTATTTGAGGGTTTTGGAAAAGTTAGGGATTTTGAATCACACGATCATCACAGCTCATAAAACACTCATGAGGATTGAGACTTATGGTTTCGTGGCGAAATTGTTTGCTAAAAAGTCTTAGAGAAACGAATGAACACATTTTTTTGTCTGGACCAAAATCTAAAATATTCTTCCTGGCGAAAAAAAATTCTAATATACCCTTCTTGTAATTTTATTATTTTTAACTAAACAAATAATAAAATTACATTTATACTTTTAACGAAATTAGATTATCTACCAAATCGGTTTATATATTTATAATTATAAATGATACAAAAAGAAAATATGGTAGTTCAGATGGTTTAAACTTTCAGCACGCATTCAGAGTTTGAATCTACTACTTAAATTACAATTAGTATAATTAGTTTTTAAATCGGTACAACTTTGTGGTTGGTTTAAACCTTTGGTGCGTGTCCAGGGTTCGAGTCTCGAATCTCATTTTTGTACTGATACAAGTAGGTAATATTGGGTACAAATATATTCTAATTTTACTTTGAAAAACCAAGGGAGGATATTTTTGGTTTTTACAAAGTTGAAAGATATAAAAATTATTCTTTGAATTTGAAGGGTATAAAAATTTAGAAAAGGTATAAAGATTAATTGGAGGAGTTGAAGGGTATATTAGAAATTGATTTTTTTTTGGTCAACTAAGTATATATTGAATAAACCACAGTTATATATTTGAGTAACGTCGGGGAGACTCAAATCAGTTTTGGGTCAATCAACAATATATTCGGAGAAAATCTAGCAGGGAGCAGATTTAAGAAGGTCAAAAGAGTAAAAACAATGATTTGATAGCTGTTTCTGTTTCAACCATACCAATTTCCGCAATTAGTGTAGCATGCCGGTCCTATCAACCAATTAGCTTTTTTTTAATCGACACGTTAGCTTAAAATTTTATTTTTTTTGAATACCAGAAAGTTCTATACCGAAATTCGTAATTTTCTAGATCCGAAACCACATAATGTAATATTAATTTCGTCCCAAACATTACTCGATCGTATGACCTCTAAGCTATGCCTAGAATTTATTCGAGTCGAACTAACTACAATGGCATTTTAAGTTTCGGAACTTACAATGACAAGAAAACAAGAAAAAGGGAAGGTCTTTGTATAGATTAATGCTTAGTGACTAATTAGATAATAATGGTTACCATGTAATCAGTGATATAGAGGATTAGTATAATTAAGGATTACCTAATTACATTTAGGTTCTTAACTATATACATATTTATTAAACACCTCTTTAAAATGGAAGGACTTTGGTGACTCAAATCTTGAGGTAAGTGTGAGGTTTGGTAAAAATACTATAGGTGTCAAAATTGGTTTAAGTTGAATCATCTAATCTTAGTGAGAAAATCGATAATGTATTTGTACCGCATAAGGTAAAATTTTTTTGGCAGAATGTGTGACCTCGATATCTAAAAAATAGTTGATATAACCTATGTCTGTTGCCGCAAGTTCGCTGCAAAAATACATGAGAAAATGTTAAAATATTATAGCTACTGATTATAGTGACAATTATGTCCACTACGTATACGAGAAGGTAGAAAGAGTCTTGGCCATAATTGTAGATGAAGAGAGATGTGTCGACTAAAGAATTGACCAAACAAACGTCTAGAAAATATGTTTTGAGCTCTTCGAGGTGATGTTTACAAATGCACACACTAATAAGGAAACTCCGTTTTCAATTATACACATTGCTGAAGGTCAGACCCGGTCATGGATACAAGCAGATCAAATCTATGTTTGCAATCTTCAACATAATAAATAATATTTTGATGAATAATTTATGGAAATGTCATCAGCTGACTTGGTAATGGTCATGTATGGAGCGTTAATAAGTATGAGGTTCAAGCCTTTCCTTTTACTTGTGTCGAGATAAGGGCCCAATATCTCTTTTACAAACTAATTAGGATGTCCATAAGTTTTTTGGTTTGTGGCCTATAAACTTTTAGAGCCAGCTCTGATCAAAATCCTATTTGGCTTAAGGATTTTTTGAGAATGATGAGAACTGAGAAGACATCTATTATGGGTGTACATGTATGTTTTTAAACCATGGTTTCTTTCATTTCTTGTAACCGAAACAAATATTTGTAACACCCATTTTTTTAAGAGGCTTATTTAATAATAATTTTTTGATGATAACTTTTTGGTACAACAAATAAACGAATTCGTTGGTGTGACTCTAGTTCGCAATTATTGGAGATAAATAAACAAAAAAAAAAGTTTTTAGTTATGCATCTTATAAGTTCAAGTTCAACACCCTTAAAACTAATAAATAGAATGCCCATCATCTTTTTTTTTTTTTGGATAATATGCCCATCATCTTTATAGGCTAAAATATCAAAATTTACCTTACTCACGAGTCACGAACGTCAAGTACATTTAATCGTATGTCAACGTACATGTATACCATCACCGCAAGTCTCCCACGTGCGATGTATGAACGGGATTTACGTTCTCGTTCGCTTGTTATGATCCCAAATTTCAAATCCCTTTTTCATTGAGTTCATAAATCCATTTATATATTGGTTGCTTAATTCAATGAACCAAGGTATTAAACATATACGAATGCTTAAAAGTTAGGCAAACAAAATAAATGAGGAAATATCGCAAGATCACAAATACAATTGGTCAATTGGCCCCATTGGCCACTGCATGGCATATCATATTAATATGGACCTCCATGCATGCTTTTTTAGTTTGACTAGTCGCTTTAATTAGATTCATATTAATTGCTAACCAAACTCCACATCTAACAAATATGGGCCGTATGATCAGAATTGGAGTTCCCCATATGGAAATTTTTTCTTTGACGAAAACCTTTGCTTACGGAGCAATCAAATTCAACACGGATTCGTTATTAATAACAAAATGATACTATGATAATTATATTTCCAAATTTACCGGGATCATTCGTTTTATAAATGAATAAACAAGTGTATTAGCTACGGTCAACATTCACGCAAGTGTAGATACGGCTTAAATGCTTTAGAAGAGCCTTGCTTTTGAGTTTTCACGATAGCTTTTTGAGCTTCTCCGGCGGCGTTGTCACCGGCCGTCAACTTCTTCATCATCATACTATTAACTTTCAATTATTTAATTGATTAATATACAGTTGACTATTACGTGTGTGAGTAATCTTTCTCTAACTAACCTCTCTATATATAAAACCAAGAAGAAGAAGAGTGCTTGAAAGAGAAGGCAGATCTTGTAATTAAGAGTTTTAACTTTGGACTCAACCAAACGTTGATCATCATAAACCGGAAAATGACTTCTGCTAACGGAGGTGTACCGCCCGGTTTTCGATTTCACCCAACCGACGAAGAACTTCTTCATTACTACTTGAAGAAGAAGATTTCTTATGAAAAGTTTGATATGGAAGTCATCAAGGAGGTTGATTTGAACAAGATTGAGCCGTGGGATTTACAAGGTACGTTCTTATGTTACTAAACATAAGATAAAAAGATTAATAAACATACCATTGATTCAATTCTCTAATTAGTTACTATACATAAGCATTATTATTTTTTTATTCAGATAGATGCAGAATAGGATCAACGCCGCAAAACGAGTGGTATTTCTTCAGCCACAAGGATAGAAAATATCCGACAGGGTCAAGGACGAACCGTGCGACTCACTCAGGTTTCTGGAAGGCGACGGGACGTGACAAATGCATAAGAAACTGTTACAAGAAAATAGGCATGAGGAAGACTCTTGTCTTCTATAAAGGAAGAGCTCCTCATGGCCAAAAGACTGATTGGATCATGCACGAGTACCGTATTGAAGACACTGACGATAACCCTAGTGTATGTATCTTATATATATATATATTAGAAAACGTTAAAGTCCGTCCATTTTTTATTGAATGAACCAATCTATATATAATGCAGGAAGATGGATGGGTTGTTTGTAGAGTGTTTAAGAAGAAAAATTTGTTCAAAGTAGGGAATGAAGTTGGCTCAAGCATCAACAACATTAATAGACCTGAAGCTCGTAGCTTCATCCGTAGAGAAAGCTCTTACCAAGGAATCTCAACGTTTGAGCTCAACAAGCCTGGAGAGATTGGTCTTCATCAAAACCCACAACCACCAATGTTTCATCAGTCTCATCAAAAGCCTCTTTCAATTGGCTATGACTACTCATTGGCTCTTCTTCCAAGGGAAAGCGAGTACCAGCAAGCGTGTGAGCCATCACAAGTTGAGGTTGGCACGTGCAAAACAGTAGGTGAATTTGGAATGGTGACTTGTCACATGGGGAATCATGAAAATTCGTCTAGAGAGATTAGGTTTGAAGACGAAGGCAATGATAATTCATCCTCGGTCCAGCCACATTTGAATCTGATTTCTTTGCGTGGTGAAAATGGATTTCTAGGGTTATTCTAAATAGATGCTAATTATCTTATATTATATGTGTCTATGTATGATTGTTCTTGATTATATATATGTATCCATTTTATTTCATTCTGTGATTGGAAGCAAATGACTTCATGATAAAGTTAATAAGAATCGTACGTTTCAAGTAATTGATGTTTGTTGTGTTATGTATAAAGAATCCAAAAGGATATGTGTAAACTACCCAAAACAAAACACATTTTTTTATAAGATGAGGATGAACTGTCAGGTTTTTCTTATTTAAATTGTAATATTTAGGGGTGATTAGAAAAACAGGAAGTTTTTGTGAAGTATTATGGTAATTGGACAATTTACTATGGCAAATATTTTTATACACCTCTTGTGTAAGAGAAATTAAAAATGAAAAATTTTTTTTTTTTATAAAGAGAGTTACATTTGTACAGAATATATCATATATTCGCAGATATACAAATTATATCGTACATCGAGATGTATATTGTTGAAATAACGAAGTGTACACTATTCTTGCCGTACACCAGTATATGTTATATGCTATGATGTACACATTTCTGTCCCATATACCAAGATGTACACTGTTCCGTTGTGTACCAATTAGTAATGTTTGTACACCAATATATTCATACCAATATTTGTACTACATCAACACTTGCACATTGTTAATTTCAATGGCAATAATATAAATATGTTATGTTTCTTAGGATAAGAAAGTTTTACAAATAGTGTCAAATAGTAAACACTGCCCATTTATCTAATTAAGTTAAAAAAAACTATCCAATTAGGCAATTCACCCTAATATTTACTATGTGTCAACTGAAACCAATAGTCATTAGTAAAGGAGCTTATTTCTGGTTAAATGTTGGAAATGAAGTGTCAAATGGACCAAATTTTGTGATCGATTTAAGTGACTAATCAAGGCGGATTTAGTGAAAAGTTTAGAATCGATCTAATTAATAGTAGTGGTTCATGGCTCATGATCTGTTTAACAAATAAGTTAAGAGCAATAAGTAAAGATCTGAGTAACAAAAGAAAGGATTCGTAGACTATTATTGGTCCAACCGCGAATAAAAATTGAACATAAAGAAGAGGAACGAGAAGGGTTCATAGAGGTTGTATTGCCAGAAAATAGCAGAAAACTTCCAGTTTTCGAAAGCTAGATTGGCAAAGGTGAGAACTATTAGTATAGATAAGGAATATTCAAGATATAAGAATATAACGTATATATTTATGATTCTCAACTCACTTTTGTATAAATATGTGTATTATACAATTAATGAAATTATAAGTTCATAACTTCTCTACATGGTATCAGAGCAATTGATCTCACTTAAATTTTGTTTCTTCTTCTTCTTCTTCTTCATAGGCCGCCTTTCTTTCTAAATAAAACTTCTTTCTGTTTTTCGTCTTCTTCCATGGAGAAATACTCATCAAACTCTGCTGAATCAGCCCCATTCTTTAATTTCTCTAACCCAAAAGATTCTCTCATCTCTCTCAATATGTCCAATATCACAAAACTCACCCCATCCAACTTCATCACATGGAGGCTACATATTCATTCCCAGGTGCATGAACTCCACCGGTTCATCAGTGATGAAGATCACATACCTTCTGAAACAATCTCTACACCTGAAGGCACGATTCAGTCCAACCCTGATTTTGCTGCCAGGAAAAGTTAAGACAAGCTGTTGTACATCTCTAGATTAGACCATCCCAACTCTCAAACACTTCGTCATATGGTTTATAATTTTTCTATATCGCTTTCTTCTTTTTTTTGTGTTTTCTTTGATTTGCAACTCTTGTTCTAGTAATAAAAGTCACAAATTGTCATTCTCTCTTTCTACTCTTGTTTTTAATGGTCCATTTGATATTATATTTTATGATGTTGGACGACGACTTGTCTTGTCTTTTCCATGCAGCAAAATCAAAATTGGACTGAATCGTGCCTTCCAGTGTAGAGACCATTTCAGAAGGTGTGCGACCACTGGAGTTCATGCCCCTCAAGAAGAACATAAATCTGTAGCTGCCATGTGATGAAGTTTGATGGGGGTGAGTTTTGTGATATTGGACATATTGAGAGAGATGAAAGAAGCTTTAGGATTAGAGAAATTAAAGATCGGGACTGATTCAGCCGAGTTTGATGAGTCTTTCGCCATGGAAGAAGATGAAAAACATATATGGGTCTTTTTTTTAGAGAGCAAAACAAAATCCAGGATTGGCCGAAATAACAACAACGTTAGGCAGCATATGAAGAAAAAAAGAAATTAGATCCAGATCAATTGCTCTGATAGCATGTAGAAAAATAAATTTCATTGATCATATAACACACATATTTATACAAGTGTGTTGAGAATCTCACGAAGATACACATATATCTATACGATATATTCTCACGACACTTATGTTACCATACTTCTTATTTTGATCTTATGTTATATCACGAGTTGAATGCGAGTTGTATTTATATCGAATATTCACATGGTTGAACTTCCTTTGTGTTTATGGTTGAATATTCATGGCGTTCTTGAATATGGCTGATTTTATTTTTATTAAATGTAGCACGATTAAGTTCTGGTGTTTATTATTAGAGAAAATTCTATAAAAATACACTAATTATTTATTAATTTTCATAAAAATACACGAATTTTATGGATATTCAAGAAAATGCATGAATTAATTTTTTTCTATTATAATATATAAATTTTTAAATTGTATCCATTTAACATAAAATGATTTTATTTTTTATTTTTAACAAAAGTAATAATTAAATAAAAAATTATTTTATAATACTCGAAAAATAATTCTTCAGAAATTAAAAAACTAAATTATAAAATTAAAAAAAGACCAAAATATTTCGTTAAATTATTTAAATATTTAAATAAGTCTAAAATTTACCATTTATATTAGAATTACAAAATATTTTCATATAGTATACCTTTTACAAAAAAAATAATTCATTAAATATCAAATACTTTTTAAAAATTTATTACCATATATAAGGTAAATAACATATATCAACTTTTTCAAAATCATATATTTATATATAATATATTATTTACATAAGAAATTACCCAAATCACAAATTAATACAACCTATATTATTTTATTTACACACAATTTCATGATGTTATTTTCAAAATAGTGGTAACTTTACTGAAATTTTATGAATTTAATGATTTTTATTTTAAATTTTATTTTTTAAAAAGTATTAGGAGTTTTACCTGCTTTTTGGATATTTTATTTATGAATTAAAAATTTTAAAAGTTTAAATTATATTTTAAGACTTATTTTAGTGTTTATACAAATTTTTAGAATTTTTTTGGATTTTATAAAATATTTTTTATCAGAATATTTTTATTTGAATTAAAAATAAACATATATTACTGTTTGTAAAGCCCTATTTGTTAAATGAATACAATTTAAAAGTTTGTATACTATAATCGAAAAAAGAATTAATTCATTATTTTTTAGGATATCTCTCAAATTCATGTATTTTTATAAAAATAGATAAATAGTTGGTGTATTTTTTACGGAATTTTATCCTATTATTATTATAATGTGATTTTAACTCACAATTGATTTATGGCATGATGACTAATGCGTTTATAGAATGCATGTATTGAATACTGAAAGTATTGAATGAATGATTAAAATGTAAAATGAGTTAAGTAAAAGGAATTGTGGGAATGATCTAGTTAATGATGTATAATCATATATTTGTGTTGGTTTATGGCCAGCTTGCGCCTATGATTTGATATGATATCAAATCGGTTTAATTAATCGGTGATTATAAGAAATTATTAACTCTCGTAATTTTAAGAAAATTTATTCATATTTCTTTAAAAAGATATTTGCGTTTTATAGAAAAATGTAAAGAGACATGACACGAAAAACAGTTAGTTAAAGAGTGAGAGAATCATAAAAAAAAAACGTAAAAAAAAAGAAAAGTTTAAAGAATCAACCGAAACAACATTTGAATGTTGGCTAGTGATTGACTTTTATATATAATCTTAACTATGATTTATGTGTCCGTTTCCAGAATTGAAACCGTGTCATATTTATCATTTAAATCGGACTAAAATATGTGTTTGATTAAACGCTTCTGAATAACACTTGAGTTTAATAAGTCATGGGCTATATAGGCTTGAGGATCAAGACAAATACTCCATAGGATCTTTATTATATTTTGAGATATCGTGATTTGAAGATTTATCCTTAAGGTATTAAATAATGAGTTAATTGCAAAAAAAAGATAGATGTTTTCTCGAAAACCAAAAAAAGAAGATTGTTTCTCAATTTACAATGAGACATGTACTTTTCTCTCGAATAAGATAGCAGCAGCATGTAAGTTGCAATCTCGGACTTCAAAGGCCCAAAGGCCCAAAGGCCCAAACAATTAAGAATTGGTGGTCGTTTTGGGATCTTTGTTGACTGGAATCTTCCTTATCCGCTCGGTGGGAGCAGTGAAAGATGACCGGAGTGTGCGTTCCATGGTGCGGAGAAGCTTGTCGTTTTTTTTCCCCAATTCGCCGGCGTTTTCCGGTTTCCTCCACCTTTGCCTCCCTCTCTCTTCCACAGTCCTCCACTATGATCGTCGACGACAATCTCAGCTCATTCCTCGAGGTCTAATTTACTGTAAATCACCTCTCCGTTGATCTCTGTTCTACACTTCAATCTGATATTTTCCTAACCCTAGCGTCTTTTGTAGATTCTTCCAAGAGATCTTCGTCACCGTCTCCTAAACGATTCCCGCAGAAACCAGCTTGTAGAGGTTGTTATACTTCTCTTGTCAAGTGCTTAAAAATGGATTGAGAAATATTAAAGTGTGATGAATTTTGAATCTTGATTAGGTGATTATGGATTTGGGAAGACAACCTGAAGCACGTTATCTCGGAGAACCTGGAGGCCAATATCTTAGAAACAACGAGGTAAACTAATTTATTATGTTGTGTCTTTCATGATTTCATCTTCTTGTGTTAAGTGTATTTGAATTTGGATGCTTGTATCCATGAATCACTAGCTTAGGTATCTATGGAAGAACTAGAGGATGCTCAAGAGCTTGTAGGTGAATTTGGAGCTGATAATAGAGCTGGAATTGAAGGTACATTGCATAGGATATCGGCTATTCGAAATCGGAAAGGCTTCATTGTTGGTTTAACTTGTCGGGTTGGGAGAGCTGTGAGTGGTCACATTGACATGCTTTATGATCTTCTTCACTATGGGAAAAGTATCTTGTTCGTTGGACGGTACTTGTTTCTTGTTTTGCACTTACTTTTATGGTTCGTTTCACTCCTTTGATGATGATTGATGTGTCTTTGTTGAATTTGATTATAGGCCTGGTGTTGGTAAGACCACTGTTTTGAGAGAGATTGCTCGTGTTTTGTCTGATGAATTCCAGAAAAGAGTGGTGGGTTTTGCCTATTTAAAAGTTTTCTTAGCATTGAAGCTTCTGACTTTTAAGTGATTTAGTAAGGCGTATTGTGTGTTTTAGGTGATAATTGATACAAGCAATGAAATAGGAGGAGATGGCGATATTCCACACTCAGCTATTGGAGGTTCGCGTAGAATGCAAGTACCGAAGCCATCTTTGCAGCATAAAGTGATGATTGAGGCAGTAGAGAACCATATGCCTCAAGTGATCATCGTTGATGAGATTGGCACAGAAGCTGAAGCGCTTGCTTGTCGTTCCATTGCTGAAAGGGGAGTGATGCTAATTGGCACTGCTCACGGAGAGCAGCTACAGAACATCATAAAGAATCCTACTCTTTCAGACTTGGTAATAGTTTCTTCACTGCTTGTTCTGAATGTTATGTTATATCTTGTCTCGTGTTCTTTACCTTCTCATTGTTGGTTTGTAGATTGGGGGTATTGAGACTGTCACTCTTGGAGATGAAGAAGCGAGGGCGAGAAGGAGCCAGAAGAGTATACTCGAGAGAAAAGCTCCACCGACTTTTTATTTCTTGATCGAGATGCGAGAAAGAGACTATTGGATTGCACATCAAGTATGCCTCCTACTGTTTTACAAATTTGTTCTTGCTTCTTATATCAAAGATTAACAAAGCTTGTCTTATTTTACGCTCGTCTAGACCGAAAAGAGTGTTGATATGTTACTTCGTGGAAGGAATCCCATGGTTGAGGTATATATTAGTACTCAATAATATAATCATTTGAAGATATACATAACAATGACGATGATTGGTCGACTGAGATCAAACGATACTGATTTGACTTCTATAACTTACGGTTTTTAGGTGAGGAAAAGGGATGAAGAGCACAAGGTGGTGATAGAAAGATGGAAGGCTTATGACGGGCAAGGCATCTGAGCTTTCTTCATCTTTATGAAAATTAGGAATGACATTTCCACCAAAAAAATTGTCATGAACAAAAATGTTCGCAAAGGACTACAATCCATTTGTATAATAACTCATGTAATTTTGATATCATTGTGTATGGCAGAAAACGGTATCCTTTCACCATCCTTTGCATAGGAATAACGCAGAGGAAACGGATATGTCGTTTTTATTACATAATCTTAACAGTTTACCTATGAATAATCGACAAAAATATATATATATATTTTTGTAAAAATGATCATGATTTTTAACTGAGTATTTCCAACTAGCTAAAATTTACTTAAAATTTAAACTGAAAATATAAATCATCTTGGTTTTGTGTGTTTTTCTGTAACAAATATTGCATAATCTTAACAGTTTACCTATGAATAAGCGACAAAAATATTTTTTTAATTTTTTGCAAAAATGATCATGATTTTTCATGAGTATTTCCAACTAGCTAAAATTTAAAATTTAAACTGAAAATATAAATGATCTTGATTTTGTATGTTTTTCTGTAACAAATATGAAATAAACTTTATTCTCTTAAAAATTCATAAAAATGCAAGCATAAATTATTAAGAAAATTATAATTTTTGAGTATTAGCCATTTTTATTATTCTTTTAGGACTTCAATTTTTTTTATGAAAAATAAAATAAAAATAAAAATTATTTTTTCTTTTTCTACAAATTACATAGAACATTTGAATACGATTACATTTATATAGTTATTTTGTTAATTGTATTGATAAATTTTCACTTACTCTATAAAAAATATTCTATTTTCTAACGATCTTCCAAATCTTCTCAGAAGAAACCGACAATATTGGTGTTTTTTCGAAATATTTTTTTGTTCTTACTACATACCATTTGCTAAAAAATAGTGAAGTTCAGTTATAGTGTTCTAATTGGCAAATGGCTACGACTCACGTTAATATATATAATTATTCAAATATTTAACTAATTATGTCTCCTCCAAATATATATATATATATATATAAGAAACCATTCAAATTCTTTGGCAGCAATCTATTGAATATCTTCAAATTCTAAGAACATCTAAGACAAAGTACAATGATTTTAAGTTAAGTTTAAAGTGTATAACGTGTTACTTTTAAATAAATATATTCAAACCCCGCAAAGATGATTGTTAATAAACTTTCTTAATCTAACGCTCTTTATCATATGGTCTAATGCATTTTTATATCACCACCTCTCCGTTTTTCTTCCAAGTTTGAGCTCTTATGGTCCTTTTTTTTTTAATTTCTTTTTTTGGCAATAACATTCAAATCCACAAAGTTGATTATTTATAATTGATATCACTAAATTGAAATTAAGAAACTATTTTAATCTGTTATTAAGTTACATCTTTTGCTAATAGAAAACCATGACCAAAATTCTTTATCTCCAAATAATTTCATATTAATAACAATACCTTAGAATTAAGAAACATTTATAATCTAACCATTTTAGATTTACGAAAAAGCTGAATAATATAGTTTTGGTGAGACGTGTGAGACAAAAACATTATCACCACAACATTAATGGATATATTTAGCATTTCTGAACTTCAATTCGATAAGCAACATTTCTCTCGATAAGAATATGTTTAATCTCTCAAAAATTTATCTTACATTCTAGTTTATAGATTATTATTTATAATTAAATACCACTAAATTATAATTAAGAAACTTTATAATCCAATATTGAGTGAAATTTTTTTGAGAGAAAAGAAAACCAAGAAAAAAATTTACGTATGTCCATAGGTTTTTCTTATTAACAAAAATATTTTATAACTAACAAACTTTCTTATAGAAACAATAGCTTAAAATTATATTATATTATATATATATATAGTATAGAAACATTGAAACTAGACATCAATTACCAAGTTAATAACTCATACTTCTGAAACATTTATATGTTCAATCTCCCAAAAATATATCTTTTATTATAAGTTATATATGATTATTTATAATTGAGACCTCAACTTTAAACTAATTTTTTTTACTAATCTAATATAACGTTAATTTTTATCAATATAAAATCATGGCATAATTTTCATATCTCCTAACAACACTACCTTTAAATTTGGAAACTTTCCTAATCTATCTGCCTATTTATTTTAAAACCGCATGTTGAATGATAATATAAGATAATATTTGATCTCTCAAAACTCAAAAGTATATGTTTTAATCTAAGTTATATAAACAATTATTTATAATCGAAACAATTAGCTTAGAATTTTTTATAATCTAATATAAAGTTATTTTCATATTAATAGAAAACCATGACATTTATTTTTCATTTTCTAATTATTTCATTTAAAAACACTACTTCTAATTTTTTTTTTCTAATCTAACAAGATGATGAAATAGACTATATTATTGGTCGCTTAAAATCTATGACATAATTTCTTTATTTTGTAAACTATTTCCCTACTAAGAAAATTTCATAATCTAATCAGATGTTGATGTGAACTAATAGAATTGATTTTATAAAATTATACGTGAATCATACGTGGACAATTTAAGAAGTTTATAGCATGAACTATTATATGGTATACACTAGTTTTTAATCCATACCAAACATGGTTTTTTAAAATAAAAATTTACAGTTTATAGAGTGTTTCTCTCATAAATTTTTTTTAATATTTAAATAATTTTAATTTCAAATTACAACTTTTGTTCTTCTTAAATGTTTGATTTTTTTTTGTATAGTATATTCCCAGAATTAGAAAAAAAATCATCATAACATAATTTTATTATATAATCCAAAAAATCAAGACAATTCTATCCCCACCATAAATAATAGTATATATATAAATAACCTATTACAATTATTTGTTCAAAATAATTTTATGATTTTGTCACGAACATTTGTAAATTGATAGTTTGTTCTCAACTAGCTGAAAATCACTTAAAATTTACACTGAAACTATAAATAACCTTGATTTTATGTGCTTTTGAATAATAAATAGTAGATGAACCTTTTTTTTTTACAAAGTCACAAAAATGCATCGATAATTATTAAAATTTAAATTTTTGAGTTAGATATTTTATTAAATGTTAGGACTTAGAAGTCTATGAAAACGAACAAAAAGTTACAACTAATTTTTTATTTTTTATTTTTTATTTTTGAAAAACTACATAGAACATTTGAAGCAAATAACATAAATCACATGAATCGAACACGAATATATTTTTACTTTTTATTTTATTAGTTTGATTGATAAATTATCAGTTAATTTATCAAAGAACATCACATATTTTTGACCAGTTTTCCAAGTCTTCCCATAATGATATTGTTCTTATTAAATTTTGGTAAAAAATCATCAAGTTCAATTATAGTATTCTAGTTGAAAAATGGCTAGTGACTTATGTTAGAATCTATAATTCTTCATTATTTAACTAATTTTATAGTTTTCCAAATATTTTTTCTTAAAGAAACCAGTCTAATTTATTTACTAAATCGACCTAACAATTAAAAAAAATATATGAGAACCCAATTTAATTAATTTGGACTTGTGGAGTTTTATTTTAAACCGGTGATATTGGACAATTTATTTCCATGTATGATTACTTTACAGAAATTTTGCACTTTTCACCATATGTCCAAACACCTTTTAAAACTTTACAATTTGAAAAGCCGATTATGATCTTTAGGGGATTATATATACTCTGACTCTCTAAATATACTAAATATCTCTAGCATGTGGTTCATAGGTTTTTTAGAACAATTCTTTGTTTTTCTCCCAAACTCTGAATGAGCTATCTTGACCCGTTTTTAACAACGATATATTGGATTTTTTTTTGTAGCAAATACTAAAAGGGGCAGGGGGTTGTATTGAATGAGAGATTTGGAGTGATTTATATTAAAATGATAAATGTTATTGGATTGGTCATTTGAAAATGAAAAATCAAATTTAGTGTTATTGAAAGCATTTTAAGTAGTGGATTTGAGGTGATTTGCATAAATTTAGGTGACATTTAAGGGAATTTCTTAATAAAAATACAAATATCTAAATCTCATGGTTTTAGTTGAGATTTCTGAGATTTTTAATAATAAATTTCTCAATTTACTAAAATTTATCAAAATTATCTCAAATCTCGTTAAAACTTAAATAACTCTAAACCCTTTATTCAATAAACCCCCTAAAAGTATTTACTCTAAATACATTGTTTTAGTTAAGTTGAAAGTATAAAATATGTTACCTACCTACCAGTGATGAGCTGGCCTAGTGGTTAGGAATGAGGCTGATAAGAGAACCAATGTTTCGCCGTCTCAGCATATGCCTTTGATCCGTTTGCCATCCGGGTCATCGTTGTTCAGCCCCAAAACATGGTCCATGATTTTTCAGCCATCGCCAGTCTCCTCTCTTTTCTCTTTGTTGACTCCTTCCTCGTCGTCCTTGCTTCGTGGTTCTCCATCAGCGCCTACGGAGAATAGAGGCTCTTTCATTTGGTTGAACAATAATCATTCACTGCCTCCGATGATGAGCCCTTCCACTGGTTTGAAGAGCAACCCTTCATTGCCTCAGATGATTATGTCCACGAGATCTAACCCCATGAGAGTTTCTGGCAATACTGTGCCAATGAGAAAGGCTCATAAACGGTCAACAAGTGATACCGTTGGACTCAATTCGATGATTCCTCTGAATTTTCCTGTACTGAACGATCCTAAACCATTAGAGCCGTTGATTGGGGAATCAAACAGAGGAAAAAGGTGTTGGTGAGATGGAATCTGATGAGGAATTTCAGAAAAGTTTCAATTTCAATGCTTTTATGAATTTGAACTTTAATGATTTTAGCTTTCATGAGAATGAAGATGAGATATTTATAGATATCAACGATTTGGAAGATGAAAACATTGTGGTTGAGAGTGGGTCTAAGACTAGATCGACTAGTTCGGGTGTAAAGAGAAGAGCAAGCCAAGAATAAGAGCTTTTAAGCAAACACTACATAAGTGTTTCATTGGATAGTTGTTCCAATGACTTAGTGAAGAAGCCTCCACTTCCACCTGCGAATCTTATGGGTATAGTTTCCTAAACCAATTCGGTGCATGGAAATGATATTGTTGGATCTGGTTTAAAACAAGACGAAAGGTAGCTGAGATCATTGTGTGATCGAACTGCTTTTTTCTTTACTCACACGATATATGGTTTTTTGACATATATTTATATGGATGATTTTTCAGAATGTTGGCAAACCGACAGCCAGTTGCATGTTCGAAGGAGAAGAAGGCTCGGCGCATGGCCTACTTAGAACACAAATTGCAGTTTTTTGAGGTTAGACATTTCACATTAGCAATCATCTACTTTTCATTTCTTAACGGTTCCATTAAGGAGCTCAAGTTTTTATTGTTGTCGCATGTAGAAAAAAAAACGGCGATGGTGAATGAGAACAAGGAACTAAAGATTTGAATTGAAACATTGAAGCAACATTGCGAAACTTGGTGATAGTCGGTCATATTAATTTTTATTGATACTTGAACAAGGTTTTTTGTTCTGCAATCTTCTTCTAGATCTTCCTTAAGGGCAATTATTGCTATTAGTAACAAAATATTTTTGAATGAATATATTTTTAATTGTGAAATTATACATTTATTTATCTTGGCGATACCAAATACTTAAAATGTTTCTCATAGAATATATGTTTTTATGCAGCCATGTACAAACAATTGAATGTAGAAGGGAAAATGTTAAAGGAGGCAATAACCTTGAACCAACAATTGAGTGTACAAGTTCGACGCTTAATTTTGCAACATCCGTAAATGAAAAATTAAGTGCAGATATTCAGCAGCTAAATTTGACAACAAGTGAAGTGATGCAAAACCCCAACAACTTTGAAATGTTAAACATGAAACCAATGAATGAAAACATATTGCAACAAGTCAACTTTAATTAATACAATCAGCCATAACCCCATTTTTATAATTCGAATCAACAAATGGAAGGAAGTGGATGTGAATTTCATGATCCTGCAAACTTATTGATTAAAGTTATTTTATTCAGTTTATCAATTTTTTCCTGCCATGTTGATTAAATTTCTATCTAAATAATTTTTTTTTGTACTCAGTCCTTTAAAAAAAATATTTGTGTCTTTTTATGTATCTATTTGCTAAATTACATAATAATAACCCAATGTAAATAGAATTAAGTGGCATTCCCGAATGTTACGTTCCTTTTCCAGACCAGTCAATGATTGCTTGCTTTGGTCAACCTTTCAAAGAGATTTTTTTTGTTACTTTGCTATTTGCATCGTCGATTGGTGAAGGAAAAAAAAAGTACACATAGATACGCTTTCTTATTTCCTTCCTTGCATGTCAATTTTTTATGGATTCAACTTTTATTCGATTTGGAAAAATCAATTATTGTGGGTTTTTTTCCCATATCCATTTTGTATATTCACAAGTCTTTAAACAAATATTTATTATAGTGTTATCTACAATTTCAAACTTTTAATTAGGTTTTTTGTTCTCAAATTTTGTGAGTTCTATATTTTCCTTTAATTCACTTAGAAATGGGTGGTGATACATATACTAATATGATGCATAAATTTCATTCTTTGTTTGGTACACCGTCTTCTTCAATCTATCATTTGCACTTTTATCATGCTTTTATTCACTCTCTATAGTTACTAAAAACTTTTAACCGCACACTACGAAGAATAAAGTCGGATTGAATATTATTCAATTAAGAAAGGAAACAATTGTCTTTAAAACAAATTAAGTATCTTACTTAGTTTTAAATCTATTATTAAGTTTTTTCTCCGATTCATCATCCATTGTTTCCACAAAATCTAAGTATATATTATCCGAGCTGTAAAAGATATCAACCAAAATTAACCAAAAAAAATATAATAAGAAATAAAACATGTGATATGCATTTAATGGAAGGTAAAGAGAAAGTTAAATATTGGCATTTTGGTCAAAGTAAATTTGATGGAAGAAAAATAATTAATAAATCAGTTACTAATGCTACTTAATTATTTTTCAATCTTCAGTATATATTAAGCAAGTTGACCCTAAAATCAACAACCAAAAAAAATAATTCCATAGTAAAAACAAATAAGGGATTAACTTAATTAACTACAAAATTAATTACGTGCCAAAAAATTTAAATTTAACTAAACTGACCCAAGAAAAATATATCTACCTTATATTTGTAAACTACTAATTTATTTCTCTAAAAATTTGGTTCATATAATGTTTTTGACTTCAAATTTGGGTTTTATTTAATAGAAAAATATTAATTAACCATATATATAAATAAAAGACTTTGAAGAAGTTAAAAATTATTAAACTCAAAACACATTAAAAAAGGTGACTATTAATGATTTTTTCTATCATTGTCACTTGGCATTATTTGTTGTTTTTGGCGTTTTCTTGTTCTTAGGATCTATAAAAAGTGGCTCGTGCAAACAAATAATCCAAGCAAACAAGAAAGATATTATAATTTCTCTGTGTTTTTTTTTTTCATTTGTAGTATTTTGATTAAAACCATAGTTGTAGTTGAGAAACTCTTTATTGCATTTCCTCTTTATTTTTAGTCAAAATATCCGTTTTTCTCTCAATTTTTGTAATTAATATATGACAACTTTCATGCAATATGAATATCTCGATTGGAAAGGTTTAATCTTTGATGCTTTCAATCATAACTTGAAACTGCTTGGGTTTTTGTGTGAAGTGTTTTATTTTAATTTATTTATCCATCAAATTTGATTTCGTTTATAAGAAAATAATAAGTGATAACTCCAATTTGACTCAGAGACTCCATTTTTCGTCCCTTTTCAATCTCTCTCGATGGATCGAAGTAATGATAACCCTAACTCTACTCAAATCCAATATCCTGTTAATAATGAGGTTGATAAGAGAACCAACGTCTTGTCGTCTCAGCATATGCATTTGATTCGTTTGCCAGCTTGGTAAACGTTGTTCAGCCCCAGACCATGGTCCATGATTTTTCAGCCATCGCTAGTCTTCTCTCCTTTCTCTCTGTTGCCTCCTTCCTCGTTGTCCTTGTTTTGTGGTTCTCCATCAGCGCCGATGGAGAATAAAGGCTCTTCCATTTGGTTCAACAATAATCATTCACTACCTCCGATCGTGAGCCTTTCCACTGATTTGATGAACAACCCTTCATTGCCTCCGATGGAATATCCATGAGATCTAATCCCATGAGAGTTTCTGGCAATACTGTGCCAATGAGAAAGGCTCATAAATGGTCAACAAGTGATACCGTTGGACTTAATTCGATGATTCCTCTGAATTTTCCTGTACTGAACGATCCTAAACCATTAGAGCCGTTGATTGGAGAAACAAACAGAGGAAAAAGGTGTTGGTGAGATGGAATCTGATGAGGAATTTCAGAAAAGTTTCAATTTCAATGCTTTTATGAATTTGAACTTTAATGATTTTAGCTTTCATGAGAATGAAGATGAGATATTTATAGATATCAACGATTTGTAAGATGAAAACATTGTGGTTGAGAGTGGGTCTAAGACTAGATCAACTAGTTCGGGTGTAAAGAGAAGAGCAAGGCAAGAATCAGAGCTTTTAAGCAAACACTAAATAAGTGTTCATTGAATAGTGGTTTTTCAATCGTCCTTTCAACTTTTTTCCTATTTCACTTTTTTATCATTAACTATCTAAATTATGGTCATTAATTATTATATTTATGTAACTTTTATTAAAAAAATATCTTAGGATGCAATTAATTTTAAATCAGAAAAACATAAAAATAAAAAATATTATTTGATGATTAGGATGATAATGTGGACATTCTAATGGATAGAGAACTCCCCCATTATGTATATATGATTATCAACTCTATCTTAAAACCAGTTTCTCTATCATAGTATGGTGATTTTTTATATCATCTCCTCTCTATTTTCTTCCTATGCTATGAATGAGCTCTCATGCCCTCTTTTTTATTTGGAAGTAACATTCAAACCCCACAAACTATTTTAATCTAATATTAAGTTAATTTTTTGTTAAAAGAAAACCATGACCAAAATTATTTACTTGAAATTATTTCATATTAGTAACAATACCTTAGAACTATGAAACTTTTCTGAGTTAATTTTTTTTTACTTTTTAATCATAAACTCGTTTGAATACTACTTTAGAATTTAGAAATTTCCCTAATTTGATATTAGGTTAGTTTCCTTTTCAAAGTTAATAGAAATGTAAAATTTAATTTCTTTATCTCATGAAATCTTTCCTATTTTAATAACAGTAAAAAAAAATTTCCGAATCTAACATTAATTTAATTTAGAAGCTGAAATGGACCAATAAAATTTTATAAAAAATTATAAGAATTGTACTGTTTTATATAATTTTTATTCGAAAAACTTAAATACTTAAATGTTATCAGTTTCAACTACAGTATTTTCTGCTTTTAATGATTTGAAAATGTTAGTATAATATGTTTAAAAATTTGGAAAAGATTATCATTGTAATTATGTAATCTTATTTTATAATCCAATAATAGTTTTCTATGAACAATCGATAACATATGTGCTCTCATAAAATAATCATGATTTAGTCATGAAAATTTCTAAATTGATAGTTTTGTCCGACTGGTTGGAAGTCACTTTAAATGAAAACTATGTTGATTTTTTGTTGTTTGAGTATTACAAATTGATAGTGAAATTTTTATTTTTTAAAATGCATAAATATTTTTAAAAAATTTAAAATTGGTCAATATTAGTCATTTTCATTATACTGATAGGACTTAAGATTCTATGGAAAATACTAAAAAAAGTAAAACAAAAAAAAGTAAAAGACATCAACCATTAGAATAAAATATTATTATTATTTGTTTTCATTTTATTAGTTGCATTGATAAATTATTATTCAATTTATCAATAAAAATTTTCATCTTTTTAGTGAGGTTTCCAAGTCTTCTTAGTGGAAGTCATGGAAGTATCCAAAAATCTTAGCGTTTTTGGAAATATTGTTTGTTCTTGTTATTGTTTTGCTAAGAAGCTGTCACATTCAATTGTAGTTTTCTAATTTGATTCATGTTAGAATCTATAGTTTTTTAATATTTAACTAATTGTGTAGTTCTCTAAATTATTTTAGAAAACTATTGAAATTAATAAAGACAAACCCGCATGGATATTTATTAGAATTTACTATTTATATAGTTTTTATCTGTTACAAATATATATGAAAATGTTATCGGTTTCAGTTATAACATTCTTTCCTTTCTAAGTTCAATTGTAGTTTTCTAACTGAAAAATGGACATAAACTCACGTTAAAATATATAATTCTCAAATATTTAACTAATTATGTAGTTTTCTAATTTTTTTTTAAGAAAATATTTAATATCTTTACTAAATCGACTTATAAATTAAAGAAAAATAGAAAATCTAATTTAATTAATTTGGATTTGTGGAGCTTTGATCCAAACCAGTGTATTTGAAATTTTACGTTTCCTTGTAGAAAATTAAACCAGTGTTATTTATACATAAAGCAACTTCTTTAAAATCTAGAAGTTTTTTTTCAGTTAGAAATTTTCCTTTTCGTTATTAATATTTTTGTCGTTTAAACTCAAAATTTCTAAAATTAACATTAACTTTTAATTTTCTTATTTAAAAAATATTAATTTTTAATTTAAATGTGATAACATGTACCAATAGAATTAAGTTTCTAAAATTTTATGTGAACGGTCTTAGAAGCAAATAGGTTCAATTTTTATATAGTATAGATGTAGAACTTCTTAACAGCTATTTATCACCCTATTAAAGATAAATTAAAATTTAATTTTTATTTTTATCATCTGTAGTATGGGTGCGAATTGGGTCGGTTCAGATAATTTCGGGTCGGTTCTTTTGTTTCTTGGGAATTTTGGGTTGGGTCAACCGTTGCCGAAATAAACAAAAAACGATTTGGTTTGGTAATCAGTTAATTCAGTTCGGATACTTGTGATTTAATTTCCACCGAATTGAACCAAAATTTTTGTTATTCAGTTAACCGAACTTCATTTGGTATGCTTCTAATCGAAAAAGGGGTAACAAAATAGTTTTTTAGTTGGGACAAATCTGAAATCCCACACGTATAAAAGTACAACTAAAACTTCTAGGGTTTTTGAATTTCCCACAAAGATGGTAAGCTACCGTTTAATATATGAAGAAAAAAGAATGAGTCAAGGTGGCGGTGAGAATGAGCGAAGGAGAAAGAGAAATAGTGAAGAATGAAGGCAAAGACGAGAAAGAGTTAAGAATAGCAAGAACAAGGGATGATAAGGAGAGAATGAATCGGTTGAAGAAACGAAAAAAGTTGTCTCGACGGTGATGCGACTAAAATCTGGAAGGAAAGTACAAACGAAAGATGCAGCTATAATCTCGGTTAACTGAAAGGTTCGATGAACCGAACCAAAAACTGAATTGCAAACAAGAAACTACTGATCAGTTTATCTTATCTCCAAACCGAATCAAACCTGTATATGGTTCGGTTTAGAAATTTTGATTTGGATTAGATTCTCAGGCCTAGTCTGAAGTAAGTAAATAACTATTTTAGTCACATATATTACAACTATGCCATTCATTTAAGTATATGTAGACTAGCCAAAGTTCTCTTAAACGAAATTTTGTTTTCATTAATTAATATTTTATCAAAAATTTCTAACCGGACATGTGTGGTTTACATATACTGGTTCGATATACAAAAGATTTGGTTAAACCGGAAACAAAATCGGCGATGGCAAGAAAACGATCACGAGGCGAAATATGTCCTCTTCCTCCCACTTCGGCACCGGAATCCACCATGTCGTCCCCCTTCAAGCCACTAGATTCGGCAACCTATCTATCCGGTCTAAGGAGGAGCTCTGGAATCAGGCATGCGAAGATGAGCTGACTGCACCTGCCTTCGCCATTCCCCGCCGTCGTGAGTGCATAGTAAGCGTGAAACGCTCACCGCCTCTTTCCTCGACTTTCCGAGTACCCTCCGACCACCGACGGTGATTTATGCTATGTATCTATCCAGAGTAGTTGCAACCGGTGGCTTTTCGTTTGATTTGATCCCTAGATCTTCTGTTGTCTTCAAACGAAACCATCACGGAGTCCAGTTCAACCGTGAGCGCTCTCTCTGAAACTGTCGCCAGCAAAATCTGTCTCGTTGCCATGGTCATACCTTACAGGGGCGGCTTAGTATAGGGAGCGAAGGGTGCGATGGTCCGGGCTCCAACTCCAGGTTCAATAATAATAGGGCTTCAATTTTTTTTCCTAACATATATTATGATATGATGGGTTTGAGTTTTAGTAGTGACAACCAACTACAAATCCAATAATAGAAGTGTCCTCAATTTTTTGTTCAACATATATTTGCAGGATTTCAAAATTGGATAATGACACAATGACATCATAATGTATTTGTCAAAAAATATTAGAATTCAAACAAAAATAAATAAAATTAGTTAGTAGTTATTTAAAAAAATTCCTTCAAAAATTTTGAATTTTAAGTTTAATTATTCTTTTTAAATAAGTAAGTGAAAAATTAATTATCGGAGCCTCAAATTTTCGTTTGTCATAATAATATTGAGTCAGCTCTGATAGTATATCTCAGCGCTGCCAGAGATGTGGTGACCGAACCTCCCTCACCAACTAACATACAGGACGTTGAAGCTCAACCAAGTAAAGAAACGGGGAATCTCCCAAGACGCCGGCAAAATTGGTAATCTCCAGAAAGCCAAACGGAGGAAACAGATGAGGTGGCTAGAGTTTTAGTGTTATACTATTTGAAAGAAGAGAGAATAACGACTGGCCTCCTCGAAGTGCTTATTAATTCCTAAACGAAGTCTTTTAATAATAGATTAAAAACAATAGGATCCAAAATGTGAATAAAGGAAAGTCTCCCAAGCAAGAAAAACAAGTTGAGGAAAACTAGGCATTTGAACAGATTTGTTCAAAGTATATAAAGAAAATATCGAGTGGAATAATTTTATGACTCGGAAGGCTATGTATCCATGTAATATCCCAATCTGAAATAGGCTAATCAACATAAGTTGATCAGAGATATGGCGGAGGTTAGATGGTCATTATTTTGTATCATGTGTCGTAAAAATGTGAAAACATGTTGTTATTCGAAATTCGAGGAACCGGGAAGGCTCATGACTCAATAACAAAAATAAAACGGGAAAAATGTCTTAAAATGTTTTAACTCAATAACAAAAATATAACCGAGAAAATGTCTAAAAATATTTTAATTTTTAAATTGTATACATTTAAATTCTCAACTTTCAAAATATCGTTTAAAAGTTTAAGTTTCTGTTGACTTCATGATTAAATGGTTAATTTATGTTGACTATGCCATTTACGTTAAATCGAGAGACGAAGCACGTTTAAGGGGTGAAATATTCCGTTAGAAGTTTCTGTTTAATCAAAACGACGTTGTTTCCCTCTTATTAAAAAAGCTCAACTTTCAAATTGTATATGTTTAAATCCTCAACTTTCAAGCTGTGGATGTTTAAATACCTAAGTTTTTGTTGACTTCATGATTAAATGGTTAACTTATGTTGAATATGTCATTTGAGGTACACCGTTATATCGAGAGACCGAGCACGTTTACGGGGTTAAAACTTTAAAATTCTTTTATTGGTTATTTGACTTTCCTATGAATATTAAAAAAATTTTTAATCAGTTATCGTCAACGCTTAACGCTTAAAACGATAACCGATAAAAATGTTAAATCTATTAAATATATTCTTAATATACAATTCGATGGATGCTGATCGAATCGGTTATCGCCAACGCTTAACGCTTAAAAAAACTCAATCTCTCGAGGATTTTTAGAGAATTCCATGGAAAATTTTCTGAGATTCATATGAGTGCAGGTGGTAAAAACGTCACTGGATTCTGTTTCTCTAAAGGTGGATTTCAATTTGAGAAGATTTTTGACATCTTGATTATGGTTGGATCTCGATGAAACGACCAAAAGTAGAAAGAGAAGACGAACGATAAATAGTCGTCAAAACATTGGTCATTTTGATTAAACGGAAGTTGCTCTCTCGATTTAACGTTGTGCTTCAAATGTCATAATCAACAGAAGTTAACCATTTAATCATAAATTCAACGAAAACTTAGAAATTTAAACGTCTATAATTTGAAAGTTAAGGATTTAAACGTTCATAATTTAAAAGTTGAGATTTTTTTAGTAAAAGAGAAACGATGTCGTTTTGATTAAACGGAAGCTGCTATGGAGGCTTTCATCCCGTAATCGTGCTCCGTTTCTCGATTTAACATCGTGCCTTGTAGTCAACAGAAGTTAACAATTTAATCATGAAGTAACAAAAACTTAGGTATTTAAACGATATTTTAAAAGTTAAGGTTTAAACCTCTACAATTTGAAACTTTTTTTATACATTTTTCCCAAAATATAACTGAGAATTGAGACGATAAAAGCAAAATAAATGTTTTATGAATATGAAGAGGAAAATAAATTTTTAAGTAGTAAGTATTCTAGAGTGTGACTTTAGTGATCCGAGTAATATTGGATTTCAGACTAGAGATGTTCTCGTAGCTTCCGGAAGTTGTGGGATATTAGTAATCATGGATTTCTAACTTAAAACTAATTGACAATAAGTAGAGAGGTCCATATAACTTATATAAAACTCTACAAATCTCTCAACTTCCAATGTAGGACAATTCTAGTACGAGAAATATCCGATTTGCATCTTGAATTTTACAAATTCATAGTTGTCTCATAAATTACTGATTAAATGAATTTTTTGGATTTGTGATAATTTTTTCATAAGGATTATATCTGATTTAGTAAATTTCTTAGGATACTGAAGTATAAATCAAATTAGGCGTAAATAATCAAGCTTAAGAGTTAAGCTAGTCACGTTTGCTTACAGTTGTGGTTATAAGTGTTTGACAACAATCATGCAAATCATTACATACTATTCTACATTGTTTGGAATCGCTAGATTTCAACAGAGATTTCGAATCACTGGTTGCGATTGCGGTCGATTTAAAACATATTTTTATATTTTAAATATATCATTAGTAATAAAAAAAATTTTAAAAATCAAATGCAAAACTAAAAACAAAAGTTTTAATTCTCTCTTATCAAATGTTATCATAGTAAATTCTTAAATACTTTATATATATAGTATCAATACTAAAATATATTTATAAGGATAGATATATTTTTTGTATATAAAAAATATATCCGAACCTCTTAAAATAAATTTCCCTCAACTGCATTTGTTTCTAAGTGTTAAGTCAGTCGAATAAATCGCTTAGTAATGATTAAAACCGCAACCGTGTGCTTCCGCAAACTTTCGCATCCACAATAGTATACACTGTATTTAATCCAGTTAGGCCGATAATAACATTTTCACAGTTTTTTGTTGTCATTTATTTGAAATGAATAGGAGTATCTCCAAAGTACAAAAGAGGTGAAGTAGAGAACTAACACCAAAACAGAACAAAAGCTCAAAAACAGAGAGAGAATCAATTACAATTTTCTTCAAGAATGCGAGAGTGAAGCCACGCAGGACCTCCGACAGCTAAGTATGATCTGAAACGCCCATCTTGAGTAACTCTCTTTGCAATATCTCGAGCTAAAAAATTAGCTTTTGAATGAGCTGTTAAAAATTGAATGCTATTAAAAGTCCGCTTTAACCCGAGAATTTGATCGATGGAAGATCTTTACTGAGGCCATTTTGTTGCATTGTTCCTGCATTGACAGCTGAGTTGTGTTCAGACCAGACTTCGACATCACGGAAATTTATATCCTTAAGACTCTGAAGATTCCATTTCAAAACACGAACTTCAGCTGCCACTCTAGTCGTTGTCGGCAAAAAGGCTTTTTGAGCATGAAAAACCACATCTCCAGTATAATCACTAACAATGGAAACTCATACACTCATAAAGGTTTAAGAACCCCTCCTACAGGTTTTGACCAACGCTTCTCCTTCAATGTACCAATTCGTAATCGTCGATAGATAGCAACCAAATCTTCCTCACAAACTTGATAAAGAAGAATATTCAAATCATTTTTCACAACCTATGTTGTATATATAACACTATTTTGAATATCTTTTTGTTTTACACAATTTTGTGTGATGTAATGTCACTTTACCCTCGTACTCACATTTTTCAATGGTCTATGAGCTAAAACACCAAAAGCAAAAGAATCATTTATCCAAACGATCATTCTCACCATATAAATACACACAAGATTTTATCTCGTCTCCCACCACCTTTCACTGGTACCATTTCTTGTTGGTTTAGGTTTCGTTTGCGTTTATGAATTTGCTTAAATACATCATATGTTTGGACCGGATAGACCCATGACGGACCTGCGCCCGATTCTAGATTTTTTCTACGCAGAGGTTCATAGTGGGTTTAGCACGTCACTGAGTGCAGAGGAAGATCTCTAGTGGGGTTGCTGCCTGCTGGCACATCCCGCTTGTGTAAGGATAATTTTGGGGTCACGTATATATTAATCAATGTGATAGAGTCATTATATAATTAGTTTAAATTTGTGTGGTCAATAAAGTAAATGATATGAGGCATAAATGTTGTGGAATATTAATATGGATACAATCAATAGTTTCTAATCTGATGAAAGACCAAATAAGAAATTGATTTTCTATATAAATATAGAGGGTTATTGGTCCTCAAAGAAATCTTAACAACACATACATAAAATTCTCTATATCTCATTCACCAGAGACCTAAAGTTATGCATGGTGTGCTTTGGAAGATCTAATCCCAAAATTAAACCTAAATTGTGAATTTATCATAAACTGATATGACATTAGATTTATGAGATCAAATATCTCTTTCAGCTTGGACTTCAAGAGACTTTTCGATAAACTTCTTCTACACACTAGATTGACATATGTCCACTAAATTGGCCATAACTTTTGAACCGCTAGTCCAATTAATCTAAAACCACAGCCATAGTGAAACAATAACTCAATTTCCTATGTCGTAACCAAATTTGAGCTAAATGTCAAAACGGGAAACCCTTATTCCGAAACGATGTTTAAGACATTTAAACTGATTCTACACCAGAATTTTTTTCCTTTGCATCCAAAAGTGTCTCCTCCACTATTTTAACCTGAAATAATTCAAAAGAAACAAATAAAAAATACAAAAAACACTCTAGGACTCCTAAATGACAACAACACACATTTGGTCAGTTAAATATAAAGAAACCACCAACTCAAATTTTAAAATATGATGATCAAAATGATTAAAATTAACAATAAGTAGAGAAGTCCATATATCTTATATACAATTCTACAAATCTCTCAACTTCCAATGTAGGACAATGAGAAATATATGATTTGCATCTTGAATTTTACAAATTCATACTCATCTGATAAATTACTGATTAAATGAATTTATTGGATTTATGATAATTATTTCATAAGAATTTCATCTGATGTAATAAATTTCTTAGGTTACTTAGGTTACTGAAGTATAAAGCAAATTAGGGGTAAACAATCAAGCTTAAGAGTTAAGCTAGTCATGTGTTCATATCCTATTGGTTGCATGGCCATTAGGAAGTCATTAAGCTAATCTAGACAATTTCTATCAGAGTTTGTGTCGTGTCAAGTCAAAGAAAGAGTTGTGGTCTTATGGTTGGACACGTGTCCATTATGTTCCATATTAACAAAACCAAGTCTCATCTTTCTATGCGTCTCATATATTTTTCTATATATCCTCCCATTTTTCATCCAGCATTCATCTCTCCAAGTCTCCTAGACCATTTTTTGGTCTTCCTAGATTTGTCTTCCTCTTAAGAACTCATATAACATTCTGAGCTTTCCAAGATCAATCGCAAGTCCTCTTTTACCGCAAGGTTTCCAAACTGTTATGTTTCTCTAAAACGAATTCATGCAAGCAAAATGATTTCCATCTCGAATGCATGAGTCAAAATATGTGCTTTGGCAGGAGATTGGCTATAACCACCATGAACTTAATTGTTTCTTTCTATTCGGTCTGATTTAATAGAATTTCGTAAAACGTTTTCAAAGCTTTCTCTTCCTACATTTCCTTGGAGCTTGCTTACATATTCTTCTCAAAGCTTTCTCTTCCTACATTTCTTTGTAGCTTGCTTACATATTCTTCTCTGTCTCTTCAAGTTTTTAGGGGCCAGACGAATTCTCCGTGAACCACCCTCCTCTGCTGCTAGGTCAAATCAGAAAGTGATTAACAATTTGATCGAAAAGAGGTAAATGAGTTGGTTTTCCTTTCCGTGATGAGCTTTAGGAGTACTTCTATCATGAGTTGCATGATGTCTAGGATGAGATTTCAGGCTTCGAAAAGCATCTAACCTCTTTTTGTATTATATAATTATACTTAAGTTATTCGAAAAGCCTCTAACTCTTCATGGCTTAGAAGTTATCTATCGATCTTACCCGTTTATCGAATTAGCTATAAAGTTCACTCGAATATTTATATGTGATATATGTAATTATGGCCTTGAACGGCAATATATAGTTTCTGGAATAGTTTTTGGTTTTAGATTTTCCTAAAATCTAGTTTATAGCCATTCATGATTTTGAAAAATGGATTCCCTAAAAAGTATAGGGAATCTACATTTTGATGGATTTTGCACATTTGTGAAGAGAATCCAAAATTATAATTTTAATAGTTTTTAAGAGATTTTGTTGTGCCATTTTTTAATTTTTTTTTCTTTTCTAAAAATTTTCTATTATTATTTTTTTTTGTTTTTCAATAATTCTGTTTACAATAATTCTTTAAAAGTAAAATCCTATTCTATAGGTGTTTTCCATATGACTTTTAGTAACTATTTTTTATTTACATATTTTCTATTTTAAAAATATTTTTATTTTTATCAATTAATAAATCTAAATACCATTTTTTCTATTTTAGAGCAAAGTTTCTTCATATTTTTCTTTTACAAATAAAAATCTTATCTCCATTTGTCTCCAAAGGAAGCTTGGATTTTGCAATAACCCAGTTTATTTTTTAGCAGTACTTTTTTGGTATTATGAAATTTGGAAGTTGTTATTTGATTATTAAAATTTAATATTATTATTGAATAATTTTCAAACACATAGAATCAAAACTAAAAATCAAATAGAAAACATAAAAAAGTAACAAAAACTATATATAAAAATCAAAAACTAAAACAAATTACCATACAAATTTTTGAAAAAAATTAAAATCTACACAAAAAATCAAAAACCAAAAAATTTAGAAACCAAAAACCAAAAATCAAAAGCTAAAAACTACCAAAAATCTTCCAAACATTAATGGCCTATAGCTCTACTATATAGCTTTAGTATATATACCTAACTCGCAATCGAAACCTTTTTTTGTGATTTATTGTAACTTATTGTAAACTCTTTTCTTAAGGATTAGAGATTATTTTCTAATATAAATGTGTGATTGAAATTTTTTATTTTATTACTAGTTTAGAGTTCAGAAACAACAAAACCAACATGTAGTTAAAGGTAGTGATAACTTCTCGTGGGTTGAGATGAAGAGATCATAAGTTTGATTTGCGTTGCGAAAACATGTTTTCCTGCTCTGTCCGTGAGGCCCACAAATCTCCATATAAGTACATGAAAATGTGTTCTAACATAGGATAGTAACAATTTAAAATAAATTTCATAAATTTTAGAAAAATTAAGAATGATGTATATCATATCTTAACCGTAAATATTAAACTTCCCAATTTCAATTTTTTTATTTGCAAACTATTTTAATTAATATATAATTGTCAACAAAAAAATCCTTATTTCCACGCACATGGAACAAAACATAGTTAATTTATTAGACAAATTAAATAATTTTTCTTCGCGTTTACCGTTGACGACAAAATAAATGATTTAATTAACCCACTCATATACCGTTAACGACAAAATAAATGATTTAATTAACCCACTCATATACCGTTGACGACAAAATAAATGATTTAGTTAAGCTCTTTTGTAACCCACTCATATACCGTTGACGACAAAATAAATGATTTAATTAATCATCAAACAAAACAAATCGTGTAGTCGTCGCTTGAAGTTTTTCTTTATATATTTTAGGGGTAAGTACTAATTTAAGTGGATCTATAAGTTAATGTAGAGTCTCTGAGAGATAGAACAAAATATGAGTCTAAGTTTCGATCTCATGGATCTAGAGGCATTAACATCAAATGCAAAACAAATACAAGACGATGTATTGAAGGAGATACTCACACTTAATGCCAACACTGAATATCTCCAACGTTTCCTCCATGGAAGTTCTGATAAAGAGCTTTTTAAAAAGAACGTCCCAGTGGTTACCTATGATGATGTGAAGCCTTATATCGAACGAGTTGCAAATGGAGAACCTTCAAATGTCATTTCAGGTCACTCTATCACTGGATTTTTCGAGAGGTAAAAAAACTCTTGTTTTTATTTACCTGGCGATGAAGCTCTTAAATTTGTATAATCCTCTAATGGTTGTGGACCTTTGGATCATGTAGTACTGGAACTTCACGAGAAAAACAGAAGATATTCCCTATAAACAACAACCTCTTTGAGAAAATGATGCAATACGCAGCTCTCTCGTCCACCATTATATCCGGGTAATAATTCTAAATATTTTAATACTTTTTTTTTGTTTAAATGTAAAGTTAATATTAATATGATAACTTTAATTACAAGAGGGAAAGCTATAATTACAATGGAAAAATAACATTAAGAACTTGTAGAGTACCATCGATGAAAGAGTCTATAGCTTATTGTCATTTGTATAGTAAAGCGATGTGAGCCGATTTTGTATAATTTTTGGATATAATACAAGCTAGATGGGTTGTAGTATTGCTTACTTGACCATGATGTCTTCCATTCCATTTTTTTCATAAATGATAGATTATGAATTGCAAAGCCATGTGGAGCAGAATTTTGTCAAGTGAACAAAAGCAAGTGAAGCTTAGCCTTCTTAACATTGTTGTCTAGTCATGAGTGATTTTGTTTCCCAATAGAATTCCGGCAACCCTGATCCTAGTAATATAGGAAATAGGGAAAAAATAAGTAGTCTCAAAATTCTTCAGGCTTTCTACATAATATACAGTTTTGAGCTTGACTCCATAAACTAATGCATGTACCTGTGGATATTCAATCGTGAACCGTTAGCCAAGTAATAAAGGAGTACTTCGGTATCGCTTGGGAAAGCTAGACAGTTTCGTGCCAAAAGACTTCACTCCTAACCTGACGGAGTTGGTTCCAAGTACAATAAACCAAGAAACTAACTCAATAGTCATCAGGCACATGGCACCACAATGTGATGTCCGTCCATGCCTGAGTAGAGGGGATAGTGTGAAGATGGACTTCTTCAATAATCTGCTAAAAGAGTAGTGATCGTCCTGTACGAATCCTCTATTGATTATCTTTGACAGCGTCAGCCATCATACTCAATAAACCGACTCCCAAATTTCTTGGTCCTCCTTCTCCAGTCTTACCATAGAGTTGTCCCATAGGTAACCAAACATCCCATCAGAAATATGGGTTTTTGCTGTTACCAACCTCCTTACAATAAAATCACAAGTTATACCGTGAACCTTGAGTAACTTGTGTCATATCCAAGACCTCAAAGTTGCATTATTAACATTCCCGAAAAAGTTTTGCTTCAATAGATAACCCCGAGTCCAAGCGACCCACAAAGAGCTCGAGTTTGTGAGTGATCTCCAGATCAGACTAAGGGAGAAAACACGAGAAGAATCCTGCAGTTGGCATAAACCTAATCCACCTTGTACCGGACATAAATATCATCCCAAGAAACTTTTGTTCTATTTTTACAGTTTGGCGAGTCTCCCCATAAGAACCTACCACACAACCCCTCAATCTCATCTAGATATATTGTGGTAATCTAAAATATGAACACCAAAAGTTGGAAATACTCGAGATTACCGACTTGATGAGTTGAAGACGACCTGCATATGTCAGACTTTTAGTCGCCCTAAGACAGCACGTTCTGATCCAATCTCTAAGAGGTTCATAGTAATGACTATTCATCGACTTTGTGGTAAGCGGTAAACCCAAATAACGAATTGGTAGGACATTGTTCTTAAGTCTCAGCCGCTGTACTAATCGTTCTAGCCCTGTCCACACCCTCTTCCCCCCCCCCCCCCAAAATATAGAGGACTTAAAAGCATTGATATTGAGTCCGAATACAAGAGCAAACATTTTGAAAATGTCGATAACACCCAATATGGATTATGGCTTTTCATCCGTAAAGACCAAAATGTCATCAGTAAAGCTTAGATGAGTGACCACAACTTTCTTACAATTTGGATGATATCCATAGACTCCATCATGGACTGCTTTGTTTAACATTCTTGACAGCACATTACTTGCAATAACATAGAGATACGGAGAAAAGGAATAACCTTGATGAAAGCCTCTAGTGCTATTAAAGAACCCCGCAAGCTCACTATTAATAGAAATAGAGAAGAATGTTGTAGACATGCATTGATGAATCAAATGGATAAACTGCTCTGGAAAAAGCATGGCTCGAAGAGTTAAAATAATAAATTCCCACTGAACTGCATCAAAAGCCTTGGATATATCGAATTTAATCGCTTGAAATTGAATCTTTGTGATAGTCTTTAACAACCTCTATAGCCAGCAACACATTTTCCAGCAGTAACCTGTCTTTAACAAAGGTACTCTGGTTCCATTCAATCATATTTGTCAATGTTCTCTTCAAACGATTGGCATGTACACTGTAGTACAACAAACAATGGGTCGATAATCCTTCATACTTACCGGAGAATCGTGCTTGGGAATCAGAGTCTAGAATCGTAGAATTTATACCGCGAGGCATAAACTCGTAGAGAAAAGACTGCACATCTGTGATTAAATTTTTACCCACAACAGACCAAGCTTTTAAATAAAACTCGATAGGGTACCCGTCTAGTACCGGTGCCTTATCAATAGACATTGAGAAAAACAAATGTTTAATCTCTTTTGCTTGCTGAAACAGGCCGGACAAGGGTTACTACCTCAAACTATAGACAACAGTAATTAATGAACGTTTCTAAGTAAGCATCAGAAACTGCTTCCATTTCCAGTGTAAAGGGATTGAGAATAGTCTGAAAATGACTAACTGCTTCACACTTAATGTATTGCTATTCAAACTTCTTTTTCCCCTTGTTTTAACGTTGCTACATATATATCTTCTATATATTAATACTTGACATGTCAAGGTTTCTTCAGCATTTTTTATTTAATTAAATCAGATTTTTCTTTTACTAAATTATTTTATTTGCCAAACATTTATAGTTGAAGTAGTTTCCTCAGTTAATTAGCCTTATTCGATATTCTAAACACTAATAATTACATTAACAATTATTATATCAAAATAAACAAATATTTGTTGGAAAATACATATAATTAATTCAAATATCTATTTACAATTAGTTTATGTTATCTCGTTTACACAAAAATAAATAAAATATTATTAAAAATTAGGTCATTTGTATTTAACTATAAAACATATTTTCATCTAAAATATATACGTTGACAATAAAAATTTATATGACCTCAATTACTGAGTCTCGACTGGAAATTAAAATATGATAAAGGAATATACATGACATTTACATTGATCAAAATATACATATTTATTGAAAAAATACATTTGCCATCTTGAAACATATTACAAGTTCATATATATATATAATGTAAAAATCGTCTGACATGGACTTACCTATTCTTATTTAAAGTGATTCATTTTTGATAAATTTGGTAAACTGTACATCGAAATCAAAACTAATTAATCTAAAATGAGAATTCTGTTGCTAGTAAATACATTTACACTAGCTAACTTTGTAAACGGTGGGATTCGATATTTGTCTTAGAGACATACAAAGAGGATTTCACCACTCAAACGCCGCACTAGATCACGATTCCATATTTTACTTATGTAGTCTTTTATTCACCAATGGTTTTTTTTTTTGCTAAAAGGGTTTCTATTCACCAATCTTGATCTCATCAATTATGGTGTTGTAGGTATCTGGATGGTGCTAAGCAAGAAAAGGAGATGAAGTTTTGTTTCACCATACCGTTATCCAAAACTTCTTCCGGTTTGCCAATTTCTGTGGCGCTTTCGGGCTTTTTCAGGAGCGATTACTTCAAAAACCAACCATCAGCGTCATATACAAGCCCCATAGATGTCATATTATGCATAGACAACAAGCAGAGTATGTATTGTCATCTTCTCTGTGGACTCGTCCAAAGAAACGAAGTTACGAGTATAAGTGCTCCCTATGCTTCTATCTTGGTTCGTGCAATCAATTTTCTTGAAACTCATTGGAAAGAGTTATGCAGTAATATACAATATGGTCATGTCAGCGAGTGGATTACAGACCAGAATTGTAGGGAATCCGTCTCTGTCATCCTCAAAGGGCCTAATCCTGAATTAGCAAATCTGATTGATTACGAATGCAACCAAAAATCATGGGAAGGTATATTCACACGGCTTTGGCCTAAAGCCAAATTTATTGTTTGTGTTGTTACAGGATCGATGGTTCATTACATCTCAACATTGGATTTCTACTCCAACAAACTTCCTATATTTTCCATGCGTTATGCGTCATCCGAAACTATATTTGGGATAAACGTGGACCCGTCATGCAAAACACAAGATGTGTCATACACATGTCTACCAAATATATCCTATTTTGAGTTCAAACAGCTTGATGAGGAAAACAATGGTGAAATTGTTGATCTTGTGGACGTTAAGTTAGGATGCTACTATGAGCTGTTAGTCACAAATTACTATGGTGAGTTATATAACATATGTTTATATTCTAAGCAACGAATATTATATATATATATATATATATATAGATATATATATAGCTTATGTCAAGTCATCAATATTAATTTTTGTTACCTATTGTTTTGCTAGGTTTACACAGGTATAGGGTTGGAGATATTTTAGAGGTGACTGGATTCTATAGTAACGCACCTCAGTTTCGATTCATACGTAGAAAAGAGATGGTTCTAAGCATTCAGACAGAGATAACAACTGAGGAACAGCTTCTACAGGCGATAAATGATGCGACGCCTGTTCTTGAATCTTCAAATTTGATGTTGATGGGTAACACATGTTATGCTGATATCTCTACTAATCCAGGCCACTATGTTTTTTACTGGGAACTCAAACCCAAAAACATCAATGGCATTGAACGTGATGACAAAGTACTGGTGAAATGTTGTTGTGTCATGGAGGAATCACTTAGTCGTTTATATCGAGTATTTAGGAGTAAAGATGGGTCAATCGGACCTCTAGAGATAAGAGTGGTGCAACAAGGTACGTTTGATTCTCTCATGGATTTTTTCGTTTCTCGGGGTTCTTCGATATCTCAATACAAGACACCTATATGCATAAAATCTTCCGAGGCTTTGGTAGTTCTTGAAGACAAGGTTCTGGATCGGTTTTTCAGCGACAAATGCCCTCCTCTTTAATCATCTATATGATCTATGTGGATGATAACGATAATGCATTACTAATAAAATAATAAAAACATAACTTAAAAAGAGTGGAAAAGAAAGTTATATGGTGCAGAAGTTTGTGGTTTTGTGAGTGCGTTAAGTTTATCGTTTTGTGTGTGTCTTTAAGTTTGTGGTTCTGTGTGGACGTTTAAATGTATGGTGGTTAAAGAGTTTGTGTATAAATAATACTGTTTATTTCACAAAAATTAAGAAACAATAAATGTTTAGCAATAGATACATTACTTTTTGGATAATATCATTAACTAACCATGGAAGACTTCAAAATTAGTTCTCTTTCCTCACACTATTTCAAACATTCTGTTCACTCTATTTGAAATTTTTTACTCTTGTTTAATTAATTATAAGTTAGGTGATACATATCATAGAATAAATGATTTAACATGATAAATATTAGTTACCACATGTGACAACTAAATTATCACGATAAATATAAGTTTACAACATGTAACAATTTAATTAGCAATCGTATATAATAATGTTAACATATAAGTAAAATGTGACAATTCTTGATAACTGAAGATAATAATATATATAAGGTAGATAATAAGAATAATCTTATTGGAGAGAATTCATATTTAGCACGTTATATGTATCTTGTTATTTTTTTGTATATGATATAATAAATGAGTTAACAAGATAAATATGAATTTATCACATAAATTATAAATTTATGGTGATACAATATGATTTAACACGATATACTTATAAATTTATTGACATATCTATTTTGTTATCATGGTAATTCAGCAAAAATTCATTGATATCTATTTTAATATATCGCTAAATAATTTTACATGTGGAGGGGCATTTTCATCTAACTTATATAAGTTGATGAGAGAGAACTAATTATACAAAAATATGGTTACATTGTTAATTTTTAAATCCTGAGGTTATTAATTTAATTGATCCTTACTTTTTGACACTAAATACTTCTTCATATATAAACTAATGGTAATGCAACAATTCAAACACTCTTAATTAATATTTTTAAAGTTTACAATTTATTAATACTAGATCGTCGCGTGTTTAGTTAAAATTGGTTCAAAGCTATCTCTATAATAACTACAGAAAGTTGAGAAAATGTAAATAAAATAACTATGATGTATATCTTTAAAACTAAAAAAAAATACAAGTCTGCATCATATCATTCGAACTTAAAACCAAATCAGATGTTAAAACCAAATCATATCAAGGTCTGCATCATTAGATCTGTCAGACGGTCTAGCCCGTGTCCGTCTGGTCTTCGCCCGTCGGGACCGCCGTTTCTTCCGGCCGTGCAGGTCAGACTGCCGAGACCGCGGTCTCCCATTCGGTGGTCCAGACCCGTTCCGCAAGCAGTAGTGGGTTTGCGGGTGAGGCCCGCGGGTATCTGATGCTTCTCGTGGCCAGCTCCGGTGATGCTTGATGCTTCTCGAGTTCTCGCCAGGTCCGGCAAAACTGAATCAGTTTCGTATCGAAATTATTCAGATTGGGTAATTACTCTTATCTAAACTTACTCTGGTTTATCTCCCAATCTCTGTCTCTGATTATCTCCATTAACTCCGATTGTGTAAGCCCACCAACTTCATCTCTAATCTCCTTCTTCTTCCTCTTTCCCTCTTCACATTCTTTTTCTTGGGTCAATTACCAAAAATGCTTGAGTTTCGTTTAAATCAACAATTGCACCTCTTTTATATATCAGTCAAAGATTATTTTCTCTCTTCATGCTCATATGTTTGATTGTTTAGTCTCTGTGAACAGCCATAGCTTGTAAGCATTTATGTCAAATTCAAGATAAATTTCGATTGATTTGCAGACTATATAATAATCATAGATATGAAGTTGATTCTTTTTTTGTGTATGTATCAAAATGTAGTGTAATTCAAAGGGTTTGATATACATTTGTCAATTTTGTTTTGTGAGTAAGAAAGCTTGATTCTTTGTAGTAATGAAGATTCTTGTTCTTGGTTATTTTTTGCAGTTTGTTTAACGATTCAAGTACCTTTGAGAATCAAAAGAATCTCCTTTCATGGAGGATATGCTTGAACTTTTCGCGGTTGAAGATATTGTTCATACGCCTTTACCGGGTTATGTAGTCCCAACTGCAGTTAGCTTTAGTCATGATGATTCTTTGATCACTTACTTGTTTAGCCCTAAAGAGAATTTGAATAGAAGGGTGTATGCGTTTGATGTGAGGAATGGAGAATCTAGTTTGGTTTTTAGTCCTCCTGATGGTGGAGTTGATGAGAACAACATTTCACCGGAAGAGAAGCTGAGAAGGGAGAGGTTGTGGGATCGTGGATTAGGAGTTACTCGGTATGAATGGGTCAAGACAAACTCAAAGATGAGATTCATTGTGATGCCTTTACCTGCCGGGGTTTGTTCTGTTATTCCCTTGTTTCTATAATCAAAACTATGTTCTTCATTAGGATCCTGAAATCTTTGGACAATGTTATCGGAATTGTCACTTTTTTGGAGCATGAATTTGAACTGAAAATAGATGGATTTAGGAAGCTTTAGGAAGCTGTTGATAGACACTGAAAATAGATGAATTTAGGAAGCTTTAAGAAGCTGTTGAACTTCCTTTGGTTTCTACTTTACAGAAATATGTAATTTAATTCTTGCGTTTTTGGAATCATGGATGCATTTGTCTCCCAGTTTGCATACAGACGGCTGAATAAAATTTTGAATATTGGATATGCTTTTGATGAGGCTATATCAGAAAGAATAATTTCAATGTTTGATTTGGTTATACATTTGTTTTTTTATAGAATCTGTATGCTTCTCTGAGTTTTGAATTTAAAACGAAACTGCACGTAAACCCTTTGTCCTCCTTTTCATGTGCAGTTGTATTTCAATCCAGATATTAGTAGTTAAAGATATCCTGTTACAAAATCTCTGTCTTATTATATCTAAGTTTTTACAACCTCTTAAGCTTACAAGAAAATTTGCAGGTTCTTGGTTACGAGGAAGATCTTTCAGGAAGGCAAATGCTTATAGACAGAGTTAGAACACGAAGCAGCTTAACATAAAGAGACAAATGGGGTGCTCGTTGAGATAGAAGCATCAAACATGTGTGTATTGATGAGTTTTGTAATGTTGCAAAAACCTTCATTAAAGAAACAGGAGCCACATCAAAGTCATTGATCATTTGCCGATCACAGTTCTAAAGTTTATGAAATGATGTTCAATACATGCAAATCTAATGTGATATCATATAGGATTATGAAGATTGTTCTTGTTCTTGTGATAATCGAGGACATAAAATCATAAGTGTGTCTTTCTTAAAACATTTCAGAGCAGTTTGTGTTTAGCTTGACATTTGCAACTTATTTAACTTTTCATTTTAAGGACAGAACACAAAAATTAAGGTTATTTATTGATGATTTTTTCCTCTACTTTTAATCAACAAAAGAGACAGAGAAAGGCACAAACATTTATATTCAAAAACTTAGAACAATAGAGCACAGCAAAGATTCATACATAACATGGCAATAATCAAAACAAAATACAAAGCCAGACGACTTGAAGACCATCATATTCATCGTCTTGGAACAGCAAAATGACTCCTCCTGCATCAGTATGAGCTCGAAGGCCATTGACGAGCTCTGGATGAGGACAAGGTGGGTAATGGCTGACTTTGGTCCCAAAGAAAGCTCTCTCTTCTCCATCTTCCATTCCTTCATTGAAAGCTTTCTTTATGTAACCTTTAGGTAAACCTAAATTCTCATCCATCACTTCCATCATTTTGCTCGCTAGCTTCCTCACTTCTTCTCTGTACTCTCCCATTGTCTCTCTAATTTTGCAAATACAAAACACATAAAAGTTGTGACCTTTGAATAGAATTTGAATGGTTTGGAGCTTGAAATATGAGATATTGTTTACTTGAGGCCAGAAGTGTTGGATGGCCATTCGTTTTGGTTATGGTCTAAGACTGTGAAAACATCTTCCCAGTCAACGTTTTCGAGCTTCTCGACAGAGTTTTTCTCAAGAAATTCGTTGAGCAACTTCACGGGATTTGAGGTCTTGAATGCTTCTTCTCTCTCAGTCTTGTACCAATCTGAGCTCAGCTTCTTCACCTTATCCAGAAGCTCCAATGAAATCCCATAGTTCATAATCTGAGCCCGCATGCCCGCCAAGCCGCAAAGACAAGACCGCTAAACCCGCACGCCTGCCTAGTCAATACCGGATAGGCCCGTAAAACTATTGGCACTCTAATACTTTTCCATGCCCGCCCCGCCAAGGTGTTATACGGGCGCAGCCAGCGAGCTCCTTGTCCGCTTGACAACTCTATGCATCATATCATTCGATCTTAAAACCAAATCAAAAGATATTGTTTATCCAATATTTCAAATACAAAGGCAAAGTTAAATGCAAGAGAAGCTGAGACAAAATTTCAAGGTCTCATGAAGACCATATCCATATGTTGTGATACATAGCAAGTAAGCTCGATCGATTTGTATCATATTCACAGCAAATCCGAGAAATCCGGGAAGACACTCACCGTTAGGCAATTTTAGTTTCTGAAGATCAAATATTCTTTGCGGATCATCAGCTATGTGCCAACCAACATACGGCCTAGAAGTCATCAAATAAAGTTATAAGAAAACGATTGCAGATGAAAGTGTATCTTATAAACTTTGTAATACAACATCTAAAAGATTTTAAACAAAAATTAGTACCTCAGAGATTCAAGGCATATGGCATCAAAATCGCCTTCAATGGTTCTTCCAATCGAAGAATCAAGTCCGTGCAGGCCAGCACTTCTATCAATGTTGCCTTGGTTGTCATTAGTCTGTAGCCATAACATTTTCATAATGCTTGAGCGAGTCCCCAAATACTCTTACAAAGCCCTACAATTTTGAAGTCAGTTTCAGATTACAAAAACAATAAGAAACAAAGTTTGTAACAGAATCTGAGACATTGAGAATTTTAAGGTAATCAAACAATGAGAAATGGAACTAACTGGCTGAGGTTTTCATCATTGATCTTCCCAAGTTTTGCTACAATTCCAACTACAACTTTCATCAACGACAACTGAGAAGCATGTGTACCATGACGAGCTTCAATCACACCTAAAACTCCAGCAGCTGATTTTTTGTGGCGAATGATCTGTTCATTGACATCTTCACCTTGAATCTCAAAGTTCTCGCTCCTAGGAGTAGATGGATGAATGTTACTAATACAACCTGCAAAAGAAATGCAACAAAGACATTGCAATTCAATAGAAAATCTCAATCCACAAAAAATAGCTGAAATGTGGCTTTATGCAAGAATAATAAATGGAACCTGCCAAGTCGAAGATAGCTTAATCCAATTTTTTTTTCTGAGACTTGAGAAATCTGATGTTATCCTCACGCTTAAAGTTGTTGATGATCAGATGGAAGCTTACCGAAATTCAACATAGAAGAGTCAATGGTGTGAGCAATGCCTTCTCCATTATTGGATTCAACTCTTGAAACTGGTGAAGATTGTTCTATTCCACAAGTACAAATTAAACTGATTAATTTATTCATAAGATTTCAACATGTCTACCTTTGCCCTTACGTTCCTCAGGGCAATCTATAAGAATCCAATTACGAAGAAAAAGGGGGCTAAGATCAAAGTAACATGAGGAGTTTTTCAAATACATCATTATGCATCCTGCGGTGCGGTGGTTCAATTAAAAGTTAAAGCAGCATTGAAAATGCACATAGCAAAATCACTAACCTTAAAACTCATAATAAGACATCTTTGTAAATAATCTTTGAGAGATGATTTAATTTAATAGATACCTTTCTTTTCTTAGATGTGAGGGGAGGCAATGACAATCGAATCACATCTCCATCGTTATTAGGAGTCACTCGAAGATCATAATTCACAATGACTTCTTATAGCCTTTAAGCTAGAAGGTATAAAAGCATTGGGATATATTCTGAACCGACCAAGAACCAACGAGCATGTAACTAGCAAGGTAAATTGCTATACAACAATTTACTTGGATATCTTTCCGTTAGTGTTCGACTGATTGTGGCAAGAGCCACAACGACACGAGAAATCTAGCAAATTCTTGTTCGCACATATGGTAAACCATCCCGCACGCACATCAAGTAGATTCGCCAACACCCCAAGCACAGTAGCAAATGTACTCTCCCCGTTCATGATTATATGAAGGGAATTATTGGTAAAGCAGACCAACTCGCTCTGCTAGATGTACCGCTTGACTATGACGATCTCCTTTACTTTATCATTGATGGGCTTGGTGATTACTACCGCCCCACATTGAGATGGTTAATGGACGTGACGTCCCAATCTCCATTGATGAGCTTCAGGAGAAGCTTCTCAACAAAGAAAATTAGATGTTGGTCTTGCTAATATCAGCAACATCGCACTTCCCGCATCAACAAATCCTGCTTAGTATAGTCCGCCGTAGATGCAGTCTTATGGACGTGGTGGTGCATCTCCCAACGTGTCGGTCATGTTGGATATGGTTGTGGCTATCTTGGTAAATGCCAAATTTGTGGCGTCCAATGCCACAGTGCCAAAAGATGTACCCAATACAGCTTCGGTATGCAGTCTTTCCCTCAATACCGTGGCAACACACAATCGTGGCTGCACCTAATCTTTCATCACCACCGCCTCACTGGCAACATCAAGCTAATCACGCCACTGCACTCTTGTTGGACACCTCTCTGTGGCTTTTTGATAGCAGCGACTTTCACCACATTGCGACAGGCCTCAACAAACTGTCTTTACACGCACCCTATTATTGGAGGTGAAGAAGTCATGATTGGCAATGGTTCTGGCCAGCCAATCATCGATACTGGTTCAACTCATCTCCCTTTCACCTCTCACACAATAGTTCTTGAAAAGTACTATGTGTTCCATCGATGAAAAAGAACCTTATCTTGGTTAATAAATTATGCAAGACTAATAATGTCATGGTTCAGTTATGTCCTGATGATTTTCAGGTGAAAGATCTTCAGTCGGGAACAACAGTACTCAACGGAAAAGCCAATGACGGGGTGTATGAGTGGTCGATGGAAGCATTCCCATATTCTTTTTCAGCTTTTCTAGTTTTAGGAACTCTTTATTGGATTGACCCTCTAGACTAGGTCATCCAAACCATCAAACTCTTCGCACTATTCTCTAGGTATTCTTTACCGGTTTCAGATTTGTCGTCTTCTTTCATTGACAATTCATGTTCTAGTAATAAAAGTCAAAAGCTTCATTTATTCACTTCACTCTTATATCCTCTAATCCTCTGGACGTATTATTTATTGATGTGTGGACTTCTCTGGTTGTCTTGGTTGATGGCTATAAATATTACGTGATATTTGTTGACCACTTTACGAAGGTTGTATCCTCTCAAGCCTAAGCCGCATGTGGCTCAAGTGTTCATGACCTTTAAGGAACTCCTCAGACAATGAAGAAGAGTTCGTTGCGCTCATAAAATTCTCTCCGCTAATGGCATCTCTCATTTAACAACACCTCCACACACTCCTGAACACAACGGGATGCTGGAGAGGAAGCATCGTCACATAGTCAAAAAAAGACTGTAACTTCTTTCTCATGCTGGCATTCCAAACACGTACTGGTTATACTCGTTTCTCACAATAGTTTATTTAATAAACCAGATGACAATGCCAAACTTTGAGAACTCCTCCCCTTTTTACAAGCTGAGCCAAACTACGCCAAACTGAAGACATTTGTATGCCTTTGTGATCCATGGATTCGACCGTATGGCACCAAAAAAATCAGTTCAAAGTCCACACCATGTGTTTTCTTAGGTTACTCTCTCACATAAAGCACTTTTTTTGTCTCGACATAGCTGCCTCTCGTCTCTATGTCTCTCGTCATGTGGTCTTTCATGAGTCGGTCTTTCCATTTTCGAGTCTTAAATTACACTCCTCGTCTGCCATTGATTTTTCTTCATCAAATACACCATCAACTACTCTTGCTCCAGTCTTTCATCTGTTCCACACACGTCTAAGTTTCCTTCCTCGATTGTTAATTCTTCATCTGATCACTTAGAGCTTCGTTACCACCGGATGAGCCTCCACTTGACACATCTTTGAGCAACATGACACCACCTATTGTGCCTCAATCACAGCCACTTATCTCACCGCCTGTACCACCACCATTTGCTCCACTGGCTCCAGTGACTAAGACTCACAACATGACGACAAGGAGTCAAAATATCATCCGCAAGATAAACCCTAGGTACGAGATGAGTGTTATTCTCACAGAAACCAAGCCTGCAAACCATACTCAAGCACTTAAAGACAAGAAATTGAGGGGCGCAATGAGGGAGGAATATAACGCCATGGGTGTCAATCACACTTGGGATATGGTTGATCGTATTAAACATTTACCTAATGGCTCTATTGACATGTACAAAGCGTGTCTTGTGGCTAAAGGCTTTCATCACCGGCTCGAAATTGATTTTCATAAAACATTCAGTTCAGTGATCAAGCATGCTACAATTCACCTTGTTCTTGGAGCTGCGGTCGACAAGGATTGGCCACTCTGTCAGCTCGATGTCAGCAATGCCTTCCTTCATGGAAAACTTAATAAAGAGGTTTACATGACACAACTCCACAAGTTCGTTGATCCTGACCGTCTTGATCATGTTTGTTGTCTTTGCAAAGCTATCTATGGTCTCAAACAGGTTCCTCGTGCGTGGTACAACGAGTTACTAACTTTTATTCTCCAACAAGGCTTCATCAACTCCCTCGTTGATGCGTCTCTCTTTGTGTTTGTCGCGGTAACAATCTCATCTACATACTTATATACTCTCCTTCTGCGGTTTCTCAAGTTATACAAGTTCTCTGAGCGCTTTTTCCTTAAAGATCATGGAAATCTGTCATATTTTCTTGGGATGAAAGCTACAAGAACCGCAAAGGATCTTCTCCTCACACAACCCTTTTTCATCGTCACCACATGACAAACGCCAAACCAGTCTCTACACCTATGTAGTCAATGGACACAATAACTGTTGCATCTGGTTCACCTCTCATGGATCCAACATCCTAATGCGCTGCTGTTGAGAGTCTTCAATGTCTAAGTAATATCTAATTTTCACTCCGCCAAATATTGCTTTTGCCATTAATCGTCTTTCTCAATATATGCACAAGCCCACGACAGTCCATGAAGAAGCCATGAAGAGGGTTCTCCGTTATCTAGCTGGCTCCGCTGGCAAAGGGATATTTTTCTCTGCTCCCATGCTATTTACTCTTCATGCCTATTTTTATGCAGACTGGAGAGGCAATCGTAATGACTATACATCCATTGGTGCTTGTTTATTTAGGCAAGCAACCTATCTCTTGGTCATCTAAGAAACAACATGGTGCTGCTCGTTCATCTACGGAGGCCGAGTATAAAGTTTTTGATGTTGTTGTGGCTAAAATCCATTGGATCTTGTATCTTCTCTCCGAACTTCATCTAAAATGATCGATCTAAAATCTCACGGTGTTTCCTTTTAAGTTGGATTGATCGATCTGAGGTCCAAAAAGGGCCAATTATTGCTTCTTTGCCTCAATTTCCTTCTCTTATGCATAAAACTTCATTCAAACGTGTTTAAACTTGAAAAGACTTTAAACACACATTAAAAAAAACTATAAAACACTATAAAAATCATGGTTAGAATGCGTCAAAATCGCATTACATCAATTCCCTTGATCTCGAATGAGTTAAAAGATGTCTTCAGGTCGTACTCTGGCAGGAGATTGGGTATAACCACCGTTAACTTGTTTATTTCGATTCGCTCGAATTTGACCGAATTTCGTAAAAACGTAAATTCCAATTTGATCACTAGTAGGTAAATGAATTGTTTTTCCTTTCCGTGATGAGCTTTAGGAGTGCTTCTATGAGTTGCATGATTTCTAGGAGATTCCAGGCTCCGAAACGCCTCTTACCTCTTTTTATATTATATTATACTCCTATAAATTCTTCGAAAAGCCTCTAAGCCTTTATGGCTTCCAAAAATAAAAATTCTTAATTCAACGCACATGCATGGAACAAAACGCAATTTATTAGAAAAAAGTAAACTATTTTCTTCGCGTTTGAGACTTTTCTTTATGGGAAATAAACCCTTTGATTGGAATTTGGATTAAAGCTTAATTTCTAATTCATTCACAATTAGGTACTATGTCTTTATAATAAATCGATCGAATCGATTCATTTGCTACCCATGCACTTGAGATTTTTCTCTATATAAAAATAAACTTTTTGGTTTGACTTGATGACGTCGACAGCTTAGTTAAGCTCTTTTGTAAGCCACTTAGAATTGGTTTTAAGGTTAGATATGGCTATATAGTTGACGACAAAAATAAATGGTCTGACTTATAATTAATCTATTACACAAAACAAATTGTGTAATCGTCGCTTGAAATTTTTCTTTATATATATAAACACTTTAATTTCAGGTGATAAGAGATGGAACCAAATATGAGTCTAAGTTTCGATCTCGAGGCATTAACATCAAATGCAAAGCAAATACAAGACGATGTATTGAAGGAAATACTCACACTAAACGCTAACACTGAATATCTCCAACTTTCCTCCATGGAAGTTCTGATAAAGAACTTTTTAAAAAGAACGTCCCACTGGTTACCTATGATGATGGAAGCCTTATATGGAACGAGTTGCAAATGGAGAACCTTCAAATGTCATTTCAGGCCACTCCATCACTGGATTGTTTGAAAGGTAAAATGTCTTGTTTTTTTCCCGATTGATTTATGTGGCGGTGAAACTCTGAAACTTATATAATCCTCGAATGGTTGTGGAATTTTAGATCATTTAGTTCTGGAACATTCGGGAAGAAAACATAAGATATTCCCTATGAACAATAACTACTTTGAGAACTTGATGCGACTTAAAGCTCTATCATCCATCATTATATTCAGGTAATAATTCTAAATATTTTATTATTTTCAAGTATTGCTATACACATGGCCGTGCATAGCATTTTAGAGGCTTAAATGTGGAAAATTAAAACAAAATACATTTTTGTGATAAAATATGTGTCATAACTAAAATTTAACATACTGTATTCTAATAAATTAGAGATAATTTAACACTATATTTTAATTATGAAAATATATTTTATACTATTTTCTTAAATACAAAAGTATAATTTTATTATATTTGGTAATCTATTTTCTTAATTAACACCATTTTTAATCTATAAAAATACTAAAATTTAAAATATTTCTTGTAAACTATTAGAAATAATTAAAATTATTTTTAATATATAAAATATAATTTTCAATTCAATACTAAAAGACATATTTTACGTATATATCAATAAAAGAAATTAAACACAGGAACCTCAAAAATTTCTTAATATTAAGGGACCTAAGGCAAATGGTTTTTTTTTTTTTGCTTTGTTCTTTATAAGCCTCCCTTGCTACACAAATTTATTTTTTCCCCTGTTTTAACGTTGCTATATAAACCTATTTACTGACATATATTTTTGGTTAAATTTGGTAAACTATCAGTCCAAATCAGCACTAATCTTTATTAGAAATAATGTCTTACATTAGAAGTTGGATAAAGATTCTGAGTAATATATAAATGATATGAGTCAATCCACTCACTGTCAGTTGGTTTTGAATTAGAAATCCATAATCTAATATAATATCAGAACCCAATCATACGTTGTCTAAACTGATACTAATCGATGCGATTCAAATTTGGCCGGACGATTTTTTTTCCGAATATATCGGTAAGAAGTGTTATCATCTTGAAGAGACGTATTGGGAATAACTTCTCACATTAGAAGTTGGACAAAAAATTTGATTAATATATAAAGATATCAGTTAATACATTTATTACCAATTGATTTTAAATTGAATTTTGAGTTAAAATTCCATAATCTAATAATCTCAAGACCGAAGAAATGATTATTATTTGGCTAGTAAATACATTTACACTAGCTAAAAGGAGTGTACATACCTGGTGGGATTCGATCTTTATCTTAGAGACTTACAAAGAGGAATTCACCACTTAAACGTCGTACTAGATCATGATTCCATATTTTACTTATGTAATCTTTAATTCACCAATGTTGATTATGGTTTGTAGGCACATGTATGGTGCCAAGCAAGGAAAGGAGATGACGTTTTTATTCACCAGACCGTTATCCAAAACTCCTTCTGGCTTGCCAGTTTATGGGGCGCTTTCAAGCTTTTTCAAGACCGATTATTTCAAGAACCAACCATCAACGCTGTATACAAGCCCCATTGATGTCACAATATGTACAGACAACAAGCAGAGTATGTATTGTCATCTTTTCTGTGGGCTCGTCCAGAGAAACGAGGTTATGAGTATAAGTGCTTACTTTGCTGCTATCTTGGTTCGGGCAATCAATTTTCTTGAAACTCACTGGAAAGAATTGTGTAGTAATATACAATGTGGTCAAGTAAGCGAGTGGATCACAGACATAACTACAGGGAATCCGTCTCTATCATCCTTGGAGGGCCTACCCTGAATTAGCATATTTGATTGATTACGAATGCAACCAAAAATCATGGGAAGGTATAATCACACGGCTTTGGACCAAAATAAGATTTACTGGTTCCACCCGTCATGCAAACCGCAAGATGTGTCATACACATGTCTACCCAATATGTCCTACTTGAGTTCAAACGAATTAATGAGGAACGCAATGATGAAATTTTTGATCTTGTGAACGTTAAGTTAGGTTGCTACTATGCGCTATTGGTCATAAACTATTATGGCGAGTTATATAAAGTATATATATCTTATCCTCAATGCATCAAAATTAAATTTTGTTACCGATTATTTTGCTAGGTTTACACAGGTATAGGAATGGAGATATTTTAGAGGTGACTGGATTCTATAATAACGCACCTCAGTTTCGATTCATACGTAGAAAAGAGATGGTTCTAAGCATTCAGACAGATAGAACAACTGTGGAACATCGTTTATAGGCGATAAATGATGTGAGGCTTGTTCTTGAATCTTCAAATTTGATGTTGATGGGTAACCCATGTTATGATGATATCTCTACTAATCCAGGTCACTATGTGTTTTACTGGGAACTCAAACCAAAAAACATCAATGGTGTGATAACAAAGTATTGGTGAAATGTTGTTGTGTCATGGAGGAATCACTTAGTCGTTTATATCGAGTATTTAGGAGTAAAGATGGATCAATCGAACCTCTAAAGGTAAGAGTGGTGGAACAAGGTACGTTTGATTCTCTCATGGAATTTTTTGTTTCTCGGGGTTCTTCGATATCTCAATACAAGACACCTATATGCATAAAATCTTCCGAGGCTTTGGCAGTTCTTGATTGATTTTTTGGCAGACAAATGTCCCTCTCTTTAATCATCTATGATCTATTTGGATGATAACGATAATGCATTACCAATAAAATAGTGAGATAACATAACTCAAAAAGAGTGGAAAAGAAAGTTATACGGTGCAGAAGTTTGCGGTTTTGTGTGTGTGTCTAAGTTTTTGGTTTTGTGTGCGCGTCTAAAGGTACGGTTGATCTATTTTCTGAAATAAAAATTGTGTGGCTATTAAAGAGTGTGTGTGTAAACATTATATATATATATATATACATATATAAGCGAATGTTCTTATTTTTCTTTCTCAATTTGAAGGAAGCATAGGAAACATGGACAATATTATTGGTGTTGTATTTAAAATAATTTAGAATCTAATGCAATCTAGGAGTAGTTATACATATGGCTTGATTGGTTCTACTATGTAACACCCATAACCGTTACGTTTGCCGACAATTATAGTTATAAGCGTTTGAGAACAATCACGCAAGTTGTTACGTACCATTCTAAATTGTTTGGAATCTTTAGATTTCAACAGCTGTGAACCACCGTTTACGGTTGCAGGGGGTTTAAAATTTTTTTTTTATATTTTAAATATACCATTAGTAATAAAAATTAACAAAAAAAGTTAAATGCAAAACTAAAGCAAAAATTTTAATTCTTTCTTATCAAATGCTATCATAGTAAATTCTTAAATACTTTTTATAATTAGTATCAATACTAAAATATATTTATAAGGATAGATATACTTTTTGTATATAAAAATTTTGTTTTTAAGTGTTAAGTCAGTCGAATAAATTGCTTTATAATATTTAAAACCGCGATCGTCCGGTTTTACAAATTTTCGTATCTACAACGATATTCGCTGCGTTTAAACCTGTTATACCGATAATAACATTTTCACAGTTTTTTGTTGTCATTTATTTGAAATGAATAGGAATATCTCCAAAGTACAAAAGAGGTGAAATAGAGAAATAACACCAAAAGGGAACAAAAGCTCAAAAAGAGAAAGAAAGAATCAATTACCATTTTCTTCAAGAATACGAGAGTGAAGCCACGCAGGACCTCCGACAGCTAAGTATGATCTGAAACGTCCATCTTGAGTAACTCTCTTTGCAATATCTCGAGCTAAAGAATTAGCTTTTGACTGAGCTGTTAAAAATTGGATATGCTATTAAAAGTCCGCTTTAACCCGAGAATTTGATTGATGTAAGATCTATACCGAGGCCATTTTGTTTGCATTGTTCCTGCATTGATAGCTGAGTTGTATTCAGACCAGACTTTGACATCATGGAAACTTATATCCTTAAGACTCTGAAGAATCCATTCAAAAACACGAACTTCAGCTGCCACTCTAGTCGTAGTCGGCAAAAAGGCTTTTTGAGCATGAAAAACCACATCTCCGGTATAATCACTAACAATCCAAGCTCATCCACTCATAAAGGTTTAAGAACCCCTCCTACAGGTTTCAACCAACGCTTCTCCCTCAATGTACCAATTCGTAGTCGTCGATAGATAGCAACCAAATCTTCCTCACAATTTTTTTTATATTAACTTGATAAAGAAGAATATTCAAATCATTTTTTACAACCTATGTTGTAAATATATTACTATTTTGAATATCTTTTTGTTTTACACAATTTTGTGTGATGCAATGTCACTTTATCCTCGTGATCACACACAAGTTTTTATCTCGTCTACCACCACCTTTCATCTGGTAAAAATCTTAACAACACATATAGAAAATTCTCTATATCTCGTTTACCAGAAACCTAAAGTTATTCAAAATGTGATTTGGAAGATCTATTTCCAAAATTAAACTTAAACTGTGAATTTATCAGGTACGCTTCCACTTTTTTATTCATCATATAGTGATATGTGAAGAGATTTCAAGATAGATAAATTTATGTTCAAATGAGCTTATTAAGATTGAAATCTATACTAGAAACAAAATAACTCATTAGGAGCTTTATTGTGCAAAAGAAAATAAAAAGAGGAAGATTAAATTAAGAACACCAAAGCTAAAGATTTTTATATTAATCTCATCAAAGGGTTGAAGAAGGAGAGTTGCTTTGTGGCAACCCTCAAAGTTACATTGCATCAATGTTCTAAGCACAAATATATATGAATCTCTTAGTGCTAAAATCCTAATGACATGAGCTAATGGACTTCTCATTTGGCACTATCTTGGGCTTCTTATGGATCTACTAATACCCCCCCCCCCGGAAACTTGGCGTAGGGTGAAAGCAACACGACAAGTTTGAATCGCAAATGAAGATGACTTGGTAAGAGCATGAGTTAGACAAAGCGAGATCTCTGTGATGTAGATAGCAACATCTCTTCACCATAAAACCAGTCATTAGTGTGAGAATTTTTCAGTTTCTTTTGACCTATTTTTCTCACAAAGAAACTGGGTTTCTTTTCCCGCTTAACTCTCCTAACATGTCTCATGAAGAAGAAGAATTCTCTTCCCATAACTACTTAGATCCTACTTGCTATCTCATCCATTAGCCAACCACAATTTGCATATGAACATTTTGTTTTCTCTTTGGTATTTTACCAAACACTTGGCATGCACTCAGCAAAAAAAACCTTTGTATTTACCAAATAAATCAACAGACCTTGCATCCCTTAGACACATCCTTATCAAACCAACGACATGCATTCTAGCTTCATTAGTTCCAGACCTAAGAGATCTAAACCATTTGTTCCTCCATGTTCTAACTGAAAGTTAGAGACATTACCGGTGAAGAAGCTTGGTTTCTAGTTCTGATTTCTCTTGAAACCTTTGCTACAGCCACATAATCTGTACTCCATACCCCTCGAATTCCACTGACTAGTTTTCATTTGTCCCAAAATCAAATGTTACCAGCGATTGCAATAACAATGGCTCCATTGATTAAAATTAAAAACAGACAGAAAAATTCATGTAAACCCCCAAACTTCTTCAATCAGTCTCATCTTCTGGCTTCTAATAAATGCTTCACTGCATCACATTCCTCAAGCATAGTTCAACCTGAATATATCATTGAACACATAGTAGGTTCCCTGATTAATGGAATATCTGGCTGAACTTGGGAGTGTGTTGTTCGCCAGCGAGCTAAAGATTGCTGGAGACAAATATGAGCATACCACCGGTGGGACCAAACGGTTGACAAGCGACGGTGGTGATGTTGTGCTTGCACTGCTGGAAAGGAAGGCAGGTGAGCTTGGCGACGATGTTCTGAGATCCCTGGATCTTCTGGTCTTCGAAGGTCAACATGGATCCTTCCTGGTAAAGAGAAACCAAACCTGAACGATTTGCATCGAAGATTGAGTAGTAGTTATCTACGAAAGCCTTTGCAACTGTGTCTGGATCCATCTCTATCTTCTTCCTCTGATCCTTTGTTCTTCCGTCGTGCTTACAAGAGTGGGAGAGAGAGAGGAGCAAAAGGGTTAGTTTTTTTTTTTTAGAGATGATGTAGTTTTCTTTGGTTTGACTGGGTTTAAGCAATGATTCAAGCATCAAGTAAATCAAAACTGAAAAATCACAAACCCAAGAGAATCTCCTGGTGCTCTGATACCATGAAGAGATTTCAAGATAGATAAATTTATGCTCAAATGAGCTTATTAAGATTGAAATCTATACTAGAAACAAAATAACTCATTAGGAGTTTTATTGTGCAAAGGAAAATAAAAAGAAGAAGATTAAATTAAGAACACCAAAGAGGAAGATTTTTATATTAATCTCATCAAAGGGTTGAAGAATGAGAGTTGCTTTGTGGCAACCCTCAAAGTTACATTGCAACAATGTTCTAAGCACAAATATATATGAATCTCTTAGTGCTAAAACTCTAATGACATGAGCTAATGGACTTCTCATTGGGCACTATCTTGGGCTTTTTATGGATCTACTAATATGTGGAAATTTCTAAAACAAGAAAGGATTAAGATTTATTTAGATAGTAATATAGAAAATGAGATTGAAATAAAATAGCTTATTAAAGATTTATTTTGTGCAAGTAAAAACAAAGAAGATGATCTTTAGATTGTCACCAAGAACACAATGATTTTAGATTTTGATTTTATAAAAAAGGGAAAGAAGGAGAGTTGCATTCAACTCTCAAAGTTGCCTCATTTCTTCTCATTACATAACAATATATATATGAACCTATCTAAACCCTAAACACATGGACTGTGGGCTTGCCATTGGACTTGTTGGCTCTATAATAGGTTGGGTCTTAAGCCTCTAATACTCCCCCGCAAATTTGGCGTGGATGGAACAAATACGCGAAGTTTGAAACCGCAGACTTGTTGACTTGATAAGAGATTGAGTCTTGCAATGATCACTTGAAGATGTAGTAGACATAGATCCCTATTCTCCTTAGAGATATTAAAGTGAACTTATGAACCAAATGAAAACTTTTGGTATATACTTGGAGATCTAACATGCTCACTCAGAGGTATTCTTTGATACTTAGAGAGTTTAGAAGTAGTCCCTCAGAGGTATTTTTGACCATTCCTTCTCACAAAATTCTTGGGTTTTATGTACCCATCACTTAATCAAATAAGGAGTTGCCCACAATCTGCTGAAATCCTTATAGCTCTCAAGATTCCTATCCATTAGCCAAATATAAATCTTCGTTCTACTCATTCTGTTTTTCTCTTTGGCATTTCACCAAACATCTTGTGTGCATTCTTTGAATTCTTGCATTTGCCATAGAAATCAACAGACATTTGCATCTAAAATACCCAAAACCAGAGCACATCATTCTAACTTTTTAATTCCAGACCTATAAATCTAACCCAACTAACAACATTATCTCTTGTTCAGCCTAAAAAAAAGGTTTAAGCACATTACCTCTTGTCAAAACAGTTCTAGTGAATGGACATTTCCTGTCAATGTAAGCTCCTTCAATGACTTCACGAGGAGTCTTGAAACTCAAACCAATGTTCTTCCATAAACTGTTTCCATCAGGTCTATTATCTCAGAATAGATGAAGCTCAAGACAAACTGCAGACAGAAGTAGTTTCTGAGTTTGTCGAATGCTTGAACCATGTGGCGTTCCATTCTTTCAATTCAAGCGCAACACTATTGTTTAGAGCAGAGAAATATTCTTGAGTCTCAAATCTGCACTAAAACACAGGCTTCTTCATATACACAATATCATGCCTAAACCAAGCCGAACATTGGCATATCAAAGACCGAGATTTATTCTCCAATCTCCCCATCAAATTCCATTTGTCCAGCCTCTGCTTCTTATCAGCTTCCACAACCAAACATTTCTTGACCCAGAAACAACTTTTGGATCGGTAATTCATTAGGCAAGGGATCCATCTCAGGGCAAACTTCAGCCATCAGATCTTGCACAAGAATCCCCTGAGAAGAAATATGTTTCTGTAGCTCAACCAACTCGTGCTCCATCTCCATCGCTTCTTCATATATTCTTAAGAAAGCAAGGTACTTGGTACGCATATTACCACACATATTTTCCACAACATCCTTTAAATATGAAAGCTCACAGCAAAGCTTTCTAATTCCCTTTTCGGTGAAAGACTGGTGAACGGAATCGATCTTTGACTGAGGAGTTATGATTTCGTTAGATGTGTAGTCTTCATCTTCTTCTTCTTTTTTTTCGTTCTCTTTATGTCACTGGTTTTTTTATAGTGTTTTGGTATGAACGAAATCTATAGAAGCTTGTGAGAATAAAAATTCATATTTCCCATAGATTGACCGAAGCTCTGATACCATGTAGAAATTTCTAAAACAAGAAAGGATCAAGATTTATTTAGATAGTAATATAGAAAATGAGATTGAAATGATATAGCTTATTAAAGCTTTATTTTGTGCAAGTAAAAACAAAGAAGATGATCTTTAGATTGTCACCAAGAACACAATGATTTTAGATTTAGATTTTATAAAAAAGGGAAACAAGGAGAGTTGCATTCAACTCTCAAAATTGGCTCATTTCTCTCGTTACATAACAATATATATGAACCTATCTAAACCCTAAACACATGGACTATGGGCTTGCCATTGGACTTATTGGCTCTATAATGGATTGGGTCTTAAGCCTTTAATAATGACATTAGGTTTATGAGATCAAATATCTCTTTCATCTGAACTCTTCGATAAACTTTTTCTACCCACAAGATTGACATATATCCACTAAATTTGCCATGACTCTTGAACAACTAGCCCAATTAATCTAAAACCACCGCCAATGAAAAAGTAACTCAATTTCCTATGTTTTAACCAAATTTGAGCTAAATCTCACAACGAGAAACCCTTATTCCGAATCGATCTTTAAGACATTTTAACTGGTTCTACACCACAATTTCTTTTCTTTGCATCCAAAAGTGTCTTCTCCATTATTTTAACCTGAAATAATTCAAAAGAAACAAAAAAAAAATACAAAAAAAAAACACATTCTAGGACTCCTAAATGACAACAACAGACATTTGGACACTTAAATGTAAAAAAAAAAACACTAAATCAAATTTTAAATATGATGAATAAATGATTTAAAATAAAAATAGCAATGCTCTTATATGTATTTTAATCAACATATTCGGATACCACACACGCAGCCCCATGGCCCAAAATGTGAAATGAAGGAAAATCTCCCGAACATCAAAAGCAAGTTAAGCTAGACTAGGCATTTGAAAATATTTGTTCAAAGTATATAAGGAAAATCTTCAGTGGAAGAATTTATGGCTTGAAAGCTATGGATCGATATAATATCCCGACGTGAAGTTGACAAGAGATATAGCCGAAGTTAGATGGTCATCATTGTGTAAAAATGTGAACATGTGTTATAATTCGATAACGAGAATATAAATGAGAAACTGAGACGATATAAGACAAATGAATTATGAATATTAGAGGAAGAGAAATTTCTAAGTAGTATTCTAGAGTGTGACAGTGATCTGAGTAACGTTGGGTAATTAAGACTACATCTTATGGTAATATCCGGAGGTTGCGGAAAATATCTGATTCACATCATGTATTTTATAAATTACTGATATTTGGTCGGTAGTCTTAAATGATTTTTTTGGATTTTTGATAATTATTTCATAAGGATTATATCTGAATTAGTAAATTTCTTAAGTTATTGAATAGAAATTAAATTAGGCGTAAATAATCAAGCTTAAGAGTTAAGCTAGTCATGTGTTCAATTCCTACTAGTTGCATGGCCATTAGGGAGTCATTAAACTAATCTGGACTCTGTCGAAAATAGTGACGTATCAGGTGAGAAAGAGAGTTGTGTTGTCTCGCGGATGCACACGTGTTCCTCATGTCCCTTGAACAAAAGCATGTCTCATCTCTCTCCTCTCATTTTTTGTTTTCTATTCTCTCATTTTCATTTATTTCACGTCAAAGCTTCTTATCTCTCTCGATTCCCAACCAAATTGAGTGTTTTTTTGCCTTGTTAGCTTCGTGTGCCTCTTGATAAAATTAATTAATAGATTGTGTATCACCGATATACCCTAAATAATCAAATATTATTATAGTCCAATATAACATTCTGAGCAAATCCTAGATCAATCGTAAGTCCTCTTTTTCACCTAAGGTTTTCTAACCGTTATATAACGTTTACATGCAAGCAAAATGATTTAATCGGTTTCTTTTGATTCCCTTTGATATCTAATGAGTCAAAAGATGTTTCCAGGTCGTTCTTTGGCAAGAAATTGGCTATAACCTCTGTGAACTTGTTTCTTTCAATTCGGTCCGATTTGATCGAATTTCGTAAAAATATTTTCATAGCTTTCTTTTCCGACATTTCCTTGGAGCTTGCTTATATATTCTTCTCTGTCGATTCAAATTTTTAGGGGCCAGCCAACTTAGCCGTGAACCACCCTCCTATGCTGTGAGGTGAAATCGGAAAGTGAATTCCAATTTGATCCGAAGAGGTAAATGAGTTATTTTTCCTTCCTATGATGGGCTTTAGGAGTGATTCTATGAATTGCATGATGTCTAGGATGAGATTCCAGGCTTCGAAAAGCCTCTGACCGCCGTGAGTAGTTTTTTTTTTTTTTGGTAGCTGTTCCGATCTAGATTCAGTTTGAAATGAGAAGTTTGGATTTTAGATTGGTTTAGGCAAGATAAAAGGAAAGTCAACTCGGTTTAGTAAACCAAGTCCAAGTCAACAATGTTTACTTCCCTTAAAAGATTCAGTTAATGGTCAAATGGGGGGTGGCCAAAATATTCTGTTAGATTCGGTTTGATTTGTTTCGAAAAAATTGAATATTCATAATTTTATAAAGCAAAACAAATATTTAAAAATAGTATTTTGTTAAAACCGAAATAAATATCAATACAAAATTTTTAAGATAAGAATATTCGTTCCGCTTCTATATGTTTACATATATATATATATATATAGATAATTATATATATATAATGCATAGTGATTATATTTATATGTAAATTATAAATTTATCATCAAATTAATTATGTAAATATTAAAATTTAATAAATTAAGAAGAGAATATGTATTTTAAATAAAATATTGCTATTTTGAGATAAATTTTGATTTTTTCTATATTTAATTCAGTTTTATAATTATTTTTAAACTAATACGAATCGAATATCCACTAATAGTTTAGATTTTAGCAGATAACCGGACATTTGAATATTCGGTTAAGTTCGAAGCGAATACAAATCAAAAAGTTACTAATTAGTGAAGCGAATCACCCTTAAAATTAAGGATATTCGCTTCGTGCCCACCCTAGGTCAAATTAATCCAAACCGATTCGAATTCTCGGTTTAATTGAATTTAAACCTGAACTTATTTGATTAAACTAGATTTAATCCGATTTTGTAATTCGATATGAAAATTTTAGATCAATTTTAATTTTGGTTAAGGGATGGTTTAAGTTTGAGTTTAGTCAAAATTAATTTGGTTTGGTTTAACGCAAGTTATTCAATAAGATCTGAACTTTTTTTGTGTTTGAATGAAAGATGGAACTGGGTCTTAAGATGGAGGACATGAACAAATTGAATCCCTCATTCTTGAGCTCCGATGCGAGTTTGGTTGTTCATGCTGGTACGCCACCTACATCCATTGTCCCTTTATGATATCTTACTAGTTATCTTTTGTTCTGGTCACCTCTTAATTTATAGTAATCTGCTATAGGACTGGACAAAATATATGTATTATTGTTATGATATGTTACCCATTTCAATCTAGTTCTTAAAAATCGGATAAGTAGTTTTTACCTTTGGATGCATCCAATTTTATATAATAAATTTTCTTTCTTATACCTTAATTTATCTATGGAGCTTATTAGAAAACTATATTATTCATTTGAAAAGAAGCACAATATCATAACCGGGCAATTGGAGATAATGGGATTTGTTATGGGTATTATTGTTTACTATCAGGTGAAAGGTTAGGTCGTGATATCAACACAACTTCAATCACGACCCCTATAGTCAACACAACAACCTACTTCTTCAAGGAAACTTCCGAGCTAGTCGACTTCAAGGTCCGCTTATATATGCTTCTAGTTAAACATATGCAAAAATTTAAAATAGTATGTTGCTTTGACTAAACGAAATGGTAGTCTTCGTTTACAAAAATAGATTTACTTTCAATTTTGTAGGAACAACGCATTGAATGTCACGAGTATACACGTTATGGAAGTCCAACAACTATGGTACTCGAAGAAAAGATTAGGTCTCTCACTCTCTCTTGATGTCTTTGATTATATATGGTCTCTTTCTTGAATTTTGTTTTTAGTTGTTTCCTTTTATGCTTTCTTGATCAGTGCACTTGAAGGTGCTGAATCAACTTTGATAGTGGCTTCTGGGATGTGTGCAATTACTGCTACACTTTTGGCTTTGGTTCCTACAAATGGACATATTGTGACAACAAAAGATTGTTACAAGGAGACGAGAATGTTCATGGAGACTTTTCTTCCCAAATCGGGAATCACCGTAAAAACAAAAACCCAGCTTCATCAATTTCTTTCCGTTTCGTTTCGAGCTTCATCGATTAACCCTTGTTATGTGTGTGTGTGTGTATTTATGTCTCCAGGTGACTCTGATCGACTCTGATGATATCGCGGGGCTCGAAGCTGTAGTGAATAACCATGATGTATTATACGATATAATAAGTTCTCTTACCACACTTTAAAGTTGGAGAAAAATATGAGAGTTGTGGTCTTTTCTGTCTGCAGGTTTCTATGTACTTTACTGAATCCCCAACAAACCCGTTTCTTCGATGTGTGGACATTGCATTAGTTTCAGAAATCTGTCACAAAAGAGGAACTCTTGTTTGTATAGACGGTACCACTGCAACACCTTTGAATCAAAAGGCACTTGCTCTTGGTGCTGATCTTGTTCTCCAGTCTGGTACCAAGTACATTGGAGGCCACAACGATGTCTGTAAATCAGAATGTGGAACCTCATTAGTTCTCGGAAAAATGGTTACAGAAAGAAAGATCATGTGTTTCGTGTGTCTTCACAGGTTCTTGCTGGATGCATATCTGGTTCAATGAAGTTGGTTTCCAAGATTCGCACTTTGCATCAACTTTTGGGAGGCACGATTAATCCGGTAAAAGATGCTTGATTCTCCTCTAATTCTATCAATTCATAAATATGTTGAAATTTTGGACTCTGTAAGTTCGGTTATTAGACAAATTTAGGTTCAAATTTTTTTTTTGTATTGATTTAGCTTTGGTTCTATTTATCAAGTGTTTTAACCTTTGGATAATTGGGTTGTTGAAAAAAGCAGAACGCTGCATATTTACTCATCCGAAGCATGAAGACGATGTATCTTCGTGTAAAACAACATAATTCAACCGCTTTGAGGATGGCCCAGGTGCTAGAAGCACATCCCAAGGTATTTTAATTTTCTCACCAAGATCCTTTCTTTCTTTCCGTTTACATATTATTTATGTATTTGCTTGTGAATTTAATAAAAGAAAGTAAACATATTAATAATTTAGGTTCTCCCACTAAGCACGCATAATTATTTCTTCTTGTGCAAGAAAGAAATAAAAACTTGAAATCAGGTTTCTTGTCTAAGTAAAAGAATGAAGAAAAAATAAAAGAGAAGTCTAGGAGAAATATATTGTTGAATTGACTTTGGGGCTTCTTCTCGTTCTTCTTTGGCACCTGCGGTAGAGATCGGAGGTATTTGGCGGATGTCTTGCAAATGATCAAGACTCACCTATTTATGCGCACACATACACACACACTTAAGAGCCACACACATAAGAACCACCCACATCTAAAATTCAAAGATAGAAACACCATAACATTTGCTCGATACTTTATCTTTAATTTTTCTTCCATAGCTTTTTCAAGTGGATTCAATTATCATCATTTCACTTTGTGAATGGACATCATATCTAATCAGAAAATTGATCGATATAATCGTGTTAGGTGAGTCGTGTTTACTATCCAGGCCTTCCTAGTCATCCCGAACATCACATAGCCAAGCGACAAATGACTGGTTTTGGTGGTCTAGTCACTTTCGAGGTAACCAATAATCAAATTCATCAACTTTGATGAAAATTTCTTTAAGTAAATAATTATTAATCTCAAAATGTGTCTCTTCTTTCCTTTTATCTGCAAATAGATTGCTGGAGATCTCAAGACGACAATCAAGTTCATCGATTCTCTTAAGATCCCTTACATTGCAACATCTTTTGGTGGATGCGAGAGCTTCGTGGACCAACCCACCACAAGGAACTGGTATGATTTTCCACTAAAACATTGATAATTTTGTTTTTTTTTTGGTTAGATAAATGTTTTGGGGTTTAATTAAGGGATGTACCACGAGAAGAAAAGCTCAAATATGGACTCAAAGACAACTTAGTTCGCTTCAGTTTTGGTATTGAAGACTTTGATGACATCAAGGCTGACGTTCTTCAGGCTCTTGAAACTATCTAAAATATCGATGTTTTTGTAAACAAAGCTGTTTCTCCAAACGCTACCGTCTCCTTAAATGCATGTGCCGTTTATTTTCTTTTAATTTAGCAAAGTTTTAAATTATTTCAAATGCAAATGTTTTTTTTGTTTGTCTGTGCTCTACTAATCAATTTATACTTCATCGTTAAAACATGTTTTTATTTCGATTCTACCAAATCTCAATTTGAACTGTCCAAGTTTGTCTCTTCTTTGATGCCCCCAATTGTATCAAAGGTTAAGAAAAATTCTAGGTGCGTAAAAAAATAAACCAAATCTACTTTTTTGTAGTTCCTTGAGGAGCAGTCTTAATAGTTTGTCTTTTTCAGCAGATAAATGGTCACAACTATAGAAATGTGTTATTTCATAAACTTAAGCCTAATAACCATGGGCTGTAAAATCATTATTCTTCAATACAGTAAGCGAGAAACCTAGCAAATTTATACTCCTTTTTCTTTGGAGAAATAATTCCATGTCATTTAACTTATGATTTCATGATCATCACACTTTTAGACAATTTATCTTCTTCTTATTCAATTTGACTTTTGTTGATGCTTAGAATTTCCAAGAACGCTGTTCACTTTCATCGTCATCACACCATTATTTCTTTAAACTTCCAGAGCACTGTTCAAAATCTTATATCAATGTTTGCTATAGGTGATTTAGCATAGTGATAAAACATCAATATTATTTATAATCTCGAATAACTAGAATCAAAGTAAGACAAATTAAAGTTAAAAGAATATTCCATATAAAGCGTTTTTTTTTGTGTGCAAAGGTATATAACGACTGATATAACTTGTGATACTGAGTTTCTAAAATTTTCCTAAAAGTTTTAGTATCCCTTTCATTTTCTTGGTTCTAAAAGGGTTAGAAGAAAAAATTATTCAAAGCATTACAATCCACAAGATATCACGAGCACAAGAGACAACTAATTCAGATTAAATGATCAGTACAAGATCAGAAAACATCTTGCAGAATCACATGAATGATTGATTAGAGCCTCAACAGGCTTCCCAACTCAATGACTCAAGTTCTCAAGGGCATCTGAATATTTTGTAATCAATTCTGCAAGTTATTTTTCATAACAAACTTACGAGTAAACATAATGGCTAATAAAATTGTAAATGTGAGAGGGAGATAACAACCAAAACTAATATGAGGAGACAATTCTTTAATCAAAGAATAGAGAAAAGAAACAGAAAGCCATTGCTTATAACCCTTGAGTCAAACTTGAATGAATGAAGACTAATACTTGCATTGAACGGGTATTTTCAATAATTTGAAATATTTTTCAAGTAGCCCATGCTTCATTTTTAATCAAAGAATTCGTAGACACTACAGGAAGACAGTCGTAAAACGATAGCCAAATCTGTTGGAAAAGGTTGTTTTCGAAAGATTTCTGGTTATAGATCGTCGAAAAAAAAATCCATCTAAAATCTGTCGAGAATTTTGACAAACCTCTAACGTACGTGTTTCCGACAGCTTACCAACAGATATATGTGTTGGTAGTTATGTCGGAATACCATTGGAAAACTACGTTGGAATTCTATTGATTATGAGTTCCAACAGATTTCCGGTGGTCTTTCGATGACCATGCAACCAACAGTTTTCCGATGGATTATTAAGGATGTAGTAACCAAAGAATTTCTGACGGATACGTATTTGAATTTTTTTTTAAATTTAATTTATAAATACAATAAAAATGAAATTAAATCGAAATTAATCTATAAATGGAAAAAATGGAAATTTTAATATTAAAATTAAAATCAAATTATTCATAAACAAAAAAAACAGAAAAAGTATTCAAAAAAATAAAAGACAAATATATAATACAAACTAATTTTGCGGTGGTGGTTGTTTATACCGTCCAAAGAATGCATCATTCGCGCTTCCGTTGCTTTCATGCGTTCCTTGTCTGATAATCACTCTTCTTCAATGGTTTGGATCTTCATCTTCAAACCTTCAAGTTTGGTTGTCTTATCCGCGAGTTCCGCCCTAAGATCAGGATCTCCAAAAAATTGTGAAGAAGCAGAAGATGGGGAAAAATGATACTCTTGTGGAAGCCCAAAAACGTAACATTTGGTATTCGGAGTTACCTGCAAAATAAATTAAATGAAAAATGTTATAATGAAAAGTTAGAATTCGATAACAAGTTAAAAAGGTTCGTTCAACTTCTCAAAAGGAACTTCAGTGTAGGGAGGAGTTCCTTCAACGAGCAGTTAGGACTACAGAAACTCTTCACCAAGCTTCATCACGTTCTCGACGAGTTCCCAAGCAACTATATCTTGTATTAGACCGGTCTTTATGCTAGTGTGTGTATCTTGTAGCAACCTAATATGTTTGGGACGCACACCATCTTTCTGAAACTGTAAAATCAACAATTAATAATAATGTTATTGAATTGAAATAAAAATTAAGAAAAACAATATACTTACAAGTGTTGTTCCCTCGAAACCTTACTTATTACTCCCAAATTATGTATTGATTCCTTTACCTTTGTGGGTGCTTTTCTGGTTGGCAGAATGGGTTAGAGAGTTGGAACGGATTTCCTCGATTTTCCAATAATCAATGAAACTTTTCCATGTCTGGATTTACAAGCATCTCCCTTGACATCTCATTTACGTTCAACTTATCGTTCCACCTCGTTCAGCTTCCTAGAGTACATCTGAGCAACCTTAGCGTCGAACTCACGTGTAACCATAGACGGGAAGGTGACTATCCCAAGTAAAATCTTGTTGCAAAAATAAAAAGTATATTAAAATAAAAATATTTAAATTGAAATAAAATAAATAAAAAAAAAAACTTACCACAAATTGGTGAAATCACATATCATGATCTTTCATTGGCATGGTCGAGTACGTTGCATACGGAAGCCGTAACAATCCATTAAGCATCCGGTTGATGGACTTCAATATCCCATTATGGGAAAACTGAAACCTACAAAACAAAATGATTTATAAGATATTTGTACAAAAAATATAATTTATAAGATTTTAAAAATATAAAAATCATAAATAAAACTTACCACAGAGGTTGTCCTATACAATCTGGATAAAGTGGAGTCAAGCGTTCGCGTCTCGGTTGAGAAAAAATGTCATTGATGCTCATCTGCGTGGGCGCAGAAGTCGTTGTAGGCGCAGAAATTGGCGATTGGATCTTCAGAATAGGAATCGAGCGGATTTGAGTACGACTCACCGCTTACCTTTGACGTGAACTACCTCCCCCCCTATCGGGAAGTGGACCAATGAAACACTTCATAATCCTTGATTTAAAAAAAATAAAATATATATATATATATATATAATTTATTTATAGTTCCTAAAAAAATCTCATAATAAAAATAACAATTAGAAATTTAAAAGCATTATTAGTATAATTCTAACAATTTAAAAAACAATTCAAAAATATAGAAAATTCCAACAATATTTAAAATTTCCAAAAATTTTAAAATTGACTATAATCCTAAAAATTCAATACAATTCTGAATTAATTACAAAAAATAATAAATTCCTTTGATCTTTATAAACTTTAAAATATCAAAAAATCATACAACTAACAAATCTAACAATCCAAATCGAAATCCTAAATCAAATAAAATCACTATACTTCATTATCGATTCCAAATCCAAATTCTAACAAATCTAACATTCTAAATCAAAAACCACAATCTAACATTCCCAATCATAATCCACAAATTAACAATCCAAATCTTAAATCTAACAATCCAAATCCCAAATCTAACAATCACAATACTAAATCTAACAACCCTAATCCTCAAATCTAAATTCTAAATCCCTAAATCTAAAAATCTAACATATAACCCATAAAAATGTAGTATGCAAGGGTAGAAAGTTACATATTTGAAAAGTTATTTCTCCGGTATAATTCACGAAACGTTCGGAAATTTTCGTCGGAAAGTTCCGTCGGACTCGCAATAATACATGTCCTCCCATTGGCCAGACAAACCTTAAAACTAGACACATGTATAACAAAAACCATCGGAAATCCATGGTAATTTCTAATGGATTTCCAATGGTTTTGAGGTTTCAGAGATATTTACGATTTGTTTCACTTGAAATATGTTTCTAGTATAATTTATTAATTATTTTAATGATTTATTACTAACATATATCTTGTTTTATATCAAATTTTCCAAAAGATTATTTTAGTTACTATGGTAATGCATGTTCCTTTAAGTATATGTTTCATTATTTAACATGTAACCTTAATCATGCTAAATTTTGTATACTTCTCATATAATTTATATAAATGTTTATTTTGTCACACATATTTTCAAATATTTGTTACAATTTTTTTCAAAAAACATTGTGTTACAGGTCTGTTAAATAGGCCTCGAAACCCCAAAACCGTCGGAAATCTGTTTGTAATTTCCGACGAATTTCTGGCGGTTTGGGTGGGGGGGAGGGGGTTTTGGGTCTTTTTATCCTTTTGATGTAATTTTTATTCATTTATGTATAAAATTAATTCATTTATTTATATAAAGTATCATATTTTAATGTGAAACAATTCGAAAATACATAAAATTCAAGAAATAAAAATATTAAAAATCATACAATCTTTATTATTTAATTACTTTGGTCTGAATCGACGATGATCCTTCAGAAGGAATTGAGTGTGAATCGTCATCAAATTCTCCATGAGATTCCTCTGAGTCTGAAGAAACTCTATCATCACCGAATTATGTGAAATGCACTACAAAAGCGATGTCAAACGAAAGCTCAACATGATCTATTTGAACACTTTTGGTTGGCTGCAAAGCATCGTGTTTTGGAACTCTATACATTTTTTTCTCTTGGGTTAATTGCAGTCAATGTGATCCAAGAGTCTGAACGATAAGTAACTCGAGGGTAACGAATGTAGCAAACCTAAATGAATTAATGATAATTTGTTAACATATATAAATATTAGCAAGTAATAACACACATAATTTTAATTGAACCATACATGGTCTGCTTGTGACACAAGTATGAATAGATCGTATTTAAGTAATCTATGTGTTGAATGTACTGATGTAACACCAATTTGGTCAATTTTAACACCACAACCAATGAATGGATTCTATCAATCGCAGATAAACACAATGCACCTCAATTTCAACATTTATGGGCCAAAATACTATAATCTGAAGTTGGCCTTGTTCTTCTCTCCTCACGAATTCTAAACGCATATCCTCTAGTGAAATACATAGGGTATGAAGTTGTCATGTAGTTCCATTAACCATGTGGGAAATGTTTGACCACTTTGTATTCCTTCAGAAACCTAGGAAATTATTAACAAATAATTAATACACAATAAATATTTATTATTCCAAATTATTAAGTGTTTTAAAAAACTTACGTAAATCGTAACAAATAAATTTTTTTGATTCTTTTAGGAGGTCAAATTCAGCTTCTGTCATATCCAGATAGTAGCTACGTACTATCTAAATCTTGTAAGAAAATCAAAATTTTATGAAATATTAATAATAAGATTAATTAATTTCAAAAAATCAGTAACTGACATTTAAAAAACGTGTATGCCTTTGTGAGAATATACATATGCAAGTGTGTTAACACATGCTCTCATATTTTACGTTTCTTTCTTTTTTCCGCTTACTCGACCAACTTGGACAAATAACTCAGGGACAAACACATGATAAATGGTTCTCTCACCTCTATCATCTCGGACGTCTACTCTTCCTACAAATTTCCGATGGAAAGTAATATTCAGCAAAGTGCAAGACTTATTCGTTGTGACTGTGCGATAATAGATCCTTCATCTTTGCTTTAATTTTAACATTTTTCTTCATATGGAACATATGACCCTTTAAATCCAACGGTATTGAACAAAGCCTTCTAGTGATGCTTCTCGTGGGAGATGGATAGGAAGATGTTCCATAACATCCAAAAAATAAGGCAGAAAAGTCTTCTCAAAATTACAACGGATCAACAGTATAGTGTTCTCTAAATTGCGGATACTATTAACTGATTGTGTTATCGTGCATAAATTTTAAAAGAAAGCACAACATCCTACAAATAAACAATAAACAAATTAATATAAATATATGCATGAGAAATGGTTAAACTTATGAAGATAACAGTATATACCTGCAATTTCTTCGTGGATATCTTTCGGAAGAAGATGGGCAAAGAAAAATGGAAAAAGTCGCATCACAACATGATACTCCTGACTCTTCATTCCAATAAACTTTCCTTTTACATTATCGACACAATTACGCAGATTAGATGCATATCCATCAGACAATTTTACATTTTCGTGAATCCAATAAAATAATTCTTTTTTCTTAGCTGCTTCTAACCGGTACGCAGGAAAACGACATTTACCATTAGGTAAAACTTAAAGAAAATTCCGATCACAAATTCCTGGCAAATCTAATGTAAACTTCTTATTGTATTTCGTGTTTCTTTGGACGTTTAAAATAGTGTTCATGATATTGTCAAAGAATTTCTTCTCAACATACATAACATCTAGATTGTGTTTCAATAAATTTTCTTTCCAATAAGGCAAATCCAAAAAAATATTCCTTTGTGCCACTCATGCATTTCCCTGACACCGTCAACATGAGCATGCCCATAACCACCACGGTAAGGAGTTCTCTCAGCACCAAAGTATCTTAACTGATCCAATATAGAATTACCATCTATATCAAGAGGTGGAACATCAAATACTTGCTTACCTTTCATAAAAAATGTCCTCGACCGATGAAACGGATAAGCACTCGGTAGGAATCTTCTATGATAATCAAACCAACACGTCTTTCTTCCATGCATCAATTGGAATGCATATGTGTTGTCTTGATCTTCCATGGGTAGTCCATCCATATAACATACAATATGTTGGAAAATCGCTTATGGTCCACTAAGAACCGCACATATCTTAAAATTATGTTGGCATGATACATCATATGCTTCGACACCATGATTCCAGAAAATTTGCAACTCATAGAAAAATGGCTGAGGAATACATCTAGTGATATCTTTGGATGTTCTGGACCAGGAACAAGAACGAAGAGGTACAAAAACTCTATACGCATGCAAAAAGATGGATGCAAATTGTAAGGTATTATGATTACATGCCACAAGGAATATTACCTTCCATAATTTCTAAATGGGTTGAAACCATCTATACATAATCCAAGGTATACATTCTTTCGCTCAAAAAAAAATCCGGATACATAGATTAATAATGTTTCCACGTTTCTGCATCTGAAAGATGTGTAATCTCTCATTTTTTACGAAGTTCCGCATGCTATCTCATTTCCTATGCCGTGCGCTCAGATTTATATAACCTCCTCAACCTCTCTGTTAACGGTATATGCAATTGGAACTCTGTCGCTAGTTTCCTAAAATCGCGGTTTACGAAAAAATCAACATCTTTTATGATTTGTATCTTCTCTTCAATATATCATACAGTTGTTGATGCACAATCTATTATTTGATACGACAAAACAAAAACATCTACAAGTTTCTATATCTCGTAAGATGCTGGTAAAATATTGTCTTCATGCAAAATATATTTCACAAAATCTGCTATCGCATCAACATATTCTTCCGCCAAATTGTAATCCTTCTTAATGGTAAAGGCGAAATATCTTCTCTACAACTACTATATAGCGGCTGCTTCGATGCGTCTAACATATCAAAAAACCTTTGCGCTTATAAATTTGGTTCTTCAACCTTATTTCTATATTCACCGGCCGACCATCTAAACAATACCAACACCAACATTTACTTCCATTCTATGTTCTCCTAAGCTATCTGCAACATATGGTTCACTAGTACTAGAATAATTATAATTTCTTATTCATGCAGATACCAAATTTTAAAACCCGACATAAACCCATTGCAATACAATTGACTCCAACCTAACTCAACCTTAACATTATGTGAATTCTAACAAATAGAACATGAATATTTTAACTTAACATTTTTTCGCTTGCTCTTGATTTCCGCCAAATCTATGAATTCGCATATAACTCGTGCATATTGTCTTTCAACAAGTTCGACTTTGGATCCATCATTGGTTCGTCTATCCATGACCGAAAATTTCCAGAATACGACATCTTTTTCTATTTTTTGGGTTTTAGTATTGTATTGTGTTGTGATTGTATGTGAAGACTGGAAACATATATATAAGGTTGTAGTCATCGAAAATTATTAGAAAATCGTTGGAACATTCAAAAATTTGAATGGCTATAAACGACTATATTTTAACTTACAAATTTTCTGACGGATACTTAACAAACTGTTGGAAGTCTGTCGGAAATTCTTGTTGTATAAACAGCTAGAAACGGTTATATTATAACGTATACATTTTCTGACGGATATTTAAAAATCCGTCGAAAATTTCTAACAGATTGTGAACCGTTGGAAATTTTCTGATGAATTTCCTATTGCGCAGTTTCGTCGGATATCTATTGCCTATCTATCGAAAATTTCGTCGATTTTATGGTTGTTTTTTTTATAGTGAGACAAAGTAAAATCCTTTGAAAATTTTGATTACAAAATTAAAATACTTAACTTTTAAAAAATCAGTCACGTAATCTTAAGCTGACGCAAAGTTAGAATTCTTTGAATTATACGACAATCTTATTTAAAAGAACATGAACAACAAACAAAAGCTTACTGGATCAAGGTTTGCGAAAGATCTTTGTCTTTTGTAGGGAGCCTGAAAATGGGTTACACTCATTGGATACACGACACTCATGAAGAATATTAAACTCATAATTCTGCTTTTTAAAAAAGGATGTGGAATTAAAACCAATGAGTACCCAAAATAATAGAGTTTTTTAATATGGGGTTATTAGATTTTGGGTACTCACTTAATTATTTTTAAAATCTCATATGCCAAAATAATATCATTTCATAATAATGTGGTTAACTAATATTATTTAAAATAATATTTAAAACCGTAAAATTACATAATATACTTAAATAGAAATAAAGTAAATATGTTTAAAGGAAAGAAGAAAGAAAAAAAATAAAGAGAAAAAATTGATTAGAAAAAAGTAAAGAAAAAAAATAAATTATTAAATTTCTTCGCTCCGTCAAAAGTTTTTATCAGGGTATCGATTTGTCGTGGTTTCGACATCACCGTTTCCAAAAAAATTGTTGGTCAGTTTCAGTAAAGTGTGATCTTATTTTGCTGGATGTCAAATCTAAAATCATTTTATTTGAGAGGTATTCTGACTTCACAATAGGAGATTATGTTAGCTACTAACAGACTCGTTTCATACACTGTGGTTGGCTTTGATCATCTGAGAAGTTGGGAGATTTTGGGCAAGTCTAAATGGTTGGAGTTCATGTTTCTAGTCATTGCTTTTCGTTTTATTTTGTTTAGACTATAACATTTTATCTTTATGTAATTTCCTTGTAAGTTGGGGTTTTGATTCTCTTGTTTCGGTTATGTTTTCGGGGAATTTTAGTTGTTCCCCAGCTTTTGTAATCTCATCATATACACTTCTTTGGTTTAATGAAAAAATAAAGATGGGGAAGGAAAAAAAAAATCTTCTCTCTATCACATTTCCGATTTTTTCCCTTTCCCCTTATCACCGTGTGGGCCTCTGTCGCACTATCCCTACTTGTCATTGAATAAAAGCTAAGAGATGAAGGTTATTAGTGTAATAGTGGTTGCTCTAACAAATTCCAATTTTGAATAATGAAAGTCCCATTTGTAGAATTACTTTTCATAAGGATCTCATTAGCAAATTATCTTTACATTTTTTTTATCAAAATTGTGAAATCAAGATTGTTGCAAAAAAATCGTGAAATGGTATTTGTTTTGCCAAAACAAAAATTGTGGAATTACGCTAAAACTATAAGATTAGGAAATTGAGATTTTCCACCATAATCGTGAAATCATAATTTTGAGTAAAAAATCATAAAATGATGTTTTCTCACCAAAATTGCAAAATGACGTTTTTTTACCAAATCCGTAAAATTTTGGAAGTAAGTTTTTTCTGCCAAAAACGCAAAATATCAAAATTATATTTTTTTGCCAAAATAGTGAAATAACGTTTTCTGCCAAAAACTACAAAATCACATAATTATGTATGCAATTGTACTTAGATAACATATGAAAGAAACCCACGTAACCATGTTCATACAAAAAAAGAAAAGAATAAAGAACGATTTTTTAACTTTTCAAAACCACTAATTGGTACGTTTAAAGATGAATTCATTATTTATTTTAAAACATATATTTGATTACGTGATCATCTAGTTCAACAGTTGAAGAAGCTCCACTAGAATTAACATCAATAGAATCGAGAATTTCCCTTAACCAACCCTATCAAAACCTCTAGAAATCAATTATCCATTTGGATTTTTATATATCTATCTTTCAAGAACATTTTTCACACATCCTCCTCCACAAACTCACTTACTAACAAAGTTGCATTGATACGGGTACAGGGTCGGGAAACGGGGACGAGAACAAAGACGGAAAGCGACAAATTTAAAATTTATAGAGACGGATACCGTATGGATACATCAATAATAATATAAGAGAAATACCTATAATTTAAGATATTAAAAATATCACATATAAATCTTAATATTTAAAATACACTTTGTTTAATATTTTCACAAAAACACCGAAAACAACCTAATCAACAAGTAAATTATCTTTAAAATCCGGCTCATCCAATTAAAATTAAAAGGTAGCAAACTCCAAACGTCCATGGCTACCAAAACATGATATTAAAATTTCGAACAAAAAATAGCATAATACCTGCCTTCTAAGACTAGATCAAGAGCGAAATCATAGCATTTCTTTTGCTCACCAGATAAAGAAGCCAGGCAGTCAGCATCATCTTCAGTTGTAAAACAGAGGTCAAAAGTCTGGAAATCTTTACCTTTTAGTTCAGATTCCACAGTCAATGAAAAGTGACTAGCTGCAGCATGCTTCTCCTCAGATAGTAGCCACGCATTACCCCCAGAACCATCCACGCATCGTCACAACCCTTGTCAAATAGTGCCCACTAGCATTGAAGAGATCTCGGGTGTTTTTGTTCCGAAACGTATCGGAGACATCCCCATCCCCAATGTTGCCGTCCCCGTTTAGCTTGAGATGTGTCGGAGACGTTTCGAAGGTGTCCCCATGGTGTCCCCGTACCCATGCCGTACGGTTTTTAGTCCAAATTAAGGTACCTGTGCATCATAGCTTACTAAAGAGAGAGAGATTGTCACCAGAGCAAGAATTGGCTTTAAAGGCAGACAAGCTTTGGGAATTCCTGTTCGACGGCTTGCGAAGACAATGCTGAGCAAGCCACACGTGCGGTGGAAGAATGGAACCGTCGATTTGTTTTCTAGAGGATTAGCTTATAGAGTTGCCGATATTCCATCCACTCGATTCATCTTCGAGCGTCATATTTTCAGAGATGGTGCCTATTCGCAATTGAGAGATTCTCTGATGAATGAACCCTTAATACGAAATATGAAAAAGATGCGATGCTTAACCGTTTTTGTTTTGCTTGTTGAAGATAAAGGACATCTTTTATATTTAAACTGGGGAGAGGAGGAGGAGGTAAAGCTCAATTGAAGCCATAGATAACATGGAGTCTCTTAAGCAAAATTTTTTGCCACATGTCCTAATCTTAGCTGTTAATGTGACAAGTTATTGAAGACTGTTAGCCTTGTTTTTCATCCTATATAATGGCTGAAGGGCTCTCTACAAGTTTAACGTATCAACATTCTTTTTCTGCAGCCACATCAGCACTTTATCTACGTCATATTTTGGCAGCCACATAAACATTTTCTATATAAGCAATTAATCTATGTCACACATGTTAAAAAAAAGAAAAAAAAAACCAACAAGCCTTATAAACTCTACCTTTCTAATTTCTTCGACATTAAGACTTAATATGGTTTAATAGTTTTTAAACATCATTTGATTGATATTAAGTATTGTTTACATAATTTTAGTGATTATCTTCTTGATTCAATTTGGATAATATGTTTAAATAAATAAAAAGTAAAAAGACCAAAAGAAAAGGGTTTATTCTACGAAAATATGCTTATAGTTTATAAATTTAAAATAGTTAGTTTAAATTTTATATTACATTTTTATTTAATAACCACAAAACAGTACATCACAAAATCAAACTGCTAAATACATATCCACACAAGGACTTAAACGAACCGTCCTACATTCTTTTCTCAATTATTCTTTGAATGATTATTCTATATCTCACCAATTTTAGTCAACAATTTCATTATCAACTTTCAGTAATTCAAACACTATGTGTTTATGATGTTACAACACTGAGAATTACATCTAAAGATCTCTCACATCTATCAGGATATAACATCAAAACTAAAAAGCAAAAATACCAAAAATACAAATTTAAAAAAACACCGTGGGTACTCCTAATATATAATATAATAGATGATAGAATTTAAAAAAAATGCGAGACGTCAGCACTTATACTGATAACCGTTACTTATTATTCTTTTATAAAGAATTCTCTTAATAAAATGGAATCGTGACTTTTATTGTTCTTCTTCATGAACGATTCCAAATCTGTTCTTTACCTTTCCGTTTCTCTTTTGCAATTAATAAGCCAATTTAAACTCAAATCGTCTATTTAGTAATAGAAATGATGGGACGTCGCCTTGATTTCTTTACAACAGGTGTCAACTTAATTTTTTAAATATTTTGTGATTAGGTTTTGTTTTATGGAATCAAGAGTTGTCGAGTGTTATTCTTTGTGGGTTTGGTCTGAGATTGCTGTGTTTGGAAATGCCGCAGGATCTCTAGAATCAGTGCAGGTTCAACAACAATATTGATTAGGTTTGCGCAAAATACTTTGGAATCGAAGAATCAAACCAACTTATATCCATAGAACATTTGGCGTGACATAGAAAATAAATATATAGAAATTAATATTTTTCCAATTTAACAAAATCTATGAGCTGCAAAGTATATTGGTCAAGGTGAAACCGATTCAAAAAATGGAGTACCATACCGAACCAAATACACGATTTCCCATGCCTTTGTCGATAAATGAAAATTGAGTAAAATATATATATATATATATATATATATATATATATATGCTTGTACATCATCTATTCCAAATAATAATTTTTCAATATAGTTTTAAACAGTAATATATTAAATAAAATTTAATATCAAAGAGTACGCTTCATCATTTAGTAAAAACAATTATTGAAATACACACTCATATAAATATAAAATAAAGCAACTATTCAAAGATAGATAAATCATTTAAATATACTTTTATTTTAGTATCAAAAGTTTCAATTTAGGCAAAACTTTAAATTATAGTGCAATTTATAGAAAGATACTATAAGAGATATAATAATTACGGTCAACGACGTTTCAGTAAAATAAACGGTAATTCAAGATTACAAAATATCGTTATTATATCAGTTACCGTCTATGTATTTCTTACTGAAAATATATATATTATTAAAATGATGACGAGAATAAATGGAAAGTTCTGTAAAAAATTCAACTAGTTATATATTCTAAAAGATATAAAATTTATAATCAACAGTATTCGCACTACGCAAATGATAATCAAAATAAATAGAAATAAAATCTTTTAGTATTCTCTCTCTCTCTCTCTCTCTCTCTCTGCACCAGAGTTTTTCCTACTTTGTTATCATTTCGTTTGGAGAAGGTGCCTCTCAGAACCGAGCAACACCCGAAAATACACCGATCAAAACATGCCATGACCTTCTGAAATTGTGTGACGTTATTGATGTTTAATTTATCATTCACATAAACCAGTTAGTACGCAATAAACGGCATGATCAGTTTGAGCAAGCCATAGCCATTTGCATATTCTCCTCGCCGTAGAGAATCCACTTCCAAAAGGATTAATGGATTATTAAAGCATGATTTGGGTGATCCGACTAAGATGGGTTTATTTCGGGTGATCCGAACAAGTTAATGTAGCTTCTAGACAGGAGAGCCAAACCTTCCCTAGTCTTAGCTGCTTCTTAGCTAAGTGGGAAAAGGATTGTGTTTCCTGTTTAGAAGTTTCATCAAGCTTGATAAGAAAACCTGCCTCAGTCCATTTACCTGTTTGGAAGTGTGTTCTCTACGTCGAGAAGAATGTCACAGATGCCTAGGGCTTGCTCAAATTGATCATGCCGTTTATTGCGTAACTTTTATATCTTTTATCGTCATTAACTGCAATTTTTATATCCTTTCATTTAAAATATATATCTATGCATTATGTAATTAACTCATTTCAGAAATTTCTATTTCGTTTGGTTAAAAAATTACTACTATGTATTTTTAATAAGAAAAACATAGGAAGTTACTGAAACAATAATCTACTACTATATTATTTAAATAACTCTACAAATAGTTTAACCAGCTTTCATGTGTTATATTACATAAAATACTATTGTATTTTTATAAAAGTAAGACTAAATTAAACAACCTATAGAAAGTTAAAATAGTCAAAACTTTATGCAATCAAAATCCAATAAAAATTCAAACAGAATCTTTTAAATAATTATTAGTTTCTAAAAAATTTCTAATAAATATAAACGAAAATTTTAAATTAATTTTTTTAAAATTCATTAAAAATCCAAACAGAATCTTATAAATAATTATTAGTTTCAAAAAATAAAACTTATTTTCTCTCTCTCCTAATAAATATAAACGAAAAATATAAAATATTTCCATATAAAATCATAACAATCAACGTAATTTTTGCTAATTAAATTAATTATAAAACGATTTTTGAATAAAAATCCAATAATTATTTTAAATAACAAAAACTTATTTAAATTAATAAAAAATAAAATCTTTTAAATAATTATTAGTTTCTAAAAAATAAAACTTATTTTCTCTCTCCTAATAAATATAAACGAAAATTTTAAATTAATTTTTAAAAATTCATTAAAAATCCAAACAGAATCTTTTAAATAATTATTAGTAACTAATTTATAAAAATCCAAACATAATCTACTATAAATTTATATAATAATTATGAATAATAATTATTGTTAATTTAATAATTAGTAAATTAAATTTCATCCGATTTTGTAAACTACTTAATATATCTATACTTATATTAACAAATTAAAATATTTGATACGATTTGATTTTAAATTAAAATTAAAAAATAAAATCTATTCAAAATAAATAAATCTATTTTATTGTTTCCAAAATCTATTTGTTTGAAATATACCAAGATATATTCAATATATGAAATCATAATTTAATCGCTTCAGCTTTTAGTTTCAAATTCAAAATTCATTATCACTAATTACGGTTACATATATAATAATTTACAATTAATTTGTTTCCAAAACAAAATCCTAACATGTATACCAAATATTTTTCATATTTAATTCTTTAGTGTTTTGAAAACAATTCAAATTTAAAATTTAACTGCAACCCTAAAACATTATCTCTCTATAAATAGATTGCTAATTTCATCTTCAAACTCGTAACTTTCTGAGCACACATATACTATACTATTTTTTAAAAAAGATTTTAGCATATGATATGACTATAATCTGATAAATTGATTTTGGGGTTTTTTTCTTTCAGGTACATGATACGGAAGAATATTAGATTATCGGCAAATTCTTTTGAGGTATTGATTCAATTGGATCCCACTTCTATGTTTTCTATTTGATTATTAGATCATATTTGAACAACACTAATTCCCTAATACCAAATCGTGCCTCACTCCTTCCTCCTACTCGTGGTAAACCAGTAGCTCACTCCATTGCTTTACAAACAACAATGGCTGGAAACAAGGCTGTGACGATGCCTCTAGTTTCAGTTCCTGGTGGTTTCACGGATGAACAATGATAAATTTCACGGATGAACAATGATAAATTTAAGCAGACATTTAAGTAGATAAATTTAAGCAGACACTATTTAGTAATATATTGTAATTTTGAATTATTGTTTATTTTACAGGAACGCTATTACGTAGTTATTATATCTCTTAAAATATCTTTTTATATATTGCAGAGTCAACTATTATTTTTATTTTTTTGCCAAAATTGAGGATATTGGTAATAAAATAAATTTACTTTAAAATAACAAATTTAAAACTATTCATAAGTTTTATATTTGTAAGAATAACACATGATTTATCTATCTTTGAATTGTTGCATATCTCCATACTTTCTTTGAGTGTGTATTTTTAATAATTTTTATTATTATACGATGAAGCATAATTATCAAATTTTCAGTTTTATTTAATATATTACTATTAAATTTTACTTTAAAACTTTTTTTTGCAGTAGATGATGTGTAAGCATACTAGTTTAGATATAAAGATGTAAATAGTTCTTTCAATTTTATTTATCGACTTGAAAAACTGAGAGACATTTCTCAGTCTTTGTTTTTGGTTTAGGAGGATGTATTAAACTGAATATTTGGAGAAATTTAAGTTGAAATGACAAATTATATGTTACTGAAATATAAATTTTAAAATATCTTTTAAAATTCAGTGTTGTTGAATTAATGATTTTAAAATGTACAATCAAATCCAGATATTGAAACCAGTTTAAGATATAGATTTGAAAGTTTTAGGTAAGATTTCAGAAAATTTCTTAGTTAAAATACATATCAAAATCTCATTGTTTTAGGTAATATTTTAGAGAATTTAATAACAAAATTCTTAATTAACCAAAATTTATCAAAGTCATTTCATAATTCATTAAAACTTAAATCACTTCAAATATTGTATCTAATACACCCCCCATAAGTTTGATATGGTGCATTTTCTATCTCTCGGAATCATATTGGGTGGCTTGGACAAGACATTACTTGCTACGGTATGATTCTTTTTGAGATGTAAAGGATGGTGTTCGAGGCTCTTGGGTTTGGTGTAAACTCCTAAAGTTGTGTGACCAATCTTACAATTTTATGCAAGTCGAGATAATGGATGGAAAAGCATTTTTTTCTCATTCGATGTAACCTTTGGAGATTTGATTTGATTTGACTATTTATGTTACCAAAATACATTAATTTTTTTGTAAATCGTTCTGATAGAACTCTATGATTAAACGTCCTTGATTTGGAACAACTGAAAGGTGCAACCTACCGAGAAGTGATTTTGTGGTAGTTTGTAAGAGCAATAACAAGTCTTTCGAACCTACTATAGTTGCACACCGGCTGTTGGACAAGAACCCACATGCCTAAAGAAGGTGTGGAGTCCACAGATGGTGGCTGTCAGAGCCTTACATTCGACAACTGGTTGAAGATAGGAAACTAACTGATGTAAATGAGAATTCAGGTACTTCCTATTTTGGTGTTTCTAGGCATTCACTGGTTGCAGACGAATCAATAACTTCAGAATGGTTGGTGCGTAGTAGAAGAGCTTGTAAATTTCACACTCTAGTAACGAAAATACACTACAAGAAAGCAGGCGCAAAACCGACGGTTTTACGACTAATATTTTTGAACAGATTTCCGACGGATTTTTGAAAGATATTTCGTCGGTTATTTTCCGACGGATTTTCGATGGACAAACCCAAATCCGTTGGAAATCTGTCGGAAATTGTATACGTTATAATCCGACGAGTTTCCAATGGATACCCGTCGGATATTTGTCGAGTAATAAGAACGTTAATATATCCGTTGTATAGCCATTTTAGAACGTTATATTCCGATGGTTTCTAACAGAATTCCGATGGACGCGACTTCTATATTTATGTTTCCATGTTTCTTCATTCATTCACACCTCTTACTCAATTCAATCTCTATATAGTTACAATATGTCTTCTGGTAATTACTTTCGGTCATGGATGGACGAACCTATGATAGATCCAGAGTCAAACCTACTGAAAGATGATTATGCACGAATAATCTGCGAGTTCATGGAATTAGCCGGAAATCAACGTGGAGCAAAAAATGGTAAGATTAAATGTACTTGTAGTATATGCTGGAATTCTCATAATGTTAAGCTTGAGTTAGTTTGGCATCACTTGTATAGCAATGGGTTTTTGCCCGGGTATAAGATTTTGTATTTATATGGAGAAACAAATTATGATTATGGTAGTACTAGTGAACCGAGTGTTATGGTAATTACTTTATGTAATTACAATATGTCTTCTGGTAATTACTTTCGGTCATGGATGGACGAACCTATGATAGATTCGGAGTCAAACCTACTGAAAGATGATTATGCACGAGTAATCTATGAGTTCATGGAATTGGCCGGAAATCAACGTGGAACAAAAAAAATGGTAAGTTTATATGTCCCTATAGTATATGCCAGAATTCTCAAAATGTTAAGATTGAGTTAGTTTGGCATCACTTGTATAGCAATGAGTTTTTGCCCGGGTATAAGATTTTGTATTTACATAGAGAAACAAATTATGATTATGGTAGTACTAGTGAACCAAGTGTTGCGGATAGCATAGGAGATAGAAGGGAAGTAGATGTAGGTATCAGTAGGGTTAAGATGGTGAATGATTTGTTTATGGATAACATGCCGTCGGCCTGTTATGCTGGAGATAGGGTTGAAGAACCAAATGCATAAGCGAAATTTTTTTTTGATATGTTAGACGCAGCAAAACAGCCACTATATAGTGGTTGTAGAGAAGGTCATTCACCGTTATCATCTGCAAGTAGAATGATGACTATTAAGACGGACTACAATTTGGCAGAAGAATGTGTTGATGCAATAGCAGATTTCGTGAAAGATATTTTGCCTGAAGATAATCTTTCACCAGCATCATATTATGAGGTACAGAAACTAGTCGATGGTCTTGGTTTGCCGTATCAGATGATAGATGTGTGCATCGACAACTGTATGATATATTGGAGAGAAGACGAAATCCGTAAAAGATATAAATTTTGTCGAAAACCGAGGTTTCAAGAAACTAGTGGGAGAGTTCCAGTTCCTTATAAGTGAATGTGGTATTTACCATTAACAGAGAGGTTGAAGAGGTTATGTCAATCTCAATGCACAGTAGAGGCAATGAGATGACATGCAGAGCATCGTCAAGATGGAGAGATTACACATCCATCAGACACAGAAGCGTGGAAACATTTCCAATCAATGTATCCAGATTTTGCGTACGAGCGTAGAAATGTATACCTCGAGTTATGTACAGATGGATTTAATCCATTTGGGAAACATGGAAAGTAATATTCGTTGCGGTCGGTAATTGTAACACCGTACAATTTACCACCATATTTGTGCATGCGTAGAGAGTTTTTGTTCCTTTCCGTGCTAGTTCCCGGTCCAGAGCATCCACGAAAGTCACTTGATTTATTCCTCCATCCATTGATCTATGAGTTATAAATGTTATGGCAGCATAGGGTTGAAGCATTTGATGTTTCATTGCAGCAGAATTTCAAGATGCATGGGGTTCTTATGTGGACAATAAGCGATTTTTCTGCATATGGTATATTATTTGGATGGACAACGCATGAAAGATTATCTTGCCCGTATTGCCAAGATAACACTGATGCATTCCAATTACATCATGGAAGAAAGACATGTTAGTTTGACTACCACATAAGGTTTTTACCTAGTGATCATCCTTATCGTCGATCTAGAATATTTTTTACGAAGAACAAACAAGTGTTTGACTGTGCACTTCTGGAGATTAATGGACGTTGTATATTAGAGCAATTAAGAGATTTTGGCGCTGAGAGGACTCCTTACTACGGGGGTAATGGGCATGATCTTGTTGACGGTGTCTGTGAATATTATAATCGGCATAAGAAGAGTATTTTCTGGGATTTGCCTTATTGGAAAGATCTTTTGTTGAGACACAATGTAGATGTAATGCACATTGAGAAATTTTTTTTTGACAACATCATGAACACTGTTTTAAACGTGCAAGAAAAGAAGAAAAAAAATATGAAGTCTAGATTAGACTTGTCGCAGCTTTGTTCTCGGGATTTTCTTCATGTTATGCCAAATTGTAGATATCCTATGCCTGCCTACCGGTTAGACACATCGAAGAAAGCAACATTTTTTGCGAAATTGTGTTGATTTCTCCGAAGAAAAGTTTATTGGAATGAAGATTCATGATTGTCATGTTGTGATGCATCGGCTTCTTCCATTTGCCTTTGCACATCTTCTTCAAAAAAACGTCTACGAAGCAATTGCAGGTATATATCGATACTTTTATATTATTAATAAACTTTTTTGTAAAATACATAATTTTTTATTAACTACATTGTTTATTGTGTTTTTGTAGGAGTTGGTGGTTTCTTTCGAGATTTATGTACGAAGACACTTACAGTAGAGGGTATATGCAATTTACAGGATAATATTTCTACCGTCTTTCTTTGATGTTATGGAACATCTTCCTATCCACCTCCCATGAGAAGCTGCACTTGGAGGTCCTGTTCAGTACCGTTGGATGTATCCGTTTAAGCGTTACATGTTCTATATCAAGAAAAATGTTAAAAATTTAAGCAAAGTTGAGGGATCTATTGTCGCACAGAGCTTCAACGAAGAAGCCTCACACTTTGCTGAATATTATTTTCCATCAGAAGTGCATACTAAGAGTAGACGTCTGGCTTGACATGATGATAGAGGTGAGAGAGCGATTTATCCAGTGTATGTCCTTGAGTTGTTTGCTCAAATTAGTCGAGTAAGTGGAAAAGGAAAGAAACGGAAACTATCAGAGCAGGAGTTTGAGCACTTGCATACGTATATTCTCGCAAATTGTGAGGATATTCGGGAGTACGAAAGGTAATTAATAATTACTTTGTTTATGTTAATTACTAATCATTTGATATTAATTGATATTTGATTATTAACAATGTAATGTGTTACATTACAACATTTACATGGCGCTAGTACGAGACTATTATCCAGATAAGACTGAACCCGAACTTGATATCATAAAAGAACAAGAATTTGCTTCTTGGTTGCGATTTTACGTAAGTTTTTAAACAATTTAACTAAACTATTGTTCTATTGTAATATTTCTTATCGGTCAGATCCTTGGATCACAACTTCTGCGATTGATCATATGCCCTACAGCCAACTAGAGTTTGTCATATGGATCCTTTTCATCATTCGTTTGACAAATACTTTTGGGGATGGATTGGCTACTGTCAAAGACCCGACTGGCACAATGGGTGCGTTATTTCAAAAAAAAAATTTCCAGATTGATGGTGTTAAAGAAGTTTTGAAAGTTGGTGCAGTGGTTTTGCTCTGAAATTTGGCGGTGTGTGTCTCACCCCGTGGTGAAAACATCCTAAACATAACAAAAAACAATATTGCTAACGTGATCGGAAAACATCAAATGATTGGACCGATGGTTATTCACGACTCAGAGGACGAGATGAATTAAATAGGCAATATATATGAATAAAATATAATATAAAATATAAAACAATGCTTTCAATTTATTTTTCAGTATAAATAAGTGTTGTAATATTATTTATGACAATTAATAAAGTTTATTTGCATTTTATAAACAAACTCTTCTTCTTCGCGATTTCATTCGCAAAAACAGTTAGAAACTTACAAAAAATCCGAAATTCTCCAAAATTCTGTCAATGTTGATTTTGGTTTTTAAGTATGTTAATATGATTTTTTTGATTTTTTTAGAATTTTTAATGGTTTTACAAATGTTTTTATATATTATAATTGTAATATTAAATACTCTATAATTATTTATGTTTTTAAAAATATTTTTTATTTTTATAATTTTGTTTAGTAATTTAAATTTTTTTATAGATTTATTCGTAATTATTTATATTTATTTAAGTTTTATAAATATTTCATAATTTAATAATATATATATTTTATAAACTATCTAATTATTTATGTTCTTAAAAAATCGTTTTTTATTTTTTATACATTTTTTCTTAATTAATAATTTTTAAATGAATTACATAATTTTTCTATTTATTTAATTTTTATAAATATTTATTAGTTTAATAATCTAGCATATATCTATTTTAAACTCTATAATTATTTAAGTGATTTAAATTTCGTTATTATTTTTTCATAAATTTTTTTATTTTTTATTTTTTTTAAATATATAAAAATTTTCATAATTATTTTTCCCTTATATGTTCATTTCTAAATTATTAATATTTTTTTTGTATGTTTTCAGGAATTATGGTCTATTTCATTCCGTCTCGGAATCCGGTGGTTCGAGATGTGGCCGAAGAGCGAATCAAAACCTCTCTACTCCTATTTCGGAGACTCAATCTCCGTCAGCTACTCGTCAAGCTGCTTCTGCTCTGACCCAGATAAGCATTGAAGACTTTGTTTTCCAACACAGCTGGGAAAGATTGTCGTCTCTTCATCTTGATTGACGGAACTAAAATATTTTAAAGAAAACTATAAGTTAATAAAACAATTTAAATAAAATTCTAAATTTATATTAACTAAAATTTTAATATCCGTCGGAAACATATCCGTCAGAAATCCTTCCGTCGAATTTCGTCGAAAATTTGTCGGAAGTTCCGTATCCAAAATCTGTTGGAAATTCGTTGGAAATGACCATCGGAAAACCGTCGGATAGGCTATCCGACGGTTTTCCGACGGACTTCTGACGGTCGTGTTCTGACAGATTTCCGACGGATACCGGACATCGGAAATACCGACGGATTTCTAACGATTAATACGTTTCCGACCATCTAAAACAGACGAAAGAATCTGTCAAAAACAGCTGTTTCCGATAAATTTCCGACGGATTCTTCCGTCGGTTCCACGATATTTTCTTATAGTAATATAGGCTGCTCCTTTACCGAATTCAAAGGCGGGAGAAGATATTGTTTTATGGAAATATGGTGATGGCATCTACAGACACACCTTCTCACCCACGAAAAAATGGAAGAAAATCCGGTTGCAAAGGCAAAAGGTAATAACAGCTCATTTGGTGTGGTTCAGTTTGGGGATTCCACGGTTTGCTTTTACTGGTTGGCTAGCCCTACAGAACATATTATCGACCGGTGATCGTATACGTTCTTGGGGCCAAGTACAGGATTGTGTTTTTTTGCATAGAATGTGAATAATGTAGAGATCATCTCTTTTTTGTGTGCCCCTACACTCTCACAATTTGGTTCGATATCTCAGTTGGGATACTTGGTGATGAGATTAATCCAAACTAGCAGTCTACGATTGCTCATCTTCCCACTGCAAACCTGGTGCAGTGGACTTTTTGCTAATTTATATGGGTCTCTAACCTACCATTTACCATTTGTGGCAAAAAAAAAGATTTTAGAAGGAATCAACGTGGATGGATGTATACAGCACAACTCACATGTATCATTGATAAAACTCGAGAGTGACCGTAGAATAAAATAGAATAGTCTCCTTGAACTATGTGGAATAGAATAGTCTCTTTGAACTATAAATTTCCACATAAGCTCGAGAGTCTCCTTTGTCCATGGTTCGAAATGAGAAGGATATGATTGTTTTAGCTAGCTTCTCAATTTTTTGTCTCACGTGTTTTTTTTCTATTCTTTATTCCCTTTGTATATTTTTTTGTTAAGCAATAAATTTGAAATTTAAAAAAAAAAACTATTTAAGAAAATTGAATCATAGAAAATGTATCATTGAAATGAACATGACATATTTCAACTCATACAGATGTATACATTATCTTAGATTTGCATTAATGGTTTGGTTTTCCTACGTTAATTCATGTTTTAATCCATTTGTAAAACATAAAGTATGCCAGCAAAAACTCACACGCATACACGAGTGTTTCCACAAATCAACCTTGTAAGTACATCACTAAACCGTGTGTTTGACACATTCGCTTTTGACTATTTCATTAGCTCAAATTGATCAATTACATCAAATCAATTCCAGCTTAGTGTGTGGCAACACAGAGATTTGTATCCTAGTTCCAAAGCTTGTGGAAAGATGTAATAACATGTATACAAAAAAAGAAATTATCTAGCATATATTGTTAATTTGTTATAGTGTTCTTTATTATATTTCTTTAATTGGTTTGTATTTTGTCAGTTTTGTCACATGCAATTTCCATTTTTATTAGAATTACTAAGGTGTTATCACATGGAGAAACACATTTAAAATCACATGAAACTTAAAATATATATATGGTGTGTTTTATATACTAAAAGAGTTTAGTTTTTTAAAATTTTACCAAATGTTGACATGACAATAAAAGAAGGGTTATGTGTCACTTCTTATGACACTCTATGGGGAGTTCCCTTATTCTAAGGGTAATGTGTCACTTCTTATGACACTATGATATTTTAACATAGAAATGATGGACCCACAAAACATGTCGAAAACACACAATATATAAAGGTATTTACATTCAAACAAAAAAATGTTAAACAATACAAATAACAACACCACATTACCTATATTGCAAAGGAAGAATTTAATTTTCAAGTGGGGACCTAAGCTGCCGCTTACGTGGTTTATGCTAAGGGCCGGCGCAGTTGTTGGTATTAATTAGTAATGCCCAATCATATTCCACTTAAAAATGACAAATCTTGATAGCACTTTGCAAATGTGCCAACGATAATTTCCTTAACTAGATCGTTCTCGTTGTGTTTTAATTTCCTTAAAAGAAACCATTTGTAAAAAGTACTCTATAACACCAAATTTGGTGTATTCTCATCTCCAACAGGACTCCATATTTTACAAAACTTTAGTGTGATACTTTATAAAACACTTAAAAATAATATTATTTTATTTATATTTTTTATTTAATAATCTAATTATATTTTTTTATCACTTAAAAATATATGTAACATCACTATTTTTTCTTTCTTTTTTAAATAATATAAATTCACAATTGTAACTAACATGAGATTTATTACTTTTGTTATTTTTAATTTATTATTATAATTTTTTGTGGTTATTGTAATCTTATATTTAACTTATAATTAATCATTTATATAAATAAATAATATTTATCAAATTATAAAAAAATAAAGAGAATTTTAAATTTAATAATATAATAATAGAGAAAAAATAATTTTACTATAAAATTTTGTGTTGTGGTTGAAGATTAAAAAAAATGAAACACTAAATTTGGTGTGATTTCAACATTAAATTTGGTGTTATGGTTGGAATTGCTCTAAGGTGGGCTGGAGCTCGTGGTCCCAAACTCACAAATCGACTCTCAAACCAGTTGCAGGAAGGCTACCTACGACTAGGGGTGGACATTCGGGTTTGATACACGAGTTTTAAACCCAAAGATAAGACTGCAAATATACATGTAAGTACAGTAGTATAGAAGGGATCAAATATTCGGAGACCAAATTGCATTACGATTCTTGAAAAGTGAAACTAAACTAAGACGAAAAAGAGATATTGTTTGTTGATATGAAACTAAAGAAAGCAATGAAAAGTAAATAAACAAAGTAAATTAATGGATTAAAGGCATTAAACTTTAGGGAATTCTCTGAAAATCAGAGATCACAAACCATACAACTATTCATGACATTCATTAAGAAATATCTCGAACTCGAACATAAACGTTTAATCAATCCACTGTCGTGGCATCAGTTACTATGTCTAACCATCTACGTGTCTAAACTGTCGTTTGAATTTAAAATCTTAGACAAACATTAACATCAACTTTCGTTGGCTAAAGACAATACACTCATCTATGTTCTATCCGATAACCTATAAGTTTTTGGAGAATATATTCAATATAACATCATAAACTAAATGGTTAATCTAGTATAAGCATTAACAACAAAAATAGATGAAGATGACATAAGATAAAAGCTCTATTTGTGTATGATTCAATGGTTCTTCATTCATTTGAATCCCTAAACCCTAATTAGAGGACTACTCAACCATTGGAGTGGATGAACAACCAAAGATTGAAGAAAAACTCATATAAATCCAATAAAAATACCAAAAGATATTTCTTAACAATATATCTGAAAATAAATAAAAAAAGCATAGCATAAACAATGACTCAAAAACAAGTATTTATAAGGTAAAAGTCGTCTAGGTCGAATCCTAATCAAATTAGGAAAAGAAGTATAATTTTCTTTTTTCTCAGGTAGGAGATTCAGGTCGAATTCGGGTTTCAAAGTTAAAACCCTATAAAAACCCAAAAAATTGGGTTTTGATCTGGTTCGGGTTTGGATTCAGGTTTTTCGGGGTTTTTATGGGTTTCTTCGGGTTTTTCGAATTTTTTTGGGTTTTTCAGGTTTTTTCCAAATTTTCAGATTTTTTAGGTTTTCGGATTTTTTCGCGTTTTTTGGATTGTTCGGTTCGGATTCGGATCAGCTTTGTGTATAGTACATATACAAAACTCACATTTAGAGTATATGGTCCTCGAATTATGGTATTTACCATAGATTTTCGGGTTTTCGGGTTTCGGGTTTAAGAATTTACACTACAATGAAATAATTTACCGGATTCGGATAGATTTTTCGAGTCGGGTTCGGATCGGATGCTCAGGTTCGGCTTTTTTGTCCACCCCTACTTACGACCGTGGCAATATCCAGGATCAGCGAAAGCCCATTTTTGTCCGTCATTCAGTTTGTCCTATAACTTGTTTGGGATGGGCAAAAAGGTAACTAACTGCATAACTTTATATGGATCGCTTGGGACCCAAGACTCAAAGGAGTCACATATATATATATATATGTATACATATATGTATGTATAGGAACTGAATGTATATAACTCTGATGATGTTATCACTATATTTGTACGTACAATGTGCTTGAAGCCCTAAAAAAGTAAATTGACTAATCTCAAATCATTTCATCCTGATTTAATTCTAGCTACTGCAACTAAGCACAACTATGAGTCTATCTATGACTAAAACTCCTTTGAATCATCATTATGATTCTATAATCACTCTATATGCCTTACGTTAAGAACTATTTTTCTGAAATTACTTCCCAAACTCTAGTTATGAATAAGGAGCTGTTTGGGTCCACACATAATTGAGAAAGAGAGTAGAGAAGTAACATGAACAAACAAACCAACAACACTTTGTTATTTGAAACACAGAAATTACAGATGTTTTTACATTCCTATTCTTCTTTCCTATGTAACAATTCAACTTTCGAATTTGTAAGCTAAAAATTTTATTGTACAAAGTGGATAAATTTTCCTCTTGCACTTTTATGAATGCTGTTCTTTACAAATCTCATGTTGTTAAAAACCCATTCTTCTCTCATTTTCTTTACAAGCTCATTGCTCTCGCTGCTCGTTCGTCAACCTGCAAATTACACCCATCAAGTTTCAGTGATCATCATAGCGAAAAGTGACACGTAGTAAAGAAACAGATGAGCTTGCGTAGGTAAGTAACATAACTAGTTGCTCTTATTCAACATACTTTTAGAAGAGTAAACTATCTGACATCAACTGCCACATAATAGTGGGTCCAAGAATGAGACTTGTGTTATCAATCGCAATGAGTTTATATTGACTCAAGGAGCAGATGATAAATGATATTTGCAGCCATACATTGCTTCTGTAGCATCCTTTGGCTTGTTCTCACTGAGGTAACGCTCAAAAGCCCCATCTCCTCTAAGTACTTTTGCCGTGCATCCACGAGAAGCTTCTGAGCCTGTTGATTCCTCCTCATCTACAATAACTGCGTCGATTCTTTCATCTCCCTTTTTATCATCTGGAATCTAAGAAAAGAAATGAAACATAAGTGTGAAGGAAAGAGTTATACAGTAGCTTAACAATATTTGCAATAGGTGAGGTACCTCAAACATGGCTTCGGTAAGAATGCTTTCAAGTAAGGCTCTTAGTCCCCTTGCACCTGTATTCTTCACCATTGCTTGCTTGGAAATTATCCCGAGCGCTTTCTCAGTAAAATGCAGCTTTACCTGAAATGTAGCAATAGATCATGCATTCAAGGACCAAAAAGTCGCGTTTAAACTTAAAACTGAATACTTTTACATGCAATTCTTGGAAGCATATATTTCGAGGGAGCTTACGTTGTTCATGCTAAATAGTTTCTTGTACTGTTTCCCAACAGCATTTTTGGGTTCCACAAGCACCTGCACGGCAAAGAGTAAAGGCAATATTAGCTACCTTTAAAAATGACAGGCAAAAAAACTCAAGGGCTCGATAATGGCAACCACTATCTCGCTTTGATTTCACTAGCTGCAATGAAGCAGCCACATGAGCAATCACAGAAGTGCACTATCAGCTAGATGATAAAGTATAAGCTATGAAAAATGTAAAATTACCCGAATGAGCTGGTCCTCTGTTAGAGCTGACAAACTAACTAATATTGGAAACCGTCCTACAAACTCCGGTATAAGACCATATGCCGTCAGATCGGCACTCTCAACCTGAAATGCAGCCAGCATTCCAAAACTTAGATCTCTTTCCAGGATTGAGAAGTGTTTACATAGGGAAACAGAGGATTAACAAAATCTGTTTTAGTATTTACCGTTTCCAGCAAAGATGAAGTTATGGCACCACTGGTCACTCCACTAGTAGCCATGTTGGCACGGACAGGAGCTCCAAAACCAATTGATGAGTCTTGTCGTCTGGTAAAACATTAGAGATGCTGATCAAAGTCAAAACAGAACCACTAATCTATTGCAACAAAAAGGAAGCATAATGAATTACCTATTCACAATGGTCCTCTCAAGGTTAACAAATGCTCCTCCACAAATAAAGAGGATATCTTTTGTATCTATCTGTTTACATCATAGAACATCCAGCAATGGAATAATATGAGTATACAGCACCTTTAGATGTGTAATAAAACCAAATGATTATAGGTCTAAACCTGTATTTGGTCACCCCGAGGATGCTTCCTTGCTCCCTTCCCGGGAACATTTACGATCTGGAAAAAAGAGATCCAACGATCAACAGAAGCAAAAGCATGAATCCAGAGCCTCAGAAGTAAAACAGATGTGTAAAAGAATTAGTAATTTTATGTGATATCGTATATATCAAATCTCATATCAATAACATTTCAATTCTCTTTTGTGGTTTATTGCAAAGATCTTTTAGGATCGCTTCTAGAGACTATACACTATAAGTTGCTATGCAAGTGCCTCATGTCTTGTGAAAATGATTCCAATAAATGTATCAAAGGGTAAGAAAAAAATCCACTTACAGTGCCTTCCAGTAATTTCAAAAGTGCTTGTTGGACACCTTCCCCTGAAACATCCCGGCTAATGTTTAAACTCTCAGCCTGCAGAATGGAGAATCCAGGAAGCATTAACCCCAATTATCTTGTTCTATCGAGTTCAGGAGTTACATGGATAGCATACTGACCTTCTTCGTTATCTTATCAACTTCATCGATGTAGACTATTCCCTGCTGTGCTGCTTGCACGTTGAAATTTGCGACCTACAAATCATAAGGGAATTTTATGAAACAAAACAAGATGGAACGTGTGCTGGGAATGTTAATCGGACTGAATAAGAAGCGGTACCGTTAGTAGTTTATGAAGGATTGATTCAACATCATCACCAACATAACCAGCCTGTAAAGACACCACACGAAAGCTGTGTCAAAAAGCAACATACAAAATCATAATTCCAGGAGTTACTCCTAATATGTTTAATTTGGATCCATAAAAAAGCTATTGAAAGATCTCCAGCCCAATGATTGAAGTGCTGAGAATCATGAACTTATATCAATAGAGATCATAATCTTACCTGAGTCAGAGTAGTTGCATCAGCAAGAACAAAAGGAACATTTACAAGCCGAGCTAAAGTCTTTGCGAGTAACGTCTTCCCTATTATTCAATAACCAAATAAATAATCATGTCAGAGTCAGCAAGGAGTGTGCAAATGGGCAGTAAAGAATAGAATATGATCAGAAAAACACAAGTTCATACCAGAGCCAGTAGGCCCCATCAAGAGAACATTGCTCTTATCTAATTCTACATTATCGTCATCATCAATTGTTTGTGCTGCTGACCTAGTATTCAAGGTCCACAATGTCAGCTTCCAACAAAAAACCTTAAACCATAACGGATTGAAAACAGTGATAATGCATCCAATCATGTAACTAAGCCAGGAGAAGAACCAACCCTTTCCTCATAGAAGTATGATATATTCTCTTGTAATGGTTATACACAGCGACCGAGAGCACCTACGATCAAATTCAAGACCACCAATGTCGTAAGCAACAAAACTGATGAGATGAGAATACTCAGATGTAAAGTGAAAAGTCAGAACCTTTTTGGCACGGCTTTGGCCAATGACGAACTTGTCAAGCCATTTGCAAATCTCCTTTGGAGTAGGAAAATCTCTGCCAAGGCTAGCTCCACCCCATTGACTAACATCGTTAGCTGCATCAGGTAACGGAGAAGTATCCATTTTGACGGCACCGTTAGAGGCTGAAGCAATGTTGTCACGAGGAGAAGCATTCAAAGGAATGTTATTAGGAGGAGTAGCATTCAGAGGAGGAGGAGGAGGAGACCAATCCTCAGGTGGCTCAGCACCATAAGATCTAAGCGTATCCCAAAACGAAGATCTAAGCTTATTCCTATAATTGAATCCATGATTTGAGTCCTTTGATTGTTGTTTCCTTGTAGTTGGTGACTGAACTCGACCGATCTCAACGAATGTTCCTTGAAGACGAGAGACGCCACGAGGGTTATATCCATAAGCGGTTTTACAAGTCGGACAGAAGTTAACAGATTGGAAATTGGTTTTATCTCCGGCGGCGGCGGCGGTGGAGGAAGAATCTGAATTATCGGGACGGTGAAGAAGATTAGAAGAAGGGAATTGACGATTTGAGAAGAGAAGATCCATTTGTTTAGAGCAACGAGGACAATTAGGCTCAGCTCTTAACTTCCGACGAGTTACAGGAACCGGCAAATCATCTCCTCCGCCGCCATTACCACCGCCTTGTTCCGATTTGAATCGTTCTTGAATACGGAGACGAGACGATCCCAAATTTAGAGAATTAAGATGCGTGTGAACAGGGGAAATTGAACGAGCATGTAAAGCTAGAGACTTTAGATTCCTCCATCTCCAAATTCCAGACATTTTGTATTGATTGAAAACAAAAATTAATATATATATATAAATCAATTAGACATAGAAAAGAGAAACTTGAGATGCGAAATAAAGTGATTATGTCTGACTTTGCATCAGCTTCGATGATGTTTTGTGTGTGTTTATATATATACGTTATGTATATATCTATCTGTCTGAAAATTTAATGAAGGAGCGTTAATTAGGTTGGATTAAGGAGCGAGTGGGGAAGAAGAAGAAGAAACGATAAAAACGGAGAAAGTGAAGAAAGAAAACGATAGACTCGGAGAGAAAAAAGACGAAGCACACACATTTATCCCATCCCAAATCCCATCACGTTTGGTGGAAGAGCACATGGGGACACGTGTTACCCAATTCTCTCATCTCCACGCGCCGTCGTCACACATGGCGGAGCAATTAGTGAATCAATTTGTCTCCGCCGCGATTTCAAAGTCGACACATTTGAATCATTTGAAGCAAGTTCAGTCTTTTCTTATTGTTTCTGGACTAAGTCATTCACATTTCCTCTGTTTTAAGCTTCTTCGTTTTTGTACTCTTCGTCTCTGTAATCCCAACTACGCTCGTTTTATCTTTGATCGTTTCTCTTACCCCAATACACATCTATACGCTGCCGTTTTAACTGGTTACTCTTCTTCTCTCCCTCTTCATGCTTCATCTGCTTTCTCCTACTTTCGTCTTATGGTTAATCGATCTTTCCCTCGTCCTAATCATTTCATCTACCCACTTGTTCTTAAGTCTACACCATATCTTTCCTCTGCTTTTTCAACTCCTCTGGTGCATGCCCACTTGTTTAAATCTGGGTTTCATCTCTATGTTGTTGTTCAAACTGCTCTTCTTCACTCCTACGCTTCCTCTGTTTTTCACATTCCTCTTGCACGACAAGTGTTCGACAAAATGTCTGAGAGAAACGTTGTTTCTTGGACTGCTATGCTTTCTGGGTATGCTAGGTCTGGTGATATCTCCAATGCTGTTGCTCTCTTTGAAGATATGCCTGAGCGGGATGTTCCTTCCTGGAACGCTATTCTTGCTGCTTGTACTCAGAATGGTCTTTTTGTTGAAGCGATTTCTCTGTTTAGAAGGATGATCAATGAGCCTCGTATTCGTCCTAACGAAGTAACTTTAGTTTGTGTTCTCTCTGCTTGTGCTCAAACTGGTACGCTTCAGTTGGGTAAAGGGATACATGCCTATGCATACCGTCGTGCTCTTTCTTCTGATGTGTTCCTTTTGAATTCTTTTGTTGATTTGTATGGAAAATGTGGTAACTTGGAGGAAGCAAGCTCTGTTTTTAAGCTGAATTCTAAGAAAGGCTTAACAGCTTGGAATTCAATGATCAATTGCTTTGCTCTTCATGGTAGAAGCGAAGAAGCTATAGCAGTGTTTGAAGAAATGATGAAGTTGAATAGTGATGATATCAAACCAGATCACATAACATTTATTGGTCTTCTCAACGCATCTACTCATGGGGGTTTGGTATCAAAAGGTCGAGGTTATTTCGATCTTATGACAAACAGATTCGGTATTGAGCCAAGGATTGAGCACTATGGCTGCCTAATAGATCTTCTAGGCAGGGCAGGTCAGTTTGATAAAGCTTTAGAAGTTATGTCCACGATGAAGATGAAACCGGATGAGGCGATTTGGGGCTCATTGCTCAATGCTTGTAAGAAATATGGCCATTTGGATTTGGCTGAAGTTGCTGTAAAGAATCTGGTTACTTTGAATCCTAACAATGGAGGTTATGTTGCTATGATGGCAAATTTATATGGAGAAATGGGTAATTGGGAAGAAGCACGCGAAGCTAGAAAGATGATCAAACATCAAAATGCTTATAAAACACCAGGCTGTAGTTGGATTGAGATCGATAACAAAGTCCATCAGTTCTATTCTCTTGACAAATCGCATCCAAAGATTATGGAGATATATACGATACTTGACAGTTTGATCACTTTCTGAAACTTTTCCAAGCTCCTAGATTCTCAATATAACTGGACAAAGCTGTACTCTGCTTTCTATTACCGCAAAGTCTTCAATTTTTAGATTGGATATGGCTTCAAAGAACCATGGAAGCCGAAAAAGTTTTTTGTGTTCTCTCCTCAGGAGAAATTTTGTATCTGATACCCAAAAGCTGATATGGTGACTTTATGTAATCTTTTGTTGTTCTATAAAAATAGGAACATCTTTTATATAGTTGTGATCATTAAGCTTTCTAACACTTTCTTGTGTAGCTTTTATTGGGACTGATCAATAAACAAGAACACAGTATTATATGATTTATCGCTTTCACAAAACGAGATTACATAGATTTTACAAACATCAAACTCAAATGTGGATTCAACCAGAGTACTTATTGTGACTAAGCAGAACTGAGTTTGCTAGTCTGATCATCTTCAAACGCAATGTCAACAACCCTTGGACCCTTGACTTTGTCTTGAGAAAGCTTGTTGATGGTAATGGTGAGAACACCGTTATCAAGTTTGGCTTTGACAGAATCCAAATCCACATTATCAGGCATCCTAAATTGTCTCCAGAATTTTCCATGAGACCTCTCCACTCTATGCCAATGATCTCCTTCTTTCTCTTCCTCTCTTTTCCTCTCACCGCTTACTCGCAAAACTCGATTCTCCTCCAATTCTATCTTTACATCATCCTTCTTCATCCCTGGCACATCGAGCCTCATCACATGCTCTTCTGGTGTTTCTTTCCAGTCAACTCTCACAGGAGACAGAGCCACGCTCTGATCTCTTTCAAGACCTAATGGAACTTGCTCCAAGACTCTGAAAGGATCGGGAAACCGATCTCGCCAGAGTTCAGATAGTAGACTGCCCGGAGTATCAAATGCAGGTGGCAAGGACCCTTCAGTTGTATTGATCTTTGCAAGGAACAGAGTTATTAAGAAAAGACCTAATAAAGCAAAAGAGATTTGCTTCATTTTGGTTTAGTGTTGGCTTTTCTTGCAGAAGGGGTAAACAAGGAATGATAAAGGTTAGTACCTTGTTGTTTGTTCTCTTCTCTGTGAGGGTTAAGGCGTGAGTCTGTAGTGAATATATATAGATGTCTTATGAAGTGAAGAATGCTACAGATTCTCGAAGACTCGAGTCATGACAGAGAAATTGAGAATGTTCTAGCTTTTCAGTTACGGTTTTGTCCTCTAGTTAAGTTGTTCCACATTAAGCTTTGGTTTAAGACTTCGAGGGTCTTCTGTAATGTTCTACACACTTCACGTCAATCTAGTGAAGTCCTAAATGCATTGTCATTACTATTTTGTAGAAGACCCAAAACAGAATAGGCCCATGATTCTAGTTACTAAGCAGGCCCTATCATAATAGGAAGTATGGCTGTATTATGCTCCACTTAGGGTATTTGATCTTCATTGCCAATATTATTGTCTTATTCTGCATTGTGTGGTCCAAACAATACTCGGACAACAAAAAACTGTTTTTTTCTTTTCTTTTCTATTATTAGCTTTTGTTAATGTAATTGTAGAGCGGGAAATTTACATTTTGATGTCACTACAAGGTTTGAAGTATTTTTTCATCCATTTGTTTCAAATGCTCTTTCAAACTTGTGACATTTGAAATATGCAAAACCACTCCAGATTACTAAAGCGGATTCTTAAATATGCACTAAATCATTGTATAAAATCCGGTAAAAGACCCGTGTATTAACTGGTATTATGTGAATTGACAACAATATATATCTGATTGTTTCCTTCCCCTTGAATGATCAACATTCATATGCTTTCTCTGTTGCATTGTCTTCATTGTCGAAAACAACCCAAACCATGCTGATTTTGGTCTCGGCTGGGAATGAGAAAGGACTGGTAGATGAAAAACCGGCGCAACGCTTTTCTTGTTTTCCTTCACTGCAGGTGATTGGATCTCTTAGGTTGGTGGAGACAGAGAAACTCTTTTTTCCTCCTCCGCTCTTCAACACGGAACCTGCAGGACTATAGCTTGAGCATTCCTCTAGTGCTACTATATGATCTATAGTAATGGCTTGCACAGATGGGTAATCCAAGCTCTTCATCCCAGCGATTCCTCTACATGTTTCATACAAGATGCGGAGATCTTGAATCTGTTGAGAAGCTTTTCTCAACATTCCGCAAGCTAAATCTCTTGCGGGTTTTGAAAGATCAAAGAGCATGTTAATCAGTGCGGCTATCCCATCGGAATACGTCATGTAGACTTGGAAACTCTCTTTCAAGATGTTGCCTGTAGCTGCTTGGACCAGGTTATCGATAGGCCAGGCATTAACCGGTGAACACTTCAATACCTGTGCGATGAACTCTTGGCACTTTGGTAAGATGTGGAATACCAGATCCATGGATTTCTCTTTGTAACGGCTAAACCGTGTACCACCAGACATTACGGGTTCGAGCTTACCAGCTTGGTTGATGATCCATCCAACTCTTTCTTGGAGATAAGCTACATAGTTCTGCAGAAAAACAAAAGATGGAGAATCCAGGCTCATCATGAACCACCAGCAACCTATTTGGAGATGACCAGAGGTGTGTGCAATATGCAATTGCTGCTCGATACTGCGACTGCTACCACGCAAGAGACGGTGGAAGAGTAACAGAGTTTTACCCGCGACTAAGCAATCTCTTGTCTTGGCTAGACGGCGTGAGATCTGTTCAGCAAGAAAAGGAATCGATCCAGGAGTGTTAGAGACAAGGAAGAGTATCTCGTGCATAGTTTTGTCATCAACAGGACAATCATCATGGCTAGTGGCTCGAACCACCGCAACTTCAATGTCAAAAAAGCCTTTTTCATTGTAGTTTTGTACAATAGCTCTGCCAATAGATGCATGATCCTTGGCTAGGCCAAGAACTTGCCGAAGCCTGGCAGATAAATCAAGCCTCATTTGATATCGACAGAGTAAATGACACTATTGGATATTGGAAATCTTATAAGAACTGTTACTGTAATGAAGTATATATGTATATACATGACTACAATTAGACATGATGCCAAGAGGAGAAAGTTGCCAATAAAGAAATAAAACCTCCTTAAGAAATAGTGGTGAGGAATTAGATCTTTTCTTTTATCTTAAAGTAAGGAATTAGAATTATTCTTGCAAATATTATTAAACAGTGCTTATGTCTAATGAAAGTCAAACTCACTTTACAGAGATGCTGCAAGGAGCTTTATGACTAAAATAGAACATCCACAAACATATCTGCTTTTGAGATTAGAGTGACTATGGCATCGACATGAGAATTTTACCAAAGCTGATCAATCACTACAAGAAATTTGCATATACTAATCCATCGTTAGAATCTTAAGATTCATACCAGAGGTGAATACTTTCAGATCATTCCATGAGAAGTCAAGGAATCTTGATCTCTCGAGCAAGCCTTCAGAATTGAGATCCATGTTTAAAATAAATAAGGAGTGAGTCAGAATGCACTCTGGATAAAAATGAATAAACAAAATTTCTCTCAAGAGTCAACTCCATAAAAGTTATTTCTTTTCCTGTGTGGGGAAGGAAGAAGAGAACCTCATTCTTCAAGAATCTGATTCTCCTACACCAATCTCTTTTGCTATTTTCAATTGTCCAATATACCTGAGAATATTCCTCCAGGCAGTGACCGGTTCTTCTTCATCTGCTCCATTGACCGAAATTTTAAGCGCGTTATATCTGTGTAAGTACGCTCACTGTAGCTTATCTTAGAAAGAAACAAAAAACAGATGCATACTAAGCCTCAGTATCTGAGGCACTAGGGTTGTCTGATCAACAAGAGCCAACTCTACATCGCTATATCTCAAAAGTAATTTTCAAATCTTCAAAAGGGAGATACCCTCACCGTGAAACCGAGGCTTCCATGCTCTTCATCAAGCGAGGTACAAGCTCTCATAGACAATCATGAAGCTCTGAAATGCAAGAAAATACCAGATTGCAACTCCCACTTACACCACCAACGAGATTGACTTCATTCAATTGAGAGAAAACAAGAAGAGAGATAGGAAAGGAAGAAGCTAAGCTAAAATGGTTCCAACTGTATTAAGCTTCCAAGTTCCAACACAGTTACAACAACAGGGGATGAGAAATTACCGTAAACGTTTTAACAGCCTATAGTTTATCATCTCAAATAGTGTCATCTTTGGTTTGTATACAAAATATGGTGCATGAAATGATAATCACTGTACTGCAGTAGGTACCCAAATAAAACCCGTCCAAAATCCCGAACACCATTTTTCAAATAGCAATACATCCCAACTATTTGAGAGGCTTCATTCCCTGAAAGCTCAGAAAGAAAAAAAGTTCTTCACTTTAGAAACTAGTTGGCATGTTGAAAATTCATATAACAGTGATGATATATCCCCATGACCAAACTAAGAAACAAGCTACTGAAACCAAACCTATAAAACACTGCTGCAACCACCAACTATAAATAGCTTAAGTAACTGCACAAACATAGTTTCATATTGCTTCCTCCCAAGATAAAAGTCTAAAAAATTTAAAAGCAGGACCTTTCAATGAAAAAATAAACTACTTTATTGGCATAATCCTGATAACAGAGTATTGACATAAGAAGAAACACTACCTTGGCTGCTCTCATGCTATTGACTGCCATACGAAGACCATCATGAGATAGTATCAAACGAGATAAGCCACCAGTACTCAAACTGAAAGATTCAAATACTAAGATGAGTCAAAGTTAGACAAAAGACAAATACATTAAATCAAAGATACAAGAAGAATGTGCTACCCCAGCAATTTTGCAGAATTTGAGATAGAACCATCAGAAGCAGAGATAACATCAAGCAAAGCTTGCATACCCTGTAAAATAAAATGTCTACTTTGAGTAAAAGAAACAGTGAAGACCAGAGCTAAAAAGAGAGCCATACAGGTACAAATTTAGGATTGTTAGGACCAATCTGTGAACCAGAAGAAGAAGTTCTGATAGTAGACTTAGGAGGTAGAATTTGAAGAAGCTCCGGAGGAGGAGAATAAGCATCAATGTCCACTTTGTTCCTCACTGGAAAAAAAACTCAAAATTAGAAGCAAAATTTTTAAATTTAAAAGAAATTGGGAGAGAAGAGATTGACTAAGAGACCTTTAATGGCGAGAAGCGTGCGAAGCCGATTCAAAGCAGAAGCGCGATTCTTGTGCTGTGAACGATCTTCAACGGCTTGAGCTACGATTCCGGTGGGGAGATGTTTAAGTCTTACGGCGGAGTCACGTTTGTTCCGGTGTTGTCCTCCAGGTCCTGAAACTCTGAAGGTTTCTAATCTACATTGCTTCATCAATTCTTCATCGGTGAATTTCAAGTAATTAGGAGTCTGAACGTCCGCAATGATACTAATGGAATCGTTAACGGTAACGGAATCGTTACTGTTACTTCCGCCGGCGCCGTCGGAGGATGAGAAACGGAGAATTGAACGTAATCGGTAGCTGAGTCCATCGGATGGATGAGTTCTGTGATGGTAAATAATAGAAGACGGAGATGGGAGACTGGAACGGAGGAGAAGAGGGAAGCGGGCGTGAAGGAGAGCGGCTACGGCCATGATCGCCATGGCAGAACCACCGCGACGGGATTGGTTTCGGGGAGATGACGTCTTCGTTTGTTTCAGCACACCCCATGAGAAAGTATACAGTGGGCTTGGCCCAACATTGGCCCAACATCAGTGTTCATCGCACACAACCAAAATAAATGAAGTGACCGGAAATAAATAAAAGCGGGTAGCAACAAATGAGAAATTTTTGTGTGTTTTCAAAAATACAATTGGCCTTTTTGTCAATAAATACAATGATAGAGGTACATACAATGGTGAAAAGTTTTTATATCCTTTGATGAAAGGGGATATTAGGAGAAGCAATAATAGTAGAGAGGGTATCAATTTTGAGTCAACAATAAACTCTCTAATGCATTAAGAAGGTTTGTTTATGGATTTGTTTTGTCTTTTCGTATTAATGGGTCATCGTAATTGCGGTTAAAAACGCGATTTTTGAGTTTCTAATAGGAATTTAACTAGCTTTGAAGATTTTGAAGAGTTTGTGATGTAAATTGGGAATAACATTAGTTTGTGTAGTGTAGTGATGAAGCGAAAAGTTTAGAGGAAAATAATTAGGGGTAAGTATAAGAGTAGTGCAACGAAGTTAACACTTAAATTATTTGTGCAAATTAAGATGTCTGAATTTAAGTTGTGTAATAGTGTTGCAGAGGTGAATCGTGTACCAATGCGCCTCAAAAATGAGATTGTTGACCTGAAAAAGGACATAGTGCTCCTCTATTACCCAATTGCTTATGCATTACCCGGCCCACCTGATTTTGTTGCCATTGGAGAGCCCAAAGCGAAGCTAAATGAGAAGATATCAAAGTTTGACGTGGTCTATAAGGAGATGCCTTTCCTAATTCTACCACTCAATGCTTACATGGAAACATCACACTGAGATCACATTCCTAATTCTGCGACTCAATGCTTACATGGGTACTCGTCCCAATTAATGTGGACCTAATTCTTTTTCAAATTGTCTAAGTTACAATTTTACATGTATATGTACGTAGAACTTAGATAAAGAAGAAACCTACCATTATTCGACAAACCGTAAAACATCGAAGCTAGTGAAGATGAAAATTCTGACGCCATACGAACATCTCATCTGTATTCCTTTGCAATTGTTGTACTTGTTCTTTAAAACAAGAAAAGAAAATAGTGAAATCAATATATATATATATATATATTGCAACTAAATAACTGGTATGCATGGTTTTTACATCTTTTACACCTTTTGTTTTGATCATTTTAATCTTTTTTGCATCACTTAGAAGTATAAATATGTATTTGAGTCTCGTTTTGCATTATTCTGCATTTTAGAAGTCTTAGGGTACATGTCTTGCATTTGCATAAGTTTTGAGTCTATTTTATGTGATTTGGAGATTTGCAGTTTGAATAAGAGGTTCAAAGTGAGGAAAGAGGTGAATTGGAGTGAGCTATGCATCAAGAAGGATCAATTGGAAGCAAATAAGAGAAATGATGATTCATAATCAATATGAAGTGTCTCAAAAATCAACTCCGATGAAGATCTTTCCTTGCAATTTAGCTCCAGAACCTTTGATAAAAGTTATAGAAAATTGAGTTAGCAATATTATTCAGCGACTTCATGTGACCGCTGGAGAAGTGGCAAAACTCACCGCGAGAACCAACGGGCAACTCCAGCGGGATGACCATCACAATAGAAGCTAACAGCATGCCTCCAGCAATTTGTCCAAACCGCTGAACTGGTCCAATTCAGCTCCAATTTGATTTAAACCAGACTCCACTTGATTTGGTTATTTGTTGAACCAAGTTTTAGCTTCTCCTAACAAAGAATTGGTAGACTAAGAGTTTAGCCATTTCACGTCTGGAAAGTGTTCGATGAAATGTCGGAACGAAAATTTTTATGAGATTTACATACCTAGCCAACGGAAGTTGATGATTAGGGTGTTTAGTGAAATTATTGGACTTGTTAGTAATGTTCTTTGATCATTTAGATAGTTAACGGAAGTTAATGATTATCATATGATTAAAATAGGGATTAGTGCCACGAAAGTAGATTAGTCTTAATTGGTGAGTTTCATGTTCTAGGATAGTATTTAATCAATTTTTGCCATCATTATTTGATTGTTAGTACATTCCTTTGATAGTAAAATTCATAGTCCATTGCATTTCTCTTTGTTTTCCTTTTTGCATTTTCACTTTTTTTCATTTTTTTTGCTTTCATAAAATCAAATTATATTTTACTCTAAATTAGTTAGAATCTTGAATCTCTAATGTGTAATTTTTAGTGTACGTGGATATTATACCGTACTTGGGTTTTTTGGTAAACCCGGATGTAAAAACATCGTTATCAATAAATACATTAATATAAAAATATGTATGCATTGTAACATAACCTCAGCCAAAGTTAGTACAAATAAATGTACCTATTAATATTTTCAGTAGCCAACTTTTACGAGGGTGTGCATGCGAACAACAAGGATGAAGATATATATGAGCCATTACTGTAGATGTCGGTGAAACTCGTTCATCCATCCCATAAACAACTTGTTTGTATCTCTTGGATACAACATTACATTGTAGAACTCAAACGTTTCTCTTACCCTCTCAACCACCTCCGCAAGATCGTGATCCATAACTAGGTAAACGATCTTTTAAACATTTTTAAATAAAATATTTTAAATTTCTAGTATATTATAGATCCATAACTAAAATTTGCATGTAGCACGGTCCGAAAAAAGCACCCTAAGAATTGATAACAATGCTATTTTTCTTTGTAAAATTACACTTGGCCGAATTTGCAAGTGCAATCGAGTATTGTCGCGAAGAAAATAAAACTAAATAACAGATATTCTTAGAAACTATAGTTTAAGATGAAAAAATCTTAAATACTTGTGCAGTCCTAGCCTCCTAGACGATATCAATTATTTTCAAGATTATTAAACAGTGAAGTCAATTTGATTGCAAATCATGACACAACCGAATAGGCTTACAAAATAATCAACCATTCTTACTTATATTTGTTTATATTTTCCTTGTATTTTGCTTATATTTTGTTTATTATATTTTATATTTTTTTCTTATATTTTTTTTGCTAAATTTGTTTTACTTCCAAAATAGATTAAGATTTTTATATCTTCTCGGTATCTTTAATATCCCGAGTTTAAAAGGTCTTTCTTACTAATCTAAAAAAAAAATCAATTTAATCTTATAATTGTGCGCTTAACAAGGATCATTACCTAGTAACATTTTGATAGAGTAGAACTGATAATGAATTATCAATAATATTATTAAAAATTAATTTGACTTTTAAAGTAGATATTTAACATAATTATAGAGTATTTTCACTCTTAGTAGTTTAAGAAAAAATAATAAATTTTATGAATAATGAAGTTTATCTTGATACTTGAATTTCTAGCAGCTTCAAAGCATCGGCCTGATGAAATTTAGTAAAACAAATTGCAAAAGAGAGTAGCCATGCTGAAATCCGATATCTTTGGGGTTATGTATTTATCAAGTAAAATGTTACTTGCTTTCAAGTTCTTGAGGACGATTTTATATTGTGATTTTTGAATTAGAATCTTGAAGTAGGTTGAGTAGTCATAGAGCGATATCATTGGTGATATCGAATCTTCTCAACCGGTTTATACTACAAGAAAGCATACTGTAACTTATCTGTCAGTTGCAGAGCCTCGAAAATTCGAAACTCATCAGAAATCCGTCAAAATTTTTGACAGATTTTCGATGGATAACATCATAAGAAAAATTTGTCGAAAATCCGTCGGAATAGTATCCGTTAGAATAGTATCCGTCGAAAAACCGTTGGAAACATTTTCCAACGGATTACCGACAGCATACGCTATCAAAAATAGTCGTTGGAAATCCGTCAAAAACAAGATCGTCAGAAACATTTTCCGATGGATTTCCGACAGGTTAAAATGACGGATTTCAGATAGAAATTATATGTATATTTTAAATAAAATTAATTATATTAAATAATTTATATTTAATAATTTATAAATTTTAATAATGAAATAAAATTAAAATGTAATTTTAATATTTTAAATTGAAAAAAATAATTAAAATCCAAATTTTAAAAAATATTCATAAAATATCTAGAAAACATAAAATATTAATCGATCAATCTCGACGACCTCGCATCTCGGCCATGAAAGCTTCCATCAAAGCTTTTGTTGCTTCCATCTCCGCTTTATTTGCTTCCATCTCGGTCTTCGTCGCTGCGTTAGTGGCCGCCAATTCTTATAACGTTGATCATTTTGCATCGATGCTTCTTTGATGGTGTGGATCTCATCTTTCAAATCCGCAATCTTTGAAGTCCTCTCTGCAAGTAAGGCCTGAAGCACGACTTATTCTGAAAACCGTGAAGTGGCTTGAGAAGAGGCTTGAGAAGAGTCGTGGTACGTCTTTGGAATCCGAAAACACGACCTTTGCTCTTTGGAGTTGCCTACAATTGAATGAAATGAAATATTATAAGATTTAATGAATATAAAAATCAAAATTAGAAATAAAATAGATAACTAACCTCAATGACGAATTCATTCCACTTCTCGATTGGAATGTCATTGGAAGAGCCTCATTCTTCTTGAGGCTGAGAAAGAATGAGGCTGAGACTGAAGATACTCATCTCCGAGCGACTTCACGGTCTCGACGAGCTTCCGAGCGACTTGATCTTGAATTTTCTTTGTCTTCTTATTAGTGTGAACATCATCCACCAACCAAAGATGCGATGGACGAACACCGTCGATCTGAAACTGGAAAAAAAACAAACAAAAAGTTATAAGTTAATAATAATAAAAGATAAAGAAGAAAAATATTTAAAAACATAGCAACTGCTCTTCCCGGGACAACAAATTTGTCGCTTCAGCATTCTACGTTGCAATGCCTTTGCCTCCACGATTGCTAAGCCGGTTGACAGAGTTTTTCTTAGACGTTTTATCCGTCTCATCTTGCTTCTAGTAGTCGACAAACTCATTCCACAGTAGTCGGTTGGCGGAGTTCGTCTTAGATGTTTTATCCGTCTCTGGGCACATCATTGTGTCTCCACTTGTCCTTCAACTTGTACAACTTCTTGGAGTACATACGTGCTGCTTTCGACTCAAACTCCGTTCTTATCCACGAATGATGCTCTAAGTACCAGTTAAACTCTTGCTGTAAAAAATAGAACATTAGATTAAAAATTTAAATAAAATAATATAAAATAAAGTATTCAAAATGAAAAGACTAACCGCGAATTGCCAAAACCATAATTCGCGTTTTTGCGGAGGCATTCCCGTGAAATTCGGGTAAGGATGTTTGATCATCCCATTCAGCATTATGTTGATGGCTTTGGTTATTCTGTTGTTGGAATAACCAAACCTACAAAAAAGAATTTTTTTGTTAACTAACGAAAATCGATAAAATATATACATAAACGTATAAATAAAGAAAATTACCAAATAGCAGCCCCGACACGTCGTGGATGAATTCATTATAGACCTTCTCTCCCGGATTGATATATAAAATCTTCAACGCTCATTTGCGTTGATGCTGGTAGTTGCGTCTCCGGATATATGGCTTGGTGGGTTCTGAGAAATCGATGGCCTAGTTGCAATCCTCTTACCCGTAGCTTCCCTCGATCCACCTCGTAAAAGATGTGAGGAGGTGGAATGGTAGTGACCGTAATCCCTATAAAAAGAAAAATAAAATAAAATATATTTAGAATTTATATATATTACAAAAAATTTAAAAAGTAAATGTAAATAAAATTATAAACAAGTTTTAGAATTTTAATAAAATTCATAAACAAAATTATAAAAAAGTTTTAATAAAAATCATAAACCAAATTCTATTGAAATTTAACAAAATTCTTATAAAAAATCATACAAGTTTCTGAAAATCATAATAAAATCAATTTAACTATCATTACTTCTTATAATTTTTATAACTTCTTATAATTCTTATAACAAAATTAAAATGAAATTCTTAAAAAATTACTTAAAAATTATATGTATTTATAAAAATTAAAATAATATCTATAAAAATTCTGATAACCTTATAAATTCTTATAAAAAAACCCATAAAAATAATTCAATATATTTACACAAACCTAAATCTAACCATAGATATAAATCAAAATAAATCCAAAAAATTCAATAAATTATGAACAACCTAAATCTAACCATAGAAACCATAAATCTAATTGCCATAATACTAAATCTAACTTCAAAAACCTAAATCTAACATCCAATACATAAATCTAACCCTAAATCTAAGGTTTCAAACTTACAAAAAACACAAAAAAACAAAGAAAACTTACAAGTTAGATGGATTGTTATCCATAGGAATGGTTTTATGTTGGATTGATGATATTTTGGTTGGATTGGGGAAAAATAGGATTAGATTGTGAAAAACGATTTGAAGAGTTTTTTTAAAGATTTTCGGTTATGATTCACGAGGAAGAAAAAGATCTTAAAAAGTTAATACTTTCCGACGGATATACTCGTTGGAATCATTCGGAAAGTCATAAAAATCTATAGGCGTTTATTAAATTATTTTACAAAACGAAACCACGCCATAAATTTCGTTTGGCCGTCGGAAATATTCGACGGTCAAGCGAAATTCGAGGCTTGGCTACGTTACAAGAACACATGATTGACACGTGTAAACCCTAAACCCGTTGGAATTCCGTCGAAATAACCGGCTGTCCGTCAGAAATTTTTGACAGAATTCCAATGGGTTTAGGGTTTACACCACCTATTGCCTTTGCTAACCCCTTGAATAAGCTCTTAATGTGCTTTATAAGTAATATATACATTAAAAATCAGAGTTTCATGTAGAATATATATATATATATATATATATCCCCAAAATAACATTTTGATTTTTTGATTATAGAAAGTCTCTTGTTAATGTATATGCATTGTTAGTAGTCTACGTACCCATATATTACTCTAATCCATCAAACATCGTCAAATACAGTTTATAATATTATTTTGGAAACTAAAACTTTTGGTTAAGGTAAAACATCGTCTATATTAATCATTTGTATCGATAACAATGGAATTTAACCATGAAACCACAAACCCGTCAGAAATTCGTCGGAAATTTCTGATGGATTTCTGACTGGTTTACCTAAAACCGTCAGAATCTGTCGGAAATAGAAGAAGACACGCGTCATTTTTGTTCGATGAGTACGAGGTTTATATATATATATATATCATTAGCTCTTCCGTTGGAAATTTCCGATGGATTTACATCGGTTTAAATAATAAATTATATTTTTATGTCTGTCGGAAATCCGTCAAAAATTTATGACGGATTTCCAACGGACAAGCTAATTTTATTTAAACTTAAACACAAAAACATATTTATGGAAAATATAACTTCTTACAATTTTGAAAAACATATAATCATAGAAAGTGTATACATAACTAAAACCCAATATCAATTTCTTACAAGTTTGAAATATATTTAATAATAGAAAGTGTATACATAATTAAAATCGATAAGTGATGGTTTTGTTAAAACCCAAAAACTGGAAAACCTTTGGGACAAAACCAGTTATTGGGAAAAAGAGTACACACCAAATGTATATGATACACAAAGTTAACTACTCAGATTTTGAAGATGATCCGTCCGAACCAATAGTGTATGTATCGTCATTAAACTCTCCAAGTGATTCCTCTAAATCATAATGCACAACTGTATCATCTCCAAATTGTGTAAAATCAACCACAAGGTCAACATTAAAAGAAGACTCAACTTGATCCATCAGAACATTTCCAATTGGCTATAAAGAATCGTGTTCAGAAACTCTATATATTCTTCCTCTTACGTTAATTGATGTCACTGTAATCTATGGGTCATTCCGAGCTGTGACACGAGGATAACGAATATAGCAAACCTAAAATAATAAATGGTTAGAACTTCAAAAATATATTAGAAATGGTCACAAATTTTACTCTCAAACTATGTTAACTTACTTGGTAATCTTGTGATGCATGGATGAATAGATCATATTTTAAAAGTCATTGTCTTGAATGTGCCGATGTAACGCCGAATTGGTCAACATGAACATCACGACCAAGGAAGGGATCATACCAATCACACATAAACATAATACACCGCAAGTTTAACAATCCTGGATAATGCACTTCCAATATTTTGTTAAGGATCCCGTAGTAAACTACATCACCAGATTTAGCAGATATGCCATAATCTGAAGTAGGCTTACTACGCCCAACATCATAAATCTGAAACGCATATCCTCTTGTGCAATTCCTTGGGTATGAAGTTACAATGTAATTCGGATCGTTAATTAACTCCACTAACCAAGTATCAAATGTTTGACTATTAGCGAAACCTTCTGTAACCTATAGAAAATCATTGATTATAAGTAAAACTCTGTACAGTAAATTTATGATGGAAATTTATATCGAAAATCATTGGTTATGGAAACACTTACATAAAATTTCAACCATGAAACAAAATCTTTCTCTTTTAAATTCCCAATATCTTCTTCGGAGTAATCCGGATAGTAAGTACGTACAAGAACCATATAAATCCTATCAATAAATAAAGTTATAATTATATTATCTAAAATTAACAAATTATATAAAATTGATATTATCATAAAATGGTTTACCTTTCATATTTCATAATATCCTCACAATTTGTGAGAATATACATATGCAAGTGGTGTGAGCTCCTGCTCAGATAGAATTAGGTTTTTTCCCTTTCCACATACATGACCAACTTGGATAAACAACGCAGGAGCATACAAGGGATAAATTGGTCTGTCACCTCTATCATCATGACGAGTAGGACGTCGACTCTTCGTATGCACTTCTGATGGAAAGTAATATTCAGCAAAGTGTGATGTTTTGTCGTTGAGGCTCTGTGCGACAATTGATCCCTCAACTTTGCTTAAATCTTAGAAGATGAAACATGTACCACTCAAATGGATATATCCACCGATATTGCAGGACCTCTTAGTGATACTTCTCGTGGGAGGTGGATTGGAAGATGTTACATAACATCAAAGAACGACGGGGAAAATATCTTCTCCAGATTGCAAATGATCACTGGTATATTCGCTTCTAAATTTTGAATGCCCTCATGTGTAAGTGTTCACGAGCACAAATCTCGGAAAAACGCCATTTCCTGCAAATATAGGTAGAACATTTAAAAAATCAATATATATGGTTACTAAATTGATTAAATTAAGGATGTAATGATATTTACCTATAATTGCTTGGTGGACATTTTTGTCTAGAAGATGGACAAATGCAAATGGAAGTAGTCATTTCATGACAACATGACAGTCATGACTCTTAATTTCACTAAACTTTTCTTCTCCATAGTCAACGCAATTACGTAGATTAGATGCATATCCATCTGTGAATTTCACATTTTCCCGAATCCAATCAAAAATGCTTGTTTCTTATTTGCATCTAACTGGTAGGTAGGCATATGACATCTACCATTCTTCATAACTTTAAGAACATCCCCAGCACAAATCAGTGACAAGTCTAATCTATAACTTCATATTGTCTTTGGTCTTCCCTTGGACACTTAAAACAGTGTTTATAATGTTATCAAAGAAGTTATCTCAATGTGCATTACATCTAGATTGTGCCTCAATAAATGATTTTTCCAATAAGGCAAATCCCAAAAAAACACTCTCCTTGTGCTAGTTATAATTTACACCGACACCGTCAACGGGATCATACCCATTACCCCCATAGTAAAGATTCCTCTCAGCACCGAAATCTCTTAATTGATCCAATAGAGAACTACCATCTATCTCAAGAGGTGGACTGTCAAACACTTGTTTATCTTTCGTAAAAAATGTCTTCGATCGACGACAAGGATGATCATTCTATATGAATCTTTTATGATAATCAAACCAACAACTCTTTCTTTCGTTAACCAATTAGAATGCATGAGTATTATCTTGGCAATACGGACATGATAATCTACTATGGGTAGTCCATCCAGAAAACATACCATATGCTGGGAAATCGCTTATGGTCCACATAAGAACAGCACGCATCTGAAAATTCTGTTGGCATGAAACATCATAAGTTTTGACACCATCATTCCATAACATTTTTAACTCATAGATCAATGGTTGTAGGAATATATCTAGTGATCTCTTAGGATGATCGGGCCCAAGAACAAGCACGGAGAGAAACAAAAACTCTCTACGCATGCACATAGATAGAGGAAAATTGTAAGGAGTTACGATTACATGCCACAACGAATATTGTTTTTCATGCTTTCCAAATGGGTTAAAACCATCAATACATAATATGAGTTATATATTCCTTCGTTCATACACAAAATCTAAATACTTTGGCTGAAAATGTTTCTACACTTCTGCATTTGAAGGATGTGTAATCTCTCCTTCTTGACTATGATCTGCATGCCATCTCATTGGCTCTGTCGTGCGATGTGAGATGTGATTGATTCAACCACTCAGTTAATGGTTAATACCACATCCGTTTATATAGAATTAGAACTCTCCCACTTGTTTTCTGAAACCGCGGTTTATGACAAAATTTACATCTTCTGCGATTTTCGTCTTCTCCTCAATATATCATACAATTATCAATGCACACATCTATCATCTGATATGGCAACCCAAGACTAGCTACAAGCTTCTTTCGGTAAAATATCTTTCACAAAATCTGCTATCACATCAACACATTTTTACGCCACATTGTATTTCGTCTTAATTGTCATCATTCTACTTGTAGATGATAAAGACGGATGACCTTTTCTACAACATATATATAGTGGCTACTTCACTGCATCTAACATATCAAAAAAATTTGTGCTTCTAAATTAGGTTCTTCAACCCTATCTTCATCTACAACGGCCGATGGAATATTCTCTCTAAACGCATAGTTCACCATCTCAACGGTACCTACATCAAAATCTACTTCTTGTCTATGTTCTCCTAATATTTCTGGAATATATGGTTCACTAGTACTACCATAATCATAATTTTTTTTCCCATGTAAATACCAAATCTTATAATCCGGCATAAACTCATTCATATACAAGTGGTTCCAAACAATCTCTATATTAATATTATGCGAATTCTGACAATTAGAACATGGACATTTCAACTTATGACTTTTTCACGACTTGTTGATTTGTTGCCAATTCCATGAACTCGCATATACCTCTTGCATATTCTTATTTCATTAAATTCGACTTCGGATCCATCATCGGTTCGTCCATCCATGATCAAAAATATTTAGAAGAAGACATTTATTTCTGATTTCAATAAATTTTTAGTAATGTATTGAGTTGTGAATGAATGTGGGAGTGTGAAAAAATATTTATAAACATGCAGCCCATCAGAAATCCGTCACATGGATACATAAACGTATATAATTTCTGACGGATTTCCGACGGGAATTAAAAAACCGTCAGAAATTAGTCAGGCATATAACATTTATTTAACATTCATAATTTTTGACAGATTTCCAACGTTTTTTTTAATTCTTGTTGGAAATCTGTCGAAAAATTCCCACTAGTTTACATCAATCGAAATTTTTTTTGACGGATTTTCATATTTTTCTGCCAAATAACCACAAATAATGGATATGATTAACCTAATTTTCAAATATATTTAACTTTATAAAGTAAAACATAGCTCTAAAAAGGCGACATAATAATTAAAATTATAACATACTGTCACGAAGAAAACAAGAAATAAATATTGTGTTTGTAACAAATATTATCAGTTCTTCTGCTGGGTTTCCAACAAAATGCATAGTCATTGTGTGTAATAAGACTTCTACAGTGTTTTGGATTTGTTCTTCTTCGTAAACTCCGTCATCCCCTTCTACTCTTCTAGTTTCTGTATGATTTATTATAAAATCTTGTGATATAGTATGTAAAGCATTATCCCACTAATATTTTAAGCCTCCATTAAATCTTGAAACTAAGAGGATGCATGCTTGTTTGTCCGACAAGTCTTTAGCTTTGTAGCCAAAACCAGCAATCCCCATATCTTAAAAAAATGTCATCATTAGGTATTCGGATCTACCATCTATGTTCCATTCATATATATCCTCTCCTGTGTAAAAGTTCGCGGTTGAGAATTTATGGTGTTCTTCAAATAATAGGTCAGGTGGAGAGTGTTTAGGATAATATGGTTGTCTTGATGGTTAAAGTTTTCTTTTTATACGATTAATCTCTATTTCTTCATCGGTTTCAATTTGACTATTTTAATCAATAATATTAATACCTTTAGTTTTGTCTAAAATTGTTCTAATATGCTTAAGATAGATTTTAAATTTTCATTTTCTGAAAATTTAATGGATTTAGTTAAAGGTTTAAAAAGATTAGGTTAGATAGAGCTAAAAGGATGTGAGAAGATTTGTTAATTTGTAATTAAATTATTTTCATCTTTTTCTATTTTGTTATCTATGTTGTTTATTTGACGTGAGATAGTGTGAAATATTTGACTTTGATAATTATTTTATTCATAAAATATCTTAATATCTGTCATATTTAATATATCTTTATCGTCTCTGTTTGCACATGTTCTAAATAGAGCAGCTACTACTTGGTTTTCTCTCTGATACTATAATCTTTCTAAATCCCAGATTATATATTGTATAGTGTAAATTATAAACTTAAAATTTTAAATAATAAGAAGTTGTAAAGAGAGTGATATGATTAAAATTTACTTTATTCAATTTGATTGAAATAAAAAGTTGAAAATACAATGATTGAAAATTTAAAAGAGTCGGACATAGTGCAAGGAATTTAGTGTTGATACTGAAATTCACTCTACTTTCTACAAAAGAGTATTGGTCTTATTTATACATAGAAGTAAGTTTACATGGACCTAGATGTGTCTCATTCTTAGAGTGTTGAATGATGAGTAGGTGTCTTTGTTGTATTAATTATGGAGGATGAGTAATATAAATTTGTTGTCCCTAGGTGGTTAGACTCATGTTGCCTCTTGAATATGTCAGACTTCTGTTGCTGAAGTTGATTAGTTTGTTTAATTGGTGATTTTGTCACTTCCTCTTCTTTTATTAATGACATTGACTTGTTGTTGACGTCTTCATGTTACGGTATTTTTGTTGAAACTTGAGCTTTGTGATAATTTTTTGAGTAGATAATTGCTTGAGTAGTCCTTTGAATTTTTCCTCTTTCTTTGATTTATTGTCGCTTTATTGATTTTTGTTTTCATCTTTTGCCTTTTTTTTTCTTGATTACTGTCTTAAATCTTTTTTTATCTACATAAAATAGATGTAGCTGACTACATAACATATTGGATTTTTATTTTCCTTTTATTTTCACATTTTTTTCTTCTTTTTTTACTCAATTACAGTGTTTTATTCGTCAAATGGATTTTATGTTAGTGGTCCACCATAGGGATCGTCAATTGATGTAGAAGTATCTTGAGTAATAATAATAATGTCTTCGTCTTCGTCAGAGGATATTTTTATAGCAATAACTTCCAAGATTTTCTTGAGTTTATCTTTTCCTTTAGTTTTCTTGGACCCCAAGGATGTTGTTCACTCTGTTGGACTCGATGGTGTTGGTTTTGGGATAGGGAGTTTTTAGTTTGTATTGGTGGTTGAGCTCGGGATATAGTGGCGACAAATCGTTTTATTTGTTGATGAGTCTGGATCCATTTTTAGTGGTTGGTGACTAAACAGCGGTCCATGTTGTACTTGTCCCACCATTTTACTTGGTATTCTCGGACTACGGAGTATGGCATATCTGGTAGAAAAGGTACAAGGTTGAAATGGCAGGATTGTATCCATGGTACTCCCATGTCATGTCGATATGGAAAGTTATTTTTGGTAGTGGTCCTACGGTTTGGTATATGTTGTTTGGTGTGTAATAGGGTGAGGAGACTTTTGGTATTTATGGCGGATAGATTTGTTCACAAGGTCCAAACCAATGCCACCATTCATATAACCATCATGGTATTGACTTAAGACAATGGAAATCGAAGGATATAAATCAAGAATCGTCATAGGTTCGTAGATAAAAGGTATGCAAAAAAGTTTTTTGATAGTCTATGTAGGTCATGCCTGGAATATGATACCTGAGAATGAAGAAATATTTTGTAGTGTGGAGGTTGAAAAACCTGAGTTCTGAAGCATTACATACTCTTAGAATCTTGCATGTGGAGTATGATATGAGGTTTGGGTTTGTTTTATTGGTATTATGGGTAATCTCAACTGATTTGGTGTCTACAAAAATAAATTCATAGAATATACGGTTTTTAGTAAGGTTATCGATAAAGTATTGGTTATCTTCATGAAAGAGTTACGAAATGGCTTATGAAACAATAAAACTAAATTGATTGCAAATCATGACAGAACCGAATAGACTTACGAAATAATCAAGTTATTCTTACTTATTATTTGCTTATATTTTTCTTGTAATTTGCTTTTTTTTTTGTTTTGCATTTTTCCAATAAATTTGTTTTATATTTCAAATTTTTTAATTAATCATATATATCGATCAATGAGTGGATTTAGGAAGATATTATTAAATTAAACCAATCAGAACATTCGCACTAATGAGTATAATGCCAATAAGGATATCTTAATATATTTTAAGTTATAGTTATCTCAAATCCCCGCCCAACACAAATAAAAATATGATCTCTAGTAAGAGTAGTATTGAAAATGAATTATCAATAATATTATTAAAAAAATAATTTGACTTTTAATGTTTTTTTGACGGGCGACAAGGTCTTGAACAAAACGAGATTGGAAAGCAATCAAATACCAAAATCACATGAACATCATGAAGCCCTTTAGAAGATAAAGCAAGACAAGGTTTATGTGCCGAAATCTCGCGATCAGCTTTACCTCGTTCATGAACTCTCAAAATAATGAGAAAGGTCGTTAAAAAATAAAAATAAATAAATGAAAAATAAAAAGAAAGGTCTTTAAATACTGGGAGTATACCGTTAATATTCTCCAATGTTTTTTTTTGGTTGCATATACCTCTTATTTGTGGCATAAATTTTCCGTGCAATTAATAGCAACTTCTGCGACTACACATTGGTCGCAAATAAAAATCATATTTTTGCAATGATATTTGCGATGGAAGATTTGTTACAGCTAAATCTTTCACAGATATTTCATGGCATTTTTAAATATACAATTATTGATTTTGGTCTGTATTTTGCGACCACAGTGCAATTTATTCTAGTAGATTCGCTGTTTTACTGTCGCAAACTATTACAATGGTAAAATAAGCTGCAAATATCCATCATAAAATGGCAGATTCTTTGGTATGGTAAAATAGAACACTAACATTCTCTGGCTGTCTTATTTTTATAGGAGAAAACTACCTAAAATGACACTAATTATATGTGAAATAACTAAATTAATATCCTTTTTAATGGTCTAACTAAAATGCCTCATATTTTTGGATAAAAGACATATGATTGCCATCCTTTTTTTTAAGTATAAGAAGATTGCTGTCTTGATTTATTTTTAACAAAAAATTTATTTATAAAAAGCTCAAGCCTATATTGTAATTTTCATTTTTTTCTTCTCCTCTCCCTTTTGTTTGCAGTCTCTCTCATTCTTCTCTTTCGCTTTTGCTTTAAAAAAAAAAGAGAACGTAGCAAACTCGACAAAACACATCTTTTTTCTATACAAAATTTGTTTGACCGGGAATCTTTTGGTGCACTTCGATACTGTTAGCATTGCAGTCTAATAAGTGGTGGATTTATGAGGGCCTCCCATAACTTTTTGTAACTTTGGTTATTTTACCTAAAAGAAAGCAACCTAAGATTCTGGGAGCAGCGTCAGTCACTGACTCTTTTTATGCAGTTCTAAATTATAAGAGCATCCTCAACCGTGAAACGGTGAGAATCTCTTTAAAAAAAAATTTCATTATTTTTTATTTAATTTTATTAATATTTTTAATATTATATTATTAAATAAATAATGAACCAGTAATATTGTAACACGTGACAGAAAATCTTATGAGACGGTCTCTAAAATCTTTTCTCATTGAGACTGTTTCAGCTGAAAATTTCATAACTTTTATTTTTCTATTTTTTTATTAGATGAGACTCATAAGAGTCTCACCATTGAAGAGTCTCACCATTGGAGATGGTCTAAGGATGGTCACAAGTCACTCAACTCACTTATGAAAAAAACATAGTGTAAGAATAAAAATGATAAAAAAAAAACAGAAAAAGTAAGTTAGGGTTGAGAAAGTGAAAACAAGGTCGTAGTCCTTTTCTTCCGCTAGGTAAGTTGAGAAGTCCAACATAAGGCATGTCAATTTCATCGAGCCTTGCTGAGTCTGCCTATGGTTGATAGTGAACAGCAGATATGCTACATCAAGCATTCACTTTTTTGGCTATACATATATTTTTCACAAAAAAATTGTTCAAGACTAATTATTATGGACGTTTCCTCACAATAATTATGATGATAATTTTCATTAAAAATTACCAATTCAATTTGAATGGATTCAAAACAACGTTTTTGTATGGATCTAGTTTTTTTATTCTAAAGTGTATTTTCAACCTAAAACTTGATTTAGTCGACATAAGAGGTAGAAAGTGGAAAGAAGCGGCGAACATGATTAGCGACGACCTTGGCGTGATCTCTGAAACTGAAATTCGACTAAAAATGACCAATAAAATAGGCTTTAGACTAGCTTTTTCCAAATAGGTCGAGTAGCCATTTCTAGAAATAGAATGAACTAAAAGGAGCCAAATAGTTGGGATTCACACACAGCCTTATCCTATGAGTTGTCTATGCTACGGGTCTGCCTTTGAGAGTCTTTCCGCTGGTTCCCTTCGTTAGCGTCATTGAACCTCGTTAGCATTTCAAAAAGAATTGGAGGCTCAAAACGAATGGTCAAAGAAATTGATGATTCGTGTTTAGTCTTTGATCTCACTGCGTTTTCAAAAGCTTCCTATCGAAACGGTTTCTATTTCAATTCGTGCTGGACAAATCAATATACCAATAATAAAGTCTTCAGGGAAAGATTTTGAACAAATAGAATATTCCTAACTGAAATCATGAATTGGATTCGAACCACTATCCCCTTTTTCTCAGCTTGCTACTCGCTTTCTCCCTTCTGAGAGGTACTGATGTGAATCGACTGAAAGGAGAGGCGAAAGGAACTTTTCAATGTTTGTTCACTTACTCTTTTACCCACAAATACAATATAGGCATAGGGTTTGGTTAACTCTTGTCGCTACCACATTCACTTTGCGGCCAGTCTTCTTTGTTGCCGGAGTAGTAGTATTCATGGGTAATGTTTGGTTTCCTATAATAGTAGACTTATCTATTCGAGATGTTGCGATCTGCTATCACTAGTGGTAGACTTATTTAGACCACATATTTTATTTTCACAGTGACAATTTGTAATTACATTAGATCATTTGTATTAAACAATGATTTTTGCCACACTGAAATAAGGTCTTAATGGCATTTTTAAAGTTTTCCTAACAATACTTAAAAAGAAAAGTATTTTAGATTATAAAAAAATTTAGTAATTACAAAATATGTAAGATATTCTAATTTTAACCTCATTTACTACTAGGTTATTCGTAATCAGTCCCTTCATTTACAAGTGTAGTAACTCATAAATTATTTTATTTGAAGTGATGTTACATTGTTACTTGTTGAATATACGTTTTTGGATTTATAATGGAAATGAGTTTTTTTTTCTGGACGCATCAATAATTGCATCGCAGGAAAATATGTACTTCATATTTGTTAGTTTATATAATTATAAATTATTATTAGTGTTTTAGATTATTTATTTTATATTTTTATCATCTTATTTATTATTATTATATATGGTTTGTGTTGTGTTAATTAAAATTACTAATATATAATTACGTACATGCGGTGTTATGTTTGTAGATAAATTTATTTGATAATTTAGATTATAACATAATTTGGTTGTAAAAGTTAAGTGGTGTTATGTATATATTTTCACATTATTCAGAAAAATTATAACAATTTAATTTAATCCAATATCAATTATTATCAAAGATTAGAAATTCGATCTGAAATCCGTCATGACATGTCTTTATCTGCTCTGACTCGTCCTGACTCATTGTAAAAATTAGAATATTTGAAGATCTGAATCCTGATTCAAATCTGGATGATACAATATTGAATCCGTTGAAACTAAATTCATATAGACTTTAAATTTTTTTTTAAAACTATATAAATATTTTTGACATTAAAATTGATAACATCTTAACTTTTTATAAGTTAACAAACTACATAATTATTGATAATTTAAAAATATATATTTAAACATTAATAAGATTATAAAATTTTTATAGATTTTAAATATTAAAGTTTAAAGATTTATAATATTTTAAACTAAGTATTTCAATAATTTTTTTGTTTCTTTTATTTGATAAAATTATTGGTTTAAGTAAAGAACCAAAATAAACAAATATTTTTAAAAAAATTAAACACCTAATAAGTCAAGTTTCTTTTTCATTCAAATTTTAAGTCATTTTGGTCTTTTTTATAATATGAGTCAGAACCATTGCTCAATTGTTTAATCGATGTGAGACGTTGAACACACATTTTTTTTTCATCGATTGAGTAATATATTTTTGTTTCTAAAAATTCGATTCACAACACGTGCACAAAAAATTCACATTTTTACTAACTATATGTATTATATGATAATTCAAAATAATTTGAAAATAAGATCAAACAAAGATGATAGACGAATCTTAATAAAATATTTCAAAATATATAACTTAAAATAAATAATATGTTATAATTAGATATCAAGTCTTAGTTTTTCAATTTTGATTCATTAACAAATTCTTAATAACAAATTAATTTTCGTCCATAATTAATAAGAGAGAGAAAGTGAGTTTAATTTTTTGAAAACTAAGAATTATCTAAAATATTATTTTTAATTTAATTATATTAATTTTATGATTATTATTGTATGCTTAATTACTTTATTTAAAAATAATTGCTCAATTTTTTTATCCGATGTGGGATGTTGAACATATTTTTTTCTTCAAATATAATAATTTAAAATAAATAATATGTTATAATTAGATATCAAATTTTAGTTTTTCAACTTTGATTGATTAAAATTTTTTTAAAAAGTTAATTTTAATTTTTTGTCCATATTTAGTTAGAGAGAAAAAATAAATTAATTTTTTTATAAACTAAAAATTATTTATAATATTATTAAAAATTATTAATTTAATTATATTTGATTACTATTGTACCCTTAATAACTTTATTCAAAAAATATTTTATGTAATACATGAAAATTGGTTATTTTATTTTCAATTGTTGCTCAAATAATAGTATAGAGATTATGTACAAATATCATTTTGCCTCTAATATACGACTAATCCGTCATATATAAATGCATCTCAAACTCCAAAATGCATGGCGTCGTCAATAAGGTTTCTGCTTTCACCGCCTACGACTTGATATTGCTTCCCGGTGTAAAAGCCTCCGATCCGTCTGCATTAGTTAGGACCCCAACAACTCAAATACATAACCGTTCTAAGAGACTCTTCCGCCTGCTTTGCCTTATTATCCTTAACGGAGGCGACAACGGTGGTTGAGGAAGAGAGCCTATTCGCTTGAGAAGCGGATCTCACATTGTTCCTGATACGTTGATTCACGGATCGGAGTAAGTAGTTCCAACGGCACAGGCCTAATTGGTCCTTCAATGCTTCTAGGGCTCCGACGCTTGCTGCCACTAACCATTCTTTGCTTGTTGAACTCATATTTTAGGTTGGAGATTTTCAGAGAAACTCTTTGATCTTTTGCGATTGATTAGTCTTTTTTTGTAAATGAAGAATTATTTTGTTGAAATTTGCAGATGAAGAAGATGAGAATGGAGATGTCTGTTTTATAATAACAAAGAAGCGGACAAAGTTTAGAGTAAAAACCAGATGCTTACTCCCCCTTGTTTTCCCAAGTTTCTTTTTCGTATGGGTTTGGTAAGTTAATTGTAATTACCATTATGCCCACCTGAGAACAAGCTGGATAAGGGGTAATATTGTCTTCTCAAGGATCCTGGAGACCTGGTTTAACTCAAATGCGGCTATGCGGACCTGGTTTTGGCGACTACTTGGCGTGTGTTTCGTTCACCTTTGATGGACCATTTTCAATGTTTCTTTCAATGGATTTGAGCACAAATTAAAAATTAAATGCACAAACTATGCGTGGAACGAAGCAGCGCCTAATTCATAACTATTCTCTCCATCACTAACTACAAGTCGCTTGAGCTTACCATGCATCAGATTACTAATCACTTCTCTCTTTCTTCGTGTCTCCATTGGTTAGAAACGTAACCTCATCATCACTTATCTTGATGGAAATCTTGGCTTGCTTGATGAGGTCCTTGTTGAGCCCTTAGGTTCTCGTAAAACACGAATTCCCACTCGGCTCTTTGGTATGTTCACAAGCATATCTCTAAAAACAAATCAATCTTGATGATAAAAACAAACAAATGTAAAATATTTCTTAGCTGATGAAAAGACTCTCTCTACTAGGAAAAACAATGTATAACATAAGGCATATCAAGTGGGATTAACATTAACACAATCCCTAAGATGCAGTACTCTTAAGCTTACAGAATTGGTCATATACATCACTCAAATACGGGCCAATTAGGAAATTAATTAAGCCCACCGACCTTAAGCATTCTTGTCTTTACATTATCGAGTCTTTTGATCAAAAACATGAGAATTCATCAACCTCGTAACATATCAAATGACTTCAGTTATAGATTCATAATGATGATGATTCAAAGGATTTTTATTGATATACTCGTAATTGTGCTTAGTTGCAGTAGCTAGAATTTATCAGGATGAAATGATTTGAGATTAATCAATTGGATTCAAGAGCCGTTTAAGGCTTCAAGCACATTCTACGTACAAGTATAGATGAATAACATCAGAGTAAATACATAAGCTCCTATACATATGTGACTCCTTTTGAGTCTTGGGACCCAAGCGAGCCATATGCTTTGTTTCGCCGATTAGATGACCTAATTTAGAATTTTAAACCTAGATCCGCCTTCATCAATTGGGACCCCAACAGCTCAAGTACATGACCGTCCGGAGCGATTCCTCAGCCTGCTTTGAACTACCGGATCTCATGGCGGCTGCGGCGGCCGGCGACGAGGAGTAGAGCCTCTTGGTTTGAGAAATGGGTCTGATGTTATTCTTGAGGTGATGATTCATCGAACGGAGAGAATAGTTCCATCGGCACACGCCTAATTGATCCTTTAATGCCTCCACGACCCCAATGCTGGCTGCCACCATCCATGCCTTGCTTGTAGAACTCATTTTCAAATTGATATGAATAATTCAAGAGTAAACACTCTTTTTTTGTTTTTGTTTTAGCTTTGAAGTTTGTGAAATCTTGCTGATGAAAGATAATGTGAATCGATATGTTTCTTATAAAAGAACATAAACAGACAAAACTGCCGCAAAGCTGAAGTGAAAACCATATGCCTAAAGCCGCTGGTTTTCTCCGTTTCTGCCGTTTAATGATCTATTGCAATTACCTTTTTGCCCAACTCAGACCAGTTATAGGACAAACTGAATGAGGGATAAAACTGTGATTTCACTAATCCTGGAGTTGTAGCCTTCCCGCAACTGGTTTGAGTCTCGATTTGTGAGTTTGGACCACAGAGCTCCGCCCCACTTTACAAGTGGTTTCTTTTTAAGGAAATTAAAACAAAATGAGGAAGATGTAATTAAGGAAATTAGCGTTGTCACATTTGCAAAAGTGCTATACTATCAATAATTTATCATTTCTAAGTGGAAATTGATTGGGGCATTACTAATTAAGACCAACAAGTGGTTGACATGGTCCGAGATCTTTTTATTGACAGAACACAACACTTCGAGGAGGTGGAGCTTAATGAGATGCTATATCCCTACAACCTTCGATTTTAATTTCATAACAAAGCTTCAAAGCTTGAAATGGGCAAATGGAATGTGTGAAAATATAGGGTGTAGGGCATCATAACAAACCTAGAACTTTTTCTCTATAAAGCATCTCGATCTAGATTTAGAAACGATTCGTTAAAGCTTCGACAGGGTAAAAATATGCGTTAATCAAAGAAACGACCACATAGTTGTTGATTACTTAGCAAAATATACTTTGTGATATGATGTGTATAACTAACTATTCGATCGATTCATTTGTACCATTAATGGCTTAATTAAGAATGACGTGAAGGATGATTAAACCAGATTTGTAATTGACAATTAATCCAGTAAAACGTTTGAACGAACTATAAAAGTCTTGAGATGTTTTATTGTATCCCTCTATTTACAAATATCATTTTGCATCAATCCATCATATACTTGCATCCCAAACAATCCCTCCAAACCCCAAAAGTCATGGCGTCGCATAAATTATGATCTAGGGTTTTTAGGTTTCCGATTGTACCACTCCACGACTTGATTACGTCACGGAGGAAAGTCTTTCGGATTCTTCTGAGCAATCCATACAATCTCAGATCCGTCTGCGTCAGTTAAGACCCCAACAGCTCAAATACATAACCGTCCTAAGAGACTCTTCAGCCTGCTTCGCCTTATTATCTTTAACGGAGGCCGTTGCGACGGCGGTGGTGGACGAAGAGAATCTGTTCGCCTGAAAAGCTGATCTAACATTGTTTCGAACACGTTGATTCACCGATCGGAGCAAGTAGTTCCACCGGCACAAGCCTAATTGATCCTTCGACGCTTCCAAAGCTCCGATGCTTGCAGCCACCAACCAAGCTTTGCTTGTTGAACTCATCTTTAGATTGGAAAAAAACAAAGAAACTCTTTGGTTTTCGCGATGTATTAGTTTCTTTTGTAAATATAGGATTGTGTTGTTGAAATTTGCAGATGAAGAAGATGAGAATGGAGAGGTCTGTTTTATAATAACACAGAAGCGGATAAAGTTGACTCAAAACCAGATGCTGATTACTCCCCTTGTTTTTCCATGTTTCTGTCGTCTGGGTCTGCCTGGTAGGTTACCTTGTAATTACCATTGTACCCACTTGAAACAACTGGATAAGGGGTAATGTTGTCTTTTCATAGATCCGGGATTAGAGGATTACCTTAAAGTGCGGCTATGCGCACCTGGGTTCAGTGACTATTTATTATCCTCATGTGGTGTAACGCTTACCTTAAAAACAAGATACGCACAACTCCAAATTTCTGTTAAGTTTTGCAAAATTAATCTCTGACTTTGAAAACTATATTTTAAGATTTTAACTAATGGTAAAATTTAACGATTATATGCCCGGGTTAAAAATCCATTTATGTTCTTCAAAGGACGGTAAAACGATGCAGTTTTATGGTCCACACCAGTTTGCATTAGTCATCTATACTATATAAAAGTTAAAACTAATTATTTTTAAAATCATCCACATATGATTTAAAAAATCCGATGTTATTGCACTTAACATAAATTATCTACAATAACTTGCTAAAAAAGGAAAAAAAAACTGATATCTTCTAAAAAAATTATAACTCAATACTATTGGTCTACATAGTTTTTAACATAAATTTTTAAAATAAAACTTTTTAAATAAATTTTCACAAAAATATACATTCTAAAGCATTAAAAAGAAAATCGACGTCAGAAAAATCAACAAAATAATAAAAATTAATCTTAAAATATAAAAATTTTCCTTACTTTAGTCAAAAATGAAAACAAAATCTAATAATAAATAAAACCTATACTCAATTTTTTACTTTATCATTTACTTAATTATTTACTTAAAACCTGTGAGTTCAATTAAGTAAAAAGGTCATCAAAACTGAGGAAATAATGGAAGGGATAATATAAAAAGCCATGAGATAATATGATAGAGAGAAATAGATTATTAGATAGTATTATTACTAAGAAATAGTCTTCAAAAAAAATTGTCATGGTTTTCTAAACGAAAAAATTAACTTAATCTTATAGTAGAATTTTTCTTTAGTAATTACCTTTGCATGTTATGAATGTATAGTATAAAATAACATATTTTATACTTTAAATTTAACTAAAAACATTGTAGTTAGTTAAAAAAAACGGTCAAGAAGGCTTACTTAGAGTTCGGAAGGAAAACAAAGAATGAGTGGTATAAAAATCCATCAGACCATATGTTAGAGATACTTTATGTGTTTAAACTCTCCGAGTATATTATGACCTCCTAATAATCATCATTAAATTTTTAAATATTGTTGTATAAAATTTTTAAATATTATTGGATATTGGGAAAGGTGCAAAATTTCTATGAAACTAATGTACATAGAATTGAAAGTAAAATTTCAAATATCACTAGTTTGAATTGAAACTCTAAAAATCTGAATTAATTAAATTAATTTTTCCTTTAAAATTTTTTTTTTTTTAGGTTTATTTAGCAAATATATTAGACTGATCTTTAAAAAAACACACACTCACACATTTGTAGAACTACACAGTAAATACCAAAGATTATAGATTATAACATGAACCAATAGCCATTTAAGGGATAATTTATCAATAAAACTAATAAAATGTAAGGAAAATATGTTTGTATTCGACTTATATGATTTATATCATTTGGTTTAAAATTATATATAATTTTGCAAAAAGGTAATTTTAAATCCTAACAAAATAATAAAATTTTCTAATAGTCACAAATTTTAGTTTTCGTAATAATTATTTATGCATTTTTATGACTTTGTAAGAGAAGAAAGTTTACTTAATATTTATTACTCAAAAGAACACATACATACATAATCAAGATGATTTATAGTTTCAATTTAATTTTTAAATGATTTTCATTTAGTTAGGAAAAACTATCAATTTTTTAGGAATGATTTTGATAAAATATTATTTGATGTTGAGGATAAAAATTTCTTATTTTTTTAGATTATATAATAAATTATGTTACAATATATTTTTAAATTTCAGAAATATATTATCAAAACTCAAATAATTAGAAGCCAATAAATATTGTAAATGAAAATCATAACTATCTTGTAAAATATTTTTTATAGATTATTCGTAGATAAATTATTATTTTATGTGGGTCATGTCTTTTAAAAAAGCAATGGCAGAGTTGTAATAATTCGATTTTAGTAAGGACAAAGATGTTATTAAAATAGTAAAAACATCTCTCAGGTAAAAACTACCCATTTTAACAAATTAAAGCATAAAAACTACCTTCTTCCCAATTTTCTCTAGATTTTCTTGTAATAATTTTATCATCAAAAATAATAATAATTAATTAACTGCATGAAATTCAATAAAGAGATGAACACAATATATTCTGCATGCAAGAAAGCAGAACATCAAAGTTATAAGTGCAAAAAAAAAATTCAAATTAATAGAGATGAACAAACAATAATTTGAGACGACATATTATGGGAAAAACAAAGAAATACGATGAATGTTGCCTACTTGCAATTTATAAGAGAATATAAGTTATGTATGGACATGAGGTGGATCATTAACGTCAACTCAATGAGTCAAATAGGCAAACCATTGACAGTAAGAACGTCAAAATTTGATCTCATATACGAAATATTAGGAGTATTGAAATGATATTCAAGACTGATCGCTACACAATTTTGTCTGATTAATTGACAAGAGTTACATATAATTGAAACATGATAACAAATTAGTTAGAAAATTGCATAATATTATCAGTTTACGAATCGAATAAATAATACCTCTATAGGATATGAAGATTGACGGAAATGTTTTCTTCATAGAGGAGAAAGAGTGTGTAAATGATCTCTCCCAAAGAGAAGAAGTCAGAATTGATCTTTCCCAAAGGGAAGAAGTCAAAACAAGTGACAAAGATCCTGGGGCGAATCCACGTTATAGAGTACATGTGCAACTGCACCCGCTAAACTATAAATAATTATGTTTTTACACTAGATATGTATTCAAAAATGGCAAAATGGTTAATGCACCCCTTCGAGTGTTCGATGCCCCCTATGTGCTATTTTGCACATCTTATATTTTTCCTCTGGGTACGCCAGTGTGGAGATTCACTCCGAGAAAATTGGTTCCGCCGAAACCAATTCTTATACACAAATTTGAATCTGAGAGAGGGAGAAAGATGGTGGTGGATGAGAATCCGATGATGGAAAAGAAAGGAAGCTGTAAAAACCAAGCATCTTTAGATATAGAACCCGAGATAAAAATAAAAATTGAGAGCTTGTGACATAAGGGTTGAGTAAGAGGATGTTGTCGGAAAACGCCAAAAGATGAGGAATGGTGAAGGATTTCAGCTAGTGAAAATTTGAGGAAAAAAAAATATTTAGATAGGAACCAAGATAAGATCTGACTCAGAGGAGAGCAGCATAACAACAGAGATCTTAGTAGAATAACGTCTCGCCCAGATCTAAGCGAAAGTATAGCCGCTGGTCATCAAATCTATTTTTTCATATATCACACTCTGGTCGGATCATATTTAATGAAGCATGCTTTATACTTTTTTCAGAAACTATTAGACGTGATCTATATTTTTAGTATAATAATAATGAAATTACAATATAAAAATTTATATTACTTTGTTCATGTAGAGAAATAAATTTATTTAAATAACCATCTTTTTTAACAAAACATATTTTATATTTTTTTCTCAAAACAATTTTATTAACAACAAATTTTTAATTTAATATTTTTGCTTAAATTTTCATTCATTTTACATTTTAGAAACTCATCCGATCTAATTATTATAGATATAAAATAACCAATCTGAAAATTACCCTATACAAAACCGGCTCCAATAACAAATACCATATCCAAACCGAAACGGGTTTTTTAATTACTTCAATGGATATTAAATACAATAACTGAAGTATCCGATATCTAAATAGTAAAACCAAAAATCCCAACGGATGTCCGAATGCCCGGCATCAAGCCCATGGAACTTACAATAAAGCCAAGTTTTTCTCCTTTTTTTCTTTTCTTTTTTTCAATAAAGCCAAGTTAACAAATCTAAATTTCTATAATACGGAATAATTCGCACATCTCGCACACAGCGAAACTATTTGCTATAATAATCCGTGCATTTACAGCACAAACTTATTGGGTTAAGATGACAAGTTGATAGCTTTGGTAGCTTCTTGCTTAAGAGATTTGAGATACGAGAAGAGAGTCTCAGCATGTGACCCGTAATACTTTGAGAATATCTGAGACAGTCTCTTTGTTGTATCCCAAGCTCCACTTGAATCACCTGATGCAAGCTGAATCGACGCAAGCTTCACCATTTCATTTCCAATCACTACGTTTTCATCCTCATATAGCCTCCTTAGAATCTGCCACCAAACCCAAAATCTCAAATCTTTCATCACAGACATACCAGTTGGGATAATGAGATTACAAACACAAAAGACGAAAGAAGTTTGAAGGTTGTTTGAGGGATCTGGTCTCCCAGTTATCAGTTTGCTCAAGCAGTTTTCAGATTTTATCCAACTACTGTTCTCATCATTGTCAATCATTGAAGCTCTTTGTGATCTAAACCGAAGCAGTATGTGGATACCAAGGATTTTTACCTTAATGGACGCTTCACAGTGCTTTCTTGCATCCACCAGTTCTCCAGCTAAATAGCACGCTTGAGAAACCTTATCCTCCGCCTGAACAAACAAAATCTTGAAACATGAGTCATCTCTGTTTTCTCTGAAGGTTGGAGAAGAAATGGCTTAAGCACCATATGCGATCTATAGAATAACAAGGCTTTAAGATCCTATAGGAAAATAACAAGAGAAATTTGACTCACATCAGCAATGTCTTTGTTATACATGTGAAGGAAAGTTCTAAGAACAGCAATGGACCTTAAGCAATCTGATAATACAGAAACATTGGCACACCCTGAATTCATCAACTCGTCCACTCTGACAACCGCGAGAGGTCCAAGTGTTAAAGAGAAACTTCACATTAATTATTCACTTGAAGCTTCAAACTATTAACCAGGTACCTTCTTAAGTGATTCCTAGCTTTGTTCACCTCTGCATGGGAATTTTCCACGTTGCAGCGGGAACCACATTTCAAACATATCTCAGGTTCTATATGAAGGGAACCGCTAGGTTTAGTGAGAAAACTTGAAGCCACTTCACCAACATCAGCACACACCTCCCTCACCTGTGAAAGCAACACAGTTAAACCCAGTCTAAACTATAGTGGTGACATTTCCATTACGAAACACTGCCTAAACCCTTAACTAGATAACAGTTTAAAGATAAGATGGACATAAGACTGTGAAAACGTTTCATTGCTTCATTCCAAAAGGAATTGAACAGTGGGATATAAATTTCTGCTTCTAGTAAGAAATTAGATTTGCCTAAATTGGCAGTTTCAGAATGAGTAATGAGCATCAGTATCAGCAGGGAATTTGCTCAAAATGAAGCTAACCCTAATGAATTGGCTTAAATATATCAGATTACCAGAAAATGATCATCCAAGCTTTCTGGAGCAGTCAAAAGACGATTTAGCTTCTCAGATTCACTTGTGGCCACATAACTATCCAAAACTACACCAGTACAGTTTGTCTTGACACAGCAATACCCATTGGTGACAAGGTCAGATATGTTAACTTGAGAACAGCCATGGCACCGACAATGGAAAAAGTAATCCTCTTCTAGAAATCTAATGCGATCTTTGCGATCCCATTTTCCAACCTGTGAAAATAGTAATATATACTAACATTTAAAAATTATGGACTTCAAAGCACACTACAGATAAATGATACAGACTAGACGTGACAAATAGAGACAAGAGGATTGCATGAATACCTCAGGACCATATGACAGCTCAAGGGGAAAACCCACGGGAACAAATTCTGTTGTTCGTATAACAAGTCCACGTGAAAGGAAATACAAATGGATGTTTGGCTTGCAGGAATGATTGAACAAACTACCAGTTTTATAAAGAGCCTGACCAACTCTAATCTGTGGATAAAACAGCAATAATAGACGTAAGATAGAGAGATCTTGAGCAAGGACCAATGTATGTCATAACCTCCAACGGTGGAAGCTCACAACGTTTCACAGAAGAGAAATTCAAAATATAACGGAAACATAGAAAACCAGGTTACAGATAGATTGCATCTTTGTAAGTAGTAATACCTAGCTCTAAATGAGTTCTCTAAATAAAATAACATTCTAATAAGCAGTACCTCTGCCAAGACAAACCTGCTCTAAACTCTGAATTGGCTCTTTTGCTGAGACGTTTCCAGATGGGTTGCACTTGAAAAAATCGCCGCTGGATTTCATGCGGACAACTGCTATAGAGTTCACCTTGATTTGTGACAGTAGTATGATAGTCTGCACAGAGAGGAAAAATCCAGACAGCGGTCAACACCTCAATAAGCAAATTTTGCAAAGACAAAAAGAATAATGCCAACACATAATGTCATGGATGCATCATGTACACAGCTATACTCCATAAATGCATGATAATATGAACTCATTGAGAGAACCATATGCATATTGGTGCAGGTGGTAAAAGTTTTCGCAATGAGGATAGATTTAATCTAAAATATCGAAACACCAATTTGAAATAATAACTTTATAGCTCGACAATAGGTGGTAAACAAAATTTCAATTAAAAAAAAATCACAGAAGCAAGACATCCTCGATTTTTAATGAAGAATGTAAAAATTGTAAGCCTAAGTTGTCAGCATCCCTTGATGTCAATATGTCAGAGCCTAAACAATTTTCTAGAGAGCAAAACTGACTTCAATGAGAGACTGGCTAGGGCGGAGAGGGAGGTGTAGAGTACAACCTGTGTCACAGAAGCTTCACAGATAGAAAGATTAGGGCAGCAAGATTTACTAAGGCACCAAACCAATACTATGGAAAGTAGATGTAACTCCAACTTGCTCTCTTGATTCATCTTAGAGTAGCTATGAGAAAGTTCCTGTAGAGAAGACATATGGTATTCATTCCTTATTAGATTTTTGTGAATGTTGTAAATGGTTGGAAAATTTTGCTTGTAAAAGGACGAACTAATATCTCTTGAATGTTGGAAAGATCCATAGCTGTGTGCCCTTGATTTATTAACTTCATTATAACTCGACCAGCTAAAACAGCATCAGATGGCAGTACAGCAGGCCAATTGGCTCCCCGACACTCATGCTGGTGTTCTTGAATGCACTCAGTTTCAGAATAATGTATATCAGCTGATGTAACACCTTTAATATGCTCCACAATATCATCAGGTAGATTCTGAAAAGTGTGGTGCTTGTTCATCTCATTTGCTGACAGAATTCCACCTGACTGAATTTGGCAGGACTCTGAGCAGTAGACAGGTATTGAGCAAGATTGACATGGAACAGCATCAGCAGGCAACTCATTCAGGCAAAAGTGGCAATGTGTTTCCCGACAACTTTTTGATATAACCTATACGAAGCAGCATCACCATTGAAACATGTTCAGGAACAAAAGAAAATGTATCCGTTCAAGCATGAAACAATTATATCTTCTTTTTTCAGAAAATGTTTTGGACTCAAAAACCATCTAGAATTTATTAGTTCCTTCCTCATTATTCAACAACCCATAATTGTGTACCACAGCTCATACCACACTAAATGGTTGTTCGACATGTATCACAGAAGCTTGTTCAATATCACATTCTGATACCATACCCCTTCCTTTCTCTGTTGTCGATACACAACGCAACTTTACTTCAGTTTGCACGCTCGGCAGATGATCTACATACCAATAATAGAGACAAGTCAAAATCCAACCTTCCTTAATCTCTAAATATCTAAAGATGGGCAGAAAATCTCACCCACGCCAGCATAATTGCTTGTGTGACATTCATCGTGTTCCGATGATTGCTTAATTTCGCAGTCCGAAATAGCCTTAAGTTCATTTTGTAGCTGCTTCTTCCCCACAAGTGATGACTCAAGAGACATAGAAACTGTAATATCACAAATTGCATCTTTACAATTTCCAAGAAGAGTATTAAGTTTGCCTCTCCTATACCAAGCCTGACACAAAGATCAATAAAAATTGTAGTGAAATATCAGAACTGAGAGCTGAAATGGATCCAAATTAACCAAATCAACTGTAACCTTTGCATAATAAGGATCAATCAGAAGAGCGCGATGACAGTCCCGTAAGCCCTCTTTGAGAAGTCCCAGATTCTAAGCCAAGACACAGAACATACATGAGAAGCTAAAAAGAGAAAAAAGCTTAGAGATTTAACGATGAAACGGGAAAAATGAAAAAGAGAGAAATAGAAGGTTAGATACATGAAGGACGTTAGCTCTATTCAGAAACAGAGAAGCAAGTAAGCTCTTGTCTCCATCAATGGCGTCTGGTGGAGCAACACGTAAAGCCTTAGAGTAGAAACGCAAAGCGTCGTCAAAATCACGGCTGCGAAAACAGAGATTTCCCTGACGTTTCAAGTCTAGAGATGTCACCTCGTTCTTCCCACAGCAACCTAATTCAGAATCTGCTAACTCACTCACCGCCTGAAAAGCCGAACCAAGAGAAAAGGAGAGCAATGAGAAGTCCAATTGAAGAGAATAACACCAACTTAGAGTAGGTTTAGGGTAACTGTGCGTACTTGGTGAAATTGAGGAAGTCCTAGAAACAAACGGAGAAGAGAAGAAGAGGTGGAGAGGAGATCATCGACGCTGCTGGATATCACCGTTTGAAGAAGATCCTCAGGAATCAGCGATTTCAATTTCTCCATTGTTGCTCAGTTGCTCTTACCACATACAATCCCACTTGTTTTCACAAAATGCTTCAAACACATTTGAGCTCGATTTGGTTTTGATTTGAATGTTTGGTTTGGTTTAATACAATCTTCGAAAACCCCACTAAAAATAAAATCTAAACCCGGTTGGATTCGGTTATGGGCATTAAAAGCGAATGTATAAGATAATCAAAGAATTTACTCAATTTAGCTTTCAAATGTTTTCGAATTTCCCAATAATGCAGTTCTCCATTTCGGTTTATCATAATATAATTCACTTGTGGGAATGAAAATTATAGACCAACAACAATAAGAGATTCTATCAACAACCACAGTTACGAGATTTGTTTTTTGAATATAGACTAACAAATGTAAAACCCTGACACTATATATATATATATATTCACATATTTTACACAGTTTCTAATCTAATAAAATATAAAAAATAATCAAAAAGCAAAAGAAAGAGGAAAAATCTTATCTGTACTAAGAGACTATAGATTCGTTTCTTAAAAAAAATTTGCCACTTGTTCATATAGAATTGGTTCATAATTTAATTAGTAAATTAATATATTTGAGAGACGAAGAGAGATTTCAAAGTCCACCTTCAGCTGCAACATATCAAAAAACGAACACCGCTTATTAGACTAATCAAACGAAATTTGTGTGTTCCACTGATTATTTATCATCGCAAATGTATCATACCAGCTTTAAGTGATTGAGTAACGCCTGATGGAGTTGTTCCTTCAGCTTCTTGCGCTGTTCAAGCATGCGTCTTGAGTTCATCGTTTTCTCCAGCTCCCACCAAAGTCTTTCCACTGTTGTATAAGGAAACCATACCCCTAATGCCTTTTTCCTCTTCAATATCTCTGCTGGTTTCTGTTTTAACAAGAGACAAAAGTTATTCAGTCCTAACATCTGAATCATGTTCATCACAATCCATTAACAAGACCATGTCAACGCAAACTGATGCTTAGTCATAAATGTGTCTTCGGGTATATAATCTGCAACCTTTTGTTTTACAGTTTTGTGTGAGACTCTAGCAACTTAAACGTTTTGTTATGTTATGTTAAATTATATCCCATTCGACCATGAGAAGCTGCAAATCCTAATATGGAGAAACACAGTATCCTATAGCAAGGAGCTTATAATCCAACAATGAGTCTCTACTGCTGACAGCATATAAATCATAACCCACCGATGATGCAAATGATTCCATGTACTCCAATAGCAGATTAGTGGCCTCTGTAAGACGCCCATAGTCAACATATAACTGGAACAAGGACGCAGGACTTGCTTCTTGCCCACCCATTCCCAAAGCTTTTTCCTTCTGACCGTCATGCAGAAGGCAAAAGAGTGTGGTCAGAAGACTTGCACGAAACCAGAAGAGAACAACCTTACACATGATTGCTTCTTTAAATGAAAGCAACCACCCTACTAGCAAATTCTAAGGCACGCCCAATACAACATCTTCAACATTAAGCAGCCATGCTGTGCCAAACATTTCTCAGAGACTACTGATCTAACATGATATACAAGAATTACGCATAAATCTACTCGAGAATCTGCATCGCAGAGATATCAATAGTGAAAGAAAAGGCTTACTAATGCATCATTGTTCACCCATGTTAATTATTTTGATCAAGTTTCATGCCCAGATTTCAAACTACCTAAATGAATTGAACTATATGTATGTCACATTCTCAAAAGTAATCCACTCAAATTATCCTAATTTATATCCAAAATATTACCTTGAACATTTGAACCAGCCAGAGAGGTAATTCGATACAAGAATCCGCTTGAAGAAGGGTTGAAGCAACAGTAACTGGTAGTCTAGCGTGTATGTCTATGTACCTGTTCTGCATTTATACATATCCAATACAAAAATTATATAATGGAACAACTAATGAAAGCCTGGGTCAAGCCCTCAAGCAAAATAGCACATATGAGGGTTACAATTACACTCCCAGTCATAATGCAGGCAGGTTTCCTTAACAAGAATAGTGAAAAATGAGGGAAGCTGCTCTGGTTTCAGTGACCAAAATACTGTAATTAAAAGGAGATTCCTATAATTCGGGATGCATTCTTGGTTTATTTTACTTCATAAAAATTTAAATTCAGAGCAGCTAAGGACACATTTCTAGATTAATACTGCTCATGACGACAGCCAACACTTTCATCAATGCTCCCAAATCACAGAGTAGTAAATAATTAGATACAAATTAAAACAAAAACATTCAGAAGTTACTGACCAAATAAACCTCAAGAATTTCCCAGTCACCAGCCAACTTAGAGCCTTGAACAACAGGGCTTCTATCGAGCGAATGAGTAGCTTCTTCATCCATATATGTTAACATAAGATTAGGCCTGAGATCATTTATGTAAGATAAACAAAGCTATACATTAATGTTATTTTGGATAAGTCATGTTAGTCAACAAGTAACCAATGAAATATCAAGCAACTAAGGAACAGTCACTCACGATGTCCACAGTTTTCCTTTAGCAGGGCAACATTTAATTGCCATATCCTCAAATATCTTTTCCAGCTCCCTGAGAAAAAGCAGTAATTCTTAAACCTACGTAAATCTCAAGGAATATGACTTCCAAGCAAGAAATTTACCTTTTCAAAGCTGAGCCTCTCCAAAATTTTAAAACAACAGTGAATGCCATATCATACAAGTTTGCCTGGACAAGAAGGTCAACCAAATCCGATGGTGGTTTTACGAGTCCTGTAGTGAAGAAAACAATGCATATTTATAGACATGATTGTATCAGACGACTTGGAAACAATCAGCAGGGTATCTGATGCCCTTCTAAAATTATGCCTTAGGAAAATTGGTTAGAACACAGGTATGCCACCTAAGTAGTCTGCCATGGAATACATGTCCATCCAGTGACTAATCAATGATGCACAAAATCTATCTCCTAAAAAGGAGACTGTCAATATTTAATCATTTCAACAGTGGCAGTAGATCAAGCTCTTTAATTTGGGGTCAAGATACCCTGCAATTTTCTGTCAGCTATAATTCCAGAAGCCTTTTAACTAGTTCTAACACACCATTTATTCAAAGTTCCAACTGTTGCTATACTGCAAATCAATACAAAGCATAGAGACAATTTACCTGAATATGTCCACCTTAAGTTTTTTAGAGAAAGCAAATATTCAGCTGTAGTGATAACAAACTCGATATCAATGCAACTCTGCTCCCCTTTGGGCTGGTCATTATTCCTTACTGCAGAAAAAGTAATTCAAAATGTCGCTAATAATGTGATAATTCAACAATAAAATAGAGTGATGCTCCAGGGTTTGGAGATTGTGGTTAGTACAAAAACATAAAATTAAAATATCAGTAAGAAAAGACAAGTACAATATGTGGTTTAGAGGACTAACATTGTGCGTCTTCTAGCCTTTTTAACTGGATTATGCATGGATTCTTCTGGTAATGGATCAATTCAAGCATACCCAGGATGAACAAGACTTAATGCATTCATAGCAGCAGAAAGTCCATTAAGTCTCTCTTGCAAAGCTAGGGACGTGTTTATAATCCTTGAATGCTGCCTCGCTTCTCAATCGAGCAGAAAACTGATACATGTAACTTGCTGCCATTCGCCAGTTGTATTGTCTCATCTCATAAGCATAAAGCAGCTTGTATGGATTTGGATTAACCATTATCTCAGAACGCCCAGCCTACAAATGAAAGAAACATAGTAGAAATATAAAAAAGGCAGAAACAAACTGACTATGCTTTCCACAAAATACCTTCCAAGAAAGCTCTTGGGTGATTTTCTCTGTTAAGCCAATGAAAGGTAGATGTCCATCACTGAGGATCTGAAATCAAAAGAGATATATTCATAGTAATTTGCTTTTTAAAATCGTGGTAGTAGTAACATCTTTGTCCTGAGCCTTTAGGACAGCACCCACAATAGCAGAACCATTTTTAGTTCCACAAAAACATACACCAAACAGCAAAGAGAAATTGCACATGAATTACACATCTTATGATATTTACCTTTGTTTTGCCACATTCAAATAGAAGTATTATGAAGCGCCTCAAACAGATGCGCTTAATCTCCTCATCAGGGTTTGAAATTATAGCACAGTAAGCATCGTTCAAGAGATTCAGATCTAAGGTGAACTTGAAAACATTTGCCCAGAGTCGTCGTCCTCGAATGTCGGTGGCTATTTGAGTTAGATTGACTTTCTCAGTCCTCTCTACGAAATTATAGGCCTCGTCTACTTGCTCAAGGGCTGCATAGGCAAACTGACAAGCTCCTTCACTTATATTGTACCGTTCAAAGATTTGCATAGCCCACTCATAGTAATGAAGTTTCCATGTGGCACTAGATATACCTTGACACAATATATAATTTATACATAACATACAGTGACCGGGATTCAAAATTATCCAGGAACAACTCAAATAATTATCACCTGAAGAAGCAGCGGATGGCATCAATAATCTTCTTCTCTCTCAATATCCCGCACGCTCCACGTTGTACTTGATCAAGGAGGCAACAACCACGTAGATGTTGAAGAAGACACCAATCTCCACTAGTATCTTGTGAACATCCAAATGTTTTCTCTCCACGTAAACTTGCCTCCACAACCACTAGGATTCCCTTGAGAAGGTAATAAAAAGATACGGGAAAAAAATCAAAACAAAGAAATCAGCAATTAAGTTCAATTGGCAGTTGGCAAAATAGGACTTTTTGTTGGAGAAGGTCAGTCAACGAAACAGAGACAATTTTCACCTCAACAGCATCAGATTGCCCATTCCTAATCAACCTAAGAGTAAGCTCAGTGGAGCGTCTTAGCAGTGAAGAAGAGTCCTCTCCAGTTTTACTATAACGAATCCAGCTGATAAAGTTTTGCACCAAATTTGTAATGATTTGTGAACTCGGAAGATATCCCAAGTTAAAGCGGCCGTCCACAATGCAGTTTCGGTCACTAAGAAGAAGAATAAACGCCAATGAGAAACCACATTTCCCAAGCATTGTGTTCCATGATCTTTTGTCAATGTTGCTATCTGCAATGAAGAAACGATTGTTTCCAGTCAAATATATTGGCTATGAGGTATGAGCTTTGGGGAATATTTTCCGAGGACAACAACCTACCAATCTGTAGAGATGAGAGTTTAAAGCTGAAATCTTCCATTGAAGTCGACTCAGCTGGAGTAGTAACAAAGAAAAGGATGATAAGCCACTCTGAGACAATATCTTGGATCATTGGAAGCAACTCAAGCCGTAGCTTGCATATGTCTTGCTGTGACATATTAACCTGCAGAAAGAAAACCCCAAAGAAAAAAAGAACGTCTGACTGAGTTTAAATATTGAAAAAATTACAATAAATAGAACGGCTGACTGAGTTTGTGACATTACTGTCAAAATAGAAATTACACTGATTCCAATTAAGGAATACATCTTGACAAAAATACGAGACATAGTGGAAACTGACCTGCCCAGAGATGTTAAGCATATAGCTGACGAGTAGGAAGATGTCAAAGGTAGACTCAAACATCACCTTTACAAACTGAGAAGTGGCTTGGACGAGGATAGAACTACAGATATCAGATAATGCCTCACCAACATTGTTATGCATAAATTTCTTAGGGACCAGATACTGCAAATAGTTCTCCATGATAGTAAAAACTTTTTGCCACGATCCAGCCCTTTCACATAGAGCAGAGAGAGACAATAACATGTCAATGGAGAAGGTTCTAAGATTTTTATGAGCTTCTAGCTCTTTTTCCCATGCTCTATCAGCACCATGATCTGACCAAGTACGCTGACCTATGGACATAGCATATCCAGACTCAACGATGTTAACTAAGCGAGGAACAATTTCATCAGATGAGATAACTGGCTTTCCAGTAATTGATTCATAATACATGGCATAAGGAGCACCACCCCACTGTTTACTGATCTTCGAAGTACATCTTAGTACCTCTGCCAGAATCTCATGTTCATTGTGAGATACGCCCAAGCCTACACTTGTCAGGTTGCTGTGTTCTGAGGAAGAACCTATCAATAGGCAAAAACAGTATTAAGTCTTAAGCAACTGGAAATAAACAAGAAAATTCTGGTTCTAGACAATAATAAATCAAGAATCTTTTACATACCTCCAAGGCGTTCTCCAATCTAACAAACAATGATACAGAATTATTTCTAACTAAACCAATAACATTTGACTGAACCAGCAACGTGTGAGTTTCATTATTGTTGCACCAATGATGGACATAGCATGTACAAAAGTTTTTCCACCAATGAAAAACTGAAATAGAAGTTTCAGCAGTAACCTAACATAAGAAAAGGCATTTTTAGCTTATATGACCCTGATTTCATGGCAACTAACAGTAGAATGCATCATACATATTGTATCTACATGGGAACTCTAGAACTTAGAAAAAAATCAAACCTCATGCTCAACCAGTACAAGAATTTCGCTTTTAAGCTCATCAAGACTTAAAGATTGAAACTCAGAATCAGTCCAGTGTTTATTGTGGTCCAGTAAGGTTAGACGCAAGGCAACATTGTGAAAAATTCCAGGGCAAAGAAGCCTGCATAAGAAGATCGATGAAATGAATCCCATAATTTGATCCTGCAAACTGCAACATAAGTAAAAATATTGTATAGAAAGTTTTGTTCAACAAACTGAAAGCTATGGTTTAGCATAAAGACCTTTGCGGATGAAAACAGTGAATGAGTTGTCAAAAGAAGGTCTTGTGAAGAGCTCCTAGAACTCAGAAATGTAGTTTTCCTGCAAAGTGTAAGACTGTGCTTCCCTAGGTCAAGGAAAACAATTTAAAATGGAACATTATTAACCAACAAGAAACAAAAATCAAAGCAGTGAACACTAGAATATCTCTAGAAGTTAATAGCACAACCATTTCGATAAAGATACGCTAGAGTAGCAAATTCCCTCCGCTGTTTAGAAACCAACAATATTTCTAGCTTAACCTACTAGAATTTTCAGAAACCCATCTCAGAAATGCAACATCTGGGAAGGGCTTTACCTAGAGTTTTGCATTTGTTTCAAAAAGACTCCATCACAAGGAAATTAAAATGCAGAAATTCATCTACTATATATTACATTAGCGTGTCCAAATAATAAAGATTCAAAGCTGCGAGGACCAGAGACAACAAGATGCGCAGATATAATCAGAACCTCTTAAATATCATGTATAAAGCAAGTTTTATATAGAGTACAAATTATCTCAATCAATACAGCAGAAAAAAGTCTTCTCGAACTTACATGGTGCTAGATTTCTGACACAACATGTGAGATGTCAATTCATTGGTCTTTAGAGTCCAGATCTTCTCGGATGTAAATCTGACATCCCGCAATCTCCCCTGCCAAAGTCAGGATATGCAAAATCAACAAAGTTGCGAGCAAAAGAAAAACAAGGGAGTTGTTCCAAATAGCTATAAAAACAAAAACAAAATACTATGTTTCACAAGTATGAGGGAAAAAAATATACCCCTTCCAGTGGAATATTCTGTAATCCAGAATCGACAGACAAAGTTATCCCCTCCACAGAACTAAAGTTCAGGCCATATACAGTGATTACGTCCATGCTGACATCCGTCAAATATTGGGAAAAGGTTATTAGAGGTAGAATGCAACAGAAAAATTAACTACATATGTCCCACTCAAGTCAACTCGTCAGGCGTCAGTTGTAAAGAATTGTAAATGCTGGTTGTAAAAGCTTACCATACACATCTATACAAGACAGTAGCATAAGAAATGTGCAAATTGATAATTGTGAAAAAATAATATAAAAATAAGTATTACCAATAAAAGAATTAGGAAAAGATTTGCAGAATCGAGACGAATATCTTTCCTTAACTTAACTCTGTAAATGTCCCGTGGTAAGACGGTTTACATGACATTTCAAAATCTCAGGATACAACTGCAATATCTTCGATTTGCATCATCCAAACTTGAAACCCGTCGAACTTTGTTTTGTGTTGTAATTTTTTGTGTCTTTTTCCATCATTTATCATCTATCTTCTATCATTTTTTTATGTGTATAAATAGTCTTTCTTTTATAACACAAAAGTCATAGATAATAATGCACAAAATTAATCACCATTAATTTGTGTCTTTACACCAAAAAATAGAGGTTACTCAATATGTATTAATCATGGTATTAACCATAGAATTAATCACAATATTGACAAGTTGTTGACCAAGGTTAGTCATGTGTAGTGACTATTAGACAAAGTAAAAATAAATATACCTAACAAGTGTTGGTTATTAGACATGCACGTCTATAAACCCGCACACGAGTCTCAGCCTAACATTGACTCACAATCTCCACTTTTCAATTTTTCATTCAAACGAACTCCATATAATAACGAATTCCAACATACAACTAACGAAATGATGCTAGAATCGTAATCAGTTTTGCCCAACCATAACCTCAGACACATAACCCCTAATGTAAGAAGCATGAAAAAAAGTCAAAACAGAGGCAATAAAAAAAAGTCAAATAATGGTCACTGATAGAACTAGCAGATATTACCCTCAAGGTTTTTAGCAGCGATACTCTAACATAAACCCTCCTATAATTCAAAATATCCCAGACACGTAAAGCCACATCAGCATGAAGCACACATATATAACTTCTTCCATGAACTTCAGTTATAAATAAATCTTGCACAGCTGCAACCACATTATCAGAGGTTATTTAGATGAACATCACAAGAGGGGTAAAAAATACGGCATATAGCAAAGGATAGCATTACAGTAGCATTGTTTCTTTCTTCCAAGTATATAAAGTAAAGCAGCATGACAACATTTATTTTTCTAACAACTGTACAACGAGACATGCCTTACAAAGCCCCACAGACGACTAAATCCTATATCATCACGCAGCTCCTGGTGGAAACCAGATCATAGATAAGGCAATACTGATAAGAGAATGGAAGAAACATCAAAATTGAGATTCTAAGCTAGTACAGAGTAATCTAACCTGATGATTTCTGAAAATAGAAGATAGGTTGGAAGCAAGAGACACAACCATCTTAACTTCCGAGAAAAAGGAAGCCAGGTGATGCAGTGACACTAGTAACACGAGTTTCATTCAAGTAAGGACGAACATCCAAGTGAATCAGATGATCAAGTGGGAAGACTGATCCTGAGTTATAAGCTGACGTATTTGATATTTTAAGAACATAGATAACACCAGACGAAGTGATAGCGTAAAGAAAGAAGACGAGACGACCACTATCACTACCCTGCCACATTCAATTCCATAGCTTTCAAGTTCAACAAACAAACAAAAAGCAATAACCGAAGGATCAAATTACAGAATACAGTTAAACCTAACCTCGTCGGAGTATACAAAAGCAAAAGGAGAAAGAGTATGAGCAAGGACGAAACGAAGCCCAGTTATTGGAAATCCTGATTTAGCTGAGAGCTGAAGAAGCTCGAGAGTATTTGGACTCGTTTTGTTGATTCTCAAAATGAAAGAGATCGGTGGTTCTCTAATTACAAAGCTAGAAGCGTAGTCTTCAGATGTAGGAAGCAGAACACCCTCATTGTCCTCACTTGAATTAGTACTAATACTAGTAGAAGGAGAAGGCACAGATAACTCGATCTATTTGACACATTTCCACCGCAGGCAGCTGAAACTTTCATACCGGCAGGCGAAATCTTTAACTCTCATTTCTTCTTTTTAATTTGCAAATCAACTTTCTCCATTCTACTTTCTTCGTCTCCATTCATCCGCCATAAGTTTGTTTGGGTAAGTTCACAAACCCTAACTTCTCCATTCTACTTTCGTGCTCTTTTTTCAAATTAGTAAATGCACAATCTCTTATTTAAAAATTGGTAAATGCATAGAGACAAAAACACTATCTCATTCTCATTTTGATTATGTTTTAATTGTAGGTTTCGTAATTGAGAAATTTTGAACTTTTGTACCATTTGTACCAGTTACTTTCTACCGTTATTCTTGTATAAGAGATCCGACCTAATTGGTGTTGTTGTTTTCAGCAATGGCTAAGATAAAAGACAAGGAGAGTACCAATGAATCAACAAAATAGAAGGATCCGAAAAAGGGTGAAGAAGAGGAAGATGAAGTTAGTTATTCCAAAGAAGATGAAGCTAGGGTTAATGAGGAATGTAATGATGTGGAAGAAGAGAGAAATGATACTGAAAATGAACAAGAGGAAGAGGAAAGACCCGAAAATGAAGATGATGAGGAGACGAAGTCAAATGAGGAAGAGAAAGTGGAAAGACCCGAGAATGAAAGTGATGAGGAGGAGGAAATGAAGAAGAGAGAAATGAAGGTGATGGGGATGAAGAGGAAAGAAACTTTGATGCTTCGGAACCTACAACAACATCGGAGGTATGTACATTGATTTAGAATGGTGAAAGTTTGAAGAACTAGTTAGGAAATTTGGATATTTTGTGGTTTACGGTTAACTAGAACAACTAGTAAAAATTTGTATATTTTGTGGTTTACGGGTAACTAGAATAACTAATACAAAATTGAATATTTTGTGGTTTACGGGTAATTAGAACAACTAGTACAACTTAGAATATTTTGTGGTTTAGGGTTAACTGGAACAACTAGTACAAGTAGTAAAGATTAGGATTACTTAGGATCAGTTTGTTAATAATTTTGGTTTGAATTTGCAGAATGATGATGATATGCAACCATCGCAGCCAGAGAATCTGTTCTTTGGTCAGAGTGAGTACCAAAAGTCTTGCAAGATAGCTACGAGGTGTAGTGTAAAACAAGTGATGCAATACATTGAGGAAGAGTTTCTTTCTGAATTGAAGTGATTCACGAAACATGATCAATTCAAGCATGTATTCCACATGCATAGGCAGCCAAACCACATGCTCCAAGGAATGTGGATGCTTCTTCTCCGAACAACATGTACGGAGAAGGAAAATGAGTGTTGGTTTGTGGTGAATGAAGTGCCGGTTAGGTATTCTCTCAAGGAGCACGCATTGTTGACAGGTTTGACTACCCCGTGAACTGGAAGAAACTGGGTGATATCAAATTTATTGTAATAATAAATTATAATAGATAAAGAAATTGTTGAAATTAAAGGGCAAGTAATTGATGAAATTATAATAGATTATAAAATTATAATAGATTAAGAAATTATAATAGATTTACCTTTGAATCTCGCCAAATCGAACAAAAAAGAAGAAGAAGAGAGAAGAAGAAAAAAAAGAATATTAAATAAAAGAAAAAATAACTAATAAAGGGAAAGTAAGAGAGATAAAAGAAGAATTTTCGGCTAAATAAAATAAAATATAAAAAAGATCAAAGTGCCAACGTGACATAGTGGACTTTGGCGATAAAACATAGTTGTTTGCTCAAGTTTTCTAGTTGTACTTACATCCATATAGTTGTCCGCACCAGTTTTCTAGTTATACTTTCATCCACATAGTTGGATTTAGTCGAGTTTTGCGTATTTGTATCTGGACCTTGGCATAAATTATTATTTTATAGTTGGCCAGATAATGTTTCACAACTAATTGTCATGTATGATGTTTTTATAAATCAAAATCACAAAATATTATATTTCACCACATTTTCTTTATAATAGTTGACATCTTACTTTCATAGTATATATAGAGTGTTTTCTTACAAAACAATAAAATTTGGTAGGAAAATAATAAATTGGTTATCTATTGATTTGTTGTTTTAGATGTTTGTAACATTGTTTGAGTTGACGTGAACACAATAATATTGGAATCCTTGGAAATAGTAAATAGCAACTGAGCCATCTAGTACAACTGAGTCTGCACAACAACCATCTAGTACAAATCTGATAATTAAGAATAGAAATACAAAACACACAAATTAAGTTATCTCCTCAGGCTCCAACCACCTCTCCAAGTTTATATCACGAGTAGGGACGTCTCTTCTTGTGATATTCTCGAATTACATGTTTCTTGAATTCTTTCCGAATTTCATTTTTCTCCGACGATAAGGCGCACATCTCTTGAATGTCAACAGAAATATCCCACTTAGACTCATGTGGCACTGAATAAATAGTCTTGCAATAGGCCAACACCCATGTCTCAATCAAGTAATATTTCGAGCAGAGTTCATAGATTTGGATACTCTCTTAGTTGTACCATTTTCTATTTATATATTATATCTTAGTTGTACCATTTGTTCTATAAATCATATTATCTCTTAGTTATACCATTTGTCCTATCCATGCATATTTCATTCTAATTGGGGATTTTAGTTACGATTCAACACATACAATCCATAAATTACCAATTTAATCACCTCGATTACTAAGCATATGTCAATTTCCAAATCCTAATTTTACAAAATCTCCAAATCCCTAAATTCCTCAAACCCTAAATCCTTAAATCTATGAATCCTAATCCAACTTACTCTCTGGAAGCTGAAGGAGGCGATGGAATCCCTGAAATGCAGGTTTGCGATGAGTGAGGAGAGGATCGTGAGACGGCGATGATGTCCGAAGAAGAGAAAGCTTAAGGTCAAAGTGAAGAGGTGACACGTGAAGAGAGGGAAAAGAGGGGAGTTCGAATTCGTGTGAAAAGGATGAGAAGAAAAAAGATATAACAATTTTTAACAATTTATTTAAAGTATAATGAAATTTACAAGTGTAAAATGACATAAAGATTAAAATGTGGCATGAGAAATTAAAATTTTCTTTTTGACGGCATATGAAATTTGCGCTAAGAGAAGTGCCTCTCCGCTACAAAAACAATGATGATTTAATCAGATCCAATCTCTATTGGGCCTTGATTCGGCCCATTAATTCTTTGCCGTGTAAAACTGAAACCTAACATTTAACGGTGTATTTGACTTTGTTAATTAAACTCGGCTTCCCTAAACAAATGTCTTCTTGTTGCAGCGATGCTGTTGGTTCTTCTTCATCTTCACGATACCTTCTTTTTCTTCTTCTTTATCGTTTTCACATGGCTGCATCTAGTGCCGAAACCATTGGAGAAATAGACTAATCTTCCAATTTTGATCCGTTGAATTGGTGTTTCCTTTATCAATTCAACCTTCCCGTCGATAGAGTTCTGATCCTCGGAGGTTAGGGTTTCAATTCTTATGGAGACGCGCCAAAATCAATCAGCTGAATCCAATGATTTTCTTGGTATGATTCTGACTACTTAGTCGAATTTGACAATGGGATTCTTAAATTCTTCAAATCGAATGTTTGTGTGGTTCGGATTAATATGTTGTGTTTCGTTCCGGGAAAGTTTACAAGTTCTTCTATAGCTTTGTATTTTTGGGTAATTGTGCTGATAAAACCAATTGATTTGATGAATCCCAGCTCCTTAGCATCGTTTTCGTTCCAATCAATGGATCATGATTCTAGCAGCAAGAAGGTTCTGCAATTATTGTCGCCACAGAACCGGCCTTTAGGGAACGTCCCCTTCTGATTGGACCTCTTTTGTGATCATCATCAGCAACTTTGTTATGGTGGTTTCAGTGATGTCTAGTATCTCTGCTCATTGTAGGGTTTGGAAAAATACATCATGAAAAATTATTTATCAGGATTTTTCTGTCTTCCATAGGGATGTCGAGACGGACATTTCAGCAAGATGCAATTGCTTAGAACCTTTTTTGACGCCTTGGCATTTGGATATACCTTTGGTGTTTCATGATGATGATGGTCATTTGTTGGTATGCTAGCTAATTACTGTGCATTTTTTTCGGTTTTGTTGATGTTCAACACAAAACGTGGGCAGCTAACTGATTCTAGTGCAAGATTTATCTGGTGGTCCACTCTTAAGTGGTTGCCTAACATCTATATTCTTGTAGCTTGCAGAGAAAGAACTACTGAAAATCAATTCCTTTGAATCCCCACGTGACAAGCCGCTTTGCATACTTATTAGCAAGCTGAAGCTTGATACAACAAACTTGAAGGACCATTTTTTGGCAGGAGCAGATGAGTTATTGCCTCTCCTAATATATGTCACAAACATGGTAAGCTCTCTGCTCAATTTCAAGTTCAACTTCAACTTCCTCAACTGTCTTCTTGGGTTCTCTCCAATCGAAGTAAGGTCTAGTTGGAGTATTGTAATTATTTCGTCGTGGTGTAATTGCTTTCCAGGTCAACTTGCCATTTGAAGTCTCAAGCTTGCTTTCATTATAGTACCATTTTTTCGTAGTAAAGCTGTCTCTTTTATGTTCCATTTACTGTTCCTCTTATAGTGATTACGAAAATATTTATTATGTAAAACTAATTTGCTTAATCTGGAATTGCAGGCCAAAACATTTATCATGGAATTAACCGAAAATTCACTGTACATTGAGGAAAACTGTTTTTGACAAATACATGCGAAGTGCAAGAGCAAGATTATATAGGCAAGCAAGTTCAGATAAAGTGTTAGATAAAGTGTTAAATTAATTAAGTTGTGCAGCGCTTAGTAAGAAGGTAAAATCTGGTTAATAATCTTAGTAGTTTCTTTCTCTTGTATGATGATTTCTGTTTTTTGAAGCTTCAGGAGTCTCATCTTTGGAAATCTTGTTGGATGTTTCTTGAGTGCTCATAACACATCTGTTCTGGAGTACCTTTATATGCAGGCGGAGGCTAGTGACCTGAATATGAAAGATGTTAAGAGATTGGACTATGGGCAAGGTAGTTTTTTAAACAGTATAACAACCTGTCTAAAGCTTTTTGGACACATTTCCTCTTTTGGGAGGCTTTAGAACAAGGAGTAAAGTAAGAAAGCAAAGGTAAACCTTTGCACCTCAAAACATTTGTCCTTCATATGTTTTAATCCCATGATAACTAACAAAAAACTAAAGTTTAGGAAGTAGACATATTAAGCGAGTTGCAGTTTTGTGCATAGATTACCTTTATACAGAAAGATCTTAAATACAGTCAACCTACACTAAGTGTTACAGATAAATCAGGTCCACTGCTCATAGCAGCTGACTCACCTCTACAAACGAAGCCAGCTTTGGTCACTTGACTAGATCCACGCTCATTATCAGATTGCCTTGGTCTCTTGCTGTACAAATCAATGCATCTGAAACAATGGAACTTGGAAGGTAGTGCGTCAGAGTTCTTGATCCCAGCACATCTAGTGTGGTGCCACACACCACACACATCACAGGCCAACATCCTTTCACCATCATCATCCTTAGTACCACACTTGCAATCAACTTTCCAATTCTCCACCCCTCGCTCCATGCGGTATCTGAGGAGGCCATGTTTTGACGAGCATCTCCCTTTAATCCTTATGACCCCGTTTGTGCCAAGTAGAAATTTCAGGGTAATAGAGTCATCTATAGAGCCATAACCTAGGAGCTCCTCAACTTCAAACCTCTTGAACATAGCATATACTTCCTGAAAAGCCTTTGCAGCTTCGATTTTCAGGTCAGAAACAGTAGCGTTCAATGACAAAACCACCAGTTCAGGTGGAGGAGATGGGCATTCTTTGGACTCATCCGAAAGCTCAACACAGCACCAGAGGTTGATTGCAAAGGGGTTAACAACAATGCTAGACTGGTAATCTTTTATGAAATGCTTACAATCAAGTATCTTTGTGGCTGCATCAATCATTTTATCCTTTGTAGCCTGAAACCTAAACTCGGCCATGGTTTGTGGGTGCAATAAAGTGTCATACAAATATCTGATGTCACTTTTGACATGCTCCACTGATGCATAATTTATGTCTTGATTAGATAAGCAGTGCACATTGTTGACAGGTTCAAGCCTGAAGATCATATGAAAACGTTAAGATTATTATGCACATTGGAAACCAACAAGACCCAAGCAGAAAGGAAGGAACATCTCTTGAAGTTTACCTGTACTCAAAGTCGTTTGAACCAGGATTACAACGGGAGCAGACTACTCGAGATCCATCATCCGCCAAAACCCCTCCAAAATGCTTGAGACAGTAATCAATCAGCTTTGGAGAAGCTGTTTTGCAAATAGACCTTTTGAGAGCCCACCTTGTCACCCAGCTACCTCGCTGACCTCCTGCAGCTTTCAATATCTTAATCAAGGCTTGCTGTACACGTTCAACATCACTCCTGGTCCAAGCACACAGCACACACGGCTTAGATGTGGGTTTTGATCTGTTTTCACGAATCAGCTGTAGCAGAAAGGAGAAGAGGTCTCTCACGGTCACAAGCTCTAAACACGAGAGTGATTGGTAGAAGCCAATAGTGGAGTGAAGCTGAGTTCTTGACTTCCTCCCTTGGAACAAAAAATTAGAGAGAGGTATCTCAGATAAAGTATCCACCGCACTCTTGTACGCTTCTCCTGTCAGAGCGTAACTCCCAGATTTGAACTCATACCCCCATTCACTGTACCATGAACATCCTCTAGTAATCCCATGAAGCAACCTGTAATCCATCCCATACTTCCTTGACACATCCATCACACTCACTTTCCGAACAGCAAGTGAGGAACAAAGCCTGTCCCAAAATTCCATAATAGCACGACCAGTCAAAAAACCAGAGCCACCTTCTATACCGTTAAGAGACAAGAGATGGGCATAGCCATTGGAATGGATAACACCATGAAGGAGGTGAGTGTTATCCTCAAGCTGAGAGTAAACCCAGTCCTCAAATTCCAAAGCAAAGCTACACCATTTACAATTGCTGCCTTCGAACAAGTTCTGAGTATTAGCACACCTCGAGCAAGCCTTTTGCATCCCAGTGTTGAGACTCTTGCTATCTCCTCCTGACCTTATGATGAAGTGATATCTCTTTATGCACACTGGATGACTACTCCAACCTTTATTAAAACAACAACAGATCAGATTTTGCTTTCAATCTACACATGCAGGTAAAAAAATTTTAAGCTTTTATAAGTGAGTTAACTCACCAACGACTCGGCAGTGGTCACAGTAAACAGATCTAGAGGATCTGGTAACATCTTCTTCGACAACGTCGAGTGAGATGATTCTAGAGGAGAGATCTGAACCGTCCGTCGAATCTCCAGGTCTGAGGAGAATCTGCCACGTCATGAGGCTAGAGAAGAGCGTCGATGGTGGGAAAGTGATACGCGCGTGGCTCGAGAGGAAGGATCTCACTCCGACGCGGAACGGCGGCAAGGTCGACACGCCGTTCATCTTTTCCGCCGGGAAAGTGGAGAAATCGTTGAGATCGGCTGAGATTCTGTGGTTTCGCCTCGCTCTTTTCGCCGGCCGACCGCCGTTCATCACCGCCATGACTGATCTTTTGAAACCCAAACTATAAAAACTAGAAAAAGACGAGAGAGATAGAGAAGAGATATATTTACAGAAGAGGAGAGGGAGGGAGAAGAGGAAGAGGTTTAAAGATGGGAGATTTTGAGCGGAGAGATTTTCCCTCTCAAAATTTTATTAGGATTAGGGTTTGTGTGGGTGTTTGACCAAAAGCTGATAGGGAAGATGCTTTATTTATGGAGAGAGTGGGTCCCACTGATTCCCAATTCGAGGCGGTTCCGATTTCTTTTTCTCCACGCCTTTATTTTTTTAATAATTTCAGTTTGATTTCCAAATCTCTTCCTATGATTCCTTTTAATTTTTAGTAAATTAATAAAGTAGCCGTAGCTTTCTATTAGTCTTATCCAATCCCGATTCCGACTCAACTGTTGTGGAGATTCTTATGATTATACAAAAAGTCCATAACAAATGAAAGTAACATAACTCCCCTAACTGTTGTCCTTTATATAAGGTTTATGAGTACTAGATCTTTAGTATGAAAAAATATAACATAATTTATGTATTTCACCTACTAAAATTAATGTAGATACATATTTGCTTAGTCCAAGTTGGGTTAAGCATAATAAAAGAAAATTATATTTTTTTTTTCTTTTATTAGCTTAATTTTCCTAAAATCAACAATTATTCCAGCATTACCACTTTTGTACTAACTTGTTATGAACTTTTTCGTTTCCACTGTTAAGGAAAATTCTGCCGATTTCCTCTTCACTAAACCCATGACTTTGTAAGCATTTGACCAAAAACAAAAACATAACTTAACAACCAAGAGTCCAAATAAAAATGACTAATTTTTCAACAACAAAAACCAAGTAATTTATCTTGGTCTTTTATTACTGTAGATTTCCTTATTAATTCATTCCACTAGCCAACTAAACAAAGTAGTAAAAAAAGTAAAAACTCAAAAGAAAAACCGAAAATTAGAGAGAGGAGTATCTCCTTCAGCACAAGCTCGGTGTACACGTGTCATCCTATCAACGGACTTACAAATCCCACTGCATGACCAATCGAACGACGCAGCACACACGTTCCCGGCTTGAGCCTTCCATTGACAATCCGGTGGAGTCCCGCAACACATCGACCTCTCGTCCACGTGTTCAACCTCTAACCCTAGTAGCCATGCTCCTAACGACACATCCTCGTTCGCGTAACGGTGTAGTATTCCCCTACACGCATTTCCACCGAATCATTCTATAAACCCAAAACTGAGAAAACTTGCATGAATTCAAAACTTACTGGTTAGTGGAGATATATGCAGCTAAGTCCTTAGAGATTGCATAAATTTGTCCAGTCGCATGCCTAAAGTACTTATTCCCTTCTTCTCCAAATTTCCAAAACTCTGGCTCATGGTACTTCACTCCCCTATATTTTCCAAAAAATCCATACTTTACTCAGATATTTATCCAAAGATTTGTTAAAAAAATATTAGTTCTTTTGCTTACTTTTGTGAAAGAACAGGACCAGACTTCATGCATCCAATGTAAATCCTTGGTCTTGATTGATACCTCGCAAGTGTTGTAACAAGCATACCTAAATTGACATGAACATCGTCGTCTACTTTCACATAGAACTCTGCGTCATACATTGCAGCTGCTGTTGAGAAATAAAGTCTTGTTTTGGTTGAGAGTTGGTGATATCCTTCAATGTGTTTCAGCCTTAAGAAATCTTTATGTTCTGAGTCTTCTTCATCAATGGCTTTGTCTAATACTCCTCCTGGTGTTGCACTGTGTCCTATCACAAACCTGACAAAACAAAAACAAAAATATCCAAACTTTATATGACTGAGTTTTGGTTAGTGTTTTTTTCAAGTAGTGAAATTTGAGTATAATTGTGGCTTACTTCACAACCTTACAACAATCCCTTTCTCTTTTTCGATTTTTTTCAGCTTTTCTCCTGTTGGCATCCATGTTTGCCTCACTGAGTCTCGTCTTTTCCTGCTGCTGAATGCTGTGTTGATGCCTATCACTGCAAACACTCTTTGGAGACTCTGGTTTTTCGCCATTCGTTCGCTCCAGAACTCACTGCTTCTCTCGCTGGTATGTGATGCTGTTAACTCCATTTCCAATGTTGACATTGTTCTCTCCAGTGATCTAATAATATAAACACATTTAGTTTTACCTCTTCTGTTTCAATTATGTAAAGAAAAAACAAAGAAAGGATATGGTTTTATTACTTTACTGCTTGATGGGTTTTGGATACTTCTCCTATTATGTCTCTGGATTTGCTTTCTATCAATTTCTGATCAAACAAAGAGCAACACATGTGGTTAATGACCATATATATGAGCATAAACAGGTGTTAATTAAGTACAGAAAGGTTATTATACGCGTTTATGTTCATCGCAGTCCTTTTGAATCTCTAGATGTTTGGAAAGATGCTTTGTGAGATGGTGATCCTCTTTTTCAGATATGTAAGAGCGACTCAAAGTTCGACTCATGAACAGTGAGCCTGCAAGAAAGCTTGCAAGGCATAGCACTATTATGGCTTTCCCTGAAGCAGCTTTAGCCCTCATCTCTTCTGTGCCTCTTTAGAGCTAAATCTACAGAACATCATATAATCAGTATACTTGTCTCTGCATTTACACTACATGCCATTATCCTATATGATTATGAAATGTGTGTATACATATTTTCTATGCTCATGAGAATGCTAGAAAGCTCCAACTAAAACCCTCTCTACCTTTCATAGTTACATATATACATACAACTATTCCATTTCTAACATAATCAAGTCTGTTATTATATGATCAGAAACATTATGGACCAAAGCTATACATCAAGGAGCTCAAAGATCAGATTTAAATTTTTCACAGTTTCTTACAATGATTAGTCACCATTATGCATAAAATTGATAATTATAACAAACTAGACTCTTAAGATCAATACTTGAGAATTATGAACATACCTCTATCAGCACATGAGAAGGGGCCAAAGGGACTAAAATTTCTGATATATGAGAGCTGTTCAGAGTAAGAAACAAGTTCTGAAAGCTCATGAGATGTTATATATATAAAACGAAAACAAGAGTGTAGTTGGACAACGGCAATAGCGTTGATGTTTTGCTTCTCTTTCTCAATCTGTCTGTCTTGTCATGCTATGTGCATGTCCCAACTAACTATCTGCATATAGCAGATATTACAAAAAGAAAAAATAATTTCATAAAACTCTAGTTTCTGTTTGTTTTTGCTTTCTGTTTTTACGCAACATTTAGGCTCTCATACCTATGTGAATGCGCTTAGTGTGTTGCTTTCACAGCACATGACTCAAGTTCTTGATCAGATACCAAAATTTTGGCGTGAATGTGGTATAGATGTAACCTTACGTTGCAGCATGTGTTAATACTTGTAAATACTATTTTATACTTGTAGATACTATTTTAGAATTGCATAAACTTGTAACCATTCTCTTCTCAAGGTTCACTATATGCTTTAGAAACTGATTCAAACATATCTAAAAATCTCTTACAAACGTACAGTTTGTAAAAGCTCTGTTTTGCATTTCAATTACGTTATGCACACTTAACATGTGTATTGTTCAGTTAAAAATTCGGAAGAATAATGAACATATTGGATTATAGTATTATTCTTTTCAAAAGTCAATGATGAATGATGCTCAAATCACAAAACTAAATAAATAAAGACTCAAATAATTTCTTAATATTTGAGTGGTGAAGATACTATTTTTTCATTGAGATTACTGCAGCGATGGAGCAGTGTGTTGTGTGGACCTTCTCTGTCGGCCGAAGGTTAAAGCCAATGATCACTATACCTTTTATCTGATGATGTCAATATCTACGGGAACAAGACCGTATCTCTTTCCAACATCAAATATGTGTTAAGTCTATGGAATTCATCATATGACTAAGAAGTCAAAAGCTATTAGTGTTTGTGGTTGCTCTTAATTGCTAAACAAAACTTTGATTTAGGTTCCATGAATCAACTAGCTTGACTATAAATTTTCATCAGTCGTCACATCACAAAACCAACTAGCTTGATACATTATTCATTCAAAAGACAAAGTTCTAAACCTTTTAAACTAACTCATCATCATTACAAACTTTAAAAAAAAAACCCAAAAAACTCTACCCCGCCACTTCCAAAACATATCATTACAACCGGATTAACAAGCATTTAGGATCCAACTAATATTCCTAATATTATTCTCCTTCATAAAGGAAAGGAAACATATTCAACAAGATGATCTAACATAGTTAAATTCTTGGCTTCTCCATCATGGAATCTTTATTTTCGCCTTCCTCTAAATCCTCCAAGCTATTGACTTCAGCACTATGATGTGTCGCGGATGGATCACATGGATACCATATTGACCAGAAAAGATAATTAAAGAAGTTAATGAAACTTAATGACGCTAAGAGCCAGTAAAAGAGATCTAATCTATCTTTGTTTAGGTCATTATCGCCTAGCCAACCTTTTCTTGTCCCGGATCCATTCCTAGAAGTAACTTTGTTCACCGTCGAGACAAGAACAGAGCTAAGATAGAATCCGAAAGAGTAAGAACAGTAAGTCATTGCTGTGAGAAAAGATTGCATACTTTGTGAAGACTGTTTGTAAAAAAACTCCACTAATCCAACGGCTGTAAACATCTCTGATAAACCGAATATCAGAAACTGCGGCGCAATCCAGAAGATCGAGAGTGTTACGTTCTGTTCCAAGAAAGATTCTCGTCTCTTCTTTTCCACTAAAGCGGCTGCAACCATTGAGAAAGTTGCTAAGAACAGTCCTGTGCCAATTCTCTGAAGAGGAGAGATTCCAGAATCGTTTCCCGTAAGTTTTCTAGCGATTGGGACAAAGAATGTTTCGTAGAGAGGCACGAAGAAGATGAGAATGATGTAAGGGATGGCTTGAAGAGAAGCTGGTGGGATTTGAAATGTTTTTGTGATGTGTGTGTTCATAGAGCTTCCTTGCTGAACAGAGAATGTTTGAAGCTGAGCTAAAATGGTGTTGAAGATGATAGTACACGCGAATATCGGTATTACTGATAACAAAATCTTGACTTGATGGACTTGTTCGATTGTGCAAAGTCTCCATGGACTCTCCATTGTTTTGCCTTGCGTCTTGATCCAAGCCTTGTCAAGAAACCTGCAAGTTATTTATTTTTTTTCTCTTTGGTTAGTTAGTTAGTTAATTTGGCGGTTATTGTAAAGAGACTAAAGACAAAATCACCTGAACTTATTAGTATGGAGGAGGGGTTTGACTCGAATGAGATTCGTTGAAGGTTGATGAAGCATGTTTGGGTTTGAAGGGCAAATCTGTTTTCGTTTAGTGATCGCAGCTACAAAGACCTGATCAATCGAAGAATATGTGAAAATGAAATCAAGATCAAAGGAATAGAAGAAAAAGAAGAAGAAGAAGAATTAAATCCATAATAATTGAGATTATTTTTATTTTTTTTGGTAGACGAAAAGTTTTGGACTTTCGATCAATAATCTTTTGAACCCGAGACCTGGTCATGTAGACCAATATATGCTAATTGATGGCAAATTTACCTGAGCAATTGGTGTGAAGATGCTACCACGAGGCGGTTTGTTCCTATAAAATTTAGTTCCAGCAGCGAGGCTGATCATCCCTACGGCCATAACAGCCGCAGAGACACCAAAACCAATGTCCATGCCAGAATGCGTTTGCACCCAAACTAAGAGTGTGAGTGCAATAAGCTGACCCATTGAGAAGGCAAAATAAGCAGCATTGAAGAAACTCGATAGCTTTCGCAAATCCTTCCTTTGAAACTGGTCGGCACCGTGAGAAATGATGTTTGGTTTGAGGCAGCCACTACCTAGAGCCACCAAGCAGAGTGCGGTGTAGAGAGTGACCGCTTTGTAACCATTTGCCTCTACGCAATGTATTGTGGTGCTCTTCATGTTGCATTTTGGTGGTCTTAGCTCTGGGAGATGAGCTTGGATTGACAATAATATGAAACCCTGTTTTAATCAATTTGCATGTGTGTGTTTTTGTCAGCCAAATCTTCGACTAATTTTGTTAGCCAACATTATTTTAATTTTTTTGTAACTATAGTCTTAGAAGATAACATGTATATTTGTGTATAGTGGAAACAGAACATGTTTTTAACCAGAAAAAGCTAATATATGTTCAAGGTTACCAATAAGCAAGGGATTAAAACTCTGTTGTATGCATTATGAAGCCGTAAATTTCGTTACTAGACTATTATTGTGGCATTAACTAGCTCAAAAAATAATATTGTATATATATATACCAACATATCATATAACCTAGTGAAAAGAAAAACATATTATATAACCCATTTGCTTTTCCAAAGAACCGAAAGTTTCAACAAGGAAAAGATTTAGTTCATAATTCACTTTTTACAACTTTATGTTAAAGTTTTGGACTTTTGTCTAAAAAAACTTTTAATAGCCTGTTTTAAATCACAAGTTACTAGTTAAAGATGTAGAATATTCAAGAGCATCTAAAATAGAAATGAGAAAGGCGAAAAGAGAACTAGAGAGGGAGAGAACATACAGAAATTTCGATGACACCAAAAACTAGCATGGTGCGAAAGCTTCCAAGGTATGAATCAGAGAGGAAGCCACCAAGAAGCGATAGAATAAACACCGTTCCTATGAAGTTGGTCACGAGGTTTGCGGATTTCCACAAAGGGAAATGCATCTCATTGAAGACGTATGTTATCAAGTTGTTCCCAACAGCAGCAATCGCCATCATCTCAAAGGCTTGGAGGCCTGAACATAAATTTATATAAAACCAATCAATTTAACCTAACATGGCTTCAAAATGCTTAACATGGACCGACCCGTATGCAACATGCTCTAGCTAGTAGATATTCATATAGTTAATGTTGACGAGATAGATAGAGAAAGACCTAGAACAAAGAGGGCAGCTCTTGTACCACCATGCTTGTTTGGCCTGCATGGTCGACCTCGAGAATCAACGCAAAGATCGTCCGATGATTCCTCGGATAGGTGTAGTCCTCTTTTAGCTTCTTCAGATAAATCTTGAACATCCATAACTCTCTTTTCTTTTTCTTTTTTTCTTGTATTATATCATCAACAAAAGGAAGATGTAAGTTTGGCTTTAGAAGAAGTTGGCACAAATCTAAATTAATGAGGTGGGGAGAGGAGAGGTACTTATAATGTCTCGTTCATTCTTAAAAAAATCATGAAAGAGAAACTAGAAAAATAGGCGACAAAAAAAAGAAAAGAAAAAAAGAGAGAAACTAGAAAAATATTTACCCAATCAAAATTTTCTACATTATTTATATATTCTGTATAAAAAATCGCTTCCAATATTAAATAATAAAAGTAAAAAAATCAAACATTATTTTAAATTAATTTTTAAAGAGAAGTTAACTTTTAATAAGTACTTAATTATTTATAATATATTAGAAAATATTATTGAATAAGAAAGTTCTATATTATAACTAATTTAAAACTTTTTATTATTCGTAAATTTATTTTTCGAAAACCTGGTACGATCGTAAATATCACATAATCAGGTTTATTAAACTTCTTAGTGTATTAGAGTAGTGGGAAGAAATGGACCCACTCTCCAATATGTTTAAAATGCATCATCATCATTACAAGAAAATATCAACTTTGGTCTATGGCTCTGAGGCATAAACTATTGTTTACGACAATATTTCTTGACATTTCCAGCTGACATATATATAGTTGCGATTTGATCATAATGACAATCTTTGACGAATTTTCCCTTTCCATCAAGGTGAGTTCAACCCTTGTGGTCAGTACTAGTAGAGAAACTTCACATAAAAAAGTATTAACAAAGTTTAATAATTGAACTTTAATACAAAATTTCACTAATTTTACAATTTTCATTAAATAACTTGATATTTAATGTACATATATATAATAAATCAGAACATGATGGATGTGTTGGAAATGCGCGAGTAAGCATCATTGTAATAAAGTTCCAAAATATTTTAGATTTTGCAGCCACTCAAAACATCGACAAAAAAATGGTACCATTAGAAAAAAGATCTTAAATTTTGAAATCAAAATTTATAATCTTTACCTGTCAACAACGCATCCTATTAAAATGTTGATACAACGATAACATGATAACAATATAAATACAACTCATTAGATTACGAATTCCGTTCAGATTTTCAGTTTCATCAATGTTATCATTTGGCATATCAATATGTTGATTCTTCAGTTAATCATAGGCTACTTTAGTATTGTGGTGTGAACAAATGGAGAAGAGAGATATTTCTGAATAATATTTTATTGGATTTTCACTCACTTTTTTTTCATTTATTTACAATGCATACAAGATGCTAATACTTAAACTACCAAAGGAACATTCGAGATCTTTACCCTAATGTTGGGATCGGCTTACACTTGTCTAGCATCTAGTCACTCTCTTCTGATAGGATAGGATCAAAACGGCTAGATAGTACAATCGATGAGGAGCCAGGTGGTATAGCCATCTTTACGCTCTGCAATGGTTGTGTATTTGTCGTCTTATGTTGCAGGGAAGGACTCTGTGTCTTCTTGTGTTGAGGAGATGAGCTCTATTGATCATATGGGCCTTGAGAGGCCTTTTCGGTTTGGGCATGTGTCTTCGTACTTACATTCCCCCTCAAACTGAGTGTGGGAGGAACTCACACTTACATATGTCTGATTTTATATGACTCTGTAAATATGATCTGAAAACGAGTGCTCATAAACTCACCACCACCATCACTTTAGAACACTTTTATCTTCCTACGGAACTGATTCTCAACTTGTTTTTGAAACCCAATGAATACATCACAAAAATCATATTTTGACTTTAGAGGAAACATCCAAGAATATCGAGAAAACTAATCAACAAAAACTACATAATATTTGAATCTTTGAATTGATATAATATTGGGTTTTTAACGGATTTTTACTTAGAATTAATATGTGTTTTAAAGTCATTTTACGTGTGCTTGAAGTCTTATCAAGAGCAAAGTCCATTGAAAAGAGTTCAATCTGTTTAGAAAGGAGTTTGAAGCAAACAAGTAAAAAGAGTCGATTTAAAGCTTGGATCGATCGATCTGAAGAAAATGCCGAGCATAACAAGATCGATCAATCTACACAACTGGACCGATCGATCCAATATCAAGAAGTTGACCGTGAGTTTTAAGATCGATCGGTCAGACCAATGGATCAATCGATCCATCATCCCTAAGGAAAAGTCGTGAAAATCAAGATCGACCAAGAAGACTTCGGATCGATCGATCCCACATCAAGACCGATCGATTTCCAATGCCGTGAGGAACCAGATCGATCGATCTGAAGAGAGTATTCTACCCGAAGAAAAATGAAAGTTTGCTATCTTTTCCTAATGGAAATATGATTCGACCAATACGACCCCTACCCTATAAATACCTAATTTAAGCCATTGTTTATGCTAAGTTTTCTTCTAATTTTCTTTTCTCACACTATTGAGAGATTTTAATAAGAGATAGTTTTTCTATTGGGTTTATCAATTAGTTCTTCCTCAAACCTTGGTTGCTCATCCAACTCCATAGCTGAGTAGATCTTCAGTTGGGTTTAGGGTTTTCAAAGAGATTACGAATCATTGAGCTAGACACAAATAAGGATTTAATCTTATGTCATCTTCATCTATAGTTGTTCTCATTGCTTAAACTAAATTGATCATTTAGTGTATGATCTTAGGTTTAATCTATTCTCCAAAAAGCTTATGGATTGCTGGATATAACATAGATGAACATATTGTCCTTAGCCAACAAAAGGTGATGCTATTGCGATATGTGAACAAATTGAACATACTCGTTAATGCTTGTTTAGAATTTGAAGTTCAAACCATAGTTTAGATACTTAGGTTGCTAGAAAAAATAATTGATGCCACGAAAGTGGATTGGTTATACAATTATATTTGAGTTCGAGATAGATACTTAATCCATTCACTGAATAGATGTCTGGTTCATGATCTCTGATTCCCGAGAAATTTTCTTGACCTAACGCCTTTACCCAATAGTCTTACATCACTTATTTCCTTTTACTGCTTACTTTAGTTTAATAACCTACAACAATCATATTTTCATCTTAGCTTAGCTGTTCAATAGATAAGAATCGTAGCGTGACATTGGTCCCTAAGGATTCGATCTCTTTTATACTACTGCATTTGTTTGTTCATTTGCAGTTATATACTAGGGTTTAAAACTCGTGTACCACACAACAGGAAAAGGACCCCAAAAATCACAATGTAGTTGATCAAGTGGTTCCATAACATTAGATTCATAAGAATAAAAAGGAAGTTGACAACTCTTTTCCATTTGAAAAGGTTAACAAACGGAAGTAGTGCTACTTTTATTAACGGAGATTGCCTTGCTGTTTTTGAGTAGTTGAAGAACTTGAAAGTTTGCATGACATTGGTGTCACACCATATCACTTGCAGCAACTTATCGATTCGAATAAAAAGCTACAAAATTTGAATTGTTCAACACATATAACCCTTCATTTTGAGGTCCTCTTGTCACAAATTTTTGAGTGTGTAAGTCAATAATGTATACGACATTAGCATCAAAGAAGATCTCACATGGATAATCATTACACAATGAGACTGAGAGCAAAGATTTCTACATTGAGGGACATACAAGAATATCACAAAGAGGTATATTACTTGTCGTTGTGGTAAGAGTGGTGGATCCGACATGAGTAATGGGTTGATAAGTACCATCAGCAACCATCACATTCTCAAGACCATTATACGGTGTAACAGATTGAAGTGGTGCCGTTTTTGGTATGATGTGAGCAGAGGCGCCAGAGTCAGGAAACCATTCCTGGCCATTAGTATCAGAGACATAAAGTGCAGCAAAGAGCTTAGAGCACATTATCACTTTGATATGAAGCATCAAACCGATTTCAGCATTTAAGAGCAATATGACCAGTGTGACCACATATTTGACAAATCGGACAAGAATTATTTGAGCCACCAAACTATGGAGATGAGGTTTGATTCCAGCCAGAGGAGTTGACCTGTTGAGAGAATCATCGGCCACGAGTTGAGTATCTCTTGTTGAAATCAGATGCAAGAGAAACCCATACTTCATGAGAGGTAGACAAAGCATGGACAAGACCAAGTACTTCTTCGATGAGAGTACCAAAAATCCATGACTTGATAAGCTCATCTTTACAAACACAGGCTTCAAAATCCTGATTTAGAGCTTCAACAACAACATTGTTGACATTGTTGGTAACATTGACAGGCGGCGGTGGTATTGCGCCATTGAGGAAACCAAGAAGCTTCTGACAACAGAGAAGCGACTCAAACTAAGTCTTCCAAAGAAGGTAGTTATTGTCGCTTAGCTTGATGGTGACTAAGCTAGCGACATGGAGATTAGATGGAAATGGGTAAGGTACGGAACTCTCTGCCATTATAGTACATGTTAGAGTTTAAGAGAACTCTAATACCATGTGAACAAATGGAGAAGAGAGATATTTCTAAATAATAATTTATTGGATTTTCACTCTTTTTTTACAATGCATACAAGACGCTTATATTTATACTACCAAAGGAAAATTCGAGATCTTTACCCTAGTGTTGGAATCGACTTACACTTGTCTAGCATCTAGCCACTCTCTTCTGATAGGATAGGATCAAAACGGTTCGATGAAAAGCCAACTGGTGTAGCCATCTTTTCGCTCTGCAATGGTTGTGTACTTGTCGTCTTATGTTGCAAGGAACGACTCTTTGTCTTCTTATGTTGAGGAGATGAGCTCTTTTGATCATATGGGCCTTGAGAGGCCTTTTCAGTTTGGGCATGTGTCTTCATACTTACATGTGGAGGCACACAAAGTGACATACGTGAGACTATAATAATATTTTACTCATCGATCAAGGTTTGAGGAATCTTTTCATCTGTCTTGAAAGTCAAATCAGGGTATAGTTGGCGGTATTAGAGCATCTCCAACAGAGAAACTCTTTTGAATATCTCACCCTTATTAAATTAATAGGGACGATGACCAGTATGACTCAAAATTGTAGTGTAATTGCTAGAATGACTCATGTGTATTTGGAGTTAAATGTGGGGTCTAAATCCCAATCGTATCCTTGCCATGCTGTGTAAAAAATAAAATAATTACAATAGTGCCATTAATAATTAAATCCAACGCGGCAAAAAATTACAAAAATGCCATTCAGCTAATGTTGTTGCAGACATTTCTTCGCAGACTTATTTCATGTTACCGCAAAATTATTTAGTTACCGCAGACTTATTTAAGTTACTGTAAAGTTATTTAGTTATCGCAGACTTATTTAGTTACCACAGACTTATTTTAGTTACTGTAGACTTATTGAACATTATCGCAGACTTATTGAAACGTTGTCACAGACTTATTGTAGTTACCGCAGACTTATTTAGTTACATCAGACTTATTGTAGTTACCGCAGACTTATTAAGTTACCGCAGACTTATTAAGTTACCACAGACTTATTAAGTTACCGCAGACTTATTGAACGTTGTCGTAGACTTATTTAGTTACGGCGACTTATTGTAGTTACGACAGACTTATTGTAGTTACGGCAGACTTATTGTAGTTGCCGCATACTTATTTAGTTACCGCAGACTTATTTAGTTACCGCAGACTTATTGAGTTACCGTAGACTTATTGAAACGTTGTCACAGACATATTTAGTTACTGTAGACTTATTAAAACGTTGTCGCAGACTTATTGTGGAGTTACCGCAGACTTATTGTGTTACCGCAGACTTATTGTGTAGTTGCCGTAGACTTATTATAGTTACAGCAGACTTATTGTGTAGTTACCACAGACTTATTGTGTTACCGCATACTTAATGTGTAGTTGCCGCAGACTTATTGTAGTTACGGAAGGCTTATTGTGTAGTTACCACATACTTATTATGTTGTTGCCGCTTACTTATTGTAGTTACCGCAGACTTATTGTGTTACCGCAGACTTATTGAGTTACCACATACTTATTGAAACGTTGCCGCAGACATATTTAGTTACCGCAGACTTATTGAAACGTTGTCGCAGACTTATTGTGTTACCGCAGACTTATTGTGTAGTTACCGCAAACTTACTGTAGTTACGACAGACTTATTGTGTAGTTACCGCAGACTTATTGTGTTACCGCAGACTTAATGTGTAGTTGCCGCAGACTTATTGTAGTTACAACAGACTTATTGTGTAGTTACCACATACTTATTGTGTAGTTGCCGCAAACTTATTGTAGTTACCGCAGACTTTTAGTGTAGCTACCGCAGATTTATTGTGTTATCGCAGACTTATTGTGTTACCGCAGACTTATTGTGTTACCGCAGACTTATTGTGTAGTTGCCGCAGGCTTATTGTGTAGTTACCGCAGACTTATTGTAGTTGTCGTAGACTTATTGTAGTAACGACAGACTTATTGAGTTATCATCTTCGGTCAGACGATAAGGGCTTCGTCCTGGTTTGGACACGTCGCTTCTTATTTTTCGTCCTGGGTTTTTTCTCTGCTTCTTCTTCTTCTTCTTCCTAACAACCAATTATCTTCATCCTAACGCCGCCAAAATTATCTTCATCCATACAGCCAATTGAAGCTATTTTTTATCTTCATCCTTATCGTCGTCATGTAATTCGTGGGATTATTCTTGTATGTGGAAAATAGAATTTTGATAGAAATAGATGGTTGTTTGTTGTTGATGTTAAGTTAGGATCTCGAATTCTAGCAGATGAAGTAGTACCAGTTATGAGAATTTCGTTCGAATGGTGTTCGAGGATTATGGGTTGGATAAGAGAGTTTGTGATGTCGAATTGAGGTACATGTTGCCAAAGAAGATTAAGCAATATTTGCCTCAAGATACATCTCTTGTATAAGTTGGTAATTGTAGGCAATTCCATATTTTTTTGGGCCAATCGAAAGAAAATATGCTTCGTCTTTGTGTAGAAGTTTATGATAAAGTGGATACAGAGAAGAAGATGTCAGAAGATAGTTTTCCAAAAGCTGAAGAGAATATGCACGCCCATGATTTCGATGTTGATGAAGATGATGATGGAGGTAGTGAATCTAGATTCGATTATTGTGACGCCTTTGACGGAACAAATTCTAGGGATGAGAATTTTGCAGCGTATGGATTGGTGGGTGAAGTAGGGGAAGAAAAACCAAAACTACCTCTTAAGAAGAGAGGTAGCTCAGTGTATGTAAGTGAAGGCAATAGTAATGTTGAATTTCTGAACTTAGAAATGAGTTCTGTGGATTTAGCGGTCAGACAATGTTATGACACAAAAGAGCATTTATAGACAAGAGTGAAAATTTTATCTGTTGTCTAGAAATTTGAATTCTATGTATATAATCGACACCGGAACTATGGGTTGTCAAGTTTTGGGTGAAAGGATGTTCTTGGAAGTTATGTGCTTTGCCAATAGGAGATCATCCAAGATTTCACATTCGGAAGTATGTTACAAACATACATGTTCAGTTACAGAGCGTTCTGCAAGATGCCGACAAAAAACTCATAAGATACTTGGGGTATTATACAAGGATTTCGTTGGTGGAGTTGGACCAACCGTATTGCCAATACATGTTGTCGATGCTCTCAATAGACAATTTCAAATAAAGGTTCATGTTTGCATATGTATTTGAATTACATCTTTTATGGTCGCATATTTATTTAAAACTTTTTTGTATAGATTGGTTATTGGAAGGCATATAGAGCATTAAAACATGCTCGAAATTTGGTTAGGGGAAGTGAGGAGAGTGGATACGAATTACTACATACTTATACATGATAAAGAAAGCAAATCCCGGATAACACACACGACTTGAAATTGATGAAAAGTAAAGATTCAAGTATTTGTTTTTTGGTGCAAGCATCAATGAACTTCCATACATACGGAAAGTTGTGGTTATAGATGGTACATATTTGTAAGGTAAATACAAATGAACACTTCTTACCGCTACAGCTCAACACGGTATTTTTAGATATTTCCGATTGCTTTTGCCATAGTTGATACCGAAAATGATGAATCATTGGAATGGTTATTCAAGCAACTCATCGGTGTGATTCCCGATGATGAAGGTCTTGCCATTATTTCTAATAGGCACAAGTCTATTGGGAAAGCTATTACAACGGTATACCCAAAGGCTAGTCGTGGAATATGTACATATCATTTGTACAAGAATATATTGGTCCGTTTTAGAGGTCAGGATGCGTTTTGTTTGGTGAAAAAAATGGCCAATGCTTTCACAATTGCTGAATTTGAGACCACCTTTGATCATATTGAAGCGTTTAATCCTGCACTTTTTAGTTATCTTAAAAAAGGTGATGTACGACTTTAGACTCGTGCTCATTTTCCTAGAGATAGGTGCAATCTTCTTACAAGCAACATTGCTGAATCAATGAATAAAGTTCTATCACGCGCTAGGAATTTGCCTATTTTACAACTACTGGAAGAAGTGAGATCAAAGATGACAAGATGGTTTTCGGAATGAAAGATTTTTGCAATTAATATGAAAACAAAACTAACCTGTGGAGTAGAACGATTGCTAGTGGTAAATAATAATTAGAGGTAAATAATAATCTTATATGGTGGCATACTTATTTTGGTTATAGCTTATAGTTACCACAGACTTATTTTGGTTACAGCTTATAGTTACCGCAGACTTATTTTGGTTACATCTTATAGTTATCGCAGACTTATTTTGGTTACAGCTTATAGTTATCGCAGACTTATTTTGGTTACAGCTTATAGTTACCGCAGACTTATTTTGGTTACAGCTTATAGTTATCGCAGACTTATTTTGGTTACAGCTTATAGTTACCGTAAACTTATTTTGGTTACAGCTTATGTTGTGGTAGACTTATTCTGGTTACAGCTTATGTTGTGGCAGACTTATTTTGGTTACAGTTTAAGTTGTGACAGACTTATTTTGGTTACAGCTTATATTGTGGCAAACTTATTTTGGTTACATCTTCTGTCTTATATTGTGGCTGACTTGTTTTGTTTTTTTGCAGAGTCGTGTGGAATATTCTAAGGTTCTAAGTGTTGGAGATATTGATGGAAATCAAGTTCAAGTGACAGGTGGAGGATCATCTCTACATGTTGTAAATTTGAAAGAGAAAAAAATATACATGTCGTAGGTTTGACTTAGAGAAGTTGTCATGTGCACACGCAATAGTTGCGTCTGGGAGCGCGAAGATCTCCCGTATTTCACTTTGTCATCCCTATTATACGAGGTTGTACTTGTATAATTCGTATTCGACTGCTATCATGTCGAGGGATTTTGCTTTACCAATACTGAAAAATGTAGCAACATGGACTTGTTTACCACATGTTGTTCGATAACAACCAGATCGGCCCAAAAGATCAAGGATGAAATCATTCCTTGAAACTGCGAAAACAATAAAAAGGCCTAGGAAACAACACACTTGTGGTAATTGTAATCAAGTTGGACATAATCGTGCTACATGTAAACTTTACACAAAAGCATTGTAAACTCTATTTTACATTTTTACTTGTAAACTCTACATTGTAACATGTAAACTCTATTTTAAACCATTGTAAACTCTACACTATTTCAAAATAACTCTATTTTAAAGCTTTGCAAAATCAAAATAACTCTATTTTAAACTCTATTTTAAAGCATTGCAAAATCAAAATAACTCTACTGCAACTAGAAAATAACTTTGCGGTAACTAGAAAATAACTCTGCGGCAACTAGAAAATAACTCTGCGGCAACTACAAAATAACTCTCCGGCAACTACAAAATAACTCTCCGGCAACTACAAAATAACTCTGCGGCAACTAGAAAATATTAGTAATTAATAAATGTATGTATATATATTAGTTTGAGAAACATAATCCCATAGACAACCGTGGCACAGTGGTCGTGTGCCCCGCATATTTAAATGCCCATGACCATGCAACTTTAGTTCGAATCCTTGAGGTTGCCAAAACCTCAAATTTTTTGGAAACCTTAATTATAAACGTATGTATATATATTAGTTTGGGAAATATAATCTCGTAGACAACCGTGGCATAGTGGTCGTGTGCCCCACGTCTTTAAATGCCCATGACCATGCAACCTTAGTTCGAATGCTAAAACCTCAATTTTTAATTGATTCGTCGCAAATTGGTGGCAAAATAACTTTGTGGCAATTAGAAAATAACTCTGTGGCAACTAGAAAATAACTCTGCGGCAACTAGAAAATAACTCTGCGGCAACTAGAAAATAACTCTGCGGCAACTAGAAAATAACTCTGCGGCAACTACAAAATAACTCTGCGGCAACTACAAAATAACTCTGCGGCAACTACAAAATAAGTCTGCGACAACTACAAAATAACTCTGCGGCAACAAGAAAATAACTATGCGGCAACTAGAAAATAAGTCTGCGGCAACAGGAAAATAACTATGTGGCAACTACAAAATAACTCTGCAACTATGTATATATAAGCTTACTTTATGTAACAACATTTAGATTTTGTTTGGCTTACGTAATCGTAATTTACACATAATATCGGTTCGAACATTTTTAAACATCATCTTGTTCAAACATTACATACAAAAATAAGTCTACAAGAATCAAACAAACAATGATCATATGAGTTTCACAAATCCAACAATTATTATACATCCAATGATTACAAGAATTATCATTTTCTTTATATTCGCTTTGGATTCAATTAACACATCTTCTACCCTCTCAAATATCTCTTTCTCAATCTTCTTTAGTACCTTATCAATTACCATCTTCTCATACTCCAAACCATCTCTTGTAATCTCTTTTGCCATAAGCTCAAGTCTCTCAAATTTCGAAGTCAATGTTTCTACCTCATTCAACAATGCTTCATCAACCCATTTGAAAATGTGATTGTCATCCATAAGCTACAAAATAATATAACCCGTAAGGATTAACGATTAACAACAATGAGTATCAAATTGAACATTGAGTTACCTTATTTGATGCAACAAACCCACAACGAAAGTATCGACGATAAGGATTACGTTCTGATTTTGAAATCTTCTCAATGATTTGAGCCCCACACCACAACACAGTAGAGACACCCACAAATCTACCTCGAACTGCGCTTGAAGACCCGATAGAAGCTCCAGATATATTGCTCATCCTCAATCTCCAATTTCAACCTATAAAAATTACCCAGAAATCTAATTGCCTAAGAAACCGAGCTTTGAACGTACAGTATTTAGAGTTCTTCAATTTGGGGAGTTTGAGTATTTGGAGAAGCCCGACTTTAGGGTTACTCGGGTTAGAGTTATAGTATAGTAATTCATTGTAAATAACTCTGGGGCAACAACAAAATAAGTCTGCGCCAACAACAAAATAAGTCTGCGGCAACTAGAAAATAACTCTGCAGCAACTACAAAATAACTCTGTAGCAACTACAAAATAACTATGCGACAACTACAAAATAACCTGCGGCAACTACAAAATAACTCTATGGCAACTAGAAAATAACTCTGCGGCAATTACTAAATAAGTCTGCGTCAATTACTAACTAAGTAACACTTTTGGTAACTGAAATCAAACATATACGAAACTAATTAACAGGTAAATCAACATATTACACATGAATATCTTATTACACTGAAAACAAAAGCATTGTAAATTACAAAATCAACTATTGTAAACTCTACATTGTTAACTCATATTGAGTTATCATTAAGTTGCAGAATTTTCATATCTAAACCACGAGGTAATGGGTTTGTCATCGAGTGTCCTAAATACACTGGAAGTTCATCAAACAACTCAGCCGCTAATCTCACCCGCAAGTCCTGAATGGTCCTATCGTTAACCCCTTCGAATGTCTATCCTAAAGCAAGACACTCGATGAATTTTATGGAATAGACACCGCAATCCCCTGGATTTTCATTGATCGGAACGCCTGCTGTGACTCTATGCACATCAAACATTGTATAGCTAGGCTTGCGGTCTCTCTCCGGAACCATAATGCTTAGAATTGCTGGGATTATTTTCCGGAGAAATAGACACGCTTCAAGGAGCTCCTTGTTGGTGGTATGATTCGGGATAGAGCCATAGATGTATATCTTCTTCTTCGGGAAGTCAATTTCTAAAGCAACCCAATGATTTCCTTTTACATTCAGCACACCGTACAAGTTATCAATGTCAAGGAACCATGTCTTGTTTGACGACTCGGAAGAAATGAAACCGTAAAAATGGTCAAGATAAGTCTTGTCAAGCAAGAATTTTCTGCTATTTGGCGGGACACGTTTGAAATCATTTCCCATGATAGAGGTGAAATATGGGTCAAAGAAGCCGATTCTTTCCTGGTAAGATGAAGGACCATGAGTAGTCCTATTGCGGAACATTGTCAATGCATCAACCACGTGCTGTCAAAAAAATATCAATACTTGGTCAAGATAAGTTTTGTCAAGTAACAAGGCAAAAGCAAAAAGCTCTGCGACAACTAAAAAATAAGTCTGTCGCAACTACAAAATAATTTTGCGGCAAATACAAAATAACTTTATGGCAAATACAAAATAACTCTGCGGAAAAAACTAAGTAAGTCTGCGGTAAGAAATAAATAAGTCTGTGGTAACTAATAAATAAATCTGCAGTAACAAATAAATAAGTCTGCGATAACTAATAAATAAGTCTGCGGTAATAGGTAAAAGTTATAGGTAATTACCGTATCTTCCAACCATCCATAATATGGATTCGGCCACTCTTTCCTTACTGTAATAAGCTTTTTGAAATGTTTCACATCTGGATTAGTGCTTCCAAGTGGTTGGTCCTGTAAAGAAAAAAATAATTTCATTAGTGTTTATGAAATCAATAATTTCATTAGAAAAAAATAATTTCATTAGATACTTACTCATCAGTGTTTATGAAATCCATTAGTTTACGCAATTTGGATTCATTGACAACTTCCATAGGATCATAGTCGTGTTCAGAAGTTATAACTTTTGGAAGTCTGCGTTTTTCACTTGGAATGATGCGTTTGACAGTAGAGTTACCAACGTATGGTAATATTTGGGAACGCGCCAAATTTGGTACTCTTTTCGGCATTTCTGTCTTTTCATCCAAAGCCTTCAGTTTTTTCGCTATATTACCAATGGCCTGTAGCGGATTTGACCCTTCCTCTGAAGTTGATGCCATTTCCATGTTTGCGGCTTGAGTTTCAAATTGGTTAGTTATGTCTACGACCTCATCTTCACCATGAGAAATCTTTTGCTTTTTCTTCAACCGAGCCTCACTCTTATCAACATTTATCCCACTCTTAACAACTTTTGTAAGTGGAAGCTTATCTGACGGTTTTTCCGTGTCCATTACCAATCATGACTGCATATTAGTGTTAAACCAACCCATTAAACATATAAAAAAAAAATAAATAACTCTGCGGAAACTACAAAATAACTCTACGGTAACTACAAAATAAATCTGCGGTAACTACTAAATAACTCTGTGGCATCTTCAAAACAACTCTGTCGCATCTACAAAACAACTCTGCGGCAACTAATTAATAAGTCTGCGGTAATAGATACTACTAACTGGTGTTTTAATACTGGATTCATGATCGGGTTGCTCAAGTTCTTTGTAAGAGATAAACCCAACGTTTTTGTATTTGACCATAGCTCCTTGCTTTCGTAAATAAATATTAGTCTGCGGCAAAACAATAATTAATCTATAGGAATAGGTAAGTAAATGTGCAGTTAAATACAAAATTTTACTTGAACTAACCGGTGTTTTACTACTCCTTTCATCAACTTCTTTCTCTAATTATTTGGGAGAATTAGACTTCCACTTCCCTCCTCGCTCTCGCAGATCATTGATATCTGCTTTAAGTGTGGTTAGCCTTGAATCAACATTTGTTTCAAAACCTCCCAATCTTGCGTCCAAGTCGTCAACGATCCAAACTAATGTTTCTATGACCTTAAACATTCCAGCTAAGGTCTTCTTTTCTTCAGTATCCTACACATTAAAAACAATAGTTAATAACAAGAGTAATCACATACAAAAATGTTTTGTTAAAATAAGCGACAACAGTCCTAACATTTGAATGTTCTTTGTCTTTGATCATCAAGAATTTCTTAGAATTTCGACCGCGAACCGACTTAGCACTCTTTCGTTCCTTTAGATGCCAACAACTTGGATCCAAACTATCCCCAATGATGTCTTCAATCAGGTTGTCAAGTTGGATATCCTTGTTTTCTTCATTGTCACTCCAGTAGGGATAAATATCTTCTAAAGAAATCAGAAGCATATGCCTAACACGAACCTACGTCGCAAAAAAGTACCATATGAATATCATCATTATAAAAAAAAAATCTCTCATCATAAACAACTGTGGCATAATCAATTCATAACTACTCTAAAAGTCTGCAATAACTACTCTATAAGTCTACGACAACTACTAAATAGCTCTGCCGCAACTACTAAATAAGTCTGCGGTAACTACAAAATAACTCTGCCGCAACTACTAAATAACTCTGTCGCAACGACTAAATAAGTCTACGGCAACTGGTAAATAAATTTTCTGCAACTACTAATAACTCTGCCACAACTACTAAATAACTCTACGGTAACACAAACATAATCAATTCATACCTTTCCGTGTTAAGCTTTCTCCTCTCTTATTAGATCTTCAAATCTAAATAGCTTCCGACTTCCTCGCCAGTTAAGTAGTGAAGGAACATCATCCATATTTCTCTTAAACCCATAGATCTCCCCCAAAGCATGAACTTACTCAAATAACCATACGGACAGAACATTAACATATCTGTGTAATGTGTAATTGTCCGTTTTGAATTCCAAAGCTTTGATTGAATTTACCAAACTCGTAAATCCAACTCTACCCCATGGATAGTTTTCAAAGCTCTACTCATGAAGCACTAATTTTGCATCACTCAACGGGATCCTTAATGCATGATTAATACCATGTATTCCAACATGTAATATACATAGTCTTCCAACCATCATCCTCTTCTCGTAACTCCAATGCTAACAACGTTTCAAAACACGCAGCATCTCCCCAAAAGTAGGTCCATCCCCTAAAAGAACGTTCATCTCTTTCCAAAGGGCTTCATAATCAACAACTGGATATATGTCATAATTAGATCGCACATCATATGGATATACGTCACAATTAAGACCTGTGATTTTCTTATATCCGTGTAGCAAAAATCTTATTGGTTGATCATCAATTAACGACCAAACTTCGTGCATATTCTTCACCGCCAACTGATGTGTGATGAAGTAATGAACATAAGAGGATGCCCATATGAACTTCTTCCCCATGCTGTCTATATCATATAGCTTAAAAAATACACCAACAGATGATGCCTTCAAAGCATCCCAAACATCATCTCACCAATACTCTTTTTGATGGCCCCAAATTTGGATTGGGAATAATAGTGGTTTATGCTATCCACTTGAACATGACATTTCCTATCTTTGGAAAGCCTCGCAGGATAAGATGCCATATCTCTGCATTCAAATAGACAACATAACAATGTAAATAAATAAGTCAGCGCCAATACAAATTAAGTCACCAGAAATCAAAATAACTACTAAAAAACTACTAAATAAGTCTACGGTAACTACTAAGTAAGTCTGCGGTAACTACTAAGTAAGTCTGCGGTAACTACTTAATAAGTATGCGGTAACTACTCTATAAGTCTGTGGCAACTATTAAACAAGTCTGCAGTAACTACTCTATAAGTATGCGGTAACTATTCTATAAGTCTGCGACAACTACTAAACAAGTTTGCGGTAACTACTCTATAAGTTTGCGGTAACTACTCTATAAGTCTGCGGCAACTACTAAACAAGTCTACGGTAACTACTCTATAAGTCTCCGATAACTACTCTATAAGTCTCCGATAACTACTCTATAAGTCTACGGCAACTACTAAACAAGTCTGCGGTAACTACTCTATTAAGTCTGCAGTAACTACTAAACAAGTCTGCGGCAACAACTAAATAACTCTACGGTAACTACTTAATAAGTCTGCGGTAATATAAACATAAGTCTGTGATAACTAGAATAACTCTGTGACAACATAAAATCTAAAAGAATCTTACAACGAAAAACTACAGAAAACAAAAGTGAATGAAATCTAAAAAACCTAACAAAATCGACAACAAAGAACAATGAAATCTGGAAATAAGTTAGGGTTTTTTATGAAGCGGACCTTTCTGAAACTGAAACTGAAACTGAAGATGTGAACTCGGTGATGAAAATGAAACGGAAACTGAAACTACACAAAACAAATATGAAAGAAATCAGAGAGAACCTACAAAATCGACGAAAAGAAAGATGAAATCTGAAGTAAGATATCGGCAAAAAGAGAGAAACGAACGACGAAGATGAAAGCGGACCTTTTTCCTGCGACGACGATGAACCCTAACTCTTCGACGGTGGCGACAGTGGTGGCTCGCAGAAGTGTTTTTTTCGGCAAAAGTTTGATAAAACATTTATGACCTTAACTTACAATTAATGTTTTTTTGTAACTGTTTGCAAAAAAAAAATTAAATATTAATGGCAGTTTTTCGTAATTTTAAAATAAATGTTAGGTTATATTGTATTTTAACCCTCTCAAATTTTACCCAAAATATAACAGGTCAAACTAGCAATTACATCTAAAATTTGGGTTAATCTATGTCACTTCCTCTAAATTAATATTCATACTATATTTTAATTATTTAATTAAATTTAATTACTAAAAAGAAAGTGAACCAATCACATTAACAAGAACCTATCTAAATAGTGGAGAGGTTCTAAAACAAGAACCGTTTCTCAAGATTTTCTCTTCTATTTCATACTTTTTAAATATTTTTTATTTTTTAATTCTTGAGATATTCTATGAAAATCCCTTGATAGAGATGCTCTTACAAAATCCCCATCTCGACCATACCTTTCCCATGACAATAAGTAGAATAGATCTTCTTTCTGATAATGATGATTCCAAGTGATTCTGCTATTTTTTTTCTTTATTATGTTGACATTCACATGTGCACCATAACATGACATTCAGATATTGTGAAAAACGGATGGTGAAACATTTGGACCGAAAAGAATAAATAGTAAGGTATAGATGTTTCAATTAGAGAAGGATGCAAGGTACATGAAAATATTTTCCCTATTATTTTTTTTGTTTGGTTTAAGGTTACTTACAGTGCAAAAAGAACACGAACAATAATCTATACAAAATTTTTTTTTTAAAAATTTTAAAAATTCGGGTATAGACTTATACTATTTTTAGAGCTGCGATCAGTTTTGAATAAATCATTTTTCCTAACAGAAATTGAATTGGTGACTTCTTAGGTGCTTAAGCTTTTGGCTTACAAGAGAGTGACTAACCTTTTAGTCAATACCAAAACGAGTTAGTGAGAACTTGAAGAGTAAACTGGTGTTGTACTCTACCCATTTCAACATATAATATGTTTTAGTTTTAATTTTAAAATTTATTTGCAGATTTCTATGTAAAATATTATACTTATTTGACTTTTGTGATTATTTGTATTTGTATTCCACAGTATTTTTAATCACTAGTAAGATTTCTTTTGATTAGATAATATATATGTTAATATAAAATATATTTAATTATATAATTTTAATATGCTAGCACACATATATATATATCAAACGGATGAAGTATGTATAGAAGGATCTAGAAGATTCATATCATTAGTGATAATATATTGTGAATATATATTCTAGAGATTTGTATTTATATTAATATGATTTTATTAGAGTAATTATGTTAATTCAATCGCTATATAAATGTATCTACCTTGTATATCATTTCTACGAGAGTATATAATATTTTTCATTGTATCAGAATATGTTTCGCTTAAAATTTTTTGACCTAACGATCAAATCTTTTATTATTTTTTTTATGTTTTTTCAAGTTATTATGTTTCTTTTATTTTTGTTTTCACTTAAGCTAAGTGTTTCCACAATTCAAATTCATCATGAACCTATAAATCTAAACCATTGAACTTCTTCTCATTATTCAAGTCTATCACAAACCTCTAAGTATAAGCCATGTGCTTCTTTAATTCGAAAATATATTATGCCTCTGAATCTAAAGTTGCAAGCTATTGATCTTGTTTTTCCATGCCATCTGCTTCCCCTCCTACATTAAAATTGTTTTAACTTCCACGACGAGGTGCTTCTGTTTACAAGCATACAAGATATGCTTATGTTTCATAAGAAATCCTTAAATTGTTTTTCTTCTTGTTTCTCTTTTTATTTTGTTTATTTCCGGGAATTTTTTTTTAACTAAGGAGAAAAAGCAGATGGCATGGAAAAATAAGATCGATAGCTTATGTTTTTGAAAACCGATTTGAAAACTTATAACTTTAGATTCATAAGCATAATATATGCTTGAATTGAATAAACATATGACTTACATTCAGAAGTTTATGCTAGATTTGAATAACTACAATTGAGAAACTTATATAAATAAGAATTGAGAAACTATGATTTTTTTCCAACTACACATTAATTAGAATATGAATCTTTGATTAGTTGTTCAAATAATAAAATAAATATTTACATAAGAAAACTCAGCAAACTAATTCCTAGAGATCTGAGCTAAACAGTTGGTCTTTAAATTTGAATTACGATCAATGAGAAAAAAGTAAAATTAGGATAAAAAATTCGATACATACCAATCTCATCTAGAAAATTGGAGAAAGTGGGTCAATCATTAAGAGAATGCATTATTGAGACGAGCTTGCATAATCTAATTTGAAAGTATGACAATTTATCCTTTTAGTTAGGATTGTTTTCACTGCCCAAATTAATGATTCCATGTCCAGGTGAAATGATGAAGGATTTCTACCATGACACTTAACTCCCATATATAGTTTAACTCCTTTTGGCTAAAATCAAGATTTGTCCCTCTGCTTGCAAACAAATCCAACCTAAGCCTCATGAGAGATCAAAATATTTTCAAAACCCGTCTGTTTGAAAAGTAGTAAATTGGTTTAAGAGATTTTTTTCCTCAAGTTACTTATCTGGAGTTAATTGAATTGCCTTCCAGATCACATGGTCACTAATAAAATGATTTAAAATATCTGGGAGTTCCGGAAAAATCGTTCAATACATTTTTTGGTTCCTACCTTTTCACAAAAACTATTAAATTCATGGAAAAATATTATATATTTCCTCAGGTCTCGAAGGTAATCTCCGTAATAGAAAATACATATTTGAAAAACTATGACTTCATAATTTGTAAAGTTTGTGGAACAAACTATGGCGCTGGCCTCGATAAAAAGAAGTCAATGATATGATATGTTTTTACACTAATGGTAGACTTATTAGCTGGAATTTGGTTTGCATGAATTGATAACCATATCGACCATATAATCAAAGTACATTTACACTATCCCATGAGTCTCATTGTATATATATGGTTTTAACTTTTATGTATACGCACGAAAAACTACACCAAAATACCAAGCTAATTGTTCAAGTTTCTGTAACTCTCTAACTTTGGATGCCAAACGAACATAACCGACATTTTCTACAAAATTCGTCCAAAACCGACCAAATAGATGTTATCTTCAACCGAGGATCAACTTTTTTTTTATCGTCTACTACTCAAAACCAAGCATGAATCTTTACATCTAGACCGGTCCCCACTTGACCTTTCCATAGGGATTCCTTAAAGTGGCTAGCAAAAGAAAGCTACTTTTACACTATACTTATAAATAGTCATATCAATGAAGTCAAATCCAAGCAAACATCACAAAAGAAAGATATGGAATGAGAACGAACGAAGAGACAATTCACATATCCTGTGATGTTTAAATATACAGCTTATATGTTGGATACAACTGTACCCCCAAATTTCACTAATATAATAGCCTCTCTTGGTCCCTTTTTTGTTCCTTTTTAATTTCAAAGACGTTTTTATATATTTCTTTTTTTTTCTTTCACTATAAGCCCTTTGAATAATATGCCTACTTTTGTTGGCATGACCTAAACCATTGTCAACATTCAAAATGCCCTTATGCATATATGCGACCAATTTCAGTTATGTATGATCACGTTAATTCGTATACAACCATATGTGCGACCAAATACGTCTGTTCTTTTTCTTTTCTTTTTTTCCTTTTTCTTTTTGGGTTTAAACCATATACGACTCTTGATAACCAATAATCTCAAGTATCTTTTTTTTTCTTTGAACTTCACTCGCCATCCCTCAATTACTTTTTATATTTCTTTAATTTAATAGGTGTTTTCATATCAAGTTTCATTTTAAAAGTTTTTTTTCTATATCTCTTTTTCTTTATTTTGTAATAAACCCTTTTAAGATCCCATTTCGAAAGTTAAAAAGAATCTACAATAATATAGAAAATATATGATTCAATTTATTTATTGGTAATTGATTTTGAGTTGAAATTCTATAATCTTAATATAATACCAGAACTCAATTAATTTGTTGACTCAAATATGGATTCAAATAGGGTGTTACCTGGTTTTGGAATAAAATTCAGTTTAGAGATGAATTAGAAGAAGCATCATCTCAAAAGGCCATATTAGAATAATTAGTTTTTCTTACATGTATTAGGATAATTAGTACTTTAAAACGAAGGTAAAATATTCAAGATGAAGACCGAAGACTCTTGCACCCGTTAATTAGGGTTAACTCAATCTATAACCTACAGCAAAAAGTTGAAAATAATTTGTTAGAAGAAGTTGTCACGTACACATCCTTATAGTATATTAAATTTCAGTGACTCGCACACTTAAGCTCCTATACACGTGTGGAGAAATACATATCGTCATAGAAGACTGAGACATATCGAGCGGTGGTGATTCAAAGAGATATAACTGTAGAAGATGGTCGGTTTTGCTTACTCTTTAGGTAAAGAGTATTTCTCCTCAAGCTGAAACTGCGTTAACTTTTTCTTTATCATTATTCAAATTTTCTACCTTCTTTTGCCCTACCACTCCACTCTCACCGTAGTGTATGTGTGTAATGCTTGTGCTACCAACTATACAAAAATAAATCACAAAAAATAAGAGAATTTGATATACAGAGCACTTGTGTTTGTGTATTGTATAAAATATGCAAAGATAAGAATTATGATAGGGATAATGACGATTCTTACGCATCCTAACTTATATTGTAACTTTGAGGTCAGAGGTTGTTCTTGTTCGGATCATTTGCGAGACTATGTTCATTTTTTCGGTACTATCACTAGACCTAAAATTTCATTCAAATTTGTTAATGCGCTTTTTTATATCGATGAGTTTAAACCTATGGTGAAGAACTATTGGAATCATACGGAGGTGTTGTTCGCTTCTACGTCTTCTTTGTTTTGTCTCTTGAAGAAGCTGAAGTTTTTTAAGACACAAATCAGAATTTTGAGTCGTGTCAAGCTTCATCATTTGTCTAGGCTAGTAGATGAGGCTTATGCGGACCTGTGCATTTGCCAAGATGCTAGTCTTTCTCATCCGGGCTCTACTGCGACTGCCTTGGAAGCATCGGTTTTTGAGAGGTGGGAGAAGATCTCTCACTTGGTGGAGGTTTTCTTTTGTCAAAAAGCAAAGTTGCATTGGCTGAAAGTTGTGCGACAAAAATAATCATTACTTTCACAACACTGTTAAAGAACAATAAGCTCAAAATTCGATAAGAAAAATAGTGAACAAGGAGGAAGTTAGTCTCAAAAATCCTGAGGAGATCAAGTCAGATTCACTGATATTTTTACTCATACTCCTTTGGATATGCTTCTCGAGTTTCGCTGCTTCGAGGCTGCAAAGGTTCAGCTAACCTCGGTAGTTTCTATTAAAGAAATCAAAGGGGTCCTCTTCTCTATGCCGTCAAATAAATCTCCTAGTCCGGATGGTTATACGATCGAGTTTTTTAAAAAAGTTGTGGTCTATTGTTGGTAATGAATTTGTAGTGACGGGTCAATCATTATTTGCCAATGGTTCCCTTCCTAAGTGGATCAATGCGATAATTTTGGCTCTAATCCCTAAGACGACAGACGCAACGGTAATGAGAGACTACTGTTCTATCTCCTGCTGTAATGTTCTCTATAAGGTGATATCCAAGATTTTTGCAAATCGTCTCAAGAAAATTTTGGATGGTTTTATTGCTCCAAATCAATATGTGTTTATTAAAAATCGTTATCTTATGGAGAACCTCCTTTTAGCTTCAGAATTGGTAAATGTTTATCACAAAGTTGACATTGCGGCCCAATGTGCCATGAAGATTGACATCTCTAAAGATTTTGACTCTGTCGAATGATCTTTTTGACTCTGTCATCTCTAAAGATTGACATCTCTAAAGATTTTGACTCTGTCGAACTAAAATATTTTATTAAAATTTAAAGTAAGTAAATAAAGTGAAATTAAAGTTTAAATTTAAAAACACTTACTAGTTGTTGTTTCCGAGAAGCCTTGCTTGTTGCTCCCAAATTGTGAGTGACAATTCCTTTGCCTTTCCGGTCACTCTTCCGCTTGCTTGATTGGTAGCCGATGTTGCCTGAGTCTGATCCATCCGCCAATACTCAACCAATCCGTTTCAGAGGTCTGGGTTTGCAAGCAACTCCCTAGGAATGTCATTCCGGTTCCACTTGTCCTTCCATTCGTTCAGCTTTCTTGAGTAGACTTTCGATGCCTTAGGATCGAAATCACGTCTAACCGGAGATGTGAGGTCTCTATCCTAAGTGAAATTTTTCTGCAAAATAAAATGGTTAAAATATAAAAACTTCATAGAAACTCAATTATCATACATATGAAAACTTAAAATTTTAATGTTAAAAAGTAAAGTAAAACATACCGCAAATTGGCGAAACAATAGATCACGTTCAGACAACAACATAAGGGAGTATGTCTCATACGGACGTTGAAGCATTGCGTTGAGCATACGATTGATAAACTTTGATATCCCATTATGGGATTTATGGAACCTATAAAACAAAATTAGTTTAAAATTGTTAAAGAATAAAAAAATTAAATTAAAAACTTATAAATAAAGTTACCAAGTATTGTTGCCTTCACAATCAGGATGAAGATGAGGCAATATTTCCCGACCGGGTTGAGAAACGAAGTCCTCTATGCTCATCTGGGTCAGAGCGGAACCCGCTTGATGAGTAGCTGAAAGAGATTGCGTCTCTGGAATAGGACTAGAGCGGTTTCAAATCGACTTCGGCCACATCTCGATCCACCCGACTCGATACATAATGAAATCGATCATAATTCCTGAAAATGAAAAAATGAAATTATAAATATATGGAAAAACAATGAAATTTTTATAAATTATAAACATATGAAAAACAATGAAATTATAAACATATGGAAATCGAATGTAAAAATGAAATATTTATAAATTATAAAAATTATTTAAAAATATTTAAACAATAAAAATTTAGAAATTTATTTTTTTTAAAAGAAAAAAAATTATAAAATAGAAAAAAATTTATAAAATAATTATAAATAAATAAAAACAATTATGAAAACATTTAAAAATATAAATTGTAAAAACAATTATGAAAACTATTATAAATAGGTAAAACAATTATGAAAACTTTTTTTATGCAAGTTATGAAGTTCACCAACACTGTCAACAGGATCATGCCCATTACCTCCACAGTTAGGAGTTCTCTCAGCGCCAAAATCTTTTAATTACTCCAATATACAACGACCATCAATCTCTGGAGTTGCACAGCCAAACACTTGTTTGTTCTTCGTAAACAATGTTCTAGACCAACGATAAGGATGACCACTAGGTAAAAACCTTCTGTGGCAATCAAACCAACACGTATTTCTTTCGTGATGTAATTGGAATGCAACCGTGTTGTCTTGGCAATATGGGCATGATAATCTTCCATGCGTTTTCCATCCATATAACATACCATATGCTGAAAAATCGCTTATGGTCCACATAAGAACCGCATGCATCTTGAAATTATGCTACAATGAAACATCAAATGATTCAACCCCATGCTTCCATAGCATTTGTAACTCATAGATCAATTTCTGGTGGAATACATCAAGTGACCTCCTTGGATGCTCTGTGCCGGGAACTAGTACGGAAAGTACGAAAAGGAACAAAAACCCTCTATGCATGCACAAATTTCGTCAGTCATAAAATCGTCAAAATTTTTCGACGGATTCTTATTCTGTCAATTTTCTGGTTGCTTTTTTTTGTAACGGTACTGACGAAACAAAAACTGTATATAGGAGATGGACAATGCAATAAAACGGAAAATAGAACATGATTCATGTAAATTGAAAAAGGTTATTTTATTTCGTTGTTATATGAAATCTAGGACGAGAATGCAAAAGCTGAATATGAACGAGAATACATGCCATCAATAACCATGTTTCCCAAACTCATATAGAAAGAAAAATATAATCTATAGGAAAAGAGAACTAGCACCGAAATTTATAATTCATAGAAAATTTTAAAAATTATTTTGATATACTGTATAATGTTTAACATAATTTATTAAATTTCAAAAAGTGTGTTTTGTTTTCATTTCAATGATTTTTTGTGTGTGATCGGAATATATATATAAACTGGATAATTTTACTACTTACAACGTCAACAATGGTCAAGAAGTATTTTATCAATTTTTGTTAGATTGGAAAAATATTCGTTTTTATTGGACCACACACTATTATCTTAATTAATTTAAAATTAATTTTTTTTTCTAGATTTATATCTATTAAATTAAAATTTCGTAATAGGAAACATAACAAAAAGGGACGGTACATGACTTTTGCCCATGATCCCTGCGCTTTAGTGATGCGTAATGAAGGGGATTGTGTTAGGTGTGAGCAGTCCCGGCCAAGATAATTAAAAGTCCTAGGGCAAAAAAAAAATTTGTATTTCATTATAACAAAAAAAAAATGGGCCCTTTTTCTTTAACTTTTAATTTTAGTAAGAAAAACAAAATTATATTCTGAAATACAATATTTTTGGGTTTTTTCCTAATTTTTAAATAAAATGGGTTATTGTGCTTAAATTTTTTATCTGAAATGAAATTGGGCTTTTTGGGCAGTTGCACTTCTGTACAACCTCTTTGGGCCGGGCCTGGGTGTGAATTTGTAATGGTAATGGCCAGCATTGAACCTTTTGTATTTTTGGCTGCTTCTCACTTTTATAAGCATTTTTGTTAATGGTAGATACCCAACCATGGTTAGTGTAACCAATTGAAAAACAATATAGTTTGGACTCAAAAGACTATTATGGTTCCGTTCCATAAAAATATGGACCAGACATAAGAGTATCTTAATGGAATTGAAAAATATATTTCTTATATATGTGACCTAAAGACTTTTATATTCTACGTGCCCCCCAACTAAAAGCTTTCAATGTTGTAGTTAGAGGCTATTAACAGATACAAATACAAACCCCGATAGTCACCAACCCGTTCATAATTCGTAGGGTAGGCCCAATAATAGTTTTAAGGCAGTATCTCATAATTAAATAAAAGAAAAAATAGAAAAAGATTCTAAGACACATGCATCTTTATAATTGGTTAAGTTTCATTATTATTTAAAATTTAGTTATATAATAAATTATAATATAAATATTAATATAATATTTTTGAGATACTCTAAACTAATGGAGATGCTCTAACTTCTATATCCCTCTAACTAAAGTTATAAATATTTTCGTATAAACATATTGGAGAAAGGTAGCTTCGATGCAAGAGTACGTATCACAAGATCTTTTCAACTCTTTGTTGTCGGTTACATTAAGTTAGCCCTAATTGACGGGTGCAAGATTCTTCAATCTTCACCTTAAATATTTCACTTTTGTTATAAGATTAATAAGTAACTATCCTTGAAGATTTCATTTAGAAAGGAGATCAACAAAATCGCGTTTGTCAAATTTTTGTAGGAAAAGTCGATGGTTAATTCCAAAAAAACAGAAAGAGAGATATGGAAGGTTGTTACGAAATCAACTCAAGAACAATTCACTCTCAGCTCACAAATATTTATAATCTATCCAATTTGAACAATCAAGAAACAATCGATCAAACATTCAAAAATTTAAGTAAGAAAAAGAAGACATAAGCTTGATTATCCAATTTAATCAATCGATGTGATTGATCTACGTATAGGGTCAGATTCAATCTACCAAATCCACTAAATAAAGAAAAATTCACCTCAAGAACAGAGTTTACAATAATGAAGAAATTACATAGCAACAACCACATTCTCTCTCGTCTCTCTTGCTTAACCACAATAAGAACGAGCTAACTAACTGACTAACCGAGATCATGAAATGATACTAAAGCTAAGCACCAAGTTAACAACAGTGAAAGCATCTATCGCGACTAGAGTCTTCAATCTCTTTCTCGAATCCGGTTAGTCAACTTACTCCAAAACCAGCATCAAATCATCTTCAAATCCTCCGATTTAGCACCTGCATTTTGAATCATCAACGGCTAACTTCAACAAAGGTAAGCTTTTAGAGGAAGATTCAATAAAAGAGAACGATTAATTAAACAAATAGAAGATAAAAAGACAGGGATGACGTTGAAAAAAAGAAAAAGAAAAAAAAAAGATGATTCCGGTTCAGTTTGAGAAATTCTCTCATTACTTGTGCTTGTTCAGTTTTCAACCAAATTAGAGTTAATTAAATCAATTAGCTAGGAATCTAAATGATTGTCCGTGGTTTAGATTTAGCTTCTACACTATCAAATGTTAGGATTAAGCCATCGGCTTTATATACAATTTATCTTTTTACGTTTAAACTTCAATCAAATGATTGTGCGTGTTTTTCTTTTTCCTTTTGATATGGATGTGAATATTCATTTATCTATGATATTGTTTGTGATATCCCAAACAGAATAGTATAACATTCAAAGGTGGTGGTCTCTTTGACTCACCAAATTGGTCGGGTAATAGCATGTAAAAGTTGGGTAAGAATGGTAAAGGTATCAAAAATCATTACCCAAACTCCCGAAGTGTACTCTTAAAAAAAAGGATTGGGTATGTGGATAACGGGTAGGATAAAGATAATTGGAATAGTTAAAATCCTGTCCGAAAGAATAATTTGAGTAATTAAAATCACTACTCGAATAGATAATTACGAATAATTTTGAATAATATTAGAATTTTAAAATGATTTTGTCTATTTTTTTCATTTATTTACAGCTAATGTTATTGGATTAATGTATTGAATAATTTTTTAAATAAAAGACAATCTCGTATAATAATCTCTTTCATTCATTTAGATCCAAGTCGATCTAATACCCAATCCAGCTAAAACACACAGATCCTAGGACATAACAATTGTCAACTGGAATCGGATCATATATCTGACTCATTTAAGAGTGCACATATCCATTTAAAAAAAAACATTACATAACTTTAAAAAATTGGAATTCTTGCATGTATGTCAAAGAATCAAAACTATTAGATTTAACAAATCTAATCAAATATTATTTCGATTATATACACTAATATACAATAATATCACCTCTGAATATATTATTACGATTGTATTTTGGAATTCTATCTGAATATTCCAAAATTTAAAGCATATCCCAAAAATTCTAAATAATTACTAAAGATTTATCATTAACAACCCTAAACAAATCTATACTAATTGATAAGTTTTAATCCTATCATTTTCATTTCATAGCAAAATAACTCCTAAACATTGATAATTTCACAAATGGCTTGGCTTAGGAACAACCTCATCATGCATGCCTTCCATCATCAAGTTCTCTGCCAGTGAACCTTAATCTCCAAAGACCTCAAATGGTTTTCTCAGCACCAATGGTAATAACTCAACCCTCACTCCAACCCAATTTCGCATTTCGTACTTCTGAAATGAACAATGTTCAAGCATCAGTTGGACATGGAAGAGGTCATCAAAGCGGTTTTAATTCTTCTTATCCAATGAACTTAAACTGGACTGATGTTACTGGTGGACCTAAACCGATAGTACAACTAGTGATTGCTAAAGACTATGTCAAGAAACTTGTAAGGAATATTGGGAAAGATAATCATGAACGATCAAAAACCATTCACAAACTGGAATAGTCAACAGACGCATCAATGATAATAAGGTTCATAAAGAGTGTAACTACTTTGGCACTACAAGTGGTTGTAGGAATGGAGATCGTTGCCGCTTTGTTCATGACCGGTTTAGGCCTATTATTGAGATAGAGGCTCCAAGGAATAAGAGATTGAAGTTTGGAAGCTATGAGAAAATAGTGGTTGAACATATATAATCTTTGACTTGGATTCATTCCAAGTACAAAAATAGAGGTCTCTCTTATACAAATAGAGTTCTCTATTTTTCCTCAACAAATGATACATAAAACTATAAGAGAGAACTCTATTTTTCTACTTTAGAATAAATCCAAGTCAAAGATTATATATGTTCAACCACTATTTTTTCTCATAGTTTCCAAAATTCAATCTCTTATCCCTCAGAGCCTCAACCTCAATATTAAGTCTAAACCAATCATGAACAAAGCATCAAGGATACACTGCTTCTTAACCTTATAATCCTTGATGCGTCTGTTGAATATTTCAGTTTGTGAATGGTTTTGGTTCGATTCATAATTATCTTTCTCATGTTTCCTTATAAGGTTATTGACATAGTCTTTAGCCATCATTGGTTGTACTATCAGTTTAGGTTTACCAGAAACATCAGCCTGATTTATATTCGTTGGATAAGAAGAATTGAAACCGGTTCGATGATGCCTTCCACATCCAACTGATGCTTGAACATTGCAGAAATACGGAATGCAAAATTGGGTTGTGGTGAGGGTTGAGTTATTAACATTGGTGCTGAGAAAACCATTTGAGGTCTCTCGAGGTTAAGGTTCACTGGCAAAGAATTTGATGATGGAGACATGGAGGAGGAGGTTGTTCTTGAGCTATATCGTAAGAGATTTGTGAAATTTTAGGTTTTCAAAAACGTTTAGTTTGTTTCAATTGTATTCATTTTGAGAACCTATAGTTTTTTCATTTTCAGTTTAGTATGATTTATGTTTTCATTTTTCAAAATTATAATATCTATTTTTATAAATCAATTCATCTATTTTTATAAATCATTTTTAAAAATCATTGGTGCAGACATATTATGTTTATTATTCATGTTAAGTTTTAAACAAAATTCATTTAATGACAGAGATTGCATCCTTTATTAAACATGAAAGTTTGTGTTCTTACCTTTGAATAATGATATTTGCATTCCTTTATCTATGCAATTATTTTTGCAATTATTCTTACTGTCCTTCTATTTGTATGATGCTCCTGTCACTACAATAATTGCAGAGATGTAAGAATTACTATAACTATAGATATATCAGAAGTGTATGAATAAATTTTTATCATTACCAAATCAATTTTTTAGGTTTCCGATTTCTGTAACAGACAATGAAACTCCTGCAACATTTTGACATAAAGAAACCTCTTTACCCAATTCATAATAGAATAAAGACTGCCCTTTACACCAAATCATGTGAGATGGTCTTAGCAAATTTTATAAAATACAGTTCACGGGATCATCTGAAGTGAGCAGATAAAATCAAACATGTTTCTTGCTCCAATCGTATTGTCATACACCAACTGAAAGAGCAAACTGAAGCAATAAGAAACCATCTTTGGAAAACTTGAAAGCTCCTGACTGCAAACAACATAAACCAAATGGAAAACTCAAAACCATAATTTGTAGCAATTAGAGGCTGTTTGATCTTTGGGAGAGAGACTTACGTCTAAAGCCACAAACTCTGGTGCTCTTGGCTCCACTGTTAAGGTAGCTTTATCTTTGTAAATCGAATGACCCATGTAAAATCTAGATGGAAATCCTTCAGCTATCAAAATCGAAATAAAGAACAGAAGTAAACATCACATACTGAGTTTCACACATGAGTTCCATTCTAAGAGTTCTCTCTGTTTAGAAACTGGAACTTTGAAGCTATAAAGAGAGCTCTTAATTTCTAATCGAAACCCAACAATTGTTTGGTTGCATAATTTTTATCCCAAATCTAAAATTATACAATCGATTATTATATACAATCAATCGTAACCCTTGATTGAAAAAAAAATACAAAGCCGATCGAGGACCTTCAAATATTGTAAAAAAATCGGTTGTTGTAGACGAATCGATTAGATCTTCCGATGTCGATGTTGTTGTGAAAAACCGATTAAGAATTATACATATCAGAGATTATTTGTAACTGCTCAACACATTTTTTTGTCAAGAGAAAGGAATCGATTGAGGAAGATGGAAGGTAGCAAATACAAACGTTTTCTGATCTTTTATTTTTCTTTTGTCATATTTTTGTTTGTAACGTCATGTGCCTTTATTTGTACTTTATTTTGTCATAATTAAAACAATAAACTAAAAATTAGTACATATATACTAAAAGACAATCAATGGATAAATCGATAAAAACATATAGTAGACTTAAAATCATATTAGCTAATTTATTTGAATTGGGCATAACAATTATATAATTATATTTAAAAAAATTTCATTCTCAATATAATTATTCTAATTTTTTTATATCGACAAATAAATACATTCCAATTTTACTATTAAACGCTTAGATATATTATCATAATCTTAATTACCTCTATACTTACCTTCCATGCAGCCAAAATATTTGTTTACTCCTAAAATAGATGTCCCAATATATGCATCGACCAAAAATAGAACATTGGAAAACCGTGAAATGCATCATACAATATCTCTCAGGTACTATGCCTCATGGCATCTATCTTTATACCAAGAACACACCCGATCTTCGTGCCTTCACCAATGCAGATTGGAAAGAAAACAAGATGACTACTCAGCTACATGGGCTTCATTTATCTAGGTCGGCATCCTATTGTGTGATCACCAAAAAAGCAAATCGGCTTTCACGATCATATCCACCAAAGCAGAATATCAATCAGTTGCATTAACAACCTCTGAAGTGTGTTGGACCTTATCTATATTATCAAAACTGGGCATCAACGTTATTAACACACTAGTGGTCTATTGCGATAACACCAACACCACATACTTTTGCCGCCAATCTGGTATTTCACTTAATAATGATGCATAATTCTCTAGACTTATCACTTTGTCCAACAATATGTACAAAGTAATCAGGTTCATGTTTCTCACATCACCTCTACAGATCAAATAGAATATGCAATTACAAAACCAATTATCTGAGCTTGATTCAAATCATTTTCTTTCAAGATTGGACTTTCCTTGAACAATCTGTCTTGAAGGGATGTGATAGAACATATGGAGAGTATATGAGAGACCATATAGTTATGTCCTATTTAGTATTTACACTCTGTATTTTTTCCCTTGTATGTAGCTTGCTTTTTGTGCATAATAAACACAGGTCTCACAATCAATAAAATTATCAGCCTAATCTATTTCACCTAAATATTTACATGTACGAAATCAAACCAGAGAGTCCAAGATTGATGGTGGAAGTTGAGAGAGGATCAGATAATTTATAATCATTCTTAAGTTGATCTATTGCATGAAACATAAAGTTATTCACTAACGTAGAGTTGGGCTAGTGGTAACTCCTTGTGAATCAAGGTCAAAGAGATCACGAGTTCGATTCCCGTTGGGAGGGGTCTACTCTCCGAAGGAGAGTTAATTTAACATTAGTCTGAGCCCTGCCCCAGGGAGATTAGAGGCCACGAGCTCTGAACCTCCTGGTTATTAAAAAAACATAAAGTTATTCTCATTAAACTCATCTAAAGACTTAAGAGAGAAGGAGATTCAGAAATGGATCGAAAAGATCCTAGAAACATATATAAGGGTCAAAAAGTGAATTTTAATCGAAAATTTTAGAACCTTAAATCATCTAAAAAGAAGTCTCATGTGGAGGAAATGACATCGGAATTTGATAGAGGATGACCAAAATTAAGAAAATATATGAAATCATGCATTAGAGAGACCACCACATTTGTTTTGTTAAAAACCACTACTCATGGTCGTTCTCTGAGTAAGTAGTGGAAGAGAGGAGAACATAGGAGACGAGAGAAGAGAAGAGAAGAGAAGAGGGTAACACTCTCTCCGTTTGCCACACACACAATTACATATTTTTTCTCCCAATTAGCAACATCAGCTTTTAGGTTGAAAGATTTGATCAAGCACAACCATACATGCCAAATGACTAAAACTATCTCCATCCTTAAGAAACCCTTATGGGTTTCTTACCAATATTTTTATTATAAACTATATCGGTAAACGTGTTTTAAGAAACTTTTCTTAAAAAACAGTTTTTAAGATTCTTAATTAAGAACCGGTTCTTAAGAAAAGTTTCTTAAAACACGTTTACCAATGCAGTTAATATTTTTTAAATCTTAAGAATCCCTCGTAAGAAACTTTTAAGATCCTCCAATAAAGGTGCTCTAAGGTCTTGATTGTTTTCAGTTTTTATATTTAGCTTTTGGATTTAGTTTTTGAAAAACTCAGAAACTAGCCATTTAAGATTTTTCCTAAAGTAGTTTCCCGAAAAAAAAAGGAAAACTAGTTTTTGGAAGGTTTTACCAATTTTCAAAGAGAAGCTAAAAACTATCCTCTTACAGGCGTTTTCACTTTTATCTAAACTTTTTTTTAACGATACTTTTTTCCTCTTCCATTTCTATTTTTTTTTGAAATTGTAAAATCTAAAAACTGAAAACTAAAGTTCAAAATTTTAAAACCAAAATCTCTAAAAACCACTTTAAAACCCATAAAAATTCATGGCCTAAGATTTGACTAGTTTAATTACGATTTGTACGTCATTTTAATCTTGTTTCGGAATCTGATACAAAATCGTTAATTTTCTATGGTTTTACAAAACTCATGTTATTATGGGTATTCATGATATGTTAGATTAGGATGGTTAGATTCAGAAATTTTAAGTATTTTAAAGTGTTCAAAATTTTCAGGATATAAGAAAATTAATTTTTGTTCATGTTTGTAGTAAAATATTTTTACTCTAGATTAAAAAATTAGACTAAATTTTTGTTTAGCATATGTGGAAACTTTTTAAGGGAATACTTATGAAAATTTTTAGTTAGAATGACCTACGATATTAAAATTAATTAAAACCTTCTCAGTTAATAGTTTTTAATTAAGTGTACATACGATGATTCTCGAAGAAATTGAATCAAATAATAAATATTGATTTGAATTGGATATTAGAAATAACAAAATATTATTTTTATTAAACCATCAACTGTTTTTTTCAAATTTTTCAAAAACATCAACTGTTGCAGAGTAAAACTAAAATAATATTGTTTTTAGTTCTTTTTGTTACATTTATCAAAACATGAATTCAAATAGAGCATAGTCTTTTCACATCTACTTCCATATCTGTTCACAACACACAACAACAAAAACCACAAAAATAAATTTAGATATTAACAAATAGTCATAATATTGTCTTTGCTATATAAACATAAACATCATAAAAGCCGCTCAATATGAACTAAAATAAGAATATAGTTATATATATAAGGGTCAATTTGCTTGCCGGCATCATTTCTAGGACCAAATTCTTCAATACCCCTTAAAGTTAAACTATATTCTTCAATATCCCTGCAAGTTAATTTAATTTTTTTTTTAATTGTCAAAATGATGTAAAAACCCAAAAAACTTACCCTTTTTAATTTATTTACAATTTAACCTTAACTCACCTCACCCCTCTCTCCCTTAACTACGACTTCCTCATTCTTTTCCTCTAAATTTCATCCTAAAATCAAAAGAAAATCAACTCACCTCAAATCTTCCTTCAACAAAACACAATCTCTTTCACAATTCTCTCTCTTTCTCTCTCGCATTTCAATTTCATTATAAACCCAAACCCTAGATTTAATTTTCTTCCTCTTTTCAAGTTCAAAAGCGCTCAAGAACTTCAAAATTAAACAATGGTGAAGAGTAAGAACAGTAGAAAACGTGGAAGAGTGAAGAAGCCAAGGACGGAGAAGACTCCGAAGACTTTATCTCGGCAACTTCGTGACGACGCAAGTGAAGAATCATGGAATCCTCCCATCCCGCCAAAGCATATGGCTGTAGAGCCCGGAGCAAGTGAAGAATGGTGTCCTCCTCCACCGCCAAGTCCCGTAGAAGAAGAAAGGCCTCGTCGCACAACTGTAGAAGTCGGAGGGAGCTCTCGCCATAGAGAGGTAATGTCACGGCGTAAACCCAAGAAACTTAAATTACATTTGAAATTGGATGAATTGAAATTAAAATTGGATGAATACAACTAGGTATAACTATCTATATTTTGAAATTAAAACAGGATGAATATGAATGAAATGTGAATCATAACGACATTGTACAAATTGGTATAAGTAAATGAATTCGTGTAGTAGGGTATCAGATAGTATAACTAAGCGATGCCGTATAACTGGGTATCAATAAGTATAACTGTGATCTGGTACAATGGTGTATTGTTATGCACTTATATTGTTTTCTTTGGATTGCAGGATATTGAGGAAGATGAAGAGGAGACACAACCATTACAACCGTTGAAGTTATTCTTCAAAGCTTCGGAGTATAACAAGTCTTGCAAAATCGCATCAAAGTGCAAGGACTACAAGACAATGAAGGAGTTGGATATCCTCGATGAAGAAGAGAAGAATTGGTTTAGGGAGCACCCACAATTTCGGCATATATGGCACATGCCAAGGCACTGCAACCACAAGCTAATGGGAATGTGGCTTCTCCTATTATGCACGGTGCACATGGAGAAGGGGCGGGAGTGTTGGTTCGTCGACAACGGCGTTCCAATAAGGTATTCTTTGAGGGAGCATGGCCTTCTAAGTGGGTTAGATTGCCAGAGTTACCCGTCAGCGTATCAAAACTTGGGAAGCCTCCAATTTGTGAGACGGAATTTTGGGAGGGTGGAGAACATAGAGGTTGGGGATGTCAAGGAAAAGCTTCGGACAATGGACGCAAATGGTGATAGAATAAAGATGGCTGTGCTCTATTTCTTATGTACGGTGGTCAAAGGGAAGCGAAGGTATGGTTCTATCGACCCGTTCTTTTTCCGAGTTGTTGATGATCTTGAAGCATGTGTCTCCTTCCCTTGGGGAAGGTACACATTTGATGACTGCATGGATGAGATATTCCACATGATGGATCGCTTCAAGGGTAGTACACAAGGGACTTGGTTCGTTCCCGGATTCATCATTCCGTTGGAGGTAAAATCGAAACTTGTAATCATTTAAATATAGTTTAATTTCTGTAAAACTAATGTAATGTTTTGTATGTAGATTTTGGAGTTGAGGAAAAAATTCCGAGAGGATGTACCAAGCGCAGAGAGCGGGTGTCCACGGATGTGCAAGCGCAAGTGGAAAGTGAGCTACATGAAAGGTTTTCCATTGGACGCGATCAATGACACGCTCGGCACAACCAAGGTACATTAATTGTTTATGCTATAACTATGTACAGTTAGGTATAACTATATACCACGTGCATAAGTTTCTGCTATAACTATGTATAATTATGTTGGAGTTTCTGCTATAACTATGTATAAGTATGTATAACTATGTTGGAGTTTCTGTTTTATGCGCAGGAAATTCTGAGCATATTGGAGCCTGATGTGACAGAGGGACCGCTTATGGCACGCATCATGGATGATGCTTCAGATGATGAGACAGAAGATCTGTTTTCACGGAAATTGAACAATTATCTTATTGTTCATAAGAAGAAGGTGATGTGGGAAGAGTTGTCAAGGTGGATGTGGCTGGTCGTGCATCCGAAGTACCACCACCACAACAACAACAACAGAATGACTCTGCGCAACCACTACTTGCAGAGTCACAATTTGACGTTATGATGAAGATGATGCAAGATGGTTTTGACAAGGTAAATGAGAGGATTGATACCTTGCAAAGAAGAGTTGCAGATATAGAAGGTGTTGTGAATGCTGCTCTGAATGAATCTGTTAATGTGTTCAATTTTGATGATCATGTGGACAAAGGAGATGGAGATAGAGAAGAAGATGGAGATGGAGAAGGAGATGGAGATGGAGATGGAGATAGAGAAGAAGATGGAGATGGAGATGGAGATGGAGATGGAGATGGAGATGGAGATGGAGATGGAGATGGAGATGGAGATGGAGATGGAGAAGGAGAAGGAGAAGAAGATGTGCATTCTCCGACACCAAAGAGAACGAAGAGGACAACCAAACCGTCTAGGTACGTGAAGAGCCCCTTTGACGGACCAAGGAAGTAAGCAATCTCGGTATTTTGGTGTTGCATTTTAGAAGACAACTTATTTATTTTTGTTGTTGAACCTATATTTTTGTTGTTGAACCTTATTTTTGTCTTTAAAACTGTTGGAAGTACTTATGTTTATGTTGATGGGATCATGTTTTCATTAAATTAAATATGCTTATTTGAATTAACAAAATTATTTGAATTAATAAATTACTAGATTAAATGAAGTAACTAAATTAATTGAATGAAATTAAAATTAAAGTAAATTTAATTAAAATTAAATTAAAATGTCTTGAATAATATAAATTAAATATTGTGATGCATACATGAAATTCATTATTTGAATTAGCAACTTATTTAAATTAACACAAAGCAAATGAGTTAAGTTTGAGTTCGGCCTCGCCCATGTTCTCCAACCGATGGGAACCTTCTTACCTGCCGCCTTCCTTTTTTATGACACAATCCGGTGGAATTACAACCAATGCTTGTACATCCTCTGGCACACTCCACTGAGACATATGTGGAACTGGATATATCGTCAAAATAGTGTGATATACATCTTCTCTTGAATTCCATTGTATTTCATCTCCATTCTTCATATAATTTCCCCCAAAATCAAAATGAATGATTGTGTTATGCTTTTTATTCATTGTACCCTGAAAGAGATGAAAATATAACATTGTCCTTCGTTATACTTAGTTATACAATATCATTTATCAATACATATTTATACTAGTTATACAATATCTTGTAGTTATACAAAGTGATACGTAGTTATACAACATCTTTTAGTTATACTTAGTTATACAATTAAAAATTACGGATGATTAAATCTACAATAGCCAAAATTTGAGAATGCCCATTACAATTAAGCTTATACTGTTGAAGAACTTACCTGAACTGAGTCGATTGAAGCTGAAACGGAGGTCCAAATGCAAGTGAGTGATTTGAGCTTCTCTCACGGAGCTTTAATGGCGGCAATGGAATGAAGTTGCAACAAGTTTCGAAATTGCAACAAGTTTCGAAAATGTCAGACAAGCTCTAAAATGCTCCAAAAAAGGCTCCCATGTCCCAAGTCTCTGGACTGTGTTCCAATGACGAGATTATGAAGAATTATGGTTTCTCTCTCTTTTGTTGAATCTCTCTCATTCATTGTGTTATGGTGGTTGGGAATGAATATTACTCTTAGATGGGACTGGAGCTGCTCAAAATCTACCATAATCAATGCTCAAAAAAATTTCAAAAATTCTTCCACATCTAGTTTCGTGTAAGAAGATGATGACGTGGAACCAAATTTGTTTTTATTTTTTTAATTAAATTTACATTTAATATTAATATTTATGTTTATTATTATAATATTATGAGGATATATTTGTATTTTAGAAAGATAAGGGTAGAAGAGAATAGAGACGGGTATAATAGAATTGGTTTCTAACCCTAGGGGTATTGAAGATTTTGATCCATCATTTCTATTAATAATTGGGCGAGAGACAGGCCCAAACATTACTTTGCCAAAAGCCATAAGGGTACCAGAAGTTTTGATAAATGTGGAACCCCTCAACGAATGCGCGCGTGGGGGAGATTAACGCAAGCAAATCATATGCATTGATTGGAGTTGCCCTTATGTCAACTGAGGTGATGTGACTGTCAGATAGTGTCGGAACTCAAATTAATGATGGGATATTAAATACAAGGTTGTGGGAGTCCAAATTCAAATGAAAAAAATGAGAGGGAAGGAGCGGGAAAAGTAGATATCAAAACCCAAAAATTATCTAAGTAAAGTGGTATAAATATGGTTGTGGGGGTGAGGCCTAAGTAGATCGGTAAACAGAGCCGGTGAAGCACGTAGAGGAGCACATGATATTGGTAGCGAGTCTGAAAGGTACGTGGTGTGGTAATAACGGTCCTGTGTAAATATGTTGTTGTTGAAAATGAATATATATATATATAATTGGGAATGACGCAACAGAATGGTAGTCCAGTTAACATGGTGCTTGCTGAACAGGGGGTCTAGAGGAAGGATGACGGGGGAATAAATGAGTGTTGGGTCGAAAGAACGAAAGAGAAAAAAAAATTTGGACAACTAACCTAGAAGCATAGATGGGCATAAATAGATGAGCTGAGAGTTGAGAGATGAATGCGTTTAGAGCAACATTAAAGAGAAAAGGAAAACAAATAAAAAAGATAATCGTCAGTTGTAATTCTTGATCAGGACAAATGGTAAGTACTTAGTCAGCTTATTATGAAATTTTTTAGCAATTTATTACTCGTAGCATGGCAAATTTGAGGTTCTTCTAAACTAACACATAGATCGCCAATCAGTCTAACACAAGAAACATAATGGATATCATGAATGGGAAGGTGACCGATTTGGTAAAGGTTGAGCAGGGGCTTTGCAAGAAGGACGAGGATGGTGTTTGGCGGTTCGAGCAGAAAGTTGATCGCCTAAGTAAAGGAGAAGGATGGTTGAAAGGGGGGGGGGTTTAGAAGCTGTGAAAGCGAAGCTGGTCTTGGAGCTCTCTTAGAAGAATCACAGGAGGTTGTCGAACTAACCTACGTGATGCCAGACTGGATGGATGATGTGGGGTTCAAAATGCTGAAGCCAAACATATCAAAACGGACGACGATATGGACTTATTCCTTGCTATGCATGTCAACGTAAAAGAGCTTAAGCTCTGCATAGTCCCTTATCGAAGATAGTCAAACTTGAATTGTGGGGATTTCAGAACGGGAAATATGCACGAATAACCCTCATCAGGTGTTGAAAGTGGAAAGGGGGAAAAGTCGTCATCGAAGGAAACTACCCAACTAAGGAGATATAACTTTCACAGACGAGGCGAGAGGGGAGCAACATGGAAAAGTTGAGATGGATAGATCATGCTTATCGGTTTGCAGAGTTCGAATCACTAATGAGTGTACTGAAACGGCAAAAAACTTTTGCGTCAAAATACTGGAGCGTTGACTTTGGCAAGAAAGGTAGAGATATCAGACAGTAGCGTCTGAAGAAGCAGCAACAGACGGGGTGATAAATCTAACACGTGGTATATTTAAGCAATTCGAGTTGGAGAGAATGAGTAAGTTAGAGTACGCTTATATCAAAACATATAAATGAGTATATGAAAATGTAGATGATTATATTAATATTTAACATAGGTTTCCACATCACGTAATTCACTAGAGTCATCAATGCCACGTGGGGAGCAAAGATGCATCCCCGTTTCACATTTGCCATTACCAGTGGTTGATTTGGCAACAACTTGCCCATCGATAATGGTAACAAATAATATATAATATGTTACGTAGTCAAACATCACATTAACTAATAGTTTGAAGTACACTTATTAATATAAACTACCACAAAACAAAGAACCGGGTCTTGAATGATGGCATTGGGGGAGACATAATATCTCTGCAACGAATACCATCTAGTTTCTTGACATAACTCCAACAGTCTTTGACAAGGACGCAACACCAATGGTCGATATGGAAACATCACCAATGGTCGACATGGACGTAGAAAACGGTATGATTAAAATGATATATCCCGTATCAGACATTCTACCCATTTGCTATGAATATATCACAGTTAACTAACATCAGTAAACACAATACAATGAAGGTGGAGATGTAAATGAGACCGTTATTTTGGATGTGGCATGTGAAGGTGACGAGTTGTTCTTTGGGGAGGGTGTTTAAAAGCAGAGATGATTGTAAAGTTAAGATCGCGATAGTGCTATAAATCACAAATTTACATACCGCGGCGAGGGTTGGAACATTAACTTCATAAGTGCACGGTGCAACGTATCAATCTACCTATGGAAAGCATTTTCAAAACGCATTGAGGACACCGAGAATTTTGTGATCAAGTTAGCAGTATTAACAGTGTGCCACGACACTAAATCGGTACATACTGATCGACAAGAATCACCATCTATCATTGCCGACATATTACAGTCTCGCTAAGGTGGGTGCAGCCACGAGATACACATATAAGATATTCTGCCCCCTTCACGGCTGGAAACAATTACAATGTTTCATATTGGAAAGTCTGGCGTGCAAAAGAAGTTGAGATGGACGAGGTGAAGGGACATGCGGCAGGGGTTTATAACATCCTACCAAGTTACCTACACTTGCTCTGGCTTGCGATCGCTGGAACAGTGGCGGAGCTACAACTCCATGTGGACGCTGCTGGGGAACAACGCTTTAGATACTGATTCGTGTCATTAGGATCAAGCATACGATGCATGCAACTCATGAGGAAAGTTATAGTTCTGAACTGTAGAAGTTTTGCAAGGCAAGTACAGTGGTTATTTTATAACCGAAAGTGCTCAAAACGGAAATTTCCAAATCTTCCCATTGGCATATGCAGTGGTCGACAGGAAAAACGAGAGGGCTTGAGAATGATTTTACAGTTTTGAAACGAAATGTACCAGATGAGAAATCTTTGGTTTTTGTCTTAGACCGCGATTCACCATCATATTCTGATTTCGAAAATGTATGGTTTACTTGACAGTAATGTAGAAGAACATAGCTCTATAAATTATTATATAGGGTATGATACAGGAGTATTATAGTGAATAACAATCTAATTTATTCCATACATGAGGCCAAATATTCATGACACCTATCGTAATAATAATTGAATTTAAATTTAAATAAGAGAAAATATGAGAAAATAACTCATGATCTAGATTGTGTAGCATAGGAGACACCGATAGAATGTGGAACATAACATATGAATTAGAAAATATAGACTCATATAAATGTGCGATGCATGTCGAGAGATTAATAAATTGTTACTCTTGCTCATGTTTACATCAAAGCGAGTCACATAGCATGCATTACACATCTACAAAGAAATATTATAGCTAAGTTCGAATGGGAGGAGTTAGGGCGTCTAATCAATAAGAGCATACTCGAAACCAACATTTTTCAAGGTATTTGCAGAGACAGAGAAGGTGTGCTGAATACCTACAGCTATTATGGTTTTGGAACTGGACACGATCTCACTCCTACGTCGAGAGGTACAACACCGTAGTTACCAAAGTAATGTAATGTCATCGAATAGAGTTGCTTCTCTCAATACCGTAGTTACCAAGGCCCATGATATGTCAATTGTAATGTTACTCGCGTACAACCAAAAGAATTATGAACAGTGCAATACGTACGAGATTAGGAAGACCAACATGTACAACTTTTCAGTCATTACAAAAAGAGGATTAATGTTCCATGTGGATATCTTTAACAAGACATGCACCTGCAAAAAGTTCACATAACTTAGGATTCCATGCAGCCATGTAGTTTGTGCATGCATCGCAGTCTGCATGGTTGTGGACGTGAAGGTTGAGTAAGTTAATACTCCAGAGTACGGGGCATTCTTCTAGAATATGGATTATCATGTCAATGTCAACACATCCCCCAAATCTGAACATAATCTTCCGGGTGCCCAACGTCATCGAAATGTTGAACGTCTTACCACCAGTGATGATTAGGGAAGGAGATCGGAGTAATGAAGGAAGATGCCAAACATAACTTTTTAATATGGTACAAACAACTATACACTCCATAAATTTGTACTTGGTGACTTGGACTAATGTCATTGTAATGTGATCTCTTACAGTGCAAACAACTGAGTAGAAATCAAAGGAGGAAACAATGCTCACGATGCCATGAGGGCGGCCATAACCAGACAACGTGTCATATGGGTACCTAATAGAACGTGGAGGTACACTTATAGAGCGATAAAAATAAATGAGACCGTTAACGATGCAAAGGTGAATACCGTTTAGACTAACTGCATCATATTTTATAGGTTGGAGGTCTATGTTATGGTATAGCAAGGTAACAAAGGAAAGTAAATAATTGCTGGATTTTCCCGTACTACTAGATTAGTGAGATGGTGGTGGTATTCCTTGGACTGCCGAAATAAAGTGTGGAGGAAGTACCACTATATTTTCCAAATTTCTATAAAACTAACTAAGTTTTGGCTAATGTAATTTGCTTATTATGTTTTAAACTTAAGCCTCAACGAGCAACAAACAGAGTAGTGTATAAATATAGTAGTCGCCCCACATATTAACGGTTATTAAGTATAGTCTATAACTGCAATACTAGAAAAAATATATAGACATATATATAGACGAGTATAAACATAAATAACCAACTCATATAATATCTCTGGGAGGGACATGAGATGCATAAATTCTTGGATGTCTATAAGAAAATATACCAAACCGTTTTAATCTAAAAATCTATTAACGCCTATATTAGCTACTTTGGCTCGCCATTACTAAGACATTAAAGAAAAGACGAACCAAATAGGAATGGCTACAGGAACGATTAAGCAATTCCATGATCATCTGGTGCTGATGAAGAAAAACGGGATCCTTCGTGAAGAGTTCAAAGTAGTGCTTGCGGATGGGGAGCCAGAAGTGCAATACTTGGAGGGCATTTCGCATAGCATGTTTTTAAAACAATACAGCCGCAACGAAACAACTCATATACAAGGCCGTTAACCATGTCGAAGAAGCAACTTTCACAATGGTAATGTTATCTATATGCTCATGTAAATCGGAAATGATAGAATTTTTTACTTCTATAACTAACACAAGTCCATGGGGGAAATTCATAAGAAGGGGGGAATCTGTTTTGGATACAACAATTAAGATGTTTCCACTCCGTCAAAATAGTAACTCGAGCACTTGGAACATTGAGGTAGCATGATGCGCATAAATCCATACAATTCAATCCAACTGCGAGGAGTGTTACATATTTTGGTGCTCCATTGAGTTTTGTAAACTTTTGTAGATCTCGTCGCCATGACCATCTCTTAAATATATAATAAAGTAGTATTGTCAACTGGGGTAACTCCATACTGGGAAACCTTTTTTAGGACAGACGAGAACGTAACATCTAGCAAGTTATTGACAGATCTCAAACAACCAGGAAAACTAAGTAGTGAGCAAAGGATCAATTATGTGTGTTTGTTGTTGGTAAATGGACTCTTATGCGCAAGAAGTGAAAACTTTCCAATCAGTGCACACCATACGGAGATGATCCAAAACCTAGAGACATTTCTACACTACCACTAGGGAAGGTACGCGCTTGACATGAAAATGAGATCGACCAAGCGAGTAACTTTCTTGAACCTGATAAACAGTATTGTTGTTATCCATGGATTCGTTCATGCTCTACAAATTGTTATTGAAAGAGATGTCCCATCGGCTCTGGCCACTGTGCATAACGATAGTGATAATGAAGGCGGGGTTTTACCACTCCCAAGAATAGATCTCCTAATGGTAAAGCTCATCGACGATTCTAACGAGGTATTATCCGTAAAACTCTGAACTTGTCAATATATGGATAAAGTAAATGAATGAGCTCATCGATGACTCTAACGAGGTATTACTAAATGTGTTGAATAAAGTAAATGTTGATATGCAAAGTAAAAGGCAAGTCGTATGGATAACGAACTTCTTAGTTATTGAAATTTTCACAAATATAACTAGTTTGCTATGTAGGCAATGCAAAACACATGACTTACCATGCCATTTAATTGACTGCATGTTGATGTCACATTAATAATTCATATAGACAAAAATGAGGAAGTAATTGGCAATTATGCCTGGTTGGATAAGGTAGAGGACCAAATGTTTCGAACATGGAAAACATGATCGCAACTGGTGTACCCTTCTACAGAGATCTATTTCACAGTGGAGTGATAGGGCCACCTTAGAACGGCTGTTTTTGGAGCCTAGGGAAAGAGAAAGGGAAAATATGGTGTTGGAGAATATTAGGCAAATTCTAAGGTTATTATTATATGGCTATAAATGGTGGAAACGCAGTTTTATTTTTGTTAGGGTGTTATTTTATGACTAAATTTTATGTATTTCGGCGTAAATCTGGCTATGTATGACTTAATTATGTATACTACTACAAATAAAGATGGTCAAATTACGTATGGATTAATTTGCATATCTTTACACATCAACCAACCACATCCGCATAGCGATGGTAGTGTGAAATTTATTAGAGCGATGGCAGTGTGAAATTTATTAGAGCGATGGCAGTGTGAAATTCAATAAAATGACTAATCGCATAGATCACTAAATTGTGACGTAGAGGTGTAAAAGCAAGCCGCGTTAAAACAGTACACATGTAGAGAAACCAAACAAAATTTTCCAAGAAAACACAAACATTTCCCATAAAAACAGTCAACATATGCTAACGTTATAAAAATTAGCAAAAAGTTACAAAACAAGAGTCCACAAATCCAACGTGAGATCACATAAAAAGCGTAAGCCAAGCAGCAAAAAGCGAGATATTTTTTACGAGAAAACATAAAATATTCTGAAACCAAAACATGACCGACAACAGCACCAACTAACCAACCGGGTTGATATCAAACTCCCCAAAGCAATATTCATACATATCCACAACAAGCTGTTCAGCACGATCGCAGACACATGCTTCAGTAACCACAAAAAAATATTTCGAGTCCACCAGTTGTGTGGGCTTCAATGAAAAGTAGAGACAACATCCCAGTCAACATCCTGTCATACGCTTGGGCAACATGGGTTTTACGAGAATATGAAAGAAGAGCGAGTCCTTTTTTTTTTTGCCACATCCTTATCCATAACCTTCCTGACAAGATAAGGCAGCATTTCACATATGAACTCAAGCTCATGCTTTAATCGAGTGACTCGTTGAACGATGGCAGTAGAGTCAAACACTATGAGGGACAAGGAAATCAAGTCAACCATAACACCAATCCATATGTTCTTGTCAATGTTGAATGGGAAGTACAAAAAAAATATATTCTTCACCCTCTGTTTCACTGTTTCATCAAACCTTTTGCGGCCTGACTCAATTATCGAGGCGTCAAACTCAAAGGTCTCTTTGCGGGTTAATTTCTTGAATTTCGAATATGCACTTGCCAGGGAAAAAAGAAACCCACATGGAAGAACATCAGCCCTTGGTTCAGCAGTGAAGTCAATGTTCATGAGGATTGTCTTTGTCTTCATCATGACGCAGCAATCCATAATTTATAAAATAAGGGAGAAAAAATTTTAGCTCAGGAAAAACGAGAATTACCAAATGATGAATAACTACAATAGTACAAACCATTGGGGATTCTGGGGGGATAGCTTGAGAAATCTTCACTAGATCCTCTGCTTTCATATTGAGCCCTAGACCGAACGAAAGCTCCCTGCCAGAACGAAAATGAGTTTTAGACTATATGTTTTTCATATACGATAGACCATATGGCAACATTGCAAGAGTAACAAATTGAAAATTTTAACATTCAATATACGTGACTAACCTAACCAGGAATGATGACATAATAATGTGACACCCCAGTTGAAAATGTAGACATCTACAAAAATTATATAGTTGGTTATTCTCAATAACATGTGTTTTAGTATTCACATGGATGACATAAGGGTTCTAGCTATAGCGCAGCGCTTGGTATTGGCAGAGATCTCTTTCGAGGCGGTCACAACGACTTCTCCATCAACCTCCTCCTTGCACTTAAAGGCAAAAAACTGCAAATTAACAACGCGAAAGACACAAAAAATTTGAGAACCCATAACAGTTAAGAAATAATGACACTTACATCCTCTGCTTTAGTTGGGCCATCAGATCCCTCACTGCCCTCCCCGCTAGGCTCGTTAATTTTCTCTACATCATGCGATCGTTACCAACATGCTATAGTTGAGTTATGTACAATAAAAACAGTGATAGAGACATGAATTAATGCTACTCAAGAGTAATGTTACATGTGAACCATAATTCTTCGGTTCAGGCTGGAGACCACTAGCATCAGGAGGTTCAGTATCAACAGAAACATTGTCACCTTCGTTCCGGCCAGCAGGTCAAATTGCCTCGCACACTACATCGTCAATCACCCTCTGCACCTTCATATAGTCAGCAATCGATTGGGTGGTACTAGGCCCACCATCAGCATGAAGCCTTGCCTCCATCATTTGCAACTCAACCCTATGGTTTGTTGGAAAGAAAAAATCTTGTTTAAGAAGATGATGGAGAAATGTTTAAATATTTAGAAGGAAATTTAGGAAATGAAAGACTTTGATTCTTCTCTAATTCTTTCTTATTACTTATTTCTTAACTTCTTAAATTCTTAACTTTTAACTTGGTTACAAATGAAAGGGGGATGAGGTATTTATAGCCTCTATATTACAAAATATCTCAAAAATTTTAATCCAAAATCTAGATGATTCTTAACTTTAATATCTAGATTATTTTATTAAAATTATCTAGATAGTTCTATGTAAATATCTAAATTTTTATCTTTAAAGAGGTGGAGATGTGTGTGGATAATTCTAGAATTTTTTTTATAGGTGGAGTGTTGATATTTCTAGAGAAAACTCTAGAATTTGGATCATGTTTTGGATTTGGTCCAAATGATAATTGGGTCAATAATTAAACTTGATCCAAAATCAAGTTTAATTTCCAACACCCCCTCTTAAACTTGATTTTGCTACTCCAAGCAAACTCCTCATCTTGATAAAGTTTTTGCTTTTAAGAGGCTTGATGAAATTATCGGTTATTTGATCATTTGTCTTCACGTACTCCAATTGCACTTTCTTCTTGTTAACAAACTCTCTAATGTAGTGATAGTATGTGTCAATGTGTTTACTTCGATCATGGAAGACTGGGTTCTTCGCCAATGCTATTTCTGACTTGTTATTCATAAAACTCTTCGCTAGCTCCTCTTGTGGCAAAGTTAACTCCTTTAACAAATTCCGCAACCAAATAACTTGGCAAACATATGAAGTAGCCGCTATTTACTATGCTTCACAAGTAGATAATGTAACGATCAGTTGCTTCTTCGACATCCATGTGGATCATGGATCATGTTTTGGATTTCATATCTCCAATGTAGAACACGAAACCACTTGTGCTCTTTCGGTCATCTATGTCTCCACCCCAATCGCTATCGCTATATTTAACAAGCTTGTAATCGTTAAAGATAGAATAGTACAAGCCAAAGTCCATAGTACTTTTGATATAGCGAAAAATCCTCGTTGTCGCCTTGAAATGAGTTGTTGTTGGATGCTCCATGTAACACTAACAACTCCAACCGCATATAAGAAATCGGGTCTTGTGCACATTAAATGACATAAGCTTCCAACCAAGCTTTTTAAGAGTGTTGGATCCACTTTTTCTCTTTCATCGTTCTTTGACAACTTGGTTCCGCATTCCATCAGCGTGCTAACTTGATTCGAGTCATTCATCTTGAACTTCTTAAGTATTTTCTTAGCATAATTTTCTTTAGTAATGAAGATTCCATTTTCTTCTTGTTTCACTTCAATTCCAAGGTAGTAAGACATCAATCCAATATATGTCATCTCGAACTCCTCTGTCATCTCTTTCTTGACTTTGGTGCTCTCTTGGGAAAAAGACTCTTCTTTTTCTCCTTTTTCTCGTTTCGTCTTGCAAAGTCTCTTCTTTTTCAATTTTCTCAGTTTCTTTTTCTTTAGTTTCCTCTTGGGGAAAAGACGCTTCTTTCTCTATTTTCTCAGTTTCTTTGTCTTCATTTTTCTCTTGAAAAGAAGATTTTTCTATATCTTACAACAAATATATTTTTTTCTCCTTTGCTTCGGTTTCTTTGTCTTTAATTTCCTCTTGAGATAAAGAATCTTCCTTCTCCTTTTTCTTACTTTCGTTGTATGTACTTTCCTCTTGAGATGACACATTAGAAGATTCCACCTTCTCTTTCTCATCTTCTTCTTTCCCAGTTTCTTGAGAACTTCCATAGAACCCGTGGATTTCTTAGTTACACTAGACTCTGAGTCATCCTTCCTATAAGCCATTAATAACATGTCTTCTTCTTGGATTTTTGCTTCAACATAGTTGGCCTTCTCCTTAACTCTTTTGTTGTTGGAAGCTTTACATTCAGAAGCATAATGTCCAAACTTCCCACAAATGTAGCACTTAACATTTGATTTACCGTACCTTGATTTTGGATTTTTTCTCCCACGATCTCTTGATGAGCTTTCTCTTCTTTGGTTGGTGTTATCTTCATAGGGTCTCCCACCTCGTCCATTTCCATATCCATGACCTCATCCTTGTACTTGAGTGCCATCTTTTCTTTGATAATCTTGGTCGTTTCTTTCTTTAGTATGATTAATCCGCATCTTAAGTACTTGTTCGGTGCTATCTTCCTTCTTCTTTTTCTATTCTTCATAAGCTTGTAATCACCCAAGAAGTTGCTCCATTGTCATAGCCTCCAAATCTTTTGTCTCTTCGATGACGGTGACAATATGCTCAAATTTTGGATCCAATGATCTAAGAACCTTCTCCATGATTCTTACATCATCTAACTTCTCCCCATTTCGTTTTAGGTTGCTCTTGAGAAGTAATTGGAGGCGAGCTCGCCTTTCTTCATTTGCAAGGTTTCAAATTCTCCTTTAGAGTTTGAAGACGTACCTTCTTGACTTGATCAGTACCCTTGTAGGATGTTCGAAGCTTCTCCCATGCTTCTTTGGCCGACATAGCTTCCGCGACCTTATCAAATGTATCTTCATCTAATCTTTGATAGATTAGACAGAGAGCTTTCTTGTCTCTCTTCCTTGAGTCTCTCAAACTATCTTGGTTGAGATATATTATCTTCATTCTCCGGTACAACAAAACTTTTCTCGACTATTTCCCACACGTCATGTGCTCGTAGGATAGCCGTCATTCGTAGACTCCAATTTTCATAATTTCTCTTTGTGAGATCTTCTACCTTTGATATCACTCTTTTGGAAAAAAAAAAAACCTTGTTTAAGAAGATGATGGATAGGTGTTTACGTATTTAGAGGAAATTTAACAAATTGAAGACTTTGATTTTTCTCTAACTCTTTCTTGTTACTTATTTCTTAAGTTCTTAAGTTCTTAATTTTTTAATTTTTTAATTTGATTACAAATGAAAGGGAGATGAAGTATTTATACCCTCCACATTACAAAATATCTCAAATATTTTAGTCCTAAATCTAGATGATTTTTTTAATACCTAAATTATTTTATTACAAATTATAAGATAGTTTTATGTAAATATCTATATTTTTATCTTTAACGAGGTAGAGATGTGTGTAGAAAATTGTAGAATTTTTTAAAGAGGTGGAAGTGCTGATATTTCTAGAAAAAACTCTAATATTTGGATCATGTTTTAGATTTGACACAAAAAATAATTATTAGATAATTAGACCAATAATTAAATTTGATCTAACTAAGATCGAGTTTAATTTCCAACATGGTTTGCGTTAGCTTTAGCAAAGCGTCGTCTATCACTTCTCTGGTAATGGCCACAATGGCAGCCATAATAGAAGGGTCAACACTACTCCGGGGTGACGGGAAAGCATGATCCAACCCGCGACCAGAAGCCAATGCTCTATGCATTCTACTTTTCTTGTGACTCAGACCACCGTTCTCATCATGGTCATCCGCCAGTTTTTTAGATTTTCCCTTGCGCTTTGTGATAACAGGTTCAAGAGGGACTTTGGTTCCCTTCACACCACCGAGAAACAGGTCTCGGGAAAACTGCACCCCATCTTCAATAAGCTTCACCATATCGCCAACCTTTGGATCATCTACCTCGTCAGACCAGCCATAATCCAGTAACACTTCACTTTGTTCCTGACACGGTATAATTGAGACAACTTCAAGCTGCAGCGGAATGAAAAAATGGGAGAAGTTGGACCATTAATACAGTTACATAGGTATGTTTCGCAGTAGATGGATATGCGACATCTAATTATATGTATACCATGTTATATCTATAAATACGTTACCTCTTCATCGCTTTCGAGCTCCCACACCTTGTCAAGCTTAAGTGATATTACAGCACAGTTATCCTCCTCACCAGATTCCGGATCAGGTGCATCTCCGACGCCAGAGATTATAACAGGAACAGCCTCAATAACAACAAGATGGAGAGCGTGGACAAACCCTTAAATAGCAACCATCGATTGCGCCAACTGAGCAAGAGACCTGGTCCTAATACACCGCATTTGTCATGTTGAAGGTGTATCGAGCCCAAGGATATTTGAGAAAGTAATCCAAGTCCCGTATCATCTCTATATGCTCCCTTGGAATCTTCATGTTGAAAGACCGGCGACATAGAAGACCATCGACAGGCAGGAGGCCAGGTTTCACTGTCAACGATTTAGGCTTCTTGAGCAAAGAGATAAGAATATCTCCAGTAACATTTTCCTCTCCACCGAAGAGAGTGAACCAAAATGGGATTACCCCGGGTGGGCTTTTCGATGGGTTAAGGTCTACAGTCCATGCCAGTTACGATTGCAAATTCCCTGAGGGAAAATCTAATTTTGTCAAGCTCTTTGGGAAGCAATGCTAGCAGAACAACCTTGACTGTGTTGAGCTTGAAATAAGAATTGACTCTATCACCAACCGGCTCCTCACAATCAGCGAACAAACGGTCAGGTAATATGTCAAAATTGCTCTTCTATTAATATGTCAATTATCTACTGCCTTTGACTCTATTATCTCTATATATTAAAATTATAATTCACGATTGATGCAAAAAACTTACTTTTTTAAAGTAAAACACAACCGACTTCGCAGTAATACTCAAATTGTTTGTTTTTGTTTCAGAAGGAGGATCTACACACATTTTAGCACATGTGAAGGGGCATACAAGTTTATTTCGTATGTATGGACTAGAAATACAAATTTGAGTACACCATGCTACACATTTTGAAAAAAAAATCTCTGCTTAAACCCTCCTATTCAACAATATGGTTTCCAATCCTTAACATTATCACCATAAATACTGTCAATTCTTTGCTCTCCATTTTTTTGGATACAAAGGTTTTCTTTTCTTTTTTTTTTTGGAAGGAAGGGAGTATATATGGCTTTTAAGTTTTAAGGGATCAATATTTATAGTAGACTAGTTAGTACTTTAATGATTAAATCACGACCTTTCGACGAAAGTTGTCAATTGCAAATCTCCTTTCTTGTCAATATATATATAAAAAATCGTTAACAAATAATTCAACATTTCTTTTTGTTTGGTTTCCATTTTTAGTGAATCGACATTTAGTAAAAGTTTTTCTTATTAATTTTTTTCTTTATATTTGTCAGATATGCTTTTAGATTTTAGGACATAATATTGAGAAATAGCCGGTGTTGACAAAAGTCTAGGAATTGAGACGTTACAATCTACCAAGACGATTACATGAATTTGGTTTTTTAAGCTTTGAAATAATCTCATTTATTATACTGTATATAAAAAAATTCAATACGACTTTCAGATTTTGTAAAGTTTTTAATTCGGCTCATATATTTGAATTTTCACTTTTTAAAGAAAACGGTTATGTTCTATGTTGCATGAAAACAAAAATGGATACACGGAATTGAAACGTAAAAACGACTTATATATCAATATTTATTAAAATATGTTTCGATTCGGAAATATAAGTTGTTTACACGTTTTGATTCCACGTTTACATGTTTTGATTCTGGGACTTTTCATAAACCAGAAAAATAAATAGAAAACACACAAAAAACAAGTTTTATTACGGCATGTATAAAGAAAAGATCGACAACGTTCAAAGGAAAATAAGTTTTCGAATATGTTTCGAGATCAGGGAAAGAATCGTTTAGACATGGCAAAAGCTTATAGAGCCCTAATGCGTCGACTCGTCGATAGGAACCTTAAATGAAACCACCAAAGTCGGGTTTTATCTGAGTCAACAACGATTAATTACGACCTACATGTTTTCCAATTTCTGATTTTACACCATTTCCTACTGATTTTATGTATATGTTTAGTTTTCAGGAGAACTGTTTTGATAAATTTGGTTTCATGTATTTAGGATTTAGATGTAACCAAAGCTTCCAATTACATTGAATGTACTCCTAAAGATCGGCATCTCAAAAGTGAGTGATTACTTTTCATATTTGCTATCAGTTATTTAACCGAGAATTTCTAGATTTGATTTCATTGTTGGTCCCCGAATAATGTAAAAACCTTCGTTGTACCGTCAGTAGCTCGTCCTCGAGCTAATGTTGCATATGACATTCATGCGTTTCCATATTTAGATTGTACTGATTACTTTCTCGTTTCAAAGACGTTGATTGGATTATTGTGTTTTAAAATGACATAATTGTGTTTTATACATAATTTGGTAGTCCGGTGGCGTGTATCTTTAAAGATCAGTTTTTGTTGTTGATTGGTGCTTGATGCTGTATTGAGCAAAGCATATTGATAGTTCATGAACAATTCGCATTAAATAATATTTTACTTTTCTAATTTAAAGTTTAGTGAATTTTGTTCATTTGAAAATAATGTTTTAACATTGTACATTTATTCAAATTTGTATAATTGTGAGATCATGTATATATTTTAGACGCTAGATGTCATTTACGAACGCCTAACACATTTTAGAAAACTGTTTTTGTTTCCAAGATCATCTCCAACAAACCCTCAAACCCTCAAAGTTTGAGGTTTTTTCAACTCCAACAAATCCTCATAACTTTATTTTTTAGATTTTATATAGTAAAACCTAAAATTTGAGGTTTCACTATTCAAAACTTCAAAATCTTTTCCATATTTTTTATTTTAGTCTCTACAATTTATATCTCTTCTAAATAATCTTATTAACTTTAATCATTTCAAATATATCATTACAAATTAAATTATGACATATTAAAATAAATAAATATATTAAAAATAAAATCAAAAATATTAATATTAAAAATATGTTACATAACATTAATAAAATATATTACACAACAACAATATTACATTGAGAAATTTAACAGAAATTTAAATTTAAATTACAATAATAAATACACATGATGAAAATACATAAACACATAAATATTACACAAAATTAAGATCCATAAAATAAAATTAATATTCAGGTAAATTTAATATTGTGTAATATTGTTTTTAATGTATGTTTATATTTATTTATAAATGTTTTGCCATTAGTAGTAACTATTGGTAATATTGAAGACCTATTATAAAATATAAATATTTATAGATATAGATTTGAGATTTTGTTATTGAAGCAATATCACCTGAAACCTTTATTTTAAAGATTCACTCCACTTAAAATTAGAATTTATATTGGAGCTGCCCTAATACTTCATGTTTGTGCATGTTCCATTCGAATCACCTAATATAATAAATAAAATATAACTAGTTAAACGAGCACCAAATTGTATCAAAAGAAAAAAATATTCAAACTAACTATTGGAATTTATTTTTCAATATTTCCTTAAAAAAAAGAAATACAATCTGCTGAGGGATAGAACCGGGCTCTAACTAAGCCATAACGATCAAAACAGGCCCAGAGTATTTATGGGTTTTAATCAGCCCAACTTCGTGATTGAGATCAGATAGTAGGCCCCATGATGAGCTGTAAATTGCATTGCTAGGCTGTGGATGAATGATGACGCGAGGTGGGCCATGTGGGGAGGAATGTGTTATGCTTTTTTGGTCTAAAGGCGTGGGGAGACAGCTCTGTCTCTTTTGCCTTTTTCTCTTTACTCTTTTTTTTTTTTTTTACTTTTTAATTATGCACCTTGCCCATATATGCCTGCTTCGTTTTTCTCCGTATTTGGGGAAAAAAAAATTAAAGTTCTTCTGATCACATTAGGGTAACATAAACCATAATTTATGAGATTGAATTTAGTCTTAAAAAATCACTTTTGGACTATTTCCCAAAGATAAAACCGACTTTTGTTGTTGTTGTTGTGAGATCTACATTCTCCCGGACGTAAGTGTTATAATTAATAATCAGTTGGAGATTAATTCTTCCTAAGGCTGATATTTTTATAAGGTTTGGTTGGAAAATATGTAAACCAGTAGAATTTTGATTGATAACAATTTATAGAACTGCATAAAATTTAAAACAGAATAGTGGAATTTACGAAACACAAATAAATTTACTTTTATTAAAAAACCGTTAACTAGTGTTTTATTATTGTCATTAAACTTATATGATCATAAATTATTAGAATGTTTGAATATTAATTTTAGAAATATCCGGCAAACATATTAAAAAAATAAAATTCGGCGGACAATCAATCAAACTTAAATTTGATCCGATTACGCCTAAATTTGTTGGTTTACACATTACAATATGCTCTAAGAAGAATATTATATGCATGACTATGATTTAATTCTCATAACATAATTATCCAACTTGTGTGCAATTATCATATGAATTCTTATAAAATTACTAAATTAATTTAGGGTTGAATAAATTAAATAATATACCAATTTTAATAAAAATGGAAAATGCTAAAATATAATTTCAATGATAATTATTTAGAAGGGTATATGAACTAAAAGGGAAAAAATGAAACAAAGAAAATTACATTGATTTGTTAACTCATTCTTGGTGGAATAAAAAACATATAAATTTCGAATTTGAACTTTTGCACCCATAAAAATACCAGATTTATGATATATTCATGAATTTTTTAATTAAAGTTGGTATACTTAGAGTTTTTTTTAAAATAATTTAAATGTGTGTAGTTTCCAACTGTAAATCTATTTACAGAGGGGATGCGACCAAAAAAAAAAAGTGTACATGCACAGTGACCGTACACAAAAAATGTCATTGAGATTTGTGAAAAGCTACAAGATAAATAATTGAATGAGTGTGTTCCCAATTCTTTCTTTTCCTTGAATCTTCTTCCCTCCTTCTTTCTCTCTTTCTTCTCTCAACTACCGTTTTCTCCTTCTTCTGTTCCCAAAATCGGAAACTTTATTTCGCGGGTTCGTTGAATTTTCTTTGTTTCTAATATCGCCACAAGAAAAAAAATGGAAGATACAACGTTTACCAAAGTGTTCGTTGGTGGATTAGCATGGGAAACTCACAAAATCTCTCTTAGGAATTACTTCGAACAGTTTGGGGACATTGTTGAAGCTGTCGTTATCACTGATAAATCTAGCGGTAGATCTAAAGGCTATGGCTTTGTAAGTGTTCTCTTCTCGTTTTGTTTTACGTCGGTGATTTAGCTTTAAGCTCACGGATTCTGTTTTTTATTTTTATTTTGTGTTTAAAGGTGACTTTTTGTGATCCGGAAGCAGCTCAGAAAGCTTGTGTAGATCCAGCTCCTGTTATTGATGGGAGAAGAGCTAATTGTAATCTTGCGGCTTTTGGTGTTCAAAGATCCAAACCTTCTTCTCCAATTCATGGTATTTTAGGTTTCTTTATTGATCTTTCGAAAACCCTTTATGTAATTTTCATGGATCTTACTATTATTTAAGAGAAAAGGTCAAAAAGTGTATGTTATGAATCACATGTTTTATGTATTAGTAGCAAAGTTAGTTACTTTATGAATTTGTCTTACTTCATTGTTTGAGGGTTTAGCTTCATCTTGATTCCTAAGATGATTGAGCCAGCAAACTGGTAAAAAGCCATTTTCTTGCCCTTTACTAGAACAGTCTCCTTGTGATTCTCTACTGCACACTAGTTGTTTAGTTAAACCTAAATGTTTTCTGAAGACATATTACTTTGCATTTGGTAGCTTTTCTATGTTAAAGATGTTGTGTTTTGATTATGTTGAAAGCAAATGTTTGAGAGTACATTCTCATGGTGTTTTGTGTGTTGTAGGACATGGAGGAGGAAGAGGTATGAAGGTCACTAGCCCTTTCAAGAGACACTTTGGGGCGGCCGCTGCTCTTCCTTCCCCACTTCCATTCTCACACTACACACTTCCTTACACTAATCCTTTTGGGTATTCCATGTTTAATCTCTTACTTCTTTTCCAAACTCATCACTCTTAATAGATTGATAATCCTCTGTTTGGTCTCATTAAACTTTCTTAGGTTCTCTTCGTACTCAATGGATTACAATTATCCTACGGTACTTTTCTCAAATTCTCAGATAGCTATGAGAGTCTATACCTACTCACTTTTATCTTATATAGCTTGTTGGATTTCTCTTTATAGCAGAGCTACTACAATGTTTATGGAGGGGCGACTGCTCAGCATCCAATGTATGGCAGTGGACCAATGACTGGTGTAGCAGCAGCAGCGTACTATCCATATCTTCAGTTTGCTGAGGGAAATGGACCCGTCACTGGTTATGCCCCTCTCCACTACCCCAACCACATGTTTCATTATCCCGCTCTTGCCTCGTCTACAGGGGGAAACTACCCGCACCCCAATGGTTCACCTGTGTCTCTTGCACCTTCACCAGTCATACCATCAGGTTTGTATATTTATCTGTCTTCCACTCATTCATACACAACCTGACAAACCAGAGGTACTGATGTTCTCAGCAGTGTGCTTTGCAGTTCCTCAGGCTTGACCACGAAGGCTCATGGTTCACCTCTGATTCCATGATGCTATGTAGAGGCCAATTCATTTAAATCCTTAAGGCAAGCTTTGTTTACTAGTTTCATCCGCATGCCTCGAAGTTCTACAAGACCTGTGGCCTAACCATGGTTGCCCTTTTCCCTTTGTGCTTCTAACCCATTAGGCAAGAGCCCATAATTTGGAGTTTGGGAATCCTTGCAAGTTCTAGTTAAGTCTCACGTAGGGGTTTAACTTGGACCATTGTCATACGCATTACTCATCCTTTCATTTTTTTCATTGCATCACATGCTTCTGAACGAAGGTTTCGTTCAAGATAGCCAGTTCGAGCTGTAGAAGTAAAGAGTTACCATGTCTTGCACAGTGCCCCAGAAAGGCAAGCAATTTTGTAGAAAAAACTTAAAAGCTTAGGATTGGCTGATCAACAAGAAAGGAAATAAGGATTTCCCGGGAAAGGTACAAGAATTGAATTGCCACCACCTGGAAGCGATTGAAGTAGTGTGTGCAAAGGTGTGCTCACTACTTCGCGCAATATCCATTTTAATGTGCAGTCTTAGGATTATTAGATCTAGGACCATGTTGTTACAATATTGTCTTATAATAGAAAGCTAGAACATAAATTCTGGGACATTAAAAGAGGCACAGAACCAGCCTCATAAAACTTCCTTTGAGGATTAAGGAAGTAATGAAACCATGTATATTTTCGGTGGCTAAGCTTTGGAGTTATAGCCACACTTGAACTAACTTTTAGATTAAGATCATTCCAAAATTTCAAGACTTAGATTGCTCATTTACATTTTCAACCAACCCCACTAATGGATTGTGGGGTCATTGCATTTGCATGTTTTGCCTCTTGGGATATATTTTGGTTCCCTTTAGGTTCTTCTCATAACTTCAACTAAACCAGTTGACCAACCATGGTTAGGATTTCCGGTGAGAGGTATTCATCACCTCCTTGTCTCTCTTTTACTCTTTCCTCTGTTTCTTCAAGACTAAAAAAAACAAAACTCTTCAGACTTTTGTGTAATTTGTTGTTTTATCTTGTAAGCTGTGTGATTCTGATTCTATGTAAGAAAACAAAACCTTTCATTCTCCATCCACGGTGGTTGGAAAAATGAAACTGTGATTGCAATATTTTACTTTTATCTTGATGACAAAAAAACCCCTCTCTTATCTGAGTTATGATGATAATGTCTCCTCACAATATGTACCTAATATTCATAATCTTGGTGTAAAGAGGAACTGGGAATAGTACAGAACTGAGAATACACTTTTGACTAAAGACACACAACTCAAAACTTACTCTGACTAAAAACACAATTTGTTTTTCCTTTTCACATCAACAAATGTAGAGTCTGAACAAAGAAGAAAGGCTTCATCACTCAGCAACAAACTGTTTTATATGTAAATTATATGAACACAATCAACATATCATACATAAACCAAGGTAGGAACATGAGATTCATACCTAATATACAATCAGCAATGCTACAGACCAGAGTATATCAAACTGCAGTCTCTACAACAGAATTGCAGAAGAGAATAAGTTTATATGAATATGGTAGTAGAAGTTTAATCTGTTAACTCAAGAACGTGTACACTCAATGCCTTGACATATAGCCAACCAAACACCAAGTAGCGTTAAGCAAATAGCTGCATCAATAGCAAGAACAATCTTCACTTGACGTCGCCACTTCCTCTCAATACTCTGAGAACCACCAGATCGTCCCCTTCTCGAAACATACGTTGCTGCTACAGACGAGGCATTAGAACATTCTGTAACGTTTCCTCTATCATTTGATTTCCGATGTTCCTCTAACTCAATGCCTCTCATTGATTTCACATGATCTCTCCCTTTCTTCTTCTCTTGCTTGTTTGATCTTCCCAAAAGCGGAGCTTTCGTGGAATTAGCTGCATCGCTTTGTTGTTCAACACCATCAATGGAAGGTGATGATAAAGGAAGACAAGTGAGATCAGTCTCAAGTGAAGCTATGAGTCTTCTAACAAGCTGATCTTGAACATTGCTAAAACTAATACTCCCAGAGAAACTTCCTCTAGAATTCTTCTTATTAGCTTTCTTTAACTCATCCCTAAATTGTTCAAGAAAATCAAGAACGCTAGATCTCCTAAAAACTTCATCAACGATGGCGAAATAAACAAACCCATCTTCAATCAAGAACCCAAAAGTTCTCTTATTTATCGTTTCGAAGTACCACTTGTGAAAAGACGGAGTCTTTTCCAAGCATAACAGAGCTAGACTTTCGTTGTTGCGTTGGTCTCCGCCATTGTTGTAAGCGTACAGAATCTGATTGTCTCTTGAGACACAACAGTAGTGAATTGTGTTTTGGATTGAACTCATGTCAGGACTTTTCAATTAGGGCAGCTATGAAAATTCTCTGGTTAGCTGTGGAAAACAGAGAGTTTTAAAGATCCTTATCTTTGCCAAGAGACAACGAAAGGAATTTTGAAAAGGACCAAAGAGGAAATCGAATTTGAGAGAAAGAGAAAGCATTAAAGCAGAGAGAGGACAGGACAATATACAAGCTTTGACTCTGCTTTTTTCTTTTTCTCTTTTCTATTGCGTTATCTTCACTAAATCGTTAACTCAGCTATTAGCTAAAGATCGACCGTTTTTGTATATTTTGATTATTTACTGATTTTGTTGCAGACCATACTTATTATTTTGATTATATACTGATTTTGTAGCAGACCATACTTATCGTTTTTGCGAGCAAACACAAAGGATAATAAACACAAGTTTCTTCTCTAAGACGAGGACTTTCCCAAGAAAGTTTGATAATTTTCCAAAAGTTTCGATTTGATCTCAAACATTTGCCTTCCAATGTGTTCAAATCAAGCTCTCATTTTCACTCCTAGCAGGTGCACTAATGTTACAAGTTACAAACTTTACAGCTACATGAGGACTGAACAAAAGCTGTAATCTTCTTAACCAGGTGTACTACAATTACAACGAGCATTCTATGTCCCGACGTTGTTTCGTTCATCCTCTTGCATTTCCTTAAAGCTCTCTTCATCTTGATCACGCTCATTCGTATCGCTTTGTTGCTCTTGGCTACCATTTTCGTGGTTTACTGGCTGAGATTCCGGTTGACTCGAGAGTCCTTCATCAGGCCTCAAGAGACTCGGAGCAGGATCTTCTTCTTGGTCTTGATGGGATTGGGTTGGGATAAGAGTGAGACGGCAAAGAGGGCAAGTGGTATGTGATGTGAGCCAAAGATCAATGCAGTCCATATGAAAAGTGTGTCCACATACCGGGATAAGTTGAAGCTTGTCATCTGCTTGATAGTCCGCAAGGCACACCGAACATCTGTAAATCAAAATGTCCAAATCAATTTATTCTTCATTCTAGTTATATTATAGTTTGGCTCTCAGTTTCATGGTAATAAGTCCAATGATCTAAACTCCCAAGTTTTGCTTCTGAAATATCTCTTTCAAATTATATAATACACATTTTCCAGAAACTATACTCACATAACCTCCAAATGTTGTGTCATTTCAACCTCCATTCAAGTAACTATAGTATCTTTTCTCAACTAAGGCAAAATCAGAAATTTCACCCACCCACCAGAGAGAAAGATTCATCTTTATTCACTTCCCTAATGTACACAACATAGGTCTAATTCATTATTCATGTAACCTAACTGTCTTGAACATCACTATAGTTATTCCTATTTCATGTTGGTCTTGAAATCCATGAAAAAGGGGTTAAATTAGAGAAGGAAGAAGAAACTGGAAACTTACTGTGAATCTTTGACGGCGAAGCTCTCTTTAAAGACAAGAATGGGAAGCATCTCTCTCAGCTCTTTACTCAACCCTAATTCAGCCTGTTCATATTTAAAACCACACAAATCAATACACAACAAAACCCATCAACAAAGAAACAAAATCAATACAAACGATTCACGAGAAAAAAAGCACAGATCTTCACATGAAAAACCCATCAAGGGCAAAAAAAGTCAAATAATTGTGACAGAAGAAATAAGAAATAAAAGCAGAACTTAAAGCGTACCGTAGAAAGTGAGTTTCCGGTGATGAACGCATTTCGCATTCCGAGAGAAGACAAATCTGAGCTGCCACGACGGAGATAGACTAAGTAGAACAAGAAGAGAACAATGAATGTGAAACAGATTGGAACAGAGAAGATGAAAGCTTGATATAGTTTAAGCTCCGGCGAGTTCGTAACGGTGGATGAACTGTAATTTGCTGGGTTTGAATTGCTATAAGACATCACTACACACAGACCCACTTGACACAATGACCAAACAAAGTCTAAAATCCAATAAAGCTACTTCCTTTGAAGGAAGAAAACAGAGATCGGAGTTATTAAAAATTGAAATTAATGTGTGAGAAAAGAGAGAGATGTGGCAGAGTTTTCAGGTGAAGCATTTGGCTTTCAGTAGAGGGCAATTGTCTGTGTCCTAGATCAATTTTTTATAGAGGGGAAAATAAAATGTGAGATTTAATATGATTGGGAATTAGGATTGGAAATTAGATAAGATTATAAAAACTTAGGGAGTATTAATAAATAATAATGAATCTTTTTTTTTTTGATTAAGAAATGTTAGTTAACTTTCCCTCAGATTCTGGCCGAAAACAAGAGGATGGAAAACGTTACAAACGATGATGAGTAATCGACAAAATTCTTCATTTTTGGATATTAGCTAAAACCATCAAGAAGTTGTCTTCCTCAGGTCCTTGATTTTTATACATAGTGCTTTGTAACCAAATGGTGACACGTATTAGACGTAGACCTAGATTGATAACATTTTACATTTGGATAGTTATTTATTTCAAATAGTCCTTATCCTTAATCAAGAACAAGGACTTGATATATATGATATGACATGTACTCTGTTATGGACTTTGGTTAGTTGTAAGGATATTTTTGCTTGTCTTAAAAACATTCTTATTCTATAATCAGACACTAAACATGACTTATTTTTCTATATTTCCCACTGACATACCCCTTAAAACTATTTTCGTTTTAGTCTCAAACACTGTAATTTACAGAGGCCTGTTGCACAGACCTCCCATCGATATAGCAGAACACAAGGTTATAGAATAACCAAGTAGTGATTTTAAGCGACCCTTTCCTTTGTAGGTGTCTTTGCGGTTGAATCAACAGAGCTGAATTTGCGGACAAGGATTTTGAAACATGGCAGAAACAGGATGTATAGTCCAACGATCACGAATGGAGTCGCTACAAGCCACCCTAGTAGCTGCAAAAAAAAGTTCATTTTAAGTAAGGTTATATGACAACCCTGAACCGAAATGCATAATACATACCAGAAAGGAAAACCAATAATAGCTTTGGATTTGAGAACATTAACAATTGAAAATCCTACTTTAAGTTATTGAAGCTAAAGGATTGTATAAAGATGAGCAGCTTTGCATCAAATAGAAATGAGGTCCTTACCGCGTTGCCAATGCTTAAGAAAACATCTCGGGACGCTTGGCCAGTCAAAACCTTCTTCAGGGCATCGGATGTTAAAGGAAAATGTGGTCCACCGGTTAGTTTTTCGCCAAGCCGTAAGAAAGGCACCACCAGACTTCAATGTGAAAAACATGGAACAAAAACCAAATTACACATAAGGATTCGATTTGATACTCGAAAATTAAACAACAACTCTTTTGTGTTGTATCTTTGTATCGATTAAAGCGTAACGTCACATGCAACTGAATTGGAAAGTAAACGGTTACCTTAGTTCTATTGGAGTAGCAATGAAATTAGCCAGCATCACAGTTGGAGCATGACAAAGAGATCCAAGCGAAGCAATAGCCACTCCACATAGCAACACCGTAACACCTATAACCACAAAAGATCCCTCTGAGTAAGTTACTTTAGACATCACATACACTCTAATAATGTTCTATTAGCAACTCTTCGACAAAAACAAAAAAGCTTTGATCTTGATATAAGGAAACATAAAGTGGCACGAGAACGCACCGCAGATTGGAAATACTCCCATGGTAATGCCCAATGCCGCAGAAAAAGCCAACTGCTTTGGCTCAGCACCTCTAAAGGGAGAACAAAATCAAGCTTGTCTTAGTTTCTTACAACATCGACACTTTCATAACACAGAATATGGCAAAAGATCGAGTCTTTAGAAGATACATGGTTACATATAACTATTTAATTTGGTCACTAGTGGTACAAATAAAAAACGAATCATAGGTCAGATTATTCTGACCAAGTCAAACAGTCATGAAGTAGCACAAGTTATCTACTTGATTCCACAAGAAATAGGAAATGGATTAAACTACATTGATGAACAAGTAACCAGCTCTAGGATACGTAAAGAACGATTGATTCAATACAACAAGATAGAAAATTTTCACTTTGAATTGAAACTAAAACATGAAGAGAGCCACAGTAGAGAACCTCCGCAAGATCTGGACAAGAGGTTCGCTAATCTTCTTATCGAACCAAGATTTCAATCTAACTTTCGAAGTCGCCATCACAATTCTTCAAAACGTTAATGAATTTCTCAGCGAGTTAAAAAATTTAGTGACGAAGTGATCAAAGAAACCTGAAGAACTCAAATCGGCTTTCTTTTACCTCCACCGCTCCATAGAACCAGAATCCGGTTCGGGTAAAGGGGTCAGAACAGTTATAATGGGCTCCCGTCATGTTTTTAATTGGGCTTCTTAAAGTCCATATTATTCAACCGGGTCAACCCGATCGTAGTTTCGTCCCTATTACATTCTATTTTCTTTTTGTTAGGAGCATTTATTTCCCTCGTTAGTTTTCAAATCTTTTCGCCTTTTTGAAAATTTCCCTGAAGGTGAGAGCTCACGTAAAGCTTTTCTCTGATCTTCAGATTCGTATGAAGATCTGAATCAAAATCGTATTTGATTGCTAGGTTTGAATTGAAATCGGAGAGTGAAGTGAAGAAGAAGAGATGGAGGACTATCTACAGTATATGAGGACTCTCCGTTCTCAAATGACTGGTATAATCTTCCTCTTCGGTTTCGATTTAGGTTTTTAGCTTAAATATTATGTGGCGATTGCTTCCATTGATTCTATTGAGGTTAGATGTGGAGGATCATGCGGCGAAGGTCTCTGTCGAGGAACAGATGCAGATTACCACAATCAATACCTTGGAGAAAGATCTCGATCATGGTTAGTTTCTATCTCTCAAAGTTTTTGGATTCGAATGGACGAACAATTATGATCACACAGCATTTTTAGGTGTCTCCTGTAGATCTTCGTGGAAATTTCTGCTAATTGAGAATTCTTTTTTGTTTGGGATTCCATAGTGCTTCACTAGATTTCTGATGTTTAGTATTTTAAAATTTGTTTCCTGTGTAGCTATCATTGATTTCTTTGGTCAGATTGGGAATTTTGTTTTGTGATGATACACATCACTTTTTTTCTTTGTTTAGCTCTTTGGTATCATTTCAAAATTGGAATACCATTCTTGAATGTTGGATTGGCTGTTTTGTGATCAAACTATCGAGTATCAGAGCCTTTGTTCAAGGTTTTTGGACCCTGGATCTATCAGATCTTATATGATTCTTCCTATTTTTGGATCATTATTTTGAAGCATTGTCTGAGATGAAGAGACTAAAAGAAGAAACGGATAAGAAGACGAGGAAAAAAGGCGAGATATGCTCACATATACTTGAAAAGCAGAGGAAGATTTCGTCGATGGAATCTGATTCAGTAAATCTTGCACAGGTATGTAAAGTCTTATATGTAAGCCATGGATATGCCTTGTAGAAGCAGAAAGATGAAATCATAAATAGGTCTAATTATGCTTTAGAAATTACCTTTGTAATTTGTCACACAGTTGTTCATTTTGTGTGGTGCTTACACTAAGTGAACTGTTATCCTGTGTTGTAGAGTTTGGAGCTTATTCTACAAGAACGAGACAGTATATCTGCCAAACTTGTATCGAAAAGGTAACATCTTGCTAGAACTGGATTGTGATTCTGGAATCACCTGAAGACTGTCAGTTTCATTGTTTCTAAGTGCAGTTCGAACTATGTCAAGACGAAAGAAGAAGCTAGAGCCAAACTAGAGGAGCAAAAGGTTTGTTATTTGCATCTTCTTCATGTGATCTCATTCCTTGTTTACTAACACATTTATCTTTCTGTTGCCCTATTTTTGGCCAGGGCTGGTTTATTTCCCTTATGAGCAATGAAACTGGTCAACAAAGACAGGTTCGTTCTCCTATGAATCCTTAAATGCTTACTTCTTTACAAGACACTTTCAATATTTGCACAGTAACCGACGTTAGGATTTCTTATCCCTTTCTTGTCGATCCTTGATACTTTAGAAAAAGGAAACAAGGAATGACTTGATGGAACTATCAGATTCTGCTAGAGCAAAGCTTTATCAAGCAAAGCAGATGAGATCCAACCTTATACAGGAAAACTCAAAGGTCATTTACTTCAGATGCACTTTTACTATTGCTGCTTTTGGTTTTGGTTCTGGAACTTTGTATTTTATGAAATAGATATAGTACTTTTCCTCTTCCGGTAATTCCTGAAATAAGAAGAAAAACAATTTTGAGTACAAGATTTTTCTCCTCGAGCACCTTTCTGAATTAAATAGTTTCATTTCAGATCAAGCAATCAATTGAGCATGTGAAGCACAAGATCAATGAGTTTAAGGTAAATATCTCTGGAATCTTAGCTAGCATTGTGATTTGCATGAGTGCTTCAGTTAGAGCTTATGCTCACATCAAGATAAAATTCCACTCGGCCTATTTCTAGTTTCAATCATGTATGATTTTTCCTGCACATGGTACTGTTGTAATTTTCAATGCGTGAACAATGCAGTCAGAGTTAATGTCAGTAGATATTAAGGTTCTAGAAGAGGAATACACAGCTCTATTGTCAGATGAGTCTGGAGAGGCAGAGTATCTAAGTTCGCTGCAGAGTCAGGCTGAGAAACTGAAGGTGACATTGATTTATAGGCTTAATTTGATTATCATCACATATTGTGACCATGAACCATTCCACTTGCTGCAGGGAATTTCTTACATTGCTAAATGCAATTGTGGAAAGGAATACAATGTTGGTCTAAAGTAGGCCGAAGGTATACATGCACTATCACTTTCAGGTAGCTGTCAAACTATTATCTGAATTATGTGAACGAATCGAGAACCCAAAAAGAAGCTTTATGTGCTAGTTCTTTGAATTTGTGCTTCAGCAGACTGGGTTAATTGTTTGGTTTGTATCGTATGCTTTATTATTGCAGTATATAGTGTCTTACAGGTAAAGGTTATATGTTATGCAAGTCTCACTATGTGCATGAGAAGAGCATTTTACTGTTGGTGCAAACAAGGGTATAGCAATTGGCGTTGAATTGACAAGGCGTATATAAGTATTAGACTAAGCCACTAACTGTCAAATCTAATCGTCGAGTCTGTCATTCACAGTCATACTTGCTATACATTGCCAGGTGGAAAATATTTGCCTTTCATCACATTCTTGATTACCTGAACTTAACTGGTTTGGTGTAAATCGCTGAGACACTATATTCGAAGACGAGAGGACAGAGATTGTACAAACTAGATTTTGGGGCATAATTTAAGAAAACTTTGGAAGATAATATCAGTTACTCCAGGCCATAGTCAGTAATAAACTAGTAACACAAGTTTCTTACAATCATGAGCTCTTACAAATAGTACATTGAGTGCATATTGAATCAACAGTTACTGTAATCCATCTGCTGTCTATGCCTGTTAACTCGACAAAAGTATGCTTTCACCAACCAAATCCACCATAAACGCGTAAATTGCTCCTGATCTGTAATTACATTACGAACAGAACCTTAGGACTTAGAACAAATTACTGTTTATTACCTTCTATATTTTACACGCACAACATAAAGAACTATAACCACTACGCAGACAAGTTCACATGCATAGTATCAGTCACAATGAATTTAAGTTTTGCTTATCTACCGTTATGCAAATCAGAAATGGCAAATCACCAACTTATCCAACAAAGCTCTCTTTAACTTGAAATTTTAAGAAATTAATGCCAGGAAAAAATTGAAGCCTTAGAAGATTGCAAATTACACATGCAAAACTATTGGTCTATCCAAATGCTAGTCGAATCAAACTTGCAAGGAAACTAAAGTAGGAAATGAGGTAGTTGCAATACCTGAAACTTAGCAGCTTCAATTCAACAGAGAGTTCAATATTCAATATCATCCATATCACCCGTATACTCAGCAACTTGGTCAAGTTTAACATCAAGCATCTTGTGGTTATCTAAATCACGAACCACACCAGTTTCTTTATCCAAATCTTTCTCAACCAGATTTCCATAGACACCCTTATGCTTCCCCAATAAAACCAAAACCGGCCCTCCTCTCCTAGGCAATGCCGTCTCCAGCAACTCCTGATCCACCCCTTGAACCAACTCTTGCGTCTCATCCATCGTGATATCACAGGTCGTTGGTCCAACAACATCAACAACTTTTCCTTTCTTAAGATACAATCTCCCACCTTTCAAATCCTTACTTACTATTCGCACCTTTATATGACTCCTAAGCCATGAGGGCTTCACTTTCCTCTCTCTTGTTTGACCTCTATCATGCTTCTCACTAACTATAACTTCACTTCGACTCCCTCTCTCAGTTCCTTTACTTCGTCTACTCGCTTTCTTATCTTTCTCCTTGTCATTTAATTGTAAATCTTTCAACTTCTTTAAACACTTTTCTTCTTCCTTGGAACCCAAATCTGCTACCTCATCCACACCAACTTTCACTTCTTCTTCACTTCCAGAGAGCTTCATAACAAACAAATCATTACCCAGTTTCTCTACAATCTTACCCTTTAATCCTATATCTCTCCCTCCAATAATTCTCACCTCCTTCCCAACAAAAAACAAAACTCCACCATTAACATCTCTTAACTTATTATCAAGTTTCACACTTTCTTTCAATTTAGCCTTCGTATCCACAACCTTAGATCTATTCAAATCAAAACCTAATCCTTCCTGAGCAGTCCATTTCTTATATTCCTTAATCGGAACATCTCCTTTAGCATTCTTACCTATTCCTTGACCAGGCTTCCATCCATATCCAGCCATCAACGCAGCTCCAAATCCTTCCACAGGAACACTCTCAAAATCTTCCAATGTTGGATCATCAGCGAGTGACTCTAAATCTTTCCTCAAACTTTGTAACATAAGCTGCTCCACCGGAGCTAATTTCCCATCTACAATCGCATCACTACCAACAGATTCGTCCTTTACCATTTGACGAATATTCAAACCATAGCTGATGTTGTTATCAGATCTCTGAGAATCGACTAAAGGAGCCTCAGGCTCGAACTCGAGACCGGAACCTGTATTAGCGGATTGAAGTGGGAGATCTAGATTCTTCATCTTCTTATGAGGCCTCCATGTATTCTCAATGGGAGGAATAACGTATTTTGGGGTGGAATCAGTTAGGGTTTTCGAAGGATCGAATTCGGTGACGAACTCTTTACTATTGCCGCCGTCATCGACGGGGGTTGCTGTGACTTTGGGCTTGGATTTGGAAGGGAGAGAGAAAGAGAGCTTCATTATGATGATTCTTCTCTCACATGAACAAACGGAAATGTCACGAAGATGGTGAGAATCGCAAGGTTAAACTCGCCGGATACTCGGTGGCCGTATATATAAAGTAGATGGGCCTATTAAATGTTTAGTGGGCCAATAGGCTGAAACCTAGAGGAAAGTCCATTGTTAATGCAATGAAATGTCAAAAAGTTCAAACTTTAAAGCACTTCTTCAATCTTGATGGTTATTATAATTTTTTAAAAATAATTTAATGGTTATTTTTAATAACAATTCTGAATGAAAATTTTCTTGAATTTTTTAATGATTAAATTTTTTTAATAAATTGGAAACTTTTAATGATTTAAATGACATTTGTTGATTTTAACGATTGAATTACTATATTAATAAATGTAAAACTTTTAATGATTTAAAGGACATGTTTTTGTTGAATTTTTTTAACAAGAGGCTCGGCTCAACAAGAAGTCCAAGAAAAAACTTAAGTTACGAGGATAGAGAATTCCATATTTGATCATCGAAGGTGATTTCGAGGTTCAAAGATCATTGTTCTTACGTGAATCCATGGCAGATTTAAGTCCAAGGAAGACGAAAATGGTTTGGAAAGATGTTTTTCGGTCTAAAAAAGGAGGAGGATTGGGAATTAAATATATTGACGAAGCGAATAAAATAAGTTGTTACAAGCTTATTTGGCGGTTAGTTTTAGCTAGGTCTTCTTTGTAGGTTAATTATGTAAAAAAGAATATGATCCGGGCTAGTTCGTTTTGGTCGGTAAATATGAACTCTCAATTGGGATCTTAGATTTGGAGGAAACTGATTAAGTACAGAGATCAAACAAAGGCTTTCCATAGGATGGAGGTGAGAAATGGAAAGGATACTTCTTTTTGGTATGATGAATGGTCTCTTTTGGGTCGTCTCCATGATATCTTAGGAGATAGGGGATGCATTGATATGGTATTCAGTTATTGACTACTATGGAGGAAGTCCTAGTCTCTCACAGTGTCAGAGGAAGACGAGCTACATTGTTAAGTAAAGTCGAGGAGGAGATAGAAAAACTGCGCCTTAAGGGTAGTTTGGACCTAGATATATCACTTTGGCGACACACAACCGATTTGTTCAAGCGTAATTTCTCATCGAAAAATACTTGCAATCAAATACGGGCCGTAGTGCCGGTATTGGATTGGTACAAAGGGGTATGGTTTTCTTTCGCAACACCAAAATAATCCTTCTGTGTTTGGCTTGTTGTTCATAATAGGTTATCTACGAGGATAAGATGCTTGCTTGGAATCAAGGAGGACATACAACCTGTGTTTTATGTTACCAAGTTTTGGAGTCTCGAGATCACCTCTTCTTTGGTTGCAGCTTCACGTCTCACGTTTGGAATAAACTCTCTCATGAGGTACTCCAGCAGCGACATGTCTCACGATTTGGCGATATCATCTCTATCATATCTGGCTCTACTCTTGGCGGTACTCACATATTTATATTACGATATGTTTTTCAAGTATCTGTCTATGTTTTATGGCATGAGTGTAATCGACGAAGGCACATCGAAATACCCAAGGATCAGAGGACTCTCATCAAAACCATAGACATAACCGTCCACAATTGTCTTTCGATTCCCTAGAGGGAAGGGAATTCTTGGATAGCTTATGTGTTTGGTTCAGAGCTACGGAAAATTAATGTTGCTTTCAATGTTTGTTCTTTTTGGTTTTTTAATCCTTCTTTTCAGCTCTCTCGAAAATAGGATATACTCTTTTTCTCAAAAACCGGTTTTATCCCAGTTGGGTTTTCTTATTTTTGGGTTTTAAGTAGGTCCCCATTTTTGATCAACATTTAGAGCTTTTATTTTTTCATTTTTATACCCTTTTTAAAAAACGGTTATACTTATTGTAAAAAAGTATTTTTTTGAATATAATTTTACATAATATTAAAGAAAAAAAGAATCCATGGCAGATTTCTAATTGTTAAAGACATTTTTAGGATCAAACTAAAAAAATTCCAATGTAAATATTTTGTTTTCCAAATTTTTGTTTGAACCATAATTAATTTTGTTAAACAAAACTTAACTAAAATTTCCTTGTTTCAATCTCAAATCAAAATTTATGAGACATTCTTCGGGAAAATACTTATAAAACAAACTTGCACTCGATTACAAACTTTGATATTTAATTTGTTTTTATTTATATTTTGACTGCTTATTCAATAATATCGCAATTAGTGTCTTTTCTTAAAGTGTACGAGAATTTTTTTGAGTTCTTGTTAGTAATTAATGTTCCTCTTTTTTCATCTCTCTAACATAATCCGGATATATTTTTTAAAAATTATGGAAACATTTTTGTTTCTTGTCTATTTCAATTGCTCACAAAATTGAAAGGCAAGCATTTTCAACATAACAACGTTTAGTTTAGTTTTTTTCTAATTCTACGAAAATCTTTTTGAGTTCACGTGTGCAATTTATGTTCGTCTCTCATATCATTAACATCATTGGTAAAAGTTTTTTTTTATAACTATGAAAGTTGTTTATGTATTTTCTCTATCAATTTGACTTGACTTGCTTATGGAATATGTTAATATCTTTTTCCTATGTCTCCATTGTTCGAATCACTTGTCTCTTATGGGAATCAGAACGAGCAGCCATTGGACTCCACTGGATAACGCTTATGCTCCCATCGCAGTGTAGTGAGACATAGAGAACTATTAATCCTTCATGGAGTTGATCCACTCCATGTTGCAGACCTTATAACATATTTGTTGAGGGCGAAGAGCTACTTTGGTGTTGTTGAGATCAGAGCAGTAGCGGACAATAACGAACGGCTTACAACTCCCATCCGAGAATGTCTAATGGAACCGGCAAGTGGGATCATGTTTCATAGTTGTGGCTGCCATAAAGTAAAATATATTTTATTAACTTAATCATATATGCGGCTTAGGAACCGTGTTTTCATGTATGCGCGTGAAGCTTATTATGATACATGTGCCGACAACCATAGCGTGAAAGGTTTTTTTTTTAATACGGAAGTTTTGTGGTTGTAGATTTTGTGAACTCATAACCTATTTTATATAACTGAATTGAATAATCTCTCTTGAAAGTTGTTTCCTTTTCAATTTGAATTGAATTGTTCACCAATATTGTTTTGTCTTTTGTCCTTATTTAGGCGGTGTATTGGATAGAAACAATTAGAGTTATTTGAGATGATTTTGATGAATTTTAGTAAATTAAGAATTTTGTTATTAAATTCTCTGAAATCTCATCTAAAATCATGGTATTTTGATATTTAAATTTTTAACTAAATTTTTTTTTTCTGAATTTTCATTTAAAACTTTCAAATCCAATTATTAAAACATTTTCAAAAACAGTGGGTTTGACTATAGATTTTAATTAATCCAACAACACTGGATTTTAAAAAGTATTTTAAAATTTATGTTTCAGTAACAAATGATTTGTGATTTTGACTCAAATCTCTCTAAATGTTCAGTTCAATACATCCCTCTTAGTTCATTTTGGAAGAAATCATTTGTTTGTTTCAAATGAACTTGATTCTTTTATGTCAGATGACCATCTCGATTATGTATTTTTATTTCATAGCTTCTTTAATTGAGCTTTTGCTTTTTGGTTTCGCAGGCGTCAAATGGATCAGAGATTTATTGCTTTTTTTTTGTCAATAAAGGATCAAAGATCTAATGCTAAGATCGATTTTCACTGAAGAACCTGAGACGATTTATATTGAAGAATAACTTCATATCTTGTTATTTTTCTGAAGAATAACCACATCATAAATATTTTAACTTTTTGTACTTATCTATTTTTTTATTCTACAAACATTCTTTATTATCAGACCAGTCTCAAATATAATCTGAGTATACGGTGAGTTTTGCTCTTTGCTCTTTGTTTATGTTCGGGCCCTAATTTAATAAAAAAAAATTCCAACTTGTTTATAAGCAAATAATTCAATGTTTTGTTTTGTTTTTGATGATGAAATAAATAATGTATGTCTATATCTTCGAATTGTAAAATTTTATGAGACTAAAGGAAATATAATATAATCCGGTTTCTTTTATGACTTAGCTAATTTCTTTTTTCATATTACAATTTCTCATTCAATTTGTTTTTTGTCAGTTCATTAAGTTAACTTCATTGGTTTTTAAAAGCTTAAACCAATCAGACTAATAATTTGAAAAGTTTTTATCCAAAAAAATAAAAAGAGTTTTCGGGATAAATACCTAAAGAAAATGGCAGTTCTCTTATATGGCCTCAAATGAAGTTTTCGGGCCAAATTTAGCTTACACGCTTCATTTAGGCCAGATTTAGCCTCCATTAAATGATAAAAGACAATTATACTCTTCTTCACACATACACAAAAATTTCCAGAAACAACATTTCACAACAAGAGCGATTTTTAGAAATACCTAATTTCATGACTCTCCGACGAATAACAGTATTGACGAAAATAACAACAATGTAACTGAGGCAGACCGAAGGTATGATGATTATGTTTATACCTCAATCCCAAATCGAAATCGAAAATTTTGATCGTGTTCTTCTTTGAAATCAAGGTTTGGATCTGAATTCAGTTCTGGTTTGGATATTAATTCAATTCAGTTCTGGTTTGGATATGATTTCATGTGTTTCTTCATTGATTTTGTGTTTCCGGGTATATCAATTGTTTGTAGGCTTTCATTTCTCTTAGTACTTCTCTACATGACTGTGTTGTTTCATATGGGTTTTAATTCGATTATACGCTTATTCATGGCTTGAATTTGGGGTTTCTCATCTCATCATCCTCACAGAGAGGTAATGATTTTGACGATTTCAATTCGACTATAGGTTTAGAAATTGAGTTCCAATTATTAGTTTGTTAGGTTTTAGATCGTCCAAGTTATTTCACATATACTATATTATTTTGATTCTAGTTGTTCTCTGTTTTTTCAATTCCAGATGGATTTAACTTTGAGAAACCCAAAAAGATCCTTGATTTGAAACAACTTAATCAAAAATATAAAAGTTTCAGTAGTTATAAAAGTTTCCTCCATTAAATTAGGTAGCCAGAGATGGCTAAATAACCAACATGATTCCACTAAATTAGTTAGCCATCTATGTATTCCACCAAAAAAATAGAAGGTTCTAAAAATAGAACACATACCTCAAAGTCTTGTTTCAGTAGTTTGAATCCAAATATTTTGTAGTTTTGGTAGTTGAATCATAGTGTTTTGTTTCAGTAGCTTCAATCTGAGTACTTTGTAGCTTCACTATCTTGAATATGTTGTAAACTTAAGTTCAAGAATTCTGAATGTGTGTGCTACTCGATGCATTTCCTTCATACTGATTTATGTTTATTGTAGGTGCACACATTTGAAACTTTCGCTTTATAAGACTGAGAAATATTTTGAAGAATTGATCATAAATAGGTAAATTTCTATGATTTTCTCTCTATGAATTGTAGTGTTTTTGTACTGTTTCAAATAGATTTGATGTTGATTTGAGTTTCTCTGATCCCAATCTCACACTTGAGACTTATAAAAATTGGGAACAAACAGATTTGGAAAGGATCCATAGTTATTTAGGAAAGATATGGGAAAGATTTGTAGTATTTTAGGACGTCATACTAAATTTAAGAAGATATTCGTAGTTTGCAAAATATTTTCCAAAATGCTTCCAAAATGATTCATGTGTTATATATATGTAATTTGGAGGAAGCATATTTTAGAAACTACGAATATCTCCTTAAATTTAGTATGACCATCCTAAATTACTACGATTCTTTCCAAAATCTTTCCTAAATAACTATGGATCCTTCCCAAATCTATTTGTTCCCAAGTTTTTGGAGTCTCAAGTGCGAGACTGTGATAAAAAAATTCAAATTAACATCAAATATATTTGAAACAGTATAGAAACACTACAACTCATAGAGAATAAATCATAAAAATTTACCTATTTATGATCGATTCCTCAAAAACTTTCTCAATCTTGTAAACCGAAGGTTTCAAATGTGTGCACTTGCAATAAACATAAATCCGTATGAAGGAAATGCATCGAGTAGCACACACATTCAGATATCTTGAACTCAAGATTACAACATATTCAAGCTAGTGAAGCTACAAAGTACTCATATTGAAGCTACTGAAACAAGACACTATGATTCAAGATACTGAAACTATAAAATGCTTGGATTCAAGCTACTGAAACAAGACTTTGAGGTATGTGTTATATTTTTTTTGGTAGAATACATAGATGGCTAACTAATTTAGTGGAATCAATTTAGTTATTTAGCCATTTTGGCTACCTAATTTAGTGGAAGAAACTTTTATAACTACTGAAACTTTTATAACTACTGAAACTTTTACATCGTTGATTACGGTGTTCAAATCAAGGATCTTTTTGGGTTTCTCAAAGTTAAATCCATCTGGAATTGAAAAACAGAGGGCAAGTAGAATCAAAATAATATAGTTCATGTGAAATAACCTAGATGATCTAAAACCTATCAAACTAATAATTGGAGCTCATTTTTCAAAACCTATCAGTCGAATTGAAATCGTCAAAATGATTAACTCTTTGTGAGGATGATAAGATGAGAAACCCAAATTCACGCCATGAATAAGCGTATAATCGAATTAAAACCCAGATGAAACAACACAGTCATGTAGAGAAGTACTAGGAGAAATGAAATCATACGGAAAATTGATATACTAGGAAAAAAAAAATCAATGAAAAAGCACATGAAATCATATCCAAACCAGAATTGAACTGAATTCATATTCAAACAAGAACTGAATTCATATCTAAACCTCGATTTCAAAGAAGAACACGATTAAAATTTTGATTTTGATTTGGGATTTCTCAATCCCAAATTTGGAAAAGAAAGTATAAACATTATCATCATACATTCGATATGACTCAGTTACATTGTTGTTGTTCTTTCTCACTACTGTTATTGGTCGGAGAGTCGTTGGAGAGTCACAAAATTAGGGATTTTTGGAAATCACCATCGTCGCAAAATGATGTTTATGAAATTTCTCTGTTTTGTAAGGAAGAGTAAAATTGTCTTTTACCGTTTAATGAAGGCTAGCTGGCCTAAATGACGCATGTGGGCTAAATTTGGTCCGAAAACTTCATTTGAGACCATATAAGAGAATTGCCCAAAGATATAAGTGTTTATATATAAAAAAGCACACAAAAAAACTCGTTTCAAAAATATCAGCTTGCCAAGAAATCTTGGTGTTTCCATGGCAATCTGGCATCGTCTTTGATGTATCTCCGGTGAACTATACATTTGATGTTATGGCTATGAGTTCCGAGAAACTCTCCTTTGTTATCCCTGATGTTTTCATGATTGGCCCGCGCGTTGATGACCTCACGCTCTCTTACTGTACGTCATGCTTATGTCTCAACAAAATAAGCATTATCGAATTCGAGACTTGTGTTCTTGCTGCCTCCATGACCATGGAAGAGGTATTCAAAGGTAAACAAAACATACATGTTTTAATTATCTATTTATTCTCTGAATTTTGGTTGATTTTTTCAATAGAAGTTTGGTATCTTGATCCTTGTTTTAGAAGATTTATTTTTTCATTTTCTTGTATTATAATCCAATTGTGGCATTGTCAGAACAAAGGAATTCAAGAAGGAAATGTTTGACAAGGTTCAACTAGAGTTAAACCATTTTGGTCTTGTGATCTACAACGCCAATGTGAAGCAGCTTGTTGATGTGCCTGCTGGATATGAGTATTTTTCTTACTTGAGTCAGAAAACTCAGATGGAAGCAGCAAACCAAGCAAAGATCGATGTAGCAGAAGCAAAGATGAAGGGAGAAATCGGTGACAAAGATACAAATTATGGAAACATTAATTTCTTGGATTCTCTGTCATTTGAATCATGATGTTTTTGTTATACACACAGGTACAAGAAGCAAAATGGGAGTTATACACTAAGCAAAAGCAAGCAAAAGCAGTTTTTTACGAGAAGGAGAAGCAAGCGGAGGCGATGAAAGCTGTAGTAGATGCTTTTTTCTATTCAAAATAGAGAGATGCAGAGGGGCTTGTAGCCATGGCTGATGCTCAAGGGAATTATATAAGGACCATATTAGATGTAGTTAACAATGATTACTTATACATGAGAGAGTTCTTGATGATCGACAATGGTGTTTATCAAGATATTGCCAACACCAACGCAGTTGCAATCAGAGACCTCAAGCCTAAAATCAGTGTATGGAACCTTGGTGGTACTGATCAAGGGATGCGTGGTGGTGGTTGTGAAGATGTGTCAGGACTTTACCAACAGATTGATCAAACCGAAAGATCAAACCCACCACAACCGAGTTGGGCCATTGCTGGGCAATGAGCAAACCAACCAGATATGGTCATGAAGACACATTAAGCTTTAATGATACTTATGAGGTGTTTTTTTACTTAGAAGGACTCCTAATTTAAGTAGAAAACAAGGAGCAAAACATTTTCAAATCAAAATAAAGGATCTCCGGCTAGTATAAATAGAGACACAAGTTCTACATACGAGACCATCCAGAAAAGAGAAGAAAACAAAAACTAAAACCTTTGGTAGAGAGAGTTATAGTTCTTAAGGGTGCTTCGGATGGGGTTTATGCATAGGTTTCTTCTTATTGTTCTTCTTAGTCTCGGGGTTGGGAGTGGATGTTACACTTCCTAGGCATAGCATCACGTAGAGCTCTTCTTAGTGAGGTACCTATCACAAAGAAAGCAAGATAGTTAGTGAGAGACTAGATACAAGATTGTAACAAACAAAAATTATAAACTCTTATTGGATGTTTGTGAGTTTAGCTCACTCGAGACGTACTCTCTAATTGAGAGGAACTCATTTAATTCTTGTTGTTGATTCTTCTTATTAACATACAAAGTTGAAGTTAACCTAACCACTAATTGGATTAAAACCTAACAAGTGGTATCAGAGTATCCAGGACAAAGCAGAAAGCTATTCATATCAAGTTCTGCAATTCCTAAAGTCATCTAGAAAAGGAGTTTTGTGTGATTATAGCTTTCAAATCTGAAACATGATAATCATGGAGCCTAACTCCAGAAGATATGATGTGGAGAAGTTTGATGGAAAGGGGGATTTCAGTTTATGGATATAGAAGGTGATATGCTAGTTGGAGTTACTTGGTTTAGACTCGTGTCTTAAAGAAACCAATCCATCTAGCTTAGGTGAAAGTGATTCCTTAGATAAAGGAAAAGAAGTTACAAAAACTTTACCTGAACTAAAAGTGAAAACAGATCCGGCACAACAAGAGAAAGAAAAAGAGCCAAAAACACGATCTGTATGTGCCTAGGAGATGTGGTACTACGGAAGATCATGAAGGAAAAGACAACAATAGCTATCTGGCATGCTCTAGAAAGGGACGATCAATCTAAGTCCCAAGCAAACATCATATGCTTGAAACATAAGTTCTCATGTTTCAAGTTTAGAGAACATAGAAGTATTGAATACAACCTGAAGATCAAGCTATTCAACCTGAAGACATATTCTTAAAACTGATCAACGACTTGGCTAGCTTGAATATCAACATCTCAGATGAAGATCAAGCTATTTAAATCATGTCTGTATTACCACATCCTTATGAAGCTCTAAGGGATACAGTTAAGTATGGAGCCGACAAGACTCAGACCTTAAGTATGGATGATGTCACTAGTTTTGCTTACTCAAAAGAGATTGAACTAAAGGAGAAAGATCTGCTAAAAACAAGAGGCAACTCTGAAGGTCTCTTTGTAAGAAAATGAAGAAACGAAAACAGAAATAATGGACAAAGAGGAAATCGTTTCAAGAGCAGGGACAAGAGATCAAAGTCAAGGCAGAGGACACATTTAAAGAAAAGAATATATTTGATCTGCGGAATAGAAGGACATTTCAAAGACGAATGTTCTGAAAGAAAAACTAACAACGCGGCTAATGTAGCTAAAGATGTTGAACTACCTATGGTGCTAACAGCCAGCCTACAAGACACTAAAGACGAATGGGTGATGGACTCAGGATGCACTTTCCATATCACACCAAACAAGGAGGTGCTATTTAACCTTAAAGAATTCAATGGAGGAAAAGTTCTTATGGGCAACAACACTCATAGTGAAGTCAAGGGGATAGGCAAATTAAAAATACAAAAACTTGATGGGAAAATTGTGACACTAACTAATGTGAGCTATATGCCAACAATGGGCAGAAACCTCATATCATACGGTCAGTTAGAAAAGAATTGCTGTAAATATGTTGGTGGAAACTTTACAGTCACATTGTACAAGGATGGCAAGCAAGTACTCACAGGAAAATATCAAGATAGATTGTACTATCTGCAAGGAACAATGTTAAAAGGAGAAGCATCTATACCTAGAGCTATAAAAGAGTTCTTTATGGGATATCCTCAAGGAACAAAATGGTACATGATTTGGTTACCAGAAGAAAGAAAATGTACCATTAGCATGAATGTGGTATTTAATGAAGATAAACTATACCAAGAAGCTAGAGCTAAAAGTCAACCTAAAGCTAAGAATAAAAAGGTCACTTTGAGAACAGAGTTGATCCAAGGACTAGACAACATTGTCACGGTTCAAAGTTCCTCGGATCAAGGTGGAGCTATTTCAGGAGAAAATGAGGATGAGGACAACTCCGGTCAAGGTGGAGCATCCTCAGATACAGAAGCTGAAACACAAGGTGAAACAAAGGAAGAACCTGAAACAAAGGAAGAACCTGAAACACAAGGTGAAACAAAGGAAGAACCTGAAACATATGAGGTTTTGGAAGAAGAAGAAGCATAAGAATATTAATCACTTGATGATTATTTACTTGCAAGAGATAGAGCCAGAAGAGGAAATATTCAACCTCCACAGAGATACGAAGACTCTTTTCATTATGTGGCTTATGCACTAGCTTGTGCAGAGGATTTGGAGCTAGATGAGCCAAAAATCTTAGGAGAAGCTAAAAGAAGTAAAGAGTGGAAGAAATGTAAACTACCTATGGGAGAAGAGATGAATTCCTTACACAAGTATGAAACATGGGAGGTTGTTCCAAAGCCGGTTAAAAAACAATTGGTTGTAAATGGATTTTTAAATTAAAGGAAAGAATTCCCGGAGTTGAAATATTTAGACACAAAGCTAGGCTTGTAGTAAAATGATTCACACAAGTAGAAGGTGTAGACTACAATGAGATTTTCTTACATGTTATGAAACATGTTTCCATACGGATCATGTTATCAGTTGTGGTGAATTTTGACGTTGAATTAGAACAACTAGACGTCAAGACTACTTTCTTACATGGCACACTGGATGAAGTTATCTATATGGATCAGCAAGAAGGTTTCATTGAGAAAGGAAAAGAAGACATGGTATGTCCTTTGAAAAAATCTCTCTATGGCTTAAAACAATCTCCTAGAAAATGGAATCACAAGTTTAATAACTTTATGAAGTCACAAGGATTCGACAGAAGCATCAACGATCCTTGTGTCTATTTCAAAGGATCAACTATTGATGATCAGGTTTTTCTGCTACTTTACGTTGATGATATGCTAGTGCTAGCTAAGGATTTGGAGAAGATAGCAATTCTAAAAAGGAGCTTAAGCATAGAATTTGAGATGAAAGATTTAGGATCAGCAACAAGGATTTAAGCATGGAGATCATTAGAGATCGAAAGAATGAAATCCTAAAATTGTCACAAGGAAGATGCCTAAGGCAAGTGCTACGGTCATTTAATATGATGGATTGTAGGGTTGTTGTGTCTTCGGTTAACACACAGTTGAAGCTTAAAATCTTGACACATGAAGAGTTGGTCAAGGAGATGGCAATCATGGAGGAAATGACATATGCAAGTGCAGTAGGCATCCTAATGTATGCAATGATTGGTGCCAGACTAGACCTTTCCTATGCCATTTTCTTAGTCAACAAGTACATGGCTAATCCAGGGAGGATTCATTAGAATGCAGTGAAGTGGATACTAAGGTATCTTAAAGGCACTACTAATCTAAGTTTAATGTTTACAAAAACATGACATTTAGACATAGAAGAGTTTTGTGACTCTGACTATGCAACTGATCTTGACAAAAGAAGATTGGTTACAGGATATGTGTTTTGAATTGGTGGAAATACGGTAAGCTGGAGAACAAGTCTACAGCATGTGGTGGCATTATCAACCACAGAGGCCAAGTACCTTGCTCTCACAGAAGCAGCTAAAGAAGGGATTTGACTACAGAAAATTTGTGATGAATTAAACATAGGATCTACGTGTTATAAACTATGTTGTGATTCACAGAGTGCTTTTCATTTAGCTAAAATCCGGTTAATCACGACATGACTAAATATATAGCTACTATATATCCTTTTATTCGAGATTTAGTTAAAGACGACTCTATTAATATCATCAAAATCCACATATCACAAAACCCAACAGACATGATGACGAAAGGCTTACCGAGAAATGCGTTAGAGGGTTTCACAGTAAAAGTGAAGGTTGTCGCCTGATTTGGCGAGAGCATACTCTGAAATAGCCCTGTCGATTGCATGTTTCAGAGAAAAGAAAAAAAAGGAAAATACATTAGTTAGAAGCGGTAAACGTCTTGGTAACAAATCGACAAAGTTAGATTTAAGATTTAGAAGCGGTAAAGCAAAAGTTGGAAAGAATCTGGTGAAAAGAAGAGAATTAATTTTCACAAAGCGGCAATGTGTCGAACTCCTTGTGTTCTTCTGCACCTGAAGAAGAGAAATAACAAGTCAAAGTTTTGGGGCTTAGAAACTCAAAGAATTAGAGAATCTGAATCGTCACTATGAAGAGACGAGGTTGAAGATTGTCGTTACCGATTCCTTGAGTCACAATGGTGTTCCGGAAAATCGTCTCCAGCATGTCGTGTTCGAAGATAGGAGATTTCTTGGAGGAGCTGCCGGCATCCATTGAAGAGAGCATTGGAAGTGTCAGAGGTTTTCTTGGTGCGAGAAACAAGTCAGACTGGTACAAGTCTGGACAAGGTGGAGATTTGTGAAGATGTATCAGGACTTGACCAACGGATTGATCAACCCGAAGATCAAACCCATCACAACCGAGTTGGGCCATTGCTGGGCCATGAGAAAACCAACCGGATTTGGGCATGAAGACCCATTAAGCTTTAATGATACTTATGAGGTGTTTCTTGACTTAGAAGGAATCCTAATTCAAGTAGGAAACAAGGAGCAAAACGTTTTCAAATCGAAACAGAGGATCCCCGGCTAGTATAAATAGATACACAAGTTCAACATAAGAGATCATCCAGAAAAGAGAAGACAACAAGAACTAAAAAATTCGATAGAGAGAGTTATAGTTCTTAAGGGCACTTCGGGTTCTTCGGATGGGGTTTATGCATTGGTTTCTTCTTATTGTTCTTCTTAGTCTCGGGGTTGGGAATGGGTGCTACACTTCCTAGGCATAACAACACGTTAGTGCTCTTCTTAGTGAGGTACCTATCACAAAGAAAACAAGAGACTTAGTGGAGACTAGATACAAAATTGTAACAAACGAAACTTATAAATTCTTATTGGATGTTTTTGAGTTTATCTCACTCGATACATACTCTTTAATTGAGATAAACTCCTTAAATTCTTGGTGTTGGTTAGTCTTATTAAGATACAAACTTGAAGTTAACCTAAGCACTAATCGGATTAAAACCTAACAGTGGTAATGGTAATACTATGAATGATATTGCTGGACTATACAAGATGTTGCCATCTATTATTGATACGGTTTATGAGCAGACCGGAAAGCAGCCACCGGCTTGGATTGGTACACTACAAGGTGCTTAGGCTTAGCCCAAACAATCACTTCAGGCTGAACAACACAAAACAGAGGTTGAAGATCTCATTAGTGCTTATTTTATTTTATTTTACTTTGAGCATTTATGGATTTTCTTTTATGCTTCAAAACTTTTGTAGATAATTTCATTAGTATCTGACAAATGTGAAGGTTACTCATAATGTAGTCTACCTAGAAGAAATTAATCAAGAAAACATATGACCATCAAAGCCCTACGTAATCAATGACAATTGATAACTAGTGCTTTACTACATAGTATAGTCTACCTAGAAGGAATTAATCAAGAAAACATTTGTTTGAGACCACAAGTTAAAACTTAAGACAATGGACCATTAATTTAGAGTTTGATCATTGGTATATATTAATCTTAAGTGCTCCTTTCGACAGTCCATTATGTTAAGTGCTAGATGATGTATATATCAATGTTGTACAATTTTTCTTCTAATAATCTGCGTTTCCAACAAACCAAGAGAATTTAAAAAATGTTGTATAGTATTGAGCTTAATTAATCTGATCTAATCCGGAAGCTTTGGCCTAATTTAGAGCTATGAAATATTTACCTTGGATTTTGGAAATAAAATATCAAACAATGATTTCACAGCGAACCATTGTAGCTATTTCCAAAAATGAAATCATAACTTAATAAGTTAGTTGGTTTTTTTTTTCTTTTTTAACTCTAACTTGAATTTAGAACCAAAGGTTTCCGAAATCAAATAGAAGCAATAACCAAATCATGTAAACTGCACATAGAATATGGATATCATATGTGCGATGGCCTTATAATGATGCGACAAATTTCCCAAGAATTTTTTTTTCAAAGGAAAACTTTCCTTTAAACTGGACTCTCTTTTTTTTCATATTTCCTCAAGTACGAACCCACCTCTCTTTTTTTTTTTCCTTTCTTTTTGTTCGTGTGGATTTGGAACATTATTTTAAAGATATAAATTTTAGTTTCCTCTTTTTTTCTTTACTCTCTTTATACTCTTATTTTCGAGTTATTATTGTGGACTTCATAAAAAAATGTGTGCTTCGTTCTTTCCTTTAAACGTTTCCCAAAACAATTTCCTACGCAATATGGCTTTTTCAATGGTGAAACTGGTGGAGTTGAAGAGAAAGAAGTGGCAGTCCAAGCTCCAACATACCAAGAGGCAAGTCTTACGCCGATGTCTTAGCAGAGTTTTGAGTTGATGGAATCCGGCCATCTGGCAGAGAAACACCTCTGTCTCCTTGAGAAAAAGTATGAAGTCGAAGAGATGAAAATCACTGTTGAGTGGTCCACATCGAGAAGCTTATGTATCAAGTTTTCTCAAATCCAGTGGAATGGGAGCAAGCGATAGAAATTCAAAAGCTCTTCTTCGAGTTCCTGGTTCTTGTGATGGTTTGGTCTGCTTCTACGATTTGGATCATCTCTACGTTTATCTATTCAACCAGGTAAAAAACTTTCAGTTGGATTTGGAAGAGATGTTGTGACAGGAACATACAAAGTGATGGTTTTGTACGGCTTCGACAGAGTGGAAACTGTGGTTTTCGATATCGACACTAGCAAGTGGAGGCGGAGATACAAAACCGCTGGTCCAATGCCACTTTCTTGCACTCCAAGCCATGAAAGAAACCCAGTCTTTGTAAACGGCTCACTCTTCTGGTTAATGGCAAATGACTTTTCGGATATACTAGTCATGAATCTTCACTCTGAAAGGTTCCGCACTGTGTCGCAACCCAAGGACATTGATGTGTCCTTGGGTGACATTTACATGTACTGTGGTGAAGATTCAACATGTGGAGTCTCGAGGACCGTCTCTGTGTCACTAATTTAAAACAATGTATACATTCATACGTGTGCGTTCATATGCAGAACAAGCTTAGTGAGAGGTGGGAGAGAACTAGATTTAATCTCTTAAGTATCTTTCCTCCATTACCCTTGAATTGCGCTTGGTTTTCACAGACCTTGGTTTCTCCTTACCAGTCGTTGTCTTCGACATCTAGGCAAAGACAGAGTGGTACCTCTGTACAATGTCAGTAACTTCTTCCTCTCTCGCTCTCATTTAGATTGCTTCTCCATGAAGTAAACAAAATTGTTTCAAGATTTGGATTCATTAAAGTATTTTTTCTTCTTAACAGTTTTAGGAAATGGAAATGCAAGAATCATGGACGCACCGATCGAGCTGCATGTATCTGTTTGTACACCAATGATGCAACTCTAAATTAATGGTCCATTGTATCAAACAAATGTTTTTTTGATTAGTTTCTTCTAGGTAGACAATAATATGTTGACTTAGTATGTAGTAAACATAAACCGTCGTGCATGTGCTTTAGTTTGTACCCTATTGAGGGGCGGATCTGACCATAATCTCCAATACATTTCTCGATTCAGATTCAGAAATATATTGAAATACACTTCCTCTAATAATGAATTTTTTTATAATTTTTTTTTAAATCGAAAACAAAGTAAATTCCCAAAAACCCTTTAGATTTTCAATTTATTACATACAAAATCAGATAAATCTAGTTGATTCAACTAAATCAGAACAAGCCCAACCCATTAACATAAATCAATCCAAAATTAATTAAAGTTCAGCCTAAAAACAAAACAAAAAATTGAGATAGAAAACTATCGATAAAAACATCCAATTTTATCATTTTTTCCTCTCTCTCTCTCTCTTCTTCTCTTTCTCTCCTTCAACTTCAAAACCCAGAAACCAAGAAATTCATAAACCCTAATTTCTTCCAAATTGTTTTGACTTTCTTTGTAAATCCAATCCAAAAAACCCTAATTTCTTCTAAATTTTTCTTTTTTTCTACATCTTTGTAATTGTTCATCTCCAAAACCTTCAAAATCTAGGGTTTTCGGCGTGAAACGAAGTTCACATCTCTTCATCAGGTTTGGCTTTCAATTTTAGAACTTATGGTTTAAAGAAATTGTTGTTTTGGAATTTTATTAGGATTTATTGAAATTTATGGGCCTGAATACTTTTGGGTGGAGTTTGATCGAGTTATTGTGAATAAGAGTCCAATTATAGTGAACTAGGGTCAATTTATTGTGCAATGTGAATTAGGGTCGAGTTATTGTGAATTGTGAATTAGGTTTGGTTATGAAATTTAGTTTGAATATTTAGATTTGTATTTTTCTTAAGAGGTCTCGATGTTTTCTTGTCTACGGGTGATCCCCTTCAGATTCACTTGACTAAAGAACCAATTGTGGAAAAGTATACCAAAGCTGCCTCTGTAAATCATAATGTTTGCATTATGCAGTCATGTCACACATCATAGACCATGAAAGTTAATCATCCTTAGATAAATCTTATTAGCTTTGGATGATTTATATTGTATCTTTTGCAATTGCAAATACCAAGGAACATTGAAACTTCTCTCTATTCATATTATATTCTGGTGGGATTTAGTTATAGTGATGTACTTACTGAAAATAATAATTGAAAAGTTCAGGTTTGTAAGCTGAGTGCATGTGACATGTGCGAGATATCTCGTAACTCAGTATACTAGTCAAGTTTCTCACATGCCTTGAAGGTACTTATTCTATCAAACAGCCTATATTGTAAATTAACAAGATGCCTCTTCTTCTGATATGCTTATAATACTAACTATTTGACATGATTTAGTCCCATTGGATTAGAAAAGACTGCTACAAAAAAAGAACATGATGGAAACGACATTCATAAAACAAATGTGCCTCACATAAGGGTGGAGTGTCGTGACACTGTAGGGGAAGAAGTTTATATATGCTTCACACATATTTATATTTTTATAGGAAAAAGAATTAATTAATGAAGTTGATGCATATTTGGAAAGAGGAGATGCAACAAGTTTATCTGGGAAAAGTTGTTCTCTCATATGAAATTATTCCATAAAAACGGCAATCAAAAATAGAAATGTGTAAGAATCTAAAATGTATGTGTAGCAACTCAATAATCTTTACCACTTCTGTTTCAATATTTTCTTATGCCTCTAGATGATTGAATTTCAAGGAAACACATAAAACATCTTGAGAAGTATACAAAGCAGGAACCTAGTAAATAGGGTAATACTATGAATGGTTATATTGTGCTTTGAGTAGAAAGAGATTTGGATTTCAAATCATATTTTGTTTTAAAGATTCTATAAATCTATTATCCTTTTTTTGTTTATAGAGGATACAATAAGAGCTCTACTTCTAATTGAGAATATGTTTTTATTAGAATGGAAACGATGTTCACTTTGGTGTTCAATACAAGTTATGGATTCTTAATTTTCTGCTTTTTGGATCTCAGCTTTTGAATTATTATGCTCGTAATTTTGAGACCACATAGGTGTCTATCTAAGTACTTCTTCATGTTTTTATCCTTCTTTACTATTAGATGCATTTTCTTTATTCTTTTTTTTTCTTAAATAAAAATATGTTCTGCTGAAAAAAATAAAAATATCTTCTTTCTGTTTTATTTTTATGTTTTTAATTTCAGTTAAAATTTTAACAAATTTGAAAGTCATCTTTTCCTACTGTACAGTATACCAACATTTTAAATTAAAAATGTTAGTAAACAATATTATCTCTTTTTGTAGTTATTATAATATTTTAGAGTTTAAATTTGTGTGATACTGTTAGATAACTAAATTTAAATAATACAGATATATATATATATATGTGTGTAATTTACATTTTTATAGTGATTTATAGGTGTGCATTTTTTAATTAATATATTAAAGATATATTTTCAATATATCTAATATATGTACTTATAATTAACTATATTTAGAAATCAATAGAAACAATATTTTCGAAAATTTAGGTGTCTTTGGCGATGTAAAATCTTAATTTATACTAAGGGTGAGAAAGTATACTTATTTAATGTTATAAAAAATAGTTTTTATTATGTAAGCCTGATATTATTAGTTATATATAATATGTTCTTCATATAAAAAAATTTCTGGATCCGTCCCTGGTCCTATCTGCTTGTGTTCAAACTGGTACACTTCAGCTGGCTAAAGGGATTCATGCCTACGCATATTTTCTTCTGATGTGTTCGTTTCGAATTCTTTGGTTGACTTGTATGGACAATGTGGTAATTTGGAAGACGCAAGCTCTGTTTTCGTATATATTGTAGAGTTTTTGAGGTTAGTCTTCAAGAATTAATATCTCTGCCAAACTTGTATTGAAATGATAATTCTGGTCAACTGAAAACTATTTCCATACCAAAATATCGATTCAATAGGATATGAGTTTTTGTACGTAGACACAATCAAAAGGGAAAACAAAACAAACATTGTTTAACCCTATTTGTCTCTTCTAATTTGTTTTTTTTTTTGGGTTTTATTGTCTCTTATAATGTTGAATCCGTGAAAGTCTTATATGCAATTTCCATCAATCCGTAAAAATCTTATATGCATTTTCCATCTCCCCCTCACAATTTGTAAACATCACCGGATAAAATAATAACAAAAAGCTATTGTATTTCTTTTATTAAAAGAAATTACCAAAGACATTAAGAAATTACAGTTCAACACCTGCCACTGGAAGTGCAATTAGGCAAAGTCTAGGGGTGGGAAAAAAAAACCGAACCCGACCATCCAACTTGAACCTGATCCAAAAAGTATACCCGAATCCAAATCTAAACTCAGCAAATTATTTCATTGGAATGTAAATCCCTAAAGTCAAAATCCCGTATCTGAACCTTGATCCGAAGCCGAATCTCGAAACTCAAAAATCCAATCTAAAAACCCGAAAATACATAACTACCCATGGGAAATACCTTAATTCGAGGAGTTTATCCTATAAATGTAAGTTTTATATGTGTAATATATACAAATCCGATCCGAATCTTAACTAAAAACCCCAAAAAATCCAAAAAAACCTGAATTCGAACCCAAACCCGATCAAAATCTAAATTTTAGAGTTTTTATAGGGTTTTAACTCTGAAACACGAAACTGATTCGAACTCGAAAAGTTCTACCCAAATCCGAACCCGAATCCGGCAAATTATTCTATTGCAGTGTAAATCCTTAAATCCAAAAATCTGAATCCAATCGGGTTTTACCCGAATCCGAACCCAAAACCCAAATGTCCACCCCTAAGCAACTCAAACAAATGTCCAACTGTGGAGAAGATTGAGCCGAGTCTGAAACAATAAAGCTATTTGTTTAAGGAAACAAAACTCTTCGAGACAAAAACACATTGAAAAAACAATAACTCAATACCTATGGTCAAGTTCGTAAGAAACTGTATGTTTGATCGTAAAGTCATTGCCTAGGATATCATGAAAAAAATTGCCAGTAAAGTCTGAGAGATGAAAATAAAAACAACTAAAAAAGTCTCTGGTCTTACTGTTGTTTTGGTTGGCCAACAAATCAAAATAAAAATGCCCATTAATAAAGCAAGTTGGGGAACAAAATCTTTAAAATAATCAAATAACAGAACATCATTAAAATTTATGATGAAACTGATATTATATGATGAAACTGATATTAAGTGCGTTTTGGCTGAATTGCTTGAGGATTGTACCGAAAGGCAACTTGTCAATGTTTTGACAAAATTCAATAAATCATGTCCATCCATGGTGTTCATTTGCAGCATACTGACAGATATGATAATTATACCTTACCTATGATAATTAAGATAGTTAATTATAGCCTCACAATTTTAATATTGTTTTCATAAATGAAGTAGTCAAAAATAATATATCAAATGAACTAATGTTGCACCAGTGACATCATTTTGCTAGCTAATGTCGGCTGTAGGATTGATATCATTTTTTCATATTTTTGTCAATTTTGAATTTGTTGTTCGAACACATTTTGAATTTGCAAAATCAAGGAATAGAGATTCACTACAAGAAAAGGGTGTGTTGCATTAGTTAAATTGAATCACATAAATAAATGATATTAGTTTATTAATGACATATACAAAATTTGTGAATTAATATCAGTTAAAATCAGTGATGTCATTAATATTTATTTGATATCAATTAAATAAAATTGATACTAATTTATTTTAATTTGCATCACTTAAAAAGAAAATATAAAAGATAAAAATTAACATAAATTGTTTAAATACTAGAAAATTTATATCATTTAAAAATAATGCAATTTATTTTCTTACATTTATCTCACACAAAAAACTTGAGAGGAGAAAATTACTTATCTATAAGTAAACTCATCATTTTATAATACGTTTAGTAAAGTTTAGATGAAAATTTTTATCGACACCACAAAATTATTTTAACATAATTAAATATTAAATAATATGTGAAACATTGTCAATATATTTACATATTACCATTTGAAATTAATAATATTTTATTTAATTAAATTTAATCATGAAAATCAACTAATTTTGCATCAACTATTTACAATTATAACATCAATTATAAATAAATAATACAATTATGTAGCTCCATTTTTATAACTGTAACAAATACTAATATAATTTATATTAACCGATGCAAAATTAACATCATTTTTTTAGCTATCTCTCCTCTGCGTCGAACTAGTTGTTAGCCGATACAGTATTCTCAATGTATGTAAAGTTTTCAAATTCTGTTGGACCAAATTTAACCGAGATTTTTTTTTGGTTCAATCCCTAACCAAAATTTTCTTGTTGTTTTAGTGTCCATGTCAAACTGTTAGTTGGTTAATCTCCCTTGTCGAGAGTCATGTATTATCGCCTCAATATATAGACAGACTTTTTACAAACAATCATGGATTACCCTTGATCCTCAGACTTCCTAACTAGAGAATACATTCAAATAAGATTTGTGGAATATGATATGCTATATTCTAATACCCTCCCACAGTCGAAGCGTCGGTCTTTGAATGACGCCAATACTGGACTTGAACTGATTGAACAATGAAGATGGAAGTCCCTTTGTGAAGATGTCGGCATATTGATATGATGCCAAGATATGAAACACTCTAACCTCTCCTTTGGCTACTTTTTCTCAAACATAATGGATGTCTATCTCAATGTGTTTTGTCCGCTGGTGCAGTACCAGATTTTTGGAGAGATATACAACACTTACATTGTCACAAAACTCAAGAGTAGCTTGAGATAGTGGGCAATGCAAGTCGAGAAACAGGTTTCATAACCAGCAAGTTTCAGACACGACATTGGTGATATCTTTTGTATTCTGCTTCTGCACTAGAACGTGAAACTGTAGCTTGTCGCTTGGAGGACCATGAGATGAGCGTGTCACCTAAAAACATGCAGTAACCAGATGTTGATCGCCTCGTGTTGGGACATCCTGCCCAGTCAGCATCGGAGTAAGCTATAAGTCTTGTGGAAGGAGATTTTGTATTTTGAATGGCCTGACTCTTTGTTCCTCGTTTGTACCTTAAGAGTCATCAAAGCGCATGCAGGTGGCTTTCTCGTGGATTATGCATAAACATGCATATTTGGACTTCATAGCTAATATTTGGGCGTGTAAATGCCAAATATTGTAAAGATCCAAAAATGCTTTGATAGAATGTAGGGTCTTTGATTTTTGAACCAACCTCTGCTTCCAACTTCAAACTTAGATCAACTAAAGTCATACAAGGTTTGCAATCTTGCATTTTGCACGTAACAGAATATCTGCAGCATACTGCTCTTGATTTAAAAATAAATCATTCGTATTGTAAGAGAAAGAGATGCCAAGGAAGTAGCCCAATTTGCCTAGATCATACATTGGAAAATTGCACTTGAGGGAAGCAATGATTGAACTCATAAGGGCTGTTGATGAATAGAGCAAAAGGTATGCCATGTCCGAGCCATTCCTGTATACAAACAATGAAGCATCGCTTTTACTTTGAACAAATCCCATATTAGTTATGTAAGCTGCAAACCGTGCATTCCATGCTCGTGGTGCATGTTTCAATCCATAAAGAGCCTTATTCAAGAGACTTACAAAACCCGGAAGTTGATGCATGTAGACCGTTTTCATGAGATTGTCATGAAGAAAAGCATTCTGCACATCCAGATAATTGATCGGCCACTTGCGCTCAACAGTAAAGTTCAACACAGCTCGTATTGTTGCAGGATTCACAATTGGACTGAATGTTTCATCAAAATCAACCCCATGTTCCTGCGATTTTCTATGTGCTACAAGTCTCGATTTGTACCTGTTTAAAGAGCCATATGCATTGTATATGTGTTTGTATAGCCATAGTGCATTGACAATATTTGTACCTGTAGGTTTAGGAACTAAAATCCAAGTATTATTTTTAATTAATGCAGCATACTCATCTGTCATTGAAGGATTCCAATTTGGATCCAAAAGAGCTTGGTTATAACCTTTGGGAAGAGAAGAAATAGTTTCAGCATTTAGAGGAAGAATCTGTTTGGGCTTACGAATTTCTTGTTGAGATCGTCTAACCATCTGATGAGGTTGGGGAGGATTAACGACTTCAACATGAGCTGGAAGAGGAGCAGGCTGAGATTGCTGCTATCGAGGTTGAATAAGTGGATCAGGTGAGATGAGAATTTGTTGAAGAATATGAGAGGTTTCTTTGTCACTTTGGAGAAAATTATAAGAAGAATCGGTTTGAAGATTAGTAACATGACGAGAAATGATATTTTTTCTTGTTTTGAGGTTAAAACACCGATACCTTTGGTGAAGGAGAGGATAACCAAGGAAGACTGAAAGTGTGGACCTTGGTTCAAATTTATTGAACTGATTAGTGTGAGAATAACAAAGAGAACCAAACACTCGAAAATGTGAATATGACGAAGATTTATTAAAGAGGATAGAAAAATGATTTTACCATCAATGGAAGATGATGGTAAGAGATTGAGGATATGAACAACAACATTCAAAGCATCAAGACAAAAAGACGTAGGGAGGTTAGCTTGAATGAGAAGAGTGTGAACCGCATTGTTGATAGTCCGTATCATGCGTTCTGATTGCCCATTCTGTTGCGACGTATGTGGAAAAGAAAAACAGAATTTGATTCCTTTGGAAGCAAAGAAATCGTGAAATTGAGTGTTGTTATATTCTTCACCATTATCACATTGAAGTGATTGAATATCCTTGTTGAATTGAGTTTTGACATATTTTTGAAACCGAGAAAGTTGTCAAAAACTTAACTTTTTATATGCAATGGATACACCCAAAGAAAGTGAGAGAATTGGTCAAGAAACAGAACATAATAATTTATTCCAGAAATACTTTGAACTAGAGAGGTCCATAAATTTGAGTGTATTATTTCAAAAAGAAGATGAAACAACAGAGTTTGAAGAATAGTAGGGAAATTTGACGTGTTTACCAAGCCGACAAGCTTCACACAAAGATGGAAGAGTCTTCTTATTACAATGAAAATTAAAATCATATATCAGAGTCTTCAATATATCGTTGCTATGATGAGCTAGCCGGCCATGCCATATGTCAGAGCTATGAGTGAGGAAAGTAGAAGTGGAAGCTTGAGTTATATTGAACGAAGGAAAAACTGGATAAAGGTCACCAGAGCTGTCACATGTTAGGTCGTTAATCTCCCTTGTCGATGGTCATGTACTATCGTCTCAATATATAGACAGACTTGTTATAAACAATCAGGGATTACCCTTGATCTGAGGAACTTCCTAACTAGAGAATACATTCAAATAAGATTTGTGGAATATGCTATGCTATATTTTAATAAAAACAATATTCGATGAGATGAGACATATCTCCTACATGGGCTCGTTCGCGCAGGAGCAAAACAAACTTTCAGTCACTCACTCGGGAATCTTCACTCGCACACAGCGTATAATTCAGAATTTTTTGTTGATGTTTCTTTCAAAATTTTTGGTTAGTTTAGTTTTCGACGATATATTTCTTGAGTTCTCTAGTTTGCAATTTGTGTTCGTCTTCTTCATCTCAACAACATCGTCGTTTTAGATATTTTGTTTTGAATTATTTATGCGTTTTTTGTTCTCTTGTTTGTTTGAATCGTTCACAAAATTAAAATGAAAGATGTTCATATCCTTTGCTTCCTCTGGATTCTGGAACGTCATCTCGCGTTTAGTTTTTTTGAATTTGAGGAAATATTTCGGGAGTGTTGTTTTTCAATTTTGTGTTCATCTCTCATCTCACCAACATCATCGGAAGATGTTTTTGTATGTTGAGGTCTCTGTTTTGGTTAAGAGGTTTTTTGCAAAATTTGAATTGATTTCTTCTTCTTCAAACAATTTACATGGTTTGGTTATTGCTTGCTATTTGATTTCGAAAACCTTTGGCTTAATAATTATTGTATTTTAGAATAGCCCACGTCACTATATAATCGAAATACCCATATAACGTCGGTTGGTTGATAACGCCTCTCCACTTAGATGTTAAAGAGGCTGGCCACTTATCCACTTCTGGAACATCATGAAGCTTTCCTCCGGTTTATACTCTGCGGTGTGCCCTCCACCCTACAAAAATTGAATAAAGGAAAATGTTATATCAACTGTAAAATGTAACAACGAAAAAAAAATCTCGAAAAAATAAAAAGGGACTTGCTTTAATGGTGGCAAATGTCATATTGTTGGCGTAAGTCCTTGTGAATCCAATAACTTGATTGTTAACAAGCCAAGGTCTCCAATCATCAATTATTGAGTAGTTAAGAGATTTAATCCAAACTTGAGTTCCAACAAATGGCACCATCATGTCGTGATCACCACTATAAACCAATGACCGAAAATTCCCTTTGATGCTAAGGTTTTGGTGGTACGGTAGACTGCTCTTTATGTCTTTCTCGTAAGGCAAATCCCAATTGCATCTCACCCACTCCCCTATACTTCCCTGCAGATTTCGTGCTTTCTTTGATTATTTGTTGCTTTATAAACACGTCACAGATTATTGCATGCAAGGTATATGACATACTTTCACCACATTAAGTGCTCTGCGTACGTCTTCATCATTAGCCCAATGTGTAGCTAGTAATTACCGATACATCTGCATTTCATCTCTACCCGGTTAATGCTATATAATTTCCATTTTTTGGCTAAAGCAAGATCAATGGACTTATTTTTTTTGCTTACATAGCAATCAGGAGTAGGAAGAGAAAGATCTGACTGAATAAGTTTCCTAAGATAGCTTCTTCCAACATGCTCTCCTGAAAATGGATTAGGTGATGCCAAATCACACAATGGTATTAAAATATATCCTTCATCTATCCTTGAAACACACTGTCATCATCATCAACAACCACAAAGTGTAAAAAAATTAGTCTTTTGTTATTCCCCTTATAAAATATATATCTGTGCTATTCAGAATTTGATAAAAAGTTATTACTTTTTGGTAGTCGTCCACCAACTTCAAGCATTGTGTATTAGTAGGATCCACTTTAAAATAGTTTCCTTGGCAGCTTCTCTTAAGTGACTACAAACAAGAATTATTAAAAAAGACTTCAATAAAAATAATTCACTTTCGTAGAGAAGAAGCCCAATAAGACTTCTATATATACCTCAAACAGTTCGTCAGATATAAGTCCCATTCCATGAGCAAATGGAATCTTGTAGTTCTGATCATTATCAGGATCTGCTGAAGGGTTCCCAAGAACATAACCCTGTTGATATAAATGATAATTTCAAATCCATCTTATATATAATATAAAGTCATGAATCATGATGAACATATATAAGTGAAGATATTAATGAACCTTAAGATTTATTTGAGGGTTGTAGCCATGTTCATTTCCTGCGTAATGGTAATGTGCAAGAGGTGTAATAAAGTGGCTAAAAATACCAAATCCAGAGAAAATGGATTTTTTGGGAAATGATGATAAGAAAAGAAACAAACCTATTGAGATCTGCTGAACAATGGCTGGAACAACTATACCGGCGTATGAATCTCCACCGACATAGAGAGGATTTGAGATCAACTCTGGATGTTGCACTAGCCACTGCAACAGAAAACCAAAACTTTGACAAGATTATATGCTATATCTATATAAGTAGATTCTCAACAAACACTATGAAAATGCTTGAAGAAAACAAAACCTTTTGAAGAAACTCATAGGTCTGTCTTGCCTCTCCTGTATCACTAGGCTTGTGAGCAAGAGGAGTTGTTGTGTAGGAGAAGCCAGTCCCAACAGGCTGATCCAAGAATATTATGCTAGCTACCTGAGAAATCATCAAATCTTGAAAACCGAAAAAACCAACAACACAAGATCTGTTTTGTGATGGTCAAGAAGTTACCTTTGTCCAAGAATATGAAGTGGAGATAAGAGAAGGCAAACCTCCATTGTATCCCTCAGTCTTGAAAGTCAACGGTCCTGCAAGAAAAAAAAAGAATCTATTTAGAGAATCGATTAAAGCTCATCAAATCTTTTTAGTTTTTGTTTTCTTGAAATTACCATTCTCGAAAGCAAGAGCAGAAAGAGCAGTACAAGCAGGTCCTCCAGTTAACCAGATAATAAGAGGGTCTTCTTCAGGATTGTTCTCTGATTTGATGAAATAGTAGAAAAGTTGAACTTTTTCTCCTTCACCAACGCCAATGTACCTTTTTCATAAGAAAGATTTTAACTTATTTGGATTGGGTTATTTATAGTTATGAATATTGAAAAACAGAGGAAGAAGAAGAGAAAACAAACCCAGTTTCAAGGTGGAATGGAAGAGGACCTTCGAAACCTGGAAGATATCTAATCACAGAGGCTGAAACAACATTATATTGAGTCAAGAGTAGTTGAAGTAGAAGAAGCAACTTCAGTTTCCATGTTTTAGACATTCTTGACTTACTCTTCAAAGCACTAGATGACAATTCAGGCCACAAAAAGAGACTTTAAAAGGATAAGTTTCCGAGTTGACTAAAAAAAGAAAAAACCAACCGCCCAAATTTATTATTAGTGTTTATCCGTTTGGCATCGAGTTAATAACAGATTAAAATGTTAAGAATAACAGATCAACCGATGAGGGTTTACGATTCTTCTGTCTTTCGATAGTTGCATTTTCTGTATTGTTATCTCTAATTGTCTGCCTTACTTTTTCTCTAGTTTAACAAAATGAAAGAAGCCTTACTTTCCCTTTTTGTGCAAATACTTAATTTCATTAACTTAAGGCAAGTGCCATACAAAAGAGAATTACACATATTAGATGTAGATGATTGTTTGTACGGTGCACGGAGACAACTCCATATTAGCTGTTTGATGAAGTTTTCTTGTGGACTATTTACGCATTTATGATATAAATATAAAATTATATATATAGTTAAGAAAATAATAATTTATCATATTTACGCATTTCTAAATTTTTTTAACAATGTATTTACATTTTTACTATATTTTCTATGTGTTTTACTAAGTATTTACATTTTTAAATGTATTTCTTAAATTTTCTATGTAAGCAATTGGAATATACAATGATTAGCAATTTTATTTTACATTATTGGTATATACATGACAACAAGTTACCACTGAAACTATATAATAGGGAAAATACTCTATTCTATATTTAAATATAAATTTGTTTTTTCATATTTAAAGATAGAAAATCATTATATAACTTTGGGGGAGGGAATTAGCTAAAATAGGATCATTTTCTATATTTTTGTGTATCTAAACTTTTTTCTTAAGAGTTTGGTGATGTAAATAGTAATTGAAATCCAATAATATCCTCCTAAATATAAAAGAGAGTACGTTAGTTTTTTATATATAAATACAGATTTCGGTTTCTTTATTCTTCTTACGTTTTGTTAAAATCCTTTAAGACCTAAAAAATTTGTAGAGAATTTTTTGGATTGCATTTTATTTTGGTTAACGAAAAAAAATTGGTTAACCCGAGAATCTCAACCAGAGTTTTACAAATAATTGCAGCAAAATAATAAAAGCATGTGAAGTAATAGTCAGTTAGTTTTGACCACGCAAACCGTCCTATCAAGTTGTCATCGTCCACCACTGCAATAAGATATATAGTAGTAATAATAATAAGTTAAATGTTGTAGGTATGTGAAAAGTATATAATAATTTAAATGGTCTCTTTCATCTCAACAGAAAAAGTATACAAACATTTAGTCTAAAGGACAAGTTTTCTAACTCTATCAAACGACAGAAAAAAAAATGTTCAACAAAAAACATTGAATATCTTGGATTTGAGCTATACGAACATAAATCAATTTTTTTCATAGTAAGATCTCGTGGATTATGATTTAGATCACTTCTCGACTTTCCGTACTAGTTAAATAATTTCACCAAGGGTTCAATTGTTTTAAAAGCACCAAATTGTCTAGAATCGGAGTAAACAATTTTAATTTTTGCTTTTCACCATACTTATAATATATTGTATCCTCGATCCATCAATACTTTTAGTGTCGCAAACACCAAAAACTTCAATAGTTTAAATGGTAGCATGTAAATTAAAAGGAAAACCGAATACCACTGCCAACTCACACGACCTCGACACTGAATATGTGGGTCTAGTGGGAAAAAATGAAATAGTTAACGTAATTTGAAAAGATAAATCATTTAAAGCTGCATGGTTGATCATGTGAACCCAAGATTAAAATATTAAGTGGAATAGAATCAATATTCTATAAAAAAATGTATACTAGAAAACAAAATCATTGAAAGCTACATGGTGTTCATGTGAACCCAATGTTTAAATAGTAAGTCGAACCAATAGCTTTAAGAAGTGACTTTATTGGTCGTTTTTTTTTTCTTTCTCTTCGAGAAAACTCTTTCATCTCTTTCTCCACCCTTGTTCGCCCTAGCGCCGCTTCTCTTTACCTTCACATTTACTCCCTCTCCAATAGAAGCAAAGCCAATTTTAAAATCATTGGAGATCTGATATCTATTGAGTATTGACTAATGAAAGACTGGATCAGAAGAACTGACATCACACGTCCTCGGTTGCATCGACTAGTTTCTTCACATTAGCTAGTTTTGTTAGGTTTCTTCACACCATCTAGTTTCGTGAACCCAATGTTTCATCAAATCACAATTATGCTTACACTGTATGTTCTATATACATTAAATAGTTTGAAGAAAAAAAAGTAAAAAAAAATTCAAAAACGCGTAACAAGAAAAAAGGGAAAAAAGATAATGTTTTTTTAATGTTACAAATAAAAAATCAAAAAGGTTTTTGAGTCCTCACACACATATCAATAATTAAATAAAATTAGAATTTTTTTAAAAAATTGTTGTATTAGATCGTTTTCCTGTCAATTTGTTGTATTAGCTCAGAAACATTAACTCATAAAAAGTGTAATGAATAAATAAGAGTTATAAGTCATATCTCAAAAAATATTCTTTTCAGATATTTTACAACTTATTTTCGACCACAATTTTATTCAATTATTTCATTACCATAATTTTATTCAAGTCTAATTAATATAAGATATGACTTATGGTTCTTACTTTATTATCTCACATGGACCTCATCAAAATCAAAATAGAATAGCTAACCTTAAAAAAAAGTAAGAACATCTAATCCTCGATCCCTTTTGCGTCCTTTCTAGCTATCGACTTGGTCTAGCCAACCATACTTAAACAATTTTTTTAATGAAATCTCATTTATTCCATAAAAATCTATATCTATATATTAAAAGAATATACTCTCTACTCACTATGTCAGATCACTTAAAAAGTATAAAATTATGACACACCATCTACCACTTTAAAACTTATAATTCTAAGTGTTTGTGAGATCCATTTATTCGCCCAATATTTTTTAAATTTTTGTGAGATCCATTTATTCATTTGTAGATTAAAGATTATTATGTTAAACTTACCACTAATTATCAATTATTAATTAAAATAAAAATAACTTATAGAAAAAATAAAATTGAATATAAAATTACTAATTGGTTGTTGTTCAAGACAAATTACCAACAAAATCACGAAATAGATGATTCAAACTTTAGGACACAAATATAACTACAGATATGTTAAAAATCAGTATATGAACGTGCTACATAATAAGTTTTTGGGTGTGATGCAATAACTTCTCTCTAATTTTTTTTCTTTCAATTTCTTTTTTTAAAAGTGATTTTCTATGTTAATTTTTTTTTTTATAAATTCGTCGGTCAGCGTCAATTCCAGCGTCAGTCGTACTTTTTCTAATTATATTTTAGGTTTTATTTATAAAAAAAACCTTTAATGGGAGACGACAAATTTGGAAAGGCACGAGTGTGGAAGATTTTTTGGATAATTGTTTTTCTCTTTTTCACGATTTTTCCAGTACTGGAAATCTATCTGTGATCTCGTCTATGAATATGATATTTTCTTTCACACTACAATTAATTGGATTGGTATCTTTTCAACGTGTTTTTTTAATACGTTGTGTTTGTTTACGTGTTTTGATAGATTTTATTTGGTGGAAAATAAATAGTATTTAAAAACCAATGTTTCCAAAATCAAATAGAAGCAATAACCAAATCATGTAAACTGCACATAGAATATGGATATCATATATGCGATGGCCTTAATAATGATGGGACAAATTTCCAAAGAATTTTTTTTTCAATTGGGGAAAACTTTCCTATAAACTGAACTTTTTTTTTTTTTTTCATATTTCCTCAAGTACGAACCCACCTCTCTTATTTTTTTTCCTTTCTTTTTGTTCGTGTGGATTTGGAACATTATTTTAAAGATATAAATTTTAGTTTCCTCTTTTTTTTACTCTCTTTATACTCTTATGATCGAGTTATTATTGTGGATTTCATCAAAAGATGTGTGCTTCGTTCTTTCCTTTAAATGTTTCACAAAACAATTTCCTGTGCAATATGGCTTTTTCAATGGAGAAACTGGTGGAGTTGAAGAGAAAGAAGTGGCAGTCGAAGCTCCAACATACCAAGAGGCAGGTCTTACGCCGATGTTTAGCAATTTTTAGCAGAGTTTTGAGTTGATGGAATCCGACCATCTGGCAGAGAAACACCTCCGTCTCCTTGAGAAAAAGTATGGAGTCGAAGAGATGAAAATCACTGTTGAGTGGTCCACATCGAGAAGCTTATGTATCAAGTTTTTTTCAAAATCCAGTGGAGTGGGAGCAAGCATAGAAATTCAAAAGGTCTTCTTCAAGTTCCTGGTTCTTGTGATGGTAAAAAACTTTCAGTTGGATTTGGAAGAGATGTTGTGACAGAAACATACAAAGTGGTGGTTTATCATATATATATATATATATATAGTTAAGAAAATAATAATTTATCATATTTTAAATTTGAAATTTGAAAACTATATTTTCTATGTGTTTTTGGATTTGGAAACATTGGTTTTTAAATATGAAATTTAAAAACTAAGTATTTACATTTTTAAATGTATTTTTAAAAAATTTCTATGTAAGCAATTGGACTATACAATGATTAGCAATATTTATTTTACATTATTGATATATACATGACAAAAAGTTATCACTGAAACTATATAATAAGGAAAATACTCTATTCTATATTAAATTTTAAATTTGTTTTTTCATATTTAAAAATAGAAAATCATGATATAACTCTTGGTGGGGGGAGGGGAATTAGCTAAATAGGATCATTTTTCTATATTTTTGTGTATCTAAACTTTTTTTCTTTAGAGTTTGGTGATGTAAATAGTAATTGAAATCCAATAACATCCTCCTAAATATAAAAGAGAGTATGTTAGTTTTTTTTATCATATAAATACAGATTTCGGTTTCTTTATTCTTCTTACGTTGGTTAAAATCCTTTAAGACATTACAAATTATAAAGAATTTATTGGATTGCATTTTGGTTAAAAATATATTTGGTTACCCGAAAATATCAACCCGAGTTCCGCAAATAATTGCAGCAAAATAATAAAAGCTATGAAGTTTGAATAGACTTGTTTTGATACTTCTTTTGATTACCTGAGCCAACTCCAAGATTTGGTTATGGTCTTTGTTTAACTCAGTGGGGACTGACCGGACGAGCTTTTTCTTCCCAACCCACTACCTAAAACCTGAGGAATTCATATCAGTGAGAACCGTTTAACTTGTCATTTTTTCTTTAGAAAGATTACGAGTACTATCAAGTTGTCATCGTCCACCACTGCAATAAGATAAATAATAGTAATGATAAGTCAAATGTTGTAGGTATGTGAAAAGTATATAATAATTTAAATGGTCTTTTTCGTTTCAACAGAAAAGTATACAAACATTTAGTCTAAAGGAAAAGTTTTCTAACTCTATCAAGGCTTACGAACAAACGACAGAAAAAAAAATTGATCAACAAAAAATATTCAATATCTTGGATTTGAGCTATATGAATATAAATCAATTTTTCATAGTAAGATCTCGTGGATTATGATTTCGATCACTTCTCGACTTCTCGTAGTAGTTAAATAATTTCACCAAGATTTCGATTGTTTAAAAAGCGCCAAATTGTTTAGAATCGAAGTAAACAATTATTTAATTTTTGTTTCTAATATATAATAACCTCGATCCATCAATACTTTTAGTGTCGCAAACACCCAAAACCTTCAATTGTTTAAATGGTACAATGTAAATTAAAGGGAATACCGGATACCACAGCCATCTACTGGACGCTGGACACTGGATATGTGGGTCTAGTGGGGAAAATGAAATAGTTAACGTGATTTGAAAAGATAAATCATTTAAAGCTGCATGGTTGATCATGTGAACCCAAAGTTTAAATATTAAGACCATCTCCATTAATAGAACCTCTAATGAGGTTCTTAACAATATATTTAATATTTTTTATTATTAAATTAAGTTTAGAATTCCATTAATGTTTATTAATTATTTTCACCTCTATTGGTTAGAACTCCATAGGGGTTCTCAGGAGTTAAACCCAAAAACAATCATCTACAAATGTATCAAACATAATTAAAATACAGGTTGCAACAGAAATCCAAACTCAAAAAATAAGTTTCATAACTCTATGTTTAAGCAATTTTGCTCCAGGACAGGAATTTCAATATTTTTATTACCTTTTCCTCTCCTAGAGATGGGCTGCTTGTGATTTGAGAGAGAAGAACTTTGTCAATATACATAGACCGAGATCCATTCTTAGCCAATGGGCTCATCCCTGAGCCAATGGAAGACATTGATGTTTCCTTGCCTTCAGAATCATACCTGCAAAAGGCAAATGGAAGATTAATTAAATAAACAACCAAGTTTTATTTTACCAGCCACTCAATCCGTAAGGCATACCAAGATTTCATCTTTTTAGCTTCTGGTGATTCAGGGTTGATAACCACATTGCTTCTGCTGATGGTGGACAAAGAAACATCTGGAGAGATTGGCTTTTATCAGCAACAAGTTTAAAGAAGTGTGATTTCAACATATTGTTCATAAATCAAACCCAACTCTGATAAGATCTGGAAATAGAATGCATTCAAGCTGTTATCATTCTGAACCAATGAATAATATACCAACAACCAATATATAATAAATCAACAAGATGAATGTTTAATGAGTAAACGGCTCTTACCAATAAGCTCCTTCTGATTAACATACAAACCCAACTCTTCAATTGGTACAAACTTGAATTTGGTCTCAGGGACAAACATTTCTTCGTAACTAGCTTCCTCATCCTCTGAGTTTTCATTCAAAGTCATCTCATAATCATTCTGAACCATCTTGAACTGCTTGTTAGCAAGTTTAAGTGATCCCCTCGATATATAATAGACCTTTCCCAATTGGAATCTGTCATAAAACTTCCTTGCAGCATCATTAAACATGGTCGCTTGAAACTGTGTTCCCTGTACCACGCACTACAAAAAAACAATCAATTTGCGACAGTTATTTGCGACGGCACCATCGTCTCAAATATTTGTGACTAATATAAGACAAATTTGCAACGATTTTGAAACAACAGTAAAAACGTCGCAAAAATGTCATAAATTTAAGACGAAACCAAAATCGTCGCTTAATAGTTGCAAATTTGCAACGATTTTGAGACTAAAAAACAAAAATATTGACACAAACTATACGTTACAAAAATGTCATAAATTTGAGACAAAATTCAAATCGTCGCTAAATAGTTGCAAAATTGCGACGTTTTTGGGACTAATAAAAACAAAATTATTGACACAAACCAGAGTTCGAGTCGAAGAGGTAGCGGAAAACAATATTTTTTTTCCCCATTTCCTCACAAAACAATTATATCTCAATCTAATCGATTTCAGTAAAAATATCATAACTATGACTATCTAAGTATATATATTTTATATATTGTGATAAAATTTAGTTTATACATATTATTTTCCAATATATATATATAGACATAGTGTATGTTTATATATACAATAACCGGTTTTCGTAACAAAACCGATAACTAATGCACACAAATGTATATATATTATTTTTGATAACTAATGCACGTAGACAACTCTGGCATAGTGGTCGTGTGCTCCGCATCTTTAAATCACCATGATCCGTGTCCATGAGGTTGCGGAAAATAAATTTTTTTTTTTTAACCATATGGTCGCAAAATCGTTGCAAATTTGCAACGGTTTTGCGACGGTTTTTATAAATTTTAATATAAAATTTTAGATTTTACAAACTTGTAAACATATAGTATTTCTAAAGTATCCTATACAAATCATTATGTTATAATATATTTTTTTGGAATATATTATGGTTTTTTAAAATAAATTTGTAATTTTTCCTAATTTATAGTTTAAATGTTAAAGTACTATACTTTGAATTATGTGTTTTCAATTGTATATAGTTTCTTTTATATAGATATATATATATATATATATCCATATATAGCATTCTTGCAAATCCAATTTTCTTATATTATATCTCAATCCAATCGATTTCTGTAAAAATATCATAACTATGACTATTTAAATATATATTTCTATATATTGTTATACAATTTAATTTATACATATTATTTTCTAATATATATATACATATATATATATAGATATAGTGTACGTTTATATATACAATAACCGGTTTTCTTAACAAAACCGATAACTAATGCACACGAATGTATATATATTAGTTTTGATAATAATGAACATAAACAACCGTAGCACAGTGGTCGTGTGGTCTGCGTCTTTAAATCACCATGACCTCGCAACCAGTGTTCGAGTCGAAGGGATCATGGAAAATAATTTCCTTTTTTTTTACCAATTTGGTCGCAAAACCGTTGCAAATTTGCAACGGTTTTGCGACGATTTTTATAAATTTTAAAATAAAATTTTAGTTTTTACAAACTTTTAAACATATAGTATTTCTAAAGTATCCTATACAAATCATTATGTTATAATATTTTTTTTGGAATATATTACGGTTTTTTTAAAATAAATTTATATTTTTGCTAATTTATAATTTAAATGTTAAAGTACTATACTTTTAATTATGCGTTTTCAATTGTATATATTTTCTTATATATATATATATATCCCCATATATAGCATTCTTGCAAATCCAATTTTCTTATATTATATCTCAATCTAATCGATTTCTGTAAAAATATCATAACTATGACTATTTAAATATATATTTCTATATATTGTTATAAAATTTAGTTTATACATATTATTTTCAAATATATATATATATATATCCATATATATATATCCATATATATAGACATAGTGTACGTTAATATATACAATAACCGGTTTTTTTAACAAAACCGATAACTAATGCACACAAATGTATATATATTAGTTTTGATAACTAATGAACGTAGACAACTATGGCACAGTGGTCATGTGCTCCGCGTCTTTAAATCACCATGACCTTGCAACCAATGTTCGAGTCCAAGGTGTTGTGGAATTTTTTTTTTTTGCCTATTTGGTTGCAAAATCGTTGCAAATTTGCAACGATTTTGCGACGATTTTTATAAATTTAAATATAAAATTTTAGTTATTATAAACTTGTAAACATATAGTATTTCTAAAGTATCCTATACAAATCATTATGTTAAAAAAATATTTTGAATATATTACGGTTTTTTAAAATAAATTTGTATTTTTGCTAATTTATAGTTTAAATGTTAAAGTACTATACTTTGAATTATGCATTTTCAATTGTATATAGTTTCTTATATATATATATATATATCCATATATAGCAAATCCAATTTTCTTATATTATATCTCAATCTAATCGATTTCTGTAAAAATATCATAACTATGACTATTTAAATATATATTTCTATATATTGTTATAAAATTGAGTTTATACATATTATTTTCCAATATATATATATATATATATATATCCACATATATAGACATAGTGTACGTTAATATATACAATAACCGGTTTTTTTAACAAAACTGATAACTAATGCACACAAATGTATATATATTAGTTTTGATAACTAATGAACGTAGACAACCGTGCCACAGTGGTCATGTGTTCCGTGTCTTTAAATCACCATGACCCCGCAACCAGTGTTCGAGTTCAAGGTGTTGCGGAAAATTATTATTTTTTTACCTATTTGGTCGCAAAATCGTTGCAAATTTGCAACGGTTTTGCGACGATTTTTATAAATTTTAATATAAAATTTTAGTTTTTAGAAACTTGTAAACATATAGTATTTCTAAAGTATCCTATACAAATCATTATGTTAAAATTTTTTTTTGAATATATTACGGTTTTTTAAAATAAATTTGTATTTTTGCTAATTTAGAGTTTAAATGTTAAAGTACTATACTTTGAATTATGCGTTTTCAATTGTATATAGTTTCTTTTATATATATATATATATATATATAGCATTCTTGCAAATCCAATTTTCTTATATTATATCTCAATCTAATCGGTTTCTGTAAAAATATCATAACTATGAATATTTAAGTATATAGTTCTATATATTGTTATACAATTTAGTTTATACATATTATTTTCCAATATATATATATATAGACATAGTGTACGTTTATATACAATAACCAGTTTTCTTAACAAAACTGATAACTAATGCACACAAATGTATATATATTAGTTTTGATAACTAATAAATGTAGACAACTGTGGCACAGTGATTATGTGATCTGCATCTTTAAATCACCATGATCCCGCAACCAGTGTTCGAGTCCAAGGTGTTGTGGAAAATTATATTTTTTTACCTATTTGGTCGCAAAATCGTTGCAAATTTGCAACGGTTTTGCGACGATTTTTATAAATTTTAATATAAAATTTTAGTTATTATAAACTTGTAAACATATAGTATTTCTAAAGTATCCGATACAAATTATTATGTTAAATTTTTTTTTTAATATATTACGGTTTTTTAAAATAAATTTGTATTTTTGCTAATTTATAGTTTAGAAATAAATTATTATTTATTTCTTTCAAGGGGTTGCGGAAAACAAAATGTATTATTTTACCCATTTCGTCGCAAAACCGTTGCAAATTTGCAACGGTTTTGTGACTATTTTATTTTATTTTATTTAGTGGCAAAACCGTAGTAACATTGGATATTTTTATCTCTCTTCTACCTAGAAGATTTGAGTCTTCTTCTTCATCCTTCTTCATCCTTCTTCATTCTTCTTCATCCTTCACTTCAGATCTTCCCCCTCCACCACCGTCTAAGCTTTGCTGCCGTCAAGACCTTCGCCGCCGCCATCTAGATCTTCGCCGCTGTCACCGTCAAGACCTTCGCCGCCATCAAAACCTCCCTCGTCTAAGAGCTTGGTTAGTTGCAAACTTTATTTTGGTTAGGACATGCTTTCATATAACAATTTGCATGTTTAATTTGGGTTTCTTGATTATACTTAGGTTCAAAGTATAGTTGAAGATTTAAGTCTCTTGATTTGGGGTTACTACTAACTTTAACTGATTTAGATTTATGATGAAATTATGTTGTTGGATTGGTAGCTATATGATTAATACATATTCATGAGTGGTATTTTGCTTGATTCATATGTGGAGATGTTAAGTAGAATTAGATTGGTAAATTAGATTGACCCAAAAATTTAACATTGATTTGTATGTAATTTAAGTTTGCTAGACCTTTAATTTGGCAATTGAGAGTTAAAATAGGAAATTTGTTATTGGTTAAGTTGAAATTTTGAATTTTGGTAGATGGTAAATTGAAAATTTGTCATCTTGATTTTCACAAATTACATAAAAGGATTTTTTACTATCAATGAAAAAATAAATTAAACATTTAAAATCAATGAAAATAAATTTTTCTAATATTAGACTACATATAAATACTAAAAATACTATATAATTATATACTTATAGTTTTAGTATTTATAATAAAAAAATTTCGATATATTTAAATTTTTATTATTAAAAATCAATGAAAAAGTAAAACTTTTACTATTACAGTATATATAAGTACTAAAATTACTATATAATTATATAGTTATAGTTTTAGTATTTATAATAAATTTTTACAATATATTTATATTTTTAAGCATTGAAAATCAATAAAAAAAATTTAATAATATTTAGTATATATAAGTACTAAAACTACAATGTTAAATTATATACTTTTAGTTTTAGTATTTATAACTATATACATCATGATGCATGTAATACTTTTATTTTTTGCATTTAAAATATGTTTACTTATTTTTTTAACATACTATATAATTAATAACTTGTGCTTATCATTAGGTTTTATTAATTTAAATTTTATTAAAAATATTGTTATTTTATTGTAATTATAAGATTACATATTTTGTATAATATTTGTGTTCTTAAAAGCTGTAGGATATCGGGTGTTGGGCGAAGTGTCCGTGGTCGTGGCCGAGGTAAATCCACTACCTCGACTTCTACTCACAGAGTGGGAGCTTCTTCACCTTCTTCAGTTGACTGCCGTCAGCCTCACGCTACACGAAATGTTGCGAGTACGTCTACCCGAATTCACGAAGACTATCAGCAAATGCCACCCTCTATTGATGAACTCCCACAAGTTTTCTCGGATCCAGCACCGGAGCCCCAAGCTCCAGACGAGGTTCCTGAAAATGCGGGTCCGAGCCATACGATGACATTAGACGAGTTATTTTGTCGTTTGTACTGTTTGCTTTTAATGTTTTTAAATTTTATTTATGTTTTAATGTTTCTTGTTTCATGAACCACCTAAATAATACTTTTTATGTTAATTAATTTATTTTTAGATTTATGATTATATTTATTCATTTAAAAATTATTATATAAATTATTTTCTAGTAAATAAATTAATTTGTAATTAATTAAATATTTTATTATTGTGCTACACATTCAAAATCGTCACAAAATTGTCACAGTATGTTATGACTAATTTAGGACGTTTTTACTATTATTTTTTTAGTCACAAATTCGTCTCAAATTTACCGTCCCAAATTCGTCCCAAATTGTTGTCATAGTTTTCCAACCACATTGTTACGCTTAACTTAGTCTTAATATCGTCTCTATTTTACAACTCATCAAGTTGTTGCAAAAACGTGGCGAAATAGTCACTATAGATGTCGTCACAAAATCGTCTATGTTTTAAGACGATTTTGCGACGGCTTGCGGTTTGCGACGAGAAAATTGGGACAATTAAAAATCGTCGCAAATTCGTCATATATTTTTATTTTAGAACGATTTTGAGACGTAAATGATTGTCTCGAAAGTCATGTTTTCTTGTAGTGACGCCCAAATTAACAAAATGAGTAACACCATATAAAATGATTAACAAATTTGATATTTCCTGAAAGTGGGAGTTTTCTTACTTCTTCATTTGTAAGTTCCACATTGAAGACACATCCTTCTCCTCTAGCGTTTCTGTAATTTCTCATGACTCCCTTGTTAGTGACTCGGACTTTGATGCTCCAGTTTCCTTGATAGGGATTCAGTGACAAGTGGATGAACCCTTCTAGTCATGGACATTCTTGCAGCTGGTGCAGCACTGCAAAAACACAAATGAGTTTAAGCAAACAGTCATAAATAATAAATAGATAGAGAAGGTGAAACATTGAAGACAAAAATTACCTTTCTCAATTGATTCTTCCAAGTCTCCAATTTTGCTTCGATGGGCATCCCTGTCTCGACTAGAGATGACGATCAGAAGAAAGGGCGAAGAGATACCGATCTGATTTTTTTTTAAACGGACCAATAGCATTTGAGCACATCACAGGTTCTAAAGAGTTCTAAAAATCCTTCTACAAAAACCGATTCTAGCAGAATAATTTTTTTTTATTTAAATTTGGGCCTAATGAAATTTAGAACCTCTGTTTAGAACTTCTAATGAGGCTGCTATAAGTAGAAGCAATACTCTAAAAAATGTATACTGGAAAACAAAATCATTTAAAGCTACATGGTGTTCATGTGAACCCAATGTTTAATTAGTAAGTAGAAGCAATAGCTTTAAGAAGTGAATTAATTGGTCGTTTGTTTTAGGTCCATTACTTTTGGGTGTCAGTGAGATCCATTTATTCATTTCTAGATTAAAAATATTTGTTTAAACTTAGCCCCAACTATTAATTGAAATTGAAATTAACTTCTTAGAAAAATAAAATTGAATCTTAATAAAATAGAAATAAAATAAAAACTAATTGATTATTGTTCAGGGCAAACTACTAACAAACTCATAGAGAAGACGATTCAAACTTTAGGAGGAAAATATAATTACACATACTAATTGTTGAAAATAAACATTCGGGTATGCTATATAAGAAGTTTTTGGGCGAAGGAATGCTTGCGGGAGCTTTTGAAAGTTCGAAATCTTGAACTTTTCACAGATAATTATAGAGTTTAATGTCTATATATTTGGATTGAGACTTTTTTTTACAATCAACTTTTAAAATTGATTGAGTTTTAAGTCACTAGATTTAAAAATTAAATAAAAAAACTGATTTAGTTAGCTATAAATCTTTTTATACTCATATATCTCCATGCACTAAGGGGACATAAAAGATAAATTAGTCATTTCCTAAGATATTAAATGGGGTCCTAAAAGATAATGTCCTTTGGATAAGATTTAGGAGAAACTACTAGGCAAAAGCATGTTTGGGTGGGTCGTTAGTTTTATATTTTATTAATTAAAATGATAATTATAGAGTTGAATAGTTATATCTCATATTATATTTTCTTTGATTTAGAAAACATAGAGGTTTGAAATCTTATAGATACCCTGAAGGTGTCTTAAAATTTAATCGTATCTAGATTTAATTTTGCAAAATTGAAGATTACAACCTCAGATCAGGATCAAATATGTACTATTGTAATTATCAAAAAAATGGATATATAAATATAAATACCCAAAATTTATATATTTTATATAAATATTATAATATACAAACTAAATTTAGTTTTATAATTACACATGATACAAAATTCAGCGTGGGGCATACTAGTAATACAGTATCTTAAAATGGGAGACAATAAACTTGTACGACGGATAAGTCCTTTGCATGTATAATTAATATATTACAAACACTAAAAAACAAAAGGAACAAGTATTATTAATATGTTGGAAAAAACTGTTATTAATATCAAAATAAAAATGTCACACGGTAGGGTTGGACATGATTATCCAAATCAATAAAATATTCAAATTCGAGAAACAGATATCCGTGTAAAATAAATTTGGATTTGAATATTAAAAATATTTAGAACATTTTTATTATAAAAAATACCGGATATTCAGAGTTTAGATCCAGATATCCGTATTTTTATACATAATTTTTTTATAATTTTTATTTTTAGTCTGAGTTTGGATATCTAGAATCCTGATCCAAATAATGAAATTGAGATTTTGGTGGATCTGAATCTGGATACAAATATTCTCAAAATCCTAAATATATGAATTCGTAACAGGCCTAACGCAAGGTGAGTTGCTATGAAACTATGTTTCCACTTTTGGTCGTGATTCTTTTTTCCTAATATTTAAAAAGTTATGGAAACTTAAATATCACTCACTCATTATTTCACTTTCTCTTGCTCTCTCACTCCTCTGAGTGAATCTAAACCAAAATTGTTCTTGCTCAAATGAGTTTAATTAGATATAAATTAAAAACTAGAAAATAAGATAGTTCATCAAAAGTTTTAAATTAAAAAAATATTAATCGAAGAATACCAAACTTAATAAATTTTTAATTGATATATCATAAAAGGTTAAAGAGAGTTCAACTGTCCAAATTACGATCTAATATTCTCACACAAATATATATATATATATATATATATATATATATATATGAAACTAACTAGGTTAAAACAGTAAAATACATGGGTTTCAAATGTATCATTAAAATTTTTACTTTGAATTGGATTTGTATTCTACCGCAAACTTGGCGTGGGATGAAAGTAACACGACAAATTTGAACTTCAAACAAATATGGCTTTGGCATAAACATGCATCGTCGAAGCAAGATCATTGTGATGTAGGTAGATGGCTCTATTCACCATGGAGAACAAAATTAGTGTGAGATCTGTTCAGATCTATACTTAAAAAGTATAGAATGACTCTCTCAGAAGTTATCTTGTATTTGGAGAACTTAATAGACATTCCTCAGAAGTATTTGTGACATCATTGTCTCACTAAAAAGTATGAATTTCTTTTTCCATTTTACTTTCCTAATGTGTTTCATGACGAAAAGAAGTCTCTCTTCCCACAATTATTTAAATTTAACTAGCTAAATGCTTCTCATCCATTAGCCACCAAAAATCTACATTATAATAATCTGTTTTCCTCCTTGCCATTTCACCAAACACTTTGTATGCATTCAGCATAAAAAAAATTTGCGTTAAAATCACCCAAAACCATCATACTTCATTCTAGCTTCTCAATTCCAGACCTATAAATCTAAACCATCATACTTCATTCTATCTTCTCAATTCCAAATCTAAACCAACAGCTATCATTCTCAAGGTATAATAGCATTGCTCCATGTTATGGCTCAGAAGAGCGACATCTTTACATTGGCTAAAGTGATATACAAGTTTGATTTTCAGTCCATTATTTCCTATGATATGAATCTGTTTCTTGGGAATGGTCATTGGTTTCCAAACAAAATGTGAGACTCATCTAGACTCCTCAGCATTTGTAATGGAAACAAAGGAGAGAAGAAATTCTTCTCAGAGGAATTTCATCAAACACTTGGTATGCATATGGTCTGATTTTTGCATAACTGAGATTGTCCAAAAGTAGTCTTCTCCTCTGAGCTTCTCAAAGACGTGAAAGCTTTTATAGATGTTCACAGCTTGAAGAAATAAGACACTGGAGCTTGAATATGTGTTGATAGAGACATATCGATTCAAGAGAGTAAAGACAGGCTGGAATCGCTTAAATTATGCAGCGGAAGCAAAACAGAACATCGAATCAGAAATTTCTAGCGAATAGAAGCACTGATACTTCAGACCCATTAATTCCAAATCGACTGAAGCTCTGATACCATGTGAGTGAATTTAAACCAAGATTTTGTTTGCTCAAATTAGTTTAATTAGATAGAAATTAGAAACTAAGAAATAAGATAGCTCATGAAGAGGTTTATTGTGCAAATAAACTAAAAGATGAATTATTAATTGAAGATCACCAAGAGTAGTAAATCATTAATTGATATATCATAAAAATGTTGAGGAGAGTTCAACTCTCCAAATTACGATCTAATGTTTTCACATGAAAATATGTATATGAAACTAATTTGGTTAAAACCCTAAAACACATTAGACTTGGATCGTAGTTTTTTCGGCGGCGAGATCCTCAGAGAGCTCTCTACTCGCTAAGGTAGCTAGCACAGTCAACGGTTGCAAAGGAATCGCTAAAAGACAGATCACGATGATCGGAGATGTTCAATCTACGCTCAGGGAGATCCAATACAGTGGCGTTGAGCTAAGTAACCATCGCCAAACTCAACTGCGAATAATCTTTGAGATTTTGGAGAAAGCAAGAAAGCTCTGTGTAAAGGTTTTAAGATGTTATCGTTGGAACCCTAAACATGTATACCCGCGAACAAGATGAAGGACCTTGAGAACAAAATATCTAGTTTTCTTAAGAGTCAAATTCTCTTCTTCGTTCTAGCTGAGGTATGACATCTACGTTTCAATGGTGAAGGTGCTCTCGATCGGATTGACGAACTGTGATAGGTTGTTGAGTGAGAGGATTGATTGCTTGTCGTTTAAGGAAGAGATGGAAGTTGTTCCGGCGATTCAGAGAGTAGGATTGGATTTAGGGAAAAAAAGTGAAAGAGATGTTGTCTAAGTTTACCGATATCAATCTATTTGGGATCTCTGGAATGAATGGTTCTGGAAAAATCACTCTTGCTCTAGAGCTTGAAAGGGAAGATGGTGTTAAAGGTTTGTAAGGTTTTGTTGTACTTTTCATTTGTGTTGATGATGATCTTGAATCTTGATGCTTCTTGATTTTTTGTGCAGACCTATTCAAGAATAAGATTTTGTTTCTGACTGTGTCTCGGTCTCCAGATCTTGAGAAGTTGAGGTCTCGTATACATAGATTTCTTAATGATGGAGTTTAGCAACGGAAGCTAGTGATTCTTCGCCTTCTCCATTTAGCAAAAAATTGGTGAAGCAGTTAAGTAATATCGAATATAAGAATATTGTATTGTGTTATTTCATATGATGAGAATTACAGAGAATCATAGAGAGAAATTATAGGGAATAATTATATGGAGTAATCATAGGGATCTTGAAAGATGATTATCCTTAATACGTAGTTCTCTTTTTATCTGCAACTAATAATATTCTTTGCTTCCAAATACTCATATTACTACTTTGTTTGGTAGGTTTTTGATGAGTGTAAAGGTCTACCTTTGTCTTTGAAAGTTATTGGGAAGGTGTAGCGAAGAGGTTATCAGGAGGTGAAGCTGTTGATGAAACTCATGAGAGCAGAGTGTTTGCTCATATCAAAGAGAGTCTAGAAAATCTCGACCGGAAAACCATATTGTGTTTCTTGGATATGAGTGTTTTCCCTGAAGACAAGAAGATCCCTCTTGATGTTCTCACCAACATGTAGGTTGAGAGGCATGATCTCGACGAGGAAACTGCTTTTTCCGTTGTTCTTCGTTTATCAGACAAGAATCTACCCACTCTAGTGAAAATCCGAGGTAATCACTTTGTCTCTTGTCGCCACTGCTCATGTTTCAAAAGGATTTACCATATGATCAGGACCGTTTTAAGCATGTACAAGTAGGACAGTCCAACATGACCCGATTTAAAAATCTAGAAATTTTTTAAATATACGTATAAATCGGAGCCTATAATTTAAAATATTCTTAAAATATACATATTAATGGATTTATAATTTTTTAAAAACTATTTTACTATATAAAATATACATTTAATATTTTTTTTTAACAGAGCCTACAAATAGTTTGAGACGGCTATGCATATGATAATTTTGCAGGTTTGACGATTTACACACTGGCTACTACGATGTATTTGTGATGCAACATGATGTCTTGAGAGACTTGGCCATTTATATGACCAATGACATGGAAGTAAATAGGAGAGGGCGGTTATTGATACCAACAAAAGATTTGAACCTTCCGAGAGAATGGGAAAGGAATAAAGAGGATCCATTTGATGCCAAGATAGTCTCCTCCATTCATACCGGTAACGATTCTTTAACTTTTAATGAATTTGGTTAGTGACTGCAATCTTCAAAGTTTAATGGGTTTTTGTGTTTTCAGGGGAAATGAATGAAAGGGATTGGTTTGACGTGGAACTCCCTAAGGCAGAAGTTTTGATATTAAACTTCTCTTCGGACAACTACGTCTTGCCACCATTTATTGGTAAGATGGGTAAGCTCAGGGCGCTTGTGATTATCAACAATGGCATGTCTCATGCTTGTCTAAATGGCTTCTCCGTCTTTGCCAATTTGGCTAAACTCAGGAGTCTCTAGCTCGAGAGGGTTCACATCCTCCCTGAACTTTTCAGCAGCACCATTCCATTAAAAGACCTACACAAGTTGCATCTGATCTTTTGTAAGATCAACACAAGTTTTGATCAAACAGCATTTGACACGTCTCATGTCTTCCCAAGCTATCGATTATTGTGATGATCTTGTGGAACTAAACTCGACAGTTTGTGATATCACCTCTCTCAACTCTTTTAGCGTAACCAATTGTCCCTGCTATTGAAATATTAATGAGAGGATTAAATTGACTCAATCCTAGTCAAAGAAGAGCTGTTGCATTTAATCCAATGAGGAGTTTAATGTTCAACATGCACAATCATTATTTACCACTTATTCTCTCCTCTTCATGCATCAAGTGGTGATTTCATATGCTCTTCATGCAATCACCTTGTGGTTAAATTGTATGTGTATATATTTGAATTGTTTTTGTACAACAAATAAATAAGAATAAATATTATTTTCTCTATTCTCTCTAATCTTATTCCGCAAATATTCTAAAATGGTATCAAAGCATTGATCCTCATTTTAAGGAGAAGAGAACCTTGATCCACTTTGGTCCTATGAGTATAAGCACTTAATGTCTTGATGAATCCAAATTCTTCTTCTTCAATCTCTCATTGATGAATCCTATGAGTATAAGCACTTAATATCTTGATGAATCCTATGAATATTCTATTTGTTTTAAGGGGAAGAGAACCTTATTCCGCTTTTATCATCACTTAAATCCTTGATGAATCCAAATTCTTCTTCTAAATCTCTCATTTTATTTGTTTTAAATAATGGAAAAATTGAAATCCGTGGTGATTCGAGTTATCCTCAAATGAGAAAACTATTTGTTGTGGTGCTTCCAAGGAATGTTTGGTGTACGCCCCCTTTCTTGATATACATTTGGTGTACGCCCCCTTTCTTGGCTAACATAGAACAAATAAACATTTCATCAAAACTATTAGGTTATATCTATCATTTTTTTTTTATTCTCTTTCATGTTCTAGTTCTTCTAATTCGATTAGTATGATCTGCTTATTCTATTTTAACATTAAATTGTTAGAATACATTGATACAATGTATTCCTTCTATCTTGCAAGGTACTTCATGCCAAGATCGCTTTTCGTCATACTCAATCCAATCTTGCAGGGGGTGGGATAATGGGATTTAGTCCATCATGGCTAATTGAAGTGGTGAATCCAGGAAGAAGAAACTGAGGGATAAACCAAGATGGTGAACCCAAGCGTGGTGAACTCAAGAGGAAGAACCCGAGGGATAAACCAAGGTGGTGGAACCACGTGGTGAACTCAAGAGGAAAAACCCGAGGGACAAACCGAGGTGGTGGACTCAAGCGTGGTGAATTCAGGAGGAAGAACGAAGTGGTTACCAATGAGACTGAATCAACAAATCCTTCAAGTTTTACTAAAGATGGAAAGAATGATGTGTAAAATGTTCTTCATGTCAAGATCGACTTTCTTTATACTCCAGCCGATCTTTAGGGGGGGGGATAATGGCATTATTACCTTAATGGCTAATTGATGTGGTAGATCCAAGATGACAGACCAAAGTAGTAGTCAATGAGGCTGATTTAACAAAATTCTACAACTGACCATCAACAAAGAAGCACAAAGGCTACTCTCTAAACTTTTATTTAATTAAATAAATTTATTCATTTACTTAAATATATTTATTTTATTACTCTAGTTTCTCTAATTTGCAAGCTCAATTCTCATCTAAACTTTCTTATCCCTCACGACAGTTACTCTAAAATTTTGAATCTTTTGTTGTTGAAGGTTTAAAGGAGAAATTTGTGAGAAATTCTCTAAGAAATATTAGATGAAGAAAAGAGTATTGGAAAAGAAGAATCAAGGAGGGTGTAGGTGTTCAATTTGGAGTTAATTCAAATCTGCAAATTACCTCACCCGTATAATGGAGTAATTGGAGAGTAGACCCAAGATACTCAAAATGTGATGATAAAATCTTCACACCAAGCTTGTGAGAAGACAAGTAGTGAAGTGGAAAATACTTGGACGTGAAATGAGTGTGAGAGCAATGGAACTCAAAGAAATTAGAGTCTATTTATCCCATTGAGCCACATGATATAAGGTATGCAATGTACCTAAAAGTTTTAGCACTAAGTTCCGGGTTTCTTTTCTTGTAATCTTAGCTAGGAACAAATGCTTAATACACTCAAAAAGGGATAAGGGAAAGGAAGTTTGGGGCTGAATGGAGTCGGACACAATAAAAGCGGATCAGTTCATGGTGGTGATAAAAAGGGGGAGTTTCTCAAACAGATACACACACGGAGGATTGAGGCTGAAAGGAGTCGGACTCAAGAAAAGACGGACCATTCAAATAAAGGAGGATTAGGGCCTCAAAAAAAGTCAAAGCAAGAAGATCTCTTAACTTGGGGCTGTTTAGAACAAAATCACATCAGAGCAACTTGGAAAATCAAGCCCCAAATGAGGTTCTCAAATCTATGCATCATGACCTTGATCTCATGTCCTCTCTCTGTGGACATCATACTCTTTTTCCCTTACCAAAGTTTTGTCCCGATGAGTTTTTCTTGTTAAGATTTTTAATGAGGTGATGTTTCACGGGGTTCCAAGTTTAGCCGCAAAGTTTAGCCTTGAGCGTCTTTGTGGCTAAAGGCTAAACTTGAGGAAGAGTATTGAAATATTAATGAGATGATTAAATTGACTCATAATCCTAGTAAAAGAAGAATTTTTACATTTAATCAAATGATGAGTCATTGTCTTTAATGCTCAACATGCACAATCCTTATTTACCACTTATTCTCTCTCCTTCATGCATCAAGTGGTGATTTTCTATGCTCTTCATGCAGCCACCTTGTGGTTAAATTGTACCTCTATATATTTAAAATGTATTTATACAACAAATAATAAAAAAAGGTATTCTCTTTTTTATTCTCTCTATTTTCTCTAGTCTTATTTCGCAAATATTCTAACATCAGCGTTCTTGAATTGCCCATGATTCTGAGTAATGTACATCCCTTGAACTTCTAAGGCTATATGCTTGCCCCGAGCTGAAATCCCTACTGGTCGAACTCTATGAGCTACCGTGTCTTAAGTACCTTGACATTTCAGAGTGTGTGAGCCTGAGTTCTCTTCCTGGAAAGATAGGAAAGCTAAGGATACAGGAGAAAATTGATATGAGAGAATGCAGTTTATGGAGTCTACCATGTTCTATAAATGCACTCAAGTCTCTATGCCATGTCATTTGTGATGAGGAGACTTCTCGCCTATGTGGGAAAAGGTCAAAAAGGTGGTTCCAGGACTTTGCATTGAAGTCGCTGAAAAATGCTTCAACTTGGATTGGCTCGTTGATCACTCAAACTTTTGATAACCTCTTGTATAAATCATTGCTCAACAGGGCAAGTTAAGTGGACATTGATTTTTTTTTATAACCTAGAGAACCCGACTAATAGAGGGATGTGCATACTCGTCGGGTAGAAAGACACCATGTTAAACTTTGAAATGTTTCTATATATGTAATATCATTTTTAGTTATCAATCTTAATCTCTTATCTCAATAGACTAACTAACAGAGTAATTCTCTGAGTGTTTGAGGTCTAGCACCGAGTTTAGAACTTTCCTGGACATGACTAACAAAATTTTTTTGTTACAAATCGATTTCAGATTCAGTTCACAATTATGAGCTTTCTGGATTGATAAAGGTTTCGCACTCGCACACACAAGATTTGAGGGATTCAATGAAGAGAAACGTATGAGATCACAAGAACAGATCAATACAAAAAAACAGAGCTTGCATGTTATAGCTCTTTTATGATTTTGTCTCTTGTCGCCACTGCTCACATTTCAAAGGAATTTACCATTTTATTATATGATAGTTTTGCAGCTTTGGCGCTGTGCTCGCTAGTCGCTACCACGGTAAAACAGACAAGTCAAGATAGATAATGATACAAAAAGTAAGAACATAATAATTCATCTTTGGATTACAAACACTAAAAGACAAAAGGAACAACTTAGAAGCTAAGTCATTGTTAATATCACAATAAAAAAGCTACAGGCTAAATATCACAACTAAGGTGAGATGCTAAGAAACTTCGTCTTCGTCGCCATTTTATATTTAAAGAGTCGCGAGGCCCTTAATATCACTCACTTATCTTACTTTACTCTTACTGCTCTCTCACAGTCTTCCAAATCGCTCTCAATGTCGTTCGCAGATCTTTTTGCCGGCGACATCGCCACAGAGCTCATAAAGCTACTCGTTATGGTAACTAACACAGTCTACAGTTGCAAAGGAATCGCGAAACGACTGATCACGATGATCGGAGATGTGAAACCTACGCTCAGGGAGATCCAATACAGTGGCGTTGAGCTAAGTAACCATCGCCAAACTCAACTGCAAATGTTCTTTGAGATTTTGGAGAAAGCAAGGAAGCTCTATGAAAAGGTTTTAAGATGCAATCGCTGGAACCTTAAACATATAGTTCATGCGAACAAGATGAAGGACCTCGAGAATAAAATATCTCGATTTCTTAGTAGTCAAATTCTTCTCTTTGTTCTTACTGAGGTATGTCATCTACGTGTCAATAGTGAAAGGAGTCTCTGTCAAATTGAGAAGAAATGTGATAGATTGTTGTGTGAGAGGATGAGGTGTTTGTCGTTTACGGAAAAGATGAAGATTGAGACCGAAGATGATCCGGCGATTCAGAGAGTAGGACTGAATTTGAGGAAAATAAAGGTGAAGGAGATGTTGTCTAAGTTTACCGACATCAATCTTTTTGGGATCTCTGGAATAAGTGGTTCCGGGAAAACCACTCTTGCATTACAGCTTGTAAGAGATGGTGATTTTCGAGGTTTGTATTAGTTTTTTTTTTTCCATTGTGTTGATGATCTTGAATCTTGATGCTTCTTGTTTTTTTTTTGTTTTTTTTGTGCAGACCTATTCAAGAACAATATTTTGTTTCTGACTGTGTCACGGTCTCCAGATCTTGAGAAGTTGAGGTCTCTTATACATGGATTTCTTAATAATGGAGTTCAACAACGGAAGCTAGTGATTCTTGATGATGTTTGGACAAGGGAATCATTGGACAAGTTGTTGTTTAAAATACCTGGAAGTACAACACTAGTGGTCTCACGGTATAAGTTTGCAGATTCTATAACCACTTACAATGTGGAACTACTAAAGGAAGATGAAGCAATGTCCCTCTTCTGTCTATGCGCATTCGAGCCGAATTCCCCGCCTTCCCAGTTTAGGGAAAATTTGGTCAAGCAGGTAATTCTTGTTTTATCTCCAACTGATAATACACTTGCTTCCAAAAACTCATATTTTACTACTTTGTTTGGTAGGTTGTTGATGTGTGTAAAGGTCTACCTTTGTCTTTGAAAGTTCTTGGTGCTTCTTTGAAAAACAAACCTGAAATATATTGGGAAGGTGTAGTGAATAGGTTATCAAGAGGTGAAGCTGCTTATGAAACTCATGAGAGTAGTGTTTGCTCATATCAAAGAAAGTCTCAAAAATCTCGACCTGAAAACAAGATTGTGTTTCTTGGATATGGGTGCTTTCCCTGAAGACAAGCAGATCCCTCTTGATGTTCTCAAGAACATATGGGTTGAGATGCATGATATCGACGAGGAAACTGCTTTTTCCATTGTTCTTCGTTTATCAAACAAGAATCTACTTACTCTAGTGAAAAATCCGAGGTAATCACTCTTTTATGACTTTGTCTCGTGTCACCATTGCTCACGTTTCGAAGGGATTTACAATATGATAGTTTTGCAGGTTTGGTGATTTGCACACTGGCTACTATAATGCATTTGTAACGCAGCATGATGTTCTGAGAGACATAGCCATTTATTTGACCAATCGTGTGGAAGTAAATAGGAGAGAGCGGTTATTGATGCCAAAAAGAGAATCAATGCTTCCGAGAGAATGGGAAAGGAATACAGATGAGCCATTTGATGCCAAGATAGTCTCCCTTTATACAAGTAAGGATTCTTTTAACTCTAATGGATCTTCAAGGGTTTGATGGATTTTTTTTGTTTTCAGGCGAAATGAATGAAATGGATTGGTTTGACATGGAACTTCCTAAAGCAGAAGTTTTGATACTTGACTTCTCTTCTGACAACTATGTCTTGCCACCATTTATTGGTAAGATGAGTAGACTCAGGGCTCTCGTGATTATCAACAATGGCATGTCTCATGCTTGTCTACATGGCTTTTCCAACTTTTCCAAGTTGGCCAAACTGAGGAGTCTCTGGCTCGAGAGGGTTCACGTCATCCCTGAACTTTTCAGTAGCACCATTCCATTAAGAAACCTACACAAGCTGCACCTGCTCCTTTGTAAAATCAACAAAATTTTTGATCAGACAGCAATCAACATCTCTCTTGTCTTCCCAAGCTTGTATGATCTCACTATCGATCATTGTGATGATCTTGTGGAACTAAACTCGACAGTTTGTGGTATCACCTCTCTCAACTCTCTCAGCGTAACCAACTGTCCCCACGTTCTTGAATTGCCCAAGAATCTGAGTAATCTACAGTCCCTTGAATGTCTAAGGCTATATGCTTGCCCCGAGCTAAAATCCCTACCGGTCGAACTTTGCGAGCTACAGTGTCTAAAGTACCTTGACATCTCAGAGTGTGTGAGCCTGAGTTCTCTTCCTGAAGAGCTAGGAAAGCTAAAGTCACTTGAGAAAATTGACATGAGAGAATGCAGTTTATCAGTTCTACCAAGTTCTGTAGATGAACTCGAGTCTCTAAGGACACTTTTGTTTATGTTGGAAAAGGTAAAAAAATGCTTCAACTTGGATTAGCTCGACGAGTAGGCTCGTTGATCTCTCAAACTCCTGATAACCTCTTGTATAAATCATTGCACAACAGAGCAAGTTAAGTGTACTTTGAAATAGTATTTCCTTTTTAATATCTCGGGTGATCCAAGCCTAAGGGACCCGATTAACATGAGGATGTGCATGCTCATTGGGTACAAACACACCATTTAAAACCTTGAAATATTTTTATATATGTAACATCATTTTTAGTTATCAATCTTAATCCCTTAACATAGCAAACTAATGTTGGGGAAATCACGCCAAAAGACGCAAGCGGAATAAAGTTTCCTGCACTTGTGTGAACCTGTGAGAAAAATGTAGCATACTTGCCAGCAAAACTCAATGCAAAAAAGTAAACGACACACCAAAATTATACGTGGAAAACCTTTTCAATGTGAAGAGTAAAAACCACAAGACCGTAGTCCACTCAAAAATCCACTATCATCAATGTATTTGAGTTATAACCATGTCCTCTTTGTTCACAAAGAATAGATCTAGAGACTAAGACTCCAAAGAGTAATCTCCAACATAAAGAACACACTACAAGAGAGCAATACAAGAGTTAGAAATAAGTAGTACCAAACGACCCTAAGGTCACTAAGATTCTGGTATCCTAATCAGATCTCTACTGTAAAAATTCTAGATAAACGAGTCAAGAACATCTCTGTAAAATATTAGCTCAAAACGAGAAGAACTCACCCTTGGATCTCCCAAACACTCCGGACGTATACAGCTTAAAAACTGTCAAATTCCTGACGACAACAACCGCGATAAAACTCAGATTTCTCTCAAACAAACTGTTGAATCTCAAGACCACTGAGTTACGAAGCCCATAAAAACTCAGCAAGATCATTTTTAGTTATCAATATTAATCTCTGGATTGGATTGGCTCGACGAGTAGGCTCCTTGATCTCTGAAATTCTTGAAAACCTCTTGTATAATCATTGCACAACAGAGCAAGTTAAGTGTACTTTGAAATGTTATTTCCTTTTTAATATCTCGGGTGATCCGAGCCTAAGGGACCCGATTAACCTGAGGATGTGTAGGCTAATAGGGTAAAAACACACCATTTAAAACCTTGAAATATTTCTATATATGTAACATCATTTTTAGTTATCAATCTTAATCTCTTATCATAGCAGACTAATGTTAGGTAAAAACACACACAAAGACATAAGCGGAATTCACCGCACTTATGTGAATCTGTGAGAAAAATATAGAATACACCAAAATTATACGTGGAAAACTTCTTTAATGTGAAGAGGAAAAACCACGAGACCGTAGTCCACTCAAAAATCTACTATCACCAATATATTGAGTTACAACCACGTCCTCCCTGTTCACAAATAACAGATCCACAAACTAAGACTCCAAACAGAAATCTCCAATACAAAGAACACACTACAAGAGAGCAATACAAAAGCTAAAAATAATCAGTACTAAACGACCCTAAGTTCACTAAGATTTTGGTATCCTAATCAGATCTATACCGTAAAAATTCTAGATAAATGAGTCAAGAACACCTCTAAAAAATATTAGCTCAAAACGAGAAGAACTCACCGTTGGATCTCCCAAACACTCCAAACATATACTGCTGAAAAACTGTCAAATTCCTGATGACAACAGTCACGATAAGACTCATATTTCTCTCAAACCAACCGTTGAAACACAATCTCCACCATTAAATCTCAATACCACTGAGTCAAACAGCTACACACAAAAACTCAGAAAGATAGAAGCTCGTTTGAGTGTCCAAACGCTGCAAATACCAAACCCTGACAGATATGTTTTTCTCATCTTTGCCTCCGGAAATTAGCTTTCTTTTTCTTTGCTTTCTCTACACAAAATTAGGTTAAATAGTGATTTATATATTCCCACTTAACCTACAACCTCATAAATTAAATTAGGTCCAATTTTTTGTTCTCAAAACTAAACCCAAATTGGTTTTCTCACTAGGAGGACAACCAACAAACTTCCCCTCCGACTAGGTGGAGGAAACAACCATCTCAGCTATCTCTCGACAAACTTCAAATTTCCTCTCGAAAATAATTTCTTCATCATATCAGCTCCATTATCATCCGTATGAACTTTTGTAAGCTCCACTTCCTTAGAAGCCACCACAACACATCCAATGATACTTTCTATCAATGTGCTTCGAACGCGAATGAAATGTAGATTTCTTCCGGAGATGAATTGCGGTTTGATTGTCACAAGAAAACACATAACTCTTCATCCACAACAACTCCTTACAAGCTTCAGTTGCGGGTATAAACTCAGCTTCAGTGGTAGAAAGTGCAACACATTTCTGTAACCTTGATTGCCATGCAACAACTCCCTCTGAAAATGTTACCAAGTACCCAAAGTAGACTTTCTTGAATCAATATCTCCAAAAAAATCAGAATCAGTATAACTGATAAGCAATGGCTTATCACCTCCAAAGGTAAGCTTTAATTCAGAAGTCCCTCGAAGATATCTCAAAATCTACTTCATAGCATTCCAGTGTTCTCTTCTAGGATTAGAAAGAAAACATCTAACTGTACCAACAACATGAGCTAAATCTGGTCTAGTACAAACCATAACATACATCAAGTTACCAACTGCAAAAGTATATGGAGCCCGTGCCATATATTCTTTCTCCAACTTTGTACGCGGACTCTATCGATTGCTCAATCTAAAGTGTGTAGCAAGAGGAGTGCTAACAACTTTATACTTATCCATGTGAAACCTCTGAAGTACTTTCTCAATGTATGTACTTCTCCTGAGATAAGTGAATTAATCTCTCACCTCTATCTCGAGTAACTCTCATACCAAGAATCTGTCTCGCTGGACACATATCTTTCATAGCAAAAGACTTGCCAAGTGGGTTCTTCAACTCTTGAGTTATGCTCAAGTTCTTTCCCACAATCAACATATCGTCAACATACAGTAAGAAGACAATATATTCATCCTCACCAAACTTCTGCACAAACACACAATGATCAAAAATAGTTTTCTTATAACCATGTTCCCCCATAACAGACTCAAACTTCTTATACTAGTGCCTCGGTGTCTGTTTCAAACCATAAAAACTTTTCTTCAAGAGACAAACTAAGTGCTCATTGCCGTTTTTAACAAAGCCTTCTGGTTGTACCATGTAATTCTCTTCCTCCAAATCACCATGAAGGAAAGCCTTCTTTACATCCATTTATTCAACCTCTAGATCAAGATTCATTGCCAATCCAAATACAACCCAAATGGATGCCATCTTCACAACATAGCAAAAATTTCATCAAAATCAACTCCTCTCTTTTGGCTGAATCCTTTCACAACAAACATAGCCTTGTATCATAGAAAATTGTGCTCTTCATGTTTAATCCTATAGACCCACTTATTAAGCAACACCTTTTTATCCTTACGTAACTTTAGCAACTCAAATGTGTCATTCTTAGCAAAAGAATACATCTCCTCTTCCATTGCACCATTCCATTTATCCTTGTGTTCATCCTCTATAGCTTCATCATAGCTTTCAGGTTCACCCCCATCAGCAAGTAGTATATACTCACCAAAGTTATACTTAGTCACCAGAATTACAAATTTCACAGAAAATGAATTCTACCAAAGAATTCTCCTTTGAATTAGATCACTCGCAAACCTATATCAATAAAAGGAATGAATCGCATCAACTTGGCTCCTCTTGGTGCACTGCCCCTTCTTTGGCCGTTAGGTATACCTTCCTTCAAATCGAAGTTACTAACGCATTTATATTCCTCCGCTTGAACAGAGCTTCTATTATGGCTACAAAAATCTCAGGTTCTCTATTGCACTTCCGTCATAGGGTTCTTTTCACCTTTTCCTCATGGTACTTGTACCTCTCACAAATCTTCTAACATTTGGTAGGTTCACGGTAGTTGGTGTCTCACCATGATCATCAACATGATCACCAATACCATCATCATCATGTACGAGAGCATCTGCATTAGGTGTATCAACATAAACCTCATCCTCAACCTGAATGTGCACCGATGTAGAAAGAGCACCCTCTAAATCTATCAAACTATCATCTCTCTGAGCTGGTTTTCCGGACATATCAATGTCCTTAACCGTTTGATCTTCCATGAACACAACATCTCAACTCCTTAAGAGCTTCTTTTCAATAGGATCATAAAATATGTATCCAAACTCATCTTGACCATAACCAATGAACACACATTATCGCGAATTCATCTCAAGCTTCGACCTCTCATTTTTCGGAATGTGCACAAATACCTTGCACCAAAAGACTCTCAAATGACCAGAAGAGACATCCTGACCAGTCCAAACTCTTTCTAGAATATCACCTCCAATGGAGCACTCAGTGATAAATTCAACGCATGAAAAACTGAGCTAAAAGCCTCACATTAGAAAGTATACGCCAAGCCCGACTGTGAAATCAAACATCTAACCCTCTAAAAAATTGTCCTATTCGTCCTCTCTGCCAACCCATTCAATTGTGGAGTCTTAGGTGGCATCTTCTGATGTCTATTAGCATGTTCTTTGCAATAAGTATCAAATGGTCCAAAATACTCTCCACCATTATCACTGCGGATTTCAATTTCTGTCATGTCTATCTCTCAACCAATGCCACAAAATGTTTGAAAATATCTCAAAACATGATTTTTAGTCTTCATAGTAAAACCCACAACTTCCTAGAATGATCATCAATGAATGTAACAAAATATGATGCACCACCAAGAGATTTTGTCTTCATCGGGTTTTCTAGAAGGTACAAAAGACTTGAACAAGACCATGTGTTTTTTCTCTGCAAAACATTGTACACACTTCTGTAAGAAACCGGAGATACCTGGAATAGTCTCCTTTGACAACACAGACAATCGTTTCTCACTCATGTGACCGAGTCTTTTATGCCACAACTCCATGGCATTATCGTTCTCCACTGCATTAACCATGTCATTGGAGACCTTAGCCTGCATCCAATAGAAAGATGAAGTTTTATCACCTCGAGCCACAACCATGGAACCATGTGAAATTTTTCATTTACCCCCTCCGAATAAACTATAGAAACCTTCATCATCAAGTTTTCATGTAGATATCAAGTTTAATAGAACATATGGAACATGCTTAACACTCTTAAGAAAAATCTTAGTACCAAGACTAGTCTCCAAGAAAATATCACCCATGCCAACAACCTGAGACACACCATCATTACCCATATTCACAGAACCATAACTCCCAAAGTGTAGGTAATGAACATATCCCGCTATGATGTAACATGAGTAGTAGTTCCACTATCAACAACCCAACTAGTTTCATGACTAAAAACATTAATGGCATCACCCTCAAGAAGAATAAAAAACTCATGATGTAACATGAGTAGTAGTTCCACTATCAACAACCCAACTAGTTTCATGACTAAAAACATTAATGGCATCACCCTCAAGAAGAATAAAAAACTCATCTTTTGTGAGAGTCACTCGATCTTCACCATCTTCTGGTATTTTCCCTTTTTGCTTGTCATCCTTTTTCAACTTCTAGCAATCTTTCTTCATGTGCCCTTTCTTGTGACTATAATGACACTCCATATTTGCAAATTTTTTATATTTGCTCAAGCTTATGTTCTTTTTCTTCTTGGACTATCTAAATGAACTCATCCCCCTTGACTCAGTAAGCATTAAATCTGAACACGAGGAACTAGGATTTGATTGCCTCCTCATTTTCTCGTTCAAGACATTGTTCTTCACTGTCCATCAAAATAGCACCATTCGATGAAGAGTTGCAAAGACACATCCTAAACACCTCCCAAGAATCTGGTAGTGTACTAAGAAGCCACAAACCGTGAATCTCATCTTCAAACTTGATTCCTATGTTAGAAAGTTTATTGAGCAATCTCCGGAACGTATTTAAGTGATCTATCATCAGAGTTCCCTCTTTATACCTCAATTCAATCAACTTCTTGATCATATACATCTTACTATTCTCGGTCTTCCGAGCAAACAATTGCTCCAACTTCAGCCACAAAGAATGAGCATTAGTATCATTTTCAATATGTTGCAACACATTATCATCTACCCATTGCCTTATGCAACCATAGACTTGGCGATGGAATAACGTCCACTGATCCTTATTCTTATCATCAAGTTTATTCTCTTGAAAAAACTGGAATATGATATTCCTTCACAAATAGTAGATCTTCCATCTTTCCTTTCCATAAATGATAATTAGCACCATTTAAGCTTATCATTCTACCCATATTTTCCATCGCTCACACAAGCAAAGTACTAACCCAAAGTTATTAAAGTCGAAGCTCTGATACCACTCTGTTGGGGAAACAACACACAAAGGCGCAAGCGGAATAAAGTTCTCCGCACTTATGTGAACCTGTGAGAAAAATATAGAATATTTGGCAGCAAAACTCAATGCAAGAAAGTAAATGACCCACAAAAATTATACGTGGAAAACCTCTTCAATGTGAGGAGTAAAAACCACGGGACCATAGTCCACTCAAAAATCCACTATCACCAATATATTTGAGTTACAATCACGTCCTACCTCTTCAAAAAGAAAATATCCAGAGACTAAGGTTCCAAAGAGCAATCTCCAACACAACGAACACACTACAAGAGAGCAATACAAGAGCTAGAAATAAGCAGTACCAAGCAATCCTAATTTCACTAAGATTTCGATATCCTAATCAGATCTCCACGGTATAAATTCTAGATGAATGAGTCGAGAACACCTCTACAAAATATTAGCTAAAAAAGACAAGAACCCACCGTTGGATCTCCCAAACATTCCAAACGTATACTGCTGAAAAACTGTCAAATTCCTGACAACAACAGCCGCGATAAAACACAGCTTTCTCTCAAACCAATCGTTGAAACACAATCTTAACCGTTAAATCTGAAGAAAACTGAGTCACAAAGCTACCCCAAAAAACTCAGCAAGATCGGAGCTCGTTAGCGTGTCCAAACGCTAAAAATACCAAACCCTGACAGATCTGTTTTTCTCCTCCTTGCCTCCGGAAATTAGCTCTCTTTTTCTTTTTCTTTGCTTTCTCTACACAAAAATTAGGTTAAGAGTGATTTATATATTCCCACTTAACCTACAGCTCAATATAACCTCATAAATTAAATTAGACCCAAAGTTTGGTTCTCAAAACCAAACCCAAATTAGTTTTTCCACTAGGAGGAAAACCAACAACTAACAGAGTAATCAAAGTATTGAATTCAATCAACAACATATGAAATTAGCATGTGTATAAATTAACATTGAAACTTGAACACGGGTATTCATAGCCTTTACACTCTGTTTCTACTCTGTAACAAATTACAGCCGACTCTAACAACTTCTAAAACCGACTTGATATTTGATTTAGCTTTTGGTTCAACTCCAATTAAGTACTTAGCCCTTGATTCTTTTTTGAATATTATGTTAAATTATATTCAAACATAGAGTTTTACATTATGTGCAAACAAATATTTGAAACACTTTTGAAAAACAAAAGCTCTAAAACGGGAGATCGATAAGTGGTTGCCTCGTTAAAATCCAGAGTTGGAAAAAGAGTATAACCACCTATCAAAAGAGCTGATAAAATTGAGATATAGTTTGATAAGAAAATGATGAAGGCAATTGGTATCATAAAACTCCAAGTGTAACTCCTTGGTGTTAGGCTCTTAAAGCAAAACATAGCTGAAAAATTCCATAAAATTCTCTATCTTTTATCATTGAACATCGATTCCCAATTTGCTTGTCTATCACTCTAACCAGAGAATAAACTGACCTTGGAGCTTCTCCATGACGTCTTATTTTTTCTCGCGCCAAATGTTGTGCAACTCTGCCTGAAAAGTGTAACGTGTTAAAAACAGTGCTAGCTTATCGAAACAAGCTATTCCAATCTATGCCGAAATTCTCCTTCAAGAGGCCTTTCGTTAACATCCTCCAAACAGATCCCGAGAAATCACATGAGAAAAATAGATGGCGGATTGATTCTAGAGGAGTCTCACAAAAAAACACAATCTGTAGCAGCACCAACATTCCAAGTAACCATTTGATCCCCCGTGGATAGGCAGTTTTTAATCGATAACCAAGTAAAAACAAAGAAATTTGGTGTGTAATGCTTGAACCAAACTCCTTTCCACTAATCAACCATAGTTGAAGGGCTTTGTAGTAGCGACCAAGTACTCTTTGAGCTGAAAGCCGTTTTGTATTTATCTCCCTTATATCGCCAAAGAGAAATATCCTTATCACCTGGTGTAGCTCTGCTCCGATGAGCCTTAATGACTGTCTCCATTTGCTGAAGAAACTCTCTTCTATGCCTTTTCCTTCTTCTAATCTCCCAGGCCGAGGCCACCGACTCCCGAGGAGGAATTCTGAGATCAATATTTCAGCGCATACCTAGCTTGTCGAAAAAACACCCCATGTCCGACAACTTAATAAACCAAAAAGAGGTACTCTCCACTCGTTACTTCAACCTTATGCATTAAGAGAGCCTTTGAATGGTCTATTAGAATTTTTTCCACATCCAAGACCTTCTATTCATATCACCACTCATCGCCCAAATGGGTCCTTGTTGCAATAAGTAAGTGTGGATCCATTTCACCCATAAAATGAATGAGTAGAAACCAAGCGCCAGATCAGTTTCAGACCAAACACTGTATTCACCTCCGAAAGAGGCCTAGTCCCTAGCCCCCTTCGCTCTTTGGTTTACAAACTTGATCTCAGCCTACTATCACCTTCTTCGAATTTAATTCAAGACCAGACCAAAGAAAGGAAGAACACACTTGTAACCAATGGAGTTTTGAGTGCTACTTTAGATAAATCTCCTCTAAATCCGCGACAAAATTCCACCAAGCAAAAGCATCCTTCTTCGCTTCCAAATGCTCTATCGATGGATGATGTAAGTTTAACTCATGCTTTTCACACAAAATCAACAACGCGTCAGCCAACTTTCTTTTAGAGAGTACCTAGCTTCCTCTTTCCCAAATCACTGAGTAAAGGCTTTAACTCTTTTAGTTTTTTCGAAAACCTAAAGAGAGAAGAAGTCGACAGAAATATTGGTTGAGAATGAGACCAATAATTTTCTACCAATGACGTAAAGTCCTCCAGTTCCAACATCGACTTTACAAACTTAAAAGGCCTTTTCTCACTTGATCCTGCTTTTCTTCTAAATAAATTCCTCCTCGTAAATGATCCGAGCATCCGCTAGCTACAAACACACAGTAAGCATTGGGAAAAACCCGATCACAATGAATATTCTTGAGTACTCTATAAAGTAAAAAGAGGACCATATCATGTAATATCCTCAAACGAGTAAAAACGAACAATCTCCTGTAAATCCCACATACCTTGCGGTATTTGAGGCAAAACTTTGAAATTTGAGTGCTCCCTACCATCCAACATTTCATTAAAATCCCCCATACAAAACCAAGCTCTTTGTCGGATAATTGGAGAACTTTGATGATCCCGCAAATCAGACCACAACTCTTTCCGATCTTCTGTAAAATTTGATGTATAAATAAATGAGAGAAAAAATTTCCCCTCTTTGTCCTCAAGCTTCACCAAACATGTAATCATCTGGCTGTTTTAAAAAAAATGAGTCACTAGAACAGTAGGCTTCCAAACAACCCAAATATGCCCCAATCTGTTGTACTTGTAATTCGCAATAATTGACCAATCACCAAAAATTGACAAATTTATACGACTCATCCTTCTTTCCTTAAATTTTTTTTCTAATACACAACCAAACTGAAAATCTTTACTATGAACCCAACGCCTAATCACTGAATGTTTAGAAAGGTTTATTTAATCCTCTCACATTCCAAAGAAAACCCGACATATTAATATTTTTTGGTGTTTCTTCTTCTTCCTACACTAGGAATTAATTCCTTTGCGTTAAGAGTACTAAATGCAGATTTGGCCTTTTGCATACTTTTGGTCTTCCTTGGCAAAGACTGGCGAAGAAGAATCTCAGTGACACTTCCAATCTCTCCATCCTCCCTCTCTTCCTCTCGCTGAAAATTTTCCATTTCAAAACTCTTTGAACCTTTACTCGGACTAATAGGAATGCGTGATCCAGATTTTGTTCCAAAAGTTCTTCGTCCAAAGTCAGGGCCAAAAATCTAGACGGAGAACCAACCACCACCGGGGCTGGAATAATATTACCTCCACTAACACTTCCTTTTCCCAGTGAGACAAATGACCAAACTTCTTTCCCTAAACCCAAATCAGCTAAGCTCGGTAAAGATACCTCTTCAGCTTCACGGCTCGAATTACCCTTACCCTTACCCTTACCATTGTCTTTAACAACCAAAATTGTTCTGAGCCACTTAAAGACACATCCACCACCCGCTTATGTATCTTCACATACATGATGTGATGGATTTTGTTGTATGTTTTCCTCTGGCACAGTTAAACTATTCAATACAACTTGTCTACCACCCACTTCTGTACCTTGATGTACATAATGTGACAAACCTTGCGATGGCATGTGAACCTTGACTGGTTCTGTGGCTTTCATAATCGATTCACAAGCTTTTCCTCGTTTAAGGATCCATGGAATCACCAGCTCCGAGGAGGCTTTTATGCGACATCCCTCCTTTAAGTGTCCCTATTTACCATGACTTGAACACTTAGGAGGCAGCCACAGATAAGAATAAAGGACTTCTGAGACAATACCTTGTTTTGTCTTAAAATAAAAAGATTTTGGCATTGGTTTTCTTAAATCTAGTTCCACAAAAAATTTAGCCTCGTCAAATTTATTACATAGCTCTGTTTCCGGATGAAGCCGTTTTGCCTTGCCCACAACACTTGATAAGAAACTAAAGCCTTTCCAAGAATAAAACTGGGTTGGAACCTGCTTAAGCGTAACCCAAAGTGGGATCGTTTGTAAGGATGTTTGATCCTCTTCAACAACTAGCTCGTATTTTGATACCACCATAGGTTTATCAGCGATATTCCACATTCCGCGACAAAGAAATATGTCATTTATCACCCGGTCCCGAATACAAAATTTAATTGTAGTAGAATTTACTACGAATGCGTCAATTTTTAATTCTTTGTTTCCATTAGTCCATATCATATTCACTATCTCATGAACCTTGGCCATGTGAGGAGCATATTTGGGAATTTTCCTACAATAAGATCATCCCATAACAAGACTTTATCGTTGATTACTTCATCTTGGACCTCTATATTGTGCTTTGAAAACATTGGCTTTTTCCTGACTACCAGAGAATAAGTTTTTCTACTTTCCCACACCTTTGAGGAGGCCAAACCCTGAGCAAACACTGAATTAATAGCCCCGTCTGAGCCAGCAACCACTTTTGAAACCTCCCACTGACTATGATCATCTCCTCACGCCACATAGGAGGATCTTGCTACTGCTTCTAGAAAGCCTGGAGGAATACCTGACTGAATACCCGATACCATGATTGATCCCGAAGAGGCCTACTTCTCAGGCCGAGACTCTGCCGCCTCCCCTCGAATTCCTGAAATAGATTCCACCGGTAAGACACCCGCTGCCAAGTTGTGAACTTCCACCGCCAGCCTTAACTCAACCTCGGATCTCTTCGAAAACGTGTGCTGACTACGAAGAGAGTCAACCCCAGATTCCTTCGACAAAATACATGCAGCCTCTGTTAGAGCCTCCGACCCTGCCATCACCGGCAAGACCCCCGACAGCCCTGCTGTATCCCCGGACGCAACCCTTGAAAAGTCAACATCCATCACTGAAACCCTAGGAACCTCTCTTGAGACCGACGACACTCCCGGAAAAACACTTGAGCCCGCCCTCGAGACTCCAACGATCCCCTATGTGGCCGCCACCATCGCCCAAGCTGCCTCCGTAGCAAGCAAGTAATGCCAAAACCCTAGATTCTTTGATTCACCTAATCGCCCAAATGCTCCAAAATATCTGCTTCAAAACTAATTCAACTACTCCTAATCCTTTAGCCCTTAATTCAGGGTTCACTATTCAACAAAATTGTTGATGTGAGATCACGAGATATAGCTATTGGACGTAAGACCCCAAAAGGAAAAAAGGATAAAATAAAAAAATAAATAAAATTACTAAAGAAAATAGAACAAGAAAAACAAAAATCCTTCAACTGAAGAAATTGTGGAATAGTTGTGAGAAAGAGAATAATTACAGTTAACATGTATTATTGTTCTTCTCCTCGTATGTTTATTGTGCACAGATAAAGCAAAGAAAATGTTCCTTACCAGTTACCACCTTAACATGACAAGTACTACAAAAGAGAAGACTCAAAAGGCAGTTGAAATTCTTAACCAGAGAAAGAGAGCCAGAAAAAGCATAACAATCAACTTTTGAAAGCCGTCCAAAAAGTTTTGGTCTTAAGTCTTGTGGCTATATGGTAAAATAGCTTTAAAATTTTATAACTTCATTTATATGTATATTTGAAAAAATAAAATTATAGGGCCTAAATTATATGTGTATTTAAAAAACATTAAAACTATAAATCATGGTCATGTTCAACCGCTCTATTTGCACGTGTTAAAAGATGGTTGTGGCTACATTTATTGATCAAGATCAATCCAAAATTCTTTGAAAACGACCATAAGTTTTGGGATCGATCAATCTGCCTAGACTTTAGTTGTGCATAAGTTTTGGGATCGATCGATCTCAAACTCAGATCAATCTTGTTGTCCTGAATTCAATTTTTTATCATTCTCTCTCCTTCATGCAAACACGTGTAAGCAAGCTACGAGTTTCTATGAATTTCATACAAATCATATGTATTTTGAATATGTTATCTATATATTTGAATGTAATGATACAACATAAATAAATAAGAATAATTTTTTCTCTTCTATTCTCCAATCTCTCTACTCTATTCTCTTATTCTTTTTGTTGTTCCACATATTCTTACGTGGTATCAGAGCTTTAGTCATATTCTTTCGATCTCTTCAATCTCCTTGTCATTATTATTATTCAAACATTTTCGTCTATACGGTATAATGGCTGGAAAACTAAAATGGGTACGGGGAGATCATAAGATACTACTCCTACAAAGAGAAATATTTTCTTGTATGTATCGTCTCATTCTTGGATTACAACGCCACGTATCATATATATTTTTACTGACATCTCTTACTCTTCTCTCGTTTTAAAGTATGGAAAACTCAAAATCTGTGGTAATTCCAATTGTTCTCAAAGGAGGAAACTACTTGTTATGATCTAAAACCGTAAGAACCACGCTTTATGGCTGCGGACTTTAGAGTCATATTGAAACTGCTCAAACTCCAAAGAAAGCCACCAAAAATAATGGAAAAGGAACCATCAAAGAAGGAGAAGAGAAGGCAGCTCTTGATAAAGAAGCCAAATGGTTTCATGAAGATCAAATCGTCCTTGGAATTCTCCAAAACTCTCTCGAGACTCTTGTATGTAAGCATACTCCTATTGTGAAACTGCAAAGGGGCTATGGGATACTCTCAAGAACGTGTATGTGTCAAAACAAGGAGAAGAGGTAAACGATGATATCGTGAGAAATTTGGACCTTTAAGCTCTCATCGGGTCCATTACCCCTTTAAAAGAATCTGGTACCACTTTCTTCGCTAGTAAACTGAATAAATCTCTTGTCATAGATTTGAGGGCTACTCACCATATGAATAGTAACTCAAATCTTATAGACAATATAAAACTGACAACGGGTAATTTGACTATTGCTAATGATGATATGGTCCCATAAATGGTGTAGGCAATTTAAAAATGTTTGATAAAAATTTTAAGGCATTATATATGTCTAGTTTTACTTCTAATCTATTATCGGTTAAAAAGACAACTTACGATCTTAACTGCTATACTATATTTGGGCATAATAGTGTTCATTTTCAGGATATTGAGACCAGAAAAGTACTTGGAGAAGGGAATACCAGAGGGGAACTATACATTCTTAAGGATTCTTCATCAAGCACTTTTACTTTTTTTAATTATTGTTTTAATAATGTTATGTGTCATGTTAGATTAGGTCATCCTCATTCTCGTCCTCTTAAATTGATGTTACCTAATGTTTCATTTGAATCTTCTAGTTGTGAGGCTTGTATTCTCACAAATATTGCAAGTCTGTTTTTCCTAAATCATCTACCGTTTATGAAAAGTGTTTTGATTTAGTTCACTTGGATGTTTAGACATCACCATGTGTTTCTAGAGATAACAATAAATATTTTGTGACTTTCATAGATGAAAAATTAAAATATACTTGGATAACATTACTTTCATCTAAAGATTGCGTATTTGATGCATTTCTTCATTTCCAAAACTATATGACTAATCAATTCACTGCTAAACTTAAGGTATTACGGTCAGATAATGGAAGAGAGTACACAAGCCATAGATTGAAAGAGCACCTAGCAAAACACGGAATCATACATCAAACAAGTTGTCCTTACATCCCTCAACAAATGTAGTTGCGGAAAGAAAGAATCGTCACCTCATGGAGGTTGCAAGATTGATGATGTTCCACGCAAATGTACCAAAAATATTTTGGGGTGATGCGGTTATGGCAACATGCTATCTTATCAATCGGATCCAACCAAATTCCTAAGGATATGTCACCATCTGAGGTACTTAACAAAACCAAACCATCAATTGATCAGTTACATGTATTTGGGTGTGTTTGTTTTGTGTTAATACCTCAAAGGAACAAAGTAAATGCCAAAAGCACTAAGTGTATGTTCCTAGGGTATTCAACAACTCAAAAGGGCTACAAGTGCTATGATCTCATCAAAAATCCCCTCTTTGTATCTTAAGATGTGAAGTTTATTGAGAATCAAGGATATCACGACAAGAAGGATTGGGAAGGCGTGAAAGACTTATCTCATTCTCCATCAGACCGGTCTACATGTTTGAGATTTTTCCTTGATCGCCTTGGAAGCCAAGCACCACAAACACAAAAAAAATGAGGAAGCCAAGGAATCACATTAACTTCAACTTTAAATCAACAAGTACGATAACATGATCAAGGTGATGAATCCAATGTTTAAAATCAAGATCGGACCAACCCAGAGAAGCGAGTGACTCATAATGAAGTGTATATCCTTCATGAAGAGGAAGAAAAGGACGACAAAGATGATGAAGATGTTCCTCCTCCACTTAGATGAAGCACAAAGATCCGTCATCCTTCCAAATATGTGAACACACGAGTTTACTTCAATAATCAAGTTGTACCTCACCCTATTCAATCGATATGTTCGTTTGACCTTTTACCATTTAACCATCAAGTATTTCTTGAAAAGATTAAACTAGATAGGATACCTCAAAGCTATGAGGAGGCCAAAGAATGAATAAAATGGATGGACGTTGTTGATGATGAAGTTAGAGCCATGAACCGTTATCATACATGGGATGAGGCGGATCTTCCTCCCGGTAAAAGAGCAGTTACCTCCAAATGGGTTTTATCCATCAAATACATGAGCAATGGAGATATTAAACGGTACAAATCACGTGTAGTGGCAAGAGGTTTTACACAGACCTATGGAGAAGACTACATGGATACCTTTGCTCTCGTTGCTAAAATTCACACGGTAATGGTTGTTCTTTCTTTGGCTGCTAATTTATCTTGGGAGTTATGGAAGATGGATGTCAAGAATGCATTCATACAAGGTGAACTTGAGGAAGAAGTCTACATGACTCCCCCACCCGGCCTTGAAGACTCCATTGCCCCCAAAAAAATCTTACGGCTACAAAAGACTATCTATGGGTTGAAACAATCACCACGGGATATGTATCACAAGTTAAGCTCTACACTCAAAGACCGAGGCTTCAAAAACTCTGAACCCGATCAAACCTTGTTCACACTCCAAGGCTCTCAAGGTATCATTGTGGTTCTTATATATGTGGATGATCTTATCATCTCTGGTGATGATAAGGAAGATATTCAATCCACTAAAACTTACCTTAAATCTGTTTTGGATATTAAAGACCTTGGGGAACTAAAGTACTTCTTACGCATTGAAGTTTGTCGTTCTCCGGAAAGCTTATTTATTTCTCAATCGCAAAGGAAGTACATAAGACATGTAAACTTGGAGAAAAACTGGCCAAGACTCCACTCATTGATGGCTACAAGGCCAAGAGAAAGGGGGAGAAAGCCGAAGAAGAGGAAAAAGACAAACCATATGAAGATCCGACACAATATCGTCGGCTTGTTGGTAAGGTGATTTATCTAACCATCACTAGACCTGAACTTTGTTTTGCTATGAATCAAGTCAGCCAACACATGAAAACTCCCACAAAGTTTCATTGGAGCATGATGGAGCGGATCCTTAGATATCTCAAAGGAAGTCTGAGCTAAGGAATTTGGATGGAAAGAAATGGGAGCATCGAGATAGTAGGTTATTGTGATGCGGATTATGTTGGGATATATTGGATAGAAAATCAACAACCGGCTATTGCACCTTCATTGGAGGAAACTTGGTTACTTAAAAATCAAAGAATCAAAAGGTGGTGTCTTATTCAAGTGCAGAAGCGGAATACCAAGCAATGAGGAAGCTAACAAATGAGCTTACGTGGCTTAAAGCTCTCCTTAAATATTTTGGCATTGCGTCTTCCAGTCCTATTGCAAAAATCAAGCAGTTATTCACATCGCAACCAACTCAGTTTTTCACGAAAGAACAAAGCATATCGAAGTGGATTATCACAATGTCCGAGAAAAGATTGAAGAAGACATGATCTTACCATGCTACACTCGAAGCGAGGATCAATTGGCGGACATCTTTACAAAAGCTGAAAGTCTTAAAGTTTGTTCTCACATCCACCACAAACTTGAACTTATAGACCTTTCACGTCTGTGATCTCATTTTCTCTCTCTGTGGACATCATACTTTTTTTTCCTTACCAAGTTTTTGTCCCAAGGGGTTTACCTTGATAAGGTTTTCAATGAGGAGAGGTTTCACAGGGTTCCAATCTTTGCCTTTGGTGTCTTTACGGCTAAGTTTGAGGGGGAGTATTGATCAAGATCAATCCAAAATGCCTTAGAAACGACCGTAAGTTTGGGATCGATCGATTGATCCTACCTAGCCTTCATCTTGCCGTAACTTTTGGGATCGATCGATCCCACATAACCTTCATCTTGCCATAACTTTTGGGATCGATCGATCCAACCTTGGATCAATCGATCCGCCTTTACTCTACTTGTGCATAAGTTTTGGGTTCAATCGATCCCAATCCAGATCGACCTTGCCACCCATAATTTAATTTTTCATCATTCTCAATCTTTCATGCAATAACATGCAAGCAATCTACGTGTTTCTATGTTTTTCATACAGATCATCTGTATTTTGAATATGGTATCTATATATTTGAATGTAATGATACAACTTAAAATTATTAAGAATAATTTTTGTCTTCTATTCTTCAATCTTTCTACTCTATTCTCTTATTCTTCTTATTGTTCCGCATATTCTTACAACATTTATATATAAACATGATTGTAGTAAAGAGCTATCTCCATAAAATATTTTTTTTATTTTCTTACGTTGTCTCCGTAATCTTGAAGCCTTTAAATAGAAGATTAAATTGTTTTAGCAATCATCTCCTGTGAAATTTGCAGAAACTATCTTGTGAACTTTTGTGAAACAATTGGTACGATTGTGTCTGGTGTATAAATGTTGGGATATTATAGGCCTATGTATATGCCAATTACTTATTCAGCATTCAAGATTTGGAACTAATTCCACCTGATTGGTCATTTCAAAGCGACATATTCACAGACCATAGTGGTGACAGACAGTGAAGAGAGTCATATTCGAAGAGCATCAAGTTGACGATTTAATAAATCTAGGAAGAGTCATCTAACAACTACGGTCTATGGCTGATCATGTTAATATGTTTATTTTTTATTTTTTCTGATTTTTGTTGGTGATCCAAGCGAACCCGAATAATCCCACAGATACGAAGTTCGTTGGACACTTACATATCAATGTTAAACATCTAGATTTGCTAGATCGGATCTCTGACACCATACTAGTGGAAACCCTGCATCATTCAAACCTAGAACCGGCTAATGCATAAGCAGTGATCCAAGTTCCGAGCGGGAATCAAACCCAAAGCCAGGCCCGACCCGAAACAATTTGTTGCCTAAAACAGGGAAATTTTTTTAGCCCATTTATAAACTAGAGTATACGAAATATTTTTAATGTATCAATTTGGGTTCGAACTCGTAACTGGAGCACCCGACAGAGGAAGACTCGACCACTACACCACATTAACGTCTCCAGAATTAATGTCCTTTTCTTTTTGACATAATGTTAGCGTGTAAAGCATCATCTTTACTTGCTTTACCCCATGGCTGGTCCTGCCCAAAGCATCATATTTACTTGTTTTACCCCAGGACCGGTCCTGCCCAAAGCTATGCAAATTTACACCCTGAGATCTAGGTTGTCATCCTTCTACCCAGCCACCACTGCTGAACTAGGGAAATATTTTTATATATTTCTCCTTCCAAGAGACTCGAACCCATGACTTTACAAAGTGATTTGCACAAGAGTACCACTAGACTACTAGCCTCTTGGCAAATATGTTAATATGTTATGTATGTCATTATGATCTTATGCGATTCTCATGGACTGAAGCTAGAGCCATGAGAAGCACGATATAAGTCAAACAAGAGAGAGGAAGTGAAACCCTCATGGCTCAGGAGTCGCATAAAGATGCTAATATTAAGCATGTAAAGGTTTTTGATGTTGTTGTACCATCGACTTGTGATATTATGATGGATGAGACAAGGCTAGGGCAAAATATACAGAACCGCAAGAACCAAACTGAACCTGGCCCAAGAAAATGGTATCGAATCCGAACCGACAAAATACTCGAATGGGTTCTATATTTCTATATCCGAATCCGAACCAAACCAAGAATGAATGGGTACATGAAATATTCGAAATACAATTATATACCCAAAATTATTAATTATATTTAGAATTGATATCACCCAATTATTCAAAATTATAATTATAAATTTGAATATATCAATTAGTTTTAGACAAAAATAACCAGAATATTCAAAATAATCAAAATATTATAAAGTTCTTAGTTATATTTGTGAAAATTTAACCAATTTTTATTTAAATTTAACCAATTTTTATTTAAATTTAACTAATTTTTATTTAAATTTAACCATTCTTTATTCAAATTTAACCAAAATATAATCAAATTTTAAAAAAATTATGATATTTTGGATACCCGAAACTGGATATAACCGAATCAAACCCAAACAAAAAATATAAATGGGTTTTTGATCTCTAAATCCGAAAATCTAAAAACTGACGTCCACACATAGATGAGATCCAAGAGTTTGGTTATACTGGGAAGCATAACGATGTTTATTGAAATCTGGAGAAACCCTCTAATCCTAAGTTGGGGCCTCTTTTGGCCCATCTATAGTCCAACTACCTCTACCGTCTGAATCATTGCACATAGTTTTAAATCCACACAGCAGTACAGCACTAAGTTTAAATCTAAACAGTCAAATCTTTGACTTTTAATTTGTGGTCAATATCGAGATGTAAAACAACGTACAGTACACTACTGTTAGTCTTACAAAAATGAAAAATGTTATTTTTCCTGACTAATTTTCGTAGTAAACATGAAATATCATTTAAACCTAATAGAAAACAGAAAAATATTTGTTCTTATTCAACTTGATAGAAAACGATAGGAAGAAGAAAATATTACGAAAGATATTTGACTTATGAACCTTATATAACAACAAAATTCTAGAAAAATAAGATAAGTTGAATTACACCTTTATGTAATAAGATAACAAGACATTAAAAAATCTGACGAAACTGTCTTTTTCAAATCATAGGGAGCAATTATAAATTCGATCACGATTACGGGTATACCACAGCACCATTTATCGCCACACATGCAAATGGATTGGTCAAAATTGTCAACTTTGACTTCTCTCCCTCCGAGTCGACACTCTCCATCTATTAATAGCTACCTTTACCAATTGCTTTCTCAATCAACACAACACAAAAACACCATGAACTCTTGTTCTTTATCTCTCTTCATCTTCACCATCGTTATCTTTCTCCGATGTCTAAATCCCACCGGAGCTGCCACGTGTCATCCTGATGATGAAGCGGGTCTTCTAGCTTTCAAATCGGGTATAACCCGAGATCCTACGGGTATTCTCAGCTCATGGAAGAAAGGTACTCCTTGCTGCTCATGGCACGGTGTCACTTGTCTCACCAGCGACCGCGTCTCCGCACTCTTTGTCGGCGGACAAGAAGATGTTGCCGGAAGCTTCCTCTCCGGCACTATCTCACCGTCATTAGCTAAACTCCAACACCTCGATGGTATTTACTTCACCAATCTCAAAAACATCACTGGACCATTTCCCCAATTCCTTTTTCATTTACCACAACTAAAATTCGTTTACATCGAAAATAACCGTCTCTCCGGTCCTCTTCCGGCCAACATCGGTTCACTAAGCCAGATTGAAGCGTTTAGTCTTGAAGGAAACCGGTTTACCGGTCCAATCCCGAGTTCAATCTCTAATTTAACTCGGTTATCTCAGCTTAATCTCGGTAATAATCTCTTAACCGGGACTATACCGTTAGGAATTGCTAATCTCAAGGTCATGTCATTTCTCAACTTCGGTGGTAACCGTCTCTCTGGAACCATACCGGATATTTTCAAATCCATGCCGGAGCTCCGTTCTCTAGTCCTCTCTCGCAACGGATTCACCGGTAATCTTCCTCCGTCCATTGCTTTACTCGCACCGATTCTTCGGTTTCTCGAGTTAGGCCAGAACAATCTCTCCGGTAAAATCCCAGATTATTTATCAAGATTCAAGGCGCTCGACACATTGGATCTTTCCAAGAATCGGTTCACCGGAGTTGTACCGAAGAGTTTCGCAAATCTGACCAAAATATTCAATCTTGATCTCTCCCACAATCTTTTAACTGATCCATTCCCTACTTTGTACGTTAAAGGCATTGAGTCTCTAGATCTTTCGTACAACCAATTTCACCTCAAAACGATTCCGAAATGGGTAACTTCATCTCCGATCATCTTCTCGTTGAAGCTAGCAAAATGTGGAATCAAGATGAGCTTAGATGATTGGAAGCCAGCTGAAACGTACTACTACGATTACATCGATCTATCGGAAAACGAGTTCTCAGGGAGTCCAGCAAGGTTCTTGAACCAAACGGAGTATTTGGTGGAGTTTAAGGCGTCAGGAAACAAACTAAAATTCGACTTGGGGAAACTGAAGTTTGCGAAGACATTGAAAACGTTGGATTTGTCAAGGAACTTGGTATTTGGGAAAGTGCCGGCGACAGTGGCTGGATTAAAGACATTGAACTTGAGTCAAAACCATCTTTGCGGAAAGCTTCCGGCGACAAAGTTTCCGGCCAGCGTGTTTGCTGGCAATGACTGTCTTTGTGGCTCTCCACTTTCTCCTTGTAAAGTTTAGCGGTAAGTAAACTATAATTGGTATTTGGATTTACCATGAGAGTTGAAGTCTTTAGCTTCAAATAAGATTTGTATTAATAACAAATAAAGTAGTTTTAAGATATGGACAAGTTTCATTCCGACGATATGTATTAGTGAAAGTTTTAAGTTTTCAATATTCATGCATTATTTTATTTAGCGACTTCTGTTGTTGATACACAAATGAGAACTGAAATAAACTAAAGAATCACAATGAAAGAATTTGATTTAAAATAAATAAATGTAGAATAGTGGAGTTTGTAGTCACTAATTAATATAATCGTAGAATAGTTAAAACCATAAATTGTGATTATGTAATTGTAAAAAAAAAAAAAAAGGTGTAATGTCACCTATCAACGGATATACTTCAACAGTCCACTTCTGTCATATATCGTATATAAAAATACTACTTCAATATGATAGAAAATGATACAAATGCTCCAAAATCGAAATTACCATTTATATAACTTTGGAAAGCGGTATACATTAACTGATAAGACGGAGACGGAAATTAGTTTAATTTAGTGTAATTATTTGAAGGAAAAATAAGCAGAATAACTCTTAAAAATTATTTAATTGCTAGTTTAACTTAGAAAAAAAAGGATTATGTGAGTTTTTATTTTACAAAAATACTTTTAAAATTTTTTGTTAGAAAAAATCAATTACAAGAGTGTCATTGACAATTAATGTTACCGCTGAAAGATATATTTGCGAAATAAATATGGAGTTCTATGTTGTGTCAGATTTGTTTGTATGACATACTTCATGTTTTGCCGCAAATTTGTTTTGCAAATTTAATATGTACCATATATTTACATGTCATAGTATTACAAGATTTTCTAATTCAATCGCAAAAATTTTTTATCTCCGCATGATTAATTTTCCAAAAATCATGATAGAAACAACATATATTTTTCTCTCTAAATTGTTAGAATTTCTACGGAAATTTTATTTTTTTGTCGCAATTTGTTTTGTAGACTTATTTTTTTATAGCTGATTTAAAATTTAAGTTGTACCAGAGTCTTATTTCACCTACTAGTGGCCGTAGATCTGATTACCAAAAGTTAATTGCTTGAGTAACTTCGTAATTACCACATATATGTTTTAAGTTATAGCAGATTTATTATTTTCAGAAAAAAATAAACATTAGTTACGACAGAATTTTCAATTCTCTTTACGACAAACATTTTTTAACTATAATAATTTTTTTAGTGTCTGCAAATTTATTGTGTCAAATTTGTTGCTGCTATGTTACAACAGATTTTATACGGCATATGTGTTTTATAATGATATCGTATATTTTGAATATTTTCACTAATAAATGACAAAATTAATGATTTTTTAAAGAAAAACATAACTTCAACGCCGAAATATTTAGGGGTTTTTCAGCTTCCTTCATCTTCTTCTTCAATCAGTCATTCAGTTTTCCACATTCATCCCCAAGCTATTCTTTTTACGATATTTCATCTTGTTCTTTTTCTATTTACTTCTCATATATTCTATCTCATATATTGACCTAATTATTTTGTTTCCAGTTATATTTTAAGCTTTCAAAATGGTATTTTTGTGAATATTAGGATTCAATTTGGTTTAATTATATTTTGACAAAAGATTATGGTTTTTCTAGTTAACTCATTTCTAGAGAGTTACTCTAGCAATTATTTTCAATTTTGACGTCATTCTAGTATAATATCAATTATTTTAATAACACTTAGTTTGAGGTCAGCTAATTTTTGGTGACCTGAAACAAGGGAAAAAGGTCATTAAAGTAAAGACAGATTCTCCAAAATAAGTAAATAACTATAGAGTCCTTCTCACTCCAAAAAACTCCCTAAAGTTTGAGTTGATTGAGCCATTTAAACCTAAAATTAGTCAACGTTAGTATATCGTTAATCACACGATTATGAACTCAATTTTTTGAAGAAAATTTCCCAAATCAAAAAACCTAATTCCCAAAATCAGTTTGCAAAAAGAATTCCGATGATGGTAAGTGGTTTCACGGCATTCTTATCTCTGCTCGGTGTTGGAATTATGATTCTGGCAAAAGATATTTTCTTTTTCTAACGATAATTCTAATAATCACTGGTTGGAATCAAAAGGAAACTCTCTATTGGTCGGCGTGAGATAGCGGCAATGATAGTTAGAGGAACGATTGAAACGGTGGTTGGACTGAGGAGTGAACCATCAACTCAACCGGTGGCAGAAGCTATGACAGAGGCGAGGTAACACTAGATTTGTGGTTTAGAAGAGAATGATAATGAAGATGGTGTAGGGGGTTGAAGAATAGGATTGCATTTGATACATGAGTACTAAAAATCTGCATGAAATTGACTATCACGGTGTTGTTGCTTATCATGTTGATATGGTTGCAACAACTTGTGGATGCGGGATGTGGCAATTGGATGGTATACCATGCATTAATGCCATATGTGTTATCACATCATTAAAGCGAAAGGCTGGGAACTATGTCTATGAGTATTACACCACTCATAAGTGACTAGAAGCTTATGTTCACAACATTAAACATGTTCAAGGTATGAAATTGTGGCCAAGGCTGAATAGCCTACTTGTTTTGCCACTACCTGTGAGATCATGCGGTCGGGACAGAGAGTAATCACGCTAGACGTAAAAGTCCTCATGAGTCTAAATTTGATAAAGGAAAGTTACCATGGGATGGTCGTGGTCCGATTTTCTCACGTTGTAAACAAGAAGGCCACAACAAGAGACGGTGCAATAATCCAATTTCAGTTGTGGAGAAAAGACCAAGGGGTCGTCCTAGAAGGTTTTTTAATTATTTTCTTGATTTGGCTTGTCATTTTTTTATCGAGATTATTTGTGGTATTCATGTTTTGTAGGGTGGATCACATAGACGAACAGAAGCTTCACAAGACGGACCCTCACGCATGCAAGAAAATTCTTAGGGAGGAGCATCACAAGTAGGGTTGGGAATGTGAGTTAAAACTCACGGGTCTGCGAGTTTTTACCCATTTCCAGGTGGGTTCAGGTATACAAAATGAAGATCACATTTCTGCGGATCTAGCAAAGCGTGTAAGGAAATGATGCATGTTAGGCAGGTTTTGACCGCATGGCTCACATTTGTACTTTTTGGGCCAACCCTTACCTCGGTCCAATAAAAGTTTGGTTGTGACCCAATCTAAAATGGCCCTAAAGTCTATGCGATTTTATGGTTTTGTGGGTACTCGTTTTTATTTTGCGAGTTTGTGGGTTTGCGGATTTTTGGGTACTTATTTTTTATTTGCGGTCTGCCTGTGGGTTTCGTGGGATTTGGCGGGACGGTCGCGAGTTTACTAATTTATACCCGCTTTTTGCGGGGTGGGTTTGGAAATTTAAAATTTTCTTCAAAAAACCTGCAGGTTGTGGGTCACGGGTCGCAGACTTTCCCGCTTCCCAGATATAATCAGAAGAAAGAGGAAATGGAGAAGCTTTTATGCTAATTTGAACATTCAATGATGTTATTTCTACCACAAAAAAATTGGCTTGCTGCAGTTATGTTGAGAAGATCCATGGACTTGTTTCTATTCTCTTCCCTTCTTTAATTGTATTTGAGTCATTCACAAGATTGTTCTAAATTCTTGTTGTTATTGTTACTTAGAACGAGTAAGAGGAGAAACTTAATTTGTTAGATGTGATCTTGTCTTTACTTTTTGCCATCTTCACATCTTCTATCAAATATTTAAGTAAGTGGTTACTGACTTTTGAATTAATGCAATTCATGTGTCGTATGTGTAGAGCTAGTGGTTTCAAACTTTCAAAGAATTGAACAATCATCTTTCGAGGTTATAACTCAGTTGTGGCAAGAAGAACAAAGATCTAAAGAATTTATCATTGATTTTCATACCTTCAATTAACTTTGAAACATGCAAATAATCTGCAAACTAATAGATTTCTAAAATCTTTTTTGTGTAAGATAACCCACCAAATTTTAGAAATAGCTACAATAACATGTTTTAATTTTATTGCTAAAATGACATACTTTGGATATATATTTTCCAAAATACCAAAATTTTCCTTTCTAACAAATAAATTTTTAACTTAAAAGAATTTATTAACAAATTATTGTTTTATGTGATTAACTATTTTTAATTCTTGCTTATAATTAGAACTGTATTTTTAATATTTGTTTTTCTACCTATAACATTTGATTAGAGTCAACGAACAAAGTTTTTTTCAAAAAACCTAAAAATCATTACAAAAGTTTACCAAATATTAGTAAGTATACCAAATATTCGAAGAGTATGTCATATGTTTGCAGAGTTTGCCATATGCTCGCAGAGTTTGCCATATCTGCTATAAGTTCACAAAGTCTGTTATATGTCCACAAAGCTTGTCATATGCTTGAAGAGTCTGCCAAATATTTGCAAAGTCTATCAATTGCTCGTAAAGTCTACCAAATGCTCTCAGAGTCTGTCAAATGTTCATGTCAAATGCTCGTATTGTCTGCCAAATGCTCACAAAATCTCTTAAATGATAGGAAAAATCTATCAAATTTTCGCAGAATACCAAATGTTTCGCAGATTCTGTCAAATATTTGCAAAGTCTACGAACTATTATGTATAATGCCAACTAGTCTAAAAGTGTGCCAACCATCTGCAAAGTATGCAAACTATTCTTGTAAAATCTACCAAATATAAACAAAGTTTGTCAACTATTCTGAAAATTTACCAGTTATTATGCAAAGTCTGCCAATTATCTACAAACTCTGCTAGATTCTCGCAAAGTTTTGCTAGTTATTCTGCAGAACCTGCTAAATATTTGTAAAATCTGTCAAATGTGTGCAAAGTTGGTTAGATGCTCGCATAATTTGCCAAATATCTGCAGAGTTTGCCAGATATGTCATCAAGAATATATTAAAGAAAAAAAAATGTTACTAACTTTAAAGTGCTAATAGGTCATTTCAAAAATAAAATGAGTTATTGTGGCAAAAAACTCATTTTAAAACCTGCAACAAACCAATGATTTTAAAACTTTGAAACCTTCAAATAAGTTGTAAACTAGTAATTTTAACCTACAAAAATCTACAAAAGTCTAGCTTCATACAAATGCTTAGAGACAACATAGCAACAACAATGGTGAGGACAAAAACAAAAGATTTAAAAAAGTTTTCATTACATTAGAAGAGGAATTCATCACCTGATATTGGGAATATGTTTATTTATTTGGGGATTTTTCTTTAAAAATTGAGTTTTTAACCGTGTGATTTACAGTTATTTTTTCATTAACGACACAATAACTTTGACTATTTTGAGGGTTAAAATGGCTCAATCAACTCAAACTTTAGGATTTTATAGGAGTGAGAAGAACTTGATGATTATTTTGGCGAATTTGCATTACTTGAGGGTTTAACTTTTAGTGACCTTTTTCGGGCTGGAACAGTTATAAATATCCAAAATTATCTAGACCGACCAATTCATATCACATCTCAATAGTACATTGAATATCAGTACCTACGTATGGTACATCCAATAAGCAGAGAAGTCTTTATCGTTTAGATCTTTTGGACAGATGCAGTAAATGTTCCAATCGAATCATGGAAAATGAAGAGATAGTAGAAAATAATACTAAATATAGTGTGTGATAATATAAAGAATAAAATCAATAGAAAGCAATTATTTAGCCCACAAATAGGTAAAATGCAAAAGTTTTTCCCAAACTCAAACAAAGTAAACATTGTGGTTCATTTTTCTCAGTTATACATTCACACTCCTGGTAAAAATTTTGACAGTTGGATCTGACATTTTCATTTATCTTCTTCTTCCTTTTCTTTTACTTCCACCCCTAACACCCCAAAAATAATGTTCATCATCTTATTCTTCCATTTCTGTTACTTCCCCGTTCTTATTTCTTCTCCTCTTTTCATTTTTTCGTGGTTCTATTTTCAGTTTAGCCGCTAAATCAATGTTCTAGAGGTTCATGTGATTGTCGATTCCATGTTATTTGATGATACTTTTTTCAAATTGTGAATTTTTTTTGTAACACAATCTACTTAGGACTCATATTTTTATCGCTTTCCCTTTGAATCAACTTAAAAATTTTCAATTTAATTAGTATATTTATAAGATCCAACACAAGAGGAAAATATACTATTTTTTATAGAGAAATTAAATAATAAATAAACATAGAGGAAGATCTACTTAACTACAGAGATAGTTTATTGTGCTATCTAATAGAAAATATACCCAACTCATTTTACATAAATCATGCAACATCAGAGTCAAAAAACAACAAATACTAAAAGTTGCATGAACCAAAATTGGAAGATTTAGATATAATGTTCGAAATAGAAAATCCTTAGTGTTGATTCAAGGGGAAAGCAAGAACAAAAATCGAATCCTAAGTGGATTGTGTTACCGCAAAGAAAAACACAATTCGAAAAGGGTTTCATCAAAGAACATGGAATTAGAAATCACACAAACCTCTAAAACATTGATTTAGTGACCAAAGCAGAGAATAGAAACGGCAAAGCAATGAAAAGAGGAGAAGAAATGAGAATGACAAAGTGAGAAAAAAACAAGAAGAATATGAACAATAATTGTTAGGTGTTGGGGAGAAACCAACGTGGTGTTGGGGTAGTGGTAACTCCTCATGGATCAAGGCCGAAGAAGTCACGAGTTCAATTCACGTTGGGAGGGGTCTGCTCTCTGAAAGAAAGTTAATTTAACATTGTCTGGACTCTGTCTTAGGGAGATTAGGGGTCCACGGGCTCTGAATCTCTTGGTTATCCAAAAAAAAAGTAGGTGTTGGGGAGAAAATAAAGAAGAAGATAAAAAAAAATATCAGACCCAATTGTCAAAACGCTGGTTGAGCGCATGTAGGTATAAGTAAGAAGAATGGAGCAGAATGTTCTATTTGTTTGAGCTCAAAAAAGGCTATTGCCTTTTACGTAATTATGTGTCAAATAATTTCCTTCGAGTGATATTTCTCTTACTTTTTAACAAAACAATTTTGCCAATTTGACTTTTACCTAATTTTTCTTTCTTCTTCAATTGTATGTGTCTAGTATGAAATAGAAAAATGGGAGACATAAACTTCTTTACTAATAGAATTATGTCTAAGAAGCAAATGCTATTAGGATCTAGATCTACCAACCTAGAATCATCACATCTAATATAATAATCAAGCAAGCAATCACACAATCATAACGCATTACTTAACTATCTCATATCACATGATCAGTCCTAACTAATATTACGGATCCACAAGTTACGCACTAACCTTAGTGATAAAGAGATGGAAGTCTAGTAGTAGTAGGGTTTCGTCTAGGGATTTCTTTCTTTCTGATATGAATCTTCCCGGGATTTTGCACTTTCGAGGGGTAATCGTGAAAGGATGGAATGAATGGATCACATAAAGGTTGCGGAAGACCTCTGATATTTCCTCAATGACTTTCTCGAGATATGACACACTCAAAAACGCCAAGGTTTGATTCACGGATATGACACACCGTTGAATCGGTTTGATTGAAGGATATTACACACCAAACAATCGGAAAATGTTCTTCAACGAACACAAGAGAAATCACTCTTAATATTTTATAAAAAAAAGGTGGATCCCTATTTCTTAAGAAAACTAAAGTTATAAAGAAAAAGAAAGAGTAAAGAAGAAGTCATAATTAAACGCAGAATTAAAAACGATATTAACTATTTCCCGAGGGACTTTTGAACTACTCAAGCGCCTACTTCTTCTCCAAATAAGGCTGGGCGTTTTCATGCATAGAGACAATGATATTTGGGCCAACAATCCCTCCTTTGGGCTTGATACTTCTGAAAAAGAGACCCAAACATAACTTGGACTTGGACTGAAGCTTCTCTTGTGGACTCTTGTGGACTTGATGGATTAGAGTGACCCATTTGCCTCATTAAAACCTTCCTTTGGAAAACCCATTGGGACAAAACCAAAGGCTAGGAAAAAGAGTACAAACGAATCACCCGTTTATTAGTCCACTCGAGCAACCAAGATGATTTTCTTATCCATGTCTTCGAGCTGGTCCTTTGGCGAATGAGCTTGAGTGAGTAATCCACTGATTGCTTTCTGGAACTCTTTGGCACGTGATCTTGTCATTGGTCCACTTGGCATGGTCAAGGCTTCCTCGGCTTCAAGCGACTTCCGTGAGCTATCCATGATCACATCATCCCCTTCCTCTTGAAAAGGATTTGTCCTCAAATCTGGATCATCTGCAACAAAAGGAATTAAGTCAGCAACATTGAAACTTGAACTCACATTGTACTTACCTTGGAGATCGAGTTGATAAGCATTATCGTTGATCTTCTTTGTAATTCTAAATGGACCGTCAATTCTTGGCATAAGCTTGGACTTCCCTCAGCCGGAAATCTGTCCTTCCTTAGATGTATCCAAATGTCGTCTCCTTCCTCAAAAATCATCTTGCGCCTGCTCTTGTTAGCTTGTTTGGCGTACAACTTTGTTTTCTCTTCGATGTTGTGCTTCGCTTTCTCATGGATCTGTTTAACAAGTTCAGCTTTCTTTTTCCCATCCAAGTTTGCTCTTTCACTCAAAGGCAATTGGGTTAGATCCAAAGGAGACAAAGGATTAAAGCCATAAACGATTTCAAAAGGAGAAAACTTTGTGGCGGAATGCACTGATCGATTATAAGCAAATTCAACATGTGGCAAGCATTCTTCCCAAGTTTTCAATTTTTTTTAATCAAGGCACGCAACAAGGTAGACAAAGTTCTATTAACTACTTCAATTTGACCGTCGGATTGAGGATGGCAAGTAGTTGAAAACAGCAACTTAGTTCCTAGCTTAGACCAAAGCGTTTTCCAAAAATAACTCAAGAACTTCGTGTCTCTATCACTGACTATAGTCCTAGGCATTCCATGCAGTCGAACTATTTCTTTAAAGAACAAGTCAGCTATGTGAGAAGCATCATCAGTTTTATGACAAGCAAGAAAATGTGCCATTTTAGAGAACCTATCGACAACCACAAAAATTGAATCCTTTCCAGTCCTAGTTCTAGGTAATCGAAGCACAAAATCCATAGAAATGTCAGTCCAAGGCTGATCAGGAATAGGCAAGGGCGTGTACATACCTTGGGACTGTACCTTAGATTTGGCTTGTTTGCACGTAACACATCTCCTGCAGATTCTTTCCACGTCTTTCTTCATTTGCGGCCAGTAGAAGTGTTCTTGCATCACTTTTAAAGTCTTGGCGATCCCAAAATGCCCCATCAAGCCTCCTCCATGTGCCTCCCTAACTATCAAGTCTCTCAAAGAACAATTAGGCACACACAAACGATTTTCAAAGAAAAGAAAAAGCCGTCATGCCTAAAATATTTCCCAAAAGCAAACTTCTCACAAGACTTGTAATTATCTTGAAAATCAGAATCAGCTTGATAAAGATCTTTAAGGTGTTCAAATCCCAATAATTTAGCATCCAAAGTCGAAATCAAGGCATACCTTCGAGATAAGGCATCAGCAACTACGTTTTCGTTACCTTGTTTGTACTTGATCACATAGGGAAATGTTTCGATAAACTCTACCCACCTAGCATGCCTCTTGTTGAGCTTATGCTGACCCTTTAAATGCTTCAAAGACTCGTGGTCAGTATGAATGACAAACTCCTTTGGCCAGAGGTAGTGTTGCCACGTTTGCAAGGCTCGAACTAGCGCATACAACTCCTTGTCGTAGGTTGGATAGTTCAGCGTAGCTCCTCCAAGCTTCTCACTAAAAAAGGCTATGGGCTTCTTCTCTTGCATCAAGACAGCTCCAATACCTACACCAGATGCATCACACTCAATTTCAAAAGTTTTAAGAAAATTCGGTAAAGATAAAAGTGGTGCATTGGTGAGTTTATCCTTTAACGCTTGGAACGCTTCTTCTTGTGCATTCTCCCATTTAAATCCTACACTTTTCTTGATCACTTCAGTGAGAGGAGCAGCTATGGTACTGAAATCTTTCACAAATCTTCGATAGAATCCTGCAAGCCCATGGAAACTCCTCACGTCTCCTATGGTTTTCGGACTGGGCCATTCGCGGACAGCTCTAACCTTCTCTTCGTCCACTTTGATGCCATCTGCACTTATAACAAAGCCTAGAAACATAACGTTATCCGTACAAAAAGTGCATTTCTTCAGATTAGCATACAGTTTTTCTTTCCTAAGTACCATCAAAACCGCTTCTAGATGTTTAACATGTTCTTCTAAATTTTTGCTGTAGACTAAGATATCATCAAAGTAAACAACAACAAAAATTCCAATGAAGCTCCTCAAAACATGATTCATCAACCTCATGAAAGTACTAGGTGCATTTGTTAATCCAAATGGCATAACTAACCATTCATACAAGCCATGTTTAGTTTTAAACGCAGTTTTCCATTCATCACCCTCTTTCATCCTAATTTGATGGTATCCACTTTTAAGATCTATTTTCGAAAATATGCTAGAACCATGAAGCTCATCTAACATATCATCTAAACGAGGGATAGGATGGCGATACTTTATAGTGATATTGTTGATGGCTCGGCAATCAATGCACATCCTCCAAGTTCCGTCCTTCTTTGGAACGAGCAGCACCGGCATAGCACAAGGGCTCATGCTCTCTCGGATGTATCCTTTGTCCATCAGCTCACTCACTTGCTTTTGAAGCTCCTTAGTCTCAACTGGGTTGGTTCTATATGCTGGCCGGTTAGGAAGTGAAGCTCCCGGCACAAAATCGATCTGGTGCTCAATCCCACGAATAGGCGGCAATCCCTTGGGGTTTTCTTCCGGAAATACGTCTTCAAAATCCTGCAAAATAAAAGTAATTTTACTCGGCAAATCCGGTACGGGGTTAGTAAGGTTCAGCAAAGCTTCTTTGTAAATAAATAAGAGAACGGGTTGTTTAGAGAACAGAGCTCTCTTAACCACATTAGACCTCACAAAGAAGTTTGAATGCCTCACGGGTTTACTCTCATAGGCCTTTTTCTTGGTTTTTCTCAAACTCTCGTTTTTATTTTGAGGTGGTGTGTTTAGGGGTTCACTCACAATGGTTTTTACTTGTTGTTTCAGCTGAATTTGATCTTGATGAACTTCTTGTGGTGTTAATGGAGCAAGTATCGTCTTTCGGCCATTGTACTCAAATGAGTATCGATTAGTAAAACCGTCATGTAAGACCCTTCTATCGAACTGCCAAGGTCTTCCAAGCAAGATGTGGCCCGCCTCCATAGGTAAAACATCACAAAGAATTTCGTCCTCATACTTGCCTATGGTTATAGGAACCAATACTTGGCTGTTCACCGTCATCTCGCCAGCATCATTTAGCCATTGAAGCTGATAAGGTTTTGGATGCATCTTAACTTCCAACCCTAACTTCTTCACCATTGTTTCACTAGCCACATTAGTACAGCTCCCACCATCAATAATAAGGCCGCAAACTTTACCTTGTACCAAGCATCTCGTGTGAAATAAGTTCTCCCGCTGCTCTTGGACAGTATCCTTAACTTGAATACTCAAGGAACGTCTTGTTACCAATAATTCTCCGGTGGCTGGTAACTCTATGTCCGCTTCCTCGGTCTCACTATCACTTTCAAGCTCTTCCTCCTCAGTTTCAATCTCGCCATTATCCAGTAGGATCATAGTCCTTCTATTGGTGCACTCATTGGCGTAATGTCCTCTCCCTTGACACTTGAAACATTTAACGTCCCGGTTTCTAGACGAAGTCGCCACAGCTTTTCCTTTGGCGTCTTGAGTATTGGCGTAAGGCTTAAGGTTGGGTTTTGGCTTAACAACAGACTTATCTTCTCGGCTGTAACTCGTCCTAGCATTGGCTGCTCCAGCTCCATAGGAAAGCCTAGAAGTACCCCTCCTCTTAATTTGTTGTTCAACCAAAATAGCCTTATGGAGCATTTCCTCCAAATCAGCATATGTTTGAAGCTCCATTCTATCTTGTATATCTCGAGCCAACCCACTCAAGAACCTTGCCATTGTTGCCTCATCATCTTCATCTATATCAGCTTTGATCATTAGGGACTCCATTTCTTGAAAATAATCCTCCACACTCTTACTGCCCTGAGTTAATCGCCTAAGCTTTTGATGTAACTCCCGATGGTAGTGGCTAGGAACAAATCTCTTCCTCATCAGATTTTTCATCTCTTCCCAAGTGACTACGGGCGGTTCACGGTTGCGTCTTCTACTTGTCACGATCTGATCCCACCAATTAATAGCATAGTCATAAAATTCCGTCGCCACTACTTGAACTTTCTTTTGCTCCGAATAATTTTGACAATCAAACACGAGCTCAATTTTTTTCTCCCACTCCAAGTAGGCGTCTGGATCATTCTTCCCATGAAATGGCGGTATCTTCAACTTCAGTCCACTGAGATTGTCCTCATTTCGAACCCCAGCTTCTCTTACATGTCTCGGCCTTCTTCGACTCCGATTAGAAGCTTGACTACCTCTGCTGTAGTAATTCAACTCCTCCTCTTCATCTTTTTCTTGAGGTTGTTGTCTTCTTCTTCTACCAGCAGTATTTTGAGGCAATCCTTGATTAACGGATTCTTGAATCGTATCGATCCTTTCATTGACTGCTTCCATCTCACGCCTCAACAATCGCCTCATCTCTCCCATAAGGGCTTGCACGTCCAGATTGTTATTGTTTCTTGCTCCTCGTGCTCGGTTAGTGTTCTCAGCATCGCTTTCGTGATTAGACATATTAATTTTTCCCTGCACACTTAACAAACCGTTAGTAATAAAAAGTCGATCCTCACAAGTGTTTCTCTCCTTTTTATTCACTCCACACTCAACACTCAAGATGTCCTCTCTCAGCGATTTCTCAACGGTTCGTATTGAACAAAACCGATCAAATCCGATGAATAATTCCAACAACTCAAAACGAAACGATTAGAATCGAGATAGAAAGAAAAGATTTAGTAGTGTTTTTTATTTTATTTTATTCGAAACAGATCAAGATTGATCAGGAAAATTTAAGAGAATAATTTAGAACAACAAAAATAAAACTTGCTTAGAACATTTAAATCGGACAGACTCCCTTTTTTTTTTTTTTTTCTTTTTTGTGTCCGATAGGTTTCTTTTTTTTTTTTCTTTAAAACACAAACTGATCAGATTTAGAAGGAAAATAAAGATCAAACTGAAAAAAAATTGATCAGATCATTGAATCAAAAATCGCCAAAGATGAACAGATTTAATCGCCTAGATGTCTAGCAATCAAACCGATTTTTTTTTCTTCGATTCCAAATGAATTGATCCGATCAGAAAACAGAAAGAAAGACAAGAGAAAATGATAACTTTAAGATTATAAGATGAACAGAAACGAATACCGATCCCAAAAGGGTGCTCTGATACCAAATGATATGAATCTTCCCGGGATTTTGCACTTTCGAGGGGTAATCGTGAAAGGATGGAATGAATGGATCACACAAAGGTTGCGGAAGACCTCTGATATTTCCTCAATGACTTTCTCGAGATATGACACACTCAAGAACGCCAAGGTTTGATTCACGGATATGACACACCGTTGAATCGGTTTGATTGAAGGATATTACACACCAAACAATCGGAAAATGTTCTTCAGCGAACACAAGAGAAATCACTCTTAATATTTTATAAAAAAAAGGTGGATCCCTATTTCTTAAGAAAACTAAAGTTATAAAGAAAAAGAAAGAGTAAAGAAGAAGTCATAATTAAACGCAGAATTAAAAACGATATTAACTATTTCCCAAGGGACTTTTGAACTACTCAAGCGCCTACTTCTTCTCCAAATAAGGCTGGGCGTTTTCATGCATAGAGACAATGATATTTGGGCCAACAATCCCTCCTTTGGGCTTGATACTTCTGAAAAAGAGATCCAAACATAACTTGGACTTGGACTGAAGCTTATCTTGTGGACTCTTGTGGACTTGATGGATTAGAGTGACCCATTTGCCTCATTAAAACCTTCCTTTGGAAAACCCATTGGGACAAAACCAAAGGCTAGGAAAAAGAGTACAAACGAATCACCCGTTTATTAGTCCACTCGAGCAACCAAGATGATTTTCTTATCCATGTCTTCGAGCTGGTCCTTTGGCGAATGAGCTTGAGTGAGTAATCCACTGATTGCTTTCTGGAACTCTTTGGCACGTGATCTTGTCATTGGTCCACTTGGCATGGTCAAGGCTTCCTCGGCTTCAAGCGACTTCCGTGAGCTATCCATGATCGCATCACTTTCTCTTCTCTTTTTTTTTATTTTCTCTCTCTCTCTCGTGATGAACGGTGACTTTGGAACCCGTAACAGTGGTGACGGGTGGCGCAGATAGTGGAGCAATAGTGGTAGGCTGCAGGCAGCAACGGTGTGAGCTTCATGGTGTCTTTGGGGGACACTGAATCTGTGTTGCGTGGAGCGTTAGGGTTTCTAAGTTCTACACTATGAGGCTCTACAATTATATAGGGGTGAGGGGAATTAGGTCTTGACACAGAAAGACGGATTTGTTCTTGTAACTTACATAAATATGGGCCTCATTACTGGGACTTGGGATTGGACCGTGACAACATAAGTAGCTTCCCTCTTAACAGTCTTTGAAAGGTATATTGAACTAAAGGTTTGAGAGGATTTTGTGGAATTTAGATTTTTTTTTAAATCTCATGTTATTCAACTCATGATTTATAAATATTTCTCAAATTCTATGTTATTGAATTAAAATTTTAAATAAAACCATTTGCAATATCATGTTATTAAGTCTAATTTGTAAAACTCATATCAAATTAGTGTTATTCAAACCACATTAGTTCTTTTTTGAAGAAATTAATAGAAAGAGATTTGGTGAGACTTTGGGAGAATTTCATAAACCAAAACTAACGAGAACAAAAGACTGGGAACTAACAGCGTCTTTAACATCGATTACTATTTTTTGTGAGACAAAAAAAAAAATCAAACCTGAGGAGTCTGGTTCTTCATACCCAGAACTTGAATTTGAGATTTTTCAATTCAATACGCATCAAATGTTGGAGTTTTCCCTCTCAAGTAATCATTTCATTCCATTATGTTTGAAGAATGGTGAATTCCATGATAGTTCATCAACTATCTTCATCATCGCTCTCTGTCATACTCTAATCGCTTCGAGTTCCAATTTGAGTTCCACGATAGCTTGATCTTACTTAAGAAATTTTAAAACAGGTGAAGAAGATAACTTTCTTTCTTTCAAATTTATTTCTCCTTAACCTCAATGTTACATTGTCTTTTGATTTATATAGAAAGAGCGATTACAGAGGATAAGCTTGGTGCGTTTTGCGATAAGAACTCCAGATTGCATCGCCAGCTCACTCTACTTTATCACACGGTTTCGTTTTGCAGAGGATCAAATCTGTTGAAGGTCTTTGTCGTTTTCATCGTACAACCTGAGTCACGTTTATCTTCAACTAGCTGTTGTTTTGAATCAGAGAAAGACTCTTTCTCAGAGAGAGTCTTTGGTCTATTTTGCTTTCAAAGGCTTTGTTTGCTTAATATGCCCCCTCAAACTTGGTCTAGGAGGCTCTGCAACACCAAGTTTGAACCTGAGTGTATTGAACAAAGCACATGGTGACGAATTTGTGAAAATGTCAGGGATTTGCAGATGAGAAGGAATATGTTTTATCATCAGAACTCCAAGTGCAACCCGTTCTCTTACACAGTGATGATCCCTTTCAAAGTGTTTTGTCCGAGAGTGAAAAGTTGGGTTTGCTGTGAGATAAACCGCAGACATATTATCACACAAAAAAAATAGAGTCTTAAGCACAGGAATTCCAAGTTCTTTTAAGGCTTAGGCAATCCATGTTAGTTCAGAAGCAGTTTCTGACAAAAATCAGTATTCTGCCTCTGTTGAACTTTTAGAAACTGTAGGTTGTTTCTTTGAAGACCAGGAGATTAAGTTGTCTCTTAGATATGTGCAATATCCTCCTGTAGATCTTCGAGTTTCTTTGCATCCAGCAAATTCACTGTCACTGTAAGCACTCATAGTAGAATCTGTATTGGTATTGAAACTTATTCCCATTGTAACAGTCCCTTTAACGTACCTCAAAATCCTTTTCAACAGGTTGTAATCTGGCACAGTAGGAGCATGCATCTTTTCACATACAAAGTTGACAGAAAAATGAATGTCAGGCCTTGTGAGAGTCAGATATTGGAGTTTACCTGCGAGGCTTCTGAAATAAGTTGGATTTTCAAAAAACTTGTCTTGTCCTTGGACTTTGGTAGGCTGAATTGGAAGAGGTGTTAGCATAGGAGTACAGTTGTTCATTGTTGCAACAGTGATTAGATCCTCATGGTATTTTATTGTGAAATAAACAAACCTCCAGAGTGAAAATGAGCTTGTATGCCTAGGAAATAATGTAAAGTTCCCATGTCTTTCATTCGGAATTGCTTGTTTAATTCTAGTAGCAACATTTTCATTGCTTCGGAGCTGTTTCCTGTAAGCTCCATGTCATCAACATAAAGCAGCAGCATAATAATGTCTATACCTTTGATATAATGTGTGTAACACAGGTTTTGAAACACACATGCTGGAAAAATGCAATGGAGGAAGAAATGGAAAACTGTGCAGAAACACAAACATGGTCTCTAGTGCCACACTCACCTGATATAAATATTTTAGGGAGTAAATGAGTTTTTAGAACAAAACTTAATACTGATGGAACTTTGGATAAGCTCAAAGCTAGATTAGTGGCTCAAGGCTTTGATAAAGGGGAAGGAATTGACTACTTAGAAACTTACAATCTTGTAGTAAGATCATCAACAGTAAGATTTGTGCTACATCTTGCTACTATTATGAAATGGGAGGTTAAGCAAATGGACGTCAAGAACACCTTTTTATACTAAGACTTAATGGAAACCGTGTATATGAAGCAACTTGCAGGTTTTATGGATAGAGCAAGGCTCTGATACCATGAAAAAGTTTTAAAACAGGTCAGAGAGAGTCTTTTGTCTGTTTTGCTTCATAGGCTCTCTTTGCTTAATACTTACCAGTCCAGAATCGTTGTAACGAGTTTTTCGAACGAGGCTTGAGCTTACCTAAAGCCGCTGCATGATACTATCAAAATCTTAACAGAGATAGAGGCTCAAGTTTGAGACCCAATCAATTTTTTGGTAGAGAGAGATAGAGACTACAGATTTGCAAATGCGAAAAAGGAATAAAGCATGAATTTGCAGAGCCTCTATCTCTTTTTCTCCACCAAAAAATTTAGATTTCTTCCTTCTCCGTCAGTTTTATTAGATTCAAACCATGACTGCTCCATACATTGGCCGTAGGTTAGTCCACCTCTTTTTGGCCCCTTTAGCTTCTAAAGGTCATTCCTTCTTTTCAGGATAGCGTTTGTCTTATGTTGAATTACAAAACTGTTTAGGTTTGCCTTGTCTTGGTTTAAATTGAATGTTGATTTGAATACCTATTGAAACTGGTTGTTAAAATGTTGTTCATTATGAAATAGTTTTGAGTGTTTTTGTATGGGTCTCTGTAATGACATGTTCATGTACATGTTCCATGTTCTAGTGTTCCCTCTTAGGAAGGAAACCATGCTCTTAAAAAGAAATTAAAACCAATCAATTTCTCAAAAATGAATTTAAAAATCTTACAATTTCACCAAATATTTTCAAAATTCACTCAAATCTCTTCAAATATAAATTCCACCAAATCCTCTCAAAATCTTATCATATGTACTAGTAAACCAACCAAAACTTAAATATTTATTTTTAATTTAATATAATATTAATAAACTACCCTCACCGAGGGTCATCGGAAAAGTTGAGATACATCGTCGGCATCGCTACAAAACGACCAGAAATTTGAAAACCCGACTAAGCTGAACTCGAATCAACAGATTAGAGGAGAACTTCAACCGGATTGGTTAAGAGGTCTATTGCCCAGGAAATCGCGGCATCTCCAGCGTTAAGGCGGAGAAACCAGAGTTTCCATCTCCGGCCACCGCGAGATTTACTTCTCCCGAATCCACCACGAATCCAAACAACTAACCCATGGCAACATCTTATAAGTGATTCGGAAAATTACGTCGTCGCTGCCGGTTACAAATTCGCCGATCAGTCTCAGCTCTCGTTCCATTCAACAGAAACCTTGTCATAGTAGATCTGAGAACCTATTGAAGACCCACCATCTTCAAAAGTGTAGATCTACATCGCCACGGTGATTTCCGAGACAAGCGGTCTTTTCTCACCAACTCGCCGACCGTCTTCCACCGCGCAGCAGTACCAGGTCTCCTCAGCTTCCGGTCCGACACTCCATCAAATCACGCCGCCGCTCTCTAACAGCTTCCGATATGACGCAGAGACCATCCCCTGACTCACCTGCTTCCGCTCCGCCAGGATCTGCTAGCAACCACGCCCTGTACCGCCAGAGAAAGCTGAAGACAACTACGATTTCTCATCCGCTCCGCCCTTTTCACCATTGAAGCTCCAAAGGGAAGGGTCCTCTCACATCACCAGCAAAAGATGCCGGAGACGGAGTAAACGGTGGGTGAAGCTTTGACGAAGTTTACGCGTGAGAATCGATTTTCTAAAACTTAACTAACTGGTTCTTCCAAAACTAATAAAAATTTCCACTTTTACAATAACAGATTGAGTTACTAATGTTATATTATGCTAGGAAAATAAAGGCATAAATCTATCAGCCCATCTCGGATGTCACTTTCGTCCACCGTTTGGATCATTGCACTTAGATCGTTCCAAATTTAAACAGTCAAATCTTTGACTTTTAATTTGTCGTCAATATTTAGACAAAAAATAACGTGTTGATATAAAAAAGAAAGTTGGACAAAAATAAAGTACTTGTTGCCAGACAAAAATGAAAAACGTTATATTTCGTAACAAAATATCATAATGAATAATTAAAATATTATTTCAACATGATAAAAAAAAAAAAACACATGATAGAAAATGATAGTAATAACTAATAAGAGGAAAGTACTCTTAAAAGTACTTGATATGAAATTCTAATACTATATATTTTTCTTTTTTTGATCAAAGAACAACTTAAGATACTGTATGGTAAACCTTTTATATAATAACAAGATGTTATTATAACAATCTGATCAAAGAAAACGTCTCTTTCAAGCGAACTGGAGAAATGATAAATTCGACCACGATTATGGATATACCACAACTCATTGCCAACCACATGCATATGATTTTGGTCAAAATCGTCAACTTTGCTTTCTCAGCTCTAGAGTCGATACTTTGCTTGTATTAATAACTACCATGAACGCTTCTCTCAATCATCCCAACACAGCACCACCATGAACTCTTTTTCCTTCCCTCTCTTCATCTTTGGTGCCATTATCTTTCTCCGATGTTTAAGTTCCATAGAAGCTGCCACATGTCATCCTGATGACGTGGTGGGTCTTTTAGCTTTCAAATCGGGTATAACCCGAGACCATTTGGGCATTCTCAGTTCTTGGATGAAAGGTACTAACTGCTGCTCTTGGAATGGTTTCACTTGCCTCCCTGGTGGCCGTGTCACTAGAGTGATAGTAGAAGGAAGTTCCGTTATCGCCGGAAGCTTTCTCTTTGGTACTATTTCGCCTTCTTTAGCCAAACTCCAGCACTTCTATGATATTCGCTTTACCAATCTTGTAAAAATTACTGGATCTTTTCAACAATTTATTTTCCAATTACCAAACCTAAAAGAAGTTTACATCCAGAATACCCGCCTCTCTGTTCCCCTTCCAGCCAACATCGGCTCACTAAGCTAATCGGAGTTGTTCATTATCAAGGGAAACCAATTCACCGGTCTGATCCCGCATTCGGTATCCAATTTGACTCGGTTATTTAAACTCAATCTCTGCCGCAACCATTTTTTTGGAATTATTCTTGATATTTTCAAATTCATGACCCAACTTCAATATCTCGATCCTCCCAGTAATAAAACCTCCAGGAAACTTCCTCCATCGCTTGCATCGCTCGCACCGATTCTCCGAAGGCTCGATCTAGGCAAGAACCATCTTGCAAGGAATATTCCAGACTATTTATCAAGATTCAAGGAGCTCTACATATTGCACCTTTCCACGAATCGGTTTTCAGGGATCATGTCGAAGAGTGGTGTAGCTCAGCTATGATAACACAAAGAATCTTGTTTATTTTAAGAATGTCCAAGATTCAATGTCTTCTTGTTTCATTGAGAACCTTCAAGTTCTGCCATAACAAGAGGGTTTGAGTTTTAAAGCTCTGTTTATTAATCAATATATATCGTCCGCACAAATCAAAGGATCGACTCCTTATATAAGAAACACCAAAACCAAACCCATAAAGGATAGGGAAAGTTTAGAATATTCTAGAAGCTTAAATGAAAACCAAAAATAAAAGGAAAAACACTAATCGTTATCGTAAAAAGGAAATAAAGGAAAATCAGAGCATAAGCGAAACACCAACACTTGATAATCTCCCTGCATCAGGTCACCCGGGGTAGAAAAAGATTCATCCTCGAATCTTCAAGCTCATCTTGTGAAAAATCTGGAACTAAATGCTTCACGTTGAACACGTCGGAACATTGAACAATTGGAGGAAGACGAAGTCGATATGCATTAGCATTGATCTTCTCCAAAACTTCTAAAGGGCCTATCTTTTGAGCCTTGAACTTGTTATAATCATGCGGGGAGAAGTGATCACAAGTCAAGACCGCCCAAAGTAAATCACCAACTAGGAACTGAACATCACGACGATGACGGTATGCATCAACTTTGTACTTAGCGGAAGACAACTTCAAATTATCATGAACATGTGCGTGAATAAATGAAAAATTGATGACGAAGTCTGAAGCTTGTCCATGGTCACGAGTAGCATCTGAGTAACGCCAAGATCAACAGGTCCACGGGGAACCAATCCATAGACAACACGAAATGGGCCAAAACACATACTCCTATTAACCGCATGATTATGGGCAAACACGTACTCATGTCAAGACTTGTACGAAGTAAATGCCACAAATGACTTAAAAAGCCAGGAGTCTCTATCAGAAAAAATGGACAAAGACAAGCCATGAAGATAATACATATCTCGGAAAAACCAGGAGTCTCTATCAGAGACAATGGACAAAGAAAAGCTATGAAGATAAAAGATATCTCGGAAAAACAAGAAAATAGAATTTGATATCATATGTTAGAACAAAATGTGTTATTTTAGAGAATCGATCAACAATGAAAAAATAGAATCATTGCCACGTTGAGTGCGAGATAATCGCAAAAAAAATCCATACTTATGTCGGTCCAAGGCTGAGTCGGGATTGGGAGTGGAATGTATAAACCACTATGAGATGCATGACCGTAGAGCGTTGAAAAAACACACAGAACTTCACAAATGAGCCACATCGCGATGTAATGTTGGCCAAAAATAAGATTCAGTCACCAACTTAAGCGTACAGTCTTGTCCAACATGACCTTTTTCATAGAGCTCCTTAATCAATTGAAGTCACAGATTACACTCTGAGACACACAAACAATTATCCCAAAAAATAAACCCATCTTGCAAGACAAATTCGCTTGAAACTCCTGCCGATAAATCATACCAAATGCACACAAAATAAGGATCCACCTGGTATAATTATGAAAAGTTAGCAAAACCGAATACCAAGACTTGTAAAGTGGCAAGGAGAGAATGCTTACGACTCAAAGCATCAACCCGTTTGTTCATACAACCTGATTGATGTTTAATAACAAATGTGAACTGTTGTAAAAATGCTACCCAAGACGTGTGTCGACCTGAAATTTTGCCATAACTACCCAAATGTTTCAAAGCGTCATTGTCCATATAGAGAATAAACTTTTGATGAAAAAGATAGTACCGCCAATGTTTAATAGCTTGGAATATGGCATAGAATTCTAAATCATATGTGCTATAACGAGCACGAGAACCAGCAATCTTCTCACTAAAGAAGGCGATAGGACACCCACTCTGACTTAGAACAGCCCCAATGTCATATTTGCACGCATCACAATGTAATTCAAAAACCACGGAGAAGTCTAGAAGCACTAAAATGTGTGTCGAGGTAAGTTTATGCTTGATTGTTTCAAATGCACATTTGCTTCAGGAGTCCACACAAATGACACACCTTTCATACAATCGGTAAGGAATGATGTAATATTACTGAAATGATGAACAAACCGGCGATAGAAAGATGCAAGCCCATGAAAACTATGAACCTTGCTAATTGTCTTAGGAGTCGGCCAAGACTTAATTGCTTCCACTTTACTCGGATCAACTTCACGTCCTCGGTTCAACATAATATATCCCAAGAAAAGGACTTGTGAAGCACCAAAAACACATTTTTGGCGAGCACCAAAGAACTTATACCGTGTCAATATGTTCAACACTTCCTCCAAATGCACCAAATGGCTATCTAAATATGTTCTAAAAGAAAAAATATCATCAAAGTAGACAACCAAAAATTTACTTATAAAAGGCAGTAATGCTTGATTCATCACGCACATGAACATGTTTGGTGCATTCGACAGTCCAAAGGGCATGACCATCCATTCAAAAAGTCTTTCCCGCGTCTTAAATGTTGTCTTCCACTCATCCCCGAGACGAATACAAATTTGATGGTATCCACTTTTAAGATCAAGCTTAGTAAATATAGAACCATGTCCAATCTGATCTAGGTATCAGAAAATGATATTGAACCATAATTTTGTTGATAGCACGACTATCAACACACATGCGACACAAACCATATTTCTTAGGGATGAGAAGAGTAGGAACCGCTGTAGGACTTAGACTTTCACGAACATGACCCTTGCGACTCATCTGCCACTTGTGTAAATTCCAAATCTCTTCTACCATGTGTAACCAGTCAAGGAATTCTTCTAGATTTAGAGTTCCTGCAAACTCTGGAATATTAATATGAAACCCAGACTCCCATCGATTATTAGGGACATGATCATTATTAGGATGAACACGAATTATTCGATCAGCGTTAGGAGGCTGTCGATTAGGCTGGTTAAGTCCATGTTCTGCAAAAATATTTTCATCTTCTGCAACTTCAACATCGGGAACATCATTATCGTGTTGTATCCTCTGTTCTCTATGATTGCGTTGTTGCTGAAGATGTTGTTCTTGCTGATTCTGTAATACTATTGTCAAAGCGTTCTCCACGACGTGTTGGAGAGCATCGTGGAGCCCCATGGTGAAATTCTCCAATGTAAACACAACTCTTCTTGTTGTTCCTCGAGGCAGATCTTTTGTGAAGCCATTTCAAAAGCCAAAGCTAGCAAAGGACCAAGCTGTAATTGAAAAATTAAAACCCTGGAATCTGATACCAACTAGTGTATCTCAGCTACGATAACACAGAGATTCTCGTTTAGTCTAAGAATGTCCAAAATTCAATGTCTTCATGTTTTATTGAGAACCTTCAAGTTCTACAGTAACAAAGGGGTTTGAGTTTTAAAGCTCTGTTTATTAGTCAATATATGTCGTCCTCACAAATCAAGGGATCGACTCCTTATATAAGAAACACCAAAACCAAACCCTAAAAAGATATAGAAAGTATAGAATATTCTAGAAGTTTAAACGAAAACCAAAAATAAAAGGAAACACACTAATGTTATCGTAAAAAGGAAATAAAGGAAAAAACAGACCATAAGCGAAACACCAACACTTAATAAGCTCCATGCATTAAAGTGTTTGCCCAGTCTAACTAAAATGAATCTCTCACACAATCTTTTAACCGATCCACTCCTTGTATTGAAAGTCAAAGACATCAAATCTTTGGATCTTTAGTACAACCAATTTCAACTGAAAACGATTCCGAAATGGGTGGCCTCGTCGGAACTCATGTACTCGTTGAAGCTAGTTAAATGCGCGATCAATATGCGCGATCAATATGCGCTTAGATGATTGGAAGGCAGTAATACTTTTGGTTACTCTTATATTGATCTGTCCGAAAACGAGATCACAAGAAGTCCAGCAAAATTGCTAAACTAGGCGGATCAACTGTTGGTATTCACCAACGTGGATTTGGTCTAGTGGTAACTCCTTGTGGGTCAAGGCCAAGGAGATCACGAGTTCGATTCCCGTTGGGAGGGGTCTGCTCTCTGAAGAAGAGTTAATTTAACATTGGTCTGGGCCCTGCCCCAGGGGAATTAGGGGCCCACGGACTCTGAACCTCCTAATTATTCAAAAAAAAAAAACTGTTGGTATTCAAGGCGTCAAGGAACAAACTCCGATTTGACATAGGACAGCTGGATTTTGATTAGTCGCTGAATACTCTGGATTTGTCAAGGAACTTAATAGTTGGAAAGGTGCCGACTACGGTGACTACACTGGAGCAACTGAACTTGAGTCATAACCATCTCTGCGGAAAGCTTCCGGTGACTAAATTCTCAGCCAGCGCATTTGTGGGTAACGACTGTCTTTGTGGCTCTACGTTTTCTCCTTGTAAAGCTTAGCGGCAAATAGACTATAATTTTGTATATTAATTTACTATGGGATCTAGCTCTAAATAAGATTTTTTATTAATAAAAATAGAAATAAGTAATTTTTAAAAAATAAAAAAATACCAAGAACTCAAGAAGCTCCATTACAACGATTGTTAATACGTATTATAGTACAAAAATGATTACATGATGCAATTGTAAGATCACCAAACAGTTTCTTTGAAAAATAGAAACTGAAGAACTGATCGTAACGCGTGATGGTCGGACTTACATAATGAAAGGTTTTAGAAACATCAGAGGTTTCATTTGTTTTCTTAGCCAGCTTATCAACAGCCATATTCATTCGTTTAGTTTTCTGTACCGATACATGAGTTGCTGTAGTAGCATCATGAAATGAAACTTGTCTATAAGAGCAAGATAACGCGGCATGAGATACGGATATACCACTTAAGAGGAAAACAAAAAACAAAAAAGACAAAGAAAAGATATATTACTTAGACTTTGACTTCGAAGCTCTCAAGGCTTTGACTGCCACATGCAAATGGATCGATAAAAATCGTTGACTTTGACTTTGAAGCTCCTCAAGTCGTCTCCCTCCCTCTATTATTAGCTAGTAGCTATCAATAGCTTCTTTCATTCCCACCGCATAACAACATCATCACCATGAACTCTTTCACCTTCACTCTCTTCATCCTTGCCGGCATTATCTTTCTCCAGTGTTTAACTTTGACTAGAGCTGCCACGTGTCATCCTGATGACGAGGCGGGTCTTTTAGCTTTCAAATTGGGTATAACTCCAGATCCTTCGGGCATCCTCAGCTCATGGAAGAAAGGTACTTCTTGCTGCTTCTGGAAAGGAATCACTTGCCTCAACAGCGACCGCGTCACCATACTCGACCTTGTTGGATTTCCTAAAAAACCCGAACGCTCCCTCTCTGGTACTCTCTCGCCGTCGCTGGCCAAACTCGAGCACCTCAACGTGATTAACTTAGGCGATCACGGCAACATCACTGGACCATTTCCTCAATTCCTTCTCCAGTTACCAAAGCTAAGGTACGTTAACATCGCAAATAACCGTCTCTCCGGTCCCCTTCCGGCCAACATAGGCGCGCTAAGCCCGACGTTAGAAGACTTACGTCTTGAAGGCAATCGGTTCACTGGTCCAGTCCCGAATTCGATATCAAATTTGACTCGGTTATCTTCTCTCTTTTTTGGTGGTAATCTCCTAACCGGAACTATACCGTTAGAGATTGCTAATCTCAAGCTCCTATGGGCTATAAATCTCGGTGATAACCGTCTATCAGGCACCATTCCAGATATTTTTCAATCCATGACGAGTCTCCGATTTATCGATCTCTCCCGCAACGTATTCTCAGGAAACATTCCTTTGTCGATTGCATCGCTTGCACCAACACTTCTGGCCCTCGATCTAAGCCAGAACAATCTCTCAGGCACGATCCCGGACTATATATCGAGATTAAACAGGCTCGAAAGGTTGGATGTCTCCAAGAATCAGTTATCGGGGGTTGTCCCTAAAGGTTTCGTCAATCTAACTAATATTAACGTCCTCGATCTCTCCCACAATCTTTTAACTGATCCATTCCCTACCTTGAACTTTAACACCATCGACCTTCTTGATCTCTCGTACAACAAGTTTCACCTCAAAAAGATTCCAAAATGGGTGACCTCATTGCCAGGCATCTTCTCGTTGAAGCTAGCAAAATGCGGGATCAAGATGAACTTAGACAATTGGAAGCCAGTGGCACCCTTTTACTACAAGTACATCGATCTGTCGAAAAACGAGATCTCAGGGAGTCTAGAAAGGTTCTTGAACCAGACAGAGTATCTCCTAGAGTTTCGGGCGGCGGGGAACAAACTCCGATTCGATATGGGTAAGTTGACGTTTGCAAAGACGCTGAAAACTTTGGATCTGTCAAGGAACTTGATATATGGGACGGTGCCCGAGATGGTGGCTGGTCTGCAGAGACTGAACTTGAGTCAAAATCATCTTTGTGGAAAGCTTCCGGCAACAAAATTCCCGGCGAGTGCGTTTTCTTGTAACGATTGTCTCTGCGACTCTCCACTTTCTCCTTGTAAAGCTTAGCGGCAAGAAAACTGTAATTGGTATTTTGATACGTCAGATCCAAATATTAATTGTATAACAAATATACTACTTGTAACTTTAAGAGATGAAAAAACTCCCTTACAAGATATCAATTTGTGAAAATCATATTTAAGTTTTCAACACTTCTGCATTATTTTATTTACTGACTTCCATATACTAGAATTGTTGGTTAAAAATGAGAATTTGACTGAAATTATAGAAATAATTTGATTTAAATTAAATTAACGTAATCGTAGAATAACTGAAATCATAACCTGTGATTTTGTACTTAGTGTGGCTTGAGGATAGGTACTGCAAAAAGATACAATTTTTATGGATTATTCGAATGATTTGATTGTTCTTGAAGACTTAAGAACTTTTTTTTTTCAAATGTTGTCTTTTTTTTTTCCAATGAGTTTGGCAAATCTGACTAATCTCCCATAATACTCTGAAAGCACCCTAATCGAGGGTATCTCACTATGAATTTTTCAAATAATGCAGTAAAAATAATATTAAAATATTGTGTGAATTTCTCGAAAAACTCACATAAATTATATATATATATATATATATATAAAGACTCTGGTGTGGGTTTCTCCACTATTTGAGAAACTTACACAATTATTTTAATATTACTTATATTTTATACTATTTGAGATATTGATGGTGAGATACTCTTGACAAGAGTGCTCTAACTAACCGAACCATTCTCTGCCTTTCCGGCTACACGCATCAATAATGGTACATGTTAGTGAAAGTAAATGGCCGAACAAACCCTCTCACTATAATCCTAAGTTAGAGCTTGCATTGAGTCCAAATAAAAATATACCAGTCTTTATCAAGGCTCACTTAGTCCACTGTCTTGATCATTGTATTAATCTTCTTTTTACCAAAATAAACACAAAATCTTTAAAACTAACTCGAAACAGAACTAACAACAAGAACCAAACAAGGAACGAAGTTACTTCTTTAATAGGTCTTAGGAATTTTACGTATTCTTAATCATTATTTTTAGTCTCTTGTCATGAGAGGAAAAGAAAGAGTTGGTTTATTTGAATAAGAGTATTGATGAGATACCTATGAAGCAGCTTGACATCACGATGGAAGGTTCTAATGATGTTCAAAGCCAACATACTACCATCACCTCAAACTTACAATAACCCGTAAGTACATAAAGAGAAAATAAAATAAAATAAGAAAAATTTGCTTAAAATAATTTTACTTTTCAATTTAACTAGTAGACTAATGGTCTAAAAAAAACTTAGTAGACTAATATTTTTTTTTGTTAAAATACAAAAACCCAAAACTAAAAATACTATTAACAAAATTGTCATTTTGATTTAAATTTAGAGAAAAAATAAAAAATAATAAAAGATTTAATCTAATCTAATTAACAGAAAATCATCCTTAATATATTATTCTGCGAAGGAAAAAAAAATTCTTCTAAACTCAAACCCTAATTACCTCTACCTCTTCTCCTATTCGTGTCTCCTCTTCGATCCGTCGTGTCTCCGCTTCACTCCAGCGTGTCTCTGCTTTACTCCGCCATGTCTCCTTTTCACTCAACCGTGTCTCCTCTTCATTTACATGTGTCTCCTTTTTGCTCGCTCGCCGTGTTTTCTTCTGCAATCAAACCCTAACTGCGGCTTCTCCTCTTCACTTCACCGCTGAACCTCTTTGCTCGCTCGCTGTGTCCAAATCGAATTCACGAAATTGATCTCGAGCATCACCAAATCTGTCATCTTCGGTTTCTAAGACGCCTCCTCTTTCCCTCTAGCTAACTAAATTCGTAAGTTCATTATTTTCATTGTTTTCATCACAAATATGTTATCTTTGGTTATTACTCTTTGATTTCAAGTTCTCTTTGTGAGTAACAGCTAGTTTTCGTCATGTCTTGGTGCACGATTGAGTCGGATCCTGGTACGTTTATTCTCTCCCATAGTGCTTTATTTCTCTTAATAGGGTTTGGGTTTGTGCTTAAACCGGTTCTCACTGCATTGAATTGTTAATTAGAACTTCAATTTGATGCTTTAGATGTTAATGTTAGCTTCTTCTTTTTTTATCTTATACTTTGTTTGTTTGATGACAAGTTGTGCAATATATGTTCCTAGTGATGTGAGTATGTATGTGTTTGGTACTACTAATTCATGGAAGATTATCTCAAAATTTGAATATTCTGGAGTTAATCATTCAAGGGTTTAAGGTTATTTTAGCTGCTTATGTTGTTAATAATTGGAGACAAAGATTAAAGAGATTGATAGTAATTTGTAAATATTTCATATCTGGCTTGAATGATATTTGTAATTATTGATATTTGGTATTGATGTGTTGAAGGGTTCTTGTTAGTGTTTCATAATGGAAAATTTTCTATTTGGCTGATTTATCGTATTGTATATCGATCTTTGTGTGTTTGCTTATGTTTATACATATATATGCAAGTGCATGTATATTTACAGAGCTTATTCAACAAATGCAAGTCAAAGGAGTGCTGGTCATATACTCTCTTATAGTGTATCCAATTTAATTTTCATTTTTTTTGGGGGTACAGAGTGATGCATAACATCGCACGATATATGTGGTTGGAGAAATTTATTCATGATGTGTGGTTACTTTATCAATTCTTGTCTGTCTCTCATGATTCTATGGAAAATATTTGCAGTCATAAAAGAATCATTCACCATCTCAACGTACCTACACCAAAATTTACTTCCGTTCTATGTTTTTTTAAGATATCTGCAACATATGATTCACTAGTACTACCATAATCATAATTTGGTTCCCCGTGTAGATATCAAATCTTGTAACCCGGCATATATCCATTGTATTACAAATGCCTCCAAACAATATTTATCTTAATATTATGTGAATTCACACAAATAGTACATGGATATTTCAACTTACGAGTTTTTTTTTGCTCTCGGTTGATTTACAGCCAATTCTATAAACTTCCATATATCTCGAGCATACTCGTTTTTCAATATGTTTTGACTCCGGATCCATCATTGGTTCGTCCATCCATGATAAAAAAAAACTATTAGAAGATGATATCTCTTTGCAACTTTTTTGTTTAATTAAGATATTGTGTTGTGAATGAATATAAGAATGTGCAAACATATACTTAAGCTTGTCAGCCGTCGAAATCTGTCGGAATTTTTGAATTCCAAACGGCTATATAAAACGACTATATTAACGTTCATATATTCCGACGTGGTTGTCAATAGTCCGTCGGAAATCCATCGTAATTTTTTTACGGATATGTTCATATATACAACTATATTAACGTTTATTATGATGGATTTGTTATGTCGGAAGTCCGTCGGTTGTCGTTGAAATTTTCTGATGTCGTTAAAATCCGTCGGAACTACGGTAGTTTTTTTATAGTGTAAATGTGAGAATCCCTTTTCATGAAAAGTGTATGTAAACGAGATTTGTATAGACAACACAATTCACAAGACTATTCTTCAAAACACTTCATTATGAATAGTTTAAGCAATGTAGACTCACTTAATATTTCCTATGGAAAAAAAGTTTTGTAACGTTTTATTTTTTATTTCTATTAGTTAAAGTGTAAACAAAGTAATTAGTATTTAATTATAATAAAAGGAAAATTATACTGTTTCCTCATAAACATTTAACTCTATGAAACAAACGTGTTTTGCGAGTTTCTTCTGTTTCCTCATTAGGAAAATCAATCTCCAGAGCTCATTTGAACATTTCAGACAAATGGCATTGGCAAGTAATGATTAAATCGTTAAACTTCTTCATGAGTCTCTCTAATCAATATTCTCATTTCTCTCGTACTAGATTTTACTTGTGTGATTTCAAGCATTGTTTTGTCCTATACTTATATCCTTACTCGTTCCTTCTCAATGTGTAAATGCATCTTCAACATGGGATATTGCCTAATGCAATTATTTCTTGCATCAACTTTTACCACTTGTTTTCAATTTCTCCAGTTCTTTTTGATTTTGACTCTTTTCTTTTTCTTTAGGTTGAAGAATTTTCTTCCCTGGATTTTTATTCTCTCAATAATCTCAGGTGAGTAGTTTCATCTAAAATTATTTAGTCCCTTGTGAATTTTTGGTACTCGTTTTTTGGATGGAACATAATGATATTCTTTTCTCTGGGAGTCAAACCCCTCCATCTAGGAGTTAGACTCTTTCTTGTTTGATATATTTATGCCCTTCTTAATATATGTTTTTAACCATGTGGCTTCCTTGTAAACCCGTATATGTTTTGATCTTTATTTTCAAATGGCAAGATGGGGAAAAAGATGATCGTCCAACAATCCAAGATCAAGTTTATAACTTATTTTTCGCAAACCAGGTTTGTTTCGATAACACAAGCCTACGATTTTGATTTTTCAACTGTCTCAAAGTCTAATTTTATAGGTCATTAACAATGCTTGTGCAACCCAAACGATTCTGGCTATCTTCTTTGAACTCTCCAGAGGTTAACTTGGTCCTGAATTATTGACCATGAAAAAATTCACCAAAAACTTCCCATCTGACCTCAAGGGTTTAGCTGTCAATAACAGTGAGGCAATACGGTATGCTCACAACAGTTTCGCAAGGCCTTAACCATTTGTTCTCGAAGAACAAAAAGCTTCTAGAAAAGATGATGATGTATACCATTTTATGTGTGTGATGATTACTCTAAATAATTGTTTAGTTTAATTTGTTTCTTAGGTGACTTTTGGAACTGTAATACCTTATTTCTATGATTCAGAAGGTTCCTATGTTTTGAATTTCGTAATATAGGAGGTTTATGTCACATGTTTAATGTTCACTTTCATGATTAGTTATTGTAGATTTTTACACGTTACGGCAGATTTACCGCAGATTTTTTACACGTTACTGCAGATTTTTTACACGTATCGCATATATTTACACATTACCGCAGATTTTTTGCACGTTACTGCAGATTTCTTCCTCATCACCGCAGATCTTATATGTTACCGCATATGTTTTATACGTTACTGCATGGTTTAAATATGTTACCGCAGAGTTTTAATACGTTACTGCAGATTTTCTCAAATTACCGCATTTCTTTTTAATAACAGAGTTTTGCAATGCTAGATACCCGTAAAATAACACCAAACCCTTCAAATAAACCAATTCATCGAAATAATCATCTAAACAATATATGCGTACATAAGAAAATAAATTTGGTTTACGAAATACTTGTTTTACGATTATGACCAATTATGTTACAATTTCCACATGTGTATTGCCTCCTGGGCCTTTTCATCCGATTCCACCGACGAAATCCTTGTATAACAAGGCAAGCATCTTTGGAGTTACTTGTCGTGCTGATGCAGCCCGCTTAGTAACCGAACATGTATGCTCATATACCATTCTAATGAAATCATCATAAGTGATTTTTGTATTTCCTACTAGAATTCGACAACCACTCTTACTATCAGCAACAAACAATTATTTATGATTTTCAAAAATCCATTTTCCAGATACAAGGATTACCTTTTCTATAGTATTATTGCTTAGTCGATTTACTTCAATGAGAGAATCATGAATTAACTTGGAGATTATAGTGTATAATAGAATGAATGATTGACAAAGAAGAAGATTCATAAAATCCTAATAATTAAGTCGATTGAGCCATGGATTTTTTTAAAAAAATCAAATTTTTGTCATTAATTTGGTAAATCATTTCCATATTTTTGTCATTTTTCAATATTTTTCGCAATTGATGAGAAAGTCTGCGGCATAAAATCTGCTGTAATTGAACTGCTAAAAATCTGCGGCCGCTGAAAATATTTATAATGTCTGAACTATAAGGAATTGCACATTCTATGATAAATCTGCGATAACTAATTATTGAAAAAACTATACGATAACGTAAAATAAATCTGCGGTAACCTAAAATAGATCTACCAATTAATTTTTTGTTATCAAATCTATGGTGAAAAGACTATGCGATAACTGAAACAAAAAATCTTCGGTAAAAAAATAAGTTTACGACAAAAATATGCGATAAAAAAATAAATATGCCGTATAAATTCTATCATTTTGGAGAAATGAAAAAAATCTAATGTCATTGAGAAAATTAATCTGCGAATAAAAAAATCTGCAATAAATTAGAAAATCTACGGCCACTAATATAAGTAAATTTGTAGAATATATTAAATCTGCGAAAAAATCTGCGGCAAAAAAAATCTGTCATTTCAAAAAATCTGTCATATCATCAAACTGCAGATTTGTGTTGCAGATTTGTATGTCAGCGGTGGCAAATTCGTAAATAATTACTATTTCTAAAAAATTAAAAAAAAGTTTTGCTGATGTGAAAGTAATTGGTAATGACAATTTTATAATTACTTTTTTCCTAACACATAATTTTAAGAACACTTTAATTATTAAAAAAAACTCAATTAAACTTATTTTTTTCTACGTTATTTTAATAATAAAATCAAAATGGAAGATTATTCTAGGTATTCTCCAATAAAATAAAGCAAAACTCATTCTGATTTATTTCTTCATTCATTCTCTCTTTTCTTGGGAAGTCTTCCTCCTAAGTGCCTCCACTACAGCAAGAACTTCTTATTTGTACTCAAGGACTCTCATCTGAGTTTCCATATCTTTCTTATTTTTACTCGAGGTCTCTAGCTCGGAAGCCTTGATTTTGATGGTGGAGCGCGAAAAAGGTAATTGTCTTGTATCCCATGTAGAAGAGTAACCCATTAAAAGCAACTTTCTTGATGCAACACGTCAGTAGTTTCTTGGCCTTTAAAAAAGCCGCCTGCTCCTTGTTTACGACTACCATCCTCTTATTCTCTGAAGAGATTTCTCGAGCTTGTATATGATATTGACACCCCTCTTCGAAAATACTTATCAAACATGGATCCACCGGGCATCATGGCTATCGCTGCCCTTTGCTCCCGAAATTAGGGTTCTTTGGTTCTCACTCTCAACAGCAGAGAATCAAATTTTAAACCTTCTTTTGGTGTCAAATAGGAATTGCAAAAAAAAGAAAAAAAAAACAACGTACATAATATTCTTTTGTATTTTTGAGGGCGCCTCTAGCCCAGTTGAAAAACAATGTGGCTGTCACTACACCCTTTCATTGGAGTGACTGGGTCATTGGCCCAGTCAATTGTGACCCAACTGATAAAAAGAAAATATATCATGAAGTTTCAGGCCGAGACTTGTACATTTTCGAAGGGCGGAGACTAGAGCATATAAATTAGTCGGAACTCGGAAGAGAGCTTTAAACCTCTTTTAGAGTGATCCCTCCCAAATGCGACTAGACCACTAACTATTTGGTAACGTACATATTGTTACACAAATAAAAGTGTTATTTTGGTAAATAAAGTTATGAATAAATCCTACTTCAACATGATAGAAAAATGATGGAAACAAAAAACATAGCATTCTTATACAAATGATCCAATCTATGAAATGATCTTCCTCTTTAAGAGCATGATAGCATGACATGAGATAAAGATTTATCTGTATCTATTTATCTATCTCTGCTTAACGTATTTGGAATGGATGTAAAAATTTCGTAAAACTAATCAAGTGAGCAAAAGACAGTAGGAACATATCAGAAGCCCTAACTTCTCATACAAACCTCCAAAACAAATTTTATTGATAATAATCAAAATAACAACCAAGTGAAAGAACTATTGTTTTCTTTCTTAGTCTCAATTTCGTATTCTAAAGAAAACTCCCAAGAACCGTTTGTTTCTGAACAGATTAGGAGTTAAGCAAGCAACAAGAGCAGCGCAAACCATAGACTATAAGTTCATTGTTCATGTTAATTTAACACAGTGAAGACTTGACAGAAGAAGTGTTTCGAGTTGACCCTCTATAGTCTATATAATCTTCTAACCGTTCTTAAAGAGCATTGACGGTATAAGCTCTCTGGATTTGTCGTACAACAAATTTCACATGAAAACGATTCCAAAATGGGCAATTTCATCGCCTCTCATGTACTCGTTGGAGCTGGCTAAATGTGGGATCAAGATGAGTTTTGACGAGTGGAAGCCAGCGAGAACCAAACTTTTTTATATATCGATCTGTCAGACAACGAGATCTCAGGGAGTCCAGCATGGTTCTTGAACCAGGCGGAGCAACTGTACGTGTTCCAAGCATCGGGGAACAAACTCCGATTCAACATGGGGGGAAGTTGAGATTCACGAAGTCGCTGACAATCCTAGATCTGTCAAGGGACATGGTATTTGGGAAGGTACCCAAGGCGGTTGCTAAATTGGAGAAACTGAACTTGAGCCATAACCATCTTTGCGAAAAGCTTCCGGCGACAAAGTTCCCGGCCAACGCATTCGCCGATAACGACTGTCTGTGTGGCTCTGCACTTTCTTCTTGTAATGCTTAGCGGCAAAAGATTATTATTTTGTATTTGGGTTTTCTTGTGTGACATGTAGCTCGAAATAAGATTTGTAGTAGTAAAAAATTGATGGAATTTAAGATACCTTGTGAGTTAATCCAAACCAAAATTGTTCTTCCTCAAATGAACTTAATTAGATAGAAATTAGAAACTAAGAAATGAGATAGCTCATGGAGAGTTTTATTGTGCAAAGAAACTAAAAAATGAAGAACACCAAACTTATTAAATTTTTGATTGAGATATCATAAAATGATTGAGAAAGAGAGTTTCCAAATTGCTCATAAAATTTACAGTCTAGTGTTCTCACATAAATATATATATATATATATATATACACATAAGAAGCTAATTTGGGTAAAACTCTAAAACGAGCTTCAAATGTATTAATAGAATTTTTACTTTAAATTGGCATGTATTTTCTAGATACTCTAATAATTATGATATAAAAAGGTAACTTAAGATACTCAATTTGGGTGAGGCTCTCAAATAGTCCAAAAAACCACACAATATTGTATATAAAGAGACTTTTGTGCCGGTTTCTCAACTATTTAAAAGACTGATCTAATTTAATATTAATTTCTTTTTTTGTAGAGATTCGTTTGAGAAATCCTGAATATGGGTGCTCCAAGAGAAAATAATTATAGAAAAATATTGGAAAAGGGAGTAGTATTCTAGTACGAAGTGCTCAAGTCTACGTAACTTTGGCTTGTATTAAAACCCAAAAGTGGTAACCAATTCCTGAAACCATCTCTTTTTTTTTTTTTGTTAAGGAGCATCAAACCATCTCTGAAAACACAAGAAATAGACCAGACTGGTCTATTAAAGGTGACCAAATTTCTCAGTTTCTTTATTGTTTCTCTTTTGACATTGTTTTCGTATCCTTTCTTTTTGGTATCATGATTCTTACCTTTAGGGCCGGTCCTCGCATAAAACTGGTAAGTCCTTGCTTTAGGCAGCATAATATTACTTAAATTTGGGAGCATAATTATAATCATCGTTCTACTCTAGTGGTAAAGTCTATTTTGTTATCTTTATGGAGGCAAGTAGTCAATCCTTCTCTACTTTTAAAGTGTATCATAACAATTAACAAGGCACGAGATAAAGATATATGTGAATATCTTTCTCTTATTATGCACGACCTATATGGAAATGAATCAAAACCTTTGTAAAAGTATTATCAAAAATTTTGTAACATGAGTAACATATGAGAAGCCCTAATTTCTTGTACACAAACCACTAAACAGATTTTATTGATTATAAAAAGGGAAAATGAAAAGAAAATTGTTTCTGTTCAAGTTTGGATTTCATATACCCATAAAAAACTTCAAAACTCATTTGTTCTGAATAGATTAGGATATCATCAACCAAGAAGAGCAAAAAAAAGAAACTTTAGAAAGAGGTAACTATACATCTTAATAGATCTATAGACATGGCCAAAATCTAACCGTAACCGTATTTTGCACCATAATTATTCAATTTTTAACTATAACTGAACCATAACTGTTCGGTTTTTAACCATAACCGGACCGTAAGCGTATTAAATAGTTAATAAACATAACCGTTAACCATAAAAAATATATTAGTTATGGTTAAAACATATTGTTAACCAAAACCATTAATTAACCATAACCGTATAAAAATCGTTGGTTAACCGTGTGATGTAACTTTAAATTATAACCGTAACTGTTATAAAAATTGAAAAATATACATACAATCAATTATAGTTGTAAGTATTAGTTGAAATATCATTGTCTAGTTATTTTAATAGAGGTTAAATTGATAAAAATATCACTTATATTAATCTTTATAATGATCATCAAATAATTGAATCGTATTTAATCGTAATAACTGTAACTGTATATAATCGTAACCGTAACCATAACCATATTAACCGTAACCATTATAAACATAACCGGTAATTAACTAACCGTAACTTCAATAACCGTAACCGTGGTGATGATTACATCCTAATACTATTATTATGCAAGTATATTTAGAAAAAACTAATAATTTGTTAAAAAATTACATGAAATACTATTGAAAATTTAAAATTTTAATCATCATCTCGTTAAGAGTAGATTAATCAAACATAATTCTACACAATTAACTAAATAAAACTAAATAAACAAATCAGCATAATATCTTTACAAATATATTTATAAATATTTGTTTTTCATTTTTACATTTATTTTACAATTATGCTACTATATCAACATCACATGACTTTTACAACTAACTATTTTTTTTCTGAATCCAATATCTGACTGACTTTATATAATATTAACAAAAGCGTTTTCGTTGGGTTCAATTGTTTCAGGAAAAATCAACTTGAGACGATTAGCAAATAATTTTAAGATAACCTTGTAAATAATATTGCAACAATTAATCACTACAAAAAAGCATATAATGTCGGTTTTAATGTGTTGGAAAGCTAAATGATGCAAAATAGAGTTACTTAATAATAAGTGATACTAATTAGGCAATTTTAGATCAATTTTAGAAAGTGACGTCATTAACAACTTGTTTATATCGATTGGTAGAAATTACTGCTAAATAATATAAACTTGTATCACTTAAAAATATCAACTCTATAATATGATTTTGTAATAATTAAATAATTGATGCATGTGCAAAATTTCTTTGAACATTAATTAAATAAATATATGTAAACTTTGCATCAATAACAAGTAACACTAATTTAACCTTAAATAACTAATGGAACTAAACGTGATTTTTTTCTTAAACATAAAAGATTCTCTACAAAGTTAGTATAATAATGAAAATATTATATATATTTGAAACACGACTAACTATTCTGTACATATATTTAAATACGTGGATCCATTGCTTGACAAAAAGAAACTATGTAGTGGCCCAACTAAATATACAAAAGATTTCAAAGCCCAACCCATATCAGTTTTCTGCCTTCTTCTCGATAGCCACCGCACAAGAATTCCAGATCTGTTCAATTGTTCTTCACCACTTCTTGTCTCTCCGTACACTCACTGTTTCCGAAGCCCTAACTTTTTCAAGGTCGCTGATACATCACCAAAGGAGGCAATTTCTTACCTTTTCCCGTTCAACACATGGCGGAGGAAGAGGTTATTACTTTCCCTGTGCAGCCATCTGACCACAAACGCAAGCTTGAAGATCTTGAATCAGAGGTCCACGAACAACACGCTGTCTCAATCGATCCTTCTAATGAAGTTTCTATAGATGATGACAATAAAGCTTCTGATTATTCTCAGGCGAAGCGAACGAAGTTTGACGATGTGGGTGCCGATGGTATAGGTAACCTCTGATCCCTTTGGCTTGTTTCGAATTAGGGATTTGGGAAGATGCGATTTCGAAAATTCTTCACTTTTGTTCTTGGATTCGTTACAGAATTGGGGTAAATTAATTTTTTAGCATTCTCATTGATCTCTGTTGCTCCATTGTGATGTAGGTAATGGGAAAATTGTAGAAGACTGTGGTGAAGAGAGGCTTGAGGAATCTAAGGAAGTGAACAAAGTTGAGGAGCCCATTCACGCTGAGGAATCTGAGAATAAGATTGATGATAACGGCAAGCTTGAAGATAACCAACACGCTTTTGTTGAGGCTGTAACTTCCCAGGAAGTTGAAGAAAGTAAGGAGGTGAACATTAGTGATTCTCAGAAGGAAGCTGATGACAATAGTAAGGAAACGAGTGATGCTATTGCTCCTAAAGAAGTTGGAAACGAAAGCAAGGAAGTCAATGATGGTGGCTCTAAGAAGGAAGATGACAATGAAAGTAAGGAAGCAAATACTGATGGTTCTCAGAAGGAGACTGGTGACGAGAGTAAGGAAGTGAATGGAAGTGTTTCTCATGAAGAGATTGGTGACGAAAGTAAAGAAGTGAATGGTGACGGTTCTCAGAAGGAGGTTGATGATACGCAGGCCACTACTCACCGAATAGATGTCCCGAGTTCAAAGGTTGGCACGCTTATTGGTAAAGGTGGAGAGATGGTACGGTATCTTCAGCTTAGTTCTGGTGCTAAAATCCAAATTCGGAGGGATGCAGAGGCTGATCCAAATTCAGCTTTAAGACCGGTGGAGATAATTGGAACTGTTGCTTGTATAGAGAAAGCAGAGAAGCTTATCAATGCAGTCATAGCAGAGGTTTTAAGTTGTTTTTGACATTAGTGTTGGTTTCTTGTTAAATTCACAATTTCGTTTTGTTGTCTGTTCTAAGGTTTGGCTACTTTTTTTTTCTGCTGCAATACCAGGCTGAAGCAGGAGGTGTACCAGCACTTGCTGCAAGGGGGGTCCCAGAACAGATGGAGATTAAAGTTCCAAATGATAAGGTACTCTTGCTAATTGTTCTGCTTGGCCATTTTGAAGTGATGCATAATCCATCTTCAACTAGCAGGTTGGTGTGATTATTGGCCGAGGTGGGGAGACTATCAAGAACATGCAGACAAAGTCAAGAGCACGCATTCAGGTTGTTACTTCTATTCAATCTTGAATGTATTAAGAGTACTGAGAAAGATTGTGACATATTGCTTATTCTGTGTAACATCTGACTAAAATAGTTTTTTCATATAGTTAATACCGCAACATGCAGAAGGTGATGGATCTAAGGAAAGGACTGTTCGCATTTCTGGTGATAAAAGGCAGATTGATATAGCCACTGCGTTGATAAAGGATGTTATGTACCAGGTTCGTCTTATCATGTTATTTCTCTGAACGATGTCATTGCTTTTTGTTTTTGCAACCATGAAATTTGAAGCATGTGAGTGTTTAACTGCATTGCTTTCATTCATCTTGGTGCACGATGTCTGGTATACCGAGATGTTCAATAATCATATCATGATGTTTGTTTTGGCTTAATCTTCACCAATGCAACCACATAATTAATGAGGTGATAAATTTGTGCTTCTGTGTTCCTGCTATTTGTTTTAGTTTATGAGGCGCTTTTTGTTGGATAATGTTCTGGGCCATGCTATCTCTGTAAAACTAGCTTGATACCTTTGATCAACTATAGGTCCATTGCCTTATTCATTTTGTTCATGTTATGGTGATTCATATTAGATTTATGTTTTCGGGGCATAATGACTTTAATTGTGGATCATTCCTGCTTGAAGTATATGCAAAAGCTCTGATGTCTTAATTTGAAAGCTCAGTGAAAATCTATGCTGGCTCCCCTGATTTATTGAATAGCTGCATATTCATGTCATAAAGGAGCTTTTGGTTCATGCTGCTGAAATAAGGATAGCTTGATAAAATATGTACATATTGTAAGAGAGATACTCGTTTTCTCCTGTTAAGAAGATCATATGTTCCATCCTTGATGTCGCTTGCCATGTTATTTAAAGTTAAAGGTGTCGATCTCGTATTGGTGTTGGCTTTAAAAATGCAGATGTGGCTATTACCCTTCAATTGGGGTCAGCATTGCCTTGTTGGTGTACAATAGACATCACCCAGGTCTACGGATGAAGGTATTTGGCAATTGTCATTAACGCTTGCAGGTTCAAGTAGTCGGTAAGGCTGCTTTTGTGCTTTGAAAACTTCAGGACCTTAGTGTGAGCATAGAAATATTACAGTACCGTTGTGTAAGACAGATTTTCATGGCCTATGGCTCTTGCACTTGTTTGATTAACAACTTTAAAGAAAAAGTTTATCTAGAATATGTCAACCGCCAAGTTTGAAATGTGAACAGAAATTTTTTTAATACTCCTGCTACAACCAAGTTCACAAAAATTGTGCTAAGTATGCTCAGATGATCATGGAATTACTTAAAGGGAGCCTGGAGACCTTTGTGCTTGCTGTAAATGATCAGCTCTAATATTATTTCAAGCATGTACTACAGTTTCAAATAGTCTAGATACTAAGTTGAGGCCATTCAGCTTGAAACAGCTTGGAATGATATTGACAGCTTAATTGTATGCAGAGTTATCAGTTTATTGCATATAATAATTTTTAACACATGTCATGTTTCCGAATGCCATCTGCACATAATCTGTTTGATGAAATTCTTTGCTGTTTTGCTATGTTCTTAGTCATAACCTTTTTTATGTTTCTTTTGTCAACTTAGAGATTTCATGTTATGCCTTAAACCTTACCTGCTTGCTTTGTTGCATAACTCGTGCTAAGTTTCTGATTTAATAACAGTGCTTTCTGTGTTCCTCTTTCTTTCAGTCATGTGAGATGTTAGCTCTGCTTTGTTGTCTCTAAAGTGAGGTTTCATGGTTGTATCTTTTGTAGGATGGAAGGCCATCACATTATTCTGGTGGTTTTAACCAACCTCCTTACCAATCCCGTGGACCAAGTGGTCCACCTCAATGGGGTTCGCGTGGTCCTCATGGGCTCCACTCAATGCCATACAATTACCACCATGGTGGACCGTATCAGTCTCAGGGCTCACATTTCAGACCTCCCAATTCCGGTGGTTATCCTCCACAACATATGCCTCCTAGAAGTGGATACGGTTCTGGTTGGGAACAAAGACCTCCACATTCTGGTCCATATGATTATTACGGTAGGCAAGGAGCTCAAGGCCCTGTGCCCTCCCATGGTGCTCCTTACTTTCAGGCAGGTGCTCAGCAGACTTACGGGCAGATTTATGATCAGCCAAACTATGATAATCCTCCTATGCAGCAATCTTATGTAGGATACGGAAGCTCCCAACAGGGCTATCCACCGGCAGGTGGTCAGCACCAAATGCTGCAGCCAGGTAAACCTTATGGGATGCAAGGATCAGCCGAGCAAGGATATGGACCTCCAAGGCCAGCAGTACCTCCTGGTGATGTGCCTTACCAAGGTCCAACTCCAGCAGCACCATCGTATGGTTCAACTCCAGCAGCACCATCGTATGGTTCAACTCCAGCAGCCCCATCGTATGGTTCAACTCCAGCAGCACCATCGTATGGTTCAAACATGGCTCCACAACAGCAATATGGTTATGCATCAAGTGCGCCTGCTCAGCAAACTTACCCTTCATACAGCTCTGCAGCACCATCTGATAGTTATAATGGTACACAAGCACCAGCAGTTGCCCCAGCTTATGAGCAGCATAGTGTTCAGCCAGCTTCTGGTGTGCAACAAACTTCGGCTGGGTACGGCCAAGTACCTCCACCCAGTGGTTATAGTTTGTATCCCTCTACACAGCCAGCTTATGGTAATGCCCCAGCTCAGAGCAATGGAAACTATGGATACACTGGCTCTCAATATCCTAGTTATGGAGGTGGAAACACATCAGCATATGCTGCACCTGTTGGCCAAACCACTTATTCCCAGATTGCACCTGCTCAGACGGGCTATGAGCAATCTGCAACTCAATCATCAGGCTATGCAGCTGCTCCAGGAACAGCACAGTGAAATTGTTCACCCCTCAAGTCAGTATGATGCAGACCAAGCTTATGATGCGTCTCACTAAGATCATAAGTATTGCAAGGTTAGTAGACTTGCATTCCTAAACTGCACATTCTGATTTAGACGGCCTCGGTAGTTCCTCAGGTCTTTGATATTTCGTTCTTGTTATCGTTGGATCTAAACTCATGACTCGTTCTCCCTTAGATTCTGCACTGTGATCTGAGTGTACACCCTAATTTGCTCCTCATATCTATCTGTACTACTGCTATTGTTTAAGGTGTTACTAAGACCTAAGTTATGATCATTTATACTGATTCTTGCTTCGAAGGTTTTGTCTTTGTCATACATTTCCGTAGTTAGGGTCAAGAGCCTTATTACAAAATATCACTGTGGGAAATGAAATATGTTAGATCTTAATTTGCAATTGCTTCCGTCTATAATCGTAAAAAAAAAAAAAGCTATGCATATCTGAGCAGAACTGTTTATTCGGTTTTTTGCCTATAGGCGGAAGAACCTTAGAAAGGTCTCGTATGTAGACTGGGAGCGGTTTCTATGGTCTTTTCCCTTGGTGGTTTTCAGATAGTGAACCACTTTGATAAACTCGGCGTGATCCCCGATATAGTTAAAGGCCTCATGTAACAAAGTGACCTATACTCATCGTTCGTGTTCCATGCCTCTGGTGTCTGAAATGAGCATCTGTTCCCAAAAAATGTTAATCAAACACGATGAATCAACAAAAAGTGAAAGCTAATTCTGAGATGAGCCTACCCGATACCCCGGTTGGGCCATGCAGCCTCATAGATTCCACTTGTTGTTGTAAACCCTTTACCCGCAAGCCCTTCTTGAATCATACAAGCTGCAACCGAGTAAGTAGTCCTGGCCTAAACCTCCCTCGACACCATCTTGCTTGTGTCTACTCGTCCATCAAGTAACATCCTGTTAACAGCACTACGCCTCCCGTCTCTCACTTTCATCACATTGTAGTCGTAGACTGTTTCCAACGCTTTCTTTATCCACTCTTCTTTTGCTATTGGCTTTAGCCCACATGCTTTCGCATACCTATATACAAAACACGGAGAACCATGATCAATACCGACTATTAACTCGAGAATTCAACTTCCAAATGCACCATTACTCAAGCTTTATTAACACTTACCATTGTCCAGCCAATTGATCAACCAAGATCGACGAGCTTGAGCCGCTTCGACTGTTATCATAATTGAAATAAGAACCGTTCCAAAGTTTCTCGTAGACACTTCTCGCTTTTTCATACTTGGCATTGAAGTAAACGGCAGCCCCATTGTCACCACCAACCACATATGCCAATGCGGATCCAGCCTGAAGAGCCGCGACCCAGAGACCGCTGCAGTAAGCGCTAACTCCCGAGCAAGACCACGCGTCGTCAGATCCGGAAACCCTTCATTCTCAATCATCCCGTCTCCGTCTTTATCAAACTGGTCCAAGTATACGATGGCCGTGTAAACTGATCGCCAAACCGATTTTGCAAAGTTTAGGTCACCACTTGCAACCACATCTCTGTAAATTTGAAGAACAAACTTGGAGTTCAAGTCCTTCCACATATCGGTGTTGAACAAGTTATAAGCATTTACTTCAAACCACGGATCGTTCTAACCGATATCATGAGGAACCGCTCCTAGAACTTTTCTAGTAACGAATTCGCCAGAGCTCATGACTTGTTTCTTGCTGCAATCATGCATCAGAACCGCAGCCGCGAAATCTCTCTGGTGCTTAGCTCGAGTTTTGGAAAAAGCATAAGCAATGCGAAAGAGGAGTAGAAATGAACATATAGGTATTGAACATTAAATACTGAATCCCTTCTAGGTAAAGAAATTGTCCAATGTTCTCTTCAGTGTTCTGAATCATAGTGGTTCCAAGGGAAGCATTTGAGGATAAAGGAGCATGAATCTGTGAGCAGACCGCATCGATTCTTCCCAAGATGTCTAAGGCTATGTTGTTCTGGTTTGGCTCAGTATTGTCTATTGTTGATATACTCAAAGAGATCGTTCTTCTTCCTATACTATCTAGACTTTGCTTTGGACGTAACCCATCTACAGAAAAATGGAAAAACAAAATCAAGAAATCGAGTTTAGAAGATTGAAAGTTAAAGAAAATATAAGTTTGTGGAAGAATCAATGTCTGTTCCCTGTCCAGATGGTTCCTCCTGAGTTGAAATAGTATAGTTCGTTGAAGAGAATTACTCGATACCTGAAACAAATTTTATATTACTTTCTTCTGCTCCATTGAATTTGACAAAGAAGCAAAAGTTATTACCATTCAGGAAGTGTTGTGTCAGCAAGAATTGGAGCTTGCCACTCTTCAATCTGAGTCTCCCACTCAGAAACTCTAACAACAGGGAAGTAAAAAACAAGAAAGGAGAAAGCATCATGAGATGATGATCTCTTACTTGAGTAAGAATTAGAATAAAGATAATGGAATTGTTTGCATACTGAGAAGAGCGTAGTGAGCCATTGCTACTGCTGCATTTCCTAAACTGCCATAGAATCTTGTGTATCGTCTATATGTTGATATTTTCAAGTTAGAAACAAATTTATAGTGCTGAAAATGTATATCTGATTGAAGTCTAATGGGGTCACACACATTCCTATGGTAAGTTTTCTCGTCGAACCTAGCCTCGGGACAATCCCAAGAGAGCGAAAACGTGACTGTACGTTCACATCCTGGTGGGACTTTTACCTCTGCTGCTATGGCTGCTCCAACAGAAGTTCCAGGTTTAGAATGAGAACATGCATTGCTGGTTAACTTGTCGAATGATGCGTTCTACAGAAGAGAAATGAGAAACAAAAGAGATTTAAAACTTTTTATCTTTCTTCTAGGGAACACTTGAAAATATTATTTAGAGCAAATTTAACCTTTTTAATCTCATCCCACATATCTCCTGCTGTGATTTTGTTAGGAGTAGTGCCTGAAACTATGAAACAAGGACACGAGGAGACACGAACATCCTCAGTTTCTTTTGCCGCAATTGCGTAGGTGGTGGGTGTCCATTTGCTGTCCTGCAAGATTAAAGTTGCAAAAAAATTTAAACAAATGATCCACACAAAATATTCCATGAACTAAAAAGACTCAGGGAGCTACTGCATGAACTCCATCTCTTGCCCTGAAAGAGTTCCATAAAACAAACAAGATATATGTCAGTAAAAAAAAAGCACATAGTAAAATCTGTTGCAGCAATAGATGAACTTTTTTACATTATTGTTGAGGTAAAGTGTTGTCCAGTTAATCCAGAAGCTCCTCCCACAGAATTCTAATTAACCACATTGACAAATTATCTTACAGAGTGAACAAGAATATATATGTTGTATGTATTGAGATTAGTTACCTCCCAAGTAAAGAGCAAAGTAACAATTGCTTGTTCTTCTCCAGTATTAGTTACCTGAAAGATGACAGTACACAATCATCTCAGCACAAGTTGTTGCCTAAGTTATAATGTTGAGGTAAGAGCCGTAGAATATTCATACCGTGAAGTCGAAAACAAAAACCGGAAGACTGCTTTCCTTGTAATTATGAGGCATAAACGGAGAGACTTGACGAGAAACTATTCTTAGTTCAGGGTTAGGTTCACCTGTTCATCAAATAAACAACATTTTTCATAACCTTTATAACTCAATAATTTGCAATATATTAATCTGTGATACACATGGTTTTAGGACGAATATTATACCATCATATACCGACCAAGACCTCGGATAAAGAGCATGGTAGGTAGATTTTTCCCCTGTCATGTTTCAGTCCCAAGACTCTATTCCTATATTTGGAGTTTGGCCATTGCACAAATAACCTCCATTGTCTCTGCCCAATCATATACAATAACATAGTTAAAACCATTTGCACATTCAATCTGTTTCTTTAACTTGGGATTTGATGCAAACACAAGATTTTTTTTTTATTTGGCTTACTTAATAACTTGTGGCTTTGTTGGGCATAGAACAGTTGAGTGTTTCACTCCGCCAGGGCGAGAAACAAAAGCCTATAATTTAAAAGATAAAGAAGCATGAGAGGGATACTTCACAAAGCCATCAAAACACAAGAACATTAATGTTCATGGTTGTTTACTTACTGAGAATTGGTTTATGAGAATTGGAGCTTCTTCGCAAATTTTTGGGAATATTTTGAACTCCTGAAACTCACCCTTATAACTCCTTCCAATGCTTCCTGCACTGAAATACGGTTTTTCGCCCACGGTTTTGTACATTAGAACATTGCAACAGAGGATCTTAAAACTTTAAAGCATTGTTATTTTCTGCTCTAAGAAAAACTGTGAAGCTTATGTCAATTCCATACCCAATTCCACCTAAAGAGACGCCATGATCTCCTGTTATATGGTGTTTTCTGAAAATATCGAAGATCAAAGCCTGCATGTTTTGGAAAGTTTCAGCGTTTTATGAAGACAAAGATCATAAAATGTTTGTGAGCATTAAAAAGAAAGCAGGGAAATATATATCTTACTCTTCCTTTGCGGCTTCTTCTTTGGTATGACAACATAATCTGTAACCTAATGGAAACTTTGGAAAATCCAAAACAGAGAGAGGGAGAGAGGTTTCAATTATGTAGTTTCCAAAGAACAGAGAATCTGACCTAAAATATAACTTGTACAACAAGAAAGAGGATTCCTCATTTAAGAATCTGATTCTCTGGTAGAGAAATTACCAGATGAAGATGATCTCGTTTACTCATTTTGAACTCTGAAGGAGTCTTCGTTTGACTGTTCAACTTTCTTTCCCATGATAATGGAGGAAGTTTCTCACCTAGTGACCTATAAAGAGTTTTGACCCATGATCAAAGAAGAAGCTAAATTTCAGAATGGTAATATGACTATATTGCATCACTGTTGTACCTAATCATGTTTAACTATTTGCACAATCACCAATAATCATTAAATACTCATTGCAATCTTAGAAAATCAGAAAGAGAATATTTATCAGGTATGATTTAGAAAGACAAAACATACCATTTGGTTTTGGTCTTCAGGACCGTTTTGCATCTTTGATAATTTTTACCTGAGACACTAAGATATATTCTGTTCAGAGAAAAGAAATAAACAAAGAGAGATAGGTAACTTGAAATTAAAGCAATGTTTTTTAAACCGGATCAGAACTGAAAAATCTTTTGGTCAGTGGGTCGAACAGTGGGTATATAAATTAAAAATTATTTTAATTTTTATGAGTATATAATTTTTTTGGTCTTATAAATATATGAGCAGCACATACCTGATTCATACTGAACAACTAAAATTATCGGACAAGGACTTATGTAATGTATATACATAAGTGATCAAATTCTCTACCAGAAACAAGATGCAGAAGAAAACTATTATAAATTGAAAAGAATAATTTGGACAGGATTGTCAGCGAGTAGGTTTGCGGTCTAACCGGTTTAAAATCACTGAATTAAAGCATTAGGGATCTCAGATATAAGACAAAAGTTGGTGATTTGTGAATTTATTTCAGGTGCAAAAGTAGTATTTTGTCAGGAAAGCTGGACAATATCCACCAAAGAGAAAAAAACAAAAATACCCAAGAAAAAAGACTTGAAGCTTTTTTGCATGAGAAAACTAAAACCTGGCATGGATTTTGCAAACAACACGATACATATTGATGATTCATACTATAAATATAGTTCAAGATTACAAGGGCTAAAGCTTTTACTATAACCTATGAACATGCACAGAAGATAAACAGAAGGGAAAAAACCGTAACAAACCTTGAAACTGTAGCTTGATGAGATGAATATAGACGTATAGAAATGGGTTGTGACGATGAACAAGAAGATTATAATTATTACAAATGAAAAGAAAGTGAAATTTACCTAAAAGGTTTATTTGTTCAATTCTCCAGGGCAGAGAGAGGGAGAGAGATAAGAATGATGAAGGAAATGAACGACGAAGAGACAAGTGTCTATAGAGTTTTTTTTAGGTGGGGAAAGAGAGAAACATAAATGGAAGAAAAGAAGGAAGAACAAAAAAAGCCAACATGCGGGCCACACAATAGCTTTGGTTGGTGATTACTATAATGCAAAAATAAGAAAAATAATAACCAAAATTTGTCTACTTGTATATTTTATTTAGTAAAATTTGCTCACACTAATACTACAATTATATTTAATTATTAGATTAATGCTCCAAAAAAACTATTAGACTAATTTTATTTTTTGGTCGAAAGACAAAAAACCATAAATAACAAAACTATTAACTAAAATGCTATTATGAATGAAAATTAGTAAAAATTTAAAATATAAAATCAAACAAATAGAAATATCTTGAATAATCACGATTCTTATTTAGAAAATTTTATAATCTTTTTTTGGAAACTGTCGTTCAAAACCCTAAAATCATCTCCACTTTCATTTTTTTTGTTTTTGCTGTCGTCGTCGTCGTTACCATCGATTGTCGTCGCCTTTCTTTTCTTGTATCGCCGTTGCCGTCGTATTGTGACTTGTCTCCATAAACCTCATCGCTTCCAAACCCTAAAACCACTGCACAGTTTCTTGTCTTAAAACTCCTAAAACCGTTGCACTCACCCGCATTACCGTCAACTCGCGTAGTCGTCACATTCGCCGTTGCCATCAAATCGCTTTGCCGTCATTATCGCCGTTCTGTTCTCTTGTTTCCATTGCAGTCGGTCATGTTACTCATTCCTGTAATCCTCTTTGCCTTTTAGGCTTTTCGTGGAGTCGTCGCCGCTTGCTCAATCACTTCGTCGCCGCTCAATAACTTCGTCGCTGCTCAATAACTTCATCGCCGCTCTTTCTTGGAGATACCATTTTAATTAAGGTCTGATTTTGATATTTTTGCCTCTTCTTCTTTTGGTTCCTTTGCTAAATTCGCGTAATTCATAGTTTTTTAGGTTTTATCTTTCGAAATAGTGTTAAACTATTTTTGTAGTTGTTTATTATGTGTTTTGCTGCTTTTGGGTTTATGGAGATTCTAGGGTTTTCAGAAGTTTTGTTTTTTTAACCATGTTGGATTTTTAAAATTGGGATACTTTGTTGGATTTTTCATCTACATTCCTCTTCCTGATGAGGAATTTCTTTACCAGATCTTTAAGTTTTGTTTGAGGAAATTGCCAGTGGCTAAAGATGTTGACCTGAGAGCTCTTGCCAACTACACACAAGGCTTCAGCGGTGCAGCCATCACAAAGAATTGCCAGCGTTCTTTCAAGTACACAATTAGAGAAAATATCAAGAAAGTATCTAAATCTGAAAGCTGGAATCTCATTTCCTTTTTTTCTTTCTTTTGTCGAGTCTCTTACAATCTTAGATTTGGTGTTTTGTTAGGATATTGAGAGGGAGAGAAAGACAACAGAGATGCCAGAAGCAATGAAAGAGGACATATAAGAGGAGATTGCAGAGATTAAAGCTGGCCACTTTGAGGAATCCATGAAGTATGCTAGGAGATCAGTAAGTGATGCAGACATTCGCAAGTATCAGGGTTTTGCTCAGACTCTTTAGCAATCACGTGGGTTTGGAAGCGAGCAGGGCCGGACCAAAGTGATGCTGGGCATGAAGCAAAAAAAAAATGTTAGTTCATTTATAAAGAAATGCAGCTCTACGACTCGAACTTGGCAATTATAACATATAAAACGTTGGTTAAGCCACTACACCAAGAAGCATTTCTAGAAAATGTTACCCTTAATAAACTGATATAGTTTGGCGCCTAAAGTAGCTGCTTACTATGCTTTAGGTCAGGGCCGGCCTTAGAAGCGAGTTTAGGTTTCCAGAAGCCACAGGGACTGGAGCTACTGCCACGACCGGTGGAGCCAACCTGTTTGCAACATCCAGTGGAGCAGCTGACGATGATGATCTCTACAATTGAAAGATCTAATCATAGTCTGTGACCGCTCTCTTTCCTTAAGTTTTTACCTTTTTCTGTTGGAAAACCTTTTGCTTGTCTTGTCGTGTTTTATTTTAGTGTTTTGTATATATCAATCGTTGATCTAATATAGGTTCGGCCTTGACCTAAACCCCAACAAGAAAGGGTTTTAAGAACTAAAATAATAAGTTAAAATAAAAAATCATCAAATAAGATAAAATTTATAAATGGACCAAAATTGTTTTTTTTTTTGCTTTAGGTATTATTTCTTATTAGGCCGGCCCTAATCTAATATACGGTGTCTATGAAATCTTGAGAAGTTAAAAGACTTTACATTTTACATTAACCGAACTTCTAAAATCATAGTTCTAAATTTCTAATCCATCTCAGAGCGAAGCTGCAAATCTCTAACTTTAATTGACCCTTCTAACAATTTTTCAAGGGACACTATTACCGGATTTGCATGTACTAAGTACTAACAATTATGGTTGTGTATTTTAGTTGGGCCTTTATGGACTGTATTTTAGTTGGGCTTTTATGGACTCGAGGCCTGTATCGGTTATGTATGCATATTTCAAGAAACATGGAGAAAAGGTAAACATTTATGGAGAAGACTCAAATTAAAATTCCTCAATTTTTTCGTCCTTCTGGTCGTTTCCTTTTGCAAGTTTTTATCTGCATTTTATAGATTTGTGTTGTACAAAAACTTGAGTCAATAATACGGGAAATAAACGTATGGAGAAGGAGATTCATAAAACCCTAATAATTAAGTCAAAGGAGCCATAGATATTTAAACAAATTCCAAATTTTCGTAATTAATTTGGTAAATTATTATTTATTTTGTCATTTTTCCTTATTGTTCGCCACTAATTAGAAAGTTTGCGATATCACTGAATCAAATATGAGGTAAAAAAATATGCGGACACTAAGAAATTTATAATATATGCCGTAAAAAAAATTGCATATTCTGTGATAAATTTGCGATAACTAATGTTTGCAAAAACACTTTGCAATAACGTAAAATAAATCTGTGGTAAAGACAAAGTTAATCTAGTAATTAATTTTTTGTAATCAAATCTACGGCCATTAATAGAGAGAAAAAACTCTGGTACAACTAAAAAAAAAATTTCGGTGAAAAATAAATCTGCGACAAAAATCTACTGCCTCTATCACGATCTTCAGAAAATTAATTTACAAAAACAATTTGCGATGAATTAAAAAATCTATAACCACTAGTATATATAAATATGCGGAATAAATTAAAAATGCAAAAAAATCTGATGCAAAAATTTAAATCTGCCATATATAAAAATATGCTATAACATCAAACTGCCGATTTATGTCGCAGATTTATCTGTCAGCGGTGGAAAAGTCATAAATATTTGCTATTTTTCTTTAAAAACGAAAAAATGCTGATGTGAAATTAATTAGTAATGGCATAATTTTTTTTTTTGAATACATGATTTTAATAACATTTTTGTTATTAAAAAACTCATTTAATCTTATTTTTATTTTTAGGTTACTTTACAAATTAAATCAAATTATAAGATTATTCTAGTTATTCTCTTTTTTATTTATTTTTAATTAAAAGCCATATGAATGTTTATATATATTCGGTCAATTTCTTGTGAATTTGTAGACGAATTCCACACTGAGTCCACGTTTTGTATGTTATTGTTATTCATCTTATATGTAAGGATTCTATACCAAAATCTCAAGGGATTTCAATATCCATATATACTTTTTTTATTTTTTAACCTCAAATATAAGAATCAAATAACTGAAAGTTTTACTTTTCTATATCTTCCAATTATATATGACGAAGAAAAAGTTATGACTGAAGTGAAAATGATCATCACAATAGTTTCGCCTTTCGGTTAACTAATGTAGTAGGTGTCCATTCAATAGCTGATCTCGTAAAAAATGTCGGTAAAAAGCAAAGGAGCACTCACTAGTTGGTTTGTTCGGTATTATCCGAAATATATACAATTTTAAAGCCTGTCCTGATGTACCGGTTCCAAATTTTATTCCCATACTCGTTTCCATTCTTATAAATATCCATTCAAAACTGTTATTTTTTTTTCTAACCGAATGTGAGAATGTCGGGTATGAATGTGATATCCGAATTGTCCGTTTGAGTATTTAAAATTCTAAAATTGTTAAAAATTCTTTTAAAGTTATTCATACTTTTCTATAACTTTTATCTAAATATATTATTTCCACGCAAATTATAACCTATACGATTAGATACACACATATTTAATGCCTCGTTTTATATTAATCCACCACAAATGTTGCATCCCTTAATACATATAATACGAAAGTTTGAATTTTAAATCCACACAAATTCAAAGTTTGAACTTAATCACCTATAACCCGTGGTTAACACTGGTTAAATGATAAGCATAAAATAATTAACCGATAAATTTCTACAGTAAACCAATTTCAACATGATTTTAACCCGATTTCAACTAAACCAAACCAGAATCCATCTCCAACCAAAAATCTCTAACTAAACCAAACCAGAACTCCTCTCTCAATCCCAACTTCGATACAAAACTCTCTTGCCGAATTTTCATCACAGCCGTTGATCTTCCAACATGCTTTATCAGCGAACGCTCTCCTTGATCTTTTGCTCCAGCGTGAATTTTGTCCTCGTTTGTTTCCTCATTTCTCATCTTAAGTTTTTCTCTGACCTAACCGCCATTGGATCTTGATCTGACGGTCCAGGGAAGTCGGAGCTGAGTAGAGAAGCACGTGATGATGAGGAGGAGCTGAGGTGTAGTAAAAGCAAGGACCAGGAGAAGCCACGTGATGACATGCCAGAGATTCAATGCCAGAGGGAGAGGAAGTCGGTTGTGCGGTGAGAAAATTGATATTCTCGGAAGGGTCACTAACGTGGAAGTTACGGTGGCAGCCACAAGCGGCACAACGGAGAGAAGAAGGATCGGTGGAAATGGTAGTTAGAGTCGGCATAAACTCGCCGCACCCTCAAGAGCGTGGCCGCCAAGATTAGCCGCGTGGTTTTTCAAACACTTTGTAATAAACACCCGTTTCTCTGTTAATGGTTAGTTCTATGGTGATGGGAGAGTTAATTATAAATGGTTGTTTTTTCACGGGTTTAGTTTAAAGATTCAAAATTGAATCTAGGTTTTGATGAATTAATCTCATTCGAGAGATCTGGGTTGGATTGTTCAAGGTGAAGAGGAGAGAAGAAGGATTGTGGCGGTGAAGAGGAGAGAGCAGAATCCATTTTTTTCAAATTCGGATGAACATATATGGTGACTTTGTAGAATCAATTAGAGAATCAAGTAGAGACCTATCAGAATAATACAAAAATTCGATTTTGGAATTTAGAGCATCCATTGATTTGAGAAAATTTTATTTGATATTTTGATTTTAATTTGGTTTAGTTAAAATTGGTTGAAATCGGTTTATTGCATAAGTTTATCAGTTAATTTTTTTCTGGTTATCATTTAACCAATGTTAACCATAAATTATGGATAATTAAGATTCAAACTTTGAATATATGTGGATTTGGAATTTAAATTTTCGTATTGTGTGTATTAAGCGATGCAACATTTGTGGTAGATGGATATAAAACAAGACCTTAAGTTCGTGTGAATCTAATCGTATACGCTATAATTTGTGTGAAAATAGCATGTTCCCCCAAATTTGCGTGAAGTGCTTGTTAAACCTACATATAACCGAATGGACGCTTCATTTGTACCTTTGTATTAAATGAGATGCCGGTCGATTTATCCTATGTACACTAATTTAGTTCGAAAAAATGTTAAAACCTAACATTTAATGAAACCTAACATTTAATGATTCTGCACACACGAATCAAACAATATAATTATTAGCGGCTCTAGGAGGAAGCATAATTGGTCGGCCTCTGAAAAATTCCCTTGTTCTGGCATTTTCTCTTTAACCTCTGTTGACTCGATTCACCACATATCGTTTTGTGGTTGGTCACTTTCCAAAAAAAAGTAGGAAATTCAATACATATACACTACAAGAAATCAACCGCGATAGAATTTCCGACGGATTTTCATTTTGTCAGAAATTTCCGATAATTATGCAATAGATTTGCCACTGCTACTAACCGTCGAAAATCCATCAGAAATTGTGACTGATTTCTGACGAACAAGTAAGCCATCGGTAAATTATCGACGAATTTGTGAAAAAATTTTCCGACGGAAATCCGAAAAAAATTATGAACATTAAATTCCGACATATTTTCGACGAGTATGTGTCATAAATCCGTTGGAAACACGTCAGCAAATACACACGTTAATATAGCCGTTGTTATAGCCTTTTGAAATTCATACATACCAACGAATTTCTGACCAAAGCGACTTCCATATATATGTTTCCACATTTCTTCATTCATTCACACCACTTATTCATATAATCACGTTATAAAAATCGCAAAAGTTGAAAAGATATGTCTTTTGGTATATATTTTTGTTCATGGATAGACGAACCTATGATGATCCGAAGTCGAACCTACTGAATGATGAGTATACACGAGGTATATGCGAGTTCATGTGATTGGCAGAAAATCAACGGGGAGCTAAAAAAAGTGGTAATATGAAATGTTCCTATTGTATTTGTTGGAATTTTCATAATGTTAAAGTTGAGTTATTTTGGCATTACTTGTACATCAATGATTTTATGCCGGGTTATAAGATTTGATATTTATATAGAGAAAAAATTATGATTATGGTAGTATTAGTGAACCATATGTTGCGGATATCTTAGGGGATAGAACGAAAGTAGATGTTGGTGTAAGTACGGTTGCAATGATGAATGATGCGTTTAGAGAGAAAATGCAGTCGACCGGTTATGATAGAGATAGGGTTGAAGAACCAACTACAGAAGCACAAAGATTTTTTGATATGTTAGATGCAGCGAAGGAAATATTGTGGGTTAGACAGGTTTGGACCGTAGGCCCGCGGGACTCACATTTGTGGCTTTTGGGCCAATATTAATCTCAACCCAATAAAATTTTGGTCGTGGCCAAATCTAAAGTGGTCCTAACGGGTTTGCGGATTTTCGAGTTTGCAGGTTTACGGATTTTTGTATACTCATTTTTGTTTTGCGGGTTTACGGGTTTTTGGATACTTGTTTTTGATTTGCAGTCTACTCGCAGGTTTTGCGGGGTTTGGCAGGGCGGTTGCGGGTTTACTAATTTATACTCACCGTTTTACGGGGTGGATTCGGGTATTTGAAATTTTCTTCAAAACCCACGGATCATGGGTCCCGGGTAAGCCCACTTCCCAGGTATATATATTGGTTGTTACAGAAGCAAACATGTAAGTTTCTTATATTTCTCTTGCTTTTTATGGATTTAGATCTTTAAGTTTTAGTTTTAGAGAATTGGATTATAGATTCAAGTATTTGGAATGTAGATTTAGGTATTTTGAATGTAGATTTAGGTTTATGCATGTTAGATTTTTTTGTAAATTATAAAACTTGTTAGAAAAATATAAATTTGATTTTCTTAAATTTGGAATTTTTGTTAAAATTGTTGGTATTTTAAATTTAGAATTTTTGTAAATTTTTAGAATTTTTGTCAATTATTAGAATTTTTAAAAATTGTTAGAATTTTTTGTAAATTTTATTTTGTTAGATTTAGAGTTTTTGTTAAAATTGTTAGTATTTGAAATTTAGAATTTTTTGTAAATTGTTAGAATTTTTGTAAATTATTAGAATTTTTGTAAATTTGTGTAAATTGTTAAAATGTCTTAATGATTTTTTTAATTTAGTTTAGGAAATATGTAATTTAGTTTTGGATTTTCTTAATGATCTTTTAAATTTCTTAAGTTTTCTAATGAATTTATATTGAATTCGGAAATTTTTTTTTTTCCATGGACTATGGTCGCTTTCATCGTCGGTCTACTTTCAGAGCGGGTGGGTCACGATGGGGACAAGGAGTGAGTCAAAACCGGTCGACTCATGTCTCGGAGACCCAATCACCGGCTTCTACACATGCAAGGGCTTTGATTTTTTATTTATTTTTAGATTTATTTTTTGTAGGTTTACAATTTTATAACTAATTTTTTGTAGGTTTCACTTATTAGATAATGGATTCACAAAACCCATCAACCGGATGCTCAATGGAATGATACATCATTCGTATCCGACATTTATTCGCATTTATATTTTCTTTTTGCAGCAAGAATTCACTTGGGAGAGAAACCTCACGTTTACGGTAGACGTGAGCTTGATACTAATACATCAAAGATGTACTCGAGGAAGCTAAACAAGTGGAAGGACAAGTGGAAGTGTAATGAGGTGCCGAGGGAGTTGCTTGCGAACCGGAACCTATGGAACGAGTTTATTGAGTATTGGAGGATGAAGCAAATCCATGTAGCCTCGGTAACTCAATCTACCAATCGGAAAAGCGAAAGGTAAAAGAGTTGCTACGCATAACTTGGGAGCAACGACCACGGGTTCCCGGGAGCAACAACTTGTAAGTTTATTTTAATTTTTTTTTTCAATTCCTTAAAATTTTCAATTTTTTATAGTTTCTAAAAGATGGTGTGCCTCACACCAACCGGAAGATGGGTCAAATACAAGATCCACTTGCTCGGGAGATCATTGAGACTGTACGAGTTTTTCCAATCCCAACCGGAATAAACTCCTCTGTGCACCGAAGTTCCTTTTGAGAAGATCAACGAAATGGTTTATGAAGTAAGTAACGTTTATAGTTTTTATTTTATTTATTATAATTCGATTTCCAATTTATATAATTATTTTTTTAATTTGTTTCACAGGTAATTCCGAAGTCCAAATGTCACATCTTTGGATTTACACAGGAGTACCATTATTCCACATCTTTAACTTCTTCAAAGTTTTACGGCAATTCCGAGTTTAGAGCACAACCCGAGGAAAAGACAATCGAGATTGAAGGTTTGAAGATGAAGACCGACGTCGTTGAAGAAAACTGTCTGGAATGATTTCAACAAATAGAAGAGGAGCGAAGAGGTGATAAAGAAGAACTCAAAGCAATGCATGCGCGGATGGAGGAATTCTTCCGATCATTTCCGCCTCTGCCACCACAAAATTAGATTTTGTGTTTTTATATATGCTTTTTATGTTTTTTTTTTATATTTTGAATAATATTTCTTTTAATTTAGATAATTTTTTATGAATGTTTAATTAAAATTTTAATTTTCATATTATTTTCAAATTAATTTTAATTTAATTTTTATGTATAATTCTATTTTTTTAAATGAATAAATTACGAATCTGTCGGAAATCCGTCAAAAACACGTTCGTCGGAAATCCGTATAAGATAGATGTGTTTCCGACGGATTCTGACAGATTGCAGATGTCGAAAATCTGTCGAAATTAGCAACAGATTTTTTACGTGTTTTTTATTTCCGACTATTTAGATCAGACTGTCAAATCTATCAAAAATCCATCGGAAACAACCATTACAGAGAAATATGATTGTCTTTTTCCCAGTACTTTTTTATAGTAGCAGTTTTCGATGGATATAACCGTTTATTTTCCAATGTTTTTTATAGTGATTTACTGCACAAACCCTATTTAAAAGGTTAGTCCGACCTTATTATTAAATTATAATCGAAATCATATCACTTTGGTTTTTAAGGGTTTAACAATAAAGCATATTAGAGTATCCTTTAACAAAAAAAATAATAATAATAAAGCACAGGAACATCCCAAAGGGTTTCTAACCGTTAAAGAAGACTCGAAAGGTTAATTAAAAGATTCGAACCCAAATTAGTTATATACTCGGGGGAAGATATTAAAATCAAATTACACTAAGAGGAATGATATTATTCGAGTTTCTATGTTTAATATATCATATAATAAGTACTAGAATCTAATATACCACTTGTGATGTCTTAAAAGAAATAAGTAAGATGTTGCAGTCCAACTGTTACTACAGCCAACTTCTATTTATATATACACACATACACATACATATGACCAATTCCATAAGATAAGAGAATTGAAATGGACTAGAATGTCAAACGACAAGCATGTTCGAACCAACCATGTATTTTAAAGACCTACGCAATCTACTATATGCACAAAAGAATTGTACATTACCCTTTTACATACTCGAGAAAATGTACAAAATACAAACTTTCTTAGAGAAATATCATGAATTTTGTTAAAATTATATGATACAAACCCTTTTTTAGAGAAATATTATGAGTGTGATCAAAAGAATATATTCTACGTAAACGTAGAAATATCATATATTAACTTTCTATATGAAGAAATGTTTTCATTTAAGTGATTGCAGTTCTTTTTAGGCGTTTATTCTATTTTTTGAAAATTACTCTTATATTTCCAATAAAAATACATGGACCCTAGCCATTGTATAATATATATCCAATACAGTTTTCAGTCTTTAACTATACGCATTTCTTTGAAAGCTCGATAATTTTATATTTATTGATGGATCTCGCCTTATCAAGAAGAAAAAGTTTCCTTTCTAAAATAGTACTTTTTATAGAATCCTAAATTTTGAACAATAAAACTTGGTAATCCACTAAAAAACAATATTGTACTATATGATACATCATTTTCTGGGAAAGTATTGGAGGAATGGAATTGTTTTGCTATGTTCTAAAAACTAATAGAAAACTTTCTGCTAGTGATACTATAAAAATGCACATAGATAATCTAACTATCCATGTGCTGCATATCAAGTATTTGATATAAAGAAATTTATAGACATTCGACTCTTTGATGTTGCCTCCATTTTCCTATAGGTTATTTCTTAATATAACAGTATAATTTATTTGAAATTTTTTAAGCCAAGTTTTTTAAGGAAGAAAAAGTCATGAGATTCTGGTTGGTGAATTTGACAAAGAAAAAAACAGAACAAAAAAAGAAGAGAAAAATGAGCTGTTTCCTTCGAAGCGTATTAATCTCGCGAGAAATCATCAATAGAGCTAAAATGTGAACGTGCTTTCTACAACGTCACCCCTTTTCTTCTATAAACCGCGTTATTATGTATTTTGAATTCTTATTATTTAATCAAATTTTCTTTAAGCTCTGATTCTATAATGTTAAAAGTTTATATAGTTGAAGAATCATACGTGTTCAAACATTAAGTTGTAAGAATTGTACCAGTTGATTTTTCAGACGTTGATATTTTTAGTTTACTGTTAAGTGATGTTTCACCATTATTATTTTATTTCGAAATAGTGATATTTTGTATTTTTAATGCAAAAAATATTTTTTTACTTCATCTATTTCTGTTAATATTATAGTAAGTTTTACAAGTTTTCGTAAGTGGTGTGCAATTAATCAACGTCTTTTACAGACAGAGAAACTAAGTGATTACCTATCCAATATGTGGGTACAATCACTACAAAAAAAATACTATTGCATCATTTTTTGTAATTAATGTTACTATGAATTATTTACAAACAAACGATGCAAATTTTGTATTAGTTAATATAAATGATATTAATATTTGTACAGTTTTAAAAATTGATGTTACATAGTTGTATCATTTGTTTATAATTGATGTTATAATTGAATTTATTGTAAACAACTTATGCTCAAATTAGTTGATTTCATAACTAAATTTCATGAATTAAAATATTATAAAAATTTATATGAGAATATGTACATTTATTGATACGGTCTCACATATTATTTAGTATTTCATTAAAATAAATATGTTAAAATAATTATTTGATGATGAAATTTTTCATCTGGACTCTTACTAAACTTATTATAGACAGATAAGTTTATTTATAGAGAATTATTTTTTCTTTCCAACTTGTTTTGGCGATATGGGACAAATGTAAGAAAATAAGTTGCGTCATTTATTTATTTATAATTTGTAGCATCATTTTTAAATGATACAAACATTCTATCATTTAATATTTGAATCTTCATTTCAAAATTATCTATTTTATATTTCCTAAGTTTCATATAGTTAAAAGCAGAAAATTGAGATAGTATCCGTATCCAACACCATATTTTATCTCTATCCATATCCCCAATAAAATCAATCACTTTGTTATATCAAAAAAGCATATTAAAATTATCGGTGAATGTCGAAACAAGAGTGGATAAGGAAAAATGATCCATTTTGAAAAACAAAATTCAAGTCATTTAATAAAAATTAGAAGATTACACCAAGTATTCCGAGCACATGGCTACGCATCCAAACTATTTGAATGTGTTCAAAACTACACAAAAATTGAATATACATAGTCACATGCAGAAACTAACACCGATTATGTGCCTAACACCATAGCCATTCATTTTTACTGTTCCGATACATCGGTTCGATGAATTCCGGATACGTCCAAAGATTGGTTCGCCCAAAAGACTGTAACCCAATTAAAAGCCGATCCGATCCTACCTACTAACATCATATTTTTATTTGGATTTTACGGTCAGTTTTTATCGGAACTGACCATGTGAAATCTATTTCTCACTAAGTCACATAAACCCCTTATACCTCAATCTGTTATTGCTAAGGTGAGTACCTTATCCTTAGTATTACCTTAGTTTGTTACAAATATAGTGTAGATTTAGGATATGTAGTGATATGTTGTGTGTGATGAATAATGATGTGATGTTCTTTGACTATATGATCATGTGCATGAGATTATGTGACGATAGTAGTGTTAGATGAGATGTGATGATAGTAGGTGCTAGATGAGATGTGATGATATTAGGTCATTAGATGAGATGTAATGATGTTAGGTCATTAGATGAGATGTATGATATTAACTATGACATGTATGAGATGAGACATTATCAATATTATGTGTTCGGTTTATGAGCACGAACATAATATAGCCATGTTGCAGCTCGTGAAAGATTATTTGTTGTATAAGTGTTCATAAAATTCCAATTTTATTTCTTTCAGCTAACATATAAACCGTTGTTAATAGAAAAAATGAATATTTAAACTTCTTTATTGAATTTTATGTATGTTTTGTTTATTTGTATAAATACATATATAACTATAATTTTGTTGTTGTCAGCCATATATTTTTATCCCAATTTCAAATCAGTTTACTATTCTTGATTTAACCAATTTTCATTCAAGATGAACAAGTATTATTTTTTATTCCAATATTGGTTTAATTTTTTCCATTAATTAGTTGTATAGTTTTCAGTATTTAATTAACACTATCGTATATGGTATATAGACAAAAAGTAATTCTGAGCATATATTAATAAATCAGAAATTTAATTTTTTTGTAGTGACAAGTATTTTCATAAAAAGCTAAAATTTTTTTGTACATGAATATAATTAAATTAATGTTAAATAATTATGATAATTGATTGAAATAAAGAGTCAGAGATATATAGTTTTTTAAAAGTAACAAATATATAGTTGGTATATATTTTAAAAATATGTGTTATAAAAGTAAAAAGTACATATAGTTGATATATTTTAAAACAATTTTCTCATTAATATATGTGTGTCTTGCGCAAAAACATCAGTGTGTGTGGCATCTTTTTTGGCCAAAGTACAATTTTTCTATAACCCAATCATTTTAATAACTCAAAAACGCTAAACAAATTAAGACACATCGTAACCAAAATTGTCAATCATTAACTCACATATATGAACAATGCTATCGTTAATATTCAATCTCTAAAATTTTTGAGTTTTATATTAAGCAAAACCTTTATTCTCCCTCCAAAAATTGTTGATTTCAGACCCAAATGATCTCGAAGGGTATTAATTTATTGAAGGATAAGAAACGTCTAACAGATTTCCATTTAGAAAATCTTTGTTAACCATAATACAGAAACTAGGTGATGAAACACATCATGACGAAAAAGGTCAACCATCTACCTCTAAATAATGCCTCAAATATCGAGAAAATCGACGGTTTGTAGGTTTCTACAAATATTGTCGATATATTAGAGATTTTGTTTAGTGGTTAATGGTAGTCCTTTTTTGTCATGATGTGTTTCATCAACTATTTTGAAAATGATGATTACTAATGGTTTCTTGAACGGAAATGTGTTAGAATTTTCTTATCCTTCAAGAAATCAGTACCCTTGGGAGATTGTTGGGTATGGAATCAACAATTTTGGAGGAACAATAAATGTTTAGTTAATACTCAAGATAAATATTTTCTTAGAAATTAATTATTATGTTAATGATCACATCATTTATAGAAGTGAGTTTATTATTGATGATTTTGGTAATGATGTGTGATCAACAGTGTTCAAAAACGCGTTCTAGGTGGTTGATTCCATGGCAGTGAAGCGTTTGGCGGCAAACAACTGCAAGGATTACACCCTATTTGGCCAAAAAATCGGATTTATGAAAAAACTTTTAATTTTCTTCGATTTTGATTCATAAATCGTTAGTTACTTGGTGAATTTATCATATAATGCTATTAAACACTAACAAAAACAAGAAAAATGGTGAAAAAATCATGTAAGCGACAGTTTTAGAGTTCTTCTACAGAGCCACAGTCAATGAAGAAGACAGGGGCAAAATGGTCATTTACTATTCATTTAATAAAAATCATAAAAAGGGTTGGGAACGTTGGAGTATATACTCGAACTCAAGACTTAGACATCACCCAACCAAACGAAACCACTAGACCATCGTAATAGATTGAAAAATGTACCATATAGAATATTCAAACCTATTTTGTACGTAAAAACTACATAAAACTAGTCTCCACGTACTCCCTGATTAATTTCTGATTTTTGGTGACTCGGTAGGCCCAGACCAACAATCTGACTCACCCCTAGGATAATCCTGAACATTGGTCCTCAACTTCTTTCGGAACCAAATGTTTAGATTCATGGAAGTGTGTGCACGAGGATCCGTCCACGTAAGGTAACATAATATAAATGTCGATATGTTAGAGAACACGTGAGCTATATTTTCATTTGACTGATGTTTTATGACTATATTTTCATTTTCATGAAGAATTTTTTAACTTCTCTTTATATTTTAGGGTCGTACATGTAGATACATTTTCTGTAAATATGTAACTATTCAAAATTTAAAATGACAATATGGTATGAAATTAATGACACCATGGCTATGTATTTTCCAATTTTAAGTTCGAATAAGAGGTCCATTTGTTTAGTATTTTTAGTTGTTTATTTCATTTATGCAAAAGATTTAATAAACATAAAATTAATAACACCAAAGATCGAATAGCCATTGGACAAATATATGAACCTAAATTAAAAAGGCCTTACATTCTGTGTTCAAATCCGATGGAACAAAAATTCCAAAAACATAAATTATAAGTCATGTTACATGTGCATAGAATACATACAAAAACATATGTACATGATTTGACACTAATTCCGCACAAGTGAAAAAGAAAGAAAATGGGGCAGAAATACAAAAGCTACAGTTTTTGGGATACGGGGGTAACTAACACCTCATAAATGAGGTGTATGGAGAATTATTTCTACTATGTTGCTTTGGAGTCAATGGATCAGAAGATACCTTGCTCATCGAAAATATTTTTGGGAAATAAGTGATAAACTCAGAAGGGGGTTCATGGATGTGGAAAAAGGTTTTGAAGCTAAGGGAGATAGCAAAAACTTTCCATAGGAAAGAAATCTGCAATGGGAGGCAAACATCTTTTTGGTATGAGTGGTGGTCGGATCTGGGGTTTTTATTTGAGCTGTTGGGTGCTAAAGGTTGTATTGATCTAGGGATTCGAAGTGATGCAACATTTGGTGAGGTGCTAAATAGCCAAAAAGTAAGGCGACACAAAGTGGAAGTGCTAAATAATATGGAAGCAGAAATTGAGAAATACAGAGGAAAAATAAATCACATGGGTGAGGAAATAGATCTCTGGAAAAGGAGGTTGGGCTATAGGAAAAAATTCTTAGTGCAAGAAACTTGGAAGCTTCTAAACATCACGCAGCCTCGATGTGAATGAGCTGGAAGGTATATGGTTTTCTCAAGCCACACCAAAATAATCTTTCATCACTTGACATGCGATGCATAATAGACTTGAAACAGGGATAGAATCATAAAGTGGAGCTGAGATGCAAAAAAATCCTGTTGTTTTTGTCATGACCAGATGGAGTCACGAGATCATCTCTTTTTCTCTTGCTCTTACTCAGTGCAGATTTGGTACCAGCTTAAAAGAGAACTGATGCATGACCGTTATACTACAAGTTGGGCGTTAATCACTTATATTATCACAGATTCTACCCTCGATTTTCAAGCAAGATTTCTCATAAGGTATGTCTTTCAAGCTGCAAGTCATGCAATATGGAGAGAGAGAAATAATTGCAGACATGGAGAGCCATCCTCTTCAACACAAATACTGGTGAAGCTCATCGATAAAAATGTTCGAAATCAACTCATTTTGTTACGTTCATCGGAAGAAAAATATATATGACGGTATTCTTATGGCTTAGTTTGCTTGTCAAAGTTAATATCTATGATGAGATTTTGTAAACACATATTAAATATTGTTGCACTTGATATACCGAAAGGTTTTTGATGAATATAATTTTACACATTCGAAAAAAGTCATCATAGATGTCCAGCACATATTGACTTATGATTTAATCAATCACCTCATAGATTTGACCATGTCCTACTGTGAGCTTCCATTAGCATGAATATCTAGGAGTTTGATTGCAAGAGGGATGCAAACACTAGACCTCATATTTAAATATATCCATTTAACTCAGTTCCATAGGAAATGTATGAGACCTCATGACTGCAAGAGCTTAAGGTTACATAATATGTGGATAATGAATGATAATATATCCACAACTGGTGCTACGTACTGACATGCCTTCCTATCATAGTATAACTTATAACTTGGGTCAAAGACCTCACCAAGCCACTTCGATAGATTGATGAAAATGCCAACTTAATGCCTGGTTGTCTAAATCATTGGGACATATGTAATATCAATGTCATTAAACCATTCTATTTACAGGAAAGAACTGAAACGTTTTATTTGGTTACACCAAAGACTATTGGCTTGAGATAATTTCCTTGTAAGAAGTTGGTAAACCATTTCATGCCTCAAAGATGCCCATGTGTTGGATTTATACGTGAAGTATATCATCGTGCAATAACATACTTTAACTTTTAAAATTGTGTGAAATTATAATTGAGCGTGACTATGTCAGGATACTGTTAATTTCTAATGACATGGAAGCCATACACGTAATGACCTTGAGGCTACATCATATTTCTGATGACGTGGATGCCATGTCACATCCTCCATTTTTAAAATTTATTTTAATCTTCTAGATTTCTATTTTTATTAATTTTTCTAAAATTTACACATACATATATATATATATAATATCTTAAATGGATTTTCCAAAACTTTCATACTCACCCTCCGCTTTTTTTTCTGCTGTAAAACCTTATTGGAAAAACAACATAAGTAAATTAAAAATAAAGACAAATAGACTAATACTGCCAAATTGAGTGACCGTTGGAATTAAGGAGAAACATCGATTACAGATAGATATCATAAACATAGAATGGTGGTTATGTGAAAATATATAAATATATATATATATATATATATATATATATATTTCAATAAATTTAATTATAAAACTGACATTCATTTATCAATGATTTTTATTGTGTGTTACAAATAAAACAACTTAATTAATATGTTATATTTACATCGTCATGATTTTACGGTTTTTCTTACACTGTGACGACAAATGTATGATTTAGAAATTTTTTAGAGATGGTAATTTTTTTAATTAGGATATAATTATGAGAAAGAATTTTGTTTTCCGATGAGGGTTTGCAGCAGAAGAAATAAGACCCGCGGAAGGAGATTATGAAAGTTTAAAAGAATCTATCAAAGATATATATATATATATATATATTATTTGTATATACATGAAGGTGATAATCTTAAAAACTTAACAAAAATATAAATTGGAAAAAATAAAGAAGAATTAAAAAAATGAATAATGAGGTAAGTTATAACATAGAGGTGAATACCGTAAAATATCCATACCTTGAAGTCGAAAACCAAAAGACTACTTTTCTTGTAATTGTGAGGCATAAAGGGAGAGATTTGACGAGGTTCACATGTGCAAGTGTTCATACGTTTACATTGAATTATTCATACGTTTACATTGTCTGTTTACGATATTGTCCTACCCAACCCCATGTTCTATCTCTATCTATACCTCAACGAAATCAATCACTTTGTTATATCAAAAGAGCATATTTAAGTTTCTGGTGAATGTCGAAGCGGGAATACATGGTAAGATTGATCTATTTTGAGAAAAAAGTAAATAATTCACATTATCCAACAAAATATTAGAAACTTAGTTAAATTGGCAATGTAAACAGATGATGTACTTTATACTTTAATTAAAAGTGTGGGTGGTTACTTAAATTTTGGAGAAATATGATATAATCTTTAATGACGAAGTCAACTATATATATACAAAACACTATCGTAGTTAATGTTTGTTATGACATACATACTTAGAGCATTTTCGTGTAACATACACATTTAGAGCATGTTTCTTAGGGAGAAACTTGGATCATAAATATAATAGTAATATTTTTAATATAGTTTAATTGAATAATTAAATTTTAATAATAAAAAAATTGAACCAACCAATAGAAGTTCAAGTGGGATATGGGTCTCTCATAGATTCGCAACTAAGAATTGATTCTCATTTTTTCTTACACTCTCTCACATTTTTTCATTTTTTCTTATTAAGAATGGTTTTGAGAGAATACTAATGGAAATGTTCTTATAAATTTCTTGTTAGATACCAGAAAATTATATTTATTGTGTGTAGATTTTTCATTTCTTGTAGTACTCCAAATCAAGGCCCATTAATTAAGCCCAAATCACAATTATGTTTAAGGGTAATTCTGTATTTTTGCAAAAAACTAAGTGATTATCCTTTATATGAATAAAGATCCACCTGGAAAAGAAGTTAGAAACCCTAGAGCTTCAAGAGTGAGAGAGAGAGACCCACCGCCGCTGCTGCCAAGGAGCCTCATGCCGCCGCTACCACTGCACACTAGCGAAAGGAGAGAGAGGACACCACGAAGAGAAATATAGAGAGAAGAAGAGAGATTAGTATGAGAGAGCCAAGTTACAAAATCCCTAAAATCTTAATCCATTATTTTAAAGGTGAATACGCTACCTTTAGTATTACCTAAGTTTGATACTAATATTGTGTAGATCTAGGATAGGTAGTGATATGTTGTGTGTGATGATTGATGATGTGAGATTCCATGATGTGATGATCTACACGAGACTATGTGATGATGCTAGATTGTTATATGAGGTGTGATGATGTTAGGTTGCTAGATGATAAGTGATATGTTCTGGTGCTAGATGATATGTAATTATGTTAGGTTGTTAGATGAGATGTATGAGATGAGACATAGCCAGTATTGCATGTTCAGTCTCTGAGCACATACATAGTTGATGTGTTGCAGCTCTTGAATAGGCTTACGAGCCATAGAACATGAGACACAATAGCATCATAAGGAATTTGCTTGTAAAAGATATGTGGATTTTTTTTGTTTTTTGTGCTAGATGCTTGATAGCCTAAATAAAATTAATTGTTTAACAATTCTATTATTTTATTTAATTATGATATTGTTAAACATTAGTTTTCAAACTAAATTTCCCCAAAATGCTCAATCAAACACAAAACAAGCAACAAAATATTTAGTTAAATAATAAAATAATATATAAAGAAAAAATATTTTAAACTTATACTCATTTTAGCCATTCAAAACCGCTATTTCTTTTCTTTTAACTTTATTTTCTCTTTAACAGGAGAAAACAAAAAAAAACGATTTTACAAAACACACTAGAATAAAAATCTAAATCACTTAAACCAACAAAAAAAGTTTTTGGTCTTGTTATACTAATGCATCACTCTTCATTGCAATCAATTATTGTCATTAATTAAAAACCTATCCAAAATTGTTTAAATTTTTTATGAAACTACTTGTCACAACAAAAAATTTAGTTTTCTTATTTATTTATATATCATAAAATTAGTTTATTTATATATAACGTATGCGGAAATGTTAGTGTAATAACAAAAACTATATAAATTTTGGAAAAAATCATAGTACTTTATCAACTTAAATAAGATTTTTGTTTCAATTTTAAAATAAGTTTTTTTAAATCACATATGTTTGAGAATATTTGAAGATTGGAATAAAAATATCCAGCTCACAACAAATTTTTATTGTAGTTTAGGTACTTAAATATATATATATATACGTAAAATGTATATAAAATTCAATAAAAAGGTTTCAAATATTTAATTTTCCATTAACAATAATTTATTGTTAGATGAAAGAAATAAAATTTGAATTTTATGGAAACTTTACAAAAAAAAATCATGGATAATCATAAAATCATATATCTATGATTAATGAACTCGAGATAAATTTTTGGTATTGCTGAAAGCTATTGTAAATAAGTATTTTTTTTCCTTAAAATATATATATATATATATATATATGTATTTGTGTGATGATTAAGTGATTTTGAGGTTTTTCTTCTATGTCAAAATGCATCACAAAATAAATAAATAAATATCATTTAAGGAAAAAAATTAAAATCATTTACAATAGATTTCAGCAATACCATAAATTTATCTTAGGTTCATTAAACTTAAGTATCATGCTAAGTATATGATTTAAGATAATCATGATTCCTTGTTGTATAAGTGGTCCAAATATTATTTAATTTGTCTAACATATAAACCATTTTTAATGGGAAAAGGAAAATTAAAATTCTTTATTGGATTATATATATATATATACATAAATAACTATAATATTTTGTTGTTAGCTACATATTTCTGTTCCATTTTAAAAATATTCTCAAAACATATGCGATTTAAAAATCAGTTTGATATTCTTGATGTAAATAATGTTCATTTAAGATGAAAGAGTATTATTTATTGGGTTTTTTTCCGGGTTAATCAATGTAAAGTTTTCATTAATATTTTTGCATATGTTATGAATAGAAAATGTAATTTTGAGCATATATTAATAAATAAGGAATTATTTTTTTAAAGTGCAAGTAGTTTCATAAAAGAGAAAATGTTTGGAAATGGCTTAACTAAATTAATTTTAGTTAATTACGATAATTGATTGCAACTAAGAGTGGAACATATATAGTATTTTAAAAGTCACAAATATATAATTGGTATCTGTTTTTGAAACAATATATTTTTGTGTGCTAAAAATGTATTTTAAAAGTAACAAATATGTAGTTGATATATAATAGGCATAGGGTTTGGGAATAATGACATCTCCAATATACCAAAACTAGCGACAAACCGGTAGTAGGAGATGTAAGAATTGATATATAGAATAATTTTTTACTAAAGAAATTTGTTCATTAACATAGGTGTGTTTCGCACAAAACATCATTTTTGAGAAAATATGTGTTTGACTTCAGTTTTTGACAATGTGCTTTTTTCACTATGCAAATTTTTTTGACCAACTCATATACGCTAATAAATTTAAAACACATCACGACTAAAATTAATATAATATTCAATCTCTGAAACTATTGATCTTAATTATGACCAAATTCTTCATTTTTCATCCAAGAATTGTTGGTTGCAAACCCAAAAGACCCCCTAAGGATACTGATTTTTAAAAGACAAGAAATGTCTACCATATTTCAAAACTATTGTTAACCATCATTTTGACAGTTTGTGTAGGTTTTTACAAATATTTTCAATATGCTAGAGGCTTTGTTCAGTGATTAATTGTTGATCTTTTGGTTGTGATTGTTTCGTCAGCTAGTTTAGAAATAATGGTCAACAATGGTTTATGGAACATAAATATGTTAAATGCTTCTTATCCCTCAAGAAATTAGTACCCTTTGAGGTCTTTTGGGTTTAGAATAAAAACATTTTGGAGAAAAAATGAAGGTTTAATTATAATCAAGATCAACAATTTTTAGAGACCGATTATAATTTCAATGATCACATTATTCATATTTGTGAGTTGATGATTGACCATTTTTGTCATGATGTGTCTCAGCTGATTTAGTTTCTATGTGTTCAAAACCATATGTTCGTGTACACAAAAGTGTGCACACAAGAAGTCGCACACATAAGGTAACAAAATATAAGTTTTGATATGTTGGAGACCACATGTTGAACACAAAAGGGAAAAAACTTGTTGGAAAGGTTTTTACAGAAACTGTCTATATGTTCCCCGGCTTTGTTTAGTGGTTGACTGTTTTTCTCATGATGTGGTCTATAATTAACAATGCTTACATATGCTACACATTTCCTATCCTTTGGAACTATTAGGAGTTTTTGGGTGTGGAATCAACAATTTTTGGAGGGTTCTTATTTGTGAGTTGATGATTGATATTTTTTGGCCATATGTTTGAGGCCGTATGTTCATTATTATGAAGAATTTTGTAACTTAGCCTTATCTTTCAAAGGCATACACATAGATACACGTAAATTGCCTTACTTTTGTAAATTTTTATCTATTCAAGGACAATATAGTTTGAAGTGAATGACAACATGGTCATATAGTTTTCAATTTTTAAGATTGGACCAAAACGCCATTTTCTTAAGTATTTTTAGTTGTTTATTCTGTCGAATGATGTGATCAACACAGAAATTAACAACACTGAATATCGAATAGTCATTGGGCAGAGAAAGGGACCCAAATGAATAAAGGCCTTACATTCCTTGTTCAAATGCATATGGAATAGAAATTCCAAAAAATAAATTACCACTGATTTTACATATGCAGAGGGTGCACAAGAAAACTTACCTGATTTGATATCAATCCCACACAAGTGAAAGGAAAAATATGGCGCAAATACAGAAAAAAACACATTTGGAGATATGTGGGTAACTAACACATCATAAGTGAGGGCAACTAACTCTTTATAGATTTCCAACTCATATTAACTCCTGAGTTCATCAATCACCTCATAGATCCGGTCATGTTCTCGTGTGAGCTCCCATTAGCATGCATCTCTAGGAGCTTGATTGCAAGGTGGCCACAATCACCAGACCTAGTATTTTATATATCCATTTAAATCGCATCCACATGAAAGTGTTAAGATCTCATGACTGCGAGATGACAAATAAAGATTAAGTGGTCACCCATTCAATATGTGGATACAATTTTTGAATTCAAATTTATTTTTCAATATTACATTGTTTCTTTACATGTTGAGAATACTTAAAAAGAAAAAAGAAAAATGATCGCCAGCTACACCATGTATTGGCTACCGCATGATCACACGTCCAAAATAAAATAATGTATTGGTACCTATACCAACAAAATAACCATCATTTCACTATTTCAGAGTATCACCACCATAGAATCCGGCACCACCCGATACTCCATGGCCAACTTTAGCATCCAAAACAAACTTAAACATCTACAAACCAACACCAACTTAAGAATCCAAAAATCAACAAAGCGGTGGTTATGATGTATGGTCATGGCTAGACAGTGCTGGATTATGTCGTGCCATCATATCAAAACAGTGACAAAATGTTGGTTATTATGTTGGTGGCATGTCATATGTTTGTGAATGTAACCATGCAAATCTAATCTTTGGTGCAGGTAATGACACATTACTTTAATATAGGTGTGTGATCATACAGTGCCTAATACTTGGTATAGTTGGCTATTATTTTTCTTATAAGAATTGGTAGAAAATTCAATATGTTTGAATCTTCATTTATAAAACATCTAAATTTTGTATTTTCTACTTTCACATAGTTAAAAACAGAAAATTCCTATATTATTTGTATCCAATCCCATGATTTATCACTCTGTCCATACCCCAATTATATCAATCACTTTTTTTTTATATCAAAGGAGCATATTTAGGTTTCTGGTGAATGTCGAAGTAGGAGTGAATCGGTAAGATTATCTATTTTGAGAAAGAAAAAAAAGTAAATAATTCAAATCATCTAACAAAATATTAAAAGATACCTAAATGACAGTGTAAATAGTTGGGGTACTTTTTACTTTAATTAAAGGGACAAATTTATATTCAGCAATAATTAGTCTAATATTTAGCTGAGAGGCAACTCCAAATATTTCTTAGTAATAAGAAAAAGGGTACCCGACATTTGGAGTTGTCACTACTATTCTATTGCACATGTACGAGGGGAAGAAATCCATAGCTAAATGTTATGCATTTAATGAACTACCATTAATATCAATTATCTTAACTTCTATTTCATCTTCATCATAATCTCTTCTTTACCATCTTTTTCTCTTTTCTTTTTTTTTTGTCTTCTCCGCCTTCTCTTCATTGTTCTTCTTCTTCTTCTTTTTTCCCTCTTTCATATTCTCTTATTTTTTCATCTTCGGATCTAGATCGATCTAAATCAATCACACATTCGAACCAAATCCAATTCACTGAGGAAATAGCAAATAGCATATTAAATTTCTATTACCTTTGATACCCCATTATGTTTACTCATGTCAAGACAGTCTATTGATTTTGGTGTATGTACTGCTATTATTTTAACATGGTAAACATTACAGTAAAATAATAACATAACTTTAACATTGTTAATTGAATTTTAAACATACTAAATATTAAAATAATGAGTTATGTTCCATTTCAGCACTTAAACATAACTGCAACAATATGATATTTATCATCTAATAATATAGTTACTGCGTTTAGTAAAGAATTAGATATATATATTTCCATACGATATAAGAAGTAGTTTAATAAGTTACGAAAACATATTGCTTGTTATTTATGTATTTTTCATTGTCTATAAAAATGCTTGCAATATTTCTTATTTTCGACATTAGTATTCTTAGGTAAATTGTTAATTTAATGTGTGTAGATCTATAACATTATAAAGACCGAGATTTATCATATTTTTGAAGATATATCTCACTAGATATATGATTGTACATATACTTTAAATGTTATTTTCATTTATATATAGAAAATAAATATTTAGTGGGTTAAAAATAACTTTATCAATTTTAGACATGATTAGTAGATATCTAAGTATCCTATATAACCAAAAAAGTTAAAATAGAAAAACATTAAGGAAGAAACAATGAGAAGAGAGAATCTGAGAAGCAGTGAAGTGCAAATTAATCAAAACTAACACAATTCAAGCCAACACCATAAGAAGAAGGAATGAAAATTTGAGAAAAAGCTAACCCAAATAAAAATCAGCAATGTATTATTCTCTAAAATTACCTCTCCATGTCCATCTAGGCAAAGAGAGACCACCGATTAGAATTGCAAACGCAAAACCCTCGACCGAGATTGTGAGACAGCTCAAAAAAATTTAGTTTTGTGTGATAATTCGACTTCACTGTAGAGTCTCAATTCTACAATAGTCGTCATTCTCTTTGTGAAGGTGATTAAAGGAGGTAATTAACACAATTTAGAAATTGAAATGAGGAAGAAGATAGACTGAGATATAGAGAGAGAAAGAGAGAGAAGTAGAAGAGAAGAGAGAAAATGAGGAGAAGAATCAACACAATGGGACCATCAATTTAATGAATGTAAGCAGTTGGAGGGTAAGAAAGTGTGGGGGGGGGGGGGGTAAAGTGATCATGAGTTGTGGTGAAATATGTGTATTGTTGTGGGGTAAAACATGATATTTCCAATTTGTTAATATATTAATCTTTGCTTGCTTCCTACCCAATTATATCCTAATTAAAAGTGTGGGTAAATTTTAAAAAGTATTTGAGACATGATGTATTCTTTATTGACGAGATCTGCTATATATATATATATATATAAACACTACTGTATTACTATTTGTTGTAACATAGACACTTAGAGCATGTTTATTGGGAGAGAAAATCTTCCATGTTTCTCACAAATATAATAGTAATATTTTTAATACAGTTTTTTGAATAATTAAAAAATTAATCAATAAATAAAAAATGAACCAACAAATAGAAGACGAGAGGTATATGGGTCTCTCATAAATAAAAATGAACCAACCAATCACTTTTTTTAACACATTCCCTTAGTTTTTTTTTTGTTTTTTTATTATTATGATTGAGAAACTCTTTGAGAATCTACTAATAGAAATGCTATTATAAATTTCTAGTTAGATACCAGAAAATTGGAGATTTTTCATTTTCTATAGTACTCCAAATCCAAGGCCCATTAATTAAGCCCAACTGATAATTAGGTTTAAGGGGAATTAAGTATGTTTATAAAAACTCTAAGTGATTCCCCTTTATTTAAACAAAGAGTCACCAAATAAAAAGGTTAAAACCCCTAAATTTTCACGTAAGAGAAAGAGAGATTTGCCCCTCTCGGCCGCCGAGGAGCCTAACACCACTGCCACCACTGTGCACTGCTGAAAGGAGGAGAGGATGCCGGGGAGAAAAAGAGAGAATAGAAGAAGAGAGATTACTAAGAGATATTCAAGTCACCAAATCTCTAAAATCTACAATCCGTTATTGCTAAGGTGAGTATGTTATCTTTAGTATTATCTATGTTTTATATTTCGTAGATCTAGGATATGTAGTGATATGTTGTGTGTGATAATTGATGATGTGATCTTCCTTGATGATATGATGATCTAAATGAGACTATGTGATGATGGTCAAAATAAATTTCCTAAGAATGCTCAATCAAACAAAAAACAAACAACAAAAAAGTTTATCAATGAAATAATATATAAAGCAAAAAAAAACACTATTAAAATCCTGATTATTTTAACCGTACAAAAAAGTTATTTCTCTTTCCTTAACTTTTTTCCTATCCAACATGAGAACACAAAAATATAACACTTTTACAAAACACATTAGAATAAAAATTTCACTCACTTAAACTAACAAAACAACTTTTGGTTTTGCTATGTTAATGCATCACTCTTCATTGCAATCAATTATTGTAATTAATTCAAAAAATTATCCAAACATTTTCCACTTTTTTATGAAACTACTTGACACAACAAAATTTTTAATTTTTGTTAATATATCCTCAAAATTACCTTTTGTAAATATAATATATGCGGAAATGTTAGTTTAATAACGACAACTATACATTCATTGATGGAAACTGATGAAAAAATTTTGGACTACAATCAGAATACTATTCCAACTTAAATATAATTTTTGTTAAAATTTAAACTGAATTTTTTAAATCACATAAGTTTGAGAATATTTGAAGAGGGACAAAAATATCAAGCTCACTGCAAAACTTTTATAGTAGTTTAGGTATATAAATAAGTAAAATTTAAATAAAATTCAATAAACAGGTTTCAGTATTAATTTTTCCAATAACAATCGTTTACATGTTAGATGAAAGAAATAACATTTGAACTTTATGTGAAATTTTACAATAAATATCATAATTAATTATAAAATCATATATCAATGATTAATGAACTCGAGAGAAGTTCTTGGTATTGCTGAAAGTTATTGTAAATAAGTATGATTTTATCCATAACATATATTTTTTGTGATGATTATTTATTTTAAGGTTTCTTCTATATTAAAATTCATCACAAAACGAAATAAAGAAAGATCCTTTAAGAAACAAAACATATTCATTTACAATAGCTTTCAGCAATACCGTAAATTTTTCTCGAGTTCATTAAATATAAGTATCATGCTAATTATATGATTTTATGATAATCATGATTCTTTGTTGTATAAATGTTCATAAAATCAAAATTTTATTTAGTTCATCTAACATATAAACAATTCTTAATGGGAAAAGGAATATGTTTTGCTTATTTATATATAAATAAATAAATAACTAACTATATTTTTGTTGTTGTTAGCTATATATTTTTATCCCAATTTTAAATTATACTCAAAGCATATGCGGTTTAAATATCAGTTTAACATTCCTGATGTAAAAAATTCTCATTTAAGATGAAAAAGGTTTTTTCATCTCCAAGATTGGTTTACTTTTTTCCGGTTAATCAGTGTATAATTTTCATTATTCAATTAACAATTACACATATATTATAAATCAAAAAGGTAATTTTGAGCATATATTACTAGAAAAGAAATTCAAAATTTTTGTAGTGCAAATAGTTTGATAAAAAAGATAAAAAAATGTTTAGATATGGTTTAACCAAAATAAAATTTACTTAATTACGATAACTGATTGCAATAAAGAGTGAGACATAAATAGTATTTTAAAATTAACATATATATAGTTGTTATGTATATTTTTAAAAGATTTATTTTAAAAGTAACAAATAGTCTGATATGTAGTTGATATATTTTAGGCATATGAATCGATAATAATGATATTCCCAGTAAACCAAAAGTAGTTGTCACCCAACCGTTAGTAGGAGATGTAAGAATTCATATATAGAATAATTTTTTACTAAATGAATTTGTTAATATATGTATGTTTAGTAAAAACATCATTTTTGAGAAAATTTGTGTGTTTAACAGTTTTTGGAAAATGTGTTTTTTTCCGCTCTGCAATTTTTTTAATAAACTACTATTCCCTGAAAAACCTAAAACACATCATGACCTGATCATCAATCATTAACTCACAAATATGAATGATGTGATTGTCAAAATGATATTCAATCTTTAAAATTGTTAATCTTAATTATGACCAAAACCTTCATTGTCCTTCCAATAATTGTTAATTCCAAACCCAAAATACCCCCAAGGATACTTATTCTTGAAGGAAAAGAAACGTCTACCATATATTCAAGAAATCATTGTTAACCATCATTTTGAAACTAGCTAATGAAACACATCATGAGCAAAAGCATCAACCATCAAACACTAAACAAAGCCTAAAAAATCAAGAAAATTGACTGTTTGTGTAGGGTTTTACAAATATTTTCAATATGTTCGAGGCTTTGTTTAGTAGTTAATGGTTGACATTTTTGTCATAATACGTTTCATCAGCTGGTTTGGAAATAGTGGTTAACAATAGTTTCTATAATATAAATATGCTAAACGTTTCTTATCCATCAAGAAATCAGCACGCTTCGAGGTCTTTTGGGTTTAAATTAGGCCTGGGCATTATGGATCGGGTGCCGTGAGCCTTCTCGTACCCGTTTCTAATTATCCTAATCGTTTTGGATAAGGGTATTATAAATTACCCGTTTGGGTCATAATTATTTTTAAATGGGTAAAGGTCGGGTGGGGTAATTACCCTGGACACCAATCACCCGTATGCGTAATTATAAACTTGAAAAGTTTCCTAAATTATTTATATATTCTTAAATTTACTCAAAATATTTGATATTTGATAAAATTATTTTACAATTATCCAAAAGTTTCTATAAATTACCTAAAGTTTATTTTTATTATAATACAAGATTATCCATAATTATCCATTCGAATAACGATTTTAACTACGAAAATTACCCGTTTGGGTAATCATTTTAACTACCCGGTCCTACCCCTACCTTACCCTTACCCGCTATTATCCGACCCTTATATTAACAGGTATACTTTGGGTAGTAATTTCTGAAACCCAAATTACCCTTACCTGACCCTTAACCTGCGATTATACAACCTTATACCCTTAATCTCCAAGCCTAATGTAAATAAAAATTTCTTGGAGGAACAATGAAATTTTGGTTATAATCAAGATCAACAATCCTTAGAGACTGATTGTTAATTCAATGATCGCATGAGTAATATTTGTGAGTTGATGATTGATGATTTTTGTCATAATGTGTCGTAGCTTGTTTAGTGTCTATGTGTTCAAAACCATATATTTGTGTTCAGCAAGGTGTGTACCCAAGGATTCGTACACATAAGGTAATTACATATAAGTTTTGATACGTTGGAGACCACATGAACTTAGGTTTTATAGGAAAATAACTTTTTGGGAAGGTTTTTACGGAAATTGCCTATAAGTTCTCCCACTTAGTTTAGTGGTTGACAATTTTTCTAATGACGTGGTCATGATAATTAACAATGGTTATGAGTGATGTTTAAATATGCGACATATTTTCTATCCTTTGGAACTGTTGGGAGTTTTCTGGTGTGGAAACACCAATTTTTTGGAGGTATATAAGGAGACTCAACGATCTCATCTCTCATATTTGTGAGGTAATGATTGATATTTTTTGGTCATATGTTTGAGGCCGTATGTTTATTGTCAGGAAGAATTTTAACTTCACCTTATCTTTCGGGGTCATATACATAGATACACGTAGATCGACTTATTTTGTAAATTTGTAACTATTAAAGGACAATATATGGTTTGAAATGAGTGAAAACATGGTCATATAGTTTCCAATTTTTAAGGTCGGACCAAGGGTCCATATGTTTAAGTGTTTTTAGTTGTTCATTCTGTCTATGAGAAAAGATGTAATCAACTAGAATTAATAACACCGAAGATCCAATAGTCATTGGGTATACATAGGGACCCAAATGAAAAAAGCCTTACATTCCTGTTCAAATGCGTATGGAACAAAAATTCCAAAAACAGAAATTACATTGATTGCTTTAGATTAAATCGATTTTCTTGCAATCTTAGTAAAGTCATTTTTGTGCACTTGCGGTTTATACTTAGGGATTAAAATGATCTCATATCACATGCATATCTAGGAGCTTGATTGCAAGATAGCCACAATCACCAGACCTTGTATTCTAATATATCCATTTAACTCGCTTTCATAGGAAAATTTTGAGACCTTGTGAATGTGAGAGCTCAAGTTTACATAGTTTGCGGATAATGAATGGTAACATATCCACAACTGGTGCTACATATTGACCTACATTTTTATCATAATATAAATTATAACTTGGGTCGAAGACCACAACAAGCTACATCCAGAGATTGATGAAAAGCTAACTCAATGTCTGGTTACCCAAATTATTAGGGCATATACAATATCGATGTCTTCAAAAAATCTGTTTGCAGGCCAGAATTGATATGTCTGATTTGGTCAGACCAACAAAATTTTGACTTGTTTATCGCAAACGTGAAAGAGTAATACTTGCTTTGTGAGAAGTTGTGAAACCATAGTTCTACAAATATGAAATCCTCTGCATATAGTGTCGCTAAATACCTTCTCACCATAAGTGAGACTAAAACCTCTATGTGCTGCATAAAAATGTTTAAGGATGAATGTGTCAAGAACAATACAAAGTGACTTTATAATTCTAAGGAAACAAAGACAATGTGTTGCATACCAATGTTGACACCCAGTTTTGGGGGTCAACCAGATCAAGCATAAAAATTTTATCTGTGAAAGGTGTGAGGTTTTTGCTATGGAAAAAATGGCTTGGTGAGTAACTTATAGTATTAGTAAATTTTAGTGTAAATTAAATAGAAAAATTTGGACAATGTACGTATTCGGAGATTTTGTGAGAGTGTGATGAAAAAGGATAAACTCAGTTTGGTTAACCTTAGGTAGTAGATCAAAAGACTTGCATTTTGATTTGCCTAAAAATATGGAAACTATTCTTGCCTCTGCTTTTGATGGAATTGCTTCATTTTGCATTTTTTATAGGAGATGAATCGCATACATACACAAGATCTTACGGCTCACAATTAGCTACGGGTTCGTCGTGATCGAGTGTATCATGTCTAAGAAAATTTTGATGTCCATAAGTTGTTGCATAAATGCAAAAGAGGATTGGCCGTAAAACAAAATTCGAGAAACCAGTATGAATGAACTCTCAATTGAATTATTGGATTTTTTTTTTTAGCCATACTAAATTTGGATCATCATATTTCCTAATTTTATCTTTTTTCCCTAAATATAAGAACCTAATTATATTCGTGTTTACCAAAATCTAGATGTTGGTATGAAAATCTTATTGAATATGTAACACTCGACAATTATCTGTTACAAAAGATTTTCTGAAATGCCTTTAAAAATGAGATATACATACCTATTAAAACTCTATTATCTTTTTCATAAAGAGGTATCCAAATTGTTTCCTTATATAGATTAATGTCCCTACGAGTTGAGAGAAAATTTGTGTGTTTTTCATAAAATAACTTGTCCATAAAGTTTGGTCAATAAACACTCTTCTATTAACGTTGTTCAGAAAAAGCTGGCCATAAAAAATATTTACCATGAAAAACAAATTTACATCAAAAGTAGTCAATAAAAATATATGGCCAAATCTTTTGTGGGTCGTTGAGAGTATGCATCACCATAAGTTGAATAGAGTTATTTTTGCATCTGAAGTTATTGACTTGGTTACAGAAATTATTCGGGCTAAAGCGTGGCCCTCTTTTGGATATCACTCTTTAGAAGTTCTTTTGGCAGTAGGAAGATTACGTCTTGCAAATTGGAAAAAGAAAACGTGTTATCTAATAGAGGAGTGGGTTTCATTGCTCAAAGTATTACTTCTGATTCAGGGCGTCCGAAAGACCGCAATCATTGACCTGCATCTTAAACTCTCTCTCATACCAGATTGATCCGACCAGTAATTGGAAACTCTTAAGTGCTCCGAAGAAGACAAAGTTACATTATAACCACCAATGATAACTCACCACACATTTCCGTCTTTCGCTACATAGATCCTCAATACATCTAATCTCCTCCCCCAAAATCCAATGATCACGCTAGAAATTGGAGACTTAAATGCAAGAGCACATAAATTGTTCGCCAAAAGTTGATTTGATCCAAACCGTAATAGATTGAGAACTCTTGTGGAGTAGAGTAACAACCACCAAGTTTGACCAAAATAAGCAAATGCGATAAAAATGGTTATATTCGTAATTCGTAATGTAGTTATAGCACGGGAAAACACTTGCAGAAATAAACTAGAAAGGAGCCTCTTGCACAAGTATTTCTAATAGACAGCCAAAAGAGAAATTATCATAACATAACCAAGAGTGCATTGAATAGTGTTTGCGCATTTTGAAACCCTGAGTATTCCTTGCAAAAAAGCATGTTATCGATTTTAGTGACTCTTGGAAAATGAAAAATTACTATGTGTGAAACTGTAACATATTTCAGCCTTGAACCACTCATTGTTAATATATGTTGAATTTACTTGGCATGAGGTGAATGTGATTTCTTGAACCACCCGGATTTTTATGTAAACTTAGACAACATATACAATCTAATTTCATTTCCTCGTAGAACTAAGTTCTCTATTGTGTTCATTGTGGCCTTGAACTTGTCTGGTTAATCATGAGTAAATTCGGAGAATATAGCCTGATCTTCATCCTCCTAAAAATGACCTCATTTCACACTCACTATGTGAATTCCACTTGCTCTTGTCATATAATCAAGTATTCTATAATACTCCGCATATATGAAAGTTATGGATTCATTGATTAAAAGCTACGCTTATCGTTTACACATACAGGAAGCACTATTCATCATTCTAGGAACTGGGAAGAGACTAGAGTCTCAGTGCTCTTAGCAGATTCAGTTTGATTTAGTTTTTTTCTTTGAACCTACATCTTGGGGATCTCCAGTCACGTAGGTAAGGTTCCCATCAAACCTCCGCTTAAGTAAATAGGTTTTAATCCCATTCCTCTTGATGATTTTCCAACTTGATATCATGACACACCTTTGTGGATTTTATGTTATCAACTCGTTTGATATAATCTAGTTAGATTACATAAATTGATATAAATTGTCAAATGGTTTATTTCGTCTTCTTAACGACATAACTAACCATTTTACACAAAAATCAATACCCAACCTATAGTTAAGGTACTGGTTTTTTCCACATCTGAATACAATCCGCAAGTTTTTGGTCCAATTGTGACCTTTTAGATATTTGTATAAATGTACTTTATCTCTCCAAAGTTTATATAACATCTTGCCAATGAATTTAATGTGGTAAGCAATGGTTTCCTCCACATTTCCGGAGAAAACTCATAGTTTTACAACATTTTGTCTAGGGTCGTAGTGGTCTTAAAGAAATACATCTTCTGTTGCCACGTCTTAAATCCATTCCCACCAAACATTTTTGGCATTATTCCTATGCATACAACACTAGGCACTAATGGATTTACATGTGGGAAACCACTCCAAACTGAGTTTGGGGTGTCGACTCACAAGACCCAATTTTATGAGAACTATCTCCAACAGTTCCATCAATGGCATCATCAACACCGTTACTGATTCTGAATTTTCACAATAGCATAATTTAATTAGTGTTAAATAAATTGTATAAGAAATTAAAATTAATTTATTTCACTAAACAATACGTTCTCTGAAGAAAGTTTCAGAATTTGCTTTGAGTTTATGTGAATATCACAAAATATCGCCAATAAACGTCCCAAAAATCAGTAAGAGTGTTCTTAAACGTTATTTTCAGATCGCGTAGATCATTAAAGAAAAACGTTTCGTGAATCTACTAAAGGCCTTCACGGAAACTGTTATTCGTTATGTGTATTCATTTTTGAAACATTGTTTGCAACATTCGATCCGTTGAACACTATTGAATTAAGATTGTAAGAACTACGAAATCTTGGATCGATAATTATGAATAAATTTGATTAAGGAAAAGACGAATACAGCAAGGCAAAATATTATCTCTTTCTTTAATTTGATAAATCTTTTGGAGTGTGACGGTTTTTATGAGATTATGAATCTCAGGATATAACCATGTTGAGACTATAATCTTAACACTCGATTACAGAATATGCAAACCAAATTTGCGATATACTCTCGAGACTTACTTGTAAAGAAAGAGACGAGGGAGATCCGTTGATAGTAAAAGTTTTGCTTCACGAACTTTGTTTTTAGTGACTTCGCTCTGCGAATTTTAGTTTCAAATTTTGATTCGATTTTTTGATGATTCGATGATTAATGAATGAGGTGAGAGGTTTTTTTTATAGGGAGGAGTCAGCTTGATTCCCAAGGAAGGGATAAGTTTTGCGAGATTCACCTTGATCCGCAAGGATATGATATTTTGAAAATATTCAGGGAATATTCTGCCTTGTTCCTCAAGGATAAAGATTCAGAAATATTACAAAAATATTTTTGACGCAATCTAGAGACTTCTAGATTTATTCCAAAATATGTAAAAAAATTTAAGGAAAAATTAACTAAATTGTTAACAGAAATTTGTCCCCCGAAAAATAATCTTTGTGGTTTTGCATAGCAGTCATATATCTCCTACTCCATAGTGTTCTCGTCCCAAAACTAGTGAACCTTATTATAAATGTAACATTATATATACTAGTGGAAAAATTTTCCAACTTACAATGTGGCACATTTTGCTCATTTATACTTAGTCAAAATTATAAGAATTACAAGGTTTTCAAGTCAACATCAACCACTTTGAACCCTCATTTCTTATTTAACATCACTACGATTTTGACATGTAAATAGACTATCTCATTACAAAGATTCCAAATACCCCAAGATCCAGTTGTTTCAATGACAGACTTCACCGGAAAAATCACCAAAAATTTGGATAAAGCCAATTTTGTCAAAATTAAGTGCCAACACTTAAATCCAAAAATCCATTAATTTCTGCAACATTCAAGCTTCTCCTCATAAATTGTAAACTGGCTGGTAGCTTTGTCTTGATTCTCACCATGGTAAAAAGTATCAACACAATTGAAAAAGCCAGTCATGAGCTACTCATCCATCTGAATGGTTGGTTCGTTATAGAAATAAAACGGGTTCAATACATAGGCCGCCAAGTGCAGCGGAGAATCCAACCTACCTTTAATCTTCTCATCAATGATCTCAAAGATAGGTTAATAGTACTATATTAGTAACAGCCTTGATACATCTTTTGGCTTCTACTAATTCTCCATAAACAAACCCCATTGAAGGTTTCTTCTCTCCTTCGACCATCCTAAGAACTTTAACCAAAGGCTCCAAAACCTTCACTACTCGTGAGAGCCCATTCCAAAACGCAGGACTCAAAAAGGTATAGTAAGCACTTTGACCCTTTACATAATTTGAATCCTTGCAGCGCTCTCATTCATCACTAACAAACATAAACCTTAGTTTTTGTTTCTTCTCCAATAAGCTTTGCAAGGTCAAGAAGGTTGTAGCAAACCTTGTAACTCCTGGTCTCAAAATATCCCTTTCCTTTATATGAGATCGTATCATAGCTAATGTTTCCTCACGACCATATAAGAACATAGTCACAGCCTTAGCTTTTATCAATGTAATGTGAAATCTTTGGCAGTTTCACAATATCTTCAAGCATTAAACTAACCGTTTGAGCAGCGCATACTGACCAAAATACACCTGGCCTCTTCTCCTTCAAAATCTTTGCTGCTGCAATGTTATTCTCCGCACTATCAGTTATTACCTGAATAACTTTCTCAGCACCAACATCCTCAATGCATTTATCAGCATACTCAAAGATAAATGCACCACTCTGAGACTCTTTTGAGACATCTTTGGAAGAAACAAACCAAGTCCCTCTTCTTGAATTAACACACAAATTCATTACGCTCTTCTTCGTATCACTCCATGTATCTATCAGTATCGAAAAACCGTCATGTTCCCGTTCTACCTCTAGACTCTTCACTTTCTCCTTAAATACTTCTTCTTCTTCCTTCAATAACGTTTCCCTCAACTCACACTGCCTCGGAGGAACCCAACCAGGTCCAAATCGTTCTAAAGCTTCACAAAACAACCTAAAAGAATCGCTCTCAATAACATTAAAACCAATACCAAACTGATAAATCCATCTAGCACAACATTGACGCACCTCATTCATTCTTTCCTCAAAAACCTCATCATTAGTGTTCTCTTGTCATGTTTTGCCGCCTAAAGAATCCTCGGGATCAATAGCCATAACGAACTTATCCATTGGAACTTGAACTATACAATGATTCTTACTTTCAACATTTTCATCCACATCATCATCATCTCCATCAACCTCCAAACTAAACACATCCGCTTCTCGTTTCATTTCCCGTTTCTTCATCTTTGCTTCTAAGATCGCTTTCATACATTTTGATTGATCATCTATCGTAGACCGAGGACATAAGGAAAGATTTCCTTTACGGTGAGCTATATGCTCCTTAATCCTATACACACCTCCTCCCATTTTTTTCCCACACAATTTGCATTTAACTCTATCGGGATTTTTAGGACATACAAAATTCCATATTCCCATCCAACATCGTTAGAGTTCTGCTTCAAAACGAGAGATCTTGAATTCGACGTTGAAGAAGAATCCATATCTGCAAAAACCAAAACAAAATGATCGAGATCAATGAAACTGCCATTAAAATATCTAATACACAATAATCAAATCGAAGTATCGACAAAACTGAGACAAATGAACTTTCTCGTACACAGCAGATTTTATAAATTACATTTTATAAGCAACTCACCTGTGACGGCGGAAGCGAGGGTTGAGAAAACGGAGGAATTGTAAATGTTGATCGGTGCCGAGTTAGGTGTTTTAGGGTTTTTGAAGTGAAAACTGTGTAGTTAATGACATGAATCGGGAAAGTTCCCGGGGAAATTAAAAATGAGGGTTCAGTAATTCAACGGACGGTTTAGTTAACTAATCGCTTAACCGGTTGATTAGTTTCCAAACCGTTAAATTAATAGGTAAACCGACAAATGTGGTTGAATTACCTAAAACCGGGTTGGTTCTTAGTCGATTTTTAGAACATTTGATTGAATTTGACGATGTTTATACTTTCTCAGTATAGGACCACGAATATATATAAATTATTAATGGTAGAGAGGCACGACAAAAAGATAACACATGATAGTAAGCGAAAAAAATGGGAGATAATTTTTTCAAATTAGAAAAATAAAAAATTTATAAAGTAGATCAAGTTTTATTATAAAATTTAGAAAATAGGCTAAATCTTTTCAAATTAAAAAATTAGGTTTTTCTGAGTGAAAAGTCAAAATAATCCCTGAAAATTTAACAAATTTTATTCTTATTCTTATTTTTTAAAAATCAAATTTATAGTAATTGTTTTAAAATTAAATAAAAGTTAACTAGAAAAACAAAAAGAAACACAATTCATGATCTAAAACTTACAGTTTCTTTTGACCAAAAAAATAAAATAAAAAACTTACAGTTTCTAGATCTAAAAGTTACCGTTTCTCTTTATTACAGTTACGATCTGTCCAGAGCAGAGCTTCAATTCCGCCGTCCAATTCCGTCGATCCTCGCTGCCATCCTCTGTCCAGAGCTTCAACGTCGACATATCTTTCAATTTCGTCGAGCCTCGTCGCTGTATGTATAGTTAATGTTACTGTTTCGACTCTGGTTAGTCTTTGTGTTTCAAACTGAAATGATATAGACTCGATATTACTTGGAAATTTAGTTGGGAGAGAGCTATGCATGTGCATTGTGTGATGTGAAAGGCTGATATAGGAAATCTAATTTCCAACTACTATAATCATACTCCACTTATTTGGAAAAAGACAAAAGTATTTTTTGTGTGAATGGCTTTGCACTGCAGTGAATGGACTAGTGAAGATTGGAAAAGGCTAGCTTTGTGTGTGATATTGGCTTGGAATTGTGATAGCTAATACTCAAGGAACTCCTTTACCTAGGGAAGCCATAGGATTGGTTAGAAATATTCAGAGATTTGAGAAGTATCTATGGGGTGGGACAGCTTTTTAAAGACTCTTATTGATTCAATTCATGAGGTAAAAGATTATTTGTGTCATCCATCTTATTCCATGGCTGGTTTTGTCCAAGTTCTCCAAATATGGGGTTATGAGGCTGTTCCGATGATTGCCAAGAAAGTTAAAGCTCATGCACAATGTGAAGTAGATGGTTCATCTATAATGTTAAAATGGAATGGATCTAGAGAAAAAATTGACTATTTTGATCTCGAACAAAGTCCAGAGAAGGTAAAATTCAAATATTATTTTTTATTGTTTCATGATTTTGTAAACTTATTATGACTTTTCTTTTTGTTTGAACATGTATACTAAGGTTCAGTTATCTTGTTAGGATTAAATTGAATAGTCAATTTCTATGTTTGGAAAACATAATGAAATAGTCTAACCAATGATAAAAAAAAAATCGTCAAAGATCCAAGGTTTTTTTGTATTGGTCCTTAGATCTTAGCGTTTTCAGTAGTAGCTTTTTCTATAATAAATTGCTACTAACAAATGTTTATTGTAGGTTGATGTCAATTCCTTTCTTGTAAATGAGGATCAATCAAGTATTTTGGCACCCCAATGGAAGGATGAGATCCAAGATCCATTGGTTAGTAATCTAATTGGTGGCATTTTATGCGCTACAAAGTTTGAAAAAAGCATGTGGACTTGTCATGGTTTAAAACAAGGACCATCACATGAGGAGATGTTAATCCCAAAAAAAAATGGTGAAGAGAAAAAAGATGTCTAGCGTTCTAAATGAAGGAGAGGTGACTGAAACCGAGGAGTTAGTAAGTCGATCATATTTTGATTCATGCTTTCAGAAGCTTCATAAAACCATATCTGATGGTTTTGATGGATTGGACACAAAAGTTGAGAGACTAGACACCAAGATAAGTGAATTAGAGAAGCAAGTGAAGACGATGCAACAAAGTGAACTTCATGGTGAGAAAAATCAGTCATTGTCAATTGGCTCAACTCCAGTCAAAGTCCCCAAAGGTAGCAAGGTCGGTAAAAAGAAGAAATGATTTTGCTACATTTTTCTGTTTTCTTTTTCTGTGTTATAAAGAAATGTAGAAATGTCGGCTAAATGTAGAAAGCTACTTTTGTCTTGTTATATTCGTCTAGGGCTATGTTGTTTGACTATGTCATGTATTTCTTAAATGTACCTTTAAACTTACTAGTTTTATACTTGACCTTCTACGGACTTAGTGGACAATTAATGACATTGTATTGTATAATATAAGACATTGTATTGTAACTATGTTTGAAGTTTTTTTTCTCCTTATTATTTGCAGACAATAAATATGGTTTGCAAGATGAGTGGGGAGAAAATTTTCCCCAGGTTCCGGTTAACGAGAATGATGTGTATTGCTCAGACAAAAGGGATAGTGGAGGCAATAAAATGCGTGATGAGCAAAAAGGTGATTATGTGCAGACTTTGTTGGCGATTCCTTCTCTAGTGAAGAAGGCTGATTTTGTTCAGAATGTGTCGTTGACTTCATCATTGGATAAAGAAGCTGATTTTGTTCAGATTTTGTCGGGGACTCCACCATTGGAAAAGAAGGATGATTTTGTTCAATCTGTGTCGACGACTCCATGTGGTTCCGTTCATAGTGTGTCACCGACTCCATCACTGGAGAAGAATTTCAAGACCAGAAAATTGCGAATGGTCGACAAATATTTTAGTGATTTCCTTGGAATGCTACATGAAGAACTGGAAAGATCGAGAAGAGAAAATGGGTTGGGGTCATCTCAACAATGTTTAACCATCCGCCGAAATAAGAAGAAAACGAGTATAAAGTCTTTGTCTTTCTATGATCTGTTTGAACCTGTTGATAATGCAAAAGTAGATACTCTAAATGAATGGAAAGCGCTCGAAAGGTTAGTGGAAGTATTGATGAATATACTTTCGTATTCGTATGTATTTAATATGATTTTTTTTGTAGCAACGAGCTTGTGTCAAGAAACAGAGTATGATATTGCATCTCTTTATATACATTTTAGATTTACCCTAGATATTAGAGACATATTACCCAACTGTACAAAGTTAATATATATTTACAAACTTAATCTCTAACTCTTCTAATACCCTTCTCAAGTATGTAGGTCCCCAATACCCAGATTGAGTAGAAAATTATCACTCTTCCCGGCCGAGAGTTTTAGTAAGAATATCAGCTAGCTGGTGTGCCATTGGGACATAAAGAGGTTGGATAACCCTTCGGACAATCTCATCTCGTATAAAATGACAATCATTCTCAATATATTTCGTGTTCTTATAAAAAACCGAATTTTTACTCAAGTTGATGGCCGATTGATTATCACAATCAAGAGGAATGGCTGTCGAACAATCAACACCAAGGTCCATAAGTAACTCACGCAACCACAAGATCTCACTCACTGTATCAGCCATAGCCCGGTACTCAGCTTCGGTAAAAGAACGCGAGACACGTTCCTGTTTACGTGTCTTCCTCGAAATTGGAGAACCCCCTAACTGAATAAACCAAGCCGTAAGTGAACGATGAGACAAAGGATAGCTACTCCAATCGGCATCACACCAAGCTGTAAGTCGTAAGGCTGAGTCAGTGCATAAGAAAATCCCTTGGGCCGGATTACCCTTCAAATAGCGAACCACACGAAGTGTCGCTTCCCAATGATCAATCGTAGGAGCATTCATAAACTGAGAAAGAGTGTGAATTTCATAGGAAAGTTCAGGACGTGTCCACACTCAAATAAATAAGACGACCCACCAAGCGACAATATTGAGTCGGTTGTCTAACAAATCACTTGTAGGCAGAGCTAGTTGATGATTTTGTTCAATAGGATGAGAAACTGGCTTGGCTTCAAGTAAACCCGAACTCCATAATGATATCCAAAATATATTTTCGTTGACAAAGATACATACCGGAATCATTGCGAGCAACTTCGATGCCTAAGAAGCACTTCAAAATACCAAGATCTTTCATACGAAAACATGAACTCAAGTAGTCTTTGAATTCTTGAATTAACGTCGGTGAACTCCCCGAGATAATCAAGTCATCCACATAAACAAGGACATGAAGACGAGTATCGCCATCATCGTTGACAAGAGTAAACAATGAGTAATCGGCTAAGATTTGGGTAAAAACATACTCGATCACTGACGTATTAAGCTTGGCAAACCAACATCAGGGGGCCTGTCGAAGACCATATAAAGATTCATGTAAACGACACACATTCGACTTATCATCTGTTCGAAAACCTGGTGGAAAACGAATAAAAACTTTTTCTTCCAAATTCCCATGGAGAAAAGCATTATGAACATCCATTTGATACACCTCCCAATCCTGAGACAGCGCGACTTCCAAAAAAAGAACGAACGATGACCGTTTTACAGACAGATGCAAAAGTTTCGCTATTATCAAGTCCCTCTGTTTGATTATTTCCAAAAACCACAAGGCATGCCTTATACCGTTCCAACGTACCATCAGAATTATATTTCAATGTAAACACCCATTTTCATCCTAAGGCTTTTTTACAAGGCGGTAGAGGTTCCACAGTCCAAGTCCCGTTATCCTCGAGAGTGTCAATCTCCCCACGGTGAGCTTCCTGCCAGTTTTCGTCCAAACAAGCTTCAACGTACGTCTCGTGAATAACACCAACCGTAAGTTCCGCAAGGAAAACTTGATGAGTATTTGAGAACTTATGGCAATCAACATAGTCGTCAATCGGATACCAAAAGGAGTCAAGAAAATTACTATGTGAATCAATGTGAATAGTATTCGTAATATAATCATGCGAATGGGTAGATGGTATTTTCTTCTGACAACCAATGCCCATAGGTACTTCCTGAAGGTAAAAAGGCAAGCGAAAACGCACCAAAAGGACTCAAAAGTATAGTCGGCGGTTCAGGCGCGATGACGGGGGTATCACCACTCAAATGTAACGGTGACAACAAAGACTCATTTGGAATCAAGGAATCCTGTCGTGGAGTCTTGGTGAATCATCAACGAGCAAAGGTTCAACAATAGGTGTAACAGCCAAGTCGCAAGGAGTCGGCTGTATCGGCACGTGCACTGTATTAAATTCGTCGTCATTTTCACCGCAGAGGAGAAATGGACGGTTTTAATGAAGAAGACGGTGAGGTCAGAGGGGAAGCCGCAAAAAGGAATTCCGTTTCACAAAAACATCATGGGAAGTAGAAATAAGACCACTGTCAAGGTTATAAACACGTCATCCCTTCTTACCAAACGGATATCCTAAAAACACAGAACGATGACCCCGGAAAGCAAACTTATCACCACCGTGACGGTGACTATGGACATAGCATAAACTCCCGAAAGCCCTCAAGTTATGCATAGACGAATGACGATTATACAAGAGTTCAAATGGTGTTTTTCCGGCAAGAATTGTTGTGGGAGTACGATTAATCAAGTAACCAGCCATAAGAAGGCAAAAACTCCAGAACTCTATAGGAACCGGAGAGCCCATGCAACGTTGAGGATATAACGATGTTTACGTTCTACTCGTCCGTTCTGCTAACGTGTACTATTGCAAGAAGTTTCATGAATAATTCCGTGTTCCCGAAAGAAAACTGTGAGACACATATATTCGGAACCATTGTCATTCTGTACCGTTTTGATTTTCCGTTCAAATTGTCGTTCAACCAAAGATACAAAATCTTGTAGAGTAGACTATGTTTCCATTTTGTTAGGCAATAAATAAATCCATAATGCACGAGAGAAATCGTCAACTATTGTTAGGAAATAGCGAGAACCACACAGAGATGTCGTCCGATACGGTCTCCATAAATCACAATGTACTAACTCAAAACCGAAGACGTTTTATTATTACTTAAAGGGAACGAATCTCGTGTTTGCTTGACACTAATACAAACGTCACAAGATTTGAAATCAAAACTAGTACTAGTGCTAATATCCGATAAAGGTAACATCTCCATTGCTTTAGAGGCTGGATGACCCAAACGTTGATGCCACACATCCAAAAGCTGGCGGTCCGAGGGTTGTGCCATCAGTGGTGCTGCGAAACCTCTAAAGAAATACAAACCATTAACTTGCTCACCCGCTCCAATCAGGGTCTGCGTGATGCGGTCCTGAATAACACAAAGTCTATCAGATATCTGAAATAGACAGCCTCGATCACGCGTTAGTTGAGACACAGAGATAAGGTGACACTGTAATCCATCAACAAAGAACACGTTCAATAACAAAAGATGAGATCCCAACAAAACTTTGCCTTGTTTTGTAGCAGTTGTAAACCGACCATCTGGTAATTTTATCAACATAGGTGTCATATTAGATACCTCCATAAGAAACTCAAGACAACCCGTCATATGATTCAAAGCACATGTGTCAATAATCCAAGATTCAATAAAAAACGTACCAGAAAGACGATCACTCGAACCTGATGTTTGTTCACTAAGCATACACACCAACGTCTTCCATTGTTGGTCATTGAGACCAATGAAACCATTGTGATCAGTGTCAGTGATAGCAGTATTCACGACACCAACCGGAGAAGAATGTGACACTTGATTTACCTGAGCTTGGTCCGGAGCTGATTGTCGATGTGGCATAGTGGATTCAGACGAAATAGAGCGTTGATCACCCGAAGAGCTACCAGTAGCTCCATGTTATATGTTCGGAAATTTAGGTCGTGGGTGATCACTCCACCAAGTTGGATAACCAATTTTCTAAAAATAATTCACAGCAAGATGACCAATATGCCCGCAACAGGTGCAAATGGCAGAAGGACCAATACGCCCACAACAGGTGCAAATGGCAGAAGGACGCATAACCGTTTGAACAGCAAAACTAACATCGTCACTCCGTTCATCCATCATACAACCAACTTTCTTGGATTCTTCATCCTGAGTCACCTGATATTCCTCATCAAAAGAAGGGAGTAGATCACGGGAGAGTAAGGAAGACTTCACCGCACCAAATAAGGTCTCATCTAGACCCATCAAGAATTGATGAACTTTATCCTCTTCTCGTTCTTGCGCAATTTCCTCCAATGTTTTAGTATGTTGAAAATCGGAAAGAATTGTCCACAGTTTTGTCAATTTCCCATAATAAGCTTCAACTACCGTGTCAAATTGATGATAGTTCGCAAGTTCCGCCTTAAGGCGTTGCACTCTCTGTCTGTTTTGAACCGAAAAACATTTCTTAATATGCGTCCACAAATCATGAGCTACCTCGTGATGAGACAAGGAGCTACTCAAGTCAGGGGCGATGGTGAGCTTAATCCACAACACCACCATAGCATTGTTTGCCCACCAATCCTCTAGATTTTCAAAGTCCTCCGCAGGTCTAATAATTGAACCATCAGTAAAACCAAATTTCTTTCTTGCGTGTAATGCAAGGCGAAGATTCAAGACCCATTCATCATAGTTGGAGCCTCGAAGCTGGGCTGAGAGATGATAGAACCTAGGTTATCTCCAGAAAAAAATCATAAGAATCAGATCTCTCCTTTAATTTTACTGAGAATGACAAGGCACTTCCAATCTTGCTTGCGGAGTCGTCAGCCATGAAAACAGAGAATCAAATAGAAGAGTATAATGATAGAGGAGATCAAAATACTAAAGTTAAAGAAAAAGAAGTGAAAACGAGAGATATATTTTTGACGACGAAAAAGTTGTGCTACTTGCCAAAATATATAAAAAGGGATCGAACAAAAACGTAGAAATTTAAGTCGTGCTCTGATATCATATTAAGAAACAGAATATAATATTGAAGGTTTCTTATTGATCAGGTAGAAAAAACATCCCTTTATATACACTTTAGAATTATCCTAAATATTAGATATATATTACCTAATTATACAAAGATAATATATATTTACAAATATAATCCGTAAGGCTCCTAATAGCTTGAACTTGGCTTTTATAAAGTCAAAAAGCACTTTTGGAAAAATCTAATCACGGAAACAAAATGGCTTCACAGCGGCGTAAGTAATAGTTATCTAAATTCTTTTTCTTAAGTATGTCTAACTTTTTAAATATATATAATATTGTATTTTCAGCACATTGATGCATGCTTAACATTTCTTCGAAGAAGAACGCTTAAACCCCCGTCTCCATTTCTAAGTGAAAGAATTAATTTCTTATACACATATTTCCACCACTTACTTTTCAGGGGTACAAAGACTTTTTTTTTTAATATTATGTAAAGTTATATTAAAAAAACATTTTTACAAATTATTTTCTAATTTGTTTAAACCGGAAAAAGAGATTAAGGAAAGGAGAAGTTCAAAAAAAATACAGAAGTATCGAAAGTAGTTGTCTCATTAAAACCCAGAGGTAGAAAATCTAATTGGGACAAAAGTAGCTCGTGGGAAAAATAGTACATCTACTTTTGATTGAGATGAAAAAAATAAAATAACAAAAGATATGATACATAGCACTTCGAGCATGAGGAGTTTAAGTTCTAGAGGCGAACAATACTTGTAACTTAAGAAGATGATTTAAACATAATTCAGTAGTTAAATGTGTAAATGTCACATATACAAATCCGTTAAATACTAAAATGATTTAAAATATGATCAAAACCCTATATCCGTCGGAAATTTCCGACTGATTTAGGCCTTCATCTTATGTTGCCTAACCAATGGATACGCATGCAAATTAATGGTAAAAATTAATGATCCGTCGGAAATTTCGGACGGATTTCCGACGGATCATTAATTTTTACCGCGGGAAGTAACTTTTCGGCTCCCGTGGTTACCAAATTTTTATTTTATTTATTTGGTTTCTGACGGATTCGTCTGTCGGAAACCTGTTATAAATACATCTTCCTCTTCGCGAAAATCATTCCTAAAACCGATCAAATTACTAAAAAAATCATCTACAATCTTCGAAAAACCCTTGAATTTCTCCAAACTTCATCACATATGGCCAATCTTCCTAATAACATGTAAGTTTCTTTGATTTTCAAGTTTATTGTTTAATCATGTTAGATTTTAGGTATTAGATTGTTAGATTAGTGTGTTAGGAGATAGCTTTTTGGATATGGAATTGAGATTAGGAGTTAGATTGTTAGATAAGTGTGTTAGGTTTTTATATTTAAGTTTGAGATTGTTAGATTTTATGATTTGAAATGGATTAAGGATTTATGTTTTTGATTTTGATTTAGATTTTAGGTTGTGAGATTTTCAATAAGGATTATATAATTTTAATTTTATAATTGATAGAATTGTTATTAAATTATGTATTTTTCGGATTTTTATAATTTTTAAATTATTTTGAATTTTTATGAGTTTATATGGATTTTTATGAGTTTTTATGAATTTTTATGAATTTTTTGAATTTTTATGAATTTTAAAGGATTTTAAAAGATTTTAAAAGATTTTAAGGATTTTTAAGAAATTTCCAAACTTTAATCATTTTTAAGAAATATCTAAACTTTTATCCAAATTTTATGATTTTTTTGAAATTTAGGAATTTATTACATTTTATTCCTATTTTATAGATTTTATAGATTTTATAGATTTTATATATTTTTTTATTTTTATTCATTTTAAAAGTTTTTTAGATTATATGTAATTTTTGGATAATTTTTTTAAAGTTTGTTTAGATTTTTAAAATTTTTTATTTTATAGAAATATTTATAAATTTTAGAATAAATATAAAAATTTATGAATTTTATATGATTTTATCATTTTGTTAAATTTTGCAAGTTTTATCAAAATTATGGATTTTTTTATTTTTGTTAATGTATTGTATATATTTGTTTAATTTAATTAGTTTTTTAATTTTTTTCAGGAATTACGGTCACTATGTAGATTCACTGGGAGCTCGTCGTGCGAGACGAGGCATGAGTTCCGCCCAAACCGAATCGACTCATATCCCGGATAGTTTACCGGAATCTACACCGACGATGAATCCAACTCCAGAGCCAACTGAGATGTCCGTCGAAGACTTTGCTTCTCAACCGGGCCGAGATCACACCACCCGTCTTCATCCGACGAATCGTGCTAATAGAGCTACTTGGTAAGTTTACATTTATTTCATTTACATTTTTTAAGTTTTCTATAATTTATATATTTTTAATATATTTTCAATATTTATTCTTTTCAGGTTTAATTTCTCCAATAACGGGATTTCGAAGGTGATCAACATCATGATTAAGGCGAAGATGCCTGTGGAAGATCGTGAGCTTTGGCTTAAGATGTTTGCGGTAAGTTTTAATATATTTTTTTATTTTACTAATTTAATATTTTTCTATGCTTTACCATTACCAAAAATTTATTTAATAAGTTTTATAATTTTGCAGCAACAATTTTCTTGAGACCGTGAATGTACGGTCTTAGTTAGACAGGAGTTCGAAAAAAAAGCTGGAATCGTCTATTCCAGGAAGCTTAACGAGTGGAAGGCGAAATGGCGAACCGACCAGATCCCAAAAGAGTTCGTTGGGAACGAAATCCTATGGAAAGGGTTTGTCGACTATTTTGGAACCAGGAGGAAACAACTCGGATCTCCAAAATCCAATCTGCCAACTGGATGAGCAACCGGAAGGGTAAAGGTATAGCGATCCATAACTTAGGCGCTACGAGCAAAGCTTCCCGGGAAGAACAACTCGTAAGTTTTTCATGTTTTCAATTTTACTTTTAATAATAGATAACTTATCTTATGTTTTGGTATAGTTCAAAAAGATGGTGTGCGGCCCTCGCACCTTAGGTTGCTAGAGGATGCACATACCAACCGCAAGACCGGTGAGATTCAAGATCTGGTTGCTCGGGAAGTCGTCGAGAATGTCAAGAAGCTCCGCGAAGAGTACATCCTCTCCCAACCGGTCGTTGACGGAGAGGCTCCACTGGAAGTGTCCACAGAGACGTGGAATGATTTGGTTTTACAAGTAAGTTTATATTTTTGTTCTTTTTTCGTATTATCGATAACTAACATATATTGTTATGTTATTTGGTTTCGCAGACAACTCCGCAAACGAAAGGAAGAATTTTTGGGATTTCACAAGATTACCATCCATCATCCCAATCTTCTAGTTCATATGGTGTTTCAGAGGAAGCCGCCGAACTCAGAGTGGAATTAGCAGCGAAGACCGTCGAGCTTGAGCGTTTGAAGACTGACATCGTCACAATACGCGAAGAGCGAGCACAAGATCAAGTGACGAGAGAACAGGAGAGAGCACTCGATCTAGCGAAGATGCGTGATATGGAAGAACGGATGAACGCTTTCTTCTCACATTACCCTCCACCTCCACCACCAGCTCCGTAGTTTTTTTTTTGAAACATTTTAATATTTTTGGATTATGAATGTTTTAATGGATTTTTAATGTTTTTTTGCTTTTTAAAATTTTTTTTATTTATAAATATTATTAAAATTTAATATTAATATTATTTACTTAAAAATAAACTATAATTAAATAAAATATAAAATATATTGAAAAAATTAATTTAAATAAATCCGTCGGAAATCCGTCGGTAATATATCTGTCGGTAATCCGTCGGTAATAAATCTGTCGGAAATCCGTCGGTAGAACTCCGTCGGAAATACGTCGGTAATACATCCGTCGGAACCTCCATTCAAAATAATCATCTGTAATCTGTCGGATATCCATCGGGATATCTTCTGACGGATTTCCGTCGGACATTCCGATAAAATTATATCCATCGGAAATTCGTCGGAATTTCCCGACGGATTTCCGACGGATAGTTGATTTCCGACACACTATAACCGACGGCCATATCCGTCGGAATATCGTCGGAAATACCATTTCCGACGATATTCCGACGGATATGGCCGTCGGGTTTGCGATGTTTTCTTGTAGTGGGAGCACGGGACATTTTTCAGAAGCTAACAATAATGCAAGAATAAATATAAAAATTTGGCAGGTGAGTGAAAACCTAGGATACTTTATCCAATCTAAACAATAATGCAACACAACATAACACAAACAAATTAATGTTTGCCATAGAAACCTTTCATATAGAGATAATTTGAAACTTTGAATTGAAACCAAAACAAAGCTATGATCGTATAGAGGATTCCATGAAATTGGTTGAATGGACGTATCAAATTTTGGACTTGGTTGATGCATCGTTATTATGATAGAAGACTAAAAAGAGACATGAGAACCTGTATTACTACCTGATTAGTGGTTGAGCTCAGAGCCAAGAATCGTACAAAATCTTCTTTTTTCTTGCCAAAATTTTCCAAGGCGTAGACTAATTATGACTTAGAGCATGACCACGTAGATTGCATGTATCCAATAAATTATATGAAAATATGAATTGGTAATAAATTACTCATCTGCTACGAAATTGGTAATATACTAAAAAACATATTTCATTTTATCCAATAATGATTTAAATCATGATAACGTACAAAGGGATAATGGAAAGTGAATAAAAAACTGTCACGATTCTCTACACGAGAGATAAGCTCTGACATGTTCCTTAAGTTCGATTATATTCAAACATTCTGTTAAGATACTAACTGCAGCTTCCATTTGAGAAGTAAGCTCTTTCTCAAATTGACGTCATCGATCCGGACGAGCAGCTATTTTGTAGTTAAACGTTTCCTGGCCATAGCAAGGACAATAAAATCAAGACATCATACCACCATCTCATCGCTAAGCCAGCTAATTATACCACCATCTCTCCAATCTATCAAGGCAGGAACATGTACCGCCAAGGCAACAACAACAATCCCACTCTCAATGATGCAATTGTTTCAAAGAAAAATGAAAAGAAATAGTTCAACAGAGACTAAAAATATCCAGAGATGAGAAAAACTTAGAAAGAAATACAAGAGAATATATAAAACAAAAATTCATGGTAAAGCAGTTTCGCATGTTGATTTATTATGTTCTGGAAGCTTGCATCTTGAACACTTGTGCTCTTTCCGTGGTCACTTGTTAGCCATTGCAATCTCGAATGAAGATTGATATTTTTTTCTTCTGTCGACCTGAACGAGATAGACCTTTTAGGAGGTAAACATTGACGATTTTGAACTTCAGGAAGTATTTGGCTATCATTGAGAATACCCAAAACAGGAAATATGGACTCAGAATATGCAGCAAATAAATAAGTTCTCGTGTAGCAAGGATCTGAGAGCGTGTGCGCTTGAATCTGTTTCTTCTTAGCAACTGTAATGACATGCTTGCATGGAATTTTTTTTTTTTTTTTTGAATAATATGTAAAATTATATTCAAACAAAAAAAGTTTTTTACAACAAGTACACGTCATGAACAATGGGTACTCTCAGGCTTCTTTGAAAAGATCGTTGATTGCTTTCTTTATCTTGTAAAGGTACTTGGGAAATTCTTCATAACCATTTTCATGAGAACCCCTTAGCAGTTCACGAGCCTTCTATAAAGCATCTCAAAATTGGTGATAAGTGAGCGTTAAAACCATAATATTTAAGTAATGTTTTTCCAAATCCCTTGGTTTCAATCCCTTGCTAATACAACCAAAAAGATCCAATATGAGCTGACCTACAATTTTTGGCGTAATTGTTCCTTGTGAAAAACATATATCCTCAGCTGAAATGTATGCACATCAATGTATTTTTAATCTGGAAATACTCAAATGTTTCACCTTTTTTTGTTGCTCGCAATATCCAAGATCACCCATCAGTTTTGCACACAACAACAAGCATTTTAGTATCTAATGTTGGTACTCTCCACCCAAACTTATATTTAACTGAAAGCATCCATAACCTCATTTGCAATTCCTCCTCGCTCTTAGAATAATCACCCACTTTAATAACCACATTGTTAGAAGATCGAATGTAGTTGTTGTCACCACCACCAAAATCTACATTATCTCTTTTATTACCACTAGTAGCAAATAACTCATCAAAGATCGGAACTTCACGATTCTCTACAGATTTATTTTTCAATGAAACGCAAAGTCGAAGAGAGTTTGATTTGCAAATTTCAATAAAATTCCCCACTTGTTGGTCATTTGTCAGAGACAGAGAAGGAGTCATATTAGACACATTCTCCATCATTATCTAAGGTAATGGATAACTAAGTTGAATATCATGCACGAACTATCTAACTGATATTCTTTTCCAACCATATGAAGTAATCCGGCATATGGCATATCATCCACTAAAACAAGTAATTTTCAGCTTTTGGTTTGATCAACTGTAAAGTGATATACATTCTTTAACATCCAACCACCAAAAACGGTATTTATATGCACCAAATTACTCTCCATGAACACTCTCCATCATAATATTAATATATATATATATATATATGTATATTGGTTGAATAACTCTGCGCCAAAACTCTATCTAACAAACTCAATATAATAATTGTGCATAATAAACTTTACGAAACGAATTATATAGTAAAATAGTTATAACAACTGTGCAAAACTAATTTGCCACACAAACTTTTCTCGATAACTGTACAATAAAAATCAATTTTTTACGAAAATGTACCAAACAACTATACTATTCTCAATGTGCGAAACTAATTTCAAACAACTCTGCAGACAAGTTTTTCTCAAAAACTCTCCTACACAACTATACACAAACTCTACAAAAAAACATTTCTCGAGAACTCTATTAAACAACTGTACAATGAAATTAATTTCTTACGAAAACTGCACACAAGCTCTATAGACAAAGTTTTCCCGAAAATTCTACTAAACTATTGTACAATAAAATTGATTTCTTATGAAAACTGCACAAAAACTCTGCAGACAAATTTTTTTTGAAAACTCAACTAAACAACTGTACAATAAAATCAATTTCTTACGAAAACTGTACCAAAAAACTATACTACTATCTATGTGCAAAACTAAATCTCAAAAAACTCTGCATAATTTTTTTTCTGAAACCCTTATTAAAAGTACTTATATATTATGATTTATGTAACAATTGTGCGAATCTGATTTTTCAAACAATTATGCAGTTTTAATTTTCCGAACAACTGTACATTGAGATCGATTTAATAGCTGTATGAAACTAAATTTGTCTGACAACTCTAAAATATTACAGAAAAACTATACAATAAGATTTGTGAAATAAAAACTATGGAGAATAACTCTTCCCCAAATCTTTATGAAACAATATTACCCTAAAATCAATATAACTTCCTCCATAGCTGTGCTAAATCACTTTCTAGAAGACTTATGCACAAAAACATTATGAAACAATTATACACATACCAATTTTTTGGTAGAACTGATTAGTTTGACACAAATAGAAAAAACTAACAATCTTGGTTGGATTGGAAAAAACAACGTTTTTATTAAAAAATTATTCCTCATAATATTCTCTTAAGATTATGATTTATAAGTTTAGAAATTTAATTTATTTTCAAAAATAATTAAGAAATCTAACGTTAACCTTTAATAAACTGAAGAGTAATTTTGTCTTTTTAAACTCTATATTTTTAATTCTTAAAGAGTTGACCTATTTTTACAATTTCAGTTTTTTTTTTTTGTATTTTTCCTATTATTTTCCTAAAAACTAATCTAATTAGTTTTGTAGTGAAAATAGTTCACTTTCAGAAAGAATACTGAATTCACCGGAGGCAAATCGTAACAAATGTAAAACGGATAATTCAAAATCTCAGTTGACTAATCATCACCAAGTCTGGTTCTTTATTTTTTTCGTGAAAGAGTTTGTGAGATGAGATTCTCTAGGCAGTAGCTTCCTTCAAGTAAGAGATGAGATCAGCAAGTTCTTGTGGCTTTTTCAGTCCAGGGAACACCATTTTCGTCCCTCGGATGTTCTGCAACCAGAGAATGAGATTTTGACAAGAATCAGCATTGTAAAAACGGGATCTGAATTTCCAAGAGATCAAAAACACAATTTAACAATAAGGAAGAGTTTGAAATGCCCCTAGCTATATTGCATTCTGATATGAATGGAAACAAAAAGAATCAATTCATAAAGCCATATAAAAAATTTCAAAAAAAAAAAAAGCTACGTTTCATGCAAGACAAGGGTCATTAGATATTTTTCTGGCCAGTGTTTTAAACCACTACGTAAACTCCCTTTAACTTCTGATAGAAAAGACCAGAACCATGGAATTAAAAGATCTAAAACCAACATTTCTTGACAGTTTCTATTCATACAAAATCATCGTAATAGAGACTATTGGGAAACAATTTTCAAACCCTCTAAGATTTTCATAAAATTAGTGGAAATTAATAATGGAGCATAGAGTAGAAGTGTGCATACAAAGCAAGTTGGCACATAATCAAATATTACATTAGCAAGACACAGAAAGTAAGGAATCAAAAACCAGAATGATGAAAATCTTCCAAAGAATAGGATCACACAAATTCTTAGATCAAGTGCATCTTTGGATCATAAAAAGGGATTAAAACGTACCTTTTTGGGGTTCAACAAGTAGTCATAGAGAGTCTTCTCTTCCCACATGTTTTTATTAGCAGCAGAGTAAGAGTATCCAGGTGTTGTCCTAGATTGCCTTGCGAACAAACCGTTCAAGTTCGGTCCTGTTTCCAATTCAAACATAGATCAGAATCACTGAAACATATCAGATTGGGTAGATCCTACGTGGAGGCTGGTGAAATAAAAGAGAGGATCAGATATGACAACTGAGACAGAATCGATCATGACGTACCTTGCTTGTGACCAGCACCTTTGTCGACGGTATGGCATTGTGCACAGTCGGTCCTGAAGATCTTTTCTCCGGCCTTGGGGTTTCCGGGCGGTGCTTAGTAGAACGACGCCATTCTCAATATTTGTCGTCTGTTGTTCCAAAATTTCTAATCGAAACGCAAACTAGGTGGCGGCTTTGGTCGTACACGTAACTTGTTAGAGACTTTTGTTCATCACCATTGGTAAGATCAATATTTTTATTATAAACTATATCAGTAAACATATTTTAAAAAACTCTTTTTAAAAACTGGTTATTAAAACTCTTATTTAAGAACCGATTCTTAAATAGAGGTTATTAAAACACATTTACCGATTTATATTTTTTAAATCTTAAAAATCTCTCTTACAAACTTTTTAAGAGACTCTAATGGAAGTACTCTTAGAGTATGTACAGTGGGAGGTTCTCAATAATATAAAAAAGAAAAATATTTAAAAGTAAGAGAGAAGTAAGAATTGATTTTCATTTTGAGAACTTTTCAGAATCTTTAGAGCATATGCAATGAGAAGTTTTTAAAGGAGTTCTCAATAATATGTGCAGTGGGAGTTCTTAAAAGAGTTCTCAATAATATATTAAAAAATATTAAAAATGAAGAAAAATAAAAGAGCATCGGTTTTTATTTAAGAATTTTTATAAACCCTTATAGAACCTCCTTTCATTCCTAACATTTGATCGGTTTTCAGTTTTATTTATTAAATTTTTAAAATAATTTAATTATAACAAAAACATTAAAAATATATATTCAGAGTCTCTCCTCACTGCACATATTCTTGTAGAACTTTATTTCACACATGTCAACATGTGATTGGTTTTAAATTTTCTTTATTATTTAAAATTTATATAAATAATATAAATTATATCAAAAGCAGTAAAATAATACATTTGAGAAACTTTGAGAGTATCTCCCCCACTGCATCTTCGCAGCAGTTGATTTAAGTCGGTTGTGTATTTTTTTATTTTTTCCATATTTTAAAATTTTTCATCTTTATTAGCTCCTTTTTAGTGGCTTCTATTGGTCAATATTTAGGAAAGGAAAAATAGAGGCCCATAATTTAACAGTATGTGAGTTTTTCATTATAGGAAATCGATTTTTGCTTGACCCAAAAAAAAGTTCATCTTTGTTTTCATTTTGTTAAGAAGTTGGTTTTAGTTTGACCAAAAGAAAAGAAAATGAAGAAGTTGATTTTAGTATCCAACTTTCAGAAGGAAAAAAGAGTCCGATATTTAATAAAATAATCCAAAGTTAGCACTGATGTTGGTGGGAATTGACCCATGTTTGGTCGACAATTATAGTCTGTATTAATTACTGGTGTATAATTGTCGTTTACAGGTTTGATTGGTTTTTTTCGCATTTATCCGCAACACAAATAAAAATTACTAACACAAGAGAAATTACATTTTCTCTTTTTTTTGTCCAAATCAAATCATATATCGACAGATGGTGTAACTACTAACTATGATAGACAAGAAAATTACATAATTGATTAGAATTATTTATCATCGACATGGTAAAAGAAAAAATATGATCTATCGTCGACATTTGAGATAAGGGAGATAGACGACATGTTACAATACAAAGTACCGTGTGACCGTGTCTCCCTCCCACCGCCGGTCAAAGAGATCCCTTTCACGCACGTGCCACCGAAAAACCAGAAATAATTATAATCTTAATAATGTACTAATAAATGATAAATCGTATGAAGTATTCTTCTACTAGCACAAAATATGACCTTATCAATATCTGATGTTACTGATATCATCGTTATTTATGTTTATATAGATTCTACTACTTAATTTCTAATTACTCTTAGTTCAAGTAGTATTAAAGTAAACATATGATCTACAAAAGAGTAGAACGGAAACTCAAACAACATGGCGCAGTTGTAAACTATATCAAAACTTAAGAGAAGGCATATAGATCCGTTTGATTTCAATGCGCCTGATTTTAATTTTCCTCTGAAATTTTTTTAAGTTGAAGTATCTGGAATTATAAACTTTGGCTTATATTTTTAGTATGTGATGAGTTTGTAGATAAGTCATGTCAAAAAACCAATCCATCATTAAAAAAACTATTTCGGTTCTGGCGTACCAGCAAACGGATGCTTTAAGAAAATCTGATATATATCCACAATTTAAGAAAATTATTTTGTAAATGATCGTGTTTAATTAGTGTAGTAGTTTATAGTTGATCCAAGTAATGGTTTTAACGTTAAGAGTTTGACCTTTAAATTTATTTTAGGAATAATTCATTATAAAAGAGTTCTAGTAAAAAATTTGTCCATCTATATTTTTTTTTGAAAATTATCACTTTTTCCTAAATTATCCCTACTACTAGATTAATACAATTAAAAAAAAAAAAACCATATAAACATGTAGATACACACCTATTAAGAAGATTTGAAGAAGAAATTTTTTTATTTTAGGCAGGTTTAAGCATGTTTTTAGGTTGATGAAAGTTGTTCTGAAAATTTTAGAATAGGTATTCTGACGAGATAAAATTATTAGATTACGTATTCTACCATTTGTTCATAGTTTGAAAAAATTATATTACGTATTCTAGCAATCGTTCATGTTTTAGGATTTTTAGAATACAAATATTAGAATACCTATTCTGAATTATTTAGAATACACATTCTGATACTTTTAGAATACTTATTCTAGCATTTGTTCATGGTTTGAAAATATTATATTATGTATTCTAGCAAGTAGACGTATTCTGATAATTTTAGAATATGTATTCTGAAAAAATTAGAATCTCCGAAAGGATAATTATTGAATTTTAAAATTATTTAAAAAATATCAAAGATAATGACTAAATGATTATCTGATCTCGTAAATAATTTAAAAATAATTTCGGTTATTCAATAAAAATAGTATTTTAAAGTTATTAAATCATTTATGTTATTAAATAAAAATTGTATTTATTTTAAAATTATTTATTTTTTAGGACATCTCATTATGCATAATTATATGGGTGTCAAGGAAGGATCTAAACCGAATGATATCATTAACATCCAACTATCACACATATAGTTGAACATGTAGATTTATTTTTTTTAAAATATAAAGATTCGTTGAAATAACATAGGATTATATATAAAAAGCGAGATTAAGAACTATCCTTATTCCTTAGGCAACCGAAAGTCTTCCTAAAAGCTTGTTTCTATAGATAAGTAACCATATTCCTGAAGCAAAGGAAAGAATCCATCCACCAGAATATACAAATCATAAAACTTTAATTCATTTGAAACGTTTGTTCATATCTAATATCTCTCTGTGTTCTTTTTTTTTCTTGTTATATCACACTTTAAGCTAGTTAGAGAAGCATGAATCTGAACATTGATGAATTTGCATTCGACTTTGGTTTTAGGAATGGAGTTAAAACATGATTCCATTCTTGATCATGTTTAGTGGTGGTTGCACAAACTGAAGGATCAAAGAAACTTTTTTTTTGTACTTTGTGTCTAACCCCTTTTAACAGGGATGCAATTTTAAATCTCTGAGGTGATGTAAAGGAGAATTTTTGGTTTTTATATGAAAATTGAACACAAAGAAATCCTTTAACAAAGCTTCTGATTCAAGACTTGAAGGTACCTGCCGAGACCACAATGTTACATAAAGGAGATCCATGGGACAAAGAAGAAACTTAAAGAAAACCTCCTTGATTTCAAGTTTAAGGGTCAACAAGCAATCGATATACTAATTTGATTTTACAGGAATCATTAGAAGCAGAGGGGTACAATACTTTGGAAACATATGAGATCATAGACGAAATAATAAACACATTAAAGAAAAACTAGTGAGAAGTAATAATGTAGCAAGAAGCAGAAGCTCTCTTCTTTGTTATGGATGTCTCCTAAACATTTCCATGATGATGAATATCACATTCTCACATTGTCTATGTAAAAAGAATGAATGAAACTTATATGAAATGTCACGTATGTCTTATATAGCGCAAAATGAAGACAAAGAAGAAGACAAGACATAATATTACTCTCAATTGTGTTTTCTTTCTATCAGAAAGTAATAGTAATACATTGCAAAATGAAAGCAACTTTAGTCATTTTATCAGCACAAAAGAATACAACTTTTGTTTAAGCGACTAAAGTAAGGCTGTTTTTTTATAAAGATGACATCATCTTAAGAGTGAGTTGCTTCTAAGAGGATCATAATGTTTCCACAGAATTACTCTTCCATGGCTTTGTTTTGAATGGACTTCTTGTTGGGAACATCAACTTTGATCTTTTCTGAATCTTGTTGAGGAGCCCTGATCATATAAACGTTATTGTCTAGCTCCTTGATAGCCTCAGCGTGTTTCTTCTTTTTGTCTAGCTTCAACCTATAAGTCCCACACAAAGAAATCATAATAAAAAACATGACTCTAATTCCAAATTCATACAAGCAATGTTTTAAAGGATTTGTAGGAGACTGGGAGAAGAAGGAATGTATACCTGTTTGCAATATGTTTGGCTGCTCTTGCACTTCTGGTCTTATCAATCTTCTTAATGGCAATTATTCTTTAGTATCAAACATCTTTAGTATTGTTCTCTGCCTTCAAATAGAGGAGTTTAGTTGTGATTCCCACACACCTCTCTCTGCGCATTGCTCTGGAGCTCCCATGAAGCTTACCAAGTTATCGAGAAACCTCGACCCAGGCTTCCAAAGAAACTCTTTTGATATGAGATTGCTTCTTTGATCGATTTTTAACCTTGGATTTAACTCAGTATTGTCTTCTTGCACAAGAACTTGTGGTAATTATGTACTTTTGTGTTGGAAAATATAATTGGTGCTGTATGTGTGTTCATGTGTATTGTGTAAGTTGGATTGTGATCAAATCTGGAAATGTCCTCCTATAATACTTTGCATCTAACCAAGAAAATAGCATCAATGGAGTTCCAGGATCAAGAAATATGAAACAATATATTATAATAGCTATATATGTGGATATATCTGAGAGGTTTTAAACTAAGAGATCTCTCTGCTCACTCACATGATCATGGAAACGAAAGTTTCAATTTACAGAGACAGAGTAAGAAGAGGCCCCATTTATTCTTTTACCTTGTGTTGTTCCATGTACGATTTATCTGCTTCAGCCACGCGGTTCTAAAACATTGTCCATTCGTTTCTGCATCTCTCTATCACCTGAAACGGGGGGAAACACACACATACACTGAAGTTATCTAGAGGATAAGGAAGCAGGTTTCTATTCGTAAGTAAAAAAATGTGTGTTTAATCATTACCCCTTGCCATGGAGATTTCCCCTTCACCGACTCACCCTGTCAAATTTCATTATAAGGTCAAGAGATCATTCAGAGATATAAGAACACAATCTCTTCATTGCTCAGTGATAAAAAAGGTAAGATCACCTGACTTCCAAGGGAAGGAATCACTTGATGGATAATCCATTCTGAATCTACCACACCAATTTTCTCATGAGCAGGCTGATAGAGATTTAATAAGGAGGGTTCATGAGATAAACAAAACTTTCAAAGGATTTACATAGGAAAGCAGACGGCAGTAAATAACCTCAAAGCATCGTCTGAGAGCAAAATCGAGACCCCATCCATGAACAAGATCATTCTGCACCAGAAACAAACAAGATTGTTTTAAATCCACCCATTCATGGTCAGGAAGACTAGATAGACTCCTTTTGATTACTTAATCAGAAACCCGAGTAGACTCATCAATGCAACATTTTTTAGTCATGTGAATACATGTCTGATCGTCAAACCTGCTAACTATAAATACAAGGGCATAAGAAAGACCTGAATCATATGCCATACACATCACCATGCTTCTCTAGAAAATATAGGTGCCATAATCTCAACAAACCTGTAAGTGGGAAAACAAACCCGTTATCGAAAATTATATAAGCACTCTTCAGTAGGCTAGGCAAAAAGAGATAAAGAGTATACAATTGTATTCATTGAGAATCTAAGCTCAATCAACTAATTCCTGAAACATTTCAATTCCATCAAGGCAAAAAAAAAAATTTATAGTCTTTAATAACCAACTATCTTACTTCGTCTTCATAGAGTAGAACAACAAAATCAAATTCGATCAATAGAGATAATGGAGACACAGAAAACCCAAATGAAAAATCCTAAACTCGATTCTACAATGAAGATAATTTGGATTCTACAATGGAGATAATCTAGATTCTAGGGTTATTTCGGAAAAATACAAGATAAACTGTGAACCTTTTACCTGAGATAGTGGTGGAGTTGTGAAGTCGCAAGGGAGGAGAAGAATTCGTTGGACCCGCCGGTCGGAGGCGCCACCAGAGAAGAGAAGATCGATCGTGTTCTTTGAAGAAGAGAAGTTTTTAGTTTTTTAGGGATTTTGAGGAGTTTTTGGTTTTTTTTTTTCTAATTTCATTAAATGATATATATCATTTAAAATAAATGAATAATATTTTTTTAAAATCAAACCTCTTTTTAAATCAGAAGTTTTGATATGTTTTATTTTAATTAAAAAAAGATTAGGAAGGCAAAATAGGATTAAAGAGTTTAAAAGGATTAGATGAATGATTTTTATTAAAAAAAGGTTTAGATAAAGAAATTTGTTGAAATTCCTTCTTTATAATGAATTTTCTCTTTATTTTATTGCAATTCTTTTGCTACAAATTTGTTAATGGACTCAACAAAATTTGGTTTAAGCTCCAAAATACTACGGACGGACCTTGATCAAAAGTAACTGGCCATGGTTTTTAACTTCGGTTTCTAAAGTTGGTGAATGCTTATCGAAAATAAATAAAACAGAAAACAATATTTTGTTATACTTGTTGAGTTCATATGTAGGGTCCGCCGAGAATATAACGTGGAAAGCAATATTTTTTTATACTTCTTGAATTCATATGTAGGTCCTTCACGAATTGAAAGTTTGTATATAATGGGCGGTGAGATTGAGACTGTAGACCTTTTTGACCACCGGATGGTCAGTACGGATTGCGATACGGTGTGGTAGGTAGTGGCGGTGGTGACCATTATGCAGCCACGTCACGAACACCATTTCTTTTTTTTGGTGGGAATTCGACACACGAGGTTTTACTATAAAATCAATAAAACTACATTCGGATGACAGAGCATCCTCTGCTGGTCTGGCTTTAGTATTAACATTTCCTTAAATCATATTCTGATTAATTTATATGGGCTTCTCCGCACCTTCGTTATGAACAATACACCTTTTTTTATTCTTGTCAACGTACTCTTTCTTCTTCTTTTTTAGTCTATGGGCAGGTACATATTTAATATTCTTTAAATTAAATGTTATTATCACATTTGCTGTCAACACTCGAGCTTTTTTCTACATCTTGACTCTTGAGATATGGGCATATAAGGACTTAAGTTCAAAAATCGTTGTATGCTAATTAATTTCATGGCATCATCTATAGATTCGAGAGCCTGAAATTCTAACCAACACATAGCGGACCTACGTTATAGCTAACGGGGTCACATGAAGTCACTTAAGTTTTATAAATTAATTGATGAAACTACCAAATTAGATACATGTTTGCATATGTTTTTTATAGGTTTTGGAGTGAACAATGCAACAAAAATATATCAAAATGAAGTGAAATGGAATAAAGGAGAAGACTTGATGAATGATGGAAATGACAGAAATGACCTGAAAGAACTAGCGGCTTCTTGCAGCGAAGAGATGTCACCGTGGGGCTTCAGCGGGAAGACTTAGCGGTTTACCCACGTCGGTGGAGCCTAGCGGCCGGTCTCAGCGGGTTTTGTGTAACCGGTAGGTGTGCAGTGGTTGTTTCTAGCAGTTTTGTGTGACCGCTGGACCGCTTCCAAGTTTGATTTTTAACTCCAAACCCGAGTTTGACTTGGTTTAATTTGTGTTGACCAAACTCTTTTGTATTTTCCTATAAATACATCTAAATCTAATTTATTGTGTTTTATGTTTTTTTTATTCGATTTTCTCTTAGGCTCTTTGAAGGTTTCCATTAAGACTTGTGTGAATCTTTTGGTTTCAAAGTATCAAATCTAGTTTTCCTTTTTAATATTTCAACTATTCATTTCTTCATCATGATTATGCAAATATCAAGTTTATTGTTTTTTGTTTTTTTGGAAATGAGTGATTAGTTATTTAGATGAGTTAAAGGTTAGTTGATTATGATGATTTGATGGATTAATGATAATGTTTACGATTAGATCTTAGGTTATCCTTCATTTATGTTGGTAGTAATGCTAGATTAAGTGTATAATTGAGAAATCTAGATCATTAAGATTTTTTGTCCGCAAGATGTTCGATGAAATGTTTGAAAGAACTTAAATGAGCTTTTCATACTTAGCTTATGGAAGTAGTTAAGTAGGATTATTATTGGTTGGATTATACTTGACTATTAATGCTCATTGATCGTTATAATTACAAACGGAAGTTATTGATGATTAAATAATTAGTGAAAAGATTAATATTATGAAAGTGTATTAGTCTTGATTAGTGATTCATAACTAAGGATAGTGTTCATAAGATGTTCTTAGCGTAATTAAACATTCATCATCTCATCTAAATCATTGTCATTCCCAAGATTCATCGCTTCTTTTATTTGATTTCAAAACCGTTTTAGTCATTTTTCACTTTCATATACTTTCGTAATTGGTTTCAAAAACGTAAATTGTAATTTGCTTAGATTAAAATGAATTTTGTATTCTTAGTGAGTTGATCTTCTTTCTCCGTGGATTCGACCCTTAAGTGTTACATACGATATTTTATTTGGCGCCTTTGCCGGAGAAACAAGCAATTAGCCATTAGGATTTGATTTTATTTTGAGACTAAGCTTTCATTTTCTGGCATATGATTAGATTCATACATCTAGTTGAGATGATGAATTTTATTTTGTTTATAGCTACTAACTTGTCTTCCTTAATTCTCTTATGCTTTAGAAGGTATCCAAACAAAAAGAAGAGAATTGGAGAGACAATATCATTTGAGGTGTTGGATATAGAAAATCAAAAGAAAAATCCTCAAACTCCACAACCTCAAGCATCAATATTAAACCCGACACATTCTCAAAAGTGCCATCAACAATAGCAAGCTTTAATGCTCTTCGTTATCATGAGTCGAGATATGAAATCCAACCTCTCTCAATAGAAGCCAATGTTTATGAATTCAAGACAAGTTTGATTAGATTGATTCAAGGCTCTAAGTTCTTGGGGCTAGCAATGGAGAATCCCTATGGTAATTTTCACTCCTTTGAGAGGTTGTGTAGCATGTTTATGATTGGTGGTGTACTTGAAGGTAGTATCAAACTTATTTTATTCTCATTTTCTCTTGGTGAAAAGGCAAGCAAATGGAAGAGAGCCATACCATCTCATTTGGTAAATTCTTGCGATGATTGCAAGAAGATTTTCCTTCTAAAATTTACTCTAAGCAAAAAAGGGTTCAATTTAGAAAGGATATATTGAGCTTCAAACAAGGAATCCATGAAAGTTTTCATGAAGGAAGACTTAAGGGATATACTCAAGATTTCTCCCATCATGGATTCAACAAGCAAGCTATCCTTAATATTTTATATTGAGTAGTTCATAATGAGATAAAGGTGATGTTTGATGCGACTAGCAAAAGGCGTTTTGCAAACTCACCGTAGAACAAAGAGAGCTGCTTGTTGAGAATTTTGTCCAAAGTGGTCAAAGCTACAATGAGGTATGTGATGGTTCGCCTTTAGAATGAGCAAAGGAAAACTACAAATGGAAAAACTTGCAAGATCCATTGAATAAGGTGGAAAATTTCATGATGATACAACAAAGAAGAATTAATATGGTTCATGAGCAACAACAACAAGTTTGTCAAAAAGACCAAGAGGAAGTCAATTTTGTGGGCACCAATGGCTATTTAAACCAAGAGTGTAATCTTGTCAATCAATGGTTTCACCATGAAGTTCAAAGAAATCAACAAGGATACCATAGAAATTCTCTAGTATCTACCCAAGATAAAGAAACAAGAAAGCTATTGAATCAACTCCTAGAAGGTCAATAAGTGGGTTATATTGAGATTGATAAGAAGTTATGAGCAATTTCTAGGAAGACCGATGTTATATGTGATGAGTTGAACTTCAATATTGAGCAATTAGCCTCATATATAGAAACCATAAAATCCAAATTGGTCCAACTCTTTTGGCCAAAAGGGAAACCAAAAGATTTATGTTGTGTCGTGTCACCAATTGTTAATGTTAGGATTGATGAGATATAAGCTCTCAATTATTTAAATGGACCAATTAGAGAACCAAAACATGAAGCAAAGATAAAAAAAAACGTGGGTATGGATTCAAGAAATGATTTATCTTCACCCCCAAGAGATTGCAAGAAGAATAAAGAGTTTCATGATAATAATAATGCTTTGGGTTATGGTAACGTTGAAGAAGCTTTAGTACTAGATGGAGCTTGCTTAGATTCTATTTTTTCCACCACTATGGAAAATGAGGTTTAGAAAAGAAATGGTCAAAAGAAGAGTAAATGCACTAAGGTCAAAAAGAAGAATACATAAGACACCCTCCTTTCCACCCTAAGTGTTTCCATAACATCTAAGGAGCCAAAAAATTTGAAGGACCAACATGAAGATGTCAAAGTTACTAATGTGATGAAAAAAATGCTCTAAAGCTTGCTAAATATGATGAGAAAATCTTGGATGGTGAATGGTTACACTCCTTGTTTGATGATCACAAAGAAAGTGCTAAAAAGGAGGAATTGGGAGAAGATAAGAAAGTTCTTGAAGAGAACAAGAGTAAGATGAAAGAAACCCACCCACCCAACCTTGTTCCATCTTCTAACACTATGAGCTTATATCCCTTGAGGCTCATAGATAGAGCAATTGAATACAAAGTGAAGTTCAAGGGTATTTCTAAACCCTTTGAAAATTTCAAAGCTAAACTTTATCAGGGGTTTCAAAATGACAAAGAAAAACTTAAAGAGTTCCTCTCAAGTGTCCTCACCATCAATCTCCATAGTGGAACACGCTCGGATCAATCCTTCTATGCTCTTTCCACCACTTCAACCGCTCATATGAGTCTCACAATTCAACTTAATCCATTTTCTAAAGTTCCCCACTAGGGCCAAGGTATGGCTTTTTCACTCCTTTTTATATACTATCTTCTTTAGTTCTTTATATCTTTTTTTTTGCTTTTTGTGTGTGTTTGATCTCTTTCTTGAATTTGATTTCACACTAAGACGGTGTGAAGTAAGTTTGGAGAGAGAGATGCTATCTAACGATGTGTTTTATTTTTATTTTACTTATCTTGAGTCTTGCATTATACATGAAACTATGATTTGAAAAAATCCAAAAAATGAAAATTTTGAAAAGCACAAAAAGAAGCATGTAGCTTTGCATTTGCGTATTGCCATTAGGATTGAGTTTAGAAACATATAAGTTTACATTTGCATATGCATTGGAGATATTTGCCTTTTATAAGTTTAATTTTGAATTGAGATTGAAGGCTTTGTTTATAGTTATTTGATGCAATATTTCAACCTTGAAAAACTGAAATCCCACCATTGGACCATTTCCTCTTCGAAAGTTCGACCATTCTAAACTTTGCATGATTTTCCATTTCAACTCTCTTTATAACCAGACTTATCTTGAATCTAAATTTCTTGCATAGTGTGTTAAAATTCATGTTCATGGATTTAATGGGATAGTGATCTTTGATGGGAAAATGGTGATTAGAATCAATGAAAAAGGTGGAAAACCCAAGAGTCTTGTAGATATGGAAGCTTCTAGAAATAGATAGTGCTACTTCTCTAAAGTGGAAAAAGATCATAAAAAGGAAGGAGAGAGCACCAAAAAATAAAAAAATAAAAAAATGAACATGTGCTTGTATATGAAAAAGTTCTCTAGTTAGCCAAAAAGGAAAATGAGAGACTCGGTTTAAAATTTTTTATAGGGATTGAGGTTCATTGTTTGAATGCCTAAGGGTTATAGTGAAAGAGAATCTTGTATCAACATTTGGTCATATTCTCCACTGCTTTTGCGTAATGACTTGCATTTGGTTTCTAGAGAAAGCCACAAACACCATTAAAAATCCTCTCTTTTCATCATTAAACCTTTTTCTACCTACCCAAATGAACTTGACTGAGATTCCATTTGCGAGACCACACTTAAAAGCTAATTGAATGTGAAGAGTTGTCTTGGAATTGATTGCATGTTTGTATTGGTTTTGGGTATGATTAGAGAGTAGGATTGGTATGATTATGGCGAAGTACGAAAAAGAGTAAACTTTTGGACTTTCCATTTTTTAACTATCTTTAAGAACTTAGCGTTGAATCCATTTTCGAACTTTGTGACTTTGAATCCCCATTTTCGCACTACTTTCTCAACTTTCCTCTTGTTGTTTGTATATGTTTCTTTGTTTATAGGTTTTGGAGTGAAAAATGCAACAAAAGTGGATCAAATAAAGTGAAATGGAGCAAAAGAGAAGACTTGATAAATGATGAATGTTGCAGCGGTCTCAAGTAGCAGCTAGAGGACGTCGTGGAGGCCTAGTGGCCTTGTACCGCAGCATGGAGCAGCCGCTGTGGAAGTGACGTGAATGAACTCAAGAATTAATGGCTTGTTACAGTGGGGAGATGTCACCGTGGGGCTTCAGCAGGGAGACTCAGCGGTTTAGCCACACCGGTGGAGCTTATCAGCCGGTCTCAGCAGGCTTGTGTAACTACTAGGGGTGCAGCCATCTGTTCTGGCGGTTTTGTGTGACTGTTAAACCGCTTTTGAGTTTGATTTTTAACTCCTAAGCCGAGTTTGTCTTGGTTTAATTTGTTTTGACCAAACTCTTTTGTCTCTTCCTATAAATACCTCTAAACCTAATTTATTATGTTTATGCTTTGTTTATGGGATTTTCTTTTAGTTTCTTTGAAGGTTTTCATTAAGACTTTGTATGAATCTCTTGGTTTCAAAGTATGAAATCTTGTTTTCCTTTTTAATCTTTCAACTATTCATCTCTTAATCATGATTATGCAAAGATCAAGTATTGCTTTGTTTTTTCATGGAAATGAGTGAATAGTCTTTTTGATGAGTTAAGAGATGGTTGATTACGATGATTTGATGGGTTGATGATGATGTTTCGGACTAGATCTTAGGTTATCCTTCATTTATGTTGGTAGTAATGCTAGATTAAGCTTGTAATTGAGAAATCTAGATCATTACGATTTCATGTCCGGAAAGTGTTCGATGAAAAAAGCATTATCGTGTTTCAAATAACCAAGGGAGCAAGATATAATGAACTTGTTTGAAAGAACCTAAATGAGTTTTTCATACTTATTTTATGGAAGTAGTTGATTAGGGTGATTAGTGGTTGGATTATACTTGATTAGTATTACTCAGTGATTATTATAATTATGAATATAAGTTATTGATGATTAAATGATTAGTAAAGAGATAAATACCATAGAAGTGGATTAGTTTTGATTAGTGATCCATAACCAAGTATAGTGTTCATAAGATGTTTTTAGTATCATCAAAGATTCACCATCTCATCTAAATCATTGTTATTCTCGAGACTCGTTGCTTCTTTTATTTGATTTCAAAACTGTTTTAGTCATTTTCCATTTTCATTTATTTTTAAATTTTTTTTTAAAAACATAAATTCTTATTTACTTAGATTAAAATAAAATTTATATTATTAATAAATTGATTTTGTTTTTTTATATATTTAACCATTAAATAGTATGTACGATAGATTTATTTGATAAACCAGATAAAAACAACTTATCAATACATATATATATATATGTAAGATTCCTATAGCTTCAAATATCTACCGTTTACAGTAAGTATGTGAATATTAAAACTCCGATAAAACAATTCGTCGGTCAGCCAGATAACTTTTCTGTTCATTTGGTCTAACGAGTTCCCACAAAACACGATATACTAAAATATTGTATTAAAAGAAAATAAATCATATCTGCGGGAAAAGATATTAAATTATTGATCCTTATGAAACAACTATTTTGATCTCTCAAAATTAAATCTATTTATAAGGCCATATCAAATTATTTGAGAATCATGTACACAATTTTCATTAAAAACACACGTGTCAAAAGAATTTTCAGCAAACCACATAAATATTCTCAAAATCTGCTCTACAAAAAATAATTTTAAATCAGGTTTTTCTTCAAACACACTATTTATACACGCTCAAAGACAGCCCTGCTAATCATACAATATCCATTAATTATAGGATTGCAAAAAAAAACTAAATCCAAACATCCGATCTAAAATTTTTTATTTAAAATAGAATATGAATCCATCAAATTATTTTATTGGAAAGTGTGTAATCATATCTACAGATATTGGATAAAATCCGAACCGCACTTGATATTCCGTTAGAGTGTCCGAAAATCCGAAAACACATAAATAATCATTAAAAATATCTTAATTTAAAGACTTACCTGAAAAACCTTATAAATGTGAGTTTTGTATGTGTAACACACAAAACCGATCTAAATCCGAATTCGAAAAACCGGAAAAAGCGAAAAAACCCAAAAAACCTGAAAAAACTCGAAAAAATCCGAAAATCCAAAAAAAAATCCAAATCCAAACTCAAACCCGATTGAAACCCGATTTTTTGGGTTTTTATAAAATTTTAAATCTGAAATCTGAACTGATCCGAATCCGATATGACCCGAACCGAATCCGATCCAAAATTTTAAAATTATTCTATTAAAAAATAAATACATAAATCCGTAAAATACTAACATCATCGAGTTTTATCCGGATCCAAATCCAAAACCTGAATTCTCAACACTAATCAATTCCACGAAGACAGACCCATGCAAGCATGACAACGTATTTCCACTCCACACGTAACTACGTGGGAAGCTCACTTCACTCGAAACGAAACAAGCCTCCCTCAAATCCTATCCATCATTTATTGACTTATTATCTCACTTTATTTCTCTATATATACAATTCCACGGGAGCACAGACTCCATAACTCTTTCTTCTAACTAATTAGCACATTTCAAAAACACACACATTATAGTACTACTACTAAACAATCGTGTATTAATTATTAATTATATGGAAAACAATTTTGTTGGTCAACGAAAACAACGCTTCTCCGTTGACCAAATGTCTTATAGAGGAGTACGCCAGAGGAAATGGGGTAAATGGGTGTCGGAGATCCGAGAGCCCGGTAAGAAAACCCGGATATGGCTCGGGAGCTATGAGACGGCCGAGATGGCTGCAGCGGCCTATGACGTTGCGGCTCTTCACTTCCGAGGACGTTGGACACATCTCAACTTCCCGGAGCTCACAGATAGTTTTCCTCACCCAGAAAGCTCTAGTCCCGAACACGTTCAAGCGGCTGCTCAGGAGGCAGCACTGATGTTTAAAGCGGGTGGGTCGTCTACTGAACCAGATATCGGGTCGGGTCAGGGACATTCTCCGGTCGGATTGTCTCCGGATCAGATTCAAGCGATTAATGAGTTTCCTTTGGACTCGCCAAGGATGGGATGGATGCAGGATTTGGAAGTGAATGATTACGAAAAATTGTACGGACGTTTCTTTGGTCAGTACGATAGGGATGAGTTTCTTGAAATGCAGCAACTTCAATCCATATGGGATGCTAATTGATATTGATATACTTAAGTGCTTAAACAATTTTTTTTAATGTCGATGTCACCAAACCATTTAAGGTTTTTCGATTTTACAGATTGATTATTTATTCAGTGAAGTATAATAATTTTTTTGACCCGAAATGTTTTCCTTGGGTTCAATTTGTAATCTTCTAACGATGAAGATGTCCTCATATGTGCCAATGTGATGGAATCAAATTTTCATTCATATATATATATATATAGATTTCTAGGCTGCGCGCGTCTACCAAATGATTTCAAATGGTTTATATGAGAAATACATATGTTCATGCTACAAGGAAAAGACCAATCCAAGGACATAGATAGCGTGAAAAAACCATTCGATAGACACCTTATTCATATATGGTCGTCGTACAGAAAAGATTTTTCATTTTCTACTTAGCATGAATTTCTGGTTTAAAAAAATGAATTTCGGGTTAGAAGCTTAGATTACCAAAAAACATAAACAATCTCAATAACAACTCTTGCAGCAAGAGTATGAACCTTTTTTTTTGCACATGTGTTCACTTTCGGATGGAACACGATCGGATTACGTGAAATGACTTTAATTAACAGACGTCTTCCGGAGTATTTTTGGTAGTTTAATCAGTATTAATAACGACTGTTGCAGTCAAGAGTCTGATTTTTTTTTTAGCATGTGTGTTTAGTTTTCTACTAGGCCTAATAATTGCGTGAGAATTGCATTATTTTTTTTTAATAACCATGATCCGGACTTTAGATTTGCAAATTTACTATATACATATATATATATATGATTTGCAAATTTACTATATATATATATATATAAAGTACGGATCATGGTTTATATATGGTTTGCAAATTTGCTTTTGGATAGATCCTGATCAAATTGACTGTTTGCTCACAGTTAGAGTCAACTTCCGAGATTCCCATGAAGTTCCGGTAAGCGATGGAGTAGGAAAACTCCGTGATTATAAAAATTAGAATACAAATGTGTATAATTTATTCACAATAATCGTAATTGCATTGGTGTCATAGCTAGTAAGTACACTCCGTGTGGGGGCAAGATAGACGATTCCAATGTGCCGCCCGAATCTCCTGGGACCCTACTATGTAGACATTTCTGCTTTAATTAATTTTCCACAAACACTTCTCTAATCCTTAATATTATCTTCAAAACTTTTGATAAATTTAAGTGTTATTTGCCTAGAATAATATTATAATTTAAACTAAGTACTCAATTAATACTCTAGAAAAAGTTTATTAGATTAATATTAATTTTTTTTTAAAAGACAAAAAACTCAAATAAAAATAATATTTATATTTATGTCATTATAAATTAAAATTATTTATAAAAAATTAACTAAAATTAAAAATAACCAGGATTACATAGATTTTGTTTTATCTTAATTTCAGTTTTAACTATATATATGCCATTATGGATTAAAACAATTTAAAAAAATTAAATAAAATCAAATAAAATATTTTTACCAAGATTTAGGTTTTTTTTACTATCCCATGATTTTTTAAAAATAAAATCCTATTTTTTTGTTGAAGGAGCGTATAATTTTTTTAAAAAAATTCCATATTTTTGTTGTTACGATCTGCTATATTTTTTCCTATTTTTCCACCACTAATTAAAAATTATGCGCTAACATTAGAACCAAAAAATCTACGGTAACATATCGACAAAAAAATCTGCGACAAAAAAATCTGCGACAACTAAAAAAGATTTAAATCTCTGCCGTAAAAAAAATTGCACATTCTGTGATAACTAAGTTTTGAAAAAAAAATCTGCGATAACTAAAAAAATCTATGGTAACGATAATGTTAGTCTAGCAATTATTTTTTGTAAATAAAATCTACGGTAACTTCTAGTTGAAATAAACTCTACTACAACGTAAAAAAATTGACGGTGAAAAAAAATCTGCGACAAAAATCTGTGGTTTAAAAAAAAATATGCGAGAGATTTTTTATCAGTGTCGAAATAAAAAATCTACTGCCTCTATCATGAATTTGAAAAATAAATCTATGATAGGAAAAAAATTTGCGATGAATTAAAAAATCTGCAACCACTATCATACATAAGTTTACGACATAAATTAAATATGTGAAAAATATTTGTGGCAAAAAAAATAAATTTGCCATTCTAAAAAATCTGTCATAACATAGAGCCACATATTTATGTCGCATATATATTTGTTAGCGGTGGCAAAACTGTAAATATTTGCTATTTTTTAAAACAAAACCGGAAAAATGTTCATGTGGAATTAATTAGTAATGGCAGTGTTGTAATTATTATTTTTTACCATATGCTTTGAAGGACACTTTTGTGATTAAAAAAAAACTTATTTAACTTTAATTTTGTGTAGATTAGTCTAGTAATTAATTCTACTTGTAGTATTAGTTTAGTAATTTTCCCTATATTTAATTATCAGCCGACTAAATTTTAGTTTTAATTTCCTTATAATAACGGAAAACATTTAGTAAACACAAGACCCCATGAAAGAGATAGAAAACAAATTAAAGAAACAAACTATTATTTTGAATCCAAATAAGGTGATCTAGTGGTAATTGAACCCATGACCTAGGGAATATGGATTGCACCCATCTTACCTTACTACGCTTGAGTTTGATTTCCACTGGGAACAATGTCCCTTTGCTTGGGTCATTTAAATATCTGGGTTTCGGCTCAAATACTTAACTCGTGGTGGATTTGTGGGAAACACCAGCCAAAAGGCCTGCTCAACCTAGAGTAGTTGGCACTGGCCCGTAATTTCGGCTTTGAAAAGCCACGAACGGCTATCCGGTGCTAAAAATTAAAGAAACAGTTTCTTTTTCTATTATTAACAGAATATAGGCTCATCTGCAATAGAAGCAACCACTTTTGGATCGAAGCATTCACGATTATCCGTTCATTACTCTTTTGAAGACAATGCCGGCTCATAGACAATTCCGTGTACCGTCTTAATAATTAAGAGACTCAATTTTTTTATATATATATATATATATAAAGCAATTAAAATATTTCAAAAATTAGATTGAAGAAGGCCTAACAAAAAATTTTAAAATTTTTTTTAGTAAAAAACCTAAAAATAAATTTTAAGGGTCTAAATTTTATTTTGTCTTAGGGCCCAAAATTTTTTTCGAGTCAGCCATGTGTGAAGGTATGGCAATTAATGCTACAGACGTGGGATAAACATTTCTTCAGAAGTTTATGTACGTATACAAACCACAACCCTTAAGAAAAATGGAAATGCACACATCAAATACACATATCAAGAAGAGAACTAAGAAGCTACCAACAAATGCGGAAATACAGTCGTGTCGCTAGCATCCTCAAAGTAAAACGTGTGTCCAAGACTCGCCGTATTCACCAGGGGATCCACCGAGTTCATTCATATATAATAATATTTTTTAGAATCCATAAAAGAGCTTAACAAAACCTGTTTCTTGGCATTAGTCTGATCCTTCTCCTTAATTATTATTAATTGTTATTATTATTATTATCTCCAACTAATAAGAGAAATTTTTTGAGTGTTCTCCATGTGTTCACATCACCTTAGTTAAGCATGCCACATCATTTACCACATCAGCCATCTTATTTCAGCTTATTTCAATTTGGAGAAAATGGCACACCAGCAAATTAAACATCATTCATAAGTTACCACGACAATTTTGTGTCAATAAGAAAGACTCTCTCAATTGCTATTAGGCTTTACCTCAACCCCTAAAATTAGCAACATATCATAAGTAAACAAACAATATGTAACTGATGGCATTTTTTCCGGATTTTTTCCTTTGAAGAGACATATGTTATGTGGTTATTTTAATTTTGGAAAACGTAATAGCGTATGTATCAGTTAAACGACATATGTTTCCTCTCCAAGCGTAATTTGAAGAAACGACAAGTTCACCCTCCTATATAATTCTACGACGGGACGTATTTCTAAAACACATGATTCAGTGAAATCTCCTCTCCCTCAATTGCTTTGGGGAATTATGATTTCATTTCAGTCAATGAGCCATTGCGGTAGAGGAGAAGACCACAAACCGCTCCAAAATGTGATGCTCTCTTCTTCAGAGAACCGCCGATGTGACTTTTGCGGCTTCTAAATCTGAAGTCTCGGACCACCACAAAACAGAGGTAGATTTAGCTAGAATTATCTGTTTCGTCATCTCTACATGCTACATCAATGGAAGAAGCTTCATCGTAGGCATAATTGAATCCATCGACTATATTCTTGCTACTGGATTCTGTTTTGAAATCGGAATTGATCAGTTACTAATTTTGCTATTGATTTTGTGTTGATTTTCCCACTGCATTGATCAAATAGTTACATTTTTTTCTTTGTTTAAGGCGAGAATCAATTGATTAAATGGGTGCTTAAGAATAAAAACTGCATTGTAAATATATCAAAAAATAATTTGGAATATTGCAGTACTAAAGGTTGAACTTTTATCATTTTCTCATCATAATCTCGATGCTTAGAGTTGCTTACCAAAGTGGTTTTTGATTCTTCATTGAACTATATGAGTGATTATATCGTGCTTTTTTCTTCCAGTTACATTTTATTGTTCTCGCATGATGCAAATCCCAAGTTGTTTTAATTTGGACTCATGAAAAAGTTATGGCATGGACTTGGTATATTACTTCTTCTTAGTAATGCTTATGATTAAATTCACAATCCTTATTTACCGGTTTCGATAAGTACTAACGATAATATCTTCAAAAGTCAAATCTAAATCTTTTGACGAATTAATATGTTGTGCATCTAGGCCAAGATAGAATGATACTAGGGAGTTTTATATGGATTTTTTTTCAAATCTCGCATATCAGGACTGCAATCAAACAAGACATTGAGCCCTGAAGACGATGATTCCGTGTTTTCCACAACAAATGGAAGCAAGCTTGCATCACAATCATGAGAATATGAGGCGATCTTTTTGTTTACAACAAACAAAAAGGGAAGGAGTTCTAAGACAACCCAATGCCACTTTTCCAATATTATATACGTAGAAAACTTATATTCATTCTCATTTTCATAAATATATAGCATCATGTGGTATATGGAATTTTCTAAAGGAAAACTGATTTTGAATAAATCCTTTTGTTGATTTTTAAATGGAGTTCCTTGCTTATGAGTGCATACCCGTCGTTTGCTACACCACCCAACTAATTTGTGTTCCAACAAAACAATTCAGTAGCACAGATCTATCTGTTTTCCTTTTCAGTGTTTGATATGTTTTAATTTTCATTGTTCCATTGCATCGCTTCCTTGGTTACAAACTTTGTTAACCCCCTGGTTTTCGACGAGTTCAGTATCTTTCCAAGTCCATTGGCAATTAATTGCTATAATAAATTTCCTTTTCATGATTGTCAAAGCATAATTTTGAAGATAAATGAGATGGTGGGAAAATATATATATATATATATATATATGTCTATTAAAGTGATCCTCACCTTAGGTAGACCTTAATTGACTAGGAGCTACTAATTAAATTGTTACGAGATGTATAAATTTTATTTAATTTTAATTCAAAAATGTATGGGTTTTACATTTGTGTATTTAAAATTCTGTCATAACATAACAAAAATATACCCTCCATTCCTTCCACGTTTTCTTCTTCATTTTATATTAACTTTAGTAATATTTAAAACCATTAAGTTGGTAAGAACAAAATCTTTGATCCTAACAATCTTTCATAAATACGAATTGTATTACAATATTAGCTATCGACTTCAAAGCTAACTAAACTACCAAATATGAAGACATGTACACAGTACAGTACACCATATAAAGTTCCCAAAGAAATACTGAATGAATAGACCGAAACTCTTAAGAAACATGAAGAAATACGTGATTAAGGAAATGAGTTTATTTTCTTCCTCAATAATAGGGGAAGATCTAAAGGCTTATCACCAAGAAGCTAATAAAGAAAAATATAGAGAAAGAGGAGGCGGATTTAGGCGTTCAGAGGCACAATTATTTGCAAGATGCTATTAGAAAGAAAAGAAGGAAATTTTTAATAGAAATTTTAGTCGTTTTTCATTTAGATAAGCAGCTTCTAATAGATATAATCATGGGATAAAAAATATATATTTTGCCTATTTTCAAAATTTGTTACCACATTTTATGAAATGTTAAGCCATAGAAATTAGTATATTTTTGACCTTCCAATCTGAATAGTACCCACACTATCTTTCATGGTTTTAGTGTTAGGTCACAACTGTGAAGAGGGAGAGTGGAGGAAGTGCAAATAAAGAGTGACAATAGATGTGGTGACGATGTAAATGGTGACTAGCATAGTGTTTTTTAAAGATAATGAAAGCATTAATAACTCATAATCATGAACTTGGAAATTTGAGAAAGACTTATTAATCTTACAATGAGATGCTTAAGTAATATATTATACATGTTTGGTTTGTAGAAAAGCAACATGCCTTATATGTTGAGAAAGAGGACTGAGTTATACCAACTTTTTTCCCACATTTGACTATTCCAAAGTAAATGGATGTGATCCACCGTTGAGTTTAACAAAGTTTAGTCATTGTATGAGTGTGTTAATTTTGGTCTAAGTTCTCCTTTTTCATGTAATAGAAACCACATTTGAATTTTACCATGTTTGTGTGAAGCACTATATTATGCTTTGATGTGTTAGTTTGACAAAAAAAAACATAAATCATTGGTGGTGATTGAGCCCAGAGGCATTCCATTTATTTGCTCTCCAAATTAAGCTACCATCAATTGTAAGTAACCTAATTATTATTCTTACTTTATGAATTTGTTGTTTTTATTTTGAATAGAAGTAGCAATAACCTCAAAGAATAGAAGTGCTCAATATGCAGAATGTGTCTCCATCTCGAGAAATAGTAATGTAATAACCATATTTCAGAATTTATAGCAATGATTGTACACTTCTCAAAAACCACTATATTAATTATCAAACCAAATAACATATACGTTTTTAAGAAAATATATTCTTACAAATATCAAATAAATAATTTTTATGTCCGTTACACGAATTTTAATGTCCGTCCCGCGCGCGTAACGCGGGATAACTCCGAGTTACGATAAAACTTGCTTATGGAATTTAATAAAAAAAAAACTGTTTTTGGCATAGAAGTTAAGTTACATTTTTATAGCTAATGTGACTTATCCTTTATGGCCATGTTTTTTTGTACCACGGCCGTAATAGACGAAGGCCTCGTTGATAAATATGTGGTCTTTTTCTTCCTTGACGGCATCGACTGCAATAATCATGACATGTTTTGCTCCAATCTGTTTGGCTTTGCTACTTATCGCTCATAATCTCTGATCTCTCGTTGCCAACAACACCACATTTGCTTTTCTCTTTGCATATTCATATGTTATTTGCAACATTCGTCACACAAATTTATGATTCATCTCACGATATTCCCCATAGAACAACCTCCACGGTCCATCTCATAGATACATAACAAATTTTCATACCAAATGTCCAACACTAAAGTTAGGAAAATGTAAAAATAGTTACCAAGACTAGAAACTAATTTTTTTTTCAACCAATAAAATTAGTTATAGAATAACTAGAGAAACCCGAAAAAATGAGCACATGTATCTTATATTCATTTAATTTTCAGTTATTTGTTTTTAATTGTTTAGACTATGAGATGAGCATAAATAAATAAATAAATTTCGTGGGAAAGTTTCAATAGCTCAAGATAAGGTTTGCTGTTTGCACATGGGAACAAAGCAAAGCAATTCGAGAATGAACCTCTAACATTTTTCCCTCCCATTTTTTCGAATCTCATGTGAACGACCAATCACGTTTCAGAGAAATTTATTTTAACTCCTTCACTAAATGTCACAACTTCACCACTGACAACTTAAATCTCACAACTTCACCACTGACATTAAATGTCACAACTTCACCATTAATTTTTTTTTAACTTCATGATCCATATATGGGGAATATTTAGTGAATCACCATATCAACCAAGTCAGCTCCATTCCTTGGTCATGCCATATCTGCAGCTCTTTATGCTAGGTCAGCTCCTCGTGTCCTTGTCACCTCCTGCACTCCTAATGTGTTCTCTGATCCGGTTTCTGATTCCATCAACTTGCTGCGTCTTCACTAAAACTCTCCTTCACCTTAGCAACGGTATTCATCTTCCTCTTAAGACCATATTGGAGGGTGGCATTATTGTAAATACTATGGTATAGTTGTCTAAATACTTAGTATACTATATTGTATATAAACACTCGATTGAACAGATGGCAATTTAACGAAAAATACAGATGATTTCTTCTTGCTTTAATATGGTATCAAAGCTGGTTATTATACACTAACCAACTCTCCGATCTCGTTTTCTTGATTCTCTGATTTGAACTCAAATCACGTTCTGAAGAGTATCTTGAGTTGTAATATCTACTTCATCTTCTTCAAGCGATTCATATGTGCTATGATTGAAGACTTTGCTTCCGCGATTTCATTTTTTTTTTCTCTTTCGTTCTTCATTTGACCTTAGATTGAGTCTGATTCTTTCATTTCAGCTCAATTTCTTCTTCGATCTACTCAATTTGATCGATTGCTCATACAATTCATCATTTCTTTGACCTGAGATTGAGTCTTTCTTTTTCATTTTCAGCTCAATATTTCTTTAGTATTTGTTCCTTTTTTGAAGTTTCTGTAGCTCGGTTTTTTTTATCATCTATGGCTAATTCAACTTCGACTCATTCGACTCGTCAGATGACAGATCAATACGACGATCCATACTTTCTTCATAACTCGGACCACGCCGGATTGATTCTTGTTTCTGATCGGCTCACTACTGGTGCAGATTTTCATTCCTGGCGTCAGTCTGTACATATGGCTCTCAATGTTCGCAACAAGCTTGGTTTTATCGATGGTACAATTCTGAAACCACTTGTTAATCATAGAGATTCTGGCTCTTGGTCTAGATGTAATGATATGGTGGCTACTTGGCTTATGAATTCGGTTTCTAAGAAAATAGGTCAAAACTTATTGTTCATTTCTACTACTGAGGGGATATGGCAGAATTTGATGTCTAGGTTTAAGCAAGATGATGCTCCTAGGGTGTATGAGATTGAACAACGATTAAGTAGTATACATCAGAGAGCAATGGATGTGAGTACTTACTACACGGAATTGGTTACATTGTGGGAAGAATACAAGAATTATGTAGAGTTGCCTTTATGTACATGTGGGAAATGTGAATGTAATGCAGCAGCTTTGTGGGAGAAACTACAACAACGAAGTCGTGTTACAAAGTTTTTGATGGGATTGAATGATTCTTATGAACCTACTCGGAGACATATTGATGCTGAAGCCAATTCCATCTATTGAAGATGTGTTTAATTTGGTAACACAAGATGAGAGACAGAAGTCTACTAAATCATTTTCGAAGCTGGATAATGTTGTTTTTCAAATGACTGGATCAATTGGTATAAATTCTGGATATCTCACTAGATATAATGAGCTTTCTCCTGGAAGCTTTACTGGACTTACAGAGAATGTTGTTTATGCTACACCTTATACCAACTTCAGGCCACAACAAAAGCCTATTTGTACTTATTGTGGCAGGAATGGTCATACCATCCAAAAATATTAATCATACTGGCACAATTCATATCTCAGAACATCTCATTCTTCATAATGTCTTGCATGTTCCAACATTTAAGTTCAATTTGCTTAGTGTTAGTTCCTTATTGCAATATCAGAAATGTTCAGCTCATTTTTATGCTGATTCTTGTTTTCTTCAGGACCATTCTCAGGACTTAATGATTGGTAGAGGGACTCTTATACACAGTCTTTATATTCTGGAGACTGCTGTCATCTCATCCTCTACCAGCTCATCTTCAACATTTCTCTGTGGATCCTTGATAGTAGATGGTCATCTTTGGCACCAGCACCTTGGATACCCATCTTCTGCCAAGTTACAGCATATGTCTGGTACTCTTTCTATGTCTAAGTCTAGTGTCTCACATTGTGATGTTTGTCCATTAGCTAAACAAAAGAAGTTGCCATTTGTTTCAAATAATCATCTGTCATCATTGTCATTTGATCTTGTTCATTTAGACATTTGGGGTCCCTTTTCTATAGAGTCTGTAGAAGGATATAAATATTTTCTAACGATAGTTGATGATTGTACAAGAGTTACATGGGTTTACATGTTAAGAAATAAAAGTGATGTTTCATATGTTTTTCCAGAATTTCTTAAGCATATTAAAACTCAATATAATTATGTGATTAAGTCCATTAGAAGTGATAATGCTCCCGAGCTTGCATTCACTCAGCTTGTTAAAGAGAATGGAATTATTCATCAATTTTCATGTGCTTATACACCACAACAAAATTCTGTTGTCGAAAGAAAACATCAACATCTTCTAAATGTAGCTCGTGCTTTACTCTTTCAATCAAATGTTCCTTTAGCATATTGGAGTGAATGTGTTCTTACTGCAGTTTTCTTAATCAATAGAACACCTTTTTGGTATTGAACAAATTAACTCCTTATGAAAAGTTATTAAAGAGTAAACCTGATTATAATTTTTTGCGCTCATTTGGATGTCTATGCTATGTTTCTACTCTTGCAAAGGATATAAATAAATTTACCCCTAAAGCTATGCCGTGTGTCTTTCTAGGATATCCTTTTGGTTACAAAGGATACAAGGTTTTACATCTTGATACTAATTTGATCTCTGTTTCTCGGAATGTTGTGTTTCATGAAAATACATTTCCTTTTAAGAACATGTCACATACTGTGCCTAGAACTGACTTGTTTTGCGAAATAATTACACCATTGTCAACTCCTGTTACTATTGACATTGATCATCCTATGGCATTGCATAATCATGGTTGTCAAGGGTCTGCATCATCTTCTACATCATCCTATGCATCTACATCTTCGTCAGACTCTAGCACTGCCAACATACAACAAGAGACTGAACTCACTAGTACAGGACAAGTAACACTTCCCATCGTCAGATCAAAACAACAGACAAAACCTCCAGGTTACTTATCTGATTACCATTGTTCTCTTCTCACACTTTTTGATTATAATTCTTCATTCTTTGGCCCTCATTTACTTTATAAACCGCTTTCAGTTTCAAAGCCTATATCTACAAACTTACCATTTCCTATTTCTTCTGTTCTCACATACTCAAAACTTCAACCTACCTATCAGTCCTATGTTCTTTCTTGTTCAATTGAAACAGAACCATCAAATTTTATGCAAGCTGTGGGTAATCCTTTCTGGAAAAATGCTATGGATGTGGAGATTACTGCTCTTGAACAAAACGGGACTTGGAATGTTGAATCTTTACCCCCATGTAAGTATGTGATAGGGTGTAAATGGGTTTTTACAATAAAATATAACCCAGATGGATCGATAGAGAGATATAAAGCTCGTTTAGTAGCTAAAGGTTACACTCAACAAGAGGGAATTGATTATATTGAAACTTTTTCTCCTGTGGTGAAGCTTGCTAGTGTTAAGCTTGTTTTAGGACTTGCTTCCATTTATGGCTGGACATTAACTCAAATGGATGTTACCAATGCTTTTTTGCATGGTGATCTCAGTGAGGAAATATTCATGAGTTTACCTCAAGGATACACACCACCAGATGGGATTCTTCCTCTTAATCCAGTATGTCATCTACACAAGTCACTATATGGATGGAAACAAGCATCTCGTCAGTGGTACCATTGTTTTTCAAGTGTGATACTTAAAGCTGGCTTTATGTAGTCTCCTAGAGATAACACTTTGTTTGTCAAGAAAACTGGGTCTGTCTTTATTGCTCTATTGGTGTATGTTGATGATATTTTGATTGCATCCAATTGTGATGTTGAGTTACAGGCCCTCAAGGAGATACTACATCAAGCTTTCAAGATAAAGGATACGGGGCCACCTAAGTATTTCTTAGGTCTTGAAATCGCTAGGAATTCTACAGGGATTTCTATTTGTCAAAGAAAATATGCTTTAGACATATTGGAAACAACTGGGTTATTAGCTTGTAAGCCTTCAACTGTCCCCATGGATCCAACTGTTAAGCTTACAAGAGATACAGGAATATCATTGGAGAACCCTTCTGTATATCGTGAGCTTATTGGTCGTCTATTAAACTTGACCATTAGCAGACCGGATATTACTTTCTCAGTCAACTACTTGAGCCAATTTTTGTCAGCCCCAACTGATATACATCTTCAGGCTGCTTACAGAATTGTTCGGTATATCAAAAATAATCCAGGTCAAGGCCTTTTCTATGCAACAGACTCTGATTTATGCCTTAATGCATTTGCTGATGCAGATTGGGGATCATGTCCTGACTCTCGAAGATCGATTACTGGTTTCTGTGTTTATCTCGGCACCTCATTGATCAACTGGAAATCTAAGAAACAACAGACTGTTAGTCGAAGTAGCACAGAAGCAGCGTATAGAAGCATGGCTTTGGCTACTTGTGAACTTTTATGGCTCAATCAGCTACTTCAAGACTTGAACGTCACTGTGCGTACATCTGCCAAATTGTTCTGTGACAACAAGTCAGCAATTCACATTGCCACCAATCCTGTTTTTCACGAAAGAACGAAGCACATTGAGATAGATTGCCATACGGTTCGTGATCAAGTCAAGAATGGTTTCATGAAGTTTTTTCATGTTGCTAGTTCTAATCAACACGCAGATATTTTGACTAAACCGTTGCACGTTGGTCCTTTTCATTCTCTGTTGGATAGAATATCTATTTCAAACCTATATCTACCTGATTCGAATTCAGTTTCAGAGGTTTGAGGGGGGTATATTGGAGTGTGGCATTATTGTAAATACTGTGGTATAGTTGTCTAAATACTTAGTATACTATATTGTATATAAACACTCGATTAAACAGATGGCAACTTAACGAAAAATACAGATGATTTCTTCTTGCTTTAATAGACCAAACTCTCGCTCATTCCTCTGCATTTTCTTCACAAACACATTATAAAAACACAATTTATGTTTTAAGGCTACAAAAATTTCATGAGATATTCTAAAAAAATTAAGATAAGGTTTGTTGTTTGCACATGGAAAGCAATTGGATAATAATATCTAACATTTCCCCTCCCATTTTTTCGGATCTCAAGTGAACGACCAAATCACGTTTCAGAAACTTCCATAAATTTTTATTAATTTATTTTAAATCCTTCATTAAATGTTACAACTTCACCTCTGAGTCAGGGATTCACATGATGGGTACTAAAGCGTGAAAACAAGGTAACGATGAGAAAGCTTTAGAAAAATACATCAAAACCTAACGAAATTAAACAGAGTAGAGACTATCTCGTCTTTTTTCTCTCTTTAGAGCGACAAAATAATGGAAGCAACAAGAATGAGTTTTGGTCTTAAAACTCTCCCTCACCTTAGCAACGGTACTTGTCTTCCTCTTAAGACCAAAATCTCGCTCCTTCCTCTGCCTTTTCTTCACAATAACATCACTCTTTCTTGGCGATCGACAAAACACAACTTATGTGTTAAGTCTACTAGTGAGAGTAGTGACAATGTTGAGACTAGTCGTCCCTTGCCTCATTCTACTCACAATCTTTGGGGAGACCATATCCTCTCTGTTCCGACCGAAAACTCCGTAAGTACCGAGAAAAAAAGAAACACCTACTCCGATAAATATGTTTCAATATGTCTTTGTTGTAGACCATGATTCTTGAGCACGTGATATTTTGTAGGAATTTGATGCACTAGCGACAGAGATTGAATCATTTATAAAACCGAAAGTGAGAAACATGCTAATGTCCTCTCACAACACAGAAAAAGAGAGAATACGTCTCATACACTTGCTTATTTGTCTTGGTACTTCCCATTACTTTGAGAAGGAAATCGAAGAGATTCTAGAGCAGGCTTTTTGGAAGTTGGACCGGTTAATTTCAAACGAAGATGATTTGGAAACAATCGCTATCATGTTTGAGGTTTTCAGATTATATGGACATCAGATTTCCTGTGGTAAGAAATATCAGTTTCCTTGATTCATATCTTTGAATACATGCATATGTTGACCAAAAAAAAATACATGCATATTTATAACATGACATATGTGTTTGGCTATATACATATTTAACATATATATCTTGCTTTCAATTTAGATGTGTTCAATAGATTCAAAGGTGTGGATGCGAAGTTCAAGAAACATCTAGTCAGGGATGTTAGGGGAATGCTACAGCTGTACGAAGCAGCGCATCTCGCAATACCCTCAGAAGAAATAATGGACGAATCCCTGATTTTCACAAGGTATCACTTGGAATCTTTGGCCGGCCAAGAAGTGACCGCTCCTCATATCTCAAGACATATACTTAACGCATTGTACAAACCTCGGTTTCTTAACATGGAAATAGCAACTGCCCGGGAATATATTTCTTTCTATGAAAAAGAAGATCATGATGAGACGTTGCTCAAGTTTGCGAAGCTCAACTTCAACTTTTGCCAGCTCCATTACGTTAGAGAGCTAAAATCTCTCACCAAGTACGTTGGTCTAGTTACATTTATCTTCCCAGCGTTTCTTATTGATCTTAGTTTTCTAACAATAACTCATGAGTTAACGGATCTCTTAGATTTCATGAGAAACATGTTAGGAATGATATAGCTGAAGACAAATTTATATAAATTTTAGGCTTCCGCTACAGGATTCCTAACACTTTTTTTTAATATTGGTTTTTACTGGCTCTCCTCCAATTAAATCTCTCTTTTGGATTGAAATTTTTTTTATCAGGAGGTCGATTGGTTACGGCTTTTAGTGTAGATTTTCGCCGTAAGTTTTTGGTTGTAGAAATTTTTGGTGTAAAAATTGTTATTTTAAATATTTTTAAAATTCTGACCGGTAACAAAACTGAAAAAGTTATCATATAAAGAAATTTTGTTAATAATAAAATATTTAGGAACAAAATACAAAGACTCAAAAATAATTGGTATAAAACCAAAAATTTCATCAACAATGGAAGAAACGAAATTAAATTTGGGAGAATGCATTTCTCTTGAGGAGTTTCCGAATTATGAAGATAAATATTATGTGTTTTACATGATTAAATGTGAAAATTTTATTTATATTAGCATAAAATAATTAACAAGAAAACACATGTTTAGGGTTTAAAAAGTAGGGTTAGTAGCCCAACTCAATCCGGATAAGCGAACTAATTGACAAATAAAAGAAAATTTTCTTTAATTATTAAATTAAGGGATGTAGAGAAAGAGATTTATCAATTATCACGTAATTGATGGTGTAGACATCAATTTATTACTTATTAAAGTTTAAATATTGACAATTTATCAAATAAAACAACAAGCAAATTTATTACTATAGAAAAAACTAGAAATTTTATTAATTTCCTGTAATTTATTATTTATTTTGAGTTGTTTCTGACTTAATTAATAAAAAACAATCAATTAAAACAATTGTCACGTAACTTTTAGTTTTAAAAAATTACAGCCTAAAAAACCTCATTTTTGGACTTTAAAATAAACTAAGAAGAAAGTAAAAGTAGCAGATAGGTTTTAAAAACTGTAGAAAAAAATCTTCCAAATGTGATTGGTTGAAAAATAGCTGTTAAGATTTTAAAATTATCTGAAACCCTTAAAACTTACAACCAATCAGCCCATAGGTAAACAAACTATTCATGTCGGTAACATATTCATGTCAGATCAATTGAACTCTGTTATCATATAAAATTTCATGACCTTCCAATTTAAAATCAATAGGTAATACTGTATGTGGAATGGCCTATGCCTTTTATATTAATTGTACTTTAATCTAGTCTAAGATTCTAAACATTTTCTGTTTAATGTTTATGTGGTTGAAGATGGTGGAAGGATATTGATCTTCCATATAAGCTACCTTACATTAGAGACAGGCTTCTCGAGACCTTTGTCGGTGTCATGGCGGTTTATTTGGAGCCACACTATTCCCTTGGGAGAATTATAGCCACTAAAGTTTCCCAAGTTATGGTAGTTTTGGATGATACATGTGATGCATATGGAACTATCTCTGAAGTTAGAAGTCTCATTGATTCTTTGGAAAGGTAGTTAGTAAGTATGTCTCATGTATGTATTTATGTATCAGTGATCTTATAATGACGTCAACTTTTAACGAGTACATGCATGGGAAAATCCATAGGTGGGATCTTGGTGTTATTAACGAACTACCAATCTGTTTGAGAATCGTCATCCAAAGTATAGTGGAAACTATGGACGATATTGAAAGAGAAATGAAGCCGCGAGGAAGATCCTCTAGTGTGCAATACACCGTAGAAGAGGTATTCCAACCAATTAAGGGTTTACTTTCGCTCAGTGTCTTATAAATAATAATGTTTTGTGTATTTCATTGAGAATTGTTCAGATAAAGAGAACGGGGAGAGCGTACGCAAAAATATCAGAATGGGCACGAACAGGTCAAATTCCAACCTTTGATGACTACATTGAGGTTGCGATTGATTCTACAGGGATTAGATGTTTTTCAATGTACAGCTTTATAGCGATGGAAGATTGTGATGAGAATCAGACGAATGAGTGGTTCAAATCCAAACCCAAAATCTTAAAAGCTTTGTGTGTTATATTTCGTCTTGTAAACGACATAGCCGGCTTCGAGGAAGAGATGAGGAGAGGAGAGGTGGCTAATGGAGTGAACTGTTATATTAAGCAACATGGGGGTACCAAAGAATTGGCGGTTAGCGAAATGGAGAAGATGATAAGAAATAATTATAAGATAGTGATGGAGGAGTTCTTGACGATAAAAGGTGTACCACGTCCAATTCTGGTACGGCTCCTCAACATTATACGACTGATGAATGTGTTTTACGACGAGGATGATGGATACACTAATCCCCATGAAAAGCTCAAAGACCTCATCACCTCTTTGTTCTTCCAACCTCTTCCGCTTTGAAGACTTCGCTACTTGCTAAAAACAATCCTCTACACTTGTTTGTTGCTTCCAAATGTCCCCTTCCTTTATACTAGATGATTCTATGCACGGTTTTTTTTTTCTTTTCATAAAATTTGAATTTCTAGTTTTTAAGGTTTTGCACTTTCGACTATATTTAAAAGAAAAGACTTGTTAGTTTTTTACTATTTACATCGTATGCTATTAATTTTTCTTTAGAAAATTTGTTATTTCTCTAAGTTGTTCAAAGTTTTAAAAAGTAATTACACAAGCACAAATAACCAAATAAAGTTTCGCATATGATGGTGATAGGAAAAATAAGGAAAAATAAAGATAAACATTTGATTTTTAATTTTTTTTAAAAATTTATGTTTAAATAACATATAATTTTATCATTTAATACAAATTCTTACAAATAGTTGGCTCAGTACACCTTCAAAATCATTAAATGAATAACATATAATTTCAACCATATTTTGAAAGCATTGAATGAATAACATGTGATTTCGACAAGAGCTTTAGCTCAACTAGTTGATGTACCCGCATAGTACACGCGAAATTGGGTTTAATTGATTAAATCGAAGATAACACATGTATCCAATTAATAATAACATAAGATATTAATAACAAATCCAAAAATAATTCCAAAAATTTAATTGATAATAAAGATCAATAACTTTAAAGTAGATTAATAATCACAAAACAATCCCAAACATAGAAATAAAAGAGATAGAAACGAAGTCTTTCACATAAAGCTAATGAATGTTTTGGAAAACTTCATTCTACACAACGTTCAAATTGTTTTTTTGGGCTTTCCATCTTTATCCAAAATTAGGATCTTCAAACAATTTCTAAATGTCATCCTAGAAAGCACAACATATAGTTGCATGTGAGAGAAGACTGGCCTTGGTAAGTGATATCATGCTGTTTTACATACATTTAGGATTTATTTCACATTAAATTGTTTATGTTTTATAAGTTTGATTGCTTCTTTGGAGGTGTTTTTGGTTTTTTTTTTTGTGTTTTCTCCTTATTAGGTCATATGCATCGATTTCGATAATTTTGAGACAATTATGGTCTTCCAAAAATTGATGCGAGGTTAAAAAGAATCAAGACAACGGAAACATCCCAAAAATTGCATATGAACACCGTTAGAACAATGATATTGTCCACAGTTGACCCAAAGTTAACCGGATCTAATCCAGATCCAAATCCGACCTAGTTCGCGACAGGTCCACATTTTTAGTTTAAAAACCTTCTTTTTACCTAATTTTTGAAGGAAACATTTGGGGAAGACAAAGGAGGTAACAGTGGAGAGCAAACACCCAGTTGGGAAGGTCTTTATGGCCTTGAAGACCCCAAACAATGGGGATTTAATTGGAGGAATTATGCATCAAACTAGAAGATTTGAGTATCTCCTCCACCCCATCCTTTGGGTATGTTTCTCAAACTCCTTTTTGATGTTTTCTTTTTACTTTTATGTTGATTTGGGTTTCTTAAACCTTGTTTTAGAGATTCTATGCGTGAACCTGATTGGAGAGTATATGGATTTTATTTTCTTATGCTTAATGCTTCTCTTTCATACAATTCCTATCATGAAAATGAGCTTAGATGAATGTTAGGGATGAATCTAATGAGAAATTGTGTTGGGTGATTCTTAATTTTGCCTTGAAGCTTGCTAATCTTGATAATCACTAATGGAAATTGGGATTCTTTTAGATTAGGCATGAAATTTGGATTTTGGATTATTAAGTTTATGGTTTAATGATTTGTGTTCTTGATTTATCATCTAGAGTATGATTATGATTCTAATGAGCTCATAAATGCATCTAGTGTAGGATTTGGGTCTATGAATTTCTTGAATCATTTTTTCTGATTGATTATGATTATTATCTAGAGAATGATTATGATTCTGATTGACCAGCTAGGATATTTGACCGGATTTTAATTAAACTCTTGCCTTTAATTTATTGTTCTTAACAAGATTTGTGCTCTCTTTGGTATCAATTTGATGATTTGCTTATTATGCTTGCTTGGGACGCATGTCTTTAATCATATTTTGTTGAGTGTCACATCACATAGGAATATGGATGTGTGCTTAGAGCTTAAGATCATTGATTAGAGAGTTTGAACCTGATCGGAAGATTACTGCATGAATCCCTTTAGGAACAAAGTTTAGAACTTATTCTTATTGCTTCTTAGGAACGTCTAGTATCAATCGGGAGATTTGGAATCTATGATTCTTTAGTTAGCTTAGCTAGATCACATGAGTGGATATCTTGAATCGTAGATCTCTAATTTCCTTGTTATCTAATAGAGTTTTACACAAGTCTTATCCTTAGAAAACTAGTGAAAATTTCCATAAAAGTCTATTTGGTCACACTTAATCTCTAGAAACAGAAATCATCAATCCCATTTTTTCTCTCCATTATTTTTAGGAGTTAGCTTAGTTTATGACTATCTTAAATTAGAGACTACCATCATCTTTTTAGGCTTGGTTTATTGTAGACATAGTCAAGCACTAGTGTTATATACCTCTTTTTTCGATCCTAAAATGTTACATCGACGTATCATTTTATTGTGGTAGTGTGCACATTAGATTTTAATTGATGTGGTGATAAACATTTAATAGTAAGAACAAACCAACATTAGATAACGGACCTGATTGGTTGCAAGATTTAAGGGCTTTAGGTAATTTAAAGTCTTAACAACTATTTTTCAACTAATCACACTCTGAAGACTTTTTTTCTACAGTTTTTAAAGTCTAACGGTTCATTTTAATTTATTATTAGAATAACTTTTAAAAATCCCAAAATGAGATTTTTTAGGCTGTAGAAAAAAATGAAGTGACGTGAAAATTATTTCGAATGATTTTTTTTTGTTTTGTTAATTAATCAACAAATTTTTTTTAATAAATAATAAATTACAGCAAATTAATAGCACGTAATGCAACAAATAAGTTACAAATGCTTTAATAGCACGTAATACAACAAATATATTTTTTTTTGTTTCTAATGTTTTATTTTGTTGAACTATCTATATTGAACAAAAAACAATTCAAACTAAATAATAAATTTATGTTGAATTGGCACAAAAATTTCAATGGATTCCCGAAGCAAAACACATTTGCCAAAATCTATTCAGTTTCTCCCATTTATTTATGAAATTTTTGGTTATTAAACCAATTATTTATGAGTTTTTTATTTTATTTTTATGTCATCACTTCGATTTAAATATGGTATAGTAAAATTTATTTATGCGATAATTTATCCACTTTTCTTACCAACCAGATTTTTAAAAATATTTTAAGTCATATTTTTACAATTTCTGTTACCAAAAGACTTTTATAAATATTTAGTTAACAGTAACAGTTCTTACAACAAAACTCTCTACAGTCAAAAACATACCGTGACGGTCTTAACCAATCGGCTCCAACGTCTTACCTTGGCTCTTATATTAAATGAGTTCAATAGCATTTGCCCACCAAAATTGTCATAGTTTTTATTTCGAAATTTACAGAATTATAATTTGCGGCGAAAATTGTTTTAATAGTAGATAAAACTTAATTCCTTAAAAATGTAAAATAAATGAGTCTAATTGGGTTATTTATTTTCTTTTGTTAAAACTTAGTATTAGACTGGTATAATCCGGTAACTCATTTAAACATATGAAACTTTATATGATAAAGTCAAAGATGATTTGATCTAATGGTTAAGTCCTTTGGTTACCGAAAACTATTGAAATTAAACTTGATTTTGGATTCAACTTAATTATGGGTTTATAATCCAATTATCCATTAATGGACTAAACCCAAAATTAAGCCCAAGTTCTAGAATGTCTCTAGAAATATCTTAAAGATCATCACCTCCTTTAAGTGTTCTAGAGAATTCTATTAGATAAATATCTAAGGATTAGTGTAGAATAATCTAGATAATTTTAACATAAAAATCTAGATATTATATTAGAGAGTTCTAGAGATTAGAAGAAGATTTGTAGTTTTGGAGCCTATAAATAGCTCCCTCCTCTCCCATTTGTAACACAAGTCGAGAAAGTGAAATAAAAGCTAAGTTTAAAGAAAGAGTGTCCTTCTTCATAAGTTCTTAATTTCTCTAAGAGTTTTTCCAAGTTCTTCAAAGTGTCCTTCCATTTTCTCCTTCATACTTAGAGGGTCTTTTGGTTCTTTCGGGTTTCTTGGGTATTACGGTCTTGGGCTAGTGCTAAGCACTATCAGAGATTATTTCTCTACATGGTATCAGAGCCATTCTAATTTTGTGCTCATCAAGATCGGGGTTATAGAGAGCTCGGATTTATTCTAAGTATGGAATCAATGGGTCGTGTTGTTGGATTGGGAATGAAGATCTTAAACCAATCTAACTACCGGTTATGGAAGTCATGTATGGAGTCATACTTGGTGAGTGAGGACTTATGGGATGTCGTCGGTGGTAGTAGCACTACACCACCAACGGGAGATGCTGCAAATGCGGAAGCAATAAAAGAATGGACACGGAAGAATGCCAAGGCGGAATTTGCTTTGAAGAGATCAATATCCTCAGGAGTGTTTGAGCATGTGTCAAGGTGTACATCCGCTAGTTCAATTTGGCGAGCGTTAGATCAACTATTCAACAAGAAAAATGAGGCTCGGTTACAATTATTAGAGAATGAGCTGGCGAATGCGAAACAGGGGGAGTCTTCTATCTCAGAGTTTTTCGTTAAGGTAAAAAATCTTTGCTCTGAGATTAATACTCTTAATCCGGAGGAGTCCATTTCGGAAGCTCGGTTGAAGCGGTCTATTATTCGAGGTCTACGACCCGAGTATACACCGTTTGTGACTTCAGTTCAAGGATGGGCTACACAACCTTCCTTGGAGGAGTTTGAAAATCTGTTAGCTTCGCAAGAATCTCTAGCCATGCAAATGACAGGAGTTAAAATTCATGATGATTCGGGTAGCGCTTTTATAGCTCGGAGGCAACAAAGTTTCAGAAAAAAACCCATAGATGGTGGTGCAAAAAATAATGATAGACGAGAAGGATCCTCTATGGGAGAAAAGAAGCGGTTCAAGTGCTACCGGTGTAGAAAACTTGGGCATTTCAAAAAGGATTGTCGAGTCAAGCTGAAAGAAACAAATATGGCGAAATCAAAAGGTTATACTGAAGACGAAGATTGGGGAAAATGTTTCACGGTGGAGGATGCATCTTCAGGTACATCCAAAATTAAAAATCTTGGAAATGATTGGATTGTGGATTCTGGTTGTAGCCATCATATTACCGGAGACGAGAAGTTATTTTCTAGTCTTCAGCGTCATGACGGAAAAGAAGCCATCATTACCGCTGACAATTCAATCCACCACGTTGAGAAGGAAGGGACAATTGTCATTGAAGGAGATAACGGAAGTCCAATTACTCTCAAGAACGTATACCATGTCCCTGGAGTAAAGAAGAATCTTCTCTCTGTGGTAAATGCGGTGGACTCAGGTAACTATGTATTGTTTGGCCCAAGAGATGTTAAATTCCTGAAAAATATAGAAGAATTAAAGGCGGATGTGGTTCACACTGGAGCTCGAGTGAAAGACTTATATGTTTTATCGGCCTCTAACTCGTATGTTGAGAAGATGAGCACCAATGATAATGCCTTTATATGGCATGCCAGACTTGGTCATATAAATATGACTAAGCTCAAAGTTATGGTGAATAAGAATTTGGTTAATGGGCTCCCAAGGTTGAAGATTCAAGATGACGAAAAACTTTGTGAAGGTTGTCAATATGGAAAATCACATAGGCTTCCATTTGACAATTCTACCTCACGATGCGGTGCTCCTTTGGAGAGGATCCATAGCGATTTGATGGGTCTAACGAGAACACCCTCATTCTCCGGGTTTCGATACATGTTGTTGTTCGTTGATGATTTTTCACGGTACACCTGGATATACTTCGTAAAGGAAAAATCAGAAGTATTTTCAAGATTTCAAGAATTCAAGGTTACCGTGGAAGGCGAGTTGGGTCGGAAGATCAAGACTCTAAGGACGGATAATGGAGGAGAGTTTATGTCAAAGGAGTTTCTCTCTTTTTGTCGAGATCAAGGTATCAAGAGGGAATTTACATGTCCATATACACCTCAACAAAATGGAGTAGCGGAAAGGAAGATCCGACACATAAGCGAGACGTATAGAAGTTGGCTACATGACAAGAATTTACCTAAAACCTTATGGGCGGAAGGAATGAAATGTGGAGCGTATGTCATCAATCGAATGCCACTAAGTCCAAACAATATGAAGTCTCCTTATGAGATGGTTCATGGGAAGAAGCCAACGGTAAAATATCTCAGGATATTTGGATCAATTTGCTACGTCCATGTTTTCAACTCTCAAAGGACAAAGTTAGAGGCAAAGGCGAAGAAATGCATCTTTGTTGGTTATGATGAACAAAGGAAAGGATGGAGGTGTATGGACCCTGAGACACATCGATACATCGTGTCTCGTGATGTTGTATTTGATGAAGTTTCCTCATTTTATGGGCCACCTCAAGTCTTGGTTGAGCAAGATGGTGCGAGTTCCTCCAGGATTGATAAACCAGTTCTCCAAGTACCAAGTGAGAGTAGAAGTTCTGGAAATGAGATGCATGGTGAAAGGGGAAGCAATGACCAAGAAGAAGAAAAGGAGGAAGATCGTGACTCCTTGGCTGATCAACGACTAAAAAGGAACATTGTCAGGCCTGCTCGGTTTAGATATGAAGAGTTTATCACTAACTTCTCTTGCTTCTTTGCAGCCCCTTTAGATGAGGATGAACCATCATCTTATGAAGAAGCAAAAGGAATTCAAGAATAGGAAACTGCAATGAATGAGGAGATAAACGCTCTCATAAAGAATGAAACTTGGGCTTTAGTTCCAAAACCCAAGGATGTCCAACCCGTGTCTTGCAAATGGGTGTATAAAATAAAACGGAAAGCAGATGGGAGCATTGATAGGTTTAAAGCAAGACTGGTTGCTCGAGGGTTCTCTCAGAAGTACGGAGAAGATTATGATGAAACCTTTAGTCCAGTAGCGAAGATGACTACGGTACGCTCACTCTTATCTTTAGCTGCAAGCTTTGGTTGGAAGTTATGGCAACTAGACGTGAAAAATGCATTTCTATATGGTGAGCTTGATAAAAACATCTTCATGGAGCAACCACTTGGTTTTGAATCTCGAGAGCATCCTGATCATGTGTGCAAGCTTAAGAAGGCTTTGTATGGGTTAAAACAAGCTCCAAGAGCTTGGTATGGTAAGATTGCTCAGTATCTTCACTTTTGCGGTTATGGGGCATCAAATTCCGATCCAAGTTTATTTTTCAAGAAGAATGGAGGAGTCCACGTAGTAGTTCTTATTTATGTGGATGATATGATAATTACGGGAAATAATGAAGCTGAAATTGCTCGTCTACAAGAGGATATGTCGATTAGGTTTGAGATGAAGAAGTTGGGTGAGCTAAATAACTTTCTTGGCCTAGAGGTTGAAAGGGTGAAGAATGGAATATTCATTGGCCAACAAAGTTATGCAAGAAGAATTGTTGAGAGATTCGGAGTACACGAAGGAAAGACACGCACTACTCCGATGGATGTGAATATCAAGCTTAGACGTGATGAAGGATCCTTACTACCTGATCCTCGACCTTATCGCGCTCTTGTGGGAAGTCTTCTATACTTAACCATTACAAGACCGGACATCGCCTTCGCGGTAGGTCTCGTAAGTCGGTTTATGCAAGCACCAAGGAAGCCACACTTAGAAGCAGCAAAGAAGATATTGAAGTATGTCAAGACAACTCTTGGGATGGGCTTGGTGTACAAGTACAATACAAAGATCGCTCTACATGGTTTTACGGATGCTGACTTTGGTGGAGATCTAGATGATCGAAAATCTACTTCAGGTTATGTGTTCTTATGTGGAGACACAAGTGTTTCATGGTGCAGCAAGAAGCAAGCAACGGTGTCATTGTCTACCACTGAAGCGGAGTATAAAGCTTCTACACTCGCAGCTCAAGAGTGTATATGGCTTCGAAGACTCCTTGAAGATTTGTTCGAGCCTACAAACAAGCCGGTGACAATCTATGGAGATAATCAAAGTGCTATCAAGTTGGCTAACAATCCGGTGTTTCATGCAAGGACAAAACATATTGAGTTAGAGCATCACTTTATAAGGGAGAAGGTGCTTGATGGAACAATTGAAGTTTTGGAGGTTCGAAGTGAAGACAACGTTGCAGACATATTCACTAAGGCATTACCAAAAGGTCAATTCGAGATACTTCGTTCAAAGCTTGGGATGGCTGACAAAATCAAGTTTAAGGGGAAATATTGAAATTAAACTTGATTTTGGATTCAACTTAATTATGGGTTTATAATCCAATTATCCATTAATGGACTAAACCCAAAATTAAGCCCAAGTTCTAGAATGTCTCTAGAAATATCTTAAAGATCATCACCTCCTTTAAGTGTTCTAGAGAATTCTATTAGATAAATATCTAAGGATTAGTGTAGAATAATCTAGATAATTTTAACATAAAAATCTAGATATTATATTAGAGAGTTCTAGAGATTAGAAGAAGATTTGTAGTTTTGGAGCCTATAAATAGCTCCCTCCTCTCCCATTTGTAACACAAGTCGAGAAAGTGAAATAAAAGCTAAGTTTAAAGAAAGAGTGTCCTTCTTCATAAGTTCTTAATTTCTCTAAGAGTTTTTCCAAGTTCTTCAAAGTGTCCTTCCATTTTCTCCTTCATACTTAGAGGGTCTTTTGGTTCTTTCGGGTTTCTTGGGTATTACGGTCTTGGACTAGTGCTAAGCACTATCAGAGATTATTTCTCTACAAAAACGTAAAGATCTTAGAGGTCACATGTTTGATTCACGTTGGGAGTAATATGTTGATGTACGGACCCACAAACGCATAACCTCCTAATCATAAAAAAAACATTATATGATAAAAGGTCTAAATGAGTTTGTTTTCATATAACTAAACCATTTATGATTGTTATATAATAGTTTTGTGTGTTTTATTATGATTTTTTCCTTGCATTTTCTCGTCTTCTTGTTTGTTCAACTCAAACATACTTTTATAATTAAATGACAAAAAGATAATAAATGTGTGGTTTATGCTCTCAACCATTGAACTCATTTAATAGATAGAATTCCAATCAAGAATGCATTAAAAGTTTGGAAACACAAATACTTTTTTAGCTATAAGACCGACACATTGGCTTCCTTTTTTTTTTGATAAAAAAGAAAGCAGGCTTCCTCGTGAAAGTGATGGTTGGCCTTGTGAATCTTCTTGTCTCTGACATTTTCTGTATACACTTGAAGCCTTGACCACGACAGCCTTCACCAAAATATGTGAGTAGCTGTCAAAATATATCTGCCATGACAGCGCTCACCAATGGATGGGTTCACATAAATGATTAAAATTGAAACTTTTTTTCAACCCTTGAGTAGCTGTCAAAAGAGTGTTTTCGTTCACAAATAATGCAGGCGAGATTCCTAAACAAACTTTTCATTTTGAAAATTTCAGGAAAAAAAGCTGACGCTGTGAAGTGGCTCCAAGGCAACACCTGATTTCATTGCTTCAGGGCATTCAAATGTCTCAATCAACATCCCGGCCTTCAAGAAACAGAATGGAAGATATGACAGAGGACAGCACTTTTCCGATACCAATTCAGTGGTCCATCCAAACTGCAGCATGGAATAAGAATGAAAGCTCCAGGAGCAATGTAGGAGAAGTGAAGGCTAGCCGCCGGTCCAACAACGTGCCTGTTACAATGGGAGACTACTTATGTAGCCCTTCACAAAAGGAAAATGTTGCCACAAGAGAACCCACAACAGTAAGCCAAGTGATTCGACAACTCATTAACTTTTTCATTCCTTTTAGATGATGGACTTCTGAGATGTTTCTTGATATGGTGGTTTCAGACATACATGTGCAAGAACAACAGAATGCACTATTCAGGTCCTTTGATGCCTCCTGGTGGTAGCATTGAGGACATGATGAAAGATCACGAGGGACGAATCCAAGAAGCTGTACGCTCCCCCCTTGAGAAATCTGCAACAAAGAAGGACAAAGATATCTCAGTCAAAGCATGTGCTTAGTTGAAGCATGAAACAAGAGAAAAAATCGAAACCTGAACTGTTATTATGTGGTCTTTGCACATAGCAACCTCTGTTTCATGCTATGCTCTTTTCTTTTGGTTAGGGGTAGCAAACGAATGTGTATATTTAGAACTACTGGTTTTAGTAGTGCAAGTTAATTTATATATTTAGTTTAATAACTGCAGAATACATACTAGGGGTTTTCAGAAAGCAAATCTTATTATATAGCATAGAAGTGCATTATTCTTACATACAAAGCCAGCGAAGTAAGCTATACATTTGGCTTAACAGAGACAATATATATTTAGGTAATAAAAAGCCTCAAGTTCTCTTAGAAACTAGCATCAATTTCAAACATAACTTCTAGATATCCAGCTTGGGTTTCCGGCTAAGTTCCAAGTATTGACCGCCCATTAACTGCAAAATCTCTTCCCACAAGTTTTCTGATGAAGCTCCACATATTAAATCCGAGCTACATGCAACAACATGCCAGTAACCTGATTCAATCTCTTCTCTGAGCTGATCTAGCTGCCAACCGGCATAACCAACAAAGAATCTAAAGTCCTGTGGCTTAAGAATTCCGTTCTTTACAACTACAGCAGCTTCATCCAAGCTGTTTCGAAGACCAAAGTTAAGACCAGGCATGACTTCTTCAAATCCAGGTAACTTGGTTTTATCGCCGGTTTTCAACAGGAACATGCTCGCTTCAAGAGGTCCACCAAAGTACAAGGAACATTCTGAAAACGTAGTAGCGAGCTCGGTTTTAGTTGATTTCATGTGCTTGATGTTTTTATGAAGGGGACGGTTGATAACAACTCCAAATGGCCCTTCTAGCGGGTTTTTTGTTCCTGCTCTAAGAAGAAGCACAACAGTTCTCGCAAATGTTCTATAACCATCTAGCTTCTCTGTAGCAACTAGAACACAGCCAGTCTCAGGAAAAGGAATCGGGTGTGCCCATTTCACGCCTATCGGTTCTGATTCATGAGATATTGTAGCTGGTTTATGACCCTCAGCTTCTGCCTTTTCTTCCTGTCACATCATTCAAAAACCGTAAACCCCACTGATTTATACATACGATGCTAAACTTCATCTAAGATATCTACAGCTTGAGGAGAAGTGGGTTTACCTGCTCCTTCATAAACAAGTTAGCTCTGAACTCTCTCCAATCCTTATTTAAGCCAAAGGACTTCGGAGTGGCGTAATCACCTGATTTGTTTCCATTAGAAGGCTTGTTTTCCTGAGAAGCATCTCCTTCATGAACCAAAAACGGCTCCACAATTGTAAGAATCAGAAAGGAGTAGACACCACATCATTATGATATTAAAGATTACAACTTTCGGAGCATTGAAGATCCTCACAGAACAAAACCAAACCAATGGTACTAACCACATCATTATGAAATTAAAGATTACAACTTTCTAAGCATTAACGATCCTCACAAAACCTAACCAAACCTAGAAGAATCTCTTTCAAATAACTCAAATGTAAAAAACCACATAAGTTTAAGTTAAACAGAGAACACTAACTGTCAAGAACTAAGCTAAGTATTGAATCATATACAAGATCCAATTTTTTTGTTAAAAACAAAATTTCACCCACAATTTAAGATTGAAAATTACTATGATCGATCATAATGCCTAAAATTCTCAAATTTCTAACTAAATCAAGCAAGAAAAATATTTTTAACGCATGCAAGTTTGATTAAATTACAGAAATTTAGCTTTCAAATGAAATAATTGAAGTAGTACCAGAGGCTGAAGAATCATCGTTACTCTTCTTCGATGTAGCTTTAACAACCAAAGAACGATACCCAGAAGAATAAAGCTTACTCTTTCGAAACCTAATCTCCAAGGAACCGATTTTGCCAGATTGGGATTTCTCAAAGATCAATCCTTTCGCAGAGGAGAAGATAGGGTTTCGGATCGCCGAGTCCTTCACTTGAAGGGTCCACATATCCATTCCTCGGAAACTCCGATAAGAGAGTGAAGAAGTTCCGAAAGTGTTTTAAGTTTGATTCGTTAGAGAAGCGATGAGAGGAAAAAGTCGAAATCCAAGAGAGAGGCTGAGGATATCTGCGATTGATAGGAACGTAGCCAGAAGACAAAAGAAATTGGAAAAATAAAAAAGAAGACAAGAAAAAGGAGAAAAAAAATATATGTTTTTTTTATAGCAAAATTCTTGGGTTTTGATTGGTTGAATTTTCTATAATCCCAACGATTTTTTACGGAATTTTGTTTTGTAGTAACTAATAACGATAAGAAGAAGTACTGTAATGAACTGCATAATATGTTTGAAAGAGCTATGATTAAGGATGGATGATCCAAAAAATTATGAGATATGAGGCTAATTTGTGGTTAAGATAATTGGATAATCATGATTATTCGGTTAGAGATGCCGATTTTCGAATATATAAATACATTTGGTTGGATCGCAAGACTTAAAAATATTATTTTCGATTGGAAGCACAAAGAAAAAAGAAAAACTTTGATTAATATTGTTGAATATCAATAGCGATTTCTTAAATTGGTAATTAGTATAGGAGTTCTGAACCATTCACATATTGGAAGAATTTCAAAGTCTAAATGCTAAGTCAGAGACAAGAAACGTTGAGATCTACGTACGAAATTTTAATCGGTATAAGACAAGATAACTTATTGTCAACTCACCAGTTTAAGGATATATCGTTGCATTCGTTTTGAGATTTGATGATGTAAATATAGAAAGAATTAAATGTTAATGATACAAAGGATCTCGTCAATGATACCTCTGTATCTTCTTATTATATCCAATATCTCCTTTGTGTCATATATGGAACTAGTTTATATTCTTCTTCTAGAGTTTTCTCCTTTATACATCTATATATTTTCTTGTATAATATTGTATACAAATAAGACTATATCATTGATCTTCTACATGGTATCATAGCAGAGTTACGGAAGTTACTTTTTTCTCATCGCCTCTGTTTCGTAACTCTCTTCTCTCCTCTGTTTTTCTCTAACTGTTTTTCTTCTCTTATGTTTGTTATCTTCTCTCGTTTTCATTCGTTATCTTCAACTAAAGTCACCATGGCTGCTTCTATTGCTGAAAACATTGAGCTTACTCAGCAAGCTCTTCACAATGTGAACATGTCTAATGTCACAAAGCTCATTGCTAGCAATTATTTGATGTGGAACCTTCAAGTATATGCTCTTCTTTATGGGTATGGTTTGGCGGGATACCTTGATGAATCCACACCTCCCTCATTCAACACAGTCCTTGTCAACAACATATTGACACCCAATTCGGCCTACACCTTGTGGAAACGCCAAGCTAAGTTAATCATAGTGGCCTCCTCGGTGCCATCTCACTTGTCATCCAACCCATACTTTCTTGGTCTAAGAAGGTGGCTGACATATGGAGAACCCTTACTACACCTTAGGCAAAACCAATTCGGGGTCACGTAAAACAATTGAAGCTTCAACTTAAGCAATGGACAAAAGGTACCAAAACCATCAACGCTTACCTTCAAGATTTCACAAGTCGTTTTGATCACTAGCTCTCCTAGGGAAACCAATTAAACATGAGGATCAACTCGGATATGTCCTTGAGGGCTTTCACAAAGACTACAAGTCGAAAGTCGTGATCAAAACTGCATACACCCTCCTCTACAAACCTGATCCCTCCATCTTTCACCAAACCTCATGAAAGTTGTTAAATCATGAAGCTAAACTGGTTACACTCTCCTCTACAAGAAATGTTGCTCCAGTCTCGACTAAGGTAGCCACATCCACTTGTCCTCGTCAGCGCCAAATCGACAGCAGCCACGTCCTCCATAAACCTGGCTACAAAACCCATAACCACACCAATACAATAATCGTGGCATGCATGGGTATCAAAGAAAATGTCAAATATATGGGGTACAAGGTCATAGTGCCAAGAGGTGTACTCAATTCATGAATCAACAAGCGTCAATGGCAACAACTACTCAGCTCTAGCTTACCCTCCTTGGCAGGCCCGAGCTAACTTAGCTCTTGGTACTACACATACACCAAACACATGGTTAATGGACACATCATATGACAAGCGATCTCCATAATCTCTCCCTTCATCAACCGTATCATGGTGATGATTCGATCCTTGTTGGTGATGACTTTGGTCTTCCCATAATGCATGTTGGTTCACTACCCTTACCCTCTTCTTATACATATTAAAATCTAGTCTTGATCAACGTGTTATGTGTACCTAATATTCATAAATATTTAATTTATATCTATCGATAATGGAATGCTAACAAAGTCTCTATTGAATTCTTTTCTGCTCATTTCCAGATGAAAAATATCCTGTTACTGCAAGGCAAGACCAACAATAAGCTTTATGAGTGGTCAGCCTTATCTTCAACCCTCGCCTCTTTCTCTGCTTCTTCATCACCCACCATAGCGGAATGGCATTCCTGCTTGGTCAATGTTTTCTTCTATCACTTAAAGCAGTTGTTTATCCGGATGGAAAGTGGCAACAACACTAAGACAAGTCTAACAAAGAACTCTTTCTTAGTGATTCATCGGTGAGGTCAGGTCATCCATCACCATCTATTCTTAAACATGTTGTGTCTTCTTTTGCTCTTTCGTTCTTCATCTGTTTCTCAAACACTATGTTGCAACGATTGCTCCATCAATAATAGCCAAAAGTTAATATTTTCTCAAACCTATATTGTCTCTAAATATCCTTTTAAATACATATTTATCGATGTGTGGACATCTCCTGTCATTTCTGTTGATATTAATCGATCATTTCACTAGATATACTTGGCTTTATCCTCTAAAAACAAAATCCTAAGTTTGTGAAATCTTCATTTCGTTTAAAGCTCTTGTAGAAAATTATTTCAACACCAAAATAAAATAAAAAACCTTTTATTTAGACAATGGTGGTGAGTTTGTGGCCCTAAGATCATTCCTCGCAGATGAAGGCATCTCTCATCTCACTTATCCACCACATATGCCGAAACATAACGAACTAGCAAAACGGAAGCATAGGCGGGTAGCAAGTGTACAATTCCACAGAGAGTGATGTTACAAAGACTGAATATATTAAGAACTAAAGTGAGAATCGAATAAATTTGGAGGTATATGTGTGAAAGTAAATGACGATGTGAACTTAATAACTAAAAATGTTGGGCTAAGAGGAACTATACGGGGACTATGATTCTCAATAATCTAAGCTATCTTCATGCACTTTTCTCTACTAGGATTCTAGAACTATCTCAGCACTGTTGTACAGAGTGTTATTGTTGTAGAATAAACTATCTATCCTTACAAACAACCCCAACCTCGTCGACTACCGTTTGTTCCGGTGAATTGTAGGTAAGCATTAAGTTCACATGGTTCAATTCACACTCACCATGCATTTCAACTGTCGTTTCTCATGGGTAATAGATGAGGAAAACAATTCTATAAACGAAAATTTTCCTAACATAGTTTAGTCTCTGTTTGATGCGAAACGTTTTTGGCAACCCCTCATAGGCCTAAGATCAGTTTCTAGCGTGTCAAACAAGCAATAAGCATTAAGTGAAAACCAGTAGGAGAATCGCTATTAGAAGATGCATAGAAAAATGAATCTAACAACCTACACAAATCAAACCATATATCCCATTCAAGTAACCCCCATTAAACCCAACAGAAAGACTATTCAGACATGACTGGACAAACCATAAAAATAAATTGAATGGAAAACATTAATAAAATATGAGCATCAAGAGGGTTCAAGGAATCTTCTCTAAAAGGTACAGAGAAGATCTTCTCCCAAAGATATAGAAAACTAATAAAACAACGAAAGAGATGATGAAGTGGACGGCGCTTGGTCAACTTCCTATATTTATAAATATTGCGCAAGCTTTCTCATTGAAAGGATGTCATTCAGGGTAGACCGTGTTTGGTGTAAGAGAAGATTTTTTGGTGTTTGGGGTGGATTTTAAGGTGTTTAAGGTGATGGATGGTAAAGTAGATTTTGAGGTATTATGCAAAACCATAAGAAGAAGTAGACCTAATGATGTCCATAGTCTCCAACCACTTCTTCGCTCTGCTCTTTTTTTCTCTTATTCTATTAGGGTTTTTAGAGCTTGAGGCGTCTTAAGTCGGTCTTAGGTTGAAATATGTGAAGTGATATCGTTTTGGGTTAAGTGGGATTCGAAGGCTTCCTGGCGCTCCAGTGGGCCTTGGTGTCGCGCCAGGAGGGCCGTCTAGCACTACACTGCTTCTGCTGGAGCACTGGACTTCCTGCAGGACATATTTTCATTGCTTCCATCATAACTTCTGATTGGCTAAATATAATTGGATGATTTCAATTGGAAGTGAAAGATGACTTTTCAATTGGTTCACGGGAAATGCTTCCAAATTGGCCTTCAATATGAGGTTCATGATATCCAGTGAAACGAATTTTGCTCCTTGTTTGATCTTTCCACCTAAAAACCTATAAAGTCTTCTTAAAACTTGAAATACTCAAAATATAGCTTAAAATAACATAAATCATATAAAACTCTTCTCTATTATCTCAAAATCATAGCTAAAATAGGTAAAATAACAATGTTATCACATGCTAGTGCTTAACTTGGAGTCTCCATTACAAAAACTCTTCGACATTGTTCCTAATTATCAAAAAATTCGTGTGTATGGTTGTTTCTGCTTTCCATGGTTACTTCACCATTACAAGATCGAGAATCGCTCCATACCGTATGTTTTCTTGGGATAATCATTGATGCAAAGCGCATATATATATATATATATATCTTCAACCTAGTTCCAGCCGCGTCTACACATTTGGACATGTCAAATTCAATGAGACTTTCTTCCTGTTCAAGTCTCTTTCTTAATTAGCCACTATAAGAACCAACAAAAGTTGTATTAACCCCATTAGTCACTATTTAACATGTCGCTATAAACCAGAACCTTTCAATTGCTAAAAGTCAGAAGTTGTTGTATCCAAGTACTAAAGCAAAATCAATGGTGATGGCTATCATCAAGCTTGAAGCTTCTGACTGTCAGATCATCCCAATGGAGGAATTAGTTGCGAAGATGTTTAGCACTCTCAAACATTTGCTGGAAGATAAAGTTTATAAGATCAACGGTAAGCTCATTTCCATCAGAGGAGTTGATCCAGTCATTCTCAAGGATGTTATTGAGTACTTCGAGAAGCACACATTGCAACCAGTTGCTGATTTCAATGCATGGAAAGAGGAACAAGAAGAAAATTGAGGGTTTCCGAAAAAATTTCGGCTAATCAACACAATTGATTATTTGATATTAAGGGTTTCTTAAAGCTTATCATCCAAAAGGTTGTGGAGATAATGAAGGAAATAACTTAGGATGAGATGATGGGAGTTTTCAACTTGACTATCGACCCACAAAGGAGCATTAGCAAGCTACGAAAGGAATACTTTGATACTTAGCTGGCAAAACAACCCATGTCATATTCTTCTCCGCCAAGAATGAACTTAACCTCTATGTCTTTTCAGATGCCGACTAGGCTGGTGATTCGGATAACTATGTATCAACCAATGCATACATCATCTACCTCAGGTAAACCCCTATATTTTGGACGTCGAATAAGTAGAAAAGTGTGGCTAGATCCTCCACAGAAGTCGAGTACATGCCAATTGCTAATACAGCTTCAGAAACTCGTTGGATTTGTAACATTTTTACTAAGCTTGGAATCATACTCCCAACACCACCAGTCGTGTACTATGATAAACGCTACATTCTTATGCGCAAATCCAGTGTTTCACTCTCGCATGAAATATGTTTCCCTTGACTATCACTTCATTTGCGGTCAAATTCAACAACGCCAACTCTAGGTAGCTCACGTCAACACGAAATACCAACTGGTGGATGCCTTGACAAATCCACTAACACGAAAAAGATTCCTTGAGCTACGAGACAAGATTGGAGTGATAACAACCCATACATCTTGAGGAGGCCTGCTAATGATACAAAGAATCTCGTCAATGATACCTCTGTATCTTCTCATTACTACTCAATATCTCTTTTCTGTCATATACGAAACCTAGTGTATATTCTCCTTCTAGAGTCTTATCTTATGTACATCTATATATTTTCTTGTAAATTACTTTATATGAATAAGAAAATACCATTGATCTTCTACGTTATCTTGATTGGTGTGAAGGGTTGAAGGATTTGATCGTTTATGCAGTGTGTTTGGAGGCATTCACACTATGAAATATTGTGAGTAATGAAATCATCTATAGAAATTGGAAAACGAGTTCCAATATACTATTTAGAACTTATACCCTCGAGCAATTTCAGCTCGATAATCAAACCATACCAAGGAGATAATAACCAAACTAGTTTCTTTTAACTTTTAAGACAAACACAATGAAATGGTAGAATTGTTTTTTGTCGATGAGGGCCTTCGGCGACCGCCAAGTCCCAGGTGAAGAATGTCCAAAACCTGGCAGATTACTCTTTTTGATGGGCAAATCTTCTTGTTTCGATTTCTCATATGCAATGATATCGTATTAAGTTGTGAAGCACCTTGCGAATATGTGTTAGAAATCTTGTATAATTGTACCGATTAAAAACATAAATTAAAATGACTTATCACTTATAATTTTAAGACATTTTCAATTAACCTTTTTTGAACGATAACATACTATTTTAAATTTTAAATATTATATCTTGTGTTAAGAACATAGAAAAAAAGCTCTAATTTTTTTTAAAAATTTCTAATTTTAAATCATAATAGTATTCATGTGAATAGTATGGTTAATAATGGTTTAATTGTATTTTAACAAAAGATTAAAATTAATCTAATTAAATTATTTTTAGGGAGTTAGTCCAACAATTATTTTAAAAATTGAAATTACTCTAGTATAATACCAGTAAACTAAAATCATTCAGATTAATCGTTGATCAATAAGTGGCTATTTAAATAACGTCTATCATTTTTTAGAACCTAGATAAATACTAAAACAAACTAGCAAGATAGCGAAACAAAAATAAAATTAGGTGGTAAAGCATTGAATTAGTAATTAGTCTAGCTGAAATATCTGAGTTTCTTTTTGAAATAGAACATCATATTGCATTCACAACATTGCAGGCAGGGCGGATGCAGAGTAGTTTTTAGTATGGGGCATATAACTAATTATAAAAAAATTAATATTTAGTTTGGAAGTATTTAAATAAAACTAATATTAATTATTAAAGGAAAAAAAACAAATTAGGGTGGGGCACATGCTACACCCTCTCCTGCCGTAGGTCCGCCCCTGATTGCAAGAGTAGGAATATGATGTAATTTAAAGGTAGATCTTTTTATCTGTCTAAGCAAACTTGGACTAACGACTAATGATGATGGTGGCATATTCATTTTGGTTTTGTTTTGGTTTGGATCACAATTTCTCGGTTTATAATAAGAAAAGGGAACTAAAACCAAGTCTATCAACTTCAAGTTTTTGTTTGATCGGTTTGGTTGCAATTCCTTTGATATAGAAAAATCTGTTCACAATTTTTGAATCAACTTCTTGGTGTAGTTAAATCAAAACGAACTGGACACCCTTGCAATTATGGAAATGAAGGTTCTTTTTAATATATATAACGAATAAAAAGAAACAAAACGGTGATGTTAAACCAACATGGTTATTTAAAAACAAGGAAAAAGAAAGTGGCAACCACCATGTTGGTTCGTTTTTAACACCTGTCTGATTTCTGGATCAATATTACTATTGCTTATAGGATTCTTCTCTTTCAAGCAACAACTCCCCATTACGTTTCACATCTTCCAATTATCGTGAATATATAATATTGAATATTCACATTATAATATGAAAAAACAATTAGTTAGCATATGTATTCACCACCAACTTCTGTTGTATTGGTAGAACAGCAACCTTAGTAGCTTTCATGTCCTCCTCAACTTCCTCAATCATTACACCATAACCTCTCTCTATATACATTCTCAAAACAACTTTCTCATTCAATGATCCAAAAACACAGATCGGACAATAGAATCTTTACTCAAGAAAAATGAGAACCAAATCTCAATCTTCCATTAATCTCAAGGTCATATTCATATGTTGCTCAATCTTGATCTTTTTAGTCATCTTCTTTGCAAGATCAAATATCTCTTCTTCCTCAAAGCCCATCTCCAAAACAAATCTCTCCCAAGAAGAAGAAGAAACTCACCATAAACCAGAAGGATGTTCAACAACACAACAATGTACAAAAATGCCAATTTCATTATCCGACGCATTGGTTCATTACGTCACCAGTAACGTCACTCCACAGCAAACATTCGATGAAGTCTCCGTCTCGAAGAGAGTCTTGGACAAAAAGTCTCCTTGTAACTTTCTTGTCTTTGGTTTAGGACACGACAGCTTAATGTGGGCATCTCTTAACCATGGTGGTCGTACTTGTAAGTATATTTTCCTCTGTTTCAACAGATCTAACGAAGTTTCTGATTTTCTCATTAATTATTTTATTTTATTTTAAAAAAAATTGCAGTGTTTATTGAGGAAGACAAAGCTTGGATTGCGATAGTAACTAAAAAATTCCCAAACTTAGAATCTTACCACGTCGTTTACGACACAAAAGTCAAAGATTCAGACAAATTAATGGAGTTAGGAACATCAGAAGAGTGTAGATCTGTGTCTGATCCAAGAAAGTCAAAATGTGATCTTGCATTAAAAGATTTTCCGGCGGATTTTTACGAGACGAAATGGGATCTGATCATGGTTGATGCTCCAACTGGTTACCATGAAGAAGCTCCGGGAAGGATGAGTGCAATTTACACGGCGGGGCTTTTGGCTCGTAACCGTGAAGATGGTGAAACTGATGTTTTTGTTCATGACGTTAATCGTCCGGTGGAAGATGAGTTCTCGGCGACTTTCTTGTGTAAAGGTTACATGAGAGAGCAAAATGGGAGGCTAAGACATTTCACTATTCCTAGCCATCGGGCTCGATCTGGACGACCGTTTTGTCCTGTGGAGGTTGATCGTCGCCGTTAGATCGATGGAGTTCACCGTCGTTGGTTGGTCAACGGACTCAGGACCGGTAAATTTGTTTTACCTAGTGGACCCCGTGGGAGTTTGCTTAGCTGGCGTTTTGTTTTTTTGTGTTTTGTTTTGTGTGTGTTTTGTATTATTTGATTACGTTTTGAGGATTCAGTGCATTTACTGAAATCGGTATAATCTTCTCATAATTATTTGTGATCTTGTTGTAATGATTAAAGAATACAAATGAGGAATTATTAGATGCCGTAATAAAAAAGGAATTTTTGACATGATTGATCACCAAAAAGAAAATTTGTATTTGCTTGTTTGCTCTATTTTGGTTTAAGCGCATAAGATTGTTCAATTCAGATTATACAGGTATAAGATAACGAATGGTTGGCCGCAACTTTTTTTATCGATAAGTGGAAATTTTTTTATAATCAAATTAGTGGTTATAGCCATTCTGACAAGTAATATCATGTCTTTTACTTTTAAAGAGTATGTAAGAAGTTAGCTAGTGTGGTGCTTAATCTTTGATGTCCTATTCCAAAAATAATAATAATAAAAATAAAAATAAAAATAAAGTAATCTCTTGTTCTAGAATAAATTATGTCTTCCACAAGGAGAAGATGGTCTTGGTTTCAAATCTTTTTGAGAAATTTAATCTGGCAACTAAATAATTATAGCATCTTAACAAACACTTCGACTCCTTGCTTTACAAAGTTTAACAGGACGGATGTAGACATTTGTAGTTTGCCAAAGGGGTGGTTAACAGGACGCGTCATGTTCGGACATGAAACAAGTGTTTGGTGGATCCATGGATCCCTAGTACTTTCGCGAGATCTGCTACGAGCATCTTGGTTGTTTCCAATCTAAAGGTATAAGATCTTATAGATTCGTCGACCCATTTGTGGACCTTAAGTTTTATTTGTAGTTTGACACATCCAACTTATATCAAGGAAAATGATTGTCAGCTATACGAATATGAAGTATAGTCCATCGCATGACTATACATCTAGACATGCACTAACAAATATAAATTATGTAAATTAACACCATAACCATAATTTATTCTCTGATTCGATCTGATATTTTTCTATTTTTTAACATTGGAACCAAAATCAATTCCGAAGAAACCGACAAAAATTGTAGAATCCAATGAATCTAATTGTTTGCCATATGAATTTTCTTGCCACTCAAATAAATATATAACATGAAAGAAGTAGGTTCTGCATGTTTTTACCTGTCGTGGGCGGGTTTGAATATGACTTAAAGAAACCATATCCTTGCGGATCTAGTAAAGTGGGGATTAACGAATTTAGGATTGTGGGACTTGCGGACTCACATTTATAGGCCCGCTAATAATTTATAAACTAAACTGAACCTAACTACCTAAACTCAAAATTCCAATAAAAAATTTGTATTCTAAATTTTTTTTTGACGGGTTTGCGGGTTTGCAGGTTTTTCTATATTTGTTTTTGGTTTATGATCTCTCCGTGAAACTTGCAGAACTTAGCGGAGTGGTCACGAATCTAATAGTTTATACCCGCCGTATTGCAGAGCAGGTGTTTTTAACACTCGATTTTTTTAAAAAATTTGCGGGTTACGAATCGCGGACTTATCCACTTTCAGTGCTATAGATACAACGTCCACAAGAAATATCAGATCAAATCAAGAGACAATAAATAATAGTTATGATGTTGTTACATAACTCATGTTTGTTTATACATGTCACCATGCAAAGTTAATTTTTCGGGGACGTATTGATATATTAATTTAGTCTAGATGTCTGGTCATTAGCTGAGTATACTTGAGAATCATTTTTCCGATATTTTACTAATTTTTAATTTAAAGTTGAAATATCGCTTTTGGAAAGAGAGTATTGTTGACACTTGACACTTTTCTAAGTCATGTAATATTACAAAATATGTGTGCAAGGTTTAAGAAATGGAGAAAGCGGATGATTTCTAATATCTCTTTTAGAAAACCTTCAGTGAACCCACTTATATATCATATTTTGTATATGAAAACATCAAATATAAAAGAACATTTAATGTGGCACGCTCTATCTGGTGCACATTGGCAGACATGACCAGTTAGTCAAATGTCACATGTGAATTGAGCGAGTCTGTCCTCGATGTGGAAATTCGACATAAATGTTGAATCACACTCTTAATCTTTGTCCTATACATCAATCTTGGTCAATGGTGGCGCAAATATTTCCATGTTGACAATCTGATAAAAGATTTGGATTATCTTTTCTGTCAAATTTTAGACAAATATAAATTCGAGAAACATTACTTTATTTTCTCTTGTGTCATCTAGTATATATTGAAAACAAAGAATGACAAAATTTCAATGGTATTGAATGTTCACCTTTTGAGATTTTACATTAGACTGCTAGAAAATGTGGTCAATGGTTTTAAGCAAACCAGCTCGAGGTACCAATTCCTGTGACCTCAAATTCAAACATGCCCAATCTCTCTTATTATGCTGACGGCTTTTGGAGCTCAAACGTACAAAGTAATAGAGTATGTTGGGGGTTGTAGCTTCATAATGAGATGCCATTTGGTCTTTGAGCTACGAACTATCTGAAATGGTAAAATCAACTATGCTCAAAATTTGTGTCATTCTATGGATATGATCCACATTATGTTTAGCCATGACGACTGACTTTTTTTTAGAGATGAGAGAGTTAGCAAAATTTTGAGAATTCTTTCTCAATTTTAACTTTACCCACCAACCAAAAGAAACTTAACAAGACATATCTACTAACTTGGAAATCTCGAAACTTCTTCTTTTCAGTTTGTTCTTTTATTGGTATTTATATAATTTTATTGGTTATTTGATACATCACATATACTTGAGTAATTGATATATGAAATGTCGGAGAGAAAAAATAAAGGAACGATCCACCAAAAAAAAGAAGATTTGTATTTGCTAGTAGGGGTGAGCAATCAAAATTATCGGTCTGCTTCGATTCAGAATTTTGAAATTAGGTTTCAAGAAGATCTTGCCGAATTAACGGAATTCAACTTTTCTTCACTACAGTTCGGAAATGAGAAATTTTGTTCCGTTCATGTTAATATTATTGGTGTCGTACAGAAACTGTAACAATATTTAGTTCATTTTTTAGCTAAATCCTTGTTTTTTCAATAATGTTTGTACATTTTTGTATATTTGGATACAATTCAATCAATACATTTGAAAAGGTTTGATTTGGTTTTAACAAAAATTAAAAAAAAAATTAGACAAAATTATAAAAATTATAGAAAATTTTTAAAATTTAGTAAACCGATTGGCTCGTCTTACCAAACCAAACCAATTAGGAAAAAGGTTGCCGATTCAAACCAAAACTGAACCAAGTTACCAAAATTTCGATTCAGACCGGTTTGGTAAGTTCAGTTCCGAATATTTGCTCCCTTTTGTTTTTAGCACATACACATAGATTGGTCATTGGTTAATCAATTTAGGCTTTTAAGGAAAATAAAAGCCCAAAACAAGATATTTGATCAAGCAGGCTTATCTTGTTTGGTAACAAGTTCAACTCTGCAACCAAACAAAACCTTTAAGGCCTTATCTCACACACAAACTCTGCGAAGAACTCAGGATTGGCCTAAGACAAAAATGGCGAAGAAGAAAGAGCTATTATCAAAAGCACCGTGGAGAGGTGACGACGATGAAGACTCTGATAAGTTTAGCCGCGCAAAGCTTAAGGTCACAAAGGATTCTGAGGGTATGTCAAAGATGCACGTTCCTAGCCGTGAAACCAAAAAAGGAAGTCTCGCTGATGAAGATGATTCTCTTGAAATCGATCCTCAGCTTCGATACAGCTTCAATCGAAACTATCAGGTTTCTTAAATCTTCTTTCTCCTTTCGATAATTCTTGGTTTCATATAGTGAATTTGCTCTTCTCTGTTTCTGCCTTAGAAAAATGAAATTGCTTTTGGTATTTAGGAGATTACTAATTAATAGGTTCTGGAGAAATATGAAATAAAAAAATCTTTCCTTTATGGTCCTTCACTTCTTTGATGTCGTTCTGTGTCTTAAGATTAATGATATTGTCATTGTTAAAAGAAGTAAATTTAGCTTAGAAATAATGGTTTTGTAATGGATTTATCTCTATTCGTTACAAAAGTTTTTAACTTCCAATATAATTCAAGTTTCAATTTTTAAGCAAATGTTTCATTACTTGTTTTGTGTCTCTGCATCATTCAAGGTTTGACCTTTTTTGCACGTGGATAGAATCTTACGTATCGGATTCATATTTCAAGAACAACAATCCTAACCTTAAGATTGTTTTAATGGGATTCTTGTATTTTCATATGTGTTTCATTATGTTAACAGCGGTTGGGTTGCTTCTTCTTTTTCGTGGAAATCGCTGTGTGTAGTTTTTATGTAAACTTGCTTCCCCTTAGTGATTAGACCCAAATTTGTGACTAAAACTATATATGGTAGTGCCGAAGACTCTATGAATAGGTGGTTGGTCAGTTTTACTTACTGGTTACAGTAACATATGCTTTTGTGAACTTCTCTGCTGAGTTAAGTCAAGGTCACTTCAGCTAGAAACTACTCAGTATCTTGGTTAAAGAGATACTGTATAGCTAGTTCTTTTCAAATGGGTTTTCTTTTTTTCTTTTCTTTTCTGTTGTGTGGGACAGTGCAATCTATTACCTCTTCTTAGTTATATAAACAGACATGTTGAATAATTCTTGGGATTGGAACAGTTTTGAGTAGAATGACACCTAGCATGCATCTCAAATCGTCGTCATATGAAATAAACGTATTTTATGCATTCGCAAGGTGTTAATTGAGAAGCAATTCCTTAGTTTAGATTGTCACATCTGAGTGTATATTCTATATCGTCAAAAACGTTTTCTTAAGATGTAAAGTCTGCCTCTCTATTACAGTTCCTGCAAAGAGTATTCACTATAGATACTTTGGTGAAGCCTCTTCCTCCTTCAATGGCGTACAATGTCTCTCGCAACTTGAGCTTTTTCACCCGCATTTTCACGCAGTTCTTTGGTGAGTATGATTTTCCAACACCATATGATTTTCTTGTCGTGTGATAAAAGTAGCGCTGGCATTCTCAGTGTTTTTCAACCTTGATCACCTCAATGACGCTCGACTAGTTGTGCTGATATGAGGGTTTAACGGTTGATATCATTGATACAGATCCTGAAGGCATTGCAAATGCACAGAAGTCTCTTGGGTTGGGGCAGGAAGAGAAAGCTCGCCGTGTTCGTTGAGACATACCCATCTTTAACGTTTGTGAATGAACCCAGTACTGTTAGAATGATTAAAATATGTCCTCAAAGAGATGTTTTGTATGATTTTTTTCTAAAGTACAATGAAATTTCCAAGTTCCATTCTAGCACGAGACTCGCCTAATTCCAAAAAATACAAACCACTTTGGTTCAAACTTCAAACCAAAGCTTAGTTCCACATGCCCCATCAGTTTAAAGTTTGGAACAATATGATATATCTGTTAACTCCCTGTGGGAGTTCACGCTGCCAACGTACCAGACGTTTGGTAGGTAAATGGGCCCTAGCCTAAGCCCATCTAAAATGGCTTTTTCCCCAAGAATATGAGATTCCCACATCGGAAGCCTCAGTGGCAGTCTCTTATACAGAGAAGGTACAAGGCAATGTTGAAAGAGACTTACCTGGATGGGGTCAAGGAGTAATCAAGAAGACTCGTGGCCTAGGCTTGTGACTTCCATTGCACACTAAGGAAGGGTGCTTAAGCCTAAGGTCTCCCCATTGAGGGTGAACCTACATCACTATTTGTGCCAGTGGGAGCCTGCGTTCGTGCAGCTCTCCACCAATTCTTAGAATTCTAACACTTCTTTCTTGGTACCAAAGTTTTAACCTTTATGAAGTTTTAGTCAACTAGCCACTAGGTGGCCAATACAGAGGATAGTAATCATGTTGGGATCCCATAGTAAGGTCGACCTACTCGAAATTCATCATATAAGTTTGATCTAATACTTATCGCAATGTCTTTTGTGCGCAAATGTAACTTCCTTGGAATGATGGTTCACAAAGAGTTTCACCATTTACCACTAACAAGTTGCTCAAGAACTTACCATTCAAAGACTTGTTCCACATTTTATACAAAAGGGAGACCTTTTGTTTTCTAAAGAATTGGTTAATGTAAATTAAGCAAATTCAATTTTTTTGTGATAATAATTTAGATTTACTTGCGGACAACAAAGCAATAAAAAAAATTGATAGATCATAATCTTCTAAAATTGCAGATATGGTTAGGTGCTTCTTGCTTACAGATGTGGGAAAGTTTTTAATCCTTTTTGTCTTTTAATTTGCCGTTTTGGTGTCGTATTGTTAAAGTAATTTGGAATTTTAAAAGACTGAAACTTTAAAAGTAAAAAAAAGGGAAAAAAACTTTACAAGTAATAACAATTACATATCGTAGTTTTTATTTTTTTGGCTAAAATAGTTTTTTTCCGTCCAAGAGTAATGTTCCAACTGTTACAATACAGTGGACTTGTGACTTGCGACACAAACAACTGGAAAGCAATACATTATTAGACTCTGAGACCCTCACGAGAGTGCATGAGACGCTTGTGAATATAGCCGCAGCTAAAAAGAAGTATGGTAAAAGAGAGAGAGAGAGAGACAGAGATAGAAGAATTAAAAACGAAACCAACTGTCACAAATCGATCAACACATGAAATCAATTATACCATACCGAACTAACCAACCAATCACATTTCCTCAGTATATATAACTGTCAACTCCACTCTCAAACTCATTCTTCTTAAGATCCATTTAACATTATTTCACTAAATTTTAACTTGATGGGTATTCTCCGTTTTATATTGTTGCTTAGTTTGGGTTTGGTTTTGTTCGGTTTAAAAACGACCGTGTCACAGCCACGACAAGAGTCACAAGTCCCATGTTTATTCATCTTCGGTGACTCATTAGTCGATAATGGAAACAACAACAGGTTTATTTATTTTTATTCCTATGTACTATTTTGATTTTTTCTATCTATATATTACACAAATTCATAGTAATAATTTGATATGTACAGTGAAAAATTATTAATTTTTCGAAGTATTAATTTATCGAGTATTAATTTATAGAAATTTTATTGTAGATTGCTTTCGCTTGCAAGAGCTAATTACCGACCTTATGGCATCGACTTTCCCCAAGGCGCTACCGGACGGTTCACCAACGGTCGTACCTACGTTGATGCACTAGGTATTTGTCTGAGCATTTTATATTTACCGAGAGTTTTGCAGAATTTTTATAATGTACCAATGTGTTTAACAGGGCCGGCTCAACATTAGTAACAAATGTTTTAAACAAGAATGCTAAACTCTTAAATGAGTTCTAAAAATATGTCAGCATTCAAATCAAATATGATAAATGACAATTTGTATGTTAAATATTTAAAAAATATATTTTGGAATCTAAAACCTTTTTTAAAATGTTTAGAATTTTGCATCTTATCTAGAAGCTGTTTTGGTGCTTTAAGAGTTTGACATATCTAAACACAAACAACTGCGGTTCAACATTTTTTTTAATATATTTTGTTAGTTTGTGTACTAATGAGTTTAACATTTTCTTCTGTTTTTGTAGCTCAAATTCTTGGGTTCCGGACTTACATTCCACCATATTCCAGGATTAGAGGCCAGGCTGTGCTAAGAGGTGCGAATTTTGCATCTGGCGCAGCCGGCATTAGAGATGAGACCGGTGACAACTTGGTACACAAACTATAATTTTTTGTTATCCATCATAAAAATTAAAAAGCAACATCAAATCTGTTGTAAATCTAAACCAAATTATATTGCAAATGTTTTTGCAGGGTGCCCATACTTCTATGAACCAACAGGTAGATCTGTACACGAGCGCGGTTCAGCAGATGCTTCGATACTTTAGAGGAGACACAAATGAGCTGCAAAGATACTTAAGCCGTTGTATCTTTTATTCGGGAATGGGAAGTAACGATTATCTCAACAATTACTTCATGCCTGATTTTTACTCAACCAGTAGAGATTTCAACGACAAAACCTTTGCTGATTCTCTAATAAAGAACTACACACAACAGCTCACTGTAAGACTTGATCTATCACAAGTCTAATTGTTTCTATTTAATATTTGACATTGGCCTCATCTTATTAAAGAAAACTTGATTTTGCCACCAAAATTCGACACGTATTAAAATTTTAAGTAAGAGAATTGAAACATGTGTAGTCAATCAATTAAATGCTGACACATGTCAACAAAATTATTTTGTTTTCATTAATCAAATAGAAAAGCTAACAAAAAGTATATATTTACATATAGTAATTTAAGTGTGTATATCTAATATTTTTGTACATGCAAAATGGTAAAAGTGAAGTTCGTTAGAAAACTATTGTTTTATTAAATTTGGTGATTTATATATACTTGATATGAAATTCAATTAAATTTTTAAGATTTATAATTAATAAGCACATACAAAAGTTTACAATCTTATGTAAAAAACCAAATATAAACAAATAAAATCTAATTTATAAAATATTGGTATAATTAATAGTAAATATATTTTTCTAATCAATTAGCCGCGTAATCACGTGTACTAATCTAGTTTTATATTGATTCTATATTTTTGTTATCAGCGAATGTACCAATTTGGAGCCCGGAAAGTGATTGTGACAGCAATTGGACAGATTGGATGCATACCTTACCAGCTAGCCCGCTACAATAACCGTAACAACAGTACCGGAAGATGCAATGAAAAGATCAACAACGCAATTGTGGTGTTCAACTCTCAACTCAAGAAACTAGTGGACCGTTTCAACAAAGGTCAGTTAAAAGGAGCCAAGTTTGTTTTCCTTGATTCTTACAAGAGTACCTACGATCTTGCTGTCAATGGAGCCGCTTACGGTGAGTTAACATTCAAACACATCCAAAATATGTAAGTCTATGATTTCTTTTAATGTCTTATTTTTGTCATATATATTGATCCGATAGGATTTGAGGTGGTGGACAAAGGTTGTTGTGGGGTGGGGAGGAACAATGGTCAGATAACGTGTCTGCCGTTTCAGCTGCCATGCCCTGACCGGACCAAGTATCTCTTCTGGGATGCGTTTCATCCAACCGAAACCGCTAATATATTGCTGGCCAAGTCCAATTTCAACTCCCGAGCTTACACTTACCCCATTAACATTCAAGAACTAGCCAATCTTTAAAGAAATGAGATAATGTGCACAAATATACCATGCGATAGAACAAGTTATAATGTGTTTCTTTTTCTTATATGCTAATTTATGTGTTCTTTCAAATAACTATTGTTTATTTGTTCTGTATTGTTCTTCTTACTCTCAACTATGAGAAGAAATAGAACACAAATGCTCACTTTGATTGGAAAAATGTTACACTAATAATTTATTGAAGGTGTCATTTAGTGTATTTTCAGGGGGATTTCTTCAAACAAATGTTTTTGTAACAAATTTAAACATCTATTTAAAAGATATTTCTGTTATAAGTTAAATGGCGAGTAATGCTATTTGTACCAATCAAACAATCCTCCGAAAAATGTTAGGCGCTAGCAATCCAACCACCTTCATTTGTTAACGAAGTAGCTTATACAATTACTTATTTCACCGATAAAATGTTACAAATTTGAGAAATTGATTTGAGAGAGGAAACATTCAATTGTGTCAAAAAAGAAAAAAAGAGACGACATTGATTTGAGAATTTATGTATGTTTCTCATTCATTCATTCTGTACATCGATATTTACATAGAGACTTGACATACTTTCCTTAAAGACAGTAAAAACTGTATATTGTAGTTAGATGATTAACTTGTGACGTTTTCTTAACTAGCAGAAAAGATCGACTTCCCAACACTCTGATACCGACAAAAGCCGAAGTTAATAGAAAGCTTCAAGCCTTTGATTTTAGTTTTAGTAATTATGGGCTTCCGTGTCAAATTCATTTGGTTATGAGCGGAGAAGCACATGTACTTTATATACTACTCCACAAATAACTCAATTTCCAATATGGGATAAATTCTCACATTGGAAGTCGAAAATAACTAATTTCTCGACTTTTTATTAAAGCTCAAACAAAACGTGTCTCCTTAAAAAGCATATATGCACACAATTATCTATAATGCAAACCAGAAGCAAATAAAAGGTAAACGACTCACCAAATCAATTAAGAGAATTAATATAGATGGAATTGAGAACATTAACTCAGGACACGTCGAAAAGCCGAAAAGCATGCTCAAAAGAGAAACATATAAGAAACTCTGCATCAGACAAAAGCTTCGACAATAATTAATCAGATAAAGCAGCATTCTTGAAGATTTTTCTCATCCATACGCCTTTCCAAATCTTAAGTTAATAGTTTTCACCATCTGAGGAAAAGAATTATATCTCATTGATACTAGTATACATTTTATAGCTTTAGCCTTTAGGGCTTTGTGAGTTGTGAGCATCATATGAGATACTAAAAATCAAATACTCATATTTCTTATAAAAATCTACATGAGAAAACTTGAGTACAGAAAAAGTTAAACCATACAAACTGATAGGTGCAATATTAGAGCAACAAACAAGAAAAAAAAGGGAAAATGTTTTCAAAATAAATGGTGAGAAAAGGACAAACTTGTTTAAGCGGAAAGTCATTCGGTGCTCATAATCTTTTGACAGACGCTAGACTACCGAAGTTAATCGATGAAGCTAGTTTTCATGTTTAAATAAAAGAGTTTTGTTCAAAAAAACCATCAATCAATCTATGAATTTTTTACAAGAAAAATTCTTATTTTAAATTTGTGCAAATCAATCTTACAACCTGCAAAGTCATCCGTAAATAACCCTTCCGCATATCATCGATGTAGCCACGTTAGTCGGTGTTAAAAAACTAACGAAACATTCAAAACTACGTCATTTTGACAATAATAAAAACTAAATGATGTTTTGTATCTTTCAAAAAAACTACACGACGTTTCCTCTCCTAAATAAAAAAATTTCAAAAAAAATATTCCTTCTTCTTTTCCTCATATGATCTGGTTTTTCAATTTTGAAATCTTAACTGGATAATTTCATCTTAATTGAATCACCCAAGATCTCACTCACCTTATAAACCATCTCAAACAACATAAATAACCGACTCTACCGACTCTCTCCGTTTACCACCACAACTCCGTCGTCACAACCATAGTCCAATCACCGTCTCATTATATTACATGGTTGTGTCCTAAAGATTATGTTTCTAGAAATTTTTTTTTGCATTATGTTGTGGAAACCTCTGTCTGGTGTGATTAAGAATTAGTACAGTGATAGAAAGTTTCTAAAAAATGTTAATGTAAGTTGAAAAATGGAATCTCTACAAACATAGTAAAAAAGATTATATCTCGTAATCCAGAAATAGATGAACATGAACAAGAGAAACAGTACATTAATCAAAATGTAGACAATAATAAAATTCATAAAAAGTAGCAGAGAAAGATGTTTGACTGATCAACAACAAACTGAAATCATAAAAGATGAGTAGCCAAATCCATTTCTCCACTCATACTAAACGCATCTACGGATTTTTTGCGCGGATGATATGGACTTTGATTGCGTAAACAAAATCTCGTTTGCGCAAGAGTTCACACAAAACACGGTCTTCAGTCTTCAATTTGTTCCTCTTGCATATGTGGATCCATCTTTTGATACACACCCGCTGATCTTTCCATTTTGCTGTTCTCGCTTTGAGTGTCCCGAATTTGTCGATGTATTCAATGTAGTCTGCAAACCTTAAGCAATAGTCTTTCACCAATTGTGCATGAACCAATTGTATCAAAGGTGCACAAATCAAACAACAACGTTGATTAGATTCTATATAAGCATCACAAAAAAATTAAAAGTGATGAAATTGTAGGACAATAATTTGTTTACCTTTTTCCTCTTTTTTGCCGCCTCTATGTTCCACAGAGTAAGAAACAAAACAATTTTGCATTAATTGCAAATGATCAAAGTGATGAGAGTTAATATATTTTACATATCTTCTTCGGATTTTTAACCTTTGGTTTGACACAAGTGGTCGTGTCTTTGTTGTTTGGAGAAGAAGAAGTATCATTGTTGGAATTCTCTTCAACATCCAGTCACCAAACTTTTCAATGTAATCACTGTCTCCATCAGAATCCTCCACAGAGTCCTCTTTCCTCTTTCCTGGAAATATCTCAACAAACAAAACATGTTTGTCTACTATATAATAAAGCAATCACATAAAACAACAACTCAAGTGATTGAAAAGAGCCAACAATGGGTTTAAACCTTTGTTCTTGCGTTTCAGGATTATCTTGGTTCCTTAAAAGAATCTGCAATTAGAATCTGCAAATTAGATTATAGTATATAGTTAAGAAAGTCTACAGTTTTGCTGCAATAACTAATAAGTTAAAGTTGCCCAAAACAAAACAAAAACTTATAAGTTAAAGAGGAAGAATGAGAAGAGCTTTTTCTTGTTTGTTCTCTCTCTTTCAAGTAAGCCATTAAATCAGAAACAGACATATAAGAATCAGACACTTGCAAAATTCAAGGGAGGGTCGATGATTAATCTCTCAGCTTCCGGTTCCAAACCTCAACTGCACAGGAATGTACACAAGTATTGAAAGGTTTGAGTCAAATCAATGATGAAAATCCAAATTGTTGCAATTTACAAAAGTGTTTTTGTCTATATGAAGATGAAGATATAAACAGAGTATATAATAATTGAGCTAAGTTCTTTGAGAGACTATGGAGGGACTAAAAAACTAGTATTAGCATATCTTTGATGAACCGCTCTTGAAAATCAATGAAGATTTCTTAAAATTGAGAAATCCAAACAGCAAATTCCTCTAGACCAATCAAATCATGCGCAAGACGAATCTAGTCGAATTCAACAAGCTACATTATTGAAAATTAGAATCGGAGATTAGTGAATTTACCCTTGGCTATCGAGATTTCCATGGCCGCTATTTGCTCCGCTTCCATTGGATACATCATCACCAGCAGCTGAGTTCTGCCAAACGCTTTGCCATGCCTGAGATGGAGGCTGAGCATAAACACCGGTAGGATCCATCGCCGGTCTTCCAATCATCATCCCTCCAGGAACCGCCGGTTGTCCCATCGGCGGGTAATAATAAGGAACACCACTCGCGGCTGGAGCCACCATACCTCCTGTCAAAAAATTATCGGTTTACACAATATAAATCAAATTTATTTTGTAATTTAATTTAATTTGTTTGTTTTATTTAATAAAAATAATAAAAACTGCATGTAGTTTTTATTCAAAACGATATCATTTTAAGTGTTTCGTTTGTTTTTTAATACCGATTAACGGAGTGACGTTGACTTTACCGGTTGTAAGATTGACTTACATAAATTTAAAATTCGTCTAATATACGGAGGTCTAATATTGCGGATGACTTTACCGGTTGTAAGATTGAGTTACATAAGTTTGAAATTCGTTTTTATTTTTATTTTTCATATTTAATCTTACAATGTTTGCCAGCCCAGTTATTTTAGTTTCCCGGAGCCTATGATTAAGTTGCATTATACGAAGTCTATCATCTTTTTTTTCCAACAAAACGAATCTTTCAAATGTCATTATGGCATTACATGTAAAGGCAAATATCATATGTCATAATGGCATAACGAGTCTATGATTAAGTTGCATTATACGAAGTCTATTTTTATTTTTTATTCTTTTACCAAAAAAGAAAACAATTCTATTATTTTTTCCCAACCAAACGAATCTTTCAAATGTCGTAATGGCATTACATGTAAAGATAATGGCATAACGAGTCTTTGATTAAGTTGCATTATACAAAGTCTATCCTTTTCCCAACAAAAACGAAACTTTCAAATGTCATATATAAACGGCATTACATTTAAAAGCAACCGAAGAGTCGTTAGTTAAATTTTCACATTTTTTTTTCTTGACAAAGAGATTCTGAGCTTAGACCAGTACATCCTCTCGAGCTTTAAGAGAGTAAAATTTTGTTAGATCTCATGAGCTTTTAGTGTCAGTTTTGTTAATTTAATAATGTAGGTCTATCGTTGCCAAAAAAAAAAATAGCGTAGGTCTATTTAATAAATGAGAACAAAAAAATATAACAAATAAAATGAAAATATGAAAACCCGCGCTGGCCTTGTCTACGATAAAATTTGACCGACTCGTATTATTATCTTCTGAGTGCAATGTATCAATTAATTATTCGTCCAGTTGATGTGAACGATTACTAAATTCTCAATAAAGATTGCACTCTATCTTCCCTTGAACTAATCAGCACAACACAATAATATTTAAAATAAAGTAAACTCTAAAATGTCTTGACCAAGTTTTTCTTTAGTTAAATTGTACCAATCAAGTTCTCAAACAAAGATTACATTGTATATTTGTATTGGAGATTTAGTTTCTTTTGTTTGTATATAACTACAATATAATTAAACTTCTGTATAACCCATTTTCAGAATACCATTCTTGAGCAACATCTTATTGTTCATCAACTACTACTTACAAAATATAGCGTTTTAAGGGCATCCACCACGATGGCATATTCGAATTTTGTTCAGGTAGCTGTGGCTTTCTACTTGTGTACACATTCTTTTTCTGTTTTGTAGGGAAGGTTTAACCGGTCAGATTTGTAAAATACTCAGTTTGATCAGCAGATTAGATCAAATATATCTCCTTAGTGTTTGATTAGTTGGGTCATTACTTGTGTGTATATATGAATCATGTATTGTAGACTAAGGTTCATAATTTATGGACAGAAACGCTTGGTCTACCCCAGGGATCTTGTCATCGCATGGTCAGACAATAGCTTTTATTGGTCTTGGATTCCTCAACGGTATGAGGCGTCAAGGTAAATATGTCTATAACTTCGATATATATTTACTAGATTATGTATAGTCCGATGGGTGGGGTTTTAAACATTTAAAATGAAATAAATTTAAGCAAAACATTAAATTGAAATTTTTTTATAATGTATCTTAAAATTGTTTTAAGAAAAAAAAAGAAGTAGAAAACATGTTACGTTAGATTAGAAAGAAGTTGATTTTTTACATGAATAAATTAATTTAAAATTTTTATTACAATATTATTATTAATATATTAAAAATTGAGAACATGTCCAATAGTTTTTGGTTTTATTTTATCGTTTAATTTAACCACCATGTGAGATATGAGAAAACATATTCAATGACCGATGGCTATGCTTAGGGGTGGGCATTCGGGTATCCGAACCCGCGATTGGATCTTTCGGATCTAGGAAGAGAGGACCCAATTGGGTAATTTGTATGTTCGGGTCGGGTTCGGATTTTGGAAGTTTGGGTTCGGTTCGAGTTTAGAACTATAAAGAGGACCCGAAGAATACCCGAACCTACATAATTTTTGGGTCCGGTTCGGGTCTATTTCGGATCCGGTTCGGGTTCGGTTCGGGTCGGGTCCGTGTCTACTGCGTGTAATTTCAAAACCTGAGTCTTTTTCTCCTGCTATGAGTCTCAGTTCTTTTCCTGCTTCACCATTACACCATAATCCAACCAAAATGTCTCACAAGCAATATTAACAACATATGTCTCTATAAAAACTGAGTGTTTCATTAAAAGTAAGTGAAATCCAAGATCATTAACAAGTTCTTAAGCATCTAAAGACATGCAAAACAACAAAAAGAATAAAAACATATGAAAATGACTTCCAGCTCTTTGATTTGCATATATACCTTGTTTTGGTTATTTAGTCTTCTGTAGTAATTGGATTTCCAAACTCTACAACAACAAACAAGTGTTAAAATAACATAATATGTACACATTAAACCAAGAAATAAAGCATAAAAAGTTTACCTCTCTCAAGCATGTCAGCCTCTTCAACCTCAGCAAGTATTTGTGCAACGGTGAAGTGAGAAAGACTACTTCTGGCTGGAGTGATAATCTGTCCACTTGTGCTAAAAGCACTCTCAGAAGCAACTGATGACACTTGCATAGCAAATACATCTCTAGCAATCTGTGAGAGTATAGGGAACTTAAAGTTGTTCGATTTCCACCATGAGTGTATATCAAACTCTGTCCCACGTAGCTTTTCATAGCTCTCAACATCATCTCTTAAATATGTATCCAGCTCATCTTGCGTTTCCCTTGCTCCTTTCTCAATCATCATCTCTTTATACCTAATGTCAATCCGCTTATACCCCAATCCATCATCAAATAGATCCATTCTATCACTAGATTGTTCAGGACCAGAAGTAGAAGAGTTTGGGTGAAAATGCTGAAATTGTGAAGACTGCGAGTGGACATTTTCATTCCCATTATATCTAGCACTTTACTCAGCAAACATAGATCCCAAAATTAACAAGACTGACTCATTCATCTCTTTAGCTTCCATAGAATCCTTCCCATGTAATGTCTCAAAACACAATTTGCAAACTGTATTTTCTTCCTAGGATCAACATCTTGTTGATATTTTTCAGACCATCCCAATACTTTTCAAACTTTTTAAGCATTTCACTAGCCTTTCTACTCAGCTGGCTATCATTTTCAACAATAAGTCCACTCAGATTTGATGCTATGGTCACTATCTCACCATAGCATTCATGTGAGTTCAATGTTGTAGAGGCTGAGACAATCAGTGTCGAATTATAGAAAATAACTAGAAACCGACAAAGTCTCTCAACTTCATCCCAATCATGAGACTTAGGAGGTCCATTCCTCTTTTCCCCATTTTTTAACTCTAAGAAATAGTCACGATAAGCTAAGTCCTCAACTAACATTTTATCAAATGCAACCCAAAACTTAAGAGCTTGTTTCAACATAAGATATGTTGAATTCCACCTAGTCCTCACATCAAGTGGTAAACTACCTCTTGTCATCTTCCCAGACTCAACCTTAAACTTAAACGATTTCATCCTATTAGTAGAAGATCTAAGATAAGTGACAGCATTTCGGATTGCACATATATTGTCATCTACTTCTGCTAAACCATCCTTGACAATCAAATTAATGATATGTCCACTACATCTCATATGTAGCATCTCACCATCTAAGACGAATGCATCATCTGAACCTAGTTTAAAACTACTTTCAAACTTCCTAAGAGCTGAAGTATTAGCTGTTGCATTGTCAACAGTAATACAAAAAAACTCTCTTGATTCCCCACTCAGCTAAGCAATCTAAAAGTACAGTTGCAATAGTCTGACCTTTGTGATCGGTTACAGGTTTGAAGCCAATTATCATCTTCTTAAGTGCCGAATTCTGATCAATGTAGTGGATTGTGACAACCATGTAAGAAGCACCTATGATTTAAAAAATAAAAACAGAAACTTATCAGTTTATAAACTCAGTAAAGCCCCTGTTGCGACAAAATCAATGATCTCAAATCCACCTAATCACAAATACTATACCATAAACTAATAAACACAGAAATTACTAGTTGGTTGACATTTCCAAATATCTGTTGTAACAGAGACTCTTTGATTATTGCATAAAAACCACTTCCTATAGTGGCCTTTCTCTCCTTATACATTTTGATTATGTCTCTTTGAGCAGTCCTTCTTGAATGAGGCCTATAGAGATTCATCTGACATAGAAAAAAAATTAACAAGTTACAGTTAGTCTACACCTCAAAGTAAAATGAAATGATCCTAAACATAAAGGAAGAAGACTTAAACTTGCTGCAGAACTGTCTCCAGGCTGCATATTCGATGAATGCCAATGGTAATTCTGCTGCTACCAGCAGCTCATTTGACGCTTGTCTAAACACAGACTCTGGCACTTTAGTTATATTCACACCTCCATCCATGCTTAAAACCGGCTGGTGATTGGCTTGGGATTCCAACCATGCCTTGTACTGTTTACTCAAACCGATGTGCTTCTGAAGATTGGATGTCCTTGACTTAGTTGGACATGCAAATTCCTTCTGGCAGTAGTTACAAATGCACTTGTCTTGGTTGTCTTTAAGTCTTGTGAAGTATGACCAAACATTAGATCTTGTGGCCAGTGTCTTCTTAGGTTTGTTTGGCTGAGATGATGCTCCATAATCCTGCAGATTTTCTTTACGCTTCCCTCGAGATCCTCCACTTCCACCACTTAATGTCTCAGTCTCTGTATTATTAATGCCAACATTTTTTGTATTCAATCTCTCTTCAGGTGGAGAGACAGATGAATCCATCTAAAATATATAACACAAAGAATTAGTTTATATAAATAGAGCACGTAAGAAACAACACAAAGACCAAACAAGACCAGATCAATGTCAATCTAGACATAGATCATTTATTTATTATAACAAGTGCATGATTGACATATAAGTAATTTACGCTCTAGTATGTAATACATTTTATATTATGAACAACTAGCTTATAGTGGTTATTCAAATGTCAATATTTCGACTAGTTAATAAAATTGACAACTAGTTAATACATGATCCAAATCGTCATTACGCCTAGCAAGTTAGAAGTACAGTTTACGCTGTCCTCAGATTTTATCACAATTATTTTATTTGATTTTAACCGATTACGATGATGCAACTGGAGAATCTCGTGTGTTGAAATCTACACTAATCATCAGGATATGTAAAATAGCTTTGCCATTTAAAGCATTTAATCAATTATAATTAAATGCAAAAAATTTTTTTGAAATTTTCTACTTCAAACTATAGTAAATTTTTAATAATATAATATTTTTTCAGTTAAAATATTGATAATAATGAACTTTAATCAAAATTAAAATTCGAGTCCTACCTTTCCAATCTGCATTGTAAATCTTTTAATAACTAGATTGATATTTATAAAATTACAACAATACATACCCTTTTTTAACAATACACAAGTTTAACTCATTAAGTTCCTAACTATCGAAGGTTAGGATATTTTCAAATAAAATGGAAAGTTTTAGGACACAACACAGACTCAATGACACTTCTAATCAATACAAAACTCGAACCAGAACAATCTCAGTGCTTATTTGGAATCATCATTAAACGAAAACTCATCCATCAACATTCAAACATATCAGCAGAAGCCACTAATTTCCTCAACCATCTCACCTAGATCAAAGATAATGCAAGCCAAAGAGAGAGATTACTTTATATGATCTAACTAAGAAGACCATTGGTTATATTACTAAAGCAGATTAACATGAAAGAAGCTAAAGCATGTGATTGATCTGGGATTCTAATAGATCACATCACATCCCATGTGAAAGTAGTCTAACAATGTAAGCTTGTTTTTTCTTTAACAATGTAATCATAAACTTGACTACGATTCTGCAAAGCAGAAAAGAGTTCACTGTTTTATGAAGTTCCAATTCATTACAACTAAGCTATTTCCGGTGGAATTTATTAATATAATATCTCTTAAGTTATTTTCATTATTTCTAGCTAATGTGATATGTTCATTTGGTATGGCTATTTCTAATCATCAAGAGACCATATCAGCAAATGTAAAAAGAAACTCACTTCACCATTTCATTCACATATAAACATAAACTTAAGCCGGTAAAACCCATAAAATTGTGCCAGCTTTTGTTTATTAACTCACATGTTAGACCAACAAGACTCCAACAAGGAAAATAAGAGAATAAGAATCATGGAAAGTTACGAACAACAAAAGAATTACAGATTTTGCAATGAGTAAATTGTAATAACAGACATGAAAACGAAGAAACTGGTTAGAGAATAGCAACAAAGACGACATATAGCAAACTTAATAACTGGAACCAATTACATGAAAAGGAAACAATGTAAAACAGAAAAGATGGGCAAAAATTATAAGCTGGAGGAACAACAGATAAGCACATACCAGAATAAGAACACTATTTCAAAGGAGAAATGAAGTAGAACAAAAAAAGGAAACCACTCATAAAATAAAAACAGAGAAACTTACACAAACCTAAACTAGAAACTCAAGACGCAACAAAAGAAGGAAGAGGAGCAATACAAATTCAAAAGCGACAAAATCAGAGAGCACAATATGTGATGAATGTAGCTTAAGCATAACTCAATGACGGCTTCAACCACAAATAAGGAACAACAACAGTAAGGAGCTATTGACATTCACCACAACGAAGCATCAACATAACTAAGTAATAGAGTCTAAATAAATTGCAAAAGATAATAGGAAATCACAAAGAACATAGACGTTAAACAACATGAAACAAGAAACACATGTAACAAACAGGGGACTGAAAAAATTTGAGTAAACCGTAGACTCAAAATGAAAGAGGGAAATGGAATTCATAACCATATAACGAAAAGCCCTCTTTTCACCGAACACCAGAACCATATGTGAAAGAGCAACGGTAGGAAAGACATTAATCGAAGGCTACAGACAGAAAAACCCCTAAATCGAAGGCAAACTCATTAAGCAAACTCAACATCAACATATAACCTAGCAAAAATCGAAGCCTACACAGAGAAAAGAAACAAAAGATTCAAAATAAACCCTAAATCTAATCGCGAAACCCTAAAGTTTTGGCGATTCATTACCCAACAACAGTGGTTATTTTTTATCTTACTAAAGAGAGAAAACCATGCCTGAGATTGAGTTCCGGAGTTGAGAGAAGGTATGTACCTGCTTTTGTTTCGTTGTGTTTCCACGATTCGAGACAGAGACGACATATCAGAGACCGTAAGCGTGCTTCGATCTTCGATGTTCGGCTTTCGACAAGACCCACAATCACTCTAGGTCTGAAATTTTAGGGGTGGTCAATCTCCGGTACACCTGAACCAACAAATTAAATTTTGGTTATTTTTGGTTTACATTGGGTTTCAGATTTTACCCGAACCCGACCCGAAATCCAAAGTACTCAATTGGCCTTATCCGATCGGGTATTCAATAAGACCCAAACCCAACTTTTTAGTTTGGGTTCGGGTTCGGGTCCGGGTCTCGGATCTATTGCCCAAGCCTAGCTATGCTCTCACTCATATCAAGACGAGGTGTTCTTCCATCAACATCTTTGTTGTCCATCTTCTCTCTTCTGGTTCATATCTTATCTCGGTTCTCAACCGAATATTTTTTTCCTCTCGCACCTTCACTCGCTCAAATCTTTCGATATTCCTTATCTCCTGATGTTTTCGACAACATTCTTTACCTCAGCCCTTCCATCACCAACTCTCGATTTTTATTCATATCTCAGGATCTATACCATTTTCTTAGCTTCTTTTCTTTTATATCATTGGATTCCCATCCATCAATATCTTCAATCTCCAATAGAAGCTCAACGCCTTCCTCCCTCCTTCGGATCCAGATTTGTGTATGAGAATTGGTTCTGATGGAACCAACTCACTTTGAGTGGATCTCCGCCTTTTGTTTTGACTTTTCTTTATGGAAGAGAACAATTCTGAATTCTTTTCTTTGAAAGTGATCATTTATCTCTGCAGAAAACATTTCCTTCAATTTTCTTGTCCATAGAGGTGTTGTTTCTTTGATTCATAAACCGAAAATATTATGTATTTTACCAATTAGTTATCTTGTGCCAATTATATGTAACTCTTGTTGAAGAATCAGACAAAATTGTTTAGCTATCGTTCTTGAATCTCATTTTTAATACTCCTATCACTCTGTATATGAGATCAGCTCTTGAACTCTTGATGTTACTGATTTGTCTATTTGGCTCACTGAGTTAACGTTGATGACCTTGCCCATGTCCATACATAACTTATATCCTCTTATAAGTTGCAGTAGTCCAACAATGATCATTTTTGAATTTTCATTTCTTTGTTTTCTCCACGATATATCTCGATTGTTCATCCTTATTTATTTGAGATTTTTTGCACTTATAACTTGATCGATATTCAATTTTCTTGCATGCATGACAAATATTTCTCACTTAAAATCTAATTTTATATTTTTTTTGTGAAAATTGTGATTCTGTTATTTATTGAATTTCATGCAATTAATTAATTCTTATTGTTTATGATGATAAAGTTATTATAAAAAGATTATGTGTTAATGGGCCGATCTATTTAACAATTTGATCCATGTAATAAAATAGATTAATGTGTTAGTTAATTCAATCAATTTACTGTAAGATTTATTTAACATTTAACTAATTATTATGATGAATTAGGTTGGATAATATTTAATAATTTTTTTTGTTCAAATAATTAGAAGCATGTGAATATTTTTATTAGAGCTTATTTATATTAAAAATAAAAATCTAAATTTGAAAGGAAATATTTTTTACAAAATAATAAGATTTAACATATATGTTAGAAAATAGAAAATAAAAAATATATATTTTATTATTAAATTTTTTTTTTCTTTTTTGGTTAATTTTCTTTTTTGATCAAGGAAAAATAACTTAATATTTTTTTAAAACGAGTAAACCAAAGTATTTACGGATTTTTTTAGTCTATACAGTATAGAGTATGAGCAGAGCAGGAAGCTTATGCGGTTTTTCTTTTTGTACATAAACATATTAAAAATTTCTTTTGTTTTGTTTTTGATTTTTTCAAGCGAGACACTTGTTGAAACTGCTGTGCTTACAGCAGTTTGTTGGTTAGACATGAATGGCAAATTCAACACGAGAGAACTGACACCAGATACAAAGTACGAGGTTGTATACGTCCTGAAGTTAAAGGATACAGCTTCTGGATGGGATATACCAGTGAACCTAAAGCTGACCTTGCCCAACAGTAGCGCAAGGCCGCAAGAGCAGAGTGTGACCATGGCGGAGCATATAGGAAAGTCATGGGTAGATATACCGGTCGGTGAGTTCATTACATCACCGGAGAATATCGGAGAGATCAGTTTCTCCATGTATGAGACCGAATCCAACTCTTGGAAGACGGGGCTCGTTGTCAAAGGTGTTGAAATTCGTCTCAAAAACTAAGGCATGTATATCTGGATTCAATATCTTCAGCTGCTGATGCATCCGTGCATGATTGCTTCGTTGTTTATCAATTGATCACGTTATTTGAGATTGTAAAACTAACTATAAAAAAAAATATTGCTAAACCTAAATAGTATCATGTAAACTTTGTGGTAATGATTGATTACAGAGACCGAAAGTGATGCATAGATTAAGAATGATGCAGAATGAAAGTGGGGAAAGGGTATTTTTCGACTCGTACAATACGCAAAGTGTCTTTTCCAACATATATAAACATGTAGTGCTAATATATACCAAATATTAAAAATTTAAATTTCAGACCTAAACATCTATTGGTGTATAAATAAGACTCGTTCGACGCGGTGGCATAATAACGTTGCTGTTTTGCCAAAAGATTAGCAAACTAGTAGACTATAAACTAATTCTGCTACTTATTTTGAGACACTTTCTTTAAGTATGTAGATATCTAATCCAAGAAAGTCTTCCAAATAATCTTGTTGGGGGGGTGGGGTGATTTTGTATGTTGTTAATAAAAAAATTATATCAAAATTTATAATATATAAGTTACTCATGTTTATGTTTTTTTATTTATTTTATAATTTCAAGAGCTTAAAAAATATTTAGAAAATAATTTTTAATAAAAATAGAAATATATATTTCTATTTAAAATTTAAAAAGATTTTGTATTTTCTATGTTAATTATTTAAAAACTAAATGACTCTTTTACCCATAATAAGTTGATTAAAATTGTATTTTTATAATGGTATTCTTTGTAACATTACACATTTTTAATGTTATTTTTTAAAATGTACTTCCATAATAATAGTCTCAGGATATGAGAAAGAAGATCATAAAGACTTCAATAGGTCTCACAGGACACCCCATTTGAGGGTCTTTGCTTTCAGTTGTATTTTATAGTTTAAAAAAAAAAAAATTTATTATGAGAGGTATAATGCAACTGGTAAATATTCATTTTTCAGAAGTTAAACAAAGTCTTCGTTTAAAGTTGTCTTGTATATAGTCTTTTAAAATGTATTGTGTGAGCTATAATGCAAGAATGAAAAATATTCATTTGTCAGAAATTAAACAAAATCTTTGTTTACGTTGTACTGTATAAAGTCTTTGCTTAACTTGGAAAAATAATCGTCTTTTAAAATGTATTGTGTGAGCTATAATGCAACTTGGAAAAATCGATATAATCTTATATATAATAATATATTGATTCAAAATGAAAAGTCAAATATGGTAACATCAGTTAGATAGGAATAGGAGAATCAATATATAAGGTTCTTTGAAAAACGAAAAAAATAGGAGAAAATAAATAACTTTAATAGAAAAGTTCCTAGAATTCAGTTCAGACGATTATTTTTCCAAGTTAAGCAAAGACTTTATACAGTACAACGTAAACAAAGACTTTGTTTAATTTATGACAAATGAATATTTTTCCAAGTTGCATTATAGCTCACACAATACATTTTAAAAGAATATTTTTCCAAGTTAAGCAAAGACTTTATACAGTACAACTTAAACAAAGACTTTGTTTAATTTCTCAAAAATGAATATTTTTCAATGTTGCATTATAGCTCTACAATACATTTTAAAAGACTTTATACAATACAACTTTACACTAAGATTTTGTATACCTTCTGAAAAATGAATATTTTCTAGTTGTATTATACCTTTTATGATACAAATTGAGACGACTGCATCCGATTTTTTTTTTTTTGCACCGAATAATTACTATTTCCATAAATAATAATTATCCTAACCGATCAATTAAAATTTAACTAATCCTGAATAATAATTAACCATCCCAAACAATTCTAAATTTTAAATTCGGAATTAAACAGTAAATTATCCAATTTATTCCACCAGAAAATTAACCAATAAATCCTAAACCCAAATAATCCTAGAAAAATAATTAGATCCAACCAACGAGTCTAGATCATTCCCTCTTCCTCGCCTCGATCCCACGATCACTCTTTTTCTTTTCCTGCATCAAATAAACGAGATGCATAAGTATTTCGACAAATACTTAGTGAGGCAATCCTCCCATCTACAGGTTATACACACAAACAAATAAATTTATTAAACGTAATTAAACACGAAAATACCGAAATAAATCAACCATCTCATGAAACACTCGATCTAGATCCACCCGAGATCATACTCAGCCTATAATCATGTAAAACACATCAACAAATTATTTGCTCAGATAAACCTATGGTCCTGCACTCACCTTAGCCAAACGGTTGACTCCTCGATATAAACTCGCAACCGCAGAAAACCAGCTCAACAACAACTCGAACGTTAGAATTACGATCCAACCGTTGAATCCTTAGTCTGAAGTACCCTCAATAACTCTACCAATTTTCAGCAAGATCAGACAACGTTTGGACTTCCAAACGATACCTTAAAACAACCAAGTCGGACTAAAGTTTTCTGCACCAATCAGGTCCAAAAAGACTCACGTAAATCATAAACGAACCGTTAAAAATTCAATCCGTCCATTGAATCTGGAACCTGCAGTTCCAGAAAGCTCCCCACCAAATTTCACCCTGATCAGACTCCGTTTCATCCTTCAAACGCGGCCTTGAATGAACCATCCCGAAACTGACCCCTTTCTCATACTTAGCATAAAAACATTTGCTTAACTCCACCAATTACTTGTCATCCAACTCACCATCACGTCACCATCACCAGAGTACACACACCGTGACTCACAACACCAACGATCCCAACACCAATCGACATCACCGGTGATCTCGACATTGCGTGAGACACACGCCACCGCTCACATGTACAACCCGCCATCACCGACCTCCACATCGCTCTAACGCTCACACGAGCAACAAAAAAGAAAAGGAAGAGCTCGTTACCTTAGCGAAGAGAGATGGCGGCTGTAACTTCTTCCTCACGGCACCTCGACGACGGCACACAACAACGATCACCACTCCACTTTCTTGATCCTCACGCTCCCAAGCTTATGTCTCTCTCACGCCACAAAGTTCCTTTCTCACAATCACACCTATGTAAGAGCTTCTCTCTCACGATCATGGCGGCTGCGCTTTTAAAGAGGAGGAACGTAGGTTTTTTTTTCACATTCCTCCGTATGTGCAGCTTGGTCCTCAAATTTTCCAAAATTCACAAATAAACCTTAAACTTCCAAATTGATCAAAATCAACCTCCGAAACAACTTCCAATTTGATCAATTTAACCCATAATTTTCGAATTCTCAATTGGACCCAAACTTTTAAATTGATCAAAATCAACTTTCCAGATCGGCCCAAAACTCTCTAATTGATCAATTTAGTCTAATCCTCTTGCGATTTATTTTATGGTTAAATTAATCCAGTCCCGGATTAAAAATTAACCCAAAATAATTAAATTCTTCTTAATTTAATTATTTAAATTCTCCAACCCAAAAACCGGAGTTAACCGACTCCGCTCCGCAACTCAGTAACCTTCATAGTTCTAATTTCCGGAACACGGGCGTTACAATTCTCCCCCACTACTCTAGATTCGTCCTCGAATCTCTCATCTCAGTCCATCTGCAATAAACTCCAACACACATAATCAACTCCATGGTCACACCCAACCACTCCGGCTACTTAACCGGTCCCGAGATCAACCACTATTGACCTCCGAGGTCTCCATTCAGTCACTGGCTTAAGACTCTGGCCATCACTCATTGCTCATAACTCAACTCATACCTCTCCACTCTAAGACACCAAGTCTTATGAGCTCTGGGTATCCATACCACTCCGCTCTCAGGCCACACAGTCCATTGAGCTCTCGGTATTCCACACATGCCACTCCACTCTGGGTAATATAACCTTACGGGTTCTCGGTACCACATACCACTCCACCCTGGGCTATCTACCCTACGAGTTTTGGGTATCAGAGGAACTGTCCATCCTCTCTAGAGCTGTACAGGACTCAACTGTCCTTGAGCAATCATGACCCACACACGTCTAAAAGCACTCACGACTGAAACTACCTCCCATGATCCGCATACAACCTCGCAAGGTAATACCGGTGTCACACATATTCCCAACCCGGAATATCCGCTTTTTCCATAACCACTATCCCGGTTACCTCACGGCATATCCAGTCACTCAGGATATTTTCATAATCTCTTCCCGATTATAACTCAACATTTAAATTCCATAAAAACTGTTTTCCAGAACATCATGTTCCCTTAACTCTCATGACACTACCAGTCATCAACAATAAGAACTATTCATCTTATTAAACTCCCATGCTCTATCGTTTATAATACTAACGACAGGCATGCTCAAGACAATAAGAAATACTCATCTTATTAAAAAAAAATCATAATGCATAAATCGTCTACAACACCAAAACGAAAAAACAATATGATCAACCCAAACCCCAATAATAAACTCGAAACTGGAACCATCGATGAAAGCTTAAGTCTCTGATTGCTTCTCGAACCACTTCTTGAACCTCGCTTTCATCTTCGCCTCTGGTTCCGAAGTCTCCTCTTGAACCCCGTCACAATCCCACAAGACCCTGATCATCGGAACTTGCTTCCTACGATCCTGCTTGACTCTCCTCCCGAGAATCTTTACCGGTCTTGCCTCTACAGTCATATTAGGCTGAAGATCTGACGGAATCCTAGCCACGACCTCATCATCCTTATGCAAGCATTTCTTCAGCATCGACACATGGAAGATCTTGTGAAATGCCCGCATAACCTCGGGTAACTCTAACCGATATGCAACCGGTCCAACTCGTTCCACAATCCTGAACGGACCCATATACCTCGGACTTAACTTAGTATCTGTAATGGACCTGTTAGGATCCTGCAACCTCGACATCTTGAGATACACACTATCTCCCACCTCAAACTCAAGGTCTTACCTCCTCTTATCGGCATAACTCTTCCGCCGATCCTGCGCTTCTTTCATGTTCAGCTTCAAAACCCAGATCTTCTCCATGGTTTCTTGAACAAAAATCCGTACCATACATGCTCCTTTCCCCCCACTTGGGTCCAGCATAATGATGTACGACATGGCCAACCATAAAAGACTTCCTATGATGCCATCACAACAGCTAACACTTAGCTCAGAACTCAAAATTCCTAATTCAGCTTTCCGAGTCCAATACTCAACAACGAAAAATCAGAGCCTGCCACCTTGATTCTCTGCTAATAGTATAGGCCTCTGTCCGTAACCAAAAGCTCAATTTAAACTTCTTGAAACCAACTGGTTTCTCGAGCTCAACCTGTCAGATCATTCTTGATCTCATCCGCATAAGTATCCAGAGCACTTCTTGCCCTTAGAATACTTATCACCTCTGGTAACTTCACTTGATTAACAAGTTCACCAACACCACCGCTCACTAGTGCGGTTAACTACACGTTACCGAGCAATATTTTCTGAATCCCATAAGCTTTGGCGAGCCTCACTACTCCCAACTTATTTCCCTGGATCCCAATTCTCGAGTAACAATAAATCTCCCTTGACCTTTCCTTTATGGAAAACATCCCCTTCCAGACCACTTTCCTTTTCGGTCACATTTCCTTTTAGGAAACTTTCCATTCCAAGCAACTTTCCAATTTTGGAACTTTCCATTCTAGGCAACTTTCCATTTTAGGAAACTTTACTCCTAAACCATACCACTCATGGTTAACTTTTCCTAAACTTCTCCAAAACTCTCCCAAACCTTCCCAGAACCCCTTCGGAACTTTTCGGGAACTCTTCCGGAACTCTCTTGGAACTCGCCTGGAACTCCTCTGGAACTCTCCTGGAACTCTCCCGGCCTCACTTGGCCTCTCAGCTCCACCTTTCCAAGGAATACCTACAACTACCCGAGATTCAACCTTGAATCTCACGCAACCCACTCCAGATAGCGGACGGTTAAAACAACCTGATACTCCACTGAGTATCCACTTGAACGGAAATTCCGCTCTAACATCGACCACCACTTCTCTACATCCGTTCCTACATCCTCGGATAGACGAAAGCTCAACTGCAACCACAACCCTCGGCTGCAACTCAGCACCCGGTGGCACCTCTAGAGCTTGCACTGGTACCCTTTCTGGTAACCGCTCCAATAACAAGGTCAAGAGGTTCGCAATACGATCATCTCGGGTCTAGACAACACCTGTTACAACTCCCGCAGCACCCGCTGGAACTCCAGCAACACCGGATCAAACAACGGCCACCCCGGATCCCACACCGGCCATACCAGCTTCTGTACCGGCCACACCAGCACTCACACCGGCCACGCCCTCAGACCCCACCTGATCCGCCTGCGAACCCACAACCTGCTCAATCGTAGCACTCTGTACTACACTCTCCTCAACCATCAGAACTCTCGCGTTCCTCAACACGCGATCTTGACCCTGACTAGGACCACGACTACGGTCTACCTCCGTTAGTCATCTCACTTCTACAAATAGAAGCTAAGAACACAAAACAACTAACAGAAAGCAAAGACAACTTACCGTGGAATCTCATTGAAGGCTCGAAGAGGATGATCTAGAACTCCATGCTCAAACAATTGACTAACTCACTTAATCAATTCTAACCAACGGTTTATTCATGCATCACACATTACCAAAAATTAAATTTTTTTCCAATTTAATTTTTCCTAAACCGTCCTAGAACCGAGAATGCTCTGATACCAAATTGAGACGACTGCACCGATTTTTTTTTTTTGCACCGAATAATTACTATTTCCATAAATAATAATTACCCTAACCGATCAATTAAAATTCAACTCATCCTGAATAATAATTAACCGTTCCAAACAATTCTAAATTTTAAATTCGGAATTAAATAATAAATTATCTAATTTATTCCACCAGAAAATTAACCAATAAATCCTAAACCCAAATAATCCCAGAAAAATAATTAGATCCAACCATCGAGTCTAGATCATCCCCTCTTCCTCGCCTCGATCCCACGGTCACTCTTTTTCTTTTCATACATCAAATAAAAGAGATGCATAAGTATTTCGACAAATACTTAGTGAGGCAATCCTCCCATCTACAGGTTATACACACAAACAAATAAATTTATTAAACGTAATTAAACACGAAAATACCGAAATAAATCAACCATCTCATGAAACACTCGATCTAGATCCACCCGAGATCATACTCGGCCTATAATCATGTAAAACACATCAAAAAATTATTTGCTCAGATAAACCTATGGTCCTGCACTCACCTTAGCCAAACGGTTGACTCCTCGATATAAACTCGCAACCGCAGAAAACCGGCTCAACAACAACTCGAACGTTAGAATTACGATCCAACCGTTGAATCCTTAGTCTGAAGTACCCTCAATAACTCCACCAATTTTCAGCAAGTTAGACAACGTTTGGACTTCCAAACGATACCTTAAAACAACCAAGTCGGACTGAAGTTTCCTGCACCAATCAGGTCCAAAAAGACTCACGTAAATCATAAACGAACCGTTAAAAATTCAATCCGTCTGTTGAATCTGGAACCTGCAGTTCCAGAAAGCTCTCCACCAAATTTCACCCTGATCAGACTCTGTTTCGTCCTCCAAACGCGGCCTTGAATGAACCATCCTGGAGCTGATCCCTTTCTCATACTTAGCATAAAAACATTTGCTTAAGTCCACCAATTACTTGTCATCCAACTCACCATCACGTCACCATCACCGGAGTACACACACCGTGACTCACAACACCAACGATCCCAACACCGATCGACGTCACCGGTGATCTCGACATTGTGTGAGACACACGCCACCGCTTACATGTACAACCCGCCATCACCGACCTCCACATCGCTCTAACGCTCACACGAGCAACAAAAAGGAAAAGCAAGAGCTCGTTACCTTAGCGAAGAGAGATGGCGGCTGCAACTTCTTCCTCACGGCACCTCGACGACGGCACACAACAACGATCACCACTCCACTTTCTTGATCCTCACGCTCCCAAGCCTATGTCTCTCTCACGCCACAAAGTTTCTTTCTCACAATCACACCTATGTAAGAGCTTCTCTCTCACGATCATGGCGGCTGCGCTTTTAAAGAGGAGGAACGTAGGTTTTTTTTTTCACATTCCTCCGTATGTGCAGCTTGGTCCTCGAATTTTTTAAAATTCACAAATAAACCTTAAACTTCCAAATTGATCAAAATCAACCTCCGAAACAACTTCCAATTTGATCAATTTAACCCATAATTTTCGAATTCTCAATTGGACCCAAACTTTTAAATTGATCAAAATCAACTTTCCAGATCGGTCCAAAACTCTCTAATTGATCAATTTAGTCCAATCCTCTTGCGATTTATTTTATGGTTAAATTAATCCAGTCCCGGATTAAAAATTAACCCAAAATAATTAAATTCTTCTTAATTTAATTATTTAAATTCTCCAACCCAAAAACCGGAGTTAATCGACTCTGCTCCGCAACTTAGTAACTTTCATAGTTCTAATTTCCGGAACACGGACGTTACACAAATAAAGAAAAGACTTTATAAAATACAACTCAAAGCAAATACCTTTTTGTGGGTCGGCAAACAAAAACCATTATTTAAAGTTGGACAGCCAAATACTTCTCCAAGGCATTATAGGTAGTATTCCAAGGTGCATTATAGGTAGTATATATTACATGAAGTCTCTTGCCACTGTAGTTTTTTTGTCAAAATCCTGACAAAAATGTTTTTTTTTTACAATTTTAACGGGATAAATATTTTGTAAAACAGTTTTATTTTAAGTGGATAATTATTTTGTTAGCACTAGAATAACTATTATATTATGTAGCATATTTAAATTTACATTTAAATTGTTATTTAATGTGGTATAAAATATGTTATAAAACATAGTAATATAATTATCTGACTGATTGATGGATAAAAATCAAACAAATTTGAACGATCGTGAATACTTATGTTTTGATTAATTAAGCCTTTTTTATATAGAACGATTATAAAAAACAAGTAACCTACAGTAAAAAAAATCTCATAATCAGTCGTCAAATCTTTTGAGGGGGGAAAATTGAACGTTGTGATGCTCCGTCTGGTGGTTTGAGGGGGCGACGACCTTATAAATAAAGACTTCAATGGGTCTCACAGGACACCCCATTTATTTAAAGCTTCTTCTCTGTAAGTAAAACTCTTAGTTTCTCTTCCTAAAACTGAATATTTTCATATGGATCCAAAGAATGATGATTTGGTATAGTAATACAAATATACTAACCTTCTAATCAAATAATTGAAAATTCATTGCAATAGCTCACTGTTTTGCTTGAATTTTTTTGGCTTTTTATTAACAAATAAGAAAAATTATATTTATATGATAAAGATGATTTTTATCCAATAGATGTAATATTAGATAACTTATATTTTTATTTGTTCATATATATCCATGCTAAAAAGAATGAAAAACTTTTTGCATTAAACAAATTTGAAAAATTGATATAATCTTATATATAGATTAATATATTCATTCAAAATGAAAAGTCAAATATGGTAACATCATACTCAGTTCAGATAAGAATAGGAGAATCAATTTATAAGGTTTTTTGAAAAATGAAAAATAGAAGAAAATAAATAACTGAAAAATAGAAATATGCGAAACTAAATATTTGAAAAGTTTAAAAATGTAATGAATAATATGAAAATAAGAGGATATATATATATATATATATATAAATGTTAAATATAAGAGGATAAACTATATATATATATTTGACATGCGATCTCTTTAATTATAAATTTTCACGTATTGAGCTTTTATGCGAGGATTTAAACTTTATATAATAACATAAAAAGATTTGACAAGCTAATTATTGTTTTACCCCATATTAAACTTTTGTGAAAATGTTCAAACTTTATATAATAGGATAATTATATACAATTAAAGCTATATCAGCATAGTTTATTGGAAATAAACAATTTCTCATTGATGAAAATAACGTTTAGCAGTCGTGTACAGGGTTGATGGTCTTTTTCTTGGGTTATTGACAGTTTGGAAGTTTATTATAAAAAAATAATTGAATATTTAAATTGGAAGCAAAAACTACTTTAAAGTGTGTTTTCTTTTTCTTTCTGGGATTTTTCTTGAAAACAACAGATTCACTTCAATAATTCCATAATATACCTCCTACAAAAAATACTAATACAATACAGTTTAACCAAAGACTTCTTACAATACAGCTTAAACAATAAAGACTTTGTTTAACTTACGACAAATGAAGACTTTTCAATGTTGCATTATAGCTTTTTATTCTGTTTGTATTTGCATTATAGCTCTCACAATGCATATTAAAAGACTTTATACAATACAACCTAAAACAATGACTTTGTTTTAACTTATAAAAACCAAATGCTTTTACAAGTTGCATTATGCCTCTAACAATACAATTAAAAACATATATTTTACACAATACAACTTAAATTAAAGACTTTTCTTTTTTTGTTGGCAAATAAAATTTTTTGTTTGGACAACCAAATACTTCTCCAAGGTGCATTATAGGTAGCATTTGTTTAACTTGTATTACATGAAGTCTTTTGAATATATTAAGAAAAATATTTTATACAGTATAAATAAAAAAAAACTACCTATAATGCACCTTGGAGATGTATTTGACTGTCCAATTTTAAATAATTGGTTTTTGTTTGCCAACCCAAAAAAGAGTCTTTGCTTTAAGTTGTATTTTATAAAGTTTAAAAAAAAACAATTGTATTATAAGAGGTATAATGCAACTGGAAAATATTCATTTTTCAGAAGTTAAACGAAGTCGTGGTTTAAAGTTGGTCTTGTATATAGTCTTTTAAAATATATTGTGTGAGCTATAATGCAACATTTAAAAATATTCATTTGTCAGAAATTAAACAAAGTCTTTGTTTACATTGTACTGTATAAAGTCTTTGCTTAACTTGGAAAAATAATCGTCTTTTAAAATGTATTGTGTGAGCTATAATGCAACTTGGAAAAATCGATATAATCTTATATATAGATTAATATATTGATTCAAAATGAAAAGTCAAATATGGTAACATCAGTTCAGATAGAATAGGAGAATCAATTTATAAGGTTTTTTGAAAAACGAAAAATAGGAGAAAATAAATAACTTAAATAGAAAAGTTTCCTAGAATTCAGTTCAGACGATTATTATTCCAAGTTAAGCAAAGACTTTATACATTACAACATAAACAAAGGCTTTGTTTAATTTATGACAAATGAATATTTTTCCAAGTTGCATTATAGCTCACACAATACATGTTAAAAGAATATTTTTCCAAGTTAAGCAAAGACTTTATACAGTACAACTTAAACAAAGACTTTGTATACCTTCTGAAAAATGAATATTTTTCTAGTTGTATTATACCTCTTTATGATACAAATAAAAAAAAGACTTTATAAAATACAACTTAAAGCAAATACCTTTTTTTGGGTTGGCAAACAAAAACCATTATTTAAAGTTGGACAGCCAAATACTTCTCCAAGGTGCATTATAGGTAGTATATATTACATGAAGTCTCTTGCCACTGTAGTCTTTTTGTCAAAATCCTGACAAAAATGTTTTTTTTTTACAATTTTAACGGGATAAATATTTTGTTAACGATCAATATATTTGAAAAAACAGTTTTAATTTGAACGGATAATTATTTTTTTAACACGATAATAAATATTATATCATGTGACATATATAGATTTACATTTAAATTATTATTTAGCACGGTATAAAATATGTTGTAAAACATAGTAATATAATTATCCAACTGACTGATGGATAAAAATCAAACAAATTTGAACCATCGTGAATACTATGTTTTGATTAATTAAGCCTTTTTTATATAGAACGATTTATAAAAAACAAGTAACCTACTGTAAAAAAAATCTCATAATCAGTCGTCAAATCTTTTGAGGGGGGAAAATTGAACGTTGTGATGCTCCGTCTGGTGGTTTGAGGGTGTGACGACCTTATAAATAAAGATTTCAATGGGTCTCACAGGACACCCCATTTATTTAAAGCTTCTTCTCTGTAAGCAAAACTCTTAGATTCTCTTCCTAAACTTGAATATTTTCATATGGATCCAAAGAATGATGATTTGGTATCATCTTCCGCATCAAAGCCAATCGAAAACATAGTCTTAGTAGGTCATACAGGTAATGGAAAGAGCGCGACCGGAAACAGCATCATTGGAAAACATATATTCGAATCAAAAGCACATGCATCTGGTGTTACCTTGAAATCTCAGGGACATGGACCTCTGACAAGAGATGGTCATACCCTCAACGTGATTGATACTCCAGCATGTACGTCATTACTAACTTAGATTGACTTAGCAGACTTATTACGTCAGTAACGCTTAACCAATGTGTGTTGTGTTTGCAGGTCTGTTTGATTTGTCGGTGTCGGCTAAGTTTATTCGTAAAGAAATTGTTAGATGCCTAACACTAGCTGAAGAAGGCATACATGCGGTGCTCTTAGTTTTGTCTGCAAGAAATCAAACTACACAAGAGGAAGAGTCCACACTTAATACCTTACAGGTTCTTTTTGGGAGTCAAATCCTTAAATATGTTATTGTCGTTTTCACTGGTGGTGATGTACTCGAAGAGGACAGTAAGACACTGGAGGAGTATTTAGATAGAGATTGCCCTGACCCTATAAAGGTCGGTGCTTTGAACATTATGATTCTTGTATTGCAAGGTTTGAGATTCTCATATATGTATACTTTTTAAATTCAGGAAATTGTGAGGATGTCTGGTAACAGAATGGTACTTTTCGATAATAAGACTCATGATGAAGACAAGAAAGCAGAGCAAGTCCATAAGCTTCTCTCCCTTGTAGATGATATCAAAAGGAAAAACCATGGAGAGGCGTATACTGATGATACATATTACATGATGAAGGTTAAAAATTTTGTTTCTAGCAAATATGTATTCTCCTCATATATATTTGAAACTCTGAAACGATCGGATTCCATATTATCCCAGGAAGAGATAGAGAAGGAGCTGGATTCAAAGACCTATTCAAAAGAAAGTGTAGCTGAAATGAAGAATCAGTTACGTATATCGTACGAGGAGAATCTTAAACGAATGTCAGAGGAGGTAAAAATATTTTCAAAAATCTTAGATGAATACTTTTGATTTCTTTTCAAATATTAACAAGCTCTGAATCTATGTTAAGTTGGAGAAGAAGCTCAAAGATGCTGTGGAGGTGCAGGAGAAAGCGTTAAGCAAGATGAAACAAGAAGTGTTAATGATATTTTCCTACTCTCTTATCTTCTTCCTTTTCATCCTTATCCTTTTCTCTGTAATTTGGTAGCTTTCCCCTTTTTTCTAAAGAGATATTGTGGTTTCTTTTTTTGTGTGGATTTTCCTATAAAAATCTATATATATATATATATATATATATATTGCCATGTTTGCATGAGTGTATGGCCACATACACTTATGAATAAAGGATATTGTTATTGCACCTATATATTCTTAAATAGTTATTCGCTTAGTTCCTTGTCACTATGTTCACATACAGTCTATGATAAATTTGATCTCGACTCTGATATAAATTCAAGAGTTAATATTCAATCAAACACAAATTTGCTTTGTAATAAGAATCAATTTTTTATTATATATGTTTAAAAACTCTCTCAAAACTAAACATTCAAACCTCTCTCTCTTTTAGAACTCTTGTTCTTCCATAGAACTTTTAGAATTCTTCTTAACTCTCGTACAATTGTCACAACCTAAAAATTGTATTTATAGTGTTTCTAATAACACATATTACTAATATAACTATAAAACCCATATTAGATAACTCCTAATATATATTTATATAAATCCTAAAATATATTAGATAACTCCTAAATATAAATCTTATTCTTATCCTAATCTCTTAAATCCATACTCTGTTAGGATTAGTTTTCCTTGTGGATCAAGCTATCTTCAAGCTTACTCCAACATTCACCCTCTTAAGCTTCAAGTTAGTCTTGGTGAGGTCTTGAACTCCTATCAAGCTTCTCATCTCCTTAAATTTGATCCTTAGTAGGGCTTTAGTCAATATGTCCGAATACATGTTCCACCTTGATTTGATCATCTTCAACCCTCTCTCGAATGAAATGATATCACTTGTGGATATGTTTGCTTCGACCATGGAACACGAGATTCTTTGTTCCAGCGATTATAGACTCGTTGTCGATTCTCATGACAACCTTCTCGCTAGTCGTCAGCTTGACAAGCTTCAAGTGTTGCTGCCATAAACTCGGCCTGATGCAACTTGACAATATGTTGGACATACTTCTGACTTGGATTTAAGTCTTCTTATGTTGCTCATGTCTTAGACAACCTTCTCAAGACTTAGATTTAGGTCAAAGGAAATTGACTGAGGCCCATAACTCGACAATCTCCACCTTGATGTTTAATCAATGTCACAACACAACATTGATATTTATAAGGATAACACACTTTTGCTAAAACTATTCGTAGTGGAATTAGATAACTCCTAATTCTAATTGTCTTAGCTAACAATTATCTTATCCTAACACATATATGATTCCTTATATTGTAAGCTAACATAGTCGTATTAGTAATAGATATCTCCTATTCCTATTAGGAAAACTCTAAACTTATCTTGTTTAGGAAATATTTGTTCCTCAAGTCATTAGGAACTATCTAACATTGTCTTTTTGAAACAACAAGGCAGTCGCAATGTTGTTCTTCTCGTCTATGGTCGATCCTGCCTCGATCGTCTCCTATACCTTGTGAACACGCAAGTTCACTTTCATTCTCATCGCCTACATAGTGTAGTTTGATGAGTTGAGTATTGGACATTGAATTGATGAAGGTCCAAGCTCTTTTGACCTCGTCGTCGGGACGCTAGCATCTCCCATGGCTCGGGTATGCTTCTAATGTTTGATTGATTGATAACCAATAGCTCTGATACCATGATAAATTTGATCTCGACTCTGATACAAATTCAAGAGTTAATATTCAATCAAACACAAACTTTCTTTATAATAAGAATCACTCTCTTATTATATATGTTTAGAAACTCTCTCAAAACTAAACATTCAAAGCTTTCTTTTTTAGAGCAGCTTTATTGATGAGAAACTCTATTGAGTTTCTTAAAATTTAAAAAATAATGTTTTAATTTAATTAAAAAAAATAAACCTGTTAAAAGGAGACATGTGGAGAAAGAGTTTCTTATTTGGTTAAGAAACGATCCTGAAAACTCTTAATTAAGAGTTGTTTCTTATTTCAAACCACTATTACCATTTAATTTTATATTTTTTTATTTTAAAAATCCCACTTAAAATACTTCAATGGAGATGCTCTTAAAACTCTTGTTCTCCCATAGAACTTTTAGAATTCTTCTTAACTCTCATACAATTGTCACAACCGAACAATTGTATTTATAGTGTTTATAGGTAACACATATTGCTAATATAACTATAAAAACCATATTAGATAACTCCTAATATATATTTAGAGAAATCCTAAAATATATTAGATAACTCATAAATATAAATTTTACTCTTATCCTAATCTCCTAAATCCATACTCGGTTAGGATTAGTTTTCCTCGTAGATCAATATATCTTCGAGCTTACTCCAACCGTCTACACATCCTATACAATTCCATACAATAATTTCAATCATAATTCAACATGCAATCAACTCACAATAACACATTCAAACGATTCATTATACTTAATACATAAACAATTATAAATTGCATCGCATTATCCATTGCACAGTTCATCGTACTGTCCATCGCACTGTTCACAAACGAGCAAGTCCACCTGCTACGGGGAGCTACTATAGTTCTTCGAAACCTTAAGACGAAATCATGTGAACCAAAAGCTGTAACTAAGAAACCTACGATAATTGAACAACTTGATTACAAGACATGGACAATTAACAATGCTAAAATCAGTTTGCTGTTGATATGCGATTTCTAGGATAAACCAAAAAACAACAATTCATCAAAATCAAACATCAACGACACCAATCTTCTCGGACAAGAATGACGTCCGGTCTTGAAATTCCCGGAAACCGGTTGTGCCCCACAGGTCCACGCAGCAGCAACCATAGTTGTAATACCAAAAATACCCTTTTCACACAAAGCTCTCACATATAACCAGTTTTTGCGTACATAACTACTGTTACCCAATCTGCATCCATAAACGAAGACATGACTAAACAGTTTGAAAGTTTACTTAGTGAGAACAATCCATTTCGCCTACATAATCCTAGCATACATCTAATCTCACTACCCCGATGTGAGAACCTAAAGTGCAAGTAATCTACATGCTTCATAGAATCTAGCAACCTAGCGATAACATGCAATTCATTCCTAATCATACATATATGCCTAACAGTTGTGGATGACATGAACGCAAAAATCAAAGCAATAATAAGAAACACATAAAGTAACAATGCGGCCAAGGCCGAAATTTGGTCTGTCAACCGTTAACGAGATACATCATGGCTTAACCATGCTTACAGACCGACACGAAAACTGATCTACTCTTTAGTAGAAAGCTATCTCCACATCTACAAAGCATCTCACATACCACACTCAATCTCTAACACCCTAATTCGTCACACAATCTAGAAACCTACACCTAAATGCACAAACTAATAACACCCTCTAAAATTAGATTTCAACACTGCACACTTCATCTCATTCAATATGATAAAAATATATATTAAAATAATATGTGCATTATGTAAAAAGTAAGTGATATGTACACAAATATAAATATATGTAAAAAATAAATATATATGTATATATATAAAGGTTAAATATAAGAGGACAAACAATATATATATATATATATATATATATATTTGACATGCGATCTCTTTAATTATAATTTTTCACGTATTGAGCTTTTATGCGAGGATTTAAACTTTATATAGTAACATAAAAATATTTGACAAGCTAATTATTATTTTACCCCATATTAAACTTTTGTGAAAATGTTCAAACTTTATATAATAGGATAATTATATACAATTAAAGCTATATCAGCATATTTTATTGGAAATTAAACAATTTCCATTGATGAAAATAACGTTTAGCAGTCGTGTACAGTTGATGGTCTTTTTCTTGGGTTATTGATAGTTTGGAAGTTTATTATAAAAAAAAAAAGAGTATTTAAATTGGAAGCAAGAACTAATTTGAATTGTTTTTTTTTCTTTCTGGGATTGTTCTTGAAAACAACAGATTTACTTCAATAATTCCATAATATACCTCATACAACAAATACTCATACAATACAATTTAACCAAAGACTTCTTACAATACAGCTTAAACAATAAAGACTTTGTTTAACTTACGACAAATGGAGACTTTTCAATGTTGCATTATAGGTTTTTGTTCTGTTTGTATTTGCATTATAGCTCTCGTAATGCATATTAAAAGACTTTATACAATACAAACTAAACACAATGACTTTGTTTTAACTTTTAAAAACCAAATTCTTTTACAAGTTGTATTATGTCTCTAACAATACAATTAAAAAATTATTTACACAATACAACTTAAATTAAAGACTTCTCTGTTTTGTTGGCAAATAAAATTTTTTGTTTGGACAACCAAATACTTCTCCAAGGTGCAAGGTAGTATTTGTTTAACTTGTATTACATGAAGTTTTTTGAATATATTAAGAAAAAAAGATTTTATACAGTATAAATAAAAAAACTACCTATAATGCACCTTGGGGAAGTATTTGACTGTCCAATTTTAAATAATTGGTTTTTGTTTGCCAACCCAAAAAAGAGTCTTTGCTTTAAGTTGTATTTAATAAAGTCTTTTTTAAAAAAAAAAATTGTATTATAAGAGGTATAATGCAACTGGAAAAATATTCATTTTTCAGAAGTTAAATAAAGTCTTGGTTTAAAGTTGTCTTGTATATAGTCTTTTAAAATGTATTTTTGAGCTATATATCCATGCTAAAAATAATGATAAACTTTTTGCATTAAAAAAATTGAAAACTCGATATAATCTTATGTATAGATTAATATATTGATTCAAAATGAAAATTCAAATATGGTAACATCATACTCAGTTCAGATAGGAATAGGAGAATCAATTTATAAGGTTTTTTGAAAAACAAAAAAATAGGAGAAAATAAATAACTTAAAAATAGAAATATGCGAAACTAAATATTTGAAAAGTTTAAAAATGTAACGAATAATATGAAAATAAGAGGGTAAATAATTATTTATGTATATATAATGTTAAAAATATGAGGATAAACTATATATATATATATATATATATATTTGACATGTGATCTCGTTAATTATATTTTTTCATGTGTTGAGTTCTCATGGGAGAATTTAAACTTTATATAATTAGATAAAAAAAATATTTGACACACTAATTATTGATTTACCCCATATTAAAATTTTGTGAAAATGTTCAATAGGATAATTATATACAATTAAAGCTATATCAGCATATTTTATTGGAAATTAAACAATTTCCATTGATGTAAATAACGTTTTGCAGTCGTGTACAGGGTTGATGGTCTTTTTCTTGGGTTATTGATAGTTTGGAAGGCTATTATAATAAGAAATTTATTTTTGAATATTTAAATTGGAAGCAAGAACTACTTTAAAGTGTTTTTTTCTTTCTTTTTTATTTATTTCTGGGATTGTTCTTGAAAACAAAAGATTCACTTCAATAAAATTCCATAATATACCTCATTCAACAAATACTCATACAATACAATTTAACCAAAGACTTCTTACAATACAGCTTAAACAATAAAGACTTTGTTTAACTTACGACAAATGAATACTTTTCAATGTTGCATTATAGCTCTCACAATGCATATTAAAAGACTTTATACAATACAACCTAAAAAATGACTTTGTTTTAACTAATAAAAACCAAATTCTTTTACAAGTTGCATTATGCCTCTAACAATACAAATTAAAAAACAATGATTTTACACAATACAACTTAAATTAAAGACTTCTCTGTTTTGTTGGCATATAAAAATTTTTGTTTGGACAACCAAATACTTCTCCAAGGTGCATTATAGGTAGTATTTGTTTAACTTGTATTACAAGTAGTCTTTTGAATATATTAAGAAAAAATATTTTATACAGTATAAATAAAAAAACCACTTATAATGCACCTTGGAGAAGTATTTGGCTGTCCAACTTTAAATAATGGTTTTTGTTTGCCGACCCAAAAAAAAGTCTTTGCTTTAAGTTGTATTTTATAAATTCTTTTAAATTGTATTATAAGAGGTATAATGCAACTGGAAAATATTCATTTTTCAGAAGTTAAACAAAGTCTTAGTTTAAAGTTGTATTGTATATAGTCTTTTAAAATGTATTGTGTGAGCTATATTCAGTTGTCAGAAATTAAACAAAGTCTTTGTTTAAGTTGTACTGTATAAAGTCTTTGCTTAACTTGGATTATTCGTATTTTAAAATGTATTGTGTGAGCTATAATGCAACTTGGAAAAATAGTCGTTTTCAGAAGTTAAACAAAGTCTCAGTTTAAAAGTGTACTGTATATTGTCTTTTTAAAATGTATTGTGTGGGCTATAATGCAACACTGAAAATAGTCATGTGAGAAATACAACAACTTTTTTGTTTAAGTTGTGTTCTATAGATTCTTTGTTTAACTTGGAAAAATATTAGTTGGTTGGAATTTAAAGGAAAAAAACACCTTAAATGCTATTCACCATAATAAAAGATTTCATATAATGCTTCTAACAATAGGGCACATGGGTGAATGACCTTCAGACATTATAACTTGTTCAAATACCATTCCTCCTTTTTCTAATTGTATTAAGCAGCCTTAAGATTATCTATTTAACAAGACCGTCTACTTAACATAAACTTATCCATTTGTCACTGTTTATTGGACGCTAAAAGACTTGGGGGTTATGTCATTATCTAGTAACAGATAATCAAGTAATTAGTTCTCTTTTGCTTCTCTCTCTCTTTTGCGACTGTAGTTTATTTTTGTCAAAATCGATCAAAAAATTTAGGAGAGAATATTTCCAACTTAAATAGATAATTATTTTGTTAACACGGTAATGAATATTATATCATATGACATATATAAATTCTAAATTATTATTTAGCGTGGCATAAACTATTTTTGATGGATAAAATTTTTAACAGTAGTTTATTTATTAACATGATATATATTGTCATATATTGATAAATATAGTTACAATGTTAACAAATAAATTATCGGTAAGAAATTTATCAATCACCCTAGATAAATATATTACTATATTCACAACAAATTTTATACAACGTTAAATAATAATTTAGATATGAATCTATATATGTCACATCATATTATATTTTTTTATCGTGTTAACAAAATAATTATTCGTTAAAATTACAACTAATCTCTTTCAAATATTTTGATCGTTAACTAAATAATTAATACATTAAAATTACGATAGGGATATTTTTGTCCAGATTTTTAGATGGAAGAGAGAGAACTAATAAAAAAAATATTCAATACCAAAAATCTTACTGTAAGATTTTTTAGGACTAGAAAACTCATTGTCTCAAGACTTGGTGTACATTGTTCATGATGTTCTTTGTAATCATTTGTTTTTCTTTTGTAAAATATGAAGTTTTATACTTTTTTTCATTTGTGACAGCGGTTACAGAGAAAACATAGAAGATGGAAATACCAAAAACTACACAAAAAGTTAAGCAATGACGAAAACAAAGAACACACTAAAGCATCAAGTAGAACCCCGACGAGGAAACACCGATTCCGAACAGTTAATCTTGGACATTTGCGCTTTCAATCCAAAGACCTTGATTCCTTATCGTCGTTGCCACGAATAGTACCCATCTGAGGCCCATCCTCAAAACCTCTGAAATTGGAGTTCTTACACTACTCCGAGGACAAACGTGAAAATCTCACCGAACCAACAAAACATTCCACATCCAGCGGCACAAGATCTTCTATGGGCAGCTAGAGAACCCGCCTCTAGCCACAATCTTGAGTTTGTGAAAACTACAAGAAACATCTCCCTTGGTTGCAAAATGATCGCCGAGATCGGTCCCACCGCCTCTATTCTTCACCGAGAACCACCTGTGGTTTAATAAATCTGTCCCTTACCATATCTTGAACCTCCCCAAGAAACCACCGAAAAAAGCCAGAAAAATCAAATGAAACAAAATGCTAAGGAGGCGTGGAAATAGCCACACCGGAGATTGAGTCAAACTATAACTTCGCCACCACCTTAGTCCAAGCTGACCAGAACGCTGTCCAACCACACCAGAAGCTCAACAAAGCCGAAAGCTTGCTTCCACAAAGCAATCGCAGATGCCAACAACCACGTGTCCGTAGCCAAAAACCACTGATGCCTACCGTCACCACACCATCGTCGAAGCATCCATAGCCAAACCAAGCTATATGACCACAACACCACCACAATAACCAACCTCGCTAAAAGAAAATGCCACACCAAAGCAAAATCGAAAAGATGAAAACCTCAGATCTGGAGCTAAAACCCACGGCTAAGAGCCAAGATCCAGCAAACGACCAGCTCTGCCACCATGCGCAGTAACATCACCGATAAGGAAAGCTAAACTCGTAGCCAAATGCCACTTGTAGGAGCCACCGTGAAGAGAGAAGACCCAACAAAGTTGGAAGAAAGACCCGCTGCAACAGAAGACAAAACTTGCCAAGGAGAAATGACCAAATCACAGCCACTAGACCACAGTTCGCCGGAGCTTGTCCTCGAGCTCACGCTTCCCCGCTGAGAACTGGAAACCGTACCAGAGGCAAAAACTCCATCTCTGGCCAAAGAACCAAAGACAAGCAGAGAAAGGACCAACTGATGCCATCTGCCACACGCCTACCACACGCCTACACTAGAAAGATTTAATTTTCCAACACAAAGTTCTTAAAAATTAATTAACTTTGAAAGTTTTAAGGTACTGTTGGCTTTAGTTCTCTTACCAAATATAATTCAGAAATTATTTTTGAAACATGTCTTCTCAAATATAACTTATTGCATTATTTGTTATTGCAAGCAAGAAGAAAGAAATAATCTATTAAGGATAGAAATGCCTAAGTTTTATAATCTTTATCTTTATATCCAAACAAGCCTCACAATTTTTCTTTTACTATCCATGCAACCAAACATAATTATGCTATAGAATTTCAGTTATACTACAAGTTTTTCTTTTGGACGCCAAGTTATATATTAAAAGTAAAGGAAAAGGCCTTCACAATCTTTAAATTGAAGAAACATATCAAGAGATAAAACAAAGCATAAGAAAGACTTCTCACAAAATAATCAATGCCGACTATCCTCCACAATACGTGAATGCAACCAAGCTGGACAACAATCCCGAGTAACACTCCTAGTAATATTTGGCGCCATTGAATTTGCTTTGAAGTGAAAAAACACCAATGGAAATTCCAAAAACTCCTTGATAGACGCACAATACAGTCAATGTGTGATCTAAATCTGGGCCACATTCGAGATTTCTTAGTTGCTGTCAAAGCCACAGATGAATCTGACCACAATTCCACATCCTGCAATTGTAAATCCACAAAAATCCGTAAAAACCATCCAATGATGCGTAGCTATGCCTCTAAATGTGATGATGAAGAAACGAAAGCATCACACACATAAAAAACCAGTTCATCCATTATGTCCCTCACAATCCAAGCAGCACCAATCATCAAAGAAGCATTTATCTATGAAGCCGCGACATTACATTTAAAAAACCATTCTCAGGTTAAGACCAATGTGAAATCTTGAATATGGTACAGACCTTTTCGGATACATCGACTTCTCCTTATCTTTAACCTTCTTCCATGATTCAAATTCCTCAAAAACATGTGCTACAAACGAATTCAAATCATCTTGCTTGCTTTAAAAGAGAAACATACTTTTATTTTTCCGAATTCCCATTGAAGCCAAGGTAGAGCCAACAACAAGTGAGCTAGAACCTTAGAACTATCAATCAGATAAAAAATATACCACATGTTGTAAAAAAAGAGCTGGAAAAACCTTGTTGAGGCAGAGGAATGTTTGCTAACTCCCAAAATTTACGCGTCGGAGTACATATAATTCACACATGAGCAATTGATTCAGAGGCATTAGAGTATATCCTACAATTCAAATCCGCATTTAAACTATGTGCTACTAAACCCTCTGCAACCGCCAAAGCACCAACCATAAGAAAACCTTAATCTTAGGTACCTTCTGAAGAGACCACATCCGAGACTTGAGATTGTTGAAAACCTTCGTTTTGTTGGAAATTAATTCCACTCCCAACCATTTCCTAGAAACAAGTCAATTTCCACTCTTTACGGAATACTGGAATACTCACCATTCTTTGTATGAGCCCAATACCAACTATCCAGAATAGATAGGTTAGGAGGTGAAGCCTGAATTTTCTTGACATTATTCGGATAGAACAGCTTTGAGAGTAGTTCAACATTCCATGTACCTTGTGGATCAATCAAATCCGACACCTTTAGAGTAAGGTCTATGGTGATCTATTTGTTAAAAGATCTCTGAGGATCACCATCAAATATCCATTTATTGAACCAAACCCTAGTAGATTCACCATCCCCTATAGTTTTCACCAAAAACTTCTCTAGCAACTCACTCCCAAAAATAATACTTCTCCAAGTATAGGAAGGCAGAGAACCCACACTTTCATTAACGAAATTTTTTCGTTTGAAATAGCAACCTTTATAAATTCTTACCACCAAGGACTGAGGATTAGATATGAGTCTCCAAGCTTGTTTAGTGAGTAAAGCTGGAATAAATTACCAATACCCTTAAACTCTAAGCCACCATAACACTTTAACTTATACATCTTCTCCTAAGAAACCTAATACATATTTTTTTGTCTTCACAAGCATTCCACCAAAAGGTTGACATAGCACTCATTAACTACTGACATTGATGCTATGTGAGTTTAAAAAAGACATAGCATAGACAGGCAGAGCCATCGCGACAAATTTCAAGAGAACCTCTTTCCCATCCAGCGAAAAGGTTTTTTGCATAATTATCTGTTAAACATGATTTTAGTTTGTCCATAAAGAGTGATAACTATTCTCTTTTTGATCCACTAAAGCACTCCAATCCTAGATATGTACCAGCTCCTCCCTCTTTGGATTAATCCCCATATACAAACCAATCAAATGGTGCATGTTTGGTTCCATCTTAGCACCAAAAGTGATTGAAGATTTTTGAAAATTGATTACCTGACCTGAAGCATCACCATAAGCCTTTAAACACTTATTGAAATTAGCCCAACATAAAAATAAATATCGTCTGCAAATAACAAATAATGTACAAATGATGTACCGACAGACACTATTATTTTATAATTTTTTTAAAAACAAGATCTCCCCATAGTCCGGATTAGAAACTAATAGATTATATTAGCCCGTGACCTTTTTCATCTAAGAATAATCAAGCCAAGCTATTTTTTAACACTCGAACGATCTGAATAATACAAGTCACCAAACAGATTCAAGCCAAATATTCAAACAAATGAAACTAAATTAGAGTGCCAGTAGGCATTTAAGACATGCATCGTCCACCTACCTAAATAATGGTCGTGATACAAACACATAATGCCTTGAATTGTAATTACCATCGAGCAGTAGATAAAATCCTTTGCAAATGACATAAATACGTGAATGGTATTGTAAGTGCCATAAACCTAAGACGTATAGTCTCGTTAATATAACTAACCCAGACCAAATCAGGGCACAGAGGAGAGCTACTTGCCATGTGCAAGGACTTCACTCTAACTCATGGACAGCTTCGAAGAGGATTATATCGCTTAACCAGTAGGGATAATCTCTCGCAATGTAGATTGGTATTGATAGTCTCTATTGAACCTATAAGCAATTTCCATGGATGGATCACTTTCTTCCATAATGAGCCAATCTTCATAAATTCATAAGATATTGACTAAAAGTTGAGCCTGATTTGGGCAGCCGCTTTCATTGTTAGAGTTACTGCCGCCGTTTACCGGGAAGGCAGAAGACTAGGTTGAGATACCACATAATAGAGGGCCAACCATGGTTGCGTTGTTAGGTCTAAACTTATCTAATTGGTAAAGCCGGAAAATCAAACAAAATTATCAAAAAGGAAGTTTACTTGGCTCTTTAGCCTTCCAGCAAGAATGCATCACTTTCTCCCCATTAACCAATTACGTTATGAATGAGTATACTTTCTATCGTAACTGGGTGGTAATGATAAAGCAGGTATTAGGAATAATATCTCAATTGGACACTGATCTTAAGGTATATAAAGGATATGATTCAATTCAGTCATTGTCAACAGATTTTGAATTGGAAACGTATTAATCTTCACATGATATCCAAACCCAATCATACGATGTCAGACTTGATCCATATTCGGTCCAATCCAAAATTGGTTCCGCCAATCCATGCCCAAATTATCGATATATATATTAGAAGAATCATCATCTCGAGGAGCGAATTGGAAATAATATCTTACATCAAAAATTAGGCGTGAAGTATATCGAAAGTTGGACAGAATCTTAACTGGTAAATAAATGACATGGATAATGCACTCACTGCCAGTTGTTTTTGAGTTATAAAACCATTACCCTTAATAAAAATAACACAGTACTTGAAATCAGATGGCAATCTTGTAAATAATTAATGATGTGACTCTTAATTAAAATCCTGATCGATTAACACGGTAAAGCATTTTCTCTTAATGTTCTTAACTAATTTACGTAGGAATCCCAATTCACGAGTGCGATTTTGCATTCTGTGTAAAAAGATCTAACCCTGAAAAGTCAAATCTAAACTAAGGACTCTTCTCTCACATTCACATATACTGACGTTTGAAAGATTCGTTTTGTCGGGGAAGGAGATAAGAAGAAATGAAAGACTTCATATGATGCAATGCAACTAAAATAAAGACTCCTTATGCTGGTATATAAAATAATTTGGATGGAAAACCTTGTATACAAGAAGTATATATATATATATATATATATATATATATATATATATTTTAATGAAAAATATATGTTCAGTAGTTCTATATAAACTTGAAAACTAGCTTGGTAGATTAAGTACATCTAACTAACATCTGCCAAAAGATTAAAGACTTCCCACATTAAAATCAGGTTCGTTCTTTTCTCACAATTCCCCTTTTTGTGGTTTGTATCTCCTATGATGCTCAAAACTCAGAAGCCCAATTTTAAATCAACCCTTTTTTAGTTCCCTGTGTATAGTATGTTCCTTTATTTGGTATTGATAAATGTATACTTCTACCAATGATCAAAAGCTTTTAAGTGGAAGTTACATTGATCGGATTAACTAATAAGTTACTTTTAATGTAATAATTGAAAGGGTGACATAAATTTCTCTAAGGCTCCGATGAATAGTGACTCACTTCCGATGGAAAACATAGTCTTGGTTGGGCGTACAGGGACCGGAAAGAGCGCCACCGGGAACAGCATCGTTAGATCAGAAAAGCCGGCGTTCAAATCGCAAGCAAAGGCAGAAAGCGTTACAAAGAACTGCGAATCAGCGATTGTTACAACACCAGAAGGGCAGAAACTCAAAGTGATTGACACTCCAGGTACGCACATTGTCAATACATTTTCTTTTTTGTCATTGCATATTTGATTTTATGGCGTCACATTGTAAGAGTATCTTCATCCATGGTTTCTCAAATAGTAAAAAGTATATATTGTATGAGTTTCTCAAATAGTGGAGTGTGATATGGTGTGCAGGTCTACTTGATTTGACGTTGACGGCTGACTACATAAGTAAACAAATCATTGACTGCCTACATAAAGCGGAAGGAGGGCTGCATGCTGTACTCTTAGTTATATCGCTGAGGAATCGAGTTACAAAAGAGGAAGAGGTGGTTCTTCGTACCTTGGAGGACCTGTTCGGGAATAACATTGTTAATTATCTTATTCTTGTTTTCACGGCCGGGGATGAGTTAGAAGCAAATGATGAGACAATTGACGATTATTTGACCGATTGCCCTCCCTTCCTACAGGTCGGTACTTTGATCACATTCACGTACTGATTTTTTCAGCTTTGGGACTTATGAATTGCATTTCTGTGGTTTCAGAAACTTCTCGGATCGTGTGATCAACGAAAGGTCGTGTTTGATAACAGAACCCATGACGAGGGGCAAAAGAAAAAGCAAGTCCATGAGCTTCTCAGCCTCATCGACCAAGTCAGAAAGCATAACAATAATAAACCATATACCGAAGAGACGTACGATAAGATACAGGTTAAAATAGTTTCCTATTTTTTATTCCATATATCTGCATCTTTCTCTATTGTGTTTTAATTGCCAAAATCAAATGGTATCGCTCATCAGGAAGAGAAGGTTAGACACCAGAAAGAAAAAGATGACCTTGCTGACCAAGGCCATTCAGATGAAAAATTCGAAGAAATGTTGAAGGAGGTTATGGAGCTAAATAGCAAGAACCTCGCGGCAATGGCAGAAATGGTATAAACTCCTCCTCTTCGTTAAATACACACACACACACACACATAAGTGGACATTAACGAGATCTGATTCTTTTGTCCAGATGGCGAAACAGATGAAAATGGCTTTGGATGCACAGCAGTTGACGTTTGATAAAATGGAAAAAGCTGCGGAGGAGAGGCATAATCAGGAAGAGGAGGAACTGAAGAAAATGTTAAATGACGAAAAGGAAGACAGGCGTCATAAGGAAGAGCAGGAGAAGAAAGAGAGGCAGGAAAGGGAAGATTCTGGGTGCAACATTCTCTGATCAATCAATGTGTGCTCATCCACGCCAGACTTTGTATTTATGATGCAAAGTATCTTCTATATTCCTCGTTTGAGCACCCTCTTGGCCTTTTGGTGTGATTTGAGTTTGTTTTTTCTTCTGGTTCAGTTTCGTGTTTCCGTTATTTCCCTAAATTGATTAGGCTATTCGTGGCCTAATCTTTGTTTGATCTGCTTCTTGTTTGCATTTTAAATTTGTGTGTATCTGCTTTCTTAGACGACAAGTTTTTTATTTGATTTAATAAAGAGTCGAGGAAGAGTTTTTCTCAATGAAAAGTTTCATCGTGTTGAGTTGTGAAGCCTAATCTCTCGAAGCTACAGTGTGACCCAATGTCCGAGCAGCAAACTGATTGACAAAAGCGGTCGGTAAACTCCCATTTCAGAGGCTAGATGGGGCGGTCTTGTCGAATATTTTTTGAACAAATTGATTGCTCATAAAAAGTATTCGGGTTTTAGGGTATGCTTTTTAACCGTGGGATTAGTATTCTTTATTTGAATCAATATCGTTGTTTTCACGTTATAAGAGAGTGGAACGGCGAAAAAGAGAGAAAATATGTAATTCCTGAGCACTTTTGATATGTGTTAGTGAAATCCGCAGTAGTAAAAAGTGGACGGAACTCTCACATATTCACGTTAAGGAGAAACAATTATAAATTTCGTGTGTCCCGTTTATTTCTTGCTTAATCCAATTTCTGAAGATTGGATCATAGATCTAAATCCTAGCATATTGTCAACTGCATATTCGTATAATAAACTGGTTGAAGATTTCTATTAACTTCCGCGTTGTCAGTTTTGGTATCAGAGTTGTGTCGTGACTTTTTGAGTCTTTTATCTAGTCAAAAAGTGTTTTAGAATCTTTTACTCGTATATAGATTTTTTATATATATTAGGTTGTTTTGGACGAAAATGGACCATTTTGAAATACAAATGCACAACTAGAGATGTAGGACCGTGAGGAAGTGGTTGAAACTTAGTATTGTTTGCAAGTATTTCCATTGTTGGATCAATTTGAAATTTGGATACAAGGGTGCGATTTGAGTTACCTTATTTTTTTTTGGGTAGTCATTTGGAGCTGCTTGGAAAGTTATGTCAGTTTGTACCAAATACATGTCATTTTAGAAAAAAGTGGAAGCATGCATAGAAATTTTGAACAGACCAAGACAGATCGACTGATCCACATAAGCAATCGCTTGTTCCACATTTCAAACGCAAATTTATGACCCAGTTTTGACCCAAATCATTATGGAAATGATCCAACTAAAATCCTTTTGGTTTTAAACCCTATGCTCGAATATTTGAGCCCTTATCTTCATTATTTTCATACCTAAACAGAGGAAGTACAAAATCTCAAGCTAAAAAAGTGTGTGATGAGGATGTCACGGATCAGATTGTATTGATGATGGAGGTGTAGAGATTGAAGATAAAAGCCTACTTATGTCTGTGGAGCCAATAGCTTAATTATATTTGTAAAATTATATTTAAAACCCTAGATGAGAAGAAATATAATCATTTCAAGAAGATTATCAGCAAGCTCAACATTAACATTCTCTATATGGAGAAACTGAATGATATCCTATTGTACCAAATTTTATTCAGGGACATCATGGTTAGCAAAGAAATTTTGTAAGAAATGAAGATACGCATCGCTAGCTCGAGAGAATATCCCATCGCCTGTAAACAATTGCTTAAAGCTAGAGAATACCGGGAAATTTTAAGTACCATGCTCCAGTAGAGGAACAAATTTGAGGATTCCTTGTGTGACTTTGGATCTAGCGTGAATTTCATGTATACTGCTACTACAGAGCGATTGGGTATTGTTGATATATGATGTGTTAAAAAATTTACCACTTTCGATTCTAAATTCTAAGAGTATTTTCTCGATTTTTAGTCTGTATTGATTCATTATAGATAAAAGAACTGTTTAGAGAAAGACTGGAGTTTCTACATCAAAACCGAAGAAAATGCTGAAAAGTGAAGGCGTTGATCGACACCCTCTAGTGCATCGATCGACATCACCACAAGACCAAATAACCAGGAGCTCTTTGGGTTCCAAATCGATCAACATCATGTCAAGAAAGTCGATATAATGAAGAAGGTGCTTTGGAGGCTTTGGTTCACTAGAAAGGATTGCCGGATCATGAGAACACTTGGGTATCAGTTCGGGAATTGCAGCATCAGTATCCTACATTGGCGCTTGGGGACAAGCTTCATTTTGAAGGATGGGGTATTGATAAGCTACAGAGGGTTTACTTCATGAAAAACACATGCAAGAGAAGTAGAAAGAGAAAGAGTCTTACAACTGAATAATAAAAACTGATCTGTATATACATATAAATACAGAGTCTCCACTTGTTACTAAGACTTATGCTTTGTTGTAAAATGAGCAGCGTGATGTGTTACTGAGAGAGATATCTAGAGAGATGTTCTAGAAGCTCTTCTCGTGAACAGTACTGTAACCGTTTTATTTGGTTAAGAAATAAAGACTTCTAGTTTCCATTCTTAACAGTCACAATGACGGTAGCTGCATGAACAGTATTTGTGTGAGTACATTGAAGTTGGCGGGCTATTTCTGTGGGAAAGAACCTTAGAATTTAAGTTTACGAAGGAACATACTTGATGCCACTAAGTCAAGTGGTTATGCGAAGGAGCCTACTTCGAACAAGTTTGTCCGTAGTACAGGGCATTAAGTGTAACTTTGCTGGAGGGCGAACCAACCGACTAAAGGTTGTTAGAAGCGTGTTTCTGAAGGAAGTGCACGAGTTTAATTGGCAAAACGTTTTTCAAGACCGTAGTGAAGTTTTTGGTGACCAGCACAACAAAACGTTCCCTGGAAAAATGTGTTAATATTATAAAATTAAAGCGCAAAATCCAGTGGGATGAAAAAACCCTCCAAGTTAGAATCAAAGGCAACAATTAGACGATAGGCCGACAATACGATCAATGAATCCATTCACCTAATGAGAAAGCTCATAAAATCAAATGAGTCAACGTTCTCCGTCAACTATGTTCTTCACCGATTTATTTAGTGAGTCAAACAATCTCTTAGGACTTACGTCGATACAATTTTGGTTTTTCTTTGAAAAAAAAAAACAACAAAAAAGGAAGAGAGGGGGAGCGAAAATTTCAGAGCATCAAAACAGAAGCGATCGCGAAGGGGATTTAGGTCTTCTCGTCATGGCAGCGCCGCCAGGCACGGTGGCCACACTGCCGGATGTTCTGGAGGCTCAACCGCATCATCATGAAGCCGATGACGTGCGCAGCAGAGGTGTAGAGGAGGAATAGAGTACGGTTGATGTGATCACAGAGGTTGAGACAGTTGGAGATGGGAAGGGAGAGAAGTCTGATGATACACAGGGGGGTTGGAGCTGAAGCTAAGAATTTATCGGAATGAGCAGGAGTTGAGAGTCGCAAGCATGGTATGGAAGGACCAGAGGTGGCGAAGCTGGGAATCTCGGAGGCAGGGGTAATCGGAACTGTTGAACGTGAAGCATCAGCTGATGAAATCAGGAAGATGGTAGATGATCCAAGCATGTCTCGAAAAACTCCATCGTCGAAATCTTGGGCAAATATTGTTCGTCGGCCATCACTTTCACGCTTTGACTACACGGTCTCGGTGATAGAGGGAAGACAGGTGGTTTTTAAGTATCTGACTCTACGAAAACTTTCCATAAGGTCGAGGTATGTAATGGATCGAATATGTCATTTTGGTATGATGATTGGTGTTCCTTGGACAGATTGATAGAAGTACTAGGGGAAAGAGGCTTCATTGATATGGGCATTAAGGCGGATGATACATTGGAGAAGGTGTTCGCCCACCATAGAACAAGGCGACGAAGACCACATGTTTTGGCGTAGGTTGAGCTGGAAATAAGTAGGCTACGGATCCAAAGAAAGGACGAAGAGGATGTGGCTGTATGGCAGCATAAGGAATCAAAGTTTAAACCGGGTTTCACAACAAAAGAGACATGAGATCAGCTGAGGGTGCAAGGGATTCGGAATACTTGGCATAAGGTGGTATGGTTCTCTCACGCTACTCCAAAACATTCTTTTATCTTGTGGCTAGCGGTGCTAAATCGATTGACGACGAGAGATAGAATGCAATCATGGGCTCCAAATATATCAGCACAATGCGCATTCTGCCATCACCAGCTCGAGACACGTGGCCATCTATTTTTCTCTTGCTCTTACTCGGCGCGAATATGGCATAAACTCTCCTATGGACTGATGGGTGATGCACTGATGGGTGAGCATCATACATGGAGATTTGACGAGATACTAAATAAACTCAAAGCAAGACGAAACAAGACTGAGGACTTTGTGATCAAGTATATTTTCCAAGCCACTACGTATGCACTATGGAGGGAAAGAAATATGAGAAGGCATGGAAGTGTTCCAATGGTGGAGGACAGACTGACTCAGGAAGTGGGTAGGGCTGTACGGAATCAACTATCTATGTTTCAAGAACAGGGAATTATGATGGATGGGTTACAAGTCTGGTTTGCTACAAGACCATGAAGAGTTATCAAACACACATTTTCAGCTTTTCGTTCATGGTGGATACTCTTTTCTCCGGAAGAAGTTTTGTCTTAATTGGGTTTTCTTCTTTCGGGTTTTAACGAGGTCTCCATAAAGCGATACTAAGAACATAGATTTCAAAAGTTTTATTAAGATAACTGTACTTGATGTAACAATGATTTCTTTTTGAATATATTTTTACATTTATTCAAAAAAAAAGCTGTTAAAAATATTTAATATAACCATATCCAAAAACGAATAAAACTATTGTAATCCACAACTCCTATAGTATTTCCGAAGTGTACGTAACTTTAAATCCTCAAGTGACATCATCAAAAAAACTCTTTCTCGAGGGGTCGGGGGATGTATGTCACAAAACTCCTCCACAAAAATTCTCATGGGTTATTTTGGACTTTGTACTTTAAACTGTATTGTCTTAATATTACTCAAGATTGGGATGAATTTGGGTTGGGCATGTATGTAATCACTTAGATGAGTTAAAAAAAGAGAAAAAGATTATGGGTTTAATCCTCTTTGGGACGGAGAGCTATTTTTAAAATATGAATGTACTAAAGCTTGCTCCGAGTAGCGAGGAAAATTATGGGTCAAAGGCATTTTTTTTGTTTTTTCATTGTTTTTATTTTTTCAGATTTATTCGATTTATTTTTTTGAATAAATGTAAAAATTTATTCAAACAAAAACTTTTGTACACATATGTGCTACCATTCGAAACAATATGAATGCTTAAAACTTTTAGAATTAATCAAAAACGGTAGGTTCGTTAAAACCCAAGGGTGGAAAACCTATTTGGGACAAAACTAGATTTTGGGAAAAAAAAATACCCTCCTTCGATTGAGCTGAAATTAGAAAACCAACCAAGCTGAAAAAACAAATGAATCTTAAGTTCGTGACACAAACCAATGTTGCAATCCTTCCAGCCAAATTCTTTGACTCTATAGCATCAAGAGATGAAGCTAGACTGTCCTTTCCAAAGTTGGTTTGTGTAATAATTTGGATCAGTTTGATTTTAATTTGGATCAGTTTGATTGTAAAATTAGATTACGATTTAGATCCAGTTAGATACGTGTAATAAACTAACCAGGTTGGAGATTTTGTAGTCAACGAGATCTCACGGGATGTCGCTGGATTATATCTATACACTAAAAAAATAAAAATAAAATAATAGTTACGGTGTTGCACACATAACTTATGATTATTGGTGAATGTCACCATGCCAAAATCAATACTTAGTGTAGTTATCAGAACGTTAATTTAAATGCGCGTGCAGCCATGATCTGATTTATATTTGGCGTAGCCACAATCAATTTTGACTTACCATGCCGACAAAGCACTACCAAGCGGAGATTTCTACATAGGACAATGGCGATATAGACACCAAGTGAACCAAGACCTCAAATCTCGACCATATGGTCATTCCACCTATGGTCGTTTTATATATTTATTTTCAAAATTTAATAGATTTTTTTGGCTATTTCAAAAATATAATGGATTACTATGACAAAAAGCATCCATCGGTTAATTCGTTAACATTAGTTTTGTTAACATCAAATGAGTCGACATTAGTTTTGTTTGCATGTTTGAACACAACGTGGCCTATACTTAATGTAGCTGACAATCAATTTTGATTTACCATGTGGAGAAAGCATTACCAAACAGAGATTTCTACATTAGAACAATAAAAATAAAATGGTTATGCGTTGAGCATATAATTTATGATTATTGGTAAATATCACCATGCGAAACCAATACTTAGTGTAATTATGTGAGCATTAATTTAGTATGCATATACGTTCATGCCGTGACCTATATTTAGTGTAGATGTCTATGTTGGAGTCTAAACTTTGAGTTAACTTGTAAACCAAGTAACTTTATACCGAAGGAATGGTTTAGTGTTTAAGGATTTTATTAAGTTATAAGATAAATTTAGATTTATCTAGGAGTTATCTAGATCCTATAATTTAGGGATTTGGTGAGTTGTGTCTTTCCTATATATAAACACTTGATGAGTTGTGTCAGGTTTATGAGAAAGAATATTAGTTTTAAGTTGATTTTCTAATACAATAAGACAAAGGTGTTCTTAAAGCTTTTCTCTTGTTCTCAATCGATTCTCTATTACAATATTTGGTAGCAGAGCTTCAACCTGTTTGATCCTTGGAAAGAAAGCTTTGGTTATACGTTGGTAACGTTGAAGAGAAGAACGTGACGTTTCCGAGATGGGAGATATCACGAACGTTGCTAAACAAAAGGATGTAGTTCCTTCATCCTTACAATGTCCCATGTTGAATTCAACTAACTACATGGTGTGGTCCATGAGGATGAAAGTTATGTTGCCTAAAGTGAGGATCTCTGTAATACCTTGAAATTGTCTAAGGTGGCGACGACTACTACTCTGGAAGTCCAAAAATACGTCATTTGGAGTGACCTATGAAACAAAAAAAGTAAATCATTACAAAAATATAAAATAGATTAAAAATAAATTTAGTTACTTCATAGACAAATTTGTTGATCTTATCGATTGGAACTTCGGTGCACGGAGGGATTCCTTCAACAATCGGTTGTGATTGGAGAAACTCTTCTCATAGCCTTATCACGTTCTCCACTATCTCCAAAGCAACTGGATCTTATATTTTTCCCGTCTTGCAATTGGTGTGCGCATCTTGTAGCAAAACAAGATGCGAAGGTCGGACACCCTCTTGACGAAACTGAAAAAAAAAATTAATAATTAAAAAAAGTTAACGAAGTGAAATAAAAGTTAAGAAAGAAATTTACCAGTTGTTGTTCCCAGGAAGCCTTGCTCGTTGCTCCCAAATTGTGAGTGAAAATTCTTTTGCCCTTCCGATCATTCTTCCAGTTGGTTGATTGAGTACCCGATGTTGCATGGGTTACATAGCTCCGAGTTTCCAATCAACTCCCTAGGAATGTCATTCCGAGTCCATTTTTTCTTCCACTCGTTAAGCTTTCTAGAGTAAACCTTTGAGGCCTTAGTATCGAATTCATATCTAACCCGAGGCATGAGATCTATATCCCAAGTAAAATCTTGCTGCAAAACAAAATGGTTAAACATCAGAACTTACCAAAAATTCTATTAAAATTAATCTAAAAACTTGATATTGTAATATTAAAAATGAAAATTAAGCTTACCGCAAATGGGCGAAACCAAAGATCATGCTCAGACGTTGCCATTGTGGAGTTATGTTGCATACGGACGTTGTCGCATACTCCGGAACAGCACTCAAACGGTTTATACTTGCTCCTCATCCCCGTCTCGACCCACCTACCTCGGAAGTGGATCTATAAAACCAATCAAAATCCCTGAAAACAAAATAATTTAAAATTAAGTTAAAAACATATATAAACAAGCATCTCAAAAACCTAAAAAAATTTTAAAAATCATAAAACTTTATAAAAAAGTTCTAAGTTTTAAAAACAATTCTAAAATTTTATAATTGTTAAAGTTTATAAACAATGATGAAATTGTGGTAAAAAGTTACAAATTTTTTTTAAAAATTACAAAATTTAATAAATAATTATAAAAAAATTAAAACAAGTATAAAATTTAGTAACATGATAGATTTTACAAAAACATTCTAAAACATTTAAATAATTTATAATAATGTTTTAAAAATTATAAAAAATAATTATAAACCTTTAAAATACTTTAACTTAATTATCGAATAAAACATTTCAATATCAAAAAAAATTTTAAAATCAAATTAATAATTAAACTCCCTAAATCTTTAATCCAAAACCCAAAATCTTCATTGTAAACCTTAAATCTACATTCCAATTCACTAAAACTAAAAAAACTTAAGAAACTTATATGTTTGATCGGTTTGGATTCATTGGAATATAAATTGATGAAGCTTGTAACAAAAATTAGAAGATTTGATGGAGTTTTGTTGATTTGACAGAATTGTAAGGTATTTCAATTAACGGCCACAACGAATATTGTATTCCATACTTTTCAAATTGGTTGAAACCATCTGTACATAACCCGATGTATATATTTCATTGCTCATACGCAAAATCTGAATACATTGATTGGAAATGTTTCCACGCTTTTGCGTCCGAAGGATGCGTAATCTCTCCATCTTGAAGATGTTCTCTATGCCATCTCATTGTCTTTACTGTGTGCTGATATTGATATAACCTCTTCAACCTCTCCGTTAATGGTAAATATCACATCCATTTATAAGGAACTAAAACTCTCCCACTCGTTTCCTGAAACCGCGGTTTTTGACAGAATCGACATCTTTTGCGGTTTTTGACAGAATCGACATCTTTTGCGGTTTTCGTCTTCTCTCCAATATGTCATACATTTATCGATCATCTGATACGGCAAGCCAAGACCAGCAACAAGTTTTTGTACCTCATAGTATGATGCTGATGAAAGATTATCTTGAGACAAAATATCTTTCACAAAATCTTCTATCGCATCAACACATTCTTCCGCTAATTGTAGTCCGTTTTAATAGTCATCATTCTACTTGCAGATGATAACAGTGAATGACCTTCTCTACAACCGCTATATAGTGAATGCTTTGCTGCATCTAACATATAAAAAAATATTTGCGCTTCTGTATTTGGTTCTTCAACCCTATCTCCATCATAATCGGCCGACTGCATGTTCTCCCTAAACACATCATTCACCATCTCAACCGTACCTACACCTACATCTACTTCCGTTCTATCTCCTACGCTATCTGCAACATAATTTATTTTTCCGTGTAAATACCAAATCTTATAACTCGGCATAAACTCATTCTTGTACAAGTGATGCCAAATTATCGCAACCTTAACATTATGAGAGTTCTGACATATACTACATGGACATTTTATCTTACCACTTTTTTTGTTCCCTGTTGATTTCTAGCAAATCCCATGAACTCTCATATTCCTCGTGCATAGTCATCTTTGAGTAAGTTCGACTTCGGATCCATCATAGGTTCGTTAATCCATGACCAAAATATTTACTAGAAGACAAATCTTTTCAACTTTTTTGGTTTTTATAATGTGAGTGAATGAATAAGTGGTGTGAATTAATGAAGAAATGTAGAAATATATATATATATATAGAAGTTGTAGCTGTCAGAATTCCTTTGGTATATACAAAATTTAAACGGTTATGACAACGGCTATATTAACGTCATATTTATCGACGAATATCAGTAGAAAATCCATCGGAAACTTCCATAATTTCTGACGGATTTATGCATATTCGTCAAAAATCCGTCGGTTATTTTTCGACGGATTTGTTTTCTGTCAAAAATTCGTTGGTGTTTCTAACGGATTTTCGACAGATTTAATCAGTCGCAAAACTGTTAGAATTTTCCAACGGATTGTGAATCTGTTAAAAATTCTATCGATTTTGTGGTTTCTTTTTTTTGTAGTGTGAGTAGTGCTATCATTTTAAGAAGATAAGTTAAACCTCAACAAAAAAAAATATTTATAACTTAATGAACCAAAAAGTTTGAATATATGCATGAGATAACTTCTACAATAGTTATGACGCAAGAGATGATGATTTAAGCGAAAAAGATGGCAATTTTAGGGCCACATCCTGAAAAAAAAAGAGGGAGAATATTTTTTTCAAGATGTTAAAGACTATCCAATATCATAAACTTGTGACCGATAATTCTATAAATATTCTTTCGGTCTTCAGATTTCGGTGATGTTCAAAATATTTTTTCTCTTCAAAACTAGATTTGAGATCATCACCAAAATCTGAAGATCGAAAAGATATTTATAGAATTATCGGCTTCAAGTCTATGCCTAACTTGCTTGACAGTCTTTGGACCCATAAATCTAGTAAAAATTTCCAAAGAATTAGAAAAGTGTGAGAATGGAGGAGTTGATTTTCTGCGTAAACCGAATTGTCTTTTATGACCATTAAAATTTTTGTAATCGTCTTTTATATTATCATTTAAAAATATTTTTATTTCTTTGATCTTATTACAATTATGTAACGACATACAATTATGTCCAAAATTGGTCAAATAATATTCAACTAGATATTATCCGCGCTATGGAGCGCAGAAAAATGTTTATTTGTTTGGTGGTAAATTCTAATTGACTAATTTATATATTAAATTTAAAAATATTACATACTTTTGGTTCCTCTCAAAAAGCTCAATCTTACCCGTAAGCCGGCTATATTCCATTGACCAGTTAGCATGTGCCTTCTTCACGTACCTTTGGTTCTTCTCCAAAAGTCCATCCATCATCATCGTCTATTATATATAATTATACATATAAAATTAGTTAGTATAGTTATTATCAACATTAAAATATCCAAAAAAATTATTATAAATATGCATGAAAATTTTAAGAAATAAAAAAGTTAGAAACGAAAAACAAAACGTGATGAGAGGTTGAAGATGAAACACTCCAATCTATTTATAGAAAAATATAAACTTAGGGATCAAGACAAAGAATTTAAAATCGTTTTGAAAATAATTTAATTAGCAAATATTAAGTTGATTGTTATGATTTTATTTGGAAAGATTTAAATTAATAACAAATAAATACTTTTTAAATTTTCAAAATAATATTATACATAGAGATTTAAAAGATTTGGAATATCGTAACAATTGATATATACATTTTTAATTTTTAAAAATAAAATCAAAATCGCAAAGATACTAACATCAAATCCGCAACTGATATACATTTTTATTTTCAGAAAATCTATGGGTATAGTTTAAAATATATTTTATCACAATTAAAGGAACTAAAATTGAAATCTATTAAATTTTGTGGTTACACACAAAATCCAAAATTTGAATTTAAATTATGTGAAATAATTTTCGTCCATTATTCTATTGATATAAATTTATTTATTTTGAATAGATTCAGTTACTATAAATATAAAATATATTGGTTTAAATTGTGTAGAGATTTTTAGGAAATCTAATATTATAATTATACTTAATAACTAAATAAATTTAAAAATGTGAACAATTTCAATCAAATATATTTTGAAATTATAATAACGAAAATAAATAATATGCTATAGAACTCAAATCTTTATTTGCATTTGGTTAACAATTTTAAAAAATTAATTTTAATTTTCGTCCATAATTTTTATAAAATTTAACCAAATCTTCCATTTATAATAATGAAATTAAATAGTATATTATAGATCTCAAACCTTAATTTTGCAATTGGTTAACAATTTTTTAAAAAAATAATTTTAATTTCGTCCATAATTTAATTTGAATTTATTCCACTGATTAAAAGTTATTTATTTTGAATATATTTGATTTTTTAATTTTAATTTAAAATCAAATCGTATCAAATATTTTAATTTGTTAATATGATTATAGAGATATTAAGTAGTTTACAAAATCAGAAAAAAATCTAATTTATTAATAACGAAATTAACAATACTTATTATTCATATTTATTATATAAATTTATAGTAGACATATTATCTTATTAAATATCCTCATCTAATTTAACATTTGCTAAAATTAAAACAAGTAGTGAATTTAAATTATGATAAAATTAATTAATTAAAGTTTGACACATAAATATTTTCTACTTTAACAAAATATATAATTGTACATGAATAGAATGATAAATATTAATTTTTGATAAATAAGTCTAATTTAGAAACTATTATTTAAATATACCATATTACTTATAAAGTAAGAATATAATCAAAATATAAAATTTAATTTTATATTTTTCGTTTATTTATTAGGAGAGAGAGAAAATAAGTTTAAAAGATTATTTTTAATAAATTTAGTTTTTAATAAAAACTAATAATTATTTAAAAGATTTTTTTTAGATTTTTTATTAAATTTTTTAAAATTAATTTAAAATTTTCGTTCATATTTATTAGGAGAGAGAAATAAGTTTTATTTTTTAGAAACTAATAAGTATTTAAAAGATTATGTTTGGATTTTTTTTATTAGATTTTGGTTGCATAAATTTTTGACTATTTTAACTTTTTATAGGTTGTTTAATTTAGTTTTAATTTTCTAAAAATATAATGGTATTTTATGTAATATAATACATGAAAACTGGTTAAAATTTTTACAGAGTTTCTTAAATAATATAGTAGTAGATTATCATCGCATGTGTCGTAAACCTCTGTAATGTATTGGATAAAAAATTTGAATGATTTGAGTTTTAATAAGTTTTGAGATGATTTTGATGAATTTTGTTGAATTAAGAATTTTGTTATTAAATTCTCTGATATCTCATCCAAAACCAAGTAATTAAGAATTTTGTTATTAAATTCTCTGATATCTCTTAAATTGTTTTCAATAACAATGAATTTGATTATATATTATAAAATCATTAATCCAATAACAATGGGTTTTAAAAAATATTTTAGAATTCATGTTTCAATAACATATTATTTGTCATTTTAACTTAAATCTTTCCAAATGTTCAGTTTAATATGTCCTCCTAATACTCGATAGATTAATACTTTGATAAACTAATAATATTTTTAGGTTCCTAATTAATTTTCTTATTAATTAAGATTTTTAGAAATTAATAAAATATTTACAATAAAATTTATAGAAACTTTAGTGTAATGAATGGCATTTGAAAGATTCGTTTTTTAGGCAAACAAGACTTTATATATATAATAATCAAGACTTTATACATATATTATTTTTTTAATAAAAAATCAATATTTTCAACTGTTTTATTTAAACTTGAAAACTAGCTTCTTCGATTAACTACGTCTGCCTAACACCTCTCCACCGCCTAGAAGATTAAAGAGATAAAGGAAAGGTTGGATTTAGGTTTAACATACCATCATTTTAATGAGGTTGACTTGATTCTCATCTCTTTTAATCCATCTATATTCTAAGATACGTCTATTACGAGGTCCAATTTGACTTGATTCTCATCTCTTTTAATCCATCTATATTCTAAGGTACGTCCATTACGAGGTCCAATACAAAGGAGATGAATTCAGTATAGACCATGGAAAAGAAAAGAAAATCCCTTGTGTAATAAAGGGTAAGGAATAGACTAAGGCATTTCTAAAGAAATAAGGTAAAATTCAAAGAGGGTAAAATATATAACACATTTGATCTCCTCATGTTTACCATTTTTCTAATTAAAAATTTGGGAGATAGTAAAAAATATTAAGAGAAAATTTTTTTCAATATGTATATAAAATTGCCTTAACTGAATCGAGGCACTTGATTTTGTGGACTTCTGCTTTTGTTATACTTCTAAGTAAGGACACATGAAGAGGTAAGATGTCAGCTTTCCATAGCCGATGGGCGATCCAAATTCTGCTGTAAATTCTGGCTGGAATCAGAGTTTGAAGACGATGATGGCATATACCTAGCTCCTGGAAAACCCTAATTTCAGAAACTCGGGAGTAATATGATTCATAAAAGGAAAATCCAGACACGGGAGATCTAGAAAGTAGAAGTCCTCTCAAGGTTTTGGAACGCCTCTACAACAATGCTTACCAACTCAAACTTCCAAGTACGTATCATGTTAACTCCTGATACAATTCTTCCCAAGGAACAACACTCAACAAAACTGGTTGGATAATCCTCGACTCGATGAGGACATGTGACTCAATTTAGACTGAATCCCAAGCCTCGGATCAATCAATGAAATAATAAATAAACCATCGTTCCTGTTATTGATCAATGGATGGATCGATCCAAAATGTTTTGGACACGATATCATCTTGATCAGTTTGCTAGAGGAGGACCACCAACAAACACAAGGGAATTGTTTAACCAAAATCATTCGGGTCTGTGATTAGTGATTGAGCGAACCCATAAATATTAAATCCTCAATCCTAAACCCTAAATCCTAAACAATACTCCCTAAATCCTGGTTCAAACCGCAACTTGGCTTCATCGCATTCATAGCTCATCATACCTTTCTTAGTTCACTCTCTACAATCCGTAAGAGAGAACCGCGATCTGAACCACACTTCATACTTCATACCTCTCCTTGATAGCCTATATAATCTTTGCCAAGACATGGGTGATGGCGTGTTACCAGGGTGAAGTGTGAGTTGCGAGCATCATCAAGTACTATGGCCTTGAATGCCACAAATTTGACACTTACCAAGATAACAGTTTAGTTATGTCTCTATACTTCAAAAGCTTTCTCCACATCGAAGATCCCATACTTGTATTTTCCTTTATCACACAAAGCGATTTCTGCCTAAGAAAAGCCGCCTATTTCACTTGGAACAAACAGCCATCGATCACGACGGAGGTTGGGGTAGTGAGAAAGGTGGATGTTGGTAAGGAAATGCTCCCAAGCTATAGCACATTCTCCATATAAAGAAACAAATATACCTGTCACTAAACAAAGAAATTACAATTGAAAAAGCCTTCAACTCGAAAAAAATCATAAATCCTAAATCCTAAACCCTAAACTTTAGAACCTAAACCCTAAACCCTAAACACCAATCCCTAAACTCTAAACCATAAACCCTAAACCCTAATCCTTAAATCCTAAACCTTAAACCTTGAACCTTAAACCCTAAATCTTAAACCCTAAAACCTACAAAACTCGTTTAGGGTTTCTTTTCTTGAGATTACCGCATGTAGACCATGTTTGCCAAGACGGAGCTACCAAAGCGGAGATCATGAGGAAATTACATATTACCATCAAGAAAAACATTGAGAAAAAGAGATTTCCAAACAACACTGGGATTAATCAAAAAATTAACCTTCAGAGCTAGTATCCTTAGAAAATTTAGCTTGCCTTTCATTAACTTGTATAGGAGTGAGGGGTGCTAAGCTAATCCGGTAAAGAGTAATCTCGAACGAGTACTTGTTGCTAAAGCCTTCATGAGATACTCGGCGATCGTATTGCCATGGACGTCCCAAAAGAATGTGACAAGCCTCCATTGACAAGATGTCACAAAGCATTTCGTCTTCATATTTTTGCAGGTTAGTGGGTTGTCCCGCGAGCTACTTATTTTTGATAAAAAAAATAAATAAATTATATATAAAATAAATATTTTCAAATTTTCAAAATGGAGTAACTCCAAATTATTGCATTTCTTATTTATGTGTTCATAGGTCGACATTAACTATTTGATCAATGAAATTAAATGAATTTATATAACAATATCAGGCTATTTGAGTCTGGTAATTGGAATGAGTACAATCTAAATTCCTTAACGAGGATCCATTGGAAGGCAAGTCTTCGATTAAATCAGTGAAGATAAACATTATTTATCTTTGGAAAGTGGCTTGAACATTTCACAGTTTGAATGGAATTCGCTTATATGCTTTTGATCATGACTTATTCGGCCGAGATTTTGCCAACTCCATGATCAAGCTATCAAATTATCAAGTGTTTTCAAAAAAAAAAAAAAAAAATCAGATCAAAGGATTAATTGAAAAGGTGCAATGAGGGATTTGATAATTGTTCTTCCCTCTGAATGGAAGAAAGGTCCATTTTAGGCTCCACGGGAAACATGTGAAATGAAGTGATCCAAATCTCGTGTAGCATAGGTCTTGAATGTTCTAGTCCAAAAATTAGGATCTACCTGTAGGGACCGATATATTACTTTTTCTATTCGACATGTCCAAATTCGTCTCATAGTCTCAGTCTGGATAATATCATGAGCAGTTAGTATTTTTCAAAATTAAATCCTAAACACTAAATCCTATTCCTAAATACTAAAACCTTAACCTGTAACCCTAAATCCCAAACCTCAAATCCTAAACTGCGAAAAAATAGAGTTTACACCAATTAGACATCTCAAATGTTTTTCTTATTGGTGATCTTTAAGAAGAAATATGCATGACTTAATTGAAATTTAAAGATTATAAAGGTTTTTGAATTTTATTATGAATTTAAAACTCTTCGTACTTGACAACCCAAAAAATCGTAAAACTTCATTAAACATCACGATCTATTAATATTTTCACAATTTGATATATTAAATTAAATGCTGGTAACCATGTTTTATGAAACTGTGATTACTGGTTTTGATATGAATTTGGTAACCATCGCAGCCGAGTTGCTTGAAGAATACACATGGCAGCGCTACTCGCAACACCACTACACTTCTCCCTCCACCACCAACAGTCAGATTTCTCTTGATTATTATCGAGGATTCTTCACCCGATACACGATCAGTCAGCTGTTTCTCAATGATTACCAATGAGTCATCACCCGATACTCGATCCTTTTTTGTTAGAGAAACTCAAACTCAATGCTCTTTATTGGATCAAAAAATGACTCCACAGGCATCGTACCAAAAGAGTGAGACTTTCCATGTGCTTAATCTGCTTAAAAATGTCCATGACAAATTAGATAGGCATGAAGTGTGATCATATCCTCTTTAGAATACAATCGCCTAGCTAAAAGGTTTCGAGCGTCCGAAAAATCAAGTTCGTCATTTTCATACCACTTTTTTATTTTCCCTAATTTCTCATCTATCCATTTGTATGGTTTTACTTTTTCGGTACTCGAGTTTCACAAGCTATCTAAGCTTTCTTGCGTAGATGTAAAAATAATTATGAGTATTAGATCCGTTCGTATATATCAGGATTAGCAACTTGTATCTCATGTGATGTTGACTCACAAGCCTTAACGCTTCCTTTCTTTCATGTGTTTATAGCTTCTTTTTTCTCGTAAATCGTATTGATAAATGTATCGTTCAATCAAAGATAAAAAAAAACTTCAACGTTTTTATTTTCACCGATTAGCTAATAACTAAAACTTTTTACGTAATAAATGAAGGGTTGATAGAAAGTTCCCCTCAAATGGCCGACGTCAGAAGAATAATGATTCTGTTCCAACAAAGGAAGATCAAAAGAAGGATGATGTGGCAGCTCCAGCGAAAGAAGATCATAAGAAGGAAGATGGTGCACCACAGTCACATCCGATCGAAAACATTGTCTTAGTTGGACGTACAGGGAACGGAAAAAGCGCCACCGGGAACAGCATCGTCAGACAAAAGGTTTTCACCTCGAAAAAAAAGTGCATCAGGTGTTACAATGGAATGCCACTCAGTTAGAGTAGTGACACCAGAAGGCCCGATACTCAATGTGATCGACACTCCTGGTAACATTGTGTTATTGCTAGATTTTCGTCAAATTGTATACATATGTAAATACTTAACTAATGTGGACTGGGTGGTTTTGCAGGTCTATTTGATATGTCAGTGTCCGCGGAGTTTATAGGTAAAGAAATCGTTAGATGTCTAACACTAGCGGAAGGAGGCCTACATGCTGTGCTCTTAGTTTTATCTGCAGGGACTCGAATTACACAAGAGGAAGAGTTGTATTTAGTACCTTGCAGGTCCTTTTTGGCAGTAAAATTGTTGATTATCTTATCGTTGTTTTCTCGGCAGGAGATGTGTTAGAAGAGGATCGTGTGACACTAAGGGATATTTGGGTGATAAATGCCCTGACTTCCTAAAGGTCAGTGATTTGATCACATTTTTTTTATCAATTCCGTGTAAACAAAACTAAAGGGTTGGTTACTAGTGATAGTACAAGGAATTGGTTCCTTTGTTCCTTGGGTTCCGTCCCTTTTGGTGTATAAAGTTAATTTTTAAATCAAAATTTCTAAAGTCTGACTTTGGTTTTATCTGCAAGGACTAGAACAGATTATGGGCCGAATACCCGTAACTCCCGCGGTTTAAAAAAAAAAAAAACTCCGAGGAAACAAAGGTTTTAGTTTGGGACTTATGTATTGCATTTCTTTGGTTTTAGAGAGTTCTCATATTGTGTGGCCAAAGAAAGATCCTGTTCGATAACAAAACCAAGGACAAGGCGAAAAAGACAAACCAAGTCCATGAACTTCTCAAACTGGTCCGAAAGCAAAACAATAACATTCCGTATACCGATGAGATGTACCATAAGATACAGGTTTAAATAGTATCCCAATTATAAGTTCCATCTGGATGATCCATATCTTGTTTGTTTTAATTGGTTTCGCTCATCAGGAAGAAAATGATAGACACAAGAAAGAATAAGAGGAGCTTGAATCAAAAGGGCATACAGAAGAACAACTCGAAGCATTGAGGAAGGAGTTACAGCTAACGAATGAAAGGAACCTCAAAGCAATGGCAGAAATAGTATAATAAACTCCTCTACGTTCCCACACATTTTCTCCTGTGTTCTGTTTCTTTTGCTCAGATGGAGAAGAATATTACAATAGCTACAGAAGCGCAGGAGAAGCTCTTTAAGCTAAGAGAAAGAGCGTTGGAGCAGAGCTATCATGAGAAAATGGAAATGCAGGATAAGTTAAATCAGACAGAAGAACGTATGCGTAATGAAATGGAAGCGCAAATGCACGCCGGTGAGAGTTGCAACATTCTCTGATCAATCACTGTATCGCTCTTAATAAAAAAATAAGAACCATTGCGGAGACTTTGTGTTTCTGATGTGTAGCATCTTCTATGTTCCTCGTTTGAGCACACGCTTGAGCTTTTGGCGTGTTCTGAGTCTGCTTTTGCTTCTGTTTTCAGTTTCATTTCCGTTATTTCCTTAATTGATTAGGCTATTCGTAGCCTAATCTTTGTTTGATTAGGCTATTCGTAGCCTAATCTTTGTTTGATTACTTCTTGTTAGCATTATGAATATGTGTGATTTAATAAAAGAGTCGAGAAAGAGTTTTTCTCAATGAACACTGAGGGTGTAACATCACGTCTAAATTTCATACAACAACTTTTATGTGTTAGCTTGTTGTCGCTAAAATGTGTGAAAACACCATCTTTTCCATGAAAACATAAAATATTTATGATACAAGAAAAAAATATTTTTATTTTGCAAGACTCCAAAACACGGTAGTCTCAAGATGAAAAAGAAGATCGAACAAAATTGTGACATAAACACCATAAAATATAAATTTTACGTAAAAATAGATTTATAGCTTTTCACCATAGATATTTAAGGTTTAACTAAAGGAAATAGGAATTCAACTCAAACTCGTCCAGCATTAAGACATGCATGCGTCTTTAGTTATACTTATAACACATTGTCTTTTAATGATAAAACCATAATATTTAAAACCCAAAAAAAAAAACCCATATATTGACATAAATAAATAAAAACCCTTATCAGAAATCAGTGAAGCTTCAACATCACAGATTGATGCACTTTCCCAGTTTTTTCTGGAGTTCCTTCGTCTCTTTTTCAGCCCTCTCCAGATTCTCTCTGAGCTTCTTAATCTCATCGCTCGACCGTTTCTGAACTTCGCTTGCTCTCTTCTCTGCTTCAAGTCTTGCTGCTTGTTCTTCACCCAGTTGTTGCTCCAGCCTCTTTGCTGTTTCTCTCAGCTTTGTCTCCACCTGGACAATAACAACAATAAAACAGATTAGGATTGTAATTGGTCAATCTTTCTTGTGATCCGCATTAGATTGATGCTCTAATTCGTTTCTATGAAATCAATGGCATAATGGAACCTAGGGGTGGGCAAAATTACCAAACCGAATGGTATTTTAAAGAACTGAACCGAAATTTATCAAATCGAACTGAAATCAAATTTAAAAAATAACCTTACCAAATCGTTTTAACCAAAATCCATTAAAATAGTTAATACTGTATATTTAATTAAATACATTTAAATATACATTCGAATGGAACCTATTTTTAAATCCAAGAAACCGAAACTTGAATAACCCAAACCGAACCGAACAACCGAATGCCCACTGATCAATGAAAGCACACGCCTAATTTTCAGTAAGGAGATTCAAACTGAATGAACAAGATACCCTAACAATCACCTAACCGATACCTATACCAAACTTTTTTTATGTATACTTCCGACCTATATAGATATAGCCATATAGGTGCATATGATTTTCAGAACTTTCCTAACATTAACCCTTTTGTATAACACTGTAATAAAGATTGATAAATAGAATTACCATCTCCGTTATGCGGCCAAGCTGTTGGTCATACGACATATCTATCTGCTTCTTGAACTCAGATATCTCATTCTGTGAATAACCCTTGAGTGATTCAACCTCTTTTCTCTGGTCACGAAGCTTAATAGCCTCCTCCTGAGATTCAATCACCATTAGGATTCTCTTCTTCAAAACAGATAAAAAAATTAAACTCGATATGAGAAACAGCAAATTCACCTGTAGCTCGTGGAACAACTCATCTGTAAACGGTTTTCCATTGTTCCTTGTGACAACAGAATCAACAAGTGAAAGAAGCTTATTAACTTGCTCAGCTTTCTTGACCTTATCAGTAGTCTTGTTATCAAACAATACCAATCGATTGTCACATAACTCAAGAATTTCCTACAAGAAACACAATTCAAATAAACGTAAGTAAGCTGAAAAAACTCATTCTTTATCCTTATCATTAGCCAAAGATACTAACTTTCAGAAACTCAGGGCATCCCAGAGCTAAATACTCCTCTAATGTCTCTTCATTCTCTTCCAACTCATCTCCACCAGTAAAAACAATGATCATATAATCAGCAATTTTACTGCCAAATAATGTTTGCAAGAAATAGAGCGTAGATTGCTCCTCTTCGGTTAGTCTTGCCCTCACAGAGAAGACCAACAATACCGCATGAATCCCATCTTCTGCCAAATTTATGCATCTCACAATTTCTTTACCAATAAAATCAGCTGAAGTTGACAAATCAAACAGACCTGTACAACAAATTCACCAGGTTAACATCACATAGCAGATCAATTTGTTCAATGAAAAAAATTGGAAGCTTACCAGGAGTATCAACAACATTGATGATTTGACCATCTTCTTGAACAACTCTCTGTGATTCACATGTACTGGTCACTCCTAAAGAGCTAGCTCTTGACCTAAAAGCTTTCTTTCCAACGATACTGTTCCCTGTTGCGCTCTTTCCGTTTCCAGTACGGCCTACAAGAACTAGGGTTCGGCTAGGGTTTGACGATGAGGTCAATTCCCAATCATCTTCCATCATATCTCCACCCATCTCTAACAAACTCATGTACCTGTAAAAAATATTTGTTGATCGCTTAAAGGGTCGACGTAAAGTTCCGATCTTTGACAGATTCAATTAGGAAAATCTAAGTAAAGGCAAAACAAAATAATGACGATCGCAGAATATTACTTGCTTGCAAAGAGGGAATTAAACACCAAAACAGAGCAGAAACAAAGGAGTTAAAACCATAGAATCAACAGATCAGAACAAAGGTAGAAGATTACTTGCTTTGAAGGAGGAGAAGCTGAAGCGACGAGAATTATTTAGATAAAAACAATCTTAGCCAAAAAAGCAAATACCTCTACTACGCAATTTATACGGAATCACTAAAACCCTTTTTTATACGGAATCAGTGAACCTCAAGTCTTTGTGATACAAATAGGTAGTTATCATCTGAGACGCGGATTATCTACTAGAGTGATTATAGACCGTATGATGTAATGCTCTTCATCCTACGGCTAATACGTAATGACGTTGTTTATTGGTTTTCGGTTCAGAATAGCCCCATGACAAGCCCATTTTATAAATATTTAATACTGATTAGCTGTCGTTCGATGTCCGTAAAATCCATCTTACGGCTGAACATAAAGTTAAAAGTCCACGATAAGCTTTTTTATGTTATTAAGTGGTTTTTGGATTATGGTTTTTGAATTTTGGATTTGATCAAAATCAAAGAAAATAAATAAATATATAAATGAAAAAGAAAAGGAAGGCTAGTTTAAAAAGTGACAAAATCAAAGAAATTAGTTTTTAGGTTTTAAGTGAAAATGGGTGAGAAGATCCAAAAACCAGTTTTTCTATTTTTAGAAAATCTTGAATAGATAAAAATCAGCTTTTAAGAAACAAAATCCTAAACTATTGTAAAATCTGATTACCATTCAAGACTTTAATCTATTACTAGTTTCTACTTTCTACTTTCTACGGCCAATATGAGAAATACTTCAAGTTTCTTTCTTTTTTCTTTTTGAGATATCCAAAAATCCAAACAAACAAACAAAATTTGTGAATCTGACAATATTTTTTTTATTGAAAAAATCCACAGATTATACAAACAAACAATCCCAGGTCGACTAAAAAGTTTAGACACTAAATCATAGTTATATTATAAAAGACCAAAATATTAATAATATTTAAGTTCTATAAAAATTTGAAATATATAGAAAATGGGGATCATTTAAAAGCAAACTTTTACATTGACCCAAATTATGTCATTTAAATATAAAAAGAAAATAATAAAAAGATGTTTAAGGAGTATTTGGATATTTATTTGGATGTGATTTTCATAAAATCCAAAAAAATAAACTAAAGTAAATACAAGATATCAAATATTAAAAACTGCAAATATTGACAATAAATTCAAGGATATGTAATCTTTAAAAACAAATATTAATTTAATCATGAAACAAAAAAAAAAAAATTTTAATCCTATTACATTTTCGTAATCATTAAATTAACAATAATTATTGCTTTTCAGCGCATTTAATTCTCTAATATCTTTCATTTACATAAACATATTTTTGTTTAAATATTAATTCATCAATATCTTTGATTTAAAGAACTAATATATTAAAATATATATATTAATACATTTTTAGAAAAAAATATTAAAAATTTGAAGTTAATTTTATATATAAAATAATAATAATAAAACTTAATCATTCAACATGGATTTCAAAACAAGAAATCTCTATATTATTATTTGAGAAATATATTTAAAAGATAATTTATATGTGTTATTTATTATGAAATGCAAGTAAATATATACTATTTTTTTGAATTCACTAAGGATAGAAATAATATTACAAATAATATAAAAAATTAATTGGGTCATAATGATCAACATGTTGGTAAAATCTTTATACGAATATCTTGTTCTAATATCTTACTCACTCCCTTACCCGTTGGACTAAAATAATCAAATGTTTTCATGTAATTATATAAAAGGGATTAGTAACATGACATAAAGTTTTCGATGGATACATGATATGACGGTTTTTTCTTCCAAAATGAACAGGTGTAAAACAAATATCGAATAATGAATTTGTAATATATATTAAGAAATATATATCTTTAATATTAAAACTATTTATTTATAACAATTAAATTTTGCTTATTAAACTTGATTTTTAATAACAAATGGACTAAAATAATCAGTCCAAAACAGATAATTATATAACAGAGATCAATTATGGGGTGAAAATTTCCGACGGGTACCGGACATGATGGGTTTCCGTTCCAAAATGTATATTCTATATATATATATCTTCAAGATTAGAACTACTTACAAAATATTAAAATGAGTATATATGTCAAACAACCAACAACAAACATTTTATAATTTAATAAATTTAAAATTATATATAACTAAAAGAAAAATAATTATAAAAGCTAAACTAAAAAAATCTATAAAAGGAAACTGAACACAAAATATTAAATTGTAAGATATAAATATTTGCTACAATGATTCCGAAATACAAACGGTGTACCGTGGTTTCAACTCTAGTTTTTTAACAAAATACAAACAACATAAAACAAGGTCGGTGGCCAACATGAAATCTCAAATCCGACCGTCTCTCACGGCAGTGCTGACTAAGAGGAGAAATGGTCCTCAGAAGCAGCACCAGAAGATCTCTCCAGCAGAGAAGTGACACCTTGGTTGACCGTGCGAGAATCGGGCATACATGTCTCAAAGTACCGCATGCAGCTTCAACCAGGATTCCACAACACTGAGTGACAATTTCTATAGCATATGTGACTTCCTATGGAATAGTCAAGCCTTGGTTTACGTGTGTCACAAACGCATGGATTTTGCTCATCAAGGACACAAGTTCACTCTCGAAATTAGATCTTGCATGTTCCATTCTTTCCGCTTAGAAATACTTCATTTGGTAGAACTAGGCTTAGAGTAGCCCTAAACATGGATATCGCGATGAAAAATTCGTGTGTAAAGATTGAGAACAAATCATTTGAGTTTTTAAAAATATTACCAAACACAAAGTAATACCCAACAAAATATATGATAGAAAATTTTGGATAAATAACCAAGGTTGGGAAGTTTTCGTAGCTAAAATTATTATTCAAATTTCTACTGATTTCAGTTTTGAAAATGATATTTTAATTTTAGAAACTTTTTGAGAAATTAAATATTTTTTTTTGATAATTTGATATAATTCTAACATCTGAATAGATCATTTGAATACCTCATCTAATTTTGTATCCAAACCCGACCTTCATCTAAAGTCCAACAAGCTAGTACTTTTAGACAACACAATTAATTAATAATTTTAAAGCATAGTAGTGGAGTCACACACTTGTTTTCGAGGTACATATTTTAAATCTAATTATAGTAATATTTTTATATTTTTAATTGTTATGCTTTAAATAAGTTTAAGGTAGAAGTATTGATCGACATAATTTTCTAAAGTGTGTGCAAGAAATGCTTATTTCGATCGTTTGTTTGAGAAAAAATGATTAGAGAAACTTAGATTTTTCAATTAAATTGTTGGATCTCTTGAGAAATCAAAAGTGTAATAGTAAGAAATCGATAATTTGTTTGAGAGAAACTGATTAGAGAAAATTAGATATTTAGTTAACTTGTTTGATCTCTTGAGGAATTGAAAGTGGAATATTGAGGAATCGATCGCTTGTTTGAGAGAAACTGATTAGAGTAACTTAGATTTTTAGTTAACTTGTTTGATCTCTTGAGGAATAGTGAAATGGATGTTATTCATGATCTTGCGATTGTATTGATGATCGAGTCTATAAACATGCTTATTTCGATATTTGATTTGCATTTATTTGCTTGGGTATTTACCAGATTTCTTGTGATATCGAAGCTATAATCGTGACATTAATGGATATCTTTCATTGTTGAATTCTGATTTTATGTTCCTGTATGAGTGAAAGTAGCAATTTAAAGATTGATCGACTGAGTTTTATAAACCGCATGCAAGAAGTACTGATTTCGATCGTTTGTTTTACTGATATCATTTATTTTAGTGATGCGATGACACGTTTCAGAAGTTCTGATAAAATAAACCTTACTTATTATATAAGTTTTTAGTGATACTATGTGAAATCTTATATATAGGGTTTGTAAATGAGACAATGAAACGTCTAAGAAGTTATGATAAAAGAAACCTTATTTATTATATAAGATTTTCTATTTTTGGCTATGTGTAGTATGCATCTTTAAAAGGCAAAAAAAATTGTTTGGTTTTAGTTAATATTGCATTTGTTTATCTTTTGATTAGAAAAATCTGATTTATTTTTTAATTCTCTTTCTGGATTTTTGATTAATCATCTTTTGTGTGGACTGAAAATGTACCACTTCAAAAACAAATGGTGTGTTGCTTTACTTATTTATATATTTCTATTATTTATATTGATGCAAAGTAGTTTTATAGGAATGAATCGGTTGAGATAAATATTGCATCACCTTTTGTAATTGATGTTAATATGGATTCGTTACAAAAAATTGATGTTATTTTTTCATCACTTAATATATATGATATTAGTATTTGTTAGAGTTATAACAATTGATGTCATTTATTTATAATCGCATTGGTTGTAAACAATTGATGCAAAATTAGTTAATTTTCATAGCTAACTTTAATTAATTAAAATATTATTAATTTTAAATTTTAATATGTAAATACATTGACAACATATCACATATTATTTATTATTATAAAATATGTTAAAATAATTACTTGTTGTTGATAAAAATTTTCATCTTAACTCTTACTAAATATATTCTAAGATGATGAATTTATTTATAGAAGAGTAATTATTTTTTTTCAACTTGTTTTGCCGATGTGAGACAAATATAAGAAAATAAATTGCATAAATATTTTTAATTAAAACAATTAATGTTATTTTTATTTTGTATCCTTTCTTTTTAAGTGATACAAATTAAGACAAATTAGTATAAATTTTATTTAATTGATGTCAAATACTTAGTAATGACATAATTTATTATAATTGATGTTAATTCATAAATTTTATATCAAACATTAATAAGTAACTCAAACTAATATAATTTATTTTTGTGATGCAACTTTTCCTTTTTTGGTAGTATACATTCTTCAAGAATAAAAAAAAAAATTAAACGTTAAAAGGTAAAATAGAATTGTCATATGTTGCATATACTTCTCAACACAGAACAAGAGATGATGCTGATAGCAACAACTATCTCCTCAAATCTCTAATTGTGAAAGTTTTGCTTAGTTATTATCTCATAATGCAACATAATTTGTGGCTATTTTGCTTTGACAGATAATAGTGATAATCTAAAAACAAGAAGCGACAATGAGTCACTTGTAACGAGTGACATCCATGAATTGGAAGTTATGATTTTTTGTTTAGAATGGTCATTTGGCATGAATTTCTATTTGACGTGAACAAAATAAGTAAAACTTTGTAATCAGAAAATATGAATATTGATATTGCTATTGCTCAATTGCAATGACTTGTTTTTTTAATTGCAAAGAAAAAAGATTTTTAGGAAGTGAAAGTAGAAGCTGAACAGATCGCTATAGATATGAAGATTAATCCTGAATTTTCAGTGAAACCAAAATTTGTCAGTAAAAAAAAGTGATATCACGATGAAAAACCTGAAAAAGATGGAGAAAATGTGATACTAACCGCAAAAGAAAATTTTAAGATTGATTACTTCATTAAAACTGTGGATTAAAGTTTGGTTTATTTTCAAACAAGATTTAATCAACTTCAAAATTATGTGAAACTTTTGGATTTTTGTTTGAATTGAAGAAACTCAGATCAACAAAAGTGATAGTTTGATAGTTTCTTGTGTCAAACCTAGAAGCTTATACGAAACATGATGTTCGTTTTGATATTGATGGTAAAGATATGTTTATGGAGTTAAAAGTTAAAAGTCGATGTTAGGCCCAAACGTTGGCCCATATCATTACGAAAGTCCACGTAGACATACTCTTCTCGAATACGGTTTGGTTTTCTCTTCGGGTTCGAAATTTATGAGATTTTTCCTGCTTCTTTTATTTATTTAATTTTTTTCTTAGCTGAGTTTTCATTTCTAGAGAGGAAATCAAAATTAGGGCAAAATTGCGTGCGATATTTTTCACTGCGTTCTGATGTGTTTCACCTTTCTTCTTCATCATCGTGTTTCTCTTTGATTTGTGGCTTTTCTCGAACGAAATTTAGGGTTTCAATAATCTGATGAAGGACCCGTTACCAAAGAAGAAGGTGGTTGTTCGCCACTTGCCGCCTTCTCTTTCTCAGTCCGATCTCTTATCCCAAATTGACCCTCGTTTCGCTGATCGTTACAATTGGGTTTCGTTTCGCCCTGGGAAGTCCAGGTTAGGGTTTCTTTTCTCGTTGGGTCTTGAATTTGGAACTTGGGTTTCTAGGATTGTTGCTTAATTTTAGGGTTATGGTTTAATTGAGGAAGATGATTGGTTTTGTAAAGGGATATTGAAGATAATTGTGTTTGATTATGTTAGAGATTCTCGTTACTTAGTTGATTTAGTGAAATTATATACTAAGTATGAGTTTTAGTGATGTGTGTGTGTTTCTTTTCAGCTATAAAAATCAGAGGTATTCACGGGCCTACGTAGGTTTCAAGGCACCAGAAGATGTTTATGAGTTCGCTGCATTTTTCAACGGGCATGTGTTTGTTAATGAAAAGGGTATTTGAATTTTTTTTATCTATCTTTGTTTGAATTGCATGTGTTAAGTAGTATTTGAGATGTGATTATTTATTTTTTTTGGTTAGGTGCTCAGTTTAAGGCTATAGTTGAATATGCACCGTCACAGCGTGTGCCGAAACCATGTGAGAAGAAAGATCCTCGTGAAGGGTCTATTAGCAAAGATCCTGAGTATTTGGAATTCCTTAAGCTAATTGCTCAACCTGTTGAGAATCTCCCTAGTGCTGAAATCCAGTTGGAAAGAAGAGAAGCTGAGCAGGCTGGTTCGTCTTTCGAAAACGAGTACTAGTTGTTCTCAAATGAATTATGTGGAAATTACTAACAGAAATCTACTTTTCTTAGGTACTTCAAAAGCGGCTCCTGTTGTTACCCCTCTTATGGAATTCATACGTCAAAAACGTGCTACTGTGATGGGATCCCAGGTACATTATGCTCATGTTTTTCTCTGTCCACATAGTCTACCAAGTGGAAATTTAGAGCCCTCCAAAATCTTTGTAGTTTATCCGTTTCCAAAATGGAACTTCTGTTGTTGATCTTTGGTTTCTGTCTAAGAAACAGGGTTTATCAGATGTTCGAAGAGGAAGTAGAAGAGCCAGAGCAGTATCTGCAAACAAGCCAAGTTCAAGGCCCTCGAAACGAAACTCCGAAAAGAAAAAGGTGTGTCTCTCACTTTGTAGGAGTAAATAGTTGTAGTCTGCCATTTTGTACTTTCTGTTACCTTTTTACGGTGAAAAATTTGTGTCGATTGTACATCTTTTACTTTTCTTTACAGTATGTTGAAAAGGACAGTTCAAAAAATGTGCCTCGGAAGGCCACATCAGACATCGGCAGCTCTAAGCTAGAATATCATCAGCAGAATTCGAGTGGAAAGGAAATATCAGAAAAGGATACTGGTAATCAGTTAACTGCTATAATTATTGCTAGCTGGTTACATATTTGCCACTTTCTTTCTAACATTTTTTAATCTACTCAGCTACAGCCTCTCTCATAGATAGCTCTCTCCCAGGGATTGCATTGACTATGGATTCTGGGAAGAAAAAGATTTTGCTCTTGAAATCTAAAGACCGAGACAATACTGATGTAAGCTTTTTGACTCTAAGAAAGTTCTGCAGATCAAAAGCCTTTTTTTCTTTTGCATCTAGTATTTTAATAGTTATAGACAGAATCATAAACCACCTATAGCTTCTCATTCGTCAATGGGTTTTTTAAATGGTGTTCCAGATCCCTCCTAAACAACCAGAACAGCAGACAGAAACTAATCTTTCTGGAAGCTCCTCGGTTTCAAGACAGAATCTGAAGAGTGATGTTGGTGGGAGGTTGATAAAGGGAATACTTCTGAAAAGTGACGCACGACTGAGCCAGTCTTCAACTTTTGTCCAGCCTGAGCAAAGAGTGGAATCCTCAGAAGCAGAAAACTGCAAGCGACCTCCTCGGCCAGCCAACATTCGAGCAGGTTATGAAGTAGGATTTTGGTCAAAATGTTTGCTTCCCTAGTTAGGATGATAACTCAATACACAGATGGTAAATATGCAGGAAAAGACTATCATGCCTCTGGTACCATCAGTGAGAAGCAAGATCGGCGAACAAGAAACAAGGACAAACCTGATCGTGTTGTGTGGGCTTCTCTTCGTCGTGGTGATGGGTCTAATATCAGTGAGGATCAACTTTTATCTTCAGCAGGTTCTGTTCCTGTTGCAGACCAATACATAATTAGTTTAACTTTTATGGTTGTGTTTCTTGTCCATGACATCTCAACTCATCTTGTATATGATCTTACAGCAAACAATGGAGAAGTGAAAGAGAGGACGTTCTCGCAAAGATCTGGAGAAGTGGTAAACTCGTCTGGTGGACACTCTCTTGAGAATGGTTAGTTCATTTGAAGTTGGAGAATGCATAATGTACCTCGAGTCATTATATGAATCAAGAAACGTAATGTTGGTTCTGCCAAAACTTCTGAATCTATCTAGGTTCTGCCAGACATTCTAGTCGCCGTGTTGGAGGTCGTAATAGAAAAGAAGACTCGATGACTGGTGAGGGTAAATCATCCCGGAGAGGAGGTGGTGGTGGTGGTCCCAATTCACATGAGGCAAGTGAAACCAAAGCCTTTTGCTACTATTCCTTACTATATGCTAACCATGTTTAGAGAACTCATTTTTACTGTGTTGCAGAAGCAAATGTGGATCCAAAAATCATCATCGGGTACTTAATATATTTACTTAACATTTTGTAAGCTTTATTCGCATGCCTACCCTCTATTACGTTCAACATTTTTATTGTTTTATTTGCAAAGGATTGGTTGGTTTTGTCAACACATGTTCTGATCTTTCAGGCTAAATATATCAGCCATTCAAATGGATTTTGTCCTTTCAACGGGAATCTATAGATCTCAATCGAAATGGGGAGTAACACTATCAACATCACTCGGGTTTGGAGGCTTTTGGTCGAGCGTTGTAAGTCGTCCTAGTATTGCACATAAAAGAGGCCGTTCTCAAAGTAGGAATCAGCTCAAGATTTAAGAGTTTGAGACAAGAAAAGAATCGTTTACTACACTTGCCTTTGAAGGCCCTAGCGGTTTACGGTACCTGCATCCCCTTTTTGGCTTGTGCAGTGTTACAGACAAGTGGGTGAGAAGTGAGAACTTACTCCGGAGTCTTGAGTAATGAAATAAAGTCAAAAGTGTATAGGGAGCGGGAAATACACTGTGCTGGGTTTTATTTTGGGTTCCTGAGAGGTCTTGAAAATGAGATTGCACGATTTAACCATATAATAGTTTGATTACTGTGAAGTGAATTTCTTGCTATAAGTAATATATTCTTGTTGAAGTTGGTTTATTTAACCTGGTTTTACCCTACCAAAAATATTAAAATTAATGTTTTGCATGTTACTGGCGGTTTTTATTTCTTGTGACCAGCACCACAATGGTTATCACCTGTATGAGACCGTCTTAAATTGACCCCAGCTAAATTTTGTTTGCACCCTTTTCGATTCTCGTTTGATTCACGTTTTGTTTGTGTTCTTAATCGCTATAGTTATTATTTAAAGAGTACACTTTAACTATAATCTAAAAGTTATAAATAATTACTTGATTTGTTATTTCAAAAATTATTTTAAAAAACAAATTTAATTAGTTCATTAAAAGTAGTAACCTGTCCAACCCTGATCTAAAGTCTATCAACCAAGGTTTTTAGGCACCAAAATAATGGATTAAAATAAAGGGTGTATCAAATCAGATACAAAAATTATAAATTGGCTAAATTTTTTTATTTTGTTTTATGTATTATTTTCTATTGAGTCGGCCCTAAATAGTAGAGGCAACATAGATTTCAGAATCAAACATTAGATGTGTTTATCGAAATTATCCGGTTTCAATAAATTTTTGATCCAAAAGTTTTGGAAAATCCATTTAGTATACGTGAAGGTTAAAAATGACCCGGTTTCAATAACTTTAAACCATCATACTGTATGTAATTCAGTAATAATATTTGATGTCAATTGGAAATAACAAATTAGATCTAAATCTCTGCATATCATAACAAATAATTAAGTATACTCTCTTCTACAAATATTTCAATTGAAAAATCTTAACAAAAAAAGAAGCAAACCTAATTAAATTCTTAGAGCATCTCAAAGACTCCAACTCATTCCTCTATTCTAAAATATAGAACACTAAAATAGAGTTGTATTTTACTCCAACCATTCTTCTATTTTTACTGTAAAAAGAATATTTCAAGTTTATTCTTTCTTTACTTAGCTATTATTATTACAACAATTCATTTTTAACAACCATACATTAATTAGAACTTCACGTCTTGATTGGTAGTCCAATCACGAAGGGAAATGTTTATAAAAAATATTTCTGAAACTAAAAATCTAGAACTTCGAGGTAAATAGTCAGCATGAAGCTTACATGAACGAGGAATAAAAAAAACAAGAAAAAAAAGTTTACTCGAAGCAAACCAGGCTCGTTGAGAAGATTGGAAAAAACATGTTATTCTTCTCGAGACTGCACCATTGAGCCAATCTCTATACAATATGTTTCAAAGATTTGGCAATCAATTTTTCTAGATAGAATACTCTCCATAGCCCATATTAACGCTTCTATGGCCGAGTGAAGAGGCGAGAGGCTCTTCCTAAGACACTTTGCCCTTAAAACTACCAAATGGTTATTCCCTTCAAAACAAATCCAACCCAAATCTATAAAAGATCAACAGATTTCCAAGAACCATCTCTCCGACATCTAAAATTATGAGAAGATTTTTCTGTTACTTCAGTTTCCTCTGTTTTCCCTGGAGGACTTTTGAGTTGTTTCCCAAGCAAGTTGTTACTTCTTACGTAACCTAAAATGTCAAGAGGTTTCGATTGAATTCCTTAAAAAACATTCTTATTATTTGCTTTCCATAGGAACCATTATAAAAAACATTAAATATTTATCAAAAATTCAAAGTTAACTCACTCATTTTATTTTAGGCCAAAATCCAATAAAACTATGATATCATTGATACTAAAAATTTATCACATAAATAAAATTACTTACGCAACATAAAAAGAGTAACAAAAACAACAAAAGATAATAGATTTTTGAGCATAATCATTAGCATATTTCTCCCACAAATAACCAATTAACACATTGTGAAGTGTAAAAGAGCTAATAACAATAATATTATTTATGGGCTAATATAAAATAAATTATCTATATTTAGTTAACTACGTAATAAAATTTTTGTTTAATAATACTGTTTAAATAAAATATAAAATATAGGACTACTTTATAAATAAGAAATGTTTCATTCTATAATAAAATAATGAATAGTATTACTCCAAATATAAAGTAATATTTTTATTATTTTATTTTAGAGAGATATTGAGAGAAGTTGGAGAAGATTTACTCTCTAATAGAGTTTAGAGGAAAAATAGAGTAGGATTGAAGATGCTTAATATTCAATACATCAAAAAATTCCGCTTTGTTGCACACATAAAAAATATTAAAAAAACACATAGCATTTATAACCAATGTGAAAATATTTTAAAAAATCTTTCAAATCAACAACTAATCTCATAATTTGCAAAATAAAAATAAACTTAATATTCAAAATATGAAATGATTCATTCTTATCAAAACCCTTAAGACATCACCAACCCAATTCTCTGTTTTTACGTCAAAATTATAAGTAACTTCATTTTGGAATCAGATTTATCTCCAATCCATTACTCTATTTTTACTCTAAAAAATAATATTCCAAAAATAATCTTTTTCTATTTAATTACTAAAATTTGTTATAACCCTCTATTTTTAAAGTTAAAATTTTTTTACCACTTATTTTATTTTAAGCAATAAGTAACAAATTATATATTATTTAATTTAAAAATTATCATAAAATAAAATTACATTAGTACATAAATAAAAAAACATATAATATATATTTATTTTATGCATAATCTCTCAAGTATTTTTCCACAAATTTTTATTTCAATATTTGAATTTTATACAAGATCTAAATCTTCGCACATATATGCATGCGAACAAACCCAAATTTTACAAAAATAGGTTAATGAACAACTAGATCAACAAGCTCCTAAAACATTTACATTGTTTGCGCATTAAAATATTATTTTAATCTTTATGTTTTAGTACTTTTTATTATTGCATTTTCTTGTGTAACTGTAGTTAAGAATCATCCATAGTGTCAATGTCTCAAACATAAATATATAACTTATATACAAAAGCACTTTTTATTTTTTACATCACTTATGTTTACTTATACTTTGCTTTTTGTTTGCTTTTTTTTTCTTTTTAGTTTTTTTTTCTTATTTCAAATATTAAATTAATTTCCACGCATATGTTTTTTGAGTAAGATCAACTTAAATTTTTTACTATCTCATCATTATAATTCAATAAAATAGAACCATAAATTCAAACTGCAGTTCTATTGTGTTGTTTATAATGTTTGGTTCTTTTCTTTTCATTTTGTTAGAAGAAGAGACTACTTTAACAAATCTTGGTCCATGATATGATGAGATAATAGACGTCCGGCAACACTTGTTAAACTAATTTGGACAAAAAAATATAATGTTAATCCGTCGGTTGTGTTCGTTGATATTCTTTATAAGAATTGGTTTTTCGGATCTAACTTGATAAAAGAAAATGTGATTCATTCCATTTCGGTAGCAAATTTGGATGTGTATTGACATGTTGTTTGAGAGTTATAGTCTTAACCAGTCAACTAGACTCTTTTGTCCCTAGACCTTTTTGTGTTGTTCACTTTCAGTCCCGTCATTACTTCTAGTAAAACCACATTGAAACTTTATATATCACTCTTAACATATAAATGGGTTGAGGACGAAAAACATAAATTAAAAGCATCTCTAACCTATTTTTTTCTTTAAAATAGAGTTTGGCAAAACTCCAACTCATTCCTCTATTTATCACTAAAAATATATTTTACGTATATTTTTCTCCACTTAATTATTAATTTTAAAAACATTCATTATTCATCAAATTTATGAATTTAACCCACTTATTTTATTTTATGCCACAAATTCAATGAAATTATGATGTTATTGAAAATAAATAAATAAAATTACATTACACAACATAAAGAAAACAAAACAAAAACAACATAAGATTAATAATGAAAAATCTTGAAATCAATTAGCACTAAAATTTTAAATCCAGTTAAAGTGGATTTTAAAATGAGAAAATTTTGGAATATATTATTAATATATTATCAAATACGGTTAAAATAGATTAAAAATATTTTTTTTGTTATAGTTATTTTAATTTATGGTGCTAATCTTTAATTTGGGTACTCATTATGTATTTTTGATTATGTCAAATGTAAAAATATATAAGTCAAATGACCATTTTATAAATAAAAACTTTAACTCTATAATAAAGTAATGTATAGTATTACTCCATATTTTAGAGTGAGATATAGAGTCTGACTGAACTGTTGAAGAGGATATTACTATATAATAGGGTTTAGATTGAAAAATAGAGTGGGATTAGATATGCTCTTAGGATCAATTATTTGTTCAGCTGGTGTACAATCTAATTACTCAAAAAGGGAGAATTTTGAAGATGACAACAATGAACTAGATACTAGTTACCATATCTTGGTCATGACAAAAGTTACCATATCTTGGTCATGACAAAAACCTAGTATGTCTTCGTCTCTGGTAAACTTAATTATGATAATATTTAACTAGCTCATAAGGCAAGTATATGGGTTTAGCACAATCCAACCCGAGACAAACCTAGTAGCTAATGGGCCAGTCCTAAAATTAAAAGCCCATTAACACAAAGATGGATCAAAACCTTTTTAAGGATGAAAGCAGCCACAAAAGTAGGAGATCGACGGTGTCGAGTTGGACACCTAGTCTTAAGGAAATTTTTGAGGAACTTGTGAACATCACGAGATAAGGGGAGAAAAGTCGAGAGCGAGATACACATAAAGAGGTTGTAGTTCCATTTATAAATAAAGATCGAAGATCATTTCAAAGCAAAACATTTTACACATTAGAACTCTAGCCTCTGTATGTTCATCGAGTTCGCTTTAACATTTTTCACCATCTCTCCGAGATCATTTGTACCCTCTATTTCAATATATTAATAAAATTTAATTCGTCGAATCAAGTTGGTTAGATAGTTAGCTTCGCACGATAATCTAATCCTTAATTTTGAATGTGAATTTTAGCATTCATAGCAATGCCTTGCTTAAATTTCACATAACTCTAGCAATCATATATTACTTTGAAATTGGATATAAGCAAGTTATTTCGTTAAATGGAATGAAATTATGTAAAAGAGGTTGCAGAAAATGACTAAAAGTTCTCAAACTTGCTATATGGGCCTATTGTTTCATAAGCTTTCAAAGTTATAAGGGATTTTTTTCTAAGTCTTTATATTTATATATTCTCCAATCACATTTTAACATTCTAACCAGATTTTTGATCCTGACGTAAAATCAAACAATCAAAGATTTTAGTCACCAAAATAATATAATAATTTTATAAGAATATCAAATTAGATACAAAAATTAAAAATAAGACAATTTTTGTTTAGTTTTATGCACTGTTTTTATTGGGCCAATCTAACTCTAACAATTTTTAAAAATCTTTTTAATTTCCTCACATCTTACTTTTTTTTTTTTTCAAATATCTTTCAACCCATTCAAATTATACTCTTCATCAATTTATTTTACCTCTCGAACATTTTGAGATTGACGAAGAATATAAAAATTAATTTGATGGGTTGAACGGTATTCTAAAATTTGATCTGGTCTTGTGTATTAGAGAAAATGGTCCAGTGTGAATTCATATCTTAAGAGAAAAATTTCTTGCAAATCTAACTTTGCTTGCTTCTGTCCAAATCTGTCTCTATCTTGTTTTATTTTTCTTTTCCGGTGGTACAAAATTCACAGAATCAACTGTATTCACAATTAATGACCGATTGCTTCATCACCTACTCTCTCTCTGAACTAATAAGCCTATATGCTGATCCCATCTAGGGCAAACCTCAACTTTTGACTTTCTCAAAACTTGAATTTAGCTCTCTGGGTTAAGCTTGATTCTGGATTTGGAAAGATGGGTAACAAGATAATCTCTATGATGAAGAAAGATAACAAAGATGGAGGATCTATGAGCAAGAGAATGAATCGTTCACAGAGAAAATTGCTTGCTGATGAAGAGATTTTGCATCGTCGAGCGCTTTCCATGGCCATTCATCAAGCTCAGCTTTCTCAGAGATTTGATGGATCTATGTCTAGACGGGTCGGGTCTACAAGTACCAGGAAACGAACTCTCTCTGACCCGTTTTCTAATGGCAAGCAGGTTAGTCACTACTGAATCTCTACACTTTCAAAGTCTTAAATCTTTTATAGAAAAGTTCAAAGCTTTACTCATCAAATCTTATTTTTGTATGATATAATGATTATTTCGACTTCGTCTTCCCCTTTTTGTTCAATAATATTGATTGAAAATTGGTACTGGTTTAATCATTGTTTGGGAACTTTATCTATCTTTGAAAAAAGAGTTAATACAAAAGTGGAGAAGAGAAGGTTCTTTGTTATAATTAGAAAAGAGATGTTAAAAGTGTTCAGAGATTTCTAATTTATCTGTTGGAAATGTTAACTTTATCCAGAAAGGAAATGTTCGTATAAATCTGACACCGACACTGGGTTGGGACCATTTATGCTATAAAACTATGGAGTGGCTTTAGCCACCCCATAACCTGATACTCACTCTGAGTTGGTACTGATGAACTCTTTGAATTGCTTTTGTCTCTTCTCGTGTTTCTTTATGTTCTGTAAGAGTTTGTTTGTCATTGCAGTACAGTTTATACTGTGCTATTGATTGTAACTAAACTGGCTTGCTTTGACTAGAAGGATGAGTGAGAAGAGAAGCTCTTGATCCTCTAAAAGAATTGAAATTGCATAACTTTTTTTGAGAGTGAATCTTCTTGTTCCTGTTACATCTTGTCATTGTCATTGCTTTATAAATTGATGCTGCTATTGCTTTTAACTTTTGGATAGTGTAATCTCTTTTCCTTCTTCAGGTACCTGATTTTTCAGAGAGCTTGATAGTGAAGAAATTTGTTCTGGTGCATGGTGAAGGGTTTGGAGCATGGTGTTGGTACAAAATTGTTGCTTCATTGGAAGAGTCAGGACTGTCTCCTACTACAGTCGACCTCACTGGGTCTGGTTTTAATATGACAGTCACAAACAGTGTCTCTACCTTGGAAGAATATTCGAAACCATTGATTGAGCTCCTCGAAAATCTCCCTGAAGAAGAGAAGGTTAGAATCTGCTCTCTTTGTTTGTGGGAATATTCAAAATCATTTGATTGGAAGAATGATGCACTGAGATAGGATTTTGTTGTTTTATTCAGGTTATTCTAGTGGGTCATAGTACTGGAGGTGCGTCCATTTCATATGCATTAGAGCGGTTTCCAGAGAAAATCTCAAAAGCTATATTTGTATGTGCAACCATGGTTTCTGACGGCCAAAGACCCTTTGATGTTTTCTCTGAAGAGGTAATAAACACTCTCTGTGAGTTCATAACTCTCATGCATTAGAGAAAACACGATGTAGTATTTGTTTCTGTTTATTTTGTTGTGCTCACATTTGTGAGAAACTGTCTACACTGCTGCAGCTTGGTTCCGCTGAGCGGTTCATGAAACAGTCGCAGTTCTTGATCTATGGGAATGGAAAAGACAAGCCTCCTACAGGGTTCATGTTTGAGAAACAACACATGAAAGGCTTGTATTTCAATCAATCACCCAACAAGGTACGCTCATGGCGTTTTTACTCAGCGCTTGCGTTTGGAAATCTGCACCTTTTTTGAGTGAATCTTGTTTACGGTTTTCAGGATATAGCATTGGCGATGATCTCAATGCGACCTGTACCACTTGGACCAATGATGGAAAAGGTATCTCTAACCGCAGAAAGATACGGTAAAGGAAGAAGATTCTATGTTCAGACGCTAGATGACCATGCACTCTCAGCAGACGTTCAAGAGAAAGTAGTGAGAGAGAATAGCCCTGAAGGAGTGTTCAAGATCAAAGGAAGTGACCATTGTCCTTTCTTCTCAAAGCCTCAATCTCTTCACAAAATTCTCCTAGAGATTGCACAGATTCCTTAAATCAAAGATCTGAGATTTCTTTGGAGAAGAGAATATAACTGATTATACTTTTAAAACTGAGGGTACGCTTTCACCTTAATCCTCAAAACCCTTTTGTATGCATTTTTTAGAATCGATCTATTATACCATTTGAAGATAAAGTGATTGAATACAAAAATAGCCCTGTATTTAAGTAAGATCTTAGAGATACATATACAGGAAGAAGAAGAATAAACAACAAGAAGAGGAATCAAAGACAAGAGAGGAAGAGGTAAACTATATATAACAACAACACTCTTTATTATTCCAAGTCTATAATGCCGAAATTCGAGAGGAGGATCTTAACTTGGTCTACAAGGTCTGAGCCTGTTGCATACTCCGTAAGCATCCCAACCGCGAAACCAAACATCGCCCACCTACGCAAGCAAACACAGAGATCAGTACCAACTAATTCTTGAATCAACCACAGTTCTTGTATCTTATTCGTAAGAACTTGATAGATACATTCAAACACCGAGAACTCGACACAGTTTTGCATCTACCTAAGACAAATGCACAAGCAAATTGTGCAAAACAATCATAACAGAACTCATAAAGTGTGAAAGGTTAGGCTCTTGTATGTCTGTATATAAAGGGTTATGATGCAGATAAAGAAATGACCCATAAACCTGTTTCAAGGACCAAAGCTACCCCAAAATGCAATTGAGAACATTATTTGCAAACTAATGTAGAAACACTTGCAGAAAGCTTTGTTCATTAAACTACCAAGAAAAATTGTAAATCAAGAGCCGTAATAATCAAATTCCACCAATCAAATTCAAAACTTGAGATCATAATTCAAAGTAAAGCAAGTGAATTGAAGTACCTTCCATTAGAGATCTCGTTTTTGGGTTGAAAACCAAAAAAGGGACCTTGACCAGCAGCTTCAAGTTTCTTCTGTTTAAAGTACTCCTGAAGCTCTTTAGCCATCGCCCTCTGAAATTCCACAGTAATTATACTTTTACCATCAACGGCCACCGATGTCTGCGGCGTTGGTGGAGGAGGAGGAGAAGCAGAAGAAGGCTGCGATGGAGGAACAGGTTTTTGCGGAGGTGATGGCTGCCGGAGTGTAGGAGGAGCCACGGGTCTTCTCAATGGACCTTCGGCTTGAGAACATCTGATGATGAAAACACATGGCTTAGTCGTTGAGAATCTAAAAGACGACGAAGCTGTTGAAGAAGATGAAGAAGAAGATGATGAATTTAGAATTCTGATACATTGAATCGGTGAAGCTACTGACATCTTCGTTAATGGTTGAATTGGTCTGATGTTCAAAGATGTTCTGTAGTGTCTTTTGGTAATGTCTTTGTGGATGAGATATGGCCAAGTCTCAGCTTATGCACAAATGGTACTTTTGGAATCATCACACGCGCGTGGACGGCGCGTGTAAACAGTTTTAATTATTGTTTCACTGAAACTAAAATGGGTCAAATTATCTAATGCTCTCCTCTCTTGAAAAACCAATCTAAGCATTCTCTTTTAATCTCCTCTACTCTATTCCTAATGAAAGTTCAATTATCCAAGTTTGCCCATACCAAACCGATTCACCAAACCGATTTTAATTGAATTGAGGAATAAAATAATAACAAAATTGACTAATCACAAGAGAGATTTTTGACCAATAGAAAATTTTCATGTTAGTATCCCAGTAACAAAATCCAAAATCTAAAAACGTCGTCAAAATGCATACATGCTCTCGGAATACTTTTAGTACATGCTACAAAAGAAAATGCACATCACGATTAGTTGCATCACTTTTGTATGAAGATTTTCCAAGTCAATTCGAGCCCTCATATCCTAAAAGCCTCATTTTTCTTGTTCAAGGAAAACTCGGTGTGACAGTGTCATACTATACTACATATAGGGGAAAACTAGCTGTCAGAAGAGAGTTTCAAGATGGTTTATTCTTATTTGTACATGTTAGAGAAGGTGAATCATGGTACAAAAATTACTGTGATATTAGATGAAGGAAAAAGGTTCAAGTACATATTATCGCTTTAGGATCAGGCATTGAAGGATTTCAAGTCATGAGAAAAGTGATTATTGTGCATGCAACTTTTCTGAAGATCGTACATGGTGGTGTACTAATTTTGCTACAGCTCAAGATCCGAATCATCACAATTATCCCATAGTGTTTGTTGTAGCTGATGGTGAAAAAGAGGATAGTTGAATGTGGTTTTTCAATACTCTAAAACCATTATACCGGATAGTCCTAAATTGATACTTATTTCTGACATAAATGCAAGCCTCCTCAAGGCAATAGGGGTGTACTTGAGCTCTCACCATGGGCAATGTATATATCATTTGTCCTAGAATGTGAGGACAAAAGTTACGTTCGTCAACAAAGATGTAGTTGCTGCAAAATTCATGAAAATTGCTCATATTTATAGAATAAATGAGTTCATGCAAGAATATGAAGATTTTAGGATGATGTATGCTAATGCAACCATGTATCTTGGTACTACTTGTGAAGTGGAAATATGGCCAAAGTGTTATTTTCCTGGATTAAGTAAAACAGAGACATCAGCAATGTCATTTAGTCAATGAATTATATTTTTAAAAACGCAAGGAAGTATGCGTTGCTACCTATGATTGATGCAATTATTATAAATTTTGCAAAATGTTTTAACAAACATAGAAAGAAATCTGTTGTTGGATCAAATGCACAGAAACTTATTCCTTTTGTGGAGAATGTATTGCACGGAAACTTATTCTTTTTATCAGGTTGCTTACAGCTTGAAGCGATGGGATAACTTGTATGGTGGACTTGAGAAATAAAGTTACATTTGCCGCTGTTTTGACTTGGACAAGTATCTTTGTATCCATGCAATAGCCACTACCATGAAAATCATGAAACAAGAAAATAGAACATTCGAGGTACGTAATTTATATGATTTGTGCACGAAATGTTATCTGGTAGAGTTGTGGGTTTTGGCATATGTCAGGATGATTTATCCAGTGTCACATATGTCTGAGTGGACTATTCCAAGTGAAATCCAAGAATTATATACATTACTTCCGAATTATATCATAAAAAGGGAAGAATTCAAGAACTAGAAAACCATCAGTTGAAGAACGTCGCCGAAAGCATAAGTGACAACCAAACATAAACTTGGAGAGCTTGTTTCAGAGCGAGGGTGGTAGCCAAGATTAGTGTTTGTATTTGTCTTTTTATACTCTCTATTTTTGTATAATTTGGTAACACTTGGTTTTGTAATGGTACAACTACGTATTTCTTTGATCCCATTCGTTTTGTACAACTTAGTAAAACTGATAATCATAATGGTACAACTGCGACCAATTTAACAAATCTTCATATACAATTTAATATATTGAAATTAGTTAAATAACTTATAAAATCTTCATATGCACTTAATAAATTTAACAAATCTTCTTAAATAACATTAGTTAAACAAAATTTATATGATAGTTTTCATCAAATTTATTTTTGTACAAGATAAGACCTTATACTTTTAAGTTAACTCTCTTATTGTTATCCCCATAACTTTGCAAAACACACAAAAATGATGTTTACAACTATTTTTGCATGAAAACATGAGGAATGTACCTCAAATAACTAAAATCATGGGTACAACCAAAATATTTTCGTTTAAATACAACTAATTATATACCAAATTTTCAAAAAGTACAACTATGTATATGCGAGTAAAACTTGAAAATTAGAAACATTTTTGTTCATTTTTCCGGTGCCACCTGTCAATTGTACTTGCTTTGCAGCACAACGTGCAGTTTATGACGGCGCCAATTGACTCATGCTTTTTTGCTCTTGAAATTTTAGAGATTTATCAAAAATTCAAAATTTTAAAAAATTTCAAAATTTTCATTCCTCCTACTAAAACTCAACATTTCCTCCCATTTCTCCATTTACACTTAAACTTAATAACTTCTCCTCCTAGAAATTCGCAAGAATAAGAGAAGAGGAAAAAGAAGAAGAGAAGAGAGAGGACGAGACAAGTGAGAAGAAGAATCTTGGATTCTACAATTTCTGGTAAGTATTAGGATTCGTGGGTCATGTGAGTATTAGGATTCACGAAATTTAAATTCAATTTTTGACTCATGAATTTAAGATTCAATTCATCACCAGTTGGTACAACTGATATAACTATTCATTAAGTTTATAACTATGAAGATCAAATTCTTAGGGAAAGATAAGACACATTTTTGGTGCATCGAACTCGAGTGGAATCTCCTTTACCCGAGCAAGATTAAGAGTTCCTAGAATTCCAAAGAAGTGTTGGTGTGGCGAGTTAATCGTTGAAAAATCTCTACATCGGATACAAATTATATTAATATTGTATAACTATAAAGAACTAAATATTACTATGTATTTTTTTAAAAAATTTTCCTTTTGATGGTACTACTTGTAAGACTAAACTTATTTATTGTCTTTAATATGATCTTTAACTTGATCTTTAATTTGGTTTCAATTTGTTCAAAAACCAACAACCAATTTATTTTCAAAAACCAACCTAGTTTTACCTAATTAAACAAACCAATACAATTATACCAAAATAAAACAACAACCAAGTCATGTGAAAAAACCAACAACAGTTGTACTTAATTATACAAACCGACACAGTTATACCAAAATAAAACAACAATCAAGTCATCTGGAAAAACCAACAGCAGTTATACCTAGTTATACAAACCGACACATTTGTACCAAAATAAAACAACAACCAAATCATGTGGACACAAACTGAAACAACACAAAGAGTTCACATAAACAAACTCACTCATAAATTGATTAAACCTTCATTTGCCCTCATCACAATAGGATTCCTAACCACAACACTAAACCCTTTATTCTCTTTCTTCCTTAGATGCTTCAACCTTTTACCGCCACTTTCACTTGGTTTCTATACATCGTTATGAGCCTTTTCTAATTCCTCTTCACTTTCTCTTTTCACCTTACGGGTTCTCTTTCTCTCGTTAGTCATCTTCATTTTGTTACTTGGCTCACCATCTTCCTCTTCACCCACCTTTTTTCTTTTAATTTTCTCACCTTCACCCGTCTCTTTATCCTTACTTGTTTCATCATCCTCTTCACACAGCTCTTTTCCCTCACTTGTCTCATCTTCATCCGTTTCTTTTTCTTTACTAGCTTCATCATCATCCACCTATTTAACAACCTCTTCTGTCTCAATCACTTTATCTACATCCATATAACCTTTATTTTCAACACCTTCTCCTCTTCTACCATCCTCAACAGTTGGATTTCCTTCATTAAAGTGTTCATTTTCTCTTGGAAACTTCAGATTTGCTTCCACAACTTTGAGGCTTGTATCTAGGGCATCAATCTTCTTATAACTTTCCTTAAATCTATTTTCCAACATTGCCATCAACCGGTTTTCTATTTCAAGTAATCCATCTTTATTCACCTTCTTTGGAGCCACTTTTTCCCGAGCCACTTTCCCACTAATCACATTTTCTGAGCCATATTACCCACATCCGGATTAGCCTCAATTGCTCCGCTAGCAACATCTTCGTTGTAAAGCTCTTAAAAACATATTATCTTCTTTTTCTTAAGTAGGCGCTTCGTCCAAACATCAACAATTACATCATTCCAGCCACCCTATATGATTTCCTCCAAAAGAACTTTCTCATCGGGAGATGGAATCATGATATTCTGAATCTCCTATGAATATAATGAAATTCAGTTTAAACACAATCAATATAATACATAAATAATTAAAATGTTATGTAATTTACATTAAGATAATTTCCAACCTTAGTTGTACCAAGTTTATCATACACATCCGACACATAAAAACCTTTAAGATGACTTGCTTTAAACTTCATCTTGCATATACGAGGAACTCAGGATATACATATCAAACACCTTCTCAGAAATTGTTCATCAGAACTGGAATTTTCTCAAACGCTAGAACCTATACACAATACAAAATCATTCAAACCTTAGTTATACCAAGTTTATCTAACCTAAATTGTACCAAGTTTATCTATCATAAAAAAATAAGAGATGCATAATGATCAGATCATACTTACCTCCAAAGGAATAATGAAACTAGGAAAGACCTTTTGTGGACCCACAACTCTTCCACATTTGTTCATCAAGTTAAAGATTTCTTTCATATTCTCATCAAATGCCAATCGCCCCCATTGGAATGTTTTACACAATTCTAGATCACCCACGGCTCGAAGAAAGAAATTCTCCATAGATGGTGCATTTCTCCTGTCTTTGCCTTTCTTATGATGACGCTGCATAAGAAGTAGAGGATTGTCATTCTTAGACGATCATTAGAAGGTTTTTTCATTGATTGTAGCTTTTCCTCCACATTTGCATATGTTATTGTTGTCCCGACACCAAATTGCTTCCTAATGAACTTGGTACTGCCCAATTTTTCATAGAAGGTTGGATATTGATGACAATATAATCCAGACATGAGTGTGAATTCTTTGAGAGAATAATGGATGGGAACATCATTGACAATAAACCAACATTTCTTATTCTTCTCTAAGCATGTCGTGCGAAGAAAAAGCATCCACATACCTATCAACTTGTGATTTGAATCCCTATGCATATGGAAGAAGTGTTTGAACTGTGGGTGTTCCCTAAACCATTTCATCTCATCCTCTTTAAGATGACTCTTCAATGTTGTCACTGCTTTATGAATATAGCACTTCACTGATATCTTAAATGGCTTTATATACCCAGTGGCACTGAAGAACATGTTAAGAGGTTGTAATGCTTCTGTTTCCTCATCAGAATCCTGCAATTCAGATAAAGTTGTACATTTTGGTTTCAAGAATTTCTAAGTTACAGAAACAGCCTAGTTATACCAAGTTCTACTAGTTGTGCAAAATTTTGAGATATACCGTTGAATGCCCCCGAGAAATTGACTCAGTTGCTTTATAATCAACTTCCGGCGGTGCTTCTTCTTCTCCATCTTCTATGATTTTCTCTTGTTCTGTAGGATTCTACTCTCCACGTACGGTTGGGTTCTTTGTTCGCACCATTACTCCTTTCAACAAACTTACAAACAAAATCGATTGGATTAGCACTTCCATTCAATCGATTCCATTCAATCCACAAACATAACAAACAAAATCGACAAATCTAACGAATTCTACACAGAGACCAAGTTCGACAAAGATGTATATAAAATAGAAGAGAAACGAAACTGTCAAATTAGAAAAAAAGATTTAAAATTTTTTTTTTAAAAAAGGAATAACTGTAGGAAACCATCAAACCTAAAAGAAAGAAGAATTTTAATTGTTTGGACTAGATTTTACTCAATAACAATAGTTTCGGGTAAATGATGATCCTGTTAGATTGGTTAGAGTCGTAAATACATGATATTTTAAAAAATTATCGAGATTTTTATTATTTTTTTGATTTAAAATAAATGATAATTATTATTAAGAACTAGAGCAATAGAGATTTTTTTTCTAACTTTGTGGAACTCAGAATTTGACCCAACTAAAATTATTAGGCAAAAACTGAGACAAAGTAACTTTCAGAATCGAAGAATTAAAGATGGATTTTTTAATTTGATTTTTCTCTTCCAAAAGTTGTGGTGTGGATTTATCATTACAGGACAGAGTAGCATAGAGATATTGTTGTACATTGAATAATCTAATACGGCAGAGAATTGACAAATCAAGTGGCTACAAAGGTACAAATCATAAAGTTCCTCTTCTTATCCAATCTTTTGCAAACCAACTTTTCCCTCTCTCTATATATATAATAATAAAGGTACGATGGATAAGGAGAGGAGCATCTAGTCCACAACTATATGAAAGACCTTCTGTTTTGAAAACCAAGTTTTAACTTCTAATGGATTAAGAGAGAAGGTGGTCACATGATTGTACACATACAGCTTTTTCCACTTCCATGATGAAACGCATCATCTGATTCATCCACTTCACTGCAAGCACAATCAAATCACACAATGGTTTCAGTATATGTTCACCAAATGGAATCCGTAAAAGGAGCAATGTTGGTACTTTTGATATGACAAGGAGAAAAGAACGAGGACAACACGAATAATTGCTCAGCTACAACAGAGTTTTCACCATTTCTTCAGGGAAAATATCACTAGTCTACTAAAGGGTTCTGAGTAGTGTCTATTCACGAATCTTTTGCTTATTCATGATCTAGTACATTATTACTATCAAATCTCAGAATGTTCCTATGAACTAGATGAAAAAGAACTGACGTAATCCCTCCACGTCTGCTTAAAATGGTTTGGGAACATCCTTTATCGTATTCTTAGTTCTTACCGCATTCTTCCATGTAAACTTAAGGGAAGGTGGTCACATGATTGAACACATACACAACTTAAGTTTATATGGAAGAATGTGATAAGAACATGATAGAAGATGTTCCCAAACCATTTTAAGCAGAAATTGAGGGGCCAAGTCAAATTCTATCCTATGAGATGTATCTATATGTATGGAATACAGGTTATTATATCCCTATTCTAACATACACTAAAACTGTCATCTATTAGCCACACATACAAAGATTAATCTGAATATCTAATTTCATAAGAGAAAGCTTCCATACCTAGGCTCAAATTCTCTGACCTCTGCAATCTCAATACCACATGTATCAGGCCACTGAACTTTCCTTCTATCAGTATGATCCACCACAGCATCGCTACTCACATCATCATCATAACCACCAAGAACAACATTGCTAAACGATCTTTTCTTCAAACTGCTTTTAAGTGCAAATATATTAGTAACTTCACAATTATACTCCACATGATCTTTCTTCCCCTCGCGATGAACCGAAGAATAATCTTGTGGTTGAGAAGGACTGACTCCGATAGAAGATGGATTTTCCGGTCTTTCGGATTTACTACCAAAACAAATAAGGGAAGTGCAAGCAGAGGAGATCCAATTCTTAGAAGAAGCTAACTGAAATCCAGAATCAGATTCTTCAACTACCAAATGATAATGGTTCCATTGTGATGATGATACTTTTATGGGTTTTTGTTGTTCATTCTTTTGACCTAATAGAAGAAGAGCTAAACCATTGCTATACCCAGAAGCTGATGAAGAGAAGAATCCTCCTCCTTCTGCTGCAAATAACATTTGCAATAATGTCTCATTTGCACATTCCAACAACAGTGGTTTGTGTTCACACACTCCAATCCCTAAACCAAAATGAAGAATCAAATCATTAAGATGTCAAAGAAGTCATTTTTACTATATACAAACTTTATTAATTTTTCTATTGTTCTCTGATTTCACTAAATGTAGCAAATAAAAAAACCCAGAAAAAAAGAAGCTTGATTTATCATAGTGCTTTCAATTCAGTAAGTTTTTGAACCGATTTGATGACATAAAAACTAGAACTTTACAACACTTAATAGTGTGTACCAAATTCTTTCATTTTCAGATTTAGTAAGGAAATACATAATATTTGTGAGATTTAGGTATTAAATGGCGAAGATATGAGGATGCTGCAGATTTTCACCTGACGGATCTGGGAGACGAGGAGTAGTACCGGAGAAAACGCCGGCGACAGCGCAGAGAGAGCGAGAAAGAGATGTGAAAGTGGGCTTTGATAATTGTTGGGTTTGCTTAGGCAAAGCTCAGCTCATAACTCATAACTCATAAGTAAAGTAGCGGCGCGTGAGTGGGTCCCATTTTGATTTCAGTCATGTTAGAACGACCCGTCATCGATGGAGATGCTACAAATCTGCTACGATTTTTCGAATCAATTTAAATCAGTTTTTTTTATTTTCTTTAAATACAAAAGCACCACTATGCAATATTCATTTTTTGTTTGTGTCCATTATAGTCATGACCATAATCTAACCGCGACACTATTTTGAATCTTAACTATTCAGTTTTTAACTATAATTAGACCGTACTCGATTAAATGGTTTATAACTATAAAAATATATTAATTATAGTTATAGCAAATTATTAATTATAACCGTTAATTAATCGTAACCGTATCAAACTGTTATTAATCGTGTGATATAATTTTAAAATTATAACTGTAATCGTTATAAAAATTAAACAAAATATACATACAATCAATTATAGTAGTAAATATTAGTTGAAATATCATTATTTACTTATTTTTAATAGAGGTTAAATACTTTTTGGATAAAAATGTCAACAAAATTAACTTTTATCATAATCATCAAATAATTAAATCGTATTTAACCGTAATAATCGTGATCGTATATAACCGTAATCATTTTTAAGTATGATTGTATCAACCGTAACCGTTTTAACTGTATATTAAATAGTTAAAATTAAAGTTAAACAAAAATTATAAACATAACTAGTAATTAATTAACTATAACCACAATAACCATAACAGTGGTCATGCCTAGTCCATTACATTATCACTAGTAATGGTGAGTTTTATATTATTCAAACTGTATTTGTAGTACTTGGACATCAAACAGTTTTACGGATGATTATATGACGCATATTTTAATGGATTTACAAAAACGGTTTTATCTATATCATGTTCATAATTGACAGTTTTTTCCAATGTTTAAGTAAACCTTGGGTGTTAAAGTAGATGACAACCCAACATCAATTACCTAAAATGAGTTTAGTTAAGACCATTTTAAACGGTTTAAGCTTTTTATGAACTAAATTGATATTTTACTGATACTATAACGTCAAATTAATAAAACAACATGACTTATAAACAATATAATCAATTAAGTATATTTTATAACTTAAAAGAAAAAACCAATAATAGTATTTCTTTCTTTTTTTCTCCCTTCAAACATACTACTATTAAATTGCTCACGTTTTGGCTATCTAATATCATAATTCTTTTAAGACTTCAAATTTTACTTGCTCACTGTCCTATAAATACGATTAACATTAGAAGTAAAAGTTTTAAGTGATTAGATGAATAAACATATTTTAATCTTAAATAAAAATACGTATTAGATGGATCAAACGCCTAAATCGTTTAAACCATTTTTTAGACATTGTTTAGGCGTCGTCGAATCAATCTAAACTCTGTTTATATCACCAACTTTTTTCCCCCTGAAACCTTCTACCTAAGTGGCAATCAAGATGGTAGAAGTCTACAAAGGAAGCACCGTCTAAATGTTCGTCAACACTTTTACTTTTAATAGATGGATTCACAACGAACTATTCTACACATACCACGGTAAGAATTTTTCAGATAGCTTGTCTCAGTTAATCAACATAATTTCTTAACTCTGAGATTCAAACATCATATATGATATATAAGCATTAAATAAACTATTGATCAACTATTGGACCATGGTGGCTTTAACCAATTTGGGTTTTTGAAGACGATGAAATGCGTTGCTTGCAACTTTTTAGTTCGATCAGATATAAGAGGAAAATAAACAATACGAACACAACCAAGCTAAAGCTTCCAATGATAAAAGTGGGTCAAACGATTCAGATCAAGCACTTCAGATCAAGCGGATCAGACAAATTAAGTAGAATAAATGTGGATAAAACATATTAAATGGATAGGGTGAAACTAGTGTGGGTCAAACGACTATGGAAGTCTAGATGAAAAACAACTGTTTGATTAATAGTAAAAAAAAAAAGTGTGGAACACACATTATATAAAATAAAATTCATACTATTTAAAATTATATTCAGTGTAAAATTGTTATATTTATTTTCAACATATATTTTATTTTAAATGGATCTTGTGAAACTAGTGTGGGTAAAATGACTAAGGCAGTCTAGATGAAAAACAAATGCTTGATTAGTAGTAGAAAAAAGTGTGGAACACACATTTATATAGAACAAAAATATATACTATTTTAAATTATACTTAATGTAAAATTACTATATTATTTTTCAACATATAGTTATCGTATCTTTGGGACATCTGTAAGGTTTTGAAGCTTACAAAAACATGAGGCTCCTAATAAGTGATGATGGTGGTGATGCGCGACAACGTGAAGTTTTCTCGAAATAGATTTTTGATATTGATAATGGAAAGTTAAATCTAATGATGGAGAGGTAAAGATAGATATCCCTCATATTTGCTTATAACTGAGTGCGAGGAACCTATCAAAGCCATAGTAAAAGAAGATTATGGCAGAGAGTTGTGTAAACCTTTGTTCTTTCACCAGAGAGTCATACTTAGTCCAACGAACGATGATGTGGATATAATTAATGAATACATGATGTTAAAGATAAAAGGTAATAATATTTTAATCTATGTTTTGTTACGTTCAGGAATATAAGCGAAGTAGTTTTTTTGTGTATTCTTATCTACTAATCTATTTAGAATGTAATAGGCGAAGAAATTAATCTTCATTTGTTATAGTATTGAGACACACAAGTGTAAAAACAGTACAAGCTATGATGCTTTATTCCCCAAAGTTCTTGATAGCATCAAGTAGGTCTCTTACCAAAATCCAGATCCGTACCCAAAAAATGGATATCTAGACAAAACAAATATCGGAATAAAACGGATTCGGATCTGGATACTAAAATTTTTTGGAACGGATATCCGTATCCATTTAAAAAAAAAAGAGATCCAGAATCCGGATCCGGATATTCAGAGTCCAGATCCGGATATCCTGGCTCCGGATCCGAATATCCATCTTTTTACATCTAATATATATATATATATATACTAGATAGTAACCCACGCTTTACAACGCGAGGAAATATCTGCTTCATACCTAGTTTATATAATTATAAATTATTATTAGTATTTTATTTTAGATTTATTTTATGTTTTAACATCTTACTTATCTTATTTATTATTATTATATATGATTTGTGTTGTGTTAATTAAGTTCTCTTCAAATTATATTTCTTTTTCTCATCAAGAACGGAGTTAGTTCTCATGATCTTACTTGCTATGTTGTGTATTGTTTTGATCTTGTGTATTGTTTTGCTCAAATCTCACTTTAAGTTTAACACATAATAGCTGGTTAAATGAATCAGACTTTTAACTTTTGTTTTTATTATAATTTTAATTGGTTAACATAATATCGTATAATATAATTTTAAATCTTACTTTTCTGATTGGATAACAATTTTTAAAATTTAATTTTATATTTATTAGGAAAGAGAGAAAATAAGTTTTATTTTTTGAAACTAATAATTATTTAAAAGATTCAGTTTGGATTTTTATTGAATTTTTTAAAATTAATTTAAAATTTTCGTTTCTATTTCTATTAATTTAAAATTATTTAAAGATTTTTTATGTTAATTTTAATATGAAAGTTAATTTTATTTTTAATTCTTATATTAATATCAGGTTCAAAATGAATCATAAATTTTAATTTTTGTTTTTATTATAATTTTGATTGGTTAACATATATCGTGTAATCTTACTTTTCTCATTGGATAACAATTTTTAAAATTTAATTTTCTATTTTCGTTTATATTTATTAGGAGAGAGAGAAAATAAGTTTTATTTTTTCGAAACTAATAATTATTTAAAAAATTATGTTTAGATTTTTTATTAAATTTTATAAAATTAATTTAAAATTTTCGTTTATATTTATTAGGAGAGAGAAAATAAGTTTTATATTTTAGAAACTAATAATTATTTAAAAGATTCTGTTTGGATTTTTATTAGATTTTGGTTGCATAAATTTGTTACAATTTTAACCATCTATACCTTATTTAATTTAGTATTAATTTTATAAAAATACAATGGCAATAAATGTAATATAACACGTAATAGCTGATTAAACTGTTTTGAGAGTTGCTTAAATAATATATATGATTGTCCGAATCCGGATAATAAAATTGAGATTTTGGCGGATTCGGATCCAAATATTCTAAAATCAAAATTCCGGATCCGTAGCATCCCTAGCATCAAATTACCACTCGAAACAGGAAAATGTTATTATTTTGTAATGGTTATTAATTTATAGAATATTTTGCTCTATGTTTTACAATATCATATAATATAAACATTATCTTATATACTTAATAAAATTCACTGATAAAACTCTTATGTCCAACATCTTGGACTTCTAAGCAATGAAACCGCAGATACAATTTCCAAGTGGGCTCTTCCTTTTCCTGCATATTTATTTTCAGCGTCGAATTATTCAAACCGTTGTGGTAGATGCAGTTTACCCAGATTGTCTTTAACCTTTCGTAATCAGTAAAAGTTGTTTTACGAGTAGAAAAAAATAAAAAATAAAAAATAAAAATAACAGTAACGAATTTGCTGGAGCGCCTGACTACTACTCTTCTCGCTCCCCTCCACGAGCCCTACGCTTCCTAACGACCTTTTCGGATTATATATTTTTTCCGATTTCTACCACTCACCACTCTCGTTGTCGACGGCTCCCGATCTTCCGATCACCTCCACACTATTTACGATTTGCTCCCATCTTACGTTTTCTCCCTCTCCAGGTAACTCCACGCCATATTCTCAGATTCTTGTGTTTTTCAATCAGTGATTGATCTTAGATCTTAGATCTTACGACAATTCGTTCCCATTCCAATCTCCGGCGCCGGATCCGATCCAAACACTTTAGAATCGCGATCGAGCTCTATGCATTTTACGTTTGTTTAATTTATTTTGCTTTGAATTGATTCTGTGATTGCTTCATAACTCTCGATTCATTTCTTAGGGAACCTTCTTTAGCTTTAGCGGAAATTGTAACTCTGTGGTGAACTGAGTCTCTGGAGAATGGGAGATTGAAGAAGTAGAGATTTGCTTAATTGAAGAAGTAGAGATTTGCTCAATTGAAGAAGAGAGAAAGTTAAAAAATGGCTTCTGTTAGTAAAGCTGATAAGAAAGCAGCAGTAGATGCTGCTGCGTGGATGTTCAATGTCGTCACTTCTGTTGGTATCATCATTGTTAATAAAGCTTTAATGGCTACTTATGGTTATAGCTTTGGTAAGATCACTTTTGCTCTTATTAAGCTTTCTTCTTTGAAACCTGAAGCTTTTCTTCTAATTTGTTCTACTTATTGTGTCAGCTACAACCTTAACCGGTTTACATTTCGCTACCACAACCCTGATGACAATTGTTTTAAGATGTCTTGGTTACATTCAGCCTTCTCATCTTCCGTTTACGGAGCTTTTGAGATTTATTCTGTTTGCGAATTTCTCGATCGTTGGTATGAATGTCAGTCTTATGTGGAACTCTGTTGGATTTTATCAGGTTATAAATACTACAATCTAGCTTTGTACTTCTGCTATTGCGCAAAGAAAAAGAAATATTTCTAATTTTGATTTCATGGTGTCGTGATTTTTTGCTTGTCAGATTGCAAAGCTCAGTATGATTCCTGTATCCTGCTTGTTGGAAATGGTATTTGATAAGATCCGTTACTCCAGAGACACAAAGCTTAGCATAGGACTTGTTCTTGTGGGTGTTGGTGTTTGCACTGTTACTGATGTGAGTGTAAACACTAAAGGCTTTGTAGCCGCTTTCGTTGCTGTCTGGAGTACTGCTCTGCAACAATATGTAAGTGTTCTCAAAGCAGTGTTGCTCTTACGAAGTAGCTTATCGTTCCTTTATCTAACTCGAAACAAATATTGGAGTGGTTTTTATATGATGCAGTATGTACATTACCTTCAGCGCAAGTACTCGCTTAACTCTTTCAACCTATTGGGACATACCGCTCCAGCCCAAGCTGCAACATTGCTGGTAGTTGGCCCATTTCTTGATTATTGGCTGACAGAAAAAAGAGTTGACATGTACGACTACAACTTGGTGTCCGTGGTAAGCACCATAACCCTCAATAAGTTTCATCCTTACTCATTGGCATTAGATTCAAGTTGACTCTCCTCACAAAAGCAAAATAGGGTCATTATGTCAACCTTGTTTAGACCCAACATACTGGACCAAGCAGATTCTATACGAGTCTAGCTTGTTACTATGCCTGTTTCTTAATTAACTTAAGAACAGTTTCTCTATGCTTACCTATGCTCTTAAGGCCAAATCGTCATGGACCTACACGGTATAAACTCATGTGAACCTAACTCGTTCTTGAAATCTGCAGCTGTTTATAACCCTGTCATGCACAATAGCGATTGGAACCAACCTAAGCCAGTTCATCTGCATCGGCAGATTCACGGCTGTATCTTTCCAAGTCCTGGGACACATGAAGACGATCCTGGTGCTGATAATGGGGTTCTTCTTCTTCGGTAGAGAAGGTCTAAACTTGCATGTGGTTGTTGGAATGATTATCGCGGTAGTGGGTATGATCTGGTACGGTAATGCCTCTTCCAAGCCAGGAGGCAAAGAGCGACGAAACTATTCTCTTCCAACGACCCGTCAACAGAAACTTGGAACTGCTTCAGATTCTGACGACAACGAAGACAAAGCCTAGTAGTAAGTAGTAAATTATCAGGAACATCACATAGTTACATCTCTGCTTATGAGTTCTCTCTTTTTTTTTAGCTTAATTTATTATCCTCGTGCTAATTTTGAGTAGCTACGAAAACGTCGATTTTTTCATACAGACAGACACGATTGAGATTTTTGTAATGCTGTGTTTTTTTTTTTTTTTTTGCGGATTCGAGTTACATCAAAGCACAGCTTTCCACATTGCAATAAGATATTTATTTAATTAGTTATAGGTATTTATTGCCGATATATACAAGGCCAGAAAATCCTTTTGAAATATCAAATTGAAGTTTAATAGATAGAGATAAAATATGGTCTAAGCTCTAGACCTAAGTATAGCCTTCATTTTTATGACCCAGGACTAAAGTTCTTCCCTTAAAAACATTGGAACTACTTGTAGATTCTGCATTTTGACCCAATAAAGATCTTAATCTTAGAGTGCATATTATACTTATTTCCTGGCTAAAAGGTTGTGCCTTTTCGGATATCTTGTGCAGATTCTTCAATCTTCTAGGCCACCAGAACCTCGAAACTCTGATACCATGTTGGTTCAATGGTTTTAGAAGGAGAAGATAAAGATTGGGTTTTTGGGAAAACATCTTCTCAGTGTTTTCATTTATTAATCTCATTAGTCATATCTAGGCAATGGGAAATTACCTCTAAGGAATTTTGCTCTCCAAGGCAATGTGTTTTAATGAGATCATTACAAATCCAGTAGAACACGTTGAAACTTGTATACATTATTTTAACCAAAAAAAATCAAATAAGAGTTAAAATCTTTGGATGTTTATAGGCTTTCCTCGGGCTGGACCTCGAGAGTAAGATCGAAACTAAAATCCTTGAGCTTCGAGACTGCCATACCAATAGCAAAGAATAGTGGCCACAGTGATATTTTGATGAGACTATCACTTCCTCGTTCAATAAAACTACAATTGATTGTCGACACTATTAACTGACCAACAAGGCAGAACAATAAGACCGTCTCTGTTAAACTTCCGAAGATTCTGTTGTAGCCACCAGATTGATAGTAGAACCAAGGTATAGGCCGCTTGCATCGGAAATGAACTTTCTCCTGTTCGATTTTGCGATTGAGTTCAACAATGAAGAGGACAACTGAGAGAATTGACATTAGCAAGGATATTCTTGCAAGGTAAGGCTTACGAATGGAAGAGAGCTGCTCTGTAACTGCTGATACAATCTCTAGAAGCAAATTGATGACGACAAGGAAGGCCATTCCTTTGGAACATCGATGTTGACTTCTTCTTTGCGATGTTGACCTCATTTGAGATCCTGAAGGCATCTGCATCTCCGTCAAGGTTTTTTCCACCGGGTGACTTCTTCGTAGCGATTTTGACCTCATTTTAGATCCTAAAGGCATCTGCATCTCCGTCGATGGTTTCTCCATGGGGTTCTATAATTAAAAGAAAATGAAAAATAAAAAAAAGAAAATTAGGGTTTCTCAACTGCAAACAGCATTGCGAAACCCTCAAATATAATAATACCAACTACATTAGTTGAATGGTTCATGTTTATATAATTCCGATAAGGATTAGGAGATTGTGATAAGTCCTATTCCTAGTAGATTAGTCTTAGCCTATAAAATACTTGTGTATAATGTCCACAAATCAATAACAAACTCTTTAAGCAAACCTAGCTTAACAATTATCTATACCGTGTTAACTTTTCCATGTAAAAATTGTTAATATTTCCAAACGAATGATTTAAGAAAGAACCTATAAAATATATGATTAAGAGTAAAGAAAGAAAGAAAGAAAGAAATGGACCTCACTATCCAGAGAAGACGGGAATTTTAAGACCAGATCTGAACCGGAAACAACGGATAACAGTTCTGGCATGTTTCAGATTAGGGTGATCTATCCTCTCTTTTCTTTTTCTTTTTCTTTTTTAACAGAATCTCTCCTATCTTTTCATTATATTCCTCATATTTATAAAGGAGTGTATAAATTACGAAGTGCATAACCGCGTTGAATTTTCTTCACAAAATTATATTTGGTACTTCACTCATCTAAAATATCACTATTATCTTACTAGAACTGTCAATCAGGTCTAACCTGTCTCATTCACCCATCAATTTATGGTTTTGGATAAAAATTTACCAGTAAATTTGAAAAATATTTGATCTACCAGTAAATATGAAAAATATTTGATCTGAGAGTCGTAAAAAATTTATCCACATCTGCTCCGCATTAAAACCGTTTGATCCACGGGTAATCCACTTACCCATAAATTTTTTTAAAGAATTTTTAAATTAATTTGCAAGTTATCCGCCAACCCTCGAAATAGATAAAAATAATAATATTTGTGTGTTATCCGTGAACCCACTTCTAAAAATCCTATGACTTGCACCTGTCCCATGATCTAAAGTTTCGACCCCCACCCGCCCACGGCGGATCTAAACCCGTGGGACCCGCAATTGGTTCAGAAATTAACAGGTCTACTTAGTACGTCACTACAAGAAATCACCGGAAAACATACGGCTAAATTCGTCGGAAATTTGTCGAAATATAGCCGGAAATGAGACTCGCATCGGAAATCCGTTGGTAATTCTGCCATTTCTGACAGGTGAACCGACGAATGTACGACATAAGTGTTTCCGATGGATTTTCGACAGACGTATTTCCGGCGGATTCAAATTTTATTTATTTTTAAATTTAAAATTTTAATTAGAGATATTAAATTAAAATAAAATGATATGAAAATAAAATTTGAATTTAATTAAAATTATGCAAAATAAAATAAAAAGTATTCAAAAAACATAAAAAGTATTAATAAAAACAGAAAATTCTAATTATGCGGTGGCGGTTGCGGAAAATAACGGAAGAAAACATTCACGCGCGCTTGCATTGCTTGGAGTTCTTCCTTATATGCTCTCGCTCTACTTTTGTTTGTTGGAGCCGTTCAATCGTCTTTTCTTTGATGGTTTCAATCTTGTTAATCAAAGCTTCGATTTCAGATGTCTTTTCCTCGAGTTGTATCCTAAACTTGGTATCGCCGTAAAACCTTGAAGTAGTCGAAGATGGAGACAAATACTCCAGTGGAAGGCCAAAAATGCGACCTTTGGACTTTGGAATTGCCTGCAAAACAAATTAAATGAAATAATTATATAAATTTAAAATAGAATTCGATAATATTAAAAAAAGTAAACGTTATTTACTTCAAATACGAATTCATTGTTCTTCTCGAATGAAAATTTGTTGCACGGAAGAGTTCCTTCAAAAAACGGTTTAGATTTGAGAAACTCTTCACCTAGCCTTGTCACGTTTTCGACGATCTCTTGAACAATTGGATCTTGTATTTGACCCGTCTTTCGGTTGGTGTGTGCATCTTGTAGCAACAAAAGATATGAATGCCACACACTATCTTTCAGAAACTGAAAAAATGAAAAAGTCATAAAAATGTTAATGAATTGAATAAAAATTAAGAAAAAATTAATTTACAAGTTGTTGCTTTCCGAAACTTTGCCCGTTGCTCCTAAATTGTGCGTAACAATTCTTTTACCCTTCCAGTCGCTCTTCCAGTCGCTAATCTAGTTGGTAGATTGAGTTATTGAGTGCCTGGGATTGTGCCATAGGTCAGGGTTCGCTAGCAACTACCAATGCAACTCATTCCGAGTCCACTTGTCCTTCCACTCGTTCACCTTCCTAGAGTACACATTCCATGCCTTAGCATCGAACTCATGTCTAACCGTAGACGTGAGGTCTCTATCCTAAGTGAAATCATGCTGTAAAAACAAAAAGTGTATGAAAATAAAAATGTAAAATGCAAAAGTAAAGTAAAATAAATTAAAATAAATTAAAACTTAAAACTTAAATCTTACCGCAAATTGGCGAAACCAAAGATAATGGTCTGCCATCGGTATAGTTGAGTATATCACATACGGACGTTGTAGCATTCTGTTAAGCATACGATTGATCGACTTCTTGACCCCATTATGAGATAAATGAAACCTACAAAAAAAATTATTTATAAAATTTTAAACAAACAAAAATTAAATTTAAAAAACAAAAAAAATCATAAAATTCATAAAAAAAACTTACCATGTATGTCTTCCCTCACAATCCAGATGAAGTGGAGATAACCGTTCTCTTCCAGCTTGAGAAACGAAGTCCTCGATGTTCATCTGCATAGGAGCTGAAACCGCTGCAAGAGTAGAAGACGGAGATTCAGTCTCCAGAACATGAGTTGAGCAGTTTTGACTCGCTCTTTGCCCCCCTCGCGATCCGCCGCTTCGAAAGTAGAATGATGAAAGCGATCATAATCCCTTGAAAAATTCAATATTAAAAATTGCAAAAACAAATATAATAATTTTGAAAAAATAAAATAAAATTTAATGTAATAATTTTTCTAAAAGTTACAAAATTCCAATGAATTTTAAAAATAATTTTTAAATTAACAAAATTCAATTTAATTTTTAAAAACATTATTAAAAAATAAAAAAACAAATTGAAAATTCTAAAAATAATTCTAAAATACTGAAAACAATATAACATCCTAAAAAATTTTTTAAGACAATACTAAATTTCTAAAAATAACATAAAAACATTGTAATAATTTAAAAAAATCATTCCAAAATTCAAAAATCTAATATCAATTTTAGCATTATAATTTCAAATGTAAAATCTAAAAATCTAAATCATAAATCTAACAAGCCTAACCCTAAATATACATTCCAAATCCGTAAATCTACAATTCAAATCCCTAAATCTACAATCCAAATCTCTAAATCTACATTCCAAATCCCTAAATCTACAATTCAAATCCCTAAATCAACATTCTAAATCTCTAAATTAATAATCATTAAAAAATTAAGAAACTTACATGTTTGATTAGTTTGGATCCATTGAAATGTTGATTGTTGAAGGTTGTGACGAAATTGGACGATTTGACAGCGTTTTGGCGATTTGGGTGTTTTTGTTCAGTTTTTGCGAATGGTTTCGCGAAAAAGATGACATGTTAGTAAAACAGAATTTATAACGGACATATCCGTCAAAAATTCTAAAATATTTAATTCACCGCATTTTTGGGGATCTAGGGAGAGATTCGCGCATAAATTTTTGCGAATCCATCAAAATCTGTCAGAATTTCCAACTGATTTGGGTGTTTTTGTTCAGTTTTTGCGAATGGTTTCGCGAAAAAGACGACATGTTAGTAAAACAGAATTTATAACGGACATATCCATCAAAATTTCTAAAATATTTAATTCACCTCATTTTTGGGGATCTATCTAGGTAGAGATTCGCGCCTAAATTTTTACGAATCCATCAAAATCTGTCAGAATTTCCAATTGATTTCTGATGGATTCACAAAAATTTAGGTAACGCGGGATGCCAAAAGTTAGTTTCCGAGTAAAATTTTGCGAATCCTTTAGAAATTCCGACAGATTCGCAAAAATTGCATGTTCGGATATTGGTGAGTCAACTTTTGTGAATCCATCTGAACACATCAGAATTTCCAACGGATTTTTTACGTATTCGCGAAACATGCATTTCACATCATTGGTCAGTCAAACCGTAAAACCAAACACGTGTATCCCCAATGCTGTCAAAAACCCATCAGAAATTTTCGACGGATTTCCAACGGTTTTAGGGATTCAATGTTTCTTATGATCCGTCTCCTTTGGAATATGTTTGTAGTATGCTATATTAATCATTTCAATGATTAAATATTAACAAAGACCTTGTTAGTATAACAAATTTAGGAAAAAAATTTAAAGTTGTTTTAGCTATTGATGCTCCATTAAGTATACATATCAATATCTAACATGAAATCTTAATCATCTAATATAACTTGTTTAAATGTTTATTTTATCACCTTTGTTTTCAAATAAGTGTTAGAAATGTGTAATATACAAAATTCTAATATACTTATTTAAAAGATCATTCCAAAACCCCAAACCCGTCGGAAATCTACCATTCGGCAAAACTTGAAGAAAATCCTGAGAACAAATCATAAGTCTAATATACACTTCATACTGTTTTTCGTCTTCTCTTGGACGTTTAAAATAGTGTTCATGATGTTATCAAAGAAGTTATTCTCAACGTGCATAACATCTAGATTGTGCCTCAGGGGAAGGTTCCATCTCTATTTTATCTTTTGCTGCGAACTCTTCGTAGTAAGCCCATGATATTTCCAATAAAGTAAATCCCAAAAAATATTTTTTTGTGCCAATTATGAACTTTACCAACACAGTAAACATGATCATCTCCATTACCCCCACAGTAAGGAGTTCTCTCAGCACCAAATCTCTTAACTGCTCCAATATACAACTTCTATCAATCTCAGGAGGTGCACAGTCAAGCACTTGCTTGTTTTAGACTGACGTTAAGGATGATCACGTGGTATAAACCTTCTATGACAGTCAAAATAACACGTCTTTCTTTTGTGATATAATTGGAATGCATCAGTGTGTTTTGGCAATACGAGCACGATAATATTCCATGAGTTGTCCATCCTAATAACATAACATATGTTGGAAAATCGCTAATGGTCCACATAAGAACCGCATACATCTTAAAATTTTGCGGTTTTTCTCTTCTCTCCAATATATCATACAATTATCGATGCACACATCTATTATCTGATATGGCAAACCAAGACCAACTACATGTTTTTGTACCTCATATTATGAATCTGGTAAAAAATTATCTTTAGGCAAAATATCTTTCATAAAATATGATATTGCATCAACACATTTTTTCACCAAATTGTAGTCAGTTTTAATGGTCATCATTTTAGTAGCAGGTGATAACGGTGAATGACTTTCTCTACAACCGCTATATAGTGGCTGCTTCTCTGCATCTAACATATCAAAAAACGTTGTGTTTCTATATTTGGTTCTTCAACCCTATCTCAATCATATCCGGCCTACTGCATATTCTCTCTAAACGTATCATTCACAATCTTAAATGTACTTACACCTACATCTACTTCTGTTCTATCTCCTAATCTATCCACAACATATGGTTCACTAGTACTAGCATAATCATAATTTGTTTATCCATCTAAATACAAAATCTTATAACCTGGCATAAACTCATTGTTGTACACATGATACCAAATTAACTCAACCTTAACATTATGAGAATTTCGGCAAATACAACATGAACATTTCATCTTACCACTTTTTTTTAGCTCTCCGTTGATTTTTAGCTATCCCAAGCACTCGCATATTCCTCGTGCATACTCATCTTTTAGTAAGTTCGACTCTGGATCAATCATAGGTTTGTCTACATGACCAAAAATATTTACCAGAAGATATATCTTTCCAACTTTTTTGGTTTTAATAATGTGATTTAATGAATAAGTGGTATGAATGAATAAAAAAATTGTGGAAACATATATATAGAAGTCGTTTCTGTCGGAAATCCATCGTATGTACGAATTTTAAACGACTATAACAACAAACTATATTAACGTCCGTATTTACCAACGTTTTTCTGACGGATTTTAGATGGATTTCTAACGCATACTCGTCAAAAATCTGTCGAATTATATGAACGTTAAATTATGACGGATTTATGTGTTTTTGTCAGAAATCATTCCGGCGGTCTACGACTGTCAAAAATCTGTCGATATTTTCCGGCCAATTGTCTTAGTCGCAAATCCGTCACTTATCCATCTGAATTTTCTGACAGAATGAGTGTCTGACTGAAATACCATCGGATTTGCGGTTGCTTTTTTGTAGTGCCTTACTTATCCACATGTGTTATATACAATTGATTGTAGAAAATATATGTTTGAAAATATTCAGGTACTTTATCTGCAAAAGCATTTGCTCAGACCGTTTTCACGGGTAATATTGTGCTAAATCAACACGGTTAGAGCATCTCCATGGTAAGAATCTCTCATGAAGTTTTTACCAATATTTTTATTATAAACTGTATCGGTAAACGTGTCTTAAGAAACTTTTCTTAAGAACCAGTTTTTAACTAAGAATATTAAGAACCAGTTCTTAAAAAAAATATTTTAAAATATGTTTATCAATGCAGTTTATATTTTTTTAATTTTAAAATCTTTCTTGAGAATTTCCAATGAAAATGTTGTTAGAACAATCGCTAAGAAGTCCTCAACGCGGTCACATCAACATGGTCAAAAATATTTCTAACAACGGGTGGTCCTCCCGACCCACTTGGCCACTAGGACTTTCTGATGCTTAAGTCAAAAGTTTTCAAAGTAATTAGACATGAGTCCAAGGTTTTGGAAGAGAGAAAATTATCCTAACACAAACTTTAATTACTATAATCCCAAAAAAAATATATATATATATTACCTTCAGCGTAAGTCCTCACTTAACTCATTCAACCTATTGGGCCATACCGCTCCAGCCCAAGCCGCAACAATGATGGTAGTTGGTCCATTTCTTGAAAATGACTACGAACGACTACAATTTGGTCTCCGAGGTAAGCGCCAAAACCTCAATAAGTTTCATCCCTTGGCAAAATCGCGTCATTATGTCCATACCAATAAATATCCGTCACTACCTTATGGAATCTTGTGGTAGTCTGATTATGATGATCTATTATTTCCGTGCATGTAACAAGCTATACTCATATAGAATCTGCTTGGCTTGGTACCAAATGGTCTTTAAATGCAATTTCATGTCTGTTTCTTAGTTACATAACTCGAGAACCGTTACTCTATGCTTACCTATTCTCTTAAGGCCAAATCGTGCTGTACCTACACAGTATAAACTCACTTGAACCTAACTCGTTCTTGAATTCTGCAGTTGTTTATAACCCTCTCGTGCACGGAAGTGATTGGGACCAACCTAAGCCTGTTCATATGCATCGGGAGTTTTAAGTCATGGGACTCATGAATACGATCTTGGTGCTTTTAGTGGGCTTCTTCTGTGGTACAGATTCTAAACTTGCACGTGGTTATTGTAATGGTTATTGCAGAAAGAAGAGGAGGCTCCCTCACAGGCACAGCCATCAGGAACTTGGATCCCTTCAAGTCACAACTAGTGTCTGGACAATGGAAACACAAGTGAATCTTGTTGGAAAAACAAGATGGTTTGGAGCTAGTGCCCTGCCAAGACTCAACAGTCCTACGGATGAAGAAGTAAAAGCACTATGTTGGGTAGTCATTTGTGTTAAAAACCTGGGGTTCAGGCAGGTTTATGCAAGCACTATTAACTATGCAAGCTTGACCTGCTCTCCAACCAATCTATCAAGACATTGCAGCCATAAGTAAGAACTTTGACATGGCCACTTTCACCTTTCCAGCCTTGATCACGTAATGACACAGCTGACACAGAAGTGAAATAAAGATCCAGTAACAAAATATTATCTTAAAAGGAATAAAAGAGTAGTGAAGATCTCTTATAAAAGATCCAAAATCAAGTCGAGCAAAATTGTACGAATAATAAAACTTAAAATCGGTCCATATCAAAGATCCAATCGAGCTGCAACTAGCAAAATAGGCTCATCAACGCTTCTTAGACACACCAACAGTCTTTCCTCTGCGACCAGTAGTCTTGGTGTGTTGTCCACGGACTCGGAGACCCCAGTAATGTCTCAGACCACGGTGGTTCCTGGTAAGAAATGCAAGACAACAATTAAATAAAATAATTCAACTCAATCCAAGAGGACAGATAATGTGTTGATACGATCTGGGATCTGTATGAGATTACCTGATTTTCTTGAGACGTTCAAGATCATCCCTGAGCTTCATGTCAAGAGCATTGGAGACAACTTGAGAGTACTTTCCGTCTTTGTAATCTTTCTGTCTGTTCAAGAACCAGTCTGGAATCTTGAACTGTCTTGGGTTTGCAACAATTGTCATGAGGTTGTCAAGCTCAGCAGCAGATAACTCACCAGCCCTGAAGAGATGAAGATCAAAATTAGACTACAATCCACTGGTGAAACAGCAATTGCAAATAGCTAAACAACACGTTGGCTAAACAGCAATTACTCTATTGTTATAGTAGTTTCACTGCCAAACATTGGCCGTAACATTAGAAGAAGAGTGAAAGGTTTGGGCTCATTTTGGCATTTAAAGACCAGTTAAGACAACAAACTGGAAACATAGTTCATATCTGCCACAAAGAGTAAACCACTGAGCCTAAACATTACAGCAAAAAGACTCAAAACACATAAACACTACAACACTGAACACACTAACTATTCTACAGTTACTATGGTTCCACTACAAACAGCAGCCGCAACGTCAAAAGAAGTGCAAGAGTTTCGGTTTCACATTGGCATTTAAAGACCAATTAAAGACAGCAAAGTTAAAACATAGTTCATAATAGCCACAAAGCGTAAACTATAGAACCTAAACCACACACCAAAAAGACTCAAAACACATACACACCAATCGATTCGATGCAATCAGATAGCTAATTTCCATTCTAGCTATCCAAAAGGTTGAATTTTCATTGACATTAATACCTCTTGTTCATGTCGACATCAGCTTTCTTGCAGACAATGTTAGCGAATCGCCTTCCAATACCTTTGATAGAGGTAAGAGCAAACATAATTTTTTGTTTACCATCAACGTTAGTGTTGAGCACACGCAAAATGTGCTGAAACTCCTCATTTGCAACCAGAGACTACACACAGTAACAAAAACCACACAAAATCAGAAAAAAAGAAAATCAAAATCTCCAATTAAGAGCTTCAATAGAAGATTGAAAGATACTTGGTTCGATTCATACTCTTTCCACGGGCAGATTAAAAATTTCTACACTCGATTTAGATATGAAGGGAATAAGCTAAGCTACTAAGTCCAGATCGAGCGGAATCATGAAATCAAAGTTACAAATCTGAGATAATAATAGTTGTTGAGGAGGATATTGAGACGAACGAGACGAGAGGGTAAATAGTAATTACCATTGTGATTTGAAGAGAGCTGCTGCCTGAGAAAAGATGTAGCTCTGGCCGTCTTCAAGCTTTCTCCGTGATTCAACAGAGAAAACTAGGGTTTTTTTCCTGCTTATATAGCTTCATTTGGCTATCGAAATACTAATTGCCTAAAAGACTGTTATACCCTTAATATACCAATAAAATTTCGTAATCGAAAGAATTTGAACGCTCATTATGTTATTTTTTGGGGATAATGTGTAAAATATGAACTTTTTTACTAACACCTAAAACTTCTAATCGTATTTTTAACATTTAAAGTAACCAATACTAAAAAAATTTTAAAAAGTAACAAACGCTATTTAAACCTCAGATATACTGCAGTTACACTTTTTGATCCTTCAAACTATTTTTACTGACACTTAAAACTTTTAAACTAGTCTCTACGTTTGTTTTACCATAAAATTACCAATTAGAGAAAATAGTTAACGTTATCTAAATCTCTTTTCCAACATCGTCGATTCGTTCTCTTTCATTATAAAACTTTCTTCGCTGCTATAACACAATCTTCTAATTCAGAACTCATTATCTTTGAAGTTCACTTTTTAAAATTCATTATCTCTTGAAGGCTCAAAGTGTGAGGTTACATTTTTGGTTTAAAGAGCTACCATTTGATATTTCGAAGGTTAAAATGCGATTTTCCTTTTCTTTTCTACAATTTTAAGTCTAGAAATGAACTATGCTTTCTATTTTGTTTTCCACATTTTTTTCTCTTTTTTCTCCACAAGGACGTTCTCTTTCATAATTTATTTTCTGATACCACAATATCTTAACTATTTGCATGTCATAACTCTTATTTTTATACATTTTCTAAAACTAAATTCATTCTCTTTCCAAACCTTAAAAAAAAAATCAAACAAACATTATCTATCTACTTCTTCGTTGAATAGTTTTTTTTTCTTGACGATTTGTGGGTTTCTTTCTCTTTTCACCCATTAGTACACATAGATATTTTTGTGAATTTCACGGGATAAAATGATTTTTTTGTGGTTTAGTAAAAATGTTTAAAATATTATATCTATACTTCCCCGTTTCTCAAAAAATGTTGTTTACATATTTTATTTTTATTTTCTAAAATATGTTATTTTATGTTTTCAGTGCAGATTTTAAACTAACTCTCAATTTTGTCCATATTATTTCAGTTTATTAATTAGAAAGAGAAAAAATTTAGTGTATAAATAAAGAGTATAGAAAACTTTTTACTTAGTTTTATTAATATGTGTGAAAAATGTCATAATGATAATTTTTTAGAAACAAAAGGAGTATGAGTTTTTAGTTATGTATTTATGGGTTTCCATGAATTTCTATATTCAGTAAATAGTAGTCTAGGGGTTTTTGATTTTTTTCTTAACTGGCAGTTTAGATATTTTTTCATAATTTATATCTCTTTACGGCATGTATTATAGTTGCTTTCTATTTCCATGAATTTCGTTGCTTACAAATTCTAATGCACTTTCTCAATTGCATATCTAATAGTAGGCATAAAATTATCCAGATTACATTGAAAGAAAGGTCGATAAATCATATTTCACTCATTTTATTCTAAGATATGGTGGATTGTTGTTATCGTTAAAATCACAAGGTCCTCCGCAACTACAACGATTACACGAATTACCACTAATAATATTGTTAGATTTCCTTCAAAAGTCTTATTTCCTAGAATTTGTACACAAAGATATCTCTATGAGTTTTAGCAGTCACATAATGGATGTTTTGTGGTTTAATAAAATTCTGAAGAAATATTATAAACTTGTCAAATTTATCAAATATTAGTGGACGTTTATAATAATATCTTTGTGAGCTCCAACGAGGATTAACCCGATGTTTGGGATTTATGGAAAATATATAAAAACAAACAAATGTTACAAATTTTTCAAAATGTCAAAAATTAGTGGATGTTTACAAAAACTCATATAAAGTTTCAACAAGAATTAAGCGAGATGTTTTGAGTTTGTGAGAAAAATATATGGAAACAAAAAATGTTCGAAACATTGATTTGTTTTGTTCTCTTTTTCCATTTTGGGTTTAGGGTTTATTTCTTCTTGCTAAATTTCATTCAAATGGTATACTACACATTGATTTCTTTGGATTCTCACTTCCATTTAGGATTTACGATTTTGATTCCTTCTTGTTAAAATTTGTTACGAACTACATACGGCACAATGATTTGTTTATATTCCCACTTCCATTTATAGTTTAGAGTTTATATTCCTTCTTATTAAAATATGTTACGAACGACATAATGCACATTAATTTGTTTGGATTCCTACTTTCATTTAAAGTTTACGGTTTAGAATCTTTCTTGTTAAGCTCCATTTCGATTCTCATTAAAATCCATTTCAATTCTTGTTAAAATTCATTTTGAACAACATAATACACATTGATTTATTTGGGTTCCCTCTTCCATTTAAGATTTATGGTTTAGAAATTCATCCTTGTTAAACTATGTTATGGAAGGTATACTGAACATTGACTTTTTTGGGTTCCCTATTTCACTAAGGGTTTATGGACAGTATACTACACATTGATTTTTTTGTGTTATTTTTTTCATTTAGGGTTTAGAGTTTAGAATCCTTCTTTTCAAACTCTATTTCAAAATGACTTATTACACATTGATTTTATTGGATTATTTTTTTCATTTAAGGTTTAGAGTTTAAATTCATTTTTGTTAAACTTCGTTACAGAAAATATATTTCACAATTGATTGTTTTGGTGTCCATATTCCATTAAGGCTTTACGTTTTAGATTCATACTTGTTTGTTAAAATCCATTTCTACGTTACACTACACATTGATTTTTTGGGTTTGTTTTTACATTTAGGATTTAAGTTTAGATTTCTTCTTAGTTAATTCTGTTACGGATTACATATTTTATATTGATTTGTTTGAATTTCCATTTTCATTTAAAGTTTAGATTTTGAGTTATGTATTTTTTTAAACTCCGTTACGACAGCATATTGCACCATTTAGTTTCTCTTTCATTCAATGTTTTGAGTTTATCTTATCAATGTCTCTTTCAAACTATATATTGTATTTTGATATATTTGGTGTTTACACATTCATTATGGTTTAAGGTCTGTGGTTTATCTTTCACAGTACATCGCAATTATCTACTAGTATTTACATCAACATTATATATTTATTTATATTAATATGTAGAAACTTTTATAAGCCCAAAGACGAGGTCCAACTATAAATTTGTTAATTATTAGGGTGCTAGCATTTACATACAGTTGTTGTTATAAATTTATGAAGAGCAAGTATCTGCTTCTGTTTATATAATTTGACGCTAGCATCATACATATTAGATGGTCTTGTCATTTCATCAAAACAGTAACCAAATCAGAAGTGAATCAAATCGACAGAATGGCAAAATTATCCTAAAAATAACGAAGTAGTTTCTACCTAATTAAATTATGAAATGGGTATTGGTACAATATCGGTTTGTCAAAGAGTATTTTTGCAAGTGTCCTATTCTTGTCATCTAAACTTTTTATTATAATTTTGGATGAATTACACCCAAAAACTCAAAAGACACGATTTCTCCAAAAACATAAGCACTAAAATAGCAAAACTAAAAGTGCAAACAAAACAAACACCGTCTAAAACCAAATATTGAGTGCTGAAAAGATTGTGCTCATTATGTTATTTAAAGAATTTTTATTGGTATAACAAAATTAATTTATTTTGAAGTTGTAGTAAAATTAACTGTTAGTGGATTTATGTGTTGCTTGTTTAATAGTTTATATACTATATAAAATCTTTCCTATTCATTTATTAAATTTTATCAGATATTTATAAGATTTGATTTTTTTTGATGAAATGATAAAAACTCATTGATGAAAAAATATAAATATTTACAAAGAATAATGAGTTTAGAAAACCAAACCGGAAGGTAGTTATGAACATTTAAAACTACGGATAAACCAAAACACTTGACAAAGAGTAGAAAGAAGAGATTCGAGGGGATCATTAAACTACTCGGGCGGAAACTATCGTTGAAGAAGACTACTAAGGTGCAACTTATCACATGAATATTGACCACAGTTAGATAATCCGTAGAAAGGTACTTGTTGTTATGAAAACACTCATTTTATTTTTTTCATAGATGATATATAGAGTTGTTGTTTGAAATGCCAGATGTAGAAGTAAATGATGTGAGAAGGTTTAAGATTTAAGGTTTCGGGTCTGCAGCACCGCCAAACATATCACATGCAATAAGATTTGATTTCACAATTTTAACAGATTTAGAAGTCTCTACATGTTTACTCATAAGATACAAGCTTCAAATTCTCATAGATATTCATGAGGTTCTTAAAATTTTGAAACAAACCCCAAAAAAATGAAAAACACAAAAGACACGATTTATTTGTACCAAAAATGCATGTCCTTCAACTAACAAAAAGTAATGATAGTTTTGCATTATCATTAACTTTCTTTGAATAATGCATATGAATTTTTATTTGAAAGACCACAAGTGTCACACACCATTTTCTTGGGACAATACGTTACTGTGTCATGTTGTCTATGCGGGGCTATTCTGATTGGGGTATGGCATCATGTTTTAGTGAGGAGCGTGCAAAACTTAGGTTAGAGAGACCTTTTGAGTTAGACAGATCGACTCGGTTGAATTCGAAAAATATGTTGCTGATTGAAGATCTGACTACAAAAAAAAATGAGACCATTCCTACACAACCTGGTCGGGATCTGGAGCCAATCTCCTAATGAGTTGTAGGCACGACAAAAACCAGTCGCAAATGGTCCATGAAACGAAGACTAAGTCAAAAATCGTGAAAATTATCGACTGCCATACGGTCTTCCGGGAAAAGCCCATACCAAAAATCTCTAGAAGAAATGGTAGATATATATATATATATTATTTTTACCGAAAATAATATAATTTAATTTAGAACCAGAAATTTAAACACTAAATTCAGTTTAACACGGGTCAAAAAAAAAAGCAAAACTTTGCTAAGTGCTACTAATTCTTCAATTATTCTATACATTTTAAAATACTTAAGAATTTAATCGGGGTCAGATTACTCTCCCACCTTACAAGGTCCGCCCATGGATCATGTATAATCATTTCAGTAATAAGAAAGAAACCGAGAATACCATGAACAAGACACAAAAGCTCTAAATAAATTATGCTGCATGGTGCACACCATGGTAAAGTAAATTTCTAAATCAACTAAAATCTAATTGTTTTTTTATTTGTAATATCATGCAACAGTTTCAGTTTTTTTTGAATAGAATGTAAAATTTATTCAAAAACTATTTTTAATAACAAGTGCACCTATTTTGAGAATATGGTAGAGAATGTTTTAATAATTACGTAATTATCGGATTGCAAACCACATTTCCATTCTTTGATGGAAACGGATGTCGTCCATGTCTCGGATCGTCGAAAGCCTGTTTCGAATTTGGTTATCAATGAATTTGTTAAGAGAAGCGTAGGAAGTAGTCGGTTTGCCATGTCGCGTACTGTTTCGTTCTCTCCAAATCGAATGTGTTGTTGTTTGAAATACGTATCTCAGTAAGAACAACTTAAGTTTACGTAGACGTTTGACTACGAGGAGAACTAGAATATTGTCCCACTGAGTTGTGTACTGTGATTGAAGAAGCTTGCGTGTAAGGCAGTGCCAAATCTTAGCTGAATATGGGCATGAGAAGAAAGGGTGATTTTGTGTCTCCATTAGATTTAACAGAGTGAGCAAGCCGTTGAAGCACCACTATTCCAGCTGGACATTCGATCGCCCGTTGATAAACGACTGTTTACCGCAAGCCAAACCATGAAAGAATATTTTGGTGTGTTATGTGGAAACCATATATCCTTGGACCACTCCTTTATCAGCTGCTTTTCCCGGGTCAATCTCCAAGTTGCTTTGGAATTAAACATCGATTTAAACTATGTTTCATCAAATTTCCACAAAGCTACAACTGCCTCCTCTGATTGTCCTTAGACATCTTCGATCCCATTTAAGACATCTTCTCGCTGATGCTGAGTTGTGTATGTTGCCAACACAATTTCCACTGTTGAGTTTAGAGGGATCCTCATGTCTCTGCTTCCTCGAAATCCCGTGATGTCAATTAGCCTACCCAACAGAGACCAATTATCAAACCAAAAAGCAGTTGATGCTCCATTGTTAACTTTGATCTTACTTAAAGAAGCTGCCAACTGTCTATACTTCAAAAGTTTCCCAAGTCCATGATCCGAGAGAAAAAGATTCCTTTACCGACCATAAAGATCATTTACGGATTATATACCTTCTAACCCAATTAACCCAAAGTGAGGAATGAGCTGATTGTACTCTCCAAAGCAGTTTCAAACAGCTCACCTTATTTGCTTCAGATATTGATTTTAATCTCAAACCTCCCTCTGTTTTCGGCTTGCAAACCTCCCTCTGTTTTCGGCTTGCAAACCTCCTTCTAAGCGACTTTAGCTTTTTGAGTTCCATTCCAGAGCAGACCATAAGAACGCAGCACATGTTTTATCAATCTCTTATATGCATGTTTTAGGTAATTGAGATGAAGAAATCCAGAAGTTAGTGATGCTATAATGACAGATTCAATAAGTTGTACGCGACCTGCAAAGGAGAAATACCACACAGTCCTGCTACTTATTCGCGATCGTATCTTTTCAAACAATAAAGTATAATCATGATTGTCTACAAAACAAAAGTGGGTAAGAGCAAGGTTCTGAAAATATGGATGGTATCCTGTTGTAGAATTTATTTCTTCTCCACATTGAATTGACTTATCAACTATAACCAAAGACGTCGATGGAGCATTCAAAAGTGCAACGTATCTGCCACCCACCTTTGTATCTTCACATGTGACAGATCTTGTTGTGGCTGACTAACCTAGCTTATGTAGACTTTAAAATCAAAGCACAAGCCTTTGTCACTGAAACTGAAATTGATTGTGGTACATTAGTACTAGTGCTTGACACTATTCCCCGTTTGAGAATTCTAGGAATCTCGAAATCCTTAGAGTTAGCACGACAAGTCTCCTTTAAGTGTTCCCACTTGAAACAAGCATTGCACTTAGGAGGAAGCCAGTGATATGAATAAAGAACTTCTGATACCACACCTTCCTTTGTTTTAAAAAAAAAAGAATTTAGTGAAGGTTTAGTCAAGTCAACATCCACAAAAACCTTTGCCTCATCAAACTTGTTGCAAAGCTCTGTATCTGGATGAAGATGTTTTGGCTCACCCACAACACTTGATAAAAAACGTAACCCCTTCCATGAAATTAAAGGAGCTAGAACTTGTTTTTGAGAGTAACCCAAAGAGACATTTTTCGAAGAGTTGATTGCTCTTCTTCAACTACTAGACCATACTTCAAAACCATCATAGTTTATCCGCAATATTTCACATCTCTCTGCATATCACTCTATATCTGATCACTTTATCTCGAATATAGAACTTAATTGTAGTTGAATTCACAATAAAAGCATCGATCCTTAGAGCCTTATTCCCATAGCACCAAATCTTATTCACTATCACATGAATCTTGGAAATATGTGGTGCAACTTCTGAGAATTTATCAACAATAAAGTCATCCTATAAAGGAACTTGATCATTAATAACATCATCTGGTACCACAATAAAAGAGTTTCATGCTTCTGATAATATCGTCAAATCGTACTTAAAAAATGATGACAGTTTTTGAATAGTGGATAAGTAAGTTCTTGTGGTTCCCCTAATGAAACCACCAGAGTGATCAATCGAGTATCCACTAGAGAACTATTAATAGAAATTGCTTCACCCTTGCAACTAAATCCTTCTCAACAGCTACTATCGTAACAACCTCTGTAACCATCGCATTCTCTGATACCTTTGAAACATTTGAACCAGTTACATACCCTGACACATTTAAAACATCGACAGACTCTAAACCCGACATAACCTCTATCCCCTTTGAACCGTCTGAAGCAGCAACATACTCTTAACCAATCCCAGCCTCTGTAGAATCCTTCCCATCCTCAGAACCAGACACAACTTTTGTAACCATCACATTCTCTGAAAACTTCGAACCATTTGACGCCGCTAAACCCTTTGCTTCCTCTGAAAACTTCGTAACATCAACTTTGTTTTACGAGGCATGCTCCGATATTGACAAACCTGAAACTCCCTCTGTTTCCACTCAACCACCAATATCTTTGCACTGCAAATCAACACTAGACGCAACAAAACCACAGCTCCCCCAAGGCCGGGCCATTATACCTGGCGGCGAAGCCATCTTAACTTCCACAGAAAAAAAACCCTATCTCTTTTGTGATAGCAAAAAAAGCCACTCACACACAAACAAACTCACTGTTTCCGAGATATGCAAATTCATTTGTTTAACAGTTTGAAAATTGCCATTGGAAACAATGCGAATTTGGAAACTAAATGAATTACAAAGAAGAATTATTGAATTCTGAATTATTAAATTCAATCATATAAACAAGCTAGCTGTTTATTAAACCGGATTAATAAACTACTAATATAAAAGACTTAGTGGAGAAAACTTTAGTGAATCAGATAAATCAACATCTCTGGTCCTGAATTATCCGCCATTTATGGTGTAAATAGTCACCAAAGATCAGACATTTTACCAAACATTTCTTACTTCATGTGATTAAATTGAAGAGTGTGACAACAATATGTAACTAAGAAAAAAAGAAAAAGAAAGATTGAGTTGAAGACATCAAGTTTTCAGATTGAATCAGCTCCGACAGCTTCCTGCGAGACTAACTTCTTCAACATAACAATAAGCTGATCAAAGTCATCTTGTGATTTGATGAGACTCAGTCGCACAAACCTTTCTTCTGATCCAAATATTTTACCATCACGTCCTGTTATCTTCGCCGCTCTGAAAATCTCATAGCAGTTTATGTCTTCTTATCTCTCACACTTCACCCGCGCATAAGCTTTCAACAAAAATAAAATTATAACTTTATATACTACCAAACCAATGTTCTCAGCTTTCTTGCGTTACAAGAAACTTACAAGGAGTAAATCTCTGACTTTCTTGAAATAGTTGTAGTAATTAGGTGTAATTTTCTGTAGCGAGAAACACGTAGACATGGACAAGATCTTGTTAAGTATCTCCCATCTTTTATTCATAGTTCCATAACCAAAATGGAATATCTCATCGACTCCATCGCCAACTACGGCTTTAAGCAACTGAAGAGCATGAAATTGTGTGTCTTTAGAAACTCCCATACTAGTTAACCTTATCTTTCTATTCATTTTTTCATAAACACTTTTGTCCTTTACCAATCCCCACCTGCATAAAAAGAAAAAAAGAAACTTGTGTGTTGTTGTGTTCTTTCCAAAGCTTTTTTTAAGAGTATTTTGAGAGCAAAGTTAAATCAGTCACCCGAATCTTAAGCTAGCATGACCTGTAGTCTTGGTGAGACTAAACAAGCTCAATTCTTCATCAACTTTATGTGTAATAGGTGTGAAGTAAGGCCAATAATAAGCATGATCATGAAGTGTTTTCACATTAGGACCATCAAGAACCACTCTTTTCAGCTTCCCATCTGGATTATGGGACATGTTACTATCTCTATAACTTGTGTGATGTTACTAGTGCGCTGATTCCACACAGATGCTTCTCCTTCAAACTTGAGATTTTCTGAATCAAAGAACTCATCCTGTTCTTTGTACATCTGCATATACACAGACCACAAACATAAGAAAATTTTAAATTAATCAGAAGAGTTAAGGTATGCTTTACTTACAGAATAGTATGGAACTGAAGTCAAAAGCCTTGCAGGTGATGATGAGTCTGTCAAATATAAAGCATGAACAACTGCTGCAAGCAATTGTGTGCTTCCAGATCCAAAGATTACAAATATGTTATCTGTAACAGCGTTTCCCACTACACTATGCAGTTTCCTAATAACATTCTCGAGCTCTCGAGACACAAATGTCCCATCTTGATAAATATAACTCATATATGCCAGTCCGAGACCAAAACCGCGCTTCTCTCTTCTTGTCGCATCCAAAAAGTCTCCAAGAACAAAGGATCTCCTTTTTTATTAAAATATTAATGAAAGGATTAATATTATGCTTAGTTAAAGAGGAGTTATTTTCTTGTTCCAAGGAGAAGTCATGTGGCTTTAATGCTCAACATGCACAACATAGTCTCTCTCCTTTATGCATTAAGTGACGATTCCTTATGCTCTTCATGTAAGTCTTATGCTCTTCATGCAAGTCATCTTGTGTTTATTGTATCTCTCTATATATATAATGTACTCGTACACTAAATAATAAGAAGAAATATTTTATTCTCTTTATTTTCTAATCTTATTCCGCAAATATTCTAACATAGTATCAAAGCTCTAATTCGATTCTCTAATTTTCTTCAATCTTTGTCTACATCTCTCATTCTCTTTTTACTATGGAAAACTCCAAACCTATGGTAATTCCAGTTATCCTCAAAGGAGGAAATTATTTGTTATGGTTTAAGACCATAAAGATCGCACTTTGTCACCGTGGACTTTAGAGTTATGTTGGAGTTGGTCAAACTCCAAAGGAAACCACCAAAAGAGATAGAAAAGAAACCATCATAGAAGGAGAAGAGGAAGCGACTCTTGGAAAGGAATCCAAGTGGTTTCAAGAAGATCAAACCGTCCTCATACTTCTCCAAAACTCTCTTGAAGCATAAATCCTTGAAGCATAAATCCTTGAAGCGTACTCCTATTGTAAAACTTCAAAGAAGCTATGGAATACTCTCAAGAATGCGTATGTTAATGTGTCAAACCTCACACGTGTGTTTGAGGTGAAGAAGGTCATCAACGACTTAAGCCAAGAAGATATGGAGTTCACCAAACATTTTGAAACGTTTAGGTCCTTGTGGGCTGAACTTGAAATGTTAAGGCCGAATACTTTGAATCCGGTTGTTCTCAATGAAAGACAAGAGCAAGACAAGGTTTTTGGTCTCTTGCTTACCTTGAACCCTATCTTCAATGATCTCATATTTGGGCCTAAAAGTGTTTATTTTCAGGATATTGAGACCGGGAAAATACTTGGAGAAGGTAACTAAAAAAAGGATCCATATGTTCTTGAGAACATTTCACCCCCATTGTCTTTAAATTCCTATCTTGCTGTTAGTTTTAGTGTTGTGTGCTAGATTAGGGCATCTTCATTCTCGTGCTTTTGAATTGATGTTGCCTAATGTTTTTTTTGATCATTCTAGTCGTGAGACTTATATTCTTGGTAAACATTGTAAAATCGTTTTCCAAAAGTATTCTACTATTTATGAAAATTGTTTTGACATGGTTCATTTGGATGTTTGGACAATATGATTGTCGAGAAAATAACAAGTATTTTGTGAGTTTCATATATGAAAAATCGAAATATACTTGGATTACATTGCTTCCGTCTAAAGATCGTATGGTTGATGCATTCATTCATTTTTAGAATTATGTGATTAACCAATTTAATGCTAAAATTAAGGTGTTAAGGTCGGACAATAGAGGAGAATGCACAAGTCAAAGATTCAAGGAACATCTAGCAAAACACAGCATCATGTACCAAACAAGTTGTCTTTACACACCACAACAAAATGGAGTGACAGAAAGGAAGAATCGACACCTTATGAAGGTTGCAAGATCGATGATGTTTCATGCCAATGTACCAAGAGATTTTGGGGTGATGCGGTTATGGCCGCATGCTATCTCATCAATAGGATTCCAACCAAAGTCCTAAAGGACATGTCACCTTTTGAGGTACTTAACAAAACTAAACCATATATTGATCATTTACGCGTATTTGGATGCGTTTTTTTTGTGCTAGTACCAAGTGAAAAAATAACCAAGTTGGATGCCAAAAGCACTAAGTATATATTCCTCGGCTATTCAACAACTTAAAAGGGGTACAAGTGTTATGATCTTTTCAATAATCGCACCCTTGTGTCTTGGGATAGAAGTTCATTGAAAACCAAGGATATCATGATAAGAAGGATTGGGAAGGCATGAAAGATCTATCTCACTCTCCATCAGATCTAGACACAAGTTTAAAAATTTTCCTAGACCACCTCGGAAATCAAGCTCCACAAAGACAAGCGGATGCATATGGGGCAGTAGAAAGGGGACGTATACCAAATGGTCCTTTGGAAAGAGGACATACAACAACCATTAGGGCAGAGGAAAGTGGGCGTACACCAAATGTTCCTTTGGAAAGTGGGTGTACACCAAATTTTCCTTCGGAGAAAGAACGTACACCAAATGTTCCTCTAGAGATAAAGCGTACACCAATTGTTCCTTTGGAGCATCAAGACTGTGATCAAGATCAAAGTGTTGAATTCAATAGTCAAGACCAAGACCAAGACCAGACTGATCCAAAGGATATTTTAGAAGAAGTAGCAGAGGAAGATGAGGATGATGAAGACTCTCCTCTCCCACTTAGACGAAGCACAAGGATCCGCAATCCTTCCAAGTGGGTGAAATCACGTGTTTACTACAACAATCAAGTTGTAGTTCATCCTATTCAATCGGTATGTTCGCTTGACCTTTTGTCGACTGATCATCAAGCTTCTCTTGGAAAGATGGAACTAGACATGATACCTCAAAGCTACGAGAAAGCCAAGGAAAGAAAAAATGGATGGATACATTTGGTGATGAAGTTAGAGCTATGAACCGCAATCACATGGGATAAAGCGGATCTTCCTTCCAGAAAAGCGCAGTTAGTTCCAAATAGGTCTTTACTATCAAATACTTGAGCAATATAGACATTGAACGGTACAAAGCTCGTTTAGTGGCACGAGGTTTTACACAGACCTATGGAGAAGACTACATGGATAAATTTGTTCCTATTGCCAAACTCCACACAGTAAGGGTTGTCATTTCTTTGGCTACTAATATGTATTGGGATTTGTGGCAGATGGATGTCAAGTATGCTTTTCTAGAAGGTGAGTTTGAGGAAGAATTCTACATGACACCTCCACCCGGTCTTGAAGATTCCATTGCTCACAGTAAAATTTTAAAGCTACGGAAGACTATCTATGGGCTGAAACAATCACCAAGAGGTTGGTACTACAAATTAAGCTCCACACTCAAAAACCGAGGCTTCAAGAAATCCGACGCCGATCACACCTTGTTCACATTTCAAATCTCTCAAGGTATCATTATGATTCTCATCTATGTGGATGATATTATCATCTCCGGTGATGATAATGAAGGTATCCAGTCCACCAAAACCTATCTTAACTCTATTTTTGATATTAAAGACCTTGGAGAACTAAAATACTTCCTAGGCATTGAAGTTTGCCATTCTCCGGAAGACTTATTTCTTTCTCAAATGAAATACACACTTGATATTTTGGATGAGACATGTATACTTGGATCAAAGCCGGCTAAGACTCCGCTCATCAATGGCTACAATGTCAAGCAAAAGGGGAAGAAAGCCGAAGAGGAGGAAGAGATAAACCATATGAAGATTCGACACAATACCGCCGACTTGTTCGTAAGTTAATTTATCTAACCATCACTAGACTTGACATTTGATTTGTTGTGAATCAGGTCAGTCAACACATGAAAAGTTTCACAAAATATCATTGGAACATGGTAGAGCAAATCCTTAATATCTCAAAGGGAGTCTGGACCAAGGAATTTGGATGGGAAAAAATGGTAGCACCAAGATAGTGGGGTATTGTGATGCAGACTATGTCGGGAATACATTAGATAGGAAATCAACAACCAGCTACTGCACCATTCATTGGAGGAAACTTGGTAACTTGGAAGTCAAAGAAACAAAAGGTGGTGTATTGTTCAAGTGCGGAAGCAGAATACCGAGCGATGAAGAAGTTAACAAATGAGCTTACTTGCTCAAATCTCTCCTTAAAGACTTTTGCATTGAGTCTTCAGTCCTATCACCTTTCATTGCGATAATCAAGCGGCCATTCACATCGCAACCAACCCATTCTTTCATGAAAAAACCAAGCATATCGAAGTGGATTCTCATAAAATCCGAGAAAAGATTGAAGAAGACATGATTCTACCATGAAACACTCGAAGTGAAGATCAATTAGCAGACATATTAACCAAGACTGCAAGTCTTAAATTTTGCTCTCACATTCATCAAAAACTTGGGCTTGTAGACCGTTCACGACCTTGATCTCATGTCTTCTCTCCGGGGACATCATACTTATTTTCCCTTATCAAGGTTTTATACCAATTGATTTTTCTTGTTAAGTTTTTTAATGAGATGATGTTTCACGGGGTTTTGAGCTTAAGCTTGTGGAGAAGTATTAAAATATTAATAAAAAGATTAATATTGTGTTTAGTCAAAGAGGAGTTTTTGTCTTGTTCCAAGGAGGAGCCATGTGGCTTTAATGCTCAAGATGCACAACATCTTCTATCTTCTTCATGTATTAAGTGGTGATTCCCTATGCTTTTTATGCAAGTAATCTTATGTTTATTGTATCTCTATATATATAGAATGTACTCGTATACTAAATAATAAAAAGAAATATTCTCTTCTCTATTCTCTCTATTTTCTTTATTTTCTAATTTTATTCCGCAAATATTCTACAACTCTTCAAAACCCATAAAACAGTAATAAAAAAACAAAATTAATCCAAATTTTACAGACTGGTTTGGTCATAATGATAAGAAAGGTAATATTGCATACGAGAGAGCATTGACAGGACAATCTGGGAGAAGAATGGAGAAATCTGTGTCTGTGTAGCAATTGTTACACTCACAAGGAGGTTTATGGCCATCAAGAACACCAAGACCATCCACATAAGCTCCGCCATGGCCTCAGCATGAAACAGAAGCTACAATTTCTGCTTCCCCAGCGGCTCTATAGGTCCAAGTTGGACTCCATATGATGAAATTATTATAAAGAATATGAATGGTGTATCCATTATAAAGAATATGAATGGTGTATCCAAGATTCAAGATGATTGATGGTGCAATGAGTAGCTTCTTCTCCATTATCTTTACTTAAAAACTTGTGGTAAGTATTTGGGGAGCACTTATAAAGTAATCTATTTAACAAACAAATATTATAAAGGAATCAAAAACAATTATTAAAGATTCTGACAAGAATTGTATACAATTTTTGCAATCATAATTAAAATGTGCATAAATTGAAATAGTAGGACCTTTGTCAATGACATGAGGATCAGATATTACTGGATATTATTTAAAGCTAGCAAATATCTAGAATTCCACTTAAAATAGTGTACAATAAAAAATTTAGAAGTTGATCGACCAAAAGAAGATGATATATATTCTAACGAGAAAAAACAATAGAATCAATAAAACCTATTTAACAAAAAAAAATATTACAAAGGGAACAAAAAATTGTTAAATACTCTGATAAAGATGTCTTATATTTTTGGCAATTATAATTGAAATGTACATAGATTGAAATTTGAAAGATTTAGACTTTTGTCAATGACGAGAGGATCAAATATTATTGAACGTTAAATATAGTACTATTATTTATTCTGAATTAGTTTTTTATTATTATTTTTTGAATACTAAGAAGGTTTGAGATGAAACATAATCTCTCAGACCCGAAACCACAAATATGTAATATTAGTTTCGTCTCAAACGTCACTCAATCCTATAACCTCTAAGGTTTACCTAGATTCTTGGTCTGAATTAGTTTATTATGCAACCTAATGATGTCTACTATGCATGGGAGTAATCATCCGGATCCGATGGATATTCGGATTCGGATCCGCTATCTGATCCGAAAAACGGATATCTAGGCAAAACGAATATGGATTCGGATAGTGAATTTTTGGATCCGGCAGATCCCGATATGGATACAAATAATACAAAAATTTGGGCCGGATAATTGGATATCTGGGTTTATTAGTCATGGACCAACTTTTAAAACCCATGTAACATTGTAACCTAAGATCTTCTCATCGACAGGGTCACACGTCAACACCATTTCTCATTGACACGACAACACAGCGCCTCGAGTCTCGAGCATCACTTTGACTTGACGAACCATAATTTCAGTTCCTTCGAGTCCTCACTTCTTCTTATTCAGTTCATCACTCTGAAACTCTCTAGACTCAGGTATGGGCCTCTCTATTTCTTTGCATTAATTGATGTGCTGAGATTTAGGTTTCGTATCGAGTCTATGCATTATTGTTCGTGTTTGATTGAATTTGTGGTTTTGAATCCGTTTTAACCAAACATGTGGTTCGTGTTTCTCTGTTTGTTGAATTTGTGGTTCGTTGCTCTTGTTTCTTTGTTCTTGTTGATTCTGTTTTAACCAAACTTGTTTGTTGAATCTGTGGTTCGTGTTTCTCAGTTCTTGTTGATTCTGTTTTAACCAAATCTCTCTGTTGAATGTGTGGTTTTGGTTTTGAATAATTATTTTGAGTCGGTCTGTATCTTAAATCTTTCTTCTTAACCTATAGGAGGAACTAATCCGAACCATTCGAAAATTGTTCTCTTTCTCCCTCTCTGTGTTTACAGATGAGCTTTTGTATTGTATGAATACACTTGTTCAATTGATTTTGGTTTGCTTTTATTTGAATTAGATTTCAGTTTTGAATTAAGGATGTCTTCTTTGTGTAGATGGATTCTATGGATGATACTACAAAATCAACAGCAAATTGTGATCCTGAAGATGAAAGCTCCAATCCAGATTCGAATGAACAATATCAAGAGACAGAGTCTTCAAAAAATATTGAGGAATCAAAGATAAGATCTAAAGTATGGTTGGGTTTTGTGAAGACTAAAATTCTTGACAAAAGTAAGTGTATTCATTGTGGAGCAATGATTACATGTAGAACTAAGCATGGTTCCACAACTAGTGCAATGAAAAATACATCCTTAGTATGCAAAATGATGATTCGAGAAGAGTGTGATGGTGAAAATGATGGTAAAAATAGGAAGCAAACAACATTATTGCATCAAAATTAAAAGGATGGGGTTGTAGGGAGTAAATTAGTATCTTATGTGGCCTTTAGTCAATCAGCAACTCGTAAGACATTAGTGAAAATGATCATTATGGATGAGTTGCCTTTTAATTTTGTTGAACATAAGGAATTTAGAAGATTCATGAGCGTTGATGTACCACGGTTTGATATCCCATGTCGCCAAACAGTGGATAGAGATTATTTAGACTTTTATGAGGATGAAAGAGGCAAGCTTAGGAAGTTTTTTAGAAACTACGAAAAACACTATTTCTCTAACTACAGATTATTGGATATCCATACAAAATCTGAGCTACATGTGTATAACTGCTCACTATATAAATGAGAATTGGAGGCTGTACAAAAGAATCATCAATTTCTGCATAGTTGATAATCATGTTGGTGAAACAATTGGTAAAATGGTTGAGAATTTTGCATTTTCTGGGGAATTATAAGGGTTTTCACAATTATAGTAGATAATGTAATTTCTAATGACCTTGCATTAAAATACTTGAAAAAAATTTGACTTCATGGAAAACAACTATTTTAGGTGGAGAATTTCTGCACATGCGCTCTGGAGCACATATTAGGTCTGATGGCAGCAATTTTTACCAACTTATATGATAACATATTTTAGGCTACCCAAAACAATCACCACTAAGCTTACTAGTTTTGTGGTTAGATTTTAGTGGAATTTGAATGGTATTAAAAAAAATTTATATTGGATGACATGGAAGAAAGTGTGCCAAACTAAAAACTAAGGAGGAATTAGTTTTTGGACCATAGAGGAGTTCAATATAACACTTTTAGCAAAACAATAATGGCATTTTATGGAATATCCAGACTCTCTGTTTGCCAAGTTTTCAAAGGACGCTACTATAGGAAATACGTTTAATCCAATTAAAAAGCATACTCTTTCTCTCCTATGGATGGATAAGTATTACCTCAGTTAGACCTCTGGTTAAAAATGACTAATTAAAAGAGTTGGTTATGGGCATTGCCCTTTAGTTTGGAATAATCTATAGATACTAGCTTATCGCCCGAGGCCAGCATTATGTAAAGGACAAAATTTTATCCAAATCTGACGGTTATTCAATTAATTGACCTGACAACCATGATGTGGGACATGGACGATACTATTGGAAAATAGATCCATTTGATCCAATTAAATCATACTCTCTCTCTTCTATGGATGGAGAAGTATTACCTCGGTTAGACCTCTGGTTAAAAAAATGACTAATTAAAAGATTTGGTTATGGGCATTGCCTTACAGTTTAAAATGATCCATGTATACCAGCTTATCGTCCGAAGCCAACATTATGTAAAGGACACAACTTTTATCCAAATTTGATGGTTATTCAATTAATTGACCCGACAACCATGATGTGGAACATGGACTTAATCAATGAAATCATTGACTCGTTATATATTCTGTTGATTTGGGGTATCCCAATAAGAAGAACTTTTAAAGCAGATACATTTTATTGGTATTTTACGAAATCAGGAAAGTATACGCTAAAATTAGGATATTGGACGGAATGTAATGATCCCTCATTTGGTATAACACCCCTCACTATGGTCCAGACATTAGGCCATTACAAGCTCATACATAGAAATTAAAATTCTCCCAAAACTACGTCATTTTATATGGCAAGCTCTAACATGTTGTGTATCGGTTAATTCAAATCTTAGAAAAACAGGAATAAATTATGACACTCAGTGTGCTTGGTGTGGAGTAGAAGAGAAGACAATCAATCGTACCCTTTTCGAATTTCCACCAGCATTAAAGTTATGGGCATTATAAATAATATTATCAATATTTGGACAAATTCCATGGGACTTCGGTTTTTTAAATATGGATGATCTATTTTGGAGAATTTCTGGAATATACAAAGATGATAGTTTTCCATGGATTTTTGGTATATATGGAAAAGTAGAAATGATAAGATCTTTAAAAATATTGGTAAAATCCCGCAAGAAATCTTAAAATTAGCAGAAACCGAAGCTATAGCTTGGAAGTCGACACAAGGTACGAACACAATGAGCCTAATCAAAACTTTGAGGATAATGGTGTTACACCTTATTCACATAATTCAATGTTAAAGAGTTTTGATGTCATGTAGATGTTTGTAGAAAAATACATATAATTTCTCTAGATTAGGTTAGTTATGTTTTTAAAATGACGTGGAAGGAACAGTTATGGAGGCATGTAACATTTGTAGATATCTCTCTCCATTGCAAGGTGAATTAAAAACTCTGATACAAATCATGACCAGTATGATTGCACAGCATAAAACAGAAATATAATTTTTTGTAGTTATTAATTTTATGTGAAAATCAACAATGATAATCATTCTGCTGAAAAACATATATACTGAAAGATAACTGACAGTTTAAACTTAAGTTAATAATTCCACATTCTCAAATACAGTAAGAGAGTTATGAAACAAAAATACTGAAATCTAAAAACTTGTTTTATCTTGTCACTTTATTTAATAATCATAACATTCTCGAACTTAAAACATCAATACAATAGAGAAGATAGGCATACACCCAATATAAACTTTTAGGTGGATCACTCCTTAGTCATTTCCAACTTAAATGTTTTAGTGCAATGCTTCTTGGCTATAGAGAACTATTCATCTACCTGCGCAAAATCCTCATCTTCACTCTTTGAAGAGGGGTGAGAAAGCTGAGTTTTAATGTTTTAGTTAAATCTATTATGATACTTATTTTAACAAGGGTAAAATGTATAAAGTCTTTATTCAAAGTATTGTTTTAAAAAACTAAAGAAACACAATACCTACCTAAAAATGATTAATATCAAGAAACTGACATTTTATAAATGAAGTATTTTAAAACTAAGCAATGAAAATTTTGACTCAGAAAGTCACAAGTGGCAATAAAAAACATGGTAATATTTACCATTAAAATAGTATGTACACGTGCAAACCATTCATTAGAAAAGAAAATGAAAAAGATAAGAATTGTCAATTCTTAATGAAAAAAGAAGGTTGAAAAACAAAATCTTCGACAAATCCTTGTGAGTGATTTTGTTTTTTCCCCCTTGTTTCTCTTCAGAGAGAATTAACAATTCTTATTGCGTTGTGTTTTCTTTTCTAATGAATGTTGAACATGTGGCAAAAATTTATACATACTAATGGTAAATACTATCAGATACTGCCATTTATGATTTTCTTTAAGTCAAAACTCTCATTGCTTAGTTTCAAAATATTGCAGATGTAAAATCACAAAGTTGTTGAAATTGATAATTTTTAGGCAGCCATTTTATGTGTCCATTGACTGAACATTTTTTTATAGTTAATATCAAATAGAAAAATAAAAACTTGAGGCATAAAAAATAGTAACTTGAAATTCTTTTTTTTGCTAAAGAAATATGTGTCCATTAGAAACTGGAGAGTCAAGATGTATTTGTCGTATTATTAATAAATTAAAAAAAGAGATTAGTTTAATTAATAATAAACTCTATAACCATTTTCAATATAACGAAAGCACAATATTATAACAAGAGATCACCATCTATTTTTTTTGCTAAAAACGAACAATATATCATTAGAACTTTTAACTAAATTTGACCAATTCAAACATTTCAATCCGTTGGGGTTTGAAAAGTTGGTTTTAAGTTACAGAATGAGAACAACATGTATTAAGATAGTTGTTTTTTATGTTTTCATAAAACTAGTGGGTGTTGGTATCCCAAAAGAAAAAGAAATCCAATGTATGGCTAGGAAATCTCGAATCTATTCATGATCCTTTTCCTGATCCGTTTGAATATAGTTCTAGGTCCCGAACGTATGATTGTATTTTTCATTCCCAAAAGGTATGGGAAATTCGGGATGGAACGGATTATCCGTCCGAAATGGACATGCCTTAGACGTGTCCCTGACTTCGGACATGCCTTAGACGTGCCCCTGACACAGCATTTACTATATATTCTTGGACATGCAGCTCTTCATGCATTTTCAGACCTCAGTAATGTTGTTAAGACATTGACAAGATCCACCAAGACGTTAGAAACTTACAAAAGTCTACCAATACATTAGAGAAGACATTGCAAAATTAGACATTAAAATGTATTTAATTTTCATGGCCAATAATATCTAGATAAAACGATATTATTATTTTTATTTTTTTATAAAATTTTGAAAATTCTAAGTATGTCTAGCATTAAAATAAACAAATATTCACATATTTTTTTAATTATTAGAAAGTTTTGAACCAAAACATGTAATCTCCTACTCACTCAATCTTGTGAGTTCTAAACTTTACCTGAGGTAATTTTAGTTCGACTTGGTATTATATCCACATCTTTCATTCCCAATATTCCTCCACATTCTTGATTTTTGTTAAGTCTTAGATTTTCTCTAGATTTCTCCAATAATTTTCCAGGGTTATCTGCAACTTTCTCGGTAAGCTTCCTCGTCTTCATTCTTTCCTTTTTATTTCTTCTTAATTTCATTACAGCAAAGCTGAGGCTTGTCCTTTTTTTTTTAAAGATTCAGTAAGCTTACTAAATCTTGAGAATCATCATGCACCGCAACTCAGAATTTTTATTTTTTCAACTAACAAAAACAGAATACCTTCCATTTTGAACAATTTTTATTTTGTTCAAAATTACCAGAAATTTTTTTATCAGAAACTGAGATCTATATTGCAATTAGTGTTTATAATTATCGTAATTACTTTCATATCCTTCGAATTTAGGGTTTTAGCTATAAACTATAAGACATGTAACTAAAATTTCGGCTGAAATATAACAGAGAGACGAGTTAATTCAAATTCATCCCGACATTGAATTAAAATTTCCCCTTTTGAATTTCCGAATCAATGTTTCGGAAAGCAGAGAGCTTTAGTCGTAACTTCTTACAGAAATCACAACAATTGCAGAAACAGAGGAAAGAAATGTTGGGTTTGATCCCAGTTTCATCACCAGACAGTTTAAAGAAAGTACTTCAAACACTGTCGGGAAAATGGGGAGATGTAGTTGAAGATCTCGAGAGTCTTCATGTGAAACCTATGAAAGGTGCAATGACTAACGAAGTTTTTATGGTGAGTTGGCCCACAAAGGCAAACACTTTTCACCACAGGAAGCTCCTCGTTCGTGTTTATGGTGAAGGAGTTGATCTCTTCTTTAACAGGAAAGATGAGATTCGTACGTTTGAGGTTGTTTCTCGTCACGGTCACGGTCCTAGGCTTCTTGGCCGGTTTGCCGGCGGTAGAATCGAGGAATTTATCCATGCCCGGGTATGTATGTTCCGGTGCATTCCGGTTTATTGCGCATTAATCCACATTTGATTTACTAATGAGGTGGTTTCGAGAATTGAGAGTGTTGGGTCTGAATTTGACTATGAGCAGATATGATTTGTGTTTTATTTAAAGAGATTTGGTTGTTGAACCGTGAAATACCAACGTAGGTATGCCCGGTTTAGTTCTGTACCAATTTATGTAATAAGGAACATTTGAGATGCTCTTGATGGACTTCATCATCAAGACTTTGGTCTATCTATTTCAATTAAATGATTGTCACAACTACTTTTTTGTAACATTTACAAGTTTTCATCAGACGTTATCAGCGGCGGATCTACGTGACGCGGAAGTATCTGCTCTCGTTGCGGCTAAGCTTAGAGAATTTCATGGTATAAACATGCCTGGTGATCAAAATGTGCTCCTTTGGGTTAGGATGAGGTGAGTAGTAATCTTTTTCTGTAACATCAAGCATGTATTGGTTAAATCTTTAACAGAATCTTGAAAACATATGAATAGGAATTGGCTTGGACAAGCCAAGAGTCTATGTACACCTGAAGATTTAGAAGAGTTTGGTCTAGACAACATTGAAGCTGAAATAAACTTGCTGCAACATGAGCTGCAAAATGAGAATCATCAGCAGGAGATTGGGTTTTGTCATAATGATTTGCAGTATGGTAACATTATGATTGATGAAGACACCAATGCCATTACTATCCTTGTAAGTTTCTCATTACCCTTTAGGTCATAACATCATCAAATAAGGACTAATTTGAGATTCACTAACAGGATTACGAGTACGCTAGTTATAACCCAGTTGCATATGACATAGCAAATCACTTCTGCGAAATGGCTGCAAATTACCATTCGGATACTCCCCATATCTTGGACTACACTCTATACTCAGGTACTCACATCGACAAGTCGAAATGTAACAAAATCATTCTTATTTGGCTAATTGGTTTGGAAATTGTAGGAGAAGAGGAAAGGAGGAGATTCATCCATAACTATCTCAGCTCTTCAGGTAAGATTCTCAAGGAATCATAGTAAGTAATCTTCTTCTTCTGGTCACACAACAACGTCTTCTTTTGTTAGGCGAAGAACCTAATGAAAAAGACATAAAACAGCTCTTGGATGACGCTGAGAAATACACATTGGCAAGCCATCTCTTCTGGGGCTTATGGGGAATCATCTCTGTAAGACTCTTACTATCTCTAATCCAGACATAACGTAATAGAGCAAATTCTGAAAATGTGAATTGTGATTGTCCAGGGATATGTCAACAAGATCGAGTTCGACTACGCCGAGTACTCAAAACAAAGATTCAAACAGTACGGGCTTCGAAAACCTCACCTCTTATCTTCCTTCTCCTCTCATATGTATGTTTCAAACACCAAATGATGTAATGCAAAGTTGTAACCAAATCTAATCAAAAGCTGAATGTTTTTCAAATTGTAATTGAATGTTTCCAAATTCAAAACATTGATACTTCTAAAATATGTACAAGAAATCAAAACCTTGCCAACAAATTCTCAAGAACAAGAAGAAGAAGAACATAATCACCGTTGGTTATGAAGAAGAAGGCTTTATAAGAGGCTGTGATGTTTTCCCCCATTCTTCAGGACTACACTTAACCTCCATTAACAAAGCTACAACTTCCTTCATTGTTGGTCTCTCCACAGGCGATGGATTCACACAGAACATGGCGATCCCTAATGTCTGAAGCATCTCTTGAACTATCTGATCTGGTAATCCTTGGAGCTTCACGTCAAGAACCGATAACGCTGGTTCGAAGCTTCCCATCTTCTTCTTCACCCATTCCACTATGTGTAGCCCATCGCCGATTTGAGGCTCCACGGCGCTCCGGCCACTTAGAATCTCGAGTAAAACGACGCCGTAACTGTACACGTCACTCTTCTCTGTTATGTTCATCGTGTATCCGTATTCTGCATAATTTACACACAAAACCATGATTTTTAACAAACTCATTAAAAACCTCAATCTTTTGTATTAGTGAAAAAAGAAACCCTGTTTTTTTAGCGGTTTCTTAGCGAATTATTAACAAACCCATAATCTTTTGTAATAATGCAACTGAAAGCATAATGTTTAACAAATTCTGTAGAAAAACCAAATCTTTTATAATAATGTAATGAAACCCTGATTTTTAACAAACCACCAATCTTTTATAATAATGCATATAAAACCCAGATCTTTAACAAAGTCCATTAAACCCCCCACCACCACCAATCTTTTGTAATAATGAATCCTTAATTTTGGCAAGTATTAACATCCCCAAATCTAATGCAAAATAAACCCTGAAGTTTAACAAATTCATTAAAAACATTCATAAAACCTCAATCAAATGTAATAACGCAAATGAAACCACGAATTTTAACACATTTTTAAAGAGCCCCAATCTTTTGTAAATATGTAAAAGAAACCCCTTAGAAAAAGAGAGAAAACTTGCCTGGTGCGATGTAGCCATAGGAACCAGCGACTCGAGACATAGCGTTATGATAATTCGGCGAATTTATCATCAGCTTCGCAAGTCCAAAATCCGCAAGAATCGCTTCGTATTTAGAATCCAGAAGAATATTATTACACTTCACATCTCTATGAAGAATCGCCGGAACACAATCATGGTGAAGATAAGCCAAACCTTGAGCAGTTCCAATGGCAATCTTATACCGTGTTTCCCAATCCAAATTTCGATTTCCTTGCAACAACTGTTGAAGATTCCCATTAGGGAAGTAATTGTAAAGAAGCAGCTTCACTGATTTGTTCGAACAGTAACCTAAAAGCTTCACAATGTTTCTGTGTCTGATATTACCAAGAATCTGAATCTCAGCTGCGAAAGAATCAATCTTTGGTTCTCCTCCTTCATCATTCTCTTTAGTTTTCCAAAGCTTCTTCACTGCTATGTCCTCTCCGTTAGGCATTTCAGCTTTGTATACGATTCCTGAACAGCCTTTTCCGATTACGTTCTCGTCGTTTAAGCTATCTACAATGTTGTTGACGCTTATACCAAGTTTCTGAAATGGTATGAATGTCCAAGGGTATGAGAAATCTTCAGCTGTTGATGGAGAAGATGATGAGTTGTGAGTAGCTTTCTGAGTTGTGTAGAGGTGATTGTTTCTTAAGACGAGAAGCCAAGCTGCGAGAATGGCGATTGTGATTGATACGAGGAGTACTGAGATTAAAGCTACGATCTTTGGCGATCTGACTCCTTTGTTTTGTCCATTGTGTGTTGAGCAAGTAATGCCGTCGGTTGAATGGCAGAGATTTGTATTTTGAAGGTAAGATGTTGTGGAGATTGTTTTGAAGAATGGTGTAGCTGGGATTGGACCAGAGAAGTTGTTACAGGAGATGTTGAGTGAAGCTAGGCTTGTGAGATAACCGAGGACTTTGATGTCACTGTGAAGCAAATTGCGTGAGAGATCGAGTGATTGTAACTGTGTGAGACCGGAGAAGGTTTCAGGGATGTCTCCAGTGAAGGCATTGTAACTTAAGTCCAGATTTATAGTCAAGCTCGTTACTTGACCGAGTTCTTGAGGGATTTCACCAGATAAGCTGTTGTAGCTTAGATCAAGCAGTGTAAGCTTTTGTAGATTCTTGATGGATTTAGGGATTTGGCCAGTGAGGAGATTGTTGTTGAGGATCAGCTTATTTAAGTAACTGAAGTTGCCGAAGCTTTGCGGTATGTTTCCCGTGAAGCTGTTTCTGCTGAGGTCAAGCTGCTCTAGATTCACAAGGTTCCCTAGCTGAGCGGGAATGTCTCCAGTAATGTAGTTATTGTGCACGTCTAAGAGCTCAAGGACAGTGATGTTACAGATCTCATAAGGAAGCTCACCAGAGAAATGGTTCATGTAGAGATCAAGAAACACCAAGTTTTGTAACTCGCCTATCTCGTTAGGGATCTGACCTGAAAGTTGATTCTCTCCGAGTCTTAGCCTCACTAGAGACTGACATTTCGCTACGCTCTTTGGTAATCCACCGGATAAGGAGTTACCGAGAAGGAGAAGCTTGCTGAGCCTCTTTAAATTGAAGAGTTCTTCTGGGATTCTTCCTGTTAGCTTGTTCCTCGAGAGGTCGAGGGCGACTAGGTCTGTGCAGTTGCCAAAAGAAGATGGAATTGTTCCTGAAACCGAGTTCTCCCACAAGAAAAAGCTCTGCAGAGACTTGAGGTTCCCGATTTGAGACGGTATGGAGCCTGATAACTTGTTTTTATCTAGCTGAAGAGCAATGAGGCTGGAACAGTTGCTCAACTCCCAAGGAATCTGACCGGTGAACATATTATCAGACAATTGAAGCTGCTCCAACCAAACAAGCTTCCCAAAATCTCCAGGAATCTCACCGGATAAATCGTTGGCCGAAACATCAAACACCACGAGGGAAGAACAGTTGGAAATCTCTGGTGGGATGACCCCAGATAAAGAATTCCCCCATAGAAGCAAGCTAGTGATCTTCTGGAGCTTACCCAGTTCCTTTGGGATGGACCCAGTGAGCTTGTTCATGTGCAAATACAAGTTCCTGAGCTCTGAGCACAAACCCAGTTGAGGTGGAATGGTACCAGAGACCTCAGTGTCATACAAAGCCAAACTTTGCAAATTTACCAAATTCCCAAATGTAGAAGGGATTGAACCTGACAAACCACTTGCTGCAAACCCTAGAGTTGTCAAATTTTTCAGAAACCCTAGCTGGGCAGGGATATGGCCTCCGAGATTGGGGTTACCACCAAGTCTGAACTGCTGAAGAGACACCAAAGAGCCTAAACTTGAAGGAATTGAACCATTCAGCAGATTGTCCTGAAGACAAAGAACTTGCAAAGAAACTAGATTTGAAATCTGTGAAGGGATTGAGCCAGAGAGCTTGTTGGCGTTCAAGATAAGGAACTGGAGAGAATAGAGACGGCCAAGCTCTGATGGGATTGGACCAGAGAGTGAGTTTGAAGAAAGGTCAAGAAGCCTGAGGTGGGTGAGTTTTCCAAATGACGGAGGGATGGGACCAGAGAGGTTAGTGGAGGAGAGGTTTAGGAACTGAAGAGAGGAAAGAGAAGAGAGGTCTGGGATTGAAGACAGGTTAAGGAAAGTGTCGGGTATAGAGACAGAGATCACTCTGTTGTCTGCAGAACATGTAATGCCATACCATGAACATGGTGTCTGGTCTTGTGGGTCCCATGAAGAGAAGAGTGATGGTGATGGTCTCTTCAGAGAGAGAAGAGCTTGGCCATCTGATGAGAGAGAAAGAGTGGGTTGAGACATGGAGACCCATGAACAAAACAAGAACAAGAACAAGAAGTAAAAATGGTTTGGCTCTCTCTCCATGGTGAACAAAAACGGTGGTCTTGTTTATGAAAGTGTTGTTGAAATGATTAGTGATCTGATTGGTGTTGGTTTTAATGGAGAATGAGGAAGAAGAAAAGCAAAGTTGTCTTCTTTATCTTTTCTTGTTGAATCTTGAGGAGACAAGAAGCATGTGTAAGGGCTTTGTGATTGCTTTGGGTTTACACTAAACCATTGCAGAACAAGAACACCCAGAGCTAACCATGTGGAGCTAAGAGTGAGGTCTTCTTCACACTCTCTCCCATTGAGAAACTCTCTGGCTGGGGAAAAAGGTTGAAACTTTAGCCGGCGACGGTGGTGGTGGTCGTAGTAGTGGTGGCTATGGCGGAGCTTAGAGGTTGATGAAGGCAACGTTGGACTTTGGGTCTCACTTTTTCTCTCACTGTCTCTTGCTTCTTGTTTGTTGTTGCCTTGGGAAGACTTATTATAATACTCAGCTTATTATATTATACTATACTATAGTTGTTGCAGAAATTTTTTTTTATATTATATAGTTTTTAGATTATAATACTGCAGTGATTTGGGCGCCACCGGATTTTCTTCCGTTTTTTCGTGGATATGTGTGCAATGTGTATCTATATATAAATAAATACTCTCTGAAAATATTCAAACTTTTAATTATCACTTTACATTTCTAAAATAAATAAATTTGTATTTTTTTCAAAACCCAAGGTGTTTAATAAGTCTATCTTTCAAAAATCAAGGTTAATTATTATGCTTTGCTTTTAATAAAGTTATTCACGGACCAATGATTTTTAAAGAAAATTTTAAGTGTATCGATTTTCTTTTTCTGAATATGCATCAGTTTCAATAACCATTAATAGGATTGTAATACTACTTTTTCTATCATAACCCATAGGGTTGGGAATTTTTTTGTTACCAATAAAATATAGAAAAGTTACTACGTATCAAACTAATACCATATTACTCACATATTCGATTTCTTAACGTATATTTATAGATTTATCAATATTAAAGTGAAGAAAACTTTAAACTTTTTATGTTTCGAAAAAATAATACTTCCTCCATTTGACAAAAAAAATTGTATATGTGATGTTGCATCCGCACATAATTTAGTGGTTTAGGATTTGATGATCAAAATCAAACCACGAAGCAATGTAGCTAACAAAATAACAATACATGTTATTTGCTCTTGTCTTCTTCTCCCTTATTCTTCTCCCTTTTTCGGCTGCTCATATCCGTTGGATCTTCTCATTCACTCTCTCTTTTTTATTCTCTAAAGTAGATCAATCCATACTCTACGATCGAGATTATCAGAAACTGGTTGCACCGTATATGGGTTGTTTCTATTGAGAAAGCAAACTTATCTATTTAACTGGATGATTACACTTGATATATAAACTATATAAATTTGACTTGGATTGTTGGATTTTGATCGATGGGACAGATCTAGTTACCAAAGCAATCTAAAGATGCCTTGCGATTTTTTGTTTCTTATATTACTAATTTGGTTAAACTATGTATGCTAATCAATTGTAGCTTATTTAGAATAATCAATCTGTTGAAGAAGATTAATATTGATGTATAAAATAAAACATAGGAATGACTTCCAAAGACACCCTGAACTTATTAGTAATTACTTTTTTTTGTTTTTCAAAAACTCCTAATGATAACAAAAATTTACATGTTGTATGATATATATATATATATATATATATTAAACTCTATAGTAAAATCTTTGCAAAAATATTGATCTCCACTTAGTGTCGTTTTTACAACCAAAATAAAACTTATTAATTTGCAATGAAACTATTTTATTTATTTATTTTGTTAATCACATGTAAGATACATGTTTGAATGTGAATGGTGACACAACAACGACATTAGTACAAAAAACTAGAGACTATATTGTGGACTAATTTCGCTTATTTATCCCAAAATTTAGTGCTCCTATATGTATATGTACTTTTGTAAAAAAAATATGTATATGTCCTTCCTCTTCTCATTTATTGATATCAACAACATTTAATACTCAATGTATCTTTCATATGCATTAAATTTCGTCTATCGTCAAAAAAAAAAAGTTTGGCATAATCTACTAGATTATTGTTAATCTTCCTGACTTCAGATAGCTAAAAACGAACTATCCATTAAATGAGAGTGATCTCACAAACTAACAATGAGGTAAATTAGAAAGAAAAAAAACAACATAGCTTAGAAAGATTTGATGTGTTAGTTTTTTTTTTAATCTGTTAATTCTAACATCAAGAGAAAACCAAATAAAAAAACCCACAAATTCTATGGCGCTAATGTTTCAGTTCTACCACAAACATCGATCACATATTTATTATGTAATTATATCCTGTCACATCAAATTTCTCAAACATGATTACAACATGAGATATTTTCAAAAATACATAGAAATTATACTACAATGTAATAAAGTTGGAAATGAAACATTAGCGTTTGTATGTTGTTCATTTGGTGAACTAGTTTGCTTCTGCAAGGGTTGAGTTTGTAAACTCTAATTTCAATATATATATATATGTACTGATAAAAACTAATTTCAAGTTTTAAAAGTACTGCAAACGTATTATATTATTTAGCCCGAAGAAATGATAGCAAAAGATTCCAATTTCGTCGTAATGAATAAACTAGGAGCATGGATAGGGAGTACACAAGTGATGAGAGGCAGCATGGGTGACGGTGAAAGTAAAAAAACTCAAAAGTGAGTTCGGAGGGAAGCCCCTTTTGTTAGTATCGTGTTTCTTTGATTAAACTAGTGGAGGTGGGGTTTTTTTTCTGATGTCGTAAAACAAGTTTTATTGATTAAAGAAACCGTCGTAAACCTAAAAAATAGTATAAGTAATTAAAACGATACGTAAAAATCAAAATTACATTACCGAGACAGAGGAGGTGGGTGCGTTTTGGGAGGTGAGCAGCATCAAAGATTGTTTAAAAACACTCACATGAAGGAAATAGCTATAACTGTATAAAATATATTTTAGATTTTGACCTCTTTTTACTACCCATTAAAGTTGTGTACAGACTAAGTTGATAAGAATATTAACTATGGGCATTCCGATTTTTAGTTCAGGTTGAATGGGATCGGATTTTAAATTATGTGAGTAGAAATATTTTGGAACCATATAAAAATTGAAAACCTTTTTTAGTTCGGTTGGGGTTTAATTGGATTCGGGTAAGTTATCAAAATTTAACTGAAATCTAATATTAAAATAAAACATATTTAGATACTGTTTTAATTCGGATTTCAAATCTAAAATACCAAAAAACCCAAAAATCTTTATAAAGAAACGAATTACTAAAACCCCTTATAAAACCCATATATTATATCTTATATGTGTAGTTGTGTATCTATTGTTTTGGGTTTTGCTGTTATCCGTTTGGATTTTGGTTTCTATCCGACTTAAATCAAAAAGCATAATAAATCCATTTAGAGTCCATCCGGATTATTATGGCTAACAGAAACCAAACCGAATCTCTTTTTTTTCTGGTCTATTTCGAAAAATACTTTAGAACCTGATCCTGTTTTCATGTCGAGACCTAAGAGATACTTTAGCTTTGGTTTTTTTTTCAGTAACAGTGAAAATATTACAAGACTATTATTTTAATTAAATACTAATTTCTATTATCATATGTCAATAGCTCATGTTTTCGGTATATGTACAAGATAAGAAGTAATGTAGGCGGCAATAGAAATTTCATTGAACATAGTGAATAGAGTAACTAATGATTTAACTAAGCATATTAATAAATGTGGTTAATTTGTCTGCATGCACGCTCCAAAAGCAAAATGCTTTAACGCGGCCGCTAATTAATGGTTGTTCTAGCTAACCTAATTATACTAATAGTATAACATTGTTGAAGACCTTTTTTCAATGCTAGAGACCGATTTATTACTACTAAATGAAGATAAGGCTAAATATTTGTAAAGTAAAAGGTTTTCACTTTATTAATTCATTTCACTCATACTTTCGATTACAATAAAGAAATAGTTAATATATTCAAGATAATTACAAATTTATAAAATACCGAGTGATTGTTTTTTATAGACATTTTAGAAGATAAGTGAGAACATATGTTGATAAAATCATCTTGTCAGGTAGAATATTTTAACACCGGTTGCTGAGTTTCGTCGTGTACTTTGTACGATCCACTCCTCTTTTGTTTTGTACATCAGACGACTGTTGCTGCAAGTTTTTGTCTTCAGCTGGTTGCTTTGAAGCTTAAGTTTGAGGTAGAGTCTTCTTAACCCAAATCTTGTTCAAAGTCTCTGATTCAACTGGAAGTTTCATTTGTTTCTTACTTTGTGAAACAAAAATCAATTTCATCGTTGGCTCGTTCTTGATATCCCCCCTCAAACTTTGTGTGGGTGGAACCGAGACACCAAGTTTGAAGTGTAGTTCACAAAATGAGGATGATGGAAGTGACTTTGTAAAGATGTCTGTGATTTGATGATACCCAGAAATGTGTTTAACTATCAAGGTTCCAAGTGCCACTCGTTCCCGGACATAGTGATGATCCATATCAAAATGTTTCGTGCGAGCATGGAAAGCAGGATTTGCTGTGAGATACACAACATAGAGATTGTCACAATAAAGGATAGGAGTTTCAATGAGAGGAATACCAACATCACAAAGAACATATCTTATCCATTTCAGTTCTGAAGCCACTTCTGACAGACTTATGTACTCTGCTTCTGTGGAGTTTTTTGAGATTGTTGGCTGCTTTTTAGATGACCAAGATATCAGATTATTGCCAAGATATCAGATTATTGCCACTATATGCACTTAAAGTGCAGTCTGTGTTTCTGTTGAAGCAGATCCCCATTGTAATAGTCCCTTTCACATATCGTAGTATTCTTTTTAGCAATTTGTAAACATCTCTATGTTGATCATTGATTGGCAGTTGAGTAAAAACTTCTTCCGTGTTTTCTGAGGTTTCTAAGTTACCTGCTGGTGATGGCTATAAATTCTGTTCCAATGACACAGGTTGTAAGCTGACTGTTGTTGACCCTGAAGACATAGGTCCTGGATTTGAAGTTTCATCATTGTTAGTTTGCACTATTACATGAGGTGAGGGCAGCTTTTCCTTGAGCTTGAAACTGTTAGTAAGTAACTTCAAATGGGAAATTCTGCTCATCAAAGAGTACATGCCTACTCACATATACACGGCCTGTAGGAGGATATAAACATCTACATCCTTTGTATTTTGCATTATATCCCAGGAACACACACTTAGTGATTTGGGATCGAATTTGTTTTCAGCATAATCTCGGAGAGTTGGAAAGCAAGCACAACCGAATGTTCTTAATGAGGTATACTCTGGTATCTTGCTATTCAATACTTTATATGGACTTTGATTCTTATCCAAAGTAGTAGAAGACAAGAGGTTTATTAAGAAACTGGCTGTGAAGAAGGCTTCCATCCAATACTTTTGAGGAACCTTACTTTGGAACATCATAGACAGACCGAGTTCTATATAATATGTCGAGTTCTTTCTGCTAAGCCATTCTGCTACAGTGTATATGGACACAAGATAAGTTTTTAAATCCCTGACAATTGCAGGTGCTGGAGAAATATTGTTAACAAATTCACCACCTCTGTCGCATTGAAAAGTTCTGATCTTTGAATCAAACTGTGCTTCAACCATTTTTTGAAAAGTGAGAAAGATTGAGCAAAATTCTGATTTATTCTTTAAGGGATAGAGCCATCAATGTCTTGAAAATTTGTCGATAAGGATAACATAGTATTCAAAACCTTGAACAGACATTAATGGAGCAAGACCCCAGAGATCACAGTGGATCCGTTCTAAAGGCCTTGAAGCAGAAAAACAGGAAGTAGAAAACAGTAAATGACTATTCTTCCCTAATCGACATGCTTCACACAGACTATGAGAAAGCTTATTTAGACTGATGAGCTTATTTTGTGAAAGTTGCTGAAGGATCTTATCGTTTGGATGACCGATTCTCTTGTGTCAAACTTCAAAACTTGCTGACTATTGTTTATTTGAGTAAAACATTTGAAACTTTGAGTCCTCCAACACGTATAGGTCATGTTTCTTTCCATAGTCAGTAACTTCTTTTTTGTCTTGTCCTTAACAAGAACCTCATTAGCATCAAACTTGTCAATACATGGATAGTCTGAAGTAAGCTTAGAAACATACAAGAGAGATTTTGCAATGTCAGGGCATACTAAGACATTTTTAAGTGGAATATTAATTGAGGTTGATGGCAAGCTTGTTGAGCCAACATGAGTTATTGGCAAGAAGTTTCCATCTCCTATGAGGACTGAATCTGAGCCATGATATGGCTTAGCATGATGCAGCCTTTGATTTGTGTTGGTGATGTGAGATGTTGCACCAGAGTCAAGGTACCATTCATTTCCAGAGACATCAGTGACATCTGTTATATGTAAAGCTGCTAAAGTTGTTGGGACATCTTCAGTTTGGTATCTATTGTCAAAGTGATGCCATCATTTCAAAGCATTGTGTCCTGTTTTTCCACAAATCTGACATATTGTTTTATTATCTTGTCATACGAGGATTGTGAACCAGAGGATGTTGATATTTGCTGATGAAATCCGCTTTCTCTGGTTAAGAAATCTCCTCTGCCTCTGCTACCAAATCTTCCATATGCACTTCCTCTGCCATGACCATTGTATCCAGAGGGTGAGTTGGATCTTGTAACATTGAATGCTAGATGTGGAGAGACGGTGAGGCCAGTGTCATAGCCTATGATTATGTTATCATAGTTTGTAAGCCGAGGAACAATATCTTCAAAAGAGGGGCTTGGAGTTGTGTCCATCATGCCTTCAATACTTGTCTTGATGGGCTCGTATTCTCTCCCAAAACCATGAAAAGCAGCAAAGATCTTCATTTTCTCTTGTACTGGACTTCCTATAGAGGTAAGTTGATCACACACTTCCTTTATTTCCTTCAGATAAACTATCATTGACTTATCATTTTTGGAGATTGTCTGCAATTTCCTTTGCAGTTCAAAAAGTCGAGATGAAGAAACTCTATTGAAATGGTTGTCTAGAGCACTCCATACGTCTTTTGATGTAGGTGAGTCCATCACAACACTTAGTATATCTTCTAAAAAGGAACCGAGAAGCCAAGATTTGACAAATTGATCGGCACGAACCCACAGAGCATAGTCAGGATTGGCAGTATCTTCGACTCTTCCTCCTATGGTTAGAACAAGAAGCCTCTGGTCTGGTCGAGTTGTAGCTCCATTGATGAAACCTAACAGACCTTGACCTGAGAGGAATGTTTCGAATTGAGTTTTCCATAATATGTAGTTCTTTTCAGTTAATTTAATTGTAACACAATTGGTGATATTTAGGGAGATTTGAGAAAAGGATTCAAGAGCCATTGTCTGAGCTCTGATACCATGAAGAGAAGGCTAAGAATTTGTAAAGAAGAAGGTTTTCACTTTATTGATTCATTTCTCTCATACTTTCGATTGTAGAGTGATTGCTTTTTATAGACATTTTAGAAGACAAGTGAGAGCGTATGTTGATAAGATCTTCTTGCCATGTATGATGGTTTAACACGCGGTTTCAATCAGCAGAGGATCAAATCGGTTGCTGAGTTTCGTCGTGTACTCTGTACGATCCACTCCTCTTTTGTTCTGTGCATCAACGACTGTTGCTGCATGTTTTTGTCTTCAGCTGGTTGCTTTGAAGCTTCGGTTTGAGGTAGAGTCTTCTTAACCCAAATCTTGTTCAAAGCCTCTGCTTCAACTGGAAGTTTCATCTGTTTTTTACTTTGTGAAACAGAGATCAATTTCATCGCAGGCTCGTTCTTGATACTAAAAACCATCTATCTTTTCTAGTGTAAATATCAAAAAAATGTTTGTTTCAAAGTGATACAAGATTGATAAACTTGATATGTATATAGAATTATTACGTGGGAGTAGAGAACACAAGCCAAAGAGTTCATGCTAATTTATGACTTAAAACCAATAATCGAAGTGGAAGCCAACCTCCAAGTTTATACTACTCAGACTACACAGCTCAGATTGCACATTCCGTAAATTAAGTCTGAGTCGGAATAAATGTAGTGATCACCATCAGGAGATTCAAGACTATCAAATCAAACAACATTTAGTCGTCACAAGACGTGTTTGCTTAGCCGTGCACTAATCTAAGAGAAGATGGATTCATGAAATTTTATATAAAAAATTTCAACATTTATGCTCTTAGATACGTCATAAAGACGTGCTTGCTTAGCTGCCTCCACCATTCTTCGCCCCTTCTAATCAGAGATACTCATGAATCTATAATCTTTTTGAATCTTTAAATCACATAAAATAAGTGTGAAATGATACAAAAGATCCATATCCTTGATTTGTGATCTTTTGAATTTAAGATTTTGGTGGGTGTATAGATGTTGGAGGTACTTGTTGGGGCTTTCTCCTTGTTTCAATAAGAAAATTTTCAAAAAAAATCTTATAGCAATTCCTATGTGAATCTTTGTTAATGTTGAATGACCGAAGCACAATTGTTTCCTTGATCACAGATTTCGATTCTTAGGAAGAAGGTACGAAGAGTGAAGCTGGGATATATAGATCATCCGATCTACCTCTTTCTGATCTCTTTAATCAGATTTTATAGGACATTTGAAGTTTCAGAATCTGTAACATGGGACACACCACCCTTTTAAGTTAAAACTAGTTTTGCATGAAACGAGACATCCAAGAAATAAAGAAAAATGTTTTGGGTGGGAATTTACTTACAACAGATTAACAATTTTCACTAATTGTACTTCTCAGATAATTGATAGGGAAATGGGTTTTGGAAAAAGAACTAAAAAAAACTTGAAACTTCTTAATTTGCAAAGATTCCACGTGTTCTACATGGCAAGGAAAAAAAAAAACAGATTATTAGGGTTACTCGAAACCTAGAAGGCAAAAATGAAAGATAAATCTAGAAGACGTTTTCTTTATATGCTCATATTCTCTGCACATATGAGACCAATATATTTTTTTTGTTAAAAAAAAAACACATATGAGACCAATTAAAGAGTTAGTTCTCTCCAAAGTTCTTGCACCAAATCTGTGTAGGAATTGGGTTTACCGGCATGTGTGGCCTTTGCTGAAATCAAATCAAAACTATTCTCAGATGGTGATCACCAAACAAGAAAGTAGCGTGGAAATACACTGGCAATTTAAGTGCTCTAAGTAGTTAGGTTGACTATTCAAAATCTCAAATCTTTCCAATATTTTTATTTTAGTCCCTATACTTTATATATCTTCTAAATAATCCTATTAAATTTAATAATATTTTATAAATTTAATTATCTCATATAAAATCAAATAAGTACATTAAATTAAAATAAAATCTACTACTATATTATTTAAGCAACTATAAAAACAATTTAACCAGTTTTCATGTGTTATATTACATAAAATGCCACTGTATTTTTATAAAATTAAAACTAAATTAAACAATCTATAGAAGGTTAAAATAGTCAAAAATTTATGCAACCAAAATCCAATAAAAATTCCAAACAGAATCTTTTAAATAATTATTAGTTTTTAAAAAATAAAACTTATTTTCTCTCTCCTAATAAATATATAAAAAATTTAAATTAATTTTAAAAAATTGAATAAAAAATCCAAACATAATCTTTTAAATAATTATTAGTTTCAAAAAATAAAACTTATTTTCTCTCTCTCCTAATAAATATAAACGAAAAATATAAAACTAAATTTTATATTTTGATTATATTCTTACTTTATAAGTAATATGGTACATTTAAATAATAGTTTCTAAATTAGAATTATTTATCAAAAATTAATATTTATCATTCTATTCATGTACAATTATATATTTTTTTAAAGTAGAAAATATTTATATGTCAAACTTTAATTAACTATTTTGATCATAATTTAAATTCACTATTTGTTTTAATTTTAGCAAATGTTAAATTAGATAAGAATATTTATGAAGATAATATATCTACTATAAATTTATATAATAATTTTGAATAATAATTATTGTTAATTTCGTAATTAATAAATTAGATTTTTATCTGATTTTGTAAACTACTTAATATCTCTATACTCATATTAACAAATTAAAATATTTGATACGATTTGATTTTAAATTAAAATTAAAAAAATTAAATCTATTCAAAATAAATAAATTTAGATCAGTAGAACAAATTCAAATTAAATTATGGACGAAAATTAAAATTATTTAAAAAAAAATTTGTTAACCAATTACAAAATTAAGGTTTGAGATCTATAGATATTAATTTGAATTTGGTTAACAATTTTCGTCCATAATTTTCGTTAAATCGTTATTCAAATCATTCCCATAAAATATCCGAATATATAGCAATAATGAAATGTTTGAATATTCTAACCATAATTGTTGATTTTAATATTTCCTAAATCTAATTTCTTCTTATCAATCTAACTTGATTAGCAAGATAATTTCATTAATATTCTCATTTGAATTTTCAAAACTTCCGCTAAAAGATTCCTAATAAATAGTTAACAATCCTTATAAATACACACAACCTTTTGGAAATGAAAGATCGACACATTAGCTTTTCTAAATTCTAGATTTTTTTAAGCTTCTGATGGTTCTTGATCTATATATTCAGCACTATTATTTTAATGATGTAAAATAAAATTTTGTTTGATTTGTTTTGATCATTTGTATATAGGTTTAGCTTTTGATTGTTATTTTGTTTTATTTGTTTTGATCATCTGTATACATGTTTAGCTTTTGATTGTTATTTTGTTTTCTTTGTTTTGATCTATACAGGTTTATGAAAATCATGCAGAATTATTTGGTTGATTGTTAGAACAACTTAAGTGATTAAGGTAATCATTCATTGGTGAAATTCATATGGAACTTAAGTGGTTCAAATGTAACTAAATGGGTGGGATTAAGCGTAAACAAGAAAACCGGACACAACTGAAAATTTATCTAAGAAGAAGAAACTCTTGCAAGCGTAGGATGTCTTTTCAACCATATGCGAACGCTCTCTTTCCTTTTTCTTAATTTTGATAGTAGTCATATTACATATATTCTTTGAAATAATTTGGTTCTAAAATTTAATTTAAAATTTATCAAATAAAAATTCTCCCGCGCTACATGTAATTTAATTTAATTTAAGCATTATCGAAATAGTTTTATTGAATGTATTTTACATGTAATTTTATTTGTTTGGTATGTTTTTTTATTATTAATATATATTTTTGTATAATCATGTAACATCTTACTTTTAAACATTGCTTGCAAGTTGCAACCATTTTTCTAATGTAAAATTTATATTTATGTATGAAAGTTTTATCATTATTATTAACTTCTGTTAATATTGAAGTTTATAATACAAAATAGAAAAAAAGTTTTAGAACATATAAGCTTCATTTTAATGTTGAACCATCCTCAAAATAAGGTTTCCTATTGGAATTGCCCTTACGTGAGGTCCAATGTCAAAGCTCCAAGACTGAAGACTCCTAACAATTGTGAGTAATGTTGTATATTTTTCGTTGGTGTTAGTGCAATGCCCAATAATATCAACATTTGATAAGAAGAAAAACACTTCCTCAATGATTCATACTTCCTTTGATTTTTTAGACAAATCTTAGCCATTTTCTGACTTACCTGATAATATTGTCACTTCATCCGGTCAAGACCAAATTTTCTTGGATAGTTCTACCTAGATTATCCAATATGCCAAACAAAACTTTATTTATTCGATCATGAAAAAGTTTCAAACGCACTTGGATTCCCATGAGCCAAAATACATCTGAATTCAATCTTGATTTTTAGCTTTAGCGCAATTCAATCAGGCAACTCACTGTCCATAATGTTTGGATGGATATTAAAGAGATAAGTTAGGTTACATGAATAATGAATTAGACCAATGTTTTTTTTTTGGGTTTTAATGTTTAGACCAATGTTGTTTACATTAGGGAAGTGAATAAAGATGAATCTTTCTGATTTTGCCTTGGTTGGGAAAAGATACTATAGGTTATCAAATAAAGGTCACATTGTTACCTTGATTTTGCCATTGGTTGGCTGTTTCTTTTTGTTGTTCTTCTTCTTTCCTTTTTTTTTGGTATTAAAAGATAATTAAGAAGGCAAGTAAAGCACTAAGACAAAGCAGCAATGAGAATCTAATTTTGAAATCAATGTCAACCTACATATTTACAACTGACCCTTTTTAACCGGAATATAATCAATCTTTTTAACCGCCGGTTCTAACGTAAAAAACAAAATCAACATTTCATTCTATCTCCCACCAAAGGTCGTTGACTCTCAACCGCGTCTTCTTCCTCCTACAACCTTGATTAGACGTGACCGGAGTATAATGGCTGAACTACGATCGCGCTCTCGGAGAACAGAGGAGGTATACAGATCTCTATGTCTTCTCCTTTGTTTCGTTTTCGTATTAGTTTGATTAAATTAGGTTTATATTTTGCAGAGCAATTGGGCCACAATTTGCTGCTCAGCTTTCTCTTGTCTCCAGCTTTACTGGGCACGTCTTATCCTGCGTAAATGGTTCAATGTTTCTTCCACTGAATCGGATTATAGCGCTGATACTGACGATGACTACCAAGAGATCGTCACCGTTTCCGGCAATCAAGGTCAGCCTCACTCTGATTTCTCCGGGAATAATTAAGTTTTTCATACTCTTTTTATGAATGAATCTGAATTTGGTTTAGCAGAATTTGATTCTGGAGTTGCCAAGGCTGAATGTCTCAATACTGATGGTAATGTGATCGTGTTATAGCTTTGTTTGTTTAGGCTATTTTTTTCAGTTATAGAGTTTACATTAGATGAACATTATTGGTCATTTGTTTATATTCAAACTAATTTTCAGATGGGCCTAAGCTTAGAAGACGAAATTCTGAAACTTTCAGGGTTCAGTATATAGACACTAAAGCAATCAGGTCTTTGATTTCTCTACTTATCTTGTTGTCTTGCTGATTGTTGCATAAATGTATTTGGTTTATGCTATATTGTTGAGCATTGCTTAAAGAAGTTCCATTGTTTTTATCTGTGCGAAAGTGCTTCTCTTTTTGCTTAACTTCACCCATAGTGAGGCCTTGGTATGTGGTTTTGATGTAGCTAGAATCTGTGCTGGGACATGGAATGTGGGAGGAAGAGTACTACCAGCTGAATTGGATATTGATGGTTGGATAGATACTGTTGAACCTGCGGACATTTATGTTCTTGGGTATGGTTGTTTTTTTTCTTTGAAGCTTTCCTTTTAACTATGCTGAATGAGATATGTACTCTGTTTTATATTTCAAATGCATCTTGCGGTTCAGTTTTCAGGAAATCGTTCCCTTAAATGCTGGAAATGTTTTGGGTATTGAGAATGACCAGCCTGCTTCTGAATGGGAGAACATGATACGGGATGCATTAAACCGAGTTCGACCTAGAAAGCTGAAGTTTGCAAGTCACAGTGATCCCCCTTCTCCGTCAAAGTTTAAATCATCGAAAGAGGTCTCTTATAATGTAGAAGATATGTTTACTGAAACCAGTCATGATACTTGCGATGCGATTTGTTCAATGGATAAGAAACCAAGCTCTATTGAAAGCATGGACAGACCGATAGTAAGCGAAGATTCAATTGCTAATATAGACGTTTTGGGTTCTAGTTCAACCAATGATAATGCATCTTGCTTGCCAATACAAGAATATCTACAGAGGCAATTTTCATCACCAAATATGCCGGAACGTTCTCTCTCTGTGCAGATTAATAGTGATTCCCAAAGGGAAGAAAGATTTAGTTACACTGAAAAAGTTGGTTTGAGCTGGCCAGAGTCTCCACTGAGGCTGCTAAATCATTATGTTGCAGAAAAACGTGGTTCCTTCAAGTCAGTAAATCTAACTATCACAAATCTGAGAAAACCATCATATGTACGGATTGTGAGTAAACAGATGGTTGGTGTGTTTCTCACCATCTGGGTTCGGAAGAGCTTGCGCAAGCACATAAACAACCTTTGTGTATCTACTGTTGGTGTTGGTATTATGGGCTACATTGGTAACAAGGTCTTGATTTCTCTTATTAGTCCCCCTAAATAAATATTTTGTATGCTAGCAATAACTTACGGTTTCTTTCGGTGTTACAGGGATCTGTATCTGTGAGCATGTCAATCTATCAAACACCGTTTTGTTTCTTGTGCACACATTTGTCATCAGGGGAAAAAGATACAGATCACCAGAAAAGAAACGATGATGTACGTGAAATTCATAGAAGAACACAGTTTCCTCCGCATTCTTTAAATGCCAATGGGCTTCCAAGAAGCATCCGTGATCATGAGTACGTTATTTAATCTCAGTTGGTCCACTGTGCCACAATTTCTCGTAATTTATGAACATAACAAGATGAACCTTCTGTAGAAGAATAATCTGGCTGGGAGATCTGAACTATCGGATTAACTTGTCGTATGAGAAGACACATGAGCTTATTGCAAGAAAAGAATGGCAGAGATTGGTAGAGAATGACCAGGTAAATCACAAAGTCCTAACGTTTATGACTTTATGTTTTTAAAGTTATGTACGAAGCAAAATATTTGATAGAGGGTCCAAGCCAAGATTGAAATGTCATGTCTTATTCTTTGGTAGCTTTCAAGAGAAATGACAAAAGGGAACGTATTGGAGGGATGGTCAGAGGGAACTTTAGATTTTGCGCCAACATACAAATATGAAATCGATTCAGAAAACTACATTGGAGATGATCCAGAATCCGGGAAACGTAAACCAGCCTGGTATTGTCTTCATACACTGTTATTCAACATTTTTCCGTACTAGGCACAAACAATAAGTTTGAAGCGACTGTGGATTGATCAGGTGTGACCGCATCATTTGGAATGGAAAGGGCATAAAGCTTTTAAGTTACAGAAGGAATGAGATTAAACTATCGGATCATCGCCCTGTCACAGCCACGTTCTTGGCCGAGGTTGAGGTTTTGTCTCCACGAAAACTTCAGCGTGCGCTTGCACTCACATACGCTGAGATCCAAGGCCATGGAGCATTTGCAGACGCCTAAGTACGTACCCTCTCCAGTCAGATTCCATGTTGTGTAAAGTAATTTTACAACTTGTATTCATTTCTTACATTCTATAATTCTCATCTTAGGAATGTATAAATAGTGTTCATGTAAAAACATAAATATACTTGATTTGTAAATAGAATACAGACGGAGATCAAAGACTGTATTTCATGTAAATACATTTTTATTTGGATGATATAAATATGGAAAAATGAGTTGAGATGTATATATAATATTATAGAATTAGATTAGACTAACATAGCTAAACTTATATGATGAGTTTTTTGAAGTAGATTGGTCGATTGAAGACGTTTTTCTTAAAATAGAAAGCAAATATTAAAACTAATACCAAAAATATTCTTCTCAAATGCTTTTCTCCAAAATATTCTCATCAGACCAAATCCTAAATGCGATTAAAGAACCTTCCATAACTTCTTCTATCTTTCTCTCTAATGACAATAGTAACTGATGGGCTTAAGCCCATATCTTACTAATAGTCAATTAACATAGACTTAAGCCCAAAAAGATCTTCACTCACTTCACTTCCTTACTTGATCACTCATTTTATTTTTCAATCCCATTTTCCCAAAGAAAGACAATCACAAATCCCCATGAAAATTCACAGAGCTTAGAGTTAGAATTCTCTACTATCTCAACCCGACGAGTTGACTCAGATCACACACCACTCAGAGCAGATCATCGCACAATGGGAGGAAAACAAGACTCAGCAAAATCAGAATCCATGGCGACGACGACGAAGACGACTCCAGATCTACTCAACAGTAGTTTCTTCTCTCTCAAATCCCTAAAATTGAAAACTAAACAACAAGAGCTCTTGATCCGTGTCTCGATCCTCGGTCTCGTCTACGTCTTAGCTTTCATAGCTCGTCTCTTCAGTGTTCTCCGTTACGAATCAATGATCCACGAATTCGATCCGTATTTCAATTACCGTACAACTCTCTTCCTCACAGAGAAAGGCTTCTACGAGTTTTGGAACTGGTTCGATTCCGAGAGTTGGTATCCACTAGGTCGAATCATCGGCGGTACGCTTTATCCTGGTCTTATGGTCACCGCCGCACTAATCTATTGGACGTTACGGTTTCTTCGATTCTTCGTTCATATCCGTGAGGTTTGTGTGTTAACGGCACCGTTCTTCGCGTCTAATACGACTCTCGTTGCATATTTCTTCGGTAAAGAGATTTGGGATACAGGAGCTGGACTTGTTGCTGCTGTTCTAATCGCAATTTGCCCTGGTTACATTTCTCGGTCTGTAGCTGGATCTTATGATAACGAAGCTGTTGCGATTTTCGCGCTTTTGTTGACGTTCTATCTCTTTGTTAAAGCTGTGAACACTGGCTCGTTAGCTTGGGCTCTTGGCTCTGCGTTTGGTTACTTTTATATGGTTTCAGCTTGGGGAGGATATGTGTTTATTATTAACTTGATTCCGCTTTATGTATTGGTGTTGTTGATTACGGGAAGGTACTCGATGCGGCTTTATGTAGCTTATAATTGTATGTATATCTTGGGGATGTTGCTTGCAATGCAAATTCGGTTTGTTGGTTTTCAACATGTTCAATCTGGTGAGCATATGGGTGCAATGGGCGTCTTCTTGCTGATGCAGGTTTGTTTCTCTTGTTAGAGTAGAGTGTAAAGATTAAATCTTTGCTGATCGCGTACTAACTTTGTTCTATTTGTATAGGTGTTTTACTTCTTAGACTGGGTAAAGTACCAGCTTAATGATACGAAGTTGTTCCAAACGTTTTTGAGGATAACTGTGACATCTGCGATTTTGGTTGGTGGTGTTGCTTTGGGTGTTGGAACTGCGTCTGGCTATATATCTCCGTGGACTGGTCGATTTTACTCATTGCTTGACCCGACTTACGCAAAGGATCACATTCCTATTATAGCATCTGTTTCTGAGCATCAGCCTACGGCATGGTCATCTTTCATGTTTGATTACCATATTCTGCTCTTCCTTTTCCCTGCGGGTCTTTACTTCTGTTTCAAACGATTGTCAGATGCTACGATATTTATCGTCATGTATGGTCTTACTAGCTTGTACTTTGCTGGTGTCATGGTCCGGCTTATTCTTGTCGCCACTCCAGCGGTTTGCCTTATCAGTGCCATAGCTGTCTCTACTACTATCAAGAATTTAACTTCTCTGTTAAGGACAAAACAAAAGGTTCCCCAGTCTGGTTCCACGAAAGGAGCTGGTAGTTCAAAAGCCTCTTCAAAGGTGAATCTTTAATGTCCCTGTTCCCATAAGTTTGATACAGCCTTGAATTTTCATCTCCTCATCCTGCTTCCTTTGATAAGGTTTAAAACTATTGTAACATTTGCCACGTACTTTGAACTGTAGCACATTTCTCTGCCTAAAGGAGAAAATTTTAATACTTCTCTCCTATGTCTTAGCAGGTTACACTTGATCAGTCTCAACCTTTCCAGAAGAATGGTGCTATTGCTCTTCTTCTCGGTGTATTTTATTTGCTCAGTAGATATGCTATTCACTGCACATGGGTAACATCAGAGGCATATTCATCTCCCTCAATTGTCTTAGCTGCAAGAGGAGCCCATGGGAACAGAATCATCTTTGATGATTACCGCGAGGCCTACTACTGGCTTAGGCAAAACACTCCCACTGATGCTAAGATCATGTCGTGGTGGGACTATGGGTATCAAATCACTGCAATGGGAAACAGAACTGTCATCGTAGATAACAATACCTGGAACAACACACATATTGCTACTGTTGGACGTGCCATGTCTTCTTATGAAGATGAGGCATATGACATCATGAGGTCACTTGATGTGAACTATGTACTGGTCGTCTTTGGGGGTGTTACTGGTTATTCTTCAGATGATATCAACAAGTAAGTCTTTGAAGTTTTCTCTTGTATGTTCCTCTTCTTGTTTATTACTGAATATGTAGCTATTGATTGTGTGTTAACCATATATGACACTAATTGGTGGCTTGTAAAGCATATAATTTTTTATCTTCTTTTTGAAAATTTGACTTAGTTGATGTGTAGATTTATTGGTCATCTTGAAATGTGGGTTAGGTTCTTGTGGATGGTGAGAATTGGAGGCGGAGTATTCCCAGTGATCAAGGAACCTGATTACCTTGTAAATGGCGAGTTTCGTGTAGACAAGGGTGCATCGCCAAAGATGTTGAACTGTCTCATGTAAGTTTCACCCTCAACACTATCTACTTTTAGCATATATATATATAATTTATCTCACAAAAATGAGTTAAACGTTTGAACACAATGCAATTCATCATAAATGTATTTTCGTGTATAGGTACAAGTTATGCTATTACAGGTTTGGTGAGCTGACCACAGAATACGGCAAGCCAACCGGGTATGTTCAACACTTGTACTTGCATTTTGAAGATAATTTACTTATTGATAGGGTGAAAAAACCTGGGTGTTGAAATCATTGGCAGGTATGATAGAGCAAGAGGGGTGGAGATAGGGAACAAAGACATCAAACTGGAACATTTAGAGGAAGCTTACACAACATCCAACTGGATTGTTCGTATTTACAGAGTCAAACCTCCTACGAACAGGTTGTGACCTTTTTGAGAGGCTTTCATCTCACAAAGTTGTTTTTAGATGGTTGATAGTTTCGAGGAAGAACGATACAATTTCGGATTTGGTTTTATCTTTACGAAGAGACAATTTTTGTAGCTTGTTGAAACCTATTTGTATTGGTTTGTTTTAGCTTATTTTTAAACAGTTTCTGATATCTAATCTTGCTTAGAAAAATGATCGAGCCCAAGCTAACTAAACATGAATGCTAAAAAGATTAGAGGCGAAAAAAAAAATTAACCAAATGCAAAACCAATGAATTATATATAATACGGCAAATAAAATCCTGACGCTTAAGGTCCTAAAACTAAATCAAAACCAAACTGAAAAAATGACGAGTCAATCCAATTGTTCATCTTCTAAAAGTTCCACCTAAAAGCGAACTGTTAATACCTACTACATCCTAAGATGTGGGTTCCATAGCTGCGGTTGTGGTGGCGGTAATGACATCACAGGTTGCAGACCGTAGTGGAGGCTGACCGGAGGAGCAGGTGGATATAGTGCCGGAGGAAATGGTTGTGGCACCATGAAAGTAGGAATAGGCATTGCAGGACAACCGTTTGGAAATCTTGTTCCAAATATGAGATGCGGTTGGTAACTGTATCCTCTGAATGGAGGTTGTGGAGGTAATATTGACGCTGGAGCGGCCGCTCTACTTAAGATAGGGTGGTCGTGAGGACTTGGTGTTGGCGTTGACGAAACAACATTCCGAGACATGTTATTAGATTGTTGAAAATGAAGTCTATCCTCTTTACATTGGGCCAGAGAGACGTATATATGTTTGTTTCCCACCATCTTCCCATTCATCTTGAGCATCTGTGGATTTTAAAAGAAAAAAAAAAACTTAATTAGTTGTGAGTTACTTCATGAAGAAGGAAACACTAAAACAAGCCATTACTTGATTTACAAACTTACAGCTTTAGAAGCTTCCTCGCTCGTCGAGAACTCGACAAATCCAACACCCTTGCTCATACTATTGGACTGGACCATAACCTACAAAATTCATATGTTAAATTTGACTAATACGGCTTAGTCACAAATTCAAATTAAACTCTTTACTCATAGATTCCATACGTACCTTGCACGAAGTGATGGTTCCAAACTCAGAGAACAATTCTTGAAGCATTTTGTCGTTAACATAATCCTCAAGATTCTTTACATAAAGATTCAAACCTTTACGTGTTCTCACATTTCGTCTTGCTTTTTCTATTTTGAATTTGGCTGTAAGTTCCTCAACTCTGTTCTTTTTCTTTTGAGCCCTTCCAGCATACAACTCCTTTTCATCGACTGTTGTCCCATTCATTGTCTCTATTGCACTAACCGCAGCTTCAGCCTTCTCGAAATTTACAAACCCAAATTTTTTCGATTTGCCTTTTCCATCTCTCATCACCACCGCGCTAGTAATTTCTCCAAATTCCTCAAAAATCTTCTTCAAATCAGCATCGGTAGCAGTCTCCGCCAAATTTTTAACATAAACATTAGTGAAAACCGGAGATTCATCCCATTGACGACGACTAATGAATGGACAAACGTGAATATGTTGATTTCGGGGATTACATGCGATATTGACTGAAAGCTCTGAGTAGAATTGGACGAATCCGTATCCTTTCGAAATTCCAGAAGCATCACAAACCACTTTAGTAGAGAGAACTTCTCCAAATAAAGAGAACATGTCGGAAAGTTGCTTGTCGTCGATAGACTCATGTAGATTCTTGACAAACACGTTACCTCGACCGCTCCTTCTCTTGCTAGGATCACGTTCTGAAAACATTATTCTCATCGGTTTTCCTTTTAATTTATTACAATTCAGTTCCTGCATCGCCGACTTTGCTGTTTTCCAAAAAAAAAACTTCGATAAAGAAGTGCACATAATCTAAATCTAAATCTAAACGTAAACATGTCTGCCGAAATCATGTAATTGACCACCTACGGAATAACAACTAAAAAGACAATAAGCGTTTTCAATTAATAGCCAATCATTCAAGTTTGCCTATGCACAATTAAATCCAAAGATACACATGTTTGCCATATCATGTATTGGCTGTATTATAAGCAAAAAAACCTAAGTGTTTAAACTAAAACCCTTTTCTTAAACAGACTAAACTCTATAAACATCCAACATAATTATATGAATACGAACGTGTAGAATATTGTAAATTACCTTTGGAACTATGGTTAAAATTGATATATGCATAACCAAGAGACGTGCCGTTGTTTCGATCACGACAAATCTTAACTGAGGAGACATCATGAGTAATTCCATTGAAAATTTTGTGTAATTCATTCTCTTCAATGCTTGAATCGAGATTTCCTACATATAACGTAAATTTCTCAAACTTATTTTTCAAAGTCATATTATTAACGTCAACGTAGTTTCTATCGCACAAGAACGAAATCCTCAAAAAAAAAAAGTGTTCAACGCATCAGGGTTAGGAAGAGATTTATATAAGAACAGATTTTTTCTTCTTCTAATAGCTGTAAATACCTTTTCCTAGTAGTACATAAAAATAGAAGTAAATTAATATTTTCTGATATCAAATATAAAATATTTACTATATTATTATTATTATTATTATTATTATTATTATTATTTTCAATACAAAAATAATTTGAATCGTCAAAGTCAGTATTATCTTTCAAAAAAAAAAAAATGTAAAAGCGCCTAATTAATACAGAAACATATGCATCTCTGTGATTATCCCAAAACCCAAAAACTGTATCTCCTCAACGCCGTCGTTGAACTCTTTCGTACCGTGCGTCAAGTCTCGGACAAGCTTGAAGATTTGTCGCCATCAGAGTTATAACCGTCTTAATCGCTGCCGCTATAAAATGACTATATCCGGCGGGGATAACTCTGAATCCGCTATTGTAACCGAACTAATGTTTCTCCGTAATCGTGTGAAGGTAGAATCTCCGAAGTACTTGTCATATTCGCAGCTTCAAATTTTCTGCTCTCTGTAGTCTCTTTGCCTATGTTTGTGCCCCTTGGTGGTTTAGCATTTTGTTGGTGGAACGATTCAAATACACAGTTCCGTTTGAAATTGTGTTGAATCTTTGGTTAATTCTCATGTACAAGTGTTAGATAGTGTTGTTAATTTTGGTGAAGTTCTTTGTTTGTTCTATATCTCATCAGGAGTTAGAGGTGTCAGGTTTCAAGTTGTCAATGCCTACAGGTGAGCATATTCTTACTGTTTGATTAACTTCAAACGATTTCATTCGAAAATTTCCAAGAATTGTGATATTTATGCTGTAGATGGAAGTGAAACATGATCGGTCAGTGTCAGATTCTAGTAGCATAGTTAGGAGAAGGAGAATTAGAAAAGGAGATGATAATAGCATACCGAGTCATCTTATCTCAAAGAGATATATTGCTCTAAAGATCATTTATTTTGGTATGAGGTATGCCATATGTATTTTAAAGGTTACTTCTCCTCTCCATGCGGTGTCATGTTCCTAATCGTATGAATGAATAAATTTTTATTGTTATAGATTTTATGGCTTTTCGGCGGAGGCACAAATGGAACCAAGTGTTGAGGTGCGGTTGTGTTTTGTTTGTTTACGAATGTCTAATTTGTATAGACACGATGTCATGTGTAACTTGTGTTTCTCCCGCATTCTGAAATTTTCAAAGCGCTTGAAAGGACACGGCTTTTACTTGGTGACAAGAAACAGTCTAATTACTCTAGATGTGGGAGAACAGATAGAGGTGTTTCGTCGAACAGGGCAGGTGGATTGCTTGAGCATCTCTTGATCGTTTAGCGTAGTTTCTCTTGCATTTTACGTTCTATAATGTCTTTTACTCTCACTTGTAAATCCTTGTAGATCACCGGTTGTCAGTAGCAAATGATCTTGTGTGTCAATGATATACCTCCCATAGAATCATCTAATGTCATCAGTTTAGATATCAATTTCTCATTGTGCTGGTGTTATTCCAAAACATTGTAATAGGAGCATTCGCTAATGTCTCTAAGGTAGGCTTGTGGAAGCAATGCTCATACTTATTCGATTGTTGATGCAGGTGATTGCTTTGTTTTCAAGATCCAGACTGAAGACACCTCCTGGAGACTCGGAAAACCATGTTAATGTGAAAATGGGGGAGAGTAAGTTTACTCTGAGAATGTAATTCAGTTTAGTGATTTCCCCCTTCTTAATGGTGTTGCTGTAATTCTCTACTATCTCTGGTTTTAGGACCAGAATATGATTATGTAAGAGTTCTGAATCGTGCTCTCCCTGATGACATCAGAGTTATTGGATGGTCTCCCGTTCCTATTGACTTTCATGCAAGGTCTGTACGCTACCTTTTTTTATTCCCTTTGTTCTTATGTGCACTATTACACCTTTCAGACTCCAGAATATATGGTGAACTATTACTGGAAGGTGTATGTTTACTTTTTTTTTCCTTGGTACATACAGGTTCAGTTGCTCTGCTAGAGAATACAAATATTTCTTCTGGAGACAAAACCTGAATCTTTCGTTGCAGTAATCTCTACACTCGTTGATAAAGTCAAATACACTTCAAAGTTGAAACAATGTAGATGCTTATTTTGATTTGCATTTTCCTCTAGACCATGGGCATTGCTGGTAAGAAATTCGTTGGGGAGCATGATTTCAGAAACTTTTGCAAGATGGATGCTGCAAATATGCATTGCTATACACGACGTGTTACTTTCTTTGAAGTCTCTCCTTGTCAAAATAGGTCGGCTTTGGTAAAAACCACATTCAAGCAAATTTTCTGTCTCCCCTGTTTATGACTGCTAACTGCATTTGTATTCTTTAGAGTGATCATAGACATGTTTTAGAAAGTATAAAGGCTAAAGTCAAGTAAGACAATCGCTTCGGACCACAGGAGTTTCAGGAAGTAGGGGTTTATAATGGCAGACCATTAGGATTATAGGGTTATGACTATTGAAACTCGAATAAGGGTACGCACAGTCATGTTCTAGAAACCACAGGAACAAGAGATAATTTGCATTCTCTAGGGTACAGTGCCAGCCATTGTTAAATTCATACTAGTCATTTACTCTGTAGTTTTGTCTTTTGGTCCTAAAACCCCACATGTACTTGCTTCTTTTTCTTGTGAAGCCACGGCGGTGATCAGCTCTGCACATTTACAATGAGAGGTAGTTCTTTCCCGTGGCACCAAATCCGCTGCATGGTTGCCGTGCTATTCATGACTGGGCAGGGCGTTGAATCGGTTGATGTAAGTTCTTGGACACCTTCGTGTTTACCACATACTCTCTGGGAATAATTTGTTGATTCAATGCGTAATGCATGTCAGAATGCAGGCGATGAGATGGTCATATGTTTGATTTGATTTGCTAAAATCAATACATTCAAAGGTATTATTTTATTTTGTGTTTGGCAAAAACGATTTCAATATATTTAAAACTATTGTAGACTAATTCCTTATAATTAAAAACAGGTGAGAGATCAATTTCAAATGCCTATGATGCATCTTTGTTAGAGATCAAGGCAAACTATCCAGATGTGGAAGAGTTTATGGCCAAGTATGTAGACCTATCAAACTAACTAATCATATTTCCATGTTTTAATGGCTATTATTAATGTAGTACGTGATGTTTTCATTTTAGTTTACCAAATGATCAACTAGCGTTAACTGTCCAAGAAAATAAGTCAAAAGAGTGAAAGATTGTAAAAAAAAGAATTTTTCGATCGTTTTCCTTGGAAAACCATTTCAGAACTTGTTGATGCCACTGAGGTTAGCATTAGTGTAAGATTTTTTTTCATTTGCTATGTTTATCGACTGACTTACTAACATGGTCTAAACGTATTGTTTGTTTGTAGATTGGTAAGTGCAAGATCATGTGTACTTTTTTCACGATTGATACAGACTATTCTTGGTATTACTTTTGATGCCTAAAGTGTACCAAAACGACATACTTGGTACCTAGAAAAGAAAATGAGGTAAAAAAGTTAAAAAAAAATTGTCTGGTGTACGTGTAGAGAAGAAATACCTAAAGTTGTACCGAGGTAACTACTTATCACTATTTGTATTACTAATAAATTTAATTGATTTGTTACAAATGTTAATTTTATAGTTACACACGTACCTAAATGGATTGTTTTAAAATATAGGTACAAATTAATTGTTGGGGTGATGGATAGCACTGGTGAGACTAAGTGTATGTTGTGGGACAATAATGCATTTGAGATAGTTGGAGAATCTGTCAATGATATCTTGGAAGGTCATTGGAATGAGATAAACTATATATAATTTACATATTAGTAAAGCTTTCATTTGTTTTATTTTATCTTAATATTATTTAATACTCCTGAAGTTTTGGGAGACTTAATTGGTAAAAATTTCCAATTACTGATGAATATTAAAAAGATAACATATATAATGAGAATGACACTTACAAGTTTCTCATGTTTGGTTTGGTCATTATGCATAAATTGTTGATAATATTGAAGAGTCAGATGTTCAGGGTTCAATTACTACTAATGAGCTTTCTATCATCATGTAAAATATCATCTATATTATTATGATTTTCTAAAATCAATATGTTTATGAATCTGGATTATTAACTTAAGTTTAATACATGAACCACTTGCCTTGACTAATAGCAGTGATATGTCAGATTCTTTCGGTGTTGCTTCAACTACTCCTTCCAAACAAAGTAAAGAGGACGACTCTGATTATACATCAAAGCAGCCATCAATCTAAAAAAAACCATGTGTTTCCTCAATCAACTTGATATTAAAAAGGAAGAGATTAAAGGTGATAAGAAGTCTATCAAAGCTGATACTGAAAAGGAAGAGATTCAACGTGAGAAGAATAAGGTGGATGCTGCATCAAAGTGATTTGACAAGCAACACATTTGGAGTTTTTATTTGCTTTTTTTTTTTATTTAGGAGGTTCATGTTAGTTATGAATTTTCAAGCTTTTTTAGGAACACCAATAATGCCTACGTTGACAAGTTTAAAATTTCAGATTTTCAAATAAATGATGTTCTCCATTGTTCTTCCTTTTAAAAGATGAACAAAATATTAAGAAAGCTTTGAATCATATATTACTCTAGGATAACATTCAATCCAAAAATGTCTATTCTATATCACTAAAGGTTTGATTCATATACAAATCTAACCTAACTTTCAATCCGAAAATATAAATTCTATACACAACAACTTTGATTAATAAATAACTCTAAAGTCACCTACAATCCGAAAATGTCTATTCTATATCACTACATTAGGAAAGAGTGATACATGAATATCTTCGTTGAAAAGAAGATGATTGGAACTGTAGTTAGATAAAATGATTAAAGGTTTAACAGTTTGTGCTTTGCAAAATCTGTCAAAATGAAAATAGGAGTTTTAGGAATATTATTAATTGGATAGATAGATAATATACTAAAAATATAAATTTATTGACAAACATAGAAAGATAATATACCTATAAGGAGAATTTTTTTTCAGTTATATAAATCATTGTCAAAATTTCTAAGGATATAAATCTGAGGAAAGATTTGGTGAATATCTAAATCGGTTATATACTAGAACATTCTCATTGTAGTTCTTATCATAATTTTATACAAAAGAACAAGATTAGTTTGCATACATCTGTAAGGTAATTCAATTTGATAACATGGCCTAAATCACCATTTTATATAATTTTAGAATTAATGACTCTAACTAAAATTAGTTTGGGGTATGTTTTTTTTTTTGCAGAATGAAAAGGAGAAAAAATGATTGTGGTAATGGGAAAAAGAAGATTACCAATCAAGATAAAAAAAACGTTTCCGATCAGATGAAAATGATGAAAACCAGAATCCAAATATAACTCCAATTCATGGCAGCAGTGATGTTGAACAAAATCTGAGTTTAATCCATTCTTAGTTGGTATAAATAACATACCTGACAAGAAAAATAGAGTTTCTATTCTTGATGAGAATACTTGTTCTTCTGCTAAGAGGAGAAATGATTTATGTGGTAAGTAATTCATAGTATGTCACTATTTGATTAGAATTTGTACATTTTAAAACTAATCAATATTATCATTCTTTACTAGATGAATCTACTATTACATCTACGAATTCTCTAAGATCAGCTAAGAAGACTGTTAGAAATATTGCATTTTCTACAATAGCAGACAGATGAACTGATATGAATACAAAAAGAGTATCATTACAAGTATTGGAGAATGTACAAACAGAACTGATGTTAAAATTCCTGTTGGAAATACCCCTCCAAATCCTATAAAACAATGTCAGAGAAATGTTACAACATATTCTCCTCCATATGTTACCAACAAACAAAGTAACCTTTTTAGCAAATTTAAATCGAGTCCATAAAATGACATAATAACTAAGTTATTGATTATCTCAAAACATGTTTTCACTATAGCTACCAAGGGAATTGTCCTTACCAGTCCATTGACTCTAAACAAAGATGAACAAGTTTATAAATGTAGTAGTGAAGATGAAAATTTATCGGAAACATCAAGTGATGATTCAGAATTTGAGAATATTTCAATAGAAGTGAAAGAATTAATTCAATTCCTAACTATGTTAGATGAAAGTTTGACAAAAGCTTTTGGTAAAACAAAACTACTACTAAAAAGAAAAAAAATAAAGAAACAAGTACATTATAATTTCTTATTGATTATATTACTTAATCTAAATCATATTTATAGTATAATAATCATAATTTATTTTTCTAACATTTATTTTTGTTGATTTTCAGAATATCTAGATCAAGGTGATCTAGTATACTCTTGTGCATATTGTGGTGCTATTATGTGGTATGATCAGCGCATAAATAGGCAAATGAGATATTGTTATCCTACATTTACACATGTTGTTTGCAAAGATCTGTAAAATTGTCTTTTTTGTATAATTAGTCAGAATTGTTGTTTGCTTTGCTAACAAATGATGATGACGTTAGTAGACATTTCAGAGAGAATATCAGAGCTTATAACACGATATTCTCATTTACTTCTCTTGGTGGTAAGTGTGATAACTCGGTTTCCAAAGATCGTGGTCCTAATATGTTTCAAATACAAAGTGAAAATTACCACTTGATTGGAAGTAACCTTCCTCCTTTCATCCAACTCAAGCGCAATAAACAAGTTTGTCTTTCTTTTTCTATTTTTTTTTCTTTACTTGGAATCGTCATGTTCACTTTATAGAATGTAGATCGCATATAATGTGTCAATCTCATCACCTTACCAACCAGGGCCTATGTATATGAAACTGGTGCTACTTTTCCTCAAAGCCGCCTACCGTGCAACGAGCAACGACCTGGCCTAGGACGCCAAAGCCCTTTTCTTAAAAGATAGACCACTCCTTACTAGACAGCTCAAAGCTGACGTATGAACAGATGTGCTGTAACCATGATTCCACTTCTTCATTAATCAGGGGAAAAGAAACCGTCTACAAGTTGGGAAGCTAGACGTCAAGTAAGTGGCTTTGTATATTAATAAAATGTTTTCCATATTCTTGTTTTCTTTGTCTTATGTTTTATATAATAGAATATAATATTTCAAATGCTTTTAAATTATAATAATTTATTCAAATATTTAATTATTTTTAACAATCGACTATGTTGTGTTCTAAATAATCCATCCTTAAAAATTTTAAACATACTATTATTGTTATTGAACATTACTCTTTTTAACCTAATATAAAATATTATTTATTTTTATATTTGTACAAATGTATGTTTATATATATATATATATATAAAGTAGATAGTAATCTGTCTACCAGTTGGGAAGCTAGACATCAAATAAGTGGTTTTGTATATTAATCGTAATTTTTATTTATGTATTATAAAGATGTCTGTTTCATACTTCGTTAGCTTATATAATCATAGATTATCATTATTTTAAATTAATTTATTTTATATTTTAGCATCTTATTTATTTATTTATTTCTGTTGTGATTAAAATTACTAGTATATATATAATATGTATAATACGATTTACTAGTATACATATAACAATGAAACTTTAGTTTGTATTAAAGTAATAGATAACAATTATAAAAAATTTAAAAATTATGCACCATGTAAATTAAAATAATATAAATTATTTATGTTTTTGTTGTCAAAACTTATATTCATAAAATAAATTACTTTTAATCGGGAATATATATCATATTTTTATTAATTCTAGAAAAGAATCGGGTATCAGTGTCAAATTGTTTTTAACTACCCATCTTATTACCTGACTTATTATTCATATAGTTATATATTACATTATCCATAAATACATGCTATATTTGTACATTATTTCATTACTAATACTTGATACATAAATAAAAATTACGATTATATATTTATATAAATAGTTTAATTAATATGAGTCTCGTGTATCTCATCACCAGTGAATTTCCAATAAAGACATTAAAATGTATATTTTTTGCAGTAAAATTCAAATAAAGAACCAGCAATTCTGTTCAATTTCATTAGACACTGTGACTAACCCAAATACCAATATGACATAAAAGAATAGGAATAAAATAGAAAAAAAAAAAGAAAGAGAAAGGTTGACGAAATAAAACTACAAAAGAAATCAATGCTTGAGCTTTATGTCATTGGTAGAAATATGTTTGTTTCTTTTATATATTTTTGTATACTTTTTTTATCTGAACTGCAGTTAATAAGACATGTATAACCTGAAATCGCATAAAAAATACATGGAAAATAACTTGGAAATTGCATCCAATAACCATTAAATATATAAATAATTATATTATACCAACGAACCATTTGTTTTTTTTTGGCTATGATAATTTTTGTATTAAATATATTTTTAACATTTACCTTCCACCTTAATTCGAACCACACCCATTTTTTTCTTTTTTTTTTAACTTCTGTCTCTCCTTATTTGTTGTTAAACTGTTTTGGGGGGGGGGGGGGAGGTTAGTATTTTGTATTTAAAATTGATTTATCTACCACTCATGGAAAATAGTATGGTACAACATTTCATTCATATATGATCCTATATAGTATAACATATTTTTAGTTATAATAAAAATTATTTATCATTTTAAAAAATCTTATCCAGTTAAAAAAATTCATACTATATCGTATACATAAAAAGAATGTGTGTTTTAAGTAAAATCAAGAAATTTATTTAATTTATATTAAAAGGTTAAATTCAAAAACTTTAGGAGCAATGAGTTATATGGTAACAAATAGTCTGATAATTAGTTTTATGGTATTAGTTTTTTTAGTTAGTTCTCTTTCTTCGACATAAAAATCTAGAAAAAAATATCCTATCACAATTTTAACGAGATAAGTATTTTGTTAACGATCAAAATATTTGGGAGATATCAGCCATAATTTCAACGGATAAATATTTTGTTAACCCGATAAAAAACATTATATTATGTGACATATGTTGATCCACATCTAAGTTATTATTTAACGTGGTAATAAATATGTTGTGAACATAATAATGTATTTATTTGACGACTGGTGGATAAAATTTCTAACGATAATTTATTTGTTACCATTGTAACTATGTTTATCAGTATCTCACAATATATATCATGTTAATAAAAAACTACCTTTAAAATTGTATCCCTTCACCGCCATATAGATACATTACTATATTTACGTCACATGATATAATGATATTTAGCGGATTAACAAAATAATTATCATCAAAATTGGAGTTGCCATCCCTCACGTATTGTGATAGTTAATAAAAAACTGATCCCATAAAATTGTGATAAAAGATATTTTTGTCCGAATTTGGAAAAAAATAAACTACAGTAGAGAAAAAGATGAGAGGGGTTTAATTGTGAGTTTATATTTTATCATCCATTAACATAATCCAAAAAGTTATCACTAGTGAGGATTTTTCTAATTAATAAATTCATACAGCTATATTCTATATTTTTGTCAGATGGTGGTTAGTTATCTAAATAAAGCCAAAAACTTTAATGATTAATATATAGATAAACATATTTTTTAAAGTTCAAAACATTTTGTTCTCACCATATCATTGGCCAAATAAGAGAACAACTTGAGTATGAGATTTAATTATTTGACATTTAAATCTTACCATTGATAGGTAATAAATAAATAAATAAAACCATTAAAATGAGAACTGTAGAAGAACAAAAGCCCGAACATAATAAATGATCAAATAAAAAAATACGTTTGAGGGAGAAATTACCAGTTAAAAGTTCCAAAATCATGGAAACTTTTTGGAACATATTTGCATTGAAATTTGTTTTGTGATATTGACTATATAAATAGATAGGTTTAGTCGCATCAAATCTTAATAAATATGATTTTATTTGCTTGATAATCAAGCACAAATTTTGTTTTTAAATGTTTTATTATTACTATCCATGATTTTGATAATATATTTAGAAAACCCATTATGGTTTATATTTATTAATTACGATTACATATTAAATTGCTAGATCTTTACAATTCTTTGTAGCTGATTTTGAAATTAAAAGTTAAAATAAATTAGGTGGAAATATGTGTAAAGGATAGCATTCTAGTTATTAAAATAGCACATTATTATAATTTATTGTTAATATATGAGTAATTGTTTTATTGTTTATTATTATAGAGTTCAAATGGATAAATAAATCAGTTCACATACTCGTTTATATGATTCATCAATTTTATTACTTTTTGTCAAATGATTTATGATTTTCTAAATGCTATCAATTTTATTATATTTCATATAATTATGTAGTTTGTAGATGTGGTTTAATTTTATATTTTAAAAAACTAAAGCATCTACTAAATATCGTACTAGTTTTATTCTTTTTACAACAATTTCAGTATAATTAGTTTAATAGGGTAATTAGGATCAATTTTTATGATTGAAAATAAATATATAAGAAATATGCTGTTTTTATTCTAAATTTATTAATAACATTACAGTTAAAATAAAAAATCATGTTGAAAATAGAAAGATATTTTAATGGTATTTTATGTAATATAACACATGAAAATTGATTATTTTCTTTTCAACATTGCTCGAGTAATATAGAGATCTGTATAGTAAATACCATAAAAAACCTTCAACTTAGTACATTTTTCAACTTAAACCTCTAACTTATTGTGTTTCCAGTTTAAACCTCTAATTAAATTCTTTTTCCAAAACAAAATTTCAAATAATCTAAACTGTGAGCGATGTTAGGTTGACAAACGGTCAACACTAATTCCATCTAACACCATTAACAAAAACCAAATTTTTGTCAAAATTTTTTTTGTTTTTCTATTTAATTAGAAAGAGCTAAAATATAGTTAAAAAACTAAATAAAAACAAAAATAATATAAAAATTAAATATTTTATGTTTTCCAGATAAAATTTTTTTTATTTTATTAAATAAACAAAAATATAATTAGCTTTTTCTAATAATTTTTTTTCTTTTTCTTAACCTTTCTAATTAAAGAAATAAAAATATAATTTCCTGAAGAAATAATTTTTTAATTACATAAATAAAGATATATTCCTGAACAAATAAGAAAAAAATGTTAATTTTTCTTGTTAAAATTAATTGTTTCTTGTTTACAATGTTAACTGTTAATATTATAATCAATTCATTTATTTTTTCTTTACTTATTTGTTCAGGAGAATATTTTTTAATTAACTTATTTAGTTAAAATATTTTTTATTTGTTCAGAAATTATATTTTTTAGTTAATTAAAATCTAAATCTAAAAAAAGAAAAAAGCAAATTTTCGTTAGAAAAAACTAATTGAAGATAATTACAGTTTTATTTAATTAATTAAATAAAAAATTTTATTTAGAAAACATAAAAAATTTTATTGTTATATTATTTCTTTTTTTGTTTTTATTTAGCCTTTTCTAATTATGTTTTTTTTTTACTTTTTTAGATAAATAGAAAAATAATTATTTTTGACTAAAAAATTTGGTTTTTATTAACAGTGTTATATGGATTTAGCGTTGACCGTTAGTCAATCCAACTTCATGCACATTTTTAATTCTTTGAAGGCTTGTTTCAAAAAAAAAAATTAATTGAAGGGCTGAATTGGAAACACACAAAGTTGAAAGTTTAAATTGGTATTTTCTATGGTATTTTCCCTAAATTTTATTAAACTAATTTGCAGTTGATCGGTCGATCCAGTGACCAGTGATCCGAAAAGTTATTTGGTTCGATGCTTGGGTTGCATTTAAAAACATTGGTTTTCTAAAAGCAATCGAAAAGAAAAATACGCTTACGGGCCCATTGATTTAATGGGCTCAAACAGGTATATCCCGAGCCCAGTAGGTTCGTTAGTCCAAAAGATCGAAGGCTGCGGAGCAGCAAAAAAAAAGCTGAGACATTACATGAGAATGAGATAGCAAACCAAATTACGCAATCTACACAAAAATCTCATTTCTCTCTCTCGCCGATCAAACCAAGTTTCAATTCGTTCGATCTCGGCGGTTTCTCCCACTGTCATTTAGGATTCGTCTTCTCTTCTGAATCGTAAGGGACGAAGAGAATAGGATCTGTGGTTTTCTGAGTGAATTCGCTCCTCGTTGACCCGATCGGTTCTTTAGGGATTATATTTTTTTTATTTCAACTTTCTGCGAAGGATCGTCTTTGATTGTTGCATCGATGGCGGAATCTTCTCCTGATTCGTGTTTCAAAGGAGGCAAATTTAGCGCACCTGGGTTTCGATTTCACCCCACTGATGAAGAGCTTGTGATGTATTATCTTAAGAGGAAGATTTGTAGTAAAAAGCTAAGAATCAATGTCATCGGCGTTGTTGATGTTTACAAATTGGATCCTGAGGAATTGCCTGGTAAATTTTTCATCTCCTTATTGATTAAGTTTAGATTTAGATCAGTCAGTTTGGTTTTAATTATATGTGTAGTTGAATTGAGATCTTTTAGGCATTCATTTTTTTGTAATTGATACAGGTCAATCGATGTTGAAGACGGGAGATCGACAGTGGTTTTATTTCACTCCAAGGAGTAGGAAGTATCCAAACGCAGCTAGGTCAGGTAGAGGCACTGCAACTGGCTATTGGAAGGCAACGGGAAAGGATCGAGTCATACAGTACAATTCCAGATCGGTTGGACTCAAAAAGACTCTTGTTTTCTATAGAGGTCGAGCTCCTAGTGGTGAGAGGACTGATTGGGTGATGCATGAGTATACGATGGATGAAGATGAACTAGGGAGATGTAACAATGTCAAGGTAGGTATTATATCTATATCTGATAGTCAAAATTATTTGTAAGTCTCTTTTTCTTATTTGTCGTTAATTGATTTGGTTTACTTTTTTGTTGTTTAGGATTATTATGCTCTTTATAAGCTGTTCAAGAAAAGTGGAGCTGGTCCTAAAAATGGTGAACAGTATGGTGCTCCGTTCCAAGAAAAAGAATGGGTTGATAGTGATAGTGAAGATGCTGATGATGTTGCTGTACCGGATGAACCTGCAGTTCATTATGAGAACGGTCGTAGTGTGGATGATACTATATTTTGCAATCCTGTTAATGTTCAGTTTGATGATATCGAGAAGTTTCTTAACGAGATCCCTGATGCACCCGTGGTTGCTCCAAGACAAATTAATGAGCTTGCTGGTGTTCACCAGGTTAGTTTCTTTTCTCTTCCATTTAGGAAGATGGTTTCGCTACCATTGGATTAGGCTTTTTGTTTTTCATATGCTCATTTTGTTGTGCTTCTCTAATGAAATAGTTACTTGTACTTGCAGGGTAATAGCATGGTAGAGATACAGAGCACGTTGCAGAATCATTCTTCTGGAGAGTTTCTTGTCTCCCGAGAAATCGGAGAGTTTTATCCAAATGGGCAGCCATACAACAGGCATTTGAGTTTCCAGTCCCATATGAGGTCAGCAAACTCTTTTGAGGCAACCTCTGGTATGGCACCTCCTGTAGTGTTTCAGAAGGAGGATTACATTGAAATGAATGATCTTCTGATCCCTGAACTCGGAGCTTCTTCGACTGAAAAATTCGCAGAGGTCTTGAACCATGGTGAATTTGACGAGGTTAATGAGTTTGACGAATTGTTCCATGACATTTCCATGTCTTTGGATATGGAACCTATTTTTCAGGGAACTTCTACAGATATGTCTTCCCCTGTGAACCAGTTGAGCAACTTCGTGGATCCTAGTACCACTCTCAATCATTTTGCTGACGATATGTGGTTAAAATGTGATGATCAGGCTGGTCCCTTTTATCGACCACAATCTTCCTCTGGAGCACCTTCAGCAGGTACTTAAACTCATGCTCATCTCAGAGCCTTCACTTATGTTGTCTGCCAAGTTATTTCCCGCTAAGCACGGTTGATTTTTCTGCATCTTTCTTTGACTTAAACCAATACATGTATAAATGATAATCTGCTTTTTGTTAATCCTCAATTATCAAACACTCTTGTTAAAATCTCTGCATCTTTCTTTGACTTGAACATGTATATGAGATAATCTGCTTTTTGTTAATCCTCACTTATCAAACACTCTTGTTAAAATCTATGCATCTTTCTTTGACTTGAACCAATACATGTATATATGATAATCTGCTTTTTGTTAATCCTCACTTATCAAACACTCTTGTTAAATCTATGCATCTTTCTTTGACTTGAACCAATACATGTATATATGATAATCTGCTTTTTGTTAATCCTCAATTATCAAACACTCTTGTTAAATCTCTGCATCTTTCTTTGACCTGAACCGATACATGTATATATGATAATCTGCTTTTTGTTAATCCTCAGTTATCCTCTCTTTTTAAAATTTTGAATGCAATAACCTTGAGGCTTTCCGCTGATACTTCGTGAATACCAATTTTCTTAGGTTTGAGGGTTGAGCCTACAAATCCTCCTATGAGTGTAAATGCCCAAGACCAGGAAGGCCAAAATGGTGGTGAAACAAAAAGCCAGTTCTCATCAGCTCTATGGGAATTATTGGAATCAATACCTTCAACACCAGCCTCTGCCTGTGAAGGTCCTCTTAACCAGACCTTTGTGCGTATGTCTAGTTTCAGGCGCATCAGGTTCAATGGAACGTCAATGACTACTAGCAAAGTCACTAGAGCAAAGAAACGTATCAGAAACAGGGGTTTCCTTCTATTATCAATTACGGGTGCTTTGTGTGCCATCTTCTGGGTGTTTATAGCCACAGTTGGAGCTTTGAGGAGACCTGTCTTCTCGTGACCTGGACTGAATATTATGCGGAACAAATACTGTTTTTGTAGAAAAAGCGGAATACATATTTTAGTTAAATAATTTATAAAAATTATATTAAAAATACTAATAGTATTTATAAAAAAATTTAAAATTGTTTAGGTACAGTTAATTGAAGTAATAGTTTTCTATTTTATTATATTAATTTTGGTTGCACTTACCAAATCTTGTATGCGTCAAAATTATAATTAATGAGTTTATGACACATATCGTTTATTGATAAGATTTTGACATATGTTCAAAAATATTATGTTATTTTTATTTTTTTTTGATAAAAAAAAAGAAAACTAACAAAAATCTAAATAATAATTTTCATTTTCATTTTCTAATATAGAGTAAATTTTATAACCTAAATAAAATTTAAAATTTTTATATATATTTTATATTATTTAAACTCCAATAAATATTTTATCACACGCTTCTAATTATTTGAAAAAATTGATTATCAGGATTATACACTTATAAGAATTCGATATATGTCAAAATTATAATTAGAAAGATCACGATATGTGTCGTTTAATCGATTAAATTCTGATACGTATAAAAATGATTGTATTATTTTTTTAATTGTAGAAGAAAAACACCAAAAACAAAATTAAATAATAAAATATACACTTTCGACTTTCTACTTTTTTAATATATGTTAAATTTTATTATTTCAATAAAATTTAAACTTTTCATTTCAAATTTAGATGTTTAGATTTTTATATTATTTAAGTTCTAATAATTTTTTATCACACACTTCTAATTATTTGAATGAAAAAATTGATTGAGTATAATCCAAACTAATTCATTATTCTAATTGGTCAAATGTTAATTAAATCTTAGAGTAAATTGATTAGATTAACCCATGAATCTATCCAATATACTGAAATTTAATGTATCGAATTAACACATACATATATTTAATTTCATATATCAAATAGTTAAATCTACTGAAAACTTATAGAATTTTTTTTCATCGGAGCCAATTTTCATACAAAATTTTGGATCAGGAAGAGGGATGAAGGCGGTGGGGCTTTTGCTGGAGATTAAGGATGATTGTGGATGTGAATCTGAAGATTAAAAAGAAAGAAATCTGCAAAAACCAAATAACTTCATAAATAGAGTCCGAAATATGAATAACAAATCGAGAGCTGGTAACGAAAGAGTTGAGTTAGAAGATGTTGTCGAGAAATGCCAGGAGACAAGGACTGGTGAAGGATTTTGGCGAGTGAATGTGCGAGAGAGAAAAGATATTTGGTTGGTAACCGATGAAACATAGGAGAGATATGGATTTAGAGACGGAAGAAAGTCAGTGGGGTTTCTGTTAGAAATTAAAAATTATGGTGGATGGGAATAGGAAAATAGAAAAGAAAAAAAACTGCAAAAGCAAAAAAACTTCATAAATATAACCCGAGATAAGAATAAAAAAATAGATGGTGACAAAATGATTGAGGTAAAAAATGTTATCGAAAAACGACAAAAGGACAAAGAAATGGCGAAGAATTTTGGCGAGTGAAAGTACGAAAGGAAAAATATATTCGGTTGAAAACCGAAATATGATCCAAAACATAGAGAGCATATGGAAAATATATATCTTTCTGGAAAAACATATCCGCTAGATATGAGCGAGACCATTGCCGTCAGTCACTAGATTCGTTTTTCCAGATTCATAAGGTGGTCGAAAAAAACAACAAAATAAAACCAAAACTATTGTACGTGGTCTACATTTTTAATATGTTAATAATGTTATTTTAATATATAAATTTAAATTAATTTATTCATGTTGAAAAACAAAATTATATAAATCACTATCTTTACTAATAAAATATGATTTTACTTATTTTCTAAAATATTTTTAAAATATATCATTAACAATAAATTTTTAATTAAAAAAAACTCGTCCATCGGATTGGTCATAATCTAGTTATCTATATATAGCAGTAAAAGTATTACTAATTCAAGTTTTTTATTTGTATATAGACTATTATTAAATTAAACTTTTATTACAATAAAATACTATATGTACTAAGAATAATTATCTATTTACAAATTATGAAATATATAACTTATTAAAAAAACATAGATTAATAAATATTAATCACATGATCCGTGTTGAATTATTAAGAACAAAAAACTCTAAAATATAGAAAAAACATTTATCTAAGGGATGTGATGATATTTTACAAGGATATGATTATAATATGTTAGGTATAAGCATAATTTAATTAATCTATCAATACATAAATGCTTTAATTAAACTATTATTACTACTGAACAAGAGAGACAATAATGATGATGACGTATATTGTATAGATACCATGGTGTGTGGTTAGTGCAAAGATTAAAAGAAAAAATTATACATATTACCTTGAATGTCATAGATATTTTGAAATGAGCTTGTTCAGGAAAATATTTTTTGTTGTTGTTGCATATGTGATTTTCGGAGATATGTTACATTTTCATATAGCACGTGTTATTAAATAAAAAAAATAATAAAAAAAGAAATTAGTTATTATCCACAATGGTTTTCGATTGGACTGCTGGTTAAAACACTAATACCGTATAGAAATGCGTTAAATGTCTTAAAATCCGCAATTTTTTTCTTTTAGTTTAAAAAACGTAAATTATTATCATTTTTGCTGATTGGCTAACAACTAGCAGTTTTTTTTTTAAATTCCCCATCCAACATGTCCCCAATCAAAACCTAAAGTATTTAACACAAAGTTAAATCTCGGGTGAAGGAAGAGAAGATACAAATATTGAAAAACATATCTACAGGGCTAGGAACTGTTTAAATAAAATAAAAAACTATTACTTGTTTTTAATTATATTTTTGACCCCAGACTAAAAATAGCTCTTGAGTTCGCCAATGGTACGTCTCTAACTCTTTCTTCGTTGAGCTTGTGGCATTCTTCTATTTAAACAAATATTTTCTAACAAATATAAAATAATGGGCCCATCGATTTAGTGGGTGGGAACTGTTTTTCGAGCCCAGCAGGTTCTCGGAAACTTCGTTAGTCAAAATAACCAAAGGCAGCGGATGTGTAAAAAAAAAAAAAAAAGATGAGACATGAGATAAGCCTTACCAACCAATTCACTCAATATTTTTCATTCTATTTTTTGCTCTCTCTCTCGCCGATCAAACCCTAGCTAGAGTTTCAATTCGTTCGATCGCGACGGTTTTTCCCACTGTCATGTAGGTTTGATTCATCTTCTCTTCTTGATCTGGAGAAACGAAGAGAAGCGGATCTGGGGGGTCAACGAGGAGCAATCTCTCTCAGAAGACCCGATCGGTTCTTTTTGTCGCTGGAGATTTTATTTATTTTTCCCAGTTTCTGCCAAGGATCGGCTCTGATTGATTAGGTAGATGGCGGAATCTTCTCCCGATTCGTGTTTCAGCGCACCTGGGTTTAGATTTCACCCTACTGATGAAGAGCTTGTGATGTATTATCTTAAGAGGAAGATTTGTAGTAAAAAGCTTAGAGTCAATGTCATCGGCGTTGTTGATGTTTATAAATTGGATCCTGAAGAATTGCCTGGTAAATTTCATCCCTTTCGATTTCGTTGACTGGTGTAGCTTGACTTTGATCGTTACTGATAGTTATTGCGTTTTAGATCGTTAGGGATTGTTATTGCTTTTAGATTTTTTTAATTTGAGATAATTTATGATTCAACTGATTTCATTTTGTATATTTTACTCAAACATATCCATTTTGCTATTGATTTAGGTCAATCGGTGTTGAAGACTGGAGATCGACAGTGGTTTTATTTCACTCCAAGGAATAGGAAATATCCAAACGCAGCTAGGACAAGTAGAGGCACTTCAACTGGGTATTGGAAGACAACAGGAAAAGATCGAATCATAGAGTACAATTCGAGATCGGTTGGTCTCAAAAAGACTCTTGTTTTCTATAGAGGTCGAGCTGCTAGTGGTGAGAGGACTGACTGGGTGATGCATGAGTACACTATGGATGAAGATGAGCTAGGGAGATGTAAAAATGTCAAGGTAATATAACTATTGCTTCTAGTCGACATTTTTCTGTTGGCCCTCCTTTGTTTATTTGTCTTTGATTGATTTGATTTACTTTTTTGTTGTTTAGGATTATTATGCTCTTTATAAGCTGTTCAAGAAAAGTGGTGCTGGTCCTAAAAATGGTGAACAGTATGGTGCTCCATTCCAAGAAAAAGAATGGGTTGATAGTGATGGTGAAGATGCAGATGATATTGCTGTACCAGAGGAACCTGTGGTTCGTTATGAGGATACTCGTCGTGTGGATGATAGGAGACTTTTCAATCCTGTCACTCTTCAGTTAGAGGATATTGATGAGCTTCTCAATGGAATCCCATATGTACCTGGTGTTCCTCCAAGATGTATTAATGGTCTTGCTTCTACTATTCATCAGGTTAGTTTCTTCTCTCTTTAAATTAGGAAGATGGTTAGGCCTTATTTCTCATGTTCATTTTGTTTATGCATTACTCACTGCATAAATATTGTAATTGCAGGTGAATAGTGACGAAGAGCTTCAGAGTATGTTGGTGAATAGTTCTGCTAGAGAGTTCTTGCCAAACCACCAGCCATACAACAGGCCCTCAAGTTTTGACTCATTAGAGAAGACTGAGGTCACATCAGCTCCCAAGAACTTTGGTATACCACCTCTGGTGTTTGAGAAGGAGGATTACATTGAAATGGATGATCTTCTGATCCCTGAACTTGGAGCTTCTTCAACTGAGAAATCTGCACAGGTCTTGAACCATGGTGAAGTCGACGACTTTAACGAGTTTGACCAATTGTTCTATGACGTATCCATGTCTTTGGATATGGAACCGATTGTTGAAGGAACTTCTACAGATCCGTCTTCTCTGAGTAATTTTGCTACCAACACATCAGACAAAAGACAGCAATTCCTTTATCAACAATTCCAGGACCAGACCACCCCCGGGAACCAGCTGAACAACATCATGGATCCTAGTACAACTCTCAATCAATTCACTGACGAGATATGGTTTCAGGATGATCAGGCTGTTCTCTTTGATGAACAACAATCTTTTTCTGGAGCATTTGCTTCACCCTCATCAGGTACTTAGACTCATACTTGTCTCAAAGCATACACCTTTGTTGTCTGCTATGTTATTTCCCACTAAGAACAAATATTTTTTTGCATGCATTTGACTTGAATCAAAACATGTATATAATACTTTGCTTTTTGCTAATCGTTTCTTATCAAACCCTCTTGGTAAGATCTTTTTACATGTAATAACTTAAACCTAAGCCTTTCCACTGATACACATTGTGGATACTCCTCCTTTTGCATAGGTGTGATTCCCGATTCCACCAGTCCTACTATGAGCGTAAATACCCAAGACCAGGAAGGCCAAAATGGTAATGGAACAACGAGCCCTTTCTCATCGGCTCTGTGGGCATTTATCGACTCAATACCTTCAACGCCAGCCTCTGCGTGTGAGGGTCCTCTTAATCGAACCTTTGTGCGTATGTCTAGCTTCAGCCGCATCAGGTTCAATGCAAAGGCTAATGGAACGCCAGTGACTACTTCTACAATAGCTAAGAAGCGTATCAGAAACAGAGGTTTTCTTCTCTTATCAATTGTGGGTGCTTTGTGTGCCATCTTCTGGGTGTTCAGAGCCACAGTTCGAGTCTCAGAGAGACCTGTCTTCTCTTGAAAAGAGTCGTGGTGGTTTTCTTGAACTCCTAATTATAGGGAAAGTTAGTAGAAGAAGAAAACATGATCCACAATTAGTGTTCATTGACCTATTCTGATATATATGAATCTTTGAATTATGTACAGAGTTTGAAAGAGTAAAGGATAATAATTCTTGATAAAAGGAGTTTATTTTCTTCTCGATTGTCGATGTTTTTCGTATGCATATCTTCTGGGTTTTCGATATTCAGCATAGAAGTTTCCAAAATCTTGAAGAGGTCATAAGAGAAGTATCTACGACTTGTTTGGGTTGGAAGAAGCAGCTTCAGGCTGAGCTCTGGTGATCTCTTCTGTCTTGATGACGGTGATTGTGATTCCGATTTGTGGAACTGTCACTGAGCAGAGAGAGGATGATCCGTAGGAATCTGCAAGCTTGAGAAACCAGAGAGCAGATTCCGACAAGGCAACCAGCTGAAGTTTCCTCTGTTCTACTCATACCTGCTTCCAAGAAAAAGCCCAACGCTTATCTTTGTTATTTATTATTAATCGCTAGGCGGTTGCGTTCCATTGGTCGCCGCCACTCTTTAATGAGATGCTGACTACAATAAATATCATTTGGTATTTTATAAGATTCGATGTTCGGATAATGTTTAGCGATCTAAGAAAATGGGAAACTTTTCTTTTTCCTTCCTCGCCAATTTTTTTGTATTATTAGGTGTTTTGTCTTCGCCTATTTGAGTAATCTTTTTTTATGTATATAGCTGAAAGAAAAAAATAGAAGAAAAATAGAAACAGAATTCAACAGACGAGGGAGAACCCACGATGAACTAAGCAAGAACCCGACGATAGACCGTATTGACTAAGTCAGATCTCACGCTAACCGTATTGACAATTCGAGGGGGTTTATGGGCTCCAGGTTACAGCGAGCATCGTAGGCGCTACTCAGCCATGGCTCAAGCCGTCTCAATTAGGATCCAATACCCACGCCATCCCACGATAGTCGTGTTGGTTATCGTAAGATCAAACCGTCGTGTTGATCTACCGGAAAATTCTTACAAAGACCACCGGAGTTTCCTCCGAAAATTAAGCCATAGAAGCAGATCGTCAACTTATGAATGAAAAGAAAGAAACAAAGCTTATGAAGATCTATTGAAGTTCGGAAAACTTAGAGAGAATTTAGAACATGTTTAGAGAGAGAAAATTTTAGAGAGAAATTTTTATTATTTCTCGATGTGTATTTTACAATGGGAGAACACACATATTTATAGGGGGAGGTGAAGACGCTGACATAAGCGCTTACCTCAGCGATGACATCATGTTTACATCATGATTACATCATCGCTTACATCAGCGATGACATCACACTTATATCATATTGACATCATGCTGACATCATTTATTTAGCATAATAATTATACATAATTAATCATCAAGCTTACTCAATGATTCATCTCGAAATCTTCAATGTGCTTTGTGCATCATCCGTACTCTGTTCCCGGACACTTATACTGTGGTTTTGGCTCAGAGAAGTCTTCAGGGGAGTTCATATTAACGTTAATATTGAACTCTCGTCCGATTTCGTCGAGATCCATAACAGGATTATCGTCTGGTGACTGAGCGTCTTGGAAGTATTCTGTTGGACAGATTGGTGAGGATGGTTCTGGTTTTGCTGCTTTGAAATGACGCTTTTCTTCATTAGACATGAAGAATTGCAGATCTTCGTCGAGACTCATTTGATAGTCGATGGAATAGTAGGACCAGTTCTGGTTGAACGGGATGTGAAATGTCTGTCGAGCATTGTTGAGGCGGAATGCATGAGTCTGAAATTCTTCATATAAAGCATTATCGCGAACGTTGAAGTCTGGTCTGATTCCATGCTTGAAATCCTTGTGATGAATGAGATTGGGTAGTGCGTGAACCTTTGCGGTTTTGTCGTTGACTTGAATTGGTCGATGGAAGAAATAGATAGTGTGTGGACTAAATAAAGGATTTAGACCACCTGGTTCTTTGAGTTTCTTGTAAGGGATTTTCATCGATTTTGCTGAATTTCGTAGCTTGCCACTCCAGCTGACTAGCGGGTTGAACCACGTGAGGAATGTTGAAAGTCCTTCTTGTTGACCTTGTTGTTCGTTGACGTACTGGTATAACCATTTGATATCGAATGAGATACCAATAGTGTATACTGCACAGAGATACCAGAGGAAACAGAGAACTTCTTCCGACATATATTTGTTCTCGATCCTGTACAGATGTGCGAACGGATAGTCGGGATGAATGCCTAGCGGTGCAATGTATCTTTCATAGAGCCCGTGGTTTGTTAAGATGATTGATTGGTAGTGGAATATCCTGTTTCGCAAAGTTTCTCGAAAATGTCTTTTTGTGATGAGAGGCTTCACGTCTTTTGGCATGTTGTTGTCGAAGTCATAATATGTCTTTGATGATGAAGAACTCGCCATAATGTTTATGCCTTGGAGAGGCTTTCTGCTGAGCATATCGGCTAGAATGTTCTTCGTGCCCTTTAAATAGACGGTGTCGAAGTCGTACTTTGAAAACCATTCACTCCATCGTAAGAGCTGTTGATGCGGGACCATCTTCTGCTTGAATTGTAACATCTTCGGAAAAGAAGACATATCCATTTCGATTCGAAATTTATGTCCTATCAGATGAAATTCAAACTTTTCGATTGCTCTTTTGACGGCTAAGATCTCTTTGAACGTTGAGTGATAGTGCATCTCCGAATCTTTAAAACGTCCACTTTTGTATCCACATATTTATCTTTTTCCATTTTCTTCTTCAAGTAATACTGCGCCCCAGTATTTGTCGCTTGCGTTAGTCTATAGAACCCGTGTTCCCGTAGAGGGAATCTTTAAAGGTGGTAGCTTCTGAATTTCCTTTTTTAGGTGTCTGACAGCTTCAGTTTGTCGTTTTGTCCACTGTTGAGGATTCTTTATCAACATCTTTCGTAGTGGATGAGTTAGCTGCGAAAGTTACGGGATAAAGTCACCTAGATAGTTGATTACACCAAGGAATTGCTGAATTTGTCGCTTTGTCAGATTTTCTTCCGGGAAGCTCAGAAGTTCTATAGCTAGATGGGCTTGGGCTGCGAACTGTCCTTGAGTAATATCCATTCCAAGAAATTCGATACTGGATTGGGCTATGATCATCTTTCGGGCCGAAAGCATGATACCATATGATTTTACGATTTCGTGGAATTTCTGAAGGTCTCTGATATGATCTTCTTCTGTAGTTGAAAACAGTAGGATGTCGTCGATGTAGATTAACACCGTATGTATCAGTGGTTTGAATATCCTTAACATCGCCTGTTGGAATAGCGATGGTGCTATCTTCAGACCAAAGGGTAGAACCTTCCATTGTAAGTGTCGGTTCGGTAGACAGAATGCCGTTTTGTATTGATCTTCAGGTTGAACACCGAGTTGCCAAAATCCTGACTTAAGGTCGAATTTGGAGAATATTGTTGCTCCTGAGAGATGCTGGAGCAGCGATCTTTTGTTCGGTAATGGGAACTTCATGTCTTGAAGGTATTGATTTAATGGCTTGTAATCAATTACCAGTCTTAGCTTTCCTCGGGCTTGTTCGGCTCGGTTGTTGACGTAGAATGCTTTGCACGCCCATGGTGAGTTGGTTGATTAGACTATTCCTTGTCGGATTAGTTGATCGCATTCGTCATTGGCTTGTTGCAGTAGAGCTGGAGACATTCCTGCGTGACTCGCTTTAGTAGGAGTTGTTGTCATATGTTCTTTGAATGGAAGTGATACAAAGAAGTCTTGGTTGAGCCATAAGGGAGTTTTGCATTTCGTCAGAAATTCAACATGTGAATCTGCACAAGAGACTGCTGCAATCTCCTTCTTGATTTCTTCAAATGTTGGAGCGATAGGATCTTCTATTGCAAATAACTTATGCAATGTTGTGAAAGCCTTGAATAGACCTTTCCATTTGATTCCTCCTGGTTCGATTGAAATATCAAACCTTTTCTTCAGTATATTGTAGGAATCCCATCCGAGAATTAAATCTTTACCAGGTGCGGATGATCCAAGTACTTCTGTAGTGAATTGGCATCCAGGGAAAACTTCAATCGTAATAGGCTTGGACTTGAGTTTGATTTTTAAAGCTCCTGAGTTTGCCACTCTGAATTCTTGCTCAAATGGTGTCCACATCGATGTAGGTAGAATCTTTGGATTTAGTATCGACGTGTGAGCTCCAGTGTCGATGAATGCAATGACATGGATTGGATCTTCAGTTTCTGTTGGATCGAAGATTGTGACCGGTAGGTGTGGAATCGTCATGATATCTTCTTGTTGCGGTATTTGACAAATCTTGAAACAACAATCATCAAACGCTTCTTCATCTGAAGTTTCTGAGGAAGTATCATAGTCGGAGTATCCACATATTGCTTCATTGTCATCACTGTCGTAAGATAGGACGGATTCGAGATCATGATTTTCGAGGTTGATATCCGGCGCTATGCGTGATATTGAACTGATGAGATACTGCCTTTCCTTCGTTGACTTGTTCGGGCAGTTCTTGGCGTAGTGTCCTTCTTTGTGACAAAGAAAACACTTGGTTGACTTTCGAAAGCTCGTTTTCTTCTTGAAGAATCGTCTGCGTCGAAAACCTTTAAAGTTGTCTCTTCGTGTTGCTCTTCTTTGCTTTCTATGTTTGTGCTTGGTGTTGCATGAACATGCCTTTCTTTATTTCGAACATTTGATTGATAGGTCCAACCTTGCACAGATCTTGGATAGTTGTTTAGACTTATCCATGAATTCCATCCAAAACTCTTTCTGTTTGCATAACTTGTCAAGGGTCCGATTGATGTATTGTTGGATTTGACCGATTGAGATTTCTTCAACCGTCTGACCTTGATCTCTGATGTAGAGTTTGGTTTGCTGGCTTAAATATTCGTCTATTGATGAGAGGTAGACGTGCCTCAAGCTCGGATTGTTGAGTCCGTTTAGAGCGTAGAATCTTCTCGCTTGATGCTTGAAATGTCTCGCCAGATCTTTTTTCTTTAGTGAACAACACTTTGCTGTAAAGTATTCTTCTTGTATTTGCTCCTTTTGATGATTTGGTGTACCAATAAATTCTCGATGGATTTCTCCGAGTAACATCGGTATTGTAGTGTCATAGACTTGGTTTTGTCTATAATCACCGAGTGAGTTCCACCATTCTTTGAGGGCTCCAGAAAGCCTTGTAGTAAATTTTTGGATGACAGCGTATGTTGTCGAAGTTAGTGCTTCAGAATTCATCCAAGCGTGAAACTCGTCAAGACGTTCTTTCCATTTCTCGAACAGAATATCATCGAACGTAAACGTCATGACTTTTGAAGCGAATTGCTTTTCTGGCTTTTTGTGTTCTTGAAAATGTTGATAATTCATCTCTTCATCGCTTGAGAAAACTTCGTTTACACTTGGCTCTCGCTTGGGTGTATAAAAACTTTCTCCGATAGTAAATTGTTTCAGCATTGATTATTCTTCTGATTCGGTTTGCGACTCAGTTGAATTCGTGTCCGAGTAGTGCTCTATTATCGGGGTTGGTGATTTGGTTGTCTCCATTGGTTGCGAAGAGTATGCCTGTTTTGTTTCAGGCTTTGGCACTGTCTCGTTAGCTGATTGGATTTGTGCTGCCGTTTGAGCTTGATTTGCCATGTCGTTGAGCAGATTGGTCATCGAGAATTCGATGATTCCAATGTCTTTATCTTTTCCTTTCTTCTTGCGATCATCAAGGGAATCTTAGCTCGAGTGAGATGAAGTAAGTGCAGGTGTTCGCGCTTGCTTGGTTTGAACTTCAGGTTCTCTGTACCTTCTAGTTCGTTCTCGAGTTGGTCTAGGTTTGTACTGGTAAGGCGTCGTCATGGCATAACGAGAAATGAGCGCTTCATCGGATGACAAGAATCCTGGTGAGGATGTCTTTGGCCTTTGACTTTGACCTCCAAAAAGGAATCCTGGAGAATAGGATGCTTGAGGCATTGGAGTGTTCAAGAACGTATTTCCGTAGGAAGGGTAATACGTTTCTGACGGTCTTTGCTGCTGCATGCTCTCAAAGTATTTCAGCAGATCTTTTAGCTGGAACTTGAGATTATTCATCTCGGCTTCTCTGCTCTGAAACTATGAGGTATTAACCATCATTTGCTTTGACATTGTTAGCATCTCATGATGGAGCGTTTCGAGTCGAGCATTGATTTCTGCGATTGACTTAGTGAGAGACGTCAGTCTTCTGTCATAGTCTCTATTCATCTGGTCAAACTTCTGGTTCATGTTGCTCAAAATATGGTTTTGAGCTATAGCGTTTTCTGTTTGCCAGTTGAGGACCTTTTCTCCTTGGCTTAGTTGCTCTGGTCCGGATGAATTGATAGCCTTCGATACTATCTTTGGACTATATGCTATGTTATTTCTTGTGAAGTCTTCAGGCGGGGGAAAAGGAGGGAAGTCGTCTGGACTCATCATCATGATTTCTTTCTCCTTCTTCTTGTCCGAGTATTGGACCAAGAATTCGTATCTTCCGGTTCCTTCGCCTAAAGTGCCGACTGTAGGATCGCCATCATTTGATAGAGAGGATCTTCCTTCTTTCTTCTTCTTTGTCGGATTTCTTCATCAGATTCGTAATCGGCATCCATACATGCTGAAGATGAACAAACATCAAAGTATTGATGACCGTTTTCGCCTTTGAACGGGAATACGACAGAGCCGTCTTGACCAAAGGATATTGGTTTTGGCATCTGTTCTTTGTATGGACCGTAGAACTCGTGTTCATCAATTCTAATGGAGAGCTGAGTGAACAGCTGTTTGCAAAATGAGGATGATCTAGGTTTTTCGAATTTGATTTCGGTTGTACCGTCGTTTCGTGTGTGAAAGCTGGCTTCAGATAGTTGAACTCGTGTTCATCAATTTTCGTAGTTAGTTATCCATTTATCTGGTAGCTGCTGGATGAGTTCTTCTCGAGATATTTGTCGAGGAATCTGGACAGCGTTTGGAGCTTGTGATGCTAACGTGACTTCAAGGTAGAGTGCTTCGTCAGAGGATGGCAGGATTAGATCAAGAGCATGGTCTTGAACCCGATAGACTATTTGATGATGAATAGTCGCCATGATACTATCTTCTTTCATTCTGGCTCTGGTGAGTTGTAGTTGGACCTTTAAAGTCTTTAAAAGATATGGATCTTGTAAAGAAACATTAAAGTTTGGAAACAATGTAATGAACACTGTTCCGGCGTTTAACGTTGTCTGTACCGTTCCAATACATGCTTGCTGGTAAGACTTTAATCTTGAGTCGAGCAGGGCAATTCTCGCGTAGACTGGTAGACCTTTTCGTGCGTGTAAGGTCAAACCGATACGAGCTACTCCGAAGTGTAGATGCGTATAGCCTTGGTGTTGCCATAGTTGTGGTAGATTCTCTGGAAGATTGAGCGATATGAACTGCTCTTCTTCTGTAGCTGGAACTTGGCAAGATGAGAATTTGCTGGACTGCATGTTTTCGCGAACCTTCATGTGTGAGGATGGTCGGATTAGCTGTCGAACTCCGTTAACCGAAAAAGCACTTGGCTTCTTGGAAAAGATTTCATACGGATTTACTAGAGGAAGAGTTGTTTCTGGGAGACGTTGATCTCCTGGAACATACTCGATTTCGTATAAAGAGTTTATAGTAGGAAAAGACGAACGATTTTTATTTTTAGGTAAAGTAGAAATAGCAAACTGGGAATCAAGAACGGAATTTTCGGAAATAGACATGATTAGAAATAGTTTTCCAGAACATTCAAATCGATCATTCATAAACAATGATTCATTCTATCAAAACATAAGTCTAGGCTCTGATACCATAATCTCAAGAGACGAGGGAGAACCCACGATGAACTAAGCAAGAACCCGACGATAGACCGTATTGACTAAGTCGGATCTCACGCTAACCGTATTGACAATTCGAGGGGGTTTATGGGCTCCAGGTTACAGCGAGCATTGTAGGCGCTACTCAGCCATGGCTCAAACCATCTCAATTAGGATCCAATACCCACGCCACCCCCACGATAGTCGTGTTGGTTACCGTAAGATCAAACCGTCGTGTTGATCTACCGGAAAATTCTTACAAAGACCACCAGAGTTTCCTCCAAAGAACATATGACAACAACTCCTACTAAAGCGAGTCACGCAGGTATGTCTCCAGCTCTACTGCAACAAGCCAACGACGAATGCGACCAACTGATCCGACAAGGAATAGTCTCATCAACCAACTCACCATGGGCGTGCAAAGCATTCTACGTCAACAACCGAGCTGAACAAGCACGAGGAAAGCTAAGACTGGTAATTGATTACAAGCCATTAAATCAGTACCTTCAAGACATCAAGTTCCCATTACCGAACAAAAGATCGCTGCTCCAACATCTCTCTGGAGCAACAATATTCTCTAAATTCGACCTCAAGTCAGGATTTTGGCAATTCGGTGTTCAACCTTAATCTCAAGAGACGAGGGAGAACCCACGATGAACTAAGCAAGAACCCGACGATAGACCGTATTGACTAAGTCGGATCTCACGCTAACCGTATTGACAATTCGAGGGGGTTTATGGGCTCCAGGTTACAGCGAGCATCGTAGGCGCTACTCAGCCATGGCTCAAGCCGTCTCAATTAGGATCCAATACCCACGCCACCCCACGATAGTCGTGTTGGTTACCGTAAGATCAAACCGTCGTGTTGATCTACCGGAAAATTCTTACAAAGACCACCGGAGTTTCCTCTATACACCTATCTTGTTTTCTATCCCTTTGTTGTCGTATGGATGATAGTCGATTTCGAACTTGGGGCAAAAGTTGTGGGACTTCGCCATGTTGTCTTCTGTTTCTTTCCTTCCATATTGAATGAATTACAAGCTGGAAAACATATCTTAACAAGAATTGTTGTTCCTTTTTCAGTCCCTTATCTGTGAGGAGCTTTAAAACCGTATCCCAAACCAAAGAAAACCTTCTTGCAAGCAGCTTATTCATAAGGTTAAGCCATATATCTCTTGAGAACGGACAGATGAATTCTTTCCTCCTCCACTATCAAACCCTTCCTGCGGATGCCTTCCAGAGCATTTTCTATTAAATTAAAATGGTTGAACCTGTGTCGCCTTCCCCTATGAGAAGTTACTGCTGCCATGTGGGATGTATACTAATTCCCATATCAATACACCCTCTCTGCTCCATTATTGATATTAATTTTCCAAGAGATGACCAATTTTCATACCAAAAAGAGACACTTCGCCCATTAAGAACCTCCACCTTAACAAAATCTGCAGCTATTAATCAATAATTTAGAATCTTCTTCCACATCCAAGATCCTAGTGATGATGTCTCACTAATAGACCAAAAGAAGTCTTTTCGTAACAAGCCATTGAACTCACAAATAATTTGAAGAATTTTAGACAACTAACCTTATTCGCCTCTTTCAATAATCTTAAACCAAGACCTCCCTCTTCTTTAGGCATACATACATCTGTCCATACCACTTTAGACTATTTTGAATTCAACTCGGGACCAGACCATAGGAAAGCCGAGCATAATTTATCAATTTCCTTAATACATGTACTTGGTAATCGGAAAGCCGAAATCTAAAAGTTTGTAAGACTATGAATTACCAAGCTTATAAGTGAGTTAGCTTGAGATTCTTACACCGAGGGTGGTAAGAAATATTATTTTCTAGCGCAGCCTTGTCGATCATGGTTGACAGCACATGCATGCAAATAACAAACGAATAAGAAGATAAAGAGTAGCTCTGCCGGAGATCCTTTTCACTTCGAAATAACCTAGCGAGTCCATATAGTTGGACTGAAAATGAGAATGTTATGACACAAATCTTAATCCATTTAATAAATTTATATGGGAGATTCAAAGACGAGATAATGGTTATAAGAAAAGGTCATTGAACCAAATCAAAATCCTTTGAGATGTCTATATTATTGCACTGTGAGGTGATATGTTTTCCTTATGATAATCCTTTACCACTTCAGAAGCCAAAAGAACATTTTCCATTAACAATCGATTCTTTACCAAAGTAGACTGATTTGGCGAGATGAAATCTGAGAGAATGACTTTTGAGTCTATTAGCTAAGATCTTTGATATTATCTTATATATGACGTTGCAGAAAGAGATATGCCGGTAATCCTTCAACTCCTTAGCTTATTTCTTCTTAGGTAGCAACGAAAGTATGGTGGTATGTACTCCTTTTGGAATAAACCCAAACTGGAAAAAAGATTGAACTACCACGACAAAATCCTTTCCCACTATTGACCAAGCTTCTTTTAAGAAATCCACTGTGTATCCATCTGGCCCAGACGCCTTATTAATAGGCATGAAGAACAAAACCTCTTTTATCTCGTCTTTAGTGACTGATCTTACTAGCTATTCTCTCCCAAAATCGGGACAACGATATATTAATAAACTCTGTAATTCCACATCTGATATACCTATATAATTAAGCAGTTTGAATGCCAAGAATTCATGAAAATAAGTCTCAGCTACCTTCTTTATTTCCTCTTGAGTGTCCACTATGGTACCATCAACACATTTTATTTCATTTATCACATTCTTCATCTCCCTTGCTTTTACAACATTACAGAAAATTTTACTGTTTCCATCTCCAAGTTCAACCAATGGAGTTTTGATTTTTGCTTTAAAATATTTTTTTCCAAATCTGAGACATGTAGCCAACGGTTATAAGCTGTAGCTTCACTTCTCATTCCATTTCCGTTGGATTATCAGAGTGACTAGCTGGCATTGACAAAGCTTCTCAAAAGCTTCCTTTGTCTTCTTTGTTAAATCCCCAAAATGATCCTTACTCATATCTTTGATTTTTGGTTTTGGCGCTTGGAGAACCTATAAATTGCCCGAAGTCGAATGATGAAGTGGTTATGTAGCATCCATACTCCCTCGTCATTCTTAAAAACCCACGATTTGTAGCCAAAGCATTAACGAACTTTAAAAGCTTTCAAATATAAGGCTTATCCACTTGTATCTTAATTCTACATCTTAAATAATCAGAGCACCCCTCAGATTCAAATACTCCATAAGCTTATTGACACTAAAGTATCTTTTTATCATTCACCAAGACCTGTCTAGCTGTTTGGAAATAAGTTGATCGCCTTCTCTTTTATTACACCACGTAAACAACAGCCCATGTGACTGCATATCCATTAAAGAACTATAAGAGATAAATCATGAACCCTCCTCACATCTTAGAATTTCATTAAAATCACCATAAACCATACATGGTTTATTTCTAAACAAAGGCAAATCATGATGGTTTCTAAAATCCTCCCAAAACATTTTTTCTTTCTTCAACCGAATTCACTGCATACATAAACGAACACAAAAATTCTGTATCCATCCCCTCCATCAGAACTAAACAAGTAATCATCTGCCTACTCGTAAAACAAGGCGTGACACGGGTATTCGGATCCCATATTACCCAGATCCTTCCTAAACGATGGGAGCTATAATTTGAAAGGAACGACCAACTTTGAAACACAACCTTAAAAATATTCTCCGCTCTGCATTCCTTCACCCTTATTTCAAGCAAACAACCAAACTGAAATTTACCCTTTAAAGTCCAGTCTCGAACAGCTGAATGTTTAGACATTTTGTTGAAACTGCAAACATTACATAAGAAAATCGAGATAAGTTGGAGGTGGACCTATCACTCTGATCCCTAGGGAGGTCCCTAGCGGATTGAGTTGAAAGTGTTGTAATCAATGTATTTGTTAGGTGCGAGAGAGAAATTGACGTTGTGGTACATCCGGTATCGACCCTCTTGTTTTAGATGCGTGTCCCAATTTTTCATTTACTTTCTCCGATACAGCCAATGTCTGCATGTTACTAACAACCTCTTCTCCATCTTCTTTCCCCTTAAGAGCCGAGAAATAATTTGTCAATAATGCAACCTCACCGAATTTTTAGTCTTCCTTAGAAAGCTCATTCTCATCAATAGAAAAGGCTGAATAATGTGACGGTGAAATCAAGATTTTTTTTTCTTTTACCGACCCTCCTTTAAATATTTTCCTCGGTGAAACCCATTCCCAAATCTCATTTTCTGCACCTTTTGAGGCCTTTATAGTTTCCTCTCCTACAACACCCACATCTACATCTTTACATGTAAGATATATTGTAGCTTCGAGAGCTTTAGCATTAACTTCTCTTGAAGAAGGAAAATTAATCGACTCTACGCCTGTTGATTTTGTTCTAGAATCTGGAATAGTATCCTCTCCTACAACACCCACATCTGCATATTTACATGCAGGATGTGATGTACCTCTATAACATTCTCATCTCCCCTATGTGAGAGGTGAGTTAGCTGAACTGGTTGTGAAACTATTCCCATAACCGAGTATGTCTCCAAAGTCTGAGAAAACACTTTTGTTAATAGTCGAGTGAATTATTGTTGCACAACCCTTAGTTACAAGGACTGAAACCGATTGCTGAACATCATTACTTGAAAGCACCGCCACTCCCCGTTTGAGAATTCTAGGACTCTCAAAATCCTTAGACTTAGTGCGACAAGTCTCCTTTAAGTATCCCCACTTGAAGCATGAAATGCATTTAGGAGGGAGCCAAGGGTACAAATAAAAAACTTCTGACACCACACCTTGCTTTTTCTTGAAACAAAAGAGTTTGGTAACAGTTTAGTCAAGTTGACGTCCACAAAGACCTTTGCCTTATCGAACTTATTACAGAGCTCTATTTCTGGGTGAAGACGTTTTGGCTCACCCATATCACTTGATAAAAAAATTTTAACCCCTTCCAAGAGAAGAAAGATAGAGGAACTTGTTTGAGAGTAACCCACAACGCCATTTTCAGAAGAGCTGATTGATACTCTTCAACCACTAGACCATACTTTGAAACCATCATAGGTTTATCCACTATGTTCCACATCCCTCTTTTAAGCACTCTATCTCCGATCAATCTGTCCCAAATTCAAAACTTTATTGTAGTTTAATTCACTATGAAAGCATCAATCCTTATAGCCTTATTCCCATAAGTCTAAATCTTATTCAAAATCACATGAATCTTAACAATGTGTGGTGCTACTTCTGGGAATTTACCAACAATTAAATCATCCCATAACAGAGCTTGATCATTAATAACCTCATCTGGAACCTCAATGAAAGTGTTACCTTCCTCCAAAATAATTTTCAAGTTGTGCTTAGACAACGACGAAGCCTTTTGAACCATGGACATGTATGATTTTCGTGGTTCTCCCGATAAAACCATTAGAAAACCTAATAGAGAGACCTTATCTACAGCAAAGCAATTTCCAAAACCCCCGAAGCCTTCTCCAAAATAGATGTTACTCCCACATCCACTGAACCCTTCGTCACAACCACTCCCAAACCAACCTCTGAACCCAAATCAATCACTAGAACATGAAAACCACCTGATTCAGTCCCAAGTCCTAATCCTACCTCTGAAACTGTTAACTCAGCCTCTGCACCCGTAGAAACCATAATAACCTTAGATCCTTTGACACCGACAAAACCACTGAAGCAACATATGACTCTGACTCTAATCCGTTTCAAAACCTATCGCATCCGCAAGCCTTAATACTAAATCAGGGCATTTTCGATCAACGGAAACATCCAACACATCCTCTACATCTGAAGAAGCCACATTAACCATCAAAACCTCTAACTCAATCACATAAGCAGTTGTAAACTCTGACTCTGATTTAACCATTGATCCTTTATCAATACCTTTAGACATTGATTCAATAACTCTGCCTTGAAAACCATTCTCCAATAAAGACAGACCTAAGATTTTCACTTCCGTAACTGAACCACCGTCGACTCTGCCCAGTAAACCAACATTGGACGTCAACAAAACTACATCTCCTCCCGTAGAACTAGCCACCAAGCTTGGTGGCGGTGCCATCTTACTCACCACAAAACAAAACCCTATCTCCCAGGTACTCGCCAAAATCGCACTCCACAGCAAAACACAACATTTTCTCTAATCTGTTTTGATTTTAGTAATGATATTAGATTATGAGAGAATAATGAAACCAATGTAAATTAAACACAAACCAAACCAGAAATCGCAAGGATTCAGTTTTGGCCTCTTAACCGCCATCAAATGGTACACAAATGATTAAACCAAAAAGATCCAATCTGATCCTCCAGAGCTCATGCTGGCCAAACGTCAACTTCACAACATGGATCTGCCGCCTAAACAACCAAGGAGACCTCCTGACTAAGGGAGAAAAGCCATTGCGCTTCTAAAGTTCTATTGAAGCATCACATAGGAGAGAAAAAGCCAGGGAAGTGGTACAAGGAACAAATTGAAGAGTAAGAGCACCGAGCCGACCTCCGAGAATACTCAAGCGAGTGGGAGGAAGAAGCCGTATCACGTCTCGCCATGGATAGCCGATTAATGACGCCGAGAAACTCCCTCCAGATCCACTGCCATCCTCGAGCAACTGCAATCCCAAGGGAAACATCCAACGGTTTGATGCCAAATTATTCCTTAACTTTGACCTTGATGCGAGAATGGATAGCACTAAGGACTTGGAGCTTGAAACCAAAGGAATAAGCTTGTAGCTGAGGATGAGATTGTAGCCGAGGAAGCTTTAGCTGCACCAATTGGACCCATGACTAGTCCTAGAGCCAAGAAATTCAATGAAACAATTAGAGGAATACTTATTCACATTTGGAGAAGATCAACAAATGGACATGTGACTCAATTGTATTCTTTTTCCCTCTTTTTTGATTTTGTCCTTATGGGTTTTCCAAAGAGAGATTTTTAATAAGGTAAATAGATCACATCATAATTATCTATTTTGTTGATTAAAATCAAGGCCCACCAACTTCATATTTGACCAAAAGATTCATTTTTCGAATTCAAACTGTCTTTAATAATTTTGTTTGTTTTCAAAATGTTTTAATGGCTATACTGAAAATAGGTTTGTTAGTTTCGAAACTTGCTTCTTTTCTTCTTTATAATCTCTTGTAATCTCTTAGGAGAAACTCATCTATCTTTTTATTCTAAAAATCTTTAAGGTAGATCTTCTCTTGCTAGTGTGTAATATCCACAAGAAACCATGTATTCCTTTGGAGAGTCATATCCAAAGAAGGTTCAGTTGGAATATCGAAGGCCTTTCTGCATCCTCGATGTGACCTATCAATCTACATCTTTTGATCCTCAAATTCTCTTGGTTTCCTGGTTGCAAAGTCTATCCCCAACACTTTTCAGAGTGTCGATCTTAGAAGGAGTGCATCAAGTGCTATTAGAGCACACTTAGAAAGTTGGGTATTTATTTTCTCGTTTATTTTTTTCATATGTTTAAAATTTCCACCCAGTTTGTGACGATTAGAGAGTGAAGTTGTGAATCGAGTTTTAAATCGTGATAAGTCAACATCTCAACCAAAGAAGACAACATAATCAACTTGATCCATCACTTGAATCAAGCGGTAAACCAAAACAATGTCATACTATGTATCATGATAGTGACAAATCTAAAGGAAGCACAAAAGAAAATATTCAACTTTCAGTGTCAACCACTTCACAAGCTTTCCGAGATAACAAGTATGAGCAAAATGACTACGAAAACCGTGTGGTGACAAAACCGTATCCAAAACCATCTGACTATGTTTCGAATATCACCATCTTCAAAGCTGAAATGTTACCAAACATCTTATGTGGTACTCATGTAAGTTTACCTTGCGATTTTATTCGATATTAGAATAATTTCACATTCACTCGTAGCTTCAAATAACCTATTTTGAATGTGGAAACTTCGAGTATAAAGCACATGATTTTGTCTTTAAATGAAAAGGAAGATACATGTATCTTAGATGTGTATGATGGCCTATTAAGAACCACATCAACACAAAGCTTAACAATGGACCAAACAGAAAGTAATAAGGTGCAATGACATGCCATCAAGCTCAGAGCTCATGACGTGGTTTCCAGCCAAAAAGAAAGTGAGGATTCCACCAACATCATCTTGAATATGGGAGAACCACCAGATTTACCACAACAAGTTCAAATCTAAAAATCACCTCAAGAAGCAACAATACGTGAATAAGAGAGTTCACGCAAGCTAAAGCAATTCTGGTCCACAATCACTTACCTAGAGTTGAATACAACATGGTTATCAAGGAGAAATTACCATTAGGAGACCTTTTCCCTCTTCAATATGCATCTCAAAGCCACATTAGGAGACCAAGATACTATCTAGAACCTTCAATACCCACACCACACAAGATTTGGATCACTTTACTTCACATATTTCCCATGGAGCCTAAAATAGACCTTTTCTGATATGGTTCATTCCAAAATTATCAATGGCGACCATGAAAGTTTTGTAAGTTAACCTCTAGAGAAGACGAGTTGGTCACCAACAAGGCCCTGATCAAAGAAGAGCCCCAGATCCAACACCACCACTATTAACCATGTTGATTACAAGCACCGAAAACACACCAAGAACCTTATCTAGGTAAGTAACTCTTTAACTCGATTTATTTCTCAGGATTCAAATGCTGTGAGTATGATTTTATTATATCAAGAAAACATTGAGAAAAAGTTAATTTTATTCAAAGAATATTATGAAACAAACTCTTGTCTTAGGATACAAGTAAAAGAGGAACATGAAAAAGATAATGTTTTGGTCCTAGGTAAGACATGTTTACCTTTTTATAGTGATTCCATGACTGTAATAACACACTTGTTCTTTGCCAAAAGAGGAGCCACCTGATTTCTTTGTAAGGACTGGAATTGGAGTTGTTTTTATGCATGATAAGAAATCTATTGCTTATTTCAAGATGATCTTTGAGGTTGGAGAAAAAGTATGGGTACACTTGAAGAATGAACAATTTCCAGCTGGAAAGAAGTCCAAACTAATGCCAAGGATCGATGATCCATTCAACATAACAAGAAGAATCAACGACAATGCGTATCAACTTGAGCTACAAGGTAAGTATAATGTGAGTTCCAGTTTTGATATTTCAGACTTAGTCTCTTTTATTGCAGATAAAACATATTTGAGAACAATTCTTTTTCAAGTGGGGAGTATGATGCGAGCATGGACAACAATAAGGACTTGGAGCTTGAACCCGAAGGAAATGAGCTTATAGTTGAGGATGAGCTTATAGTTGAGGAAGCTTGTGATGTACTTGTTGGACCTATGACTCGTCCTAGCCAAGAAATTGAATGAAGCAATTGGAGGAATACTTATTCACATTTGGAGAAGATCAACAAATGGGCATGTGACTTATTTTTACTTTTTCCCTCTTCTTTCGTTTTGTCCCAATGGTTTTCCAAAGAGAGTTTTTAATGAAGCAAATGGATTACATCATAATTACCCATTTTGTTGATTATCAAGGCCCAACAACTTCATATTCGGCCAAAATGAATGGAATGAAGAAGAAGAGTCATTTTTTGAATCCAAAATGTCATTAATAATTTTGCTTGTTTTCGAGATGTTTTGATGGTTGTTTCGAAACTAGGTTTGTTAGTTTCAAAACTTGCTTCTTTTCTTCTTTATAATCTCTTATAATCTCTTAGGAGAAACTCATCTATCTTTTAATTCTAAAACTCTTTGAGTTAAATCATCTCTTGCTGGTGTGTAATATCCACAAGAAACCATGTTCTTTCTTTGGTGCGTCATATCTAAAGAAGGTTCATTTGGAATATCATAGGTCTTTCTGCATCCTCTGTGTGACCTATTAATCCACATCCTTTGATCCTCAAATCCTCTTGGTTTTCTGGTTGCAAAGTCTATTTCCAACACTTTTTCAGAGTGCCAATCTTAGGAAGAGTGCATCAGACCTCCTCCACCACTGCTCAACTAGATGAAAAAGTGACAGCCTTGCCGAGGACCCGAGAGAGAAACCCACACCAAAAACCGCAGGGAGGACACTTCACTAGATCTTCTCCTTAACAGATCCGGTTTGGTGGTGTGGCCCCGTGACAGGAAGCTCCCCCCAACCGCTGAGGCTTTGTTTGATGTGAGAGATCTACCCCAAAGATGGAACGTAAAAGGTCATAAGAAAAAAACAGAAGAAAAAGGAAAAGCTCTCTCACAATACCGGCTATAAGCCGGATACTGGAGAGGCAGAAACGGCTAGGTTTCCAGAGTTTTCGAGAACAGAGAGATAAGGTAAGAGAGGGAACTATTGTCCCAAGACCTAAATTATATGAAATTTGCGCATTAAGTTAGTATCTTGGAAAGAAATTGTTTATTACATTGTTAGGGTGACGTAGAGGTTTCTCCACCGAAATGGAAGTGATTTTTTTTTTGAATAATATGTTAAATTATATTCAAAAAATATAATTTACATCAAGAGTAACGGTTTTGAGAGAAATTAGAAACGAACAAAAACTCTTAAACTGAATTTTTATGTGGTTGTCTCATTAAAAACCAAATCTGGAAAACCCTTTTGGGACAAAACTAAATGTGGGAAAAAGAGTACAAACCACATTCGAAGGAGTTGATATAGTAAGTTCGATAAAGATTAGAAGCCTCTGACCCGATGCTTGGCCTTTGGTAGATAACTATCTTGATGCGAACCACGTTGATAGATCCTCATCGAAATAGAAGTCAGCCTGGTTTCGAATTGAACTGAATCTGTTCCTGATATTCTTATCAATCATTCTTGTCAACTTTGCCGAGGACGCCGCTAAGTCTCCATGACACCTACCATTTCTTTCTCTCCAAATGTGATAAATTGTTGATTGAAACACATACCTGAATATGAAGAGTTGAGTTTGGCCTAGAATTGGAGAGTTTAGCATATCAATCAGATGATTCCAATGAATAGTGAAGGCATTTCCCAACAGCCTACCAACCAATGTATACCACACTTCTGCTAAAAATCGACAAGTGAAGAAGAGGTGATTCCGGGATTCATTGAGGCAGCCACAGAACACGGAAACCACTCTTTGATCTAGGTTCCATACACTCATCCTATCCCCGTCGAAAGTCTATTGAAGATAGCTAACCACGTAATAAATGAGTATTTGGGATTTGCTTACCGGAACCAAACTCCCTTGTACCAGTTGTTGCTCGGACTTGGGGAGCTTACCAGACTCTTGGTTTCCTTCATGTTAAAGTGGATCTAAAACTTATCATTGAAACCTCTCCATTGAGGAATATCCTTACCATTCGTGATGATAGTCTTGGCAATCGCTGTCTCAATGAGGGCATAAATTTCTGCCCTATGTCGATGGCGGCGTGGAGTCACTTTTGCAGACGCAACCGTTGCTTAAGCAGATATCTCCATGTCTATAAACCCTCTCGGACCCTTGATATCGTATAAATAACCCATCTCATTCCAGCAATCAAACCAAAAGGATGTCGTTTTCCCGTTCTGCACTTCTACTTTGTAAAATGTTTTAGCCAAGCCTCTTAATTTCAACAGCTTTCTCCACATCCATGATCCCATTACCATGTTCTCTTTAATTTCCCAAAAATTCTGTTGTCTTAGGTGGAACAAGTGATCCATTTTACCCAAAGCGAATCCACTCTTGATAAGATCCTCCAAATAAGCTTTAAGCAACTAACCTTGTTTGCGATTTTCAGCGACTGCAGCCCCAGCCCGCCTTCTCTCTTAGGGCGGCAGACATCTTCCCATATGATCTTAGCCTTCATAGCATTTAACTCAGGTCCTGGCCAAAGGAAAGCTGGACATAATTGATCTATATCCTCAATACAACCGCTGGGAAGACGATAAGCCGATAGCCAAAAATTTATTGTTCCTGTGATTACTGAAGCTAAGAGTTGAAGTCTACCAGCATAGGAGAGGTGGCAAGCCGTCCATGTAGAAAACCTTTTCCTCAACTTCTCCAGCATCCAAGAATACTATGACTTTTTCAGCTGCTTTGTTAAGAGCGGTAGACCCAAATATCTTACCGGCAGTTGACCTTGAGCTAAGGGGAAGTATTGTAGAATTTCGGTGGCTTTATTTGTTGTCACCCTAGCCATAAAGATTGTTGATTTCTCCACACTAATCTTCAGACCTGGCAATGTTGTAAACACATCAAAAAAAATTTGAACACCTTCAACTGACTTCTTATGACCTTCCTCAAGATCATCAAATCGTCAGCAAAACACAAGTGAGTTAAGCGGATGTTCTTGCATTTGGGATGGTATATAATTCTTTTCTCCACCGCTGTTTTGTCCATAGTCTTTGATAGAACGTTCATGCATATTATGAAAAGGTAGGGAGAAAGAGAGCAACCTTGACGAAGCCCCCTTCTGCTATTGAAAACCCCGCTAATTCCCCGTTAACTTGAACCGAGAACGAAGCTGTTGAAATACAGATTTTGACCCAATGGATGAACTTCTCCGAAAAGTTCAGGGCATGCAGTACCTCCAGTAAGAATTCTCATTGCACTGAATTAAATGCCTTAGAAATGTCTATCTTCAAGGTACAACGAGGAGAGATCGACTTTTTATGGTAGTCTTTGACTATTTCCGTAGTGAGCAGGACATTTCCAGTAAAAGCAGGTTTTTTACAAAAGCAGATTGATTTGCCGCAATGAACTTAGGCAAGATGACTTTAAGCCTATTTGCAATAATCTTTGATATTACCTTATAGATGACGTTGCAACACAAGATCGGTCAGTAGTCTTGCATTGTCCCTGCTACTTCTTTTTTCAGAATGAGTGCTAGAATTGCCGCATTTAGTCTTTTGGAGAGAAAGCCGTTAATGAAAAACGACTTCACTGCTACCATAAAATCTTTCCCTATATGCGGCCAATCTGCTTTAAAAAATTCAGAAGTAAACCCGTGTGAACTAGACGATATTATTTGGCATTTTAAATATCGTCTCCTTTTATCTCTTCATCTAGAAGAATGGAAGTGAATTTCTCCCACACCGATCGTTTGATATATCTATGTTCATTTCAATGGGGTCATATGATCCACTGGACAGTTGTTGCCAAAATCATATATAATTCTTCTTCTTCTATTTATCATTTAATATTTCAAAAAGAAGTCAAGCTACATTCAAGACATTAAACGTTACTCTGACAATCTTTAAATAAAATAAATTGTTTTGATTTGACAGTCACAAGAGAAAGTAACATAACCACAGTTAAAAAAAAAGATAAACATACCAAAATTCTTCTCATTCAGGTAGCATAAAAACTGACTTCACTTGACGACAAAAAAAAAAAAAATTGACTACACTAATTACAAAATAAAAAAAAGCAGAATGCGTTACAAATAATAAAATCATATATATAATTTGTAAAGAAATTAAAAAAGCGACAAGACGTAGAGAGGAAATGATATCTTCTTCTTATTGTTGTGTCGATGTTGTAATGATCTCACTTACATTTGCTACGTATTTATAGTGTTAGATTACTTAGAAACCAAGTAACTTTATTTACAAAAAATAAATACAAAACATGAAGATAATTATAAGTTATCGATATGTAAATAAATAATCATAAATGTAATTATCTATAACACTCCTTCTTAATTCTTTATTAGTGTTAAAATATTGCGTATTGCATCATTAAAAAAAATGATCATGAATAAATTTATTGGGATAAAAATTGTGATAAGAAAAAAAGAATACAATAACACAATTTTTCCCTTAAAAATAACAGAAAATATGTTTAATACTATTCCAATGTCTTCATGCAGAGGATAAATTGTATCTTTCAAGAAAATTAATAGCAAATGTCATATCTGATTTTATATAATATGCAAGATACATAAATACACCAATAGCACTCATATAAGATATTTGAGACCAAGTATTTTCTTGTTATCTTCACAAAGTCTGAATGAACTTTCATTCAAAGGTCTATTGACTATTTGAGTACTCAAAAAAATCGTTTTATCCATGTAAAATCGTTTAAAGATTATTTTAATATAATTTGATTGATATACAAATATTTCATTTTGGAAATGCTCTATCTGGAGTCCGAGAAAATTTTTGGTATTTCCAATATCTTTCATTTCGAACTCTTCTTTCATATGAGCTCTTGCATAATTAATCTCATTTTGAGTTCCAATTATATTTAAGTTATCAACATACCCATCAATGATCACAAATCCCAACGACGATTTTTTAATAAAGATGCAAGGGCATATTTCATTATTTACATACCATTTCTTTAATAAGTATTCACTTAAACGATTATACCACATGCGTCTGGTTTAATCCGTAAATTGATCGATGTAACTTGACCGCACATATATCACTAGACTTTGAGTCTAGTGCCTCAGAGATTTTAAATCCTTATGGAATTTTCATGTATACTTCATTATCCGGTGATTCATATAAATATATTGTCATTACATTCATAAGGTATATATCTAGATTTCTAGATGTTGTAATTAAGTACATGAATGTAATTGTATCCATGACTGGAGAATATGTTTCTTCATTATCAACTCCAAGTATCTGAGAAAAACCTTGTGCAACAAGTCAGAGTGTATATCGTGTGATTCCATTTTTCTCATTTCTTTTTCGCACAAAACCCATTTGCACCTAACATGTTTTACATCATCATATGTAGTGATGACAGGTCCAAAGACATTTCTTTTATTGAGGGAGAGCAATTGAATTTGCATGGCACTTTTTCATTTCTCTCAATCATGTATTTTCTGACATTCTAATGTGGACTTTGGATCTGGATCATCATTTTCATGATCGATCTCTTTGGATACAGAAATTGAGAATATTTCATTATCATCGTCAATTTTATTTCTACCCCATAATTTTCCATCTTGGGCATAGTTAATGGAAATCTCATATTTTTTGCATTATCTTCACCCTGAAGACTTTCCTCTTTACATGTTTCTTCTAAGAACCTTTTTCATTTTCTTCTCCCATATTCTTTTTTATTTCGGGGATTTTTATCTTTAGAGCCCATTAGTCTCTCACGTTTCTATTGAATTTTAGGTTCATTTGCTTTGTTCCAATCGAATTCCTCGTTTGGAATTTCAAACTCTTGATTGGGCATTTATAGCAAGGATATAAGACTTGTCACCCTTTTTGTACTTATGAACACACTGATAATTTATTTGCCATATTTTGTAAACGTATAATCTTTTGTACTTCCATTTTGTGTTCTTTCTTAGGGGGTTCAAGATATACCAAAGATGGTTTAAACCATGTAATATCTTTTGTTACTTGTTTAATTCTTCCCCCCTAACGTTGGAAATTTCTCTTCATTAAAATGAAAATCAGCAAAATGTATCCTAAACATATCACCAATATGCAGTTCAAGATGTCAAATAATACCCGGTGATACATAACCGACGTATAAACTCACGTGATTAAAAAATCTTTTGGTTTTTCAATGGAAGGTCATTAGAATTTTGCTCAATTTATTGCATCATGACTGAACCAGAGTGTCTAAGTCTTTCATGCCAAACTTTAATGTATCAGTAAACTCTGTGGCATATGATGCGACCAAATGAATCTTTGTGCAATATAATCCAGAAGATAGAATTGATAGTTCTTCCAATATATGTTTTCTATCTTTTGTAATGCAAAGATAATCAATGTTATTCTTATTCATAGTCTCTATAAGATATCAATTTCTGCAAATATCTCTAAAACTTATCAAGTTTCTATGAGACTTAGAGGAATATAATGCATCATTTATTTCAAATTTTGTTCTTTTTGGCGTTGAGAAACTTATTCTTCTGTAGCCTATAATAATCTTTGCATTTCCAGAAATAGTAATTACGCTTCCAACAGAGTCTTTTATTTTGAGAGGGGAATTTTTTTTTCATCTTTAGGTATTGTATGAGTTGTAGCACTGTCTACTAGACATATATTTCTATCCGCAATCTCAAAATTTGACATTGTCTAAAATAAAACATTTATAAAGTATACATTACTATAGTAAAAGGCATAAACTTATAAAAATTATTTTATAACAAAACTATTTTACATCAAACTGATAAAAGCATGAGTTACAATATATTACAAAAAAAAAATTATCATGTCTTCTTGATTTTTCTTTTTCGAGTTGTCATGACCAATAAGAAAATCTGCAATATTAAGATGAGATTCATCATCTAAGCCATGAAAGGAAGGTCTAGATTCATCAGAGATGAGGTTGGTCTCAACATCCTTTTCTTTTGCTTTTTGCAATGCTTGATACAAATCGGTCAGATGCTCTGGTATTCGATATGTTTGATATCAATGTCTTTTCATATTGCATCTGTAATAAACATACTCATTTATTTTTCACAACGCGACCACCATTATTCACATGAAGATTTGTGTTGGTTTTTTCAGCTTTGAAATTGTTAGGATGGAAACTCTTTTCTCTTTCTCATCCATGACCTCTTTCACGACCGCGACCATGTCCATGTCCTCGTCTTTGCCAATTATTAAAACTGGATGGACATGGTAACTATATAAATAATAAATCAGTAATAATCAAAAACATAAAAGCAGCAATATTGAACTTTGCCAAGTTCGACATAGTAACTATATAAATAACAAATCAGTATAATAAAAAACTTTAAAGACAAATAAACATAAGAATAAATTATTGAAAAATATAAATATTACGAAACATAATAAAAACATAAATTAAACACAATTCTTTAAGAGGTAAAACCTTCCATATGATCAAGAAGACAGAGCCTTCCATAGGATCAAGGAGGCATAACCTATCATATGATCAAAAAAGAGGTATAATCTTCTATTGTATAAATATAAATAAATAAATTTAAATATAATTTAAATGTTACTTTTAAAATTTGATCGGATAAAAACTTGCTTGTGCTTGGATATGTGTTATGAATAATAAAATAAATTAATAATTTGTAAGGAAAATGAAAAGGAGACAAGCAGAGAGGAAATGGATCTCTTCTTATTGTTGTGTTGATGTTGTAATGATCTCACTTACATTTGCTACATACTACATATTTATAGTGTCAGATTACTTGGAAACCAATTACCTTTATTTACAAAAAATAAATAAAAAACATGAAGATAATTATAACCAATCTTAACAATATGTAAATAGATAATCATAAATGTAATTAACTATAACAGAATGGGAAAAAAGGCAGGGTGTTAGTTTTTTCCTCTGTTTATACTTGTTAACCTTCTGAGAAAAAAAACCAGAGCTCTTTCACACCTTGGAACAGACCTCTACTATGTAAAGAGAAGACAAGAGATGCTTCAGACAGACAGAAAGCAGAAACAAATGCAGGTCAGAGTTTGTCAGGTGGGGTTTACTGCAACAATGCTTCCTCGTCTTTCTTCATGTCTCCAGCTGTCTTTTCGCATACTTAGTGATGAGATTCGTTGTAGCAACAGTTGCTAAAAAGCAAAGAATGTTGAGAATAATCTGTGTAACCGAGAGACCTTGTTCTTCTGCGGAAGATGCTTCTGCTAATGTCTTTACCAGAATCCCTCTGTAACATAGTAAGAATTGATCTGACTCATCAGTGAAAAGGCAGTTACTTAAGCTTCTAGAAGCTAAATGCTACACACAAGCTAAACTGTTGTAATTTTTTTTGAATATTATGTTAAATTTATATTTAAAATAAAAAAATTTTACAACATGTGCTAACTGTTTTTGAAATTTTTTAAAAAAGAAGAAGAAGAATACTCGTTAAAATCCAAAAGTAGAAAACTCAATTGGAAAAAAATTAGTTTTGGGTAAAAGAATACAAACCACTATCGAAAGAGATGAAAGAATTAAAATACATTTGAAAAGAGAAGGCTGAAGATGGGTGATGAGAAGATGACTTGAAGATTGATATAGCGTTTAATTCCGTGAAGCAAACCAAAGTTGAAAAGTTCCCTCTAACTGTTGCACCGATTTCTTATTTTGTTTGTCGATCACTTTGATAACAAACGAGAAAGACTTTGGTGTGGTAAAATTTCTGTTGTTCTAAACAGTATTGGACCTAACAAAATGTTTTGGAATTGAAAAGAAGAGATAGAAGTCCGACAATACAAATGCAACTCTTGCAGCCATAGCCACAACCACCAACTCCATCGGAGAAGCTAAATCGTTTGCTGAATCTAACAATTTGCCACCAACGTCTAAGATTCATAGCTCCATCAAGTCAATTCTAGAAGATCCGATGTTGACGCAGTTTACTTTCCTATTCCCACTAGCCTCCACGTCGAGTGGGCTGTACGCGCTGCTCAGAAGGGTAAACATATACTGCTTGATAAACCTGTTGCATTGAACATATCTGAGTTTGATCAGATCGTGTCGGCTTGTGAGGTTAATGGTATTCAGTTTATGGATGGGACTCAGTGGTTGCATAATCCTAGGACGACTAATATTAAGCAATTTATCACTGATCCAGTGAGTTTTGGCCAGATTAAAACTGTAAGTATCAAACTAATCTCTCGATCGTATTTATTCGAATTGAGTCCAAAATGATGATCCATGCTTATGTCTTTAAGCAAACATTTTTCTGCAAATTGATAATGGATTAAGGATTATTTGATAACAAACATTGTGACAATCAATTAAGGATTTTACTGAAATCGATATTTGATAACAGGAATTTACTGAAATGGATATTTGATACACTTTCGAGTATTTTGACACTGTGATAAATCAATCTAAGAAATCTGGTTAATTTGCACTTGTTAATTAATCATTTAGTTTTAATTTTATCATATTTAATTAAAAATATGTGAAGTTCACTATCTCTAATTGTTTTAAGAGTTAAGATTTCAAAATTTGGCATTTATTTGCAAAAAATTATGCGTAACAAAATAGCAATTTTTTTCGATTGTGTTTAAACATAATCGTATCATTTTATTCGATGACACGCTATTTACATGCCCTATTTGGTTAGAAAAAATATGTGAAAACATTCATTTAGTTAAAATTTTGTCAAATTAGGCTATCTATAATCAACCTTTGTTACATATACCATTTTTTGTTTTTGTATTTTACAGTTAACAAATAGATTTTGTTTAAAATACTAGAAATTTAGCTTTTATTTATAAAGAAAAATACATGTAAATGCAAAAAAAAATAGAATGCAATTTACAAATAGAATGTGATCTTAAAGAGTTTTAACTGTTGACAAAAAAAAAGGAGTTTAATTTGTACTGCCTCAGCTACGAGTTGAGCTTTCCTCTCCAATATTTTTCCATTGATTAGTTTCTTAACTATACGCCGGTGCAGAGTTGTTTCACATTTTCAGCAAACGAAATTTTAACAATGACATTTGTGTAAAGCCTGGTCTTGATGGGCTTGGAGCTCTCGGTGATACTGGATGGTACACAATCCAAGCAACTCTTCTCGCCATAACTTCAAACTTCCAAAGACCGTTATCGCCTTGCCCGGTCCTGTCCTAAACGACGCAGGAATTGTTCTCTCCTGCGGTGCTTTCTCAATTGGGAAGAAGGGATAACCGCAACAATCAACTCCTCATTCTTGGCAAATCTAACAATGGAGATAACTGCAATCGGTTCAAAAGGTACTCTCCGTGTTCACGACTTTATTATTCCGTTTCAAGAAACCGAGGCCTCGTTTACTACAATCACCAGAGGTTGTCTTAGTGAGCACAAAGTCATGACTGAGCTTCCACAAGAGACGTGTATGGTAATAGAGTTTGCTAGGTTAATTGAAAAAATAAAAAACAGAGGAGCTAATCCGGATGCGTTTTGGCTGAATATTAGCCGGAAGACTCAGCTGCTTGTTGATGCCGTGAAAGAGTCCATTGTTGATAACCTTAAACCGGTTCATATATCTGTTAGTTATTAATTGAATTTAATAATAATTAAATATGTATGTTAAGTTTATTTATGCTTACAGTCGTGACTTTTAGATACTATTTAAGTCATTGTTGTTGTAATGTAAACACATGTTTCATATTCAGTTCAGATAAATAATAGTTTGTGATATACATTAGCTATGTTTGTTCATTCTCTTTTTCTGTTGGAAAATCAATATTCTAACATGTTATAAGAACTACATTGATTCAAAGGAAAAGAGAAACACAAATCAAGCAAAATTTTTGCACAAGTAATCACACTAAGAACAAACAAAAACTTAGGCGATTGAATGAACAATGCAACAAGGGACCCCTATATTCAATAGGGTAAATACTATATATAGCGTATTTAGATGACAACCATCTTCAAGACCAGAAAAATGTGGACGGTGGTTGAAGACGGAGTTCCAAACCGACTGACACAAAGAGAGGAGACTCTCGAAGTGTTGCGGTTGAAAAAGCAATGGGAAGAAACATTGGCAAAGGATATGATGGCACTGCAAATTCTGTAAACAACTGTGTTGGATCAGATCTTTCCCACATAGCACCAACAACTATTTTGAAAGAGGCGTGGTATGCATTGAAATCCGAATTTCAAAGGATTCCACAAGTACGATTGATTAATCTTTAATCGTTAAGAAAGGTGTATGGGAATCTGAAAATGAATAAAGGTGAAAACATCAAGGTTTTAAAGGAAAGTTAATTGATTTGGGAAATCAATTAAGGGTTCATGGTGAAGAGAAGACGAACTATCAAATTGTTCAGAAAATTGTTATATCTCTCCCAGAAAGGTTTGGCAATATAGTGGCATTGATGAAGTAAAAAAAGATTTAACCACATTGTATGTGACACAGTTAATATAAACTCTGAATACATGAAAAACGTGTGGAAACCCGAAATGAGAACATGATAGAAGGGGCTTTTAATGTTCGAACAAGAGGAGATAATTATGGTTTTAAACCAGAATATAGTAAAAAGTGGGATGGCGTTTGTAAGAAAAACAGCCACACGGAAACCGACTGTTGGAAAAAAAACAGAACAAGAAAGAATGTTACAACTACAGAAAGGTTGGACCTTTTTCAAGAGATTGTCGTTCTAAGAAATATGTACGAGCGCATATGGATCTTGAAGATGATGGAGTTCACATGCTTTTCAGCGCAAGTGAAGAGTCAACAAAAAGCAAAAACGAAGATGTCTGGTTGGTAGATAGTGGATGCACAAACTGACGAAGGACGTGAAAAACTTCACAAGGATTAGTGAAAACACTGATGTTCCAATCACAGTTGGAAACGAAGAAGGCGTAATGACAACCGAGAAACTAGAAATTCCTACCATGACTAACAAAGGAAAAAAAGTGATAAAGAAGGTAAGAAATTGGAGTTGCTCAACAAATTCCAAAAAACTAAGAAACAAGTTTGGTGTGAAAATAAAACTCAATTAAGAAAGAAGTGTTAGTTATTAATTGAGTTTAAAAATAATTAAATATATATATATATATATTAAGTTAATTTATGTTAAGAATCGTGTCTTTTAGATTAGGTTATGGAAGAAGACACAACTCTGTACTTATGTATGTTATTTGTGTCTGATGTTTACTATTTAAGTAATTGTTGTTGTAATGTAAATACATGTTTCATATTCAATTTAGATAAATAAAAGTTTGTAATATACAGTTGCTCTTTTTTCTTCATTCTCTTTCTCTTTTGGGAATTCAATATTCTAACAATATCAGATCGGTGAAGAAATAGCTCAGCTTAACTTTGTTGTGTGGATGCTTTTAACAAAATATTTGTTGTGTGGATGCTTTTAACAAAATAGAAATGGATGAATGATATTAATATATTACGATTCTACTGATTCTTTGTTACTCTATTAGATTAACATTGTGTCTCCCAAAATGTTAGTTTGTTAATTATCTAGCTAGATCGAGTAAAATTTCAGTTTAGCTAGGTAAAGTCTGAGTGTAATCTATTAAAATGGTAGAGTCAGCCCTATTTTTATCCATTTGTCTGAAACACTAGATAAGCAAATGTCTCTCTGCCTGTAAGATAAGCCAATTTCAAAATGATTTAAAATTGATCCGATGGTGACTAACTGGACTCACAAAATATGTTCTTTTAGGTATTTATCAAAACTAACGTAGTACATACGTACACACAAACGCAAATATAAAAGCGTTTGTAAATGACATTGTCTATTTAATGTGAATTTAGTCAATGGGTCGGATATCACGTAGCATATAGTGGAGTCCACTTGGAGATGAAATGGGATTTAGACACAACTAGGGGTTAGACTATGTCACGCGCGCATTATTCCTTAAAAATTTTATTGTTGATGTTTTATGAGAATCATTGCTTACTAGAGTTCGGGTAATAAGAAAGAAATAAAGAATTTAGAGACTTTTTATTAATGAAGCTCGGCGATTATAAGGAAAGTATCTAGGTTGTTGAGGTGATGATCTAGCTTAGAAAGGAAAGGCAAAAGACTAAGAGAGATCGAAGATCTTGAGCTTTCGAGTCTTCTACTAATTTGTGGATGAATTTTGAGGTGGGGAGTTTATTTTATAGGTATTTTGAGTTGGTTAACTTGAAGATTTCTTTTTTTTTTTAACGAATTAGTTTTTCTTTTTTTGGTAAATTTTTATTTTGAGTGAGTTTTATTTCTTTTGCCAAATTTTTTTTTTTTTGCGTAAATCGGTGGTGATACGTGGATGATTCTATTATTTTATAATAATGATAGACGCGTCTAGTAGATAGTGGGAAGTTTTTTTTATAGGTATTTTGAGTTGGTTAACTTGAGGATTTCTTTTTTTTTCTTTTAAGAATTAGTCTCTTTTTTTGGTAAATTTCCATTTTGTGTGAGTTTTATTTCCTTTGCCGAACTTTCCTTTTTCTTTGCCTAAATCGGCGGTGATATATGGACCATTCTATTATTTTATAGTAATGATAGACGCGTCTAGTAGATAATGACATGTTTTTTTGTTATCATGTTGAAATGTGGCATTTGCAAGATTTCTAGATAATCAAACTAAGAGCTCAGTTTCCTCATTATCTAATAAAAGGAGTTAGACTAGATAATGATGTTGAGTTCACATCTCAAACATGCAATGATTATTGCATGGTAACTGGAATAAATGTTGAACATCATGGGGCATATGTTCATACTCAAAATGGTTTGGATGAAAAATTAATCAGACACTTGCAATTATTATTTTGATTATGAGATCAAAACTTCCAATTTCAATATGGGGCACACTATTTTGCATGCAGAACCACTAATTCGTATAAGACCATGAGCATATCATAAGTATTCTCCATTACACTTAGCTATTGGTCGAGAGCCAAATATCTCTCATTTAAAAATCTTTGGTTGTGCGGTATATGTCTAATGCACCTCCACAATGCACCAAGATGGGACCACAAAGAAGGTTGGAAATATATGTTGGTTGCGATTCTCCATCAATTTAAGATACCTAGAACCTCATATTGGTGATGTATTTACGACCTGTTTACCGATTGTCATTTTGATAAAAAAAAGAATTCCTAGTTCTAGGGTGAGAAAATGAAAGGGTAGATAAATATATAAAATAGTGTGTGCCATCACTATTGCACCTTGATCCTCCAACGAGGCAATCAGAACAAGAAGTTCAGAGAATTATGCATTTGCAGAGTATAACAAATTAATTACATGATACATTTACAAATACTAAAGCAGTAACTAAGTCACATATACCAGCTGCAACTGCCCCTGTTCAAATCAAAATTCCACAGGAAAGTGAAAAAACATGTGATACACGTGACTCTCAAACACGCTTGAAGCATGGTAAACCAATTGGTTCTAAAGACAAAAACCTAAAAAAGAAAGGAAATTGAAAAATATGATGTTCCCACAGTAACATAAAATGTTTAGGAAGAGTTGAATCATGATCCTAACAAAAATATGAGACATCTCGAATCTTAAGAAAATCATGAGGTTTCTATTAATTACATCCAAAGTGGAATAATATGGAATCAAAACAAAATTGATGATGTTTTCTCATAAATTGTTTCAAAGGAAATAAGTGAAGAAAATGAAGGTTCATAACCAAAGTTAGTATATGAATGTTAGAAGAGACTTGATTGGATAAAATGGATTCAATTCAATGCAAAGAGCGTATTCGGACATATAGTACTCACACATAAAGGTGTAAAACCAAGTGGTCATAAATGGGTTTCGGTCTGAAAACGTAACAAGAAAAACGAGATTATGAGGTACAAATCTCGTCTCGTGGCCCAAGGTTTTTTCCAAAGGCCCGAAATTGATTACGAAGAAACATATTCCCTCATTATGGATGCAATCACATTCAGATTTCAAAATGAACCTACAGGCTAATTAAAATCTAGAGATGCATCTAATGGATGTCGTTACAATATATTTATATTGATCTTTAGATACTAATATCTATATGAGAATTACTGATGGATTCAATATGCCAGAAAAATTAAAATGAAAACCTAAAGAGTTATGTGCAATAAAATTGCAAAGATCATTATATGGGTTAAAACAATCCAGATGGATGTGGTATAACCGTCTTAGTGACTATTTAGAAAAAGAATGATAAGTGAAAATCCTATATATGCACATGTGTTTTCATAAAGAAAAAACCCATCCAAATTTGTAATTATCGTGGTATATGTTGATGATATAAATATCATCGTAACTCAAGAGAAAATACATAAAGCAACAATCTATTTAAAAGGAGAATTTGAGATGAAAGATCTCGGACAGACAAAGTTTTTTCTTGGTTTCTAAATTAAGCATTCTCACGACACTGGGAATATTTGTACATCAGTCTACATACACTAAAAGAAAATTAAAACGTTTTAATATGGATAAATCAAATCCTCTTAGTATACCGATGTTTGTAAGATCAATTAATGTTGAAAATGATCATTTTCGGCCACAAAAAGAAAATGAGATACTTGGTCCAAAAGTATTGTATCTAAGTGAAATTGGAGCCCTAATGTACCTTGAAAATTACACTCGACCTGATTTATCATTTGACATTAATCTCTTGGTGAGATTTAGTTCGTCCCTTACACAAAGATATTGGAATGAGATTAAACATGTCTTTAGCTATCTTCAAGGGACTACTGATTTGGGGTTATTTTATCCTAAAAACTCAACTGGCCAAATGGTTGGTTTTGCAGATGTGGAATATTTATCAGATCCCCACAAAGTTTAATCAAAAATTGGGTATGTTTTTACAATTGAAGGCAACGCTATATCTTGGCATTCTCAGAAACAAACACTTGTTACCACCTCTCAAATCATGTTGAAATCATCGCGCTCCATAAGGCTAGTAGATAATGTTTATGGGTAAGATCAATAATACAACATATTCAATCAAACAATGGAATCTGCGTAAACATATAACCAACTATCTTATACGAAGATAATGATGATTGTGTTACGCAGACAAAAGAATGATATATCAAAAGTGACATAACCAAACATATCCCTCCAAAGTTCTTTTCTTATACCTAAGAGCTTGAGAAGAACAAAAAAATTGATGTGAAATATGTTTGATTATCTGACAATGTTGAAGATGTCTTCACAAAGTCATTACCAACTTCATTCTTTTGAAAATATGTTTATAACATTGGGATGCGTCATCAACGAGATCTTTAGATTGTTGTTCTTATCCATTCAAGGGTGAGTTTATGTAGTTGTACCATTTTCCTTATCATGGTTTTCAATAGGTTTTCCATAAAAGGTTTTTAACGAGGCAACAAAGAACACAATAAAAAGACATAAATCACATTGGGTTCCAACGGGGAGTGTTGTAAAAGTTTAAAAACACTTTCGTATAAAAGTGGAGATGGACCCCCATTGCCATATTGTTACAGTAATATTTGTCTATTTTCACTCTATATAAGAAGTGCATTGTGAGAATTGTAAAATGCAATTCGCAATATAACACATTCGGCTATAAATACAAGTGTCTCAATTCCTTTCTCTCTCTCTTGTGTCTTTCCAACAAATGTTAATACCTTATTTTATTTTATTATTCACACACATATATATATACACCCATACATAATATAATTATAACAACTTTTCTTTTGTCCATAAACATGGTTTTGCAAAAACTTAGGATTATAAAAAATATTGTGATTATAGTTTCTTCTTCCTTTTTAAAGCAAAAATTGTGATTTTAATTACTTTCTATATGTATTCTTCTATAAAGCGAACCTTCATCACATCAATGAGGTAATTAAAATCATTCGATTTTATGGTGTGGCAACATGGCAAGAAATAAACTTTTCCAAATCATCTATAATGTTTGGATCAGAGGTGCAGACGCAAGTAAGACAGGAGATAAAGAGCATAGTTGGAATTACCCAAGAAGGAGGAATGGGGAACCTATTTGGGTCTGTTGGAAAAAATTCATGGTTCAAAAGCCCAAGTTTTCACTTTTGTGTGAGATCGGCTTCAAAACAGAATAAACTCTTGGGCATCGAAATTTCTATCAAAAGGGGGAAAGAAGTATTAATCAAATCTCAAGCATATGTCATGTTTCTTGATACCGAAAGCTATCTGCTCGAACCTAAGTAGTGCTATTGCAAATTTCTGGTGGAGCCAGAAATCAGAAAGCAGAGGCATTCACTAGATGGCATGGGATCATTTATGCAAGTCGGTAGCAGATGGAGGTTTAGTCTTTAAATCAGTGGAAGATTTCAACATTGCTCTACTAGCCAAACAGTTATGGAGATTACTCTGATTCTCCAATTCTCTACTCTCTCGAGTTATGAAAAGGAGATACTTTAGGCACTGCAGTCCTTTGGACATACATATTTCAAATCGACCAGCTTATGGATGAAGGAGTATGATGGTAGCAAATCCTCTTCTGAAATCGGGTATAAGAAAGATGATTGGTTCAGAGTTCGGTATGAGCATTTGGTCAGAATCTTGGATTCCAGATTAGCCTTCGCACCCTCCAAAAATTTGGAGTGCCTATTGAAACCCATTCATCTTTGTTAACACTTTAATTGATTTCAAAACCAAAATGTGGAAGATGGACAATCTTCGGTAATTATTCCCCCAAAAGATATTACATTGATACTAGGGATTAAGCTGAGTGGACATGCATCAAATGGCAGTTATAGTTGGACCTTAATGAAATCTGGCAACTATACCTTTAAGTCAGGGTACTGGACTACGAGAGCTCTCTTTCGTTCTGCTTGTGACCTCCTTCTTCAGGGACTGAGTGTTACGACACTCCAGGCGCAAGCATGGAAACTAAAAACTACGCAAAACCTTAAACATTTCGTGTGGACAATGCATCTCATGTTATTTGGCGTCATGCCAACGCATGTTCCATCGTTATATTCAGAAAGACAAGGTTTGCCCTCGGTGTGGTGCGGAGGAAGAAACGATTAACCATCTGATTTTCGACATTGCCTTTCAAGAAAATGAAGCGTGGAGACGAACATATTACAAAGGAGGATCCACTAGAAGATTTGATTAGGGAGGTAGAGGAGGAGAGGATAACACAAGAATCTCTTCTCTGCTACACGGATGGTTTGTGGCATGGTTCAGATAGCAGGAGTGGACAAGAATGGGTCGTCACCAAGGGCGAAGAGATTCTACACGTGGGGCTGAAAAGGATCTCGTTGGTGCCTTTCTCCTCTGCATATAAAGTTAAAGGCTCTTATCTGGGTGATGAAGTGCTTGGTGGATGTCCCCTCAACCGACGTTATTTTTACTATGAATTGCTCGGATTTTATTGACATGATGACAAATCCAGAAAAAAAGTCGTTGTTTGCGTCAGAGTTGGGAGATTTTTTATTGTTTAGGGATTCATTAAGATCTTTTAAGATTAAACGTATTTTACGTTACGAGAATATTTATGCGAATAAATTTGCGAAATATACAAAAAAACATGAAATTTTTATTTTTTGCATGTTAGTACACCGATGTCTTTTTGATTATTTCTAGAATAAAATTTCTACATCGACGATTTAATATATGGGAAAAAATATTTTTTATATGTAGTTGAGACAATAATTTACAAGTTGACAAAGAACATAAAAAAATGAAAGAGGTGTTTTGTTTTTCTCTTCCTCTCCAGTGTCAATAACACTCCATTAAGAAAGAAAAAGAGATAATAGAGCTGAGCCCATCACTAATAGAGTAGAGTAGGCTTTAGAAAGAGAGAGACGGCTGTTGAAAGAGAACCACAGAACTCTAAAGTTATTTCATTCATTAAGAATGACAAAGTCCAAACCTTTTTGTTCTTAAAAGCAACGGAAAAAGATTTCAAAAATGGGTTTTATCTTCTTAACTCTTTTTTTCATTTTCTTATTCTTTTCTTATTCTTTTCTTTTTCATTTTTCTAGAAAAAAACCATCAAAAATCTCACACCTTTTTCACTTCTGTTGTAGCTGTTACCACTTGTGTTTCCTTTGGCATTTTTCTCGGTTGTCATTAATGAGAGTTAATCATCAACTGTAACTCCTCTTTCTTTTTCTCTCTTTCTATCTGAAACTCTAATTTTGAAGAGATCATGGTGTTTTGATTTGGGAAGTTAGGGTTATTTTTTCTCCTTTTGGGTGTTTTCATGGCGGTTCTGGGTTTTACTTGGATCTGAGAAGGAGAAATTTTGCTTCTGTTGATAATGGAGCTAATAAAGTATGAAGCTTTTGGTCTTGTCTACTTCATCATCTTAATACTTCTCTTTAATCCATTATGGCTTGTCTCTTCTAACATGGAAGGTTATTTTACTGTTCTCTTATCTTTATTTATTATTTTTATTTTTATGTAGTGACTTTTGTTTGCTTAGTGGTTACATGAGAATAGAAATTTTCATCTGGCACTGTCGCTGTTCTTTAAAGGACTTTTTAGAATCTTATTCTGTTTGAAAAGTTTCAATCTTTAGAGAATTTCTTGTTCATAATCTGTGGTTCGGCTCTTTAACAGTTCACAATGCCGTTTAGTAACCTGAGGTTTGATTTTCTTGGTTGTTTTTGTTTTATTTTTTCTTGGTATGGTCGAATATTTGGGAATTGCAATTGATTTTACTGTTGACTCGATGTTATTTCTCTGATAAATACTGATTAAGCAGCTCCATAGTTTTGGAAACTATATTATGTCACTAGCAATACATTTAGAACTTGAATTATAGAAAATTCAATGCTAATGTTAAGGGTGCTAAATGCATATCCAAATTCGCCAGAAAGTATGGTTTTTTAGCTTTTTCTGTTGTGAAACTCATTTTTTGGAAGTAAAAACTGTTTGTTTTGTTTGGTTATTTTTTCCTCTTTGTCGAAAGGCTTATGCATTTTGTTGTTGTGTGTTAACAGGTGATGCCCTACATAGTTTGAGAGCTAATTTGATTGATCCGAGCAATGTCTTACAAAGCTGGGATCCTACGCTTGTTAATCCGTGTACTTGGTTTCATGTAACGTGCAACAACGAGAACAGTGTTATAAGAGTGTGAGTGTCTCTCTGCGTGCACCTGATCCCCATGAGTGTTCTTAGTTTAGTTTACATAATCTTGTTTGTTGTTGCTTCGTCAGCGATCTCGGGAATGCAGACCTCTCTGGTCAATTAGTTCCTCAGCTTGGCCAGCTCAAGAACTTGCAGTACTTGTAAGTTTTTGCTTTAATATTTAAAATAAAAGTTTATTCGATACTTGATAGATAACCGAAAACTTGATAGATTGAATATGTGTAACAACTTTAGATCCAGAGACTTGTAGTTTCTCATACATGATAACAGCCGTTAATGCTGATTACACGAACTTTTGTTTTGTCATTTTAATTAGGACTTAGTCAATAGCCATTTGTTATTGTAGAGATATGTTAAATTTCTTCTGAGGGTGTGATACTCTTAATTGCAGGGAACTTTATAGTAATAACATAACTGGGCCAGTTCCAAGCGATCTTGGGAATCTGACAAACTTAGTGAGCTTGGATCTTTACTTGAACAGCTTCACTGGTGCTATTCCAGACTCTCTTGGAAAGCTCTTCAAGCTGCGCTTTCTGTAAGAACATCTTAGTCTGCTCTTCTCATCATGCTCTGGCTAAATGTCTTGCTATATTGGAAATTTATATAGAATAATATTCTCCTGTGACTTCTGGGGGGCAGGGGGGTTACTAGTAATAACCATCTACCAAATGCAAATGAGCTAACATACTGATTCGCATTGTAATGTTTATATGTTTTGAGCTCTGGTATGAGAAGATGGTAATGTGGTATGAGTTTTTGTTGCAAGGATAGTCGGCTCAACAATAACAGTCTCACTGGACCAATTCCCATGTCATTGACTAATATCACCACCCTTCAAGTTTTGTGAGTATCACTAATTCAACTTTATTTTCTACTCTTTTGAATTTCTCACTCTTAATGGGTCCCCTGATTTTTTTCATTAATCTCTTGCAAAATGCAGGGATCTGTCAAACAACCAATTATCTGGATCTGTTCCTGATAATGGTTCCTTCTCGCTCTTCACTCCCATCAGGTCTGATAAAATCCATACTATCAAGCATTAATCACTTGCATTTTGGAACCAGGGCTATAGATTAAAGAGATCTAATAAGTTAGGATCAAGCACAATAGGCTAAGTCTGAACTCAAGTTTCGTTTGATCATCTTAAGTAAATTTAGTCAGTAGAGATACTACATTGCCCAAAAGTCTATTACTTTTACTGGTGGATATGAAAAATTAGCTGTTGAACTAACAAGGTGTGTTCTTCTGCACAGTTTTGCTAACAACTTGGATCTATGCGGCCCAGTTACTAGCCGTCCTTGCCCTGGATCTCCCCCATTTTCTCCTCCTCCACCCTTTATCCCACCGCCTACAGTTCCTACTCCAGGTAATGAAATAAAGCAGACAGTAAAGTTCTGTCTTTTACATTCACTCATGCTTGGAAACATAGTGGACGGCTGTGTTAGTGGATTTAATTTTGATTAGTGGATTTCTTAGTTGATTTAATTTTGATTGGAAACAGTCTATCTCACAGGTTAAAGATTGACATCTCTGGTAGAATCTTGGTTGTTGACTATTTATTTGTAAATTTTTATTAAGGTGGGTATAGTGCTACTGGAGCCATTGCGGGAGGAGTTGCTGCTGGTGCTGCTTTGCTATTTGCTGCACCTGCTTTAGCTTTTGCTTGGTGGCGTAGGAGAAAACCTCAAGAATACTTCTTTGATGTTCCTGGTTAGTCATTGAGTCTGCAATATCCAAGCTTTGTCTATTGGAGAATTGGTTTAGTATGTAATAATTAATTTTGTGGTTCTTTGATGCAGCTGAAGAAGACCCTGAGGTTCACTTGGGACAGCTTAAGCGGTTCTCTCTACGGGAACTACAAGTAGCAACTGATAGCTTCAGTAACAAGAACATCTTGGGCCGAGGTGGGTTTGGAAAAGTCTACAAAGGCCGTCTTGCTGATGGAACACTTGTTGCAGTCAAACGGCTTAAAGAAGAACGCACCCCAGGTGGCGAGCTCCAGTTTCAGACCGAAGTGGAGATGATAAGCATGGCCGTTCACAGAAATCTTCTCAGATTACGTGGTTTCTGTATGACCCCTACCGAGAGATTGCTTGTTTACCCTTACATGGCTAACGGAAGTGTTGCTTCATGTTTGAGAGGTAACCATGGAATTTTAATGGCTTGTGGCATAATGATTATAGATTTTCATATATCATTTCCATAGCGCTGGTTTGCGATAACTTTTATGTAGAACTGCTGTTTTTTATGTTAACCAATGAGTGAGCTTTCTTGGAATGATTGCAGAGCGTCCACCATCGCAGTTGCCTCTAGCCTGGCCAATAAGACAGCAAATCGCACTAGGATCAGCGAGGGGCTTGTCTTATCTTCATGATCATTGCGACCCCAAAATCATTCACCGTGATGTGAAAGCTGCTAATATTCTGTTGGACGAGGAATTTGAGGCAGTGGTAGGTGATTTTGGGTTGGCTAGGCTTATGGATTATAAAGATACACATGTCACAACGGCTGTGCGTGGGACTATTGGACACATTGCTCCTGAGTATCTTTCTACCGGAAAATCTTCAGAGAAAACCGATGTTTTTGGCTACGGGATCATGCTTTTGGAACTGATCACAGGTCAGAGAGCTTTTGATCTTGCAAGACTGGCGAATGACGATGACGTTATGCTCCTAGATTGGGTATAACACAGATCTTTTAGCACATAATTGGGTCTCTCTGTCTTCTCTCAAAGCTAATTTCTCTGTTCATTTGATCTTCTCAGGTGAAAGGTCTTTTGAAGGAGAAGAAACTGGAGATGCTTGTGGATCCTGATCTGCAGAGAAATTACACAGAAGCAGAAGTAGAACAGCTCATACAAGTGGCTCTTCTTTGTACACAGAGCTCACCTATGGAAAGACCTAAGATGTCTGAGGTTGTTCGAATGCTTGAAGGTGACGGTTTGGCTGAGAAATGGGACGAGTGGCAGAAAGTAGAAGTTCTCAGGCAAGAAGTGGAACGGTCTTCTCATCCCACCTCTGATTGGATCCTTGATTCTACAGAAAATCTTCATGCTGTTGAGTTGTCTGGTCCTAGATAAAAGGCATTGTATTGTCTAACAGAAACGAGAAAGAACAGAGAAAAATTAAGAAAAGTTCACTTCTCTGTATTCTTTTAATTTCTCTGGTGGAAAAGAAAATGTAGTCCAATCTTTGTCCATATCAGCTGTTGGAATTGCCTCTGCATTGGCGATTTCGCATTGCATTGGGGGAAGTTTATTTGTTGACAATCGACTGTCAATCGCGGACATGGCATTAGACAAAACCAAGGCCTTTATTTGACCATCAACTCACACCAAATTCTATACATTACACGTCTTCCGCTAAATAAAGAGGAAGAAAATATATATATTGTTTAAGAAACGTTTCGAACTCCTTGTTCCATAAGAGAAGGAACAGCACAAGTGAGATACACTGAAAAACACCAAGCTTGCATTATAACATTAGAATCAAGAATCATGCGCAGGTCTTGTATTGTCCGAGGATGAATGAGTGCTGGATGAGCGATCAGGATTCTGAGATGTGAATAGATTAGGGTATGAGTAATAGGGATCATCTTCCATGGAAGGCAGTCTCATTTGCTGGTGGTCCTGGTCCGGGCTGAGTCTGTCAAGTGATGAAGTCTCTGGTCTTTGGAGCTCTAAAAGATCCCCATAGCTGCTGACTGATGCGTTCTGATGATCAAACTGCGGATTTTCCATTGAAGGAAATCTCTGTGGTGTATGATCGCCATAGCTGCTTACTGATGAGTTCTGATGATCAAACCGCGGTTTTTCCATTGAAGGTAGTCCCTGTGGCGTAAAATTGTCATAGCTGCTGACTGATGAGTTCTGATGATCAAACTGCGGTTTTTCCATTGAAGGGGGTCTCTGTGGCGTAAAATCGTCATAGCTGCTGACCAATGAGTTCTGATGATCAAACTGCGGTTTTTCCATTGAAGGGAGCCTCTGTGGATGGTGGTTGTTCTGCTCAAAGTTGAAAAGTGTTGAAGTTTCTGGTCTCTGAAGCTCTGTAAGATCTCCAACACTGCTGGCTGAAGAGTTCTGATGATCAAATTGCGACTTTTCCATTGAGGGAGCATGAAAAGGGTTCTCAGACGGACTCTCTGGAGACTGATCAGACGTCTTCTTGGTAAGCTCACTGATTCTGAGTTGGGCAAGACTTGCAGCTGAACGGGCAGCTGCTGCTGCACGTTCTGCTGAGTCAGCAGCAGCTTGAGCAGCCATTAGGACATCCTGCAAGTCTCCATCGGATATTTTCCTCGGAGCATTCCTCAAAGCATCACTCTCTTTTGTAGAGAAGGGTCCTACTACACCAACGGATGGTGGAGATTCCAGAGAATATTTTTTCTTTTCCAATGATTCCATCACAATCGGTGAAGATTGTTGGCCTCCCACGACAGTGCTGCTTGCTCTTGCAAGATGTTCATCTCTTTTGGAAGCCGGTTTTTCTGGCAAGTCGAGAGAGGTATGTTCATAACTGGCAGATTTCACTGCCTCTGCTGCACTTTCAGGGGTAGTGCCAGGAGTTGGACGCAGCAAGACATTTGGAACCTCCGGAAAGTCCAATATATCATACTCTGAATCAGAATCAGATTTCTCCTTTGGCCCATCATTTTGTTCCTCCGGTAATGGCAGCTTAGAGCCCCCACCAAATTGCTTTGGTCCATCCTGAAAAGAAAGAAGACAATTTAGGAAAAACAGAGAAACTGGGAAGAAAAGAAACTTAAAGTCGGGGATATCTGGACACAGGAAAAAACCATGTGGGTGTCATTATTATGCACAACCAACTTCGAAGATTTTAAATGTGAGTTTCGAGAAACGACATTGAACTGCAGATTCAGTGCCTAAACGTTAAATACTCGGTTTGATGCAAACACAAAGAAATCATGTGACATGTTCTGACCAGACCCGTTATATGTAAGAATAGAAGAGATAATAAAGAAAAACGAAGAGAGAAGTACTGACAAGAAGATCTTCATGCGATTTGAAGAGATCAGTTTCTGTAGAAGCAGGGTCCCAATCAAGTTCATGTTCTTCTGCAATTTCCTTGAGAAGATTCAATTTAGTTTCTGGGGAAGGTGCACGCACAGACAGCAACTCCACCAACTGTAAAATTGACAGGAAAAACATGAACAAATTTCTTGTTAGCGATTCAGTCTGCAAGATAGAATAACAGTTAAAAACTAGTTCCACAAAAGGATATGTAATCGTAAGGATTTACATATACTTTAGTTTATGGATTGATATAGATTCTTTTCAGCTGCACACATCAATATGTGTTAAAGTTTCTACATGCTAGTCACATATTAGCAATTTATATCACCAATGAACTCCGATTTACCTTACGATTGACACCAGAATCCGGCTTGAGCTCAGATGCAGCTGCAACAAACTCCTTTCCATACTTGGATACAAATAGTATCTGGACCTGCTGCAGCTCTATCAAATCAGAGCACCTCGGCGCAGCAAAACATACACTGGATATTGCTTCTTTTAAATCTAGAGGACATTCCCTATAAAAACTCAAAAAATAAAGGATTCAGAAGCTCAGCAACAATGACTGAACACAGAAGACTCAGAAACAAACAAAAGACATAGTAATTCCATGTATAACATAATAATTCCAAAAAAATCATCCAAAAAACTAACAAATGCAAGACAAAAAAGACTTTAAATTCAAACAATTATCACAGAGAACATCAATGGGCAGACCAAGTAGATAAAAAAAAATCAAAAAGTTATAACCTTTGTGCCTCAATAATGGGAAGACGAACAGCTATGAGCTCACAGAAGAGCTCAAGGATCTCCTGAGCAGCCATCATCTTCTCTTCTCTGATAATATGCTCAACCTAACAGAAACTAAAAGAGTTAAGAATGTTCCTATAAAACCAAATTAAACAAAGACCATGAATAACCCAAAACTATACCCGAATTCGAGCAGTGGCTTCTTGACCAGTCTCGAGAAGCTTAGCAATTTCACGGCGCATTTGCTTAATCTGAGCTTCTCTTCTATTCCGGATTAGCTTTATCCGAGGGATCGTTAACTTGAGCAACGTTTTGCTGTATACCAAACACGAGATTGACTCAGATAAAACAAAAGAATTTGTACACTAAACTCATCCAATTTCAAACAAAATCCACAGAGATTGATTCAAAAGATGAAAAAAACAAGAGATTGAAATCAGAGAATACCATTTAGCAGCTTTGAAACCCTTATTGAAGAAGGAATCGAGCATCGACATGACTGATTACTGGTTACGATTGATCACTAAGGAGATCGATCGCAAAGCCAAAGCCTAGGAACAGAGAAGATTATAAAAGATCTAATTGCTTCTCAACGAAGGATAGGATTTTTTTGTTTGGTTAATATGTTTCGTTTTTATTTTCCAAGTAAAAAAAAGGTAAAACAGTGCGTTTCGATTGATTTACCAATCAGTGAATCAATTTTATCAAGTGAAGTTGTGAGCAACTAAACCACGTCGGTAACAATGGGCTCAGATATGGGCCTATACTATTGGACTCTATATCTGCTAAAATCCAAGTTACTATTTTCTTCTTTGATTTTATTGTATGCTATAAAATGTAATTGTCGTATCATCCTAATTCCTTAACTAACCATTAATTGTAGTATCACAAATGTAATATCCCATAATGGTTAATTCTATTGGTGGCAAAGAAGTTGTATGGACATAAGTATCTTAATATTAACATTGATTTAGTTGGTAAGGATTCTGGAATATTGGGCTTATCATATTTATGGTGCAAGTCTGGTTTGTTATTGGTTTAGATAGTTTGTTGTTGTATGTAGGATATGTAACAACCTCTTCGATCATTATTGAAGATATCAGATATTGCACCATCTCTCTCGATTATCTTCGCTAATTTGTTTTACAATAGAAATAAGATACAACCAAAGTAAAATTCAAGGGGAGAAGGAGATGACGAAGGCTCTTCCAAAGGGAACGAGAGTAGTCGGCTCCGCATTATTCGATTGATGTTTTCTTTCATAGATGTACCATGATAGAGACTGATTAGAATAAAAATATGTGTTTTTCCTTCCAGATCATGTAGATTGTGACATGGAGAAGAAATTTTGGAGATGACATAAGCTGTGAAGTCCAAGTAGTGGTTTATGGAGTAAAGAAATATATCAAACACACTTAACTTTTGTATAAGAATAATTTAAAATTAAACATCAAAATCTTTCACAATTTTTAACCTATTAGTATAACTTAACAGTGATTATCTATTAATTTTTAATCAATGTCACAACTCAACATTAATATATATAGTACTAACATATATTTGCTAAACTTTTTCCTAATTCAATTTGTCTTACCTTAATTAGCAATCATCTTATCCTAACAAATATAGGATTTCTTAGATTGTAAACTAATCTAAACTTTAAACTTATCCAACATTCACCCCTTTAAACTTCAAGTTAGTCTTTGAGAGATTTTGAACTCCAATCAAACTTTTGTCTCTTTGAATTTGATTCTTGCTAGGGATTTTGTCAGTATATTGCACATTGTTCTTCTTCATATACATGTTCATCTTCAACACACTCTTAGATGAACCATCTTTTGTTATAAACCCAATCATGTAACATGTTGTTGGAATCGGGTTTAGGCCCTAAGAGAAAATGATTGAGGCCCATAGACTCACAATCTCCACCTTGGGCCAAGTCAATTGTCACCTTTTGTCGTTCCTGTTGCTTTTCTCTTCTTTTTCGATGATGAAGAATATTGAAGTTTCTTATTCTCTTTGCCAAAACCGGAACCGATTCATGAACCTAGCATATGCCGATGATATCTCTGACAAAATCGATAGCCACCCACATCACCTGGGTATCTGACGCCAACAAAGCCTCTGCCAAAACCTGAGTTGCATCTTTTGCTCGACTCGGTGAAGATGATGCAGTCATGACTAGTAACTCTGCATTTTCCGACGAGATCTCTTGCCGTCCTTCTTCTCTGATGGCCGGAGATACTCTTAAGCATCACCATTTTAGTCACTGAGCCTTAAATCTTCTCCTTTGCTTCTTCTATGTCCCGATGAAATTTTGACCACGAATGTCGCATCTCCAATGATTCCTCTGTCACCATTACCCTTTGTAATCTCATGTATGCTTAAAATCCTCTTCATCTCTTTGTTTTGACGATTTTCTTTTGTCCCTCTCTGAGATTTCAAGTTCACGAAATTCTGAAAATTTCTATTTTACTTTTTGTAGTTTCTCTGATGAACAACCTGTGATCTTCTTCTCCTTTGATGAATTATGGTAATCTTTTACAACATGATTCATCTTTGCTTGCCATGTCTCTTTATATTTGCAGAATCGATGAAAACAACTTTGATTTCATGGTTCTTTTTTCAGAGATGTTGCAAAATCCCAACTTGAATTTCTTGCTTATTCTCACAGTAGCTCCACCTTAAATCAAAAACCATTGCTTCGACTTCATCTTATCTCAGGTAATTCCTCTATGTTGATTACTTCACAATTCATGGTTGAACTTTGACCTTGTGATTTTTTTCAGTAACCAAAATCTCGAATTCCTTTCAAAATAACTGCTTATGACGAGAGTACTACATTCTCTCATGCTTCATGTAACTTCAGGTAATCTCTTTTCCTCTAAAGTATTCACTCTCAACTAATACCTTTAGATTCAATAACATGCACCGAAGAACTTTCTTCTCTTGAATCTCTTCCAACATATCCACCTAGAATCAATATCTCCTTATTGCAATTCCAGCTGCCTACAGGTAACTCTCAAAACCCATTAATCAATTTGATTTTTTTTTCCTTATCGACATAAGAACCATCATGAAACTGACTTGTTTCCTTGTTCTTTTTTCTGCGAGAGTGTAACGTCAATGTTGATACATGAATTACCTAAAGTTGAATCGTCCTTTAGACGAAGTTTAGGAGATCGTAACAAACCTGAAACTCTATTCAGGTACTGCTCTTGCTACGAAATCTACTGGATTAATCATAGTTAGTATCTTGTTTAGGACTACCTCTCTATGTGTCATTTGGACAGCTCTCCTTCATCCCCTACTTATATTTATCGAGATGATGAGACTTCAAGATGTTCCACGTGATTTGGATGCCTTCAAGCCTCATAAATCTTCTAGATCTTTTCACAAGATATTATCCTCTTTTTGTTTGGATAATATGGAAAACTTCCTCTTCTTATCAAATCTTCGTGTAATTATCTCTTCTCGACATCTGAATATATCTTCAACATGATGATTAATCCACTTCATCAAATATTGCCTTGTCATTGTTTTCGGTCACTTGTGGAAAAACTTGGCCTTTGTCCCACCAACTCTGTTTTTGTCTTTTGTTAAACATCTGACGAAATATGCGCTTTCAATCTCTCTTTTTTTGATTGAATTTAACAATATGTGCCTTCATTTTCTCCAATGAACCTCATACATGATTGGTCCAATTCATTAAAAAATTATTGTAAATCAAAGAAAGTTTGATCTTCCTCTAATTACTTCTCCACATGGCCATCATTATCCCTTATACACGTTTGGTCTTTTTGTTTCAGCTCTGGAATAATCAACTCTAAATTCTCCGTCTTCACCACACTTTCATCCACCTTTGTGTATCTTTCTAAGGAATTTTGATCTCTCATCAAAATCTTGGGTCTTCTATTGTCACAACATCTTGGGTGTCATTCAACTGAGCCCTTTGATGTGTAAGCATGTTTCTCCCTTTGATATAGATCATCATTTCTCAAATAAACATGTGAAAAATCATCATGACATGGATAATATCTTTTCTCATTCATCTACGTCCTCATCCTAGCTTGAAACCTGTAGCAAAACCTCTTGATATGGCTAAGTTTTCCACAGTAATAACGTCTATGTGGAGCTCTCCTCTTAGTCTCAATTCTCTGAAACTTTGGTGGAACAAGTTTTGGGTTATTATTTCCAACAAACTGAATAGATTTCTTATCACCCATGGACGTACCTCCTTGATATCCAAGACCATAAGTAGTCTTCTCAGTCTTTCCAAATTGAAAAAATCTTGTTCACATCCTTTGTACCATTGTTGAGCATATAAATCTTCTTCCTAGTGTCAGCGAGTTCTTGTTCCAACAGCTTGTTTTTTTTTCTTGCCAAGCTCTTCACTCATCAGCTTCCCCTTCTTCAATAGTTGCAGGTTTTCTCTGCGGAACTCAACCACTTTATTCACTATTTCATGAAAGTTTTTACTGACATTCATTGATTCTAAATCCCTATTAGAATCCGAATCACTTTCACTTGATGAAAACACTTGTTCAGCTATTGAGACCTAAGGTTTTTCTTCTCTCTAACTTCGTTCTCACTTTCTAACGAGCTATAATCTTCAATTGTTGTTGGAGGAATACAATATCTCATCGAGTCCTTTCCTGCACCTGCACTCTCTAATGAGATTTCATTACCCTTCACACAATCATTTTTGAATGACTAGATCTTTTACAACCAGTACATCGAATTTCTCTTGTCTTTATCGTAGGACAGTTAGCTTTGAAATTTTAATCCCTTGACATTCAAAACTCCTTGACTCTGTTTTTCTTGTTGGAACAAATCCTTTCTATTGGAACTTTTTGTAAAACTTTTGATTCCTTTGATCGTATCCTTTCAGCGACTTACCCAAGTCTTTTACCAGCATACTCATTAGTTTTCCTTGGTTTTCAACTTGAGGAGGTGCTCGTGTCTCCATGTTTTCTTACGTCTAGTGAAGATCAATTGGTTTGTTTACTTTTCTTGGCTATGTTATCACAACTTTGACGTTGTTTGGCAAGCAAAAATTTTAATTGGTCGTTGATTTAATCCTTGTTTGACTTGATCCTTGTGAAGAAGCATAAGTATTAAGAAAACCAAATGTAATGATGCTTACGTTATCACGTTCCTTAATGATGCTTGTATAACAAGAAAACCAAACGTAAGTGATCTTGGAGATTGGCTCTTACGTTATCACGATCCTTGCTGTAGAAAAATTTGCTCCTTCTTTGTTCTTTTTCTTTCTTCGATGAGATCTATAACAAAGTTTTGATACCAAATTAAGAAATATATCAAACACACTTAGATTGTGTATAAAAATAACTCTCTTATTATGTTTAAAAAATAATTCAAAAGTAAACATCAAAAGCTCTGATAATTCTTAATCTATTGTTATAACTTAACAATGGTTCTCTATTAATTCTTAATTAATGTCACAACTCAACATTGATATATATAGTACTAGCACATATTTGTTAAACATTTTTCTAGTAGAATTAGATATCTCTTAACTTAATTTGTCTTATCTTAACTAGCAGTCATCTTATCCTAACACATATAGGATACTTTAGATTGCAAGGTATCTTAAACTTTAAACTTATCCTTAGGCGGATTAAAACTGATTCTCTTGGTAAGTGAGACCTAGATGTTGCGAGAAAAATGAGTATTCAAAGAAGAATGTGAATAAGATTCAATTCTTATATTACAAAAGATACACTTCCATCCCCCAATTTCTAAGCATGTCTTTTGTTGGCCGCCTTCCATGGATGGTAAGCCAAAGGATGAGAGGGTAGCACGGAACTGCTTCCTTGAAGTAAACCGGTTTACTCAAAGTGACCACTTGAGAACGCGTTCACAGTTGTTTCCAAGTACTTTTAATTTAGTGGAAAAAGAATGGGAGAAAGTACGTAAAGACATACTCCACATATAGGTGTCACTGCCCTTAGCCTCTTTTGGAGGTAAGATATAAGCTAAGTGAAGAAATCGTTCTGCCTAGTCTGATCTCTTCATAGGTATATCCCATTCCCCCATTTCTTACCACTTCAAGCAAATGAACATCCTTTCTAACTCGCAGCTGAGAGAGACATATGACTCACCCAACAAAAAAATTCAAGGTCCAAAACCAAAAATATGTTGTCAGTCCATCCTTGACTTCACATCGACGGAATGGGATTATAATAAGTTTTAACCGTAACAAACTTCTGATATTCCAAGAGATTCAGTCACTATTTTAGAGATAATCATAATCTTTTCCTCACGAGTCAATAGATATTTTGTTGACTAAATACAATCAATTATTACATTGAAGCACTTGTAGCTCTAAGAAGCAACAACTTCTCACATTTTTTTTGGTGATATGTAAATTTTATTGCCCGGAAAAAGGATATGTGAGAAGTTATAAACGGACTTTAGTTTGCTATAGAAAACAATATACTATAGTAGATTGGAGAAGTTTTTCTGAATAGAAGGTAACATGAGTTTGTCTCTAACCGGTTTTGCTATGCCCAAAACCGGCCCTCTCTCTAACTATGCTTTGAGTTTCTATATCTCACGCAGAGGCTATATAACAAGAAATTACTTGATGATTCATTTTTAGTGTGTGGCATTACTTGGAAAATTATTATTGTGAATATGTGATCTTAAATCTTTTATTGTCTATAATTAGCTGAGAAACAAAAAAATTATTGGATGAGTTGGTAGTTGGCCATAACAAACCATTTGAGACACTCCATGTCATATAGATCTCTTAATGGAAATTTATTTCTTATAAAATTTTATGATCACCGGTAAGTTGAACCAATAACCAAATTATAGTACAAACCAATAACTAACCCTTAATGGTACAATTTCCAAAAGTAGTTGGCTACAAGAAACGAAAGAGGAGACAAACACACACGATTAAAGAATTTGGGGTTTCAAACCTTGTCTTGTATTGTATCGCTCTTATAGTCTTGAACCTTCGTTGTCGATAGTTTAGCACTTCAGCTTAGAGAATAACCATAGAAAGATCATTTTGTTAAAAATATTTACTGACAAAAGTACTAATTATGTATTGCAAAAACATAAAGTCATGAATTATGTGTTTTCATGCATATAAGATCTAACCTACTTGAATGTGAAATCTTTTTATAAATGGTATTTGTATGATACGATTTCGTGGAGTTGGCTAAGTAAAGCATGCTTTATCCTACTCTTTTTTTTCTTTTTAATACGAAATTTATTTTTTGTCAAACGGAAGATTCATTTTGACAATTTACTTTTCAATTACGTTAATATATATATATATGGTAAGAGATGACATCAAAATTAATTATTTTCGTATTGTACACCGTGGAAAATCCCATCAACCCCCTACATGCTAAAACTGGTGGATGAAGTAGTTTTGAATCTCTTACTTTTAGCCCATAGTCCTATATAAAAGAAAAAAAAAAGAATTGTTATCAGTTAAACATGTTACACTTTATATTTGTTGTCGTGGATAGCTATTTTATTACTCTGCTAAATATTTCATCTATGGGACGATAATAATTTCACCATTATTTGGTAATTAGGATATACTAAATTTGTGAAAGATTATTAATTAAAAATTATATACATACCGCTGATAATATTACCTACTAATGCTACTGATATCGTGATAATAAATCAATTATTGAAATTTGGAGTTGACATATTATTAGGGTATTTACTACTGTAATACAAATATCATCAAATAAAAACATAATTACCTATAACTAAATTAATTCATCATAATTTACATGTTTGTTATCGCTATAGGTAGAAAATTATTTTGATATTCTAGTTACATCAATAACTAATATATCTAACTATCTCAGTTACTTACTTGTGCCACAGTTATTATTATAGCGAAGACCATTTTTATAACTATTTTATTACCCTGCTAAAAATATTATTCATTATCGCGCTATGAAAAGATTTATCTTAGTATTCTTGTTAACAACGCATCAAGACCAAGTCGATAACAATGCTCCAAATGAAAACAAGACACCGAATAAAATAAAATAACTACTCAACGCACCAATATGTTTTTTAACAAAAAAAGTCCAATGTAAATCTAATTGGTTCATGTGTTTAGGATTTATTTGCAAGTAATTCATATATATATATATATATATATATATATATGTGCTTGTAATGAGAACACTAAATCTAACTTTGAAGGTTGTTAAGTTGTGATTCTCCTCTTTTTTTCTTTTTGTAAAATCTACCAAAAATCATTTACTCTTGTTGTTTCTAAATTAAGATTTTCTTTGTAGTTGTCTTTTATACTAAATAAAGATTTAATAAAGTTATTATATATCTTTTATATTAATTTTTGAAGATATTTATCTTTTATATTTGCATAATTTATCTCTATAAATTGAATCTTACTTGTTTGGAAATCTCTTCGCGTTTAAATTTCGAAACGAATAAATATGCTTTCTAGACCAAAGCACAAATTAATCAATCGAATTGGTTGGAGCTAATTGAAAAATAGGTATCAACGAAGGAAAATGACTTTAATTTCTAACTCGAAAAAATTATAGATATAAACATGGAACTTCTTGGTTACTCAAAAGAAAAACAGGAAAAGATGCTAACAAGCTCATATTTTTGGTGCTTTGGGAAAAGATCATTAAAACCAAAGGCAAGGCTCACGTTTGTGTGACAGGTTATTTTCAAGATGTCTGAACACTTTTGGCAGCTTCTGTACAGTCTCTCCAATTGTGAACCTTATGACTGCAATTATTAAATATGCCCTTCGTAACTCCTCTTTTGGTCCCACACCATATAATATATACGTTACAATACGTATAACTTCTATCTCTATACGTACCACTTAGACCTACAATTAAATGCTTGTTTTTCTATTTATGCAATATGCATGTTCATCCATGGACCATGGTTTATACTATAAAAGTATATACGATGAGATCTTCACAATTCACTAATGACTAACTAAACATGAAAATTTCATGAGCTAACAAGGCATTTTGTGATAAGTTTGATGAGAATAAGAACACAAAGATGTTTATGAAAGAATTATATTAGATTCTTATAAAAAATAATGGTTACAGATTTGTGATTTATATAGATGTAAAGGTAAACATAATTTCTTAATTTTTTGAAAATAATATATTTAATAATAATGCTAAATATCATAATCTTAATATTGATGTTTATCCACAATCTTCTAGATCTGATTTGATCTTGATTCGTAATTTCAGTTGATCTATATGATCTCTTAACATCCCCCGACAAGTTCGTACGTGGTAACACGTGTGAGGTCGGATAAGTCTTCAAAGTCTTCAAAATATCAGCGTTCTATCCCACCGTCGAATCACCATCGACGTTTATATCCGGTCATGGAATCATCTTCATGGTGTTTATATCTGGCCATAGGATCATCAACGGCGTTTTTATATATGGTTGTGGGGTTATCGATTTTGATAAAACAAGATATTCTGCACATGCTTACACAAGTTTAGATCATTCTTTGATTTTTTTGTTCATAAAGAAACTTGTGTCATAGTTTGGTTTCAAGTAAGGCATTCTGCACATGCTTGCACATGGATCGGGTTCAGTGATGTTGTATCATCATTCGGAGTAACTATCAGATGACATCGAAATCTATATGTTCCAACAAGTCTTTTCTAGTTCAATTTTATCGGTTCGTTGAATTCGGTTTCATCAATTTGTCGGGTTATCGGATCATCAGAATCATCAAGCTTTCGCTGATTTTGTCGGGTTCGTCGGTTCACAGTCGCTGATTTCGTCAGTTAGGTGCCACAGTTAGTTTCGTCGCTCATGACATGCCAAAGACGAGGAATTGAGTTTTTTTTTTATCTTTCTCTATTTTTGTTGATACCACCTATAATGATTGATATTTCACAAATTTTCAATTGAATTTTTTATTTTTGGAAATCTATCTGTGTCAACAAGATTCTCTTCTTTTTTCTTTGATTCGGTTGGTCATTCTTCACTGTCTGAGCAAAAGACGACATGTGTCTGTCATTGCATTGTCTTCGTCTTTTCCTCCAAAAGTCACCATCATCTTCATGATCTCTCTTTTATCATGATAATTTTTTTTTATGCGGAAGCTAAGATCAATCCACAAAAATCAATACGCTCTGATACCATAATAAGTTCAATGAGAGTAGAGCTGTCAAGCGGACCGTACGCCCGCAGGCATCACCCGTTTAGTACCTCAGCGGGGCGGGCTTGGACAAGTTAGGGAGTATCCACAAAGGAGCGGGCGTTGCGGGCAATGGCCAGGCGGGAAAGCTGTTTTTGCGGGCGTACCCGTACGGGTTTGCAGTCACGCGGGCGTCCGCCAAGCAAAGATTCTGCATGTAATGTGGTTGCAGCAAGTTGGATATGGCTGCAAATAATGTAGATCCATTTAGATCTTCATTTATCAAAACCATGAAACATGTGGTATGATACCCACGGTGTTGCATATAAAATGAAACAACTCAAACCTAAAACTGAAAATATGAAACGACCAAATTAATATATACAACTATATTGGTATGTTATCTCAGGTAATGAAAACATTTACAATACCAATCAAAGAAGTTGTTATACCTCGGTAAAACACCAGCTTTTGCAGCTATCCTCAAATTCTGTAGTCTATTATTTTCTTGCTTTCCAACTCTCTTCTTTTTCTCATCCAGTCTCTTGGTTGTAAAAAGCGAGGTGCACCGAGGCGCGAAGGTCTTCGCAGCAAGGGTCCGAGGCGAGGTCTGGTCCATGATGCGCTCGCCACGAGTCACCACGATGGAGGTGACCATTGCGAATTGTGACCGCAACAGTGACTTGTGGCGCAGTTTTTGAGTCGTGCCGGAGATTAAAGGAGCTTCAATATCTTCTTCCGTCGTGGTGTACATTGTGGTAACAGGCTTGAGATCTGCTGATGTTATGTTGTTCAAGGTCAGATCTAAACGAGTCATGAGAGATTTGGCTCGGGCTGAGTCACGGTTGAGTCTGGCTAGTGTGAGAGACTTGTAGTCTGAGTGTTCATCTCCTCGGACGAAAGCTAGAGAATGAAGCTGCAAGATAAAAGAAGATGACGAAGTAGGTGAGTGACTCTGTTCGTCTTCTAGCTGGTTTAATCGAAACGACGACGTATCTTTGGTTATGCGAATGGAGCAGCGACATCAAGAATCGACGTAGTGGTTAAGGTGCTCTCTAGTAAGATTCTGGAGATAACAGAAGAATGCAAAGTGAGGAAAAAGAAGAGGAAGAAAAGGAAGAAACGGTGATGAGAACACATTGTTTTGTTTCTGACCGTTAGATTTGTCTGAAAAAGCTTAGATTTGGAAAATAGAGAAAGAGAAGACAAAAGTGTGTTTGGTGGGGAATGGAAAATGAGAAAAAAGCTTCTTTAAACAAAAGAAAAGCTGTGTTGGGGTTTTGCAGATTCCAAGGAGATTTATATAAGTGTATCTCTTAAAGAATTTAATCCTAGATTATATAAATGCTTTAAATAAATGCTTTAAGTGGAAGAGGAGGTTTCTTCATCGTCTTTTAGGAGGTTTCTTCATCGTCTTTTAGTGGGAAGATTTAAATAAACTTGTTTTATGATCTCAATACGGTTAGTGTGGAGATTGTTGTTTAGAATCTAATCGAATCACTCTTTATTTTTTATTACTCCACCACTTTTGAGTGCTTACGATATCCTCACTTGACATATTTTTCAATGATCTTGTTAATGACTTTCAATGACTTGTGGCGCAACAACGAGTCAACAAGTATAAAGACAAAGGTAATATGCTTTCAACAAATGTCTAAGTCTCATTGTTTTCTCAACAAAGGTCTAAATTACTTGAGGTAAAGAAACAATCTCTCTCTCTCTCTCTTCTCATTCACTTTCCTTCTGCTAAATTTCTTGTTTTAATTTCTCTGCAGCATGTACATCAAAGGCATGAGTCGCATGATCTTGAGAAACGTGAGAGGGCTCTTCTAAAGAAAGAAACGCAAAAAGTACAAGAAGCTGTAAACTCTACTAAGTCAAAGATGCAGAAACTAGTGGCTGATTTCGAAAGTCAACTAGAAATCGCTCAGGCTGATCAATACAACTCCTTAATTCTGAAAACTCCTTAATACAAGGTCTTGAGTGCAAATGCTGAGGCACAGCTGAATATAGAGTGTCTGATGGAGGAGAAGGACGTAAGGGGCTTCATCAAGAGAGAAGAGTTTGAGAAGCTGTCATCAGGGTCGCCATTTGTCGTTGATGTGGTACGCCATTACTGCCATAGCGTATAGCGCTCCAAAGGGTCTTCCGTGCCACACCTCGCTTGGCGCCATTTAAAACCCAGTCCAGTCTCTTGGCAAAAGGATCTTCTCCTGGTTCTGCAGTTATCCCACAGCAATTGTATATATGCTTCTTTAAGAAACTAGCAACATAATTGATATTTGAGATTTGTCTTACAAGCCCAGTCAGAGTTTGTTTAATAGCATTCATCATCAATCATCAGGCATCCATCACAAAACATCACAGAAATTGATCATTGACAGTGCTAATCCTCATATCATTCATCATCAATCATCACAGAAATCGATCATTGACAATGCTAATCGATCAAATGAATCAAATGATTACATTTACTTGAATCAACATAATCACAGATATGAAACATACTTCAATTGCAGATTTTTAGTTGTTACAATGCTTAAGATTTTGAAGTAAAAACCCATAAATATGCAGACGAAAGGAAACATTTATGTGGCAGAAAGACAGATCAAAATCCAATTAAAAGATCACATAATTATTAAAATGAGACTTTTCCCCAGAAAAACTGCAATCGATGAACATAAGAGATCAACTTGAACACAACAAGAGCTTATAGAGTTATGACTGATAAACTGGGAATTTTAACAAATATGATTGAAAAATCAGACTAGCAATTTCACGAATTGAAGCCTTTCAATTTCCGAAAATCAAAGTCGAGATTGATGATTTGAATGTGGATTAAATAGATCTAGGGTTCAGGGGTTTAGACCTTACAACTTGTGAAGATGGTGGTTGCTGGACGAGAAGCATGGCCGATGAAGATGAAGCTTTGTCAAATGCCCGCGGGCCTCACCCGCAAACCCGCTACTGCATGCGGGGCGGGTCTGGACCACCGAATGGGAGACCGCGGTCCTCAGCGGGCTGACCCGCGCGGTCGGAAAAAACAACAGTCCCGACGGGCAAAGACCAGGCGGACGCGGGCAAAACCGTCTGACAGATCTAAATGAGAGTAAGAACACAAACGTGTTTAGGGAATAATTATATTAAACTTTCATAAAAATAATGGTTACAGACTTGTGATTTCTATAGACGTAGAAGTAAACATAATTTCCTAATTTAATGAAAAAATTAAATCTAACTAATATATTTGATGATAATGCTAAATATTATAATTTAAATATTGGTGTTTATCCACAATCTTCTAAATTTTTTTTGATTTCGATCGTAATCTCAGTCTATTCGATTTCATAACATTTTGTTCCACTTAAGTGAATAGTTTTGGGCTCCTTGGTCTTTTAACGGTAGCATTTTGTGCCTATATATGATATAGTTGTCATAAATCGATGCTAAACTAATTTATCTTTTTGGTTTCATGCTGAACTATGATTTGTATTGACATAAAGAACTTTGCTATATCCGAGAAATTAAATAGATTTTCGAAACATAAAGTGATACAAAATGTTGACTGATGAATGATGATCATTTTGGATCAATGCACAACCAGATCTCGGTCTTCATTATTACATACATATTGAACAATTCTCAGATTCAAAAATATTCATAGCCCGCGAACACGTTCATTGTGAACTAAAACAATAAATTATAAAGATTTTTTTGTAGAAAAATATCAAAACTCGACGAGAATCATGTGAGCTTCATCAGGTGTACCTCTTTTTATCATTTATTATTATATAATAGATACCCCAATTCTTCACATATTTTCCCCAACTATATAAACACATATGACTTGCATTATTATGCTACCTTTATCATACAACACACGTAGCACTTAGCTTGTCTTCTCCTCTCATCTTCTAGATACTTCACTTTAAAACCTCTGTCTCAGCCAGAAGGTTTTCTTGTTAAAAATAAATACAAACATGGCGAAGTTTCTCCGCACGTTATTGCTTTCATTTGTCGTAGCCTTCGCCGCGTGTTCTTTAGTCGTTAACTGCATTCGCACGCCGTCACTAAGTCCGTCACATCAATATCTTTTTTATTTGTCAATATTTTACAATATTAGTATAACTAATACTTCAATGTATGCCTTTTTTTGTAGAAAATACGGTCAATGGCGGAGAAAAGAAAAACGCCGAGATAGAACGGCCTCAAACGCACCACAAGGTAGGTCCTGTCTCCTCCGGTGCACTACTCTCGACTTTTTTTTATCTAAAATGTTTTATTGTCTCATAAAGACCAGATTTAAATATTTAGAAACTTGATATTAAACGACGACAAAAAAGGAAAAAAAAGAAACTTAATATTAAATATCAAAAACTCTAGCTGTAAATTTCAATATATATATATATATATTAAAAGCTCTCGATTGTTTCTATTGCTTTTAGTCTTTTTCAACTGTTTTTTTTTTGTTAAGAGGGTTTTCATTTTTCTCAACCGTTATTCTCAAGTTTGTTTTCTTCTTTTTTCTTATTGAAATTTTTGTTTTTGGAATTTCTATAGTTTCGCTGGATTTGTTTTTGGAAGGATTTTGATCTTTGTTGGTTTTGTATAACTCAACTCTTTTTATATTAATAAAATACTTAGATGACAAAAAAAAATTAAAAATTTGATGCAAAAAATAATATATGGAAAACTTGATCTAATAATAGCAATCGTATTTTTTATTTATTTATTTTACAGATGAATAGCAACCGCATTTGATTTTTGTCCTCGTAATTAATTTTGAATTTATCACATTTTTGAGGTGAAGAAGGAAATAGGGGAAAAGAGAAGGGTAGAAATGGAAATGTATCCGACAGGATCTAGCTTGCCGGATTGTTCATACGCGTGTGGTGCGTGTTCGCCGTGTAAACGTGTGATGATTAGTTTTCAGTGCTCCGTCGCCGAATCATGCAGTGTCATTTACAGATGCACGTGTAGAGGAAGATACTATCACGTGCCATCTAGGGCTTGAATCTCCGCCGTCTATTTTACTTTCTTTTTTTTGACGTATGTGATTAAATATCAGTTTTGGCGGGTTGGCGGCGAAACTCTTTTATTGTACAATTTTTTGGAAAATTAAATTAAATTAAAACCTATGGGCCCACTTTGAAGTCCTACAACTTAAATTGGGCTTTTAAAGGCCTTTTCAATGCGCGTTGAGACACGATCGAATCATATGCTTCAACTCTTACAGCTGAAAGTCAAATGTTTCGGTCGACCAATCTTTTTCATCATAACCGGTTGAACCAAAACACATCATGTAACAATCAGTATATGTATATTATATAAAACTTTGTATACCATGAAATGATTTTGAAATTTATATCTCCTTACATTAATCTGATTTTGCATTAGATGTTAGAACTAAATGATTAGTTATAGTTAAAGCAATTATTAGAATAAAATTTTGTTCCATTTGTTTATTTCCCATAATTTCCAATTTATTTTATGAGCATATTCTATATAATTTAAGAATTTTTAGAAATTATTTTATGATAAAAGTCTGCTCTGAGTTTAACTATGTTAGTCTCCCTTTGTAAAATTAAGACCAGGCCATGTTAGTTGACAAAACAGAGTTTTTTTTCTTTCAAGAGAAGATAATTAAAATTATTTATATTTATTTTGTATTCCCATTTTAAAAAATAAAGTTTGGAAAAGATCCCAAAAAGACATGGTTAATAGTCGAATAAATAAAAAATAAAAAGTTACAACTTGTAGGATTGTTAAATTTATAAGAGCATTTCCAAAGGGAGCTCTATAACTTCAAATACAAAGTTTTTGACATTCCAATCCAAACATCAAAACTTCGAATTTTGAAGTATTGAATAGTGACACTCTAAATATGAAATATCACAATTCAAATTTGAAGTTTTACATTTTTTCTTTTATATTCCAGTCCCTACAATTATATTTCATATAAATAATTTTACTAAATTTGTTGTTTATTATTTTATTCTGTATAAAATTATTTTTTATGAATATTTAACATAAATTTCTTTAAATTTAATTTTGATATATGAAATTAAACTAAAACTTTTTAAAAATAAACTCATTTAACACTTCAAAATGCATTGATTGATCATATATAAAAAATTATGGAAATAGTTTTAATGAGTAACTTGGTATTTAATTTGTAATTTTTAATTAGTTTATGTGTTTTATATGTAATTTTTAGTTGTTTATAAAATTTTATGATTTTAATTAATTATGATCGATATAAAGATTATAATACAAAATACAACTAATTTTTAAGTTGGTTTTGAAGTTTTACTATTGGAGACAAACACACAATCTTCAAATAAGAAGTTTTGGAAACTTAAAATATGAAGTGTCCCTTGGAGATACCCATATTTATGGATATGATTTTATCTTACATAAATTACATATGACTGTGGAATAGCTCAAAATATATAACCAAAAGTCAACATGAAACATCCCAATCGGGAATTTTTGATATTTCACTTTTCAGAAGTCCGAGTTGAAATAGTATTATACTGTTATCCTACGCAAACGTTTTATTTTTAATATTAACTTTAAAATATTTATTTTGTTGCTCTTCCGGGTATCAATATTAAATGAAAATTTAGAGAGTGGACCTGCCTAAAATTGGAAGGCAGGAAACGAAATCGAACCTAACAATGTGTTAGGTCTCCCAACTAAATCTCGAGTCGAACAATCAAATCAGTTAATAATTGATTTTCTTTATTATTCCTCGTATGTATATATGTACATATTATTCCTCGTATATATATATCATTTATTTAAAATATGTACACATTTTAGGGGGGAAATTATGTACGTATTTATAATAATTAATTGAGAGGATTATTCGAGGGATATTCATTTTTACCGACCAAATTAATGTGAGAGAGTTGAACTAACAACATCTCTATGGGTTACAAAAAAGTATCCGATACTCATATCCAAAGATGCGTACATGCTATTCGACATCCCCTATATGCATCTCACCAGGTTCCACGTCACGTCACGTCCCGATCAATTCCGATGCATCTATACGCATAAATGAAAAAAAAAAAAAAAGAAAAAGGTAGCAGAATTTTTTTTTTTAAAGAAAATTGTTCAACTACTAATTACGTATTTTGAAGCTCTACAAAATATTTTTAATTTAGATTTTAAGCATTTGCAATGTCAATTTGTTTTCAGCTCAATGAAAATCGTTTAAGATAATAATTAACATGTTCTATCGTAAATTTTAGAGGAATTAAGATATAATATGTATGAACTTCTTAACTATATATAGGAATTTGGACTACGAGTAATTTTAGGAACTTTTGTTAGTAAATTTTAACTATCTCACAGTTATTTACAGCTCCTAAAATCACTCATAAAGAATAGATTAATAGTTACATGATCTCTTTTCTGACTTGAATATCAGTCTATCAGATAATTTTTGAGACTTCAAAACCTTAGACTAGTACTCTTTTCGAACCCTTCATGATTTGAGCGTTAAAGGTTTATTAAAAGAGAAAAACATCTATGGTAATTTTTTATGCAATAACATAATTTTCTATTTAGTCTTCAAATAACGAATTTTACAAAAAATTATTCTTAAAAATAATTAGATAACTATTCATATTCATTACAATTTCTACGAAGTCAGAGCCAAACTTAAATAATAAAGTAATCATCTTCTGGCTCTAACATTTTTATAGAATATGCACTAAGATAGCCAAAATATACTTTTATTTGTAAAAAACAGAGGGAAACATGGTAAAATTTTAACACCTAAAATGGTAAATAAGTTGTTGATTTGCTGCATGTGTTTAAAAAAAATAACATGGACTTCACACTAATAATAAGTGCATATTGTTGTTTGTTAATTTTGGCCAAAATTTTAGCTCTCTAGCAACTAAATTTTTACTGTAGATATGTATTATTCAAATACTACATATATAACACATATTATATATATATATATATAGTTTGATTCATTAATATAACACTGTAACATATATGACAGGTAAAGTTTTTCAACATGTTACAATAAACATGCATGCATGCATCTATCTAAACTTTTTGAATTATTGTTGACAAAATTAATTTATACCAACATCTTTTATCAAAAAAAAAACTTATACCAACGTTGAAATCACAAAATCAATTTAAAATTTTTTAATTATCCTCGCACATACTATAAAATAGCATGGACGTGTATTTTGAAAAGATTCAAGAAAAAGTGTAGTTGTTTTCTAACCACAAAAACATAATGATTGAAATATATAATAAGGATCGAGAAAAGACACTCGTTTTGTCAATACTGTATAATTGGCGTGATGGTATGCCACCATTGTTTAAGTGTAAAACATATGGTGAATTTCCACCATTTTCGGATTGTATCCTCTTTTTCAGTTTTCGTTCTGGTCACATCAACAACACATAATTCAGCTAACTATTGCCGGAACAGATAAAAAACATTGAACTATTTTAAATTAAAATGTGGTTTCAACAAACATGATAGTGTAAGAACAGATGTATCCAATCGATACACATATATAAGATGAAAATATAATTTTCATTTCGGCCAATATAATACCACTATACGTGGAATCAATTCTGTTTTTCCTCTTTTTATAACTAATTTTTTTTGTTGAACAAAACTAACATTAGGAAAAATAAAGTACATTATGATATTGGAGAAAACCAAAAAAAAAAAAATGTAGTTTCGTCTATGACACGTACCAATAATCCAAGGCTATAAATAACGGCAAGTGTCTAACGATGTTCAAGCATCGGTACGTCACGTGTTGTGTGGATGGGCTATCGTGTTCTTCTTACCATTGATCTCTCAAAACCATCCGAGTCAAGCTACGTGGCGAGATCTCAGAGGAGCTACAAGTCACTACTTTTGCAATGGATCATGGTCGTTCCCCTAAATCCGTATTTTCAATAATCACAACTCACTGAACGAATGATTGTTTTATTCTATTTGATTGCAACGATTGAATGATTGATCAATAAAATAAATTTGTTGAGGAATATTTGTTATAAGATTTTTTATTGTGATACACATATAGATATAGATATAGATATAGATGTAGAAAAGATAAGATAAATATTTTTCACAGAATAGGAGAAATATATTCAATTGTAAGCAGAAAAACTATAAGAAACACATGGATAAATTAAACATATTTAGGTTTTGAAAGTCGTTTTTTCGATTATATTACAAAAAAAATTTAATATGTGACAGCTTTTTACGACAGTTTTTTTTGTCGTTTAAAAAATAATTAATTTAAAATAAATTTGCGATGAGTTTAAAACAACAGTAACATCATCACAAAAATGTATTAAATTTGATTCAAATAAAATCAAAATTATCGCACAATAGTTGCTAAATTACAACAATATTAGGACAAATAACGAACAAAAATATTGATACAAACAATACGTAACAAATTAGTCACAAAACCCATATTTAATTTTTTCGGTGCAAAATTGTCTTTGATATGCGACATATTTGCCACCATAATGGAACAAATGTGTTTCGACATATTAACGTTGCAAATTCGTCACCAAGTATTTTTCGCACATGGTAGTATCACTATTTAGTTGTATTGATTATTAGCATCCACAAAATTTCATTGTACATTGGTAAGAATTAATTCATTTTTCGTTGCACAACATATTTACATATTCATGCTCTCAATTGTTACGTAGAATAGAAGAAAACAATAACAAATCTCGGATTTTTCACCAAATGAAGATTCTAATTTTTTATCAGTGCTAAGTTGTGGTGATGTTACTGATTCTCAATTGCTGGAACTTGTATCAAAATGGGAACGTGATGCGGTTCATTATTCATATGAATCGTAGATGTAAAATGATTATTTGGGGTAACCAATTATCATAGATCCTTCGGATAACGTATCACTCACAACCACACAATTATCCGTCTGTGTCAATTAGTGGAGTCATGGGGAAGGATATGCTATGAGTGATGGATTCGATCAACAACCAGAAAAGCCTTAGGAGAACCTAGACGACAATAAAATTGCTAATCAATTTAATTTCAAAACTTCAATGTTGCTCCTGCTCCATCAAACCCTCAATCTGAATACGTGGAACCATCATATGAAAGTACATATAAATGTCCAAATGACTATTACGCATGTTGCCAGTATCGCATGAAAAAGTTTAAGCGTAATCACTAATTGTATTAGTGAGAGTAATTATTAAGATAAATAAAAATTACTAAGTGAATTTATAAATATGTTGTAATGAATAACGAATCAGTTTAAAAGGTAAAATGTTTAAGTTTGGTGTTAGTATATCATATATATAAGTATTTACGTCGAATTTATTTATTTATGTTAAAAAGAACACCAAATGGGTGGGTGGGTATCATTTTCATCCTTCGTTGTAATATAGTAATAATCGCTAATAGAAATATAAAGTTTTGTTTGAAATGTAATATAATATGTATAAAATGTGTATATTTAAATTATGTTAAAAACTCAAATTATACAATATATAATTCTATACATTATGATATCAAATTATATATATATTTATAACCATAAGTATTTGTTATAAATAATACTTAAATGTTTAACAAACAAAAGATATTAAAAATAATTATATATATTTATTTATTTATATTATTTTTTTAATTAGGATTAGTAATGTTTAGGAAGTAGACATTTAAAATTTTGATAATGTATTAGATAGATAAATAAAAAAATAAATATTTTATGTATATTTGAGTACTAAAAATGAATTGTAAACACTTAATAAAAATAACACATATATATATAGTTTTTTTACAAAATCATCGCAAAACTGTTGCTAGTTTGTAATAGTTTTGCGACGATAAAGAAATAAAAAGATTTTGCAACCTCGACGATTTGAACCCGAATTGTTTGGTTTTGGGCATTTATAGATCGTGACACATTGTGTGCCACAGATCTTTTTCAAAATATTATAACAAAAAATTGTATATATCCTTTAACTTTTGTATTTCTTAACATTTTCAATTCTAAATATGTGTTATCTAATTCTATACATATATAAAAACATAAGTTTGTGTTATAAATTAGTACATGAATGTTTTAAGCAAACAATAAAATTGAAATGGAATATTCTAATTACTATATATGAATAAATTATATGTATAATATATATATATATATTATATGTATATATTTATGAGTATTGGCTGACAAATCACACATTGAGTCGTAGAAAAAACAATACAGGTCTTCCGAATCCTCATGTAGACACTAATTATGTAGAAGCATCTTATATCCATGTGTCAGGGGCGTCTCAACCATCTGAAAGTGTCAGACATGTGATTCCAAGTCCAGTCTGACATAGTCAAATTGCAAGAGAATGCATGAGAAAAGAAGGTAATATTTTGCTTGCTGAAGGTGCACAACATAGAACTACCCATGACTTTGTTCACGGATTTCTAGCAGAGCCAACTTCGTATGATACCGATTTTTTAGTGAACTACGATGAACTTCTGCCATTGATTACCTTGTGAGCTATGGTAAAGTAATCTTATATCATTGTTACATTATTAAATTACTACGATTATGTAAATAGTGAAATTAAACATTTTATTATGGTTTGATAATCAGGATCGAAGCAAATGGAAATTGATGAACCTTTATGGACAACCATAAATTCAGTTAGATATCCATTACAGCGTTGGAAAAAGTCAAAAAGGTAGTTCCAATGTAAATTATATACACGACTAATAAAAATACTCAAACCCTTACAATTTTTATAGATCGTGGCGATAATACAATTTTACAATCCAAACCATGAAACAGATGTCATGATAACTCTTAAAGATCCGACTGGGACGATTCAGACTCCGGTGTAAATGAAAGTATTTGAGAATGCAGAGAATTCACAATTATTTGGAGTTTATAGGAAATACTCGTTATCTTAACATAACTGCAAAAAAAAACATTGTGAAGATAAAAATTGTTATAAACAATTTGGTTTCTATTTAACATGATAAAGTCTAACTTAAATTTTGATATTATATATGTATTCTTTATTAGATAATAGGTAAAAACCAAAGATTAGATTTACGTACTTAAAAAGCTCGATTGTTGAAGTTTGAATCCAGACGAAACCAAAATCGAAATGAAGAACACAAACCCTAATTTTTATCCCAATTCTATATTTCCCCAAACTTAACCCTATTTCGCGTTAAAGAAGAATATGTCATTTTTGGTTATGTAAAACGATATGATCTCCAAGTCAAACGGCATGTCGTTTTAATGATACAAAACGATGTCGTTTTAATGATACAAAACGATGTCGTTTTACAATTTCTGTTACTTTTCTAAGCGAAAGTTAAATATCGATGTCGATGATATGCGGAGTTCCATTATGAGTGATTTAAAAAATGATATGATTGATTTGCACAAATTTGAGGTAATAGTATTTTTTACTAAAAATAAATAGATTGATGATTTTTTTGCACAAAATCCATAATTTAACTACTAATGGAGAAAAGTTGATGGTCACATATATCAATGTTGGCGGGTCTTTCCGTGCCATGCATCGTGAGGATGTGGCAAAAGCTCATGCAGATAGGTCTATAAAAACTAGTGGTAACCAAACGTTTTTGAGCTGGGGCTGGTCGTACGAGTTCGTTGGGGGGGCCAATAATGTGATTAAGAAATATCGAAAGAGGTCAAGCCAATCACAAAGGAAAGCACAAAATGCTAAGAAAATCAATTATATAAAACTAAATTTTTTTTGAGAATCGCTAATTTATGAAGAATTATAAAATTATGTTTAGTGGAAAATTAAAAGATATAACTTTTAGAAATCCATAATCTTTTAGAAAAATTATAAATTGCAATATCATGGTTTTTGAAATTTACCTATAATATTGATGATTGATGATGAATAATTGATAAAAAATTGTTGGTGGTGAAAAATTATATTACTAGATTTTTAATAGATTAATAATGAAATTATAATATAAAGACGTAAATTATTATTCATGTAGAAAAATATTATGTAAATAACTTTTTTTCTTTAGTTAAAAAAGCTTTCTACTTTTTTCTAAAACAAATTTAAAATACATCACATTAAAAAGCTTATGTTGAATTGTAGTTTACTTATTCATATAAATGTTCATATATTTTTACAATGTATACAATATCGTACACTTCCAAGAACCACAATTTTTACCAGAATTAAAAAAATGTAATACATAAATGCATCCAAAATAATGATTTTCCATCTGTAAAGTTCTAGAGTTGGATTTTTTTCTATTGAAGGTAATATTTGAGGTTTTAAAAGATTTATAAAACATGATAGTTTTCTGTACTTTTATAACTACCTTATAAAAGTAAAATTTATGAAAATTGATAGCAAACAAATAATATCTTTTTAAAATGCACCATAATTTTTGTATTTTTTGAAAAAACTACCCCTCCACAAAAATAAGGTGTTAAACAAAACATAAATTCGCTGAAGATGTTATTCCGCTTTAACCCTAATGTTGATAATCTATTAAGATTTCAATATCAAACAAAAATCTGATTTTGCTTGTATAGGTGGTTGCATGCAATTAGGAATAGAATATAACTAATTCTCAACTAAACATTTTAACTGAGTCAGCTGGTGTTTATTAATGGGAAATACTTTTCAAAACACCGAGATATTATATGGAATTGTAATTTACTTATATATGCATAGGTGTTCAAAAAATATAGTGAATAGTAGTTTACTTATGAATATATCGGTGTTCTGATATGTTTACATGTATCTAATGTCATACACACATCCGAGCGACAAAATCACCATCTTTACAAAGAGCTAAGAAACCTATAACATGCTTAGGAAATTTTTTAAGATTTAGCCATTTATTTGCCATTGAAAATAATTTTTGAGATTTTTTGAAAATTATGCCATTTATTTGCAAAAAGCAATAGTTTTCTATATATTTTTAACTACTTTACATTATTGGTATTTTTGAAGATTAACGGAAAACAATAATTGTTTTTTGAAAATTGCTCTATATTTATAGTATTTTTGAAAATCTCCCCCCCCCCCAAAAAAAAAACTATTATAATAAAAATATAATCGTCAAAATATGATTACATTTTAACTGTCATGTTAATAATCTATGAAGATTACGTTATCTAACAAAAACCTGATTTTGTTTCTATAGCTCACCGCATGCAATTAAGGAAAGAATCTAACTTATTACCAAATAAACATTTTGCTGAGTGAGCGAGCCGATGTCGAGGTTCCACCTCCATTCAGACAGACCTAGGATTCTCCCAGCTGAAGCGCTACATTATCCATGTTGAGTCATTTACCTTTAAAAACTGCTTTCGAAGGATGGTGTTTAGCTGGTTTTCGCCAGTTCATTATAAGCCCAATCACTTAAACTAGAAAAATTAAATACTATAAGTTCTAAGTTTTTTTCTTAGATAAATATTTAGAACTCACTAATACAACTGTCTATAAGTTTGTATATATTTCTCAAATATCGAATTTAATAATTACATGGTCGAATCTAAAACGTATTATATTGCCTCAGTCAGACAATATCACACAAAGCATGCTTTACTTATGCATTTACGAGCACTTGAATACATCTACAATAGAGTTTTACTTTTCTGAAAAATATGATATGATGAACAATTTGTTTGTCACCCAATAAAATTCTATTTAATATATATATATATATAATCAGTAAATTAAAAAAAATTATTCGATTAAATTCTAATCTCCATGTTATAATTATATATATAACAACTAACCAAATCCTTGAAAAATAAATGTAAAATGATGTAATTATATTTAAACTAATAATAATTATTATTAATCAATTTTAAAATTTAGTTTTTGTTAAAATTAGTTTTATATGTTGGATAAATTTTGAATTCCAAGAAATATATATTTATCTATTATTAATTTTATATATTCGTAACGTATTTGCTATTTATACAAACTATACAGAATGTTGGACAAAAATCTTAGCTTAATGTATTGGTATTAGCATTGTATTTAGAATCTATTTGTTGTAACTTTTGTCTTTAGGGGATGCGGACAACATAATAAAAGAAACTGCTCATGACAAAAAAACGCCTACTTCAACCTTTTATTATTTATATCATTCCAAAATTTGGAACAAAATTATATAGTTGAATACAAATGAAAAATGCAATAGAAAAAATGTATAGACTATTTACTTTTTATGTAAAATTAATTCTTAACCCGTATGTCGAATTGTTATTTATTTAATGTGCATACGTGTTCAGATATTTTTACCATATACATAACGTCCTACATCTCAGAGCAACCAAACCACCATTTCGCCATACTTAAGAAACCTCTAACACAAATATGCATCCTAAATAATGCTTTTAGGGTTTCAAAACAACCCTTTTGATGCTCCACAGAGATCAACAGATGCCTGTCAACCATTAAAGAAAAGAAGAGGAGTGGAACAATGAGCGCATAAAGCACACAAACTCTAGTGAAGGACGTCTTCTTCTCTGCCTTCTCCTCCAACTACAATGACCCCTTCCTTTCTGTTGTTGCCTTTCATCTACAAAGTTTCAACATTTGGCCATTAGTTCTAGGTAGTTTTTGAGAATTTTTTTTATATTATCTGAGTTGTTGGGTTATTTGTTCTTCTTTTTTTTGAATGCCACTCATAATGATTATCTATTTACGTTATATCAACGAAATGTCTAATTTTTTGGTTCATTGCAACATTCGTAATTGAGTTTCATAATTTATGTGGGTCGGATTAGAATAGGGTAATAAACTCTCTTTTGTAGAGCAATTCATTCCAAATTAGAATCAAACTAAATAGTTCAGGTTTAGTCTCCATTTGGAGAGACCTAAGATTCCATAAACTTAGTGCTACATCATCCACGTATATGTTTTTATTTTCTTTTTAGAGCTGATTTTTAAATGGTTTTCGACAGTTTTTTTTATAAAGAAAACTGCTTTCAAATGGTATTTATATATTCGTAACGTCTTTGTTATTTATAAAACCTATGTACGATTTTTGACACATATATAATTTAACTTTTGGTATTTAGCATTGGATTTAGAATCTCTTTGTAACAATTTTTGTTTTTGGGGAATGCCCACAAAGTAATTAAAAAAACCGTTCTTAACCAAAAAAGAAACTGCTTACTTCAGTCTTTAGTTTATTTATATCATTGGCAAAAAAATAGAAAAATCAATATTGTTAAACATAAAAAAAAAAAATACAGCGGAAAAGAAGTAAAAAATACAGCTGGAAAAAAATCTAGTCTAACTAATATATTTATATATATATATATATATATATATATGTGGTATCGCAGTCATGAATTTGTTTTGAACTCATAAAGAATTTTATGTATTAATATATATACATGTATATATGTACTCTATTTTATTCATATATACCCATTTATTTCATCGATCGTACATACACAGTGAATCCATTTATGATTTTATTATTTAGTCAAAGCATAGAACAAATTACAGACAAACAGAGCAACTATTCATAGAGATTAAAGAAGAAGAAGAAAATCGCCTCAAACTCAAATCCGATTAAACTTCTCATTTTTAGTTAGTTTAGGTAACCATATTAAAATAATATCGTAAGATTTTATTATTTTAGAGTTCTGAATATTTGTAATCTTTTTTTTTTTTAAAAAGTTATGGTTTGATTTTATTACAGTTATAAAAGTAAAGAAATCTCTAATTGTCATTTATTTTGTCTTTTTAACATGTGAAAACAGATTTAACGGTCAAGACCAAAATAAATATTAGAGAAAAAAATGTCCAAATCAATTTTATTTTATTTTTAGAAGAAAGGTAGAAAGGAAAGTGGAGCCCACTGGTTTTAAAATATAAAAAAATGAAATATTCTCTCTTCTTCTTCTCTTCAAACTTCGTCTTCATTCTTTCTTTCCACCGTCGACAACTCTTCGTGGACTCGTTTCATTTCCCGAAAAGATTAAATAAATTTAAACTTCTTCTCTTTCTCTCTTTGTTTTACAGTGAAGAAAACAAAAAGAATCTCTGAAATGTTTAGGGTTTCTTCAAGCTCATAAACTCAATTTCTTCTAAGAAATTTCCTCTTTGCTTCCGCGGTGAGTCATTCTCATCTTTCTTTTTTTGTGCTTTTTCTTCGTCTCTTTGATGTTCTTCGGCTTTGTTTTCTCCGGTGATTATCGATTTTTGTATCACCAAAATTTTTGAAATCGATTTCGGTGTTGATTCCTAACTTTGTTCCGGTTCGGAGTTCGTTGATTTCGTATTGTTCTTCATTATTTCAATAGTACAGTTGTTCACAGAGATTCAAAAAATCTGAAATGGATTTTAATTTTTATCAAATCCTTAGATCTTTTCCCGAATCTCTATGATTTTGACATGATCCGTTGATATTTTGTTTTCCAGGATTTATCATTAATATTGATGTTCTTATGATGATTATTTACTAATTTTTACGATTTCTTCGTTGATTCAAGTGTAGGTGGCTACTTCGCTTGTTCTTGGTCCAGTGGACCGTGAATCTCGTAGATATTGCTTAGAGACAACTCCATTGATGGCATCTGCAAATTCCTTTTCGAGTAGTGAACGCTCTCTCTCAGGTATTATAATAATCTTCTTCTGTTTGCTAAATCATGTGACCATAAACGCTTATCTAATTGTATCGTTGAATTATCTTTTTGACAGGGGAGTGTTCTGTCGATGGAAACTCTTATGATAGGTAAGAGTGACATGACTTTATTATATATGGATTTGATAATGATTATGATTTATGAACAGTATATTAATCAAGATTATTGATATATCTTTGTTAGGGATGATGAAGATGAATGTTCAAGTCATAGTAGTCAAAATAAAAAGGAGCACAAGGTAGATCGGTTAGAGCGTAAATCGAAGAGTATGCCAAGTGTCATTCTTGAAAATTTGGATGAAAAATTGAAAGAGAACCGTGTTGAAAAGGTGCAATTCTTATCTGATCGTGAAGATGATAATGCTGAAATGAATGCTCCTATTTGGGAACCTCCTGAACCAGAAAATCCAGAAGATGAAGTAGATGGTGGTGTTGCTGATATCGAAGACGATGATGATGATGATGATTGCTGTGGTGGCTCTAAGTGGACTAAAGCTAGTTTATTTGGGGAATCTAAAGATGCAAGTAGTGAAAAGAGAAAGTTGAGTGAAGAAAATCAAAGAGCAATGCTTGAAGAGGCAGATTCAAAGTTAAAGTTCAATGTGAGTCAAAAGATTATGTCGGCGGGGTTTTCTATGGAAGAGGGTGTAAATTGGCTTGACATCATTACTAGGTTATGTTGGGAGGCTGCTTCACTGTTGAAGCCAGCTATTAATGGCAAACCAGGTGATCCAACTAAGTACATCAAAGTGAAATGCATAGCAACTGGTTCTTGCAATGAAAGGTATTAAAAATTCCCATTTTTTGCTTAGACTTTGCATCGTTTGAGGTTCACTAACCCGTACGAAGACTTAGAAAAATCTGCCAATTACTGTTACATTTCATATAAATTGCGCTTAATATTTTATTCAGTTTCCATGTAGTGTAATCTCCTAATAACTGTTCATTTTTGCAGTGAAGTTTTCAAAGGTTTGGTTTTCAAAAAACATGCTGCTCTTAAACACATGCCAACTAAGTATGAGCATCCTAGGATAATGTTAGTCGAAGGAGTACTGGGTGAGCCATTAAGTGGATTTTCTTCTTTCCAGTCAATGAAAAAGGTGGGGGGGGGGAGCAATGCAATTTGGCATTCACCAATTTGAAAGCTTTCATTTAGTAATTTTTCTGATTCTTTTATTGCTAACAGGAAGAGGATTACGTGAAGCCTGTTGCTGATATCATAAAAGCTTTTAAGCCTGACGTTATGCTGGTGGAAAAGTCTGTTTCACGTGAGATCCAAAAGTCTATTCTTGATAAAGGTGTCACTCTGGTTGTAGACATGAAGCTTCACCGTCTACAGAGAATCTCTTGCTGCATTGGTTCACCAATTTCTTCATTTGACTCTCTTTCTAGCCAGAAGTTAAAGCATTGTGATTCTTTCCGCATTGAGAAAATTGTCGAGGAGCATAATGCTGTGGGCGAGGCCGAGAAGAAACCAACCAAAACGCTGATGTTTTTAGAGGGTTGCCCTACCCGCCTTGGCTGCACGGTGAGTGCTTTATTGATTCTGGAGTATGATATGCCATTAATGCTACTAGATACCTATACTTTAGTAACAATAACATCAATTTATCACATGATATTAACTGATGAATTTGTTCATAATTTGAATATATGTCATTGACCTTAGACTTTTTTGCAGTTTATCTGATTTTGATATTGTGATATGTGGCAGATTTTACTTAAAGGAAGCCACAGCGATAGCTTAAAAAAGGTCAAAGAAGTAGTACAATATTCAGTTAACTTGGCATATCATCTAATCCTGGAGGCTTCTTTCCTCGCTGATCGACAAATAATGTTCTCAACCATCTTTACAAAGGAAGCTACATCATTTGCTGTGGAGATAGAAAAAGTTCCACTGTCTCCTTCTCCTGGTGAATCTACCTTTGAAGCAGTTGATGTTCCTTTGTCTGATGGACTCAATGAACAATCTATTAAGATAAATGGAGAATTGGATGGTGAGAAAACTGAAACCTGGGGATCGGATAGAGATCATGTCATCTCTCAGGAGCCATATAATCCAGTTATTTTTACTGGGTTCTCAACTTTATCTGCCAAGTTAAGTAGATATCTAGGCTTTGTTCAAAATCAGGAATCAGTTCCAGTTTCTGTGGATACAGATGTATCGAATATCAGCAATCTTGATTTGATAAAGGAACCTGCAGAAGAAACTGAAGAAAATGATGAGGATAAACAACCTTTGTTAGTAGATCCTGGGTTCCCTGTAAACACGTCAGATGATGGAGACAGGTCGCCAACAGAGAATGATAATGAGACCACCTTGGAGACTCAGAGTATATTGGTTTTAGTGTCGAAGAGGAACGCCAACAGGGGGATACTGTGTGACCAAAGGCATTTTTCACACATAAAGTTTTACAAACACTTTGATGTACCTTTGGAAAGATTCCTGCAAGATATGTTTAATCAGGTTCGACTCTTGTACTCTTTTTAATTTTTAAGAAAATGCTGTTTTGTTCTTTTTCCAAGGTTCATCTGTGTTCGTTATGTTAAGAAGCTGAAAGTTGAATGTTCCTACAGAGAAGCCAATGCCAAACATGCGAGGAATGTCCAGAAGCACATCATTACTATTATGCTCATCACAAGAAGCAACTAACAATCCAGATCAAGCGCATTCCTGTAACAAAATGTTTGTCTGGTGAGGCAAAAGGAAAAATCTGGATGTGGAGTCGTTGTGGGAAGTGTAAAACAAAGAATGGGAAGCAGAAATCCACAAAACGAGTGCTGATATCGTCTGCTGCTCGTAGCTTGTCATTTGGAAAGTTTTTGGAGCTCAGCTTTTCTCAGCAAACCTTTCTGAATAGATTGTCTAGCTGTGGGCACTCTTTTGACAATGACTTCCTTCACTTCTTTGGGTATGGTTTCTGATCTATTTTGCTCTGCCTGTAGCTTCACATATTCTAACCAATCATTTAAGTTACTCTATAATATTGACTCTCGAAATAGTGACTTCTACATATCTTAGGAGAATAGTCTGAGGCTTAGGTATTTTTTAGGGTCCCTTTTTGGTTCTAATGGTGCAACGTAAAATTCATGAATAATTTGGGAACTTTGTAACATGGATGATGGTTTGAGAGCCATCATTACCTGTAATAACATATTTTGAAACTTGTATACAACTGCAGATTGGGGTCCATGGTTGCTATGCTCAGTTACTCCCCAGTCACGTCCTACACAGTGTCTCTGCCACCTATGAAGCTGGAATCTAGCATTTTAATAAAAGCAGGTTGGCTTGAGAAAGAATTTCAAAAAGTAAGGTTTCTTATCTGAATGAAACAGTTTTGTAGCTATATTTTCTCATACACATCACAGATTTAATTGGCATCATCAGTTTACCTTTTACCTTTTATAGCTTGGGACGAGGGCTGGTCTAAAAATACCAATTGAAGACGCAAAATAATAATTTTGGTGCTTTTTTTTCCATTTTCTTGTTCAGGTGTTCACTAAAGGGATCTCCTTGTTCGAAGATGCTGCTGGTTTTCTGAAGAGACTAAGATCCAAATTTTCAAATTCAGATCTCAGCTATCAGTGTGCACCCAAATTACTTTCTGACATCGAGGAGGTGCTGAAGCATGAGCGTTGCATGTTTGAGGTTAGCTTTGCAACAATTGCAATTGGTATACAAATATCTTTGAGTTAAGTTCATGAGACAAGCTTACTAATATCGATTCATCCTTTTTTGGACACATCATTTATTGCCTAAAAATAGGAAAACATCAAGATCTCTTTTGACAAGGCTAAAACCATAGATGATGTTTCGCACAGACTGCTCCGCTTAAACCGCATGAGGTGGGAACTTCTGCTTCAAGCTCTCATCTGGAACTACCGGCTGCAGTCTGTGGTTTTATCTGATCGTTTGCTACCTTCAAGTGATGAGACGAAGAAAAATGAACAAGGCTCGAAGACTGTTTCTGAGACTGGAATGACCAGATATGAAAGTGATGACAAAGTTTCTGATTCTGGTAGCAATGGTGCAGGCAGGGAAATACCAATATCTGGTACGTCTGTCGGGGATAATGATCAAAAGGAAGAACCTTGTGTGCCTGAAGACATTGAATTCCAAACTCTTTCCAGCTCCAGGCCTGCTACAACCTCACCGATCAACGATCATTTTGACACTCATTTGGCTGTTAATATCCATTCAACCAATGAACAGGAAGTGGTCAAATCAATCCCAATTACTGGTGATTCACTGGATGACGTGGTTGTTACCTCTAATGGGTCACATATCTTAGGTTGGGATGAATGGTTTTGGCAGCCATTTGAAGAATTACGCTCGAAGCGCATTGTCGATGTTGAGAAGGAATACTTGTTGAAGTTCGAGTATGTTAACAATTTTACCCAAGAAAACCTACAGACGGTGAACCAGATAATCACTGAGGAAGGTTCTCGTCTGCGCTTCTCTTTGAGGGATGATGATTTTATTGTGTCAGATTATGAAGACGAGCTCTCCAGTCTAATTGCTTGTGCGCTTGCCCATCTGAGCAGTGATGAGAGCAGAATGCCTCTTTCAAGGTGTATACATGGATCTCTTCAAGGGTTCTTGGATAAAGATCAAGATTCTAAAGAAAATGCTGAACGTGAGGTTTCCCGTTTCTCGAGTGAGAGTACAAATCGTTTGGAAACACTACCTCCTCCACAGTTTGTTGTTAATTTTGGGTCACTCAAATCAGTTGGAAAACCCAAATACTCTGTCGTGTGCCTATATGCAGATGATTTCCGCGACCTCAGAAGGCGGTGTTGCTCCTCAGAGCTTGATTATATAGCTTCACTAAGCCGCTGTAAGCCGTGGGATGCTAAGGGTGGGAAGAGCAAATCCGTGTTCGCTAAGACTTTGGATGATAGGTTCATCGTAAAAGAGATCAAGAAGACAGAGTATGAATCATTCGTGAAGTTTGCTCCAGAGTATTTCAAATACATGAAAGATTCGTCTGATCTGGGCAACCAGACTTGTCTTGCCAAAGTTCTTGGGATCCATCAGGTAGTGACTCTAGAATCATCTTTTGCCCATTAGCATTTTGCTTAATAGTTATAAAACGGATAGGTGTTAGTTTGATGGAACTTTGATTGCTATTTTCAGGTAACTGTAAGGCAGGAAAAGAGCGGGAAAGAGATACGGCACGACCTGATGGTCATGGAGAACCTCAGTTTTGGTAGAAAAATTACTCGCCAGTACGATCTCAAAGGTGCGCTACATGCTCGGTTTACCACCACTTCTGCTAATGGCGCGGAAGATGTTCTATTGGATCAGAACTTTGTCAATGACATGAACAAATCTCCGCTTTACGTTAGCAAAACATCAAAACAAAATCTTCAAAGAGCGGTGTACAACGATACCAGCTTCCTAAACGTGAGTATTTTTCCTCTCTCTCTGTTCGTAACACATATATGTTCAGTTTATATTGTATTGGTCAATTCACTTATCGTAAATGGAAAATGAATCGCAGAACATAAATGTGATGGACTACTCGCTGCTGGTTGGAGTAGACGATGAGAATCATGAGCTAGTGTGTGGGATCATTGACTATCTGAGGCAATACACATGGGACAAGCAATTAGAGACATGGGTGAAATCGTCTTTAGTGGTACCAAAGAATGTGCAGCCGACAGTGATCAGCCCGATTGACTACAAGGCGAGGTTCAGGAAGTTCATGAAGACGCACTTCTTGTGTGTCCCAGACCAGTGGTGTAACCAATGAGGCTGCTCTTAAAGACAAAAAGAAAGAAAAGGTTTAATAGCTTGAAAACAGAAGATGTTGATTATAGCTGGTTTATGATTCGTTCATTTGATTAAAACTTCATATGTATATAGAGACAACTCCAGTTTCTATTTACCCCGTTGTTGTGCAGTTTTTAAGCAAAGTTTCTGAGGGTGGATCTAGTAAATGGGTTGTCTCTGTCTTTTTCTTCTTTTTTTATTCATTTCATTGAAAGGCTGATTCCAGCAACTCTATTTTTAAGAGATTAAACCTCTTAGAATATGTGCTTATATGTCTTAAATAGAAACTGTTTCTTTCTTTTTTTGTTAACATTTTTGCAAAATTTTCAACAGATATTGCATTGGATACCAAAAGGATGAAAAATAATTAAGTCAATGGTAAATGGCAATTTCCCGAAAAGTCAGCCAGAGTCTTTTTCCTTGGGCTTGTCTTCTTCTTCAATGTCTGATTCGCTGCCTTGCTCTTAAAGACTTGCAAACGACATGTGGTTCCATAACACGAAAATAGTGAGTCACAACCCCAGTTGCCATATCGAAGTTTTTGACACTCATCAAGCGAATCAAGAGATGAAAGAAGCGGCACTACAATGAATTGAAGTTTAGAGATAAATCGGATCTAAGCGATTGGAGATCGTATAAAGTCAACGAATGAAGTCATATTAGTGAGCTTTACACAGCTCTTCGATCTCGAGAAATCGAAAACGGTCTAAATCTAAAAGAAAAATCTCAAAACTCCATTTTAAAAACAGAATTTACTTTTGAATTAATTTTAAATGAAAAATTGGGTAATTACAATGAAAATCTGAATTTTATACATCCATCGAAAAGAAATTCGGATCTAATCCGAAAACCCAACTCATTCTTCAAATCAAATCGAATCGCACAACATCCCTCCCTAATTTTTCAATCGCGACATTCATCAAAACCTTCTTTCTCTCCTCTTTCATAAAACTAAGGATAATTAGTGTCGATTAGTCTCGATTGTTGAAATTTTCAACTCGATTTTTAACGAAAATGGCTAAGACAAAGGGGAAACAAGAAGAAACAGATAAAAGAAGGAGAAGAGATTGCTCGAGATGAGAGCCGGCAACCTCCAGTTCAAGAAAACGAAAGGAGTGAAGAAGGAGAACCTCCGGTTTAAGAAGACGAAAGGATTGAAGAAGGAGAAGATATTGCTCGTGATGAGGACAAGGGAAATGAAGAAGATCTCGAAGAAGAAGAAGGAGATACGGACGAGAATGGTGATGAGGATGAGGATGTCGGCCAGAATGAAGAAGAAGGAATTGTAGGACCGAAAATCCGGATTTAAGAAATGTGAAGATAGATCATATTACGAATATAAAGAACGATTTAAAGCATAAAACAACTTGAGAAAAGCGTATAAAACCGATTAGAATCGGATGCGAGATATGATCTCTCTCCTTAACTCAATAAAGCTCCCGTTAGTGAGATGGATGCACAGAGCTTTTCGAGTCCTATGATACAACCGATGCGAGACCACAACGCTACATTCGGTGCGAAATCTACGAACGTAGATAACTAGGATATACTCTAGACATACCCTTTTTGAACGAATGGAGAAACATTTAGCGAGAGCGTAAATGATCTATGAGAGAGATGTTTGGGTTTTGAATGAGTGAATTCTCCAAATGAGACTAGTTCCTTATATAGACAAGCTCGGAGTGAGTTTAAACGCATGCACTTAAAGGTAAGATTCTATCGTTATGATTGCATGACATTAACACGTAGAGAGTTACGATTTTGTGACATTATGGTATAATCAATTTAGATTTTTTGTTTTGAATAATCAATCAATGGTTTCGATCTTGGATTTAATCTCACGCAACCATTGTGATTATGAAAAATCAAAAAATATATTAAGAGGATATTTAGACAATTAATCTTCTTAAAAATATATCCAAAAAGAAATGGGCCACTCGACCACGAGACATTCCCAAAGCCTCAAAGCCCCAAAGCCCCAAAGCCCCAAGCCTCAGTCCAAGCCCAAGCCCAAGCCTGAGCCTGGCCTGGTGGTGGTGGTGGTGTGCGCGTGTGGTTCGATACATCCTCTCTCATATGCACCGTAAGTCTTAGCCAATTTGAACCCTTGTATCACCTTCTAGTTATTTATACTAGAGTGAAATAGTTTGGCCACGCAATATGGGACATTTTACAATACTTCCACTTACTCACTTACACTTAAATAGATCTATTTTGACACTTGGCCCAAAGTCCAATCCATTACACAATTTATTTCTTATTCACATTCTCAAATATTATAAGCCCAAAGACTTATTATAATTTTAGACCCAACAATCTCCCACATGAATAGAAACGACTCTAAACAGGGATGACCTAAAAAAGAAGTCTCCAGAGTATATGCAAAAAGTAACTGTGTCTGATGTGGTAGCGTTTTTCAGCTTTGAACCAATCATTGTTAATATCTGTAGAGTTTACTCAGCTAGGAGGTGAACATGATGTCTTGAACCATCCGGAGTTTTATGTAAACTTAGACAACATGCATAACCTAGGTAGGTTTCTCGTAGAACTATGTTCTCTTGTTGTGTTCATTGTGGCCTTGAACATGCCTGGATTCATGAGTGAACTTGGAGAATATAGCCTTTATCGTTCATTCTCCTAGAAACGGCCCCATTTCACACTCACATAGGTGATTTCCCATAAGTTTTCCCGTCTTGTTGAAAGCATTATTTTGTACTTCATAAGAATGAAAGTAAGAAATCATTAAAAGCTCAACGCTTAACCTTAGAAAACTAGCATTGTCTAATCATCGTAGGAATCGAGTAGAGACATTCGTCTCACAGTGCTTTCAGCAGAATTTGTTCAATATAGTTGTTCTTTTGAACCTCATTCTTGGGATCTCCAGTCATTGAGATTGGGTAATCATCAAACGCATCTTTAATTCATAGGCTGTAGACCCATTACTCATGATGATTTTAATACTTGATCTCAAGTTAGACCTTTGTAAAAGGATCTGCTAAATTATCAGCTGATTTGATATAATCCAACGTGACTACACCACTTGAGATCAAATGTCTATGGTCTTATGTCGTCTTCGTATATGACGAGACTTACCATTATACTGAGTATTTAGTGTCCGTAAGATAGTGGATTGACTATCACAATGCAAACGTATTGCCGACACTAGTTTCTCCCACATAGGGATATCTTCCAAAAAATTCCGAAGCCACTCAGCCTCCTATGCGGCTTTGTCTAAAGCAATGAACTCAGATTCCATGGTCGATCTGGCCAACAGAGTTTGTTTGGAAGATTTCCACGACACAATGGCACCACCTATTTCAAAGACTTGTGGATTTTGAGTTCTTGGAGTCAGATATCCAGTTTGCATCACTATATCCTTCCAAAACTGCTGGTTTTTTACTATAGTGCAACCCATAACTCTTCGTAAACCGCAAGTAATTCAATACTCTAGTTATAGCTTTCTAGTGTGTGTGTCCTGGATTACTTGTATAGCGACTTAATACATTGACGGCGTGTGCTATATCGGGTCGAGTACAATTTTTTAAGTACATCAGACTTCCGATAACTCATGCATATTTCACTTGTGATACCGCTTCACCTGGATTTTTAGTCAAATGAAGTTAAGCATCAACATATGTTTTTGCAGTCCCACTTGAGTAGAGTTTGAATTTATCAAGTATCTTGTCAGCATAATGTTCTTGGGATAAAATGATTCCGTCAGAGTGTCTATTGATTTTAACTCCTAGAATCACATCTGCTATCCCATATCTTTCATATCAAACTGTCCAGATAACATGGTTTTTGTTTGATTGATTATATTTTTATTACTCCCAATAATAAGCATGTCATCTACGTATAAACATAGTTTGATATACACAGTTGTAGTAATTTTAACATATATGCATTTATCACAATCATTTATGCGAAAACCGTTGGACATCATTACATTGTCAAACTTTTTATGCCATTGTTTCGGAGCTTGTTTAAGTCCATACAATGACTTCACAAGTCTACAGAATTTGTGTTCTTGTCCAGGTACAACAAACCCTTCAGGTTGTTTCATATAAATTTCTTCCTCTAAATCTCCATTTAGAAAAGCAGGTTTTACATCCATCTGATGGATTTTCAGATCTTGTAAAGTAGCAATGCTAACTAGCATTCTAATTGAAGTTATTTTCGTTACCGGAGAATATGTGTCAAGGAAATCCAGACCTTCCTTTTGTCGGAATCCTTGCACCACGAGTCTAGCCTTGTACTTGTCTATCGTACCATCAGTTTTCAATTTTGTTTTGAAAATTCATTTACACCCAAGAGCTTTAAACCTTTACGGTAAATCAGCCATCTCCCATGTATGGTGTTGCATAATGGAGTAAATTTTACTATTTATGGCTTCCTTCCATGAAGGTGCGTCTGGCGTAAACATAGCCTCGGTGTAAGTTCTTGGTTCATTTTCTAATAAAAAAACTATTAGAATATCATCACCAAAGGTTTTTTCCTTTCGAGCTCTCTTGCTCCGTTTAGGTTCATCTTCAACCTTTTCCGGCTCATTAAATGAAGTACCAAAAGTGCTTACCTCATTCCTAGAGGAACTTACATCTCTTTGATCTCTTGTCCGCTTTAGTTATTCTCTATCTTTTAACAGGAAAATATATTCAAAGAATTCTGCATTTCGGGATTCCATCACCGTATTAATGTGAATATCCGGAATGTCTGATTTATGAACAAAAATTATTGAACCAAAAATTGATAAGCACTACTATTGTGTGCATAACCAATAAAAATACAATCAACGGTTTTTGGTCCAACCGTGACTTGTTTCGGGGGTGGTACAACTACCTTTGCTAAGCATCCCCACACTTTCATGTATTTGTATGAAGGAATAGTGTCTTTCCATAATTTATATGGAATTTTTCCGGTCACTTTGTGTGGAATTTTGTTGAAGATATAATTTGAGGTAAGCAAAGCTTCCCCCCCCCCCCCCACATGTTCCGATCTATCCCAGATTTCTGCAACATAGCATCCATCATTTCTTTAAGAGTGCGATTTTTCCTTTCAGCAACTCCGTTAGATTCAGGTGAATAAGGAGCGGTTGTTTGATGTATGATTCTATTTTCTTTAAAAAATGCATCAAATTGTCCTTCATATTCTCCACCTCGATCACTTCGAACTATTTTAATAGTTTTCTCAAGTTGATTTTCAGCTTCAAGCTTATATTCTTTAAATTTATCCAAAGCTTCGTTTTTGCTTTATAATAAATAATACAACAATAGTTTGTTGAATCATCTATAAATGTCACAAAATGTTTCTTTCCTCCTCGAGTTGGTAGATACTTTAAATCACATAAATCTGTGTGTATCAAACCAAGAGGTTCCGTCGTTCTTTCTCGTTTAGGGGATGGTCGTTTTGTAAGTTTTGCTTGTACACAAACTTGACATTTATCTTTAATCGATTTGCATTTAGGAATTAGACTTAAATTCATCAATATTTCCAAAGATTTATAATTCACATGTCTTAATCATTCACGCCAAATAGTAAAAGACTCGACCAACTAAGCAAGTTAAGCATTTTCATTAACGTAAACAACATCGGTTACATTTTTTTTTGGTATGACTGTCATTACATTCATCTTGACCAGTCCACCCTTAACATAACCCTTTCCCAAGTACATCCTATTCTTCCTAATCACTAGCTGATCGAATTCAAAGTTAATACCAAATCCGGCCTTGCTCATGAGTGTGCCGGAAATCAGATTCTTGCTTATGTTGGGAACATGTTTCACATTGTTGAGAGTGATCTCATGTACCGAAGTCATCTTTAGAACAATCTTGCCACGTCCTAAAATCTTGGATACTTTGGTGTTGGCCATCTTCATCCTTTCATCTTCCTTACTCTTTTGATAAGTGCTAAACAACTCTTTATCACAACAAATGTGAGTGGTAGCACCGGTGTTGTAGAACCACTCCCTTGAATTGGTCTCAACCGCATTGACTTCCAGAATATCTTCGGTGATTACCGTACAGAGATCTTCCGAAGTCAAGAGAACTTGATGCGTAGAATTTTTAGCCTTTGCCTTGCTATGACAAACTTGAACCTTGTGGCCTATCTTACCACAATAGTTACACGTCCCGATGAACTTCTTTTTGGCCCCATTGTGCTTCTTGGAATTCGTGGATCCCGAAGGTTTCATATATTTTGGAACATTCTTATGCCCGACCTTACCTTTGCCTTTAACCTTAGCCATTTGAGCAAGATAGGCTTGGTAAGAATCTTGCTCCTCACGATTGGTGAGCCCGGTTGTATGGTGATTTCTAGCTTCAGTTTGAAGCCTAGTGACCAAGATTTGAAGAGACATCGCTTTTCGCTTGTGTTTGAGATAATTTTTGTATTCCACCCAACTTGGAGAAACTTCTCAATAAAGCAATTAACCGTAAATGGCTCACAAATTTTCAGACCTTCGGATGTCATCTCATTGCATAGCAATTGAAGCGGATCCACTTGTGCCATAATAGGCTTCGAGTCAACCATCTTGAAATCTAGAAATTTTGCCACCGCAAATTTCTGAGTTCCTGCATCATCAAACTTGTACTTCTTCTCCAAAGCATTCCACAACTCTTTGGTTGTCGTGAATTGCTTCTCATTGTTGTATACAACATACAACAAGTCAACGAGGTGGTTTAAAAAATGCAAAGATAGATCGTATTACGAATATAAAGAAGAACGATTTTAATCATAAAACGACTTGAGAAAAGGGTATAAAACCGATTAGAATCGGAGGCGAGATATGATCTCTCTCCTTAACTCAATAAAGCTCCCATTAGTGAGACGGATCCACAGAGCTTTTCGAGTCCCAGAATACAACCGATGCGAGACCACAATGCTACATTCGGTGCGGAATCTATGAACATAGATAACTAGGATATACCCTAGACGTACCGTTTTTCGAACGAATGGAGAAACGTTTAGCGAGAGTGTAAAGGATCTATGAGAGAGATGTTTGTGTTTTGAATGAGTGAATTCTCCAAATGAGACGAGTTCCTTATATAGGCAAGCTCGGAGTGAGTTTAAACGCATGCATTTAAAGGTAAGATTCTATCGTTACGATTGCATGACATTAACACGTAGAGAGTTACGATTTTGTGACATTATGGTGTAATTAGTTTTGATTTTTTTGTTTTGAATAATCAATCAACGGTTTCGATCTTGGATTTAAGAGGATATTTAGACAATTTATCTTCATAAAAAATTATCCCAAAAAGAAATAGGCCACTCGACCACGAGACATTTCCAAAAACCCAAAGCCTAAGCCCACGTTCATGCATGAGCCTGAGCCTAGCCTGGCAGTGGTGGTGGTGCGCACGTGTGGTTTGATACACCCTCTCTCATATACACCATAAGTCTTAGCCAATTTGAACTCTTGTATCACCTTCTAGTTATTTATATTAGAGTGAAAAATTTTGGCCACACAATATGGGACATTTTACAATACTCTTACTTACTTACTTACACTTAAATGGATATATTTTGACACTTTGCCCAAAATCCAATCCGTTACACAATTTATTTCTTATTCACATTCTAAAATATTATAAGCCCAAAGATTTATTATAATTTTAGACCCAACAGAAAATACAGATGAGAGAATTACAAGCCAAACTGTGAGCGAGCCCATCGACTCAGTAAGTAATTGCTCTTGATGTCATTCGTTTTAGTTAGGGAATAAGTAGAATTAGTTTTTTGTAATATTAGTAATACTTGGTAAAACTAGTTAGATTTATTTGTAATACTAGAAGAAATAGATAAAACTAGTCGGATTTATTTGTAATATTGGTACTACTTGGCAAAACTAGTCAAATTTATTTCTAATACTTGGTAAAATTAGTCAGATTTATTTGTAATACTGGTAAAACTAGACAAAACTAGTCGGATTTATTTGTAATACTGGTAATATTTGGTAAAACTAGTCGGATTTATTTGTAATACTGGTAGAACTAGATAAAACTAGTCGAATTTATTTGTAATACTGATAATACTTGGTAAAACTAGTCGGATTGATTTGTAATATTGGTAGAACTAGATAAAACTAGTCGGATTTATTTGTAATACTGGTAATACTTGGTAAAACTTCCAGTCTTTTGATAAATTTATGAAAAAAGTATAACTTGGTAATACTTGGTAAAACTGGTTATTGTAGGGTTCCGAGGAGGAAACGACAGAGGTGGCAATACAACCTTTGAGAATGTACTTCCCAACAACGGAGTATACAAAGAAAATTAAGTTGGTAACGAGGTGTTTCATCCACAAAGCTTTGACAACGCTAGACGGTTTGACTCATCCGCTCACTACGTTTGAGAGGAAATGGTTTGAGGAACACCCGCAGTTCAAACACATTTTCCACATGTCAAGGGACAAAACCACAAGGTTATGGGCATGTGGATGCTCCTTCTTCAAACGGTATACATCGAGAAGAAAAAGGAAGTTTGGTTTGTCATAAATGGCATTCCCATCCGTTATGGTATAAGGGAACACGCCTTGACGGTATTAAACTGCCGTAACTATCAACTCGATTATGATCAAACGGGGAGTGAGGCCTTTGTGAAGAAGCATTTTAGGGGGCAGAAAACAATTCGATATCAAGACGTGAAAAGAAGCTAGAGGAAATGGTACCAATGGTACGTTCTAAAGATAGGTTGAAGATGTAGGTCCTCTACTTCTTATCCACCATTATTATAGCGTAGAAAAAGACTGGAGAGGATGCTAAGCCCGCAGAGCCATTCTTTCTAAGAGCGGTGGATGATCTCACGTTTTGTAGAAATTATCCTTGGGGAAAATTGTCATTTGATCATATGCTACGAGAGATCGGGCATACAATGAATCATTTTGGAGGGACCGTCAAGGAGGGTTCATTATGGCCGGTTCCAGGTTTCTGTATTCCTATGGAGGTTAGTAAAAATTATTTGAGGTATTGGTCATTGTTACTAGTTCTTGTGCTTAGCTAACTCTAAGTATATGTGTGTTGTGTACCTTTTAGTATTTGAGGCAATTCTGTAACTGGGGAATAAATTCCGAGAAGATTATCTAGGCGTAGATGAAAATTGTCCTAGGATGTGCATGAAAAGGTTAAAGAAAGGCGAAGTGAAAGGGTTTACTCTTTCTAAAATAAATAAAGAACTTGGTAGATATGTGGTGAGTTATCCTAGTTATCTTTTCCATATAAATTATTTTGGGTTGTTATATTATAATCTTTCTTCATTGTTTACATTCACAGGACATTGATAGTATCCTAGTAGTTAGAGGTGAAGAAAACTCTCTTCTAGCTGAAATCACGGAAGAAAAAGACAATGATGATAACATGATCTCGTTTTTGCCAGTTGAATGCAGTGTCTTCGTAAAGGGTATACCATTTTGTTGAGGAGATGTCAAACCAAGATGTGGCTTTCCGATTAGAAAAGGAACTGAGGATGCGGTGAACGATGAAATAACCACCAATGAAAGATCGGGAGACCCAACTTTCGCTGAATTGGTGGATCTCGTTAAAGGGATGGGAGAACAGATGAAGGATATTGTGGACAAGGTTGATGGGTTTGACAAAAGACTCGGATCCTTGGAAGCTTCTATGAAGGAGTTAGAAGAGAAGTCAAAGGTAAGACATGGTAATACAAGAGTATAACCGTTGGTAATACTTGGTAATACTAGAGTATAACTGTATTCGATTGCATGCGCCTAATGACCTATCAGACGAGGAGAATGCTGGTTCCACAGAGGCACCAAACGAGCATGTTGGTCTTTCCTTATAGCCACCTAACAAGGGTGTTAAACATACTGGAGTAGACGAGAACCCGAATACGTGAGTAACAAGGTCAAAGAAAAATGTGGTGTGAAGGTTATATCTTGTACTGGTTTATTTTTGAAGACTATGTTGGTTTATTTTTGGATATAAATTCATAGTACTAGTAATACTTGGTAGAATTATATTGTTTTTTTTAAATCTTAATTAGAACTATACTATTTTTTTTGTATCTTAATTCGTACTACTGGTAAAAACAAGAGTCTTTCAAAAAAAAGGAGAAACAAAGATAAGTTCAAAAGAAAGTTAATTCTTACAAAACAAACAAAGATAAGTCCCCAAGGAACTCTTTTTATATTAAGGCATAGGACCAAAATTTTTTTCGATTCGACCCACAAGGCCAACCACTAACTCCTTCAGGTTTGAAATCTTTTCAGCATTGTTTTCCACCTCCCTACGCAATTGTTTTATCATCAATTCATGGAGTCTGATGCTTCCCTCCTTGGACTGCTCATCAAATTCCTTCCTTAACTTAGTCACCTCTTCTTCGATAGTGGGAACCCGAAATTTTTGAATGTGTAAACCATCATTCTACACATAAAGACAGATATAACATCACATATTCAACAATAATGCCATTAATCTAAAATTGATGTCCTCTTCTCACCTTAAACACATTGCATGTAAAGTATCTCCTTCCTATGGGCGCTTCGGTTGAGGTCTCCTCGATGATGCTTCCACCATATGGACAACTTAAAGGAAGGCCATAGTCACCATCGGCTATTAAACATTGCATGTCGTATAGCTTTTGTTCCTCTTCATTTTAGTGTAGTATGGGTCCTTCTCTAAGATTCTATCAATGATTATCTTAATCTAAATCAAAGACCTAACCTTAATTAAAATCAAATAATCAAAATCATACACAATTGAAAACCAAATCAAAGACCTAACTTTAATTGAAAATCTTACCCAAAATTGATTGAGAAGGAAAAAAAATTCAAGACAATAAAGAGAATTTTCGAGCTTTGGAAATAAGAGAATGAGAGGCTCGAAATGGGGAATGATTTATAAAATAATGGAGGAGAAGGAAGAGAATAAAGGAGATACACCAATTTTTTCGCCAAAAAAGTTGGGGTTGGGCGCCAAAAAATTATTACCCACGTGTGTGTTTTACTCACATGTGCGCCGCCAAATTTACACATAGTTATACTGAATATAGTAGTTGTATCAAAGTTCCAAATAGTTATACTTTGTTTTTTTCATTTTAATTAGTATTACATACCTTTCAAATTTGTTTTTTTTTTTTAGTTTTATAGTTGATTTAAATCGATAAACATATAATTCTGAGTGTTTTATGCATTAATATGTTAAAAACAAATATTTATGTAACTTCAATATCCTAAGTTGGTTATTATTTACAAAGTCACCTTAAAAGTATAAAGAATATATTGTGTAGATTGTTTCATAACAATTTAATATATAGTATTACTGTAATTCTCATTTTAATACATATTGTAACATTATAACATAATTATTTTACATTCCACAGTTATACCAATTGATTTCATCTTAATACATATTGTAACCGTTTATTTATAACGTTTACAATGGCTATCATTCCTTCTTAATACACAATGTAACATTATAACATAATTATTTTGCATTCCAAAGTTATACGAATTGATTTAACTCGAGTAACATATAATTTTTATTAGTGTTTTATGTTTCATAACAATTTAATATGTAGTATTATTATAATTTTTTTCTTAATACACAATATAACATTGTAACATAATTATCATTTTCCATTATTAAACTTATCTCAGTTATACCAATTATGTCAATTATACCAATTATTCCAGTTTTTTATTAGTTATACTAGTTTTTCATTTTTCATTAGTTATACATGTATTATCCAGTAGTAACAGAACCAATATATAATATTACATAACGAAAACCAATTTAATGTAGTTGTCCAAACCAAGATAAAATCAAACACTACTACGATTTCCAAATAACAACCATTGGATTCCTTGTCTCGGCCGCCTTTTATTTTGTGTCATTGGACGCCGTTTCCCAGCCAATGGAAACTTTTTTACTTTCTTTCTTCCCGTTTTTACTTTTCGATTCGGAGGTATGATTTGTTTGCTTTTGATGTCATCTGGGACATCCCATTGAGACATATCTGACACTAAATAGATTGTCCTGTGATACGCCATTGCCTACAACTCCGTCCAATAATATTTTGAACACAACTCATGTTATTGGATATCACGAGCTCTATCATCATGCCTAAGGAATTCAAGATAAGTGGTTAATGTGTGCACACAAGGATATCTTTCAATGTCAAACACCCTACAACTGCAAATTTTCAAGAGCAAGTTCACAAAATAAGGCTTTCCATCACTACAGATGACATTGTATTCAAGCTCGAAAGTGATTAGCTCCATCATAATCAATTTTTCAGTAACAGCCCATAAATCATGCATGCAGTTATCCACTAAAGACACCACTCTATTTGAAATTGATCTAAACACATCCTCCTTCCGATGTTCATTAAACCATGTAGAAAGTGTTTTAATGATCGCATCAAGCATGAGTATTAAGGAGTACTTCCTTGCGTCCTTAAAACACTGTTCAAAGATTCCACACAGTTGTTTATGTCTAAGTTGTATCTTTCTCCTGAAAAAAAACACCTTGCCCATTTTTCTTTCTCGGTACTCTCTTCCAGATACTTCACACAGTTGAAATTAGCCACTGTGTAATGCTTAATGTACTCCATGAATCTCCATGTGACTATGTCTTTGTTAACGTTAGAAGCATGACCTTTCACATTTTGGGACAAATGCCATATATAATACCCATGATGAGACTGGGGATACACATTACCTTTGGCGATGATGAACCTTGCATTTTTGTCACTCATAAATACCAATTCGGAAGAGGTCGGTATAACGGTTTTCAAAATCTCCATAAACCACGTCCAACTTGCATCATTCTCACCGTCAAGTACACCAAACGCTATGGGATAATGGTGACAATTAGGATCTTGAGTTATGGTAAAAATTAGTACACCACCTTATCCGTTCTTGAGAAAAGTTTCATCCACTATTATCACTTTCCTCATGACTTAAAACCCTTCAATGCTAGCTCCCAAAGCTATGAATATGTACTTGAATTTTTCTTGCTCATCCAATTTCACACGAGATATTGTACCATCATTGTGCTTCTCTAACATGTGCAAATAACAATACAACATCTTGTAGCTTTCTTCCGGAGTACATGCAAATCACTAACAGCTAGATTTCTCCCTTTCAACGCTATGGAATATGATATATTCACACCTAATTTTGTCTTAATAAGATCCATGATAACTCTAAGAGTTAGTGTTTTCATTTGTCTTGGATAATCCTCATGCAAAATAGTTGCAACTAATAGTGGTGTGTCTTGCTTCTTCATGTTGTTGTTGTTCTTTCTAGTCCGAGAGCATATATGCATCTTGGTGTACCTTCTAATCGAGAAAATATCTGTATTTCGAATCCTTGCAGCTCGTAAACCCCATTTACAGCTTTTTTTACTATATTTTATCATTAAACGTCCCGAGTCATACATTTTTATAGCAAAACCAAAACTATTATCAAATGAGGTTTTATCCACCACATCTTGCAAATGCCTTCTTATTTGGAAATTCTTGAAGTAGACTCACACCCAAACCGTCTTCCCATGCATCTAAAAACTAACTAGTATCTACAACAGTTGGAACCTCAACATAATCATCACTCATATCTGATTTATCCATACCGTTATCCATACCTTCATCACGAGATAAATTTCCATCCTCTTTAGTGTTATCATCATCATCCACTATTGGCTCATGTTGTTGTTTGACTTTTTCTTTTCTAAGTATAGAGTAATGACATTAGCTCCGATTTCACCATCATTTGAATGCAACTTGTCATAGTGCATAACAAAAGAACTTTTGCTTGTTCTCGATAGTTGCTCGGGCAGTTCCGATATAGTGATGACCTCCACAAAAAAAACATCTATGGTTTTCTTTATCAATTGACGTTAGATAAACACACATATCCTCATCAACAGAAATAGTAAAATGTTCCTCACATCCCACCAGCAGTGGATGGTAACTCAATTGCAATTTAACCCTACTTTTATCTAATGCAAGCTTCTTGTATATCCTAACTTCTATTGTCAACAAAGTTATCTCCTCCACTGATGTCTTCAACATTAAACTATACATGCAACCTTGGCATTTAAAATGTATGCTGACGTTGTTGCTCATTGTGTCCTGTTAAAACAATACAAAAACATCAATCAGTAATACTAGTTATACTAGCTATACTACATTTATCAGTAATACCAGTTTTACCAATTATACTATATTTATCAGTAATACTAGTTTTACCCAGGTCTCCTATCCGCAAGAATTCAAATTGGATCGTCTCGGGTTTTAATCTATAATACACTTGTTACCAATTTAAATCATAATCGACCTAAAAACCATGGTAAAACATCAAATGTGCATAGAATCAAATCCTCAATATCTAAAATTTTTTTGGAGAACCTGGATTTTAAAACTCAAAGGAGACATAGTAACAGTGATGCAGAGCTTCACCAGTGATGGTGCTGGAGAAACCTCGAGGTTGTTCGTCGAAGGTCACCGTTGCCGATTTTGTTTTCTGTTTTTTTGTTTAATTTATTTTAATTAATATTAATAATTGAAATAAAAGTATTTTTTATCTTCACATATTTCATTAAGCTTGAAATAGGTACGTAGATTAAGAGAGGGTATAAAATATTTGTTTTATTGAAAGTGAGATTTTGAGAAGATGGCTCTTTGATCTCTGATTCTGTCACTCGATTAGTCTTGCTCTTATTAACTTCGAATTCCAATAGTTTTATGTTGTTTATGTTTATGAAATTTTAAAGACAATAGATGGAGATATTTTAAAAATAGTAAAGATGAAAACCCACCTTAAAATCTAAAAAGTACAATTTTTTATTTAAGAGTTTAAGTCATGTTTTCTAAAGTTGACTACATAAAAAACCACTAAGTAATTCTTTAAACTCTTATAAATAATTTTTTTCAACCATATCTCGAATTTAATAGGCAAAAGCTATTATTAACCAAATTCTCCCAACTTGCTTTGGAAGTAAGTAATGTTTTGAACTAATTTTGACTAAATAAGAGCATTAAGTATTAAATTAATAAACAAATGTAATATGCAATTCGGAAAATGAATTACTAAAATGCAATTCGGAAAATGTATTACTAAAATAAGTCTTTTACTAAAGACAACATTGATCGTTTGTCCGCCTTATGTGTTTTCAGCATGGATTACACAGCTAGAAGAACATACTGTAACGGGAAGCTTATGAAGTATGGTATTGTACTGACTACTTATAGCACTTTAGCTGCCGAGGAATCGTGGGAAGATTCTTCTGTCAAGAAGTTGGATTGGCTGAGAATAATTCTAATGAAGCACACACCATTAAGAATGCAAAAGCTCAACAGAGCCGAGTAGTTAGTAATTTGAAGGTTCGCTGCAGATGGGTCGTCACAGGAAATCCTATTCAAAATGGTTCATTAGATTTGTACTCTCTCGATTAAGAGTTATTGGCAAAGCTTGATACAACGACCACTTGGTCAAGGGAACAAGAAGGGGCTCTCACGTTTACAGGAAAAGACAATATTCACATTTTGTATATGTTTTATTCTAGAAAAAATTACTCAAATACGGCGTATTTTACCCAAAATTACTTAAATAGATTTTTTTTGAAAAAAAAGAAAGGGTGCAATTACCATTTGCACCCTTTAGAAGACAAAAATCAAGGGTATTTGTGAAGATGCATACCGAGACATAGAGCAGAACTTATGCCTCAGATATTTTTGAAGCTTGTTGACTCTTACTAAACGTTTGCAGAGAGGCATGTACAATATTTATTGGCCGATCAGCTAGATATTAAAAAGCATAATGAGTTATGGGTCTTGGTTGGTTGTCAGCCTATGAGATTTTCTCTGCACGAGTTTGAGGAAATCACGCAGCTTAATTACGGTATGGTGGATGAATCTTCTGTTGTGGAGAAGGTTGCCCATGGAGATCTGTGGGAGGATATGGGTTTAGCAGTCAGTCAAGGCCCTACGTGGGTAGAGTTGAAAAGGGTTATGCAGCACTATAGATCATGGTCTTTCGAGAAGAGGAAGATGGTTGGCTTGCTAGTGGTTTTGCATCTAGTTCATAGTAGGATTCCATCTAGTTCTGCTAAGTTGGTTACAGATCTAGAGCGGTTTGAGAGGCATTCTTAGAGAAGAGTAGCGTTTAACACGCTGATCAGATTAATTAGATGTGCATCCTATAAAAACGAGTCCTACACTCTCCATGGGTTTGTGCACTCGTTTCTCATCTGGGCATTGGAGTCTATCCCCCTATTAGGAAAAAATTTTGGTGAGAGAAAAGAAGGAGTGAATGTTCCCATTCTACAGTGGAGACCAAGCAAGAAACAAGCCATGGAAACCGAAAAAATTGTCAAGTTGGATAAGGAAATCACGGGGAAAGGAAAGGTAAATTGCTTATGTAGTAGAGTTCATAGTCTATATGGTAGAGTTCATATGTCTGCTTAGTAGGGTTAAGTTTCTGCTTGGTAGAGTTCACAGTTAGCGTGGAATAATTCATAGTCAGCTTGGTAGAGTTAATATGTCTATTTTGACTCTTACTTAGTTGGTAGAGTTCGTCTTGCACTAAGTAAAGTTTGCTCAGTGTTTGGTTTTTCTTGGTAAAGTTTATTCTTTGTTTAGTAGAGTTGATCATATATTGGTAAAGGTAAATTGCTAACGTAGTAGAGTTCATAATCAATATGGTAGAGTTTATATGTCTGCTTAATAGGGTTAAGTTTCTGCTTGGTAGAGTTCACAGTCAGCGTGGAATAATTCATAGTCAGCTTGGTAGAGTTAATATGTCTGTTTTGACTCTTACTTAGTTGGTAGAGTTCGTCTTGCACTTAGTAAAGTTTGTTCAGTGTTTAGTTTGGTAAAGTTTATTCTCTGTTTAGCAGAGTTGATCATATATTGGTAAAGGTAAATTGCTAACGTAGTAGAGTTCATAGTCAATATGGTAGAGTTTATATGTCTGCTTAGTAGGGTTAAGTTTCTGCTTAGTAGGGTTAAGTTTCTGCTTGGTAGAGTTCACAGTCAGTGTGGAATAATTCATAGTCAGCTTGGTAGAGTTAATATGTCTGTTTTGACTCTTACTTAGTTGGTAGAGTTCGTCTTGCACTTAGTAAAGTTTGCTCAGTGTTTGGTTTTTCTTGGTAAAGTTTATTCTCTGTTTAGCAGAGTTTATCATATATTGGTAAAGGTAAATTGCTAGCGTAGTAGAGTTCATAGTCAATATGGTAGAGTTCATATGTCTGCTTAGTAGGGTTAAGTTTCTGCTTGGTAGAGTTCACAGTCAGCGTGGAATAATTCATAGTTAGCTTGGTAGAGTTAATATGACTGTTTTAACTCTTACTTAGTTGGTAGAGTTTATCTTGCACTTAGTAAAATTTGCTCAGTGTTTGGTAGAGTTGGTTTTTCTTGGTAAAGTTTATTATCTGTTTAGCAGAGTTGATAATATATTGGTAAAGTTGATCATCCTTTTGGTAGAGTTGTTTATGCTGACCTTTATTTCTTCTTCTCTTTCAGGTACGCATAAGGCAACTACGTCCAATGCTTCCTGCTGAGATCTTCCCTGTCTGGCCAGAAGATGTTAAAGATCCGAGAGTGGACAACATGATTGGAGACATACTCGATGGCACTCTAAATGAGTCTTTCTGGGATATACAGAAGAAGAAAGAGGCACAGAAGAAGTAGGACCTATCGAAGAAGAAAAAGGCATAGAAGAAGAAAATTGTATAGAAGAAGAAACGGAAGGAGAGAGCTCCACCTTCTGTGGAAAACAGTGAGCCAGAGATGGATGAGTCGACTCCCTTGAATGAACTGATTAGAGTTAAACAGAAAAAGAGGGAAGAGTTGAAGGGGAAAAGGTTAAAAAACCAAGATGAAAACAAAGAAAATGAGTCAAGTGCCTTGATTGAAACTCTCAAAGGGTTGACCAACACTTTGCAAGGGTTGAGATCAGACCAAACTGTGTTGTCCAACACTTTGATCGGGATGTCGGACCGTCTGTTTCGGCTAGAGGAGAACAGGGCAGACATGTCCATGCTCACTGAGCGTATTGCAAGGTTGGAGGATAGGAGTTTGGATCATACAATGTTACTTGAGAGGCTTGTTAGGCTGGAGGAGAAAAGGGCGAAGCCGATTATATAGACCTTGAAGTACAACAAGGCTGACGTTGTAACCAGAAGTTAGACTCGTGAACCTGTTCTGAATGTTGAAATTGGCGATGGAGAGGACGATATTGCTCCTCCAGTTTTGGATCATAACTCGGTACGTAAAGCTCTATTTTAATGAGATTTACTTTGATTTATGTTGTCCATGTATGTATACATTTGTAAATCATATAAATTAACTCTACCAAATCATATAAATTAACTCTACCAAACATATCATATGTAGAGTCTATCTCTACCAACTACCAAGTGTTAAGTATCGATTATGCAAGACATGGTTGAGTTTGTCACTAATAATATGGTAGTCGCAGACACCTGGATTAAATCAGCCGAATATGGTACACACTAACTCAAAGAGAACGCCCAATGTCGGGTTAGCCGAATATGGTTCTCTCCTTGATGACACCATGCGGTCCCAGGGTACAACACACACCATTCCCCCGGACCAGGTAAATTTGTGCATGATAGAGTTAACTTGGTGCTTGGTATAGTTGACATTATGATTGGTATAGTTGATTTTATGCACACCATGCGTTGGTAGAGTTAACATGATGTTTGCATGTAACGTTTGGTAGAGTTAACATGATGTCTGGTAGACTTAACATGTAACGTTTGGTAGAGTTAACATGTAACGTTTGGTAGAGTTAACATGATGTTTGGTATAGTTAACTACATGCGTGTTGTTTTACAAAATAAATGGATCATTTAGACGCAGGAGACTTCCGACCCTCTGAGCCCATCATCACGTGTTGTTAGGAACCCCGAGGTGATGGGTCAGAGCAAAGAAGATACGCTTGAGAAAAGACCATACATTGAGATATCAAGTGAGCCTGATTCACCTTGGGCAAAGAAAGAAAAGCCTGGAATGTCACAGCTTGGCATCATAAATATCTTTGATTATCCCACAAAGGACGGAGGTATTAACATGGTACTTATGGAAGACGTGTTACCAAGACATGCTCGCCTACAAGCACTCGCTGCGAACCAGGTAACCTAGTAGATTTCATGACCTGTATGGTAGAGTTCAGTTCTTCATGAACAGATTGGTAGAGTTAATTTATCCATAGAAAGGTCATGGCCTGTATGGTCGAGTTTAGTTGGATTGTATAGTGGAGTTCAGTTCTCCATAGTAGAGTTCAGTTGTCCGTGTAGGGATTTGTATAGTTGATTTGTCCATGGTAGAGTTCAGTTCTCCATGGCATAGTTCTCCATGTAGGGGATTTGTCCACAATAAAGGTCATGATCTTTATAGTAGAGTTGAGATGAAAATTATAGACAACATTAAATGTATAGTACAGTTCAGTTGTCCGTAGTAGAGTTCATGAACGGATTGGTAGAGTTCAGTTCTACATGGTAGAGTCCAGTTCTACATGGTAGAGTTCAGTTCTCCATGGTAGAGTTCAGTTCTCTATGGTAGAGTTCTCCATAGTAGAGTTCATGAACAGATTGGTAGAGTTCAGTTCTCCATGGTAGAGTTCTCCATAGTAGAGTTCATGTACAAATTGGTAGAGTTGATTTGTCCGTATTATATTTTTTTTAACAGTGTATCCATATTACATGTATCCCCTTTCATAGGATATTCTGTTGTAAAGAGAATTATGAAAAATGTGGTTCATTCTCCCGCGGTATACGATCCTTTTGGCTCGATTCCAAAAATTAAAATGCTTTGGCTACGTGACTATGTGTTGCACGAATTGTAAGCAATATCTTGTTCCGTCATTTTAACACTCTATCTAACCATCCTCTCTCATGTTTTCTGAGCTATTTACAAATTGTGTAGAGAAATTACTGTCGACGGTGCGTATAGTCCAGTAGCGGATTTCTATCTCCGCTTGTTGTCGTCAAAACACAAGTGGCCTATCAAAAAATATGGATGGCTTAACGATTTGGTAAGTTCGATATAATATTCCTTTGGTAGAGTTCATTCTCTCTATGATATATTTTACTCCTAGTTTGGTAGAGTTCTTTCATTATGACAGCCGGTATGAATCTTTTCCGGCAAAGATCTTTGCAACATCCCAATCCATTCAGGAATAATCTGATTGCTTTCCTCGATCCACTATTTTGTGGATGTTGGTGTGTCCAATACATGAGAGATTATGTGGGAAATGAGAAGACTTTCGTCTGGACGAATGGGTATAAAGAGCTCTTCAAAGGCATTCAGCCTGCATTCTGTGCCACTAACAAGCGATGGATGCGAGACGTAGATACGCTTTATATTCTCCATAATATTAACAACAATCACTGGGGGCCGTAGAGGTTGATTTGCTACAAGGAAAGATTCAAATTTACGATCCTGACCTGAGTGTTGTGACCACTCCTGCCATTCATGAGTCATACAGGTAAGCAAATCCAACTCTGTTAAGGTTTGGTAGAGTTAACATGATGTTTGCATTTAACGTTTAGTAGAGTTAACATGTAATGTTTGGTAGAGTTAACATGTAACGTTTGGTAGAGTTAACATGTAACGTTTGGTAGAGTTAACATGATGTTTGGTAGAGTTAACATGATGTTTGGTAGAGTTAACATGTAACATTTGATAGAGTTAACATGTAACGTTTGGTAGAGTTAACATGATGTTTGGTAGAGTTAACATATAATGTATAGTATAGTTGGTTGTTAGTTTAATAGAGGTAATTATAAGTTATGGTAAAATTAGTTTAGTAGAACTTACATTTACATTCCGTCTGTTTATTTCATGTAGGCCATACGCCGTGATGATTCCAAAGATGATAAAGTTTTTTTCACTGCTAGAGATGCGTGACCATGTTAGTGCGGCTGCGTACAAAATATCAAGGGTGAAAGGGACTCCGCGTAATTTTCGGTCAGGTGATTGTGGCGCGTACTGCCTGAAGTTCATTGAGTGTTTAGCCCTTGGTTGCAATTTCGAGAGACTGAATGATGAGTACATTACCTTCACTCGCCTGAAATACGCCATTGACTTTAAAGAACAACTTCCGGTGGAGCAGACTATTTTGTACACTGATCCAGGTCCTCAAGTGTGTGATAAGGCCCTCCTCATTTCAGCCTCCCAAGACTTACTCCTAGACTGGTAGAGTAAGGGTTTTTAGGGTCGTAGACTGGTACAGTTTGTTTTGTACTTTTGGTAGACTCTTGAAGGACCAATATTTCTTTTTTAGTTTTGGTCCTTGTATAGTATTTATATACACCTTTTGTAATGCAACAACAACAGTTAGTAATGAAATCTCTGTCATATTACACGTTCAGTTCATAACTTAAAATCTTAACAAACACAACATCAGTCTGAACTCTACCATTATAGTTTGATCTCTACCATACTGGTATGAACTATACCAGAGTGGTGTGAACCCTACCATACTAGTACGAACTCTACCATACTGGTATGAACTATACCAGAGTGGTATGAACTCTACCATACTAGTTTGATCTCTATCATACTGGTTTGAACTCTACCATACTAATACGAACTCTACTAAACTAGTAAGTTCATGTATGGAAGAGTACAAATTGAAACTCGTAGATATTCAAGATTGTACTTTTTCACTACATGTACGGGCATTGTGACCTAGTTGATTACATCTAGAACAAGCTGAAACTTTCCTTGCTTGTTTTGCCTCTCCTGAACACTCCAACCAGCTTTTTATCCTAGATTTCTTTGGCCTTCCTGGTTGTTAACGTACGTGGGGCAGATTACACACTTTACGGCTCACATTCAAAGAAACAGGAATTGCTGCATCCCTTGGCATTATACGATTGGAGTAGGCGTTGTACAAGTAGCTAGTATGATAGTAGGGATGAGTAAGTTTGATTGTTGATCGATTACATGCCTCGGCAACGACAATAACATGCACACAAGGAATTTTTTCCACGTTAAGCCGCTTGCAAGAACACATCTTCTCAGCCAAATTTACCAACTGAGAAGATGTTGATCTTGAAACCACAGCCAGGTGTTCGTCTATGTCTGTCACATTGTACTGCCTAGCTTTCTCAACCCTAGTCTGTAATTTAACAAACAAAATAAACTCGACTATACTAGTATGAACTCTATTAAGTAAGTATGAACTCTACCAAACATCATGTTAACTCTACCAAACATTATGTTAACTCTACTAAACGTTACATACAAACATCATGTTAACTCTACCAAACGTTACATGTTAACTCTACCAAACATTTGGTCTCCATAAAGTCAACAATACCAAACATTATGTTAACTCTACCAAACATCATGTTTACTCTATCAAACGTTACATACAAACATCATGTTAACTTTACCAAACGTAAAGTCAACTCTACTAATCATAATGTTAACTCTATCAATCACCACAACTCTACCAAGCATCGAGTTAACTCTACCAAGTAAGTATGAACTCTACCAATAAACTCTACCAATAAACTTTACCATGCAGCAGTACGACATTATAAACCTAACTTTACTAAACGTTGCCATCACCAAACGTAATACCTTTAGGAGATTCTCAATTGCTGTAGTTAGAATAGTGGTCGTGAGATAAGCCTTTGTCCTCCTCTTCGCGATCCAACGTGTTAACATCGTCCTAATTGCATCTATAAGCTGCACAATGGGGAAAGTTCTTGCTTGGGATAAGGCATGGTTGATTAATTATGCTATGTTCGACGTAATAAAATTGTATCTGTTTCTAGGAAAATAAACTCGACTCCACAACCGAACATTAGCTCTTAGAAAATACCCATGAAGCTTTGGATCTACGCCTCAATCTGAGCAAAGATAGTGTTGAACTCGTCAACCTGATATGCAGTGGCAGCTTTCTTGAACAACTTAAAGGACTCCCCCCCTCTAAATTTTGACAAAATGTTTTTACGTAGGTGGTAGGTGCAAATTCCCCGAGAAGAAAGTGGGTACACATTCTTTATGGCTCTACCAATGGATTTATGTCTATCTTATATGATGGCAAGTTCTTTGTCATCAGGGATAACACGGTGGAGCTGTCTAAAAAACCATTCCCAAGACTCATCATTCTCGGTATCAACCACACTGAAAGCCATAGGAAATATGTTGAAGTTATCATCTTGCATGGTCGTAGTTAGAAGAGTACCTTTATACTTTCCTTGCAAAAATGTCCCATCAACAACAACAACCTTTCTCATATAAGGAAATCCTCTAATATTTGCATCGAATGCTATGAATGGAAGCTTAAACCTGTCTTACCCGTCGACTTCGAGCTTAGTAAGGGTTCCGGGATTTGCTCTTCTAATCGCATACAAGTACGAAGAAAATTCTTCGAAACTACTTTCGGAAGTTTCTGAAGCTAGTGCACGGGCTTGCTTTAGAATACGGTGTGCCTTCCGGTACTTCATCTGCATAAATTGCAATAACCGTTACCCATTGTCAACATGAGAAAACACCTTATAAATTGAACTCTACCAAACCAGACGAGTAACAACACCAACTATACCATTACGTGATATTAACTCTACTACCTTACATACTGAACTCTACCAAACCAGATGGGTAAGAACACCAACTATACCATTACTATAACTCTACTACCCTATATATTCAACTCTACTAAACCAAACGGTAAACAACATGTAAAATCTACCATGAGCTTATACTAACTCTACTAACCAATATTTCGAACTCTACCAAGTTATCATGTAAACTTTACCATGAGCTTATACTAACTCTACTAACCTATATTCCGAACTCTACCAAGCTATCATGTAAACTCTACCATCATATGACGACTGTACTTTTAGATCAAATCGCTTGTTTAGTGAATCATCGACATGATTAGGTAGAACAGAAGGCCTAATACCACCTATGAATTCCATGTACAACCGTCCTAGAACTTCAGCAGTTGCTTTGCGTACCCGACATGATCTCTCTATTACAGAATAATTGTGTTCTCCACTATACTTTCGGACAAAGAAACATGCACTAACGTCAATATGTGAAGCTCGCACTCTTCAATGACAGTTTGGTACCCAATATTTCACATCCAACACTGACCTCGATGAAGCCACAACATCGAAGTCAAACCTTTGTAAGACTGACAGAATCTTCAACCTCGTCTCGAGTTTATTTTTTGATGAGTATCATTGCCCGACCGCCAATTCTAGTGATGACATTTCTATGTCCAAATGCTCAGCATTGAACCCCAACTCTTTTGTTTTCCTCGATAGGTTTTTCTTTTCTTCTTCCTTGGATTTCCTACGAACACTAATGTAATCTTCATCATCTGAGCTTGCACCATCCGTATCATCGCAATAGTCGAATCTGAATTCTACATCTTCGTCCTCAACATGTTCAAATTCGTGTTTCACATTTTCCGTACTACCCCCATACCTTGGTCCAGCTCTACTAAACAGGGGGTCAACTCTATTAAACGACGAATCATAGTTCTCCCACTTACAATGAAATCTGCCATCACCATCGTTGAAAATCGCTGAAACACGTGATCTAATAGAAATCTTTACACAGAGATACATAAACACATGTAATTTCGTTACTCACAAAGACAGGGAGAGTATCTTGTGGTAGTGATTGCATGACTAGATTTGACATGTATCTTAATTTTACCTCATCACTTTGTTGATTCAAACCGAAATCTTCATACACCATCCCCAAAAATTCATCAAAACTAAGATCTTCGCCAATCCCTATGATCCGACAGCCGTAAGTTTTGTCCACCAATAAAACCCACTGGTTTTGGTTAAAACTCCAACTCCCAAAAACCAAAACGATTTCATCCATAGATCCTAAAAGTGTTAACAATTAAAATGAAGGATACAAACTGAGTTGGAGCAAAAATAGAGCTTCAATGAAGTAAATGAAATGAGCATAAATGGAGATCCAATGGCGTCATTGACATTTAATGAGCGGCAGGTTAGATAATAAGTTAGTTAGGGGTAAATTTGTAATTTACAAAGACTAGGTTTCCACAACCAACTTTACCATAAACGATATCTTACCTCTACTAACCATTGTCCTTTACTCTGCCAAACATCGAACACAACTCTTCTACGATGGCAGCTAACTCTACCAAAGGTAAAAAATTACATTTTCCACGAGGAAAACAAACTCTACCATTGTTCATCTGTAACTTTACCATACACTACAATATGTACTGTCAACTCTACCAAAGGTAACAAATTCATTCTCCACGAGGAAAACGAACTCTTCCATGGGTCAACTGTAACTTTACCATTCACTACATTATGTACTGTCAAATCTACCAAAGGTAACAAATTACATTCGTCACGAGGAAAACGAACTCTTCTATGGGTCAATTGTTACTTTACCATACACTACATTATTGTACTGTCAACTCTACCATAAACCATATCTTAACTCTACTAACCATTGTCCTTCACTCTACCAAACATCGAACACAACTCTTCTACGAATGCAGCTAACTCTACCAAAGGTAACAAATTACATTTTCCACGAGGAAAACGAACTCTACCATGATTCATCTGTAACTTTACCATACACTACATTATGTACTGTCAACTCTACCAAAGGTAACAAATTCATTCTCCACGAGGAAAACGAACTCTTCCATGGGTCAACTGTAACTTTACCAGTCACTACATTATGTACTGTCAACTCTACCAAAAGTAACAAAATATATTCTTCACGACGGAAACGAACTCTTCTATGTCTCAACTATAACTTTACCATACACTACATTATTGTACCGTCAACTCTACCATAAACCATATCTTAACTCTACTAACCATTGTCCTTCACTCTACCAAACATCAAACACAATTCTTCTACGAAGGCAACTAACTCTACTGAACGTAACAAATTACATTTTCCACGAGGAAAACGAACTCTACCATGGGTCATATTGTAACTTTACTATACACTACATTATTGTACTACCAACTCTACCAAAGTATGATCAACTCTTCTACGTTGCATTCAATTAGTTTATTAGAGTTCGTAAGAGAAGGACGGCTGACGTGACAAGTTCATTAATGACAGTTTTATAATTACGTTTTTGTTTAATCAGGTTTTAACGGCGACGATTTCGTTGCGGAGAAAAAAAGAAATGAGTTTGATTGGTTTGCCACCTAAGAATGTTGAAACTTGTTATGTTGAACTTTCTCCGGAAGAACGCCAAGTATATGCTCACATGGAAGGAGAAGCTAAAGCTTTTGTGCAGAATCTTATAAATAATGGAAGCTTGACGCGCAATTACTTAACAGTTTTGAGTATAATCCTACACAACACAGAGTCTGTTGTGTTCTCTCATTTCAGGAAGATGTTGCTTCTACTTGAAATCCAAGGGAACATGTATTTTAATGTGCAAAGGCCATAACCATGTTTGAAAACAAAACAAAAAAATAAAAATAAGATTTCCTTTCTTTTGGATTTCGTAATTCAGATACACTGACATCGAAGAGGAACAGAAGCACCTGCTGGTTTTCTCCTTTCCCTCATCACTGCTTCCTTCACCATTGGCACCTTCTGCTGAACCTTCTTCCATATATGATTCACCGCACCATCAGGTTGAATCGGTCCAATCCCCTTGGCTTGACCATTATCATACCCAAAAACTGCTTGAACCTTTGCCATTTTACTTCTGAACGTTTCCTTGTCTCTTTCAGAAAACCTTCTGAGATGATTAGCCAACCATTTAGGTGTTAATGCATCACTTACAGAGACAAAAACCGAGAATTCCGAGTAATCGATTATTCCCTCAAACGGGAGCTCTATGGTGTCGCTGACAATCACAGGGATGCATAGGCTTTGAATGGCGTCAAAGAGACGACATGAAGTGGGAGTATCACCCGCAGGATGCAAGCAAAACTCTGAGTTTCTCATTCCTCTGATCGATTGTTCCCTCCCTGTTGCATTAGGGAAACCTTCTTCCATGACAACGCCCTGTTCATCGACCAGCAAGTCCCATAGTTTTTCTCTAATTAACCCTCCCTGCCAAGTTAAAATTATACAAATAATGTAAGAGATCTCAACACCGAAAAACTTAATAGATAAGAGACCACTAGCTACGAAGACATATAAGCAAGGGGACACTAGTATTGCCAAAACAAAACATATACCTCATGAGCTATGAACTCACCACTCACAAGAGTCTTAGCATAGAGCAGTGTAAGGATTCAAAATAAAGAAGAGAGTTTTGCAGGAGTGGTTTACCCGATGTCTATGCTTAGCGCCTTTGAAATAAAGAAGGCTGTGACGTCTCTGGTTCTGAGAAAAATCTAGTCTAGGAAGAAGATGCGTGTAAGGAACTATCACATCCTTAATGACAGAGACTTGAGTATGCTCTATCTTCTCAGGCAAGCTACTACCATTGGATAATTTAGAATCTTGCCTAAACCAGCCTCCAAAATCCACCACTAGAAGAATCGATAAAGCAATCTCCTCACGAACATGCCACATTGCAACTGGGTCTGCCAAAGAACGCTTCAACATTTTAACTTAAACCTGACAGAATCCACAGATTATAACATATATAAGCTTTCTACACCAAATCTAGAGACACCCACATAGCAGACTTCAAAGTGAATACTCAAATCTATAACTATAAATCCAGATTTTTCAAATTAAGTATTGAATCACATCCAAACAAGTTACAAAGACATGAAATTTCAAAGAAAGATAAAAACTTTGGTTACCGGTTAGAACAAAAACGTGATCACGACCATTAGAGCGTTTCCAAGCATTAGTATTCTTGACAAAATCAAGAACTTGTCTTTGCCTCTGATAATCTTCATTTCCAGACTTCTTCCTAAACGAACCTTTTCCATTTCCCAACTCCATCTCTGCACTTAGCGTAGCGAAGAAGGGAACGAACACTACATCAGCTTCGGATTCACTAAAAACCCTTTTAGCAAAAGATCCAATTCGTTTCTCTGGTGGGGTTTCAAGGTCTCCTAAGATCCAATACTCGGCGCTGTATTGCTTAATCAGTGGATTCTCTGGGTAATGTGGGTATTTATTGGGTTTGGGTGAATTGGGTTTTGGGGTCGGGTGATCTGGGTCCCTGGGTATACGTGAATCTGGAGAAGAAGAGGACCAGTACTTTTCGAGAAGACCGTAGTTTAGAGATCTTGGAATCTCAGCTACAAAGACATTGATGCCGTTTTGAATGGTATTGTGTGAACTTCTTAAATTTGGGTTGGGGGTTATGGAATTGGAGAAGAAGAAGAGAAGCCAGATGACGAAAAGGAGAGATATAGAGAGGAATAAGCTAGATACGGTGCAGAGAGGTCTAGTGGTCGCCATAGATGTGATCTTAGGAACCATCTTCGTCGCTTAAGATGAAAGATCTCTGCTTTGGGTTCTTGTAACTTTGAATCCTCTGGATGTATCAGAGGCACATACTAAAATGAAAAGAAAATGAAAAGCCTGCCGTTTTAGCTGTAGGGTTTTTAGAACTCCCTGCCGTTTTTTTATTACTATATAGAACTGCTCGTTTTCTTAATTGATCTCTTCTTAAGCTGTCTCACTCATAACTATCATAACTAGGGGTGAGCAAACGGAACCGGGAAAATAACGAAAATTTAAGAACTAATAAAAAGATTGTTCTATATGTATCCCACTAAAATTTTAGAACAGGATGGAAATAAAACATAACGGGATGGGACGGAAATAAGAATTGCCAAAACTAAAAACATGGAATAATAAGAATTAAAACTTATTATTCAATTATACATTTTCTATAAATTATCCAATAAATAAATAAAAACAAACTTTGTGACAAAGTGACGAGAACAACTTAAATTTCTATTCACATGAACATGAATATTTATACAAAAATAGTAAAACGTTAGATGAATATTTTAGATAAAATATAATTGCTAGAAAATAGGAGATATATTCAGTCTTTAGAGAAGACAAGTTTTTTTCTGTTCCAACAAGTGATGTACATATTATCCTTCAATATTCCCCTTAAGTTGGCGCATAAAGATCTCGAATGCTCAATTTGCGAAGAAGATGATCAAGTTGTAAAGATCCAAGGGCTTTGGTACGCATATCAGCTAGTTGATTCGATGTGTGTACATTTGCTGCTCCCAAACACCCTCTGTAATTGCATCACGTATAAAGTGACAATCACGTTCAATGTGTTTCGTTCGTTCATAAAAAATGGATTGGTCGCATTATGTAGTGTTACTTGGTTATCACAATAAAGTATCATGGAACCCTTGTGAGTAATGTCAAAACAAGAAAGGAGTTCAGAATCCCATTTCAGCTCGCGTGTGGTATGGCTCATGGCCCGATATTCCGCTTCAGCTGAAGACATGGAGACTGTCTGCTGCTTCTTAGTCTTCCAAGTGATTGGTGAACCTCGCAAAAGAACGATATAGCCTGTCAAAGAACAACGAGTGACAGGGTACGAAAAAAAATCCGAGTCGGAATATGCCAAAATACTGAGATCACTAGCAGCACTCAACATAATGCCTTGTCCTGGTGAACCCTTTAGGTAACGAATAACCCGAGTAGCAGCTCCCAGTGCTTAGTCATAGGATGTTGAAGAAATTAAGCCAAAACATGTACCACATATGACAATTCCGCATGTGTGATGGTAAGGTAGACAAGCCGACCCACAAGACGACGATATTGAACTGGATCTGTATAAAGCATATCATCGTCATCAACAGCTTGGAGACGGTGAGTTTGTTCAATAGGTGTAGCCACAGGTTTTTCTGCCAAGTATCCACCCTCGCTAATAATATCAAGTGCATACTTTCGTTGAGACAAATAAATTTTTTCTTGAGAACGTGCCACTTCAATACCCAAAAAATACTTTGGTGGACATAAGTCCTTCATATGAAAACATTCATTCAAATATCCTTTAAATCGAGAAATAGCAGCATAATCATTTCCACCAATCAACAAATCATCCATATATACTTGCACATAAAGTCAAAGTTTTCCACGAGACAAGCAAAACAAAGAGTAATCAGAGTATTGTTGAATGAAACCATACCATAGTAAGGCAGCGGTAAGCTTGGCAAACCAGCAACGGAGGGCTTGGCGAAGACTATATAAAGATTCACGAAGACAACATACCTTGTTAGGTTCAGAATAATGAAAACCCGGATGAAGCTTCATATAGACCTCTTCGTCTAAATCACCATGAAGAAATGCATTGTGAACGTCCATTTGGTGAACCTCCCAACGCTTAACAGCCGCAACTTTGAGAAACATGTGAACCGTTGTCATTTTGGCTACCGGAGCAAAAGCTCATCATAATCTTTTTTGACAATCTGACGATCACCACAAATTACTGGTCCCGCTTTATAATGTTCAGTATCACCATCTGCTTTATACTTAATTTTAAACACCCATCGACAATCAATCACTTTCTTATCCGGTGGAAGATCCATTAGGTACCATGTATCATTCTCTTGTAGGTTTGAGGAATAGAGTGTGATGTAATCGAGGCAAGAAAGATCATGTGCTTAGGAGAAAATTGATCACAAGTAACATAATTGGAGATAGGATAAGGAACTGTACCTTGAGAAGACACTGATGCTGGTATAGGAGTGCGAGGCGAGGGGTCTGTGGTACATCGAGTAGTATAAAGAACATAATCATGCAGGCGTACTGGCAAATTATGGCTGCGTTTTCTAACTCCTAATGGTGCTGCAGCCGGTTGCTCGATATTCGGGTCCGACAAACTCCCCCTTACTACAACGTTAGGTGAGCCAACCTTAGTGAGAACTTTCTTACTTGGCAACATCGTAGGATCTTTTGTGGGAACAACAACGGATATGTTTGTATCGCTGTTGGGTAACAAAAATTCATCATCCCAAACTCCAACTTGTGGAAACAACAAAGGATCTGTTTGCACTATAGATGGTGGCAAAGACTTAGAAAACGGAAACTCGGTCTCATAAAACACATCTCGTGAAACAAAATATTTCTCCTTGTCAATGTCAAATACACACCAACCTTTCTGGCCATATGGATACCCAACGAAAACACATCGCCTACTACGATCACCAAACTTGTCCTTATCACGAGATTGCTTATGAGCGTAACACAAGCACCCAAAAACTCTCAACATGTCAAACGATAGAGTTGACCCATATAACAGTTCATAGGGGGTCTTACCATGCAATAAAATCGATGGTGCCCGATTTATTAGATGAGTTGCTGTCAAAACGCATTCTCCCCAGAAATGAATCGGCAAATGTGCTTGGAACATGAGTGCCTGAGAAACATTAACGATATGGCGATGTTTGCGTTCAGCACGTCTATTTGTTGTGGTGTATAAACACATGAAATATGATGTAGAATCCCTTTTTCAAAAAATGGCTTTAAGCACATAAATTCAGACCCATTTTCGTTGCGTACCACACGAACCTTCTTATCAAATTGGCGTGCGACCATAGCACAAAATTTCTATAAGGAACCAGCAACCTTACTTTTTGTCTATAAGAGAAAACCCCAAATCGCACGAGAATAGTCATCTACAATTGTGAGGAAGTACACAACACTCGATGAAGATACCAATTGATAAGCACCCCAAATATCATAATGAATTAAATAAAATAATCACCAGCTTTATTAGAACTCTCATGAAAGCAATCTCAGGTTTGTTTAGCCCGGAGATAAGTATCACAAATAACCTCTATCTCCGAAGGTTTTCCGAGATCAACATGACTTGATAAAAACGACAAAACCCTATCAGATGGATGTCCTAAGAGAAGGTGCCAAAGATCATGTGCCCCTGAAGTCTTTGCCGCATGAGCTTGAGCACCAATGGCACCACGAAAAACATAGACCCCTTCGCACTCTTCACCTGCACCAATCAGTGTCTTTGAAGTACGATCCTACAAAACACACATATCCTCAGTAAACGTAATTGATCATTTAATCGTTTTAAGTAGCTTATCCACCAAAATCAAGGAACACTTTAATTATAGAGAATATAAAACTCCGCGAAGCCATAAGTGTCCGCCAAGATACATATATCTCCTTGTTTTATGGAAACAGTCCAATCACCATCATGTAATCCAGTTGAACATGGAAAAATATTAACCACATTACTCAAGAGTTTCAGGTTTCACATCATGTGGTGTGAAGCTCCCAAGTCAAGTATCAATTCAATGTTATCTTTCTTACCAGTCAACTTGTCAACAGAGTATGGTTGTTTGGTGTTCAGAAACTTCACAACTGCAGTCCATTGATCATCGGTTAGTTGCGGAAGATAACCCCGATCAAGTTCTTTCTTTGCATTAGGCGCCATTGGCACGAGCTGAGTAGCCTATCCAGTGTAAGCAGCATGAGCTCGTCCAGCAGATATTCCACCTCATTCAGCAGGTGTTCCACCTCGTGCTCGTCCTACAGAGCTCTCGATCATGCCACCACCATGTTCAAAGCGACCACCACGAGCTCCTCCTCTTCCTCCACTACCACGACCTCTTTTAACCCACAATTCCGGATATCCTTTAATTTGAAAATACTCTGAATTTTACCAATGTTGCCACAATATGTACAAGTAACATCCTTCTCTCGATCAGGAAGTGAAAAAGAATGAGCTTTATGTCCAATATATGCGGCAAATCTGACCGCTTCAGTCTTGGCGTCTCTGTCACACGACATATTTTGTTGTCACTCTTCTTGACCAATACGCTGATAGACCTGTGATAGTTTCAGCAATGGTTCTAAACTTATGATGGCTGACCGAACCGTGCCAAATTGTGCTCTATCGAGACCATTTATAAAGGTGTTTGTACGTTCCTCATCACGATCTTCTTCAAGTTGTGCATCAAGCTCTCCACACGTACACGATCGAAGCGGTTTATAAACAGCTAGTTTGTCCTACATCTTTTTAAGTTTCCCGAAATGCACCATCATGGTGTCCTCTTGTTGACGACAGTTAGCCAAGTCGCCTTTTAATTCATTGATTCTCAGTCTATTCCCAGCCGAAAATTGAAGCTTCAAATCGTCCCATAAGATTTTCACCTCATCGACCATCGAAATCGAAGTCTTGAGACTGGGTTCGATGGTGTTCATAATCCATACCACCAACATAGAGTTAAAAACTTCCCACTACTCAATCTCTGTCGCATCTGTGGATTTTGATAGGGTTCCATCGATGAAACCTAATTTTTGTTTCGTCCGCAAGGCATTTTGTACATAGTTGGACCAATCTTCATAGTTTTCTCCCCGTAGTTATACGGTTGTGATCAAGTTCCCTGGTCCATCTGAGGAATAAAGGTAAAGTGGTGATAAGGCGGCGACATCTTGAGCTGCACGCACCACTACTATATTATTGGCCATCGTCGTTTTTTTTTTCTTCTTTCTATGTTTTGTTGCTCTGTTTTTTTATAAGAATCACGCTCTGATACCATAACAAAGTGACGAGAATTGCTTGGATTTCTATTCACATGATCATGAGTATTTATACAAGAGTAGTAAAGTCCTAGGTGAATATTATAGAAAATATGAGATATATTCAGTCTTAAGAGGAGACAAGTTTTTCTCTGTTCCAACATGTGATGTACATATTATCCTTCAATAATTTGATTTACGTTCCTTAATGATTAAAATTTTAAAATTCCATAAACTAACAAACATATGTAAGCTCTTAAACATAAATCATATAAGTCATAATAAAGTTAAAATAAACTATAAGAAAAACGCATTAACTCTACTTTCAAATGTCAACTTTAGAAGAAATTATAACTGGAAAGAGTGATTAATTAATAGTTCATTAAAGAAAAACAAGAGTTATTTCAGTTTTCATTGATAATTTTGAGTGACAGCGGAGAGAGACGAAGATTCACAGTCACAATAATGGCGAAGACGCCATATCCAATCTTTTTCTTCCTCTTCTTCTTCTCCTTCTCCTCCACTTCCCTTTTTAATCCTCTACCATACGTCTCAGCTCAGTTCTTTACGCCTCCGGTTCAAACCAGACTTGGATATCTCCCGATTCCACTTTCGTCGTGTCCTTCGTTCCAGCGACTTCCCCTAATTCCTTCATTTTTGTTGTTTCTTTTGACCGAACCGTTCACATATGGTCATAAGGAAGCGTTGACTCAAGAGGATCTCTTCGTCTTCTCTCCTCCAGCTCTCTCCGTCTAACCAATGGCACCAGAGAAATCGTCTGGGATTCCGGAACCGATCATCTCTGTGTTACTTCCACTTCAATTGAAGAGTCCGGTAACCTTGTTAATGTAAGCGTTGACCAATTACTTATCACTCAATATTGATCATGTGTTAAAGCATAAACATAACTCAATTTCAAGAGAACAAATCCACTTTATTAAGAACAAACTCGAATAAATGCTCAACAAGGAACAACTAATCGACTCACATTTGCGAAGCTGAAGGGAGTTTTAACAATGGTGAACAATCATAACAAAATTCAACAAAACATTTCTTTACAAAATCAATGAATGAAATATTACAACTCTCATCACTTATCAAAACAACTAATTCCCATATTAGATCTTGTACGTCCACGTGTCTCTTTCTCCAGCCTTGATTCTTTTTCACTCAAACCCTCTACTTCTCCCATTGTCTTCCTCTGCTTCTATAATCCTATAACAAATCTCCTTTTTCAAAATACCTTGACCACAAGGTTTATAAGTAAACCCACTGTAGCTTCAGCTGTAGAGAAAAAAAAGTTGAAAGGGTTAGACTGTTGCACACAATGCTGCGATAAAGACTCAAAACGTGTCCATGGTGTCTTGTTGTCTCCAAATACAACTTCAAGTTCCAGCTTGATGCACCAACCATTAGTAAGAAATGGCTGAAACTTCCATATATGGACTCTAGAAGCATAACTCTGTATCAAAGTAGAAAGATATACATGTGTTTTGTCTGCAATCCATTCAGCTTAAGTTCACACAATTGAATGAAGAATAGAGTAATATGACCAGAATGTATAGTCTCCCATTGTGTCAGCAAGAATTTGAGGCTCTGTTGATCCTTTCCACTTTTCTTTGTTTATACTTGAATTTACACCGAAATTTCCTTTGACAACATCATGTATTTCAATGTTTGCATCAATCTCTCTGTTACTGTGATATAGCAATGACCACAACATATTCTCTGCACATTTTCGTTTCAATTAAGAAGCTTGTGAAGATCTTGTTACTGCTTCAAAACACAACATCATAATTACTGAAATTCCTACCCAAAACCGACATATCAATGCCAAAATCCAAGACATAGAAAACCTGATTGAGTTGTTGTTTTATGTCCTCTTTTTCAGGTTTGAACTTAAACTTCCAAGACCTTGAAACCTTTCCCTTCTTCCTCTTATACTATAAATCATGCTCTCTTTGAAGCATTATTTTGATCATTTAGCAAGCAACAAGATTGATATTAAGAAATGATGGCTTCTCACAAATTCCATTTCCTTTCCAAACCTTGAAATCATCACCAAATTGTAAGCCATAAAATTTCAAATCCACAATATAATTGTGATAGATTTTTCTCCACAATTGTAGACATTAAATCTTCAAGAGCATAACATGATTCCTTGATACAAAATGAATTGGTCTCTGCCACCTTCATCTTGGCGTGAATCAACTCTGGTTTTGGAATTGAATTTGTTTGCAAAATAACTTGTGTCAAATTCTTTACACAATCTTTCAATTCCCGCTATTGAATCATTTCTTCCTCATTGGAAAAATTATATTTCTATTCGACAACAAGGTATCACTAGATATCTTAACCTCAATATCTTCCAATTCCATAGCATTAGAGATATGATTTTCATTACCTATAATGAGAATACATGAATTCTTGTGTCTTAGATGGTGATCTAAAGTTTCTTCCCCATCACAAAATATACAAAGTCCCTTCAACCTTCTCTCTTCCATTTCTTCCTAAGATATGCTCTGACGAATCTTCTTTGTGTGAATTAATAGCGGAATTAGTGTTAGTAACTTTGAACACATCATTAGGTTTCAGATTAGTACTATTGAAATCCGGTGAATCTGGAAGTTGCGGCGAATCTGACAAACCATAATTCTCCTCCTCCGTGTTTTTTAATCGCAAACAAGAGTAACTCGTCCAACTGCTTCCTGTTCGTCATTGATGTTGAATTCAGAGGTTCAATTGTGCTCTGATACCTTTGTTAACGCAAAAACATAACTCAATTTTAAGAGAACAAATCCACTTTATTAAGAACAAACTCGAATAGATGCTCAACAAGGAACAACTAATCGACTCACCTTTGCCAAGCTTAAGGGAGCTTTAACAATGGTGAACAATCGTAACAGAAATCAACAGAACGTTTCTTTACAAAATCAATGAATGAAACATTACAATTCTCGTCACTTGAATTTATTGATCAAAAATACTAATTCCCAGATTTGATCTTGTACGTCCACGTGTCTCCTTCTCCAGCCTTGACTCTTCTTCACTCAAACCCTCTAATTCTCCCAGTGTCTTCCCCTGCTTCCATATTCCTATAACATCATGTTGATGTAAATGATAGAAGAAAGGAATGTAAAAGGAAAATGGAGCTAAGCGATTGTTCTGGTAATGTAACCATGCTTGAATTAAGTCACACAAGTTTGTTTACGTTTGATGGTTTATATTTGGATGTTTACTTTTCGGGTAGCTTGCCTTGTAGATCAAATTTTCTTGTTAGCATTTACTGTCTTGCTTCTGTTTCAATGTCTGATGGGTTGGGGCAGTGTTGGCACAAGAATCCTGGTTATTTATTTACTGGGTACCAGAGGCCATCGGTTCTGAGTACTTCTTACGTTAAAGTGTGTGGTCTAGTGTTGTTTAACCCACCTTTGGTTGCAAAGAAAGGCAATGGTAACAACTCGGAAGTGAAATTTTGGATTATCGCAAGTGATGTTGTAGTTAGGCTTGTTGGTTTGGTTGTAGTAGAGGTAGGTCTATGGTGGTGCTGATGCAGAAAGAATCCTTGGTTTGGAGCTTTATCGTCTCACTACATTTTGCTTTGGTATGCTTATGGTGCACCCGTGCAGTTTTCCTACAAAGAGCTTCAGTGTTGCACCAAAATTTTTAAAGAAAAGCTTGGAGCTAGAGGATTTGGAACTGCGTATAAGGCGTGCTCAAGAATAGAACCGTGGTTGCAGTGAAGCAAATATAAGGAATAGACCAAGGAGAAAGTAGTTTAGGATGGAGGTTGCAACCATTAGCAGCGCTCACCATCTGAATCTGATCGGGTTTTGCTCTCAGGGAACACACATGCTTCTTGTCTATGAGTTCATGAGAAACGGATCTCTCGATAACTTCTTGTAAACTACTGATCCATGGAAGTTATTGACTTGGGAGTATCAGTTTAACATAGTGCTTGGGATGACTAAGGGAATAACTTACCTCCACGAGGAGTGTCGCGACTGCATTGTACACTACGACATTAAACCATAGAACATTCTTGTGGATGACAATTACACTGCCAAAGTCTCAGACTTCGGACTCGCTAAACTCTTGAACCCAAAAGATAACATATACGAAAACCTGAGCAGTGTTAGAGGAACAAGGGGATATTTAGCACCTAAATGGCTTGCAAATCTTCCCATAACCACAAAATTGGATGTCTATAGCTACGAAATGGTTCTACTAGAACTAGTTAGCGGACAAAGGAACTTTGATGTCTCAGCGAAGATGAACCACAAGAAATTCTTGATATAAGCTTACGAAGAGTTTAAAAAGGGCAACACCGAGGCAATCTTAGAAAAAGTTTAACCACATATCAAACAATTGATATGGAATAAGTGAGGAGGATGGTTCAGACAACCTTCTGGTGCATACAAGAGCAGCCATTACAGAAGCTTACAATGGGGAAAGTGATTTAGATGTTAGAAGGAATCACGGTGATAAACAAGCCGCCAAGTACTAAGACCTTGAGCGATGTGTCGTTTTATGTTGGTTGGAACAGTATGAGCACAAGTTGTGCATCTATGTTGGTTGCTTGGGGTCCAACTCGATCATCTTCTTTGTCTGATACACAATTGTTTCAAAACAATGGGGATCACATCGTCCAAACTAGTTTCCACAAAAATAAATAACATTTGAGACTAAACTAATATTACATATTATGATTTTGGGATTGAGGAGATTACGGGTTTCGACCCAACAACCTCCTTATATTAAAAAAGTGAGTATTGTAGTGCGTGATTACCAAGGTGTAGGTTTGTTTTAATTTACTTATTGTATACGTTGTATAGAAACACAGCAATATCTATTGACTACTCTATCTGAAACAAATAATATGCCTATTCAAAGTTGTGGAATGGTTCGAGGATGATCCAAAGTTTTTAATGAAATTTCTCACACTAGAATTAGGCATATAAAGTAAAAATTGCATATATTGAAGTCTACATTATATAACTATAGTGTATCTCGGGGTTGAAACAAATTTAAGATCTCAATTTCGTCCAATATTGTTGCGTGTACGTCGTGTCCTGCGAGCATAAGAAACTCGTCGTTGGAACTTTTGTATAAAGTATATCTTTCAAAAATAAGCCGTTAATTATTTTGGGTTTTAGATAATTAAAAATATATATATATATATATATATTTAAACAAAGAATTAAGTAATTATATAACTCTTTTTTTTCCCTAACATATCTTCTGATAGCAATTAAAATACTTAGCAAAAACGTTCTAGCCTACATAAAAAGATTAGATACATCAAATAAAAAGATTCTAGAGACATCAAATCCAGAAAAAAGTAAGAAAAATAAAACGGCACCGTATTCAACGAAGTGAATCCAATCTCCATCATTTGCCGTAAGTAAAATTTGATCCTCACGAGTCACGAACATATCTTTTTTGTTAGCTTATCGCATTTTGTTTGATCATCAAACTCCAACACCCATAGATTTTGTTAATTTATATATCTAATTTGTTTTTCATAATTATTAGCCACACCCACATATTTTCAACAAACACTCATCTATAATCAATATAAATTTGAACGCGTTTTTGGATGAGCAGTCAGGTGGCTTTTTTGTATAAAGAGTGTGGGGGCGGATGAATTATTTACAAATATTAGAAATTGAAATGTGGAATAATATATTCATGATGAAATGCGACGGAGACAGTCTTATATAGCTCAGAAGAATTTTTTTTTGACCCATGTGAACTTGTTGACTCGTGGAATTGGTCCAAAAGAGAGGCAATCCGTCCAAGTTCCGACCAATCTTATTATTAGATTAGCATTTAAATAAGTAACTTAAAAATAATAAATTGTGCAATTTATTATTATTATTATTTTTTTTGTCAATCAACAAAATTTATTATTATATAGATATGATTTTGGTAGTTTTAAGCGTAAATATAGGGTATTAACCACAATAAAGATGTATGGTCATGATCAAACCTTTAAAATCCTAAGATTTAGCCGTTATATTTATTCAAATTGATGCTTGTGATAGTCTCACGTCATGGGTTTAAATTTGTGATTGATAGAATGGACAAAATTATTATTGAACTAAACCATCCAAATTTTAGAGCCGATAATAATATACATCAGATTAAATTTATATTTTGTAAAAGTGATATTTAGTTGGTTTGTGATAAATTTCTTATTTTTTTCTGCTTGCAGTGCTACAAAGTATAACTAATAAATAATGAATAAATAACAACCCAAAATATAAACATTTTTTGACTGTCCCTTTTATAAACCACATCTATTCAAAGCTGTACAATATGACTCATTAACTCCATATGATTCATTCACATATGAGTATCTAATTTAAACTATCATTCTTTGACCAATGAGTAAATACTAAATACTAGTTACATTCTAAAAGATAAATGATGGTGATCATGGCGTTTGAAGTTCCAAATAATCCATAGTTTTATGTAATAAATAATCTATGGGCCATCACATTTCTTTAGTATAAAACAAATAAATGATCGTATGAAACACAATAACAATTATTTCCTATTAATATAACAATTATTTATCTAGATTATATAAACAAATTCCTTTTCTTTTCCAACTTCTTTGACCGTGCCATTGAGGCTCTATAATGGCACTGACACACAAGATAATTTTGTAAGGTAATTTTGTAAAACATTGTAAACCCACGCCTACTTTGGAAACTGAGGTTCTTTATTTGGTAAAAAGTCAACTTTCATTTTCCTAGAGATATGCATACACATGTTGATTGATCTTTTTCCACTTCTCTTTTTTAGTATTTACAATAACCGGGGAATAGTTATCCGGATCTGGATGAAAAAAGAAAATATCCGGGCAAAAAATTAAGATATTAAAATTTTTTGGAACGAATATTTATGGATACCTGTATCCAACTCAAAAAATAAATTTTTGTTAACGGATATTCGTTTTTCTTTTGGATATCCGGATCTGAATCCGAAAAATGGATATTCGGATAAAACGGATCTGAATTCGAATATTAAAAAATTTTAGAACGAATATCTGTGTTTTTCCTTCAGATATATGTTTTTTTTGGATATGTGATAAATTTTTTTTATTTTTTTAAACGGATATCCGCGGATATGAATACGGATAGCAGAATCAGAGATACGTATCCAAATCCGGATATCTTAAAAAACCCCGGATATCCGGATCCGTAACATCCCTAAAAATAACTTTAGCAAAAACTTTCTAGAATTTTTTTTGGTTCAATAGATTTTCTAGATTCAAACAAAGAAAATTATATTAAAACAAACAATTATTATTACTCTTTCGGAAAAATCTAATATAATTCTTAACTTATAGTTTCATGTATTCTAAATCAATATTTGATTTCTCAAAATTTTGATTTAATGTTTTTTTAAAGATCATTGATATTTTAAAATTGAAATTTATTTTATCCAAAAATTAGATTTTAATTATTTTTCTAAATCAAAAAATGAAACAAACTAAAATATATTTTAATGAAAACCAAATAAAAAATATATTTCAATATGTTCAATTTGGAGTAATCAATTATATTGCAACGTGTTAGTAATAAATATATATACTAAAACAAAACCAAAAAAAAATTGTGTATTGAAGAAAGTGTATGAAATGGGTTAAGCGAAGAAGCTCTTTTACGGGTTTGATTTTGGCTTAACTTCACCATCTCCACACTCTCCAACTCTCAACAAAACCTCAGAAACCCAAATTCAAATCTCTCTCTCTTTCTCGAGTTGCGTTTCTTCTTTTGCTTCTAGACGACATCTTCGCGTTTCTTCAGCTGGAACTTATCACTTTCCTAGAGCTGTGCTCAAGAAACGAGCTCAAGTATCGAATAATATATTCAATCTGATTCCCAGATCCAAGTTTCTGCTTCGTAGGTCTTTATATCGTTTGTATTTTCTACTGTTCATATAATATAAGTTACAGAGCTACTGATTGAATATGTCTTATGGCTTTCTGAGCTGAGTTGTTAGGGTTTTCGATTTTTTTTTATGGCGTGTTTAATGGAGTTTTTTTTTTTTGATTGACTTTAATCAGAAACTGGATTGATTCATTTGCAGGTTATATGAGTATCTGAGCAATTTGCTCCGTTAATGGACTGCTGCTTTAATACGGATCAGGATTTGCGATTACAGTGTTTTGCTGGTTACATTGTTCATCCATTTGAAGTCTCGTAGATTGAGTTCTTCAATTCTCAAGTGTCTCCGTTAGTTTGCATATGGAGAGCTTCAATAGAGTTTGAGCTAATTCAGATATTAAATTGGTAACAGCAGTTTCTTGCCGTGATGGGTGGGCTTTGTTCTAGGAGTTCTTCTGTAAATAATGCTCCTGGTGGAAGCTTTACACATGTTAATGGTCTTCATCTTAATAATGGTACTGAAGTGAGTTTACAGTCTGGTGAAGGTGGACATAAAGATGCTGATCCTTCTCCTGTGAGGGAGAATGTGGATAATAATAAGCCTACATCGGAATCGTTTTCGTTTCCTAATCTGAACATAGCTTCTGGTGGATCACATCCTCAGAATATCGAGGATGGGATTCCTCGGTTATCGAGGGTTTTATCGCAGAAATCTAGATCCGTTAAGTCTAGGCAGGCTGCTGTGGCAAAGGTAAAGAAATGTTAAGCATTTTGGGGAGTTCCAAGTTATCTCTTTCATGAACTTGAACTAATACTAAAGTGTTTCTGTTTTATAGGTTTCGGAAGTAAGCTCTATTTTGGGCAGGGCTGGTACTATGGGACTTGGTAAAGCTGTGGATGTATTGGATACACTCGGGAGTAGCATGACGAATCTGAATCTTAGTGGGGGATTTTCTTCTGCGACGACGATTAAAGGGAATAAAATCTCAATCTTGTCTTTTGAAGTCGCTAACACGATTGTTAAAGGCGCCAATCTTATGCATTCTCTTTCAAAAGATAGCATCAGACACTTAAAAGAGGTAGTGTTACCTTCAGAAGGTGTACAAAACCTAATATCGAAAGACATGGATGAACTGTTGAGAATAGCTGCTGCAGATAAAAGGTAACAACAGTATGTGAGGATGTTGTGTTGATGCTGTATACTCTTTACACTGTTTTCTATTTGTTTTTTGGAGATAATCCGACAGTTAAATTATTTATCGTAAACAGAGAAGAGTTAAGGATTTTTTCTGGAGAGGTGGTGCGTTTTGGGAATCGTTGCAAGGATCCTCAATACCACAACCTTGATCGCTTCTTTGACAGGTTCCAATATGATTCTGTCACTTTGGTCATACATTTGGTCTTATTCTTTTTGGAAAGTATCTGACCTTTCATTAGTTCTGTGATATGATTTAGGTTGGGTTCTGAATCTACACCCCAGAAACATTTGAAACAGGAAGCAGAAACCATAATGCACCAGTTGATGTCATTTGTTCATTTTACAGCTGTACGTATTTTAATGCAAATTGGTGATATTCGCTACTGTTAGACTTCCCGATGGCGATTTACTCTGATTATATGCTATATTTTCAGGACTTGTACCATGAACTCCATGCGCTAGATAGGTTTGAACAAGATTACCAACGTAAGATCCAGGAAGAAGAGAACCTAAGCACAGGACAACGAGGTAGGTACCAAATAATAATAATGTATATGTTCTAATTGACTAAAACCACAAGATATATCTTTGGGAATGTATGATATTGTTTTAGCGCTCTATTTTCTTCTATTTGTTGGTTATTGTTCTAATTTCTCTTCCATTTGTGCTATTTCTACGTAAGGTGTGGGAGATACTCTTGCTATCTTGAGAACTGAATTAAAGAGTCAGAAGAAGCATGTAAGAAACTTAAAGAAAAAATCTCTTTGGTCTAGGATCTTGGAAGAGGTAAGGGCTGCAAACCGATAAATCATTAAGATTTCCTTTTTCCGGAAGTTGCTTTATTCATCTGGACTCCATTGTTAAATCTTGAAAACACTGATAATGCTTAGGTGATGGAGAAACTCGTAGACGTTGTCCATTTCTTGCATTTGGAGATTCACGAAGCCTTTGGTGGTGCAGGTGAGGGTTGATTATTGGATAAAGCATTTAGTCTTATTTAAGCTTTTGAAAAGATTGAGGATGTAGTTTTTTATTTGTATCTTAAATGAAACATGTCCATAGAAATCATGATCATCTACCTGATATGCAGATCCTGATAAGCCTGCAAATGAGTTGTCAATCAATCATAAAAAATTGGGCTCTGCTGGTCTTGCCTTACATTACGCAAACATCATTACTCAGATTGATACTCTTGTAAGTTACTATTCTTTTTATCTCTTAGTTTACTTTCTGTGTTTGGCCTGTTGTCCAAATTCTAGTTGCCTGGGAATGTGAATTATCTGTTTCTCGTATTGGACCCGTATCAGCATAGTTAACTTATTTTCTCATTTCTATGAATAGGTATCCCGGTCTAGCACTATGCCTGCAAGCACAAGAGATGCTTTGTACCAAGGTTTACCCCCAAGTATAAAATCTGCTTTACGTTCCAGAATACAGTCCTTCCAGGTTAAGGAAGAGGTACACTGCGCAAAATGCTTTTGTGCTGACAAAATGAATTTACGAGGTGCACTGTTGCTTGAAATGTTTTTTTGTATGCCTGCTTACCATACTGTACCTGATTTGTTTGAACCAGCTCACTGTTCCTCAAATAAAAGCCGAAATGGAAAAAACGTTGCAGTGGCTTGTTCTTGTTGCTACAAACACAACCAAGTAAGTTTCTGCAATGTTTTCTTTCTCATTATCTTGTTTTGTGTCATCATTAGAACTCTGTTGTCGCTTAAACCATATATTTTCCGGCGGGTCAATGGAACATGTTATATGTTTAAATTATTAAAGTAGTAAGACTTATTCTTTTGTCTTTTCTTTTCTCAACTAGAGCGCATCATGGGTTTGGATGGGTTGGAGAATGGGCAAGTTCCGGGTAAGCCCTGAGGACAAGCTGCTGCTTAGGCTCTTCTCTATTTAACATACTATTGATCCTTGCTGAATGTTAAATTATGCAAAATTATTTCAGGACGGACACGAACCAGAGACCTGCAGGTCAGACCATACTAAAGATTGATACACTTCACCATGCAGATAAAGAAAAAACCGAGGCTTACATATTAGACCTGGTGGTTTGGCTTCATCATCTCGTCACCCAAGTGAGGGCCACTACTGGTTGTGGCCTAAGATCTCCGGTTAAGTCTCCAATCAGATCACCTAACCAGAAAACGATCCAACTTGCCAGCGGCTCACACAACCCAAGTATAGGTTCTCCATTGCTTACTATGGAGGATCAAGAGATGCTTAGAGACGTGAGCAAGAGAAAAAAGGCGCCAGGAATAAGCAAGAGCCAAGAGTTTGAAACGGTGGCTAAAACACGGCTTTGTAAGCACCACAGGCTGAGCAAAAGCAGTAGCCACTCGCCGATGATGGGCGAGATGATGAAGAACAGGAAGGATACTTTCTCAATCAGAAGACCTTCTTCTGTTCCCATCATTGATTTTGATATTAATCGCATGAAAGCGCTAGATGTGATTGATCGCGTGGACACCATTCGGAGCTTGTAGTTTTAACTACTTTCACACGATCGAAGTTCAAAATTGGGATTGGATGGATGGTAAACCACCATCCTCTCTTATCCCTAAAAGCTGATGATATGAAGAATGTGGATACGAGCGATCCCACGGATGCCATTAAAACCCGTTTTAGTTGATGATTCAAAAATGGCAAGAGGTTAGTAACAACTTTGTACTCTTTTTTGAGTTTTGTGGGTGTAATTTGGTTTTCGTTTTGTAGCATTTCCTTTGTATTATTGTTCTTTTTTTTTTCTTTTTCTTGTTGTAGTTGTATTGTGTACATAAGAGACGTTATGAGGTTTATATGATCTTAGCTTTGTTTATATTTGGCTTAATTAAGGGGTTTACATGATCTTAGCTTATCTATACTATGAAAGTGAAACATAGTGGCTTCAACTATTGGAATTAACTGTGGTAAAAATCCATCATTATACATAATAGATTACTACGCAAACAAACATCATCATCATCACCACACCACACACAAACTCAAAACCCAGATAACACCATGAACTCATGCTAATTGGCTCAGCCAGAGATCTCAATAGACTTAAACTTGAGCCGCCTTCATCTCCACCTTAGGCACCGTCACAGTCACAACACCATTCTCCATCGAGGCCTTCACTTATTCCATCTTCACATCTAGTAATCTCTTTCTTTCCTTTTGCGAGGTTTTGTCCAGTTGCACTAAACTTGGAAGATAAGAAGAAGAGCACACAAGTGAGGGACAAATAATGTATAGACTGAATTTGTGGCAAGGTTCCGCGGGAGCTTCTCTGAGACTCACAGATTTAAAGTATCCGTCTTCTCCAATGATAAAAGCTGTGTGGTCCCGAAGTGTATTGGTGTGTAGATATCTGTCTACATCAAAAACTACAACCACTTTCTCTTCCTCAATAATGAAGAAGCTCCCAATTTCCTCGTCAAACAGAGCACCGGTGAGTTTGGATGGTCTCATTTCCACATTCAGAAACTTGCTCCAGGACACATCGTTAGGCTCAATCCTAGTCGTAACTAAAATCTGCAATATGTTAAAAGAAACTTTGTTCTGTTGATATAGAACCGTGAGCTGCTCTTTTCTAACACTTAAGGGAGTCACAATGTCTCTAATATAAATAGAGTGAAACGGAAGAGGCAGACGCAGTCCAAATCTCTCTCTTATAAAATCAAAACAGAGGAAAAAATCTTCAATCTCTGTTTCTCCTATTTTCTCATAAGCAAAAAAGTAAGTATTTCTCTTTAAAGACACACCGCGTTAGTAAAACTGTATTTTCCAATTGGGAGTAACATCAAGAACCTTCCATGAATGAGAACTAAAATCGTAGATTTCGTATATGTACCTATCATAGTGGCAATCATCCAAAGATCTCAAGATTTTGTGGTTACTGTTGATGTCATATCCGAGTGCATAAGCTGTCTAGCATGTGAAAATTTGTTCTCCGTCCGATCCACTTTATTTCAACCAAATAAGGGTTCCACACCAAAAGCCTCGAGTCGTTCTTGGCCATGCATAACAAATAACTCCTCATAGTGAAAGACTTTAGATATCTCGAGTTGATTAAATATATCTACTTGCTTTATAGATAGATCAACCATGTTTTCTTCTTCTTTGCGGCAGAGATTGAATCTTATTGAACAAACCTTGGAATCTATTCGTCATGAACCCTACAAACTGTTGCCTTGCCGCTTCTTTACCTAAAATCCAATCTTTGGTTGAAGTGTTCCATATTTTGCAAGTGGATCGCACTGATTTTAGAGATGTTATTGGAGTCCTTGTGAGGGTCTTCTTAACCAGTTCCGGTGCAAGATCGCTTATCATCATCGTCATTCTTAACTATCAACAGAAACTAAAGCTCTGCTCACTCTATACCTAAATATAATTTAGGGAAAATATCATTTTTAACTTTGAATGTGTTTAGCACTTTAAACATTCAAATTAGTTTTACTATATTTTATACTTTGAAACTATTTCTAGTGTTTTTTCTGACATAAAATTCACTACAAAAAAATTACCAAAAAATTAACTGAATTTCCGATAGAATTTATAATCCGTCAAAATTTTTTGACAGTAATTCAACGGATTTCTAGTGGATTTGCAATAAAATAGTTATGTCAGAAATGTGTTGAAAAATATATACGTTGATATAACCGTTTTATAACCGTTTTATAACAGTTTAAATTTTGAAAAATTTCGACGTAAAATGCATTATAAGAAAATTACCAGAAAATTAATAAAATTTCCGACGAAATCTTAATCCGACAAATTTACAACAAAATAATTCTGTTGGTAATCCGTCGGACAATTTCGGTGAATATTCCGTCAGTTTTTTAGTAATTGTTTTGTAGTGAATTTTATAATTTCAAAATTTAAAGTATTAGTAAAAATAATTTGAAGAGTTAAAGTGCTAGTGTAATAATTTTGTGGTTCAAAGTTAAAATACAATTATTCCTGTAATTTTATAGGTTTTACGTTCCGTTTTAAAAGAGGAAATAACCCTTTCCAAATTCTTTCCATTTTTCTTTAGCATCGAAATTTCAATAATTAACTTTTACAATGTTTATCTTCTTCCTGTAACAGTTAATCTAAAAAAGTAAAAATAGATCAACATGAACATAGCTGCATAAGCACTACTATTACTATATTGGTTTAGTTGCTCCAAAAACGGATTAAACTCGAAGTTAGACACTGAAAATCATCAGATAAACAATTAAAAAGTGAGAATAATAGTAACTTTTATTGATTATTAACACTTAACAGTTAGTGTAAAAATCCATCATCTTACTTAGATTACAACGCAAACAAATATCATCATCATCACTGCACCACACACAAACTCAAGCTATATTGATTCACCCAGAGATCTCAATAGACTAACTTCAGCTTTCTTCACCTCAACCTTAGGCACCGTCACACTCAAAACACCATTCTCCATTGAAGCTTTCACTTGATTCATCTTCACATTCTCTGGTAACCTAAACTTCCTCGAAAACGTCCCGCTCGACCTCTCAACATGATGCCATGTGTCCTGTTTCTCCTCTTTCTCCACGTGTGTTTCTCCGCTGATCTTAAGCACAGAGTCATCTTCTATCTCCACTTTAACTTCCTCTTTCTTCATTCCTGGTAGATCCGCCTTGAACACGTGCGCTTCCGGCATCCTTCTCCAGTCCACACGTGCGTTTACTATCGCTGATGTTTCTGAAGATGATGGGAATTGTAGATCCTTGAATGGTTCCCGAACGTCCAGTGAGAATTGTTAGAGGAGCAAAATCTGTATTTTACTGATTAAATATCATGTACCACTACAGTCCGTTTATTTTATGAAATAAAGCCCATAAAATCCAAACCGAACAATATTCTAAAATCCTATTGTGATAAAGATTAAGTTGATTTAGATATATATCATAAGGTTGAAATAAGTTATAACTCTACTTGAGATATATTTAACTCTTATGTATATATAGAGTTGTAAATTATTCATTAATAAATAATAGAAACACAAACACATATCATTCTCCAAACTTAACAAGAATGGATCGAAGATGTTGTTGCTTCGTCTGTTTCCGGAAAACCTTGGAATTAGCGACATTCTCGATTTTCTGAAGAATTTGATTTGTAACTTCTGTGGAATTCAGGTGAGTCGGAGGATCTTATTTATGGTGGTGATTAACAAATCTCCAGAGCTTCTAGAATTTTCGTATTTCATGTTTTTAAAACTTCACAGCATAACGAAGAAGACGAATCTAGAGAACTCTAGTCTCTGGAGGGCATTTCAGTTTTCAAGTTGTGACTTGTTTCGGCCGTTGTGTGTTCTCTTGGCCATAATGGGCTTATGGGGCCCAAATATTCTGACATGAGATTGAGCCGTATAAAGAGTTTTGTTTAGTTGCTTATTATCCTCTTGACCCGTTTATGAGTGACTCGTTGTTGTGCAGAGTTCGAAACTACTAACATGTGTTTTTTTCATGTTTTTTTTCATCAGCAATCTGGTGAGCATTTGAAATTCTATGTCATATTCTACTTGACACAACAATTATGGTGGAAGATAAGCTAACGTATCTATTCTAAATTTAGTGCTGATACGAATATTGATAAATATATTTGATTATTACTTTTTTGGATTTTGTGACAACTATAGAAGGAAAGAAATGATTTGACGTTTAACCATCGAAATTATGATAATAAAGAGATTTTGGATAAAGTCAAACGGACAACAAGGAATGGTTGGATGAAACTGATGGAGTCCAAGAATAAGTGATACTCTTTTGGAGCATACAAAATCTATAAGTGGAGTTAGAGCACAACAACTCCGATGGACTAAACCGAATAGGGGATGGGTAAAATGTAACTACGATGTATCACATCACGAAGGGGATAATTATTCAGGAATAAGATGGATTATCAGAAATCACCTCGGTACAGTATATGAATGTGGTATGAGTAAGTTTCAAGGGCGTCATTCAATAGAAGAAGCATAGTTTTCAGCCTTAATATGAGCCTTACAAGTTACATGGAGTTTTGGATATAGAAGAATTGAGTTTGAATGTGATAATTATTATATCAACCAGCTAATCAATGGAAATGAGGGGAATAAACGACTACAAAACTACAGGAAGACGTTTCATCTTTGGAAAAATATGTTTCATGAGGTTAAGTTTAGTTTTAAGTCTCATAAACATAATATATGTGCTGATCATTTATCTCGTTCTGTGGTTGTGTCCGATTATGTTTCAACAATTTTCTATTCATGTCCAAATTTTCTATATCTGTTTGTAATACGTGATACGATTCTAATATTAATAAAAGTATTTGGAAGGAAAGAATAAAGAAGACATTATTACTAAACACTAATCTGACATTTGGCTTCAATTCTTTTCGGTCTGACCTTTGGTTTCAATTCTTTTCGGTTTGAAAACGTTGGATAGTCTGTAAAATTAGGAATGAATTAGTTTTTGAATATATACAAAGGTCTCAAAATACTATATGGTTGAAACAAGAAATGAAGTAACACAAAAAAAAAAAATTTGATAAGATGGATGAGAGTCTTTCGCTGGGTTTGATCAATTTTGATGGCTCTTGGAAAGAAATACAACAAAGTGTTGGGGATGTCTACATCTACATAATAAGAAATTCGAGTCGGAGTTATTGACTAGAATATTCTAAAACTGTTGTAAAGATTGAGTAGTTCAGAATATCTAGGAAGATCATGGATTATTGTTGTAAACTCTCTTTATAAGTTTGAGTATGAAATACAACAGAAGACAGAGATTCTGGAAGTAATCTTTCATGGTATCAGCTTAACACCGATCCCTATCCGCTCTCTTCTCTTTCTTTCAACACTCTATTTTTCTTTTCTCTCACTCTGTCTTCAACGTTTCTCTCTCATCACCCTTTCAATGGCGGCTGCTCTAAATCTGGATAGAGTCTATGGCGTAACAAACATAAAATCTCACATTCCAGTCATCCTTGATTTAGAAGAAAGTAACTATGATGCATGGAGAGAACTCTTCTACACACATTGTCTCAACTTTGACGTTCTGGGACACATTGATGGTACACTCCTTCCAGCCAATGACGATGATCTTGCCTGGAAGAAACGCGACGGCATCGTGAAGCTATGGATCTACATCACACTATCACCGAAACTCTTCCAAAGCTCGTTCATTACAGGATCAACATCACTTCAAATCTGGTTACGGATCGAAAATCAGTTTCGCAACAACAAAGATGCAAGAGCCTTACGTCTCGACAATGAACTTCGCACCAAAGAGATTGGTGATCTGAAAGTAGCAGACTACTGCAGTGAAATGAAGAAACTGGCTGATTTGCTTAACAACGTTGATGCCCCTTTCCCATATCGTACGCTTGTAATGTACGTCTTGAATAACCTCAATGCCAAATACGACAATATAATCAACGTCATCAAACATCGTTAGCTGTTTCCAAGCTTTAATGACGCCACATCCATGCTCTTGGACGAAGAAGACCGTCTTAGGAAAACCATCAAACCAAAACTCACTCACACAGACCACTCCTCTTCGTCCACTGTTCTAGCAGTGTCGGAGATTCCAAATCCAAACAGGGCACTTAACCAGATTATCGTGGCAGAGGCAGAGGACAAAACAAAAACCGTGGTCGCAGTCGTTCCTTCAACAACACTTCAAGGTCACCTTATCAATCTCAGCCATTCCCAAACTGGAACACTCCATACTGGTCATCTCCATATCCAATGTGGCAACAACCTTGGGGCTTTTCTCCACCTAACATGCCACCGGCTACACATGGATTTGGAATAATGGGTTCGCGTCCTTCAATCAATACTCAATACACCAACAATCACTCAACCGGAATCAGTAACAGAATAGAACCGACTGCAGACTTTGCACAAGCCTTCAATACGATGCAACTCCAAGATCCCACTGATGCACAATGGTACATGGACTCTAGAGCAACGTCACACTTAACCTCAGGGGCAGGTATGAATCTTCATACAAATTTTAATCTAAGCATTGGAAAATCTGTCATTGTTGGTAATGGAAGTAGCATTCCCGTGGCTGCTTCCGGAGCTATCGAACTTGTCTCTAACCCACGTCCTCTATACCTTCAAAAAGCTCTTCTCACACCTGATATCATTAAGAATCTATTCTCAGTTCGTCGTTTTACTCGAGATAACACTTGTTCAATTGAGTTTGATCCTTTTGGTTTTTCTATAAAGGACCTTCACACCAAACAGATTCTTCTCCGCAGTGATAGTACAAGAGATCTTTATCCAATCTTTTCTTCATTCAATAAGAGCCAAGCTCAAGAGTCAGTCTTCGTGTCTCAGTCCTCCGAAGTCTGGCATCAACGTCTTGCTCATCCAATCAATGACGCCTTGAAGTCTTTAATTTCGGCATCCTTTTTTCAATGTAATAAGCAGACAACACCATTATCTTGTCCTGCTTGTCAACTTGGTAAACATACCAAGCTCCCATTTTATTCCTTCGCAAATCATGTTTCAGCACCTTTTGAAATAATACACTCAGATTTGTGGACATCTCCAATTCAAAGTCTATCGGGAATCAAATACTATGTTCTATTTCTTGACCAATTCTCACATTTTCTGTGGGTCTTTCCTTTACGATGAAAAAGTGAAAAAATTTTCAAGTTCCATCAATTTCACAATTATGTCAAGACTCAGTTTAACACAAACATCAAATCACTACAGTGTGATAATGAGGGTGAGTATAACAATTCTCAGTTTCATGAATTCTTTGCTAAAAATGGCATTCAATTTCGCTTCTCATGCCCTTATACCCTTATACCTCTCAACAAAATGGACGATCTGAGCGAATGATTAGAACCATAAACAATGCGGTTCGAACTCTACTCGTTCAAGCTCATTTACCTACTACCTTCTGGGTTGAGGCGCTTTACTGTGCTGTTCATGTCCTCAATCTTCTTCCGTCTTCGACCATTGAAAACAGAGTACCATTTTCGGTCCTGTTTGATAAGTCACCCTCTTACACACATCTTAGAGTCTTTGGCTCTCTTTGTTACCCTCACACAAACAACACAAATAACTTGAACCACGGTCAGCTCCTTCCATTTTTCTGGGATACCCCTTATTACACAGAGCCTATCGCTGTTTTGATCTCAAAACACAGAAAATTGTGATTTTTCGTCATGTTTAGTTTTATGAATTGTGCAACAATTTTTAGTGTTACCAATTTTCTTAAAACTGAAAAAAGATCTATAAACATAGGGTGATGCAATATGTGTAGCCTCTTTGGCTACAAGACAATACTTTTTGAGGGAGATTCAAATATACTAATGAATGAAACCAAATAAAAATAAACTAATAAGGATTATAACCAATCGAAGCAAGTATATGCATTGTCGAGCTTTTTGGGGGTAGAAAATGATATATACAAATACTTGGTGTCAAGTGAGACAAACCCTTAAACAAAAAAAAACAAAAAAAAGAATAAATAAATCAAGGTTGTGTAATTCCCCTACAAACAGTTTGGCTTTACGCTTGAATAGTGATGTAATGTATTGGTTTTGAAGGAAAAAAAGAATCTAGGTTTAGACGTGAAGAAGCGAGAGCGTCGGCGTGAAATAATCATACAAAGAATTTCAGATATGAATTAAATAATAATAACATTTAAGTCCGTGAAAAATCTTCACCCGCCACTTTGGCCTAACAATGAAGATCCCTCTCTAATTCCCATCAGCCAAATCTCCCCCCACACACAGATCAATCAATGGACCATCCAATTCAATCTCCATCACCATACGACCTTCTCTTTCAAGCTCTCTCCCTAATCCCAATTCATCACTACCTCATCGCTCTCTTCCTCATCTGGATCATCTTCTTCTACTATTTCGTCGAATTTCACTTCCTTGGTGATACCATTCTTCACTATTTCAGATGCCCCGTTAATCTCATCTACAATCCAGATTCCTCTCTTTACCACGGCGTTGTTTCTCAATGTCGGATCCTTCACGGCCGGTCAGATACTCAAAATTTTGAATCTGAGCGTTGTGAATTTTGATTTCTGATTTTTGAAATTTTTTCAGATATGTAGCGACGCCGTGGTTAGCGAGTCCTCATCTTCAGACTTGTTTCTTGAATTTCCATGGATTGCCTCCAGTTTTTAGCTATAAAAGGTGATTCGATTAATTTGATATTTAATTATAAAGTATTCATTGTTTGATAGGTTTGATGCTTTCTCAGAGAGCTGTTTCGTGCTTCTGATGGTGGAACGATTGCATTGGATTGGTTGAAGAACTCTGATGGTAAAATTTTAGTGACTTGCAAATATATTGATTTTGTTATAGTATCTTTGAACCTGGTTGATTTTGTGCAGTTCTTGATGGTGGTGATCTTCATAATCAGAATGAAATTTCTAAAGAAGATACAATGCCTATTGCAGTTGTTATCCCAGGGTTAACTAGTGATTCTTCATCTGCTGTAAGTCTAGTTTTAAAATCTCTTATCTGGTTCTAGGACTGTGCTTTTACAACATTGCATTGGTGATTTTTTTTGCAGTATTTAAAGCATCTTGCGTACAACACTGCAAAAACAGGTTGGAATGTTGTTATTAGCAACCATAGAGGATTGGGTGGTGTTTCTGTTACTGTGAGTTCTTTAGTCTGGGCCTTACACTCTATTAAATGTTGTGCTTACTTATATACTTATTGTTCTATAATCTTGTTATGTTGCGAATGAATGCAGTCAGATCGGTTCTATAATGCTGGATGGACAGAGGATATACGGGTAGTTCTTGGTTATCTTCAACACGAATACCCGATGGCTCCTCTTTTTGCTATTGGAACTAGCATTGGAGCAAATATTCTGGTACTAAATTAGGAACCTCAGTGTTTCACAATTTTAGTTTCTTCTTGATTCAGTTGAGAAACTATGCTTAGCTTTGATTTATGTTGTAGTGTTATTGTCTGCTTGTCTTCCATGTTTCATATTGCTTATTTGGCTGCACCATAGTCTACATTCAAACTGAATTTTCAGGCTAAAAGAGTAGCTTGCCTATTTTTTTTTTTTCAATACCATTGATATGCACGAGGAAGTTCGTCTAATAGGCGGCAACAACCTGGATCTATCTCATGCTTCAGGTCAAATACCTTGGTGAAGAGGGTGAAAAGACTCCTCTGAGGGGTGCTGTATCTATTTGCTCTCCATGGGACCTCTTGGTGAGCTATTTTTCATGTATTGATTCGTCTCTTAAGTTCTCTTTAATCACTTGATGAGAAATTAAATATTCTATGATCTTCTTTTAAAGGTTCATTTGATTCAATTTGACGCTTGATACATTATTCTTTCTTTTCCTTTGTTTCCTCCCAACAAGATTGGTGACAGGTTTATCTGTCGGACGTTTAAACAAAAGTTGTACGACAAAGCTCTCACCATTGGACTCCAAGGTTATGCCCAATTGTATGTCCACCCCTTTGGTTAAGAACCCTCTAGATTTTGAGTTTTTTAGATGGGTTATTTCAGTTATCTAGTGTATTGTGAGAAAATAAGGTTTCAGTTATAACTTTAGTTTCATTTGCAGACATGAACCTCAGTATTCACGGCTTGCTAATTGGGAAGGCATAAAAAAGGTTAGTAGTATAACCACAGATCCATAAACTATACATCTACTTGGTTGATGCACTGAAAAACGCGAGTTCTTGAGCCAATAACGAAAACATAAAAGTTCCAACCAGAAAAACTTACATATTTCTTTCTCTATTAACGTCGTGCCTAACTTTTTTGTTTCATCAGTCACGTTCCATCCGAGATTTTGACAACCATGCTACCTGTCTTGTCGGAAAATTCGAGGTATTAGTTCTCCTCCAAATTGGCTTTTTCGTTGCTTTTTTTTTGGTTTTTTTCATTGTTATATACATCTTTTCAACGCTCTTCATAACCCGCATTAAGTTGACAAAGTTACAATGGCCTTACACAGACGGTGGATACATATTACCGAAAATCTAGCAGTACCCAATACGTAGAAAATGTGGCAGTGCCACTACTCTGTATAAGTGCTCTAGATGATCCATTATGCACAAAGGAAGCAATTCCCTGGGATGAATGCCGGTAATACACAATCTCTTTAAAATCTTGAATCCTATTACAGAGATTAACATGAAGGTTTTTTTTGGAAAGAGCAAACAAAAACATTGTCTTGGCTACAACAAATCACGGGGGACATCTAGCATTCTTCGAAGGATTAACCGGATCTAGCTTGTGGTTGGTATCTCTCAGATTCCAACAAAGTAAAAAAAAAACGGATTTGTTTTCCACTGTCTATATATGTTGTGTACAGGTGGGTTCGAGCCACCAATGAGTTTCTTGGCGCACTTAGTTGCAGTCGTTATATGCATATACAGAAAGTAAGTGTCTGTTTGTTAGAATTGAAATTTAGATTATTCTGTTTATTGACTTCTTCCTAAATTTATCAAATTTTTGTAGATTGAAGAGAGAACAAGCTCGGGATCAGGGAAACAAGAGCCTTCAATAAACCAAGGCCCGTACCTAAACATTGCAGAAGATGGATTGGTGACAGCAGTCAAGTACGAGGAAGACACCAATACCACCGCACCACTGTCAGGAGCACCGAACCAGAGAGGATCAAAGCATGAGGGTGTCGATGTAATAAAGAGAAGCTTTAAGGAGCTGGGTCAGCAGACAAAACAATCCGTATGGTGGCTTGGTTACATAGGCGTGGTTACAGGTTTCCCTTTACTTGGACTGCTCCTAAACTACCTCTTCCGTAAGAAGCAACGACCCAAAACAATATCCAAATCCTGAAGTTGCTTCTTTTCTCTTAATTCTGTCCTAATTTTTTAATTATTGATAGACATGTTAATAGTCGCCAAACTATATATATATCATAAGCACATAACTTATATAAGTAGTGCACATGGATTCTTGTAATCGTTATTGGATTTGTTAGCATTGTAAAAGAGAGGAGATAAAAACTCCACTAAATCCTTCTCTAAACTCATATTTTCTATGAGTCTTATCTAATGATCCTTTCATTATTGGCTAGCTCTATCTTTGAAACTGTTTCAATTTAAGTATGTTTATTTTGATAAAAATGTGAGATTGATGTCTTTTGCCTATGCTATGGTTGATTCTTCTTAACCAAATAATGTTTAGTGTAAGTTCTATCATGTTAATCGAAGATCAATTAATTTGGTTTAAAGATAAGTTTAGATGTTCCCCGAAAAATCATATTAACTATGATTATGATGAAATAGACTATTAACATGTTACATTCACGCTTTGTATATATGGCATTATTGTAAAAAAGTGAAACCATAAGGGCATTATGGGAATTATGAACATGTTACATTCACGCTTTGTATATATGGCATTATTGTAAAAAGTGAAAGCATAAGGGCATTCTGGGAACTACGAGAGCATTAAGCAAAATCTGGTTAAAAACTTGGGGAGATGGCGAGAAAAGTTGAGAATTGAATCGAAGGAAAGAACTCGGAGAGTGTGAGTGTTTATTTAGCAGCGTCGTGATTACAAAAACCTGGAACCTGGTTTTTTTTCCAGTGAATTTTAGTAGACAATGGAAGAAATAAGATCGGCGATGGAGCAACAAATGGATCTCATGGCGGATCTGGTTCAGAAACTCTCCGGAGAGCTTCAAACAGGATTACAACCTGCTTACGAGAATTTCATGGGATTTTTTCACGCCATTGATTGGAAGGTAATGAATCTCGCGACTTGCTCAATTTAGAATCAGCAATCATGCATTTGATTCTGTGATACATTTGGGATTTAATACCGTAAATACTCATACATACATTGGGATTTTGGTAGGAACCTTGGATTATAGGATTAATGGCGTTTCATTCTGTGTTGCTACTAGTGACTCTTCTTTCTACAAGGCATCTTAACTTCCATATGTTCCTCTTCTTAGTAGCATGTAAGTGTCCCTTTGAAACTGTTCAAGTACCAATCGTCTCGTCTTATTTATATTGGATTATAGGATTGTTACTTTCTTTGATCCACTGATCTCACTAGACTAGGTTGCGACATTCATATTGAATTTAAGGAGCTAGTTCTGACATGTGTGCCTTGCAGCTCTGAATATATTTTCCTTTACTCCAGCTTATGAATGAACGCACTAGCCATTGTTTTTTGTTGAGTATAGTGGAATTGTCAGGATCCATGGTTAGAGAGTCACACCTATTTACATTGAGAAATGATTTACATGGGTTTATGAGTTAGTTAGTATGCTAAAAGAGTCTCAGAAACAATATGATATACATTCCTTAGGGAACAGTGTATAGTTTAAAACCATCAAGTTAAACATTAGCATCTTCATATGTAAGATTTTACTGTTTTCTGATGTGATTCGTCAACTCGTTATTGCATGTGTTCGAGTATTTTCTCGGAATACTCAGTATTGAGAATGGTGATGTGACAATTTCTTTTGCAGTGGCTGGGGTATACTTTGCAGAGAATCTCAACCGGGAGTTGAGAAAAAACTGGAAGAGCTTCTCAACTCAAAACTACTTTGATCCGCAAGGAGTCTTCCTATCGGTTATCTGGTCTGGACCACTTCTGGTCATTGCAATGATAATCCTGGTATGTGTTCAGTAATGCCGTTTGCTCTTTCCCTTTCTTCTCTGCATTAATATATAAGAATCAACTGGTTTCATGAAACATATTTTGTTAGCTGTGCTTATATTGTTCCTATTAGATTGTTGGAGAACAAAATAGATGTATAGAACATACTCTGATTAACGAGGCCATAGTAACTGAGAAATCGAAGATATGTTTGGTGTTTGTGTTAAGAACAATGACATGTGATTACTTAGCATGTTTATAATCCTTAAAATCAAACCTTACTGATAAAACATTTTGATTTTTTTGACAGATAAACACACTCTTTTCACTTTGCTACCTAATTGTAAAATGGAAAAGAGCTGAACTCAGGCATCGTGCAAGACTTGCTCGTACCAAGCAGGAATAGAGATCCCACTCTTCACTTTCTTTATCTCAAACATTTTATGTATACTCTCACTTTGCAACAAACTGGTCTTGAGTTTTAGTAGAAGCTGCTCTTTTATGCACTTCGCTTTAGTTGAATTGAAAATTGTATCAAACTGAACCAAACCGAACCAAACCAAACCAAATTATTTCTATTTCGGTTTGTTTTTGGTAAAGTTTTGAAACCTTAAAATTGAAATTGAAAACCGTGGTTATTAAAATAACGATTAAAGGACTTGTTTGGTTTTGTACTTTCGGTTTTTTTACGCAAGTTTTGAAACCCCGAAATCGAATCGAATAAATGCTTGCGTAACCTTAACCGAACGATTAAGGATTTAATTTGGTTTTGTATATTTGAAATAATCACAGTTAGCCGTTACAAGTAAATAGAGAGGTCATCGATTCGACCACTAATAAACCTCAACGGCCTCCTTTTCAAAATCCAAAATCAGGAAAAGATAGAGAGAGAAATAGAGAGTACAAAATTTGAAGGAAACCTCTAGAATTTAGCTCTCTAAAATCTTCTTCATCTCCTTCATTCCTTCATTTCGATTTTCGAAATCTCTCAGCAATCTCACTCTTTCGTTCTTAAGACTTACCCATGGAGGTCAAGGAAGAGAATCTGACGGAGGAGCAACAAGTGCCGGAGAAGACGATTCCCGTGTTCACCGTGCTGAAAAACGGCGCGATTCTCAAGAACATCTTCGTCGTCAACAGTCGCGATTTCTCGTCGCCGGAGAGAAACGGTTCCACTGTATCCGGTAATGACGAGGTAGATGAGATTCTCGTCGTCGGTCGTCATCCAGATTGTGATATTTTGTTAACACACCCAAGCATTAGCAGATTCCACTTAGAAATCCGTTCGATTCCTTCTCTTCAGAAACTCTTCGTCACAGATCTATCCTCTGGTATGAAATCATCTCTTCTCCATTTCGAATTCAAACGATTTCTCTATAATTATATTGTTGTTTCATGTAATTGGATCTCGGTTTATGCGTTGCTGGTTGTTGATTGGATTTGCTTCTCGATGTTAGTGCATGGGACTTGGGTTACGGATCAGAGAGTTGAGCCGCATGCTTGTGTTGAGGTTAAGGAAGGTGATGTTATTAGGATCGGTGGTTCTACAAGGATCTATAGGCTTCACTGGATTCCGCTGAGCCGTGCGTATGATATCAAAAATCCGTTTGTTTCACCACTTGATGCGTCTATAGTGATGGAGCAAGAAGAAGAGAATAGAATGCTTGACGTAGAGAATCTAGAGGTTGTTCATCAGGTTTTGACCTTCTCTCATTTGCTTTTAGCATTTTAAAACGTGATTAAGTTCCTCACTGCATTGAATATTTGTTGTTCGTTTAGCTGTTCTTATTTTGCTTTAGCTCTCGATACCTATCTGATGTTCTTTGCTTGGCGTGATAGTGTAATCTGCTGTCACTGCAGTCACTAGCGAACGCTGGATCAGGTGATGATGGATATGTACATCTGCATGAGACCTCAGAAGGAACTGGATCATCAGTACCCAGTGAGGATGAGGATACATATGTTACGACAAGGGAGACTTCGTTAATGGAGCCGGAAGAAGAGAATAAAATGCTTGAAGCAGAAAGTCTAGAGGTTGCGCATCAGGTTCGACCTTCTCTCATATGCTTCTTGCTTTTAGCATTTGAAAGGTGGTTTGTGAACCTTTTTTGTTTGTTTAGCTGTCCATATTCTGCTTAGCTATACTTATCTGAGGTTAATCTGAAAGGTTTATCTTTCTTTGCAGCAGTCATTAGCGAATACTGGATTAGGTGATGATGGAGATCAACATCTGCATGAGACATCAGAAGGAACTGGTTTATCAGTCCCTAGTGAGGATGAGGATTTATATGTTACGACAAGGGAGATGATGTTATTAGTTGCGTCTCCAAGTGTTTTGACACTAGCTAGAGATTCTATCAATGAAGATTTGCAGACTTCAACAAAATGGGACTTTGATGTTTTAGAAGCCGCAGCAGAGAATCCAAGTAGCAGCTGCTCCCTAAGTAAGCAGCAGAGTGGTGGCTACCCCGTCGGCTTTGATTGTTCTGAACTTGAAGTTGCTGCAGAGGCTTATGAATGCGATTTCAGAGGAGATGGAGGTATGCATTTGAATGTGATCTCCGAGAGGATAGAGCCAGCAGTCTTTAATGAGGATGATAATTCATATCTCGTTGCAAAGGAGACTTCATCGCTTCCACTCCCAAGAGATTCCACTGAGACAGAAAAACAACAGTTCACAGAAGATGTTCAGGCTTCACTAGAGTTGGCCATGAATATTTTAGAAGCCAATGCAGAAAATCCAAGTAGCGGCTGCTCCCCAAGTAAGGAACAGATTGATGGCTGCTTTGAAGCTTCAGGTTGTTCTGTATTTGAGTTGGCTGCACAGATTGAGATTCTGAGCTTTTGTCGAGAATTTAGTGGAGAAACTGAGTTTGTCACAGAGCAAGTAATGGAAGCATCTACCGAACCACTAACTACGGCTGAAATTGGGTCCCTAATGACAGGTCCGCATCTGAATGTGATGTCAGAGAGGATGGTGTCATTTGTCCCCAGTGAGGATGAGGATTCAAACCTAGCTGGAAGAGAGACTTCATTGCTTCCATTCCCAAGAGATTCCATTGAGTCAGAAACACTATGGCTCCAAGAAGATGTTCAGGCTTCACCAAAGTTGTCCATAAATAGTTTAGAAGCTATGGCAGATAATCCAAGTAGTGGCTGCTCCCCAGGTAAGGGACAGATTGATGGCTGCTTGGATGCATTTGAGTTGGCTGCAGAGGTTGAGATTCTGAGCCTTCCTCGAGAAGTCAGTGGAGAAACTGATTTTGCCACAAAGCAAGTAATGGGAGCAGCTGCCGAACCACTAACTAAGGTTGATATTGGGAGTCGGGAAGAAAATGGAGAAACTGAGGTCTCAAGGAAAGTTATTGCAGAATCTCCCAATTCCTTTTCTCAAGCTGAGCAAACTTTAGAAATTCTAACTGAAGAAGCCCAAGGCCTCATAGGTTCTGAATTCCAGAGTGAAGTGTCCATAGAGACTGAGAGTGAGAACCTTCTACATCAAAGAAGCAATGGAGAATCCAAGATTGGTTCAACGCAAGCCAGTGCAGTATCTGATCATGTGTTTGCTGGAAATGAATCTCTTTCAAGAATCAATATAGAAGATATGCAAAGTCTATGCTCGAGTTGGCAGCCACTGCCCGTGAGTGAAGTCAGGAGTGAAGTTAATCCTGCAGGAGATCAGAATCAAAAATCAGGAATGACCGGAGAGATTGAATACATATTTGATGAAGGGAGTAGCTCATGCCTTTCTGTACATAATCTTAAACAGAGTAGTACACAAAGTTTCTTGTCAACGCCAAGTCAGAAACCCAATACAGAATTCTCAATTGGCTCTGTGAGACCTGAAGAATCTTACAGCCAAAGCAATATAGAAGGCGAAGAAAGTAGTGATAAATGGAGCCCAGTTTCTTCAACCTTGGCTGTAGAAACATTTGAGGATACAAAACATATTGAAGAACTACTTTCTGATGATACTGGAAGTCAAGAAAACCAAACCCCGCCAAATAATGCTGTTAGAGATGGTGTACTGTCTGAGATTGATAGCTTAAGCACATGCAACATTTGGTCTAGGAGGGGTAAAGCTGCTTCTGTACTTCAGATCCGGACCAACAAGAGTGAAGGAAAGCAAAAACAAATTGGGAATCAACTTAAAGACCAGTTGCATAGAAAACAAGCTCTGAGTGATAAGTCTATTTCTCTGACTGTTCATCATACTACAGAGAAAGTGGAACCAGAGATCTTTACTCCTGACAAAGAGAACCTCACCCCAAGTTCTCATATGTTGAAAAGATTGCAAGATATCGGTGACGTAAAAGATAGCAAGAGCTCTTCAAAGCTTTCTGGCAAATCAAGCTCGGCAAAGATTCATTCCAGTATGGCTTTTGTTACTTCAGAGGCATTTACAGAACCAGAAATCTTTACACCAGATAAGGAGAATCTTACCCCAAACTCTCATATGCTAAAACGTTTGCGAGAATTTGGTGAGATCAAAGAAACTAAAGGCTCCTCCTCTAAAGCAACACGTAAACCATTCTTTAATATTCATGTGGAAGAAAACGTCATGGCGGAACCGAAACCAGATCCACACAACAGCATGAGCAGCAAATCAAAAGTGAAGCATGAGCCTGTGGCACCAAAGAAGAAAGCTGAACGGGCGCCTTTTCAAACTCTACTTGAAAAATCTTCGTCTCAAAGCCAATCATACACCGAGGATTCTTCTACTGCATCAGCAAGAAACAACATTTCTAGGGGAATTCGTTCTTCTTCTGTAAGTCCTAATTAATTCAATTCTCCTCTATTAATTCTTCGTGTAGTTCTTATATTAATCATTAGTTCACTATGTTTTAGCTCTTTTCTGATGGAAAGAACAAAATGAAGTGGACCATTGTGTTAGACACTTCTTCACTCCTCGACAAGGAGTCTAGGAAGCCACTTCACTTGCTACAAGGTCTCAAGGGGACACATATGGTCGTACCAAGAACAGGTAAAAACCCTACACAAATAATAGTTTCTATCGTCATTTAAATCAGTAAAATACAAATCATAAAAATCATTTACTTTTCCTATACGACAAGGATATAAACGGATACAGCAACGAATCTAACATAAGTTCTAGTCTTAGGATGCCAAAATGTTATTTTGTAGACCAAATCTGTCAGAACCAATTTGTGCTTGGTAATCACTTTTGAGCCTTACCTTTGGTTTTATTGATCAGTGTTAAGGGAACTAAATGAGGTGAAGCGAACTCGCAGTCTTCTGTTTAGAAGAAGAAAAGAGATCGCTTCGTCAGCTCTGGATTGGATTGAAGAGTGTAAGGTTAATACCAAATGGTGGATTCAAGTCCAGAGTCCATCAGAGGAAACCAAAGCAATTGCACCAACCCCACCAGTTACTCCTCAGTCAGATGACTCAACAACATTCCCGTTTTCACTTCACTGGAGTAAGAATGCACCAGAGATCGATTCCCCTACATCAGTAGATCAAGTTCTCGAATGTGCTCTTCTTTATCGGAACCGTAACCGCGATGAAAAACTCGTTCTTCTTTGCAATGATGTAACTCTCAAGATCAAAGCCATGGCAGAGGTAAATTTACATACAAGATTCTGTATTTTTACAACAAAGCACTCGTTCTGAAGTGTAATAAGTAATGGTTTGGTTTGGATTTTAGGGAGTGATTTGCGAGACGGCACATGAGTTTTACGAGAGTCTGGTGAATCCATTCTCGGAGAGGTTTATGTGGACGGAGAGCTCGGCGAGAGGACGGACTTGGAGTCATCTGGACGACGTCGTGTTGAGAGAAAAGTACAACAACCGAGCTTGTGGGAAAAAGTCAACGTATAATGGAGGAGGAAGAAGAGAGAATGGTGCAGCTGCAAAAGGTTTGAAACTCATTTTGCTCCATAACTCTCACTACGGTCACATTGATTGATGATGAATGTGATGATGCATCATCCATCATCCAGCATGTTCCTTCTTTCCAAGTAAGCCAAGTCAATTCAACTCGCTTACACATGGTAGTAACATGGAATAATGTTTTTAGAATTAATGATATTTTCATAATGTGGCTATTATTATGACTTATTTTTCTTTTAATTGTGGAATTGCATGTCTTCCATGATAAGGATCGTCATTTTTACGAAATTAGAATATTGGATAAATCGTTAAGCTTAGATGTATAGACCAAACAAATTTGCTTTGATATAATAGCCGGGTTACTGTTATTGTGGTGTGGTAATGACTCTTCAAAACACGAAAAGAAATATTTAAAAGGGTATGTTATTTATCTATAAGACTATAATAATGTTACAGTGGCATTTCTGGGGAAACTTTTATCATGTTTATAACAGAAGAAGTGATGTCTATAGTTATGAAATTTTGATTAGTAAACATTGTGATAAAAGTAAAAGAATTTGGAATTCGAAGTGGTAATGTGGTATACATCATTTTTGGAGGTAGACAACAATTTATCTTTCTTCAGGAAAGCCCAACAAAGCCCAACAAAGCCCAATAGCATTTTATTTTCGGGAGAAAAAATATATCAAAAAGACAAAACCAGTAATCGCAACGATCACAGACGTTGAACCCTTCCCCTCTCGCCGCCGTTGAAACTCCCTTCACGTCTGTGTTGATAACAAAATCGAAACTCTACTGCGGTTCCAATTCTCACTTCCGATTCCATTTGAGGAATCTCAATATCTTCTCCAATTTGTTCTATGGCTATATGGCGTATAATCACTCGTTCATCGTATCTCAAATACGCATCAAACCAATTAACCAGAAACTACACTCAAGCTTCTCTTGCTACCTCACTTACTCATACTGTGAAGAAGACAAATTTTTCTTCTTTTGACATCCCAAATTCAGATATTTGTACAAGAAGACCTTCTAACATCTTCCAAAATCTCAGATTCCTTGCTACTTCAGCTCAGGTACTCTTAAAAATGTCTTCTTTTTATTCACTGTGTGTTCTTTTATGTTGCTTCGATGTTAATTATGTAATTTGTTAAGTTGTAGCTTTGATTCTTTTAATTTGTAATCTTAAAAAGTGTTCTTTTTCAGCACTATATGTTCTGCTATGTTACTTCTATGGTAGCTATGTAATTTGCTAGTGTTGCTTCTTTCAGCACTGTGTTCTATGGTATTTATGCAATTTTCTTAAGTCTTAGCTTTGAATTCTCCAATTTGTTTATATTTATGGCTTTCTCCAATTTGTTGTAGCTTGGTTTATTGGTCCTTCAATATGCTATTGTCATTTGCCTTTTAGATTGCATTAGATACAATGCATAAGAACCGTATGGAAGATCCTGCAATGTTTATAGTTCCGTGATATTTTTTGGCAAATGATTGTGTTAGTGAGCAATGTTTTGGCTCTCTTAGGTGAGAGAGCTTTTATATTGTTGAAGTATGTACTATGAGCTTGCTGTCAAAGTTGTTCATTACTTTGTATTTTCATGATACTTGTTCAAGACAAGGAAGAAGGAAGAGGATGTTGAATCTGATGGTCCACGTCTCAATGAGAAGATTACTGCTGAGTATGTTAGATTGGTTTCTGAAGAAGGTAATATTATTTCATTTTAATACTTTGCATTGTACCAGAAAGATTGAAAGAAGAGTATAAGAATAGATTATTTTGTTAGTATTTTTGGTAAAGTATCTTTAGATTTAAAAGTCCTTTGTTCTTGTAGATCTTACTAAAGAGGTTGGTGACATCTGTGAGAAGTCCAAAATACAGTTTTAGAAACTCATAAGGAAAAGTGTGATATTGTTTTGTTGTTACGCAGGACATTTGGTTGTATCGCTGAGAGAAGCTCTCAGACGGGCTAAGGAGCTCGAGAGTGACTTGGTTGAGGTAACTTGTTAACTGAAACATGTATTATTCTAGAAAGTTGTTTCTAATGATTGCAACTGGAGATCTTTGGTAAATTTGTCTGTATTTGTATGTATAGTTTGCATGGTGCCCATTTTGTATCCTTGTAAAATGTTCTTACTCTATGTGTCTCCTTTTCTAGTCGTCATTGTGTAATATGATATTCGTTGTCTACTTCTCGCTATAGCTAGATTAAATTCTGTTTCTTTAGAAGACTGCTTCTAATGGTGAGATAGATGTCTGAAATATTTCGCATGAGGTTTATCTCTTTATATAGTTTTAAATCTGTTTTTTCTTCTTCTTCTTCTTGTCTTGTAGGTTCAGAGAGAGGCAAAGCCACCTGTTTGTAAAATTGTAAAATACACGTTGGAGAAGTACAAAAAAGCTAAAGAAGGAAAAGAGCGTGCTAAGGCCAAGGTCTGTGATATGGCCTATCCATACTTATAATTCTCCAGCTTGTTTCTACAAAATATTAGTTGTATTTGTGTTCTGAGTTTATGGTTTTGCCTTGTTCTAGCGGGCTCAAGCCATTCGATCTGAAATTAAGGAAATTCGATTTACTCCAAAAATTGTATGGTTCTCTAAAAACACCCTTTCAATTCTTCTTCTTCTTCTTATCTGTGTGGTAATGAAATTACTACATTGACATTATTTTTTCTCTTCAGGAGGCGAAGGACCTAAAGTTTAAAGCAGATCAAGCATTGAAACTTATGGAAAGTGGATATCGTGTGAAGGTAATAATTCTCTTTATACTGCTTTCTCACATGGACTTTCGTGGTTTGTGAGTGTGTAAATTCATGCTAAACATTGTAGCTGTTCTGTGGTATAAAACAAAGCCCCAGATATATTGTGGCAATGCTCCCTTTTTTTCCCTCGATTTGAGGTGAATATAGTGAAATCTTTGGTGAGCAACTTTTCATTAAAATCTCGTTCTTTCTTTGTCTATTTTGTGTAACAGTGCAATGCAGTGCCTGACAAGGACAAGCATAAGGAGCTTGAACCAGAAAAGCTTCTTGAGTTATTATTTCGCATCACTTGTTATGTAAGTCCCTACTCCTTTATGTCCTATGACATTTTCTATTCGTAATTGTTTCCTCGTTTTCTTGTCATTGTTTTGGTTTAAGTCCTCGGCTGCATATATATAACATCCATCCTTATCATAACTATACCGGTACAGATCGGGGATGCACTTGTGGAATTTGGGCCAGAGGCGGATAGAAAGAGCGCAGTTGTGATAGTTAGACATGCCAAGTTTGGCCCACCCAAGAAAGGAGGGGTGAAAAAAATGAAGGATATGGACATAAAAAGTGCCCGAGTGAAAGATAGCTCGGAAGCTGGAGTGTCTACTGTTGATGATCAGGGAGATATAGAGAAATCTGATGAGCAGGCCCAACCAGTTCAAGTCCAGAACACATTCACAAAAAGAGAACCGAGCAGTGAGTTTTCAGGAGGTAGAGATGCAAGCCGGTTTGAACCTCGGTCTCCAAACCAGCCTGCAAACCCACAACGTCCTCGGTTCACAAACCAAGCTCCAAACCAACAACCTACCGGGTGGTTTGATCCTCAATCTCCAAACCAGCCTCCAAATGCACCAAGACCTCAGTTCCCAAACCAAGCTCCAAACCAACAACCTACAGGGCGGTTTGATCCTGAGTTTCCAAACCAGCCTCCAAGTCCACCACGGCCTTGGTTCCCAGACCAAGCTCCAAATCAGCAAACCTCTGGGCCATCTCCAAACCGCCACCTAGACCGGCAAGGTCCTCCACGTCGATTTCAAAACCAACCTCCAAATCAACAACCTACCAACCGGTTTGAACCTCAACCACCAAATCCTCCCCAAGCTCCACCACGTCCACAAACCCGGTTACCAAACGAAACTCCAAACCAACAACCTACGGGCCCTGCAAAATCAAGTTATGGGATTTTCAGCACCCCAAAATCAAAGTAGATGAACCAATTTATTGAACCCATAGAGTTGCAATCCTTTTTTTGGGAAATTTGTTGAGTACTCATTATTTTACACTAATAATAGTCCATGCAATACACTTGTAACCCTCATTCAATTTTTTTTAGTCACCACCCCTCTCAATAATTTATGAACAACAAGACTAGTAGTTTGAATCTAAATTAAAGACGGTTTAGGGAGTGTATAAAGTCAAAACATTTTTTTTATGTTTCTTCTTTCCAAATTCCATTTAATCAGTTCGACTCGCTTACACATGGTGGTAACATGAAATATTGTTTTTAGAAAATGCGATCTCCATAATTGTGGCTATATTGTTATGACTTCTTTTTTTTTAATTGTGGAGTTGCATTTGTTTTCCAACGATAGGGATCGCCACTAACTCTACGGAATTAGAATAGACCACACAATTTGCAAACGTGATTTGAAGTAATCACTGAGTTAATTACTGTTATTAGGGTGTGGTAATGAATGGCTCTTCAAAACATGAAAATAAATATTTAAAAGGGATTTGATTTTTTATTTATTTGAATAGCTAAATCAATAATAATATTTAGGATTTTGCACACTTACACATATTCCACCCAATGATGGCTGATGGCTCGATATATTTACAACACGTGGTATTTTACCTTACAAAGAAATATAAATGTGAGACTTGAATCGGAGAGTATTATTTTTCCATTTTACGATGACTATAATGATATTAACTATTTGTATGATTTTACACAATTTTCTGATAACATCCACGACAAATAATAGTTTTTGATAACATTCACGACAAAATAGTTATGTATGTAATTTACTTGTACGATGAACATATGTTCTTTTTGCAGTATTTATATTCACCATGAACGATTATATTTGTACGACATGTCTACAATATATGTTCTCTCCGCATTGCTGAAACTTCCGGTAAGCTTTTGCATCAATTAGAGTATTCCTCATAAACTTAAATTTAATTTTATAACGTTTTGAAGTATTGGTGTGGAAGGAATAACAATAGCCGGCAAAGGACAGAAAAAAAAACACTTTGTTCATGTAATCAAATCGAATTGTGTTTTAACTATGTTTAGAATTAAAGTGTCATTTCTGGAAAACTTGATCATGCTGACAATAAGAGATGTACAGTAGTTAGTCTCCACATTATGACATTTGATTATGTGTGAAGGAATTTGTAAATGGTAATGGTGTATCATTTTTGGAATTAATTAAGGTTGTAAAATTAATATAAGTGGTTATTTCCACTTTGTCTAAAAAAAGGAGTTAGATGTAATTAGAGTCATAGACACTACAGATAGAGGTTCCCACCACTTTTGTTGTGTGTAATCATATTTCCCACTCTGCCCCAACAATTACTCCTTTTTCTTATTATTTGTTGTCTCTATCAAAATCCCAATTGGTTTTGAACTCTTCTTCAACAAATTAAGTTTTGTTTATTGACAATTACTTAGCATATTACAAGGTAAGATAATTTTTTTATTTATTAATTGATTATTTTATTACTCTATAACGTTTGGGGTTGTAAGTATCGAGAAATGCCACAGCGAAAAAAAGGGAACCCACTGGTTTTGAAAGTGTTGTAGCTGTTAATGGTGACAATCTTAATTAGCTCGTAAGGGATTTAGCATGTGGGAATCTTGTATTTCCCAATCAATGGTCAAGTTTTTTTTTTAATTTACTTTGTTTTTGTAACGTTAATTTTGGCCTCCGAATCAATCGGGTTAATCGTGTTTGCAGAAACTTCACCAGATCATTGTGCTCTACTTCTCCATTATCTGGTGACTCACATTTTCGCTATTTCATTTCAACTTCTGGAAATGGATTGAGATTGGTTTTGATTCTTACTGAGATGAAGTTGAACTGAAACATGAATGAATTTGAAGTGATAACGATTGATTTTGTGTGATTTTTTCGTTTTGTAGAACACGAATGTTTCATCTAAGGATATAGCAAAAGCTCAGCCTCCTAAGCATTTGACTCAGCTGCTGAACATATTCACAGCTAGAGGTAGATTCAACTGGATCATATTGACTTCACTGACCATGTTTTTGCAGCTTGTTTTGTCGAAGTTATTGTGTGTAACTCTGTGGAACTTGGCTTGTGATGTATGTTAATCACATTGGATCTCTGTAGTTTCACCTGGTGACAAGCAAGGCTTGTTGCCTCTTACTATTCCATTGGTGAGAGTAAGCCTGGGTATGATTAAGGACATGTACCATAAGTTGTTATCTGAGTTTGAAATGCTTTCGTATTGAATTTGTGTGAATATGTTCTAGTATAAAGAAGAAGAAGCCTTCAAATAGGCTACGAGTGTGATTGGATAACATAAATAGAGTAATAAAAAATGGTTGAAAAAAATTTCAGCTCAAATCAGCTTATGGGTGTCTGATTGGATATACCTATTAGCTGAAATAATTCAGTTACAAAACTAATTAATCTCACTTCAGCTATTGTTTTATCAATTGAGTTGAACACAAAAGTTTTAATTATTTTTTGTATTGTTTACTCCAATTGCTGTTGATAACAAAGCAAAAAAAATAGCATGGTTTTTTACACCGAATTGTTGTGGAGTAAAATAAATTACTCCAGTTACTGTTAATCTCTTCTCTTTTTTGTTTTAGCTCAATTTAAGTTTTATTTACTACTCTCAAATACTCTACATTTACTAATTACACCATATATCTACCAATCAAAATAAAAAAAAAAACACAAAATATATTTTCTGCAGTTTTACCTGAAAACGTAGAAAAAGGTGGAGTAACTTTTTACTCCAAACAAAAGTGGCGTAAACAAATTACTCTAATTACTATTTCATCTCTTTTACTTTTTGTTTGCTGAATTCAGCTTCTTTTTACTCTATTTTAACCAATTATATAACCTACATAGTACGTTAAGCAATTAGACTTTTCTATAGTGTTTTGCCATTCATTGTACATACTTGATAACATGCTCAATGACAAGACTAGACTGACTATAGTTGGCTTTTATTAAACACAATGAAATAAAAAAATTTTAAATGTTTTGCGAGAAATTTAACCTAAAAATTAAATTGCTAACCGTCTAACTTTAATTCACCATATTTGCTATTATATCTTTGAAACAATCTTATTAGTTCTAACCCTATGTAATGGCTGAAAAACTCAAATAATTCAACTTAATAATGCATTACATTTGGAGGCAAAAAAGAAGAAAAATAAAATTAACAGGTGTAATTGAAAAATTAATGCTCATTTTCAAATTCTAGTTGCCAAGTCAAATATGCAAATGAAGCGCATGGACATAGGAAAAGTGATAAGAGGAATAAAATATTTAAATCGCTATACTTGTGTGGACCCCACCCACCCTACCTCTATCGTTTCGTCATCTCTTTTTTTATTTTCCCACTAATCAACGGCTCTCGTGTAGTGTTACTGTATTTGATGCGATAAAACGTGTATCCACCGTTAGATCTGATGGATGCTGATCAATATATATTATTTGAACGGTTGAGATCAATGGGTTGACTTTACATAGGGTATATTACAAAGTGGAGAGCATGGCTAATAAACATGAGCCCCGCTCAAGCTCTTCTTCTTCCTCTCTCACTTTTTATATCTCTCCTTTTAAAGCGGCCATTGGAGCTCTCGAAGAACCGTCTCATCAATCTAGTTCTGGTGAAAATTTTCTCTCTTTTTTGTTAAATTTCTTTTTTCATTTCGTGAGTTTCTATTTCTCGGAGCCTACTTTTCTTTGTTAAATTTGTTTGTTTTTGAGAATTTGATTTATGATATAGGGTTTATTGTGTCTAATTTGTTGTTCTTGAGTTGTGATTTGATTTCATATTCGATGATTTTGAGGAATTTTGATTTTTTTTCTTTGACTGTATGTATATATATTTTTGTTATGAAGGTTATTAGCTTTGTTTGCAGATCTTAAGAGTCGTGTGAGAAGTTTTTTTTTTTTTGTCTTTTTTTTTTAAATTTGACCAAGATTTGTTTTTTTTTCTTTCAATTTTTAGTTGTTGCTTATTGATTTGATTCCTTTTATGGGTTTTGTTGTTGAATACAGGATCTTGAAAAAATATGGAAACAGAAGACGATTTATGTCAAAACAATTGGGGAAGCTCTTCATTAAAATTGCAGGAGCAAGGTTTCACATCACAGCAGAAGTGGGAAGATGCATCAATCTTGGATTATGAGATGACTATGGAGCCTAATTTGCAAGTTTTCGACCAGATCAAAGAACCTTCAGGACAAGATAACATAAGTCAAGTTAATGTTGATTTCCTTCAAGGTGTTAAGGCTCAAGCATGGGATCCAAGAACTATGTTGAGTAATCTATCTTTTATGGAACAGAAGATTCATCAGCTTCAAGATCTTGTTCATTTGCTTGTTGGTCGAGGTGGACAGGTTCAAGGTTGTCAAGATGAGCTTGTGGCTCAGCAGCAGCAACAGCTTATAACGACCGATCTTACTTCGATAATCATACAGTTGATTTCAACTGCAGGTAGTCTTCTTCCATCTGTTAAGCATAATGTGTCAACAGCACCGGGTCCATTTGTTGGACAGCCCGGTTCAGCCATGTTCCCTTATGCAAGGGAGGCTAATAACGTTGCTTCACAGAGCCAAAACAATAACAATTGCGGTGGTCAAGAGTTCGATTTGCCTAAGCCGGTTGTTGATGAGAGAGATAGCCATGTTGTTGAAGATAATGAGATGAGAGATGAAGATGATGTGGAGGATGGTGAGAATCTTCCTCCTGGTTCGTACGAGATATTGCAGCTTGAGAAAGAGGAGATTCTCGCACCGCATACTCACTTTTGCACAATATGTGGCAAGGGGTTCAAGAGAGACGCTAATCTGAGGATGCACATGAGAGGGCATGGAGATGAGTACAAAACGGCAGCTGCTCTTGCTAAACCAAACAAAGAATCCATACCAGGGTCTGAGCCGATGCTGATCAAGAGGTACTCGTGCCCATTCTTGGGCTGCAAACGTAACAAGGATCACAAAAAGTTCCAGCATTTGAAAACAATTCTATGCGTGAAGAACCACTATAAACGCACCCACTGCGACAAAAGCTTCACTTGTAGCCGGTGCCATACAAAGAAATTCTCTGTCATTGCAGATCTGAAAACCCACGAGAAGCACTGCGGAAAAAACAAGTGGCTCTGTTCCTGCGGTACAACATTCTCTAGGAAAGACAAGTTGTTTGGTCACATTGCTCTGTTCCAGGGACACACTCCTGCTATCCCTCGCGAAGAGACAAAACTTTCAGCCGGTACATCTGTTCAGAGAGGGAGCTCTGAAGGCGAGAACAACAATCCAGGAATGGTTGGCTTCAATATCGGGTCTGCATCTAATGCTAACCAAGAAACCGTACAGTCTGGAATGATGGATGGGAAGATAAGCTTCGAGGAGTCTTTCTCGCCTCTGAGCTTTGATACATGTAATTTTGGACGGTTCCATGAGTTCCCACGACCGATGTTTGATGATTCAGAGAGTTCATTTCAAATGCTTATTGCAAATGTGTGTGGTTTTTCGCCCAGGAATGGTGTTGGGTCTGCGTCAGATGCGATTATCTAAGGAATTACTATATATGTTAAGCTATGTAAGATGTTCCTAGTTTTTAGCCTCAGTTCTTTTGTCTGTAATTTGTTTTTGTCAGAATAATATCCGGAAAGCAAAAAGTGGATGTCCTTTTTGTAAATCTGTTGCTAATATAAGAAACTTAGATTGTTTTGTTTTCTTATCCGTTATGGTTTATATTGAGTGAACCAACTTTGTACACGGTGAACACAAATCTAGGAAAAGAAGCTGTTCATCTCTTTTGAATCTTTACGTACAAGTGTAGAACCACCAAATTAGATGTAACCAAAACAAATATGAACTACAATATCGACATCAAGGTTACTTAAACTTGCCATCAACTGTTCTTTAGCATGAAAGCGTTTGCTTTAGTCGATCCATCGAGTTCTGTCTCTGAATGATTAAGAGAAAGATGCGCTGGTGTTCTAGAGCTTCTCAGTATCATCCATGCAAGGTTGAGAAAAAGCTTGACAGTACTTCTGAATCATTGCTTGTATCTCTCTGTACCAGCCATTCCTCTTGAATCTGTACTCTCACATCTCTATAGTATAAGAATGATTACAGAATCAGCAAGAATACCAGAGACTCAAAATAAAGGGGCTTAAGGTGAGAAAGATAGAACCTTTTCAAGGCAAGAACTTGATAGTTTCTTCTCAAGTAATCTGTGTATTTTGTAAGGGCCTCTTGAGCATATGGTCTCCCCACAGTTCTTACAGCTGCTGCACTTAGTAAACTCTCCAGAGAACCATGTTTTCTCACAAGTTTCATCGCTGTTTTCCTTCCAAACGCAGGGACCAAGTGCTGAATCCCCGGAACTCCATCAACTTCATCACCCATCAAACATCCTATCACGAAATTCATTCTCGTGTTTATCAAAGCCAAGAACCAAAAATGCAGATTAATTCTCTGGTTAGCCAAACAGTTGGCTGGATCGCGTTGGTTTTGACACTAACAAAGCAAATTGCACAGAAAGACAAACATTAAGAGGCATGCTTTCAGTGATAACTCAGTTTAGGCACTTACGGAAACTCAAATCAGACTGTGGATCACAGTTATATTGAGCATAATAGTGTTTCAAGGTATAAAAAGACCATCTTCTGAGATCTGCCAATGGAATGACAATCTGAACATTTTCTGAAATCAACTGCTTAAAATCTTTGTCAGGTGATGCAATAACTGCGCGATATCCTCTTAGCACAGCCTGTTCCATAAGCGTAGCCACCACATCGTCAGCTTCATGCCCTTCTATTCTAACAACCTTGCACATCAACCAGTTTCAAGTCAGATCATTCATCCAAGAGACTCAAAGTATAATTCATATACCAGCACTATAACTATGATTCAAATACCAGCACTTCTACGGCTAATTCAAATACCAGCACTACAACTATGATTCTGGCCTAATCGCCTTAACTATATCCAAGAGACTCTAAGTATCCAACGTTTTTTCAGAACTGTGCTAGTTTATTGAACATTGAGTAGAATAGTTTTACCCACTGGCACATTGCATTTTCTAAGAACTTCATCGACGAATTGATGTGGCCTCTTGTAGTATCTCCCAGGGTTTGGTGATTTCCTATGAGCTTTATATGAAGGCAACAATTCTCGCCGTCGTTGGTTGCCTTCTTCTCCATCAAGAACCTACAAAGGAACAACCTTTCATAAACCTGAGAAGAGAAAAATCTTGTGCAGAATCAAACAAAAAGAAGGATTTTTACAGCTATGACAGGATCAGTGAGGCTGACTTGAGAGAAGAAGAGTGAAATCCAATGACCAAAAGCGTGAGAACTGGGTTTGTTTCCTTCATAGCAAAGTGGACTAACGTCTAAGAAGAAGACTCTTTTCTTTTTCTTCCCAATTTCTTCATTAATACCACAGAGAACATCCTTTTTAAGAACTTGCCCATAATCTGTTCGATGAAATGTCTCACTGGAAGAGGACGATGATGGAGGAGAAGAAAGAGAATTCGAAGAACAAGAGGTCCATTTGGTTCTTGAAGTTTGTGGCGTGTCGATGGATTTACTCGTGAAGGAAAAGATAGACTTGGGTTGAGTAAATCGTACTGTTACTATCATCGTCTTCAACCTCTGCGTCTTGTTCTTTCTACAAGAGAGTCGTTTTTACATTCAATTAATCCATCTAAAGTCCTTTATATTCGGTTTTATCCAGAGTCGGTTTTTTTTTCCAGTTGTTTTTCTGTTTTCCAGGGATCATTTCTGCTTGGACCGATTTTTTTTAGTGGGCTTTAAGTAGGTATTTTTGGGATTAAGCCATAATTTTCCAACTAATACAAATCTATAATTTCCGCAAGGAAAAAATCCCACCTTATAAAAATTTATAAAGTTATAAAACCACCTTATAAAATTATAAAACCACTATGTAAAACCTTATAAAATCACAAAACCATCTTCTAAAACCTGAAATTATAAAACTAACATATAAAGTTTGATAAAGTAAATATCCCGCCAAAACATATTCATTTTCCACAAAAAAATTTGATTTCGTAATTTTTCCAACAAAATGCAAATTCATAATTATTCGCCAAAATAAGATATTTTGTAATTTTCCCACAAAAACGGATCCATAATTTTTCCACCACCAAAAACTTGATTATGTAATTTTTCCACAAAAAATTTGATTTTGTAATTTTCCCAACAAAATAAAAATTTGTAATTTTTCGTCAAAATAAGAAATCCACTTTTTTCCGCCAAAAGTACGGATTTGTTTTCTCTACCAAAATATTAATCTGTATTTTTCTATCAAAATAGTAATTCAAAATTTAAATTCGTATTTGATTAATTGAAATAATAATTTATTTTTAGGTTAAGTGCTAATAAGGGTATATTTATTTATTTTGTTTTTTAATAGTGGTAGTTTTGAAAATGGCCACATGATGGTGATAGTTTTTAAAATATGCGCATGTACTATTTTGAAATTGCTCCTAATTCAATCCGATTCAAAAAATAGAATATTTTAATTTGGGTATTTTAATTTATAGATCAAAATATCTGGATCTCATCCGGAACCGATATTATACATAGATTTTTAATAAATAGAAGAATTGATCATAATATCACCAAATTTCTTTGAAATTTTTTAATATTTTTAGAAATCACATAGTAAATATGTTCTGAAATATCTCTTAAAATAAAATTTGAAATTTTTTATCTGATCTTTTCTATTAAATTTTATCCTACAATTATTATAGTTCAATATTATCATTTTAATATTTTAACTACTTTTAGTGGATCCGGATTGGATCTTGCGGATATTGATGAACCCAAGTGGATAATTGTTTTTTTGGATCCGATGCACCCATAAACCCTAAGATTTTAGAATACTTTATCCGTGTCCATCCTGTTGAAGGTGGAGCACATCCCAACAGTTCGCCCAAATTCGTGCAGATCTATCCAGACGAAAGCAGAAAAGCCCACAAGGTCCACCAGAGGGAGAGTTAAGGCGGTTGATGTTCTCTATAAATAGGGAACATATTGATCATTGAACAATAATCAAAAATTTGGGAGAGAATCGAGAACACGTAACCCACTCGCAATCGCACTTAGTTTGTCACTTAAGAGTTTGGCCCTAAAATGACCTGATTTCGTCTTAAAATAACCTCAGCTCTATTATTTTACTGTCTAGATCTCTCTCTCATAACTATTAATCTTCTCGCCTCGGTCAATCTTGTTTTGTACGATCCGCTCTGCAACTTCAATACAATTATGCTCAGATTTTTTCCCTTTCGTCTAACGTACTTTATTATACGAAAACCTATGAAATCCCATAATTACCAAACTACCCCCTTATTCTACTATACACGTCTAACAATTGACGCCGTATGTGGAGACAAATACTTCTAAATGCACAAAGCACACATCCGACAATGACTGGATAGACGAACACGATTGGAGCAAAGCTTTCAGCCGCCATAGCAACGGGACCCTCAGCGACACCCGAGCATCAGTGAAATTGTCTACGACCGCAACTGAGACTCAGCCAGCCCCCAACCTCGAGTTCTTGAGAGTCAACTCTAAAGGGATGCCATCAACTCTTCAGCCTTAGCTGGGCCCTCTCAGACTACAAATCTTGCATCTCAAAACATTAATCTAACACCATAAGCCATGAACCAAGAAACATACAATCAAACAACCAATACTCTGCTTTGAAATCTCCTCGCACAAATTAATGAGCTCTCTCAAACCACCAATATACGGCTTAGCGTGCTAGCAGTAAAACATGCCCTCTGCGATGACCAAAAAACCAGCATCCAATTTGTGGAAAGCAGGCAACCCAGACAGTTATACAGTAATACTCGCCTTGCAAGGAAAACAATCTCGACAATCTACCACAACTGACTTATTCTCCGAACGGTCCTCAATTCATCCCACATAGACCAGGGGATCCCCGAAGCCAATCTTGAATTTTTGAGCAGAATTGGGAAATCGAGCAGATGAAGGAAAGACTTCGAGAAATGAGTTCAAAGTCCATAAAGCGACAAGCTCGGCTCCAGAAATCGATCGTGTTATAATGGAATCTCAAAACACCCCATTCACAGCTCAAAATACGAAATATGGCTGATATGAAACCATCGTAAACTGAAATTTTCGACCTATGATGGCACCTTATACCCTTTACAGTGTGTGATTAACTTCACCATAGTGCTGGCACGAGTCCAAATCAGTGCCAAAGAGCGAGATGCCAATTATTGTCATTTTTTTGTAGAAAATATAACCGGAACTGCCCTCATCTGATTCTCTTGATCAAAGCTAATACCATCGGAAGCTACAATCAATTATCAATTGCATTCTTGAAGCATTATTCAATGTTCAACATGCAGAATGCCTCTAGCACCAACCTATGGGCCCTGACACAAGGACCAATATAGTCTTTTCGGTCCTTCATGAAATAATTTCAAAGCTATTGTTTCCAAGAGTTCATGCACCGATTACACCATGAGGCGCCATTTACAACATGGACTCTGGTTCTAATCACCCTTTTGGAAGGACTTGAAACTCAACAAGCCAAACTCATTGGAGGATGCATTGCACCGAGCTACAATATTCACTGAAATAGAGGAGTAAGCCACAATATCTAGGAAGTATACGCTGTAGATGGTGCCGATCATTAAAGAAAAGCCCACTACAAACCTGAACATCATTTTACAAAGGATTATAGCAATTTTAAAAAGGGAGACGACCGACCACCATTTGGATAAGCAATTAGCGACCTGAGTGATCCAAACATACACAACAACTACCATGGAACAAGTTCGTCTAGCCAAACAATTCGCACGAGAACCCAATTACTGTGAGCATCACAGAAGATTCGAACATCCAACCTCTCAATGCCAAACCTTGCAGAATTTCCTCTACGCTCAATACCAACGAGAAGAAGAGGCTAAAAAGTTTGCCCAACAGACGCCCGAGACCAAACAACAGAGGGTAATGGAAAAAAAATTACCAACCGAAGGAGGAACAACCTCAACCAAGCGTTTGATCCCCACCTCCACCTTAATACCCGACCTTTGCACCACCCAAGACAGGTCTCCCAATCATGAAAATCAGCACTTGAAACTAAATAAAGGCATTGCAATGATCATGAGAGGTATCACACACTACAACGATTCAGTCTGATCAATAAAAAACATCAAAGAAAAACCACGACAACGAAGAAGTGGAAACCTAGCGCTCTTGACAAATGGAAGAGCGTATTTGAAAATCTGACCTTCTCTAGAGCCAATGTCAAAGGGCTCGATATGTCACATAATGATTCATTCTCTGCATATAGCCGACTGTGCAATTTCCTGGGCTCTCGTGACAGTGGGAGTTTGGTAGACGTAATCTTCAAAGAAACATTAGATAAAATAGAGCTTAACGATTATGAATCTAGACCAAAAATACAAGCCCTCACAGGCTTTGACGGTGACACAAAAATGACAATTGACTTGATTTCAAACTGCCAATCTACCTAGGAGTCTAACCAAAAGTCCTCAAGTTTCTAATTGTTGATAAGCCCACAATTTACAACATTGTACTCGACACTACATGGATACATCAAATGAGGGCGGTTGCCTCGACGTATCACCAATATGAAATTCCTAACAACAAATGGAATGTGCACCCTTTGCGACGATCATGCTTTACACAAAGCACAAGCTTAGAAAAAGGCGCAAAAGCCACAAAATTGTCTTGTTATCAAGATAAAGATACAAGACGACCCTCAATGGACAAAAATCTAGCTCGAGAGCTCTTCATACAAGTAAACATTGATGTCAACAGTATAGCGATATGTCGGCATTTGAGGTGATCTCAAAGAAGATATTTGGAATGAACTAATCTGTATTCTATGGTAGAACGTCTCAACGTTTGCATAGTCGAACAGCGTTGTGCGAGGAATTGATCTGGCAATAACTAAACATGAGCTCAATGTGTATCCAACCTACAAACCCATCAAGCAAAAAAGACACAAGCTCCGTGCAGAAAAATCTAAGGCTGTGAAGGACAAAGTTGTGTGCCTGTATGCAGCATAATCAATCATCGAGGTCAAGTATCTAGGAAGGTTGGCCAATCCGGTTGTGGTTAAGAAGACAAACAGAAAATGGAGTGTATTTGTCGATTTCACCGATCTCAACAAAGCATGCCCAAATGATAGCTTCCCAACTGCCGCACATAGATCGGTTGGTCGAGGTAGCTGCGGGGAATGATCTCCTCTCTTTCATGGATGCTTTCTTAGGTTACAACAAGATAATGATGCATCCCGGGGATTAAGATAATATTGTATTCATCATAGAACGGGGTACATACTGCTACAAAGTTATGCTATTTGGATTGAAAAATGCCGGAGCCACATATTAGTTGCTTGTCAACAAGATGTTTGCCGATCAGTTGGAGAGTATGATAAAAGTCTTTGTTAATGACATGCTTGTCAAATCACACTCCAAAAATCACGTCACTCACCCGCAAGCATGCTTCAGAACCCTTAATATGTATGGGATGAAATTTAACCCGGCTAAATGCTCCCTTAGAGTTACTGTTGGCGAGTTTCTTGGGTACATTGCCACATAAAGGGGCATCAAAGCAAACCCAAAGCAGATAGCGGCTATCACCGATCTACCATCACCAAAGGATAAACAAGAATTACAGCTGCTCACGGGACAAATCGCCACTGTCAATAGATTATTGCAAGGTCGACAGACAACTGCTTGTCGTTCTACCATCTGTTACGAGGGAACAAAAATTTTGAATGGAATGAGAAGTGTGAGTAACCACACACATGGCCAACGGGCTAGTACCCATTTGCCCGAAAGCTACTCATTTTATCCATCCCCAATCATAGCAAATCCAAATATCACTATACAACCTTTAGCTACCATTAAATTCTTAAGCTAATGGAAGAGAGGACTTGTCGTTCACCTTCTCTAAGAATTTTGTAAATGAAAGCACACAAGAGACGCACTCAATCAAGATACATGCATGGTTTGAAAGTAATGGCTAGGGTGTAGGTGGGGAAACCATCTTAAAGATGAAGATGACCATTCGAGTTAACAAAGGTGGTTAAATAGGTATAAGATAACTCGATTTTTTTTAAATACCCATGAACCAGCATTTTAACTCCATAAGCAAGAAATTTAGTTCAATTTAAGTTTAATTATTAAGAGTTGATGTAATGAAAATCATGCAAAGCTCGCAATGGTCGGGGTTTTCAAAAGAGGAAAGAATCCACTATTGGATTTTCTGGTCTTTCAAGGTTGAAATCATGTATTAGGTAACTATGATCAAATGCTTCGATTTTAATCAAAATTTAAACTTCTATAAGGAAAATATCCCCAATGTATATGAAAACCTATATGCTTCTAAACTCAATCCTAATTGCAATATGCAAATGCTAAGCTACATCCTTCTAATTGTGTTTTTCAATTTTTTTTTTTTTTGCTTTTTAATGCATAGTTTCATGTACAATGCAAGACTCTAGAAAAAAAACATGATTAGTAGACGGGTCTCTCCCCCAAACTTACTTCACACCGTCTTGATGTGAAATAAAATTCAAGAAAGAGACTATAACACGAAAAATGCAAAAGGATAAATATAAATGAGGGAAATAATGATATATGCAAGGAAAAAATAGTGCCATATCTTGGCCCTAGTTGGGAATCTTAGGGAACAGATTGAAAGGAGAAGTTGTGGAAGTCATTGGATCGATTGAAGTGGTGGAAAAAGCATTGAAGGAAAGTGTTCCACCTTTGATGTTAATGGTGAATACCTCCATCATTACACCTTGAAAACGTTTAGAATATTTTTCTTTAAACTCCGGTGTGTGGATTTTTTTAACCATGATAAATGGATTGGATATTCCCTTTCACTTTACTTTTTACTCAATCTCTCTGTCAACACATCTCCATTGGTGCAAGGTAATAGTGCGAGACAACTCTTTGAAGCCATGCGCAAGGGTGGGAGGGCGGGTTGGTTTTTGTGGCTACACCACGACCTTTTACTCCATTGAGTCTTAGAAGAGGAGACCTGAAGAACCACCATCCAAAATACACTCATAAAGCTTTATAGCCTCTTTACTCTTCAAATCCCTACGCTCTTTGCCAATTTCCACCTCTATTTAGTGATTAAACCACTAAACATGGGATGGTAATGCTTGATTGGATAAGAGAACTTGGCATTCACGTGGAGTATATAACTCACTTGTTTGGGAAGTTCATGCTTGCTACTGTGGTATTGAGGAATGGAGTTATGAGAATGAGAGTAAATGTATAGGGTTGCATCCTCTCTACAACATGAAATATTGGGATAAAGCAATCTCTAATCTTAAGAGGATAAACCTCAATCAAACCAAGTGGAGATTATGAAGAAACATTTCCATATGGGATGGAAGAGGATTGGTGCTTCATCTCTTCTATGCCTAAGCTCTCCACCATTTCAAGCGACATCACATTCATGTTTACTCCAGAATCATATAAGGCATTGTCGATTTACAAATCTCCTAGAGAGTAATTTATGATGAATGTTCCCGAATTCCTAATATTTAGAATCAACTTGGGTTTAAGCAGTGTTGTGCTGGGTGGTTCATATAAACTTATTAGTTCTTATACCTTTGCCCGTTTTTTAAGGATGAATTGAATGAAATTCATGTGGAGAGGTACTTGGTAGAAGTTATCCATAGAAGAAAATAGAACTCCAATCTCATTTATGCTAGCTTTGAATCTTGAGAGGACTTTCTTTTGAGCCTTAGTAAGAACTCTCTCAGGAAATAGAAGTGGAGGCTCATAGGGAGGAGGCTCTACTTGTGGAGTATCTTTATTGATCATCTCCACTTTCACGTTACTCTTAGTAACCAACCTATCATTATCTAAACCGTAGAGAAGTTTGTAGATTTTCTTTATATCTTTTTCGTGCTCATTACCATGGGAATCTCTGTGTCTCTTGGGTGGTTAATGGTGCAAACCCCATCCTTATCACTCGAGAAGATAACATTACAAAACGCCTTGGGGTTAATTTCCATTTTACTGGGAAGTGAATCCATGAGCCTCTTGGATAATGAAGTCACTTGAGCAATTCGGTATCAAGAATCTTCACATGAAATGCCAAAATCTCAAACTTCACATGCAATTCAAAAGTAAATGAAAGTGGGAAAAGATTAAAATTGATTTGAAATCAAATAGAGAAAAAAACTCTCAGGATGAGGTAATTCAGTAGGGTGACTACTTGTCAACTAAGTGATCTTAATAAAACTTAACAAATCTAATCCTTCGGTCTTAGATCATTTATATCAACTAATCCACTTCTATGACACTAATCTCTTCCTTAATCATCTAATCATCAATAAATTCTGTTAGCGATCAAGTAATCATTTAGCACTAAAATAAAGCCTAAGTAACCACTAAACATCCTAATCAACTATTCCCATAGGCTAGGTATGCAAAACACTTAATATTTTGGTTCAACAATTTTATCGAACACCTTGTGGGCATAAAAATGTCTAAGATCTAAATCAACATAATCAATACTAATATAACATTAATATCACATACTAAAGCAAGGATATATATCATTGCACTAATCAAATGCTAATCACCTTAGATCTACCATTTCCAAGAGCTCTAAAAATACAACTCACTAATATCCATGAAAACACAAAACAATAAAGTTAATCTTTGCACAATCATGATCAATAGAGAAGGAGAACTTTCTAAAACAAAGGATAAGTGTTTATAATTAGGTTTAAATGTATTTATAGGAATAGACAAAAGAGTTTGGTCAGCACATATTAAACTGAGTCAAACCTCTTGGATTGGTTGCTGGCTCTCAGCGGTTGTCACTTAGCTGCTGCACAATGCTGCTTCAGCTCACCGATGACGTCTCCCCGCGAAACCCTACCATTGGAGTCCATTGATTACACATAATCGCTTGCTTCATCCTGCCATATCTACATGTAGGATTTGTTAAGTCTTCAGCGGGTGCATCAAACCGCAATATGCACATGGTAGAGCTCACTTGTGTCACAAAGCCCACTAGAGTCCACCATTGTAGCTCGCCACGTCTTAACACGACTGCACCAAACCGTTGCACCGTCGATTCTTCATCAACTTTACTCTTTTGATCCCTTTTGCTTTAGTTGATCACTCCTTTTGCTTCACTTCACTCACAAGACCTATGAAACAAGAATGATATGCAAATGATGCGCCTAGAATCTAAATATGACATGCAAACACAAGAAATCTATGAGAAATGCAATAATATACATGCTAAAATGTCAACATATCGATCGTACTGTCCTGCGCTTGTCCTTCCTTGTATTTTGCCGCTGAAGCATGAGGTCGCCTTTTATAGGCGCATGTGGTGGTGGCGGACCTTTGTTTTCTGATCTCTCTGATCCTGGAATCACCTTGTTCTTCTTGTTGATGTATTGGCCAATAGTGTAAGGGAGATAATCTCTCTGGAACTTGTCGTCTAGCATAGTACAACTCCTCGCACCGCTGCTCAGACGTGGAAGAGAAGTAGAGGGTAGTAATATAATACCTACCAAGCTAGAAGAGACTGTGTAATCGTAACCAAATTGATCGGGGTCCATGGGCTCTCCAGAGAGAATCCTCATCGATGAAAGGCTTAGAAGATCCATCCACGACTCGTCCAATCTAGGTGTCTTTGTCTCTATGTTGTGATGTAGGCACGAAATGGAATTAACTAATTGATGCATGAATGAATTTTTTTGATAGATAAAGTAGCGGAATGGGAAAATGCAAATGGTTTTAAAAATCTGTTCTCCCAATTCAGTGGATGATCGAAGGAGTGGAAACAAATTGATGGGAATAGGCAAATAGTTGTAAAACTCTGTTCTGCCACTTTTGTGGATGTATATGATGAATAGAGAACCAAATGGAGTGAATGAAAGCACACAAAGGATAAATAAATCCTATGATATGTCAGGACTCACGCTTCAAGGATTCACACATAAGAAGACGAGAAGTCAGTTTGCGTTCTTCATAGAAGAAAACAACTCATTTTATTTCATTAGAAAAACTTGTGTTACAATGCTGAATGGGGTGCTTTATCAATAGCTCGATAGCAGTGAACTTCTAGGGTCAAACTTAAACCATAAAATAAACTACTTGACTCGAAAGCATAAGAGTTAGTTAAAAATTTAAAAGAAACACGCAAAACAAAAAGGGAAAACCTACAAAATAACAAATAAAAACTCATTAATTATTTGAAGTCAAATACTCACCTTAGTAATATTAATCATGCACGTCCATGCAGCTCATGTATGCTCCAGCCCTTCATTATGTGCATCTGAAATGATGAATAATGTTGATTCCTTAGTTCCTTGGAAAATCAGCAAGAAATAGTGGTCTTTATTCTTGAGTTGTATGCAACCATTCTTTGACTTCCTTTCATGATATCCACGTCTTACTGTGTTCCTAATACATCATAGTTGATGACTTGAACATTTTCCAAGACTTGAGGCTTGGAAAAATTTGATTTGGTTGTTGGTTCGATTGGCGTTTAGCGGACGATTTCTTTAGAGAGTAGGTTTCCTTTCAGTTATTTCTCTCTATGAAAATGATTAAGCTTTCAATGGACTTGTTGAACTATTCTCTTAAGCTCTTCGTCCCTGAACTTGTCCTTGGTGTTTGCCTCATAATAGGTATGTTGATTTCTTCATTGATCTCAGGTAAGCTTAGGTCGATGTCCTCATCATTCCCTCCCTCTTGACAAAGTTCTGACTCCAGAACAGAGATAAATCATCAACGTTGAAGGTAGGAGAAATAGTTAGCTCACCTGATAGCTCATGCTTGTAGGCATTATCATTGATTTTCTCTAAGACCCGTAATGGTCCATCTCCTCTTGGTGGCATCTTGGAATCCCTTTCTTTGGGAAATCTTTATTTTCTCATGTGCAACCAGCTGAATCGAATGTAACCTCGTTTCTAGGTTCAAATGTAACCTCGTTGCGGTTGTTGTCAGCTTGTTGCTTGTTTTTTTGCTCTTTTTTCTCAAAATTTTCTTTGACGTTTTGGGGGAGTTTCTTTACAAACACTGCTTTTGTGAACTGCATTAGAATAAATAGCTCGGGGCAGAGGTGAAATGTCTAATGGGGTTAGAGGATTAAAACCATAGACAACTTCAAATGGATACATAATGCTTGGCATGATTATAAGCAAATTCTATGTAAGGTAAACAAGATAACATGTTTCAAAGATTCTTACCTCCCATAGCTCTCAATATGGTGGAAATATGGTGGAGAGAGTGTGATTAAGTACCTCTGTTTAACCGTTGGTTTGAAGATGAAAAGTGGTGGAAAAGAGTAACTTAGTTCCGAGCTTTTTACACGAGGTCTTCCAAAAGTGGCTGAGAAACTTTGAGCCTCATTCCTTGAGGTAGGAAAGCTCCTTGAGGTAGGAAAGCTCCTATATCTGTTCATGAAGCATCACACTTAATTTCAAAGGTTAGGTCAAAGTTAGGAAGGACTAAAACTGCTGCATGAGTCAAACAGTCTTTGAGCTTGTTGAATGCATCTTCTTGAGCTTGTCCCCAATAAAAGCAACATGCTTCTTGATCACCAAAGTCAGTGGTGCAGCTATGGTACTAAAATATTTCACAAATATTTGATAGAAACTGGTCAGACCATGAAAACTTCTAATATGCCCAATGGTTGTTTGTGTTGACCAATCTTGTATCGCGTTGATATTTTTCTCATCAACCTTTAAATCCTGTGAACTTACAACAAATCATAAAAACATAACTTTATCAGTGCAAAAGGTGCATTTCTTAAGATTAGTGCATGAACCACCATCAATAATCAAGATATATACCTTGAGTTTACTAAACATCGGGAATGGAAGATATTTTCTCTTTAAACCATCTCGGTTCAAAAAGTGTTGTAAGAGCCCTTTTTATGACCAAAATATTTCCCTTCTCCGGATAATCCATAACATCTTCTTCAGATTCTACTCGTTCCTCTTTCTCTTAATCTTGTGATTCATACTCTCCATTAGACTTAAGGATCATTACAAGCTGATTTGGACACTCCTTTGCATAATGTCTTTTTCCCTAACATTTAAAACAAGTAACATCACGAGCTCGTTGATTGGTACATCTTCCTTGATTAAGTTTGCAGAATTTCTTTTGTCGCTCTCGGTGGTAGTAGGATAGGATATATCTTTTTTAAAACTCAAAATTCATATCCTCCCACGTTGTTATAGCCACATACCTATGTCTTCTTCTTTCATAGACATCTCTGTTCATCTTTTGGATCAAAAAATATTCTTCTTCCTCTGGATCATACAAGTCTTGATTTACTTCATTCTGCCAATTCAGTGGATGATAAAAGGAGTGGAAACAGATTGATGGGAAGAGGCAAATGGTTGTAAATTTTTTTTCTGCCACTTCAATGGATAGATATGTTGAATAGAGAACCAAATCGAGTGAACAACGCCGCACAAATGATGAAGAATTCTGTGATAAATCATGACTCACACTTCAAAGATTCACACACAAGAAGACGAGAAGTCAGTTTGCGTTCTTCATTGAAGAAAACGACTCATTTTATTTCACTATAAAAACTTGTGTTACAATGCTGAATGGGGAAATTTATTAATATCTTGGCAAAAGTGACCTTCTAGAGTAGAAATTAAACCATACAATAAAGTACTTGACTCAAAAAAATAAGACTTAAAAGATACACGCAGAACAAAAAGGGAAAACCTGCAAAATAACAAATAAAAAGTCATTAATTATTTGAATTCAGATACTCAGATTGGGAATATTAATTATGCATATTCATGCAGATAATGCAAGCTCTAGACCTTCATTAAGTGCATCAGAAATGATGAATAATGCTGATTCCTTAGTTCCTTGGAAAACCGGCAAGAAAGGGGCATCTTTATTCTTGAATTGCACGGAAAATTTCTTTGACTTCCTTTAATGATATCCGTATCTTTCTGTGTTTATAATGCAGCAGAGTTGATGCATTGAACATTTTCCAAGTCTTGAGCGTTTGATGGATTTTATTCGCTTGTTGGTTCGATTGGCGCTTTGCAGATGATTTCTTTAGAAAGTAGTTTTCCTTTGAGTTATTAATCCTCTATGAAAATGATTAGGCTTTCAATGGACTTTTTGATCCTATTATCTTAAGCTCTTTGTCCCTAACCTTGTCCTTGGTGTTTGCCTTATATTAGGTATGAGGATTTCTTCATTGATCTCGGGTAAGTTTAGGTAGATGTCCTCATCATGTTCAATCCAGCTGAGAGCATAATCTCTGTTATCACACCTCCATAAGTGGTGGAAGGTCATGAATCCGAGCAAGTGAAAGTGTCATGCTTAACCTTGATTAGCTGGGAAGCTAGTAATGAAGTGTAGTTCACACGAACAAGTAATTGTGTGAATGGTGTTTGGAAGGCACATCCTCGCCAATCAAGGATGGTGTTTTCTCTTGATTTGTAACCTTACTATTTCCTCTTTTATTGTCACTTGCCTTATCATTTTCTCTCTTAGTTCTACTCTCATCAAGCTCTTCATTTTTCAATTTTGTATTTTGGATTGGTCGCTCTCTTACTAACAAGCTCGACTTTTTCGATTTGATTCGTGCCTCCAATCTACCTAAAGACATGAGAAAACACAAAATATTCAATTTGGTTGAGCACGTGAATCAAGAGTGTGATGATTCAATAAAATGTTTAAGAGCTATTGGATATGCAGATATCAATGAGAGATTAAGATCATAGGAAGAGATGAAAGTTTTCATTTCATAATTTCAATTTCCTTTTTTAGTCCCAAACTAACCAATACTTAATAACCATGATCAAAGAAGTGCAAAGAAGTGAATTTCATCAAATTTGCATCATCAATTTCAGATAACCCTAATTTCAACATATTAAAATTTCCAATCCATCATGTATATAGCAATAAAATCTATGGCTAAGTATCCTAGGATCAGTATAGTGAATTCCCCAACAAATTCCTAGCAACCTAAGTACTTGAATTAAGAGGAATTTGAAATATCCAATTTGAAATCCATAAATAGAATGAGAAATACAAGTTCAAACCTTTGTAGTTGATTGAAAATAATGGTAGATTTGAAATCTCCTCGATAATTGAATGAGAGATATGTAAAGAGATTTGAAAAATCTTAAAGTTTTGGAAAAGGTGATTTTGGGTCTTAATATCCCAAAAGTTTAAAAGAGATGAAGTGAGAGAGGTTTGATACAAAATTGCTTCCTTTTTCTTAATGTGGTTTTTAAAACTTGAAAAAGTTTTTGTAAATTTTTTATGATTAAAACCGAGATGTATTAAACTTATCTTGGATTACACCGTTTTGGTTGATGTTGTGTCCAAAAACAAACCTTGGTATAACTTGAACGGTAGGTAATGGTACATGAGAAACGGGATGAGGAAACGTGGAAACGGCACCGGGAGGCAGCTGGCATTCCACGAGCTCACGCAGGAGCAGTGGGAGGCCTTGTTGGCGCTCCAATGGGTGTTCCTAGGGCGTAGGTGAGGCTTTCGTTTCCTTCTTCCGTTTTCTTGACCTTTAATGTTAGTAAACTTGTTTCCTTTGGAATTAGTCAAGTGCTTGGTGTTTTAAACTTCTTGACCTATTCATTTTACTTTGTCTTGCAATCTCAGTTCTCCTAACCGTCTATACTCTTATGCCTTCTTTTTTTTTGCTTTTCTAGATTTCTATTTTTTTTCTTATATTTTTGTGTTTTCTGTGAAACATTAATTTAAAATTATCAATACTAAATGAAATAAAACTAATTGAAAATTAGCTAATGCAATGCACAATGTTTTGATATAGGTTGGAGCTTGGTGAGAGGAAAGAGATGTTGGTGCTCCAGGATCTGTTGGAGCGCTAGAGCACTGGCGAGGCTTCCAATCATAGTCATCACAACCATTACTGTTAGTTGCAACAAGGTTGTCAATGAGAGCTCGTATATCTTCAACGGTCGTAATAGCAAAGTCTCTATTGCTGATCGTGTTAAGTAAGAGTTGATACTAAGTATATAGTGCTCTATAGAAGTTACTTAAGAGTTTATCGTCCGAACAATTGTAACATCTCAATTCCAATATATGGGCCATTTTGAATTTCAGCCCACTAAAATCCAATGTCACTAAAGAGAATTGTTTGGACGTGAGAGTTCGTGTGCATAAATAACTAAACCTAGGGGTGGACATTCTGGTTTATGGTTTGGTTACAATTCGGTTTTTTTTTTCAGTTTTTGGTTTATCTGTTTTATAAAAAATGAAATCATTTAAAACCAAATTAAATTCGGTTTGGTTTTTCTCGGTTTATGGTTTATCAGTTTTATAAAACTAAAATCATTTAAATACTATTTGCATTTTAGTTTGGTTCGGTTTTGGTTAATTTTGGTTTATTCCATAATTTTCATAAAAAATCACATAATATGAGCACATCTACCATTATACAATAAATTTTTCTTCAAATATTTTTTTTAAAAAACAATAAATTTTCTATTTTGAATTATATCATCTTTTATTTGAAGCCTAAATAAACCATAAATATATTCCAACATGAACATAATGATCAATTAAATATTATTGCAGTACATAATCGTGTTATAGAGTATATCATTTTCTATACGCTTTTATTTATCTGTCACTAATACTTATTGGAGTAAGGATTTAAAAATAATAATGTTAGAATTAAAAAGTTTATTCATGTATCCGCATAAAATATATTTTAAATCACGATATAGATTATTATTTTAAAATAATAAATCACAATATATTTTAAAATATAATGATCAATTAAATATTATTGTAGTACATAATCGTGTTATAGAGTATATCATTTTCTATACACATTTATTTATCTGTCTCTAATACTTATTGGAGTAAGGATTTAAAAATAATAATGTTAGAATTAAAAATTTTTTTATGTATCCGCATAAAATATATTTTAAATCACGATATAGATTGATTAAACTTTAAATAAACAAGTATTATAATAAAAAAATTTAGAAACAAAAAAAAATACGGTTTTACGGTTTTAAACTGAACCAAATTGAAACCGAAGCATTTTTATTAATAGTAACCAAACAGTTTTTTTTTGTGAAATCAAAACCGAACCGAATAACCTAATTACGGTTCGGCTTAGTTTTTTTGTTTTGGTTATTTTGCCCACCCTAACTAAACCTATGTATATATCTCTGTCGTGACTTGAAAAGAAAAGCAACCCTAGCCGCCAAGTACAAGAGAGAAACAAAACTGGTTAGATCGTCAATGGTGTCCAAGCGGTGGTTGTTTTCAGAGCTTGACGTTACCGTCCAACCGAGCTCACCGTCACGACATCATCTTCATTTCAGGTTATACTGCTCCCCATTTCATTGTTGTTAATGTGTTGTCGTCGTTTGTCAATGTACCGAACTTGAGCCACCGCCGTTGTCTTTTTTGTTTGATGGGCTTTGTTAGGTGAAAAGAGAAGCAGCCTGGATAGTGAAGCTTTAGATGAGACTAAAGAGATCTTGTCGTTGTATGTGGTTACGGTGATCGTTGTGTGTGTGTCTGTGCGTCGTCGGACTCGTGAAGAGGAGAAGCAACATGGGTTCAAAGGGGGAGCAAGCAATGGAATCTAAGATAAGGAGAAGGGAATGAGAAAGAAAATGGGAGGAGAGGAGAGAAAGGAGAAGGAGAGAAAGAAAGAGGAAAATAAAAAGAAAAGAGAGAGAAAGGGAGGAGAAGAGAGAGAGAGTAATATCATGGCTGTGGAAAGTCTCCAGGGTGGTGGGAGAACAAAGCCAGAGTGATCAGAGGTGGAGAAGAAAAGGAAAAGAAGAAGAAGGGTAAAGAGGAAAGAGGAAGACAAGTTTTGAGTAGGTGCTTTTGATATCGATTTCCCGTCAGACCAAAATGATTTAGAACTTGTTTAATACATGTATGGAAGTATCATGTTGTCAAGAATCCACAAAAATTTATGGAACTTAAGTCGGGTTATATTCAAGAAGTTATGCACGTTGCTTTTTGGCCAAAAATCTGTCTAAACCCAGAAATCCCTAAGAAGCAGTTCCGAGATGGCTTCTTCCAGCAACGTTCTGAGGTCGAAAAGTTGTCTGATCTGGCTGAAAATTGGTGGAGTTATTCCTGGTAATACAGGTTCAAGATTCAGCAGTGGGATTGCGATTCCAATAGGTAGTTGTTGAATTATGTGTGTGTTTCTGAAGCATATTTGAATAGAGTAAATTGTGATAAGTTCTAGTGTTTGGTTTGGCAATGAGGTTGGGTTGAGATGAAGCTTTGCAGGAGTATTGATGCATGGATATGTCTTGGTTGATGGAGAATCCAGTTGGATTTTTGAAATTCGGACTATAACGTCTCGTACTAGTTAAGGCTAAGGTGAAGACGAGTCCAAGTTTTTTTTTATATTAATATATTTAGATAATTACTTAGTTTAATATTAAGTTGAGTATACCTGCGAGTTACATGTATGATGATTAACTGTATTTATTTGATTCATGTATTATTATTTATAAATATATATTTATAAATTTTTATAAAGAAAGGAGCTATTATTTTAGGGTTGTAAATTAATATGAGAATTTTAATGCGTGCTTATGTGAAAGACATGTTTTCGTGGTAAAATAATTGTTTGTGAAATAGAATTGCGGGTGAACTACGAAGTTATATGTGAGGAGAGATCCTTGTAGTTGTGTGTTGGAATTGCGAGTAAGCCATGATTGGCTGATGTGCCACTGAGAAAAAGGTGTGGGAAGACGTCCTTAGGCACTATTACGATATGCACGAGTGAATGGTGCGGAAAGACGTGCTTAGGCACTAGAGATTTGACATGCACAAGTGAGAGGTGCAGGAAGACGTGCTTAGACATTAGGAATCTGATACGCACGAATGAGAGGTGCAAGAAGTGCTTAGGCATGAGGGATCCAATATATGCGAGAGATGACCGTGTTCTCGCGGTAATGTTTGAGTGTATGTTTTGTGGACACGTGATTGCCTGCCTGTTTTAGGTTTAGACTTTGTGGTGGTTTAGATATATTTGTGTATGGATAATTCGTGAGCCCTAAGACTTACCCCAGTGAGTAATCTCCTATCACTCACCCCTCTCGTTCCCTTACAGGTAATCGAGATGAGTAATCCCGAAGAGTCAAAGTTGGTGCTAGTTTTAAGAGATCGAGATTGCTTATTTTAATTCATTGTTATTGGATTTTTGGATTGATTATTTATTTATTTTTGTATTAACGATTAGTGGAAGAAGCTCAGTTGGTTATTAGAGCATTTTGGTCAATTTTGATTAAGTAATAAATTACTTGAATTATGCTGTATTGTGGAAGTAGAAACCTGGGTATTACAACAATTATGATCATAGTCCTTAAATCGTTCTCATTCTTCATGGGAAGATTTGACATGTCCTTGCTGGAATCCTTGTAGCTTGTTTCTAAGAAGATTGGATAGAGACATTGTGTAGAAGTGGTTGAGGAAAGCAGTCTTGCATCCTCTACAAGTAGTAATCGATTCAGCCAGTAAGACTTTAACCATCTATATGTTTTGTCAACAAGAGAGAAAGGGAAAAGCTCACATTTTAAGTAGTCTTCAAGCACTCCACTTACTCTTGTGGTGCAACAAATTTATTCAAGAAGATCATTTGATCAATGAGATATTTTGGTAGAGAGTCTATGGAACTGCAACTGCTACACTAAGGCGATGGTTTGAGGTTTAATCTCAAAGTCTTGTCTTTGTGGATGAGGAATGTTGATAGGAGAACGATCTTGAAAATATTGATTTGGAGCATCATAATCAGTGATTGTGATTTTTCTCAACGAGAGTATGTAAGCGGCCTGTCTAACATCACCACAAAATTGTTTCTGAATGTTGATGATGTTATCGACTTGTTGAGGAGGCACAATGATGTTGTCTCATGCGCCTAAGTGACCAGCATCATGTGGCGTTCTTTCTTGACCAACCAGAGAGTTGACATTCTTTACATCTCCGAGTTGTGCATGTTAAAAGATTGGATTGTCTTCATCATCGTAAAGAGGCTGCCCATGCTCGTCAAGTGCTAGAACTTATTGGTGTTGACCAATGTTGAGACCAATTTGGTCTTGGTGCCTTCCTTCAGCCATGTGTTTTTGTCTTCAAAGTCTTCTTAGCTCACATTCAAGTCATTCGATGTCTTGGTAAGGAGGTAGACTTCCTAAGTCTTGTTCCTAGTCTAAGTCTTGTTCCTAGTCATGCATTACAAAGCACAAGACAAATATTTGAAGGAAATAGAGTTTTTGAAAAAAATGTGTAGTGAAAACGAAAACTAAAAAAATAAAATTAAAAGGTGTCCTAGATTAGAAATAATTCAAAAGTGACTAAATTACCCCGACAATGGCATCAACCGGTAGACCAAGAAATTGAGGTTCAACGAATTCTTAAGCTCAGCAAACCAATTCAAAAAGAATGGGTCAATTAAGGAAAGCCGTGGGAGTGGGAGCCAAGGAAAAACAAGTGAAATTCGTAATGTCTCAGGCGCAAGTGGAGTACGCACTAACAAGATATGTAAAAGGTGCTAAGGAGTGCACACCAAAGAGCATTGATTGGTCATCAACGCGAAAAGGAAAAGAGTGGGGAGCAAGTGTGTCCATTAAACAAAAGGAAAGAAGATATTTTCTTCTCCATGTGTACACGGAAAAACGTGTCAGCATTTAGGAAGAGAATATCAAACTATTTTCCTATAAAAGAAGAGAAGGGTGAGTATTCAGAGCAGAGGAAAAAGAGAAAAGAGGAAGAGAGATAAAAAGAGAGAATATGAAAGAAGAAATGAGGTAAGAAGCGGAGAAGACTCACGAGCACCGTCGCCCCTCTAACTCAAAGCAAACAAGGTAAAATGTGACTCTGGACCTTTACCTACTTCCCTTAGGATAATTTTTGGGTTAAGAACCAATAGTTCTTTGCCAATTGCACCAAGAAAATGTGCAAGGAGCGCAAGATATTCTTATGAAACTCAAGCTAGGATCATACTTGTACGGATTTTATTTGTTTATTTCATATGATTTATGCATTAGAACATTACATCTCGAGTGGATTCACGTTTGCCTTGGTGATTACATGGCCACACGTTACCATAACATCGAATATGACATGGGTCTTGAGCACGGGGAAATCTACTTTTGCATTTCATGATTTGTTTTGATCAAACCTGTTTAAATTGAAAATAAACCTTAACTACTTGAGCTTGCCTTAATGATTTTGTGGTTTACCCAATGATTTATCTTTTCCTTTAATATAACGGGGTCGAGACGAGTGCTCTCGGGTATATCAAAATCCACTCGATCTTTTTCAAATGTTATTCAATCAAATTTCTTAAAATGTTCTAAAACCATGATCTGCAAGTTTTGGTCATGAGATTTTGCATATAAGAGGAGATGCTGAGTTCGTTGTATTAAACAAGTAGTCATCTATGGCTAGATCCGGATATCGCCCATTCTACACGAGCGTTTTCAAATCAAATCCGATCAAAGCTCCTTATTTTTGATAATAAGATATTTTTAAAAGATAGATTGAGGTATTTTGCATTTCACCTGATGGAACATGGTGAAATTGCATTAGAACCATATACTCGTGGACCAGAGGCAATTCTGCTTGATCAAAACTGAATCTAACTCGATCGAAAGACTTAAAATGATGTATAATGATAGATCTAGGATTGGTTCACGAGCCACCACATGTTTGGGGTTAGATCTCACAAATTGCATGGCTTGGGTCTTAGAATTGCATGATAGGATGCATGTTGAGTGTTGCTTGTTGTGTGTTGTGTTTGCTGTGTTATGTGGTATAATCCTGGGGGCGAGTGGTGTCTAAAATTGGATGTTTAGGGAACCGTAAGCATTCATATCATCACAAATAAGGTAATCGTTTTAGGAACAAGGAGATGATGTAGCACTAGGCCGAACGTTCTGGGAACATGTATAAAGTGGTTAGCCTTCGGGGCAATTGTTGATGGTCATCACTGACAGGAAACTAGCTGGACGTCCCGCGGATGGGTAAAATGAGCGGCCTTTGGGTAAATGGTTACTAGCCTATATGGCCTGTGTGTGATGGCTGGATTTTATGGGAACGGGTAAAATGTGCAGCCTTCGGGCATTGATGTGTGGTTACTATTGTGTGTTAATGACATATAAAGTAGTGTGCATGATGTTATCATATTTTTGTTGCATATGAGTGCTTAAGAATTGTTGATTCTTGTGTTATAACTTCTTCTATGCTATTGTGTTGTCTAATGAGATTGATTAGGTCCTATTGCTAGTAAGAACTATCTTATAAGTGATAACTCACCCCTTTCTCCAGGGTATGCAAGAAATGGAACCCCATATTTGGACTTTGAGAGGCATGTGTACGAGGGTGGTCGGGTTGGGTCAGTTTTCATTCATGAAAAAATATGTGTGGGCTTGTGATCTCTCCACCTTGGAGTGTGTCATCAAGTTTATCACTACTTTTAAAGACTTTTGTTAAAATCATGTTGTATAAGTTTTCTTATTAAATGTAGTGCATTTTTAATGATTAATAAAGAGTTGTTCACCACCTAGAAATGATCGATACGTATATAACCTACCAGGTAGCTTAGGCACTGGTTAGGGTATTACATTTTACATAGAGTACTCAAAACAGAAAAGCTGCAAGTGCACAACCAAATCGTGTGTAGTACTTAAGGATTGATCCCATAGAGAGAAAGGGAAGTCACACAGATGAATCCTTTGAGAATATAACTAATATTTAGGTGGGTGTTTCTGGTTTTCTAAAACTAAAACTAATGCATCTAAAAGACAAAGTAAATTATACGGTTTAAAGGGTTAGGCGATGGGGACCTATCCGGGGACTTTGGTTCACAATAGTTTTAGTGATTTTCATAGAGTTTTCTCTAAGTTGGATTCTTGAACTGATAATCAAGTTAACTATCCCCGCAAACATATTTTGATACTCAAATTTTGCAAGCATCGACGTAAACATGCATGCATTGTCCTAGGTGTCTTAATTCGCATCACTCCATGACTCAACCTGTTAGCAGGCAATGGAGAAATCTGCTCTATCTAGATAGTTTAGAGGAAAGAGCAATATATTGGTGAGTCTTTCTCGTGGGGTTGGTGAAGAAAAAGTCTAGATGAAGAATCCTAATCATAAGATAGTGAGAAAATCTAATCTAACACCCTACAAAAATCATACCATATATCTCCTTCAAGTAACCCCCACTAAACCCAAAAAAAACTACTCATAGATGATCAAAGACACCATAGCAATATATGAGATGGAAAACATAATAAAATATCATCTAAAGATGGTTTTAGGGATATTCTTTTTTGAGTAATTGATCTTTTCCCTTAGATAAGTAGATTAAAAATCATGGAGAAAAGATATACGAAACGAAACAAGGAAGCAACGATCAATGTGATGAACTTAGTTATATCTTTGATGGTTGGGGGCGGCTTTGCTTCTCCTTATTTGCTATCTTTTCTTGGGTTTCATAAGGACTTGTATGTATAGTGTTTTGAGGCGGCAAACTTAGGTTTAAGGCTTCCCTACATGAATTATATGAAGTGATAATGTTTTGGTCAAAAGAGGCTTCAGAAGTGGACTGTCGCTCCATCGGGGCATGGTGGGGCGCTGAAGAGGCCTCTAGTGCTCCACTAGCTTCTGCTAAGGCGCTGGGCTTGTTCTACTGGAAATGTCTTTGGTGCTTTCATCATAACTTCTGATTGGCTAGATGGATTGGAATGATTTCAATTGTAGGTGAAACTTGACTCTTCTAGCTTTCCAATGTTATAAAGAACGTTGAATTTGGCTCACTGGAAGGTCTTCTAGAGTAGCCTTCAATTTGAAATTTAATAATTGTCTCATAACATGTTTTACTCCCTTTTTGATCCTTTTTGTTCAAGAACCTGTAAGGATTCTAAAGTCCACAATACTCAAAAATCCTTAAGAAAATATTAGTGTCACTTGAAATCTTTATTAAAAACATATGCAAAATAACTAAAATAGGTAAAAATATAATGTTATTAGTATGCGGTAAGTCCATTCTTGGGACATCGAAAGGATAGAAGCTAATGTGGTCTATTACGCTAGTGGGACTTTAGCTGATGCTCATATCAAGTATGCTACTACGGAGAAAGAACTTCTATCGATTGTGTTTTCTTTTGAGAAATTCATATCTTACTTGGTTGGTTCTAAGGTTATAGTTCACACTGATAATGTTGCATTGCGTTATCTGTTGTGTAAGAAGGATGTGAAACCTAGATTTTGTTGTTGGATACTGCTGTTACAAAAGTTTGATCTTGAGAATCACGACAAGAAGGGGATTGAGAATGGAGTTTCAAATCATCTTTCTAGGATATGAGTTTTTGCAGAGCTTATTATAGATGAAAATTTATGTGCGGAATATGTTTAAGTTTGAGCTTTACTTGAGCAATGCTACAATGAACAAGATGATGTTCATGTACTACGTCATAACATTGATGTCTACCATGGTTCACAGAATCTGGCAACTTCCTTTGTGCATATGAACCACCTATTATTCTCTGGATATGCAAAGAAGAAGTTTCCACTTGATGTGCAATATTACTTCTAGAATAAGCCTTATCTTTATAGGTGATGTGCATATAGTATGTATAGGAGCTGTGTTCCTGAAACTGAGGTAGAAGAGATTATATTTCATTGCCATGGTTCTAGTTACTTGATGTCTCAGGTTTTAAACCTTTCTTTATCACTGCAAGAGCACAGTGTCTGGAGAAAGACGCTGGGTGCATGGAATGTCGCATGGATCAATGATCAATAGTTATCTAACTAGACATGGAATAGTAAGAACCGTTCTTGAAATAGAATCACTACTGTAAATCTAACCTACTTGCGTAACATCAACTATCTAAACTATGAATTCCAGAACACTGAACTCGCGAATGAGTTTTTATAGACAAGTCATCATTCAATCAAGACTATATGTTCATATAGACGACTCAACTTCAACTCTCGTTGGCTAAAGATACTAAGTTCATCAATTGTTAATTATGATAACCTAACCTTCTCTCGCAGCACTAAATAAACATATAGATCAGATGCTAGGTAATTAGACTAACCTAAGCATTGAGAACACAAAAAATAAAAAAACCATATGATAAATCCCAAATCTATAACTTAACCAAATCAGATATTGAATCCATTTGAAAAACCATAAATCCAATTGGTAGATTACTCAGACATAGATGATGAAATTATAATATATTAAATTAAAAGCAATGATATCGGTTTAACAAGGGTTCAGAAAATACTTCTTGAGGAGATAAGATTCTTATCCCTTAAGCTATGGAAACGAAAACCTAAAAGCAATAATAACAAGTTGTAACTACAGAAAACTTGTGCAGTACTATTTATATAGAAAACCTAAGGCCTAAAGTCAATTGAAGAAGAAAAAGGAAATTCCACGTGTCTTGGATCAATCGATCCCTTCTTCAAAACACATCACTTCATTTAAATCATCATTCGGGTCGATCCTCTGTGATTTTTTCATTATTGATGTATCTCTTATTGATCCTTAAAGTCTTGAAACGTATAAAGCAAGTTTAATTGATCCTTTAAGCTCCAATGACTTGAAAACCTGTAAAAACTCTATACAAAGAGAAAAAGATACAAATGTAATCCTAAACTCGATAAAGACTCTAAATACATATGGAATCAAAGGTGGAAAACCCTTAAACCATGATACATCAATTCCCTCTGACTTGAATTTTTGCTTGTCTTCAAGCAAGAACAAACAAATGAAATCAAATATAGAAGAAATGTTAGAAAAACGAGAACTTACACACTCCTTTAGACTCCACCATACTAGACTTCCAATCCTTGAGAACTTAAAACAGATCAAAGAACCAGCTAGTATTACATGTACTTTACCAAAAGTATATCAATCATTACCGTACTCTAGCTCCTAAAATCCTAATGAATATCTGAAATCTCCATTCTTTACCCTTTAACATTCATTGGCTTCTCTTTAAAATGTGGTCTCACAAAGAGAATATTAATCGCAACAAGGGTTTGGAATGGAAGGATATTTTGATGGTGGATGAAGTGTTTAGCTCTGATGATGAGGATGAATGCAAGTCATGGCGCAAATCACAGTGAGATAAAGACCAAATGTTGTTGCTAATATAAAAAATTAGACTTACAAAGATTTTATTCCAGTTCTTTCTTTGTCTTTTTCCTTTCTTGGCTTTTCTTCTTCCTTTTTATTCTTTACGTTTAGGAGGTTGATCGATCAACTCCCTGCTTATTTTTTCTGTTTTGTTTTATATTTTTTCTTTCCTGAAAAATGGGAACCCGAAACTGGTTTTAGTCATACATTTTTTGCATTAAAGACAACTCCAATTTTTATAATCTAAGTAGAATAAGAGCATAAGTCTTATCAGAGATCCATAGAACATAAAGTTTTTCTGGTGCACATACTCTATAGTTTTTGCACTTGATTGCACATGATAATAATGTAACATAAGGCATGTCATCTGAATGAATGGATAGGGTGAAGGTGTGGTATCAAAATAAAGATGAGCCTAGCCATTCGGAGTTATGAAAAGAGTGGTAAAAATGTGGTTTTGAACTCCGAATGCTGTGATCCTATGTGCGATATCAAGCACCTGAATGAGAAGTTAACTCAATGTTAAAGGTCGCGTAATGATAGAGTCAACGTTAGTTCATTAAGATTTCCAAAATATAGGGACTTTTGGTAGTGTTGATCAACAAATGATTTTTCCAATCTTGTTGAACTAAGAACAATCACTTTTAGAAGTGTGTTAGAAAATCTTTTAGAAAGTCAATCAACACTAGATGAAATCCAAAAACAACAAAAGACTTTCCCAAGTTTTGACTCAATAAGATAAAGAAAACCAAAAGAAAATACAACATTAGTAACACAGAGAGCAAACACCCTTCCCCCAGACCTACTACACTGTGTCTTGATGTGAAATAAAATCAAAGGAACAAACCAAAATTAGGACGGAAGATCGATCGATCCAAATTGGAAATTAATTAATCCATCATGATTTTTGGAACTTATCCATTTCAGGGATCGATTGATCTGCTAATGGATCGATCGATCTATGTGTAATGAAACATTTAGAAAATTTGCATCCTCCGCATTTGGTACCTGTTCCTGAACACTTTGCATACGACATGACTGTACCTATCAAAACATAATATAAATGCATAAAGAATGAAGAAAACCTTGTGGGTTGCCTCCCATAAGTTCTTGTTTAATGTCGCAAGCCTGACTTTGATGATCCGTACGTTTATGGTGGATCCGTTAGAGGAATAGAGACTTCCTCATCTAGTACGTGATGCACATGGTACAGTATAAGACGATAGCCATTGATAATGAAATCACTACCATCTTTGCATAATAGATTAATAACTCCATAAGGCTAAACTTCCTTAATCGTAAAAGGACTGAATCAGCGCCATCTCAACTTCCCAAAAACCAACTTCAAGCGCGAGTTAAACAACAATACGTAATCGTTGACAGCAAACTCCTTGGGAATGATCTTCTTATCATGCCAAGACTTGGTGCGTTCCTTTTAAATCCTTATTTTTCTCATAACCATTTAATTCCAATTCATCGAGTTCACTGAGATGAATCAAACACTTATCTCCTGCAGACTTGTAGTCAAAATTCAGACGCTGTGTAGCCGACAGGGCCTTGTACTCGAGTTCCATAGGAAGATGACATGATTTCCCATAAACCAAGTTGAATGGAGTAGTCCCAATTGGAGTTTTATAACCAGTTATATATGTCCATAAAGCATAATAAAGCTTCAAAAACCAAAATTTTCTTGTAACTCTCACAGTCTTCTCGAGAATACTCTTGATTTCCCTATTGGAAACCTCAACCTATCCACTAGTTTAAGGACGATAAGGTGTAGCTACCTTGTGCTTGAAACCATGCTTCTTCAAAAGGTTTTTAAAGAGTTTATTGATGAAGTGAGTAAACCATCATTAACACCACTCTAGGAACACTGAACCTTGGAAAATCACGGATTTGAACATCTTAATCACCTCCTTTGAATCATTAATATGGCTAGCCATCGCTTCAACCCACTTAGATACAACAAGAATGTAGAGGTTACCAAATGAAGGCAGGAAAAGACCCATGAAGTCAGTCCCCAAAACTAAAACACCTCAACCTCAAATATGTAATTTTGTTGCATCTCATTCCTCTTGTTGACATTGCCATTCCGGTAGCAGGAATCACACTTAATTACACAATTATGAGCATCCTTGAACATTGTAGGCCACCAAAATCCAGCATACAATGCCTTAGACACCATCTTGAAAGTAGCAAAATGTCTTGCATAAGTCGAACCATGGCAATAAAAAAAATGTCAGCAACCTTGGTCTAAGGGATGCATCTGCGATATAATTCGTCTCCACTCCGCCTATAAAGGTAAGATTCATCCTAGAAGTATTGTCGTAGATCAAACAAAAACTTCTTCTTCGCATATCCACTAAAGTTCGGTGGTGGTTCGTCTACCCAATGGAATTTAGCAAAATCTGCGAACCAAGGAAGCTCATATGCGATATGTCGTATGACTTGTACATCAACCTTCTATTTGTAACATTGCTCGAGGACAACAACCACATAAATGTTCTCCTTATCCTAGGAAATCTGCATCAACTCTCATCCTAGAAAGATGATCCGCAACTCCATTCTCAATACCTTTCTTGTCGCAAATCTCAAGATCAAATTCTTGCAATAACACTATCCAATGCAACAATATACGCTTAGCATCCTTCTTAGATAAAAAAATAGTACAATGCAACATAGTCAGTGTGAATTATAACCTTAGAGCCTACTAAATAAGATTTAAACTTCTCACAAGTAAACACAATGGGTATAAGCTCTTTCTCTATAGTAGCGTACATAGTCTGTGCATCATCTAAAGTTTGACTAGCATATCTTTCCTATGACCTAAGATTTCTCCTACGATATAATCACTAGCATCGCACTATACCTCAAAAAGAAGATACCAATCTGGTGGCTGAACTATAGGTGCTCTAACCAATGCTTTCTTGGTCACGAGAAATGTACATTTATTAGTGAACTCAAAAGCCACATCCTTATACAACAATCGGGTGAGAGGTCTTGCAATTTTAGAGAAGGCCTTGATGAACCTTTTGTAAAAACCTCCTAATCCCCTTCACTGAATTAGGTGGCTGCAGGCCTATCATAACCTCGATCTTGGCTTTTTCAACCTCAATGTCGTACTCCAAGATCATGTGTCCCAAAAAGATCCCATTGGAGACCATGAAGTGGCATTTCTCCTAGTTGAGCACTAAATTCTTGTCCACACAGCGGTGTAGTACCCTGTACAAATCAAACAAAGAAATAGAAAAGGATGAGCCATAAACCAAATAATCATCCATAAAGACCTCTGTGATGTTTTTGATTAAATTGGTGAAGATAGACATCATGCATATCGAGAAAGTGGCTGGAGCGTTACATAGTCCGGATGACATTCGTCAATAAGCAAATGTGCCTTAAGGACATGCGAACGTCGTTTTCTCTTGATCATCATGATGGATCAATATCTGGAAAAATCCTGAATAACCATCTTAGAAACAAGAAAAAGGATAGTTAGCCAATCACTCCAACATCTGAACAACAAAAGGAAGAGGAAAATAATCCTTTCGAGTGTAACATTTCTTCTTATAATCTATGCACATTCTGTGTCCCATCAGAGTGTGCATATGAATCAACTTGTTCCTTTCATTGGTGAAAATAGTTCCCCCTCTTTTCTTTTGAATAACGTGCACTAGACTGGGCCATGGACTATCCGATATCATATAAATCACACCCACTTTAAGGAGTCTGAGGATTTCCTTTTTCACCACCTCTCTCATGTTTGGATTCCATCACCTTTGATGTTCAATTGATGTCTTTGATGGATAGTCAAAGTGTAAACGATGTGTGCATAGGTCAGGCGAAATCCCAGTGATGTCGTCCAAAGAATATCCTAGCATTTTCCTGTACTTATGAAACTCACGAAATAACAAGAGATTATAGCTTGCACTCAATTTAGCATTAACAATAACAAGATAATTAGAATTAGGTCCAAGATATGCATACCTTAGCCCCACTGGGACTTTCTTGAGTTCAAGCTTTGGAGCTTTCAGCTCGCTCGAGTCATCGCTCGCAGGGACGATTTGGCTATGCATATTTAATCGACTTTAAGACACAGGGATCAATTGATCCTAGCTGGGATCGATCAGTGAAGAATGTTTTGTAACCGATTCTCTGGGATTGACTCCATCAATATCTGTGGGATATCAGAATCAATTGAGACTACTTGCCTCATCTTCTTTGCCTCTACAGAGTTTCTGGATGGGATTATTCCTAAAACTTTATAAAAATCCAAAGCACATGCTAACTCTGTAGTTTCCAAACCCTTCTTCTTCCTTAACCAACGAAACATTTAAGGGGTTCTCCAAATGCACCTCCTCTATTATCTCATGAGTGATCTCATCTATTGTATCTATCCAGAAAGATTGTTCATCAATGGTGGATTTCTGTAACAACTTCTCAATGTTGATTTTCATAACCAACTCACTTAGATGAAAGTTAATATTTCCTTTATGTACATTGTTGATTCCTCATGCGGTTGTTAAGAAAGGTATACTGATGATGATAGGATCTTGTGGCTCTTCGTCAAGTTCTAGCACAATGAAATCCGTAAAGATCCAACATCCACCAATCTTAACAAGAATGTTTTCAAGTAATCCTTCTGGTTGTCGAGCATATCGATCAACTAAGACCAATGAGATCTTTGATATCATGAATGTAAACACCCCCAAGTGATTTGATACATAAAAAATGTTGAATTTGAGATCCCCAATAGTGAAAGATAGTGTGAAAATTCCTGGATCCTCACGCTTCTCAGGCAATTTATTATGCAATAAAGCGCTAAACTCATGTATAAGGATAATGGCACCATTCTCTAGTGTAATCTTGTTTATAAGGATGTCCTTCATGTATTTCTTCAAGGTCGAGACGTTTTTAACAGATTCCACAAAGAGTAGTCTTACTTGCAGCTCATCCAAAATGCCTTTCATCTTCTCGTACTTCTTTTTCTTGGATCTTGTTCTTTCTACGTGATGAGTACGAAATCTTAGGCACATAGGGTGGTGGAGGCACATATGGTGGTTTTATTTTAGAAGTAACAACGGTTCTAGACCTTGTGGCCTCTGTAGATCGATTTCAGGATGACTTTTCATGTGAAGAGTCAAGGATTCAATCAATACCAAGCGGGATCGGTTCATCATCAAATTTATCTGATATCTGTTTAGGAGATCGATCAATCCCTAGGGAGAATATATCAATCCCAATACCATGTGAATTCTGAGCAACTTGTTTCCACTCCTGAGCGTAATGGCTTGGACATACTGTAACACCCCGATCATTTCTAATCAAAGGCGCTACAATGACACTTAGAATATCTCATCCAAAGCTTCAGAACGAATCCAATGCCTCAGATGAAACATCCTTAGCACCATTCCTACTTATCCTCATTCCTAGCTTTTCAACCGGAATAAGAATTCGTAGTTAGTTTAGCTCGGACAAAACCAAATATCATACCGGAACTTAAGTCGTAATATACAAAACCTTTAACTTTATTTACTTAAGTTCCAAAACCACATTTTCAAACTTTCATAAGTATGTGTGCGCACAACAAAATCCATAAAACATTAAGTCATTTACAACATACATTTTTACAAAAAGGCCAACTCTACACCGACTTTACTTCGTTCCTTCTTTAACTCCGCTTTCTCTACCGCTTTCCTGCAAGGAAGGAGAATGAATAAGCAACTAATTTGCTTAGTGAATTCGGGTGCCTATCATGCATAAAATGATCCCACCAAACCCCAAACAAAATCACATCACATGGATCATTCACCGAAAATGAGATACAAAAATATGAACAATACATAGAACATTTTCTCGTCGATTCTCGTTCTCATGCACCATCCACAGCATCCATATTCCTTAGTTCATTCATCCTTTTACCTCGCTAACACACAGTCACTCAGACTGAACATGCTAACGATCCTGAATCTCGTTCATCATCTTACCTCATCCGACATGCAACCACTAAGGCTGAACATGCCGAGTGATCCGAACAACGCATCGTCATGCGACATACGGCTGGTGGTTGCGACCCAATCTCCCGTATGTATCACGATAGAGCGAGCTATGCCCACAACATACCGCTCTCATCGGACTAAGGACATATAGATCTGTCTCACCGAGCACGCCTCACCGCGCCTCGGAATCACAGCCGCGCACGCCTCACTGCGTACTGCGCTGACCACACTTAAACACATGCATCATACCACACAAAATTATGCATGTTTCAATCCATATCAAGCCACTTTACTTGGCTACTAAACCAATTTCCAGTGGTGAATCAATTCAATTCAAGTCTCGGCATCAAAGAAATCATCAAGTAAGCCACCAAATAATTCCTCCGAGAACTTAACATACTAACCATTTAGTATTCATGCATCTTACATCTTATTCATGTATATGCATCATTCACCACGAAATAAACAAAGAAAAACCGAACTCACAGTCTAGGTTTAGGCAATACTGTTCTGCCGACCGAATAAACTTGTCTGCGGAACAGAAATTCTTCCAAAAATCAGTCTTTTCCTTGTCTTTTCTCACGAAATCCTCTTCTTTTCTTCTCCGCGGATTCTTCTCCACACTTAGAATTTCTTAGAGATTTTTCTAAACTTAATGAGAAAGGAAGTGGACTAATATTTATAGGATTAGAAGACTTAAGGTGAAGGAAATCTCAGCTCCAAACTTGGTGACACCTCCTCCATGAGTCATCAAGAAGACTTCATTGGAGGGTAAGCCAAGCTGCTTGCCACCACCTTCCTCCTAGGTTGCTTCCCATAAGCACCTAGCCACCACCTATCTGCTAGGCTACTTCACAGAAGCACCTCGCCACCACCTACCTGCTAGACTACTTCACAGAAGCACCTCGCCACCACCTACCTGCTAGGCTACTTTACAGAAGCACCTCGATTCCTCTTAACTGGTCTAACTCTTTCTCCCGCTTAGTTTTTCTCATTCCGACTAGTCCACCGATCACAATCAATTCCCTTACCATGGATTCCTTCTTTCCGAGGCTGTCTTACTTCGTTGGGTCACCACTTACTCCAAATTCCCACTTTTCCGTCCATAACTTCCTTATGCTCTAGGGCAATTCTCGTTCTGTTTCCGGTTTAAAGAGAGGGTCACTTCATTCTCCCCCCCTTATTAGAATTCGTCCCAAATTCTTAAGTTTTGTATTTATGCTTCATCTGTAAACATTTCCGGATAATCTCTCCGGAAATTTTCCTTATTTTCCCAAGTCACAATTATTCGGTTTCGCTTTCCCCAAAAGACTTGGATTTGTCGGAGCTCTCGGTTCTTTAGTCGTTTAATCCTTCTTTCTCCCACCCGAATTGGTCCTTCCGGGTAAGTAAGATTAGTGCGGAGCTCCTCTATTCGCTGTGGTTCTACCGCAGTCGGATCCCTTATGTACTTTCTAAGCATAGATACATGGAACACTGGATGTAAGGCCATATCCGAGGGAAGTTCTAGCCGGTAAGCTAATTCTCCAACTCTTCCCACAATTTTATAAGGCCCTATAAACCTAGTAGCCAATTTCCCAACTTTTCCAAAACGGTATTTACCTTTTTGGGCTGCTACTTTCAAGTACACCCAATCTCCCACCGCAAAGACTAGTTCTCTCCGATTTTGATCCGCATACTTCTTTTGACGATCCTGGGCTTTCTTCATATTTATCTGTACCATTTTTATTTTCTCTGTGGTCTCATCTACGATACTTGGTCCAAACAGTCCTCTTTCCCCAATTTCAGTCCAACATAACGGCGTTCGGCATGGTCGCCCATACAAAGCTTCGTAAGGAGACATGCCGATACTCGAGTGATAACTGTTATTATAGGAGAATTCTACTAATGGTAAGTGTTGTTCCCAAGATCCGGCCCAATCCAATATGCACATTCTGAGCATGTCTTCAATGGTCCTTATAGTCCTTTCCGTCTGACCATCGGTTTCAGGGTGAAAGGCTGTACTAATATGTAGTTGGGATCCTAAAGCATTTTGGAAAGCTCGCCAAAACTGAGCAGTGAATCGAGGATCTCGATCCGATACAATATTAGCCGGTACTCCATGGAGTCGAACAATTTCCTTTAAGTATAACTCTGCTAGCGTCGCTACTCGATCTGTCACTTTGATCGGTAGTAAATGTGTAGACTTAGTCAAACGGTCTACTACCACCCATATTGCATCATTGCCTCTTCCCGGTGCGGTCGGTAATCCTGTTATAAAATCCATTGCAACAGCTTCCCATTTCCACTCCAGGATTGGCAGGCTTTGTAATAATCCTCCGGGTAATTGGTGTTCGACCTTGACTTGTTGACAAGTCTGGCACTGAGCCACCCACTGAGCTACTGATCTTTTCATTCCCGGCCAATGATAGTACCGTTTGATATCTCGGTACATCTTAGTACTTCCAGGATGGATACTAAGTAATGATTGATGCGCCATCTTTAGAATTTCGTTCCTTAATTCCCGTCCAGCAGGAACTGTAATTCTTCCATTTAATAGGAGTGTACCATCACTAGCTATGTGATACCCCTTCTCATTTTGTCTATTAGTACTTTCCAGCTCTTCTATAATTTTCTTTAAGTTCGAATCTTCTTGTTGTTCCTCACGGATTCTTTGAATCAGTCCAGCTTGATTCACCACTTGGAGTCCTAATGGTTCACTACTTTCTCCTTCAAGAGCCGCTAGACTTATCTTTTTAAATCCGTCTTGTAAAACATCTAAGTCCTTTTCAACGTTTACATTAACCTATCTGCGACTTAGAGCATCTGCTACCACGTTTGCTTTTCCGGGATGGTACATGATTTTCAAGTCATAGTCCGCGATAAATTCCATCCATCTCCGTTGTCTCAAGTTAAGATCGGGTTGAGTGAATAGATACTTGAGATTTTGATGATCTGTGAAAACTTGGACAGTTTCTCCATAGAGATATGATCTCCATATTTTCGTGCAAACACCACTGCGGCCATCTCTAAGTCATGAGTGGGATAGTTCTCTTCATGCTTTCTTAACTGACGTGATGCATAAGCAATAACTTTATCATTTTGCATCAGTACACAACCCAAACCTACTCGAGATGCATCAGTGTACACCGAGTAAGGTTGACCACGTTCAGGTAATGTTAAGATAGGTGCTGTCGTCAAGGCTTCTTTCAATTGTTCAATTGCTTCTGATGTCTTTTCATCCCACTGGAACTTAACTCCCTTTCCCGTTAATCGATTTAACGGCTTAGCTTTAGTAGCAAAGTTCTTGACAAACTTACGATAATACCCAGCTAAACCCAAGAAGCTTCGGACTTCAAAAACATTGGTTGGCTGGGGCCAGTCCTTGATTGCAGCAATCTTCTCGGGGTCAGCAGACACACCATGTTCCGATACTCGGTGGCCTAGGAACCCAATTTCATTTTTCCAAAAGCTGCACTTGCCCAGCTTAGCAAACAATTTTTGTTCTCTTAAACGGTCCAACACCAGCCTTAAATGCCTTTCATGATCTTCGGTACTTCGAGAATATATAAGAATATCATCAATAAAGATGATTACGAACTCATCTAAGTAGTCTCGAAAGACTTCATTCATTAATCTCATAAAAGCTGCTGGGGCATTAGTTAAGCCAAAAGGCATTACGACAAACTCATAATGTCCATACTGAGTTCTGAAGGCGGTTCTCTGAATGTCACCTTCTGCAATCGGAATTTGATGATAGCCAGAAGCAAGATCAATCTTAGAAAATACTTTGGCTCCTTGTAACTGATCCAATAATTCATCAATTCTTGGCAATGGATACTTATCCTTAATGGTTACGTTATTGATTCCTCGATAATCAATACATAACCGCATACTCCCATCCTTCTTTTTCACAAATAGAACCGGGGCTCCCCAAGGTGATGAACTTGGTCGAATAAAGCCTTTATTCGAAAGGTCTTCCAATTGATTCTTAAGTTCCGCCAATTCCGCTGGGGCCATACGGTATGGTGCTTTCACTATCGGTACTGCACCTGGTTCTAGAGTAATTGTAAAGGGGTTTGCGCGTGATGGTGGTACTCCTTCCAAAGGTTGGAATACATCCTGAAATTCCTTGACAATTGAAATTTCTTCTAACTTCAGTTCCTCCTTTGTATCGTCTTTAGTTATAGTCAAGGTGACTAAGTATGCTTCTCCTTTTCTCAATTCCTTTTCAGCTCTTATAGCCGATATTATGGTTGCTCCAACACTTGGACAAATTCCTTGGAAAGAAACAAACGATCGTCCATCTCTTTCCCATGTAACTAAACCCTTTCCACAATCCAGTAGGACCTGATAAGTGGATAGCCAATCCATTCCCAATATTACCTCATGATGGACTAGCGGGACAACCAACAGATTTGCTGAGAAGATCATCTCGCCAATCTTTACCGGAATTCCCATTACACAGTTCGTGGCATGGAGTATTTGGTCACCAGGTGTTCTAATTGGCACACTTACTTTTACATTCGTAAAATTTCCCGCAAAACCCTTTACCACTTCGGGTGACACAAAACTATGCGTACCACCCGAATCAAACAATATGTGCGTCAAAATACCTCCTACACGTAACGTTCCTACCATCCAATCATTTCTTACTTTTACTCACATTATTATTATGCATGTAATCATCATGTAAACAAATGCATCAAGTTAAATCAAAGTAAGAACCCAACATACCTGTAATGGGTCCTTTAGGAGGACAAGACGGTCCGGGTTTCTCTGCGTCTAAAGCATATACTCTACCGGCAATCGCATGTCTCTTAGGGGCTTGTCCTATAACGGGACGGTTTCCTGGAGCATCCATAGCTAAGGTTTGCACTATTGGTGCTGGTTGTCTTCGTGGACAAGATGTGGCATAATGCCCCCTCTCGTTGCATACAAAACATATAATACTCTCCGACAACACTCTGGCTACCGGGTTTGGGCATGCTCTTTGCAAATGCCCCTGTTGTCCGCAACGATAACATCTCGGTAGTCTTTCTACCGGTCTTACAGACATTCGCGCGCCCCTACTCGGACGCCCTCTGCTTCGGTTTTCTTGATTCCCTGGACTTGGCCTGTGTTGTCCTGAATCTCTTACCAAACTGGGTCTTGCAGCTTGAGCTCTCTCCGCTGCTAACCCTTCCTCTACATTCACAGCCCTTTCTACCAGAGTGGGCAGGTTATCAAACTCTACTACTTGCAAGCGACTCCACAGTTCTGGTTGAAGTCTTTGCATGAACTTACGGGCAACTGCCCGCTCATCATTTGGTCCATAACGTGCATATTGTCGAAGGCGCGTAAACTCAACTTCATAATCTCGTACTGTTCTATTCCCTTGTTCCAATCCCAAATATTGTCTTTCCAATCGGTCCTGGGCTTCGACAGGAAAATATTTCCTCAGGAATTCTCCACGGAATTCAGACCATGAATATGATGACGAGTATCGTCCGTATCGTCTTTCCAAGGCACACCACCAATTAAATGCATCTCGGTTTAGGTAGTGCACAGCCACATCCTTCTTGAACTCCTCTGGACATCGAGTAGCACTAAAATTCTTCTCGATATTCCTCAGCCAAGCATCGGCCTCAAAGGGATTTGTTCCTCCTTCAAAATGTTCTGTTCCCAGGTTTCTCATCATTGTTACCACTTTTAAGTAATCTGGGGGCGGAGCAGAACGACTTGAACTTGCATGAGGGTTTTGGCGGTCTAGACGATCAATCAAATCATGTACGAGGGTCATCAAAGGATCCCTCCTTCTCGCTGAATCCCTTTGTATTTGATCTCGTAGATTTTCTCTATTGCTTGACAATGAGGCTTCTCCTCGTTCATTCACATTTGATTCCCAATTTCCAGGATTGTTCCCTTCCAGATGCTCAGTGTTGCCTAATGTCTCCCCCACCGATTCTCTAGGTGAGGATCCTTCAGGTTCTTGAGGTAATGAATCCTCAGAAGTATCTGAGTCGAATATAGTCCTGTCATGTCGGACTAATGCTTCACGGAGGTGAACACCCCCTCGAAAGGCTCTACGTGGAGGCATCTGCAAGGAAATACTACGGTCAAAACTTAATCAACGAAGACAAAGAGGAACAAGCCGGTTTCCTATAAGCCTTTTTGCGACACATTTTGACTCGATAAAACTCAAAAATTTAAGTCCCGAATGAGCATCATAACCATGCTCTGATACCACCTTGGAACACCCCCGATCATTTCTAATCAAAGGTGCTACAATGACACTTAGAATATCTCATCCAAAGCTTCAGAACGAATCCAATGCCTCAGATGAAACATCCTTAGCACCATTCCTACTTATTCTCATTCCTAGCTTTTCAACCGGAACAAGAATTCGTAGTTAGTTTAGCTCGGACAAAGCCAAATATCATACCGGAACTTAAGTCGTAATATACAAAACCTTTAACTTTATTTACTTAAGTTCAAAAACCACATTTTCAAACTTTCATAAGTATGTGTGCGCACAACAAAATCCATAAAACATTAAGTCATTTACAACATACATTTTTACAAAAAGGCCAACTCTACACCGACTTTACTTCGTTCCTTCTTTAACTCCGCTTTCTCTACCGCTTTCCTGCAAGGAAGGAGAATGAATAAGCAACTAATTTGCTTAGTGAATTCGGGTGCCTATCATGCATAAAATGATCCCACCAAACCCCAAACAAAATCACATCACATGGACCATTCACCGAAAATGAGATACAAAAATATGAACAATACATAGAACATTTTCTCGTCGATTCTCGTTCTCATGCACCATCCACAGCATCCATATTCCTTAGTTCGTTCATCCTTTTACCTCGCCAACACACAGTCACTCAGACTGAACGTGCTAACGATCCTGAATCTCGTTCATCATCTTACCTCATCCGACATGCAACCACTAAGACTGAACATGCCGAGTGATCCGAACAACGCATCGTCATGCGACATACGGCTGGTGGTTGCGACCCAATCCCCCGTATGTATCACGATAGAGCGAGCTACGCCCACAACATACCGCTCTCATCGGACTAAGGACATATAGATCTGTCTCACCGAGCACGCCTCACCGCGCCTCGGAATCACAGCCGCGCACGCCTCACTGCGTACTACGCTGACCACACTTAAACACATGCATCATACCACACAAAATTATGCATGTTTCAATCCATATCAAGCCACTTTACTTGGCTACTAAACCAATTTCCAGTGGTGAATCAATTCAATTCAAGTCTCGGCATCAAGGAAATCATCAAGTAAGCCACCAAATAATTCCTCCGAGAACTTAACATACTAACCATTTAGTATTCATGCATCTTACATCTTATTCATGTATATGCATCATTCACCACGAAATAAATAAAGAAAAACCGAACTCACAGTCTAGGTTTAGGCAATACTGTTTTGCCGACCGAATAAACTTGTCTGCGGAACAGAAATTCTTCCGAAAATCAGTCTTTTCCTTGTCTTTTCTCACGAAATCCTCTTCTTTTCTTCTCCGCGGATTCTTCTCCACACTTAGAATTTCTTAGAGATTTTTCTAAACTTAATGAGAAAGGAAGTGGACTAATATTTATAGGATTAGAAGACTTAAGGTGAAGGAAATCTCAGCTCCAAACTTGGTGACACCTCCTCCATGAGTCATCAAGAAGACTTCATTGGAGGGTAAGCCAAGCTGCTTGCCACCACCTTCCTCCTAGGTTGCTTCCCATAAGCACCTAGCCACCACCTATCTGCTAGGCTACTTCACAGAAGCACCTCGCCACCACCTACCTGCTAGACTACTTCACAGAAGCACCTCGCCACCACCTACCTGCTAGGCTACTTTACAGAAGCACCTCGATTCCTCTTAACTGGTCTAACTCTTTCTCTCGCTTAGTTTTTCTCATTCCGACTAGTCCACCGATCACAATCAATTCCCTTACCATGGATTCCTTCTTTCCGAGGCTGCCTTACTTCGTTGGGTCACCACTTACTCCAAATTCCCACTTTTCCGTCCATAACTTCCTTATGCTCTAGGGCAATTCTCGTTCTGTTTCCGGTTTAAAGAGAGGGTCACTTCACATACTCCTTAGGTTTGGCTTCAGGCTTACATGGATAAGTTCCTGGTGGTGTCTTAACAAATACAACCATCTAAGAAACTTGTGTTTGCAAAAACACGCATATGAGTACTAAGGTTCTCAGACTTCCTGTTAAGCTCACTGTACATCCCATCAACCTTAGTATTGATCTCACTAACAAAATGCTTCTGACCATGAAGAACTTGCTAGAACATGAACTTAACCTTGTCTTGAGAACCAAAATTCTCAAATTGATGCATAGGTTAAAATCCCGAATTACCATAACAAGCGTTCTTGTTCTGATATCCCTGATTGTATTGGCTACTTCTTGTTCTGATTTCCCTGATTGTATTGGCTACTAAGTTGGGATAAATGGCTTAGCTTGAATGTTTCATGGAGGATAGACCTTATCTTCGGGGTTCTCGACGTTGTTGCTTCTATAGAAGAGATTTGGATCATTCATATAGTTATGAATGAATCCCTAATTCGGGAAGTTTCCTTTTCCTCCTATGATATTAAACTCTTCTTTATCGTTAGCCCCATCATAAACAAATTCCTGTGAATCCTGATCCTAAAAAATGTTCACTATCCATCTCTAAATCTTCAAGAGCATGTCAACCTTAGCAGTAAGATCCTCAATTGCCTTATTACTTCTAGCAACTCTTGTTCTCCTATCGTAATTTGTTTGCTGCTTGGTTCTTAATCAACTCAGTCTCTTCTTCAAGGGTGTTATTCATGAAATCCCTTTTACTTGCTGTATCTAGAGCCATTTGGTATTTTTGTTCTATTTCACTGTAGAAGAAATTCATCTTGTCTGACTCGGTGTAGCTCTGATTCGGACAATTTCTCAAATACTCCTTGAACCTATCCCATGCTTCATAGTAGGATTCAGTGGCATCCTACTGGAATGTAGCTATCTTTTTCTTAAGAGCATCAGATATAAACTTGGTGAAGAACTGATTCAATTGCATTGTCCCCAATTAGTTATAGATCCAGACTTCAATGAATTAAGCCACATGTAGTCCTTTTCACTCAGTGAGAACGAGAATAGCTTACAGCGTAAGTAGTCTTGTGGCACGCCATTCGACCTAGTAGTGCTGTAGATATCTTCAAAGATATCAATGTGATCCATAAAATTCTTGGTAGAAAGCATGTGGATTTGATTATGCTTGACTAGCGTAATGATATGAGGATTGACCTCATAGTCTTACCTCTGAATGACGGGTGGAGTGATTGCTGAACGGTTTTTGTAATTGGTATGTGGTGTATCTTGCTCACCTAGAGTTACCTATAGCTGGGGTCTGTTGTTCCCCGTCGGAGGTGCAACAAGGCCTATGCAGCAAGGTCCTTTTGGTGCATAACTTCAGCCTCTGCGTGTTGCTACTCAAGTTCAACTTGTTGAAGTGCTGCAATAGGAACTTCATTATCATCATTGGGATCATGTATCCCTATACTAAGTTCAAGCTGATGTTGTTGTCCAGCCATCCTAGCTTCTTTCTTGGCTTTGATGTTAGCACGTATTGATCTGGTCAGCTCCTCATTACTTAGATGCACACGTTGTCAGACCCATGGCTTTGTAATTGTATGCACCTAAGAAACAAAAGTAGGCAAAATCGATGCGTAAGAAAAATTAAAGTAGGGATTGATTGATATGTAAGCGGATCGTTCATTCTATGGTGCAAAAAATAGAAAAAAAGATCATATACGAGATCCAGAACAAAAAATCGTAAGCTAACTAGTAGTCTCCGACAACAACACCAAAACTTTGACATCTCAGGTTTTCAACCTTTTTCTATTACTGCAAGTGCACAATTATATATATAGGATATTAAATTCATAGAGACTAGAGTTACACTATGAATTTGTAATGAATCAAATAGAGATAGAACAAAATATGGATTCTACAATGTCACGACTGCAGAAATTAATAACAATAAATTAAAATAAAGTTCTTATATGGAACTAACCTGCTCTCGTAGTGCTAAATAAATATGTAGATCAGATGCTAGGTGATCAGACTAATATAACCATTGAGAACACAAAAGATGAAGAAGCATATGATAAATCCCAAATATATAACTTACCCTAGTCAATCATTGAATCCCTTTGAACAAATGCTAAACATAACTGGTTGATTACTTAGACATAGATGATGAAATCATAATAGATGAAATCATAATAGATAAATATAATGATTGCATAAAATAAATCAAAAGCAACGATATCGGTTTAACAAGGGTTCATAATGCACTTCTTGAAGAAATGAGATTCTTCTCCATTAAGCTATGAAAACAAAAACCTAAAAGCAATAATAATAAGTTGTACTACAAAAAACTCGTGCATCACTTTTATATAAAAAACATGAGGCCTAAAGTTGGTTGGAGAAGAAAATAGAAATTCCACATGTGTGGGATCGATCGATCTTGAAGGAGATCAATCGATCCCTACTTTAGAATGCACCAGTTCATTTAAATCATCAGTAAGGTCGATCCTCTATGATTTGGTTGATCCCATTGTATCTTCTATTGATTCTTGAAGTCTTGAAATGGCTAAAGCAAATCCAATTGATCCTTTCAGCTTCACTGACTTGAAAACCTATAAAAACTCTATACAAAAGGGAAAAAGACACAAAACGTAATCCTAGACTCGATAAAGACTTCAGATACATATGGAATCAAAGTTGGATAACCCTTTAAACATGACACATCATTACGCATGGCACTTTTCCACATTCAAGACGGTTTCTAAGGTGTTCAAGGATGCTAATGAGTTTGTGACTAAGTGTGATGCATGCCAAAGGAAGGAAAACATAAACAAGAGGAATGTGATGCCACCAAATTTCATATTAGAAGTTGAGGTATTTGTTTGTTGTGGAAGTGACTGCATGGGAAAATTTTCACAATCTTATAACTTTACATTCTTGCTAATGTGGATAATGTATCTAAATGGGTTGAAGCTATGGCGAGTCCTACAAAAAATTTAAAGGTAGTTTTTAAAGTGTTCAAATCCGTGATTCTTCTTAGGTTCGGTGATCCTAAGAGTGGTGATTAGTGATGGTGGTTATCACTTCATCAACCAGCTATTTGAGAATCTTTTTTGAAGAAGCATGGTGTTAAGCACAAGATAGCAGCATCCTATCATCTTCAGACTAGTGGACATTTGGATATCTCTAATCAAGAGATAAAGAGTATTCCGGAGAAGGTTGTGAGTACACCAAGAAATGATTAGTTTTTGAAGTTTGATGATGCTCTTTGGGAATACAAAACCGCTTATAAGACACCCATTGAACTACTTCAAAAAATTTAGTCTATCAAAAATCCTGCCATCTTCCTTTGGAGCTCGAGTACAAAGCCCTTTCGGCAACAAAGCACATGAACTGTTACCTTAAGTCTGCATGCGACAAGCATTTGATTCAGCTCAATCAACTTGATTAGCTTCCTCTAAACGCTTATGAGAATCTACAAGGAACACACCAATTCTTGGCATGATAAGAAGAAAATTCACAAGAATTTTACTGTCAAAGATCAAGTGCTGCTATTCAACTCACGCTTGTAATTGTTTCCTAGGAAACTAAGATCATAGTGGTCTGGTCCTTTTACGATCACAAAGATTAGGCCTTACAAAGTTATTGCTCTTTGGAACAAGATGGCGGTGAGCTCATTGTAAATCAACAACGTCTCAAACTGTATCATGCGCATCACATTCCAGATGAGGAAGTCTCTAGTCCTCTAATGGATCATTCTCTTGCTTAGGTGTCATTACAATCAGACTTGTGACGTTTAAAAAACGCTTCTATGAGACAACCCATAGGTTCTTTTATTGTACTCAAATAATTTCCTAAATTATATTATTTATTTTTGGACTGATTTGAGTCCGGTCATTCAAAGCCCAAAAAACGCTCTAACCCAAACAGGCTCAACCTCAAACTTTTGGCCAATCCTGGTGTTTTTAGGGTCAAACTTTGGTTTTTTTGTAACACCCATCTCCTTAATACTTTGTACTCGCTTTACTAGATTTTTCAATTATTTATTCATTTCCTCTGAAAATTGGTTAGCAAACATACTTTCTAGGAAACCTTTTTTTAATTAAAATCAACTAAAAATAAACTCGTCTTGAAACATCTTGAGAAAACCTTAAAGAGTCTAACATAAACCGTGATAAATCCAATAACAAAGATATTAAATAATAACCAAGATCCTTGAAAATAACACCAAAATCGAGACAGACTTGCGCAAATACTCACAACCCTCAAGTTGATCTGAAAAAGGAAAAAAAGAGGGAGTAACGAATTACTCAGTGAGAGAATCCTCTTCGTCCACTGGAAAAGACACAAAAACATATAGTTTGTATCACTCTGCAAAGCTATAGTACACATGTTTTTCCTCTTTCCCACATCAAGATCTCCACATCATATCATGTTCAACCGTCTCTTTTGTGCATATAACCTATCTTTTCCACTAGGCTCGTCAAACAGGTAGTGGGCTACAATGACATGTCGGTCCATTGTAGTCCAAATTCCACTGTTTTCCACTGTTCATCATAATATCATAATATATTGTCATCACAATGACATCACATAGAAAAATATCACATAACACCTGTTATAAAAAAATCATCAAATCATCATGTTATGAAACAATCATCAAATCATCATGTCCATCAACAAGTTATGAAAATAAAACAATAAGATATAATTCTATACGAGAGAATCCAAAAGAAAAGAAAATGGAAATATGGTATCACACTTCCGCAAATTACACCCTCACCTTAGCCACTTTGAAGATGGAAAAAAATCGCTTTTCTTTTGGATATATTTGTTGTCCCTAGTTTTACATCATGTTTCCATGTGATCTTGATGTTAAAATTGGTTCTTCTTTAACTAGAAGCTATCTCCAGGTACTTTGAGAGTCTCTGAAAAGTTTCAGGAAAAACAAACTCTTGTTCAACTGATGTCTCAGATTTTAAACCTTCTCAATACTTCAAGTGCACAATTGTGTATAGTAGTAAACATTAGGGTCAAGTTCCATAGAGACCAAAGGCATGCTACAAGTTGTGATAAAACGAGTAAAGCTAAAGTAGAAATATGGTTGTTTGTTGTCACTATTGCATAATGTAAATAAAAAAGTAAATAAAACAATGTAAATATATGATGCAGAATTCCCCAAGAAGCTACACTCAATAGATCGATGGATAATCCTAGAGTGGATGAAGGCGTGTATGACTCAATACGAAATTGTATAAACCTATGACGAAGCCCCTTGTTTAACTCTTCAAGAATTAAGGCGGTGGAACAGTGGATGGAGAGAGGCATCTATGTGCCAATACAGAGGTGTATGAACCTAAGACCATCATCCTTGTTTGAACTTCTCAATATCCTTAGTTAATAGAATGGGCACACAAACGTTATGGGCTACGTTTGATATAACGGATTAATCTCTTAGATTATTTGATAAGAAGAAAAAAGCTTATTCATTTCTCAAATGAGATTACACGAATATAAAGAGAAGAAGATTTGAAAAGAAAGAAAAGTAATAAATTGTCTTGGAAAACAAAAGAAATAAAAAGAGTTGATTGACCCTTGAGATTATTTTCCTTTCTTCGGAGAATGCCCCTTTGGATCATTTTGCTTCCAACTCCTTAGGATAACTCTTAGGATCATTTTCTTTCCTTTTGACATTATTTTCGTCACTTCTCTTTGTCTACAAAATAAACTTATTATATTGGGCTTTCTTGGACTTGTATTAGTAACAAGGCAGGCTAGACTTGATCAACAACATGTCCAATGGATTTTTGAAAGTCTTCCTTGTCTAGAATAGGCTGAATCAAAATAATAAATGCTTCATGGAATTTCTTAAGTCTGGCTTGAGTCATTGGTCAATATGGTTCAAGCATATCTTCCACTGGTTCAAGCTTAGCTTCCATTTGGTCGTCCTTATTGCTTCCCATGATCACATCAATATATCGAGACAAGCATTGGGCATAGGGAATGTTGCATATATCAATGATTGGAAATTTGATTATAAAGCATACGATGATGAGAAGAAGTTTAAGGTAGCAACCTTGAGGCTGAAAGGTTATGATAACTTTTGGTTGAATACTCTTAAGATGCAGCATGCGAGAGAAGGCAAGACCCATATTAGGTCTTGGGAGAAGTTGAAAAGACTTCTTAAGAAGAGATTAGTACCAAATTATTATATGGAAGAACTATTCACAAATTTTCACACTAGTCCTTATAATTCTGGTTCTTCTTAAATCCGTTGGTGGTTGTAAAGGATGAAGTTTGTAGTAGCGAGAAAATGAATCTGAAGGCTACAATTCCACCTAAAGATTTTGTTGAAAAGAAGAATTATTTGAAGTGTCAACGATTTAGTTTTGTCAGGAAGATTCTCTTGATTTAGAAGAAGCTGGTCAGAAAGTACAACATGAAGAAGTCAATGAACAATCTGATACAAGATATGTGTTGGGAATTCATGAGGATTTGCATTCAATTCCAGTTGAGGAAAAAGTGAAACAAGAGTAGATTACTCAACTTGAATGTATAAATCATGAGGAGGTGTGAATGCATAACTTGAATGCATTACTCTGCATCTCTAAATCCACGTTTTGATCATAAAACACCATGTTTTCTGTCCAAAGCAACCTAAAACCTGTGAAGACTCTATAGAGGACTAAAAAGTCTAAAGAAAGAATATAAATCAATAAAGACTCCAAATACTTATGGAATCAAAGGTTAAATTCCTCAAAACCATGACACACAATCAACCAATAGACATAACTTGATAGACAGTTTTTAGATGCACGTTGTACAAAATTGTCCCGGTAAAAAGGTCATAAATCCCAAACTAAACAACAAAACGCTAAGATAAGATACAGAGACCTAGAAAATGGGTTATGAATCTCTTTATCAAAAATCAGATCCAACGGATCAATTTGAAACCCCCAATGCGACTTCTCCTCTATTCGGTCGCATATTCATACTACACAGATTAAGCCTATTCATATTTTTAAACCAAAATCTCTGAATGAATAAACTTTTGCGGAGTTAGCTATATTAGGATGTCAGGAATTTCCTTCCCATGTTTAACATCGATCAAAATAGTTTTGTTCATCCATTTTCTTTCCATACCAGAACTGATCATATCTGCGGTGGTTAGAGATTCATACAGTTTGTAATAGACAAGAAGAAACTGCGATATGATTTAACACATACCTCTGATAAGGAAGAACTTAAATTTTTTGGGAAGATAAGACTCAGGACTTTCCATTTGTATATTTGTTGTCACATGGTTCCTCACAGTTCGTCAGGAAAGCATTCCACTAGGTGATTTCTAGGGTTTATTCTACCGAGGAGCAAATCGAACAGGGGCGCCATCCCCCTTGCATGCCTCTCAGAGTCACAAGTTATTCCTTTATATATAGGTGAAGAGATTATGATTAGCCTTAATGTGCTTATGATAGGCCTAATTTTTATAAAGATCTAAAATTTTATAACGTGTCCATGTCACAAAATTGGGTTGTTATATTTTATTCTAATTGATATCTTTAAATACAATAAGGCCACAAAATCTTGTTCTACTTTCTAAAAATGTATATTCACATTTTTAATCTCAACACGAATATGTAACCAATAAATATTATTTCTTAAGTAGCATCATTTCAAAACGATATTAGAAATATGTGTTGTTCTACTTTTTTTATTATAAAGTAATTATATATTTAGAGACTTAATGTCTACATATAAAGAAATTTCTAAAAAGTTATTGTCTTGTCTACCAATATATATATATATATATATATATAAAGCTCTCCGTTTGTAGAGCATTACTTCATATATTTTTCTGGTAACCTTATCAATTAATATTTCAAAATTTTAGTTTATTATTTAGTCAAACTTTTGCAAACTTTTGGTAAAGTATTGATTTAGCAACGTTACGTTTTATTGCGAGGATAATTTTGGTTGGTTCTTGTTTGACCTATCAATATTTTGGTAGATTTATTCGTGTATATGATTTTTGGCAACCTAATTAAATTTATAGGTAAAATTTTTAAATCTTAAAAAAAATATTAATGTAAAATTTTGGTCATCTTTCCCTATAAATTGTTAGAGTTATGTTTACTCTTGGCAAATATTCTCGTCTTCCTCATTTATCTCCCTTTGAAAAATCTCCTCGACTTTCTCATTCATCTCCTCTTGGTTAGTCTCCTCGTCTTCATCTCTTTGTGTCTTCCTAACTTTGGATTGTGTCATGTATATATATTTTTGTACATCCTTTGTTCTCAATTATCAAATTAAGTGTTTCACACATCTTACAAAATCTTATAAATCAAATTCAGTATTAAAAGTAAATAATTTAAATAAGAAAATTGTACTTGTTTACAATAACTCTGGATTTTGGTGGTTTTTTCTATACAATTTTCAGATTGGTCTTTGGATAAGAGAAAATGAAAACTAACGACGTTGTAAATGCACAGCCCGAATTATTAGAAATAAGTAAGAAATTTTTATTTTTTTTATTTTTATTTTTCCAAGAAGTTAAATCGGTGATAATCTTTTGTTTCTTTTTTACTAGTTGATCAAAGCAAAAGCTATATGGATGAGAAATTATGGGAGTTATGTGCCGGACCTTTGTGTGATATTCCTAAAGTTGGAGAAAAGATTTATTACTTTCCTCAAGGGCATATGGAGCTTGTGAGTTTTTCTCTCCCTCTCTCTCTCTCTTTTTGTTTCTATGTTTGGTATGATATTTTTAATGAAAATTTCAGGTGAAACCATTTACAAGAGAGGAATTGGATCAAATAAAGCCACTTTTCGAAGTTCCTTCTAAGCTTAAGTGTCTCGTTGTTGCTATTGATCGTAAAGTATATTTTTTGTTTTTATGTTCATGGGAATAGACTTGCGCTGCATTATCTTATTTTGTGTTAGTATTACATTAAAAATTAAGTAATCGATTGTTTATTTAATGTTTGATTTTAGGCGGAGAAAGATACAGATGAAGTTTCTGCACAAATAACTTTAATGCCGTATACAACAGTGAGTAAAACAATTAAAGATTCATTTCCAAGTTAATTATAATTTTTATATAATTTATTCTTAACAGAAATATTAATTTTTAAATGCTTAGAATGTTATAATTCCTTCTCATAATGACAATCAACAACGGCCAATACTTCACTCTTTTGTCAAAGTATTAACGGCATCCGATTGTAGCACACATGGAGGATTATCTCTTCTTAGAAAACACGCTAATGAATGTCTTCCTCTGCTGGTATATCTTCTTAGCTTACTATTGAATAAACTCAAATTTTAAGCTTCAATATAACCTTTATGTATTAAATTTTGGTTTAGGATATGTCTCAGCCACAACCGAGTCAAATACTTGTGGCTAAAGATCTCCATGGTAATGAATGGCGTTTTAAACATAGTTTTAGAGGTAATTATACATTTTTTACCAAAAACTAATAAAATTTGGGATTAGTAACTAATAACCTTGTTTTTACCTGGCAGGTACACCACAAAGGCACCTTTTAACATCAGGTTGGAATGCATTCGTAACATCAAAAAGACTGGTGGCTGGAGACTCTTTTATATTCCTTAGGTATATATTTGTATTCTTAAATCTCTTTTAGTTTTTGGATTTTTGACTTTTAACTATCTTTTTGTATTTACAGAGGAGAGACCGGAGAGTTGCGAGTTGGTATCAGACGAGTAGGGCACCAACATGACAATATACCCTCATTACTATTATCTACAGAAAGTATGAAACATGGAGTAATTGCTTCAGCGGTACATGCTTTTGATCAACAATGTATATTTTTTGTGGTCTACAAGCCAAGGTAATTAAAAAAAAAAGGCTAAAATAATTTGAAATTGTTATTCTATTCTTTTTACCAAGTATGCTTATACTATGGATTTTGATATGATATAAGGTCAAGTCAATTTCTTATTAGCTATGAAAGATACATAGACGCAATGAACAATAAGTTTGATGTCGGTTCACGATTTACAATGCGGTTTGAGGGTGATAATTTTTTAGAAAAAAGGTAATAGATAATCAAAAATTTTCTTTCTTTTTTTTATTCCAAACTTGGTTAACTCAGTTTGAATTATTGATTTAGATACTCTGGGACGGTAATTGGAATAAAAGATTTCTCCCCTCATTGGAAGGACTCGGAATGGCGAAATCTACAAGTAAAATATCCTTTCAAAGTTCAATTGCATTCTTTTAAAATACTATATACAATGTAATAAATAACATATCACTAATTAACTCTATTATTGTAGGTCCAATGGGATGAGTCTACAATATTTCCAAGACCTGATAAAGTTTCCCCATGGGAAATAGAGCATTTATCCCCTTCATCAAACATTATCCACTCAACTTTGCTCAAGAACAAACGTCCTCGTCAAAATAATGAAATTGGTAATAGAAAACATTATTATAATCTTATGTTTAATGAGTTAAAGCTTCTTCGGAAATATTGTCTCATTATAGCTATTTTTATATATAGGTTCAACGTCATCAAATCATGGTATTCCTTTCAAAGTAGGAAAACCGAACATGAGCTCTTTATGGAATGTTCCTCAGCTTAACTATCGCGATGCAATTGAAGATTCTAAGACTTCTTCTGGTTGGAAAATGAGCTACCAAGCCCCAACCCTGCCCACATCAAATTACAATAACACCAACATGGTTTTGCCAATGAAAGAAACGATAATCACTAATGCAAGAACAAGTTGCATATTGTTTGGAGTCGATCTGAGCACTCCTTCAGATCCCCAAGATCTGATGGAGCGGACCCAAACTATGACGTCACCAAAACATATCCAAAACAAGCAATTCTATGCTACTAGAAGATGTACTAAGGTAAGCATAAAATCATCATCCTCTCACTCTTTACAAATGACATTTAATATGTAACTAATGCATTGGAAAATATGATCATTTGAAAAATGATTTTCATAAAAGGAATTTTTATTTTTTACATATGTTAGGATCCTAAATATTTTAATATATCAAATATAATTTAATTAAGATATTTGCATAAAATTGTCACGGGTCTAGTTAGCTCACATGTTCTTGATGTGGTATTATTGAACAGGTTCAGATGCAAGGTGTGACCATATGTAGAGGTGTGGATTTAACAATCCTTAATGGATACGATCAGCTAATACAACAACTTGAAGAACTCTTTGATCTAAAAGGCGAGTTGCAAACCTGCGACCAATGGGAACTAGTTTTCACAGATGTTGAGGGAGATATGATGCTTGTTGGGGATGATCCATGGCCGTAAGTTTCTTCCTCTTTATCTATTGAAATACTGGTTGAAATCTTGAGAGAAAATATATGATTTTGGGGTTGTATGCATGTAGTGATTTCTGCAACATGGTCAAAAAAATATTCATTTACTCAAAAGAGGAGGTCAGGAAAATGAAGTCTAGGAGAATATTCTGTCAAGCCAAATCAACAAATTTAACATTGTCAAATTGATCTTTTCTCTCTCTATAAGATCCCATCTCCAAAAATTTTAGTTTTTCATCCTTTTTTTTTATGTGTTTGGTTTTATGTTTATGTCGCAAGAGAAAATGATTTGTAGAGAATGAGAAAGAGAGAGTCAACAATTGGAAGAGATGGTTTTTCTTTTGTTTTCTAAAAAATTTATTTGTACCCTATGTCTTCTTCTTTTTTGTTAACATTGTTTGTATTTGTTGTGTTTGTAATATATATGTCTTCATCATCATAAATAATATAAAAAATTTCTAGTTGTCGTGATACTATGTTTGTTTATATTATACATACTATATGCTTATCGCTACTACATTATAACGATTTGAGTATCATATGTGTTTGACGATATGTTTAAAAGAAAGTTATAAGTTCATGTGAAAATGAATAAAATCATTTATTTTGGTAAAGTTAAGTCAATTTATGGTCAGTTACGACAAATAAGTAGATGCAATAAACAATAATTTGACATTGGTTTGAGATTTACAATGCGGTTTGAGGGTGAGAACTTTTAAGAAAGAAGTTAACACACAAAGCAAAAAATAATAATTTATTTATTTTTTCTGATTCAAAAATTGGTTATCTATAACCCATTTTGTTTTCTTGATTTAGATACTTTGAGACGGTAACTGAAGTAATAATTTTCTCTCCTTTTGGCTGGATTCAGAATGAAGAAGCCTACAAGTAATAATTCCTTTCACATTTTAATTAAATTCTTTTAAAATAAGTTATTGAGTGTAATAAATAACATATCACTAATTATCTATGTTTTTGTAGGTAAAATGGATGAGTCTGCAACAATTACAAGAACTGAGAAAGTTTTGCCATGAAAAATAGAGCATTTATTTCCCTAGTCAGCTTTTCTCAAGAACAACCGTTCCCATCAAATTAATGAAATCGGTAAAAGAAATATTATAATAATCCTCTGTTTAATGAGTTAAATTGTTCTTGTGAATATTTTCTCACTAACTATTATGTATAAGTTCAATATATCAAGGCCACGATATCAAAAAACCAATCATGAGTTCTCTAATAAATGTAACTCGGACAACTAATGTGTCATGACTTTATGGAGTTTTAACCCTTACTTCCTCTAACTTATCGAGTATTTTATCGAGTCTAGTCCGTTTTTGTGTCTTTGTGGTTTTTTAGAGTCTTTCCAGGTTTTAGATTCATCATTGAATATAAAGGAGGAATTGGACCAGATTTAGACGTTTAAAAGCTTCAAGTATCCAATGAAGAGGAACTAAGATCGATTAATCTCCAAAGAAAATGAAGCTATGCGTTTTAAAGTTGGGATTGATCGATCCACTCCAGATCGATCAATCCCGAGGCAATTATTTCCTTTCTCTTATGAATTTAGGTTTAGCTTTTACTTTATATGTTGAATGTTCATCCCAGTACATATGCGCATTGTTTTCTATTGCCTTTACTTCTACTTTTCGTAGCTTTGGGAGACAAAATATCTTACTCTTTCAGAAGTGATTTTTGAACCCCGTTATCGTTATTTTGGATAATATATGCAATCAGCTTATTCTTTTACCATGATTTCATGTTGGTTTTAGAGGATATTCAAGGGGATTCAATGATTGTTTATTGCTAGGTTTTTTGATTAGAGGTCTTATCTTTAGAGTTATTCACCTATTGTGTACTTAATTCTTTTGCATGATTGGTTATCCTGCATTAGATCTCTAGGTTAAGTTACACATTTAAAGTGATTGTTAGGTTGTTGGAATCAACAATACATGAGCTTAGTATCTTTAGCCAATGAGAGTTGAAGTTAAGTCATTTAAGTGAACATATTGAACTTATTCTAAGTGTTGGCATGTTTACTACTAAGGCTTATTTGGGAGTATAGTGTCCTAGGAATCATGGTTAGATAATTAATATTGCAGGAGTAGGCTAGATTTAAATTAATTATTTGACTAGAATGGTTATTAACAAGATCCCTATTAGTTACTAGTTTAGCAATCTTGAATCCCTACGCCCAATGCTTTCTCATATAAGTTCACATTGATTTATTTTCTGCTTCATTTACTTTCAACAATTGATACCAAACAAACACAATATTCTTGTCTTAGCTTTATTTGCTTAACACAAATTTGTAGCATAGCTATTTTTCTTTGTGGATTTGATCCCATTTATATTACTGCGTGCTTTGTGTACTTGCAGTGAGAATTGGTCATCAAGTTTTTGGCGCCATTTTTGGGGACCAATTGCCTACGAGTTTTTGTTTCGTTTTGAATTTAGTCTAGGTAAAGGGTCACTTTAGGTGAGCAAGACGCGCCTCATAGGAATTAAAGGAATCACACATCTATTGTCCCATCAGCAATTCAGAGGCAAGACTACAAGATCAAACCTCAGATCATTGCTCTAGTCAAGCTAAATTAGTTGCATTGGTTGCCTACTGGAAATCCAATGGAACACATTGAAACATTTGAGGAGATTTGTAGTACGACTAACTCAAATGGTGTTCCACCGAACTACTTGGGCTATAAGATATTTATGTTCTCTTTGAGTGACAAAGCGCATAGGTGGATGAACTCATTGAAGCTTGGATCTTACTAATTGGGGAGAGTGCAGACCTGTGTTCGTAAACCACTTCTTCACCAAAGCTAGATTTGTTGCTCTTAAGAACAAGATAGCTAATTTTCAGCAAGATCTCAATGAGTCGTTCTATGAGGCATTGAACTGATTCAAGGAGTATCTTAGGTACTATTCACTACACAGTTAAAATGATTCGGATATGATGAACTTCTTCTACAATGGGATTAAGTCGAAGAACCACATGGCATTGGATACATCAACTATGAAAAATTTCATGACTAATACGCTTGAAAATAGCAATTGAGCTTGTTGAGAATTGAGCAGCAAATAATGCTAATCATTGTGCATACTATGATAGGAGGCTAAGAAGGATTACAAACATTAAGGCACTAGATGAGTTGATTTCTAAGATGAAATTTATTTTAAAATTTCAACAAAGGAGTATGAACATGTGTGAGGATCAATTCTATCAAGAATATAGTGTTTAGGAAGGTACTGAAGAAGAAGTTAACTATGTAGAAGGATAAGGAAACCTCAAGAATTGGGGATTCATCTGAACTACAAGAACCATCAGAATATATCCCACATAAGAAACAATGTTGAGAATCCCGTTGATCAGTTCTATCCATCATTAAGTAACCAACATGGAAAAAAATTCCAAACCAAACCATTTTTCCCAGCCCAAGCTTAACAAACCTTCACTCAAGGATTTCAGAACCAGACCGATTGTTATGGTAATACATGATTTCATCCTAAGAAAGTGTCGTCATTGAGAATCACGTTGATCAGTTATATCCACCATTAAACAACCAACATAGAAAACAATTCCAAACCAAACCATTCGTCCCAACCCAAGCTTAACAAACCTTCACTCAAGGATTTCAGAACAAGACCGATTGTTATGCTAATACATGATTTCATCCTAAGCAAAAGTTTGGGAATATAGGTTCTCGAGAAAATGTTGAACTAATTTTCCAGAAAGTTCTTGAAAGGCAGAAGAAGACTATGAATGATATCATTGCCACAGTAAATGAAATGTACAATGATCTAAATGGAAAGTTTAAATACAAACAATAAGGAAATACTTGAGTTGAATGATAAGATGGACTTTATTTTGAAAGTTCAACAAAGGAGTATGAACATGTGTGAGGATCAAGTCTATCAATAGTGTGGTGTTGAAGAAGGGACTGAAGAAGAAGTTACTATGTAAGAGGACAAGGAAACCTCTATAATTGGGGATTCAATCTGAGCTACAAGAACCACTCGAGTATGTCCTACATAAGCAAAAATGTTGAGAATCCCGATAATCAGTTATATCCACCACAAAGCGACCAACATGGAAAAAATTCCAAACCAAATCATTTGTCCCAGATCAATCACAATAAACCTTCACTCAAGGATTTCAGAACAAGAACAATGGTTATTGTAATACATGATTTCAACCTAAGCACACTCTTTGGAATATAGCTTCTTAAGAAAATGTTGAACTATAGTTCCAGCAAGTTCTTGAAAGATAGAAGGAGACTATAAATCACATCATTGCCAAATTGGATGAAATGTGCAATGATATAAATGGAAAGTTTAAATCTTTGAGCAATCATATGAGATTTTTGGAAACTTAAGTTGCACAGACCTCTGCTATGGCTAAGGCACATCCAGGAATACTTCTTTGGAGGTTCGAGACTAATCCTAAGGAGTATATCAGTTCCATTATGCTCATAAGTGGAAAGGAAGTTATTCAAAATTACATAAGTTGGAGATCGATCAATCAATCCAACACAGTAATTGTTAGATCCAACACAAAATCAATCGATCCACTACTAGGATCCATTGATCAACCACTGAGACACTTCACCTATTTTGACCTAAGACCGACTTAAGACGCCTCAAACTATATAAATATTCATCTATAAACCCTAATAGGGTATGAACTAACTGGTCTAAGTAGCCAACTCGTGGAGAACAGAAAAAGGCGTCCCAAGCTCTTCTTTGAAAACCGAAAGTCTAGTTCATCGTCTCTTTCATTACTTTCATAGCTTTCTAGATGTCTTTGGGAGAAGATCTCCTTTATACCTTTTAGAGAAGATCCCTTAAACTCTCTAGATAATTATATTTAATTATGCTTTCCGTTCATTCTATTGTTATGTTTTTTAATCATGTATGAGTAGTCTTTCTGTTGAGTTTAATGGGGGTTGCTTGAAGGGGATGTATTTTCGATTTGGATAACTTGTTAGATTCGTTTTTCTCTGTATCTTTTGATAGGGATTCTCATACTACTTTTATCTTAGTGCTTATTTCTTTGCTAGCCACTTACAACTAATCTTAGGCATATGAGGGGCCGCTAGAATAATTTAATCTTCAACCTGAACTAAACTAGATAATGTAGTCTTTCCTCTACTATTATCCATGGGCAATGAGAGTTTAAGTGCATGGGAAATTTGAATTAAATAACTTGAACTTAGTGCTTGCCTACACCTCTGTGGAACATACGAGAGTCGACGAGGCCGAGGTTGTTTGTATAGATAGATAGTTTGATATACAAGAGTAGCACACTATACCGCAATGTTGGAAAGTTCTAGAATCCTAGTAAAGAAAGGTGTATAAAGATAGCTTAGATAATTGAGAGTCATAGTCCCTCGATAGTTCCCCATACGCCCAACGCTTTTAATTTATTGTTTTTATGTTTTTACTTATTCGCACTCAAAATTCTAACCATATTCTTCTTATTCTCGCTTTGGTCCTTAGTAGATTGGTTTTAGTAACTTCACTCTATGTGAGATTGATCCTTAATTACTACACACGATTGGATTGTGCACTTGCAGCCTTACAATTCAAATGATAACAATTATGATAAACGAGCTGAAGGGGTAATAGGGCCTGGAACAAAATTTGCTGCTGACAAGAAATTATCCTATGTGTCTCCACCACCCTACGTGCCTAAGTTACCATACACAATGAGAAGATTAAAAACTTTTCAGGAAAATAGTACGAGAAGATGAATTGAAAAGCATGGTAGGAGATTTGCAAGTAAAACTACCATTTTTAATGTTGTTAAGATGGTCTCGACTTTGAAAAAGTATGTGAAGATGTCCTTATAGACCAAATCACATTGGAAAAAGGTGTGATGATTCTTACGCATGAATGCAGTGCAATCTTACAAAACAAAACGCTAGAGAAACATGAGGATTAGAGGACCTTTAAGAGGTCGCATTGGGTAAAGAAGAGGATGAATTTGGTTAACGAAGATTGGAAACTACTAGATTTGAAAGTATTATGGATTTTTCTGAAGGTGCGAAGACGATTTCTTTCACCAACATCGAGGTGAGACAACAGAAATGTCTGATTTTCTCCATAGAATCAGGCCATGTCACCAATAGCAATTATCGATCATCCACCCCCCCTCCCCGAAAATCAACAAATAGATTGATCCCACATTGGATCAATTTATCTCAATGCCCTAAATCCAATTCTCGATATGAAATCAACACAGCGGATCAATCAATTCCAATCTGGATAAATCGATTACAGATCCTCTACAAAAAAATCTTTGATTGACGACTGGAGCAAGCTGAAATCTCCATATCTCGAGCTCAAACCACTCTCGGTGTGGCTAAAGTACGCATATCTTTGAGCTAATTCTTCTCATCATGTTACTATTAACACTAACTTGAAAAATGTCAAGACCACTTTGTTGTTTTGTGAGTTCTGTAAGTACATAAAAACTTTAGGATATTCTTTGGACGAAATAATTGAGACCTCATCTGAGATATGCACATATCGTATCCACCTCGATGATGCCTCCAAAAAATCAATGAACATCAAAGGCTTCAAACTCCTTTATGTGGTTATGATCAATCCAACCTCAAGTAGTCCATGGGTCAGTCCAGTGGATGTTATTCAAAAGAAGAGAGGAGTGACTCTTGTGACCAATGAGAAGGATAAGATGATTCATATGTGCATTGTAACGGGACAAATAATATGCATCGATTATACGAAGCTCAATGCATTTATCTCAAAGTTTTTGTTCTCTATCGAAGGAGGCCTAATCCCGGTCCTATTGCCATGAAATGCGGCTCATCATATGCTCCAATCACTATAGTTGGTGTTCGTACATGATGAGGTTGTCTTAGACCTTGACCAACATTCCCATGATCCACATTCTCAATAACAATTAGTGGTGGATCCATGTTCAGTCCTAATCTATCCAAATGAACCAACCACTGATGTTCTCACCTTGCTCTAGTTCTTCGATCTCTCGCTTCCTTTCTATTCTCTGTCTCAAGTTGACTCAAATCCTCAACAAAGTCAAGAATTCACCTTGTTGACTTCTCCGTTGCATAAAACTTGAAAGAACAAAAGAGAATACTAGGAGAAACAGTTTATCAAAATAAAGAAAAGAAAAAGTTAGTCTTGAAATGAAATCAAATCCTAATGGCTAATTGCTTGCCAAATTGATAATACATTTTTACACGTTTCAATTATCCTATCGTGCTATATCACTTAACATTATCAAACCACAACGAAACAAGAACAAAACACTAGGAATGCAAATCCCAATTCAGTCTAAGCAATAAAGAGTTTGTATTTTTGGAACCAAATTTGAAAGTAAATGAAAATGGAAAATGACTAAAATGGTTTTGAAATATAACTCTTAGGATAAGATAGTTAACTAGGGTGATCACTTGTCAACTTATGGATCTTAATACAACTTAACAAAGCTTATCCTTTGGTCTAAGATCATTAATATCAACTAATCCACTTCTATGGCACTAATCTCTTCCTTAATCACTTAATAATCAATACTTTTCGTTAGCGATCAAGTAATCATTGAGCATTAATAACAAGACTAAATAAACCTCTAAACATCTTAATCAACTATTTTCATAGGCTAGGTTGTAAAGCACTTAGTATATTGGTTCAACCATTTTATTAAACACCTTTTGGGCATGAAAATGCCTAAGATCTAAATCAAAATAATCCATGTTAAACTAACATTAATAACACATACTAAGCAAGGATTCATAACATGTCATACCTAAGATCCACTAACCAACCCCTGATCACCCTAGATCTAGCACTCCCAAGAGTCCTAAAATGACTACTCACTAATATACATGAAAAAAAGAAACAAGATTTATCATTGCATAATCATGATTGATGGAAAATAGATGAAAATTATAAGAAGATAAAGAGTTTTGATACATTGAAATTGAAAGATTCATACAAAGTCTTAGCAAAAAGCTTAAACAAAGCACTCTTTCTCCCAAATTAGGTTTAAGTATTTATGGGGAGAACTAAGAGATGGTTAAACAAATAACCAAATTTTGTCGAATCCAGATTAGAAACGAAATTGACATGGTTTGGTCCAGTCCAATGGTGTCATCAACCCTCTGAAACTGGCAGTTAGGGCCATGCAATGTCGACAAGTCGTTGGTTCAAACCGCTCCATGCCCACGATGACCTCTACCGCTATGATATCCCGCTACTTCCCACCGCTACCATAACTCTGTTGGACTTACAGGTGGTTTTGTGCATCTCTACAACGGTTATGTGAAACTGCTACCGTCATCCTGCTGTACCTCTTCAACATCTCGAGAGCACTATAGGACACCGTTGCAGCTTTACGACTTCACTAAATATACTCCTTGATCCACTTTGCTCCATTCGATCACCCTTTGTTGAACATTTCACTTCATATACCTACAACACAAGGAAAACGAGCAAAACATGCACCTAGACACTAAAATGAATATAAATGAGATCTAACTTATGAGAAACGCAACTAAAATGATGATGAAAACCCAACATATCAGAGTTGACAATTAGGATGTTTAGTGAACTTATTGGAGTTGTTTATTAATGCTAATTGATTAACTTATTGTAACGAGAATCATTGATGATTAGATAATTAGTAAAGTGATTAGTGCCATGAAAGTGGATTAGTTATAATTGTAAATTCCATTTTTAAGGATGGTGCTTAATTCAATCTCTTGCATCGTTGTTTGTTTGTTAGTTCATTCTTATGATAATAAAACTTGCGGCCTAATGCTTTTCTCTTGTTTTCCTTTTTGCATATCACTCCTTTCCATTTCTTGTTTATAAAACCCCAAACTATTTTCTCTAGATTAGTTTGAATCTCTAATCTCAAGTGTGTGATCCTTAATCCTTTTGGATTTGATCCTAAACTACTATGCATGATACGTTAATTGGTAAACCTTCGATTATCATCGTTTCAAAATGCCAACTATAGTGGAAACAATTTTCAGCCTAGAGTTCCTTTCAACAAAAACATGGCATCATTCCAAACCGAACCAGCCAGATGATGTGCCTGGTTTTACCTCTTGTAAAACACTACGAACAAACTACAAATGCATAGTCAAATTGAATGTAGTACGTAACGATCAATCGCACAGAGAAAGTGAAGTCGCACAGATGAATTAAAAGCGATTAAAAGCAAAGTAACTTCAATAACTAAAATGTTGGGCTAATGGGAAACTATCTGGGAACTAAGGTTCTCAATAATTTAAGTAATCTTTGCATGTTTTCCTCTAGTAGGATTCTAGAAATTTCCAATATTACTTTATACAGTTCTATCAAACTATATATCCCTACCTACAACCATAGCCTTGTCGACTCTCGTTTGTTACTGTGAAGCGTAGGCAAGCAATAAGCTCAAGTGGTTCAATTCACAATCTACATTCACTTCAACTCTCGTTGCCCGTGGATAATAATAGAGGAAATACTACCTTATCTAGTTTAGTTTTAGGTTGAATGAGAGACGCTTTGGGCGCTCCCTCATAAGCTTAAGATCAATTGCTAGCGATCAAGTAGTAATAAGCATTTAGAGCAGACTAGTAGGAGAATCATAATCATAAGATAAAGATAAAAACGAATATAACAACTTAAGAAAATTGAACCATAGATCCCTTTCAAGCAACCCCTCCCCCCCTCTCCCCCACTAAGCCCAACAAAAAGACTACTCAGACATGATTAAACAAACCATAACAAAAGCTGAGATGGAAAGGATAAACTGAATATAAGTTTAAGAGGGTTCTAGGGATCTTCCCTGTAGAGTAAATGATCTTCCCTCAAAAAAGTAGAGAAAGAAATCAAGATGAAAAGAAAGGAGAAATGAAACAAGGAGGCAGCGGATCAAGTGATGAACCCGGTGTTGTCTTCAATGGTTGAGGGTGGCTTTGCTGCTCCTTATTCACTCTCCTCTTTTAGGGTTTATAATGAGTTGTATTTATATTGTCGTTTTGGTCTTAGAGCCTCTAGAAAGGTGCCAACGCTTCTGCAGGCCTTCTTGGAGCACTGGGAATGGCTTCTGGGCACTATTGCACGTTTTCCTAGAGCGCTGGTAGACTGGTTTGTATCTTCTGAATTGCTTGGAGGTTTGGTCTGATTGCACTTAGAGGTTAAAGGTGGCTCTTCTAGCTTTTTAATGACTCTAAGAATGTAGTTTGTGCATGGGAAAACCTCCAATGAATGCCAAACTTTTGGGGCTAAGAAACTGCTTTTGAAACTCATTATGTAAGATTTTCGTCCAAGAACCTGTAAAAACTCTAAGTTTCACAAATTTTCCAATATCCTTATGAAAACATTAGTTTCATTTGAAATCTTTATCTAAAAAATATAAAAAGCATAGCTATAATAGGTAAAAATACAATGTTATCAATTCCCCGAGACTTAGAATTTGCTTGTCCTCAAGCAAACAAGAAAGTGAAAGCCTTGGAATAAATGTTTGAAAATCACGTGGACTCGCTCGTTATCAGGGACCGTGTCTTAAAAGATAATATGCGGATTTCTAAAAACAAAAACTCATGTTAGAACATTCTCACAATAGTCCCTCAACGTGTTCAACTTTTGTCCAATCATCTCAATCCTACAAAAGAACTCTGAAATCACGTTAGTCAACTCCCTACATTCATTAGGTTTTGGCGTGAACTCCCTCATTGTATAATTTTATTTAGGGTAGACGGCGCTTGATATAAGGGAAGGTTTTTTGGTTTTTGGTGGTGCATCTTAAGGAATTTATGGTTGTCATGTATGATGGAGAATGCTAGCTATTGTGCAAAATATCCAAAGAGATTAGAACTATTTACATCCACGGTTCTCTTTTACTTCCTTGTGCAATTTGCTCTTCTTTAATCCTCCTTTATAAATCTCCCCCAGAGTTAGATTATTGCAGGGGTATTTTGTAAATGGCTTCAACTCTTTTATATAGCAATCCATCAGACTGTTTTGGGGTTCCTGAACTTCTAAGACTTTTTAATAGGTAACTGTTTCATTTCTTTTCATTTTTCTGTTTTTTTAAATATTAAGTTTTGAAAGGGGAAACGATCCTACATGAATAATGGTCACAAAATTATACCTTATTTTCTTGTATCCCATGAGTTTTAAACTCATATCTCTATACTCATTTCTTATATTTGTAGCATTAATGTATGGTAGAAGGAAACCATGTCATTTCTTTTCTCCCCAACCTTTTGTATATAGCTGCAAACAAAAAGGCTATAAAATAATGGTTAAGGTCATAAGTGTATTTTTAAAGGTGTGGAACCAATTAAAGTGAGTGGCCATTCAGGACCAACAAAAGAGTGGAAAATATGGGGAAAGGAGGGCCTGAATGTTTTTGCTCATTTCCCTGATCTAGCACATTTAATGATGAACGATTAAGTCCAGTTAATCGTCCAATACAATAGAGTTGACGTTAGTTCAAACAGAGTCTCTACAAGATGAGATTTCAGGAGAGTGATATACCTGCGGTGTTCAAGGTATTGTCTACTCTAGGCGAATCCTGCTAAATTCATCACTAAGAAAATGATTTAGAACACTTACTTGTCAAATATCATCATATAACGAGGTCATAATACCCTACATAGTTTTGACTCAACAAAACAGAAAAATTTTAAAGACTCAGTCAAATCATTAAAATGACTCAAAGATAAAACCAAAAGAAAAGAAATTTCATTAGCAATGGATAAATATCCTCCTCCAGACTCAAAATCACCATGTCGTTAGTGTGAAGAAGTTAGTGAAAGGATGGAACAGACTCGATAATACAAAATAAATAAATGAAAATATGAATGGTGGAGTAAATATATGATAAGAAAGAGTAGATATTGGATAACCTTGTAGTCGCGGCTTGGTGAAGTATCTAACTCAGGGGCTGAATCATCTGAATCCGTATAATCGTACTGTTCTGCTCTTCTATAGTCAATTCGCATCTTGGCCATGCACTTTTCCTTGCGTGTAGCACACGCTCCTCCTCTAGTGTGAGGTCATCGTCAGTGGGTGCTTGTGGTGGTGGCTAATGTTTACGCACCAGTCTCTCTGATCCTAGAGCTGCTCTAGCCTTCTTGTTGATGAATTGGCTGATGGTGAATGGGAGCTAGTCACTCTGGAACTCGTCATGTGGAGGAGTCCAGCTCGTCGCACTGCTGTTAAAATGTCAAAAGAAGTAGCGGGTAGTAGTATGTTGGTTGAGCTTGCTTGTTGGTAAGATGTTGTAGTCTCTTGATGGATCCATCTTTTACCCATAAGGGACCATCACAAGTGTGGCTTATGTTGTTGCCTTGGGTGGTTGATGCCTAGGTTTATTGAATGAATGATCACGTTGATCAATGGTTCATTATCACCAAATAAGGACAAAGTCTCTTCTTCTCTATAAGTAGCCTTGTGCTTCCATTTCAATATAGCTCTTATTCTTCATTAGTAGCCTTGTGATGAATCTCGCCAATGAATCTCTAATCTCGCCAATATATCTCCTTAGATTCTTCAAATGTAGTCGCTTCTTGTTTCTAGGCTTTTTGCGAGTTTCTTCAAGTCTAGCCTCATTAAAACCTTACTCGTAAAATCCATTGGGATAAAACCGAGTTAAAGAAAAAGAGTACTAGAAGAGTCCTCATAATCCATCTAGTATCCTTTTCTAGGCGTTTTCATGGTGGTACATGGCTTCCTTGAGCTTTGATCGTTTCTCATCTAGTATGAATTGTCCAAGTATTTTCTTGATCCGCTTAGCTTTAGCTCTTGTACTCGGAAAGTTTAGTCCCTCTGATGCCTCATTTTCCTTAGACGTTTCCATGATGGTATCATCCCCTCCTTCTTCAAAAGGATTTTCCATCAAATCCGAACTACCTACAGCAAATGGGAATAAGTTAGACACATTGAAGAATAAATGATCATGGTACTTACTTGGAATTCCGACTTTGTTTGTATAGAGGCTGAAATGCTCCAAGGCGTTGGAACTATCCTTTGATTCCCGGTAAAAAATTGTATCTCCTTGGAACGATAAGCTTTTTCTTCTCCTAAAGAATTCCCAAGACGATTTTTCCTTTCCTTTTTTTGCCACCTTGAAAGAACTCTCCAAAAGTTTCAGCCTTGTGTAGTGAAGCTCCTATGACTCTTCCTTGGATAGAATTTTTCTCACTACTATCCATTCCAATACTAGTGCCGAAGATGTAGAACCAATTTTCAAGAGAAAATTTCTTGACATCTAGTATCTTCTTCTTGCTATATTTGGCTTGTCACGTCTTGAATTTGCCACTTTTGACAATCTTCTTCATATCTTGGACGTCTTGGACAATGTCTTCTTCTTTTTCCGAGTGAGTAAAGTGTAGAAACTTATCTTGCCATGAGAAACAATGAAGCTTCTTGTCTTCCATGAAATGCTTTAAGATCACTTCTTCTAACTCCTTAGTTGCAAATCTCCAACCAATGCCTATTCTCATCGATGGAACAAAGAGTGGTTCCATATCCTTCTTTCCCAAAGAATTACAAACATTGTGAAAACCATGTATAATGAAGAAGTTCTTGAAAAGGCTGAAGATGTTGTAGGAGTTGGGCCGATAACTTGTAAGTCCATACTCTTCAAAAAGAAGCTCCTTGGTAACTCCATGTGTGATCTTGATCATAGCTCTGGTTCTTGTTTCAAATACACAAGTGCTCCATGTTTTATCATATTCCTCTTCTATGAGAGTAACAAAATTCTTCAGTGACATTTCCAGAGGTTGAGTGTCAACCATGAGCTTTCCACTACTGCCTTGGTGAAGAAGAGGCTTAGTGTGACCGATACTTACAAGTAGAGTTAAGTGTTTCTTTCTCGGTGTAAGTGCAGTACTCGAGCTTTCTTCCTTGTTGTATGGCGGTTTACTCTCCTTCTTGTCGTCATTTTCTAGTTACTTTTGATCCAAGTAAATGTCAAAAGATATCATGGGATGCAGTGTGATCCTTCTCCCTGTGTACTCAAAGTAATACTTGTTGGTGAAGCCTTCGTGTGATACTCGGCAGTCATATTGCCACGGTCTTCCCAAAAGTATGTGAAAAACGTCCATTGGCAAGATGTCACAAAGCACTTCATCTTCATATTTTCCTATAGAAAAAGTTACTAGAACTTGTTTCTTCACCTTGATGTTATCTGTGTTGTTGAGCCATTGTAGGTTGGATGGTGAAAGATGGCGAGTATTAATTAGTTCGAGCTTGTCGACCACAGTGATGCTAGCAATGTTGGTGCAGCTTCCTTCATATATAATGAGACTATACAACTTCTCCTTGACTTGGTAACGATTGTGGAGCAAGTTATCTCTTTGAACTTCAACCTCAACCTTAGCTTATACTTGTAAAGCCTCTTTAGTTACCAAGATTTCTCCTTGCAGTGCATAAGCTTCGAAATACTCCTTAGTTGATGATGAATCTGAAACCTCTTCCTCTTTGGTTTCAATGTCTATCTTGGCTTTTAAGATCATAGTCCTTTGGTTAGGACACTCATTAGCATAGTGTCCACGCCCATGAAACTAGAAGCATTGTAAGTCTTGGTTCTTTGTGGTAGATGTTGCCTCGGCTTTTTTTTGAAATTTTGAGCGGGTGTGGTGGCCATAGGCTTTTCCTTTGGCTTGGTGTCTAAGATTTCCTGCGAGTAAGATGGCTTATCATCTCTAGTGAAGTAAGTTCAAGAACCACAAGGTTGGCGAGTAGAAGTGCTTCTCCTCTTGATTTGTTGCTCCACTAAGATAGTTTTGTCTAACATGTCTTCTAATTCCACATAATGCTTTAACTCTAGCCGGCCTTAGATAACTCGATTCAAACCTCCCAATAATCTAGCCATGGTAGCTTCTTGGTCTTCTACAAGTTTAGCTTTGATCATAAGAGATTCCATATCTTGATAGTACTCTTCTACTCTTTTACTCCCTTGAGTTAGTCTCCTAAGTCGTTGATGAAGCTCTCGGTGATAGTGGCTAGGCATGAATCTCTTCCTTATGATTGTCTTTATTTCATGCCAAGTTTCAACGGGTGGCTCTCCATATCTTCTTCTAGTCATGAAAAATTGATCACACCAACCGATTGCATAATCAAAAAAATCGTTTGCGGCTATACATACCTTCTTGTGTTTGGAGTAGTGTTGAAAATCGAATACGAGCTCTATCTTCTTTTCCCATTCTTGATAGGTGACTGGATCGTTCTTGCCTTGGAATGGAGGAATCTTCATTTTTAGACCTCTGTGATCATCTCGTTCTTCCCTAGTGCCCCTAAGTCTTCTTTGACTTCCTCAAGATGTGGTACCGTCTTGGCTATAATATTCGATGTCTTTGTCAACTCGGAGTGGTATCGATTGGTGCCTATCTCCCAGTGGTGGCATGACTTGAGTTTTTGCTTGTTGAGCCTATGCTCTTACTTCTTATAGTCTTTCGTATACACCATTCATCTCTATTCTCATGAGACGTTGTATTTCTCCTAGTAATTCTTGCATTTGAAGGTTAGGAATGGTGTTCCTTTCTTATCCTTCTCGGTTTCCTTCTTGGTTAGACATGTTGATACTGAAAAATGAACAAACAATTAGAGTAAAAGCTCATTAGTGTTTCTCTCTTCTCTCAAGTGTTTGACTCTTTTAAAAACCCATAAAGCTCTAGATGTTACAAAGGTAGAACCGATGTTCTTTGATGAAAATCTTGGTGTGCTTTCCAAAACCACAAAGAGATAAAGCAAACTGTTTCAAAGAGATCAAATGATTGGAAGACTCGACTTATGCTACCCCAATATAAATCTAGACTTTGATCTTTTTTTTAAATAATTCTTTTATATATATATATATATATATATATTTGAAATAATTAGATCAAAGCCTAAACTAATTTAGAAAATTAAAACTTGAAAAAAAAATAATAATAATAATCGAAGGGGTGCAAATGAGATTTTGATAACCGTTTTTGGTCAAGAGGCACGAGTGGTGATCCGAGCGTTGATCGGGTGTCGTTCGGGTTTTGGACCGGTAATGAACGAGTGATGACCATGTCGTGTAGAGGCGTGATCAAAAAGTTGGTGTCTGAGGCATCTTGTCGATGACAGCAGTTACTCGGTAGTGACAGCTTTTCTTGGTGATAACTAGTCTTTTTCCTCGGCGATGACAGTTTTTGTTTTCGGCAACGACAAGTCTTTTTCTTCGGCGATGTCAAGTCTTTTACCACACGGTATTGGTGATTAGGTAAAGGTCTACGATACGTGGTGTTGGTCCAAGAATGGGACGACACGGACACAAATGTCCTTCTCCTCGTAGGTGTAGTGTCTTAGGGATCTCCCTATACCCATATTGGTTTCTAGCCGAGATATTGTAGGGCTCACGTCTAGTGTTTTAAGCAAAATTTATATATAGGAGCGGTTTGATCGTGGATGATCAAGGAAAACTGTGCGTCAGTCAAAGGGGTGTGATGGTGGTGATTGTTGGGTAATGATCGGTGGTTGATCGGACTTGGTGGTGGCAGTTGGTGATGAAACAAACGGGTGCGTTGTGAAATGTGGTTGGTGATCGCAAAGGTGAAGGGTTGAATTGGTGGTGATGGTGGTGGAATGATCTGATGGTGGTGATGGTGATGATATGACGCGGTGGTGAAGCAGTGGTGGTGGTGGAACAATGGTGGCAACGCGGAACGGTGGTGATACCAAATGATACGTTTTTTTGCTTTTGATGGAGATGGAGGTGGACCGATGACAATGGGTATGGAGATGGTAGTGATGATAGAAGTGGAGTCGATAAGTGTGCTCGGTTACCAAATGATACTATCTGAGATACGTATCCTCCTAAGGACTACACTCAACGAGACCGACGGATAATCCTCGACTTCTACAGGATAGGCAAAACAAGATCTTTATGTATATCAAAGGTAAGTCCCAATACTTCCTTCCGAAAACCTTCCGAGAAATCAGGCGGTGGAGATCTTGATGAAAAAGATAGGGTAAAAACCAACGCTAGGTATACTAAACCTAGAACCAATGCTTGTGACATGTCTATTCAACGACTTCGATTGGTAGAATGGCCACACAAGTGTTATGGGCTAGACTTGATAAACCTCCTTTATTCCTAGGATATGACACAGCGAGACGAACCAAAGGTTCTCTAAAGAACAAAAGAATTTGCATGAAAGCAAAGAAAAAAAGGTGTTTGATTAAAAATTTGGTCGTTTATTTCTTCTCCTTGGCCGACTTTTTATTTGGAATCGAAATAGCCAAGGGACATGAATCTAGCAATGTGTACATGAATCTAGGAATAAAGATTAATAACTTAATGTTTTGATTAGAAATAAAAGATAAAAGAAGTGATGAATCTCGCCAATGAATCTCTAATCTCGAATGTCGCTTCTTGTTTCTTGGGTTTAGGCAAGATTTTTCAAGTGTAAATGGGCCTTAAAATTGTCACTGCTGATGTGGGCCTCCTAATGGATTTAGCTAAGAATAAATATGGATTTATAGAGAGGAAAAACAAGTCCAGCCTCATTAAAATCTTACTCGTAAAACCCATTGGGATAAAACCAAGTTAAAGAAAAAGAGTACTAGAAGAGTCCTCGTAATCCATCTAGTATCCTTTGCTAGGCGTTTGCATGGTGGTGCATGGCTTCCTTGAGCTTTGATCGTTTCTTGTCTAGTATGAATTCTCCAAGTATTTCCTTGATCCGCTTAGCTTTAGCTCTTGTACTCGGCAAGTTTAGTCCCTCTGATGCCTCCTTTTCCTTAGACGTTTCCATGATCGTATCACTTTGTTGGCAAACCCGACTTCTTTGATTTGATTTGTGTTGTCATGTCATATCTACCTAAAGACATTAGAAACACACAAAAATTCCAATTTAGTCAAGTTCAAGAGTGAATCAAGGTTGCAATAGTTGAATAATGTGTATAAGAGCTATGGAATAAGTAAACATCAAAGATAGATTTAGATCATAGGAAGATATGAGAATTTCTAATTCATAATTTCAATTTCCGTTTTTGAAAAATTAACAAAATTTTGAACTTCAAAATCTTAATTTTTGACCTCGTTCATGTCAAAAATCTAATCAATACTTAATAATCATGATCAAAGAATTCTAAGGAAGTGAATTTCATCTACTTTGAATCATTAATTTTGAGTTTCTATAAAACCCTAACCTCAACAAAAATTCAAATCCATCATGCATATAGCAATTAAATCCATGAATAAGCATCCTAAATTTAATATAATTAGTTCTCCAACAATCCTAATCAAACTAAGTGCTTGAAATAGGAGGAATTAGAAATATCCAATTTGGGATTCATAAGTAGAATGAGTTCATATAATGAGTTCTTCACGAATTGCTTGAGAAATATGTAAAGAGAATTGAAAGATTCTATGATTTAGAAAAATGTGATTATGGATCTTAATTTCCCAAAAGTTTGAAAGAGATGAAGTGAGAGGGTTTGGACAAAAAGTGATTCCTTTTACTTTTTAAAAGTTGTTTTTAACCCCAAAAAAGTATTTTGAAAAATTTTCCGGTTAAAAACAAGCTTTAGTAAACTTACCTTGGCCCATACGTTTTTGAATTAGGTTTTCCTCAAAAAAAAATTTGGAACGGCCTTGAGCGGTATGGAGTCAGTATAGAAGTGACGGGATGAGGAAGTGCATAGCTGGACCTCATAGAGGTGCTGGCGCTCTAGCAGGTCACAAAGGAGCACTGGGAGGTTGTTCTGGCACTCCAGCGGGCTCTCCTGGGGCGCTGGGAGGGCTCCGACTTCTTCTCTATTTTATCAACTTTTCCTTGTAGTATACTTCTTCTCTTTTGTATTTCTCTTCATGAATCAGTCAAGTGCTTGGTACTATAGACTTCTTGACCTATTCACTTTGGTTTGTCCTGCAATTATGGTTCTTCTAACCGTCCATACTTTCGTTCTTTCTTTCCTTTACTTTTCTAGTTTTCTAATTTTTGGGGTTTTTTGTTTTTTCCTGAATTAAAAATCTCAAAATATTAATACTAAATGAAATGAAACTAATATATGGTTACCAGATGCAATTGATGATGTCATGATGCATATCGGAGCTAGGCGAGATGGAGGAGTTGCTGGAAGTCATGTTGGAGTTGCTGGAAGTCACGTTGGAGCGCTGGGAAGGTACTCTTAGCACTCCACTTCTCTCCTAGGGGCGCTGGGAAGCTTCTGTGTTTTCCTAGTTTCGAGTTGATTCTCTTCTTCTTTTTTCTTTTGTTTTCTAGCTTCCGTGTTTCCCTAGTTTCAAGTTGATCCTCTTTTTCCTTTTTCTTTTGTTTTCTATTATTTATGAAAAACCTGAAAGTAAAAAACGAAAACATGAACATAAAATCCAATAAACAAAATGAAAACGTCCCATTAAACTCTTTTGGTTTAAGTCGTTAGCTCGACTTAGGTGCCGGTTTAGGCGTGGTGAGAAGGTGCATTGGGAGTTGACTGTCCCTTAGCTTCTTCTTTGTAAGAATCCTCTTCCTTAGGCTTATTTATAAAGAGTTACATTCCATTTTATTTATCGATGATCGTAGCCTCAAGTAGAAAATCCTTTGTTCAATTCAATAATTTTTCAATTTGTTCCTTGCTTGTTTCTCTTAGACCAGGAGGTATGAAGATCTTGACCTTCCTGAAAGAAGGAGGTAAAGGTTTGCGCTCTAGTTGTTTACTCTCTGCTAGGATATCTTTGTCGCTTCCCTTATCAATCTCTAAATCTCGTGTACTTGCCTCAATTCTTCTTATTTCTCCAATGTAAGGCGTCGGTCATTAGTTTACAAACTTATGAATGTTTTCAAATGTAACTCTATTGATAGGATGGTCAATGACATTGGCTACAGTAGAAAGGAGTGATCTCCCAAATATCAAAGGTCTGTTGCGGCTCTTATCCATTTCCAAGATGAACAAGTCATAGGAACTATGCAGTTTCCTATGCAAATAGGCAGATCACAAATCCAGCCTCTGAAGTCTTATGTGAGGAGTCTCCAAAGACTAAGTCTAGTCTAAACCAAGTTATATTCTTCAGCCCAAGACTCTCTGCAGTATTTCTTGGCATAACATTCACATTAGAACCAGAATCACAGAGATAGTTAAACAAAATCTACACCTCTTATTAAACAAGGGAAAACGAAAGATCCAAGATCTCTCATCTTTACGATTTTCTTCAATGGAGGACAATTTGGTTTATATTTGATCATTGAACGTGTCCTGCAAGGTTTCTCTTCACGGGAGCTTAAGGTAGGAACAATAAAACTAGTTTGTTACTAGTGGTCCTTCTAGGGGTAAGTGTGGTTGAGGGTAAATGTGGTTGAGATATCGTTGCATAATACCTTGGGATTTCCTCTTTTTTTTCAGGTAGCATGTTGGTTTGTCTTCCTACGGTTTCTGCAGTTTGAAGTACTTGAGTCTCTAATTTCTTGCAGAAGGTTTGAATACCTTTAATCTTACCGTTTAATTCATTGTAAACCCCGTCTATCTTTGTGTTAACTTCTTGGGTCTGCTTTTGGTGTGCATTGAGTAGTTGTTGCATCATCACCTCAAGCTTTTTTTCTTGATTGGTTGGCGCCTGGGATGGTTTAGTTTGAAATGGTTCTCTTGTGTTGTTGAAAAGAGCTCGAGGCTGAAAGTTATTACCTCCATAATTGGCATTTTAAAACTTATTCTGAAACGGCTTGGGTTTTGCAGATAAAACTGCTCTTGAGGGTTCTCCACATTTGGGTTATTGTAAGAGAGATTATAAGTATTTCTAAAGTTGTTGTTGAATTTGTTACCGTAAATGCGGTTTTGGTGGTATCGTTGGGCTCCAACATAGTTAACTTCTTCTTCTTGTTAAATCCAACAAGGATTGAATGCTTGGAATGTGTCATCTCCTGCGCCTTTAATGGTATTACACGCGTTGACTTTGCGTTTATTATTCCTTAGAAGTTGGCTCATCATATCTCGGGGAGCGCCTGGTTTAGAGGGCCAAGCAGGGTGGTGCTCGTAGCGTTCATCGTGGACCATTTCTTCCTGGAGCCGATCTCGAGTCTTATGATGATGATGCTCATCGTGCTGCACAACAAGCATCTAATTTCTATCAGCCACAGACATCTACTTCCCCTTTGCTGCCACCGGATTTCAGTGCACATGTGCCTACTGAGCTCACACATGAGCTTTAGTTAAAGTATGTGACGTGGATGGTTGATACTACGAGGAACAAGAACACGATGCTATAAAATATTTGGAGAGCACTTTCTTGGATACGTCCTTGTTGCACTGCCCTTACAGCACAGGGTGATGGTGATCCTAAGGACCCTATTAAGGTAGGTGATAGCAATGAGCCACATGCCTAGGCTGCGAGCTCCATGCTTTCATATTTCCATGTAGTTATTGGCATCACCTTTTCCTTGGAATTTTTTTTACAGTGGGACATAGTAAAGTAGGTTTGGGAAAAGAGGATTCATCTTTTGTTTCTTTATAGAAATTTGTTTATCGAGTCATTTTTTTGAATCAAAACATGAGAATTTTGTATTGTGCTTTAATCTTTCTAAAAAACTTCTAACAGCGATTAATCTCAGAATAAGAAAATTATAAACGCCATCAATGAATCGTTCTTACCAGAAGTTCCCTATCCTTTAGAAATCTGAATGATCTAACTTTGACCTTATCTTATAGTATCTTTATCAAGACTTAATTTATCACTTAAAGCTTGACATCATGTATTAACTCGCAACATTCAGAGTTCTTTTCCACTTTTTCAATGACCCTTTTCAGAACTATGAATGGCCTAGTTCATCTTAGCTTGGTACCACACGTTTACCCTATCCATTTTTCAGACCACATGCCTTCTTTCACATCATCATCAAGTGCAATCGTGTGCAAAAGTTACTGAGTATGCCGACCTACATAACTTTCTTCTCTAAGGAATCTTTTGTATGACTCTCTCTCTCTCTTTGATTTAGTTATGAGTTTATTACGTGCTTGAGTTGTCTTTGGCATAGAAAAATGGATGACAAGAACCGGTTCCAAATTCTCTTACTAGGCTAAAGAAAAAAATCGAAAAACAGAAAAAAAAAAAAAAAAAAAAAAAAAGTTGGATAGATCGATCTCTACCAGGATTGATCTATCTCATGTACGAAAAAAGATAAAAGAAGCCGAGATGAGAAGAAAAACAAAGAATAAACAGGAATAAAATCATTATGAGTCTAATGTATTATCTTAGGCACCATTACTACTCAGTTAGGATATTTATAGAGTTTGAGAGAGATTCTAAGGTTCGTGAGTTGTGTATCAGCATTTGGTATTCCTCACTTTGTGATTTTTTGCAATGACTTGCATATGTATACATCAACAGAAGCCTAAACACTTCAACCACGATAAAACTAGCCTTCCATACCTAGCCCATAACGCGATTGATACTCCCTTGTTGAGATTGCACTTACATAAATAATTGCATGTTAAAATAAGATAGAGATTTCAGAAATTCCTTAGGATCTTGGGAATCAGAGTACATTATATTCGATATGCTTATGGTTAAGTACATGTAGTACTAACTTGTTCACAGACCTGTTCTTAGTCATTTGGATTGGAAGTTCAGCGCGGTGAAATCTAAAGGAGTGTGTAAGCTCTCATGTTCAAACCTTTCTTCTAAAATTTTTTTCTTTTATTTGTTCTTACTTGAGGGAAAGCAAAGAATTAAGTTTGACGGAATTGATGTCTCATGGTTTTATGGGGTTTTAACCCATAATTCTGCTAGCTTATCAAGTCTATTGTGTGTTTTGTGTCTTTTTTTTGTTTGTTTAGAGTCTTTTCAGATTTTAGAGTCAGCATTGAAGATAAAGGATGAATTGGTGCAGCTTTGGATATTTACAAGCTTCAAGAATCAAGTGAAGAAAAGTTGGGATCGATCGATCCCCAAAGAAAATAAAGCTATGCATTTTGAAGTTAGGATCGATCGATCCTCGAGGCGATTATTTCCTTTCTCTTATGACTTAAGGTTTAGCTTTTACTATATATATTGGATGTTCGTGCTAGAACAGATGCACCTTGTTTTCTATTGCTTTTTCTTCTAGTTTTCGTTGCTTTGGGAGTTGAAATCTCTTACTCTTTCAGAAGTGGTTTTTCAAACCCGTTAACTTTATTTTTGATATTATATGCAATCATCTTATTCTTTTATCATGATTTAATCTGTATTTGAGTAATCCTCATGTTGGGTTTAGGGGTTGTTCAAAAAGATTCAATGATTATTTATTGCTAGGTTGTTAAATTAGGGATCTTATTTTTAGAATTCTTCATATGTTATGTACTTAATATTTTTGCATGATTAGCTACCTTGCATCAGATCTCTAGGTTAAATTATGCGCCAAAAGCGATTGTTAGATTACTGGAATTAACAATAGATGAACTTAGTATCCTTAAGCCAACGTGAGTTGAAGTTATGAATGGAGTATGTTCGCCGCACAATTTCACCGTATGACCTCACCTCCAGTGATAATCTCAAAACTCTCATCTCTCAACCTTTGTTGTGTGGACCTAACTACAATAAATGGTCCACAAATATTCGACTTGCACTACAAGCTCGCAAGAAATTCGGGTTTGTAGATGGTTCGATTGCTTGTCCTCAAGAAGACTCTTAGGATTACGAAGATTGGTGTGCAAATAATGCACTTGTTGTGTCGTGGATAAAACTCACGATAACAGAGACGTTGCGTTCTTCTATTTCTCACAGTGACGACTCTCATGAATTATGGCTTCATATCCGATGAAGGTTTTTGATCAAAAACAGTCAACGTGTTCAACAACTCAAAACGGAACTCGCAAATTGTCGTCAAAAAGGTCTTGCACTTGAGGCTTACTACGGGAGGCTTACTACGGGAAACTTACTCAATTGTGGGCTATTCTTTCTGATTATCAACGTGCCAAGACTGCAGCAGAAATACGAAAGGTATGCGAGGAAGAGAAACTTCATCAATTTTTTATGAGACTTGATGAAAGCATCTATGGCTCAGTAAAATCCTCTTTGCTTTCTCGTGATCCTTTGCCCACTCTTGATGAAGCTTACAACGTTGTCACTCAAGACGAAGAATCTAAACATCTCGGTCTCATGAATGAAGAAAGGACTGATGGTATTAGTTTTGCAGTCCAAACATCGCGACCACGAAATTTTTTAGACAACAGAGGTGGCTCAGTTTTCTGTACACATTGTGGAAAAACAGGTCATTTAGCATAAAACTGCTTTCGAAAAATCAGCTATCCTCCTTAGTGGGAAGAGAAAACCCGAAACAAGTGTGGTGCAGGTCGTGGGATTCTTGCTACTCCAAATAACCAAGCGGAGAGTCGTGCTCAAGATTCTGCTTGGGCAAATCATGTTTTTTCGGGAGCAGCTCTTCCCTCTGGTTCTAGCTCTGTTTCAAGCTCTGTTTCACTGGAAACTCACTCGACTCTCACTGCTTCATGTCAAATGGGAATTGTTGGATTAAATGATTTTCTTATTCAATGGAAATTTTTGGTCCAAATGCTTAAAGAAAGGAAATCAGCTTCGACAGAGCGCCTAACGGGTAAGTATTTTGCTAAATCTTGGATCATTGATACAGGAACTTCAAATCATATGACGAGAAGCATAGGCTATGCCTCGGCTTCGATTTGAATAAGAAAACCATTCATAACTTCTTAGGTTTCTTCAACAAAAATGATGAGAATATGTAAGAATTAAATCATTTCTTGACACCTAGGTGGATTTTATATTTCATCTTCTTTCGTACCTTCCGAACCAAACGCAAAGGACAAAAAATATATATATTGTGAATAAGAAGTTAACATAGATCGAAGCAAAACGTCATCGCGAGTGTTCATATTTGGAGAAGCAAAGTTGTTCCTTCATTTCATTGGCGAAGTTGGCACACAAGGACTGTATAAAAACAAATTTTCACAATAAGCCACAATTGAAACCATTTTCGACCAGCACCCACACCCAATCATGGGCTAAAGTTTTATGTCTGAGTTCATAGGAGGGGGTATTAATACACATAATAATTTTTCGACGTGCAACCTCTGCATTGAAAGACATAGGATTTTCTGCTCAATTGCTAGTTCAGCTAGTATATCGTACATGGTCTTACAACATATAGGTCAGGCAACCTTCATCTTAATCGAGTGATCACTTCTAATCTCATGACTCTTCTCATCCTCGTCGAATGCCACCTTATCGGTCACAGTAGTTGTTCAAACAACATGGCGGATCTAGAGATTAATTTTATTAGGGGCAAAAGTAAACGCACAATAGAATAAAAATATATAATGAAATTTTATAAATGCACCACCTGATCCGTCATAGTTTTTTTTATTTTATCGCAACTTCATTGGTATCTACATTCACTTATAGATTATTATTTTTAATCATAATTTCATTGGCAACAAACTCAACAATTAATAACACCTAATTTTAATTTAGAAAAGCAAACCGTCTAAGTTATCTAAAGTATTCAATTAATCCTTCTAAATCAGCTAGAGAGATATAAAATATTTTTATTTAACTAAAATGTAAAATATATATGGGCTTGTAAGGTCAATAGAAAAAACAAATTTGGTTTTTGTCTTATATTTATAATACAGACTTTCGGTTTTAATATAAACAAAACGTGTATGAAAAACAGAGAGGTGTTGTCACCAAAAAGCTTAAAATTTTCATAAGGTAATGGGGGCATTAAATAAGAATCAACAGGGGCAGAACTAAACATTTCATAAAACTACACTAATTTTTAAACATTTAGGGGTGGCAAGTGCCCCTCCCAATCACTTAGTACATACGCCCCTGCATATGATGGAAAGAGCACAACAACCATCTCTACAACAACATCTTCTCTACTGATTTTGGAGTCTTCAAACAAATAAATAAACATTTAGAACCTACCCGAATGATGGTTTACTCATGATAACCATCCATATCTTCGTATCTACAAACTATTTCAGTGTCATTTCAATTTTTCGGGCAGATGTATCATATCTTCGGGGGCCTCCATCAGCCACACTAGCTCTAAAAGTTAGCATTGGAAGAAGCCATATTCCAAAACCATGCAACCTCATCTGTTCAAATATGCTGGAAACTGCCATCGGGCAATCCGATCGTTCAGAACAGTTCTCAAAGTTCCCAATGGCATAAACCAAAATTCATCGATTCCGCTTGTAAATTTTCTGATCCAACCAACTTGATACTATTTCTAATCCTTTAGAAAATTTTGGAGACTTTGTAAGCAACTGTTGGACATTAGGAATTCATCTCTTTAACACTTTGGAGACGATTTCTATATCATATTCTTTTCTTTAAAGCAATCAAATAATGTTTTCTTCATTGATCTCTTTTGTTGTTTCAGTTAACATATGTGAATAGTCCTTTATCTGGGCTATATTGTTCACAGTAGGAGATTTATTAAATTTATGATTTAATCATTTATGGAAGCTTATTATCTATTGATTCTTCGATTTCAATGTTTTTATTACTGAAGTTGGCTTGATCATCTAGATTTAAATCATAGGATTTTCTGTGCATCAAAATTTTTTGACAGAATATCTGAATGATCGTAAACAGGATCACCCCTGGGCTAAAGTCCATGAAGATCTTGCTTTAGGTGGCACAAAAATATATATTTATTAAAGACAGCATTTTTAAAAAATCTAACGTAGTCTAGTAGTGTAGTAATAAAATCTTTGCTCGAATCCTATAAATAGCATATTTTATAATGGTCTAAAATATTATTATTTTGGCTTTAGACATCATGGGTCTGACTAGTCAAAGAGAGTTAATGCAAAAAAGTATTGTGAAACTAATGAACATGCTTAATAGTACAAATTTGATTTTGAAACTACAAATAAGTTTGTTTTGTTTAGTGGTTATATTCCTAGAAAGAGGACTAGTATATCTTCATGTTCAATTGTTCGAGAACGATGTTTAATTGATGAGTTTTGGGTCAGTCACTTCAGTTAATCATTGATCTCTGAAACATCCTATAACTCAGGACCGTGACTAACAAAAAAAAAACGTCGGCCTATGGCCGCAAAATTTATTATTAGGTCTCCAATCTAGTAGGTTTAGTTTTGGTTTAAAAATTTATTTTTAATAAATATTATTATATATCAACTTGAACTTTTGTGTGCTTTGAAGTATTCATTATGCTTTAGGTTATAATATCGTAATTGTTTTTTTTTTGTTGTATCAAAGATGGTGATCTCTATAATATTGATCTTTTGCTATACTAAAGATGATTGTCTACTTTATTATTAATCATATTCAGTGACGGATGTAGAAAAAAATATTTTGTATGAGACGGGAAAAAAAAAGACAAGAAAGATAAAACAAAGCTATTGACATAAGCGCACAATGATAATCGAAACACAAACTCGATGGCAGCAATGATAGATATTCACCAATAATACTAAATCATCTCTGCATAATGAAACTTCTAACTAATTTTAATAAATCAATATGGGGCACAAACTCCACCTCATATTGAAATAGATCCACCCCTGATCATAGTTATCTCTTTTTGATTTAGAATCTTCATAATATAACAAATATACACCTCCTCTCTCTAGTTTCTAATGAAACACTTATGCTTTAGCCAAAAAAAGAATCTCAAAATACTATTTTTAATGCTTCAAGTTTGTATTTTTCTATTTGAGATTATCCTATTCTCTCAAAAAAAGAAAAGTGAATGAGTAAAAAGATCTTAATAATCCTTGAACTATCCGAATCCTTACCTAAACCTTTACATCAACCTTTACCCGTTCTTTGCCTGATTTATTAAGAGTTTAGAAATCATAATGAAATAAGTTTTGGGTTCAAAATTATTTATACCAAATCCAGTATATATATATTCCCCCTTCGATTACTTTATGGAAATCAGTTTTTGGGGTACTATTCATAATTAGAGAAATACCTTTTCAATAATTTAATGAGGTAGAAACCACTTCACAGTTTTTTTTTCTTTTTAACCATTTTTGACAGCAAAATTTACATTATTTATGAAAAAGCACTATATGTGTACATGAAAATGTACTCTTTTGGGTGCTAGTATCAACAGTAATTTGTATTCCGTAAATAACGTTATATTGAAAACGATTATTATAATTATTAAGATTTATGCAACACTGGTAGATATCCAAGATGTATTGTAAATCATAAACCAAAAGCTCTATACCCTAATGAATTTAAGAACTCAAACAAATTAAATATACAATATATTTTTTATAACGGAGTTTAATAACAAATAATCTAAATCCTAAATCTCAATGGATTTGGAAACCTAAACAAATCAATGTACAATATAATTTCTCTAATAGAGTTTAACAAAAAGAAATATAAACCATAAACCTTAAACCACAGATGGAAATGGAAACCTAAAAAATCAATCTACAATATATTTTGCATAACAGAGTTTAACAAGAAGAAATTTAAACTTTAAACCCAAAATAAAAATGATAATCCAAAAATTCAATGTACAATATACTGTATATGTAACGGAGATTAAAAAAAATGAATCAAAACTTTAACCCTAAATAGAAGTGGGAATCCAAACATTTCAATATGAAAATTTTAAAAAAATAAAAAATTTAAATCTTAAAAGAAAGGTTTAACAGAAAATGAGAACGAAAACATATTAATATACAATATAGTATATTATTCTTGACCAATATATTGGTAAAGAGAAAAAAAACTCTAGAAAATATTAGACATTTATTTACTATATTTATATTACAGCAATATGACTTTATTATTGACGTATATAAATTGTATATGTTAGCAAATGTTGGAAAAAAATGTCATTGTTAAAAAAAAGTAAGGGTAAAATAGTAACAAAAAGGTAATTCTGTATAACCTCCTAAATGTTAGTTAATTTTACAAAATGTAGTTACTATAGAGGATATTTTCCATATTATTCTTTAGATTTTTGAACTATCCGTTTCCATCTTTACCCGTAATTTTTCGTTCTATTAACTATTATAGATAGGTTACTTTTTCCCCCGAGTTTCATAATCTTTAAAGCTCCTAGTCAATACGAATTATTTCTAAGCAATTTCTTTGAAATTTTCAAAATCCTTTTACACTTTTTTCCCAAACAATTAAAATGATCAGAGCTGAGAGAGTTCTCGGTTTCTCTAAAGAAAAAACAAACTATTATGGTCAACAAAAGATAACCCACTTCTCTTTAAAAAAAAAAAAAAAAAAAAAAAAGAGAACCCAAAGAGTGGTGTGACTTGGCAGAGCGTAAAAGCAAAACACTTGGAAAAGACTTTGGGCCATAATAACGCATCAGTCAACTCTTTCAACCCAATCAACACGCCAGTCTATTACTAACAGTGCCCACATCATTCTCTTCACTTTCCTTACCTCTGCCTTTTTCCATTTTCTCATTTAATTTTCTCAGCACTCATTACACGTTAAGCTTTCATCTTGTTGCCTAAAAAAAATATTCACTGGAGGTCAAAAAAGATGAAGCTGATACATGTTCCTCCAGAAACAGGCAAGCTCATGCTCTCTCTCTTCTTTATCTTCTTGTCTTGCTGCCATGTCTGTTTCTCGGAGCTTTCTTCATCCCAGACAAGCACAATGATCGAACTCTCCAGATTCCTTAATATCTCAGATTGGAATCTTCCTGGTTCTGAGATGAATCCATGTTCATGGACAGGTGTTCTTTGCAGCAAACCAAACAACGGCTCTGTTATAAACCTCTCTCTCTCTGGCTTTAATCTCTCTAATTCTTCCTTCTTACCACTTGTTTGCCAAATAGAGACTCTAGAGTCTCTTGATGTCTCCAAGAACAGATTGAGCTTAATCCCAGATGGGTTTGTGACGAGTTGTGAAACACTAGTTGGGTTGAAGCATCTGAATTTCAGCAGGAACAACATTTCTTCTTCTCCTAGTTTCCAAGACTTCTCCAAATTGGAGGTTCTTGATTTCGCTTACAACATGTTGAGTGGGAAGATTGGTGACTACGGTTTAGATAGGTTGGTTCAGTTGAGGAGTCTGAATCTGAGATTCAACAGTTTAACTGGTTCTGTTCCGATCAACTTGTCCAAAAGTCTAGAGAAGCTCGAGGTTTCAGACAATTATTTGAGTGGTGCTATCCCGGAAAGAATCGAAGATTATAAAGAACTAAAGCTGATAGATCTCGGTGATAATCAGCTCGTTGGATCAATCCCAAGCTCGTTGGGAAACCTCTCCAAGTTAGAAAGTTTAATTCTTTCCAACAACCATCTTAGTGGGCCAATCCCAGAATCACTTTCACGCATCCAAACCTTGCGTAGATTTGCAGCGAACCTTAACCAATTCACCGGAGAAATTCCATCAGGGATCACAAGATACCTAGAGAACTTAGATCTCAGCTTCAACCATCTAAAGGGGTTGATTCCAGGTGACCTTTTGTCGCAGCTTAAACTCGTCTCTGTGGATCTGTCGTCTAATGAACTTGTTGGACGGCTACCGCAAAGCATCTCGCCTAGCCTGGTGAGGCTGAGACTAGGAAGCAATAAGCTATCAGGGCCGATACCCCCTGCTGCGTTTGTGTCACTGCAGAATCTAACATATCTGGAGATGGACAACAACCATTTAACTGGCCACATACCTCCTGCATTTGGAAACCTTGGGAGTTTAAATCTCCTGAACTAGGCTATGAACGAGTTCACCGGGATCTTACCTCCTACATTCGGAAACCTTGCACTCCTTCAAGTGATAAAACTGCAGCAGAACAAGCTTACCGGAGAAATCCCAGATGATATCAAATTGTTAAGTAACCTCTTGATTCTTAACGTCAGCTGGAATTCTCTGAGTGGATCTATACCACCTTCTCTTTCGCAGATAAAGACGCTTTCCATCATGAACTTGCAAGGCAATAATCTGAGCGGTAGCATACCTGGAAACATTGGAGATCTGGAGGATCTCATAGAACTTCAGCTCGGACAAAACTGGCTAAGCGGTAGAATTCCAGTAATGCCACCAAAGTTGCAAATTTCCTTGAATCTCAGCTACAACTTGTTTGAAGGGCCTATCCCCATTTCATTATTTCACCTTGATCGCTTGGAAATTCTTGATCTGTCTAATAACAAATTTTCAGGCGAGATCCCTGCTCCTGACAGTTTAATATCCCTTACACAGCTCATACTCTCCAACAATAATCTTACCGGAAATACTCCAAGGTTCACCCGGAATGTTTTACTCAATGTCAGCGGAAACCCCGGGATCAAGCCAATAAAAGATGATGAACTCTTTATCAAGAGAGCGCCGTCACGGAAGAGCAAACTAGTTTTAGTTCTAATCATTGTCACCATTGGAGTTAGTGCTCTCGTGGCAGGGATCTTAACTGTCATCGTGCTGAAACTTTCCCGGCACTCCAAGGGGGTTAACAACGTGCAGGTCGATCCAGATGAAGAAGGATCAACTGTTCTCCCCGAGGTCATTTGTGGCAAGCTTCTCACTTCAAACAGTCTACACAAATCAAATATCAATTTTGCCAAAGCAGTGGAAGCTGTTGCTCATCCAGAAAATGCTCTGTATCAGACAATGTTCTGGAGTTACTACAGAGTAGTCATGCCCTCCGGTTCGAGTTACTTAACCAAAAAACTTAACACAAGAGACAGGCTTTTCCAGCAAGCCAGTAGTGAGAAACTAGAGCTAGAGCTAGAGATGTTGGGCAAGCTGCATCACACGAACGTAATGGTTCCACTAGCTTATGTGCTCTATTCAGAAGGATGCTTGCTCGTCTATGACTTTCCTCACATGCTTACCCTTTACAATGTTCTACACAACCATACCAGTGATGTGGTTGATTGGACAAGCAGGTTCAGTATTGCGGTTGGCGTAGCTCAGGGAATTTCTTACTTGCATGGATCCAAATCCAGCGGTCGTGATCCAATCCTTCTACCAGATCTCTCTAGTAAGAAAATAATGCTCAAGTCTCTCACCGAGCCTCTAGTAGGGGACATTGAACTGTTCAAGGTCATCGATCCTTCCAAAAGCAACAGCAGCCTCTCGGCAGATGCAGGCACCATCGGCTACATTCCACCAGGTAAATACATATTACAAAACCTTTTTGGGCTTGTCTGAGAAACATCAGCTCTCTTAATCTCACTTTTGATCTCTTCATCAGAGTATGCTTACACAATGAGGGTGACAATGGCTGGGAACGTCTACAGCTTTGGGGTGATTCTTTTGGAGTTGTTAACTGGAAGACCAGCGGTAAGCGAAGGAAGAGAATTGGTCAAGTGGGTGCAGAGCCATTCGAGCCAACAAGAGCAGCGCAACAGCATTCTTGATCTCAGAGTGAGCAAAACATCAACTGTAGCAACAAAGCAGATGCTCCATGTCCTCAATGTTGCTCTTGCCTGCATAGACATATCTCCTGGGGCAAGGCCAAAGATGAAGACTGTCCTACGGATGCTCACAAGGCTCTAAGTATGCATGGTGTAAATTTTGCTGTATATGTATAAGCAGCAAAGAGAGGTTTCCTCTGCAGACTATAATCTGCATCTCCATTTTCGAAATGCTGAGAAACAAGAAGGATTTAATGCATTCACAGTTGTAGTTTGAAAACTATCAATAAATATCAGATTCATCAAATAACATAAAGTGGATATATATGAAAAACTCAGAAGCAAAATCGTGGGTGAAGACCTTTAGATACGTCAAATGTTGCAGAAGATAGTTCAAATAAAGAAATGATTATGTTCTTTACTCTTAAGAGGTTGATTCTATCAAAGAAACTGATTACCACAGAAATACAAGCTCCCATGGAATCAAAAGCAGAGAAGACTGTGATTGGAAAAGCAGTAATTTGGCCTAGAACGTAAGGTCCTTTGGGTCCTCAATAATGCTGGCCAATGTTTGCAAGAACTGTGCAAGATCAGCACCATAGATAACACGATGATCTGCTGTCACATTCACCTGTGGGTTTGCAAGTGACCATTCATCAATAATAAATTCCTAAGACAACTCGAGACAAAAAGAGAAGAGGAACAAGTTCTAACGATGGTCGATAACAAGATTTACCTGCATCTGGTTTTTCATGCCAATGCGGCCGTCTTTAGTAGCAACCACTGAAGGTTGAGATGCTCCTACAGCCATAATCGCTCCCTTCATTTATCATAGACAAGAAAATCAATGATCTGTTATTCCTCCGCAGAATTATTAAGCCAAAAGAGATAAGCTAAATGGTTTTAACCTAAGCACTTACAGTTCCAGGTGGGAGAATGGCATCAAACCGATCGACCCCAAACATTCCAAGGTTAGAGAGAGTGAAGGTACCTGAAATTAACCAGAACGATAGGAGAAAAAAAGGAACGACTCAAACGATCTTGACGTCTGATCATAAACTATTACACAAGCAGTTCAATTACTTCTATATTCTAATATCAGGCTTACCAGTGTTATACTCCTGAGGCTGCAGCTGCTTGGCTCGGGCCTTATCAACCAATTCTTTCCATTTTCTAGACAATGAATAAATGTCAACCTGTTTAGAAAAGATAGAAGAATCCGCTGATACCGGTGTTGAAGGTAGAGTAAACTTAAAATCTGTTATAAAGCATACAAGAAAAAAAAAAGGAACCTTATCGGCGTTCTGAAGCACCGGAGTGATCAAACCACCATCAATAGCAACAGCAACAGCAACGTTGATGCTACTGTTATACACAAAACTGTTACCATCTCTGCAGGACGAATTTACAACTGGATGTTTTGCCAGTGCAAGTGCAGTTGCCTTTGCTAGGAGTGTTGTCATTGTCACACCTTTCGACTTAATCTAAACCAACCAAACAAAAATATCAACCAAGTCAATATAAACACTTACAGTTCAAAACCAGTGTGTGCTTACGATGCGCTGTCATAAGTTACCATCACTTCAACTAGCTATCTGATAGAAATGGGCCTAAATCAAGTCCACAAGACCTTTAGGTAGAACATTCCCAAAAGCTAGCTCATGGGTTTGGGTGCCTTTAGGTCTTTATATAGCATTGATTTATTTCCTTCCTATTCGATGTGGGATATCTTACCCACATCTGTATCACTATCTCTCACTCATTCTCTAATCACAATCATCGTTCAACCATATATGCAATCGAAACACTACTACACATATTTACCTAGGACAAAGAGAGACATGCAAATCAGTGATAAACGATTACATATATTCCTTAGTGATCAAATTGCCTTGTAACTTAAGCATCTAGGTAACAAAAGTGCGTGAAGTTTATAACCCCTAAGCACCAATCTTCTTCAAATATAACTATCATCCCAAAGTTCAAAACTTCATCAACCAATTATTTTTCTTTTTATTAAGCAATCACAATCAATAGAAAAACTCCAACCTATTCCAATTTCCTATCATCTCAACCAAGTCTAATCTCAAAACTAACTCACCTTCTTGTAGAGAGCATCAAGAGCATCCGTAGTGATTGTATATCCAACTCTAAACGTAGGAACCGCCAAACTATCCACCATATTCCGGCCCACAGCCCCCTGCATTGTCGTAAACGGAACCACCGATCCAAGCTCCACACCAGGAGCCGCAGCTGCCGCAGCCACGGATACATCCTTTACAGCCACCGCAGCTTGAACTTTTCCTCCAACTGAAGCCGCCTCAACATCTTTAGCTACAATCCTTCCCATTGGTCCACTTCCAACTAAACCAGCCAATTCAACTTTCAATTCCTTTGCTAACTTCTTAGCATAAGGAGAAGCCACAACTCTCTTCCCTCCTTCAGACGCCGGATGCACAGAAGATGCAGCCACAGCCGTAACCGCCGGCAAGACAGAAACTTTCTTCTCAACAGCTTCAATTGTGGTAGCAACCGTCGTCGTCGGAGGAGAAGCCGAAGCCTGAGCCTTTGAATTGCCACCACCACCGGAAGCTTTAGCTTTAGCATCAGCGATCTCATCTTCAGTTTCAGCTAATAAAGCAATGGCGGATCCAACAGGAGCAACACCACCTTCTTCAACCATGATTGCTGCTAAATAACCATCGTAGAAAGTCTCAACATCCATATCAGCTTTATCCGATTCGACAACAACAACACTTTCTCCTTTGTTAAGCTTTTCGCCTTCGGATTTAACCCAAGAGACGATTTTGCCCTCCGTCATTGTTGAACTTAGTGCAGGCATGAAGATTTCTCGGATCTTTGCATGAATTGGGATGATTCGGGGCTTTACCCGGTAAGCCGGAACGGAAGATCGGGTTTTTGTGGGGAAGGAAGGTGAAGGAAGGAATGGTGTGTTCAGAAGACTAGACATTTTAGAATTTCGCAAATCGTAGATCGCACAATGCGTGAGTCAGAGAGAGCAGTGAATGGGATTTAAGGAGAGAGAGGTTCCTCGGAGTTATCGAAGAGCAGGCGGAGTGAGTGGCCAACTAATTTGACTATGACACTGTAATATGGAAGGTGTGATACACGCGCCATTTTATTGTTTTGTATTGGGCTTTTTGTATGATCTGTGGAGACCCAATTGTTGTTAGGCCTGCAGACTTCGGGTCGGTCATCCGACCCTACCCATACCAACCGAACTGTAAATTATCTCAATATTTAAGTAACGGTAACTAAAATTACATATTAAGGTAACAATAATTTATTATAACGGGTAAAAGTATGAGTTGCGTATTATTCAGGGTACCCAAACTACAGATTCGAGTAATCAAGGGTTTTATGATTATATAAAATTATATATATTTAATAAATAAGATTTTTTTAAAAATATTAGATATATATATATATATATGTATAAATATTAGAGAAGAACTATAATTCATTTTGGGTCTGATTGGTAATATTAGAGTAAATCAGCTAAAAACTACTAAGAGTAAAAAAATAGACAAAAAATTATACACAGTAATCAGATGAAAGAAAAGTTTTTTTGGAGAGAAAGAGTAGCACGAGTGGAAGAGAAGAGAAAAGTAGGAGGAGAAAGAAGCAACACGGAGAATTTCTAGGAGTTATCGAGCCGCAAGCATCAAGAGACAAAGTAAGGTGCAATCCTCGACCTCCACCCTTTTATCTTCTTCAACCCTCTGTGTATAGGATAGGTCTTTGAGTCAAGAACCAATGGTTTTTTGCCAATTACACCAAAGAAATGTGCGAGAAGCGTGAGTTTTGGAGAGGAAACTCATGCGAGGATCCCACAAGTACTTGTATTACGTTTGTTTGTTTATTTCATTTCATTTATGCATTATAACCATCAGGCTCCCTTCGAATATGGCATGGATCTAGGGCACTGGATAATCTACTCATGTGTTTCATGACTTTATTCGAGCACACATTTTTAAATGATTATAAACCTTAACTACTCGAGCTTGCGAGAGTGATTTGCATTTTTTCCAATGATTCCTCTTTTTCTTCAAATCAGACTCGGTGGAGACGAGCGCTCTCAGGTATATTGAAATCCACACAATCGTTCAAATGCTTTCGATCAAATTTATTAAAAAAATCAAACCATGATCTGCAAGTTTGGGTCATGAGATTCTACATATAATAAGATATGTCGAGTTTATGGTAGTGAACAGACAACCATCCATGGCTTGATTCGGTCATCGCCCATTCGACTCGAGTGTTTCCAAATCTAAATCGATCAAACCTCCTTATTTATGATAATAATATTATGTTTGAAAGATAGATTATTAGCATTTCACCCGATTAACTTGATGCATACCACTAGAATTGCATACTCGTGGACCATAGAGAATTCTGCTCGATCAAAACCAATTCCATTTCGGTTGAAAAACTTTATATGATGAATAATAATATATCTAGGATATTTTCACGAGCTATCAATTTTTGGGGTTAGATCTTACTAGTAATGCATGGGATTTGATCGTAGAATCGCGTGTTAGGACTGCATATTGGGTGTTGATTGTTATGTGCCAATGGTTCGACCTTTGGGTGAAATATGGACGTCCTGGAGATGGATAAAATGAGATATCCTTTGGGCACGCGGTGTTGAAAACTAGACATTCGAGGAACTGTCATCACTCACGTCATTGCAAAAAGCTAAACGTTTTGGAAATGGAGAAATGATGTAGCAATGACCAAACATCCTGGGGACATGTATAAAGTGGTCTGACTTGGGCAATAGCTGAGAGGCTTTGTCAATGGGCATTTGTTGGACGTTAGGAGAACAAATAAAATGAGTAACCTTCCGGAAAAATGGTTAATGGTCTGTTGGACATGTGTATGGTTACTTTCATGTGTGACAACATGTAGTTAGTGTTTCATGGTGTAGTATTGTGTATGAATGCGTGGAATAATTGATTTTTTTGTTTAAGCTTTTCTTAAATGCTTTGAGTTGCCTTATGAGAATGGTTAGGTCCGGTTTCTAATAATGGCCATCTTATTGAGTGAAAAATCACCCTCTTTCAGATTGTACAAGAGACAAGAGTTAGGAGGTACAAAAGATTGGTATGATTCGGAAGGCCTCGGAGAAGGGTGTTTCATGACTTGTTTAGTCATATTTAGTTTAAATTGTATTTTGTTATACTATCTTTGTGTTTTATTCCTTCAAGTACTCAAATTTGAGTTGTGTAGTTCTTGTTTTATCAATAAAGAACCTTTGCATGAATGTTACATATGATGATACCCTACTAGGTAGCTTAGACACCAGTTAGGGCATTACATTATACTTCAGGTATTGATTTCTGATACCCTTATTATCCTTACCCTTGATTACCATACCATTTACCCTTAATGCCCACCCTACCCTTAACCCTTGATTACCATACCATTTACCTTTAATGCCCATGGCTAGTTGTTGTGTTAATTGCGTAAAATCATTTCATGCCTCAACAATTTTCACATGTTCGATTTATATTTGAAGTTTAACACCATGCATTTAGTATACCTGAACTAATAAGAAATTCGAATCTAGTACCTTAATTTACAAAATTGAGCAAACATATACATTTTGTATAACACTTATGATGTAGAACCCACGTGGAATTCATGTAATTGACGACGAATCCACGTAATTAAGGTTTAATTGGTGAGTTGAAATCATTCTCAAAACAATGTCGTTTAAGGCCAAAGCTCTTTGAGGTCGATGTGTACGGTGCCAAGTAAGCCAAAAACAGATGAACCGTTATCGGGGCAGAAAAACTTTGTGACGGCACAAGGGCGAAGATATCAAAATCAAAACACTAGAATCTCGATTTAAAAATGCAAAATCAGGGTGGAGACAATGAGTTATCTTGGTCGGCCGTGGAAGCAGTATTCAAGGATGGTGGTGATGCAATCGTTCCTCGACATATTGATTCACTCGTGGGGATAGTCTCCTTTATCAGGTAGTTTTGGTCTCAACTCTTTGTTTTACGTGGAATTTGAAAATTCGGGTTCGGGGTCATTGTTTCGGATCAGTTTATATTGAATGGCTATCATTCGTCTTTGACGGTGACCTAAGCGGAACAGTTCACTATCGCGGGTTTCATTGATGGGAATATGTGGTTGCATTCAATGGGCGTTAGTTTCGACTATAGATTTGTGAAGTGAGCTTTGTAATTATGCTAGTTTGATGATAATTCTCAAATTGTTATATAGTCATTAATGTTGAATTGTGATTAAGTATTTGTGTGAATTATAATAAATCAAAAATTAATTATATGGTTGATGTCTACGGTGTCGATATTGCCGGAAATAGATGAAACAATGTTGTTCATGTTCAATCCGACATGGTTACTTTTAATGTCCATTTGGACAGGCAAGAGCAGCCTCCGATAGCGCCAATGGTGTTTACATCTGGAGAAATAACAAAAGCGAGACCACCGCTGATGGAAGAAGAGTTGAAATTGGTAATGTAGAAAGAGAAAAAGGTTGAGAAGCTCGCTAGAGAGTGAGTTCTAGGTTGTCAGAATCTGATTGGGTTAGAGTACAAGAATTTTCCGGCACCAGAGTTAGGTACAGAGAAGTCACGTGGGAGGCTAACGATTTTGTTACGCAGACAAGCATCACTGAGGAGCTTGAGGTTGCTGATGGCGAGCATGGATAAATCAAACTCCATGGTAGCTATATTGAAACAGCATAGCAAGATGGAAATGAAGAAGATGAAGAATAGAGTTATTAAAGAAAAGTGGATAAATGTTTCAGAGAAGAACCATTGGAAAAGAAGAGGAAGAAAGATTCTTAATTCAAAGATTGAGAGGGAGAGAGAGAAAGAGAAGGATTGATGGAGGTCATGGATTCAATCTTAAACGACGTCATTTTATGCCTGCTTTAATTCTCAGCTTTGGCCAAAATGACGTCGTTTTAAGCAAGATTGAAATTCTCCAATTAAACCTTCATTACATGGAGTCGTTGTCAATTATATGGATTTCATGTGGGTCTCATGTCATCAAGATTTAATAGCATGTTAATAGTGTTAGACAAAATATATATGTTTGTTCAATTTTGTAAATTATGGTACAAAATTCAAAAAATCTATTAGTTGAAGTGTACAAATGCATTAGAGTTAATTTCATGTATAACTCGAACACATGACTATCGTTGAGGCATGAAAAAACCGACTTTCTTGTTAATTGCTAAAGCTTATAAGGACCACCAACACATAGTCTACACACTTTATTTTTGACCACATAACTACATAAGCATATTGTAAAATCTAGATTGCATGTAAGTGCATACCAATTTATTTGATTTTTTAACAATTTGTCTCACGGTCTCCCTTCACAAATGGTAGCTTTCTCATTTTTAATATAGCAAATAATTTAAAAGAGTATATTAAAGAAAATAGTCTAGAAATGTTTTATTATTTGGTTAGAATTTATCATCCATATCATCCATCTAGAAATAAATATGGATTTGATAAATACAAGCTTATGAAACCATCTCAAGTACCGTGGAGTACCAGTTTTGGATATAAGGATAACAAGTTTTGTTTGATATAAGTTTGGGAGGTTCTTGCCAGTGCCTTGAGACTTGCAGATTTCAAATAATTTTGGAAAATTCATGAAGTTGCTCCTTGGTAAATATCTTCCGATAGTCCATAAATATAACAAGTTTTCAGATTTTTACTATCCATTGCAGAGAAAACCTCCCAAAACTATGTTATCACATCATTATTTTTTCATATCCATCGTACAATGTAAACCGTTTCTACTGGTATATCAAAATGATATTTGTTCTGACCCTCGAACCATGTAATCAAGGTCTTTCAACTTTATACCATTGAAAAAGATAATGTTCTCGTTTCCTACTCATGATTGTCAATTACTATACCTGGAAAATATCTCATGTAATAAGAGCTAATTTCTCTTTCTCCTCAACCGAGCTTTTCCATAACCACCAAAGCGTGTTGTGAAATGTATTACGTGTAGGAATTACCGTTTGGACAAAACTCATGATGCATGTGTTTGCTTTTTCCACCATGAATTTGAATCTGATTTGTCTCGCCGGTCACACGATCTCACTAGCATTCACGAACACTTACGATCAGCTTTACAACATAAATAGAGTATGTGGCATGCGCCATCGTTAATATCATTGTCTCCCTGATCCCAATGTTGTCTTCACCAAACAAACATTTTACTTTAGCTTCTCCTCTGTGAAATCACATTTATTTTATCAATCATCTCTACAGAAACAATAAATCAATAACGACAATTTAAACATCAATTGATCGATCTAAAAATATTTCATAGAACAAGGTATGTGATATCAACTTAAAAGAAAAAAGTATTGATTATTTCAAAGAACCAGAAAAAAAGCCAAATAATTTTTTATTTGATTAATGATTGTACAAATCATAACAATGATGATATATTCAAAATTTGGCGAGTTTTCTTCTTCACATCCTACATGGTAGAGTCTGATGTATTTAAAGAGAAATAAATCAGTGTTTGAGTGAGAAAATATGGTAGTAAACATAGTTGTTTATCTTTTTGAGTGTTTACCTTTAACTTTCCCAACAAATTCATCATTGAAGTATTCAGGCCCTATCCGAATTTATTGTTACCTAAGCAAAACAAAAAATTAATGCTTCATACATTAAAAAAATTTCAAGCATTTAAACCAAGTCACAGCAACGTAAAATATATTTGAAACATAGTTTGTCTAAAACCGGAAAAAAATAGAAACATCAATTTTCCTTCTCATAAAAGATTAGCCTCCTTGTTTTCTTTCCTGCAAACTCATTGATCAATTTTGGATAGTCAAGTTTCTCAACTAGATCTTGTTTTATAGACGTCATCGCCAATCCATTCAATCGATCCTGAGACATAGTTGAATGTAGATAATCTTTATGAGCTTCAACTTTGAAAAACTTCTTTCCGCATAAGAAACTGAAACCGGAATTGCCAATAATATAGGATAAGTGATCCATGTGTTTGGATAACAACCATCTATTTTTCAAAAATTCCAACACCTCGATTGGTTTCGTAATTTATTCTGGCATATGAGAAGTTTAGGTTCCATAAGCAAATATTCTCCCTCTATATATGAATGATCATCATGCTTTAAAGAAGCTCAAGCCTGGTACAAGATGCCATCAATTCATCATCTTTCAAAGACTTTAATTTCTTTTAATCAAACAAAAATCCAAAGATTTCCATTTAATATCAAAAACTCTTGAATCTTACCTCAAAGGATATTATAGCTTGATCCATTATGTTGATGAAATAATCAATCCTAAAACTCTCTTCCGCAATTAATTTCTTATTTTCATTAGCTTTCTCAACATCTTAACCATATTGTATTGGTTTAAGTGTAATTTTATTCACCTTTTCTTTGAACCCTTCCCAATTATTTGTTGAACATGAAAATATAACATATTCGCTAGACAATGCCAAAAAAATAAACATCTTTCTCGGATGAGGAAGGCATATCACAAAGTGCAAGGTTGAGACTATGAGATTCACATGGAGTGTAAAACGCCCTTGGGTTTATATCAAGCAATCTTTTCTGAACTCCTTTATGTTTTCCTTTCATATTCTGCCCATTATCATAACCTTATCCTCTTATATCGTCGATATTCAACTTAGATAAATCAATGCATCTTGAAGAGTCTTAAACAGTCATTCTCCCCTCTTTTCTTTGATTTCCAAAAAAAGTCAAGAAGAACTTCTGAATTTTAGGTGTATTCATCAAAACATCCACACATTGAATTAAAAATGTCATTTTCTCTTTACGACTAACATCCAAAGTATAATCCAAAATGACTGAAAAATACTTTGCTTCTTGAATCTTCTTTAAGATCGCATCTTGATCTCATTAGCAAACACTTCTATTAACTCATTCTAAATCTTATGACTGAGATAATAATAATGAGTTTCACCATTATGAACACGCCGAATGTGTTCCTTCATTAATGGATAAACCTCCAATCATCATAATAAATGCCAAAAAAATTCCACTTTCATCAATCGTATCATTATCTCCATGAAATGTTAAAATTTCTTTTACCCAGAGTCTTATCACTACAATTTTACTAAGCATTACATGTCTCCAATGTTTTTTCTCCTTTTTAATTGCCTCTTGCTTATGCTTGTCAATAGTTTCATTCTTTTGCAATCTCACTTCTAACTCTATCCAATGAGTCATGCAAACAATATAATGATGAATATTTTCAAGTATTTTCAGCCTTTGCGAAACATTTCTCTAATCATCAAATCTACAACTTGCCAATAAAAGTAGGACATAATTCTTGAGTGAATAATTTAAAACAAAAGCAATTAGATCTTATCTTTAACTTTCGAGTAAAAAAACTATCTTCTGTCTTGTTTCTCTCCATTGCTCTTTTTCTTATATAACATGAATAAGTGAAACTTTTATTAATTGCATCTCTTGGAAAAAGATAATCAGCTGGGGGTCTTTCAGGTGGACCTTTCTCAACAAAAAAATCTCTCATTTTCTGATCAATTTTATCCCAATTTCCAGGATAATCCATATCTGCATTCTCATAAAAAACTTTAATGTCATCAACTCATCTTCTTCCATCTTTTCATTCTCAAAATTGTTCTTTATTCTCATTCACACAATCTACATCCTCCTCAACAAGTTCTTCCATACTCTTCTCAATGTTCTCATTTGCATCCTCTTCCATTGTAACATGCTATTCTTTTTTCCTTATGTGTCTCAGTTCTTACAGTCTCATTAGTTCTACCTTAGCATATCATTAGTTTGAGATTTCATCATTTCTTGTTACATACCTTAGTATATCATTAGTTTGAGATTTCATCGATTCGTCTCGCCTTTTCCTTGTCGCCCTATTTTCACATCCACTTGGTTGGCTTCTACCTCCCGGTAGCATTTTTCTTTAGAAAAACTATATTTCATTAAATGAGCAAACAAAAATAGAAACAAAAGTTAAAAAAATTTCAATCTTAGTTTGTAAAATCTTAATTCCTTAATTTTTTAGCCATAAATTTTCTAATTAAGTGAGAGAATCTGGAAACAAAATAGTCTAATTGTACAACTTTTTGTATTTAGAAATTGATGTCCAAAACGATTTCAGTTTTTTTTATGAATCCAAACATGCATGAATCCAAACATCATGAAAATGGGAGTTTGACTATAAACTATAGTTCAATAAACATGTGTTAATTTTCAAGTACAACGGTTTAAAAACCAAAATTGAAAAGAAAATAAACAAAACTTGAAGAAGAAGAAAAAGAATCTTGGAACTGAGGAATAAAAAGAAATCAACAGAGACTAAAGGTGGAGGAAAAATCCGCAGTGGATATTGAAGGTGGAGAAGAAGTGTTTCGATGGTGATGGTGTTCGATGAAGGTTAACCATCACGTTAGCAACAAAGAGACAAAGACTATATTTTTTTAGTTTAATTGTTTATCCAATAATTTAATGTTAATTAAAGTAGTTAAAAGAAAATAAAGGTATTAGAAAACTGAAAAGAAAAAAAGGGGCCTAGAAATATCTATCCTCGTTAAAAAAGGAACGACGAGTTTGTCGTTCAAATCATTAATGATGAAACTGAAATCATCAACCCATTTTAGGGTTCTTCTTCGATACTTTGGTTCGTGACTTATGTCTTCCTAGTTTCAATGGTAGTTTCAATCTACCATTGAAATCCATGACTGGAAGATTCTCCCCTTCTATGACTAGGACATGAAGCTTCGTATCTCCAATGAACTAGTGCTAAGGGATTCACACAGTTGACTAGACGATCATGAATAAAGGGAATAATGACCCCCATAAGTTCCAAGAAATACGATGAAATAGAAAATAAGAAATCAAAAACTCAACAATGGGTGAAGAAGAAAGGGCAGAGCAAGAAAAGAGAAGAGTGAAAGGTGTTTTTTTTTCTTTTATTTATTTGTTTGTTAATTGTTATTTGTTTACGTTGATAAAAAATAGTTATTATATTACTTTTTTTATATCAATATTTCTTTTTCAAATATTTATTAGAGAAAGGTAAAATTAGATTTTATAAAAATTATATTCAGTATTCATATTAAACCTGAATTTCAAAGTTGTAGCACTGAATTGAGATTTTTATTGTATGAAATACTTTTGGAGTAACAAAAACAATTTATATATTTTTCAGTTATAAAAGATTTAGTTACAGTATTTTTTGATAGATATATTTGATTTCTAAACTTTCTTTGCTTTAAGCAGCAACATTTGGTTCCTAATTTTACTGTAGAGTTAGGCTATCTACAATAGACGTGTGTATAAGTGGGAGATGTGGTTCTCCATATGTCACATTCTAATTAGTTACTAAGATTTTTGAGATTTTTATCTCTTTTAAATTATTTAAACTGAATTATTGAACGTAAATGAATATATATATTTTAACTTTTTATATCAAAATTCGTTATTTTTTATCCTTTATAAATAGATACTTGTTTCATTGGATTTGGACACACACAAAAAAAAACACATTTAAGCTTCCATTAAACCTTTTTTTTACAATTTTAAACATCTTTTTAAGAAAAATGGATCCCAACAATAATTTTTTTAACTCCCAAAATTCTTCGAACTATCCTTTTAATTACCCAAATCCCAACAATTATCAATTTCAAAACAAATCTTCGAGCCAACCCTAAAATATCTCAAATTATGGTTTTACTCCAAATTTCTTTATGCCTGTTCCAAACTATCCTCCATTTTTTGGATCGATGATGCCACCTCAAGCACACCCTTATTCTTCTACTACAATGGGTAATAAAAAAAATTTGAATGCTTCAGAAACTGAATTTCCATAATTTTCTACACAAATGTCTCATGGCGATATGAGCGGAATAAGTATTTGGTGTGTTTTATCAGTGTATTAGAATAAGTATTTGGTGTGTTTATCAATACATTTTATTGAAATTTAAGTTGTACGTAATTTTATTTTTTTAGTACTAAATGTTTTTAATTATGTGTTGTAATTTTATTTCGAATTTATTTTTAATATTTTTAGTTTAATTTCGATTCATAACTATAGAATTACAAAAATATGAAAAAATATAAAATATAAAATAAAAATAATAGGGTAGGGTGTTGTATATTTTAAGATAAAACTATGTGAGTGTTGTATAAATAAGTATTATATAATTAAATAAAATAGAGAGAAAATGATATGAAATGTTAAAAAATGAAAAGTAGGATGTTATAATTTAAAACCAATGTAGATATTCTTAGAAAATAAAATAACATTTGATATTGATATGTTTTGTATTAATTCTGTAATTGAATTTGAAAGCGTAAAGAAAAAGAAAATATCAGAGCTTCAAGAAAAATCTGACCTTTCTCATGTCACTCATATTTTTAGATGCTTCATCACTTCAATTTCTCTCTTTCCTTCACTCTTGTCCATTAATCCGATCTACCTCGTTTCTTCTCAAATCCCTAATCATCTCCTATATCCTTACGCAAACCCAGAAAATGGATAAACCCAAGATCTGAAATGCGAAAAATCTTCTCTTTCCTCTCCCGATCGCGTGATTCGAGCTTTGTCGAGATACCCAGTTGCTAAAGCTAGTTTTTTTAGTAAAAATCCATCTGGGTAATTTTGGGTTTAAGGATATTGTTGTAGAAGCATGGAAGGTTCAGGTGGGAGTTGGAGAGATGTGTATAAGGGAATGTCATCGGATAATATAAAGGGTTTAGTGTTGGCTTTATCTTCGAGCTTATTCATAGGTGCTAGTTTCATTGTTAAGAAGAAAGGTCTCAAGAGAGCTGGTGCTTCTGGTCTCAGGGCAGGTGAGATCTGCACTTAGTAAATCTGTGTTACAATTGGAGTGAATGAAACTAAGATTCTTGGTATTTTTAGTATTACTATTAAGTGGCTATGATTTGCAACTTTTTCTATTAGTTTCTATTTGAAAGATTTCTGCTTTAGAGTAGATTCAAATGTAGCATTGTTTTCAGAAATTCTAGTGGATCATCTGATGTGTTTTTTGTCAGTTTAATGTCAGTGGCTAATCGAAGTTTGTGTAGTTGGTAGATCTTGTAAAAATATGTTAGTATCTTCTCTGAAGCGATCATAAATCAATTAGATAATGCTCTCGTTGGTGATTATGGTGATGATATTTTGTAGGTTCTGGAGGTTTCTCATACCTGCTTGAGCCTCTCTGGTGGGTAGGCATGATAACGAGTGAGTTCCCTTCATATTTAAAGGTTTTGCTTCATATTCCCTTTTTACTGCAGATTGGTTTTTGTAGTTCTTGGAAGATTGCGACAATATAAGTAGTTATAGGCAGTAGTGATGACGGCAGAGACAATGTTTGCTTATTTTGCAGTGATCGTTGGGGAAATTGCTAATTTTGCTGCTTATGCCTTTGCCCCTGCCATTTTAGTAACTCCTCTTGGTGCCCTCAGCATTATTATCAGGTTTGGATAATTTTGTGGCCTAGGTTATATACTGTGATTCACAATGATGGTATTGTTGAACTCTCAGAAGTTGTGTATTGGAGTTATAGTAATAAAACTTTTTTGGCTGTGATTTTTCCAGTGCTGCTCTTGCTCATGTCATGCTACGCGAAAAGTTGCATACTTTCGGGATTCTTGGTTGTGTCTTATGTGTTGTTGGTTCGATAACTATCGTTTTACATGCTCCTCAAGAACAAGAGATTGATTCTGTTTTACAAGTATGGAATCTTGCTACAGAACCTGGTACCATTCATCTCTTTTCAAACCTGATTTCATTCCGTCTAATCGATGTTTGTTAATCTGTTTTAAAACATGGTGATATTTCCTCTGCAGCTTTTCTTCTTTACTCTGCAGCAGTGGTTGGAATAGCCATTATACTCATAGTTCAGTTCATACCACAATACGGACAGTCACATGTCATGGTCTATATCGGTGTTTGTTCTCTGGTAGGATCATTATCGGTATGTGCCCAAAACTTATATTCTTAACATGTTTATTAATTCGTTTTGTTTTTAATGACAATTATTTGACTGCTGTGACCAGGTCATGAGCGTTAAAGCACTCGGAATCGCATTAAAGCTTACATTTTCAGGAATGAATCAGTTAATTTACCCTCAGACATGGGTCTTCATGATGATAGTTCTCACCTGCGTGATAACTCAAATGAATTATCTAAATAAGGTATAGAAGGAGCATCAAGTTTCATGTCAATATCTGTTAACAGATCAGGAAATTCATTCGGTTTCTCTTTGTTTTGTCTTGATGACAGGCGCTTGACACGTTCAACACAGCTGTAGTTTCACCCATATACTACGTTATGTTCACGTCTTTGACCATTTTGGCCAGTGTCATCATGTTTAAGGTTAAATTATAAACCTTGGTTCTGTATTGGTCATTAGAAATAGGAATCACTTAAGAGATAACAATAACAGTGAAATTTGTGGAACAGGACTGGGATAGACAAGACGGAACCCAGATTGTGACGGAGTTATGTGGTTTTGTGACAATCCTTTCGGGAACCTTTCTACTTCACAAAACAAAGGACATGGTTGATGGTGGGTGACCTCTTCCTTCAAGAGAGAATTAAAAATGAAAACTGTGAGAATGTTTCTGCAATTGCTCATTAACAAGTGTCCAATTGTAGGTTCTTCATCCTCGGGAAATTTGGTTATTTGTCTTCCTAAACATTTGGAAGATAGTAATGGGTTTGAGCAAGAAGGGATCCCACTCACTCTCAGACGCCAAGAATGCACCAAGTCGCCAAGGCCAATGCGGCACCTCATTCTACCACAAGATGGTCCTGAAGCTGTGTAGGGGAGTGGAAGCAGATTCAATCTATGTATACCACGAGGCTGCATAGACAACGTGAAGAAAGGAGAAAGAGTGATGGTTGTTACAAGTTAGAGATTTTTTCACACATTCATTTTGTTTTACTTTTCTTAGGTTTGATATTTGAAGAGATGTGAAATGTCTTGACAGATTGAATAACTTTTATATAGATTACACATATAAGTGTATTAATTGGTTTTAGTTATCACATTTGGTAACCATTTTCATTCTAATTTTTTATAAATAATGTGAAATCAGATATCATGGAAGCAAACAACAATACAAAATATTGAATTTAAAATCTTAAAGTGTTATAAATAATAATAATTTATAATAATATGTATGATTATTTGAATAAGTGACATAGTGAAAAGAGAGAATCTTTCTTTTTCCTTGTTATTGCTCTCTTCGTAATGTATTATTCCACTCATACATGACGTACATACAAAAAAGGTAAGTCGGCGATCGGTTAAAAAGCTACGTCGGTTAAAAAATAAAATAATAAAAAATCTGAGGCAGATGCATTCTCTACATATTTTCTAAAGCGCAATAATTTCTACATGGTTTGAGAAAATTGCAACTAACCTCAGCTTTTGTGAACGCCACGAGATCACGGTTAAAAATATATCCGGTTTGGGATCGAGTTTTAGCGGATATGATAAATAACATGTATTTGCAAAATCAACTAGTACCAAACTCGGAATTTCTAAGATAAATTAATCCTAAGTCAACTGTACCTTGAAAATAACGAAAATATGTTTGATCCATTCCAATGTCTCCATGTGAGAGATGAATTGTCTTTCTAAGATCTTTCATCTCAAACTCTTCTCTCATATGAGTTCTTTCATCATTAATCTCCTTTTGAGTTCCAGTTATATTTAGGTCATCAACGTATACAACAATGATCACAAATCTCAACACATTTCTTAATAAAAACACAAGGACATATTTCATTATTTACGTACATTTTTTTAATAGGTATTCACTTAAGCGATCATACCATATGCATCCACACTGTTTTAATCCGTAAAGTGATCGATGTAATTTGACCGCACATATTTTATAGAATTTGTGTCTAGTGCCTAAGTGATTTTGCATCCTTCTAGGATTTTCATGTATATATCATTATCCAATGATCCATATAAATATGATGTTACTACATCCACTAGGTACATATCTAGATTTCTAGATGCTATTAGGCTAATTAAGAACCTGAATGTAATTGCATCCATGACCAGAGAATATATTTCTTCATAATCAACTCCATATCTTTGAGAAGAACCTTGTGCAACAAGTCAGGTTTTATATCGTGTGATTTCAATATTCTCATTTCTTTTTCACACGAAAACCACTTCCACCCAACAGGTTTTACATCATCAAATGCAATGACGACATGTCCAAAGACATTTCTTTTATTGAAGGAGAGCAATTCAATTTTCATGGCCCATTTCCATTTCTCTCAATCATGTCTTTTTGACATTATGATAACGAACCTTGGATTTGGATAATCATTTTCATGATCGATCTCTTTGGATAAAGAAAAAGAGAATATTTCATTTTCATCATCAATTTCATTTCTACCCCATAATTTTCCATCTTGGACATAGGTAATGGAAATCTCATATTTTTCTGTATTATCTTCTCGTCTGGTTCCTCTAGCACATTTTCATTTTCTTCTCCCATTTTCTTTCTCTTTCGAGGATTAATTTTTTTATCTTCAGAGCCATTGGCCTCACACATTTCAACTGAACTTTAGGTTCATTTGCTTTTCTCCCATCATATTCATCTTTTGGAATTCAACTCTTGAGAGGCATTTGCAGCAGAGATATAAGAATTTGTCACCTTTTTGGTATCTGTGAATGCATTTGGTAATTGATTTGCCATATTTTGTAAATGTACAATCTTTGTACTTCTATTTCGCGTTCTTTCATATGAAAATCAAGACATACCAAAAATGGTGTAAACCATGTAATATTTTTTGGTATTTGTTTAATTTCTCTCCCTAATGCTGGAAATTCATCTTCATTAAAATGGCAATTGGCAAAACGTGTCCTAAACATATCACCAGTTTGTGATTCAAGATATCGAATTATACTCGGTGATGTATAACCGATATATATACCCAATCTCTTTTGTGGCCCCATTTTTGTTCGTTGTGGTGAGACTATAGAAACATAAACCGCACATCCAAAAATATGGAGATGGGATACATTTGGGTCTTGACCATATATTAATTGTAAAGGAGAATATGTATTATGCGCACTTGGTCGCATCTAGACCAATGCTGCAGCATGCAAGATTGCATAACTCCATATGGAAATTGGGAGCTTTGGTCTCAATATTAACAGTCTAGCAATGAGTTGCAGCCGTTTAGTCAAAAATTCAGCCATGCCATTTTGTGTATGAACATGAGGAACTGAATGCTTCAACATCGATTCCCATTGACATACAATAGTCATTAAAGGCTTGTAAAGTGAATTCACCAGCATTATCAAGCCTGATTTCTTATGGCATAATAAAAGAATTGAGTATTTAACCTGATTATTTGGACAATGAATTTTGAGAAAACCGTATTTATTGTTGTCAATAGATATATACATGTAACTATCTACTAGATGAGTTAATCAATACCATAAAGTATCGAAACGGCCCGCATGAAGGATGGATATGACCACATATGTCACCATGTATTCTCTTTAAGAATACTAGAGTTTCATTCCCAATTTTGGCTGGTGATGGTCGAATGATGAGTTTTCCTTAAGAACATTCATCATATGAAAATTTTGCACAATTTTACGCATCATGACTGAACCTGGTTGTCCAACTCTTTCATTCCAAACGTTAAATGTATCATTAACTCTGTGACATATGATGCGATCATGTGAATCTTTATGCAATATAATCCAAAGGATAACATTGATAGCTCTAAATTATACAAAGAAGAAATAAGATATGAAAAAGAGAGCCAACATACAAGAAAAATAATTGTAGTAAAAATTTTGATTGTCATAAATAAAAATTTAAATTTTAGAGGAAATGTTAACATCATTTTTTTGTGAAAGGTTATCATCATTCTATTAACTGTTTTTCTTGGGCAAAATACTCAAACCCAAAAAAATATTTGAACTAAAACTCAAATCCAAAAAAAGGAGCCAACCTGAACTAAAACTGAGAAAATATTTGAACGGATCTTAGGCTCTTAGATCCAAAAAACCAAATTTGAACCAAATAAATAACTGAATGGATACTCGAAATATCCAAAATACAATTATATATCCAAAATATTAATTATATTTATACTTAATATAACTCAGTTAACCAAAATTACAATTATAAATCCAAAAATACCAATTATTTCTAGATTGAACAAACCAAAATACCTAAAAACAAAATATTCGAAACTTTTTAGTTATATTTGTGAAAATTTAATAGTTTATTTAGTTTTTCTGATATTTCGACTACTTGAATCCGACTCGAACCCAGATGAAACCAAACCAAACCGAACCCAAATATAAATTCTAAAATACCCGAATGGATTCTATACCCGTAAAACTGAGATACCCAAAATCCAAAAAAACTGATCCAAACCCGAACCGAAACTCGAATGCCCAGACCTAGGTGTTGGTGAGAAAATTTTCAAGTGGCGGCGATGTATAAAAGATCAAGGAACTTAGAGATTAGAGTGTGTGAGCACACCAAAGAAGGAAAGTTATAATGTTTAGCTAATGTGTACACAACTAAATCCTCTTGTTGCATCCTTGGATTGTGAATAATTAATATTCTTTTTCAATAAGAAGAGCACTCCTTCATGTAGTCAGGATACGAAAAGTGCGGTCTTGAGACTGTTCTGAGGCCATCATGTCCATATAAGGAGAGTTTCCCTTGAACTCATCCTTGTCTCCATTTGATCCATATGTCCTTGGTTATATGGATGGTATCACTCCCACTTCCTTGGAAATGTTTTATCCTCAAAATTTGATCTTTGGAGGGTGTATTGAACTAATTATTTGGAAAGATTTGAGTTTTATTGAGTTTTGAGATAATTCTAATAAGTAAAGAATTTGTTGTTAAAATTCTTTGAAATCCCACTAAAACTATTAGATTTGGATATTTGTATTTTTTTAACTAAGAAACAATACTAACTCACGTTGAAATCATTTCATATCACTTAAAATCCACTACTTAAAATGTTTCCAATAACAGTAGGTTTGATTTTATATTTTTAAATCACTAATCTAATAATACTTAATTTTAGAAAACCTTTTAAAATCTTTGATTAAATAGCATCACTACAAGAAAGCAGCCGCAAAACCGACTGATAACATCCATCGGAAAAATACCGACGGAGAAGCACAACTCCGTCGAAAATCCGTCGGAATTAATGAACGTTTACTTCCGACGGATGTTAGTTGGAAGTCTGTCAGAAATCCTTGTAGTATATACCGGAATTCTCATAATGTTAAGGTTGATTTAGTTTGACATCACTTGTATAGTAATGGGTTTATGCCGGGTTACAAGATTTGGTATTTACATGGAAAAACTTATTATGATTATGGTAGTACTAGTGAACCAAATGTTGCGAATAGCATATGAGATATAACGGAAGTAGATGTAGGTAAAAGTACGGTTGAGATGGTGAATGATGTGTTTATGAAGAACATATAGTCGACCGGTTATGATGGAGATAGGATAGAAAAACTAAATACAGAAGCATAATTTTTTTTGATATGTTAGATGCAGCGAAATAGCCACAATATAATGGTTGTAGAGAAGATCATTCACCATTATCATCACCAAGTAGAATGATGACTATTAAAACGGACTACAATTTGGCAGAAGAATGTGTTGATGCGATTGCCGATTTTGTGAAAGATATTTTGTCTGAAGATAATCTTTCACCATCACATACTATGAGGTATAAAAACTTATTGCTGGTCTTGGTTTGCCATATCAAAAAATAGATGTGTGCATTGACAACTGTATGATATATTGGAGAGAAGAACACAACCGTAAAAGATGTCGATTTTGTCAAAAACTGCGGTTTCAAAAAACTAGTGGGAGAGTTTATGTTCCTTATAAACGGATGTGCTATTTACCATTAACGAAGAGGTTGAAGAGGTTATATCAATCGCAGCGCACAGCAGAGGCAATGAGATGGCATCCAGAGCATCGTCAAGATGGGAGAGATTACACATCCTTCGAACGCAGAAGCATAAAAACATTTCCAATCAGTGTATCCAGATTTTGCGTATGAACAATGCAATGTATACCTCGGGTTATGTACAAATGGTTTCAACTCATTTGGAAAACATGGAAGACATTTGTTGTGTCCGGTAATTGTAACACTTTACAATGTTCTCGGGATTTTTTCATGTTATGCCTAATGGTAGATGTCCTATGCCTGCTTACCGGTTAGACGCAACTAAGAAATAAGCATTTTTTATTGGATTCAGGATGATGTAAAAATTCGCGGATGAATACACATCTAATCTGAGAAATTGCGTGGATTCCACCGAAGGGAATTTTATTGGAATGAAAAATCATGATTGTTTTGTTGTGATGCAGCGTCTTCTTCCATTTGCCTTTGCACATCTTCTTCAAAAAACCGTATGCGAAGCAATTCCAGGTATATATTGTTAATTCCATAATGTTAATTAACCATTTCTGTAGCACATATATATATATATATATATTTGTTTATTGTTTATTGTGTATTGTAGGAGTTGATGTTTTCTTTCGAGATTTATGCACGAGGACACTTACAGTAGAGGGTATCTGTAATTTACAGGACAATATACCAGTTATCTTCTATAATCTTAAGAAGATATTTCCACCGTCTTTCTTTGATATTATGGAACATCTTCTAATCCACCTCCCACGAGAAACAACACTTGGAAGTTATGTTCAATACTGTTGGATGTATCCTTTTGAGCGTTACATGTTCCACCTCAAGGAAAAAGTTAAAAATTTAAGCAAAGTTTAGAATCTATTCTCGCACAGAGCCTCAACGAAAAAGATTCACACTTTGCTGAATATTACTTTTTATCGGAAGTGCGTACTAAGAGTAGACGTTTGGCATGACATGATGATAGAGGTGAGAGAGCGATTTATCCGGTGTATGTCCTTGAATTGTTTGTCCAACTTGGTCGAGTAAGTGGAAAATGAAAGAAACATAAACTATCAGAGCAAGAGTTTGCACACTTGCATATATATCTCCTCACAAATTGTGATGATATTGTGGAGTATGAGAGGTCATTATTCATTTGTTTTTGTTAATTACCAATTATTTGAAATTAATTAAAATGTGATTATTAAGTTTTGTTTTTCTTATAGGATATACATGGCGCTAGTACGAGGCTATTATCCGAATATGACAGAATCAGAACTTGACATCCTAAAAGAACAAGAATTTGCATATTTGTTGCGATTTTACATAATTTTTAAATAATTTTACTAATTTATAATTACAATATTTATCTTACAACAATGCTTATTGTTTATTTCTATTTTCATAGGTATCTAAAGGTATAGAAAATGGTCAATCATTTCCAACGTAGTTAATGGAGTTAGTTAACGGTCCAAACAACATTGTAACTTCATATCCTAGGTATTGCACTACGGGATATACATTTAGGATTCACGAGGATGGAAGAACAAGACCAACTTCAGACTTTGGTGTTTTAGATAAATCAGGTGATGTAGTTTACTACGACATCCTGAATGAAATCGTAGAAGTCTGATATCTAGGAATTTTGGACTTGAGGTGCATTTTGTTTAAGTGCGATTGGTATGATCCATTCATTGGTCGTGGTGTTCAAATAGACCAATTCGGCGTGACATCGATACATTAAAGACGAAGACTTCTGAAATATGATCCATTTATTCTAGCGTCACAAGCAGAACATATATGATTCAATTAAAATATTTTTTGTATTTTAACTTACTAATATATCTGATTTTTAACAAATTATCCTTATTCATTTAGTTTTTCTAGATCCGTTACCCTCAGATAAGTTATCGTTCAGATCCTTGGATTAGTGTTACTGCTATTAACCCAAGAGAAAAAATAGATGGAGTTTCAGAACACGATGTCCTACAGCAAACTAGAATTTGTCAAATTGATTTTGTTGAGCATTCGTTTGACATTGATCTTGTAGTTGATTTCACAAAATCGGCGATGATATAGTTCATTCAAACTCAAAGGAATCACGTGGACAATTCAAGGACGATTCAGACTCAATTCCTTCTGATGGATCATCTCAAGATTCAGAGTATTTTGTTTCTATTTTTAGTTTGTTTTTATTTTTTTAATTCTAATGTATTGTTAGTTAGTTTCGTATGTAATTTTTTTTTGTAAAAATCCCCAAATTTGGGAAAACATGCAGTTGGCCGGTTATGATGGAGATAAGGTTGAAGAACCAAATACAGAATCGCAATTTTTTTGATATGTTAGATGCAGCAAAACAGCCACTATATAGTGGTTGTAGAGAAGATCATTCACCGTTATCATCTGCAAGTAGAATGATGACTATTAAGAAAGACTACAATTTGGCCGAAAAATGTGTTGATGCGATAACAGATTTTGTGAAATATATTTTGCCTGGAGATAATCTTTCACCAGCATCATACTATGAGGTACAGAAACTTATCGCTGGTCTTGGTTTGTCGTATCAGATGATAGATGTGTGATCTGACAACTGTATGATATATTGGAGAGAAGACGAATACCGTAAAAGATGTCGATTTTGTCGAAAACCAAGTTTTCAAGAAACTAGTGGGAGAGTTTCAGTTCCTTATAAACGGATGTGGTATTTACCATTAATAGATAGGTTGGAGGTTATATCAATCTCAACGCATATCATAAGAAATAAGATGACATACAGAGCATCGTCAAGATGGAGAAATTACGCATTCTTCGGACGTAGAAGCGTGGAAACATTTCCAATAAATGCATCCAAATTTTGCGTATGAGCGACAAAATGTATACCTCGGGTTATATATAGATGGTTTCAACCCATTTGGAAAACATGGAAAACAATATTCGTTGTAGCCGATAATTGTAACACCTTACTATTTGCCACCATCTTTGTGCATGTGTAGAGAGTTTTTGTTCTTTTTCTTTTTAGTTCCCTGCCCAAAGCATCCAAGGATGTCAGTTGATGTATTCCTTTAGCCATTGATTTATGAGTTACAAATGCCATGGAAACATGTGGTTGAAGCAATTGATGTTTCATTGCAGCAAAATTTCAAGATGTGTGTGGTTCCTATGTGATCCATAAGCGATTTCCCAGTATATGGTATGTTATCTAGATGAACAATTCATGCAATATTATCATGCCCGTATTGCCAAGACAATATTGATGCATTCCAATTACAGCACGAAAGAAAGATGTGGTTGTTTGATTGCCACAGAAGGTTTCTACCAAATGATCATCCTTATTGTTGGTCTAGAACATTGTTTATGAAGAACAAACAAGTATTTGACTATGCACCTCCAAAGATTGATGGCTATTGTATATTGGAGCAGTTAAGAGATTTTGGCGCTGAGAGAACTCCTTACTGTGGGGCTAATGGGCATGATCATGTTGATGGTGTCGGTGAACTTCATAGCTGGCATAAAAAGAGTTTTTTTTTTGGGATTTACCTTATTGGAAAGATCATTTGTTGATACACAATCTAGATGTTATGCACGTTGAATTTTTTTTTTTTTGAAAACATAATGAACACTATTTTAAATGTGTAAGGGAAGACGAAAGACAATATCACGTCTAGATTAGACTTACCATTGATTTGTTCTCGGGATTTTCTTCATGTTATGCCTAATGGTATATGTCCTATGTATGCCTACCGATTAGACGCAGGTAAGAAAGAATCATTTTTTGATTGGATTCGCGACGATCTAAAATTCTCGGATGGATACACATATAATCTTGTGAAATTGTGTGAATATTGCTAAAGGAAAGTTTATTGGAATGAAGAGTCATGATTTTCATGTTGAGATGCAGCGTCTTCTTCCATTTTTCTTTGTACATTTTCTTCAAAAAAACGTCCACGAAGTAATTACATGTATATATTGTTACTTTCATAATGTTAATTAACCATTTTTGTAGCATACATATTAATTCATTTAATGTTTATTGTGTTTTGTAGGAGTTGGTGTTGTCTTTCGAGATTTATGCACGAGAACACTTATAGTAGAAGGTATCCGCAATTTACAGGATAATATACCGGTTATCCTCTGTAATCTTGAAAAAATATTTCCACCGCCTTTCTTTGATATTATGAAACATCTTCCAATCCACCTCCCACGAAAAGCAGCAGTTGGCGGTCCTGTTCAATATCGTGGGATGTATCTTTTTGAGCGTTACATGTTCCACCTCAAGGGAAATGTTAAAAATTTAAGCAGAGTTGAGAAATCTATTTTCGCACAAAGCCTCACACTTTGCTGAATATTACTTTCCATTGGAAGTGCGTACTAAGAATAGATTTATAGGGCGACATGATGATAAAGGTGAGAGAGCAATTTATCTGGTGTTGTCTCTAAGATGTTTGTCCAAGTTGGTTAAGTAAGTGGGAAAGAAAAGAAACATAAACTATCAGAGCAGGAATTTGCATACTTGCATATGTATATGCTCACAATTTGTAAGGATACTGTGGAGTATATGAGGTAATGATTCATTTGTTTTTGTCAATTCCCAATTATTTGAAATTACATATATAATATATATGTAAACAATTTAAAGTTTTATTTTTGTAAATTAATATATATATATATATATGTAAACCAAATTACACTGGAAAATGACTTTTGCCTTCCCGTGTAACTGAAAATTTCACGAATCCGTCAGAATTTCGAACGGATCCGCAAAATTTTCACTGGGAAATTCCTTTTGGATTCCCGTGTTGCCTTATTTTTCGCAAAAATAAGGTATCAGAAACCGTCGAAGATACGATGAATTAATTATATAAGTATATCCATCAAAATTTTCATTTTATAAACCCAACCATCTTCTTCGCGAGATCATTCGCAAAATCCGAAACAAAAACCCTAAAATCTCCAAAATTTTGTCAAATCTTCCATTTTTCGTCTCAACCATCATTAATCTCTATTTCTATGGATCCAAACCGATCAAATTTGTAAGTTTCTATAGTTTTTTTGTTGATTCACATATTGAGTGTTAGATTTAGGATTTGGGAATGCAGTTTTAGTGAATTGGAATGTAGATTTAGGTTTATGAAAGAAGATTTAGTGTTTTAGTTTGAAGATTTAGGGTTTTAGTTAATTAGAATGTAGATTTAGGTTTTTATGTATTATATTATAATAGTTTTTATAATTGTTTTTACATTTTTATAATTATTATAATTTTTAAAATAATTTTAAGGTTATTTTTCTAGTTTTATAATTGTTTTTAGATCTTTTTAAATTAGATATTTTAAAATATAGTTTTTAGAGTTTTTTATAAATTTATTATAAAATTTTAAGAATTATTTTTTAGATTTTAACTAAATATTTTAAATTTTTTTATGTATTTTTACATCAACATTCTCCGGGTTTTCAAGCAACTTCGGCTACTCAATCAACCAACCAAAAGAATGACTGCAAGGGCAAATGAATTGGCACTCACAATTTGGGAGCAACGAACAAGGTTCCGGAAACAACAACTGGTAAGTTTCTTTAAACCTAAAATTTTAAATCACTTTTTTAACTTACTAAAAGTTTTCAACTTTTTTCAGTTTCGTCAAAACGGTGTTCAACCTTCGCATTTGGTTTTGCTACAAGATGTGCACACCAACCATAAGACGGAAAAAATCCAAGATCTGGTTGTTTGGGAGATTGTGGAGAACGTGAAAAGGGTAGGAGAGGAGTTTCTCCAATCAAAGCCGATTGTTGTAGGAACTCCTCCATGCACCGAATTTCCGATCAATAAACTCAACGAACTTGTCTACGAAATAAGTAACATTTGTATTTTTCTTTTCTCCTTTTTATCGATTTCATTTTTTCTAATAATTTACTATCTTTTGTTTCGTAGGTCACTCTAAATTCTAAAAGCCATATTTTTGGACTTCCAGAGGAGTACTCATCGCCATCTTCGACAACTTCGTGGTATTACGGAGATCCTCACTTTAGACCGCAACTGGAAGAAAAGTCAGCCGAGATCGAAGCTCTCAACAACAAGATTGAGACTATCGAAAAACACGGCTGCACAGCTCAACACAATGCATGATCAGATGGATGCATTTTATGCGGTTTTTCAATGGCAAGTGTCGGTCGTCGAGTGGCTGAACCAACCCCTACAGCGGATCCACTGTACCTTCCAACCACTTCCTCAAAATTAGCAATTTTTACATTTCTAGTTTATCATGTTTTTTTTTTAATTTTGAATAATTTTTATTTTTTTGGATAATTTAATTTTGTTTAAAATAATTTAATTTTAATTTAATTTATATTTATTTAATTTTAATTATAAATGTATTTAATATTCATAATTAATTATATATATATATTTTTTAAAAACCTTTATTTTATGTACGTCGGAAATTCGTCGGAACAGAGTCCATCGGAAATTCGTTAGAACTCCGTCAATTCTCCGATATCGGAAATCCGTTAGAATTCCGTCGAAAATCGGATATCTGAATTTCATCGAAAATCCGTGGGAATATTGTCTGTCATTCCATCGGGATAGAAACCGACGAATATTTTTCGAGAGAGTTCCGACGGATTTTAGATATTGGATTTCCGACGGATATAAGATATCCGAAATCCGTCAGAAATACCAACAGTTTTCTGACAATGACTTCATTTCCAACCATTTTAAAAGACGGATATATATGTTGGAAATCCGTCGGAAATAACCCTTCCGACGAATAAAGCCATCAGTTACACGATATTTCTTATAATACATATGATTTTTCATTAATACAAATCACTTCAAACCATTGAATACATTTCGTATGATTATGGATACCACTGTTGTATGCCTTGAAATTCTCCACTTAGACTATTGTGGCTTTGATGCTCACTCTAGATATATCACTCTGCACCATAAAAGTAAATTGGTGAGGTCAGGCAGCCACGGGTCCAAACGCATTCGCCGCACAACAAATCCACTTTGAAGTTGACTTATTCGTTCGGGCGATCGTAGGAATGTGTACGAAATACCATAAAGGGCCCAATATTTCAATAGCAACTATGTCTAAAGCTTCGAATGAGACTTTCATATCCGAAACGCATAAACAATCTGACTCAACTGGATGTGTTAGAGAAGATACGCCATATCACAATACTATGAAGAGTTAAATAAAACTTATATAATAATAACATATCCTCTTTTGAAGGGTTATTGGTTGCATAATAAGTGATACAGACAAAAACAAAGCAATGAATTGAATAAAAATGGAGGAACCTCTTCATGAAATTGAACCAAGCTCCTTCTTCTTCTTCTTTCAATGTTTCAACTCGTAACGCCACCTAAATCAACAAATCACCTAACATTTTATTTGTATACCTCTCTAGTTGTCGCCAAGAGCAACATCCTCGGTTCCAAAGTACAACACATCTGGATCTTCCTGCACCAGTTTCTTCTAAGTCATCGGAGCAAAAGCAAAAGTGGCTTTTGTCTCCAAAGTGACACTGTGAATATTGCAGTAGAGCCACCAAAGTAATATACAGGACGGGTACAACATTGTAAAAGAAAAAGTCGTTTTATTGTAATTCTGCTTGTATAAGGTTTCATTTCTCCTCTGATCTGTGACGAAACAATTTTGCAATCTTCCTTCTTTCGCAGTCCTGATGAGGAAAGAAACAGACGGAAACTTAGAAATTGAGTTCTGCTTACACTTTACTACTCACACATGATATGAACCTAGTTATCATTTCTTATTGACCCGATCGATGACTAATTAGCTTACAAGATAAATGTGAGACCAAACATCCTACCATGAGTTCCATGACTAGACAAGTCACTGCATTTGAGGTTTGGCTCTGATACTAGTTTATAGGACTTTAGTTAATATCATGTCAAGAGAACTTTCGGGCTTTTAACCCTAAACCTAGCTTAGACACGAAGGCAAAGCATTGTTTTAGATAATGCATCCAGCAGCTTATTACTAAGTCGATGGAGAATTATATAATTATTGGAGACTTTTCAAACGGAGATCTTTACCTTGAACATGGAAGATTAAATGGTTTGTCAGGATTCATCCTTCTTAGTTTCTGGTAAGTATAGGCAAAGCTCAGCTGGTCTCGGGGAGTGAAGCGTTCCACTTCATTGAACCAAAGACAAGAGAATAGGTTCGACAATGGAGTATGTGCCCGAACTATGAAGAAGCTCCCCCAAGCAAGGTCCTAATCTTAGTTTGCTAGGAAGAAGCTTGAACGGATCTGATGCGTTGAATCTGGTCAGCCCATCAGCCTTGTAAAACTCAATCTCTTGATTAATAACAGTATGGTTGTATATGTTCAGCTTCTTGTTTTGTGCAACCTATTCCCATAAACAATGGCGGTCGGAGTGATTACTACAAGAAAAGCAATCAACAACCGACGGAATTTTTTACGGCTGTAATGACTGTCGGAAATTTTGACGGATTTAAGCCTATCGAAATTTTTTTTACGGATTTCCGACGGAAAATGAACAATCCGTCAGAAAATATGTAAGTTAATATAAACAAACTTTGTGACGGTTTTGTGATGGATTTTGTGACGGATTTGTGACGGATTATGATATGTACATACTATGTTATATATAGTCCGTCGGAAATCTATCGGAAATCTTTCAGAAATATTTGACGGAATTTCGACGGGTTTGATGTTTTGGGGTTAAATTCCATAATTATTGATACTCACCATTGGTATATACGATGTTATAACTTATTTAAAAGACATAATTCCCAAAGTAACACTACTATAAACCATTGTTTTTGATGTTTGACAGATTTGACTAGATTACGACTTAATCGATTAATAAGAATACATATACTTTAACAACACACTTATAACATAGATGATTAAAAATGTAAATATGAAATTTTATGATATTAATGTACATCAATCTAAATTTAATACTTAAAATGATAGTAAGAACTGATTCAAAGTGAAACGAAGTTGATCGGTGCCTGGACCCTTAAACCTGTCGGAAATCCGTCGAACATTTCCGACGGATTTAGGGATTATACGTGTCACATGTTTAACACGTGTTTAATGTGGAGTACGATTTTAAATATATATATATATATATATATATATTTATTTATATAGTCCGTCACAAATCAATATCCATCACAAATTCGTCATAAATCAAAATCCCTCACCAATCCATCAAAAATCCGTTACAATCAAAATCCATCACAAATCAAAATCCGTTATAAATCAACCATCACAAATCCGTCATAAATCTTTCACTAATCAAAATGCATCACAAATCCGTAACAAATTTGTGACAGATTTCCAATGGCCAAAAGAAAATTTAGGCGCAGTTACGTTTCGTCAAATTTTTTGAGCACCACACCGAATCATTTTTAATGAATTTATGACAGATTCCGACGGGTATATTCGTCGAAAAATATTTTATATAAACCACTTTTTTCCTTGCAACGAAAATCCCAAAACCTCAAAACCTCCATTAATGAAATAAACTTCAAAACCTTCCTGATTTTCACCCAAAATTGGTCTGAATCTCATCTATATATCTCTCAAATCTCTCACAAATGGGTAACAACCCATCAAAGCCACCCAATTTGTAAGTTTTCATATTTAGTTTGAGATTAATGGATTTTGAGATAATAGATTTAGGGTTATGTTTTAGGTTGGTGGAAGTTAGATTTAGGGTTTTGAAGTTAGATTTAGGGTTATGGAAGTTAGATTTAGGTTTTCTATGGTTAGATTTAGGTTTTGGATTTTTTATTTTGATTTAGGTTTAGGAAATTATGATTTTATTTGGGTTTTTGATAAATTTGAAATTTTTTTTATTTTATGAATAATCTTATAAAGGTTTTATGAATAAGATTAATATTGAATTTAATTTGAATTTTTGAATTTAATTTGAATTTTATGAATATGATTAATTTTTATGAATAAAATTAATTTTGAATTTAATTTGGATTTTTTTAATTTTATTTGAATTTTGTGATTAGGAATTTTTAAAATTTGATATTAGACTTTAAAAATGTTTATAATTTTTGTTTTTTTAATATCAAATTATATTTGTTAATATGAAATTGTTTATATATTTTTTTTTGAATTTTGATTTATTATACTCTAACTATTTTCTTATTTTTTTGAAGATATTATAGATTTGAAGGCCAGGATGGAAGTGACAAATGCGGAGATGGAAGCGACGAAAATTTTGATGGAACCCTTCATGGTGGAGATGTGAGGTCGTCATGGATAATTTTTATATCACTACTCTGCTTCAGGAGCCAGCTCCTTCCGTTACATCGTACCGTCTAGATAATTATTTATCTATCTCTCAGTTCTCAGATGCTTATCAAGTATATCTCTTAGCCATAACTTCGGCTGAGGAACCTCAACACTACAATTAGGCTGTTCTTGATGAAAACTGGAGATTTGCCATTAAAGATGAAGTTACGTCTCTTGAAGATAATGGCACCTAGACGATTGATGATCTTCCAGCAGGGAAGAAAACTCTTGGTTGCAAATAGGGGTTTTCGCCTAAAATTCAATTCTGGTGGTACTTCTAAAAGGCACAAAGCTCGTCTTGTTGTGCTTGGAAATAATCAAACCGAGGGAGTTGATTATTCGGAAACTTTCGCTCCAGTAGCTAAAATTGACAAACGTCCGTGCATTCTTTCAACAAGTCGTGCATAACAATTGGAAAATCCACCAAATGGATGTTCATAATGCGTTCTTACATGGCGATCTTGATGAAAAAGTCTTCATGTAACTTCCTCCTGGTTTTCGGACTACTGAAAAACATATGGTTTGTCGTTTGCACAAATCTCTTTATGGCCTTAAACAAGTTCCTCGTTGTTGGTTTGAAAAACTCGGAAGTGCATTGCGTAACTATGGCTTTGAACAGAATATCTCTAATTATTCGTTATTCAAATATGTGAAACATGGTACTAGACTGCATATTCTGGTTTATGTTAATGATCTTATAATCTCTAGTAGTACTTTGGCCATTATAACTGAATTCAAAGCATACTTGAGTCATTGCTTTCATATGAAAGATCTTGGGCTTCTTCGATATTTTCTGAGCTTAGAAGTCACACATATTCTAGCAAGAATTTATCTTTGCCAACAGAAGTATGCAATAGATATCATCATGGAAACATGTCTTCTTGGAGTCAACCCGGTCACTTTCCCACTGTAACAGAATCATAAACTTGCTTTGACTGATGGGGATCCCATCTCTGATCTGGTGGCTTATCAGCGTTTGGTTGGTAGGTTAATATACCTGGGAAACACTCACCCGGAACTCTCGTATGTCATTTACATTCTCTCTCAATTTATGAATTCTCCGAAGCCTACTCATTGGAAAGCTGCTCTCCAGGTTGTGTGTTATTTGAAAATAATCCGGGTCAAGGTATACTGTTACATGTTAATACTGACTTGTCTCTCTCTGTTTGGTGTGATTCTGATTGTGCTGCATCTCCGACCACACGTTCTGATTATGCTGCAGCTCCGACCACACATCGTTCTTTAACGAGTTGGTTTATTCAACTTGGTGGTTCTCCGCTATCTTGGAAAACAAGAAAACATGAGCGGGTCTCAAAGTCTTCAGCCGAGGCTGAATACTGTGCAATGGGTGATACAGTTAGTGAATTGCTTTGGTTACAAGAGCTTCTTCCAGCTCTTGGACTTGAATGTTCTGCTCCGATTCCTCTACACTCCGATAGTCTTTCGACGATTCAACTTGTTGCTAATCCTGTATTTCACGAAAATATAAAACATATTGAAAGGAGTGTCATTTTATACGGGATGAGTTTATACGAGATACAATCACTACTAAGCATGGCTCGACGAAATCTTAACTTGCGGACATTATGACAAAAGCGTTGGGATGACATGAGTTTCAATATTTTCTTGTAAAACTGGGTGTTTGTGATCTCCACACTCCAGAGAGAGTATTGGGCCCTCTTGGACCAGCGATATTGTAATTAGGTCTTACGTAATTTAGGTCAAACATATGTGTATATAAAGGCTATGCCTCTTTAACGTATTCAATAAGAAAACCCTTTCAAAACTTCTAAGGTTTTTTGACAGAAAAGGAAAAACTAAGGTTAGGAAAAGTAACAAAATATCATAACCAAGAAAACAACACATCAAATATGTTTTATGAGATTCTTGAAAAAGCTTGAGGTTGCTTGTTAACTCTTACTCACCACAATTACGCTAAATATTTTTGCAAGAGAAGCTACACCCAGGTCCTGGCCATGAGCAAAGATCTTAACATATGGATGAAAACACCCACAAAACATCTTTCAAATGCCAGCTATTTAAGCATTCATAAATCATAACACACCATTTGTGTACCTAGCTCAGAAACTGCTCATTTTTATCTTATTGCCAACCACTAGTCTATAATAGTTAGTTAAATTAAACTTAAACTGCACCCACAGATCAACACGTGCCACTCGAACTCTAAGATAAATCAGGTCGCACGTCTCTGCTAGTGACTAAGTTAACTCAAAGTAGGCTACTCTAAAAATACACAACTCACTAGTCACAGTTTCCAAATCTTAGACATGGAAAAGAGAAGGCCAAACAACGTAAACATATATCAACGATGGCCAGAATCATACCATTTTATTTGCAGGAGGCCTCAAGTGATCAGAATTTCCAAAAATGCATGAGCTCACAGCTATGTGGCATATACTAATATTATTATTATCATCTTCTGTCAGGTCAAACCCAGTGCTTGGAGATCCTTTGGGGCCTTTGACAAGGCCACAATGAATTTTCTTGTCTTGAACCACGAATGAATCTAGGCTCCCACTGTTCTTCTCCATCATGCTTCTCTTCCTTCTCAGTGGACTGTAACGAGAATCTAGCAGATTTTTGAGTATTTAACGGCTCCACAATTTGTTGACTAGAATTCAATAGCTTCATCTCACAAGATGAAACTGAAAGCTTTGAACAAACAAATGAGTGATAAGCAGCATATACCTAGACGAAGTTCTCAACCCACCTAAATTACAAGTTATATCACCTGAAGATCTACGGCAACCGTTTCTTTTTATATCAGACCGTGATGTTTTCCCAGACTTACCACCCTTACTAACAAGAGAAGAATCCCCAAGTGACTTTTTCGAAATACCTCCATCATCCTTTTCCTTATTTCGTTTCTCAACCATGGAACGAACAACCTCAATAGTATTCTCTTTATGCATCTCTTCATTATCATCATCATCATGCCCAGAATCAACATACTCATCACCATCATGAGAGTAAATTCCATCATCTTCATTCTCATGATTTATATCAACAACCACATGACTCACACCATTTTTCTTTAATGATTGACCACCTTTCCTAAGTGAAGGTTGATACTTATAGCATCGATTTTTATCTATTATAACTATGCTTTTATGTGTTTCAGATAAAGATTTCAAATGAAACTAATGTTTCCTAAAAGAATTTGAGTATTCGTGGAAGTTAGAGTTTTTACTGGTTTTTGGATGAAAAACATGCAGAATGACCTTCAGAAGCATTTTCAGAACACCCAAAGTTTAGCATCCTTTGGAGGTCTTCCCATGCATCAAAATCTACATTCTTAAATTCACTAGAAAACTAAAAATCACATTTTACCTCTAAGTGGAATCGGACCAAACCTCCAAACCATTCAAAAGATACAGACCACTCTCTGAAACCACCTGTTGGCGCTCTAGGAAGACTCTCCCAGCCCTGCCAGAAAGCACGCAAGAGCGCTGGTACCCTTCTAGAAGGTTCCAAGACCAAAACGATGGCACTTCATTTAACTCGTCACGAGAAGTTCTAAACCTAATTCCACCGCCTCAAGCACTATAAATACAAGTCTTTATGAACTGATCTCTCAGGTTTTAAACCCAACTAATTTCTGTAAGTGCATAGAGCATGCAGTAGTATAGAATGATCTATCGAATCCACAAAGATTAAAGTCACACTACCAATTTTCAATGCAACAAATAGAGGTAGGAAAAAATAAGGTTGCTTGTTGTCACGATTGCAAAAAGTAAATAAACGGTGTAAACATATGGAGAAGCGATGGACACAGAGAATATCGCATGTATCAATGACCGACAAACTATATAATTAGACATAGATTTGTAAATAACCGTTCTCGAACTCGTATCACTAATGTAAAGGTAACCTACTTCCACAATTACTAACTATCTAAATATAAATCCGCATACACTAAACTTCCGAATGAGTCTTAGAAAGTATATCAGCATTCATAAAAAGATCAATATGTTCACGTAGACTTAACTTCAGCTTCTGTTGGGTAAGGATACTAAGCTCATAAATTGTTGATTCCGGTAACCTAACTAATGCTTTCGGCGCATAAATTAAACCTACAGATCATATGGTAGATTCACCAAAATAATATAAGCAGTGAGAACACAAAAGATGAAGAACTAGATGATAAATCCCTAATCTATAACTTAACCTAATCAATCATTGAATCCGTATGAACAAAAACTAAATCCAACTGATGGATTACTCAGACATAGATGCAGTCATCAAAAACGAATTCAAAACTTGCATAAATATCAAAATAACGTTAACATGGTTCCAAAATCACTTCTAGAAGAGATGGAATTTTTTCTCCCAAAGCTATGAAAACAATAGCAAAAACTATTAAAAAACAAGGTTGACAAGGTTGGAACTGCTCTGGGTTGAGTAGCCTTATTTATAAAAAAAGAATTGTAAAACCTAATGAAAATAGAAAAAGGAAATTTTCAGGCCCGCGGATCGGTCAATCCCATTGTGGATCGATCGATCCCTAGCTTCCTTAAACCAACTTCTGCATCTGCTTCATTTGCTCGTAATATTTAACTGTCTTCAATAAAACGAGAATAACTCTTGAACCATCAATCAGAATGACATGAGACCTGTGCCAAATGAAATCTAACTCAAATAATATATATCCGATATCGGGAAGACCTCCAACGAATGTTAAACTTCTGAAACTTCTGCATTACTCTATATTTCCCAATCCGGGCTTTCATTATATAACCCCATGTTTTCCTCCAAAGTAACATAAAACCTGTAAAGACTTTGTAGAGGACTAAAAGACTCTAAAAACAATATGATTAAATAAAATACTTAAAAGACTTATGGAACCAAGGGTTAAAACCCTCAAAAAATGACACATTATGAACCCTAAGAAGAGAGAGAAAATAAGGAGTAGTAGAGCAGCCCCTAACCATTGAAGATGACGCTGAGTTCATCACCTCCATCGTTGCCTCCTTGTTTCATTTGTCATCTCTTTTCATCTTGATTCATTTCTCTATTTTTTGGAGGGAGAAGATCAATTACTCTACATACAAGATCCCTAAAACCCTCTTTGAATTAATATTTGGTTTATGCTTTCCATCTTATCCTTTGTTAAGTTTTATCTGATCATGTCTGAGTAGTCTTTTTGTTGGGCTTAGTGAGGGTTTTCTTGAAGGGGATCTATGGTTCAATGAGCTTAGCTTGTTAGATTTTTTTCCTCTTTATCTTATGATTAGGAATCTCTAACTAGTCTTGTTCTTAATGCTTAACTTGATCACTAGCAAATTAACCTAGGGTTAGGAAATGCGCCATAAGCGTCAGATTTCTTTACCCCCAAACTAGCTAGATGGGAAGTCTTACTTTTATCTTATCCATGAGCAACGATAGTTGAGTGCATGGAGGACTGTGAATTGGAATCATTTGAACTTATCGCTTTCTTACACTTCGCCGGAACAAACGATAATTGATGAGATCCGAGTTGATTTTAGGGATATATAGTTTGATCTATGATAGTAGCACTCTATACTGCAGTGTTGGGAAGTTCTAGAATCCTATTAGAGAAAATCATATGAAGATTACTTGAGTTACTGAGAACCATAGTCCGTGGATAGTTCCCCATCGTCCAACATTTTAGTTATTAAATATACTTTGCTCTTAGTCGCCTTAGTTTAGTTTAGAAAACACCAACAACTAACTTCCATGTTAGTTATCTTCTTAAGGTTTCATTTTTGTAACTTCACTCTCTCTGTGGGACCGATCCTTAAGTACTACATTCGATTTGGTTGTACACTTGCAGCCTTTTTATACTACCATACTAGAGGTAAAACCTAACACACCATCATATACTCAGCTTCATACTTCTTTAATTCATTCCTTCCAGCTTCATTTTACAAACCTGAACCATGTACAAATTTATAAACTGAATCATCCTTTTTTACTTCTTCATCAGATTTATGCTTAACTTTCATCCTCATTATAATCATCATCTCTTCTTCTATCATCCTTATCCCAAAATCATGAATCTCGTCCATGAACCACTGAACCCTTACCAAACTCAATCACCTGTAAAGTATATATCCTTGTCACATTCGTAAAAAAGCACCCTTATACGAATTAAATCCTGCAAAAAATGTAAGTTAGCAAAATTCGATTTCAACATCTTCCACACTAAAGATCCAGAAGCAACACTAAATTCTATCATCATCATCGCCATTATTAGTAAAACTAGAGATATAATAGTGAGCTAGAAAAGTAATAACAAGCACAAGACAAAGAACAAACAAAATAGAGCCAATTCCAAGTCGACGAATCTTATCACCTCTCATATATTGTCTCCACCGATTAGCCTTACTTTCTCCACCAACACCGTTTTGGATCTTGATCGCTACGTGATCAGACCCGCCATTGAGAGAGTTTTGGTAACTACCACGACCGTTAAATCTCTTCGTTCCTGATTGTCTATATTGAACCATTCTAGCATTGTTGAAGAGCTCTTGAGTGTATGTATAGATGCATATATATAGATCTAGAGTGTGGTGAAGAAGATGAAGTATGGATGAAGTAAAGGTTTTAGGCAAAATAGTTAGTTCACACTTCAAGGACAAATTAGATCAATTTAACCATTAATCAAAATGACGAAAGAGTTAGTTTTCTGGTCTGCATATAAGCTTGGAGAAATCCTCTCTTTTCACCACCGATATATCCTCTGTTACTCGGGCTTCACTCTCTGCTTTTCTGTTTAATATCGGTACTTTGCTGATGAAATATTTGGGGTTACCTTTGTTGACAAGAAGAATGTCTACCTCTGATTTCCAACCCCTCATTGAGAAAATCCAAACTCGGATAGGTTCTTGGAAGAATTGTTTCTTATCGTTTGCCGGTCGACTTCAACTTCTATCTTCAGTAATGCTAGTTTGATAAGCTTTTGGATTTCAGCTTTCAGACTCCCACATTCTTGTATCAAGGAGATTGAGAGGATTAGCTCTGCTTTCTTATGGTCTTGTCCGGATTTAAACCACCAGAAGGCTAAAATGGCGTGGATAAATGTTTGTAGACCAAAAGCGGAGGGGTGTCTTGGTTTAAAGTCTATTTGTTGTGGCAAATAAGGTGAGCTGTCCCAAGCTGATATGGAGACTGGTTTCATCTAAATCCTCCTTGTGGGTTAATTGGGTTCAAAAAAATCTAATACAGAGAGGCTCATTTTGATTGGTAAATTCGTCTACCAGTTCTGCCTCGTGGATGTGGAGAAAGTTCCTTAAGTATCGAGATTCCAAAAAAGAGTTTCATAAAGTTGAGGTACGATGCGATTCTCATATTTCTTTTGGTTTGATAACTGGAGTTCTCTTGGTAGATTGTTCGATGTATTGTGGGAAAGAGGTTGCATTGACATGTGAATTAAATTATGGGATACATTGGTTGATGTGTTTGTGAATCATCAGGCTAGGCGTAGACGTGTTGATATGCTTTCTCAGATTGAGGATAAGATCGAAAAGTTGAAGGACTGTGTTTCCACATATTTGGATGTTGCCTTGTGGCGATATAGAGAAGTCAAACACTAGTTTTCTTCTAAAGACACTTGGAACCAAGTAAAAGAGGTGGTGCAAGAGAAAACATGGTACAAAGGTGTTTGGTTTCATCACAACACCCCAAATTTTATTTTATTTTGTATGGTTGGCTGCTCTAAATCGATTATCAATGGGAAATTGAATGCTCACTTGGAACAGTATTCACCTATGATTGTATCTTCTGTAATGGTGAGGTAGAGACACGATATCATCTCTTATTCTTTTGTCCTTTTACTTCGTAGATTTGGTACCAGCTCACATATGGCTTGCTCTAACAGTGGTATACAACTCAGTTTCAGAATCTCCTTACAATGGGTTTGATCTCCAATAATAAGAGCACGCGATCCTTTATTACGAAATATGTATTTCAAGCAGTTATCTACCTTCTATGGCGAGAGAGGAACCGGAGGAGACATGGAGAACAACCAAGCAGCATTGATAATCTAGTTCAAGATGTGAGAAGGAAAGTTCGGAATAGGCTTTCTACATTGCAAATCCAAAGAATTATGATTGACGTACTGCAAGAATAGTTCGCTACAAAAGTTTAGGTTCTGTTTTATCTATTCTTTTTATATGGAAAACATTTTAAAAACTATGTTTCAGATTAAGGATGCATATAACATGGTCTTTTTGTTGAATAAAATTTTACATTCATACAAAAAAAAGACTTAATGTGATTAGGTGAGAGGAAAGAAGAAGAAACAGATGAATGTGCATGATCGGTGACTCGATTCCGGCGAGATTGATTTATACGGTGTTTGTTGTGGTTTTTGGATCTGTACTAGATGATGCCGCTAGATCTGACCCGACCCGATTTCGTTATGGATATCCGATTACTCGGGGTTTTAAGGAGAAATTAGAAAAGGATGTGCTGTTATTTTCATCAGCTTCGGTAGATCCAAAATAAGTATTGCATAAGCATTAATCAAAGGTCGTAGATTTGTAGCCAAATTGAAACAGAAGTAAGACAGGTCATTAGGATATAATATCCATAAATGAAGGGTATCGATGTGTTGCTGTATCGTTTGTAAGACAGGTCATTCGGATATTGTAGATTCTAGATAATCATGTCTTTTTTGCATCCGATTCAAAATTCACTTCTTAAAACCCGGTGTATGATTGTGGACTTCTAAGGATAGGTTTCTGATCATTTGAAGACCTCTCTCACGCCATGGGATCTCAATCTTCATATTCTATAGATTTTTGAGGCTCTCACACCTTAGGTTTTAGTACTCTCTTAGGCTCTCATGCCACGTTTGTTTATAAAAAATGAAGTTTTGATTTTCACACGATCTTACGCTTTTTTCTTTTTTCATAATCAGAGGTGATTCGAGTTTTTACGATCCAGACTAATTTCTTCAAGGTAATTATAATTCTCATGTAGTTCATTCACTTTCTAGTACATCATTTCGACTAGCCAACTAAAAATGATTAAATAATTCCACGTTTGAAAAATTGATCTCTGGTCTAGACCTACAAGACAACTTTTCAACAAGTAGGAAACACTTGTCTAATAATACCTACAGGGCACTAGTTTTTTCATCTCACGTCAAGAAAATTCCCGAACATCACAGATGTCCCCAATGGTCCAAACAATTTGGTTATTTGTCAGAACTTATAAAATATCCTAATGATATATAACCGAGCAAAAATATGAAAGGAGGCTAAATCTAAATCCAAAATCTCAAAACTCTAAGTTACATAAAATTATTAAGAAAAATCTTAGGTAAGAGTTCCATTTTTGCAATAGTGCAATTAGGTATAAAAGATTTGTTATTCGGTATAATTGGATCGATATTATTTGGTATTACTGATTATATATTCTTCATTTTATTTAAAATAAAATAAAAGGTAAAATTGTCACTACACAATTTTTTTATATAAATATCTTCTATCCAAAAATTTCAAAACCTAAAAAAATAAAATAAAAGGTAAAATCGTTATTACACGGTTTCTCTATATAAATACTTTATGTCCAAAAATTCCAAAACCGGATCAACTCGAACCGAGTATCCCAATACCTAGACCTATATCCAGTTGGAAATTTTACATTTTTATGTCATTTAAATGATTTTTTTATTTTGAATTTTCTATACGGAATAAAACGAGATAAGAGCAGATAGTTTAGTGGCTAAATACTTTTTCATACTCCCATTTTAGTTTGGGTTCAAATCTCCTCTATGGGAAATCATCCTCATGTGTGAGGATTCACAAGACAAGAAAAAAGTTTTAAAACGATAATAGTATCAAGAGAAATCATCTTTCTCATGTGTGAGAATTTGGGTTAGTGGGTCAATCCGTTGTAGCTCACAAGACAAAAAAAAAAGGGTATAAAACAATAATAGTATCAAGAGAAATTATATTCCTCATGTGTGAGTGCTTGTGCTAGTGGGCCATTCCGTTGGGGCCCACAAGAGAAAAAGAAGGTATAAATCAATAATAGTATCAAAGAGAAAAAAGAAAATGGTATAAAACGATAGTAGTATGAAGAGAAAAAGATTATAAGCAAATAGTAATTGAATTACAAGTCAGGTTTGCATAGAGTTTACAGGTGATTCATACCAATGCAAGCATTTTATAATAACCAACCCAAACCGAACGAGAAACCAAACAGAACCGCACCTCTAAAACAGTTTGGTTTGGAAACTAGACATTAATCTTGCTTTACCTTGGCAATAATCTTAGGGAACAAGCCTCCTCTATGCGTCCAATTTAACTTGAATCTTAGGAGATATGTCAAGAAGAGAGCTTAGCTCAGCACCATAACTTTCCAAGTCGGTTGTGGCATTAACCCTAGAACCAGAACCAGATTCAGGCCTTTCTTCTCCGCTCTTCTCTTCCCCTTGCTTTGTAGTCAGCGTTCCATAAAACAGCTTCAATGCGACTTCCGTTGAGAGAGCATGCACATCATTGTGTAATTTCTGAAACTTCTCTCTAGTTTCTTGTTCATTGATCAGCTTTTCTCTTAGCTCATCCGGTAGAAAAGCCACCGCACTTCAAAAGGGTCAAAACAGAATGTGTATAGATTACTACTCAATATGCTTAATCGAATCACAGCAGCTCATGGCTAACTAAGTAATTACCTGGAAACACCTCTAACAATACCAAACTTGTAACCAGCAAGAACTGATTCTTTATAGCCAAAGTTATAACCTTCCTGCGCAACAGCTTCTTTCCCCGCAGTAATCCCATCACGGTATCCCGCCTGTGATATCGATTTAACCAGAGAAATTGATCAAAACTGAAAAGCATTTACAGAGAGAGAATCATTAAAAACAAATAATCTAAAAAGAATACCGTGTGGAATTTCAAACTTCTCAGCTTATTCTCTTTTTCCATCCCCCGAGCATCACTTGATTCTTCTTCTTGACTTCCGTAAAAGGGATCATCGAAATTGTCAACACCATAATCATCATTGCCTAAGACCAACATATGATTCTAACTTAGCGATACAATGAAGTTCATTCTGCTATAATCCTAAACAATCCAAGCAAACAAACACAAGATAAAATTCCCCAGTAATAGAACAAGAGTTTCTCAGCTAAGCCTCATTGAAAAATCTTAGTAAACCATGAGAACATACTTTGTTAAAGTTTTCATCTTTTAAGATTGTCAATTGCATAACCTATAAAAGTAACAGTCCTCACCCGGTTTCGAAAGCTGCAAACTTTCTCCATAAATCTCTTTGGCAAAACTAACCTTCCCATCTGTAAAAGTTGAGAGTTCACAGATACAAAGTTCTCAAGTCATTTACATTGAGTGGGGAATTTCATCGAACATCTGGTAGGCGATTTATGAAACTTATTAAATCACAATTTGTGTCATTAAAAATAACCTTCAGGTGGCTCCATTGGTTCTACAGATATGAGGTAGAGAAGAAGGATTGACCAAAGGACTTGAGAGGACTGAAATAATCAGAACGAAGATGACGATCGTCGATGGCCACAAAGGTCACAGATTTCCGATTTTTCTTCGAAAAAGAGGATCCCTTATTGTCGTTTATGAGTTGTGAGGCCCAAGCCAACCCACTTTGCAAATCTTATTTATTGTTATTATTTTTGTTTTCTTCTCAATTCATTAAAGGAAAGATTACTATGCTTACCTAGAAAAAAAAGTTAATAATTAGAAGAAATAATTGTAGGAATTGGTCATTTTTGAAAAGAAATTAGGAATATAGACCTATCGTTATAATAATTACGAGAAAGAGTCCGACTCCACTGCATACTAATATAATCTCGGATTAAGTGCTGAAATGTCACTTTTAGAGAAAATATGTTCTGAAATATCATTGTTATGTTATTTAATTTCTTTAACAATTATTTTTAAATCGAAACTAAAGCAAAAGTCCAGAAAACCTAAGTATAAACGTAATATTACTAACCCAACCACAAATATCTGATTCAAACCAATTTATTAAACCCGACCCACATTAATTTCGGATCTTATCAATTTCTTTCAGAGTTTTAAATTAAATTGTAAAGAAAAATTGAAAAAAGAAACTTCTTCATCTTCCCTTCCTTCCCTGAAACAAAACCGCAGAGTCCAAGTGAGAATCCATTGATCGATCCGACAAACCCTCGCGTCGGAATCCGAAACCTTCGATTCCGACCAAATTGAGTCCATCCATCTTTGTCGCCGTGAATCTGGGCTTCAAACCCTTGCGTCGGAACCCTCGCGTCATAATCCTCGCGTCATAACCCCAAATCCGTTGTACTCCATTCCGCCAATTGCCGCCACTCTCCGTAAGAATTGTCTTCCATCCCGTGTTCTTACCTTTACTTCATTGGAATTAAAATATCGTTCAAATAAGTGAGTGTTTTGATTGAGTGAATGATTAAATTTGATGGAGTTAATAGTTTTTTGTTGTCTTTACACTTTTGGAACTTTGATGAGGCTGGAGGTGAGAAAGAAAAGAAAGGACAGGATGAGAAAAAAGGAAAGAAAGAGAAAAAGAAAGACAATGGACCTGTAGTTGAAACTTGGAAAAAGCGAACAAGGCAATCGTTAAGGTTGCTAAGGACACCATATGTAGCCGAGTATAAGCGACTGAGAAAGAAGTAGTGTCGTTGAAGAGAACAATGTGTTGTTTATTATGTATTTGACTACATCGTATTTCAGTATTTGGTACAACTGGTTTATTAGGTACAACTATTTCACTATTTGGTACAACCGGTATAACTGCATACATATGCTTTTAGTATTTGGTCCAAATTTTTAGTACAACAGCGAAATTTTACAATAAAACATAACAATTTAGTGTCTTACAAACAAACAAAAAAATACACAACAGTTGGCAAACCATAAACTAAATTATATCTCTTATAGCAATTTCCTCCCTTAGCCTACCAATCTCGCCGTCTTTCTGGAGTAACTTCTCCTTAAGTCGCGATTGTCGACCTAAATACAATGAATCGTAAGCTAAATCGGTGAAAAAGTCGATCTCTCATCTCTGTTTCAACTTTTGTCTCTCTTTCTCTAAACCCAGAAAACTCTCTCTCTTCTTTCTCTTTCTAACACTCTCGGCTCGAATTGAATACAAAGTAAGAGAGAAAGTCATTTAAATAAATTTTAATTGTGAAAGTGAAAATGTTTGGGCCTACAATTTATTAATTGTGAAAGTGGAAAAGTCTCTCATTTTTTACTAAACGTCTGGGCCCACAATTTCCAAATAGTCGGCGGGATTTTATTAATAACTGGAGTGATATAAACATAGTTGTCCTTAAGTGTACAGTTGGACTTTCTTCTTCATAGTTGTACAAATGCTTATTTGGATTTTTTTTGTTGGACTTTGACGTAAAATAATTTTTTGTAGTTGGACACATAATTTTAAGTTTGTAGATATAATTTTGGAGGTTTTCATCATAAAAGTTATATGAAATATTTATTTCACCTATTTTTCAGCATTAAAAGATGACAAACATACAAGAACCTCCTTATACTATAAGGAGTTATTATGCCAAAAAATATTATTTGTTACAAAAATAATAAATTATGTTGTCCTGATTTTAAATTGTTTCTTCATAATTCAAGATGTTTTTTTAATCCTTATAAACGTACTTTAATTTTTTCAAATTTATCGAACATAATTAAGAGAATCAGACATGTTCTTAGTTGTACCTAGTTGAACTTGGTTGTACAAATCCGAGAAATCCAAATAGAAACACAAATACAAACACTCAAATTAATTTTCCTCGTCAGGTTGCAACCACCTCTCCAAGTTTATGCCATGATTATCCTTGTTATTGTTCATCCTTAACCTCTTTGAATAACGTTCTCCGGTGGATGGAAACCGCTTTTCTTGATTTCTTTCCGATCTTTTGGTGTACTCCGGCGGTAAGGCGAACAATTCTTGAATTTTATTATGAATTGTTCACTTAGACTCATGTGGCACTACATAAATTTTCATGTAATAGGAATTATCCCATTTGTCCCATTTTACCAGTTGTCCCATTTGTACCAGTTGTATCATTTGTCTTATGTTTGCAGATTTCCTGAACTACATTCTAATTAACCTGAGATTTAACTCGATTCAGCATAATTAAACAGCTACATTCGATAAATTAACAATGCAAATACCTAATCGTCCCATTACTAACCAAATGTGCTTACCCAAACATGCAATTTTAATATCAAATCCCTAAATTTATAAAATCCCTAAATACCCAAACTGAATTACAAAGACGGAGGTGGCAATGACAAACAAAAATGACCAGCTCTGGCGTCGGGCGGTGGACGGTGGACGGTGGGCAGCAAACGGTGGACGGCGGACACGCAAAGAAGAGGGGCCGGCGAAGAAGAGGGTTCGGCGCACAAAACGAAGAGAAAAAAAGAGGCTTCAAAGGAGAAAGAAAAAGTTGATCTCAAATGCCACTCAAAATTTTCATTAAGGGTAATTTGGGGTTATCACATTCTAGGTGGCACCCAGATCATTTTGTGGCACGTGAGATTATTTTTTTGCCAAAAGTGGCATTTGAGAACATCGCCCTATAGAATATCTCTTTCAGATGGAGGGTTTGTGAGAGCAGACATTGTGTGTATATTTGAGCTTTATGTTGGAACGAAATGCAATTTTTCTTTGCGCTTGCATAAGAATTTACCCCTCCCCACAAATCTTTGTCCGTTTAGTCAATTTTATACTTGATTATCAATTATTAATAAGCCATTTTAAAACATAATATGGTGGACAATAGTCTTATTTGAAACTCCTAAATGTCGATCCTAAACTTACTTATTACCCAAATTAGTTTATGTATGTTTAGAAATACGTTGATTATAGGATTATGAAATAATCTGATCCTAAAGATGTTTTTTTTTGGTCACCAAACCACATACTTTAAGTTAACCATTTAAAGACATTACTCAAAGAAAAACCAAATAGGTATGGATGTACTTATATGGGAAAACACAGAAACTACGTGGTTTTTTATATTTTGCAAGATGATATACACGGATATTTTCGATACGCGGATAAATCTAAACCTAAAAACACAAATAAGTTTCTAAACATCAAGAAATCTCTCAGCTCCGATGCAAATGATGGTCAATCATCCGGATTTATCGTCATGTTAACGAGTTTTGAACAATCCGTGACAAAAATAACGTCCAACAAAGGGATAACTACCAAGCTCTACATCGTCCAGACAAGAGCCTCTATCTCTGTATGAAGAGGAGAAAAGCATCGTCAAGATCCTTTCAGACAAACATGTAAAATCTTGTCGCCAATGGTAACGGCCCAACCTTGTCCGCTCCTACTATCTGATTTGTGCCACGATCCATCCGTGTAACAGAGAAGAGTTTCTTGGGGTAGTCTCTCCTCCGTTACATCACCAATTGATCCTTCAGGCTGATCTTCCTTCTAATTTTCTCTTCTCCATGCTTCCTCTTCTTGTATTGCGATGTCGAGTGTATCACGCAGGTGCTCACTAAAGTTCTCAAATATCTTCCAGTTTCTCGCCTTCCAAATAGACCACATTACCCAAGGAAAAATCCTTAAACTCTCCTCACTTGCTCTGTAATCCTTCCCTCGCCAATATATGTATTCCACGTTGTAAAACAATGATTAGGAAAGAAAAATATTTGGAGCCAAGGGAATATTTGACAGTGCCCAAACTTGTCTTGTCGGATGGCAATCAAAAAGCATATGATTAATCGTTTCTTTCTCCGCACCACACTGTGGGCAAACTTTATCTCTCCCAATATGTCGATAAAATAGCTTTGGCATACAACAAGACAACCTGAGATGCATTGCTACACGAAATGCTTAAGCTTCCATGTAGTTGTCAGATTCTATGCTTGCGCCTGAAGTGTCGTAACACTCCGTCTCTGAAGAGATTGGTCGCATGCAGGACGAGAGAGAGCTCTCACAACCCAATATCCAAACATTACGGTATAGTTGCATGATTTTATCAAATTCCAACTATATTTGTTACTTGATGCTTGCTGACTTAGTTTGATTCCTAATATCAGGGTAATATCTTTTGGGGGAAGAGTTCCCAGAGATGATCCATCTTCCACTTTTTGGTCTCAAAATGAATTAAGGTATTAACAAAAACAAATGGATATCTGTCTTCTTTAAGGCTCTTAGGAGGATGCGCTGGCTCATCCGAGATCCAAGGTTCAGATAAAATGCTCGTTCTGAATAGTGGTTATGCATTGCATGATCCACTCCACCCACCGGGGCTCGAAACCCATCTTATCCATCAAAGCGTGAAAGAATGACCACTCCACTCTATCATAAGCTTTACTCATATATGTTTTCAGAGCCATAAACTTCTTCCGATTTTCTTGCTTAAATTTGAGGGTGTAAAAATTTTCCTTAGCTATCAGAATATTGTCTATAATCAATATGCCTGCAATAAATGCAGATGGTGTCTCAGATATTAAAGCTGGGAGGAACTTCTGAAGTCGTAGACTTAGAATCTTCAAGATCACCTTATAGCTTATGTTACATAGGATAATAGGTATGAAACCAGACATATCCTTTGGTCTATCTCCTTTTGGGATGAGACAAATGTTGGTCTCGTTAATTCTCCCATCAAAAAAACCTGTCCTGAAAAAGGATTTTACCATATTAATGAGGTTCGGGCCAATGGTTATCCAAAACTGCTGGAAGAAAAGGGCCGTCAATCCATCAGGCCCTGATTTTTTTCAAGATTCAGAGAGAATAAGACTTGTTTAACCTCTTCCCATGTGATTTATCAGATTAATGCATCATTCATTTTTGGAGTCACTATCCTCAAATTATCTTGTATTGTCAGAGTTGCGTCTCTCTATGTCAAGGAATTGAATAGGTTTTGAAAGAAATTAATCGCTAGTTGCTCCACACCCTTTTCATTATGAATCCATTCGCCCATATGGTCGATTAATCCTAGGATCATATTCCTTGCTCTCTTTTTTTTGTGGATGCCTGAAAGAATTTGGTATTCCTATCACCCTCCTCAAGCTACTGCTCTATGCTTTTTAATCTCCAATATATATCTTCTGCTCTGTAGGCATCACACAATCTCCAATTGAGATTCAAAAAATCCGTTGGAAAGGTGTGATTGTCCTCATGTGCTTTATTAATCTTATCTTGGAGTTCCTTGATTAGCTTTTCAGAGTTTGTTTTGGAGGATTTTTTCCATGTTGAAATAGTTCTTCGAAAATTTAGGATTTTCTTTGTGAAATTCTCATTGTCCTATAAATGGAGGATTCCCAACCATCTTCCACTGCTTCTTTAAATCCAGATTTATCAATCAAACATTTTTCAAACATAAATCATCTACGTGATTTCTGCGATTTAGATAGTATGGAAACAATCATGGGTTTATGATCTGATCCCCATATCTTCAGGTACTTCACATTAGTGTGGGAAAAAATATTGTATCATTCCTCACTTCTCATGGCCCTATCAAGACGACATTTGATCTTACCATTTGATATTTAGCCGATCCATGAGAATTGATTACATGTGAATGGGAAATCAATAAATCCACATGCGTAAATCATACGACGAAAGGATAGAAATGTGGTCTTCGATCTTTTTATACCAACTCATTTTTCATGATTTCCACTAATTTCATTGAAGTCTCCAATTATGAACCATGATTCAGATCGATTAATACTAATACGGGTAAGTTTTTCTCAAAATAATCGGTTCTTAACAACAAAGTCTCCGTAAATAAAAGTCAGAAACACTTTATTGCCATCAATGTCAATGAGACGATCATCTAACATCAAAACCTTAACCGGATAACCCTTAGAATAAAAACAGCTAAACCTCCACTAGTGCCTATCAACTTAACATTTTAGAGGTTATCAAATCTAGATTACCTTGCAAACCTTGTAAATACAACTTACTATTTTTTGTCTCAGATAAAAACATAAATTCTGATTTGGTATGTGGGATACAACTTAGCGACACAATTCTTCTAGACGATAGGATGTGGTTTTGGCACTCATCCCTTGACAATTCCAAGCTAAAGTACTCATTTGGAGGATCGGGGAAGATCCGGAACTCCGCTGGACCATCCTTGGACAATGTAGCATTGGTATTTTTTTCTTCTTCACTGTTTTCTCCTCATCTCGAGGGCACTTGAACTAGCCAAACTAGTTGACTTCTTCTTTGGCGACAATTTACCTTGGAAAGATTTGAGCTTCTTAGAAGCTATGAAGCCCACACATGGAATTCTTGGGATAGTCTTCTTGGCCTCACTCTTTTTAGGTCCTTTAACATTTTCCAACTTAATTGGGCTCTTGTCTCGGGCTTCCTCACCAACTCAGCTTTGTTTCTTCTACTCATCTCCTCCATCGACAGAGATTTCTCCTTCTTACTGGTCGAGGACGGTGACGTCGCCAACGACCCACTATAATGGTGTATTAGAGGCTGAGCTTGTTATTAAATTGTCCCCTCTAGGCTATCATCATGCTCTTTTGTTGCCGATTGTTTGAGATTATCAACCTCCATCAACTCATAACCGAGCAAGTCGTCTTCGATTAGCAAGCCATCAAGGATCATTTCGTTCTCAAAAGCCTTCATCTGCCTGACATCCTTCTCCATCAGATCCTTTGTCATACCTAGCTCTTCCTTGACCAATTGTTCCTAGTCAGACAAGGTCTCATCTTTCTCTTCACCATAGAGATCCTCATTCCCAGCCCCGTCATCGAAGTTATGTTCCTCATCCCCCCAATCTTCAAGTTCCTCTTCCAAGTTCTCAATTGGGTTCTCCGATGGCACCTCAAAAGGACACAGAGTCAAAATCTCACCGCCTTGAGACTCTTCTCCACTTTGCTCCTCATGCTTTACTAGTTTTTTTAACAGTGGAAGCTTCTTGACCAGAGGCAAGATCCCACTGACCGAGCCATAGCTAAATTCAAAGTTTGGAGGAGTAGTGACGGTGTTATCAACCTCATTTTCACTCTTGTCCTCAGATTGGAAATCGTCTTCTTCCGCCACCATCTTCCCTTTTCCTTTGTCTTATTAAGCTTGCTTTGAAGCAGGGTCAGTGGTTGGGTTTTTGGCTTGATAGTGAGAAGGGCATCGCAGATTTCTAGAAGTCTCCATGCTGGATTTATCAACGGTCAGCTCTCATATCATAACAGGTGTTTCCCTTCTCTGATAAGAATCTCGATGTGAAGCCTGGTTCTTCCCGCGATATTGGTCTTGATTCTTAGAGGTAACTCCTGCATAAGGTTCCTTTTGATTCCTATGTAAGCTTGATGGAGACTATAATGTATAATCCCTATTTTAGGGATTATTGTGGCTCTTAACTTCCCCAAGACGATGCTAGACGAGGTATATTTCAGATCCTCTTACAGAACCAGTTGCTTGATAGAGGCTTATGCGGACCTGACGACGGTGACCTTCTTTTTTAGGATCAGACGATCCTCAATAGGATCGTTGGAGATACTTGGTCCGAGAAAATGGGAAGGAATAACTTGGACTAAGTAAAGGAGTATTGGGTTAGATAGACTTAATACTGAAATCATGACGGAAAGCAAGAATCGAGTTGGAATCGAGCTGGAATCAAGCTGGAATCAGCTAGAACCAACTTGAATTAGCTGTCGGATGCTCGGTCAACTGGAAAGGGAAAACTTAGCTGGATACTCGAACTGGGTCACATGCTCGGTAGCTCGACCGAGCTTGAAAGAGTGAAGATCAGCTGGACTAGCTAAGATAGTACCGATCAGTTGGGATGACTCAAGCGGTTATTTGGTCGTTGACCGAACGAGTACGAGTGAGAAAAGGTTGGATAGCCGCTAGGCGGTTACCAAAATATATGAAATCTGGAATTCGCGTCCGAAAACCATCATCTTCTTGAGGAAAACTATAAATGGAGGCCGTCTGGGATCGTTTTAAAGAAAAGGAAAAATATAAGGTCTCTCGCCAAGGAAAGAAATCGATGGTTTTCTAAGGAATAACAGAGAAACATCAAAGTATTCAAGGGGCAATTTGAGGTAAGACGATTCTGTGGCTTTGTGCTCGGATTCGTTCTGTGGTATTGTGACGATAAAGTTTATTGGATTAATGAGGGATAGTTCGGAGGATTTCTACGATCATACTTGGTATTTGCATGCATCCGATACTTGTTAAAGTAATGATACATGAGTTTTAAACCAATGTATATAACTGCAAGTGTACAGACAAAATCAGTATTATAGAAGAGATCAAATCCTCAGAGACCAAGTTGCACTACAATTCTATCGAAAGGATGCTAAGCTAAGACAAAAAGAAATATTGTTTGTTTGAAAATAAAACTAAAGAAATCAATTGAAAGTAAATAACGAAGTAAACTTATGGATTAAAAGCGCTAGGATTTAGAGAATTCTCTGGAATTCAGAAATCACGAACCATACAACTATTTAGGGCATTAATTAAGAACTAATCTCAAACTCGAACACGAACATAAATTTCTAATCAATCCACTTTCATGACATCAATTAATATGTCTAACCACCTAAGTATCTAAACTTTCGCTTGAACTTAAAGTCCTAAACATGCATTGACTAATGGGTTCGATATATTTACGTATCGCCTTAACATCAGCTTTCATTGGCTAAGGACGATCCGCTCATATATGTCCTATCCGATAACCTATAAGATTTTGGAGAATATATTCAATCTAACATCATAAAACTAGGTAAATAATCTAGTTTAAGCATTAATAATAACAATAGATGAAGATGACATAAGATAAAAGCCATATTTGTGTCTGATTTAATAGTTTTTCATTCCTTCGAAACCCGAAACCCTAAACCCTAACAAGAGAACTGCTCAACCATGGAAGCTGAGAAATAACCAAGGTTTGATGAAGAACTCATGAAGAAATCCAATAAAAATCTAAAAGATATCTCTTAACAGTATGTCTCAATTAAAAGAAAGGTTAACCTAAACAATGGCTTTAAAAAAAGTATTTATAGGTTCAAAAAGTTCTAGGTCGAAATCCTAAACAAATTAGGAAAAAGAGAAAATTTTCTATTTTTCTTGGCAGGTTTTGAAGCTCGGATTGATCGATCTTGTTCTGGACAGGTTGATCTAGTTCTGAACAGGTCGATCTAGTCGATAGATCGGGTCTGGATCAGTCGATTTGGTCTGAATCGATCAATTTGGAAACTTACCACTGTTCTTCCCGGCGTCTTACCTCTGCGCATGCTTCATCTGCTCGCCAGACTAGTCCGTTTTAACAAAAATCGTCATAACTTTTGATCACACCGTTGGATTGACTTCAAACAACTTCCAATTGAAAGCTAACTCAAATATCTATTTTTTGTCCAAAGGTTAATCCATCAGTGGAAAGTTTCTCAAATAAAAGCAAACTTCAGACATATCTGCATAATTCTGCATCTTTTGCTCCAAATCTTGCTCCCAAAGGCATTAGAACTCTTCCTACCATTATTTGACCTGATAAAACTCTTAAAACACATAGAATGACTAAAAATGCTATAAAACTAAAAATATCAAGTAATACGGATTACTTATATAATATATGGCTTTAAGGAAAAGAAGGTGATCATGGAAAAGATTGTGATTAGGTGCAAAACTCAAAGCTGGAAGGAAAGATGTGTAGTGAATAACATGGTAGTTATGATCGTTTATACTTGTAATAGCTTATATGCAATCTTAAAGTGTAACGAATCCTTTGTTTATAAATAAAGTATCAGTTTTTTCTTATTCTACTCTAAGTAATACGCTTACAAAAACTCTTAAGTATTGTATCACAGAATAAACTTCAAAAATGAGTTTTGACTAAAGAATGGGCTTAAAATAAGGTAAGGATTCCTCTCAAATTCCTGGATTCGGGATGGGTCCTTACAAGTTTGTATCAGAGCATGCTAGTTCTTAGGATTGCTAGTTCGGATTGGGGAATCACCACTCATCGGCTTTTTAGATCTCACGGTAGTAATTCCTTACTCATTATAGTCATTATGTGATGACAGGACTAACTTGCAAGTTTTTACAGATCGGTAAGAGCAGAAAGTCGGAAAAGAGTAAGAAGGATAAAGGCAAAGAAAGTTATGTAGCTAAGGAAACCATGGTTACAGTAATGCATGAGGAAAAAACTGAGAAAAACCCAGCTAGACCTGTGGCTCGGCAAACTGAGAATCAACCGGATATTCCAACTCTGGAGAAACACTAGTTCGTTCAGAATTATGAGGCTGAAACCTCAAACATGACACGTTAATCCGTACTGGTAATAACGAGGAATGGTGCAACCGTTAAAAACCCGAGTACAATACCATCGGCCCAAGAGCAATGGGATACGATGAAGGCCATGATGGCTAAATTCGTTGTCTTAACTCAAGCCTTGGTACTAGCCCATGTGGTACCAACGGAGGAAAGACAGACGAGTAATGATGAGAAGGTAATCAAGATAAGTCCGACAACACATTCGACAAGGAAAATGAGCAATTACATGAGTTTGTTGGAACATGTTTTCAGGCTGTGAACGAGGCATTTCACCGGTAGTTTCGACCCGATCATAGCGGATGAATAAAGAAGCCAGCTGTTAAGGAATTTCAATTCCACTCAGTGTGTGGAGGATTACCGGAGGGATATTGCCGTTCATTTCCTGGAAGGGGATGCTCATAACTGGTTGCTGACCGTTGAGAAAATGGAAGGGGGATCAGATTCGGTCACTTGCTGACTTTGAAAGGGAATTCAACAAGAAATTCTTTCCACTGGAGATTTGGGATAGGCTGGAGTGTGTCTACCTAGGATTGGTTTAAGGAACTAAAACGGTGCGGGAATACGATGAAGAATTCAACCGGTTAAGGCGCTGCATGGGTAGGGAACTCGAGGAAGAGCAAGCCTAAGTACGCCGATTCATTTGGGAATTAAGGATCGAGATTCATAACTATTTTCTGGTACGTATGTTCAACTCGGTGTCCGAGTTAGTGGAATGGGCGGCAATGAGACCGGCAGGGGCTCTTCAGATTTACAAACTGTCAGAAGGGGAAAATAGTGTCGGCAACTTCAGAGCAATCGTTGGGACCCTGGAAATCGGGGGAATTCAGGCCAATACCTTGTTTGATTCCAAAACTTCCCATAGGTTTATGACTTTGGAAATGGTAGGTAAAAAGGGATTTCGCAAGGAACTAGATCCGGTACATGGACTAGTAAGGGCAGCCGGTAGGCAAAGAATGTTCATCAAAGGCTGGATACGTAACACCTCCGTAATGATCAAGGATATTAACAAGCCAACCAATATGATCATCGTGAAACTTAAGAAGTACGATGTCATCCTAGAAATGGATTGGTTGGTCAAGTATTGAGCACATCTTGTTTTTCATCATGGTCGGGTACGTTTTGAAAGGGAAGAAGGAAAATTGGAATTCCACGGAATCAAATCCTCTTCGGGAAATCTTGTTATCTCGGCAATCCAGCCTGAGCAGATGCTCGAGAAGTGATGTGAGGCCTACTTAGCCACGATTACTTCTACGAAAGTAGGGGATGATGCGGAGTTGAAAGACATTTTGATCGCCAATGAGTTTACAGACGTGTTCGAGGCCGTGAGTGGATTACCACCAGACCGGTCCGACCAGTTCACCATAAAGCTGGAGCAAGGCACGAAACCTAAGGCTCTTTACCAGATGGCACCGATGGCAATAACCGAGTTAAAGAAACAGTTGGAAGAATTCTTGGAAAGGGATTCATACGGCCAAGTAGTTCTCCTTGGAGTGCACTGGTCTTGTTCATAAAGAAGAATGATGGAAGTTTCCTGTTGTGTATCGATTACCAGGGGTTGAATTGGGTGACGGTAAAGAACAAATACCCATTACCAAAGATCGATGAATAGTTGGATCAGTTGGGAGGCGCAACATAGTTCTCAAAGATAGACTTGGCTTTGGGATACCATCAAATTCCTATAGAACCATTAAATGTACCGAATACTGCTTTCTGGACAAGGTATGGTCATTACGAATTTGTGGCAATATATTTCGGGCTAACCAATGCGCGCAGCGGCATTCATGAATATGATGAATGATATTTTCTGGGAATTTTTGGACAATTTTTTGATCATCTTCATTGATGATATACTTGTATATTTCAAGGATTGGGAAACTGACCAAGGACATCTAAGGACGGTTTTGGAAAGGCTAAGGGAGCCAAAACTCTTTGCAAAACTAAGTAAGTGTAGTTTTTGGCAAAAGAGTATCAGATTCCTCGGCCATGTGGTATCAGGACTAGGAGTATCTGTGGATCTTGAGAAAATCCTGTCCATCAAGGAATGGTCACGACCAAGGAATTCCAACAAGATAAGAAGGTTTCTCGGCTAGGCAGGGTATTACCGGAGGTTCGTGAAGGGATTTGCGACTATGGTACAACCATTGACTTGTTTAACAGGGAAAGATACCAAGTTTGAATGGTCGGAGGAATGGGATGCGAGTTTCACCGAGTTAAAGACGATGCTCACAAGCACACCGGTACTAGTATTACCTATATCGGATGAGCCTTATGTGGTCTATACAGATGCCTCCATTACAGGCTTGAGATGTGTACTAATGCAGAAGGGAAGTAATCGCTTACGCCTCAAGGCAGTTACAGAAACACGAGGAGAATTACTCAACGCATGACTTGGAGATGGTTGTGGTGGTATTCGCGTTAAATACTTGGCATTCATATCTATACGGTGCCAAGGTAAAAATCTTTAACGACCATAAAAGTCTCAAATACATCTTTACTCAGGCGGAATTAAACTTAAGGCAAATGAGATAGATGGAGTTGGTTTCATCCGGGAATGAACAAGATGTACCAGAATTTGAAGCGGTACTATCACTGGGTAGGAATGAAGAAGGAAGTGGCTCAATGGATTGCGAAGTGCTTAACGTGCAAAAGATTAAGGCGGAACAACAAAACCTAAGTGTGTTAGTGAGGAATTTACCTATAGCAGAATGGAAGTGGGATTATGTTACGAAGGACTTCGTGACCGGGTTGCCAAGGGGAAAGTCTAAGCAAAATGTGGTTTGGGTAGTCGTGGATAGACTAAGCAAATCGGCTAATTTCTTAGTCATCATAGATACAGACGATGTTGAGGAGATCGCTTCACGGTACATAGACAAAATTTTCTGACTTCATGGAATCTTGGTAAGTATTATCTCTGATTGCGATACTCGTTTTACTTCTCATTTCTAGAATGCTTTGCAAAAATCCTTAGGAACAAGGATGAACATGAGTACGGCTTACCACCAGCAAATGATGGACATTCGAAAAGAACGATTCAAACACTTGAGAATATGCTAAGGACTTGGGTATTGGATTAGGGCGGTAATTGGGAAAAATACTCAAGGCTGGCCAAATTCACCTACAACAATAGCTATCATCGAAGCATTGGGATATCACCATATGAGGTATTGTACGACATGCCATGCCAAACACCATTTCGTTGGACACAAGTGGGTGAGCGGAGTGTTCTTGGTCCAGAAATAATGGACAAAACCACCGAGAATGTCAAATTCCTTAAGGAAAAGTTGGGGGAAGCACAATAATGGCAGAAGAGTTATGACGACAAGCAAAGAAAGAAATTGAAGTTCGAGGTAGGAGACTTTGTGTACCTCAAGGTAGGAACTTACAGAGGAAAATGGAGATGCACAAAGAGGAAAAAGCTAAGTCCAAGGTATATCGGGCCTTATGAAAATCATCAAACGAATTGGGGAGTTGAAGTTGCTTCTACCGCCGGGACTTGAAGTATTCCATAAGGTATTCCATGTATCACATCTCAAGAAATGCTTAATTGATCAGGATCATGTGCTTGCTGAACCCCCATAGGAGTTAAAGGAAAACTTAACCATCGAAGCCAATCCGGTTCAAGTAATCGATCAGATAGAAAAAGGCACAAGGAGGGAAAAAAATCCAAATAATCAAAGTCCTTTGGGTGTAACGGGAGAGAATAGGAAACTTGGGAAACAAATAATAAGATGAAGGTAAATTTTTCCGAGTGATTTAAGAAATTGGGTAAGAATCAACCTTACCAGGATTTGGGATGAATCCTATTCAGATGGGGGTGACTTGTAGCATCTATGATCCTCAATAGGATCGTTGGAGGGACTTGGTCTGAGAGAAAAGGAAGGAATAACTTGGACTAAATAAAGGACTATTGGGTTAGATAGACTCAATACTGGAATCGTGACGGAAAACAAGAATCAAGCTAGACTCGAGCTGGAATCAGCTGGAATTAGCTGTCGGAAGCTCGGTCAAATGGAAAGGGAAAACTGAGCTGGATACTCGAGCTGGGTCAGCTGCTCGGTAGTGCGACCGAGCTGGAAGGAGTGAAGGTTAGATGGACCAGCTAAGACCTTACCGGACAGCTGGGATTACTAAGGCGGTTACTCGGTCAATGAACAAACGGGTGCGAGGAAAACCGCTAGGCGGTTACCAAACTACATTGAATCTGGAATTCGCGTCCGAAAACTGGCATCTTCTCAAGGAAAACCATGAATGGAGGCCGCCTGGATCGTTTTAAAGACAAGAAAAAACTCCAGGAATTTCAGGGAAGTGTCCGAGGATTATATCGGAGGATTTACCAAGGTATTACGAAACAATACCAAGTATCAGAAAGGAATTTCTCGCCAAGGAAAGGAATCGACGATTTTTTAAGGAATAACATAGAAAAGTCAAAGTATTCAAGGGGTGATTCAAGGTAAGACAAGTCTTTGGCTTTGTGCTCGGATTCGTTCTATGATATTGTGACAATAAATTCAAAGGGGTTGATAGTGGATAGATCAGAGGATTTATACGATCATACTTGGCATTTGCATGCATCTGATACTTGTTAAAGTAATACAGAAGACTTATCTAATATGTGGCTTTCAGGAAAAAATGATCATAGATGTGGATTGTGAATCCACCATGCGCGGTTTCAATTCTGGTCGTTCGCCCATCAATCAATAAATGGACCATTTGTTACGGAGACACAAGACAAACCTAGAAATTAGCCTTTTAACCTAAAAATACTTGAAAAAGGCTTTACCTTATCAACAGAAAGGACTCACATCTCTTACAAGGTAAAGAATAACCTGTTACACCAAAAGATGCGGTCAATACACCCAGAACCACACCAGTAACCCAAGTTAATTCGCGAGGGGGATTTTTTCAATATAAAAATATTTTTTTCATTTATGTAGTAAAATCCATCAAAAGAAAATAATACAATTTTTAATCCGTATATATGACTTTCATCGAATACGACTTCCACAGAATTCTATAAGTATCTATGAAATCGAGTATAGAATTTAGTTTACTCACTTTTAAATCCAAATTTAACCAAAGAGGATTCATATGAAAAAAAAGAAATTTGATAATTACAAAAAATAAACCTTTTTTGAGGCCGACCTGTTATTAAATCCAAAACATAATTTTAAAAAAAGATTATATATATAATCCTTTTTCCTACAAATCCATTAATTCTACAGAAAAAAATTCTTTAGTCAGTTGTGCTAGTGTACTAGATGCAGTTGCCCAGGGTGAACATGTAAGAATTCTATAGAGGAAGTGCTTCTTCTTCTACCCCTTCCCAGAAACTTTCTTAATAAGATCAAATCCGTAGAGTGTAAGATTGATCTCTTTGAATTGGGTATTCCCCAACTTGTCAAACAAAGAAAGCCGGAATAAGAGATGGGTGGTGAAGAACCAGGTAGTTAGGATCGTTTATGCTTGTAATAGCTTATATGCAAACTTCAAGTGTAAAAAATATTTTTTATATAAATAAAAGTATCCGTTTCTTCTTATTTTACTCTAAGCAGTACGCTTACAAAAACTCTAATTATTGAATCACAGAATGCACCTCCAAAACGAGTTTTGAATAAGGAATAGGCTTAAAATAAGGTAAGGATTCCTCTCGAATTCTTGGATTCGGGATGGGTCTTAACATCCTTCCTCTCGGCAGTTCACCTTGATCTCGAGATTTTACTCCCTGACTGAAGTTACTATAGAGTCACTTTGTCTGGTTTTGCCAGTCTCTAGTTCCTTTGCTTGGTTGAGCCTAGCCTGCCTTAGCTCCCCCTACATGTGGATGATTCTTTCCCAGCGTTCCTTTCTCCTTCTATGATATGTCGTCAGCATAAGCACTCTCATATCCCGACTGGCTAACCTCTAGTGATCTGTGAGCTATGGGCAGTCCTTTTCATCATGGAAGATCATGAAGTAGGTGTAGCAATAACGATGGAGATTCTCATAAATGATAGAAACGACAATTATCTCCCCATTGTCTGTAATAACCTTTTTCTTAAACTTAAGTGGTTTTGTCACATCTACAGAACTAGCACCTTCACTTTAGTGACATTGAATTCAGCTACCTGCCCCAAGGCATCGCCTATCCCACGAGGATTCTTCGACCCAAAAGTTCAAGGGAAGATCACGAATCCTCACCCAAAAGGTAATACGACATAAGAGTCTTTCCTAGAAGTTAAAATCCCATCGTTCAAGCGAGAAAGATCATTTGTTGAAATGACATGGTATCTTCCTTAAGACCTTGAGTAAGTTCTTTTCTACTTTAAACCTTAAGGAAAAACTTTCATTTCCAAAATCATATCCTCTGACTCTTCCTTCTAGGTCTCAAATTCCAGCACTAGGCATGAAGGCTTCAGTATTCTTCCTCTGGCATGGAAAATGCAGCCAATCAAGGTTAAGTGAAATCTTCTGACCATGGCCAAGTTATCCAAAGTAGGGAGCTGAACTGGTACATCCTCCTCATTTGAGGGATCAACATTGATAGCAATCTTCTTAGAAGTTGTGTTCTTCATCTTCAATCTTGAGCTGAAAGAGCAGACTTTTGCAAAGTTAGAGAAGCTTGAGAAAAAAATGGATCTTAAGAGCTTTGGAGAGTGAAAGGTGAGTAAGTAAATCCCTAAAGATCTCAAAAACGGATCCATAGGGTTTGTTGCAGGGTTCTTTGAAAGGGGAGAGCAAGTAAATCCCTAAAGATATTTGTAACTAAGATTTATACAAATTAGAGGAAACAAATCATGAGAAAAATGGATGTGATTTTTTTGGGGGGGGGGGGGGAAAGTGGATGAGACGTCTGTACTCCCAATGTATTAGTGTTTCTATTGTAGACTATACTTTCTTCTGGTTATTTATTTATGGAGACAAAGTCTTGGTTTGGATTTTCAATTCGAAGGAGGACTGCCATGGAAGGTCATTTTTTCCTTAATCGTTGCCACTTTTTCTAGTTTTTCTGAGAATATATCCCCAAGTTATGAATAATTTATGCCTAATTTTTTATAGTGGACGAATATGCTGTTGTTACGGTGGGGCAATGGATAGTGTACGACGGCGAAGAATGAGAATTCAAACCGATAAGTTGAGAATGGGGAAATTTAATAATTTGAAGAGAATTTCTTGTTTTTCTAATTTCGAGCTGAGGTTAAAAGAAGAGTTTGGAATTATTAGATTGATTGTCTTCTTAGAGTTGACTTATTGGGCCGAAGATATCGTAAAAGAAAGGGCTGGGTCGGTGGTTAATTCTTCTTTTATGAGAACTTATAAAGAAGTTAGGAGGTTTCAGTCTCTTAACGGTGGAGATAAATCAGTAAACCTATGTGTTACATTTCGGGAGCTGGTGGGATCTGAGTTAAAGATCCTTGGACCAGTTATCAAGTAGGTGTTGGTGGACTATTGAAAGACTGGACACCAAAAATCCCCGAAGTAAGGAGGTCGTTATTTGATAAGTTTGGTACATGAGATGTAGGGGTAAAGGGAACTGAAGTAACAGATTACCTTTACCTATATAAACCAACTTAAAAAATTTAGGTTCCCCCGACGATAATACACTCAATGCTCATATTGAGGCTATAGAGACATCTATTACGACTACTGAGAAAGAAAATAAAGAAAGAGGTTATTCATCAGATAATCAAAATCTGTTTGAAGAAGAGGAAAGCAAGTCGGAGACAGATGAGTGTGAAGAGTCCAATTGCCATTGCGACGGTGAAGGTGAGGACTACAACTTTGACCATTTGACTGAGTTCGTAAGGAATTATGGAGCTGAAATTGGTGAGAAGTATGCAGAAACTTTTGATAAATGTGTAGATTCTGTCATAGAGCCTTATACTGAGGTTTATTTGATTGAACCCTCTACAAAGAAAAAGAAGAAAACTCTCAGTAAGTGTAGTAACGATGATGATTTTATTGATCCCGACAAAGAAGATAAAAACAAAGATAACAAAAAGGAAATGTAAGGTAGATGGTGATATTAACAATCCTGTAGACGTAAAAAGAATTTCTGAGAAAATTAAGAAGGGGATATGTTAACAAAGATTTATGGGTACGAAGATATAGAGCCTATATTGATGATACTGGTTCAGGTCAGCTAAGGGAAAACCAAGTGGATCTCTCTAAAGAAGACGATGCAATGTAGGTGGATAAGAAATTTTTTTTGGGGGAAGATTTCAAAACATCATTGTCAATATATGAGATTAACCGGGTTTTTAGGTTCAAATTTGTGAAGGTTTCAAACGTTTTCAAATTGTGCAATGCTATGACAAAAAGTGTGATTCGCGGGTGACCGCACACCAAAATGGTGAGTCCGAGGAATACCTTGTTAAGAAAGAAAAGTTGGTCCATGTGTTTGACTTTAATACAAGAAGAAGTTTTCAAAACACACAACCTCTAAGATTGTAGCTGTCATACTCAGATATAAACATGTCAATGCAGAGTCAGGCCCTAGAGTAAGAGATTTACCCGACCTTTGCCTTGATGATTATCATATTAGATTATCTTATTGGAAAGGTTGGAAAGCAAAAAAAAAATTGAATCGGCCCAGGGGACAGAAGAAAGTTCTTATAGATTGTTGCCCGTGTATCTACATGTGCTTAAGCTTGCAAATCCCCACACAATCTTCTATATGGAGACTGAGAATGACAACGACGGTGATGATAAATTCAAGTATGTTTACCTTGATCTTGGGGCATGTTTCCAAGGGATGAAGCATCTCCGCCGTGTTCTCATCATCGACTGCACCCATCTACATGGCAAATTTAAAGACGTCCTCTTAACGGCAAGTGGTCAGGATTCAGATTTTCTCAATTGCATTTGTTGTGGTGCACAGCGAGAACGATGATGCATGGACTTGGTTTTTCAATAATCTAACTGAGATTTTTTCAGATGGGGATGATCTCACTTTCGTTTCTGATCATCATCAGTCAATTTACAAAGCTAAAGAGGTAGTGTTCCCAAAAGCTCACCATGGTGCATGTTTTGTCCACCTGCGTTTTAATGCGAAGGCCAAGTATGTAAAAGGGAAGGTTTCCCCTCTTGTTTGGCAAGCAGGTAACATGTTCAGGGTTAAAGATTTCAAGAAGATTTATCAAAGGATAAAGAATAGGGACATTGAGTGCTGGAAGTGGCTTCAAAACGTGGGATTAGAGCATTGGTCACATGCTTATTGTGGGGGGGGGGGGGGGTAAGCGGTACAACCTTATGTCAAGCAATATCGCTGAGTCATTAACCAAGCATTTTGCCGGCTAGGGGCAGTCCAATTGTTGCTTTGCTTGAGTTGATTAAGAGAATGCTTAGTAGGTGGTTTACAGCAAGGCGTAATAAGATTAATAAACTTGAAATTCATACCCCTCTTGCTGTTGAAAATGAATGCTTGAAACGTTTGGTAGAGTCGGTTGGGTTTTCTATAATGGTTGTTGGTCTATGGGATTATGAGGTGGGAGATTAGGACAGAGAAAGGTACCATTTTTCCCTTGAAAAAAGGAATGCTCATATATGCAGTTCCAAATGTTTAATATACCTTGCCGACATGCAATGGTTGCTGCCGACGTAAAGGATCTTGATTATAAGACATTAGTAAGAGAAGTCTACAAGGTGAATAGATGGGAAGCTACATTGGGTGGTATGATTCTTTGGATAAAAACCCTTCAGAGGTGGACATCCCTAAAGATATAAGGTTTTTGGTTTTAATTGTCCCAAAGAAAAAACACCCACCTGGGAGGCCACCTAAACTCTAATATCATCAATTGGAGAGTACCATGTACTGGTTGATTGTTTTTATATGAATAGTATATTTCTGTACTACCATATACAAAATTTGGCTGCATATATCACTCTTTAGGCTAGGTGAAAGAGCCAACAGCCAAACAAGTGTGGCAGAGGACATTGTGCTGGGCACAATAGGCAAAGTTGCAAAGAACGGATTGGTTGACTTCCAAAAAACTGGAGTGGGGTGGATGGTTTTTGTTTTTGGAAGGATGTTTTTCCAGGTGTTGATGGTTTTGTTTTTTGGTTTTTTGGTAATTCAGGCCCGATTGATGAATTTCGGTTGCTTCTGAAAAGCTCTCACAATTCAGCTATATATTTTGGTAAATTTGTATAGAGATCCATATTTTTTTCAAATGTGTATTCCCACACAAATATATTTTATATGGTTATCAACTCATGTTTTTCTGACTTCTTACTCACTCCATTAGCTGTTGATGTTTCTACGAACCATTTTAAAACTCCTATTTGAACCCTTATAAGTTGTTTCGTTGTGTTTTTTTTTAAAACAAATTATGTTTAAATGCATTAAGATCCCCTTAATCTTCCTTTATTTTCATCAATTTGTTGATACTGTTACAGTTTTGGTCATGGTGTACAAAATTTACGGTTTACGAATATGTCTAGTGGGTGTTATATAACAAACTTTTTGAACTTTTTAACTATTCTAATTGTTAAAGTTTTTCAATATTCCATTGAATTTTTACAAAAACTCTAAATTTTGTATTGAAAAATTCAAACTTCCTAACCCTACAAAATTAATTAATATAAATGTAATCAAAAAATTTCAATATTCCATTACGTTAGAAATTTTTTTGAACTTTCCCAACCGTTACAAAAATTCATTACCCATGTAAAAAGTGTCATACATGATAATCTTTGCCCAGTGGGGTTACTTAATAGTCAATGAATATGACTTTAATTAGTACAAAACACTGGGTTTATTTAACCATTTTCCCCAACATCATAATTTTCTTTTTCTTATTTCCAAGAGTCCCACGCGAGTTTTTTTACTAACCTTTAGGCTAAATCTCACTTCACATTTCCCTTCTATCTTATACAGAACCAAGACAAGACAACTAAAAAATCCGTGTAAGGTTTCGAGGGAATTAAGCATGTTACTTTTCATCCTAACCACATTCCGATATATTATGGTACCCAGTCTCGTAACCAGATTCATAGAAGTTACAAGAGATCTAATGTGTAGTCATTAATAAATTTAATAATTTATTCATTACTCCAATATAATATGGAAACCAACACGTCCCATGTTAACTCATTAAGAATCTATATCTTTTTAGACGCTTTAATAGGTCATTCGTACTCTATATAAAAATGTTTTACCCACTTAGCTATTTATCTTACACAGAATTTTGTATTTTAAAAGGGGAGATAAAGACTGAAATTTCGTTTTCAGAATTACCTGTGAAGTTATTTAGGATAATTGTCAAAAAGCTTGCTGATGAAGATTTAAAACATCTCGGAGGAATCCTACGTACTGGAAAAGATTGTCAGGATCTCGTATTGTCTAAGGAAATCCTCCATTCTCTTTTTTTGTTCATCTTGTGGATCCATCCGTTCAAAAAGAATGTATAATACTTCCAACATTACATTTTTATGCACGCCAAATCCGACTAACATTGCTCCCGGTGGAAATGGAAGATTTATCTTTGGCAAATGTCTTCGTTTTGAAAACCATTACACCATTTACTTTGAAGCTATTAGACTCATTACCAAATCCCAAGACGTTTATGGTTCACTAGCCCTACTCCAGAACATTGTTCCCTTATACGGGAGCCACTCTCGCATATTGTATGTTTTTGAGGTTTGTTTTTGCAAAATTTGATTCCCATTTTTCATTGGCTATTTTGATATGGGAGAAGTTTTAATCAATACTATCAACAATTTTGAACCGCCAGATGAGAATACCTTTGGTCCCATATGGGAATTTCTTAGTTGCAAGGCTATTGACTATCCCCACTGTGGGACTTGGCATGGTTATGATTTCTAATCCGAATGTTGTTACATATATAATTGGGCTTTACAAATATGTGAGCAACTCTAGAATTATTGGTAGTGTAATGCCTAGATTTTAACAACATATTTTGCATGTATTATCTATTTCGTCGATTAAGATGGATAATAAATAGTGTGTTTTGCCATATGTAAGTTTTCTCTTTCATTAGTTCATTAAAAAGTTCCTCGAACTAACTCTTCTTAGTAGTATAAACCTTATACTTCCAATTTCAATTTTAAGATTGTCTGGCAATCCCGTCTTATTCTCCAAAAATTTGTCCCCAGTTATACTAGAGTTAAGACATGTAACAGGTTTTTTCCCAAACGCCCACCACCTCCAATAGCGCACACCATGTTATATAACAGAATAACGCACACCCATTATTTAACACCCTATGAAAATCAAATATCTTTTTTTAATATCAAGAAGTTTTGGACCAAATCCCATAATCCCCAAAACCCGAAACCACATAATGTAATATTAGTTTCGTCCCAATCGTCAAATATCTTTTTACACCACTGTTTTACATAACATACATCATGTTACATAACAGAAGTATATTGATATACGAGTTTTAAACCCAAAGATAAGACTGCAAGTATACAGACAAATGCTATAATATAGAAGGGATCAAATCCTCATAGACCAAGTTGCATAATAATTCTTGGAAACTGAAAAGTTAAGCTAAAACAAATAAGAATGATTGTTTGTATTTGTGAAACAAAAGAAAACAAGAAAAAGTAAATAATGATGTGAATCAAAGGATTAAAACCTCTAGGCTTTAGGAAATTTTCCAGAAATTAGAGATCATGAACTATAAAACTATTCAATGCATTCATTAAGGACTATCTAGAACTCGAACAAAAACGTCTAATCAATTCAGTGGCTTAAAACAAGTATTTATAGTACAAACTCTTCTAGGTCAAAATCCTAAACCAATTAGGAAAAAAGCAAAATTCCATTTTTTTCCGTAGCAGGTCGATCTGGTATGCACATGTCGATCTGGTCTGGGCAGGTCGATCTGGTTTCTCACAGAACTTTGGGATTGCTCAATCTGATACTGGATCGATAGATCTGGTTTCTCACGGCATCTTGACTCTACGTATGCTTCATCTACTCGATGACTAGACTATCTTCACAAAAATCGTCATAACTTTTGATCTCACAGTTGAGTCGACTTTAAAACACTTTCAAATGAAAGCTAACTCAAAGATATATCTTGTATCCAAACTTTAGCTTAATCCATTGGTGGGACGTAGCTCAACGAATGACGAATTTCATACATCTGTGCATAATTTTGCATCTTTATGTGTGGGATCAATCGATCTGACTTGGATCGATCGATATGGATTCGTCTGGTTGATCTAAAGCTTCATAGAAATTTCTTAGCATGATGGATCGATTGATCTAGATGAGATCGATCGATTTGGAAACTTACAACAACTCCATAGATATGGGATTTATCGATCCAGTGGTTAGATCGATCAATCTTGTTAGGCACGACAAGTTCCTGAGATCGACAGATCGATCAATTTGAATGGGGATCAATTGATCTAAGCTCTCCGATCAACTCATTTTTTCTCCTTTGCTCCAAAACTTTCTCCAAATGAATAAAACTCATGCTAAGCGTATTTATACCTGAAAAAGACTCTAAAAACAAGGAAAAGAATCGAAAACACATAATAATCCTAAGTTAAAATACGATAAAAACTCAACATATCAATTTTCCCAGACATGAATCCTTGCTTGTCCTCAAGTAAGAACAAACAAATGAAGTCAAGTTAGAATAAAGGTTTGGAAACGGGAACTTACGCATTCCTTTAGACTCCACTGTGCTAAACTTTCAATCCTTTAGAACATAGAACGGATCAAAGAACTAGTTAGTACTACATGAAATTTACCATAAGCATAACAATAATACCTTATTTTAGTTCTTGGAATCCTAACGAATCTCTGAAATCTCTATTGTCGACCCTTTAACATTCACTGATTTCTCTTGTAAAGTACAGTCTCACAAAGGGATTATCAATCACAAAGGTTTGAAATGGATGGTTAGTTTGATGGTAGCTCAAGATAAAATATTAAACTCAATAAAGATTTTATTTTAGTTCCTTTTTTGTCTTTTTCCTTCTTTTTTTTTTTTCCTTTTTCGTTTTTCTCTTTTGTTATTCTTTTCTTTTTCTTGAGAAGGAAAAGCCGGAACCAGTCTCCCATACTTAGAATTGTCTCTCTTATCGACTCTCTTCTTAACACCAACATAAGAAGCATAATCCTTGCTATGCTCCGAAGAGACTATATTGTAGAAGATGGCGTTGTCTATATTTGAGAGACAGATCCTCTTGTTAAGTAAATCAACTACATTTCTTGTGGTGGCAACAAAAGGTCTTCCTAAAATCAAGGGAAAAGAAGCATCCTTGCTCACCTCGATAACCTGAAAATCAGTAGGTATCAAGCAGTTCCCAATTCGTACATGAAGGTCTGTGATGCAGCCTTGCGAAGTTTATGCTCTGGCATCCACAAAATAGAGAGTCTTGTCTGAAGGCTCTATACAGCCATTTCCCAAATATTCTGTGAGTTCTGCTGACATGACATTCACAAAGGACCCAAAATCACAGAGGGAGTCTTCAAAATCAATGCCAAAGATGGAGCACTGGCACAATGAATTATCCTAGATCCATTTGTTTGGGCAATATCTTAAGTGCTGGGGTTAGAGTGGGTTGTGGACGTTTCAGGTGTGGGACCTTAGGAACATAAGTTGGTGTTATGGAATAACGGATTGCTTGACTGGTGAAAGATAGTGATGTCAGGTGGATCGATCGATCTGGATTGTTACGCTGGTTTATGCCTGCTATGGATCAATCGATCTTGAACAACGTTGATCAATCTTAAGACTGGATCGATCGATCTAGAATGTTACAGGGATCCAATACCTGAGTGGATCATTCTTTTCCAGCTTGGATCGATCGATCTGGAATATTACGACTATATTTATCTGGTGGAGATCGATAGATCTGAGGAGGTGTTGATCGTTCTAAAGCCTGAATTGATCGATATGGTGGTTAGATCGGTCGATCTGGTTGGTTACACAGGTGGTGGTCAGGATCAGTTCGATCGATCTGAATGTTGGATCGATCTATCTAGTGAGTCGATTGATCTTGCTAGAGATGGGATCGATCGATCCGCTGAGTGGATTGATCGATCTAAGGCAGTTGCAGAGATTAAATACTCAAGTTTCCATTCAATATCAGCCATTTATCATTCATATCTTGTGCACTCTTCTTCTGACCTTCCAAAATCTCTTGAAACATGTCGAATCTCTTAGAAAGGTTGTGTTTGTTTTTAACCATATGCACATTCGCTCTTAAGCCATTAGAACCTTCTCCATTTCTCGGATTTAGTTCTCCCTTTGCGGGAAGGACTCCTTGCTGCTGGTTTACTGGTTTTGCAGTTTGAGCAAGCTGAGTATCAAGCAACTTAAGATGAGTGTAGTCGCCCTCAAATTTAGCCTTCAGCGTGGTATACATGGCATCCACTTTTGCGTTGATCTCATTTGCATATTTCTGTTGAGAAACAAGGAGTTGTTGCATGAGACCCTTGAGTTCTTCTTCAAGAATCATTTGCATAGTTTGAAGGTTGCTAGAATTATTATCCTTGCTACGGATACTTGATGTTGAGGGTTCTCGACATTCGTGTATTTTTAGGATAGATTAGGGTGGTTTATGTAGTTCTGGTTGAACCCTCTGTTATGCATAAACCCCTGTTTTGCATATAGTTAACGTCTTTAGACTCATTATTATGTTCTTCAGCAATACCCTGGAAGTAAACTACATCTGATCAATCTTCACAAAGATTAACTCCTCGTTTATTAGCCTTAAGCAACAGATTTACCTTAGCACTCAACTCATCAATATTTTGAGAATCACCGTTGTTGACCTTTATAGACTGATCATACTCAGGACAACAATTGTTAGAACTTACAGCCAAGTTCTCTATAAACTTGTATGTTCCTATGATACTCTGAGTCCTGAAATCCCCGTTACTCGCAGCATTGAAAACATTCTCGTAGTCCTAGTCAACACCATTATAGAAGATGATAAGTATTTGCTCTTTTGAATACTCGTGATGAGGACAATCTCTGCGATATTCTTTGAATATTTTTCAAGGCTCGCAAAAGGACTCTCCGGAAAGCTGTCTAAAGGTAGCGATCTTGGTTCGCAAAGCGGCTGTCTTAGACTTGGTGTAGAAGTGGTCTAGAAAAGCAGTTATGCATTCAGCCATAGATCTCAAAGAACCAGCTGGTAATGACTTAAGCCACCTCAAAGTGTTGTCCGCTAAAGAGAAAAAAAACAACTTACATCTAAGGTAATCAGCAGGTACCCCATTAGATTTAGTTGTGCTGCAGATTTCCTCTAGGTTCTCAATATGATCCATTGGGTTCTTAGCCGGTAACCTATAGAAGAGATGATGTTTCACCAATACAATTAGCTGAGACTTGATCACGTAATCCTGTCTTGCAATCTTTGGGGGACAGATAGCAAGTATGTTCTGATGGAACGTATGAGGAGTGTCAACATCCCCAAAATTATGCTGCTTAGCTTGCTGTTGTTGTTGTTGTTGTTGTTGTTGACGCAAATGTTGTTGTAAGTCTTGGAGTTGAGCAGCTGGATTGAGTTGAGCAGCTGGATTGGATTGAGCATTAACGAGTGCATTGTTGTCGATGTTATCGCCCTTACTTTGTGTTAGTACGCTCTGTTCTTGCTAGTTCTTGATAATGAAATGCAAGAGATCTTTAGAACCGTCGTTTTTCTTTTGCATGCACCTGAAAGTCAAAAACAAGCAAATCTAGATAATAGTTAGTAAAACTAAAAAAGTTAAGCTAAGACGAAAAATAATGATTGTTTGTATTTTTGAAACTAGATAAAGCAATAAAAAGTAAATAATGTTGTGAATAAAAAAATTAAAAGCATTAGGGTTTAGAAAATTCTCCAGAAATCAGAGATCATGAATTAGACAACTATTAACAACATTCATTACGGACTATCTAAAACTCAAATAGAAACGTCTAATCAGTCCACTGTCATGGCATCAATTATTATCTCTAACCACCTAAGTATCTAAATTGTCGTTTGAACTTAAATTTCTAGACAAGCATTAACTAATATGTTCAATATGTTCACGTATTGTAATAGCATCAAATTTTGTTGGTTAAGGATAACACGCTCAGCTATGTTCATTCCAACAACCTATAAACTTTTGGAGAATATATTCAACCTAACATCATAGACTAAGTGATTAATCTAGTATAAGCATTAACAACAACTATAGATAAAGATGGCATAAGATTAAAACACTATTTTCTGACTCAATGGTTTTTTATTCCTTTGAAACCCTAAACCCTAAATAGAGGACTACTCAGCATAGAAGTGGATGAAAAACCAAAGTTTGATGAAGAACTCATGAAACTAACTTGGTTACTTTACCATGTCACCCATAATTTCAATATATATTTATATAATTAAATGTTCTATATAAGATAGAAGGGAAGTTTGAATTGATATTCTGGGAAAAAGGTTAGTAATATTAATACTACGGAATGATACATCTCCTCCACACATAATTGAACATTGAACTACTGATGTTTTACACCCATGATTGAACACCTACGTCAAGCCAAATATCCTTGTACACCCATTTTTTACAAAATGTACACCATGTTACATAACAAAAGTATGTACACCCATAATTGAACACCCTTCCACTTTTTAAATAAACATTTAACTGTATAAATAATTGAACACTGAACTTTTTCTGTTGTACACCTAATTATATATTTTTAATTGTATAAATATATATATTGATTTACCCATCTAAAAAGGATCATACGTTGTACATTTTGCCAATTAACTCTTAACTTTATTGGTAGGAACCCCACATGGCTTTCTTAACTTTAAAAAAGTTTCCATCTTTACTTTTCATGCTAACCAGTTTCGAGACTTTTTTCAATGTTTTCACATTTTCCGGCAATCTCTAGTTAACTTATCTTCTAACGATTAAACAAACTTAAGTAGGGGGAAATCAAATAGAACATTACATCAATTAATACTGAAATATATAGGGTTTTTAGATTCCATACAAAATACAGAAATTGAATATAAATTAAATAGTAAGAACTATCATACAAGATTAATGCATTCATGTGACTCATCAAACGAAATAGTACCTTACAGCATACATGAGATTTTGCAGGCGCACCAGTACAGCTAACAATCATCACAAAACGACTCAAAATCTGGGTCATGGTCAAAAGCAAAACTGGGTTCACGAACAACATTAAATTCCATATAACATTTTTGTGTGTGTTGAGGCATGTTGTGATGTGGTTGTGTAGATAGTGTTTTAACCCCTCACCAATGATTCGTAAAGCATATGTCCCCTCCGGAGTGTGAAGATCGAACTAGAGTCGTAGGTAATCCACCGCCATCTCTACCCTTCCAAGACACATAGCAAAAATAGTGCAGGCAAGTGTTGCATACTCACATTCTTGGCCATTTCTTTTGAGAAGCTCAATTGCATATTCAAGTTTCTGATAGAGAACCGCTTGTTTTATGCCTTCTTGATACAATGCGTATAGATTTCCCGCCTATATGCATTTGTAAAATAACCAGCGACCATTGCCTTCAGGTGTCTCTGAGTTTCTTAGAGCATAATTCTGCGATTTGAGCATAAGCCATAAATATGTGCCGATGTGAGTATTTTTTTCGTGAACACAGTATTTGTTCTCTTACTAGCTCGTATCAATGGGCCCATTTTCCACCACGCATCGTCTCCATCTCTTTTTATATTATTTATTAAAATATCCTCTAGGAGATCAAGTAATGACATTTTAAAAGCATGCACACTCTCCACCGTTATCATATATTTATAAATGGCCAACTTTTTCTTTGTTATAACATTACCATGATGTTCTCGTGGTTTGACTTGTGGCAACATCTCCGTAAACCACACATGTGATATACCTATCATTTATATCAATCCTATTTCATTACTAGATTTTCCTAAGTTCGACCTTTCTTCTCTATTTTATTCTTTAAAGTTCTCTTCTAACTATTAGGCAAACATTCTTATAACGGAACCCACATAAAGAGCTGTGTTTTTGAATTATATTTAGTTTTACTTTATTTTAACGGAAAATTTTTCTCATTCAAATGCACCGATAACTCTGTCAACATTGACGTATTTAATTATAGTATACATAAATACAGAAGAGAAATGCAAGTTTTCAACAATTCCAAAATATTTTACATTAACTAAATAGAACACGTTCCATTTATCAAACGTACATGTCAAAATTACTTCTAATAATCCAACATAACTTACATTAAAGAAAATCAAATAAACACATATTGCTTTTTCTGGTATTAGAATGATTTACAATATGTGTTGTTGTAAGGTGGTGAATACAACCGAATCGCACTGATCAGTCCCTCACCCAATTCTCGGACTTCTCCCATCCTCAACTCATAATGCTTTTTGCCAACATTTCAAAGTACATCCCTCTTTTTTCACTATTTATTTCACATATTGAAAAGATCCCCACCGCGAATGTTGCATCAGCATGCATTGGAATGCTTTGTTCCAAAAGCTTGATAGCACATTCGATATCACCATCTTGTGTACATCGCCGTCATGTTACCAACATCAATACACGCATAAAATATTGCCCGATTTCGTCTTTTGAGACAAAAGTCATTCGGATTGGTACACATGTTAAAGATATTTGTATCTTTCAACACTTATTACATGTACACAATAATTCGCCCTCGTTTTCATGATCTAAGAAGTGGCCCAAGTTGCCACGAGTATTCGTTCCTAACGTTTGTAGCTATTTTTGAAAGCAATTCGTCTAAGATGTCTGGAATATGCATGTTTTCGTTTGTCTTTGTAGGCAAGAATGTTCATCCTTAACTTATATATCACATTGAAAATAACATTAAATTACTAATTAATTGGGGATAAATTTGTTGGTAGATATCATTTGTTGACGTGTTACATACATCATCACAATTAATTTTTACTATAAGCTCAATATCTCAAAATAATGTGATTGGTGTTTACTATTTGTCGCGTCATTGTATCTTCACAATCCAATAAATTATGATACCAACAAAATAGAAGACCAATTGGGATTCGAGTTTGTGAAAAAACACATGATGCATGGGTCTTGCGGAATGGATAAGTCATCATCTCCATGCGTGCTTGCATGGATAATAAGATATGCACCAAAAATATCCACGTTCGTACAATGAGTTCATATCAATTGATAAATATGGATATATTTTCTATCGTCGTTATCTAACAAAGACATTATCTTCATAGAAAGAGGAAAAAAGTTAGATAATCGATTTTTTATCCCATACAACGTTAAAGTCTTGAAGAAATATCAAACGCACATAAATATGAAATGGTGCAACACATTAAAAGCTATCAAATATCTTTCCAAGTATGTTACAAAAAGGTGGATAAACCACCATTTTGATCGAAAAAGGTACAACCACTACTACAAATATTAAAAAAATACAAAAACAGTGGTAAAAAAATGAATGAAATTCAAGAGTATCTTGACTGCCGATATATATTTCTTTGTGAAGCCATGTGGAATACATTTGCATTTCACATACGCAAACGAAAGCCATCATTTCAAAAATTAAATATTCATCTACCGAGACAGCAATAAATTGCTTACAAGACTACATACAATCTGAAGCATGTCTTATCTAGAAAAAGATTAAGAAAATAATGTTCATAGAATGGATGGTGATGAAAAAATATAGTGAAGAGGCAAGAAACTTGACATATGTCGAATTCCCACTCACTTTGTGTGGGAAAATGATAAATGTGGCATAAAAGAAAAAGAGTTTTCTCAATAGGTAGAATAGTAAATATCTACCCAACGTCTGAAGAGTTTTACAACCTTAGGATACTGGGAAGTAAATCAATGGGAAACCCCATTCAACTACGATTTTAGCTTGTCCTCTTTCGATATATTGTAAGCCAGCCAACTCATTATTTTTGTGGGAACACTACTGGAAATCAAGGTCAGAAGACATTTCTAACAAACAGCGCTGAGTTTTTGGGTTTCCAATAATGAATTTGAAAGAAGATAAGCTACAATAATATATTTTGCTCGAGATTGAGATACAACAATATACTTTGTTCAAGATTGAGCTACTTTTGCATCAACATGAATGATCACTTACTAAATTCAAAGATATGCACAAGCATGATTCAAATGTCCTTAAAGATAACAGCTTATGGCAACATGATTTATAGTACAATGGAAAAGAAAAAGGAGAAAAAATAATGAGAGAATTTTGAGTATCTAAACATACAGAAAAACAAAGTTTACGGAGCATTTTTGGAATCTGTCTAAAATAACATGGACAAACTATTCTTTCTTCACGGGCCATGTGGAACTAAGAAAAAATTTGTCTATAAGATGCTAATCTCTAAATTAAGATCAGAAAAGTGTACTACATGTTACTTCATCAGGCATCACAACATTACTTTTACATAGCGGTAGAACAGCCCATTCAAGATTCAAGATACATTTTAATCTCACATAAGACTAGATTTTCTATATAAAGAAGGGAACAATGCATGCAGAGTTGGTAATCAAAAAGGATTTGATTATATGGGATGAATCACCAATGTCATATCATCACACATTCGAAACGCTAGATAAAACTCTAAAAGACTTATTTTCCATAGAGGACACTTCAGCAAGCGAGAAACCATTTAAAGCCAAAAATGTTATACTAGAAGGAGATTTAAGGCAAATACTACATGTTATAACACATAGAACCCGACTAGAAACTATTTTAACATCTATAAGTCATTCATGAATATGGGATGCATGCAATGTATTTGTCTTGGACAAAACGTCATAAGACTACAATAGTCAAAAGCATAATTTGCTACATTGCTACTAAGTGTAGGCAACTGTGAAACAATAAATGTGAAACAATAAATGTCATTAACATGGCTGAAGGTTAAGTGGTGAAGGTGGATAAATCTTTTTTTATGGAGGCTAATGAAAATCTCCATTAACAAATCACAGAGGCAATATATGCGCAATAAAATGTCCCAAACGAACATAAAAAACTCAACACAAAGAAAAATCTTTACTCCACGTAATGAATACGTTGATGATATTAACGCATATATGTTATCTCAAGTAAAAAGGCAGTATAAAGAATATTTAATCTCAGATAGCACATGAAAATAAAAAACAATCATAGTAGAATTTGAAACATTTTACCATGTAGAATATTTAAACTCGTTAGAGTTTGCAGATTCCATAAACTCAACCTAAAAAAGGAGTCTCCATAATGATTTTGTGAAACATTAATCAAATAGAAGGTTTATGCAACAGTACAAGATTGATTGTCACTAATTTAGGAGAATGGTTAAGGAGAAATAAGTACGGGACGCATGTTGGTAAAAAAGTAACACTATCGAGGATTATTTTATCACCACCACAATCAGAGCACCTTTTTACACTACAAAAATAATAGTTTTCCATAAGATTTTGCTACGCCATGACCATTAATAAAACTAAAGAAAATTTGAAATCAGTTGTATTGTACTTGCCAATTCCATTTTTCAGTCATGGACACCTTTATGTAGATATTTCTAGAGTTACATCACCTCAAGGCCTAATTATTCTAAACTTTAATGTAGATTTAACGAAGGAACTCAATTACAAACCAAATTACAGCAAAAAATACCACTAATTTAATATAAAGTATTCCATAACCAAAAATAAAGTCTTTCCTTACTTGAAAAAACCAAGAAAGAAAAAAAGAAAAAGGAATGAGATATATATAAAGAGAGGAAAACATAACGTTTTGGTGTGCAAGGGATTTAGGTGATCTGGGAGGCGATCTTGTGTTGTTTTTGTGTGTGTCACGATAGCATCGCCGCCAGGTTTGGTGGTAGCTAAGGCTCGAGCTTCGGTGGAGGCGGAGGGGTTTTCAAGTGCTAAGTTAACGTTGCGAGGCAGAGTTGAAGTTTCAGGGTTGCTAGTTGGAGATCGCGGAGCTGGTGATGTGCATAAAAGAGAAGGGGTTTATCAGTTTTCAATTTTAGGGAATGTTGTAGAGGTTTTGATAGATTCAGAGGTTGCGTTAGAGACTGGGTTGGCTTCAAGGCGATGAGGGCTTCTAACGCTGTGATTGCTGCAAAACTTCAGATGTGATTAAGGTATCAGAGGTTTCGATGAGGTCTCAGGCTATGACAAAAGAGGCAGAGGTAAGAAAGGTGACATTGGTTACGAAGGAGGCATAAGTTTTATCCGGCTCATGGAGTGTGGTTAAGGTGACAGACACAGTGGCTGTGTAGACTCGGCTATCGTTTCAGCGGTGGTTCCTGGATCCAGAGACGCGTAGATGTCTGTAGGGGAATTACCACGTGTTACGGGTTTGGGGGTGAGTGATGTCGCTACTAGTTCCAGGTTGAAGGGGGTAGGTCCTCCTTTGGGTTTCGGAGATGAGAATGGGATTATGACGCAAGGTCAGGAGTTGAGTAGCCAGTCTCCAAAGATGGTTCCATCGAAGAAGTCATGGGTTCAGGTCGCAAGTCAATCGGGTTTAACTTAGTTCAGCTGTGACATCTCTACGATTAAGGGGAGGGAAGTAGTCTCTGTCCCGGAAGATATTTTAAAGGATGCTCCTCTTCTCTGGGAAGAATTTCTGGTTGGAAGATTTGCATCAAAGGATCCACATATAGCAAAAGTGCATGTCATTTTAAATAAAATCTGGAACTTAGGTGATAAGTTGATCAAGATTGATGCTTTTGAAGTGGATGAGACCACAATTAAGTTTAGAATTCGAAAAGCAGAGGTCTGACAACGTGTTCTTCACCGGGGTATGTGGAACATTTCTGACGTCTTGTTGATAGTTTCAAAATGGACTCCTATAGCGGAGGAGGCTCAACTGAAAATAACTTCAATGCTTATATGGGTTATGATGAAGAACATTGTGCATTCTGTGTTTTCTCGCGAGTCCTCTAGGAAATCCTATTCGGTTGCATCGAGACAATGAGATGGTTACAGATTTTGATGAAGCAAAACTGTTGGTTGATGTTGGTCTTTCTCAAAAGTTACTGGAGTTCTATCACTACGCAGTGAAGGGTGAGGAGGTTGAGATCTGTTTTGAGTTTCCTTGGCTCCCGCCAAAGTGTAACACATGGTGGAAGTAGGGACATTTGGATGAGGGATGCCTAATGAAATTCACACATGAATTTAGGAAGTCATCGTTTTCAAACACGTTGGAGGTGAGACTAGAACCAGTGAAGGTTTTGCATCCGGTCGGGGCTGAGTTACGTGTGCCACAAGAGGTAACAAATTTATGTTCAAGCAATGATACAACATTAATTGGCTCTCTAGAATCTAAGAATATTAATGCTGGAATATTATTGCAAAATCATAGAGAGCTGAGTTGAGGAAAGAGGATTCAGATAGGAGGGTAAATTGTTCGTTGGCGTTGGAGAATGGTGAGATCGCTCAACTTACTCCAGATGCCTCGGTACAAGTGGATGAATGGTCAATGGTAGCGCATTCAGGAAGGAAAAAAAAGAAAAGAAATCCAAAACTATAGTTTATGGGGAAGGGACTATTGCATCGCCCTCAAGGTATGCGGTTTTAAGTAATCAGGGGGAGGAAGGTGAGGAGCTCGATACGGTTGGAGCGCAGGGAACTTAGTTAACAGAGGGATTATCTTCAGTAGAGAATACTTTAATCATGTAGTCTGTGATAGGGGGAAGTTCAAGGTCGAAAAAGGCTACGAGTGAGGTGATTAATTCGTTACTTGGGTTTGCTTCGGGGGAACCTGATCAAGCCAGCTTACTACCGGATATAAGTAACATAAAGGTGGGGATCTGTGCCCTTTTACGTTGTTCTTCGAAGCTGGCACACAAATATTTCTCGAATACAAATCAGAAAGCGGGGGGGGGGGGGGGGGGCAAACAACAAGTGGCATCGGTAAAAGGAACCAAAGAAAAAGCATTAATGTCTAGTATCTCTTGGAATATTTGGGGTCTAAATAAATCTAAGAAGCATTCGGTAGTTAAAGATATGATCCGCTCAAACTCAATGATTTTTGGAGGGCTGTTGGAAACAAGAGTAAAGGAAAGCAAAGCTGACCATGTTGTGAAAGCTGTTTTGGGTGAGTGGTCGATGGTGTTATATTATGAGTATGATCCGTTGGGAAGAATTTGGGTTGTGTGGAGTAACAAGGTGACTCTAACATTTGTGTTCAAGACTAGACAGCTTATTTCATGTCTTATCAAGATTGAGGATATAGCGGAGGATTTCTTATGTACCTACGTTTATGCGTCTAATTGTTTGGAAGAGCGTCGGGAGATATGGCGTGATCTCAAAAATCACCAAGATTCAGCTCATCATCTGGGTAAAATTTGATTTTTCTAGGAGATTTTAATGAAATTTTAGACCCAACGGAGCACTCGTGGTCGCCCACTTCTTATGTCTTGTTGTCGGGTATGTTGGAGTTCCAAGATGCTGTTAGACACTGTTCTTTCCTGGATATGGCTCATCATGGTCCGGAGTTTACATGGTGTAACAAGAGGGAAGACGGGTTAATTTGTAAGAAGGTAGATCGGATCCTTATTAATGATATTTGGTTGCAGTACATTGATAATTCCTATTGTGTTTTTGAGGCTAAGGGATGCTCTGACCATTTGTGTGGTGTAATTTCTCTGATGGGTACTCCTTATAAACCGAAATATCCATTTAAGGTGGTGAATGCGGTGGTTAAAGGGTTGAGGCTTATTGGAATAATACAGAGCCTTTGTTCTCTTCAACCTCAACTTTGTTTCGGTTTTCAAAGAATCTGAAGCTCTTAAAACCAATTATCCGATCTCTATGCCGTCAAAAGATGTATCATTTATCTAGGAGAAATGAAGAAGCTTTTGTGAATCTTTGTGAGAAGCGAAAAGAAACTATGATTAACCCGGATTATCGGTCTATGATGAATGAATCACTGGCTTATGATAGATGGGAACATGTGGGGGGGGGGGGGGGGGGGGTTAGAAGAAGAGTTCATGAAGCATAGGGCAAAGCTTCGTTGGATGGAGGTTGGGGATAAAAACAACTGTTTTTTCTATAATGATAACAAGGAGAGACAAGCTCGTAATTCGATCAATGCAATTAGAGACTCTGAGGGTGGACTTCTCACGAGTAGGGAGCCAATCAAATCTGAGGCGGTAAATTTTTATTCGGATTTATTCTCATCTCAGACCCATGTTGTTTCAAGTTTTATGTTAGATGGGATAAGTGGTCTGCTAGACTATCAATGTTCAGAATATGATAGATTCCGACTTTAAGGGAGTTTTGTTTTTAATGCCGATAAATAAGTCTCCAGGCCCGGATGGATATACCGTGGAGTTTTTTAAGGAGGTTTGACCCATTATCAAGAAGGATCTAAGCTTTTTTCAGCTATGATTTTCTCCCGAAAGGGATTAATATAAAAATTCTAGCGTTGCTTCCTAAGAAAACGGGGACTATAGGCATAAGTGATTACAGACCGATATCATGTTGCAACGTTATATACAAGGTTGTTTCTAAGGTCTTGACTAATCGCTTAAAGCTAATCCTCCCTCTTTTATAAAGCCAAATCAATCAGTTTTTATAAAGGATCGTTATTTGATGAAAAGTCTTCTTCTAGCCTCTAAGCTTGTAAAGGATTACCACAAGTCTAATTGTGCGTCACCACGCCATCCTTCTCGGTCTAGGTTAATGGAGAGCTCGTGGCTTTTTTTAGGACTAAACGTGGGTAGCATCAAGGTTGTTCCCTTTCCCTTTATCTCTTTGTTATCTCAATGAATGTTTTATCGTCTATGCTTGACAAGGCTTCTAAGGAAGAAAGATTTGGCTATCACCCGGGATGCAGTTCTGAATATAATTAATCTATGTTTTGCGGATGACATCATGGTGTCTGCAGATGGAAAAGTGCACTCAATAAAAGGTATACTTGATGTGTTTGACAATTTTGTGATTGTCTCACGGTTAAGAATATGCTTGGAAAATACCACATTATTTTCCTCTGTAGCACGAGAATCTCTCTCTAATTTTCCCTTTAACCTCAAAAATTTTTCAGTGAAGTATTTGGATCTGCCTTTGATGACGAAAAGAATTGTTACATCGGATTATCAACCGCTTGTTGATAAGTCATAGCAGAATTGGTTCTTAGAAGAATCACTTTCTTTCTTGTGCTGGTAGCCTTCAATTATTCTTTTCGGTGAAAGCGAGTTTAACGAATTTTTGGATAGCTGCTTTTAGACTGCCTCGCGCATGTAACCAAGAAATAGAGAAAATAAGTTTGGCATTTGTGTGGTTAAGAATGATAGGTTGCGTATTTTACGCAATTTAGTATGTGTTTTAGTGTTGTTGTCTATGTATTTTCAGTCTTTATAAGGTATGAAGTCTATTGGAATAAGTCTTATCCGTTGAAGTGAAGTTTGGAGCAAAGAAGCAAAAAAAATCGATTTTGCATCAGATCGATCGATCTGTCTATCTAAGATGTTTATCAAGCTTAACTAGAGAGATCAATCCGACAAATGGATCGATCGATCCATCATCTTAAAAAAGGTTGTGTGTTTCTAAATTGATCGATCGATCCATCCTCCTCAAGAGAAAATCGTGAGTTTCAAGATCGACCAGAATACATTAGATAGATCGATCCAGATGTGGACCGATCAATCCAACATCAAATCGATCGATCTCCATTGCCGTGAAGAACCAAATCGATCGATCCAGATCAAGTCTTCTGCCCGAGAAAACAGGAAATTTTGTATCTTTTCCTTATTGGATTGGGATTTGACCAAGATGACTTATACCCTGTAAATAATTGTTTTATTGTTAAGGCTAAGTTATATTCTAGTTTTCTTCTCTTCTCACACTAGATATTGCACGGCAGGATTATGAGACCAAGTCTCAGCTAATTTCATTGGTGAAGCAGCATCTCTTCCATGGGTTACCGACTAAAAACCCAATGGATCACATCGAGAATCTTGAGGAAATCTGCAGCACAACAAAATCTAATGGGGTACCAGCTGACTACCTCCGTTTTAAGTTTTCTCATTCTCTTTAGCGGACAAAGCGTTGAGATGGCCGCTTTACCACAGCCGCTTTACGAAATAAGATCGTAACCTTCAGACAGTTTTCCGGAGAGTCCTTCTATGAGGCTTAGGACTGGTTTAAAGAGTATCGCAGATAGTGTTCTCAACATGGGTTTTCAGAGGAGCAGATTATTAACATCTTCTATGATGGTGTTGATTGGGATTACAAGAATGCTCTTAATGCTGCGAGTAATGGGGTCATGACTCAGAGTATCACAGGTGCTTACGAACTAATAGAGAACTTGGCTGAACAAAACCAGATCGATCAATCCAAGCCAGTCTAGCTGTAATTCTTCAGATCGATCAATCCAATCCCAGATCGATCAATCCAGCAAGGTCAAGGACCCCCTTAATATTCCTGATCACCAGACTGAAGCGTCCACAACCCGCTCTAGCTCCAGCACTTAAGGTCTTTCCCAAACTAACGGATATAGGAGAGTTCAATGTGCCATTCTCCAGCTTCGGCATTGATTTTGAAGACACTCTCTACAATTTTGGGTCCTATGTGAACATAATGTCAGCCAAACTTGCTAAGTCTTTGGGGATTGATTATATAAAGCCTTCGTACATGACTCTCTGTTCCGTGGATGCCACATCATCAAGTTCGCTAGGCTGCATCACAGACCTTCAGGTACGTATTGGAGACTGCTTGATACCTACTGACTTTCAGGTTGTCAAAATGAGTAAGGATGCCTTTATGCCCTTGGTTCTAGGAAGAATTTTCTTTGCCACCACGTGAGCTGTAGTTGAACTACCTAACAAAAGGATTTGTCTCTCAAACATACAAAAACGGTCTTCTACAATGCAGTCTCCACAAAACCTAACAAGAATTATGTTTCCTATGTTGGCATTGAGGAAAATTTTGATAAGGGAGATACGGATAAGTCTAGGGGAGTGATGACAGGTTCTCCAATCACTTTGACACCACAACAATGTGTTGCCGATATCATTAAGTATCGACTAAAGTGCAAAGGTACGCCTAAACCTTTTTCTAAAGTCAAAAGGATCATAACTCCAAAGCTTAAGGCCAAAGGACGAGCAGCTGACACCGGAACTTCATGTCACACCATCACATAAACCACGTCTCAACCCGCCGCCTAGGCGTTACGGCTGTCAAGCTTGTGATGTTAAACAAGCGCTTGGTGGAAGGCAACCCACTGGTACGTATTTATTTTATGGTTATTTTACTTAGTTTTATAATTATGCTATTTTTGCGTTTATCGTGCCCTTCTTAAGGTCTATTTTCACACCGAGACGGTGTGAAGTAAGTCTGGGGGAGGGTTTGATCGACTAAAGCCGTTTTTTTTTTGTTTTTTTTAGTCTTTGTGTCGTTTTATTGAGTTAAATCATGGGAAAATTATGATGATGTTCTTGGATTTCTTTTGGTGTTGACCAACTTTCCGCAGACTTCTAGCAGTGATTGTTCTTAGCATAAGAAGATTGGAAACACCTTCGGTGGATTAACTTACCTGAAGTTCCCTATCCTTTGGAAGTCTGAATGAACTAATGTTGGCTCTATCTTACATGACCTTTAACTTGACATAATCTTCTCACTTGGAGGCTTGATATCGCACAAGGATCACAACATTTAAGTTCCATTCCATCTTTTTTACCACTCTCTTCAGAACTTTGAATGGCCAAGCTAATCTTTAGTTTGGTACCACACCTTATCCTTATCATTTCATTCAAACCACATGCCTTATATTTCATCACTATCATATGCAATCAAGTGCAAAAACTATGAACCGACACATTTATTTGTTCCACGGATCTCTAGTAAGTCTTATGCTCTCTTTTACTAAGAATGATATTGGTTGAGTTTTCTTTGGTGCATGTAATATATGACTAGGACTCGTTCCGGCTTCCCCTTCTCGAAAAAAAAATTAAAAAAAGAGAAAAGAAAAACAAAAAGTACAGAAAAGAGAAAAAGAGCAAAGAAAGAAAAGACGAGAAGGGAAAAAAGACAAAGAAGGAACCTAAATAAAGTCTTGTATGAGTTTAATGTTTTATCTTGAGCACCATTGCAACTTGTTTAGGACATTTATAGATCTTTTACAAAGATTTCAAGGTTCAGGGGGTTGTGTATCAACATTTGGTCTTCGTCTCATTGTGATTTTTTGTCATTATTTGCATCCATCTTCATCATTAGAGAACCTAAACACTTCAGGCACCATCAGACTAATCATTCATTCCAAGCCCTTGATGTGACTGATAACCCCTTTGTGAAACTGCACTTTACAGAGAATTCAATGAATGTTAAAGGGTCGAAAATGGAGGTTTCAGAGATTCCTTAGGATTCCGGGGACTATAGTAAGGTATTGTTGATATGTGTATGGTAAAGTACATGTAGTACGAACTAGTTCTTTGATATTTTCTAAGTTTTGAAGGATTGAAAGTTCAACGTGGTGGATTCTAAAGGAGTGCATAAGTTCCCGTTTTCAAACTTTTCTTCTAACTTGTTTATTTCTTGTTCTTACTTGAGTACAAGAAAGGGTTCAAGTGTGAGGGAATTGATAGGTTGCATATTTTACGCATTTTAGTATGTGTTTCAGTGTCGTTTTCTATGTCTTTTGAGTCTTTATCAGGTATGAAGTCTTCTAGAAGAAGTTTTATCCGTTGAAGTGAAGTTTGGAGCAAAGAAGCAAGAGTAGTCGATTTGGTCTTAGATCGATTGATCCACTTTACTGAATCGATCGATCCGTCGATATAAGATGTTTGTAAAGCTTAACTATATCGATCGATCCATCATCTTGAAGAAAGGCTGTGTGTTTCCAAATTGATCGATCCTAACTTGGATTGATCGATCCATTCCACCCTAAGAGAAAGTCGTGAGTTTCAAGATCGACCAGAAGACATCAAAATCGATCCAGATGTGGAACGATCGATCCAACATCAAACCAATCGATCTTCATTGCCATGAAGAACCAGATCAATCAATGCAGACCAAATCTTCTACTCGAGAAAAAGGAAAGTTTGTATCTTTTCCTTATTGGATTGGGATTCGACCAAGACGACTTCTATCCTATAAATACTTTTTTTTGAGCCATTGTTAAGGCTAAGCTTTATTCTATTTTCTTCTCTTCTCACACTATTGAGAGTTTTTAATAAGAGATATATTTTGGTGATTTATTGGATTTAATTATGATTTCTTCTTCTATCATGAGTTTTTTAATCACTTCCATGAGTGAGTAGTCACCTAGTTAGGGTTTAGGGTTTTGAAGGAATGAAAAACCATTGAATCATTCACAAATAAGGCTTTTATCTTGTGTCAGCTTCATCTATTGTTATTATTAATGTTTATACTAGATTAACTACCTATTTTTATGATGATTAGATTGAACCTATTCTACAAAAGATTATCGGTTATCGAATAGAACATAGATGAGCGGATCGTCCTTAGCCAACGAAAGTTGATGCTTGTCTAGGACTTTAAATTCAAGCAAAAGTTTAGATACTTAGGTAGTTAGACATAGTAATTGATGCCACGAAAGTGGATTGATTAGATGTTTCTGTTCGAGTTTGAGATAGTTCTTAATGAATGTCCTTAATAGTTGTCTGGTTCGTGATATCAGATTTTCAAAGATTTCCCTAAATTGTAGCGCTTTTAATCAATAAGTTTACTTTCTTATTTACTTTCAATTGTTTTCTTTAGTTTCACAATCAAACAATCAATCTTTTTCTTCTTAATTTAGTTTCAATTTCAAGAATCGTAGTGCAACTTGATCTCTCAAGATTCGATCCCTTCTATACTACTACACTTGTTTGTACACTTGCAGTCATATACTTCTGTTTAAAACTCGTGTATCAAGGACCAAATCTAAATTCAAAAAGAACGAAAGTGGCTTTGTCAGATATTTGTAAACCAAAATCAGAAGGAGGACTTGGTATTAAGTCTTTAGCAGAAGCAAATAGGGTGAGTTGTTATAAATTGATTTGGTGGTTGGTTTCCGCGAAGAAATCGCTTTGGGTAAACTGGGTACAAAAGAATCTGATAAGAAGAGGCTCCTTTTGGTCCGTAAATTCTAATATGAGTGCTGCCTCGTGGATGTGGAGGAGGCTTCTAAATATCAAGATTTAGCAAAAAAATTCCATAAAGTTGGTTTTCGTTGTGGGGCTCAAACTTCATTTTGGTATGATGATTGGGGTCCTCTTGGTAGATTATTTGAGCTGTTGGGAAATCGTGGGACAATTGATATGGGTATTCAGGGGTCGGCCACTCTAGCATATGTCTTTGAGAACCATAAACCGCAGTGTAGACGGTTTCAGATTCTTTCCCAGATAGAAGATGAAATTAAAAAGATTACGGGAATGTGTTTCTTTGGATGAGGACATTGCATTATGGCATAGTAGGGCTGAAAATTTTATTCCATGTTTTTCTTCTAAGGATACTTGGAACCAAATTAGATTCATCTCATCGAAAAAAGTTTGGTCTAGAGCTGTCTGGTTTTCTCACGCGATGCCTAAATTCTCGTTCATTGTCTGGTTGATGGCTTAGGACCACCTGTCCACATGGAATAGAATGCTGTCTTGGAACGGTAATACCATGGTGGGGTGTGTCTTTTGCTCCAGAAGTATGGAAACAAGGGATCACTTGTTTTTCTCCTACCCGTTCACATCACAGTTTTGAGAAAATCTAGCTCTTCGGCTTCTCTAACAGGGTTATACGAATCAGTTTACTAATCTCATTTCAGCCTTGTCAACAACCAGAAAGGGGGACCATAAGTTGTTCATCATAAGGTATGTGTCCAAACTTCTATTTATTTCTTATGGTGTGAAAAGAACCAGTGCAGACATGAGGAAGTTCCATCGCTCATGGCCAGCTTAGTTAAGGGTGTGAAAAAGACAGTCTGAAGCCGCCTTTCAATGCTTCAGAGTCCAGGAATTTGGCGTTAGGGGATGCAGCATTGGTTGCCTCACGAGTTTAAGTTTCCATTGTATTTAGCTTGTCTTTTTTGGTTTGTTTTAGTTTTTGTTTCTTTGATTTTTTCAGCTTGATCGAAGGTGGAGGTATTCTTTTTTCCAGAAACTAGTTTGTCCCAATTGAATTTTGCAACATTGGGTTTTAATTAAGCCACCACTTTCGATTCTATTTTTCTCATAACTCTAGTTTTTTTTAACATTATTTGAAAAAATAGCACTTATTGTACAAAAAAAAATTTCTTGAATATAATTTATATTTATTCAAAAAAAAATTATAAAGATTCAAATAAAGACACAACATACTAAAAACGAAAGAAAAAAAATGCAAGAAGAAAAAAAAAGCTTTACACACCATATAGCTTCAAAACATTCAGCCAAACCAATGAGAAGACGAAAACAAAGCAGATAAAATTACTAAGATTATTTTAATTTACACAACCAAAAAAAAAAATTCCAACCAAATGAAAATCTAACCACAAATATCTTAATTGTTTTCAGGTATCGTAAACGTGCCTAAAACCACTGACCACTATGATTTAAGAAAACAAAAGAATGTCCCTTCAAAAAATCCAATCATCCTTCGTCTTATTCGCTTTTGGGAAATAAATAACTAAAAAAATCAAGGGAAGAAAATGCATTCCCCTAGACGCAAAATTAATCAACTCAAACGCTGAAAATCATATAGACCAAATATAACATACTAACCAAATCTCATGATCTTGAAACATCCAAGGTAGCATGCCTTTTTTCGTTACCGAGCTAGACATCAGAAATTTATTTGAAGAGCAAATATATTAAGTTTCATAATTCATAGTCCATGCAAACACCCTGAAGTTCAAAAGAACACCTCATCTTATATCACTCAAATGAAAATGAGAACCACAATTCTCAAATTGAAGGATAATTTACATAAAATACCTACGCAAAAGTTTTGGGTACAAAAGTACATATATGTACGAGCACTAGTACACACGGAAAAAAACCTACCAGGTATGTCTTCTAAACTATAACATATTTTATTGTTTAAGATGTGACTGAAAAAATCTGCATCATACATGGTATAGACCTGCAAAACCCAAACTCCAAAACACAGGTTTTGGTAAGATTACGAATACACATGTACTTCTGACCAACTCAAAAATAACAAAAACAAAAATAAACAAAAAATATCTAACACTAATAAAAAGATTATTGCAAGGACACTATTATCCGACTATCTATATGGGAAGAACATGAAGCAACTTTCCGGCATAAATTGAGCATCAAAGATAGGAAACACTCATTCAAGTTGGCACAAGCATATATCTAATATTAATCAAAGGTATGATGAAATCATAAATTAAATTCAATTTAGTAGTAACTCAACGCCAAGAAAAAACAATAACATAAAGAAATAGACCTACATCCTTTCTTGCAAGCAAACTACTGCTCGAATCAACTACAGGATCACAATCAAAATTTATTACAAAATAAAGTATCTAAGAAGTGATATCGTATTCAAATAAATTAATGTATTTCTAGTTACAATACAATATTATTTTCTACCAAAAAGACTTTATATACATCTGCAGCTCCAATACACTCATAGTCGTATACAAATAATTCAGCCTACAAAATAACTAATTATATCAACCCGATAACTGTCAAATTAAAATTAATATCAAACCAACAAACAAATTAAAAACTCACTTTGTGAAACCAACTACACAATAAGAAACTTCCCAAACACTCCCAAGAACCAAGAAAATTACCAAAGAAAAAAAACTAAAAAGCAAGTACTAAAAACAAAATTAATAACTAAAAGTTACAATAAAACTACCACATAATAGTACACAAAACAAAACAAAAATGTGAACTAAAAAAAAAAACCAAAAACAAAATAGTAAACAAAAGTTAAAACGTAAACAAAAAAGTATACTCGCGCATAGCGGGGCATACCCCGCTGTATATATTAAGAGTAACTCTTTAAATATATATATATATTACAAGATCTTCAACTTCTTTATAGGAAGAAGTCTAGTCGTTTCAACGAGAAAACTACCGTAATTTCGACGAAAATTTTCGACGGGTTCATTTATGTCGGAAATTTTCGACGAAAAACCGATAGAAACAGTCAGAAATCTGTCGGAAATTTTCGATGGAAATAGGTCCGTCGGAAATTTCTGATGAATTTTCAAAAGTCTGTCAGAAATTCGTCAGACAAAACGACTGTTAATGTAGCCGTTGCACAGTCCGTCGGAAATCCGTTGGAAATTTCTGACGGATCTATTTCCATTGGAAATTTCCGACAGATCTATTTCTGTTGGAAATTTCCGACGGACTGTTGCTGTCCGACGGATTTCCGACGGACTGTTGGCTGTCCATCGGACACTTGTCAGAAATAATGAACGTTAGTGTAGCCGTTAACATATAGTCGTTTGGAATTTAAAGATTGTGACGGATTCCGACGGATGACGTCCCTATATAAATGTTTCAACACTTCTCCATTCATTCACACTTTTCTCTATTCATTCACACTTATCTCCATTCTTTCACACTTCTCTATTTATTTACAATATCTTACAAAAAAACAATAATAAAGATATGTCGTCTTCTAATAGATTTTGATCATGGATGGATGAACCGATTATGGATCCAGAGTCAAACATCTTGAAAGATGAGTATGCTCGAGGTATATGCGAGTTTATGGAATTGGTTGGATATCAACAAGGAGCAAAAAATACTCGTAAGTTGAAATGTCCATGTTCTATTTGTATGAATTCCCATAATATTAAGATAGAGATTGTTTGGAGGCATTTGTATTACAATGGGTATATGTCGGGTTACAAGATTTGGTATATACACAAGGAAACAAATTACGATTATGGTAGTACTAGTGAACCATATATTGCAGATAGTTTAGAAGAACATAGAACGAAAATAGATTTTGGTGTAGGTACTGTTGAGATGGTGAATGATGCGTTTAGAGAGAATATGCAGTCGGCATCTGTAGATGGAGATAGGATTAAAGAACCAAATTTAGAAGCACAAAGATTTTTTTATATGTTAGATGTAGCGAAACAACCACTATATAGCAGTTGTAGAGAAGGTCATTCGCCGTTATCATCTGCTAGTAGAATGATGACCATTAAGACGGACTACAATTTGGCGGAAGAATGTGTGGATGCTATAGCCGATTTTATGAAAGATATATTGCCTGAAAACAATCTTTCACCAGCATAATACTACGAGGTACATAAACTTGTAACTGGTCTTGGTTTGCCGTATCAGACAATAGATGTGTGCATCGATAACTGTATGATATATTGGAGGGAATATGAAAACCGCAAAAGATGTCAATTTTGTCGTAAACCCCATTATCAGGAGAGCAGTGGAAAAGTTAAAATTCCCTTTAAACGGATGTGGTATTTCCTGTTAACCTAGAGGTTGAAGAGGTTATATTAATCTCAGCGCACGGCAGAGACAATGAGATAGCATGGAGAGCATAGACAGGACGGAGAGATTACACATCCTTCAGACGCAGAAGCGTGGAAACATTTCCAATCAATATATCCAGATTTTGCATTCGAGCGAAGGAATGTATACCCCATACTATGTACAGATGGTTTCAACCCATTTGGAAAGCATGGAAGACAATATTCGTTGTGCCATGTAATTATTATACCTTATAACTTGCCTCCATCTTTGTGTATTCGTAGAGAATTTATGTTTCTCTTTGTGCTTGTTCTTGGCCCAGAGCATCCGAAGAGATCACTTAATTTATTTATCCAGCCATTGATATATGAGTTACAAATGCTATGGAATTATGGTGTTGAAGCGTATGATGTGTCATTGCAACAGAATTTTAAGATGCGTGCGGTTCTAATGTGAACCATTAGTGACTTCCCAGCATATGGTATATTATCTGGATGGACAACTCATGGAAGATTATTGTGTCCGTATTGCCAAGATAACACTGATGCATTTCAATTAAAGCACGGAAGAGAGACATCTTGGTTTGATTGTAATAGAAGATTTCTACCAAGTGATCATCATTACTGTCGCTCTAACAAAATGTTTACAAAGGATAAACAAGTGTTTGATGGTCCACCTCCTGAGATAGACGGCACAAGTATATTAGAGCAGTTAAGAGATTTTGGCGCTGAGAGAACTTCAGATTGTGGTGGTAATGGGCATGAACCTATTTACGGTGCCGGTGAAATTCATAATCAGCATAAAAAGAGTATTTTTTTGGACTTGTCTTACTGGAAAGATCATTTATTGAGGCACAATCTCGATGTTATGCACATTGAGAAGAACTTCTTTGACAACATCATGAACACTGTGTTAAACGTCCAAGGGAAGACAAAAAACAATCTGAAGTCTAAACTAGACTTGCCATTGATTTGTTCTCGAGATTTGTGCACACGATCATTTACAGTTGATGGAATTCACAATTTAGAAGAGAATATACCAATAATCATTTTCAATCTTGAGAAGTTATTTCCCTCGTCGTTCTTTGATGTTATGGAACATCTTCCAATCCACCTCCCACTAGAAGCAGCACTAGGAAGGCCTGTTCAATACCGGTGGATGTATCCGTTTGAGCATTACATATTCCATCTGAAGAAAAAAGTTAAAAATTTAAGCAGAGTTGAGGGATCTATTGTAGCACAGAGCATCAACGAAGAAGCTTCTCACTATGCTGAATATTACTTTCCATCAGAAGTTTGACCGAAGAGTTGACGGCCAGCTCGCCATGATGATCAAGGTGAGAGACCGATTTATGTCGTGGTTGTCCCTCAGTTGTTTGCCCAAGTTAGTCGGCTTAGTGGAAAAGGAAAGAAACGAAAACTTACAGAACAGGAGCATGCACACTTACATATGTATATTCTCACAAATTGTGAGGATATTATGGAATATGAAAGGTATTAAAATTGAATTTTTTTACAATATAACTATTAAGATCTTGAATTTAACTATTGAATTTAACTCTCATTTTGTTTTTTACAAGATTTACATGGCGATAGTTCGTAGTTACTATCCGAATAAGAAAAGAGGAACTTGAATCTCTAAAAGAGAATGATTTCGCGCCTTGGTTGCTATATTTTGTAAGTTTGTTAATTTTTGACTTTCCAATTTTTTTTTAAGCTTGTACTAACTTCTTATTAATTTTTTAGGTTACTGAAGAAATAAACAGTGGACAAACATTTCCATCATGGTTAGTAGAATTCGTTAATGGTCCAAACTACATTGTGACTTTATACCCTAGGTATTGCACTAGGGGATATGCGTTTAAGGTTTATGATGAGGGAAGTACGAGGAAAACATCTGATTACGGGATTTCTGTGAGATCTGGTGATATTGTTTACTATGGCATTCTTCAACAAATATTAGAAATCCGCTACCCTGGAATGTTGAAGTTAAGATGCATTGTATTTATGTGCGATTGGTATGATCTATTCGTTGGGCATGGTGTTCTAGTTGACAAATTCGGTATTACATCAGTACATTCAAGACGGAGACTTGTCAAATATGATCCATTCATCCTTGCATCACAAGCCGATCAGGTACGTTTTATTAATATTTTTCAAGTATTAATATGGTCGTCGTTCATTCAAAAGCATTTTCATCATCTGTTTTAGGTTTGCTACATTTCATATCCTCGAGTTAGAAGACTGTCAGACCTTTGGATCACAGTAACATCAATTAACCCAAGAGGAAGAATTTACGCAGTTCCTAAACATGATGCTTTGCAACCAACCGAAAGTGGGCAAATGAATAATTTATAGAATATGTCGGAAATCCATCGGAAATTTCCAACGAATCCTATAAATTATTAATTTTTTCTTTCGTATTTTATACATGTATCACATGTTTTATAATCCGTTGGAAATCCATCAGAAATCCATCTGAAATTTCCGACGGATTTCCAACGGATCCTATAAATTATTAATTTTTTCTTTCGTATTTTACACATGTATCACATGTTTTTATAATCCGTCGGAAATCCGTCAGAAATTTCTGATGGATTTAGGTTTCATGGTTAAATTACAAAGCTTTTAACACTTGATCCATTGAAACATCATTTTTAGTTTAATACTAAAACAGTTAAAACAAAATAGCCATTAAAACCTCTTAAAATTCAAAATTTCAAAAAAAAATTCTTATATTTGAAGTAGTATATGTATGAAACATGCTTCGAAATAATTAGTTTGATAATTTTAATATTTAAGAAGATGATTTAAACATAATTCACTAGTGCAATGTGTAAATATCACATATACAAATACATTAAATAATAAAACAATTGAAAATATGATCAAAATCCTAAATCCATCGGATACCCTTTCGTGTGTTGACTGACCAATAGATAAGCATGCAAAATTCATTATCCGTCGAAAATTTCCGATGGATAGTGAATTTTTACCGCGGGGACTAACTTTTCGTCCTCGCGGTTACCAAATTTTTAAATTTAATTAATTTGGTTTCCGACGGATCTATCCGTCGGAAACGTGTTATAAATATACACATTCTTCTTTGCGAAATTCATCCGAAAAACCGATCAAATACCTCAAAATTCGTCTCAACAAAATTCGTCTCAAATCTTGGAAAAACCTTTGAATTTCTCTAAACCTCATCACATATGGCCAATCTCCCTAATAACATTTAAATTGATTAATTTTCTAGGCAAGACACCCTAAACTCCAAACGTTTTAAGAGTTAGTTTGACTATATTCATAAATACCTACAAAAAATATTATGATGTTTAATCTCCGCAACAAAACAAAAACATAATTATTACCAAAAAATATTATATGTTCATGGAAAATTAACCCCAACTAAGGTACATTACATCTACAATTACCTTTTAATTTAAATCAAATAATAGTATATGATGTACTGTGTATTTGACGGATTTTAACTTAGGTTTTAATAGGTTTTATAGATTTTTTTATGTTTTAGAGTCTTTTTAGGTTTAAATACATTTAGGAGAAATCTAATGCATATGAAGTAAAAATTATAACAAAAGAGCAAGAAATTACCCTTTTTGGACCTCATATCGATTGAAGCAAGTGTGGATCGATCGATCTAACATTAGCAGAATCGTCGTAAAACTTTAGATCAACCAGACGAAGCCAGATCGATCGTTTCCTATTTTTATTAGGACTTCGACTTATACGTCTTTAGAGTATAAATACTAGTTTTTAGCAATTTTTAGGCTAATATGTTTTATTCAGGCCTACATACCTGAGAGATTTTGATACTATTTTGTTATATTTATTTTATTATTATGAGTTTTTCTTCATACTTTGGTTGTTTCTATGTATCCATGGCTGAGTAGTCATCTACCTAAGTTTAGGGTTTTCAAAGAAATTCATGAATTATTGAATTAGACATAGATAGGGATTTATCTTACTGTATCCTCATCTATTGTTGTTCTCATTGCTTAGGCTAAATTGATCATTTAGTCTCTGATTTAGGGTTTAATCTATTCTTCAAAAGTTTTATAGGTTGCTTGATAGAACATAGGTGAACGTATTATTCTTGGCTAATGAAAGTTGATGCTATTGCGATACGTGAACATAGTGAACATGCTCGTTAATGCTTGTTTAGAATTCTAAGTTCAAACGACAATTGATTGGTTATACATTTATGTTTGAGTTCTTAGGTTGCTAGATAAAGTAAATGATACCATGACAGTGGATTGGTTATACATTTATGTTTGAGTTCAAAATAACTACTTATTTCATTTCCTGAATAATTGTCTGATTCATGATCTGTGCATTCCTGAAAATTTTCTTTGACCTAACGCTTCTTTTAATTAATATTTACTCTGTTTTTAAATTGATATTCTCATTTCATTACAACCAACACTCATATTTTCGTTTTATCTTAATTTCAATTTTAAAGAATCGTAATGTAACCTTAGTATCTAAAAATTTGATTTCATCTATACAAATGTTTTTATCTATATATTTGCAGTCTTATTTTGGGTTAAAACCTTTTAATATCAACTTCTAAAATATATCAAAATAAACTCAAAATTAAAAGTAACACATGAGATTTTACTTACTTTTTCTTTGAAGTGAAAATAAGTTAAATATGTTTGGTTAAAATAAGGTTACTTCAAAGAAAAATGATATTTGACTATGCGTGAGCTTTTAAAATATATTTTTGATAAAAAAAATATAAAATTCATACTCAACAAATAACTATTTATTGAAATATCACCTCAAGAACTTTTATATTTTTATGTCAATTTTTCGGGTTTATGACTTTGTTAAGTTTCATCTCTATATTAAGTTTCTATGTATATTAGACATATTAAGTTTCATCTCAGAAGTAGTTGTAAAGTAAGCATCTTACTTCAAGTAACACCAATTAAATCCAATCGTGTGCTCAAAAAACACGATCTTTATATATGCTCATGAATGACAGAACATTCTTAAGATCCATTACATAATAAAAAATTTTCTTAAATTACTAACTAAATTTTATCAGTCTAGGCTAGGATGATACGATATCCTATGAATCTCATAAATGCATAACATATAGTAAAACACTATCAATTCTTTTAAGACATTGATCAATTCACATTACAAATGTTGGTTGTCAGTTGAGCTACCAGTTGAGCTACCTATACTTTAAGAACATAGAACTTGAAATATATTGAAGTGATTGCCAGTAAAACTTATAAGTGCATATTTTTATATATAAGTAACCATATAAATATCTTCATCACTTAATTAATACGTTTTATCCAAAAAAAAACATTTTACACTTTATACTTTCTTACTAATTCTAAATTAGAATTCTCATAGTATTTGATTCTCTTTGTTGGTCTTAAAAAAACTTATTTCATTTTAAATTCTAGATAAATATTTACAACTGAGACATAATTGAAAAAACTTGCCTATTCTAATATCAAATTATTTTTATTTTTATTGTTAATACAATTTTAATATATAATTCTTTTTATCATTAATTATTTTAAATTCAGATATGGATTGATTATTGGTTGTCATAATTTTGTGTAGACAATCTTTACATCAAATTGTAGATGAGTTTACCCACTGTCCATAGTCAGGTTTCAGCATAGACATCAATTGTCAAGTATATAACTCATACTTCTGAAGCTATTTCATTATAATTTATATATGAATATTTTAAATTGAGAACATTACTTTAAGATTAATTTTTTTTACTAATCTTATATTAATTCATTTATATATATAGAAAATCATGATATAATTTTCATATCTCCTTTTCTATTAGCAATACTACCTTAGAATTAAAAACAAATTCTACTTTCTTTTATAAGCTATTGTGGAATATAATATTTAAAAATATCTCTTAAACTATATATTTTATTTATAGTTATATATGAATATATAGAATTGAGACCACTACCTTAAATTTTAGAAGAAGCTTTAATCTAATATTAATTTTATTCTTATAGAAAACTATGACATACTTTTTTTTTGCTTTAAAATTTGTCCTACTAACAATACTACCTTGTAATTAAGAACTTTTTTTCAAATTTAACCAAATCGTGGAATGATATTACTAATCGTTTATAATTTTCTTATTTTCTGTTAACACAATGCAGTAGAATTAAAAAAAAAAAACTTCTAATCTAACTAGATGATAACGTAGAAGGTGATATTTACTTTTCTTTGAAATAAAACACATACAAATTACACAGCAACAAATAAGTTGTATTCAAATATATGAAAATAGTAACTCCGCGTCTTTAAAAAAGAGAGAGAAGACAATAACAATCACTCACAAATGTAAATGTATATTTACTAGTGGATATAATGAGTAGCAGTCCTCATAAATATATTGTATTGATATTCTCAATTTGCTTATATTCAAATTTGCTGTAATGGAGGCCACGAATTAATTCGTCACTACATACGAAAAATGATACAAAAGCAGTCATTGCACATTTAGAAATATATACATCTCAGAGATTTTATTTATTAGGAAAGGCCAACTAGAATTAAAAGCATTGCAGGCTGCAACTAGATCTTCAATTATTCGTACCAAAATGGTAACACGTATATATATAATTTGTCTTGTGTGGGAATTTATTTTCATATTCTTATCCTGTTTATGGATCCTTTTCTGTCCCTCAACGATAATTAGTGACCTTATTTTATACCCAATTCGATCTATTAATACCTAATACCTATATATGGTAATTTTTGAAGAAAGTAAATTAGTTTATTATGTCCATTAATAATTAAATTAATTAATTAAATTAGATGCTATTAAATATAAGGATATGTGGTTATTACCAAGCATTTAAGAGCATGTGCAATGTGCAGTGTGAATTTGTGAGTCTCTCACTGTTAAAAATAATTAAAAAAAAAACTTTTTCTGGAACAATATTTGAAAATCGGTTTTCATTTGAGAAACTTTGAAAATTCCTTAAGAACTTTTTATATGGGATACATGTCTTTCCATAAATGGTTCAGATTTTATTATGAATAAATCAAAATCCACAATAGTTTATAAAGTTAATTAAATAGTTTATATATTATTAATTTTATTTTATTTTTTATAAATCAAGAAGTAAAATTATCTACCCAACAAGTTACATTATGCATGAGTTTAAATTATATATTAATATTATTTTAAATTAATATTAGTTAAAATTACAACAATACTAAATTAACATTAGAAATTGAAATACACTTATTTGAAATATTAGAAAAAAATTCTGAGAATTGAATATTTTAAAAATATATTTTGATATTATTAAAATTATGTATTATAATTAAATATATTCAAGATGTAATTTGATATGATTTCAATATATTAATTAGAATCTTCTAATTTAAAATAAGTATTCAAATTAAATTACACTAAAAATATATTAAACTACACTACAAATAAATATTATATTAATGAGAGATTTAAGTGAATCTTTCACCGATGGAAATCAAAATTATTAAAAACTTATAACACTAAAATGCACTAAAAATAATAATATTATATTAATGAGAAACTCAATTGATCTCTTACCAATGCACTTGCTCTAAGACGTATGTGTTTAGCCGTTTAGGTACAAAATTCTAATATACCTATAAGAAAATAAAAAAGAAACTAAATAAGTTTTGCACACTTGCACCATCAAGTCACCACGCCAACTAACCTAAGATACTCAACTAAAAGCCCTCGTTAATGTATTCTCTTTGTTCATTGGTTTTACAACAAAACAAAAACAAAAGTTTATGCGTAAGGCATAAGCAAAATGGCTATCGGAGGATTGGCTCTTGATATCACAGCCGCCGGCAACATAGACGCCAAGATCACAACCGCAGTTGTCATGAGTTGCATTGTGGCTGCCTCATGCGGTCTCATTTTTGGCTACGACATCGGAATCTCAGGTTACACATCAATTCAATACAGAAAAGGATCATTTCATAAAATAATTTTATAAATTTTTTTTAATAATTATCTTAATTAATTTATATTATGACTTTTAATGTAACAAAGGGGGTGTAACGACGATGAAGCCATTTCTTGAGAAATTTTTTCCATCGGTTCTTATAAAAGCTTCGCAAGCTAAGACAAATGTGTACTGCGTCTACGACAGTCAACTTTTAACGGCCTTCACATCAAGCCTTTATGTGGCCGGCTTAGTCGCTTCTATAGTTGCTAGCCGTCTTACGGCGACTTATGGTCGCCGCACCACTATGATCCTCGGCGGGTTCACTTTCCTCTTTGGTGCTCTCATCAATGGCTTAGCTGCCAACATCGCTATGCTCATCTCCGGTCGGATTTTGCTAGGATTTGGTGTTGGCTTCACCAACCAGGTAGCTGTAATTCCCATTTCACTAAAGTCCACAGTATATTTTTGTTTGTTTGTGTGAATAGATATACATGTAAGAATGAGCAATCCGGTTTATAGTTTAGGTTCTTGGACTTTTGGTTTTATCACTTCAATAAAACTTTTGTCCAAAAAAAAATTCACTTCTATAAACTATTTATAATCGAATGATTATAACATGGTTTGATTTAATTTTTAGATTGGATTTAAATTTATATTTATTTATGTGATGAGTTTATATATATTTAAAAATACACACCCCTTTTTACGACAAGCAGCTATTGTATTACTCAAACAAAATAGTATATAATACAACCCTTGAAAAAAATTTGTCACACTAAATTTATAAGTTCTTGTTTACGTTTTGTGGGTTTTAAAATAATAAGAATATTCGGTTTGTAGACAAAAATCAGTTCGGTTTATACATTTTTGTTTGTTTTTTCACTAAAAGGATAATATTATTGAAACAAAGATCATACAAATCGATAAACACAAAAACTTAATACATCAGCCCTAGTCCGGTAATAAAAATATTATATTATATTTAATTATTACAAATATCGAGGAAATTACTAATTTTTGAATGTCAACACACTAGGCGGCTCCGGTGTATCTATCGGAAGTAGCACCGCCGCGATGGCGTGGAGCTTTCAACTCCGGCTTTGAATTCTTCATCGGTGTCGGAGTTGTAGCAGCTAATCTAATAAACTACGCAACAGACAACCACCATAATGGGTGGCGTATGTCACTAGGCCTCGCCGCAGTACCAGCCGCGATCATGACCGTCGGATGTCTATTCATCTCCGACACACCTTCTAGTCTTTTGGCGCGTGGGAAACACGATCACGCTCGCGCAACGTTACTAAAGCTACGTGGAGCCGAAAACAGAGCTGACGTGGAAGCTGAGCTGACAGAGCTGAATAGGTCGAGCCAGTTAGCCATTGAGGCTAGAGCCGAACCGTTTAGGACGATACTAGAGAGACGGTTCTGGCCTCATCTTGTTGTTGCCGTGGCGATACCTTGTTTTCAACAGTTAACCGGGATCACGGTAAATGCGTTCTATGCGCCGGTTCTCTTTCGATCGGTCGGTTTTGGTTCTGGTCCGGCTCTTATTGCGACATTAATACTTGGATTGGTTAATCTCGGTTCGCTTCTTGTCTCAACAACGGTTATTGACCGGTTTGGTAGACGGTTCTTGTTCATTGCTGGTGGCATTCAAATGTTTGTCTGTCAGGTACGTAATACCTTCTAATTACATATTAATACAATTTAAAAGTATATATTTTTCATAACCATTATGCTAAACGGAATTATTAATCTTAATTAATTTTAATGCAAATTATTTATCTATATAGCTCTTAATTAAGTCCAACTTTATGAGTGTGCCAACATGACTTGAGCACACGACCATTCTGTGATTTTCTTATTCTTTAAGATCCGTTTTTTTTTAAATAAAGGGTTTGATCTTTATCTAACTCTTTCCAAACTATTCTAATAATTTTCTCTTCTGTAAATTATTAAGAACATAATCCAATTTCCTAACAGCTAAGCTATTTAAATTAAAATCCGTAATTAACTAAAAGAAACTAAAATCACAAGTGTTTCAAAATTGGAATTATTTTTAATAATGTTTTGCTTTTAACTAAAAGTGGAGACAACTAAAATGTGGTTTGGCCGAACAATGATAACTCAGTCATGTACAGGTCGCAGTGGCTGGGTTGCTAGCGGCAACAGTGGGAGCCGCCGGGAACAAAGAGATGACTAAGGGCTACGCCGTGACGGTTGTGGTGTTACTCTGCATATACGCAGCGGGTTTTGGATGGTCGTGGGGTCCACTGAGCTGGCTGGTCCCGAGTGAGATATTCCCACTTAAGATGCGGCCGGCTGGTCAAAGCTTAAGCGTTGCCGTGAACTTCGCCGCAACGTTTGTTCTCTCTCAAACGTTCCTAGCAACGCTTTGCAGTTTCAAGTATGGTGCGTTCTTGTTTTACGGCGGTTGGATCTTGCTAATGACTGTGTTCATCGTCATGTTTATGCCGGAGACCAAAGGGATTCCTGTGGATTCTATGTATCAAGTTTGGGAGAAGCATTGGTTTTGGCGACGGTTTACCAAAACGACTTCAACTTGAAAAGCTTGGGAAGAAAAAAGATGCAATATTTTATGGAAACTAAAGTTTTATTGTTTTTAACTTAGAATTAAAAGGAGTTGTTGGATCAAATTACAAAATTATAGCATCGTATGTTATGGCCAGAATATTTATAAGGATGTGTTTAATCTTGTGATTTTATGGCTATTTTCTAGTTGGTAATCTCTGAGTGACTGGTAACAGTGGCGGATCTAGTATTTAGCGTGGGGCAATATTTTTGTTTATTTATTTATCATAAGTACTACATATAATAGTCATCATCAAAATATAAAATTTGTAGTTTATCAACACATAATTTATTCCTAACAATCCTGTAGATATATAATTTCGTAATTCATTTCCACGTAAAATAAATATTTTAGAAATATATCAGTACTAGGGTTCTCAAAATTTTATTCAACCCAAGCGGTGGGTGCAAACAGATAGAGGAAAAACTTTTGTGGGTCGATCGCTGGTGAGGGTCGAAGATTTGGATTGCGGGATATGTGCGGGTCGTTGGATCAAAATTCGTGGGTTGACGGATAATCCGCAAATTTGGTTTTTTTATAAGTGAAGACTACAAATTTATACCCGTGAAAAGTGATATCAGATGTTTGAAGAGAGAAAGAATATTGAATTTTTTTTGTGTTATTGATGTATTGTAAATGAATGAATTCGTTCGTTTATATAGAAGAGAAAAAGCAAGTTACTATACATGCATAGTGACGGTAGACTCTACATAAATTATATAAATCAAAAGCTACGGCCGCCACCTCCGCTTCTTTTGACATTTTATAATACTCTCCTTTGGAGACCAATGTCATTATCGTCCCTTGCGTTATATGTTTCGTTACCTCATTAAAAACATTTCTAAGAAAACCCGGTGGGGAAACCATAGTAGGTAAAAAGAGTACAACACGCAAGCTCCCTCTCGAATGATCAGGATCATATCTTAAAAGTTTTGTTGACGAAGCATTCCAATATTATTGACATGTTTCCTGAACATGGTGGTGGGTAATGATTTCGTGAAGAGATCTGTTGAATTTTCTAATGATCGGACATATCTTACTTTAATGTCTTTATTCTTCACGAGTTCTTGAGTGTATTAAAAGAACTTTGGAGGGATATGTTTGGTCCGGTCACTTTTGATATATCCTTCTTTCGTCTGAGCAATGAATGTAGCATTATCTTCATATAAGATAGTTGGCTCTGTGTTTATGTGGATCTCACTGCTTGACTTGATGTGTTGGTTTATTGATCTCAGCCATACACATTCTCTACTTGTTTCATGGAGTGCGATGATTTCAACATGATTTGAAGAAGTAGCCACAAGTGTTTGCTTCTAAGAGCGCCATGATATAGCAGTGCCTGCAATTGTAAACATGTATCATGTTTGTAATCGAGCTTTATGTGGATCTGATAAATATCCTGCATCTGCAAAATTAATCATTTGACCATTTAAATTCTTAGGATAAAATAATCCTAAATCAATAGTCTCTTGAAGATAACGAAAGACATGTTGTTAATTCCATTCCAATGCCTTCGTGTAGGAGACGAACTAAATCTAGCCAAAACATTGACAGAAAATGAGATATCAGGTCGAGTGCAATTTGCGAGATACATAAGTGCTCCGATAGTACTTAGATATGGTACTTCAGGACCAAGTATCTCTTCATTTTCCTCAGTTGGTCAGAATGGGTCACTTTCAACATTAAGTGATCTAACGACCATTGGAGTACTCAGAGGGTTGCCTTATCCATATAAAAACGTTTTAACACTTTTTTGGTATATGTGGATTGATTTACAAATATACCCTTTTGAGTATGTTCAATTTGTAGGCCAAGACAAAACTTTGTCTGTCCGAAATCTTTCATCTCAAATTCCCATATTAAATAGTTTATTACTTTCTGTATTTCTTCTTGAGTCCTGATTATATTTAGATCATCAACATATACCACAATTATAACAAATCCGAACATTTTTTTTATGAAAATATATGGGCATATAAGATCATTCAAATATTGTTCTTTAGTTAATGTTCACTGAGACGATTATACCACATTTGTCCAGATTGTTTTAACACATATAATGATCTTTGCAACTTTATTGCACATAACTCTTTTGTTTTAGATTTTAATATTTCTGGCATCTTAAACTCATCTGGAACTCTCATATAGATATCGGTATCTAATGATCCATACATGTATGCTGTAACAACATCCATGAGATGCATCTCTAGATTTTCATTAGCCGCTAGATTCATCAAGAATTTAAACGTGATTGCATCCATAACGGGAGAATATGTTTCCTCATAGTCAATCCTAGGTCTCTGAGAAAATCCTTGAGCCACAAAGCAAACTTTATATCTCATAATCTCATTTTTCTCATTTTGTTTTCGAATAAATACCCACTTGTATCCAATGGGTTTTATATCTTCGGGTGTGAGTGTAATTGGTCCAAATACATTTTGTTTATTAAGCGAATCAAACTCAACTTGTATTGCATCTTTCCATTCCATCCAGTCGTGTCTATTTTGACATTTAATACATACTTTGGTTCTGGATTTTCGTTTTCCTCGTATATTTTCTTTGACACAAGGTATGAGAAAACTTCATCATCAGTATCAATTTCCTTTCATTTCCATATCTTTCCATTATGGATATAATTGATAGATATTTCATGATTCTCTTCAAGTTCATGATGTTTTACATCATCACCAGCCTCATGAATTGTCTCCCCAAAATATTTTCTGCTATTTTGGGAATATTGGGCTTTTCAGCTTCCTTTCGCTTTCTAAGTTTTTTATCCTTAGAACCAACAGGTCTTCCATGCTTCAGGCTTGTTTTAAACTCATGTGTATCATTCGCTCTTCCATGCTCTTCTGGAATTTCAATCCGAGCGAACATTTGCAGCTGGAATATGTGATTTGCTTACCATTTTAGTATCTGCAAAAGCATCATGTAACTGATTTGCTATACTCTGCAAATGCATAATTTGTCGAACTTATAGTTCTGACTGTTTTGTAGGAAGATCAAAGTGTAACAGAGATGGTACACACCACTCTATATCCTTTCATACTTGTTTTTTTCTCCCGTAGAACCGGGAATACTTTTTCATCGAAATGAAAATCGGCAAAACATGGCGTAAATATATCCCCAGTCTGCGGTTCTAGGTATTGTATAATTGATGGAGAATCACAACTAACATATATTTCCAACCTTCTTTGTGGCCCCATCTTTGTACGTTGTGGTGGTGCTATAGGCACATACACCGCACAACCAAAAATTCTTAGATGAGAAATATTTGGTTCTCGACTAAATACTAATTGTAATGGAGAATACTTATGATATGCACTTTTTCTTATCCGAATAAGTGCTTATGCATGGAAAATGATATGTCCCCATAAAGAGATTGAAAGTTTTGATCTCATTATCAATGGTCTTGCAATCAACTGTACATGTTTAATTACTGATTCAGTCAAACCATTTTGTATACGAACTTGAGCTACAAAATGTTCAACTTTGATTCCTGTTACCATACAATAATCATTGAAGGCTTGAGACGTGAATTCACCAGCTTTGTCTAGTCTAACTCTCTTAATGGGATAATCAGAGAACTGAGCTCTTAGTTTGATTATCTGAGTTAGAAATCTCGCAAATGCCATACTTTGAGATGATAAAAGACAAATGTGTGACCATCTGCTAGATGCGTTAATTAATACCATAAACTAGTGGAATGGTCCACATAGTGGATGTATTGATCCACAAATATCTACTTGACTTCTTTCAAGGAACTTTGAGTGATTCTTTATCAATTTTGGTAGGCGATGGTCTTACGATCAATTTTCCAAGAGAACATGCAGTACATATTATTTTATTTCCCTGATATATCTTCTGGACATTCAATGAATGACCATGTGAGCTCTTAATAATTTTTCGCATCATCGTAGTGCCTGGGTGACCGAGGCGATCATATCACAATGTGAAATCTTCTGGATTTCTTTTAATCACTAGATGCTATTCGATTGCACTTATATGAATATGATGCAATCCTAAAGGAAGTTTTGGAAAATTTTCCAATATACACATTTTTCCCGATTCGTCAGAAGTTATATATATATATATACTTCTTTCAATTCTCAGTTGCGGACGGAGTATCATACTTTTGAAGGTATATGTTTTTGAAACTCAAAAAATTCTTTTTAGAATTTTGAGAATATAAGGCATTATTTATGGAAAATTTGTTCCATTAGAAAACGTAAACTTATCTTTGCCAATTCCTTCAATCAAGTCTGCAAGACCTGATATTGTATTGATAATAATGTTTGCCAGTTATAACTTAGAGAATAACTCTTTTGCCTCATAATAGTGTGCGTTGTTCCACTATTTGGTATGCAAATTTTTCTAATATTTCGTTTGGATACTGTTCTGTTTCTATCGTTGTCCATTTCTGTAATCAAGATAAACATCAATAAAAAGGAAGTAAATTTTATTCATATGAGAAAAACACACAATAATTATACATTAGTTACTTATTAAAACCAACATTATTCTTTAATCACCGATAAATATAATATTATACATGATATACGTGGAGACTATTCAGCATTCTTGCTATATATATTTTAGTTATTTGCAAAGGTGGTCTCGTCGAAATCGTTTGCAAAATCGAGAGAATCGAGGTACATTGTACCCTCAAAGTGTTCTGCTAGATTCACTTCTTTCCCTTTTCCTTTGGTAGATTCCATGTATAACTTACAAAGGTGTGGAGGAGTTCGACATGTACGGATCCAGTGTCCTTTAGACCCGCATCTGTAACACACATTCTCACGCTTCTGGGTGGAATTTTCTTGGTGTTCTTTTTCTTTGAAATTTTGTTTGGAACGAACCCATTTGAAATATACTCCCCCTCGTGGTTTCTAAGTTCTACCACGTGCACGATTAAATCGATGGCCATGGCCACGACCATGATAGGTTTGATTCTCCTTTTCAGGATATTTCATGTCTGCTGCATTCACTTCTGGGAATGCTTTTATTCCCGTGGGACGAGAATTATGGTTTTGAATGAGAAGTTCACTATTCTTCTCCGCCAACATGAGTGTCACCATCAACTCAAATAACCTTTTGTATTCGGGGCTCCTGTAAAGTTCTTGCAGGAGGCGTTGTTCTCTATGAAAATGTTTGGTACGTCTTTTCGAGGATTTCTGCTTTGGTGACTGGCTTGCCATAATATTTTAGTTGTGACACTATTCTCAAATAGTGGAGTTATACTCAGTTCATTTTTTTAAAATCCTGAAACCTCAGGTTTCTCCACTCTTCTAGAGCATGAGTGAACGTTATTTCCCTCTGGTTGTCAAACCTTTCTTTTAAACCTACCCACAACTCTGCTGGGTCTTTTATGTGTGCATAGTCATGCGTCACATTTTCATCGAGATGTTTCTTTAAGAAAATTATGGCTTTTGCCTTATCCTTGGCAGGCGATTTATTTTTAATTTTTATGGTGTCAGAAATATCTTGCATCTCTAGATAGAGCTCAATGTCGGTGGTGCATGCAATATAGTTTGCTTCAATTATTTTGGGAGTTGGGAACTTTAGCTTCTCAATATTTGCCATTTTATTTTTTTTCTGAAAAAAATAATTTTTTATTAATATGATGATAATTACATATTTAAAATGAACCATTTATGTTAATAATACAAGTGATTACAAAGAGGATGATTGCATAAAAGAGTAAACCGATGTTTACGGTGAATTCTCCGTGAATAAATTTTCCAACGAAGAGACCGTAAACATATGCAAGAAGTACAAACAAAATAATAACTAAAAAAAGCGAATTATTCTTCAAAATGATTTTTTTCCTTTTCTTCTTCTTCTTTTTTCGGAGAGAGATTTTAAGAGAGATGAAATGTTTGGATGAAATGAATGAGTGAAAATGAGTGTATTTATAGATTAAAATCACTGTTTATAGCCATTTGAAAACTGAAGATTTTTTGAAAATTTTCTTTGTGACCGTTGGTGAGAAAGAATTTAATCATAAAATCAATCTGAAATTTTAACAATCAATTATTTAAATTTACCAATTTTAGATAAAATAGTTATAAACTGGTGGCTTAGCCTCCATTATGTAATAACATAATATAAAGAGATATTTAACAGTAATATTATGGTGATAGAGTCATCCACGTCAGAATAATAAAATATATGGGGGCTTATCCGTCCAATAAATATATACATATGGTGCATTAAACAACCAGGACATAAGAATAATAAATAATACCGAGACAAAAAACCACCTACAGACTAATTAAATAAATAGTGGTGCTTATACAACCACTTAAAAATAATATCGGGATGAAAACCGCTTACAGTAAACTAAAATGAATAGTGGTGTATTAAACAACCACTAAAAATATTATAAAAATGACATACCGCTCACTGTAATAAATTATATAGTATAATGCTTATTTATAAATATTTAGCATAATCATAGAGTGATCGTGCTGATAACGTGTTATAAAAACTTATCAAAAGAATTATAATTTATATAAAAATATAAGTAAAGACAAATATAAATAAAGACTAAAAATTTATACCCGTGAAAAGTGATATCAGATGTTTGAAGAGAGAAACAATATTGAATGTTTTTTGCGTTATTGATATATTGTAAACGAACGAATTTGTTCGTTTATATAGAAGAAGAAAAAGTATGTTATTATGCATGCATAGTGACGATGAGCTCCACATAATTTATATAGATCAAAAGTTACGGTTGGCACCTCCGCTTTTTTGACATTTTATAACATATATATATATATATATTAGTTTATATTATAAAATTAGTTATCGAGCATTTGTTTTTGATCTGTCCATTTTGGGACGGAAACTCGTTATGTCTCGTATCCGTCGGAAACTTTTTGTCTTATACCAAATCCTTTTTATATAATTACATATTTTGGATTTTATTATTTTAGTCCAACAGGTAAGAGATTGAGTAAGAGAATGGGATACCCGTGTAAAGATTTTACCATCATGTTGATCGTTATTACCAATCAATGTTTTAGATTAATTTGAATCTCATTTCTATTATTAGCGTATTAAATTTTTTTTGTATATCTTTAGTTGCAATTTACTAATAACTAACACATATAAATTAATTTTCTAAATCTACTTCTCTAATAATAATATAGACATTTATTTTTATAGAGTTTAAATATTATTAATATTTTAATTTATATAGAGTTTAAATAATATTAATATTTTAAAATTTTATAGAGTTTAAATATTATTAATATTTTAAATTTTATAGAGTTTAAATAATATTAATATTTTAAAAAATATATAAAGTTTAAAAGTTTTAAAGAATTTAAATATTATTAATATTTTGAAACTTTTTAAAAGTTTAAAATTATTCAACTAAAACTTTTTAATTTGGATGCCTGATAAGTCAAGTTTCTTGCTCATTCGTATTTGAAATCATTTTGTCCTTTTTAATATGACTATGAACTATTACCCAAATTTTTATCCGTTGTGGGACATTGATCAAACATAATTTTTCTTCATCGATTGAGTAATATATGTCCGTTTTAAAAAAATTGAATCACAATATATGCAAAAAAAAATCTAAAAATATATTAATTATATGTTTATATAATTATATGTATTATAAGTGTAAACATAATGTTAGACCTAGAAAATTGCATAAAACTTCAAAAGTCCCATGATTTTTTCTTTTGAAAAGTACACATTGCATCTGACTTAGCAAAAAACTACACATGTGGCATTTGACTTAGCAGGAATATGCCACGTGGCATCTGATTCAGCGGTTTCATCCATATTATTTTGGTCAAAGTTGATTTTGGCACACATGAAACTTCATGTAGTTTGTTTTGAAAATTATGTAAGTTCAAGTTGAAAACCACATTGGATCTTAGTTGGTGTATAGAAAAACACCATGCGAATAGTTGACATTGAAATTGACCATTTTCCTGGATTCAAACACCTCCTAACTTTCTTGGTCAGCATGGAAATCATAGTATCTCCATTATCGCTGCTGGTATCAAGCAATTAAATCAAGCAACACCTACTTTTTCACGCTGCTTGTGTATAGGATATATATATATATATATATCATCTATATCTTGTTACGTATATACCTTAGGATATACTTTTGTATCTTTTGAGTATCCTTTGTATCTCTCTTCTCTAAATATCTTTGTACACTATAAATGTTGTACTCAATCTTTGTTCATAATAACACAATATATTCTACAATATTATTCTCTATATGGTACCAAGATCCCATTGTGATAAATCACTAGATCTAAAATTTTTGTTTTTCACAAATGGACCTGCTCTTCCGCTCTTAGTTCTCAAATCAAAACTGTTTTTATGGATACAAAGTATCCTCTTGCGATTAACATGTTGAATGTCATAAACCTCACATCTGTAAATTATCTCACGTGGATCATACATATCAAATCTTTGTTGAAAGGATATGATTTTGTCAAGTTTATTGACCCCGCCGCTGAGCTCCCATCACTGACGACGATCGTTGACAATAAAGTTGTATCAAACCCGATGCTTGACGCATGGCACATACATGATAATCTCCTATACAGTGCGCTCATTGGTGCTATTGAAACTCCTCTCCCACTGTTGATCGCTACAGCCACGACCTCCTTGGACGCTTAGACCACTCTTGACACAACATACGCCAAGCCAACAAAATGTCACATCAAGCAGCTCAAACAACAACTCAAAAGTGTGTGAAAGGCACTAAGAGTATTGATGAGTAGTATATGCAGCTAATCAAAACCAAAACAAATGCTCTTATTTTGCTTGGAAATCCTTTGCATCATGAAGACATCACTGATATTTTTTTTGACGGTCTTAGTGATGAATTTAAACAGGTTTTTGACTCTGTTCACAGCCGAGATACCCTAATTCCATTCATGGAGCTCCATGAAAAGCTGTTGATCACACTACCAAATGTCTAGCCCGTTCTGTCTCTCTTTCCCGTGATTGCTCATCATGTTCACACCAAGAATCGTTCTTGGAAGTAACAATCCATCAAAAATCAGGTGCAACACTCCTCAAAATGATCAGCACTAGTCACGCCCTTACTTGGGTAAATGCCATGAATGCGGAACTCAAGATCACAATACAAAAAGGTATTCAATGTTTCGTCTTGTTAACTAGTCGCCACAATCTCATACGACATTTTTTCAACAACGTGGCTCTCCGAACTGGAGACAAGCATATTATGATGTGATGCAGCCCCTACAATTGTCCTCTTTCATGCTTGATAATGGAGCATCCCACTACCTCACATCTGACTTGTTAAATCTATTGCTTCATTCATTGTACAATGGTAGTGACGAGGTTATCCTGGTTTAGGACTTGAGATAACACATAAGGTTTTTTTTTCTTTGCCTACATATTCTTGTCCTCTTAATCTCAATAATGTTCTTCTAGTTTTAGACATTGCACGAAATCTTATTTCAGTCAAGTAATTCTGTATCGACAATCTTTTTCTGTGGAATTTTTTCACACTGCTTTTAAGGTGAAGAATCTCAACTCGGGAGTATGAATGGGTGGAGAAGAATGCCCGTAGCAGGACCTTTCTCAACCTTTTGTTTTCTCTTCAATAAATAGTCCTTTGCCTATTTGGCACTCACGGTTTGCCCCCCATCTTATTACTTTAAAAATATTTGCTTCTCGTTTTTTTCTTCTAGTTTCAAATAATAATTCCTCTTGTTTATGCAAAGCCTGCTCAATAAATAAACTTCATAAAATCCTTTTTTCTATGTATTCTCTCATGTCCACAAAACCTCTTGAATTGATTTATTCAGATGTTTGGACATCACCAGTTATCTCAATAAATGGATTCAAGTACTATATTATTTTCGTTGATCACTTCTCCCATCATGTATGGCTCTATCCTCTTTGCCACAAATCCAACATTTTTGATGTGTTTAAATGCTTCAAAGAACTTGTCAAAAATTGACGCCTTTTATGTGCCCATGAAAATCACACTATCAAATGCCCAACTCGTTTTGTCTCTGTTTCCCGTGATCGCTCATCATGTTCAAACTAAGAGTCGTTCTTGGAAGTAACAATCCAACAATAATCAGGTGCAACACTCATCAAAATGATCAGCACCTGTCACGCCATTATTTGTATAAATGCTAGGAATGCGGAATTCAAGGTCACAGTACAAAAAGGTGTCCAATGTTTTGTCTTGTTAACTAGTCGCCACAATCTAATACGACATCTTTTCAACAACGTGGCTCTCCGAACTGGAGAAAAGCATATTATGCTGCGTTGCAGCCCCTAGAACCCTCCTCTTGGTTGCTCGATAGTGGAGCATCCCACTACCTCACATCTGGTAGTGACGAGGTTATGACTGGTGATGGTTCATGACTTGAGAAAACGCATAAGATTTTTCTTTCTTTGCCTACATCTTCTCGTTCTCTTAATCTCCATAATATTCTTCGAATTTCCGATATTGCATGAAATCTTATTTCAGTCAAGCAATTATGTACTATCAATCTTATTTCTGTGGAATTCTTTCCTGCTGCTTTTCAAGTGAAGGATCTCAACTCAGGAGTATGAATGGCCGGAGTCGGACCTTTCTTAACCTTTTGTTTTCTCTTCAATAAATTGTCCCTTTCCTATTTGGCACTCATGGCTTCGAATTTCCGATATTGCATGAAATCTTATTTCAGTCAAGCAATTATGTACTATCAATCTTATTTCTGTGGAATTTTTTCCTGCTGCTTTTCAAGTGAAGGATCTCAACTCAGGAGTATGAATGGCCGGAGTCGGACCTTTTTTAACCTTTTGTTTTCTCTTCAATAAATTGTCCCTTTCCTATTTGGCACCCATCACATTATACTTTAAAAATAATTGTTTCTCATTTTTTTCTTCTATTTTGAATAATAATTCCTCTTGTTTTTTCAATGCCTGGTCACTCAATAAAATTCATAAAATCCCTTTCTCTATGTATTCTTCATGTCCACAAAACCTCTTGAATTTATTTATTTAGATGTCTGGACATCACAAGTTATTTCAATAGATGGATTAAAGTACTATATTTTTTTTGTTGATCACTTCTCCCATTATGTATGGCTCTATCCTCTTTGCCGAAAATCCGACGCATTTGATGTGTTTAAACGCTTCAAAGAACTTGTATAAAATTGATTTAACTATCAAATTTTCAAAAGAAATAATAAGAACTTGGTCCCGGACGAACAACGGGTTGAATCCCGACAACTCATTCTGCTTACAGGCGTGGAAAGAATTTTTCTCCTTATTCTAAAAATAGCGGAGAGTATATTGCTATGTCAAATTTTCTTTCTTCCAATTGGATAACACACCTCACCACACCACCATATACACCTCAACACAATGGATTATCCGAAAGGAGATATCGTCATATTATGAGACTGCATTGGCACTTCTTACACACACCTCTATTCCATTATCCGCCTGGTCGTATACTGTCACAACTGCTACCTACTTGATAAATCGTCTCCCAACCTTAACTCTTGCCTACAGCTCAACATTTAAATGCCTTTTTGGTTTCTCACCCAACTAGAAAAACTTCGAGTGTTTTGTTGTTTGTGTTACCTTTGGCTAAGACCGTATACCAACCACAAATTAAAACAATGGTCAAGACCTTGCGTCTTCCTTGGGTATTCACAAACACAAAGCGCTTATCTCTGTCTTGATCTGTCTTGTCTCACGACATGCCCAATTTCATAAGAAATTTTTTCCATTTAGCTCTCTTGCCACAAACACATCCCGAAAACCATCTTCTAACTTAATTTCTCTCTTGTTTCCACTTGTCCTGCCTATTCCGGTTCACTCTTCCCCTCCGCCATTACCTATTACGTCCCCTAGTTTGGGTTTAACACCATGTCTAGCACAAGAATTGATTCCCGAAATAGTGACTATCAGTAGAGATCCATCTACACATGCAACAAAAAATTTTGCGCCTGCAACAAATTCTTCTGACCCTGCACCTACAACATGCTCATATGTGGCTGCAACGCCTTTGCTTGTGAATTAGCTGCATCCAGCTCCACAAATTGTTTACCCCATGCAGACGCGCCTGAATGATAATATTTTAAAACAAAACAAGAAATATTCACATATGATCTTTGTTTTTGTCGCAGATACAAAGTCGACATTGGTTACACAAGCTCTAAAGGATAAATGATGGCGATTTGTAATGGGTGATGAAATTGATACTCAACTCAAGAATCAAACCTGGTCATTAATTCCATCGGATCCATCTTACAATGGCATAGTTAATGCTTTAAGGCGCGATTGGTCACCAAATGTTTCCACTAGCTACCCAATATTGATTACCAGGAGACGTTTAATCGCATAATTAAGCCTATTTCAGTTCTACTTGTCCTTGGCCATGCCATCAATTGTGACTAGCCGCTTCGTCAACTTGACATCAATAATGTGTTTCTCCAAGGGAGATAAGAAGAAGATGTTTATATTGCTCAACCATCTAGCTTGGTTGTTCGTGACATATCTGATTATGTTTGTAAACTCAACAAAGTGCTTTATGGGCTAAAGCAGGTTTCCCATGCATGTATTTGGAGCTATGTAACTTTCTTCTTCAATATGATTTCATGAACTCTCAAGTGGATGCATTGCTATCTATCCTCAACGATCCAGGCCTTATCATGTGTGTATTGGTATATGTTGACGACATTATTATCATAGGCAGTGAGTGGAGCAGTTTATTAGATATCTTGGTGAATGTTTTTCTCTAAGGACCTCGACAGTCTCAGCTATTTTCTTGGTGTTGAGGCCACTCGGTCTTCGCAAGTTTTACTTCTCACTCAACAAAAATATATCACAGATTTGTTGGCCAAAGTAAACATGTTCATTGTGAACCCAGTATTTACGCCAATGGCTGCTAATACGACATTGAATCTCAGGTCGAGCACAACCTTAGAAGATGGAAGTGAGTACTGCATGGCAGTTTGAAGCCTTCAATACCTACATTTCACATGCCCTGATGTGGATTTTTCTTTCAACAAGTTGTCTTAATTTATGCATAAGCCGACAGACCTCCATAGGCAAGCAGCAAAAAGGCACTTCGGTATCTTACGGTCACACAAAACACAAAATCAAGGCATCTTTCTACGCCGAAGTAATTCCTGCAATCTCCATGCATTCTCCGATGCGGATTGGACATGTAACAAAGATGGCTACTCCTCCACAAGCATACACATTGTGTATCTTGGCTCTCACCCAATAGCCTGGTCAATCAAGAAATAAAAATTGATCTCCCGGTCCTCTTTAGAGGCCGAGTATCGGGCAGTCGCAGATGCTACATCTAAGCTTCATTGGGTTCAGTTTCTTATGGAGAAACTTGGCATTACTTCTTCTACCACAACCAGTAATTTATTGTGACAATGTAGGTGCGACTTATCTTTGTGATAGCCTGTTGTTACTCTCGAATGAAGCATGCGCCATTAGACTACCACTTTATCAGGAAGCTTTGTTAAGTCTATTTTTCTTCGAGTATCTCATGTCTCATCAAAGGATCATTTGGCTGACGCTCTAACTAAGCCATTAGAACGACCTCAACTTGAACTTCTAAATGACAAGAATGATCTCTCTTCCGGTCGATCATCTTGAGGTGGCGTATAGAAGATATACATGTATTTCATCAAATATATATCTTGTTAGTATGTACCCTAGGATATCCTTCTATATCTTTGAGTATCCCTTGTATCTCTCTAACTATTTTTCTACACTCTATAAATGTTGTACTCGATCTCTGTTCATAATAAAACAATATATTCTACAATCTTATTTTCTATATTGTGGTATCTCTAAAAACTGAACCTATCAGAATTGAGATACATCGGCGCCTCCCGTTTCTATGCTTCAGACGCCGCTGGTAAAATCTCTGGGATCTTCTCCGAAATGAATCTTTGTCAGAATTGGAATCAGAGCTTGGCTTTTTCTCATATTCTCCATCTTAGCTCTTAGCTCTCTGTTTCTGTAAGAATAAACAAAGGTCAAAGTCGTTGTCTATGGATAAATACAAAATAAAAATACCATTTTGATTATTTCTATACCTTATGAATTATGATGATATATCTTTGAAAATGAAATTCACCTTTAATACTAAACAAAATAATACAAAATTTAATGTAAAATCCTTTCAAATCGTCAATATTATTTTTAAATAACTACACAAAATTTTCTTAAAATCATCAGAATATCTTTGAAATCAATTAAAGGGAGCAAACAAAGATGATCCAACTTATTGAGGAATTCACATGTATTAGAGTTTAGTATTGCGAAAGCGTTTAAACCGAAAACGTAACTTACGACAGTTGTATCAATTGATATGACTTAGATCTATTATGCAATTGGAAGAAGTCAAGAAAAATATTACAAACGAATATCAACCACTTGTCACCGATCAAGAGCCTCTCTGAGTCGTCCTTATGTTTTTCTAACGTCTTTCTCTTTTTGTTCTTTTTTTGTGTTTGTCTCTTGAATTATTACAAACTCAAAACTTGTATTTTCTTTGTCTGCAATGTTTGTTATATATACAACACATGAGATGTTTTCTAGAGACACAAAGAACGAGAGATATGTTCAAGAGACACAAAGAACAATAGACACATGTTCGTTTAATAGAGATGCATAACTATCAGTTAACGAAACCGACTTGGAATTATGCCTTAATCATCGGCGTAACCGATTCTAAACCAACATCTCCCACTCGCACATGATATTGGGAATAAGACAAGAACAATGTAGTCATAGGAAAACAATTTTGAAGATCACGACATGGAAATCATACGACAAATGAACCGTGTGACCCTTTTCGAGCATACCTGCATTTTGGGAGCTAAAATGTATACTTGTTAAAGACACACATTTACCCTAAGATGAAACATTCATACGTCATTATGTATCTCTGTTCCCCAAACTCATTTGTCTTTTTTTATCGGTCTTAACATATCTTATCCCTTAAGCATATATTAGACTTTCTCATACATCATGTGTTCACCATATTCTAACTCCAATTAAGTGATATATACTGGCTGGCCAGCAAACACATATGCTAACATATAAACAAATGATTTTCCTTTTCGTTCTCTTGTCCATAAGTTCTAAATTAACTGTTTTCGTCTGATAAGGCATAATTATTTCATCACCATTGAAGAACATGTTAAAGTAGCATAAATTAATAGACCCTTTTAAATACATAGTGGAACGTTTAAGGGTAACTTTAAATCACAAATTAGTTTTATAGGAACTCACATTGCGAGAGATAGAGAAATATTGATCACTCGCTTCCTATATGGTCATTTAGCACATGTCGTATGAATCACATGTCATAGTGATTATCCTGCTCATATAGATTGTGTCGATTTAATAAATAAAACATCACTATGTGAATCAAAGTACTACTATTTTTCTTACTAACGTTTAAGTTACATACTTATCCAGCTTTATCAAGTGTTCATAATTCTGGGATTATCATGATCGATATTCGGATTTTATACCTCATCTTAACTTCCTTTTTTTAAGGCTACAATTATATGAAATATGGAGCACTCTCCCACTTATGCCAAGCTTATAATGTTTTATCTCATATTTTCACCAAGAAATATGTGGCGATTGTTCATGTTAGTGAACCAATCTCAAACTTGATAACACTTTTAATATTAATGTGTAATGTATAAAATGAAAAAATGACTAATGTATAACCTTCTATCGTAAGATATGTGTAAAACATAAATACAATGTCAAATAGCAAAACTTACTAATACATCTCCTAGACCATGCACAAACCTAGAGCTCAAACATGAGCATTAAAAATGTCTCTAGGAATAGGCTTAGTGAAAGGATCATCTACCATCTTATGCGTAGAGATGTACTTTAGTATTACTTCCTTCTTTGCTACAATGTCTCTTACAAAACTATGCTTGATTTCAATGTGGTTGGTCCTTCCATGATACTTTGGATCTTTCATATAATCAATGCAAGCTTGGTTGTCATAATAAATCATAACAGGGTGCGAAGGATTCGGGGTGACATTCAAGCTTTGTAGAAAAATCCTTTGCCATGCAGCCTCTTGGACCGATGCTTAATACGCCATGACTTCAGCCTCCATGGTAGACAAGTTTGTACAAGATTTTCTCTTGCTGGTCCAAGTAATAGCACCAGCACTTAACAAGAAAGCATATCCTGAAGTTGATGTACAATCATCAAGGTCACTAGCTCAATCAGCATCTGTGTATCCCGTCAAATGTAGACTACTTCCTTGATAACACAAAGAATAATCCATCGTTCCTTTCAAATATCTTAGGATCCTTTTTACCACCATCACATGTTTCTTTCTAGGGTTTGACTGGTAACGACTTACCAAGCCAACAACATAAAAATAATCCGTTGAGTTCACATCATTGCGTACATCAAGCTACCCACGACACTATTGTATGAGACTTTTTCCATCTCTATTTTCTCATCTGGGGTCTTACCACACATATTAAGACTTAGGCCTTCAAATTTTGTGATTGGAGTGTCAATGGGATTACATGTGTCCATTTTAAACCTTTCAAGGATTTTACAAATGTATAACTCTTGTGAAAGAGAAATTTCTTGATCGATCATGGGGTATCTTAACACCAAGCACATAATCAGCTTTAGAGTGCTTAGAATATCTTATAAAGATACATTTCTTTCTTCTAGGGCCTAATTTCCCATGAGGGTAAGAATTATCGCAGACAAACACTGCTGATCCCCAAGGCTTAATATGTATAAAAACATATTTTATTTATGTCCATAACTCATAAGGGGTTAAAGTAACAGATTTGGAGGGCACGAGATTAAGATAGGCAGTAGTAAGCAATGCATCTACCCAACAGAAAGATTAGCTTGTGCCATCATTATCTATTCATCTTAAGGACGGTTTGATTCCTTCTTTCTTATACACATTTTTGTTGTGGTGTATACGGGTAGTTAACTGTTTAACAATACCCTTTTCATCACACAGTTCTTTAAAATTTTTAGACACATACTCACCACCTCTATCCGTTCTTAGGCATTTGATCGTTTATCCAATTGAGTTTCGACCAAAGTAACATAACGTCTAAAACATTCTAGTGCTTCTGACTTATGAGAAATCAAGTATACATGACTAAACCTAGTGTAATCATATGTAAAAGTGATGAAATATGAAGCTCCATGTCTCGCCCACACATTTATCATACCACATATGTCTGAATGAATTCATTCCAATGGATATTCGGCTGTGGTTGCCTTTCCAAATGGTTTTCTTATTGCTTTCGAGCAAGAAATAATCCACAGTGTTTATATCGAAGGCCTTCTTTAGCCAATCTTTTTATTCGATCAACTCCTATGTGAACAAGTCTTGCATGCCACACATCTATTTCAATATTAGTAGAACTTATGACAAATGAAAAACAACCATTATTATTATATTACTAGAAGTAGTTGTATTAAAATCAAGTATAATAAAACCTTCATATGTGTAACCAGAGCCAAAGTATACAGACCCTATAGAAATGTATAAACCAATGTTATAGAAGTTCAAACTAAAATCTAATTTAAGCAAAGCTAAAACTGAGGCGAGGTCCTGACGAATTTCAGAAGCATACAAGTCATCATGTAGGATAAGAGTTTTGCTGCCACACATATGTAAGTGATAAGTGCTAATAGCTATCACTGAAACTTTGGTATTATTTCATACATATAACCATCTTGTACCTTTAGGGATGAGCTAATACTCCGTAAATGCCTCTCAACTTCTAGCTACGTGGTTTGTGGATCCTGAGTCTACAATCCACAAAGGATTAGATTAAAAAAGCATTACACAACTAGAAACAAAAGCATATTTACGAGAATTTTTCAAGGATGATACATTCTTTGCTTCAGTCCATTCACGAGCAAAATGACCCAATGAGTCACAATTGTAGAATTTACGAGAAACAAAAGCATATTTACGAGAATTTTTCAAGGATAATACATTCTTTACTTCAATCCATTCACGAGCATATTTACGATTAGATTAAAAAAGCATTACACACCTAGAAACAAAAGCATATTTACGAGAATTTTTCAAGGATAATACATTCTTTGCTTTAGTCCATTCACGAGCAAAATGACCCAATGAGTCACAATTGTAGAATTTCATTTTGGTCTTATCCTTTCTCCCTCCTCTCTTTCCACGCTTGGCATGTCTCTTTTGCTTCTTAGGATTGGCTTGTTCGGAATTCTTATTACCAAAGTTATCTCTCTTGTGTTTCATGCCCGAGCTCACTCACATAGTTGGCTTCATTGAAAGGTCTAGCAGCTTCTAAGTGCTCATCCTCTAACTCAAGATGACGTGAAAATATCTTTGAAAGTTTTGACATTTTCATTGGGAGTTATCTGAATTTTCATATGAACCCAACTTTTCGGTAATAAGTGGAGAACATCTTGTACTTGATGTTCGTCAGACATGATTTAGCCAGCAGTTTTAAGCTCTCTAATCATGTTTGACATGACCCTAATATGCTGTCTCATGGATTGATTTCGGTGCTTCCTATTGTCATTAACTTTTGATTAAGTTTCCTAACCTTTGTTGCTGATGTGGCACCAAATTTCTCCTTTAAAGCTTTCCAAATACCTTTTGCAGTTTCGTACTCCTCAAACTCACACATGAGATCATCTTGCATGCAACTCAACAATGTAATACGAGCGATGCTATTCTTTCTTTTCCAAATATTATATGCCTTTTGGTCTCTTATGTGTTGAGCCGTAGTACCTTGCTCAAGTTCTTTCATAAGATAGAAAAATGTCTCTTTTACCTCTTGGTCTTCAAGGACATATTGGATTTTGCGATACCAAATATCATAATTGTCACTCTCCAATTTCTCTTCTATATTGAAGTCATCAATAATGTTCTTACAATCATAAGACATTTCCAATATACAAGACATAATTTTACAATGAACACAAATGAATTCGACATAAATTTGATTCATAATACAAAATGGAGAGATCATTTCCAATCATCATTCATGTTATCATCTGATTGCAATAAATTAATTTTTTTAATGTAAAATTTTAAGTTCTAAACAAATCAGAACTCCTACTTTTTCATTGTACAAAAAAATGAATCAACAAATGAAACATTAATTTATACATGATCACTTTTAATCAATGATTCTTTTCATGTGAAGACATTACAAAAAACAGATAAATATTGATTCCAACTACTTAAATCAAGGTTGTCTAAATATTGATTCCCACTACTTAAATCAACATTATGATGACCCATATTCTATTGTTTCGTTAATTACTGTTCTTAAAATAAATACAGGGAAATGAGACTTCACCCAGATTTATGAGAAAGAGAATAACGTCACTTACAACGTCACTTAACTTTTTTCTCAAACAAACAAATATAACACTAGACTTAAAAACCCAGAATTTATGATCGTTTATCAAAACTAACAACTTCCAGAATTCCAGAATTCCAGAATTGATTCAAAACTCTGATACCAATATTAGAGTATAACATTGCGGAAACGTTTAAACCGAAGACGTACTTTACAACAATATGTATTTCATTTGGAATTGGAAGAAGTAAAAAAAGATATCATAAACAGATATCAACCACTTATTCCCAATTAAGTATTTCTCCGAGTCGTCATCTGTGTTTGATTAGCATAAATAACAAAAGATAGTTTGATTGCAAAATAAATAGATACATTAAACAATAACAAATGCATGATTGTATATAAAATAAACATAAAACGTTATTGTTAGTGATTTAAAATAAAAAAATAGATTGACGAAAAAAACAAAATGTAAATGAATAGTAAATTACACTAACTTTAGAGAATAAACAAAAGATAATAGTGTTCTGATCCAAATAAATCACAAACGTGCAATGATCTTTCGATCACCTTTGTTTTTATATAAGAACCATGATCTATTCATTAAAGAAAACATGTTTTTCTTTACACAAAATCAGAAAGAAAATATGAAGAGTAGCATGATGTTACCATTTTCCTAAAAAGGTAAACCAAAAGATCATCTCAATTATTTTACTAGCTCCAGACCAGTATTGTTTCTACAATTGAATGATCTTAAAGTTGATCTTCCATATATTATTAAAATGTTTCAGATCAGAAATATTTGAGAAAGAACCCATAAGACATCAAAGATAAATAATCTGAAAATAAAAATTGTCCTCGCTGCTGATGCCGATGATGTTTAAATATCTTGAATCTCACTTCTATTTAATAGAAAATATGGACGTAGGGATCAAAACTATAAAATCAGACTGTATTTTTGTTCTTTGTTATCACGTCTTCTTTTGATTCTTCTCTAGATTCCATAAGTTAGATTTAAAAAAAAAAATTCTTCCGCGCCAAATATTAGTCATTTGGGGATGATATAATCTTATGGTTAACTCAGTTTTATTCTACCTCCGAGGAAGACTTAAGAGCACATGCCTAAGTTTTCAAATATCTCGATGACTTAATTATCTCGTGTATAACATAGAATGGACACGCAATATATATTTCATTGCATTTTGCAATATTCACAAAAACGTTAAGCGGTTTTTTGAAAATAGGTTTAGCTCGGCATAAAATGTATGAGAATATATTTTGATTTAGAAGAAAATAAAATAGCCGCCTCAGCACCTTACTGCATGAATGAGAAACTTAAACCTTAACTAGCATAGCCTCTATGTATATAGATGTTGTCTAAAGAGCTTCCTAAGCCTATTTTGAAACTTTGATTTTGTTACAATTATTGGATTTATTTTTGTTGTTATGCTTCTTTAGGAATGGAGGTAATGGCATCTAACGAGAACTAATATGATCTTCATCATAAAGTTTTTTAAGATTCTAAAATCTCAATTTTCGTCATATATGAAATCGTAAACAAAGTTTATAGAAAATAACTTTTTATTAAGTTTAGAAAACTTTTCTCAAAAACTAAAATTTTCTTTTAACCTATTGTTGTAATTCAACAAGATTCTTTCTTATTTTTCTTATTTCTTTTTGATGATTTAATCAATATCACAACTCAACATTAATTATAAGAATTTACCACACTTTTGCATAAACATTTTCCTAGTCGAATTAGATATTTCCTAATTCAACTTATCTTAACTAGCAATTATCTTATCCAAACACATAGAATTTTTTACATGGTTAGCTAACATATTCCTACTAGTAATATATATATATATCATATTTCTATTAGAAAAACTCTAAATTTATCTTATCTTAACCAAATCTTGTTAGAGATATCTTGAGCAAAAAGTTAATGTTGAAGTTTATTCAACACATCAGTTTGATTCTAAAATGAAGGCGATGTAAGTTTTTTATCCACATGACTTTTTTGTAATTTCTTGTAGCCATATCAGAATTAATGTGGCCTTTAGAGTCATCCAGTAACTGATTTCTATGATACTATGCAGACTAGGGGAAGATGGGAAGAAACGTTCTACACAATTATGATGAGGTTTGTGAAAGTTTTGATAAAATGGGTTTGAAATAGGCTGTTTTGAAGGGTATCTATGGTCTTGGTAAGTGATATATAAATAAAATATATGTTGCTATTTGATATTTAGCGATAAATATGTTGCTTGTCGTTGTGCTCAAAATTTTTGTTTATTTTAAGTCGTTTGTATAGCTTAATTTTTTTTAGTTTATATTATTTCCTGATATATCAATAAATTTAAATTTAATATCTATTATATATTTATAGACAGTGACGAATCCAGAATTCATTTTTATCTTGAGCACAATCCTAAAAAAATAAAAATATTATGTTCATTTAAATACATAATATAAAAATTACATTAGTTAAATATATAGATATGTATATATATATATACGTGACACATGCACCAAATCCAAAAGCTTTAGATCCGCCCATGTATAGAGGCGGTACCAGGCTTTAAGGGTAATGCATGTGTTCATACTTTGTTTTTATAACTAGTGTAATTTTTATATTATGATCTATAATTAACAAAATTTGTTTAATTTCTAAGGTTGTGTCTTAGATAAAAATGAACTCTGCATTCGCCACTACCTCTATATATATATATATATATATATATTATCATATTTGTATGAAACATGGACCAAAACACAAGAGACTCATGCGTCAGTTCCGGTCCAGATGCACGTGTACTTATCACCACCGATCTCTTCGCACGTGGCAATGACGTGCAACAACTCTTGTTGGTCATAATCTATGACATTCCAACACAACCGGAGAATTATATGCATCATATGGAAGAAGTGGACGGTTTGGGAGAAAAGGTGTGGCTATTAATTTTGTCAAAATGATGATTTGAAGATGTTGGCTAGTATTCAAAACTTTTACAATGTCGTTATCGAGGAATTGCCCTTCACTGTCGCTGATCTTCTCTGAGCTTTGTAATTTCTCTTCTTGAAGTTGGTCAACTTTTATAGAGAAATCTCTCTCTTTCTTGACATTATGTTTTCTTGGTTGCTTAGGGATCTTCCATCCCAAGTTGATTAGAATTATTTTTCCTTTCGTTTAATAGGGCATTGTAAGCAAAGTAAAACCAAATCTAGTGTTGTTTATAGTTTAGTTTTAAATTTAATATATATTACAAATAAAATATGTTTTCCTCATAACATGTAGTCCAAAAATCTGACATGTGAAATCTATAAAATCTTATCATTTTATCATATATAAAGAAGGAAAATATAGTGGCATATGTAAACTATTTAATAATTTCAATCATGAAATCTGTTTACAAGATGATCCAACAACAATATATACTAAACTTAATCCATAGGAAATTAAACAATTAATTGATCTTTTCTCTTCTTTTGATGGACAAAGAATTCAAAAATCCCTCTCTTAACTTAATATATATAGAGGGAGTTATAAATATCCGGTTCTTGGGCTAAACATGCTAGATTTACGGCATTCATATATATATTCTATCTTAGAGCTGTCAAAATCATAAAGGCCTTCAATGGTAAGTAGATTTTGCATCAGTTTTTGAAGTTTGTTTTTCAAAAACTCCTTTTTTCCATTCAACATGTTAGGTTAAATTGATTTCCTAAAAAAAAATAAGCAAACCATGCTTTAGGGTTTCTTTACATTATAATAGAAACTAGAATCCACCTAATTTGAGATTTTAAGACAAAAAACGAACGCGATTTCTTTGTTTTTGTTTCTTCTTTGTTAAAAAAAAAACTAACTAACCATTCAAGTTCTTTTGTTAAACCTAAAATCTAGTACAAAAATTAAAACCCCAAAACCAAAAACCAAACACTAAAACTAAAAACCATTCATAGCCAAAATGTCTTTGTAGTATCATAATATTGGCTTGTTAAAATGGAGTAAAGGTACGGTGTTGTACGGAGTTCGATTCCTATTATGCCCACCATCTCTATAGCCAAAATATACATGTGCACATATAACTATAAGAGATATGATACATATCCTATCCTATATATAATTGACGAAGGAAGTCTCTCCACAGATAACACATCATAATCTCTTAATTAATTTTTTTAACATATATATATATAATAAAATAAATTTTCATTTTGATACCTAATTATTAACTTGAACTTAATTAACTTAAAAATAATAAATTATAATTTAAAAATGCAAATGATATATACCATAAAACTAAGAAAAAATTACGAATGGAAAAAATTTTCAACTAATTCATTAACATGATTTTATTATGTAATATATGATTAAGTTTTTTAAATATGAAAAGACAAAACTAAAAAATAGGAAAAAATTAAAATATAAACAAAATATAAGTAAAATATAAAATATATTTCAATTTATTTTTAGGTATGTATTTATCATATAATAATTGATTATTCATTATTAATCTTTAAGAGTATTAATGAAATTAATTTAAATAATTATAATTCATCAAAATTCACCAAAATGCTCTCAAAACTTACTAAAATTCAAATTATTCCAAATATTTATTTCAATACAACCCCTAAAAATTATAATTATGCTCTGATATTACCGAGTTCTCGAACTCATTATCTCCTCTCAAAAACTTTTAAGCATTTTCTAAATAGGCTTTTTTAGACGGGGATTAGTAGCTATTAAACCCAACAGTCAACACCAACATATATCATCAATACTTTTGGTTAATTTCTTTAGTATACACGACAAAACAAAAAATCATAATAATATTAAAAGAGGATATTATACAACAAGCAAAGCCCATAATAAAGCCCATAGCCTTCACAACCCAGAGCACCTCCAAAATGGATTTGGAGGTTTTAAAAGAGTTTTTATTAAGATTAAAAAAATATAAACGGCATCGATAAATGTATTTTAAAATTTATTTTTTAAAAACTAATTTTTAAATAAAAGATTTTCAAATCGGTTTTTAAATAAAAGTTTTTTAAACTGATTTAAAAAAAAAAAAAATTAAAACACATTTACTAATACTATTTATAATAAAAATATTGATAAAAATTCGTTCTGGATTTTAAAGATTGAAATGGCCTTATTTTTCCAAGAATCAGAATCTCATCACAAGCGGAAAAAAGGAACAAACAAACCATAACCGCCACGTGTCAGTCACAACTTGGCAGCTGTACCATCGTCAGTGGCTCTACAATCTGTATTGCTGTCTTCGTCATTCTCAAACTTTCTCTTTTCTCTTTTCTTCCTTTGTTGTATTTTTATTCAAAAGCCAATTCCCAATTTCCCACCAAGCTTACCTATCACTTTGGCGCAATAATAACCTTCCGACGACCTCATCGTCATGTCGCCGTCCGGCGACTCCACCAACGTTACTCATCCTTCATCATTCATCTGCAGTCACAACGATGAAATCCCAGGCGAAAATTTCGGTAAATCCGATGAGTTTACATGCATACATTGTAAAAGCTCCGATCGATTAAATCTTTCTAAATCGGTTGATGAATCAGAGAAGCTACGAAGAATCATTATCGCTTCAATCAAAGGATTCTCTATAGGTACTGGAATTAAAGGTGGATTAGCTGTTTTCTCAATCGTAGCTCGTTTCGCTCGCCGTCGTAGATCTTCTTCTCAATCAAGGTATCAGAATCGGACTTTGGAGGTTTTAATTTTCCGGTTTTGGTTTTGATCTGATTCTGATCTAAATGTAATTTTGTGGAATTTGAATCGGTTTAGGAAAACCGGAGAATTCTCTAATAGTGAAGCTATTGCTTTGGGGATTAAGGAGACATTAAGATATGGATTGTTTTTGGGAACTTTTGCTGGAACTTTTGTTACTGTTGATGAAGCTATTGCTGCTGTAGTAGGAGCTGAGAGGTATGCCTCACTATCTTTGGATTTTTTGTTTTTGTTTTCCAAAATTTCAGATTAAAACCAAAACTAGGGAATGTGTAAATTAATTAATTTCATTCAGATTTGATCACTGTGAAGTAATTTATATGAATCACCAGAACTGCAAAGTGGAGGGCTTTGTTTGCTGGATTGGTGGCTGGACCATCGATGCTTCTCACAGGACCAAATACACAACATACGAGTTTGGCTGTTTATATATTGATGCGTGCTGCGGTTCTTGCATCGCGTTGTGGTATTAAAAGTAAACGGTTTGGTTCGATGTGCAAGCCGCTTACTTGGAAACATGGTGACTTGTTTCTCATGTGTCTCTCATCCTCACAGATTTTGTATGTTTTCTCTTTCTCTCTGTACGTATATTAGCTTTTAGATACTGAGAGCAGGACTAAGTATAGGAAAGCTGAGTTATTTATGGAATAGCTTCAATCATGTGGTTCAGTTGATACTAGTTCTTTGAAGTTCTTGTTTTTTTTACTCTCTAGTTCATGAATTCATTCTCAGATTAGAAATTTCGTGTTTTTTCAGGTCTGCGTTCATTTTAAGTCAAGAAAGCCTTCCTTTATCATACAAGTCTTTCCTAAATAAACATGGTGGGAAGGATCTTTCTATCTTACAAGGCGTAAAAGAAATCGCAAGCGCCAAACCATTCACTAATTTGAGAGCAATTGAGAAATATTATAAGTCTGTGGGAGTTGATATCAAACTGGATCCTAATATGAAAGTCCCCTGTTCGGTAGGTTTATTTAGTATCTTTTGTTCTATCAAGTATCAGAGAATTTGTTGAGCAATGACAATCTGAAACTGCATAGTCATTCGTGTTATATGCAGAAGTATCTTTTTCTTTTCCTCTCTTTGAATATGTTTATGTTGTTTCTTGCAGATGATACATGGAAATGAATCATGTACTAAGCATGCTATTACATTTTTCCTTGAAGCTTACAAGAGGGCGTTACCTGTCTATGTCCCTGTCTACTTGATTCCAGCGCTGATAGTCCATCGTCAAGACCTTCTTAAAAAGTAATAGATTTATAGCACAAGCAGAATCCTTTGCTCATTGAATGGTATATAGTTTCTGTATGCTGATTTTATTGATCACCTCATAAAATCTTTCATCCCCAATCCCGTAGGCAATACTCTATACTTGGCAAGGGTCTTCTGGGCACGGCAAGATCAAGTTTGTTTCTCTCTACTTACTGCACTTCTGCCTGGTTAGAATCAAATCTTGAGATATACTTTCTCTCATCAAATTTTTTGTTTTTGTTGTTCTCATTTGATGCGGAAACTTATACTATCTCTATAATTACCTAAACTAGGGCTTGGACGTGCTTACTTTTCCGTACTTTTGAGACATGCAACATACCGCTCGTGGCCATAGCGACGGTACAAACCAAATCCATCCACATCACATACATGTTAATATTATACCTAACCTGAGGCTTCACCTGCAGTTCCCAACCGGTCTGGCCTTAGCAATTGAGAAGAAAAGCAGAAGGATAGAGATATCACTCTACTGTTTAACGAGAGCAATAGAGAGTTTCTTCACTTGCATGACGGATGCAGGATACATTCGACCACCTAAGAGTCTAAGAAGAGCAGATGTGGTTGTGTTCAGCGTTTCCACAGCCATTATAATGCACTGCTACGCGCAGGAAAGAGAGGTATTTCGATCAAAATACTTGAATGTACTAGATTGGGTTTTCGGTGTTCCTCCTCCTTCTACTCTTTCTCCGACTTGTGAAACGACTGAGAGAAATTTACTTTCTAATTTATCAACTTCAGAGGATAAACCAGAGGTTATAGGGAAGTTTGAGAAGTCTTGAAACTTGTCATTTTAATTAAAAGAACTTTGATGTGGGATAGAATTTGGTTGTAGAATGTTCAGTTAGGAGTTTTGTTTTGGGTTTTGGGATATGTCGAATGAAGGCCTTTTTAAGCCATATGCTAATTCTTGTAGTGCATCTCTAACTCTAACCCCAATTATCTTTAACAATGATGCTCAACTCACTTGAAAGTATTGGGCCCATGTTTTTCCCCATTTTAGGGTTAAAGAAAAACAAGAATCTTAGAACTTTTTATTTTCAAGAAACAAATGAAGAAACTCCTACAACTATGCAAATGCAAGAAGTGATGATATATTCATATTGAACTTCTACAGTCAGTCATATGTATACTTGTATATCTGGAAGTATATAATATATACTTCTACAGTCAGTCATGAAACACTCAAGTAATTCACAATTACTATTACTTCACAAACATTTTTATGTAAGTATCCACACGTTAAACTTAACCATCAATTATTTTTGTTGGTGTATTGGTAATCACCAATCATCATCAGTATACATTTAACTAAAGAAGTATTGTAATTTTTTTAACATAATCAGTCTATTTGTTTTTATTTTGTACTAAGACGACAAAACCAATTGAAAAAAAACAAGATTCGACTTTTTAAAAGAGGCCTAAATCAAGTGAAATCTCTACCAAAAAGATGAAATTTAGTGAGTTTGGTTGTCTTTTAGGCACCAAATTACGTTCTCCTAAATACCAAAATTAGTCTTACTCTTTCTAGGAGTGTTTGTTAGTCTCATATGTGAAGCCAATCAATCATTATGAGTTTTTTTTCTTCCGTATCCATAGTGGGTCAAATGCTTTTATCTAATACAACAACACAAACAAAAACAAAATAAAGAGACCTACATAAATATAAGAGTATTGTTAATTAATTAATTAATTAAAAAAATTTTAATTTAGCCAACGAGAAATACGAAATACCAAAACAGCATGGTAAGGTCAATCTTTGAAGGCGTATGTTTTCACACCTCTTGCGTAGGCGTGTGGGTCGGGTTTTTTTCTTTTTCCTAGCACCAACCAACTTTCAGAGATTTTTCTAGCGTCCGACTAGAAAGTGGACGGGATAAACTTTTCAGAAATTAGCTTCCGGCCAAAACATTTCGTAATAACCTTCCTGATCAGATTGTCTTAGGAAATTAAATGTTTCCACCATATAAATTTAAACTTATACTGATTTTTCGCCTTAAGTTTTTCAGTACAGCTAGACCAATCTATTTGACATTTTTGATTTCTTTACATGTTCTTCGCAAATTAAAATAAATTTTACTAACGAAAAAAATAAGAGTATACATAATTTTGTTAATCAACATTTAACATATAGAAAGATGGATGAGTAATACAAAGTCAATATAGCTTCAATAATTTGATACAAACATCCACCACCTATACATTGCATATCCATAGACCGTGCCGTATACAATTATCCTCATAGGGTACACTCTAAACCTGCATATATAATTTACATTAAACTAAACAATATTCAACCATCACAGATATATGCATAACTTGTAAACCTAATTAGTAGCTATACTTTAATACATGGAACCTAACATTGTACGTATATTTATCCATTGAGGTTTAGGTATTAACCTAAACCAAACTTTGGATCTAACAGCTCAAATAATGATATATAATTATATACACCTACTAATCTGATATTGAAAAAAGATATAAGTAACCTTGAAGGATGAGATTTGCGGGCGAGAGCGGCGGCTCTTTCCTCGGCGGTTACAGGATAAGGCCAGCGGGAGAAACTCCGATCAAAGAAGTCCCAATCCGGCAAAAGTATGCCGCCGATTAGAGATACACCAACGGCATAAGTAACGACCGTTTTCTTTAAAGACTGTGTCCATAACCATACCACCACCATCACCACTGCAAGACCTACCATTGAAGATTTCAGCGCTGCTTCGTTTCCCATTTAAAAAATTTTAAGAAATTTTTCTTATTTTATGTTTAGGAGAGTAGATAACCTATTCCTAAAAAGGGGGATTAGTGGAAGGTCTTTTTAAGAAGGGAATGAGAAGGATGGTAACAGAGTAACATGGAAAGAAGATTCACAGATTATGTAGGAGAAAGATTTCATTTATGTGTATATGTTGTTAGCTTATATTAAATGACATTTTTATATTGGAATTAGTTTGGAAAAAGGCGTAGCAATCAATTCAATTCAATGCCGCCATAAATGTCGTGAACTCCCAACCGTATTTTGGATCTAAAATTTTTGTTGATTCAGTTCCATTTTTCTTAATTATGGTTTTGATGGTACCACTGAATATGAAAATAATTTTTTGTGGAGTAAAAATTGAATAGTATTCTATATTGAAAATAATATATTGTAAATCAAAGGAAAACCCTAAAAAGATAAGATTGTGGCCATGAATATTTGGGAGTTTTTAGCAGGGGTGGACATGATTATCCGGGTCTGGATTCGTACCCGAAAAATAGATATTCGGGCAAAACATATCCAAATCCGGATATTAACTTTGTTGGAACGGATATCCGCGGATACTTGTATCCGTTTAAAAAAAACCAGATATCCGTATTTGTTTTTAAAAAAACGGATATCCGACAATATTCACTTTTTCACCTAATTTTATAAAAAAATTTGCACGAATCCGGATCCAGATAACGAAATTGAGATTTTGGCAGATCCGGATCCGTAGCAACCCTAATTTTTAGTGGTTTTTCGCTTTTGGTTTTTATTTTATTTTTTTTTGGTTTTTGATTTTTGATTTTTTGTGTAGATTTTAAGCTTTCAAAAACTTGAATGGTAACTTATTTAGTTTTTGATTTTTATATATAATTTTTGTTACTTTTAATGTTTTCTATTTTGATTTTTATTTTTGATTATATGTGTTTGAAACTTATTTAAATAATAATATTTAATTTTAATAATCAAATAACAATTTATAAAATTTCATAGTACCAAAAATCTACTGATAAAATATACACAGATTTATTGCAAAATCCAAGCTTAATTGCAGAAAAATGGAGATGAGATTTTGTGTGTAAAAGAAAAGTATGAAAAAACTTTGATCTTATATAGAAAAAATTGGTATTTAGATTTATTAATTGATAAAAATAAAAATCTTTTTAAAATAGAAATATATATAAAGAAAAGAGAGCTACAGAAGTCATATGGAAAACACTCGTAGAATAGGATTTTAGTTTTAAAGAATTAGTAAACAAAATTATTGGAAAAAAGGATGTTAATAGAATATTTTTAGAAAAGAAAAAATGCCACAAACAAAATCTCCTAAAACTACTATAAGTAGAATTTTGATTTTTTCACAAATGAGCCAAAAACCATCAAAATCTATATTCGTTACTTTTTAAAGAATCCATTTTTTTCCAAAATCGTTAATGGCTATAAAAATAAAATTTGAGAAAATTTAAAGCCAAAAACCACTTCAAATATCATTGCCATCCAAATGTATATCACTAAGGAGGTTGTATCAAAAAATTTATTCCAGTTTTAACCATTTTACATCGATTGTTTAGAACATCAAAGTCAAGATTTTCTAAAATGATATTGCTACAGAATGAATGATATCATTTTGTCTACTTTTCGGAACTTTCATCAGAATCAATGGCTTTTGTTATGCAATGTGCATGCAAGCATAAGTGTCTATGACGAAAAGAAGACCAATGACAACATTTACATAAGAATATCAGTTTCTGGCAAAGAATGTAACAAATTAATAACATGTTTTTGAATAAGGCTTCGATAAAAAACATATATTATTCATTTGATTGTTTTAATTGTCTTCAATGTATGGCGCATATACCTGCTTATGTAATAATTTTTTTCGTAATTTTGTATTGATATTGTATCTTTTGATTTGATAATAAAAGTTTTTACCCCGAAAAAAACTTCTTTAAATTAATAAGCAATATTAAATAATTTTTAATTAGTTTAATTTGAGTGTGAAATCTTGACTGTACAAGAAGTTTATTTAATTATCATGTATCAAAATCAACACCTCCCAGGTTATATATTATGCCAATGTTGGAGCCACATACTTATGCGCAAACCCGGTGTTTCACTCAAGGATGAAATATGTAGCATTGAATTATCACTTCATTCGACAACAAGTACAGTTTGGAACTCTCTGTGTGGCCTACGTCTCCAACAAGGATCAATTAGCTGATGCTCTAACTAAACTGCTACCTCGAGCATCATTTCACAACCTAATACGCAAGATTGAATGACTTACACCCCTCAATCTTAAGGAGGCATGTTAGATTCAAAGATATATTTTCCTTATCCAGCTCCTATAATGGCTTCAACACTCAAGCATCTTTCAGTCCCTCAATTATTTCTCTGTCATATATTATGTACATTGATGTCTTAATTATCTTATTGTGTATATAAATTTTTGTAAGAATATTTATCTCATACAAGTTAAATCATTATATTTATATCATGTCTAACATTCTATACAAATTATGTATTTTAATGAAAGTAAATTTATCAGAGATATTTAGTATGCTTCATGTAAATTCGTTTGTTATGGGCTTCTGTGTTGAGGGTAAAACTGTCTCTCGTGAGAGTGATGCATGTTAAATCGTACCTTATTGATCCTCGTGACATAAGAATTATCCATCATAGAGTCGTTCATAGAATTGTGTGTTAATGTGTTACATGGAGACAAACTAGCATCTTATAGATAAGAAAAGTTTCTACCTGAAAATAAAGGATAATTTTTTTACATTTAACAAAACCAATTTCGAAACCAAATCAACTAAGTCATTATTCAAACAACGATAAAGTAAATAAATCTCTAATTTTATGGAGAAGTCCTTTGAGTTTAACTATGATTTTTGGAGTGGAGTGGAAAGATAAGACCTTTGTATTTTGAAAAGACATTAAGTTCACATATGTCCAAGAAAATCACATCCCACAACCCAATTTTAAATGTCTTGACAACTAACGAGAAGCCAACAAAGCATCATGATGTAGAGTTTTGGAGCAAAGCCCCCACTGCTGTCCTAAATTTACCAACCCATTTGTAATCTCAACGCATTCTAAATGACACTAATGAAATGACTGGTCTTATCAAAAGCAGACACTAAATGGGTTTGTGGACGCTGACATAGAGTTGGTTTAGAGAGATTATTTTGTGTTTCGATCCAACATCGTACATCTCTAAAAAAATTTATAGTAATTTTCTGTTCCAAGAGCTAACGATCCTCATAGAACATTTATCCTCTTGCTTTCCAAAATAGATAAGGATATAAAGGGCCATAGGATAAACCTACAAGTTGTAAGTTAATAATCCGTCTAGCTCTCTAGGCTACCAGTGGTATAAATAAATGCACCTATGTACTCGTTTTTAGCATATCGAAACTAATATCCAAACCTTCATTGCATAAAGGAAAATAGTAGAACATAAAGATCGTTTCTTGTTGCCTGGAACGGTTATAAGATGTCTCAACATTGATTCCTCTTTTCTATAGGGTTTTTTCTAAAGGTAAAGCATTGTTCATACCTTTCCACATAAAATAGTTACCTTTGGAGAGGTGTTGAGTTGCAATCTACTTGCTAGTTAAAACCGATACACCTTGTAAATGAAGATTTTGATTTTGACATATCCTATCTTAGTAAAGTAGAATCCTAAATATTTCAAGTAATCATAAAAGTTCGTCCTCCATTGGACTTGAGCTTGTGATGAGCTTCTAGATTTTATCCTTATAAAGAGGTCATTGTTTTATTATGGTAGTTTGATTACATTCTTTCGTGTCAGTATCAATGTTTTTAAAGCCAGACTAGACCAATCGATCGAATTGGTAATTTTTTTGGAAGCCGAGTCCAAGTATAGATCAAATCCATATTTGAATAAACCGAGAAAACTGTTCAAAAAACTTGCAAAACAGATGACTCGAGTCGACATAAAAAATCGGTCTAGCAAATTTTAATGATAATTTTGATTAGTGATTTTATTTAAGTGAACATTTCTTAACTTGAATTTTAAAAAATGTCTCCATATTTAGTGCTATTTTTTTTTTCCAATTAGGGAAAACCAAAGATCTCAAAATCATCTGACTCATCTCTTTGCTTCTCTTTAGGGTAAAAACACTTAAATTTCTTTCAAAGGCACAAAGAGAAGGTAACATGACTTGAAATCCTTCCCATGTTCTTCTTTTATATGTTTTATGTTTTTCTTCTATTTTCCAAACTTGTGTGTTATATAGTGGTCGTACATATAAGTGTATTCATATGTATATATTAAAAATCTTATTTAATGGAGACAAATGATTTAATTAACAAACTAGATGCATAATTACCCTTTTCAACGCTCAGTTCATTGAAAGTATGATTTGTAGGTAGATATATCACTTAACATATTGAGCTTATGGAAAGCTAAATTTGATTTGTGATTTTGCCAAAGGAAAAAGGAAGCAGAGACATAAATAGAATGAAAAAAAATTTAGGTAGGATTTATGTACCAAAGTTACTTTTGATATTCAATTTCAGATGAAGTAATCATTGAAGAAAATGAAAATAAAAGTAAAGAAAAAAAAGGAATACCATTTGATGATATAAAAACATCATTCCTGATACATATGAACCTAGAAAGTGTTCATTCTCGACCATTTATACCTCAAAAGTTAAAAAACAATAGAAGTGGTGATTTATGTGAGGACTTCAAAATATGTTTGAGTGATCATACTCAATGTAGCATAAAGACATGCGTAAAAATCAAGTAAAGGTTGTTGCTATATGGTTGTATGATGTTTTCATATCTATGAAAGTTGTGAACTCTTCTCTTTTTCCAGTTATGCTAAGCAAAGCTAGTAGTCATACTCGCTCTTTGAAATATCTTTCCAGATTCTCTATTTTTCTTGGTCGTCAAATCATTTGGCTACCGGCGCGCGGTTGCTCCTATAGCGTTAGCAACAATCTTTGAGTTGGTTGATTCTTTCTTTTTGGAACTTTGCATATCTTCTTTTGTATGAATCATTAATTATGTCTGAGGATGGGGGTTTGTTCTCTAATTTTTTTTTGTTATTTTTTTAGTTGGTATGTGTCTTGTTTTGGTGATTGAAAGTTTTTGTGGTTCTATTCGTTTGACGGTCCTTTGAGCAAAACTTCATTGAAACTATCTCAATCAGAATAACCTCAATAAAGGTAAATTAGAGACCAAAAATCATATTTTTTTGAGAATGTCAGGTGTAGTTATCGTGTTATTGTCTAATGTATTGTCGCTCCTCTTCAGAGCTTGTTGTGCAGGGATCCAATTTGATGGTTTTCGCAAGACTCAAATCAATAATGAGATGGTTTCCATAATGTGTCATCAATAAAATCTTTCCTCATGAAGTTGTAGGATCAGGAACAACCATGATTCTTGTGATTTTAAGTTTTTTTTCCTTTGTTTGTAAACATTTCATTTCAATATTAATCAACAACACAAAAAAGGCTAAGCAAAGCTACTAATATAGAGCATGGATTATTGGTGAGTTGTTGAGAGATGTTAAAAATATATTTCTTTGAGCATTGAATTATTTAGAAATACTTAGGCTAAATTAGTTGTAAACTTGTACTTTAGTGGGAGATGGATGGAAAGATACAAGACAAAGACCATTAATCAAAATTTTGGTTTATTTTCTAAGTGAAATTACATTTAACAAATCAGTTAATTGATGCATCCAATATATACAAAAACATAAAATTTGTGTAATTTGTTTACTAATATTAGGGAAATGATGGAATATTTTAATGTGGTTCATCTAGTAACTAATAATACACCCAACTACAAAGATTCAGATAAATTCCTTATAGACATATAGCTAATCCTTGTTTGGTTTCCATGTGAAGCTCATTGTATCAATTTGATATGGGATGATGTGAAAAAGTTACATCCAATATGACAGATGAAATGAGGCTGCCAAGAAAAGAGAAACACGATCGAGGAGTTTTCTCGACCGCACAAGATCTAGATTTAGTTTATGTTGTCTCAAAGATAACTATTTTTCCTATAAACATAAGCCGAATTTATATTGGTTGAAGAAAAGACATGGTTGGAGAGAAACCATTCTATCCAGAAAGACATGTGTTTCTACTATTTTTATAGTTATTCAAAGTTTATATGAACATAAGGACATCTTGTATGTTTTGGTTGATCAAAAATTCATAAATTTTCTTGGAGTGGAGAAAACAAGATATGTCAAGAAGATAGCTTAGAATGAAAACATGTGGGAGAATTTTTTTATTGTTTGGGATGGCTCATATGATTCGCTTGTTACATATTTGTGGTGTGGAAGAAAAGCCGTCATTACCATACGTATTTGAAGGAATTTATAGAGCCTGATTAGGCATCAAGAAGTTATACAAAAAAGAATTGCTTTTTTACGTCAAAAGAAAAAGTTGTATAAGTTTTACACAAGGATCATCAAAAATAGGTGGGGCAGAATTTTATGCTACGATATATACATGCTGCGCTGTAGTTTATTTCTCAAATCCAGTTTTAATGTTCGATCAAGAGAACTTTTACAAAACAAACTAAGAAAATGAAAGGGATGCTAAATTTGTTTGGAAAGTAAAATGAGCCTAGCATAGCTAAGCTCTTTGAAGGTATGATTATGTACATAGAATATCATAATAACTTCCTTCGTACATCAGCTCTAAGTTGTAGCCAAACAACTCGACTTGGTAAGTTTTAGCATATATTTTTTTTTTATGTTTAATAATTTTTTCACATGCAAAAATTTTACTTACAAATGAGTGGTGGAAAGTTTTTGGTTATGATGCTCCAATCTTGCAGAAGCTAGCAATCCAAATTCTTAGTAGATTGCATCATCATTTGGCGATGAACGCAATTGGACTATGTTTGAACGAATTCACAAGAAAAATGAGGAATAGATTGGAACATCAAAGACTTAACGGTCTTTTATATGTTCACTACAATTTGGACGTTTAAAATAGGTAAGCAAATATATATATATATATATATATGAAATTTATATTGAATAAATTTTAAATTTTTACATGTTTAGGTTTTTTAAACGTAAGAAGTCATCTGATCCGATTGATTATGAAACCATTAATAAATCTGAATTTTGGATTGTGGAGGGACAAAGAAGTAGAACTAGATTATCATGAAGTTGAGAATGCTCTTCTTGAAAAAAAATATAAAAAATGGAGGTAATTCAAAATTTTAAACATAGTGGTATTTAAACTTACATTTTATTGCTATTTAAATATCTACTATTTTTGAATAGTTTATTTGATGGTGTTCTTTTCCATTATACTCTATTACGTTATATTGATTATAAGTTTTTTTTTGAATCGAAGTAGAAATCATTGATTAGTGTGTTCTTTTGATGCTTATCTTTAACATTGTCAAATATTTTTGAATGTAAGTATTAATATGCATTGTTTTATAAGAAATGACCAAAATTAGACCCCTTCAAAATTTTATTGTCAAACCAGGACCCTTAGTATTCTTAAAATAAAATTTTAAAAGGGTCTCTTTCAAGAAGTGTCCCTTGTTTTATATTTATTTTTCTATAGAGAAAATGAACAATTGACATAACCTCAAGAAAGTGAGACAAACAATTTTTAAGTATTTTTTGTTATTTTGATACTTTTATTATTATGTTATACATTCTATAAAGTATATATATATATATATATATATATATAAAATCCAGTCTGACTAGCCATCTAGTAACAATGCCAAGTCGATATCTGATCCAGTTATAAAAACAGTGGTCATGATAGAGAAGATCTCAAACCTTAAGAGATTTATTCTTCTCTTTTGGTGGTTATGTTGGTGCATGTGGCTTGTCATGGGAGGTCCCATGGATCCTTAAAGAGATTGATATTTTTCTATTTCATATTGTCAAGATGAGACCCTTGCTTTAAATTTATTTACTGGCTTAGATGTGACACCATCCTTAAGAGGTTAAAGATAGGGAGAAATACTCCATAAAGGAGTACCAATGACAATACTTGTCTAGACAAACCTGATAAAGCACTGAGTTTGGGTAATAAAAAATTTCAACTTAGTTTTGCTAATAAAACATCATTAAAGTTTTATGTTTCTCAAGAACCTAATCTACCTACATTATTAGACCATGTAAGTCTCTCCCAATATACCCAACAGATTTTTCTTATATCCATAGTTGAATTCAATCAAAGCTTGTATAGACCAATTAGAGTTTGTTATAAAGTGTATAGATCTTAAAGTAGACATCGTAGAAGATGACATAGCTATAAGAGCACTTATTTCTCAACTTTGTAAAGAAATTTAGAGGCCCAATTGTGATAATGTTGCCGAATTTTGTCCACTATATCGATTAAAATGTCATGTTTACATCGACCAAAGTTCTTGGAAAGTCTCTAGTACTTGCCAATTCTTCCTTTAGTTTCAATTCAAAGAGACAATTTCACTGTCTTGGGATATATTTAATAAGAATATTAAGGTCCAATTTGGAAAAATTTATGCATTGGTCAGAAGTTTTATCACAGTGCGCAAAGATGGAGATGAGAGCACAAAAACTAGCAGGCTTTATTTTTAATAAGAAAAAATCATGCCATTGGCAAAAAAGAGGTGGTTGATAGGTGGAATGTCTCGAGCTACACGAATACTCCATAATACTTCTTATTCGTTAGCCTTTAAGAAAATATCTGAGAACATCTCTGCAAATAAAAAAGATATGACTATAGTGCACCTCCTTGCCCTAATCTTCGAAAGAGGAAGAATTCCCTTGGAGGAAGACATTCAATTATGTTATAAAAATTACTCATATCCATTTTAACTGCCATATAGCATCTTTACTTCAATCCCAAGATCTGTAGATAGTAAAGAATCTCATGTGTGATCACCACATTATCTATAATAGGAATTCTCAATACAAAGGTCAAATGGTGTTGGAAGATCAAGTGAGATATACTTGAAATATTTTTTCAAAATTTTATATGATCCAGAAGGATCTAAAGAAAAGAAGAGAGAACTGACGATGAGTTCAGTGAGAAAGAAGATAAATTAGGGAAAAACACTAATCATTTCATTGATCATTCTTCGATGATGACTACAGAGGAATAGATAAAGCCACTTGGGCTAGCGAAAACATAAAGGAAAAGCCTACATAGGCCCAATAGCCAAATCCAGTTCATAAAAGTACTCCCGTCGCGAAGAACCACCTTGTCCTCAAGGTGGAAGTATCCTCTTTCCATATTTTTCTTCATTTACGGATGTTGAGTTTAGACCAATCCCATATCTGAAGATTTTTTTTTCATCCTACAACAACACTTTCCTTTCTTTAGCTTCTAGAACGTTGTAAAATCAGCAAATAAGTCTTTTTGGCACCAATCCACTTCATGTACTTAGAAAGACAAATGCATATGCAAACATGTTCCTATATACCTAAGTATGAATGAAATGGAATGAAACACTAAGGAAACTATGCTCTAAATGACTTACAAACATATGATGTCACATATTGGGTTGAGGCTAGTAACAAAAATGATGGATATGTTCCTCCTGGTTATAATAAGCTCATAACGACCTTACTATGACATGAAAAAATCCATGTTGATAAGTTATTGCAAACTCTTAAATTAACATTGAAAGAAAAGGGAGTGATGCTTGTGTCAGATGGTTGGAACGATCCTACAAGAAAACCTTTGATTAATTTCATGGCTACTTCTGAAAATGATCATATGTTTCTTAAGGCTGTGAATTATTTTGGTGAAAGAAAGATTAAGTTATTTATTTCTAATTTGATGAAAAAGTTATTAATGAGGTGGGGCATCAAAATGTTATGCATATAATCAGTGATAATGCAGATAATAGTAAAGCAGCTAGAGAGATTATTGAGGGTTTGTTTCCAACCAATAGGTGTTCCCATGCTTCCTATGTTGTTGATACTCGTTTTGCTTCCATTATTGTGATACTTAAGAGACTCATACTAATCAAAAATGGTCTTCAAGCCATTGCTATTAGTGAAGAGTGGTCTTCTTATAGAGAAGATATCACATGGAGGGCAAAAGCTGTTAAGGTGAAGATTGTGACTGATGAGTGGTGGGAAATAATGTCTTATATTGTTGATTTCACAAGACCTATATCTGACATGATTTTGTGATAACGACAAGCCATGTCTTCACTTGGTATATGGGATTCTATGATTGAGAAGGTGAAGATTGAGATCTACAAGAATGAATAACGTCAACCGTCCAAATCTAGTCCCTTATATGATGTTGTTTATGAGATTTTAGTTTCTCGTTGGGCGAAGAATAACACTCTTCTACATTGTGTAGCTCATTTTTTAAATACAAGGTATATGTTAAATATTTGTTTTATTTTTCTTTTTTTCATTTCATTTCATTTTTAATACTTTTTAAATTGTAGATTTTATAGTGATGCATGGCTAACTAAGGATCCTGCAAGAGTTGGTCCACATAGGGATGGAGAAAAATCCCAAAAAAGATAAAGTGTTTTCAAAGACTATTTCCTAATACTGATGATCATAATATAGTGGTGGATGACTATGCATCATTTTCTATGAAGACTGGTCCTTTTTCAGATTTAACATGCATTTCAATGAAGTCTACTATGGAATCAAAAATTGGGGGGGGGGGGGCTAACTTTGGTGCTCAAAATCCTATCCTTCAAGGTTTGGCTTTTAGATTGCTTGGGCAACCTAGTTCTTGTTGTTGTTGTGCATGCCATTGGAATACCTACTCTTTCATTCCCTCATTTAGAAGGAACATGTTGGCTCTAACTCTTGCTCAAGACTTAGTTTACGTCCACAATAATCTACATATTTTATCAAAGAATTCTGATAAATATGAAGATGAAAAAACCAGGATGTGGGATGTTGGTGGCGATATATTTTATTCTATGTAGGACGTGCGATTTTTGGAGTTTGCGGATCTATCACCAGATGAGCAAAATTTAGAAAATGAGTTGATTATTGATTAGATTATTTTGTAGTTTCTTTTTAAATTAAACTAGAGTTTTTTCAATTTTATGTTGGGACTTTCTTTCTATCTTAAACTTATGAATATTTTTCTTATATTGTTGTTATCGTACCTATATTGTATCCATTTCTTAAAAATGTTGACTTCATCCTTTTCCGTCCCTGTTTTTCTCCCCATATCCATCTCGGTGCAAGCTAGGATTAACCCACTTGCATGAGTCGCTAGAGTCCTCCTTGCTTAGAGCACTCACCAAGTGGTGATTTTCCTGTGGAAACTGTATTTCTTAGAATGGTTGCGACATGATCTGATGAGAAACAACAACACACAAGCAAAAGAACATGAAGAGATTAACCGATTTCGCGTCATACTATTTGATGAAAAATGCAGTGTAATTCTCTTCACCAGCCAATCTTATATTCATCCATCTATCAAAAAGAGACTTAGGAGAAACTTGGCCCCATTTTGGCACATGTGAATCTTTAGAGGCTATAACATTTTTTACTATCTTAGCAAGCTATGTCAAACCCTGCAAGAACTACGTCAATTTTTTTCTCGACCAAACTTGTGTGGTATGCAATTAGTTCGACCAAGCTTTTGTTTTCTCCAAACCCTATCTTGTAGGATTTGTCTATTTGATCAAATATATTTTTGCAATACCTCTCAAAGCCAGGTATGATTAAGTCCTTAAAACTCCACTTAAGACATTCCTTCATTGCTTCTCTACCACTGCCATTGGGTTGAAATAGAGTAAGAACCTCCCTCACAATGATGGGTTCAAGCTCATAACATAGGATTGATGTGGAGGCCACTAGAGCACTCTTACCTGCTCTTGGCAGTAAATCAGAAGCACTCTTAATTGGTCTTAAATTAGGCAATGTACATTGCTTAATTGATGTAGCATGAACACAGGAGAGCTTCACCAAGGGTTCAGGAGAATAATTTCTCCTGACAAAACTTAAGATAGACTCAGTTGCTCTAAACTTAAATAAGTAACTAATCCTTGTACCATTTGGAGAAGAGTCATAGTTCAAATGCACGACATACACATCCTTCTTTTATTTGCTAGTATTAGCAGATTTGAATCAAAAATAGGCGTGAACTGGTTGAAAAAAATAATTCAACTTCCTTCTCTCCAATTCTCTCCTTAACCTTTTATGTGTCCCGTTCCTATTCATATTTTTTCTGCTAGGGTTCGGGATTGGAATAAAAGGTCGGGAAACGAGTGAAGCAAGAGAATAGAGGCGATGAGGACTTTACGATTCAAGAATACTAATCTAGATGGAATCTACAAAGAGAAGTTGATGGTAAAGAAGAAACTCCATAAAACTCGTCCACAGCTTCATCTCCAGTTTTTCAAAGTTTCAAGTGACTCAACGAGGGTGTACCTAGTGCTTGTCGGACCAAAGAAGACAAGAGCAACGAAAAAGTGTATTGGGATTTTAGCAACGAAAAACGAGAATGGTCGACTTTCTATGTTTAGCAAAGAATTTCATTGGTAAAAGTGTATGTTTTAAGAAAATAAAAATGGTTAGTTTTGCATTGGTAGTGCCTGAAAGAGTTTTTAAATCTCTATTCGCAACATAATAATTAGCTTTTTAATTTTTCGAGTACATTGTAAATTGAAATAAAAGAAATATAAATTGTGAGAAATAAAATTTTATAACATTGTGAGTTAATTTTTTTAATTATGTCACGACTTAAAATAACTTAATCAAAGGCTCCTAAGCACTTTTCTATTTTCTAGAAAATTTAAAGATTTTCATGTGCGATATTAGAAATTTTGAAAAATTAGACATATTTCTAATTCCAAAAATATCTTAAATGATATTAAATCAAGAAATTTATATCACTTTTATTTTTAGACAAGGTATTACAATTAAGTTTGGGCAAACAAAAAATTGTACATGAAACCCAAACCAAATCCAAAAAAATGGGTTTATATTGGATATTGTTCTGCTAAAATACCCGATCAGATATGATACAATATGCTTTGTACTTTGGATTTTGGTTTGGTTCAGGTACTAACCAAAACTCAAATGAGTATATGATATAATCCGAATAACCAGACCAGGACTTATCCCCTTTTCATTTATTATTGTTGGTTCTACTTTCAATTTTCGATACCGGAATCCTAAATCCCCGTATAAAAAGACAAAACTCAAACTATAAGTATCCTTCGGATAATTTATGAGTATTTTTGGGTAAGAATATAAACTATGATTTTTTTACGGAATTTTAGATTACTTCATATAAATTTTCGAATATTTTAGGTAAAAAATCTGAATAGATCCATATTCAAAAAGATTTGAATATGATTGGATTTCATATATGTAATCTGAACCACTGCGAACCTAAAAAACCTATAAATTATAAATATCCGAATAAAATTTATGCCTCTAGTCCTGTAAACCCAAAAGTTCTTAACCGAACTCGATCTGATATCCGTACGCTCACGCCTAATTACAACTAATTAAGATTCTCATTTTTGTTCCATTTTCACGATATATATATTTCTCTTTACTTTTTACCGAAAATAGTTTAGATATCGATATACTACGTTTTTTTATAAAAAGATATAATACGTTGCAAACCAACTTTCGGTCCGACATAATTTTAACGTGTTATCTCTTTCATTTATTTACTAGTTTATAATTCAAAGAATACTCGGAAAACACCAAACAATTCCGTAATCTACTACGTATTTGTTTATTATTAGCAAGAGATTTACCATCTAGTGGACAAACAAACTCGAATTAAAATTTCAACAAAAGTTGAAATAAAAATTAAATTATCGACATGTTTTCAATGAAAAAAGTAATAAACATTTGACATGAATATATGTGTACAACAATGATGATGACGCTGATCCAAAAGGGTAAAACGTAAGCGTAGGGTTTCTTGTGAACCATAGAGTGTTGTGAGTCTGTGATTAGGTTAACGATTTGGGACTTCAAGCACACACAATGAATATAAGTCTAAATATTGTTTTAATTTCTGTTTTATAGTCACTAGAGGGGACAATCTTGATTCATAAGCTTCCTTCAACTTTATTAATTTTAAAGAACTAGCCGTGTTTACTTCCAAATATAAGAGACCAAAGATAATAACAGACAACTTAAAAAGAGCAATTACTAAACGACGCAATTGTAATTGTTGAATAATAAGTATTTTTTTGTTGAAACAATACTAGTTAGATTTGCAGACTTAAAGATCAAGCTTGTAAATTCATTGAAATCTTCTGGACCTCAACAAATAGAAATAATTGGACTACAACAACTATTTTGAGAGTATAATTGGTATTAGAATTTGTAGAATGCTTCTTAAAATAAACGAATTAAATTTACACATATTAATACATCATTATAAACAAAAGATTTTATATTATTTAAAAACAAGGATCTAAGGCATCTTATACAATTTGTAAATCTCTAACTCTTACGGTGACATTTTTGTTACATATATTTCTATTATTTAACTGATGTTAGACTAAGATGGAATCAGTTATCCTTTGAAATTTTTTTCAAAGGAATTAATCTGCCTCCTTTGCATATTTTGAGACATGCGAGGAGTGGGGTTTTAGACCATCGTTTTGCGTGTGATACATGACAAAATAAGTTAGATTTTTCATGGTTTATGGAAGGGTGATAGTCTCTTCAGTAGATAACTGGGGCTGGTATTGTACGGACAAAGATGGAGAAATCTTCCTACCAAGAACTAAGGAACAACGATAAATCTTTGATTTGGATACTTGAGTATATGTAAATTACTACTCTCTCCATTTCGTAAAGAGTATCATTCTTGAGTTGATCTTCTATTTCTGAAAGAATGTCATTTTATATTTCTAATGCAATATTTAAAACTAATTTCTAAACTTATCCTTCATTCAAATTTATAAACTTTTGTATTTATGTCATTATTGTTTAGTTAGGAATATATTAAATAGGGATATGTTTGTACTTTTAAACGATTTTTTAATTTTTATGAAATAAATCAAACAACAATCTTCATGAAATGGAAAGGGTATTTATTTTCAAACAGTATACATAAAGTTACTAAAATTTATCACAGACCACACGGATGAGCCTGCGTTCTTAACTCCGCTAGCAGATTTTTAAGGCTCATTTTCCTCGTGTTTTAAATGTTAAAGCAGACTCTTTGACACATAATGCGTTAGTGTGTGCTTTTTTTTGTATCAATGTTCCTCCGATTTGGCTAACTAAACTATTTAATTAGTACAAATATGCATGTTTTAAAAATAAACTAGACTAAAATATATCAGAAAAACAAATAATATTCCAATAGTATGTTCGTTTATTAATTGAATCTAAAATGGTTTCTTCATATACTTATATTTATTTATTCAAAATTTATTGCAAATAAGATTTTTAATTTGATTGATTTTTATCATACAATTAAAATTTTAGTAGAAATTCTAAATTGAAAAAAACTCTTAATTATAGGAAATATTTTTAGAAAAGTAACTAAATATATTTCGAGAAATATTTATTAATTTATATGTTTGAATGAATTTGTCTTTCTTCAAAAACTATTCATGAGATGTAAACAAAATACATTATATAGAATATATATATATATATATATATATATATGGTGGCAAAAAGTTTTTAATATAGGAGACTTTAAGTTTTCACACAAATTTTGAAACTTTTTAAATATTTACGAATCCATATAAATATGAAAACTAGATAATTTAAAGAATAATTTTTAATAATACCTTTTAATTAAAGGTTATATTCAATTTTATTGAACTGCTTTTTTCTATAATCTCTCTCAAATCGAAGTGTAAGTAAAAAACATTTTTATACTTATATATGTGTCACGTAATATATATTTCCACACACAAAATTTGTAAGTCAAAGAAGGGGAGCTTTTCTAAGGACCGGAAGGGGAAATCTTTTGAGTAAGACTTTGGATAACACACATACAATGTCGTCGCGGAACCCCTCGCCAGTTTATTTTTATTATTATTATTATGTAATTTTTACAATTGTTTTCTTTAAATTAAATACATTATGTTTTAGTTGGAGACTTAACAGTACAAGCAATTCAGTTGTTTAGCTGACCCTTGAAAAGTACGATTCGTCCATCAACCATTTCAGTCTTTTCTTTATTTCTTTCCTAACCTTTATGCATTTAATTTGTAACTACATTTTTCATTTGTGATCATAAATATGCGACTGCTCAACTTAATTATTAAAAAGTGTTCATATTAGTGTCCTTAGGGACGGATTTAGACAAAAAGATTTGTATGGGTTAAAGTCTCAAAGATAAAAATATTTTTAAAAAACCATAAAAGAAAAAGAATGTATATACCGATCAAAAAGAAAAGAAAAACGTAGCAAACATAAACAAGAAAGAATCATGGAACTCTAGAACTCAACAACTACGTGGAGCATTTGAAGTCATTTGACCAACCAAACAAATATTTACAATGGTTGATTAGAGATATTATAAAATTAATATAAAGATGTGTGTCTAGAAAAATCGGATAATTTTTTTAATAAAATAAAATAATATTAATATTAAACAAAATAAAAACACTAAAAAAATTGATAATGGAATTAGTTAAAATAACTTAATCTTTGAATACCGCTTAAAGATATATTAAGAGAAAATAATACAAATTTTGGATGATCAAAACTAAAAGGAAGAGGAATTTATTTATAACCCCAAACTCCAGTCACCAAATTTTCAATTTTACAACGTGGGAGAAATACAATTGTATCAAAAGTCAACAAATGACAAAAGTTGGGCCAACAAAATAAAAAAAAAATCTCCACCTTGGCAACCAAATACAAATTTTTTCAAACTGACAATTAATAAAACAGTTTTTGCGGTGCTTCCAAATTTGTGCTGTGAGGCGCCAATTTCAAATGTGCAAGATATCAACCAAGTCTAAATAATGTTTAAACTTGACCCTTGTAACCACTTTGGTCAGCATATCTGCAGGATTCTCCATAATATGAATCTTCTGGAGAAGTATCTCCCCTCATCGATAATTTCCCACATAAAATGATAGCGAACATCAATATGCTTCGTCCCTGCGTGAAACGCTTGATTTTTTGCTAAATGAATAACACTATGACTGTCAGAATAAACCTCAAGTTGTTTCTGACTCACTCTCAAGTCTTTGAGCAACCCATGAAGCCAAATTGCTTCCTTCACAGCCTCTGTAATTGCCATATACTCTGCCTTTATCGTATACAAAGCCACCGTTGACTATAAGATAGACTTCCAACTAATTAGCGCCTTTGCTAAAATGAACAAAATAGCTAGTTGTAGATCGTCGCTTATCCAAATCACCTGCATAATCAGAATCATAGTATCCAACTATGCATTGAACAAGTGATTCATCCTGCTCGAACGTCAATCCAACATCCATGGTATTATAGAGATACTGTTGAATCCATTTCATACATTGCCAAAGACCCTTGCCCTGATCATGCATGTACCTGCTGACAACACTAACAACCTGTGAAATACCGAGTCTTGTATACACCATTGCATACATCAAGCTTCCAACTACATTTTCATATGGGACTTTCACCCTGTATTCTTGCTTTTCATCAGTCTTCAGAGATAATTGGCTACCCAGTTTCAAATGAGGAGCAAGTGGATTACTTACATGTTTTGTATCATTGTACATACCAAAACATTGTAGTATATTCTTCAAATACTGCTTCTGTGACAACCAAAGTTTTCCCCTCTCTCTTTCCCTATTTATCTCCATGCCGAGAATCTTCTTGGCTTCCCCAAATCCTTCATCTCGAACTCTTTACTCATCTGAGCCTTCAATCTATAAATCTCAACTTTACTCTTTGCTACAAATAGCATATCATCAACATATAAGAGTAAGTAGATGTAGGAACCATCTTGAAGTTTGCACAACTACACACAATGATCATATTTGCTTATTCTGTACTTCTGACCCTGCATGAACTTATCAAATCGTTTGTATCACTGTCTCAGAGATTGTTTCAGTCTGTACAACCATTTGCTAAGTTTACAAACCCAATCTTCTTTACCAGCAACCTTGTATCCTTCTGAATGAGTCATATAGATTTACTCTTTCAAATTACCATGTAAGAACGCGGTCTTTACATCAAGTTGAACTAGCTCCAAATTCAATTGCGCTACCAAGGCTAACAAAATTCTAATGGAGGAATGTTTAACAAATGGAGAAAATACCTTATTATAATCAATTTCCTCCATTTGAAAACGATGAAGGAATTTGAGCGCTGATGTAGCTAAAAGCCACCTTCATAGTGGATTCATTAGGGTCGTCACCTTCTACCCAACTAGTATTTAGCCACCAATCTTTCCTTGTACCAAATGCTTTCTTTATCAGGAAATCCTTCTTTCTTTGTGAATACCCATTTGCACCGTGCACCCAATTGGCTACCTACCTTTTGGTAGTTTTGCCAGCTTCCACGTAATGTTCTTCTTGAGAAATTGCATCTCCTCTTCCATTGCTCATGCCCAATCGCCATATTCTGCGCGGCGAATGACCTCTAGATAGGTAGATGGAATATTATCATCAGTAACTGGAAATGCATAAGCTACCATGTCAGTGAAACGAGCTTGCTTCTAAATTTCTCGTCACTGCCTTCTAACTGCAATTCATTCTGATTGCTGTAAAGGTTCTTGGGTCGAACCTCTTTATCATCTGACTCTTCTACCATAGGAGAGTCACTGGTGGTGCTACATGTTGTGTTCACCATTGTCTACTCAAACTCTACCTGTTTTGGAGTACACTCCACATGTTGCGGAGTACTATCACCTTCCTTCGGATTCACCTTCTTCAATATGGCAGATTTATCAAAGGTAACATCTCTGCTGATAATCATCTTCTTTACCTCAAGATACCACAAACGGTATCCCGTCACTCCAACATTGAAGCACATGAAAAGATTTTTTTTTGCCCGTGGATCCAACTTTGATCCAATCACATGATAATATGCCATAGAACCAAAAACATGCAAAGTATCATAATCAGTTGCAGGTTTTCCAGACCATACTTCTTTTGGAGTTTTGCCACCTATAGCAGATAATGTCAAATAATTGAATAGATGTTGAGTGTACTTCACCACCTCAGCCCAAAACTTCCTGTCTAACCCGACATTAGACATTATACAACAAAATTTCTCCACAAGAGTCTTGTCCATACGCTCAGATACCCCATTATGTTGCAGTGATTTCTAATAGTAAAGTGTCGAACTATGCCACAGTCTTGACATACTTTCAAGAATGAATCACTGGTATATTCTCCTCCATTTTCAGTTCGGAGAACCCTGATTTTTCTCCTTGTATGGTTTTCAACTTAAGCTTTCCACTAAAGAAAAATTCCAAACATTTCATCCTTGTTCTTCATAGTAAACACTTCATCCTTGTTTTTCATAATAAACACCCAAGCTCTCCTAGAAAAATCACCAAAAAGTGACAAAATAATATCTACCTCTGATGGACGGAGTCTTGGTAGGTCTCCACACATCTGAGTGCACATAATCCAGAATACCCTTGGTATTATGAATTACAGTGCCAAAATTCACTTTTCGTTGCTTTCCCAGAACACAATGCTCATAAAATTCGAGTTTGCAAGTCTTAGTACCTTTCAACAATCCCTGGTTGGCAAGAATTTGCAAGGATTTTTCACCAACATGTCCCAACCACATATGCCATAGCTTTGTTGCCTCAACATCCTTCTTGGTGCTAGATGTTGCTGATGATAATATCCCCAAAACTATACTACCTTTGTAATAGTACAAATTTTTTTTTCTCACGCTTTTCAATATCACCAGTGCTCTATAAATTGCTTTAAAAACTCCATCTCGCATCATCACAACTAGGCCTTTAGATTCTAAAACCTCCAATAAGATGAGATATTTTCTTCAACTTTGGCACGTACCACACATCCCTCAATATTCTGGTGGATCCATCATGATTTCGCAGCTTGATCAAACATATCCCGACTGTTTTACATGGATTATCATTACCGATACAGGCAACTCCACCATTGAGTTCTTCAAATTCAAAGAACCATTCCCGAATAAGACACATATGATATGTACATCCTGAATCCAATATCCACTCATCTGGATACGATAACGTCGAAGGCATGACCATTAAAAAAAAATCTAATTCCGCATCACTTTTGAATTCTGCAACATTTGCATCTTGCGGAGTCTTCCCTTTCTTTTTCAACTTTGGACAGTCTTTTCTTCATTGTCATTTCTCATGACAGAAATCACACTCATCTTTGGCAACAACTCGACTTTTTGATTTGGACCTTCTTCTTCTCCCCTTAGTTTGGCTTTGTTGACAACTTCTTGCCACCAATGCTTCTTCTGATGTCGTTATTTGGTTTTCATCTTATCATGCTTTCTCAATTCATGACTATACAAAGCAGAACAAACAACATTTAACGACACATTTTTCATCCCGTGAAGTAACAAATGTTCCAATTCATCGAGAAGAGATGATAACAACATCAAAGCCAGATCTTCATCCTCAATCTTCACATCTAAATTCAACAGTTCTGCTACTAATTGATTGAACATTGTGATGTGTTCATTCATAGTAGTATCTGGTTGGTAATCAAATCGAACAATCTTTTCTTCATAAGGAGCTTGTTATGACCACTTTTCTTCAGAAACTTGTCCTCCAACGCCTTTCACAATTGGACGTAGAAGTCTCATTTTTGAAAGCATACTTCTGCTCTCTAGACAAACATGATCGAATTGTTCCGCACGCCAACCGATTAATGATGCTCCAGTCTCTATTTTCTACCTCTTCTGGTTTTTTTTCCTCAATAACAATATCAAGACCTTGGTAGAAAAGAGAGTCCAAAATCTCTCATTGTCACATTCCGAAATGGCCAGTACCATCAAATATTTCTAGCGCCAACTTCAGACTGGACAGCGGAAACTTCGACCATGATGACGAGGCACCTGATGCCCCTGATGTAATATTTGAAACAACATCCTTTGTTTCTTGATCTTTATTTTTCATTACATACTCAATAAATAATATTCAATATTACAACAATTACAAACAACCAAAGATTTCAAAATGACCAAAATAATTCTTTTTGATGTGTAAGATCAGTCAAAACTGCAACCACAAAGTATATTCATACAGAACATTGGCGTGGAACACACCTTTAGTTCAAAATGGTTAAAATAATTCTTTTTTAATATAGAAGATCAGTCAAAAACTGCAAGCACATAACATATTCAGATAAAATATTAGCTTTAATACCAATTGTTGGAAAAAATTGGATAATTTTTCTAATGAAACAAAATAATATTAAATATTAAACAAAAATAAAACACCAAAAAAATTAATAACAAAATTAACAAAAATAGTTTTCCCCCACCAAATTTCCCATCTTACGATGTGGATAAATACAATTGTGCCAAAAATCAACAACCAACAAAACTTGGACCAACCAAATCAACACTGTGCCCTACTAATTGCCTCTTTAGATCCGCCCTTGTACCCTGCCTACACAGAATCGCCGTTCATGAACCTGACTTATCTGTTCTTTTGGTAGCAAATTAACAATTTTCTCAGTAAGTTGTACTCATATCTGTGATACTATGATTGTAACAAATTTACATGAATTTAAAATCTTATTAGGAGAAAAAAGTTACAAGAAAATTTACATGGATGATCTCCTTCAAAGGAACGATTACAGTAATTTGATAAAACCTAAAACAAACTATGACTTTTGGAGTTCTCGGAAGCATGGTATTTCTCTTCTCCTATTCTGCAGGCCTCTTAGGTTGGTCCGTGCGACAGTCCAAGCCGGTGGTGATTAGAACGGCTTCTCTTGACCCTGGATTTGATCGGAGTTCGGCTTTGGAGGCGGCACACCGTTTTTTTAAGGGTGTGCCACCGGTTATCTCCAATTTCGCATCCTTTTTGCTCATGTTTAGTTGCAAACCGGGCCTTTTGGGATATCACTTTGGTTTAGCTTTTATTTTCGGTCTGGTCTTGTAATTTTTAATCAAAGAAGAAAAAAAATCAATACGAAAATCCTTTAACAAAAATAGAAAGTGGAAAGAAAAAAGCTATGACTTGTGGAAGAAGATACAACCTTTTATCCCAAAAAAATGGACAGTAAAACCGAGCTTCTACATTAATTAAAAAAAAATTCCACAAACAATCAAAAAATCTAAAAGAATATTTGAAGCACAAAGTAAGAAAAATTCGGACAGAACAAGAAACGTCGAGACAAATATTTGAAGAATAAATTTCTCAAGCAACCGCGTGAGGGTTGATGAATTATATCTTAGTTTTTCTTAATTAATACATAGAAAACAAACTGACAAAGAGAATATTGAAATGTCAAATCATATGAATTTGGTAAATTCTCTGTCACGTTAACATTATTTTTTCTGTTTAATCTAGAATACTCAAACCATTCAAATCCCTAAAATTTTGTACATGAATCCGCATGTTGAGAAATGGTTAATATATACTTGTTTTCTAATTTTATGTTCAGAAGAAAAGAAAAAAGAATCGGGTTTGATGTGTTTGATGTGTTTTATCTTTCCCAAAATATTTCATTTCGCAGTTAGCTAACTGGCAAATGAAAATTTAACAAACGTTTTATTCAAAAAAAATTGTGACATATGATATATAAGCAAGCAAACTAGGTTATAACTTGAGAAAATTATACAGTATTTAGGTGTTTGATGTATGTATTATAGATGGAGGTAGTGCAGGTTTGGAGAGTTTGCTGCAACAACTTTGCTCCTACAATTAACAAAAAAAAAAAAACTTTGCTCCAACCAAACACTACAAGCTTAAGTTGATCGATCCTTTAATATATTTCAATGCATTTTCTAAAACAATCATAAATAAACAAAAATGTCAGCATGTATAACTATTCTAGTGGAAACGAAAACACACACGTACTATTACGGAAAAGTTCTTAAATTTTAAAAGAGACATATACACGCATATCTACTTAATACGGAAATCAATTCATGTATGTGTGACTTCAAATACTTGTAGGCTCTTGGTTGATCGACCATCATATATATATGTCTGATGTATATATTTACTTTTTTTCTTTTTGTGATAAAGATATATTTACTTCTTCTTTTTTGAGTAATTCTGTATCAAAATTTTTGGTTTAGCTGATCCCAAGATACGATTAATCCTAAATTTCCGTGAACTACGGTGAATTCAATTTAAAATGTATGTAGTAAAAAAATATGTAAATATATTATGAACCATCTCCCAATATCAATTGCAAATCTTTTTTAACTACAATCACATAAAAATCGCCACCCTCAAAAGGGTAAAGTTCGAATGTGGTGAATTTATCAATTATTCCTTCGATAGATAGTTCAAGTATATATCGAAAGGTTTTTGGTAGGCCAATGAAACATCTTTTCTGAACGGTTGAAAAAGTAATCGTGAAAATGGATCTATTCATAACAAATACAAAATTAAGGTGGTATGTATACATTGTTGGTACGTAGAAATGATGGGTTTAGAAGAAGCCATGCATTAGATAACAAAACAATGATCGTCGCCTTGCGTGCATGGGAAAGGTTCGTTTAGTCCAACCACGTAATCCTTTGTTTTTTTGGCTTTCACATCTTTGTTGACCAAACTTACCATTATTATTGGAGTTTTTGTTTAATACTAAATTTCTCAATAAGTTCACCTTGGTTTCCTCCCAGTACCAACTCGTTTTAATATACCCTAAATGTCCAATTTCATTTGTCAGTTTGGTAATATGAATTGAAATCCATTCGAATTGAACGCTGACTAAATAAGTAATTAAATGATCTTCATACCCGAAATAAATATAGCTTATCTAATCCATCTACGAAGAAGATTAGTTTATATAGATTTGATTTACCAAACCTCCCGGAACAACGCATTACCACAAGGGATAGTGTGCCTCGATATGACCACATAAATTTCAGTAATATTTTTGCCCTTAATTTAGAATGTTAAGCGATAATACTATTCTGACCAAAAAAACAACAATTGTATTCTATATTAAAAAAACTCTAAATGATATAACGGAAGCCACATAAAGTGGAAAGAGAATACGTATATGCATAAATTCGAAAAAATACTAATTATTCCTACCAAGGATTGGTTAACAACATAATTGTGACAGATTATATTAGCAGCCAAAATTTTGCAATCAAAAGGCAACCATTTTTATGGATTTTTAAGGTAAACATTTTTATGTAAATCATTCACAAACATATCGCAATTTGTCTCAAAGTTTTCTCAGTTAAATATATAGCAAAACAAAACTATTTCATTCTTGACCGAGTGGCACTGTGGGCTAGTGGTTTCCACTTTTCGAAGAGTTATCCCAAAAATTTATAGGTCGGAGATTAATTTTCCCAAAAATTAGGTCATAAGCTTAGCCTTTATATTATTCATTGGCCATCGACCTCATTCATTCTTGTCCTTGGACACATATGTGGTATGTCAAATGGACAAAGGATAATGTGAACCACACTATGTATTTGTTATGTTACGCATCTTTACCACAAATTAGGATATCGTGGTTTTATCAATTATTGCATTTAAAGTCACCTGGATCACATTCTAGATGATGTCAACTCGTTTCAAATCTCGGAGTGAAAGTGGTCTAATAAGACAGTTGTCAAATTTCTGCTCTGACTTAAATTAGAGTTAACAAAAGGTTCCATGTATTGATTTATAAATGTTTAAAGCTGTAATGAAAATCAGCAGATAATTGTTTTCTTCACAATATGCTTGAAAATTACGTCAGCTCATGGAACGCATTGGCTTCGTCGCTAGCTAGATGTAGATTTTTCCGTATCAAAAGAAACGGCGACATAGATTTTGTCTAAAAGATTAGTTAATAAGAATAACAAAAACAAAAACATTAGTCAAACAAAACACATTAAATAAAGCCAAGTGTTTACGGCCGAAGAATTATCACACTATTATCGATTAAATTATCATCAAACTTCCACGAAACTGTATATAAATACCAAGTCCTAACCTCAAGCTTTTGTAGTCTTGTCTTAGAGGAGAGATAAGACAACCTAGTCAGAGAAAGATGGGGAGGTCGCCTTGTTGCGATGAGAATGGTCTAAAGAAAGGGCCATGGACTCCTGAAGAAGATCAAAAGCTTATTGATTATATTCATAAACATGGCCATGGAAGCTGGAGAGCCCTCCCCAAGCTCGCAGGTTTCTTCCTTTTCTTAGTCTCTTGACTCGATCCATTGTTTTATATAAATAATCTCGTATATATAGTTTTGTATGTATGTATGGATTGTTGAATTTTGAAACTTTTCTTTGTAGATTTGAATAGGTGTGGAAAGAGTTGTAGACTGAGGTGGACAAATTATTTGAGACCAGATATCAAAAGAGGAAAGTTTTCAGAGGAAGAAGAGAAAACAATCCTCCATCTCCATTCCATTCTCGGAAATAAGTAATTCATTTCAACATATATTCATTCTTTGTTATAAAACTTTGAATGAAAATTCGAATAGTTAATTTGTTTTCTATCATGTATAGATGGTCCGCTATTGCTACACATTTGCAAGGACGTACTGATAATGAGATCAAGAACTTTTGGAACACACATCTAAAGAAGAAACTGATCCAAATGGGGATCGATCCCGTTACTCATCAGCCAAGAACCGACCTCTTCGCAAGCTTACCTCAACTCATAGCCTTGGCAAACTTAAAAGACCTCATTGAACAAACATCACAATTCTCATCCATTCAAGCCGAAGCAGCTCAACTAGCCAAGCTACAATATCTCCAATGTATGCTTAATACTTCGGCTTCATTAACCAACAACAACAACAACAATAGCCCAAGTAGCATTCTCGATATCGATCAGAACCATGCCATGAACCTCTTAAACTCCATGGTCTCTTGGAACAAAGATCAAAACTCTGGTTTTGATCCGACTCTTGAACTCGAGGCTAACGATCAAAATCATTATCAAGGCTTATTTCAACTAGGGTCTATCATTGATCCAACCACCCAACCACTCCAACAACAAAAATACCATATAAACAATAGTCCTAGTAGTGAGCTACCATCACAAGGTGACCCACTTCTTGATCATGTCCCTTTCAATCTCCAAACACCTTTGAATAGTGAAGATCACTTTATAGACAATTTGGTCAAACATTCAATTGATAATGATCAAGATCATGAACATGATGATCCATCTTCATGGAATCTCCCTTCTCTTATTGACCACCACAACCCTATCAATGTCACGCCTTCTCTTCCTCACAACAATCCGACGGATGCAAGTAGTAGCTCAAGCTATGGCGGTGGTGACGCTGCGTCGCTTTATTGGCCTGACTTTTGCTTCGACGAAAGCCTCATGAATGATATTTCTTAGTTACTCTTGGTTTAATGTTTTTATAAATTCTATTATTAGGGCTCCAATCATATACATATACCCACGTCTAGTCGAGTGTTATGTCTCGTCAAGCTGAGTTGTTTTAGAAGAAAAAAATATTTTATTTGTTTTGTTCGTCGTTTTAGTGTTTTGTATGGTCAATGTGTAGTCCGTTTATACATTCCTTTCCGTTTTGATTTTTATGTAATTAGACGCGACATAGATGTTTTTTCTTTCTTTGTTATAACGACACGACACATATGTTAGAAGTATTGGAGTACAAAACTTTAAATATATAATCATTTTCTTACATAAAAAGTTATTGATGCTTTCGATTATTAGTGATTTTCTTTCATATAATCTTTGTCAAAGTAGTGAACTAATTTTTCAATTATTTATATTTAAATGCACGACTAACCTATGAAGATTTTGTAAGCTCTTTAAAATAATAACTAATCAACTCTGTAACCACTCCGAAAGGGGCATCGAGTTTCCTGCGAGAGTGGTTAGACAATATTTTCTGCTTGTCTTTCAAGATTTGGACTCCTAAATTAACTATGATTTTCTTAAACCCAAACTTAGATTCTGAAAGCTAAGGGCACCTCCAATGGGGTTCTTAGTGAGTTTCTTAGAAGGGTTCTTAGGATTAAGAGAAAAGAGAGAATGAGAAAATTTTCTTAAATAAGAAACTTTAGAAACTCTTAAAAACCCTATAAGAACCTCATATTATATTTGCTTTAATATAATTGGTTATTTTTTAAAAAAAATTTAAAATTAAATCATACAATTATATTTCATTAAAAATATTGTTATAATATTTCTAAGAGATTCATTTGAGTTTCTTAACCATTGGAGATGTTCTAAGTGTACGCTGGTGCATTTAATTAATTTTTCTAATGAGAAATTTCGTGACCATGCCACAAAATCAGCAAGAAATTTGCAATAATTAGATTTAAAAAAAAAAAATTATCTGGGTTATTTAGGCTTAAGCATCGGAATAAAGGAAATAAGTTCAATTTTTTGCAATAATTACACCAATACAATTATTAGGAATTACAGACAAACCTGACTAATCACATGGTTAGCTGACTCATGGAAAAAAAACAACCCACCAAATTGATGCTAGGCCGAAACCAAGACTGTTTAAAATGGGAATATAATTCATGACAGAAAGATCCATACTCCTTGAAAATCTTAACTCCTTTTCGAAGACAATGAACTACTAAATCACAACAAGGTTACCTTGTCAACTAGACTAGTAGATTTGCAACTCATATAAATAAATGGTAGAACCTTTTGTATGGTTCCGCAACTATTTGAGAAATTCACTCAATTTTAAATTAATATCTTTTTTTCTTTAGATACACATGGTAAGAATCTTCCAATAGAAATGCTCTAAATCAAGAAACCATCTATACACTATTAAAAGAACGTCAAATTATAAACTCTCTAAATCTTTGCCTGAGAAGCATCATATATTGTAACGATTTTCAAACTTGCCTGTAGAATCACTTGACCTAGAACCTGTTTACACCAGTCATGATATCATAAAGAAAATCCCTTTATTTTGGCCTTTTTATCGACTCTTTTCCTAAGAATTTCTAAGAATATGAATGGTATAGATAGTGCATATAGCCAATATATATATATCTCCTACTATTGATGCACTATTTAACTAATTTGTCTTTGAGTGCAAAAATAGGAGAAATACATGCAGATATGTGCTACATAAATATTGGTGTTGTCCACCCTCATTTTGTGCAGCTCAATGCTTATTTAAAAAAAAATTAAAAGAATAATTTATTTTTTTCTAAAAATTCCTACACCTCTTACTCTATACATACATATCCAAAACAAATCACTACACATATAATACTCTCCTTTCTCATCTTTGGAGTAAAAGGCAAAAATTTTACATTAATATAATTAATTATATTTACACAACATTCATAAGTTATTTGTATAGTTTATGTCATACATCTATTATATCTATACTTATAAATAGTACAAAAATATAATTTGTAGATTTTTATGATTTATTTTTTTAATATGGAGATTCAACTAATAAGTAAAACAATTTTATGTATGTAACCTTATAATTTAATTATAAACAAAAAATAGTTAATTTGATAGTTGATTTTTCTTGTGTTAAATATAGATTATAATATTAAAATTTATTTAGTTCAATTAATAAAATATAAGTAAATCTTTTTCTTGACAAAGTTAAATATTATCTAAAAAGATAAACATCTTATACATAAATATGGAAATAGTTATTTTATGCAATGGAATATGCACTGTAACAACGACACTTAACATATTATGTAGTTCACTTAAATACAATAAACATAAATACTATAGACGAGAACAAATATTCATATTTATGAACCCACTATGTAATATAAGTTTTAATGTTGGATTTCTTCTTTATAAAAAGTGATAAAAATTTTATATACGTATGTCATACTTCTCATACTATTTTGTATACTAAATTATCTTTTAAAGAAATTAGTGTATTGTCATTTGACATATTTGATAAAACTTAACCTCCTTTTCTTAATATATATTATTATAAATAAATTCTCATCAAATATACTTATAAGTTACAGTTATAAGTATAGTTTGAGTAATACATATAAATTTATTAATATGAATAATATATTTAAAATATAGTTTTAAAATTTTTTATTCATAAAAATATTTATATTGAAGCTATTTTTATAAATAATAGTAAGTTAAAATTATAGTTTATTAAGTGATAAAATACTTTCAATTATTTACATGCAGATTAATTAGTTTAATAATTTAATACATGTTACCTTATAAATTATATTTAATTTTAACTTACTCTAAGTTGATATGATTATCTTTTATAATATAGAAACATGTGGTACTTACACAATACATCATTTAGTATTTGACTTTTGTTTGTTCTAATCTAATATTACTTATATTATTTTTAAATTGTAAATACGATGTGGCATCACCGATAAAACCCTAATTGTTTTGTGCAAGAAGACACCAGTTTTCCCACAAAAACATTGGTTCAAATAATTACTATTTTTTTCAAATACTAGAAGGTGATTTCAATAATCCCATGTGTATTTGTTACAACATTAGTGATATAGATATATTTTGTTTACTATTTAACAACTTTGTACGTTCTAGAAGTACCAATGTATACATTTTTTATTTAAAAAATTAGACATAAAAATATGATAATGGTGTACTCTGCATTTGAAAACATTTTCATCGCAAAATAATAATAATAATAATAATAATAATAATAATAATAATAATTATTATTATTATTATTATTATTATTATTATTATTTCTACATCCGTGATATCTACATCTAATTGATGGTAGAGATTAAAGTTTAAAATTTATACCTTAATATATTTTTACATAACGAGAGACTAATTCTTAAGTCATGTAAATTAGATATTTTAGTTCATTAGACTAGTCAACTCATATATTACCCTATTAATAGGAGAGAAGTTAAAACTTTTTATGCTAAAGAAGATAAACTAACGGCTAAACCACTAACTTAATAGTTTTTTGAACTAAACAAATTTGATTTTTATTTTATCGTCAATACTATATTTTTTTGTTTTTAACTTTTGTCGTCACACTATTTAAATAAAATTTGTATAACGAAGAAAATTTCAAATGGATTCTTAGTTGAGAAATAATATTTTTTGAGTTGTAGATCAAGGAATTGCTATGATCCATTACCGTTTCAAATATCCTACACCCTTTGGTAGAGACTTTTTAGTTGAAAAGTTCAACCATGAATTCGATTATAACATTAACTATTTGTTTTCAAAGAAAAACTTGATCAACTATAAAGAAAAAACAAGAAGTACATGCATCTTACGGGAAAAAGGATATCTCGGTTGATCCTATTACATCTATGATATCTAAGATCTGATTCATGGTGGAAAGATCATGATGTAACTCCCATAATGTCTCTCACAACCAAATTAAATTTATATATACAAACAATTTGAAAAAAAAAATTCTAATCTTATTAAGGTAATAAAATTATTTAAGTGAAAGCCGCTATAATTTTGGGATATGATGCAAAGATGTTTCATATTACATAATATGCAGTCGCAGTCTCAATACTTTGTGCACCAAATAAGAGAAGAGTTAACGAATGAGGGTGCTAAAGGTTATGTATATGCAGAAACATATGGTGGTGATATACCATAAACTTAAGTTCCCGAGACACAAGAAAATGAAGAGGTTTATCGCGTTAACATTTATGACGAAACACATCCTTCAAATGTGTTTATCCATGAGAATATACGTAAATATTCTCCACCGGCTCATCAGTTTCAGATTCCTACTTCTAGAGTTCAACAACAAGATGGAATAAGACATAGATGTAGTTCGCAAATAGGGCAAAAAAACTCATGAACCTCTATAAGGAGTGGTTCATGAGGAAGTCGAAGAAGACAATCAATTGGACACAATTTTGAAAAATACAATGACTAGCATTAGTGAGATTCAGTGCCAAAGTTTATAAGAACTACGCCCAAATTTTTTTACCAAGAAGATAACGATATATTGGATACGGCTGTCGAGATATTTGGAGCTCTCGAAGAACATTGTATTTTATTGTGAATTCACTATTTCATTTGAAGAAGAAAGATTTTGGCGTAAGTATTTCATTGATAGAAGTGAAAGCACCATTTTAGACAAGCTACAAGTTTTACAAGCTACAGTTTTTACAACCTCTAACTGAATTTATACCGGACAATGAATATGTGGGGAAGTGGTTAGTTTTAAGACAAAATTTTGGGATTCCCAATTCAAGCAGTTTTTCTTTTGGTAGTCTATCTTCTCGTGGTAATAATTCATGGGTCAAACTTCTGGTTGGCAATGGGGTACACCCCAAATGCCCCAAAATGGGGTACACTCCCAATGCCTCACAATGGAGTATATCTCCAAATATTCCGCAATGGAGAAAATAAAATACTTTGTCACAATGAGATTAACAATGGGGTACACCTCCAAAGACTTCATAATGAAGTTTGTTGCCAACTGCTCAACAATGGAGTACACCTTCAAATACTCCATAATGGAGTTTGTTGCCAACTGCTCAACAATGGATTCACCATAAAATGTTCCACAATGCGTTTCTCCAACGAATATTCAATGTGGATTCTTATTGGAAATGAAATTAAAAACTACAACAAATTCTCAACAAAGAGTTTCACATGAAGCATAAGATCTTTTTTCAAAAACGTTGTCAGAAAAATATCACTAGAACTTGGTTTCATAAATTATTCTTCAGAATGTCAAATACCATGAATACGTAGACATAAGATTATTCAACATTTGGGAAAGTAAACAAGGACCAAATTTAAATAAAAATCATCAAAGTGATTCATGATATGAAGATTAGCATAATAGCGCTTGTGTTTTGTTAATAACAATTATGTTATGTTTTGCTTTAAGTTTTTATAATATCTTTTATGTATTATGTATTGTTGATTAATGTCATGTTCTTTTTTTAATCTCATGTTTATAGTGTTTTGAATTTTCGTATATGTCAATTATGATCACAAGCTGTCCACAATTTAAGTTACATAGAGGCAATTGATTTATGGATTTAAAAAATAAAAAAATAATTGCAAAATTTAATAATTCAACCATCATTAAAGTACTACAACTGACTTTTAAATATGATTCATCCAAACATATGTTGGTATCGGTGGAGGAACATATGTTGGTATCGGTGGAGGAACATTTGGAGTCGAGTAGAAAAAAATAGTGTTGTTTATCTTCAGTTGCTAGGAATGTCACTTAATAGTTTTAGATCGTTGTGTAATAAACTGCAAACGAATTATGAGTTAAAATCTGTATTGAATGTAAGTATTGAAGAGAGTGTGTCCATGTTTATATGAAATGTGGACACAATGAAGTTCAAAGTGATGTTAGATTACGATTTGGATGAATGCAAGAGACGGTGAATATAAATTTTGAAGTTTTTAGAGACTGAGTTTCTTACTTTTGATTATATCAAGATTACAACAAGACATGAGTAAGATGACATAGAAAAAGGAAAATAACTAACGGAAATCTTATGGCAAATATTATGGAAAATATTGCTAATATGTTATAGGCGAATCAAAATACTTTACATTAATTTATTAATTTTACTTTTGTTTGTGTATTGTATTTTGAATTTATAAAATTACGTGTTAAAAGTATTAAAATAATATAAATTTTTTAAATTTAATATAGTTTATGATATTATATATATTCCATAAAATATTTCTAAAATGTGTTTTATTATATTTTCTATTTTTTACTGTTCAATCACTTGATATGCACTTTTCAATATTCATATATATATATATATATATATATATATATTATGGATTGCTTGATCTGTTTGATATGCACTTATTCTGCATGATCTGCATTTGTTATGTCAGATTCATAAAGAGAAAAATGCTAACAAAGATGTTTTCCTCATTGCTTAAAGTGTGACTGTTAAAAACCATTGGCAATCATATTTCTCCTCTAAATTAACCTCTTAGTTGGTGACCCTCTTCCCCCGGAGAAAAGGATTATCCATGTATAATTGTTATTTGTTCCTTGTTTTGTTGGTCTGATTCTAACTTTGGATTATTATTACTCTTTTTTTCTTTGCTGGTGAAAGTTTTGGTAAAAAATGCAAAAAGAAACTCCAGTTAATTTCAGTTTTATCTAAAAGATTGACAAAAATTAAGGTGTAAATTAAAACCTAACATATTCTAATGAAGAAAATAAAACTCCAACCTATTCCAGCTGAGCAAATAAATATCCAACTTATTTCATGAAGGAAATAAAAATAACTTTTTCAAAGTATATAAAAGCCCTTAGAATATATTAATACTAAAATTTAAAAGGAAAACAAAAAAATAGTTTATTGCTTGGTGTAAAGTTTTGTTTTTCATTTAAAATTAAAAGAATCTTAAAATTAAAATAATATCACAGAACAATTGGCGTTTTAATACCAAGATGCATAATCTCAAATTTTCCTAATCACGCGACATTGATTTATCATTTTTGACATATATTTTTTTCAACATTATCAAATCCAAATTTCTTACATTCATTGTAAATTCAATAGAATAGGTTTTTTTAAAAGAAAAATGTTTATATAAATGGTATTAATAGAATGATTTTGTGATGAATTTGATTGAAGATCTCTCTTTCCATAGTTAGGGTCTTCAAATTAACATTCAAATATAATGTGAAATGATGTATGATAGAGATTTATTGATAAATATTTACCAATGCTTTAACACGGTAAGAACCAGTGATACCAAAAGCATACTCACCATTTTTTTCCCTATGCTATCTCTTATAAGTATTTATTATCTATTCTAACTATTCTCATATCGTTTATTACTTTAAACGCTTTGTGTCACCAATCATAAATATTGTTCAAGATATTGATGAAGTTTTTAATCTTTAAATACAAAACGAAACTTTAAAAACCAGGTGATAAAAATATATATTTTTTATTTTATATTTAAAGCTTAACATCAATAGATTTAAAGGTTTTTATTTACTTTAATTAAATAAGTTGAATTTTTATTCATTTTGATATAATGTGTTAGAATTTTATTTGTTTCGATTAAATATGTTGAAGTTTTATTTCTTTCGTTAAATAAGTTGGAATTTTATTACTTTTGCTGAAATATGTTCGATTTTAATATACGCCTCAATTTTTGTTATATTAGTTTAGTTGAAACTGAAATTAGCTGATGTTATTTTTGCAATTGTTCCAAACTTTTTTGAACTTTGAGTGAATTAGTCGAACTTCATTTGTTAAAAACAAAGAACATGTGGGACATTAATCATTAGATATAATCAATTGATTCAGAAATAGTCTCTGCTAAAACGGATTGTGTCAGGGGTTTCTGTCACGGTAGGTATAGATTTGGCCCTTTACTGCAGGCCAACAAAAATTGATTTAGACTCGCATTACAGGTTAGTTCAAAAAAAAAAAAAAAAAGAAAGACTCGCATTACACTAGCGATGACTGCATCTAGTGTCGTAAAAATAATAATTCAGAAGCTGCATATACTTTCCTATTGCTATGCAGCATATACTGTTTTATGATTATGATGACTATAAAAAGTTTGGAAATTTCTTTCCACATAACCTTTTATTCTATCATTTTCAGATTAGAAACTAAAAGGTCTACTTTTCAAAACTATTTAATTTACTATAGGAAGTTTCCGTGATTTGGAAAACCAAAAAAAAAAAGAAAAAAATTTCCGTGATTAATTCCATCTGAATTTTCAATTATATATAGACTCCAGATGTAAACTAAAACATAACAGTTGTTTATCTAAAATATTTAAATATTTCTCAGATATTTTGTTTCTGGCGGAGACAAAATCGGATTACATTATCAAGTCAAGAATCATGTACTCAACTTATTTATTTAATTTTACTTTTTTATACAAAAAGTTTTCAGACAAGAAAAAAAAAACATAGGAAAAGCTACAGAGACTCTGCTTTTAAGACACGGCAAGAAAGTCAACCAACGAAGCCCAACACAAGGAAAGAGACGATTTTCCAATTTAAAAAAAAAAACAAACAACAAAAATTGAAGTCTACTCGTCGTCTTCCTCCACTAATTCCGTGGTTTTATCGAAGACTTTTGAGCAAAAGTAATTACATTGCAGAGTCTGTCAATAACCCTTTCGTCACGGTATTGCTCCAAGCCGCGTCTTGGTAGACTCCAAAAGATCCTTTCTTTATGGTTTTTGGAATCTGAGTTCTCCGATTTTGAGGTAATTCTCGACTGGGTTCTGTCTGATTTCGTGTTGTTTTTTTATAAAAGGGGCTTTGTCTTTTTGGGGGTTTAGGTTTTTCTTGATTATATAAAGTTTCAACATTTCTGGTGCTTGCAGGTTCTTGAAATTGAAGCAGATATTTCAAGATAATTGGTTTTTAAATCATGGCGAGGTTATGTTGCTTCGGTTCTTCTGACTACGATGTATGCAAAAACTCAAATCTTTTTTTTTTCTTTCCTGTTGGTCTTGTGTTTGATGGTAAAGCTAATTTTAGATATAAATGGAATCAATTTTGTGTGTCAAATGTGTATTTGTGTGTCAAATGTGTAAGACTTCTGAAATTAAGCAGTTTAAGATACTGTTTGATGAGTTTAATAAGAGGTTAAAATTTAGTCCTAATGTCTTATAAACAGTTTGTGTTCTTTGTTATATCTTGAGTACAATCTTTTTTTGATATAATTATGTGTTTTTATTTGGCCGCTATAGCTGGTGACTGGGAGAGCTTCAACTAGTTCTGGGAAAGGGAAAAATAGTGAAGGCGGGATCAAATTTGGTTACAGTTTAGTGAAAGGGAAAGCTAATCATCCAATGGAGGATTATCATGTATCCAAATTCGTGAAAATAGACGGTAGCGAGCTCGGTTTATTTGCGATCTATGATGGTCATTTGGGTGAACGTGTTCCTGCTTATCTACAGAAGCATTTGTTCTCTAATATCCTTAAAGAGGTTTGTAGAAATTTTCACTATTTTTTACTCCTTTTAAAAATTCTTCTATAATCTGAACCAGTTTTTGTGTGTGTGTGTGTGTGTGATTAGGAGCACTTTAGGTATGATCCTCATAGATCATTAGTTGCTGCCTATGAGAAGACAGACCAGGCCATTCTATCACATTCTTCTGACTTAGGCCGTGGTGGCTCCACCGCTGTAACTGCTATTCTGATGAATGGACGGAGTTTGTGGGTGGCAAACGTGGGTGATTCCCGGGCAGTTTTATGTCGAGGAGGTCAGGCAATACAGATGACTATAGATCATGAGCCTCATACTGAAAGGTTGAGCATTGAGGATAGAGGCGGCTTTGTATCGAACATGCCAGGTTAGTCTTTTAGATGATAATATCAAACACAGCAAATCAAGGAAAAGTTATCCAAATATCAGATTCGAAAATATGTTTTTGTTCTGTTTTTTCAGGAGATGTCCCTCGGGTTAACGGGCAGCTAGCGGTTTCCCGTGCTTTTGGGGATAAAAGCCTCAAAACACATCTACGATCAGATCCAGACGTTAAAGATTCATCGATAGATGATCATACAGATGTTCTAGTTCTCGCTAGTGATGGTCTATGGAAGGTAAAATAATCTTGTTTTCTTTTGAAGTGAAGGAATTGATTGGCGGTTTTTGCTTGATACAGTTTTGATGTGTAGGTGATGGCTAACCAAGAGGCGATTGATATCGCGAGAAGAATCAAAGATCCATTGAAGGCAGCGAAAGAACTAACAACCGAAGCGCTAAGAAGAGATAGTAAAGATGATATCTCTTGCATCGTCGTCAGATTAAGGTGATGTTTGAAACCACCAACAAGAAAAAGGATGAGAAAATTAGAGAATGGAAGAACCCAAAATAAATAAGTTTGCCATTGAAGAGTAGTAGAAGATGATTAAAAAGATTTTACTTGTGTTTTTTTCCCTCTGGTGTAAAATGGTTTATTGGTTTTTGCAATGTTTGGTAATTTGATTGGTTTGATTTGTGGTTTGTGTAAGTGAAAAATGAATCATATGATTTGGTCTTGATAAAAACAATTTATCTTCTGCTTTGATCTCAGAAGATTACAACAAGTGGGTGAGGAATGTATATAAGCTTGTTTTGCTTCTTCTGATCTCTGCTTTTGTACAGTCCCCATGTTCTCTCTTGTCATTGAAATTTGTTTGTTACAATACTATAAGGGTATATGAGAAGTACCAACTTTGGTTTATTAGAAATTTAATATCCAATTCTATATCCTTACGAATATATATTTGCATAAAATAGATGTTAATTTTTTTAATGAATATACTATAAGAAAAGAAAACATACATTTTAAATCTCATAGCAACTTTTTATAATGTTTATTTTCCCTTGTACATTATCAAACATGTATTTTGTTGGATGTCGAAATTTCCAGAAAATTTTGTATTTAACTTATGAATAAAGGTGAGAAATTCAAATCTTTGATATGAAACAAGAATCTAATTGAAAGAGATAACAAGATAGTTATATATTATGTTCATTTCATCCTCAATAATGTTCTATTTCAGTACATCTTCTTTCCACTTCTTGTTGTCTTCATATCATTTGCCTCTGCTCTTATTCATAATCTGGTTCTGCTTACAAGTCTCCATCTTTGCATGGTTTCATTTGCCTCATTCCCATCAGCCTAAATCATTATTTTCTTCATTTGTTCATTTTTGACATGGGAATTGGAGATATCAACATTGACTTTGTTGACTTTATCTTTGACATGAGAATTGGGATTTGATTACTTCCAATCTGACCTCTAAAAGCTGAACTGTAAGAGAAATGAACGGAGTTTTGGAGAGTCCAAAACATTGAATACTGAAACGGTGAGTTTTGGAGAGGGGTGCAATTTTGGGTGATTATAGAGGAGATATGGTTTTGCTTTCTTGTAGGTTACGATGGCTTCACCGCTGGGCATGTTGGCTCAGTCTTCGGGGGAGCAGTGGTCTTGTCGCGTTCCAGAGTTGGTGGTTCAGTGGAGGCAGAGGAAGTTTCAGGTACGGAGCATGTTTTGGAAAACAGAGCTGTGGCTGCGGAGGTTTTAGAGGAGGTTAAGGGTTCAATGGCTTCAGAGTTTGTGACTGTTCCAGTTAATTCAAAGGATTCAGTTGCGGTGTTAGGGACTGTTGTTGTTTCAGATGCTTCGAAGGGTTCATAAACTGAGCTGGTGACATATGCGGTTACAGTTTCAGGGTTTGCGTCTGGTTCTATGGTTGATGGTTACAGCAATGGTGTCGGATACAGAGACTGGGTGTGGCTCAGAGCTTGTTGCTGTTTCAGAAGGTTTAGGGGGTACAGAGGTTGTGTCGAGGGCAGAATATGTTGCTATTTCAGATGGTTCAAATGGTTCAGATACGGTGTTAGGCTCTGCGGCTGCTTCAGTTGTTTCGAATATTTCAGAAACTGCGATAGTTACAAAGGTTGTTAAGGTAGCATCTGTTGAGAAGATTTTAGTGGCTGGGAGTGAAACAATTACTATTACTGATTCTCCGGTGAATTTGCCGGGAGAACCACCACGAAAAACTTATTTGTCTGTTGTTCAAAACCTACTGTCATTGTCTAAGTACGATCTGACGATTACTTCGGAAGAGGGGAACTCTTTTATTGAGGTTCTAGATGAAGTCTTGAATTATCAAGTTCCTTTATGGGATAACTTGATTGTTGGTAAATTCCCAAAAGTTGCACCACATATCGCTAAGATTCACGTGATAGTGAATAAGATTTGGTGCTATGGGAATAAGGCTCTAAATATTGATGTTTTTGTAGTGAACTAAACTAAAATCAAGTTCCGCATTCGAGACAGAGTGATCAGAGATAAAGTGTTACATAGAGGGATGTGGAAGATAATCAATCTGCACTTTGGACAATGCCTTTTTGGTTACTCTCAAACAAGTTCCAGCTCCTTTCTTCTCATGGAAGGGGTTAAGTTTTTTTTTTATCAAGTGTGGTGGATGTGTCAAAGCGTCTCCATCCGGAAATAGAGTTATGCAACAAGTTTGATGAGGCAAAGGTGTTTGTGGATGTCGATTTGACTAAACCTTTACCGAGTTCCTTTTTGCTTTAAGTCAAAGCAGGGTGTGGAGTCGGAAGTTCTTTATCAATATCTTTGGCTTCCTCCAAAATGCAATACATGTTTTAAGTGGGAGCTTCCTCCAAAATGCAATACATGTTTTAAGTGGGACCATTTCTAGGCAGAAGTTAAGGTAGTAAGACAGGTGGAGGTTGGGAAGGAAAGGCTCCAAGTTACAACACATCCTGTGTATAAAGATGCAGATGTTAGTGTTGTAGGTGCGCATTCTGAGAGTATTGAAAAATCAAATGAAGCATGGGAAAAATTTTCTCCAAAAAAATAAACAAAAGGTGGGTTTCAATGAGAAAAGGTTTTGTCTATATAGGTATCACACCATCTCGGTATATGTGTTAGCGGGTCATTCTAATTGTGATATCTCGGAGGAGTTGCAGGTTCAAGAAATGGCAGCTAAAGGGTTTGAGAGATGTCAAGTAAATGAGGATGAAGGGGTTTCATCAAAGGTAGATAATAAACCTTCACGTATTTTCCTACCAAGAACAACTAGATATGTTTACAAGTCAGCTCAAAACACGCTCTCTAGTGTGGCGAGCAAGAAGTTCGCCAAACATAAATAATTTTATGTCGAGTTTCTTTTGGAATGTTCGAGGTTTCAACAAATCGACAAAGCATTCAATTGTTCGAAATTAGATTAATTCTGGTATGATGTAGTTTGGAGCTTTATTGGAAACTCAGGTTAAGGAAAACAAAGCGGAGAGGATCGTAGGAAAGTTTTAAAAAATTGGTCAGTTTTTTCAAACTATGATTCAAATCGTTTAGGGAGGATTTGGATAGTTTGGAGTCCCAAGTGAGACTAACACCATGCTTCACTAGCGGTCAGTTGATAACATGCTTAATTCTTATGGATGGTGATGAGGAGGAGATTTTCTGTTCATATGTCTATGCATCAAATTTTGTTTAGAAATCACCAGCAATCTCCAATGTTTAGAAATAAATCTTGGATGATAGTTGGAGATTTTAACGAGATATTGGATATCGAAGATCACTCAGGTTATGCAACATCTCTGTCAGTCACATTGGGTATGCGAGATTTCCAAGATGTAATCAAATTTTATTCGCTCTCAGAAATGACAACGCATGGTTCTCGTTATACATGATGTAACAAAAGAGAAGAAGGTTTGATATGCAAAAAAATTAGATCAGATTATGGTGAAGGATTCATGGTTTCAGATTTACCCACAATCATATTGTTGTTTTGAAGCGGGTGGATGCTCTGATCATATGCATTGGCATATTCATGTTAAAGCACCGCTTATTAGGCTAAGAAGACCGTTTAAATTCACCAACACTTTAACTACTCTGTTTGGATTTTTACCATTGATACAAAGTTGTTGGGCTGCTACGGATGAGCTCAGAGTATCAACATCGACTCTATTTTGTCTTTAAAAAAAGCTTAAGGCTTTGAAACCGAAAAATTCGTGAGTTGAGCAAACAAATACTAGGCGATCTGCAAAAAAAAAGAGCTTATGAAGTTCTTTGTGATTTTCAAACAAAAACCTTGCTGCAACCGAAACAAGTTTTAATGGAAGAATAGACGCATGTTTATAATAAGTGAAACCGGCTTTCGGTTTTAGAGGAAAGATTTATGAGACAAAGATCGAAATTGCATTGGCTGAAAATGGGAGATGGTAACAACATATGCTTTCATTAAGCTGCTAAGAACCAAGAGACTCAAAATTCAATTGAATCTATAAAGAGAGATGATGGACCTTTTGCTCAAAGTCAGTACGAGATTAAAGTGGAAGCAGAGGATTATTTTCATTCATCTTTAACTCGCTTTGTCCCGGAGTGTCAAGGAATGTATGTAGAGAATCTAGGGTTTTTGCTGGGTTTTACGTGTGATGAGGATGATAGTAGGATGTTTATTAAAGAAGTTACATAAGGAAGAGGTAAAAAAGGTAGTATTCGCTATGCCAGAAAACAAATCTCCGGGACTGCATGGTTTTACTTCGAAATTTTTCAAGGAGACTTGGAGAATTGTGGGAAATGACATTGTAGCATCCATACAATCATTCTTCGTAAAGGGATTTCTTCCAAATGGTTTGAACTCTACGATATTGGCGCTTATTTCGAAGAGGAAAAAAATCATGAGATGAAAGACTATCGGCCGATATCTTGTTGTAACATCTTAACAAGGTTATCTCTAAAATTTTGGCAAATAGATTGAAGCATCTATTACCTAAATTCATCTCTCCAAACCAATCAGCCTTTGTTAAGGATCGTCTTTTGATGGAGAACGTCTTATTAGCGTCAGAATTGGTAAAAAATATCATAAAGATACGGTCTTAGCTAGATGTGCGGTAAAAATAGACATTTCTAAGGCATTTAACTACGTGAAGAGCTTTGGGGTTGCCTGAAAAGTTCATTTATTGGTTGAATTTATGCATCTCAACGACTTCTTTCTCATTATAGGTGAATGGGGAGTTGGCTGGGTATTTCCAAAGCACGAGAGATCTCCGTCAAGGTTGTCCTTATCCCCTTATCTATTTGTGATCTGTATGTATGTTCTATCAAGACTATTGGATAAAGCGGAAAGAGAGAGAAAATTTGGATATCATCCACATTGCCAAAACCTTGCTTTTACCCATTTATGTTTTGCGGACGATCTATTGGTTTTTTCGGATGAAAAGAAATAATCAATAACAAGAATTCTACAAGTTTTCAAGAGTTCGCAGCAGCTTCAACTCGAAGGATAAGTCTCGACAAATCAACGTTTTTATGGCTGGGGTTTCAGCAGAAAACATGGACAAATTTCTTGAGCTATTCCTTTGGATAGCGGATCGCTTCCCATCAGGTATTTAGGTCTTCCTCTTTTGACTAAGCGTATGACTCTTAATGATTACATACCATTGATTGAAAAGATACGATCGAGAATAAGTTGTTAGACTGCGAGGTATCTCTCTTTTGCGGATCGGTTACAACTTATTACACCAGTTATTCATAGCCTCACTAACTTATGAATTTCAGCATTTCAGTTACCTAAAGCATGCATAGAAGAGATTTGATAAAATTTGTGTTGCGTTCTTATGATCTAGTCCAAAATTGAGCTAAAAAGGCTATAGTAGCTTGGAAAAATGTTTGTAACCATAGATAGAGGGAGGTTTTTGATTAAAGTTGATCTCTGAAGCAAATAAGGTGAGCTGTTTGAAACTTCTTTGGAGAATACAATCAGCTCATTCCTCGCTTTGGGTTAATTGGGTTAGAAGGCATTTAATCCGTAAAGGTTCTTTATGGTCGGTAAAGGAATCCTCTTCTCTTGGTTCATGGACTTGGAAAAACTGTTGAAGTACAGATTGTTGGCAGCTTCTTTGAGTAACATTGAAGTTAACAATGGAGCATTGACTGCTTTTTGGTTTGACTGGGATATTGGGATACCTCAAAATTCAATAGTGGAAAGTGTGTTATTAACACAAGAAAGTCGGCGTCACCGAGTAGATATCTTAAATGGGATTAAAGCTGCAATCATTTTACAGCAGCAAAAAGGGCAAACAAAGGAGCCGGATGTTGTCTTGTGGAAATTCAATGAAACAGAGTTTAAAGCGACATTTAATTCTAAAGCAACCTTGAAAATGATCCGAGAAGAGCAGCCGAAAAGAGTGGTTCAAGGGTATATGGTTCACACATAACACACCAAAATATTCATTCATGGCTTGGCTTGAGGTAAACAATCGTCTATCAACGAGAGATCGAATGTCGAGCTGGAATAATGGTTCTTCAACGGCATGCTCACTATGTGTGGAGCTAATGGAGACAGGAAATCACATCTTCTTCTCATGCCCATATTCAGCGAAGATCTGACATTGCCTAACAAGCAAGCTTCTTCAAAATCGGTACACAACACAGTAGGACATTCTTCTAGTTCTCGTCGACAAAAGTATAGGTAAACTAAAATTGTTCTTACTACAATATGCTTTTCAGGCAGCTTTACATTCAATTTGGAGGGAACGAAACAGTAGACAACATCGCAAACCGGCTAATCCTTACGCTCCACTCAACAAATTCATTGATAAGCAAGTCCAAAACAAACTATCAATTATTCAAACTATGGGGGACTCGAGATACCAGTAAGGAATGGAGACAAGGGTCACAACAAGATAGTATGTTATCAAAGATTTTTCATAGTGGGTTTTCTATTCATCAGCTATTTCAGCCATTTTCTTTCAAATTTTTTTTATCTTTTTATCTATTTCGAAAATTGTTTGTATTTTTTTTTTTTCCAAAAACTGGTTTTGTTCCAAAATGAGTTTTCCAGTTTTGAGTTTTAACGAGATAACCACTTATCGATTTGAAAAAATAAATCTTTTGTTTTTAATAAGTTTCAAAAAACAATTACATATGTAAAAAATTCTACTTTGAATGTAATTTAACTTAATACTAAAAAAAAAAAAACCATTGACTCTCAGAATTAGGGAACTTATCGTAGATTTGAGCGTTTTTATCTCTTGTACGCTTTATCTGAAATAACCTACTAACATAAAAGAAATTTAGTGTTAATTTATTATTTCTCAACACATATTGCTCCCTCCATTACTGTTTTTTTTTTTTGTATTTCAAACCGTTACTGTTTTTTATATTTCAAAATAAGTGTTTGTCTAGACTTTCAATGTAAAATTTTGGCATAAATTAATTAATGTAACCTCAACGTTAAATTCATAAAGAAAAGAATACTTAGAAGTATTATTTTTTAGAGGTTTCGATGTCCAGACAACAAGTGACGAATTTATGATAGATAGAAGTGGTTTCAAGCAATCGTTCCCCAACTCAAAACCTTCTCACAAGAACAGAAGTTTAAACCGTTCGGGCTTACTTCTCAACTTCATTAGTTCTGCAAAGTTAATTCATGCATTCAATATTATGAAAAAGTTTTTTTAAAAGAAGAAAGATACTACGAAAAGTGTAACAGTTTTCTCAAATTTTCTTACCTAGTCTTGTGGGTTATTATCACTTTTAGATTGTTCACCTGCAAGACAAAAAATGCTTATAAAGCATTTATTCATTCAATGCTAAGCTACAATAAAGTTATTAAAAAATGTTATGACTCGTGTGTTGTTATTAATATCTAGGGGTTACAGGTGGGCACGAAGCGAATATTCTGAATTTTGAATTTTGAAGTTATCCGTGATTTACTTTGCTAGGTCCAAATTAGTAAATTTTTGATTCGTATTCGTTTCGAAGCTAACCGAATATTCAAATGTCCCGATATTCGCTAAAATCTAAATTATTTGCGTGTAATTGTATAATGTTCGATGATGTTACCATTAGATACAACCGATATATATACATTAGAGCATATCTATGTGAATCTAAGGAAATCTAAATTATCCCAACAATACAAAGATATTGTGATAGATGAGTATATCGTATCTTAACACTCCCCCGCAATCGGAGCGGGAGGTTCACACACGCTTATACTGGAACGAAATTTTATGAATAATGGAGAGGGCAGTTCTTTGGTGAAGATATCATCATATTGCATAGCCAAAGGGACATGAAGAACTCGAACATGGCCAAGTGACACTTGTTCTCGGAAAAAATGTAAGTCAATCTTGACGTGATTTGTTCGTTCGTACTTGACCAGATTGGAGGAGAGATATATCGCAGAGACATTGTCACAATACACCAATGTCGCCTTGGAGAGGGGACAGCTGAGTTTGAAAAATAAGTTCCGTAGCCAAGTCGTTTCACCGACAGCATTGGTGACACCTTTATACTTAGCCGCAAAACTGGACCTTAAAACTATATGTTTTCGCTTAGAGGACCAAGATATAAGACTATCACCAAGAAAAAACGAATAGTCAGAGGTTGAACGACATGTAGAAGGACAACCAGCCCAATCAGCATCGGAGTAAACAACAAGGTCCGTTAGAGATGATTTTCGAAGTTGTAAACCATGTGATGCGGTACCTTTTAGATACCGGAGAATCCGCTTGAGGGCTATGTATTGATTCTCTCAAGGATCATGCATAAAGAGACAAACTTGTTGAACCGCAAAAGATATATCTGGACGTGTAAAAGTAAGGTACTGTAACGCACCGGCCAAACTCCGGTAAAGTGACGGATCAATAACTAGGGGGGGTGGCTCCGGCCTCGAGTTTGGACTTTCTATCAACCGGTGTGAGACAGGTATGGCAGTCAGACATTGTGGCATAATGAAGAATATCTGCGGCATAATTTGTTGACAAAGAAAAAGGCCAACCTCATTATATGTAAACGCAATACCAAGAAAGTAGTGTAACTGGCTGAGGTCTGTAAGCTCGAAGTCCTTGGCGAGCTCGATGATGATGCGATCCAATAATGTCGGAGAAGTCCCAGTAAGTCCAATGTCATCCATGTAAAGAAGAAGATAGGCCATGTTAGAGCCACTCCCGATAACAAACAAAGATGGATCCGACTTACTTTGAGTGAAACCAATTCGTAGTGCAACAGAAGCAAAACGAGTGTACCACACACATGGTGCTTGCTCGAGGCCATATAGCGATCATCATAAGAGGAACACATGGTATGGCTTTGACTTGTCAACAAAACCTGGTGGTTGATGCATGTATACCGTTTCTCGAAGATCATCGTGAAGAAAGTCGTTCTTCACGTCTAGCTGATGAACCGGCTAATCACGAGGTAGGACAACATGCAAGACGGCACGGATAGTAGCGGACTTGAAAACCGGACTGAATGTCTCATCACAATCGATACCGAGTTGTTGAGATTTTCCATTAGCCACTAAGTGTGCCTTGTAGCAAGGGAGCTTTCCATCTACACCAAACTTATGAGAAAAATCCACATAGAGCGCACAATGTTAGTAGCCGGAGGCCGAGGAACTAAGTCTCACGTTCCAGTTTTAATAAAAGCCTTATGTTCCTGCCCAATAGCTTTATCTCATGATCCTTTGTTGCATGTACATGTGATAAAGGAAGATGAGAAATAGTTTGTGTGTGAAGAAAAAGAGGAACTTGAGGCTTGGTGATTCCACTTTGGCTTCTAGTAAGCATAGGGTGGTGGCGAACCTGCACCGAAGCTGGAGGCGGAGGAATCCCGACAAGAGGATCTGAAACAATACACCGGGGGTGCCAACGGAGGTGGAGGTAAAGGATGTAGAGACGGTGAAGGTGGGTGACTTGGAACTGATGGCAAAAGGGAGAAAGGAAACAATGTTTCAAGAAATGTGACATGACTAGAGATGATGATTTTTCTGGTTGACAATTCAAGGCAGCGGTAACCTCTGTGATTGGCTGGATATCCTAAGAAAACACAAGCATAGGAACGAGGTGCTAACTTGTGATGAGAGGTTGAGTTAGTGTTAGGATAACATAAATAGCCAAAAACCCTAAGATGAGAATAAGACGCCTGTTGGTGGAAGAGATGAGTAAACGGAGAAAGGTTTTAAATAGAAGATGAAGTAAGGAGGTTAAGAGTGTATACCGCTGTAAGAAGAGCTTCAACCCAAAAAGAATGTGGCTTGTGAGCTTGAACAAGAAGGGTACAGACAATGTTATTAATGGTACGTAGCATTCGTTCAGCCCGGCCATTTTGTTGGGATGTATGTGGACATGATAAGCAAAGTTCAGTGCCGGTGGCAGCCAAGTGATCAAGGAAGACACGGCTGGTGTACTCGCCACCATTGTCGCATTGAAATACTTGAATTTTTTTGTTAAATTTAGTGGTAACATAGGCGAAAAAGTGAATGTATTTCCCAAAAACATCACTCTTCCTACAGAGAGGATAAATCCATACGAAGTTAGAGAAATGATCCAAGAAAATAAGACAACAATTGAAACCACTATTACTCAAAACAGGAGAAGTCCAAATATCGGAGTGAATGATTTGAAAAGGTTCATTGACAACAGAAGACGAAGAGAAGTCTAACGTGTTTACCCAATTGGCACGCATGACAAAAAGATGTCAAGTCGGCCTTATTAGAACAAAAAATACTTAAGGAATTAAACGAACGAATAATGGAGCTCCCCGGATGTCCTAATTTGTGATTTCAAATAGAACTATCTGTGGTGAGAGCGAGTGGTGGAGAAGAGGGAGTCACCGAGTAAAGAGGGCATGAACTTTCACATTGGATAATTATTTTCTTGGTTGGAAGATCCTTAACAGAGAGACCAAGAGAGTCAAATTCAATAGAACAATGATTATCAGAGACAAATTTTTGAACATACACAAGATTTTTTATTATCGATGGGCAAAGAAGAACATTATGAAGGTGGAGAGGACATGAATGAGAGAACAAAGAACTATGCCCAATTCCCATGACTGGAGCCGAAGAACCGTTACTAACTAACAGCATATCCGCTGAGTCGTGCATAGTCATGGTGTTGAAGGTGTGGGCCAGAGCAGTTGGGACTATTACTTGAGGATAGGATCCAGCGGCGGAAGAGGCCTCCTATGTGACATGCGCCTCATGCTGGGGGCGCGGAGAGTAAGGGCCTAGGATGCTGCTGGATAGTGCGGAGGGAGGTGACACAAAGTGAGGAGTCAGAGATGGCATCATTGGATATACCGGATATTGCATATCGGAGGGCCAAAGTTCCAAGTCGGGTAACCATAACTGAGTTGGTTTGAGCTGTTATGAACACTAGTATAGCTCGAGTTACCGTAGTTGTTGTTGTACTCCGAGTTGTTGCCAAAGTTATTGTTGCCAAAGTTATTGTTGCATCCCCTGTCGCGATTGTTTCTACCTCCACCACATCCTTTGGTTTTGCATCTGCCTCTGTAGTTGTTGTTATTGTGGTAATTTGGTTGAGCAGAACAAGAGTCCTTGGCAGCATAGAGAACATGAGGTGAGGATGAATTCGCCGTGTGAGAAGCAAAGGGTTGAACAAGTTTCTTAGGCCAGTCATCCTCAGATTGGAGCAACGATTTTATCGTATTAAAACTTGGAAACGTTTTTTGATGTCAATTACATTGTGAATGCCATCAAACTTGTCACTCAGCTCATTCAAACAGTGCATAACCAAGGCACGATCGGAGACCAGTGAGTCAATGTTCGCGAGAAGATCAGAGATGGATTTGAGTTTGCAGCAAAACTACTTTACGGAGAGATCACCGATGGTGATAGTGCATAAATCATTCTCCAATTGAAGCGCATGGTTTTCCTTGTTGTCACAAAACTGATCCTCAACTGACAACCAAAGCTCTCGCGCCGTGCTTTTGGGCTTAAGAATCATTTCTACAAGCGAAGTAGTCATGGTTCCGTAGATCCACATTCTAACAAGGCCATGTCATTCCTTCCAAACTTTTTCCGTAGTTGGGGTAATGATGGTGGTGCCGTCGAGATGATCGAGCAAGCCAAAGGTAAGCCAGTGTGTTTTGAAGAGCTCACGCCACACGTCATAGTTCATCTTGTCGCGATCGAGAACAATAGTGATATATGCTCGAATATGACTAACGCTGAATGGTTTGTCAGATGGGGTAGAGGATGTGTTTTGTTTTTGGCCATGTCGATGAAAAGCAAAGAGAGATCAATAGCGTAATAGAAGAGGCAAACAAATGAAGAGAGAGAAAAAAAATGGAGAGAAGAGATATGCAGAGATTAAGCAAAAAGAAGCTTTGATCGATGAACTCCTAATACCATGTAATTGTATAATATTCGATGATGTTACCATTAGATATAGAAGATATATATATATATATATATATATATATATATATATATATATTAGAGCACATTTATGTGAATCTAAGAGAATCTAAATTATCCCAACAATACAAAGATATTGTGATATATGAGTATATCGTATCTTAACATCGCGGATTTTTGATTCACTTCATAATAGTTTTCAAATAATTATAAAAATTAAATTAAATATAGAAAATTCAAAAATTATCTAAAAATAGCAACATTTTATTTAAAAATTACATATTTTCTTTTTAATTTATTAAATTTTAATATTTACGTAATTAATTTGATGAATAAAATTTTTATAATTTAGAAATAGATATATTCAGTATATATATATAGACATATCGAACAAGAGTGAATATTCTCATTTTAAATTTTTTAGTATTTGATAGTTGTTTCGGATTTAACGAATATTAATTTTTAATATTTGCTTTGCTTTGTAAAATTACGGATATTCGATTTTTTCGGAGCAAATCAAACCGAATAGCGGATCCAAACGACTCTAACTAATATTTTGCCCACCCATATTAATATATATTTTTTTGAATAAATGTAAAATTATATTCAAAGAAGGTCTTTTGTACACATACGTGTTAACCAATGCGAACAGTTCTTAAGTTTAAGCTCTTATAGGTGATTGTGAGGTGTGGCCTCGTTAAAACCCGAGGCTAGAAAACCTAGTGGGACAAAACCAGTTCCCGGGAAAAAGAGTACCTCTCCTCTCGATTACAATAGAAAATTAAATTCGTGACGCAAACCATTGTTGCAATCCCTCTCGCCATATCCCTTGATTTTGAAGTGTTGAAAGCCGGAGCCTTACTGTCTTCTCCACTCCCCTTATCAAACTGATTATGCTTAGTGGAACCTCCCCATGTCTTCTCTGGTTCTTTTCTCTCCATAGTGCATAAATACAAGTTTGAAAAACATACCTCTTTAGAAACATCTTGCGATCTCCTTGTCTTGACACTGATAGATGTGTTAGGATCATGGAGAAGTTGTCCGTGTAATCCTGGTTAAACAGCCTGGTAGCTAAGTCTTCCCATACCTGTTTGGTGATAGGACACGAGAAAAACAAATGGTCTCTTGTTTCCATATGGAGTGAACAAAACACACAACCTGTTGCGGCATTACCATTCCAGACTAGCATTCTGTCTCCTGTTGATAAGAGATTCTGAGCCGCTAACCACACGATGAACGAGTGCTTAGGGGTTTCATGTGAGAACCAGACCGCTTTTGTCCATGTCTTCTCCGAGTTTTTGCTTTTGATCTGATCCCATGTGTCTTTTGATGAGAACTGGAACATACTTGTCTGCCTTATTACGCCATAGCGCTATGTCATCCTAAATCTCCCTCATCTCGAGCTCTTTTTATTTCCTCTTCTTTCTGTGATAAAATCTGAAACCTTCTGCAACTTGGTCTATGATTTTTTATCACATCCTCCAACATTTCTTGTCCTGGGATCCCCATGTCTATACTCCCACAGCTGCCAAGAATCTCAAATAATCTTCCAAGAGAGCACCAGTCATCATGCCAGAACGACGTTTGGCCCCCTTCATGGACTCTCACCTTGTGAAAATATTTCGCTGAACTCTTGTACTTAAGGAGCCTTTTCCACATCCATTATCCCACATTTGCGTTGGTGTTTCCAGACCAAAAGGAACCACATCTTATCAAATTCTTTTTAACCCAGTTTACCCAAAAACTCTTTTTCGCTGAAGTAATTCGCCATATCAACTTGTAGCAGCTCACCTTATTCACATCTACTAGGGATTTTATACCGAGCCCCCCTTCCGCTTTCGGTTTACATACATCTGCCCACACCATTTTTGCTTTTCTCGTATTCTACGCTGATCCCGACCATAAGAAAGCTGAACTTATTTTTTCTATCTCTTGGATACACGCTCTCGGGAGCCGGAAAGCCGCCATCTAGAAATTTGTAATACTAGCTATCACCGAGGTGAGCAACTGAAGGCGTCCTGCAAAAGAAAGAAAACGGTTCTTCCAAGAACTAATCCTTCCTCTGATCTTCTCCCGAAGGGGCTGGCAGTCCAAAATAGACATCGTTTTGGTCATCAACGGCAGCCCCAAATATCTTACCGAAAGTTCCCCAAGTGTTAACGGAAACCCCGACAGCATTTGCCTCCCTATATCCGATATCCCCGCCACAAATAGAGTTGTTTTTTCCAGACTTATTTTCAATCCTGAGACTCAAGCAAACTCATCAAAAACATCAATAATACCTTTTATAGAGCGGCCTTTTCCATCAGCAAAAACCATTATGTCATCCGCGAAGCATAAATGTGTGATGCTTAGACTTCTACATCCCGGATGATAGCCAAATCTCCCTTCCCTAGCTGCCTTATCAAGCATTAGAGACAAAATATTCATTGATATGACAAATAGATATGGCGACAAAGAGCAGCCTTGTCGCAGTCCCTGCTCGCTTCGAAAAAACCCCGCGAGCTCTCCATTTATCTGGACTGAAAATGACGGTGTAGTGACACAATTCCACCCAATGTATAAATTCAGCCGGTATATCAATCACCTTCAAAACCCTTATGAGAAACTTCCAGTCCACTGAGTCAAATGCTCTCGATATATCTATTTTCATAGCACTTCGGGAAGCTACATTTGGTTTATGATACTCCTTCACAAGCTCAAATGCTAACATCAAATTCTCCATCATATATCTATCTTTAACAAACACCGACTGATTTGGTTTTATAAATTCAGGGAGTATCATTTTCAGACGATTAGCCAAGATCTTCGATATTACCTTGTATATAACATTGCAGCACAAAATAGGCCTGTAATCCTTGATGCCTATTGTTCCCAGTTTCTTCGGAATCAATGCTAGTATTGTTGTATTTAGTCCTTTCGGGAGAAACCCGTATATGAAAAAAGCCTGGATCGCGATGATAAACTCTTTTTCAATAATACTCCAAACCTCTTTAAAAAACTCAACGGTATAACCATCCGGACCTGGTGCTTTATTTACCGGCATTGAAAATAAAACCCCCTTTATCTCTTCTGCTGTGATAACCCTCAACATATTTTCCTTGATCTGTTCTGAACACCGAAAATCAAGCAGTCCGCCAATTTCCTCACCCCTTGCCTGTTCCGTAGATGAGTCCACTACCCTGGCTGAGAACAGGTCCGAATAGAACCTTACGGCCTCAGCTTTAATTGCTTCTCTTTCAGTAATGAGCTCTCCCTCCGCTCCTCTGATTATATAGATGGAATTTCTCAATTGTCTCTCCTTAATAGCGTTGTGAAAATACCTATTGTTTCTGTCCCCAACTTCCATCCAATGAAGCTTTGATTTTTGCTTTAGAAATTCCTCTTCAATACCCGAGATTTTCTCCCATCTCTCATAAGCCTCCACTTCACTTAACATGTTGTTTGAATCTGGGTTTAGCAACATTGCCTCTTGCCTCTTACAAAGCTCCACAAAAGCTTCCTCCATTCTTTGAGATAATTGATGTATTTTTCCCCTTCTCAAATTCCGGATAACCGGCTTTAGCCTCTTTAGCTTCTTTGATAGTCTAAACAATGCTGTTTTCGATGAGAAGATTTCCTCCGTATTTCGCCAAAACTCCTCCACCGCCGGCTTGAAATCTCCCAGCCTTAGCACTGCATTTACGACCTTGAATAGACATTTAGGCTTATAGGAGGCGCCCAACATGTAGATCAAACAGCAGACATGATCCGAGCAACCTTTCGACTCAAAAACACAGTAAGAATTCTTAATTTGTTGTAGCCAATCCTCATTTATCATAACACGATCTAGCTTCTTGCAAATTAGCCCAGTCTCCCGCTTGTTACACCATGTAAATTTTGGACCATGGTGTGCCATATCTATTAAGGAGCAATGTCTCACTGTTTCCTGAAAATCAGTCATACCTAAGGATACCCTCTGCATAGCTGCCTGAACCAAGTGCTCCGATATCTCCAAGATTTCATTAAAGTCCCCCAAGCACATCCATTTTTTTCCCCGGTATTCAGGTCTGTCTCGCTGATTTTTTAGATCCCGCCAAAGCTCACGGCGTCCTTCCAAAGAGTTTGATGCATATACAAAGGTGCAGAGAAATTCCTCCGCTATACCATCAATCTTAATAAGGCATGAGATGAGTTGCCTTGTCTTTAACTCAACCTTTAGAGTCACCTTATTACTCCATACTACCCATATTCTTCCAAGAGGGTCATACTCGTAGTTTGATACCATAGACCAGCCTCCTAAAATCATTTTTTTCACTTGATCAACCTTGTGTTCTTTGACTCTTGTCTCCAACAACCCCCCCCCCCCAAAGCACATTGTTTACGAGCTTATCATATTCTTCACTATCGAATGTTTTTTCTTTTTATTTAGGCCTCTGATATTCCAAGAAAAACTTGTCATTAATGCTTCTTCTTTTGACTTCTTTTACCGATTGCACTTACTTGGTTTCCAGGTGAGAAATATTTGTGAGCTACTTTCAATGAGCGAGGTAGCGGAGCTCGAGTTCCTCCCTCTACTCTGCTTATTTCCGGGATACTCGTTCTCCGGAGCTCTCTGTCCTCCAGGCCAGCCTTGACTACCTCCTTCAATAAAACTCCTCCTCTGATCTTACTTCAGCCTTTTCTTTCTCACTTAACACCCCAGCTTCTTTCTCAATATCTTCTGCTCTGGAGTCAGCATTCGCATCTTCCTCTACTCTCCCTTCTTTCTCCCCTTGATTATTTAAAACTTCATATCTAGATGGAGAAGCTATCGTTACTTCCCCGTAGACAAGAGATTTTTTCTTCCTTTTCCCTCCGAGTGTGATACCACAGACCACTCCTTGCCTTCTCCTTGCGTTCCCAATAATTTTCCTCCTTGTTCCCCCTCCAGCATGGCCAACACCCCAGCCGGGTCCCTCTGTTTTGTAGCTTCCACTACCTGACCTTGCTTTCCCGCTTCTGACTTGTCTAACTCCAACCCCGCCATACCCTCTACCCTCGGTAAAGCCCTCCTCTGCAGCTCACTTCTCTCCCCCTTCCCCTTATTTAAATCCGAATTCAAACCTACTAAGACCTCCTTTGAGTGTCGCGGCCTGCTCTCTCCCTTATCCTCATTTCCCCTCTTCAGCTCACTATTCTCCCCCATATCCTTCCTTGAAACCGAAATTAGACCCCCCTTTTTGCTTTGCGTCTGCTTACTCCCCTCATTATTCTGCGATGAAACCTTTCCCGAAACCTCTGAGGAGTCTCTTGCTTCACCTTCTCCTCCTACCAACTTCCCCACCTTTTCCTTTTCTCTTCGCACCTCTACCCAGTGAAACCCCGGAGCGTTATTTCCTGTTGTTATGAATTTTAGAAGACAGGCAGTCTCCAAATGACCCCATTTCCCGCAAGTAGCGCACCTAGGTGGTAGCCACGAAAATTCAAAACTCACTTTTACCCTTTCTCCTTTCACCTCATAGTGATAATATGCTGGTAGTTTTTTCGAAAGGTCTATTTCAATCAGTACCTTCGCTTCATCAAAGTTACTTACTAGCTCCGTGTCTCGATGTAGACGGATAGGACTTCCTAGTGGACATGCTAAGAAGCTTAGCCCTTTCCACGTAAACATGGACTGCGGGACATTCTTCATTACAACCCACATAGGCATCGAAGTGATATCCGGTTGTGCCTCCTCTACATTAGGCGACCATTTTGATACCAACAACGGAACATTACAAATGTTCCACATTCCCCGTCGCAGCACACGTTGTCTTACCCTCTCATTTCGAATTCTGAATTTTATCGTCTTTTCATCCACCTCATATGCTTCTATCCTTATCGACTTGTCACCCAAATTTCAAATTTTGTTGATAATGATGTGCACCTTCGCTATGTGAGGAGCCTTCGATGCAAACCTTCCTACAAGAAATTCCTCCCAAAGTGGAGGTGCTTCATGCAGGATATCATCCGGCACAGGAATTACTTCTTCCCCTTCAACTAGAGAGATAGCACACGTGAATTGAGACAGCCCTTGTTTAGTCACCACCTGCGCCCAAGTTTTCGTAGGAGGCTCTCTTACAGGTTCACTACTTGTCCGCCTCTGATCCTGCACTGAAACCCCCTCACCGGCGACAATTTCTGCCGCAGCACCTACTGGCAACAGTATCTCCGAAACTACTTTGTTTCCAGCACACACAGACCTTTTCTCCCCCTCAAAACCCTTCCTTTCCACATCATCCCTGACTTCTCCATGCTTTACCCCTCCAATGAAAACCGGAGTCTTCCGTTGCGCAGAGAATTTCACGTTTTGAAGTTTCTGCCCTTCTCGATCCGAAACAGAGCTATTCCTTTCCCCTGCTACCTCCGATCCACCCCCCCCCCCAAATCCTGACAACACTAGCGCCTCTCGTCTGACATCTTTCCCCATCCCTGAACCACTTTCCAGCGCCCCTGCACTCACTGAAAGCCCTGCGCGTGTCCCCCTGTTTTGATCACCCTTTTCGCAGCCCAAAATTCCAAACTCAGCATCCTTTGAACAGTCCTCTCCACCCTTTGAACCCGATCCAGCCCTCAAAACCTCCGCCTCCTGCCCTGCTTCCCCTCCCTGAGCCACCGCTAGCATCGGCGGCTGCTCCATCTTGGCCTCCAAGCAAAGAATTCAAAAATCACCCTAATTCGCCCCCCCTTAGAAAAACGCACCGTTTTTGGTGTTGTTCATCATTATTTATTTTATTAATATTATTACCTCCTTCCTCTAAACCAGAGGTCGATAAAGTGAGGTTATCTCTAAGAAGCTGCATGATTAGTGTACTGTCTTTGTATGAATCTTCACTAAGACTGTCTAGCTGAGTGATTGCTTCATCAAACGCTTGCTTCGCCAAATGACATGCTCTAAGAAATTCAAAAAAAATGTTCAGAACTTTATGTAAATTTGCTTGTTAAGCTAGTGGGATAGTACCGTTCTGGAGAGTTCAAGATCTCGTAGTAGAAAACAGAGAAGTTTAGAGCCAAGCCGAGTCTGATTGGATGCGTAGAAGTCAATTCCGAGCTAGCTGTAGTCGTCGCAGCCTATTTAAAAAACAACAAGATTCTCAACTTCATATTCCTAATAAGAAACCAATCGAAAAAATCATAAAAACATACTTCATAAGCCTTGAGTGATTGATCGCGGTCAACACCAGTTTTAAACTCAGCCAAGTATCGAAAATAATCTCCTTTCCTATATCAACACAAAAAAATCCAAAAAATAAAGTCAAATGTATAGTATAATACTCTTGATTTGAATTTAAATTAAAAAATGTAACAAACATTTTGTAGTACAACACGGTCGATTCTCCCGAAGTTGCGGATGGGATAAGATGCTTATTGATGACATCCAAAATGTCATAGGCAATCTTGGGGAGTTCATTTTCAACCTTTGTTCTGTAATCCTTAATCCTCTTTGCATTTTGTTCGTTTCCTTTCGATTCTTCTTTTTGCTCCATCGAAGAAAGGATCCTCCACGATGCTCTTCTAGCACCAATCACATTTTTGTAACCAACAGATAAGAGATTCCTCTCTTCAATTGTGAGCTCTACATCAAGACTCTGCAATTTTCTTCATTGCTTCAACCATTTCTGTTTGCAAATAACAACACATTAAAACATATATTACCAAATAAAACAAGAGTAATTTAATCGCTTCGAAGTAATCCATTTGTTCTAGTTACCAAACTATGAGATTCATTTTGAGGAGAGTCATTATAATTATTATCGAATAAGATTCGATTTTAAGCAGAAAAACATAAAAGGTATTAAAAGAACATATGAATTCACAAATCCCTAAAATCAAACTTCAAAATGATCCAAACACAACAATCTACTTAGATTAAAAGAAACAACAATAATAACCAAATTCATAAGTATCCAAAACATTTTTATTTTATTTTTATTTCTAAGTAAACGTAATAGAATTCTTAATATCCGTACATGATCCGACAGAGTACTGAAACTTAGGTCTAAGGAAAAAATTTATAAGATTACAGAAAAATTATTTTAAAAACGAAAAAAAAGAGTTACGGTCTTTGTTTTTTTTTTTTTTAATAACTAGGAGGTTTAGAGTTTGTGGATTCCTAATTTTTACGGGGCAAGATCCAGATTATGTTAAATTAATTCTTTTTTTGAGAGAAAACCCCTTCTAACGGAAATCGAACTCGTGACCTTTTTGGCCTTGACCCACAAGAAATTACTACTACCCCAACTCCCAACTCCAAGTCGGTAAAACCACAGCATATATTAGCGGTTGGGTTTCAGACAGAAGAAGCAAAAATGAACGGCTGAGAATCTGCCACTGATAATGGAAAGCCACATTTACTTATGATGACGAATCCTAACCGTCAGATTAGTTGTCCCCACACGCCTTTTGTGTTTTCATTGGCTAGCAAAAGTCGTGCCAATCATACTTGTCCCCACAATCCCTGAAACCCTCTACCTGATTAGAAGTTATTGCGTTTAGGCAAATTTAACTGCTGGATTTGTTTATATCCGTTTCGATTCGATCAAAAAAAGTTAGTAACTCTACAAAAAAAAAAAAACTAATAGTTAATATTCGTCAAAACCAGATCAAATCACATATATTAAAATTTTATAAAACAGATATCTTTTTCGCTCAATATAAATATTACATATATATATATATATGGTATACTTAAGTTTTCTAATTTTTTATTCATCAAATTAATTATTTAAATATTATATATTAGTAAATTAAGAAGAAAACTTTTTAATGAAATGTTGTCAGTTTTGAATAAAAATTTGAAATTATATATATATATATATATTAAAATTCTTTATAATTATTTTTAAACATTATAAACCAAATGAAATACTCAATTAAAATTTCAAAATGGATATCCGAACATCAAATATATATCTAATTAATTATAAAACGGATAAATAAAAATAATCGAAACGGAGTTAAACGGAACCGGACAATAATCTCAATTGACTCTTTCTCTTCTTTTTTTTCTCATATAACTCTTTTTAATTTCAACTGACTTTTTTTTTTATCTTCATCAATACTTAATCGTAATAATCATTCTGGACAGCCGATACTATTACATATGGAATATATGAATGAAAATAATAAGAACAATTGCCTAAAATAATAGATTTTGCTAATATATCTGCTGCTTTATTAAATTCTCGTCTTGTCCAAACGAAATATGCTTCAGCAAAGCGATTATTCCAAGCTTGTGCTTCTCTAATCCAATTAAGGGCTTCAAAATTATTCGTCACTCCATTAAGTATATCGTTGACAGCTTTATTATCTACTTTGAAAATTATTTTCGTGTAGCCTTTACTCCAACAACTTTGCATAGCAAAAATAAGAGTTTGGATTTCACTTTCTAACACCGTCAAGGTTTTTGCGCCAATCGCTTGTCCAGCCCCCTTGAAACAACCATTTCCATCTTTAATCATCCAACCAGCTTGCGACGAGATATCCTTATTGACAAAAGAACCATCATAATTGCATATCATTCATTGCTTTCCAACCATTTCCGAGGGAAGTTTAGTGTGTATTTCAGGAGGAACTAGTTTTGTCGTTAGCCGTGAAGTGAGAATATACCCCTGTATCTCCACCCATTCTTTAGCATCGCATTTAGCTAACTCCAACACATTATTCCAAAGGAGGTGGTGGTTTTGAAACAATTATACATTCCGACTCTTTCAAATTTGCCATAAAGTCCACAACGGCAATTGGCTTAAGTGTGGGGTGATAGACGTTTTGTTGAAGAAAAAAATGGCCTACATCTTCCTATCCAAAGACTCAAAGTCATCATAAAGTATTGGGTTTGGAAAAACGGAAGCTCTCCATATTCCTTTTGCATAGTCGCATTCAAAGAAAAGATGTTTTGTAGTTTCTTCAGTTTGACAACATCTCCGGCAAAGTTGGCATTGACGTATAATATGTCGTTGATATAATCTACTGTCCGTAGGTAAGGAATGTGCCAAAAGTCGCCATAAGAAATGTTGAATCTTTGGTGCTGTTTTCAACTTCCACACTTCCTGTTTCAGCGTAATGTTTCCGTTTGTTGGTAATGGGTTTCGAGCCATTGGTAAGTGTGTTGCCACCCAATAAGCCGACTTTACCGTATATACACCATCTTTTGTATAATGCCAGCCCAAGATATCCTTTGACGAAGTCGCTGTGATTTTTAAAGACAACACATGATTGACATCCTCTTCGGCAACAAGATGTTTAACTAAACCTTCATTCTAACCCGTTTTTGATGCATTGAACCAATCCTGAACCATACAATGTGTAACTGAACCCTTTCTTGGTTTTGGCGGCCTTGACAGATGTACTGGTAACCAGGGATCCACCCAAAAACTAACGAGCGAACCATCACCAATAACAAACCTCATTTCTTGTTTTAAAAGATTGCGTCCTTGACTGTTTGATTTCCATACATAAGAAGCTTGAACCCCTTGTTTTGCATTAAGGATATTGGTGTCAAAGAAATACCTGTTTTCAAAACCTTCGCCATTAGGCAATGGGGGGTTTTGTAAAATTCTCCATACTTGTTTCCAAAGCAAAGCAAGATTAAAATGTTCTAAACCGCGGAAACTCAGTCATAACCATTGTATACCTCTTTTGTCATAACCATTGCTCCACCATGATCGTGATAGGATACCATTAATCTCATAGCAAAGTGATTTAGGTAACTTAAAGATGTTCATCGAATAAACCGGTAAGGCTAGAGCAACTGACTTCAAAAGGACCTCCTTTCCAGCCGGGGAAAGAAATTTTTTATTTCATCCTTGCGTGTGATCCTTAATCTTGTATGTTATAAATTTAAACAAATCTGCTTTGCTCGACTTATATTCTCCGGAAAGATCCAAGTATTTTCCACTGCCACCATCATTATAGATACCCAAGATATGCCGCATTCGACTCTTAATCCTGTTATTTACTTTACTTCCAAACATTATTGACAATTTTTGTAAGTTGACGGCCTGACTCGAAGCAAGTTCATATTTGGCTAAAATAGTCTTAATAGTCTGACATGATTTTTCATTAGCCAAGGAGAAGAAAATCGAATCATCCGCAAAGAGTAAATGAGATACCGTCGGTCCTCGATTACTTATCTTAATCCCTTGTAGATGTCGGTCGTTTTCAGCCGTTGTAATCATATGTGACAAAACTTTCGCACATAGAATGAAGAGGTATGGTGATAAAGGATCTCCTTGACGCATGCCTCTTTTTGGGTATATAAGACCATGCGGATTGCCATTAACAAGAACTGAATATGTTACAGACGAAACACAGAGCATGATCCAGTTAATCCATTTTGGATCAAAACCCATTCGCCTCATTGTTTCCTCTAAAAATCGCCATTCAAGCCGATCATAAGTGGATGTGATGTCTTTTTTCAAAGCCATATAGGATTTTGCCACACGTTTTCGATGTTTTAAAGCATATAACATCTCATGTGCAACGATTGTATTATCTGTTATCATACGTCCTGGTATGAAGGCTGCTTGATTTTCCGTAATCAGACCGCTTAGATGTGTCTTCAACCTATTTATAAGTATCTTGGAGATGATTTTGTAGCTTACATTGCACAGAGCAATAGGACGGAAATTCTTCATCGTTGACGGCATTGGAACTTTTGGTATTAAACAGAGATTGGTGTGATTTAATTGTTGATCTAGGTGATCTTACGCAAAGAACCTTGTGACCTCCTTAATGATGTCCGAACTAATATCAGGCCAAAAATTTTGATAGAAGTCATCATTGAAGTCATCAGACCCTGGAGCTTTGTAAGGGCCAATAGAGAAGACCGCTTGTTGTATTTTCGCTCTTGTTACTGTCCGTGTAAGATCAGTGTTGATATCATTTGTCACTGATTTTTGGAAGCCTTGAAAAATCTCATCATATGCATCATTGGAGCTCCGAGAAGTTGTGTATAGATTCTGAAAATGTTGTTGAGCTAACCCTGCAATATTGGTATCACCGCAAAGCAGATTACGCTGTGAATCCGTGATCGTAAGGATACGAGATCTGATTTTTCTGGCCCTGGACACATTCTGGAAATACTTTGTGTTTCTATCACCTGCTTGTAACCACGTATTTCTGGTTTTTTGTTTCCAAAAAGTTTCTTCGTCGAGATAGGCCTCATTTAGGTTTTTCCTCATCTGATTCCTTTCAGCTGTAGTACCGGTTCGGTAGCGATGGTTGTATCAAGGCTGCGACGCAAGACTGTGATCTTGTCTTTTGCATTAGTTCGGTGATACTTCTTCCAGAATGAGATTTTGCGTCTACATTGTGAAAGACACTGTACAAGTGATGCTGCATTTATATTCGACGTACTGGAAACAGACCAACCCTGCAATACAGCTCCTTTAAATCCTTCGGGATTAAAGAAACGCCCATCATAGCGAAAATGACCTTGTCGTACTCTGTTTCCGTTGAAATGTGCGTTACAAGTGGTCTATGATCGGATTCATAGTACTCCAAAAACTCTGTTTCTTTAGGAAACAAAGTATTCCACTCTGGCGTTGCCATTGTCCCGTCAAGACAACATGAAACGTAGTGTGAACCACGTTGTCCAGCCCATGAGAACCGATCTCCAATCGTTTTCAAATCCATTATGTTGCAAGTTCTAACCATCCGTCTCATATCACAAAATGAACTTTCGGGTCTTCTATTTCCACCGCGCTTCTCCTCATTATGTAATATCTTATTGAAGTCTCCTAAAAGTAACCAAGGTTGTTCTTTTCTTGTAGTTGAAATTCGCTCTAACCTTTCCCATAGATTGTTACGTAAGTTAGGTGTTGGGTTACTATATAGAAAAGAAAAATAAAAACCCAAACCATTATATTGAACATAACAATCTACAAGGTTCAAAGATTGGAACTTAACTACTAAATTTACAAACTCCTTCCAAAAGATAGCTAAACCACCACTTAAACCATTAGGTGAAACCACAACACAATTTCGGAAACCCAATTCGCACCTTTGTCGCGGATATAATCATTTTTTTGTTTTGTTTATGAAAGACATATAATGTCCGGGATATATCTTCGATTTATTTTCTTAAAGCGTCGAACCGTATTTCAACTGACTTTAAATAAAGAAAAACAATATAGAAAAACCATTTTATCCTTTTGTTATTTTTAATAAAAAATTAAAATATAATTATACCAAATAATATATGTAGCACAACGAAAATGAGACTGGAAACCTTGATCTCATAATCAGATTTCAATAAAGATAAAATTGTAATAGACGAAAGGATCAATTGAAAATAAATTGATTCAGCGGAACCACGAAAGGATCTTTATTTTTGTTCTCCCGCCAATTGATAATGATACCATAAATGATAAAATAGGGTTTACGAAGCTTAATCGTCCTCCGTTCAGTGTCTCTCTCCCCAGGTAAAAAAGTCACTCGAAACCATAAGAAATTTCTGGATTGATGTGTTTAATCTACTTCTAATTTGGTCAATTCGATTTCAGATCATGGCTGATGAGTCAGATCCTCTCTCTCAATTTGATATATCGAAAGAGGTAACAGATTCAATTTTGAGAATTTTTTGTAAGTACATGATTCGGAATTAAAATTTGATTTTGAAAAAAATTCAGGAAACGGATAAGCTAGTTTCAGAAGTGATTAGATTCATACTATTCAAATCACATCAAAACTCAGGATGTCCAATAAAAAGAGAAGATTTGACTCAAATTGTTACAAAGAACTATCGGCAACGTAACTTAGCGACTTATGTGATCACTGAAGATAAGAGTAAGCTTTTGAATGTATTTGGTTACGATTTGAAAGAGCTTCAACGCGTTCGAGGTTCTACTAATGTTCAAACTAGACTTCATCAATCACAGAATAAGTGAGAACATTCTGTAGCTTTTTTCAATCGAACTTAACGGTTTATATTAATGCTTAAATGTTGTTTGTTGTGTTGATTTAGGTTCTGTTGACTCGAAATCGTATGTGCTTGTTAGTCAATTACCGATCGAAGTGTTTAGAGAGTATATTGTGGATGAAACTACGAGTCCTATGACTGGTTTTACGTTTGCGGTTCTTGCTATTGTGCAGCTTGCTGGTGGTAAAATCCCTGAAGGTATGCGTTATCCGAATCTCTTATGTTCGAATACTTCGGTTCTGCCTTGTCCTGCATTGGTTCAATCTACGGAATTGCTAACTTAGTAACTACATTATATAGATTTTTGTTGAATTGGTATAAGAATATTTTTGTTGACATCTTTAGAAACCCTTTGGCATCATTTGAAGCGAATGGGATTGCACGAAAGTGATGAGCATAATCTTGTGTTTGGGAATAACAAGCAGGCGCTTGAGACATTAGTCCAACAAAGGTAAGACCTTTCTTTTAACTTTGAGGTATACGAAGATCTTGGTTTGGTTTTCTGTAGTTTTTTCTTAAAATGCTTTGTAATTTGACGGGTTCTTGCAGAAGAAGAAAGTAAATGGGCCAGAGGGTAATACTCTGTTTTACGATCTTGCTGAGAGAGCTTTAGATCAGCAAGTTAGTGAAAAAATCAAAGATTACATTTCACAGGTTACTACATAAAGAATATACATCATCTTTGTGGATTTTTAACCATCTTATTTAGCTTTGACTTAGATTTGGCTTTATGTGAAATGCAGATCCTCAAGAATGATAAAGCAGTTGTAGATCTTGATTAGTGCAAGATTTGGCCTTGGAGGCTAACCAAACAGAGATTGGTGGAAGTCTTTGATTTATGTAATTTGTAAGATTGCCTTGATTAGTCTATCTGATATGTGAAGCTACTTGAGGAAACAAGATAAGGCAAAAAAATATGAATTGATATATAATCTTGCCATCTGATGGCATATACACTTCTACTAAAAAATGTTTCAGCTATGAATTAAGCCCTTTCCAAAGTTGTTTGGTTCAGAGGAACTGATTATACAGGAAAGAGGAAAAACTTTCACCTGAAAAAAACTGGAATAGAAACCATATTAGCTGATCACATTTGCTATTTTGAAATCACTGAGATGTTGAACTTCCTCTGTTTGATGAGCTTGAATCTCCAATTGAGACAGTGGCTAAAGAATTGGAAGCCCATGCTCTTGCGTTCATGGCTCCTCCCTGTAGATTGCTCCTCCTGCAAGGCTCTTTAAGTTGCATACATAGTTGTACAGCTCGGCTCAGAAATCTGACGGTATGTTCTAACAGGCTTTCAAGTCTCATGTTCTGAGCAATCTGTCTCCAAGTGAATTTCATAAACACGACGAGTGAAGGGAATATCAAGTGGAGCAATCTTAGCAATACAAATACAGTGGCAAGAGCTAGATAAGTCTCTTGTCGAAGCATATTCTCAGGTGATCTTGCCCATGTAAAGGGACAGTTCTCTGGCTCAGTGTTGTTTTGGTTCCCGAGATGCGGAAGTGATATACTTTTCTCAAGAGACGTCTTATCCAGCGTTTCAATGCCTACAAAAATTTCCTTGTTAGATCATAATACCAACAATGTTTATCCATTTGCATACAGAAACCAACTCTTTTGTAACTTTTTCGCGTATCCTCATTACGAAAATCACTACAATCCATATCACAAAAGAGAGGGACTTCATAGCAAAACGCCTTACTGGTAACATCACTATAGAAAGCAACAAGAGAATCAAGCATTCTAGTCCCTCGGTATTGTGCCCGCATTGTCGAATTCAAAAGTAAGAGAGTAGGAAACCCATGAACTCCATACTTAGACAGAGTACTGCAAAACAACAAGTAATCAAAACATATTCTAAACCAGTTTAATGATATGATACATTAGAGTTTTATTAATCAACTAACCTCGGCTTAACCGATGATTCCTTAATCGCAAAATGAGGAATTGAAGAGTATAGAGAAGAAACAACATAAAAACTTGGTCTAAATAGCCTTGAAAATGGACACCATGATGCATAAAAGAGCAAAGCCACATAATCACATTTGTTCTCATTAATCATATCCAAACCAATTTGTAACCAACGCTCATCACCCTTCACAATAAACAATTCAAAATTCAGAAAATCTAATTTGCATTTAATAAAAACATTCATAATCAATCAGAAACCCTAGAAACTGAAGAATAGTTAAAGCTTTGATTTTTCGATAAGATTCTTCAAACGTACCTCAGTGACGGAAATAAAATGAGGACGCTTGGCTGATTCAATACGACAAGTCTGATCTTGTAACCTAAAGATGTAATCTTTGACAGACCTTGTAGAACAAAACGGAACCCTAACGGAATCGGCGGCGGTACTGAATGTTAGATTCCCAAATACCAATAGCAACAATAAGATCCCTTTCTCCATTAACGAATTATACCTAGAAGCTCTCTCTTTCCTTAGAAAATTTTACAAAATTTAGAAAGAAATGTTGGAGATTTGAATTGTTGTTGCCGACAAATTACAAAAGGTGAGAGATTTGATGTTTCTGGGAATTGTATGAATTAATGGCGTTTTTATTGAAGATACTTTTATGAAGCGTTAATGCATTTTGTGATTTGAGGAGAGACTACCAAATGAAAGATGAGGAGAAGAAGCGGTTGTGGTTGCTGCTGGAGCACTGGGTATTGCTCGTAGGAACAAAGCAAATTTTTTTTTCTGCAATATCATGATTAGATAAAAGTTAAAAGTACAAAACCTAAACCGGGATTCTTTTTAGTAAACTTAGAATTGGGTGTTTAATCTGATTTCGATTTCGGTTTCGGTTTGTGTATAGGTTTAAAGTTTTGGTTTAAAAATTGAAATCAAGAAGGGATTTTTGTGTGTGTGTATTTGTTTTTTCTTTCTTTTTTGAAATACGAAAAGTTGTTACTCAACCAGGATTTATTTTTAGTAAACTCAGAATTGGTGTTTAATCCCATTTTCGATTTTGGTTTAGGATTAGAGTTTTTGTTTAAAAATAGTAATCGAGAATATATATATATATATATATATATATATATATATTTTTGGAATTTATTTTTGAAATATGAAAAGTTATTACTCAACCAAATTAGATATATCAACATGTGGGGAGTAAGAGAAAGCAGCTAAGAGTGTGTTGGAAGTAGATATATAATAATACTACCTCTAAATAAAATAAAATAAAATATGGTTTGTTTATTTATTTGTAAAATCAGTGGATGATATTTTTGTAAATATTTGTAAAATCAGTGGATTATGTTTTGTGATTTTTCAAACTATTAAAAATTTCGTTAATGATATTAAAACCTATCATAACGAAGTTACATTCTGTCACCGTGCGGATTAAGTCTCCGGTTCCTTTCTGTTACTTTCTCTCAACAAAATTGCTGAATTTCGAAGAACCATTGGAATCATTCCAGAACCTTAGCTTGGGTTCGGATCGAATGCCTCTCCGTGTGTCGGCAGAAGCAAGGAGATAAAGAGCGACTAATAATCGTCTAAGCTTAGTGGTTTTTCCCTTAAATCCTCCTCATCAGAAGCCTGGGAGTATCAAGATTCTATTACCAAAGGCTTGGAAGCTAGAGATCATGTTACAAGCAGAGTTAACAATGATGATACAATCCAATTCTATTTCAAGGCAGAGCATCATCTTATGACGGTCTTACAGAATGAACCTTGGCACGGTAAAGATTGGATGGTGGTGGTGGATCGATGGACAAGGCGTCACGATCCTGATTATCTGAGTAAGATCTCTTTTTCGGTCAAAATCATATATATACATGAAGATTACCAATCTCATGAGATGATCAAGGAAGTTGTGTGGGGGGGGGATTTTAGGGTATATTGATACAGTTAAAGTTATAGAAGCAACACCAAAAGCTGATGGAGAATTATGGATTCATCTTGTGAAAGATGCTTTGATATAGCACTGGACAAAACATCCGGACCCGAAAACCCGCACTGGAACCAACCCGAAAAGCTTGGTTCGGTCCAGATTTGGTTATTGTCATTTTACCGTATTGTTTCCAACATGAATGAGTAGACCCGTGAGTAGTGGTTTGGTTGTGATATTTACCCAATAACTTGAAACCAAATACACTAACACATAGAGGCTTAGGCCTTTACTCATTTAGAGTTGTTGTGTTTTGTGAGTTTTGTCGATTGAACTTCCAAATCTAATCTGATCCTCTTTGTTCTGTATATGTGTCTCGAAAATCAATACCCAAACACAAGCTGGAATCCCTCGCTAATATATCGGAAGCCTTGCCCTCGCCGGTCAAGTCTCCATTGTCAGCGTTGTCGAGAAACCAATCGGAGGTATGTCCTCACTCTTCATCTCTGTCTTGTTTCTGTAAACCAATCGAAGTCTGTCTTCTTTCTGTTATTAGATTAGAATTTTATCTTTCCCTAAATCTTTGCTTGATCTGCCATTAGATGTAGGTTCTGGTTCTCTTTCTATGAAAAAGCTCAGAACTTTTGGTTGTATATGCATGATTTGGTGTTTGATCTTAATTCTCTCCTTTAAATGTTTTAAGTGTTAATAATTATACCTTGCGTTTAAACGGATATGGTTGTGATTTTTCAAGTTATTTATATACGTGACAAGTTTTAGTGAAGCTGTATTGTTTGGGATTTGTTTCCGCAATTAGTATCATAGACCTGATTGAGCTTAGATTCTCGATGAATACAACTGATTTGTACTATGAAATGCATCTTCCAGATTCATCTTCTCGTGTACCTTAGCTCATATTTCTATGATTTGAGTTTCAGAACTGTCTTATTGTTTAGTCTTATTTTTTAGCACATTTAATTTTTTCATTGTTTAGTTTATTGTATTGGTCTTGAATATTTGAACTGTTCTAAATTCTTCTTTGTTTTGTTATTTTGATGTAGATGGTGTCTTGTGAACCTCCATCAAACAGAGATGTTCCAATGGATGGTGGTGATGATGAATTCGCTGGAACAGATGGTGATGTTGAAACATTAAGTCCTGGAAATAAAGCGCAAGAGGAGAGAAACTGAAGGAGGTAGTGGTTCTAAGTAAAAAAAGAAGACAAGATATTGGGTTTGGGATCACTTCACAAGACATAAAGACAATTATGACAAAGTTAGTTGTAATTATTGTGGGAAAGAGATGGCATGTCCAACCAAGTGTAGCACATCCAACTTGAAGAAACATGTAAATCTCTGCTACTCAGCTTACAATGTATGGAAAGCTGCTAATAAATACAAATCTCAGACTGTTAACTCATGATGGTGATGGTGGTAGTCTTGAGGTGTATAAGGTCTCTGAAATTGGGAAAACTGTCAGAAAACATGAAATTTAAAAAAATAAATGTTTTAATCATTTAAATGTCAAAATTTTGGTTGACTTTCAAATTAAATAGTAAATTTTCGTTGATTCGGCTAAAAAGGCATGTCGTTATAGAACATGATGAGATTAACTTACTGTTAATGGTAAGTTAACGGAAAGCTTTTTTTGACCCAGTCAACGAAAATTTTCTATTTAATTTGAGTCAACAAAATGTTATGTATTTAAATGAGATTTTGTAAGTTCATGATTAAAACGTATACTTTTTGAAAGTTCATGCTTTTTTTATATTTTTCCTTTTTGTTTTCATCATAAACTTAAAGTGTTAGTAAAAACATGTTGAACTTACAACATTTCTAACAAATAAAAAAAATAGCCTAAGAACATGTTGTTAAGTTTGGTTTATTTTTACTGTTTGAATTCATAGTTCTAAAATTAAACATTTAGTTGCTCTTGAATATAATTAATTTAATATGTTAACGAGATTCTAATTAAATCATAAAAATATAAATATTTTAAAAATATTTTTCTAATTTTCATTACCATTTTTTTTTCGTTTTTAGTAAAAATATTATTATAAATTCTATTTACGTTTTACTAAAAATAATTTTTAAAAAATGGAAACAATTGTAAGTTTAATTTTAACTGACTCAACAAGTGAGAAGAAAATATCAGATTTTTAGTTTTAATCTTAGGATTGTCTAAGGTAAAAAACTTATCGTAAATTATGAAATTACTATTTTAAACCACTCGAATGTATAAAATTAGTCAAGACGACTCATCGACTTAGTGGTGAGTGGCAGTCCCAAATATCGGATAGGTAAATCCTTACACGGTGATCCTAACCGCTGTGCCTCAAGGATGGCTCTAAGCTTGTCGTTACCCGCTGAAAACATGGAAGATTTAGAGGCATTGATGTTCAGGCCAGAGATAAGAGCATACCTGTTGAAAATCTCAATGATACCCGAGATAGAGGCAGGTTTCCCATCAGTAAAGACTAAGATGTCATCAGCAAAACTTAAATGAGTTAACCTCACTTGCAGACATTTCGGATGGTATCCAAAAATTCCATTAGAAGCTGTTGCATTTAACATTCGAGACAACACATTACTGGCAATAACGTAGAGATACGGTGATAGAGAACACCCTTGACGCATGCCTCTCGTAGTACTAAAGAACCCTGCAAGCTCACCTTTAATAGAGATTGAGAAAGAGGTTGTCGACATATATTGGTAAATCCAGTGGATAAATTGCTCCGGAAATAACATTGCTTGAAGAGTTGAGACGATATACTCCCATTGAACCGTGTCAAAATCTTTGGAGATATCAAATTTTATCGCACACCGAGATGATATTGAATCCTTGTGCTAATCTTTTACAAGTTCCGTAGCCAGCAACAAAGTCTCTAATAATAATCTGTCTTTAACAAAGGCGCTTTGGTTCCATTAGATCATATTTGGTAGTGTACCCTTCAAACAGTTGGCTATGATCTTTGAAATGATCTTGTAGATAGTATTACAACAAGCTATGAGTCTATAATCCTTCATGGTGACCGGACCATCCTGCTTAGGTATAAGGGTCAGAATCGTCGAATTCACTCCACGGGGCATAAAACCATATAGGAAGAAATATTGCACAACAATAATCAAATCTTTCCCTACAACTGACCAAGCTTCACAATAAAACTCAACTGGATACCCATATGGACCTGGGGCATTATCCAAAGGCATTGAAAAAAATAGTTGTCTAACCTCCGCAGCCGAGACTGGCCGGACAAGAGCTGCTGCCTCATTCGAAGAACACTGATAATCAATGAGTGTTTGTAAATAAGTTTCAGAGACCAATTCACTTCCATGGGCGCTGGGGTTTATAATACAATGAAAATGACTCACCACCTCAAACTTGATATCCTCCAACTCCGTTAAAGTACACCATCAGCTGTTTTGATTACCCGGGGTGGCATTTTTTGAGGCTCGAGTCTTAAGCGTTGTATGGAAAAACTCGTATTGTGACCCCAAGAACTCAACCAAGTTATTCGAGATTTATGTTTGCAGAATTTCTCTTCGACTTCCGCATAGTGATTCCATAATGTTGTTGCCTCAAGAACAGCAGCAAAAGACTGAGGCATAGGGCTTTGTAGTGCTAATATATGCATCTCACATAATCTCTCAAATGCTTCTTTTAAATGAATAGTAAAACCTCCAAAAAAATTTCGGTTGAAACTGCAGAGCTGGTACTTTAGGGCCTTCATTTGCCCATGGAACCGGTGAAGAGCCAGTCAAGAATGGAACAAAGTAGACAAACCCGATCATTGCTGAGTTACGACCGGTAAGAATTTCTGAAGTGAAGCCAAATAAATGAAGAACTTAAACGGCTTCCAAACTAAGGAGCTGACATTGTCAAGCTTAACACAACTTCTCGTATGATCGGATATATCACAGGTCTCAAAAGATGCAAACGATTGCGGATACTTAGCCAGTCATTCTCCATTGACTATAACACGATCTAATTTTCCCCCACAGTATTACCAGCTTGGTTATTTCACCAAGTAAAGGTTGGATCAACAACCATTATATCTGTTAACCCACAAGAAACGACTGAGTTTTGAAACTCCAATATACTCGATAGTCTTGGTACCAAGAGTGCTCATCCGAACTCAAAATCTCATTGAAATCACCAAGAAAAATCAAGGCCACAGTCTTCTTGATGAAATTTATTTCAATCCATTCCAACTCAGTCTAGAGGAAGTGACGATTATCTTGAAAGTTAGAAGCATAGACACATGAATACACAAATTGTTTACTAGACTGCATAGTTACTCCCACTGTAACAAGCTGTGTGCTTTTATAAATGAGATTAACCTCCACATTATCTGTCCACATAACCCAGATTCCTCCTAAGAGATGGTGCTCGTAATTGGTGATAGATTTCCAGCCAAGAAACGATGCATCAATAACAGACTTGTAATTTTTCTCATGCACTCTCGTCTCGTCTCCACAACACAACCAAAGCAAGGCTTAGAAATTTTTTTCCATTCTTTTACAACATGATGCTTGCGTGGTTTATTGAATTCTCACATATTCCAAGAGAAGATTGAAGACATCAGTGCTTCCGAAGGGAAGCTTTGCTATTATTTCTTCTTGTACCCATTTGAATTAGATCCTTCTTATGAATAATTGGCTTGGCCTTATTTTTCTGTTTCCCAGATTGTTTGATCTCAGCTACCTTTGGAACAACCGTATTTTCCTCCTCCATAATCTCAGACCACTTCTCAAGAATCTCACCTTCCTCAACCTCATTTAAAGTCTCCAAAATCTTAAACCCCACTGGGGACTTAGAACTGGACCGTTGATTATCGTTCTGCATATTTCATGTCCCGTTTTGCTTCGATGGTGAGTGTCTACCAGTTTTAGTTACCACGAACCATTCCTCCTCCCCAACCTCTTGTTCTATACTTCCAACCTCCCCTACATTGTTCAACATGTGCTTTGTTTCCCCCAATGCAGAAGACAACACCTCGTGCAGGCTCTTTGGTGAGATGATAATTGCTTTTAACCCTCCAATTCAGACAAAAGGTCGTTTACTACTTCCCTGGCCTGCCTGTCAGTTTGCAGCGAAACAGGAGTTTCAACCTCTGTTTTCTCGCCTGAGTTGCTCGCCCTTTTTTAAAATGGAGATTTTAATCGACAACATACACTCCTTGTCCCCATGTCCCTACTTGAGACATGATAAACAACGAGGTTGGAGCCACGGATAGCTAACCACTATTGAAACCATCGAGCTAGTGGAATCAGTAAAATTAAATCAACTCGATCAAAGGGTTCTGCAAATTGACTTCCACTAACACACACGCCACATCAAGCATCAAACATTGCTCTATGTTAGGATAAAGCTTCACAAACTTTCTTATGTTACTCGCCAAGAAGCTAAGTCCCTTTGAGAATACATATGTCCATGCACGTTTTTCAGTTCTACCCACATGGGCATAGCCAAACAATCAGGACGTTCATGAGAAGACTTCAGAGTCCATTCATTAACAACAAGTGGAATATCAGCGAAGTGTCAATACTTTCACTTCAGAAACCAAGCCCTTATCTGAGCATCCTCAATCATGAATAAAACTGATGTTTTACATGTATCTTGCCAACGTGAGGAGCATCCCCCATAAAATATCCCACAAGAAAACATATCCAGAGTGGTTCGACATCTCCAATACATCAGCTGGAATATCAATCCTTAAAACATTCACAACAGAGATCTTGGGAGAAACGATGAGTCCACACCTTCAGACACTAACCCTCCCAAAGAAGTCCCTGGCACAGACAAAGGCGAGACAGTCTAGAGTGGAGGCTATGGAGGCTCCATAACCAGCGACCCAAGCCGTGCAGAAGAATAGTCGCCAAAAGCCCTAGGCGGCGACCTCTGTTTAATTTGTGTTAGAGAATTCCCTCATCGATAAAATCAGAACTCGTGTTTTATCATGGACAAGTAAAAGTCTCTCATATGTAAGCCGGCTTTAACTAATAAAATCGCTAATTATTAGTATTTCTAACTTTTGGTGTTTGGTTTTCTGCCTACCATAGAGATGTTTAGATGAGATTGAGGGGCTGTGTGGGAGGTTCCTTTGGAGTGGTTTGCCAAATGGTAAAAATAACGCTAAGGTTTCTTGGGCTGACATTTGTTATCTGTTAAAAGAAAGAGGTTTAGGGATACGTCAGTTGTGGGATTCTGCTCATGTTTTCTCCCTTAATTTGATTTGGAGAATACTCACCAACTTCGGTTCTCTTTGGGTTGCTTGGACACAAGTATACCTTTTGAAGCAAAACTCTTTCTGGAGTGTGACGCAACTATAGGGTCTTGGATTTGGAGGAAACTTCTCAAGCTCCATAGTCTAGCTTCTGAGTTTGTCCGCTGGGAGGTTGGTAATGGACATAGTATCTTTTTGGTGGGACACATGGTTACAGATGGGTCAACTATATGGACAGGTTGGTGAAGTTGGTCTCCGTAATCTGGGAATAGGGTTAATGAGTATGGTTTCTCAGGTGTGTCAATGAATCATTGGCATGTTCATAGAGGTTGTTCTGCAAATTTTCAGGCTATAGAAGCCGCAGTCCAAGCTCACCGATCCCTAGTTTTGAAGCTGGATCGGATACTCTCTGTTGCGTCATGCTCCGAATGACTTCAAAGTAAGCTTCTCAGCTCGTTTTACTTGGAACCAAATTTTACAGGTTCGTAGTAATGTTCCTTGGCATAACACGGTCTAGTTTCTCTAAGTGATACCAAGGTATTCTTTTATTACTTGGCTAGCGGTTTGTGATCGCTTCTCCATAGGTACGAGGACTATGGGGTCAATATGAGGCTTGTTTATTCTGTCGTGAATCGAATGAATCACAAGATCATTTATTCTTTTCTTGCCATGTTTCTTATATGGTACACACTAATGTGGCAGGGGCACTTTTGGGAAGCCGGATAAATCCGGACAGGGCAATAACGCTCTCAACTCTCAGCTCCAACCGTCTACAATACGTCAACAAAATATTACTCCGCTTGGCATTCCAAGCCACAGTCTACCACTTATGGAGGGAATGAAATGGAAGGTGGCATGGACAAGTAAGTAACTCATCACGCCTCACTGAACTACACTCCGGACAACCACCTCAGTGGCCTTATCCCGCGTTGGAACTCAACTCGAGCATAATGACGATTTTTCATCCTCTTGATTTATTAGTTGTTTTGACTACATTTTCTCATGCAAAATGTAGTTTCAATCCATGTAATTAAACTCTACATATTAATATTAATTTCACATTTAAACAAAAAATATTTAGATTTCACCAATTAATATTCAAAAGCTTTTTAACAGAAAGGAACAAAAGATGATTTTTGTTCGATATAGAGATTGAGCTGGAACTATCTGAATATTCAGAGAGTTTACCTGGTGAGTGTTAAGGATGAACCAGATGGAAACAATTGTAAACTTTGTAAAAAATTGTAAAAAGTTTTTAAAATAAAATAAAAGATGGAAAAAATTGTAAACTTCAAAATATGAAATGCATTATTTAGAAAAAGAAACTTTAACTCGAAAAAAGAGAAATTAAATTGATATCTTTACCAAATGTTAGTGACACCTATAAAAATTTAAATTTTATTTAACATGTATTGCATTATGGAAAATATGTTTTAATGACATAATTAAAAAGTTATTTGAAAGAAGATTTTTGTTATTAACTTAGAAAAAAATTATTTGACCATGATTTGTCACATATTGGTTTGTGTAAAGATAATTAATATCTACTATTGGACCAAAAATATAACTATTTTCATTTATATTATCTCGAAAAGATAAAAAATAATTTTTGATAAATAAGAAAAAATGACTTATATAAAATGTCATTTAAATACCAAATTTTTTGTTGACATTCAAATTAAATATTAAACTTTCGTTGACTCGCCAAAAAAAGAATTTCGTTAACTTACCATTAACAGCAATTAACCCCGTCATCGTGTTCTGTAACGGCATGACTTTTTTGGCAGAGTCAACAAAAATTTGCTATTTAATTTGAAAGTCAACAAAAACTTTTCCATTTAAATGGCATTTTGAAATTTCATGATTTAAACGTCCATTTTTTTAAAGTTCATGCTTTTCTGACATTTCTACCCTCTGAAATTATGGTTAGGGAAGCTTTCAGTGAGATGTTGGTGTTAGGCGAATTACCTTTATCTTTCATAGAGACCTTAGCTTGGTGACATTTCTGCAATTGAGTTCAGTTATATATGCCTTATTCTCGGAGAACAGCTACAAGAGGTATTGTGGAGATGTATGTCAAAAGGAAAGCAACTATGAAGAAGGTTCTTGGGCAGAACAAGTTGAGGCTATCATTGACTATGGATATATGGCTTGATCCACATACTGGAGCTAGTTATATGGTAATAACATCTCATTTTATTGATGCTTGTTGGCAGTTAAAGAAGCTTATCATAGGATTCAAGAACATCTTTAATTATAAAGGTGCAACAATTTCTAAAGTTCTTATTGAGTGTTTAGTAGAGTGGGATATCAAGAGATTTTTCTGCAGCACCATAGATAACACCACATCTAACAGTTCAGCCATAAAAAAAATCAAAGAAATATCAAGCAACTTGGTGATGATGCATTGGTTCTCAAAGGTGAGTATCTACATATAAGATGTGCTACTCACATACTTAACTTGATTGTAAAGGAAGATTTGCAAGAGATAAGAAACAATGTATATGTTATTCATAATGGCATTCAGTTTGTGAGATCTACAACAAATTAGCTCAAGTCATTTGAGCTTCATGTGTAAACAGGAAAGATTAAAAGAGGAAGCAAGCATTTAGATGTAAAGACCATATGAATTCACTTACCTCATGTTAGAACAAGCTTTGAAGTTCATATTGGCTTTTGACAAGATGGAGGATGAAGATAAGCCATAGAATGACTACTTCATCGAAACTATGGAGGATGAAGATAAGCCATAGAATGACTACTTCATGAAAAAGGATTACACCACCAACTAGAAGTGATTGGGAATCATTTGATAGGTTAGTCCCATTCCTTATCATATTTTACTATTTCACTTTGGTTATTTCAGCTTCAACTTTTGTTTCCTCACTATAACCAGAAACATTAGTGCATTAGTCAATATAGTCCCGACCCTGATGAATCCTTACGCACCAAAACCTCATCTTGTTAGGAAATTTAGAAAAGTATCGAGATCCATTTGGGGTAGTTGAAATGAATAGGCAAGTGATAGTAGCAAGTGTTTTTAACCCAATGAACAAGATAAAGTTTGCTTAGCTCTGTTTTAGAAACTTTATGGAAAATATAGTGTCGATGCTAAACATCTTTATGATTTAGTTTTGGATATTTTGAATTGTCTGTTTGTTATATATAGTACTCTAGTGAACAAAAGTGGTAGTGGTGGGTCAGTGACATCTTCTCATTTACAAGGAGCATCAAAATCTTCTCAATCTCAGTTACAAGAACGAGTTGGAGGTGATTTTTTTCAAAGAAATATTCTTGATTATGAAAGAATTAATGATATCTCCAAAGAGCTTGTACAAGAAACATGTATTCAAGTTTCAACTACTGAGTTGGATTTATGCTTGAAAGAGAATGTGGAGAATCCAAATCTTCTAAAAGGTTTGGAGTATGATGTGCTTTCTTGGTGGAGAGTAAACAGTTCAAAGTTCCCGATTCTATCACTAGTAGCTAGGGATATATTTGCAATGCAAGTGTCTTTAGTAGCATCTGAATATGTTTTTAGCACTAGTGAGAATCTTAGATCCATCTAGGAGCTGTTTTTTTACACACTACATGATTGAAGTAGTGATGTCCACCAAGCAATGGATGCAATATGACATTAAATTCAGTGAAAGCGGAGTGACAAGAATTGAATATATGCTTGCAGAGGTACAATTGCAGGATGATCTTATGAGAGGTAATTTCAATCCTTTGAACTCTCTTTAAATTCTACTTTGTAAGAGAACCATGATCATTCAATGAAACTTTCAAAGTCCAAAATTCACTGAGTGAGAATCATTATTTTATGTATTTTTGTTATAGCAATTGCAGTCGCTGAATCAACTATTTGATTGATTTATAACCTTATATTTTTTCTTTTGTCTTTAGAGTTTGAACATGAATTCAACTTCCAAGGACCTTGACCTTGACAGTGAGGTAACTAACAAATGAGTCTTTAAATTTCACAGTCCTTCCATTGTTTATGACTTTGCTTTTCCACGAGGATGCTGAAGAGTGAAGATGAAGGAATAGAAGAAAGATGAGACTAAGACAACCTCTGCTTGGAGATGTGTTCTTGCTTCTCTCTTGAAACATTGTTCTTATTTTTTTTCTTTTGCATTAAAATGTTTCATATTTTTCCTTGTTTCTTCAAACAACTCTGTGGTTAATTATTTTGTGACAATTTGGATGTTTAGATTTTAGACAATGTTTAAAGTTGTTTTCGTTTGAGTATTTTGGTATTTTTGGGTATTTTAGATAAAATAAACTACATTCGGGTCAAATATAAGCGAAAATAATCAAACTGAATGGTACCTAGATGGGTCCAAAATTTTTGTATCTGAAAGATCTGGACCCGATCAGTTTCTACCCGAATACCCGAATGCCCAAGGATAATTTGATAGGCTACTGTTTGTTAGATATGTGGAAATTATCTGTCTTTTCTTGATGGCTTTGAAGAAGGTGATAATGATTCTTCAAAAGATGTAAACGAATATATATTACTGCCTCTTTCGTTGGGGGTCCAAGGTACATGAAAGAACTCTACTTAGAACTTGAGACAATATGCAAATTTCATGGGTTTCTAGATCTTTTTATAATTTTCACATGCAATCCAAAGTGTCCCAAGATCATAAGATATTTGGAAGAGAGCATAATTGAAACCCGATGATAGGCCAGACATATATTATGCATAGTGTTCAAGGTCAAACTTGATTATTTGATGCTTGACTTAATCAAAAACAAATTGTTTGGGAAAGTTATATCAGGTATATTTAGTTATTATTTTAATATGTTTTGTTACTTTAAACATTTTAAAACATTTTGTCACAATTTTTTTATTTTTTTGAATATTATGTATAATTATATTTAAATGAAACGTTTTACATCAAATCTGTTTTTGAGCAAGAAATTTAAAAGAAAGTTGATTATTTTTTGAATATCGAAAAATGGTTGCCTCGTTAAAACCTAAAATTGGAATATCCATTTGGATAAAACCAATTTTGGGAAAAAGAGTACAAACCATTTTTCGAATGATTTGAAGAAACCTGAAAATAAATTTGAAAAATCTATCAAAGTTTTTGTCGCGACTGAGAAGAGAGTCATTTTTCTTATCTTGATGCGAACCAAATCTCCATGCACCTATCATGTCTTGTATCCCCTTGAAACCGTATAGAAGATAACCGATTTTGAACTTGTTTATCCAGCAACCTTAACATATGTGGCATAAGTAGTGGGGCTTCACCATGTCGTTTTTCTATTTCTTTCCTTCCATATAGAATGAATTACAAGCTCGAAAACATATCTTAACAAAAATTGTTGATCCTGTTGCAGTCCCTTATCCGTGAGGAGTTTTAAAATGATATCCCAATCCACAGAAAACCTTCTGGCCAACAGTTTATTCATAAGATTGAACCATATATCTCTTGAGAACGGACAGTTAAAAAATAAATGGGTTCAAGTTTCGAACAGTTTCTGACAAAAAACACAAGCGGGATTGACTCCCACATTCCATCTTAGCATCCTATCACCTGTTGTCAATCTGTTCCTTATCGCGAGCCAACCTAAGAGAGAATATTTCGGAGTTGCTTGGGAAAGCCAAATGCCTTTAAACCAATCCACCTTCACCTTAATATTTCGCATGGCTTCCCACGTATCCCTTGTGCTAAATGTGTGTTAAAAACTGTCCCCTTTTTCTCTCCAAATAATTTTGTCTGCCTCCACTATCATACCTTTTCTGCGGATATCTTCAACAGCATTTTCTGTTAAATTGAAATGGTTAATCTGGTGACGCTTTCCTCTGTAAAAAATCACTGTCTCAGTCACTGTGGTATGTGCACTAGATTTAAATGCTTAAAACGTTAAATATATACGTGTCATTATTTATATTCCATTTTTTGGTTACAAAATTTGAGCGAGAATCGCAGTTAAGTTTCAGAACGTGTGCTACCACATGCACACGTTGTTTTGTTATTGGATCAGAAATGTAATTCCAAATGCAGAAGACATTGAAAAGATTATTTTAGTTGAGATTCCGGACAAGAATTTTAAGCATGAGTTATATGATATTGTTAAGGAGACAATGATACACTGACCATGTGGATTTGTAAATCCTAAGAGTCCGTGTATGAAAGAAGAAAATTGCTCTAAACTATTTTCAAAGGCTTATGTTGAATGCACAATAGTTGATGATGACAATTATCTGGTATATAGAAGGAGAGAACGTAGAAATATTTCTCTCAGAGGAGGCATTGAATGTGATAGTAGATTTGTTGTTCATTATAACAAGGATCTTCTTTTTAAATATAAAGCTCATATTAATGTTGAATGTGCAATCAGTCCCGTTCTCTAAGGTATTTATTTAAATATATAAACAAGGGTCCTAATCGTGTGACTACTACTATAAACCGTCATTCTCAAGATGGTGAAAATGTGAACGAGGTCTAAAATTACTATAACTGCATGTTATTTATATTTTAATTTTTTTAATATGTTTTTTGTTTATTATTCTTTAATGAGTTATATTGAATTTATACGTTAAACATTTATTTTTCTATGTTGATACATTTCGGCATGTGAGGTTATTTTTTTGGAGAATCCTAACTTGGTAAATCTACTGATTTTGGAATCGTCTAAAAATTGGGTGAATATTTAAAATAATCTTACAATTTGATTTTATTAGTAAAATAACTTAGAAAAAATTAAGGTTAGATAAGTTTTTTTAATAACTAAAGTGTCCTTAAAATCATGTGTTAGAAAAAAGTAATTACAAGACTGTCATTACCAATTAATTCCACATCAGCATGTTTTCTGTTTTTAAAAAAAATACCATTTCTTTATGATTTTGGCACCGCTGACAATAAAATCTGCGACAAAAATCTGCGGTTCGATGTTATGGAAGATTTTTTGAAATGGAAAATTTACTTTTTTGCCGCAGAATTTTTTCGCAGATTTAATTATTCTGCAGATTTACTTATATTAGTGGTAGTAGATTTTCTAATTCATCGCAGATTTTTTTTGTTCTGAATGGCAACAGATTTTTTTTTCTTCAAAATGATAGAATTTCTACGGCAGATTTATTTTTTTATCGCAGACTTATTTTTTACCAAAGATTTTTTGTTTTAGTCGTAACAGAGTTTTTTCACCGTAGATTTTATAACAAAAAAAATTATTGCTAGATCTATTTTATGTTACCGCAGATTTATTTTACGTTATCGTAGAGTTTTTTCTAATAATTAATTATCGCATATTTATCACAAAATATGCAATTTCCTTTACTGCTTACATTATAAAGTTCTTTAGTGGGCACAAAATTTTGTGGCAGATTTTTAGCCGCTCACTTACAGCAAATTTTATGCTGTAAATTTGATTCATTGATATCGTAGAGTTTCTCATCAGTTACAAAAAATAATGAAAAATGACGAAAAATATAGGAAACAATTTACCAAATAAATAACTGAAAATTGGAAAAAAATTTAAAATCCATGGCTGCTTCGACTTAATTATTAGGGTTTTATGAATCTCGTTCGTAAACAAAATTTATTTTCTTCTTTACGCATATTTAGTATGGATAATTATTTTGATGAATTGGTTTATTTAAAGGGTTTGATGTTATTTGAGGAGTATTAGGATTGTGCAAAACTCTGTGATAACAAGGAAAAAACAAAAGCCCATTATTCTTTGTCTAATGTACAACACTACGTCACGTGAATAGTTAATATAGATTTGGTATTTTTCTTACTTCAAAACTCTAGTTTCTCGCAATCGACATGGTTATGGTCTATGAGTTTCATTCAATTTGTTGGCCAAGTTAGAACACTAAATGGGATCCTCTGGTATCATCAATTGGTGCAAATGTAGCTTGTCGGGTATATACATTTTTGTTGTGTTCACTTTTAAAAATAAGTAGTTTGTTTTTCAACCCTTCATATTTAATTCAGTCCCTATAATTCCGATTTGATTCAACAAGGTATAACAATTAATTCAGCTAACACCAAACCTTTTCTTATCTGTCTTACTATAAATTAAAGGTTTCAAAAGAAATTATATCTTAATCCTATGTCGTTATCCAAATACGGTTGAACATAAAACACTAAACTAAGGTGATTGACGTTAATTCTTGAGAGACTCTTACATAACATACTCCATAGTTATTTTATTTTCAGAACCTACTTGTTTGTTGTTGAAGATACAAATGTAAAGCAAACGACAATATCATACAAAGGATTTGAGAAGCCATTAGAATAAATATGAGTGCCATTGATCTTGTTGAGTCAGTTCATCAGATTTATTCACCGGTGATGATAAATGTAGGTCTGATGCAGCTGCACATATTGTCTCATCATCATTAAAGTTGATCTTCTCTGTTTCAACATTTCTTCTTTAATCTCATTAGAAATTTTCTTCTGCACCTCTTCAGTGGTTTGGAACACTTGATCATTTTCAGGGTATGAATCAATGGTGTAAAGTGCATCAACAAATCATCCCCTTCGCTTTCAGTTTTCATCTTCATTGTCCATTTCCATTTCCTTCGGTTTGATATCTTGGACCGTTTCAACCACAAGATGTTCCTTAAGTCTTGATACCGTTCAACATCCTTGCAAATGTCAGTCTCCATCTTCATCTGTTTCACATTGCAGGACATTGGATTCCACTATCTCAGCTTTCTCGTGCCAACTAACGCAAGACGAACCACGAGCGGTTAGATATTGAGAAGGAGTATCATTTGTATCTTTACTTTCACTTTCAGAAAGAACTAAAGCAATGGTCTGAGAACCCGGTGTAAACTTTGAAGAAGTAAATATTCCCTTTGTTTTCTCTCCACCACTTCTGGAATCAAAAGAACAAGAATTACGGTCTTGCAAGTGGGATTTTGACTCGGTTTCAATCGTTGAGGCGGTTTTAGAGCAACAGGTTCGTCCACTGAAGCTTAAAGAAGTAAATGTCTTCCTGAAATCCATAGTAAATTTTCATGTTCTGAGTCATATATGAAACACATCTCAACAATCTCAAGTCAAATATATTTTACCTGCCACTCTGGTTAGCCATCGAGGCAAGACTTGATATATCTCGATTCCTTTGTAAAGACTTTTTCTTCTTTTTCGTGAATATAAGTTTAGGAAGCAAAACAATCATTAAGTAGAAGTAATTCTGTAAAATATGGTTTAATTGATTTAATATCCAAAAAGAAAACCTTAATCTGTGAAGTTTTAGAAGTTTTTGATGCTCTTTTGAAATGACTAGGTTCAGAGTAACGCTTTAAACAAGACCCTAGACCATTTATATCAAATCTGAGGAAAACCACAAAGAATCAGCATCACATTTTCAATCAGTCTAACATAATAGAAACTGAAATTATACCAAAATCAAAATGAGTCGAGGTGAATATACTTTTTGAGCAAGTGCAACAGCGGAGGCTCCAGGCAATCTTCATAAGGAGCCATAACAAATTGTGGTAAGTCGTCATAAATAAAGTGATTTTGCACATTTGGTATACGAGGATGCCACTTCAGACCTGAAAGAGCATGTAAAAACTGATCTAGCAATCTGACATAGATTATGCAACACATAACAAGCGTCACAGAGAGGCGCATCGAGAGACCAGATGTTATCGGTGGCTAGGGCACGGAAGGCAGTGACGGAGTAATCGCCATCGGGAAGAGGTGGAGGAGGGGAAGGAGAAGGAGAGACGGAGGAAGATGAGGAGTCGCCGGAGGATTTGGTGACGGCGAGGAAGGAAAGGAGAGAAGAAGAAAGTGGTTGCTGTCGTGATGTTTTGATTGTAGAAGAACTTAAGGTTTTGAGGGTTGGATGTGGTGATTTTGTTTTTAATAAAATCTAATTTTTTTAAAATTTTTTAATTTTTTAAAATTTTTTAAATTTTTTAAATTTTTTTTTAAAATTTAAATGCAAAATGGCAATTTTTTTAATAATATATTTAGTATTGGGTTTTTTTTTGTATTTTAACAAAAAAAATAAAGTTACTCTAGTAAAATTTTGTTTATAGCATTAGTTTAGTAATTAAACTAAAAAGTAAAATTATTCTAGGAAAATTTTACCTAAAATTTCATAATCTCTCCCGGAAACTTATATTTGGTTATATCAGTGGACATTAGTTTCCCAATTATCTCATAATTTCTAGTTTTATTTAGTAGAAATCACGGTATCATAATTTATTGAAAATAAAAATAACTAATGAGAGCCTGAGTAGTATTTTCAACACCAAGAAAATACGTTCATTTCTCAACAACTAACGAATAATTTTGATAAATTTATTTTAACATTATTACATATCATCAACTAAGAAAATTGTTAGGGTATTATTATCTTGTATAGAGTAAACTGCTAATATTGGACTATAGTATATAGTTACGTGGGCCAATCCTACATGTGGATTGATTGGCCAGGTGACATAACTCTTCTTCTACTTGTGTTAGACCATTTTGTAGTTCCTATCTTGATTTTAAATCCCTTGAATAGAAAGTAAAAATTATAAATCCACTAGAATTGACTAAGTCTGTTAAAAATCAAAAAGATATTAAATATTTGAACAGAGAAAATCTAATCGGCATTTTCATTACAGTAGACTACTAGTCATAGTCGATCAGCAAAATAGCGCATAAAAAGGGGTTTTGGAAAGATTGTAATTGTACTGTGGTATTAATCAAAATAACTAAAAGAATAGTATTCCACATTGTGGTATTAATTCATTATTGTGAATAAGAGACTCTGGAGACGCAATCTAATATTTGACTAAGCAGAATATTTTAAGAGATAAGCACTAAGTTAAGAACCTCGCAATAATATTTTTGGAAATCCTTTATTTAAAAAAATATTTTGTAAAGCAATTCATTTAGGGACACGTATACATGTTCTATAAAAAAAATTTTTATCTCAAAATCTTGAAGTGGCCTACTATTTAATTTTAACTTTGGTAGGTATGCCAAATCTAGTGTTTACAAAACTAGAGATGTTGACAGTTAGAGAGAATTAAACAACATAAATGCATACAAAACATAAGCTGAAAAATAATAATAGTGCATCTTCCATAATAATAAATATAAACTATATTCAAAATAGCTTTTATTCCATTACCCAAATCCGAAAATTCATTGATTTAATTGATAAACTTACATTGTAGAATAGCTAAAAGCTTACGTAAGCACCAAAGATAGTCAAAACCCTGCAATGAAGAAGTTGCCTAAACTTGAAGAGATTGGTCCACAAATTTAAGGTTCTTCGTTTTCCCACTCTATTTATAGGCTAAGAGATGAGACAGAGAAGATTAAATTACTTCTTAACAAAGGTTGTTTTCGCTCAACCACATGCATTCTCAAGTGTCTGCTCCTCACATTCCCCATGATTCTCAATTACTCACTGCTCTATTTGGTACGTAAGTCAGAATATAATTCTAAACTATTTTATTCATCATTCATTTTGTTCACACTTTGTTTCGTAAACATATATAGACAACCCAATATTATACAGTAGATTCGATATTTACCTATCTTTATTATCACAGTATAAAGGAGATAATAGATACAATTGAAATATTAATAAAAAATTTTAATAAGACGATTAATATTAGCTTATTCAAAGAAGAACTATTTTTATGTTTCAACGAGGAACCATTTGGTTTTAATGTTCAATATGTACAACTTCTTCTTTCTTCTTCATACATTAAGTGGCGATTTTCTATGTTCTTCATGCAAAACTTTTTGTGTTTATTATATCTCTATATATATTAAATGAATTTGTACACTAAAATAATAAGAAACATATTCTCTTTTCTATTCTTTTTATTCTCTCTATTGTCTAATCTTATTCCGCAAAAATTTTAACATGGTATCAGAGTAATAATTCGATTCTCTTATTCTCTTTAATCTTTTATTCTCTTTATAATATGGAAAACTCTAAACTTATAATAATTTCATTAGTCCTCAAAGGAGGAAATTATTTGTTGTGGTTTAAAACCATAAATACCGCGCTTTGTGGCAATGGATTTTGGAATCATGTTGAAGTTGGTCAAGCTCCAAAGGAAGCCACCAAAAGAGATGGAAAATAAACCATCATAGAAGGAGAAGAGGAGCTGGCTCTTGAAAAGGAAACCAAGTGGTTTCAAGAAGATCAAACCGTCGTCGGACTTTTCCAAAACTCTCTTGAAACCTCTATCCTTGAAACTTACTCATATTGTGGAACTTCAACGGAGCTATGGATACTCTCAAGAACGTGTATGGTAAATGTGTCAAACCTCACCCGTGTGTTTGAGTTGAAGAAAGCCATCAACAATCTAAGCTAAGAATTTATGGAGTTCACAAAACATTTTGGAAAGTTTAGGTCCTTGTGGGCTGAACTTGAAATGTTAAGGCCGAGTACTTTGGATTCGGCTGTTCTCAATGAAAGATGAGAGAAAGAAAATGTTTTTGGTCTCTTGCTTACCTTGAACCCAATCTTCAATGATCTCATCAAGCATCTCCTAAGGGCGGACAAGCTTCCAACCCTTGAAGACGTGTGTTCTCAAATCCAAAGGGAACAAGGTGCGGACAAGCTTCCAAGCCTTGAAGACGTGTGTTCTCAAATCCAAAGGGAACAAGGTTCACTTGTTCTTTTTGGTGGAATAAGCGAATCCCTCACGGCAAAAAAGAGAGTGTACAAGCATCAAGAAAGGAAGAGAGGGGTGTGTGACCATTGCAAAAAGAGTGGTCACTACAAGAATAAATGTTGACTACTTCATCCTCATCTCATGCCAAAGATGTTAAAAACCCAAATGCCAATATTTTTCCTAGAGCCGTGGGTAATCAAGGACAAGCTGGTTCATCAAATCAAGAGGGAGAGGTAGGCGGTGATGTTGCAAGGAAGTCGGATGTAGAGGCTTTCATCCGGTCAATTTCCTCCTTAAAGGAATCTGGTTCCATTTTCTTTGCTACTAAACCAAGTAAATCTCTTGTCATAGATTTGGGGGCTTCTCACCATATGATTAGTAATCCGAATCTTATAGACAATATAAACGGCAACTGGTAATGTGTCCATAGCTAATGGTGATATGGTTCTCATAAAAGGAGTAGAAGATTTAAAATTATTTGATGAAATCTTTAAAACATTCTATATTCTTAGCTTTACTTCTAATCTTTTGTCGGTTAAAAAGGCAACTTGTGATCTTAATTGCTATACTATATTTGGGTTTAACCGTGTTTATTTTCAGAATATTGAGACCAAAACAATAATTGGAGAATGAAACTTAAAAGGAGATCCATATGTTCTTGAGAACACTTCGTCAAGTCCTTCATTGTCTTCAAATTCCTATCTTACTGTTAGTTTTAGTGTTGTGTGGCACGTTAGATTATGACATCTTCATTCTCGTGCTCTTGAATTGATGTTGCCTAATGTTTCTTTTGATCATTCTAGTTGTAAGGCTTGAATTCTTGGTAAACATTGTATAATTTTTTTCCCAAATTCTTTTACTATTTAAGAAAATTGCTTTGACTTGGTTCATTCGGATGTTTGGACATTACCATGTGTTTCTAGATAAAATAACACGTATTTTGTGACTTTCATAGATGAAAAATCGAAATAAACTTGAATTACATTGCTTCCGTCTAAAAATCGTGTGTTTGATGCATTCATTAATTTTCAAAATTATGTGATTAACCAATTTAATGCTAAAATTAAGGTGTTCATATCAGACAATAGAGGAGAATACACAAGTCAAAGATTCAAAGAACATCTAGAAAAACACGACATCATGCACCAAACAAGTTATCCTTATACACCACATAAAAATGGAGTGGCAGAAACACCTTATGTAGGTTGCAAGATCGATGATGTTCCATGCCAATGTACCAAGAAGATTTTGAGGTGATGCGGTTATGGCCGTATGCTACCTCATCAATAGGATTCCAACCAAAGTCATAAAGGATGTGTCACAATTTGAGGTACTTAACAAAACTAAACCATATATTGATCACTTATAGGTGTTTACGTGTGTTTGTTTTGTGGTAGTACCAGGTGAACAATGAACCAAGTTGGATACCAAAAGCACTAAATATATATTCATCGGCTATTCAACAACTCAAAAGGGTTATAAATGTTATGATCTTGTCAATAACTGCACCCTTGTGTCTCGGGATGTGAAATTTATTGAAAATTAGGGATATCTTGATAAGAAGGATTGGAAAGGCGTGAAAGATCTATCTCAGTCTCCATCAGATCTAGCCACAAGTTTAAAATTCCTCTTAGACCACCTCAGAAATCAAGCTCCAAAATGACAAGCGGATGCAGACGGGGCAGAGGAAAGGGGACGTACACCAAACGTTCCTTTGAAAAGAGAGTGTACATCAATCGTTGGGGGCAGAGGAAAGTGGGCGTACACCAAATGTTCCTTTAGAGCATCAAAACTGTGATCAATATCAAAGTGTTAAATTCAATAGTCAAGACCAAGATGAGACTGATCAAGAGGATATTGTAGAAGAAGTAGAAGGGGAAGACGAGGATGATGAAGACTCTTCTCCTCCACTTAGACGAAGCACAAGGATCCACAATCCTTCCAAGTGGGTGAACTCACGTGTTTACTAAAACAATCAAGTTGTGGTTCATCTCATTTAATCGGTATGTTCGCTTGGCTTTTTGCCGACTAATCATCAAACTTTTCTTAGAAAGATAGAACTAGACAAGATACCTCAAAGCTATGAGGAAGCCAAGAAAAGAAAAGAATGGTTGGAAGCAGTTGGTGATGAAGTTAGAGATATGGATCGCAATGACACATTGGATGAAGCGGATCTTCCTCCTGGGAAAAGAGCAGTTTGCTCCAAATGGGTCTTTACCATCAAATATTGCAGCAATAGAGACATTGAACGGTACAAAAAACTCGTTTAGTGGCCCGAGGTTTTACACAAACCTATGGAGAAAAGTACACAGATACCTTTGCTCCTGTCGCCAAACTCCACACGGTAAGAGTTGTCTTTCTTTGGCTACTAATTTTTCTTGGGAGTTATGTCAAATGGATGTCAAGAATGCTTTTCTACAATGTGAACTTGAGGAAGAAGCCTACATGACACTTCCACCCGGTCTTAAAGATTTCATTGCTCCCAGTAAAGTTTTAAAACTCCGAACGACTATCTATGGGCTGAAGTAATCACTAAGACTTTGGTACCACAAGTTGAGCTCCACACTAAAAACCGAGGCTTTAAAAAATCCGAAACCGATCACACCTTGTTCACATTCCAAAGCTCTCAAGGTATCATTGTGGTTCTCATCTATGTGGATGATCTTATTATCTTTGATGATGATAAGAAACGTATCCAGTCCACCAAAACCTATCTTAACTCTATTTTTGATATTAAAGACCTTGGAGAACTAAAGTACTTCCAAGGCATTGAAGTTTGTTGTTCTCCGGAAGGCTTATTTCTTTCTCAAAGAAAGTACATACTTGATCTTTTGGATGAAACATGTAAACTTAGATCATAGCCGGCCAAGACTCCACTCATCGATGACTAAAAAGTCAAGCAAAAGGGGGAGAAAGCTGAAGAAGAGGAAGAAGATAAACCATATGAAGGTCCAACACAATACCACCGATTTGTTCGTAAGTTAATCTATCTAACCATCACTAGAACTGACCTTTGCTTTGCTATAAATCAGGTATTTCAACACATGCAAACTCCCACAAAATATCATTGGAATATGGTAGAGAGGATCCTTAGATATCTCAAAGGGAGCCCGTGCCAAGTAATTTTGATGGGAAGAAATGGTAGCTCCGAGATAGTGGGGTATTGTGATGCAGACTATGCCGAGGATACACTGGATAGGAAATCATCAACCGGCTACTACACCTTCGTTGGAGGAGACTTGGCAACTTGGAAATCAAAGAAGCAAAAGGTGGTGTCTTGTTCAAGTGCGGAAGCAGATTACCGAGCGATGAAGAAGTTAACGAATGAGCTTACTTGGCTCATAGCTCTCCTTAAAAGACTTTGGCATTGAGTTTTTCAGCCCTATCACCTTTCACTACGACAATCAAGTGGCCATTCACATAGCCACCAATAAGTTTTTCGTGACAAGCATATCGAAGTGGATTTTTATAAAGTTCGAAAAAAAATTGAAGAATGCATGATTCTACCATGCTGCACTCGGAGTGAAGATCAATTAGCGAACATATTTAACAAGACTGCAAGTCTTAAAATTTGCTCCCACATCCACAGAAAACTTGGGCTTGTAAACCTTTCACGACATTGGTCTCATGTACTCTCTCCATGGATCTCATGCTCCACCTACACAACTAATTCTCTCTCCTTCATACATCAAATGACGAATTTCTATGCTATTCATCCAAACCATTTTGTGTTTATTATATCTTTATATATATATAATATATAATAAAATAAAATATTATCTTCTCTATTTTTTTATTCTCTAATCTTATTACGTAATTATTCTAACAGATACGTGTGATCTACTTACGGTACCTGCAATAGGTACCTGGATGATTATGATTATTATTTATAAAGGTTATTGCAAACATTAAATTACTTTGATATATAGAGCAATCGTTATACAAAACTAACTTAAATATTTATTATTATTATTATTTACAGTTGAAAGTAGAAAAGAAATGAATTCCCAAAACAAATGTTCCCACTATTATTTATCATTCTCCAACTATTATTCACCACATTCAATGGAGTCACCACAATATGAGATATCCTCAAGCTCTTCTTCTGAAAAACCTAGACGTCACTACCAATCCCTTGATCTCTTCCCAAACCTCAGCGAAAACTCTCGTTACGAAAATACCCTAGCTTTACCTCGTGTTGATCGGATTAACTTAAACCCAAATCTTGACCTAAACCATAAGCCTTTGTCTGTGTACTATGGAGAGCAAGAAGAGGCCGTTAACGTGGACGTGAGCTTACGCCTTGGCCTTCCTGGTTTTGGCAAATCAAACAAAGGTAAGGAGATCGTTCTTTATGATCCAGAAGAGCTAACGATAATGAAATCGTCAATTATGATGCCGGAAGAGCCAACGATAGTGAAATCGTTCTCCATGATGCTGGAAGAGCCATCGATAATGAAGTTTCTGGTAAGCCATATTGGATTCCGAAGCCGGAGCAAATTATAATTGGCTTCACCAATTTTTCTTGCCATGTATGATCTAAGACATTCAATCGATACAACAATCTTCAGGTACGAGTCAAATATATCTCATAAGGCATTGGGTCTCCATGCATTAATAAATGAATATAATATTATTATAATCATATTCAACACATGTAGTCATATCACCGTATATAATAATATGAATTTCTACATTTATATACTTATGAATTAACTTGGAAAAAATTAATTAACCAATATTTGACTATATGAATCACCTCGGGAGTTTATAATAACAGCATTTACAAATTTTGTTTAATTAATCAATCGTGATATAATGTTTTCTTTATAAAATATTTGTTCCTAGATATTTTAATGGTAATATTTTCATGAAAATATTTCATCAAAAATTTTATGTTTATTTGAGTCTTAGAATAAAAGTTTAAATCAAAAACTTAAATTTAAATTATTTACTCAAATTTGATATATTGGCTATCCCTTTAATAGTTTTCTCATATATAATTAAATTTCAGTTTAATAGTATTCAAAAAATTTCATTCAAACGAAAATACATAGATTTCTTCAATGAAACACTATGATCGATCAATAATATGATTTTATTGAACCATGTTTTTTATATCATTTAGCTATGCAAACCTTCTTGAATCCTAAATTATATGAATGTAGATGCACATGTGGGGCCACGGTCACAATACAGGAAAGGACCAGTGTCATTGAAAGGCGCGCAGCCACAAGCCATGTTGGGGATCCCTTGTTACTGCTGTGTCGAAGGCTGCAAGAACCACATTGACCATCCTCGTTCCAAGCCGCTCAAAGACTTTCGAACGCTCCAAACTTACTACAAACGCAAACATGGCCAAATACCTTACTCGTGTCGCATCTGCGGTAAGCTCTTGGCTGTCAAGGGCGATTGGCGCACTCATGAGACGAACTGTGGGAAACGCTGGATTTGCGTTTGTGGTTCCGACTTTAAACACAAACGCTCCCTTAAGGATCATGTCAAGGCTTTTGGGGCTGGTCATGGGCCTTATCCAACTGGTTTGTTTGAAGATCGGGCCTCTCGTTCTTCAGTCTCCGAGACTTTGAACTTTTAAATTTAGGTATCTTTCATCTCAATTTTTATTTGCGTTTTTTTTAATAATATGTAAAACTATATTAAAAAAAAAATTTTGTTAACAATATTTGACAAAACAATAAAGTTTTAGAAATGAAGATCAGTGATTTCATTAAATAAAACTCAAGATTGGAAAATTTAATTGGGACAAAACCAATTATTGCCAAAAGAGTTATCACCACTTTTGAAAAAGTTGAAAAAAAACCAAACTTTTTTGACAAGAGAACTGAAAACCTCTTTAATTTCCCCTTACTCTAAACCACTCACCAAGCCATCAATAAAATTTTCTTGTTGCTGTAAAGTGGAGAGACGATTGCACGCAATCTTGTCAATGTCTTTGACAAGTGTGAACTGATTTTTGGCAGCTCGATGCACTTTCGATGGTTTCATTCATACCAAATAGTGTAAATAGAAGATTAGAAGACATACCGCATGATGAATATGTAAATACCACAAATCACTGAGCCAGAGATAGTGGAGATAATATCTCCAAACTGAGCCATATAACGCTGATGGAGAATCCCATTAGAGAGCTTATGCTAGATCAATGACGTGAAGCTACAAGCAAAAAAGTGATCACGCGTTTCTAACACCTGATTACAAAGAACGCACCTTGTGTCCCCTCCTTGATTCCAAAGAACGCAGCTTGTGTTCCATCCTCGATTCCAACCACACATCCGATCTCCCGTTGATAACCTATTGTGCATCGCAAACCATACAAAGAAAGAAAATTTTGGGGCTGCATGAGAAAACCACACACCTTGGTACCAATCATTAGCGGGTACTACAGCCCTTAGCTGTCCAAGTATTCTTCAAAGAAACAGTTCGCTTAAAGCTCTCAGCATTTTAACGCCATAGGAAATTATTAGAATCAACGAAGCCACCAGACCTTACTTCTCTATCTCTTCCTCAACTCTGTTAAGCAAAGTAACATGACATCTCCTTGTCATATGAGTTGTGAAAACATCTACCATAGAAGCTGATAGCTGAATCCCCATATTTATACAGCCTCTGTCCCCCAAAATTTCCCGTAGACGGCCTAGAGATGACCAATCATCGAACCAGAACGAAGTATCCCCACCACATCTAACCTCCAACTTATGAAAATTCTTTATTTGATACCTGTATTTAATCAATTTTCTCCAAATCCAAGAACCCGCAGTTGAGTTCATATTCACCGCCCAAAAGGAACTAGCCTGAATCAAGTTCTTTTTCATCCAATTAACCCATAATAAGGACCGAGCTGATACTAAACGCCAAATAAGCTTATAACAACTCACCTTATTTGCCTCCTCAATAGACTTAATACCTAAACCTCCCTCTTTCTTTGGCCTACAAACATCCTTCCAAGCCATTTTTGATTTTTTTTTGGATTTAGATCCGGCCCCAACCAAAGGAAAGCATAGTTTATCTTTTCAATCTCCTTTATATAAGAACTACGTAAACGAAAAGCAGCAATCCAAAAATTAGTTAGGTTGGCAATTACCGACGTGAGAAGTTGAAACCTGACCGCAAAGGATAAAAACCTATGCTTCCATGATTGAATGCGGGTCCGAATTATTTAATAGAGGTTGGAAATCTGACTTAGACATTCATTTCTTCATCAGCGGCAACCCCGAGTATCTCACCAGAAGAGTCCATATCAAAAGAAAATCGAAAAGCAAGTAAGGACCTTCTTACTTAAGAAAACCCAACCACAAATAAAGTAGATTTCTCCAAACTTATTTGTAGAGCAGAAAACCGACCAAAATCCTTAAAGACTTCCAGAAGACTTCCAGTATTTGCGTGTTCTACAATAATAAGTGGTATCTAATTATTTCGATTTTGAAAACAATACGAAATGTACCATTTTCTTTTTCTTTTATTTACTATTTGGGAATTTTTATTTTGAATGTAATGAATAAAACAAATACCTAATTTCATTTTTAGTAAGCATATATTACTTACAAAAAGGTTCATTCTAATTAATATTCTAATCTTTGTGCACATTTTTTATACTAAATTTGTCATGTATCCAGCATTAAAATCAAATAAAATTTTGACATATGTTTGTGCAGTTGGAAAAACGAAGAAGGATATATGTATAGTTGTATAATAAACACAATTGTGTTGTGTTCACGTTCAGGAAAAATAGTTTGAAGACCGAGTGAAACTGGATAAGTGTCCTCAGATTCATAATTAAACATTTTTGCCGGAAATTGTATAAATGTTTTACTAAAGATAGTCAATGAAAAAAGTATTTGTAAAAAAGTTTTCCATTATGTTTTTGAAACAAAGATTAATCTTATAAAGAATATTTGAATAAATAGCGTAATAATCAATACATGAAGATCATTTTTCAAAAATCGGATATACTCTTACATTGATTACTTTTTAAAACATATACATTTTTATATATTACTAAACTAGATTCTAACCCGCACAATATGCGGGTATAATTTTTATTTGAAAATTATCAATTTTAGTATGAATATGAGTTAGAATATTTTTTTGTTGTATATTATGTATCTGCACTGTAGCGTCAGAGTAATGTTTATAAAAAATTGATGGGATACTTGATCTTAAAAAATAATTTTATGTAAATAAAAAATAGTGTTAAGAATATATTTATTAACTTTTATAATCTTGTGATTAAGGATGTTTAATCTAATTTTGGCTAAAGATTCATTAAATGTTATAATTAATCCATATTATGTATGTAAGACTCAAAACATGATTACTAATATGTTTTTTGACTCATGCTCATCTAGAATTTGATGTCTTATTAATTTTCTCGGTTGAAATAATTATATGTATGAAATAATTTAAAATATTTTAAAGGATAAAATAGTGGATTGAGAATTATCCATTGACTTGGTATTCGGCGCCTAAAATCAAGATAACTTATTCCCTGGACATAATTTTCTTGATTGAGATAGGTATCGCCTTTAGAGACTGGAGGCGGTTTAGCTTTAATGTGGAACAAGAATGTTTCTATAACAATTCTCTATCTATGGATGAAAAACTCATATATTGTATGATCTTATATAATAAAGTAAGGTTCTTCTAAGACGTTGACACGTGTCACCTACTAACTCTTTTTTGCCTTCTCAATTTTTTTTTCTAACCAAAAACTTAAAAATGTCTCCCAAAAACCAAATAAAACAATTGAAATCTTATTATCTCCAAAAAAAAACTTATATTATCCAAAATCTTATCATACAAACGTTTTTTAACCTCTCCTAATTTCTTCTCTTCTTCTTTCCACAATCCAAAAATGTCTCCGATATATCATATTTCAAAATAGAAATTTAATCATACTTTTCTAACTAAAACCCCCAAAAATTGAAATGAAAATTTATTATATCTTGTTTATACCAAAAACTCAACAAATGTCTCCCAAAAAACAAATTAAAATTGCTAAATCAAAATAAACCCCTTAAATACGTCCCAAAAAATATACAATAAAAACCAAAAAGATATCCAAAATTCAGCACTCATAGTATCATAAACATCTAAAAACCCTTCTACAAATCTTAGAATTCGAATAAATAATAATTCCACAACAGTTATTCAATATGAATGTAATGTAGAAGATTCTCATTCTACTTGTAGCATGTAGAGTTACAAATTTTCAAATTTTGGTAACGTTTCATTTTTAAACTTACTAAGAGTAATTGAAAATAATTGAATTAATAATAAAAATAAAATGGAATCATGAATTAATTTTTTCATAAACAAAATTATGTTACTTTCCATGAAATTAAATCAACCAAAAGTCACACTAATATACTATAATATATGGTCAACTTATTAAAAACATATTAAAAATCTCTACATAAAACCCATATAAATTAACTAAAGTTAAAACCATAACAACACAATGATTGACATAATTAGTGGCCATAAAATTGTCATTTATGAAACCTGAGATTTAAGTAGCATGGAAATGGAAAAGGGTATGCGAAAGCGAAACGTACGGAAACGTGGAAACAATTTTTTTGAAAAAATTAGTAAACGGGTACGTGTTGGAAACATGAACATATATATATACATATAATTATATATAACTAAAAATATATTGAAACATTAAACCATATTAAAAAAAAATTTTAAACAACACAAATCCAATAAATAAGTATTAAGTATATCATGTTTCCAAATTATTTAGTTAATAAGTTTCCAAATTAAAAAATAAGTTTCCATAATGGAAAAGACGTTTTCATCATGTTTACAAAACGAAAACCAACGTTTCCATCACTTTTTCAAATTGCAGTTTTTAGGAAACGTGTTTTCATCGAGTTTTCCTTTCTATTTCCAAAACATTTTTGAAACGGAAAAAAGATCTCAGAGAGAATTTCCATGCTACCTAGCCTCAGATACACATTTCAAAGATATTTTTCTATAGATTATTATTGTTAAAAGTAAAATATTAACATTAAATTAGTTTAACAAAACCTAAGATACACATTTTTTTTTTAATATTTTGGCTACAATTTTTTATTGTTCAAAGTATACTAACACCAAATTAATTTAAGAAAAAATATATATATTTTAAAAAATTCTACTTCTTTTTCCGCAACATATAGCATAATTTCTTATAATTTGTTTTTATTTACTCTTTATTTAAAAATTAATAATTCACATCACATTGTCATAAAACTATATTATATCACCAATCCGAAGCATGAAACATCTACAACTCAATATCACAAGACCTCTACGTGGAGAAAATAACATCTACTATACGATTTCTTTTGCCGACGAACAAATACTTCAAACACATGGAAACAACTTCAAAGATTTGATCAACATCTATCTCACATTTCATGACTTTGATAAATAAACATCATGTACATTAACTAATTATTTATTAAACATTATTCATACAACAATATTTCTAATTCAAGAACATCACACACATAGCCACAAAGTTTTTTTGAAATCGAAGATCTCATCCCAAATGTTTCAACAATATTAGATGTCAAAGTGCTAATCGGAGATTTAGAAATTTCTCAAACACTAGGTCCAAAAGAAGAAGAAAAAGATGATTGCTCAATATGTTTAGAAAGTTTAAAGGGGGCAAAGAACATCAACACTTTACTCTATGACCATAATTTTATCACAAATATATTTCAAATTGGTTACACTATAAAATAAGATGTCCTTATTGTAGAAATTTATATCAACATTTGAGTGATAATAGTATTAATTTTAAAAAACAACTATGAAAATTCAAATAATGTGTGATTTCAAACCAAAATAAGCTATGAATATTTTATACTATTAAAATATTTATAAGGAAATATTATTAGTAGAATAGTTGGATTACCAAGGAAACAAATAGACTAATAAAAATAGAACAGTAAATTAAAATCTACAAAAGGTTAAAAATTTAATAAAACTAACAGAAAATAAAAACCATGAAAATAGAACAATGTATATGTATAATAGTGCATACAAAAAGAAAGGATTAAAAGCAACTAAAAGAATAAAAAATAGAACAAAAAATACATGAAAAATGCAACAATAAAAACAACATTAAAGAAAATCAGTATACATATACATACACCTAAAAATATAATACATACACAAATATATATTAAACCCGCGCAGCACGCTAAGCTTTTCCTAGTAAGTAATAAAGAAGGCTTCTATTATTTTTCTTGTGTCTATGTTCATCCAATACATAAACTTCGATATGTTTTATGGGAAAGATTAGAACATATATCATTAAATATTAATCGACAAGGACCATGGTTGATGGCTGGAGATTTTAATGAAATACTTAAGGCTAATGAGAAACGAGGAGGTCCCATAAGAGAAAACTGGAGTTTGGTTTCTACATTTAAAGTGTCAGATTTATCTTTTATTGGGAATAACATGTCGTGGATGGGAAAATGGAGAACGCATATAGTGGAAAGTTGGCTTGATAGAGCAATGGCTAATGTTGAATGGAAGGCAACATATCCAGCAACAGAAGTAGAGTATTTAGAGCTTATTGAATTGGATCATAGGCCAGTCATAACTAATATAAAGATAACAATTAAGAAAGGTCATAAACTGTTCTAGTTTGATGCTTGTCTTTGTCAGAAACCGGAGATAAAATCCATAGTGAAAGAGTGTTGGACGCAACCATACTATGGTAACATGCCTAAAATTCAATAGAAAATTCGTTTGAGTCGAAAGGATATAGCAGCTTGGAAACGTGGTAACATGAATAATGCAGCTAAGCGTATTAAAGAGTTGAAAAAAGCATTGATGAAGGCCACTCTGATCCGAAGACAACGTTAGAGAAACTACGAGATATGAGGAAAGAAATTGTGCACGAATACATAAATGAGGAAATATTCTGGCACAAAAATAGTAGAAAGAAATGGTTAAACCATGGAGATCGTAGAATAGCCGAGGAAACATAGCGTTATTTTAGTGACTTGTTTTCTAGCTCTAATGTGAACAATATGGACAAAATTCTTACTAACATAAATCCAATTGTTACTTCACCGATGAATGAGGATCTCACCAAGAGGATTATGGCTGAGAAAATTGGGGAGGCATTTTTGTCTATTGTTGTAACACGAGCCCCGGGACCGGATGGATTTACGGCTTTTTTTTACCAACAATATTGGGATGTTGTCAGACCTTCTCTAATCAATGAGGTAACACTTTTATTTGAATCGGGGAAGCTTTCGAAAGAGTGGAACCATACCAATTTTTTCCTCATACCAAAGATAGAACATCCCACAACAATGAAAGATTTACGACCAATCAGTCTTTGCAACGTATTATACAAGATCATCTCCAAAATTCTAGTCAAAAGACTAAAAATGGTGCTACCTAATATTTTCTATTACGAACAGATCTATTACGGACAACATACTCATAGCCCATGAAGTTTTACACTCTCTAAGAGTTTGAAAAATATGTGCAAATTCCTACATGTCAGTGAAGACTAACATAAGTAAAGCTTATGACCGTATAGAACGAAATTTTCTAGAAGCTGTTTTGAAGAAAAAAGTTTTTGATGAAAGATGGATAATGGAGTGCATTCAAACCTTTTATTTCTTGGTCCTTATCAATGGAAGTCCATATGGCTATTTTGGAACAAAAAGAGGTTTAAGACAAGGGGATCCACTATCACCTTATTTATTTATTTTATGTGACGATGTTTTAAGTTCACTTATGATACAAGCACAAAGAGATGGTCGTATAAAAGGAATTCAGCTAAGAAACAATGGCCCTGCGATTTCTTACATATTATTTTCAGATGACTCACTATTCTTCCTTAAGGCTGACCAAAAACTTAGTTGATATCTTCTGCAAATTTTTGAAGAATATGAAGTTGCTTGGGTCAATTAGTCAACTTGGAAAAATTGGCGTATCACATTTGGTAATATATTTTATAAAAGGACAAGAGAAAGGATAATGCAAGTGTTAAAGATTCCAACAATGGTAGGTGGAGATAAATATTTAGGTCTTCTAGAACAGTTTGGCAGAAAAAAAAAGAAATGCTTCAGTATATTCAACAACGAGTCCAAACAAAGATTAATGGATGGCAGACACGATTTTTTATCTCCATCGATTATATAAACTCTAATCAAATCGGTAGCTTATGCAATGCTTTCAGTTACCAAAAGAGTTATGTGCTGAAATTGATAGCACGGTGGCATTGTTTTGGTGGGGATCAACAGATGAGAGGAGAAAATTTTTGTGGGTTGCATGGAAAAAGATGACAACAAGTAAGAAAGAAGGAGGAATGGGTTTCAGAGATCTATCAGTTTAACCAGGCTCTATTAGCCACTCAGGTATGGAAACTTTTAAATCGACCTTAGAGTCTACTCTTTAAAATTTGAAAGGCGAGATACTTCAGAGAGGGTGATATGCTATCGGAAAATAAAGGTTCACAACCATCATATGGATGGAATTCCATAAGATTTGGCAATGAGTTGATCAAAGAAAGACTGCAAATTAATATAGGGGATGATAGAGACAGAAAGATTGGAATAGAACCTTGGTTACCAACTGGACCACCTCGACCGCCAATATTACTACCTACTGCTAATCCCAATCAACCAGTAACTTGTAGTATCAATGAGCAGACGCATGAATGGAATGAGGAGAGAATGCTACATATAGTTAATCCAGCGGATTATCCATTGATCTACTAAATTGTCTATCCAAGCCACCTAAAACGCGATTCAGTAATATGGAGTCATTACTGGCTTGTTTCTTCTTCATTTGTAACTGAGGAGGAACCAAGGCCGGTGGTTTTCCATCACCAAGATATTGCGAAAAACATTTGGAAACACCGAATCTCACAAAAATCAAGCACTTTCTATGGAGACTTGCGTCCAAAGCAATCTGTGTGGCGGAAAAACTAATCCATCAAAATATTCGAGTTAACCCATACTGCTCAATATGTTGCATTGATATCGAAATAAGTGATCATGTATTTTTCACCTCCCCCATTCCATAGTATTTTGGAAAGCTTCAGGAATCCCTTGTGATATCTTAGTTAACCCATCCTTTTCCGTGCAATATAAACTTTGATATCTACTAAACTTGGCGGATGATTAAAGAATTGAACAACATATTCGTCTCTTTTCGTTCTGGTTATTGTGGTACATCTGGAAAGGTAGAAACGAAATGGTTTTCAATCGAAAGTTAATTGATGAACAAAATGACTTGACAAAACGGTTTTAATGTCTTTGGAACTATTATTAATGTTTTATAGTACTCAATTTATATCACTAGTAAAATAAAACTATGTAGCATGTACAAATCTCTAATTATACCCTAAAATTCATGTTTATATGAGAAATTTATATCTCTTTCGAAAGCCATGACATCTTTCTTTGTATGGAACATGCGGATGTTCAATAAATCTCGCAAACAATGGGCAGTTCGTAATTGAATGCAAGACGCTTTATTTTGGTTGTGTCATTGAAACTTGAGTTCAATAAAAACGTATTCTGCTTCTATTATTGCTTCTTCTTTACCCGGTTGGTAATTTTTATCCAATTATGATCACCATAGTTTAGGATGAATATGGATTTGTTGGTATGGCGCAATGGAGATTACGATTCTTTCAAAATTTGCAAAACTCATTGCTTGTAAGGTTAAGTTCATAAATATTCATGATATTATTGTTTGCTCTTTTTCTTATGCTCTAAATTTTCTGAGGAATGTCGTTGGCTTTGGAGTGAATTTTAATATATTCAGGCTTTTTTTATTGTAGCTGCTACTCTGTGAATTGTTCTAGGTGACTTTAATAAGATTTTTTCAATTTCAGAGCACTTCCGTCTTGTGAATTTTGTCCCAGCTCACTTAAGTATACATTAGTTCTAGAAAATTTTTGCTAGATGTGATCTTGCTGATCTTTCTTAGTAAGGTGTTGAGTATATAGGTATTGAAAGTGATTAGTTTTATTAAAAGAGAATGTACATGTATTTATACAAAGATATACGAGATACACATTAACTATTGACGATTTGACCCTTAATATATATTGACATATCATTTACATGCCCGCTCAAGATGGAGGGAGTTGGCTCACTCCAATCTTGGAACATGCAGCTTTAAAACGTGAGCTTGTGGCAACGGTTTTGTGAGAGCATCGACAAGTTGATTGTGTGTGGAGACGTGTGAAACGTGAAGAAGACCTGCTTGGATTTGATCTCGAAAGAAATGATAGTTTAGTGCAATGTGCTTCATGTGTGAGTGGAAGACCGAGTTGACATAGAGATAGGTGGCACCAACATTTTTAAAATAGATAACCGTTGAGGTAGGAAGATACACATCTAATTCAGATAGTAAAGAAGAGAGCCAACAAATTTTAGCAGCGGTATTAGCGACATACATGTATTGGGCTTATGTTGAAGATCGACCAACTCCATGTTGTTTCTTTGAGACCACAAGACTATTTGATTTCCAATATAAATGACATACTTATTCGTAAATAAATAATCATCAGTCGTCATCCCAATCAGCATTGGAGAAAGCATGAAGTATGAGTGATGAGTTCTTGTTGATGAAGATACCATGAGTTGAAGGTCCAACCAAGTATCAGCGAACACATTTTGTAGCTTGCCAATAATCATCAGTGGGACGATGCAAGAACTTTGAGAGTCGATTGATAGCATAGGTAATGTCGGGTCGAGTGTAAGCAAGATATTGGAGGTTCCCAACTACCATGCGATACCCAGAAGCATTAGAAAGAGGCATGCCGCTGTGGAGAATGAGTTTTGGAAATACTATAAGCGATTTTGTGATAGGTTTCACACCAAGCATGTTTGTTTTGTTGAGAAGATCAAGTATATATTTCCTTTGCATTAGATGTAAATTTGTTTCTGTTCTTGTAGATTCCCCACCAAGTAAATAATGAAGATATGCGAGATCCTTGATTGAGAAACAATATGCAAGTGAGAAGAAAAAAACCATTGACAGAAGATTGATGATTCCCGGTGACGATAATATCATCTACGTAAATCAGAACATAAAGAAATGATTGAAGAAAAAAGAGAAGCATCAGCCAATAAGTTGTTGAAACCGCTGTTGAGAAGATAAATTTTGAGCTCTAAGTACCACGCCCGCGGTGCCTGTTTGAGACTATAAATCGCCTTCTTCAAATGATAAACATAATTAGGACAATCACTATCTAAAAAAAAAAGTGGTTAAGATATGTATACTTCTTCTTTGAGTATGCCTTGGAGAAATGCATTATTGACATCAACCTGAATAATTGGCCACAATTTGTGAATTGCGACCTCAAGAACTAGACGAATGGTTGTGGTTTTGATCACCAACTAAAAGTTTCTAATTAGTTTACTCTGTATTGTTAATTGAATCTCTTAGCCACTAGTCGCGCTTTATATCGATCCAAATCACCACTTGGTAGAACCTTAGTCTTGATTACCCATTTATAACTCATAATGTTTTGTTCAGGTGCAGGAGGAACAAGGTCAAACGTCTAATTTCTTGTGATTGAATCGAACTCATCGGACATGGCACAATCCCATCTTGTATTCTTCAAAGCTTGTGAAACTGATGTTGGTTACGGGTTAATGTTGGATTGAAGAGTAGCAGATATGTTATATTTGGTGTTTTGTTTGGTAATTTGTTTTTTTGGATATGGTTTTCATATTATGGCAATTTTTAGGGATATTAGGTGCTGGTTGAGGAGCTGGATTTTGGTGAGTGGTTGTTTTAGCTGGTAGTAAGGGTCGTTTTTGTGTTTGTGGAACAATGGGCTGAGTTATAGGGTTATTTTTGGGTGAATTTGCCAAATAATAGTATTCAAACTTAATATGATATATTGATAGTTCACTTTCCTAATTACCTGAAAATACAGTTTTATGGTTTGTGTAATAGAATGATTGTGAGATAGAGTGATTGAGAAATGTCAAATCAAAGGCTTTCGTTTTTAAGTTAATGACATAAAAATGATAAATAATTATTTTCTCTTTTCTTGTCATCGTTTTCCTTGCTTTCTCTCTCACTGTCGCCTCTCTCCTCTCTCCTCTCTCCTATGTTCTTCTCAAAATTTTATGGATACTTCAATTATTTAACTTACCTATAATTCATAAATTTATTTTATTTAAAAATTTTTCAATCTAATAAAATTCTCCTTTTTCATTTATAAATTAACATATATATATATATTTGTTATATGATTTAAAGTGTTTTTTTACTATAAATCATGAGTCTATTTATTTTAATATAATACTAGGTTTACACATTCTGTCTTTCGTACACTTCAGTGTACATATTTTTTCTCTCGTAAACTTCAGTGTACACATTATGTCTCATACATTTCAATGTACACACTGTCTTCTACCACTCGGTGTTTACACTCTGTCTCGTATACCATGGTGTGTACATTCTTTGTCTCGTACACTTTGGTGTACACACTCTATTTCGTAAACCACTCTAACTGTAAATCACTTTTGTATACCACCATATTCTTTGTACACATTTATCTATCATGTACATTTATAAGTTTATGACAAACTCTACACACTCGTACTCTTCATACACCCATGAGTGTATACCAACGTATGTACACCTACATCAACGTTGTACACTGTCATTTGTACCCTGGCTATTGTATAATGACATATGTACACCAACTTATGTACACCGACGCATGTACAATTATGTTTGTACACCGATCCTGTATTTATTTATCTCATTTAACACATACTTTAATTTAATTGATAATGTGCTGAAAAAAAAACTGAAATCGATATGTTCGAAAAATTGAACTGAAGAAGAAAATTTTGTTGGTAAAACATTAAAGTGGAGAATTTATAATAGAATCAAGATAAAAGATTTGGGGTAGATGAAAGAAGAATTGTCGAAAAAGATGGGTGGAGAGATAAAACTAGTATAATATTAAATTTAAATAAATTTTTTTAGTGGCAAATTCTGTAGATATCAAAAGTTTTAAGGGTCACATAGTCTAGGAAATAGAAAACACTGAAAAACTGTCCAATTTACTAATATCTTTTTGAAAAACTGTCCAAAACGCAAATGACAGGAAGATGAGTGGAAAACGACATGGAAGCTGAGATGAGTGTGACGTCGATGAGTTCATGTGAATCTTTTGTTGAGTTTGTGAAAAACGTGAAATCCATTTCAAAAAATTTCAAATGTCTTGATGTATAAATTCGACCATAAGCAACGAGAAAAAAGTGGGCACTATGTGTCAACGAGTAGCCATGAAACACACATTGTGTTGAATGATCATCAAGCTTGTGGCTTACACAAGATCTGAGCCAATGAAAGCAAAGATATACAAAGACCCGTAGCTTTTCATAATTGGCCGATGTTCCAAATAGCATTTGATATGGAGATTTGAGGTTAAGATTAGGTGTGGGAAGGTGACTGATCAAGTATAAAAAATAGAGGATGCATAAGGCCAATACAATTTTGACATTGACGTTGTGGAGAGAAGCGTAAGCCTAGTCTCAAAAATGTGTATGTGTTTGCGCTCTGATACACCGTTGTGTTCGGGTGTATGCTATGGCATCTTCATGTGAGAGATATCATTTGTTGACAAGTAATCTCGCAAAGCAGTATAGTCTCCTACATAATCTGAGTATAATGTTGCTATCTATCCGCGAAAATGATTCTCTACCAGTGCTTTAAACTTGATAAAAGTTTATTTTACTTGGGTTTTTTTTTATTGTTAGAATCAAGTAGTGTATGGTGATCAACAAAGATGAGGTAGTATTTAAAATTATCCAATAATTTAATTGGAGATGTCCATGAATGTTTGACCAAAAGGAAATTTGTGACTCTTATTAATCAAGAAATCAAAGCATGATAAATGTTTATGAGAAAAAAAGAAATAGGTAACGAAAAATTGAAAACAACTGTGTTTAAAATAGTGGATGATGGATGACCAAGATGTGAGTGCCAAGAAGATAGAGTCGCTTTGAAATCGGTGAGGTAAATAATGTTGTAACTTGCGATCCTGTCACTGGCCACTAATAAGAACTTTTTTTAGTTTACTGCTTTATTTACATTTACTTGGAATCTTAATCAATTAAAACTTTATTCATGACTTAGCTTTATTCGACTCAAATAAATTCGTAGCATAACTCTTGGTTTTTCTATATTCGATACCTAATCTATTTTCACAACAAAACATCGCTAAGGAAATATTCGTAGCTACAATGGTGATAGCGACGGATGGCAACGACAAAATGTCATTGCGTGAGCTTCGACGCAAATCAAAATCCATTGATATTCGTAGATAATTGGCAAAAACTTAACGAGTGTTTGTCCATAGCTAAATAGTGACACGATCAGCTATAGCTCATCTGTGACTTAATAGTGACAAGTTTGGTGATGGACTCTTTGTGTGCTATGGTGGTGACAGATCTTAGCGATAGTCTTTGTTTGCAAGTTGTGGCTAATTTAGCCACAGATTTAGCAACCAACTTTTTATGGATAATATTAGCTGCGGATTTAGCAACAGATATAGCCTTACAAAAGAAAATAAGTCAAAGAAACAACATCACTCAGACTACATAGTCAACTTCTTTTCTCATAGTCAGGCTAGATGCATACGTTTGGTTTTCTTAAAAATAGACTAAGATAGTATATTTAAGAAAAAATAACAAATTAAGATATTATGCAGAATTCATGGGACATTAAGGAAAAAACAAATGAAGAAAGAACAAGAATTATAATTTTTTACCGAAAAGAATGCTTTATCTTTTTGTAGGTTGGCCCACATTTGTGAGGTGGACTCTTAATGGCTGCCAACATCATCCTATCAATGTTCATAGAAGCATGCTGCGAAACGACAATGGTCTCAACTTCTTCAACAATCTTCTTGGCATGTTTGTCCACATAAGTGCATCCTTCCTCATGTGTGTCTTCCGCAATAAATCTGTAATTCCCGGCTCCTCACTAGACTCAACCATCTGTATATATTAGCTAGAGAAAAATAGAGAAAAAACAAAATAAGAGAAATAGAGAAAATATTTAACGTACCATGTCATACTTGACCTTGGTCTATGATTTCAAACCAGAAATATGACGATGCATACCATCTTCACCCGATCAGATTTTCAATTATTTTAGTTTGTCTTGCTAACATGAATCACGCTATATGTATTCTAATACTCCCACATCAGTTTCATTGCCTGGAGAAACGAACTTGGACTTTTTGTTGCGCCTCTTTCCCTTGCTAATATTGTTTGAGATCATCTTTCAGACTTGTTTTGTCCAGCGATTCTTCACAAAGGAATGGTGAGATAGTTCCCAATAATACTTTTGTTGAAATAACATGTTACAACAAAACTTGACAGATTAGTCAAATTGTTATAAGAGTTAAAAGAAATGATATATATAATACACATATTTACTTGTCTCACCACAAAATCAGATCACACTTGTCTTGTTGTTGTTGCGGGACCACTCGAAGATGCCACAAAGGGCCATCGAAATCATTAGTAAAAGGTTAAGTTAATAGAGACCCTATAATGACAAGAAAGAAGTTTATGTTATTAAACAAGAATACTAGTTAAAACAATATATGGTATACAAAGACAAAACAAAATTTTTTAATACATTGAGATCTTATCAAAGTGCATCGTTTATCTTGTTGGGATAGAGATGGAGACGTGGCTGGTTTTGTTGTGCCGGTGCGTTGAGTAACTCGTTAATGCTACGCAGAGGATACTGTGGAACTGATGCACTTGTTGCACCAATCCCATGAGAATCAAAGGGGACCTCGTGTAGTAGTTGCTCTTGCAGGTAGTCCACCTTGACGTGGTGCCATACTACAATTAAAGAAATATAAAACAGATTAGACTATGTGCACAACCCTGTAAATATGCAAAGACATAACCAACGAATGGAGACAAACTAGCAATAAACAATGGAAATGAATATTCTACAAAAATAGTTTTGGCAAAAATAACCAATCAAGACAAAATAAACAGTTACCATGACAATATCATGTGTCTTCTATAACAAAATAACGAAGATCAAATATGCAAAGATAAAACCAAAAATTAAACTTTTAACAAACCAACAAAGAGAAACCATAAGGTACACACTCTTTACTAAATGATAATACCAAATTAAATTGAAACTCATCATCGATTTGGGTCTTATGAGCATCAATAACCTAAAATTAATGGAAATTATTTCACTAATAAAAAGCAAACCAAAGATATGAAGAAGATTCAGACCTTGGAGATGAGTGGTATAGTGAAACAAAGGTGGCTTAAGACCAAAGATTAATCGAACAGAGAGTTCGAGATGGAGAAAGCGAGACAGGGAACTGCAGAGAGCAAGAGATAGAGTGAGGCTGATAAAGCGACAGAGAGAGGGAGGCCGAGAGATGAGGGTGTTAGGGTTTGGAAATCAGATGGAAAAGAAAGAAATATAAGAAGGGTAAAATATTTGACACTAAAAGCCTAAAATTTTAGGCGGAAACAAAATAATTTCTTTGCTCCAAGTTCCAAAATTTCATTCATTTCTTTGCTCCAAGTTTGCAAAATTTCGTTAATTGTTCCAAAATTTGCGCGCAAATTTATTTTTCATTAGCAACGGAATCACAGTGACTATTTGTAGCTAAAAAATTATAAACAACATTAATTAAACCTTTGATTTTACTAATTTCCTAAATTTATAAGAAGCTAGTTACTTTTAATATTTTTACAATGGTTGTTAAAATCATAATGAGATTATTTGAACTTTAATTCATTAAATAGTGCTATTTTATCAAGTCATATTTTTAAACAATTCTTAATACAATTTCTTAACACCCACACACACACACAAACACACACACATATATATATATATATATATATATATTCATTCATTCTACAACTATGTTGACAAAACTCTAAACCAAAATATATTACATCTTCTTAAGATAAATATATATTAATTCCATTACATAAGATTCATTCAAACCCAGAATGGGAATCATTCCATGATGTATCATAGTGGTCATCGATAGTAGGGTCTTCGACTATTGTTGAATCATCCAACTCTATCTCATCGTTTGTTCCAACGTCAATTGCATGTTCAGTGACATTCCACAAATCTGATGCCGTTACAATTTGGTTGTAACTATCATCTTGTAAAGCAAGCTCAAAAATTTGTTCAGAAATATATCTACCACCGTGTGGGATAACTTTTGCACATACCCACCATTCTTCGTCGCTTTGCCTAGTACGTGGGTAAGGAATAAAAAAAACTTGATTTGATTGATCAGTCGTAATGAAAGGATCATACTTTAAGTATTGTCTCCTTGGGAATGTATCAACAATGCCAGAAGGATGTATGCGCATTCCTTGCCCGATAGTTTGATCAAGCCATGCACACCGAAAAACTATTGTCTTAAGACCAACGGCTCCATGATATTCAATAATGAATATCTCAGTTTTAAGACCATAGAACTTCGAATCCTCAGAACCCCTAACACAAACTCCATAATTCATTGTTTTCTTGTGTTGCGCATATTCGTGTGTGTGAAACTTATATCCCCTTGAGAAAAACATCAGCCATGAAATATAATGTCGTTTTGGTCCTTCGGCAAACTCAAGCAACCAAAAAGGAGCACAATTACCTTGATCACTATGCTTAAACTCGTTTATCTGCATTTAATATGAAATAAGTTATATTAATACAAATCATATTTATGTAGTATATTTAAAACTTACGTAATCTTTGCACCAGTTTATGAAATAATTTTCTTTAGCCAACGTCAATTACTCATCTGTAATGCATGGTTGGTACATTATATATATATTTTGCGAACATCATGCATAAAAAATTTCATAAATATATGTTAGAAATCCAGAATAAATAGTATATGATTATGAGTGCATGTGTTTGTATACCTCTCATAAGGTTCAATCTCTTCACAATTAAGCAAAATAAATGTCTATAAGATGTGAGCGTTTTCTTATGTTAACCATGATTCTCCAGATTTTCTACTTACCCCCTCCCAGTAGGTCGAAATGTATTAGGAACTCCAGGATAGTTGTATGTGAACAGGATTTCACAATCAGTCGTGCGCTGACAATGTAAACCTCGACCTTAGATGCGAAATAGTAAGAAGAGAAATGGGAGATTACTTCGGTGATGCATTAAGCATCTACATATCCTTAATCTGTACTTTATTCCTAGCCTTCATCTTCAAGTGACGCATATATTGTTTGAATGGATATATACATATGAATTGAACAAGACTTCCTAATGTGGTATCATCTGGTAGGTGGATCGAAAGATCGAAAGATGTTCCATCACATCAAAGAATGAAAGAGCAAATTTTTTTCTAGATTACAAATCTTCACAACAATATCAGCTTTCCTAACTTTGACGTCTTGCGTTTTCAAAGTCTTTCCACAAAAATCTCTAAAGAATAGCGCAATATATGTATTAATAAATAAATTCAAAATATATAAACATATATATATATATATAGTATTTGCTATATATATAACGTATCTGATATTGCAGTGTGGATTGGACATTTTGTTGAAGTAGTTTTGTAATTGCTATCAGAAGTAAGCGTTGCATGATAACATGACAATCTTGACTTTTAAAATTTGCAAGCTTCCAAGTTTCTTCATCCACACAAGCCAAAATGCCTGCAATATATCCATCTGGGAACTTGATTTCTCGCTTCAACCATCAAAGAAAAGTTGCACATGCTTCATTTGATAATCGAAAAATCGGAGCCGGTGCTTTTCCAGTTTGTGTTACCTCTAAATCTTTTTCTTCTGCACACCGTATGCAAGTCTAGACTTAATTTCAAATTGTCTTTTTTCCTTCCAAACACATTTAATATCGTATTTATGATATTGTCGAAAAAAATCTTCTCAATATGCATAACATCGAGATTATGTCGAAGCAATTGATTTTACCAGTATGGTAGCTCCTACAAAATACTATTTTTATCTAATTATGGTATTCACCATAACCATCAATGTTACGAGGTATATGCACATTAGGTGACAATTCATTAAATGATTTGTTCTTCCTGAAATTCCTCACGTTTCTACGATAAGGATGATCTTTAGGCAGAAATCTCCTATGACAGTCAAACCAACTGTACTTTCTCCGGTGCTTTAACCAGAATGATTATGTATCATCTAGAAAATATGGGCACGCAAGTCGTCCGTGAGTCATCCATCCAGCAAGCAAACCATAATCTAGAAAATCACTGATTGTCCACATCAAGACAGCACACATCATAGAATTCTGTTTTGTGAACACATAATATGCTTGTACGCTATTTGTCCATAAATCTTTAAGCTCATCTATCAACAGCTGTAAGTAAATATCCAGAATTTTTTGGTATGTTTAGGGCCAGGGACTAATGTAGAGAAAAAACGATATTCTCTCTTCATGCACATATCTGGAGGCAATTTGTATGACGTAAATATAACAAACCACACAAGATAATAACGACTATGCATTCCATTAGGTTTAAAACCCATTTGTTGATAAGGCAAGATAAACATTTCCAAGTTTTGTGGCAAATTGAGGATATACATGATGAAAATGCTTCCATGCTGCTCCATCTTATGGGTGATGCATCTCGCCTTCAGAAGACACATGTTCTGCATGTCATATCATGTGTGATGCCATCTTTTCTAATTGATACAAATGTTTTAACCTATCCGCAATAGGCAAATAAAAATATCCTATGATTATGAATATTTTTTCCCTTATCTTCTGGTGTTTATACCTGTCTTTCCCACAAAATTGACATTTCATCATGTGTTTATCACCATTCCAGAACAACATGCAGTTATCCTACAAACATCTATCTTGTGCATTAGCAATCCAAGTGACCGTGTCATTTTTTTCGTCTCATAGTATGATTTTGAAGCTTTATTATTCACTGGCAAATAATCAGAAAATATCTTCTGTATAGTATTCATACACATCACCGCTAGATTATGATCCGTTTTTATAGTCATGAGTCGTGATGACAACGATAGTCTAGAAAAAACTTCTACACATCCCTCATAGATCGGTTATTGTGCATCATTTAGCCTCTTAAAAATGTGTTTGCATCACTAGATGGCTCTTCAAAAACATTTCCAGATCCAAAATATAGCATAGTCATTTGAGGAAAATCGTTGTGTAGCATGTTCTGGCATGGATAATATGTGCCACCTTCATCAACATTATCAGGAATGTTTGAATAATTTTCTATATTACTTGCATCCACCGCCGTGCTTGTTGATGCTTCACTAGTATAGTCACGATGCCTCCATGGGACGTCTATAAAAAATAGAAATCCATAAATTCCTTCAATATAAATGACTCCCTCCGTGTTTTCATCCGAATGTTTTCGATTTAAATACTTCGAACACAGACATAATAAATCACCTCTATTTTTGTACGAAGGTTGAGTGTTAGCAAAACCCAAAAAAAAGTTTAAACCATTAAGAAACTCATTTGATACATCATTACTCAGTAGATCCATCCTTCTATAGATCCACGCTCTCTTTTCAAAAAATATTTTCGTTGAAAGAGATTTTCTCACGAAAGTATTTGTTAGTATTTCGATTCAATATTGTGAATGAGCAAGAGTCGTGTGTTGGTTTGTATATAAAAGAAAACATAGCTATGACTAGGTATGGAAAATCCCTAGCGATATTTGACTTAACTTTGACTAGGTACAGTTGGCGACATACAATCTCTAGCCACGCCAAGGAGTATATAATTGAGATGTGACAACACTTTCTCGTGACTTTTGTAGCTACAGATGACGATAGACTTTCCATAGCAATATGCAGAGATGTAATGATTGGCAAACGACATGTGTACAAAGACCATGGCTATGGATAAAGTTCCGTTAAATTGTACCAATATAAACAAACATCGTCATCCGTGGCTATGTGGAAAACATTTGGCTAATTAATCCTTAGCAAAGACATAGCTTATTGGTTACATAATAGCTATGAACGATGTCATCACTATGTAACTACATCTTTACTATAAAATAGCAACATATTTACCTACAAAATTTCCATGTTTTACTTTGTCACCATCCCTCACCTTTTTCGTAGCTAATTTTATTGGCTAGGGATGTGCCCAAGCCGGTTTGTAGCCACATTTGATTATTCTTGTAGTGACTACTGCGTGTCCTGTAAACTAGCAGAGTTAGTGAAGGTTAAGACCTTAGACATTTTGTATCAATCATGGGAAATCAGATTTATAAGTAGAAGACCTTGTTAGTAGCTATCTGTTTAATGTCGCCAATGTGGATGGTTTAAAGTAGATTCATTATCATTACGGTATCAGGGTTTGCCCTTAACCACCAAATCTTTGATGTCTCATGATTATGCTCTATTGATTGACATATGTTCCAGTAAGTTTTTTTCTTGGGAGAGTAAATATCTTTCTTATGCAGGCGTTATTCAATTGATAAAGTCGATTATATCTAGCATCTCAAATTTTGTATGCTGGGTATTTCAGCTACCTTCACGATGTCTTAATGATCTTGAGAGGATTTGTAGCACTTTTCTTTGGTCGGGAAGCCCTAGCACCTAAAGGAAGCCAAATTTTCTAGGGAGAAGATTTGTTAGCCAAAAAATAAGGGTTGTTTGGGTATTCAAAGATTGAGAGATCCACATACATTTGCTCTTAGTCTCATATATATGGCATTTTTTGCATCTTTGAGATCACTTGGGTAGCTTGGTGTCGTCACAACCTTATGCGAAACAACTGGTTCTAGAGGAAACTCCTCAAAATTCGAAATCAGGCTGCTTAGTTTTATCAAACATGAAGTATGTGATGGAAGCTCTGCTTCGTTCTCATTGGATAATTGGCTTACATTTTCCTTGCTAATCAATCTAATGGGTGAAATCTAAGTGGTCCAAGAACTATAGGTATTCCTCTAACTGTTAGGGTCTCTAATGCGGTTTTGTCTATGGGCTAGCAAATTTTTAGACACCATTTTTGACTCTTCCCGAATCTGGTTGAGATGATTTCTCAAAGTGCACTACCACATATCAACTCTGGTCTTAATGAATTTATCTAGCGACATAGCCAGACACTTATCGGATTAGTTTCTTCTTGAAGCTTACTTGGGAGTATATTAGAGCGCATAAGAATGTTGCTAGCTAGAGTAAAACCATATGGTTCTCTCGAGCCATGCCCTGACACATCTACATATCTTGGCTAGCTGTTCGCAATCCTCTCATTACTGGTTCTTGTATGAGATCATGGGTGTAACGTCGCGATTTCTGGAAATATGGTGGTGCATGAGGAGCGCTTAAAAAATTTGATTTGACTATCTATGTCACCAAAGTGCACTTATCATTTCTGTCATTTATCTAGAGCAAACTCCAAAGTTATGAGTGTTTGGGCTGGAGTAGTATTAGGATGAGTGACATATTGAAAATTCATTTTCGGTACCATGTGAGTGAGGCCAAAACATGAGGAAAGATCATGTGGTGATTTGTATAGACAGTAACAAGTCCTTCGAGCCTCCCAGAGTAGCACACCGACCATCGAACGAGGATAGAGCTCATAGGTTGAGAGAGGGTGTGGACCCACATACGATGGCGGTCGGGACATTATAATAGAGAATTCAACAATGGTGTGTTCCCTCCAATGAACATGATGAGATGCGTGACCACATGCTCTTTGCTTGTTTTAATCTATCATTATATGGTCTGATGTTACGGGATCTCTGCTTGGCAACCGCCTTACTCCAGATTGGATTGATACTCTCTCTCTGTCATCACCGCATGGCTAATCAACATCAACATCACATACTAATTCACGTAGCTTTTCAGTCAACAATGGAACGGGTTGGGAAGGAAAGGAACGATCATATTCATCACAATCCTTCCAACTCCGGTCTTCATCTCCTGAAACTCATTGGCAAGCAAATTCGGAATAACCTCATCTCATTTCGATATTGGGAATCACCTCGAAAAAATGGTATCCTCCAACAATGGTTAGAAGACACCCGTTCTTAACTTCGTGTCTCACTCCTTTACCTTGGTTTCTCCAATTTTCCTGCGGTTGTAACCTCAATAGAGTGTTCTCTTCTCTGTTTTAAGCTTTAGTTTCAATTTGTAACTAATGTTTTTTAATTCACTTAATAAATATTACTTTCCATAAAAAAAATGAACTACTCACAAAATTAAGAATTTTAGGGACCATGACTAAATGTATAAAATTCAAATAAAATCAATGTAAACCTAAAAATCTCAAAACTGTGTAATATGATTAGTGTCGCCCCCCCCCCCCCAAATTATATGCACTAATGTGACTTGAAATATTTTCTTGTTCCTTTTAAGGTTTCCTTAATATTGGTACGTTTTGATATTCGTTTAAATCTTGCTCTGAAATCTCTAACCGCGTTTGTTCTCAATAAAACCAAATCACGACATAGTATACAATTATTCGTCGTAAGCTACACAAACATTGACCGTGTGGTTACGATTACTTTATTTTGATCTGGATATTACACATGATCTGGATATTCATTCCATTACAGAAGACATGAACAATGAAAACAAAGATGATCTAAGTTCTATTTTTTTTTATCTAATGGAATATAGCTCCATTTATAATTAAACTTTTCTTGACCATGTGTGAAGTAAATCCAATCGTGTGTAGCATCCCACTTGTATTCTGCTTCCCCAGTTATCTTTACTATGAACTTTGCAAAATACTCGGAAGCCCTTCCTTGCCATAATTGACAACTTAAAATACTATCATTAATGGTGATATTGTGTGTTTCTCCAAATCTCAAATATTTGAAGCCTAGGTCGTCTTCGTCTGATAGACAATGAATCTGGAGAACGTTCCTTGTCCTGACAATGACCTTCGGAAGAACAGAGTTCTTAACTTGTTCGGAACTTTTCGTGTTACTCAACCATGCGTACAATGTAATAACAAGTAGAAAACATAAGAGGTGGTTCATCATACTGATTGGTCGATGTGTTCTTTATTTTTAGGGGTGATATGAATTTTAAAGATAAAAGGTGTTGATCTGATTTATACAAAGGTTCAGATTATCATATTTTGGGAATGTATTAAATTCTAGAACAATGAGGGAATAGTATTTGTCTGTTTTCTAATTACACATTAACAAAAAGTTTATTTTTTAGTTAGCTGCCCGATTTTGAAATATTTGTTTACAAAAATAAAGGTGATGAGATGCTTTATACAAAGGTTCAGATTATCATATTTTACGAATGTATTAAATTTTGGAACAACGATGGAATAGTATTTCTGTTTTTCAATCACACATTAACAAAAAAAATTACTCTTTGATTAGTTGCCCAATTTTGTAATATTTGTTTACAAAAAATTAAAAGTGCTAAAAACAATTAAAAATAAAAGGTGCTGAGCTGATTTATACAAAGGTTCAGATTACCATATTTAGGGAATGTATTAAATTGTAGAATAATGATGGAATAGTATTTGTCTGTTTTCTAGTGACACATTAACAAAAATTTGAGTTTTTGATTAGTTGCCCAATTTTAAAATACTAGATTGCACGGGATTTCAATGTTAATATGTTATAAAAGTTGTTAAATTTTTTGTCAACAATTATAATTTATTGAAACAGTTCAGAAATTCAAATCGGCGGAACATAATTTACATGAATAATAAGACGTGAATAAAGTCGGGCAATACATGCTAATTTATCCATTTTTGAATTTAAAGTACAAAACTATAGAAAGCAAGCAAAACAAGAACAAATTCTTGATTCTCACAAGATCTTCCAGATGTGTCAAGAAAACAGGTCAATTTGTCGGTGTAGACACCATCTTCACCAACTCGGAGGAATCTGTCAAGAATGCTACTTCTGATTATTGTTGTGAGATCATACTTGTCATGGCCCATATAAGTGATTCTAACTCGGTGTGCAAAGGGGAGAGACACCTACGAGTGTTACATACCCCCATAATTAACTCGGTGTGCAAAGGGGAGAACCAACCTATTCCAGAGAAATTGTCTGTTTCTTTCCATGAACCATCCACATGACATCGAAACCCTTTAAAAGTTGAAGTCTGCAATGGTAAAACATCAATACCCTGAGGGATTTGATTATTCTCTTCATTATCTTTAACTTGTGTTGATTCCCAAGCTAAGGCTTCAGTTTTCGCCAATTTAAAAATTTCTTGTGGGTTTCTATCTATATTTTGAAAGACCTTTTCGTTTCTACTTTTCCAAATATACTACAAAATCCATGGAACACTATCATTCTTGAAACGTTCAGGAATTCTCCATAATAATGATCCATATTTGAGAAAAGTAAATTTCCTGGGAATCCAATTACCGATGGTATTTTTGATAATGCCCATACTTATACTGATGTTAGACATTCAAAAGATTATAATTGATTCTCTCTTCTCCTGCTCTACACCGAGCACAATGAATTTCCAATTTGGTACTCTTCTTCCAAGATTCTAATTAACCGAATAGACAACCCATAATAGCTTATCATATAAACTGACGTAATTTAGGAGGGTATTTTAATTTCCATGTATGAGCTTGTTGAGGCCTAATTTTTGCACCATAGTGGGGGAGGGGGGGTAGTTCCGAATGAGGGATAATTATGTTCTGTCCAATATTCTGATTTTACTGTTATTTTCCTCTTTTTGTAAAATGTCAACCAATGTGTCTTCTTTAACTATTATACTAATTGGGATACCGAAAATCAATGGAATTTCTAATGGGTCAATGGTTTCATTGATCAATCCATGTCCCACATCATGGATATCTGATCAATTAATTGAATGACCCACAAATTAGGATAAAAGTTGTGTCCTTTACATAATGTTGGGCTCGGGCGATTAGTTGATATCCATGGATCGTTCCAACTGAAAAGGAATGCCCAGAACCAACCCTTTTATTTTTTCATTTTTTTCAACTAGAGCTCTAGCCGAGATAATACTTCTCCATCCATAGGAGGGAGAGTATGATTTAATTGGATCCATTGGGTTTGTTTTCCGATAATATCTTATTTTGAAAACTTTGACAAACAGAGCGTGGATATTTCATTAGCTGCCATAGTTGTTTTGCTAAAAGTGCTGAATTAAACTTCTCTATGGTCCGATTGTGATTTTGAAAACTTAATTTATTGGCTGGAGACATATTCATATTGTTTAAGTTTATTCAAGATGGCTTCACATTGCTCTTTATTTGCCTTACAGAATAACAAACTATCATCCGCAAAAAGAATGTGAAAAACCGATGGACTTGCTCTAGCAATTTTTAGTCCTGAAAGAGATTTCTCCCTTTTCGCTTTCTATATATTTGTTATCAATACTTCCTTAGAACGTATAAATTAATAAGGTAAGAGAAGATCTTCTTGGCGAAGTCCTCTTTTATGAATTATTTGCCCCTGCGGCTGTCCATTGATAAAGACTTTATATTGTACAAATTTAATAGACCACATCGTCCATGTGATCCATTCTCCGCATATCCAAGTTTACGGAGAAGTTTTTCAATGAAAAACTATTCAACTCGATCATAAACTTTACTCATATCAGTTTTAATTGCCATATACTTCTGTTTACAAGAGCTGTTAGCCCGTAATGCATGGAACATTTCCTGAGCAATAAAGATATTATCCAAAATTAACCGACCCAACACAAAAGCTGATTGAGTCTCTCAGATTAAATTTGGCAAAATTTTATTCAACCGCTAACATAAAACCTTAGAAATGATTTTATAACTGATATTACATAGGTTTATTGGCCTGAATTCTATCATTCGACTCGGCCTACCCGTTTTAGGAATAACAAAAATATTAGTTATATTTAGTCTTGATCAAAAACTCATGTCAACATAAAATTATTTCAAAGTCAAAGAGATACCTTTTAATCACAGGCGAGGACCGTTGAGAAAATAACACAGTCATTCCATCTGGATCCGATGCCTTCTTCGGATGCATCATGAAAAGAGCTTTTCTAATTTCTTCCCTCTGTCACAGGCGCCATAAGATCATCATTCATTTTTTTTATACGAGGTATTTCTACAAAGGCTTTCTCAAACTTTGTTGGAGCGGTAGATGTAAAAAGTTCATCAAAGTAATATACCGCAACATCTTTAATTTCATTCTCCATTGAAACCCATACACCTGAGAAATTATAAAGTTGTTAAATTATTTATAAATATTAATATAGATCTTAGATAAAAAAAATATAATCATCTTAAACGGTAACTCGCTATGTAAATATTTTATTATAAATACAAATTTATTTCATAAAGAGATAAACAATATAGATATAATTCTATCATATGTTTTACATAAGTTAAATTGTAAAATTATAAAAATATTTTTAAGAAACTTCATAAAATATATTTAAACATGCGCTAATAGACTAACTAATAATCGTAAGTTTTTTAAAAGGCATGTCACTTATAAAATATGTATTTTTATTAAAATACATTTTTCTTATTTCTAATCAAAGTTGATTACTATTTCAGATTGAATGTTCAAATATTTCTTATTCTAAATAAAATTCTAATATCTTTCTTTAAAACTTATAATTATTCAAATATTTTTTCTAATTTTCCGGATTTTTTTTATTTTTTCTAGAATCATCTTTAATTTGTATTCTAAATAACATATTAATATCTTTTGTACTAATAGAGACTTAAAAAATTATTATTATTTTTAAATAAATTATGTCAATCTGACACTTAAAATTTGAAAAAGTTCAGCATTTAATTTTTCTTAGACATAGTGACTCATATGTTTCATACCAAATGTTTTTCTTCAACAGATAAATACTCTTCTTATACTCAATAAAGTATTTTATTATCTTACATATCTCAAATGAAATTTTAATTTTTTCTAATTTTTGAATGTTTTTATGATAATGTCTTTATTTCTAGTTATAAAATTTTATATATTCATGTATATGATAATTTTTTATATTTCTAGTCATTTAAATAATGTATATATATATTATGTTTTTTATATTTATAATAATGTATATATAAATAATATATATATATATTTATCATTTGCAATCACTTTTTACTCTTTATGGATAAAATAATATAATATGTTATAAATACTTATAAACTCCAAGTACTGATATATATATATAATATTTAATATATACTATAATTGTGATTCATATTTAATGACATAAAAATAAGAACTATTATTTAATGACATGTTTTTCATTGAATGATTATTTAATGATATACTCTATAAAATTTTTAAAGTATTAATAATATTTAAACTCTATAAAAAGTTTAAAATATTAATACTATTTAAATTTAAACTCTATAAAAATTTTAAAATATTAATATTATTTAAATTTTATAAAAACAAGAAATCTTTATATTATTATTTGAGAAGTACATTTAGAAAATTAATTTATGTGTGTTAGTTATTATAAAATATAATTAAAGATATACTAAAATTTTTTTTAATACACTAAGAATAGAATGAGATTCAAAATAATTTAAAATATTGATTGGGTCATAATGATCAGCGGGTTGGTAAAATCACTATACTGGTATCCCGTTCTCTTACTCAGTCTCTTACCCGTTGGACAAAATAATCAAATCCAAAACATATAATTATATAAAAAAATATTGTGTACAAGACGGAAATTTTCTGATGGATACATGAAATTAATGGGTTCCATCCTAAAATGGATAGGTCAAAGACAAATGTTGGATAGCTAATTTTATAATATAGACTAATAAATAATAATATCATCAATATTAGAACTACTTATTTATAATAATTAAAATTTACTTATTAAAATTTCTTTTTAATACAAATGGACTAAAATAATCAATCAAAAAGGGATAATTATATAACAGTGATCGGTTAGATGATAGAAAGTTCTCGACGAGTACGGAACAAGACGGGTTTCCATCCTAAAAGGGATAGGTGTAAGACAAGTGTTGGATAACTAATCATATAATATATACTAAAAATATAATATATATCTTTAATATTAGAACTACTTACAAAGGATTAAATGGGTATATTTACGTTAAAAACAACAACAGTAACATCTTACAAAATTATGAAGTTGACAGTACATATAACTAAAAGAAAATATAATTATAAAAACTAAACAAACAAAATTTAAAAATATATATTATCTAGAAAGTGAACACAAAACATTAAATCGTAAACAATAAATAGGATTAAAATCATATTCTCTACAAGTTTAAATTGTATTAAGGATATTTATTTATGTGATAAAAAATAATTATAAATAGGATTGACAATTGTATTGGTTTTCATTTAGTTAGGAATTTTTTTATTCCAATTAATTTAATATCTAATTCAGTAGGATTTTTTTTTAAAAATTTCAATGAGAATAAATAACATAATTCATTTGGCATAAGTTTGATTCAAATAACAGAAATTTGTTATTGGTACATGGAAATAAAAAAATTCGATCTTACTACAAATATATATATTTTTCCATGTAGAAAATAAAATATTTATAAACAGTAAACACACAAAAAAGTTAAAATTATACGAACAAAATAAGAATACTTATAAACAGTAAAAAATAAACAAACTACAAATATATATATTAAAATAATATACAATAGGTGTACCGGGTACGAATCTAGATCATTTCAAACAGAAGACATGAACAATGAAAACAAAGATGATCTGAATCCTAACTTGGGTATTTCTTGACCATGTGTGAAGTAAATCCCATCTTGTCTAGCATCCCAAAAGTTCTGTTTACGATGATGAATTATGAGACCACCACTTTTATATGCCATAATACTTGAAATCAATTCCTTGCCATAATTCTCAATAAATCTTGGTTTTGAAAATACCATCATTAAAATGGACATTGTATGTTTGTCCTGGGCTCAATAAGTGGATGCCTAGATCGTCTTCTGATCGACAATGAATCTTTAGAACATTTTTCGGAAGAAGAAAGTTTATAAAATATACAGAATTTTTCATCTTCGCGCTACTCAACCATACGCATGATATGTTGCATTTCATTCTTATCTTTTGGTTGCATTCATCATGTTTTTTCTTCATTTTCATTGCATAACTAGGGTCTAGATGCACCATTTGCATATGTTTCAACGGTGAAGTCCAGCTGGTTAGAGACCCCGATGATTCTCAGCGGGACACTCCACCGGGATGAAGAAGCGGCGGGAAGATTGGAGCAAAAGTCCTGCACGTTTCAGCGGTTAGGACCATCGGTATGGAGACTTTGATGCTTCCCAGTGGACTAGTCCATCGGCCAAGTGAAGACCGCCACATTTTGTTGAGTTCACTCCAGCAGTTTGGCCAAACCGCTGGACCGGTCCTAATGTGCCTATTTCTCCCTAAACCGGAATTTATCTTATTTTTGGTTAATTGTTAAACCACTTTTTAGTCTCCTATAAATACATTAAACCTATTTAGGAATGAGGCTTATCTTGGTTTTTGAGAAGTTCTTAGCCACCCTTAAGAGTTTTTGAAGAACTTGTATGGATCATTTTTGGTTTTTAATTATCTAAGTTGCTTATCCTTTTAAACTTTTGTCTATTTACCTGTTTATCATGATTTACAAAGATTTTATGGTTTGGTTTTGTGATATCATCTTTGAATCCTTTGGATTATGTAGATTTAGGATGCTAACTTGTTGATTAGTGAAGTTTAGCTTTAGATTAAATTTCCTCCTTTCTTATTGATTGTTTTTAATGCTAGATTAGTCAAGAGATTGATGATCTAGAGCATAGTTAGTTTCATGCCCGGAAGGTGTTTGATGAAATGTCGGAATGAAAATCATTAAGAGCTTTTTGATCCTAGCCTGTGAGAGTAAATGATTAGGATGAATTGAGGTTAGTTAAGCTTGTAATTAATTCTTTTTGATATCCTAATTGCTAGTGAGAGTTATTGATGATTAGGTGATTAGAAAAGGGTACTAATACCATGAGAGTGGATTGGTTGGTTTAGTGGCTTTAGACCAAGGAATTAACTCATGGGAGTAGAATGAAACTCCATTAGTGGACAATCTAGTGTTCTGATATCATATCCTTATCCCGAGGATTCGTCTTTCTATTTGATCTTTAAAACCAATTTTATTGCCTTTCCTGCTTTGGTTACACATTTGAATTTAGTTTTCAAAACCATAATTATTTTTTGCTTTAGATTGAATTAGAATCCTATAGTTGTAATGTGTTGTTACATTGTCTTTGTGGATCGATCCCAAAAGTACTATAACGTACATTGAGTATTTGATAAACCCGGTTCAAAACCTAGTTATCAAATTGGCGCCGTTGCTGGGGACAATAGCCATTAGTCACTACAATTTGGATTTGATTTGAGCCTAAGGTTTTAATTTTGTTTGTTATTAACCTTCACCTACTTGTTTATTTTCCTTTCTTGATTCTCTAGGTGTATGCTATGACGAAGTCAACGAGGAGAATTTCTTGAACATATTGTGAATTTAGGACAAGTAGAGCGTGAGAACCAATAGAAAGTGCGTGAGCAAAGAGAAAGAGAATGTGATATTCAATTAGAATGAATTGGGATGGCAGACATTCCACCACCGGGTTTTCCTCAAGCTGTGGAAGATGGGCAAGGCGACCTTAGACCTATAGGAGCCTTCGATGCACCAAACACTCGAGAGGTAGCAACGGGAATCCCAACCCCCTCCATTGCAGCCAACAACTTCAAAATCAAGTCAAGCTTGATTAACATGGTGCAAAATCAATGCTACAATGGGCTAGCATTGGAAGATCCTCTTGATCACCTTGACCAATTCGAGCACCTTTGTTGCACTGTCAAGATGAATGGAGTCCCAGAAGAATCCATAAAGATAATCATATTCCCTTTCTCTCTTGGGAACAAGGCTTCACAATGGGAAAAGAACATTGCCTCCAACTTGGTGTCTACTTGGGATAAATGCAAGAAGGAATTTCTCAACAAATTCTTTCCCAAGCAAAAGATCGGCAAGCTTTGCAATGATATCACTAGTTTCAAGAATGGATGTCAAGATAGTTTGTATGAGGCTTGGGAATGTTAAGGGGTATACAAGAAGCTGTCCTCATCATGGTATCTCAAAAGAAAATCTCTTGGGTATCTTCTATAGAGGCACACTTGAGAAATATCGACGCGTGCTAGACACGGCTAGCTATGGGAGCTTTGACAATTTGAATGTCACCCAATGAGATAAATTGATAGAAAACCTTGCTCAAAGTGATGCTTTTTATAGAGCTAATTATGACAGAGACTATAGGGACTCTAGCAATCACGACCTTCGGCTTAACAAACTCCATGAGAAGATAGACAAGATGAGTAAAGCTTTCCTCATCAACCAAAAGTCAATAAATTTTTTTGGGGATTTTGATGGATGTCAAAAAGGGTTTCAACAAGGATTTCAAGAAATGGGAATTTATGTTGAGAGTAATAAAGAGATCCAAGAAGAGGTCAACTATGTATCCAATCAAGGAGGCTTCCAAGAAAACAACTTTAACTCCAATTATCGAAATCATCCTAACCTCTCATACTCGAGCACCAATGTGGACAACCCACAAGATCAAGTTTATCCACCAAAACAAGCTCAAGGACAGAGCTACCAACAAAGACCCTTTGTCAACTTCCAACAAAGACAACCTCAAGGACACCAAGGTAGCTCTGCCAACCTAAGCCAACTTTTGTACCTAACTACCAACAAGGGTACTAAGCTCCCAAAAACTCATATCAAGCACAAGTGAGTAATTCCAGCCAAGCTCCACAAGACTTCGATATGATAACATGCTTCAACAATTGTTAGTGTGGTCAAGCCAAGGGACAACAAGAACTCACCAAGCAAATGACGGAGATTCATAACAAGGTTGATGGGAGGTACAATTACTTACAAGCTAAGATTGATAATCTCCATTCTCATGTCAAAAGCCTCGACAATCAGGTTGCTTAAGTATCTTCTTCGTCCAAGAGACCGATGGGATCACTACCTGGAAAAACATAAACAAAGCCAAAGGAGTACATCAATGCTATTACACTTCAATGTGGTAAGGAATTTCCTAGTGGGGACATCAACGAGGACATTGATGCATTGCCAAAGGGGGAGGATGTAGTGATTGACATTGATGAAGAGGAGATAGCAAGTGACACGGACAAAGTTGACGAGGTAGTAAAGAGGAATGTGATTGACAAAGGAAAAGGGAAGGTAGATGAGGAATTCATTCAAGATAATACCAAGCCTAGTAAAGACACTTCAAGGGGTAAAAAATTTGAAAGCCGTGAAACTCTCTTTGTGCCACCTCCTTACGAGCCAAACCTTCCCTTTCTGGGACGCTTCAAGAAACAGTTTATGGAGAAATATAGAGAGAGATGTTTGACAAGCAAATGAGTGAGGTAACCATCACTATGCCTATCTTAGACTCTTTTGTGCTTTCTTCACCCTACAAAAAGTTCCTAAAGGATGCAGTAAAAGAGAGAAAACGATCATTGGAGAGTGTTGTGGTATTTTTGACGCATGAAGTTAGTGTCGTTATCCAAAGGAAGGTTGTAGCTTATAAGGAAGATGATCCAGGTAGTTTCACTCTCCCTTGCTCTCTTGCACCGCTCCACTTTAGTAAATGTTTATTTGATCTAGGTGCAAGTGTTAGCTTGATGCCTTTGTCTATTGCCAAACGCTTAGGATTCACAAGATACAAGGATTGTAGAATCTCTCTAGTCCTTGTTGATCGATCTGTTAGGACACCCATTGGTTTACTTGAGAACCTTCAGGTAATGGTTCGGAACTTTGAGATCCCTACAGACTTCGTGGTACTAGAGATGGACGAAGAACCAAAGGACCCACTTATCTTAGGGAGTCCTTTCCTACGCACAGCAGGTTCTATGTTTGATGTAAAGAGAGCTAGAATCAACCTACACCTAGGAGATGAAGTCTTGACATTTAACATCAACAAGGTTATAAGGAAACCTACCATTGAAGGGAAGTTATTCCACATTGAGGCAATGGAAGAGCTGGCTGATGAGTTGTTAGAAAAAATCACCCTCAAAGACTCACTTCACAACACCCTTACGGTGAAACAAGGGGAATTTGGACTTCTTGGTTAAGAAAGCTTGGGATATGAGATGCTCCTAGACTCCCACATAGTGTCTACTGGAGATGCTTCATTCTTGGAGTTGAAGACATTAGAGCACCATGTGAATGCAGCTGAAAATGAGAATGAAAGGGATCCTAGCAATGGTAAGCCTAGCATGGAGGAAGACTGGAGCGAACTCAAGGCACCAAAAGTAGAGCTCAAACATCTTCCGGACTAAAGTATGCTTTTCTTGTCTCTAACTCCACATACCCGGTGATTATAAGTGATGGATTGAACGATGATGAAACATCTAGGTTGATAGTGAAATTGAAAAGGTTTAGGAGGTAATAGTTTATTCTCTAGATGACATTAAAGGCATCTCCCAAGCCCTTTGTATGCATATGATACATTTATAGGATGAATCAATGAGTTCCGTAGAGCATCAAAGACGGCTTAACCCGAACTTAAGAGACATTGTACGGAAGGAGATTCGTAAACTTCTTTACGCGGGGCTGATCTATCCGATCTCGGATAGCACATGGATCTCCCCGGTCCATGTAATTCCAAAGAAAAGGGGATTAAAGGTAATTAAGAATGATAAGGAAGAGTTGATACCAACTAGGACCATCACCAGGCATAGGATGTGTATCGACTATCGAAAACTAAATGCCGCCACTAGGAAAGATCATTTCCCACTACCCTTTATTGATCAAATGTTAAAGAGACTAGCCAACCATTCTCACTATTTTTTTCTTGATGCCGAATTTTTTCAAATACCTATCCACCCTGTGATCAAGAGAAGACGACATTCACATGCCCATATGGTACCTTTGCTTATCGAAGGATGTCATTTGGGCTATGTAATGCACCTGCGACCTTTAAAATGTGCATGATGTCAAGCCACTGAAGTGATTAACAAGTAAAAGAAGTCCACATCCCAATCATCCAAAGCAAAAGCTACACTTCAGTCAAGTAAAAGCAAGGGCAAAGGAAAAGTGGTTGAGAATAATGAGGAGGATACAAAGATAGCGCTCGCTGAGAATGCACAAAGCGGCTCCGAGAGTAAAGAAGAAATTATTCAAAAAGGGAAAAGAAAATGCAAAAGTGTGGCAAATGGTAAAGGCAAGACCACAGAGACTGTCAAAAAACTCGGATGGACTAAGGCTCAATACAAGAACCGACTCAAGGAAATTTCCTTCACTGCTACACGCTACCCCGACCCAAGTTTTTAAAACAAAATCGGACTCTTTGAAGACGTTGAAGTCATATTTGAAAATATGGGAGTCAAGGAGTTCATGAGTTTGGCGTGTGATATGTATGTCGACCTCACCAAGGAATTCCTTTTAACCTTGAATGTCAAGATGAACAAACATCTGTAAGGAGAATGGGACGATGTAGCATACATCGAGTTCACAATTGGCGGGAAGCACTACAAGGTTGACTTCAGTGAGCTTGGGTGTATATATGGTCTCAAACGAGGGATTCATCTCAACCTCGAAAGGTTCTGTCAAGAACCCGCTTAACTTTGGAACATCATTGGATTTGACCCCTATAAGAGTGGCTCGACAAAAGCATCCCGAATTCGTCATCCCGCCATCTGGTATGCACACAAGGTGCTAGCTCACACTCTATTTCGTAGAAGAGAGACTGGATCTCTTACGGAACCGGCATATGATACTCCTCTTGGTAGGTATAAAACCATTTATCCCAGAAGTGAACGGAGGTCGAGGTATCTGCACCAATAGTGACGACATGAGTATAGTTGGGATGTTTTCTTACTATCTCTTCTATATTCAATGTTAGGTGATGCAAGCAACAGATAACACGCCAACATTAGGAATAGGAGGGTTGTTGACACCACTATTCATAGCTAAGGGGATTGAGTTGAAAGGAAAACGACTTGAGCTTGCTCGACTCGATAAGCATTATCTAATGAAAACCTTTTTCCTCGCGGGTGCTTTACACACTTCCTATGCCTATCGGTTCCACGTCTCCTAGAAGGAACAAAATAAAATCTTGTTACCTCGAGTCAACATTACTTCGCTCACTCAACGTCAAAATGTATCATTCAACCATGGACCCGAATTCTTATATGAAGCATCAAAGCATGGTCCTCTCACCGTTATCTGAAGACCGATGACACAAGGTTCGGACAATGAGTTAGCGGGAACTTTGGCAGCTCTAACTTACTCACCTCCCCACCACCTCACCCGGTTTATAGAAGTGCATGGTACGACTTCTAACCCCATGATGATCCCATTTCAAACCCGGCCGTCAAGAAAGCACACAAGCATATCCACTTGCTCCAACGCTTCATCAGGTGGCAAGGCCGATCGCTCCGCAAGGTAGTTGGCCAAGTCAAGGGACTCAAAAAGGAAGTGAAGAGCCTAAAGAAAAAATTCTCAAATGTTGGTTGCTCAAACCCTCAACCCGAGGAAGTAGTGAATGTCGTGGCGGAGCAAACTAAAATTGTGGAATTTCAAATGGATGAAGACATGGAAGAATGACATTATGAGCCTCGCCAAAGGAGGAAACGACGAGCGTGAAGATCACCTACACCACCTCTACCGGGATCTAGCAACAAATCGTATTCCTTCTCCTCCACCTCTTGGAACTAGGTACTCCTTTTCAACTTGTACATATTGCATTGTGTTTTTTCTTTTCTATTTAGCTTTTTTCTTTTCATTGAGTTTGATTATGGTGGTCTCTTTCTCGAATTTATTCCCGCACCGAGACGGTGCGAAATAAGTTTGGGGAAGAGACATTGAGATTTAATTCTTTTCTCTGTTTTATTTTGTTTTCCTTGAGTCATGCATTGTATATACATATGTTTTGTGAAAAATCAAAAAAAGTTTTTGAAAAACTTGAAAAAGCCAAAAAGAAGCATGTAGAAAGCATTTGCATATTTTCATTAGAATCGAGTCTAAAAGTATATAGGTTTGCATTTTTCATGTGCATACGTTATAATGATTAGATCAACCATGAAAGGATCAATTCTTAACTTGAAATGTGATCACCAAGATAATGTTTTTGTAGTGCCTAATCAATCTTGAAAAACTTTATTTCTTACACTTTGATCTCTTCGCTCGAAGGTTGAGACCCCTAATTGATACTCTCTTGATTGTTTTCAACCCTAGCTTAGTGGAACCTAATTTGAACTTAACTATCTCGCTTGGGGCTTGATATTCGCTTTCATGGTTATTGAACGATCCATTCGGTTTTTCTTATTCCTTTTGACGTGCTTGTTAGACCAGATGGCCATCTTCACTATTAAAATGGCTCCCCACCCCTTTTTACCTAAACCATTCTTTCTAACCCCCTATTGCTTCGATTGAGTGAGGTTTTTTTACTTCTTGATAATGTTTGCATGGGAAAAATCTTGAGAGTATCAGGAACGAGAAGGCTTGGCCTCCATTAAAAGCTAGACTCTAGGAACTTAAGAGTTAGCATCTAGGAGAGGAATGAAAGAAAGAATAAGTTGTCTTGAGAATTGATTTGAAATGGATGTTGGGGAAAAGAAAGAGAATGAAAAAAAGAAGGATAGTGAAGAATAGAGAAAAGAAAATCTATAGGGATCTAAAAATGAATGTGGTTGTGGCTCTAATAAAAGAACTTATATATCTTAAAGCTTCATCTAAAAAGAAAAGGATAAGAATAGAAAAGTTAAAAAGAAAAGGAATAAAAGAGAATAGAGAAGCTGAGGATGATAATAGAAGTGGAAAAAGAGTCATAGATTTGAAAAGAAAAAGATCCTTTGGAGATAGTTTAAAAGGTGATGAAGGTTGTTTTGAGGGGTGATGGAAATTCAAAGAAAAAGATCATGAGTTTATAGCCTCAAAGTTGTGAGGTTGGGAATAAAAAGGATTTAGATATCAAAAACTTAGGATTGGGTAGAACAATGGAGGTTGAACTTGTATTCATTAATTGTTCCCTTTCTTAGATAACTTGTGCCTAATGTTTAACATTCATTGATTAGTTGAGAGAAACCCATTAATTATTATGAACCAACTCATGTTTTTGACCTTTCTTACCAAGTCGATTGAAAGCGATTGAAACCCCCTTCGTTACAGCACAAGCCACTACACTTAATTGAATTTTAAAGGGTTGAAAATCATGATAGTTTGTGGATGTTTCGAGTCTTGATTTAGAGTAAAAGATTGGAGTTGCGATAAATGTGTAGAAGATTGTTGATTAGAGATTCGGTTTGGTATTGCTTGTCATATTATCTTGGGAATATGGTGTTGATAGCTTTGTGGTCTTTAGTGGTTATGTATCTCCGTCTTCAAACCTTTCTCTCATCTTACCTTTTGAAGTTTGCTTGCGGACAAGCAAAAGTATAAGTTTTGAGGAATTGATATGTTGCATTTCATTCTTATCTTGTGGTTGCATTCATCATGTTTTCTCTTCATTTTCATTGCATAACTAGGGTCGAGATGCACCATTTGCATATGTTTATCTTATCTCATAGGTTGTGAAGAATAATGGAGCAAAAGAGGTGTGATTGAGCAAGAAATGAACCAAATGAAGAGGATTTGGTGAGGAGTTGGAAAGATAGCGGGCTTGCACCATCGAGATGGCCAAACCACTAGAGAATCGGAGGAAAAGACCCGGGGAAGTTAGTGGAGTGAGGTGGCAGCATCACCAAAACTCTAACGTCTAGCAGTCAAATCCCACTGGCATGGAGTAAACCGCTGACGAATGGAACACTCCACTGGATGAAGAAGCCGCGGGAAGATTAGAGCAAAAGTCCCGCATGTTTCAGCGGTTAGGACCATCATTATGGAGACCCCAATGCTTCCTAGTGGACTAGTCCATCAGCCAAGTGAAGACCGCCATGTTCTGTCGAGTTAACTCTAGGGGTTTGGCCAAACCGCTGAACCGGTCCTGATGCGCCTATTTCTCCCGAAACCGAAATTTATCTTATTTTTGGTTAATTTTTGAACCAGTTTTTAGTCTCTCCTATAAATACATTAAACCTATTTCGGAATGGGGCTTATCTTGGTTTTTGAGAAGTTCTTGGCCACTTTTAAGTGTTTTTGAAGAACTTGTATTGATCATTTTTGGTTTTTAATTATCTAAGTTGCTTATCCTTTTAATCTTTTGTCGATTTACTTGTTTATCATGATTTACAAAGATTCTATGGTTTGGTTTTGTGATATCATGAGTAGTCATCTTCGAATACTTGGGATTAGGTAGATTTAGGATGTTAGGTTGTTGATTAGTGGATTTTAGCTTTAGATTAAGTTTTATCCTTTCTTATTGATTTTTTTTAATGCTAGATTAGTCAAGAGATTGATGATCTAGAACGTAGGTAGTTTCATTCCCGGAAGGTGTTTGATGAAATGTCGGAATAAAAATCATTAAGAGCTTTTTGATTATAGCCTATGAGAGTAGATGATTAGGATGAATTGAGGTTAGTTAAGCTTATAATTAATGTTTTTTATCTCCTAATTGCTAGTGAGAGCTATTGATGTTTAGGTGATTAGAAAAGGATACTAATACCATGAAAGTGGATTGGTTGGTTTTAGTGGCTTTAGACCAATGGATTATTAACTCATGGGAGTAGAATGAAACTCCATTAGTGGACAATCTAGTGTTTTGATATCATATCCTTATCCTGAGGATTTGCCTTTCTATTTGATCTTTAAAACCGATTTTATTGCCTTTTCCGCTTTGGTTACACATTTGAATTTAGTTTTCAAAACCATAACTATTTGTTGCTTTAGATTGAATTAGAATCGTATACTTATAATGTGTTGATACATTGTTCCTGGGGATCGATCTAAAAAATATTAAACGTACATTAGGTATTTAATAAACTCGATTTCAAAACCTAGTTATCAACGCACAATGCAATAACAAATAGAAAAACACGAGAATTGATTCATCATTTTGATTGACCGATGTGTTCTTTATTTTTAAGGATGATACGAATTTAAAAGTAAAAGATGTTGATTTATACAAAGGCTCAGATTTTATATATATATATATATATATATGTGTGTGTGTATGTGTATATATTAATTATAACAATAAATTAATTATGAAAATTTTAAGAAAATGTGGGAATGTATTAAATTATAGAACAATGATGAAATAGTATGTCTTAGTGATTTTTTTTCTAACCACGAATTACTTAAAATTGACTTTTTGATTAGTTTCCAAAATAAAATAAAAATTTTACATAAATAATATCTAATCTGGTCGCTTTTCCAACCATAAATTAATAAAATTCTTGACTATTTGATTAGTTTCCCAATTTTGGAAAATTGTCTTTTTTGCAAAATTAATATTCTGATCAAAGTGACTTTTTATTCGTCATTTTATATTGAGATAAAATAAAATTATATTTTTTTATCATCTTCTAAATTATTTTTCTTAATCATTTTATCTAATTTTTTCAAAATGTTGTAATTTTTTAATGTAATCTTTCTAAACTATTCTACCTTTATCTTTTCTTTACAACTGCTTTTTATTACCACTAAAAAATAATTTTATTGAAATTTTAACTATTAACCAAATAAATATTTGAATTTTAGTTTTGAGAAAGACTTTCGATTTAATTGTTAAGTTTGTAGTAATAAATTTACTACTTTGAAGTTAGCTTTATTAGGAGACTATCTTAAATTTATAAAATATATATTATGTCAAACTTCTTTTCATCCTTAACAAAATATTACTGTGAAGTTAGCATTTTCATAGAAAGGCAAATATGTGTAAGTAAAACAGTTCTACTCATTTATATTGGATCCACCATTAAAAAGAATCTTATTTTTGTTGTCAATTTTTTTTTTCAGTAGAAAAATTCTAACTATGGTTTGTTATTTCACTTTTCTCCTATTAGATGGTTTCGGATAGTGGACACAGAAAAATATTTATTCTAGAGTTAATTGCAAATATGTCACAAAAACGACAATGGCATTCGAAAAACGCCACTCAGAACTCAACTTAAAAAAATGCCAATTTTCTGTGTAAAATGACTATTTTGTCCTCCTGTTTAACTGAATTTTTTCCATTTCTTTTATTTTTTCCACTTGTTTTCATATACATATTTATATTTATGTTATGTGTTTTATTTACGAGACAATTATGTTTGGATAACTAAAATTTATATTTGAATTTTCTATTTATAATTTAGGGTTTAGTTTTATTAGGGTATAGATTTTGATAATTGATTCAATTTTGATATCAACTTTTTCGCTTATACTATAGGATTTCGATTTTTTTTTTGTGGACAAATTCATTCAATGTGTTTTGTTCATGGAGTGTTATGTTTAGATAATTAAGACATTTTATTTGGATTCTATATTTATAAATTAAGATTTAGTTTTTTATTTGTAATTTAGGGTTTACTGTTTAAGTTTTCTATTTGTAATTTAGGGTTTAGTTTTTATAACTGAGTTCTCTATATATAATTTAGAGTTTAATTTTCATGTTTGGATTTTATATTTGTAATTTAGGTTTTAATTTTTATTTTAGGTTTTCTATATATAATTTAGGGTTTTGTTTTTATGTTTAATTTAATTTTTATGTGTAATGTTATCCATCTGTTTACATAAACAAACACATGTAATTTAACTTTTCTAAAAAAATTTTATGTTAAATGTGTTTAAAGATAAATGTTTTCGTATACCAAATTATGTATTCATGTACCAACATTTGTTTTTATCCAATAAAAATAAATTCGTAAAAAATGTCACTATACCTGCATTGTTCATCGTTTATTCTAACAAGTGGCATAATTAGAATATCTCCCATGTAAAATGGCAGTGTTGGTAAATTCTGTTTCTTCTACTTGTTTTACTAGTCCGACCTTTATTACATGATCCTTTAATACCCGTTTTAAATTTTATATATTGCATTATTATTTACTATACTATTATATATAATCTTATATAAAAAAATTTATGTTAGAAAAATTAGCAGATAATCCAACTTTTAAAATTTTGAAATGCTGTTTTAAATTTTATGTTGTTTAAATATAATTTAGCTTTAAATATTTTATTTTTAAAATAATAGTTTTAATTATTAATTTTTTAGAAATTTAAATATTGACTAAATGTAAAATTTTAAATTTAGATTTGGGTAACAAGTCCGATCATGTAACCCACGAATATTAGGATAAATGTTATTTTCGAATAGTGTGCATATACTATTAGGAATCCTTAAATTAGTTAATACTAATTTAGGATAAATGATATTCACAACTAATAACCCAAAATTCAAGAATACATGTCTCGTGTCCACTGCACTTTAGATAACTCTCCTAGAAAAATATATCTTTATAGAAGAACTATTTTTCTTTAAAAATGATGTGCATTATAATTTTGAAATAAACTTTTTACAAGCACCATGGATCAAATAGTATCTATGTGTAATAAATTAAATATAAATATTTAAATATTATTGATAAAATAATATGCATGTATGTCTCTATAAATTGCAATGTTTAGATAACGTATAAAACTGAAAATAAGTATAAGGAAATAAGCATAAATTAATTTAAAAATATAACCGCAATCAATTTAAATTGGTATAAACCAACAAAATTAAGGAATAAGGAATACAAACACCCGCACCTCAGCGGTCTAGTCTAAATAACAATTTAAGAAACAAATCATAGCATAAATAAATGGCTATAACTTAGAAGTTTTGATTAATCAAGTAAGTGTCTGAACTAATAATTAACTCATGCCCTTAACTTGTATCATTTGATGATGCTACGTGACTCGCTAAAAACATGCGAGTATATGATGGCTAACCCAATAACGTAAGTTTTGTAAACATGTGAAGTGTATGATGGCTCGCCACATAAATTCTGCAGTTTTTCCAGCTATCTCTAATTTTAGATACCACAAGAAAAGAAAAAACAAATGCGTATAATATATAGTTTTTTTATTAGAATATTAGTCCAAGCGAATCTTAGAACATCTCTATTGGTTAAGAATTCATCATTTATAAATTTTACATCAATCAAAATTAAGAATTTTAGAAAAAAAAAGAAAGAGAAAAAAGAAATAGTATTAACCAATCAAAAAGAAGAGATGGAAGAGAAAAGAAAGAAAGGAAAATAGAAAAAGAAATAACTAATCATAAATTAACACATAAAGATTTCTTAACAATTTTTAAAATCTCTAATTAAAATACGGTTTTTAGTAAAAATAGTATTAGCATTTAATTTTATATTTTTTTATTCTAGAAAACTCTATTAAAAATGTCTTAAGATCTCCATCAGGAGATGCTCTTACGAACTTTCTTCGGACGGCTTTAATTTTTGTCCATAGTTTTATTTCCCAAAATACTTGGCTGTTTTTATTATTAACTCGTGGATATTTGTTAATCAAGTAACATTATTTTCTGCACTAGTTTTATTAATTAATTCCCACTCCCCGCCGCATAAACTCTGCATTTTCTCCGGCTGTATCTAGTTTTAGATACCATAAAAGTTGTTTTGCGTATATATAGTCATTTTTATTTAAATATTATTCCAACCAAATCTAATTGACTTTGTACCCACGGTTTTCATTTTTGTCTTTGGTTATGATTCCCTCAAACGCTTAGCTGTTTTCTTACTTTGTAATCTCCAACGCGCTTTTTGCCTAACTGGCAACCAAATCTTGGTTAGGTTTCAATCTCTTTTTATAGTTCTCTCCCTCTCTTCTTCTCTTATATATAATACACACAACACAAACACACAAAACTCATCAACACACAAAACTCATCAACTCACAACTCATACACATCATCACTCCTCAAAGCTTTCTTGTTCTCTTTATCTTGTTGCTTCTACATTACAGAAATGGTGGGGTCTTCTGTTATAGGTTACTTCTTATTGTTCGCTGTTGCATTCGTGTGTCTGGACGCGAGGACGGAGAAAACGCAAGATTATACGTTGTTTCATTACCACAAAGGAGCTCTCCTCAACGGAGACGTCTCCATCAACTTAATCTGGTACGGGAAATTTAAAGCGTCGCAGCGTGCAATCATCACGGACTTCGTCGCCTCCCTCTCATCTTCTCGGAGATCGACCATTGCTCAAAACCCCTCAGTCGCCACGTGGTGGGAAACGGTTGAGAAGTATTACCACGTCAGCAAGACACGTGGACTCACTATCTCCCTCGGAAAACACATCCTCGACAAAGATTACTCCATGGGAAAATCTTTAACGGAGAGAAACATCAAAGCCTTAGCCGCAAAAGGTGGTCAAAGCTACGCGGTCAACGTAGTCTTAACCTCCGCTGACGTGGTGGTTCAAGGCTTTTGCATGAACCGATGCGGGTCGCACGGGTCAGGTTACGGTTCAGGTAAGAAAGGGTCAAAATTCGCTTACATCTGGGTTGGAAACTCAGAGACGCAATGTCCAGGAGAATGTGCGTGGCCATTCCACGCGCCTGTTCACGGACCACAAAGCCCACCACTAGTGGCCCCAAACAACGATGTGGGTTTAGATGGTATGGTAATTAACTTGGCGAGTCTTTTGGCTGGGACTGCAACAAACCCCTTTGGAGATGGGTACTACCAAGGGCTTAAAACCGCGCCGCTCGAGGCTGGATCAGCCTGCACTGGAATGTATGGAAAAGGTTCGTATCCTGGTTATGCTGGAGAGTTGCTTGTGGATGCAAAGACCGGTGCGAGTTATAATGCTAAGGGAGTTAATGGAAGGAAATATTTGCTTCCGGCTTTGTTTGACCTGAAAACGTCTGCTTGTTCCACTCTGTTTTAAATAATCCAACTATTACAATAATACATAAAGAGATTTATTTGTTATATAATATAAATATTTTTTTGCTTCTTCCTCTTATTCTTTTTGTAATAAGAATTAGTAATGAAATCATTTTCCATTAACTAAGGTTTCCTTGAAGTGTAAAAAAAAGTTTCCTTAAAGTTCCACAGTAAAAGATTGATTAATATTATAGTATATTCTTAGAACTGTGAATATATGTAAATATTGTACATGAACACAGCGGTGCAAGACTTAAGAGGAAACTCGTTCGAACATGGCATTTTTGGCCCTCTTAGTGCCACTTGCCGTATATAATATATATATATATATATATATATATATATGGTATACTGAGGAGTGTAGTTTTCTATGCAGATCTGCATGTCCAAGCTCCCCAAAAGCTAAGTTTTCTAGTCATGAACTACCCGACATCAACCTTTAAGACAGAGCTTCATGCCATACCTCCCAGAACTCATCCATCACTTTGTTGCCTTTCCATTGCTAGTATTGGAACATTATCCACCTGAATGATACACACACAACCTATAGTTACAATCCACAAATTTCAAAGTGAGATTATTAGTACAATGTGGATAAAAACAACGATTTCATCATCTAGATACTTGAACATTGTTTTTTTCCAATTTTTTTTTTTTATGTCTTAATCTCAAGCTCTACCATTCTAATAGCATCAAGGATCATCACTTAAAAGGAATAACTGATCAATAAACCCTTTTGGTGATGATTACAAGAAATTATGTTAATATGATAATCTTTCATTTTTCTAGATGCATCGACAATTGTTATAAGTAAAATACACAACAATCAAAACGAAAAGTTATGATGGAAAAACACGAACATATTTTAAAAAAATTATGGTGAAAAGATACCAAACAAAAAGTTATAATGAGTAGATCCGACTTTAAAAAAAAAATTTAGACTATTTTAAATAAAATTATTGGTTAAATTTCGTTATACATATGTTCGAATATAAGCATAGAATGCACATAAATAAGTAGCGACATAAAGCAAATATTATCAAAAATATATATAGCCAGTTTAGCTATATGGACAGATAAGTATTAGAATTCGAAGATAAATATATTATTAACGAGGTAACAAATATACGTAAAATCATAACTCGTACGATATGGATAAATTGTTAATTGTGAAGAAATAATATAAAAATAAATATTATTGATAAAAGAATTAGGAAAAAATTTGTAGAGCCGAGACAAATTTTTTTTTTTTAATTCTGTAAATGTCTCGTAGTGAGATGGTTTACATGACATTTCAGAATTCCAGGGTGCAACTGCAATATCTTCGATTTGCATCACCCAAAATCGAAGTCCGGAGAACTTTGTTTTGTGTTGTATTCTTAAAAAAAACAAGACAAAAAACTAAGAGAGATTTCTATCATAGGAGAAAGAGAATAAGATTCTTCTATCATATGTTTGTGTATAAAGAATCTTTTTTTTATAGCACAAAAGTCACAGATAATAATGCACAAAATTAATCATCATTAATTTGTATCTTTACACAAAAAAATGGAGGTTACTCTATATGTATTAATCATGGTATTAACCATAGAATTAATCACTATATTGATAACTTGTTGACCAATGTTAGTCATGTGTAGTGACTATTAGACAAATTAAAAATAAATAGGTTCAACAAGTGTTGGTTATTAGACATGCACGTCTATAAACCCGCACACGAGCCTCATCCTAAGCTTGACTCACAATCTCCACTTTTCCATTTCTCATTCAAACGAACTCTATATAACAACGAGTTCCAACAATCCCCCACATGAATAGAAATGACTTTATATATTTGACGACTCGATAAACTTGACTAGACAAGACTCAAAAAATGACTTTTGAGAATACAAATAAAAAATCACTGCATTTGAGATGGTAGCGTTGAGAGCCTTGAACCATTCATAGTGAATAATTATCGGATTTACTCGATCAGGAGGTAACTTGATGTCTTGAACCACCCGGACTTTTATGTAAACCTAGACATAATTATCACGCAGTTTCATTTTCTCACAGAACTAGGTTCTCTATTGTGTTCATTTTGGCCTTGAACATGCCTGGTTTCATGAGTGAACTTGGAGAATATAGCCTTTATCGTTCATTCTCCTAGAAACGGCCCCATTTCACACTTACATAGGCGATTTCCCATATGCTTATCCGTTTTGTTGAAAGTATTATGTTGTACTTCATGAGAATGAAAGTATGAAATCATTAAAAGCTCAACGCTTAACCTCATAAAAATAGCACTGTCTAATCATCTTAGGAATTGGGTAGAGACATTAGTCTCACAGTGCTTTCAGCAAAATCATTTTAATTTAGTTATCCCTTTGAACCTCATTCTTGGGATCTCCAGTCATTGAGGTTGGGTTTCCATCAAATTTCGTCATTAATTCATAGGCTGTAAACCTATTCCTTTTGATGATTTCACAACTATCTGATGACCAACCTTTAATAAAAGGATCCTAGGTTGTCAACCAAACTAGTATAATTTATTGAGATTATACTTTTGAGATCAATTGTTTTATGGTTTTATGTCATCTTCTTAGAAGACATGTTTTACCATTACAAAGAAAAACTTAGCATTCATAGTATAGTCAATTGAATATCAGAACGTACTTACAACGTTGGCATAAAATTTTCACATCAAATATCTTCGAGCCTTTATGAAAGCCGCTCAACTTAGTTTAACTCTTTTACAAGCTATTTACTTAGATTCCATTTTGGATCTTGTCTTTATAAGTTGTTTAAAAGATTTTGATTGATATTTGTATGATGTGGTACTGTGACATTCGTCAGCGATCCCCACATTTTAAGTATTTAGTATTTATACAAGAGTACTAAATTTTTATAGTTCATTGACATATTATCAACAACTTTATATGGTATTTTGTTGAGAATTTATTTGTGCTAAGCAACACTTTTCCCCATATTACGTGAGATTACTCATTTTTCCACAACAAATCATGCAAAGTCTCAATAAAGTTTTCAATTTTCTTTCTATAACTTTATAAGATTCAAGTGACTAGAGAATTTGTATTAAAATCCTCTATCACTTAAAGCAAATATGATTGGTTTCACCAAAATCATATTACCACTATAAAAAATACATTATACATGTATATTTCAGTTTATTTGCTCTAAGACTTATCATTGTCTCTGCTTGAGTCAAACTTGTTACCACATTCGTCATCTTTGTGATTCAACGTATACATGATCTTTAATGCAAGTAATGATTCTTTTACGAGTCATGATCTTTTTACAAGGTCATAAGTCCATTTTGCATAGTAAGTCACAAGTGGCAGACCTTTGCAAATCAGGATGTCGGCTCACCACACTCATTGCAAATATTAGAAACCTCCATTTTATTTATAAAAAATTTAGTTATACTTCATAATTCGAGTTACAACATGTAAACCCAAATTTGTATACTAAATTGTATATAAATTCAATGTAAATAATTTGTCAAAATTAAATTCACTATTTTTGCTGGAATATGCAATTAAGCATAGTAATTTATTCAAAATAAATCACAAAATATATTAAATATTTCTGAAATTTTGTTGAAATAATATACAAGAATCAGACCTAATAATTAATAAATTGCATAATCCATTTATAAGATTTTATAGATCATGTTATATGACCTTATAATTTTTTTTATAATTCTTCATAAATTCACTTTATAAGACCTTATAAAATACAATCACTATTATTAGCATTTACAGCATTTAACAAATTTGCCTATAAAGCGTTCGTGAAAATCGCTCTACTCAAACACAAATGCGATTTGCAAACTTGCTTACAAAGCATTAGCAAAAACCATTATTGCTGTGTTTTACACCATTTAAATCATTTCGCAAACTTGCTTGCAAAACATTCGCGAAAACATTTGAAACTAATGGAAATCTAGTTTTCCAAAATAACTCGTTTATTTTTTGTTGTTTCATTACAGACTCAATATCTCTCTTTGAACTAAATTAAACTATACGATCTATATATCATTAGAAAGATAATTTTGATATCTACGCACAGACACCAAGATCGCTCAATTCCAATAACATATCGGAAAGTTATGAACTATATACTATTTGATCATATAATATCACAATATTCGATCAAATATTGATATTTGGACATTATGATAAACATCATAATTCCAATGCATATCTCATATAGAAAAACATGTGGCAGACCCCTCCTAAGCTGGGGTATTAACTCACATGATCTATTATGCACTTATTGGATTTAATTTATATGAATCCATCACAATAATATTTCAATAATAACACAAAATCGGTTCACATTCGATAGCGTAAACAAGCATTTTTTGTGTATTTATCTTTTATAGTATTTGAATTTCTACTTGGTAAAAATTAACCGAAGTAAACTCATATATGAGCATTTTAATCTGAATAAATTCATAAGAATTATTAGATTAATTACTCAAGCTAAACAAAAAAATTTGGAATCAATTAGCCGATGACCCAATAAAGGTACTTCTTTTGTCTTAACTTTTAATTGATAAACAAATTTAGAATTTAACTTGGTCATCTACAAGAGAATTCAGTTTTTGTTTTTCTTGTCAAATTTCAATTTTTTTCGATTTCAATCACTATGAAGTATCTAAATCAAAAAAGTTATGTGCAGAAAAATAAATTTCAGAATTTAAATGCATAAACGGCTGAAATTTAAAGACACAATTTGAATAAATAAATTAAGCCAAACATGGTTAGTTTTCACCATTACGGATCTGCACAAAAATTGTTAGACTTTAGTGAAGTGTATAACGCTTGAACAACTCCTGTTCTTTTATCAAGACTCACAAAATATCAGTTTTTTCCGTTAGTGCATCAAAGCAAAAACCAAAAAAATTACAGAATTAAGAATTAAGTCAGATGTTTTAAGCTCATTTGGAGGATTGTTTCAGGCCAGTCTTCACTTTGGGTGAATTGGATAAAGGAAAATTTGATTCGCATTGGCTCCTTTTGGTCTACTAACATGAATACAATGGCTGGTTCATGGATATGGCGCAAATTAATCAAGTATAGAGATCAGGCCAAGGGATTTCACAAAGTTTTGGTAAGAAATGGCGAGGATAACTCTTTTTGGTTTGATGATTGGTCAAGTTTAGGGAGGCTACAGGGCGACAGAGGTTGTATTGATATGGGAATTAGACTCTCAGCCACTTTAGCAGAGGTTTTAGCTACACACCGGAGGCGCAGAAGGAGAGGCTTAGTCCTTAGTAGCATCGAGGAGGAAACATATAGGATAAGATCTAATATTACCGCAAACCACGACTCACATCTTTGGCGGCATAAGGCTGATACTTTCAAGGATACTTTCTCATCAAAACACACTTGGGACCAGTTACGGTATAGGGGTCCAAGGATTAGCTGGCACAAGGGAGTATGGTTCTCTTCGGCGACACCTAAGTTCTCTTTCATTGTTTGGTTGGCAGCTCATAATCGTCTATCGACGGGTGATCGCATAGCTCTTTGGAATACGGGAATGAACACAAGCTGTGGGTTTTGTAACCAAGCTTCAGAAACGAGAGATCATCTTTTTTTTGAATGTAGGTACACTTCCCGGTTATGGGCCTCCCTCTCCACTGGGATTCTGCAGCAGCGATACTCCAACCATTTTGGATCCATCATCAGCCACACTTCAGGATCAGCTTTTCGTGGAACTCTTAGATTCATCTTAAGGTATCTCTTTCAAATTTTGATATATGTGGTTTGGTAGGAAAGAAACAAGAGAAGGCATGGTGACATTCCAAAGGATCACAATTCTCTTATCAAGGATATAGATAGACTTTTGCGGAACAGACTCTCGACCCTCAAGATGCAGGAGAAGTATTTAGACGGTCTCCAGCTTTGGTTCAGTCTCCATGGTCGCTGATTTTTCTCTTCATCCGTTTAGCTATCTTATTTTGTCATAAAATTCTGCTGTCTTTTAGATTTATTTTCAACTCTTTTGGATTCGATGCTACTCTTTTTTCCAATACCGGTTTTGTCCTAATTGGGTTTTCCGGTATTGGGTTTTCCGGTATTGAGTTTTAACGAGGCCATCAATCCCAAACCTTCTAAGCTCTTTTTCAAACATTACTAGTTTGTACAAAGGTTGTTTTCTTGAATATAATTTAACATCATATTCAAAAAAAAGAGCATAACTCCTACGATATGGGTAAACTGATAATTATGAAAAAATAATATAAAAATAAATATTACTGATAAAAGAATTAGGAAAAGATTTGCAAAGTCAAGACGAATCTCTTTTCTTAATTCTGTAAATGCCCCATAGTGAGACGGTTTATATGACATTTCAGAATCCCAAGATACAACTGCAATATCTTCGATTTGCATCACCCAAACTCGAAGCCCGGCGAACTTTGTTTTGTGTTGTACTCTTAAAGAAAAAACAAGATAAAAAATTAAGAGAGATTTCTATCATGGGTGGAAAAGAATGAGATTCTTCTATCATATGTTTATGTGTATAAAGATTCTTTCTTTTGTAGCATAAAAAGTCTTAGATAATAATGCACAAAATTAATCACCATTAATTTGTATCTTTACACCAAAAAATAGAGGTTACTCAATATGTATAATCATGGTATTAACCATAAAACTAATCACAATATTGACAATTTATTGACCAAGGTTAGTCATGTGTAGTGACTATTAGACAAACTAAAAATAAATAGGTCAAACAAGTGTTGGTTATTAGACATGCACGTCTATAAACCCGCACACGAATCTCAGCGTAAGTTTGACTCATAATTTCTACTTTTCCATTTCTCATTCAAACGAACTCTATATAACAACGAGTTCCAACATTATATTCTCATGTTAACAAGTAAGATATTAAATAATTTGCTGAATTGTCTTATACAAGAACAAATATTGAGGTGAACGGATATGCCAGAATTCAAAAACACAAGTACAAAATAGTAACCAAGGAAAACGAATAGCACGTTAACATATGTATTAACATGTAACAAGCGAGGTTTTGACTATAGTTATCTTTTGAAATGGTCTAGTTATCTTCTGATATGTATATTTTACTTAACATGATTTAAGAGTTATCTCGCCAACTATCTTGTTAACGTATGAATCTTCTTTCACAAATACACCCTTATATAGAGAGTACATTAGCGGTTTTAGAAAAAACCGGTAAATGGTAACTAAATACTTAGCCATATCTATTTATACTAAATCAGTAGTCACTTAAGCAAAAACTGCAGCATTCTCCTGCTGACACGTCAGCAAAATATCATAAGAAATGACAGATCATCCCTCTTCTGTTACTACGTGATTATGCTAAAAAAACCTCTTCTTTAAAAAGGATTTGAATGTAAATTCTTTGTTACAAGATTATTGTTAAGAGTGATGAAAAAAGATGGTTGTGAAGAAAAAATTATTCTTCGTTGGTCGTAACAAAGGAAAATACTACATATGCATCATCATCATAAACTTGCTCAAAAAAAAAAATGAAATGTTTACGAGATGATGTTTGGATCACACTCACACACATTATCAAATCAAAATACAAATCAACAACAACCAAACTTCAACAAAAAGTGTATAATATGATAAATAAATGTTTAAATTCAATCGCTTGATGTCAACAAGTATAAATCATCCAATTTTTCCAACGAATCCTCCTTCTTGACCAGTCTTAAGAATCCACAATAAATGCTCGAATAAAACAACTTCACAAGCTACAACAATTTCACGATATTGTTCGACGGATCTAGAAGACCGATCCAAAACAGATCTACAAAAACGAGATATTCCCCTCTTCGATGAATCCGCCAAACGTGAAGAAAATCTCCGATTTTCAATGAATCTATGAATTCATCTCTTCTTTGTTATCTTCTATCGATCTGGAAAATTAGATTTTTTGTGACAAAAGATAAAATAAAAGGAGAATTATGAGTTTAATTAAACAAGAAAAAAGAGAACTACGAGTTTAATGGTTACTAGGAGAATACGAGAGAAGACGAACTAGTGACTGCAAAGAAAATAAGAGAACCAACATAGGGTTGGATTAGTGGTAATTTCTTGTGGATCAAAGTCAAGGAAGTCACGAGTTTGATTCCCATTGAAAGGAGTGTTAATTTAATATTGGTCTGAATCCTGTTCCAGGAAGATTAAGGGTCCACGGACTCTGAACCTCTTGGTTATCCAAAAAAAAATAAAACAAAAATAAAAAATAAGAGAACGAAGAAGACGAAGTTGAGAAGAGAGAGATATTAAGGTTTGTTTTTTATTTTATTATTTTATAATGGTGATCTTGCAAATAAATTGTAAAGTTGAGGATAAAAAGATTTGTCAAAAGCAGAAAAACTACCCAAAACACAAATGAATGAAAAAACTACCTAATCTTCAAACATGTAACTTAAAATCTACATTTTTTGCAATTTTTTTCTAGAATAAACTCTAATATACATTAGATTTTCTTCCTCGAGGATAACCACTATAAAAAGAAACGTTATTATATTTTGGTAAACATTGACCCTTTCCCCCGGGAGAAAATCATGTGAGTTGGAAATCATGATTGTAGCCGATTATGCCACAAACAATCCTATTTGATCATTTCAGATACCAATTGTAGCCGCTAATAGGTCAGATAATAATTTTAACCGTTAATAACTTTATCTAACAATAATAATAAAAAATTAATATGTTAAAAATATTTAGAATCACTAATAGTTTTCTTAAACTACGAAATACACATTCAAGATGCGTCATGGCTAACAATACAATTATCAATATCTCTTACTAATAAAATGAGGATTTTAAAGCCTCTCCATATGTCCAGTGAAGATATCTGCAATCTACAGGACAATATTCAACGGTTTTACAATAATTATTAAAATTCGATGGAAAATCCGACGGATTTCCGGTGGACAAACACACAATCCGTTGATAAATATGAACGTTAATATAAACGTTGATGTAGCCGTTTGAATATTGTGTATACCGACGGATTTTCAACTAACACGCCATATATATATATATATATATATATATATATATATATATATATATGTGTTTCTACATTTTTTATTCATTCACACCACCTATCCATTCAATTTCTTTATAAAAATCGCAAACGTTGAAAAATATGTCTTATGGTAATTATTTTTGATCATGGATTGATGAACCTATGATGGATCTGGAGTCAAACTTACTGAACGATGACTATGCATGGGGAATTTGCGAGTTCATGGGATTGGCCAAAAATCAACAGAGAAAAAAATAGTAAGATTAAATGCCCCTGTAATATATGCCAGAATTCTCAGAATGTTAAGTTTGAGTTAGTTTGCCATCACTTGTATAGTAATGGGTTTATGTCAGGTTATAAGATATGATATTTACATGGAGAAACAAGTTATGATTATGGTAGGCATAGTGAACCAAATATTGCGGATAGCATATGAGATAGAACGAAAGTAGATGTAGGTGGTAGTACGGTTGAGATGGTGAATAATGTGTTTAGGGAGAACATGCAGTCGACCAGTTATGATAAAGATAGGGTTGAAGAACCAAATACAAAAGCGCAATTTTTTTTGATATGTTAGATGCAGCAAAACATCCACTATATAACGGTTATAGAGAAAGACATTCAACATTATAATCTGCAAGTAGAATGATGACTATTAAGACGAACTACAATTTGGCGGAAGAATGTCTTGATGCGATAGAAGATTTTGTGAAAGATATTTTGTCTGAAGATAATCTTTCATCAGTATCATACTATGAGGTACATAAACTTGTTGTTGGTTTTAGTTTTCTGTATCAGATGATAGATCGTGCATCGACAATTGTATGATATTTTGGATAGAAGACCAAAACCGTAAAAGATGTCAATTTTTTCAAAAACTGAGGTTTTAAGAAAATAGTGGGAGAGTTTCAGTTTCTTATAAACAGATGTGGTATTTGCCATTAATGGAAGGTTGAAGTGGTTATATCAATCTCAACGCAAAGCAAAGGCAATGAGATGGCATGTTGAGCATCATCAAGATGGAAAAATTACACATCTTTTATACGCAGAAGCGTGAAAACATTTCCAATCAATGTATCCAAATTTTGTGTATGAGCGACGAAATGTATACCTTGGATTATGTACAAATGGTTTCAAACCATTTGGAAAACATGGAAGACAATATTTGTTGTGGCCGGTAATTGTAACACCTTACAATTTGTCGATATCTTTGTGCATGCATAAAGAGTTTTTATTCCTTTCCGTGCTAGTTCCCGGCCCATAGTATCCAAGGAGGTCACTTGATATATTCTTTCAGCCATTGATCTATGATTACAAATGCTATAGAAGCATGGGGTTGAAGCATCTGATGTTTCATTGCAACAGAATTTCAAGATGCGTGCGGTTCTTACGTGGACTATAAGAAATTTTCTAGCATATGGTATGTTATTTGGATGGACAACGATTGGAAGATTATCATGCCCATATTGCCAACACAACACTGATGCATTTCAATTACGGCACAGAAGAAAAATGTGTTGGTTTGATTGCATAGAAGGTTTCTACCAAGTGATCATCCTTATTGTCGGTCTAGAACATTGTTTACAAAAAGAAACAAGTGTTAGACTGTGCACCTCCGAACATTGATGGACGTTATATATTAGAGCAGATAAGAAATTTTGGCGCTGAGAGAACTCTTTATCGTGGATGTAATGGGCATGATCCAGTTGACGGTGTCGGTGAACTTCATAACTAGCATAAAAAGAGTATTTTCTGTGATTTACCTTATTGGTAAGATCATTTGTTGAGGCATAATTTAGATGTTATACACGTTGAAAATAACTTTTGACAACATCATAAAAACTGTTTTAAACGTGCAAGGGAAGACGAAAGACAATATGAAGTCTAGATTAGATTTACCACTGATTTGTTCTCGGGATTTTTTTCATGTTTTGCCTAATGGTAGATGTCCTATGCCTATATATCGATTAGACGCATCTAAGAAAGAAGCATTTTTATTCGATTTGCGATAATGTAAAATTCTTGGATGCATACGCATCTATCTGTGAAATTGTGTGGATATCGCTAAATGAAAGTTTATTGGAATGAAGAATCATGATTATCATGTTGTGATGCAATGTCTTCTTCCATTTGCCTTTGCACATCTTCTTCAAAAAAATATCGACAAAGCAATTGCATGTATATATTTTTACTTCCATAATGTTAATTAACCATTTTTAGCATATATATATATATATTAATTTATTTAATGTTTATTGTGTTTTGTAGGAGTTGGTGCTTTCTTTTGAGATTTATGCACAATGACACTTACAGTAGAAGATATCCGCAATCTACAAGACAATATTCTGGTTATCCTCTGTAATTTTGAGAAGATATTTTTGCCATCTTTTTTTGATGTTATGGAGCATCTTCCAATCCACCTCCCACAAGAAACAGCACTTGGAGGTCCTGTTCAATACCATTGAATGTATTTTTTTGAGCGTTACATGTTCCACCTCAAGAAAAAGGTTCAAAATTTAAGCAAAGTTGAGGGATCTATTGTCGCACAGAGCCTCAACAAAGAAGTCTCACACTTTGCTAAATATTACTTTCCATTGGAACTACGTACTAAGAGTAGACGTTTTGGGCGGCATGATGATAGAGGTGAGAGAGCGATTTATCCAGTGTATGTCCTTGAATTGTTTCCCTAAGTTGGTCGAGTAAGTGAAAAAGGAAAGAAACGAAAAACTATCAGAGCATGAGTTTGCACACTTGCATATGTATATCCTCACAAATTTGAAGATATTGTGAAGTATGTGAGGTAATGATTCATTTGTTTTTGTGAATTCCCAATTATTTGAAATTACATATATAATATGTATTTATTAAGTTTTGGTTATCTTACAGGATTTACATGGCGCTAGTACGGGGCTATTATCCAGATAAGACAGAATCCGAACTTGACATCCTAAAAGAACAAGAATTTTCATCTTGGTTGCGATTTTACGTAAGTTTTTAAATAATTTTACTAATTTAGATTTGCAATGTACTATTTCACTTAAAACAATGTTTATTATTTATTTCTATTTCATAGGTTTCTGAAGACATAGAAAATGGTCAAAAATTTCTAACATGGTTAATAGAGTTTGTTAATGGCCCAAAGAATGTTGCAACTTCATACCCTAAATATTGTATTAGGAGATATGTGTTTAGGATTCACGAGGAAGGAAGAGCAAGACCAACTTCAAACTTAGGGTGTTTCAGCTTAATCAGGCAATGTAGTTTACTAGGGCATCCTGAATGAAATCTTAGAAGTTCGATATGCAGGAATATTGGACTTGAGGTGCATTCATTGGTCGTGGTGTTCAAATTGACCAATTTGGCGTGACATTGATACATTCAAGACAGAGTTTTCTTAAATACGATCCATTTATCCTATCTTTACAAGCAGATCATGTATAATTCAATTAACATATTTTATTATTCTTAAATTACTAATATATTTGATTTTTAACAAATTATCCTCATTTTATTTAAGTTTGCTACATTTATTACCCACATGTTACTTATCGTTTAGACCCTTGGATTACAGTTACTGCTATTAACCAAAGAAGAAAAATAAATGGAGTTTCAGAACAAGATGTCTTGCAGCCAACTAGAAATTGTCAAATGGATCATGTTGAGCATTCATTTGAAATTGATTTTATAATTGATTTCACACAAACCGGTGATGAATAGTTCATTCAAACTCAGAGGAATCACGTGGAAAATTCGAAGATGATGCAGAATCAATTCCTTCGGGAGGATCATCTCAAGATTGGGAGTAGTTTGTTTGTATTTTTAATTTTTTATTCTAATGTATTGAGATTTTAGTTTTGTATGTACATATTTTTGTTTGTCAAAATCACCCAATCCGTCGGAAATTACCTATAGATTTTTGATGGAGTATAAAAATTTCTTTAAACCACAAACCCGTTAAAATTTCCAACGGATTTCCGATAGATTTGGGGTTTTGGGATATTTCTTTTATGAAATTATTAGATATTGGTATAGAAAACAACTTCTAACACTTGGTTTGACATTAGATGCATTTAAAATCCCACTACCCGATATATGCTAGAAATTCTAACAATTTAACACTATTTTGATTAAATGATAGATATTGATACAGACTAATTCTATAACATATATTGTAAACCAATTTAGAGTTTTATTTTTGTAAATTAATGACTTATAGAAGATTGATGTTGTAGTTTACTCAATAAAATGGTTATTACCGCTTCTTATAAACATATTCCAATCCCAACGTTTGGGAAAAACCTTCAAATTCTCAAATCCATCAGAAATTTCTGACGGATTTCCGACGGATTTGAAGACACATGTGTAGATATTTAAGGTTGACTAACCAATGATATGACATTCAGTTTTTGCGGTTCGTCGAAAATCCGTCCGAAATTCCGATGGATTTTTTACAGATATGCAAAAAATAAGGCATCAGAAATCGTTGAGTATGGGATGAATTAATTAACTAAGTGTTTCTGACGAATTTTTGATGGATATATCCGTCAGAAATTTTGTTTTATAAATCCAGCCATCTTCTTCGCGAGATCATTCACAAAATCTTAAAAAACCCTAAAACTCTAAAATCTCCAAAACTTTGTCAAATCTTCCAATTTTCGTCTCAACTTTCATCAATCTCTATTTCTATGGATCCAAACCGATCAAATTTGTGAGTTTCTATAGTTTTTTTTGTTGATTCACATATTGAATTTTAGATTTATAATTTGGGAATGTAGTTTTAGTGAATTGGAATGTAGATTTAGGGTTTATGAATAAAGATTTAGTGTTTTATTTTGAAGATTTAGGGTTTTAGGTTTATAATTATTTTTAGAACTTTTTAATTATTTTTATAGATTTTATAATTGTTTTGTAAATATTTTTAGATTTTATAATTATAATCGTTTTTATAATTCCTTTTATGTTTTATTAATTATTATAATTGTTTAAAAATTTTTATTATTGTTTTTCTAGTCCTATAAATGTTTTTATGTTTTATGTATTGTATATATTTTTATGCCCAACGTAATTTAATCATTTAAATCCATTACATGTTTACCGATTTCATGAATAGGTTGTTAAGTTTCTCCTCAACAATAAATTCAAAAAAAATTTGGTCAACCAGGATATAGATGGCGATGTACAAGCTACCAAAACCCTGCAATTGTCTTATGATTATCTATGCTTTGTAAGTTGAATCATTCTGTATATGTATATATATATATATATATATCAATGTATTGACTTAAATTCAAAAGGGATTTCTGTTACTCATACCTGTTAATCAAACTTGAATTCTAATAATTTTCGATCTCAATTTTCAGGTACACACAAAAGAAACAAAATATAACCTACAAATTGGTCATGATCTAGCCATGATAGAAAAGCGAAAGTTATAACCTACAGACATTTCTCACACTCCTTAGAAGTTGTGATAGTTGGGCTTATATTGATGTCTAAGCGAATGATACATACTAATATCCTACATATTATTTTGTTCAGATCTTAAGTGTCAAAAATAAATTGATAAGAGATGTGGATTTTGATTCTGAAGTTCTTAGTGGTTCAAATGAGCTGCAACATGAGCTTGAAGACATTTTTTGAAGAAAAGTTGATAGAACGAGCGTGAATGCTTTTCTGGTACAACCTTTTTTTCTTTGTTTTATGATGACCAACAAGATCTACAAAGCTTAAAAGCATTGTCCCTGCCTTTAATACTTTTCTGGCCTATACTTTCATTCCTTATGTTTTCATACTCGATTATATCAATATTTAGGATTCTATAAATGCTAAGTTGTTTGGTGTTAGAGTAGTGAACTAAAGGTTTTAAAACTAAAATATGCTTCATGTTTTTGCAGGTTCACTCCTTAGCGTCTATTTATCAACAGAGAATGCTAAAAGAGCATTGACAACAAGAAATGGTCTAATAGATACACCAAACTAAAGATATATAAGCATAAGGTGTATATTTTCTCTAGAGATTATTTACTACAATTGTCCTCTTTTGGTAGTGGAATGTTCTGCTATGATATTTGTATATGAAAGGTCTAACGAATAATTAGATGCATGGATGTTCATTTAGATGCATGTTTGTTCATTCTGTCTAGACTCCATAATCTGGATACCCATAAGAAAGAATATATGGTCAACCATTATCAAATATATATATATATATATGGTTGTATGTCTAGCTGATCCAAATCTTTTAATTTCATTTCATATAAATTTTGGTTTATATTTTTTCCGATAAATATGTGCATTTCATCAAAATGAAATGTTTGATCTACAGAAGGCTGTATGTACAGCTTATAAGTAACCCTTGCAAAAAAAAAAGATAAAAAAACAAGGAGAAACTTTTTAACGAGAGCATAGCTACTGATCAGTTACTTAGCCAACCTTTTGGATTGGTGCGTTCAATGCTCGCTAAATCTCTATCAAAGAATAAGATAGACATCAGTAAAGCACTGAGAGGATTAACACACTAACAAGTGCTGAGCTTCAGTCACAACTGCATATTGACATATGACAAGGTGAGATTGTAAACCAAATAGGGAATGTGTTATATTGTATATTAACGCAGAAGCATCATTGGTCTTTCTTAATAACCAGATTTAACCAGATTTGGGAAACTGTTTACTAATAAAGAAATCCTACCATGCTACACATACAATCGAAAGTCTGAAACATGTTGTCCTTCACTACAATTTCAACAAGAATAACGCCACAAAAAACCACTGATAAAAATACATAGACATTGTGACAAAAAAATAATATGCCAAACTTTCGTAGATAAACATATTTTCATATGCATCATGCCTTCAAATAAATAATTACATCATAATATCACATTGAACATAAATATTATATATATATAAATTTAGTAACACAAATCTGCGCTACCCTAGTAACAAACCAAATAAAAGATGACATTCTACCACACAATAATATCTTATAGCCCAAAACACATATCTTATCGCCCGATTATTAATGTAGGGGTATTTTGATAAAAACTCAATGATATGAACTCCAACAGTATCATGTGTCAGTTATTGATCTAATCGTCTATTGTAATATTATGTAATTTCCCATAAGGAAACAAATTTCAGTTGGTATCTACAAAATATTAATTGTTTACTATCTTATTAAATACAAAATTTGATATTCTTCAATCTTAACATATATTTTGAGTTTTAGGTAATAAAAATATATTTTTGGTTATTTTTTCTTTAAAGTGTGACTTTTAAAATGAGGATTCCATATAGTTTTTAAGTAATTAATTAAAAAAATTATAAAATTTTATGAGATATTATTAATAGACTTGTAAAAATTTATCCAAAACGATGTTGTTTCCTTTGATCTTTCAATTTTTCTCATTTTATATTTATATTATTTTATTTAAATATATTTATACTTGTTTTATTGATTTAGTTAAAATATATTTTTGATCTACCACTGATTGTAGGACGAGTTAGGGTTGATACTTTTATCACAGTTGTCATTTTTGAGTTGTTCCGTTGAAACATGGAAAATGTTAAATCCAATACAACACATATTAAATAGATGATTATCCATTTTAACACGCATAAATATGCAGTGCTTCTGACTATTAACTATTTACAGTGGAGATGATGAAAATAAAATTTAACAGTTGAATTACTTTAATAATAATGTTAGAAATATGTTGAATTTAATATAGAAATAAATTTAATATGTTAAATCGCAAAAAAAAAAGTATCGTAAAAGAAGGAAATAGACAATATTATGTGGCGCTTTATCATTGGACCAAAATAAATTTTGAGATATTATTGTTTTGTATTTTTTTTCCATATTAAAACTCAATTATTAGATGATATAATAATTATTTTAATTTTATTTTATCTCAAAAATTTATAATTTTTTATACTTTATAAATAGAAACTCACTTCATTTGATTTGGATACATAAAACAAAACATCTTATTTCATCAAAATGGATCCCAATAATAACTCTTTTAATCCCCAAAATTCTGGTAATTACTCTTTCAAATACCTAATCCCAACAATTATCAATTTCAAAATCAACCTCCTAACCAACCTCAACATATACCCAATGATGGGTATCCTCCAAATTTCTTCATATCGTCAGGTATTCCGAATTTTCATCCATACTACGGATCAATGATGTCATATCCATCTCAAGAACCCCCTAATTCCTCTACTCCAACCGAGAATGAAGTTGTCTCAAATATCAGTACAACTTAATTTCCTGAATTTTCGACACAAATGGCTCTTGGTAGTATGGGCGGTGCTGATGAAGTCACTCCAAATACAAATGATTCAACTCATGTTCGTCGCAAAAACCCTAAATGGACCACCGAGCAAAATTTGGTGTTACTGAGTGGTTGGATTAAATATGGAACCGACAACATTGTTGGCAGAAACCTAAAAGGTGAGGCATATTAGAGTAAAATTGTTGATTATTGTAATGAGCATTGCTCATTTCAGTCGTTGCGTGATGGAGATTCATGCAGAAATCATTACAACTACATCAATCAAAGACTTGGTAAATGGGTTGGCATTTATGATAATGCTAAGCGTATGAAACAAAGCGGGTGGTCAGAGAATGATGTATTGGCAAAAGCGCATGAATTATATTCAAGTGCTAATAATGGTCATTTCAATCTAATGTCAGAATGGCACGTTGTTCGTGATCAACCACGGTATAGTAGTCAGATCGGAGGAAATACTGGCTCTGGGAGCAGTGGATCTAAGAGATCACGGGAGAGTGATGCAAGTGGTTCTAGCTCTGTTGGATTCATTGCTCGTCCAATGGGGAGTGATGCATCTAAAAAAAGGTAAAAAGAAAAGCAAGAATGCATCTATGGAAGTGATCAAAGAAGAGTAGAATGAATTTAAACAATTCAAGGAGAAAGAGTTGGAACAACAAGACAAAATAGCCATGAAACAAGACGAAGCTAAGCAATTAATGAAAGAAAAAACTCATGTTAAGAAGATAAAAATGTATTTGAAGTTAAGTGAGAAAAAGCATCTTGATGATCGGAGTAAATAGCTATTGGAGAAGTTGGGTCAAGATCTGTTTGAAAATTAATAATACTGTTTGACGTGTTCTGATTTAATAATGTCTATATTTTTCTGCTTTAATAATGTCTGTCGTTTTATATTTCAGTAATTTCTCTCCATGCCTGCTTTAATAATGTTTATCATTTTCTATTTCAATAATTTCTCTCCATGCATGTTTTAATAATGTCTGTTTTTCTGCTTTAATAATGTCTGTCGTTTTCTATTTAAATAATTTCTCTCCATGTCTACTTTAATAATGTCTGTCGTTTTCTACTTTACTAATACATGTCCGGGAGCCACTCCTGTCAATCAATGTTTGTTTGGAGTCACCCAATCAATTTCTTTAAATGGAGAGTCATTCTTCATTTGATGTACCAATATCATAAATCTCATACTACTAAAAAACTAGTAATGGATCCATCAGAATTTCCTTTTGATATCGAAGCTTACAAAAAGTAGTCTAAAATTGAAGAGAAGTATATCATTAACCGGTTTAGAGAGTGGCGAAACAAAGTAGCAGAAGACTATCTACCTTGTAGCAAAAGAAAATACTTCAAAAGAGATCATTTAGCTACAAACCAGAGACTGATTGATGACTACTTTTCCAATCAACCAATATATGACGATGCAATGTTTCGTCGGCAATTCCGAATGCAAACACATGTTTTCTTTTGGATTGTTGGGGACCTATCAAGCATCAACAACTACTTCACACAACGAGTTGGTGTAGCCAATAAAGAAGGTATATCTCCATTAGCAAAATGTACCACGACCATGTGAATGTTAGCATATGGTGTGGTAGCCGACGCGATCGATGAATACATCAAAATAAGAGGTACTACAGCCTTGGAGTGCTTGCGTAGATTCTGTAAAAAAATCATACAATTGTATGAGCATGTGTATCTTAGAGCTCCAACTCAAGATGACCTATAAAGAATACTGCATGTTAGTGAGATGTGGGAGTATTTATTGCATGCACTAGGAATGGAAAAATTGTCCTACGGTGTGAGAAGGTTAATTTACTCGGGGAGATAAGGGAACCAACATTGTTATTCTTAAAGCAGTTCTATCTCATGATCTATGGATTTGGCATGCATTTTTTGGATGTCTAGGCATATTGAACGATATAAATGTTCTAGACCGTTCACCAGTATTCAATGATGTTGAACAAGGAAATACACCAAGAGTGAACTTCTTCATGAGCCAACGTCCATATGATATGGCGCATTATCTAGCTGACGGTATATATCCTTTTTATCTAATTTTCGTCAAATCAATAAGATTTCTTCAGAGTGAACCAGATAAGTTATTTTCACAACGTCAAGAAGGATGTCGGAAGCACATTGAACGTGCATTCGGAGTGTTGTAAGCTCGTTTTAAATTTATCCGTGAACCAGCTCGCATGTGGGATATAACTGATTTGGATATGATCATGAGGTCATGTATCATAATATGATAGTTGAGGATGAGCGAGATACATATGTTCAACATTAGACCGATTATGATCAATCTGAGGCAAGTAGGTCTAGTATATCACAACCATTCTCGACTGAGGTGCTTTTTGTATTTGCAAATCATGTGCGTGCTAGATCCGAGTTACGCGATTCAAATATACATCACGAATTGCAAGCGGATTTACTCAAACATATATGGGCAAAATTCGAAATGTTTAGAGACTAAAATATATATATTTTTAAAAAATTGTAATGTAAGAGTTGTATAGTTTGTATGTGTAATATTATAATAATTATGTGTGTTTTAATAAAATTTAAGTGTGTTTTAATAAAATTATATGTTTTAATAAAAATATGGGGTAGGGTGTTAAATTTTTTAAAACAAAATCATTGTAGAGTGAAAAATAAAAATGGATGTTGAATTATGAGGTGGATGATAGAGAAGATGATGTGGAGTAAAAGGAGGGTGTTGAATGTTGAAACCATTGTACATAGTCTCAATACACACATAGTTACAAATTTGAATTTAAATATTTAAATTCACCAAAAACTAAAACTTTTAAAAATTATTTTAATTTCGTCAAAAAATTAGAATATAATATAAAAAGTAATTTAAAATTCAACTAAGAAACAATAAAATATATTTGACTATTTTTTTAAACGTCTGTTTTATTATAACCTTTAACATAACGCTTACATTGTCGATATACAACAACCTCCGTAATATGCTAGGAGGAAAAATGAAAATATTAGAAGTAACTTTTTGGTCGATTTCTTGTTTTGCCAACTTATCAGCCACCCGGTTGCATTGTCTTGGAACTAAGGTGAATGTAACATTGGTAAATCGATCTGCCCAACTGCAGATATCTGAAATCAACGGATCCAAGGATGCATTGATGGATCGAGAACAGAGTATATTGTTCAACTTATTACAATCACCTTCCATAATGACATCCCGAAAACCTCTACACCAAAGTGCCTGGAGAGCATGTAATAATGCTAAGGCTTCAGCCTCTAGTGGGTGTGAACCTTGTTTCAATCTTGTTGAACCAACGAGTTTAAAAAAACCAAATTCATATCTTACTATCCATCTAACTCCAGTCATAGCTTGGTTATGATGGAAACTTGCGTCAACGTTGCATTTATATGAATTTGAGGGAGGAGGATACCAAGTTTCGGACCTTTCATGTGATGGTGCGGACCGGTGTTGTGGGGTGGTATTATGAGATAAAGCTCCAATCCACTCAATGACATTATCCATTGCCCGATGGATTACATCTAAAGGAAGATGATGAATCTTATTGAAAATGAGATCATTCCTTGATTTCCAAAGCTGCCACAGAATCCAAAAAAACCCATGTTGTAGTTCTCTTGTCGGAGCCGTATCATAAAACTTAATAAAAGTTCCATATTTTCTTCTATCGTTGTTGATGGCGAAAGTAATATAGATACTGGTAAATTGGTCGTTCTCCAAGTCACAGTCGCATATTCACATTGGAAAAATAAATGGGAAGTTGTTTCTATTTGTTGACAGCAGCGTTTACATGTGGCATCAATTGGTTTGGCTCGACGAGATAATTCTTCTCATGTACCTAGCGCTGATGAAAGCAGTCTCCATAGAAAATGTTTTATCTTAGGTGAAGTTGTTGTCTTCCAAATTTGCGCTTTTAGGCTTGTATTACCTGGGGGTGGTAGACTTTGGTTAAGCGGAGGAGGCAAATATGTTGAAAGCCAATAGCCGAACTTTACCGAATAATCACCATTTTTCGTGTCATGCCAAATAAGTTTATTTTCTATCTGACGCTGTGGAATGTAAATTTTCCTAGCCATACTTACTTCCTCAATACCCGAAAAACGGTGTAGTTTCTCCTCATCCCATTGCCTACCATTAGCCTGCCATAAATCTTTAAGCCGGAAGTTTGGTGGAAGATTTGCATTAGGTGCTGCTCTAGGCGGGTGTGATGGTATCCAGTGGTCCGTTGTAGGATTTATCGTGTGTCCATTACCTACCCTAAATACCAAACCTTGATAAAGAAGATTCCGGCCAGAAATAATCGAATGCTATCCATGAGAAGTTTTAGTGGGTATGACTGCATCTCAAAAACTAGTATCCAGAAAAGTATTGACTTTTTAGAAGTCTTGCTAACAAACAGTTGGGTTCTTGTAGAATACACCATGGTTGCTTTGCTAGCAAGCATCATTAAACTTCTCAATATCTCGGAAGCCTAATCCTCTTTCTTTTTTTGGTAGACTCACCTTTTTCCAACTAACCCAAGCCATCCACCAAAACTATGATAAGGCCGAATTTATTTCCTGGTAGATAGTTCGAGGTAATTTAAAACAGCTCATAGCATAAGTTGGTATAGCCAACGCTATTGACTTGAGAAGAATTTCTTTTCCCCCTTCCGATAAAAACTTCTAATTCTAATTCTTTGTTCGCTCCTTGACTTTCATGACTATATACTTGAATAAATCACACTTTCGATGTGAGAACTCTTCAGGAAGACCCAAATATTTACTACATCCACCCGAGCCTTGGATGTTAATGATTTGTTGGACCATCAACCTATTAGAGTCATAAACCCGTAACCCAAAAGTAATCGCCGACTTATTGACATTAAATCGTTGGTCCAAAAGTTCTCCGTACTGCCATAACACATTACTAAGGGTCGTACTATCCCATCTGTTAGATTTACAGAAGAAAAAGGAGTCATATGTGAAGAGGAAATGACTAACTCGAGGTCCATTATTACTGATGGCGATCCCTTGTATGTTCCTTTTCCGTCCTTCTAAATTTAGCTTTTGTGTAAGCATTTCAGCACAAAGAAGAAAGAGATACATCGATAAAGGGCATCTTGTCGAATTTCCCTTTATGGTATGATCTCACCATACGGACTTCCATTGATGAGGACTGAATATGAAACTGACTTTACACACGTCATGATCCATTGTATCGAACGAGAACAGAAACCTAATCTCTTCATTGACTCTTCAAGAAAATTCCACTCCATACGATCGCAAGCTTTGGAAATGTCTGTTTTAATCGTCATATACGTTTTCAATTGATGTTTCCTCGATTTTAATGTGTAAGAACTCATGAGCAATCAACACATTATCCGTAATTTATCATTCTGGAACAAAGGCTGTTTGTTGGTCCAAAATAATGGAAGGTAAAAAGGGATTCAACCGAGCTATCAATATCTTTGAGATAATTTTGTAGGTTATGTTGCATAGACTGATAGGACAATACTCACCCATAGAACTTGGTCTGTCGATCTTCGGAATAAGGCAAATATATTAGTATTAAACCCTGGTGGTAGGGATCCATGGGAGAAAAAATCCTTAGTCTCTTTGATTACACTTTCACCAACTGTTTGCAAGAATTGGTGATAGAAAGCTCCACTTAAACCATCCGGGCCAGGCGCCCAATCTCCCCTATAGCTTTAATCGCCCGAATGATTTCTTCATCAAATACTTCAGCCGTTAATACCTCATTCATTGTATCCGTTATCAGTGAGTGAACTTCATCGAAAAAATCGTCCCAAACAATATTTACGTTAGAAGCTAAAGTTTCCCTGAAATACTCAGTTGTGATTCTTGATATATCTGCCTCCTTTGTATATTCAACCCCATTGTCATCAAAGACCCAAGTGATCCGTGACTTCGCTTTCCGAGACCTAGCGCATCCATGGAAGAACTTTGTATTGCGATCACCTTCTTTAAGCCACTTAATTCGATTTTTTAATTTCCAAAAAACCTCTTCATGGTAATATGCTTTATTAAGCTTCCGTTTGATTTCTCTGATCTTAGTACTATCTGGCATGTTAACAAGGAAAGATGCCTCAAGTTCAGATTTTAGAGACTGAATCTCATTAGCCGAGTTAGTCGTATTCTTCCGTTTCCATCTTGAAATATGTTTTTGTATGGATTGTATCCTAGACGGTAGGTCCTGACTTTGTTCCATTGACAACCAAGCTGATTCCACATTCTCCTTAAATCTTTCTCTATCATATAGTCTTTTATCATAACGAAACTGTCCCCTTTGAAGTTATGTTTCCGAAAGGATGTTGACAATTAAAGGACGATGATCTAATTCAATGGGTTCAAGATATTCAGACCATGATGCCGAATAATCAATTAGCCACTCGGTGTTTGCCATAGCTCTGTCAAGACAACATTGAACTAGTTTATTTGCGCGGACACCATTGCGGATCACACTTCGTATCCCAGTCCAACTATATTTGTTCCTGCGATGATGAATCTCAGACATATCACAAATCTCGATCATGGTATTGAAGTCTTGAAAAGATGTAGCCTCACAAAATATTCCTCCGATCTTCTCATTATTATCTCTAATTTGATTAAAATCGCCGAGCATTACCCAAGGTTCTACTCATGATGTAGCAGTGCGTTGTAAGCGTTCCCAGAGTTCATGTCGAGACTGAGGGTTTGGGTATCCATAAACGCAAGACATATAGAAAGAAATTTTTTTTCATTATATAACATTCTACAAGCCTTGCGTCATGATATAATACAGAGATGTCTACCGAGGTTTTCCACAATAGGGCTAAACCACCACTCAAACCAACCGGAGAAATAACATAGAAGTTCATAAATCCTAAGGAAACAGTAGATCACACATGTAGTTATAAGACTGCAACCATCCATTGGGTTAAACTCCAGGGACCCCGGTTTAAGATCATTTGTAGAGCCTCGTGTGAAGGAAACATAAATTGAACCTGGCCATGATCAGCGAGGCGACCAGTCACCGTGTCTTCCATTCCCAAGAGTCTAGGAAAGAAGCGTGAGAGCGCTCGAAGGTTTTGTCGTCAAGGATTCGTAGGCCTGATCAAAAGACTGAATTGTGAAGCACGAATAACCTTGTTGCATAAGTCAGTAGGAACCACAAACTCATCATTGTGGAGATTCATGGTAGAGAGAAGGTGTGTATTTGATTCAATGGTAAGACGATTCATTATTTTGCACTGTGTTGAAGATGACGTCAAAGTTCGATGAAATATAAGGACACGAGTGCTACAATTGCAGTTACTTATGGCAGTTATGAAGACAGTTTTTTCCGAAAATGATGCGACGGTTGGGATGAAGAGGAGCCATGGCGGTTTCCAGCACAATGACCCGAGAGGCCAACACAACCGGCAAAACCACAATTTCACAGAACACCGGACCAAGAATCTACATCGAATTTAATGAGATAAGACAACGACACAAGACTGACATGGAAGAAGAAGAAAGACAACGATGGATGAAGAGAGAGAACAAAACATTCTCTGTTGGTCGCATATTTATTTTATTTAATTTGACTATTATGTTATTAATTTTGGACTAATTATATTTTATTTTTAAAACATACACCATATATTTATATTACATAATTTTTAAAACTAATTCTTTTATAAGATTAAATATCACAAAATTGATTGTTTTGAAAATCATGATGACCTAAGTTTAGAAATTAAAAACGAACCTAGTTAAGAAAATAAAATGACAAAAAATTTAAGAAAACTAGAAAAGTAACCTTTTCCTTTAACTTGAAAAAAAATTAAAAGTGACCCAAAAGTATCAGAAAAGGCAGAGAGCTGTTGAAAATTCCCGTGAAGTTTCTCTCTTTAATCCAACGGTTCTCCTTCCATCTCCTTTCGCAATCGTCGCTCCCCACTCACACCCAAAATTAAAACCAACAACATAAAAACAAAAACAAGTTCAAAAAACAAATCTCTCTCTCTCTCTCTCTCTCATTTTTTCTCAGATCTGAATCCTTCCTCTTCTTCTCCGATCTCTAATGGCGGCAGCACCAGCATCATCCTCCGCTAGGGAAGAGTTCGTTTACCTAGCCAAGCTCGCCGAGCAAGCGGAGCGATATGAAGAAATGGTCGAATTCATGGAAAAAGTCGCTGAAGCCGTTGACAAAGACGAACTCACCGTCGAGGAACGAAATCTCCTCTCCGTCGCTTACAAAAACGTAATCGGCGCTCGTCGTGCTTCCTGGAGAATCATCTCTTCAATCGAACAAAAGGAAGAGAGTCGCGGTAACGATGACCACGTCACCACGATCCGTGATTACAGAAGCAAGATCGAATCTGAGCTTTCCAAAATCTGTGACGGTATTCTCAAGCTTCTTGATACTAGGCTTATTCCTGCTTCTGCTAATGGAGATTCAAAGGTATTTTACCTTAAGATGAAGGGAGATTATCATCGGTACTTGGCTGAGTTTAAAACTGGTCAAGAGAGGAAAGACGCCGCCGAACATACTCTCACCGCTTACAAAGCCGCTCAGGTAATCTCTAAAGTCTCCGATCTGAAATTGGAATAACGATTTTGTTAGATCTAAGTTTCTAGGTCAAAACATGATTATTATATGTGTTTTTGTTTTTGTAGGATATTGCTAATTCTGAATTGGCTCCAACTCATCCGATTCGTCTTGGTTTGGCTTTGAACTTCTCTGTGTTTTACTATGAGATTCTTAATTCTCCAGATCGTGCTTGTAATCTCGCTAAGCAGGTGATGAAAGCTTTTTGTGATCTATTTGTGTTTGAGTCATTGATATGATTATGTTTGGTACTTATTGATATTTTGGAGTTTAACAGGCCTTTGATGAAGCCATTGCTGAGTTAGATACTCTTGGTGAAGAGTCATACAAGGACAGTACCTTGATTATGCAGCTTCTTCGTGATAACCTTACTCTCTGGACTTCTGACATGCAGGTAAAAGACTAATCTTCAATCCGTTGGAATCGAAACTAGAAATTGCTTATAATGGGTATGCTGGAATTGTACACACACTTTGTTCATAGGTTTTTGGAATCGAATGGTTTAGTTTTGCATTATGATAACAACTTCATGTTCTTCTTTGTCCTGATCTGATTTTGTTGTGTTAATTTCGATAGCTCAAAACGGTTTTTTGTAACTTTAATGTGTTTCAGTCAAATCTGGGTATGATGGTAAACCTTAGTGGCTTATGATTTTGTGCTTTGTATCCAAAATCAATCTCAAAAGATAATCAAAGATCATGGAATTGTCAACCCACATTGTTCATAGGTTTAGTTTTGCGTTATGATCTGATTCTGTTGCGTTTAATTGTCGATGATGAACCAGGACGAAGGTACAGAGGAGATCAAAGAAGCAGCAGCACCAAAGCCTGCTGAAGAACAGAAGGAGACTTAAGTCTTGTGACTGCATCTACTTTGTTATTCAGTATTCTAAAGTTATCCAATTATTTATGTTTTTGTTTGGTGTTTGTTTTCTCTAATCTTTCTTCCTTTGCTATCCCCGAAGCTTCTAAGGCCGTCTAATTCTTGTCCTTTGTTTGCTTTTCTTAATCGTGGATGCTACTGGATTTTATCTGTTTTTTCTTGTTTCTTCTTTTCTTGATTGATTGCGTTTCGGCCTCTGCCTTGTACTGAAACTCAGTATTCTATCTTATTAATGATTTGACATTTCTCAGGTGATGTTTTTTTTATACATCTTACTGTGTTTGCAATTTTGTGTCGCTTGCTGATGTGGTTGATATGTAGACTTTGTGAGGTTTGTGATACATGAAGATGAGGTCTGCATAAGAAAAACTAAGTGTTTTGGGATACAAATTATGCATGGAATGGGATTTACCAAGTTTATTTTAACATGACTCACGATATTTCTTTTCTTCTGTGATAACTAGAACACAAACCCGTTTGTTATGGTGTGATAATCTGTAATTGAGCTGATGTAAATGATCAATTTGTGCTAATGAAATAGTCAAAAGCAAATACAGCAAACGCAGTTTAGAGCTGTGTACACAATTGAAAACCTCTCATGTATATAAATGGCATACTTTTTTTTTATGGAAATCGGAAGCCCAGCCGCAACCCTCTCAGACATCAATATTGAGACAAACCATTTTTTCAAGATTTTTGACGCCGGCGTCGGAGGAGTTTCCCTCCCAGTTGCTTTCTCCTTGTCCTGCTGTGCTTTCTGGTAACATCTACTCGGTTTCTCCTCTCTCCGACAACAGCGCGAGGTGGAGAAGCATGGTTTGGCCTTCCAGTGATGCTGGTCTCTCCCCTTTGTAGCGACCCCCCTAGTCACTGATACTCCTGTGCTCTCTAGTTGTCGAGAATGCTTAATGAAGATCCTTTTCATCTTGTTTTGCGCTTCCACAGTTTTTGTCGGCTTCTTTAACCGGTCTAAAAATGATTCATCTGCAGCACGATTTCTTCTCGACTGAAGATCTTTTCATTGATATCAATCTGTCGCGATTGCTTCTCCGGGTGATGCCCGTGCTCATTGTTGTTTCTTGTTCCCTCAAGGTGTACAAGGCCGAAGATCTAGTATCCACAATCTCATTCCAGTCACAAAGCCTAGTGTTGGGCCTAGATGTTCATTTTCCATTAATGGGCCGGATGAGCCCCTTAAGATTCAGAAGCCTTTTTTGGCAAGGTTCTTGGCCAGAGATAGATTCGTTCGGAAAAATGGGTAAAACCCATCACCTTTTTCAAAAACGTTAAAAAGCCTTCATTTTTATTTATGGGTATTTAATTTTTTAATAAATGGTAAAATAATCCATGCTTATTATCAAAGCTCTAAGTAAATTACTATATTAAATAGAAATAAATAAAACAATTTACTTTATGATTTATTTTTCTAAATTTGAGTTTTTGATTTTTCCAAAATTTAGTTTTTTAAATCATGAAAATTTATAAATTAACACATTATGTGTTATGCAAAAATAGGTAAAAAAACCATGAACTTTCCTAAAAACTTTTTAAAAACTCTTCAATTTTTTTTGGGTTTTTAGTAGAACGTAAAAGAACTCCCAATATCAGTAAATCTGGTTTTAAAATTAAAAGTTATATATATTAAAATCTAAATAAATAAAAACAATTTAGTTTCTGTAAATTTTAATTTACAATATGTGTTTTCGAATAAAATTTTTTTAGTAATAATGTAAATTTTTTTTATGAAATCATAATTTAACATCTTGTTGAAATATAGTAAATCGATTTCTTTATCTTTAGTAAAATTTCTATGTAAATTATTTTAAATTATTAGTTTCGACAATCAATTTCATATTTAGGTAAACATGCAAAACTATATCCAAAATTTATTTCATTCGAGTTTAGGTTTGATTCGATTTTGGATAAAAGTGATTATTTTGTGTTATATATTATATATATTTGAGTATATTTTAAATTATATATATTTTAATTGAAAATTTATTCTGTTGGAATACAAAAATTCATAATCGTGAAACTAAATCAATTTTTAATAGTACAAGCGATATATACAACTTTATACTGAACCGAATATGAATTTATGTTAATAAATATTTATTTGGTTCGGTCACACAAACTTATTAACATGAAAACAAACAAACAAAATTGTATTATTATGTAAGTACATAAATTTCCATGCCGAAATATTTTTAGTTTAAAAACATAAAAAGATATACATATAAATTAAAAATATTTCAAAAATAGAAAACTATTAATTACTTTTAGTTAGTCATTCAAAAAGAAAAACTCGAACAAATTCGAACCATAAACACAAAATGTGCTAATTTATAAAATTTCATACTTAAAAAAACTAAATTTTGGAAAATCATAAACTAATTTTTTTTTATTTCTATTTTAATATAATCATTTACTTAGATTTTTGATAATAAGTAGGAGTTATTTCACCATTTATTAAAAAGTGAGGGTTTAATAATCCATAAATAAATATGGGGATTTTTAAATGTTTTTGGAAAAGGCGAGGGTTTTTTAACCCATTTTTCCGATTCGTTCTCAGGTCTCACTACTCATTCACGTGGTCGGATATATCTTGCTATGTGCTCTTATTGCGGATCAGTCGGAAGCCACTCTCTCGAACGGAGATCTAACACCTGTTTCAATTTACTCCTCTAGGGAGAAAAAATATATTACTTCCTCCATATGGGAGAAATCTATGCCACACTCCTCCTTTATGTAGAGAATTGTCCTTTGGATTTTCCTCTCTTTGAGAGGTGTTTTGCCAGTTTTAAACTGAATTTTTTGTAATTTTTAACCTTTTTGTTATCTTGTATAGCGGTTTGTACGGGACCTGAAGCTGCAATGAGACTAACTTCGTTGAGACCCGAAGGTTTTGGATTTCTTCCTAACATCCCGAGTTATGGTGACCATTCTATGGAAATCCGTCACTAGAACATATGCTCTTTGGATTCTTCAAGCTTTTTGCTATCAGCTATCCCCTGATGCAAGTATATTTTCTCAATCATGTTAGCTTTGATTCTACTTTGTTCGTATTATCTCTAGTTTATGTTGTTGTAAGGTTTATTTGGATCGATTCCAACCGTTGTAAGAACCAAAATTAAATCAATGAATCAAATAAGTTGTTTGACAAAATAAAAACAAACAAAATAATCGAAAAATAAATCAAGAATGACAACCCATGAATGTAAAATTGAGATAATGAGTTTGAAATATGTCAAGTTTATTATTTATCATGTTAAGGTAAAACACCTTATATGGCAAAATTCAGCTTCAATCACATTCTTGTAAGTTTAATAAAAAATTCAAGATTCTAGAGAGGAAGTATCACACAAAGACCAGTTTGAGTCTTGGATTGAGCTGATAAATAAAAATTGGCTTCCTCAATCTTGAGTCTTGAATTTGTAATAGGCGAATTTGAATTTTGAACTGACTAATCGATAACAAAGAACAAAAATAACCTTTTAAATAATCTGTCAGAGAAATTCACCAATTTTAGAACTTCAAAGAGGATCTTTATCTATATTAAGAAGAAAAGGTATATATTAATACATAAAGTAAAAAATTATATAAAACAATGTCAAATACATAACGAATGTCAAATTTTCTTGTGATGAAATTATGAGCTGAATATGTCTTTTATTGTTATATAGAGTTATAGAGTTTTGAAATGTGACCAAACAATAAAATATCATTGGCTAAAAATTTAAGACTGAACCACCACTCAAATCTAGGATTAAAATAGGAAGTTTGATTTAATCAGCAAATTGAATCTTCTTCTTCTTTCTTTTGCCATTTCTCCCTCTCTACTTGTTTATTATTTTGTTTGCTTATGTCAAACGTATAAAATATAGTAAGCATCAAAAAATGAAAAATGGTTTTGGCTTATTAATAAAAATGAAAATAATGTAAAGTGGAGAAGTTAAAAGTAAACACACGACTATTGAAAATGATAATAATGTGAAGTGAAGAGTTTCCGTAAAAAGAAAACTTTGTGGTTCTTACCATTTTTTGTGATTTGATATGCCATCCAAATGAAAGAAGATAGCACAAACTATGAGAAATCGGTAGAAAACAACAAAGTTCATTAGCATCAATTAGTGTACTAACTCTATTTAAAGATTTTGTTTCTTACTATAATTCACCCATTACAAAAGTGGAATCAATAGCTTATAAATAATTTATTTGCTTATACTCTCCCCTGATTTTCTTGGATCAGATTCATATGGATGTGTGCGACCGACTTCTGTCCCAACTCCAGTAAAAGTCATGGCTCAACAAACCCATGTAGTTAATTTATAGGTTGTAAGAAAAAACTAAATGAAACTAAGATTTCTTTTTTGTTGTCATTATCATTACAACAAACAAAGTAAAAGCAATACAACCAAAGAGTCAAATTATGACTTACATTCGAAAAGGTGGCGACGATGACTTGTAGCTGAATAATGGCGTAATTTACAGAGAAAGATATTCTTTGTTAATTAGATAAGCCAAAACAAATCTAAACAAATAATATATTATTTACCATGTTTTTATATCAATTTAAATAAGTGATTTTGTGCATTTAATTTGGGCCATAATTAAAGAATATTTTATAAAATAAATTTTAATTTACAATATTTGAAATCGAAAATATATTATCTTGAATAGGATTACTATAAAGTAGATAGCATAATAAGAATATACCTTTAGTTTAGGGAATCTATCTATTGAGATTTAGATGTATTTTATATTTTATAATTTTATAGTCATAAATGCTAAACTAATTCAGGATTGTGATACCAAACCGATAAGATTTCAGAATTAGTTAAATTCTTAATAATTTATTTAAGATTTATTTTTTTCCTCCTAAGATTTATTTTGGGTTTTGTAAGAAAACCATCAACCTATTCATTTTTTGCAAGAAAAAACCTTACCTCAAACTTGTGCAAGTCAATCATACCACCTTCGAAGTTACACGCAATATAGGCATTTCGCATATTGTCGACGTCGACAATTAACTTCCCGTTAGAAAATTAAAAGAAGTTGTAAAACAACGTCATTTTGCATCATTAAAACATCACGTCGTTTGACTTAGAGATCATGTCGTTTTAATGTACCAAAAACGACATTCTTTTATTTAACATATTTTTTAAAAAAGAAAAAAAATCAAATTGTTATCTCCTTCTTTGTTGTTCTTCACCGTCTCCTCCAACCAATCTTCTTCTTCATTCAGAAAATCTCTCCTATCACCATAACTCGATATCCAACTCCAATTTCCCGGCCAAGACTAGATCTTTACCCGCTATGACAAATCACAACTTCTGTTCTCTCTCCTCCGACTACCGCCATCGACCATCGTGGGATGGCGTCTCGCCGTGAGTCTGCTTCCTTTAAGTCCCTCTCCATTGGTCGAAATTCTACCAGAGAAAATGATGGTGAATATTTTACTCTTATCTCTCAACGTTACTCTCTCCTGCTTCGATTTGTCCCTTTTTCATGGATTTATGTTTAATTCATATGGAAAATCAATAGGATTATGAAATTACTTGTAGTATCAGTGTTATCTGAACGTTTTGTATCTGAAATCAAGCCATTTTTAGTGTTACTGTAGCAAAATAGAAATGTTTTTAGCAAAAGTTGAGCTGATTTCCCCATGTAAATAAGACCCATTCCAGTGTACTTGTTCATAGACTTGTATCATGATGATGATGACTATGCTTTATTAGAATTAGTAAGTACCAGTAACGTATACGTTGATGCTATAGAATTCAAATCCTGGAAAAGTTTTAGTGTTTGCTTGGTTGGATATGATGTTGCAGAACTCAAGATTCTTTTTTTTTTATGTTTGGATTCTTTGGGAAACATTTATATTGATTAGAGTGATTGAGAAAATAAAGAAAAAAAAATCATAATTCTCCAGAGAAAGAAAATATTGATTCTCTACTTATTTTCTTGTTTCTCTTTTCTTATTCAAGTTAGATAGTCATTTGCGTTGTCTTTATTTTAACCATATGTTTGTGTGTTTTTTTTTTGCATTTCAGTGATTTGATTGAGCACACAAGTTTTTTTAGAAATCAGTAGAGAACGAAGTAAGCGATTGGTTTTTTTCTTATGGGTAAAATAGCAGAGGATTTTATGTTACTTAAGTAGATCCAAGTGAGTATATCATTTATGGTTTCTTCGTTCACTCACGGTGCCTTGTTTTAATCTTCATCAGTGTGGATGCTTCTGTCTTACAAGTTAACTTATACTTAATTTGGATGTTTTACAGGTGGAGAGTGAGAAAACAATGTGAATGAATGTACTCTCAGTAAGTTGATAAAATGGAAGAAGATGATGAAAGAAAGCTCGCATAAGTTTCTTCTCATCATCCTGATGTCACTGATAAGTTTGATGTCACAGGGTGATCTTAAGGAACCTGGAAGCACTTCAAATTCTGATCATGGGAGGTCTTCATTTGGGGGCACCAAAGGAGTTACTTATGACTTATCTCGGACTCAGGAGATGTATGATTTTTTGCCCAAACTGACGAACTTTCTAGTCCCGGACCAGAGAGGGAGGCAGCTTATTCCATGCAGCAGTCCCTGTCTGAAACTAGCCTGTATTCTTTCCACCATCCAGAACCTGGATATTCCCTGGTTCATTCCCTGCAGAATCCCAAGCCAAAGGCTACAGTTCCAAATGTTTCTCCAGAGCTACTGCATCTAGTGGATTCAGCCATCATGGGGAAGCCTGGAAGCTTAAAAAAACTAAAGAGTGTTGTCAGCGGTAATGAGAGTTTTGGCTCTAGAGAGGAGTCAGAGGCCACTGCATTCCTTGTTATTGATTCACTTATGTCCTCAAAAACTAAAGATTAACTTGTTTCCAGTCATACTTTTGTCCTCAAATTTTACCTATTCGCCACTTTTATATATTGTTGTGCTTTTTTCTTTGATCTTATTGTATACTTTTCTCAGTTCCCATATATAGATTTTTTGTTCATGTGATGTAATTTCTAGATGAAATATTCACAATCTTGTAATAGACTCGATTCATTTTCTGTTGTTATATAAAATGGTTTTGTAGGTGGCTGTGAAAAACTATAAGTCTCTCAATCTCTTCTAGTGCTCTTTTACTATTTATGCAATCAGATACGAAGTAATGTTTATTACATTCACCCTTCCACATGTCTGCAAACCCATCAGGCTCCAATGAGTTTGAGAGTTCATGCATCTTTTTTTTTTGCATTGATCTTCTTAGCAAATTTTCGAGTTTTATTTCTTTTAGACTTCATGTGTTCCTGGGGATTCCAAAAATTTGGAAACGAAAATTAAACTCATTAAAATCTTAGAAGTTCAAAATATAAACCAAATTAACTGGGACTACATAAGGCTCATCCACAATTCAAAAGAGAGAATGACTTAAAGGAAGCAGACTCACGGCGAGACACCATCCCACGACGGTTGATGGCGGTGGTCGGAGGAGAGAGAACAGAAGTTGCGATTGGTCATAGCGGTTAAAGATCCAGTCTTGGCCGGGAAAATTGGAGTTGGGTATCGAGTTATGGTACTAGAAGAGATTGTCTGAACGAAGAAGAAGATTGGTTGGAGGAGACGATGAAGAACAACGAAGAAGGAGATAACATTTTTGATCTTTTTTTCTTTTTTTTTAAATATGTTAAATACAAGAATATATTTTTTAGTACATTAAAACGACATGATCTCTAAATCAAACGGCGTGATGTTTAAATGATGCAAAACGATGTCATTTTACAACTTATGTTAATTTTCTAATGGGAAGTTAACTGTCGACGTCGATGATATGCGGAATGCTATATTGCGAGTGATTTTGAAAGTGTTATGATTGATTTACACAAATTTGAGGTGAGGATTTTTCTTTAAAAATGAATAGGTTGATAATTTTTTTGCACAAAACCCATTTATTTTTATTAACTTATATTGTCAAAGTGAATTTACCAAAATTATATAGTTATGATAAAATTTTGCAAAATAATCTTAACTAATTCTGAAAATGATTTAAATTGGAAATAATTAATTTTGAAAAATAATTTAAATTAACTCAATTTTGAATTATTATATTTTTCAAAATTAAAATTAATTATGGTTTTTGATATTTTAAAATATTTTTTTCGTTTATAAGTTAATAAGTTTTTTATTTTATAATTATAAAGATGTGTCAAATATCTAAATAGTGTATATTTATTAATTAGAAAAGTTTTGAATTTAATTTGTAATATTGCTCCACAATTTCGAATTTTGCAGATTTTATTTTATTTGAGAAGATTTGATACTTGAAGAGAGTATATTTAATTGTTATTTATAAGTTTCTTAGGATTTAGATTTGATTTGTTATTTTTTATTTAAATGTTATAAGTAGGGGCTTGTTTGGATACATGAATAATTTATTTGTACATCAATTTTAATAGTTTAGATGTATTCTCTATGATTTAATTTTCCTAAACATTTTTTAGCTCTTATGCATGCCATGTGTGAATATCCGTAGTACTCTATCAAATACTAGGTAAGTAGAGAAAAATAAAAATTGCATTTATCAGTTTGAATGGAACATCAATTTAACAAAACATCTCATTTTACTTTTGATTAGGATATTAGTTAGTCACTTTGGTAGCATTAATTATCAAGTTGAGAACTAAAATTTGAGTAGGAAGAGGTTTTTGAATGCAATTTCAAAGTAAAATATATAAGATTAAATACTCAAAAAGACAGTTACTACAAACCATAAAACTAGAAAATTACAACACACAAACGAGTTTTTGGTGAACACACATAACATATTCAATTACAAACACACATGTTTCATAAATGCTTAAAGAAGGTCTTTAACTATCAGATAGGGTAATTAAACTTGACTTGTTTCACGAAACGTTTACATTAAACCTTTTATTTTTACGTGAAGCAAAGATATGTCCTATCACCGATCCGCAGAAAGTCATCAAGTAAATCAAAAGGCACATGCAAGATGATTTCGAAAGCCGTGTTGGTTCAATACACCTATCAGAGTTTTATATCGAGAAGAAGATGGCGGTAGGGATTATTTTTGGAAGGAATGGTGAAATAATATCATTGTTTGGATTCAGAAATTGCTCTTGCCAGTTTGTTAATTTTTATTTTTTTGAATATTATGTAAAATTATATTCAAATAAATTTTTTTACAACAAATGCATATGTTTTTGAACTAGAAATTAGAAAGAAAAGAAATCAATTTTTGAATTTCGAAAAATGGTTGCCTCGTTGAAACCCAAAACTGAAAAATCCAATTAGGACAAAACAAATTTTATAAAAAGAGTACAAATCATTTTTTGAATGATCTGAAATTTTTTTAAAAATCGAACATTTTTGTTCATTTTCCAGTCCCTTATTCATGAGGAGCTTTAAAGTCATATCCCAAACCAAAGAAAACCTTCTTGCAAGCAGTTTATTCATAAAGTTGAACTATATATCTCTTTAGAATGGACAGCTAAAAATAAATGGTTTCGAGTCTCCAACGGTTCCTGACAAAAAACACAAGCGGGGTTGACTCCCAAATTCCAACTTAGCATCCTATCACCTGTTGTCAATCTGTTTCTTATCGCGACCCATGCTAAGAGAGAATATTTTGGATTTGTTTGGGAAAACCAAATACCTTTATACCAATCCACCTTTACCTTGATGTTTTGCGTGGCTTCCCACGTCTCCCTTGTGCTACATGTGGCTTTAAATCTATGCCCTTTTCCTCTCCAAAGAATTCTGTCCTTCTCCACCATCAAAACCCTTCCTGCGGATGCCTTCGAGATTATTTTCTATTAAATTAAAATGGTTAAGCATGTGTCGCCTTCCCCTATGAGAAGTTACTGCTTCAACCACTGTGGCATGTATACTAATTCCAATATCAATACACACTCCCTATCACGTTATTGATATTGATTTCCCAAGAGGTGACCAATTGTCATAGCAAAAAGAGACACTTCGCTCATTAAGAACCTCCACTTTTACAAAGTCCGCAGCTATTGAGTTAGGATCTTCTTCCACATCCAAGATCCTAGCAATGATGTCTCACTAATCGATCAAAATGAACCTTTCTGTAACAAATATAACCAGAGCCATTGAACCCACAGAGAATATGAAGTTAAAATTCGCCAAACCAGACTTAGACTGCTAACCTTATTTGCCTCCTTCAGTGATCTTAAATCAAGACCTTCCTCTTCTTTAGGCACACATACATCTTTCCATGCCACTTTAGAATTTCTTGAATTCAACTTAGGACCAGACCATAGGAAAGCCGAGCATAAGCTATCAGTCTCCTTAATACATACATTTGGTAAACGGAAAGCCGACATCTAAAAGTTTGTAAGACTATGGATTACCGAGCTTATAAGCTGCAAACGTCCTGCAAAAGATAAATGTCTTACTATCCAACTACCTATTCTCTCGCGAATCCTTTCTAGAAATGGCGTGTAGTCACTTGTTGTCATTCTCTGAGCTAAAGCGGCAATCCCAGATATCTTACTAGTAAAGCACCAAAATCAAACGAAAAAGCATGTAGAATCAGCTCCTTGTCCTTTTCTCTAACCCCTGTCATGTACATCGTCGATATCTCAAGGCTTATCTTCAACCCAGAGAATTCTGTGAATTTCTCAAAAATCTTTATAATACCCTCTATTGATATTTTCGTCCCATCGGTGAACACCAACAAATCATCTGCAAAACATAAGTGAGTTAGCTTGAGATTGTTACAGGGAGGGTGGTAAGCAATATTATTTTCCAGCGCAGCCTTGTCTATCATGGTTGATAGCACATGCATGCAAATAACAAACAAATAAGGAGATAAAGAGCAGCCTTGCCATAGACCCCTTTTACTTCAAAATAATCCAACCAACTCTCCATTTACTTGAACTGAAAATGAGGCTGTAGTGACACAAAGCTCAATCTATTCAATAAAATTATATTGGAGATTCAAAGATGAGATAGTTACTATAAGAAAATTCCATTGAACTGAATTGAAAGCCTTCAAGATGTCTATCTTTATTGCACTGCGTGGTGATAATTTTTCCTTATGATAATCCTTTACCAATTCAGAAGCCAAAAGAACATTTTCCATCAACAATCAATTCTTTACAAAAGCAGAATGATTCGACAAGATGAAATCTGAGAGAATAAATTTGAGTCTATTTGCTAGAATCCTCGATATTACTTTATATATGACGTTGCAGCAAGAGATAGGTGGGTAATCCTTCAACTCCTTTGCTTATTTCTTCTTAGGTATCAACGAACGTATGGTTGTATTTACTCCTTTTGGAATAAACCCGAACTGGAAAAAAGATTGAACTGCCACGACAAAATCCTTTCCAACTATTGACCAAGATTTTTTTAAGAACTCCACTGTGTATCCATCTGGCCCAGGCACCTTATTAGTAGGCATGAGAAACAAAACCCCTTTTATCTCATATTCAGTGACTGATCTTACTACCTTTTCTTGCTCAAAATTGGGACAGCGATATGTTACTAAACTCTGTAAATCCACATCTGATATACCCATGTAATTAGGCGGTTTGAAAGCAAAGAATTCATGAAAATAAGTCTCAGCTACCTTCTTTATCTCGTCTTGGGTGTCCATTATGATACCATTAGCACAATTTATTTCTCTTATCGCATTCCTCATCTCTCTTTCTTTTACAGCAATATAGAAAAATTTATTGTTTCCATCTCCAACATTCAACCAATGGAGCTTTGATTTTTGCTTCAAAATTTTTTCTTCCAAACCAGAGACATGTAGCCAACGGCTATAAACTGCAGCTTCACTTACCATTTCCATTTCTGTTGGATTATTTAGGGTGACTAGCTGGCATTGACAAAGCTTCTCCAATGCTTCCTTTGTCTTCTTTGTTAAATCCCCAAAACGATCCTTACTCATATATTTGATTTTTGGTTTCAGCGCCTTTAATTTTTTGGGGAACCTCTAAATTGCTGAAGTGGAATGATGTAGAGGTTTTGTAGCATCCCAATACTCCCTCCTCATTCTTAAAAACCCATGATCCGTAGCAAAGCATTAACGAACTGGAAAGGCTTTTGAATATAAAGCTTATTCGCTTGTATCTTAATTCTACATTTTATTTGGTCTGAGAAGTCCCCGGCTTCAAATACTCCATAAGATTGTTGACACTCAACTATCCATTTATCACTCACCAAGACCCTGTCAAGATTTTTGCAAATAAGCTGATCGCCGTCTCGTTTATTACACCATGTAAACAACGGCCCTGGGACTGCATATCCATCAAAGAACAATATTGTACCATGTCTTGAAAATCTCTCATTCCCACCGGCACTACATGGGATAATTCATGAACCGAGTGCTCCTCACATCTTAGAATTTCATTAAAATTACCATAAATCATCCATGGTTTATTTCTAAAAAAAGGAAAATCATGATGATTTCTCAAATCCTCCCGTAACATTTTTCTTTCTTCAACCGAATTTGCTGCATAAATAAACAAACACAAAAATTCGGTATTCATCCCCTCCATCAGAACTGAACAAGTAATCATCTTGCTACTCGTAAAACAAGGCGTGACACGAGTATTTGGACCCCATACTACCCAGATCCTTCCTAATCGATTGGAGCTGTAATTTGAAAGAAAGACCAACTTTGAAAAAGCCTTAACAATATTCTCCGCTCTACATTCCTTCACCCGTGTCTCAAGCAAACAACCAAACTGAAATTTACCCTTTAAAATTCATTCTTGAACCACTAAATATTTAGACATTTTGTTGAAACCGCGAACATTTCAGAAGAAACTCGACATAAAATCAGTTGGAGGTGGACCTAACACTCTGATCCCTAGTCGAAAATGTTGAAATCAATGTTTTTTTGAGTTGCGAGGGAGAAATTGACGTTGTGGTACATCCGGTTTTGACCCTCTAGTTTTAGACGTGTTTACCATTTTTTCCTTTAGTTTCTCCAAAGCAGATGATGTCTGCATGTTACCAAAAACCTCTTCTTTCCCTCTAAGAGTCGAGAAAGAGTTTTTCAATATTGCATTCTCATCGAATTTTGAGCCTTCACGTTTCTCTTCATTTTCCTTAGAAACTTCATTGTCATCAATCGACAAGGCTGAATAATGAGACGGCGAAATCAAGATACATTTTTTTCTTTTACCGACCCTCCTTTCAATATTTTCCATGAAACATGTTTTCGTATCTCAAGTTCCACATCTTTCGATGCCTTGATAGTCTCCTCTCCTACAACACCCACATCTGCATTTTTACATGCAGGATGTGATGTAGTTTCAAGAGCTTTAGCATTACCTTCTCCTGAAGTAGGAAATTTAATCGACTCTACTTCTATTGATTTTTTCCCCAAAACTGGAATAGTCTCCTCTCCTACATCACCCACATCTGCATCTTCACATGCAGGATGTGACATAGCTTTGAGAGCTATAACATTACCGTCTTCCCTATGTGAGAAGTTATTCGGCTGAACTGGTTGTGAAACTTTCCCTTAACCGATTGTATCACCAAATTCTGGGAAGAAACCTTCGTTATTTTTCCCGTAGCTGGTGTAGTCGATTGTATTATTATCGAACAAGCCTTAGTTACAGGGACTGAAACCGATTGCTGAGCATCATTACCTGGGTACACTGCCTCTCCTATAGAATTTGTGCGAGAAGTCTCCTTTAAGTGTCCCCATTTGAAGCATGAAGTGCATTTAGGAGAGAGCCAAGGGTACGAATAACAAACTTCTGACACCACACCCTGCTTTGTCATGAAATAAAAAGAGTTGTAATGGTTTTGTTAAGTCAACATCCACAAAGATTTTTGCCTCATCGAACTTATTACAGATTTCTATCTCCGGGTGAAGACGTTTTGGGTCACCCACATCGCTTGACAAAAAGCGTAACCCCTTCCATGAGAAAAAAAGATGGAGGAAATTGTTTGAGTGTAACCCACAACGGTATTTTCCGAAGAGTTGATTGATCATCTTCAACCACTGGACCGTACTTTGAAACCATCATTGGTTTTTCCGCTATGTTCCACATACCTCTTCTAAGCACTCTATCTCTGATCAATATGTCCCAAACTCAAAACTTAATTGTAGTCGAGTTCACTACAAAAGCATCGATCCTTATAGTCTTATTTCCATAAGTCCAAATCCTATTGACAATCACATGAATCTTAGCAACTTGTGGTGCTGCTTTCAGGAATTTACCAACTATTAAATCAACTCATAACAGAGCTTGATTATTAATAACCTCATCTGGAACCTCAATGAAAATGTTACCTTCCTCTGAGAGAATTGTCAAGGCATGTTTAGACACCGACAAAGCCTTTTGAACCACATACATGTATGATTTTTGAGGCTCTTCCAACAAAACCACCGACAACCCCAAACGAGAGACCTTCTCTATAGCAGAAGCAACATCCCCAATCCCTGAAACCTTCTCAACAGCAGATGCGACACCCACATCCTCTGAATCTTTCATCACAGCCACTCCTAAACCAACCTTTCAACATAAATCAATCACCGGAACTTGCACTGCACCTGATACAGTCCCAAAACCCAATCCCGCCTCTGAAACTGTCAACTCAGCCTCTGCACATGTAGAAACCAAATTTACATTTGAAACATCTAACACTGGCAAAACCACTGAAGCAACTTCTGATTCTGAATCTGACCCTTTTTCAAAACCCAACACAGCAGGAGATCCTAATAGTAAACCAGAACGAATTGGATTAACTAAAACAGCCAACACAGCCTTGCACCCGAAGAAGCCACATTAACCAACAAGACCTCTGAATCTGAATTAGAACCTCCATATCCACCAGAACTCTGAACCTCCACACTCTGAAAGAACACAGCTCGGTCTTGACAGACACGAGTCTTTGAAACCTCTGCATCAAAACTCGACGAAAAAATCCCAGAAACCACGACTTGAGCCTCTCTTCCATCACCAAGCAGCAAAATCCTTCTCTAAACCCACTCGTAAACCGGAACTGGCAGTTTCCTAATTTACACCATTCTTTTGCCTTTTCACAAATTTTATATGTTTATATAATCTACTGTGTTTGGAAACAATACAAATTTACGACTAAAAGATCCTAATCATTTAATAAATAAATAAATTAATCATGTCTAATAAAGCGTGTGAAGATGCATCACGATTAGTGTACACCAATTGTGTAACAAGGTAAGGATAAGCCTTTGGAAGGCGTCCATCATAACAGTAATTGGTGTTTGCAAGCTAATGGAACATACCACTAAAGTAATCAAGGTTAAAGGCTATTAATTGTGTATGTGATCGCGGACCAACACAAACACTTTTTGCAGCATTTGGGTCTTTGGTATACCGATCTTTAAAGTTAGCTTTGACTTTTCTGGTTGTCACAGTTAGAGTTGAGAAATATTTTGCTACACTAAACATTATGAATATAGTCCGACTTAAGTAAATTGGTGACGATTTTTTGAAGATTGTACGTCTAACGTATTTGAGTTGGTTAAAAGGAAAATAAATATTATGTTTCATACATTTGTAAGCTCACATCACTTTCACAATAGATAATGCTATAAGGTTGACTACAAGGTTGACTATAAGGTTGACTTTAAGAATCTCCCTTGAGTCTATGCTTGGAAACTGAAACTGTTTATAGTTTTGACATCTTCGCTTTATTACCCAGAAAGTTGCGCCTCTTCACTAAACATCATGATCTATCTGATTCTTCACAATTCCACATTGGTAATTAAAATCCAAATTTTTGTTTAGTTTAGCATTGGGTTTACTGTACCACGATTTTCATTAGTCCATTTCAAAAATTTTCACCCAACAAAACAGTCAAACACACAATTGAAACCCTCAAAATAATTTAGAGATTTTCAAGAAAGCTTAACAGACTCTCTAAAATCGATTTGGAGGAAAAAACCAATTTACGGTTCATCAGAGAATGGAGGATGGGAAGACATCATAACCAATCATCTTCTGGATCAAAACTAGATCATAATTTTAGGAGAAAGGTATCATAGAAAAGTATATGAAGGATCCAGATTTGTGTGGCGAAACTTGGACGAGATTTAGATGTAATTGAACAATTTGACATTATAAAGTTGAAGAACAAATTTTTGCCCAAATCGATTAAGAGAGGCTATGTTGTGTCCTTGAAAAACTCTAAATAATTTAGAAGGTTTCAATTGTGGGTTTGACCGGCCTCGTCGGCAGATATATTGAAACAAATTAATGTCAATCGCGGCACAATATGCATGATTTTATGGTTAATTAAATGAAATCAGATTTTAATTATATAAGTAGAATTGTTAATAACCAGATGAATCTTGATTTTAGTGAAAATGTGCAACTTTCTTAGTTGTAAACGAAAAGGTCCCAACTATAGGAGAATCCGGTTTGAAAGCATAAATCCGAGAGGGATTCGTACAATCAACCCTAATGGTATAATTAGTGTGAATTTGGTTAATGGGAAAAAAGAAAACTTATTGGAAGAGAGATTTTTATTGGAGTAAATTGATTTAATTCCTTAAAAATCTTAAAAGATCCAAAAATTTAAGAGTGGCAACAGTAGGAAAAACAAAATGGTTTTAGTTTAAAATTTGAAACCTAGTAGATAAATGAGGTCATAGGAAGTCAGTTCTTACTAATATATTTATAAAATAAAGGAATCATAAGGTCTGATTTCAATCCCTACGTTTTTTAAAGAATAAGGATCCATTTAGAAGAAGGATATTAGTTTGTGATCTTCCTAAATGGCAAAAGAAAAAAAACAATGATTGGGGATCCAATCAAAGACAAAAAGATCATAAGAACACACTTTAGGCAAATTTCTCTCTATGTATCACATAAGAATTTGGGGTTAGATACACATAAGGTAAAAGAAATTGTGGTATCAGAGGTGGATCTTAGAAAAGAGGAACGTGACCACTTCTTATTGAATTCATGCTAATAATGAGAGACTTCAGACAAAAGAAAGTTAAGTCCAAAGAGTCAACACGTGTATAATTCCATTCCTCTCCTTCTTCGATCCACATCATTGGCTTTGCCTCCATCAGACAACAGAAGTTATGACTGAGGATCTTAAGCTCGTGTGATGTACAATCTCAAATAACCATGGAAAAAGATGGTAAAAGTTATTGGGAGTTTATTTAAGGGTTGCCTATAGTAATCCACCCGCACTTTTGAATGGTTTATGATCAACGGAAGGCATGGTTTAGGATTTGGCTAGTATTGAATGACATGATATAATTAGCTGACTTGTTTATTTTTTGAATGTTTTCGATGCTCATGACATTACAACAGGTGGTTTTTTCTTTTTTTGGAACGATATGATGCACCCATTTTATTTATTCAAAGCTTGTTCTTTTAGGTACTCAAACAATCTTTCTTTGCCAAAACATAGTTTTAACATAACAAAATGCATCTTCACTTCACATAACATTAACACAATGTCTTAACATACTTAACACTTGTCTTAACATAACACTAACACAATGTGTCTTAACATACCTTCAGACATAACACATGTCTTAACAAACACTAACACAATGTCTCTTCAAATTAGCTTCCCGCAAAGCCAAGCAACAGTACCTACAACAACCACAGCTACACCAACCTTGTTCATTGTTGACTTCATCATCTCATAGCCAATATTATGCATATTTGCCTTTGCACCAAGCTCTTTCATCATGTTTTGGAGCTCCATGTTATCTATCACGGTATTTTTTAGATCCTTACCTATTCTACAAGATGATTATGCTTCAATTCAAACATCCTAATCTCCTCTAAGAGAGCTCATCAACCCATTGGAATAAATTATCCTCAATTTTCTCCTAACAAATAAAATTCTTGTCATCAATCAGTTTTTCCCTTACAAACACAATACAAAAAGCAATTAATAAAAAGTACTTTCACTACCATCACACATTTGTAGAATCTGCGATATTGATTCTCATTTGTCTTGGAGGTGAACGTTGTAATCTCCCCACCACACCAGCAAACCGTCAGAACTCCAGGAGAGGTAGGTCTTGCAGTCAAGTGACTCAAATATGTTGAATATTAACTCATGGTTCGAACTTAAAATGTGTCCAAACTAGCCATAGACAGAAATCTCCACTTGAAATATGATTCCTCTACCTCAAATCGAAATTGCAACTATCCTCTCACGAACACTAATTTTTGGGGTAAAATTGTTTAAAAGAGAAGGGTTGAAAAGGATAGCAAACCCTCCAAAATAAAGAGCAGGTTTCATTTTCGGGTTATGGAATATCCAAATAAATCCAGATCAGACGTAAACACGGTACACGGTAAAACGCGAAACCATGATTAACTAATCAAAAATTTAATTTCAACTAGATTTGTGTGATTGTAAAGAATATAAAGGATCGTTATGTTTAGTAAAGTTTTAAAACTTTATGGGTTAGAAATTGTAGAGCCAATAAGTTTGGGTGGATCCCGTTTGAACTCAACACGTGAGAGTAGATTGCTACAGTCAACCCAAATTTTATGCTAAACTTTTGTCAACAAGATGGGTTTCTAGCGACTATTAATACTAAAAGGAGAAATACAAACTATATTCAGGAGATAATATCGAGCTGATATGACTATGGCCGAATCGGGTGTTAATCAAAGATTGAAAAACCCAATAATCGAGCTATCAACATCGTCTACAAAAATATCAGACCATTTATCCTAAATCTAATACTTTATACTCATCATTTAAATACCCTCGCATAGAGAGATGATCTTCATCATTTTCCTATTTATTGACTTCATCTTTGGATATTGACAGATATAAGTGAGTGATTTGTTCTTCCTAGCAGATAAATCATGTCTACAATGATCAACATTCTGATTTGTTGAGTTTTTCCTTTTACCATTCTCATTTTCTCGTAGCAAAAGTTGATTTGATCATTCGCCAAATCCTTTGATATAACCGATGGATCCTCCTAGTTTGACTCTTCTTCCGCTTCTTTGATTTTTTATTCTTGACATTATATCAACTACTTTGTTCTTCTTAACAGATAAAACGTCTACATCTGTCAAAATTCTGATTTGTGGAGTTCATCCTTTTATTTTTCTCAGCTTCTCACAGCAAAATAATGATTCAATCTTTCACCAAAAGCCTAGATATAATTTTTGGCTACTGTTCATTTTTAATTCTGTTTTATTGTAATTTAAATGCAACCCCACCAATTCCAAATAATTGTCTAGTATCCATTCAAAGATCTTATTGGGTCATTTTCTGAGATATAATTATGATTACTGACAGATATAACAACAAATAAACCTACCGTTTAGTTGGCTCCATTCTTACGTTGACAGGAATAATTCCATTTTAATACTGAACAATACACTTTTCACAGTAAGTGCACTACAAAAAGTCGTTATTGATAGCACATGATAATAGAATGGTTTTTGTAGCTGCTTTTGATGATGTATTTACGATTTTAGTTATTATACAATATCATTTAAAAACACTAAGGTAGAAAATCACTAAGCAATATCATTTAAAAAACACTATGGTAGAAAATTACTGAGCAGGAGGCTAAAGTCATTTTTTCGCCAACGATTAGATAAAAAATTTACTTTAGCACCGATACTTAGACATTTTCCCCTTCTCCCAAAGGCTTACCGAGAAACATCTCAAACCTAACCAAAATTGCTTAGTGACATACAATAAACACGTTCCAAACATATTCAACAGTCATTACTTAGCATAGAATAAGAATGTCATAAAATCAAACAAACCATAAACTAACATCATAATCATCATGCAAATTTTAACTTATTCAAGCAGATGCTCATCTATCTATTTGAGTTACTATCTTGAAATTCACACATCTCAACATCATAATCCTGACTTGAAAGCCTATCAATTTCCTGTAATCTCACCATCCTAGTGTGAACCCACGAGTCTGGATTCCTGGCTCAAAACTCTAAAAAAATGATCCCACCATCTTGGTTCTTTACTCTAGCCATCTTGGCTATATACTCTAGTCATTGTAGCTCTTTACTTACCATATCATCTCATTTCATGTCAACAAACATCATCATATAATCTCATTTTCAACTATCACTAAAACATGTCATCATGTCTTCTAATATATCATTTCACTTTCAGAAACTAAGCAACCTAACTTTTAATGCATTCACAAGCAATCATAGAAAACAATAACATTCAACACACATATAATTCCAAGTCTATACTCAGCAAATCTCGAAGAATACAAAAGAAAAAATATCACTGCATGTCCATAAATCACACCCTCACATTAGCAACTTTGAAGATGAATAACAACTTTTTAATCTTTTTAAAAAGATTCGCTGTCCTCAACAGACTAGTTTCAGATGCGCGCTGTGTAGAACAGTACTGGTCAAACAATCATAAATCCTAAAAACCAAAATAAAACACCAAGATATTTTGCAGATACCTAGAACTATGGGTAATGAATCTCCTTACCAAAAATCATATCAAATGGATCACTGTGAAAGCCGCAATACGATTTCTCCTCTGTCTGATCGTAAATTCGCACTGCACATATAAAACCTAGAAATATATTCATATATATAAAAAAAAACTCCAAATGACAAAAAGTTGGCGGCATTAGATATATTAGGGTGTCGGAAATATCCTTACCAAAATTAACATTAATCAGACCAATTTTGTTCATCCATTTTCCTTCACTACCAAAAATGGTAAGTTCTGTGGTGGTTACAGATTCAGTCAGATTGTAACAGTCAAGAAGAAATAGAGATATATTTTACCACATACCTCCGATTGTGACGAGATTGAATGTTTTAGAAAGCTAAGACTCAGGGCTTTCTGTGGATAGGTTTATTGACACGTGGATCCACACGGTTCCTTGGAAAGTCACCCCCAAGGTGACGGCGGGGCTAGTACAGTTTCTACAAATAAGGTGATATACACATTTACATATATATACACAAGATTTAGGGTTTTCATAAATTAATTATAGTAAATGTGTTTCAAAATGTTCATAGGTGATTGAAGGTCGAAAAAAAAACAGGAGCTGTTCAAGATTTTTCACTCTTTGGTTTAAATTCACCCATTGTTTTCCAGTAATTGAATTGTATGTTTGCTCGATTGTGTAATTGGACTATGTTGATTGTATGGTATTCTGTGTTTGTTCGTCCTTCAATAGTATAGAAGTTTTGTCTCATGGCAGACACAAGTCACTTGGAGAGGAATGGGAAGAGAACTCAAGTGTTTTATTTGGTAAATTGCGTCTCACTGTGCTCATTATTCTTGGATTTTATGAGGAATACGGCGAGGGGAACCCTAATTTCTTATTCTTAGCCAGTATTGTTGTCTTGACATTTAAAGCCCTAACAATTTCAATTCACGTAAATGCAGCTTGAGTCTATTCGATTATGCAGTTTCACTTTCCTACAACCATATAACTCTTCATGTTTTCGTATAATAATATAAGTTTAAGTATTAACACATGTCTATCTTCTATTGATTGCAGTGCATGAATTTTGAAAATTATGAAATGGATCTACTTGTCCACTATGTAAAATCCCATTCCATCGTAGAGGTACTTCCCATGCTTTTTAAATTGATCTCATTATCTATCTTTTTTTGATAATTATGTAATGTTTTAAAGATTTGAGGTGCTCCTCATATGTATAGCTTGGTGAGCATTTACAAAAACATGGAAGATGCTTATGGGTCAACTTAATCGTAAGCCAGAATAATCCATCACCATCATATACTTGTAGTTGCTTACTACTTGGACTGATGTTTTAACACTAACACAATGGCAGTGATTGACTTGTAAAAAGTTAATATTTTTAACTTGTGTTCTGTGATGTGTCAACAGATACAGAAAAGTAACTAATATGTAGCCAATAATTCATTTGATTATTGTAGATTTGTGGGACTATTGATGCATTTGTTTCAAACCTAATCTGTTTTGATCTATTTGATTATTAGAGCCTCCTCGTATAAGTAATTAGTTTTCGAGCTATGTCTATGAATTCCAAGTGATTGTCTTAAATTGTCTGATCTTGGAGAAAGTGATGTCTTAAATTTGTTTGTAAATTTTCAGATGAGTAAAGAAATTTCTTTGTTCATAAAATTTTACTCTGTTGGCTTTCTTAGAATGTTTTTTATTTTAGGTTCTAACAGAGCCTATTGATGTCAGTAACGATAGTGAAATAGATGAAAAAATTAGTGGTAGTATTTTTCAAAATACTAAGAGAAAGAAAAACAAGCCCTGGACAAAGTAAATATACAAGTTATGTTCTCTTTCTTTTTAGGAAAAACTTGCTGATAATGAGAACACATCAAGTATGAATGATGAATTCTTGAAGCTGAGCATCATACTCCTTCACTATTCTTTCAGAGTCACACTACAACAACAACTGATAAGACAAAATTAACTTAATTGAAGAACCGAGTTAATTATTCAAAAGACAGAGTAAGAAAATTGCATGATGTTATTAATTGTTTTATTAGATCCAATGGTAAAGTAGGTAAACTTTATGTCAATTCTTTTTTAACTTTATTTTTGGAGATATAGCTTGTATAAAAAAAAAATTTGTAGTGGAATCACAATGTAGAACCTCGTAATCAACAGAGAAAGAGAGATATTGAAGGGATGAGAAAGTATTAGTAGTGTTAGTTCAAGACTTGGTTTGATGGTATTTAGTAATGTTATTCTAATATTATGTTTGATGTTATCTAGTAGTGTTAGTCCAAGACTTGATTTAATATTATGTAAAACATGATATGTATATTTTGGATAATTTATGCAATAGAAAAGTTCTATGAATTTTTGGATAATTTATGCAATATAAAAATAATTTAGAAATCTAATATATTATGCAAAATACGGTGCAAAAAAAGAAATTAAATAGCACAAGTTGAGAGCTATAAATGAAATAAAATAACATTAAACATGTGTTACAAGAAAGTATATTAAAGCATTCGATTAGTGCTACGATATAATCACTTACCATAGGAAAACATGATATAGTATATATGACACATTATAACTCGTTATTTTCTAACGTTTACGAAAACGCTATTAAACACATGTTAAGAGAATATCGTGAGCTAAGAACGTACATTTTTCTTGCAGTGGTGTGTTGTACTTTATCTTTTTGAGATATTGCGAATTCTCTTTATTATAAAACTATCAGTTTATGACATTTTAGTATAATTAATTAAAAAAGTTGGTCTCATTTCACTCATGCCAAAGTAATTTATTTCTTATTTCGATATGAATGAAAGTACAAAGAATAAAAAAATTTCAAACAATTTTAGTGTGTATATGAAATATCATCACACCTATAATCAAAATATGAAAACTCTAGTTTATATACTTTTGGAACATATATAATCCAAAAATTCCCAAAAACAAATTCTTAAATCAATTTTAAAGGTTAAATTAAATGATAAAATGTAAAAAAATAAATTTTTTTAGTAAAATTAAATTTGATTTTAAATTATACTAAGCTATAATTATAGCTAAAAATGTTGTACATTATTATTTTATAAAAATTTAATTTCGATGTAGTGGTAAGCAAATTTAATATATGTTAGTCAAAGGAAATCATTAATGTTTGAATTTTGAATAAATAAATAAAATTTGACTAAAACGAAATTTTGAAATGATTTTTATATTAGATTTCCATAATCGACTAAGTTTCCGTTTATTTTCCTTCTTCTAAAATTTCATTTAACTGCCTGCCAAATAAAAATTAATTTAATTTATATAAAATTTTGATTCCTTCATAGTAGCCTTCCACTTATGGAAGTCGGAATATAATTCTAGTTTGACTCTAGTCTCTATATATATTATTAGTTTATAGACCATTGTAGCTACCAAGAAGAAAAAGGTACATGTTCTTTTATATGCAGATCTGTAAACAGTTTGATCCACTCATACAGTTTGTTCATATATTTTATCGATTAAACTAAAAAATTGGCATAGCAAACTAAATACTAGCTTAATTTTCTCAAAATGTACCCACATTTTTTGCCGTAAGATTTGCTTCATACATATGATAAATAAGAAGCCATTTGCACACTCACATATTCTACAACAATTACTAAACAAATAGATCTAAAAAACACAATAAGAATATCTTTAAAAAGGCGCTCATCATTTTATGAAAAGGTTTTATTAATTTAAACTTAAAAATTATCTTTATTTTTATATATTCAATATCTAATAGTTCTGTTATGTGTTTATGTTAGATATCGTGGATTACTAATAAATTCACCCTGTATAGATTATTTACCTCATTAATATTTTTTTTTTAGAGGTTAATTCATTAATATAAAGACTAAGTTTTGTGAAAGTAATAGAATACAAATCTAGTATTACTGAAGTGTTTTATAAGTGAATACAAAATGTTTTTGGAATTAAAAAATAAAAACGTTTGAATATGGAAAAAGGATTTTTTTTCTTAGAAATATTAAAAAAATAAAAGTATCACAAGATTTAGTTATGTTATTATTAATATAATTAAAATATAAAGATTTAGTACCAAAGTATCACTAAAAAAAAAACTTAATAAGAAAAATATATCCACTTTTATAGTCCAAAAATAAAATAGATATATTCTGTTTATGTCATGTCCCCTTTTTATCTTTAAATTTTTTTATTGATAAGGAATTCAGAGGCGACGAAATAAAGATGGACGATGAGACGAAAGCACTGTACACTTGTGTTATCTTTAACAATTTGTTTGACGAAGCCACAGCTCTAAAGAAGTGTCAGCACACATGTGAGTTCTCAATTCCGACTTATTAAATTATTTGATTCATTTAGACTTTTATATGATTTTGTGTATTGAATACTTTAGTCTTATGCGTTTTGTTTTCTTGCGAGCTTTTTTTGTACATCACATTGTTTTATTGGAGTTGCAATTATTTTGCTTTCTTTAACTGAAAAGCAAACATCTACTTTATACTTTATACTTTATACTTTACGTATATATAATTTTTTATCAATTCATATGCATATACATATGTACGATGAATACATTACATATCTAAAAATTGGTTCATCACATTACATTTACTGTTCACTACAGAAATAGTTTTGGCTTCAATCGCTTATTTCATATGTTTATTCGAACATATGATTGAAAGTTGTAACTCTTTCAAACTTATTGCAATGATTTCGACTTTAATAAAACTTAAATCTTTGTAAACAGTTTGTTGGAAATGCATAATGACAAAATAACACAAGATGAATGGCATGTCTTATTTGCGGTATGAAATTTGGTCCATAACCACTCATGAAACTAAGGTATTCATTTTTATCTATTTCATCTCCAAAATTTTAAAATTTTTAATCTGACTAGTTCGTGGTTTTTATTACTTCTTCAAACATCTTCTACAATATATTTATATTCACACCTATTTCATCGATATTTTGTTCAACAAAAAAATAGATAGTCTAATTACTTTGCAATTCAGAAAAATACATAGTTTTTGAGTTTAGGATTTAAAATTTAGTTTTAGAGTTTACCTTTTAGTTTCAAAAATACAATTGTGTTAATTTTGGTATATTTTCTTGAAAGTTCATATATTATTTTAGCAAATATTTGTTCTTCAAATTATTTTGCTTAATTTGTATGACAACGAGGACAATCCTATTCTGCTCTCACTGGAAAGAATAGAAGATGTAGAGTCGGAAATTCTGAAGACATGGAGACGGAGTCTGAAAATTCTAAATGTGATTGACCCAGAATTTTGTTTTATTTTCCAAACATATGTTTTCTAATTTAAACTATTAGAAAATGTTGTGTTTTAGATAATTTCTGTTGGAAACCTGATTTTTTCAGTTATTTTACTGGATTTTTAATAATGGAAAAAAGAAAAATTAGATACCCACTATAATTTAATTAGGGAGAATCATTTTAAAAATTGATTAGAATAAAATTAATCAAATCTATTTTCTTTAAAAGCTTTCAACATGTGACTTATATTATATATATATATATTAGTTTAACCTTCTAATACATAGATATGGTTAAATAAGTAGCAGAAGAAGTATTCTTCTACTCTCACAATTTAGGCGAATATAAGTTTGTGAGCTTCATAAATGGCACCAAAAAAAAAAAATATTCCAAGCAACAAAAGTGAAAACTGAAAATTTAAGCTCCTATGACGTAAATGTCACCGAGGTCAAATAACCACAGATTTTGGGCCACCACCGCAAAAGTACAACACATTACTCATAATTAAATGATTCCAATTGAAGCTGGAACTTGACCATACAGATTGCAAATCTTAATTAAGTGAAGATTGCGAAGATGTTGGATTTTAAAGAGACCACTATTTGGTGTGAATGAGCTGATAAGAGAAATCAATAGAGGTTAAGTGAACTCACCTTGCCATTTTTAGCATCGGACGTGACATCCGCAACTGACAATTAGCACTTGGGCCATACCAAAGACTCAGAAACTAATCTTTAAACTCTAGTCCTTGCGGGATAAGCAGAGCGTAGAAGAAGCAAGGCTGTATAACAGAAGGGAAATCAAGAAGAAGAAATAAAAATAACAATGGATTTGAACCATTATATTTTGTGTGTGTGGAGTAATAGGTTATGTAATGCTTTTGCATGCGGATTTATCCTTTAAATGAGATAAACTTCTAGATTTTGTGGAGCTCTTGACTTGCCAATAGGCTTGCGTCAACTAATCCCATTCGTTGATTTGCCAAGTCTTTGGCTTTGGAAAATAATAGTATTATGTATGCGTAAGCGGATAAGTGTTTTAAGTCTTAACAGAATAAAAATCCTCTAAAGGAGCTAGCTTTTTTATCTATAGGTTTTAACCCTGATAATACTGCAAGTGCACAGTGATAATCACAATATTATTTAGGGATCGAATCCACGAGTACATATAGAGCACACGATGCATTATGGTGATTTAAATAAAGTTAAAATGCAAAAAAATTTATATAAAACTCGGTGTAAAATATATATGTAAATTAAATAAAAAATTACTAAACAAAGAGGATTCTTTCAGAGATTCATTCATATGAATACATCAATTATATTAGATGCATTAAGTAACGTTCTAGAGCTTAGATTACGGATGTAAAGTTATCCCGCTGTCGCGTAACATAACTACCTATGCAACGTAATCTCTAGAAAGTTAAATTGTTGTTTGTTAAAAGAGATATATATGCATGCAATGAAACTCTAATCAAATATGCTCACAAAGTGCTGTAACTTTAATTGCCATTGGCTAAAGACATTTTTCCCATCAGGATAGTTCTATCCATTCAACGATACTTTTGGTGTCACAATAAATAGATTTATGGCAGATGATAAGTGGCCAAATTAGACAAAGGATTAAGAGAAATCTTAGACGAAAAAAATATGAATAATCTCATAATAATCCTAGCATAGATCTACATGAATATACTAAGCTATGATTATAGCTAAAAATGTTATACCTCATTATTTTATAAAATTTAGTTTCGATGTAGTGATAAAAAAATTTAATATACGTTAGTCAAAGGAAATAACTAATGCTTGAATTTTGAATAAATAAATAAAATTTGACTAAAAACTTAAATTTTGAAATAATTTTTATATAGAATTCCCATAATTGACAAAGTTTCCGTTTATTTTCTTTATTCAAAAATTTCAATTAACTGCCTGCCAAAAAAAACTTAATTTAATTTATATAAAATATTGATTCATGCATATTAGCCTTCCATTTATGGAAGTCAGAATATAATTCTAGTTTGACTCTAGTCTCTATATAGATCATTAATTTATGAGGACTTTTGTGAAAAATTAACAACACACAAATAGACCATTGTAGCTACCAGGAAGAAAAGGTAAATGTTCTTTTCTATGCAGATCTGTAAACAGTTTGATCCAATCATTCATTTTTCTCTTTTGATTTTAACATTTTTGTTCATATATTTTATCGATGAACTAAAAAAATTGGCATTGCAAACTATGTACTAGCTTAATTTTCTCAAAATGTAGCCACACTTAATTTTTTACTTCTGAGCGTGATAGTTTGAATGTACTTCTTGGGGTTAGCCTCTAACTTCCCTGGAAAAGTTCCTGAGAGTGTTTTGACTGTTTCAACAGTACGAGCAACTTGAGTTTCCAAAATTTCCATGAGAGTACTCAAGGTTTCAATCTTTCCATTAAGATTATTGTACAACATATCCACCTTAGCATTGATCTCTGTAGCAAACATCTTCTGAACATCAAGAACATGCAGGAAAATGAGTTCAATCATATCTTGAAAATCATCATTCTCAAATTGTTGCTTAGGATAAAACCCCGTATTACCATAATTAGTAGTCGTATTCTGAAATCCCTGCGTGATGGTTTGTTGTCGCTGAACTGAAGCAAATGATTTAGCTTGGAAATGATGTCCCTAATTCTCACATAAGTTTACATTCCTCGTCTGCACCTTTAGAATCAAGTCCAAATTAGCATTTAGCTCATCAATCGAACTATTGTTTCCAGCTCTTCTTGATTCTCTACCATAATTAGGGTATTTATTGGCATTGCTTACTACTAAGTTCTCAAAAAGTTCAGTTGCTTCCTCAAGCGTGTTACAAATAAAATCGCCTTATTGTATCTAGAGCCATTTGGAACTTCCATTCAATTTTTTTGTAAAAGAAGGCCATTGTGTCTGCATCAGAGTAATTATGGTGTAGAAAATCTCTGAGATACTCCTTAAAACGGTCTCATGCCTCGTATAAAGACTCATTAAGATCTTGCTTGAAAGTTGCTATCTTGTTCTTGAGTGCAGCTAATCTAGCCCTGGTGAAAAAGTAACTCAAGAATGCAGCTCTATGCGCTTTCTAATTAGTAATAGATCCAGGTAGAAAGAACTTTAACCACCTTTGTGCTTTATCGCTCAAAGAGAATGGGAAGAGCTTATAGGGAATATAATCGGGAGGAACCTCATTCAAGCTAGTAGTACTACAAATCTCCACAAAGATATGTATGTATTCCATTAGGTTTTCGGTAGATAAACCAGTAATAGATTCTGCTTGGCAAGAGCAATGATTTGAGGCTTGATTTCGTAGTCTTGTTGTTTAAGGATGGTGGGACGATAGTTGTGCGAATCCTAAAGTTTGCAAAAGGAGTATGTTGCTCTCCTAGAGTGACCCTGCGCTGGAGCAAGTTATTCCTCTCAGCCATCATGCTAGTACCTGAAAAGAAAGAACTCGAAAGAAAATATTAAAAACCGAAAAAAATACAAAGAGGATCGATTGATCTCAGGTGCGAAAAATAAAATAAAATCCTAAACTAGCCTCGTAAAAACAATTCATAGGCAACGTATTGGTTTCCGACAACGGTGCCAAAAACTTGATGTCTCAAGTTATAAACTTTCTCAATACTGCACGTGCACAATTATGCGTAATAGTAAATATTAGGATCGAATCCTACATAGAATAAAGTCACGCTACAAATTGTGATGTAACAAGTATAGCTAGGACACAATAAGGGTTGTTTGTTGTCACAATTGTAGAAAGTAAACAAAGCAGTAAATAGAGCAATGTAAAGATATGGAGACGAGTGTTGGGCATAGAGAATAACACTGGTAATAATGATCGATAAGCTATCTAACTAGTCAAACTAGTCTCACTAATGTAAAGTTTGCGTACTCTCATAGTACTAACTATTTAAACATAAATTCTAAGACACTAAACACTCGAATGAGGCTTCGAGAGTATATCAACATTTATAACAAGATTGATATGTTCACTTGGACAACTTAACTTCAACTCTCATTGTTTAAGGATATTGAGCTCATCAATTGTTGATTCCAGTAACCTAACCTACTCTCGCACCGTTAGATAAACCTACATATCATATGCTAGATTCGACAACCTAACATAATCATTGACACAAAATATGAAGAACCAAATTGATAACTTAATCTAATCAATCATTGAATCCCTTTGAAGAAACCCTAAACCAACTGGTAAATTACTCAGACATAGATACATACATCAAAACAAATTCAATATAAGCAGAAACATCAAAAATAACGTTAACAGGTTTCTGAAATCACTTCTAGAAGAGACAAATTTTCTTCTCCCAAAGCTATGAAGCAATAAGCAAAAACTGTAAAAGACAAGGTTGATAAGGTTTAGAACTGCTTTGCGGTCGAGTAGCCCTATTCATATGGAAAAGAAACTAAAAACTAATGAATATAAGAAAAAGAAATTGTCTGGTCCGCAGATCCATCGATCCCATTTAAGGGTCAATCGATCTCTAGCTTTCTTGGCTGAACTTCTGCATTTGCTTCATTTGCTCGTTAGATTGAAATGTCTTTAGAAAAAACAAGCATATCTCTTGAACCATCAATCAGAATGACATGATACCTGTGCCAAATGAAAGCTAATGATATTCAGAGTTTTAACCCAAGAATATGACTGCAAGTACATAAATAAAGCAATATTATAAATGGGATCGAATACATAGAGACCAATGTTACACTACATTGTTAACGAATGAATGCCAAGCTAAGACAAAAGAGCTTTTTGTTGTTTGTGATTGCAATAAAGTAAATAAACAAGTAAATAGATGATTAAAACTTATGGATTAAAAGTGTTAGGCTTTAGGGAAATTCACCGGAAATCAGAGATCACAAACCAAACAACTATTCAGGGCATTAATAAGAACTATCTAGAAATCGAACAAAAAATTCTAACCAATATGCTGTCGTGGTATCGATTACCATGGCTAGCCACCTAAGTATCTAAATTGTCGTTTGAACTTAAAATCCTAGAAAAGCATTAACTAGTGGGTTTTGATATTTTCATGTATCGTAATAGCATTAACTTTCGTTGGCTAAAAACAATACACTCACCTATGTTTTTAAAGTAACCTAGAACGCTTTTGGTGAATAAGTTAAACCCTAGATCATAGACGAAGTGATCAATTTAGCCCGAGGAGTGAGAACAACTATAGATGAAGATAACAAATGATAAAGCTCTATTTTTGTATGATTCAATGATTCTTCATTACTTAGAAACCCTAAACCCTAACTAGAGAACTACTCAGACATGAAAGTAGAGAAACACCCAATGATTAAAGAAGAACTCATAATTAATAAAATAGAAAATATCAATAAAATAAAAAGTTGTAGAGCAATATAATAGGAAGTAAAGTGTAGCCTAAACAGTGGCTTAAAACTAGTATTTGTAGGGTAAGACTCATCTATGTCAAAATCCTAATCTAAATAGGAAAAGAAGCAAAGTTTCCTTTTTTCTCTTGCATGTCGATTTGGTATGGATTGATCGATCCAAAACTGGATCGATCGATCTGCGCTTGTCTGGTCGATCTAGAACTTCATAGCAAAGTGCTGGTGAGGATGGATGGATCGATCCAAATGGGGATCGATTGATTTGGAAATACACGGCAAACTCCACAGATTTGGGATCGATCGATACGAGGGTGGATCGATCGATCTGGATACGAGGGTGGATGAAGATTTTCTTGAGGGGATTGATCATTTAGATAGGGAAACAATAGATCTAGATGCTAGATCGATCGATCCAGTGAGTCAATCAATCGGTATGGAGGCTGGATCGATCGATCTAGTGAATGGATCGATCGATTTGAGGTAGTCGCTAAGTTTTAATACTCAAGTTTCCATCAGCTATCTTATCATTAACCTCTTGTGCACTCATGTTTTATCCTTCCAAGATCTTTTGTAACATAAGTTCAAGTCTAATCTCTTGGGAAGTTGATACTTGATTTCCAACATAGTGCATGTTGGATCTTGAGCCACAAGAAGCATCTCAATTCTTGGGATTTTGCTCACCCTTCGATGGAAGGACTCCTTGCTGTCTTTTCATTGCATCTGTAGTTTGAGCAACCTGAATATCTCGCTGCTTCAAATGTTTTAAGACGACCTCAAACTTTCCATTCAGATCAGTATACATATTGCTTATCTTTGCATTGATCTCGTCTGCAGATTTATGTTGGGTGATACGGAGTTATTGCATAAGAGCCTTGAGGTCTCCTTGAGAATCATTCGCAGTGTTCGAAGGTTGTTGGAAGTGTTCTCCCTTCTGCGGATAGACATGATGTTGAGGGTTCTCAACATTTGTGCTTTTATAGGATAGATTGGGATGACTTCTGTAGTTCTCGTTGAATTCCTCTATTCTGCACAAACATTTGCCCTTGCACATAGCTAACCTCTCTCGACTCGTCATTCCGTCCCTCAACAATACCCTGGAAACAAATTGCATCTGACCCGTCCTCACAAAGATTCACACCTTTTTCATTTTCTTTTAGTAACAAATTTACCTTAGCAGTCAGCTCATCGATCTTCTGAGAATCCACGTTGTTCATCATTCTAGATCGATCATACTCTGAACAACAATATGATCTTCCTAAAAACCCACAAAAGTAGTTGCAACATATTATTGTTCTTCTACGAGATGTCGTACATCACATGTCTGTACTCAAAGTCATCATAATGCTTGAAAGCTCTAGAGCGATGAAATCAAACTAATCAAAATTGAGTAGTGGTGCTTGAGAAGATGAAGAAGCTCTGGGATGAGAGCCATGAGGAGGTGCCTGAGCATTTGTGTGGGTAACAAGATGAGAAGCTCGTCCTATAGTAAGGCGCTTGTAGAGGGAAACAATGGGAAGAATATAATTGACATGTGCTCTAGACGTGATAGTCGTGAGCTCTAGTGCAAGCAACTAAAGGTATTTGTACGCTCCTTCTCTATCCTTAAAACTATAAAACTGTGTGGCCGCATACCAGAATCAGGGTATTCTGCAGATGAACCATGTTGATAAAGCGTACCAGAATCAGGGTGTTCCACCTCAAGTGTGGGAGGTTGAATCTCAATCTCGAGCGCCATCAGAATTGCGTCATAAGACTGTCATGATGTGCTTCCTTTCTCCCGGTCCGAACTAGGCCCTTAGCCGCAACAAACTCAGCAACTAATAATGCCCCAAAATCAACATCATGAGGCTCACCACAATCCTCATTCGCTGGATCATCCAAATAGGCCTTCACGCTCTCGTGCAACATCCATAACTCAGGGACCTTTATTGTCTCAATCTCGCGTCGACTGTAAATGGTGTTGTTGATGAATACAACAACCACTCGCAACACCAGAATGCATATATGTCCCTGCTTCTAGTCTCTGGAAGCATAGCTACATGAACTAATCGTAGCCTAGAACTCATCAGGATCAAAGACTACTCCAGCCTCTATTTCCCATGTCTTGGGGAAACCATAGATCTTGTTAAGCTGATGGATCTGTCATGGAATGAAGAAACTGATCCGACCCTTGGACGCATCCTCAGCTTGCTTGGGATAATGCACTGTCACTATGGTGAAACACTTAGAAGCATGCTTCTTTTACAAATCCAGGAGTTAGTGTAAAAACTCCCAAATCCAATGGTCTCAAGAACCATGTGGACCTCATCTCTGATATCCATCTCCTCAAATATGTGATCCTGTAGAAAATGCATGGGATGGAGTTTGCAGACCATCTCGACTATACGAGCAACATCCTCAGCAGTCAGGATTCGCTGATGTGATGCCATCGAACATGGTCGAGCAGGTCTGGGTGCCTGAGAACTAGCTCCTCTGGTACACCAACTGATGCATAATTATTTTCTAATTTTAATTACAAATTGGTCATGAAAAATTCAAAAATCATATGTGACTAATTCCTTGCAAATTAAGCATCAAACATTTCTTCTTCAGCCTTTATGGAAATTATCGAGCATAATTATCAACATTTAAGCATAGTATTCCATAAATGCGAATTCACTATTCACTTCAATACAAAAATCTCAAAATCTCAATTTCAAGCCATTAAACACCAAATTCGAAACTATCATTCCATTCTATCAATTCCTAAGTATCATTTCTCGTAGAAAATCATGTGAAACATCAAAGAATAAAAAACACATTTTCCTCCATTGAACTCGAAAATCGAGTTGAAAAAGTGAGATTCGAACACATACTTTAGCCAATCGAAGATGGGTATATGATAATCGAAGGAATTGAAAATTAAGTGAAAACACTTAAGAATCACTCAAATTCGTTGAGAATTGAGAGAGAAATAATAGTTTGAAGTTGAAGGTTTTGAAAAATGAAGAAATGGGAAAAAGGAGGAAAAAGAAAAGGTTGTCGTGAGACAACTAAGGTTTTTGGTTTGGTCTGGGTTAGTTAAATCGAAGCAAACCGATTTAAATTTTATGTATCTAGGTCGAATATCGATCAGTACTGGCTAGTAACCGATCAGTATGAGAGTCGATTGCTAGTGATTGGTGACAGTGTCAGCCGCCCTCTGCTTCCTTTTGGCTTGTCGACTTGAATCGGGATCTCACGTTGTAACGATGACAGAGAACCCAACCAATGGAAACTTGTCCTTGATTTTGTATCTTTCCATATCTATAAAATCCAAAGCATTGCAATTGATAAATGATTTTGGGTTTTTACCTCTAACTAGTTGTCACTAACGTCAAGTACCTCAAACTTGGTACCATTGACCGCCAAGACTGTCGCTATGCATAATTAGCACCTCACACGAATTATTGAAATTTTAAATATGGAGGAATTGAGCCTTTGAAAAGGTTGTTGGACAACTATAAGAGCTTTATTGATCAAAACTTGCATATCTAATAAGAAAATGGTCCTTGGAATGAGTTGTCCTTAAGCTTCAACATCCAGATTCGGGTTTATTCGTGTTTCGTTGAGAACGTTCGATGATTTTACAAAACTGCTGAAAGCATTGTTAGAACACTTCACCACCGTCAATCTCTATAGGAAACATGGTACTGCGTCTTCCTACTTATTGTTGGAAAGATCAATAACACGTAAGTTGACAAATCTGTCATAAATATAGGGACTGGCGCAATGAAATTGTTGTAACTAATACCTTACATTTTGAGGCTTAGAAATTTAGATATAGATTTAGGGATTGGACCATCGAATATTTTATGAGCAAGGTTTAGATACCAAAGCCTAAATGATGAAGATGTATTCCCACACTATAAGTTCCTTGAATAGGTACAAAAAATAGTGTAAAGTCAATGTATCAAACAAACAGCTTATCCATTTCTTTGCTAGTTATTAGTTAACGAGTTGATAAATGAAATTGAGAGAACTACTTTCATCTTTAGATATACTTTGTATGCTTACACATCTTCTACTTCAAAAAAAAAAAATTCAAAGTAATTCTTGACAGTAATATATCAAACAAAATTAAATATTTAAGAATTACGCATCATCGTTTAGCAAAATATTATTGAAACTCACACTCAAATAAAATAGAGAAATAGGCAACAATTTAAAAATAGATAACCATATTTGTTATTCCTACAAATATAAAACCTATGAACAAGTTTAAATTTAATATTTAAAAATAATTTTATGTTATTACCTTAAGTCTCAAATTAGGAAGAATTATAAAGTAGTTGACTGTGTAATATAAACATATATATATATATAAACATATATATATACATATATATATATATATATTTCGTCTAAATATTATTGATCACACCATAAAGGTAGAAGAGTTGAAATACAGAGCAAAACGCTCAAAAGAAGCCATAACGCTTCAAAACCAGAAAAACCATGCTCAAATTACAAAGCAGAGCATTGTAAATAGGGACACCACAATAATAAGGAGATCAACTCTTATAGTGAACTGTCTGCTTCAAAAACCAAAGTTAGCCATGCCGGTCCACCCACTGTTAAATAAGAATTGAATCTTCCTTCGTGTGTCACAGTTTTGGCGATTTTCTGAGCCGCTACGTTTCCCTGAGATGACGAAAGCTTAATACCCAAGTAATTGAACCTGCGGCATAATTTCTGAAAACGATCTAAATAAGATCGATATTTGGGCCAGTCGCGAGGGTTGTTCAAAGCTTCTACTGCAGCAACACATTCAGACCAGAGCTCGACATCACTGATTCGCAGATCATACATGCTCTGAGCAGCCCAAAGGATGCACCATAACTCAGCAAAAATTCGTTTTTGAGCCGGTACGAAAGTATCACTAGCATGGAACCTCACATCTCCCATGTGTAAAGAAATATCCTCTGATAGTATTTAGCATTAGCCCTAGACCGTAACACCCAAGAGATCTGAAAGAACCAAAAGACCATCTAAGTATGAGAGAGAAAATGGAAGAACACTTTGAAGAACTTGCAAGACACAGAGAAATTATAAATTTATGAAGAAGACACTCTTTTTTTAAACTTGACTTTTATTTAACTTTCTCAACTTGTTTTACAAATGAAGGGGTAAGAAAGTATTTATATCCTCCAAAAGATCTTACAATAAAACTCTAGATATTTCTAATATAACCTCCTTAACCTAGATATTTTCTTAAATCTGTAGATTTTTCTACAAATTGATCTAGACATTTTTATCTAATGGATTTCTCTAGAAACACTCAAGGAGGTGGAAACCTTCTAGAACATTTATAGATATTTTAGAAAACTTGGGCTTAATATGGGTTTGATCCAATAATGGACAATTAGATTATGAACCCAAAATTAAGCTTAACCCAACATCAAGTTTAATTTCAATACTCCCCCTTAAACTTGATTTTGTCAATCATCCCTAGCTTCGAGCGAAGTACCTCGAACTGAACTTTTGGTAATGACTTGGTGAAGATGTCTACAACGTTGTCCTCACTTCGAACCTCCAAAACTTCAATTGTTCCATCAAGCACCTTCTCTCTTATAAAGTAATGTTCTAACTCAATGTGTTTTGTCCTTGCATGAAACATTGAATTGTTATCCAACTTGATAGCACTTTAATTATCTCCATAGATTATCACCGGCTTGTTTGTAAGCTCGAACAAATCTTCAAGGAGTCTTTGAACCCCTATACACTCTTGAGCTGCAAGTGTAGAAGCTTTATACTCCACTTCAGTGGTAAAAAATGACATTGTTGCTTGCTTATTGCTGCACCATGAAACACTTGTGTCTCCACACAAGAACACATAGTCTGAAGTAGATTTTCGGTCATCTATATCTCCACCAAAGTCAGCATCTGTAAAACCATGAAGAGCAATCTTTGCATTGTACTTGTACACCAAGCCCATCCCAAGAGTTGTCTTAACATACTTCAAAATCTTCTTTGCTGCTTATATGTGTGGCTTCCTTGGTGCTTGCATAAACTGACTTACGAGACCTACCGCGAAGGCAATGTCAGGTCTTGTAATGGTTAAGTATAGAGGACTTCCTACAAGAGCGTGATAAGGTCGAGGATCATGTAGTAAGGATCTTTCATCACGTCTAAACTTGATATTCACATCCATCTGAGTAGTGCATGTCTTTCTTTTGTGTATTCCGAATCTCACAACAATTCTTCTTGCATAACTTTGTTAGCCAATGAATATTCCATCCTTCACCCTTTCAACCTCCAAGACAAGAAGTTATTTAGCTCACCCAACTTCTTCATGTCAAACCTTATCGACATATCATCTTGTAGCAGAGCAATTTCAGCTTTATGCGAGCGTTTATCTCCTCATATCCTCTTTATGCGAGTGTTTATCTCCTCGTTCATTGTGATCTCCCACTCTTGAAGTCCTTTTGTTTCTTCATAAGATGAAGGCTCATCCTCATCTAAAGGGGCTGCAAAGAAGCAAGAGAAGTTAGTGACAAACTCTTCATCTCTGAAACGAGCAAGCCTGACAATGTTCCTGTTTTGATCGTTGATCAGCCAAGGAACCACGACCTTCCTCCTCTTCTTTTTCTTGGTCATTGCTTCCCCTTTCACCATGCGTCTCATTTCCAAAACTTCTACTATCACTTGGTACTTGGAGAAATCTTTTATCAATCCTTGAGGAACTCGCACCATCTTGCTCAACCAAGACATGAAGTGGCTTATAAAATGAGGAAACTTCGTCTTAAGACAACATCACGAAACATGATGTATCGATGTGTCTCAGGGTCCATAAACATCCATCCTTTCCTTTGTTCATCATAACCAATAAAGATGCATTTCTTCGCCTTTGCCTCTAAATTTTTCCTTTGAGAGTTGAAGACATGGACGTAGCAAATTGATCCAAATATCCTGAGATGTTTTTTAACGTTGGCTTCTTCCCATGAACCATCTTATAAGGAGACTTCATATTGTTTGGACTTAGTGGCATTCAATTGATGACATATGCTGCACATCTCATTCCTTCTGCCAATAAGGTTTTAGGTAAATTTTTGTCATGTAGCCAACTTCTACACGTCTCGCTTATGTGTCGGATTTACCTTTCTGCTACTCCATTTTGTTGAGATGTATATGGGCATGTAAATTCCCTCTTGATACCATGCTCTCGACAAAAAGAGAGAAACTCCTTTGACATGAACTCCCTTCCATTATCTGTCCTTAGTGTCTTGATCTTCCGACCCAACTCGCCTTCCACGGTAACCTTGAATTCTTGAAATCTTAAAAATACTTCTAACTTTTCCTTCATGAATTATACCCAGGTGTACCATGAGAAATCATCAACGAATAACAACATATATCGAAACCCAGAGTATGAGGGTGTTCTCATCGGACCCATCAAATCGCTATGGATCCTCTCCATACGAGCACTGCATCATGAGGTGAAATTGTCAAATGGAAGCCTATGTGATTTTCCATATTGACAACTTTCACAAAGTTTTCCGTCATCTTGAATCTTCAACCTTGGGAGCCCATTAACCAAATCCTTATTCACAATAACTTTGAGCTTAGTCATATTTATATGACCAAGCCTGGCATGCCATATAAAAGCATTATCATTGGTGCTCATCTTTTCAACATATGAGTTGGAGGCCGATAAAACATGTAAGCCTTTAACTCGTGCTCCGGTGTGAACCATATCCGCCTTTAATTCTTTAATATTTTTCAAGAATTTAACATTTTTTGGGCCAAACAAAACATAGTTACCTGAGTCCACCGCATTTACCACAGAGAGAATATTGTTCTTTACTCCAGAGATATGGTATACGTTCTTGAGAGTAATTAGGCTTCCATTATCTCCTGCAATGACAATTTTCCCTTCTTTCTCAACATGGTGGGTTGAATTATCCGATGTAATGATGGATTGAATTATCCGTTGTAATGATGGATTCTTTCCTGTCATAACGTTGAACTAGAAAATAACTTTTCGTCTCCGCTAATATGATGGCTACAACAAGAATCCACAATCCAATCATTTTCAAGATTTTTAATTGTAAATGTACCTGAAGATGCAGCCTACACCGTGAAACATTTTCCCCATTATTCGTCTTCAATATGACCTTTTGATTTTACCATATTTGTTTTCTTAATCTTGACTCGCCAATCCTTTTTGAAATGCCCAAGTTTTCCACACCGGTAGTACTTGAACTGCTTCTTTTCTCCCATATAAGACCCTTCTCGTCCATCATTAGTTTTTGCACCACCATCTATGGGTTTGATTTTGAAACTTTGTTGCCTCCAAGCTACAAAAGCGCTCTCCGAATCATCATGAAATTTAAATCATGCCATTTGCATCGCTAGCGAATCTTGTGAAGCTAGCAAATTTCAAACTCTTACAAGGAAGGTTGTGTAGCCCATCCTTGAACTGAAGTCATAAACGGTGTATACTCGTGCCGTAAACCTCGAATAATAGACCGCTTCAACCGAGCTTCTGAAATGGATTCCTCCAGATTGAGAGTATTAATCTCAGAGCAAAGATTTTTTACCTTAATGAAAACCTTTGAGATAGAAGACTCCCCCTGCTCCGCATTTTCCAACTCATTCTCTAATAGTTATAAACGAGCTTCATTCTTCTTGTTAAATAATCGGTCTAGCGCCTATCATATAGAACTAGCGGATGTACACCTTGAGACATGCTCAAATACTCCCGAGGATATTAACCTCTTTAAAGCAAACTCTGCCTTGGCATTCTTCCGTGTCCACTCCTTTGTCGCTTCCGCAGTTGCAGCATCTCTGGTAAGTTGTGTAGTGTTGCTACCACCAATGACATGCGGTAAGTCCTCACTCACCAAATATGCCTCCATGCATGACTTTCATAACCGGTAGTTAGATTGGCTTAAGATCTCCATTCCCAATCCAACGACATGACTCGTTGATTCCATACTTAGAATAAACCCGAGCTCTCTATAACCGATCTTGATGAACACAAAATTAGAATGGGTCTGATACCATGTAAATAAATATCCTCTGATAGTGCTTACCACTAGCCCAAGACCGTAACACCTAAGAAACCCAAAAGAACCAAAAGACCCGAAAGAACCAAAAGACCCTCTAAGTATGAAGGAGAAAATGGAAAAACACTTTGAAGAACTTGGAAGACACTTAGAGAAATTAAGAACTTATGAAGGACACTTTTAAAAAAACTTTGCTTTTATTTAACTTTCTCAACTTATTTCAACATGTTTTAAAAATGAAGGGATAAGGAGGTATTTATAGCTTCAAAAAGATCTTACAACAAAACTCTAGATATTTCTAATATAACCTTCTTAACCTAGATATTTTTTAAGTCTCTATATTTTTCTACAACAATATCTAGATATTTTTATCTAATGGATTTTTCTACAACACTCAATGAAGTGGAAACCTTATAGAATATTTCTAAATATTTTTGAAAACTTTGGTTTAATATTGGATTTGATCAAATAATGGATAATTAGAATGTGAACCCAAAATTAAGGTTAACCCAAAATCAAGTTTAATTTCAATACCATGTGATCTCTTACAATCCATGATCCGCCACACATTAGCGACGAATTAACCCAGGACGAATTCACATTACATTTCAAAACACCACCTCGAGGTCTAATCCATTTTTTTACCTCGACTAGTTCTATCCCACACTCGCATTTGTTGTGAAGTAGTAACTTTCTCTGCTTTATTCAGACGTCTCCACTCCTCTGCTTCCTCTAAGGCAAGGGCTATCAAAATATATGCATCATGAGTAATTTCCGGCATATAGCTTCGCATTTCTCTGTTTCCATATACCCCAGAGCAACCATGGGATCACATGACGATAATTTACAAGCACAAATTCGTAAGAAAGCATCCTGAGGATATGTTCCATGTAAGAAGCAACTGTTAAACTCTGACCTTGTTGAGGTAAAGCGAGTTTGGCTTTAACCCAGACCTGCTTCAAAATTATACACTCAAACAACACATGTAAATTTGGCACAAAAGGTCCGCTTGCATCCATGAGGCCGAAGACAATCAGCCACCGCCAATGCACTAGATAAACATCTTTAGTTTAGGCATTGTTGCAATCTTCCAAATTCTCGATTGGAACTGGTTCAGCTTAAATATATTTAAGAGATATAATAATTATGGTCAACGACACTACTGCGAAATATACGGTAATAAAAATTTACAAAATATCATTATTGTATTAGTTATCATCTATGTTTTTCTTATTTAAAGTATATAGTAGAAAATCTTTAAACGAACAACATGGAAATATCTAAAACATGTTATGATCTTCTCAAACTACCTGATTTTACTGAAGTATAGTTTATCGTTCACATGAACCAATTAGTATGCAGTAAATGGAATGATCGGTTGGAGGATGCCCTAGCCATCTGCAACATTCTCCTTGCAAGAGAAAACCGACATACAAACGTGTAAATATAGTATTATTGCATGATTCGGGTGACCCAACTAGGATAATTATTACTGGAGGATTTCAAGAAGTTGGTCAAAACTTCTAGACATGAAACTATACCCTTTCCCACTTAACATGAAGCTGCTGATAAAGCTTTGCTAGCTAGGTGTAGAAATTTGTTCTACACAAACCTGTGGCTATGTTGAAATCTGTAACATAATGAATTAGGTGAAAACGCTCTAGAACATAATTCATGTTCTTACAGAAAGAGACTGACAGCAGAAGAGAATTTGTATAGACTAGAAACGTGAGAATACAGTATGAATATGAGAGAATCAATGAGAATACGATGTATTAGACTCTGAATCAGCTCTTCTAGAGCTGTATTTGATATGGTGAATTAGAACTATTTAAGGACGAATCATACTAGAGAATATGCTCTACTAGAGCTGATTATTTGTGGAGAATAGAGTAGTGGACGAGCTCAATAGCGCTGCTTGAGTTTATTTCATGACATAAAATACATACTTATAGAGAAAATATTTTAACTTGCTCAACACTCTTATTCTAGGAAGTATAACATAATAAATGATAGAGAAGACCATAGACTACTTTAAATTCATCTATCATGCCTGTAGGAGAGAGGAGGAGGCATGATAATTGCTGGTCTTAGCACTTAATGCTCTTATCGAAGGATTTGTAGAATCAGATCCTGTCACTGATGGAGAAGATGAACAATTGCAGAGAGAGGATTAGTTGATGCGACTTAAGTGTTCGATGTGTTTTTGTGAAAGGATGAAATTTAATTCACACACTTAAATGCAATTGGAAAGCCATGTTGGTTTAATACACCTATCTGAGGTTCATATCGAGAAGAAGATGGGGTTAGGGATAATTTTTGGAAGGAGTGGTGAAATAATATTATTTATTGGACTCGGAAATAGGTCTTGCCAGTTTCCTAATTTACACCATTCTTTTGCCTTCTTCGCAAATTTGCTCCGTTTATATAATCTATGGTGTTTGGAAACAATACAAATTTATAAGTGAAATATCCTAATCATTGAATAAATTAATTACTTAATCATGTTTAATAAACCGCACGAAGATGCATCACGATTAGTGTACACCGATTATGTAACAAGGTAAGGATAAGCCTTTGGAAGGCATCCATCATAATAGTAATTGGTGTTTGCAAGATAATAGAACATACTAGTTAAATGATCAAGTTTAATGGCTATTGATCGTGTATGTGATTGCGGGCCAACACAAACACTTTTTGCAGCATTTGGGCCTTTGGTACACCGATATTTGAAGTTAGCTTTGATTTTTCTAGTTGTCACAACTAGAGTTGAGAAATATCTTGCCACAATAAACATTATGAATATAGTCCGACTTAAATAAATTGATGACAAGTTTTTGAAGATTGTACGTCTAACGTATTTGAGTTGGTTAAAAGGAAATTAAATATTATGTTCCATGCATTTGTGAGCTCACATCACTTTCACAATAGATAATGCTATAAAGTTGACAGTAAGAATCTCCTTCGAGTTTATGCTTTCAAAGCGGATCTACTATTCGGAAAATTGCACCTCTTCACTGAAAAATGTATCGTAGAAAAGTATATGAGGGATCCGGATTTGTGTGGCGAAACTTGGATGAGATTAAATGTAATTGAACAATTTGAGAATATAAAGTTGAAGAACAAATTTTTGCCCAAATCGATTAAGAGAGGCTATGTTGTGTCCTTGAAAAGCTCTAAATAATTTAGAAGGTTTCAATTGTGGGTTTGACTGGCTTCGTCGACAGATATATTGAAACAAATGAATGTCAATTGGGGCACAGTAGGCGTGATTTTATGGTTAATTAAAGGAAATCAGATTTAATTATATATGTAGAATTGTTAATAATCAGATAAATCTTGATTTTAGTGAAAATGTGCAACTTTCTTAGGTGTAAAACGAAAAGGTCCCAACTATAGGAGGATCCGGTTTGAAAGTATAAACCCGAGAGGGATTCATACAATCAACCCTAATACTATATTACAAGAACTAAAATCAGTTACGTTGTTTTTAGATTTGGATTTAACTTTAACCAATTTAATTAGTTACATTAAAGGGCAAAATATGAAAAAATATGTTATATATTGTTTGTTAGTGTGAATTTGGTTAATGGGGAAAAAGAAAACTTATTGGAAGAGAGATTTTTATTGGAGTCAATTGAATTAATTCCTTAAAAATCTTAAAAGATCCAAAAAATTTAGGAGTGGTAACGGCTCAATCATAAATAACATGGATCCGCCCATGCATACTAGTAGGAAAAATAGAAAGTTGAGAATAAGTCCAAATTCAACATGTGTATAACTCCATTCTTTTCCATCATTGGCTTTGCCTCCATCGAAAAACAGAAGTTATGACTGAGGATCTTAAGCTCGTGTGATGTTAATGTCACTAAACCATTTCAAATAACTATGGAAAAAAGATGGTAAAAGTTATTGGGAGTTTATTTAAGGATTGACTGTAGCAATCCACCCGCACTTTTTGAATGGTTGGGATCAACAGAAGAAATGGTTTAGGACTCAGCTAGAAATGGTTTAGGACTCAGCTAGAAATGGTCTGACTTGTTTATTTTTTTAAATTTTCAATGTTCATGACATTACAATAGGTGGTTTTTTTTGTTTTTGGAATGATATGATGCACCCATTACCTTTATGCAATGCTTGTTTTTTTAGGTATTCAAACAGTCTTTCTTTGTCAAAACACGATTTTAACATAACAAAATGCATCTTCACTTCACATAACATTAACACAAAGTCTTATCATACCAAAATACTTAACACTTGTCTTAATATAACACTAACACAATGTGTCTTAACAAAAAAATAACACAATGTGTCTTAACACAAAAATAACACAATGTGTCTTCAAATTAGCTTCCTGCAAAGCCAGGCAACTGTACCTACAATAACCACGACTACACCAACCTTGTTCATTGTCAACTTCACCATCTCACGGCCAATATTTTGCATATTTACCTTTGCACCAATTAGCCCTTTCTTAATAATAGCTTTGACCTCTTCCTTCATCTTCAATTGCATCATGTTTTGGAGCTCCATTTTATCCATCACGTTCTTTTTTAGATCCTTACCTCTTCTACAAGATTATTATGCTTCAATTCAACCATCCTACTAGGAGAGCTTCATCAACCCATTGGAATAAATGATCATTTGTTTTCTCCTAGCAAATAAAATTCTTGTCATCACTCAGTTATTTTCTTACATACACAATACAAAAAGTAATTAATCAAATGTACCTTCACTCCCATCATTCGTCTTAGATGTGAATATTGTAATCTCCCCACCACACCATCAAACCGTCATAACTCCATGAGAGGTAGGTCTTGAAGTCAAGTGACTCAAAGCTGTTGAATAGTAACTCTTGGTTCGAACTCCAAATGTGTTCGAACTTGCTGTAGACATAAATCTCCACTCGAAATGTGATTCCTCTACCTCAAATTGAAATTGTGACTATCATCTCCCGAACATTTTTTGGGGGTAAAATCTTTAAAAGATAAGGGCTAAAATAGGATAGTAAACCCTCCAAAAGAAAGAGCGGGTTTCATTTTTGGGTTATGGGTTATCCAAATAAATCTGGATCATGCGTAAACACGGTACAATTAAACGCAAAAACCACGGTTAACTAATCGAAATTATGATTTCAATTGGATTTGTGTGATTGTAAAGGATATAAAAGATCGTGATGTTTAGTGAAATTTTAAAACTTTCTGGGCTGGAAATTGAAGATCCAATAAGTTTTGATGGATCCCGTTTGAACTCAACACGCGGGTAGATTGTTATAGTCAACTTGAATCTTGTTCTGAAGTTTTGTAAACAAGATGGGTTTCTAGCGACTATTAACATTAAAAAAGAGAAATAAAAACTATATCAAGGAGATAATATCGAGCTGATATGACAATGGCCGAAATAGGTGTTAATCAAAGATTGGAAAACCCCAATAATCAAGCTATCAACATCGTCTACAAAAATATCAAACCATTTATCCTAAATCTAATACTTTATACTAATAATTTAAATACCCTCGCATAGAGAGATTATCTTCATCATTTTCCAATTTATTGACTTCAACTTTGGATATTAATAGATATAAGTGAGTGATTTTGAGTATATATCTTTCACTATGGAATTTTTCCCCACTTCTTTGATTCTTTTGTTCTTCCTAACAGATAAACTTGTCTACAATGATCAATATTCTGATTTGTGGAGCTTATCCTTTTGTCTTTCCCATCTTCTCGTAGCAAAAATTGATTTGATCATTTGCCAAATCCTTTGATATAACCGATGGCTCCTCCTATTTTGATTCTTCTCCCGCTTCTTTGATTATTTATTCTTGACATTATATCAACTACTTTGTTCTTCCTAACAGATAAAACTTGTCTATGACTGTCGAAATTCTGATTTGTGGAGTTTATCCTTTTATTTTTCTCAGCTTCTCATAGCAAAATAATGATTTGATCTTTCACCAAAAGAGATGTAATTGATGGCTCCTGTCCATTTTTTATTCTGTATTATTTTAATTTAAACGCAACCCTACCAATCCCAAATAGTACATGATGATAGAATGGTTTTCGTAACTGCTATTAATGAAAGATTTGTGATTTTGGTTACTATATATTAGCATTTTAAAAATACTAAGGTAGAAAATCACTCAGCGGAAGGCTAAAGTCAATTTTCCGTCAACAATTAGACAAAATTACTTAAACGCCAATACTTAGACATTTCCCCCTTCTTCCAAAGAATTATCGAGAAACATCTCAGATCTAAACCAAATCGCTTAGACCCAAGAATCTCGTCCCAGCCACCCATGAAAATTGACACCGCCAGAGTCGAAGTTGGCTGCAACCAATAATCCTATCGTCAAACACAATTTCGTCCTCTGTCACTGGCCAAATTCTCGATTTCATTGGGATTGAGCTGGAATCGAAACAACACCAGCCATGGCAACTTCAATCTTGGCCAGCGATTCCACGGCGACTTAAGCCTCGACCAAAACCAACCACAACATCTTTAACCTTGGCCGCATTCTCCATCTCAGTCAGGATTGATCTTAACAACCTGTGTTCGCTAAAGACGCTTTGGCTTCTTCTCCTACTCAACGTTAGTATTGGTTTCTTTGTTGTTCAATTTTCTAGGGTTGGGATTCTGATTTGATCAATTTTGGATTTTAGGGGAGGTTTGGATCAAGGATTCATTTGATTTTTGATTTCGATTGGTGATTGTTGTTTTCTAGGGCTATTAAGACCTCTTTGATGTATCTTTTATTTAGAAGTTCTGCAAAAATTTTGATGGTTTGGGGTTATATTGGCTACATATTCATACTTTCCATGGATGTTTGTAACACCCATGTCCTGAAAATACACCAAAACAAAAATCCAATGCTTGTGGCTACAAAAATTCTCACCCGACCTTGAAAAGGGAAAATAAAGGAGAGGAGTAATGAATTACTCAATAAGGAGATCCTCTTTTTCCACTTGACATACAATAAACACGTTCCAAACATATTAAACAATAATTACTTAGCATAGAATAAGAATTTCATAAACTAAAACAAACCATAAAGTAACATCATAATCATAATGCAAATATTAAATTATTCAAGCATATGCTCGCTCATCTATCTATCTGATTTACTAATCTTGAAATTCACACATCTCATATCATAATCCACGCTTGAAAGCCTATCAATTCCCTGTAGTCCCACCATCCTGGTGTGAACCCAAGAGTCCGACCATCTTGGCTCAAAACTCTAAAAAAATGCTCCCACCATCTTGGCTCAAAACTCTAAAAAAATGCTCCCACCATCTTGGCTCAGAACTCCAACCATTTGGTTGTTTACTCTAGCCATCTTGGCTCTATAACTTTGAAGATGAATAACAACTTGTTTATCTTTTTGGACATATTCGTTGTCCTCGAAGCGGTAGAACAGTCCCGATAAAACAATCATAAATCCCAAAAAACACAAGAAACACCAATATATTTTGCAGAGACCTATATCTATGGGTAATGAGTCTCCTTACCAAAAATCAGATCCAACGGATCACTGTAATACCGCAACATGATTTCTCCTCTTTCTAATCGTAAATTCACACTACAAAGATAAAGCCTAGAAATATCTTTATATATCTCAAACCGAAACTCCAAATGACAAACCGTTGGAAGAATTAGCTATATTAGGGTGTCAGGAATATAATTACCAAAATTAATATTAATCAGAACAGTTTTGTTCATCCGTTTTCATTCCCTACCAAAAATGTTCAGTTCTGCGGTGGTTAAAGATTCGATCAGATTGTAACAGTCAAGAAGAAATAGCGATATCATTTACCACATAACTCCGATCGAGACAATATTGAATGTTATAGAAAGCTAAGACTCGGGGCATTCCGTGGATAGATTTTTTGTCATGTGGATCTGCACGTTTGGACACAAAACCCCAAGGATGACGGCGGCACTAGTAAGTTTCTACAAAGAAGGTGATATATACATGTACATATATAAACACACGATTTAGTTTTTTTTTAAAGTTAACTATAGTAAATGGGTTTCACAATGTTCATAGGTGATTGAAGGTCGAAAAAGAAACAGGAGCTGTTCAAGGTTTGTCACTCTTTGGTTTAAACTCACTCCAGTGTCTTCTAAGTCAATTGTATGTTTGCTCGATTTTGTGATTGGACTATGTTGATTGTATCAAATTTTGTATTTGTTCATCCTTCAATAGTATAGAAGTTTTGTCTTACGATGGACACAAGTCACTCGTAGAAGACGGGAAGAGAACTCAAGTACCCCATTTGGTAAATCGCATCTCTCCGTGCTCATTGTTCTGGGATTTTTGACGAATACGGCAAGGGAAACCTTAATTTTTTTATCTTAGTATGTATGGATGTCTTGACATTTAAACCCTAAAAATTTCAATTCGCGTAAATGCAGCTTGAGTCTATTCAATTATGCAGTTTTACTTTCCTACAACCATGTCTTTTACAAGTAAGAACTCTTCGGAGTGGAGTTAGCACTTAAGGCAAAAAGGATCAGGTCTACACCGGACGTCAAAGATGTCTCACTTTGGTGTTACAATGGTGACAAATACAAAGACACTTTCAGCTCAAAACACACTTGGTCATTAATTTGACAAACATATTCCACTGTTGGCTGGTCAAAAGGAGTATGGTTCAAGCATTCAATGCTGAAGTTCTCAGTCTTTGCATGGCAATCGATTAGCAACTGGGGATCGTATGACATTGTGGAATGTTAGAGCTAACACATCATGTGTATTATGTGGAGATCCTCAAGAATCACGACAACAACTTTTTCTCTTGTGCCTATTCTGGAAAAATTTGGAGATCATTAATGCAAGGTCTTCTGAAATATTGATTCAGCACGGATTGGCCCAGCATGCTCAACCTCATCTCAGATACAAGACTCAAAGGTATACTCTGTTCCTAACGCGGTAAGCTTTTCAAGCGGTAATACATGGAATTTGGAGAGAGAGAAATGTACGACGAAATGGAGAAAATCCTAACTCGTTTTCGTTTCTTATCAAAGTTATCGACAAGAAAATAAGAAACTGGTGCAGTTCATTTGATGATCAAACGTTGGAGGGAATTCTTCAACAATGGATTGCTTCTAGGAATTAAAAGTTGTCCATATTATTTTCTAGTTCTTTCAAACACTAGTCACACTTGAAGTAAAAAAAATTTTGATAGAATAAATTTAACATTTTCTTCAAAAAGAAAGAAAGTAAGAACTCTCCTTATGTTTTCGTATAATAATCTATGTTTAAGTATTACCACATGTCTGTCTTCTATTGATTCCAGTGAATGTACTTTGAAATCCATGCAAATGGATGCTATTTGTCCACTCTGTAAAATCACATACCATCGTAAAGGTACTTCACATGTTTTTAAAATTGATCTCATTATCTATCTAGTTTTTGATAATTTTGTAATATTGTAGAGATTTGAGGTGCTCCTCATATGGATGAGAAGAGATTAATAGTGTTAGTTTAAGACTTGGTTTGATGGTATTTAGTAGTGTTAGTCTAAGATTTTGTTTGATGTTAACTAGTAGTGTTAGTCCAAGACTTGGTTTCATATTATGTAAGACTTGAGATGTATATTTTGGATAATTTATGCAAATATAAAAGTTATATGAATGTTTTAATAATTTATGCAATATAAAAATAATATAGAAATCTAATATATTATGCAAAATACGGTTAAAATAAATGAAATTAAATAACACAAGATGATAGCTATAAATGAAATAAAACAGCGTTAAACATGTGCTACAAGAAATTATATTAAAGCATTCGATTGATGTTACGATATAATCACCTACCCTAGCCAACAGTAAACACGCTGTAGTATATGTGACACCTATTATAAGTCAGCTATGTCCTAACGTTTACAAAAACACAATTAAACACATTATAGAGCATATCGTGAGCTAAGAAAATATATATTTTTCTTGTAGTGGTGTGGTTCTCACTATATCTATTTGATATATTGCGAATTCTATTTATTATAAAACTATCGGTATATGACATTATAGTATAACTAATTAAAAAAGTTGGTCAAGTTTCACTCACGCCAAATTAATTTATTTCTTATTTCGATATGAATGAAAATACAAAGAACAAACAAAATTCAAACATTTTTAGTGTATATATGGAAATATCACACCTATAATCAAAATTTGACAACTCTAGTTTATATACTTTTGGAACATATATAATCCAAAAAAATTCAAATCAATTCTTAAATCAATTAAAAGGTTAAAGTAAATGATTAAATGTTAAAATAAAATTTATTAGTAAAATTAATTTTGATTTTAAAGTATACTAAGCTATGATTATAGCTAAAAATGTTGTACCTCATTATTTTATAAGAATTTGATTTCGATGTAGTGATAAACAAATTTAATATATGTTAGTCAAAGTACATAAATAAAATTTGACTAAAATTAAATTTTCAAATGATTTTTAATAGAATTTTCATTATCAACAATGTTTCCATTTATTTCCTTCTTCAAAATTTTCATTTAACTGGCTGCCAAAAAATTTTAATTTGATTCATGCATATTAGCTTTCCATTTATGGAAGTCAGAATATAAATATTTTTTTCTTAATGTAAACTTAATTTGAAGTATTTTAGTAATAAATTAATTCGCATTAAAATTCTAGTTTGACTCTAGTCTCTATATATATCATTAGTTTATGAGGACATTTGTGAATAATTATAAAATACACTATTGCAGCTACCAATAAGAAAAAGTTATATGTTCTTTTATATGTACATCTGTAAACAGTTTTATTCACTCCTACATTTTTTTCTTTTGTTTTGAGCATGTTTGTTCATATATTTCATCGATAAAGCAATACAATTGGCATAGCAAACTAAATAATAGCTTAATTTTCTCAAAATATACCCACACTTTTTTGTCGTAAGATTTGCTTCATACATATGATAAATAAGAAGCCATTTGCACACTCACATATTCTATAACAATTACTAAAAAGATAGATCCAAAAAACACAAATATAATATCTTACAAAAGGCGCACATTATTTTAAAAATGTTTATTTAATTCAAACTAAAATATATCTTAATTTTTATATATTCAATATCTAACAGTTCTGTTATATGTTTATTTTAGATGTCGTGGTTTACTAATAAATTCACTCTGTATAGATTATTTACCATATGAAAATATTTATTTGTTTTCGAGTTTAATTCATTAATGTAAAGACTAATTTTTCTGAAAGTAATAGAACACATACAGTATTAATGAAGTTAATAAAAAATATAATATATTTTTGTATAAGTGAATACAAACTGTTTTTAGAATTAAAAAATAAAAACGTTCTAATATGGAAAAAAAGAATAAAGTTTCATAGAAATATTACAAAATTAAAGTATCACAAGATTTAGTTATGTTATTATTAATATAATTAAAATATACAGATTTAGTACAAAAAGTATCACTAAGAAAACACTTAATAAGAAAAAAATATCCACTTTTATAGTCCAAAAGTAAAATAGATTTATTCTATTTATGTCTTTTCCTATCTTTAAAATTTTTTGTTTTGTTTTTGTTGGTAAGAAACTCAGAGGAGACGAAATAAAGATGGACGATGAGACGAAAGCTCTGTACACTTGTGTTATCTGCAACAATTTGTTTGACGAAGCCACAGCCCTAAAGAAGTGTCAGCACATATGTGAGCCCTCAATTCCCTCGTATTAAATAATATGATTCATTTAGACTTTTATATGATTTTGTGTATTGAATACTTTAGTTTTATGCGTTCTGTTTTCTGGCGAGCCTTTTTTCTACGTTACATTGTTTTATTTGGAGTTGCATTTTATTTTGATTTGGTTCTCTAACTAAAAGCAAACAACATCTATTTTATAGGTTTCGGATTTATCCCGTTATCAAAAATCTCATTAGTTGTTTTCCACCTTAAATTCTTATAATACTAGAATCGATCAGTTTGAGGCATCGTTTTATACTTTATACTTTATGTATATATAATTATTTTTATCATTCATATGCATATACATATGTATGATGAATAAATTACATATCTAAAAATTGGTTCATCATATTACATTTCCTGTTCACTGTAGAAATAGTTTTGGCTTCAATTGCTTCTTTCATATGTTTATTCGATATGAGGATTGAAAGTTGTAACTTTTTCAAGCTTATTGCAATAATTTCGACTTAGAAAACTATTAAATTTTTGTAAACAGTTTGTTGGAAATGCATAAATGACAAAATAACACAAGATGATTGGCAATTTTGTCCCATTTGCGGTATAAAATTTGGTCCAGAACCACTCATGAAACTAAGGTACTCATTTTTATCTATTTCATCTCAAAAAATTTGAAAATTTTAAATCTTACTAGTTTATGGTTTTTATTACTTCTTCAAACATCTTCTACAATATATTTTTATTTACACCTATGTCATCGATATTTTGTTCAACAAAAAATAGATAGTCTAATTACTTTGCAATTAAGAAAATACATAGTTTTGAGTAGGATTTAAAATTTAGTTTTAGAGTTTACCTTTTAGTTTCAAAAATACAATTGTGTTAATTTTGGTATATTTTTCTTGAAAGTTCATATATTATTTTAGCATATATTTATTCTTCAAATTCTTTTGCTTATTTTGAATGCCAGCCAGGACGATCTTATTCTACTCTCACTGGAAAGAATAGAAGAAGATGTAGAGTCGGAATCAGAAAGTTCCGAAGACACAGAGACAGAATCCGAAGATTCTGAAGACATAGAGACGGAGTCTGAAGAATCTAAATGTGATTGACCCAGAATTTTGTTTTATTTTATAAACTTATGTTTTCTAATTTAAACTATTAGAAAATGTTGTGTTTTAGATCATTTCTGTTGGATTCAAACCTGATTTTCTTTTCATTTATTTTAATGGATTTTGAATAATGGAAAAAGAAAAATTAGATGCCCTCTATAATTTAAATAGGAAATTTCGTTTTGAAAACTTATTAGAATAAGGTTAATCAAATATATTTTCTTTAAAAGCTTTCAACGTATGACTTATATATATATATATATATATAAGTAGTTTAACCTAATTCTAATATATAGATATGGTTAAATAAGTAGCAAAAGAACTACTCTTCTACTCTCACAATTTAGGCGAATATAAGTTTCTGAGCTTGTGATTGTATTTTATTATTGTATTTTATTTTGTTTCAGCTCTATCATTAATGGTGTGTACTCTTTTTCCCAAATCCCGGTTTTGTCCCAGCTGGGTTTTACGGGATTGGGTTTTAATGAGGCCACCATTTTTTATGTTTTTTTGAGTTTTTTTCTGCTATTTATGTTCATAAAACATGGTAACACTTGTTGTAAAAAGCTTTTTTTCTTTTGAATATAATTTTACATATTATTTAAAAAAAAAATAACAATGGATTTGAACCATCATATTTTGTGTGTGTCTGGAGTAATAGGTTTTGTAATGATTTTGCATGCAGATTTATCCTTTAAATGAGATAAACTTATAGATTTTGTGGAGCTCTTGACTTGCCAATAGGCTTGCGTCAACTCATCCCATTCCTTGATTTGCCAAGCCTTTTGCTTCGGTTAATAATAGTATCATATATGCGTAAGCGTATAAGTCTTAAGTCTTAACAGAATAAATATCCTCTAAAGGAGCTTGACTTGGTAATTCTTCCTATGCATAATTCCAACAAGTTTTAAAGGAGAAAAAAAAATGTGAATAATTGTTTTATTGAAAAGTCAAGAGTGAGTTGATCTTACAAGTCGGAAAATCACTTTATCCCGACAGTCATGAGTCATGTGTCTATTGACCTTCTTAATGGAATGAAGATAACATAAAAGTAACATCGAACCCTTCTAGACGTAAACAAGTCTCTCTCAATTTACGACAACCTCTTAATTAACAAATAGTTTTCTCGTTTTCTGTTCTCAAAACCTTTTGTCTCCCTCTGTGTCATATGTATCTCTTCTCTAGCCGAGAGGAATTTTCGTTTCATCTTTTCATTTTTTTCCCACAAACTTAATACTAGGTCAGATTTAATTTCCAAAATAAATAAAAATGATTACAAGTTATTATACCATCAACTACTTAGTTTTTGTTTGGGGCAGAAAAACTTCGTTGTTCAAATATCATATAATTTATAGGTTTTGAAACCTAATTGTTTGAGTTTTTCATTACGATAGTAGTGTAATGTTATTCCTTGTACTCAAACTCGGTTTTGTCTCTTATTAATTACTTTTCATTCCTCATGTGATGTTACTGTGTTTGCAAATATTGTTCTATTTTTTCTTATCTTAATTACTTGTTATTGTTCAAAAATGAGCTCTTTATGATGTTGGAAATGTATGTCTTTGGGAAAAATTAGTCTTCTCGTTTGGTCATTGAACCATACATGTGAGGGCTTGGAGGATTGGTTTTTATAGGTTTTTTGGAAGTATGTCTTGGGTGAGAGCACTTCTCAAATCATCATATTGAATAAAACAATAAACACAACACTAGAACCATACATAATGAATCAATTATAAGTAGGTAATTGGAAAATCATCGAAACATCAATATTTAGAATTTTTAGATTTATGACCCGCATAATATTTTTATTACTCTTTTATTTCTTCTTATTTAGTCGAAAAGTTTTTAATATTCCATAATACATCCACATAGAACATTGCGGTGAGAAAATTGTGGAGAAATTTATGAAACAATTTACACAATCTTCTTTACCACCACATTTGGATAAAAAAATTTGGATATAGGGTTTGGAACTCCTTAGACACTATTTACCCCATTCTCCTTAAAATCATAACTATATATATTAACACAAACAGAGATATTATATAGATTGTGACACACACATATTGATCAAAGGATCATAGGATGTGAGTGTAAATTACCCACGGTGAGGGAGATATTTTTGTGTGAGGGTCTTCATTTCACATGTTTTTCATTCCATTGCATGCTTTTAGATAGCTATCATTATTAGTGTCATCATTATCACTATACATACTTTTTGCGCCATCCTGTTTGTTGTTTGATATTTGTGTATATAAAAGAAATTTCCAAATGTATTGTATTAATATTTTGCTATCATAACACATTTATTATTTTTGTTGGTTTGACTTGAATACAATAATTTTTTTAACTCTTGTTTATCTCTAGTTCTTTACTTTTATAAGAATTAATTTGGCATTTGCCAATATTTTAATTTATTAACTAATCGGCAAAAGGAGAAAGTGATTTGCAAAATCTACAAAAAGGTATCATAATTCACAGCGTGTCCCAAATTTTATCATGAATACAATAAATTTGGGGGTTACGCGCATTTAATAACCTGACCGTGAGGAGACAGCTTGTCGGTAACGTAAGGGTGATGGAATTAGAAGTGATTGGAAATAAATGGAAGCTTAGCATCATATTTAATGAAAAATTACATGGAGAATGTGCATGGATTTGAATAATTGAACCGCTCCTCTAGATGTTTAGATGGCTGTTAAATAGGGTTGACCAGGCGATAGTTGCTCCCCAAATCTATAATTGCTCACCAAATCTATACGATGTTTACAGGTTTACCAAGTATCTTAGCTTAATATAAATTTAATAAATATATACAATATATATTATCTTGGTAACTTGGAATATATCGTCAGACTAATACCTTAAATCAGGTAATTGCTGAGTATGTTATTAGCAAGGTAAGTTTACAACGTGTGGTGTTATTAGAGTTTTTGCAGGTTAAACTCATAATACTTTTTACTGTGATTTATTAGATGACTACAATATATAATATTAAGTTATGTATAATAACACTATTGTCCACCAGTTACAATGGCTCCAATAAACTTTGATTTACATAGAAGACACTAGGATTTTGGCTCTGAGGTTTATTTTCCTATTGCTGAGCTCCACGACCATCTTGCGCACAAATGACTCCTGATAACCAACTTTAGACACAAGCATCCAAATGTTGTAAGATTGGTATCACTCCAAATTTAGATCACTTGATGATCGCGAGATTTCAAGATTATCTTGCGGAAGGCGGAATTGATGTCGAGTTGGAATGGGGTAAGAGTGATTGACTCACTCAATCAGTGACGAACAAAGATGTCTTCATCACTCAAACACACTCTTAATCTGCTGGTTTCTGTAGACTAAATTGACTCACTCACTTAGTATCTAAAGAACATAAACAACAAAGCAACTTGGAATTCGTAGAAGAAGAAACTATTTCTATTACTTTTGAATGATAAAGGGGTGAGTGAAAATGGTACAAATGACTTGAAATTTATAGTTTCGACTCTAGACAATATATAACCGTCATAAACACTAAAAAGGAATCAAAATACACGAAATTAAATGACTAAAATAAAAGAGAATTATCTTGAAAGATATTTGGCCATAAGAAGTCAATGCTTGGCCAAATAAGGAAATATTCTTTTCCCCTCTTTATATCTCAAAATCTTCTTCATATAGCAACGTGAGAGAAGCCTCTAGTCCATAAGCTTCCAAAATTCGTGGTCTTCCCTTGTTCAAAGAAGCCTAGCTGTTGGAGTGCATTGAAGGATCTCGGCTCAAGATATGGAAAGTCTAGGTGTATGAGTGGGCAAGATTGAATACACCTGATCCAATGGCTGGGAATGGAGCTGGATGTATTCATAGGATCATTTAATAGTATTAGAGACTCTCCTCGACGCAAAATATGTGACTGAAGTCTCCAAAAACTAGAAGGTTCTAAATAAGGTAAGTCGAGGATCTTTGGAATTAGAAAATTAATATCTCCAAAAAAAGGTATTGACTTGATTCCAACTCTCGATGAGCCTCTGCTGAATCAAGATTGTAGAACAATTCACTTCATAGCTTAATTGTTTCTGATCTAGTTGGAATCCTCCAACGAATGCCCGTATGTCCAAATCTGGTACTTTAGGGATCACCCGGTTTATATATTGAATAAATATTTCATTTGAACTCATGTTGGGCTGATTCCACTTCGAGGTATTATGTAGTTGAGCTAAAAATGTATTCCAAGTGGTCGTTGAACTGAAGTTGAGTTAGGGGACTTAGTCCGACATTGATCCATTGTGGTCTGGGAAAAAATTAATCTGCCTCTATTCCAATTGTTGAGGCGTGTGCAACAAGTTTAAATGTGGTTAGTAAGATAGCTAAACCAAATAAAGATTTATCACATCCTGTATGCAAAGATGTAGAAGTGGGTGATAAATATGCAGACCCGTTGGTAGTTTATTGGTGGAAGTATCATCGACTGAGAATAATACAAAATAAGATTTGTCACAACCCGTATATAAAGATAAGGATGAGGCTGGTAGATATGTTGCACCTGTGTGTGATGTTTCTATGGCTTCTCAAAAAAATCTTAACCAGGCTGAGAAAGCTGAAAGAGGTGAGGGGAGTGGATATGTGGAGTTAAAAAATAACGTTGTTCTTTAGTTTCTCCAGGAAAAGAAACCCATGTAGGAGGAAAAATACCCACGGAACAAATTACAATAGGTTCAACATCTCGGTTTTTCAGTTCTTGCAGTTGAGGAGGAGAGGGTGTAAGAGCGAGGTGGTAGCAAACTGAAAACACCGCTAGTACAGGGACATGGTTAATTTGATAAAGAAGTTGGGGAATTTTGCTCAAAAGTATCCAGTATTCAACCTTTCTCTCAAGGGCATCCAAGATGATGGGAAAAAACACGTGTGAGCTGAATAATCAAGTTACTAAGGAAGCAATTCATGGGGCTTTGAAGAAAAGGGTCCAAAAAAAACTTAAATGTCAGGTTTTTTCTGAAACGTTCGAGGTTTTAACAAAAATTCAAAGCATTCTAGTATTCGAAATTGGGTAAAAAATCATTCTTTGCAATTTGGGTGTTTGCTGGAGATGAGAATCAAGGAGAGTAACACGCTCGATATTGTAAGTTTGGTTTTTCAAGATTGTTCCTTCATGTCTAACTATGAATCTCATAGGCTGGGACGCATTTGGGTGATTTGGAAGGAAAATATAAGGATTATGCTAGTTTATAAGAGTAGTCAAATGATTACTTGTTGGGTTCTGCTGGATGGTGAGACAAAAGATTTTTTTTTCTTTTGTGTATTCGTCTAACTTTGTGGAGGAAAGAAAAGAGTTGTGGGAAGACATTAGATACCACTACAATTCATTGCTTGTGAAAAAATAAACCGTGGATGATATGTGGGGATTTTTGTGAGATTCTAGATGGGGAGGAGAATTCGAGTTTCACTGTTTCACAAGTAGCATCGGTTGGAATGAGAGATTTTTAGGAGGTAACTAGATACTGCTAGTTATTTGATCTTATTTATCATGGTCCGTATTTTACTTGGTGTAATAAGTGAGAAGACAGACTGATTTGTAAGAAGTTAGACAGAGGCTTGGTGAATCATTTTTGGGTGCAAAAGTTTCCAACGTCTTATGTTATGTTTGATTTGGGTGGTTGCTCTGACCATGCTAGATGAAGAATTTTATTGGGTACAACAAATGTAAAAATCAAGAAGCCGTTTAAGGTCTCGAATGTTCTTGCTAACTTGCCGCAATTTCACGACTCGGTTGGAGATTATTGGAGTAGTACAGTTCCATTTTTTGTCTCTACTTCATTGTTTTTCCGGTTCTCGAAAAGGCTAAAAGCACTGAAGTTGTTGATGAGAAGACTGGGTAAAGAAATTCTTTCGGATATATTCAAGTAAACTAAGGATGCCCATGAAGATCTATGCAATAAGCAAGTGGTAATACTTGAAAATCCAACAACAGAGAAAGCAAAAGAGGAAAGTTTAGCTTTCAAGAAATGGGATTTCTTATTGGGTCTGGAAGAGGGTTATCTTAAGGAAAAAAACTGCATTGGTTAAATGTCGGAGATCAAAATAATACATTTTTCACAAAACAACAGAAATTCAAAAAATGCAAAATTCTATCAGAGAAATTATATCCAGTGAGGGAAAATTCTGAAAATGAGTGATGGGATGAAAGGAGAAGCGGGAAGATATTTCCGAGATTTTTTAGGTCATAAGCCATAGGATTATCAGGTTCTCTTGAGTATTTACAATAGTTGCTGAGTTTTAGATGTTCATACATGGATAGGAATATGCTAGAGAAAGAAGTTATAGAGGAAGAAATCAAGCAGGTTCTCTTTCAATGCCTAACAACAAATCTCATGGTTCATATGGTTATACTAGTGAATTCTTCAAGAAAATATGGTCGATAGTTGGGAATGATTTTGTTATTGCTATTAATTTGTTTTTCCAGAAAGGTTTTTGCCCAAGGAATCAATGCTACCATTTTAGCGCTTATACCAAAGAAAGAAGAAGTTAAGACAATGAAAGACTATCGGCCTATCTCCTACTACAGTGTGTTATACAAGGTAATCTCAAAAATTATCGCTAATAGACTTAAAGTTATTCTGCCAAAGTTTATTTCCTTGAATCAATCAACGTTTGTCAAAAATTGTTTATTGATGGAGAACGTCCTCCTAGCGACTGAGATAGTAAACGATTATCAAAAGTAGTCATTAGCACCTCACTGCGCAATAAAAATTGATATCTTGAAGGCTTTCGATTGAGTTCAATGGGTTTTTCTACTAAAATTTCTTGAGACTTTGTGATTTTCGGAGAAATTTATTCATTGGATAAAGATTTGTATCTCGACAGCTTCATTTTCAAACCAAGTAAATGGTGAATTAGCAGGATTTTTCAGAAGTGAAAGGGGTATTCGTTAAGGTTGTTCTCTTTCTCCGTCGTACCTTCTTTTCATATGCATGAACGTTTAAGCAAAACTATTGGACAATGTTGCGATCCAGAAAAAGAATCAGGTACCATCCAAAGTGCAAAATTATTAAGTTAAATCATTTGTGTTTCGCGGATGATTTGATGATTTTTTTGGAGGGTCACAAACATTCCGTGGAAGGTATTATTCACATTTTTGATGAGTTTGCTATGTTATCAGAACTGAGAATTAGTGTGGAAAATCAACACTTTACGTGGCTGGATTGTCAAATATTAAGTGGGCTGAGGTTTTATAACATTTTCCATTTGCTCAAGGTCATTTACCGGTACGGTATTTAGAGCTGCATCTTCTAACTAAACAAATAACCAGGTCTGATTATTCTATCCTAGTGGAGAAGTGAGAGCTCGAATGACTTTTTGGACAGCTCGAAATTTATCTTATGTTGGACGATTGCAGCTTATAAGGTCAGTTCTCTCGGTAATAATAAACTTTTGGATTACAGCATATCGTTTACCTAGTGGGTGCATTAAGGAGATCGATTAAATATGTTTTTCCTTTTTATGGTCTGGTCTTGAATTAAGTACAAAGAAAGCAAAGATAAAGTGTTTAGATGTTTATCGACCTAAGCATGAAGGAGGTCTTGGCCTACAATCATTAAAAGAGGCGAATAATGTCAGATGTTTAAAAATCTTATGGCGTATACTGTCAACAAAGGATTTATTGTGGGTTAAATAGATTTCAAGTTCTATTCTTAAACAGCAATCTTTCTGGTCTGTAAATGAAAACTCGAGTATGGGTTCTTTGATGTGGAAAAAACTGTTGAAGAACAGAGGTACAACAAAGCAGTTTTACAAGATCAAAATAAGGAATGGTAGTAAATCTTTCTTCTAGTTTGATAATTGGTGTTCTTTAGGATGTCTTCAGGATATTACGAGGAAGAGAGGGTATATTGACATGGGAATCCCATCACAAGCCTTAGTCGCTTCAGCCAAAGCAAATCATTGTAAAAGGCATCATCGGTGCGAGTACTATAACAAGATCAAAACAGCCATTAAGAAACTTACTATCAGGGATGAAGATGATTTATCTTTATGGCGTGGAAAAGGGGACAATTATCTTCATAAGTTCGGTACAAAAATCACAAACGGCCTGGTTCAGAGTTCTCAACCAACTATTGACCCGTATAAGAGTGTTTGGTTCACTAACGCAACACCTAAATACTCTTTTGTAACACATCTAGCTGGCAACAATCGCCTATTAACGGGAGATCGAATGTAGGATTGAAACTCAGGCTAAAGAACCAGCTGTATTTTCTGCGAAAAATATGAATGAATCGCGTGATCATCTTTTTTCTTATGAAAGAACTCAGCTGCAGTTTGGAGTTTACTTATGCGGAGGCTAATTGGAAATGAGTTCACTCTTGTTAGGAGTTTGATTAATTACCATGTTAACTACCTCCAGTAAAAAAATACTCATATTTTTACTTATATGTACGCTCTCCAAACAACGATTTATCATATTTGGAAGGAGCGTAATGGTATACATTATGGAAAAGTATGTTCAACTGTAGCTCAACTACACAAAGTCATTGATAAGAATGTGAGAAGATTCAGCTCTATTCGCAAGCAAGACGATAATACTTACGTTGATAGTCTCTCCGTTTGGTTTGCAAACCAGCCACAATAATCACATGTTAGCAAGTTCTTCCGTCAGCACTTTTAGCCAGCTTCAGCCAATTTTTTATTTTTCTTATCGATTTTCAGCTATTTTGAAGGTGAGTTGTACTTTTTTTCCCAAAAGATGGTTTTGTTCCAATTGAATTTTCCAGTTTTGAGTTTTAACGAGGGAACCACTTTTGATCGATCAAGAGAATTTGTTCTTTGAAATTTTTCTGAAAACATTTGCATATGTTTTAAAAAGGTTTTTTGAATATAATTTAACAAAATATTAAAAAAAATTAATTACTTGCCATTCCTCATGTGATGTTACTGTGTTTGCAAATTTTGTTCTAAGTTTTTCTTAGCTTAATTACTTGCTAATGCTGAAGAATGAGCTCTTTATGATGTTGGAAATGTATGTCTTTGAGAAAAATTAGTCTTCTCGTTTGGTCATTGAATCATGCATGTGAGGGCTTTGAGGATTGGTTTTTATAGATTTTTTGGAAGTATGTCTTGGGTGAGAGCACTTCTCAAATCATCATACTGAATAAAATAATAAACACAACACTAGAACCATACATAATGAACCAAACTATAAGTAGATAACTGGAAAATCATCGAAACATCAATATTTAGAATTATTAGATTTATGACCCGCATAATATTTTGATTACTCTCTTATTTTTTCTTATTTATTCGAAAAATGTTTTAGGGTTTGGAATTCTTTTAGGCACTATTAACCCCATTCTGCTTACAATCATAACTATATATATATATATATAACACAAACAGAAATATTATATATACGTGTATATATATATAAAGAGAGGGAGAGGGAGAGGGAGAGAGAGAGAGAGAGAGAGAGGGAGAGAGAGAGAGGGAGAGAGAGGGAGAGAGAGAGAGGGAGAGAGAGTGACATGCACATATGGTGTGGACATTGATCCACTAGGTAAAAAGAAAATTCAGGAAAATAAAGATCAAAGGATGTGAGTGTAAGGTACACACTGTGAGGGACATATTTTTGTAAGAGAGTCTTCCTTTGACATGTTTTTCATTCCATTGCATGCTTTTAGATAGCTACCATTATTAGTGTCATCATTATCACTATACATACTTTTTGCGCCATCCTTTTTTTTACAAACTTTGTACGTTAGATTTGGATTAGGAAAAAAGAATGGCTGTTTGTTGTTTGATATTTGTGTATATAAAGAAAATTTGCGAATGTATTATTATTTGTATTAATATTCGCTATCATAACACATGTATTATTTTTGTTGGTTTGACTTGAATACGATTATTTTTTCTCTTGTATATCTCTAGCTCTTTAATTTTATAAGAATCAATTTGGCATCCGGCAATATTTTAAAGTATTTATTAACTAATCGGCAGAAAGAAAAAGTGATTTGCAAACTCTACAAAAAGGTATCACAATCCACAGCGTGTCCCAAATTTTATCATGAAGACATTTAAACCTGCAAGGGGATAACACATTTAATAAATTGACCGTGTGGAGACAGCTTGTCGGTGACGTAAGGGTGACGGAATGAGAAGTATTGGAAATAAATGGAAGCTCAGTGTCGTATTTAATGAAAATTTACACGGAGATGGGCAGGGATTTGAAAAATTGAACCGCTCCCCTAGATGTTTAGATGGCTGTTAAATAGGGCTGAGCAGGCGATAGTTGCTTAGATCGGTTAACTCAGAGAAATAATGTTAATCAGGTCTTCGTCTTTCAAAACCATACTCGGTCGAAAGGATAGCTCCACTTTAGTGGCGTTTATTTTTACATAGAAAGATATGAATACTGTTAGCGAGTTCAACAGAAATATGGGTTGCTATACGATGTTTATAGGTTTACTAAGTATCCTAGCTTAATATGACTTTAATAAATGTATACAATATATATTATCTTGGTAACTTGGAATATGACGTCAGAATAATATCTTAAATCAGGTAATTGCTGAGTATGTTATTAGACGTTTTGCAGGTTAAACTCATAATACTTTTTACTGTGATTTATTAGATGACTACAATATATAATATTAAGTTATGTATAATCACATAATGGTACACCAGTTACAATGGTGGCAATAAACTTTGATTTACCTAGAAGACACTAGAATTTTGGCTCTGAGGTTTAGTTTCATATTATTATTAGAGTTTAGACACCAGGTAACTTGCTAAGTATATTATTAGCAAGGTAAGTTTACAATGTGTGGTGTTATTAGAGTTTTTGCAGGTTATTCTCCTAACACCTTTTACTGTGATTTATTAGATGACTACAATATAATATAAAGTTATGTATAATAACACACTGGTCCACCAGTTACAATGGTTCCAATAAACATTGAGTTACCTAGAAGACACTAGGATTTTGGCTATGAGGTTTAGTTTCCTATTGCTGAGCTCCACGACCATCTTGCGCACAAATGAATTTCGATGATGTAAGATAGGAGTCACTCCATATGTTAGGAGTGCTTCTTCAAGAAAAAATAGCCGTGTGAATAGATACAAGCGTCCAAATGATGTAAGATAGGAATCACTCCAACTTTAGATCACTTGATGATTGCAAGATACCAAGTTTATCTTGCGGAAGGTGGAATTGATGTCGAGATGGAATGGGGTAAGGGTGATTGACTCGATCAATTAGTGACGAACAAGGATGTTTGAATCACTCAAACACACTCTTAATCCGCTGATTTTTGTAGACTAAAATTACTCACTTACTTAAAATCTAAAGAACATAAACAACAAAGCAACTTGGACTTTGTAGAAGAAAAAACAATTTCTATTACTTTTGAATGATCAAGGGGTGAGTGAAAATGGTACAAATGACTTGAGCTTTATAGGCTTGACTCTCGACAAAATATAACAATCATAAACACTAAAAAGGAATCAAAATACACAAAATTAAATGACTAAAATAAAAGAGAATTATCTTGGGTCTAGATATGGAAAGTATAGGTGTATAAGTGGGCAAGATTGAATACACCTGATCCAATGGTTGGGAATAAAGCTGGATGTATTCATAGGATCCTATAATAGTAATAGAGAATCTCCTCAACGCCAAATATGTGATTGAAGTCTCCAAAAAACCGGAAGGTTCCAAATAAGCCAAGTGGAGGATCCTTGGGTTTAGAAAATTAATATCTCCTAAAACAGAACCGGTATTGACCTAATTCCAATTATCAATGAGCCTCTGATAAATCATGATTGTATAAAAAAATTCACTTTGTAGCTTAATTCCTTCTGGTCTGGTCGGAATCGTCCAATGAATGCCCGTATGTCCAAATCTGGTACTTTTGGGGATCACCCAGTTTATAAATTGAATAAATCCTTCATTTGAACTCCTATTCGGATGATTCCATTTCAAGGCATTATGTATTTGAGCTTAAAATGTATTCCAAGTGGACGTTGAACTGAAATTGTATTAGGGGACTTAGCTCCACATTGATCTGTTTCAAGTCTGAAAGTAAGTTCAGGCACGAGTGCTTGGCTTGATCTCTAAGCATCATAGGGTTGTTGCTTGTATCTCCTCTAGTGGGGAACTTTTGGTGTAGGAGGAATAGATTAATGACAGTCGTCTCTCATGCGCCATGATCGTATTCCCCAAGGGAGATAGTCTCTCCTTTACACTTGGCTAGACCATCATGTTCGTTGATCCCTTTGACTCCATAATATTCACTATGCATTGGTACGATGTCGACATCAAGGTACATCCATATGTTGGGAGTGGCTCTTCAGAAAATAGTAGCCGTGTGGATAGACACAAGCATCCAGATGTTCGTGGAACTCCATATGGCAAACCAACAACTCAACAAAGACAAATGCAAGGAATTGACAAAGGGTGTACTCACTGTGGTCAAACTAACTATATAAGTGAGATATGTAACCGGACTAGGAATATATGTTTCCATTGTGGACAAGCAGGATATTATATTTTGGATTGCCCTACTAATGGTACGACTAAGCTTGTGCTAGTTCCTCAGAATAAAGCTCCCCGTCCACCTTATCCACTGCTTGGACGTCAAGCTGGTGGAGGTCGCGTCTATATGTTAGGCAATCAAGGTGAGACTCAAGATGCAGATGCTATCTATGGTATGTTATCCATTCTTGGTATTTCTGCTTACGTGATTTTCGATACTGGTACCACTCATTTCTTTATGTATGTTCCTTGGTTTGCGAAATTATCTAGAGTGGAGTTAGTTCCACAATATTACACTCTCTAATTGGGATAATCAGAGATTGTAAAGTATTGGTAGCAGATATATCTCTTCAAGTGGACCTCATAGTACTCCCTTCAAGGGGATGTCATTTTGAGTTTCGACTAATTTTTTCGTCATTTGTAAATTTGGATAGTCATCGGAGGAAGATTACATTTGCAGCTCCAGGTTCTCATGTGGTAGAGTTTTGTTGTTTTGGAGTAATCCTCGGTTGCCCATTATATCATTTTTGAAAGGTGAAAGATTATTAAATGATGGGTGCGCGGGTTTCTTGGTCGTGCTAGTGGGTGAGGAGATGCAGTCACCAAGTTTATACACTTTTGGAACATATATAATCCAAAAAATTTCGAAAAAATTCTTAAATCAATCAAAAGGTTAGAGTAAATTATATAATGTTAAAATAAAATTTATTAGTAAACTTAATTTGGATTTTAAATTATACTAAGCTATGATTATAGCTAAAAATGTTGTACCTCATTATTTTTATAAGAATTTAATTTCGATGTAGTGATAAACAAATTTATATATGTTAGTCAAAGGAAATCATTTGTTTGAATTTTGAATAAATAAATAAAATTTGACTAAAATTAAATTTTCAAATGATTTTTATATAGTATTTTCATATTCGACAAAGTTTCCATTTGTTTCCTTCTTCAAAAATTTCATTTAACTGGCTGCCAAAATTTTTTATATTATTTATATAAAATTTTGATTAATGCATAGTAGCTTTCCTTTTATGGCAGTCAGAATATAAATATATATTTTTTAAATGCAAAATTAATTTGAAGTATTTTAGTAATAAATTAATTAGCATTAAAATTCTAGTTTGACTCTAGTCTCTACATATATCATTAGCTTATGAGGACATTTGTGAAAAATTAAAAACAGACAACTAGACCATTGTAGCCACCAAAAAGAGAAAGGTACATGTTCTTTTACATGTAGATCTGTAAAGAGTTTGATTCACTCTTACATTTTTCTCTTTTTTTTTTTAACATGTTTGTTCATATATTTTATCGATAAACTAAAACAATTGGCATAGCAAACTAAATACCAGCTTAATTTTCTCAAAAATATACCCACTTTTTTTGTCGTAAGATTTGCTTCATACATACGATAAATAAGAAGCCATTTGCACACTCACATATTCTATAACAATTACTAAAAATAGATCCAGAAAACACAATAATAATATCTTAAAAAGGCGCACATCATTTTAAAAAGGTTTTAATTAATTTAAACTTAAACAAATATCTTAATTTTTTATATATTCAATATCTAACAGTTATGTTATATGTTTATTTTAGATGTCGTGGTTTACTAATAAATTCACTCTGTATAGATTATTTACCATATGAAAATATTTATTTGTTTTAGATTTTAATTCATTAATATAAAAACTAATTCTTGTATAATACACATATAGTATTAATGAAGTTAGTAAAAATTATAATATATTTTTGTCTAAGTGAATACAAGCTTTTTTGAATTAAAAATAAACAAAAACGTTCTAATATGGAAAAAGGAATAATTTTCATAGAAATATTAAAAAAATTAAAGTATGACAAGATTTAGTTATGTTATTATTATTATAATTAAAATATAAAAATTTTGTACCAAAAGTATCACTTAAATAAACACTTCATAAGAAAAAAATATATCCAGTTTTATAGTCCAAAAGAAAAATAATTTTATTCTGTTTATGTTTTTTTTTATCTTTAAATTTTTGTTTTTCTTTTTGTTGGTAAGGAACTCAAAGGAGACGAAAGGAAGATGGACGAGGAGACGAAAGCACTGTACACTTGTGTTATCTGTAACAATTTGTTTGACTAAGCCACAGCCCTAAAGAATTGTCAGAACATATGTGAGCTCTCAATTCCCTCTTATTAAATAATTTGATTCATTTAGAATTTTATATGATTTTGTGTATTGAGTACTTTAGTCTTATGCATTTTGTTTTTTTGCGAGCTATTTTTCTATTGGTTCTCTAACTAAAAGCAAAGAACATCTATTTTATACTTTATACTTTATGTATATATAATTATTTTTATCATTCATATGCATATACCATATGTATGATGAATACATTACATATCTAAAAATTGGTTCATCACATTACATTTACTGTTCACTACAGAAATAGTTTTGGCTTCAATCGCTTCTTTTATAAGTTTATTCGATATGAGGATTGAAAGTTGTAAAACTTTCTCAAACTTATTGCAATAATTTCGACTTAAAAAAACTTAAATCTTTGTGAACAGTTTGTTGGAAATACATTAATGACAAAATAACACAAGATGATTGGCAATTTTGTCCCATTTGCGGTATGGAATTTGGTCCAGAACCACTCATGAAACTAAGGTACTAATTTTTATCTATCTCATCTCAAACATTTTAAAAATTTTAATCTTACTTGTTCGTGGTTTTTTATTACTTCTTCAAACATCTTCTACAATATATTTATATGCACACCTATGTCATTGATATTTTGTTCAACAAAAAATATAGACAGTCTAATTACTTTGCAATTAAGAAAATACATAGTTTTGAGTAGGATTTAAAATTTAGTTTAAGAGGTTACCTTTTAGTGTCAAACATACAATTGTGTTAATTTTGGTATACTTTCTTGAAAGTTCATATATTATTTTAACATATATTTATTCTTTAAATTCTTTTGCTTATTTTTAATGACAGCCAGGATGATCTTATTCTGCTCTCATTGGAAAGAATAGAAGAATATGTATAGTTGGAATCGAAAATTCCGAATGCTCAGAGACAGAATCCGAAGATTCTGAAGACATAGAGACCGAGTCTGAAGATTCAAAATGTGATTGACCCAGAATTTTGTTTTATTTTCCAAACTTATGTTTTCTAATTTAAACTATTAGAAAATGTTGTGTTTTAAATCATTTCTGTTGGATTCAAACCGGATTTGTTTTTCAGTTATTTTAATGGATTTTTAATAAAGGAAAAAGAAAAATTAGATCCCATTTATAATTTACTCAGGAAGAATCGTTTCGAAATCTTATTAGAATAAGGTTAATCAAATATATTTTCTTTATATATATATATATATATATGTAAGTAGTTTGATCTAATTCTAATATATTGATATGGTTAAATAAGTAGCAGAAGAAGTATTCTTCTACTCTCACAATTTAGGCGAATATAAGTTTGTAAGCTTCATAAATGGCACATAAAAACATATTCCAGACAACAAAAGTTAAAACTGAAAATCTTATGCTCCTATGATGTAAATGTCACCAAGATCAAATAACCATAGATTCTGGGCCACCACCGCAAAAGTGCAACACATTACTCATAACTAAATGTTTCCAATTGAAGATGGAACTTGACCATACAGATTGCAAATTTTAATTAAGGGAAGGTTGTGAAGATGTTGGAGTTTAAAGAGACCACTATTTGGTGTGAAAGAGCTGTTAAAAGAAATCGAATAAAGGTAAAGTGAAATCACCTTGCCAATTAGCACTTGGGCCATAACAAAGACTCATAAACTAATCTTTAAACTCTGGTCCTTGCGGCATTAACAGAGCAAAGAAGAAGCAAGGGTGTATAATAGAAGGGAAATCAAGAAGAAGAAATAATAATAACAGTGGATTTGAACAATCATATTTTTGTGTGTGGAGTAATAGGTTTTGTAATGCTTTTGCATGCGGCTTTATCATTTAGATGAGATAAACTTATCGATTTTGTGGAGCTCTTGACGTTCCAACAGGCTTGCGTTAACTCATCCCATTCGTTGATTTGCCAAGCCTTTTGCTTCGGTTAATAATAGTATTATATATGCGTAAACGGATAAATCTTAAGTCTTAACAGAATAAATATCTTCTAAAGGAGTTTGACTTGGTAATTCTTCCTATGCATAATTCCAACAAGTTTTAAAGGAAAAAACAAAAATGTCAATAATTGTTTTATTTAGGTAGCTATCGTTATTAGTGTCCTCATTATCACTGTACATACTTTTTGTGCCATCCCCTTTTTTTAACAAAATCTGTACGTTAGATTTGGAGTAGGATGTGAGTGTAAGGTACGCACGGTGAGGGACATTTTTTTGTGTGAGTGTCTTCCTTTAACATGTTTTTCATTCCATTACATGCTTTTAGATAGCTACCATTATTAGTGTCATCATTATCACTATGCATACTTTTTGCACCATCCTCTTTTTTACAAACTTTGTACTAGGATCTCCTGTACGACTACATAGGGAAACAGAATTAGTCACTAACTTTGAAGTGGCGAAGGTATTTGTTGATGTAGATTTATCGTCTATATTCCAGGATCACTACTATTTCAATATAAACGGAAAGGAAATATGGGTTACTTATGAGTTCCCTTGGCTACTGCCTCGGTGCTCTGGGTGTAGAAAAAGGGGACATACCTTAAACTGGTGCTTATCTCCACCTTCGCCTTCATTACCCCATGAGGATCGAAACATTGATAGTCCAGATAATCTGGACATAGGTTCTTATCCTTTACAGGTCGGTTACAACTTTTATCTTTGGTGATTGGTAGCTTGACGAATTTATGGATGTTGGCGCTTAGACTACCCAGTGCGTGCATTAAAGAGGTTGAGAGATTTTTTTTGGCTTTCTTATGGTCGGGTACAACGCTAAATTCGAACAAGGCTAAAGTTTCATGGCAAGGGGTTTGTAAGCCCAAGGTTGAAGGGGGCCTCGGTCTGCTGGCTTTGGTGGATGTGAATAAGGTTTGCTGTTTTTAAGTTAATTTTGCGCATTCTTACAGCTCAGAAGTCTCTTTGGGTTAAATGGGTCTACAAGTATCTTATTCGGAAAAGTTCGTTCTAGTCAATAAACATAACAACGAGTGTTGGCTCGTGGATGTGGCATAAGTTTCTGAAGTACCGTGCTTTGGCTAAGGAGTTTCACAAGGTAGAGGTGAGGAGTGGATCTTATACATCTTTCTGGTTTGACGACTGGAGTACATTGGGTCGGCTATTTGATTTATTAGGAGACCGAGAAAGTATTGACTTAGGGATTCCTTCTTCAGTGACATTGGCGGATGTTTTTGTCATGCATAAGCCTAGGCACCGACAAATTCACATCCTTTCACTGACTGATGTTGTTCAAAGACATGGCTTCCTCTGACCTGGATATTCCCATTTGGCGAGGGAAGGAGAGTTCTCTTCTCGGGAAACCTGGAACCAAGTTCGAGAGACGTCTCAGAGTATGACATGGTATAAGGGTGTCTGGTTTACCCATGAAACCCCGAAATTCTCTTTTATTGTTTGGTTGGTTGCTCTAATTGATTGTCTACGGGTGATAGGATGCTCTTTTGGAGTCCAACTGTTAATTCAGGTTGCACCTTTTGCTCGGCGCCGTGGAGTCTGTGGAGCACCTTTTTTCTCTTGTTCGTTTAGTTCTCAAATATGGCACCGCATGGTTTTCGGTTTACTTCATCACATGTATACCACTTGTTTACACATTATCCTCACTAATGTTTTGATTTTTGGAGGTAGGACACCCCGACATTTCTAGTCAAATATGCATTTCAAGTGGCGGTCTACTCCTTATGGCGGGAGAAAAATAAAAGGCGCCATGGCGATCCTCCTTTATCGGCGAACAGATTGATGTGCAATATGGATAGAATGGTGCAAAATCGACTTTCAACTTTACAAACAAAAGGGATACTAATGGACGGCCTCCAGAATTGGTTCTCTATAAGAACCTAATATATCCAGTCTTTGTTCTGGTTGTTCAATCATGTCAGCTCTCTCGAAAGTTGGTTTGTACTTTTTTTTTCAAATTCCAGTTTTGTCCCAACTGGATTTATCGGAGTTCGGTTTTGATGAGGCAACCATTTTCAATATCTTTTGTTAAGCTTTTTCAAATTTTCACGTCAAAAACTCTCAGCCACATTCGTTGTAAAAAAGTTATTTTTCTTTGATTATAATTTTACATAATATTAAAAAAAAATGTTCATCAGATCTTCTTCTTTCAAAACTATACTCGGCCGAAAGGATAACTCCATGTTAGTTGCGTTTATTTTTACATGGAAAGACATGAATATGTTAGCGAGTTAAACAGAAATGTGGGTTGCTATACGATGTTTACAGGTTTACCAAGTATCTTAGCTTAATATGACTTTAATAAATATATACAATATATATTATCTTGGTAACTTGGAATATATCCTCAGAATAATACCTTAAATCAGGTAATTGCTAAGTATTATTAGTAAGGTAAGTTTACAATGTTTGGTGTTATTAGAGTTTTTGTAGGTTAAACTCATAATACTTTTTACTGTGATTTATTAGATGACTACAATATATAATATTAAGTTATGTATAATAATATACTGGTCCGCCAGTTACAATGGTTCCAATAAACTTTGATTTACCTAGAAGACACTAGGATTTTGGCTATGAGGTTTAGTTTCATATTGCTGAGCTCCACGACCATCTTGCGTACAAATGACTCCCGATAATCTTCACCTACTTGGATATCAATAGTACAACAAATGACATCTCTATTAACTTCTTTTATATAAACATCTCATCTTAATTTGCCAAATGTTTGCAATTAATTTCAGTAACATTTTCTTTTCTAACTCTAACATCTCTTGGGTATGAAATTAGGTGGAACCATAGAGATTACCAACATATGTTGGAGTTTTGGAGTGTGCTCTCATTGTAGAGGGAAATGAGAAAAAGGCGCAACCATATGTTAGGAGTGGCTCTTCAAGAAAAAATACCCATGTGGATAGACACAAGCGTCCATATGATGTAAGATTGGAATCACTTCAACTTTAGATTTGTGATGATCGCGAGATTCCAAGCTTATCTTACAGAAGGTGGAACTGATGTCAAGATGGAATGGGGTAAGGGTGATTGACTCACTCAATCAGTGACGAACAAAGATGTTTGAATCACCCAAATACACTCTTAATCTGCTGGTTTATGTAGACTAAAGTGACTCACTCACTTAAAATCTAAAGAACATAAACAACAAAGCAACTTGGAGTTTGTAAAAGAAGGAACAATTTCTATTACTTTTCAATGATCAAGGGGTGAGCAAAAATGGTACAAGTGACTTGAGCTTTATAGGCTTGACTCTAGACAAGATATAACAGTCGTAAATACTAAAAAGGAAGAAATTACATGAAATTAAAAGACTAAAGTAAAAGTTATTTGGCCGTAAGAAGTCAATGCTTGGCCAAATAAGGAAATATTCTTTTCCTCTCTTTATATCTCGAAATCCTCTTCATATAGCCACGTGAGAGAAGCCTCTGGTCCATGTAGAAGCTCCTAAAAACCGTTATTGACTTGATTACAATTCTCGCTGAGCCTCTGCTGAATCAACATTGTAGAACAATTCACTTTGTAGCTTAATTCCTTCTGGTCTTGTCAGAATCCTCCATTGAATGCCCATAGGTCCAAATCTGATACTTTGGGGATCAACCGGTTTCTAAATTGAATAACTCCTTCATTTAAACTCCAATTGGGATGATTACATTTCGAGGTATTATGTAGTTGAGCTAAAATTTATTCCAAGTGGTCGTTGAACTGAAGTTGAGTTAGGGGACTTAGCTCCACATTCATTTGTTTCAAGTCTGAAAGCAAGTTCAACTACGAGTGACTTGGTTTGATCTCTAAGCATCATGGGGTTGTTGCTTGTATCTCCTCTGGTGGGAAAACTGTGGTATAGGAGGAATAGATCAATGATAGTCGTCTCTTTTGCGCAATGATCGAATTCCCCAAGGGAGATAGTCTCTCCTTTACACTTGGCTAGACCATCATGTTTGTTGATCCCTTTGACTCCATAATATTCAGTGTGCATTGGTACGATGTCGACATCAAAGGTGCATCCATATGTTAGGAGTGAATCATCAAGAAATAGTAGCCGTTTGGATAGACACAAGCATCCAGATGTTAGTGGAACTCGATATGGCAAACCAACCACTCAACAAAGACAAGTGCAAGGAATTAACAAAGGGTGTACTCACTGTGGTCAGACTAACCATATGAGCGAGATGTGTAACCGGGGTAGGAACATACGTTTTCATTGTGGGCAAGCAGGATATTATATTTTGGATTCCCCTACTAATGGTACGACTAAGCTTGTGCTAGTTCCTCAGAATAAAGCTCCCCGTCCACCTTATCCACTCCTTGGACGTCAAGCGGGTGGAGGTCGTGTCTATATGTTAGGCAATCATGGTGAGATTCAAGATGCAGATGTTATCCACGGTATGTTATCCATTCCTGGCATTTCTGCTTTCGTGCTTTTTGATACTGGTACCACTCATTCCTTTATGTTTGGTTCTTGGTTTAAGAAATTGTCTAGAGTGGAGGAATATTACACTCTCTAATTGGGATAATCAAAGGTGGTAAGGTATTGGTAGCAGATCTCTTCAAAGGGACCTCATTGTACTTCCTTCAAGGGGATGTCATTTTGGGTTTCGACTAGTTGTTTCATCATTTCCTAAATTTGGGTAGTCGTTGGAGGAAGATTACATTTTCAGCTCTAGGTTTCCTGTGGTAGTGTTTTACAGTTTTGGAGTAACTCCTTGGTTGCCCATTATATCATTTTTGAAAGCTGAAAGATTGTTAACTGAAGGGTGTGCGGGTTTCTTGGTCTTGCTAAAAAGTGAGGAGAAGCAGTTACCCAAACTTGAAGAAATTCCGGTAGTATCCGATTTTGCAGAAGTTTTTCTAGAGGATATACCGGGTTTACCACCATCTTGTGATGTTAATTTTACGATTGAGCTTATCCCAGGAACATCACCAATTTCCAAGGTTCAATACAGAATGGCTCCATCAGAGATGACAGAGTTAAAATTTAACTTATGGAGTTATTAGAGAAAGGCTTTATTTGTCCTAGTTCGCCTCCTTGGGGAGCAATATACTTTTTGTGAAGAAAAAAGATAGTAGTATGAGGTTGTGTATTAAGTATCGACAAATGAATCAAGTGACTATAAAGAACAAGTATCTTTTGCCTAGGATTGATGATCTACTTGATCATATTTAAGGAGCGATTTGGTTTTCTAAGATTGATATGAGGTCAGGCTATCATCAGGTTCAAAACCAAGATTATGGTATCTCTAAGACAACTTTTTGGACCAGATACGAATATCTTGAATTTGTGGTTATGCCTTTCGGTCTAACGAATGCTCTAGCTATATTCATGGATTTGATGAACAGAGTATTTATACCGCACTAAGACATTTTTTTCATTGTATTCATCGTTGATATCTTGGTTTATTTAAAGATTTCGGAATTGATAGTTTAGACGCTGAAAGAATGGCAGTTGTATGCTAAGTGGAGCAAGTGCGAATTTTGGCTTCGACAAATAGGATGTTTAGGACACTTGGTATCAGGAGAAGGTGTTGCAGTTGATCCTGCCAAAATTGAGGGTGTCACTAAGTGAAAGCAGTCGAGCAATGTCTTAGAGATCCGTAGTTTTCTAGGTCTAGCAGGGTACTACAGAAAATTCATAGAGAGTTTTTCTCAAATTGGTAGACCACTCACCCAACTACTTTGCAAAAGAACTAAGTTTATTTGGAGTGAGTCTTGTGAGCAGAGCTTTAAGGCACTAAAGAAAAGGTTAACTTCTTTTCCAGTGTTAGCTCTTCCGAGACATGGTGAAGGGTATTTGATGTACACTAATGCTTATTTTTCAAGACTTAAGTGTGTGTTGATGCAGAGAATAAGGTGATCGTTTATGCATCTAGAAAATTATGCAAGAATGAGGTCAACTATCCTACGCACAACCTTTAGTTGGTTGCAATGGTTTTTGAACTTAAGTTGTGGTGTCAATATCTGTATGGAGAAAAGGTGCAAAGAGTCACATATCACAAGAGTCTAAAGTATGTATTCTCGTAGAAGTAGTTGAATCTTAGACAAAGAAGATGAATTGTGTTGCTAAGTGACTATAAGTATGAGATTCTCTATCATCTAGGGAAGGCTAATATGGTTGCCAATGACCTGAGTAGAAATCAAGTCGCAATGGCATCTTTAAGATCACAATGGAACATAGTAGAGCAGATGAGTCAGCTTCAAATTTTTATCAAGAGGGCGAACCAGGATTTCTAGCTACATTGGGTATTTAGTCAGATTTAGTAGCACACATTTGTGATGCTCAGAGGCAAGATGGTAAATTGGGTCCTATTTGGGAGAAACCTAAGGACTTCAGTTAATGGGTTTAAGCTTAGAGACGATGAAGTGTTATCTTTCAAAGGCAGAGTTTGTGTACCAAAGGTGCATGAGTTGTTGGAGGAGATTTTGCGAGAAGGACATCGATTTGGGTATACAGTCCATCCTGGTAGCACTATGATGTATCTAACACTTAAACTATTTTATCACTAAAATTTTATGAAGGGTAGAGTTTGTATTGAAGTGTTTGGTATGCCAGCATGTAAAAATTGAGCATCAGAAGCCTAGTGGTTAACTAAAACCGTTACCTATTACAGAGTGATTAACTGAAACCGTTACCTATTTCCATTGATGAGTTTTCTTATAATAATAGCTTCCATGCAAGTATTGGTATGGCACCATTTGATGCTCTATATTGTATGCCATGTTGTACACCTTTGTGTTGGCCAGAAGCTAGAGAAACCACTGGCATTGGTCTTAAGTTAGGTATGGATACCAATGAAAAATTGAGTTTGATCAAATATAAGATGAATGCTGCCCAACATCATCAAAAAAGTTATGCAAGTTGTCGAAGGCGTGGTTTGGAATTTCAAGTGGGTGATCAAGTGTTTGTTGAAGTTCAACCTATGGAAGGAAAAGTTTGATTTGAACAGTCTGGAAAGTTAAAGCCACGCTTTATTGGTCCATTTATGAATCTCGAGCGTATTGGCAGTGTAGCTTATCGTCTGGAATTCCGACAAGAGTTGGGGCATGTGCATACAATGTTTCACGTATCGATGCTAAGAAAGTATCATCATGATCCATCTTATGTGGTGGATTTTTAACCATTGGAAATTCAGGAAGACATGAGTTACAAAGAAGAGTGATTCAAATTATGGAAGCCAGGGTGCAATATTCATAGAAGAAATCATGGCATTAAGGAAGCAACATGGGATTTAGAATTGGAAATGAAAAAGAAGAATCACCACCATGTTTTAGGTAAATCTCTGAATTTGATGACGAATTCTTTTTAAGGGAGGTGGAATTGTAAAACAAAAAAATAAAAATTTTAAACAAAAAAAGGTGGAAGGAATTTTGGGTTAAACTGATCGATTTAAAAGTTTTTAATCTGTTTGATTTCAGGGGGTTTCTGATTAAAAAGTTGGTGGATGATTCTGTAAATGGTAATAAATGCAAGGACTAGTTTGCAAAATCGAGAGAGTCTTGGCATATTATTTGCTGCTAAAAATCTGGGAACGATTTTGAAGATTAAATCTTCAATTTCGAACCCTACTATAAAGTATATATACTCGTTTTGATCCCCCAAAAACCTAGCCATCATTTACCTTGCAAATTGGAGAATTTGGTGAGTTTATCAAAACTTTTTCTTCTTCTCTTCACCTTAAAAGTGAGTTTCAACCTCTTTAATGGTGGTTTTATTTATAGGGAGAATTAGAGTACGAGCTATAGATCGTTAGAAGTTCTACCGAATTGTAAATGTGATATGCCTACATTCTGGGTTAACCCAGTTAAGAGAAAGAACTTTTTTTATTGGATTAGTGAAGATGTTAAATTCACTGATGGATACACATCAAATCTGCCTAATTCCGTTGATTATGGAGAAAGAAAGTTTATTAGAATAAGGAGTCATGATTGTCATGTTGTGATGCATCGGATTCTTCCATTTGTGTTTGTCAAACTTCTTCTAGATGATGTCCACCAACCAATTGCAGGTATATATTATTTTTCCATAATTTTAATAGTTAATCATGCTTATATATTTAGTGATGTATATTTGGTGCTTTCTTTCGAGATTTATGCATGAGATCACTTACATTCGAGGGTATTCGCAATTTAGAAGAAACTATACCAATGATCATATCTAATCTCGAGAATATATTTCCCCGGCGTTCTTTGATGTTATAGAAAATATTCCAATCCACCTCCCACGAGAAGCAGCACTAGGAGGTCGTGTTCAATATCGGTGGATGTATCCGTTTAAGCGTTACATGTTCCATCTGAATAAAAATTTTAAAAATTAAGCTGAGTTGAGGGATCTATTGTCGCACAGAGCATTAACGAAGAAGCCTCACATTTTGTTGAATTTTACTTTCCATCTAAATTCCGTACAAAGAGTCGAAGGCCAGCTCGCCATGATGATAGAGGCGAGAGACCACTTATGCCGTGGTTGTCCCTCAGTTGTTTGTCCAAGTTGGTTGGCTTAGTGGAAAAGGAAAGAAGTGAAAACTTACAGAGCAGGAGCATGCACACTTGCATATGTATATTCTCACAAACTGTGAGGATATTATGACATATGAAATATATGAAATATTAAATATTTTCAATTACATATTCTATGTTAGATCTTAGTTACATATTTAACTCTCACTTGGCTTTCTTACAACATTTACATGGCGATAGTTCGTAGTTACTATCCGGATAAGACAAAAGAGGAACTTGAAACTCTAAAAGATAATGATTTTACACCTTGGTTGCTATATTATGTAATTGTGCTAATTTGGACTTCCAATCTTTAGTGTACTTTTACTGACTTGTTACTAATTATTTTAGGTTACTGAAAGAATAAACAATGGGCAAACATTTCCACATTGGTTAGTGGAGTTCGTTAATGGGGAAAACTACATTGCGATTTCATACCCTAGGTATTGCACTAGGGGATATGCGTTTAGGGTTTACGATGAGGGAAGTAAGAGGACAACATCTGATTCCAGGATTTTTGCGAAATCTGGTGATATTGTTTACTACAACATTCTTCAACAAATATTAGAAACCCACTACCCCAGAATGTTGAATTTAAGATGCATCGTATTTATTTGTAATTGGTATGATCCATTTGTTGGGCATGGTGTTCAAGTTGAAAAATTCTGTATTACATCAGTACATTCAAGACAAATTTTTGTCAAATATGATCCATTCATCCTTGCATGGCAAACAAACCATGTATGTTTCAATAAATTTTCATTAATAATTTCAATATTTGTAATGACTAGCCACTTAAAACATTTTCATTATTCGTTTAGGTTTGCTACGCCCTTTACCCTCGTGTTACATGGCTGGCAGACCCTTGGATCATATTAACATCAATTAACCTAAGAGGTCAAATTTATGGAGTTCCTAAACATGATACTTTGCAACCAACCGTAAGTGCCCATATGGTTCCAGTTGATCCTTCATTTGATGTCGATCTTGTTATCGATTTCACACATATCATCACTGATAAAGTGCATCGGGAATTTCTAGTTGTTTGATTGTTTGAGTAAGGTTTATAGAGATTTGGAATTGATTTTTAGGATTAGAGAATTGAGATTTTTTTATTAGATTGTTAGATTTAGGTTTTTGATATTTAGATTTAGATTTTTGATGGTTAGATTTAGGATTTATGTTTTTGTAATGGATTTATGGATTTAGATGGAATTGATTTGGAATCAAGAAATTTTAGAAATTTTAAATTTTTGATAGTTAGATTTAGGTTTTATATTTTGTTGATTTAAGAAATTTTACATGGATTTAGAAAAATTATTTAGAAGTTTATAAATTTTATTTACAATTACCGATATTGATTTATGGATTTAGAATTATAATTTATTTATGGATTTTTTATAAATTGTAGAAATTTTATTGTAAATTTAGAAATTTTATTTACAAATTTATTGTGAAATTTTGAAATTATTCTGAATTTAGAAATTTATTCACAAATTTATGGATTTAAAATTTTATTTGTAAATTTATAGTTTTTTTATGTAAATGTATTTATTTGCTAAATTTTTATTTTATTTTTATTTTTTTAAGGAATTACAGTAATTACGTAGCTTCATTTGAAGTTCAACGTGCGAGGCGAGGAATGAGTACCTCACAAACCTAATCGACTCATATCCCAGAGATTGTACCGGAGAATATACTGGCGACGAACCCGACCCTCGAGCCAACCAAAATGTCTGTGGAAGACTTCTGTTCCCAACCCAGCCGAGATCATACCACGAGACTTCATTCGACGTCTCGTGCTAATAGAGCTACTTGGTAAGTTTAAATTTAGTTTAAATTATTAACATTTTATAAATTTTTTATAACTATATTATATATATATATATATATATATCGGTTTGACTATATATTTTCTAATTTATTACTTATAGGTTTGATTTTTACCATAATTGGGTTTCAAAAGCGATCAACAACATGATGATAGGGATGTTAAACATATGTACGAAAAGTTTTTGACTATGCCGTTAGAAGATTGCAAGCTGTGGTTCAAGATATTTGAGGTAAGTTTTAAGTTTTTTTTTTATTTTACTTTCAAATTAAATATTTGTTATTTTTAATTTAATATCACTTTTTATAATTTTTTAAAAAATTTGCAACAACAATTTTCTTGGGGCCGTAAAATTTTTGGTCTTACCTAGGCAAGAGTTCGAGAAAAAAGCTAGAATCGTCTACTCGAGGAACCATAACGAGTGGAAGGCCAAATGGAAAATAGAGCAGATCCCACAAGAGTTTGTTAGGAATACATACCTATAGAAAGGGTTTGTGGACTATTGGAACCAGGAGGCAACTGGTAGAATCTCTAGGATCCAATCCAGCAATCGGATGAGCAAATATAAGGGTAAAGGAATAGCGACGCACAAATTATGTGCTACGAGAAAAGCTTCCTTGGAAGAAAAACTTGTAAGTTTTTTTCATTTATTGAATTTTAGTTTATGTAATTCATTACTATATTATGAATTATTTATTTGTGCAGTTCAAACAAGATGGTGTGCATCCCTTGGCTCTTAGGTTGGTAGAGGATGCATATACCAACCGGAAGACCTGTGAGATTCAAGATCTGGTTGCTCGGAAAATCGTCGAGAACATGAAGATGCTCGGTGAAGAGTACATTTTATCCCAGCCAGTCATTGAAGGAGAGGCTCGACCGGAAGTGCCTACAGAGATGTGGAATGACTTGGTCATACAAGTAATTAACATTTTAGTTCTTATTTAAGTATTTTTTATAAGTAACTTATATTTTTATGTTTTTTACATTTGATTTATTTCTCAGACAACTCCGCAGACCAGAGGAAGAATTTTTGGGATTCTCCAAGAAAACCATCCATCATAATTTGGTACTTTTTCCCACATTTTTGTAGAAGCCGCTGTACTTAGAGCATAATTAGTGGAGAAGACCGTCGAGATCGAGCATTTGAAGAATGACATCATCACAATACGCAAAAAGAGAGCACATGATCAAGCAATGAGAGATCAGAAGAGAGCATTAATCGAGCGAATATGAGAGCTATGGAAGAACAGATGAATGCTTTCTTCGCGTAGTACCCTCCCCCAGCTCCATAGCTTTTTTCTATTTCATATCAAACATTTTTAGTTTGTTTTTACTTTTGAATGTTTTTTTAGGAATTTTCTATATTTGAATATTTTAATTTAATTTTAATTTCATCTTCTTTAATTTAAATTTATATTCGTTAACTAAAATTTAAAAGAAATTTAATTATATTTTAATTATATTTTTAAAAAAATATAAAATACATAATCCATCAGAAATCTGTTGGAAATGGACCCGTCGGAAACTAGTTCGTCGAAATTTTGTCGGAAATGTGGTTGTCAAAAATCCGTCAGAAAGGTTTCTGTCGGAAATCCATCATAATATGTTCGACGGACTTCTGACAGACTTTCCGACAAAAGACTAACCGTCGGAAATCTGTCAGAATTTTCAGATGGGTTATTGATTTCTGACAACCCATAATCGACAGACATATCCGTTGGAATATCATCAGAAGTGACCATTTTGACGGCATTCTAACAGGTATGTCCGTCGGTTTTCCGTTGCTTTTTTGTAGTGTACCATTCCTCATTTGATGTTACTGTGTTTGCAAATTTTGTTCTAATTTTTGCTTAGCTTAAATACAGAGTTTTCAGTGTTTAAGAATGTGCTCTTGATGATGTTGGAAATGAGCATCTTCGGGAAAAATTAGTATTCTCGCTTGGTCATTAAACCATGCATGGGACAGTTTTAAGGATTGTTTTTATAGGTTTTTTGGAATTGTATCTTGGGTGAGAGCCCTTCTCAAATAATCATAATGAATAAAAAATAAACAAAACATCAGAACCATACATAATCATAGAAAGCTCTAATTTTGTTTTATAAGTAGGTGACTATAAGTAGGTAATTGGAAAACCATTCAAACATCAATATTTAGAGTTTTTAGATTTATGACCAGCATAATATTTTTATTACTCTTTGATCTCTTCTTCATTATTCGAAATTATTTTTAATGTTCCTTAATGCATTCACATAGAACATTTCGATGAGAAAACTGTGGAGCAGTTTCTGAAACAATTTGCACAATCTTCTTTACTGCCACATTTGGATAATCAAGCATATAGGGTTCGGAATTCCTTTAGGCACTATGAACTCCATTATGCATACATTCATGACTATATATATATATATATATATATATATATATGTCAAACACAAACAGAGATATATTATTTATATAGAGAGTGACACACATATATTGTGTGGACATTGATCCACTAGTTAAAAAGTAAAGATCAAAGGATGTGAGTCTAAGATACGCAAGGTTTAGGGAGATGTTTTTGTGTGAGGGTCTTACTTTGACATGTTTTCCATTCCATTGCATGCTTTTAGATGATTATCATTATCATCATACATACTTTTTGCGCCATCCTTTTTACAAACTTTGTTCGTTAGACTTGGAATAGGAAAAAAGAATATTTGTTTGTTGTTTGATATAGTAAATATAAAGGAAATTTGTGAATGTATTATTATTTCTAAAATTTATTTCTATCATAACACATGTATTAGATTTGTTGGTTTGACTTTTAATACGATAAATTTAGTTACTCTTGTTTCTTTCTAGCACTTCAAAAAGATAATCGGAATTAGATGATTAAATCGGTCGGAAATTTGATGGATACCGTTAATTTTGACATATTTCCTATATATTTGTTCGTTATTGGTAATTTCGACAGATTTCCGACGGCCAAATATTCATAAGAAATCCGTCGGTTGAAACCTTCTCGATAATCTGTCAGAAATTCATCGGAAAAAAGTCTATCGGATTTTCGCCAAATATCCGTTAATAATGTTTCCAACAGGTAAACCGATAGATTTCTGACGGAGTTCCGACGGATATGTTTTCGACGGATCTATTTCATATGGAGTTTCGACGGACGTGTTTCTGACGGATTCGTATTTTATTTAATTTTTAAAAATTAAAATACAAATAAAATTTTAATTTTGATTAAAAATATAGGTAATATGAAAATTTGAATTAAATTAAATTTAAAATTAAAATTTAATTATGAAAATTAAAATAACCATTATTCAAAAAAAAAAAAAAAGTATTTAAAACAAATAAATAAAGATAACTAATTTTGCGGTGGCGGTGGTAGTTGCTCAAACGTTCAAAAGAATGCATCAGTCCAAGCTTGGATTACTTTTAGTTGTTCCTTATGTGATAGTCGCTCTTATTCTATTGCTTTGAGTTGTTCCATATCTGATACTCACTATTGTTCTATGGTTTGAATCGTTGTCTTCAAACCTTCATTCGACCGTTTTTCTGTGAGTTCTCCCCTAAGATCGGGATCACCATAAAACTTTTTAAAAATAGAAGATGCGGAATAAACTTACAAATTGTTGTTTCCAAGAAGCCTTACTCGTTGCTCCCAAATCATGTGTAGCTATTACTTTACTCTTGTGGTCGCTCTTCCAATTGGTAGAGTGAGTTAAGGAGTTTGACTGGGTTTTTTCCATCTTCCAATAATCAATGAACCCATTCCATAGGTCTGGATTCGCAAGCAACTCCCTAGGCACCTCATTATGCATCCACTTGTCCTTCCACTCGTTCAGCTTTCTAGAGTACATTTTCGATGTCTTAGCATCAAACTCACATCTAACCGTAGCCGTTAGGTTTTTCTCTCAAGTGAAATCTTGATGCAAAAATATATATATATATATATATATATGAAAATAAATTATTTAAATTAAAAGAAAAGTAAACAAAACAAAAACCTTACCGCAAATTGTCAAAACCACAAATCACAGTCTTCCATCGGCATATTCGAGTACGTCACATACGGATGATGTAACAATCTGTTAAGCATCTGGTTGATGAACTTCGTGATCCCATTACGGGATAACTGAAGCCTAAAAAAATTAGTTATAAAATTTGAAACCTATAAAAATAATTGTTATAAAATATAATAAATCTAAAAATCATAAAAATAAACTTACCTCGTAGCTCTTCCCTCACAATCAGGATGAAGTTGAATTAAACATTCGCTTACAGGCTGAGAAATGAACTCCTCGATGCTTATCTGTGTGGGAGCTGAAACCGATGTAGGAGCAGAAGCCGGTGTTGGATCTCCGGAATATGAGTTGAGCGGTTTTGACTATGACTTTCCCCTTGTCTCCGGAAGTAGACCAATAAAAAGCACCATGATCCCTGCAAAAAAAATTATTATTAAAAATTCTAAAAACAAATCTATTAATTACAAAATTAACAATTACAAATTTAAAAATAATTTTTAGAACAAATCATAATTAGAAATTAAAAAAATTTCTATAATATATTTAAATTTCCAAAAAGTAATCTAATAATAAAAATTAACAATAAAAACTTTAAATTAATTAGAAATTTTTTTAAAAATCTAATAATTTTTAGAACATAACAAATTCAATCGTATAATTTAAAAAACAATCTAAAACATCCCAAATTCCAAAAATTCAATCTAATAATTTTTAAAAAATCTAAAATAATTCAAAAATCTAATAAAATTATCTATTAAAATTCCTAATCAAAATATATAAAAAAGTAATACTTCATAATAAATTCCAAATCAAATTCTATCAATTTTAACATTCCAAAATTTGAATCTAACAATCCAAATCCTAAATATAACAATCAGAATACTAAATCTAACAACCCAAATCATCACATCTAAATTTCAGATCTCTAAATCTAAATTCTAAATCCCTAAATCTAAAAACTTAATTTAAAAACCCATAAAAATCAAGTAAAATTTTAGAAACTTACAAGTTTGATTGATTGTGATCCATTAGGATGTATGGGTTTCGAGAATCAAAGATTTGTGAAGATTTTTCAAATGATTTGCGAAGACAAAATGGTTAAAACATAATTTCCGACGGAAACTATCTTCGAAAATCCGTCAGAATTCCTTAAAACAACTAATTCATGCATATTCGACGCTTCTCCAGAAGATTCACGCCTATATTTTCGACGTATTTCTAATGGATTCGCAAAATTTAGGACAAGTGGTAGGCCAAAACTTATTTCCCGGGGTAAAATTTTATGTATCCGATGGATTTCCGAGAGACTGCAAAAATGCATGTCCACGTACTGGTCAGTCAAACCTTTAAACTAGACAAGTGATTCCCCAAAGCCATCGGAAATCCGTTGGAAATTTCCCACGGATTTCCGATGGCTTTAGGGATTCGAGCTTATTTACGATCAGTTTCACTTGGAATATGTTTGTGGTGTGTTATTTTAATCATTTCAATGATAAAATACTAACAAATACTTTGTTCTATATCAAATATACAAAACAAAAGATTTAAATTGTTTTGGTTATACATGTTCCTTAAGTATATGTATCATTATTTAACACGTAATCTTAATCATGCAAAATATTTTGTATTTGTTATATAACTTTTTTAAATGTTTATTTTTCACACATATTTTAAAATAAGTGTTATAATTGTGTTTCAAATAATATTGTGTTATACTTATTTGAAAAATACCTAAAACTCCAAAACTTTCCGACTGATTTTCGATGGTTTTGGTATATATATATATGTATTTTAATACAAAAATAATTTAATACATAATTAATTAATATTCAAGAAATGAAACAAAAAAATAAATTAATACTTAAGTAACTACTCTGAATCTTCAGATGATCCTTCCAAAAGAATTGAATATGAATTGTCATCAAATTCTCCATGTGATTTCTCTGAGTCTGAATGAACTCTGTCATCACCGGTTTGTGTGAAATCAACAACAATTTCAATCCAAACAAATGCTCAACTTGATCCATTTGAACACTTCTCATTGGCTAGAGAGCATCGTGTTATGGAACTCCATATATTCTTTCTCTTGGGTTAATTGTAGTCACTGTGATCTAAGGGTCAGAACGATAATGAACGATAAGTATAAGGGTAACGAATGTAACAAACCTAAATCATGTAATGATAATTTTTTATCATATATAAATATTAGTAAGTAATAACACACATAGTTCAGATTGAACGAGACATGGTCTGCTTGTGACGCAATGATGAATGAATCATATTTAAGTAGACTCCATCTTGAATATACCGATGTCACGCCGAATTGGTCAATTTGAACACCATGACCAAAGAATAGATCATAACAATCACACTTAAACATAATGCACCTCAAGTCCAATATTCCTTGGTATTGGACTTCTAATATTTCATTTAGAATGCGTAATAAACTACATCACCTAATTGAGCTGAAATACCATATTCTGAAGTTGGTCTCCTTCTTCCCTTCTCATGAATCCTAAATGCATATCCTCTAGAATAATACCTAGGGTATGAAGTTGTATGTTGTTTGGACCATTAACAAACTCCACTAACCATGTGGGAAATGTTCGACCAATTTGTATACTTTCATTAACCTAGAAAAATAAGTAACAAATAACTAAAATACAATAAATATTTTTATTCCAAATTACTAAGGGTATTTAAACACTTTAGTAAAATCGCAACCAAGGCGATAAGTTTTTTTTCTTTTAGGAGGTCAAGTTCGGGTTCTGTCTTATCCAAAAATTTTATGAAAAAATTAATAATAAGATATTAACTTATTTCAAATAATTGGTAATTGACATAAAAAATCTCATATACCTTTCATACTCCACAACATCCTCACAATTTGTTACGATATAAATATGCAAGTGTAAAAACTTATGCTCTAATAGTTTGCGTTTTTTTCTTTTTCCACTTACTGGACCAACTTGGACAAACAACTCAGCGATAAACAGGGATAAATCCCTCTCTCACATCTATCCTTATGGCGCTCTCGACGTCTACTCTTAGTACGAACTTCCAATCAAAAGTAATATTCAGCAAACTATGAGGTTTCTTCGTTGAGGCTCTGTGCGACAATAGATCCCTCAACTTTGCTTAATTTTTTTACTTTTTCTTGAGGTGGAACATGTAAAGCTAAAAAATATACATCCAACGGCATTGAAAAGTGTCTCCTAGTGCCCCTTCTAATGGGAGGTGTATTGGAAGATGTTTCATAATATTAAGAAAGACGGCAAAAACATCTTCTCAAAATTACAAAGGATAACCGGTATCTTGTCCTCTAAATTGTGGATAACCTCAACTAAAAGTGATCTCGTGCATAAATCTCGAGCATAAATCTCGAAATAAAGCACCAACTCTTACAAATAAACAATAGAAATTAATATATATATATATATATATATATGACAGAAATGGTCAACATTATGTAAGTAATGATATATATATATATGCAATTGTTTGATGATCGTCTTTTTAAAGAAGATGAGCAAAGACAAATAGAAGAAGCCGCTGCATCACAACATGACAATCATGACTATTACTTCCAAAAAACTTCCCTTCTACATAATCCACACAATTACGCAAATTAGATGCGTATCCATCAATGAATTTTACATCTTCGCAAATCCAGTCAAAAATACATTTTCTAGCTGTGTCTAACCGGTAAGTAGGCATAAGACATATACCATTCGATAAAACTTCAAGAAAATCTCGAGAACAAATTAGTGTCAAGTCCAATCTAGATTTCATATTGTCTTTCGTCTTCCCTTGGACGTTTAAAACAGTGTTCATGATGTTGTCAAATAATTTCTTTTGAACGTGCATAACATCTAAATTCTATCTCAATAAATGGTCTTTCCACTAAGGTAAATCCCAAAACCAATACTTTTTTTGAATTATGAACTTTACCAACACCGTCAACAAGATCATGCCTATAACCCCCACAGTAAAAAGTCCTCTCAACACCAAAATCTCTTAATTGCTCTAATATACAACTTCCATCTATCTCAGGAGGTGCACAGTCAAACACTTGTCTATTCTTCGTAAATAATGTTCTAGACTGATGTTAAGAGTGATCACTTGGTAGAAATCTTATATGACAATCAAACCAACATGTACTTCTTTCGTGCTGTAATGGGAATGCATTTGTGTTGTCTTGGCAATACGGGCACGATAATCTTCCATGAGTTGTCTATCCAGATAACATATCATATGATGGAAAATCATTTATGGTCCACATAAGAACCGCACACATCTTAAAATTCTGCTGCCATAAAACATAAAATGATTTAACACCATGATTCCATAGCATTTGTAACTCATAAATCAATGGCTGAAGGAATAGATCGAGTGACCTCCTTAGATGCTTTAGGCCGGAAACTAGAACGGAGAGGAAAAAAACTCTCTCGCATGCACAAATATGGAGGCAAATTTTAAGGTGTTATAATTACTAGCCACAATGAATATTGTCTTCCATGCTTTCCAAATTGGTTGAAAACATATGCACATAACCCGAGGTATACATTTTGTCGCTCATACGCAAAATCTGGATACAATGATTGAAAATGTTTCCACTCTTCTGTGTCTGAAGGATGCGTAATCTCTTCATTTTGACAATGTTATGCATGCCATCTCATTGCCTCTTGTATGCGCTGAGATTGATATAGCCTCTTCAGCCTCTCCTTTAAAGGTAAATACCACATCTGTTTAAATAGAACTGGAGCTCTGCCACTCGTTTTCGATTAAATAGAACTAAAACTCTGCCACTAGTTTCCGGTAAAAAACCACATCCGTTTAAATCGACATTTTTTGCGGTTTTCATCTTCTCTTCAATATATCATACAGTTTTCGATTCACACATCTATCATCTCATACGACAAATCAAGATAGGCTACAAGTTTATGTACCTCGTAGTATGATGCTGGTGAAAGATTATTTCAGGCAAAATATCTTATAAAAAATTTGTTATCGCATCAACATATTCCTCTACCAAATTATAGTCCACCTTAATGGTCATCATTCTACTACCAGATGATAACGGTGAATGACCTTCTCTACAACCACTATATAGTGGCTGCTTCGCTGCATCTAACATATCAAAAAACTTTTGCGCTTCTATATTTGATTCTTCAGCTCTATCTCCATCATAATCGGCCAACTGCATATTTTCTCTAAACGCATCATTCACCATCTCAACCGTAGCTACACCTACATTTACTTTTGTTCTATCTCCTAAGGTATATGCAACATATGGTTAACTAGCATTATCATAATCATTATTATTTTCTTCATGTAAATACCAAATCTTATAACCTGGCATAAATCCATTGTTGTACAATTGATGCCAAACTAACTCAACTTTAACATTATGAGAATTCCGGAAAATACAACATTAACATTTCATCTTACCACTTTTTTTAGTCTCCCGTTGATTTTCGGCCAATCTCATGAACTCACATATACTTTGTGTATACTCATCTTTCAGTAATTTCGGCTCTGGATCCATGACCAAAAATATCTACCCATAAGACATATCTTTTCAAAATTTGCATTTTTAATAATGTGATTGAATGAAGAAATGTTGTGATTGAATGAAGAATTGTGGAAACATATATATAGAAGATCGTTGTTGTCGGAAATCCATCAAAATATATGAAATTCAAACGGCTATAAGAATTGTTATTTTAACTTTCGTATTACCGATGTTTTTCTGATGGTCCAACGGATTCAACGCATACTTGTTAGAAATCCGTCGGATATATGAATGTTAAATTTAAACGGATTTATGTGTTTCTGTCAAAAATTCAAAAAATTCTGACGGTTTATAGTAGTTGAAAACCCATAGCATAACTGTCAGAAATTTTCGACGAAATAAGAGTCTGTTAGAAAGGCTATCAGTTTTGCGGTAGTTTTTTTGTAGTCTTATCTTCATCATAACCGGCTAACTGTATATTCTCTCTAAGCGCATCATTCATCATCTCAACCCTACCTACACCTACATCTACTTTTTTTCTATCTCCTAAGCTATCTGCAACATATGGTTCACTAGTATTATCATAATCATAATTAGTTTTCCATGTCAATACCAAATCTTATAACCCGTGATAAACCAATTTTTGTACAAGTGATGTCAAACTAACTATACCTAACATTGTAAGAATTCTTGCAAATACAACATGGACTTCATCTTACCAGTTTTTTTTTCTCCCTGTTGATTTATGACCAGTTCCATGAACTCGCATATACCTCGTGCATACTTATCTTTCAATAATTTTGACTCCAAATCCATCGTAGGTTCGTTCATTTATACCAAAAAGATCTACCTGAATACATATCTTTTCAAAGTTTTTGGTTTTAATAATGAATTGTGTTGTGATTGAATGAAAAAGTGTGAAAACATATATATAGAAGATCGTTCATGTCAAAAATCTGTCGGAATGTTCGAAATTCAAACGGGTATAAGAACGGCTATATTTACGTTCGTATTATCCAAATGCATAGCTGTCGAAAATCTGTCGGGTAATATGAACGTTAATGTAACTGTTTGAATTTAGAATATTCTGACAGATTTCCTATGGATATACGTTTTTCATCAGAAATCTGTCGGTAAATTTCTAATAGAAATGAAAACGTCGGAAGTCCGTCGAAAATTTTCAATAGATTTTTGACATTTTGTAATTGTCGCAAATCTATCATATAATCATTAAAAATTTCTGACGGTTATAAGAGTTAATATGGTATTCGGCAAGATTTAAAGTACTAAGTAATCGGAAAAAGAAAAAAGTGATTTGAAAAATCTACAAAAAGGTATACCAATTCATAGCGTGTCCCAAATTTTATCATGAAGACATTTAAACCTGCGAGGGGGATAAGCGCATGTAATAAACTGAGCGTGAGGAGGCAGCTTGTTGGTGACGTAAGGGTGATGGAATGAGAAGTGATTGTAAATAAATGGAAGCTCAGCGTCGTATTTAATGAAAAATTACATGGAGAATGGGCAGGGATTTAAAAAATTGAACCACTCCTCTAGATGTTTAGATGGCTATTAAATAGGGTTGAACATACGATAGTTGCTTAGATCGGTTAACACAGAAAGAATGTTAATCCGATCTTCTTTTTTCAAAACCAAACTCGGCCGAAAAGATAGCACCAAGTTAGTGGATTTTATTTTTACCTAGAAAAATAAGAATAATTTGAAATTGCAGATGACTCAGATCTTAAACACCTTGTTGGAATACGAAACATTCTGTTCCAATTTTATTAGAAATCTCTTAAGAAGTGTTTAACTCTCTTTAAGGCTTTACAGAATTAAGAATCACCCTTCTTATTCTAACATATGATTTCTAACCCAACTCAAAAGTAACCCCTTTATTCTCTTACAACTCGCAACACTCAATGAATTTGCGATTTCTCAGTATGTTTGGCTACCTACGAATTCAGACGTTAACTCTTTGTTATATTGAGAGGCAAGTCTGATTCACTAGGGTTCTCTAACAAGATTTAGCCACACTCGAAATCTTCTAAAAATTTTCGTAATGCTTTATTTCTTCACTTGAGTTGATACTCAGTATATTGCACGATATCCTTGAATAACCAAATCACTTTATCACTCCTTGCTCAGCAATTTACACGTCTACTACAGTCCACTTCATCCTTCATTCGACTCGATGCTAGGCTTCAGACAGAGACACGCCAATTTTTGTTCCCACAAGTCAAGTCCTGATGAAACTTGCATTCTCAATCTCTCCCTCTTTGATTAAATTTGTCACTTCAAGCATCTCCCGTTAAAACAAAAAACATCCAAACTCCAAACAAGAATAAATTATCACATCACGATGTAAGTGATACAAACATGATCCTCAAAGCCATATGAGTCAAGTACCAAAGTCGTTCTGTCAAAAGCAAACACATGACTCCCCCAGAACGTAACACTTCCCATGAAACTTAACTCCCTATGAATCTAACACTCCCCCATAAGCATAAATCCTCTTGAATCTTTCAGGAGGCTTAGCATTAGAAATGCCATACTAATATATTATCTCCCCCTGATTGAGTGCTACAATTTAATTAAAAATTTATCTAGATAGTGTAAGCAAAGTAGGAAGAACACACTTACCTTTAAGTCGAGTGATGATGTTCATACCTTTGTTTAACAGCGTCAAATAGATGTTAGAGCCAAGTGAGGTTTTAAACTCATGATCTCAAGTCCTTCTTTTCACAGCACCTTGTCCACTCGTACACATAATTCCGGTGGAACCTTTGAATCGAAGATGTTATACCCATAACCTCAGCTTGATCAGAATCTCATTAGCACTTGCAAACATTGTGTCTTATCTTTGTAGCCTCAGCGGAACCTTAGACATATTGCTTTGATGCAGATCCTCCCTACTTAGCACAGAGCTAAAGTTTCACAAAAATATTCCCAGCAAAACATATAGACGTGTTGTCTTGATGCAGAGGATCAACGTAGTAGCAAACCAACCCAAAAAATTACAAAAATTGGTGGAAACATCAACACCAGCCATACGAAACCACATGAAAAATGGATCAAGATTTGGGTTTACGTTTTGAAAGTTATGACCAATTTCCCATTAACATATTGGAATGACACAACGAACCAGAAGGAGTTCTTAATATCCTTGAAAAGGTCTCACTCTCAAGTTTTCATAACATCTTTAAGGGTTCAAATCCAAAGTCTGTAGCCAAAGATAACAAGGAAGACAAAATGGAGAAGAAACCACGAAACTCACCTTGTTCTTCTCACTATGTTGATTTCGTGTTTTAACCATACAAATATCAACACAGAACACAAGTTTCAATCATAAATCAATTAATGTTGATCAAATAAACACAAACCGGGGGAACTTCTCCGATTAACCGATCAGAGTTTATAAGGTTAAAACCGTCTGACACTATTTTTCTTGGTTGAGTGATGTTGGCACAACAACTTTCCTATTTCACACACACTTAATCCAAAACCAAACATTAGTGCACACAAGATCTAATCCATTCACGCCATTCACTCAACCTCACCACATCATCAAAAATATTCAAAGAAGGAATGATTTAAAAAAAAACAATAGGATTCACACACAATGTACCTCAGAGTCAAACTCAAATTTTCGGAACCCTTTTCTCACTTTGTACTTGTTATCCTTGGATATGTGCACCACCTGTCAGTCTTGTTTGCAGTAGAGGCCAACACAGAGATTGAAACAAGAACCAGGAGCACAGTGTTTAGTCCAGATTTTAGTGGAAAGCTGTGGGAACACTCGACTTACCGTTCCAACCACGATAGTTATTTCTCATTCTTGAGGAGCTTTCATACGTGTTGATCCACGGAGAGTAGTCTTCACACCTACATACCTTCAAGAATCAGCGAGTCCCAATCAACGGATGAGAGTGTACCAGAATATGAAAGCGAGACTCTGGTTTTATTCATCAAAGAGAGATCACAAGCACTTGAGAACATGAGAATTTGATGTGCAAGTGTACCTTCATTTGTGAAATGCTTTTTACTGCTCCTTTCTGCATTAGAAGAGATTATGGTGATTGACATTTTACACCCTTTTGAACATTTGATTTCCTTTTTTGCTGCTAATCTTTCTCCTATAGGACAAATTTCTCCTTTGCCTTGATCTTAGATAAGCTCATGCTTCATCTGATGAGATAAAATATGTCTTACTGCTCCTTTCTGCATTTTATCTCTTCCGTTATCACATTTCAGTCGAACCGATACAAACTTTACTGACTGATTTTTCTTGAAGGCATCGAGGGCATCTCTTTCTCAAAGTGGAATTTACAGCAAGAAGTTTTATGAAACTCATCTTTTCAGCTCCTCTTAGTAACAAAAACAGAGGTTTTAAAACAATAGCTTTGCACTATACTCCAGCCCATGTCCCTGTGTTGTCACTCAAGAGAAAAGAACATTAAAGAGCACATACACCCAAGATTTTTGTAAGTCGTTAAGCGTGCTGTGATCCAAGGGTTTAGTGAAAATATCAACAAGTTGCAACTCTGTGGGCACATGTTCTATCACCACTTTTTTTTGTAACAAATTCTCTAACCAAGTGATGTCTAACGGTAATATGTTTTGTTCTAGATTGTTGCACATGAACTTTTGATAGATCAATGGCACTATTGTTATCACTTTTAACAAGCATTTAGTCATAAGAAATTATTCCATTTTATGATGCCATATGTTCGATAGGTGCTTTAACGTTCTGAAGTTATTGTGCAAGGATTTTAAAGCTAACGAATATTTCTGATTTTTTCCTGATAAAGCAAACTCAATTAAATCAAGAGAAATAAATCACAAGAACAAACACATACTTTTTTCTTGAGTAGTTATCCACACGCATCAAACCCATCAAGTCCATATAAGTGAGCTCCAAAACTTGTTTAGTTTGAACCTCCTGAACTCTTTCATGCTGCAATTTGTTCTGTTTGCTTTGACTGCATGCTTCACACAAAAATTCCAATAGCTCTGTCTCTCCTTGATCAACACCTTGTGTCATGCTTCAAACTTTCTTGCGATTAAGTCACTGACCCCATAAGTGAGAGTTATCTATAGCAACTCTACAAACACTGATTTGTCTCTGAAAATATTCCATGTATCTTTTAGATGTGGTGCTTAGTTTAGATCATTAAATGTTTCCACGTTACTAAAGTCGTCACTTTTTCGAACAACTACTAGATTTTTCCAGGTCCAAAAACTTCGTTTGGAAACTCAAGCTTTTCAGTAAAGATACTTAATTTTTTTACCTTATACTCGAGAAAATTAGGAAGATAAATATTCCAACATGAATATATACTTCTCCCCCTTTAATCTGACACCTTCTTCTTCGACCTAAAGTCTTTTAGTTCAAAATCTTTGAACCATATCCTTTCAATAATCTCACCCAGCTTGATTGGCATGATTTAGTCATGAAACACTTTTACAATTGTAGTGCTGAGAGCAGCAACTCAGATTTTGAGTGAGACAGCGATACACCTTCTTGCTTCTTGATGTTCATCCAGTTTGTATCACCAAGGTCAACTAACTTCTCATATTTGTATGTTGAGTAACCGTTCTTGAATTTCAACATTCTTTATACATACTGGATCATTCGTTCTAATGCTTCTAAGTGACTAATCTTAGGGGTGACAGGAGATAAACAATATTCATCATTCGCCAACTTCAAGGTAGTGCTTACTGCAAGTTTTGTAGACTCACTGGAACATGTTCCAACAGTTTTCTGAAATACAAATTCTGAACAACAAAAAATCTATCACTTAGCTGCTTCACTTGAAGATCCTCGAGATCTCTGATGTTTTTCCCCATATTCATCTTGCTTATTTGCCTTAAGCACTCTGTGATTGGTGACTTTTTTATTATATCATTACCACTCATGCATTTCACATACATTTTCTCTTCATCTATTATACCTTCTAGGCATGCTTGAGATCCATCCGACATGTAGCAATCATTTTCTGTTCTTATCCCTGAGAGAACCACTTGACCTTGTTCACTGATAGCCTAACATTTTTCTTTGTTGACCATCACCGTTAATCCCACATCACAAAGTTGGCTCACACTAATCAAATTCACTTAATTTCCTGAACATTAATTTGAACTCTTCTTGTAAATCAGTTGTTTCTTCTTCTTTGTATTTGCTTTCAACATTTTTTGATGTCTTCCTTACCACTTCTTCTTGTTCCTCCTCCGAATCACTGTCAGACGAATCATTGTCATACGAATCATCTCCTTCAAGTATTATGGCTGGAAATGCACAGTGCCCTGTAACAAACTCACCTTCATCTGAGTTGCTATCAGAATCGCTATTACTAATCCCAACATAGGACTTATGATTTGGATTCTTGTTGTTCACACATTCTTCTCTTGAATGTCCATATCCTTTACACCCAAAACACTGAATCCCTTTCTTCTTAACATTTGGAAACTCAGCTCTAAAGTGTCCATATCCCTGACATTCATGACATTTTTGGTCAGATTTCCTTGAGTTTGTATCTGTTTATGGGGATGGGGATTTCCCAAATGGCTTCCTACTTCCACGTTCAAATCTCTTTAGGGTTTGGTCGAATGTTTTCACCATCAAACTCACAGTATTTTCCAAATCATGTATTTTCTGCTTGTCCTTTGAAGCAGAGACTGATAAAGCGATGCCCTGCTGAGTACTTGGAGTAGCAGTCATTCTCTCTAGATCCATCTTATGAGTTTTAATCATCCCCACCATTTCTCAAAATGTCATAGTATATGTGTTTAACGCCACCTTCATGGCCGACAAGTGAGCTTCATATTTTCTGGGAAAACATCTTAGGAATTTCTTCACCAACTTCTTATCCTTGTATTTTTTCTCAAGTACATTTGCGTCACTTGCAATGGCACAAATCTTGGAACTAAACACAGTTACCTTCTAATCTTCTACCATGCGCAGATTTTTGAATTTTGATGCCAACGCATCTAGGAGACTTCTTCGGACGTTGGTGGTGCCCTCATAGTAAAGCTGAAGAGTGCCCCATGTTGATTTTGCATTGTTGCAATCTTGAACCTGCTTGAACTTATAGTTGTTGGGGGAATTGAAAATTGAAAAGATTGGCCTTGAGTTCATTTTGGACATTTTCTTCTCATCGTCTGTCCATAGATCTTTTTTCTTTGGGACCATTGTTCCATCTTCACTCTTGACAGTAGGTTCTTCCCATCCATCCTCAACTGCAGTCCACACATCTTCATCAATACTACGAATAATATAACGCATCTTCACCTTCCAGTACCCGTAGTTGATTTCGTCCAACATGATTTGGTTCTGCACTGTCACTAGCTCTCATGCTGAGTCAATCTTGTGTCACAGGATCCTCACCTGTTGTTGAGTAACAACTCGGTTCAGATGCCTGCTCTGATACCCATTGAAATTCCAGATGACTAATACCTTAAAGACCTTATTGGAACACAAAACAATATGTTCCCAGTTTTATTAGAAATCTCTAAAGAAGTGTTTAACTCTCTTGAAGACTTTATAGAACTAAGAATCATTTTTTTTTTATTCTAACATATGATTTCTAACCCCACTCAAGAGTAACTTTTTTACTCTCTTACAACTCACAACACTCACTCAATGAATTTTCAATTTCTCAATCTGTGTGGCTACCTAAGAACTCAGACCTTGATTCCTTGTTATATTGAGAGGCAAGTCTGATTCACTAGGGTTTTCTAACAAGATTTAGTCATACTCTAAATCTTCTAAATATCTTCGTAATGTCTTATTTCTTCACTTGATTTGATACTTAGTATATTGCACGATACCTTGAATAACCAAATCTATCTATCACTCCTTGCTCAATAATTTACACGTCACGTCAGATACAGTCCACGTCATCTTTCACTTTCACTTGATTCGATGGTAGACTTCAGACAGAGACACGCTGATCTTGTTCCACAAGTAAAATCCTGATGAAACTTCTCATTATGTTAGCGAGTTAAACCGAAATGTGGGTTGCTATACGATATTTACAGGTCTAATAAGTATCTTCGCTTAATATAACTTTAATAAATGTCTACAACATATGTTATCTTGGTAACTTGGAATATAGCGTCAGAATAATACCTTAAATCAGATAATTGCTAAGTATATTATTAGCAAGGTAAGTTTACAATACGTGGTGTTATTAGAGTTTTCGCAGGTTAAACTCAGAAATATTTGTTTACTGTGATTTATTAAATTACTACAATCTATAATAATAAGTTATGTACAATAATACAATGGTTGACCAGTTAAAATGGTTCATATTTAGAGGACACCAGGTTTTTGGTTATGAGCTTTAGTTTACTTTTGCTGATTTCCAAGACCATAGATTCATATTTTTCTCATTTGCTTCATATATTCGTAAACGAAACCTTTTAAATATTTTTCGCCTGAAATAAAAGAAACCTTAGAAGTTTCCAACAAGAACAATTGTCAAATTCATATTAGACTATATTTCCAAAATACAACACCCAATAAAATGAGTTTAAGAGGCATTAATTTAGTGATTCAAAATTAATTTAGTGAACATTAATTAATTTAGTGAACAAAAAATTTAGTGATTCAAAATTGTGGAAAAATAATTAAAAAAAAAAACAAAAATACTACGACATCCAAACGTTAACTTGAAGCCCAGATGGACGGGAGATTGCAATAAGCTTGCAAAATTCAAATCCTAAAGAAATATAGAAGACATTTCTCCGACTCCCCTAGAAAAGGAGATGAACAATATAGAAAAAGAAATTAGGATTGAGTGATGGAGAAGATGAACAGTTGCGGAGAAAGGATTAGTTGATGCGACTTAAGGGTTCGATGTGTTTTTGTGACAGGATGGTATTGAATTCACACACTTTGACCACCAAATTACATCATTCGTGCCAATTAGAACTATTAGATTTTTAAAATCCCCGACCAGTAAACCAAAAGGCACATGCAAGATGACTTCAAAATGGGATTTATTGCTGGAACGATTTTAATTGGAAAATTCAATTTTGAAATAACTTCTCTCTAATTTTTATTTTCATTTCAATTTAATTTAAATGGTTAAATGAGTAAAAAGACAAATAAAGTTGGGAAGTTAAATTTATTTACAAAAAAACCATGAATCTGACTTTTTGATGTGAAAAACCCGTCCAACTTTCCATCCACCCAAAAATAAAAAATTAAAAATTAAAAATTAAAGAATGAAAAAAGAAACTTCAGCACTCTCTTTCTCTCTCTTCTTCTTCACAAGCAAAAAAAAACTCAAAAATCATTATTCTTTGCCAACACTTTCTAATTCTCTCTCTCTTTCTTTCTCCAGCGCCATGGATTTCTTCTATGGCGTCTCAAAGCTACTATCCCTCGCTCTGTTCAAGAAGATTTCAACCGCCGACGTAGTCTCGTTCAATCTCTGCCGTTTTACCAGAAGGAGCTCCTGAAGTGGACCCAAGAACTTACCGTCTCAAGAAACCAGCTCCCGCCGTTCCCACCAGAGCTCCTCCGGTTCTCCCTGTCTACGACGCTATGTCACCAGGTCCTTCCCTAGCTCCGGCTCCAGCACCGGAAGGTGAAGTACGATTAGTTGAGATTCCCACATAAAGTGTTGGCTCAAGAAGCTGATGGATCTGTTAAATTTGGACACGGTGAAGGCTCGGCTTATTTGTTTGACCCTGATATTTTCACCGACGGTCGGATTTCAGTTCAGGGCATCGACGGATTTTTGTATCCGGTGGAGGAGACTCCGGCGAAGGAGATTAAACCCGTTGCTCTGGTCATTAAAAACATTACTAAATGAAGAAGAGGTCAAACTTTGGGTTCGTTAAACTTTAAGCTGATTTCAAGATTTTTCCTTTGGGTTCTTCAAGATCAAGTTTTGTTGTAAGTGTTAAGCACACGACCTACTCTCTCTTTCGATATATCCACTATGTATGGTGTTCTATATAGGTATAATGTCACTCCATATTCCTGTTTGTTAATTTATAAATAAAATCAGCAGATTCAGTATTTTACACGAATATTTCAAAATCTTTATTTCTATATATAAAAAAAGAGAATTAGTAAATGTAAGGAAAAAGGTTTTCACAGAACAATGAGAATAGTATAAAGTAGCCAGAAAGAACAAGTTGGACTGTTGGAATTGTTAGTGTACTTGCTTTACGTATTATGTACTTTTTGGTTTGTATTTATTCATATTTTTAGTGAATTGTGTTGAATTTATTAAAAAAAATACAAGGAATAAAATAAGAGACAAAATTGCAAGAAACAGTGGTAAAAAAGTAGAGCACTATTTTAAAAATTTGTAAAATATTGATAGGTTTAAATAGGTTCACCTAGGTTTAAATAGGTTTAAATAGGTTCACCTAGGTTTAACTAGGATTAACTATTTTGGATGTTGAAAAAAATATTTCTGATGTTGAAAAAATATTTGTTATGTTTATTATGTTTCTAGGGATAGACATTTGGTTGCTTGAAACATAAGTTGTGTCTTTGTAAATACAGAAATTGCAATGGTAAGTTTGGTCACTACGGACAGAGAGCTTAAAATAGCCAAAAAAACGACAATCGATTACTTTCTTTATGTTTCACTCACAACGATGCTAATAATGGCTACCGGTATTTTCATGTATACCAAGTATACGTTTGTGACCATTAAAATTATGTAGTACTTTGTACCGTTGGTTGGATTTTTTATATTTTGTTTTCAATGTAGAAAATAAATTATAAATCTAGTTTATAGTTATTTCTATGCTATTAGATTTAATTAGGTTCACCTAGGTTTAATTAGGTTTAACAAGATTCACCTAGATTTAAGTAGGTTTAACTAGGTTCAACTAAGTTTGGAGACACTAAGGTATTATTTTGGACCTCCAGGAAATGGAAAACTATTTTGGATGTTAAAAAATTATTTTAAATGCTTTGGGACTTGTTCTCCGTATAAACAAATATTTTAATCTCCACTTGAGCTTTATATATAATATTTTAGTCTCCACTTAGCCGTCATTTTTAATGTATAATATTTTAATCTCCACTTGAGCCGTCATTCTTAATATATAATATTTTAATATCCACTAGCGCTGTTATTCTTGATAAAATATTGTTTTATTATAGTAGTTAAACCAAAATGACGGCTCTAAGTGACCAATTGACCAAAAAATGTATTTTTTCGAAATTGGTAAAATATACCGATAACTAAATTAAAAGTTTTTAAGTGAACTTACGAAAATTTGAAAATTGTATATAGAGCCCTCATATTCATATAAAAAGTTGTTAGAATAGATGCAATTTACGTGTTTTACTTACAAAGTAGACAAGAATCCACAAAGTGACCATAACAGTCTATGGTAGATGATGGACATGTTTCATATGAGAACAAATTGAATTAAAACAAGTCATACCAAATTGTACATAAATTAAAACTATTGTTACCAAGTTGTACATGAATTAAAACTAATTGCACCAAATCAAATTACATAATATAACTACAACTAAACAATATTCCTAAATCAGTCAAGCTTTTCCTTCCTATCTTTTTCTTAGCGGGGGAGGAAACATGATATTTTTTGGAGTTGGCATCTTAAACACTCCTGGGTAATCATCACGCAAAATTGATGCAACTAACCTTGGTGAAACTCTTCTTTTTTGTCTTCTTGTACTAGAGCTTGCGCGTGAGCATATATAGACTTTATTGTAAATTCTAACTGAGAAGTAAGACGAAGTCTTCGACTTTGCAACTCGTACTGCCCATTTACAATTTTCTTCACGACATTTTAAGACGTACAATGTAGTTGTTGACTTCACTATAGTAGCCTCAAAACAATTCTGATGCATTGTGTTCTCGACTAACTCTTGGAAATCTTGTTTACTTCCAAATTCTTGACCTATCGTCAACCCAATCTCATCTTCCCATTCAATGTTTTCAACAATATCTTCCGGTTGTATATCTTCTATAAGGTTAAGATCATCATATGCTACCCTCGCATTTACACCATCTTCAATGTCGACAGCATTGTCCATCCCCTCATTTAGACCATCATCGTCAATCCCCTCATTTAGACCATCATCGTCAATCCCCTCATTTACACCATCTTCTACCGGTCCAAAATTTTTCCTACCATCACTTGCAAGCTCTTCACGTGATGTATAATCATTACTTTCACAATACATTCTTGATACTTTCCCCACACTCTGTTTTTTTTCAACACTGTCAATGACCTCCACATGCAACACGCATCTACACTGATCTTTGTTAACACTCAGAAGATATCCTAACACATCATCATCATCTACGATATATGATGGCCGCTAAGGACCTGCTACCGACATACTATAACTTCACCTTAGTTTTACTGTTGATTTATCTACCATAATCTTCTTGTAGATTCTATCAACCAACACCGTATAAGTTACTTCCTCCATTGATCCCTTTATAACTAAAGTATACAATTGAGCGTCTTTCCAATTCCATTGTATCTCATCTCCATCATCCACATAGCATCCTCCATAATCAAAATAAACAACCGTGCTTCCCATTTCACAGTCACTTTCGTCTGCAAAAAAAAAACATTAGGCTCAGTTATACCTACTTATACCTAGTTATACCTACTTATACTCAGTTGTACCTTTGTACTTCCTAACTTTTGTTTACCGATTTCACTTTTATTTTACTATTATAATCCTTGAATTTTAACTATAAACCATATTGGTGAAAAAAACAAATTTAAAACTATAAACCATATTAGCCTTCACACTCAACTTAACTATCTACATGTACTCTTCGTTTATCCAAATTCTTGAGTCAAAAACCTCAACTCATGATTTCACTTCTATTTAACTATTATAATCTTTACAATTTAATGATAAACTCTGTTGTAGTACACATTCAAGTTTACTATATACATATGCTCTTTGTTTATCAAAATCTTTAGTCAAAATCCTCAACCCACTTCTAAGACGGAATCAATCCCAAATAATAAAAGTCAAGATTAATACCTCATAAAGAAAGGAGATGAAGCCAAGAAAAGTCCAGATCCGCGCAAGAAGAAGAAAAAAATCGCAGGTAGAAATGTCATAAAAATGGAGAATGTTTGAAAGAAAAAACAGAGAAAAAGGTCACTACCACCTCATAGGGAGGATGGAAAGAATAAAAGAATGTGGATCCCATTATTGTTAGGTCCAACGTCCAATCAGTACAATTCTCTTTCCTCTTTTTAAATAATATTTTAAAATAAATATTTTATGTTGATTTATTAATATTTTAATGAGGGTGTTTGATTTTAATATTATATTATTTTAGGGTTTATTGGGTTTAGAAAAAATAGGAGGTTATATAGAATAAGTGAGGTCATTTGAGAATTGGATTTTGGAAATAAGGTCCTTGGTTCAAAAGAGAACCCACCTGAAGTATTTTTCCGGTTAGATTGTTGTGGCCAAGATCCAAGCTGATATCAACAGGAAATCGACCGTACGACGATGGAATCTCGCCGGTAAATCGGTTACAAGATAGATTTAGTGTTCCGACGAGGCTTCCGAGTTCACTGAGTAACTCAGGGAGTGACCCGTTGAGACGATTGGAGGAGAAATCGAGGTGGTTGAGAAATTCCATGGACTTGATTTGGGCTGGTATTAGGCCAGATAGCGAGTTATTAGAGAGATCGATGTACCAGAGCTTAGTGGCTTGGAAGAGACGAACCGGTACAGTTTTAGAGAAGTTGTTGTGAGCAAGATCAAGCTGGATAAGCGAGTCAAGTAAACCGAGTTCAGATGGAATGTAACCGGAGAGACTTCTCCCGAAGAGTGCAAGTGAAGTGACTTGACCGTTTATATAGACGATTCCTGACCAATGGCAAGAAGTCGGGTCGGATTCAGACAAGTGGGTCATCACTCGGGTCGGATCGTTATCGATGGCAGCTTTTAGAGCAAGAAGAGATAAACGTCAGAACTAAGAGAAGAGCAAAATCTCATGCAGAGAAAGATGGAAGAAATAAGAAGTGAAAGAATCCAAAGTAATTTCATTTTCTACTTAAAGAGCTACAAATCATTCATATAATGATGCAATGAGGAGTTGCAGAGGAAAACGATAAACAGTGAAGACGAAGGAGAAGGATAAGGGATATTTAACCGAGGTTAGATTCTTTTAATGTTTCCATTGCAGCAACGCGGAGTAATGTAGTCATGATCAATTTTTTGAATTCTTTGTGCGCATGAATATGGTTTGCGGTTCCCCATATATATTTTACATGTTCCTCTTCGTTTCCTCTTATATGCATAATTAAGTTAAAATCAACTTTTAATAATAAATTATATATATTACATATTCTTCTTTAATTTGCCGTATATGACTTAGACATTTATGGTTATTTTGTTATTACCATCATATCAAACTAATAGTTAAACTACGTTATGCTAGGTTAAACTAAGTTAAACTAATAGTTATACTAGGTTATACTAAGTTAAATTAAGTTAACTAATAGGTTATGCTAAGTTAAACTAAGTTAAATTAATAGTTATACTAGGTTATGCTAAGTTAAACTATTAGTTAAACTAAGTTATATTAAGTTAAACTATGTACCTGATGTATAAGTATAAATTGTTAAACTAGGTAAACTAAGTTAAACTATGTATATTTACCAATTTTATTTTTAACGAGAAAATCCGAAATCGTAAAGGTTAACAAAAATTTTATATATTTTACATGTTCCTCTTCATTTCCCTGTATATGCATTAATTAAGTTAAAACCAACTTTTAAAAAGAAATTATGCTTGGTTACATGTTCTTCTTTAATTTGCCGTATATGCATTATACATTTATGGTTACTTTGTTATACTATCATATCAATATAAAAATAAAAAATAAATGATATTTAATATATATTACATCGTAAGACAATGTTTAATGCGTGTTAAAATACTACTTATGAATGTTAAACTGAAAATAATTTGTTTTTAATAAGGTTTAACTAGGTTATTTGTTTTATCATGAAAGTTAAACTATGTAGTAACTTTGTCCAACTAGATTCTTAGTTAAACTATCAGGTTAAACTACGTGTAAAAAGATGACGGTGCCGTTTTTTAAAATGTCGGCCATATTTTTCAAATAAAATATTAATTTAATTAATAAAACTTTTTAATAATAAATATTATATTAACATATAGTAGAAGTTAAACTTAGTTAAATTAAAGGTAAATTAAAGTTAAACTAAAGTTAAACTTAAGTAAAATGAAAGTTAAAGTGCAGCGCCATAAAACTTAATATAAAATAAAATTTAAACTACGTTAAACTAAAGTTAAACTACGTTAAGCTTAAGTTAAACTACGTTAAGCTTAAGTTAAACTACGTTAAGCTTAAGTAAAACTACGTTAAGCTTAAGTTAAACTAAGTTAAATTAAGTTAAACTATTTAAATTATGTTAAACTAACGTTAGAACGAGTTTGAAATATATGACAACAGAATGAGTTTAATGTATTAAAATTAGAATATTTATAAAATGATAATAATATAAAAATTTATTTTTCTATTTAGAATAACATATTATTTTAAAATATATTTTAAATTCAAAAATTAAATCCGCGGACAGGTCTGCTAATCTTCTTTTACTTCTTCTATATGGTGGATGTTTTTTTTATTATAGATAAACTTATTCATATATTTACATATTGTCTATGTAAACCAAAATGGAAGCAAACAATTAACTCAATTTTTTCTTGAATACTCAAATTTTCTTCACAAATCAAACTGAAGTTTCAATGCATTAAATCTCAAGAACTCAAATTCTACAAGTAAAAATCTCAAGAATTCAAATTCTTCAAGTAAAAATACTCAGCCACTTCATGCGCACAAAGAATTTTTTGAATTCTTTGTGATCGATGAATGCGTTTCATATTCTTTAAACTTATTTGTTTTATCCAGAAAAAAAACTCTAAAAATCTTGTTAGAATGCGTCAAATGTGCAATATATCATAAATTCTAAGATTGTGTATTTTTGATAAACGACGAAAAATGTCCTTTTATTTACTTTCATATCCACAAAATAAAAATGGCGGGCTAGTCGATGCAAAGAGGTGAAATTTTGAGAGAGAGGCGATCTCCTTGTAGTTTCGTGCCCCTCCCGGGCTTGCTTCCATGGAGGCGCCGCCTCCTCCGCCTTTCCATGGAGAAGCCGGAGCTCCTTCTCCGAAAGTTATTGCTTCTCACCTCGCAAAATCTCCACCAACCCGTACTATTCTCGCAGAAGATAGTTTTTCCCAGCCTCTGGGTGCTTCTGCTCTGACTTAATCGTCGAAACAAGGCCCTTATATTCGGAATGCATGCCACGTGAATCAGCCGCTGGATGCTTTGCCCGAAGCGGAGAGCAGTTTGGCCGTTAAGGATGTTCCTACGATGGTTCCTGCAACGGTCTCGGAAATCTCTGCTCCAGCTCCTTTTCAACAATCTGACACTGTCAAGGGACAAGGACCTGCGAAATCCTGGCTCTAGGTTGCAGCTAAGAATTCCTTAACAAAATTTGATTGTGAAATATCGATGTCTGGAGATAGGGGAGTTGTTTCTGTGCCTGATGAGGTCCTTCATGACACTCCACTTTGGGAAGAGTTTCTTGTGGGCAGGTTCGCTTGTCCGGCTCCTCACATTGTCAAAATTCACGTTATCGTGAATAAAATCTGGAATTTAGGTGACAAAGCAATCAAAGTTTAGGCCTATGAAGTCAATGAAATCACGGTGAAGTTCAAGCTTCGTCATGCTGGAGCACGGAACAGGGTTTTAAGAAGGGGTATGTGGAATATATGTAATCTCCCGATGATTGTTTCTCGCTGGACTCCCTTTGCGGATGATGCACAGCCCGAAATCTCTTCTATGCAAATGTGGGTTGAGCTTACAAATGTGCCTCACTCTCTTTATTCTTGGAAAGGGTTGAGTTTTGTAGTAAGTCCATTGGGGACTCTTGTGCGTCTTCACCGTGAGACTGAACTTGTATCCAACTTCGAAGAAGCAAAAATCTTTGTCGATGTTGATTTATCCAAGACTCTGCCTTCTCACTATTTTTTTAACATCCAAAATGAAGAGATCAAAGTCAACTACAATTACCCTTGGCTCCCACCTCGTTGCATTTTATGCTCCAAATGGGGACACTCATCAGAGGGTTGTATGCAGAAATTTAAACAAAGCAGTCCTCCTGTTACTAATCCACCACAGGTTCGCAAATCATCTCCTCATCAGCAGGCCAGTTATTCGACGAAGAACATTGGAAAGGCTTCTGGGACGGACGTTGAGTCTCCAACCTCAGGTTTGAAGACCCTGTCTCCATCCGCCATTGTTGATGCCGCAAAACAGAGTAACATGGGGACGACGCAGAATCTGCAAACAGCTGCTTTACACTATGAGAAACAGAGTGCTCAATCCTCTCAGAAACTGAGGTGTCAATCTTCTCCGAAACATAGGTCATCTCCGAGTAAACGGAATTTGCAAGTGTCTGGTTCGCATTCTCAGAAACAGAGTTCTCATTCTTCTCTGAAACAGGGGTCATCGCCGATTAACCAACCTGTTGTAACGTTGCAACAACTGGCCATCGACACAGGGAAGAAACAGACAGTAGATATGAATAAGTTGGCGCTTGAGGGCTCTGCATCAAAACAGAGTAACGTTATTGTACCTAATCAGTCAGTCAGTCAGTCTTCAAGGAAAGATCATGATGATGCGAGTGTAACTAACCAGTTACAATCAAAAGAAGGTAGAACGGAGCACCAAACTCATCATAACGGAACAACTGTTCCTAGTTCATCTGTGTCTACAGCAGGTCCGTTAATAGACATGGAGGAGGGAGAGTTTAGTCTGCATTCTCTGGTGCCTATGCCGTCTGATGACGAGTGGGCCGTTGTTGCTGGGAAACGATCCGCCATCATGCACAGACCTGATGCTTCGCCACAATCACCTACTCTCATCCATGGTTAAGTAAGCATAGCATCACCATCCAGATTTTCGATTTTGCAGGATCAGGTTGATGATGATACAACAATTGTATCAGCGGTCTCTCGGTCACCTTCCACGTCTGACACATTGGGGGTTTCAGAAGCTTCAGAGATTTTGAACCAGAGCAAACAACCAACTACTAAACTCAGTCAGCCTCTTGATCAAAGTATTCAAAAATCTGAGGGGATACCACCTCGTCAAACCCTTCCAAGATCATCGAAAGTGGCTCACAAGTATTTTGCAAAAACCATACAAAAGATTGGATCTTCTCAGCCAGCGGGTATCGGCAGACGGAATCCCAATAAGAAAAATTAATGTCAGGGTTTTCATGGAATATACGAGGGTTTAATCAACCAAGAAAGCATTCTATTGTTCGTAAGTTAATTCAGTCTAAATCTTTGAGTTTTGGGTGTTTGTTGGAAACTCGTGTCGATGAAAACAAGGCGCAACGTCTAGCTTATTCAACCTTTGGTAACTGGTCATTGGCAACTAATTACGAGTATAGTCCTCTTGGACGGATTTGGGCTGTTTGGGCTCCATCAGTGCATCTTGAGGTAGTTGTTTCTACTTCTCAGCATATCACGTGTCTGATTCAGCTTGGGGATGGCTCCGCTGACTTCTTGTGCACCTTTGTCTATGCATCAAATGGTTTAGAGGAGCGTAGAGAGCTCTGGCGTGATCTTCAATCAATTCATATTAACTCGAGATTCCGGGATAAGGCATGGATGTGCCTTGGTGATTTAAATGAGGTTCTTGATATTTCTGAGCATTCTTTATCGTCGTCTATTCATGTGGACCTCCCTGGGATGCGTGAGTTTCAGGATCTGGTTAGATACTGCTCCTTTAGTGACTTAAATTACCATGGTCCGCTCTACACGTGGTGTAATAAACGAGATGAAGGTTTGGTTCGCAAGAAGTTAGATAGGGTGATGATTAACTTCCTTTGGTTTCAACAAGCAACAAACTCTTTCTACCTTTATGAAGCTCATGGCTGTTCTGACCACCTCTGTGCGGTTGTCTCCCTTGTTGGGGCTCTCCCCAAGCCTAAAGTCCCATTTAAAGTTGTCAATGCCCTCCTCACTATGGCTGAGTTCACTCCAATGCTTGAAGCTTTCTGGGCTGTTTTGACTCCGCTCTATCACTCCACTTTCGCCTTATACCATTTCTCTAAAAAGCTGAAGCTTTTTAAGCCTCGAATCCGTGAGTTAGGGTGGCACCGGTTTCATCACCTATCTGCCCGGACAGCCGCTGCTTTTCAGAATCTTTGTGCTAAGCAGCTCGCCACTTTAGATGCACCTGATGCTACACGAATCCATGAGGAATCTCAGGCCTATGCGATTTGGGATTCAGTTTCGACCTTGGAGGAGCAGTTCTTAAGTTAAAAGGTTGAATGTTGGAGATAAGAACAATAAGGTGTTTTATAACGCAGTCAAGGAGCGAGAAGTGCGCAACACAATCAATGCTGTCCAATCTCCGGACGGGAGGCACTTCACGACCAAAGAGGATATCCAAGCGGAAGCCATCAGGTATTATTCCTCTCTTTTTTCCTTGCACGTAAATGGCGGAACAAGGAGTTTTGTGGAGGAGCTGGCTGGAGTACTCAACTTTACATGTTCGGAGGAGGACAAGGAAGCCGTCTTACGGGAGGTAACGGAATTGGAAATTAAAACTACTCTGTTTTCCATGCCATTGAATAAATTCCCAGGTCCTGATGGGTTTACAGTGGAGTTTTTCCGAGCGGCATGACCTATTATTGGCAAGGATCTAGTGGTTGCCATCCAATCATTCTTCATATATGGCTTCTTACCGAAAGGCATGAATGCCATGATCTTGGTTTTGATTCCGAAAAAAACAAGTTTGATTGGTATGAAAGATTATAGACCTATCTCGTGTTGTAACGTAATCTATAAGATTATTTCCAAGCTAGTGGCAAACAGGTTGAAGGCTATCCTTCCAGGGTTTATCACGCAAAACCAATCAGCTTTCATTAAAGACGGTTACATGCTGGAGAATATCCTTCTCGCCTCCGAGATAGTCAAGGACTATCACAAGCCTAATCTCTCGTCCCGTTGCACAATGAAGATCGACCTCTCCAAGGTCTTTGACTCGGTTAATTGGGATTTCCTCCTCAATATCTTCACATCCCTCTAGCTCCCACCAATCTTCATTTGATGGATTCAGGCCTGTGTTACCAGCCCTTCTTTTTCTATTCAGATTAACGGTGAACTGGTAGGTTTTTTCGGCAGCCAACGAGGTTTACGGCAAGGTTGCTCCCTCTCACCTTACTTATTTTTTATATGCATGAATGTTTTATCTTGTATGCTTGATAAGGCTGCGAGGTTGGGTAGCTTTGGCTATCATCCGGGCTGTAAGAACTTGAATATTACTCACCTTTGCTTTGCTAACGATATTTTGGTCTTTTCGGATGGGAGAATAAGATCTATTCAGAGAATTTTGGATGTTTTCGATTGTTTTGGAAGCTTGACTAATTTTTGGATGTCTGCCTTCCGCCTTCTAAATGCGTGTATTAGAGAAGTGGAAAAGCTTTGTTCGTCTTTCCTTTGGTTAGGTACAACTCTAAACCCAAATAAAGCAAAGGTTTCTTGGCAGGAGGTTTGTAAACCCAAGACGGAAGGAGGACTTGGATTAAGGCATATGGGAGATGTGAATAAAGTTTATTGTTTCAAGTTGATTTGGTGTATTCTTTCATCACGCCAGTCTCCTTGGGTCAATTGGATTCACATGCATTTAATTAGAGAAGGCTCGTTCTGGTCGTTAAACATTCCAACGAGTGCTGGCTCGTGGATATGGCGAAAGCTACTTAAATATCAAGCCCAGGCTAAGGAGTTTCACAAGGTAGAGGTAAGGAATGGTTCTCACACTTCTTTCTGGTTAGATGATTGGTGCTCTTTGGGTCGGCTCTTTGATACTCTAGGGGTCCGTGGAAGTATAGATTTAGGAATATCATCTTCAGCTACATTAGATGACGTTTTTCTCAGCCATAGGCCTCGGCAAAGGAGATCTCATATCCTTAATCTGATTGATGCTGAAATTCTACAATGGAAAAACAACTCCTCCTTGGACCTGGACATCCATCTTTGGTGAGGTAAGGAGGGTAAGTTCAGACCAAGGTTCTTGTCTAAAGAGACCTGGAACCAAGTTAGGGATTCATCCCCGAGTGTAAGTTGGACTAAGGGAGTTTGGTTCACTCATGCAACTCCGAAATTTTCTTTTATTGCTTGGCTTGTTGCTCTTAATCGTTTGTCTACAGGGGATAGGATGAGCCTTTGGAGTTCAACCGCTAATTCAGACTGCACCTTCTGTTCATCACAACTAGAGTCGGTGTACCACTTATTTTTCTCATGCCCTTTCACCTCTCACATTTGGCATCGATTGGTCAATAGGATACTCCTCCACAGGTATACCACCTGTCTTCACACCTTATTCACTAACATTTTGATCTCAGGAGACAGGACTGCTTCCTCCTTCCTAGTTAAATATGCTTTCCAAGTGGCGATTTACTATAGAAGTTGTGTCATCTATTATATTCCAGCATGACTGCTCACGTCGGGATAATATGGAGGGAGCGCAACCGCAGGCGCCATGGAGAGACTGCATTATCAGCAGCTAGATTGCTCAGAAGCATAGACCAATTGATTAGAAACCGTCTATCAACTCTACAAGCGAAAGGGATCCTCCTTGATGGCCTCCAAGATTGGTTTGCAACCAGCTTTTAAGCTCTTCGGTCTTAGATTAACTTCAATGATTATACGTCTTATTAGCTATCTTGGAAGTTGGTTTGTACTCTTTTTCTCACTCTTCGGTTTTGTCCCAATTGGGTTTTCCGGAGAGGGATTTTAACGAGGCAACCACTTCCAATTATTTAGAGCTTTTCTATTTTACCTTCTAAACATTCAGCTACAATTGTTGTAAAAAGGTGTTTTTTCTTGAATATAATTTTACATAATATTCAAAAAAAAAAATGATTTGAATTAATAATAATATACTAATATAGAGTTTTAATTATAATACTGGGGTTTTGTAGTTCTTTAATTATTATTTATTGTTAGAACTTTAAAGTTTAGTTATTGACTGATGCATGTGGGTTCTGGTTACATTTTTAAAGTTTTGTCTGCGTCGATGATGTCTAGGATCGTTGGATTTATAGGATTAAAAGAAAAGGAAAAGGCTAGAGTTGCAACTTAGTCATTTATGGCTTTCGAAGACATCAATCTCCATTCCCATATCCTCGTATTATTGTTGTTCTTCATTTGCTTCTTGTAAAATACTTTTGCATTGACTAGAAAGTCTTTTATCAAAAAATAATAATGTAGTGCCCTCCAACTATAGTGACCATTACAATATTTGTGATTTTCCTTTATTTACAAAGTATTAAAAAATATACTACCGAACCAAACCCCAAAGGCCCATTATTTACAAACTAATGAAGTGGCTGAGTATTTTTACTTGTAGAAATTGAATTCTTGAGATTTTTACTTGTAGAATTTGAGTTCTTGAGATTTAATGCATTGAAACTTCAGTTGGATTTGTGAAGAAAATTTGAGTATTCAAGAAAAAATTGAGTTAAATGTTTGCTTCCATTTTGGTTTACATAGACAATATGTAAATATAGGAATAAGTTTATCTTTAATAAAAAAAAACATCCACCATACAAAAGAAGTAAAAGAAGATTAGCAGACCTGTCCGCAGATTTAATTTTTGAATTTAAAAAATATTTTAAAATAATATGTTATACTAAATAGAAAAATAAATTTCTATATTATTATCATTTTATAAATATTCTAATTTTAATACATTAAACTCATTCTATTGTCATATATTTCAAACTCATTCTAATGTTAGTTTAACATAATTTAAATAGTTTAACTTAGTTTAACTTTAACTTAACGTAGTTTAACTTTAGTTTAACGTATTTTAACTTTAGTTTAACGTAGTTTAACTTTTATTTTATATTAAGTTTTATGCAGCTGCACTTTAACTTTCATTTTACTTAAGTTTAACTTTAGTTTACCTTTAGTTTAACTAAGTTTAACTGCTACTATATGTTAATATAATATTTATTGTTAAAAAGTTTTATTAATTAAATTAATATTTTATTTAAAAAATACAGCCGACATTTAAAAAAATGGGCGCTGTCATCTTTTTACACATAGTTTAACCTAATAGTTTAACTAAGAATCTAGTTGGACAAAGTTACTATATAATTTAACTTTCATGATAAAACGAAAAACCTAGTTAAACCTTATTAGGAAAAAATTATTTTCAGTTTAACATTCATAAATAGTATTTTAACACGCATTAAACATTGTCTTACGATGTAATATATATTAAATATCATTTATATTTTATTTTTATATTGATATGATAGTATGACAAAGTAACCATAAATGTATAAGGCATATACGGAAAATTAAAGAAGAACATGTAACCTAGCATAATTTCTTTTTAGAAGTTGGTTTTAACTTAATTAATGCATATACAGGGAAATGAAGAGGAACATGTAAAATATATAAATTTTTTGTTAACCTTTACGATTTTGGATTTTCTCGTTAAAAATAAAATTGGTAAATATACATAGTTTAACTTAGTTTACCTAGTTTAACAATTTATACTTATACATCAGGTACATAGTTTAACTTAATATAACTTAGTTTAACTTAGTTTAACTTAGCATAACCTAGTATAACTATTGGTTTAACTTAGTTTAACCTAACATAACGTAGTTTAACTATTAGTTTGATATGATGGTAATAACAAAGTAACCATAAATGTCTAAGTCATATACGGCAAATTAAAGAAGAATATGTAAATATATAATTTATTATTAAAAGTTGATTTTAACTTACTTAATGCATATAAGGAGAAACGAAGAGGAACATGTAAAATATATAATTTTTTGATAACCTTAACGATTTTGGAAAAATTTAAATTGGTAAATATACATGGTTTAACGTAGTTTAACTTAGTTTACCTAGTTTAATAAGTTTAGATAGTTTAACATCGTTTAACATAATTTAACTAGTTTAACTAGTTAAGATCGTTTACATGGTTTAACAAGTTATACCAAATACGTCACATACACATCCAGCAACATAAAAACTATTACAAGTCTTATTTGAACACATTGACATAAAATTGATAATTATAACTTACTTTAACATAGTTTAACATAGTTTTACTTAGTTTAACATAGTTTAACAAATTCCAACAGAGTTTAACCTGGTTTTGTACCTAATACATCACGTATACCTATTACATAGTATAACAGACATTAACATGGTTTAACAACAGAGCATGTATGCATGCAACCCAACCCAGATCAACTCAATCCAAACCCAGCTTTGACAAAGAGCTAAAACCCAAACTCGAAATGAAGCTATAACCGATAAGGAGCACTAAGTAACCAAAAAGAAAGAGATTTAAACTCACCTACAAATTTTTGAAAAAGAAGGCTGATGTTTCCGACAAAAATTAGCGGTGTTGAGCAGAGGATTAGCGGTCGAGAGCTTCGCTGTTGTAGAAGAAAGAGAACAGAGCTTCGATATTGTCGAGAATGTCGTTGTGTCCTCGTCGTGTGTCATTGTCGTCATCGTCGTGCGTCGTCGTCGTCGTCGTGCGTCGTCGTCGTCGTCGTGCGTCGTCGTCATCGTCGTGCATAGTCGTTGTTGTGTTTTGGTGTTTTCGAGAGCTTTGGTGTTGTCGAGACCTTCGGAGAAGACGGATTTTATTTTCGTTGTTGTCGTTGAGTGTCGTCATTGTCATTGTCGTTGTCGTCACGTTATCGTCGCTGTCGTCGACGTCGTCGTCCCATCGTCATCGTCGTCTTCGAAATAACAGAGATGCCGTCAAATTAAAGAGAGAAGAAAACATTAAATTGAATTTTATTTTGATTAAATATAGTAGATAATGAAAAATTAATTCGATTTGACTATTAAAATTAAATTGAGTTTGGTTTATTAAAAAAGAAACGTGGAGTGATGGAGTGGTGAAGTGTGGGCCCCTTCATTAATGATTAGACAAAGAAATACAATATTTTATTGCAAGAGTATAATTGAATTATCACAAATATGGAGGTTAGTGAAGGTCATATAGATCACATGGTCAAGTAGATCTCTTTTGTTTTTTTAAGGTCAGTCTGGCAATTGATCCCTTCAAAAGCCGTGCTGGTTTAATATACCTACGAGAGTTTCATCTCGAGAAGAAAATAGCATGGGGAATTATTTTCGGATGATGTGGCGAAATAATATCATTGTTTGGACTCAGAAATAGGTCTTGTCAGTTTTCTAATTTACACCATTCTTTTACCTTCTTTCAAATTTGCTCATTTTATATAATTTATGGTGTTTGGAAACAATACAAATTTATGACTAATAGATCCTAATCATTTAATCTATAAATTAATTAATCATGTCTAATAAACACCGTGAAGATGCATCAAAATTAGTGAAACCCAATTGTGTAACAAGGTAAGGATTGGTGCTTGCAAGCTAATAGAACATACTAGTAAAGTGATCAAGGTTAATGGCTATTAGTCATGTATGTGATTGCGGACCAAGACACAAACACTTTTTGCAGCATTTGGCCCTTTGATATACCGATCTTTTAAGTTAGCTTTGACTTTTCCAGTTGTCACAGATAGAGTTGAGAAATATTTTGCCACAATAAACATTGTGAATATAGTCCAACTTAAATAAATCGGTGACGAGTTTTTGTAGTTTGTATGTCTAACGTGTTTGAGTTGGTTAATAGAAAATAAATATTATGTTTCATACATTTGTAAGCTCACATCACTTTTGCAATAGATAATGTTATAAGTTTGACTATAAGAATCTTCTTTGAGTTTATGCTGTCAAACCGGATCCGCGTATAGTTTTTACCTCTTCATTTTAAATCGTGAAAATTTGCACCTCTTCCCTAAACATTACGGTGCTATCTGATTCTTCACAACTCCACATCTGTAACTAAAATCTGACTTTTTCGTTTAGTTTAACATTGCGTTTATTGTACCGCAACACACATTAATCCATTTCAAAAAATTTGACCTGACAAACCAGTGGAACACAATTGACTCTCTCTAAATGATTTAGAGACTATCAGGGAAACGTAAGAGACTCTCTGAATTCGATTTGAGGAAAAAAATCACTTTAGGGTCATCAGAGATTGAAGGCTGCAAATATATCATAACCAATCAGCTTCTGGATCAAAACTAGATCGAAATATTAGGAGAAAACTATTGTAGAAAAGGATATGAAGCATCCAGATTTTTGTGGCAAAATTTGGACGAGATTTAGATTAATTAAACGGTTTGAATATGAAGTTGAAGAACCAATTTTTGACCATATCGATTTAAGAGAGGATATGTTGGGCCTGTTCTTTTGGCAGCCACAGGCAGCTGCGGCTGCGGCTTGAGACCTGCGGTCAGACACTGCGATTCTTGTTCGTTTAATAGTTGCGCGTCTGGTCGTAGCGGCAGCCGCAGGATCCTGCGTCAGGTAAATGAACAGAAATTGGCCGCAGTCGCAGCCGCAACAGTACCAAACGCAACAATACCAGACACGCCGCCAGATTTTTTCAGCGGCTGAAAATTTCTGACGCAGCGATCTGCGTCAACAGCAGCGTTTGACCACAGGAAGCTGTGGCTGACAAACGAACATCATTTGGCCGCATACCGCTGCCGCAGGTACTTGAGGCTACCAAACGAATAGACCCGTTGTTTTCTTGAAAGTCTCTAAATGATTTAGAGGGTTTCAATTGTGTGTTGTGGACTTGAATGGCTTTGTCGGCAGATATTTTGAAATAGTAATGCCAATCGCGGCACAGCAGACGCAATTTTACAGTTAACTAAACGAAATCGATTTTAATAACATATATGGAATTGTGAAGAATTGGATAAATCGTTGGCTCCGTTCTTACGTTGAAAGGAGTAATACCATTTTTATTTTGAACAAGACGCCTGTAATATTAATTGATTTTTTTGTTTAAATGTGAAATTAATATTAATATGTGAAGTTTAATTACATGGATCAAAACTGCATACATGATAAATCGTCATTATGATAAATCGTCATTATGCTCGAGTCGAATTCTAACACGGACTAAGACCGCTGAGATGACTATCCGGAATATAGTTCAGTGAGGAGTGTAGTTCACTTATATTATTTGTGTTGCTCACTTTATCCGTTAAAATTGCGAATTCTCTTTATTACAAAACTATCGATGTATGACTATGTTGACTATAGTTCACATTTTAGTATAATTAATTTAAAAGGTTGGTCAAGTTTCACTCATGCCAAATTAATTTATTTCTTATTTAGATAGGAATGAAAATACAAAGAATAAACAAAATTCAAACATTTTTAGTGTGTATATTGAAACATCATCAAACCTAAAATAAAAATCTGACAACTCTAGTTTATATACTTTTGGAACATATATAATCCAAAAATGTAAAAAAAAAAAAAAATTCTTAATCACTTTTATATCTTATAATTAAAAGGTTGAAGCAAATTATATATTTTTTAAATTGTTAGTAAACTTAATTTGAATTCTACATTATACTAAGCTATCATTATAGCTAAAATTGTTGTACCTCATGATTTTATAAGAATTTAATTTCGATGTAGTGATTAACAAACTTAATATATTTTAGTCAAAGGAAAGCATTAATGTTCAAATTTTGAATAAATAAATAAAAATGGACTAAAATTAAGTTTCAAATGAATTTTATATAGAATTACCATAATTGACAACATTTCTGTTTATTTCGCTTCCTCAAAAATTGCATTTATTATCGGCTCTAACAGCTTTGGCTACCCTTTTGTATTGAGTTTCTATGAGCTTAATTGGCAGCCAAAAACAAAATTGCATTTAATTTATATAAAATTTTGATTCAAACACATTAGCCTTCCATTTATAAAAGTCAGAATATAAATATTTTTTCTTAATATAAGCGAAATTTGAAGTACTCTTAAAGTAAATTAATTTTCATTTAATTCTAGTTTGACTCTAGTCTCTATATATATCATTAGTTTATGAGAACATTTTTGAAAAATTAAAAGAAGACACATAGACCATTGTAGGTACCAAGAAGAAAAAGGTACGTGTTCTTTCATATGTAGATATGTATATATTTATGTTTTATTAACTAATGTAAAGAATCATGTTACACCAGTTTGATCCACACATACATTTTTCTCTTTTGCTTTTAGCATGTTTGTTCATATATTTATAGATAAACTAAAAAATTTGGCATAGCAAACTCAATACTAGCTTAGTTTTCGCAAAATGTACCCACATTTTTTGTCGTAATATTTCCTTCATATATGTTAGAGAAAATTCATTATAAAAGAGGCTTAACAAAAAATTTGTCCATCTATACCTTTGTTTTTGTAAATTGTCACTTTTTCCTAAACTACCCTTACTACTAAATTAATACCATTTTAAAAAAAAACAACCATAAAAACATGTAAATACACACCTATTAAGAAGATTCGAGGAATAAAAATTTTCATTTTAGACAGTTTTAAGTAGGTTTTTAGCTTGATGAAAGTTGTTTTGAAATTTCTAGAATAGGTATTCTGACAAGATAAAATTATTAAATTACGTATTCTAACATTTGTTCATGGTTTGAAAATATTAAATTACGTATTCTAGCAATCGTTCATGTTCTACGATTTTTAGAATAGAAATATTAGAATAACTATTCTGAATTATTTAGAATACACATTCTGATTTTTTTAGAATACTTATTATAATAGTTGTACATGATCTAGAAAATTTAGATTACGCTTTCTAGCAAGTAGAATACATATTCTGATAATTTTAGAATATGTATTCTGAAAAAATTAGAATATTCGAAAGGATAATGAGTGAATTTTAAAATTATTTAAAATATATCAAAGATAATGACTAAATGATTATTTGTAATCGTAAATAATTTAAAAATAATTTCACTTATTAAATAAAAATGCTATTTAAAGTTATTAAATAATTTATGTTATTAAGTAAAAATTGTATTTATTTTAAAATTATTTATTTGTTAGATTAAGTAAAAATTTAGTTTTGACGATATTTGTTGTTGTTCTTCTTCTCTCCTTTGACGCCTTGTGCTTCATGTAGAAGATTTTTTAACTCTATATCAGCCGTTGCCGCCATAATACGGTCTAGACCATCAAACCAACTTCACTGCCTCTCATTCTCCTCCTAGATTCTCTGATTTTGGCGACAGCGGCCATGGCCATCAGCAATTCTTCGATCCTGAATCTCAAAGTCACTGTGTCCAACATGAGATCACAGATTCTGAATATAGCAATAGTCATCATCCCCAAGCTGACATGGCAAGTCCTGTTAGAGAAGAGAGAGAGGTTACTGAGCATGTCAAGGTTGATTTGTCTGAGTTTACGTTCAAAAAGTGATAGGACTTCTATAGTTTTTGCATGCTGTTCATTCTTTGTAAATGATATAATCTTGGGAATGAACAACACTCCTCTTTCTTTCTTTATTTTTCTTCTATAATGAATTTTGTTGTAAGCTCCAATATCTAAACGCTTTATTATATCATATCATTATTAGTAGACCATAATTTCATCTGCTCAACAAATATATCATAAAGCACCACTGATTAAGACTTGCTTTTGTTAATGCCTTAGCCTTCAATCAAATAAGATGATTTGATTTGGGTGGATGTGGATACTGTGTTCTGGAAGCAGAGCAAAAGGACCTTTGATGTCTCGGATATTATACTTAAAATCATAACATATGGTCATATCATTACCATTGAGACATTGATTGATCGTATGATACAGTGTATGGAACAAACCTATACACTTAAATCTCTAGTCTTTCTCTTTGGAATCTCACCCTCTTACTAAGGAAACATTTGCTTGTGGCTTGGCAACAATATATATAAGATGCTCAATAATATACATTAGATACTTTTTCTTCAGTGTCAGTGTGAGATGATCAGGTAGGAAGTGCGACTAGAGCAGTCAGAGATAAGTAGTTGATGTAACCTTCAGAGACCGAGATCACAAACCGATGGCGAGCAAGAGCAGTGGTGGTGACATAGCTAACTAAACAGTCCTTGATCCTTTGATGGATACAGATCTAATCGAACCTTCTCCTCCTATGTTAGATATGTTGACTAGCTCGAAGTAGTCTCTTCCGTTTATTCTGAATCTCACTCCCCCTTTCTTGAGACAGCTTACTCTGTTTTTCTAAGAACAAACAAAAAACAGAGACATCATTAGCATTTAGAGATTAAAATAATTAATTAAAAACCTCTAAACCTTAATAAATTCAATATATGGATGATTATCATGATAATGATGAAGATGGTATCGTATTTGTTTTTGTTTTTAATTCTGACCTTTGGAAAATGACGGGAACGATTCCTCCTCTGTAAATTCCAATATTTTCCCAAGCGGGTTGTGCCATGTCAAAATGTTTTAGCGGCGGATTGCACCATCCATCATTGTTGTTGGGTAGAGCAAAGTTAGCTGGGCAGAAATTGGTGGTTGTGGCGATCACCGAAGCTCCTTTCTTGCACCAGCTTGAGTCCACCGCATAATCACACGATATCCTATAGCATTGTCCACAAAAAGCTCCATCGTTAAATTTTATGCATCGCCAGGAAATGATAGCATTTCACATGCAAATGTTCTAGCAATGAGCCGCCTAATAAAACTAACTAAAAGTATTCAAAATGCAAAAATCTCCCAAACACCAATAAACAAAATTGAAAAGATTCCAATCTTCTGAAACCAACAATATAAAAATATTTTCCTAAAGTGAAACCAAAGTAATAAAGAGGTTCCAGAGACTAAAAATCCTCAATAAAAACACTTAGAATGAAGAGCAGAGTACAAAGTAAACTTGTGAGCAAAGAAAAGAGAGACAGATTGAGAGTAAACTCTAACAGAAAGAGATTTTACCTTTGTCTAAAAATCATCATCGTCTTCCTCGGGCATATGCTTAGCAAGCTCTTCTTCTTGTTGCTTCCTCTCTCTCCTCTTCTGATTGCTCTCTTTCTCCTTATGAGTGTTAGGAGGAAACCTCAATGCTCTGACCGCTTCGTTATGCATGTTGAGGCAGAACGCAATTCTTGAGTTGAATGCTGTTTGTGGCTCATTTGTCGAGTAGATGTCCCTAGTTTCTTTAGAGACCATGCATCCATTTTTGTGATCGATGGTCACATCAATCGCTCCATCGTGTATGGCCTTCGCCACAATGCTTTCTGCATCAGCCACAGGATTTTCAGAGTTGAGCCTCAGCTTTTTGGCAACATCGGGTAGGGAGATTCTCGAGTATGAGATGCTTATATTGCGCAGACCCATCATGATGACATTGTGACGGAGTCTCACGATAAGGTTGTGCGTTCTGTCCTGAGCAAACGTGTCAGAGAACTTCTCTTGAACAGCTCCAAGTCACCAATCCTCATAGCTTGCAAAATTGAAACAGATTAGTAACTGTAAGCCTCAGACACGAAGTATATTGTTGCATCATATATCACTAAAAGGCAATAGTATATAGTGAGACAGATCCCTTAGCCAGAAATTGTATACTCTCTATAATTTGAGGCGCAGAAAACAACAGTAGCGAAAAAATGTCACAAGAGACCACAAAGAAGTTGTGACAGAGGAGTAATGTCTAGGCCAACAAGTGAAATTAGTAAAGAGGTTCAAAAGTAGAGGTGAAGTAGTTCATGCTAATACCAGTTTAGTTATCCGCTACTAATAAAATTTAAACAGGTCACAGCAGCAAGAATATGAAGGTGGACTCACATTAGTTAACTCAAAGTAAGGCCTAAGGGCCTTCTCCATCCCTTTTTGAGTGAAGATGGACCGTTCTGGTATTTCTCCCAGCAGAAGACGAACCAGAATCGCCCATTTATTACACTGAATCCTAAAGCCTATAGCTATTATACGAGCTTTCCTGGCAGCCTGAAGGAGGCTCTCTTACGCATCAGTATAATCAGTCTTTGAAATACTTACCCGCGAATTTCAGCAAGATCATCGGTTTGCTTGTAACTCAGGGAATAGTAAAAATAGATTCTTGAGGCAATCACATCAATGATCCTTCTGTTCACATTCTTGAGGCGGGCAATGCTTGCCGAGGAACAAGCTTTGGCCTAACATATGATTAAAAGCATCCCATGAAACTAAAACCACAACAGAAAAATAAATTTATGAAAACCCCAAAAAAAGCAGCAGCAGTAACCTCGTTGTACTTTTTCTGATCAATCAGAAATAGAAGAACAATGAAGTAGCAGTAAATCTCAAGCTCTGCAGGTAGGTGCTTAGATGGAGCAGCTTCAGTAGCCGATGAAGCTGTATCAACTTCCATGTCATGTTCATCACCCTAAATCATTATAAGCTCAACATTTCAGTCTCTAAGCCATTTTATATTTCAGAGAACCTGTCGTTTACAACATCAAATAATCATCATAACATGAATCTAAACTCCATGAAACCAGAAGCTAATAGAAACAGTATATTACGAAATCAAAGTGAAGAACCTAAAACCCATAAATACCTTAAGAACAAAGGAAGAAAGGCGAGAGTGGGCTTCAGATCCTAGAACCAAAGCGAAATCCAAGAATGAAGAGAGCATCGAGCCGGTGAGTTATCACCTAAGGCCTATAGTGAGACGCAGAGCACGAGCAATACGACGAACCTCCTTCGTATAAGACTCAGTATCAATCAGTGCTACAATCTCCTTCAAATCTGGGAAAAAAAGAAGAATACCAAAAGGTGTAAAACACAGAAGAAACTTTAGCAAATTATCGCGAATTAAAGCGTGTAGATCGAGATTTACGCTGCATCATGGAGGTACTAGAAGAGATGATCAATTGAGAAGGGGTCTGGTTATCTTTCATTTGTACGTTCTGAATCATCCTGTCCAAATCTCGATACTCATCACAAAAGACAAGAGAAGGTTAGGGTTTTTGCAGAAGTTGCAGCTAATCCGGTGAGATTTCACGGATTCGATTGAAGTTTCTAAAAATTAGTTGACTGAGAAAGACAGAGAGAGAGGGGGAGAGAGCTTACTAAGTTCACAGAAGGGAATTCGCCGAGAAGAATGTGATGATGGATCAGATTTAAAGAACAGTTGATGCTGCTAAGACTCTTTTTGTTTGTCGGAGCCCCCGCCAGAGGAGATCGTGTGCTTTGAAGAGAAGAGAAGAGTTTTTAGTTTTTAGGAATTTTATTATTTTTTGGTTTTTTTTTAATTTTATATATATATCATCTAAAATTAATAAAAATATATTTTTAAAATCAAATTTTTTTTTAAATGAGAAGTTTTGATATGTTTTATTTTAATTAAAAAAATTAGGAAGGTAAAATAGGATTAAATATTTTAAAAAGATTAAATGAATAACTTTTATAAAAAAAAAGTTTAGATAGACAAATTTGTTGATTGCAACACTGACTAATACTGGGTCGTATAAGGAGGTTCGTCGTATTGCTCGTGCTCTGCGTCTCACTATAGGCCTTAGGCGAAAACTCACCGGCTGCAATCTCCTTCATTCTTGCACTCACATATTCCACAACAATTACTAAACAATTATATCCAGAAAACACAATAATAATGAAATTTAGCACTTAAATCTTCTTTCACACAAACTCTGAAAATTCAAAACAAATAACTTAAGATTATGATCACAAAAAATATTCCAAACAACAAAATTTAAGACTGAATATCTTAAGCTCCTAATGTAAATGTCACCGAGATCAAATAACCATAGGTTTTGGGCCACGACCGCAAAACTGCAACACATTATTTATAACTAACTATTTCCAGTTGAAGCTGGAACTTGACCATAAAGATTGCAATTTTAATTAAGGGAAGGTTTTGAAGATGTTGGAGTCTAAAGATTCCATTATCTGGGTGAAATAGCTGTTGAGAGAAATGGAATAAAGGTTAAGTGAAATCACCTCTCCATATTTAGCATCGCATGTGACGTCCACAACTGGTAATTAGCACTTCGGCCATACCAAAGACTCAGAAACTCATCTTGAACTCTGGTCATTGCGGCATTAGCGGAGCGTAGAGGAAACAAGGTTGTATAATAGAATGCATATCAAGAAGAAGATATAATAATAACAATGGCTTTGCACCAATCATAACTTTTTGTGTGTAGAGTAAGAGGTTATGTAATACTTTTGCATGCGGCTTTGTCCTTTAAATGAGATAAACTTACTGATTTTGTGGAGTTCTTGACTCGCCAATAGGCTTGCCTCATCCTATTCATTGATTTGTCAAGTCTTTGGCTTCGGTTAATAATAGTATTATTAACAGAAGAAAAATCATGTAAAGGAGCTTGATTTGGTAAGTCATCCTACTCATAATTCCAACGAATATTAAAGGAGAAAACAAAAATGTGAATAATTATTTTATTGAACAGTTAAGAGTGAGTTGATCTTACAAGTCGGAAAATTAATTTATCCCTACAGTCATGAGTTGGTCATGAGTCTTGTGTCTGTTGACCCTCTTAATGGGATGAAAATAACATGAAAGTAATGCCGAACCCTTCAAGACGTAAATAATTATCTCTCAATTTACGACAACCTCTTAATCAACAAATATTTTTCTTGTTTTCTGTTCTCGAAACCTTCTCTCTCCCTCTGTGACGTATGTATCTCTTCTCTAAAGATATTTCTAAGCAAGAAGATTCATATATACTCATATGAGCTTTAATAAGATAGAAGTAGAAATAAAAGACTCAAATCCAAATAGCTCATTAAAGAGTTTTATTGTGCAATGAAAGTAAAGGAATAAAGAAGCTTGTTGTCACCAAGAATAAAAGATTTGCAATTGATTCATAAGAGTTTAGAAAATGATACAACTCTCTGCTTGATATTCAATGTTCTCATATATTGCATATTTATATTAATCTAAACTTGCTATGAAATCCTAATCTATATGAGTTTGCAAATTTATATTGAGTCATAAAATTGGTTTTAGTTGGGCCTTTATGTGTGCTTCAATATTCTAAACCCAGAAGACTTTTGGTTTCATCTCTTCATTGTTTTTCCAGAAGTTTTATACTAGGTCAGATTTAATTTCCCAACAAAAAAACCGATTACAAGTTACTATGACATCAGCTACGTTATTCTTTCTGTTTTTTTTCTGGGTAGAAAAACTACGTTGTTCAAATATCATAATTTATAAGCTTTGAAACCAAATGGTTTTAGTTTTTCATTATGATAGTAGTCTAATGTTATTCCTTGTACTAAAAACTCGGTTTTGTCTTTTATTAACTATTTACCATTCCTCATGTGATGTTACTGTGTTTGAACATTTTGTTCTAATTTTTGCTTAGCTTAATTATTACAGAGTTTTCCACTGTTTAAAAATGTGCTCTTGATGATGTTGGAAATATACGTATTTGGGAAAATTTAGTCTTCTTGCTTGCTCATTGAACCATGCATCTGAGGGATTTGAGGATTGTTTTTCATAGGGTTTTTGAAAGTATGTCTTGGGTAAGAGCACTTTTTGAATCATCATAATGAATAAAACAATAAACACAACATTAGAGCCATACATAATTGATGAAAAAAAAAACCATACCTAATCATAGAAAGCTCTAATTTTCTTTTATAAGCATGTGCCTGGAAAATCACCCAAACTATAAGTAGGTAACTGGAAAATAATCCAAACATCAATATTTAGAATTTTTTTAGATTCATGATCCGCATAATCAATAATTAATATTTTTATTAATCTTTAATTTTTTCTTGTTTATTCAAAAAGAGTTATATTCCTTAATACATCCACGCTGAACATTTTGGTGATAAAACCATTCGTAAATATGATGTGGACATTGATCCACTAGTTAAAAAGAAAATAAACAAAAATAAAGATCAAAGGATGTGAATGTAAGATACGTACTGTGAGGGAGATTTTTTTTGTGAGGGTCTTCCTTTGACATGTTTTCCATTCGATTGCATGAATCTACATACAGTTATGAGTATATAAATACATATATAAGTTAAACACACACAAATGGTGTGGACACTCACTACACGAAAACATTTTTTTTGCTATAGCAAATTTAGTCGCTACACCGTCGCTAATATTAAATAGGAAACGAAAATGCGACTGATAATATGTTTCGAAAATCGCGCATCGCATAATCAGTTCGTCACCTTTTAGTCACTAAAAATACTACAGTTAAGCGACTGAAATAAAACGTCGCCAATATTGCAACATCGACTTGCTACACTTTGGCAACTACATATCAGCGACAAAAATGTAACAATAATTTATGGAGTAGTAAATTTTATCTACCACACTCTGTAGTAGCAAATTTGTAGCATATAATTTTTGTCTAGTTGGCGACAGCACAATTCTTAGTCGCAAACATTTAAACTAATTACTATTATAATACGGAGGAACAGTACTAATTTGTTTATAAAAATTTCAGTAAGCAACGAAAAAGCGACAGTCATGAATTTCGTTATAGTAAAGCGACTACAGATGAATATGTCTGTTTAAATTAATTAAAACAAAACAAAACAATTACGAAAAAAAATAAATAAAACCTAGAATCAAAACTAAAATTCAATTCTAATTGCAATAAATATATAAGTTTAAATTCACAAAGTATAAATTCAAACCAAAATAAGATTAACTATTTAATTCTAATTAAAATGAAAAAACTAAGTACTAGGTTGATCGGTTGGGTTAACGGGAGAATCTTGTTCCGGAGGGGTTGCCGTGTTCTGGTTCTGCGAGCGGGTTTCCACAAACCGTGCATACCCGGGATCTTCTCGCATATACGCAACTACCATCTCCAAGGTAGCTACAGTAGCTTGAGATTGTTGAGCTACTTCCTTGGCCTCCACGGCTACTTTGATGGCTTCATCGGCTCTAGCACGGTATTCCTCGTTCTCAGCAGCTTGCTCTTCTATCTTTCGCTGCGCAGCTTGCTCTTCTATCTTTCGCTGCGCAGCTTGCTCTTCTATCTTTCGCTGCGCAGCTTCAAGTTGGTCTCGTAGTTGAGCCATAGAAGAATAGCTAGTTGACACACCACTCCCCTTACTCTTTACAAATCGGATCTCCATGCTACCGAGTCCATATAGTGTGCCTCTAGAGTCGGGAATAGTTGACTACAAAAAGCAAAGTTCATTTCTATAATCAATTTGCATTACTAAAAGACTAAACAAAAGTTAAGGTGTCTTTTACCTCTAAGAAGATCGCGTCTAGTTCCTCGGTAGTGAGTTGAGGACGTGATGAGTTAGGATTGGACAAGTCCGCATCCTCTTCAACTTGCGCTAACTTATTCTCTATGTTTTTATTATACTTTTCGCAAATTTGCGCTGCTTTTTGATCAACAAAACTCCCATCAGCTTTAGTATGCGTCCTCACAAACACCTCTCCAACCGAGACCGGTCTCCCAAGTTCTTTCGCCTATGAATAACAAAACATTAGGACAAAGGAAAAACAAATATAACATTGACATTATACCCCATCTAAACCATAACATCAACATGATAGAACTCCTAAAATATTTATTTCTAAATCACCATTCTTTAATATTAAGAAACATACGGATCCTAAACTAACATTTAACAAAGTCTATATACACATCTTAAGATTTCGATTTAGCAATGTTAAGAAAATGAAAAACATTTAATGCAGTTGCATTATTTCAGACCATGCGTCTGGTTTTGAATCAAATAGCCACCAAATCAACACATAAATATGAATGTCTAAATCATAACATTTTTCTTTGTCCCTTTTCATAACCCAGCCGACACACATGGCAACACTTTGCACAACATATCAAATTCTATTCACTTTCATTTTACTTATCAACTTTTATCTTTTTATGTACAGCCTAATTACAGAATTAAAATGCCATATAGATGATGTCCTAATTACAGAATTTAAATGCCACATAGATGCTGTGCCGAAACAGAAAGCTTGGTGATAATTGTCGAAATATTAAGTGCAAAAAATATAACTAAAACACACAGCCTATTACTAACTAATCATATAACAAGTTGTTAACTACAAGTAATTCATTCTATGTTCACTAACTACTCAAATCGGAAGCACAATGATCACAAACCAATCTTTATAGGTCGAATAAAAACAGTTTCTAAACATGTTAAAATTTTCATAGATTACCTTAAGTTACAAGAAAACAAATTATGAAAGGAAACATACCATTTCATGCTGAATTTGTACCAAGACCACCCCTGTCTCAGTTCCGCGAGTTGGACGCCACACTACTCCTTGACTGTGCTTTTTCGGTTGCCCAATATACTTGCATTTCGATCCACAATGCCTCTCCTATCCACTTTGGTCTCTGTTTTTTCTTAACTTTACAAACCATATCCCTCATACGGCTTATGCATATGTCATTAAATATCCGCCTTACATGTGGAGTGATCAAAGGACTCCAAGTAAATTCTTGCTGCGGAGATAAGATCCATTAGTTGTTAGGAAGTTTGTAAATTAAATATAATGTAAAAAATATAAATATTGTTTTCATACCGCAAAATCTGTAAAATAACAATCTTGACGTTTAGGAGGAACTTTTGACCAACTATAATACGATCCATCAAATTTGTGCTTCAACAGCTTTGAAACTTTCCTTGTAATAGTCTCTTTGTATCGCCCAAACCTACAAAAATTATAGAATTAAATGACTAACATTGACTACGAATTAGTTAACTTAAAATATGAAATTTCTAGTCTTATACTTACCATATACTATTACCATCCTCTTCTAGACTTAAAGTTGGCAAATAAACATCTCTTCCCAGAGTTCGCAAAAGTTCATCTAGAGTCATTTGCTCTGCCTCTCCCATTGGTCCAGCCTCCGCCTCCTTAGTTGTATCTTCAGCGACTGACTCTTCATTATGATTGTCTTCTATCGGAGCTGTTGCACTAGGAGTTTCAGCAATAGGTGGTCGTCCCCTCACTTGGTCATTGACCCACAAAGACTTACTCAAAATAACATCTGGTGCTTGTTGGGGAGGGATAAATGCAACTGATGGTCTAGAAGTTGATCCTTGCTGGTTTGTCGAATGAGAAGACCATGCTCTTCCTCCTCCACCACGTCCTCTTGCGCTTTTAGCCTATGAAGCCATAACTAGAGAAAACAAAAACTCATACAAACATTCGAAGCAATTAGAATTATCTTCCTATACATTCTCAATTACTGTAAACAAAAATATCGACCTCTGCAACATCCTCCATATCGAAATCCAACTAAGCAAAAACTTAAAAAATTTCATGAGTTTGAAATACTTAGAACAATTACTATGGTTTAGGTCTGATTTACAGTGACAAATTAGCTCACATTTTGCTACAAAGATTAATACTTTCGTACAACATAGTAACACACGAAATCTACAAGCCATGAACATTACAGAACATTCAAACAACAAGCTTTAAAAATCACGAATTCATCAATCCATCGAATGGAATAAATACTTAAGGAATCGCAAAACATGGAGGAGACCCAACACAATACGCATAGAAAATTTAGGGCTTTATCAAATTATTGGTTGTTTATTTCAAGGAAGGAGAAGAAAACAGTATAATCCAAGAGGAGACCCAAAATCACTTACAATCGCGGTGAAGAAGGTAGGTAATGGCGGGATTTTCTTGGTGGAAGGAGAAGCTAAGCGAAGAAGAAAGCGATTTGGTGGTTCTGGGTAAGATGAAATCGCTTCACCCCTCCAAATCAAAAACGAAATCGACGGTGATGTAGGAAGAAGAAGTCACAGTGAGAAGTTGGATGAGGGAAGGCGAAGAAGATTGTTTTCCTAAGGTGAAGATTGATTGATTTGAGTTGGCGAAGAGGGGCGATTTCTGCGATATCTCCAAGGAACACAAATGACGTTTTGTTCTTATTGAAAAAAGGAGAAGGTCGAAAAAAATGCTAAGTCATTTTATTATGTAGTCGCAAAAAAGTAGCATTTTTTTGCTACTAATTTGCTACAACCGTATAACCATTTTACTAATATAAAAATAAACTTTATAAATTGTAATGTTAGAAAATATAATTATTAATTATCCGGTAATATACTAAACATTTATATAACCCGTTAATTACTTGAGCGACATAAATTATACTTTAGGGATTTATAAACCCAATAGTCGCAAAAGTGTAACATTTACATGTAGCAGTCACTAAAGTGTAGCATGTTTTGCAACAATTATGCTACACTGATATGATACTCTTAACCAAGTTTTAACTAATTCAATGTTTTTGGGCCTAAGAAGTTGCATTTTTATAATATCTAACGTAATTAACCAAGCAAATACATTACGTAAGTAAGATAATAACACCAAATATTCAGTTGATTCTACAGAGTTTTAAGAATAACCAAATTGTTCTTTAAAGATAAGTACTTAAATATTTAGTCTCCACTATCGGCTTCCTCATATTCAGATGTCGAAACTTGTGTAAAAAATTCATCGTCTATTTCTTCATCATCGACCTCTATGTCAAGCAAAGTTGTTGAGTTTGAGGCATCTACTAAACTTCCCACAACAACTAATATACAACTCTCCCAACTATAGTATATGTAAAAAGAAAACATCTTAATTGGGGAAATAATTAATACTAGATTAAATTTATTTAGATATCGATTGGAATAACTGGTAATTATTAATAATTTCTAAGTTATATTTATAATTTTGTTATTAAGTAGATTTTATAATTAGTTAATGATATTTTTTACAAGACGAAATGTTACTTGAACAATTATTATGGTAACACAAATAAGATGAATTTAAACAGACATAATAATATCACACTAGAAATACAACATAGTACAATAACATATCATATCTAAAACTCGTCCTCTAAATCTGGTACAATCGTAGACATAATTTCACAATCATCTAGGTTTTCATTATCTCCAAGATCAGCTTCGGCCGTTTCCTTGTTTATGTTGTTAATCATTTGATTAACTCCAATAACCTACAAAAATGTGACTACTGTATTAAATTGGTACCCAAATACATGAGTTTTATTAAGGTAAAACATGGTAGTTACCTTTTCAATGTTCTTAACTACTATGTTTAGGTTCATAGTACTTCGGTTAAACTTACAAACTGATACCTGTATATACGAAAAAATAATTATAATACCATGAATTAAATAAAATAATAATGTTGATTGGTATAAATTTATTATATATTTTAAACTATTTTGTTTACCTTTTTAAGAATTAGCACTGCACCAACTTCAATAAGTATTTTAAATTTATCTTTGTCAAATACTTTCCTGTGAATTAAGGCCTTGAGTGTGCCAGTTGGATCTTTTAAAGTAACCAAAGCATCACCGAATTCGTTTTTATTCAAATCCTTAACCATAACCACCATCTACAAATTTCATTATCATGTTATTTAAGCATATATAATATAAATCAATTTTAAATTTCCAAAGTCGATACCATTAAAACTTGCATTTGAAATTTTGGACCAGTTATTATTCGTACATTCTATTGACTTTAAGGTTGTCAACTCTTGCATTTTCTCGGTTAGGTATTGAACAGCCGATGTCCAGCGAATTTTGTTGAAATCCGAGTTTCCCTCTGCAAGTAACTCGTTATAAAATATTTGAGTTGGAATAGAATGATGGGGATCATAACTGGAACTTCCTTCATGATTTTGCTTGCGTCTTCGTGCTACTTGAAGATTATGGAAATACTCTGTGCCTGGAATTATATGTTCATCTTTCGGAAACTCGGAATGGTCCTCAGAAGGGATCTACCTTGTGGGAGGTATATTGACAACATTATTTGTAGGCAAGGGAGAAGATATTGGTCGGCGGTATGATCTTCCATTTTTGTACCACATCCAAAAAGATGTGTCATCTTTGAAGATTATGGAAATACTCTGTGCCTGGAATTATATGTTCATCTTTCGGAAACTCAGAATGGTCCTCAGAAGGGATCTAACTTGTGGGAGGTATATTGACAACATTATTTGTAGGCAAGGGAGAAGATATTGGTCGGCGGTATGATCTTCCATTTTTGTACCACATCCAAAAAGATGTGTCATCTTTGAAGATTATGGAAATACTCTGTGCCTGGAATTATATGTTCATCTTTCGGAAACTCGGAATGGTCCTCAGAAGGGATCTAACTTGTGGGAGGTATATTGACAACATTATTTGTAGGCAAGGGAGAAGATATTGGTCGGCGGTATGATCTTCCATTTTTGTACCACATCCAAAGAGATGTGTCATCTTTGCAATCATCATTTTCAGAGGAATTGGACATTTTGTGAAACAAATTGAAAGATAAATGTAGTAATAAGGTTTTGATGTTCATATCAACTATATGTATGGCTATATATAGAGACAATAATAGTTGTTTGGTACACCTACCTCATAAATTGTAACACGAGGACATAAATTACAAAAAAAAGACACAAGTGTGACCACATAAAATAATTACTATTTTTATTCGACTGTAGTAACATAAACGTAGCAAATTTGGCTACAAATTAGATAAAGATAGTCGCATTTTGAAATACTTTTATAAGATAAATATAGTCGCATTTTTGTAACAAATTGGGCTACACAAATGCAACAACAGTTATATAGTTCGCATAATATTTATATAAATCATTTTTTAAGTTTGTAGTTTATATAATTTAAATTAATTATATTTATTAAATAAAAGATTTAATTAACATGTTAGTTATGTCATTTATTTAATATTTTAATATATAATTAAACTATTTTTTTATTCATACGAAAAACATACAAAAACATAATGACATGATATTAATACCAAATGTCATCCTTATTTCAGCATACATAGAAAAAGTAAACCATTATTAAGCTACTAATAATTATCAATGGTCCATCTCGAACTCTTCAATATGGTATTGACAACATCCATAGTCATCACCATTACATTCGTAAACATCTTTAGGCTCCTCATATTCAGGATTACGAGGAGGGTTAGGTACACTTTCAACGTTTTCACCTACTAGCTTTGCGATGACATTAACATCTACGTAACTCGGAAGATCTTCAACTGGTTGAGCATAACCACCGACATTGTAACTGTCAAACGATGATACTGTTGACCCGGGTGTGAAACTTGGTTCAACTTGTGTGAGAGGATTCTCTGATTCCCAAGACATCTCAACCGATTTGTGCTCTTCCTCCCACTCCGCCAACCTATCAGGCAATTGGAAATCTATTACATCTGAGAAATTAAAAAGTGAGGAATCAGATTCATTAAACGTGTTTGACAATTTAATTATTTGGTTTTACTATGAAACAATCAAACCATTGAGTCATTTTATAACATATTTATCTTCAACAATTGTAACTAAAAGTAGGTACACCTACTTTCAAAGCAAAAAACATGTGCAAATATATGCGACTGAAATGCGATAATTTCATATTTTTACCAACTGTCGCTACATTGTCGCTTACTTATGTGACAACCATTATCAGTCTCCTACTGATGTCGTATCAATGGTTACAGGTTACTACTGAATTGCGACTACCTTAAATTTAGTAACAAAATCTTTAGATCTCGCATATTTGTTGCATTTTCGTAGCATATTTTTTTAATGTTTTTGCGACAGCGTATGCTGTCCCCTTTTTTAGCGACCAATGTGTGACAACATTGGTAAGTCGCATGTGAGTTATAAATACATCGCAATTTTGTCTCCTTTATTTGTTACAATGTTTTGTTGTCGCCAACATGTAGTGACTGATCCACTAGTTAAAAATAAAATAAACAAAACTAAAGATCAAAGGATGTGAGTGTAAAATACATACTGTGAGGGAGATGTTTTTTTGTGAGGGTCTTCTTTTGACATGTTTTCTATTCCATTGTATGATTTTAGATGACTATCATTATTAGTGGCATCATTATCATATACATACTTTTTGAGCCATCTAGATTTGGAATAGGAAAATTGTGAATGTATTATTATTATTATTATTGATTTTTTGTTATCATAACACATGTATTAGTTTTGTTGATTTGACTTGAATACGATAAATTTTGTAACTATTTTCTGTCTAACTCTTTCCTTCACTACGAGAAAGTAGCCTGTAAGTGATGGAAATATCCGTCGGAAAGTTGTAGGAAAAGGTCTTACTTGCTTCTATCTCGGCCTTCGTAGCTGCGTTAGTGGTCGTCAATTCTTCATAACATTGATTATTTTGTATCGATGCTTCTTTGATGGTGTGGATCTCATAATTCAAATCCGCAATCTCTAAAATCCTCTCTGCAAATAAGGCCTGACACTCGGCTTTTTCTGAAAACCGTGAAATGGTTTGAGAAGAGTCGTGATATGTCTTTGAAACCCCGAAAACACAACATTTGCTCTTTGGAGTTGCCTACAATTAAATGAAATGAAATATTAAAAGTTTTAATGACAAAACATCAAAATTTGAAATAAAAAGATAACTAACCTCAATGACGAATTCATTCCACTTCTCGATTGGAATGTCATTGAAAGAGCCTCCTTCTCCTTGAGGCTGAGACTGAAGATACTCATCTCCGAGCAACTTCATGGTCTCGATGAGCTCCCGAGCGACTTGATCTTGAATTTTCTTAGTCTTCTTGTTGGTGTGAACATCCTCCACCAACCGAAGATGCGATGGACGGACACCGTCTATCTGAAACTGGAAAAGAAAGCAAATATAAAAGTTATAAGTTAATAATAATAAAAGATAAAGAAGGAAAACATTTTAAAACTTATCAACTGCTCTTCCCAGGACAACAAAGTTGTCGCTCTACGTGCGTCGCAATGTCTTTGCCTCCACAATTGCTCTAGCGTTGTGGAGTTCGTCTTAGAATTTTTATCCGTCTCATCTTGCTTCCAGTACTGGACAAACCCATTCCATAGCTCGGGTTTGTGGATGAACTCTCTAGACACGTCATTGTGTCTCCATTTGTCTTTCCACTTATACAATTTCTTGGAGTACATACATGCAACGTTTGACTCGAACTCCGTTCTTATCCGCGTATGATGCTGCATATCTCAGTTAAATTCTTTCTGCAAAAAATAGAATATTAGAGTAAAAATTCAAATAAAATAATATAAAGTGAAGTATTCAAAATGAAAAAACTAACCGTGATTTGCCAAAACCATAATCTGTGGTCTTGCGGAGCCATCCTTGTGAAAATCGGGTAAGGATGTTTGATCATCCCGTTCAGCATCATGTTGATGGCTTTGGTTATTCCGTTGTTGGAATAACCAAACCTACAAAAAAAGAATTTTCTTGTTAAATAACAAAAATAAATTAAAATATATAAATAAACATACAAATAATGAAAATACCAAATAGCCCCCCTACGCACGTCGTGGATGAATTCTTTGGAGATCTTCTCTCCCTGGTTAAGATATAAAATCTCCAACGCTAATTTGCGTTGATGTTCGTGGTTGCGTCTCCAGAATGTGGCTTTGCGGGTTATGAGAACTCGATGGTCTACCTGCACTTCTCCTACCCATAGCTCCACTTGATCCACCTCGTAAAGAACGCGGCGAGGTGGAATGGTAGTGACCGTAGTCCTTGTAAAAAGGAAATAAAATATATTTAGAAATCATATACATTACAAAAACTAAAATTAGTAAATGTAATAAAATTATAAACAAATAAATTAAACAAAAAATAAATTAAATTAAATATTATTGAAATAACTTAGCAAAATTGTTTTAAAAATTCTAATAAGTTTTATAATTTTAATAAAAGTAAAAAAAATTCATAAAAAAGTTTTATAATTTTATAAAATTCATAAAAAATCATAAACAAGTTTATAATTTTAATAAAATTCAAAAAAAAATTATAAACAAGTTTTAAAATTTAATAAAATGCATAAAAATTGAAATAATTTAACAATATTCTTAAAAAATACAATTTAACTATCATATAAATTACAAAATTAAAATTAAAATGAAAACCTTTAAATAATTTTTTAATTAATTAAAATCATATATATTTATTAAAATTCAAATAAAATTTATAAAAATTCTTATAACCATAGAAATTTTTATAAAATCAAAAAGCATCAAAATAATTCAATAGATTCTCACAAAACTAAATCTAAGCATATAAATAAAATGAAAATCCATCCAAAAAATTCAATAGATTATCAACAACCTAAATCTAACCATAGAAACCTTATATCTAATTGGCATAATACTAAATCTAACTTCAAAACTCTGAAACTAATTTCCACTACCTAAATCTATGGTTCCAAACATGTAAAACATGCAAAAAAAGAAAATTTACAAATTACATGGATTGTTATCCATTGGAATGATTCTAGATTGGATTGGTGATGATTTTCGGTTGGATATTTGGTGAAATTGGATTGGAAATCGAAAAGCGATTCAAAGAGTTTTTTGGTGTGGTTTCGGTTATGCTTCGCAAAGAGGAAGATGAACTTTAAATTTTAAGACTTTTCGACGGATATTCCCGTCGGAATCCATCAAAAGGTCATTAAAAATATTGGCGCATGTATTAAATCATTTGGCAAAACGTAACCGTACCATAAATTTCGCTTGGCCGTCAGAAATTTCCAGACAGGTTTAGTGACCCACCAGTTGACTTTGCTGAACCCATTAACAGTTCTTAATGTGCTTATAAGTAATATATACATTATAATCATATCTTCATGTACAATATATAAATAAAAACACAAAATTACATTTTCGCTTCTTCGGTTATAGAAAGTCTCTTGTTAATGTATAGGCATTGTTAGTAAGCTATGTATGCATATTTTATTGTAATCCTTCAAACATCGTCAAATACAATTTGTAATGTTAATCTGGAAACTTTGACTTTTGGTTAAGCTATAACATATTCTATATTAGTCGTTAGTATCGATAATTATCAAATATAGCCACGAAACCACAAACTCCTCAGAAATCCGTCAGAAATCCGTCGAAAATAGAAGACTACACGTGTCAAATATTTTTGATGAGTACGAGGTTTATATATATACATAATTAGCTTAGCCCTCGGAAATCCGTAAGAAATTTCTGACAGATTTCCGACAGTTTTAATAATTATATATCTTTTAATTCCGTTGGAAATTTCCTACAGATTTTTGACGGACAAGCTAATTTTATGATAAACAAATCCTTTAAACCCAAAAACGAAACCCATTTAGGAAAAATTCAAGTTCTTACAATTTTAAAAAAATATAATAATAGAAAAGAGTACACGTAACTTAAAACCCAAAATCAAGTTCTTACAATTTTGAAAAGATATAATTATAGAAAATCGATAAGTGGTGGCCTCGTTAAAACGAAAAAACTAGAAAATCCATTTGGGCAAAACCAGTTATTGGGAAAAAGAGTACACACCAAATGTCTAAGATACACAAATTTAACTACTCAGATTGTGAAGATGATCCGTCTGAAGCAATAGTGTTTGTATCGTCACCAAACTCTCCAAATGATTCTTTTGAATCAGAATGCACAGCTGTATCATCTCCAAATTGTGTAAACTCAACCACAAGGTCAACATCAAAGAAATGCTCAACTTGAACCATTGGAACATTTCCAGTTGGTTGCAAAGGATCATGTTCATAAATTCCATATAAAATTTCTCTTGGCTTAATTGATGTCACTGTAATCCATGAGTCATTCTGAGCTGTGACGCGAGGATAATGAATATAGCAAAGCTAAAATAATTAATGATTAGAACTTCCAATATGGTCACAAATTTTACTCTCAAAATATGTTAACTTACTTGGTTAGTTGTGATGCATGGATGAATGGATCGTATTTTAAAAGTCGTCTTCTTGAATATATCGATTTAACGCTTTACTGGTCAACATGAACACCACGACCAAGGAAGAGATCGTACCAATCATACATAAACATAATACACCGCAAGTTTAACAATCTTGGACAATGCACTTCTAATATTTCGTTAAGGATCTCGTAGTAAACTACATCACCAGCTTTAGCCAAGATGCCATAATCTGAAGTTGGCTTAGTACGCCCAGCATCATAAATCTGAAAAGCATATCCTCTTGTGCAATACTTTGGGTATGAAATTACAATGTAATTCAGACCATTAACTAACTCTACTAACCAAGTATCAAATGTTTGACTATTGGTGATGCCTTCTGTAACCTGCAAAAAAGCATTTATTATAAGTAAAACTTCGTACAAAAATTTATATCGAAAATCATTGGTTATGTAAACAATTACACAAAATTTCAACAATGGAGCGAAATCTTTCTCTTTTAAATTCTCAAGGTCTTCCTTGGAGTAATTTGGATAGTAAGTTCATTCAAGAGCCATGTAAGTCCTATAAATGAATAAAGTTAAAATTATAATATCCAAAATTAACAAATAGATCCTTCAACTTTGCTTATAAGTCCATTTGAGCGATAATAGATCCCTCAAGTTTGCTTAAAATTTTAACATTCTTCTTTAGATGGAATATGTATCGCTCAAATGGATACATCCACCGGTTTTGTACATGACCACCTAGTGATGTTTCTCGTGGGAGGTGGATTGGATGATGTTCCATAACATCAAAGAACGACGGGAGAAATATCTTCTCCAGATTGCAAATGATCACCGGTATATTCGCTTCTAAATTTTGAATGCCCTCATATGTAAGTGTTCGTAAACACAAATCTCGGAAAAAAAACCAGTTCCTGCAAATAGAAGTAGAACATTCAACAAATAAATATAGATGGTTAGTAAATTGATTAATCAAGGAAGTAATGATATTTACTTGCTATTGCTTGGTGGAAATTTTCGTAAACAAGATGGGCAAATACAAATGGAAATCATCGTTGCATGACAACATGATAGTCATGACTCTTCATTCCACTAAACTTTTCTTCTCCATAATCAACATAATTATGTAGATTAGATGTGTATCCATCAGTGAATTTCACATCTTCTTGCATCCAATCAAAAAATACTTGTTTCTTATTTGTGTCTAACCGGTTGGCAAGCATACAACATCTACCATTCTTCATAACTTTAAGAACAATCCAAGCACAAATTAGTACCAAGTCTAATCTAGACTTCATATTGTTTTTGGTCTTCCCCTGGACGTTTAAAACATTTTTCATGATGTTATCAAAGAAGTTTTTCTCAATATGGACATCTAGATTGCACCTCAATAAATAGTATTTCCAATAAGAAAAATCCCAAAAAATACTCTTCTTGTGCCAATTGTGATTTACATCAACACCATCAACGGGATCATGCCCATTACCCCTATATTAAGGAGTCCTCCCAGCACCAAAATCTCTTAACTAATCCAATATAGAACTACCGTCTATATCAAGAGGTGGACCGTCAAACAGTTGTTTATATTTTGTAAACAATATCTTTGACCGACGATAAGGATGATCACTCGGTAGAAATCTTCTATGACAATCAAACCAACAACTCTTTCTTCTGTTAACCAATTAGATGCATCAGTGTTATCTTTGCAATAAGGACACAATAATTTTCCATGGGTAGTCCATCTAGATAACATACCATATGCTGGAAAATCGTTTATGGTTCACATAAGAACAACACACATCTGAAATTCTGTTGGTATACGCTTCGACACCATTACTCCATAACCTTTGTAACTCATAGATCATTGATTGTAAGAATATATCAAGTGATCTCTTAGGAGTAAAACTGTAAGGAGTTACGATTATTGATTTTACAAAAAATCTCTACGAATGCACATAGATGGAGGCAAATTGTAAGGAGTTACGATTACATGCCACAACAAATATTGTCTTCCCTGCTTTCCAAATGGGTTAAAACCATCTGTGCATAATTTGAGGTATACATTTCTTCGCTCATACTCCAAATCCGGATACTTTGACTGAAAATGTTTTCACGATTCTGCATCTGAAGAATGTGTAATTTCTCCTTCTTGACTATGCTCTGCATGCCATCTCATTGGCTTTGTCGTGCGCTGTGATTGATATAACATCTTCAATCTCTTAGTTAACGGTAAATACCACATCCGTTTATATGGAATTGGAACTCTCATACTTATTTCCTGAAACTGCAGTTTACAATAAAATTTACATCTTCTCCGGTTTTCGTCTTCTCTCAAATATATCATACAATTATCGATGCATACATCTATCATCTGATATGGCAACCCAAGACCAGATACAAGCTTCTGAACCCGTAGTATGATGCTAATGAAAGATTATCTTCAGACAAAATATCTTTTACAAAATCTGGTATCGCATCAACACATTCTTTTGCCAAATTGTAATTGGTCTTAATAGTCATCATTCTACTTGCAGATGATAAAGGCGAATGACCTTCTCTACAACATGTATATAGTGGCTGCTTCGCTGCTTCTAACATGTCAAAAAAAATTGTGCTTCTAAATTAGGTTCTTCAACCTTATCTCTATCTACAACGGCCGATGTCATATTCTCTCTAAACGTATCGTTCCCCATCTCAATTGTACCTACACCAAAATCTACTTCTGTTCTATGTTCTCCTAATGTTTCTAGAACATTTGATTCATTAGTACTACCATTATCATAATTTTTTTCTCCCATATAAATACCAAATCTTGTAACCCGACATAAACTCATTCATATACAAGTGATTCCAAACAAACTATATCTTAACATTATGCAAATTCCAAAATTAGAATATGAACTTTTCAACTTACGATTTTTTTGCAACTAGTTTATTTATTGCTAATTCCATGAATTCGCATATACCTCGTCCATATTCTTTTTTCATTAAGTTCAACTCTTGGTCCATCATCGGTTCGTCCATCAGTGATCAAAAATATCCAGAAGAAGACATTTATTTCTGATTCAAAGAATTTTTAGTAATGTATTGAGTTGTGAATGAATGTGGGAATGTGGAAACATATTTATAAATTCGCAGCCTAGTTGAAATCCGTTACAAATTCATCACAAAATTTGAAAATATCAAGCAACTATATAATAGATACATAAACATATCTATTTTCTGACAAATTTTTGACGGGAGTGAAAAACCGTTGGAAATATAATAGTTATAATAACGTTCATAGTTTTCAACAAATTTCTGACAATTTTTTTACTGCTTGTCGAAAATCCGTCGATTAACTATCAAAAATTTCCGATGATTACCACATCTGTCAGAAATTTGTTTTCGTGTAATGATTTTATAAGAATCAATTTGGTATTCGGCAAAATTTAAAGTATTTATTAACTAATCGGCAAAAGGAAAAAGAGATTTGAAAAATCGACAAAAAGATATCACAATGTACAGCGTTTCCCACCTTTTTCATGAAGACTTTAAACGTGCGAAAAGACAGCTTGTCGGTGACGTAAGGGTGATGGAATGAGAAGTGATTGGCAATAAATGGAAGCTCACCGTCGCATGTAATGAAAATTTTCTTGGAGAGTGGGCAGGGATTTGAAAAATTAAACTGCTACCCTAGATGTTTAGATGGCCGTTTAGCAAGCGATAGTTGCTTAGATAGGTAAACACAGAAAAGAATATTCACCAGGTCTTCTTCGTCTTTCAAAATCAAACCCAGCCTAAAGGATAGCTCCAAGTTAGAGGCATTTATTTTTATATAGGAAGATATGCATCATGTTAGCGAGCTAGACGTAAATGTAGGTTTTTAGAATATGAATCATGTTGATGGAGAAACATAGCTTTTTAGATCCAAACAAATAGCCCTTCGTGAGAATAATCGAGATGGGTTTTCTGTACTTAGGGTTAACATCAATCCTTCCAAAAAGAATCTTCAAAGGGTGAGAGAAGATTTTTTGGGTTTAGAGTTTGTTATAGAAGTTTATTGAAAACCTAAGGGGTTTAGTCTTACCATGAAGTTGGGTAAGCAAGATTGATTTTTAACGGTAAATACAAACTATTTCCGATAGATAATATCAGGTTGACATAGCAATGGCCGAAATGGTAATAATCAGCAACTGGAAAAAGAAAAAGAAAAAAACCCACTGAATGAGCTATTAACATCATTTTAAAATTTTCATACAATTTATCATAAACACAACACCATCTATACTGATTCGCTTGAATATCATCACATAAGAAGAGGATTTTTATCATATTCCCCAATTTTTGGACTTCCGACTTTGTATAATTTCAAATAGAAGTGAGTGATTTCGGGCACATCTTGTAACCGGATTATTTTTTTCCATTTCTTCGGTTCTTTTTGTTTATGGGTATTATGTCAATTGATTTCCATTCTAACTGACAGAGAAACCTCGTCTACAACTAGCACGATAAAGATTATGATTTGTGGTGTTTGACTTTTTATTGTTCTCAGCTTCTCTTAGCTAGAAAACGATTCGAGCACTCGCCAAAACCCTAGGTATACATGATTGTTCCGCCATTTTAAAATTTTTAGTCTTAATCATTATTGTATAATGTTTGAATAAATAAATAAAAACATGAAAATATTTGAAACTACCTTTATGATTAATTTCGCTAAAACTACCATCAAAATCTTTATTATGAATTAAAAAAGGCTTAAAACTATAGTTAGAATACTTATAAGTATTATTTTAGGTGCTATGTTGTGATATTGTTTTAGAAAAAGTTCAAAGTGATGAGAATGTTTTATATTTTAGTTGAAAAAACTCTTTTGTAAATGAATAATAATTCTACAAAATTATCTTCATTATTTTACTAAATTTGAATTTGGTTCATGCACTTTACACTTAAATATATAGAAATTTAGAAAGAAAAAATATTTTATTTTTTATTTACTTTCTATGGAAATTTCATGATCATTTACCTCCCATTTATGGATATCAAGAAAAGAAAACGTTTTCTTAAAAATAATTACTGAAAATTCTTGGTGGACACTCTATATATATAATTTTTACATGAAGGAATTTGTGACAGATAAAAAGCATATGTATAAGCCACCATAGCTACTTTGACTCTTTGATGTGCTCCGTCTGCTTTTCGGCTTGCTTTCCAACTCAAACTCTTTGATGTGCTCTTTGTGATTTTCGGCTTGCTTTCATTCTAGTTTTTAAAATTTGTAATATAATGTTTTATCTTTTTTTTATAAATAAACAAAAGTCATTAATAAAATTTGTCACGTTAGCCGTCGTTTACAAACTCTATCAAAATATTAAAATCAACTCTTCCACGTTGCATTCAATTAGTTTAGTAGAGTTGAATGCAATGTGGAAGAGTTGATCATAATTTGGTAGAGTTGATAGTACAATAATGTAGTGTATGGTAAAGTTACATATGACCAATGGTAGAGTTCGTTTTCCTTGTGGAAAAAATAATTTGTTACGTTTAGTAGAGTTATCTGCCTTCGTAGAAGAGTTGTGTTTGAAGCTTGGTAGAGTGAAGGACTATGGTTAGTATAGTTAAGGTATCGTTTATGGTAGAGTTGACAGTACAATAATGTAGTGTATGGTAAAGTTACAGTTGACCCATAGAAGAGTTCGCTTTCCTCGTGAAGAATGTAATTTGTTACGTTGGGTAGAGTTGACAGTACATAATATAGTGTATGGTAAAGTTACAGATGAACCATGGTAGAGTTCGTTTCCTCGTGGAAAATGTAATTTGTTACCTTCGGTAGAGTTAGCTGCCTACGTAGAAGAGTTGTGTTTGATGTTTGGTAGAGTGAAAGACAATGGTTAGTAGAGTTAAGATATCGTTTATGGTAGAGTTGGTTGTAGAAACCTAGTCTTTGTAAATTACGAATTTAACTTTAACTAACTTATTACCAAACCTGCCGTTCATTAAATGTCAATACGCCATTGGAGCTCCATTTATGCTCATTTCATATACTTCATTGAAGCTCCATTTTTGCTCCAAATCATTTCGTATCCTTCATTTTAATTGTTAAACCTTTTAGGATCTATGGATCAAATCGTTTTGGTTTCTGGGAGTTGGAGTTTTAACCAAAACCAGTGGTTTTTTTTTTGTGGACAAAACTTATGGCTGTCGGATCATAGGGATTGGCGAAGATCTTAGTTATAATGAATTTCTGGGGATGGTGTATGAAGATTTCGGTTTAAATCAACAAACTGATGAGGTAAAATTAAGCTACATGTCAAATCTACTTATCAAATCACTACCAGAAGATACTCCCCCTGTCTTTGTGAGTAACGAAAGGCAATTACATGTGTTTTTGCAACAATTTCGTAAACAAGCAATGCGTCTCTTTGTAGAGATTTCCATTAGATCACGTGTTTCAGCGAGTTTCAACGATGGTGATGACAGAGTTCATTTTAAGTGGGAGAACAATGTTTCGACGTTTAATAGAGTTGACCCACGGTCAGGTAGAGTTGATGTTCAATGTAGTAGAGTTGATCCCCTGTTTAGTAGAGCTGGACCAAGGTCTGGGGGTAGTACGAAAAATGTGAAACATGAATTTGAACATGTTGAGAACGAAGATGCGAAATTCAGATTTGACTATTGCGATGATATGGATGGTGCAAGCTCAGATGATGAAGATTACATCAGTGTTCGTAGGAATCAAAGGAAGAAGAAAAGAAAAACCTATCAGGAATATAAATGCTGAGCATTTGGACATAGAAATGTCATCACTAGAATTGGCGGTCGGGCAACGATTATCATCCAAAAATGAACTCCAGACGAGGTTGAAGATTCTGTCAGTCTTACAGAGTTTTGACTTTGATGTTGTGGCTTCATCGAGGTCAATGTTGGATGTGAAATGTTAGGTACCAAACTGTCAGTGGAGAGTGCGAGCTTCACGTGTTGACGATAGTGCATGTTTCTTTATCCGGAAGTATAGTAAAGAACATAATTGTTCTGTAACAGAGAGATCAGGTCGGACATGCCAAGCAACTGCTGAAGTTCTAGGACGGTTCTACATGGAACTCGTAGGTGGTATTAGGCCTTCTGTTCTACCTAATTATGTCACTGATTCACTAAACAAGCGATTCGGTCTGAAGGTACAGTCGTCATATGATGGTAGAGTTTACATGATAGCTTGATAGAGTTCGGGATATTGGTTAGTAGAGTTAGTATAAGCTCATGGTAGAGTTTACATGTTGTTTACCGTTTGGTTTAGTAGAGTTGAATATATAGGGTAGTAGAGTTAAAGTTAGTGTTGTTACCCGTCTAGTTTGGTAGAGTTCAGTAATGGTAGTAGAGTTAATATCACATAATGGTATAGTGGGTGTTGTTACAATCGTCATATGATGGTAGAGTTTACATAATAGCTTGGTAGAGTTAGGGATATAGGTTAGTAGAGTTAGTATAAGCTCATGGTAGAGTTTACATGTTGTTTACCGTTTGGTTTAGTAGAGTTAACGTAATGGTATAGTTGGTGTTGTTACCCGTCTGGTTTGGTAGAGTTCAATTTAACGGTTATTTCAATTTTCAATTTATGCAGATGAAGTACTGGAAGACACACCGTACTCTAAAGCAAGCACGTGCACTAGCTTCAGGAACTTCTGAAAGTAGTTTCGAAGAACTTCCTTCGTACTTGTATGCGATTAGAAGATCAAATCCCAGAACCCTTATCAAGCTCGAAGTCGACGGGCAAGATAGGTTCAAGTTTCTATTCATAGCATTCGATGCAAGTATTAGAGGATTTCCTTATATGAGAAAGTTTTTTGTTGTTGATGGGACATTTTTGCAAGGAAAGTATAAAGGTACTCTTCTAACTACGACCATGCAAGACGGTAACTTAAACATACTTCATATGGGTTTCGGTGTGGTTGATACCGAGAATGATGAGTCTTGGGAATAGTTTTTTAGACAGCTCAACCGTGTTATCCCTGATGACATAGAACTTGCCATCATATCATATAGGCATAAATCCATTGGTAAAGCCATAAAGAATTTTTACCCACTTGCTTCTCGGGGAATTTGCACCTACCACCTACGTAAAAACATTTTGTCAAAATTTAGAGGGGGAGAGTCCTTTAAGTTGTTCAAAAAAGCTGCCACTGCGTATAGTGTTGACGAGTTCAACGCTATCTTTGCTCAGATTGAGGCGTTAGATCCAAGGCTCCATGGGTACTTGCAAAGGGTTGATGTTTGGTTGTGGAGTCGAGTTTATTTTCCTGGAAACGTATACAATTTTACTACATCGAACATAGCAGAATCAATCAACCATGCCTTATCCCAAGCAAGAACTTTCCCCATTGTGCAGCTTGTAGATGCAATAGAGCTATGTTAACATGTTGGTTCGCGAAGAGGAGGACAAAGGCTTCTCTCATTACCACTATTCTAACTATAACAACTGAGAAGCTCCTAAAGGTATTACGTTTGGTGATGGCAAACGTTTAGTAAAGTTAGGTTTATAATGTCGTACTGCTGCATGGTAGAGTTCACACTTACTTGGTAGAGTTCATACATACGTAGTAGAGTTAACTTGGTAAAGTTCATACATACTTGGTAGAGTTCATACATACTTTGGTAGAGTTCACTTGGTAGAGTTAATATATACTTTGGTAGAGTTAATATATACTTTGGTAGAGCTCATACATACTTTGTTAGAGTTCAAACTCTTATGGTAGTATAGTCGAGTTTATTTTGTTTGTTAAATTACAGACTAGGGTTAAGGAATCTAGGCAATACAATGTACAAGACATTGACAAACACCAGGCTGTGGTTTCAAGATCAGCATCTTCTCATTTGGTAAATTTTACCGAGAAGACGTGTTCTTGCAAGCGGTTTAACGTGGAAAAATTCTTTGTGTGTATGCCATTGCCGTGGCCGTGGCATGACATCGATGAACAATCGAACTTACTCATCCCTACTATCACACTAGCTACTTGTACAACGCCTACTCTAATCGTATAATGCCAAGGGATGCAACAATTCCTGTTCCATTGGATGTGAGCCGTAAAGTGTGTAATCCGCCCCACGTACGTCAACAACCAGGAAGGCCAAAGAAATCTAGGATAAAAAGATGGTTCGAGTGTTCAGGAGAGGCAAAACGACCAAGGAAAGTTTCATTTTGTTCTAGATGTAAGCAAGCAGGTCACAATACCCGTACATGTAGTGGAAAAGTACAATCTTGAATATCTACGAGTTTCAATTTGTACCTTACATACATGAACTTACTAGTTTAGTAGAGTTCGTACTAGTATGGACAAATCAACTATACCATGGACAAATGAACTCTACCATGGACAAATCAACTATACCATGGACAACTGAACTCTACCATGGACAAATCACTCTGCCAATCTGTACATGAACTCAACTATACCACGGAGAATTGAACTCTACCATGGTGAACTGAACTCTACCATAGAGAACTGAACTCTACCATGGACAAAATAACTATACCATGGGCAACTGAACTATACCATGGAGAACTGAACTCTACCATGGATAACTGATATCTCGACGTATGATGTTTTCTCAACCGTATCTTTTTTACTCTGACCCGTCACCTCGGGGTTCATAACAACACGTGATGATGGGCTCAGAGGATCAGAAGTCTCCTGCATATCTCTACCAAACATCATGTTAACTCTACCATGCATCATGTTAACTCTACTAAGCACCAAGTTAACTCTACCATGCACAAATTTACCTAGTTCGGGGGAATGGTGTGTGTTGTGCCCTAGGACGGCATGGTGTCATCAAGGAGAGAATCTCCAGTTTGACTATTCTTGGTAGCTAATTCGACACTGGGCATTCTCTCTGAGTCAGAGTGTACCATATTCGGCCAATTCAATCCAGGTGTCTGTAAACTCAACCATGTTAGTAAATGTTAACTCTACCATGTTACTAGAATACTATTAGTAGATGAACTCTACCATGTCTGGCATACTCGATGCTAAATAATTGGTAGTTGGTAGAGATAGACTCTACATATGATATGTTTGGTAGAGTTTATTTATATGATTTAGTAGAGATATATTAAACATATGATTTGTTTGGTAGAGATAGACTTTACCATATGATATGATTGGTAGATTCTACCAAACGATATACATATCTCGACCAAACCATATAACCTCTACCAAAGTTTACCACACAACTCGACCAAACCGTATAACCTCTACCAAAGTTTACCACACACTAACTTTTACATAATAAACAGTTCCAGTTGCAAACAACATGGATAAGAATGTACACATGGAAAACATAAATCAGAGTAAGTCTCATTAAAATAGAGCTTTACGTACCGAGTTATGAGCCAAATCTGGAGGAGCAATGTCTACTGCATCGCCTATTTCATTATTCAGAAAAGGTTCACGAGTCTGACTTCCGCCTTCAACGTCAGACTTCCCTCTGTACTCCAAGGTCTATATAAAAGGCTACACCCTTTGCTCCTCCAGCCTAACAAGCCTCTCAAGTAACATTGAATGATCATAACTCTTATCCTCCAACCTTGCAACACGCTCAATGAGCATGGACCAGTCTGCTCTTGTCTCCTCTAGCCGAAATAGACGGTCCGATATCCCTATCAAAGTGTTGGACAACACAGTTTGGTCTGATCTCAACCCATTCAAAGTGTTGGTTAACCCTTGAAGAGTTTGAATCAAGACACTGGACTCATTTTCTTTGTTTTCATGGCTGTTTTTTAACCTCTTCCCCTTCAACACTTCCCTCTATTTATGTTTGACTCTTATCAGTTCATTTAAGGGAGTCGACTCATCCATCTCCGACTCACTGTTTTCCACAGAAGGTGGAGTCCTCTCCTTCCGTTTCTTCTTCTTAGGTAGGTCTTTCTTCTTCTTAGGTAGGTCCTGCTTCTTCTCTACCTCTTTCTTCTTCTTAGGTAGGTCCTGCTGCTTCTCTGCCTCTTTCTTCTTCTGGGCCTCTTTCTTCTTCGGTATGTCCCAGAAGGACTCATCTAGAGTGTCATCAAGTATGTCGTGGATCATGTTGTCCACTCTCGGGTCTTCATCATCTATTGGCCAAACAGGGAAGATCTCAGCATGAGGCATTGGACGTAATTGCCTGAAAGAGAAAAAGAAATAAAGGTCACCACAAACAACTTTTCCAAGTTCAGAGTAATTTTACCAAAATGATGATCAACTTTACCAATATATGATCAACTCTACTAAACAGAGCATCAACTTTACCAAGAATAACCAACTCTACCAAACACAAAGCAAACTTTACTAAGTGCAAGACGAACTATACCAACTAAGTAAGAGTCAAAACAGACATATTAACTCTACCAAGCTGAAACTTAACCCTACTAAGCAGACATATGAACTCTACCATATTGACTATGAACTCTACTACGCTAGCAATTTACCTTTACCAATATATGATCAACTCTGCTAAACAGAGAATCAACTCTACCAACTCTACCAACTCTACCAAGAATAACCAACTCTACCAAACACAAAGCAAACTTTACTAAGTGCAAGACGAACTCTACCAACTAAGTAAGAGTCAAAACAGACATATAAACTCTACCAAGCTGAAACTTAACCCTACTAAGCAGACATATGAACTCTACTATATTGACTATGAACTCTACTACGTTAGCAATTTACCTTTCCTTCCCCCTTGTTTTCCTTATCCAACTTGACAATTTGTTCTGGTTCCATGGCTTGTTTCTTGATTGGTCTCCACCGTAGAAGAGGAACATTCACACCTTCTTTTCTCTCACCAAACACTTCTCCTAATAGGGGGATAGACTCGAATGCCCAGATGAGAAGCGAGTGCACAAAACCATGGATAGTGTAGGTTGCGGTTTTATAGGATGCACATCTGATCGATCTGATCAGCGCGTTAAAAGCTACTCTTCCTCAAGGATGCCTCTCAAACTGTTCTATATCTGTAACCAAATAAGCAGAACCAGATGGAATCCTACTATTATGATGGAGACCGTAAACACCAACATGCAATACCACTAGCAAGCCAACCATCTTCCTCTTTTCGAAAGACCATGATCTACACTGCTGCATAACCCTATTCAACTCTACCCACGTAGGGCCTTGACCGACTGTTAAACCCATGTACTCCCACCGATCTCCATGGGCAACATCCTCCACAGCAGAAAAAGATTCATCCACCAAACCGCAATTGAGCTGCGTGATTTCCTCAAACTCATGGAGAGAAAATCTCATAGGCCGACAACCAACCAAGACCCATAACTCATACTGCTTTTTAATATCTAGCTGCTCCGCCAATAAATATTGTACATGCCTCCCGTCAAACGTGTAGTTAGAGTCAACAAGCTTAAAAAAAACTTTGAGGCGTGAGTTCTGCTCTATGTCTCGGTATGCATATTCACCAATACCCTTGATCATATTCCTAATAAGATTCAGATTGCAATTGTTGTTTATGCTCTGGTTCTTCATTACTACAAGACCATCTACAAAAAGCCTCTTCAGATAATCCTTTGTCGTAGCCATACCTGATGAGTAGAAACAAGAAACAGTCAAAACGTAACTCTATCAATAACTTAAGTCTACCAAACTATATGCTAACTCTACCAAACCCACAAACCCACAAACCCACAAACCTTAGACGCAGAGAAAATACTTAACTATACCAAATTATATGCTAACTCTAGCAAACTATACCAAACTATATGCTAACTCTACCAAATTTAACTCTACCAAGTTATATGCTAACTATACCAAACTATATGCTAACTCTACCAAACTATATGCTAACTCTACCAAACCCACAAACCCAAAAACCCTAGATGCAGAGAAAATACTTAACTCTACCAAACTAATAACTTAATTCTACCATATTATAACCTAACTCTACCCTACTATAACTCTACCCTACTATAACCTAACTCTACCATACCAGAAACCCATTACGAACACCATAAATGTGACTTAAAACCGTTATGCAAATCTACCCCAAAACTGTAATTCATTTAGCGAGAAGATTGAGAGAAGAACAAAATCGAGAAAAAATGAGAGAAGAAAAACCCAAAAAACGATTTAGCGAGAACATTAAAAAGAGAAGAAGATAGAAAATGAGAGAGAGAAGAAGAACTGGTGAATCATACCTTCGACAAATCAATGAATATCTTCTTACAGAAGACGAGAAAGTAGAAATGGAAATAGAGGATGACGAAACGAGAAAGTAGAAGACAGACGAAGAAATGAAAAATCGAGAAAAAATGGAACTCGTAGAGAAGAAGTTACTTGTTTTAGAAAAAAAAAGATTTTTTTTTCTTCTAGAAGGTGCAATTAGTAATTGCATCTTTCTTTTTTTCCAAAAATAATCTATTTGAGTAATTTTGGATAAATTAAGTTTTATCTCAATAATTTTTTCTTAAATTTATAAAAATTTATAATTTTTCTTACTGTTGTAATGACTTAGTTTTTTCACCAGTTTGACCAGCATATATTTCTCTCATTTTTGTTTCGAATATATTTGTTCATATATCTTATAGATAAAATAAGCATTTGTCAAATCAATAAGCATATCAAACTAAATACCTGCTTAATTTTCTCAAAATGTATCCACTTTTTCATCAATTTCGCTTCATACACTCATATTCTACAACAACTAAACAAATAGATCCGACAAACATATTAATAATGATATGTAGCATTCAAATCTTCATACAGATCAACTATAAAAAAATGAAATCAAGTCACTCAAGATTATGATAACAAACAAGCAAAAAATATATTTTTTTTAAACGTGCGCATCGGTTTTTTAAATGTTTAATTAAGTTTTAAACTTGAGTAATTATCGTACCTTTTAGATGTTATATATATACATATATAGATATATATATATATATGTGTATATAGTTAGATATACATATATATATGTGTGTGTATATAGTTATATATACATATATATGTTATAGATATATAGATATATATGTATATATGTATATATAATAATCATGTTATAGTTACATTTTAGATGAAAGATAAACAAACTCCTAAAATTAAATTTACATGGATTTTTTTGTCAAAGAATTTATTTTATGCAGATAAATTAACATTAGTATTTTATTAAGTCAACAAGATACTTAAATGACATGACATCTTAACAACTGTACGGAATTATTTTAATTTGGTATAATTTGTTCTTATTTTAAAATATCACTCATACATATAGTAGACATGATAAGATTAAGTTTATCAAAAAAAAAAATGATAGGATTGAATGTCAGTTTGCGTGAATTTATCACATTGCAAACAATTAAGTTAAATAAATATGAAACACTAAAGACAACATTATAACTTCTACCTATAATTTAAAATTCTGAAAATTGTTTTGATCCTATTGCGATTTTGCATATTTTTGAATCAAGAAATTTATACATGGCAAAGATAAACATAATTATAGATCCGTATGTTATCATGCTTTGGCATGCAACAACTAAAAAAATTCCTAAAAACTAAACTGTCATTTGTCAATAAAAATTTATACAAGCAATGAGATCTTAATTTGATATGTTCACAAAGTACAATAACATTAATTATCGTTGGCTAAAAACTCTTTGCTCATCTAAACTAGATCAATTGATTCAACAACACTTTTAATGTTACAATGAAATCAACTTAAGACATAATCTAAATGGTTGAAATAAATTAAGCATGAATAGAAAACTTAGATGAAAAACTATATGAGCAATCCCAATCTAACAACCTAACAATCAATCATGAAAATCCTCTTTGAAAACCCAATACTTAATGATGAGATCTACTCACACATAACCATAGACAACAAGCAAATCAAAGATGAAGAAAAAATAATTGAATTGCAAATAGAATAGGGTTTATAAATCTTCTCTAAGTGTCAAGAGGAATAGAAATCTTCTCTCATAAGGTTACAAATATGAAAACGATGTTTAGAACTGAGTAGAGAGACTAGCCTAGGTTTAAAAGCCGAGTCTTAAGTTTATATAGTGAAAGGAAAAGGTTCTAGTCGGTTCAGATTAGGTTTAGGCTTCTAAAATTGTGTCTTGGATCCTTACTGATCGATACTCAAGTTGTACCAATCGGTACACCTTCCCAAGTATGCTTCAGCTACAAGGTAGTTTGACATGTATTTGATAATTTTTTTCGTACCTTGATTGCACCGTTATATTTCCTTTCAACCACATGGAAATGAAATCTAACATCCTCCTCAACCTTGTGACAAAATATAAGAAAGATCTAACAGTCACTACAAGAAAAAAGCGCAAAACTGACGGCCGTATCCGTCGAAAATCCGTCGGAAACCACTGTTTTTGGGATCCGAATATCCAGTTTCTGATAGAATAATCCGTCAGAATTCCGATGTCCAATATCCGTCGGAAACAGACCGTCGATAGTCCGTCGAAAAATCATCGGATAGTCTTCAGATTAACCGATGGGTTTTAGACGGTTTACAATCCGATGAATAACCGACAAATTTCCGATGACTATTTCCGACGGATACCGGACATCGGAATTTCGACGGGTTAATTTCTGACGGATATTAAATTAATTTATTTTTAAATAATAATTTAAATTAAATTATAATCATAGTTTATAAATTTAAATAATTCAAATAAATTAAAATATTAAATTAAAATTCATAAACGAAAATAACAAATACTTCAAAAGAAAATAACAAATAGTTCAAATAAAATAAAAAGTATTGAAAATAAAACGATAAATTTCTGAAATTATAAAAAGAAGAAATCTAATAGTTGCGTGGAGGCGGTTGGAAGGAACTGAAGAAAGCATCCATCTGATCCTGCATTGCCTTGAGCTGTGCAACCGTGTTTTCTTCGATTGTCTCAATCTTGTTGTTGAGAGTTTCGATCTCAGTCGACCTCTTTTCCAGTTGAGCTCTAAACTGAGGATCTCCATAAACTTCGAAATTGTCGAGGATGGCGAGAAGTACTCTTCTGGAAGTCCAAAAACACGGTCTTATCAAAATATATAAATCATTATAAATGAATAAAATAAAGAAAAAACAAAAATAAAAAGAAAAAGAAAAAGAAAAATAAAATAAAATATTAGTTACCTCATAACAAACTCATTGATCTTATCAACAGGAAATTCGGAACAAAGAGGAGTTCCTTCAACAATCGGCTTGGATTTGTCTCGTGCTGCAGTCGTGTGCACATCTTGTACCAGAACAAGATACGATGCACAGACACTTTCTTGTCGGAACTGAAATATTTTATTAAAAACTATAAGTAAGAAAAAAAAAAAGTTAAATAAAAGTATAAATTTATATAAACTTACCAGTTGTTGTTCCCGGGAAGCCTTGCTCTTTACTCCCAAATTGTGAGTGGCAATTCTTTTGCCCTTCCGGTCACTCTTCCGGTTGGTTGATTGAGTTGTCGATGTTGTCTGGGTTTCGTTCATCTTCCAGTAATCAACCAAACTGTTCCAAAGGTCTGGATTTGCAAACAACTCCCTCGGAATATCATTCCGGTTCTACTTGTCCTTCCACTCATTTATCTTCCATGAGTATACTTTCGATGCCTTAGCATCGAACTCACGTCTAACACGAGACGTGATGTCTCGATCCCAAGTGAAATCTTGGTGCATAAAAAATAATTAAAATATTAAAAATCATAAAAAATGTATTATCAAAAAAAAAGCGTAAAATTTTGAAGTTAAAAAGTAAAGAAATTCATACCGCAAATTGCTGAAACCATAAATCACGCTCAGGTAACGACATAAGGGAGTATGTCGGATACTGTCGCTGAAGCATTATGTTGAGCATACGGTTGATCGACTTGGTTATCCCATTATGGGATAAATGGAACCTATAAAACAAAATTAGTTTAAAATTATTAAAAATAAACAAATCAAACAAATAAAAACTTTAAAACCTTTTACTTACCAAATACTGTTGCCGTCACAATCGGGATGAAGATACGGCAATCTTTCTCGACCAGATTGAGAAACAAAATCCTCAATGCTCATCTGGATCGGAGCAGAAGCAGCTTGACGAGTAGCTGACGGAGATTGAGTCTCCGGAACAGGAGTAGAGCGGTTTTGACTCGCTCTTCGGGCACGTCTCAAACCATCCAACTCGAAAACGGAATGAAATCGACAATAATTTCTAAAAACAAAAAAAAATAATTATTAACAAATGAACATATATATAACAAAAGAAATAAATCAGTAATGAATTAAAAAAATAAGATGTATTTATAAAATATAAAGAAGTAGAAACACTTATGAAAAAAATAAAAATATATATTAAAAATTAAAAACGAATTTTAAAAAAGTAAGTAATTATAGAGTTTAAAAATAAATATATGTTAGAATATTAAATTATGAAATATTTATAAAACTTAAATAAATAGAAACAATTATAAAAAAATTTATAAAATTTATAAAATACTAAAAAAATTATAAAAAAATAAAACGAGTTTTTAAAAACTTTAATAATTATAGAGTTATATCTTAGATTATTAAATTATGAAATATATATATAATTTTAAAAAATTTAAACAATTATGAAAAAATTTAAAAAATTTAGAAATAACTAAAAAAAAATTTTTAAAAAATAAAAACGATTCTAAAGTTTTTAATATTACAATTATAATATAAAAAAAAAACTTGTTAAAACAATTAAAAATACTAAAAAAATCAAAAAATCATATTACCATACATAAAAACCAAAATCAACATTCCATAAAACTAATATCCTAAATCTTCAATCTAAAACACAAAATCCTAAATCGTAAACCTTAAATCTATATTTCAATTCCCAAAATCTAAATTCCATATCCTAAATCTACTTAAAACATAGAAACTTACATATTTGATCGGTTTGGATCCATTGGAAATGAGTTTGGATGCTTTTGACACTTGGAACGGGAGATTTGACGGATTTTGGAGATTTACAGATTTTTTGGGATGTTTCTAAGAGTTTTTGCGAATGAATTCGCTAAGAAGAAAAATCTGCATATAAAACAAACTTTTCGACGGACATATATGTCGGAAACACTTAAAAAAAAATTGACATGTCAACGACGGTTACCAATGCCTTAAATCTCGCAATTCATCAGAATTTCCGACGGATTCTATGAACTTTTAGGTTACACGGCAACCCAAAAGACATTTCTCAGTGATTTTTTTGCGGATCCATCGGAATTTCCAAAGTCCATTAACCACGACGGAAATTCTTGACCATTTTTGATGCCCTCATAAACCTATAAAAATATAAATTAAAGAATATAAATTACTGTGAGATAAATATTATAATACAATTATAAATTAGTTAAATTGTTTAAAACTTATGTAAAATCGCAACCAAGAAGCAAATTCTCCTCTCATACTCCCGAATATCCTCACAATTTGTGAGAATATACGTATGCAAGTGCGCAAACTCATGCTCTGATAGTTTCCGTTTCTTTCCTTTTCCACTTACTCTACCAGTTTGAGCAAACAACTCAGGGACATACACCGGAATAATCGCTCTCTCACCTCTATCATCATGCCACGCCATACGTCTACTCTTAGTACGCACTTCCGATGGAAAATAATATTCAGCAAAGTGTGAGGCTTCTTCGTTGAGGCTTTGTGTGACAATAGATACCTCAATTTTGCTTAAATTTTTAACCTTTTTCTTGAGATGGAACATGTAACGCTTAAACAGATACATCCAACGGTACTGAAAAGGACCTCCAAGTGCAGCTTCTCAAGGGAGGTGGATAGGAAGATGTTCCATAACATTAAAAAAAGACGGTATAAAAATATCTTCTCAAGGTTACAGAGGATAACTGGTACATTATCCTGTAAATTACGTATACCCTCTACTGTAAGTGTCACGTACATAAATCTCGAAAGAAACCACCAACTCCTACAAAACACAATAAACAATGTAATCGATATAAAAATATATATGTTACAAAAATGGTTAATTAACAATATGAAAGTATCAATATATATCTACAATTGCTTCGTGGACGTTTTTTTGAAGAAGATGCGCAAAAAAAAATGGAAGAAGCCGCTGCATCACAACATGACAATAATGACTCTTCATTCTAATAAACTTTCCTTCGAAGAAATCCACACAATTCCGCAGATTATATGCATATCTATTCGGAAATTTTACATCATCTCGAATCCAATCAAAAAAGCTTCTTTCTTCGCTGCATCTAACCGGTAGGCAGGCATAGGACATCTACCATTTGACATAACCTGAAGAAAATCCCGAGAACAAATCAGTGGCAAGTCTAATCTAGACTTCATATTGTTTTTCGTCTTCTCTTGCACGTTTAAAACAGTGTTCATGATGTTGTTAAAACAAATTTTCTCAACGTGCATTACATCTAGATTATGCCTCAACAAATGATCTTTCCAATAAGGCATATCCCAGAAAATTCTTTTTTTATGCCAGTTATGATGTTCACCGACACCGTCAACAGGAGCATGCCCATTACCCCTGCAGTAAAGAGTTTTCTCCACGCCAAAAATCTCTTAATTGCTCTAATATACAACGTCCATCAATCTCCGGAGGTGCACAGTCAAAAACTTGTTTGTTCTTTGTAAATAATGTTCTAAACCAATGATAAGGATGATCACTAGGTAAAAATCTTCTGTGGCAATCAAACCAACACGTCTTTCTTCCATGATGTAATTGGAATGCATCAGTGTTATCTTAGCAATACGAGCAAGATAATCTTCCATGCGTTGTCCATCCAGATAACATACCATATGCTGGAATATGGCTTATTGTCCACATAAGAACCGCATGCATCTTGAAATTCTGCTGCAATGAAACATCAAATGCTTCAACCCCATGCTGCCATAGCATTTGTAACTCATAGATCAATGGCTGGAGGAGTACATCAAGTGACCTCTTTGGATGCTCTAGGCCGGGATTTAGCATGGAAAGGAACAAAAACTCTCTACGCATTCACAAAGATGGTGGTAAATTGTATGGTGTTACAATTACCGGCCACAACGAATATCTTTCTACACTCATACGCAAAATCTGGATACATTGTTTGGAAATGTTTCCACGCTTCTACGTCTGACGGATGCATAATCTCTCCATCTTGACGATGCTCTGCATGCCATCAAATTGACTCTGTTGTGCATGCCATCTCTAGTTTCTGTACCTCATAATATGATGCTGGTGAAAGATTATCTTCAGGCAAAATATATTTCACAAAATCTGCTATCGCATCAACACATTCTTTCGCCAAATTGTAGTCCGTCTTAATAGTCATCATTCTACTTGCAGATGATAACGGTGAATGACCTTCTCTACAACCACTATATAGTGGCTGTTTCGCTGCATCTAACATATCAAAAAAATTTTGCGCTTCTGCATTTGGTTTTTCAACCCTATCAATATCATAACCTACCGACGGCATGTTCCCCCTAAACAAATCATTCACCATCTCAACCGTACCGATACTTATATCTACTTCCCTTTTATCTCCTATGTTATCCACAATATTTGGTTCACTAGTACTACCATAATCATAATTTGTTTCTTCATGTAAATACCAAATCTTATACCTGGGCATAAACCCATTGCTATATAAGTGATGCCAAACTAACTTAACCTTAACATAATGAGAATTCTGACATATACTACAGGGACATTTAATCTTACCATTTTTTTGCTTCTCGTTGATTTTCGGCCAATTCCATGAACTCGCAGATTCCTTGTGCATAATCATCTTTCAGTAGGTTTGACTCCGGATCTATCATAGGTTCGTCCATGCACGACCGAAATTAATTAACAGAAGATATATTGTAACAATATAGAGACTAAATTGAGTAAGTGATGTGAATGAATGGAGAAATGTAGAAACATATATATAGAAGTCGCGCCCGTTGGAATTCCATCGGAAATCCATCAGAATATAACTTTTTAAAACAATGGATATATTAACGTTCTTCTTACTCGATAAATTTCCGACGATATTCTGACGGATATCCGACAGATTTCAGACGGATATCCGTTGAATACTCATCGGATTATAACGTATACAATTTCTGATGGATTTTTGACGGATTTGGGTTTGTCCGTTGGAAATCCGTTGGAAGATAACAGACGGATGCAATTCCATCAGAAATCTGTCGATTATACCGTCGGAAATTATCAGTTGCAAAATCGTCAGAAATCCGTTGGAAATTTCTGGCGGATATTGAATCCGTTGAAAAATCCGTCGGTTTTGCGGCTTTCTTGTAGTGGGTGGGAAGTCTTCCATCGGAGGCCAAATCTTTGACGCGTATGCACGGTCCGTCATCTCCAATCATCCAGAATGATTCAAAAACTCTGTCATTACTCCAAAACGTGTCAAAACCTGTCAAGACTCGATAAAAGACTAAAAGATACTAAAATCACTATTTGCATAAAGAAAGCTAGAAACAAATATCAAAACAATGGTTAGTAATTGATAGAAATAATGGTTAATAGTTTCCTCTTTAGGACGATTGTGCATTCGCCAAGGATCACTGAGGGAATTGATATTACGATAAGCACACAGAAGTGGCTTAATTGAACATTTTGGAAGAGGTCAGACGTTGGCAATACCTCAAGAAAATTTCCATTGGTTGTATCTCAAGAGAGACATTGAGAAGTTTTGCTCAAAATGCATCACATGTCAAATCTAAATCAAGGTCACATCCCCATGGTGTTTACACTCCTCTAAATATGCCTATTGCTCCTTGGGAGGATATCTTTATGGAATTTGTATTAGGTTTGTCAAGGAACAAGAATAGGGATGCTATATTTGTCGTTGTGGATGGATTCTCGAAGATTGCCTATTTAATCCCATGTGAGAAGTCTGATGATGCATCCCACATTGATGATTTGTTCTTCAAGGAGGTAGTAAGGCTTCACGGCCTGTCAAATAAAATTGTTTCTGACCGAGACTCCAAGTTTCTAGGTCATTTCTGGAGAACCTTTTGGAAGAAGATATGCACCAAGCCTCTCTTCTCACAATTGGTCATCCGCAAACAGATGGCCAGACCGAAGTGATAAATTGTACACTATCTACTCTCCTAGTAGTAAAAACTTGAAGAATTGGTTAGAATGCATACACTATATTGAGTTTCTTATAATCGTGCTAACCATTCAGATTCTAAGTTGTCACCTTTTGCAGTGGTATACAGATTCAACGCTTTGACGCCCTTAGAAGTTAATCAAGACGGGATTACCAAGGCCAAAATGATACGGAGGATCCACGAAAAAGTCAGGGAAAATCTTGAAAAGAAGAATGAGCAATGCAAACGACAAGCGGAAAAAGACATAAAGAAGTGATCTTTGAACTGGGTGAATGTGTGTGACTACATATGAGACCTGAAAGATTCTTAGAGGAGAGGAGCTCCAAGCTAGCACCGCGAGGCGATGGACCATTCAAAGTAATGCTTCTATATCTACTAGCTTCAATGTTGCTGACTTGATCCCATTTGATGCAGGTAATGTTCTAAGGCCTGAACCTTCTCAAGAGAGATGGAATTATGAGGGCATCGATCCGGAATTCCATACACTCAAACGTACTGAAATTTTTAAAAGAATAGATATTTTAAATTAATGTGCGGAAGCAATAAATCAATAAATCAATAACAAGATGACACGAAATTTAATGAGGTGACGGTTGCTTCTCTTTTAAACCAATCACTAGTCCTCGGCTTTAACAAAAGTTTATCAGATCACTTTAAGAATACACTAGAATTTCTATACAAATTCTAATAGATCTATCTAAGAACATGAACTAAGGTTAACAATTAAACACAATTTTATCTCCTTAATCATGTATGCATTCTTCTTGCAGAAGTCCTTGCTCCGTGCTCCTCACAGGTACCACAACCTCTTTCCAAAGCGATCTCTCCAAAATTTTAGCAGTTAAACAGGTTGGATAAAGAACTTTGTTTTCTATTTCTCTGTTTTAATAGGAAGCAAGTGCACAGAAAAATGAAAACATCTTCTGCTTCGATAGAGAAACCAACGACTCGTTTAAACCTGCAGCGTATTTGCAATTAAGCCTGCAAAATGTTTTTCCTTTTTCAAAAAAGAAAATATTTCAAAATAATGACAAAAAAATCGTTAGAGAATAACCACTTAATCAATACTTTCTAAATTAATTAATATTACAATTTGTAATTAGTAAAAAGTTATAACTATCTTATAATTCAAATTAAACATCTTAGAATTCAAGATTCTACACTTACCAACTCCAAAGATGGACCATTAACCAGATCAAGAGCTAGGAACCAACAAGAACATTTCAATGAAGCTATAGAGACGCTCCTAATCAACCTCTACTCCAGGTTCACCAATTGGAACCACGACATAAGTCAATACGAGCCACCTACCCGATACCGAGAAAGAAAAAGTGCCGTCTTACCCAGGTGAACTCAGCTCAAACATCCCTCGAAAATCCACCAATACAAATGATCTTTATCAAGGAGAATCTCCATTTTCTCGAGCCAATTCTGAGTTACACGAGAACCCTGTTACCAGCGAGAAGATTCCTCGAGAGGTCATGCACCTAGGAGAATCGACTCATGCCCTTGACTCTAGCTCGAGAATCCACCTTTGCTCGAGCCGGTTCAAAGCTACACGAAGACCCTTCTATTGACACTTTCAAGCAATCCAACGAATTCATGCGAACGGAAGCGCTAAGCTCAAAATTTCACCAAGTCAGCAACCTCAATGAACGATATCCACGATACGCCAAGTAAAGAAGCCATAGAAGAATCTACTCGTGAAACAGACGAAGGCTTCAAAATCTCTCATCTAAGTGGCCATAATAGTGATAATGAAGCAACACTCATTCGTAGTATATTGGCCTACAAGAGCTGCACATCTGGAGGATGCTTCTTCCTAGGGAACAACCTCATTGTGTGGCACAGTAAGAAATGGAGATTTACTGCACACAACTCTTGTGGATGAAGCAAATGATTGATGACTATTGTATGATCACGGAAACTCTTTTGATATATTTTGACAACATGAGTGCAATCAACATCTCAAAAAACCCCGTTCAACACTCTCGCACAATGCATATTAACATACGACATCATTTCATCTCGGACTTAGTTGAGAAAAAAACTATTGAAGTTACTCACGTTGCATTAGAAAGGTAGTTAGCTGATATCTTTACAAAACGAATAGATTTTAACAATTTCATGAATCTGAAAACTGATTTGTTCTTTCGTCCGCTGTCACTCTTATGTCCTTGCAAGTCAATCCCCCTCACCGCTGTTTCAAAGTGTTATACAGTCGGATAGTGATGTGAAAGCTACTCTTGTTAGCTCCAACTAAGCACCCTCCCTCTGTTGCAGTGTGCTCTGCAGCTGTAACTTGGGCATCTTTACTATTTGATCTCAACTAAGTTCCCCCCAGTTTAAATTATTGTCTATGTCTCTTTTCATTCTAGTTACAGTTCTACTGTTCTGTTCTTGTCCAGTTAGAATTCCAGTTCCATTCATTTAAATCCTTGTGTTCACTTTTTGGGTCACATGTCCCCTCCCGTCCAGTAAGTTGTACTTGCTCTTTATGGGTGCCTTTTTTAACTGGGCTCTTCTTTTTTGTCACATCAGTGTTTTCTTCTATAAAAGGATAGGTTGTCTTATGTGATTGTTTATCTCATCCTTGTTCTCTTTAGTTTTTCTTTGTGGATCTCTTTTTCAAAATTAGGTTTCCTCATGGCGTCCAGTTCTCATCGACCATCTGCCTCCAATAAGCACATATTTCTATCTGATGTGTCACCTCCTGCTATTGTTCAGACTCCGGTTTTCTCCACAGATTTCCTTAACCGCTATGAGGCAAATCGGGACGAAATCCTCTCTCTAGACACAGAATATTTTGGTCTTAACCAATTTTGATGGGAATCTCTTGACTCTCGCTTCGCTACCTCAGAAGCTAAAGCTCGTTACCAGTTAATAACTCACAAGCCCTTCAATGATATGGTCCTTCTCTCTCGCTCAGAACCGGCCTCTCTTATGTTCAGCCTCTTTTTGTCGCTGCTGGACTCTTTCCTACAGTGGTTGAGGTTGAATGGTTTGTTCACAATGTAGTTCAAGAGTGTTTTTGCTAATCTGAAAAGTATTGAATATCGTGTATCCTCAACGAAATTTGCTGCCACAATTGGTTTCTCTTCTTCCGCCATACCACTCTCTCCTCAGATCATCTCCGTTTGGTCTGTATGATTACTTAGAGTTAGTGCCGATAGATTAACTTCGGTAAGCTGGTGTGGGATCAAATCTCTGAAAGTGGCTCTGCTGGAAACAGGGATGCTCTTATTTATCCAAACCTCATCGACCAACTCCTTCGTTTTCAACGTGAAGTTCCATCCTTTCTAGGAGAAAAATTCTCATACATCTCGCAGCCGGTGGTCCTATCTTTTCCCCAAAGGCAGCTTTCCGTCATTGCGCCTGCTCTGTCTCCTGCACCTCTGGCAACTGATCTCAATCAAATTGTTCGCTTGCTTCAGTGTGTGCAACACAAACTCAGTAGTTCTTTCTCATACCCTTTCTTACTCGCTATTCTCTCTCTTTTTGGTTCCTCATCTCTCTGCAGTTGTTTTTATCTAAGTGTGATCTTAAGCTAGGAGAGAGTATGATCATGATAACCATGATGTTTCTGGGTCTGCTAAGGATGGAGTGCTCTGAGGATGAAAGAGGACTCAACAAAATAGAGGGAGTTAGTTTTTTTTTATTATCGGCTACACAGAGTTTTCTTGATCTGTATTGTTTTTTCTTGTTAAGCACATTACTACGGTGAGGTGTTCATACCTCTAGTCAGTTTGTGATAAAACAAGTACTTAGATTCTCATAAGCTTCTCCTCCCCAACATTTCTGTCACTATTTGCCATATGTGTCTTATACTTAAAGTTTAACCTAACTGCATTAGTTGGAATAGTCTCTTTGTTAATTGGCAGGCTGGTTGAGGTTACACACTCAGATAAAAAGGAGGAGATTGTAAGTATTTGGAAGTTGTCGAGCAAGTAACACTCCAACGGTGTTACACAAGAGAAGACATTCAAAAAGCAGGAAACGAGAACACATGTCATGGGGCATGGAACATTCTAAAAGCAAACATGCTGCAGCACACTGCTCAAGTTTCAAGAAAGAGAATCGTGCGAAGTAGGTGATCCTAGGAAGCTCTATGACCTGACACTTGTCCAACCTCACCAACAAAGTCAAAAAAGTGGAGCACTCTATTAAGCGCTGGGTATTAGAAGAAAAAAGGTAGCTGCATCAAAGTAATATACACGAAGATCTCGAGAGTTGAGAGGATGGAGGAAAGAGACAAGAAAAACAGAAGAAACGGAAAAGGGTTTTTCTATGAAAAGAGGAGTGAAAATAGGATTTGTGTGGGTGGTGAGTGATTTCAAGAGAGAGTCTTCATAATCACCATTGTTGTGAGTAGGTAGCTTAGGAATCTATTCTGGTAAGCGTGATGTTGTGTAACTCTGGATAAAAAATCTGCATATTGCTAGATTGGTTTAATAGATTGTCTAAGAAAAGTCAGTTCAGATACAAATCACCGAGTAATGTTGTGTAACTCTGATCAGCAAATCTTGGTTGTGATTTGAAATGACTGACTTTAATAAATTAAATAGAAGAAAACTACTCTGTCTCACGTCAGTGCATACTATTCATAAATCTTCACATACATCTATTTCTCGAGGTGGCGAGCTCAATCGAAGCTCGGATTGCCTAGTAAAGCTGCAGGAGAAGACCAGTCACGAAGATTTTCACATCCGATGGCAAAAGCTCCGTCATCCTCTTTAACAAAGCTCATGTTGTGTTTTAGCTCTTGTCAGAATTTCCAGTTTGTAATAGCTTGGGTTCTGTTTCTTTTAGAAGCTGTGCTTCTATTTGTTTTGTTTTCCAAAATCCTTGTACAAATACCACTTTTTCCTCTTTTCCAATCAATTTCACATTCAACCAAAAATAAATCATTTTTTTGTTTTGAAGTGTTAAATTTATTAATCAACAAAAAAAGAATATACAAGGATTGAATTTTTAAAAATAGAGGATAACTCAACTCAATAAATGTCTGAAAACTGGAAAGCTAAGCAACATCGAAGTTGATGCTGTTGGTCCATCTCTCATGCAAATCCCCATTGCAAGTTGCAACAAATAAAAATTTAAAGTATTACATAATAGCATATTTAGAATTTCAACTAAGTAGATTTTTTGCTGGACATTGATCTTTTAATAAATTTGTATCTCATCATTTTAAGGATTTTATAAAACCAGAATGCGCTCACAAGTTGTAATCCTAACGCCATTGCCTAAAATAAGAACAAAACAAATCATGAAATGTTATATCTCAACCGAAATTGGTTATCTATGAAGAATTTAATCGGATAATATACAAAATTTTCTTAACAAAATCTTCATTTCAGCAACAATATAGTATGCGTTTGAAAAGTTTCACATCTTTATAAATACTATTATTTGGAGTATTTGATGAAACGATAATAAGTAAAGACCAAAACGAAAATGTATCTTATATAAAGAATAATTAAGATATACCTTGATGAGGATGGGATTATCAGCTGATATTGTTACGTAAACGAGGTATGGTCCACCCACCATTCTGGCCAACGAGAAGATTGTTGCAAAACACACCTACACCCATTATTATTAGTTAATCCTCCCGCCATGATCTTTTTTTTTAAATAATAATCCCGCCAGGTTCTTGGAAATTTTTTGTTAACATCTCATGAACAATTTTCGATTAATTTGCCATAATCTAGAGATTATTGCAAAACTGGCAAGACTTGACAATTTGACTTATGTTTAATTTAACGTTTTGGCTTTATATAACTATATTCATCGGAACGATAGTTCTGAGTTCTGATTTTTTTTTCACATGCTAGGGACATCTCCAACCCACTTTTATTATCACCCTTAAATTCCATTCTGGAGTAAAATCATCTCCAACCCACCTCTATCTCCATTTTTTACTCTATATTTGGAGATCTCTATTTCTTAATTTCATTTTGAAGGTGAATTTTTTTATTTGCAAATCAATCCCTTAAATTTAAAAGATTTATATTTTATACTTAAATAATGTTATTTGTTATTATTTTATGATTTTCAAGAAAATATATGTAATATTTATCAGTTGATAATTGATATTATCAAACACAATAATAATATTAAATAGAAAATACAAGAAGAAGAAAAAACTTGGAATTAGAATCACATGTCCAAAATATCTCAATTGGTTATAATAAATTTTAAATTTAAATAATATTACAATTTGTTACTTATTGCTTAGTTTAAATGGGTAGAATTTTAAAATTTAGAAAATAAGGAGTTATAATAAAAATTAGTAATTAAATAAAAATAATATTTTAAAATATTTCTTTTTGGAGGAAGAAATAGAATCATCGGTTGGACATAAACCCATCTCTAAAATGGAATTACTATTTATCTGTTGGAGATGTGTAACCGTGCCAAATTTATCTATGACAATACTATTTCTCGTTAATTGAGATGTTCTGCTAGGGATTACTAATAATACTATTTATACAATCATCTAAGTTCATTATTAATATAGTTCAAGAAAAATATATACAATCAAACAAATCTTAATAATACAATATATATGTTATTCAAAATGAATTTTTCGTGCTATTTTGCGCTGTTCAAATCCTAGGAATACTTACTCCCTCAGTTCAGTATTATAAGATGTTTTAATAGCTTTTTCAGTTTATATGATGTTTTAGAGTATCCTATTTTTTTAGTTTCAATGCAAAACATTAATTAATTTAATTTTTATGACCAATTGTATTTTTGATATAATTTCTTATTGGTTTAATTTTTATAGTTAGATATTAAATTATGTGTTAAATGTGAAAAATAAAAAATAGAAAATATATTTATTTATTAGGACTACGTGTTTTTAAATAAAAATCCATTAATTAATTTCACTAAAAACATCGATTAATTAATTAATTAATTATACATCCACTAAAATTATGTATTTATACAAATACTCACATCGGCTGCAAGATTAAGGTCGCTGTCTCTGTAACCGATTTCTTTAAGAATCTCCCTGAGGTGAAGAAATGGACTCGAGAGCTCTGTTATCCAAAGTGCTGCCACCATCTCGGATGTACACTTAATTCCACCATAAATTCACAACAGAAAATACAAAAAAAATCAATTAATTAATTTCTCCAAGAAACCCATTCCCATTAAAAATAGTTAAAAAGGACAAAATAAAAGTATATTACCTTTCGGTAGAAAAGTCCAGCCACAAAACCAAGAATGCAAACAGAATGATGAACCGCATTATCAATGCTAAGGACTTGATCAAAGTGACTACAAATGAGATCGTAGATCATATAAGACAATGAAAACGCCATCGTTTCCATCTGCTGGAGAGATGACGTGGAAGCAATGGGACAAACAGGACACGACCAATCTTGAATTGAGACAGTTGCTAAAGCCACAGCAACTGTGGCGTGAACCGTTGAGACAATACGAGTGCTGAAGTCGAAGGAATAGTTTGAAAAGATTCGACGGACGAGGATGAACATGAGACCCCATGAGATTACTCCAATCACTGTTATTTTAATTACTCTTATGTATTCTTCCTCCATTGATCTCCTTTTCGTCTTATCTTTTCGTGTTTTTCTACACTGAAAACGGAATAGACACAACCGTGTTTTTAAGATCCTTTTATGCTTTTGATGGTTAGGTCTTTGGGCGTTATTAATAGACAGAGATGGTGAGTTGGTTGTCTGTTAGTTGGGTCCCATTTATTTTATCTCCCTTATTCTTCATCTAGTAAAATTAACTGACCCGACAAGATTGGATTCAAAGAGTTGGAAGGTATTTCCTCTAGCCCCCAACCAATCAGCTGAGTTATTACATAAAGGCCATCCAGTGTCAACCTTATTTAGTTGCCGTGTGAATAGAGACGTGCCTATTGAAAAAAAACGTTTTTATATATTTTTTTGTTAAAGTGAAAAAAACATTTTATATTAAACGGTTAAACCCAACATTAATTTCGGGGTTTCAAAATTTTAAATTCTGGTATACCGTTATGTCTTCTAGTACTATTTTAATTGAGTTTAAAAATCCGTTTCATAGATTAATTAAGAAATTAGCATTAATCGTCTATCATACTTTACAACATAGTATATCTATTTTTACAACGTGGATTTTATTACAAAGATAAGTAAAAAAGATTTTATATTTTGTTCATTCGTTTTAGAGCATCTCCAACAAGGTACCTCATTTTGAGGAGAGGTCATCTTTAAAACAAGATTTTGATGGTGTAGTATTCCAATGGTAAATCCTCAAATATGTTTTAGAAAAGTTTGTATTTTGTTTTATACTCTTTAATGTTAATAATTAGTTTTGATGATAAAACATTCATAAATAGATATAAAAATACATAAACATTACATGCTGTAATAATAAATAAAATGATACATAATAATATAAAATTAAATATAAATAATAATAAAATACACATAACAAATCATCAAATTACATTAAAATAAATTACTCAATGAAATTTTGTGTGTGTATATAGACAATGTCAACATTGCTATTCTAAATACTCCTTATATTGAAAATGATATCGTCGACTCTCCAGCATCATAATCTCCATTCGTTATCAATCAATTTAGATAGTGATGATAGTGGCTCAAATTCATCATAACGTCTCATTGGATCGAAGAAGGCAAAACTTAAAAAGAAAATTTGCCGAAGGTAATAATTTATCTTTTGATACTTTGGTTTCATTAAACGAACAATTCATTGGATCTAAGACTAAATTTGTTGTATCTATTTTGGACATTATTACTTTCGGCTCTTTGGGATTGGATGGTACTCTTTTTCCCATTTCCGGTTTTATCCCAATTGGATTTTCCGAAAGTAAGTTTTAACGAGGTCATCTATCCCAAAACAATCAAACACTATTTAATTTTCGGACAATACTAGTTTGTACAAAAGTTATTTTTTGAATATAATTTCACATAATATTCAAAAAAAAATGAACAATTCATTGATTTTCTAAAAGAAAGTGCATCAGCGAGGGAAAGAGTTATGAGATGGCTCAGATATATCTGGTAAATCAAGCAAAAATTTTGTCTTTTTTTAATAATATGTTAAATTATATTTAAAAATATTTTTTTTACAATTTGTGCAACTGTTCTGAAAAATATTTTTAAACGAACCTAAATTCTAAATCCGAATTCGAAAAATGGTTGTTTCGTTAAAACCCAAACTGGAAAACCCATTTGGGGCAAAATCAGTTTTGGGAAAAAGAGTACATCTTATTATCGAAAGAGTTGAAAAAACAAAATGATGAAAAAGCTGATGAATAAGAAAAACCCATTGCGAAGACCATGACTAGAGTGCTATCTTGTTGAGTACCATAAGATGAGACCATCGTCGTAAGAGAAGTCTTCTTGATTACCTAATAGAGCTGAGACGATTTCTAATATTCTTATCAATCAAACTTTCCAATTGTGCTAAGGAAGACACTACTTCACCATGACGTCTTCGATTGTGGTCTCTCCAAATATGATATATTGTTGTTTGAAGAGCATACCTGAATATGAAGAGGTGGGTTCAGCCGAGGCTTTGACTGCTTAGAAAATTAAGCAACTTGCTCCCAATGAAGCGAAAAACCATTACCGAGTATTCTAAACACAAGAGAAGACCACACTGCTGCTGAATAACGACAAGTGAAGAAAAGATGATTACGTGACTCGTTAAGAAACCCACAGAAAATGCAAGAAATTCTTTGCCATGAATTCCATTCTCGCATTCGATCTCCTATTGAAAGCCTATTGTTGATAGCTAACCATGTAATGAAAGAGTATTTGGGCGTTGCATAATTAAACCAAACTCCCCTATACCATTCATTGCATGCGTTTTGAACTCGAATCAGACTCTTCATTCCTTTTGTGCTAAACTTGTTCTTGTACTTGTCAGTACCTCTCCATAATGGGATGTCCTCTCCCTCCATAATGATCATCTTGTTAATCTCTTCCTCAATCTGAATGTAACAATCAGCCCTATGATGACGACGTCGACTAACCTCTTTGACTGAAGCAACAGTTGCGTGAGCCGAGATTCTCATGTCAATAAAACCTCTATTTCCTGTGATGCATGTAAGCATCCCAGATCGCTCCAGCAATCAAACCAAAATGAAGTCTTTTGCCCGTTCCAAACTTCTACTTTATGGAAAGTTCTTGCTACGCCTCTGTACTTTGATAGCTTTCTCCACATCCACGACCCCATAAGGTATAAGAGAATGATGCATAAGGTATAAGCGAGAGACCCATTTAATCCATAAAGAATCATACCCCGCCAAAATCCTCCATAAAATTTTTAAACAACATATCTTGTTAGCTTCTTTCAACGACTGCAACCCCAGCCCTCCTTTCTTTGGACGACAAACATCCATCCAGCCTATTTTTGTCTTCCTTGTATTTAACTCTAGTCCTGACCAAAGAAAGGTTGAACATAATCGATCAATCTCCTTAATACACCCACTGGAGAGACGAAACACTGTGATCCAAAAGTTTATTATACCAGCTATCACAGAGCCTAGAAGCTGTAGCCTACCCGCACATGAAAGATGTCGAGCAGTCCATGCAGTTATTCTTTTTCTCAACTTTTCTAGAAGAAAAGATAGATAAATCAGACTTTGTCATTTGCTTTGAAAGTAGCGATAAACCCAATATCTTACCGACAATTGACCTTGAGCGAAGGAAAAATGTTGTAAAATTTCAGCACTCTTATTTGCCTAAAGTCCCCACCATGTATAATGTAGATTTTTTGACACTTATCTTCAGCCTAGACATTATCGCAAATTCATCAAAATACTAAGACTACCATCAATTGAATTCCTATGCCCTTGCACAAAAATCATCAAATCATCAACGAAGCATAAATGAGTTAACTGAATACTCTTGCATTTAGGATGGTAAGCAAATTTCTCTCCACCGCTGCTTTATCCAAAATCTTTGATAAGACGTTCATGCATATAACAAAGAGGTAAGTTGAAAGAGAACAACCTTGACGAAGACCCCTTGTACTACTGAAAATCTCACTAGCTCCCCATTTACTTGGACTGAAAAAGATGCTGTCAAGATGCAGATTTTAATCCAATGAATAAACCTCTCCGGAAAATGTAAGGCTTCGAGCACATTCAGCAAAAATCCCATTGGACAGAATCAAAGGCCTTTGAAATATCAATCTTCATGGCACAACGAGGAGAGATCGATTCTTTGTGGTAATCTTTAATAATTTTCGTAGCAAGCAGCACATTCTCCATTAGTAACCGGTATTTAACAAACGCGGATTGGTTTGAGGCTATGAACTTAGGTAAGAGAACCTTGAGTCTATTATCAACAATTTTTTATATTACCTTGTAAATGACATTGAAACAAGAGATCAGACGATAATCTCTCATTGTCCTTGCTTCTTCCTTCTTCAGTATAAGCACCAAAATGGTAGCATTGAGCCCTTTGGGAAGGAACACGTTATCGAAAAACGACTTAACAACAACCGTAAAATCTTTCCCTACGATTGACCATGCAGATTTGAAAAATTCAGTTGTAAATCCATCTGGACCAGGCTACGTATTACTCGACATCTTAAATAGAACCTCTTTTATTTCCTCATCGGAGACATCTTTAGCCAACAAATTCTTTTCAGTATTAGAACATCGAAAATCCAATAGAGTCTATAAATAGTCCACCGTTGTACCTTCGTAATCATCCAGCTTATGTGATAAAAAATCCTTAAAATGTCTCTCAGCTTCCGCTTTAATCTCCTCACATGTTTCCAGTGTCTCCCCGTCTTGGTCAATAACTTCTCGGATCGAGTTCTGCATTTTCCTAATCTCGTTGTCTTGTGAAAATATGTATTGTTTTGATCTCCCACATTCAACCAGTGAACCTTTGATTTCTGTTTAAGGTAATCCTCATCCAGTCCCGATAATAAGCTCCACTTCTTAAAAGCCAACCCTTCCTCTATGACTCTCTGTGATGATGGATCCTCTAATGTGGCAGCTTACTTCGCACAAAGATTCTCATGAGCTACACGAGTATGATTAACAATAGCAGCAAGATTTTCTTTTCCTAGCTTTCTTAACAAAGGCTTCAACCCTTTAAGCTTTTTCGATAATCAAAATAGAGCCGATGTGGAGACAAAGAGAGGAGATGTGCTGTCCCAATATTCACGTACAGTACCTGAAGTTGTGGAAGACTTGCAAGCACATTTGAAAATTCAAATGGATTCTTACGCCTCAAGTTAGCTTTTTCCCATTGAAATCTTTCCTCTTACATGGTCCGAGCACCCCCCCCCCCTTCAAATCAAAGCAGACATAAGAAAAAACCCAACATGTAATCATTTGGCTGCTCTTATACACTGGAGTTAGCCTTGTAGTCTCCTTCCGTAGCACCCAAATACGTCCTAATCGATGCGACTCATAGTTTGACATGAACAAGCAGTTCTGAAAAACCAAACTTACAATGTGGATAGCTTTGTTCTCTTGACTCTCGTCTCTAACAAGCAACCAAACTATATAGACTGATTCTTTATCCAATTTTGAATAACTAAATGTTTAGAACTTTTGTTAAAACCACGAATATTCCAGAAGAAACCCGACATTGAAATGTTTTTTCTTTGGACCACGTCTTTTCCCAGCTCCAAGAATCACTTCCTTTGTGACTACGACAATTGGCTTTTGAAGCACGAGGGAGAGAAGGTCGGATGTTGGAAACTTGAGAACTGTTTCCCTCTTCTTCCTTATCATCTAATTTCTGAACTACTGCACCTTCCTCCACCGTATCTTTACTTGGTAAGTCTGGTTGCACTTCCGAGACGATACTCTGTTCATTTAACATCTCATCTTCTTTTTGAAGAACCGAGAACCGAGAGGGAGAACCCACCGGCTGATTCTTTGGAGTAGACTTTCCTCCTAAATGATTATCTTTGGTTGGAGACACATATGATCAGCCTTCCTTCCGTAGCCCTAATTTTTCCAGCGACGTAGTAGACTCAATACTCTTATCATTAGAAGCTACTTTATTCGATAAAACATTTGATGAGACAACGAATCCGCCACTCGCGTCTATATCTTTACATACAGGATGCAACACATCTAGTTGTGTTGATATAACAGCCAACGAGACACTCGATGGTGCAATATATCCGCCACCCACATCTGTATCTTCACATACATGATGTGACGGATATTGAGTTTTCCTATTTTCTGTTGACTTCAAAATTGAAGCATAAGCTGGAAACACTAAAAATGAAACTGATGTATCTTTTTAACGCTTGAGAATTCTTGGACTCTCAATATCCTTAGCTTTAGTGCAACATGTCTCCTTCAAATGTCCCCACTTTAAACAATTAGAGCAGTTTGGCGGGAGCCAAGGATGTGAGTAAAAAACTTCTGACACTACTCCCCGTTTATTTTTAAACAAAACGAATCCGGTAGCGGTTTAGTCAAGTCTACATCCACAAAAACCTTAGCTTCGTCAAACTAGTGACAAAGCTCTGTATCCGGGTGAAGTCGCTTAGGTTCACCTACAACACTAGATAGTAAACTCAACCCCTTCCAAGAGAATAAGAGGGTAGCACTTGCTTTAGAGTAACCCAAATGGGTATTTTCCGCAATACTGATTGATCATCTTCAAGGACTGGACCATAATTCGAGACCATCATAGGTCTATCCGCAATATTCCATATTCCCCTTCGTAACACTCTATTTCTTATCACTTTATCCCTTATCCGAAAGTTCACTACATAAGTATCAATCCTTATTGACTTATTCCTATAACACCAAATCTTGTGAACTTTTCGATTATTAAAATCCTCCTATAATGGAGCTTGATCATTTATAACTTCATCTGGAACCTCGATGAATGAGACACCTTCTTCCGATAAAACAGTTAACTCGTGCATTGATAGTGACTGTGTTTTTTGAGGTGCTGTAAGATAAGATTTCCTTGTTGCTTGCAGACCCTCCGAAACCTCTGCTTGAATAATACCATTAGCAGCAGTCACTATCACTAAAGCCTGCTCGACACCTACTGTAACCGTACCAGAAGCATGTGGAAGCTTTGGGACCTTTGTAGACTTATCCCCGAGAAAACCTACTTCGGAAACATGACGACCTTCTGAAACCAAGACCAACCACTTTGAGATCAAAACCAAACCCTCTGAAACCATAGTGTTTTCTACCATCCCTGAGCCTGCAACCTCTGTCACTGAAACCAAACCTTTCTCTGAGACCCCTTAAAACCATATGCTTTGGCGCTGAAACCACCTGCTCTGTCACTGAAACCACATGCTCTGTCGCTGAAACCTCTGTGTCTGATCCCAGCACTGGCTTAGAACCCGCAGTCTCTGACCTTGTTACCGGCTTTGCTACTAACACAACACAACCTCTGAACCCGTAGCCAAAACCTGCCGACAGACCCTTCTCTGAAGCCTTAGACTTTGAACCCTCATCCTCCGAACCCTGAATTTTCCCTGAAAACGCAGAACAATGTCCCTGAATTTTTCCTGACACTGCCTCTGCTATCAAATGCCCTCCTGCACCAGCCTTCAAAACTGATCCCGTGCATCCTCAGAAACAGCTGCATACCTGACTTCTCCAACTCTCGATGTTGGAGTCACAACTTCAACACTAGAATCAGCCCCCAAGGCCAACAATGGAAGACACCCCTCAGAAACTCTACTTCTGTCTTTGATTAGACCTCCATCAAAACCTCTGGACTGAACCACATCGACCCCACAGTGCCAAACCTCCGGTGAAATTCCATGGAGGAGCCGCCATAAAACCAGCTCCAAAAATAGCTTCGAGATCACCCTAGTAACTACCTCCGGAAAAATTTTAGTTAAGAAAGAAATAAAGCAAGAAAATAATTAGTGCTGTTGGAGAGTCGACGGTACCATTATCATGTTAATGTATAATTAGGGATGTTGGAGACTCGACGATTATCATTGTAGTGTTAATATATTATTATCATGTATAATTAGTGTGAATTTTTATTTGTGTTTAATTTTTTCAATGTAATATTTGTTTGAATTTTATTTTTAGTATTATGTAATATTTCTTCTATATTAATAATTTTAGTTTTAATTTTATTGTACTTATATGAATGTATTTAGATTATGTATATGTGATAATTAAATTTATAAATATGCATTTAATATATAAAGTTAATAGAATTATTTATATGATATTAATTATAGGGGCTAAAATGCAAATAAAAAAAGATTTTGATGTTTTGAATACTGAAATCTAATGTTTTAAGGATTTGTTGGAGTGCCAAAAAACCTCAAATTTGAAGTTTTGAGGGCCTGTTGAGGAGATGCTCTAAGGCACTTAAAACTCTAAGCACATGTTTCGTTATGATTCTAATGATGGTCATACCAATGAATGCAACTGATTTGAACTCGAAATTTGTATCCAAACAATCACCCATGAAATCGGGCTCCTCTCTAAATCTGTTTCGTATTTGCTTCACACTAAGAATCAGAAAACAAATCTTTTGATTCTCATGGCTTCCCAAATTCTTGGGTCAATAACAATCATATTGTAAAAGATGATGAATAGGATTTCTATTTCACGTGTCTACATGATACAAGCTTGGAACCCACCAAATATGCAACACAAAGAATCAAAGGCTAGAAGCTAAGCGGATGCAATGATATGATGAGTAACTGTTTTTTAAATTGATTCCACGATTAACAGAGGGTTAGATACAGGGATTCAAGGGCTTTTCTTCGTGAGAACCCAGGGTTCTACACATTCCTAAGTTGTTTGATTCCACAAACTTCTATACTCGCAAATAGTTTGATTCAAAGACAATGTGTTTATAGCAAAAAACAAAATATTGAATTTCAGTTGATAAGTTCGTGCCTACAAAGGACTGAAACAAAGAAATGATATAGGCTCTTAACCTCCAACGGTAATAAATAATACAAAAGGAAACAATTAAAATCAGAATTAACTTGATAATCTCGCCATTAAATCTTTCTAGCCGTTGGGCATTAATGGGGACGCTCTTCTGGTCTTGGCTAGGAGAATGAAGGCTTCCTCTGGTCTTTCTGTTGGTTTGGACGTTTAGGATCGCCCGTAATAAATGGAGGGTCGAGATTAAATAAGTCAGATGTGTTTGGTGGTGAAAAGAAACAGTTTTGCCGGAAAAATAAACTTTCTCTCTCTTTGTTGGCAATTTTTTTTTTTTGGATGTGCTGCTGTTTTGGAAGCCTCTAAAACCATGTAGTATTCATATTGTTGTGGAGGAACAGCATGAATTCGTCTCCAAATTGGTTAGGAGGTTCACTTAAATTGAACATGTCGGTTTGGCCGGCTCGGTACAGAATTGGAGATTGTGTTCCAACTTCAAAATTAGCTTGTTCACGGGGTGTTTTTTCTTGATCAAAATGGTTTTCATGATGAAAACAAGAGTTTGGACTGAATGCTCGCGTAGATTTTCCGGAAGTCAGTTTTTCTTTTGGATTTTCGTCTCCGAGTAAAGAGACTCAGTCATCTTCAGATTAAGTCCGGTCTTGATGGGTTCTAACTCGATCAAAGTCTTCAAAATGGTGGAGTTGACAATGAATATTTGATATGGAATCGTTTGCACTAAATAAAACTTGATGTGGGTAGTTTTTCTTCATGTGGAACATAATTTCCCAGGTTGTCCTGCCAGGTAGGATTTTCTCGACAATACTCATCTTTGCATTGATTAGTAAGGCTGCATGTGGGTAGATAAAGGTATAGAAGGAAAAAAACCATGGAAAAGCGTCTCCCTTTTATCTATGACGTGTTCTTCAAGGAAGATCATATCTCCTTTATCTTTGGTTAAACCATCATTTCTGTTGATCCTAGTTGATCCCACATCAATTACGTAAGATATATAGGTCAAAGTACTCCCTATATAGGTCAAAGTACGTAAGATCGATGTTGAATGTGGAAATTTCTGCAAATGGATACTTAGTTTGTTCTACTTCATCCTCCTAGAAGTGCAGCATCTCAATAAATATTATAGGATTGCACTATCTTAATGTAGTATGAAAGATTTGCATTTTTTAAGACTTGTAATTTTCAATTTTCAATTTATATATACAGTATTAAACACCTATCATTTGTTGACAAAAAAAAAAAGAAATGAAAACCAACTATCATTATGTTCTACTCTTCATTTTTGATGGTTCAAAGTTGTGTTTCAAACAGATAATAAGTTCTATCTATTTGAATGGAGGAGACCTGCAGCTGGATTAGATGAGGTAAGATGCACCATAGGAAGCTGAGAATGCTAGTTGTTTTGTGTCTAGGGCTGGTTAAGTGGATATCACGACTGTGGTTGTTGACACCACTACTACGTTGGCCAATACGGTTGGTCCTACTGCCGATTTTTCTCCCCCGTCCTCTTTTGTTGTTGTTATTTCTGCCATGATCTTGACCTCTAATTAAAAAATTTCCACACTACAAGTTATTATTTTTCTCAGTTCTCACGATAAGAATTGTTGTCTTTGTTACGAGAGGGCTGAGAAGACCCGTGTTATTGGATACGTAGATCACATTAGGACAAGATGAGTTTGATGTGTGAATGACTACAATTTTGAAGCATTTATCGGACAACAGAGAATGAGGAAAATGGAGACTTGTGCTTGATAATATTGATGACATTTTCGTATTTCTCGAATAATCCATTGATCATATGCATGACCAGAGCCCACTCCGAGATTTAGTGAATCGATATTGACGAGATCGTCGGTTACTGTTTGATCATAGATGGAATTTATATCCAAAAAATCGCTCATGAAATCAATCACGACTGGCGATCTCTTTGATCGCGATTACTGTTAGAAGCTTAAAACGGGAAGAAAATTTTAAGATATTATAAATGATTGGCAAGTATTTGGGCGTAACAAAATAAGAAAGAAATGGTATGTGTCTACATAATTAAGTTAATTTTATTGCCACTTTAATGAGGTAGAAACTTTTATGCTATTAAAAAAACATGTGATAACAACACAAATTTTATTCTATTTATGGTGGACCCAGCTAAAAATATTTTCAGCCCGTATATTTTTAATTTTACCAATCAGATCCTAAAAGTAATAGAGAAATTTTCTACCTCTACTCAATAAAATAAAAGTTTTCTCGGCTTTTTTTTTTTAATTAGCGGAGAGTTCTACCTCCTATCCTTGATTGGTCATGAAAAAATATGATGTGGAAATAATTATTTTTGGACCTTACCTTTTTACTCTAACATATACATCTAATCACACTGATTTAATGATTTATTACAATAAACTTAATCAAATATATTTCATAGAAAGCTTTCCACGTGTGACTTGAAGGTGTGTAGAATGTGGAATGGTCATGCTTATTGTGTGTGCCATTGTATATTATATGGTCTGCATAAATCGACTTTGTATCTACGTGTATTAATTTTCTTTATATAATTCCTAAATTTGAAGTGAATCTCAGACATCTATGTTGGCCGGAGCCCATCTATAGGCCCTGAATGTGTAACACGTAACCATAACCATAACCATATTATGTGGGATTCTTATTTGTCACCATTCATCATAATTTTGCTTTTTAATATTCGATTTAAAATAATAAAAAGAGAAAGATGTGGTATATATCTCTATTATTTTTATCGATTTCGCACTTGAAAGACAACCACAAGTGTAAAGTTGTGGTTACTACTGTAACTAGTTGACTTGATATATCTTTTTTTTTTCTTCCAACAATATATAGTTATTTCCTAATGTATGCATTGTACTCTTCTTCTTTTTGTTCAGTGTATTGTACTTTTTATATATTCACTTTCGTACAAACACTTCATGTATAAATTTACAACTCACATCTTCTTATAAACACTATTACATATAACTCTTCTTTTCCTCTCTTATAATACTCACATTATTATGCTACATCATTTAACATTTAATCAATTTCAAAAAGTATATCTTAATTAATTTTTTTAATTCATTATTAATTTTAAATATATATAACTTTAGTTATTAATCTATTACCTAAAATATTTATGTTCCACTGCTTGTTGAATTTTTCATCATTCAAACATATGTATCGTACGTCATCTTTTTGATCTTTCATACATTATCTCGCACAACTTGTTTTATAATAACCGCTTTTATTCTACATAGTGCATTTCTTTTACACAAACTAAAAATTTTCTGTAACGCACCACTCAATCCGTTTGTTCCGTGCCACCTAATTCGATGTTATCATTTGGACCCATAATAAATTCTTTGGGAGTCTACGCTTCTCCTAATTAAGAGTCAAACTAGAGGCCATAAATTTTTTTTCTTTCTAGGAGGAGCCTAACTGATGTTACTAGCCTAACACTTAGTTAATTACGTGTATTAGAATTAGGTTAAACTACTATATACATTATAAAGTACATGTATTATAAATAGATAAGAGTTCCACCAATTAAAAACTTAAATTTAAATTCTGATTTCAATTATCTGTCAAGCGAGTTATCACGCCTCTTGCCTCATCTCTCTTTTCAATATTTATCTAAACATGGCTTATATCCAAGCAATTAAGCTTGTGTTACCGAACAATTAAACTTATGTGGGTAATTAACTAGGTTTATGTGGATAAGCGATATGTCTTATCTGAATGAGCAGTTAAGCTGATGTTGAAGAGCAATTATTCTTATACAGATGAGTAATTAGATTTTTGATGATAAAAATATAGCTCATATGAGTCTATTAAAACGTATCTTTTGTAAGATAGATTAATAACAATGTTGCTATTTATACACTAATCGTGTCAAGATTTGAATTTATGTTTTTCTAAAAATATTTTCTTGTTGATGTTAAATGTTTTGTTGTTGATATAAACCTTTTTTAAAACGAAAGTGCTATGAGTACTAATACGTGAATACTATTTGCTACGGAATTGTATTGCGTTAGTGCATAATATGTATATTTTATTTTTCCACGAAGCGATAACAATCACTCATGATATCTAATTTCTGCAAATTGTTAGGTCCAACTGAAGAATAAAGGTTGTTTGTGCTTCTTGAAATTCAAGTTTAGACATCAAAGATATCTTTGTAAAAATTATATTTAAAGAAAATTTTAATAAGTATTTCATTTATTTATTTTAAGTCATTTTATGGAAATTTGTTTGGAATTTTTGAAGATTACATTGAAACTTCTTCACCATTCTCTATAGATATGGAAGATGTGAAACCAATGGTAGCATTAAAAGGCTGACGAGGATAATAAGTAATTTTTTATGCAAACATAAATCGGTGAAAGTAGTATTAATTAAGATGGAGTTATCTTATCTCTAACATGCTTAATGCCTCCAAAGATGTTTCATGTGTTGGTAATATAATGAAACTAAGGCTATGAATGGATAACATATCATAGGAAAGAGAGAGACCGTGAATAGAAAAATAACTCCACTTTATAATATCACATAAATGTTTTCCATCCTAAAGTAAAGACCTATGATTACAACTGTCAAAGCATTGATTGACCGTCAGACGAGATTAGGACCACAAATTAAAAAAAGGTGTGGAGGCCCATGAATAATGGTGGTTGAGGAAATGGTATAAAAGCTCATATTATCAGGGTGACGATCTTGATAAGCAATAAGGACATAACGATATGTTACCGGAAGTGATTGTAACATTTGGATTTATAAAAATATAGTGGTGCATGATGACCATTTATGAGATTTGATTTGGATATATATGTCATTTTTTCAAAGAGAACTCAAAAGTTAAGTGTTTTTAAACTGAAACAATCTAAGGACAGGTGATTTACCGTGAAGTAATTTCGGTACTGTGCGAGAAATGCCAAAACATAGGAATTAATATGGTGATTGTAGGGATAATAACAAGTTTTTCGATCCTCCTCGAATAGCACACCATCCATCGTAGGGTTGAGTTTTCGGGTTTCAGATTCAGGTTTTCGGGTTTGGATTTACAATCCAATGAAATAATTTGTCGGGTTTGGGTTTGGGTAAAACTTTTTGGGTTCGGCTCTGGTTCGGATTTTTGGAGTTTTTTGGATTTTTTCGATTTGGATTTGGATCGGGTTTGTGTATATTACATATACAAAACTCATATTTAGAAGATAGGATTTTCGAATTAGGGTATTATCTATGGGTAGTTATGTATTTTCAGGTTTTTGGATCGGGTATCGGGTTTGTATCAGGTTTAGATGCGGCTTTTCGGTTTTAGGGATTTACAACCTAATAGAATAATTTGTCAGGTTTGGGTTCGGGTGCTCGGATACGGGTTTTTTGCCCACCCCTAATCCATCGGATAAGGATGGGGCCCATGAGCCAAGAGAGGGCGTGAGGGCCCATGAGCCAAGAGAGGGCGTGAGGGCCCAAGAACATTTGTAGTCGGAGCGTTATAGGTGGTATTGAGCCAAACCCATATGAGTGTGGAGACATGTAGACTCACACAATTAGGCGTGATGGTCTTGGTAAAGAGGATCTTGCACTTTGTTACTAGAGATGCTTGTAACACCCCTAATTCCGAAATTATGTTAGTGCATACCTATTGGAAAATAACTTCTGATACCATGTGAGTGAGGTCAGAATATGAAGAAATATCATGTGGTGATTTGTAGGGATTAAAATTTCTTTCGAATATCCCAGGATAATGTACCGACCAGCAAATGAGAGTGGGGCTAATGGGCCAAGAGAGGGCATAGAGACCCACAGACAGGTGGCTGTCAGAGAGTTACAAGTGGTATCATAACCAAAACCATATAAGCGTGGAGGCATGTGGGCTCACACCATTGGAAGGGATGGAGTTGGTACGCAAATAGGGCTTTGCGTTCTGTTAGCTGGGGTGATTGTAACACCCTGAATTTTGAAAATATGATTGTGCCTTAGGAGGTTTTAAGATATTTGATTTGGCTATCTATGTCACCAAAGTGCACTTATCGTTTTTGTCACTTTTCCATATAGAATTCAAGAGTTAGACATGCTTAAACTAGCAATTTAAGGATGGAAGATCTATCGAAAAGTAATTTCTGATATTGTGCGAGTGAGGCTAAAAATGGGAAAAGATCTTATGGTGATTTGTAGGGATAGTAACAAGTGTTTCGAGACTCCCAGAATAATGCACCGACCATCAGAAAAGAATGGAGCTCACGGGCAGGAAAGACGTGGGAGCCCAAAGATAGTGTCGGTCAGAGAGTTACAAAAAAATTGCGGGCCCTAAAAAAAAATTTATCCATGTGTTTCAATTTTTCTTTCTATTATTCTATGTCTTTCTCTCTTTATTTGTGTAATCATTGACATTCTACGACTCTGAATGGTGACAGTAGATCAGATGGTGCAGAACTTGTAAATTAAACGGTGCAGTGCGGTTTATTAACAAAACCGTGAAGGCATGTGGGCTCACACCATTGGGAGTGATGGACTTGGTACGCAAAGAGGACGTTGTGCTTTGTTAGTGGGGATGATTATAACACCCTGAATTTTGAAAATATGATTGTGCATGATGAGGGTATAAGATATTTGATTTTGCTGTATATGTTAGCGAAGTGCAGTTATCTTTTTTGTCACTTTTCGAGATAGAACTCAAGAGTTAGGCATGATTGAGCTGGAAAAATTGAAGGATGGAAAACCTATCAGAAAGTAATTTTTGATACGTACAAGTGAGGTTAAAATACGAAAAACGATCTGGTGATCTGTAGGGATAGTAACAAATCTTTTGGTACTCTCATAATAACGCACCGAACATCAGGCAAGGACGGGGCTCACTGGCATGAGGAAATGGGGCGTTATAAAAAAATTATGGGCCCTAAAGAAAAAGTTGTTCATGTGTATCCCTTATTCTTTCTATTGGATTAAATCTTTTTCTGTTTATTTATGTAATGATTGACACACTAACAGTACGAATGATGAAAGTAGATCGGATATTGTAGAACTAGTAAATTTAATGGTGCAATGCGGTATAACTGTGGTTTATTTGGGAGAAACACAACATGCAGATTAATTGCGGTTAGTGCACAACAAGCGATGCAAGAAAATGTATAAATGGCGAGAAAACAATATGCAGTGATGTACAAATTTTGCATGGTAAAAATATGTGGATAAATATTTTGTAAATATGAATAGATTAATGATATTATTATAATTATATATTTAAAATACTAATTTCGTGTGTAATAAATAATGCATTTTATATATTATTTATCAATCATAAATATAAAATTTATTAAAATTAAAATTTTTTAGTTTGGAATATTATAAAAATATATTTATTAAAAGAACCAAGTAAGATAATAAATCCAAAAAACTAAGTAAAACAATACAATACAAATAGTATTATCAAGTACGTTGAGTCTGCAATTTGTCCCTTATTTAAGTCATATGTTCTCCATCTGCTACCTATGATGCTTTCTCCATCTTCTACCTATGATGCTTTCTCCATCTTCTACCTATGATGGTTTACCTATAAATTAGATTTCCAGTCTATGTTGTTTATTCATGTCTTTGTCATTACTTCTGCAAAATCTGCATTTTAGAAATTTAAAATTTCGATAAAATTATGTAGTCTCGTTGGCCGTTATCACTCTATTTTGTATGTGAATACTATATATTGGGAAATCACAAAAACCTTCATATATTTGTCTTTATCTTGGGTATAAATGGTAACCGCTGAATATATAATTTAGCTAAATTTATTAGTGAACTTTTGCAAAATCTGGTAGAATAACTAAATAATCAATTGTAACAAAAAAATCTATCTAAATTTAGCAGAATAGTATGGATAATTGATTGAAAAAACAAATAAATTTGTGTCTAGTTGAATAATAGAAACAATTGAAATAATATAAAATAAATATTAATAATACTTTTAAAATTAAATAAAATATTACTGATTAAAAATATCAAAAATGTGAAACTGCTTAAAAATATTAAAATTGTTTTAATAGATTAATAATGTATTGAACAAAATAGAAACGACAAAAAAATTAAGAACTAAAAAATAAATGAATTAAAAATACATTATTCTTAGATATATTAATGTACTAATGATATATATCACATATTTGTTGTTTGATTCTTTCTCTTATCGTTTGCATATATGCTTTATCTGTTGTTCTTTTCTGTTCTTGTAAGAAACTTGATTCAACACTTCTTCACATTCTTCATTATTACCAGATTGTTCTCGAGGAATCGCATCGCCTTGGAAAACATCATCAAAATCAAAGTATGGAATTTGAGAAAGACGAATGAAGTTATGCAATCCGACTGTTGTTATAATTAATTTTTTTTGTGTCTCGACATTGTATATTGAAAACTCTGATAAATTCCTCCATTTTTTCTTCCGTACTTTAAATGTACGTTCAATCACTAAGCAAAGAGAAAGAGAAGAATGTCATCGATTAAATTACTCTTCTTTATTTTAAGGGGGAGAAGCATATTGAAATTCTGTCAAATGATATCTATGACCTCTAAATGGAGGTAAAAATCCTCGGTTTTTAGCAAAACCAAAATCTACAAGATAACACTTTAAAGGAAAAGGAGTTGGAAAAGTTGTATCATGCTCCATTGCGTAAAACAAAACTCTGGCATCATGTACTGATCCGTGACATTATACTAATATAAGTGAATAAGAAATCCAAGTTGCATATTGCCAAAACATTAATGCTTGTCTGTGAATGCATGTAATAAAAACGAGTGGCATCTGAACCAGTCACCATGGCCATACAATGAATGTCATCTATTGCACCTATGAAACCACTAAAATAAGACAATAACCATTATCATCTCATAGACCTTGGGGTATCTGACGCAGTTTCTCAAGAGATTGCTTCCTAAGTAATATACCATATAGTTTTATGCATGCTTGTAGACATTCTTTAAATTTGCGTCCAACAGGTTTTTGTGAACGCCCTAACTGAATGTTGTGCCATGTTGTGACCATATATCACAAGAAATATTGCCACAATTTCTTCTACATATATTTTTTTTGTTGATTTTATTCCAAAATGTGTACTTAATGCCTCGGATAAATGTGTGAAAAGCTCTATACACATCTTCAAAAGATGTAAGCAATCTCTTGGATAATTATAAATCATTTTCTTAACATTTCACTATCCTAAGCCTCATTCATTCCCCATTGATTGTCGACAATAATATTTTTTATAGTAATCTATCACAGGTTTGAAGAGTGTTTCCATGATATCCATGTGCTCTAGCAAAATTAGTTCAAGTAATTCATAGTATGTGAGATTATGCAAAACATGTGAATGTAATTCGATAATGTGACGAACCTGAACATTAATATAAGTTCATTAAAAAATACTTAAAAATTACAAAAACTTGAAACACTTAAGTTAAATAAAGATAACAACAAAAATTTAACTCATATAAATATAATATAATTTTTGTATGTCTTATAACTGGTTCAACTGTAACGAAGACTTACACTCATAATCATTATTTGTTTGATTACGTGTATCGATCATTTGTATTGGGCCTTGCATATTTGCCAAATATGACTTGATATTAGTCAGATGTTTGTCCATGACAACTAAAGTCATCATCGTCTTCAAACATCTCATCTATCAGCTAGTTGAAATCATATTGTCATTTACAACACGATAAGGGCCATACACTTTTTGCATCAACTCTATGTGTGGTAGAAGATTTTTTTAAACCATGACGGTCTTTCCGTATCCTACAACATATCCTAAATTTTTTTATAAAAATAATAATGATAATAATAAATTATTAGTAATATTTATAGGTTTACGATTTCAAAATAATATCTTTTTTTATCTTTCCACCAGTTTTCATCCTTGATTATTTTTTTTGTACCATGTTCGATATTCGTACCAATAAGACAAACAAGTCTCTGATAGATTCCATACAAGGCACTTAAGTCCTCATGCTTAAGCTTACATTTATCCTAATCAATATTATGTCCAAACCATTGATAGAAATTTTTAACTATATTTTTACCCTCTTTATGTGGCAAAGTCAAAACATAATTTATCTTTTGTAATTCATCGTCTAACAATTCAATGAATATAGAATTGAAGTTTGGCAACCATCTAAAATAAGCTTAAAAATTTAAATTTCACAACTCACAAAAGTTAACAAAATTAAAATTATATAATTTTCGTATAAAAAACTCTTTCAATTAGTAATCTACCATAATATTTTCGTTTGATGTCCCAGCACCTCCATCTCCCACTCCGCTCAATTTTGATAAATAAAAAATTTACAAAAAACCATTCAACAAGTTGTTAAAACAACTAATATATGTGTAATTATGTACATTCAAATACAAATGCTCATATTCAAATTATAAATAAAATAGTTAGTTATATATCATTGAATGAAATGTATTTAAATTATTAAATTGATTATAATTAACATGTTTAAATCGTTTATTAGTAACTACTTTTATTTTTATTTAATCATAACAAAGTAAAATTTCTCATTTTTATTAAAAAGTAAAAACGCTTATAAATTTAACAGAAACTATGTTGATTATAACTGAGTTTACTCATTATTACAGAAAATAACATGAAAAACTATAAAATGGTATATTAATCAAAGAATGAATGAAAAATTTCTTGCTATTTTTATTCGATAAATGATTTGATATAGATTGACAATAAAAAATGATTTGATATCTACATTTTTTTCAATGATACACTCTTCTCTCGATTTTTTTCCACAATCATTGAACAAATAACATGCAAGCACTCATTTATATAAATGAAACTATTCTATGCATGTGAACCTTATCAGTTCAATTAAAGCATTAGGAAAACAACTCTGTAGAAATAATGTGAATTTATTTTGTCTTCTTCTCAATTATTTTTTTTGTGGAATTTTGATAAATCAAATGGTGAAAAAATCAATAATTCCCCCACATTCTACAAGAATTCACAATTACTTTGCTACCATTTACATTTTTTTTTTGTATACATCAAGAAGCCTCCTATAAAGTCGATCTTGTCTGTGTAAAAGGGCCTGCAGAACAACGATGATGGTGTTCAACTTGAAATATTGGTTAACTCGGTTCCTGATAGTTTCCTCGCCGTCAAAAGACTTCCAGAAAGGTAAGGACGGCTCTATTTACTTGAAGAAAACCAATTTAATTAGTGAAATCAAAAATAACAATACATAGTAAATTGATAGAGAGAGTTTCCCATGACAACCGACCCATAGACAAGGATGTATTTGGGGAAAATCAAGTAGACAAAAAATAGACTTGAAGATCGACGCATATGTTGGACATCTAAAACTTATATGCTCGTCTAATTTAGGGTTTTGTGCAAAAAAACCCATCAATTTATTCATTTTTTGCAAGAAAAACTCTCGCCATCAATTTATGCAGGTCAATTATACCACCTCCAAAATCATCTGTAATATAGGGATTTCGTATATTGTCGACATCGTCATTTAACATGCCGTTAGAAAAGTAACATAATCCGTAAAACAACGTTGTTTTGTATCATTAAAATAACACGCCGTTTGACCTAGAGATCATGTTGTTTTACTGAAACAAAAACATGTCTTTCTTCACTCGCGAAATAGGATTAAGATTGGGGAAAAATAGAATTGAGGATAAAATTAGGGGTTTTCATCTCTCACAATCAGGTTAAAATTGGATTTTTTTGTCTGAATTTAAATCTGTTTTGGATTGATTATGTAGAAATTGAGATGATGAAGGAAATAATCCACAGGAGAGCATGAGCTAATACTCACGTCGAGACAGAAACACTAACCAAATTTGAGTTAATGGATGGTGCTCCAGTTAGAGGTATATATATGCCCCCACACTAGCCGGTGTTTCAAGCAGCAAGAAATCACTTTGTACAAACTCAAGGAGGAAACATCTTAATGTTTTTTACAAAAAAGGAGTAACAGCGAAATGATTTTTCAGAACTTTGTAAAGCCTTTTCGTTAAAACTTTCTGTATCCAAAATTGGTTGGGATTTGTAGTGATGAAGTTAAAATCACATTTATAGTTTGTTCAACGACCCAAAAATGTTGTTTGCTTTGTTTGGATTCTTGCAACTTCCATTGTCAAATTTCTCAGAATGTGTATGCAGTTATGTGGTTGTGACGGTGAAATTCTCAGCGTCAAAGAAGAAGAACACGTAGAGAGCCAAGCTGCTCAAAAGTGTTGATTTTTGCAGGGAGAGAATCACTACAAAAAGGAAGAAAATTTGGAGGTGCTTCTTCTCGAATTCCATTGATGATTTGATTAGAAAAGTGGATGATCAATGTATTGAGTTATCCTTTTGATTATTTTTTAATCGGGTTCTTAATTTTTTGAGGTTGATCTGGTGTGATCATAAGCTAAATAATTGGAATACCATCAAAATCTGGTGAAAGTTTGGAGTTTTTTGAAAACCTATGGTGGGTTAGAGCGTTTCTAAATTGATTTTTTTTGCCAGCTGAATGTAGAGAAGAGATTTGAGTTGAGATTTCATGATGTATACTGATCATCTTAAGTACATAAATACGCAAATATATGGATACATAGACCCAAACTACGCAACGTAGTCATTGATCACAAAATGCTCAAAGATAGTTTTTAAAAGATTCTTCTTGTTCTCTGCTTCGTCACAACAAACTCAGTATATAACATTCCATTAACAATGAACTTCACCAAACCTTGGGGTTTATTTACAAACTCCTTAGAGACATAAAAACAGGCCAAGGCGACGAGTTCTCAATTGGATGATTCGATGTTTACCTCGCGGACTTGGTGTTGATGACGACTAAAATTATTACCTAAAATGGCTGATCCCACAACTGAAACCGATTGCTTGGCCAACTGTAAGCTTCCTCTTGTTCCCAACCACACAACATAGAAAAACCCAATCCATGATCTAATGCCAAATTAGTTTCATTCTTCAATACATAAATGAAGCAACTTGGAATTTCATATCAGGATTCCAAAACAGAATCAGAGCAGAGTATTATATAACATGAAGCTAACCTGTAAATCCACTAGGAGTTCGGATCCCTTGAAGTATCTGGTATAAGAGAGAACATTTCATCAAGCTTAGATACTAATAAAGAGTATATGTTGTAATTAGTTTAGACAAAAAGGGATCGCAAACCAAGTTCGGGTCCCTTGGGGTTTTTGAGTGTTGATCTCTGAGATTTTGAAGTATTTTGATATCTCTTCTAATTTGTTGTTAAAGGATCATATAAATTCAGAAAGGCAACCCAAAATCAAAACTGATTTAAAGGTAAAACTTTCTTTGTAAAAGCTACAAGTTTTTTTGCTCACTAATATATCTATAGACAATTCACCCTCTTCTTCGTTTTTGCTACATTTAGGTAAATTACAACAGAAAAACAACAAAAAGCAACTAACTCGATATAATCCTATCATTCATAAGTTACCAATCGAAGTAATGTAGACACTGACCTTCTTTTTCTTAACAGGTTTAAGAATCTTGATTATGCATTTCTCATTGCTGTTCATGTTTATCCCCTCAAAAACCTCACTGTATTTTCCTCTCCCAACCTTCCTCACTACCTCGTAACCATCTTGCTCCCTGAGAACAAAAAACAAAGAAAAAAAGCTCAAAACTTTAACAAAAGCATCATCACCTAACATAATCAAATTCACAAAAACCAACAAACTCTCTTCAAACAGATTAAAAAAGGGGTTTCGTTCAAAAAAATTATCAACCTATGAATTTTTTGCAAGAAAAGCCCTCACCTCAAACTTGTGCAAGTCAATCCTACAACCTGCAAAATCACCCGCAATACTGTACCTCCGCATATCGTCGACGTCGACAGTTAACTTTCTGTTAAAAACGTAACAGAAACTCAAAAACGACATCGTTTTAAAATAAAATGCACATTGTTTTTATTAGATAAAACAACATGATTTTTGTTGTTTTCATCAAAACAACATTCATCAAAACAACATGATTTTCTAAAAATTATAAATTAAATTTAGAATTAAAAAAAATACAAAAGAAGAAATTGAGCTAAAGATCTATCGTTACACCCAAGTTCTCTTCATGATTCTTTTTCTCAACTTCAAATCATGTTGCAACTTCAGGTTGAGATTCAGTGGTAACGAAGGTCCATTCGCTGTCCGCCATGTAATAGCAAGTAGCACCAGTCTCAGGAGAATTTGGTGGAGCTACAGTGGCAGTAGCTGTGGAGGAAGAAGCTGCGGAAGAGTCTGACGGGGACATGGGATTCGATATGTCTGGCTAAGATACGCCGTCTTAGCTTTTGCTAATTTATTTTTATGATTATTATTAATCAAAGTCGAATCTTGTCTTACTTTTGCTTTCAGAATTTCGTTGTTGCACGTTATGGATAATTTGTTTATTTATCAAAACAAAATCTCTTTCTGGTTTTAATATTCTCTTCGTTGAGAATTGGTGTTATTGGTTCGTTTTGTTAAAACATGGTGCATAAGTGAGAATTACGGATACTGCAAATTCTTGAGCACACCAAGCTCCGGTCCTGTTTCGTGCTTCTTGTTTTGAATTCACGAAATGTTCTTGATGCTATGCTAATCTTGAAGGAAAAGATGGTGCCTCTTGATGTTAGCAAGAAGCGCGTAGATCAGCTTGCATCCAAACTTGTATCAGCTACTGGTGAAGATACAGAAATTGTGAATTCAAGGTCCAAGATTCTGAAGAAACTGCAAAAATTGCTTCCTCCTGCAATTATAATCCCAGAAAGGAAGTTGGAGTATCTGTTAGAGAAGACCCTTGCTCGTCAGCGGATTAACTGTAAATTCCATAATATTCCTGATAGTGATTTGTCCCTATGGTCTGGTCATCATTGTCGGGAAGATAAAATTCCATCAGAGACTGTACAGGTAACAAGACTACACACTGATCCGCTAATGTTACTTTTGATTTCTTTATGATGCTGTTGTTTCATTTCTGGATGATAGCTAATGTTGAGAAATTAAGAGAGTCACATAAATTTTGCTAACAGATTTAAAGTTAATGTGTTATAGTCTTAGTTTGTGTAGTTTGTCTCTGGATACATTAATTTACTTATCAGGCTCGTTTTATGCCTTAATGACATATATGTAAATGGTTCAGACATTGGAGGAACATACGAATGAAGTCTGGTATTTGGAATTCTCACATAACGGCAAATATTTGGCTTCATCTTCCAAGGATAAATTAGCAATTATATGGGAGGTATGTAAACCAACTGTGGCGTGCTTTAACTAGTCTTTATGATGCTTTATATTAAGCTCAAAGTGAAGCAATCTGTTCAGCAGTATTTGCTGATTCACATAGATCTACTTTTTTCCAGATCGATGCAGAGAAGAAGCTTTTCGCGGAAACATGCACTTGTGGGACATCAGAAGCCTGTGGTAATGGTTTTGTGGAGTCTTGATGATAGACACGTCATTAAATGTGGAGAAGAGGAAGTTATCAAGCGCTGGGATGCTGAGTCAGGACAATGTGTTCACGTGTACAAAGAAATGGTGATGGTTCAGTTTCTTGTGGATAGTTTCATGATGGTTCAGGTATAATTGGTGCAATGACAGACAGACGTATTTATTTGTGGAATTTAGATGGGAGTGAGATAGAACACGAGCAAGAGCAACGAGATCAAAAGCAATCTGATGTAGCCATGACCACTGATGGGAAGTGGCTTGTAAGCATGAGCAAGAAGCGTGAGATCTCATTTTTTAATAGAGAAACCAACACAGTTGATAAAGTGATTGAAGATGAAGACACGATTACCTCATTCACGCTTTCGAAAGACAACAAGTAGAGGACTAATGAAACCACACTGGCAATGGCACAGCGCAGCAGAGGAAAAAAACACAAACTTGGAACATCCAATTAACAAGCGAACTCAAGACAGTTAATAACACATAATCTGGAATTTTTATTAGAATTTTGTGGACTAATGACAATGCAATGCCATCTGGAATTTGGAATCTGAAAGCTACTCAAAAGAAATTTGGAATTTTTTCCTTCTAAATTAATGAAATAACAGAGAAAAATGCTCATCGGACTAACTAAAAGAGATAAAGCAGCCCATTTCTAAGTCTTGCGTCCAAGCTGTTTCCTGAGTTTCCTATACTTGTGCTTGTTCATCTTCTTCTTCCTTTTCTTCTTTACACTATCTGCGTAAATCACGACCTCCTTCCCATCTTCCTCCAGCGACGCTGTTTTAGATAGATCCAGACCTTGAATCGTTGTGGGGTTCAAGATGAACTCCATGGAGAAACTAGGATAAACCCGCATAGCTTGATTGGATTCATTTCTGGGGACTGTAATCACGAGGTTAGAGAGAAACTGGATCGGGTTTCTCAATAACAGATTCGATGTGGTGTCTTCTTTTGTATTTTTTTTAATTCTAAATTTAATTTATGATTAAAAAAAAAATCATGTTTTGACGAAGAAATCATGTTGTTTTGACGAAGAAATCATGTTGTTTTGATGAAAACAACAAAAATCATGTTGTTTTATCTAATAAAAAATAATGTGCACTTTATTTCAAAACGACGATGTTTTGAGTTTCCGTTACGTTTTTAACAGAAAATTAACTGTCGACGTTGATGATATGCGGAGGTCCAGTATTACAGGTGACTTTGCATGTTGTAGGATTGATTTGCACAAGTTTGAAATGAGGGGTTTTCTTGCATAAAATTCATAAGTTGATAGTTTTTTTGAACAAAACACATTAAAAAATCAAGAACATCATCAACTAAAAAGGCTCAATTTTTTACATTACTTGTATCACTTCCACAAGATTCAATTTTTAACTAGAAAAGAATCCAAAGCTGATACAAATTTTTTGATACAAACAATCAACACAGCTTCTGAAGAAATATCGGATCTTCCTGTAACCTAAATTCCTAATAGATCTCCCTAGGGGTTTCCAAATTTCCAGAAATCAACGATCTTACCCCCACTGAACATTAAGAAAACCTGTTACCTTCTAACTAAAGAGAAACCAGTGGAATCAACACTGTGAGTATTAGCTCCTACTTTTGTGGATTTTTTTTTCATCATCTCAATCTCTACATAATCAAATCAAAACAGACTTAAATTCAGACAAAAAATTCAATCTTAACCTGATTGTGTGAAATGGAAAACCCTAATTTTTATCCTCAATTCTATTTTTCCCAATATTAATCTTAATTCGTAAGTGAAAAAAGACATGTCGTTTTTGTTTCAGTAAAACAACATGATCTCTAGGTCAAACAGCGTGTTGTTTTAATGATATAAAACGACGTTGTTTTACGGATTCGGTTACTTTTTTTACGGCAAATTAAATGGTAACGTTGATGATATGCAGAATTCCTATATAGGATTTTGAAGGTAGTATAATTGACATGCACAAATTTGAGGTCAAAATTTTTCTTGCAAAAAATGAATAGTTTGCACAAAACCCTCTAATTTACTAAGTATATTTCTATATCCAAAAAAATCTACCAAACGAGGAAAATAGACGATTAATTATTTAATAAAAACAAGCTATCATATAAATATTCATGAAGATCTATGTGACCGCATGTCTCGGAGATTTATGAAAATCTACAATAAATTTATCGACCTAATTTCACAAAAATCGTGCTATATTGGTTTCTAAACCAGAAACAAATGAAAGTTGCATGAAGAAAACCCATGGTTTTTGGTTAGGATATACGCGTGAAATCAAAATGGTTTCATGGCACCGGAAAAAATGGGAGAAAAATGAGACGAGTTCACAAAACAAAACCCAGAGAGGAAGATAAGACGATTTCTGAAAATCGGTGATTGTGTGGAACATTCTAAAAAACCACAGTAAGCGCAAAAGACGAACCTCAATAACGGTATTTGGGAGTGGCAGATCGGGAGAAAAGATGGAGGTGCTACGAAAAACAGAGAGAATGAACAAGCAGCGGTGGGAGAAAATGTTGAAGAAGATGAACAGTTGTAATGATGTGACTTAAGGTTTTCTCGGTGTTGTGGCAGGATGGTTCTAGCTCTTATCTTCTAGACACATAAACGTCGTCTCTTTAATTAAGCAGGTTATCCAAAATTTAAAATGTCTCGAAACTCGCGCAGGTTAAAATGAGAATGTCAGGTGTTTGCGCGGAAGTCAATCGAGGTGCGTGGACAGGGGTATATGTATAGAAAATTTAGACTGAAATTTTTTATATTTTTTGGAGCCAAAAGCTGCTATTGCCATTTATCTAATTTTGTACTGAATAATTGCTTTCTAGTGAATTTACTCATTAATCTTTTATCTCGAAATAAGAGATTATGAGAAAGCAGTTAACCTTTATCTTGATTGATAATCGTGCTTTCTTTCTTTTTGTTTAATCTTAGTTGTTTCAATTGTCTTTAGTTGTTTTATATCTCGCTTGTTTACTTATCTCGTAGGAATGGATCCACATAGAAGAAGGGGGTGATTGGTATGTATAAAAGTAATTGAGAGTAATTAGGAAGTGATGAATTGAGAGTAAAAGAAAAATGGTAACTAAATTTATTGAGAGGGAAAGAGATTAAAGAAAAATAAAAATATGTGAATGGTAGTTAATAAGAGTAATTGATAAAAATATAATATTTTAATTGTTAAAAATAAGTGACAGCTCAAAAAAGAGATAAATGCGGCAGACCAATTTTATTCTACTTAGAGCGTTAAAAGAAATCATTTTACCATTGCTTTTTATCTTTTTCAGCTGATTGATTAATATATTGTTAAATTGAGATTAATTTATATTTAACTCAACTCTAATAGATGCTACCAGTCATGTCGAAAATGAAGTTGAAGTGACATCCCATTAGTTATGTTTTTCTTTTAAAACTTACGAGTTTCTTAACCTTTTACTCAATCCTAACTTTTTTACCTCCTAAATAAATTGTATATAGCTTATTGGTTTTGTTTTCAAGCCTTGTTTAATAGCACAATTACCTAGAGCTTAATTAACCTAAATCTTCTTCTACAACGGAGGAAAATTGATTGTCATTCTTCGCTTTACAACTCTAAAAACTTCAATTAAGAGTGAAGTGACCTATATATATATCTATATATAGAGAGTAGAAGTTATATAGTATTGAGTTTATCGTAGAGAATGATTACAAGAGTATTTATATAACTAAGTTAAAACGATAGAGATAGTTAGATATTAGGGATATATATCATATATATACTGAGTATATTTACATAAGTAAGATACGAAGAGGATTTGTATATATTCTTAATACGTTCCCTCAATATGATCGACCGGTAGAAAGATCAATCTTGTCATTTAAAAGTTGAAGTCGCGGTCTGGATAACGGTTTCGTAAGAGCGTTTGTAAGTTGATCTTTTGAAGAAATATGTGCAACATGAAGAAATCTTGTCTGTACAAGCTGCCTAATGAAATTATAATCTAATGTGACATGTTTCATACGTGAGTGAAACACATGATTAGCACACAAATAAGTCGCTCCCACATTGTCATAGTATATGACTGGTTGTGACGATGATTCCAGACCCATTTCATCCATTTAGAAATTGAATCCAACGGAGTTCCGAAGCCACCTCCGCAACAGACTTATACTCGGCTTCGGTAGAAGATCGAGCCACTATTTTCTGCTTCTTGAAGGACCACACGATGGGATTGGAACCAAGATAAACTATGTAAGCGTTAGTGGAGGAACAATCATCCTTGTTGCCACCCCAGTCAGCGTCAGAATAAGCATAAAGTCGCCAAGAATTATTGCGAGCTAGAAAAATACCTTAATCCCGAGTGCCCGCAAGATATCTGAGAACTCGTTTTGTGCTTGGAGGTGAGCATCCGCAGGCTTGTGCATAAATTGGGATAAGTTGTTCACAGCAAGGGCTACATCTAAGCATGTGAGTTGCAATTATTGAAGACTGTCAATGAGCTTCCGATATTCATTTCCATCACTGAGGTTTGTTCTCGTGGAGAGAAGAAGTGGCGTATGAGCAGCCATTGGAGTGGAGACTGGATTTGCAGAAGACATATTCATATTTTCCAAGAGATCATTGATGTATTTCCGTTGAGTAAGCAACATACCTTTAGAAGATCTTGTTGCTTCCACTCCAAGAAAATAACTCAAGTTGTCCAAATCTTTTAGCAAAAATCGCTGACCAAGCAAACCAATAAACTGCTTAACCTTCGCATTTTCACTACCCGTGATGATTATGTCATCAACATAAACCAACAAATACATGAAGAGATTTGACTTAAGAATAAAAAGCGAAGTGTCAGCCTGATAATTTATAAAGTCTGATTGAAGAAGGAATGTACGAAACTCAATGTACCAAGCTCGAAGAGCCTGTTTCAAACCGTACAACGCCTTATTAAGTTGCAGACATAGGTAAGTTTATCGCGGTCCACAAAACCAAAGGGCTGGGCCATATAGACGTCTTCTTCAAGTTTCCCTTGCATAAAAGCATTGTTGATGTCGAGTTGGCGTAACGGCCAATCATTTTCAATGGCATGACCAAGAACCAATCTTACAGAGGTTGGCTTGATGACAGGGTTGAAAGTCTCCTTGTAGTCAAGACCGGATCGTTGGTGAAACCCTTTCGCAACTAGACGAACTTTAAATCGTTCAATACTACCATTTGAAAGATGTTTGATCCGAAAGACCCGCTTGGAGCCAATCAGGTTGTATTGTGGGTCCGGTGGAATGAGAGACCATGTATGATTACGAATCTGTGCATTGAACTCATCGCCCATAGCGGCTCGCCATCGACTGTCTTTTAAGGCCTAAACAACTGTTGTAGGTTCAATATCAGGGGCCAAAACAAAGGCTTGATTTGCAAACTTCTTGTTCGGTTTAACGATGTTTTTCATGCCTTAAGTAAGCATTTGATGCGTGTTTGTTGAAGCCACCAGTGGTACAACATGCGGTGGTGGTATTGGTGAAGTAGTCGGAACCTGCGGTGGTACGAGACACAACAAAACACTATTCTTATTACTTACAATAGGTGTTGTACTAGGTTGCTGGTCTTGTGTCGCCTGTGTTAATGCGTTGACCTGTTCATGCATCACTAATAAAGGAGAAACAATCTCAAGATTAGGTGAAGAATGTAACCTCGACGACACTATTAAAATCGATGGAGGACTAAAATGGACTGGAACAGTCGTAGCAAGCGAAAACCAACTATTAAGTGAAAGAGAAGAATATATTTGGGACAAAGAGGATGCAAGAGAACTGAAAGGAAAAGTAGATTCGTGAAACTGAACATGTCGAGACACATATATACGTTTGGAGGAAGGATCGAGGCAGAGATACGCACTTTGAGTTTGAAAGTAACCAAGAAACACACAAGGCGTGGAACGTTTATTAAGTTTGTGATGAGCATATGGCCGTATCCATGGATAGCACAAATAACCAAAAACGTGAAGTTTTGTGTAATTTGGTTGAGAATCAAAGAGACATGCAAACGCAGAGAAATATGAGAGAGTAGGAATAGAAAGTCTGTTTATGAGATATTTTGCCGTAGATACAGCATATGGCCAGTAAGAAATGGGGATAGACGAATGAGAAAGGAGAGCCAAAGCGATCTTAACTATGTGTCCGTGCCTTCGTTCAGTAAACCCATTGTGTTCGAGAGTGTGAGGTGGATACGTGAGATGAGTGATCCCATTAGAGGAAAAAAAGACAGACATTGTGATGTATTCTCCTCCGTTGTCTGAATAAAGTGTGACAATTCGAGTGTTAAACCGGTTTTTAATTAGTGATTTAAACTGTTTAAAGACCTCAAAGGAGTCAGATTTACGTCGGAGAGGATATATCCAAACGTAGTGGTTGAAATGATATACAAAGATGATGTAATATTTGAATCCATCAATAGAAAGGACCGGTGAAGTCCATACATCTGAGTAGATAAGTGCCAGCGGTTTGGTGGACGTAAGTGACGAAATTGAAAAAGGAATTTTATGGCTTTTATCGATAGAGCATGCATTGCACAAAAGAGAAGAAACATTATTCGAATATGGAAGAGAAAATTGAGAAACAACTAATTTTAAAGTAAAAAGCGAGGGATGCCCAAACCGCAAATGCCAAACGGGCAAGGAGCTTTTATTGAAGAGAAAGCAAAGGGAGAAAGTACATGCTGGGGCTCTAGCCATTCATAGCCTCCATTTTTAATTTTTCCAGTTGTTAGCGGTGCCTTCGATGTTAGATCTTTCACCTAAATGTTGTTTGAAAAAATTCCACAAAGACACGATTATTAGTATAATGTTGACGAACTGATATAAGGTTTCTCGCAATGTTAGGGACACAAAGAACATTATTAAGAGCATGAGCACGAGAACAAGTAGGTAAATAGAGTGAACCCTTGTGAGTGATCTCAAGACCAGAGCCATCACCAATCAAGACTTCTTTGTTTCCTGTGTAAGGTGAGTGCAAAGAAGGTTTGCCAAATCGTAAGTGATGTGGTTTGTCGCACCACTGTCAAGTAATAAGGACGGTGTTTCCGGTGGCTGGAATGCTGCATTGTAGGCTTGAGAAGACAAGTTTGAATGAGGCCTAGATGCACTGGAGTCAGCCTAAGAGATGAGCCGGAACGTGGGGCAATGTTTGGTGATGTGACCTTGAATGCGGCATGCTTGACACTTTCCCAGATAAAGACGGCTCTGACGTTTATCTAAATTTGGTAAACGGTTGGTATTGTGTTGGCCGAATGAGGTGTAGTGAAAAGGCTTGTTACCAGACATGTTGTTGTGTTGAACATGATGGGCTGCTACCGGAAACGGAGATTGCAAAGAGGAGAAACTAGCAATTGTTTTCTCGGTTCAACAGTTTTTCATAGAGTTCCATGAATGGTATTGGTCTGTCACATTTTTGAACAGAGTTGACGACTTGCTTGTAGTCATCGGTAAGGCCATCAAGGACGACATCTGTGATGTCTTCAGGATCAAAAAATTTCCAAGGAGAGCTAGAGCATCCACCTTGGTTTTGATTTGTCTCATGTACTCATCAACAATCATATTGCCTTTAACACATTGTTTGAGTTGTTTCTTGAGTTGTTTGATATGGCCATGAGTTGGCTTGGCACAAGTTGCAACTAACATGTTCCAAGCGTCAAGAGCGGTGGCAACGAGTGGCTGAAGCAGAGTTTCAATGGATCCGATCAAAGCATTGTAGAGAAGACTGTCTTGTCTTTGCCATGCCTCGAGTTTTGGGTTTTGTGATGTGGTGCCATCGACGGCCACAGATGGAGAAGGAATCACAGTAGAATTGTTAATGTATTTGACAAGGTTATATCATTTAAGCAAGGATTTAATTTGGATGTTCCATGTGAGGTAGTTCAGCGATGAAAGCTTGGTGACATTCATCATGTTGATGGCTACAAGAGGATACTTCTTGTGAGAGAGAAGCTCCGATGGAGAAAGAACTGAGTTCGTTGGATCCATAAAAACAGAGAAGGGTTACGAAGAAGAGCGTGGAACGGAAAAAAAAAATTATGGACCAAGTGTTTTAACACTTTTTATGCTTTTGATACCATATAGAGAGTAGAAGTTATATTGTATTGAGTTTATCGTAGAGGATGATTACAAGAGTATTTATATACTTAAGTTAAAGCGATAGAGATAGCTAGATACTAGGGATATATATAGTATATATACTGAGTATATTCACATAAGTAAGATACTAAGAGAATTTGTATATATCCTTAATACTATCTTGCATAAATTCGTTAGCGAGATTTCTAATTGCTTATAGTTCTAAACTGTATTGTGAGGTTTGGATATAGTTTTTAGTGATTTAATTCTTTTTAGTTTTCATCTATATTTAGATACTTTTGGTTTATCTATTTAATCTGTATATTTTTATGAAAACTTATAAAATGAATGTTTCCACTTAATTCTAGTTGATTTTGATTTTACATTTTGCTATTGCAACCGATGAAACAAAAAATTCAAAAATGGAAATCATGAAAACACATAAACACAATTGGATTGGAGATCAATATATTCATTCCAGTTTAATTTACTTTGTTAAGAAAATTTTAGTCAAGAGTATTACATATAATACTCTGATAAAAAGATTTTACAAAAATATAAATAGATTGTTTATTGTTTTCTTTAGGGTATCTCAAAACCATTTTTTTACTTTTTACTTTAAATTGGAGTAACTCCATTTTACAGAATTTTACTCCAATCCTACTCTATTATCCATTTTTAGGCCCTAAAGTGTTACCACGGACATTGTCTTTTTTTTTCCAGATGTGGTTTGGTCCACTTTTAAATTACCATTCCTGTTTTGTTTACAGTATTTATAAATATATGTGTGATCCATGTTATTAATTTCACTTTGACACGTTTGTTATTTTGCTTCCTTAATCCTTCATCTCAGAATCATGCACACATATAATTAAACGATTAGTAGGATAAGAGCTAATGATCTTTCTTATATATAATGGAGTGATTAATGTGCAGTGAAGAAATGAAGAATCATTGGTCTGCGTAGAATTTAGTTTGTGTAAAACTTATATGCAATTTTTGACTTGTTGCCTTTTAGATAATATCAATCGAAGAAATTGTGATTTTACGTTGTTGAATTTTCAGCTTCTTTTTCTTCTAACTATGTTTGGTTAATTTTTTTTTTTTGATATACTTGGTTTTTTATCTTTGTTAGTTTCTTTTTCATTTTTTTATTTTTAGATGTTTTGTTTGAATTATTGAGTTTATAGTCTCTCATTGCTTATTTTTTCTATATATTAGAGAATGTGATTTTAGTTTTGTATTATATTAATTGATTTGTTTTTAATCAAACTAAAATGATATCAAACTAGAACCAAACCAAACTATACCGAATATAAACCGAAGCGAACACAAACCAAACCAAACTATATTTGGTTGAGTTTGATTAAAGTTATTTTGAAACTAAATTAATCGAACCAAATTGAATTCGAACCGAATTCAAACTTAAACCTAAGTATCCACTTCTAATTTTAGATCATTTGGATCTCGGATTCTAATATAGTAAATTTTTAATTCTTGTAGATTTTAACCTTAGTTATATTAAACATACCTAACCGTCCACATGTTCTATTTTCTTCCAAGTTTTTATTTTGGTTAAACGTTTTAAGTTTTTTTTCTTCTTATTCGAAGTTTTAAAGTTCTAACTATCAGTGTTGTATTTTCAACATGAGACAATTCATCTTTTCAAATTTATTCGTACAACTTCCAATTTACCATTTTTAACACTCGTTATGGGCTAATGGTTTAATCATTGTACATTTTTTCTAATTTCCGCACATTGAACCAAACATCGATAAAATATTAAACGGAAAGGGAATAAAATTATGACTATTGCATGTGACTATCTTTATAAGATTCGATTATTTATCTGATTTAAATGTTAGATACGCATGAAGTGGCAGATTAAGAAGCTAAGTTATTTAGGATGTTGACAAGATTCACTTTCTGACACAACTAGTTGACATGTCGTCAATCGTCATAAGAAGGAATTGGCTACACGCGGAACCTAAATTATTAAGCATCAGGTGAGGGCTATTTTAGTAAATTAGATTTACCAACCTAGCTTTACGACCGGCTTTTGCTGATATGTCGGGGCGGCTGCAATTCCAATTTTAATAGTTATAAATAAAAATTCGTTAGAAAGGAGAAAAAAAAGAGATTGAGAGGGAGAGATGGAGAATCACACAAAGGACTCAACCATGAAAGTTTCGTCCCTTAATTGCATCGATCTCACAAACGATGATCTTCATAATTCAGTTGTTTCCCTCAAACAGGTCTATCTCCAATCTAATAATTCGACTTTGCATGTTGTGACCATTTATAAAAAAAACAATTGATTCCATGATATGGGAAATTATGCCTTCAGGCATGTTTGGATTGTGGATTTTTCTATGTGATCAATCATGGAATAAACGAGGAGTTCATGGACGATGTTTTCGAGCAGAGCAAGAAGTATTTTGCTCTTCCTTTGGAGGAGAAGATGAAAATGTTGAGAAATGAAAAGCACCGAGGCTATACACCTGTTCTTGATGAAATTCTTGATCCAGAGAATCAACTCCATGGTTTGTGTCACTTCTTTCTTAAATTCAAAGGTGCTTTTGATTTATCTATCTTGAATTAATTATTTTTTTGGGGGTTTTAGGGGATCACAAAGAAGGTTATTACCTTGGAATCGAAGTTCCTAAAGATGATCCTCAATGGGATAAGCCATTTTATGGCCCTAACCCTTGGCCTGACGCTGGTTAGTGTTTTTTTTTTTCCTGTGCATCTTAATTTTGTTAATGCGATTTTCATAGAATTTTGATCTTTTTGGTAGATGTTTTACCTGGGTGGCGAGAAACAATGGAGAAATATCATCAAGAAGCTTTGTAAGTTTCATATTTTGTTTGCTCTTCTACTAAACTTTGCTGATTTAGTTGAATGTTTCATCTGTGTTGTTGAGAATGTGAAGAAAGATAACTCTAGGGACAAATCATTTCACCGAAAGATTCGCTTTTTATATATGATAAGCTTTTCTACATGATCAGGAGGGTTTCAAAGGCTATTTCAAGATTATTGGCGTTAGCACTCGACTTAGATGTGGATTACTTTGATAGGACAGAGATGCTTGGAAAGCCTATTGCAACTATGCGGTTGCTACACTATCAAGGTATTAATAAATTTTCTTATGAAGATCACATAGCATTATAATTTCTTAAGCTTTGTTATGGTTAATGTTATACTCATCCCATTGGCTTATTTTGTTGTCTTTTAGGGATTTCTGATCCGTCAAAAGGAATATATGCATGTGGAGCACATTCTGATTACGGAATGATGACTCTTTTAGCCACTGATGGCGTAATGGGACTCCAGGTATTAAGCAGAACAGTTTTTGCTATTCATATACCTTTTGACACGACCAGGTTTAGTTAAGGGAAATTGCTAAAACTTGATTGCAGATATGTAAAGATAAGAACGCGAAACCTCAGAAGTGGGAATATGTACCGCCAATTAAAGGGTATAGAAGAACCTTTCTTATTATTCATTGGATCCATCATCCATTAACCTTAAAAATTTGGCTAGTTATATGTTCGTATTCGTATTTATGAATTTGATGGATTTATTTATGTTCTCATTCTACAGAGCATTTATCTTGAATCTTGGTGATATGCTGGAACGTTGGAGCAATGGCTTTTTCAAGTAATACTTCTAACTAACAAAGTGACTGTGATTTGGAAGCAAATTTTTCTAGCTGACATTTTTCTCAAATACATTTTGATGTTTCAGATCCACGTTGCATCGGGTTCTCTTGAATGGTCAAGAACGATATTCCGTAAGGCTCTCACTAATCTTAACAATATCTACAATCTTTATGGACATTATGGCTTTTGGCATAGGTTGCGTCTAATGTTTTCTCAATGCAGATTCCATTCTTCGTGGAACCGAATCATGACTGTCTCGTGGAGTGTCTCCCAACCTGCAAGTCGGAAAGTGACCTTCCTAAGTAAGACTTTACCTTGTGTTATTGAGACCTTTGAGTAGTAATCAGTTTTCGTAAAATGTTTATGATTTTTATGCATGTATAGATATCCACCAATCAAATGTTCGGCATACCTCAGCCAACGTTACAAGGAAACACATGCGGAGTTGAACATCTACAACCAACAAACATGAATGCTCTTTTCAATCAACAGTAGGAGAGAATCTACAAAAAGTAAATCATATATGCTCGTTGTTAATTACTCTAGGGGTAAGCTCAAAGCAAAGTCCTAAATGATATTGTAAGGTAAGTGAAGTTTACGGCACACCCTTCCCATACTTATTGGCAGGGATACACATGCTTATGTCTTGTTTCAATCTATGCATCTGTACGAATTGGAGAATAATATGCATAATCTGCAGTCTTTGTAACATTTAGAATCAATACGAGCTAGACTTGTTGACTCACTAGTTTATTTTAAAGGCATAACAGAGCATACGAGACTTATTATAATAAAGCAGCCACAAAACAGATGGTTTTACGACTGAGAAAATCCGATGGAACCATATTCCGTTAGAAAATCTCCGACGGAACCATATTTCGTCGGAAAAAAAACCGACATGAAAAAAATCGACGGATTTCTGATGGACAAACACAAATCCATCAGAAATCTGTCGATAAATGTGAACGGTAATATAACCGTTGACATAGCCGTTTGAATTTTATGTATACTAACGGATTTTCGATGTATACCGATGGATTTTTGATATGTCATTTATGTTTTCACATTTTTTCATTCATTAACACCATTTATCTATTCAATTTTTTTTTATAAAAATCGCAAACGTTGAAAAATATGTTTTCATGACTATGCATGAGTAATCTACGAGTTCATGAGATTGGCCGAAAATCAATGGGTAGAAAAAAATGGTAAAATTAAATGTTTTTATAATATATGCCGGAATTCTTTTGGAATCACTTGTATAATAATGATATATGTCGGGTTATAAGATTTGGTATTTACATGGAGAAACAAATTTTGATTATGGTAGTACCAGTGAACAAAATGTTTTGGATAACATAAGAATTATAATGAAATTAGACATAGGTGGTAGTACGGTTGAGATGGTAAATGATATATTTAGGGAAAATATGCAGTTGGCCGGTTATGATGGAGATAGGGTTGAAAAACCAAATACATAAGCGCAAAATTTTTTACGGTTGTAGAGAAGATCATTCACCGTTATCATCTGCAAGTAGAATGATGACTATTAAGATGGCATATAATTTGGCAGAATAATGTGTTAGATGCGATAACAGATTTTGTAAAAGATATTTTATCTCAATATAATCTTTCACCAGCATCATACTATGAGGTACATAAATTTGTTAATGGTCTTTAATTTGTCGTATTAGATGATAAATGTGTGCATCGACAACTGTATGATATATTGGAAAGAAGACGAAAAACCGTAAAAGATGTTGATTTTGTTGAAAACTGAGGTTTCAAAAAACTAGTAAAAGAGTTTTAGTTCCTTATAAAAGGATGTGGTATTTACCATTAACAGAGGTTAAAAAATGTTATATCAATCTCAATGTACATCAGAGGCAATGAGATGGTACAACAGAGGCAATGAGATGGTACAACAGAGGCAATGAGATGGCATGTAGAGTATCATCAAGATGGAGAAATTACGCATCATTCGGATGCAGAAACGTGGAAACATTTCTAATCAATATATCCAGATTTTGCGTATGAACGACAAAATGTATATCTCGGGTTATGTACAAATATTCATTGGGTCCAGTAATTGTAACACTTTACAATTTGCCACCATCTTTGTGCATGCGTAGAGAATTTTTTGGGCCAGTGCATCCAAGGAGGTCACTTGATGTATTTTTTCAGCCATTAATCTATGAGTTACAAATGCTATGGAAGTATGGGGTTGAAACATTTGATGTTTCAAGATGCGTGCGGTTCTTATGACCATAATCGATTTTTCAGGATATGGTATGTATCTCAATGGACAACAATGATGCATTCCAATTACAACACAGAAGAAAGACGTGTTGGTTTGATTGCAACAGAAGATTTCTACCAAGTGATCATTCTTATCGTCGGTGTAGAAAATTATTTAGGAAGAACAAACAAGTGTTTTGACTATGCACCTCCGAAAATTGATGGACGTTAAGCCTATCAAAATGTGACTCAATCTGCGAGATCATACTAAATCGATGGACGCAGAGCAGGTGCAAATCGATGGAAGGAGAATTTTGCGGGTCAATCGCAGATACGGGTTAAAAATTTGGATTACAAGATGGGTGCAGATTGACAGATCAAAATCAGCGGGTTGGCAGGTAATCCGCATGTGTTTTTAATAGATATTTGGCGGGTTTGGCGGGTTGAAAAGCGGATTGACGGGTTTTTAATCTGAAAAATCGTAAATTAATTTATTTAACAAAAAAAGAGTGGGTTAGCGGGTTAGTGGGTTATCCGTAGGTTTTGCGGGTTTTAAACAGGGCAGGTGCGGATTGACCAATTTTGATCCGCGGGTCAAGCAGGTTGAAGATTTGCAGATAAAATTTTTACACTGACCTGTAGATTAACTCATTTAACCGTCCTAATGGACGTCGTATATTAAATCAATTAATAGATTTTGGCGTTGAGAGAACTCCTTACTGTAGGGATAATGGGCATGATCTTGTTGGCGGTGTCGGTGAATTTTATAACTGGCATAAAAAATATTTTCTGGGATATACCTTATTGAAAATATCATTTGTTGAGGCACAATCTAGATGTTATGCATGTTGTGAAATTTTTTTTTGACAATATCATGAACACTGTTTTAAATGTGCAAAGGAAGAAGAAACACAATATGAAGTCTAGATTACACTTACACTGATTTGTTCTCGGGATTTTTTCATATTATGCCTAATGGTAGATGTCCTATGCCTGTTTACCGGTTAGACGCATGTGCAAAGAAGCATTTTTTTATTGGATTCGCGACGATGTAAGAGTATGGGATGGATACACATCTAATCTGTGAAATTGTGTAGATATCACTGAAGGGAAGTTTATTGGAAAGAAGAGTTATGATTACCGGTTAGACGCATGTTTACCGGTTAGACGCATGTACAAAGAAGCATTTTTTTATTGGATTCGCGACGATGTAAGAGTATGGGATGGATACACATCTAATCTGTGAAATTGTGTAGATATCACTGAAGGGAAGTTTATTGGAAAGAAGAGTTATGATTTTCATGTTGTGATGCAGTTTCTTATTTCATTTGCTCTTGCTCATTTTCTTCAAAAAATGTCCACGAAGCAATTAGGGAATATATTGTTATTTAATAATGTTAATTAACCATTTTTGTAGCAATTTTAGGTGTACTCAAGGAAGCTGGACGAGTGGAAGGACAAGTGGACTTAGAATAAAATTCTTAGGGAGTTGATTAGAAACGTGGATCTCTGGAACGATTGGTTGAGTATTAGAGCATGAACGAAAGCTAGGCAACATCGGTCAATCAATCAACCAACCAGAAGAGTGACCAGAAGGACAAAGAATTGTCACTCCCAATTTGGGAGCAATGAGCAAGGCTTTCCGGCAACAACTGGTAAGTTTTTTTAAAATTTGTACTTTTATTTCACTTTATTAACTTAATGAAATTTTTATGTTTTTTCAGTTTTGTCAAGAAGGTGTCCGACTTTCGCATCTTATTTTGCTACAAGATGCGCATACCAACTACAAGATGGGACAAATCTAAGATCCGGTTTCTTTAGAGATCGTGGAGAATGTGATAAGGTTAGGAGAGGATTTTCTCCAAATCAAAGCCAATTGTTGATAGAACTCATTCGTGCACCGAAGTTTCGATCGAAAAGCTGAACGAATTTGTCTATGAATTAAGTAACATTTGTTTTCTCTGTTTTTTTTTATCTATTTTATTGTTTTTAATGATTTACAATCTTTTGTTTCATAGGTCACTACAAAGTTCAAAGGGTGTATTTTTGGACTTCCAGAGGAGTATTCGTTGCCATTTTTAATAATTTCGAGATATTCGTTGCCAAAGAGATCCTCAGTTTAGAGCGCAACTGAAAGAAAAGTCAACAACAAAATACCGCTGCACAGTTTAAAACAATGCATGATCAAATGGATGTCTTATTTAGTTCCTTCCATCCGTCTCCTCAAAATTAGAAATTTTTATATTTTCAGTTTTCATGTTTTTATTATTTCGAATAATTTTTATTTTGTTTTTTATAATTTTTATTTTGTTTTGAATAATTTAAATTTAATTTTAATTGCCTGCTTCTTCTTATTATGGCGGCTATGTTGGCGTGGCGAAAATGAACGAAAAGCGAGATGAACGATTCAATTTTATTTTTATTTAATTTTGATAATAATTTATTTAATATTCATATTTAATTATATGTTTCAAAAAATATTTATTTTAAAGCCGTCGGAAATCCGATATCGGGAATCCGTCAGATCTCTGATATCGGGAATCATCGGATCTCCGATATCGGGAATCCGTCGAAAACATGATATCAAAATCTGTCGGAATATAATCCGTCATAAATTTGTCAGTTATTCTTTCGGAAAAGTAATCGACAGTTTTCCATCGAATAATTGATAGAGAAGTTCTGACGGATCTGACAGAATCCAAATATCGGATTTTGGATGGATAAATCTTTTAGATATAAGATATATGTAATCTGTTGGAAAAAATTATTAGAAATACCAACAAATTTCTGACGATAACATTTTTGACCATTTATAACACACAGATACAATCATCAATTTAACATTGTTTTCTTATAATGACTAAAGAATATACAATTATGAGACTACAAAAAGTAAAATGAGAAAACATTTTCGAATACAGATCCAAAGAACCGGGAAAAAAAGCTTACTCTTTACAATATTGCACACTCTCCATTACTGAACCTTGGTTCTTTCTTCTTGCATTTGCATGTAAAGTATTCCGGTACAAAATTATACATTCTAAAGTTATTTTTGAAATACTATTTGCTTCTTTATTACAATTGCGAAGTTAGAACTGTATCTTCAGGAACTTGAAATTTCTATTATTTTGTGTTTCACATCTAGTAGAAGCATAGGAAAATTAAAGTCTGTCCACATGAATATCATTTTCTGTAAAATCCCATCGAGTTGATTCATTTATCCAAAGATGAAATCCTTAGAAATCAACATGTTTACTAAAATTGAAAAAGGTTTATACTTTATAGGCTAAAATTTGTTTAAGAATGATTCGTTGGGTGATGCGGGAGATCCGAGGTGATTTTATAGTTTTTCTTGTTTAGTATGATTTATCATTTTCAGAATTTTTTGTTTTCTTGTTTAGCATCCCAAATGTTTTGCATTTTCGAAGACAAAAAAAAAATAACTGTTGGAAAGTTTGTATTTTAATTTGTACAGACAAGAAAGTACCAGTCGTGTTGGCTTATAAATAAGGGTGGTTCAAGACAATAAAAGTTACAAAAAGGGGTGGTGGCCTAGTAGTAATATAAAGGGGTTGGTTCTCTTATTCGGGTTTAATTTCCCTTTGGTATGGAAAGACATTACTGGCTCTAGATACCGAGGGAGATTATGGACCAAAGGTCTAAACCTTTAACGGTTAATAAGTGGTTTTTCAATTAGTTTATCAAATAAAACTATCGTGCGTACCATTTAAAAGGTCGAATACGCAGAGAAACAAGATCAACTCAGTAAACATACAAAATTCATTTTAATTTAAGCAATAAAGAGTTTGTGTTTTTAAACCAAATTCGAAATAAAATAAAAGCAAGAAATGACTAAAAACAGTTTGACATCAGATAGAGAAAAATAACTCTCGAGCTAAGGTGGGATAAGGTAATCTACTAGGGTAACTATTTGTCAACTAATGGATCTTAATACAACTTAACAAAGCTAATTATTTGGTATTAGATCATTAATATCAACTAATCCACTTATATGGTACTAATCTTTTCTTTAATCACTTAATCATCAGTAACTTACGTTAGTGATCGAATAATCAAAGATCATTAATTACAAAGCTAAATAACAACTTAACATCCTAATCAACTATTCCAGTACGCTATGTATGTAAGGAACTTAGTATTTTGATTCCAACATTTTATCAAATACTTTGTGGGCCTGAAAATGGCTAAGATCTAAATCAATATAATCCATTCTAATCTAGCATTAATAACATCTACTTGTAATACCCAAGTTTCTACTTCCACAACACCGCATAACTCAATAGCTTACAACTCAAGTAATTTATTATGTAACCGGATTTACCAAAAATACTCCAATAACTAATTGAACGCCGTTCATTAATCGTTCAAACGAAAATAAATAAATTATTAATCAAATAAATTCAATAACATTGAATTAAAATAAACAATCTCGATCTCTTAAAACTAGCACCAACATTGACTCTCCATGACTACTCTTCACGATTACCTACAAGGGAAGAAGAGGGGTGAGTAATCGGTAATTTAGGACTCATGAATTCTCCACACACAAAGATATATAGACCATCACAAAGTCTAAATCTAATACAAGCAAACAATCATGTGTCAATGATGCACACACAACAACCAAATCCGTAAGAACACAGATAACCGCCAATGTGCAGCTATGTATATATAAATATATAAATATTTATATGTTACAAATAAATATGGTATACACTTTATCTAGAAAGAACCCTAAAATGTCTCTTTCTTAGAGTAAATTTGGTTTTGTTTTGTTAAATGACACTAAATTATGTAAAAGTTTATGTAAAGTTGAATTGTGGTAGAGCTGGAAAAGAAAGAAAAAGAAGGGATGGAAGGAAAAAATAAAGTATCTAAGGTAAATGAATATAAAAGAAGAGATTTACTGGTATAAAATTAAGACAAATTATAACAATTGTCATGCCACACAAGCAAGAAAAGCATGTTATAGTTTGGTCTCACCTAAAACATTTAAAGTTCACCAACAAGCAAAACTTCAAATCGCAACTTCATGAAACATAATAACATGAGGAAAAAGGAAAAAAATTGTGAGAAAAACAAGTTTTACACAATAAAGAGATCCTTTCTCTCAATTGAAATATACAGTAAACATTTTCCAAACACATCCAACAATCATTACTTAACATAAAATTATAACATCATAAACTACAACAATCAATACACTAACATAAGCGGCTGATTTCCTTTCGTACAAAGTAAGAAATATATATTTCCGAAGAAATAATCTACAAAGCTTCGGTGTATGAAACAAGATATAACTACGGAGCTCCAAAATCTTATGAAAGAGAAAAAATATGATTTGTTTGAAGGATTTGAGATTGGATCTCAACGGTACTAGCGTAATGTGTGTGATGTAGTTTGTGTGCATGTGGATACGAGTAGAGGCACACCATTTGGGATGCTAAAATAAGTTCGAAACAATTTGGTTCATCCCTCCACTACAGAGTATTTAAGTATATTCAAAACTATTCAAATATTTAGACAAATTTTGGCAATTAAATTTGTAATTAGTATTTATAACTGTTGTAAACCGGTACGAATACCAACAAAATAAAACTCTTCGTTGGACACAAAATGATGATTCTCTGTGCTCAAAATTATTTGAGTAACTTCATTGTCGACGCTCCCAAACACTGCTCAGTAATGTACATGTATTTAGGTTTTAGCACATATGTACTGATTAAAAAAAAAAAATTATGCATACATATATGCGTGTGTGTGTGTCAAAGTTCTCTCTATAGATAGTTTTGTTGTTATTTATTACTTTCCAGCATCTTGCCATTATGTGGTTCTAATTCGAGGTGGTTTGTTATCAATGTTTAGTTATTACTTGTTATTAATTACTTATAAGAAACAGTTCACAAAAATAGTTTCATCATCTTAAGAAAATATGGTACATGTGATATATAATACTGAACATGATATTTTGATGAGTTAATGTTTTGATTATGCTAGAAGGGATTTTTCTAGTTGTGGATTATACAATTCTGGACCTGCCACAATTAGTTTGATATCACTACTAAATCTTTTCCAAGCTTTCACAACTGTTTCCATTGTGCCTATCCACTTTCAACAGAAACTCATTTATAGTGTTCTACATAGTCAATAAATCCAACTTAATACATGTTTGTATTGATCTTTCAACAGAGGAATTATTGATGTGCTTGCAGTTATCTTGCATATTGGCAAAAAGTTATTTGGTAGTAGGATTTACAAGGTGCTCGTCCAAAAAGTCTATTGACTACTTGAAATATTATATATATATATATATATAAGAAAGACATAATAAATAAATATTAGTATATTCAAAAAAAAACACATTTTTACAGTTTTGAAATATGTGAATGATAACGAACCTTCTAACCCACAAATACGTTGATATTTTTGGGAGCCTTACTACAAGTCACAAAACTTATTGTTAGTACAATACAAAACGATAAAGATAAAAAACGTACCAAACCCACAAATGTCCAACAAGTTTGATTTAATGATACAATGGGTTTTGTTCAAAATATAAAACTAATTGTATGCCACTTTCACATTTTATAGAAAAGATATCCATATTCTATTAAATTTTATGATGATGAATCTGATCTTACAAGATCTGATAACCAAAAGTCTATGACTTTTACTTTAGAATTGTACTTGGATGTATAATTTATATGTATATACTTTGAAATGAAAACCATAGTTTAAAAGTGCACAAACAAAAAAACATATATATATATATATATATATATATATGGTTTATTTAACTTTCCATGTTTATTTAATTTTCATTGAATTCAAACAAACATTAATTAGAACATTAACCCATTTGTAACATGTGTGTATAGAAAACATATAAATATAGCATTATATCTAGACCTTAAAAGTTTTCATAAGAAACAAAATAAAACTTAAACGGTCAGCAAAAAAGATATTTTATATATTTCTTTTTATTATTGAATTTATATTTTAGAAATGTAGATAATGTTTTTTTTTGTTTTTAACAATTCTAATTATGGTTTCGTCTTGTAAGTCTAAATTTTTTTATTTAGGATAATCTTCACTGAAATATCAAGTTAATAATTTGAAATATGTTTTAAAAATTTTATAGGTACATCAATTATTATGAAAAATCTAAATCATAAGAGAAAATCAATTCTTCCTAACCAAGAGCGAGTTCTCCAATTGCCTTCCAGTTAAGCGAATAAACATCTTTAACTTTAAAGGTAGGACCATAATTGATTATTGTTTTGACTCAAGAGCTTGTATAATAAAGACTAAGTATATAGGTAAATGTAAACTATATTTTCAGTGCAGTTGGTATGAAATTTCCTAAAAATTAAAATTTTGTTAAAAATTTATAAATAAAATAAATATAACAATATATTAATCACTATTTAATGCTCTTCTTCTTTTTTTCTTTTATAGTATTGAACATGTATAACAATCCGAAAGTCAAATAGTATATACTCGAAATGAATTTATGCATAATTATTTTTCCTTTATAAATAAATAAACTTACATAAATAAACGACATGAAGGACTGATTCTTGATTTGAGTTGAGTTTGTAAAGAGGTTTGCAGCGCATCTCCAATATGTATCATTCATGGCCAGTCCTAAATGTTGGGTTGTCAAAAGCAAAAGGATTAGTTTTTGGGGCATTAATATACATAAATATAAAGTCACAAAACTGTATTACAAACATTTTTAGCAAAAATAATACATGTAGAAACCAAATCCAACTGATGCACTACAAATATTTTTAGCAAAATTGATACTCTCAAAATAATAATATATGTTTTGATGCGTATGACACCAAATTTATGTATTTTAGCTCAGGACTATTTCGTGGCTATTTAGTTATAAAATTTTCTGTGAAAATTTTGGTGACTATAATGATAGACATGGTAAATATTTTCGTTGCCATTAACAGGGTTGTGACTACCTAAAGAAAAACTAAAAATTGATCTATACCGACCAAATTTATGTAGCAATTAAGGATTCTAATATAGAGTTTTTAATTTTGGGTTTGACGAAGTTAGTTTTATAATATTATTTATTAACTTGAGCTTGTTTCTGTTTTGATGTGTTCATTATGCCTTAGGTTCTATAAGAAATATGTCTACCCAATAACTTTTGTAATTTTGGTTTGTTTGTGTTTATCAAATGATTTGTTTGTAATTTACATTATAAAAAGAAGAATTCTTATTTATTAGTTGGTAAATTTTTTTTCTCTTTATTAATTATCGTATGATTGCTTTTAATATACTACATATTTTTAAAAAAAATTCATAAAGATACACCAACTATTTATCGATTTTCATAAAAATACACAAATTTTGTGGGTACCCAAAAAAATAGATGAATTGATTATTTCTTCTACTATAATACAAAAAAAAATTAAATTTTATCCATTAACTTAAAATCCTTTAATTTTTTATTTTTTAATAAAATAATATTTAAATAATATATTATTTTATAAAACTCAAACAAATTATTCAAAAAATTATTTACAAATCTTTAAAAATTCTGTAAAACTCTAGAAATTAAAATAATAAATTATAAAATCCAGAATTTAATAATATTTCATAAAATTATTTATTTTTTAAATAAGTCTAAAATTTACCATTTATATTATATATACACAATATTTTCATATAGTATTTTACAAAAAAATAATTCATTAAATCCAAATTCTTTAAAAAAAAAATTATTACCATATATAAGTTAAATAACATATATCAAATTTTTCAAAATCATATATTTATACGTATTATATTATTTATATCATAAATTATCCAAATCACAGATAAATACAACTTATATTATTATATTCACACACAATTTCACGATGTTATTTAAAGAATAATGGTAATTTTATTATTTATATTTTACGAACTTAAAATTTAAAATTTAAAATTTAAAATTTTAAAATTTAAAGTTTTAAAATTTAAAGTGTTTTAAAAATATTAGAAGTTTTATATGTTTTGGATTTTTATTTATGAATTTAAAATTTTAGAAGTTTCATTTTTATTTTAAGACTTATTTTTAGTTTTTTTTAAAAAATTAAAAATTTATTAATTTTTTCGGATTTTATAAAATAATTGATTAGAAATTTTTTCGTATTTTATAAAATTCACTTCATCGAAAATTTTCTAGTGTTATAACATGTTATTTTTCTTTTCCTTTTTTCTTGAAAATCTTCATTCTTTCGACCATTTCTACACATCGGAAACCATAACAAATCCAGCTCTAAAGCTTCCGCATCACCAAATCCAGCTCTAAATCTTCTTCTTTATTCTTGTCTCTATTCAATTTAGGGTTTTCTAATCTGCAAATTAGTTCCTCCTTCATCGCTCTCTCTCGACCCAACTCCTAATCTCTTCGTTTTTGATGTCCAATTCGTTGATTTTTCATCATAGATCGGGTTCCTTGCTTCGATCGAGGTTCTTCCGGTGAATATTAGGGTTTCTTTGAGTTTAATTTTGATCCCTGTAGAGGGAATTGGATCAATTGAATTAGCCGGAGATGTGAGCGAGTGTCCGATCAGAATCTGTCTTGAAGAAATCGAAGAAGAAGATTCCATTGTTCGATTCTTTCAATCCACCACCAGCTGGAAAATCTTGGGTTAAGTATGTTGAAATGCCTGGGGCGTTGCTGTTTGGGAGATATCCAAACGAAGGGATGAATATAGAAGAGATCTTAGGAGAGCCATTGAAGAAATGGGACAAAGGGATATTGATTAAGCCTCATATGCATGATAATCGTCAAGTTAATTTGGGTGAGTGTTGCTGTCTTACGTTTTTGAATTAGGAATTTTAAATCCCAAAATTCAACTTATTGGATTGATTATTATAGCCTTATATGAAGAGATGGATTTACACATAACATGTTGGAATTGATACATTTGCATTGGAAGAGACGACGTGTTTGTAAAGGATATGGATAATGTCGTGTTCTTGATGTATCAGTTTAGATTCTGTTTGAATTAGATTATTTGTGGATTAGGTCAATACTTTCATATAAGTTGGACAATCTTTGAATTTCGTTACTACGAGCTATACTAGTTCCAGCAATAGTTACTTATTTGTGCTCTAAGTAAGCTGTCTCACTACTTGTCGATTCTGATTACCAAAAAGTGATTTATCAGAAAGATAACTATTATTTTGTTACAGTGCGCACAGGAGCTACAATCTTAGCTATTTATGTGTATCGTAAAATTATTAGATTTTTTTTATAAATTATTAGATTTCTTTTATTTCTACGATTATGTTGTATTTTAGAGGTTTATTCATAGTTAACAAATATGTGTTTGCAATTTTTTTTTACGTAATAATTGATACCATATGCTATTATAAAACATTGCTATTGACAAATTTCATCTCTTCTCTATATACTTTTCAACTCATTTTTTTCCAGCAAAAAACTTTTTATTTCCAGATCTTTTAAGAAAAATTCAAACGAACAATGAACTCAAACGTAACAAACACTATTCGTCTTCTTCTTCATTGAATTGTTTTTTTTTTCTTGACAATTTGTGTTTTTCTTTCTTTCACCTATTAGTACACAAACATATTTCTGAGTTTTAAAAGGGATAAAGTAGATGTTTTGTTTTGAAACTTATGTTTATTTCTCTTTTAAGGGAGACAATTTGTGTTTTGAAACTTGAATTTAGATCCATATTTTCTTTAAATTTTGCTTTTATTTTTGAATTCTTTAATATTTGATCGGGATCCATGTTGTTCAACTAATTCTAAGATTGTTAGATTTTTGTTAGAAATTTTGAGTTTTCCTTTATTTCTACGTCATGATTGTGTTATCGTCCGATTGTTACATTGAATTCTTTATAAGTACATACACATCTCTGATCTATTTTCACTTTAGATTTAATCATAGTTAACTAATTTGTTTTTGTGATTGTTTTCATAAATAATGACATGTTTACGGCTATTGAAATTTTTTATTGTATTTAGTAATGAATTTCCCAATTGCTGATCTAATAGTGCACGAAAAATTTCCCTTAAAACATTTTCCCAAATTAAATTAAAAGCAATATTCATAAAACCATAGTTTACCCATTTTACTTTAAGATATCGTGAATTGTTATCTTCCATAAAATCTCATGATCTTTCGCAATTACAACGATTATATATACGGATCACTACTTAGAAAATAGTTAGATTTTGTTAAAAAAAATTATATTTATTTTATTTTATAATTATTTTGTACTTTAGACACTACAAGAAAACACTGGAAAACAAATAGCCGATTCCGTCGGAATAGCTATTTCCGACGGAATAAGTTGTCTGATCTAGATGGTTGGAAATCAAACACGCGTCGAAAATCCATTGGTAATTCCAACGGTATTCTAATATCTGTAATGTAATTTGTCGGAAATCCGTCGGTTCTACCCGTCTTGGTAATCCGTCGAAAACAGTTCTGTCGGATATTCGACAGGAATCTGTCGGTGCTTTTTCTGACAAGTTAACTGATGGATTTCTGACGGAGCAGTTTCAACGGAGCTATTACCGACTGGTTTTCGACGGAAGTGTTTCCGACAAATTTCGGACAAATACATAATTTATTAATTTAAAAATATAAATAGAAATTAAATTAAAATTCTTTTGTAAATAATATGAAAATGAAAATTTTAATTAAACATTCAAAAAATAAAATTATCCAAATTAAAAGAAATATTATTCAAAAAAAACATAAAGTGTTTAAAACACACACAAAAACTTAATTTTGCGGTGGCGGAGGCAGAAATGATTGGAAGAATTCTTCCATCCGCGCATTCAGTGCATTGAGTTTTCCCTTATCAGCTCTTCGCTCTTCTTCTATTTGTTGGATTCGTTCTTGACAGTTTTCAATTGTGTCGATCTTCGTCTTCAATCCTTCAATCTCTGCTGTAAAACCTTCAAGAAGTTGAAGATCAGAGGACTAATATACTCTTGTGGAAGTCCAAAATGCGATATTTGGACTTCGGAGTTGTCTGTGAAACAAATTAAAAAAAAATTATATACATTAGATATCGAATTAGATAATAAGTAAAAATAACTATAAACGATACTTACTTCATAAACCATTTTGTTGATCTTATCGAACGGAACTTCGGTGCACGGAGGAGCTCCTTCAACAACCGGAGAAACTTGTCACTAAGCCTCATCACAGTCTCGATGATCTCCCGAGCAAGTGTATCTTTTATTTGATCAGTCTTCCAGTTGATGTGTGCATCTTGCATCAACGTAAGATGTGTGGGCGCACACCATCTTTCATAAACTATTAAAAATGAAAATTTCATAAAAATGCTATTAAATTGAAATAAAAATTTTTAAAAATGTATACTTACAAGTTATTGCTCATGGGAAGCCTTGATTGTTGCTCCCAAGTTATGTGTAACAACTCCTTTACCCTTATGGTCACTATTTCGGTTGGTAGATTGAGTTATCGAGGTTGTCTAGGTTTGCTCCATCCTTCAATACTTAATGAACATGTTCCGTAGGTTTGGGTTCGCAAGCAACTCCTTCGACACCTTATTCCGCTTTCACTTGTCATTCCACTCGTTCAGCTTCCCCGAGTACATTTTTGATGCTTTAGCATCAAACTCACGTCTAACCGTAGATGTGAGGTCTCTGTCCCAAATGAAATCTTGCTGGAAAAAGAAAATGTAAATGAAAATAAATTATAAAAAATAAAGTGAAATAATTAAATAAAAAAACTTATTGCATATTGCCGAAACCACATATCGCGGTCTGACATGGGCATGATCGAGTACGCCAAATACAGACGATGTACCATTCTGATGAGCATCCGGTTGATGGACTTTGTGATCCCATTATTGGATAAATGAAACCTACAAAAAAATTAGTTATAAAATTTTAAACCTACAGAAATAAATCTAAAAATTATAAAAAAATCATAAAAATGAATTTACCACGTGTGTTGTCCCTCACAATCTGGATGAAGTGGAGGTAAGCGCTCGCGTGTAGGTTGAGAAACAAAGTTCTCGATGCTAATCTACCTAGGATCTAAACCCGCTGCAGGCGTAGAAGCTGGTGATTGGGTATTCGGGACATTCAAGCAGTTTTGACTCGCTCTTTGTCCCCTTCACGACCACCTGCTTCGGAAGTAGAACGACAATGATGAAACGACCATAGTCTTTGGAAAGAAAAAACAAAATTCCAAATCCAATATAAATTTTAAAAACACTATAGCAAAAATTTTAAATAACAAAATTCCAAAAAAATCTAATAATTGTTTTAAAATATCATATATAAAAATAATCTAATTAATTTTTAAAATAACAAAAGTTCAATCTAATACTATAAAATAATTTAGAAAACAATTTAATACAATATAATAAAATTCCTAAATTTATAAAATCACAAATCTAAAAAAATATATTAAATTCGTAAATAAAATAATTAACTCAATTAATTACATTCTAAAAATAAAAAAAATCTTAAACGATCTAATAACATTATCAAAAACAATCTACTAATTTAAATTTTTTGTTAAAATTACAAAAATCTAATAAATCATAGATGAAAAATCAATAAATTTAAACATTACAAAATCAAAAATTTAATCTAAAAATTTACATTATCAAAATTCATACATTGCTGTTTCACCTCTATCATCATGGTGTGTTGGACATCTACTATTACTATAAACTTCCAATGGAAAGTAATATTCAGCAAAGTGTGAGGTTTTTTCGTTGAGCCTCTATGCAGCAATAGATCTCTCAACTTTGCTTAATTTTTTGACATTTTTCTTGAGGTGGATCATGTAATGCTCAAAACGATATATCCAACGGTATTGAACATTGCCTCCAAGTGCTACTTCTCGTGGGAGGTGGATTGGAAGATGTTTCATAACAACAAAGAAAAACGGCGAAAATATCTTCTCAATATTACAAAGGATAACCTGTATATTATCCTCTAAATAGTGAATACCCTCAACTGTAAGTGTTCTCGTGCATAAATCTTGAAAGAAAGCACCAACTCTTACAAATAAACATTTGAACATATTAATATAGATATATGTTACATAAATGGTTAACATTTTGGAAGTAATGATATAAACCTGCAATTGCTTGGTGGACGTCTTTTTAAAGAAAATGAGCAAAGGAAAATGGAAGAAGTCGTTGCACCACAACATGACAATCATGAGTCTTCATTCCAATAAACTTTTCTTCTACGGAATCCTTTTAATTATGTAAATTAGATGCGTATCCATTAGTGAATTTTACATCGTCGCAAATCCAATAAAAAATGCTTCTTTTCTAGATGCATCTAACTGGTAGGTAGACATAAAACATCTACCATTGGGCAATACTTCAAGAAATTTTCGAGAACAAATCATTGGCAAGTCCAACCTAGACTTCATATTGTTTTTCATCTTCCCTTGGACGTTTAAAACAGTGTTCATGATGTTGTCAAAAAAGTTATTCTCAACGTGCATAACATCTAGATAGTGTCTCAATAAATGGTTTTTTCCAATAAGGTAAATCCCGGAAAATACACTTTGGTGCCAATTATGAACTTCACTGACACCATCACATGATCATGTCCATTACCCCCACAGTAAAGATTCTCTCAGCACCAAAATCTCTTAACTACTCCAAAAAACAACTTCCATCTATCTCAGGAGGTGCACAGTCAAACACTTGCTTGTTCTTTGTAAACAATTTTTTAGACGATAAGGATGATCACTTGGTAGAAATTTTCTATGGCAATCAAACCAACACGTCTTTCTTCCATGCTATAATTGGAATGCATCAATGTTGTCTTGGCAATATGGACACGATAATCTTCCATGAGTTATCCATCCTGATAACATACTATATGCTATGAAATCGCTTATGGTCCATATAAGAACCACACACATCTTAAAATTCCGCTGCAATGAAACATCAAATGCTTCAGCACCATGTTTCCATAGCATTTGTAACTCATAGATCAATGGCTGGAGGAATACATCGAGTGACTTCCTTGGATGTTGTGGGCCAGGAATTAGAACGGAGAGGAACAAAAACTCTATATGCATGCACAAATATTGATGCAAATTGTAAGATGTTACAGTTACCGGTCACAACGAATATTGTCTTCCATGCTTTCCAAATGGGTTAAAGCCATTTATACATAACCCGAGGTATATATTTTGTTACTCATACACAAAATATGGATACAGTGATTGGAAATGTTTATACGCTGATGCGTCTGAAGGATGCGTACTCTCTCCATCTTGTCAATGCTCTGCATACTATCCCATTGCTTCTGATGTGTGCTGAGATTATATAGTCTCTTCAACCTCTCCATTAATGGTAAATACCACATATGTTTAACTGAAACTCTGCCACTCGTTTTCTAAAACCACAATTTACGACAAAATTAACATCTTTTGCGGTTTTCGTCTTTTCTCCAATATATCATACAGTTGTCGAAGCACACATCTATCATCTGATACAAGAAACCAAGACCAGCTACAAGTTTATGTATCTCATAGTATGATGCTGGTGAAAGATTATCTTCATCCAAAATATCTTTCGCAAAATATGTTATCGCATCAACACATTCATCCGCCAAATTGTGTATGTCTTAATAGTCATCGCTCTCCTAGCATATGTTAACGATGAATGTCATTCTCTACAATCGCTATATAATGGTTACTTCGCTGCATCTAACATATCCAAAAACTTATGCGCTTATGTATTTGCTTCTTCAATATTATCTCCATTATAACCGGTCAACTGCATTTTTTCTCTAAACACATCATTCACTATCTCAACCGTACCTACACCTATATATACTTATGTTAGATCTCCTAACCTATCTACAACATATGGTTTACTAGTACTAGCATAATCATAATTTTTTCTCCATGTAAATACTAAATCTTATAACCCGGCATAAACTCGACAGTAAGTTCCACTCCGAATCCATCTTAGGTTCGTTCATCCATAAACAAAAATATTTACAAAGACATATCTTTTCAACTTTTGCAGTTGTTATAATGTGATTGTATGAATAAGTGGTGTGAATCAATGAAAAAGTGTGGAAACATATATATAGAAGTCACTTCCAACAGAAATCCATTAGAAATTCGTCGGTATGTATGAATTTCAAACTACTATAACAACGACTATAACAACAACTATATTAATGTTCATATTTACCAATGGATTTCTGACGTATACCCATCAGAAATCCGTCGGAACTTAACATTCACAAATTACTGACAGATTAGTTATTCGTCAGAAATTTCTGATGGAATGAAAGTCCGTCGAAAATTCCATCAGTTTTACAGTTGTTTTCTTGTAGTGAGAAATTTATTAATAGTTAACTAATTTGCGTTTGCAATTATTTTTGTAAATAATGAAATGTTTACGATAATAATTGATACCATATGTTCTTGTAAGAAATTCCTATTGACAAATTTCATTATATTTGTTAATACACTTCCTCAATTGCAGATCCAATATGGACAAAAAAATTCCCTCTAACATTTTCCCAGATTAAATTGGAGGAAAAAATCATAAAAACATATTTTACCCATTTTCTCTAAGCTATAATAGATTGTTTCCATCGATAAAATAGATTAGTTTGGGTTACCATTTTCATGGGGTTAGGTTATAGATTTCTTCTTGTTGAACTCCTTTACATAAAGTATATTGTACATTGTTTTTTTTGGGTTCTCATTTCCATTTGGGGGGTAGGGTATATATTCCTTCTTGTTGAACTCCATTACGGAAATTAAACTATACTTTGATTGGTTTGGGTTCCCACTTTAATTTGAGATTAGGGTATATATTCCTTCTTGTTGAACTCCGTTACTAAAAGTATATTGTATATTAATTTTTTTTGGGTTTCCACTCCCATTTGGAAGTTAGGGTATAGATTTCTTCTTGCTCAACTCTTTTCGTTCTTGTTTAACTCTGTTACAGTAATTATATTTTACATTTATTTGCTTGGGTTCCTATTTTAATTGGAGTTGGGGTATTGATTCTTTCTTGTTCAACTGCGTAACGAAAATTTTTATATTCATTTGTTTGGGTTTCTACTTCCATATAGGGTTTAGAATTTAGATTCTTTCTTGTTTAACTCTGTTACGATAGGTATATTGTACATTTATTTGCTTGAGTTCCTACTTCCAATTGGGATTAGGATATATATTTCTTCTTGTTCAACTCCGTAACAGAAAATATATTGTACATTCATTTTCTTGGGTTCTTACTTCCAATTGGGGTTAGGGTAAAAATTCTTTCTTGTTCAAATTCGTAACAGAAAATATATTGTACATTCATTTGTTTGGGTTCCACTTCCATATGGGGTTTAGGGTTTAAATTCCTTCTTGTTTAACTCTGCTACGGTAAATATATTGTACAGTTCTCATTTCCATTTAAAGTTTAGGGTTTAGATTTCTTATTGTTCAAATCTGTACATAAAGTATAATGTACATTGATTTGTTTGGATTCTCATTTATATTTAAGGGTTAGGATATAGATTACTTCTGTTGAACTACGTTACAGAAAATATATTGTATATTAATTTATTTGGATTCCCACTTACATTCAACCAACATTTGCAATTGTAGGAAAAATAAATTTTTATTATTCATCTTGTTGGTTAATCAAATAACTTGGAAGCCAAAATACTAATCGTGTTAGGATTAGGATCAATTAAATTAAATATTAAACTTAGCCTTATCGAGTTAGGATAAGATAAGAATAGATTCTATTAGGATTTGGTGTTAGCAAAACCTAATGTCATAGGGATGAAGAAGTTGAGTTTTCTCCCTATAAATATCACAAGCTTTGAGAGCTTTGATATATTGAGAATCACAAGAGTTGTTTAGTTTTTGGTGAAGTTTTTCTAAACATTAATAAGAAGAGAGTTCTTATTAAATCATTCTTGTGACATACCAACCAAGAATTGGTATCAGAGGAATTGGTATCAGATTGAAGGCGTATGAGGAACGTATTGGGGAAGATACACACAAAGAAAGCCAAGAGAAACTTATGTGGGTAAACTCGGAGTCCCAAAACTCTCGTGGAAGTTTTGGCGGAGGACGTGGTAGTGGTCAAGGCAGAGGAAGAGGTAGAGGTACCTCAGATCAAAACAAAAATCAGTTTAAGGATAAACAAAAGAAAGATTACTCTAAAGTCATGTGCTATAGATGTGATAAACTTGGTCACTTTGCAAAAGCGTGTCCCGAAAGACATCAAGAAGCAAACTTAACCGAGACGCAAGTGGCGGATCAAGCGTTATACCTACATGAAGTTGTGCTTCTCAATGAAGAAAAGGTGATACCGAGGAAGTACGATGCCGAGAATGGAGACAAAAGTACTTGGTACCTAGATAATGGCGCTAGCAACCACATGACCGGTAACAAATCTTTCTTTTCGGTTCTAGATGATGAGATCATTGGAAGCGTGAGGTTTGGAGATGGCTCAAGCGTAAGAATAGCTGGAAAAGGAACGATAGCTTTCGTATGCAAGACGGGAGAACAAAAGCATTTAAAGGATATTTACTATATTCCCGATCTTAGACACAATATCTTGAGTCTTGGACAAGCAACGGAGAACGGATGTGAAGTTCGTATGAAAGAAGACTACTTGACTTTGTTTGATCCAAGTGGAAGAATATTGGTCCATGTGAGAAGATCTCCAAACCGTCTCTACAAAGCAAACATAAAGATAGGAGGATCGTTGTGCTTACAAGCCCGAAGCAATGAAGAAACTTAGAGATGGCATCAAAGACTCGGACATGTCAACTTCAGAGCATTGAAGAGTATGTTCGACAAAGAGATGGTAATAGGACTACCATCACTTAACATAGAAACGGAAGTTTGTGAGTCTTGTCTTGCCGGAAAACAGACCCGCCTAGCTTTCCCATCGAAAGCGAGCTTCGGTGCCTCACAAGTTCTTGAGCTCATTCACGGCGACTTGTGCGGACCTATATCACCATCAACACCCTCAAGAAATAGGTACATTTTCGTGTTAATTGATGATCACTCACGTTACATGTGGACTATTTTGTTGAGAGAAAAGGGTGATGCATTTGAGAGGTTCAAACGTTTCTTGATAATGGTGGAGCAACAAACCAGAAAGAAGATTAAAACATTCCGAACTGATCGAGGAGGAGAGTTCACATCGGCTGAATTCAACAAGTTTTCCGATACAAACGGGATTCAACGTCATCTAACCGCACCATATACTCCGCAACAAAATGGTGTCGTAGAAAGACGTAATAGGACTCTAATGGAAATGACAAGAAGCATGTTAAAGACCATGAATCTACCAAATTATTTGTGGGGAGAGGCAGTACGACACTCAACTTATTTGATAAATCGTATTCCCACAAAGACATTGGTTGATCAAATTCCATACGAATGCTTCTCGGGTAAGAAACCGAATATTGAGCATTTGCGAGTTTTCGGGTGCTTAGCTCATGTCAAAGTGGAGGCAACGCATCTAAGGAAGCTTGATGAGAGGTCAAGACCACTTGTAAACCTAGGAACAGAACCGGGATCCAAAGCATATCGACTATACGACCCTAAAGAGAAAAAGGTGGTCGTAAGTCATGATGTAGTCTTCATCGAGAACAAAGGATGGGGCTGGAATGAGTGAGACTTTGGAGAAGATGGTGAACCCGGAAAGTTTGAGATGGTCCGCGGAAAGTTTGAGATGGTTCGCGGAAACATTGTCTATGTCGGGGGAGAAGATGAAGCCGAAGAGGAGCTAGAACCCGAAGTAGAAACAAGAACCGAAACAACAAGCGATCATGTCGAACTAGAAACCAATCAAGAGGGTATATCAACCGGTTCTCAACAAGAACTAAGGAGATCTACTCGAGAGAAAACAAAGCCCAAATATCTTGAGGATTATGAGCTGTTTTGCGAGTGTGAGCAGTTGTTATTATCAATCAATGGAGAGCCGGAGTGCTATGCGGAAGCCGAGAACTCGAATGAATGGACCGAAGCGATGGAATCCGAGATTGAATCCATCAACAAGAACAAGACGTGGGTATTGGTTGAAAAGCCGAGAGGAGTAAAACCTATTGGGTTGAAATGGGTTTTTAAAATCAAGAGGAATGCGGATAGAACCATAAGCAAGTATAAGGCGCGCTTAGTGGCAAAAGGTTATGTGCAACAAGAAGGTATAGACTTCGACAAAGTCTTTGCTCCGGTGGCACGCATTGAATCAATCCGCTTACTCATTAGCTTGGCCGCAACGAAAGGATGGGAGATTCATCATTTAGATGTCAAAACCGCCTTCTTGCATGGAGAACTAAAGGAAGTAGTCTATGTTACTCAACCCGAGGGATTCCGGAAAAGAGGAGAAGAAGAAAAAGTCTACAGACTCTACAAGGCTCTATACGGATTAAGACAAGCACCTAGAGCATGGAACACCAAACTCGATCAAGTCCTTAAAGGTTTGAAGTTTTCAAGATGCTCAAAAGAACAATCCGTGTATTGCAAGCAAGATGAAGGGTATCGTCTCATCGTAGCCGTATACGTAGATGATCTCTTTGTCACCGGGTCTTCTCTCGAGATCATTAGCGAATTTAAGATAGACATGTTGACTAAGTTTGAGATGACGGATCTAGGGAAGCTTACTTACTATCTTGGAATAGAAGTAACACAAGATTTTGAAGGAATCAACGTTAAACAAGAGGGATACGCTCAAAAGATCTTGATGGATACATGTATGGAGTCATGTAACGCTACTTACATCCCTATGGATCCCGGCCTCAAGTTATCTAAGGCGGAGAATGAGTCAAGCGTCGATGCAACAAGATATCGAAGGACAATAGGATGCTTACGATATCTACTCCACACTCGGCCGGATCTAGCATACTCCGTAGGAGTTCTTAGTCGATATATGCACAGCCCTAAAGAGTCTCACGTTTAAGCAATAAAACATGTTCTTCGATACATAAAAGGCACCATGAGCTATGGTGAAGAAATGATCATCGACTATAGTGATAGTAGTCACAACATAGATATTGACGATGGAAAAAGCACGGGAGGTCATGTCTTTTACTTCGGATCGGCGCCTATCACGTGGTGCTCTCAAAAGCTACCTATCGTAGCTTTGTCATCTTGCGAGGCTGAGTTTATGGCTGCTACCACCGCCGCTTGTCAAGCGATTTGGCTTCAAGAACTACTTAGTGAAGTAGTCAGAACAAAGAGCAAGAAGGTCACCATTCGAGTAGACAACAAGTCCGCACTCGCACTCACCAAGAACCCAGTATTTCACGGACGAAGCAAGCATATACTTTCAAAGTATCATTTCATCCGTGAATGCATCGAGAATGATCAAGTGGACGTGGAACACATACCCGGGACAGAGCAACGGGCGGACATACTCACCAAAGGACTAGCACGGACAAAGTTCAAGGAGATGAGGGAGCTAATCGGTGTTGAAGACCTCCATGATCCAAGTTCAAAGATTAAAGGGGAGAATGTTGGTTAATCAAATAACTTGGAAGCCAAGATACTAATTGTGTTAGGATTAGGATCAATTAAATTAAATATTAAACTTAGCTTTATCGAGTTAGGATAAGATAAGAATATATTCTATTAGGATTTGGTGTTAGCAAAACCTAATGTCATAGGGATTAAAAAGTTGAGTTTTCTCCTTATAAATATCACAAGCTTTGAGAGCTTTGATATATTGAGAATCACAAGAGTTGTTTAGTTTTTGGTGAATCTTTTCTAAACATTAATAAGAAGAGAGTTCTTATTAAATCATTCTTGTGACATACCAACCAAGACATCTATGATATTTGTTAAATGTTATATGTATTCTCAATAAATTTGAACAACTGGTTTTTATGTATGCATGTTTCAAATAATAAATCCATTTCATCAGTTAGTATTATGTAAGAATTTTAGATAGGAATTAATTTCTCAATATTTATAATTAATATCAAAGTTACTGTCAATATTATTCGATTTACAACCACTATAGCATTTAGTTAAACCAACGATTTTAATGTTTCAATGTGTATAATCTATTCATCTATAAAGCCCAATATCATGCCCATTTTGTTGTTATAATTCTTAAGTGTTAGCATCTCTGTTTATATCATTTTATTAACATTACCGTCTCTTTATAATATACTGTTGACGTTAGCTTCATAAACTTGAGATTGACTTGTCCACTCAATCTACAGCTCCCGAGATTAAAACTGAATCAAATTGGCAGAAGGGCAAAATTGTCCCAAAAATATTTATGTTACCTTTGCTCCCCATTAAGTTAGAAAACAAGGTAAATCATTCACTTTGATTAGTCAAAAAGGTAGATTTTGCCCCTATATTTTTGTTTTAATTAAAATAAATAGATATAATTTTTTGTGAAGTCTTAAATATTAAATAGATATAATTTAAAAGTTTTTGCATTATAATAGAAATACATTAATTCATGTATTGTTTTAAATACCAACAAAATTGTATTTTTATGAAAATCGATAAATAATTGATATATTTTTATGAAATTTTTCTATTTTTAAAGATATAATATAATTATGATAGACATGACTTTAGATTTAGTCATCATTTAAAAAAAATACCGCAGATTTATAATTCGCATATGCCCCAAATAGTCTAGGCAGGCTTTGGGTATTAATCAGCGATAATCACAATTTCAAAAAAAAATCCTGGCTAAATAACTATATATTAGACACTGAGTAATTTGAATGAGTTGTTGGATACCTCGGAGAAACTAGGAGGTCCTTTGCGAGAAGAAGCCTCATTTTTTTTCTTTTTTGCAACATGATTAGAGAATGTCGCCGTAGAGAGATACAAAGTTCCGGGAATAAGTTTTCATGTACAGGTAAAAGAAGCGATCAATAGATTCAATGTTGTTTAAATCGATCTTTAGGAAACTCAGAATGGTTTCGTTTATTTCCATGGGTTCACTCAGAGTATTTTGAGAGGATTGGTTCAGATCATAGGTCTTTGTACTTGCGTTTCACGAATGAGAATCAATCACATTTTGGTAGATTCATGTTTGATAAAAGGTGGATATCGAATCCGCAAACAGCTGAGATAATCCTCATAGCACATGAGATGGTACATGCTTTGTATATGCACCTCAAGGAGTATTTGTTTCAGGAAAATTGATTTCTGATAATATCCTCATAGCACATGAGATGGTACATGCTTTGAGGACCAACCCCTGAATTGTAGTGAAGATTTTATGGCTATTAAGACTCATATGTCTAAAGCCTATGATAGGGTTGAATAGAGTTTTTTGGAGAGTTTGCTTACAAAGCTTGGTTTTTATGTGAAGTGGGTAAAGTGGGTTATGGTCTGCGTGAGATCAGTCTCTTACTAGGTTCTGCTCAACGGAATTCTTATAGTTTTATAAAGCCGGAGAGAGGCTTAACAAGGTGCTCCATTATCTCCATTTATTTTTATCCTTTGCGCAGAAGCTCTTGTTCATGTGATGAACTGTGTGGAATGTGATCGAAGGATTACAAGGCTGAGGCTTAATAGGAATTGTTCCTCCGTTTAACATTTGTTGTTTGCGGATGACAGTCTTTTCTTGTGTCGGGGCACATTTAAAGAGAGTTTGGAGATCATGAATTGCTGAAAGTTTATGGAGACCCATTTGATCGAGAAATAAATTTTCAGAAGTCTTCTGTTACCTTTGGTGAGAAGATTGAACCTCTGATTGGTTTGTGGATGGGGATCACCAAGGAAGGTGGAGCTGGTACATACTTAGGCATACTGGAATGCTTCAGCGGATCTGAGAGAGAACTCTTATCATTCATTATGGATAAACACAAAACTCGGCTAAATGGATGGTATGCAAAAACCCTATCTTTAGGGGGTAAAGAAGTTCTTTTGAAGTCTGTTGCCATGTCATTATCGGTATATGCTATGTCACGTTTCCGGCTAACAAAGCATCAACGTAAAAAAATAACAAGTGCGATGTCAAACTTTTGATGGAATGTTTGTGAAGATAAGAGAAAGATGCAATGGGTTTCTTGGGAGAAGATGTGTAAGTCGAAGAGTGAAGGGGGTCTCTAGGATACAAGGATCTGGGCAATTTTAATCAAGCTCTACTTGCTAAGCAAGCATTGAGACTCACTTCGAGCCCTCGGTCTTTGGTTTCACGCATCTATAAAGCAAGACACTACAAGTGGAAGGATTTTGTCAATGCTTGTATTGGGGATAGGTCTTCTTATGCTTGGAGGAGTATTCTCTTTGGTAGAGAACTTCTTGAACAGGGGCTGGTGAAATCTATAGGGAATGGCGTGTCTACAAGAGTCTGGTTAGATAAATGGGTATGTGACGATAAACCCAGGCGCCTTTATAATAAACAAGTCTGTGTAGATTTAAATCTGGTGCTCTCGAAGCTGATAACTTCTCAAGGTCGATGGGTTGTAGTCATGTTGAATGATCTCTTTTTCCCAGGTGATGTTAAGAGGATGTTGGCATATCCTCCTAATTTATCACTTGAAGATAGCTATTTTTGGTTATATTCGAAGAATGGTGTGTATGAGGTGAAGAGTGGTAACATGTTGCTTTCGCGGCGGAGTGTTGGTCTGGAACCACTTTCGGATGTTGTTAAGGTCTAATAATATTTTGGAAACAAACATTTGTTTTACATATGGAAACAAACATTAATTAGTTTACAAAACCTAAATACTTTTATACTATTTCAAATATAATACCAATACAGTTAATATATTTTCTAAATCTAATCTTAATTATATATTTTTATCCCAAAAAAGTAATAAACTGAAATATTTTACATTTTAATTAGAATTGAAATAATATAAAATTTTATAACATGATTTTAAGAGAATGAGAGGAGAATAGGAATTACGGATAAAAAAAGACGGGATATAAGAACATAAATTTTCAAAAGAAAGTCTTAGAACATGTTACAACTAACATAAATTAACACTTGCAATCATATATGTAACATGTTTTTTTAATTTATGTAGCATAAAAATGTTCAAATAAAAAAATAAAAGACATTAAAATATGTTCTATAATAGTTAAAATTTTAAAATAAAGAAACATAATTTAATATAGATAAACCAAATATAAAATAATAAGAATAAATAATTAATTAATTTTGTAATATTTATATATATATACTATGAATTATATTTGTGTTTGTCCCAAACGAGACTTTAAAAAATTATGTTTTCATTCCGTTTCGTTTCCAATCGGGAATACAAAATTTGTCTCATATCGGGAATAGATTTCTTTATGAAACGGAAATTTAGGAATGGGTATAAGACATAATGGAGAAACGGAATGGAAATTACATCTACCGCTAAATATTTGTATTTATCTCAAACTGATTTAAATTATTTTATATCCGGGTTGATAGTTTATAATTTCATAGAAATCTAATTGACCATTAACCCTGGTCACTTTGATCTCGGACCAACCGCTAAGTTGTTTCGAATTCTAAAATACTGATGAAACTATTATTGTTTTAAATATTCAAAATATTAATAAATCAGATTGAAAGTAAACTAAATACCCAACTAAAATAAGTTTGAGATATAAATATTATATCAAATATATTTGTTTATAAACATTTCTGTATGACTACGTGCGGGTCCAAACGTAATTTCTACGTAATAGAGTTCAAATCTTTTTACTCCAGATTATGAACATCCGATCGGATATGTCAAGAACGAGCTGACGACGGAAGCTCTCATTAATTAGTTGATGAGGGGATATATATTTTTAACATTTCGAATAAAACAGCCGGTCTAAAAATGTTTTAGGACACGAGAAATAAAAAAAAATTAAACATATTCTATACTTTTTTAGCGATGAAAAATCATCTAAAATAAATGAAAATGTTGGCCATTCAACATGTACTGAGTTTTATATTGGAGAAGAGTTTTTTTAATATAAGGTTATGTTATATATATTCCCGAATTTTATCGAAGAAAAATCTAAGTTTGCTTTAAGGTAAATATGCGAACGTTTACGAAGAAAAGAGAAAAAAAAAAAAAAAAGTAAATGTGCGAACATGAATAACAAACAACAAAAAAATTTCCCCAATCTCTTGATTTACAGCACACAATATATTTTCAATGCATATTAAATCTGGATTAGCACACATTTTATATTACCACTAAACTTAACCCATCACAATAATACCAAAAAATAGACTATACAACCACTTCGTTAATTTTTTTAAATCTCTCTCACTTCCACGTACCAAAGATGAAGGATCAAAACACTAAACTGATATAGTCTTCTATACGTAGCAATAAATCTAAAATGAAGAATCATGAACGCATCATAAAATAAATAAAATCAAAACAATCAAATCTAATAATCTACGACACTCTTCTCTTACTATCTGTTCTTCTACTCAGATCTACCAAACCAAACAAGAAACGACCTTTGCTCGTCTTCTTTCTTTTCTCATCATCCACTTTATGAGCCACGGATCGGCTTTTCGTCATCCACGAAATCCCTTTTTCTCCTCTACCGCTACCTCGGGACATTAACAAGAACCGTCGACGATCAACAAGAGGTGAAGGACAAGAAGAGACAGATGAAGAGCCGTAAGAAGAGAGAGATGAAGTAGATGAGGAAGAACACACGATTTCATGAGATCTTTGCCGACGTGAAGAAGAAGAAGAAGAAGCTTTGATGAAGATAGAGAGCTTCTCGTTAAGACACAGGGAACAAACACCAGGTGATTGTCTATGCTTTGGATGCTTCTTACAAAACGATGCGTTTTTTGTCTTCTCTTCTGCCTTATTTTTGTTATTTGACGCTCGTCTTATTCCGAGCAAGCTCGTGCTTAAGCTCGTCATTTCTTCATCTGTTTCGGTGGGTAGATGAGACATCACATGTTTATATAATTTAATAGAGACAGAGTGATTTGGTCGTGGATGGGTTCATTGGAGGTTTCTGGGGATTTTCCGGGAAGGTTTGAAGATGGGCCTCTTGTAGATTTTTGTTGACAGGTCGTGTGGGTCGGACAAAAGAAGATTCAACGGTTGGGATGAGTTGAGATATTTGAGTAACGGCTGAGATTGGATGTGACAGGTCAGTTGAAATGACTTGAAAATTCCAAGTCTGGTAGGCGCGCGCAGAAAGTCCGAAACATTGTAATTCATATACACACTCAATATATATATATATATATATTTAATTATCATACTATAGCTTTTTAGTTCTTTTGGTCTGTAGTACATAGCGTATAAATATTTTATTCTGACGTATGACAATTTATACAGAATACATAAACAGAAAAAAGGGAATCGGTAGAAAAAGTTATAATGTTTGTTTTTCTTTCTTGTGGCTAAAGGTTTAATCATGATGACAAGTTGTATTGATCCAAAGATGTATTTGATACATTACATAGGAGAAAATGATAGTCCAAGTCAAGCACGAGATTCAAAAATCAAATATATTTAACAGATATAGAAATATATTGTTTTACATTAAGTGTTATTTAGATTTTTTCATACATATTATTTTATCCTTGATTAGTATATTATATATCTTTTATTAGTTAATACATTTAGACACTAGAAATACAATTAAAAATTTTATAAAAATTCTGTATTGAAAAGATAAAAACAATACTTATAATGAAACGAATTTTCAAATTTAAAACAATACTTATAATGAAACGAATTTTAAATTTTAAAACAATATTTATAATGAAAGAAAGGAGTATATTATTTATTATCTATAAACGCTCACACTATTGATTCAGGTGGTACGGGACTACTTACTTGAGGAACTTCCAAAACAATACTTTGGCCTGAGGAGCTTCCAATGTCCAGCTCCTCACTGACACGGCAGTGAAAATCAATTTAAAATCGGGAACCAACATTTTAATTTAATCGGTTAGTACACGGTCCAGATGTTACACTAATATTTTATAGAGTTTTCAATTATAGTACCAATTAAGATTTAACTTATTCTTACGGCATAAGAAAAAAGTACATGTATAAAAAAATTATAATTTTATAAAGATAATTAGACTTTGTAAAAACTTATAATTTTCGTACATTATCGATTAGTATTCAGCATGCTTTTAGGCTTTACTCTTTCGCAAATCCAAGTTAATTTAACTACCACAAGTAAAAAAAAAAAAAAATTTATTCCAAATCCACGTAGTTGTCTAGTAGAGCCAATATTACTGCACTAACACATATAAAATCATCATCATTATTATCAATATTTGTATACAAAATATGCAAGTGAAAGCTTATCAATTTCTGACATAAATAAATCATATCAAATATGTAACTGAAAGTCTATAAATTATTATTTCAAGATTATAAGTAAATATAAATGATAATGTTGTCAAAATTTTACGAAATGTAAATCATTTTAACCAAGTATGCATCCACATCAGTGTTTTTCGATGTATTGGAAGACGACGACTCTTAAGTTTGTTCAATACATGCGCCACAAATGTTAAATGTAGATTTTGATGTCACTGGAGTTATAAAGATGTTTAAGACAACATAGGCCTTAAGAGTTAACACACCATAAAGCTACATCTGAAACTTCTGACATTGCAACACATCCATGTCTTTATAAGAAATAGTTTTTGACATATAGTCTTCCAAATGTTGACCCAGAAAAAAGAATTGTCTTCCAAATTCCAATCTATACTTCCTTTCTCGTGGTTTGTATGTTTTGAATATTTAATATTTTATTCTGAGCAAACCAAAATATGAAAGAAAAACTTATAAATCAAATGCTAAAAATTAGATAAAAACATAGGAACTATATTAAACGATTTGAACCATCTTATTATCTGGGTTTAAGGCTCTGACTGGTAATACTACATAATCGCATAATAACATAAAATAAAATTATGCTGCATAATAATATCTGCCTAATAAAAATTTGTAGAATAAAAAATTGTGCAATTGGATAAATTTTACAAAATAACTGAATGTAATATTACATTACCAATATACACACAATTGTATTCTTAAATAATTTTTCACTTTTTTTCTTTTGTTTTTTTTTTCCAAGAATTGTGGCTACACTCTTAATGTATTTGATCTGTGTTGTTTTTTGGAGCTATTTTGGCCCATGACAAAAATTATAGGTTTGAAGACGGATGTAGAGATAAATTTTATGGTGAGAAATAATAAGTGCGGGAAAATGGCGACATAAATGGCGACGCACCTTTTCATTCAAAGTTGGTGTCTCTTTGTCGAGAAAAGGATGGTTATGCCGGTCAACGGCAGTTATGTCAGGGGGAATAGATTTTGTAACCGCCAACGATTATGCAACTGTCGTTTTCGTAAATCTATTTAAACCTTGGGAGTGTCTGTCTGCGATATGTTGAACAGAGTGTGGTATTAAGATTTCTTCTGTTTTTGCTAATCATGGCTAATAAAATCCGTAAACAATTACAAAACATTTTTTTGGAGTTGATGATGAGCCAATTACCCTTCCTCTAAACATATGCGAAGAAGCAGAGAGTTCATCGAGGTTTAGCATCATCGTGAAGGATGCTTATCCAAGGAAACAAAATCTCAGGGCGATGCTTAACGCTTTACCGAAACTTTGGGGTGTTGATGATGAAATTACTGGGCGTATCATTGAGAATCGAAAAATCCAATACATCTTTCAAAAGGAGCAGATGATGTTATCGGTATTCTGTCGAGGGCCCTGGACTTTCAATGATTGGATGTGCGTTATGTTACGGTGGACTCCGTATCTACTTGATGATGATCTTAAGTTTGCACCACTTTGGGTCCAAATCCGTGGTATGCCCCTTCGTTTTCTTTGTTAAAGAGATTGGCCGAAATATTCGTACATTCATGGAGACGGATTTTGAAGGTGATGGGGCTATTCTCGTGGAATATGTGAGAGTGAAACTCTGGTGGAATATTGAGACTCCATTGAAGCTTTGAAGAAACTTTAATTTTGGGAGAGAATCAACGATACTCAAGTTTTGTTATGAAAAACTAAGGTGTTTTTGCAATATGTGTGGCTTCATGACACATAGAGCAAATGAATGCCCACAAAATGGGAAGAATGAGCCACAAGAACTGAACGATGACAATGATGATGATCAAGACCAACCACCAGGGTTTACTAAAGATCGGAACACAAATGGTCCTGAGCCTTTTGTAAATGAAACTAACGGTGATGACGATGTTAGAAATGGCCAATCCTCAGCTAAGAAAAGGAAAACCGAGGTTTCGACATCGAATTCTACATAGACTGATTTGCCAATGTTACTTTGTTATGAAATGCGTTAAGGATATCTGAACGACAACATGACGGAGAAGAAGACGCATTCAGTCCGAAGTATTAGAGGTAAGGAATTGGTTTCTCAAACCAGAGGAAGAACAAACAGGAGAACGAGTTTCAACCACAACACCAACACCAACACACATTAATGGAGAAGGTACGGTGGGCCACAAGCCACTGGAGTCAGAATGAATACAACCGTTTGGAACTACCGAGGGTTGAAGAGTAACCTGGTGGTTCGACGTCTTAAGGGAATCAAGGAAACTTATTCCCCACTTACTTTTCATGATCGAGACAAAAAACTCAAATGATGTGGTGCGGGATGTGGCGGCTCAACTGAAGTATGATAATGTTAGATATGTCCCACCTTTAGGTAGAGGCTGTGGTCTATATGAAGGACTTTAGAATTAGGCGGTGGTCCATTGTTGTATATATGAAGAAATTTTCCCTATTAGTCTTTGTAATATTTTGTACAAAATTATTTCTAAAATTTTGGTACAACGACTAAAGATGGTACTGATAATCAAGCAGCTTTTATCAGTGGTCGTTGTATTACTGATAATGTTCTTGTAGCCCATAAGGTTTTACATTCTTTATGAGTCCAGAAAAGATGTGTGAATGCTTATATGGTTGTTAAAATTGATATTAGTAAAGCATACGATCATATGGAATGGAATTTTGAAGAGGTGGTATTAAGACAAAAAGGATTTGATCAACAATGGATATGTTGGATAATGAGATGTATTAAAATAGTATCTTCTTCGGTATTGATTAATGGAAGCCCATATGGTCGTTTTGGGGCTCAGCGAGGTTGGCAACAAGGAGATCCTTTATCACCATATTTATTCATTATATGTGCAGATGTGCTAAGTTCTCTTACGAAAAAATCGCAACGAGATGCACAAATAAAATGAATACAAATATGAATAAGGGCCCCATCGATTTCTCATCTATTGTTTGCAGATGAATCATTATTTTTTCTCAAATCTGATCAAGGAAATAGTTGGCAGCTCATGGAAATTTTTGAGACTTACAAAAAGGCTTCGGGACAGCTTATCAACTTGGAAAAACCAGCTATTACTTTTGGTAATCGTGTTTTTCAGAAAACTCGGGATAGTATAATGAAACTTCTGAAGATAACAAAAACGAGTAGAGGAGGAAAGTATTTAGGATTACCAGAACAGTTTGGACGAAAAAGAAAGAAATGTTATAGTATATAAAGTCCAGTGTGCAGCATAAGATCAATGGATGGCAGACAAGATTCCTATCACAAGCTGGGAAATAGATGGCTACTGAAAGAGTTATGTTCTGAAATAGAAAGAATGATGGCTAGACTCTGGTGGGGTACGACAGATGGGAACAGAAAAATGTCCTGGCTGGCATGGAAAAAGGTGACAACACCAAAACGAGAGGGAAGTCTGGGTTTTAGAGAATTACAATATTTCAATCAAGCTTTGCTAGCAAATCAGGTATGGAAGCTTATTCACAGACCTGAAAGCCTTTTATTTAAAATGCTTGAAGCACGGTATTTTTCGGATGAAAATATTTTAGAAGCGCATAGAGGCACCCAACCTTCGTATGGTTGAACTTAAGGTTTGGTTTTGATCTAATTAATAAAGGACTACATATTACAATAGGAGATGGTAAAGGAACAAAGATTGGAGTAGATCTTTGGTTACTAACAACACCTCCACGGCATCATGTACTACGACCGTTGGTTGATCCTACTCTACTTGTTGATACCATTATAGATATCGATATGAACAATGGGATATGCAAAAGTTAAACTATATTATTGATCCATCAGATCATAATACGGTTAACAAAATATTTTTACCTAGTCATTGTTGGGAAGAAAAAAAAAAGTCACTATATTTTACCTATTTTCTTACATATTATTAAATATTGTTAGAGAAATTACAATTTTTAATTTTTTTACTTGTACGAGAGTTTTTTACTTATTATTTTGTGTTTTCTTGTTATATCTAGGGTGATCATCAGAAAAATGACATATTTTTAATGTTAAACAATTTTTTAATTTGTTGCATGGATAAAAAATAATTATTTAATCACTTATCATGAAAAATTATATAAATTTGTAGCACGTATAAAAGATTATTCGAAAGAACTGACATTTTTATTGTAAATAATCGTAATTTTTTCATATAGTTAGTTTTCTACACTAGGTAAAATAAAATAAAAAATGTTTAGGCACTTACGATGGAATAAACTACTAAATACTTACTTATTTGCGTAATAATTTTTTACTTGTATTTTTTAGGTAGAAAATATAATCTTGCTTGTTTATCTAAATGTGTATCATTATGCAACATTTTGTGATTGATAAAATATTTGCGTAATAAAACATCAATCCGCCATTATAAAAGTTAGAACACATCTATGTTTATTTTACAGGCTTTTTATAACCGACCTGAAATTCTGAAATTGGACTGGATGTACTTAAAAGAACCTTAGCTAAAATGGTTATATTCGTCGGTTCACAATCGTCTTTTTTATTTTCTTAGCAAATCGAACTTTTCTAAACCCCTTATAAAAAAAATGGTTATATTCTGAATGGAGTTACTGTTTTCTGGTTTAGAGATATAAAGATCCGAGACATATTTTTTCCATAGTCGGATTAAGTCGGACCTCGGATTTTAGGCTTTTAGCTACTGTAAGCCCAAACTATGAAAGCCCACAGTTGATATGTTTCATTTGCTTTTGATCTCTATTTTTTCTTTTCTGTTCTTTAACTCAACTCTTCTGAAGTTTATTTACCATTTTTCCATAGTCTTTTCCCTATTAACGAAGAATTCGTTATTTACCATCTTTTCGTAGTTGGTACATGATGAACTTGAGCTAAGCACTAAACAATAGACACAATAGAAATCAGACACATTATCTACAAAACCCTATCACAAAGTGTTCTGTAAGGGTATATAGCCTAACGTTCCATCTCGTTAATCTTGTAGTTAATTTTACGATTGGAGATTAAGAGCATAATTAACAGAATTTAAATTGAAAAGGTCTTCTAATTTGACCATATTTATTTCCTTTTCCGGATAATTGTTGTAGTAAGTAGGTACCATCTGAATTATCTTATTACTTCCCACTTCACTATCTTGCTTCGGTTCTGTGAGAGACATACGACGATAAATATACTAAATACAAATAATAAGTATAAGATATACCATTGAGGTAAGAACTTGTGTCTCATGCTGAAGATTGTTGTAGTCAATGTTGAGAGAGTCATAATGAGCTTTAAGGACACAATAGTCTCGTTCGAGTTGTTTACTCTTCCAACGAGCACGTCGGTTCTGGAACCACACGGCCACTTGTCTTGGTTGCAGCCCTGTTTCCTCCGCGATTCTAACCTTCCTCTTTGGCTCGAGTTTGTTCTCTTCCTCGAAGATCCTCTCAAGTGTCTTGACTTGATCTACAGTCAATCTTCTCTTCTTCTCCAACAATGAGAACGTGTCTTCTTCCATTACGCTTATATATATATATATATATATATATATATATTGTTATAGAACCATTACGCTATTTTGATTTCGTTGTTTTAAAATAGAGTTATAAAGAAGAAGAAAATAGTAATAAGATGAGATTAGTTGTTCTTAAATGATTGATGAGAGAAACTTGAAATGTAGAACGTTGTTTACCAAACACAAGCTAACTCTTAAGTGTATATATAGGCTGGCTAACTCTTTCTAATACTGCTTTAACAGAAAAAAGCTCTTTCTGATAGTGAAATTTTCTCGTCGTTAGATTTAAAATCAAGAACACCACACACGGACACACTTCTCAACACTTTAATTGATATCTTATCTTTTATATATATACAAGTAGTTCAATATCTTATCTGCTAGTTACTGTTATTTGGATTTATTGTCTTTTTCGATCTAATAAAATGATTGTTTTTTTAAGTTGTATATGGTATTGATACTAATGTTTCAAGGTTCCGATTAGTATTATTATAAATGAAATCACCATTATGCGGCAAAATGATTAAACATAGACTTCGCACGGTGAGTAAATTTTTATTACATAGAAAATTCTATAATTATTCTGCTATTTAAAAGTTATCAATCAAGACAAATTTTTTTATAATCAAAACTTACATTCCTCTAGATCAAAATTAAATCTTATAAAAAAATGATGAAGCAAAACTAAAAAATATTACATATAATTTATATGATATTTTAGATTTCTCTGTTTTATTAGAATTTTAGCTTATATAATTCAAAAAATTGCATAAAAATATCTTAGTAATTAACTAAAATTATTTATTTATTAATCACATATATTACAAAGCTTGGACGGCAGCTAGTTAAAATTTTAGCTTCGCATTGCAAATGTTATTTTCTTTTTTTTTTCATTTTCATTTATTCATTACAACTGAGGTAGATTTTCAAGATTAATTTCTAAACTCAATAGAAAATCGGATACTTTTAACATTTAAATTGTTTACAGTGGTAGAACTTAGAAAAACAATTCTCGTGATGTTTGTAGTTAATAATTATTCCCTAATGTTAACCCATATACCGAATCTTTCTAGCATTTGAATTTAACCAGTACACCATAACCTCATTTTCCATCTTGCTATTATACTTTCATAGGGGCGGATGTAGGGTTTAGAAGGGTGAGTCATGTGTGGCATACTCCAATTTAAAACTAATCCAACTTTTAATTAAGATTTATAGTTTGTTTATTGAAATTAATCAAGAACATGAAGGAATTTTTTGAGAAAAAAAAAACCCTTCTCTCTTTCTCGCTCTCTCTCTCTGATGGATGCTTAAGTTTTTTTTTTATATAATTTCAAATAAGAAAAATGCGACACTGAGGCAATTCTGAGGGTTTTGCAACTCTTGCGCAACACAATGTCGGTGCGGCCGTCCGGGCAGACGACAACGTCGGGTCCGGTGGTTCTTCTGGTCTCTGGCGGGACTCTCTAGAATTCTATTATGCGTTCTTCATGTTTTCTCTCTCTAGTGGAGAACTTTTCATCGGTGTAACCTCACTCTGTTCTACAACTCTGTTCGGACTTAGAGACACACTCTGTTCTGTAACTTCCGACGATGTCGGGATCGGTGGTTCCTCCGGTTTCTGGGAGAACTCTTTAGAAATCAGCTCTGATTTCACCATGTCTTCTCTCTCCAGGGGAGAGTCCACCATCGGCGTTACCTGCTACTGATTCAGCGATACAATTTGTTCAAAAACTTTCGACGATGAATCATCCCTGTGGCGCAGAGGATCCTACAAAACCAATTGGCGTTGAACAAGGAGGGGTTGAGAAAAAATCTTGGCTTCAAGCAGCTGCAAAAACAACCCTCTCAAAGTTTGAGTGTGAAGTTATCAATGTGTCAACGGCAAAGAAATGGTATCAGTCCCTGAAGAAATCTTCATGGAGGCTCCGCCATTATGGGAGGACTTCGTGGTCAGCCGTTTTGCCTCCAAAGCTCCTCATATTGCCAAAATACATGTGATTGTTAACAAGATTTGGATGTTAGGCTACAAAACATCAAAATCGATGCATATGAAGTCAATGAAACTACTATAAAGTTTTGCATTCGAAATGTAGCAGCTCGTCGCAGAGTTCTTCGAAGAGGGATGTGGAATTTATGTGACATCCCGATGCTCGTTACGCGATGGAACCCTATAGCCGAAGAAGCCCAGCCTGTGATAACATCTATGCCCATGTGGGTCAAAATAAGTAATGTCCAAAACTCGTTGTACTCTTGGAAGGGGCTCAGTTACCTCGCTAGCCCCCTTGGCATACCACTCCGCCTGCATCGAGACACAAAACTGGTTTCGAACTTTTAAGAAGCTAAAATTTTCGTAGATGTAGACCTCTCTAAGCAGCTTCCCAATCATTACTATTTTCAGGTCCAAGGCGAGGAGGTTCACGTCTCTTATGTCTATCCATGGCTACCACCCCGTTGTTCTACCTTCTAGAAATGGGGTCACACAAATGATACTTGTGCATCAAAAAAATCAGTCACCAACTAAGCTTGTATCCGATCAACAACAACAACTTCCTTCTGGAAAACAGAGTACTATGCGAACAAACAATACCACTGAAAATGGAAAAATCAGACATGCTGAAGAAGCTAATGCTACAGAGGGAATATCCAAAGAGGTTGCTGGAGCAAAGACACATGCAGTAAATGAGAATCAGATAGCAGATCTCGAGGATGGTGAAATAATCTTACTCTCCCCTGTTTTTAAAATCCACGGAAAAAGAGTGGTCTTTGGTTACACATTCTTATGGAAGAAAGTCGCCTAAAGTCACACCACCAGCTCCTCATTCTCCATCCCCAACTTTGGTTTACGGTCAGGTCAAACTAATCTCTCCATCTCGATACGCTGCTTTAGTTGATCGTGGAGAAGATGATCTAGTGGCAGTTAATAAATAGAAACATGTGTTAACTCAACAACCATCCAAAGCAAATACTTCAGATGAGCCAGCGGAACTTATTGATCAGCAGCAACACGATGGATTAACAGACTCACGACTTCAAGAAGCAAAAAACACAGACATCCCCATGGAAGATGCGAATCATGTCAAGTTACTTAAAGCATCATCCATTCCTAAAGAAATTGACAACAAACACAGCCAAAGGGAAGCAAAGGTTGGGACATCTACTCGGTAACTCTTCCACGTTCTTCTAAAGTTGCCCATAAATATTTTGCAAAAGTATTTTAGAAAGTAGGGGAATCGAATCTCGGTCCTATCGACAAGAGACCTCATCACAAAAACATTAAATGTCATGTTTTTCCTGAAATATTCGCGGATTCAATAAATTACGCAAGCATTCGGTTCTTAGGAATATGATTAACTCATCATCCATGGATTTTGGGGCTTTATTGAAAACTCGTGTTGTTGAAAACAAAGTTGCTCGAATAGTGAATTATGTGTTTCATGGCTGCAAATTATGAGTATAACTCTCTTGGTCGGATTTGGGTTCTTTGGAGTAATCGGGTGGACCTCACTGTGGTTTTTAAATCAGCTCAGATGGTTTCTTGTTTGGCGAGACCTTAAATCCCACAAGAATTCATCTCAATACCGCATCAAACCTTGGATGTGTGTGGGGGACTTCAATGAAAACTTGTCTTTTGCGGATCACTCCCTATCTTCGACTAATCATGTTTCTTTGCCTGGTATGGTTCATTTTCAGGATGCCACTCGATATTGCTCTTTGATAGACATGGTTTCTCACGGTCCTCAATATACGTGGTGCAATAAGCGGGAAGAGGGTTTAGTATTCAAGAAGCTAGATAGAGTTCTAATAAACAATCATTGGATGCAACGGTCTTTTCAATCCTTATGTGTATTTGTAGCTAAAGGTTGCTCGGACCATCTCTGTGGAATTACCTCGTTGGCCCCAGCTCCGTATAAACCGAGGCCCCTTTTAAGATTGTTAATGTGATCCTCGGTATGGAAGAGTTTCAGCCGCTGGTGCAGGGATATTGGAATGGTACTCCAGAGATTTTTATTTCGACATCGGCATTATTTCGACTCACAAAGAAACTAAAGAGGCTGAAACCGACGATTCAACATTTTAGCCGCAATAAACTCCACCATCTTTCTAGTCGGACATCTGTAGCTTATGAGAGGTTATGTGAGTACCAAATTTTAACTCTCTACAGCCCCGACTCTAGCTCTATTCATAACGAGTCCTGGGCCTATGATGATTGGGAAAAGGTGGCAACACTCGAGGAGAACTACTTGAGACAGAGGTCGAAGCTTCATTGGCTGCAAGTATGCGACAAGAATAATAGGTTTTTTCACAATGTTGTTAAAGAAAGGAGGGAAGCTTGTAACTCTATTCATATGATCCATTCTCCGGATGGGGTGTTGCTAACCCATTAGGATGATATCAAATTTGAAGCAACTCGTTATTATACTGACTTGTTTAGCTTGCATTCTCAGGATTATACAGGTCTGTCCCCGGAAGCTCTATCCACTATTCTGCAATATAGTTGTACGGAGGCAGAGAAAGTCATGCTTATGGCTGAGGTCATAGACGAAGAAATAAAGAAGGTTTTGTTTGCCATGCCTTCTAACAAATCCCCTGGCCCGGATGGATATACGATGGAATTTTTTAAGACCGTATGGAATATATTAGGAGGGATTTCATCGCTGCGGTCAAGTCTTTCTTCAAGTTTGGCTTCTTACCAAAGGGCTTAACACTACCATCTTAGCTTTAATACCAAAAAGACAAGTATCATTGGTATGAAGGATTACCGACCCATTTCATGTTGCAATGTAATATACAAGGTCATTTTGAAGCTCTTGGCAAACCATCTTAAGTTGATCCTCCCGGGTTTTATCACACAAAATCAATTAGCATTCATTGAATATCGTTACATGATGAAGAATCTTCTTCTTGCCTCAGACTTGGTTAAGAACTACCACAAGGAAAATGTCACGCCCCGTTGTGCCATGAAAATCGATATTTCCAAGGCTTTTGATTCTGTTCAATGGGAATTCTTGCTTAACATCTTATGTGCTCTTCAGCTGCCATCCCTGTTCATTCGATGGATTAAGCTGTGTGTCACCACTCTGTCTTTCTCGGTCCAGCTTAATGGGGAGCTCACGGGGTTCTTTAGAAGTGAGAGGGGTCTGCACCAAGGTTTTTCTCTTTCCTCTTACCTTTTTGTGATTTGTATGAACTGTTTATCCAGGTTATTAGACAGGACTATGATAGATGGAACTATTGGCTTCCACCTGGGCTGTAAGAGATTGAACCTTACTCATCTATGCTTCGTTGACGATATAATGTTTTTCACGGATGGAAGAGTTCGTTCCATCCAAAGTATTCTAAAAGTCTTTGATCATTTTGCATGCATCTCTGGTCTAACTATTAGCTTGCAGAAGACGTCTTTGTTCATAGCGGGAGTTTCTTCAAATACTCGCGCCTCCTTGTCGGATTTTCCTTTTACTATAGGTACCTTGCCGGTTAAATATCTTGGTTTACCTCTGCTCACCAAACGCATGACCACTACGGATTACCAACCTCTAGTTGAGAAGATCAAAGAGCGTATAGTCTCCTGGAAAAATCGTTTTTTTATCTTATGCGGGTCACCTTCAACTTCGCTCATCGGTGATTTCTCTCATCGGTGATAGCAAGTCTAACCAATTTTTGGATCTCAGCCTTTAAACTTCCCTGGGCATGCATTAAGGAGATTGAAAGGATTAGTTCAACTTTTGTTTGGTCCGGTACCGAGTTGAATTCAAATAAATCAAAAGTGGCATGGGCGAACGTTTGCAAGCCGGTAAGTGAAGGGGGTTTAGGCCTCAAATCGCTAGAGCTAGCTAATCGTGTCAGTTGTTTCAAGTTGATCTGGAGATTGGTATCCTCGAAAACATCTATATGGGTAAGCTGGATTCATAAGCATCTCATTCGCAAAGCCTCCTTTTGGTCGATTAAGTCTCGGACGCAAGCTGACTCTTGGATGTGGCGAAAATTTTTAAAATATTGTGATGCAGCCAAGGAGTTTCATAGGATTCAAATAAAAAGTGGCGGCCACACATCTTTTTGGCATGATCATTGGAGTAATCTTGGTAAGCTGGTTGATATTTTGGGAGACCGAGGTTGTATAGATATGGGCATTAAGGCGACGGATTCGCTAGGGGAGGTGCTTAGAAATCATCGACACTGACGCCATCGCACAGCCATTCACTCACAGCTTGAAGAGGAGATTCAAGACCTTAGAGGTAGGATGACTACCGCCGTTGATGTAGCTCTGTGGAGAGGCAAAAGAGGTCAAATTAAACCATGTTTCTCCACCAAAGAAACCTGGAACCAGCTCAGTGAACAGTCTCCTAAGGTGCCTTGGTCTAAGGGAGTTTGGTTTCCAAATGCTACCCCAAAATTCTCATTCATTGCCTGGTTAGCTATCCTTAATCGATTATCTATAGGAGATCACATGGTTTTGTGGAATTCCAATGCTTTTTACGGTTGTGTTTTATGTTCTAACTCGATGGAGACGAGAGACCATCTTTTCTTCTCTTGTCCTTTCACTTCTCAGGTTTGGCGAAGGCTCACGGCGGGCCTCCTCCACCACAGGTACACCGAGATTTTTCATGATATTCTAACATCGATTATATCCTCAGGTAGTAGATAACCCCGAGACTTCATTACCAAATACGTGTTCCAAGTTGGTTTATTTTCTGTGGAGAGAATGCAACAAACGGAGGCACGGGGATAGCCCATCATCCATTGACCTTTTGATTTGCGACATTGGGAGGACAGTCCGCAATCGCCTTGCAACGATGCAAAGCTGTGGACTAATGATTTCGGGTCTACAAGTATGGTTCACCACCAGAACTTAAGATCCTCTTACTCGAAATACTATGTATATTTTTTATCGTTTTTTCAAATTTTAAGCTCAATCGAAAGTGGATGTACTCTTTTTCCCACAAGCTAGTTTTGTCCCAATTGGGTTTTCTAACTCGGAGTTTTAATGAGACATCCACTTTCGATATTTCTGTCTTTCAAGCTTCTCCATTCTTTTAATTTCTTTTTATTCGGGTTAAACAAATTCTAAAACAGTTTGTACAAAAGTTTTTTTCTTGAGTATATTTGTACATAATATTCAAAAAAAAATTAATCAAAAATTTTAAAATTTTTAGGATTGTGTCCTATATATAAATAATTTTTAAAATTGTACCCCATACAAAAATAATTTCTAAATCTGCCACTAACTTTAGTTATAGGTATTTATTTTGTGAACAAGAAGAAACTTTATCTAAAGGACATATTTACGTTTTATGTCAAAATCTAAGAAACAAGATTTACAGTAATCATACGTCTAGTGTCTATAACTTCTACGCATCAAACTAAAAAAGTATCTCACCTAGATAGCTAGGAACCCATACAGTGATAGAGAAGACGATTTAGATTCAAACAAACTCTAACGTAACGAAAACTTACAATGGCAACTAATAATTGCCTCAATTATTTAAACAATTAGCACGCTAAAGTAAATAAGGATTCATTTAATGTTTGTAATAAACAATTAGCACGCTTGCACGTAAAAGAATATCTTACAACAAGGTGTGAGAGTATGACTAGATAAAATAGCCAACGAAAGAAAATGGACCACAAGTAAAAGCAGATTTGTGACAAAAGGTCTAAGATTAGGAAAACAAGTGAAAATGCATATATAAATTTTGTTATGTTGTTTTTTCAGCTGTTTATGTAGTTATTAGTGTTTTCGTCTATTGGTATTCTGTCGAAATTTAAAAAGTGATATAAAATTTTAACATTTTACCAATATATATATATATAACTTTCTAATCAAGGATCAAAACTCATGCATACTAATTCAAATCTATAAAACACATATTATTTTGGTATTTAAACAATTTATAATGTCTAAACGGGAGTGTTTCTGGGATAAAAAAAAAATGCTAGACGCTTGTTTGACGTTCCAATACAAACAAATTTTTGATTTGTGGTAAATTTTAGTGGCAATCTGGTCAGTATACTCATCCATAGATCATAGATCATCTGACAAGAAAGTCATCTTCAACTATATATTTCAGCAGTAACAAAAAAATCACTCAGTTTCATTGTAGGGTTTTTGTTGATGTGTTTTAATGATATACTAGACATCATATATTTATTTATAAATTAAAATAATCAATTACATATAGTATAATATTTGAGATGTTGACTCTTCCGGTTTCACAGGTGAAACCTTCTCGGCTTCAAAAATCCCATCAGAATATAATAGTCGACTATAATAGCTGAAGTCCTTATATTCATACGTCATTTCTGAATGTCTATGACTGTGATGACAACAAAATGTTCCCCCCTTCCAAATTGCATCATTGAGTTCATCCCATAATGCAATTTCTTATAGAGCTTGTAATGTCTCTCAAGAAAACCAGGGGTATATTCTCTTGCATACAAAAAAGATATGAATTATCTATTTTCAGACTATCCTCATCGGTTCTAGTGACCTACCAATGTATGTGAAAAACGAGAGGAAAAGTTCATGCATATCGGAATCTTTAAGAAAAAAATAAACCATACCAACATTAGTAAATATCTTACCTATTCATTATTAAATCGATGCCATATTTTTGGGGGCTGACCTCGCAAAGGAGATGTTGTGCACATGAGCTAATGATATACCAAGATGCTTCACAAAAACATACAAATAGTACTTTGAAGGTATATGGATAGAGTATTAAATTGAGTAGTTTTCAAAATATTTAAGTACTTACAAAAATGAAAGAAGGATTTGCATATACTCTGTTATGATGACCATCTCGCATGTATGACTTCAAGTCTATATCAAACGGGACACTAACAGGCTTGGATATCTTCTCCATGACACCTCTATGATTCTTGAATCTCTTGAGATGGAATGTGGCAACTAGTGGCAGGTTATTGAGCAAAAATTATTTCTTCTTTAATTGTTCTTCAAGTTTTTCCATACTGGTAAACAATTTAAGTGCACTCAATAGACTATCTATATCTTCAATTTCCTAACTCAACCCAAGAGAATTTTAAAATATCTCAGAAATAGAACTACATGTGCAAAAACGAAGCTGAAACAAGAAATGCACACATGTTTTCATAAATAAATTTAAACCCAACCAAAAAGTGCTTTAAAACTTGACCTATTGTATGGTTTGAGTTAACTTCTTACCTCACTGACAAGACTGCCACCAAAAATATGCTTCACAATGTTAATAACATCTTGAGAAAAGTTATAGTCATATCACTTGTTTAGATCAAACAATATCTCTCCCGTTTATCCAAAAATGTCAGTGGAAACTCATGGGCATCTTCTTGTTGGCTAGGTAAAAAGCCACTAAAAATATAATAAACACTATGACAACAGTTACATACTATGAAATATACAATTCAAATTGAAAAAAAAAATCCTTCGGAGATAATGCATATCTTAAAGGCATGCACTTGATGTAATTTCCAAGAGATCTCTGAAGCCGAGAAGGTTTTACCTGAAGAGTCAAAATCTTTTTCCTAATAATATTACACTACAAGAAAAACTGTTAATAACCACGAAATAGCTACAAAATTTCGTGGCTATGTAAACTTAGAAACGAAATAGATGTAGAGAAATAATCTCTGATAGTGCTTAGCACTAGCCCAAGACCGTAATACCCAAGAAACCCGAAAGAACCAAAAGACCCTCTAAGTATGAAGGAGAAAATGGAAGGACACTTTGAAGAACTTGGAAAAACTCTTAGAGAAATTAAGAACTTATGAAGAAGGACACTCTTTCTTTAAACTTAGCTTTTATTTCACTTTCTCGACTTGTGTTACAAATGGGAGAGGAGGGAGCTATTTATAGGCTCCAAAACTACAAATCTTCTTCTAATCTCTAGAACTCTCTAATATAATATCTAGATTTTTCTGTTAAAATTATCTAGATTATTCTACACTAATCCTTAGATATTTATCTAATAGAATTCTCTAGAACACTTAAAGGAGGTGATGATCTTTAAGATATTTCTAGAGACATTCTAGAACTTGGGCTTAATTTTGGGTTTAGTCCATTAATGGATAATTGGATTATAAACCCATAATTAAGTTGAATCCAAAATCAAGTTTAATTTCAATACTTCCCCTTAAACTTGATTTTGTCAGCCATCCCAAGCTTTGAACGAAGTATCTCGAATTGACCTTTTGGTAATGCCTTAGTGAATATGTCTGCAACGTTGTCTTCACTTCGAACCTCCAAAACTTCAATTGTTCCATCAAGCACCTTCTCCCTTATAAAGTGATGCTCTAACTCAATATGTTTTGTCCTTGCATGAAACACCGGATTGTTAGCCAACTTGATAGCACTTTGATTATCTCCATAGATTGTCACCGGCTTGTTTGTAGGCTCGAACAAATCTTCAAGGAGTCTTCGAAGCCATATACACTCTTGAGCTGCGAGTGTAGAAGCTTTATACTCCGCTTCAGTGGTAGACAATGACACCGTTGCTTGCTTCTTGCTGCACCATGAAACACTTGTGTCTCCACATAAGAACACATAACCTGAAGTAGATTTTCGATCATCTAGATCTCCACCAAAGTCAGCATCCGTAAAACCATGTAGAGCGATCTTTGTATTGTACTTGTACACCAAGCCCATCCCAAGAGTTGTCTTGACATACTTCAATATCTTCTTTGCTGCTTCTAAGTGTGGCTTCCTTGGTGCTTGCATAAACCGACTTACGAGACCTACCGCGAAGACGATGTCCGGTCTTGTAATGGTTAAGTATAGAAGACTTCCCACAAGAGCGCGATAAGGTCGAGGATCAGGTAGTAAGGATCCTTCATCACGTCTAAGCTTGATATTCACATCCATCGGAGTAGTGCGTGTCTTTCCTTCGTGTACTCCGAATCTCTCAACAATTCTTCTTGCATAACTTTGTTGGCCAATGAATATTCCATTCTTCACCCTTTCAACCTCTAGACCAAGAAAGTTATTTAGCTCACCCAACTTCTTCATCTCAAACCTAATCGACATATCCTCTTGTAGACGAGCAATTTCAGCTTCATTATTTCCCGTAATTATCATATCATCCACATAAATAAGAACTACTACGTGGACTCCTCCATTCTTCTTGAAAAATAAACTTGGATCGGAATTTGATGCCCCATAATCGCAAAAGTGAAGATACTGAGCAATCTTACCATACCAAGCTCTTGGAGCTTGTTTTAACCCATACAAAGCCTTCTTAAACTTGCACACATGATCAGGATGCTCTCGAGATTCAAAACCAAGTGGTTGCTCCATGAAGATGTTTTTATCAAGCTCACCATATAGAAATGCATTTTTCACGTCTAGTTGCCATAACTTCCAACCAAAGCTTGCAGCTAAAGATAAGAGTGAGCGTATCGTAGTCATCTTCGCTACTGGACTAAAGGTTTCATCATAATCTTCTCCGTACTTCTGAGAGAACCCTCGAGCAACCAGTCTTGCTTTAAACCTATCAATGCTCCCATCTGCTTTCCGTTTTATTTTATACACCCATTTGCAAGACACGGGTTGGACATCCTTGGGTTTTGGAACTAAAGCCCAAGTTTCATTCTTTATGAGAGCGTTTATCTCCTCATTCATTGCAGTTTCCCATTCTTGAATTCCTTTTGCTTCTTCATAAGATGATGGTTCATCCTCATCTAAAGGGGCTGCAAAGAAGCAAGAGAAGTTAGTGACAAACTCTTCATCTCTAAACCGAGCAGGCTTGATAATGTTCCTTTTTGGTCGTTGATCAGCCAAGGAGTCACGATCTTCCTCCTTTTCTTCTTCTTGGTCATTGCTTCCCCTTTCACCATGCATCTCATTTCCAGAACTTCTACTCTCACTTGGTACTTGGAGAACTAGTTTATCAATCTTGGAGGAACTCGCACCATCTTGCTCAACCAAGACTTGAGGTGGCCCATAAAATGAGGAAACTTCATCAAATACAACATCACGAGACACGATGTATCGATGTGTCTCAGGGTCCATACACCTCCATCCTTTCCTTTGTTCATCATAACCAACAAAGATGCATTTCTTCGCCTTTGCCTCTAACTTTGTCCTTTGAGAGTTGAAAACATGGACGTAGCAAATTGATCCAAATATCCTGAGATGTTTTACCGTTGGCTTCTTCCCATGAACCATCTCATAAGGAGACTTCATATTGTTTGGACTTAGTGGCATTCGATTGATGACATACGCTGCACATTTCATTCCTTCCGCCCATAAGGTTTTAGGTAAATTCTTGTCATGTAGCCAACTTCTACACGTCTCGCTTATGTGTCGGATCTTCCTTTCCGCTACTCCATTTTGTTGAGGTGTATATGGACATGTAAATTCCCTCTTGATACCTTGATCTCGACAAAAAGAGAGAAACTCCTTTGACATAAACTCTCCTCCATTATCCGTCCTTAGAGTCTTGATCTTCCGACCCAACTCGCCTTCCACGGTAACTTTGAATTCTTGAAATCTTGAAAATACTTCTGATTTTTCCTTTACGAAGTATATCCATGTGTACCGTGAGAACTCATCAACGAACAACAACATGTATCGAAACCCGGAGTATGAGGGTGTTCTCGTTGGACCCATCAAATCACTATGGATCCTCTCCAAAGGAGCACCGCATCGTGAGGTAGAATTGTCAAATGGAAGCCTATGTGATTTTCCATATTGACAACCTTCACAAAGTTTTCCGTCATCTTGAATCTTCAACCTTGGGAGCCCATTAACCAAATTCTTATTCACCATAACTTTGAGCTTAGTCATATTTATATGACCAAGTCTGGCATGCCATATAAAGGCATTATCATTGGTGCTCATCTTCTCAACATACGAGTTAGAGGCCGATAAAACATATAAGTCTTTCACTCGAGCTTCAGTGTGAACCACATCCGCCTTTAATTCTTCTATATTTTTCAGGAATTTAACATCTCTTGGGCCAAACAATACATAGTTACCTGAGTCCACCGCATTTACCACAGAGAGAAGATTCTTCTTTACTCCAGGGACATGGTATACGTTCTTGAGAGTAATTGGACTTCCGTTATCTCCTTCAATGACAATTGTCCCTTCCTTCTCAACGTGGTGGATTGAATTGTCAGCTGTAATGATGGCTTCTTTTCCGTCATGACGCTGAAGACTAGAAAATAACTTCTCGTCTCCGGTAATATGATGGCTACAACCAGAATCCACAATCCAATCATTTCCAAGATTTTTAATTTTGGATGTACCTGAAGATGCATCCTCCACCGTGAAACATTTTCCCCATTCTTCGTCTTCAGTATAACCTTTTGATTTCACCATATTTGTTTCTTTCAGCTTGACTCGACAATCCTTTTTGAAATGCCCAAGTTTTCCACACCGGTAGCACTTGAACCGCTTCTTTTCTCCCATAGAGGATCCTTCTCGTCCATCATTATTTTTTGCACCACCATCTATGGGTTTTTTTCTGAAACTTTGTTGCCTCCGAGCTACAAAAGCGCTACCCGAATCATCATGAATTTTAACTCCTGTCATTTGCATGGCTAGAGATTCTTGCGAAGCTAACAGATTTTCAAACTCCTCCAAGGAAGGTTGTGTAGCCCATCCTTGAACTGAAGTCACAAACGGTGTATACTCGGGTCGTAGACCTCGAATAATAGACCGCTTCAACCGAGCTTCTGAAATGGACTCCTCCGGATTAAGAGTATTAATCTCAGAGCAAAGATTTTTTACCTTAACGAAAAACTCAGAGATAGAAGACTCCCCCTGCTTCGCATTCGCCAACTCATTTTCTAATAATTGTAACCGAGCTTCATTTTTCTTGTTGAATAGTTGATCTAACGCTCGCCAAATTGAACTAGCAGATGTACACCTTGACACATGCTCAAACACTCCTGAGGATATTGACCTCTTCAAAGCAAATTCCGCCTTGGCATTCTTCCGTGTCCATTCTTTTATTGCTTCCTCATTTGCAGCATCTCCCGTTGGTGATGTAGTGCTACTACCACCGACGACATCCCATAAGTCCTCACTCACCAAGTATGACTCTATACATGACTTCCATAACCGGTAGTTAGATTGGTTTAAGATCTCCATTCCCAATCCAACAACACGACCCATTGATTCCATACTTAGAATAAACCCGAGCTCTCTATAACCCCGATCTTGATGAGCACAAAATTACAATGGCTCTGATACCATGTAGAGAAATAATCTCTGATAGTGCTTAGCACTAGCCCAAGACCGTAATACCCAAGAAACCCGAAAGAACCAAAAGACCCTCTAAGTATGAAGGAGAAAATGGAAGGACACTTTGAAGAACTTGGAAAAACTCTTAGAGAAATTAAGAACTTATGAAGAAGGACACTCTTTCTTTAAACTTAGCTTTTATTTCACTTTCTCGACTTGTGTTACAAATGGGAGAGGAGGGAGCTATTTATAGGCTCCAAAACTACAAATCTTCTTCTAATCTCTAGAACTCTCTAATATAATATCTAGATTTTTATGTTAAAATTATCTAGATTATTCTACACTAATCCTTAGATATTTATCTAATAGAATTCTCTAGAACACTTAAAGGAGGTGATGATCTTTAAGATATTTCTAGAGACATTCTAGAACTTGGGCTTAATTTTGGGTTTAGTCCAATAATGGATAATTGGATTATAAACCCATAATTAAGTTGAATCCAAAATCAAGTTTAATTTCAATAATAGATACAATAAATATAATCTTAAAACTGTAGCTATTTTGTGGCTAATTAGACACGAACAAAACGTCGTGACTATTCGTGGTAATATTTCCACAAATAGCAACATTATTTTTCATGGCTAAAGAGATACAAAGGCATTCGTGGCGATTTGTAGCTAAGTGTATAGCCACGACCAATGTTGTAGCAAGTCCTCGCTACTTATGTAGCCACAAATTTAGTTGTGGCTTTTTGTGGCCCTATTTGATTCCTATACTGATGGGTCTTCTCAGTCACTTTATCACTTTTTATACTTTCAATCAGAGAGCGCTATTTGACCAATTGATACAAATAAATTCCTGGCTATTTGTAGCTAAATATATAGCCACGACACACATTGGAGCTATTCGTGGCTAATTATGTAGCCACAGATTTAATTGTGGCTTTTCGTGGCAATATTTGATCATCTATTGATCGGTCTTCTCAATCATCTTTTGAGTCACCTTTTGTTCTATCAGTCAGGGAGCAGATAATATATTCGTTTTACACACCTCAAACGTTAGTTAGTGGCAGAAAGAAAAACCAATAGCCTTTCAAAAAAATATCAGTTTTTTTAGAATCGAGAGAATGGATGTATAAACGATTCGATCATGAGGGAAATTGTGTTTCTAATGAGTTTGTTGATGGAATAAACTTTTTTTTGTCTTTTGCTCGTAATCAAGCATCTTATATAGAGCGAAGAGATTTACTGTGTCCATGTAAGAAATGCAAAAACCAAAAGCGTCATGATGCAGGTACTATGGCGCATCACCTATATATGAAGAGATTTATGGAAAATTATTTTGTATGGACGAGTCACAGAGAAAACTGATACTACGGAGGCGAAGCATCAACAAGTCATTAATTGTCGAACATGAAATATGGGGTGATCATCCTAATATTCAAGTTCCAATAGAACATTATCATGTTCCAGATGAAGATATTAATATGGTACCCAACGTTATCCACATTCCCGAAAATATACAACCAACTTACGAGGAGATAAACCATGATGGGGTTTCTGAAGCATTTGAAGCGGCAAACAACCCCTTTAAATGGGATGTTCTGATGCAATTTATCAATTTTATCTAGCGTCGAAAGTGATGTAGTGGAATACCAAGCATAATATATAAGAGCAATGACTAGATGATATATCTCATACGTTTAAAGTTGTTCATTCATCGCCTAATAAAGCTCTCGAGTCGTACTACGAGACGAAGAAGTTGACGCGGTCGCATGGGTTATCTTGTCATAAGATTGATTTCTGTAAAAATAATTATATGCTATTTTGGAAGGGAGAAGATCAAGAGTTACTTCAGTGTCGGTTTTGCAACAAAGATCAATATGAACTGATGGGTGGCCGGTCGGGGAAGAAGATACCAAAACAGAGGATGTTTTATCTACCAATTGTGGATTGATTAAAGTGTTTGAGATGACACACTGAACATTTATCCCCCGAAGGAGAAATGCATCACCCCTCAGATGGAGAAGTGTGGAAGCATTTTCAGAATGTATATCCTGATTTCGCATCAGAAAGTCGTAGTATTTATCTATGCTTATCAACAGATGATTTAATCCAACTGGTATGCATGAAAATGCACATTTAGTGACGCCGTACAATTTACCCCTTGGGATGTGCATGAAAAGAGAATACTTCTTTCTATATTAGTTCCAGGGCCAATTCATCCAAAGCAAAACCTAGATATTTATCTACAGCCATGTATCAAAGAATTACAAACCTTGTGGAGTGACGGTGTGGATGCTTATGTTGTCTCGAGGAAGTAAAATTTCAAGATGTGAGTTGCCTTGATGTGGATAATTAGGGATTTTCCAGCATATGGTATGCTCTCTGGATGGATGAAACATGACAGGTTGACTTGTCTGTATTGTTTAGATGAGATAAAATCATTTTGGTTACCAAATAAAAAAAAAATATAGTTGGTTTGACTACCACAAAATGTTTCTGCCAATAGAGCATCATTACAGAGGCAATGTGAAGGCATTTATAAAAGGCAAGAAAAATCAAGATGATCCCCACAATGTTTGAATAGTGAGGAGGTTCTGCATGAAAGGATAAAGAATATAGGCGGATTGTCCAGAATGGTTGATTGTGGAGGCAATGGTCATGGCAATCCATCTTGAAATATTTAAGGGTATGGTGATTACCATAATTGGGTGAAAATTATTTTATGGGAGTTACCGTATTGGAGAGATTTACTTTCGTGACACAATTATGATTTTATGTATATTGAGAAAAAAATTCTTTGACAATCTCATCAACACGTTGATGAATGTTACGGGGAGGATGAAAGATAACATCAAATAAAGGAAACCAGACTTGGAGCTTACTCGAGATGGAAAAGCACCTGCTCCAACTTTTAGATTGTCCAAAGAAGGCAAACAAAATTTCATGACGTGGTTGAAGGAGATTAAATTTCCAGATGGATACGCTTCGGCGTTTTCAAGTTGTGTTGAGGTGGAAAATTGAAAAATATTAGGTTTTTAAAATCATGATTGTCATGTTATCATGTAACACGTCTTCTCCCTATTGTGTTTATAGAATTACTTCCAAAAAATGTTCATACGACAATTTCAGGTAAATAATTATTTAAACATTAATATTTTAAATTTAATCGATGATTTAATTAATTAATTTAAAATATTAATATTTAAATAATTATTTAATTAATTAATTAAAATTTATAACTTTTTGACAATATTATGTGTGTAGATATTGCACTCTTTTTCGAGATTTATCTACAAAATCATTGAACACCGAAGATGTTGCAATTTTAAAAGAAAATATTGCAAGCCATGATTTTTTAAATGCCAATGGTTTGACAACATACTTGGTCGAGGAATGCAAAGACATCCATCATGTATTGTTGATGTTTGCCCACATATGCATTACGAGAAGTATGATCCTTTATTACCGAAGAAATGTGATCAAATATGTTATATTTCTTACCCGAGGATGCGAAGTAGTGGAGAAGAAAAGGTGGGTATCAACAAAGGTTATTCTAAGAGGGTTTCGTGAAACTACATAAATTGTTGATGAAATTGCATTACAAGACGATACACATAACCTTTATGTAGTGACTAGTGGTATTATACGTGTTGAAGCACATGTAGTCGAAGACATATCATATGACAAACCTTTACCAATTGATATGTTTCTGAAGATGATTTGGAAGACCAATGTGACAAATATGATTCTGAATAATGTTCAGTTTCAGATTGAAATGAGATTGTATGGTCAATGATATATTGTAATATGAATAATTTCTTCAATACTATTTGATCTATATATGATCTAGTTGTTAACAAAATTTCATTTTTCCAATTTTCAACATAATATAATTTTCAACAAATTATATTGGTAATTAGATTTTAATTAGATACCACATATTTGTACATATTTAAATGAAAATAATAACCAAAACTTTCATATTTAAAAAATTAACACTTATAAAATGTAACACTTGGTGGATTAATTTTAAACTCCCGATCAAAATGACACTTATAAAGTTTTGGAGGCAAAATTTGGGTTATGGAAAAGTTTGGAGGCAAAGTTTGGTTACAACAAATCTTGGAGGCAATATTAAAATAAGGAAAAAATGTCAAAAAAACCATGAACTTACATATTTAGGCCATTTAAAACACGAACTTTGTTGTAAGCCATTTAATCATGAATTTGCGTTGATTAATGTTTTGAGACATGAATTTTCGTTGATCCGGCCAAAAAAGCCATGACGTTAAATCCGATAACAGATCAACTAACGGACGTTAACCACTCTTCGTTAGTAACAAAACGATATCGTTTTGAAAGAGAAAAAATGTCAATAAAATCACAAACTTTCAAATTTAGGCCATTTAAAACATGAACTTGTTGTAAGCCATTTAAATCATACAATCATGAAATAATTTACAAAAATTGAATCCAATTAATAACGGTTAAAACTGTTAAAACCATACAGTAAAGAAAATCAAACCATACTAAATTGTATTTCAATCGGTTTCCAAAATTGTTTAATTTTTTATAAACCTAAAAACTGTTAAATATGTATTATTTTCTTTCTCAATATGTATTGTTTGTATTTTTTATAAAAAAATATTTTTAATCATTATATCTATACAATCATAAAATAATTTACAAAAATCGAATCCAATTAATTATGGTTAAAAAACCGTATTTCAATCGGTTTCTAATTTTTTTTTTAATTTTTATAAAACCAAAACCGTTAAATATGTATTGTTTTCTTTCTCAATATGTATTATTTATATTTTTTTTATAAAAGAGTGTCTTTAATTATTATATCTATACAATCATGAAATAATTTACAAAAATCAAATTTAATTAATTACGGTTAAAAAACTGTATTTCAATCGGTTTCTAAATTGTTTAATTTTTTATAAAACCAAAACCGTTAAATATGTATTTTTTTGTCTCAATATGTATTATTTATATTTTTATAAATCATTATATCTATATAAGAAATAATTTACAAAAATCGAATCCAATTAATTACAGTTAAAACTGTTAAAACCATAAACCGAAGAAAATAAAACGTAGGCAACGAAAATTGATGATTTAAATGGCTTACAATAATTTCATGTTTTAAATGGCCTAAATTTGAAAGTTTGTGATTTTATTGACATTTTTACCTCTTTCAAAATGACGTCATTTTGTAACTGACGGAGAGTGGTTAACGACAAATTAACGTCCGTTAGTTGATCTATTATCGGATTTAACGTCTTATCTTATTTTGCCGGATCAACGAAAATTTGTCTCAAAACATTAATCAAAGCAAATTCATGATTTAAATGGCTTACAACAATATTCGTATTTTAAATGGCCTAAATACGTAAGTTCGTGGTTATGTAAATATTTTTTTGACATTTTTCCCATTAAAATAACTAAAAATCCTAGATATTCAACAGCTTCTTTTCACATCTCATATTCATCAGCTCACCTCTCCCGACAATCTCTCACCGTCACGGGCAATCTCTCAGCCTCGCCACAGTGCTCTCAAGTTTGCCACAGTGCTCTCTAACTCTTTTCTCTTTGTCTCAAGGTTAGCCACCGCTTCTTCATCTTACAACCGCTCAATCCACAATGGTTTTGTAACTCTGCATCACTAACTCTTTCTTCAATTTTAGTGTTTCATCTATGACTTGATTTTTTCTATGTTGAATTCGAAAAACTATGTTGATGTTGAATCCTAAACTATGACATCTTGTCTTAAATTATTTGATGTTGAAACTATGTCTATGACTTGAATCTTGTCTATGTTGAATTCCAAAAACTATGTTGTTGTTGAGTCCGAAACTATGTCATCTTGTCTTTAAGTTATTTGATGTTGAAACTATGTCTATGTTGAATCTCTAACTCTTTCTTCAATTTTAGGTTTTAATCTTTAAACTATGACTTTTTGAAGTATAATCGTGTTTGAAGCCAGCAAAGAAGAGGAGCAAAATCAACGCACAAAACCGCATGTCAGATTCAGATGTGTTAGACTATCACCGCCATGTTTCAAGGGCAAAGAAACACACACGAGTTGTTATAATATGGTTTTTCTATTTTTATATTCCATTTAGTTTAATTTATGTTACTATTATTAACAAAAATTTCTTAGTCACTTACCACCATCAACTGTGGTGGTGAGGAAGGCCCACACCCGGAAAGATGGCACTTTCATTGACAAACGACCAGAGGCCTATGTGCTAAGTGTTCAAGTTTTGGTTTCATAGCGATCTGCTAATCAATTCGAGTTAACCGCCACAAAACTTTCCCACCAGCAGTTTACTACCGCCTATATTGATGTAACAATTTTGCCTCTCATTTACATTCCTTAAGGACTTCCGTTTGATCTGCTAATCAGGACTTCCGTTTGATCTTCTAAGTTGATGGAAGACAAATAGCTCAAAATACCTAGTCAAGTCTCGAATGGCAAGATAAGTTCTTGTAATACCAGTATCTGCGGTTAGGGGCGGATCCTGGAGAAAATTTTAGTGGGTGCAAAAATAATGGTTAGATGCTTGCAATAGCCTTCGAACCTCTGACTTCAGGAATTCAATGAATGCATTTCAAACCAATAAGCTATTTTAGTTGTTTTGTCTGGTATAAATTTTTAAGTATTTGTATTTTACTAGGTGCACTTACACCCACACCTTACAACATGGGTATGCCTCTGTCTGCGGTTGCATCTGAGTCTGATTTTAGCACCAGAGGTCGCATTCTAGATCAATATATAAGTTGTTTGACTCCTGATATAGTTAAAGCGATAGTTTTGACCCAAGATTAGTTACGTGGTTCAGTTATTTCATAAGCATTGAGGTATCTTGATAATTTAGAGGAGGAGAACAAGTTTATGGATTCACTTGAAGAAGGTTTTCTACTATTTTTCTTCAACAATCATACTCAACAATCATGTATAGATTTACCCTCTTGTCTTGTCTATTTCTTTTTTTTTTGATTTTGTTAGATTTTAATCTCCAATCTCAAAAACAAAATGATATGCAGATATCTAACCAAAACAAATATTAAAAACATTACATATATTTCTTCTTCCTAGATTGATTATCAAACAGTTTTAACTCGTGGATCATAAAGATTTTCTCTTCGGAACAATATAATAAGTTTATGCTAGTGGTTTAAAACCCAATAAATTTTGACATTTGGCTGCTCATCTTCATTTTTTTTTGTTTTTTGTGATTGATTCACTTCTAGTGGATTTTAGTTGTTAAGTTTTTGATCTATTCTCCGTTCTTTCTACCTTTCTGATTCAATTTATTTTAGTTTCTATATTTAGTTTCTAGCTCCCGGAGTCGTCTTTTAAAAGTTTTGTAAAACATATCCATTTGACGTTTTTTCAAAACGATAGTTCGGGCCCACATATGACTTTCAGGCCCACACTAACCAGCTCGGCCCAGGGCTTGTACAAGAGCCGAGATCAGTCGCTGCAATTTTTTTGCTGTCGCTTCAGATCTCATGAGATTCCGGTCAAAGAATCTCTAGTTTCTCCGGTCTCTGCTAAGGTACAGCTTCTGATCTCCGATCGCCAATTTCATTATCTCATCTTCCCGAAGTCATCTTCGAATTTTCTTATCTATTACGGATCAAAACTACGAGATTGTTGCATTTTAGTCGCCGATGTTCTTCGAATTTCATCTAGTAGCGTCTCATGCTTAGAAACTAAACTGCATTTTCTGTGTTCAGACGTCTGTTGCGTTGCCGATTAGGTTTAGAAACTGATCTAGGCTTTTCGATTTTGTCGGTGGAACGACTTGGATTTAGTATTACTCTGTGATGATGATTCTGAATTGCTTTTTCGACTGGCTATATTAAAGCTTATTTTCTTCATTTTAACTATATATGTTGGACTTTTTTCTATGTCATTGTTACTTGAAAGATACGAATATTCGGGGAAGATGCAGCACACTCCAGTTACCATAGAGGACCAGTTAATATCGAAAGCTGTAAGGGAAGAATGTTCATGGGAAAATCTCCCAAAACGACTCCAGTCTATGCTTGGATCTAAAGATGAATGGCATAGAAGGTTAGTTTTTCTTTATGGTTTCTGCGTACAGTGGCTCGGGCACGGTTAATAATTTATTTGGGTCTATGTTACGTGAAGCTTTCAGTTTATTTTACTTTCTTTTGCAATAATTTTTTTTTTTTTTAATGTTTTCATGATTAGGGGATTGCATTTTACTATATTGGAATTGAGTTGCTCTATAGCATATCCGTTTTCACTTTTTTGAATGTTTATGCAGGGTCGTTGCGCACTGTATCAAGAAAAGACTCCTATGGAATACGTGTTTTGCTTGTAAAATTTGTAAAGAAGGTGAATATTATGAAGATATGATGCGTTACTTGCGAAAGAATCTGGCGGTGCGTGGTGATGGATAACTCTCTAAGAGGTCTTTTTGATTTATAACTGCTGTCTAGTGGGGAGTTAGTGGGAAATCATTTTACTGTAGTTTTTCTTCGTTCCTCCATTTATCTCTTTTTAATGGCTTTCTCACTGCACAATTTTGTGAACTAGTTGATAATAGATACGGGTTTGGAATCAATGATAGTGGCTAACAAGGTTTATTTTCAGATTCTAGATACCATAGTCTGTGATGGTAGTTTATGAATATGTTTCCTACTCTGAAAGATAGCCATGGGTTCACACAGTCGATACAAGGAGAGAAACGTTGTGAAATAGGACGAAATATAGGGCATTGTTTTCTGTTACTTTCAGAGGATCTCTAATCTTAATTGTTGTTAACAATTACTTGCAGCTGTTTCCGTATCACCTTGCGGAGTATGTTTGCCGTGTGATGAGGATATCACCTTTCAGATACTATTGTGATATGATATTTGAAGTCATGAGAAATGGTAAATGTTTGCTTTACTTTAGAGCTCACTTTTCACTTACCTAAAGTTGTAGCGAGTTTGTCATCCTCATACCTTTTAATTTGACACAGAGCAACCTTATGACAGCATTCCAAACTTCAGTGCGGCAGATGCTTTCCGGCTTACAGGAATAGGGAGAAATGAGTTCATCGATATCATGAATAAATGCAGATCTAAGGTACTTCTGCTTCTACACTCTTTACTGATTTATGTGCCTGGCATGTTTTGCAAGTTACTGTCTGCAAATTTTCTCGTGCTTTGACTTCCGACTTGAAGAATCTTTCCCTGGGTAAAATATGGGAAGAATCTTTCTTGTTTTCATTTTCTGGCACTGTAACTTTAAGAAACTTTGGAGCCATCATAGTGTATCACTTTAACATGAGTCTGTAAGTGATATTATCCAACATTTATTATTTATACTTTTCATACATGTTTCGAGCTTTCCAGAAAATAATGTGGAAACTGAACAAATCGATTGCGAAAGAATTCTTACCTACTCAACCTGTGGACTTCCCTATTGACCCTTGGTGGGGTGTTTGCCTTGTCAATTTCACCATAGAAGAGTTTAAGGTAATTGAAGCTCTTCTTTTTCTTTTCTATTTCTTCCTTTTCATACCAATTTTACTTTAAGTGAACTTATGAGATGCCAATTTCATTATACTGTTCCTTGTCTGATAGCAGATCTTAATTCCTTGTCCTTTGCATAGAAACTTTCAGAAGATGAGATGGCGACAATAGATATAATCTGCAAAGAGGAAGCTAATGCATATATCCTCTTCAATCCAGAAGTCATAAAAGGCCTCTACCGGAGGGGATTGGTATATTTTGATGTCCCAGTTTATCAGGACGACCGCTTTAAAGGTGAGTTTATGCTTGCATCATCTTTACTTCTGTTTACTTCAAGGGTGGAGAATGTTAAAAATTTGCGAAGGCATAAAATTGCATGTCAGAGAGTTCCAAGAACAGAATCATAATCAGGTCTTTGTATAATTAAAATGCTTATGATTGTAGCCAATACATTTCATGCTATTTTTATCGCTTAAGAGCAGAGCCAGTGAAGCTCCTAGATAGCCTGTTCTCAGATTCATATATTCTCTTGTGAAACTCTAGATTTTCACTGACATGCATGTCCTTTTGCATCCCTGTTTCAGTTTCAAAGCTTGAAGGGTTCATCTCCAACAGAGAGCAGTCTTACGAGGATCCTATTGAAGAGTAAGGGAACTATTGTGCCACATGGAAGCTTTTCTTATCTTGGTTTTAGTTACCCCTGAGATTATCTAGGAGTCTAATAGCTGCAACTGCAATTTGCAGATTGCTCTATGCAGTTTTTGTAGTTTCAAATGAGAACTCAACAGTTGCAGAGCTGGCATCCACTTTACAAGCTGACATAACACAATTACAGGCTGCTGCATCTTTTGTATGCCGGTTGGGATGGGCTGTTAAGTTAATTGATCCATCTTCTGTGCTTCATGAAAAGATTGTACCTGGATCTCCACGTGCCATCCTCAGTGATGAAGATGATGCATCTGCCTACATGTCTGCCGATGGTGAGGCGGCTCAACATGGAGATTCTTTAGTGACAGAAAGCTCTGGATCACGTTCTAGTCATGTTCGGGTTGCTTTCATAGTTGACGCTAATATAACATCATATCTAATGATGGGTTCTGTGTCTCCAGGTAAACTTTCCTAGTTCCATTTGATGGCTAACGTATAATTATTTAACAGCTCATGAATGTCAATTATCCCTGTCAAAGGATCACTTTTTGCATTATTCTAATACATTCCATTCTGTTCCATCTTCACGATCGCTGTTGTAGGATTGAAATCTCATGCTGTAACACTCTATGAAGCGGGAAAACTCGGGCATACTAGTATCACGGATCTTTGCCAGGATTTGAGCACATTAGAGGGAGCAAAATTTGAGGGTGAACTGCAAGAATTTGCAAATCATGCCTTTAGCCTTCGTTGTGTCTTGGAATGTTTGATATCGGGTGGAGTTACTACTGATACAGTTGTTGATACGATGGGCTCAGGAACCTTGAGCAATGATGAGGCTGTTACTCTTCTTGCAGATGTTAGTTTACCTGATACTTCGGGAGATTCTTTAGCTAGCCAAACTAGTGAGGTTTCCATGGTATCAAATGTCCCTCAGGAGGACCCCTTGTTGGCAGAGCCGGTCCCTGAAAGCACTGAGCATGAAGCAGCTTCCACTACACTGTCCGAGGATACAACTGAATTGACTGATACCTTCAGTTCTAACCTAAACCTTCAGAACCATGGGAAGCCAATCTCCATAGAACGACCTGACACCAGTAAAGGAAACAAAAAAATGAAAAAATATCGCGTTGATATTCTCCGTTGTGAAAGTCTGGCTTCTCTAACTCCAGTTACTCTAGATCGTTTGTTTTCCCGTGACTACGATATTGTTATTTCAATGATTCCTCTTCCACTTACAACTGTTCTTCCTGGACCATCAGGGCCAGTTCATTTCGGTCCTCCCTCCCATTCATCCATGACGCAGTGGATGAAACTGGTATTGTATTCAACAGTGGGCACTGGGCCTTTGTCGGTAATCTTGATGAAAGGGCAGTGTCTGCGGATGCTTCCTGCTCCACTAGCTGGCTGTGAGAAAGCTCTCATTTGGTCTTGGGATGGATCTTCGGTTGGTGGTTTAGGAAACAAGTTTGAAGGTAACTTGGTCAAGGGAAGTATTCTGTTGCACTGTTTAAATTGCCTTCTCAAGTGCTCCGCTGTTCTCGTTCAGCCTCTCGGCAAGCATGATGTTGATAGCTCTGGTAGAGTTGTTACTTTAGATATACCATTACCCTTGAAGAACGCTGATGGTTCCATTCCTCATTTTGGTGACGAGCTAGGACTTCCCCTTGAGGAAAATACAAAGTTGAACTCTCTCTTAACTAAGTTGGCGAATAAGATGGAGTTGAAGACAGTCGGTTACATTCGCCTTTTGAAACTCTTTAAAGCAAAGGATTCGTCGGAAATTTTTTTTCCTGATGATGATAAGTATGAATGGGTTCCTTTAACCGTGGAATTTGGGCTTCCACTTTTCAGTCCAAAGTTATGCAACACTATCTGCAAAAGAATCGTCTCATCTCAGTTGCTTCAAGCAGATTCACTCATGGAACAACACGACGCAATGCAATGCATAAGGAGAAGGTTGAAAGATATATGTGTACAGTACCAAGCAACAGGTCCAGCTGCTAAGCTTCTTTACCAGAAAGAACAAGCAAAGAAGCCTAACAGTAGTAATAAGCTCATGAACTACGCAAGCGGAAGGTGGAACCCACTCGTAGACCCCTCCTCACCAATTTCAGGAGCCACAAGCGAATTTCAACGTCTGAAACTAGCTAATCGCCAACGTGGCCGGACTGAAGTTCTCAGCTTCGATGGTAGCATCCTTAGGTCAGTTTAGTTCCTTCCATGTCTCATTAATTTTTTTCTTCTTTTCTCGGTTTTTGAGGAGTTTTTGGGGGTGGTCACAGATCTTACACCTTGGCCACTGTATATGAAGCTGCCACAAGGACCATTGATGAGAATGCACCATTAAGTACAACAAAGGCAGACGTTGATGAAGCAGATAGCCGAGAAGTGGTTCTTCCCGGACTGAATCTTCTCTATGATGGTTCAGAATTGCATCCTTTTGACATTGGCGCTTGCCTTCAGGCTCGTCAACCAGTTGCTCTCATAGCAGAAGCTGCTGCTGCATCAGCAACACTCGCCCCGAAGTAGACTACTCAGAAAGATTCTATCCAAATTTCATAGGACATCAAGTGAAAGGTAATACATATCAACTGAAATCTTCAATTTTATCCGTGTTCAGTCCATTGGCTTAGTTTTAACACTAGGATCTAGCTCTTTGCCTTCAGTTTAGGTCTGCATATATTACAAATTCATGGCCAAATAAAATCCAAGTTGTTTTCCGTTAGGATTTGGTTTGGTTTGATGCAATTTGGGTATAAATTTTGTCTGATTTGATGCAAGCGAGTTATGGTTTTCGGTTTTTGATTAGGTTCTGTTTTACATAAAATAATAACTTAAAATATATATAACTAGTTATATAATTTTATTTCTGTAATCTGATGCCATCTATTTTCTTACTATGTATAAATATCAAAGATTCAAAAGTATAATGTCTCAGTTAATATCGATTGATCCGGTTTGGTTTCACTAAAACTGGTTTCAGTTTCGTGGTTTTAAAATAACCAATCAAGTCGTGAAACATATTTCAGTTTTTAACTTTTTTTGCTCAGATTTGGTTTGGTTTTGCCACTGAAACGAATGACAATGATCTAACTGTCCCTAGTTGTAATTGCAGGTCTGGTTCTTGTTGTTTCTTTGTTTTACATTCTGGCCGACTAGAAAAATGTTTCCGCGACGAGCATCAGAACAAATTGGTGTTGCTTATACACAGTAAGCGTTAGGAATTTTGCAATTTCTATATTTGGTTAACGAGTGAATGAATGTATCCTTATATCATTTGTGTGCTTCGCTTGAAAAATAGTGCTGAAGAAATTTTGGACTGTTCAGCTTTGTAGAGTTTTGGGTTGGGGCCGAGTTTGTTGCACAGATTTTATATCAATTTGTTCCCATTCTTGACGGCCCACTTTTTTCTTTTTGTTAATTGTTTTTTCTTTTTTTTTGGTTTAAAAGTACAATAATTAAAAAGGAAAACAATTCAAACAATTTGGCATCGGTTAGTCTCGGTTCGAATTGAACCGAGTTACAAAAGACCCTAGGTCCAATCGAGTAAAGCGAGAGTTGCACAGTCACTACGTCGAGGTTATAACTAGATCTAGGGTTGGGTTCGGGTTCGGGTTTAGATCTAATGGGTTTACGTTTTAATAGAATAAAACTCTATAAAAATCTTTAAAATGGGTTTTTATCGGGTTCGGATTTAAATTCAGATTTTTTGGGTTTTTCAGATTTTTTTGTTTAGATTCGGATTGGATTTGTGTATGTTATACATACAAAACTCATATTTATAAGGTTTTTCATATAGAGTCTTCAAATTATGATATTTTTCCATGATTACTTAGGTATTTTTGGATTTTTGAATATTCTAACAGATATTGAATTTGGTTCGGCTTTTATCTTATACCCAAAAGTATGACTATACACTTTGCAATAAAATATTTTGCCAAATTCGAACATAGTTTCGGATAGAATTTTTTGTATCAGGTAGATCACCTACTCGGATTCGTTTTTTTATCCAATCCTAATTGATCCATCCAATTCGCTTTTTCAGTTTTTTGACATTTTCCATTAACTAATATAATTTTTTTTCTCCAGACAAGCAAAAATTATTTTTACTTTTTGCTGTATATATGTCACGCACCACCAAAATCAAACTACTGAGTCTTTTCATAATCGAATCAATATATATATTCAACCATGTTCAAGAATCATAATGGAAATTTTTTGGTTTTGGCAGGAACATTTTTTACAAGTAAAAGTAAATATATAAAGTACTACTAAGGCTTCGAATAGTTATATGTTTTATGTTTTTATCTTTTGTCTTAACGACAAAATCTAAACAATTATATATTTCTAGTCATGAACGATTATATATATATATATATATATTATGTATGCACTATTGTTTATTTGTTTTAGTTTTCTTTTTTAAATACATTTCAACTTATTTGTCACGTTTATACAAATATACATACTAATTTCTGACATATTTTAAATTTTAAATACCAATTTTTATGAAAAACGAATTTAAATGAGACATTAACATATAAATTGTTCAAGAAAAAAAATTATTTATTTATTTTAGTTTGGCTATACATATTTTTTTTTTGTTATTTGTTTTTACAACATGTGCAACTAGTTTTGAAACGTTTATGAAACAATAAGAGCTCTAAAATTGAATATCGAATATCGGTTGTCTCGTTAAAACTAAAAATTAGAAAATCCATTTGAGACAAAACCAGTTTTTGGAAAAAAGAATACAACCCACTACTGAAAAAACTGAAAAATCAAAAGAAAATTAAAAGAAAATGGCTTAAGAAGCTGAAGACAAAAGATTTGGTAACATGTTATCTTGTTGAGAAGCATGTCTCTATTCCTTGTTGATATCTTGAATACATTGTCCGAATAGTCGATAATCGGTTACAGATTTTCTTGTCTATGAATCTTACAAGATGGGCTTGTTGAGTAGCCAGCTCCCCATATTTCCGTTGATTTTTCTCCTTCCAAATCGAATGTAAAGTTTTTTGAAACACATAACGCAATAAAAACAATTTAAGATTACCTAGACTTTTATCGATGAGGAGTGCAAGGATACTGTTCCATTGAGTCGAGTACTTGTGTCCAAAAATATTAAGCGTAAGGCAACGCCAAACATTCGCTGTGTAGGGGCAAGATAAGAAAATATGATTTCGTGTCTCCATAGGTTCCAAACAAAGAGAACATGTTGTTGTGACACCATTATTCCAGTGGATCACTCGGTCACCCGTTGAAAGTTTATTGTTTATCTAGGCCAAGCCATGAAAGAATATTTTGGTGTACTATGTTTTAACCATATACCTTGAGCCCACACATTTATTGGCTTCACTTCACGAATAAGTTCCCATATAGCTATGGAATTAAATATCGAGTTAAATTTTGTTCATTTGATTTTCCATAAAGTTACATCCAGCTCCTCTGAATATTTTTGGTACTGCTGGTACATGATCACCTCTTCAATCTCATTTAAACATCAATCCTTTGGTGCTGATTAGTGTTTGATGCTACCACATTTCTCACCGATGAGTTTAGAGGAATGCTCAAGTCTTTGCTTCCCCTAATTCCCGTAATGTATAAATTCTTCCCAGCGGAAACTAGTTGTCGTACCAAAATGAAGTTGACTCCCCATTGTGGACTTCAATTTTACTCATAGACGCTGCATTTTGTCTACAGTTCAATATTTTTTTCCAAGTCCAAGACCCGAAGGAAGAAGTCTCCTTAACCGACCAAAGTGAGCCTTTACGAATTAAATATCTTCGATTCCAATTAACCCAAAGAGACGAGTGGCTTGACTGGATCCGCCAAAGAAGCTTCAAACTGCTCACCAAATTTGATTCTGAAATCAATTTTAATACCAAACCTCCCTCTATTTTTGGCTTGCAAACGTCCGTCCATGCAACTTTTGCATTCTTTGAATTCAACTCCGGGCCAGACCATAGTAAAGTAACACATAATTTATCAATTTCTTCTATACAAGCTTTTAAAAAAACAAAAAGCAGTGATCCAGAAGTTCGTGAGACTATGGATGGCTGAAGCAATGGGCTGTAACCTACATGCAAAAGAGAGATACGTATAAGGTAAGGTCTGAAGCCGATGTTCATTGGCCCACCATAGAATTCGGCCTTCAGGGTCAACCCAACGGCTTCTATGAGAAAGGCGGCCCTGCCCAAAAAGCGAATCAAATAGTCCTTTGTTTTTGGCAGGTATCGCCACGTAGCTTAATTACGATCACTCCCTCAGGAATAGGAGGCAATAATAGAACGCACATCAGAGAGTACTCCCCTTTCTCTTCTATCCATGGATCTCTGATTGGGAAACCGTATCCAAGCTCCGTGGCTAGTTTGCGCTCTTGACAAAGAGACGGGTAAGGTGGTTGCAAGACCACCCGTGTAGAGATCATACTCTTATCGGGGTTGACAGTCCCAACCGAGTATGGTATACCACGTGGCCAAGTCCTCGCACTTTCATTCCAAGGAGCGCATGGCTGAAACAATGGGCTATAACCAATCTGCAAAAGAGAGATACCTCACAGTCCAATAGCTTATTCTCAACCTTATTTTCTCCAACAATGGTGTGTAATCTTGAACAGTCATTCACTTTGTTAACAGAGGCAATTTGTTATCCGACATAGAGAACAAGATATTTTCATCTGTAACTTCCTTTATCAACATCCCACTATCTTCCTCATCACATTCAAAACCCAGAAGATTTTGTATGTCCTCCTCATTTTATTCCTTGACAATCTGGATCCAAGAAGTTCAAAAGAGAATGAAAGTAATTTTCAGCTACCTCTTTAAATCTCATTTTGTGATTGAACTATCATACCATCAACACGCTTAAGGACCTTAATCGAGTTCCGGGTCTCACGATTCTTGACAGCTTGAAATATGTTATTACCACCACCTTCTTTTAACCAGTGCATTTTCGATCTTTGTCACAAAATCTCTCTTGCAGGACCGAGAGATGATTCCACTTGTTATAAGCTCTTAGTTTCTCTTCCATTAAGGTCTGAGATGGGTTCAATATAGTTTGGAATTGGCAATCACAAAGCTCATCATAAGCTTTTTTGGTTCTATTTTGTAAATCACCTACACGTTGTTTACTCAACTCTTGAATTTTCGGCTTTAAAATTTTCAATTTCTTTGAGAGCAGCTGAAGTAGAAATTCTAAGCTCCTATATATTCAACCAAAAACTCTTTATCATTGGCAAAACCCCCTGAACCAATGTTAAAGCATTCATGAATTTAAAAGGGCGCGTATGCTTAATAAGCAGACCATTAAACTGAACTCGGCAACGCATATGATCTGAGCATCCACATGCTTCAGAATAACAATGAGCTTGCTGGAAATCATGAAACCTTGAATCATTAACAAGAACCCGATCCAGTTTCTTGCAAATTAGGCTCTCTTCTCTTTTGTTACACCATGTATAACGAGAACCATGTGTTGACATCTCAGAGAGAGAAAAATATCTATTTACATCCTAGAAGTATCACATTCCCATTGTGGCCAACAGTGAAGACTCATAATTTGAATGCTCTTTAATATCCACTATCCCATTAAAGTCTCCAAGAATCATCCAAGGTTTATTCCTAAACAATGGTGACTGATGATGATTTCGAAGATCCTCCCAAAGAACCTTCTTTTCTTCTACAATGTTTGATGCAAAAACAAATGAACAAAAAAATTCCTCCTCAACTCCATACATAAGAACTGAGCATGTGATCATTTTCCCACTAGTAAACCTTCTCCACAATTCTCTCTATTTTATTCTCCTTCACCCTTGTTTCCAAAAGAGCTCCAAACTGCATCGCACCAGAATTAATCCAATTTTTAACAACATAATGCTTTGTCGATTTATTGAAACCACGTATGTTCCAAAAGAAACTCTACACAAATTATTTATGTTTGGCTGACTTCTTAATCGCAGCACTCAAGAGAGTTTTTGAGTTGAGTTATAGACCGATCTAATCGTTTTTTTTGGGGGGGGGGAGGGAGTATTCTAAGCTCCTTTATAATCAGTCTTTACTAGTACGACTTCAGCCCTTTTCTCATGACCACTATTAAGACTCTTAGCTTCCATTTCCCAAACTTGCGACACTGCCAATATATCACCACTTGAATGATCCGCTAACACATCAAAATGAGATGGTGAGACTTCTAAAAGGAAGTCCTTATCACCTAGACACCCACCTTTAATCGCCTTTTTTAGAAAAACTTTTTTCCAAACTTCTTTTGATTTTTCATTTACAATAGAACTCTCTCCTACAACACCCTCATCTGCATCCTTATATCCAGGATGTGCTGTAGTTTGGAGCCTTTTTTCTCAACATCCTCGTTTCTTAATTCCTCATCCTCGTCCAAGAGCGATGGCTGTGTGTTCCGAGAAAAAGTAACCAATTGTTCCCCCTCTAAATTTACACTTGGAACCTCTTTGATACTCTCTGAAAACAGAGCTTGAACTTTATCAATATAAACTATTTTGTTTCCATGAATAGATTGATTATCTGCTGAAACCAAACTCAACAATGGATCGATCAAATCTGCAACATATCCGCCACCCACGTCTGTAGCTTCTCCTTTCTGATCTTGTTCCTTTTATTGTAGACGAAGCGGATTTGAGGAAAAATCTTTTTCAAGTGGGAGAGGATGATATGATCATAGGAAGCACAAGTAGCATGGATCAAAGGGTTGAGCTTGCACCCGAAGAGCAGCTTGAACCAGAGATTATAGAACTGATGCGATCTCAGCCACACCTCGATGAGAAGATGGATTCTCGAAGGTCACTTGAAGAGATCTCTCCCACGAAATGTCACTTAGAGTTTAAGAAAGGGGGGATAATCCCTAGCAATGATTCGATGAAGAAACAATGCAAGGTGATGGATTGATAGGCGCCACTAAAGGATGCATAATAGCCCTCTGATAATTTGGGTGATCATTTAGCTTCACACCAAGAGGATCGGTTGTTATGGATATACGCACCAACACATTGATTCAACTTTAGAAAGAGTTTTTGATAAAATGATAAAATGATTTGTTCTTGAGTCTACATGAGAATATAGAGAGAAGGAAGAAGAGACTTCGAGACTAACAAACATAGTCTCGAGATCATTAACTCACTCAAAAATGTAAATGCGTAAAAACAAGAAAACATAAAGACAAAGTTTGGAAAAGTTTGAAAATGATAAGAAGGCTTTTCTTGCCGCGTGAGAAGAAAAGAGAAAGACAGTCCTTAGTCTCGTGAGATGAAGTTGATAAGGCCTTGGGATCCTTAAGCTAAATGGTGGATTGGATCATTTGCCTCATTAAAAACTTTATCGAGAAAACTCATTGGGATAAAACTCGACAAAGGAAAAAGAGTACAAAGAATACACTTTTTCTATTGTGAACTTACTTGGCTTGTATCTAAACCAAAGTGGTTTGGCAAGCCTTGATGCTTTGATCTTGTTGGCTCCATAAGTTGTGAAGTAGTCCTCTGATTGCTTCTTTTAAGGACTTGGTATTTGAACGGGTCATGGGACCGATTGGCAATGCTAGATTCTCCTCGGTTCCATGCTTTCCCTTTGATCCACTAAGCTCCGGTTCAAGCTGCTCCTCGGGTTCTAGCTCTTCTCCTTGTTCCATGCTCCTTATGCACCGTAGGATCATATCATCCTCTCCCACTTGAAAAGGATTTGTCCTCAAATCCGCTTTATATGCAATATAAGGAACAAGATCATAAAAATGTTTAAGTTAGAACTTACACCATACTTACCTTGAAAGTCGAGTTGGTAGGTGTTATCGTTGATCATCCGTGTTATCTTTAATGGTCCATCAATTCTCGGCATTAACTTCGATTTCCTTTCAGCTGTAAACCTTTCTTTCTCAAGTGAACCCACACTAGTGGCATTCTTTTCTTTGATATTCTTCATAGCCTTCTCATGGATTCTTTTGATGATTTCAGCCTTTTTCTTGCCATTCAAGTTAGCACTTTCACTCAAAGGTAGAAGCATTAAATCCAAAGGAGAGATGGGGTTAAACCCATAAACAATTTTAAAAGGAAAATATCTAGAAGTAGTATGTATCGAGTGATTATAAGCAAATTCAAAATGCGATAAACATTGTTCCCAAGATTTGATGTTTTGCTAAACTAATGCACGCAAGAGAGTTCCTAAAGTTCTATTTACTACTTTCGTTTGGCCATCGGTTTGCGGGTGGAAAGTGGTGAAAAATATCAGTTTAGTTCCTAACTTACCCCATCGAGTTTTCCACAAGTAGCTAAGGAATTTGGTATCTCTATCCGAGACTATAGTCCTAAGCATTTTATGCAAACAGACTATTTCCTTGAAGAACAAATTTGCTACATGCAATGCATCATCGGTTTTATGACAAGCTATAAAATGTGCCATCTTTGAAAACCTATCAACCACCACAAAGATGTAATCTTTCCCGGTTTTAGTTCTAGGCAATACAACAACAAAATCTATAGATATATCAGTCCAAGGATGAGCAGACAAACATAAGGGAGTATACAAACCGTTGGATTGGACTTTGGACTTAGCTTGTTTACATGTTGTACATCTAGCACAAATTCTCTAGACGTCACTCTTCATATGGGGCCAATGGAAATGATCTTGCATCACCTTAAGCGTTTTGGCGATTCCAAAGTGTCCCATGAGTCCTCCTCCGTGAGCTTTCCTAAGAAATAACTCTCGAAGAAAACAATGACGTACACAAAAATGGTTATTATAAAAGAGGATTCTATCACGCCTATAGTAACGTCCCAAAGCAATATTTTCACACGCCTTATAAATTTTTTGAAAATCAACATCAGTTAGATACAACTCTTTAAATTATTCAAAATCCAATAACTTGGCGCTAAGCGTAGTGATTAGGGCGTACTTTTGGGATAATGCATTGGCGACCACATTATCCTTACCTTTTTGTACTTGATGACATATGGAAACATTCCTATAAACTCAACCCACCGTGCATGTTTTTTTATTGAGCTTTTATTGTCCTTTGAGATGCTTGATAGATTCATGATCCGTGTGTATGATAAATTCCTTGGGCCGCAAGTAGTGCTGCCATGTTTGTAGTGCCCGAAGGAGTACATACAATTCTTTGTCATCATAGGTTAATTGACGGTAGCTCCTCCAAGTTTCTCACTAAAGTAGGCTATTGGCTTTTGATCTTACATTAAGACAGCCCCAATGCCTATGCTCGAAGCATCGCACTCGATCTCAAAAGTGTTAATAAAATTAGGTAAGATCAAAAGAGGTGTGTTAGTAAGCTTATCCTTTAGGGATTGAAAGGCCTCTTCTTGTTCCTGTCCCCATCAAAATCCAACATCTTTCTTTATAAATTCCGTTAGTGGAGCAGTGATGGTACTAAAATCTTTCAAAAAGCGGCGGTAGAACCTGCTTAAATCGTGAAAACTTCTTACTTCTTCAATATTTTTTGGACTTGGCCACTCCTTGATAGCTTTGATCTTGTCCTCGTCAACCTTAATGCTATCTGTACTTACAACAAAGCCTAGAAAAACAAGGTTATATGTACAAAAGTTTCACTTTTTGAGATTAGCATAAAGTTTTAATTTCCTTAGGACATCTAATACCGATTTCAAATGCTTAACATTTTCGTCTAGATTCTTGCTATACACCAAGATATCGTCAAAGTAGACCACAAAAAATTTTCCTATGAACACCCTAAGAATATGATTCATTAACCTTATGAATGTACTAGGTGCATTTGTCAATCCAAACGGCATGACTAACCATTCATATAATCTATGTTTTGTTTAAAATCCAGTTTTCCATTCATCACTTTCCTTCATCTTAATTTAATGATACCCTCTTTTAAGATCTATTTTAGGGAATATACTAGAGCCATGCAACTTATCAAGCATATCATCTAAACGAGGGATAAGGGTGTCGATACTTCACCATGATTTTATTGATGGCTCGACAGGCAACACACATACGCTAACTTCAATCCTGAAGAAAACTTATGTCTGCTCTTGGGTGATGTAGAAGCATAACAAAGACATCCAAAAACTTTAATTTGAGTATAGTATGTAATTTTCTTTGTTAAAACTTCCTAAGCACTTTTGTCCTGTAACATAGGAGCAGGTAATCAGTTTATGAGGTGTGCTGCAGTAATAATACAGTCACCCCATAAGGATACAGGAATGTGAGATTGAAAGAAAAGTGATATGGTTACAATGAAAATGTGTTTATGTTTTCTTTCAACAATAGAATTCTGTTGAGGAGTTTCAGGAAAAAAGTGGAATGGCAGAATACCTTTAGATTGGTATGTAAAATTTAGTTCTGGAGCACTGTCAAACCTAATCTTCTTAACCTTAGTCTTAAACTGTGTATCTTCCATATTAATGAAGTTGGAAAAGACTTGTAAGACATCAGACTTATTCTATAAGAGGTAAACCCATGTATCTCTAGAGTGATCATCTACAATAGTGAGAAAATACCTAAAACTATCATGAGTAGGGATCATCCACAATGGACCCTAAGTATTAATGTAAACCAAATTAAAGGATGATAACTAATGTTGTTATGGGAAACAAAAGGAATGTGTTTCTGTTTTGATAAATGGCAAATCTTATAATGAAAATATGAGTAATTTTTTGTTTAGGAAAAGATAACAAAAGAAATTTTATTATATGGGCTAGAAAGAGAATTTATATCCAGTATACGCTCCTAAAAAACACAAGAATCTTCATCAAACCAGATCCCCCACTTCATACTCTTAGTTACACAACTGACACTAAGAAGATTGAATTTGAATTGAGGGCGAACATGAACATAACATTTTTTAAGAACTAAACTACCCAGATGAATTGTTCTTATATGGACAATGCTCACAAGAATCCCATCAGGTAAGGTAACATTGATATTTTAAAGGTAGTGAAAGTCAAAGAAAGAATATTTGTTGTGACATATGTCGTTTGTTGCTCTTGTGTCTATCACCCAAGAATCAATAACATCAATGTTACTATGTAAAAAGCAGATATAAGTTCTATCAATACCAGTAAAATAACAAAGGATAAAATGTACCAGATGTTGGAAAAAATGTTGATGAAGAAGGGACATTGGAAGATACTGAGACAGAGTGAACTTCAGGTTAAGTAGTGGGGCTTAGAGGTTGAAGCTTAGTGCTGAGGAAAGAGACAAGCTGTTGGATTTGTGCAGATGACACGTCATCTCCAATCTTGCTAACAAAACCATCTTGAATATTACCAACATTAGCATTTGTTAAAACTGGTGTAGAAAATCCTTTAAATTTTGGTTTAGACTTTAAAGATGTAGAATATCCATGCTTTTTGTAACAAGTATCTTGAACATGACCATCTCATCCATAAAAGGTACAAATTGGTCTATCCTTCTTCTCATATTGACCACCACTATACAATGTAGTACCAGATTGATCTTGTTATTCATAGTGACCATTATAAGCAACTTGAAATGATGAAGCTTCTGGCCACTAGGTCTTATCATCTGAGCAGATCTCTGACTATCTTCTTGATCTAATAGATTATAAACTTCATATAGTGTTGGTAAACTCTTCTTCATCAAGATCTGACTCCTTATAACATCATAGCCATCATTGAGACCCATGAGAAAGTCAATGACACGATTAATCTCACGTTCAGCCAATAAAGTCTCAAAAGTGTGAATAGGTGCCTGAAAACTTGACAACTCTTCCCATAGATATTGAGTATGAGTATGGTAAGAAGAGAAATCCATACTGCCTTATCTAAGAGAATATGTTTGTATAGCCTTGGAATATTCGACTAATAAAATCAAGTGTGAAGATCCTTCCACATCTCAGATGTAGTCTTGAAATACAAGATACGTGTATAGATCTTCTTTGTAACACTATTCGACAGCCAAACCTTAACCATATTGTTGCAACAACACCAAATCTTGTAATAAGGATCATTATCATCAGGTTGGGTATCGATCAATCAAGAAACCCGATCTTATTCTTAGCCTCTATACTAGTGGTCATAGCAACTATCCAGGTTCCATAATTCGTTCCATCTAAAGGTTCTGGAGCCAAAACTAGTCATAGATGGCCAGTGCTATGAAGTTTATAGGGACTAAGCATGTTATCAGGAGAATCTGATACCTCAAAAGGGAGTAACGTGAGAACGCCGAGGGAAACTCTGCATGATTTGAAGAACTAGAGCCTCGATTCACAAATTCAAGAGCTCGACGAGGCGAGGATAAGCTTGAGTACTTATTTTGAGACTTCGGTGAGTGACCCTCTAGTGATTCTGGTGACTTCGATAATTAACTTTTATGTTCTTGCTCGCCATGGAAACTCAATAAGCTTAAATTGAGATAAGAGATGATAAAAACAGATGAAATTGACTCGTCAAAGCTACAGGAATCCAATTCTGAGGTCAGAAAGGAGATCACCAGTGAGAATCAGATAGATCGGAGCTAACAAACGAGCGAAAGACGAAAGATTTTGTTGGAGAGAGAGAACAAAATATTTTCACTCTTATACCATTTTAGTAAATAATTTTATTCTCATTTTTTGTCGTCTGTTACATCATTATTACTAGAGATATCTGATTAAATCTAATATGCTAATTACTCGACTATATGCAATAGATGCGATTACGATAAATAATTTCTTCAAACAACGGTTCCAAGACGCAAATTCTCCTCGATAGACGGTTTTGCATGTACGACATCCCCATGATGGACATGTTCTCTCCGCAACACTCGGATCTACGACGGACGGTTCTACAAATACAATATCCCTATGATGGACAAGCTCCCCCAACAACACATGAGATCAAGACGAACAACTCTATCTACAACACTTTAGAACCTCTGAAAAGTTTTCAATCTTTTAATCTATAATAAAATTTGTTTTCTGAAGTTCGAACCCCATATCTAATGTAGAAGCTTTTAAACCCCTAATCAATGGGTTAAGGGTGCTTCCCTGTCTCTATCTCATTCTCATTAATTCAATCAATCTGTGCAATTGGGATTTATATACATATACCAAGTGGCTTAAACCAAAGCTAATAACCAACTAACCGGATCTATACAGACTCAATTATATCTATACCAATCTTGTAACTATACACAAAGCTATATACAATAACACTTCACTTTCCTTAATCTCTTCATTAACCACTTTAATAACATACCCACCAATTTCACTTGTAATTTGAATTCAAGTTAATACCACGAAGTCAATTTAACCATGAAATATTCAAGAATGCCAACAATCAAGAAAATCAGAATACTTGAAACAAATATAATACCAAAAATAACACGACAATAAACTAGAGAGTAGAGGCAAATAAGAAATCGAATCCCGAAATCTCTAAGAAACTGTAAAACTCATATTAAATCTCCACCGTCCATCGCTACTCTCTGTTCCAAATTACATACATAAATAAATCATAAAAAAAGAGGACACACAATAAACCCAAAAAAAAGACTACGAAAGAATCTACAGAAACAAAGCGACGATCACGGCGACTCCGGAAAAAGATCCGGCCAATGTAACTCTGCTAACTGAAGCCGCGTTTGGAGAGCCAGTTGGAGCAGATAGAGAAGCAGGTGGTCCGGCTTCTCCAGAGGGAGCATTTCTGCCCGGAGCTCCGGCGGGGGAAGTAGACGTTGGAGGAGCTGGCGGAGAGGTGGAGGTTGCGGGAGAATCAGTCGGCGGCTGACTAACCGGAGGAGCAGTGCTAGGAGCTGAGGAAGGAGAAATGGTTGAAGGTGAAGGTGCCGGTGAGGCGGCTCTTGGAGATTGAGACGGCGGAGGAGTGGCAGGGAGGGGAGACATGTTCGGAGCTGGCCCCGGAGCCTGAGCAATGGCGGAGGATGCTACGAGAGCGAGGAAGAGTAAAACGACGATAGATTTGGAGGCCATTGTTTTTGTAGGATGGTAAGAGTTTTTTTAAGAGAATAGGGAGATTAATAATAAGAACTATTATACTATACGGTAAAGGGACAAAAGTGGGTTTATATAGTGGAGGGTAGGAGTAAAACCTCTGTGTTTCTTGGAAACTACAACAGCTAATTTAAATATTTTTATAAGTCCAATATAATACTTTTTGAAAATAAGTCGAACATAATTATCTTTTTTTGGTCCAACATAATTATCATTTTGCAAATAAGCCGAAAAATTAACTAAATATCATAAATGTTTCAAATAATGATTTGATAACATATATGATTGGGTCAAACTTTTTATCTCATGATTTTTCAGTAAAGTTTTATGTGTACGATATTTATTTGCAAATGTTTCATGATTTTTTTTCTCTATATAATTGTATTTTTTTGTAAATATACATTTGTCGATTTATTACCCTTTTTTGTCGTCAGACGATTTATTACCCTTTTTCCTCGTCACTTTTGCATTGACTAGACGAGTAAAAAAGAGAGGAAATACATGATAATATAAATACAATTTGGGGCAAAAGACATAGAATAAAAAAACTGAAGGAGTCATCTGAAATAGTAATATTAAGGCGGATACGTGTACACATCAAACGTGGCCGAGATAAAAGCTGAGCCGTCGGATGGATTTAGTGAGTCTTCGCCGACCCAAACAATAACAACGCGCTGTGTCCAATACCTTCTAGAGCAATGGTCGGCGTTCCAAAATTGTAGACTTATTAATAAGAAACTAAAACAATGTAGTGTATTAATAAATGATATAGTAAAAAATTTAATATCACTTTTTGATATATGTAAAATTTTTAAAAATATTCGCTATGTCTCAAGCTCAAAAAAAAATCCAACTATGTAACATTTAAAAGAACTACATAAATAATTTTTATTTTGTTTATATGTACTCTATGGAAGTCGCTTCAATAAATTTCACATGAGATTATGAGACTAATGCTTTCGAGATTATTTAACTTTTATTATCATGGACAAAATTTCCATTTTACCTACCTTTTCTAATATATAATAACAATAGCATTTCTTTGTCGTGAATAATTTTATTTACTTCTCGACCATCTTTGTGAAATGGAATGCCTTTTGGATAAAATTTGGGTGAAATGGAATGCTGAATCAGGAATTCTAATATTGTGTTTTTCTAATAACTTTACCTATAATCTATTTGTTTTGGCGAGGGTAGATGTAGATTATCCAATTATTACTAAAGAGTGCACTTATTCAAGATACGAAAAGTTCTCATATCTTATACTCCAAGAAAGCAACTTTGAGACGGGAAGAGAGAAATTTCTTGTAGAGCTTGAAAAGTTCAAACCCAAGAATGCAACTTTGAGACGGGAAGAGAGAAATTTTTAACAATAATGCTAAAAAGTCTTTAAACCAAAAACAAAATACTAAAAAGTCTTGGAAAAAAAAAAGTGTAGACTAGACAGCACTAATATGACGTTAACGTGCTACAAAGAAAACTTACACAAAAGACGAAACGAAAATCTGACAAACTGACCCAAAAAATCCGAATCTTAAAAGTCAAAAAGAAATAGGTGATGAAATTTCAAAGAACAAATCTACGATACGCGTCGATGAAGTCACAAAAGCCAACCTTCCTTGTTAATAAGCAGATCAAAATGATATGGATCGAATTTCAGATAGTACAATATTTAATAAAAATATTATTTATAAACTGAAACTAGAAAAACAATAAAATGCAAAGGTCCGACTTAATATTAATTTAGATGTTGACGTTGCAAGGGTATTGGGCGACGACTTTGGTGATTAGAGTTTAGGAGTTTTGTGTGGAGCAAGATAGCAGCTGCTCTGCCGAGTAAGGAAAGAGGTGCTTGAGTGGATGTGGGAGAGTGTTATCGGGGCCGTTAAACCTGGTCTGGTTGAGTTTCGATCTATTGTGGGTGATGATTCAATGCCTTCGGCAAAGGGTTATGTGGTTTCTGGTTTAGAGGTTGATACTTCTGTTTGTTGGTTTTTGTTTTGCCGGCTTTTGATTTTGTGATCATTGGTTCTGGTTATGTGGCTAAGGGTTTGGGTTTTGAGGTTGTCGTTTCTGCAGTGTTGGGTTTGGGATTAGAGAGTGGTTTCGTTCTTGTGGTTGTTGGTTCTGCGGTAGTGAGCTCTGTTTTGCGGGTTGTTGGCTCTGATTTGGTGAACGTTGGATGTGTTTCAGGTTTGGTGGTCGATGAATCTGTTGTTTCAGGTTACGGTGTGGTTTTTCAATCATAGTTGGGGTCTGGTACTGGTTCGAGTGATGTAGTGGAGGTTGAAGCGAATTTGTTGTTTGTTCTGGTGTATGTCTTAGATGTTGCAGTTGAGGTTGCAGGGGTTGGAGCAGAGGCTACAAAAGTTTCAAGGGTTTCAAAGGTTGTGTCTCAGTCCAAGTCTGTCGTTTCTTCAGGTGGTTTAGTTGGATCGGTTGTGGCTGGTTCAGGTATGTTGGAAAAACACAGTTTCTATGATAGGTACAGAGCCTGTTTTGGAAGCAGTGGATAATCAATCTACTTCAAATCCGCTTCGTCAACTTGAAAAGGATTTTTCCTCAAATCCGCTTCATCTACAATAAAAGGAACTCACATTATACTTACCTTGGAGGTCAAGTTGATAGGCATTGCTGTTGATCCTTCATGTTATCTTGAATGGACCGTCAATTCTCGGCATCAAATTGGATTTTCTTGCAGCTAGAAACCTTTCTTTTCTCAAGTGAACCCACACTTGATCTCCAACCTCAAAGATCATTCTATGCCTTGACTTGTTGGCTTCTTGAGTGTAGTAAGCTCCATATCCAAACATCCCAAAGCATATCTTAAGGTATGGTGGATAGCTTGCATCAACTCCGGTTTTGTAAAAACCATGAGAAGAGGCTCCCATTGTTTTCCCTTGATTAGTAGAATTTTCCTCACTACTATCTAACAATTTCTAGAATGGACTTAGAATGCATGGCATGTTCTTCTAAGTTTTTGTTGTTTACCAAAATAATTCCATGTAAATTTCAACAAAATTACTTACAAATGCTATAAGAACATGACTCATTTGGTTTATGAACATATTAGATGCATTTGTCATATTCAACCATTTTAGTCTAAGTTTAAATGCATTCTTCCATTCATCACTTCCTTTTATCCTAATTCGATTATAATCACTCTTAAGATATATCTTAGAAAAGATGCTAGAACCATGCAATTCAATAATCATATAATCTAATTTAGGAATAGGAGGTCGATAATTTAGCATTATAGGCTTGAAGGTTTTCTCTTCTTTGAAAACCGTCTTTGTGTGCCTAACTGTTCTTTGAGTGATTTTTTTATTAGGAAAACTCATGGAGGAGGACTAATGGGGCACTTTGGCGTTGCCAAAACTTTGAGCATCCTCAAAGAGCATTTCTATTGGCCGCGTATGAGAAGAGATGTAGAACGGATTTGTCTCCGTTGTGTCACTTGCAAGCAAGCTAAGGCCAAGGCACAACTTCAAGGTATGTATACTCCTTTTCCTATTCTCGACGTGCCATAGACCGATGTATCAATGGATTTGTTGCTAGGATTGCCTAGAATTAGGAAAGGACGAGATTCCATCTTTGTTTTAGATAGGTTCTCGAAAATGGCTCACTTCATTCCTTGCCATAAAACCGATGATGCATCTTCGGTAGCTGAATTGTTTTTTAGGAAAGTTTTTAGGCTGCATATAATGCCTAGTACGATGGTTTTGGATCGGGATACCAAGTTCTTAAGTCATTTTTTGAAGACCTTATGGTCTAAGCTAGGCACTAAGCTTTTGTTTTCTACTACTTGTCATCCTCAAACTGATGGTCAAACTGAAAAGTTAATAAGACATTACCTACACTCTTGGGTGCCATTATTAAGAAGAACATTAGAACTTGGGAGGATTTTTTGCCGCATGTTGAATTTGCATACAATTACTCTATCCATTCTACTACTAAGTTTTCACCGTTTCAGCTTGTGTATCGTTTCAATCCTTTGTCACCTTTAGACTTGACTTGTGAAACATATGCATGAGACGGCAAGGAACAACATTAACACTAGAACAAAGAAATACCAAAAAGCGGCTAACAAAGGAAAGCATTAAGGAAAAGGGGCATTTGAAGTTCCAAGCGGACCAATGACAAGGGAAAGGACCAAGCAACTTAGAGAAACTTTAGCAGGATTAGTTCAAGAAGTGATGAACACAAGGCCTAAGAAAGAAAATCACCTTTATACGTTGGTCTCAGTCCAAACAACGACTAGTGAGAAATACTAGACGGGCTTTGAGACTAAGGTATATACTCTTTTTCCTTATCTTTGGTTTTGATCCCATTGGGTTTTCAAAAGAAATATTTTAACGAGGCAGCCTTGCTTCTATACGTCTAAGCCCATTAGTGTTTTGATCTAAGTCCACATGAAGGTCCAAATAGATTCACGTCCAAAGCCCAAAAGAGAAGAGAAGTCTCCATTCAAAGTTTGAAGATATTTTGGAGAAATCTCTTAAGTCTTTATTTTTATCTTTTAGTTTTTAGTCAAAATTATTTTAGATATTTGTTTAAGTCTTTAAGTCCTTTAAAGTCTAGATTCATCACCCTTTGGCTGACTAAACTTTCTTTATAATCTCTATCAAGGAGATGAATCAAAACATAACCTTTTTATCAATTAAATTCTTTTGCAAATCGCAATCTCTTTTGTTCCTCTAGGAATTCTTTTGATTCTTCTAGGTGCGTAATATCCAAGAGATCACTTTGTTAATAAAACATATCCCATATTGTTTGTGTGACCCATCTACAATGTAAGATCTAGAGAAGTTAAACAAGGGGACTAGTCTTCGGTTTATACACCATTGCATTGGTTCATACACATTCTCTTTGTCGAAGACTCCATTGCATTGGTTAAACAAGCCCCTTATTCGTTGAAGAGTTTAAGAAAGAGGCTTGGACCTTGGTTTATACAGCATTGTTTTGGGTCATACACTTCTTCATCGGACTAAAGATTATTTGATCGGGCTTTGAGTAACAATCCTAGGGGATTCTGCATCACAGTGGCTACCAGCCTTGCTATCAGAATCTCAAGCTAACTCATTTCTGCAGGTGATTTATTGGTGTTTAGTGATGGGAAAAAGATCTATAGAGGGCATATTAAAGATCTTCAAAAAATTTACAGAATTCTCTAGGTTGAAGATAAGTCTTATACATGGTAGGAGTTAGAGAAGGGGATAAGGAGCTAATTTCATAATTTCCCCTTTGAATCCAGTGCTTTACGTGTAAGATATATGGGCTTACCGCTTTTTAACACGGATAATGACAACAAGTGATTATTCACCACTTCTAGAACGGATTCGTGAGAGGATATGCAGCTGAACAGTAAGAAACTTATCTTTTGCAGCTCTTTCACAACTCATAAGCTTGGTAATTCATAATCTTACAAACTTTTGGATGTCAGCCTTTCGATTACCAAGTGCATGTATTAAGGAAATAGACAACTTATGCTCGATATTCCTATGGTCTGGTCCTGATATAAATTCTAAAACATCTAAATTAGCATGGATAAATGTATGTATACCTAAAGAAGAGGGGGGGGGGTCTTGGATTAAGATCATTGCAAGAGGCAAATAAAGTTAGCTGCTTAAAACTCATTTGGCGAATTCTATCTTTAAATTCTCTTTGGGTTCAATGGCTTCGGTTATGCTTGTTACGAAAAGCCTCCTTTTGGTCAATAAGAGAGACTTCATCATTAGGATCTGTATGTGGAAGAAGATTCTAAAATATCGAGCACTAGCTTCGGATTTGTTAAATTGGAGGTGCATAATGGACAAAAGGTATCATTTTGGTATGACAATTGGTCACCTCATGGAATATTAATATCTATCACGGAACAGAAAAGGTGTATTGATATTGGGATTGGTACTCATGCCATTGTGGCTGAAGCGGTAAATTCTCATAGACGAAAAAGATACATGCTAGACCATTTCAATTTAATAGAAAACGCTCTAGAAGGGATCCACAAAAAGGGATTGGTAGTGGAGGAGGACATAGTTCTCTAGAAAGGTAAAGAGGATCGATTCAAAGCCACTTTCAGCACAAATAAGACTTGGGAAGCTAACCGGAACATTAAGGTAAAGGTGGATTGGTATAAAGACAAATGGTTCTCGCATGCCACTCCTAAATACTCATTCTTAGCCTAGCCTGGCTTACAATAAAAACAAATTGACAACAAAGGATAAGATGCTAAGTTGGAATGTGGGAGTCAATCCCGCTTGTGTTTTCTGTCATGAACCATTGAAAAATCGCAACCACATGTTTTTCACTTGCACATTTTCAAAAGAGATCTGGTCTGGTCTCAAAAATATGTTGCTCACAAGAAGATTTTCAATAGTATGGGAAGCAGTATTAAAGCTACTCAAGGACAAGGGGTTGAATAGAAACAACTATTGTTAAAAAGATATATCTTCCAACTTACAATCCATTCAATATGGAAGGAAATAAAAGACACGGCAAAGTTCCACTTCCACCGAGACAAGTGATACGTGTGCTAGATAAGCAAGTTCGAAATCGGTTATCATCCATACGAGAACAAAGAGATATAAGATATGATGGTTATATGGAGATTTGGTTCGTATTAAGATAAAAAGGACAATTCTCTATGTAATAGTTAGAATTTAATTTATAAAAAAGGATCAATAAAACGATGCACATATTGTAAATAAGGGAATTTTCAAAACAAAAAGTGCACGATCCATTCATATACAAGTGGCATCTTTAAAAACAAGAAAAACATAAAAGATAACAAATACGAAACCAAAATTGGAAAATACATAAATACATATACATATACGATGAATCAGTTGGTAAAATTTAAAATATTTATTGTATTTATTGTCATATTTGCTGTAATTTATGTTTTAAAATATAGAGGCAAACACTTTATACTTAATTTGGGTTATAACAATATTTTAACCTAGGTTTATAACAATAATCATTAGTGGTCTTTGTTTTGAGTGAATACATAATAATATATGCCATTCATTTGAATACATGTGTATTGTTAACACTGTGACTATTTTATTATAAAATCGTATAGTTTGTATATATAAAGCATTAAGTCATCATCTGTATTTTCAAGTAAATCGTATTGCTAGAGCGCTACACGAAATAGTGGTGCGTGAATTATATTCGGTGGAGGTAAAACATGTGTGTGGATAAATATCAACAGTTTTAGATTCTTTGTGCATTTCACGCACTATTATTTTGCGCAGGGAGTATACTCTCCCTACTTCACGCGTTACTATTGCATGTATCACACTAGTAAATACAATTCTACTTATTCTTATCGGAAAAAAAATTACCACTCTACCCAATACAATTCTACTCATTCTTGTAAATAAAAGAAAAAAAAATTAAGACTATTTTTGATAATTAATTTTTTTTAGAGTCTCATATTACGTGTCGTAATATTATTGGTTCATTATTGATTTAATAATATAATATTAAAAAATTAAATAAAAAACTATTAAAATATTTTTTAAAAACTCTTATAAATATCACTGCTGTGAACGCTCTAATCTGTTTTTTAATAGGAATGAGTAGAATTGTATTCTATAGTGGTACACGCAATAGTAGCGTTTGAAGTATACTCTGTACACGAAGCATCTAAGTTATTCATCCACACACATGTTTTTATATATTTATTATCTATATGCATATGCCACGTGGGATTTTTTTAAGATATTTTTCTTCAAATACTGTATATAGCACATTTTTAAAAAGTTAACGGAGATGACTCAACTGGTTGAAGATTCCAAGTTATATTAGGGAAACAAAGGTTTGAGCTTCCCACCATGATGACATTGTAGAAAAAAAAACTTAAGAAAAATAGAAATACGGAATGAAAATCCAAAGCTAATTAAACCAATATCCCTAATAGTCGGAAACATCAAATGAAAGAGGATTAACAATAAATACTCCAAGGAACAAACCATATACGATCATCTCAAGCCTTTCCAAATGGATGATTTAGATTTGAAAATTTAGACAAGATATACATACCCAATACAAAATAACCGAGTACGCAAATATTCCACATAAATAGTACTCCCTCCGTTTTATACTAAATGTTATTTAGGACATATAATCTGTTTCATAATATGTGTAATTTTATATTTTGAATATAGGTCTTGGGTAAAAGTCCACTTTCTTCTCTACTTTTTAATGTATTAACCAATAAAAAATTAGTGAGTATATTAATAAAGATTAAAACAGAAAATTTCATAGTTTATTGATTTGTATGCAAAAATCTTAAATGATTTTCTCTGTGAAACGGAAGAAGTAGCTAATTATTTTAACAAACAATTTGATTTTTCAAAATATGAGTTTTTACGTACTAGTGATATATACAACAACAAAGACATAAATTAGCTTTATTTCTTTTGGTCTTTATTGTTACTTTCCCGACGTTGACTCCACATACTCAAATTTCTATGTTTTGATCCATTCCATACCACATATATGTATATAGGTAAATGTACTAGTGTATCCATGATTCTTATTGGAAGGGTTAGGAAAGGAAAAAATTAAACGACATGTATATATATATATATATATATATAGGTAAAATGTATTAGTGTATCCATCAAGCAACATAGTATAATGTTTATGTATAATAAAAAATTAAACTTTACCAATCAATCTAGTGATATAATATAAGTTAGAAACACACCAAGAGATCATTCCTGACAGGATCTCTCTGGATCCGGCGCTCTAACATCCTTGTGATCCTTTTACACTTTACTTCATTTTTCTTATAATCTAGCAACCTATAATTATATTGGTAACAGATCTACCATCCTTTCATCATTTTATCTCATATTAACACACCAAATACATCCATAACTCAATTTCAAGATAATAACATGCATACCATCAACTCAACACATCACATCTAGAAGAGAATCAAGAGATACGAGAGAGAGAAACCTAAATGGTATTAATGATACACAGATCACGATCCACCTTAAAGATAACATTGGAAGCGGCTAGGGTTTCTGATATATCTCCTTATTTGCGGCTATGGTTTCTAATAGATCTCTTTATTTTCTCATCTTCCTCTTCTCCTTCCTTTCTCTCTGCGATGACTCTTCTCCTTCCTTCCGGTTCAGCACATGTGAGATGACCTCGACGACGGCGTGAACCGGCAGTGGCTCCTTGCTTGTCTATCTCTCTTTCTTTGATGGTGGCTGAAAGTTCCTCTCTTCTAAATTTTTTTATTCTTCTCTTATAAAACAGACTGCCCTCAAACCTAGTGGTTGCATGGGCCTCAAGATCGGACCTTGGGGTAGGGATATCACAATTTTTATTGCTTCTTATTTAATGTAACCATCACAATATTTATCTTATCTAATAACGTAAGATCTTCCTAAAAAAATATTTTTCATAAATGAATCCTAATAAAAAATTTCAGTCTCTCATACAACTGTTTAATCATATATTTGTCATCACAATGCTAAAAAAAACTGTAAAATCATGACGATGTGTATACCACACGTCGTTTTATTTGAAATACACAATTAAATATCATTGATAACATGATATCGTTTAGGGATTTAACCATATATATATATATATTATTTATCTCAATGAAACCACCATTTTATTTTTTCTCATCTTTCTTTATTCCCTCTTCTCTTCAATTTTGAACGTTTTTGATTTAGTGGCATCAGCCTACTTGTATTTATTTTTATATTGTTTATACTCCCGTCGAAAGGCTATACAAATGTATATATCTTGACAGATATTGAAAACAAAATTTATATCATACATTTATAGATGAAAGGATCAGACATTAAACAAAATGACGTAGTTTCATTCGTGGTATCTACATCGTCATGATTTTACAAAATTTTTAACACTGTGATGATGAATGTATGATTAACATTTATTGGAGACGGTGAAATTTTTTATGAGGATAAAATTGTAAAAAGAATTTGTTTTTTTGATAAAATTTGAGAGAGAGAGAGAGTATGAGAGTTTCACATAATTTATCAAAGATATATATTATTTGTATATATGTATATAGATGTAAATTTACTAAACTTGATAAAATTTTGAAATTAAGAGAAATAAAGAAGATTATTAAAAAAAACATATCGCATCCACCTCAATAAAAATTTGACGTGACATCTACGTCGTATCATCCATATTAGCGACATTTAACAACACAATTATAGTAGATTTTAAAAAGATTGAATTCGAGGTTTAAAATTCAAATTAATAGTTAGTTGGGCTATATTTTCACCTATTTTAAAGTGCATGTATGAATTTAACATAGTCACATTGTGCGGATATGAAAAAGATGATTTCCCCAAAAATCACAGATGAAAAACAACCTAAACCCTAGGATTGTTATCTAATAAAGTAAGCATTTCTTTAAACAGAAGTTCTGAAACGCTGACATGTGTAACTTTGAAACCTTATATTCTTTTTCTTACTTTCTCTGGTCAAACCAAAACCAACAAGAAAATATCAAACCATAAAAAAAAAAAAAATTATCTAATAAAATAAGGTTACTCTAAACAGAAGTGTTGAGACGCTGACACGTGTTAGTTACAAATTTTTCTAATTTTTTCCGGTTATTCAAAACCAACCAGAAAACATCAAATCTCAAAAGCAAAAAAAAAACTCTCCCATAAACTGTCTCCCAATAACCAGAGTTTTTCATAAAAAAAAAAAGAAAAAAAACAAATCTCCCACTGACCCTTCTTCCAATATGAGGAAAAACCCCTAAAAACATCCTCTCAAAAAACACATATGAAAAAGCATCCTAGACCCTTCATCCAATATATCCGCTCTTCTTCGGCTTATACAATTATCACTATGAATAAGTTATTCGAAGGTTATGTTATAAGAAGTTTTGAGAAATTATTGTTAAGATATACATTTAAATAATTTTTATCAAACAATTTTCATTAGATTTTCTTTAATTTTTAGTTTCACTCCAATTGTCCCAAGTTAAAAAGTTTTTTTAACTAAAAGCACAAAGTTTGAAAACCCACATTAAATTATTTTTGTTTTATATTTTTCTATCTTGAAACATGACTGAATATTTTATTTAAACAATCTATCCAATAAGAAATAATATTCTACATTATTAATAGCAATAAAAGTATATAATTAAGTTTTTTGCATCGTAACTTGCAACATCTAATAAAAATCTAACCTATCTAATAAATTGTCATCACAACCGAAATTGATGAGCTGATTGCCACAAGGACGATCACAAGACATCGAATGTGTATCGACTACAGAAAACTAAACACAACAAAAAATAAGGATCACTTTCCTCTACCCTATATTGATCAAATGCTTGACATATTAGCTAACCACCAATACTATTGTTTTCTAGATGGCTAATTAAGTTTCTTTCAGATTCCTATCCACCCCAACGGTCAAGAAAATACGAATTTTGGTTTGAAGAATGCCTTTTAGTTTTTGGTTTGTGTTTTCTTGACTGTTGAAATATTTCTTATTTCACATATTGAAGAATGCCTTTTCCTTTGTGTAACGCCCAACCACTTTCCAACGCTGTATAATGTTGATCTTCACGGAGTACATTGAAGATTTTATGGAGGTATCCATGGATAAATTTTCAGTCTATGGTTCATCATTTCAGACGTGTTTAGTGAATCTAGGCAAGGTTCTAGATCGATGTGAAGAAGATTTTTTTGTATTAAATTGGGAAAATGTCATTTCATAGTGACAGATGGCATAGTACTTGAACATAGAATATCAGAGCAAGGAATTTAATTTAACAAAGAAAAGATCAAGGTAATGACCAGCCTTCAGCTGCCCAATTTGATATACTATGCAAGCATGACTTTGGATGAAGCTCAATGCAATTACACAACCATGGAGAAAGAGCACTTCGCCATTGTTTCCGCATTTGAGAAGTTTAGATCATATCTTGTTGGTTCTAAGGTAATCTTTCATATCGATCATGCATCAATTAGATATCTAGTGTCTTATAAGGATGCCAAGCCATGACTCATTAGGTGGATCCTTATATTACGAGAATTTGATATTTAAGTAAGAGATAGAGAAAGAGCAAAAAATGGAGTAGCCGATCATCTTTCTCGGATGAGATTTGAAGAAATGTCCCTTTGGACGATTGTTTACCCGAGGATAAAGTCTATGCCATTGAATCCATCCCTCTTGCTGATGTTCCAGCACCACCACACCTAACAATTCCAAAACCACTAGCCTTTGACACACCTTGGTACATGCATTTAGCTAATCATCTCGCATTAGACATTGAACCTCCGCAATTCTTTGGATACAAGAAGCAGAAGTTCTTACGAGTTGTTAAAGTATACTTTTGGGATGAGCCCTTCATCTACAATAAATGCTTGGATTGTTTATTCTACAAGAAGAAGAAGTTGAAGGAATACTTTTTTGGATGCCATGGTTCCTACTATACAGGTCACTTTGCTACTTTTAAAACCATCTCTAAGGTTTTAAAAGCTATAATTGGTTGCCAACAATGTTAAAGGATTTCCACTCTTTCATATCAAGGTTTTATTCTTGCCAAAGAATGGGCAACATAAGCAAAAGGAATGAAATGCCGCAGAATTTCAACCTCGAAGTTGAAGTCTTTGACGTGTGGGGATCGACTTCATAGGGCCCTTTCCTAACTCTTTCGGTTATGAAAACATTCTTTTATATTTTAAAGTGGGTGAAAACCATAGAAAGCCCCAAAAATGATGTACAAATCGTGATTAAGATGTTCAAGAAGATCTTAATCAAGCGATTTGGAGAACTTATAGTAGTGATAAGCGATGAAGGAATTTATTTCTTTAACAGATTCATTGCCAACGTCTTTAAGAATAATGAAATTGTGCACAAAATTTCATCTCCTTACCATCTATAAACAAGCGGAAAAGTTGAGATTTCAATTAGAGAAATTAAGTCCATCTTGCACAAAATAACATCATAGACAAGGAAGGATTGGTCAGAAAAACCCAATGATGCCTTGTGGGCGTATAGAACCGCGTTCAAGACACCCATAGGAATAACCCCTTTCATATTTTTATGGGAAAATGTGTCATCTGCCCGTCAAGCTAGAATACAAAGCAGCTTGGCCGTAAAGGAGCTAAACTTCAACATGAAGTCCACATCAGAACGTCGTTTAATTCAGCCAACGAGTTGGATGAAATTCTCTACAATCTTTCTTTTCTCATTTATTTACTTCATCATCTTCTCTTTCTTTTTCCCACCGAGGACGATGTGATTTCAGTGAGAGAGAAGGATGCTCCATCCTATTCTAATTCTACTTTCTATTTTATTGATTTGAAACCTTTATAAGAACCTTTTCGCGTGATAATATGACCATTATGTGTTGAGAATATTTTGAAGCCTAGGACAACTTGCATAATTCGCTAAGAGCAGATAATACCTTGAAGCTCAGAACTGAACCTTTCCCCTAAAATTTCATCTTTCAGAGACTTCTGTTGGATCGAACGTCAACTCTATTTTATTTGGATCACTTAACCTGACTTAATTTTTCTCCTTGGAATAATCATCTTTACCCTTTTTATCACCCTCTTGTTAATCTTGAATGACCTTTTAGTTTTAATGGTTCCGTACCTCAACTATAAACTCCTTTCAAACCCCATGCCGCCACTAAGCGAATAATTTGTGACTATACAAGTTATTAAACATTTATATGTTTAGTATGTTTAAGATTTAATATGAAATTTATACACAAAAATGTAATAGAATCATGAAAATATTACAAATTTTGGATAAAAATAAGTGATTTATATCAATCGCATAAGAAATTATAAAGATCATTTATATTTGTAACACTTATAGTTTATGTAAAATATTCATGATTTAATTCGAAACCTTATATTTTTTTTTATAATTAAAAAGATTTTTTTTGAGTCTTTAACTTTTTTTATGTAGTTTATAGTTGTCAATATGATTTTTAATGGGAAAAATGTCGTTTGAAGCGTGTACTTTAAAAAAGTAGACTTTTAAAGCATGAACTTTCGAAATGCCATTTAAATGCTAACGTTTTTGTTGACATTCAAATTAAATAGTGAATTTTCGTTGACTCGACCAAAAAAGGCATGCCGTTACAGAAAACGATGACGGAGTTAACTTGTTGTTAACGATAAGTTAACGTCATACTTTTTTTGGACGAGTCAACGAAAGTTTGCTATTTAATTTGAAAGTCAACAAAAAAAATTGGTATTAAAATGACATTTTGTATAAGTTATTATTTCTTAAATTATTTTTTTATCTTTTTGAGATAAATTAAATGAAAACAATTATATTTTTAGTCCAATAGTAGATATTAATTATATTTACAGAAACCAATATGTGATAAATCAATGTCAAATAATTTTTTTCTAAGTTAATAACAAATATTTTTTTAATTCGGTCATTAAAACATATTTTTCATAATGCAATACATGTTAAATAAAATTTAAAAGTTTATAGGTGTCACTAACATTTGATAAAAATATCAATTTAATTTTCCCTTTTTCCAGTTAAAGTTTATTTTTCTAAATAATGCATTTCATATTTTGAAATTTTGAATTTTTTCCATCTTTTATTTTATTTTAAAATTTTTTTACAATTTTTTACAAAGTTTACAATTGTTTCCATCTGATTCGTCCTTAACACTCACCGGGTAAAGTGTCTGTAGATTCAGAAAATTCCAGCTCAATCTTTACATCGATCAAGATTCATATTTTGTTCTTTTATGTCAAAATTTTTTTGAAGATTAATTGGTGAAATCTAAAATTTTATACATCGAGTGGTTTGAAACAATATTATGAAATTATTTATAAATCCGTGTATGTGCTTTGTGTATTTCATAATATTGTTTCAAACCACTCTAATGTTTTTCATAATAAAGTTTTTAAAATAAAATAAAAGATGAAAACAATAGTAAATTTCAAAATATGAAATGCATTATTAGAAAAATAAACTTTAACTGGAAAAAAAGGAAATTAAATTGATATTTTTACCAAATATTAGTGATACCTATAAACTTTTAAATTTTTATTTAACATGTATTACGTTATAGAAAAATATGTTTTAATGATCGAATAAAAAATTATTTGAAAGAATATATTTGTTTTTAATTTAGAAAAAAAATTATTTGACATGAATTTATCACATATTGGTTTGTTTAAAGATAATAAATTTCCACTATTAGACTAAAATACAATTATTTTCATTTATATTATCTCAAAAAGATAAAAAAATAATTTTGATAAATAAGGAAAAATAACTTATATAAAATATCATTTTAATACCAAACTTTTTGTTGACATTCAAATTAAATAGCGAAGTTACGTTGATTAGGCCAAAAAGATATGACGTTAACTTACCGTTAACAGCAAGTTAACTCTGTCATCGTGTTATGTAACGACATGCCTTTTTTGGTCGAGTCAACGAAATTTCGCTATTTAATTTGAATATCAACAAAAACTTTAGCAATTAAATGGCATTTTGAAAGTTCATGCTTTAAACGTCTAATTTTTGAAAGTTCATGCCTCAAACGACATTTTTCCTGATTTTTAATGTCAAATTTGAATAGTTTTAGGTTATAGGGTATATATTTTGACTTTTCCACTTATTTGTTATTAGAAAAAACAAAGTAGTTGCAAATCACTGGCAAACATTTGTTGACTAAAGAGGGACTACACAATTTTTGCGACTACGAAATGACTCCTTTTAGTGTTGTAGTTGCAAAGTAGTCATTCTTTTGGTGAATCTTAATTAATTATTTTGCCCCCTAATTTTTCACAAAGTTAGTTAAGGTACCCGCTCTTTTTTTTTGGTAAAAAAACAGTGGCTAAATTTGTGACTAAAGAGCAAATACTCATCATTTGCGACTACATTATGACTATATAATTTTTATAATCAATATTAGTCTCTATTTTTGTTAATTTGAAATTGTAAATTTTGCCCCTAAGTTTTCACGAATTTGTTTTACATACCCGGTCTTATGTCGTTGCAAATTATCTCATTTTCTGGGACGACATAGCGAAAATTTCTTATTTGTGACTATTTTGTGACTCTTGCAAAATTCGTAAGTAATGTCTTCGATTGCAGAATTGCGAATACTTTAATTGGTCCAACAATATATTGATTCTCATATTGATACTTCAAGCAAAAATCTCTTATATTCCCTTATATTCAATTGATATACTCAAACTCATGTTTATTCTCAATTGATATTTTTCTTTTAATTGATTATCTTCTTCAGCCGATCTTCTTCATCCTCAAACTCAATCTCAATTTTAAACTCAATCCCACTCTCAAACTGAAGGTTCTCTATTGATTTCTCAAACTCAACTCTCTCTAATGGCTGGAACTGGAAAAGCTTTGAGAGGTCCTAGTGGTAGAACCAGAAAATCGACCCGACTTCAATCTTCTTCTCACATAATTCCTTTAATTTTGATGAACTCTAGTACTTCTAGAGGGTGAGTTTCCATTCCTTCACTCCCGATTCAGTACAATCATTCAACTAATACTCCCACACCACAACCACCAAATTTAGTCCCGGGGATAGCACATGTGAGGGGCTTTGATCCTCCAAAGGTGCATCTTATCAACTCTCCACCGCCGCAAAACATCAATTCTCCTCTGCTGTAAAATCAAAACGAGCATATAAATATTGATTATTTACTTTGTTGTCCCTACTGTGAGCTATTGTAACACCCGTTTTGACACATAGGCCAAGACAACATGTTATTTCTTACTCTCGCCTATAATGTTTTCTTTTAAAATTCACCAAAAACGAAAACTTCTGAAAATATACTAACCTGAGAAAAAAGTGAGTAAAACAAGTTTTACCTAGTAAGGAAATCCTTTCGCCTATTAGAAAATAGAGAACTTTCGAATCCAATACAATAATCATCATAAAACATAAACTAGCAATCATATAGTCTGTTTTACTTGTCAAGATATAACATACATACCTTTCTCCTTTCCAATAGAAAGATACTAAACATCGTCTAGGTTCATCTTTGGCCACCAGCCAACCACGATTAAGCCACTACATCACAGAATTAATGGCTACCGACCATCCATGGTAACTTTACAGCCAGAATTCATTACACAAATTCTATTAAAGGAAATCATTGCTTCATCTAGTATTTGAAACATCCACAGTATAAGCCTCTTCATTTTGGAATCCACAACTACTGATCATTCCCATCTCAAGATTTCATAAACATAAACATCTTTTAAGTAATGTTATACAATATTACATAACAATACAACAGATCACACCCTTACCATAGCCACAAGATCATAATAACTCATCAAACATCAAATCATATCATCATAAAATTACATCTAAACAATCAGATCTAAGCATAAATGTCATGAATCATGAAGTATAACAAAAGAAAATGATAGTATGCTTCTGCAGATCCCACCCTTACCATAGCCACAAGATGACGGAGACAACTCATGCTTTCCTCTTTCCCTTTCCCTAGAATAGCAGTTCATTGACCTTCAAGGTTCATTACTCGTATTTTGGATCTGGAAAAGGCACTAGAAAGCTGAAAACAAGGGATTTCCAGTGATTTATAGATCGATTTCTAACTCTTTCTAGCTTGATGATAAACTGCTTCTGAAGTTGACTACTCGCGAGGTTCAATCTACATAGAACTAATTCTGTTAAAAAAGTGTAACTTTAAGGCCGTAACCCTAATTAGATATCTACTTTCATCTATGGCTATATCTAGGTGTTGTACATATCTCCAGAATGTTTCATCGAAAAAGGAATCTGTTTCCTCATTCGTTTGATTGTTCTCCAAAAATTGGTCGGATATGTCTCCAGACTGCATCTAGGCCTACGCGTTTGGGTTTGGGTTTGGGTTTTGATCGGGTCTTTTGGATTTAGGGTTATAGGTCCCAATCATGTATTTTTATTTTTTTTGGTTGGATTTGGTTCAAGTAATTTTGCGTTCGGATCTGTTCTAAGAAATTTTTAGGAAATCGGTAATTGCCCAAATATCCATTTATTATGGTTTGGATTGGATACTTTTTACCCGATATACTTTTAAAATAGCCGAAGTAACCAAAAATGATTTGAATCTTAGGCATAAATCATCTACTAAACAAAAGATTTCAAAATTTACGCCCCGTAAGAAATTTATCATTTTTGCATATAGTATAAGAACAGTAAAACATACCCCCACTCCTGCTGCAAACTTGGCCACGATATCCCTTGTATGTTCATAGATCATGTTGTACATCCACGCCCGATGATATGATAATTATAATTTCCCGCCTTTATTCTTTTAATAATTTTTTCTTTCAAATTCCTTTTTCGTTTCTACAAATGAGAGGAGAAAACAATGGTTTGTATTTATAAAGATATTTTGAGACTACTTTGTCACTAAACAAGGAATCTTTTGAGACTCCGTAATGTAGTTACTAAAATTAATTACACCGACCACACACATATGGAACATGCGCTGTATACCGGTAAATTAGCCACTTAAACACAACTCTTCTGACATTGCAAAGTTGAGTCACGAAGGAGTCACAACCAATCAGCCACCACTTTGCTACCACATTATTTTTATTAAATTTGTGACTACCAATTTGCGACTACATAAAATTAGTTACAAATCCATAGTTCTTTATCCACAATTTTGTGACTACTTCATTTCTTCACAAATGTGTCTCTAATGCGTGGTAAATAAGCCACTAAATTGTAACCTCGTGTTTTGGTCCTACATTTGTAACTAAATTGCGATTGCTTTTTTTGGAGTTACAAAATAGTCGTAAATTTGTTACGAAGTAGTCACTCTTTATTGCGATTACAGTTGTAGTCTCAAATTGTAGTGGCAAAACGATGGGGAATTGACTCAGAAGAATTTAAAGCTATTGAAAAGAAAATTTGCTGGTCCTTATTATTCTGGGTCAAATTACCTGTTGAGAAATTAGACCGATATTTCATAAAAAAATTTCTTTTTCATTTTACGTTTTGGATATGATACGTATAGAATTTGATTTTTATAGTTTATTAATTATGAATTTCTTCTAACATAAATATTTTATGTGTATCAATCACACCATTGGGATCCCTTACTCACCGAGTAAGTGAGAGATCACTTTCATACCATTAGCATAAATTGGATGAAAGGAATGGTGTCCCGAGCAAACTGAACGGGAAACGACCAAAATGGATTGGTGCGATTGTAACACCCCCGATCATTTCTAATCAAAGGTGCTATAATGATATTTAGAATATCTCATACAAAGCTTCCGAACGAATCCAATGCCTCAGATGAAACATCCTTAGCACCATTCCTACTTATCCTCATTCCTAGCTTTTCAACCGGAACAAGAGTTCGTAGTTAGTTTAGCTCGGACAAAGCCAAATATCATACCGGAACTTAAGTCGTAATATACAAAACCTTTAACTTTATTTACTTAAGTTCCAAAACCACATTTCAAACTTTCATAAGTATATGTGCGCACAACAAAATCCATAAAACATTAAGTCATTTACGACATACATTTTTACAAAAAGGCCAACTCTACACCGACTTTATTTCGTTCCTTCTTTAACTTCGCTTTCTCTACCGCTTTCCTGCAAGGAAGGAGAATGAATAAGCAACTAATTTGCTTAGCGAATTCGGGTGCCTATCATGCATAAAATGATCCCACCAAACCCCAAACAAAATCACATCACATGGATCATTCTCGTTCTCATTCACCATCTGCAACATCCATATTCCTTAGTTCGTTCATCCTTTTACCTCGCCAACACACAGTCACTCAGACTGAGCGTGCTAACGATCCTGAATCTCGTTCATCATCTTACCTCATTCGAATGCAACCACTAAGGTTGAACATGCCGAGTGATCCGAACAACGCATCGTCATACGACATATGGCTGGTGGTAGCGACCCAATCCCCCGTATGTATCACGATAGAGCGAGCTACGCCCACAACGTACTGCTCTCATCGGACTAAGGACATATAGATCTATTTCACCGAGCACGCTTCACGCGCCTCGGAATCACAGCCGCGCACGCCTCACTGCGTACTGCGCTGACCACACTTAAACACATGCATCATACCACACGAAATTATGCATGTTTCAATCCATCTCAAGCCACTTTACTTGGCTACTCAACCAATTTCCAGTGGTGAATCAATTTAATTCAAGTCTCGGCAACAAGAAATTCATCAAGTAAACCACCAAATAATTCCACCGAGAACTTAACATACTAACCATTTAGTATTCATGCATCTTACATCTTATTCATGTATATGCATCATTCACCACGAAATAAACAAAGAAAAACCAAACTCACAGTCTAGGTTTAGGCAATACTGTTCTGCCGACCGAATAAACTTGTCTGCGGAACAGAAATTCTTCCGAAAATCAGTATTTTCCTTGTCTTTTCTCACGAAATCCTCTTCTTTTTCTCTCCGCGAATTCTTCTCCACACTTAGAATTTCTTAGAGATTTTTGCAAACTTCATGAGAAAGGAAGTGGACTAATATTTATAGGATTAGAAGACTTAAGGTGAAAGAAATCTCAGCTCCAAACTTGGTGACACCTCCTCCATGAGTCATCAAGAAGACTTCATAGGAGGGTAAGCCCAGCTGCTTGCCACCACCTTCCTCCTAGGTTGCTTCCCATAAGCACCTAGCCACCACCTATCTGCTAGGCTACTTCACAGAAGCACCTCACCACCACCTACCTGCTAGACTACTTCACAGAAGCACCTCGCCACCACCTACCTGCTAGGCTACTTTACAGAAGCACCTCGATTCCTCTTAACCGGTCTAACTCTTTCTCCCGCTTAGTTTTTCTCATTCCGACTAGTCTACCAATCACAATCAATTATCTTACAATGGATTCCTTCTTTCCGAGGCTGCCTTACTTTGTTGGGTCACCACTTACTCCAAATTCCCACTTTTCCGTCCATAACTTCCTTATGCTCTAGGGAAATTCTCGTTTTGTTCCCGGTTTAAAGAAAGGGTCACTACAGCGATGCTGGAGGAATTGATGTGTCAGTATTAGGCTACAGAGGAGGCTTATGAGGGGAGTAGTAATGCATCAAACTCTCGAAACTCTCCGCGTGTTGGACTTGGAATGCATATTTACCTTTCGGATCAAAAGTCAAATTTATGGATTCAATGTGAATTGGTAAGTTAAATATCAGTTTAATTACATTTTAAAATTAAAAATTTACTGTATTAAACCGCCATGGTAGTAGCAGCACTTCTTAGATCAAAATATGTCAATGCGTGTACATGTCCAGAACCCAAGATGTCCTATTTATTATGGTCGATGAATACATCGTAAGGATTACTTACTAGAAGGGGTGGAAGAAAAAAGAGTTGGCTGTAGCTTCAGCCCAAGGAACAAAAGAATCATCACACTGGATTTTGCCCATATACCTACACATTTTGCAGTTCGCAAACCCATGGACAGTTTATCATTTGGAAACAGAGAAAGATGAGTTGGGTAATGACTGGTACAAATACGTTTTTCTCGCATTGGGAGCAAGTCTTGCAAGAATGAAACATCTTCATTGCATAGATGTAGTGGTCGGGATGCATTTTCATGGGAAATAAAAAGGGTGTCTTTTTATAGCTAGTGGGCAGAACACAAACTTCCAAATTTTCCTCCTTGCCTTTGCGGTGGTGGACAACAAGAACGATGACACATAGAATTGGTTTATGAAGAAGCTTAAAGTTTGTTATCGGATGGAGAGGACATGACATTTTTCTCTGATCGCCACCAGTCAATATACAAAGCACTTAGGACTGTGTACCCCCAAGCTTGGCATGGGGCATGTTTTGTACACCTTTTCCAAAATGTTAAGACGAGGTACAAATAGAGGAAGGTTTCTCCTCTAGTTTGGCACACATGAAACATGTTCAGAGTGAGGGATTTTAATGAACTTGACTAAAGGAGGGATGTCGAGTGTTGGAAATATGTAGAAGATATTGGCGTTGAACACTGGACCCATGCTCACTTCTAAGAGAACCAATTTAATCTCATGTCTAGCAACATATCTAAGTCATTGAACAAGGCGCTTCTCCCTGCCTGAGGCAGCCCCATTGTGGCCTTGCTAGATTTTATATGTAAAATGATAAGTAGAGAGATAGCTGTGAAGAGAATGAAGATATCAAAACTTATGCTTGGTGACATACCAAATGCGGTTGAAAAGCAATGTCTGAAAAATTTTAAAGACTTTAAGGGTTCTACTGTTATAGATGCAACTCTTTGAGATTTCGAGGTTGAGGATAAAGATGGCGGAAGGTATCATGTCACGCTTCAAAGTAAGACCTGCTCTTGTATGGAGTTTGAGACACTGAGCATCCCTTGTAGGGACGCCTTTTTTGTAGCACATATAAGGGTGTTCGACTACAAAACTTTGATTGGAAGTGAGCACAAAGTCCCAACTTTGGCTGATACTGTGGGAGGCTTGGTTCTTCAATACTATTTCTGTACATATGTTCTATATATTATTTTATTGTCGAGTAAGACACTACATAAAAGCTTCATTGATAGCAGATAACAATAGCACGGTTTTCGTATTGCTATTGTAGATGGGGTATACAATTTTGGTTACTAAGCCCGAAAATCTATGAGCAGAAAGCCAAAATCAATTAGTCTGCCAACACTTAGCCAAATAACTTACTAAATCGACAAAACTTAGCCAAATATGTAACTAAATTGCCAACACTGAGCCAAAATAATGACACTTAATGAAATAATGACACTTAAGTCATTTCTCACATTTCCCACCTTTCACCTAAAAACTATTGACACAACCTCTGAAACCTAAACCACCTCTCAGTCTCACTAATCTCTCTTCGAAGCAATCTCTAAGCTCGCCTTTGAGTCTGACAAAGCTAGCTGCATCCACTAAGCTGGTTGTCGGTCACTATTTTGTCTTCTGTCACCGTCACATTGTCCATCTCAGTCCGAATTGAGCTCAAATCGAAGGTATTTGTGTCTTACTGTTAGTTCTTTATTTCTTTCTTTCACTTCCTTACTTTTAATCTATCAATTTATGCGTGAGTGTAGCAAAAACATGTTTTGATTTTTAGGGGTTATTTGCATCTGTTTTGTTAAATTTGTTATATGTTTTGCATGTCTCTATTCGTAGCCATTGTGGAACCTATTTCTCTTATTAGTGTTTATGGGATTTGATTTAGATGTAGCTGAGTATAGAAAATGAGTAATTTCTTTTTGAAAGTTTATATTTTTTGGATTTCAAGTTCATATGTTCTTTTTAACTCTATAAACCATCAAAATCGACACTTTACTCTTGATTTGATTGTCTACAAAACTCTATTTCTATTCAGTTTTTTTCAAATACATCTAATTTGTGACATTACTTTCAATTATTTTAGTGGTTAGCCTTAAGCTTTTGTTGAATCTGTTAATATTTTTTGCAAGTATTGTTGATTGCTATACTGAAGTTAAAACTTTCCTTTGGTAGAAATCACACAATAGGTTAGTACCATCTTCCAAATTTTTTAGTATTAAAATTGGTTCAATTAGCACATTGTTAAGTATGTGATTTGTTTCTTTGTTTACTTATGAGATGTATTGTTTTTTATTTTGTTTATTTGGTTAAATGTGACAAGTTTGAAACAAGCTCATACGTGTTTGATACTTGGTTAGTTTCATACTTATGTTGAGAGATTGGTTAAATGGTCTAAGATTTGAGTTATTGTCTTAATTGAAACCTTTTATTAGACATGAATGTTTCATTGACATTCAAACACTGCTACATTTACTTTCATATTCTCCCTCAGTTCCTAAATTATTGATGTTTAGGATTTTTACACAAATTAAGAACAAAGATCATTAATTATAAATACATTATTTTCTCTAACAAAAAATAATTATTTAATTATGAACCAATAGTAATTCATAATTTCAAATATTCTCATGATTACTTATTGAAGTTTACAAAATTTTAACAATAATTAGTTAAAAGTGTATAGAAAATCAATCTTTGTGGAACAAGAACAAATTTTAGAAAATCATTTTTTGGGAACGGAGATAGTATTGCTTATTGTTTGAATTTTTTTTACCAAAGGTCGTAATTAAGGTTAAAAGTTAGAACATATAATGCTGGACAAGACATTGGTGCATTTTTGCAAGTAGGAATTTAATTATATAATTTAGGTGAAAGTGAGGGAATATGTAGGCTTTAAGAGTTTGTTTGTTTGTTTTCATTTAATTATGAACTAAAGATTCGATCCTGCTTATGAGAGAGGTGCATGGAATTTTATACGGGTTGTGTTTATGGTCTTAGGAGATATTGATGTGATAATATGCCCATACATCGACTGTCAGAATGTAGATCGTCATTCAGCCAGTAATGTAGTTTATCCTCTTGTTTCAAGGGAAATGGATGAGGATTACAAGATGCAGATGGATTGGTATCATCATGGAGAAGTAAATAACTTAGGTGCTGAAGGTGAAAGAAAAGCAAGTTAGTGGAATGATGAGATTTCAGGGTTATATAAAACTGCTGAATAATAGATGAAGAGTTGGCTACTGAGTGTCAGTTAGATGAGATTGCAGAGGTGAGGACAAAAAAGAAGATTAGTTTCTTGCAAAGCTAGCAGATGCTGACACCATTATATCCAACATGTGTAAACCATAGCAAGTTATCAGCTATTGTGTCAATGTTTTGAGTTAAGACACATAATGGATTGTCTGACAAGAGGTTCAATGATTTGCTTGAGACATTGACGGATATGTTACCTTGGGATAATGTTCTTCACGCAAGCTAGTATGATGTGAAGATATTTCTGAAGTCTTTTGATATGGGTTATCCAAAGATTCATGCTTGTGAAGTTAAGAAGGGTGGAAGATTAACATTCACACTGGTGAAGTTAAGAAGGGTGTCCCACAGAAAGTGATGCGGAATTTCCAAGGAAGCTACACTCGAAGAGCCAATTGATAATTCTTGAAGCGTGAAGACGTTTATGACTCAAATCAAAGGTGTATAAACCCATGTCCAAGCCCCATGTTTAACTGTTCAAGCACTTTAGATGGTGGATTCTTAAAGGATGAGAGGTGAGTATGTATCAATGTAATGGTGTATAAACCAAAGACCAAAATGATAAACCTTAGATATGACTAAACAAGAAAGATCAAAAGAGTTCCAAAGGTACAAAGGAGATTTCTAAAGAGAATTGATATTTGATTAAAAGAAACGGTGTTTCCTTATTCCATCTTTAGGCCAAGAGATTATAAAGAGTTTAATCGGCCAAGAGATGCATCAAACCTAGAAAATCAAAGGTCCTACAAACTTTAAAATAAATAATAAAGAGTTTGACTAGATAGTTAGATAGAAAATAAAGAGTAAAAAAATCGCCAAAATATCTCCTCGGCATTAAGTGGAGACATCTCTTCTTGGGCTGGCCTTTCTTGAACTTAGAACAAATACAAAATTACTTATAAGCGTTTGAGAACCAAGTTTGCCTCAGTAAAACCTTTCTTAGAAAACTCATTTGGATAAAACTAAAGACAAGGAAAAAGGAACAAACATTGGTCTCAAAGCGCATTTAGTATTCTTCTCTTGATGTTGGTCCTTATTAGTATTTGTGTCCATCACGTCTTTAACTAAACCTACAAGTGCATCCTTTAGCCGCGTAGTCCTATCTCTTGTCATTGGTCCATCTGGTTCTTGTAATGCATCCTCCTCATTAGTCCTTCCCATGATCATATCAGAAACCCTCCTCTTGAAAAGGATTTGACCTCAAATAAACTTCATCGCAACAAAATGAATCAAGTAAGAGACTTTGAATTTAGTATAAAGAACGCTCTTGACCTTACTTGATCTCACATAGAAATTAGAGTGTTTCCTCATGGTGTACTCTCACAGGCCTTTGGCTGTGTTTTCCTGAAACTCTCACTCTCTTTTTGGTGTTTAGTGTTTGGTTGGTCACTCTTTTGATTGTTTTCGTTCTCTAGGTGTAACTGAACACAGTAGATCTCTTGCGGTATTATGGGGTTAAGCGTGACCTTTTTCCGATTGAATTCAAATGTATGCTTGTTAGTGAAACTATTATGAGCTACCTTACGGTCATACTACCAAGGCCTTCCAAAAATAATGTGTGCGGCCTCCATTGGCAAAACATCACACAACAGCTCATCCGTATACTTCCCAAATGTTGGTTTAGAGTAACTCGGCTTATCTTATTTCACATAACGCGGTCGTGAGTCAGAACCGAATGGTTAGCGTGAAATGTTGCTCCTACGATCTTGATCTATTGCTCCACTAGGATGGCCTTATGCAACATCTCCTCGAGTCCCACATAATGCTCCATTTCCAACCTATCTTGTATCTCACGGTTCAATCCTCCTAAGAACCTAGCCATAGTTCCTTCACGGTCTTCATCAATATGAGCTTTGATCCTTAGAGACTCCATTTCTTGAAAGTAGTCTTCTACTACTCTATTCCCTTGTGCTAGCCTCCTTAGTTTGTGATGTAACTCACGGTGATAATAGTTAGGCACAAATCTCTTTCGCCTGATCGTCTTCATTTCATTCCATGTTTCAACAAGATACTCTCCATTTCTCCTTCTGCTTGTCACAAGTTGATCCCACTAATTGATGACATAGTCATAGAACTCGGTTACGTCTACTCTAACCTTCTTGTACTCGTTGTAGTCTTGACAATCAAAGACGTCTATCTTCTTCTCCCATTTTAGATAGGCTTCTGGATCATTCTTTCCATGGAATAGAGGTATCTTCAGTTTCAACCCTCCTAGGTTATCATCTCGGCATCTGTCTTCTCTAGCATGTCTAGGATATCACTGAATTCCCATAGAAGAATTTCCATCTCTTACCATAGTAGTCCATATCTCCCTTAGCCTCAACCCGGATTGGTCTTCGTCGGTGCCTTTCCCTTTGTTGTGGAGCGGCTTGAGGTCATCCTTGTTGTGCTTCTATTCTCACTTCCTCCAGTGCTACATAGAATCCATTCTTCTCAATTCTCATCAACCGCTTCATCTCTCTCATCATTGCTTGCACTTGCAGATTAGAAATCATTGGTTGCTCTTCCTCTTCACGATTGCCTTCACAATTTTCTTCGTTATTAGAGATGGTGTTCCCTGAAAAATCAAAAAATGGATTAGAAGTAAAGGTTCCTCACAAGTGTTTCGCTCGAGTGTTTCTCTCAAAGTGTTTCACTCATATGTTTCATCTAACAATCTCTCACGATTCACTAAGCAAATCTATGAAAGTTCTAATTGAACTAGTGATCTTTATCCTATAGAATAATCTCAAACGCCAAAGAAATCACTCTAGTTCCTCAATGGTTTTTTTCAAACGGTCAAGCGATTCAAAGATGATCAAATGATCAAGCAAATAATCAACCAAACAAACCTAAATATTTTGAATGACAGAAAGAAAAAATGATAGAGTGGAAAGATAGAAACCCTAACGATCATATTTTTTTTTTTCTTTTTAATACATATATATATATATGGATTCTTTGATCTCTTTTTTTATAAAATTTGATCGCTAAAACTATTTTAGAAAGAAAGAAAATAAAATTTCGAGAAAAACAATAAATTTAAAGGGGTGCGAAGCAAATACGTAACCACCATGTTTTGTTGAAATGATGAAAGGGTGCAAGTGGTGATCAATCAAATGATGATCTAATGATGATGATGATCAGGATTGATCGAGTAAGGGCCGAGTGATAAAAATACGTGATGATCGGTGGTGATGATCAAACAATCGGTTGGTGTTCGGCGTGATGATCAAGTAATGAAAGCGATTATCGGGTGGTGAAGAGGTGATGATCGTATGTTGATGAGTAATGAAATTGCGGGACGAAGAAAGGGATCAATTGATGATGATCGATGAAAGAGCGTGATGATGAGGATGATCGGTAGAAGTTGGTGGTGATGCTCAGAATGATGAAATGAAATGGTGGTGATGAAGATAAAAGGGTACAATGATGTTGATGATCAGGTGAAGATCTTAAAGTGATGCTATGATACCAGATGATGCAGAATTCCCAAGGAAGCTACACTCGAAGATACGATTGATAATCCTTGAAGAGATGAAGGCGTTTATGACTCAAAACAAAGGTGTATAAACCCATGTCCAAGCCCATGTTTAACTGTTCAAGCACTTTAGACGGTGAATTCTTAGAGGATGAGAGGTGAGTATGTATCAGTGAAATGGTGTATAAACCAAAGACCAATACTCGTGCTTGAACTTCTAAAAATCTTAGAACAATAGAATGGCCTCACAACGTTTTGGTCTACGTTTGATTAACCAAAATGATCTCTTGGATATGATACACCAAGAAAGATCAAAAAAAGTTCCAAAGGAACAAAGGAGATTGCTAAAAAGAATCGATATTTGATTAAAACAAAAGTTGTGTCATGATCCATCTCTAGGACAAGAGATTATAAAGAGTTTAACCGGCCAAGAGATGCATCAAACCTAGATATTCAAATGTCCTAAAAACTTTAAAATAAATAACTAAGAGTTTGACTAGATAGTTAGATAGAAAATAAAGACATAAAAAATCGCTAAAATATCTCCTTGGCATTAAGTGGAGACATCTCTTCTTGGGCTGGCCTTTCTTGAACTTAGAAAAAATACAAATGGGCTTATAAGCTTTTGGGAACCAAGTTTGCCTCATTTAAACTTTTCTTGGAAAACTCATTGGAAAAAACCAAAGACAAGGAAAAAGGAACAAACATTGGTCTCAAAGCCCATTTAGTGTCCTCTTGTTCTTGCTTGTATTGAAACCAAAGTGATGTGATATTTGTCTTCATTAGTCTTTGAGTCCATCACTTGTTGAACTAAACCCACTAGTGCATCCTTCAGCCGCTTAGTCCTAACTCTTGTCATTGGTCCATTCGGTATTTGTAATGCATCCACTTCCTTAGTCCTTTCCATGATTGTATCAGAAAGTATTAAGGTACTTTCTGATAATTCTACGGCTCTAGAGAATGTTTAAGTCTGAAGAAAAGAACATCAGGCTTGAACTTTCTACATATGGATTTAACCTTTCAACTTGAAGAATACTAGGTATAGCTGTTGACATGTTCTGTTTGTCAACTATAATTTGGCTCCTTACCTATTTATCAAGAAGGAAAACATCAAGATAACATTGCTTATTCCTTGTCCACAGTACCTGGTAATAGTATTGATGTCTACTTAGAACCCGTTATAGAGGATCTATACCATATATGAAACAAGTGAAAGTTAACCTATAATGACTTTAGTATAACTACTTTTACTCTTAAGACAATGTTTCTTTGGACTATTAGTGATTTTCCTGTAAATGGGATTTCCTTTATGTGGGAAGACACACTGATAGTATATGGTAAACATTTAGCATAAAACATGTTTATATGTGCCATAGAAAGGGTTTGCACCGACACATCATTATAGGGGAAAAATTCATGGTTTGATGGGAAAATTGAACATGTAAGAAAGGGTAGGATCATCACTGGTCATAATATTTCCCAAAACTTGAAAATTTTCAAAAATGATTTCGGAAATGTTAGCCAATCTAGAAGGAAGAGAAAATGGCTTAATGTGTTGGATTCAGAACTGATAGTGAGGATGTTCTAGTGATCTATTGAATTTTTCCATCATTTAGTTTGCATTTCTCATAAATTTCTTGTGTTTCCATTGCATATTTAGATCTTTAAGTGTATGTATGCATATATTTATTGTTTTATAGGTATTGGAGTTAGCTATGCAACAAGAAGGATCATTTGTTTTAAAATATTTTTTTTAGCCACTTTTGGATTTTAAGAAATACTTGGTAAGAATCTATTGAAGTCATGTTATCAATTCTTGTTTTCCTCTTAAATCTTTCACTACTTATCTCTTAAATCATAATTATGCAATGATCACATATATTGCTTTGTATTTTATGATTTCTAGTGAGTAGTCTTTTAGATGAGTAAAGGATTGGTTGATTATGATGGTTTGATGGATTGATGATGATGTTTAGGACTAGATCTTAGGTTATCCTTCATTTAGGTTGATAGTAATGGTAGATTTAAGCTTATAACTTACAATATAGATCAATAAGATTTCAAGCCTGGAAGGTGTTCGATGATATGTTTGAAAGAACCTAAATGAGTTTTTCTACCATAGTCTATGGAAGCAGTTGATTAGGATGATTAGTGGTTGGATTATACTTGATTATTAATACACATTGATTACTTAATTATGAACGTAAGTTGCTGATGATTAAATGATTAATGAATAGATTAGTACCATGGAATCGGATTACTCTTGATTAGTGATATATAACCAAAGATAGTGTTCAAAGCATGTTCCTAGCATCATTAAAATTCATCATCTCATCTAAATCATTACCATTCCATTGACTTGTCGTTTTCCTTTATTTAATTTAAACCAATTTTACTCTTTTCCGCTTTTATTTCATTTCAAATTTGGTTTCCAAAACACAAAATTATATTTGCTTAGATTGAAATGAAGTTTGTATTCTTAGTGGGTTGATCTTGTTTCGCTATGGATTCGACCCTTAAGTGCTATGCACAATAGGTTTATTAGATACACCAGTTGAAAAACAACTTATCATGAAGTGAATAAGAAGAAGAGGAAGCAGTTGAAGTAGACAAAAGGAGTTATCAAGATGGAAGAAAAGGTCAATCTTTTTCAAGCTTCCTTATTGGGTGGTATGTTCTATTGTCATATAGTTGAATTTTTTATTAATTGATCAATTAAGCTTCATTAAAATTGATTTTGATAGATGTATTTATATTGTGTAGGAACTCCCGGTAAGGCATAATTTGGATGTAAATGCATGTGGATTGCCGGGGAAAACACTTACCAATTTGGCGCCGTTGCCAGGGAAACAAGCAATTGAACACTAGGATTTTATTTCATTTCGAGACTAAGTTTTTTTTTTTTTGATACTCACAATTTATCTTTGTATTCTCTTTTGTGCTTTCATTGTGTATACAATGGCGAAATCAACAAGGTGAAGTTCTTGACTTTGTTGAGGTTTTGATTCAACTTAAGAGAGAAAATAGAAGGGAGGCGAGAGAGAGAAGAGCTAGAGAACAGTTAGAACACTTAGCACGTTTAGGCATGGAAGACAATCTCCTTCCACTGGGTTTTGAGGATACTGTTGATCAAGAGGGGGCTGAACAAGGTAATGGTGCGGACCAAAGACCGGACCAAAGACCGATTCATCCTGAAAGGAACCTAAATGTGATTGTAACATTTGATGAGCCCAACATCAATGGGAATCGAGACAGAATTTGTCCACCACCAGTGAAAAACAATAATTTTGAGATCAAGACTACTTTCATCAACATGATCCAAGGTGGCAAGTTTCATGAGTTTCCAATGGAGGATCCTTTAGACAACTTGGACCAATTCAATCGTTTTTGCGGACTGGTAAAGTTAAATGGTATTTTCGAGGACGCTTTTAAGATAAGATTATTCCCACTTTCTCTTTGGTGATAAGGCACACCAATGGAAAAAGCATTTGCCTCACAACTCCATCACATCTTGGGATGAATGCAAGAGAATATTCTTGGGAAAGTTCTTCTCTACTTCACAAACGGCTCACCTTAGGAATGAGATTTCCAGATCTGCCCAATAGGAGAATAAGAGCTTTAATGAAATATGCGAAAGGTTCAAGGGCTACACATCATAATGACCTCACCACGATTTCTTCAAAGAGTCATTATTTTCAAATATATATTGTGGTATGTTACCAAAAATTAGAATGCTCTTGGATACAACAAGTAACGGTTACTTCTTGGGTCAACAAACGGATCAAAGTATGATCTTGATTGAAAATCTTGCCATGAGTGACGAGAATTATGGTGAAGACTATGATAGGTTTATAAGGGATAGTGGTGGTCATGATGATCAAAAAAGAAGAGACATAAAGGTTTTGAGTGAGAAGTTTAACAAGTTGATGCAAGCCACACAAAGGTAAGTTAACTATGTGGGTGAGTTTGATAGATATAATAAGGTTATCAAGAGATGGGTGTTGGTGTTGATGGTATTGAAACGGTTCAAGAAGAGGTCAATAATTTGGGTGACCAAGGAGGGTTCCAATGAATACTTTTAACCAAAAATTCCAACCAAGACCATTTGTTAACTTCCAACCAAGGCCCCAAACCTCACACTAATCCTATCAACCTTATCAAACCAAAAACCAACAATATCCAAAAAATAACCAAGCCAACCAATATTTCCAACCTAGACCTCAATACACCTACCCTACCCAAACTTTCTTCCCAAACCAAAACATACCAAAACCAAGCACCACCACCAAACCAACCAGTTAAAGAAGATCCTAACACTCTAGTTCTGAAGAAACTACTTGAAGACAAAACTAAAAGGACTTTAGAGATAGGCAAAAGGATGGACGGGATGAACTCGAGAATGGAAGGCATGACTCGAATATGGATGGAGTGTATAATGACTTGCATGCCAAATTTGAAAGTTTATTTTCTTCTATCAAGATCCTTGACAACTGAGTTGCTCAAGTATTTACATCATCTAAGAGGCTCATGAATTCACTTCCTGGTAAAATCAAAGTTAACCCCAAGTAATTTTGTAATGCCATCTTCTCAAGTAGTGAGGATGGGGTTAAGACCATGAGCCACATAACAAAAATAAAGGATTGTGATGTTTATGAGTATGAAAAGGTAATATAGGAACTTTCTAGGCTCTCTATGGCGAGAATGGTGAGAATTTGGCTAGTGAGAGTGAAACAAAGTTAAAGTGATCACCAAAGTAGCAGATGAGGTGTTCAAAAGGGTTGAAATGAAAGATGCACCACAAGATAAGCTTCTTTCATATGAGCCTTCACTCCCATTTCCTGGGGGAGTTCTCACCAAGGCTAAAAAGAATGTCCATTCAAGCTTCAAAGATAACATGGGCAAAATAGGAGTACCTTTGACTCCTATGAAAAGCTTGCACCAAGTTCATCTCCATGTAGAGTTCATTGAAGCCATTTTAGCTAACCAAGTTCCTCTCCATTTAGAGTTCATTGAACTCCCCCATTTCCTGGGGGAGTTCTCACCAAAGCTAAAAAGAATGTCCTTTCAAGCTTCAAAATAGCATGGGCAAAATAGTACCTTTGCATCCTATGAATAGCTTGCACCAAGTTCCTCTCCATGTAGAGTTCATTGAAGCCATTTTAGCGAACCAAGAGAAAGTTGAAGAGGTGATGGAAGTGTCTAAACCACCAAGCGCAACACCTCTTGAACCCAAGAAATTTCCAAAGCTTAAAGATTGTGATACATTCATCATAAATTGTTCTCTAAGAGATTTAGAGCTTGATAATGCTTTGTGTCATTCCGATGCTAGTGTGAATGTGATTGCTCTTGAAATGATGAAGTGTCTTGGGATCAAAGAGATAAAGAAATACTCATCTGCAGTAATGTATGTGGATGCTTCTTTGAAATCTCCACTTGTGTTGATTGAGGAATATCCTCTTAAGGTCAGAGATTGCTTAGTCCCAATGGACGTCATGGTGTTGGAGAGAGGACAACCCGACAAGCTTTCTCGTATTCTTGGAACTCTATTCCTCAACATCATGGGAGTGAGGATCGACTTCCCAAACAAGATAGTGACACTTCTCCATGTGAATCCAAAGGTCTTTTATCCAATCAAGTATCTACAAAAAGTTTTGGAACAATCGCCAATGAAGAATTGGAAAGAAAGGAAACACTCAAAATTTTGAATGTGAAAAACCAAGAGACTCTAAATCTTGATGAAGAAATTTTGGATGGTGAAATCTTATACTATTTGTTTGATGATCATAAAGTATGTGCTAAAGAGGAGCATTTAAGTAAATCCAAGCTAATAATTTAAAACCACAAGAAGAAGACAAAAGCTACCCAACCTCACTCTCTTGGCAAATTCTCCAATGCCTACATCTTCAATGACCTTAACACCTTTCAGGTATATTGATGGAATGGTTGAGTGCAAGATCAAGAGCAAAGGTGATCCCAAACCTTTCGCCACAGCAATAGTGATTTAAGCACCGAGTTTAAAGGAGAAAGAACCAAACTTCAGCAAAAATTTCATTAAAAATGTGCTTAAGATCAAGATCATCGATTGGGGACCAAGCTCCAAGAATAGATTCCATTCAAAAACTTATCCGCCACTCTTCCTCCCATCAATGGACTAACCTGAGTCCATCTTTTCGAGTTAAGGTACAATTCACTTCTTCCGTATATAGTTTTCGTTTTTCTATCTTTTGCATTTTATGTTTTTTGTCTCTTTCTTTAATTTTATTTCACACTGAAACAGTGTGTAGAGGGTTTGGGGGAGAGACCCATCTACTATCATGTGTTCATTTTTTTTTTCTATTTTTCTTGAGTCTTACATTGTACATAAACCTATGCATTGAAAACAGCCAAAAAGTTGAAAATTTTCAAAAACATAAAAAGCATGTAGTATCATTTGCATATTACGATTGAGTCTAGAAACATATAAGTTTATTATGCATATGTGATATTTTCCTTGTAAAAATTCATGCTTAGGATTATGATCATTGTACTTAATCATGGTTATTTGTTGCTTAAGCATCTTTGAAAAAATGAAAAATCCTTGTTTGGACCTTTGCATCTTTCGTAATACAACTTCTACTTTCGTGAAGCTTGCATAATCTTTGAAGCATCTCTATGAACTTGGAGTTAATTTGAATATAATTCTTGCTTAGGTAGTTTAAATGCATTCTCATGGTTGACTATAAATCACATTTGATTGATTTAATTAGTGAGGCCTACCTATAACTCACATTTGATTGATTGAGTTTTCTTATCCTGAATGGCCATTCTCACCTTTATAATGGTTCCTCTACCTTTAGCCTTAATCATTTCTTTCAAACCCTTTGATTGATTTAATTAGTGAGGCCTTGAGATTATCAGAAACGACAAACGATTACCTCTCATTTTAGCTAGAAATGGTAAGACTAGCAATTAGGATGAGGATGAAAGACATTGATGCTTAGAATGAGTAGTTGGTTTAGGTGTTAGAAAATAAAATGGGTGAAAAGAAAGCTCGATCAATGGTATGAAAAGAGTCCCTAGGGAATAAAAATATAGTCAAGAAGCTCTAAGTCTCAAGTGCAAAAAGAAAAAAAAAAGAAAAACATGTAGCTACCCTTAGATTGTACAAAAAAATAAGTCTTGGGGAAAAAAGCAAATAAAAGAGATAGAAAAGAGCTAAGTGTTAGATGAAAAAGTTTTCCCTAAGAGACTAAGAAAAGTGATTGACCATGAGGTTGAATGTTAAAAATACCAAAAGTCTAATGCTTTGGGGTTGAAAAGAAAATAAGAAGACTAAGAAAACTGGTAGAAACTAGGATGCATTTCATGAGATGGGGTATAATAACAAGAGGTAAAGTTTTTATGCATCAATTATTCCTTTTCTTAGATGGATTTTGTATTTGACTAGCATTCCTATGTTTTAAGAGCAACCACCCAAAGAAAAAACTCTTTTGAAACCACCTCAAAAAGATTTCACCAAAACCGAATGAGAACGATTTAGTTTCTCTTTGTGAGACTGTAGTAAAACACTCTTAATGAATGTTAAAGAGATATCTTGATTTGATTGTGATTTTTTGTTTAAATTTAGGGTTTGCATTAGAAATTTTTGTTGAGATGAGCATGGAGGAATACGAAAGAGTAAGATATTTTTCTTGTATCATCTAACTTTCTTTGAGGACAATGCGTTCAATCCTTCGTTTGGAACTTTGTGGCTTGAATCCCCATTTTCAAACTTCTTTCTCGACTTGTTTCTTATTTTTTTCTTACGCACAAGTAAGAGATAAGTTTGGGGGAGTTGATTTATTAAGTTGCGGTTTAGCTCCAAGAACTTTGATGAAATTTATCGAAAATTGAGTTAGCTTTTGAAATAGCATGGTCTCGAGTGATTTAGATCAGTTTTTAAGAACATAAGACCTATTTAGTGAAAACCGGTATTATCCAGCGGTCTCGTGTGCCCGGTGGAGAAGTGACAAAACCCACCTAGAGATCTTTCGAGCATTCCCAGCGGCCATGTGACACCACTGGGAGCCAACGGCTTGACGATACCGTTGTAATGCTTCCAAATTTCATTTTTCATCTCCTAAACCAAGTCAAACCTGGTTTTGTTTGAGTTGACCAAACTTGTTTGCTTCCTTTTATAAATACCAAAAAACCTAAGTTATTGTTTTCTGCTTGTTTTTTAAATATCATATTTAACCACTGAGGTTTTTAAGAAATACTTTATATGAGTCTCTTGAATTCAAGTGATCTATTCTTGTTTTCGTCTTAAATATTTTACTACTTATCTATTAAATCATGATTATGCAATGATCAAGTATATTGCTTTGTGTTTTCATGATTTCTAGGGAGTAGTCTTTTAGATGAGTTAAGGATTGGTTCATTATGATGATTCGAAGGGTTGATGATGATTATTAGGACTAGATATTAGGTTATCCTTCATTTAGGTTGATAGTAATGCCATATTTAAGCTTTTAACTTGCAATCTAGATCAATATGATTTAATGCTCGTAAGGTGTTCAATGAAATGTTTGAAAGAATCAAATGATCTTTTCTGCCATAGCCTATTGAAGTATTTGATTAGTTGTTGGATTAGACTTGATTATTAATGCACATTGATCATTCAGTTATGAACAAAATTTGTAAATGATCAGATGATTAGTGAAGAGATTAATACCATGGAACTAGATTATTCTTGATTAGTCATCTATAACCAAGGAAAGTGTTCAAAGTATGTTCCTAGCATCATCAAAGATTCATCATCTTAAAAAAATCATTGTCATTCCATTGACTTGTTGTTTTCCTTTATTTGATTTTAAACCGATATTACTCTAATCCACTTTTATTTCATTTCAAATTTGGTTTTCAAAAGACAAAATTTTATTTGCTTAGATTGAAATGAAGTTTGTATTCTTAGTGATTTGATCTTGTTTCTTAGTGGATTCGACTGTTAAGTACCATGCAAAATATGTTTAATTGATAGACCGGTTGAAAAAACTACTTATCATCAAGTGAATTAGAGGAAAAGGAAGAGGAAAAGGAAGAAGTTGAAGTAGACGAAAGGAGTTATCAAGATGGAAAAAAGGTTAATCTTTTCAAGCTTCCTTATCGGGTGGTATGTTCTATTGTCATATAGTTGAATTTTATATTAATTGATCAATTAAACTTTGTTAAAATTGATTTTGGTAACTCTATTTATACTATGTAGGAACTCATGGTAAGGCATAATGTGGATGTAATGCATGTGGAGAAAAATTCGATTGCAAGCATTATCTCTACATTGTTGCATTGTGGGAAATCAAAAGATGGTCTTATTGCTCGAAAAGATCTTCAACTTATTGGTATTACGAATGATTTGCACCCTAACACCCAAGGAAAATGAACCTACTTTCCTAAAGCACATTGATCTTTGTCCAAGAAAGAGAAGATAATCTTTTGTTTGTGACTTTATGACTTTAAAGGTCCGGATGGATACTATTAAAGTATATCGAGGGGAGTGTCTTTAGAGGACTATAAGGTAAAATGACTCAAATCACATAATTATCACGTGTTGATGCAACAACTTCTACCAATTTCACTTAGAAGTTTATTATTTAAACGTCCTACAATAGCAATATTACGGTTATATGCATTCTTCGATCACTTGTGTCAGCGAGTTATTGATAGAGAGCAGATTTCAGTAATGGAAACAGAAATTTTGGAAAATCTCTGTAAACAATTTTTTCCACCCAGCTTCTTTGATATCATGGTTCACTTGACAGTACATCTAGGAAGGGAAGCTCGACTAGGTGGACTAGTCCATTTTTTTATGGATGTACCCATTTGAGAGGTATATATTATACTATATTATATTTTATACTTTATATCATAAAGATTTGAATGTATTGTTGGTAATCTTCATTATTTACTTTGCAAGTACATGAAAGTTTTGAAAACATTTATAAGAAACCAAGAAAGATTAGAGGGTTTTATTGTTGAGTCATATCTTGCAGAAGAATGTGTACAGTATGTAGTGATTTTTTAAAAAGACAACAAGTGTTGAGCCTAAACTAGAAAAAAGGTTGAGTATGAGAGCAACTTTATCCTAGAGGGTTGTATAATATTCACAGCCACTTCAACTACTCTTAATAAGATGGAAAAGAATATAGTTAATTTTGATGACATTCAAAATATGGCTGTGGTGGATCCTTATGTGGAGTAAGTTACTGCAACTTAATATTTGACTGGTTATATAATTTTCGAATATCTGGCTGATACTTTTTTATCTCTTTTACAATCATGCACCTACTATCTCTACAAGACTCAAATGAAAAATGTAGACATGATGCAACAGTCTTATGAGTATGAATACTCAGAATTTTACATCTTGGTTAAAAGCACATGCAAGTTATAACTTTTGTTAATTTTTGGTATTGAGATTTATCTATATAAGTTTCTTCATTTTATTTATATTTGTTAAATACCTATTAATTCAGAAGAACAAGAAGATACACTTAAGTGGTTGGCATATGGTTTTCATTATACTTTGAGGTCATATACTAGTTATATAGTGAATGGGCAGCGGTTGCACACAATCTTTGTGGATAAGAAAAGTCAAAATACTAGGGAGTTATTCTGAGCCAACAACAATGTGTAGAGCTAGTGGTACATATAACTTCACAAGTAGTTGATTTTGTATCATACTACGGCAGAGCCATATATATCATATTGTTAGATTCAAATGTGTTTTGTGTCCTTTTATTCCGGTGTCTGTGGGCAGTCAAAGGTAATGGAGTAAGGGTAGAGGATGACTTCATTCTTGTTAACCTGAAACATAATCAAGTATAGTTTTTGAGAGATCCATACATATTAGCCTCTCAAGCCAAGAAAAATTTTATTCAACGGAAGATGAATCATCAAGTTGATATGTTGTAATATAGTGAGGGAGATGTTGTTGATGGAAATGCAGATATTGGGCCATTTCCATCAGATATTGATGTAGATATTGACATGGATGAAGCTCAATATGCCTGAAGACATATATGTGTCAATTCTAGCGTCTTAATCATTTCAATTCTTGTTGTGCTTTGTTTGATGTATGATTGATCATTGTGTGTTTGTTAGTCTTTTGATTTGTTTAATACATTTGGATAATTTACTTTGAACTCAATAATTTGTCATTTGTTTGAGGTGAATTAAAATGCCTCCAAGAAAGAAAAAGGGTTCAAAGAAAAGAAAGAAGAAGTATATTGAAGACATTGGTGAACCATAATACTTGGGTATTATGGATGAAGAATGCCAGCAGCCGTTAGCCGACAAGAAAACTTTACAAGAAGACCAACAAACTGTAGAAGAAGATCATCAAATTTTAGAAAACCATCAGATTTTAGAAGAACCACAAAATTTGGAAGAAACATTGCTTGAGAGGACAACTGTTGAGGAAGAAGGACTGAATGAAGAAGAGCCTGAAGGTGAGGTTGAACTGTCTGAAGAGCATAATACAATTCAACCTAAGAGAAAGAAACATCGAGGACCAACAAATATGGAACACATCACCAAGGATCTAAATACTCAAGAAAAAATATAATTCACTGAGATGGGCGAACTTTGTAGTCCATGGTCAGTTAAGTTATCATCATACTCAGGTTCATTGGTATGGGAACACGTTCCTATCATACACAATGATTGGAGGAAAATTAGTGAAGAAGTGAAAACAGTTCTATGGAAATCAGTTAAAGTTTACTTTCCTATCCATTTGCATATGCTTTCAATATAACTTTCATCAATTTTGAGTTTTTAATTGTGTAATCATGGCAAGTGATTGCAAGCAAGGTTTGAGCTTGATGAAAACTATCAAAAGGCTGATGTGATGAAGCAGATGAGATGTTTGTGGAGGGCATCCAAATAGGGAATAATTCAAAGACTAACCAACATAGGATGAATCTGCGACCCAATAATATTTCATAGCTGTTAACGTATTTCGCAAAAAAGGCCATTGAACTGAATCAAAATGCCTTAGAAATGTCTAACCTAACCGTACTCCTTGGCGGGATTATATCTTTATGGTAGCCCTTAACCAATTCAGATGCGAACAACACATTCTCCATAAGCAAATAATCTTTAATAAATGATGATTGGTTAGTCGCAATAAATTTTGGAAACATCACCTTAAGTCTATTTGCCACAATCTTGGATAATCCCTTGTAAAGAACATTACAACAAGAGATTAGCCTTTAGTCTTTCATCTCCTTCGCTTCTAATTTCTTTGGTATTAATGCTAAAATAGTGGAATTAATGCCACTTGGGAGAAACACTTTCTCAAAGAAATGTTTAATAGCTATCACAAATTCCTTTTTCACCACCGTCCATGCTTCTTTGAAAATTTTGGTTGTATATCCATCAGGTCCCAGAACTTTATTACTTGACATAACAAACAACACCGCATAGATTTCCTCTTCACTCTCAAGTTAAACTATCAGCCTCCAATTCAGAGCATTAAAAACTCAAAAGCGACTTTAATTCCTTCATTGTTGTCTCTATGTAATTATCCACTCAATGGCCCTAACAATTATTGAAAAATCTTTCAGCCTGTTTCTTTATCTCCTCTTACGTGTTAACTATCACTCCATCAAGATTTTAAATTTTATGTATAGTATTCCTTGCCTCCCTTATCTTAGGTGCGTGATGAAAATAGTGATTATTCTTATCACTCACATTCAGCCAATGGAGTTTTGATTTTTCCCTTAGAAACTTCTCCTCTAGTTCCGACAACCTCTGCCATTTTGTAAACGCTCTTCCCTCTTGATTCATTTTCATGCTTGATTCACAAGAGTTTTAATCTAACATTTACATAGCTCATCATAAGCTTCCTTGGTCCTCTTTGCTAAGTCGCCAAACTTCTCCTTTCTTAGTCTCCTTAGTTCTGGTTTTAATGCTTTGAGATTATGTCTAGACGATTGTATTCATATTTAGACATAAAATACCAGCATTGAAATGTAGAAGAAACAATATTTTATGATTTTTCATCTTTCACATTCGTTTCCATCAAGCTGTTAAACTGAAAAAAATCTTCTTTATCCATTCCTAGACTATCTTATGTTTACTAGATTTATTGACCACACACGTTTCGAGAAAAATCGACATTAATAATTATTTCACAAATTCCTCTTGTTCAGAGAACTTGGAAGGCTCTCCCTTTCACTTTGAGAATTAAATCGGAAGCTTCTTTTTGATTCGTCTTTGAGTTATGAGGAAGGTATGGTCGTCCCAATGCATCCTTAACCAACTGATTACCCACTGGTTTGACCTTCAAAGATTTATCTGGAATATCCTTCACCAGCCCCACACCATCTTTGTTGACAATTCTATCACACTCGGCTTATCCACCTCATTTTCCCCATCAACCTTTCCTGCATCTTTCCCTCCTTTCTCTCCATTCAACTCCACTTACTTCTCTATATGGCTCATTCGATTTTCCTCTTCCACTCTGTCCCCTTCATTCTCATACTCCAATATCACAAACCTTGGTTTAGATACTATCAATACATGACCGAATTGCAAAGTGTTTGAATTATTTGGACTGCCCTACCCACTCCTACTTGGTGAAATTGTAGACCATTTCCCAAACTTACTTGGAGACACAACCATTGTTTCCTTTGAAAAAAATCCATCTTCAGTCACACTAATAGTAACCGCCATTACTTTATTACTACCACCATTGACTGCCTCACCTCATGTTTTCTCTAAACTTGCTCCCACTATAACTACAACAGCATCTACCACATTATTTTTAACTATACTAGCATCGCCCGTGCCATTGTTAATTGCTCCAACATCATCAACAATATTGCGTACTTCACTAGTTTTCTCCACAACCTTATTAACTTCTTTAAGGTCCCCATTTGTCAAACAAGCCTTCTCCATGTGACCCCACTTAACACATCTCAAACACATAGTTAACCAAGGATAAAAAGAACTCAACCATAGCTTGTTTATCTTATGAAGTAGTAAAATTCATTGTTTTTGGCAGCTTCTTAAAGAAGTCCACATGAACAAACACTTTTGCGACATGAAAATTCAAGCATTGAGCCGTTTCTTGATGTAGTCAAACTGGTTCTTCTACTGCAGTCGTTACAAAACTCAACCCCTTCCATAAATATATATCCATATGAACATTTTGAGATGAACCCATAATGGCACAAATTCCAATTCAATTAAATTATTTTCTACTAAAGGAGTCCAATTCCACATCACCAAGGGAATATCCGCCAAATTCCACATTCCCTTACGGAAAATTCGATTTCTTATTACCGGATTACTAAACCAAAATTTCACTGTTGTTGAGTTGACTTCAAAAACCTATATCATGTGAGATTTAACTCCCATGTCCCAAATTTTATTGCCTATTGGATGAATTTTTAGCTAGAAACCTCCCAATCATAAAGTCTTCCCATAGAGGAGAAGAATCCTTGAAAACTTTTTAAGAACCACAATTGAATTCACCCTATTTTGATTCGTAATATAGAAATCATACATTTTTAGAGTTTTCCTCGATTGAACTAACATTCGACCATAAATTCAATCGAAGAGAAATAGCTGAATGAAATTGAGAAATTTGTTGTAAAGCTTCAGATGACGTCACCATCAACTCCGACATGACCTCCGACGACCTTATAGTGGCCGATGGCCAAGGAAGCTTCAAAAACACCTAAAAAAAACCTAATCGCTTGAGAATAACCTTTCTCCCTAAACATTCCGTTTTGCTTCTCCTCGTTTTAAATTTAATTTGGGTTATAACAATATTTTAATCTAGGTTTATAACAGGAATCATTAGTGGCTTATTTTTGAGTTAATACATAATAATATATGCCATACATTAGAATACATGTGTACGGTTAACATTCTGATAATTTTAGTATAAATTTTTTAATTTGTATGTGTATAACATTAAGTCATCATCTGTGTTTTCATGCAAAATCGTGTTGCTAGAGTTCTACGCACAATACAAGTGGCATCTTTAAAAACAAGAAAAACCTAAAAGATAACAATATTTTAACCTAGGTTTATAACAATAATCATTAGTGGCTTTTGGTCTGAGTTAATACATAATAATATATATACCGTACATTTGAATACACATGTATTATTAACACTCTGAATATATTAGTATAAAATCTTATAATATTTATTTATATAGCTTTAAGTCATAATCTGTATTATCCTATAAATCCTATTGCTAGAGCGCTAGGCGCAATAGTGCTGCGGTATTACACGATTCATTCGGTGGAGGTAAAAACATGTGTGTGGATAAATATCAACAGTTTTAGATTCTTCGTGCATTTCACACACTACTATTTCACGTAGAAAGTATACTTCATCCGCTACTATTGCGTGTACCAGCCTAGCCATGCAATTCTACTCATTCTTATAAAAAAAACAAGTTTAGTTACGATATCAGACTCAACACTTATCTTTTGATAGAATGAATCATTGTTTATGAATGATCGATTTGAATGTTCTAGAAAACTATTTTTTACTCATGTATATTTCAGAAAATTCCGTTCTTGATTTCTAATTTGCTAGTTCTACTTTACCCAAAAAAAAAAAACAAAAAAAAAACCGTTCTTCTTTTCCTAGTATTAACTCTTTATACAAAATTGAATATGTTCCAGAAGATCAGAGACTCCCCGAAACTACTCTTCCCCTTGTAAATCCTTACAAAATCTTTTCCAAAAAGCCAAGTGCTTTTTCAGTTAACGGAGTTCGTTAGCTCATCCGACGATCCTCACACAGGAAGGTTAGAGAATACGTGCAATCCAACAAATTCTCATCTTGCCAAGTTCCAGTAACAGAAGAAGAGCAGTTCATATTGCTCAATCTTCCAGAAAATCTACCACAACTATGGCAACACCAAGGCTATACACATCTACACTTCGGAGTAGTTTGTATCGGTTTGACCTTACACGCACGAAAAGATTTACCAGTCTACGCGAGAATTGCTCTACTCGATTCAAGATTAAATTCTTACCAGCAAGCATGTATCAGAACAATACAGACAACGTTAAACGCCAGAACAGTGTTCATAACATTTTTTCCAAACTTTAATGTTTCTATACAAGATTCAAATCTTTTAAAGACTTTAAAGGTGCAACTACAACTCACTGGAGAAAAAATGAAAGAAGATAGTATCATGGCGACTATTCATCACCAAATAGTCTATCGGGTTCAAGACCATGCTCTTGATCTCATGTTGCCATCATCTGACGAAACACTCTACCTTGAAGTCACATCAGCATCACAAACTCCAAACGCTATCCAGATTCTTCGACAGATATCTCGAGGAGAACTCATCCAGAAGCTACCAGATAAATGGATAACAAGCTACGAAAAGCTACATCAATCGGCCCAAGCTCCGATTCAACTATTTGAAGCTAGCTTTCACACACGAGACGATGGTACAACCAAAATCAAGTTCGAGAAACCAAGATCATCCTCGTTTCGCAAACAGCTGTTCACTCAATTCTCCATAAGAATTGATGAACATGAGGTTCTATGGTCCATACAAAGAGCATATGCCAAAACCAATATCTTTTGGTCAAGACGGCTCTGTCCTATTCCCATTCAAAGACGAAAACGGTCATCAATACTTTGATGTTTGTTCATGTTCAGCCTGTATGGAAGTAGAATACAAATCTGATGAAGAAATCCAAAAAAGACGAAGAAAGAAGAAGGATCCTCTCTATCAAAGATATCTTGATGAAGATCCTACAGTCGGCACTTTAGACGAAAGAACCAGAAGATATGAGTTCTTAGTCCAATACTCGGACAGGAAGAAGGAGCAAGAAATCATGATGATGAATCCAAAAGATTTCCCTCCCTCTCCCCCGCATGAAGACTTCACAAGAAACAACATTGCACATAGTCCAAAGATAGTATCAAAGGCTATCAATTCATCCGAACCAAAGCAACTAAGCCAAGGTGAAAAGGTCCTTAACTGGCAAACAGAAAACGCTATTGCTCAAAATTATATTCTGAGCAACATGAACCAGAATTTTGACCAGATGAATAGAGACTATGACAGAAGACTGACGTCTCTCACAAAGTCAATTGCAGAAATCAATGCTTGACTCGAAACACTTCATCATGAGATGTTGACAATATCAAAGAATATGATGATGAATACTTTACAATTTCAGAGCAGAGAAGCCGAGATGAATAATCTCAAATTCGAGCTAAAAGATCTGCTGAAATACTTTGAGAGCATGCAGCAACAAAGACCACCAGAAACGTATTACCCTTCATATGGAAAAACTTTCTTGAGCACTTCAATGCCTCAAGCATCCTATTCTCCAGGATTACTTTTTGGAGGTCAAAGTCAAAGGCCAAAGACATCCTCCCCAGGATTCTTGTCATCCGATGAAGCGCTCATATCTCGATATGCCATGACAACACCTTATCAGTACAAACCAAGGCCAACTCGAGAAAGAACGAGAAGATATAAAGAACCTGAAGTTCAAACCAAGCAAGCGAAAACACCTGCACCCACTTCTTCTCATTCGAGCCAAGATTCCCTTGATGATCGCAAGAAGAAGGGAAAAGATAAAGACATTGGAATCATCGAATTCTCGATGACCAATCTGCTCAACAATATGGCAAATCAAACTCAAACGGCAACACATACCCAATCTGCTAACGAGACAGTGCAAAAGCCTGAAACACAACATGCATATTCATTGCAACCAGTGGAGACGACTAAATCATCAACCCCGATGATAGAACACTACTCGGACACGAATTTAATTGATTTGAAAACCGAATCAGAAGACGAATCAATGCTGAAACAATTTGCCATTGGAGAAGGTTCATATACACCAAAGCGAGAGCCAAGTATAAACGAAGTGTTCTCAAGCGATGAAGAGATGAACTATCAACCTTTTCAAGAACACAAAAGGCCAAAAAAACAATTCGCCTCAAAAGTCATGACGTTTACGTTCGATGATATTCCGTTCGAGAAATGGAAAGAACGTCTTGACGAGTTTCACGCTTGGATAAATTCTGAAGCATTAACTTCCACAATGTATGCAGTCATCCAACAATTTACTGCAAGACTTTCTGGAGCCCTCAAAGAATGGTGGAACTCACTCGGTGATTATAGACAAAACCAAGTCTATGACACTACAATATCGATGTTACTCGGAAAAATCCATCAAGAGTTTATCGATACACTGAATCATCAAAAAGAGCAGATACAAGAAGAATACTTTACAACAAAGTGTTGTTCCCTGAAGAAGAAAGATATGGCAAAACATTTCAAGTATCAAGCGAGAAGATTATATGCTCTAAACGGTCTCAACAATCCAAGCTTAAAGCACGTCTATCTATCCTCAATAGACGTGTATCTAAGCTAGCAAACCAAACTCTACATCAGAGATCAAGGTCAAACGGTTGAAGAGATTTCAATTGGTCAAATTCAACAATACATCAATCGGACCCTTGATAAGTTATGCAAGCAGAAAGAGTTTTGGATGGAATTCATGGATAAGTCAAAACAATTATCCAAGATTTGTGCGCGGCCGGATTTATCAATCAAATGTTCAAAATCAAAGAAGGTATGCAACACCCAGCACAAATACAGAAAACAAAAGAGGACAACACGAAAAGATAATTTCAAAGGATTCCGACGCAGACGATTCTTCAAGAAGAAAAGGAGCTTTAGAAAGTCAACCAAATGCTTTCTTTATCATAAAGAATGACATTACTCTAAGAACTGCCCGAACAAATTAACAAAGAAAAGACAGTATCTCATAAGCTCAATTTCTCGCATAGTGCCGGATATCGATCTCGAGAACCATGATCTCGAATCAGTCCTTTCTTACGACAGTGATGTCAACGAAGCAATTTGTGGATTTTCAAACTATGATACTTCCTCAGAGACATCAACTGAAGAAGAGTTTGATGATTATTGTTTCAAGATATGTTAAATACCGCAACAAGAAGAAATCATGACGATTCCACACTTGCCGGTCACAATCTACGATCCAACAAATACTGAAGATCCAAACCATGTTATTGCATTCATCGACACTGGAGCTCATACTTTGATATTAAATCCAAAGATCTTACCACCATCGATGTGGACACCATATGAGCAAGAATTCAGAGTAGCAAATTCAGGAGCATTAAAGATCAAACTCAAGTCAAAACCTATTACGATAGAAGTTTTCCCAGGATGCCAATTCACTACAGAAGTCCTCGGATCATCCGCATTCGGGAAAGATTTGATTCTAGGATGGGATTCTTACAATATACTAAAAAAACGGTTTGATATCTCAATCGAACTAGGAGAAATTAAATGGAAAAGACTTTTCAAGGCATTCACAACGTTGCACAGGTTATTTGCAATAGAAGATCCTTTAGCTCCAACATTCGAAGAAATAAAAAAAAGAGATTGCAACAGTCTCTTGTGCAGACTCACATGTTGAGTTTCTGACGAAATGCAAAAACCCTCTGTGGCTCAACCAAGATTTCTTTGTATCAGTTCCCTTCAAAGAAAAGATGGCAACAACTCCAACAAAAGCGAGTCACGCAGGAATGTCTCCAGCGTTACTACAAAAAGCCAATGAAAAATGCGACCAGCTAATCCGACAAAGAATATTCTCATCAACCAACTCACCATGGGCGTGCAAAACATTCTACGTCAACAACCAAGCTGAACAAGCACGAGAAAAGTTAAGATTGGTAATTGATTACAAACCATTGAATCAATACCTTCAAGACATCAAGTTCCCATTGCCAAACAAAAGATCGCTACTCCAACATCTCTTAGGAGCAATAGTATTCTCCAAATTCGACCTCAAGTCAGGATTTTGGCAACTCGGTGTTCAGCCTGAAGATCAATACAAGATGATGTTTTGTCTACCAAACTGTCACTTACAATGGAAGGTTCTACCCTTCGGTCTGAAGACAGCACCATCGCTATTCCAACAAGCGATGTTAAGGATATTCAAACCACTAATCCATACGGTGTTAATCTACATCGACGACATTCTACTGTTTTCGACTTCAGAAGAAGATCACATACGAGACCTGCAACAATTCCACGAAATCAATGCTCGACTCGAAACACTTCATCATGAGATGTTGACAATGTCAAAGCATATGATGGTGAATACTTCACAATTTCAGAGCAGAGAAGCCGAGATGAATAATCTCAAATTCGAGCTAAAAGATCTGCTCAAATACTTTGAGAGCATGCAGCAACAAAAGCCATCAGAAACGTATTACTCTTCATATGGAAATACGTTCTTGAGCACTCCAATGCCTCAAGCATTCTATTCTCCAGGATTCCTTTTTGGAGGTCAAAGTCAAAGGCCAAAGACATCCTCCCCAAGATTCTTGTCATCCGATGAAGCGCTCATATCTCGATATGCAATGACAACGCCTTATCAGTACAAACCAAGGCCAACTCGAGAAAGAACGAGAAGATACAAAGAACCTGAAGTTCAAACCAAGCAAGCGAAAACACCTGCATTCACTTTTTCTCATTCGAGTCAAGATTCTCTTGATGATCGAAAAAAAAAAAGAAAAAGATAAAAACATTGGAATCATCAAATTTTCGATGACCAATCTGCTCAACAATATAACAAATTAAATTCAAACAGCAGCACAAACCCAACATCATGCTGATTTTTTTATAGGAATAAGTAGAATTGTGTTGCTAGAGTGGCACACATTTTTTTTGATAAGAATGAGTAAAATTTTGTTGCTACAGTATACTATTGCGTGTAAAATATACTACCTGCACGCAGTATTAGTGCGTAAAATACACAAAGAATCTAAAACCATGGATATTTATATTATTTTTTTATATATTTATTATCTATATGCATATCCCATGTGGGAATTTTTATAATATTTTTTTCTTCAAATACTGTATATAGCTCATCTTTTAAAAAAATAATGAAAATTACTCAACTGATTGAAGATTTCAGCTTTTATTAGGGAAATACAGGTTTGAGTCTCCCACCATGACAGCATTGTATTTTTAAAAAATTTTAAAAATAGAAATACAGAATGAAAATCCAAAGCTAATTAAACCCATATCCTTAATAGTCGAAAACATCAAACGAAGAAAGCTTAACAATAAATACTCCAAGGAACAAAACATATACGACCATCTCAAGTTTTCCAAATGGATCATTTAAATGTGAAAATTTGGAAAAGATATACATACCTAATACAAAATAACCAAGTAGGCAAATATTCCATATAAATAGTACTCTCTCCGTTCCATACTAAATGTCATTTTAGGACTTAAAATATGTTAAATATATGTGTATTTTACATTTTTAATATAGATCTTCGGTAAAAGCTCACTTTTATCTCTATTGTTTTCATGTATTAACCAATTCAAAATTTTTTTAGGGTATATTAGTAAAGAGTAAAACAGAAAATTTCATAGTTTATTAATTTGTATGCAAAAATCTTAAATGAATTTCTTTTTGAAACGGAAGCAGTAGCTAATTATTTGAACAAACAATTTGATTTTTAAAAATATGAGCTTTTACCTACTAGGAACCGTCAAACATTCTTGAAATTAAAAGGGAAAAGGGCGTTGACATTCCGAAGACATAACTCTAATTTCTTGTGGTCGAGGTTGTTATTTCACTATCGGACTAGTGATATATACAAACAACAAAGACATAACTTAGCTCTATTTCTTTTGGTCTTTGTTGTTACTTTCCCGACGTTGACTCCACCTACTCAACTCAATTTCAAGATAATAACATGCATATCATCAACTCAACAGATCACATCTAGAAGGGAATCAAGAGATACGAGAGAGAAACCTAAATGGGATTAATGATACACAGATCACGACCGCGCACCTTAAAGATAACAACAGAAGCCGCTAAGGTTTCTGATAGATCTCCTTATTTTCTCTTCTTCCTTTTGTCCTTCCTTTCTCTCTGTGATGACTCTTCTCCTTGCTTCGGCTTTAGCATGTGTGAGACAACCTTGACAACGGTGTGAAGTGGCAGTGTGGCACCTCGCATGTCTATCTCTCTTTCACTGAAGGTGGCTGAATGTTTTTCTCTTCTAAATATTTTTATTCCTCTCTTAGTTAGGTCTGAGGACAAAATAACAGACTGCCCTCAACCCTAGTGGCTGCATGGACCTTGAGATCGGGTTTTGGGGTGGGGATATCATAATTTTTATTGCTCCTTATTTAATGTAAACATCACAATATCTATCTTATATAATAAAGTAAGGTTCCTCTAAAAAAAAATCCTGATATATCGACATGTGTTATTTACAAACTTTTTTTATCTTTTACTAATTTTTTCCAGTTTAAACAAAACCTAGTAGAAAATATCAAACCACAAAGAGCAAAAAAAAAAATCTTATCTAATAAAGTAAAATTCTTTTAAACAGAAGCTCTAAAACGATCACACTATCACTTACAAACTTTTTTTTTTCTTTTTCATAATTTTCTCCGGTTTAACCAAAAAAAACCAGAAAATATCATACCACAAAAAAACCCCATAAACTGTCTCGCAAAAAAAAAGAATTAAAAAAAATGTAAAAAAATCTTCAATCGTCCCTTCATCTAATCTTAATGAAAAAGTCCTAACAACATCCTCCTAAAACACAAATAAAAAACATCCTAAACCCTTGAATTCTTATCTAATAAAGTAAGGTTCGTCTAAACAGAAGTCCTGAAACTCTAACATATTCCACTTACAAACCTTTTTGTTGCCACTATCCCAATCTTAGAAAAATAAATTTGCGGTTAAACATTAAATTTTCCATACAAACAAATCTGCTACAGCATAAAGGCACAAATTTATTTTTCTTTCAACGTGGTAAAATCGTAAATATTTGCTTTTTTCTTAAAAATTTTTTTGCTAATGTGGCATTAATTTTTAATGACACTCTTGTAATTAGTTTTTTCCTAACAAAAGATTTAAGGAGTATTTTTGTGATTAAAAAAGCTCAACTTACCCATATTTTTCCTAAGTTAATCTAGCAATTAAATCACTTTTAAGAGTTATTCTATTTTTATGTTTATTTATATGTTTAATTTGTGTACCATTAAACAAAAGAAAAAGATGCTTTATTTTTGGTCCTATAGGTTGTAGATATGTAATTGATATAAAAACTTATTGTAAGCATCACATTTTTCTAAATGAGTGATGGTTGATATCTATAATTTTTTGCATATTATACATATTCATTCTTAGCTCTTTCTATCCATTTTACATGAATTAGCATTGTAATTATTGTTAGAGTTTCACATTTTCATAGGTTATGCATTCTAGGATCATGTTTACCATTATTGTCGCACATTGCATGGTTTTGTAGTCCATTCATGTTTATTCGAGACTTGGAGCTTAGGAGAGAAGATTTAAAGCAAGAGGAGTAAAGAAAAGACGGTTTTTGAAGCAAGATGACCTCTAAAGCAACCTCGACTGCTACACCCAACCGCCAGAATCAACAAAAATCAAAGTCAAAGTTCAGCCCTTCATATGTCTTTTGTAGCGATCTGAAGAACGCAAAGCCTGACTGCCACAAATGCACGAAGCCAATCCTGGCGGTCTCCACTGCCACGCCAGACCACCATGCACATCATGGAACAAATCGACCGCTACACTCGGCACCTTTTGTTATTTTTGGGATCTGACCCGGTTTGTCTTGGATTGACCCGCTACGCATTTGTTTTAGTATTTATAGCATTTTATACGTAAATTAATGACTTATGTTTTAGGATTACTCTTAGCCACTTGGAGGTTTTCATCAAGATTATTGTATGAATCTGTAAGCTTTTGAGTTATAATTCTTTGTTTTCTTCTTAAACTTTTAGGTGTTTAGGTTTAGGTTTAGGTTTGAGTAGACTAGTGGAGTTTAGGTTTGTAACATTATAGATCCCTTCTTTTAGGTGTTTCTAATGCTAGATTATCTTGGAACATGCTTGTTTAGAACATAGGCATTTTGGCATCTAGGAGATGTTTGGTGAAATGTTTGAACCAAAATAACAAGCGTTTTACATGCTTAGCCTATGGAAATAGTTGATTAAGATGTTTAGTGCTCAGTTAGGCTTGTAACTAATTCTCTTTGATTACTTGATCGATAACGGAATTTATTGATGATAACCTAAAATATCAACCTATCAATGGTAAATTATTACACCATGATTATTTTTTGTTTAGTTTAATTATATTAAAATAAAATAAATTATGTGTTTTTAGATAGAGATAATTTTTCTTCATAAATACAAAACATTTGTTATAAATAGTTGTTTTTTGGTTTGCTACTACACAGAACTCTATAGTACTGTTTTTATATAGATTGGAGTGAAACGTTATACTATTATGACATAATAATGTTACTTATTTTCTATATTGAATGATCGATGAATCTTTCTTCATTGACCTAATTATTTTGATTTGTGTACATATTATTTTTATCGAGATCAACGTATACATGCTAAGTTTATTTCCCAACAATAAATTTGCAAAGACATTTATGAGAGGTTAGATACCAAGTATAGATTTTCAAAGCTTTGTATTAAGAACGAAATAGACACATACTTTTCATATTTCGTTATATTTTCTTCATCGTTTAAAATAAAAAATTAACATATTTTATTGTAAATTAATTTAAAATGTTTGCTGTTTGTGTAGGAGACTTGCCTCGGTGGTTGGATCCGAAACAAAAAAGTCCGCTTAGTATTACTAATGATCAGTTTCATGATGTTGGAAAATGATCATTTAATTCTCCAAATAAAGAAAATGAACGTTAAAAATTAGTCAACGTTAAATAAGAAAACATAGAAGAAATTTATTTTTCAAACTTAAAGTTTCATTGTCAACAGAAATTTGGAAAACTAATTTGCAAATACGAAAGTTGGGGAATAATTTTGCAAAATTACAAAAGTTGAGAAATTTAATTATCATATTCCCGAATTTTGTCCTCTATTTTAACATCATTTTAAATTATTGAATTTAGAGCTGAGATTATTATTAAATCATTTTAAATTTCTTGGTAAGTGACCTTTTTAAGTTATCACGTTGTTTTTTTTGAAATGTTAAATTTATTAATCAACAAAGAGTGTTATATACAAGGAAACAAAAAAAGAAAAACATAACAAAATGTTTGAGAGGTGATTATGATGTTTCTTGAGCTTGCATCCAACGTTAAAGAAGGCCTGCAAGTCTCGGGTTGTTATAATACCGGGTTGAGGTAATTTTGTTGCGAACCGATCTCCCTATTAGCCGTGTCGTGTCTGCTACCAAGTGCTAAGTGTTGTTGTGCCTTCCGTCATTGCGCTTACGGTATATATGATATATGGCAGATTGAAAAGCTAAGCTTGTGAGGATGAGCTCCAGCTTACTAAATTTGTGATGAATGAGGCATGTGCTAGTTTGATGTGCCAGTCCGGGTTATGGTGGACTCCAAGCAATTCACCAATTATGTCGTTCCAAATTATAAAGGCGTACGAGCATGCAAAAAACTAGTGATATCTCGTTTCATCAGGTTCACCACAAAGAAGACATGGTTGAATATAACCCCGGCTGCGCATTCTCGAACCAGTCCTTAAACGATCCTTGATTGCTAACTATGTTATAAATGCATAAAGGGAACCCTTTGAGGAAACCAAAGAACCTTACTCCAATTCACACGGCCCTTATGAACTTGGACCTGCTCCCATGTTTTTTTCGAAGAGAATGTATCATGAAAATACCCTGGTTAGTGTCTCTACAGTGCTATATCCTCACCTGCTTTTCACTCTAATTTTTTCACTCAACTGCTGCATCTACTGGTTGCGAAATCGTTGAATCCTCCACCCCGTCACCGTGACTGCCTAACAAGCTGTAGAGAAATGTTGAATGCCCAACTGGTACGGGCCTGCATCATCCGTAATTTGCAATGCTAGTTATAGCAGAGGTTATAAGTTGTAGCCAACCTGGGAAAGAGAGATGCTTACAAGTCCAGCCCAACATTCAAGAGCGGTTATTGTCAATCAAAGGTTCATATTTATGCCTTGTCATTGTGTTTGTGGTGAGAAGAAGCCCAAGGTACCGTATGGGGAATGAACTGATAGAGAGTCCTACTATAGTTGCTTCCTCCACTAATTGTTCTTTTCCTCGACCAGCCGCAAACAACATTGATTTTCTAACATTTATACACAACCCTGAGATTTTAGCAAATTCGCCGAAGACCTTCAACGTACTTTGAAGGGATTCAGTTGTGTCATCAGTAAAGACAATAATATCATCAGCAAAACTGAGATGAGTAAGCTTCACACTATCACATGTCGGATGATATCCAATACTCCCCTCTAACGCAGCTTTGTTTAACATTGTTAAAAATTATGTATAAGTAAGGTGATAGAGAGCAACCTTGGTGTATACCTCTGTTACTCATGAAAAACCCCTCCAATTTACTGCAACTGAAAAGGATGCAGTGGATATACACATGTAGATCTAATGGATAAATAGATCTGGATAATGCATCGCACGTAAAGTCACTTGAATGAAATACCATTGTACTATCTCGAAAGCTTTCAAAATATCCAGCTTTACCATGCTTCTAGAGTTGAATGAAGGCCGATGAATACATTAGAATTAATTTATCCATAAGTAACCTCCCTTTGACAAAAGCACAATGTTTGCGTTCAGTGGCATTTGGTAATGTAACTTTTAATCTACGGGATATGATCTTCGATATGACTTTGTAAATCAGATTGCAGCAAACTATTTGTCTATAATCAGACATTCGTTCAGGTGTATCATGCTTCGGGAACAAAGACAAAAATGTGCCATTAATGATTCTAGGCATAAAGCCATTGATGAAAAAAAATTGAACATCAATGATAAAGTCTTTCCTCACGACATGCCACACACTCTTATAGTTACCGATTTTATACCCATCCGGTTCTGGTGCTTTGTCACTAGGTAATGCATTCAATGCCGCTCTAATTTCCTCCGCATAAACTGTTTTTACTAGCTCAGTGGCTTCAGTCACAGAACATCTAAAGTCAAGCAAATCATGTAAAAACCGTCAGAGACTTCTTCAAAGTTTGTAGTGTCTTGCTGCAAAAATCGTTGATAATAAAATGATGCCTCATTTTTATCTCCTACGGATCATGTTACTTAGTTATACTTCATTTTAAGGTTTTTTACACCTAAAATCTCACTTAGCTAAAAATCTTTTGTACACCTAAAATTATAACGTAAAATACCATTATTATTTATGATGGAGTCATGCATTTATTAAATCTTCAAACAGTGTGTTAAGCTTTTAAATAATTAAGTAAAGAGTGAAATTAATTAATGATTATGTGATAATTCAACTTATATTGATATATTTTAGTTTTATTTGCAAACTATAAAAACTACATTTTCAATTACTATAATCCTTAATGGGAGTGTGATTGCATGTATTTTTGGGTAAATATTTATTTAATAAAAAATCAAGATTTACAAATATTACAAAAGGAAACATAATGTTTTCATTAGAAATTTTCAAAAAAAGTATAAACACATTATATCAACGAAGTGTAGTACACTTTTTCAGGAAGCAAAACATATAAAATTAGTTTTCAAGTTACACATATTGTAAAATAGTAGTTATTTGTATAACTACAATCCGTTAATGAAATAGAAATTATATATTAAAAGTTATAAATAATAATTTGCTTCCTCAAATTTATATTTAATTCCAGGTTATAAATCTTTCTTTCATACTACATGTCGAATAGTTCAAACTAAATGTTTAGTTTTGAAAACTATATACATTTTTACTATAAACAAAAATTTTTCATGATATTAATTATAACAAAAAATCTAATTAATTTTAAAATAACTACCCGTATTTGAATATAAATTTAATTACAAAGTATGCATATTTCATATTATTAATTTCAAACATTTTTAGTATCTAATATAATGTAGTAAGGTTACATATTTGTGTAGCTTCAAATTGCTGTTACATGTTATTTCTAGAGCTCTCACATGCTATCATATATCATTCTAATCGTGACACCTCTAATCCTTTTCCAACCTCCTTTTTCCATCATTTTGCCTATAACTCAAAATCAAACCATCATAAGAAAAAAAAAACAAAAGGTTATGTTTACCACAAAACACAAACTTTTACCCTCTCTCGAGATTCTAAAAGCAAATTTTGACCACATAAAACTTTTGACCCTTGCTTTTTTCTTCTTACATCTTCAAATTCTTAAAATTATAAAGTAAACTTTTCTCTCTTCTAATCATGCCACATCATCAATTCATAGCCTAAAATTATCACACATCATCAACATATTTTTAAAAGTGATAATCTTAAATTACAAGAGCCATTAAACCCATTTAAGCTAATCCATGAAAAACTAATATGGCCATACATTTAATCTTATATTCAATTTTTAAAAGAGTTCATCTAATGTATGATAATTCTTGTATATGGTAATTTAACCCAAAAAATACTAGATTTGATAGTAGTTAACTTTACGAAGAGTTATAAAGTAGATAATATTTTGCATCTTCGAAAATTCAGGGCATCAAAATGTTTTCTCGAGAAACCATATTAGCACCCATATAAAAAATGGAAATATATTTTCATATGCATCTAATTTTACGATGGTCAAATTTAGGTGTTTCCTCGAAACCAATCTTCAAAACCTTGTGTTTGTGAAGTCTATAGGAAGGGTATCCACCGTTACTAACATTGTTTTTTCTTTTGTTTTCCTTTTTGAGTCATTTTATTGAGTTAAAATGAGAGAATATTTATGTTCTTGAATTTCATCTGGTGTTGACTAATGATCTAAAAGACTTCTAACAGTGATTGTTCTCATAATTGGAATACTGAAAGCATATAAATGGATCAACATTACCAGAAGTTTCTTATTCTTTGGAAATCTTAATGATATAGCGTTGACTATATCTTATAGGAACTTTAACACTGACTTAAATTCTCACTCAGGTGCTTGATATCGCATAAAGGTTTACAATATTCGGAGTTCACATCCACACTTTTAACTATTTTCCGAACTCTGAATGGCTAGGCTCATCTTTAGTTTGTTACCACACCTTCATCCTTTCCTTTCATTCAAACCACAGGTCTTCTGATTCATTACTATCATGTGAAATCAAGTGCAAAAACTACGGAGTATACTGACTGGCCAAACATTCTGTTTTAAGGATCTCTGGTAAGACTTATGCTTTTACTGAATAGATTATATGTGTTTGGTTTGTCTTTGGTACAGAAAATGTATGACTAAAAAAGGTTCCGGCTTTCCCTTTTCAGCAAAGAAAAAAATATGTCGGGATTGACCAATCCAAAGCCGGATCAATTGATCTCCTAAACGTAAAAAAAAGAAAAGAAAAGAAAGAAAAGCCGAGAAAGGAAAGATGGGAAAGAAGGAACCAAAATAAAGTCTTTTATTAGTGTAATGTGTTATCTTAGGAACCAAGGTTTGTGAGGTTGTGCAACAACATTTGGTATTCTTCTCACTGTGATTTTGCACTATGAGTTGTATCCATCTTCATCATCACAGCATAAACACTTCAACCACCATCAAACTAGCCTTCCATTCCAAGCCCTTGTTGTGATTGATAATCCTTTGTGAGACCGCACTTATAAAACAATTAAATGTTAAATGGTCGAAAATAGAGATTTCAGAAATTCTTAAGTTTTCGGGAGCTAGAGTACGGTAATGCTTGCTATGCTTCTGGTAAAGTACATATAGTACTAAATATTTCTTTTATATGTTCTAAGTTCTCTAGGATTGAAAATTCAGCATGGTGGAATCTAAAGGAGTGTATAAGATTCTGATTTCAAACCTTTATTCTATTTTTGATTTAATTTGTGTGCTCTTACTGGAGGACAAGCAAGGATTCAACTCTGTGGGAATTGATGTGTCCCAGTTTTGTGGGTTTTAACCTTTGATTCCATAAGTCTTTTGAGTCTTTTATCGAGTCTTATTGGTTCTTTAGAGTCTTTTAGTTTGAGTAACCCACCAGTTGGGTTTAGGTTTGTTTAAAGGGATTCAATGATTTATTAGGTTAGGTTAAAGATTAGGGATTTTTCAATTTGGGTTTTCATATTTTGTGTTCTCAATGCTTATGTTAGGTTGAAAAATCTATCATATGATTTATAGGTTTATCTAACGCTGCGAGAGTAAGTTCGGTTTCTGGAATCAACAATTGATGAGCTTAGTATCCTTAGCTAACGAGAGTTGAAGTTAAGTCGTCTAAGTGAACATAGCAAACTTTTTAGATTGCTAGCATGCTTTCTAGGACTCATTCAAGATTTTAGTGTTCTGGAATCCATGGTTAGATAGTTAGCGCTGTAAGAGTATGCTCACTTTACAATAGTGATTCGAGTTCTATAACAGTTCGTTAACAAATCCCTAACTAGTTATATAGCTTATTGATCATTGATACATGCAACATTCCTTGTGCTCATCGCTTCTCTTCACTTGATTTACATCATTTATTTACTTTCTGCAATTGTGACAATCAAACAACTCTTATTTTTCCTAGCTCTACTTATTGCATCACAATTCGTAGCGTGACTTTAGTCTCTATGTAATTTGACCCAAATCTTTACTACTACGCACAACTGTGCACTTGCAGTAATGAGAAGGTTTAAAACCCGAGACATCAATGGTGAAGATATTAGGGATAAACAACATGAAGCCTCACTCCTCTCCGATTATGTATGCGAATGCTTCTTCAAAATTTCCACTTGGTTTCATGGAAGAATACCCTCTCAAGGTTGGAAATTGTGTTATCCCAACGGATTAAACCGTAGTGGAAATAGTGGAAAACCGTAAGTTACCTCTCATCTTAGGAATACCTTTCCTCCGCATCGCGGGAGCTAACATCGACTTCCCGAGTATGAGATTGATTCTTGGAAATATCAACAATAATGTCTCTTACTCTGTTGAATCCTCTACAAGAGTTGAGCATTCAAGAGAACCCAAAAGATGAGAAGGATCGAAGCGATGAACCTTAACTTGTGGAAGTGAAGAATCAATAAGCTCCAATATATGACCATTATGATGAGAGGTTCTTAGATGGAGATTGCCTAAACAAATTATTTGATACGCCAAATATGGTGGATCCATTGGTGAAACCACCAAGAGTGACAAGGAAAGAGCTCAAGGAAGGAAATACATTGCATTATTGCCACCATTCATCATCCATTTTCACCTTACATCCTGTGAGACACATTGAATGCGCTATTGAGTGCAAGATCATTAGAAAATGTGCTCCCAAACCTTTTGCCAAGGCTAGAGTGATCTTACCATTGGATTTAAAGGAGAAAGAACCAGACTTTATCAAAGAGTTCATGACAAAGGTGCTTAAGATCAAACTCATTGTTTGGGGACCACGGCTCCAAGGATGGATCCTGTTCTACAACTCATCCCCCACTCTCTCTCCAATCAATGGACTTATCCAAGTCCATCTCTTCGACTTAAGGTGCAATTCGCGTCCTTTCTATATTGTTTCTTTTCTTAGCTTTGTCTTTTGTGTTATTGTTGGTCTCTTCCTTGATTTATTCTCACACCGAGATGGAGTGAAATAAGTTTTTGGTGAGAGACATGCTATATAATATTTTGTGTTTGGATTTTATTTGTCTTGAGTCCTGCATTTTACATTAAAATATGCATTCAAAAAAGCCAAAAATTGAAAATTTTGAAAATACAAAAAGAAGCATGTACCTTTGCATTTTCATATTGCCATAAGGACTGAGTCTAGAAGAATATAAGTTTGCACTTGTATATGCATAGGGTATAATTGCCTTGTAGAATTTAAACTTTCGATTTAGATTGAAGCTCTTGATCATAGTTACCTAATGCATGATTTCAACCTTGAAAAACCACAAAATCCATTATTTGATATTTTCTCTCTCGAAAATTCCGACCATTGCGAGCTTTATGATTTTCATTATAACTCTCTTTATAGTCGGACATAACTTGAATCTAAATTTTGTTCCTAGGGAGTTAAAATGCTTTTTCATGGATTTTGAAAAAACATTGTGTTATGTTATACCTGTTTTACCACGCTTGTTAACTCGAATGATCATTTTCATCTTTAAGATGGTTTCCCCACCTTCACCCTAGCCATTGCTTTCAAACCATGCATTAATATCGATTCAGTGACGCCTCTTGTGTTCTTGCATTTGAAAAACACTTAGAGAAGGTGAACGACAAGTCCTTTCTACCATTATCTTAAAAATTGTATAGTAGTTTAGCTTTGGATAGTGATCTTTGATTGAGAAATGATGATTAGAATAAAGAAAAAAGGTGGAAACCCCAAAAAGAGTCTTGTAATATGAAACCTCCTAGAAAACACTTAAGAAAAGAAATGATTGGTCAAGTGTAAATAAGAAAAAGAATTATTGTGCTACTTCCCTAAAAATGAAAAGGTCATTAAAAAGAAAAAGAGAGCACCAAAAAAAGAGAGAAAATGAATAGAGAAAATAAGCATGTGTTTGATTGTGAAAAACTTCTCAAGTTAGCCAAAAAGGAAAAAAAATCATGTTAAGGTTCCTTATGATGATTGAGGATCATTGATTGAATGCCTAAAATTTTGAGAAATGAGATGTTCAAGTCATTGGGTGAACATATACCACTAGATGAAAGCATGAGAAATGGTAGAATAGTAGAAGAGTCTTGTATCAACATTTGATCACATTCTCAATTGTTTTTGAGAAAATACATGGATTTTGTTTCCAGAGAAGTTTCAAACACCATTGAACGCTCTCTTTTCCATCTTCAAACCTTTTCCTACCTAACCAAATGAACTTGATTGAGATTCTCTTAGCAAGACTGCACTTAAACTCAATGAATGTGAAGAGTCTTTTTGAAATTGATTGCATGTTTTTCTTGGTTTCAGGTATTATTAGAGAGTTGAATAAGTATGATTATCGCAAAGTAAGAAATATTAATGTGTTGGATTTTTTATTGTTTAACTATCTTCGACGACCTCGCGTTGAATCCATTTCGAACTTTGTGACTTTGAATCCCCATCTTCACATTTTTTTCTCGAATTGTCTCTCATTTTTTGCTTGCGGAAAAGCAAGAGATAAGTTTGAGGGAGTTGATATATTGATTTTTATCCTCTTTTTTGTTTCATTTCCCATTGATTTATTGCATTTTCATTGTATGTTTAGAGTTTATGAGCATTGTTTGCATATGAATTTTGTTTTATAGGTCTTTGGAGTGAAGTATACAATATGAGCAAGTTAAGTAAAAGGGACAAAAAAAGAGAAGATTTGATCAAGGACTGAAGATGTAGCAGTTTGGTGCAGTGGTGTCGCGATGTTGGTATGCCACAGCGGGATGGTGCAGCGGGATCTTGCTGTCTACAGAACTAGTCTTTCCTTCTATCTAATAGTGTGACCCGGTTTGCTGTCAGTTGACCCAATTTTTGTTTATTTTGCGTATAAATACTCTAAACCTAATTAGAGAACATTTATGCTTTGTTTTAGAGGTTCTCTTATCCTCTTTTAAGGTTTTCTCAAGAACATTTTATGTTTTTGAATCTTTCAATCTATCAAATCTTTTTCTCTTCTTAATTTCAAGTACTCTTCATAATCATTATTAGCCAAAGAACAACTTTATTGCTCTATGTTAACATGATTGTTAGTGAGTAGTCATTTAGCACTCTTTAGAATGGTAGATCTTGGATGATTAGGAGTAGATTAATATAGTTTTGGCTAAAAACATAGATCTTTGCTTGATTAGCCTTGAAAATGCTAGTTTATGACTTAAGCATTTTCATGTCCGCAAGATGTTCGATAAAATGCCCGAAACAAAATATCAAGTAATTCACATACTTATCCTATGGAAATGGTTGATTAAGGTGTTTAGAGGTTATTTAGGATTGTAATTAATGCTCTTTGATTGCTTAATCGCTAGTAGAAGTTTTTGATGATTAGGTGATTAAGTAAGAGATTAGTGCCAAAGAAGTAGGTTAGTCGATGTTAGTGATCTAAGACCGTATGATTAGTTGTGTTAAATAGATTAAGCTCCGTTTGTTTACAAATGATCACCGTAATGAATTACCTCATCCCAAGAATTCGTTTTTCTATTTAATTTCAAACCGATTTTAGTATTTTTCTGCTTTATTTATGTTCGAATTTCGTTTTCAAAACACCCACTTTTATCACTTAGATTGAGTAGAAACTTGCATTCTTAGTGTGCTATTCTTTTTTTGTGGATTGATTCTAAAGTACTACATCCACGATATATCGTTAATTGATAAAAATTTAAATTATCATATATATATATATATATTAAAATAAATATCATGTCATCAGATATATAGAAAAACATTAAAAACCATAAAACATTAAAAAAACCTTTTATAATAAATAGAAAAGTGTGTTCTAGCTTAGATTTTTATATCATATCAATAAAAAGTGATACTAAATTCCGCTCGAAGCCTAGATTACCCACTATTTAATATTTCTAAATTAAAGTGTTCTCTCCTCTCATTATACCACATCATCAACACAGAGATTAAAATTGTGACAGATCTTGTACTCATTTCAAAATTTATAACCCATTAAAGCTCACTAGGTTAATCCGCACGTAGTGCAGATATTTATAAATATTTTACAATTTTATATAATTTTTATGCTTAAAATTTTAATATTAAATTATTTTCAATTTAAATTAAAATATTCGTTTACTTCTAATTATTTGATTTTTAATATATATCTCATAAATTAGAAATAATCATTACATTATAATTTTATTATAAACTCTGACAAATTTAAGAAACTTTTATCCTCAACATCAAGTAATATTTTATCTACAAATTACCTAAAAAATATTTTTTCAAAAATGTGATTACTATTTTATCTTGAACATTCCAAAATTAATTGTTTTTTTCAACCTGCCGAAAAACTATTAATCATCTTAATTATGTGTGCTTTGAGTAAAAAGTATTTCACTGAATTTTGTTCTTTTACAAAGTCGTAAAAATTTCATAAACAGTTATTAACAAAATTAAAATTTTTGAGTATTACACATTTTTATTATTCTATTACGACTTGAAAGTCTATGAGAAGAACAAAAAGTAAAATAATTTTTTTTCATTTTTTGCAAAATTACAAATTATATAAATCAAATATTTATATTTTATTTTATTTTATTAGTTGCATTGATTAAGTATAACTTAATCTATCAAAAAACATCTCATCTTCCGAGTATTTCTAGAATGACCTGACAATACTGATATTTTGGGAATATTTCCTTGTTCTTATTATATTTGCTAAGAAATCACCAATATCAATTTTAGTGCACTAATTGGAAAAATTGCTATGGACCATGTTAGAATGAATCATTCTTCAATACTTAACGAATTGCGTAGTTCTCTACATGTGGGCTTTTTAAAAGACACCAGTACAATATATTTACTAAATGGACCTAGAAACGAAAGAAAAATTGGAAAACTTAATTTAATTAATTCGGATTTGTAGAGCTTCAATTGAAACTGGTGAAATTTTAAAGTTTACTTTCTATGTAAGATTATTTTCATAAAAAATTCAACTTTCACCAATCTTTTAAAACATTATAAATGTTATCGAGACGTTTTACCCTATCTAGATAAAACTGCAAGTATACAATGACATCACAATAATACTTTAGGGATCAAATCCACATGTACCAATTGAATACGTTGTGAATTGTGATGATTTAAATCAAGCTAGAATGCAAAAGAAATTTATAGAGAAATTCAGTAGAAACGTAAATTAAATTCAATTAGATAAAGCATTGGGCAATGGGAATTCTTCTAGGTATTCATAAGAATGAATGCAACAAACAATGGGAATGCATTAAGTAACGTTCTAGAACTTGATTAGAGAGGTTAGCTTATGTCCAAAATTTGTTTCTCGGGTTTATATAATGAAGAGAGTAGGTTTTTGTGGTTCTGGTTAAGTTAAGGCTTCTAAACTATCATTTTGGCTCTTTACCGATTGGTACTCAAGTTGTACCGATCAGTACTTCACTCCAAGTATAATTGGTCGGTACTCATCTGCGAGCCAACTTGATCTGTCTTCAGTAAATTAGACATAATGTTCGATCACACCGTTAGATTGCACCACTTGGAAATGAAATCTAACATCCTCCTCTACCTTGTGTCAAAATATAAGAAAAATTTAACATTCATTAATTTTTTGGTAAAATGCAGTCTCACAAAAGGAGTATCAATCACATCATGGGCTTGGAATGGAAGGCTAATATAATGGTGGCTGAAGTGTTTAGGCACTAAAGATGAAGATGATGCAAGTCATGGTGCATAATCACAGTGAGACGAAAATCAAATGTTGCTACACAACCTCACGAACCTTAGAATATCTGTAAAGGTCTGTAATATCCTAACTGAGTTGCAATGGTGCCTAAGTTAACACATTAGACACATAAAATAATTTATTTCGGTTCTTTCTTTGTCTTTTTTTCCTTCTCAATTTTTTTCCAAAACAAAATTCTTTTGCCGAAAAGGGGAAGGTTGAACCGGTTATAGTCATACATTTTATTGCACTAAAGACAACTTAAACACGTATTATCTAACTAAAAGAGAACAAAACCTATACAAGAGATCCCTAGAACAAAAAGTTGTGCTACTCCACATACTTTGTAGTTTTGCACTTAATCGCACATAATAATGATGAAGCAGAAAACATGTGGTTTGAATGAATAGATAGGGTGAAAGTGTGGTACCAACCTAAATGTAGTGTGGTTAAAAACCTAAATGTAGTGTGGTACCAACCTAAATGTAGGGTGGGAAAAAAGTGGCTTTGAACTCCAAATGTAGTGATCTTTTCTGCAATATCAAGCCTCTGAGTTAGAAGTTAAGTCAATGTTAAAGATCCTGTCAAGATAGAGTCAACGTTAGATCATTCATATTTCCAAATGATAGGGAACTTCTTGTAATGTTGATCCATTGATGATGTTTCCAATCTTTCTATTCTAAGAACTGTCACTGTTAGAAGTCTGTTAGAAAGTTAGTCAATAACAGATGAAATCCAATAACATCATAAAATTCCCAATTTTTGACTCATTAAAAGAACAAAATGACTCAAAAGGAAAGGAAAAATCACCAAAAGAAAAATGATGTTAATAACTAGGAGAATCCTCCCCCATACTTAGTTTACACCATAACAGTGTAAACATAAATCAAAGGGAAGAGGACTACTCCAACAATAAAAATATGAACAAATTAAAAAAGTAAATGCTAAGAAAAAAAGGAAAATCGGTTGACCTTGTGTACTGATATGTTGTGATGGAGGATTATACCGATCAATATAGCAAGGGTACCGATAGGTACTCAGTATATGGAACATATATTTCGTTTGCATCTTCTATGTTTAACACATGTTCTCTGTGGGTTGTCTCCCATAAGCGCTTGTTTAAGGTTACTAGCTTGACTGCGGTTCCAGGCATTAGCTGGAATAAGAATGAATGCAGCAAACAATGGGAATGCATTAAATAACGTTCTAGAACTCAAATTACGAATATAAAGTAGTCATACTTTCGGATGTAAGAAATATCTATGCAAAGAGATTCCTAGAAACTAAACCGTCATTTGTCAATAGAAATTCATGCAAGCAATAAAACACTAATTCGATATGTTCACAAAGTGCAATAACATCAACTGTCATTGGCTAAGGACATCTTGCTCATCTAGATTAGATCGATTGATTCAACAACACTTATGATACCACGATAAAATCAACTTAGGTCAGAATATAAATAGTTAAAATTGATTCAACATGTATAGCAAACCTAGATGAAGAACTATATGATCAATCTCAATCTTACAATCTTACAATCAATCAATCATGAAATCCCCTTATAAAACCCAATACCAAATGAAGAGATATACTCACATATGCATAGAGAATACATGATAGAGAGAGAAGAAAACTTCATAATACAATTGCAAAAAGGTAACAAAAATACGAACAATATTTTAAACTGAGTAGAGAGGCTAGCTTAGGTCTAAAAGTTGAGTCTAGGGTTTTTATAATGAAGATAATAGGTTTTGGATGGTTCTGATTAAGTTAAGGCTTCTAGATGTTTGTTTTGGATCCTTACGGATTGGTACCCATGATGTACTAGTCGGTACACCACCCGGAGTATAACTGGTCGATACTCCACCCGGAGTATAACTGGTCAGTACTCATGTACGAGCCAGCTTGACCTTGCTTCATTAAATTGGCCATAACTTTTTATCCCACTGTTAGATTTCTTTCCAACCACTTGAAAATGAAATTTAACATCCTCATTTAGCTTGTGTCAAAATCTAACGTTGGGAAGTTTTCCATCAGAGGCCAAACCTATGACGCTTTTGTGCGGTCCTACATTTCTAATCATCCAGAATGATCCAAAAATCTTCCTTTAGTCTAAAATGTCTCAAAACCTTTCAAGAATCGATAAAAGACTAAAAGATAATAAAAGCACTCTTTGACTCAAGAAAAGACTCCAAATATATATTCAAACAAAGGTTAGTGGATAGAAATAAGTGTCAAAACAATTTCCCCGGACTTAAACCTTTAGTTGTCCTCAAGCAAGAACAATTAAAAATATAAATATAAAGAAAAAGTTGGAAAAATGGTAAGACTATAAGAACTCACATAGATGAGGGTTGTCACATTTAAAAACCGACAAAGATGAAAGTTACATCCCCCCAGACATAAAAATTTGCTTTTCCTCAAGTAAGACCAAACAAATGAAAGCATTACCATACTCTAGCTTTGGTATGACCTAATCTAGATGAGAAAAGTTTGAAAAATGGAACTTACACACTACTTTAGTTTCCAATGTGCTGAACTTTCAATCCTTGAGTATTTAGAACAGATCAAAAAACAAATTGGTACTATATGTACTTTACCATAAGCATATAAAGCATTACCATACTCTAGATCCCGAAATATTAAGGAATCGCCAAAATCTTCATCATCGACAGTTTAATGGAGTATCAATCACATCATGGGCTTGGAATGGAAGACTAGTTTTATAGTGGCTGAAGTGTTTAGGCACTGATGATCAAGATGGATGCAAGTCATGGTACAAAATCACAGTGAGATGAAGACAAAATGTTGATACATAACCTCATGAACCTTCGAATCTATGTAAAGCTCTATAGATGTCCAATATGAGTTTCAATGGTGCCTAAGATAGCATATTAGAGACATAAAAGACTTTATTCCAGTTCTTTCTTTATCCTCTTTCCCTTTTCGGCTTGTTTTTTTTTGTTTTTTGCATTAAAGATAACTCAAACACGTATTATCTTAGTAAAAAAGAACATAACTCTTACTAAAGATCCTAGGACAGAAAGTTGTGTCGCTCCAATCGCTCCAGACACTCCATAGCTTTTGCACTTGATATCACATGATAATGATGAAACATAAATCATGTGGTTTGAATGAATGGATAAGGTGAAGTTGTGGTACCAAGGTAAAGGTGAGCTTAGTCATTCGGAGTTCTTAAACGGGGTTGTTAAAAAGGTGGATATGAACTCCGAATGTAGTGATCCTTTGTGAGATATCAAGCCCTTAAGTTAGAAGTTAAGTCAATGTTAAATGTCCTATAAAGATAGAATCAACGTTAGATCATTTAGATTTCTAAAAGATATGAAACTTCTTGTAATGTTGATCCACTGATGGTGTTTCCAATCTTCCTATTCAAAAAACAATCACTGTTAAAAGTCTGTTAAAAAGTTAGTCAACAATAGATGAAATTCAAGAACAACATAAAATTTCCAAGTTTTAACTCAATAAAACTGAAAAATGACAAAAAAAGGAAAATCACCAATAAGAAAAAGGATTTTAGTAACTTGGAGAATCCTCCCCCAGACTTAGTTTACACCATCACAGTGTAAAAATAAATCAAAGGGAATAGGTGTATTTTGACATTAAAATATAAACAACAAACGGAGAAAGAAAAATCTAAGAAAAATAAAGAAAAACTGGTGATTTCACGTCTGGAATTAGAGTCAACACCAATCGGCTAACCTTGTGTACCAATAGGTTGTGATGGAGGATTGTACCATTCAATATAGCGAAGGTACCGATATGTACTCAGTGTATAGAACATTTATTTCGTTCACATCTTCTACGTTTAAGACCTGTTCTCCGTGGGTTGCCTCCCATAAGCGCTTGTTTAAGGTCACTAGCTCGATTTTTGATTTTAGGCATTAGCTGGAATGAGAATTTGAACTTGCTTAAGAGCAAGCTCGCCAGTCGGTCATTTTAAGCTCTAGACCCTTGCTCAATAGACCATCCATTGTTTCTTGGCCATTCTCTTTGAATTTCAGAGTGAGAATGAGTTTAACTTCAGAGAAATAGTACTTCAGGTATCGAATCAACATGGACACTCCGAATACGCTATGAATTGTGGTGGTTTAAATCAAGTTAGACTGCAGAAGGAGTTAATAGAGAAACTCAGTGTAAACGTAAATTAAATTCAATTAAATAAAGCATTGGGCAATGAGAATTCTTCTACAAATTCATAAGAATGAATGCATCAATCAATGGGAATGAATTAAGTAACATTCTAGAACTCAAACTACAAATATAAAGTTATCTTACTTTCATATGTAGCAACTATCAATGCAAAGAGATTCCTAGAAACTAAACCGGCATTTGTCAATAGAAATTCATACATGCAATAAAACTTTAATTTCATATGTTCACAAAGTATAATAACATCAATTGTCGTTGGCTAAGGACACCTTGCTCATCTAGGTTAGATTCGATTGATTTAACAACCCTTCTGGTCCATAATGGAAACAACTTAGCGCATAATATAAATAGTTAAAATAGATTAAGCAATAATAGCAAATCTGGAAGAAGATCTATATGATCAATCCCAATCTAACAACCTAACAATCAATCTATCATGAATTCCCCTTAGAAACCCCAATACCAAATGAAGAGATCTACTCACACATACATATAGAATACATGATAGAGATAGAACAAAAAAATCAAAATAGAATTACAAGGTAACCAAAATAAGATCAATATTTTGAACTGAGTAGAGAGGCTACCTTAGGTCTAAAAGTTGAGTTTAGGGTTTATGTAATAAAGAGAATGTGTTCTAGTCAGTTCTGATTAGGTTAAGGCTTCTAATTTTTCATTTTGACTCCTTACCAATTGGTACCAAGCTGTACCGGTTGGTACTATTCTGGAGTATAACTGGTCGGTACTCATCTGCCAGCTATCTTGACCTGTATTCAGTCTATGGGCCATAAATTTGAATCGGTCAGTTAGATTTCTTTCCAGGAACATGAAAATGAAATCTAACACCCTCCTATAGTTTGTGTCTAAATATGAGATAGATCTAACAGTGGGAAGTTTTCCACCGGAGGCCAAACCTATGACATTTCTGCGAGGCCCTGCATTTCCAATCATTCAGAATAATCCAATAACTCTTCCTTTACTCTAAAACGTCTCAAAACCGGTCAAGACTTGATAAAATAGTAAAAGACACGAAGAGAACTCTTTGAATCAGGAAAAAACTGGAAATATATATCAAAACAGTGGTTAGTAATCGATTGAAGTATCTGTTAACACAATTCCCTAGACTTAAACCTTTGCTTGTCCTCAATAAAGAACAATTAAAAATCCAAATCCAATGAAAAATTTAGAAAAACGGTGTTAAAAAAAACTCATAAATATGAGGGTTATCACATTTAAAAATTGACAAATATGAGACTTACACACCGCCTTTACATGAAACTTTGCTTGTCCTCAAGCAAGAACAAAAAATGAAATCAAATACAGAAGAAAAGTTTGAAAACAGGAACTTACACATTCCTTTAAATTCCACCGCGGTAAACTTAAAATCCTTGAGAAATTAGAATCGATCAAAGAACCAGTTAGTACTACATGTAAGTTACCATAAGCATATCCAACATTACCGTACTCTAGCTCCAGAAATCCCACGTAATCTCTAAATCTTCATTGTTGACCCTTTAATATTTATTAGTTTCTTGTAAAGTGCAGTCTTACAAAGGGAGTATCAACCACATAATCGGCTTGGAATGAAAGGCTAGTTTAATGGTGGTTGAAGTGTCTAGGCTCTTATGATGAAGATGGATGCAAGTCATGGTGCAAAATTACAGTGAGACGAAGACAAAATGTTGATACACAACCTCACAAACCTTAGAATATCTGTAAAACTCTATAGATGTCCTAACTGAGTTGCAATGGTCCCTAAGAAAGCACATTAGACACATAAAAGACTTTATCCCGGTTCTTTTTTGTCTTCTTTCCCTATTTAGCTTTTTCAATTTTTTTTGCCGAAAAGGGAAAGTTGGAACTGGTTCTTGTCATACATTTTTCTGCACTGAATACAACTCAAACATGTATTATCTAATTAAAAGAGAACATAAATCTTAGTAGAGATCCTTAGGACAGAAAGTTATTCCGCTCTGTATACTCCTTAGTTTTTGCACTTGATATCACATGATAATGATGAAATAGAAAAGCATGTGGTTTTAATTAATAGATAAGGTGAAGTTGTGGTACCAAGATAAAGGTGAGCTTGGTCATTCGGACTTATTAAAAGGGTGGTTAAAAAAGTGGATTTGAACTCCGAAGGTAGTGATCATTTGTGCGATTTCAATCCCCTAAGTTAGAAGTTAATTCAATGTTAAATGTCTTGTAAAGATAGTGTTAATGTTAGATCATTCAGATTTCCAAATGATAGGGAACTTCTGATAATGTTGATCCACTAATGGTTTTTACAATATTCATATTTTGAAAATAATCACTGTTAGAAGTCTATTAGAAAGTTATTCAACACCATATGAAATCCTAGAACAAAATAAAATTCGCAAGTTTTGACTCAATAAAACTGATAAATCGCTCAAAAGAAAAGGAGAAATCACCAAAAAGAAAAATGATGTTAGTAATTTAGAGAATTCTCTCCCAGACCTAGTTTACACAATCATAGTGTAAAAATAAATCAAAGGGAAGAGGACTACTCCGACAATAAAAATATAAACTGAAACTGAAAAAGAAAAAGGTAAGAAAAAGAAATGAAAACCAGAGATTTTGCGTCTAGAATTAGAGCAACACCAATCGTTAACTTTGTATACCGATAACTTAGGATGTATGGAACATCTATTTTGTTCGCATTTTGCCTTTAACGCATGTTCTCTGTAGGTTGCATCCCATAAGCGCTTGTTTAAGGTCACTATCTTGACTTCAGTTTCAGGCATTAGCTAGAAAGAGAATTTGAACTTGCTTCAGAGCAAGCTCTCTAGTTGGTCATTTTAGGTTCTAGACGCTCAATAGACTATCCATTGCTTCTTGGTCTTTCTCTTTAAATTTGGAGTGAGGATCACTTTCACTTGAGATAAATAGTACTTCAGGAATCAAATCCACATGGACACTGTGAATATGGTATGAATTGTGGTGGTTTAAAACAAGTTAGAATGCAGAAAGAGTTAATAGAGAAACTCGGTGTAAACATAAATTCAATTCAATTAAATAAAACATTGGACAATGAGAATTCTTCTAGGGATTCATAAGAATGAAAGCAGCAAACAATGGTAATGCGTTAAGTAACGTTCTAGAACTCGAATTACAAATATATAGTTGTCCTACTTTTGTATTTAAAAACTATCAATACAAAGAGATTCCTAGAAACTAAACCGTTGTTTGTCAATAGAAATTCATGCAAGCAATAAAACATTAATTTGATATGTTCACAAAGTGAAATTACATCAACTATCATTGGCTAAGATATTAGACACATAAAAGACTTTATTCCGGTTCCTTTTTGTCTTTTTTCCCTATTTAGCTTTTTTCGATTTTTTTACTTTTGCCGAAAAGGAAAAGTTGGAACCGGTTCTAATCATACATTTATCTGCACCGAAGACAACTCAAAAACTTATTATCTAACTAAAAGATAACATAAATCTTACTAGAGATCCTTAGGACAGAAAGTTTTGCCGCTCCACATACTTCATAGTTTTTGCACTTGATATCACATGATAATGATGAAACGAAAAGCATGTGGTTTGATTGAATGGATAAGGCGAAGGTGTGGTACCAAGCTAAAGGTGAGCTTGGCCATTCGAAGTTTCGAAAAGGGTGATTAAAGAGTAGATTTGAACTCCAAATGTAGTGATTCTTTGTGCGATACCAAGCCCCAAAGTTACAAGTTAAGTATGTGTTAAAGGTCCTCGAAAGATAAAGTCAACGTTAGATCATTCAGATTTCCGAATAATAAGGAACTTTTGGTAATATTTATCCACTGATGGTGTTTTCAATCATCATATTCTAAGAACAATCATTGTTAGAAGTTTGTTAAAAATTTAGTCAACAGTAGATGAAATCCAAGAACAACATAAACTTTTCAAGTTTTGACTCAAAAAAACTGAAAATGACTCAAAAGAAAAGGAAATATCACCAAAAAGAAAAATGATGTTAGTAACTTGGAGAATGCTCCCCCATACTTTGTTTACACCATCACAATGTGAAAATAAATCAAAAGGAAGAGGACTACTCCAAAAATAAAAATATATACAACAAACTTAAAAAGAAAAATCTATGGAAAAGAAAAGACCACTTCTTCTTGGCCTTTTTCTTTGCATTCCAGAGTGAATATGATTTTAACTTTAGAGAAATAGTACTTTTGGGATCGAAACCACATGGACCAACCTAATACGCTATGAATTGTAATGAATGCATTAAGTAACCTTAGTGACCTTAAGTAACCCTATAGAATTCGAATTGCAAATAGTACTTTAGAGAAGGCATTAAGTAAACTTATTGAACTTGAATTACAAATAAAAAGTAGTCATACTTTCGTACGTAACAACTATCTATACAAAGAGATTCCTATGAAGATGGATGCAAGTCAGCTCAAAGACTAACCTCAAGTGTGGCAAGTAAGAAGTGCTCTAAACAAAAATAATTAATGGTGGGGTTCTTCTGGAATGTTCGAGGATTAAACAAAATGTCTAAACATTATGTGATTTGAGATTTGATAAACAATAATGGTATGGAATTTGGTTGCTATTTGGAAACTAGAGTTAAGGAGGAGAGATCGTCATATTTATTTCTTCGATTCTTGATGGCTGGTCAGCTATGAAAAATTATGAATCGCATAGGTTGGGAAGGATATGGGTGGTTTGGAGCAAAAATGTAAGAATCACACCAGTGTATAAGAGTAGTTAACTAATTACTTGCTCAATAAAAAGAGTTGGAGCTAAGGAAGAGTTCTTTTGTACATTTGTTTATGCATCAAAATTCGTAGAGGAGAGGAGATGTCTATGGGAGGATTTAATATCGCACCGTGAGTCACACTTGTTTACAGATAAACCATGGCTAATGTATGGGATTTTAATGAAACAATAGCTCCAACGGATCATTCAAATAGTCCTGCTCACGTTACAAGGGGAATGAGAGATTTTCAAGAATGCATAAATCACTATTTTCTAGTGGATCTAGGGTTAAAAGGATCACATTTTACTTGATGCAACAAGAGAGAAGAAGGATTAATTTGTAAGAAGTTGGATCGTGCATTGGTTTCGGCATATTGGAGCTTTAATTTCCCAAACTCTTATATATTTTTTGAATCAGGAGGGTTGTCTGGTCATTCTCGAGGTTGTATATTTTTAAATGAAGAGGGAAGAGGAAAAAGAGGCCTTTTAAGTTTGTAAAGATCCTCACAAAGTTCGCGCAATTTCGTGAGGAATTAGAGAGTTTATGGAGATCCACATAGCCATTGTTTGTCTCCACTTCTTTGCTGTTTGATTTTCAAAGAAACTAAAGCTCATAAAGCCGGTATTATGCAGGATTAGAACAACTTATCAAAGAGAACTCAGCTAGCTCATGAAGATCTCTGCAAAAAAAAAGTTGTAACTCTCGATGCGCCTTCTTCACTAGCAATGGGGGATGAGAGTATAGCTTTTGAAAAGTGGCAGCATTTGGTGGAATTAGAGGAGGGTTTCTTGAAGCAAAAATCAAAGGTTCATTGGCTGAAAGTAGGAGATCAAAACAACGCTTATTTTCACAAGGCATCTCAGTTGAAACAAATGAGAAACATGATTAGAGAAGTCAATGATCAAGCTGGAAATATTTGTTCGGAGAGTGAAGAGATTAAAGCTGAAGCAGTAAGTTACTTTGTCAATTTTTTGAATCACAAGCCATAGGATTATGAAGGGATTTCTATTGATGATTTGAAAGGCCTCATGAGCTTCCATTGCTCTGATGGGGATACACAATTGCTCTCGGGTTTGGTGCAGGAAGAATAGATAAAGAGGGTGCTTTTTTCAATGCCAACCAACAAGTCTCTGGGTCTAGACGGTTATACTACTGAGTTCTATAAGGCTGCTTGGAATATTGTTGGAGGTGATTTTGTGATAGTCATAAGGTCTTATTAGAGAAGGGATTTTTGCCTAAAGGAGTAAATTCAACGATATTAGCGTTAATCCCGAATAAAGACAAAGCTATTGAGATGAGAGACTACATGCCTATCTCTTGCTGTAATGTGTTGTATAAAATCATCTCAAAGACTTAGCTAATAGACTCAAAGCAGTATTACCAAGATTTATAGCCTAAAATCAATCAGCGTTTGTTAAAAGAAGATTGTTGATGGAGAATGTACTTTTGGCGGCATAACTAGTGAAGGATTATCACAAAGAGAGTGTATCCCCAAGATGTGCGATGAAAATCGATATATCGAAGACTTTTGATTCAGTTCAATGGTCGTTTCTCTTTAATATTTTTCAGGCGTTGGATTTTCATGAATTGTTTATCAGCTGGATTTTCCTATGCATAACTACAACACCATTCTCTATTCAAGTTAACGGTGAGTTAGCAGAGTATTTTGGAATCTCAAAGGGCTTACGCCAAGGCTGTGCGTTGTCACCTTACCTATTTTTACGTGCATGAATGTCCTCTCTCTTATGATTGATGATGTAGCACATAAACGATTTATAGGATTTCACGTGAAATGTAAAAAATATAGGTATCACGCACATTTTCTTTGCGGATGCATTATGGTTTTTGTCGAGGATACAAAGCACTCTCTGTAGGAGGTTATTAAAATATTTGGGAGTTCTGGTTCTTGTTCTGGTTTGAAGAATAATCTGGAAAATCAACAATATTCCAGATCGGAATTTCGCCAACAACAAAAGAAAGTATTCTAGATCAGTTCCCATTTGCAGAAGCTGCTCTTTCAGTACGTTACTTAGGACATATAAGCACTTGGACAGCAAGACACCTCTCTTATGCAGGCCGATTGATGCTCATCAAATCAGTTATTGAATGCATATCGAATTTCTGGATGTCGGCGTTTCGATTACCGAAGTGTTGTGTCTTGGAAATTGAAAAGTTTTGCTTTTCGTTTTTATGGTCAGGTCCAGAACTAAACTCCCAGAAGGTGAAGATGGTTTGGGTAGATTTGTGTAAACTCAAGAGTGAGGATGGTCTAGGCTTGAAATCGGTACATGAGACAAATCAGGTTAGTTGTTTAAAGCTTATATGGCAAATTTTGTCAAAGCAGCCTTCTCTTTGGGTATCTTGGATATGGAAGTATTTAATTAGGAATGGAACATTTTGGCTAGTCAAAGAGAACACAATAATGGGATCTTGGATGTGGAAGAAATTTTTGAAGTATCGAGATCTTGCATGGGAATTCTATCGAGTATAAGTGGGTATAGGAAATTATATCTCATTTTGGTATGCTAATTGGAATGTTCGAGGGATTTTTATTGAAATCACAGGATTGCGTGGAGTCATTGACCTAGGAATTCCCATTTCTAGTTCGATGGCTTTGGTTAGAGCTACGCATCGAAGATGAGTGCATAGGAATGAGGATTTAAACAACATAGAGCAGGTGATGTCTAGCCTCTTCCAACAAGATCTAGTCATGGAAGTAGAAGACAAGCATCCTTGGCGATCCTCTAAGGACAAATTCAAGCCAGTTTTCAATAGTAAATCAACACACCTCTTATCCGAAGAGCCTACCCAAAACTTCAGGGTTATGGAGTTTTTTTTTTTGGATATGACACTCCTAAATTCACTTATATCACATGGTTAGCATTTTGAGATCGCTTGTTGACAGGAGACTGGATAAGCCGATGGAACACCAACCAAAATACTAGATGTGTACTATGTGATGGATGTGAGTATGAAACTAAGAATCACCTATTTTTTGAATGTTCTTTTCAGCAGAAGTATGGAGATCACTCATAGGATTCTTGCTGCCCACAAGTAATCAACACGCTACTTAATGGGAACTTATTATTCAAGAGATCAACACTCTAGTTCAGCCAAAGCTTAAAGAATTTTTAGTTCGCTATGTGTTTCAAGCATCAGTGTACCAAAATATGGAGTGAGAGAAATGTTCGGAGACTGGTCATTAACAAACGTCATCAATCATGATAGCAAAGCTTCTAGATAAGCAGGTCAGGAACCGGATCACCTCAATAAGGGAGGAGGCGAATGGTGTTTTCAGGATGGAATAATTCTATGGTTCAATTCTAGACTATAGTTTATTTTCAAATCTATTAGGTCTTTCTATTTCACAATATGAAACTCTCAATGTAAATGTGTTTTTCTTGGTTGAATATACAGTACAAGAAGATAACCGGAATCAGACGGCCAAATCCGTCAGAAATCTATCGAAAACATCTATTTCCGACTGATTTCTGACGGATTTTGCTATATGATCTAGATGGTCGAAATGAAACATGCGTCAAAAATCTATTGGTAATTCTGATGGATTTTGACATCAAGATATCCGTCGGTTCAAGCCATCTTGGTAATCTGTCAGAAATCCGTCAGAGTAGAACCGAAGGATTTTTGACGGGACAAATATGACGGAGGTTCTCAACGTGTTTCTGGCAGATTTCCGACAGATGTTTTCTCCAATAGATTTCCGACAGACGTTTTCTCCAACAGATTTCCGACGGATACGTATTTAAAAAAATGTTAAATACAAATTAATTCAAATTAATGTGAAATTAATATGAAACTTTTAATTTATATTAAATTAAAATTTCAGAAAATAAATTTATCCAAATAAAAATAAAAAAATTTAATCTAATTATTTAAAACAATTTATAAAAATTTAAAAAATTTAAAAATAAAACAAAATTCAATCTACAATTTATAAAAAAAATTAATAAACATTTATAAACATTTTAATAACAAAAAAATAATAATAAAATTTACAAAAAAATCAACTAATTTAAAGGCGATATTAAAAGATTATAATAATTAAAAATTTTAAAAATCTAGTAACATTCCAAATCAAAAATATATCAGTTTAAACATTCCTAAATAAAGTTTAAATCTAAAAATCTAAATCCTAAATCTAACAAGGATAACCCTAAATCTAAATTCTAACTCCCTAAATCTAAATTCAAATTCCTAAATTTAAAACTCTAACTTAGAAATCCGTTAAAATCAAAGAAAGTAAAGGAACTTACATGTTTGATTAGTTTGGATTCATTATAATGTTTGGATGTTGAGTTTCAAAGAGTGTTGTGACGATTTGAGAGGATTTGGCGATTCGAGATTTTTCTTACGTTTTTTCGAATGGTTACGCAAAGAAGACGACATGTTTATTAAACAGAATTTCCAACGAACACTGATGTCGAAAATCTGTCGAAAGAATTAATATAATTCATTTACCGCGTCTTGGCGGTTCTCGAGAGAGATTTGCATCTAAATTTTTGTGAATCCGTCGGAAATTTTCGACGGATTTCCGACGGTTTTAGGGATTCGAGGTTTTTTATGATCCGTTTCACTTGGAATTTTTTTGTAGTATGCTATATTAATCATTTCAATGATAAAATACTAATAAAGACCTTGTTTGTATAACAAATATACAAAATAAAATAAAATTTAAGCTGTTATAGGTATACATGTTCCATTAAGCATATGTATCATTATCTAACATGTAATATTAATCTAGCTAAATTTTTAATATTTCTAATATAATTTGTTTAAATGTTTATTTTGTCACACATGTTTTAAAATAAGTGTTACAATTGTGTATATTACACATAGATTGGTATACTTATTTGAAAATGACCAAAAACCTCAAATCCGTCGGAAATCTGTAGTAAATTTGTCATATGAAGATGCAGAATTATGTAGAGAAATCTGAATTTTTTTATTCTTTAAAGCATTTCCCACTTATCGATTGAGATATATTTTGGACACAAGATAGCTCTTTGAGTTAGTTTTCATTTGAAAGTGGTTTGAAGTTGATCCAACGGTGCGATAGAAAGTTATGCTGATTTTTCTGAAGATATTCCAAAGATATACTATTTCTAATTAAATTTAATTTATAAATTTATGTGTATCTTTAATTTATAAATATATGTTTATAAACATTTTCGAAGGATTTATGTGTTTTCGTCAGAAAACCGTCGGTAATTTCCGACGGATTCGTAAACTGTTGGAAATATCGACGGATTTTCGACGGCTTGTAATAGTCGCAAATCTGTTGTATAACTGTTGGAAATTTCTGACAAATAAAAGTCCGTCAGAAATTCTGTCGACTTTGCGGTAATTTTCTTATAATGATAATTTAACATTCTTACAAAAAAAATAATAGCCATTTCAGTGTGAGGGTATAAACCTAGTATAAATGAAGCGACAAGTATAGTTCTTCAGCAGGCCAAAAATAAATAAAAAATAGCATGTTGTTTCTGAACAATGAAGTCAGAAACCGTTTATGCTGGTCCACTGCACACAGCATTTTGGCATAGTTAAAGACTTTATTATGTTATGTGATGTTGATCACATTTATTCACTGAATTTGAAACATCGCAAGATAATTTAATTGTTTACGGTGGTACATCAACTCATTTTAGCCATAACATAATCCATAACCCTTTTCGGATATCTGAAAATCATTTCTTTCCCCTCATCATAAAGAGTTTTCTATGGCTTCAAAATCTTTTCCACGAGATCTTTAAGAGGATCCAACTCTTCCTTATCAACCAACTGGTATTCCTGTATACAAAGTTTTACTTTTAACAATTATTAGAACATTGCTAAGAACTCAACATGATCCAGATAAGGGTTCATCAACTCACAGATATGAAGAGAATAAAATGCTTGAAGCAAGTATTGAGATGAGCTTCTTCCTCAAGTTCCACAACCTTCTGAATGTGAGAACGATAGATGTGTGCATATACCCGAAACAACCTTTTCAAAATCCGCTTCACGAAATCTTCAAAGTTTGGTGGGAATGGTGCTCCTTAATAAGGAAGAAAAATAAACAAGTTAAAACCAACTTAAAGTGTTTAAACTACATATTAGTAAACTTCACAATAAATACCAGGTTTTTGTGGAAAGATGGTTTCATCATCGATATGAGCTTCAATCCAATCCAAGAGATACTCAACATATTTAGGAGCTGAAACCACTATAGGCTTCTCTATAGTAATTCCATCTTCCCATCTATAGTCATATCTGAAACCGAGAAAGATCGATACTAGGCTTAAGCTATTACAGTTCCATGAAGAAGAAAATTTGGATTTGATGGATGAGAAGATCAAGAATGAAGAAGAGTCTTACCTTGATCCAGCATTCATGATTGGGCAAGTGGTGGGGGTACAGAACTCTTCCAGAGTAGCATACAAAATGTTTATTTGGTTGTAGAAATCTACAGCTAAAAAAAACATAAAGAAAACATTCAAAATTAAATTAAGAATCAAGTTTGGATGGAGTAATTAGGGATTATAATGATTTGTGTCTTAACTGTTGATGGCCAACCACTCGTTAATGTCTTCACCGGGAGGTAGTTTCACGGCTTCATTGAGATTTCCACTTCCAATAATCGTTGTGAGAAACTCTTCAAGCTGAGCACCCTAAAATTATTAGAACCTTACAACTAAAAAAATGTAATTATAGAGCCATAACTTAAGCCACACTAACCTTGCTCCCAAATGAAGAAGTATTTCTCTTCTTTGCTCGAAATGTCCTCTGATCATTACTATAATATGATCCATCATGTTAGAATCTAGAAATTGGGTTTACAATTTCTGCTTCTATTCTTCAATCTCAACTGTTTGAAAGTGTGAGAATCTAGTTTAAATCTGGTTTAAGCTTTGGGGATTCTCAGGATTTTGACATTTTCCCAACAACAAGCAACACAAATTGTAAACTTACTTAAACACATGAAATTTTACTAATACAAAAACTGAGAGAATTAATGAAAAAGAAATGTATTGAAAATTTGGAAGATACCTGCTGTTTAAAACCAATAAACTCATGTCTACAGAGACAGCGAGGCAGAGGACGAATTTTGCTTTCGGAAATAATCTGAAAAAGATTGCTCAACCTAAAACTCAAAGAAGCAATTAAAATCATAAAACTAAAATGAAGAAACAACGTCTGGATTATATGTATGCATCATATATATACAATACAAGGACTTGAACAGAAACGGAGATTCAAGGACTGGCAAATTAAGTAAGCAAGTAAGCTTATCTTTCTCTCTTACTTGAGAGCTAAGGCAACGATCATAGCTTAGGATTTTTTTACCATGTCATTCTGATAACATTTTTCTTTTTTTTTGTGATTTTGGGTTAAAATATTTATATGCATTTTAGCTACTCTATCATAAATTAATCCTTGGTGCCAAAAGAAAAACAGAACTAATACTCAATCCAAACTACTATATCCTAGATACTTAACCCAACATTAGTCAGATAACTATGCATCACTTTTATGAAATTACTCGATCATACAAAATCCTATACTTGATATGAATGCTCATGAGTAAAAAATACTCATAATTTTTAGCAAACAATAACTGTCGTATAATTTCAAACTTAGTGTAACAATAGAATTGAGAAAATGATGTAAAATTTAAATTAAAAAAAAATTATTACCTCAAGGTTTTCTCATTGTTGGGTGCTACTGATCCAAATACTTCTTCATGTATGTAGTTTGTTGGATTCTCATATTCATACATATATATAACACACACAAGTACACATGACCAACTCATAATAATATAAGTATTTAGACAGTTTCTTCATGTATGGTATATAAAAAAAAAAGAAATAGCCAGCTCACAAAAAGGTTACTATATCATAAATGGCGTTTCTTCTTTGGAAAAAAATGTTCTAAACAAAAGCTAATGTTCCACTTTATTTCACTTTTTTCCTTATTATGATTTTTGTTTCAATAAAAAAATAAGCTGGACTCCCGTATTATACTTAAATTTATATTAAAAATACAAATTAATATAATTTAAATTTTTAATATTAATTTATAGAAAAATATGAAAATTAGAGAAAGTGGGGAATAAGTTATATACTAACATCTTTAAAGATTTTTTGTTTCTATGCTAGTCATTACCTAGATATTTAGTGCCTATATATTTTACTATTTTCCATATAAACAATATTTAGATATACAGATCACTTTAGGTATTTGTGAAAGAAACAAAATGTAAGTTTTAGAAAGGAAAAAAAAAACAGATTGTGCATGAAAATATGATTGGTTAAAGAGTTATGTTTTCTAATTTTTTGAGTTTATGAAAGGTAACCTTTTTTGTTTCTGGATAAAAAATAAGCTTATATCTGACAAAAAATGAAGGTACATTGCACTAATTTTTAATATAGAAATTAATATGTATAACATGAATTAATTATATAGTGTCAAAAACTTTTCATTTCATTTGAAGATTATTATTTTTCGAATTTTATTTATTTATTTTTCTAAATAAAAAAGATAACTTATTTTTCGATATTTTTTTAATTTGCAAAATTTATTCTTATTGATTTTTAAGGCTTTTATAGATTGATAAAATACCGTAGGAAGAGCTTTGGGTTTATAAACTCCCTCGCTAATTCCACCATCTCGTTTTTGTTGGAATGATAAAAAAGCTTAGAGTAGGTGCATACAAATGGATCTGAGTAGGCCTGCGAATTCGGTTAATTCGGGTCGGGTAATTCGGTTAATCGGATAGTTTGGTTCGGTTCGATTTGAATACCGGTTAGTTTGGTTATTTAATTATTTACCAAAGCGAACCGATTAAACTTCGGATATATTCAGTTATTTGATTCAATAAGATCCATCGGATAAATTCGGGTATTTTGGGTCATTCGTGTCAGGTTGTTCAATCCGGTCCAATCGGTTCAAACCACAAATCATCGATTCATCCCTGATACATTATGAAGATAAATCACTCTTCTTCATGTAGTACAAACTACAAACTCTATACAAACTTACGATAACAAACTTAGAGATAAACCTCAGTGCATCATCAATTCACCATCATTTCACCTTAATAAATAACTAATAAACTTAAGAATATAAAGAGAGAGAGAGGAATACTTACAGACATAGAGAATAAGTAAACCATCACAAAGTAAACTTCAAGCAATATCGTAGTACACATGTTTTTCCCAAAGAGAGAGAGATCATATGTTTTTCTAAGGACATAAACATAAAGAGAGATAAAGAGATCTAAGTCTGATCACAGTGAGATAAAGAGAGATAAAGATAACTAAGGCTGGTCACAAAGAGATAAAAAAGCATAGGGAAAATAAGAGAGACAAGCCTTTGGACGTTGAAGCCCCACTGTGATTGCTGCAGCAAAGCTCAAGGCTGACACCTAGTTTCTGCAATTTCATTGAAAAAGATAAGAAGACATAAGATAACTCACAAAACAAACAAGTGTACCTCTAAAATTCAAGTTGAAACTAAGACAACAGAAACTTGAAAACAAGAAACGAGTAATAAGAAACTGAAAAACAAAGAGAAGATTGTTTGAATTTGCGTAATGTAAAGATCGAGTTGATATGGAATCACTTGTACAAGAATAAGTTTATGCGGGGTTATAAGATTTGGTATCTCCATGAAGAAACCCAAACATAGTTAGGTAATAGTAGCGAACCTAATGTTGAGAGAAACATTTGGGATGAGATACCGGAGGTTGATTTCGGAATAGGAACTGTTACAATGGTCAATATGCATTTAGGGAGACTACATCATTGGCTGAGTTTGACAGAGATATGGTTGAAGAACCAAATGCAGAGGCACGCCGGTTTTTTGACATGTTAGATGGAGCTAAGCAGCCTCTCTATAAGGGTTATCGAGATGAGCATTCCCCATTATCATCTACCAGTAGAATGATGAGCATAAGACAGATTCCAATTTATCAGAAGAGTGGGTTGATGCGTTTGCAGAATTTGTGAAAGATCTATTGCCTGAAGATAATATGTTACATGCTTCATACTACGAGATTCAAAAGCTTGTTGCGGGTATCGGTTTACCGTATCATATGATAGATGTATGCATCGACAATTGTATGATCTTTTGGAGAGAAGATGAAGATCTACGTAGCTATAAATGGTGTCGAAAACCACGGTTTCAGGAGGGCAGTGGACGGGTTCCAATTCTTTATAAAAGAATGTGGTATTTGCCGCTTACAGAGAGGTTAAAGAGGTTATATCAGTCAGACCGCACGGCGGCGGCAATAAGATGACATGCAGAGCATATGCAAGATTGAGAGATTACACATCCTTCAGATGCAGAAGCATGGGAACATTTTCAGTCGATATATCCTGATTTTGCCTTCGAGCGTAGGAACGTGTACCTTGCATTATGTACTGATGGTTTTAACCCTTTCGGAAGGCATGGTAGATAGTATTCACTCTGGCCCATTATAGTAACAACGAACAATTTGCTTCCTTCTATGTGCATGCGTCGAGAGTTTTTGTTTCTCTCTATACTTGTGCCGGGACCAGAGCATCCTAAGAGATCACTAGATGTCTTCCTTCAGCCGTTGATCCATGAGTTACAAATGTTATGGGATTATGGAACAGAAGCGTACGATGTTTCATTGCAGCAAAATTTCAACATGCGTGTTGTTCTTATGTGGACCGTAAGTGATTTTCCAGCATATGGAATGTTATCAGGATGGACTACACATGGTAGATTATCGTGTCCATATTTCCAAGACAACATAGATGCATTCCAGTTGCGTTACGGCCGGAAGTGTTGTTGGTTTGATTGTCATAGACGATTCCTACCTGACGACATCCCTATCGTCGCTCACAGACTTTGTTTACTGCAAATAAAAGAGTTGTAGACAGATCTCCCCCAGAATTAGATGGATGTTCTATTTTAGATCAACTACGAGATTTTGGAGCTCAAAGGACGACCAAGTGTGGGGGTAACGAACATGTTCCAGTTGACGGTGTTGGGGTTAACCATAATTGGCACAAGAAGAGTATTTTATGGGATTTACCTTACTGGAAAGACAATTTACTGAGGCATAATCTAGATGTTATGCACATTGAGAAGAATTTTTTCGACAATATCATGAACACAGTATTAAATGTCCAAGGTAAGATGAAAGACAACATGAAGTCTAGATTAGACTTGGCAATGATTTGTTGTCGTGATGATCTTCGAGTAATGTCGAATGGGAAATGTCCACTTCATAACCAATTCACATTGTATATAGGTAAATGAAGGAATCGGAATGGGCCAAACGTTCGACGCATGGTTGGTGGATTTGATTAACAGTCCAAACTATATCACAATTTCATACCCAAGATATTGTACGAGAGGATATGCGTTTCATAATCATAATCATGGCCGTCGTACGGTAACTTCTGATTATGGGGTTTCTGCTAAGTCTGCAGATGTTGTTTACTATGGACTACTTAATGAAATTTTGGAAGTCTGATATCCTGGATTTTTAACCTGAGGTGTATTATCTTCAAGTGTGATTGGTATAATCCGACTCTCGGGTACGGTTATAAAGTTGACTAATTTGGTGTGACTTTGGTTCATTCAGGAAGACTAATAATGTTGAAATATGATCCATTTATTCTTGCTTCCCATGCAGACCAAGTAAGCAAATTTTGTCTTCTTAATATTTGAACTATATTTTAGCTTTGATTTTTCCTAACTAGTTACGATTGTAAGTGTGTTACATTCCATACCCTCGTGTAACTAATCGAAATGACCCTTGGCTTACTGTGACATCAATAACACCAAGAGGAAAAATCTATGGGGTTGGGGAACACAATCCTTTGCAACTAGCCGAAAATGCAGTTATGGGTGAAGTGGAAACATCGGAAGCTGTTGAGCTAATGGGTGATTTTACATCAACTGAAGATGCTGCTGTACATTCTGATTATGAAGATGCGCCTGGAGAGTTTGATGATGATAATGATTCAATCGATTCAAATGGAACATTTTCCGAGTCAGATTAGTTTTCATTATAATGTTTGAACCTTATGTTGCTTTTAATTCAGAGATAATGTAATGTACGTGTACCTACTTGAAAACGTTTTGGACATGTTTTAAATGTATGATTTAGGTGTTACCTAATATGTGTACTTGGAGTTGATATTTCAAATCGTCTATATATATGATATTTCAAATAAATTAAGAACCATCCATACAAAGTTATAAACATGTCAAATGATTCTGATTCAGAACGAGAAATTGAATCTTTATCGGGGATTACACACTCGGAACTTATAGGGAAGGTGGAGGAATGAGACAGGGAGCGCAAAGATTTGGAGGCAAAATGGGTGTGGGATTCTCAGGACTCAAAACCAGAAGCAAGTTTCAGAACAAACAAACATCCCGACTCTCACAGGTATGATCAACTTTTATCTAATCCCCATACCCTTGATGCTGTAGAGGAAGCATTGGTGGAGTCTGAACCCAATGATCAATACCATCTAAGTGGGTATGCCCAACCGGTTGAATCTCCACCAGAAGAATTTGATATTAATGCAATTGAGAAATTAACCAACCACACTCTTGACACTGGGTATGTTAACGTGTCTTATAGTGGCGAAATGGAAGAACATGATCTCGACTACGCTTGTCCTACAGACGAGTATCCAAATTGTTGTCAGTTCCACATGGAAGAATTTGAGAAGGACAATTACGTGGTTTATAATTTGATTTACTTATAAAACTACGCTTTCAATTAAGTGTTTAGTATAAATAAGGGTTAATAAGTTATTTTAACAAAAAATAAAGTTTATATGCATTTTTATTGAGGAATTTGACTTGATATTAATTTTGATTTACATCATATAAATATATAAAGTACAATGGTTAAACATTTGATATATATGTAAAAGATAAGTAAAGACAAAGTATATATATTAATCTTGTTCCTTAAACAAATGATAATGTTTGTAGTCTACTGGCAACCTAGCACACTTGACATATTTAATAACCCAAGTTCTAGCCTGGAAGAAACCAAAAATTTTTAAAATTTTCTGATGTTCGTCGGTTTACCACTATTCGATGAAGAAAAGAAGAGACTTTTGGCAACTTAAGTGTTTGTAAATGGTTAGACATATAAATAATATACATATTTTGTATATTCTGTGCATAATATGATGAATGCATTGATTAGAATTTTCATAAAAATTTTAAAGATATGTACAGACAGAGTATATATATTAATTTTGTTCTTTAAACCAATGATGATGGTAGTAGTTTACTGGCAACTTATCACCCTTGACATATTTCATTACCCGAGTTCGAGTCTTGAAGAAACCAAACTTTTTAAAATTGTTATGCATGCCGTCGGTATCCCGTCGGTAATAACCGACGATTAGTGTAAAAACTTTATAAATTTATACACTTTTAAATCTCTATTTCAAGGATTACATATTACATTTAAATGTTAAAACCAGTATATACATAGAGTGATTTATTCATTCTAGATTTATATGAAACAATACATTAAAATATGTTACGTGATTTGTATGACACAGTACATTTTAATATATTTTAAAAATTTATAAGTTAGGTTCAAACTTAGTATATATATTTTATGAGTTACTTAAACATCGACGATGGTAGTAATCTACTGGTAACATAGCACTCTGGCATATTTCACAACCCGGATTCGAGCCGGGAAGAAGTAAAAATCTTTTTATTTTACCATGTCCGTCGGTTTTCTGTCTGTAATTACTGACGGTAAATGTAAAAACTTTATAAATTATTAACCTTCAAGTATGTAAATTAAATTTTATATAATTTTAAATCTCTATTCCAAAGATTGTATATTACATAAAACTGATTAAAAAATTCGGTCTTTTTATGTCTGTTTTCCATATAGCACGTGGTATCAAACCCATTTGGTTGGTACAACCACTTTGTAGGTGGTAAGTAAATCAAACGGTCAAAAACATAAAAAAAAAGTTTCTACGGCTCAGATCGAGTTTGACAGATTTGGATCCTATCTGAATTTTGTACTTTGTATTTTCTATAAAAACGAGAAACTACAAGTTCTAATATCTCAGACTTAATTAAATTCCTACCAATATCTCCAACCATGTCAAAAAAAATTCCTAATACTTCTGAAGAAGAAATAATTATAACCACTTTCATTAATTCCTTGCAAGAAGCAAATAATCCACCATCGTCTTCTCCTAGTCCCGGTACCTCAAATCACTTTTCTAAACACACTAGTTCACCTTCGTTGTGCCCCGAAGAAAACTTAGAAATCATGATCTAAAGATAGCGGCAAACAGATAGATATGAAAAAAACTCCATCGTCATAGGCCGTAGATGCGTTGGATACGTTTGAAGAACCAGATCTCTATAACTACAAATGTCCAAGTGACCATTATGGTTGTTGTGAGAAACATGTGCTGAAGTTCGAGATTGATCATTAAGGTCGACAATTGCATCGAATGGTACTACTGGTATTAAGAAAGATGATGTTTCCTCAATACACTAAGTGAGATAATAAATCTTCTAGTTCCTGTATCAAATAAGTTGTATTGTAATGTATGATTGTCCATGTTTGTATGTGTAATATTGTACTAATTTTGAGTGTTTTAATAAATGTTAAGTGAATTTTAATAAAAAATTATGTGTGATTTAATAAAAGTATATGTTTAAACAAAATTGTGGTCTACGGTGTTAAATTGGTAAAATAGATTTTGTTATATTTAAATTTTATGGTTGTTGAAGTTTTAACATATTATAATATAAATTTATGTTAAAATTTTGAAATAAAGGTCCAAAGAGAATATATACTTATTAAATTGGTAAAATATATTTTGTTGTATTCAAATTTTATGATTGCTGAAGTATTAACATATTTATAATATAAATTTATGTTAAAAATTTGAAATAAAGGTCCAAAGAGAATATATGTATTAAAGTTGTTACCAAAATACACGACGATGGTAGTAGTCTACTGGCAACATAGCATACTTGACATTTAAACAATCTGGGTTTGAGCCAAGCTGAAACCAAATTTTGTAAGATTTTAGTAGTCCGCCGGTTAGTACCGACGGGTAACCGACAGATTGCTTAATATTTAGGCGGCAATTCAAAGGTTTTGGAAACTGCGTAAATTAAACCCTAGGGGAACCGATGGCATTCCCGTCAGAAGTTTATTTTAATTAAACTTCTCCTTCTCCATCGGCCGTAACACCATTGTTATGAAATCTAAAAGCTTCAAACACCCGAAAAGCTCCACAACCATCCGTAATTCATCAAATCATCGATAACTTCTTGAACAATGGCAAATAACCCATCCAATTCGAATCCACGGTAAGTTTTCACTTTTTCAAAAAAATTTGTAAACTTTGATTTATGGATTTCATTTGTTTTTGTGTGGTTTTTTATGTTAGATTATCGATTAAGCAATGGTAGTATAGGTAATGGAACATAGATTTTAGGTTTCCATGGATGATTCTAAGATTGGATTATTACCCAATCGAAACATGGATTGTAGAAGGTTATTTTGGTTGAAAACGTTTTTTTTTTACATATATAATTTTAATATTGTTACTTAAAAATGATTTGAAAATGTATAGTTTTATTTAAATATATAATTCTTATGAAAATATGTTTTGCAAAATTTATAAAAGTTCAAAATATTTGGTTATTAATTTATATATATATATATATGATTGGAAAATTTATTTATAAAGTATTTTGATATGAAAACATTTTTAGTTGTATTGTAAAAATATATATTTAGTTGGTTAACTGACCAAAATATTTTAAATTGTTATATTTAGTGTTATGAAATTTTGGAACCTCATTTATATGTTTTATTTTGTGTTACAATTTTAAAAATTTTCCCCATATTATTGGACTACTTTTAAAAATTAAACTTATAATCTTTGTGTTTATATATTCTTTTTCAAACAAATATATGAGCTAAACTATATTTAATTTAAAATAATGTTTTTATTTCAATCTAACCACAAAGCACCTTTCAAATATATAAGGTTTCCCATATTATATAGTTTTTGTTAACAGTTTTTTTGTTAAGTACAATATATTTTTGTATATTAATTTCTACATATTATTGAATTTTCTCTTTTTTCAATTTATATATACATATATATAATAATGAAAACTGTACTTATAAAGTATTTTCCTTTGAAAACATTTTTATTGGTTTTGTAAATATATAATTTTAATGTTTTATTTACTTCCAGATTTTCATATGTTATATTTAGTTTTATACATTTTTGGAAACTAATATATAAGTTGTCTTTTGTGTCACAATTTGAAAATTTTTGAGTTAATCTTTTTTGTTTATATGCTTATTTGCATACTAATATTTATCATAAAATTTATTTGCCCCCATTTTTAATATTTTAGGATATGTTTCCTATATATATTTTATAATATTTACTATTTTTATAACATTGTTACATACTTTTTTTTAATAAATTCAGTTATTCTTTATATTGAAAGTTAAATATATTTATATTTTTTTATTTACAATAATTTTCTGTTTTAAGTGATTTTGCTAGGTTTTCGGCTGGACGTGTCCGTTCTTCATCGAGTGGACGTGGTTCTGTTCCTTCTCCAGGATCATCTCCCCGACCTTCTACCGCTCCTACTCCACATTTAGGGCGAAAGTCATGTCTTCCCATTGTCGGTGGTACTTTACAACTAGCTAGAGGGCAAGGGATTCCAAAAACCTGTATATCTGAGTCTAGTCAAGTTCTGGAAACGCAAACCGACCAATCACACGAATGACCGTTGAGGAGTTCATCCAGCAGCCCCGATCGCAGGAGATCACAAGGCTGCATCCACATAGGCTACCTGACACAACTTGGTAAGCAAAATATCAAAAAATTCCTAATAAGCACATTTACTTTACGTTACTAACTTTTTTTATGATCAATTGTTTATAGGTTTGATATTTCCCACAATAGAATATCTAAGTGTATTAACAATATGCTTAATGGAATGATCAAGGAGCCATACCCTACATTCTCGAAGATGCCTTTTGAAGAAAGAGACCAATGGTTTCGACACTTTGCGGTAAGTATCGTTTGTTTATTAATTTACTTATATTATATAAATTATTACTATTTCATATATGTGTTTTTATAGCAAGAGTTCACTTGGGATGTTACGGACACTAGTCTGGTTTGGCGAGAGTTCGAGAGAAAATATCGCGACCAATATCGCCGTAAGTTGTACGAGTGGAAGCAATATTGGTTGGCGGAAAAGGTTTGCAAGGAGTTGGAATTCAAACCTTTATTTATGGGACGGGTTTGTAAGACATTAGGAGGCCGAGGAGACGAAGTCGACATCTATCGGGAAAGCGAAAAACCGGATGAGCGATCGAGCCGGAGTCGAACACTCGACACATAACGCTGGACCTCAGAGCATCGCCACTGTCGCGGAGAAACTGATATGTATCTCATAATTTTAACTTATAAATTCTTATTTCTAACCTTTCTCGTAATTTGTCTTTTGGATTGCAGACTAAAAAATGGGAAAACGTCCTTCTCATGTGGAGTTAGTCACCGAACTTCACACCAGCAAGAAAACGGGAGAGATTCACGATCCGATAGCTCGTAACCTCGTCGAGTCCGTCAACAAGCTTACAGATAAGTATCGGCAGTCGGAGGAGTTTTTGGATTCTCAGATTGAAGGCGCCGAATCCACTGAAGTTTCAGTCGATAAGCTGAATGAATTCTACGGTGAGGTATAGTAAATGCTTTTATTTTTCCTTTATAGAATTTTAAATTTTTTTTTCAATAACTCATCATTTTAATCTTTTTGCTTTACAGCTAACTCCTAGGAGCAAAGAACGGGGTTTTTCGTCGTCCCCACGAGCACCGAAGTGCGACATCCCGGTTTTCTTAAGATGCCACATTCGCTCAAATACAGGAAGATGTGTTGGCCATCAAAGCTGCTTGTAAGACAGAAATGGAAGAAATCAAGCTTCAGATGCAACAACAAATGAAGGTAGAATTGGACGCGATGCGGGAGCAAATGCGAGCCGAGTTTCGTAGAACTATGATGCCGCCAGACGAGGATGAGTGACTTTTAGTTATGTTTCTTTGTTTTTGTAAACGGATTTAAATTTTCTTTTATTACATTTTAATTTTATGTTTATTTAATTTTAATTTAAAATTTTTAATTTACATTTTTATTTTATAATTTTAATTAATTTTCTAATCCATTTTTTGGGTTTAATTTATATTTTTAAAAAATACGAATTTAAATTATCCGTCGGTTTCCCATCGGTTTCTCGACAGTAATCAAGCCCGTCGGTATATGATCCCGTCGGTTTACCGTCGGTACAGGTTTCTGTCGGTTTTCCGTCAGTACAAGATCCCGTCTGTTTCCCATCGGTACATGATTCCGTCGGTTATTAGTCTCGTCGTACTCTCATCGTTAACTTTTTTCAACGGGTTACCGACGGTTGTCATGGTTAACAATACGACGGACATCCCGTCGGTACCCTATCACAATGTTTTTGTCGGTATCCCGTCGGTTTTTTTCCTACGGGAAACCGACGGAATTTTAGTTTCCGACACCATAGAAACGACACACATTCCCGTCGGTAAGGCTTGTTGTCTTGTAGTGTAATGAGTCATGGAAATCCAGTTCTTCAGGCATTTGAACTAAGTTTGCTATAATTTTAGCTTCAATGGTATTATTCCTCAGCCATTGTTGAGTGAAAATTAAAGCTTCAACCATGTAATGTGTCAACAACTTCGAAAAAGATCCAAGACTTTACCACTAGTACTAAATGCCGACTCTAAAGCAACAAAAGAGACTTGAACGGCAAGCACATCCCTAACTAGCTCTGCTAAGATTGAGAACTTAGGAGTGTTACGCTTCCACCATGATAACACATCATAATCCAATCCTAAGTTTTTTTTACTGTGTGGCACAGGTTTTTCCATTAGATAGATGTCTAGCTCACTACTACAGTCTTCATTTCCAGCCTCATTATCCATCTCTGAATATATAGAATCCATCCTCTCATACCCATCATCATCTGACAAATCAAAGAACACTTGCAGATTCTACATTATCACTCTTGGTTCCAACACTGTCAGCTTGAGAAGAGGTGCTCAGCTTCAACGAATACTCTTCATATAGTTGTTTCATCAAGCTCCTATTTGAGAATCTAAGATTATCACTTTTGACATTATCTTTACCATATATATTGTCAAAGCAAATAGAAGCAGATTGCATCTTGTTCCTGGGATCAAACACACTTGCAATGATGACAAGTGGATTCATATTGATAAGTCAATCCCAGTACTTCTCAAACTTCACCCTCATAGAAATTGCTTATGTTCTTAGCTTTTCATCACTGTTGTTTCTTAGTGAAATCAGATTTCTTTCAATCGTTACAATCTCATTGTAACAATGTGAAGAAACCACTGTTTTAGATCCTGAAAACGACAAGGTACAGTTGAAAAATATTTTCAGAAACTTAACTAGCCTCTGTACTTCATCCCAGCTAGGAGAAGTTGGAGGACCAACTCGTTTCTGCCCCATTCTCTTCTGATTCCCCTTGTTTCTTCCCAGTCTCTTCTACTTCCATGAAGTACTCATTATAAAGCATGTCTTCAGCCAACAATTTCTCAAATGCAACCCTAAACTTCAGAGCAGCTGTCAGAATAAGATAGGTAGAGTTCTATCAAGTTTTACAATCAATTGACAAACTACCTCTCGGAACCTTCCATGTCGTAACACGCAGTTGAAAGGATTGCAATCTTGTGGATGATGTTCGCACATACTTCACTGCGTTCCTAATAGCCACTACACTATCATTCAATTTTGTTAAACCATCTCTGACAATCAAGTTTAAAATAAGCGCAGAACAACGAATATGGAGTAATGCACCATCTCTATCTAATGCATCAGCTCCTTTCAGCCTTAAAGTTTCTATGACTAACCTAAGATTTTTATCATTTCCCTTAGCATTATCAACCGTGACTGTGAAGACCTTCTTAATTCTCCCATTCTTCAAGACAGTCAATAAGGTGTGAAGTAATGGTATTTCCTTTGTGATCTGTTACAGGCTTAAAACTAATGATTCTTTTCTGCAAATCCCAATATCGACTAATCCAATAAGCTGTGATCACCATGTAGCTAGATGAAGTAGTAGGAGCTACCCACTATCTTCTTATCACAACTAAACAACTTCTTCAAAGACTCTTTCTCTTGTATAAACATGGAAAAAATTCCTCAGGTGAGTCTTAAGGGGGAGTATCAGTTTGTTCAAACACATGAGGAAATAAATCATGAATCTTCTGAGACATTTCTTCATTGGCTGATGGAAACAAATCCTCATGAAATACGAAATGTCTTGATATAAAAATATCATGAGTTTCAATATCTAAGAGTTTGTAACCTTTGTACCTTGTAGGATAGCCCAAAAAACACAAACTCGAGCTTGTGGAGCAAATTTGTGTCGTTTCTGAGGAGACCTGGATGCATAGGCTAAACAACCAAATGTTTTCAGTGCTTTATAATCAGTTTTCTTCTCTATTGAAATCTTAAATGGTGGCTTTCCTTCTAATTGTTATGTATCCAGTCTATTAATGAGAAAAACTACAGCTAGTACACATTCACTCCAGTATTCAAGAGGCATTTGAGATTGAAACATAAGAGCTCTTGCCACATTCAAAAGATGTTGATGCTTTCTTTCAACAATTGAGTTTTGTTGAGGTGTTTCAGGGCAAGAATGATAAGCCAAGATTCCTTTTGTTCTGTAAAACTCTGTGAAGTTGAATTCAGGAGCATTATCTGAACGGACACCTTTAATTGTTGTGTTAAACTGTGTCTCTATCATTGAAACAAAACCAGGAATTATTGAAACATCATCTGATTTGTTCCGGAGAAGATAAATCCATGTGGCGCCTGAATGATTATCCACAATGGTCAAGAAATACTTATAGCCATCATAAGAAGACACCTTGAATGGCCCCCATGTATGAATATGGATCAACTCAAAGCTTTATTAGTCTAATTATTCCGAGATACAAATGGTAAGTGTTTCTGTTTTGCCAAGTGACAGACTTTACAGTGCATTTTATCGGAAGACTTAGATGATAAAGACAACAAGTCAGAGATAGACTGTAACTTTTGATGAGATAGATGACCCAATCTATGATGCCATGTATGAGTGTCATTATTCATGGTGATACAAACTGTAGGAGTTGTGATGTCAAGTGACTAATATTGCAGGTCAAGGAAGTATAAGTTGTTGATCATTCTACCTTTCCCAATCATCAATTCTTTTGTAAGATTCTGAATGTCACAACTATATGAGTCAAACAAAAAAACACATTGAATCTGTTTGGTTAGAAAACTCACACTCAGTAAATGAAATTTAAACAAAGGTATATATAGAACGTTGTGCTGAACAAGTTTGTTATTGAGTTTTACAGTACCCAAACCCTCAATCTTCACACCTAAGCCAGTTGGTAATTTTACTGTTATATCATTGATGGGAGTCATATGATGAAACAAATTCTTATCATAAGTGACATGATGTGAAATACCAGTGTCAATAACCCATGTATTCATGTTTATAACATCATCAGAAAGAGAGTAGTACTAAGAATGATTCTATTGAGATAATGAACAGAATATAGAAGGATAGAATCTACCAGAAAACTAACATATTGTGGGTTTAGTACTTTGGCCAGCTTCATTAGCATGTAACTCAATGATCATTGCATTCGTTTGAGGTTGAAGCTTTGAGCTAAGATAGGAAACTAGATGTTGAATTTGATCTTTAAAAAGAGCAACACCCATCTCTTTTTCATGTACATTATTCGTTAAAGCTAAATTTGCTGATGGAGCTGTAGTGAAACGTTGAATTTGATTTGATCTTTGGCTTCTAGGCTTCCAACATGGAGGATATCCATGAACTTTATAACATTTGTCAACTAAATGACCAGACAACAGACAACCCATAATGAGAGCAAACAGGTCCAGATTTTTAAAAACTCTGTTGTTGATATGAGTTGTTAATCTGAGTCTTGATCTGAAACACTAATGGATTTGGATTTGAGATAACTCTTAGTCTCTGAGACTCATCTGATTCCATCAGACAATAGATGTGTGCATTGAAAACTGTATGATATATTAGAGAGAAGACGAAAACCATTAAAGATGTAGATTTTGTCGAAAACCGTGATTTCAAGAAACTAATGGGAGAGTTTCAGTTCCTTATAAATGGATGTGGTATTTACCATTAAATGAGAGGTTGAAGAGGTTATATCAATCTCAACGCACAGCAGAGGTAATGAGATGACATGCAGAGCATCGTCAAGATGGAGAGATTACGCATCCGTCAGACGTAGAAGCGTGAAAACATTTCCAATCAATGTATCCAGATTTTGCGTATGAGTGTAGAAATATATACCTTGGGTTATGTACAGATGGTATTAACCTATTTGGAAAACATGGAAGATAATAGTCATTGTGGCCGGTAATTTTAACACCATACAATTTGGCATCATCTTTGTGCATGCGTAAAGAGTTTTTGTTCCTTTCCGTGCTAGTTCCCGACTAGAGCATCCAAAGAGGTCATTTAATGTATTCCTCCAGCCATTGATCTATGAGTTACAAATGCTATGACAACATAGGGTTGAAGCATTTGATGTTTCATTGCAGCAAAATTTCAAGATGCGTGCGGTTCTTATGTGGACAATAAGCAATTTTCCAGCATATGGTATGTTATCTCGATGGACAACGCATGAAAGATTATCTTGCCCGTATTGCCAAAATAACACTGATGCACGGAAGAAAGATGTGTTATTTTGATTGCCACAGAAGGTTTTTACCTAGTGATCATCCTTATCATCGGTCTAGAACATTGTTTACGAAGAACAAACAAGTGTTTGGCTGTGCACCTCCTTAGATTGATGGACTTTGTATATTAGAGCAATTAAGAGATTTTGGCGCTGAGAGAACTCCTTACTGCGGGGGGTAATGGGCATGATCCATTTGACGATATCGGTGAACATCATAACTGGCATAAAAGAGTATTTTCTGAGATTTGCCTTATTGGAAAAATCATTTGTTGAGGCACAATCTAGATGTAATGCACGTTAAGAAAAATATTTTTGACAAGATCATGAACACTGTTTTAAACGTGCAAGGGAAGACGAAAGACAATATGAAGTCTAGATTAGATTTGCCACTGATTTGTTCTCGGGATTTTCTTCATGTTATGCCAAATGGTAGGTGCCCTATGCCTGCCTACAGGTTAAACGCAGCGAAGAAAAAAGCTTTTTATTGGATTCGCAATGATGTAAAAATTAACTAATTTATAATTGTATTGTAATATTTATCTCACAGTAATTTATATTCTTTATTTATATTTTTATAGGTTTCTAAGGGCATCGAAAATGGTCAAGAATTTTCGTCGTGGTTAATGGACTTTGTTAATGGTCCAAACAACATTGCAACTTCATATCCAAGGTATTTCACAAGGGGATATGCGTTTAGGATTCTTGAGGAGGGAAGAACAAGACCAACTTCAGACTTTGGTATTTCAGCGAGATCAGGTGATGTAGTTTACTACGGCATATTGAATGAAATCTTAGAAGTCCGATATTCTTGAATGTTGGATTTGAGGTGCATTGTGTTTAAATGTGATTGTTATGATCCATTCATTGGTCGTGGTGTTCAAATTGATCAATTCGGTGTAACATCGATACATTCAAGACGAAGACTTCTTAAATACGATCCATTTATTCTACCATCACAAGTAGACTATGTATGATTAAATTAATATATTTGATTATTAAGAATTAATGGATTACTAATATATTTCATTTTACTAATATATTCCTAATATATTTGATTTTTAACAAATTATCGTCATTTATATAGGTTTGCTACATTCGGTACCCTCGAATATCTTATCGGTCATATCTTTGGATCACAGTTACTGCAATTAACCCACAAAGAAGAATTAATGGAGTTTCAGAACATGATGCCCTATAGCCAACTAGAGTTTGTCAAAGGGATCATGTTCACATTCGTTTGACATTGAGCTCGTGGTTGATTTAACACAAACCGGTGATGATATGGTTTATTCAGACTCGGAAAATCACAGGGAGAATTTGAATATGATTCAGACTCAATTCTTTCAAACGGATCATCTGAAGATGCGGAGAAATGCCTTTTGTATTTTTTTATTTGGTATTTGTAAAGTATTGAGATTTTGGTAAGATTTGTATTTGTATTTTTTTTCCCCAAAACCCAAATCCGTCGAAATGATTCGTGGTTTTAAACTAATATATCAAGAATCCATCGGAAATCCGTCGAAATGTTCTTACAATTCTGACGGATTTCTGACGGATATTTTATATTTATTTTAAAACCACGAATCTGTCGGAATTTTAAGAACATTCTGACGGATTCTTGATGGATTTCCAATTGATTAGGGATTTTGGAAGATTTTGATTATTAGATTGACACACAGTAGTATAGAAACCAATTTCTAACACTAGGTGAATCATTATATTTATTTATAGCATACAAATTGAAGTATTTTTTAAATTCTAACATTTAAGACGATTTTTATTAAACGTACATATGAATACATATCAAGCATATAAATTTTTTAGAAAATAACAATTGTAATTTTATCAATGCAATGATTAATATGGCTTAGTGCAAAAACCTTCAAATACCTAAATCCGTCGGAAATTTTCGTTGAATTTATGGATACACGTGTTGCAGTTTAAGGATGACTGACCAATGATATGACATGTATTTTTCACGGAAAAGGCCTTTTGGCTTCCCGCGAAGCCTATTTTTCCCCTAATCCATCGGATCCGCAAAAAATTCACCGGGAAATGTCCTTTGGATTGCCGCGTAACCTAAAATTTTGCAGAATCTGTCAGAAATCCGTCGGAATTTCCGACGGATTTTAGACAGATCGCGAGATTTAAGGCAATGCTAACCGTCGTTGACACAATCAATTTATTTCTAAATGTTTTCCGAAGGATTTCCGATTGACGGTCGTGTTATATAAAGACTCTTCTTCTTTGCGAATTCATTCGCAAAACACTTAGAAACTTCCCAAAAATCTGTAAATCTCCAAAACTCCGTCAAATCTTCCGTTCCAAGTGTCAAAAGCATCCAAACTCATTTCCAATGGATCCAAACCGATCAAATATGTAAGTTTCTATGTTTTCAAGTAGATTTAGGATATGAAATTTAGATTTTGGGAATCGGAATGTAGATTTAAGATTTATGATTTAGGATTTAGTGTTTTAGATTAAAGATTTAGGATATTAGTTATATGGAATGTTGATTTTGGTTTTTATGTATGATAATATGATTTTTTATTTTATTAGTATTTTTAATTCTTTTAAAAACGTTTTTATTGTTTTAAAATTTAGTTATATAAATGTTTTATTTTTTTCATAATTGTTTATATATGTTTAAATTTTATAAATATTTATAATTTAATAATCTAACATGTCTATTTTTAAACTCTATAATTATTTAAGTGTTTTGAAAATCGTTTTTAATTTTTTATAAATTTTTTAATTAATTTATAAATTTTTTACAATTATCATAATTGTTTCTATTTATTTAAGTTTTAAAAATATTTCAAAATTTAATAATCTAACATATATATATATTTAAACTCTATAATTATTTAAGTTTTTTTTAAAATCGCTTTAAATTTTTTATAAATTTTTTAGTAATTTAGTTTTTTCATAATTTTTAGTATTTAGTTTATAAATCTTTTACTAATTTAGTTTTTATAAAAGTAGATTTAGGATATGAAATTGGAATGTAGATTTAAGATTTAGGATTTAGTGTTTTAGATTGAAGATTTAGGATATTAGTTATATGGAATGTTGATTTTGGTTTTTAGGTATGATAATATGATTTTTTTTTTATTAATATTTTTAATTGTTTTAAAAACGTTTTTATTTGTTTCAAAATTTAGTTATATAAATGTTTTAAATTTTTTCATAATTTTTATATTTGTTTAAATTTTAAAAATATTTCATTATTTAATAATCTATACTTATTAAAGTTTTTTGAAATTTTTTTTAGTTTTTTATAATTTTTTCAACTAATTTATAAATTTATAAATTTTTCATAATTTTTTCTATTTATTTAAGTTTCAAAAATATTTCATAATTTAATAATCTAACATATATATTTTTTTGAACTCTATAATTATTTAAGTTTTTTAAAAATCGTTTTAAATTTTTTATAAATTTAGTAATTTATAAAATTTTTAATTTTTCATAATTTTTTATTTATTTAAGTTTTATAAATATATAATAATTTAATAATCTAACAATAATTTTATACATTTTTTTAATTTTTTCTACTTCTTTATATTACATAAAAATTTCTTAATTTTTTAAATTCATTACTAATTTATTTATTTTGTTATATATATTCATTTGTTAATAATTAATTTTGTTTTTTGTTTTCAGGAATTATGGTCTAGTTCATTCCGTTTTCGAGTCTGGTGGTTCGAGACGTAGTTGAGGAGCGAGTCAAAACCGCTCCACTCCTATTTCGGAGACTCAATCTCTGTCAGTTACTCGTCAAGCTGCTTTTGCTTTGACGCAGATGAGCATTGAGAATTTTGTTTCTCAACCCGATTAGGAAAAATTGCCGTATTTTCATCCTGATTGTGACAGCAACAGTACTTGGTAAGTAAAAAGTTTTAAAGTTTTTAAAGTTTTTATTTGTTTAATTTGTTTATTTTAATAATTTTAAACTAATTTTTTTTATAGATTCTATTTATCCCATAATGGAATAACCAAGTCCATCAATTGTATGCTCAACGGAATGCTGACATACTCCCTTATGCCGTTGGTTGAGCGTGATTTATGGTTTTGGCAATTTGCGGAATTTCTTTACTTTTTAACAATAAAATTTTATGTTTTCTTTTTTATGATTTTTTTAATATTTTAATCATTTCCTTTTGAAGCAAGATTTCACTTGGAACATGACGTCTCGGGTTAGACGTGAGTTCGATGCTAAGGCATCGAAAGTATACTCACGGAAGCTGAACGAGTGGAAGGACAAGTGGAACAAAAATGATATTCCGAGGGAGATGCTTGCAAACCCAGACCTCTGGAACGGTTTGGTTGACTATTGGAAGATGAATGAAACCCAGACAACATCGGCAACTCAATCAACCAACCGGAAGAGTGACCGGAAAGACAAAGGAATTGCCACTCAACAATTTGGGAGCAACAAGCAAGGCTTCCCGGGAACAACAAATGGTAAGTTTATATAAATTTATACTTTTATTTTAACTTGTTTTACTTACTTAAAGTTTTTAATAAAATATTTCAGTTCCGTCAACAAGGTGTCCATCCATTGCATCTTGTTTTGCTACAAGATGCAAACATGAACCGGAGCACAGGACAATTCCAAGATCCGGTTGCTTGGGAGATCGTGGAGAACGTGACCAGATTGGGAGAGGAGTTTCTGTAATCACAGCCGATTGTTGAAGGAACTCCACTTTGTTCCCAAGTTCCCATTGATAAAATCAACGCGTTTGTTTACTAAGTAAGTAATATTTATTTTTATCTTTATTTTTATTTTAGTTTTTTATTTTATTTTATTCATTTATAATGATTTATATATTTTGTTTTGTAGGTCACTCCAAAGTCCAAAGTCCATGTTTTTGGACTTCCAGAAAAGTACTCCTCGCCATCCTCGAGAACTTCGAGGTTTTATGGAGATCCTCAGCTTAGAACTCAACTGGAGGAGAAGTCGGCCGAGATCGAAGCTCTCAAAAACAAGATTGAGACCATCGAAGAAAATACGGCTGCACAGTTCAAAGCAATGCAAGATCAGATGGATACTTTCTTTTGTTCCTTCCAACCGCCTCCAAGCAACTTTTAGATTTTTTGTTTTTTTTTTAATTTCAGGAATTTATCGTTTTATTTTCAATTCTTTTTATTTAATTTTGAACTATTTGTTATTTTTGTTTATGATTTTTAATTTAATATTTTTATTTATTTGAATTATTTAAATTTATAAAATATAATTATAATTTAATTTAAATTATTTTTTTATAAAAATCAATTAATTTAATATCCGTCTGAAATCGATCCGTCGGAATTCCGATGTCCAAAAACCGTTGGAAATTGATCTGTCCGAAATCGATCTGTTGGAGATGTCATGTATCCGTCGGAAATAGCCATCGGAAATTTGTCGGTTATTTGTCGGATTATAAACCGTCTTAAATCTGTCGGTTAATCCGTCGGAAGACTATCTGACGGGTTTCTGACATATTTCCAATGGATACCAGACATCATAATTCCAACGGACTATTCCGTTGGAAACCGGATATCCGGACTCCGTCGGAAATACCGATGGATTTTCGACGATTGTTTTATTTCCGACCATTTAGAACAGACGGATACGGCCGTTAGTTCCGTGATGTTTTCTTGTAGTGAAGCTAGTTGTTCCCATAGAGTAACCTTCTTAGTGTAGTATTCTGAAAGATACATTATACCTTGCCGAAGAAGATTAATCTCTTGTTCCAGATTATAGATCATAGGAAGATTGCTTTTGTGGAAACGTTTGTGTAGATCTTGCTAAATGTATATACAGAATGCTTGCGTAGATTTTTTTGAAACTACATTAAGAATCCATGCTTTGACCATACTATTGCAAAGAGTCCAAATTTTGTATAATGGATCAAATTCAGAAGGTCGTAGAATAGATCCATCAACAAGGCTCATTTTCTTCTTAGCTTCTATACTTGTTTGCATATTAATGATCCATGAATTGTAGTTATCACCATTAAGAATTTCAAAAACAATCAACATACCAAGATGATCTCTAGAGTGAAGATGAAATGATAACTGTCGATTGAATCAGATCCTGATGGTATATTATTCATATTCATCGGAATGAATGTTTTTTGATTGATCAGAGACTTTTCAGAATGAGTTGTGGAATAATAAAGATTGAATGGGGATTTTTTATCGAAATCATGAGAAATAGATCTGTTCTGGGCTTGGTTCCTTTCCTTGCCATGAACAATGAACAAGAATGAATACAACAAGCTGAAATGGAATAAGATCAAACAGTTTTCTCGGGAAAATTTCATAGAATGAGAAAAAAAATTTTAATGCTCTGATACCATATAAGAAGAACTATAAAACTGATTTTCTCATTAACCTTAATGAATCGATTTATAGAGGTTTATATAGAGATTAACATTAGTAACTAGCTACTAACTGTACAACTATTTTAACTAACTTTCAACTAACTCCAACGGTATTGTTATTGTGGTTAAGTTCTTCCGTTGAGTTCTCTGAGCTCTGCTTCATATACATTAATAGATGCACTCAGGAGATAGTGATTCAAAGCAGATGGTAACATAGACAAAACAGATTGAAGCAGATGCGGTGGTACAAATTGTTGAATCTGAAAGTTGTTTTCCACTTGTGCGAGAGGAAAATTCATTCCAAGACAAACAAGCGGGTGAAAAGTTATGGACAAATGTCGGGAAAAATTCACACTGTTGGAACTTGTTTTATGACAAAGTAGCTTTAGCTATTTTCCGGTGGATTTTCCGGTGAAGACGTTTATCGGAATGACCGGTGTTCGGCATGATAGAATCGTCGTTGTAAGCACTACATGGTGGTGTTTTACATTTTCAAAAACGGAGTGTGTTTGAATGAGAAATTGATGTCCAAAGTGAGATGTTTAGAAAGATTTATAAGTTTTGAAATTTGACCAAGTGTCAAATGTCTCACTTTGGAAATAAGAGGAGAAATCCAACCAATTTAGATTGGATTTGAGATATGAAATTTGGGAAATAGGCTTACAATCCATAAGTTTATTTTAATTTTCCTAAATTTATTTGGATTAAAATTGTTGTTTAAATCAACAAATATCTTCCATAAAATTGAATTTTGTAACAACAAAATCAATTTGCAACATTAATTTAATTAAGAGTGGAATTGTATTTTGACTTTGTCAATAAGAATCAATTCTCATTATTCTCCATTATGGCCATGTCGTAACCTCCTCCTTGATTAGTGCTACACGTTGGTTTTTTGATTTTTTGAGAGAAGTTATTATCTTCTCTTTCTTATAATCAACAAAAAAAACACAACTGATTACACACATCAATATACACATGGACGTCATAAGCTGTGGAGAAGATATGTTTCATAAAAACAGCAAAGTCCATCATTTCCTTTTCTCATGTGACGATCGTCACAATACTCAAACATACAACAATAACATCTTCTTTTTTCCTTTCTTTCTCTAGTTCGAGTCTGAGAGTACAACATAGAAAAAGCGTTCGTTGGATCATGTTTATGGGTTGTGCAAAACATGATAGTTGCAGTTGTATCCTGGGATTCGGAACGTCATCAAACCGTTACACTACGGGGCATTTTCAGAATTAAGGAAAGAGTGTCTCGCCTCTGTAAATCCCATTCCTAATTCCTATATCGGTATCATTTTATACACAATAATCTTTACAATTTATTCGGTTGTTAACGTTCCTATACACACATCTGCCAAGTGTTTGAGAAAATGACCAATACAAAAAAGAAAAGGAAGAGGCACAAAGAAATTTCTCTAAGCGGAATATGATCAATCACAAGTACAAGATAGGCAGAAACAAAGTCAAGAAGAGAAGGAATTCTCATAGTGCCTAAGCTGGTGGAACGGCCATGAGTTGGAATTTAGTGCGGGGAAGGTGAACAAGAAACCATGCGTCAAGATGAATATACACGTGCTCGTTAAAATGCATCCAGAAAAAAAAAATAGTTAAGGGAAAGGATTTACAGCAAGTCTAGTAGTTTCAAATTCAAATGCAGGATTCTGCACAAAGAGAAACAACTTCGAAATAAAACAAAGAACAAGTCTAGGGGACATAAATGTGGACTGAGAAGATCTCAAAGACTCGAATGTTTCTTTAATGTGCAGTACATGTATATTTCCAAAGTGTGTGACAAATGTGGCAAAGGTGGAAGATCCACAACCCATCTAAAGTGATCTTCAAAGATAGTGGAAGCTTACATGGTTGCCCGGTGTGGGATGATAAGGTGTTGAGGAAAATCTGAGTGAAGAACAAGAGAGGATGGGACAGCCAGATTCAGCAAGTGATCATTGATAGGATAATTGCAGGAGCCGAAACTGCCAAAAATAAGATGTGTGAGACTAGTGGAAGGAGTCACAAGTTCCGGTATAAGCACAAGAAAAAGATAGTGATTGTCTTATCTTTTCACAGGAAAAGAGTTTTTGTTGACCAGGTTTTCATAATGAAGAAGAGGACAAGGCTGAAGCTTGAGAGAGAATTTACAAAGCCAAATTGCGTCCAAGCAGTGGTTTATGTAAACTGTTATGGCAGTTTATAACAGTTAAAAAGAATCAGTTTCTGAAGAGACATAAGTCTAGAAAGAAACATAGGAAAAGGAAGACATGTGTTGAAAACAAGGAAAGGCATGGTAAAGTGTTCTATAAAATGTGGTTGTCAAGTTTCTACCCAAGAAAGAAGAAAGAGAATGAGATAAATGATAATTGTCATCTGCCCAACAGGGAGTTTCTGCTACAATCTACACAAAGGAAGAAGAAAAAGAGAACGAGAAAGAAAATTGTTGAGTCCAAGCAACAAGCGTGGAAAAGTGTGTTGGTAATTGCGGTGGCAATGTGTCTTTATGGAATTTATATGAAGCAAGGAAAACTAACACAAAATGGTATTATGTCTCTCTGTCCTATGAATGATCTCGGGGACAGATTTGTGTCTGACAACACAAAAATCAAGATTAGGGGATGCAAGTGCCTTCCGAAGTATTTGGAGAAAGATTTAGTCAAAGCGTTTATTCAGGTGGCATACTTCGAGAGGAGTTATCAATGGCTCTTATTATTTGGTAAAGGGGTCGCTATTGCTGCTGAGAATTTGAGCACCAAACATATTGATGGAAAGATGTTAAAGAAATATAGCTTGGCAACTATTATTCGAGAAAAAAAAAAAGCAAGGCTGACTTGGGTGGGTTTCCTTGATGTTTATGTAACAAATTTTGCTGGAGTCAATGGAGAGAACAATGGATTGGCTTAGGATGATTGTTCTGTTGACATACAACCTTGGGGAACAATAACAGGAGTGCGTATGGAGGTGCAAGATGAAAGAAAAGGAAGAGAAAGGCTTGCCAAGATCATTGGCACAAAGTTTAAGCTTAAATCCTTGTTAAAAGAGCACACAAGGTCATCTACTACACCAAAAAGTTGATAGCGATCGGAAGTCCTTTTTCTCATAGTCACCTTGAGGACAAGGTGAATTTTGGACAATGGGGTATGGATACAAGCATCTATCAACCGTTGTGGTATTCCGATTTATAATATATGCCAACGTTGTTGTGCTGATTCAGAATCTATCAACCATCTTCTGTTTCAATGGTCCTCGTTGGTGTCAGTTTGGCGATTATCAAGTATGTATCTATCGGGTAATATCATTCACACCAATTCACTGGAAGAAAATATTCAGGTTTTGATGTCTAGATATAATCGGTCTGTATCAAATGAGACAAAGCATCTCCCATTCTAGGTCTGTTGGCAATTGTGGAAGGAAAGGAATAATCTAATTTTCAATAAGGCAGAGGATACTTTGTTAAAAGCAAAAGCTAATGTGGATGAATGGTTAACTGCTTCATCAAGAGATCACGTTATGAGTGAGTTATCTGGTTCTATATTGGAATGTATATACGTATATACCAGTTTAGTTAGATTGTATAGATTGATTATTGGTTTATTTAGTTAACCGAAACTGTATAAATACAATGTATAGTTGACCGATTTAAGCTAATGAAAATATCCCTGTAACAAACTTTTGAACTCATCTTCTTCGATCTTCATCTCTAATATGGTATCAGAGCCAACAAGCTCAAATTTCTCTTCATCCTCACCATTATCGACTACATTTGAGCTCTAATTTCGTTCAATTGATACTCGAGATGGTGTCAGTGAAGAAGATCCCACAGAAATCTACTCGTTCGAAGAATTCTTCAAGTTCTGAGACAATTCCAACTCGGAAATCGTCTTGATCGGGTGAAATAGCAGATTCTCCTCCAGTTGCTAAAAATCGAGCATCTGGAGCTTCACGAGCTGTCGTTGCTGCTGAATCACTGGATTCTTCTCCTCTTTTCTTGCATAGTTCCGATCATCCAGGTTTGTCTATTGTTTCTTTCAAACTTGATGGAATGAATTACGATGATTGGAACGTTGCAATGTGAATTGCTCTAGATGCTAAGAATAAGATAGGATTCATAGATGGAACGTTGCCTCTTCCTAATGAATCCGAATCTGAATTTAGGATATGGTCTAGGTGCAATACTATAGTGAAATCAGGGTTATTGAACTCGGTTTCTACTCAAATTTATCGTAGCATATTATGACTGAATGATGCTACTGATATCTGGAAGGATTTATATGGACGTTTTCATATAAGTAACTTACCTTGAACCTTCAATCTTACACAAGAGATACAGGATCTTCGTCAAGGTTCTATAACTTTGTCTTATTATTATACCACTCTGAAGACCTTATGGGATAATCTGGAAAGTTCTGAAGAACCTATTGAACCATGTACTTGTGGTAAAGCCAATGGTCTGAAATTGAAAGCAGAGAGAGCAAAGATTATGAAGTTTTTGGCTGGTCTTAATGACTCTTATGCTATTGTGCGAAGACAGATAATTATGAAAAAGGTTCTTCCTACTTTAGCTGAAGTCTACAACATCTTAGATCAAGAGGACAGTCAAAAGGGATTTTCCAATATAGTGGCTCCTCCTGCAGCATTTCAAATCTCTGAGTATGTCAACAATATCAATGGTCAACCTGGTGTATGCTATGTGAATTCTGATCCAAATAAAGGTACAATTTTTCACACTGCAACAGAATTGGTCATATATCAGAAAGATGCTATAGAAAGCATGGTTTTCCACCAGGATTCAAAGGAAAGTTTACTGAGAAATCTAAAGTACAACATGTAGTGACTGAGAAGCCTAAAACACAGGATCTCACAGCTCAAGTTGCTCTATCTCCATCAGTTGATATGAAGCAGTCAAATGATAATCTCGAAGGGCTAATAGGCAATCTATCAAAGAATCATATACAAAGTTTCATTGCTTTACTCAGCTCTCAGTTGCAAAGTCAACCAACAGCTCATCTTAATGAAGCGAATACATCAAAATCCAGTGATACTTCTGGTATTTCATTCTCATCCTCCATCTTCTAATTTGTTGGTATATTAACAGTGTCCCAAAAAACTCTTGTTAATGATACTTGGGTGATTGACTCTGGAGCCACACATCATGTAGCTCATGAGAGATCTTTATTTCAATACTTGGACACATCTGTTATGAGTTCTGTCAATCTTCCAACAGGATCGAATATCAAAATCAGTGGAGTGGGGATGATACGGATAAATAAACACATTTCTCTCAAAAGTGTGTTATTCATTGCAGAATTCAGATTAAATCTTATAAGTATAAGCTCTTTGACGACTGACCTTGGTTCATGTGTGACATTTGATAGTTCTTCTTGTAAAATTCAGAATCATACCAAGGGATTGACGATTGGACAGGGTAGAAGAGTTGGAAATCTGTATATGCTGAATACTCAGGATATTAAAGATGAAGCCATATCTGTTAATGTAGTAGTAGATGTGGGAGTATGGCACAATCGTCTTGGTCACCCATCTTTCTCAAGATTAGTTACTATTTCTGAAGCTTTAGGAACTTCAAACACACAAAAATAAAGGGACTGCTTTCTCCCATGTTTGTCACTTGGCAAAGCAAAAGAAACTGTCATTTGTTTCTCCGAATAATGGTTGTAAAACAATCTTCGAGTTATTACATATTGATATTTGGGGACCCTTTTCGGTTGATACAGTTGATGGATATCGATACTTTCTAACTGTGGTTGATGATCATTCAAGAGCCACTTGGATATTTCTGCTACGAAATAAATCTGATGTCCTCACTGTTTTCCCAGCTTTTGTGAAACAAGTTAAAACTCAATATAATATGAAGATTAAGTCTGTACAATCAGATAATGCAAATGAATTGAGATTTTCTACTTTGTTTCAAGAAAAGGGAATCGTAGCTTATCATTCTTGTCCGGAGATGTCGGAACAGAACTCAGTTGTGGAAAGGAAACATCAAGCACATCCTTAACGTAGCAAGAGCACTTATGTTCCAATCTCATATTCCTCTTCCCTATTGGGGTGATTTTGTTTTAACGGCAGTTTTTCTCATCAATCGAACACCTTCACCACTGCTTTCAAACAAAACACCTTATGAGGTTCTCACAGGGAACAATCCAGCTTATGATCAACTGAAAACTTTCAGATGTCTATGCTATGGATCAACATCTCCTAAACAGAGACATAAGTTTCAACCAAGATCTAGAGTATGTTTGTTTTTAGGGTATCCTCCAAGAGTAAAGGGATACAAACTATTGGATTTGGAGAGTAATGTGATAGTCATATCAAGAAATATGATTTTTCATGAGAATATCTTCCCAATGGCGAAAGATCATAGTTCGACAGATGATTTGGATTTCTTTACACCAAGTGATTCTGAGTTCTCTAGCAAATCTTTTCCTTCTTCCACAACCTTACCACCATAAATTTCTTCAAAAAGATTGCAAAAAGACCATCTCATCTACAGGATTATCACTGTTATTCATTTCAAACAGAGTCTGATCATCCTATTTCTTCAACTCTTTCTGATTCGAAAATTTCTCCATCTCATCTTTCTTATATTAACAATATAACTAAAATTCATATTCCACATTCTTATGTTGAGGCTCAGAAGTCCAAGGAATGGTGTAATGCAGTTGACAAAGAGATTAATGCTATGGAGTCTACTTCGACTTGGGAAATTACTTCTTTACCACCAGGGAAGAAACTTGTCGGATGTAAATGGGTATTCACTTTGAAGTTTCATGCCGATGGAAGTTTGGAGAGGCATAAGGCTCGGCTGGTTGCTAAGGGTTACACTCAGAAAGAAGGTTTGGATTACAATGAGACTTTTTCTCTTGTGGCTAAAATGGCTACTGTGAAGTTGTTATTGAAAGTTTCAGCTTCAAAGCAATGGTCTCTTACACAGCTAGACATTTCTAATGCATTTTTAAATGGAGATTTGGAAGAGGAAATATTCATGAAACTCCCAGAAGGTTATGCTGCAAGACAGGGGGACTCTCTTCCACATAATGTTGTTTTACGCCTTAAGAAATCCATTTATGGCCTTAAGCAGGCGTCTAGACAATGGTTCATAAAATTTTATGCTTCATTATTCAAGCTCGGCTTCATTCAAAGGCATGGCGATCATACATTGTTTATCAAATGCAACAGTTCTGATTTTATGGCTGTATTGGTGTACGTTGATGATATAATCATTGCAAGCACAAATGATACAATGACTGATCAGCTTGTTCGTGATTTAAAACACTGTTTTAAATTACGGGAGTTGGGGACTTTGAAGTCCTTTCTTGGGCTGGAAGTAGCTCGCTCTTCTGCATGTATTTCTTTATGTCAAAGAAAATATGCTTTAGAAATCCTGTCTTCTGCTGGTATACTGGGATGCAAGCCATGTTCTAGTCCTATGGTTCCAAACTTAAAACTATCAAAGGAAGATGGTGAACTATTGGAAAATAGAGAAATGTATAGACGTTTAGTGGGAAATTGATGTATCTCACTATAACAAGACCGGACATCACTTTTACAGTGAATAAGCTTTGTCAATTCTCTTCTGCACCTCGTACTTCTCATCTGCAAGCCATGTATAGAGTTCTCCAATACATAAAAGGCACAGTTGGACAGGGCATGTTCTATTCTGCATCTGATGATCTTTCTCTTAAAGGATTTGCTGATGCAGATTGGGGGTCTTGTCCAGATAGTCGTCGCTCCACTACAGGTTTTGCAATGTTTCTTGGTCCGTCTTTAATCTCTTGGCGTTCCAAGAAACAACCTACAATCTCTCGGTCATCAGCAGAGTCAGAATACAGAGCTTTAGCTCTGGCTTCATGCGAGATGGTTTGGTTGTGTACTTTTCTCAAGGATCTATCTATCCTCAGTACCTCCATTACTGTATTGTTTTCTGACAACACTGCTGCAATCTACATTGCCACTAACCCTTTTTCACGAGCGGACGAAACACATCGAGATCGATTGTTATACCATTCGGGAAAAGCTTGGTAAAGGTATCATTAAGCTGCTTCATGTCAGAACTGAAGATCAGGTGGCAGACATTCTTACTAAACCTTTGTTTCCTTCTCAGTTTGAACATTTGAAGTCCAAGATGAGCATTCAAAACATCTTTTGCTCATCTTGAGGGGGACTATTGGAATGTATATATGTATATACCGGTTTAGTTAGATTGTATAGATTGATTATTGGTTTATTTAGTTAACCGAAACTGTATAAATACAATGTATAGTTGACCGATTGAAGCTAATGAAAATATCTCTGTAACAAACTTTTGAACTCGTCTTCTTCGATCTTCATCTCTAATATTCTATAAGGCCTTCAAGTACGATGTGTTGGAACCCGCCTCCTTATGAATTTGTTAAGGTAAATTTTGATGGAAGCTTTCGTTAAATCATACTTTTATAGGTGTTGGGTGGATAATAAGGGATGCTCAAGGCTTCTTTCATATGGCTGGAAGCACACGACTAATCCAAGCATCGTCTCCACTTGAGGTTGAATTTTTAGCGGTTCTACATGCTCTACAATCCGTATGGTGTCGTGACTTTTGAAAAATAGTGGTAGAAGGGGATTGCAATGTTGTCTACGAAGCCATCACGTCCGGTCTTAAGAATGTGACGATAGAAAATATTGTAAGGATATCCATAGTTGCATGAATAAATTTACATAAGTCTGATTCTCCTTGGTATCAAGAGAATTTGCTGATAATCTAGCGAAATATACTTTGCGACAATCTGTAGTTTCTCAAAACTATTTTTTTCTCAAAAGTATTTTTATCCTCCGTATTGGTTACGGAGATGTTTGTTAAAAGATCATGTAAACTTTTTCTAAGTAGTTAATAAAGCTGATGTTAAAAAAATTAGGTTAAATTATCGGTTAACAGTTCGGTTACCATGAACCGAACCTAACCGATGCATTAACCTAATCTAATCTCGGTTTGGTTTGGCTAAATCGGTTCGGTTTATATTCCCAGGGCTAGATCTGAATGTATATAGAGCAGATGCACTTACCCCCATAAAATATTTGTATAAAACATACTTAATGTAAATTGTACTGGTATATGATACAAAGTTTACGGACGACATTAGAAAATTTGTATCATGACGTCGGCAAATCAGATTCGAAGTATTTTATATCTTTTAATAAAAAAAATTATCTGTGAATAAAATTTGAAGTATTTTATATATTTTATGTATAAATTTATATCTGTCATTATTCACACTGTCAAAATTAATGGTTTTGATTCGTAACAAAAATGTTGTAATTTGTGAGTGGAATAATCGTAATACCTTAATTTCTTTTACGAGTGAGACCCTTCACTTATTGGACATATCCATCTTTTTAGTCCTTCAAAATCAAATTTGAAGTCTTTAAAATCTTTTAAAGTATATTTTTAGATTCACCATTATTCACACTGTCAAATATAATGGTTTTAATTCATATAAAAATGTTGTACTTTGTGAATTGGATGATTCTAATACCTGGATATCTTTATGCGAATAAGATCATTTACTTCTTAGACCTATCCTGCCTTTTTTCCTTCAAAATCAGATTCGAAGTCTGTTATATCTTCTTAAGTATAATTTTAGATTCGCCATTATTCACACTGTCGAAGATAATTGTTTTGATTTGTAAAGAAAACGTTGTAATTTATATTTCTGACTACATGACAATCCCGTTCTATGTGTTTTGTTCTTTCATAAAAAACGGGATTTGTGCCAATGTGAATGGCTGCCATATTGTCATAGTTTAAGGTAGTTGGACCATCAATCTTGATGTGTAAGTCAGTTAACAAACTCTTTAACCAGACTATTTCTTTAAAAGTAAAAGACATGCTTTTGTACTCTACTTCTGCTAACGATTGAGAAACAATGTTTTGTTTCATGGATTTCCAAAATATAAGTGAATCTCCAAAAAACATACAATAGCCAGAAACAGAAAGTTGAGTGTCAGGACATGCGCTAAAATCAGCATCTGCAAAAGCCTTCAATTCCAAGTTTGGCTCATACGAATTGAAAAGTCCTTGACCCACAATACCTTTGATGTAATGTAACAATTTTATCACAGCTTGGTAATGTGGAACTCGTGGAGCTTGTGTGTATTAAGCCAGTTTCTGCACTATGAAATATATATCGGGTCTTGTGATAGTTAGGTAAATCAATTTACCAATAATGCTTCTGTATGATTTTGGATGTTCAAGTCAGTCTCCATCCTCTGTAGATAATTTTTGATTTGGTTCCATTGGGATGGAGGATGGTTTACATGCTAACAAACATACGGAATCCAGCAAGTCAAAAGAACATTTTCTTTGACATATTGAAATACCATCAACAGATCTTGCTATTTCTAAACCAAGAAAATAGCAAAGAACACCCAAATCTCTCAATTTTTAAAAAGATTTCATCTAAGTCTTTCAAATTTTAGCTTCTGCATTGTCATTGCTGGCTATAACAATGTCATCAACATACACTAAGACAACGAGAATTACTGAGCATGTAACTCGTGTGAATAAAGTATGGTCTGAATGATTTTTGTTAAAACCAAGACTCTATAATGTTTCTGCAAATTTCATATACCACTGTAGGGAAGCCTGGTTCGAGTCATAGAGAGACTTGTTGACTTTACACACCGCATTTTCTGGTAAAGAGTCCCCCTGTCGACTGACATATCATGGAGGTAATGTCATATATATTTCCTCATTGAGATATCCATTCAAGAAGGCATTTGACACATCTAACTTAGTCAAAGACCATCCCATTTTTGCAGCAACTCCGAGTACCATTTTCATAGAGGTGAGTTTAGCAACAAGAGAATATGTGTCAAATTCTCAGGTTTGACATCAAATTCTGCACGATCTACATCAGCTTCTACAGAATTCTCCTTAACCACAAATATATGCTCAGGTTTATTGTTGATAGATGTTGAAGCTTCATTCTTTGCATACTTATCATTTTACTTCAAACCATGAGGAAATAAATCTTGAATCTTCTGAGACATGTTATCAGATGCCAATGGAAATAATTCCTCATGAAATATTACATGTCGTGAGATGAAAACATCATGAGTTTCAATGTTCAGAAGCTTATACCCTTTGTAACATGTGGGATAACCAAAGAAAACACAAGCTCTGGCTCTTGGAGCAAATATGTGTCATTTTTGGGTTGATGTGGAAGCATAAGCAAAACATCCAAAGACCTTTAAAGCTCTGTAATCTGGTTTCTTTGTTGTTAAAATCTCAAAAGGAAACTGATTTTCTAGCTGTTGCGTAGGCAAATGATTGATAATGAAGACTGCAGTCAATATACAATCACTCCAGTATTCAATAGGCATGTTGGACTGAAACATCAGAGATCTTGCCACATTCAAGAGATGTTGATGTTTCCTTTCAACAACTGAATTTTGCTGAGGATTTTCAGGGCAAGGAGGCCAATATACCTTTATCTTTGTAAAACTTTGTAAAGTTAAACTCATGGGCATTGTCTTAACGAACTGTTTTGATCTTTGTATCAAATTGATTCTCAACCATTGAAACAAAATCAGGAATTACAGAAACAGCTTATGCTTTGTTTCTGAGAAGGTATGTCCATGTGGCTCCTGAATGATCATCCACAATAGTCAAAAATACATGTAACCATCATATGAATGTACAGTAAATGGTCTCCATGTATCAATATGGATCAACTCAAAAGTTTTATTCGTTTTATTATTCCGAGATACAAATGGTAAACGTTTCTGTTTTGCTAAATGACAGACTTTACAGTTCTTTGTATCTTAATTTTTATTTGTAATGTTTAACAAATTAGACATAAACTGAAGCTTTTGATGAGATGGATGACCTAACCTATGATGTCATGCATTTGAATCATTCTTCATGGTGATACAGAATGTAGACATGATGTATTTAGTGGGTTAATACTGCAGGTCAAGAAAGTACAGGTTGTTAACCAGTCTACCTTTCCCAATCATCGATGCCCTTGTAAGATCCTGAATTTCACAACCATAGAAGTCAAACCAAAAACCACTTCGTATTTGTTTGGTTAGTGAACTGATACTCATCAAATGAAACTTGAACTAAGGAATATATAGAACATTGTGAAGAACAAGTCTGTTACTGAGTTTGACTGTTCCTAAACCTTCAATCTTCACACCTAAATTATTAGGAAATTTCACCGTGCTATCATGAATGTGACTTATATGTTTAAATAAAGTCACATCATAAGTGACATGATGTGTAGGTTCAGTATCAATCACCCATGTATTCATGTTCATAACATCATCAGAAAGAGAATAGTAATACGAGTGATTCTCTTTAGATAAATGAACATAATATAGATGGAAAAAATGTACAAAATTTTTTACATATTGTGGCTTTTGTGCTCGGACCAGCTCCATCTACAAACAACTCATTGATGGTTGCATTATAAGTTTGGGGTTGAAGTTTTGAACTAAGATAAGCTACAAGATGTTAAATTTGATCCTTAGAGAGAGAGCAACACCCATGTCAGTTTCTGTAACATTCTCTGTTAAGGCAATATTGGCTGATGGATTTTGAATGAAACGGTTATGATTCTGTCTTTGGATTCTAGGTTTCCAACCAGGTGGATAGCCGTGCACTTTATAACAATTATCAATTGTGTGACCAGTAACACCACAATGAGAACAAACAGGTCGAGACTTTTGAAAACCCTGTTGTTGATATGAATTACTTATCTGAGTTTTGATTTGAAAGGCGGATGGATATGGATTGGAAACAGCTCGTTGTCTTTAAGACTCATCTGATTCTAACATATTGTACATATCATAAAGGCTTGGTCTTGGTTTTATTGAAAATCCTGTTGTTGATATGAATTACTTATCTGAGTTTTGATTTGAAAGGCGGATGGATATGGATTGGAAACAGCTCGTTGTCTTTAAGACTCATCTGATTCTAACATATTGTACATATCATAAAGGCTTGGTCTTGGTTTTATATTGAGAATCTGACATCCTCCATTTTCCATCAAGTTCTTAGTGCAGGCTAACTGTTCCCATAGAGTAATTTTCTTTGTGTAATATTCCGAGAGAGAGATAGTACTTTGCCGAAGATTATTTATCTCTTGTTCGAGATTATAGATCATAAGAAGGTTACTTGTATGAAAACACTTGTGAAGATCTTGCCAGATACCAGCAACATCTTGTATATAGAGGATGCTTGCATAAATTTGCTTTGAAACAACATTGAGTATCCATGCTTTGACCATAATATTGCAACGAGTCCATATTTTGTACAAAGGATCAACTTTGGAAGGTCTAGGGAGCCATCAACAAAACTGATCTTATTCTTAGCTTCTAGACTTGTTTGCATAGTAATGATCCATGAATTGTAATTTTCACCATTAAGAGTTTCAGAAACAATCGCCATACCAGGATGATCCCCATAATGAAGATAAAATGGATTGTGATGACTATTGATTGAATCGGATCCTGGTGGAATGTGATTCATAGTCATCGGAACGTAAGTGGAATGATGTTGATTGATCGGAGATTTCTCATAATGATCTATGGAACGATGATGATTTGCCGGAGATTTTTCATCGAATTCATGAGAAGTCGATTTATCCCTGAGCTTGACTCCTTTCTTCGCCATGATGACATTGAGGAAGATGAACTCAACAGGCTGAAAGGAAGACGATCATAGAATTATCTCGGTAAAATGGAAGATTTTCTCGGCAATATTAACGAATCAGAGGGTGAATTTTCTCGATACCATATAAGAAGATTTGTAAAAACTGATTTAATATTAGAGTAATAACTTCTAACTAACTCTAACTGTACGACGGATCATCTAACTGTATGAACAAACTCTGTTACAAGAAATTTAACTCTGTTAATAACAACTAACAACGGTAGCTTCTCCGTCAAGTAACAACCTCTGCATTAATCTCTGCACTCTGCATTAATCTCTGCACTCTGCATCAATCTCTGCACTGCTTCATTCTCTGCATACACTAATAAATTGATGTCTGTTATAAACAATGTCGTTTAATGTCACATCATCCAATCTTTGATTAACATCTATTAATGCACAAAATGATTAGTTTGAGTGTGAAATTTAAATTTTAATTGTTCAGATTGGAAAGGGTAGATTGTACAGGTCGCAAATGGCAGCCGTTTGTTTTTCCATCCATTAAAGAGATACGCATCCCTAATTACCAAACTGCCCTCTCTCTTTAAACCCCTCCCGTCGTTCAGTTCATTTGTGAACTCCTTCCTTTTTAATCACTTTCTCAGTCACTCTCTTTTGTTTGTATACAAGTTCATGCAAAATTTTATTACAATATTAAAATACATAAGATGCAGTGATAACGACGCTTTAGTGATCGATTTTACAAAAGAATTCCCCTTTTGTCTCTGTTCCAGGAAAATATGTGGATTTTGTTTTACCTGAAATATTGGATTTTTACGATTCTTACCGTAAAGTTTGAGTTTTTTTGTGCTTATGATATGGAGTTGGTTATATCGATAGTGATGATCAATTTTCATATTTAACAGAGTTGTCTGTTCCTTTTATGCATTTTTTAGATTATATAAAGTTCTCTGTTTCATATTTAACAGAGTTATCTGTTCCTTAAATACATGCACTTAACCATCTTCTCAATCAATAACCACTTGACAGATTCTACAGCAGGTTGTTTTTTTTTGATAAATATCTACAGCAGATTGTTATTGGGCTTATATTTATGAAACCATAACGATCTGTTGGAATCTCTAAATAAATGTAAAAGATAAAATGAGTTTTTGATCATGTTTCTTGGCAAGTAAGTTATTGCAAAAATTGAATTGGGTTTTATTGCTTGAAGTCTGGACCTGGTAATGTAATTTTCTTCTTTCTTGGCATAAATGATTTGCAACTATACAGTATACGCATCAATTTAAGTCTCGTATCTATGGATGCTTTTGTCACCATCAACTTCTCCAAAATTGTTTGAAAGAAATATCTAAGTCGCACTCAAGTGGAAGAAATTGAGATCAGAGGAACATTTATTTTATTTAAAAAAGAAAAAAAAAAAGAAAAGAATTTACCATTTAATTTTGAGTGACTTTGGACTGGTATAGAATATACACTCTTTTGGATGTAATATAATTCACTAATTTTGCGATTTACAATGAGAGACTTATTGTATAGTTTAGAGAATATCCAAGGATTGAATGGCGAGTTTGGCTGTAATAGATGAAATGTTCTCTTTGATGAGTTCCATTGAAAGTTCTAACCTCTCTATTGTATCTTTCATATCTATTGCCTTTAGTTTCTCTTGTTGTAATCTTGATAGTTCCGACTTTGTCTATCCTGCGGACAATAAAACCCGAAAAACCTGATGACTTTTTTGCTATTAACTCCCACAGTTCAGCAACCTTCCAGAGGAATCAAACTGACTTGGGAACTTTATGGCTTTATTTTGATGTAAAACTTAATAGTTTCAAGCTTAAAAAGCTTCTTGAAAAGGTGTGAAATTACCAGAAACGGGTTGAAATGCAGCGAAGGGTAGATGCTCTTGGAGAGAAGGAAAGAATGATTTGTCACATTCTACCGGTAGCTCATCTTCAGCCCAGTTTAGAGAGTTAAAGAGACGAGTTTGTAGCAGCGAGTCTTCTGGAGCCTGTTGCAAAATTAGATAATCCAACACAATCTGCTGTAGATCTTTGATCGTTACATAAATGAGATAATCCAACACAATCTGAGAACATAACAGTACAACTTCGTTACACTACATACAACCTATCTAATGATATATTTCGTAAACCATGTTCTGAGGCGATGGATGTTACATCGATTTGATTTCAGAAGAATATTGAAAATTGAAAAAGACAATGAAGAAGAGAAGACAGATTTTGTACCTTAAGTTTGATCTCCAAGCTGTTTAGATTCTTAATAGAATCCTTCAGCTGGGAGATTTTTGAAGTTATTTCATTGCTTCTCTCATGATTCACACGATCTTGTATTGGCCTGACCTCTCCAGACAAATAAGGATCTGCCTGAGACAACATATTGTCAATAAATCAACTTTGGATAGAGGAACATAAGCTAAGCTGGAATAACATTTGCGAATCAACAATTTTGGCCAAAGATAAAGCAACAGAGTAAATCGTGGTCTAGTTCTAGTCCACAAGCCAAAGTATAACAATTTGATCGTTACATAAAGTTCGTGTTTTACCAAAGATTACAAACGCCTACTTTATATCCGCAATCTTACCCCTAAAAACCGCGAAATCTTAACACGGCCAGCGCCTCTTATGGAGACAAGTGCGCCAATGTCTAATCTCTCAACCTGCAATGTGTTGTGAGCTTTAGAACTCACACAATTTCTTATTCATTTAACAACACCACCAGTGTTCTAAGACACGATCTGGACCACTACACAGAGGTCGGACGCCCCGATTTTATGCTATGCGGATAAAATAATTCAGGTGTCTAACAGGGTCACGCGCCCGATTATTGAACAACACACAAAAGAATGAGAAATGCTTACGTTTTCAATGAGTACCAAGCAGCCATATCGAGCAGCAAAGGAAGCTTCTGTTGCAGTCTCACTAATGGAAATAGGATCCAGAACGAAATGAACAAACATATTCTTCTTTCGTTTCATCGACTGAAGCAAAAGAAAACAAAACAATTTTACAAAAATGCTTACAAAAGTTAGGAATAATTTGGAATCATATTAAATTTATTGTACCTCTTCAAGTAGAGCTAAGTACCTTGCTTCATACAAATGTAACGTTTTACCTCTGTTGGTACAAGAACCTGTGTAACTGTAATTCATGAACGAATATTCACAAGAATTTAAAACTAAAATCTGCTAATAACCTTTTTTTTTTTGGTACTAACCTCGCTCATGCTGAAGGGAAGAAGTGGAAGATGGAGTGATCTAGCGACAATTTTTGAACGACTGTGCGAAGATTGCAACGCCGGAAATTGAAGTCGCTGGGATTCGAATTCGGTGTTGGAACCAATATTTGCAAAAATGGGTTGAACCCATTTATTTACAAATGACATTAATGACAAAACTTGCATTTTATCCCACATTGGAATTTGAGAAAAAATTTATGCTGTTTTTGCTATTTAGTGATTTGGCAGAACGTTATAAATCGTAAACGCTACTATTTATTTTGACGAAATAATTTACGTGGTTTGTTTTGCAAAACACATTCTCAAAATAGGATCTTCGTGATCTGAATTTTTTTTTTTTATATTATAATCGTTTGAATTACGCTTAATTGCGAATTCTAAAAACTTTATTTATTTATTTTCAAAGAGAAAAAAATAATTTTTTGAATTATGCTTTATTACGAATTCTAAAAAACGTTATTTATTCTCGAAAAAAGGAAAAAAAAAAATTTGAAAACGCTTAATAGCAATTCATAAACTATTTAATTTTTAATTTTTTCAATTTAAATATTTTAAACGCTATTTAATTATCTTTTGTCAGTTTTTTACATTTATTTGTCTTTTGTGAAACAGACTAAACAATGTATACCGTTACCGTTGATGTGACAAATGGAGGTCCTAATGACGGTAATAAAATAAGTTAGATGACGATCCTACACGGGTAAGGTCTTCCAGTTACCGCGTCTAATGTCCCGAATGTTCCAAGTGCTATTGTGACACCGGAAAAATTCGATGGCTTCAACTTCAAGTCGTGGCAGCAAATGATGTGTGGCAACTTCAAGTCGGGAATACTGAGGTACACACTTTGGCTAGTGTCGATGCGTGGCTCCATGGGGACTATCTGTGCAGAGACTACATTAAAGCTCGCCTTGTTGATCAGTTGTACAACGTCTACAGCAAGGTCAAAAATTCCAAGGAAATTTGGGATTCTTTGGAAAAGAAGTACAAGTCTTGCAATGTAGGCTCGGGAAAGCTCGCTACAGCGAATATCCTTAACTTCAAAATGGTGGATTCTAGGCCCATCATGGAGCAAGTTCATGAGCTGCAACTGATAATCCAAGAGATAGCTGATGAGGGCATGAGGATCTGTGAAACATTCACAGTGAACTGCATCATGGAAAAGCTACCTACGTACTGGGTCGATTTCAAGAATTATCACGGCCATAAGCAAAAGGCTTTAACTTTGGGAAATCTCATTTCTAGGCTGAAAAATGAGTCATTCAAACGTAAGGTTGAACCGAGAGTCACTCACAATCCTAATGTAGCTCAGCACAAGAACAAAGGAAAAGGAAAAGGAAAGGAAAATTTGTGCCTAATTCAAGCAAGGGGGTGCCTAAAAAGGTTGCACCTCAAGCCTCCACGAGCTTCAAGAAGGAAGGTGCGCCTAATAAGTTCACCGAAAAATGCTCATATTATCACAAGAAGGGGCACAAAGCTGAGGAGTGTCACATAAAGGCTAAAACACTTAATCAAGCCAATTTAACGGAAAATGACCTATGAGTAGTGGTTATTGAAGCAAATGTGGTTGATGAAGAAACTAAAGAGTGGTTTTATGACACGGGTGAAACTACTCACATCTGTTTTGACAAGACAATGTTCAACACCTATCAAAAGACCAAGTCTAATGCCGGTATGAAGATGGGTAACAAGTCTATCTCCAAGACTCTCACCAACGTGAGGGACGTGCCAGACATGAGGAAGAATATCATCTCCAGATCTCTGCTGAGCAGGCATGGTTTCACCACGAGCTTTGAGTCCGACCAGCTGATTCTTAGGAAAAATAGAGTGTTTCTAGGTAAGGTATATGTTAAGGAAGGACTTGTGAAAATGTGTTGTATCACAATCCTTAAGAATTCTGATGTATATGTTTTTGAAGTTTCAATGAATAAGAAACCAGTTGTTTACTTGGTCAAGTCTTTTAATATTTGGCATAAATGGTTAAGACATGTGAATTATAAATCTTTAAAGATTAATTAATTTGAACTTAATTCTGAAATGCAAATTTATTAAAGATAAATATGAAGTATGCATTCAAGCGAAACTCACTAAAACACTTTCACCTCAAGTCGAAAGAACAACCGAACCTCTCAGATTAATCCACATAGATTTGTGCGATTTAAAGTTTATACAAAATAGAGGCGGTAAAAAGTATTTTGTAACTTTCATAGACAATTGTACAAGACACTGCTATGTATACTTACTACATAGTAAAGATGAAGTCTTGGAAAAATTCAGACAATATAAACTAGAAGTCGAAATCAACTTCAGAAAACTATTAAAATAGTTCCAAGTGATAGAAGAGGCATATATGATGGCCCATTTAATGCATTTTGTCAAGAAAAATGCATTATTCATCAAACAACAGCTCCCTACTTACCGAAATCTAACGGAGTTGCAAAACAAAAAAACCAAGCCCTGAAAGAAATGATGAATGCAATATTGCAGGAGTCTGGGTTACCCCAGAACCTGTGGGGGGGAAGAAATCCTTACCACAAATTATATCCTCAGCAAAATACCGCACAAATTAACTGGCAAAACACCATATGAACTCTGGATGGGCAAAGTACCTTCGTACAAATACCTGAAAGTGTGGGGGTGCCTCGCAAAAGTCGCAATGCCACCTCCCAAAAAGGTTTCAATAAGACCTAAAACCGTAGATTGTAATTTCATCGGATATGCACACAATAGTAGTGCTTACCGGTTTCTGGTTCATAAATCAGATATTACAGATATTCATGTAAACACAATTATGGAATTAAGAAATGAATCTTTTTTTGAAAACATGTTTCCGTGTAAGGATAAACAAAATCCAAAACGAACTCGCAAAGAAAGAGAGATGCATACCTCAAAGAACGAGGCAAGCACTTATGGTACTTCATTTAATGAATCAGAAGAGGTTGAAGATGAACCTCGATGGAGCAAAAGAGCTCGAAAGGAAAAATCTTTTGGTGACGATTTTATAATGGCATTTCTCGCAAAGAATGAGCCAAAAACGTTCACTGAAGCCATGACTACACCGGACGCAGCATCATGGAAGAAAGCCATCAATAGTGAGATCGACTCCTTTATGAAAAATCATACATGGGAAATAACCGATCTACCCCAAGGGTTTAAATCACTAGGGTGTAAATGGATTTTTAAAACCAAGTTGAAAATCGATGGTTCAATTGATAAATACAAGGCTAGGCTTGTGGTGCAAGGTTCTAGCAAAAAGAAGGTCTGGATTTCTTTGACACCTATTCTCCGGTGACGAGAATAACCTCCATCGGAATGCTGATAGGAATTTCAGCATTAAGAAACCTAAAGACACATCAAATGGATGTTAAAACTGCTTTTCTAAATGGTGATTTAGAAGAGAAAAATTACATGAAACAACCTGAAGGTTTTGTCGTTCATGGACAAGAACACAAAGTTTGTAGACTTGTGAAGTCATTATATGGACTTAAACAAGCTCCAAAACAATGGCATGAAAAATTTGACAATGTAATGATGTCAAATGGTTTCAACATTAATGAATGTGATAAGTGCATTTACATCAAAGTTACTCCTAGTAGGTATATTTTGTTATACCTATACGTGGATGATATGCTCATTATTGGTAGGAATAAAGAAATAATCCAACAAACTAAGAACATGCTTAGCGGCTAGTTCGAAATGAAAGATATGGGTCTCGCAGATGTAATCCTAGGGATTAAAATCACCACAACTTCTGGCAGAATCACCTTGTCTCAAACTCATTATGCTGAAAAGATTCTTGATATATTCAAAAATTACACAACCGGGACTGCAAAAATTCATGTTGATTCTCAACTCCACTTGACCAAGAACTCGGGTGAACCAATTTCTCAAGTGGAATATGCTCGTGTAATCGGAAGTCTAATGTACTTAACGAATTGCACAAGACCCGATTTAGCACATGCGGTAAACGTATTAAGTCGCTACACGAGTAATCCAGGTCATAAACACTGGAAAGGCATAACAAGAGTATTAAATTATTTACAATATACAAAAAGTTATGGGTTGCACTACGGTAAAGAACCGGCAGTTCTGGAAGGATACAATGACGCAAACTGGATTTCAGATTCCAAGAGCTCGAAATCCACAAGTGGATACGTCTTTTTCTAGGAGGTGTAGCAGTATCTTGGAAATCTTCCAAAGAAACTTTGTTGGCTAGATCAACCATGGAGTCAGAGTTCATAGTTCTTGACAAATCCGGAGAAGAAGCATAATGACTTCGGAACTTCTTGGAAGATATTCCAATGTGGGAGAAACCAGTCCCAGCATTACGTGTACACTGTGATAGTCAATCGGCTATAGCCCGGGCACTAAGTAATCTCTATAATGGTAAATCTTGTCACATCAGAAGACTACATAAAACCATTAGACAATTGAGTTCAAGTGGTGTAATAACGATCGATTACATCAAATTAGCCGACAACCTAGCGGATCCATTTACTAAAGGTTTGGCTCGTGATCAAGTTTTAAAATCATCAAAAAGGAATGGGTTTATTGCCTACAAACTAAAGAGGATGTTTGATGGAAACTCCACCTACGTGACTAGAGATCCCAAGATGTAGGTTCAAAAGGAAAACTAAATCAAAAAAAATCTAAAAGCACTGATAGACTTTAATGTCATTACTCAATTCCCAAGATAATAAACAGTGCTTCTTGTATATAAACAAGGATAAGCATTAGCTTTTAATGATTTGAGTTCATAGTTTTGTATGTGGAGTATTACATGATACTTCTTAAAACAAAGACTTATGTGGAACACCTAGTGAGTGTGAAATGAGGCCGTTTCTAGGAGAATGAAGTTTAGGTTATATTCTCTAAATCCACTCACGAATAACAAGGCAAGTTCACGGCCAAAATGAACACAATAGAGAACAAATTTCTATGAGAAAATAAGCTGCGTTATAACTGTTGTCTCGGTTTACATAAATATCCGAGTTATTCAAGACATCATGTTTACCTCCTGGCCAGTAAACCCGACAGATATTAACAATGAGTGGTTCAAGGCTGAAATACGCTACCATCTCAGACACAATAATTTTTTGTTTATACTCTCGAAAAGTCCTTTTTCCGAGTATATCGAGTATGTCTAATCTGTCAAGTCTGTCTAGTCAGTAGAGTTAGTCGAGTCTTCATATGTTTAGAGTAATTTCTATTCATGTGGGGGATTGTTGGAACCCATATTTGTAAAAATGGGTTGAACCCATTTATTCTCAAATGGCTTAAAAATGTGAATAAGAAATGAGGCCGAATGTGAGTGGCTTTAAAATCTTCTAATGACAAAACTTGCATTTTGTCCCTCATTGGAAGTTGAGAAAAATTTTCTCTAGTATATATAGAGGAGTGTCTCCAACATGGTTTAACATGCTATGAAGACACAATGGGGGTTATGCAAAGTACCACACACGCGCGCGCACCGTGCCGAGCTCGGGTATTGGGTCTTGATGAATGTGGCCCTTTGGCCCACGTCAAATATATTCTTTTTGTGCCAAATTTTAGACCCAATTAGTCAACATATTTCGTTGACTTTTAGTGAACATTTTCCAAGATTTTTTGTGTAATAATTAAATTAAATTCGAATTAAATATCGAATCAAACCGAGTCAATAACTGACTGGATTTTTTGCTTAAAATCTCGCCTCGCAAGTTACTTTGAAACCGCCCATCTTCTCCTATTTTTTCGTCCACTCCTTTCTTTGAGACTATCGGTTTTCATTCTACGAAAATCTCACAGAAAAATTCAAGCAAATAGTCTCCATTTTCTCTTCGTAAGTCTCGAGAGTAAAGCATAGTTTTGCGTGTGTATACTTCGTATTTTGAGTGTCGCGAATACGGTTTCTCAAGTGGTTGTACCCTGGGATTTTTAATCGTAGAAAATCATCACACTACGGACGATTATAAGAATTAAGGAAAGAGATCAAATTTCGCCTTTACTCTTATCGGTTTTCTCAAATCGTTTTCAACTCGTGTTTTTCTTTCCGTAATTCTATTATTTTTTCGCAGTTTTTCACATCCGGATTTTAGCGTCCTACATTCGGCTGAGAGTTTCAGTCGCAAAGAATGAGGAAGAGAGATTCGAGGAGATTAGAGGAGATTAGAGTGGAAGTCATCAGGATAAAACGTGAATTGAAGTACTGTTTCTCAGGCCAAGCTCAGCCGGAAGATACCAATGGTGAAGAAGAGGAAATTCGTGGAGTAATTTCTATGATGCCCGTTTCTATTAAAACTTCGGTGTTATGGTTTTTATTTATTTTACAATTATTTTTAAATCAGAAAATGGTTAAATGTCTGGAAAAATTAAAAGAAAAACAAAATTACGCAAAAAACCAGGATCTACTAAAATAACTAGGTCTTAATGTAGCCCACTAAAATTAGATTGAAAAAAATAAACAAATACAGCCCTGATCCACTAACAAAAAAATTAAGAAAAATTAGATCAAGATCTAACCAAATTCTTCCTTTTTATTTTCTCTCTTTCCCTTGCTTTTTTTCTCCGTTTGAAGAATTCTTCAACCGTCAACTTTTTACAGTGATTTTCCCATCGAACTTCGTCTCTGTTACTTCATCATCGGTCTGTCTCTCTCGGTGCTGTCATATTCGTCGAGTTAAACGAAGAAACAAAGTGAAGCTCTTCATCTTGCTTCCACGAATGTTCTTCTTCCTCCTTTGCTCTTTCATCGGTGCTTTTCCGGCGTTCATTAGCCGCTTTCGTCATATCACTTACCTAAAGTTTGTCTCTAGAAATCCTAGTTTTCAAAATTGGAAACATAGGATTTACAAAAATATGGGTTTTTGTTTAGAGTTGAGTGGAGTCTGAAATCTACTAATTGGGCTGTAATATTGTGATTTAGGATCAAGTTATAGGTTTAAAATAATTAAGGATCAAATTTGATTTTGAATTTTGGATCTATTATAGTGTGTTTGATTTAAGTTTTGTGGGTACTATTTAAGCGTGTGTTTTGTATTGAATTTGCAGTTATGGATATAACCAAATACGCTACATTTCGAGGGATACCTCCGTCATCACAAGTTGAAGATGACTATTAGGACTCATCATCTGGAGAACAAGAAAACATGTCAGATAGCCCAGAGAGATAATCCTCATCTAGAGAAGAAGAAAACATCTCAGATAACCTAGAGAGATTTTCATAGCATTCCATGGGTGAACCATCAAATCAGGTAATACTAATACAATTGAGTAAAACTAGTAGGGAAATGATTAACTGTAAAGGAACTTTTCATTTCCCGCATATTTTGTGAAATTTGAATTTGGTACAACTAATAATCAGTACGACTTGGTAATCTTGCTACAACTACTAAGTTAATTGTTTTGGCTGTAAGGTTGTGAGATGAAAACCGAGGAGGATAGTGAGAAGGAGGACCAGCAGCCGGATCCACCTGCCAGGTTCTACTTAGGCCAAGATAAATACAAAAAGCAATGCAAAATCTCGACAAGGTGTTCCATCTTCAATGTAGTAGAAGAGTTGGAGAAGACCCTTGGAAAGATGGAGATGGAGTGGATGTTTAGGTATATTTTCCACATGTCCAAGGAGCGTAACTGGAAGTCAATGGGCATGTGGATCCTTGTTTTGCGGACTGCGTGTCTAGAAAAGTGTAGGGCGTGGTGGTTTGCCGTCAACGGAGTTCCAGTTTAATATTCAATGTGGGAGCGTGGACTGATATCCAGCCTAAACTGCAGTGAGTACCCTCCAGATTATGTGGGAGCATGGAGATAGCTGATGTTGCGACAAGGTATTTTTCTAACACTTATTAGAAGGAATCAGTTTCTCCAAAGTTTAGTAACATTTTTGAAGGTTTCCAGCAAAAATTCACTGCAAATGTGAAGGTATCTGTCAAGATATTGTATTTTGGCAAAGTTCTGGTGGGGATTGATAGAGGAAAAAAGAGTGCTTCGCTATGTATCATGGGAACGACTCAGTCTGCCAAAAAAAGAAGGGGTATGAGGATTCAAAGATTTGGAACGCTTTAATATTGCTTTACTAGCGAAAGCAAGCTTGGAGAATTTTTCAAAATCCTGATTGTCAAATGGCAAAAGTGCTACAAGGTCGATATTTTTCAACTGCAAATATTCTTACAGCAACTCAAGGTAATAAGCCTTCTTCTACTTGGAACTCGATTCTTAATAGGAAATGAGATTTCTAATAGGGAATGGAAAATCTGTGTCGGCTTGGGAAGACAGTTGGTTTCCAGTTCAACCACCAACACCCCCACGAGTTCGAAATAATTATCATGGTCCAGCGGATTCGGTTAACATTTTGATGATCAATGTTATGAACAAATGAGATATATATAAAGTTCATCGACTCATAGATCCCATGGATGTTGAGGCTGTGTTGAGAATCAAACTTAATGGAAGGGATGAACGTGATTATCTGAGGTGGCACTACACTGATGAGGGAGTTTATAAGGTAAAGTCTGGTTATTCGCTAGCAACACATTTACCATCGGCTCAAGATTCCATCAATCCTCCGGCTGGAAATGTTGTTCTAAAACAATCTATATTGGAAACTTAATATTGCTCCTAAGCTGAAGTATTTCTTATGGAGAATGATGTCTGATACTTTCGCAACAGGAACTGCTCTGCGTTATCGTAATATCATTCAAGATGCTAGATGTAAGAGATGTTGTCAAGATGTTGAATCAGTCTGCCATTTGTTTTTTCTATGCCCTTATGCTCAATCTATATGGCGTGGTGCTAACATCTCGCATAGTATCTTCATTGATCCGTTGATTGATCTGGATACCAAAATGAAAGCTCTCATGGAGTGCAATCATAATAAGCAAATTCCACTTCTCCTTAATCCACTCCCTATATGGATTCTTTGGAGGATGAATCTTTTGATACATCAACGGAAGAGTACACAATGGTTCAAGGATGTTGATTATGCGAAGAAGGATGCTATTGATTGGTTACATGCTAATGATTTATTTCAGCATAAAGAAGGACGATTCAAGTTAATGAGGAGAAATGTGATTGACCACTATTGGAAGAGACCACCGCAAGGTTGGATCAAATGCAATTTTGATGCAGGTTATATCAGTCACACAAGTACGGCTAAAGCTAGGTGGATATAAGAGATGATAATGGAGTTTACATTGGAGAAGCCCACAGTGAAGGATTTAGAGTTAACACGCCACTTGAAGCTGAATGTCAAGCTCTTCTTAAAGTAAAGCCTGATGGATTTGGTTAGTGGGAAGCAAAAGAATTTTGTTGTTTACAATTGCATACGAGACATCAAGGATTGGACGTCAAGATGTTTGGAAGTTTCATTCAGGTGGACTCCGAGAATTCACAGTGCTTTGTCTAAATTACCATTTCCTTCTGGTTATAAGTTTGAGTTCTTTTATTCTGTTCCTAGAGTTATTAATAATCTGATTCATAGACTATGTATGCTCTTGCTCAAGTCAATGAATGTTGTAGTCGTTTAAAAATAAATATTTGTTTAAAAATAAAATAAGTATTATGTAATACATCATTCCTAGGGCTGGGCAAAAACTCCGTACCCGCATGTCCGAACTGAACCTGATCCGATAAGACGTACCCGGACCCATTCCGTACCCGACCAAATTATTCCATTGGGTACGAGATCTCTAAACCCAAAAACTCGAACTCGAACCCGTTCCAAACCCGTAAACTCGAAACCCAAAAGCGTATTCGAAATACATAATTACCCATAAGAAAATACATAACTATCTATAAGAAAATACACTAACTCGAGGACTCTATCCTATAAATATGAATTCTTTTATGTGTAATATACACAAATCGAGCCGAATGTGAACCGAAAAATCTAAAAACCCAAAAACCCGAAGAAACTCAGAAAAAATCCAAAATTCGACCCGAAAACCAAAAAACCCGAAAAACATGAAAATCCGACCCGTACCCGATCCGAAAACCCCAAAAAAAACCCAAAAATCCAAAAAAAAACCGAAAAAACCCAAAAATCCGATCCGAATCCGACCCGAAAACACGAAAAAACCCAAAAAACCCGAATCCGAACCGAATCAATACCCAAAATTTTTGGATTTTTTCCGGTTTTCAACTCTTATACCCGAATCCGATCCAAACCCGAAACTTTTTACTCGAACCGAACCCGAATCAAAAAAATTATTCCATTGGATATGAACTTCCTATACCCGTACCCGAACCCGATACCCGATTGCCCACCCCTAATCATCCCATATCCGTGTTCCCAAAAGTTTTATCACCCGAATCCAGATCCGTAATTTGAATATCCAAATACAGATTCAAATACCCTAGATACCCAGATTTTTAAATCGGATCGGAACGGATAACGGATTAGATTTCGGATCCCAAATAATTTGCACATCTTAACGGAGTTAGTCAAGATTATAAAGTCATGATGTAGGGAACATTTAAAAATAAAAGTATGATATTAACATTCAATGGATCGGAGATTCTACATTTAATCCTTTTCATAATAAATAGATCGAAACCTTGGGTATCTGTAATTTGTCCATCTCCAGCCTGCAGATTTTGGAGGAGACCAAGTAGAAAAAAAAGTAATTTTCTACTCAGCCAAAAGAATGGATGGGGATACTACGGGTGCTCAATCTGGGTTTCCTTTCGGATTTTCCAAAAGTTTTAAAAAATTTTGGATTATGAAATTAGTATTCAAATTTAAACCAAATTTGGCACGGTTTTATTTTCAGTTTGAATTCAAGTTTAGTCAATATATTATTAATGTTTTTAAAAAAATTGTTTTAGATCGAGTTTTTTTTCGGTTCTGTCGGTTTCTGTTTCCCAGATCGGATATATAAAAGGTGTATCGATTTAATTTATATGATTCGGTTTTTAGATTGATGATTTAAGTCCGGTAAGGTTTGCTGTTTGCATCAGATTGGTTTATCCAAATTGAACACCTCTAGGGAATATAATCTCAACTACTTTCCATTCTTGTATTCCCTTCACCATTTGTAAGTAATTAGGTCGTCTTGTTGAAACACACTCGGTTCACAAAATGGTGGGCCTTCATCTGATCCAGCAAAAATATTCTTATCCTTTTGTTTTTGTCCTTTTTGTGACAAAATATTTATATTTCTCTTTTCTGAACGTCTAAAATTCGTTTATTACACAGTTTGTTAATGTTTACAAAACTCGATTGAATCGATGAAACAAAAGTATACGATCTTTTTTTCAATAACTATTATCCGGTAATAGAACAAAAAAACTCTTGTTTCATTTATTCGTTATCATCGTCAAGACAATTACACAAGAGATTACATTCTCTTAATTCTTATTAAAAAAGGAAAATTTGCATCTCCTGCTATTGAATATGTACCTGAGCACTTGTCGCTAACTTCCCTCTTTTTCATTCTTCTTTCATTTTGCTTTTCAATATCGCATATCATAATTTTTTTACTACTCATCCATAATAGCATCTACCTTTCCCTTTAAAAATTAGGAATAGCCTATAAAAGGAAGTCTGGTGATATAGAAAATAGTCAAAATATACCATAGAAACGTTTCTGATTTCGTAAGACTACATACATATTGAAAAGGATAAATTAACATTCGGTGAAAATATAAATTAATCTGGTCCTTAATCAATAGCGAAAATATTAATAATGATGTAAATTTTTTCTCATTCGTTATAAATTTTTGAAAGAAACAATCAATTATCGACGAAATGATAATGAAAGATTTCATATGAAACTTTTTCGAATCAAAGATGGTAGAAATTTTCGATTGATCAGCATTTTTGCTTATCTATACAAAGATAAAAATCTGAGAAATTGACAAATACAAAATTTACGAAAGCAGAGGAACCCGAATTTGATCGGAATCAAGATCACGATCACGATCTTGATCATCTTCACCGCAATCGTAAACAGATCTAACCAAAATCAACTGATCCTCCAAGTATCTCTGAAGTAATCCCGCTTCTTCCGCTTCAAATCCGCCGCAACCGCATCCTTCTTCACATCTCCGGAGCCTCAAATCATCTTCCTCGTCAGATTTAGCAAACCAGGGATGACGGCTACGGAGGCGGCTAAAGATCTCGGCGGCGCAGAGAATAGGAATGGAGGCGCAGAGAATAGGGATTAGTAATGGAGAACAGAGGAGGAAGAAAACGAAACGGCTCCGTCGTGTACGTAGCCAAAAGACGTCGGTCAACATAATGACGACAGCGCGTGGTGATAGACGGTGAGAATCATGACCGGATTAAACGGAGGTCGTGCGCTGTAGGACTTGGTCTAATGAGTGGGATCGTAGAGAAACTTCTTTGGCACATGGTTTCTGTGATTTCTTAATGTAAAGACTTTAAAATTTGACTTTTTATATACTTGCCTTTGGTCCTCCTCATGCGACTGACTATTTTACTTCACTTCTTTTACAAAATTTGGTAAATGTACTTTGTCAATTAGTCAGGCCGTTAAGATTTTTGACGGAAATAACATCTCTCTTGCTCTCTTCTTTCACCTCTATCTTAAAAGAAAAAGAGCTTCTTCATCTTTTGTGTTGTGAATTTCTTCAAATCAGATCCTATTTCTGATTTGAATCTTGATTTTCCGCTGTAGACCAGATAATAAATTTCTAGCTTACATCGGTTGGGTTTTCCAATTAAAGCCCAGATCTATTTGGTTTTGGTTTTCTCTTTCCACATGTGCGAATCGCCAAATCCCGATTGCGATTGTCTAGCTTCTCCATGTTTATGTTAGCTTGGTCCTTTTAGAAAGTTGGGAATAATATCTTCATCGTATATGCTCATCTTCTTTGGAGCGGGCCTCTTGACTAGGCCTAGATGGAGGTTCCCTTTGTGATCGAGGATTCCCTTTGTGATCGAGAGGTAAAACGAAAGCTTGAAGAGGAATTCTTGAAGCTTTCTTGTGGTTTTGTTTAAGCGGTCATGGTGAGAAATTGGCGCCGGTAACAGCTACGGAAGGAGTGCAGGAAGATGAATCGATGAGTAAGGTTGCGAAGCTAAGACGAGTTGCAAACCGCAGACCACCGTTCGTGTTCCTCTTGGTATCATGCGTCTTAACATGTGTCAAATACATGGATCAATGGGTGGACTAACTTTAACTCTCCACGATTTCAAAGTTGTTGGAAAGACTTCCATTTTAAATTCAATTTGTTTAATTTTAATTTTTAAAGTAAAAATTGTGAAATTACCACATATCCTTATGAAAATAAACTATTTACAGACCTAACCACATGATCCCCGATCCACTGAATCCATCCGATTTTCTTCATCAAAATTGGGTCCAAGATTTTTGGGTTTTGGTTTCTTCGGCGGTTTCAAATTGGTTTATTCTTCTCCTCTTCCGTTTTTCTTCTTCTCATTAGTTTTGATTTTTTCTTCTCCTTTCTCAATTTTTTCTTCTCCTTCTTCTTTGGTCTCTTCGATTTTGGTCTTCGAATTTGAAAAATCGAAGATACTGTTCTTCGATTTTGGAATAAACTTCATCTTTTTGCTTTGAAATCTGTTAAAATGAAGCTAAACTTCATCATGTTCTTTGATTTTGGGCAAGGGATTCTTCAATTTCGGGTTAGGGTTAGTAAATTTTGGGTTAGAGATTAGTAAATTTTGGGTTAGGGTTTCGTTAGTCTTCAATTTAAGGTTTAATAGCGATTGACACAAATTTTGTTCTTTGTTCGATAGGATAATGGCAAGAACCAAAACTAGTACTTTTTTGAGAACCAGTAGATGGACAAGCTTTGATTGACACCGCTGAAGGAGAGAATCCTTTCCGTTCTAACCGAAGAAGGAAAGCCCCCAACAAACAAATCAAATGGAAGTAGGCCCTTCACATATAAATACTGGTGGTGCTGACGAAGAAATGTTACGTATTTTAAAATTCAACGGAACCTACATCTGAACATACAACTAACATGTTAAAGTAAGTTTAAACTAAGATAAACTAAACTTAAACTACTATTAAACTCACGTTAAAATAATGTTAACATACTGAATTAAATATTTTTGTATGTAGGTAGGTACTTGTACAACCATTAAAATTCCTCTTTGAGCCTCGCCAGTTTGATAAGTATCCCAAGATTGGTACAAGATGTCATACCCATAAGTGCATAAAAATAGATTATGGAGCTTTACACATATGTCATAAAACATCCGCACTTGGATAAAGGTTGTTTGGCGAGGACTCAACATAGGTTGCCACATTCTCCCTGTTCAAAGCAAGTTGGAATAGTTGAGACTACGGTATCGACATATGATATAGATAAAACAACAGTTGAGGCGGCAGGTCAGACTCCAAATTTAATCTCCACTAAAGCAGGTCATGCTACGGTCAGGTTACTATAGCTTCGCCATCATGGTTTGCTATTATGCGAGACGATGATGAAGAGTCGGTGGCGATGTCGGAAAAAGTTTTGAAAACAAGAGGACCATCTAGTACAATCTCTATTTTGGAGGAAGTTGGCTCTGGTTTACAAAAGGAATTGAATGCTCCTCTCTCTGGTTCAGGCTTGGTTATGGATCATTCATCAAAGCTGAGTTCCAATATTTTTAAGGATTTGTTGAGTAAGGATGAAATAGCGATTCAGACCCCCCTTACCACGATCATCTAAGATAGATATTTTGCAAAACATCTAAAAAAACTAAGGACTCAATCCCGAGTGGTATTGGAAGACAGAACCAACAGAAAACAGTGATGTCGTGTTTCTCCTAGAACATCCGCGCGTTTAATAAATTAAGGAAGCAATCAGTGATTAAGGATTTGATACGTTCTAAATCAATGGTCTTCGGGACTTTGATGGAAACAAGAGTTACTGAAGGTAAATCGGGTCATGTTGTCAATTCTACTTTTAGTGGTTGGTTTATGAATTCAAATTATGAGTATAATCCATTGGGGAGGATCTGGGTGGTGTAGATTAAATTCGTGGCTTTGACAGTGGTTTTTAAGATGGGACAACTTATTTCGTGTATGATCAAGCTTGAAGGCTTGTCTGATGAATTCTTGTGCACCTTTGTCTACGATTCTAATCTTTTGGAAGAGAGACATGACCTCTGGAGAGATCTAAAGCACCACCAAGATTTATCCTAGTTTTGTAGCTTGCCATGGTTATGCATGGGGGATTTAATGAGATCTTGGATATGGCTGAGCACTCCACTTCCTCTATTCATTGTTCTTGGCAGGAATGCTTGACTTCCAAGATACGGTTCGTTATTGCTCTTTCATTGATATGGCCTATCATGGTCCACTCTTCACTTGGTTAATGAATGTGAAGAAGGGTTGATCTATCAGAATCTTATTTTTCAGTAGTTCTCTCTGGATTCTCTATTTTCAGCTCAATCGTAAATGGTGTGTACTCTTTTTTCCGAGATTTGGTTTTATCCTAAATGGGTTTTCCAATTCTTGGGTTTTAATGAGGCCACCATTTATCGATATTTCAAAACTAGAGCTTTCTTTTTTGGATATTTTCTCTGAAACAGTTGCACATGAAGTAAACATGTTTTCTTGAATATAATTTTACATCATATTTAAAAAACAAATGTTGTAAAATCTCAGCCCGTTTAATCTCTGACAATCTAGGCATGTATAGTGTTGATTTTTCTACACTAATTTGCAGATCCGATAGCACAGCAAACTCATCAAAAATATGAATAATACCTTCTACGGAATGTTTGTGTCCCTCCACAAAAATAATCAAATCATCCGCGAAACACAATGAGTTAACTGAATATTTTTGCACTTTGGATGGTACCTGATTTTCTCTGGATTGCAGCATTTTTTAAAATCTTTGATAGAATATTCATGCAGATAACAAAAAGGTATGGAGAAAGAGAACAACTTTGACAAAGACCCCTTTCACTTCTGAAAAATCCTACTAATTTACCATTTACTTAAACTGAAAACGATGTTGTCGAGATGCAAATCTTTATCCAATTGATAAATTTCTCCGAGAGTGCAGAGTCTCAAGTACCTTTAGTAAGGAATCCCATTGTACAAAATCGAAAGCCTTCGAAATATCAATTTTCATTGCGCAACGAGGTGAGATTGAATCATTTTGATAGTCCTTTACTATCTTAGTCGCTAGAAGGACGTTTTCCATCAATAAACGATCTTTGACAAACATTGATTGGTTTGAGGTAATAACTTTAAGTCTATTAGTGATAATGTTATAGATTACCTTGTATAACATGTTGTAGCAAGAGATATGTCGATAATATTTCATTGTCTTAGCTTCTTCCTTCTTCGGTATAAGCATTAAAATGGTAGCATTGATTCCTTTAGGTAAAAAATCTTTCTGGAAAAAATGATTTAATAGCAATAACAAAATCATTCCCAACTATCGACCATGTTTTTTTGAAGAATTCACTTGTATAACCATCCGGACTTGGAGATTTATTGTTAGGCATCGAAAAGAGCTGCTTGATTTCTTCCTCTAAAACTTTTTTCTCCTGCATGTTCCTATCAAGGTCCAAACATCTAAAACCCACTACATGTTGTAAATACTCCAGTGAAACACCCTAATAATCATCTGGCCAATGCCCTAAAAAATCTCAAAATTTTCTCTCCGCTTCTCCTTTAATCGCATCACTCGTTTTCAGCATTTTCCCATCGCTGGATATAATTTCTCTGATAGAATTCTGCATTTTTTGAATCTCTGCTGTCTTGTGAAAATACGTATTATTTTGATCCTCGACATACAACCAATGCAACTTTGTCTTTTGCTTAAAATAGCCCTCTTCCAGCCCCGATAAGAGATCTCATTTCTTAAAATAAATTTTCCTCTTCTACCTTATGCGATGTAGGATTTTCAAGTGTTGATGCTTTCTTATTACAAAGATCTTCATGATCTTTCTAAGTTCTCTTGACTATATCAGCAAGATTATCTTTACCCAATCTTAGCATCAACGGCTAGAGCGTTTTTAGCTTTTTCGAGAACCGAAATAATGCTGAGTAGAGAAAAATAATGGTACTATACTACTCCAATAATCCCCAACTGAGTTGTGAAATCACAACAAATTAGCAAGAATAGTTGAGAACTTAAACGGCTTCCTGTCCCTTACATTTTTTGTACCCAATGAAATTCTTCCTCGAGCATGATTTGAGCAACCTCCCAAGTCAAAAGTAACATAAGAAGTTGGAAAATTTTGCACCAAACAATTATTCACCAAGCCTCTGTTTAGCTTCTTACAAATCAGTCCCTCTTCTCGCTTATTACACCAAGTAAAACACGGATCATGGTAAACAAAATCAAATAACGAGCAATATCTAGTTACCTCCTAAAAATCTCTCATGCCAAGCGATGCTACTTGTAAAAAAGTGAAATTCGAATGCTCCTCCCCATCTAGAATCTCATTGTAGTCCCCACATATCATCCATGGTTCATTTATCAAAGGTGGTGAATTGTGATGGTATCTAATATCTTCCCACAACTCCTCTTTTTCCTCCACAAAGTTAGAAGCATATGCAAATGAACAAAGGAATTCTTCTGCCTCACCATCTAGCAAAACCCAACAAGTAATCATTTGACTACTCTTATAAATCGGCCTCATCCTTACTATGTCTAGCGCTTTACTCTCCTTGACTCTCATCTCCGGCAAACACTCAAACTACAAAGAATGATTTTTTACCCAGTTTTGATCATAGAATTATTTGAATTTTTGTTAAAATCTCGAACGTTCCAGAAAAAACCCGACATCTAAGCTTTTTTCTTTTGGTTCCTTTTCTTCAAAACCCTAGGAATTGCTTCCTTAGTAGCTTGAATATTCAGATCAGACTTGTTCTTACCCATCGCCTTGGAGGCCCTTGCGAGAGAAGGCCGAACACTAGTTACTTGTGAGCAAAATTTACCAACTTCTTTATCAAAAAATCCATGCACCTGTACTAATGGTGTTTCCAATTTTCTACCACTTCTCTCTTCCACATTCTCCTCTTCAATTGCAAGAACTGAAAACCGAGGTTGTGAACCTATTGTAATTTGCTCCAAGGATATTTTCCCTCCTACATGGGTGCATTTACCTAGTGAGACTAAAGATCAACCACCATTTTTTAACTCCAAACCTCCACTCCTCGTACCCCTTCCAGACTTCTCAGCCTGCTTAAGAATTTATTGAGTAACCATATAAACAACACACACAGATGCAACATATTTACCACCCTCGTTCGTACCTCTATATACGGGTTGTGAAAAATCTTGTTTTATATTATTCTCACTCGATGATACTTCCACCAATAGACTACCCAAGGGATCTACATATTTATCACTCGCTTATGTATCTTCGTATACATAATGTGATGAATCTTAATTTGGCTTAGCAATCTTCTTAACTGCATTTAAAATCGTTGCAAAAGCCTCAACAATTAGAATAGAGGCTGATTGATTTTTTTTAGAACCAATACCCAAATCTTCTCCTCGTTTAAGTATTCTTGGGACAATTTCAGATTTGGGTTTAGCTCTACAATCTTCCCGTGTATGGCCCCACTTGTAACAAACATTACACTTCAGAGGTAGCCATGGGTATAAGTAACTTACTTCAGATACCACTCTCTGTTTCGTCTTAAATTTGAAATAATCTGGTAGAGGCTTTGTCAAATCAACATCTATAGAAAATCTTTGCCTCATCAAAATTTTTACAAAGCTCTGTATCCGGGTGAACGCATTTTGGCTCACCCACTGCGCTTGAAAAAAAACTCAATCCCTTCCAAGAGAAGAAAAAATCTGGGATTTGTTTGATAGTAACCCATAAAGGCATCTTATGCAAAGCTGATTGGTCTTCTTCTACTACCGGTCCATATTTCGTAACCATCATTGGTTTATCCGCAATGTTCCACATGCCTCTTTGTAACACTCTTTTGTGAATCAACCTATCTTGTATCCAAAATTTAACAGTTGTAGAGTTAACAACAAAAGAATCAAACTTGATGTTCTTATTTCTATAACACCATATTTTATTCATTATGAAATTTTTGCTATGTGGGGAGCAGCCTCAGGAAACTTCCTAACGATCAGATATCCCCAAATTGGAATTTGATCATTAATTATATCATCTGGAACCTTGATAACTTGATTACCATCCTCCTCTGAGATCGATAGATCAAGCTTCGACAAGGTTTGCTTCTTCCGTACTACTAAAATATATGATTTTCGAGGATCAATTACTTGTGCAGCAGTAGGAACAACCACATCGCATTACGAGGATCACTACGACCCTTACAAGAACCAAAAACTTGATCATAAACCAAATTATGCAAACCCTCTTCACGACAACCCTCAACACCGACTAACCCTAAAAACTTTGCTATCCCTAAACTCGCTGAAGAACCATAAGAAAGACTCTCAGACACCTTGATTACATTCCCAACCAGCATCCCGAAAGTCCCCGAACCCCGCTCTAGTGGCGGAGAGACCATCATGCGCAGCACGAAACAACCCTAAACCTATCGCCCTCAAAATCACCAAACTCCAATGCTTACCAAAACGCCAAACTCTCTAGGCCACTTTTTAGTTTGGTCTAAACCCAATATTCATTTTCTTCTTCCTGTTTCTCAGTTTTATGATTAGGTATATGGTATTCTTGCTGAATTTAGCATAGAAAATCTTCGAAAATATTTCTCCTCTTCGTCGGTTCTCAAAATTTCATGAACATGCTATCATTTAAAGATACTGGAATATGTCTCTTGTAACACGAATTTTTCATATCCATTAAAAGGTCTAATTCATCAAACCTTTTTTCATCATACAACCCTTTTCTGGCATGTCGAAGGCCAAAATTTGATCACCAATATGTGTGGTTACGTTTGCCTCTTAAAGGGGTATTTCTTATCCATTAGTTTTTCATAATCCAACAAATATACCATCTCCGTTGAAAATAATCCACTTCAAATCAATTGTCTGAGGGATCCTGAAAGTTCGCCCCAGAAAACAATCAGTTAATAATTTTGTTTTATTTCTATTTTATTCATATTAAATAAGTTTATTATTTTTATGGATAAATTATTTCTTTTCAAAATAAATAGTTAGAATTTAACCGTTATATATCCTAAATTTTATTACTGACTAAGCTTAAGATTATTGACACTTTTTATACGGACATTACAAATTCTCTAAAATAATGGGCCTAAAATATTGTAATACTAAAATGAAATGTTTAAAATGTAGTTGATGATGTGGTAACATAAAAGAAAAAAAAATGGGGTTATTTTTATATTGTTGAAAAGACAATATTCTTAAGAGACGATGGAGATCCACGATGAACTAAGAAAGAACTCGACGTTAGATTATATTGACTAAGTCGGATCTCACGTTAACCGTATTGACAAATCGCGGGGGTTTATGGGCTTCAGGTACAGCGAGCATCGTAGGCGTTACTCTCAGCCATGGCTCAAACCGTTTCTTTAGGATCCATACCCACACCACCCCACGACAGTCGTGTTGGTAACTGTAAGATCAAACCGTCGTGTTGATCTATCGGAAAATTCTTATAAAGACCATCAGAGTCTCTTCCGAAAATTAAGCCATAGAAGCAGATCGTCAACTTATGAATGAAAAGAAAGAAACAAAGCTTATAAAGATCTATTGAAGTTCGGAAAACTTAGAGAGAATTTAGAACATGTTTAGAGAGAGAAAATTTAGAGAGAAGTTTGTTATTATTTCTCAATGTGTATTTTAGAAGGGGAGAGCACACATATTTATAGGGGGAGGTGAAGACGCTGACATAAGCGCTTACCTCATCGATGACATCATGCTTACATCATGATTACATCATCGCTTACATCACACTACTTATATATTACATCATTGCTTATATCAGCGATGACATCACACTTACATCATGCTGACATCATGCTGACATCATAGATGACATCATGCTGACATCATTTATTTAGCATAGTAATTCTACATAATTAATCATCAAACGTACTTAATGATTCATCTCGAAATATTCAGTGTGCGCTGTGCAACATCCGTACTCTGTTCCCGGACATTTGTACTGTGGTTCTGGCTCAGAAAAATCTTCAGGGGAGTTCATATTAATGTTAATATTGAACTCTCTTCCGATTTCTTCAAGATCCATAACAGGATTATCGTCTGGTGATTGAGCATCTTGGAAATGTTCTGCTGGACAACTGGGTGAAGTTGGTTCTGGTTTTTCTGCTTTGAAATGATGTTTTTCTTCATTAGACATGAAGTATTGCAGATCTTCGTTGAGACTCATTTGATAGTCGATGGAATAGTAGGACGAGTTTTGGTTGAACGGGATGTGAAATGTCTGTCGAGCATTGTTGAGGCAGAATGCATGAGTCTAAAAGTCTTCAAATAAAGCATTATCGTGAACGTTGAAGTCTGGTCTGATTCCATGTTTGAAATCTTTGTGATGAATGAGGTTGGGTAGTGCATGAACCTTTGTGGTTTTGTCGTTGACTTGGATGGGTCGATGGAAGAAGTATATAGTGTGTGGACTAAAGAAGGGATTTAGACCACCTGGTTCTTTGAGTTTCTTGTAGGAGATTTGCATGGATTTTGCTGAATTTCGTAGCTAGCCACTTCAGTTGACTAGCAGGTTAAACCATGTGAGGAATGTTGAAAGTCCTTCTTGTTGACCTTGTTGTTCGTTGACGTACTGGTATAACCATTTGATATCGAATGAAATACCAATAGTGTATACTGCACAGAGATACCAGAGGAAACAGAGAACTTCTTCCGGCATGTATTTGTTCTCGATTCTGTACAGATGAGCGAATAGGTAGTCAGGATGAATACCTAGCGGTGATATGTACCTTCTGTAGAGACCGTGGTTTGTCGAGATGATTGACTGGTACTAGAATGCCTTGTCTCGCAAAGTTTCTCGGAAATTTCCTTTTGTGATGAGAAACTTCATGTCTTTTGGCATGTTGTTGTCAAAGTCATAGTATGTCTTTGATGATGAAGAACTCGCCATAATGTGAATGCCTTGGAGAGGTTTTCTGCTGAGCATATCGGCTAGAATGTTCTTCGTGCCCTTTAAATAGATGGTGTCGATATCGTACTTTGAAAACCGTTCACTCCATCGTAAGAGATGTTGATGCGGGACCATCTTCTGCTTGAATTGTACATCTTCGGAAAAGAAGACATATCCATTTCAATGCGAAATTTATGTCCTATCAGATAAAATTCGAACTTCTCGATTGCTTTTTTGACGGCTAAGATCTCTTTGAACGTTGAGTGATAGTTCATCTCCGAATCTTTAAAGCGTCCACTTTCGTATCCACAAAATTTTCTTTTCCCATTTTCTTCTTCAAGTAATACTGCACCCCAGTATTTGTCGCTAGCGTCAGTCTGTAGAACCCGTGTTCCCGTAGAGGGAATCTTTAAAGGTGGTAGCTTTTGAATTTCTTTCTTTAGGTGCCTGACAGCTTCAGTTTGTCTTTTTGTCCACTGTTGAGGATTATTTATCAACATCTTTCGTAGTGGATGAGTCAGCTGCGAAAGTTGCGGGATAAAGTCGCCTAGATAGTTGATTACACCAAAGAATTGCTGAATTTGTCGCTTTGTCAGATTTTCTTCCGGGAAGCTCAGAAGTTCTGTAGCTAGATGGGCTTGGGCTGCGAACTGTCCTTGAGTAATTTTCATTCCAAGAAATTCGATACTGGATTGGGCTATTATCATCTTTCGGGCCGAAAGCATGATTCCATATGATTTCACAATTTCGTGGAATTTCTGTAGGTCTCTGATGTGATCTTCTTCTGAAGTCAAAAACAGTAGGATGTCGTCGATGTAGATTAACACCGTATGTATCAGTGGTTTGAATATCCTTAGCATCGCCTGTTGGAACAACGATGGTGTTGTCTTTAGACAGAAGGGCAGAACCTTCCATTGTAAGTGACGGTTTGGTAGATAAAACGTTGTCTTGTATTGATCTTCAGGTTAAACACCGAGTTGCCAAAATCCTGACTTGAGGTCAAATTCGGAGAATACTGTTGCTCCTGAGAGATGTTGGAGCAACGATCTTTTGTTCGGCAATGGGAACTTGATGTCTTGAAGGTATTGATTTAATGGTTTGTAATCAATTACCAGTCTCAGCTTTCCTCTTGCTTGTTCAGCTTGGTTTTTGACATAGAATGCTTTGCACGCCCATGGTGAGTTGGTTGATGAGACTATTCCTTGTCGGATTAGATGGTCGCATTCTTCATTGGCTTGTTGTAGTAGTGCTGGAGACATTCCTGTGTGACTTTTTTTCATTGGAGTTGTTGCCATATTTTCTTTAAATGGAAGTGATACAAAGAAATCTTGGTTTAGCCACAGAGGATTTTTGCATTTCGTCAGGAATTCAACATGTGAATCTGCACAAGAGACTGCCGCAATCTCTTTTTTTATTTCTTCGAATATTGGAGCTATTGGATCTTCTATTGCAAATAACCTATGCAACGTTGTGAATGCTTTGAAAAGTCATTTCCATTTGATTCCTCCTAGTTCGATTGAAATATCAAACCTTTTCTTTAGTATATTGTAGGAATCCCATCCGAGAATCAGATTTTTCCCGAGTACTTCTGTAGTGAATTGGCATCCAAGGAAAACTTTTATCGTAATGGGTTTGGACTTGAGTTTGATTTTTAAAGCTCCTGAGTTTGCCACTCTGAATTCTTGCTCATATGGTGTCCACATCGATGGTGGTAGAATCTTTGGATTTAATATCGAAGTATGAGCTCCAGTGTCGATGAATGCAATAACATGAATTGGATCTTCAGTATCTATTGGATCAAAGATTGTAACTGGTAGGTGTGGAATTGTCATGATATCTTCTTGTTGCGGTATCTAACAAATCTTGAAACAACAATCATCAAACGCTTCTTCATCTGAAGTTTCTGAGGAAGTATCATAGTCTGAATATCCACAAATTTCTTCGTTGTCATCACTGTCGTAAGATAGGATGGATTTGAGATCATGGTTCTCGAGATCTATATCCGGCGCTATCCATGAGATTGAGCTTAGAAGATACTACATTTTCTTCGTTGATTTATTCGGACAGTTCTTGGCGTAATGCCCTTCTTTGTGACAAAGCAAGCACTTGGTTGACTTTCGAAAGCTCGTTTTCTTCTTGAAGAAATTTCTGCTTCGAAAATCTTTAAAGTTATCCTTTCGTGTTGTTATTCTTTGCTTTCTGTGTTTGTGCCTGGTGTTGCATGAACATGCCTTTTTCGATTTTGAACATTAGATTGATAGGTCCGGCCTTGCACAGATCTTGGATAATTTTTTAGAGTTATCCATGAATTCCATCCAAAACTTTTTTTGTTTGCATAACTTGTCAAGGGTCCGATTGATGTATTGTTGGATTTGACCAATTGAGATCTCCTTAACCATTTGACCTTGATCTCTGATGTAGAGTTTGGTTTGCTGGCTTAGATACTCGTCTATTGAGGACAGATAGACGTGCTTCAAGTTTGGTTGTTGAGACCGTTTAGAGCATAAAATCTTCTCGCTTGATGCTTGAAATGTTTCGCCAGATCATTTTTTTCAATGAACAACACTTTGCTGTAAAGTATTCTTCTTGTATTTGCTCTTTTTGATGATTTGGTGTACCGATAAACTCTCGATGGATTTCTCCAAGTAACATTGGTATTGTAGTGTCATAGACTTGGTTTTGTCTATAATCACCGAGTGAGTTCCACCATTCTTTGAGGGCTCCAGAAAGCCTTGCAGTAATTTGTTGGATGACTGCATACGTTGTGGAAGTTAATGCTTTAGAATTCATCCAAGCGTGAAACTCGTCAAGACGTTTTTTCCATTTCTCGAATGGTATATCATCGAACGTAAACGTCATGACTTTTGAAACGAATTGCTTTTCTAGCTTTTTGTTTTCTTGAAAATGTTGATAGTTCATCTCATCATCGCTCGAGAATACTTCGTTTACACTTGGCTCTCGCTTGGGTGTATATGAACTTTCTCCAATAGCAAATTTTTTTAACATTGAGTTATCTTCTGATTCGGTTTGCGACTTAGTTGAATTCGTGTCCGGGTAGTGCTCTATCATCGGGGTTGATGATTTAGTCGTCTCCACTGGTTGCGAAGAGTATACATGTTGTGTTTCAGGCTTTTGCAATGTCTCGTTAGTAGATTGGGTTTGTGCTGCTGTTTGAGCTTGATTTGCCATGTCGTTGAGCTAATTGGTCATCGAGAATTCGATGATTCCAATGTCTTTATCTTTTCTCTTCTTTTTGTGATCATCAAGGGAATCTTGGCTCGAGTGAGAAGAAGTGAGTGCAGGTGTTTTTGCTTGCTTGGTTTGAACTTCAGGTTCTCTGTATCTTCTCGTTCTTTCTCGAGTAGGCCTAGGTTTATACTGGTAAGACATTTTCATGGCATAGCGAGATATGAACGATTCATCGGATGACAAGAATCCTGGGGAGGATGTCTTTGGCCTTTGACTTTGACCTCCAAAAAAGAATCCTGGAGAATAGGATGCTTGAGGCATTGGAGTGCTCAAGAACGTATTTCCATATGAAGGGTAATACGTTTCTGACGGCCTTTGTTGCTGCATGCACTCAAAGTATTTCAACAGATCTTTTAGCTGGAACTTGAGATTATTTATCTCGGCTTCTCTGCTCTGAAACTGTGAAGTATTCACCATCATTTGCTTTGACATTGTTAGCATTTTGTGATGGAGCGTTTCGAGTCGAGCATTGATTTCTGCGATTGACTTTGTGAGAGACGTCAGTCTTCTGTCATAGTCTCTATTCATCTGGTCAAACTTCTGGTTCATGTTGCTCAGAATATGATTTTGAGCAATAGCGTTTTCTGTTTGCCAGTTAAGGACCTTTTCACCTTGGCTTAGTTTCTCTGGTCCGGATGAATTGATAGCCTTTGATACTATCTTTGTACTATGTGCAATGTTGTTTCTTGTGAAATCTTCAGGCGGGAGAAAATGAGGAAAGTCGTCTGGACTCATCATCATGATTTTTTGCTCCTTTTTCTTGTCCGAGTATTAGACTAAGAATTCATATCTTCCGGTTCCTTCGCCTAAAGTGCCAACTGTAGGATCTCCATCAAGATATCTTTGATAGAGTGGATCCTTCTTCTTTCTTCGTCTTTGTCGGATTTCTTCATCAGATTCATAATCGGCATCCATACATGCTGAACATGAACAGACATCAAAGTATTGATGACCGTTTTCGTCTTTGAATGAGAATAGAACAGAGCCGTCTTGACCAAAGGATATTGGTTTTGGCATTTGTTCTTTGTATGGACCGTAGAACTCGTGTTCATTAATTCTTATACAGAACTGAGTGAACAATTGTTTACGAAACGAGGATGATCTCGGTTTCTCGAACTTGATTTCGGTTGTACCATCGTCTCGTGTGTGAAAGCTAGCTTCAGATAGTTGAATCGGAGCTTGGGCCGATTGGTGTAGCTTTTCGTAGCTTGTTATCAATTTATTTGGTAGTTGCTGGATGAGTTCTTCTCGAGATATTTGTCGAGGAATCTGGATAGTGTTTGGAGCTTGTGATGCTGACGTGACTTCAAGGTAAAGTGCTTCGTCAGATGATGGCAGGATGAGATCAAGAGCATGGTCTTGAACCCGATAGACTATTTGGTGATGAATAGTCGCCATGATATTATCTTATTCATTCTTGCTCCAGTGAGTTGTAGTTGCACCTTTAAAGTCTTTAAAAGATTTGGATCTTGTAAAAAAACATTAAAGTTTGGAAACAATGTAATGAACATTAAAGATTGAAATTTCTCGGCTACTATGGCTGATATTTAATGTTGTCTGTACCGTTCCAATACATGCTTGCTGGTAAGACTTTAATCTTGAGTCGAGCAGAGCAATTCTCGCGTAGACTGGTAAACCTTTCCGTGCGTGCAAGGTCAAACCGATACGAACTACTCCAAAGTGTAGATACGTATAGCCTTAGTGTTGCCATAGTTGTGGTAGATTTTCTAGAAGATTGAGCGATATGAACTGCTCTTCTTCTGTTGCTGGAACTTGGCAAGATGAGAATTTGCTGGACTGCACGTATTCGCGAACCTTCCTATGTGAGGATGGTCGGATGAGTTATCGAACTCCGTTAACCGAAAAAGCACTTGGCTTTTTGAAAAAAATTTCGTAAGGATTTACAAGGGGAAGAGTTGTTTCGGGGAGTCGTTGATCTCCTGGAACATACTCAATTTCGTATAAAGAGTTTATAGTACGAAAAGAAGAACGATTTTTATTTTGGCTTTTATTTTTGGGTAAAGTAGAAATAGCAAATTGGGAATCAAGAACGGAATTTTCAGAAATAGACATAATTAGAAAATAGTTTTCCAGAATATTCAAATTGATCATTCATAAACAATGATTCATTCTATCAAAACATAAGTTTAGGCTCTGATACAATATTCTTTAAGAGACAAAAAATAAATTTAAGAAAACGAAGAAGATGAAATAAATGTTTCTTGACACGAATAATTTTTTTGTCTCTAAGACTTTTTTTATAAATCTGATAAATAACTTTATAAACCCTTTTACTCTTTATATAAACCTCTAAAAACCCAATAGTAGAAATTTTTTTTAAGAATTTCTAAATCTTATCGTACCGCTTTTACCTAATCATTTTGGTTGGGCCCTATTCTAATGAGCCAAAGAATGCCACATGCCATCAACTTCCATTAACTTTAAGTCGCTTTATATTAACAATTGTTTACGAATGTTATTAGACTAACAATCGACGATAGTGAAAATTTAAAAAACGGTATGTGGGTTCTAATATTTTTTTTAAGAAAATAATTTGATGCACCAAATTACCTAAAATGCATAATCTTATATACCTTATACCCAAATTATTTATATACATAATCTAAGCATTTGACCCAATTTTTCTCGTTGGACGCAATTTTAATGAATAGAAAAATGCCACAAGTCTTAAACGTCCATTTGATTTTAAGTGACCATAGATTAATTTTTTTTGTTAAAAAGATTAAATCTTGATAATAATGAAAAAGTATAATATAGTTTTCGTATTAAATAAATTATGTGTTAAAAATAATCAACCGACAGTTAGTTAGAGCAGCGGGTGTTGTAGCGAAACTAATTGCAAAAAAGAGGAAATATATTATTTTAAATTTTCATTTATGAGTTTGAATAAAATATGAATCTTCATAGATAATTTTTAAATTGTGAAGTTTATAAATAAATTAAAAGATTAAATGTATGACATAAATGTATGACTATTAAAAAAAAATGTTTGACTATAGTAGTTTAAATTGGATTACACATAAAAATGGATTTTAAATGAACATTATTGGGCCATAAATTTTAAAACGATGATGTGTTACAACTTTAAACTATGTGTGATGATGTGACATCGTGGAAAAAGAGAACATATTACTTTAAATATAGATTGTCGATGTATCTTTGATGCCAATAAAATATTTAAATATTTATAGAAATAATAAATATTCAACCAAAATAATCATTATTTTTGGTTATATGTAGTACAACAGCAGAGATATTCGGAACTATCATTATTATCATCGAGTAGGCATAAACCAATAGTTTCCTGTGGGAATTCAGGGGGTCCACATCGACTCTTACATTCATCGCTGAATTGGCACCGACCTCTGTAAACGCATTCTCCAGGTTCGACTTGTTTTGTATCCTCTATATATGAAAAGAACAATAAAGTGCTGATGTAGCAAGTCCACAATTTTCCTCAGCGTTTTTATTTAATTAATTCAACTTTTTTTTGTCAAAGTTATTTCATTAGCCAAACACTAATATCATTATTATCTTTCTTATTAGATTAGTCTTATTCTATATGCCAAACACTAATATATCAATTAAATTTTAATTACATTACAGTTAAATAATATATGTATCAATCAACATTAAATTGCATTCTTTTTAGAATCAGAATTTTTTTTTCATGTATATAATAATTAAGTGAATATATTGTTAAACGTGAATATAGATTAGTAAATTTGGTCACGTAATATATATTTACTAAGTGAAATAATTTTTTTTTTATCTTCAAACATAGCGAAAATCCATATATTAAAAATTCATAATATAATAATCAGAATGTGTATATTCTACTATAAATAAAATAATAATTAAATTTAATAGCATAAAATTTTGTCTCTGCATAGTACGGGTTCTTACCTAGTTCAATACTATTAAATACAATTTTTTTTAATAATGATCATTAGCTTACGATAAAGTTTTCCATGAAATTATGTATTTGTTCATACAACATCGTCTACGAATTCGTATGTGGGTGGTTTTTATTTTGCTATTTTTTTTGTTGTAAACATGTGTAAGCAAAGTTTGGAAGTGAAAATAGAAAATATAAAATAACTAAATTAGAGAAGAAAAATAAATAATTATTTACTCTTTGATTGGGAGGTCAATAGGAGAGCATATGCGAGGAGAAGGGTTGCAAGTTGAAACTTCGACAAAGCCATTTTTTTGAATGAAAAAACTTTAGTAAATAATTATTTTTTTGATGGGTGTGAAGATATTTTAGAAAAAGGAAGAACACATATATATATATATATATATATATATAGAAGAATCAAGTTCAAAATAAAGAAATTATTTCAGGCGTTTAGATTTGATCAATTTTTTCCCATGAATAAATATTTGGTCAATTCATAAAGATACAAAATCTAAATGTCCCATATAAATATATAGATATGGACAAATCTTCAGCCATAATGACATTAAATTTGATTTCGTTTGAAGGAAACAGAACAAAATAAGAAGAAAAAAATTATCACATGTGGATAACAAGACTATTTGTAAAAAATAGCAAATCCTCTATTTTAAATATATTAAAATGGACATTATATTTTTTAAAGAAATATTTTAATTTGGTTATATTTACCGGAAAATGGCAAAAAAATTTTAACTTTCAAAATTAGTTAGAAAAAAATCTTTGACTTTGTCTCCGATGGAATATATAGCTCTAACTTTTGTTAACTTCCCATTCTAATCACTAATTTTTTTTAATAATTTAAATTAGCCAATTCATTAAGTCAGACAAATTAACTACGTGACTATTTTGGCAAAGTAAAAAAGTTAGCTATTAAAATGAAAAGTTAACAATTGATATTTTTTCAACCAGGCAAAGTTGGGGAAATTTTTTAAACCCATTTTGAAAGTTAAGCATTTTTTGATATTTTTCTTTTTGTTTTAATGTAAGATGAAAATATATATTTTTGAGAAAATTTTTGTTGGTTTATAAACTTAATATAAAAAAAAAGATACCACAAATTTTAAAATTACATTAGTTATATATTATTTTCACTATCTCGCATTCTCTGATTTTTTTTGTCCTTCAAACGCTAGTCGATTTGTCCATCATTAGTGCTTTTAAAGATAATATTTTTCGATAAGAAAACTATATTCTTATCATATGCTATATATTTAATCAAAATATTAAAAATTTATAAAATAAATTTACTGAAAGATAAAACTTAAGATGCAACTGACTTTGGATGTTTAAACGTTAAAAAATGTTCTTATTTTGTGTGATCAAAAGAGTTGAGCTCGTAGTAATAACAAGAGAAAAAAAATCACTGTTTAATTTTCTTTGGCAAGGGATTAAGACTCACTGTAATCCCTGGTGTGGAGGACAACAAGCTTTGGTTTTGAACTCAGATTTATCTAAAAGGGAAAAACGTTGTCTGTTGCAAAATTAACATAACTAATATATAAAATAGATTATAAAGAAAAAATATTCTGTCTTTACAACCATATAATATCAACCCTTATCTACAACATTTATGTAACGACGATCTTTATAGATTTTAACTATTATTTTTATATCTTTTATTTAATATATTTTGTATTGTATTTATGAATATTACCATAAAACATAGATATAAACATAATGCGTTATTAAATTGCATGTTCCAGTGAATCAGAAGTTGTTCAACTATACAATATGAAATATAAAGACAAAATACTCTCTCTTTAGGCTCATTTAAGATCAGTCCGTATTATATCAGCTTTAATTTAGACAAAAACCTTTTTCTTTAGAATCATTTAAGATCAATTTTTATGATCAGCTTTAGTATTAATGATTCTAAAGATTCTCTCTTGAGAATCATTTTTTAATTGTTATCGATGTAGTATTATTTTAATATTTTTGTATTATTTACAACACACAAAATTTCAAAAAATGCTCAATTTAAAAAAATGTTTAAAAAAATCCCAACTTTTTTCCGGTTAAAAGAAGGTTAAATTTTATGGTTTAGGAATCCCAATCCCAACTCAGTTTATTCTTCAAATTTAGATTTATGGTTTAGGAATATAACTTCAGATCAATTACTGAATCCGATTACACTCTTCTTCTGTTAATATGATTTGTGTTCATACTACAAGTGATTGTACAGTGTTTCTTGTGTTCATCGTTACCAATTGAATTGTGTCAATGAGTTTTCTAACATTGAAAATTATATAGAACTCAGAGTGGAACGTTCAAACATGGTGACCTTTAAGTGAACAAAGATGGAATCCACACTGTGTCTTAGTCCATACTTGGAGCTGTAAGTTTTTGAAAGATCTCACTCTCATCTCTTACATTTTTATATGTATGAGTAAATTTGATGTTTTTGGTTGTGCAGCCACCTCCTATTGAGCCATTGGAAAACCAATTGAGTTTAGCATATCTTGTAGTGATCAGTGTCATTGGCAAAAAGAAACATGTGGTTATCTCCAGTTGGTGAAACACAAACTTACTCCACAATTTTTTGCTCTTAAGGTTGATTTCTCTGAATTTGTTTTATATGTTATGTATATTGGTTTCTTGTTTTTTTGTGAGTGTTTTCTTAAAAAATTATGCATGATATATATATATATGTCAACTCATTCAATTGAACACATAAGAATCAATATGTCGAGCGGTGTCTCAAGAGCTAAAAATAAACTTGATTTTGGGTTTAATAAATGAAATGTCAGATTTTTTCTGTGATTTTGAGTTAAAAATGTTGAGTTTTTTTAATGAAATGGTGGGTCATTTAAAATTTCATTAATCAGGTATCAATAATTTCTCTTGTATCTCATGGACAAGATCAGACATTGTGGCCAAATCTTGACGAACCAATAAGAAAAATGTGATGAAACTTTCTTATATAAGTGGACTTGACTCATGTGGTGGTCTCAAGGTACATAACAAGGTTGCATCAATTATTAACGCTTTTACTCTTGTTGGTGTTACTCAGTTATTTTCAAGATATAATTTTTTTTGGCAAACTTGTTTTTGTTTTATTTATGATCTTTTAAACAATCTGACTTATGAAGGTGTTACTAAACAAAGCTCACAACATCTATCTGCTTAATGAATTTATATAACTGACATGTCTAATAAAAGATATCTCGTAGAGATCTCGATACCTAAGTGTAATTCTTCACGCACATCACAAGAACAGAGAGTAGTCCGGTGTTGAATTCCTCTTCCACTATCTTGCCCTGCTAAGAACAGTATCAAGAATGATGACTAAGAGCAACAACATCCTTAAGTAAACTAGTGAAAGATCGAAGTTATAACATATAACAATCAAATGACTTTGCAACAAAGGTTGAAACTCTATACCAATCAAAATGAGAGCTGTAAACGACCATTAAACACAGAACTAAACAAAAATTTAGTGAAAATCTTTAGTGGTTCAGTCCTGGTCAAGCACTAGAGAGAAAGATGATTGCTAAGATTGTTGAAATAAGATAGAATCTAGGTGAATCAAGCCAAGAAGAGAATGAGATAGAATCTCGCAAAAAGGAAATGATTGGGGGTGGAGGTGAAAATGAAAGAAGCGGAAACCCTAAAAACTTTTTTGTAAGTATTTTCCTTCAAAATTTTCATAAGCTGGTCAAAATAAAGAGAAAATCTACAACAACATAATAACAAGTCCACCGTAAAAAGTCTGTTGTAACATACATACAACAAATCTGGCAGAATAAGTCTGTGGACACTAAAAAAGATATTATAGTAAAAACAAATATACTATGATGGGAATTGAATAAGTCTGTCATAACTAATGTTAGTTTTCCTTAAAAAAATCTGTTGTACCTATTAGGTTAATCTAGCAATTAACTTTTTGAAATCAACTCTACAACAACTAGTAGTTGTAACAAAACTATATCACGACGTAAAATTTAATTATGCGATGAAAAATAAATGTGCAAAACAAATCTACGACAAAAAATAAATCTGCCGTAGAAATTCTAACATGCTAGAGAAATGAAAAAACTTATGCAGTCTCTATCATGATCTTCAGAAAATAAATCTATGCAGGTAAACAACTCTGCGATGAATAAAAAAGTCTGTCACCACTAAGACATGTAAATCTGTAGTACAAATTAAATCTACGAAACAAATATGCGGCAAAATATTAAATCTGCAATACAAATAAATCTGCGAGAATATAGAGGCGCATATGTATTTTGCAGATTTTTATTTCAACGGTGGTAAAGTCGTTAATATTTATATTTCTCAAAAAAAAGAAAAAATTATTTATGTGACATTAATTGTTAATGACACTCTTGTAATTAATGTTTTGTTAACAAATAATTTTTGGGATAATTTGTGATTAAAATAATACATCTAACTCTTAGTTTTCCTAAGTTAAGTGAATTAAATTACTTTTAAGGATTATTCTAATTATTTTCTCTTATTTCTAAGTACAACTAGATTTTGCAGTATTAATTTACTATATTCTTCATGGACTCTCATTTTATACTCTCATATTTTCTCTTTTCACGTTTCCAAGTTTCAAGGTCGCAATTCATGACCATTGACTTGATTCACATATGAAAATTATAGAAATAAATTAAAATCAGAAAAGGGACAACTTTTGTTGGTCATATCTTACAAATTTAAATAAATGATTCATTAACAGTAAAGTTAGTCGGATTGAAGAGCATGACATACCATAATCTCTAACTGAAATTAATGTAAAAAATCTTTGATCATGAAACTAAAATGGCCTTGGGCATTCTAGTGATTCAATTCGTGTTAGGCTAATATCTTCAATTACCGAGAACAACAACGTCATCGGTAAACACATTCTCTTTCATTATTTACTTATATCAAACTGTTGTTAAACTCATGTCTAATTATACGCTAAAATATGATGCAATAAAAGTAATTTGACATCTCTAACATTCGTTCAAAATACAACCTCCAATATTATATGCATGTTAAGATGAAACCAGAAATATACATTTTTCAAACAATAATATAATTCTTCATCTACTTCATTATATAATATGATGCAATAAAAGTATTTTAACATTTCTAACATTCGGTCAAAATAAAACTTCCAATATTATATCCATGTTAAGATGAAAAACCGAAAATATACATTTTCCAAACAATAATATAACTCTCCATCTGTTTCATTATTTTAGGGATTTTTAGGAATAAAATACATTTAATATTAGAGGTTGTATTTTGAACAAATGTTATAGTTGTTAAATTACTTCTATTGCGTAGGCATTGATTTCACCATAGTTTGATGTAAGAAAATAATGGAAGGAAAGTTGTTTACCATTGATTGACGATGTTGTTGTTCTCGGTGATTGACGATATCAGCTGTGACACAAAATAAATCACTTGAATGGCCGAGAGCAGTTTAGCTTCACAATCAAATAATTTTTACGTGAATTTCAGTTAGAGATGGTGGTATGTCATGCTCCTCAATTCCTGTTTGTTCCTACATATATAGTCCTTTTTTACTTGGATTTACTCTAAAACTATCTAAATATTTATAATGCAAACACATTAAAATGGATATTTGGTATTTTGAATCATGGAATTTGACATTTAATTATTTTGTAATATATTGGCCAACACTTTTAGATTTTTTACCTATCAATTATATTTTTCAAAATTCTTGTTATATAGATTAATTTTGTTTCATAATCTATTGTACACAGTTCATAAAGAACTTGATATTGGACAAAGTTCATAAAATTATTTTTGCCCTTTCTCTCCCAAAGCAACTCTCAAAGCAATTCAAAAAAATTTCTTATGTAAGTTGTCTTTTCGGCCGACATTGATTCCGACGTCGGTTGTCCTTTTCTTTTGTTTATCTTAGTTTTTAGTTTGCCTTTGTTGGGTTTGGATGGAATCTGTGAGAGAATGGATTAGTAATAAAGGTGAAACAGTGTATTATGAGAAAAAAAATGTGGTGATGAAGATAATGTGCACGGTGCGTGGTGTGGAGATATCAGCCGATAATATTAAATGTTTGGGTTCACGCCTGCGGGGAAGAGGACCACACAAAGAAACAACAAAGAGCTAAAGAAAAACAACAACATTACAAACCAAATAAATAAACCCAACAAAAAGCATAATTTGGCAGAATAAGTCACCAAACAATGAAGAAGCATCAAACTCGATAGCCCAACATAGATTTTGAACTCCAGATTTCGATTAGTTGCCACAAGTGAACACGATTGTAGACCAGCCATCAAAATCATAGATCAAGCATTAGTACAACATCCCCAAGAAAAGCTACATGTAAAACCTCCAAAACAGAACGATCAAAACCAAAGATCCTTCTTCAAATCAATAAGACCACCATAAGGCAAGTACTACTAGGTTTTTACAGAATTAGTTTACTGTATTCATAATTTTTTTAATATTATAGTATTTGTAGTCATTTTTACTTTTCTTCTTTCCAAGATTCATGGTCGTTATTCACAATCCACAACTTAATTCGCATAAGAACATTGTGGGAATAAAAAGAAATAGAAAAATGTAACTTTTCTTTGTCATGTCTTCTAATAGATCATCTTCTTCAAAAACTAATAAATTTTTTGATTAGTATTTAATCACTAATGATCTTCTTTTTGCATGCATGTATACCACATAAGCATCTCTTCACAAGGGGTTGGAGAGCGTTTGCAACAAAAAAAGATTGGTTGTTAGGTACTTTTTATAATTCTTATATACATAGTCATCGTTTTATACTCTTTTAGGATTTAAATTTGGGACTTTCAACTACTTTTATATTTTATTTTTGAAGAAGATAGAATGGAGAGTTACATGTTGATATTAGACGAACCAGACATCAACAAGGCAACATACATTCATTAGTGCTATCAACACAATATATGTAAAAAAGAGTAATTGTTTATTAGAACATGCTTTTTGTAAAAATTGTATGTTTATTGTGATTTACAAACCTAGGTAATTGAAAATAGTACTTGAATTCACATTTATTATTCTATCAAAATTTCATCAGATTAGTTTATTCAACAAGTATATTTATAATGTTTTAATTTAATATCAGGTCAATTAAATTTTTCATCATCTATGAAAAATTTGTAGATGTAATAAACAATAAGTTTAATGTCATTTTAAGATTTAGGATGCGATTTTGAGGGTGAATATTTTTGAAATAAGGTAACGTCTATTCAAAACTTTTTCCGGTTTTAAAAATCTAGTATCGATAATATATTTTCATTGACCAAATTACTTGATTATTTGTGTACATAATTTATCCCCTTATTGGAAGGATTCAAAATGACAATGTCTACAAAGAAAATATTTTTACACTTTAGTTCTATTTTTTCAATTTCATTTCAGAGTGTAGAAATAGCATATCATTAACTAACTATTTTTGAGATGCAATTGAATGAGCTTGCAAATATTTCATGATCTGATACCTGATAAAGCTTTACCATGAGAAATTGAGCATTTTGTGTATTCATTAAATATTCTCTAATCATCTTTGTTCAAGAAAAATTTTTCTCATCAAGTTATTGAAATCAGTAGAATAAAATATTATTGAAATTTTTTTTGCATTATTATAATCCAAGTTGGAGAATATTTCATGAAGACATTAAATGCTTGATTTTCCGAAGTGAATCCTTATCAGGTGTTTGAAATATTGCAAGCTCATCTTATTGCACATACAAATTTAGTTAATTAATGATACACTATTTTACACTAATAAATATAATTTAAAGAATGTAATTAAAGTGTGAAAATATTATACTTGTAGATTTTGCCATTCTGAATCCTTCGAGTGAGGAGAAAATACATATAGGGTAATAACTACCTAGAATGTCTTAGTCAATGAAACAAAATTTTCTATTGATATTAGATTTGTAAATATAAATTTATTTTGAATAGACATTACCTTCTTCAAAAAATATCTTCAACCCCAAACTTTATGTTGAATCTCAAGCTTACATTAAACTTATTGTTTCTTACATATATAAATTTTTGTAGCTGACAACAAAATTACTAGAGGCATTTTTTGGTAATATCTTACACATTTTACTAAATGATTCATTAAAAGTAAAGTTAAATGATTTAATTCCTGATTTTCCCACATATTGTACTTTTAAATTGGATTTCTAAAACTATCTAAATAAATATAATGCAGTCACATTACAACATAATTTTGGTATTTTGAATCGTGGTCTTTGATATTTACTATTGGGCAAAACTTTTAAATTTAACGCAGTCACATAATTGATATTTACTATCAATTATGTTTATGAAAATTCATGTTATAGAGATTTGGTTTCATTTCACAATTATAAAGCATGTGTTATTGTTGTGAGACCATTACCTTCATCAAAGTTGGGGGACACTATTTCTCTCTCTCCTTGCTGCTTTTCCCTCTCTTATTGCCGTAGTTTATTTCCCAGGTGAGATTGTTTGCCTTCTTCTTCTTCTTCTTCTTCCTTGGCTTCTCTTTCCTCTTTATCTTCTTCTTCCTCTTAACAGATCCTTGTTTTTTTTCTCTTCTACTTCCATTCTGCCTCAGATCTCTTCTTCCTCTTTATTTATCTTCTTCTCACGACACATACAAACACAAGAAGGATGCAACCAATATATTGTCACTACGGTGTAGCTGGCGGCAGCAGGAGCAGGTATACAATTGTGGCTGGGGATGGCGGCTCTGTCTCTAACTCAAGTTTTCTTTTCTCTTTAAGTTTTTTAGTGAATCTTTTATATACTTCATCTTTATGGTTTTCTGTGACTAATCTGACATTCTATTGGACTTATTGTTTAATGGGCTTAGTATTTTGATCCACATAAACTTTAAATCTAACTGGCTCTTATTGTAATTTCATTACAAATAATTTAGTTTAATCATGCTAATGCCTACAAAAGGAAGAAGATGAGATTATATAATATGTGATGTGTGGAGATAGCACCAGATAATATTAAATGTATGGTGTCATGCTGACGGGGAAGAGGACCATACAAAGAAAGGGGAAAGACCAAAATCTATAAGTGCCAAAAAAAAAAATAAACAGCACAAACCGAACAAATAAACCCAACAAAAAATCATAATTTGTTGGAATAAGTCACCGAACAAAAAGAACAAGTAAACTCGATCGCGCAGCACAGATTTTGAACCCTAGATCTCATCAAAGTTGCCATGAGCGAACGCGATTCTAGGATAGCCCTTGAAACCTTAGATCAAGCGTTACCTACAGCTTTCCCAAGAAAAGCTACAAGTAAAACCTGTAAAACAGAACGATCAAAACATATACCCTTTATCAAGTAAACAAGACCACCAAAAGACATGTACAACTAAATTTTGCGGAATTAGTTAACTGTATTTTTAATGGACTCTCATATTATACTTTTCAGATATTTTGACTTTTCAGATTTTGAAATTTCTGGGTCGCAATTCAAACACAATGGCTTAATTAGCATAGAAAATGGTGGAAATTAAACAAAATAGAAAAATACAACTTTTTAAAGGGCATGCCATCTAATATATCATCTTACAAATTTAAATAAATGATACATTGATAGTAAAGTTAAAGGATTTAGTTCTTTTTTTACACATATAATATTTTTTACTCAAATTTTCCCTATTATTATCTAATAGAAAAATGCAGTCACATTACGACGCATTTTTAGTCTATAGTTGAGAAAGATTTCATAGTTGCAGTTTTGTCCTTCTTTACCCATGGTTTTCTTCCAAAGAGACTTAATACCACTATCTTGGCACTCATTTCCTAAAAAGAGAGAAACAATAGCGATGAAGGATTATCGTCCCATATCTTTGTTGTAATGTGCTCTACAAAGTCATATCAAAGATTCTTGCTAATCTTCTCAAACAGATTCTTGATGGTATTATTGCTCCAAACCAATCCACTTTCATCAAAGACCACTATCTTATGGAGAATCTCCTCCTAGCCTCAAAATTGGTCAAGGACTATCATAAATAGGAGCTTGTGCCTTGTTATGCTATGAAGATTGAAATATCTCGGCTACTATGGCTGATATTTTCGCTTTCCATAGGACGAAGAGACGTCGGGTAACTCTGCTAAACACAGTTGAGGAGGAGGTAGAGAGATTAAGAACTCATGGCTATGTCAAATTTTAAGCGAACTTATTCTTCGAGAAACACTTGGAATCAACTACAGGTTGTAGTGCAAGCTAAAGAATGGTATATAGGTGTGTGGTTCTCTCATGTAACTCCAAAATATTCTTTCTTTGTTTTTTTTGCAATACATAATCGACTATCAACGGGAGACATGATGCTTGTATGGAATAGAGGAGGAAACACCAAATGTGTTCTTTGTGATCAGGTTTTGGAATCGCGTGATCATATTTTCTTGCATGTAACTTCACATCTTTATTTGATTTAAGCTCACTCATGGGTTCCTCCAACAGGAATATGTGGCACAGTTTGGAGATATTATCTTCATTCTCTCTGGTTCAATGATTAGTCGTATTCACATATTCATTCTGAGATATGTTCTCCAACCGTCTGTTTACAGATTATGGCACGAACGAAACCGACGAAGACACAGTGAATTGCCCAAGGATTAGCTAACTCTCATCAAAGACATTGACAAGATTGTGCGCAATCGTATCTCGACTTTACAATGACAAAGAAAGTTTATGGAAGGCTTGAGTGAATGGTTTAGAGAGATGGGAAGCTAATGTCTATTTCAATTTCCTCTTTGTCCTTTTACTCTGCTTTTTGATTAAAACAAATTCTGCTCAATGATGCATATATTGTAACAATGGGTTTTTTTGATGAAAAAATTTACATTCATACAAAAATAAGTAGATCAAAGTTATAAAAGCTGGTGTTATTGTTGTTAGCAGGTGAGACCATTACCTTCATCAAAGCTGGTGGATATGATTCAAAGAAATTAGGTTCTTAAGTGAATGTCTTCCAAGATACTTATTTTGAAGGAGGGGATGGTCTGAGACTGAAAGAGTATTTAGTTGAAACATGCCACTCATGTTGGTTGACATAACAGTTATGGTAACATAAGATGGGTATTGTTCGAAAGGATTAATAGAACTCCAGTGAATTTGGGGATTTTTCCAAGGAAAGCTCCACATGTTTCAAGTAAGGAATGTTCTTCTTGTCAACTCAGTTCTATTTATGATTTTAAACTCTACCAATGAGCAATAGTAGATTTATGTGGAAGTAATTGTTATGAATTATGCTTTACCAGTTAGTTTTTCCATGAAAGAGAAATTAAATTAGTTCTTCATTTTTAATTACAACTAGATTTTACAGGATTAATTTACTATATTTTTCATTGACTCTCATATTATTCTCTTTCTGAGCACTTTCACTTTTCATGTTTCCAAGATTCAAGGTAGCAATTCATGACCAGTGGCTTGTTTCACATATTAAAAATGGTGGACACAAATTGAAATCAGAAAAAGACAACTTATGTGGGTCATATCTACAAATTTAGATAAATTTTTCATTAACATTAAAGTTAGTCAGATTGAGGAGCATGAGAGACCACCATCTCTAATTAAAAATCATGTAAAAATTTCAATCATGAAGCTAAAGTGCTCTAGGCCATTCAAGTGATTCATTTCGTGTCATTGTTGATATCGTCAATTACTGAGAACAACAACGTCCTCAATAATTGGTAAACAATTCACTTCTATCATTTTCTTACATCAAATTGTAGTGAAACTAATATTCAATTATACGTTAAAATATGATGGAATAGAAGTAATTTGACAACTCTAACATTTGTTCAAATATAGCCTCCAATATTAAATGTATGTTAAGATGAAACACCAGATATATATATATATATTCCAAACAATAATATAAATCTCCATCTGCTTCATTATTTTAGGGATTTCTTAGGAATAGCATGCATTTAATACTAGACACTTTATTTTGAACAGATGTTATAGTTTTCAAATTACTTATATTGTGTAGGCATTGATTTTAACGTATAATTGGATGAGTTTTGCCATAGTTTGATGTAAGAAAATAATGGAAAAGAAGGTGTTTACCAATGATTGACTATGTTGTTGTTCTCGGTAATTGAAAATATCAGCAGTGACACGAAATGAATCAATTGAATTGCCGAGAGCAATTTATCTTCACCATCAAAGAATTTTTACATGAATTTCGGTTAGATACGGTGGTATGTTATTCTTCTCAATTCCTGTTTTTTGCGACATATATAATACTTTTTTACTTGGATTTACCCTAAAAATATCTAAAAAATACTTATAATGCAGTCACATTACAATGCACTTTTGGTATTTTGAATCATGGAATTTGATATTTAATCTATTGGGTGAAACATTAATACTTTTTTATCTATCAATTATGTTTATGAAAATTCTTCTTTTAGAGATTTAGTTTTATTTCACAATCCATTGGATGAAGTTCCTAAAGCATTCGATTTTATAGGTGGATCCAATTATAAAAGTTTGTGTTATTGTTGTGAGACCATTACCTTCCTCAAAGCTGGGGGATACAACTTCTCTCTCTTCTTACAATATGTGATGTGTGGAGACAGCAGCGGATAATATTAATTGTGTGGCGTCACAACTGCGGGGAATAAGACCATTCAAAGAAAGGGGAAAGGCCAAAATCTACAAGATCCAAAGAAAAAAATAACATCACAAACCAAAAAAATTAATCCATGAAAATGAATAATTTGGCTGAATAATCACTAAACAACAAAAAACCATCAAACTCGATTTTCCAATACAGATTTCAAACTCCAGATATCATCGAAGTTACCACAAGTGAACGCGATTCTAGGCCAGCCCTCAAAAACATATATCAAGGTTTACCTACAGCTTCCTTGCGTAAAGCTACAAGTAAAACCTCCAAAATAGAACGATCAAAACCCGAGATCCTATATCAAATCAACTAGACCACGAGAAGACAAGTACAACTAGGTTTTGCAGAATAAGTTTACTGTTTTCATAATGGACTCTTCTTTTGAGTCATTTTCACTTTTCAGCTTTCCAAGAGTCATGGTCGTAATTCAAAACCAATGACTTAATTCACATAAGGAAATGGTGGAAATGAAATGAAATAGAAAAAGTGTAACTTTGTTAGGTCATGTGTTCTAATAGATCATCTTCCTCAAAAAAAAAAAAATTGTGATTAGTTTGTAATTAGTAATGATCTTCTTTTTGCATGAATGTATACCACAAAGGCATCTCCTCACAAGTGGTTGGAGCGCATTTGTGAGAGAAAAAAATATTGGTTGTTGAGGATTTTCTGTAATTATTAGATACATATTCGTCGATACATCTCTTTTAGGCTTTGAGTTTAAGATTTTAAAATTTTGCAAAATTATACAAAATTTTGAAAATTTTTATGCAGATGATTTATCGACGGTGTGAATAATTTTGATAATGCAATAAACCTCTACAAATTACTAATGTCAAGATCGGAGCATTTTATTAATTTATAAAGGTTACTAATTTATTAATAATTATTAATTTTTAGAGAGATTTGTTTAATTTTTAAAAATCATATTTAAAGTCAGAAGTTGAAGAATACCTTTCAATCTGTTTGTCATAATCTTCGAGATAATTTTATATGTCACATTACGTCAAGAAATAGACCTATAGTCCTTCATTTCCAGAGCTGAATTCTTCTTTGGAACAAAAGCTAATATTTTTGAATTCATACATTTCGGTAGAAAGCCTTTGACGCAACGGAAATGGTGAACTCTTTACCAATTAATGGCCACACCTTCTTATAAAAATCTAAATTGAACACATCCGGACCTGGAGATTTATTGTTTGGCATAAAAAATAACACGTCTCTGATCTCCTCCTCTGAAACCCGTACAACCAGCATGGTTTTATCACCTTCAGAGCACCTGTTCGAAATCAGCTCTTCAAGATTTTCAATCGAAAATCCATCATAATCCTCTGGAATTCGTTGTAGAAAATCATGTAAAAACCTTCAGCCTCCTCCTTTATCTTCTCATCATCCGCCACCACATAACCATGAGGACACTTTACCTCCCGAATAGTGTTTTCTGATTTACGAGCCACTGTCGCATTATGGAAAGCATTGTGAAAGATATGTTACACTTCAGTGTACCTGACGGAGGTTTATACCATAGCTTATTCTCTCCATTCATAGCACGACCACATTGAGGTGATTGTTCCTCTGATATCTGCATTTTCGTCCAATAATCAGCTTCCTCCACAGCGTGAGCTAACAAAATATCCGAGTCCCGTGGCTTATTCTCATAAACACTCGAGTTATGGTTCTTCCAAATTCCCCAAAGTATCCAAGGAATAATGCGAAGAAACCTCATCTGTACATCTTCTTTCTCTATTAGCGACAATACATGCTCCATATTTGATATCAATGAAAGTGAAAAACCTTGCGAAGACGAAAGCCACACAGACCGAGCTGCAGCACATTCAAAGAGGATATGATTCTCTGTTTCGTCATGCTTACAGATTTTAAATCTCCGATCCACTTGTAACCCATGAGAATTCAGGCACTCCGCCACAGCCAAAGCTCCTGACAGTGCACTCCATAAGAACATCCTAATCTTCAGAATTGTCTTAACTTTCCACACTCTCTGTTTAATACTATGCAAAACCGACTTATCCTCTGGCTCTGGGTTAAGCATAGAATTAACACGATCTTGGAGCCACTTCCCACTCTTTACAGAGTATGCACCATCGCTGTTATATGCCCAGATATATCTATCAGAGAGACCAACCACCGGTGGGAAGGATAATATCCTTGTAACTTCTTCCCGCGGAAACAAATCTTCCAACCGTTGTCGATCCCATTCGCCTGATTGATTTATCAATTGGTCAACTGTTAAATTTAAATCAAACAGCCTTTCCTTGTTGATAGGTCTTCGGGGAGCCTCATCAAAAATCCATCAATTGTTTAAAATTTTTTGAAATTTTAAATCAAACAGCCTTGTTGAATATTTGGTAAATTTTGGTGTTAAAAATTTAAATTACTAGATTCTTTAAATATCTCAATAATGAAATTAAAATTAATTTAATCAAATAGGAAAACAAAAAATATGTAAATAGCTCACATCTAATTAAAAATAAACTCTACAGTTTCCTTAAAATGATGTTCATATACATCATGTATAACAAATTTTTAATTTAACTTTCTGTTAAGTTTTATTTTAAATTTGAAAACCCACATACCAGACGGATCCTAATCTAATATAAGACAATCTTTGATGTTATTAACACAAAACAAAATTACTCCGATTAATATATTAATTTTTTTATAAAAAAAATATATATCCAACCAAATAATAGTTATTTTTGGTTATATGAGGTACAACAACACATATATTCGGAACTATCAATAATAGTTATTTTTGGTTATATGAGGTCCACATCGACTCCTACATTCGTAGCTGAATTGGCATCGACCTCTGTAAACACATTCTCCAGTATCTACCTGTTTTGAATTAAAATACTATTCATTGCAAAAACAAATTAATAGTGATTGTTAGTTTACGATAAGTCTTTTCCATGAAATTCTGTATTGTTTTATAGAACATCCTCTACAAATTTGTATGTGGGTAGTTTTCTTTTGTTTTTATTAGTGGATATCTATTGGAAACACTTAAAGCAAATTTTTGATGTGAAAATGAGATTTATAAATAACTAAAACTGAGAGAAAAAAATACTTACCTTTTCTCCCTTTGATTATGAAGTAAATAAGAAAGCACATGTCATGTGAAGAATTGCAAGTTGAACCTTTGACAAAGCCATTTGGTTTAAATGGAAAAAAATTAGAAATTAAGATTTTTTGTTGGGTGTGAAGATATTTTCTGGAAAGGAACAAGATGCCTATATATATGCTAGAAGAGTCAAGTTTAAAATATGGAAATTACTTCAGATATTTAGCTTTCATTTAATTTTTCCCATGAATAAATATTTGGTCAAATCGTAAGGATAAAATTTTAAACTTCCCATGTAAACATAGATACGGTCAAATCTTCAAGAAAAAATGACTAAATTTGATTTCATTTATGGAAACATAAAAACAAATAACAAGAGGCAAATAATCTTATGCCAATAACAAGACTATTAGAAAAAATAAGAAAACATCTGAATATATTATATATTAAAAAATATTTAAAATCTTTAGTCTGATTATTTAACATTGTCAACCAACAATGTTTAGGACCAAAAAAATCTGGATATGAAAAACTATAAATAGAAGAGATAATTGAAACGATGTAGATAAATGAAATGTTCAAGAAAAAAAACAAATAAGGTGGAGTCGAGATAGGATCTCTTTCCTTAATTCTTATAAAATCACCCAGCAGTGTCGAGATATGTTGAGTTTTAAATGATTTAGAGCATTGTTTCTTTACTTTTTAATTACATTCTAATATGAATTTAGACATTTAGATGTACACATACATATGCGAAGAAAGAAGAATTTCATAGAGCATTTGATACAAAAAAGAGCATGAGTGGATAAATTAGCGAATGAAATGAAGGCGAACAAGTGGATTGGAAAAAGAAATCATGTGATTCCAGCGACATGGTGCTAGTGACATGGTGACGTTGTAGGAAAGGTTTTCTGAAGGTTGAAAATAAATTAACATGGTATTAGTGACATGGTGACTTCAATGGACTCCTTTTCGTCGACCCAAATCCAAGATTCGATCCAGATTCAAGCTGGGTTACTCTCTATATAAGTGTTTTAGATCAAAATTTAAGAACATGTCTAATTTTCACTTAAACCCTTGGCCTCTTTATAAGTTCTCCCTATAAATTGTATGAACTTGATTTCATTTATGCAAATTCTCTTTTTTCCTTCTTAGAACATTTTTTCTTATCAATTTTCTATAATGATTATGCAATTATCCACTATGGGTATTTGTGTTATCTTAATGGTAGGTGAGTAATCTCTTTATAACCTTTGGGTTAGGTAGATTAGGGTGATTTGAGGTGATTAATGATGCTTTGGACCTAGATTTTCATTACTTTCTATTAGGATGATCTTAGTGCTAGATTAGCCTAGACAAAGTTAATCTAGAAGTTAGAAAATTTCATGCCCAAAAGATGTTCGATGAAATTTTCCAATAAATCCTATATATAGTTTTGTATGCTTAGCGAATGAGAATTAATGTCTAAGGTGTTTAATCACTAGTTAGGCTTGATATTATACATACTTATCACTTTCACGAATGTGAGTTTAGTCTTAATGAGGATGATTATTATAGAATTAGTGTCATGATAGTGAATTAATATACATTAGTAACCTAAGCTTGAAGGATTAAATTGTTAGATAATATAAGCATCATTGATTAACCAAATAATTTGGTTCGCTTGTTTATCATAATTACGTTGTTTAGTTCAAATTTTTTTATCCCGCTTGTTTTAATTGGAATCTTGTTAGTCCTTTTTACTGGTCTTTATCGCTTAGTTTTGCCATTTATGTCATGTTTATGTTTTTAGGTTGTTTAGATAAGAAAAACCAAAATCAATCATTTTGTTTAGGTTAGTTGAATTCATGTATTCCTAGTGAGTATTTCTAATTTCTTGTGGATCGATATCCCTTGATTCCTACAAGTGATTTTTTCTGTGCACTTTCGAGATTCAAATAAGGTTTTAAAACTTTGACTCTATCAAACTTTTGGTGCCGTTTCTGGAGAATAAGAAAGTGCTAGTAAGATTTTAAAATTGATTGACACTAAGCTTTTATTTTCATTGTTATTTAAAAGTATTGCTTCATTCTTCTTATCCTTAGTTGCATGATATTGAGAAGACACAGACAACACAACTTGATTGGTCAAGTAGATGACATATGAAGGGTAAATAGAGAGAATAGAACAGCAAGATGCGATCGTGAGAAAAATTGAACATTTGACACATTTAGAAATAGGTGACGATGAACAGGTTCTGGTATCACGGGTAATTTGAATCAAGATGGGGTTGAGCAAGGAATTGAGAGTGACCAAGTACATATTCATCAACCTAGGAACCCACATGTCATTGAAATCTTTGATGGGCCTCATATTCATGGTAACAAAACCGGTATTCATCCACCACATGAAGAATAACTTTGAGATCATGGCAAGCCTCATCATTATAGTTCAAGATAGTAAGTTCCATAGGTTGCCAATGAAGCATCCTTTATATCACTTGGATCAATTTGATCGCTTTTATGGAACCATGAAGATCAATGGGATCTCCAAGGATGCATTCAAGTTTATACTTTCCATTCTCTCTTGGTAATAAAGCACATCAATGGAAAAAGCATTTTCTCACAACACCATCACCTCGTGAGATGAATTCAATAGGGTCTTCTTGGGAAAGTTCTTCTCAACTTTGCGAGCGATTGCCTTAGGAATGAGATTTTGGGGTTTTCACAAAAAGAAAATGAGAGCTTTTGTGAGGCATAGAAAAAATTCAAAGGTTATACATAATAGTGCCCTCATCACAGAGTCTCTAAAGAGTCCCTACTCTCAACACTATACTATAGAATACTACCAAAGATTAGAATGCTTCTTGATACTGCAAGTAATGAGACTTCTTGGATCAACAAGTGGAGCAAGGTATGGTGCTTTTTGAGAATCTAGCCGCGAGTGATGGTACATATGGTAATGAGTATGATGGGACTACTAGGGATAGTGGAGATTATGGTGATTAAACTAGGAGGAATATAAAGGCCTTGACTGAGGAATTTGATAAGATGATGCAAGATAACCAAAGAACGATGAATTTTGTGGAGAATTTCGATGGACAACAAGGTTATCAAGAAATTGGTATTGAGGCTTGTCTAGAGGATCAACAAGAGATGAAATTTGTTAGTGGCTATGAAAAAAGTGTTTAAACCACAATTACCAAAACCACCCAAACCTTTCATACCAAATCACTAATGTAAACACCCCCAAGACCAAAGTTATCCCCGTAAACCTGAAGGAAAAACAGAAAACCAAGGAAATTTCCCACCCAAATCATAATACATCCTCAAGAAAACTTCCAACCTTTCAACCTAGACCAAAGTACAACAATCTCACCCAAAACCAAGTGGGTCCATCAAATCAATCTTTTAATGAATATGACACAAAGCTCCATGTTAGAAAACTACTTGAAGGAAAAGAAAATGGAACCTTTGAGATGAAAAAGAGGATGAGAGAGATGAATTTGAAGGTGGATGGAGCGTATAATAACTTTCATGTTAACTTTGAGAGTTTAGCTTCTCATGTGAAGTCTTAGACAATCAAGTTTCTCAAGTGGCCTCATCTTCCAAAAGACCCATTGGTTCACTTCGCAAAAAGCCCGAACCCAACCCCAAGGAGTATATTAAATGTTCAGGAATTCCCATCAAGAAAACCACTAACATCTCTATCTTTGGAAAATGGGATGATTCATTTGGATGGTAAACAGATCGTTTAATGGGATTACATGAAATAATCTTACTCATGAATGGTAGATGACTTATATGAATAGTGTAATAACCTAGTGATCATGGAAGAAGATCATAGAAAGGTTAAGGATGACTTAGTCATGACCGAGAATGGATCGAATGATTAGCCAGATGAAAAGGGAAGACAATGCTCGAGCTAACCAGCTAGGTAAGCTGAGGTAGCTGAACGAGTGATGTCTCAAGTTTTAAATCTTCTCTATCGATGCAAGTGCACGCACATAGTACTATAGATTGGGTATCAAATCTATAGAGACCAAAGTTACGCTACTAATTTTTATGAATCAAATAAAGCTAAGATTGGAATATGGTTGTTTGACTGTCGAGATTGCATAAAGTAAATAAGCAGTAATTAAAACGATGTAAACTACTTGAGAAAAATGTTGGGCGCAGAAAATGTTACATGTATCAATGATCAAGAGAATATCTAATTAGAAAGGGATTAGTTAACAAGCTGTTATAGAACTCGAATCACTAATGTAAAGCTAACATACTCTCACAGTGCTAACTATCTAAACAATGAATTCATGAACACTAAACTCTCGAATGAGTTCTAGAAGACATGTAAGCATTCAAATCAAATATGATATGTTCACTTAGACGACTTAACTTCAACTCTCGTTGGCTAGGGATACTAAACTCATCAATTGTTGATTATGGTAACCAAACTATCTCTTTAGGCGCATAAGTTAAACCTACAGATCATATGGTAGGTGATCAAGCTAACATAAGCATTAAGAACACAAAAGATGAAGAACCATAAGATAAATCCCAAATCTATAACTTAACCTAATCAACCATTGAATCCCTCTGAAAAAATCCTAAACTCAACTTGTGGATTACACAAACATAGATGCAGTAATCAAAAACGAATTCAATAATTGCATAAATTTCAAAATAACTATAATGGGAATCAAAAAGCACTTCTGAAAAAGTAAGAGATTTTGTCTCCCAAAACTATGAAAACAAAAAGTAAAACTTTTTAAAATTAAATAAAAAAAATTTGAATTGCTGTGGGACGAGAAAACCTATATATATATATATATAAGTCTCAGTCCTTAAGTCGGTTGGAATTGGATTTCTCTGTCCCGCATATCAATCGATCATAATGAGGATTGATGGATTCCTGCTTCAAATTGCGGAGCTTCATCAACTATATGGATCGATTGATCTTGAGTTAGATCGGTTGATCCCAACTTCTCTTCATGTAACTTTTGTAGTCTTTAAACATCCAAAGCTGGTCCAAATCATCCAATAACTCCATAGACTTGTAAAACCTGTAAAAATTCTAAACATAAAAAAGACACTAAACACAATCCTAAACTTGATAAAAAACTCAATAAACCTATGGAAATAAGGTTAAAACCCCTCAAAACCATGACACGTCAATTCCCCCAGACCTGAATCTTTGTTTGTCCTCAAGCAAGAATAAACAAATGAAATCAAAACCAGGAACTTACTCACTCTTTTATATTCTATCGTGTTGAACTTCCAATCCTTGAGAAATTAGAACAGATCAAAGAATCTAGTTAGTACAATATGTACTTTACCATAATCATAGGAAACATTACCGTACTCCAACTCCCAAAATCCTATGGGTCTCCGAAATCTCCATTGTCGATTCTTTAACATTCATTGATTTCTGTAAAATGTGGTCTTAGAAAGGATTATCAATCGCAACATGGGCTTAGAATGGAATGCTAGTTTGATGGTGGTTATAGTGTTTAGGCTCTGTTGATGTAGATGGATGCAAATCATTTTGTAAAATCATTGTGAGACAAAGATCAAATGTTGATACATAATCTCACGAACCTTGGAGTCTTTGTAAAGCTCTACAGATGTCCTAATTGAGTTGTATGGTGCTAAGATAACACAATAGCCTCAAAAAGACTTTATTCCGATTCTTTTTTTTGTCTTCTTTTCCTCCTCAGCCTTTTTTTAGCATATCGATCAATACAGCCTTGGATCAATCGATCCTTGCTTATTTTATTTTGTTTTATTTTGTTTTTTTCTTGGCCAAGTAGAAGAAGCTGAAACCGGTTCTAGTCGTACATTTTTATGCACCAAAGAATGTATTATCTAAGTAACAGAGAGCAGTAATCTTACCACAGAGCAGTAATCTTACCAGAGATCCTTAGAACAAAAATTGGTGTCGGTCCGCATACTCTGTAGTTTTTGCACATGATTGCACTACATGATAATATAACATAAGGCTTGTGGTCTGAAAGAATTGATAGGGTGGAGGTGTGGTACCAAGCTAAAGGTGAGCTTGGCCATTCAGAGTTATGAAAAAGTAGTAGAAAAAAGTGGAATTGAACTCTAAATATTGCGATCCATTGTGCGATATCAAACCCTTGAGTGAGAAGTTATTACAAGTTTAAGGTCCTATAACATAGAGTCAATGTTAGATCATTTATATTTCCAAAGGATAGGGAACTTCTGGTAATGTTGATCCACTGATGGTGTTTCTAATATTTTTATTCTGAGAACAATCACAATTAGAAGTCTCTTAGAAAGTTAGTCAACAGCAGACGAAATCCAAGAACAGCATAAATATTCCCATGTCTTGACTCAATAAAAAGAATCAATAAGAAAAGAAAACCAAAATAATACACAATGTTAGTAACAAAGTAGACACCCTTTTCCCTAGACCTACATCACTACGTCCCGGTATGAAATAAAATCAATGGAAAATACAGGTAAAATGGATAACTTGTATGATCAATCCTCTAGGCTATCGTTGTTGTCGCCTCCGGGACTCCTCCTCTGTCTGCCTAAGCACTCGTCAGCATCTGCGGTGTAAAAGCTCAGAGCCGATGAACCTGCCTGATTGCCTGACTGATCATGGAAACCTACAGCTTTCTCAAATGGGTCCTCATGGTGTTCGTCACCATTTGTTGTAGGTGAAGCAGTGTAACAAGGACGTATCCTAGAAAGTACTCCCTAAATCCTTGCAGCATGGTGTTGTTCTTCGTGGTTGTCTCTACCATCCATCTCTTATATTCAGATTGAGGCTCATGCATAAACTCAGTGGCAACATACTCACTAAGTTTGATGGCAAAAAAGAAGACGTAGGAGTCCATGGCTGGGAAGATGAAGAAGCCCAAGGTGGAGCTCGTTGAGCCTCTACGTTATACTCCTCTAAAATAGCTCTAGGAGGCAAAGCCTAACGTCTGAACTGACGAACCGGCGCCTGACTAACATGTAATTGGCACTCGTAGACGGCCTCAATGGGAGGCAGAAACTTGATATTATCCTGATATATCAGAGATGTATAGGCGACCTGCAACAACCAAATAAAACAATAGGTGGCGACACGATCCTTGAAAAAGTATGCCGGAAAGTTTAGTACCAAGATGTCATGGTTGCCCAAGTACAACTTTTCCATGGGCAGACATCTCTCTGTTACAATCAAACGTGGAACCTTGGTGTTGAAGGACTCAAGAACTGGAGTCACTAGACTCCCCAATCACAATCGCCTTCTTAGAAGAACATGTTGGACCTGTCTTGATCTTTGCAAGAGCGGAAGCAAAAAGGTACCTAATGTTAACCATGTGTGATCTGTTGTGGTCATCAATTAGAGCATGGTCAACCGTGAAGCATTGTAAACCTCTATGCAACATCCATAACTCTTGCTTGTCTACCGTTGCAGCCTTGACTTATGATCCAAGGTAATACTTAAGAACTGAGCTGCAATATAAATCTTAAGGTTCCTGATCAAAGACTACTTTATCTACCGTGAAACGTAACCACTTAAACCAATCAAGTCTCATAAGTCTGCAGTGTGTTGACTCTCAAAAATGTCCATGATAGAATGGTGCAAAAAGCAAAACATGTCACAGAGCTAGAATAGGGTCCTCGTTTACATCTTCCTGTGGATAAATAAGTTGTAACTACCCTCATCTGCAATTGAAATCCATTTTTGGCATCAGCCCTCGACCAACGCTCAGACTGTGGGATGGTATTAGAATATAGAATATTCCAAAAATGTTGTTTAGATTTTGTATTTATCCTCTAATGTTTAGTTCCTGATTTCTCATGAAATCCCTCTGATATGTAGTTGTATAGCTTTATATTGAATGGTAAATACACAGCTCCCGTCAAGGGATATATCATCAACTTTCATTGCCTTTATATAAAGCTTATAGGAATCTAATAGAATGTCATGAAGCTGCCGATGTGGTAGCTACACTGATGGAACAAGCCATGAAAAGAGGATATCATGCGGTTATTGTACTGCCTGAAAAAAACTTTAATTACTTGATTTAGGAAATTCAGATTTTCATTCCATTGGCAGATTTCAAAAGATAGTCTTTTACACCTGGAAAAACTATTATGCTTAATATAAATGTGATCCAGTCTGATTTAAGTTTCCGTAAGTGCCTAAAACCGACTTATCTCTACAAACATGCCTCTTAAGGTTTTATCTTTCGGTGCAATTTATCCTGCATTTTTTAGTTCTTGGCTATGCTAAACAGGACAACGAATTTTTTGATAGGGTGTTTAATGGGTGATGAAGTTGATGGAGTTCTAAGGATTCAGTGTATGGTTGGTTAGGTTATAATAACTTTAGAACAGTGGAACCTAATGGAAACAGTGGTTATTAGGCAATTTTTTGGCAAGACTGTTTAGAAATTGAGTTCCTTTGTAAGGACAAGAATTTAGTATATTTGAAGATAACAAGTTGTTTAAAAAGCTGGGTTTTATGTGTTTATGGTGATCCAATGACAAATCTTCAACCTTTGGTGTGGGAAAGGATCACTAATTATTGTGTGAATATGAAAGAAGTAGGGTTTATGATTGAATATTTCAATGATATTTTATCTAATGATGAAAAGTTGGATGGTCCTTTAAGACATGCTAGTTTTATTTCATTCTTTTTGTCTAATTATGGAGTTTGCTAGTACGGGTATAATGGTTTTACATGGGAAGGTACAAGGAATGATCAATGTAAATTGATAGGTAGTTTTTCAATCCAGCTTGGTTTTCTATGTTTCCTAATACTCATCAATGGTTTCTTGAGAAACTTTGACATAAGCATAAGCCTGTTTTGGTGAAGTTTACAAGTGATAAGGAACTATTTTGTGGACAGTCCCAATTTGATAAAATATGGGTTGAAGATTCGACCTTCTTTCAATTTAGAGATGATGAAGTTTATTGGCGTCAGAAAAGCAGAGAGAAATGACTTTGAGAAGAAGATAAAAACACTGTTTTTCTCGTGGATGAACTCGGTAAGAATCAATTTTCAGACCAAATTTAACAAAAGGTGAAGGTGTAACATCCCGATCCCGTAATGTTGGATTACAGAATTAATGCATGTTAAAAGCCGACTAAGCCCAATCAATAAACTAATGATGAGATATATATAAAGGAATAACATGGATTTTTCTTCTTATTTTCATGCCAAACTGAACAGAAAAAGAGAAACTATGACAAGAAGAGAGAAAAAGAAGCAGTGAATTGCAGCTTAGAGACAAATCCAATTAGTTCCGAGAGAACATGCAAACAGATGAGCAAATCAATACCATTTTTGACGAAACTTTCTGGAGAGATGCATGATACATATATCTAGCTAAAGACGAAAAGGGATCCCTAATCGGAATTACTATTAGAGAGTTATGGTCGTTCTTCCACGATAGATCTCTATAGATCGGATTCCACCACAGCTTAACTTTGGAAGCACATTCCCGATGAACCATAGAGACTTATTAGATAATCTACATAGAATTGGAAAGCCCTCGCTCTCATTTTTCCAGAGATTCTTATAGATCTGCAATCCAAGGTAAGCTTTTTTGTAACACTGTTGAGAACTTCCAAGCACAGTAAGCATGTCCTAAAGAAAGGAAAAGACAAAATTATGAATTGTATATGTCATCTAGTGACTAAGGTGAGGTGTGATATGCGGAAGCATAGTATCCTTGCAAGCCACTGCCTATGTTTCACCAGATCATTCTTCAAAAAGAAAGTGTTCATAGCCAAGGGCTCCTCCCACTGTTTGGGATCCATGTAGTTGATGTGTTCGCCCCTCTTCTTAGTCAATGGGGCAGCATGTTTTCACATTATAAGAGTAATAAATTACCTCGGACCTCTCCTTTCAGTCGAGAGTCATGTGAAGTTAGATCTTGTGGTGTATTTGTTTGCAGTGAGTATGGCCTCTTTCTCGTTGATCATCTAACCTCCACACTCTAATTGAAGATAAAATAGTAGATTTTTCCCAAAAAAGCTTCGCCTAAAGTTCTCAAAGAGAATCCACAAGAAAAAGGAAGGGCTGATCTTAGCCAAGGGTAGCTCAGGGCTTCTGATATTAAAATAGATGTCGCAAAAGCACCAACTTTAGGGAGTATAACACTAGACGAGATCTATTGCTGTTACAAATTGATTGAAAAGATAGCTTACCCCCCCCTCCCCTGCCCTCAAGACTCAGGAGAGCGATTGCCCTGTCCTCTTTCATATGGAATCATTTTAGATTATATCCCCAAAGCCTGCCATAGCCATCTGCTATTGGCTCCTTGGACCCTGTGATTCTAAGATCATCAACATATACTAGAATGTATAGAGCATGGCCCTGCCTTCACTCAAAGGAAATCACTTTCAAAGAAGCAAGGGATGAAGGGGAGGTGAGATGGTTGATAAAGATGATCTGGCAGGTGGAGATTTTGATTGCGATAGTCCAGCCTTTCATACGAGAAATGGTAGTGGCATTTTCCATTTCATCAGCTACTGTTAGCTCTTCTGGTAGTGATGAAACTTAGGGATGAACATGAACCCTATGGCACTTCGTTGCTTGCTCTAGTGAGCTACCTATTTAATGAAAGGAACTAAAAACATTTTCGTATTTACCAAAGTGGAGGTAATCCATGAACTAAATTTTGAGGTTTCGTATGCGCATATTAGGATCCTCATATAATATTTTGCTTCCATCATCCTTGGAACGTAGTTTATCCTCCCTAGAAAAAATCCCATCACTCTTTTGTTGAACAGGTTTTCTCTTCCATTCCAACTATAATAAGGCGGGATTTGCCTATAAAGCAAATTTTTTTGCAAATGCATCTGATTCAAACAAAACCAAGCCGTTAGCTAGGAATCTTTGTTAGCTTTCTGTTCTAATACATCTTCTATGTCATCTTCTAATTTGAAATAACATGGCTTATTCCCTTCTACATGAATTGGAAACTTGAAGATTCTCCATATAGCTTATGAAGCTGGTACATACCTACAAAATGGAGATGATTTATAAAAAAACTTTGAGATTAGGTAAGTTAAATAAAATATTGAAGTTAAAGTGTTTAAATCATAAATATACCTGCAGTTAACAAAATCTTTGATTATCTTTCTTAATTATAGTCTAAATTGATGTATGTTACTAAAAATGAAAATTATAATATTTTGAATATTATATGGTTACAGATTAATCGTGTACTAAATAATTTCCTGATTACCTTCCAATTTATAGGCTAAATCGATGTCAAATATTAAAGATGAGTTATAATATTTGGAATATTATATGGTTACACATGGTTTTATTTCACAATTGTTTTTTCAAATCCATCATCTTCAATTACATATACGCTAACACAAACAGACCTCTCATCTTCTAATAATTCTTCACAACATACAACGATCCTATTATTCTTGTCAATGCTATAAAATCATATACATTATACGTTAGTGAAAAGAGCATAAGGGTTCAAATATTATACCAATTTTTTAGTTAAAAGCAAACCCAACAATTTTATTCCAATATTATAAAAGAACTAACAAATGAAATCCAAAATAAGAAAAGCAATAGCATAATTAACAATAGCAATCATGAAATAAAAGCAATTAAGAAAGTTTAAATTGAATAAACGAACCAAGCTTGTTTGGGTTTGATCTTCACCATCACACTCTTGATCTTATAATGTCATTAAACTTCTTGGCATCCACCAGGACAATCTTTCTTGATCACCAAGCCACCAGTAGGTAATTCCTTTTCTTTGTTATCAATGTTCCTACCAATCTTCTCATCATTTGAGGCTTCCACATCAAGCTAATCAAGACACAATCTCTTGGTTGTAGATGACTTGTCAGAAAGTTCATCTTTTAAATCAAGCACATGCTTAGATGACGGAGTGGTGTCCTCCTCTGTTTCTTGACTTGCATGGATCATTAGAGCAGCCTAAACAACATTAACTTTGGAAACTAAAAATCAGAGTGAGCCAGTTAATTAGAGTGAAATACAAAAGAATGAAATTCAGAAGATGATTTAATATTGAATAGAAAAATAAGAGGTATGTCTATTTATTAACTTGATCACCAGAGATGATTGATTCATGATTGACATTATTGTCTGAATCTTCTAGAGCATGTTCCTTAGTATGCATACCATGTGTAGGCAAAACCATGAACATTTTATAAGTATTCAACCCATTCCAAAAAATTTCTTTCTCCACACACACAAGAAACTGGAAAGTCTTCCCTTTCAGATGGTTAAGACATTTGACAAAGAATCGGAATCATCAATATGTGTACCAAAATGTATATTTAAGATATCTAGCCATATTAAACCTTAACATAAAAATAATCTGGTTCATAAAAATATGTTAAGTTCATCACCTCATCATATGAACCCTCAAGAACAATAGATGTACTCTGTGAAACGACATCGGAGGCCGCACTATCAAATAACATGAGCTTAGTCTCACTCGTCTGGTCTATTACCTTGACATGAAGCTTATACCTTAAGAAAAAATGAAAATCAAAACTAATCAGTTGAGTCTTTGATATACAAAAGTATAGCTATCAATCAATCACTTAATTGAATAGTAAAAAAAACAATTAGTAACAACTGATGTGCATGTGTTACACCAAAACTTAGGTATCTTCACTATTAGAATAATCTCAGAACTGTTCGATTGAGTGTAGGCATGTGTGACTTTTTTGTTGCATTTCTTACTACTGAAGTAATACCAAGCCCAATCAGTGTCTATGACATAGATTGAACACATGAACTTCACTCTTCCAACCTATGTAATAGTTGAATCCAAAATTTCTATTAGGCCCAAAAATAATACAATAATGTACAATTGTAAATTAAAAGAAAATCGTAAACAACCTCAGAAAAATTCTTAAGTTGTGCAATTGTCTTTTGCTCGTAATGAAGATAATTTGGCTCATTAACAATCGAGATTTGACACTTTTGTTTCCTTTGAATGAAGACAATTGTTAATCCATCATTTTGAAGGCTAATTAGGACCAAGAAAAAATTAGAAAAATGTTATACATTTTGATAAATCAGATTCATAAATAATTCTATAGTTTATATCACTTACATATTGACAAATGCTTAAATCGCTGGAAACGGAGGATTAACACTTATTTGAGAAGCATGGAAGGAGTTTGAAACTCTCTTAGTATCTATAAAAACAAAACACAAATATTTGAATTTAAGGAATGTATAATAAACAAAAGTATATTCGCTAGAATTAAGGAAAAATACGATTTCATTCACAACTAACAGGTTCGATGGAGTGAAAGATTTCAGTAAGTTAAGAAATTGTTAAGATTGGAAGGAAGTAAATCTAAATGAGAGATTTAAATTGAATGAATAGTAATTTGAAAATCTTACCTAAATTGGGGAAATATTAATTGCTGCTGATATTGATTTTGAAATTATTTAGTGGTTTCGAAATATTCGAAATTAATAGCTTTTGATTTTAGAATGTTTGGAAATCTTACCTAAATTGGAGAATTATTAACTGCTGCTGATATTGATTTTGAAAATTATTTAGTGTTTTCAAATTTTATGGGGATTTCGAATATTTTTGGGGGAAAGTTATAAAAAAATTTCGGATAAGTTTATTAAACAGTTTAAATAAAAATCATAAACAAACGGTTTAAATGCTGCTGCTTGGTTGTAAGGATTATAATGTAAGCTAATCGGTTTAAGTGTTGCTGTTTGGTTGTAAGGATTAATTTAAACCGATTGCTTACCAATATTTAAACAGATTGCTTACCAATAGCCAATAGTTTAACCATACCAGGAATCATACCAAGAATTTTCACTAATTTTGATTGCATAAAGCCTAACCATTATCTCCATGATCAAGAACCTATATCATCTACGAGCTGGATGGTTGTTGCTTTTGAGAAAACTCAACCTGAAGTTGTTGAAGAGGTGAAAATTCGCCATTAGCTTTCTTCCAAGAATCGTTTTTACCAAGTATCCAAAAACAAAAACGAAACTTGGAATCAAACCGAGAAACAAACACATAATTGGTCAAGCTGTGAATTTACAAATCAGACCAAGAATTTTGACAAATTTCATATAATAATCGCGTCGGTCACGGGAAAAAATCGAATCCAATACTCTGTTTCCCTCCCATGTACATATTTAATCTTGAATTTCTCAATTAGTTTTATTAATTATTAATTATTTGTTTATTTTATTTTTATTAGGTAGAGGACTTTTTGGAGATATGAATAAGTTTAGAGATGTTTGGATACAATGATTACTCATTTGTACTTCAATTTTAATAGTATAGAGATGTGTTTTAATGATTGTTGCATATGATTAGAAAGTATTCTATGTTTTCAGTGGGCGGAAAGGATCTACTCACTGAGTAAGTTTTACTCACCCCTTTTTCCTTTTTTTCTTTTTCCCTCAGGTTAGCATTTGCGGTTTGAAATTTTGGAAAACTTTCTAGATGAGACTAAAAATAACAGGTAAACGGCCTATTCTCCCATGAACTATGTTACTTTATCGCATTTACACACGAAACTTTCATCCGTGCATAAATCTACATCAACTAATCTCAAATTTTTATTGCATACACCAATTATCTTTTTCCGATGAAAACCATCAAATTGTGAAACGGTGTTACTGTGCCATTAATGGACGCTGACTAGAATGACACCTAAGCAATTAAACGACGTCGTTTTGGCAACTTTTTTCTCTAAGTCGAAGTTAACTCACCCAAAATGGCGGAGTCTTTTGATTTGGGGATAATTATTATATATATATATATATATATTTATTATTAAAATCAACCCGAACCAGGAATTGTGTGGTTTACATGGTTTAGACGGTTTACAAAATACCAAAAATTAATCCTAATCTAACTAATCTGAGCAACCAAATCTAACCGACACACCTGTCATCTATGCCGCATTTGCCGAGATCTATTGCGGGTACCTAAAGAGGGAACGACTTTTGGCGATGTTGATTCCATAAATCCGGTCGATGGGAGGCGCTCCGGCCGGTGAGAAAGTAACAGAAAGAGTTGGCCAAGCTCAGATCCGGCCTTGCCTATCCACCATCGCCGCTTCCGCCAAGAAAACCCAGCTTCCACTGCCTCCCTCAACACGCTGCAAAAAAACCCACCAAGCTGCCTCTGCCTCCCCTATAGAAGCAACAATGGTTCTAAGCAATGAAGAACTCTTCTTATGTAGTCACCCTTAGCCTTGTCTCCACTTCATGGTGGATCTGGTGGGTTGCAGTTCAGTTTGGGTTGAGGCCTTTTCTTCTTCGGTGAGATTCGAGCGACGGTTTTACTGCAGTTGAAGGTGGTTTGTGACAATTTCCTTTGCATTTTCGTTGGCTAGGTGGGTAGATCCAGTGACTTAGCTCTGTCAACGGCCGTATTCGACAAAGATCTAGTAATTCCGATAGATGGGGTCTGTGGGGTATCTCGGAAAAATAGTTTGTGTTTTTCGACGAAGGTGATTCGAGCTCGTCTTGCTCTCACTAAAATCTTCTCCTATGTCGAGGGAATTGGCGAAAGAAGCGGAGAAAGAGACAGTGAAGAGGGATAAGTGATTTTTTGGAGCATAGTTACTGGAAATATTTTCTCTAGCGAAGATTGGTAGTGTCAGAGAGATCATTTCTGTGAAAAATAGGAATAAATTTATGTTTGATGGTAATCATTGTCCTAAAAACTCAATTGTCATAAAAACTTTTGATGATATGAAAAAATGGTCTTTGGCTAAAGTTGTGAAGTCAGATTTGGGCAGTAATCTCATATACCCCAATCTCTTATTCTCTAATCTCATATACCCCTCTCTTTAATTTCTTTTTCTTTTATGTTTATTTTAATTCAAAATATTATAAAATGACCAAAAATCATATCTCTTTCCATATATTTACAAGAAAACCAAGATTTTTGACCCCACATCCATTTAATTTTTCAAATTATTTAAATTTCTTAAAAAAAATTCCTATTTTTCTACTCTTCTTCTTCCCCACGACGAGAGATCCACGAAGAACACCCACACTTCCATCATTCGAATTCTTTCCCTTTTTTTGAAATTACTGCAATTCAATCATCTTTTTTTATCATTTAACCTTGTATTTGTCTTTTTCATCTAAAAAAAAAGAGAATCAAAACCCTAAAAACCAAAATTGGTGAAAACAAAAAATTTGAAGAGGAAGAACCAACAACGTGGAGGGCCTCGCCTAGTTGATTCGCCTGAGGAGAGGTCGTCGTCTTTGCCACCTGTCAAATGAACTCCCGAGACCCGACGAACCCGCCAAGCTCAAGCTTCACCGCGAAGAACAGAGCCCGCCGTCGGTTCCTCGTCTCGACCTTGGGTGGTAAGTATTATATTATGCTTTCTCTAAAAGTTAAATCCAAATGTATGGTTGTTGGAAAAGAATTGAATGGTCTTTTGCTATGTGATTTCTAGGTACGACTAGTACGCTTGATACAACTGTTGTTTGCTCTGTGTATTCTGGGTACGACTAGTACGCTTGATATAACTATGATATGACGTACAACTAGTATAACTATAGGTATATATACGACTAAATATGACCAATGCAACTATGTATGTGGATATTTGTTAGGATTTCAGGAGAACGATGAGGAAACAGAAGGTATACAGCCTATTCCTCCAGAGAATTTTTTCTTCAAGAACACCGATTACGCGGTTTCCTGCAAGTTGTCTTCAAAGTGCGATGATGTGAAGACAATCAAATTGATAGAAGATGTGCTTGAAGACATAGAATTGGAGTGGTTTTTGAACCATCCTCAGTTCCGGCATGTGTGGCACATGCCGAGACAGAAGAACCACAAACTAACACATATGTGGTTGATGCTTGTGCGCACGGTGAACAAGAAGAAGGGGAAGATGGTGTGGTTCGTTGTGAATGGAGTGCCTATTAGGTAATCGATAAGAGAGCATGGTGGGGAGTTATCGGTTCATGCTGAGACAATTCAAAAGAACTAAGAGGATTACTGTTCAAGATGTAATCGAGAAATTTAAGAAGATGCCGGAAACTCCAAATCGACTGAAGATGGTGATCTTACTGTTCCTGAGCACCGTCATCAAAAAGTCCAAGACATATAGACAAATCGAGGGTTTCTTCTATAAAGTTGTCGAAGATCTCGAAGCTTGTCGGACATTTCCCTACGGGAGGTACACGTTTTATGATCAATTAGACGAGATCTGGCGCACCATGGATCATTTTAGAGGACGTGTTCAACCCACGTGGACATTCTCGGGATTCATTTTTCCGTTAGAAGTATGAAAATAAATTATATATAATTTATAATGTGCAAAAAATATTATAAATTAATTTTTAATGTGCAGATTTTAGCGACTGAAGCTATTCCAGATATGCGGACGGCATTTAGTATTGGGGTCGTTGATGATAAGGGTGAAGTGAGTAGTAGGTGCCCGAGGATGTGCAAGAGCTAATGGAAGCCTTGTACAATGAAAGGGTGGTCATTGGAAACAGTTAACGATGCTCTTGGAGACACTAAGGTATGAAAATTATGTAGTTGTATTCTATTTGATGATGCCCGAGGATGTGCAAGAGCCAATGGAATGTTTTATCTAAAATTGTTCTACACAGTTGTATATGTTATATCCAGTTGTATTTGGTATATAGTTGTATTAGTGATATGTAGTTGTATTCTCTTTGATGATGCACAAGAAATCCATAGTATCTTACATCCTACACTTGAAGAGGTACCACTACTCGCCCAGATCATGGAGGATGATGACGAAGGAGAGGACTACTTGTCCATGAATTGGAACTCTTGCTTTCTTCAAGCAAACAAGAAGATATGGTTTGAAGATTTGTACAATTTGGATGTGGCTAGCTGAAAGGACAATCTGAATGTCCGACGGGCCATAAGCCTCAAAGACACATTGATGAAGGTCATTGAAGAAGATTTTGCTAAAATTCATGGGAGGGTTAACGAGTGGAATGAGAGGTTTGCTGGGATGGAGAGAAGGATGTCGGACCTTAAAGTATGTGTGACTTCGCTGATGGAAGGGTGTGTTGGAATAAACCCCGAGAAAGAAAATGTTGGAGGTGATGACAATGATGAGGGTGACGAGGTTTTAGAGGAAGAAGAAGATGACGAGAGTAACAATAGAGGTGGAGGTATATGAATTTTATTTAACTATAATTCTACATATATGTCTTTACATAGTCGTAACATATACATCCAATTGTAGGTGATGAACACGTAGAAAATTGGGTGGACTTTCCCCCTGAATCTGTAGCCTCGGAAGATGAAGAGGATGGTGAATCAGAAGAAGAAAATGACAAAGAAAAAGAAAAAGACAATGAAGAAAAGGACAAAGAAAAAGAAGTGGGGATTCCAACAACCTCTACCCGTACACCTAAGGAGAAGGTGGTTCTAAACCGTTCAAAGAAGTCGAAAAGGAAGGTTGAACCATCGAAGTACAAGAAAAGTCCTTATTTGAAATAATGATCTTTTTAGTTATGTTTTTAGGAACTTATTATCATTTGGAACTTATGGGTTTGTTGAACTTATGTTTATGTTTTGAACTTATGATCTTTTGGAACTTTAGAATTTCAGTATTTAAATTGGTAATGTCGTATTTTAGTATTTTGAATCAGTATTTTTAATTTTTTTAAATGAAATGTCATATTTAAAATGATACAACTGTATACGACTAATACAACTATGTTACTGGAAATATTAAAAAATATATATTGAAAAAACCACGTTTGCACCGCCAAGACACACGTGTGCCGTCAAAAGCCACGTGTGCGCCGCCAATTTATTTTTATATTAATAAATTTAACACATAGTCATATCGTAAGCAAGTAGTCGTCTGGGTTTACACATAGTCGTATATTTGGCATTTTTGACCTTTTTTTAGTTGTATTTAAGTTTTTAAACAATTTTCTAGTTGTATCAGTAACATTTGGTTAAAGAAGTATGTTTAAAAGACATTCATATAAAAAGAAAAGTAAAAAACGAAATTTTGGGTGATTCATGTCATAATAGGTAAAGTGTTTAGTGAACATCCTTATATTGTTATAGTAGATTCAACAATGGAAGTTATTTATAATGGAATTAATAAGTTTTATGTGATTAAATTGGATATAAATGAATAGATTATTTATGAATCAATCAATATTTTTAAATAAAATTTTAAAAATTTATCGAATTATTCATGTCTCAGTCGTATAAGTCATATATAGTTGTATAAGTCATAACATTTCCATACACCAAAAATGATTGTTCATCAACAACACAAACAAAATACAATAAGCTAATAGAACATATAAATCATGTGTTTTCACTTGTACTGCACTCAAACCACTCATATAAACTAGTCTTCTTTCTCCTTTGTCGATGTTCTCCCACGGACGGAAACCTTGTAATTTGAGGTTTTCCTTTTTTCTTGACATAATCTGGAGGGTGCACACACATGGCACGTACATTGTCAGGCACATTCCACTGAAACATATGAGCAACTAGAAATATCGTCTTATAGTAGGTGAATGCCCATTACTCCATCGCATAGAATTTGGAGCACAAATCTTCCACTTCTAGGTGAGTATATTCTTTCTTCCTCGCTTCCATAAGGGCAGCTATGACATGCACACATGGATATTTGTCAATATCGAAATGCTTGCATGTGCAAGTTTTCATCTTTAAATCAACGAAATAACCTCTTCTATCGTGTCCGATGACGTTAAATTGTAGATAGTAATTGTTCAACACAGTCACTACTAAATGTTGTGCTGCAACACAACTTTCATGAAGTACATTCTCAATAAAAGACACCAATTTATGTGCTTCAGTAGAGGTCTGTCTATGCTTGTTAAACCACTCAGCTATTTTTTCGATAATTGCATCAATCATTAGTAAGAGCGAGTATTATCTTGCTTATTTGAAAACAACATTTAAAGATTATGCACAATTAGTGGTATCTATGTTGTACCTTTCGCTAGGAAAAAAACACCAAGCCCATTTATTCGGTTCGACACTTCTTTCAACATACTCCGCTGCACTAGGATATCTTTTCTTGAAATCATCGTAGAGTGTTTTTTGAACTCAGATTGTGTGTATGCATGAGCCAATTCCCTGAACTTTACTGCAACTCTTTCTTTGTTGACGTTTGAGGCATGCATCTTCTCATTCTGTGATAAATGAAAGATACAATACCCATGATGAGATAATGGGTAAACCTCACGTATTGTCTTGATGAGACTTTGATTCCTATAAAAAAAAACACTAATCCAGGAACATCCGGTATTAATGTTTTCAACTTATTGAAAAAACATGCACAACTACCATCTTTTTCACCATCAACTACACCAAAAGCAATCAGATAGTGGTGATGATTAGGATCTTGCGCTGTTGCAACCAATAACACCCCACCATATTCATTCTTAAGGTGAGTCTCATCCACAATGATCATTTTTCTCATCACTTGGAAGCCTTCCACGCAAGCTCCCAATGCGAAGAATAAATACTTAAACTTCTGATCGTCGTCCACTTCCACATATGAAACTGTATCTGGATTCGTAATATGTAACATGTACAAATAAGAATACAACATCTTATAGCTTCCTCTGGACTACCTCATACATCGGTACTAGCTTATTTTTTTCCTCTGTACGTTGTCGAATACGACACTTTAACACCATACTTTCTTTGCACCATACCAATCAAGCTTTTTGGAGTTGGCGTGTCAATCTTCCCTGGATAATGATCTTGGACAATGGATGCCACTAATTGGGGTGTGTCTTTTCTTCTTTTTACCAATGAGGTTGATGATACACGAGAACACGTGTGAATTTTATTGTACGTCCTAACAGAGAAAATGTATGAATCCTTAATCCTCACAGCTCGTAAAGACCACTTGCAACCATTCATTGATTCACAACATTTTACCACATACCGCGTTTTATCCGATTTCACGATATCGAAGTGAAAATAATTCACAAATGAAGTCTTTTCCACTAATTCTTTCACATCTTCTTTGCTTCCAAATTCTTGACTTAATTTTACATTCATACCATCTTTCCATTCTACATTATGAATCTCATCTCCTTCTACCACATGTGTATCTCTCACGTGAACATTATCAAATTCAACCAAACGTGTATCTCTAACCTCAATATTTTCCAAGTTTTCACATTCTACTTCGTGGGCAACCGTTGCATTTTTTTGGACACTTCACTTGCAGAAATAGTTATGCTTCCATAATTAACCCCACAATTTACTCGACCAGTAGAAACCATGTCCTCGTTACTTACATTAACTTGATTAACACGATCTTCTCTTGGATCATTCGTCTTCGTCTCAACATGCAACACACTTTTCATTTTACCTTCACATGGTTCCAAATAACAAACAACATCATCATCATTGAAGATATATATCGGCCACCTAGGATCAACTCCAACTGGAAAATAACTCAATTTCATCTCGCTCTTTTCTTCATTTTCCCCCATCTTCTTACGTATACTTTCAACTAATATGTCGTACGTTACCTCCTCAACCGATTGTCTCATCAAAAGAGCGTGATGAACATCTTCTCTTGAAATCCATAATATTTTCTCTCATTTCTTTACATATTGTCCCCCATAATCAAAATGTATGATCGTGCGCTGATTTCTATTCAGTGTACCCTGAAAATAATAAAATTATATCATTAATTACTTAGTTGTATCAGTTGTATCAGTTGTATGCATGTACATAATGTCTTAGTCGTATCAGGTGTACGCATGTATATAATATGTCTTAGTCGTATCAGGTGTACGCAAGTATATCATATGTCTTAGTTGTATCAGTCGTATCCACTCTAAGTCGTATCAGTCGTATTTATTTTTAGTCGTATCAGTCGTATTAATAATGGAAATATGGATTTTGACGAACACAAATCTCTTCAATTCGCTGTCATTAACCACAAATATTGTTATATAACAACAAAAACCTCAAATATAGTCATAATAATACGTGATTCGAGCTTCAATGAGCAAAATCGAGTTTTTTTAGGTTTTTAGGAAATCCGAAAGCTTACCTCCAATGGTGACCTCAAGTTTCTTTCCACCTCCATTTCTCCCAAATTTCTTCTCAAACAACTCCAACATCCTTTAATTTCAGAATCTCATGCTTGATTTGAGAGAAAAAAAAAAGCAAAATTGATGAATTTAAGGTTGAAAGGTTTGGTTTTACTGGTGCAGAAGAAGAAGATGGTGGTTGGGTAGAGTGGGACCCATCCAACTTTAAATTGGAAGCTGAATTGTTTTTTTTTTCTTTTTTTAGTAACTAAATGTGAATGGGATCCATTTTAATTTTAATTTTATTTGTTTGAATTAAATAAATAGATGAGGAGTATAGATATTAAGTGAGGGTATTAGAGATTTTTTTTTGCCATTAAAAGCATTTGAGAAATAAATCCGTCAGATTTGTGGTTTTTTTTTCTACAACTATGGAGCCAATATGGTAGCCACTTTTTTCTGGTGAAGTGACATATAATATAGGATACTCATGGTCTAAAAGAAAATCATTAGCAGAAAATATGGCTGTTGTAGGTAATAAAAATTCTGCCAATATGATAATTTTGGTTATGCAATTGTTTCCCCTTGGATGATTTATTGGTGGATTCTTCTTTTTTATGTAGAAAGTAGGCTTTGAAGATTACTAATATAAAGAATCAACAAAGTGATATAAGAAGTTGTTGATTCATTTAGATATTGTATCTTGGATTCATGTGTTTTTGGGAACTTAGAAGATCCATTGGATGCAGCTTTTTCTTGAAGGTTCTTTAGGTTGTAAAGGAGAGTATGTCTTACGACAATTGACTGATATATACTAATAGAAACATATATATACTAGTAGAAACATTTATATTGACACTCCCTTATATATTGTATCATATGAAGTTTATATATAAAACAGTCTTAATTCCCAGAAAAAAAATTATCCCTATCTCATTGGCATTGTAAGGTTTTAATTCGATTAGTTTATCTTGTTAATGCGATTAACTAATTAATAAACACATGGAAATTTTACTTGTAAGATTATTGTTTACAACTTCTCTGAAATCTCTTTCTCACCAATCTTATGTTCTTGTGATAAGTACCTCACAAAAAAATAAGACTAACCTGATGATGTGGTACAAAATCGAGATTCTAGACCCCAAAACCGAGACTAAGAATAAAAACAAGAACCAAAAACCCACCCTCAAAACATCCCTTAGAAATTATAACACCCAAGAACCTTAAAACCTAAGGTTCTCTCTATGTTTCTCTTTATGTTTGCTTTGTTTTCTGGATGATGAATTATGAAGTCTTGCCTCTCTTTATATAGTGTCTTGAGACCACATATTCCAAGTAGAAAGAAGATTTGAATTTTCCTTTTCTCTTTTGGAAAATTGTCTTTCTTGTTCCTAAAGAAAATAGGAAACCATAAAACATCTTGTGGGCTTTATCTTCTAGATTTTTCTTATAGCCCAACTGATGCGATAACCCGGTTCATGATCCAAACCGGTTCCCTGACCCGATGATAAATATCCACAAATCTCCACCTTTGTCATTTGGTCCAACTTCACCTATTCCAACGAACCTTGAAATCTTGTCGCCATCTTTAATGGATGCTTCCAGCAGCTTTACACAACCCCCGCCCGAGTACCTCGAAGCTGTCATGAGTAATGCTGTTGTTACTCAAGGAATTGGTAACCAAAATTTTGACTCGTCTCTGTGTGGTGACTATCTCTGCTTTTCTTCGCTCCTGAGCTCAAACCCCGAACCTTTAACATGTTCTTTTCACTTTTCACACAAGGATTCGATACCTTGAGTGCATGTACGAAATAACTCCCTTAGCAAACTCGATTCTTTCTAATTTTAAACTTTACTGTCTTCAATCTTGAATCTTCTTTTGTCGATTCTTTAGAGACTTGTACTGCTACTAACTTGAGTCTCTTTCCTTTCCCTCTGAGATATTCAATCGACAAAGCAATCTCAGAGTACGCTCTCGCCAAATCAGACGATGACCTTCACCTTTACGAAGAAACTTCCATGTGATAGCTTAAGAACTTCATTCTTTCTATCCCTGATGATATACATGCATAGAATCCTTGTAGTTGGACATAAGTCTTTCATCTAAAACTCGATGTTTAGACTTTTCTTTAAGATATCTATCTTCTTTAAGTCCTAAGCCGCTACTAGCATATCATCAACATAGAGTAATAGTAATACCTGATCATCAATGGTTGATCATTTGTGATAAACACACAAATTATTGATGCTTTTGTGAAACCCCTATGACTTCATGAAGTCATTGAACTCGTGGTTCCACTGTCTAGGAGACTGTTTTAATCCGTAGAGATACTTCTTTAGTAGACAAACCATGTCTTCTTTAACTTTCTCTATGAAACCTTCTGGTTGATTCATGTAGATAACTTCATCTAGTGTGTCGTGTAGAAAAGCAATCTTGACGTTTAGTTGCTCCAATTCAAGATCAAAAATTACCACAATTAATAATATGATTCGTATGGAAACATGTATAACAACTGGTGAGAATATCTCATTGTAGTTAACTTCGTCAACATGTGTAAATCTTTTAGCTACTAGCCTAGCTTTGTATCTAGGTTCTTCCACTTCAGGAATGCCTTCTTTTAGTTTAAATATCCATTGACACCCGACTGACTTCTGTTTGTTGGGCTTAGAAACAACTTCCTAAGTTTCATTTTTATCCAGAGACTTCATCTCTTCTATCATAGCTTGCTCCCACTTCTTTCATTCCTTACTCCTTTTAGCTTCTTCCAAAGCTTACGACTCATCTAGTTCCAGATCTTCTGCACAAGCCAGTGCATAAGCCACAAAATGTGAGGAGTCTCCATATCTCTATGGAGGTTGTATGTTTCCTCGTTTTACTCTATTTCTTGTAAGTAGATAACCATCGAGTGAATTATACTCTTTTGCTTTAACTTCTTCCAGAATCTCATTTGGATCAGATTCTCCTTCTCTTACACTAGTTGTTTCAGTTTCTATACCTGAAGATGCTCCACCTTGACCGGTGTTTTCTTCATCTTCATCCTTTTCTGAAACAGCTCTACCTTGATCCGAAGAGCTTTGAACCATAACAGTATTGTCTGGTCCTTGGATTAGTCCAGTACTGAAAGTAACCTTCTTGCTTTTGGATTTAGGTTGCTTTTCAGTTTTCCTTTTTTTTGTACAACTTATCTTCGTCAAAGACCACATTCCTACTGATAGTACATTCTCCTTCTTCTGGTAACCATATCCTGCAACCTTTAGTACCTTGAGGATATCCCTTGAAGAAACCCTTAAAAGCTCTAGGACTTAGTTTGTCTTGTTGTATATGTACGTATGCAACACAACCAAACCTCTTGATATTAATGTAATTCACCTCAACTCCTGACCAAAATTCTTCTGGAATCTTGAACTTCAATGAAGCATTAGGAGTTCTGTTTATCAAATAAACCGCAGTGGCTACAGGCAGAACTTTTTTCTAACCCGGTTTCAGCCAACATGCACATAATCTTATAAGCTATTGTCATGTTTATCCTTTCTGATACTCCATTCTGATGTGGAGTGTAAGTGCATGTTATGTGTCTCTTGACTTCTGTATCCTTGCACAGTTTATCCATTTGCTAGTTGTAGAACTCCAAACCATTGTCTATCCTTAAGCACTTAAGAGTCTTCTTTGTTTGATTCTCAACCAGAGTTTTCCACTCAGAAAAAATTTCTTTGCTTTTTAGGAACCAGATCCAAACCTTTTTGAATAATCATCAATGAATGTTAGGAAATACATGTAACCTAATAAATATGTCTTATTAGAGACTGATCCCCACAAATTACTATGCACATAGTCTAGAATACTTGTAGATGTGTGCTTAGCTTCCAGAAAGCTCTACTATGTGATTTTCCTAGTACATATTCCTCACAAAAGCTCAGTGTGTGTACTTCCTTTGAGCCTGGATAACTTTCTTTGACCAGAATGTTCATGCTCTTTAGACTCATGTGTCTGAGCCTAGGATGCCATCTGTTGGTCCGATTCACCTCAGCCCTTGCCACAGATGCTTCTCCTCTCAACAAAGTACCCTACAAATAGTACGGACCATCTTGATATCTTCATGTGAGCACTTTCATGTCTTCCTTGTAGAATGTGACTGTAAAGTCTCCACCAATATACTTACAACCATTCTTTTCTAACTGACCATACAAGATGAGATTTATGTCCATGGTTGGCATGTATCTCACATCAGTTAGTGTTAGTAGATCCATCAAAATTAAGTATCTTCAGCTTGCCTATGCCTTTCACTTCACTATGAGTGTTATTTCTCATCAGAACTTTTCCTCCATCGACTTCTTTTAGGTCAAATAACACATCCTTGTTATGTGTGATATGAAAAGTACACCTTGAATCCATCACCCATTCATCCATAATATCTTGCAGGCTAGATGTTAATACCATAGGTAGCTCTTATTCTTTAGCTACGTTTGCAACATTGTTGTTCTTCCTTTTCAGGAAATTCAGCCTTGAAGTGTCCTTCCTTCCCGCATACCCAACATTCTCTTATTTTGGCTTGATTCCTCTATTTTGACTTAGATCTCTTATCCTTGCTCTTGGACATGTTACCTCCTTGTCCATTGTTTTTGTTGTCAGTTATTCCTCTGCTTATAAATAGGCCTTTGGAGTTGTCTTTTGACTTCAAGAGCCATTTCTCCTTCAGCTCAATCTCTTTTGAATAATCAGCACTAGTAACATCATCAATGGTTAGAATCTAAGTCTTCCCAGCTCCATACTTGAATGTATCTCTTAGAGCTTCTTAAGGATCTGGTAGTGTAGATAGAATTTGTATAGCCTAATACTCATCCGATATGTTGATATTTAAGCTGACCAAGTCATAGATCAGCTTGAAGAAAATATCGAGATTGTACTCAATACTTTTGTTTTCTTCAAATTTGAAACATGAGAACTTTTGTTTCAAATAAATGCGGCTGGCTTGAGATTTGGATTGATAATCCCTTTTCAAAACTTGCCAGATAGGTAGAGCTATTTTTTCCTTCATGATCTTCTGTAGAACCACATCACCTAGGCACATATAGATCGTGTTCTTAGCTCTCTTCTCCTTTTCTTGCTGCACTGGATCCATCTCAACTTTTCCTTCATATGATGATGTTGTTATCCCTTTTTCTTTACCTGAGGGATCACCTTTACCTGAAGTAGAGGGATTATCTTCCTTAAGACAAGAGTCTAAAACGAGTAACTCCAACTGACATATCATCTTGTACTTCTATAGACAGAAATCCTCTTTACCATCAAACTTCTCCACGTCGTATCTTCTGGAGTTAGGTTCTATGATTATCATGTTTCAGATAGAAACTATAATCACACAAAATCCTTTTCCGAATGTCTTTACGATTTGCAGAACCTGTTGTGAAACATCTTCTGCTTGTCCAGGATGCTCTAATACCAATTGTAAGGTTTTAGTTCAATTAGTTTGTCTTGTTAATGCGATTAAATAACTAATGAACACACGAAAATTTAACGGGTTCCTCTCAAACTAGAGAGTACGTCTCGTGTGAGTCGAGCTCACAAACATCAACTAGAAGATCACTTGTAGGATTATTGTTTACAACTCTCTTAAGTTTCTTTCTCACCTTTATGTTTTTGTGATAAGTACCTCACGAAAAAATAAGACTAACCTGATGATGTGCTACGGAATCGAGATTTCATATCCCAAACCCGAGACTAAGAATAAAAACAAGAACCAAAAACCCATCCGCAAAACATCCCTTAGAAACTATAAAACTCGAGAACCTTAAAGCCTAAGGTTCTATCTATGTTTCTTTTTGTGTTTGCTTTGTTTTCTAGATTATAAATTGTGAAATCTTGCCTCTCTTTATATAGTGTCTTGAGACCACATATTCTAATTAGAAAGAGGATTTGAATTTTTTTTTTTTTTTTGAAAAATTGTCTTTTTTATTCCTAAACAAAAAATCATAAAATATTTTGTAGGTTTTATCTTATGCATTTTTTTTTATGGTTTAACTAATACGACAACTCAATTCTTGACCCGAACCGATTCCTAATTTAATGATAAATATCAAAAAGGCATTTATTCATATTTATAAATAAGGTTTGTTAATCATAAATTTAGATAAAATTTTCAAAAATATTAGATTTTTCGGTTTTCACGAATATGAAAAGAACATCATAGTTTTGCGGCTGAGTTTGAATCTTCCAACAAGAAATTGAAAAGCAGTCGAAATCACATTTTTCCATTTTTGGAATTCTTTAATCGACTCGCCGCTAGACTAGGAAAGGAAATTTCACGCGCTATGATTGCGAGTCTGGTAATAATGAGTGGTAACCATATCCACCGAAAAAAATAATTAAAGGAAAATAAAGTAGAACAGTGACGTAACAGCTAGGATTGTTTCAATATAATGCGCCGCACGGAATCTCTCAGTTTCAATATAATGTGCCGCACGGAATCTCTCACTTATCCACCGTAGACCTTAGTCAAAGTCAATAAATATCTAAATCCAACGATGCGATTTATGTATTCGTGTAAAATATGAGCGCACGGTAAAAAAAAAAAATTCGAGAAAAACAAAAATTTAAGTGAAAGACAATCAGAGAACAATCTAGTCCGGTCTGCTGAATTTTAATAAAATAAAAAAAAAAACAGAGAGAAAAGAAAATGCGAAAAAGAGAAGACCTTTGTGGCTTTGTCTAATTGTCTCCCCTGAAAAGCTAAAACGCGATAAATAAAAAAAGCGGGAATTCAATTTACCGACTAAGACAGTTTCCGGTGAAATCCGATGCAATCCACTCATGTCGGTGGCGGAAGTAGTGGCGGAAGTAGCGGCGGAAGCGGTGGAGGAGGAGGAGGAGGAGGAGGAGGAGGAGGAGGAGAGGTGAGTCGAAGTGGGTTAGCTCGGTTCCGTTCAGCTCCAGCGACTTGGATTGAAACCCTACTCGAAGAAGAAGATGAAGAAGAAGGTTTGAAACCTAACCTCTGTTTAACAGAGCTTCTTACTGGTAACTCAACTGGGATAACGAGTCGTGACTCGTTCGAGTTCCCGAGTCCTGTTGAGTATAATCACCAATCTGGGTTTCACCGTCAGAATAGTTCGCCGGCGGATTTTCGCAGTAGCTCTGGAGCTGGGACTGATGGGTTTTTCTCAAATTTTGGGATTCCGGCGAGTTATGACTATTTGTCGCCGAACATTGACATTTCTCCGACAAAACGGTCCAGGGACATGGAAACACAGTTTTCTTCTCATCTGGTAAGAATATATTCTACTCATTTCACAATTTGGATGTTAACTACATTTAATTCAGATTCAACCGGAAAAAAAAACTTTATTGAATCATTGTTTACTGTCAAGTTGTATAAAATTTATGGTCAAAATGCTGAGTTCAGAGGACTCTTAGCGATTGATACACTCCTAGTTTAACGGGTTTTTGAAATCTTAAGTTGTGGAGACAATAAAAGATGTAAAAAGAGCAGTCTTGTCTAATTTGACAACTTGCCTTGCCTTTGTTTTGAAAAAAAATTCAGCAAGTTGCAGGTTTATTCTTTGTTTTCCTGTAGTTGTAGTCTATATAGTAGATGGCTACCAAAAATAGCTCACATTAGTCACTACACAAGGTCCATCACCTAAGATTGTGTAACTTGAATAGTGTCTGAATGGTGGCTCTTGTCGAAACTTGGACATAGTTAAGTTTTTGTGTGCATATGGGTACTTAAATTACTCTTCTCTTCTGGTATATGAGTAGAAAGAAGAGCAAATGAGTGGTGGGGTATCAGGAATGATGGACAAACTTCTTGAGGATTCAGTTCCTTGTAGGGTTCGTGCTAAACGAGGCTGTGCAACTCATCCTCGTAGCATTGCCGAGCGGGTATCTTACTTAAAAAATTTGATGCTTTGTAGCCATAAATTTGTTTCTTTCTCATTCTAGTTTTGTTGTTAAGCATGTTAAGCATTTTTCAATTCATTTTGTTAGGTGAGGAGAACGCGAATTAGTGATCGGATCAGGAGGCTGCAAGAACTTGTTCCTAACATGGATAAGGTAAATTTCTTAAAAACCGCTGATTGGTTATCGATTTTCTCTGTATTTTTTTAAGAATTAGCAAATGGGTCCAAGATTATATATGCTTAAAGCTTAAGGTAAGAGTTAGTGCTCTTAGTAAGCTTAGCCGTAAAGGAATTTGGATGTTAAGAGTTGATGATAGTGAAAGCATTAATGAAACTTCAAAATTAAGCTTCTCAGGTCTATGAGTTCATAGTGCATAAACTATGGTTTAGTTACCTTATTATATGTATGGTTTAGTTCATAATGAAGATTCTATGTATGATATCTGTTTAGTTGCCTTATTAAATTACGTTAGAGGTTTCTGAAACTCTGGGAGATTTATAAAGCGGAGATTCGGGTTTGTTTATTTTCTATGTTGCAGCAAACCAACACTGCAGACATGTTGGAAGAAGCTGTTGAGTACGTGAAGGCTCTTCAAAGTCAGATCCAGGTTTATATTCATATATACACATATTTGTAGCATATAAAATAGGAAATGTCTTAATGTAAACTTAAAAAGAAGTAGGATTTTCATTTTTTTTTTTTGATCAACTAATTGGGTTTTAAACTTTTAATGGATCTAGGAGTTGACAGAGCAGCAGAGGAGGTGCAAATGCAAACCTAAAGAAGAGCAATAATGTTTCCTTTAGGATTGATATATATGTATTTGATGTATGAATTTTAGCTGTAAAATTTTTGTACAATAAGGAGAAAAGTTTAAAAGAATCAATAAAGTTTATATAGGTAATGTTTTTTTCGTGTTTATCATATTATGCTCAAGGTTCAAAGGAGGGTCCTGTGTAAGTATAAATTTGTTGTATTGTATCGTTTCAGCTTATAACATTAACTATTGAAACTTTGATACGAAAATAAGGTGGAGCTGATTTGGAGAACCGACAAACAAGTCCATTGAAAGCAAATTTCTGAACGAATACCAGAATATTGGGAGAGAGCTAAACTTGTGACCATTGACCACCATTCTCCAAATTGTCACACTAGTAGTAGCCATATGCATTGAACAATTGACATTTTACAAAAAAAAAAAAATATTTAATGGAAAGAAATTATCCCTTTTTTGTTAATTTTTTGTATTAAAATACATATGACAAGAAGGCCAATGTTTTTACGCAAGTTCAATCTAGTGACCAACCCTAAAAGAGAATTTAGTTGAACCTCTGAAAGAGGTAGTAGTAGCTTAGGAAAATAGCCCAAATCTTGTAGTGGTCCACTCTTATATTATAAGGAAATGACTCGATGAATTGATCGTGCTTTGAGGATGGAAATAACCGTTATCACTTGCAAGTAAAATTGTTGAATATGATTTTGATTTAAAAAATATTCTTAAGAAAATTTTCAATATATATATTACAATCTATAATTTTTTAATATACATAATAGGCCTATAAGTTTTTGAAAACTAATTTATTTCCTAAATCTTCAATAACTTTTTTAACAGAACCTACACATAGTTTGAGATGGTCTTGCATCCAAAACTGTATGAAGTCGCTGGCTGCTTATGGATTCTCAAATAAGAAAGTTGAGATGCTGTTTTTAGTGGTTACCTAGATGAAACCTTTTACTAATTTTAAAGGCTAACGGTTGTTGTGATGATGACGATTGTTCCTCTCCCTCCGGATTTTATATATTAAAAGCTGCCAAGCGAGAAAAATTAGGTATTTAATTTTGGTTACTTGAGAAGCCAATTAGGTTTTCAAGAAGATCGTCACAACGATGAGAAGATAAGGCACAATGAATATTAGAGTTATAAGCTAGGTGTGACAGGATAAATTGAATGTAGTTGCATGTGAAAAACCTGCTTTTTATTTGATGTTGAAATATGTTATTGGATATTTATTATTTTTCATGACTTCTCTTTTAATCTACTATATGAAAGTAGAAGGGAGCTTTCCAGAGGTTGCCACGTGGCTCTCTATACTTCTGACACGTATCCATATCTATTTTGAAACAATTACGAAATGAAAGTGAATCATCGTCTCCTCCTCAACTTTACTCTTCAACAATTTTTTTGCCGAAACCGCTCTCACCACAAACAATCCAAAAGGCGCCAGCTCCATTGAAGAGACTTCATGTTTATTGCTGGTTCTTCTAATCGCTCACCTCCCCCATCTTCTAATCCAAACATAAATATGTATACATTTTCTCTGTTACTAAACTCAGACGTCTGCTTATCTTCTCCCCTATTGGATAATCTCCAACCACAGTGTACTGGCAACGCATTGAATCTACACTGTGTGGGTCAATCAACCCTCACATCTGCAGACCTTCTACACCACGCCTGTTTCCGGTTTTTCTTTGTATCGAGGTTAGTACCAGGAATTCAAAAACACATAAGCGCAACAACCAAGTTATTTGAACTGGAAACAGAGGCTATTATGCACCCTCATCGTCTTCATACAACGATAGGAATTGAAGATGGTCTCATCTTCCCAACTTTAATTGAAAAAGGTCCATACTGTGGTAAGCTTACCTACTCAAACATCCTACTCTCTCCCTTTTCAATATGATACTCATTACTGTCATTATGGTTTTGGGAATTAGGATCAACACAACTGTTATGTTTCATTATCTGATTAACATCAATCTAGCTTTCTAGGCATGCTTCTTTCTCTATAGAGTTTTGCGAGTAAGCTAGATTTTAATATGTACGAATGACTAGCTCCAGCTTCTGGATTTTTGCTCTGATCCACCAATACTTGAGAAGATTGAGGTATAACATCGTTATTTAATTTCACTCCTTATGGATTTCACAAAACGACAAGAAACAAATATCACTATTAAAAAAAATTAAATGTTTCGAACTATTGAACCTAGGGTTCGGTTTAGATACCAAATAAGGGTTTGAACGACTTTTTTATTGGTTTGAGTTTAAGATTGATAATTACAAAAGAGATTTAGGGTTGGTGTGAATAATAACAATAGATTTTTCAAGAATTGCTGAGTTGCGTTATTTGGTATTTTGTATAGACTTTCGGATGGTTTGTAAGAGGATATAAGCTCTCTATTTATAATTATTTCGAGACGGTGTTTAGGTGGTGTGTGCTTTCCTTTTTTGGGCTTTTTATTTTCCTTCATGAACTTTCTTTATCTAATTGGTCCCCGCTTCGCTTCTGTGACCGGTTAGGTCAGTTTAAGTCTTTATAGGCCAGTTCGACTGGGCTTTAAGACAAGTCAGATTTAATTTGGATTGGCTATAAAGTAGGATGCTAAAGTCGGTACCAACAGTTACTCCCCCCAGTTCGTATGAACGACTACTTGCAGAGTTATAACGAACGTAGAAGAAGATGACCCGATGTAAATTGAGATCGACTAAACTGAGCATTCGAGTACGGCCTATGATGCAAAGCTTATTTCGACTTATTATGTGTGTTTCTACTAGGCTTAAGATGTGAAGGATATCGGCTTAAAATGCGTGAAGAAGATTAGCTTAAGATGCGACCATGATTAGGTCGGTCGGCTTAGAACACGATTTACATATATTTTTAGGATATTCAGGAATATTTTACTACCTGCTTTGTCATTATTGGTGAATCGAGCTGTTTAAAGGCATTTCTAGGTTAGAAGTCGAAGAGTTGTATAGGTTGAAAACTGAAATTTCGTCTTTCTTCTATAAGTGTTAGACTCCTGCTGCCCATTACTCACTTTTTCATCCGAGATAAAAGGTATTATCTTGCTCTGATCTTGAGTTATTTGGCACATATTCCGCCGTAATCTTCATAGTCTGCTAGGTTTTTTGATCAATCTTCAAGCATTATGAATTTTCTGATCGATCTTCAAGTGATTGTTAAATCATTGCTTATGTGCGTCGTGAAGCTGTCACCTTTATCAAGAAAATATATGAAAGTTGCGCTTGTATCAAGGAGTGGATCTAGGTCTTCTAGTAGTCTAGTTGAGATAGATTAGACTCTTAATTGTTTTAGTCAGCTAGACAAAGATCCAACAGCTCGAGATGAAGGCAATGTTGGCACTTCTACTAATATTCACCATCTAGTCGACGAAGAGTGGTCGGTAGAAGGTCTCCCTATTTTATACTGGCTAACGATGAGGAAAATGTGGCGATATCATCCTTAGGTGCAACAGATGATGTAATGTTATTGCCGAGCTCCGCTGTTAAACCAAAATGAGGAAAAAAGCAGAGAGGGCCTCGACGAAAGATGGTTGCAAAGAGAGGGCATGCATACTTACATATGATAATGATAGCAACATCTTCCCGAGCTAATGTACTACTGAATGAATCAAGCTCATTAGATCGTACTACATGATTTTAGATCAGATCGAAATAGTTATTCCCGATGTCCATCAACATCTATGGCATTGTCCCCAAGTGTATGTTTGCCTTTATGAATCCTACTTTCTTGAAGGTCCCCTTTGGTTTCCTTTGCCTCAACTTCTGATCATCTACTATCGTGAACATGCCATCTTGCAGTTGACAATCATGTCGACTTGTCATATAATCGGCACGCATGTCCTTGGTGCGGAACAAAATATCAGGAACACCTATCGTTTCTTTGAGGAGATCCATCATAACTCGTGATACAATAACTTTGAAGCGATCAATGTATTTGCACAAGGTTTCTCCTTTTTTCTGAGCCATATTCCATATATCGTCACTAGATTCTCTGCGTGGAATAAAGATCGAATATTGTTTCATGAATGCTTGTGAGAGATCTTTAAATGAATCGATAGTGCATGGCTTTTATCTTAGCAAATTGTTGAAGTGTTGCACCGCTTAAGTTTTCGACGAACAGTTGGCACAAAACTACGTCTTTTCCCCTTTAGAAAAATGAGCTCGCCCAATGGCGATTGTGAAAGTAATCATATGGCTTGAGGGATCTGTCGTGCCGTCATAGATCGACAATCTCAGATTGCTGACGTGTTTCATACTTGCTCCAGAAATCCGTGTTGTGAAGGGGGTTTGTTGAGATTCTTTGAGTACTTTATCAATTTTCGGGGCCGAGCTGGTTGCGCGATGCATTTGTAATTTGATATCTTTAATAGTCTTGGCTAGTTCGGATTCCCGATGATGATTAGTGGTGAGCTCATCGTAAAGGTCTTACGGGGTCATGATTGCTGGTGTTGCCGCTTGATTCGGTGCTCTAAGGAGGATCTGTCGTAATGGTGGTAGTGCAATAGGTGTATTGTTCGTTCCTCCAAGGTTCTGTTGTTCATTAGTCACAACAATTTTTGCTACTGCTGCCGTATCTTCTTGTGCGTATCGTTCTACCAAATACTTCATAAGGAGCGCAAAGTATGGTTGTTGCATGATTTGACCTATTTGAGGAGGCAAGAATTGCGTGTTGTTCACCGTGGTATTGTGTGTGCTGGTTTGATTGGTTGGCTCGGTATTCTCTGGAATGTTCTCCAAATCTGTATTCTCGATGTGAGTTTCGTCGAGAAGCATAGGATCTCCGTCGACTCGAGGAGGAAGGGTTGGATCTTTTGGATCTTGGACTCCACTAAGGTCGACTAATCCTAAATCAACATAAAAGAATAAAATTCAAACAAATTTCAAATATTCATTCCTAATCAAAATAAAATAAAAATTTCCAATTCCTAAATATAACTAGGTAAATCCTAAATCTAACTAACCAAAACCTAGATATAACAATCCAAATACTAATTCTAACAATCCAATCCTAAACTCTAAATTTCAATCCCCTAAATTTTACAATCTAACTCATAAACCCTATAAATCTAATTTAAAAGGTTAGGAACTTACAAGTTTAGGGAATTTGATCCATGAGAAGGTATGTTGAACGAAAATCAAAGATCTTGAAAGGCTTGAGATGATTTTGAGTTTTTGGTGATTTTCTCTGATTTCTACGAATGAACTCGTGAAGAAGATGAAGTTTCTAAAACATAATTTTCGACAGACATATCCGTCGGATTTTTAAAATAGTTAATACGGTGCATTTTTGGCGAAACCCAGGAAGATTTGCGCCTAAAATTTCAAATATCCATCGGACATCTGTTGGAAAAATCCGACAGAGTTCCGATGGATACGCAAAATTTTAGACATGCGGGAGTTGAAAAGAAACTTACCAGGTAAAATATCAGAATCTATTAGATATCCGTCAGAAATTATTGACGGATTTCAGACAGTTTTGTAAAATTGCATGTCTTCAGAAGTTTAAACCTGACACATGTTGGGAATCCGTCGGACATTTCCGATGGATTTCCAAGTGATGGTAAAAATAGATCGATTCAAATGAGAATCGATCAATCTACTATATCACAGTAAAATCTTCATATATTAAATCCATCAATCCGAAGATGGATCGATCGATCTAATATCTCACAGAAAATCTTTATATGTTAGATCGATCGATCCGTGTAAGAGGGCAAAAACCATCGGAAATCTGTCGGATATGTGGTTTTGGGGTTATTTACTACCCGTTGCATTTGAGATAGGTTGCTAGTATGATATCTTAATGATTTTAAAGATAGATTATTAATAAATATCTTTGTTTTATATCAAATTAACAAAACTAACATATTTCAATAGCTATGGTTATATTACTATCTTACGTATATATTCTTTTATCAAACACTTACATCTAAACCATAACATATCTTGTAAGCATCTTCTTTATCTTATGTAACAGTTTATTTTGCCTCATATCAAATAGAATAAGTGTTACAACTGTGTTTTTATGTATATTGTGTGAAACATTTAGAAAATAGAACATGAAACCCCAAATCCATCGAAAATCCAAAAATTTTCAACGGATTTCAGATAACTTTGGGGTTTTTGGTCAGATCGATCGATTGATCATTCCTCGGATTGATCGACCTAATATATCAAATCGATAAAAAAAGAAATCCAAACTGAAAGAAAAGGAAATTTTGAAAAATACATAAATAATTGATTCTAAATCTTCACAAAAAATACACAACTCCTATTATATTATTTAATTTTTCTGAATCTGATGATGATCTTTCAGAAAAAATTGAGTCTGAATCCTCATAATTCTCCATGTTCTTCCTTGGATCTGAATGCACTTTATTATCACCAATTGTGTGAATTTGACCACAAATCGATATCATAAGAATACTCTCAACTGGATCCATTGGAACACTTCTGGTTGGCTGCAAAGCATCGTGTTTAGAAACTCAATAAATTTTTTCTCTTGGATTAATTGAAGTCACTGTGATCCAAAGGTCAGGCCACCGTGTAACTCGAGGATAACAGATGTATTTTTAGTAAGATATAAGTAAAAAACACACTTACTTTTAGTATTATATATTAATTCAACCAGACCTGGTCTGGTTGTGATATTAGGATGAATGTGTCATATTTAAGTAGTCTATGTCTTGAATATATGGACGTCACGCCAAACTGGTCCACTTGAACACGATGTCCAACTAATGAATCATACCAATCGCACATAAAAACTATGCACCTCAAGTCCAACATTTCTTGGTATCGCACTTCCAATATTTTCTTTAGAATGTCGTAGTAAACTAAATCACTAGATTGAGCCAAAATACCATAAGCCGAAGTTGGTCTCGTTCTTCCTTCCTTTTGAATTCGAAACGCATATCCCCTAATGCAATACCTAGGGTACGAAGTTGTAATGTAGTTTGAACCATTAACAAATTCCATTAACCATGTGTTTAAGATTATCACGAATACAATCAAAAATTTCTTGTCTCTTAGGTGCTTCCAATCGATAGGCAGGAAAAAGATATTTACCTTTCGGCAGAACTTCAAGAAAATCACAATGACAATACTCTAACAAGTTTAATTTACACTTTATATTGTCTTTCGTCTTCCGTTGGAGTTTTAAAACATTGTTCATGATGTTGTCAAATAAGTTCTTCTCAACGTGCATATCATCTAAATTATGCCTCAATAATTGGTTCTTCAAATAAGGAAAATCCCAAAATTACTTTTTCTGTGGCAATTATAAACTTCACAGACACCGTCAACATGATCATTTCCATTACTACCACATTAAGGAGTCCTCTCAACACCAAATTACTACCGTCAATCTCAGGAGGTGGTACATAAAACACTTGCTTATCATTTGTAAACAATATCTTAGACCGACGATACATAACATGATTCGATAGAAATGTTTTATGACAATCAAACCAACACGTCTTTCTTCAGTGTTTTAATTAAAATACATCAGTGTTAATACGTGCACGATAATCTTTCACGAGTTATTTATCCATATAACATATTATATATATCGGGAAATCGCTTATACTCCACATAAGAACCACATACATCTTAAAATTTTGTTGGCATGAAACATAATACACTTCGACACCATGATTTCATAGCATTTGTAACTCATAGATCAATGAGTGGAGGAATACATCGAGTGATATCCTTGGATGCTCTGGTTGAGAACAAAAACGGAGAAGAACAAAAACTTTTTATGCATGCACAAAGCTGGAGGCAAATTGTACGGGGTTACGACTATATGTCACAACGAATAATGTTTTCCATGCTTTCCAAATGGGTTGAAATCATCTGTACATAACCCGAGGATATATTTTTCGCTCAAACACAAAATTTGGGTACAGTGATTAAAAATATTTCCATGCTTTTGAGTCTGAAGGATGCGTAATCTCTCATTCTTGACGATACTCTACATGTCATCTCATTGGCTCTGCCGTGCGCTAAGATTGATATAACCTTTTTAACCTCTTCATTAACGGTAAATACCACATTCGTTTATATGGAATTAGAACTATGCCACTTGTTTCTTGATACCGCAGTTTACGACAGAATCAACATCTTTTATGTTTTCATCTTGTCTCCCATATATCATACAATTGTCGATTCATACATCTATCATCTAATACGGAAAACCAATACCAGCTACAAGTTTTTGTACCTCGTACTATGATGCTTGAAGATAATCTTTCACCGGCATAACATCTTTCACAAAATCTGCTATCGCATCAACACATTCCTCCACTAAATTGTAGTCCGTCTTAATGGATAACATTCGGCTGGTAGATGATAACGGTGAATGACCTTCTCTACAACCGCTATATAACAACTGCTTAGCTTCTCATCCGTACAAGAATGCTTAAATTCATCACAAAAATAGTTAACAATTATCTTCTACGATCTTTTCAAATCATTGGTTTATTACTTTGAACAAGATTAACATTTCTCTTTTGCCTATTTTAGAGCATGTTACTGCTGCTTTTGTGAAGGCCAAAGGATCTGTACTTGGTCAGAAGAAACCTGGAGGAGCACGCAAGGCTCTGAATGATATTACAAACAAGTCTAAGATTCAAAGAAAACTTCCTCAAAGAACAAGAAAATCAGTTCTGCTGCTACTGCCAAAGGTGAGTTCAACATAGTTGGGGAAAGGTTCTTACATGATCACAACCAATGCATCAAAGAGCAGCAAAATCTCTGGGGTGTTCTTTGTTGATCTCATTCCACTTCATCATGGCAATGTATTTATCTTCTAAGCTCTGATTTTAAAACCAATCTTTGGGATTACACTTTTGCTAATGTTTGTTCTTTTATTATCTGTAGATTACAACATCGAGGAAAAGAAGCATCTCATTAATAACATAGAAAACGTTACTTTCAGGAAAAACCAATGTCTGTCGCTCTCTATGATGTAGATTTTGTGTAGTTTTGGAGGTTAAATTGACACTTTTGAAGATTTTATGTGTTTTTGGTTTCGGATGGATGCTAAGAACAATCTGACTTACGAGGAGACATAAGAGATTGCATCTCCCAAGTTGAATGATTAGCTGAAGAGCTAAACTCCATGGTGTTTCCCATTCCGCCATGGCTCTATGATACCTTCTACTCCTCTGCCTTTGTGGTTTGATTCAACTGAATTAACACTCCAAGAAGACTTTGACAACCTCTTCTGAATTTTTTTATTAGTCTATAAAACAATTCATCCTTCAGATGAAGTAATAGTAGTAGTAGAATCATCGTGACTATTTTTTGTTTAGCTCAACAATGTTTTAGCTCTTTATGTGTCCATCATTTTGTAACTAGTTTCAGGATATATAAATTTGGAATCTTTTCCAGAATTTGAGCTTTCATCAAACCTCATGTCATAGTCAGAATTCAAAGTTTGAATTTACCAATTATGTTTCGATCCACAATCCCAAACATTACACATTCCACAACAATTATCGAGTCATGTAGACATATATTTCTTCAATTGTTGACTTCACAATCTCTCTCTCTCTTTCTCTCCAGTTTCTCTCTTTGTCGCGACAAAGAAGACGAAAAACAAACCCTAAATTCTCAAATTAAATCGATTTGGGTTAATTCTGGATTCTGAGTCCGGGTTAAATCATTTATCAGGTAATCACTATTTGCTAAACGCGGTTTAGTGGATCTGATTGTAATTACAACTTCTAGCTTTACAAGTGGAATTGCACAGAGAAAAAACGTTTGGGGGGGGGGGGGGTTAACGTGATTAAATGTGATAGTATGAGGAGGAATATCAAAATGTTAGAGTCTGGGTGGTTTGACTCAGAAGCAGCACTATAAGGGGCCGTGGCAGTCAACCCAATTTTTAATGCATGTTGTGTGGTTATGTGAAAAGTATATTTTTGTGGTAAGATAATTGTTTATGCACAAAAATACGAGTGAGCCGTAGAGTAATCTGCAAGGAGGTCAATATGTTGTACGTGCATAAGGTTCTTTCTATGACGTATGAGTGTGGGCATGAGGTTCTTTCCATGATGTATGGTGGATTGCTCTGCATGTGCGGGGTAATGGCCCCTAATATAGAGTAGATCAGTATGGCGTACAAGCATAAGGTTCTTCTTGTGACATATGAGTGCGAGCATGAGGTTCTTTCCATGACGCATTGAGGTTGTGGGCATAAGGTTATTTTTATGTCACATACCAGTATGCACGAGTGAGAGGTTCATGGAAGAAATGCTCAGGCACGAGGGATCCGAAATGCACGAGAGACGACGTGTGTGAAATGTGGGATCTGGACTGCGTTGTCGCAGTAATGTTTGATGTGTGTATGTGTTTATCTTCACTGATTAATCTTCGATTACTCATCCCTGTCTTTCCCTTGCAGGTAATTATGATGAGTAGTCCCAGAGTTGTGTAGTTGTGCTGGACTAGGAGATGGAGTTTATTTATTTATTTAATTCAATCGCTAATGGATTTGTTGGGTTGATTATTGTTTCCTTAATAACTTGATGTAGTAGTAATGAAAGACGTTCAATTGAGTTATTTAAGTATTTAGTTAATTTTGATTAAGTACGAAATTACTTGAGTTGTAAGTTACTTGAGTTATGTCATGTTGTGGATGTAAAAAACAGGTATTACAATTTTGGTATTAGAGCCAAGTTATGTCAAACCGGTTCTAACCCAGAAGGCAGTCATGAAGAAGAAAACTAATTCACTTGTTTTTGTGTTCACATGCTGCCAAAGGGAGGACGTCGAGGACGAGGAAGAGCTGTAACACAACTAAGAGTGAGGGCTGAGAGTCCAGTGGCATCTACTGAGAGTGTCATTGGTGAGCACTCGAATGCAGTGGGGGCTAACATGGATCAGGCAGAAATATCACATGTCGATGGTCATGCAGCTAAAATGGTCTTGTGTGAGGAATTCCATCAGTTTCAGGAATACATGCAGAGGGAACTAGATGTGAGAGAGGCACCAGAAGGACTTTAAAATAGATTTCACCCAAAAGTATATTCCCCGAGAGGCCATGATAGGTTGGAGAACAAGTTTATGGAACTTTTTCTTGGAAACATGACAGTGAGAGAGAATAAGATGGAGTTCGATCGACTCAGCCGATTTGCAGGTAGGTTCATGGATGAGGGCGAGCTTATATGTAGGTTTTGAGGGGTTTAAGAATTAAGTTGAAAAACTAATGTGAAATGTATGATCATTGTAGTATGATCGGGTTAGTAGAGAAGGCTGCTAATTTGGATATTGGGTTAGAAAATGAGAGCTAAGCCAGACTAAGGCAGCACAAGAAAAGCAGCAAAAGAGGACGACTCAAAAGAGGACTTGGGATGCAATGAATGTGAGAACTCTGACAACTTGTTTCAAATGCAATCAGATGGGACACTTTCAGAGGGATTTTCCTCAAGCTATTAACAATGTGAGTTGCTTCTAGTGTGGACGACCAAGACACATTGCATGATTTTGCACGCAGAATACTGGAGGTTAGCAGGATAGGATCGCGCCAGAGAGTACCTACTGCCACCCCAAAACGTCAGAATCTGGGACCCTGTGTGATGATGGCTGGAGATCAAGAGGAAAACAGGCCAATCACTGGTACGTGAATAATTAATTTAGTTGGGCAAGAATTTTTGTGTTTTGTAAATTCAAGTCTTTTGTGTGTGTGTAATTAATTTCTTAGAAATAGTTCACCGTGTAGGATCAGTTCTAGTGGGAGGATGGCCAGCTTATACGTTGGTTGATAACGGCACTACACTCATTTGTGTAAAGTCGAGAGTGACTAAACGTTGGACTTTTGATTGCAAATTTGATCTGAATGCCCGGAAGATTGTAACTGTTGCAAAAGAACGATTATAGTCAACAAAGGTCCATCGGGATGTGCCTATCATGATAAACGGAAAAGTACTGCTGGGATACCTTACAAAAATGGAGGTGAACCATTATGACGTGATTCTTGGGATGAATTGATTAAGGAAGCATCGTGTTGTATTGGATCACCGAGCTCGTGTTCATTTTATCAGCCCATAAGGGAAGTTGGTATTCGAAGGTGTAAAAAGTGGTGAAGGGTTTTCCAACATATTCATGGTTCAAGCAAATAAGCTTATATATAAAGGGAATGATGCTCTTTGCCACCATGTATTTTGAGAGAGAGGAGATGAACTGGGGGTCGAGAACATTCTCATTGTTATAGGTAAAAAACTGTTACATGTAATTCTTCTAATCATCTACAAACTTTTAATAACAAAGAAAATTGTTATTCAGTGATACATTTTTGGTTGTTTTGAGTTTAGGCTTCTGTACATATTTGTAACAACGTCGTTTTACAACATTGTAATATCGATATTTTGATACTCATTTAGTCACTAAGTTCAATGTTTGTGTTTGTATAATTTTCCATCATTTTTTCGTTCATTTTATTATATTTAAATATTGTTCTTTACATTTTAGTTCACCTTTTTCTTATTTACATATTCAACATTTTCCATTTCTAGTTGTTAAAGATTTTCAGTTATCTAAGAATTTATTTTTACCATAAATGCATATAATATTTGTACTACCATTAGATGAAATACAATAAAAATAAAAATATATTTTATAATATATTAATGTAATCTAAAATTTTAATATATCTATGATCTTACAATTTTATTTTCCTTTTGCTAATTTTAAATTGACTATAAAACATAAATTTGATATATATTTTAAGAATTCCTTAAACTTTTTTTATTTTATTTTACTTCTTTTATCATTAACTATCTAAGCCATTGTCATTAACTATTTTAGTTTAGTAATGTTTATAAACAAAAATTGTGTTTATGATGCAATTAATTTTTAATCATAAAAGCATAAAATATAAAAAAATATTATTTGATGACATGGTTTTTTTCTTATTAGATGATTATAATAATGATAGAGAGAGAACTCCCTAATTATATATATGATTTTGATAAGGCTAAGATTCAATATTTAATGTCCTAAACTATATATGAATTAGCTTGCATTGAAGTGTCTAATTTATGCATGTGACCTTTCTGTCTTTGTACTTCTGTCTTTTTGTCTTGATAAAAATATTTCTTTACTTCTGACATTGTTTTCTTATTGACATTTTTTCATCGGTACATTCAAGACAGAGACTACTTAAATATTATCCATGCATCCTTTTGTCACAAGCAGAGCAGGTCTGGTTAAATTTAAAATATTTATTTATATATGTTAACAAATTGTCATTATTTGATTTAGGTTTGTCACATTCGTTACCCTCAGATTACTTATCATTCAGACCTTTTGATTAAGGTGACTGCAATTAACTCAAGAAGAAGAATATATGGAGTTCCAAAACACGATGCTCTGCAACCAAAATGGATCATGTTGAACATTCATTTGACATTTAACTTGTTGTTGATTTTACATAAACCGGTGATGCTAAAGTTCATTTAGACGCATAAAAATCACGTGGAGAATGCGATGACGATTCAGACTCAATTTCTTTTGAATGATCATCTGAAGATTCGAAGTAATTAGAGAATTTTTTGTTTTAACTTCTTGGGTACTAATTATGTAATTCCAGTTTGTCAAATAAACATATATTTATATATACACATAAATTAATAAATTTAATTTAATTTGAAGAAAAACACCAAAACCGTCGGAAATCCGTCAAATATTTCCGATGGATTTTGGGTTTAGGGTCTTTTTCAAATAAGTATAAAACAATGTTATTTCAAACACAATTGTACCAGTTATTTGAAAAAATGTGTGAAAAATATATATTTAAACAAGTTATATTAGAAGTATAAAACATTTAGCATGATTAAGATTACAGGTTAGATAATTATACAAATACTTAAGGGAACATGTAAACCTATAAAAACTTAGATTTTTTTTTTTTTTTTTGTATATTTTTATACTAACAAGATATTTGTTAGTATTTTATCATTGAAATGATTAATATATCATACTTAACATATTCTAAGTGAAAAAGATAGTAAACCTCAAATCCCTAAAACTATCAAAAATCCGTCGGAAATTTCCGATGGCTTTGGGGATACACGTGTTCAGTTTAAAGGTTTAACTGAAAAATGAATAGACATGTAAGATTTAACTTGTCACGCAATTTTTGCGGTCTGACGGGAATTTTTTCCCAGACATTTTTTTTGGCATCCCGTGTATCCTAATTTTCCGAGAAGCCTTCCGAACACGTGTGCAAATCTTCTGACAGACCATGAAAACTTAGGTGCAAATCTTCTCGAGAACCACCGAAGACGCAACAACTTAATTATTTAGGAAGAATGTGTTGATGCGATAGCAGATTCTGTGAAAAATATTTTGCCTGAAAATAATTATTTCACCAGCATCATACTATAAGGTAAAGAAACTTGTAGCTGATATTGGTTTGTTGTATCAGATGATAGATGTGTGCATTAATAATTGTATGATATATTGGAAAGAAGACAAAAAACGTAAAAGATGTCGATTTTGTCGAAAATCGGGGTTCAAGAAACTAGTGGGAGAGTTTCAGTTCTTTATAGATGGATGTGGTATTTACCATTAACGGAGAGGTTGAAGAGGTTATATCAATCTCAGCGCACAGCAGCGGCAATGAGATGACATGCAGAGCATCGTCAAGATGGAGAGATTACGCATCCTTAGGACGCAGAAGCGTGAAAACATTTCGATTCAACATGCATAACATCCTTTGGATTCAATGTATCCACATTTAGATTATTTTCTGAGGCAAAATCTAGATGTTATGCAAGTTGAGAAGAAATTTTTTGACAACATCATGATCACTGTTTTAAATGTGCAAGAGAAGACGAAAAACAATATGAAGTCTAGATTAGACTTTCCACTAATTTGTTCTCGGGATTTTCTTCATATTATGCCTAATGGTAGATGTCCTATGTCTGTCCACCGGTTATACGTTTTTGATTGGATTCACAAAGATGTAAAATTTACGGATGAATAAGCATTTAATCTGCAAAATTGCATGGATTCCACCGTAGGGACGTTTATTGGAATGAAGAGTCATGATTGTCATGTTGTGATGCAGCATCTTCTTCCATTTGCCTTTGCACATCTTCTTCATAAAAACGTTTACGAAGCAATGACAAGTATATATTGTTACTTCCATAATGTTAATTAACCATTTTTGTAGCACATATATCTATATTAATTTGATTATTGTTTATTGTGTTTTGTAGGATTTGGTGCTTTCTTTCGAGATTTATGCACTAGGACACTTATAGTTGAGGGTATCCGCAATTTACAAGACAATATACTGGTTATCCTCTTTAATCTTGAAAAGATTTTTCCACCGTCTTTCTTTGATGTTACAATCAACCAACCGGAAGAGTGACCGCAACGGCAAAGGAATTGTCACTCACAATTTGGGAGCAACGAGAAAGGCTTCCCAGGAAAAACAACTAGTAAGTTTCTTTAAATCTAAACTTTTATTTCACTTTATTAACTTACTGAAAGTTTTTATTTTTTTTTAGTTTCATCAAGAAGGTATCCGACCTTCGCAGCTTGTTTTACTATAAGATGCGCACATCAACCGCAAGACGGGACAAATCCAGGATCCGGTTTCTCGGGAGATCATTGAGAGCGTGACAAGGCTAGGAGAGGACAACGATGCAACTTGTTTCACACAAGATGCAAAGTCAAGGAAAATTTGTGTAGTCTTATTATAGGCGGAGGAAGCTGCACCAACGTTGCTAGCATTGATTTGGTCGATAAGCTTTGACTAATCCCGACATGGCATCCCTTACCTTACAATCTCCAATGGCTTAACAACACCGGCAATATAAAGGTGAAGAATCAAGTTCTATCTCTTTTCTCCATAGGGAAATACGAAGATGAAGTGCTTTGTGACATCTTGCCAATGGAGGCTTGTCACATACTTTTGAGAAGGCCTTGGCAATACAATAGAAGGGTATCTCATGAAGGCTTCACCAATAAGTACTCGTTTGTGTTCAACAGGAGAAGGATTACGTTGCAACCTATGACATCTCATGAGGTTTACTTGGATCAAAAGCAACTAGAAAATGGCGACAAGAAGGAGAGTGATCCGCCATTCACTAAGGATGAAGGTTCGAGTAAAGCGCTTCCAAGAACTTAATCACACTGAGAAGGAAACACTCCACTTTACTTGTAAGTTCCAACTACAGTAAGTCCTTTCCTCTCAATGGAAGTAGTGGAAAGCTTATAGTTACTCCACCTCCAGAAATATGATTGAAGAATTTTGTTAATCGTGTGAAAGGGGAATTTGAGAAACCATGGAGTATTTGTTAGTTGAAAAAAATAATCGGAGCTATGATCAAAATCACGCATGGAGATACTAAGGAGCCTTGCTTTAAAGAGTATGAACTTATAAGTCATCAGCTTAACTTCTACAACATCTTCAGCCTTTTCAAGAACTTCTTCATTACACAAGTTTTCACAATTTGTGTAATTCTATGGAAAAGAATTATTTGGAACCACTCGTTTTTCCATCGGATAAAGAAGGCCATGAATGGAGTTATTCATTTAAGGAGTTTGGAGAAGTCATCTTAAGGACTTCACGGAAGACAAGTGGATCGAGTGTCTTCCACGGCATACTAGGTTTCAGAGTATTCTTTATTCAACAAGGTTGAATGAACGTGTCAAAGAAGAACAACTTGTGAAGAAGATTGTCAAAAGTGAAAAATTCAAAGGACAAGACAAATATATTGAGAAGAAGATACTAGATGTCAAGAAATTTTCTCTTGAAAATTGGTTCTACATCTTTGACACTAGTATTGGAATGGATAGTATTGAGGAAAATTCTATCCAAAGGAGAGCATTGGGAGTTCACTACATCGATATTACAAGGCTGGAAGTTTTGGAGAGCTCTTTCAAAACGTTAACAAATGAAAAAGGAGAATCTTCTTCGAGATTCTTATGAAGAAAATAAGGCTCACCATTCCAAGGAGATACAATTTCTTTCCTAAAATCAAAGGACCATCCAACGCCTTAGAGAATTTTAACCCCCATACCAACAAACTCGGATTTCCAAGTAAGTTCCATGATGGATTTGTTTTCAACGTTTCTAAATTACTCCCATTTTCTTTAGATGATTCTAATTAGAGGGCAAATCTTTTTGAAGAGGGAGGGGATGATACGATCATGGAAACGTCTAAGGAAATGAGGCATCAGAGGAACCTAGTGTACCACGTACAAGAGCAAAAGCTAAAATAATTAAGGAAATACTCGAAGACATGAAGGGATCAATGCCTAAGGAATCCTTGTACCACCATGCAACGACTAGTAAAGGATACTAGATGGATTACGAGGACTCATCTAGTACTCTTTTTTCCTTAACTAGGTTTTTTCCCAATGGGTTTTACAAGTAAGGTTTTAGTGAGGCTAGGCTTTTTTCTCTTCTTTTTAAATCCACTCTTGATGAATTCTCGTCTAAAGCCAAGAAAACAAGAGAAGACTACATTCAACGAATATGAGTTGTTTTGGCGAGATTCATCTCTTCTTCGATCTTTAATTCCTAGGCTTCTTCTTTCTTTCAATTCTTGTCAAACAATTAAGTCTTTATCTTTATTTTTAGATTCATTGTCACATGGTAGATTCATGTAACCTTTGGGATATCTCGAGTTCTTTAGTAACTCGGCCAAGAAGATCAATAAAATCATCCAACTTTTTAAGAAAACTCTTTTTTTTTGCTTTCACGCAAACTCTTTTTTTTTGCTTTCACGCAAACTCTTTTGTACCTTAGGGAACCATTGGTTTTTCTTGGTGTGTCATATCCAAGGAGCCTTTGAGGTTTACCAGGTGTAGCCCATAACACATGAGTGGCCATTCTACCGATAAAGTCGTTGAAGGGAAAAGTTGAATTGCATTGGTTCAAGGTTTTGTATATCTAGCGTTGGTGTCTACTTTATCTTCATCGTCGAGATCTCCAACACCTAGTTTCATAGGAAAGTTTTGAGAATGAAGTATTGGGATTTAGGTTTAATATACCTAGAGATCTTTCTTCGCCTATCCCTTTGAAGTCGAGGATTATCCCCCGGTCTTGTTAATTGCAGTTCCTTGGGAAGAATTGTATCATATCCTCCACGAAATAAGCTAAGCCATTTTTCCCAGCTCAGCAGATGTACAACCAAGGATATCAGAACAAGAACCCATGTTATGTTAATACGGGAATTCAATCTAAGCAACAATATGGGAATGCTGGTTCTCAAGACAAGGTTAAGCTTGTGTTCCAGTAAGCTGTTGATGGGCAGAAGCAGTTTGCTAGTGAGATCAACGCTAAGGTTGATGGGATGTACAATGAGATTAGTGGGAAGTTTGAGAACCTGAGTACTCATGTGCGTGTTTTGGAAATACAAGTCGCTAAGACTGCTATATTGATAATGGCACTATCAGGGACTCCCATATAAGCCTGAAACTAATCCCAAGGAGTACATCCAAGTAATCACGCTCAGGAATGGAAAACAAGTATCTCAAAAATTGTTGAACACTAGGATCGATCGATCCACCCAGGAGATAGATATAATGAATTGATCGATCCCATGACTCTTCACATGAAAACTTGTCCGAAGATCGATCTTCAAGAGCCAAAGGGACTGGAACCACTGTTATTGCTGAGAAGTAACAACCTTATGTGCCCCCACCACCTAACGTCCCTAAACTTCCATACCCATCACACAAAAGGAACAAGATTCAAGATAAGGTATATGAGAAGATGAAGGGTATTGTGGGTAAGCTGCAAGTGAGACTACCTTTCATGGATGATGTAAAGATGGTCCCGACACTGAAGAGATATATGAAGGACATCCTTACAAACAAACTAACACTAGAAAAAGGTGTGATGGGCCTTACACACGAGTGTAGTTCTCTGTTACTAAACTAGATACCAGAAAACCGAAGGGACCCAAGGAGTTTCACATGCCATGCTACATAGGTGATCTTCGATTTAACCATTGTTTGTGTGATCTGGGATCTAGTGTGAGTCTAATGCATAGTATGTTGCGTAACAACTTGGTATGCAAACTTTCAAACTTTGCAAGATCTCGTTGATATTAGCCGATCAGTCGGTTTGCTATCCGATAGGAATTTTTGAGTACGTGCCTGTATGGATTATTTGGATGTTGGATTTTGACAGACTTCATTGTGCTAGAACTGAAAGAAGAACCATAAATTCCAATCCTTGTCACTGCTGGAGCAATCATCAGTGTTATAAAGTAATAAGATAATCATGAATTTTGACCTTGACAAGATGTTAAGGAATCCTACCATTGATGGCCAGACCTTCTGAGTAGGTAAGATAGATAAGATCACACATGAGATAATGGATTAAACACATTCGGAGGACCCCTTAGAGGTTCCATTTGTTCAAGCAGAAGACAAGTTTGGATATTGTAGGATGGAAACAACTAGTTTCACTCTCATCCTTGATTTTGTAGAGTGGGTAAAAACGGTATCATTCGCCAATCTGGATGAGACTCCGTAGAAAAAACCATATTCCTTTGTAAAGTTCAAAAAAGAGGGATTTGTGCCGTGATCAATCAATCCACCACATGGATCGATCAATCACAACATCTCTAACTTACATCTTGGACGGCTTCTTCACTCAATTCCAGATGCTTTCCAACCAAAGGTGTGTTAGAATGAACCTGGAATTTCAACAAAGAATCAGCTGCAAGTTCCTAAGTATGTTGCACCAAGGCATATAAATAGCAATGAACGCGCTTCTGTATCTATAAAAGCTTCTCCTTCTCAGAAGGCTCAACATTTGAAGTTCACTGCGAATGGACAACGCATTGGACTTTTCCACTCACACCATGATCCATAAGAGGAAAAATTCAGTCATCAAAAGGATTTACACCTCGCTTAGGTGTCTTCACCATCAGACTCACAACTTTAAAAAAGAGCTTCTATGAGATAGTCCATAGGTTTGTAATAACTTTTTGTTTTTTTCTTAGGATATTTAGCAGGTATGATTATCTAGGGCCAACTGCATCGGAATGAGTGCTAAACAAAGAAGATGCAAAAATTTGCGTTCTCTACGCAGACATTACAAGAAAATTACCGAAAAACCAACGACATTTCCAGCAGACTCATAAATTTTTTACGGTTATCCGACATATTTGCCACTACTACAAACCATTAGAAATCCGTTTGAATTTCCAATTGTCTACTACTCCGTCAAAAATTTATCAACGAATTTCTGACAAAAACACATAAATCTATCAGATAATATAAACGTTAAATTCCAACGGATTTTCGATAGGTATACGTCATAAATCTGTCAGAAATATGTTGATAAATACAAATGTTAATATAGCCGTTGTTATAACCATTTGAATTTGTACATTATAACGAATTTATGATAGATTTCCAACCAATTTAGTTCTCTTTTAGTTATTTCTAACTTTTTGTTTTTTTTTCTTAGGATATTTAGCAGGTATGATTATTTAGGGCCAACTGCATCGGAATGAGTGCTAAACGAAGTAGATGCAAAAACTTGTGTTCTCTACGCAGACATTACAAGAAAATTACCGCAAAGCCAATGACATTTCCAGCAGACTCATAGATTTTTACGGTTATCCGACGGATTTGCCACTACTACAAACCATTAGAAATCCGTTTGAATTTCCAATTGTCTACTACTCCGTCAAAAATTTATCAACGGATTTCTGACGAAAACACATAAATCCATCAGATAATATGAACATTAAATTCCAACGGATTTTCGATAGGTATATGTCATAAATCTGTCAAAAATATGTTGGTAAATACAAATGTTAATATAGCCGTTGTTATAACCATTTGAATTTGTACATTCTAACGAATTTATGATAGATTTACAACCGATTTTTGATGAAAACAATCTTCTATATTTATGTTTCCATACTTTTCATTTAATTACACCACTTCTTCATTCAATCACAATACTAAAACCACACAATTTGAAAAGATATATCTTTTGGTTTTGGTTATAGATGGACTAACCTATGATGGATCCGGAGTCAAACTTACTAAAACATGAGTAAGATGAAATGTCCATATTGTATTTACAAGAATTCTCATAATGTTAAGGTTGAGTTAGTTTGACATCACTTGTACAACAATGGGTTTTTGCCAGGTTATAAGATTTGATATTTACATGGAGAAAGAAATTATGATTATGGTAGAACGAAAATAGATAGAACCGAAGTAGATGTAGTATAGTTGAGATGGTGAATGATGCGTTTATAGAGAATATGCAGTCAACAGGTTAAGATGGAGATATGGTTGAAGAACCAAATACGCAAGCAACGAAGCAGCCACTATGTAACCGTTATCATCTGCTAGTAGAATGATGACCATTAAGACGGACTACAATTTGGTGGAGGAATGTTAGTCTCGAACATTGTTTACGAAAAATAAGCAAGTGTTTGACTGAGCACCTCCTGAGATAGATGGATGTTGTATATTGGAGCAGTTCAAAAATTTTGGTGCTGAGAGGACTCCTTACTGTGGGGGGGCAATGGCATTGATCCATTTGACTGTGTCGGTGATGTTTATAATTGGCATAAAAGAATATTTTTTGAGATTTACCATATTGGAAAGACCATTTATTGAGGAATAATCTAGATGTTATACACGTTGAGAATAATTTCTTTGACAACATCATGAACACTGCTTTAAACGTCCAAGGGAAGACGAAAGACAATATGAAGTCTACATTAACTTGTCGTTGATTTGTTTTCGAGATTTTTTTGAAGTTTGGCCGAATAGTAGATGTCCTATGCCTGCTAACTGGCTAGATACAGCTAAGAAAGAAACATTTTTTATTGGATTCTCAAAGATGTAAAATTCACTTATGGATACACATCTTATTTGCATGATCATGTTGACGTGTCGGTGAAGTTCATAATTGGCACGAAAAGACTATTTTTTGGGATTTACCTTATTGGAAAGAACATTTATTGAGGCATAATCTAGATTTTATGCACGTTGAGAAAAACTTCTTTGACAACATCATGAAAACTGTTTTGAACGTCCAAGGGAAGATCAAAGACAATATAAAGTATAGATTAGAATTTTACTTTTTGTCGAATTGTAGATGCCCTATGCCTGCCTACCAGTTAGACGTATCTAAGAAAGAAACATTTTTTGATTGGATTCGCGAAGATGTACAATTCACTGATAGATACGCATCTAATTTGGGTAATTACGTTAACTCCGTAGAAGGGAAGTTTATTGGAATAAAGAGTCATGATTTTCATGTTGTGATGCATCGACTTCTTCCATTTGCCTTTGCCCATCTTCTTCCAAAGATGTCCACCAAGAAATTGCATCTATATATCGTTACTTCAATAATGTTAACCATTTCTAAAGCATACATCTATATTGATATGTTTATTGTTTATTTGTAGGAGTTGGTGTTTTCTTTCTAAATTTATGCACAAGTTCACTTATAGTTGAGAGTATCCGTAATTTAGAGGATAATATACCGGTTATTATTTATAATCTTGAGAAGATATTTTTGACGTATTTCTTTGTTGCTATGGAATATCTTCCAGTCCATCTCCGACGAGAAGCATCACTTGGAGGCCCTGCTCAATACTGTTGGATGTATTATTTTGATCGTTACATGCTCCACCTCAAAAAATGATAAAAAAATTAAAGGTAAGATATTTATTGTCACACAGAGCCTCAACGAAGAAGCCTCATATTTTGCTAAATATTATTTTCCATTGTAAGTTTGTACTAATAGTAGACGTCTGGCACGCCATGATGATAGACGTGAGAGAGCAATTTATCTCCTGTTTTTCCCTGAGTTGTTTGTCCAAATAGGTCGAGTAACTGGAAAAGAAAAGAAATGCAAACTATCAGAGTAGGAGTTTGCACACTTGCATATGTATATCCTTAAAAAATTGTGAAGATATCATGGAGTATGAAAGGTAATGATTCATAGTGGGATTATGATGCGTTTCATCGGTCTACTTCTGGAACGGGTGGTTCGCTTCGGAGACAAAGAGCTAGTCAAAACAGCTAGACTCATGTTCCGGAGACCCAATCACCGGTTTTTACGTCTACAGCGGTTTCAGCTCCCACGCAGATGAGCATCAAAAACTTCATTTCTCAACTTGGACGCTAACGCTTGTGTCCACTTCATCCGGATTATGAGGAAAATCACATGTGGTAAGTTTATTTTTATGATTTTTATATATTTTTGTAGGCTTAAATTTTTTATAAATAATTTCTTTTTGTATGTTTCATTTTTCCCATAATTGGGTCACGAATTCCATCAACCGGATGCTTAACGGATTGCTACAACTTCCATGTGAGACGTATCGACCATGCCGATGGCAGACCATGATATGTGGTTTTGGCAATTTGCGGTAATTTTTTTGTTTATTTATTTTAATTTAATTTTAATAATTTATTTTTGTATGTATTTTCAATTCATAAACCCTTAACTTATTTTCATATGTATTTTACTAAATCATAATTCATAAACCCTAAATCTACATTCTAATTCACTAAAACTACATTCTATATGAAATTCACTAAATCTAACAGTCAATATGTGTATCAACAAAACAACTATAGAAACTTACAAAGTTGATCGGTTTGGATCCATAGAAATAGAAATTGATGAAAGAACAAAAATTATTAGGAGCCATTATTTGGTTTATGTGGATAGCATGAAACTAAAATTATTTCGGGGAATTCCCCTTCACCTTCCCGACATTGTGTGACATTCTACATGCGACTGAAATGCTTGGCATGAAGCAAATTCAAAGGTTCCACCTTTTCTCAACCCATCAAACATTCCCGATTCCAAGGAGGAAGCTTGGAGAACAGTAATCTTGTTGGTGGTTTTTGACTTTATAATGCACTGATTATGGCTTGTAATGGGCTTGGTTAGGCACCAATGGAGAATACCGCCTTCTTTTGGGTTCTGAACCGACCAAGAAGAGTCTCAAATCTACACTCTGAGATTGAAAATCTCATTTGGGCAATGCATAGTGTTATCTCTCACGCCACAAATCAATCATTTGTGATGAAATGTCAGGATAGTATCACAATGATTGACATACCGATGGACTGGCAGAAATTCTCAATGGGGCTCAAAGAACTCTCTAGCCTTGGATGAATCCATGCATAGTAAGAAACTTGACCCAAAAAAAAATATACCGAACAATATTCATTGCAAAAGTAAATAAGGTGATAGTTAGATCATTAGGCTATCAATTAACCTAAGTACTTTCGTACTTTAGGATTAATCCACGGAGAAACAAGCAATAAACACACTAAGAATTCAAGTCATGTCTTAATCTAAGCAAACAAAATGTTTTAGTTTATGAATTCAAATTTGAATTGTATACAAAGTGAACTTTTGAGAATTAAATAGGTTGGGTGATCAAATGCTCGTTAGTGGAGATTAATTCTATCTGTTAGAGCTAATCCATTGGTCCTAGAACACTAATGACAACTAATCCTCTCTCGGGGCTATCACATGATCAATAAGCATTATTACCAAGCCTAGTTAACCACTAAACATCCTAATTAACTATTCTCATAGCTAAAGAATCAATAGCTCTTGTTATAGTGGTTCAAGAATTTCATCGAACACCTTGTGAGTGTGAAAATTCCTAAGTCCTAAACTACCATGATCAAAGCTAGTTTAGCCTAAAAACCACCTATCAATCATAGATCTAGGAAGTTACAAACCTAAACTCCATTGACCTACAAGTGATCTCCCTAAATATATCAATCCTGAAAGATCAAAATGGACTACTCACATGATCTCGGTGAAGCTTTTCGATGCCATAAAAGCGTTGTAGCTCACCACTGCAACTCAAAACCTTCACCAAATCCACTCTTTCGATTCCTTTTGCTTCATTTGATCATCTTCTTGTCTATTCCACTTCAAAACCTACAAAATACCAATGCATATGCAAATGTTCACCTAATGGCCTAGATGTGGGATGTAAACGTAAGAAACTAATGCTAAATACAACTTTAAAAAGAACCAAAAACATAATATATCATAAGGCACTAACTTAATTAACTACATGCCAAAAAATTTAATTTAATTCAATTGACTCAATGACAATATATATATATATATATATCTACCTTATATTTGTAAACTCTTAATTTACTTCCCAAAGATACATGGTTTAGTTTTCATGTTTGACTTTAATTTTGGGTTTTACGGTGTTGACAAAAGTAATACTAAACCTTTTGGAAATAGATGAATGACTGTTAAGAAATTAAAAATCATTAAACTCAAAACACATTGAAAAGGTAAATATTGATTATTTTCCCTATCATTGTCATTAGGCACGTATGTGTTATTTTTGGTGTTTTATCATTCTTAATATAAAAAGAAACTCGTACAAACAATCAATCAAAGCAAAGCAGAAAGATATTACAATTTCTCATCAGATTTTTAATATATTGTATTTTGATTTATTCGTAGTTGAAGTTGAAGTACTCATTATTGCATTTTCTCTTTATTTCTTAGTCAAAAGATTAATTTTCTCTCTCTTTTTTTTGTAATAAATTGATGATAGTATTCATGCAATATGGATATCTCGATTGAAAACGCTATAATATTTTGATGAATTTGATCGTAACCTAAAACTGTTTGGTATTTTTGTGTCCACCAATTTTGTTTTTAATATATATTTATTTATCCATCAAATTTCATTTCATTTATAAAAAAATAATGAGTGATAACTACAATTTTATGCAGAGATCCTAATCTTCGCCGCTTTACTATCTCTATCGATGGATCAAACCTCTGATAATCCTCCTTTTGAACTCTACTCAAATCCCACAACCTGTTAGGAATAAGGCTGACAAGAGAACCAACGACTTGCTGTCTAAGTCGATGCCGTTGATCCGTTTACTAGCCGGGTCACCTTTGTTCAGCCCCGGACAATGGTCCATGATGTTTCAGCCATCACCAGTCTTTTATCCTTTCTCGTCATCGACCCCTTCGTTGTCGACCTTGTTATGTGGATTTTTACCAGCACCGGTGGAGAATATAGACTCTTCCATTAATGTGGATCCGTTTACTAGCCGGGTCACCTTTGTTCAGCCCCGGACAATGGTCCATGATGTTTCAGCCATCACCAGTCTTTTATCCTTTCTCGTCATCGACCCCTTCGTTGTCGACCTTGTTATGTGGATTTTTACCAGCACCGGTGGAGAATATAGACTCTTCCATTAATGGTAGTCCTTCACTGCCTCCGATACGGAGCCCCTCCTGTTTGGTTTAACAACAATCACTCAACGCCTCTGGTGGCCCCTTCCTTTGGGTTTAACAACAACTATCCAAGGCCTCTAGTGAGTCCTTCCTTTGGGTTTAATAGAATTCCTTCATGGCCTCCGACGAACCCTTCTAATGCATGGAAACAATATTACTTGATATGATTTGAAACGTGCCAAAATGTAACTAAAATCACTATGTGATTAAATTTCTAGGGTTTGTCTTTATTTTACTCATACGATGTATGGTGTTGCAAAATTTATTTATATGGATGCTCTTTCAGAATTTTGGCAAACCGACTGGCAGCTGCACATTCAAAGGAGAAGAGGGATCAGCATATTGCCGGCATGGAACACAAAGAAAAGGCTCTGAAAAATGAGATACATACATCGTCTCATCAATTAGCATTTTTTGGAAGTTCGACATATGTCACATATCACATTAGTAATCATCTACTTGTCATGTCCAAATGGTTAAGGAGCTTGTTAAGTTTGTATTGTTGCTTCTTGTAGAAAAAGAAAACTGTGCTGATGAACGAGAATGTGGAACTGAAGATTCGAATTGAATCAATGAAGCAACATGCGGAACTTGGTGATGATAGGTCATTTTAATTTTTATCGATACTTCTACAATTTTTTTTTTATGCAATCTTCTTCTAGATCTTCCTCAAGGGCAATCATTTCCATTAGAAATGAAATAATTTTGAATGACTAGATTTTCAACTAGGAAATGATAAATGTATTTATGTTGGAGATACAAAATACTTAAATGTTTCCCATGTAATAAATATTTTATTTACCTCTGTTGTTGCAGCCATAAGCAAAACATTGAGTGCTGAAGCACAACGGTTAAATGCAACAATATCTTGAACCAAAAATTGAGTGCACAAGTCCAACAGTTTAATGTGGCAACAACCGTAAACAAACAATGGAGTTCCAAATTTCCGACAGCTGAATTTGACATGTGAGGTGATGCAAAACCATATCAACTTTGACGAGTAAAACATGAAGCGAATGAACAAAAACATGTTGCAACAAGACAACTATGATCAATATAATCAGCCACACCCCATTTTGATAGTTCAAATCAGCAGAAGTAAGGAATTGGAGGTGGATTTGGTTATCATGCAAGGAAACCGATTCAAGTTATTATTGTTGTTTTTAAGTTGTTCCATTTAGTGTATCTAATTTATAATATCTTTCATTTTGATTAGACATTAATCGAAATGTCTATTTTGTTTTATCGAGTCCTTTAAAAAATTGTCTTTTTTCCTTTATCGATTTCTTAAATTAATATAAAAGCCCCAACGCAAAAAGAAAAAAGTTGTATTCTCGGATGTTCGTTTTCCTTGTTGATTATTGCTTGATTTTGTCAACCTTTCAAAAAGAAGTCTTTTTATTACTTTGCTATTTGCGTCATTGATTGTTGAAGAAAGAAAGCAGATATCACAAAGATAAATTTTCTCATTTCCTTCCTTGTATATCAATTTTTTATGGATTTATCTTTTCTTCTATTTGGGAAATTCAATCATTATGTATTAATCTTTGTTTAGCACCAAACTTTTTATGTATTAACAAGTCTCTTAACAAAGATTTATTACACTTTCTGAAGCTTCCAACATTAATTAAGGTTTTGTTTCTTCAAATTTTCTGACTTCTACATTTTTCCTTATATTTTCTCAGAAATTGGTGGAGATACGAATACCAATATGATGCAGACCGTTAATTCTTCATCTGGTACATCTTGTTTTTTAATCCCAAAACAGATAAGCTATAATCTGCACCTGAATCCTTCTGTTACCCACTCTCAGCATTTCCTACAGTCTATTATCAGCGGTGGTGGCAGAAATAGAGTTGGAGCTCCACCGACATTCGTCTTATTTCTCCTTACATAATATTATGTTCTGTATGTCCAACGTAATAATTCACTAGTTTTTCAGTAACCTGTCATAAGAGATTTAAAAATATATTTAAATTTTCAAACTTAAAATTAAGTGTTCATAATCTAACATAATTATAAAATGTTACATTGATAATGGAGCCAAGAGGTATTTTTGAAAACAAATGTACTTATATCTTAAAATAAAAACTCAATACTAGCAAATAATTCAATAGCAAAACTAATAACATGCCACATTAGTTAATATGGTAAATAAAAACATGCCAAAATACAAAATTAATTCCCTAGAAATAGTAAATAACACACCAATTTAATTAACTGTAAAATTTAACTATACACCAAAAATTTTGAATCTAATGCCTTAGATTTGTAAAGTTATGTAGTATTAAGACAATACCAAAAAATCATGTAATATAAAACAAATATTTAGTTTACCTTCTAGTTTTTCACATATTTACAATAAATACACATGTAACCTAAAAATTACCACATTTTAATTTTATATTAAAGTATTACTAAAAATTGTAAAGGTCCAAATAGTTATTTAACTTAGTTTCATTAATAAACATTCATTTGAATCAAATCACAACTTGGTCATAATTTATAGCAGCTTCATTCATCGTCGAGGATGCCCTTATCCATATCTGAGTAGAATCAAAGGATCTTCAATATTCTCTATGAATCTTAATACCAATAAATTTTGAAATATGATAAATATCACTCGACAGCTAACATACTTTACAGTCCTAATATTTTTAATTACTCTGAAAACTACTCACTGTCTCACGATAAAACTGAAGGGATACCAACTCTTGAATAGACAAGTTGATAATATTATGTATAATCTACAAGAACTATCTCTTTAACCCTATAATAGACAAGTTGCAGGGATAACTGGTCAAATTGTGTAAAACCATTGAAATAATTTATAATCACTTCCATCACATGGAAATGAGATGTTATCATCATTGTCCATGTTGTGGAACCCAAGGAAAATCAATCTAACGTGTTATCTTTGAATTCCCATCAACATTGCAAAGTTGGACAATAGCCACTACTCCATCTCCTTAAAGAATATTATGTAAAGTATGTCAAACGTAATAATTCACTAGTTTTTGAGTAACCTGTCGTAAGGGATTTTAAAATATATTTAAAATTTTCAAACTTAAAATTAATTGTTCATAATCTGACATATTTATAGAATTTAACATTGATAATGGAGCCAATAGGCATTTTCGGAAAATGTGTACTTATATCTTAAAATAAAAACTCAATACTAACAAATACTTCAATAGCAAAACTAAATAACGTGTCACATTACTTATTATGGTAATAAAAAACATGCCAAAATAAAAAATTAACTCCATAGAAATAGTAAATAACAAACCAATTTAATTAACAATAAATTTTAACTATACACCAAAATTTTTGAATCTAATGAGTTATATTTGTAAAATCTTAAAATATTACCAAGATAATAACAAAATTACTATCCGTATTTTTAATAAATTATATAAAAAATCATGTCACATCGAAAAAACTATTTCATTAACCTTCTAGTTTTTTCACATATTTACAAAACATACACATGTAACTAAAAAAACTCAATACTAGCACATACTTCAATAGCAAAAATAAATAACGTGCCACATTAGTTACTATTTTCAATAAAAACACGCCAAAATACAAAATTAACTCCATTGAAATAGTAAATAACATAAGTTTTATGGATCCGGATATTTGGAGTTTTTGAGGATATCCGGTTCCATATTCGTATCCATTGTATCTGTGGTTTTGCTATCTGTATTCGTATCTGTGGATATCCGTATTTGAAAAAAGTAATAATTTTTTACCAGATATCCAGGAGAAAAGAGGATATCCAGAGGTAAAAAGCGGATATCTAAGAAAAAACAAATATCTGGAGGTAAAAAGCGGATATCTGGTAAAAAATATTTTTTTGGACAGGATACGGATATCCATTCCAAATTTTTTAATATCCTGATCTGGATCAGTTTTTGGAGCGGATACCGCATCCAGATACGAATATCCGACGAATCCGGATAATCATGCCCAAGCCTAGTAAATAACATACCAATTTAATTAACTATTAAATTTAACTATACACCAAAAAGTTTGAATCTAATGAGTTAGATTTGTAGAGTCTTAAAATATTACTAAGATAATAGCAAAATTACTATCCATATTTTTAGTTAAATATATAAAAAATCATGTCACATCAAAAAAAACTATTTCGTTAACCTTCTACGTTTTTCACATATTTACAATACATACACATGTAACTTAAAAGTTACCGCATTTTAATTTTATATTAATGTATTACTAAAAATTATAAATTTCCAAATAGTTATTTAACATAGTTTCTTTAATAAGCACCCATTTGAATCAATCACAGCTTGGATCCTGAATCATAACTTATAGCAGCTTCATTCATTGTCGAGGATGCCCTTATCCATATATGAGTAGAACCAAAGAATCTTGAATCTTTTCTGTGAATCGTAATACCAATCAATTTTGAAAATATGCTAAATATCACTTGACAGTTAATATACTTTACAGTCCAAATATTTTTAATTACTATGAAAACTATTCACTGTCTTACGATAAAACTGAAGGGCTTACCAACTCATGAAAATAACCATGATAATTTAGTTTGTGAATAGGTTATAATACTTACATTACAAGACAATCTTTTGTATAATCTACAAGAACTATCTTGTTAACCCTATAATTGAAAGGTTGAAGGGATAACTGGTCAAATTATGTATAACCATTAAAATAGTTTATAATCACTTGACTCACATGGATATGAGATGTGATAATCATTGTACATATTGTAGTGCCCTAGAAAAATAAATTCAACGTGTTATCTTTGAATTCTCATTGACATTGCAAAGTTGAAAAATGGCCTCTACTCCATATCCACCAGGTATATTTCCATCGTCAATACTCTTTACCAACCTATACCCATACTTTTGAAGGAAACTGAAGGAAGGATCACATGATAATAATAAAGATCCTTATCCTTGTATAATTTTGTTTATCTGTATAGCCTGGAACGAAAATTATTACGAGGCACTATTTAGTTAATCTAGATAGCATGAAACTTAATTATTTCGAGGAATTCCCCGTGAGCTTCCCAACATTTTTTTTGTCTTTCTACATGAGAATGACATGCTTGGCATGAAACAAACTCGGAGGTTGAACATTTTCTCAATCCATCAATCATTCCTGATTCAAAGAGGGTAGCTTGGAAAAGAATAATCTTGTTGATTTTTTTGTTTTTTTAATGCACCAATAATGCCTTCCAATGGGCTTGGTTTGGCACCAAAGAAGAATACCACCTTCTTTCAGGTTCCGAACCAACCAAGAAGAGTCTCAACTCTAGACTCTGGGATGAAAACTCTCATTTGGGCAATGCATAGTGTTGTCCCTCTCACAAGGCATCAAGCATTTGGGACGGAATGTCAGGATGTTATAACAATGACTGATAGACCGAGGGAGTGTTAGAAAATCTAGATGGAGCTCAAAGAACTCTCTAGCTTTGGATGAATCCATGCATACTAAGAGACTTGACGCAAACCTAAAAATTATACAAAACAAAAACTTACTGCAAAAGTAAATAAGGCACTAACTAAGTTAATTAACTACGAAATTTCTTATGTGCAATTTTTTTTTGAATTTAATTCAATTGACTCAATGGCAATATATATCTATCTTATATTTGAAAACTATTAATTTTCTTCCCAAAAACACAGGTTTAGTTTTCATGTTTGACTTTAATTTTGGGTTTTATTGTGTTGACAAAACTAAAAATACTAAACCTTTTAGATATAGATGAATGACTGATAAGAAATTAAAAACCATTAAACTCAAAACACATTGAAAAGGTAAATATTAATTATTTTTCCAATCATTGTCCTGGGGCACTTATGTGTTAAGTTTGGTGTTTTATAGTTTTTAAAACCTATAAAAGCGGCTCATACAAACAACTAATCAAAGCAAAGAAGAAAAATATTACAATTTCTCTTTGATATTTGTTTCATATACTGTATTTTTATTTGTTCATAGTTGAAGCTGAGGTACTCTTTATTGCATTTTCTCTTTATTTCTTAGTCAAAAGATTCATTTTCTCTCTCTCTTTCTGTAATAAATTTATGACAGTTTTCAAACAATATGTACATATTGGATGATTTTAATCATAGCTTAAAACTGTTTGGGATTTTTTTATGCACAATTTTTGCTTTTAATACATATTTATTTATCCGTCAAATTTCATTCTGTTTATAAGAAAATAATGTGATAACTCCAATTTTATGCAGAGGTCATATTCTTCGTCCCTTTACAATTACTTTTGATGGATCAAACCTCTGATAACCCTCCAATGAATTCTACTCAAATCCTGCATCATATTAGGAATGAGGATGACAAGAGAACCAGTGGCTTGTTCTCTAAGCGGATACTGTTGATTCGTTTGCTAGTAGGGTCATCCTTGTTTAGCCCGGACCACGGTTCATGATGTTTCAGCGGTCACCGGTCTTTTATCCTTTCTCGTCATCGACCCCTTCTTCTTCAATCTTGTTCCGTGTTTCTTTAGCAGCACTGGTGGAGAATATAAACTCTTCAATTTATAGTAATCCTTCACGGCCTCCGATATGGAGCCTCTTGTTTTCCTTAACAACAATCATTCAACACCTCCGATGAGCCCTTATATTGGGTTTCCCATGATTCCTTCCTCGAGATCTAACCCCGTGAGAGTCTCCCGCAATACTCAATTCGGCTCATAAATGGTCAAAAAGTGATATCACTGGATTCAATTCGGTGAATGGAAACAATATTACTCGATATGATTCAAAACGTGCCAAAAAGTAACTAAGATCATTGTGTGACTAAATTGCTAGGGTTTTGTCTTTATTTTACTCATTTGATGTATAGTTTTGTGACATTTATTTATATGGATGCACTTTTAGAATTTTGGCAAACCAACTGGCAACTACACGTTCAAGGGAGAAGAGGGATCAGTATATTGGCAGATTGGAAGACAAAGAAAAGACTCTGAAGAATGAGATACACACATCATCTCATTACTCAGTGTTTTTCGAGGTTAGACATTAGTCACATATCATTATAGCAATCATCTACTTTTCATGTCCAAATGGTTTTTGTAAGGACCTTGTTAATTTTGTGTTGTAGATTCTTGTAGAAAGATAAAATGGGGCTGATGACCTAGAATGTGGAACTGAAGATTCGAATTGAATCAATGAAGAACCATTCGATTTAGGAAATTCAATCATTTTACACTAATCTTTGTTTAGCACCAACATTTTTATGCATTAACAAGTCTCTTAACAAATATTTATTATACTATATGAAACTTCCAACATTAATTAGGGTTTTGGTTCTTAAAATTTTGTGACTTCTATAATTTTCTTTTGGTTGTTTCATAAAATTGTGGAGATACATATACCAATATGATGCAGACTGATAATTCTTCGTCTGGTACATCTTCTTTTACAGTCCCAAAATAGATAAGCTCTAAATAATATTATGGTCTGTATGTCTAACGTACTAATTCACTAGTTTTTCAGTAAACCTGACTTAAGGGATTTGAAATACATTTAAAATTTTCAAACTGAAAATTAAGTGTTTATAATCTGACCTAAAGAATATATGCTCTGTATGTCTAACATACTAATTCACTAGTTTTTAAGTAAACCAGTCGTAAGGGATTTAAAGATATATTTAAAAAATTTTAAACTGAAAAGTAAGTGTTTATAATCTGACATATTTATAAAATTTAACTTTGGTAATGGAGCCAATAGGCATTTTTGAAAAATGTGTACTTATATCTTAAAACTAAAAACTCAATTCTAGCAAATAATTCAATAGGAAAACTAAATAACGTGCCACATTAGTTATTATGGTGAATAATAACTCCATAGAAATAGTAAAGAACACGCCAATTTAATTAACTATACACCAAAAAGTTTGAATCTAATGCCTTAGATTTGTAAACTGTGAAAATATTACAAAGATAATAACAATATTACTACTTGTATGTTTAGTAAAAAATATATAAAATCATGTCACATCAAAAAATCTATTTTGTTTACCTTCTAGTTTTTTCACATATTTACAATACATACACATGTAACTTAGAAATTACCGTATTTTAATTTTATATTAATGTATTACTAAAAAATTTAAAGGACCAAATAGTAATTTAACATTTCGGATGGAATGTGAGGATGTTATCACAATGATTGATAGATCAAGGGAGTGGCAAAAAATCTAGATGGAGCTCAAAGAACTATCTCGCTTTGGATGAATCCATGCGTACTAAGAGACTTGACACAAAACTAAAAAATATACCCAAAAAAATTTATTGCAAAAGTAAATAAGGAACTAAGTTAATTAATTGCGAAATTTATTACGTGCCAAATTTTTTAATTTAATTGATTTGAATCAATGGCAATACATATCTTTCTTATATTTGTAAACTATTAATTTTCTTCCCAAAAACAAGGGTTTAGTTTTCATGTTTGACTTTAATTTTGGGTTTATGGTGTTGAAAAAGTAATAATACTAAACCTTTTAGATATAGATGAATGACTGTTAAAAAATTAAAAAACATTAAATTCAAAAGACATTGAAAAGATAAATATTAATTATTTTCCCAATCATTATCTTGGGGCACTTATGTGTTATGTTTGGTGTTTTATATTTCTTAAAATATAATCAAAGCAAAAAAGAAAGATATTACAATTTCTCTCTTATATTTTTCTCATATACTATATTTTGATTTGTTCGTAATTGAAGCAGAGGTACTCTTTATTGCAATTTCTCTTTATTTCTTATACAAAAGATTCATTTTCTCTCTCTTTTTTTCTGTCAAATATTTATTACAGTTTTCAGACAATATGTATATCTCGATTGAAATGCTATAATATTTGATGATTTTAATCATAGGTTAAAACTGTTTGGGATTTTTTTTGTACACAATTTTTTTTGAATACATATTAATTTATCATTCATATTTCATTCTGTTTATAAAAAATAACGTGATAACTCAATTTTATGTAGATATCATCTTCTCCGTCCCGTTACAATTAATCTTGATGGATCAAACCTCTGATAACCCTCCTATGAACTCTACTCAAATCCCGCATGATATTAGGAATAAGGGTTACAAGAGAACCGATGACTCGTTGTCTAAACGGATACTGTTGACTCTTTTGCCAGCAGGGTTAACCTTTCTCAGACCCGGACTACGGTCCATGATGTTTCAGCGGTCACCGGTCTTTTATCCTTTCTCATTATCGACCACTTCTTCTTCGACCTTGTTCCATGGTTCTTTACCAACACCGGTGGAGAATATAAACTCTTCAATTTATAGTAATCCTTCACGGCCTCCGATACGAAGTCCTCCTGTTTGGTTTGACAACAATCATTCAACACCTCCGATGAGCCCTTCTATTGGGTTTCCCATGATTCCCTCCGTGAGATCTAACCCCGTGATAGTCTCCCGCAATACTCTGCTGCCAAAAAAGGCTCATAAACGGTCAAAAAGTGATATCACTGGATTTTATTCGGTGAATGGAAACAATATTACTGGATATGATTCAAAACATGCCAAAAATTAACTAAGAGCATTGCGTAACTAAATTTCTAGGGTTTTGTCTTTATTTTACTCATTCACTGTATGGTTTTGTGATATTTATTTATATGGATGCTCTTTCAGAATTTTGGCAAACTGACTCGCAGCTGCACGTTCAAACGAAAATAGGGATTAGTATATTGTCGCATTGGAACACAAAGAAAAGACTCTGAATTTTTGAGGTTAGACATTTGTCAGTTATCATATTAGCAGTCATCTACTTGTCATGTCCAAATGGTTTTTGTAAGGACCTTGTTTAGTTTGTGTTGTTGGTTCTTGTAGAAAAAAACAGCGCCAATGACCGAGAATGTGGAACTGAAGATTCGAATCGAATCAATGAAGCAACATGCCGAACTTGGTGATGGTATGTCATCTTATTTTTTATCGAGACTTCTACAAGTTTTTTGTTACGCAATCTTCATCTACATCTTCCTCAAGGGCAATCATTTCCATTAGTAACGAACAAAATTTTGAAGGACAAGAATCTTAACCAGGAAATGATACATTTATTTTATCTTGGAGTTAGCAAATACTTAAATTTTTCCCATGGAATAAATATTTTATTTATCCCTGTTGGTGCAGCCATAACCAAGCAATTGACTGCTGAAGCTCAACGGTTAAAGGAAGAAATAGCCTCGAAACAACAATTGAATGCACAAGGCAAACTGTTTAATGTGGAAACAACCATAAATGAACAATTGAGTGCAGAAGTCCAACAACTGAATTTTCCATTTTGTGAGGTGATGCAAAACCATATCGACATTAACAGGTCAAACATGCAGCCAATTAACGAAAACATGTTGCAACAAGAAAAATTTGATCAATACAATCAGCCATACCCCCCCCCCCCCAGTCCGATCATTCAAATCAGCAAATCTAAGGTATTGGAGGTGGATTTGGTTACCATGCAAGCAAATTGATTCAAGTTATTATAGTTTTCTTTTAAGTTGTTCGATTTAGTTTATCTAATTTTTAATATATTTCATTTTGATTAGACATCCATCTAAATGTGTATTTTTTATCGATTCGTTAAATTAATATAAAAGCCCCAACGTAAAAAGAAATTTTTTTAATTCAGAGATGCTTGTTTTCCTCACTTGGTGATGATTGCTTTTTTTTTCAATCTTTCAAAGAAAAGTCTTTTTATTACTTTGTTATTTGCGTCATTGATTGCCGAAGAAAGAAAGCATATATCACAAAGATACAATTCCTCATTACTTTCCTTGTACATCAATTTTTGATGGATATATAATTTCTTCGATTTTGGAAATTCAATAATTTTACATTAATCTTTGTTTAGCACCAACATTTGTATGTATTAACAAGTCTCTTAACAAAGATTTATTATACTTTATGAAACTTCCAACATTAATTAGGGTTTTTGTTCTTAAAATTTTTGTGACTTCTATAATTTTCTTTTGGTTTTCTCATAAAATTGTGGAGATACATATACCAATATGATGCAGATTGTTAATTCTTCGTCGGTACATCTTTTTTCACAATCCCAAAATAGATAAGCTCTAAATAATATTATGGTCTGCATGTCTAACATACTAATTCACTAGTTTTTAAGTAAACCAGTCGTAAGGGATTTAAAGATATATTTAAAAAATTTTAAACTGAAAGTAAGTGTTAATAATCTGACATATTTATAGAATTTAACTTTGGTAATGGAGCCAATAGGCATTTTTGAAAAATGTGTACTTATATCTTAAAACTAAAAACTCAATTCTAGCAAATAATTCCTAAGCAAAACTATATAACGTGCCACATTAGTTATTATGGTGAATAAAAAACACGCCGAAGTACAAAATTAACTCCACAGAAATAGTAAACAACACCTCTATTTAATTAATTATACACCAAAAAGTTTGAATCTAATGCCTTAGATTTGTAAACTGTGAAAATATTATCAAGATAATAAAAAGATTCCTACCTGTATGTATAGTAAAATATATAAAAAATCATATCACATCGAAAAATCTATTTCGTTTACCTTCTAGTTTTTTCACTTATGTACAATACATACATATGTAACATAAAAGTTACCGCATTTTAATTTTATACTAATATATTACTAAAAAATTTAAAGGACCAAATGTTATCACAATGATTGATAGACCGAGGGAGTGGCAGAAAATCTAGATGGAGCTCAAAGAACTCTCAAGCTTTGGATGAATCCATGCATACTAAGAGAATTGACGCAAAACTCAAAAATATACCAAAAAAAAATTGTTGCAAAAGTAAATAAGGAACTAAGTCAATTAAATACAAAATTTATTACGTGCCAATTTTTTTATTTTAATTCAGTTGATTTAATGGCAATATATATCTATCTTATATTTGTAAACTATTAATTTTCTTCCCAAAAACACGTGTTTAGTTTTCATATTTGACTTTAATTTTGGGGTTTTATGGTGTTGCAAAAGTATTAATACTAAAGCATTTAGATATAGATGAATGACTGTTAAAAAATTAAAACACAGTAAACTCAAAAGACAATGAAAAGGTAAATATAAAATATTTTCCCAATCATTGTCTTGGGGCACTTATGTGTTATGTTTGGTGTTTTATAGTTCTTTTAATCTATAAAAGAGGCCCATACAAACAACTAATCAAAGCAAAAAAGAAAGATATTATAATTTCTCTTTTATATTTTTCTCATATACTGTATTTTGATTTGTTCGTAATTGAAGCATAGGTACTATTTATTGCATTTTCTCTTTATTTCTTATACAAAAGATTCATTTTCTATCTCTTTTTTTCTTTAATAAATTTATGCTAGTTTTCAGGCAATATGTATATCTCGATTGAAAAACTATAATATTGGATGATTTTAATCATAGCTTCAAACTGTTTGGGATATTTTTCGTGCACAATTTTTTTAATACACATTTATTTATCCGTCATATTTTCATTCTGTTTATAATAAAATAACATGATAACTACAATTTTATGCAGAGATCATCTTCTCCGTCTCGTTACAATTACTCTTGATGGATCAAACCTCTGATAACACTCCTATGAACTCTACTCAAATCCCGCGTGATATTAGGAATAAGGGTTACAACAGAACCGATGACTCGTTGTCTAAATGGACACCGTTGACTCTTTTGCCAGCAGGGTTAACCTTTTTTCAGCCCTGGACCACGGTCCATGATGTTTCAGCGGTCACTGGTCTTTTATCCTTTCTCATCATCGATCACTTCTTCTTCGACCTTGTTCTGTGGTTCTTTACCAGCACCGTGGAGAATATAAACTCTTCAATTTATAGTAATCCTTCATGGCCTCCGATAGCCCTCCTATTTGGTTTGACAACAATCATTCAACGCCTCCGATGAGCTCTTCTTTTGGGTTTCCCATGATTCCCTCCGCAAGATCTAACCCCGTGATAGTCTCCCGCAATACTCTGCTGCCAAAAAGGCTCATAAATAGTCAAAAAGTGATATCACATGACTCTATTCGGTGAATGGATACAATATTACTGGATACGATTTAAAACGTGCCAAAAAGTAACTAAGATCATTGCGTAATTAAATTTCTAGGGTTTTGTCTTTATTTTACTCATTCGATGTATGGTTTTGAGATATTTATTTATATGGATGCTCATTCAGAAGTTTGGAAAAACCGACAGGCAGCTGCACGTTCAATGGAGAAGAGGGATCAGTATATTGATGGATTGGAACACAAAGAAAAGACTCTGAAGAATGTTATACATACATTGTCTCATCACTTAGCATTTTTTGAGGTTAGACATTTGTCACTTATCATATTAGCAATCATCTACTTGTCATGTCCAAATGGTTTCTGTAAGGACCTTGTTAAGTTTGTGTTGTTGGTTCTTGTAGAAAAATAAAACAGCGCTAATGACCAGGAATCGAATCATTCGAATCGAATCGAATGACCGGGAATGTCATCTTATTTTTTAACGAGACTTCTACAAGTTTTTGTTAATGCAATCTTCATCTACATCTTCCTCAAGGGCAATCTTTTCTATTAGTGACGAACAAATTTTGAATGACAAGATTCGTAACCAGGAAATGATCATTTATTTTTTCTTGGAGTTTGCAAATACTTAAATCTTTCCCATGGAATAAATATTTCATTTACCCCTGTTGGTGCAGCCAAAACCAATCAATTGGCTGCGGAAGCTCAACGGTTAAAGGAAGAAATAGCCTCGAAATAACAATTGAGTGCACAAGGCAAACTTTTTAATGTGGCAACAATCATAAACGAACAATTGAGTGCAGAAGTCAAACAACTGAAATTTTCCATTTTGTGAGGTGATGCAAAACCATATCGACATTAACAGGTCAAACATGCAGCCAATTAACAAAAAAATGTTGCAACAAGAAAATTTTGATCAATACAATCAGCCATACCCCCAGTCCGATCATTCAGATTAGCAAATGTAAGGTATTGGAGGTGGATTTGGTTACCATGCAAGCAAATTGATTCAAGTTATTATAGTTTTCTTTTAAGTTGTTCGATTTACTTTATCTAATTTTTAATATATTTCATTATGATTAGACATCCATCGAAATGTGTTTTTTGTCTGATCGAGTCCTTTTAAAAAAGTGTATTTTTATTGATTCGTTAAAAAAATATAAAAGTCCCAACGTAAAAATAAAAATGTTTTATTCTCGGATACTTGTTTTCCTCACTTGTTGATGATTGCTTGATTTTGTCAATCTTTCAAAGAGAAGTCTTTTTATTACCTTGTTATTTGCTTTACTGATTGCTGAAGACAGAAAGCATATATCACAAAGATAGATTTCCTTATTTCTTTATATCAATTTTTATGGATATATATTTTCTTCGATTTAGGACATTCAATCATTTTACATTAATCTTTGTTTTGCACCAACATTTGTATATATTTACAAGTCTCTTAACAAAGGTTTATTATACTCTCTAAAGCTTCCAACACTAATTAGGGTTTTGGTTCTTAAAATTTTGTGACTTCTATAATTTTCTTTTGGTTTTCTCATAAAATTGTGGAGATACATATACCAATATGATGCAGATTGTTAATTCTTCATCTGATACATCTTTTTTTACAATCCCAAAATAGATAAGCTCTAAATAATATTATGGTCTGCATGTCTAACATACTAATTCACTAGTTTTTAAGTAAACCAGTCGTAAGGGATTTAAAGATATATTTAAAAAATTTTAAACTGAAAAGTAAATGTTTATAATATGACATATTTATAGAATTTAACTTTGGTAATGGAGCCAATAGGCATTTTTGAAAAATGTGTACTTATATCTTAAAACTAAAAACTCAATTCTAGCAAATAATTCCTAAGCAAAACTATATAACGTGCCACATTAGTTATTATGCTGAATAAAAAACATGCCAAAATACAAAATTAACTCCACAGAAATAGTTAACAACACCCCAATTTAATTAACTATACACCAAAAAGTTCGAATCTAATGCCTTAGATTTGTAAACTGTGAAAATATTACCAAGATAATAACAATATTACTACCTGTATATTTAGTAAAATATATATAAAATCATGTCACATCGAAAAATCTATTTCGTTTACCTTCTAGTTTTTTCACATATTTACAATACATACACATGTAACTTAGAAATTACCGTATTTTAATTTTATATTAATGTATTACTAAAAATGTTAAAGGACCAAATAATAATTTAACATTTCGGACGGAATGTGAGGATGTTATCACAATGATTGATAGATCAAGGGAGTGGCAAAAAATCTAGATGGAGCTCAAAGAACTATCTCGCTTTGGATGAATCCATGCGTACTAAGAGACTTGACACAAAACCAAAAAATATACCCAAAAAAATTTATTGCAAAAGTAAATAAGGAACTAAGTTAATTAATTGCGAAATTTATTACGTGCCAAATTTTTTAATTTAATTCATTTGACTCAATGGCAATACATATCTATCTTATATTTGTAAACTATTAATTTTCTTCCCAAAAACAAGAGTTAAGTTTTCATGTTTGACTTTAATTTTGGGTTATAGATGAATGACTGTTAAAAACTTAAAACACATTAAACTCAAAAGACATTGAAAAGGTAAATATTAATTAGTTTCCCAATCATTGTTCTCGGGTACTTATGTGTTATGTCTGGTGTTTTATAGTTCTTAACACCTATAAAAGAGGCTTATACAAACAGCTAATCAAAGCAAAGGAGAAAATATTACAATTTTCTCTGATATTTGTTTTATATACTGTATTTTTATTTGTTCGTAGTTGAAGTTGAGGTACTCTTTATTGCATTTTCTCTTTATTTCTTAGTCAAAAGATTCATTTCTCTCCCTTTTTTATGCAATAAATTTATGACAGTTTTCTAATGACTGTCATAGCGAATATTGTTGATTCATTTGCCACCAGGGTCATCCTTGTTTTGCCCCGGACCAGGGTCCATGATGTTTTAGCGGTCACTAGTCTTTTATCCTTTCTTGTCATCGACCACTTCTTCTTCATCCTTGTTCCGTGGTTCTTTACCAGCACCGGTGGAGAATATAAACTCTTCAATTTATAGTAATACTTCACGGCCTCCGATATGGAGCCCTCCTGTTTGGTTTGACAACAATCATTCAACGTCTCCGATGAGCCCTTCTATTGGGTTTCCCATGATTCCCTCCGCGAGATCTAACCCCATGACAGTCTCCGGAAATACTCTGCCGCCAAAAAAGGCTCATAAACGGTCAAAAAGTGATATCACATGACTCTATTCGGTAAGTGGATACAATATTACTGGATATTATTCAAAACGTGCCAAAAAGTAACTAAGATCATTGCGTAACTAAATTTCTAGGGTTTTGTCTTTATTTTACTCATTCTATGTATGGTTTTGTGATATTTATTTATATGGATGCTCATTCAGAATTTTGGCAAACCATTAGACAGCTGCACGTTCAGAGGAGAAGAGGGATCAGTATATTGCCGGATTGGAACACAAAGAAAAGACTCTGAAGAATGTGATACATACATCGTCTCATCACTTAGCGTTTTTTGAGGTTAGACATTTGTCACATATCATATTAGCAATCATCTACTTGTCATGTCCAAATGGTTTCTGTAAGGACCTTGTTAATTTTGTGTTGTGGGTTCTTATAGAAAAATAAATCGGTGCTAATGACCGAGAATGTGGAACTGAAGATTCGAATTTAATCAATGAAGCAACATGCCAAACTTTGTGATGGTATGTCATCTTGTTTCTTATCGAGACTTCTACAAGTTTTTTGTTATGCAATCTTCATCTAAATCTTCCTCAAGGGAAATCATTTCCATTAGTAACGAACAAATTTTGAATGACAAGATTCTTAACCATGAAAAAATATATTTATTTATCTTGGAGTTAGCAAATACTTCAATTTTTTCCCATGGAATAAATATTTTATTTACCTCTTTTTGTGCAGCCATAACAAAGCAATTGTCTGCTGAAGCTCAACAGTTAAAGGAAAAAATAGCCTTGTAACAACAATTGAGTGCACAAGATCAACTGTTTAATGTGGCAACAACCATAAACGAACAATTGAGTGCAGAAGTCCAACAACTAAATTTGACAACTTGTGAGGTAATGCAAAACCATATCCACATTAACAGGTCAAACATGCAGCCAATGAACGAAAACATGTTGCAACAAGAAAACTTTGATCAATACAATCAGCCATACCCCCAGTCCGATCATTCCAATCAGCAAATGTAAGGTATTGGAGGTGGATTTGGTTACCACGTAACCAAATTGATTCAAGTTATTATAGTTTTTTTTAAGTTGTTCCATTCAGTTTATCTAATTTTTAATATCTTTCATTTTGATTAGACATCCATCTAAATGTGTTTTTTGTTCTATCGAGTCCTTTTAAAAAAATAGTGTCTTTTTTCGATTCGTTAAATTATTATAAAAGCCACAACGTGAAAAGAAAAAAGTTTTATTCTCGGATGGTTGTTTTCCTCACTTGTTGATGATTGCTTGATTTTGTCAATCTTTCAAAGAGAAGTCTTTTTATTACTTTGTTATTTGCTTGACTGATTGCTGAAGGCAGAAAGCAGATATCACAAAGATACATTTCCTCATTTCTTTCCTTGTATATCAATTTTTTATGGATATATATTTTCTTCGATTTACGACATTCAATCATTTTACATTAATCTTTGTTTAGCACCAACATTTGTATGTATTAATCATAAAACTGTGGAGATACATATACCAATATGATGCAGATTGTTAATTCTTCGTCTGGTACATCTTTTACAGTCCCAAAATAGATAAGCTCTAAAGAATACTATGGTCTGTATGTCTAATGTACTAATTCACTAGTTTTTCAGTAAACCTATCGTAAGGGATTTAAAATATATTAAAATTGTTCAAACTGAAAATGAAGTGTTTATAATCTGACATATATACACAATTTAACTTTGGTAATGGAGCCAATAGGCATTTTTGAAAAATGTGTACTTATATCTTAAAATTAAAACCTCAATACTAGCAAATAATACAATAGCAAAACTAAATAACGTGCCACATTAGTTATTATGGTGAATAAAAAACACGCCAAAATACAAAATTAACTCCATAGAAATAGTAAATAACACCCCAATTTAATTAACTATACACCAAATTAAAAACTCAATAATAGCAAATAATTGAATAGGAAAACTAAATCATGTGCCACATTAGTTATTATGGTGAATAAGAAACCCGCCAAAGTACAAAATTAACTCCATAAAAATAGTAAAAACACACCAATTTAATTAATTATAAATTTAACTATACTTGAATCTAATGCCTTAGATATATATATATATATATATATGTTATTCCTATTGAGTCAGCTTTAACTAGATTCAAAAATTTTAGTGTGTTATTAAATTTTATAGTTAATTAAACTGGTATGTTATTTACTATTTCAAAGGAGTTAATTTTGTACGTTGGCATGTTCTTTATTTACCATAATAACTAATTTGCATGTTATTTAGTTTTTTTTTTGAATATGATTTTAAATTATATTCAAGAAAACAACCTTTGTACAAACTAGTAATGTTCGAAAGAAAGCTCAAAAGTTTTGAGAATGATGGCATCGTTAAAACCCAATACCGGAAAACCCAATTGGGACAAAACCAGTATTGGGAAAAAGAGTACCATCAAATCCCAAAGAGCTGAAAAACTAACGTCGAAAATAAAATACAACAAAATGTGATAGCTAAATCGAAAATAGAGAAAAGTCTGCGGATGTGGAGGCTGAACCAAAGTTGCAGGCCGTCCAAGTACTTCCCTTGTGTTTTGAGTGTCGAGAGTCTATTCCGCAAAGATCTGTCCATATCCTTAGTAAGAGAGTTGTGGTCCCTTGGAATGTCTCTGTGCCTTCTCTTGTTGCGTTTCTGCCAAACCACATAGATCAAAGTTTGAAAGAGATACCTTAAGATGAATTGAAATGTGCCTCCAAAAGCCGATCCTGAAGTGTAGCCGATGATGGAGCCAAAGTGGTTGGTGTACCGCTGCTGTAGAATTCCAGAGGAGAGGATGGCCAGAGCTGGGAGGTGTACTTACATTCAAAGAAAAGATGATCTCGTGTTTCTATAGCTTGGTTACAGAACCCACAACCTGTGTTCATTCTTGTATTCCAAAAGGCCATTTGATCACCCGTCGATAGGCGATTATGAGTTGAGAATGAATGAATGAATAAGAATTTAGGTGTCGCCGAAGAGAACCACACTCCCTTGTACCAACTATTTCGTGAACCCCGAGACCGTAGCTGATCCCAAGTGTGTTTTGATGAGAACTCATCCTTGAAAATGTCAGTCTTGTGGCGCCAAAGATGAGAGTCTCGATCAGCACTAATAGTTGCTCTTATCTTGTCTATTTCCTCCTCTATGCTACTAAGAACTGTGCCTCTTCTTCTGGGCCTACAATGTGTAGCTAAAACCTCCGCTAAAGTAGCTGAGAGCCTGATCCCCGTATCAATACAACCTCTATCTCCCAACCTGTTGTGTAGCCTCCCTAAACTTGACCAATCGTCAAACCAAAACGAACAGTCCTCACCATTTCTCACCAATACTTTGTGGAAACCCTTGGCATGATCTCTATACTTTATTAGTTTACGCCAAATCCAGGAACCAGCCATTCTATTCATATTTACGGACCAAAATGAACCTGTTCGAATCAGATTTTCCTTAATCCAATTCACCCAAAGTGAAGCTCTCGCTGAAAAAATCCTCCAAATGAGCTTAAAACAGCTGACTTTGTTAGCCTCAGAGATAGATTTTAGACCAAGCCCTCCCTCTTCTTTTGGCCTACAAATATCCATCCATGCTATTTTGCTTCATGCAGGTTCAGGTCCGGACCCGACCAAAGGAATGCTGAGCATATCCTCTCGATCTCCCTGATACAAGAGCTAGGAAAATGAAACACAGCAATCCAAAAGTTCGTTAGACTAGCAATAACCGAAGTGAGAAGTTGAAGTCTACCCGCAAAGGAGAGAAATCGATGCTTCCATGATTGTATCTGGGAACGTATCTTGTCGATGAGAGGCTCGTAGTCCAGCTTAGACATTCGTTTAGTGATCATAGGAAGACCCAAGTACTTAACCAGGAGGACTCCTTCTGGCAGAGAGAAGCGTGAAACAATATCAGAACACTATTGGGGGGAGACGCCCGCAAGGAAAACATTAGATTTCTCGGGACTGATCTGGAGCCCAGAGAAACGCCCAAAAATGTGAAATAACTCGAGGATGGCAGCCACTGAACTCGGCTTCCCATCTCCAAAAACCAAGATGTCATCTGCAAAACAAAGATGAGTTACCTTCAAAGAACGGCATCCCGGATGATAGCCGAACTTCCCTGTCCTTGCTGCATTATTTAACATCAACGAGAGAACATTCATAGTAATAACAAATAGATAAGGAGAAAGAGAACATCTCTGTCGTAAACCTCTTGTACTAGAAAAATATCCAGCAATCTCTCCATTAACTTGCACCGAAAAAGATGGAGAGGTGAAACAAAGCTTGAGCCAATGTAGAAAACCGGGGGGGGGGGGATATCAATAGCTGAGAGAACGTCTAGCAAAACAGTCCATTCAACCGAGTCAAAAGCCTTGGAAATATCGATCTTAATCGCACAGCGAGAAGCTATATTATCCTTATGGTAGTCCCGAACCAACTCCGAAGGTAAGAGAATATTCTCCATTAGATAGCGGTCTTGAACAAAAGCGGACTGATTTGGCTCAATAAACCCATCAAGAATTCTTTTGAGCCGATTAGCCAACAATTTGGAAATGATCTTGTAAAGGACATTACAACAAGATATGGGATGAAAGTCGCGCATTGTAGTGGAGTCCGTCCGCTTTGGAATGAGAGCTAAAATGGTGGAGTTGATACCTTTGGGGAGAAAGCCGTAAGCGAAGAAAGACTTTACCGCTACAAGAAAGTCAGTCCGAATAATAGGCCAAGTTTCCTTATAAAACTCCATAGGATAGCCATCCGGTCCTTGAGATTTATTAGAAGGCATGGAGAAAAGGACCCCGGTAATCTCAGCATCTATGACCTCGGAGACCAACATCTCTTTGTCCGCACTTGAGCAGCGAAAAGTGAGGAGCTCTTCCAACTCCATTGTTGAGGCACCTGTAAAATCCTTTGGGTGGTTAGAAAATAAAGAGCTAAAGTACCTGACCGCTTCAGACTTGATACCCTCCTTAGTAGTTAAGATGCTCTCCTCGTGATCCACAATTTCCCGAATCATGTTCCGCGCCTGTCTTTCTTTCACCGCATTATGGAAAACCCTATTGTTTTTATCTCCAACATCTAACCAATGTAGCTTAGCCTTCTGCCTAAGGAAGCTCTCCTCAAGCATCAAAATTTTATCCCATCTAGCATAAGCAAGAGATTCCGCGGTACTGGTTTCCGAGGAGGGATGAGAAACGGTTGTAGTTTGGCAAGCGCACAGATCCTCAAACGCTTCTACAGCTTGTCTAGACAAGTGGTGAAGCTTTTGTCGACTTAAGTTAAGGATGAGAGGTTTGGGATTCTTTAATTTCTTCGAGAACCTGTAAAGAGAGGAAGTGGACAAAAAAAGGGGGCTGTGGATGCCCAGAACTCTGCTACCATAGGCATCAACTCCTGCAGCTTAGTTATCGCATTTGAAAATTTAAAAGAATTCTTAGGACGACATGTCATACCATGCAAGAGAACAAGCCCTCGCAGATGGTCTGAACAACCACCAGCCTCGAATTTTGTAAAAGCATGTGGGAAAGAGAGCAGTCATGCGTCATTCACCAAAGCACGATCGAGTTTTTTACAGATCTGTTCTGAATCCCACTTATTGCACCATATAAATAGCGGTCTCGAGAACGCCATATTCGTGAGAGAGCAGGACTGGACGGTATCCTGAAACGCCAACATATAAGTAATGGTTGAAGTTAGTGCACTACCTTAGTGTTCCGCGGACGCCAAGATATCATTAAAATCCCCAAGACAGAGCCATGGAGCCCCACTAAGGGCTAAGTCATGTTGTAGCATTCTGAGCTGACTCTAAAGCTGCTGGCGATCCTCTACTAAGTTGGAGGCATAGATAAAAGTACAAAGGAACATAGGCGAACCATCGACTTGAACTGAGCAAGAAATCATTTGATCTGTTTTGGTTAAGACTCTTAAGTCCACACTCTTGTCCCAAACTACCCAAACACGGCCGAGGTGGTGGTGCTCATAATTGGAAGTATAGGACCAACCAGGAAAAGCTGTCGAAACTACAGCAGGAGCGTGAGCTTCCGTAATCCGAGTTTCCAACAGTCCTCCAAGTAAAATCTGATTTGAATGAATCCAATTGCGAATTTGCAGACTGCTTTCTTTTCTTATTCAGGCCCCTAATATTCAAGAAGAAGACTGACAACAATGTTTTTTATTTTGCTTCCGTCGTCCGACACCACCAGGGACTGTCTCTGGTAATCGATCTGAGAGTGTTGAGGAAGCTGATTTTTTTGTTTTGAAGTTCTAGTGAGATAAGTCCTAGGACCCTGATCATCCTAAGTGTGTTATTTAGTTTTGCTATTAAATTATTTGCTAATATCGAGTTTTGGATTTTAAGATATAAGTACACAATTTTCAAATATGCCTATTGGCTCCATCATCAATGTTGAATTCTATAAATCCTATCATGTCAAATTATGAAGACTTATTTATAAGTTTGAAATTTTAAATATATATTTAAATCCCTTATTACCTGTTACTGAAAAACTAGTGAACTTTTACGTTGGACATACAGAACATAATATTCTTAAAAGAGAAATACGACTAATGTCGGTGGAGTTTCAACTCTATTTCTGCCGTTGCAGCCATTAAAAAACTGTAGGAACTAATGGTAGTGGATAACAGAAGAATTCAAGTGCCGATTATTAGAGCTTATCAATTTTGGGATTGAATAAGACAATGTACGAGATGAGAAATTAACAGTTTTTATCACCACCATTTTCTAAGAAAATCAAAACAAAAATGTAAAATTCACAAAATTTGAAGAAGCAAAACCCTAAATAATGTTGGAAGCTAAAGAGAGTATAATAAATATTTTTTAAATACTTATTAATATATACTTATGATCTCTGCTTTCTTTATTTCTTCAGCAATCAACAACGCAAATAGCAAATTACTAAATGACTTCTCTTTGAAAGGTTTACCAAAGCAAGCAATCATCAACATGTCTGGAAAAGAAACATTCGAGAATAACACTTTCTTTTATTTACGATGGGTTTTTAATATGTAATTTAATAAATGGATAAAGAAAAAAAGACATAATTGTTTTTATAAATGACTAGATAAACATAAGAGACATTTAGATGGATATTTAATCGACATGACAGAAACTAAAAATTAGACACACTGAATAAAGCAACTTAAAAAAACTAAAATAACTTCAATCAAATAGCTTGCATAACGACCAAATCCACCTCCAATTCCTTACATATGTTGATTTGAATGATCAAAACGGGGGTGGTGGTGGTGGTATGGCTGATTGTATTGATCGAAGTTGTTTTGTTGCAACATTTTTGACATTTCAAAGTCGTTGTGGTTTTGCATCACTCAATTATTGTCAAATTCAGCTGTTGGAATTCTGCACTCAATTGTTCGTTTACGGTTGTGTTGGACTTATGCACTCAATTGTTGATTCAAGACTATTTCCGCCTTTAGCTGTTGTGTTTCACCATTGATTTTTTTTATTATGGCTGCACCAATAGAGGTAAATAAAATATATATTTCATGGGAAACATTTAAGTATTTAATTTTCTCCAAGATAAATAAATGTATAATTTCTGGTTAAGAATCTAGTCATTGAAAAATGTTTCGTTACTATTGGAAATGACTGCCCTTGAGAAAGGTCTAGAAGAATATTGATATCTATTGTTTTTGGTCGGGGCCTGATTTAAATCTTCGGAAATCGAAACTAGCTTGGACGGAGGTTTGTAGACCAAAGGATGAGGGAGGGCTAGGTATTAGGTCTCTCTCTGAAGCCAATAAAGTCAGCTGCTATAAACTCAATTGGCGAATCGTTTCGGCTCGATCATCCTTGTGGGTGAATTGGATCAAGAAGAATCTAATCCGAGTGGGGTCCTTCTGGTCGGTAAGCGAGCATACCACCGCTGGTTCTTTGATTTGGCGAAAGCTTCTCAAATACAGAGGCTAGGCAAAGGGCTTCCAGAAGCGAGCATAGCCTAAGCGAGCATAGCCTAAGCTTATCAATCTCGTTCTCTGGTTTGATGATTGGTCTCCCATGGGGCGCTTACATGAGTCGTTGGGAGATAGACGTTGCATAGATATGGGCATGAAGATCAACGCTACGCTGGCGGAGGTTTTTGATACTCATAGGAGACGCAGAAGAAGAGGCAGGATTCTAAGCACTATTGAGGACGAGATTGATAAGCTTAGGCTATCTAGAAGCACCGATAAAGACACCCAAATTTGGCGCCATAGGAAGGACGTGTTCAGGCACGTTTTCTCGGCAAAGCACACATGGTCTCAGCTCCATTCACATACGGCCATTAAGGACTGGCACCGAGGCATGTGGTTTCCCTCAGCCACCCCAAAATTTTTGTTCATCGTCTGGCTAGCAATACATAATAGGTTAACCACGGGAGATCGTATGGTTCTTTGGACTCAAGGAGCTGACTTGGCTTGCTGTTTTTGTAATCAGGTATTGGAATCTCGCGACCATCTGTTTTTTGATTGCAGGTTTACCTCCCACATTTGGAACAAGCTCTCTAGCGACTTACTACAACACAGCTCAACCGGCCATTTTGCCTCCATTGTTGTTCTCCTAACCGGACCAGGACTTGGACGTACACACCGATTCATCTTAAGGTACCTTTTTCAAGGTACGGTTTATTCCATATGGCAAGAGAGGAACAGAAGACGGCATGGGGACCAGCCTAAAGACGAGCACACCATCATCAAAGAAATCGACAAGCTCATCCGAAATAGATTATCTACACTTCAAGGTCACGGGAAGTACATGGATGCTCTCCAAACTTGGTTTAGCATCATTACAACATGAGTTTGAATTGGTTGTTTTGGACTCTTCTTTTTGTAATGTTTTGGTTTATTTTTTTCAGCTCTTTGGGATATGATGGTACTCTTTTTTCCAATTCCGGTTTTGTCCCAATTGGGTTTTCTGGAATTGGGTTTTAACGAGGCCATCATTCCCAATATTTTCGAGCTTTTTAAACATTCGGTCCACACTTGTTGTATAAAAGGTTTTTTTTTGAATATAATTTAACATAATATTCAAAAAAAAAAAAATTTGTATGAAATTCGATGAAACTATTGAAAATCATAGTCCTGAATAGGTCTCCATCGCCTAACACTTTAAACCCTTGAACTTACTTTACTTTTTTTTTTTTGAATAATATGTAAAATTATATTCAAAAGAAAAACCTTTTTGACATAATATGCAACCTTGTTCTGAAAATAGAAATTAGAATGAAGCTCTTATAGAATATCGATAAATGACGGTCTCGTTAAAACCCAAGAAATGGAAAACCCAGTTGGGACAAAACTATTCCCCGGGAAAAAGAGTACACGTCGTTTACGATTGAGCTTAGAGGCTAAAAATATGACTAATAGAGTGACTTTAGATCCTTGTTGCATACCAGACTTGAATCCCATCCAACATTTTGCCTTGCGTCTGTAGGGTCGATAACCTGTTCCTAACTGCCAGCCCTACTTCTCGTGTCAATCTCCCAACGGAGAGGGGTGTTTCTCCATGTCTTCGTTTATTTCGTTCTGTCCATATACTGTAAGTGAGGGCTTGAAAGGTGTACCTGACGATGAAGTTCTTTGTCATCTTGTTGTTCCTAAAATGGAGCGTCGCCATCAGCTCTTGAAAACGGGATGTGAAATCTTGACGAAGCAGACCATAGGCTAAATTGTGCCAGACTTGAGATGTGAAGTGACAGGAGAAGAAGAGATGGTCATGAGTCTCTATAGGCTCTGCACAAAAAACACACTTTGCCGAGGCATTAGGTGACCAAACGATCATTCTATCCCCTGTAGACAATCTGTTCTGAGCCGCTAGCCACATAATAAAAGAGTTTTCGGTGTTGCATGCGGAAACCACACCGCTTTATACCAAGTGTTTGGGCTTCTTACCTTGCGTATTTGATTCCAGGTTTCCTTTGATGAGAACTGAGATTTGTACATGTCCACTTTGTGTCTCCAAAGGGCTCTGTCCTCGTCAAGATAACCCCCATCCCTTACCTTAGTTATTTCAGCTTCAATTTGTGCTAGGACTGGTGGCCATCGTCGCCTAGGCCTGTGGTTTTGTAGCACGTCCAACACTGTATCTCCAGTCTTTACTCCCATATCTATAAAGCCCCTCTCCCCTAGCACTTCAAACAATCTTCTAAGTGGGCACCATTCATCATACCAAAAAGAGGTTCTAGAGCCATTGCGTACCTCAATTTTATGGAAGGCTTTTGCCGAGTGCCGGTATTTTAGAATCTTTCGCCATATCCATGATCCTCTAGTCTTTGTAGCGTTCTTCGACCAAAAAGACTCTTTTCGGATCAGGTTCTTCTTTGTCCAATTTACCCATAGCGAGTCTTTTGATGAGACTAGCCTCCATATTAATTTGTAGCAATTCACCTTGTTCGCCTCAACTAAAGACTTAAGACTAAACCCCCTTCTGGTTTGGGTCTACATACGTCCTCCCATGCTACCTTTGATTTTCTCGTGTTTAAAGCCGGACCAGACCACAGAAAAGCTGAGCTAATCTTTTCTATCTCCCTTATGCATGCTCTTGGGAGCCTGAAAGCTGCAATCCAGAAGTTCGTTAGACTTGATATCATAGAGGATATGAGTTGCAGCCTACCCGCAAATAAGAGGAAGTAGGGGCTGGTAGTCCACAGGGGACATCCTCTTCGTTAGGAGATGGAGCCCTAGATATCTTACAGGAAGTGCTCCAACCTCGAAGGAGAAGTCATTCAGCGATTCCCTGACACCCGGCAAAATACCCGTGATAAATAACGTTTTTTCTCCAAACTTATATCCAGTTCAGATAGCTGAGTAAATCTTTTGAAGACCTCTAGTATCCCATTGATTGGGCGAACCTTTCCATCCATAAACACCATAATATCATCTACGAAACAAAGGTGCGTGAGATTCAAACTCCTGCGGTTAGGGTGATAGCCAAAATCACCATTTTTTGCTGCCTTATCAAGCATGAGGGAAAGAAAATTCAAGCAAAACACAAAGAGGTAAGGGGATAGAGAACATCCCTGGCGTAGTCCTCTCTCGCTTCCGAAGAAACCAGCCAGCTCCCCATTGATCTGGACTAAGAATGAGGGGGTGGTAACACATAGCTCGATCCATTTTATAAATGTTTCCGGTAACTGTATTTGTCGGAGCAGCCTGATAAGAAACTTCCACTTTACCGAGTCAAACGCTTTCTTTATATCGACCTTTATGGCGCATCGTGAAGATATGTCCGGCTTGTGATAATCCTTCACTAGCTCTAAAGCAAGGAAGAGATTTTCCATCAGGTATCTGTCTTTAATGAAGGCTGTCTGGTTCTGAGATATGAGACCCGGGAGAAGACTTTGAAGGTGGTTTGCTATAACTTTCGAGATCACCTTATACATCACATTACAGTAAGATATTGGTCTGAAGTCACTCATCCCTAGAGTCCCTGATCTTTTGGGAATGAGAGATAGGATCGTTGTGTTTAGTCCCTTCGGCAAAAACCCAAACGCAAAGAAGGACTTTACCGCTATAGTTAAGTCATTCCCTATGGTAGACCACATCTCCTTATAGAACTCAACCGTGTATTCCTCTAGACCTTGGGATTTGTTTTGTGGCATTGAGAAAAGGACCTGTTTCACTTCTAGTGCTGTAACCTCTGAGACGAGCTCACTCCCTAATTCCGCTGAGCATGTATAGACCATAACACGGGGAAGCTCCACCTCACTTTCCTCTGTTTCATTCAAAGCCGGGAGTTTGAAAAAATCTGTGTAGTACCTGACTGCTTCGGCCTTTATCTCCTCTTTCATCGAAAGAATTTTATTTGTTGAGGATCTTATTTCAAATATCGCATTTCTCGCTTCTGGCTCCTTGATTGCATTGTAAAAAAAACGATTGTTCTGATCTCCCACCTTAACCCAATGAAGCTTCGCCTTCTGCCGTAAATAACTTTCTTCTAGGCCTGCCAGTCTCTCCCAAGCCGTATAAGCTTCCTCTTTCCTTTGTGTTAAGAGATGAATCCTCTGCCTACTGAACTCTCTGATTATTGGCTTGAGCTGTTTTAGCTTCTTTGAAAACCTGAATAAAGCTGATGTGGAGGGATAGAGAGCCGTCGTGTTCAGCCAATACGTCTCCACCAGCTCCTTAAAGCCTGTCGCAGCCAAGACCGCGTTGACAATTTTAAAGGGGGCTCTCGGCTTGTGTGGAGTGCCATACAGTGAAATAAATCCAAAGACATGATCTGAGCATCCCCGACCCTCAAACCTGCAGTACGACCTCGATGATCTCTGCATCCAGCCATCATTCACAAGGGCTCGATCAAGCTTTTTACATATTAGTCCCTCATCTCTTTTGTTGCACTAAGTAAAAGCGGGACCGTGAAAAGTCATATCCACTAAGTCGCAATGCCTCACTGTCTCCCGAAAGTCCATCATACCTTGATAGTTAATGTTAGCTAAGCTAGATATCGAATGTTTCGAGATGTCCAGGATTTCGTTAAATCCCCCGCACACAACCATGGCAAGCCTCAAGTTCTGACCTCATCTCTGTGCGCCATTAGATCAGCCCAAAGAGCACGCCTTTCTTCCAATGAGTTTGATGCATATACAAAGGTGCATATCAACTCCTCCGAGTGTCCCTGGATCTTAATAAGACAAGATAGCATTTGACTTGTCTTGCAGATCACTGACAAAGAGACCGACGTACTCCATACCACCCATATACGACCAAGTGAATTAAACTCGTAGTTTGATTCCATGGACCAGTCCTTGAAGGCAGATTTCACGATTGGTACAGCCTTGTCTTTCACCACTCTAGTTTCCAGTAATGCTCCAAAGCTCAATGAATTCTTATTTATCATCTCTCTAATGATTGAATGTTTTCTCAGTTTATTGAACCCTCTGATATTCCAAAAGAAACCCGACATTATTGCTTTTTCCTTTGGTTCTTTCTTCCTAATGTACTCGGGTTTTTTCCCCCGGCTTGTTGGGATGGCAGTCTCTACGACTTTTCTGATCTGGGTATGGGGACTCTCTTTTGCGACACTGTTTCTGGGGTTTCCCGCGATTCCACCATATTCGCGTCGGTTTCCAAAAAAATTTCCTGTTCTAATAACACAGAATCTGGAACAGGGACCTCTGCATTTAGACTCTGCTCACTTTCCTTCACCAAGGGCTCAGAACATTCCTCCGAGTTCTTAAGCTTCTTTAGAGTTTCAGAGCTTGAGACAGAACTTAGATTTTCATTTTCTCTCACTTTTAGGCTTCCCGTGTTCCTGTGTATCATAGTTTTTGTTGGGACTACTTCCAACATCTCAGGTGAGACCCGTGTTATCGTCATATTCTTCTCTGCTCTGTCCGAGTTGCCTGCCCTTGTGATTTCCTCAAGCATATCTCCCACCACCTTAAACACACTTAATACAGGTGAAGCCTGCAGCTTCATCTGCTTCTTCTCCTTTGGTGAAAACGATAAAGTAGCCTCTGTTTTTTCCTCAGACGAACTTCTTATAGTAGAAGATGCATGTACCTTCATCTTTTCCTCTTTTTTTCCCCTCTATGATCTGCTCCGAGTCGGCTACTGACCCCTCTGAGATTCCTCTAGTCTCCTTATTTCCTGGTTCTCGTGACAGATATTTTCCAGGGATCAAAGCATGAGTCAGCTCTTTACCTCCTTTGCCGAGTGTGCGATTCTCATCATTCAGGTCTTGAAGAATTTCGAACCTAGATGGAGAAGCTATCCTTACCTCCCCATACACTAACTCTTTCCTCCCAGCCTTCGTACTCTGCACTTGTGAAACCTTTTTCCAACCATTTCCATGATCCACGGGTGATAAAGTTGGTTCCCTGAGCTCACTCTGCAGGTTTTTTGCGGCTACTACAACCTCCGGAACAGGTAAGGTTGCCTGCACTGATTCCGATTACACTGTCACTGTTGTGGGCTCTACTATCTTCCCTTGTGTTCTAAGTTTTCCCAGACAGCCTGTCTCCAAATGCCCCCATTTTCGACAGCTCGCACACCTCATAGGAAGCAAAGGATATTCAAATTTTACTTCAAACTCCTCTCCTTTTACTTTGAATTTATAACTGTGTGGTAAATCCTTTCTAAGATTCATGTCAATAAAAATCTTTGCTTCGTCGAAATTTGTAACAATCTCTGTTTCTTGATGCAGTCTTAAAGGAAAACCCACCGGGCTCGCGACGAAGCTGAGGCCCTTCCAAGAGAAAAGTGCTAGAGGAATGTTCTTGATCATTACCCACATCGGCATCGAGGTTAACGCCGGCTGCTCCTCCTCCTTAAATGGGGTCCACTTAGACACTAGCATGGGAATATCGCAGATATTCCACATGCCCCTTCATAAAACTCTAGTTCGACGTTTGCGTTCCGAATTCGAAACTTAATCGACGTTTCATTAACCACATACGCGTCGATCTTGATGTTTTTATCTCCCAAGTTCCATATTTTATTGACTATGACATAGACTTTCGTCACATGTGGTGCCGATGAAGCAAAATTTCCGATCAAGAATTCTTCCCAGAGAGGTGGAGCATTGTCAAATACTTCGTCTGGAACCGTTACCACCTGTCTGCCCTCTGTCTCCGAGACCGTATAGTTAAAGCATTTTAGCGATGGCCGACGAACAATATTTGCCCAAGATTTAGAAGCTACCTGAGGCTTATTCATACCACCCTCAATGTTGGTACCCTCAGCAACTACTACACGTTCAGTAGCCTCAGTCCCCCCTGTCTCTTCCCTGTCTTGCTCACCCTTCCCAGCTCTGAGCGCCTCCCCTGCATCTTGGCTCAGTGGAACCCTTTCAACCATTACACATGTGTTACGAAACAGCGCTGATCAGGCTTCCGTTGGTGACATGCTTCTGAAGCCCTGGTTTCACCTGGTTATCCTCGGCCTCTGTATAACCTGAGAGAAATCCCTCCCTCCCTGACTGATCTTGAGGGGTGACCAAAACCCTCTGACCTGCGTGAATCCCCTTCGCGATTCCTCCTACTCTGTTTTCCGGTGACATAACAGATGCAGCCTCTGCGACCGACGACGCGAACTCATCCCCACTTTCCCCCTCTTGAACCATAAACCCCGATACTGCGACAACGGCTTTTTGCGGCGCCGCTGTCATCCTCCAACGCACTGAAAAAACCCTTCCTTACAGTTGTCTTTTCTACTAACTGTAAATTACTTACTTTACTCTTTAATTGCTTTAATTTTAGTTTCGAAAACCCAAAATACCCACTATAATATCAGTTGTATGGAAAAAAGGTTATTTAAATACCACACTATCTTAAAATAATGCCAAATTAGAACTATGTTAAACTAATAATTAAATTTGTTAGTTATGTTAACTAAACGGAAAAAAATCAACCTGCTTGATTAAAAGGATTTTATTTGATTTATTCATCTGTTTTTGTCTCTCTCTCTTCTCTTTTTTACTCGAAGAGACCATACCAAAAAAAAAGGGGGGGTCTCTGTGAACTTTATTGCCTCATGTGAACTTTGTCAAGCTTCACCTGAACTAACAATTGAATAAATAACCAACTAAACACATTAATTGTCTACAAAAATGAACTTTCTTGAAATTTCTTTGTAAAAACGAAACGTTTGGCATTACGTTCCATTACTTGCCTCCTAATACCCTGTAACATATCAACCATTGGCTTTTTCCTCTCATTTCCAATGGTTTTATTAAAGCTTTCAGACAAGTTGTTTAAAACATAATTGCAACACGAGCCTTAAAGAACGATCAAGACCATGTAGTTGGTCTTGCAAGAAGCAATTTAGGTTGAGCTGGTCGGCGAGGACGATGAGTTTTGCGAGTCCTAAGGTGATGGAGGCAGAAGCATCATCAAAGGTGAGGACACAGATGCGGAGGAGAAGAGAGCAAACATGCCTGAAGAAGGTGGCGAGGAGAGCGAGTAGGATCAGAGAGACTGAATCGGAGGAGACGTTGGAGAGATGACCTTCTAGTAGTCCCATCTCAGTGTCTGATTAAAATTGAATTATAGGGATTTGATTTTTTTTCTTTTGGTATATGGTCTCTTCAAAAAATCCCGACTTAATCTCAGTGTGTGTCTCTAAGTCCGAACAGAGTTGCAGAATAGAGTTAGGTAACACCGATGGAGAGTTCTCCACTGGAGAGAAAAGACATGGAGAACGCACAACAGAGTCTTGGAGAGTCACCCCAGAGACCGGAGGAACCACCGGACCCAACGTCGTCACCCGCCCTGATGGCCGCGCCGGCATCGTGCTGCGCAAGAGTTGCAAAACCCTCGAAATCGCCTTAGTATCGCACTTTCCTTATTTGAAAACACACTTTTTTGATTCAATTTTAATCAGAAAACTTGAATGTGCGGTAAGAAAACTTAAAAGACAATAACACATGGCCGAAGGAAGTAACCCATACCAAGTTGGTCTCAACATCGGTCAACACTGACAAGTTCCAGCCCTTGATGAGCATGGGCAGCCTCTTCACTATGAAGAAGTCAATCCAATCTTTGAACATGCACAACTCGTAGATGGAGAAAATATCTATCCTCTGGTTGGACTAGAACGAGCGACACGTGATGCTGGTCACTTAGGCACATGAGACAACCTCAGTATGCCTCCTCAACAAGCCGATAACTTCATCAACATTCAGCAACAAGCTCGTGATGATGTTAGACAAACCGCTTACATACCCTTGTTGAGAAGAAGAACAATCTCTGATTATGATACTCGGAATCAATATCTTCAAGATTGTTTTGTTATCAGCATTCCTCACCCACCAAGACAAGACTTTGAGATTAAACCTCAAACCATCACCTTAGTGAAGCAAAACCAGTTCCATGTACTCTTTACGAAACCTCCCATGTATCATATCGATATTTTTGAAGAAATTTGTGGCACAATAAGAGTAAGTGGAGTGCCTGAATGCTACATAAAGTGTAAGCTTTTTCCTTTCTCTCTTGCTGAAAAAGCACATAGGTGGTTAAAGTCTTTACCGGCTGGATCGATTACTACTTGGAGAGGATGCAAGACTGCTTTCCCAACCACTTCTATATAAAGTCTCGATCTAATCTTCTTAGAAACAAGCTACAAGGATTCCAGCAAGGACCGGAAGAAGAACAATCTCTGATTATGATACTCGGAATCAATATTTTCAAGATTGTATTGTTATCAGCATTCCTCACCCACCAAGACAAGACTTTGAGATTAAACCTCAAACCATCACCTTAGTGAAGCAAAACCAGTTCCATGTACTCTCTACGAAACATCCCATGTATCATATTGATATTTTTGAAGAAATTTGTGGCACAATAAGAGTAAGTGGAGTGCCTGAATGCTACATAAAGTGTAAGCTTTTTCCTTTCTCTCTTGCTGAAAAAGCACATAGGTGGTTAAATTCTTTACCGGCTGGATCGATTACTACTTGGAGAGGATGCAAGACTGCTTTCCCAACCACTTCTATATAAAGTCTCGATCTAATCTTCTTAGAAACAAGCTACAAGGATTCCAACAAGGACCTTTCGAGTCTTTTCATGGATCATGATAGGATTAAAGGACTATGATCGCCATTTTTTGGGTGGTCTCTCTTTCTTTATAATCATCTCTTTTAAACTTAGAGAAGTAGCACAATCTTTCACCCTTGAGCAATTATTTATTTTCTAAAGTGTTCTATAAGAGCTTTTGTATCAACAAGACTCTTATTGGGTTTATCCACCTTTTGTCCTTTATTCTAATCACTATCTCCCAATCTTGATTACTATCCAACCCTAAGCTATCATTATATTCTTAAGCTAAATGGAAGAGATCACTTGTTGTTCACCTTCTCTAAGGATTTTGCTAATTTAAGCACACAAAGAGGCCTCATTCAATCAAAAAGCAACGGACAAAATGAAAAGATTAGGTGATAGGTGGGGAATTATCGTAATGATGAGGATAGCTACTTGAGTTAACATGAGAGTGGAAAAACGGATACTATAACTCAAACATTTTTCATTAAGACCATGCTAATGCATTTCAAACTCTAAAAGAGATAATTAATGTTAAATTAAAGTCAAATAAGATAGAATTGGAATCAATCTAAAGCAAGTTTTCACTAAGAAAAAGACAGTCAAGCCAAGAGTTTAAAGCATGGTTGATCCTTAACTTCGATATCGCTCAAATGCATTAAAGAACTTCTAATCACGACATTAAATCAAACACTTAAGTTAAAACTCATCAAGGAGATCATTGTTCCCTATGCATATGCAATGTAATCCTATATGCCCTAGACTCAATCTTAATAATAGGAATTAAAATGCAAACTACATGAATTTTTTAATGAAATATGACTATGTATGATGCATGACTAAAAACACACAACACAAGAAAAATAAGATACAAAAAACACAAGATCAAATGACAAGAACCTCGCCCCCAGAATTAATTCACACCATCTTAGTGGGAATTAAGCCAAAGAGAGAGTGAAAACACAAATAAACTCAAAGAAGCAAATAAAGGATTCAAAAGAAAAAAAATGGTACATTGGAGGTTTGAGATTGAGGAGCTTGGTCCTCCTTATTCGTTGCTTGTTTAATGCACTAGCTTGACATGGGACCGGCTTGGGAGAGTTCCCAAGGGCATGTTTAACATCACTAGCTTGATGGTTGCTTCCTCCTTCCTACTTATACACCTAAGAGATCAAGATCACAAGAAAGCGAAGGAAAAATATTAGCAAAAAAAGAAAGTAAAAAGCTCTAGTCTAAATTTGAATCCTAACTCTAATGGCAATCATTTAGTCTCTGACAACGTCACCAAATTGATAAGCACATTTTAAAATGGTACAATTATCAGATCGTGCATTGTAGCACTTTAGGTATCAAACCACAAAGACTAAAGATCACACAATGGAGATTAGAGATACAAACTAATATAGAGCAAATGGTTTTGGGTGATAAAAAAATAAATGAAAAGAAGAAATGCAAGAAGTAAAGTAAAAAAGCATTGGACCATGGGTTTTACTATCTAGATAATGGATTGACAATCAAACAATAATGCAAGAGATTGCATTAAACACCATCCTAAAACATGTAACTCACAAATATGACTAATCCACTTCCATGACACTAATCACTTCACTAAGCATTCAATCATCCACAACTTTTGTTTGCAATCAAATAATCAATGAGCATTAATAACAACTCCATTACGTACACTAAACACCCTAATCATCAATTCTCTTTGGCTAGGTACGTAAAGCTCATAAAAAGTTTTGTTCACCGTTTCATCGAATACTTTCAGGGCGTAAAATCCTATATCTGTAGATTTTGAGAGATCAAGTCAAAACTACCATTAAAAACAACCTAAATGAAGGATCTAACATTGCCCATGATCTAACTAAAAATCTAAGAATTAAGTACAAGGAAAAGGAAAAGGAAAGAGATACACTTGAATAAATAAAGATTGAAGTGAAGAATTCTTCACTAGAGTGGAATAATATGATGAAGATCAATCCAAATAATCAATACGAGAGTTTTGATCTGAAACCAACTCTATAGAGAAGAAAATTTAGGTTTAAATTTATTTTTACAAGTATTTATAGGGAAGGAACAAAAGCTAAACGGAGCAGCAGGTGGCGGTCTGATTTCCCAATTTGGGCTGCCAATAGGTGCACCATGTTGAAGCTGGAAACGGTGGCTTGCGGATGGGACCACCATAAATGCTCCATGAGATGGTTGGTGGTCACCACATATGACATCTAAGGGCTGAATCTTCAGGTTCCGTCATATGATAAAGATTGAATGAGTTTCTTCTCCACATTTACACGAAATATAAAGAAGAGGAATATATAGGTTTCGAGACTAACATGAATTATCTTGATAACCATTAAATAAAAATCGGAAATAAAAACATTAAAACATAAGTTTAAACAAGTTTGAAAATAAGAAATAAGGCTCCTCTTAGCCGCGTGAAGAGAAGAGATATATAGGCCTTGTATCGTGACTTTGAAGATGTGAATAAGGCCTTGGTCTTCTTAAGCTAACAATGGGAAATGGTGGAGTGGACCCTTTGCCTCATTAAAAACCTTATCGAGAAAACCCATTGGGACTAAGGGAAAAAGAGCACAAAGAATACACTCTTCCCATTATTAAGCTTAGTCGGCTTGTATTTAAACCAAAGTGTTTTAATTAGCCTTGATGTCTTTGTCTTGATGATGTTGGCTCCATAGATTGAGAAGTAGTCCTCCGATTGTTTCTTTGAAAGACTTGGTGTTTGAACGGTTCATGGGACCGGTTGGCATTGCTAGATTCTCCTCAGTTCCATGCCTTTCTTTTGATCCATTAAGCTCTGGTTCAAGCTCTTCTCCTTGTTCCATACTTCTTATGCTCTTTATTATCATATCATCCTCTCCCACTTGAAAAGAATTTATCCTCAAATCCGCTTCATCTGCAATATAAGGAACAAGATTAGAAATGTAGAAGCTATAACTTACGTTATACTTACCTTAGAAGTTGAGTTGGTAGGTGTTGTTGTTGATCCTAGGTGTTATCTTGAATGGTCCGTCAATTCTTGGTATCAACTCGGATTTTTTTCTCAAGTGAACCCACACTAGGTCACCAACTTCAAAGACCATTCTTTGCTGTGACTTGTTGGCTTGTTGATTAAAGTACCCTCCATATCCAAATATCCCAAAATATGGCTAAATGTATGGTGGTTTGCTTCCATCAAATCTAGTTTTGTAAAAATAATGTGACGAGGCTTATTTTTTCTTTCCTTGATTAGTAGCATATTCCTCACTACTATCCATTTTAACTCCAGCACCTAAAGTGTTGCTCTGGTCTCATGAAATCTTGTTTATAATCAGTTTTGTTTCTCCTTTGTTTCTAGTACTACGAAAGACAGATTTCACAATCATTGGTAAGATATCAATAAGATTTTCTTGCTTTTTTACATCTAGTATATTCTTCTTGATGCATGCTACTTGTCTTATTTTGAGCTTGTCTTCTTTGAAAATCTTTCTTCTTGAGAGAAACTCAAGTTCCTTGCACTTCGTTGTATCAAAAGATCACTTAACAAGCATCGTAACAAAAAAGTGAAATTTATCCAGCAGCCCTTGTCCAATGCAGAAGTGGTAGAAGTTACGTTGATGACTTATAAATCTATACTCGTCAATGTCCATCTTTGCTATATCTCCACACACATAATCACACTGTACTTTGTCTTATTTCTTTTTCACTAGATTAACAAAATTCTTCAATAACAGCTCCGGTCTTGTGTTGCTAACTGTGAGCTTCACACTAGTGCTATTGGATAAGAACACCTTGATGCATCTTATAAGATTTATCTTAGAAAAGATATTAAACCCATGCAACTCGTCAAGAAAATACTTTAATTTAGAGATAGGGTATCGATACTTGACGTGATACTTTTGATAGCTCGCTAGTCCTTCTGGTTGTATCCGGGATGAACAATAATTGTGTTCTGGACATTGATTATTACTTTCTTCTAAAAACATTATGGCATTATGGTCTTGAAAGGAGGCTTCTGGGGGATAGAACAATTGTTTGATTTCCCAAGCTGAGTTACACTCTCTTCTATTCTTAATTCTGATCATCTCGAGAATTCCTTGGTCAAGAAGATGTTGTCTACTTTTTAACTTCGCAACAAAGGATTCAGAATATGGCCATAATCCAGCCCAGTCCTTTTTGAGAAAAACATTATGTTTTCCATACAGTGGGGTGTTGGTATCACCCTCCAGCTTTTGTATACCAGATTCGTAGGGGCTTTTCCACCATGGGATTTAAAACTTGATTGCAAACACGTCTAAGGAAAGAATTGACAAGAAACATACTCTGTTATATTGAGAAGGATGCGGATGTCTAGCATTTCCAACTTTATCCGAGTAAAAGACTTATTGTTACGTCCTCCTCCGATCAATCAGAAATTATTTTTCTTGGCTTTTTCGTGAAAGTTAGTCTTGATATTGGAACGAGAGTCATCTTTCTTCCCTTGGAACGAGAGTCGTCTTTCTTCCCTTGAACTCAAATGTAAATCCATCATGGATGACTCTCCGATCTGATTGCCATGGTCTTCCAAGGAATATGTGACCAGCTTCCATAGGTAGGATGTCACATAAAACTTCATCTTTGTGTTTACTGATGACAATAGGTACGATCACTTGATGCTTCACCTTCATTTCTACACTATCATTGAGCCATTGGAGATCATAAGGCTTTGGGAGCTTCTTGACGTGTAGTCCAAGATTCTGAACCATTATGTTGCTCACCACATTGGTGCAACTTTCACCACCGATGATTAAACTACAAACTTTCCCATGCACATGACTTCGCGTGTGGAACAAGTTTTCTCGTTGCTCTTGCTACATGGTCTTGGATTAAACGGTAAATCCTCTCCATGATACGAGGAGAATCTGGTAGCCGGTAGCTCTTCATTTTCCTCTTGTAAATTAGAAGAATCCGGTTGTTTGTCCTTGGACTCAATGTCACCGTTTTCTAGAAGAACCATGACTCGTTTGTTTGAGCACTCGTTGGCATATTGTACGTTTACTTGGCACTTGTAGTATCAAACATTGCTTGTCTTGCTCACAGCCTTGTGTCCTTGAATGCCTACGAATATATTTTGTTTCCTTCTTGGTTGTTGGAACAAAATGTTTTGTGCCTCCGGGAAACTTAGATTTTTCCTCTCTTGGATAATTCGGCCGTGTTGATGCGCTTCCACTTCCATAGCTCGGACATGACGTTCCTCTTCCTTTGAGTTGTTGCTCTACTAGGATTTCTTTGTGTAGCATCTCCTTTAAGTCCACATAATGTTGCATCTCTAGTCGATCTTGAACTTCTTGGCTAAATCCTCCAAGAAACCTCGACATTGTAGCTTCGCTATCTTCTTGAATATCAGCTCGGATCAATAGGGTTTCCAATTTCTTATAGTAGTCTTCATTCATATGGGTCTCCTCATCTTATTGTGTAGCTCTCGGTGGTAATGGCTCGATATGAACCATTTCCTCATGATGTTCTTCTTCTCGGTCCATGATTCCACCAGGTACCCTCGGCTGCGTCTCCGAGAAGTAACTAAATGATCCCACCACCTCAATGCATGATAAAACTCCGTGACTGCCAATCTTACTCGGTTCATCTTCGTGTAGTGTTGACATTCAAACATTATATCGATCTTCTTTTCCCACTCTAATTAGGCATCTAGATCATTTTTTGCCATGAAATGCGAGAATCCTCAACTTGAGTCCTCCGAAACTGTCTTGTGATAATACTTTTTGGCTGCGTCATCTCTTGTTGCTCTCGGTAAGTCCCTAGGCACTCGCAGTCTCTCTTGTCCTCTATGCAGATCTTCTATCGGGTCTCTTCTATGTCGTAAGCCTTCTCCTTGATCAGATTGAAGCCTGAATTCTTGACGAATAGAATCAATTCTTTCATTTAGGAATCGCTCCATTCGGGTGGTAAGGGCTTCGAGTAACAACTTGTTGCAACTTGATCCTTCTTTTCCTTTCGACGTTTGATTACCTGAAACAATATCAAATGAGATCACCATCCTCTTGTCTTCTCAATATAACAAATTCGATAAAAAAAAATGCAAACAAAATTTTAATCGATCAAAACAAACACTAGATCACACAAAATGTTTTTCCAGATTTTAAAAAAAAATAATCTAGCAATTTTAATCAGATTAAAACGATGAAACAAAATGACCCGTCAATTACTAGATCACCACGCGATGAACTCATTGACAATTACTTACTAGATTTCAAGGATTCTCTTCAGAATTTAATTGGTCAGATTAACATAGAAATCATTGATAATGTTCTCTAGGTGATTTAGAAACATATTCTAACAAGTTTTCAAGCATATTAATCGAATCAAAACAAAATACAATTCAAAAAACATGAATAACAAATCGATCCAATCAAAAACAACTTGAGAAATTAGAAAAAAAGAACTGAATCGATAGTATCACTCGACTTCTGAGTGGATCTAATACCACTTGATTCAATCTCCACCACGCGTCGACGAGATGATGGATTCTCGATGGTGACTTGAAGAGATCTCTCCCATGAAATCTCACTTAGGAGTTGAAAAAGGGGAATAATCCTTGGCAATGATTCGATGAAGAAACAAGGCAAGGCGATGGATTGATAGACACCAAAGTCGGGTGATCGTTTAGCTTCACACCAAAGAATCGTTTGTGATGGATATACGCACCAACACATTTGATTCAACTTAAGAGATTTTGATAAAAGATTGAATGAGTTTCTTCTCCACACTTACTTCAAATATAAAGAAGAGAAAGAGTTAGGTTTCAAGACCAACATGACTATTCTCGAGAATCATTAAACACAACTCGGAAATAACAACATTCAAACATAAGTTTGAACAAGTTTGAAAATAAAAAAGGCTCCTCTTAGCCGCGTGAAGAGAAGAGATTGGGCCTTGTCTCGTGACTTTGAAGATGTGAATAAGGCTTTAGTCTTCTTAAGCTAACAATGGGAAATGGTGGGAGTGGACCCTTTGCCTTGTTAAAAATATTATTGAGAAAACCCATTGGGAAAGAACTTAGTAAGGGAAAAAGAGTACAAAGAATACACTCTTCCAAAGTGGTTTGATTAGCATTAATGTCTTTGTCTTGATCATGTTGGCTCCATAAGTTGTGAAGTAATCCTCATATTTCTTCTTTGAAAGAGTAGGTCTTTGAACGTGTCATGGGACCGGTTGGTATTGTTAGATTCTCCGCGGTTCCATGCCTTTTATTTGATCTGTTAAGCTCCAGTTCCTACATTGAGTTTGCATATAACCATGCTACTCACTATACTTCTAAGTTGTCTCCATTTGAGGTGGTTTATGGATTCAGACCCTTGACTCCATTTGACATGCACCCCATACCCCAAGTAGACCAGGTTTGTGAAGATGGAGCTACCAAAGCGGAGATCATGAGGAAATTACATGTTACCGTCAAGGAGAAAATTGAGAGAAAGACCAAAACCTACAAGTTACAAGTGGATAAACACTAAAAAGAAGAATTTTTGAGCCAGGAAAGTGAGTTTGGTTACATATGAGACCTAAGAGATTTCAAGTCTAGAGGATTTCCAAACTCAATCCCCGCGGTGATGGCCTGTTCAAAGTCTTGGAAAGGATCAATGACAACGCGTATCGCACTGACCTCCCATGTGAATTCATTTCTAAACCGTTCAGTGTGGCTGACTTATCACCTTTTGATGTAGGAGAAGTAGTTCTGAGGTCAGAACCCTCGCAAGAGAGAGGGAATGATGAGGCTATCCGTAGTGAACTCGAAATACCTGTATTAGACCCCCATGAGATACCCAAGATACCGATTGTGAATGAAGGCCCCATTACATGAAATAAACTCAATAGGCTCAGGGATATGTTCAATGATGTTGTACAAGCTCTAATGATCGAGGAAGAAGTGCAACTACCAAGCTACACCGTATACAACATAGCCATTACCCAGAAAACTCAAACTCCAAGGTCCAGAGAAATAGTGACTCGTACAAAAGAAGTAAGCTCTCATTTTCCTTGGTAAATACCACATTTAATTACGTTGGACCGAGAGATTTTGCAGGAAGCACGAGAGAAACATAAGATAGCCGAGGGTAAAATGAATCACCGAGAGAACGCCAAAAAGTCAACACCAGGAGCTACATTTCTAAGCCTCAATATTCACTCACCATCGCACTCTGGCTAAATTTCTAAGCATTGATATTCACCAAAAAATCAACCCCTGGAAGGGAGTGCTTGAGACGGAATTAAGAAACTTTGCGAGGAAACAGAGATAAGCTTTTTTGGTATGTGGAAAGCCTGTCGCCGTGTCCGAATACCAAGAAGACACAAAGAAGTCGTCCACAGCATAAGCCACTCGAGCGTTAAACCTAGGATCAAAATTACACTTGGAAACCTATCAAGAATAGCTTATCTACAGAAAAGAAAAAGGTGATGCCCTTTGATTCATCTTCGTACGACCACTTGAATCCACGAGTGAGAGCGAAGGACATCTTGTCGATTCCCCGCATCGCTTCCATATTTCTAGTTCCAATGGAGAGCTAAACCCAGCTTCAGAACCTCAAACCCTATCTTCTAGTCTTCGTCATGCGAGGGCTATATCATAACCACACCCATTATTATTTCCTTGATGGGGATTCATGATTCATTCAAATTGCAATTATTTCTAGTGTGTTGAGACACACGACCTCCAACAAAGGCATTGAAGTAGATAGAGTAAATATTGACATGATTACTATTTTAGCGCCTCTGAACTCGGTAAAGGGTATAGGAAGCTTCTTGGACCATACAAGGTTTTATAAAAGGTTTTCATCAAGAACTTCTCAAAGCTTGCAAGACCATTTACAAGGCTCTTGTGTAAAGAGGTAGCTTTTGTGTTTCTTGAGGAATGTCTTGAGGCTTTTGAGAGGATGAAGCACGAGTTTGTTCACAATCTTATTGTGCAAGCACCATAATGGGATTTTCCCTTTGAGATCATGTGTGACGGGATTGACTATGCAGTTGGGCAGTTCTTGGAAAAAGGAATGAAAGACGTTTAATGTGATTATACTATGCAAATAGAACCCTCAATGACGCACAAGTTAAAGTATGCTACAACAGAGAAGGAACTACTCATTATAGTATTCGCATTCGAGAAGTTTAGATCTTATTTGGTTGGTTCAAAGGTGGTTGTTGAAAAATATATTTTAGGTCTACCAATTAACCTATCGCTCATAACACTTTAAGATCGAATCCAAAAGGAAACTAGCAACTAACAACACCAAGAACGAAAATCATGTCTCAATCTAGGTGAATAAACGGTTCGTGTTTATGAAACAAAAGTTGAAAAGTAAATAAGGTGGGAATATAGAAAATCGGTTTTGGAAAATGCAAATATGAGAAAAGAAACTCTTGGGAATGAAATAAATGACTAAGGTAAACAATTTCAAACTAGTGGAGCTAAATCTACTTCGATAAGCTAAACCATCAAGCTCAGATCACTAATCTTGACTAATCAACTCTCGCGGTTCTAATTTCTTCACTAATCATTCTGCATTCAATAAACCATGTTAGCTATCGAATGATTAATGAATATTATTATCATGCCTAACTAACCACCAAAAACACCCTAATCATCTATTCTCATTGACTAGGAATGTAAAACACATCATATTTTGGTTCCAACATTTCATCGAACACCTTGTGGGTGTGAAATTTTGCGAGGAAACAGGGATGGTACATGAAAAGCCTATCCCCGGGTCTAAACACCAAGAAGACACAAAGAAGTCATCCACGGTAGAAGCCACTCGAGCATTGAAACTAAGATCAAAATTACACTTGGAAACCTATCAAGAAAAGTTTACCTACCGAGAATAAAAGGTGATGCACTTTGATCCATCTTCGTACCACGACTTGAATCCAGAAGTGAAAGTGAAGGACAGCTCGTCGATTCCCCTCACCACTTCCATCTTTCCAGTTCCAAGAGAGAGTTAAAGCCAGATTCAGAACCTCCAACCATATCTTCTAGTCTTCGTCACTCGAGGGCTATATCATAACCACACCCATTAATATTTCCTTGATGGGTATTCAGGATTCTTTCTAATCCTGATTCACCCAAATGACCAAAAGAAAATGATATTCACATGCCCTTATGGTACCTTTGCATATCGAAAGATGCCATTCGGGCTATATAATGCACCCGCAACCTTTCAAACGTGCATGATGTCGATATTCTCTGACTTAATAAAGAATGTGGGTAAGGTTTTTATTGATGGCTTCTTCGTCTATGGAGACTCATTTGCTTCTTGTTTTACTGATCTTTGTATGATACTGAAGAGATGTGAGGAGACAAACCTTGTATTGAATTGGGAAATATGTAGTTTCATGGTCAAAGAAGGAAGAGTGTTGGGACACAAGATCTCCAAGAAATGCACTGAAGCATATAGAGTAAAGATTGACGTGATTACTATTTTAGTGCCTCCAAACTCGGTAATGGGTACAAGAAGCTTCTTAGACCATACAAGGTTTTATTAAAGGTTCATCAAGAACTTCTCGAAGCTTGCAAGACCACTTACAAGGCTCTTGTGTAAAGACCTTGCTTTTATGTTTCTTGAGGAATGTCTTGAGGCTTTTGAGATTTCGTTACCGATCTTATTGTGCAAGCACCAGAATGGGATTTTCCTTTGAGATCATGTGTGACGGGATTGACTATGCAGTTGGAGCAGTTTTTAGACAAAGGAATGTCAAGAAGATCCATGTCATTATACTATGCGAGTAGAACCCTCAATGATGCACAAGTTAAAGTATGCTACAACGGAGAAAGAACTACTCATTATAGTATTCGCATTCAAGAAGTTTAGATCTTATTTTGTTGGTTCATAGGTGATTGTTGATAAATATATTTTAGGTCTATCATTTAACCTATTGTTCATAACACTTTAAGACAGAATCCAAAAGGAAACTAGCTACTAACAACACCAAGAATGCAAATCCTGCCTCAATCGAGGTGAATAAAACGGTTTGTGTTTGTGAAACCAATGTTGAAAAGTAAATAAGGTGGGAATACAGAAAGTTGATTTTGGAAAATGCAAATAAGATAAACAAAACTCTTGGGAATGAAATAGATGACTAAGGTAATCAATTGCTAACTAGTTGAGCTAAATCTACTTCACTAAGCTAAACCATTAAACTTAGATCACTAATCTAGATTAATTCACTCTCGTGGTACTAATTTCTTTAGTAATCTATTCAATAACCCTCATTAGCTATCGAATGATTAATGAGCATTATTATCATGCCCAACTAAAAAATGAACACCCTAATCATCAATTCTCATTGACTAGGAATGCAAAATACATAATATTTTGGTTTCAACATTTCATCGAACACCTTGTGGGTGTGAAATTTTGTGAGGAAACAGAGATGGTACGTGAAAATCTTATCACCGAGTCCGAAGACCGAGAAGACACGATGAAGTCTTCCACAGCAAAAGCCACTCGAGCGTTGAATCTTGAATCAAAATTACACTTACAAACCTATCAAGAAAGTTTATATACTAAGAAGAAATAGGTGATGACCGAGCTGGATTCAAAGATACCCAAGAAGGCTTCAATGATGAACTCTCAAGCTTCAACCTCACTCGCGCCAATGTAAGTCATCTGAATTCAATTTTTGATGTCTTTCCAGCTTCATATTGAAGACTCTAGTTCTATTAACACTTATCTATTTTCTTTTATTGCGCGTCAGCCAAGATGTAAAAAACAGCATGGTTTTTCTTTAGCTTTTGTGTTTTACTTTATACATGTTGCGTTTTATTTTTTTCTGACTAGGGCTAGTTGATGGATTCTTATAAAGTCCCCATGTAACTGTGTAATATTTCTTCACCTTTGATTAATAAACTAACACAGTTCTCTTAAGACCAAACCCCTAGCTCTTGCAACTTAGGCACGACTACCCCCTAAGCTCGAGAGAAACCCTTGTCGTATAAGAGATTTATCACCCCTCTGTGTTGCACTTTGATCCATCTTCGTACCACCACTTGAATCCACCAGTGAGAGCGAAGGCCAGCTCGTCGATTTCTCGCATCGCTTTCATCTTTTCGGTTTCAAGAGAGAGATAAAACCAGCTTTAGAACCTCCAACCCTATCTTCTATTCTTCGTCACTCGAGGTCTATATCATAACCACACCCATTATTGTTTCGTTGATGGGTCTTCAGGATTCTATCAAATCCCGATTCACCCAAATGACCAAGAGAAAACAACATTCAAATGTCGTTATGGTACCTTTGCATATCGAAGGATGCCATTTGGGCTAATATAATGCACCCGAAACCTTTTAAAGGTGCATAATGTCGATATTCTCCGACTTAATTGAGAATGTTGTTGAGATTTTAATGGATGGTTTCTCCTACTATGAAGACTCGTTTGCTTCTTGTCTTACTAATATTTGTACGACACTGAAGCAATGTGAGGAGATGAACCTTGGGTTGAATTGAAGAAAATGTCATTTCATGGTCAAAGAAAGAATAGTGTTGGTACACAAGATCTCCAAGACAGGCATTGAAGTATATAGTGTAAAGATTGATGTGATTACTATTTTCGCGCCTCCGTACTTGGTAAATGGTACAAGAAGCTTCTTGGACCATACAAGGTTTTATAAAAGATTCATCAAGGACTTCTCGAATCTTGCAATACCACTTACAAGGCTCTTGCATAAAGAGGTCGATTTTGTGTTTCTTGAGGAGTGCCTTCAGGCTTTTGAGAGGATCAAGCGTGAGTTTGTTAACGCTCTTATTGTGCAAGCACCAGAATGGGATTTTCGTTTTGAGATCATGTGTGACGGGATTGACTATGTGGTTGGAGAAATTCTTGGACAAAGGAATGACAAGAAGATTCATGTGATTGTACTATGCAAGCAGAACCCTCAATGACGCACAAGTTAAAGTATGGTATGACAGAGAATGAACCACTCATTGTAGTATTCACATTAGAGAATTTTAGAGCTTATTTAGTTGGCTCGAAGGTGATTGTTGATAAATATATTTTAGGTCTATCAATTAACCTATCGGTCATAACACTTTAAGATCGAATCTAAAAGGAAACTAGCAACTAACAACACCAAGAATGGAAATCATGTCTCAATCTAGGTGAATAAATTAGTTTTTGTTTGTGAAACCAAAGTTGAAAAGTAAATAAGGCGGGAATATAGAAACTCGGTTTTGAAAAATGCAAATAAGAGAAAAAAAACTCTTGCAAATGAAATAGATGACTAAGATAATCAATTGCTAACTATTGGAGAAAAATCTACTTCGATAAGCTAAGTCATCAAGCTTCTTGAGTAGTGCCTTGAGGCTTTTGAAAGGATCAAGCGCGAGTTCATTAACGATCTTATTGTCCAAGCACCGGAATGGGATTTTCCCTTGTAATCATGTGTGATGGTATTGACTTTGCGGTTGGAACAGTTCTTGGACATTTACCTTCCTCTTACGGGAATTGCTACATTCTTGTCACAGTGGACTTTGTGTCAAAGTGGGTTGAAGCAATTGTTATCCTACCAATGTTGCAAAGGTGGTGCTGAATATGTTCAAGACCATAATTTTCCAAGATATAGTGTTCCAAGAGTTGTGATAAGCACTGGAGGAAACAATTCCATTAACAAAATCTTTGAGAACTCGCTAAAGAAGTATTGAGTGAAGCATATGGTTGCTACTCTCTACCATCTGCAAACAAGTGGTCAAGTAGAGATTTCCAACTGGGAGATCAAAGTTATTGTGGAAAAAATAGTTAGTAAAGCATGATGATACACTTTGGGCATATAGAACCGCATTCAAGACTCCTATTGGTACGACTCCGTTTAACTTGCTCTATGGGAAATCTTGTCAATTTCTGGTTGAACTCGAATATAAGGCAATGTGGGCAACAAAACTGTTGAACTTTTACCTCAAGACCGCGGAGGAGAAGCGATTGGTCCAATTGAATGAACTTGGTGAGATCCAGCTTGGAGCTTACAAAAGTTCAAAGATATATAAAGAGAGAACAAAAGCTTTTTACAAAAAGAAGATCATTCTGTGAGATTTTTTGGAAGGATATGATGTATTAATGTTCAATTCTTGGTTGAAGCTCTTTCCTGGAAAGCTCAAGTTGAGATGGTCCTTAATATAAATATTAGATTTCATCATGTGGTGATCAAATAATTGAAGGGTCATTTTGTTTCATCGTTATAATCTGATTAAAATTGCTAGATGAACTTTTAAAAAATTCTGGAAAATCATTTTGTGTGATCTAGTGTTTTTTTATCGATAAAATTTTAAAAAAATATATTAGGAAGTGTTTTAGAATTATTGCAGGGTGTTTCAGGTGTTGAAGAGTTAATTTCGTGTTAGGGTTTGTTTGCATTTTTTTGATCAAAATTGTTGTGTCTTGAGAAGACAAGAGGCTGGTGATCACGTGTGATATTGTTTCAGGTCATCAAGGAACCATCTGGTGATCTACAAGCAAGCACGATGTTGGAAGGAGAAGAAGGATTAAGTAGCAACAAGTTGTTACTCGAAGCCCTTACCACCCGAATGGAGAGATTGCTAAATGAAAGGATCAATTCTCTTTGTCAAGAATTCAGGCCTCAATCTGATCAAGGAGAAGGCTTACGGCATAGAAGTGAACAGATAGAAGATCCACATAGAAGAAAAGAGAGACCGCGAGCGCCTAGGGACTTACTGAGAGGCCCGAGAGATGAAGCAGCCAAAGATTATTATGAGGCTTATAGTAGTGCGTCTCAAGGTTATCAAAGAAGAAGACGTGTCCGAGAAGAAAGAGTCCAATCACTAGACAGTTTTGGACGACTCAAGTTGAGGATTCTCGTATTTCACGGAAAAAATGATCATGATGCCTACTTAGAGTGGGAAAATGAGTTAGTGTTTGAGTGTCAACATTACACGGAAACCAACCGAGCAAGATTGGCAGCAACAAAGTTTATGACTATGCATTGAGCTGGTGGGATCAGTTATTTTCTTCCCGAAGATGCAACCGAGAGTACCGGATGGAATCATGGATTGAGGAACCCGTACGGTTGAAGACTACTATCAGGAATTTGAAACCCTATTGATCCGAGCAGATATTTAAGAAGATAGAAAAGCTACTATGTCGAGGTTTCTTGGAGGACTTAGCCGAGAAGTTCATGATCGGCAGAGATGCAACATTATATGTACTTAGAGAAGATGCTACACAAAGAAATCCTTGTAGAGCATAAACCCAAAAGAAGAGGAACTTCATGTCCGAGCTACGAAAGTGGAAGCCCATCAACACGGCCTAATTATCCAAGAGGGGAAAAATCTAAGTTTTCAAGAGAAACAAAAATATTAGTAGGCTATCAAGGACACAAGGCTGTGAGCAAGGCAAGCAATGTTTGATTCTACAAGTACCAAAGAAAGGGACACTACGCCAATCAGTGCTAAAACTAGCGAGTCATGGTTGTTCTAGAAAATGGTGACATCGAGTCCGAGGATGAGCAACCAGATTCTCCTAAGTTAGAAGAAGAAAATGAAGAGTTACTGGCTACGAGAGAGTTACTCGTATCATGGAGAGCATTGACAGTTCAATCCAAGACCACAGAGCAAGAGCAACGAGAAAACTTATTCCACATGTGATGTCAAGTTGCACCAATGTGGTGAGCAACATAATGGTTGAGAAGCTTGGAATACACGTCAAGAAGCACCCAAAGCCTTATGATCTCTAATGGCTCAATGATAGTGGAAAATGAAGGTGAAGCATCAAGTAATCGTACATATTGTCATCGGTAAAATACGAAGATGACGTTTTTTGTGACGTCCTACCTATAGAAGCTGGTCATATACTCCTTGGAAAACCATGGCAATCAGATCAAAGATTTATCCACAACGGATTTACGAATAGACATTCGTTTGACTTCAAGGGAAGAAAGACGAATCTAGTTCCAATGACTCCTTAAGAGGTATATCACGACCAACTTCAACGAAAAAAAGCAAAGATAAACAATTACTGATGATCGAAGGAAAATGCAATATTAATTCCTTTACTTGGAAAAAGTTGGAGATGCTAGACATCGGCATCCCTCTCGATGGAACAGAGTATGTTTCTTGTCAACTCCCGAAGATGAAAATTATGGTCTTATGAAAAACATGTCTTTCCTTATACATGTTTGCGATCAAGTTTTAAATCCCATGGTAGAAAATCTCTATGAATGTGGTATACAAAGGCTGGAGAGTGATACCAACACCCCACTGTGTGGAAAACATAAAGTTTTCTCAAAAATGACAGGGTTGGATTATGGCCAGATTCTGAATCATTTGTTGTGGAGTTAAAAAGCAGAAAACATCTTCTTGAGAAAGGAATTCTCGAGATTATCGGAATTGAGAATAGAGGAGAGTGTTACACAGTTTGGGAAATCAAACTGTTGTTATATCCTTAGAAGCCTCCATTCAAGACCATACTGCCAGAACGTTTTGAAAAGAAAGTAATAATCAATAGCTAGAACACAATATTGTTCATCCTAGATACAACCATAAGGACTATTAAGCCATCAAAAGTATCACGGTGAAGTATAGATAGCCTATCTCTAAATTAAATGATTTTCTTGACTAATTGCATGGATTTAATACCTTTTCTAAGATAAATCTTATAAGATGCATCAAGGTGTTCCAATCCAATGGCACTGGTGTGAAGCTCACAGTTAGCAACATAAGACTAGAGCTATCATTGAAGAATTTTGTTAATCTAGTGAAAGAGGAATATGACAAAACACGGTGTGATTATGTGTGTGGAGATATAGCAGAAATGGATATTGACGAGTATGGACTTATAAGTCATCAACTTAACTTTTACCACTTCTTCATTGAACAAGGGTTGCGGGATAAATTTCACTCTTTTGATAATATGCTTGTTAAGCTATCTTTTGATACAAAAGAGAGCAAGGAGCTTGAATTTCTCTCACGAAGAAAGATTATCAAAGAAGACAAGCTCAATATAAGACAAGAAGCATGCATCAAGGAGAAGATACTAGATGTCAAAAAGCAAGGAAATCTTATTGATATCTTACTAATGATGGTGAAATTTGTCTTTTGCAATACTAGCAAAAAAAAGAGAAAGAAAACTGATTATCATCAAGATTTCAAGAGATCAGAGCAACATTTTAGGGGCTGGGGTTAAAATGGATAGTAGTGAGGAAGATGCGACAAATCAAGGAAGGACAAAAGAAGCCCTATCACATTATTTTTACAAAACTTGAGTTGATGGAAGCAAACCACCATACCTTAAGCCATACTTTGGGAAGTTTGGATATGGAGGATACTTTGATCAACAAGCCAACAATTCAAGGTAAAGAATGATCTTTGAAGTTGGAGACCTAGTGTGGGTTCACTTGAGAAAAGAAAGGTTTTCGGTTGAAAGGAAATCCAAGTTGATGCCGAGAATTGACGGACTATTCAATATAACCCTAAACCCTAAACTGAGGATCAAAGACAATGCCTACCAACTTGACCTCCAAGGTAAGTATAGTGTAAGTACTAGCTTCAACATTTATGATCTTGTTCCTTATATTGGAGATGAAGCGGATTTGAGGACAAATCCTTTTCAAATGGCAAAGGATGATATGACCCTAGGGAGCATAAGGAGCATGGAACAAGGAGAAGAACTTGAACCCGAGGAGCAGATTCAACCGGAGCTTAATGGATCAAAGGATAGGGATAGAACCGAGGAGAATCTAGGAATGCCAACGGGTCCCATGACCTGTTCAAAGACCAAGTCCTTAAAAGAAACAATTAGAGGACTACTTCACAACTTATGGAGCCAACATGATCAAGACCAAGACATCAAGGCTAATCAAACCACTTTGGTTTTAATACAAGCCGAGTAAACTGAACAATGGGAAGGGTGTATTCTTGGTACTCTTTTTCCCTGATCGAGTTTTGTCCCAATGGATTTTATCGATAAGGTTTTTAACGAGGCAAAGGGTCCACTCCACCATTGCCCATTGTTAGCTTAAGAAGACTAAGGCCTTATTCAGATCTTGAAAGTCACAAGACAAGGCCATCTATCTCTTCTCTTCATGTGACTAAGATGAGCGTTCTTTCTTATTTTCAAACTTGTTCAAACTTATGTTTTAATGTTGTTATGTCCGAGTTGTGGTTAATGGTTCTCGAGACTAGTTATGTTTTTATCGAAACCTATCTCTTTCTATTCTTTATATTTCGTGTAAGTATTGAGAAGAAACTCAGTCAATCTTTTATCGAATCTCTTTCTAAGTTGAATCAAATGTGTTGGTGCGTATATCCATCACAACGGATCCTTTTGGTGTGAAGGTAAAATATCACCCAACTTATCAAGGGATATTCCGCATCCCTTTGTGGCGTTTATCAATCCATTGTCTTGCCTTGTTTCTTCATCAAATCATTGCCAAGGATTATCCCCTTTATCAACTCTTAAGTGACGTTTCATGGGAGAGATCTCTTCAATTCACCATCGAGAAACCATCATCTCGTCGAGACGTGGATGAGTTCACATAAGGATCTTTTATCCGGTTAGGGTTGCTGTTATTGAGTGATTCTGGTGGTTCTTGTCACCCATTGGGGTTGATAGGCTCCCCATTAGTATATTCTGCCTGCTCTAGAATTCCAACTCGTTCCCCTATCCTCTCCATCTGGTTAGTCATTTCACCATGTATATCTGCCTTAAAAGCATTGGGTCTTGTGCATTTGGAGCTCCCTCTGCCTTAGTACTCTCTTGTGTCTAACACAACAAACTCAACAAGTATATCACACGTAAGGTATCAAGGATTCAAGGCAACCAAGGTTAATCAACTCTCATTAACCTTATCGAACGATGGTAATTCAAAATGATCAAAACACAATAATTTGTTTTTGATTTAAAAATAACAAAACCTCGGATTCAACGGCAGCAAAGCAAAGATTTTATTTATTTATTTGATGAAGTAATAGATATCTCGAGAAACAAACAAACAACGTAGTATTCTTCATTTCAAGTCGGCATGAGTACAAATAAGGAAATCCATCGCGTGGTGCGAGTGCTCCTGGTTGAAGCGGCTGGTGTTTTGACTAAACCTCCAGTTTTCACACTGAGTCTCCAACTTAAGAAGTCAGAAAAACTCGGCTCTGGATTCCCAAGGTCTTGGTTTGATCATTAGCTTCATTTGTTTGCGGCAAGGTCTTCAACGAGCTGGTAGCATGTGTATGAAGTAAATAGTGTGTATGATGTTTTCCTCAGATAAAAGAGAGTGTTGTGGGTCTGGTAAGCTTGGGCTATGTCAGTAACTTTCTTCTCCCCTTCATTACCAACATAACGCCCAGGAACAGTTGTCTCCCCTTCGTTTTTGGTAAGTGATGCTAAACCAGACCCTTCTCTCAAGGCTTCTTCAAGGTTAAATAGGCTCAGAAAGGTGTCCACGCCTTTGTTGAAAGCTTCTCTTGTGCTCTGAGCTCTGGAACATATCATAGGAGATTCTCTCATGATTGGTATATTGGTCTCCCCGTTTGGACTAGAATCGATGTCCTCATCATCATGGTTACGATCAAATCCATGAATGATGAATCTCTAAGTCATTGATATCCAAGGAGCTTTTGTTACCAATAATTTCCATAACTTCCTGTTTGCTAGGATCACAAAATGACATGTTGGAAGAATCAATCTTTAATTTACTCACAAGACAAAGTATTGTACATCATTGATGTGGGCATCAAGTCAACATAAACTGGGATCAACAGACATGATAGTCTAGCCAAGGATAAAAGAGAGACGATCTTCCTTGGGAACATGTTATTGATAAAGTGGAGATGATCTTCCATGGTTTGTTCCTTCTAGACCTCAATCCACCCATGTGTAGCCTTACTGATCGAGGCACATACGAGCATTGTCGAGAGAATCCTACCGATAAGATATCACCCATGGAATTACCAATCCATACAAAGAAAAGCTGCCAAATAAAATTCCATTCGTGCAAATGATGCCATCTCAAAATAATAATCGACAAATCATAAATTTTGAAGAAAATGGACAAGCCAGAACTCAACAAGACTAGACTCAATGCAAAGATTACCAAGAATCCTTACTCGGAGACGAAAACCCAAGAGAAGAATCAAGCACCACTCAATCCACTCGATCCAACGAACTAATCCTGAAGAATCACCTGTAAAACAACCATTCTAAAGACTCTGATTGAGCAAGATCACCTCATCGCCGAATTTACTCTGAGATACCTAAAGAACCATATCCGAACACGAGAAGAAAACAAGAGAAGCTGACTCCTGACAAATCAGCTAGACCATTCAGTCCAGGCTTGAGTTTTTATTAGGAAAACCCATATAAATAAACTTTTCATCAAGGAAAAATATCCCATTGCCGAGCTAAATATGGAGTTGGGACACAAGCTCCAATTCTGCACCAAACCGACCAAACCGGCATGTTTAATGTTAGTAAACCACCTAATAGACTTGGGAACGACTTCCTGTTATTTTTCATCACCCAAATGAAGACTAAAAGCTCTTAGGAGTTGCAAAACGGCATACACTATTTTCAAATGGGAACCAATAAAGAAGCAAGTTTCCTTTTCTAGCGAAGCTACTTCCTTTTTAGCACCAATATTCTTCGACTTATTCTTGAACCTTCATTCACACTGGAAGATCTTAGCTAAAAAAAATCCTAAGACTTATAGAGCCTCCTCTTTCATTTAGTAGACCCCAAAGAAAATTCCCCATAAAGCCTAACAGCTAAATTCATCAAAGTGTCATCCTCTAGTTCCTTGATTTATTTTGTTTCTTATTTATGAAGTTTTAGACCGTTGTATATCTTTTTCTATTGAGCCTATATCAGCTCTCTTTCATTGCATTTTCATTTCACGCTTTTTAGTGGATAAGAAATTAAGAGTTTTGCTTTTGCTTCAAACATTTGTCTTTGAATCAATAGTTTGCGAGTTCTAGGTAGTTTATGTAATAAGACCACTTAGGTTCCTGTAGAGCCTTGAATTCTTGCGAGGAATAGCCCTTGAATCTCTGACTCAACCCTCGATGTTGGGGAATCAACATCAAACTGGTTACTTCATCATCCTCATCATCACTTTCGCATAGCTTTTAGTCTTTGAATCTGGGAGCTTTGTCTTGGTTGAATCTGATGCTTGTATCAATCATAATAAGCTTGAATCTTTAAAAACCAACATATTTTAAATGTCGACAATTGGCAATTATACATATATATATTACTTCAGAGACTAAGTCACGCATAGATTTGGATGACAGTGTCCAAAAGTGATAGCAATCCTTATACAATGGATCATCAAGATTGGTTCTACCCATGAAAGTAACAACCTTGCATCCTTTAGAAATTTAGAAACCATCTTCTCATAAAGAACTTTCAGAAATGTCATAAATTAAGGCAGTTTCTAATTGATTCAAGTAGGCCTTGTATGCACTTGGAGGCCTAGAAAATTTTATGTACACTCATGAGGTATTCATCTCGATTCCTTTGCCAACCTAGAAACCTCACAGTTCCATCATATAACCTTTTTTCTTTATACAAATAAGTAGCTATGAGATCTTAGAGATTCAATGGAGGTTGTAAGATGAATGTACGAAATGGAGAGTCTTGCGAGGAAAGAGCCTCAAATACAAGGAATCGGGGACTCCAAAGACGAAGCATAATCTTTTGCTTTTTTCCTCTTGTTGTAGAAAGGTATAAACTTGAATGTGGTGTTGAAATCGTGTCTGGAAGTCGTTCATACCAAAATATATCTTCGGTGGCCTTTGGTTATGATGTAAGACTCAGTGTCAGGCTTATGAGAAACAGATATAGAAATAACAAATTGGCCTTCGTTCTCTTTTGTTGATTGGTTTGGAAGTGAAAGGGGGGGGGATTGATGGCATTACGAAGAGGATGGAAACCTTTTTGATACAGTGAGTACTCTCAGTTCAAGGGGGAATCCACGCGCAAGAAAGAAGAAATACTTAGGGTTTTCTGAATGGTGGCCACAAGAAGGTTTAGAAGAGGTGCGATATTTTATTGATAGGTAAAACATGAATACAAAACTGCAGGGGGACTTGATTAAATAGTATGTCCGCAGGTGCCTACAAGGGCCGAGATTGTATCTTAAAAATAAAGCAAAATACATAGAAATTAAAAACAAAAAGAAATAGAAAAACAAAAAAGGAAACTTGTGTTTTGCGCACAAGTGAGACCCTCTACAAAAGCTGCAGGCTTTGATCTCAACTCTCTAAAATTAAAGACTCTAAATCAACTAGAAGTAGCTGAGTTGTCGTTGTCACCTACAAAGAAAGTTATAATAAAAATAGAACTTACCTTATTGGGTTGTAGGAGACGCCACAGTGGCATTGACGTGTTTTTATCGTGCGCTTCACTACCAGAGTTGTTTCCATCCTTCAATCCAGCTCGATCCTTATATGTTTTTCCTTGGTAGTTAGCTCCTATATAGTCAACTTGCGACTGATTCTAGAATTTGGTGCTCTCTGAAGCTTGTTTGTACGTGTTTTTGGATGATGACTCTCATTAGCGGATCTGGGTAGGGTTGTATGTGTCACTGACGAATCTGCTCATGCTTTGGCAAAATTCTCTCGAGAATTAGTATCAAAATATGTGTTTTGATGAGAGATATTACCTCCCTGGTCTTGTGTACAAGTGGTTTGCTCAAAAACCTCTTGTGTGGTCTTCACGGTCCGGTGGTGACTTGGTGATGACGCATAGGATTCAAGAAATGGTTCCATGGCGTTAAGCAATGCCTCAGCATCTAAGTTAAAACTTATCCTTGAGTTTTCTTGTATGAGATTGAGTCACGGGTCCTTCTATAACTTACAAAGCCTCGGTAGAATTGTTTCCTAGGTCAATATCCACATCAGGTTACAATGTTGACATAATGCATTGATAATGTTTACGATCTTAGACATCGTCAAGAACAAGTTTTTTCCAGAAGAACATTCCAAATCAGCTACTTTACTGCAATTAAGAAATTTTAAGTTTATCATTATTCCTTTTATAATCTTAACCAAAACCAGCTTCACCTTAGATAAAAATCTTTTTTTTTTGAATAATATGTAAAATTGTATTCAAAAAATACCTTTTTACAACAAGTGTAACCGTTTTTAAAAAGATAGGTAGAAAAAGAAAAGAAAAGCTCTACGAGTTAATATCAAAAATGTTGACCTCATTAAAACTCAAGACTAAAAAACTCATTTGAGACAAAACCAGTTTTTGAAAAAAGAGTACACATCATTTTTGATAGAGCAGAAAAATTTGAAAAAGGGAGTAGATAAGAGCATAGTAGAAAAGAGAAAAAAACAGAAAAATAACACTATATAGTTCCCGTAGCTCTGAACCAATCACACAAGCCTCCCCTAACCCTTCCTTGCTGCTAAAGAGTCGAAAGACGATTACGGACAATTCTGTCAATGTCTTTGATGAGAGTATTTTGATCCTTTGGCAATTTGTTGTGTCTCCGTTGACTACGCTCTTGCTATAAAATGTGAACAGTCGCTTGGAAAACTTGCTGCAAAATGAATCCGTGAGTACCGCTAATCATAGAGCCAGAGATAACAGAGATAATGTCTCCAAATAGTGCGGCATACTGCTATTGTAGAATCCCAGTTGAAAGATTTTTCCATATTAGAGACGTGAAGCTGCAAGCAAAGAAGAGATGATCGCATGATTCCAGCTCCCGGTTGCAGAAAACACAGCTTGTGTTCCCTCCTTGATTCCAAGCAAGCAATCTATCTCCCATTGACAGCATGTTGTGAACTGCAAGCCAAACTAAGAAAGAGTACTTTGGAGTTGCGTAATAAAACCATACACCTTTGTACCAGGCCTTAATTGGTTCTACAGCCCATAGTTGATTCAATGTATTCTTTGACGAGAAAGTTCGCTGAAAAATTCATGTGTTTTGACGCCAAATGGATATATTCGGATCCATGCTACCATTAATTCTTAACTTCTCAATCTCCTCCTTAACTTTGTTCAGCATAGTAACTCGTCGTTGCCTCACTATTAGTAGCTAAAACTTCAGCCATAGTAGCCGATAACTGGATCCCAATGTCAAAACAGCCCCTATCTGCTAATATATCATGGAGACGACCCAAAGATGACCAATCATCAAACCAAAACGAAGTATCTGTACTGTTTCTCACCTCCATCTTATGGAAAAACTTGACTTGGTCCCTGTACTTAATCAGATTCCTCCAAATTGAAGAACATGCATTTGAGCTCATATTACCCATCAAAAACGAACTTGCTTGGATCAAGTTTTTCTTCACCCAATTAACCGATAAGGAAGACCGAACTAAAACTAACCACCAAATAATCTTGTAACAACTTACTTTGTTTACATCCTTGATTGATTTTATTCTGAGCCCTCCCTCTTTCTTAGGCCGACAAAAATGTTTCCAAGCCATCTTTGCCTTTCTTGGATTTAAGTCTGACCCCGACTAATGAAAAGTAGAACTAATCTTATCGATTTACTTAATAAAAAGCACTAGGAAAACAAATTGTAGAAAACCTGAAATTTGTTAGACTAGAAATTACCAAAGTAAGGAGTTGAAGCCTATCCGCAAAGGAGTGAAAACGATGTTTCCATGATTGAATTTGAGTCTGGATCTTATCAATAAGAGGCTGGAATCAGACTTTGACATTTGCTTCGTGACCAGCGGAAACTCCAAATACTTTACCGAAAGAGTCCCTAAAAAAAGGGGCAATAACAGATCTTCTCACTTTTGAGACACCAACCAAAACAAGGGGAGACTTCTCGGGACTTATTTGTAACCCCTAAAACAGACAAAATTTTTGAAAGACTTCCAGGATACCCTCAATAGATCAAGGTTTCCCATCCGAGAAAACCATTATATCATCTACAAAACATAGATGAGTAATATCTAAACAACGACAGCCCGGATGATAACCAAACTTCCCCGCATCAGCTGTACTATTTAACATCATCAAAAACACATGTATACAAATAAAAAAAAAGATAAAGAGATAAGGAACAACCCTATCTCAAACCTCTCGTACTCTGAAAAAACCCTACAAGTTTGCCATGTACTTGGACCGAGAATGATGGATTCGTAATACACAACTTAATTCAGTGGATGAAGATAGCCGAAAGCTAGAGAATAGTGAGAAAATTTAGTAAGAATGACCATTGCACGGAGTTGAAAGCTTTGGATATGTTAATCTTCATGGCGCAACGGGGCACTAACTCCAATTTGTGATAGTCCTAAACCAATTTGAAGCTAGGAGGAGATTTTCCATAAGATAGCTGTCTTTGATAAACACGGATTGATTTGGAGCAATGAACCCATCCAGAATCTATTTGAGATGATTGGCTAGAATCTTAGATACTCCTTTATAAAGCACATTACAACACGAGATTGGACGATAGTCGTACATCCCCGTATCCTCATTTTTTGGAAATGAGAGCTGAATTTTTTCATTAAGACCCTTTGGAAGGAAACCATGCAAAAAAGACTTAACCGCAACTATAATGTTGTTTCCAACTATAGACATCTTCTTAAAAAACTCCATCGTGTAACCATCAGGCCCTGGCGATTTATTTGAAGACATTGAGAATTAAAACCCCTTTGAATTCTTCCACGGAAACCATAGAAGTCAACTTCGTCTTTCAGCCTCTAATCATCGAAACCGGACCAGCATTTCCAACTCTGTTTTGGTAACACTTGTAAAATCCAAAGGCGTGTGAGTAAAAATCTTGGAAAGTACCTTGCAGCCTCTGATTTTATCTCCTCTAAGTTCTTGATACTAACACCCTCCTGGCTCACTATTTCTCTAATTGAGTTCCGATCTTGTCGTTCTTTTACCACGTTATGGAAAAAACGATTGTTTTTGTCAACAACTTCCAACCAATGTAACTTGGCTTTTTGTCTTAAGAAAATCTCCTCCAAGTGAGTAACATTTTCCCACCTATCAAATGCTGAAGCAATAACTCTAGGGTCAGGCTGAGAAAAAGTGGCGCTTTGACAAGCACAGAGGTCCGTATAAGCTTCATCCACTCAGATTTCTTTACTGGCATAAGAAGCTTCAGCTTTTTCGAGAATCAAAACAGGGTAGAAGTTGAAGGAAACAACACCAGTGTATTACTCCAATACTCCTCGACCATAGGTTTAAAATCCTCTACCCTAGATATAGTATTTGTGAATTTAAAAGGAGTTTTTGGCTTGTCAACAGTACAAATAAGGAAACATGCCTTCGCAACTGATCAGAAAAACCTCCAGCCTCAAAATTATAGATGTAAATGCAGCCAGTCATCATTTATAAAAACCCTATCGAGCTTTTTGCAAATCAACTCATTTTACTGATTATTGCACCAAGTGAAGAGGGGCCCATGGAAAGCCAAATCCATAAATGAACAAACCTTCATAGTCTCCTGAAAAGCCGACATACTACATAGAGAAGGAGTCGATATACCACCTGAATGCTCAGCATTAGCTAGAATATTGTTAAAGTCACCAAGGTAGAGCCAAGGCATTCCTCGAAACTGCGTAGTACATTGAATCTGTTTAAGCTCACTCCAAAGCTTTGCCTTTAATCCCTGAATTAGACGCATAGATAAAAGAACAAAGAAAGGTTGAGTCTTGCTCTAGCTGAACGAGACAGAGATCATCTGATCATTCTTGGAAACAACCCGTAGAGACACCTTATTACTACATATAACCCAAATACGGCGTAGGGGATTATGCTCATAGTTTGAGACCATTGACCAGTTGGGAAAAATAGACAACACAATAGTAGAAGCTTTGTGCTCTTGTTTCCATCAAACCACCAAACAACATATTCTTTGAATTAATCCACTTTTCAATCACTAAATGCTTTTTCTTCTTATTGAACCCGCATATATTCCAAAAGAAAGCTGACATTAATATTTTTTGTGAGAATTCCTTTCGTTGATCCCGGCCTCCTCCATCATTTTGGATGCATCATCATTCCCCTTATGCGAGTTCTTAGACAATCGTGGCAAATAAGTTCTAGCCCCAGCACCATCGGTGGTTTGATCAGACAACTATTATTTATCTACATCCAAAACTGCTTCAAAAGTAGAGTGTGTTAATATTTCTGTGGACTTGGAACCCAACTCAGTAGTTTTCAGTGCCATTCTGGTCCTAGTTCCTATTGGAACAGAGTCAATTGCAGAAACAGAGGAGATATCAATCACAGGAATCGCAGTAATACCTACTTCTTCAGATTTTTCTATGTCTAGCTCCAAAAGTCGCAACACTTCAAAACGTGATGGTGTTACAATCTTAACCTCCCCATCCAAACTCTTCTTGCCCGAAGTCTTACCTTGTGAAGGAAAAACTTTTTTCCACTCGTTTACATCCTGAGAAGATACAATTTCACCTTCCTCTCGTTCTAATATGCTAACAGACGTGGTAAGATTCTCATTTTGCAAATCGGCATTAGTCAAATCCTGGGAAATCAAAACCGCATCACTGCCCTTATCAAAATTTGTCCCTAACGATGGAGTACCATGAAGTTTAATCATACAACCTTCCTCTGAATCCGCCATTTCTAACGAGTTCCACATACCACTACTTCTTCATCTTTAACTTTGAAGCAGAAGCTCAATCGAAAATCCTTGGTAAGATCAACATCAATAAACACCATGGCTTCATCAAAACTCGGAAAACCCACAGGGCTTGCGATGAAGCTGAGTCCTTCCAAGAAAACAGAGCTGGCGGAACATTTGTCATCTTTACCCACCTTGGCATCAAGTTCATCTCAGGCAGAGCATCTTCCAGGATTAAAGGCCATTTAGAAAGAATCATAGGGATTTCACAGATATTCCACATACCACGACGTAAGACTCTACTGCGAGCATTGGAGTTACGAATCCTAAAATTAATTGTAGTCTCGTTGTCAACAAATGCATCGATTTTGATATCTTTATCCCCTAGATTCCATACTTTATTGACAATGACATGGAATTTAGCTATATGAGGAGCTGTAGAAGTGAATCTTCCAACCAGGAAGTCTTCCTATGGCGGTGGAGCATCGACTAAATCATCAGCCGGAACTGACACAACCTCTCGGCCATCAATAACCTGAACCTCTACATCGAATTTAGACATCTTTGGTCGGCTTGCTATATGAGTCCATGACTTATTCAGAGGCGGAACTGCAGTGATTTGATCTTCTAAAAGCTGAGAAATAGAGATAGTATCAATAGACGGGAGAGAGACGCACTCCCCCTTAGAATCCATGACGCAGCAACGGCGGAGCACCACCGAATGCTCCTCACTTGCGGCAGAAGGCAGGGAACCTTAATCGCAATCATGATCGCCTCCAGACTTAAACCCTGTGTTTTCAAAATATTAAATTTATCTCAATTAAGTCATTCCTGAGAGCTAGGATCTAAATTTTGCCTAAGACAGAGTGATAAAAATCTTTTCTAAAAAAAGAAATGAAGGAAATAGATTATGAAACTATCAGTTATTATAACCAATTTGTGTGTGCATGAATAATGAAAAATAATTTGATGGACAATGGAAGAAACCTGATGAAGAGAATCGGTGGAGTAACTGTTAATTAGTAGCACTGAAATAGGTATTGGACAAAAGACGAGGACAAGATGGAAACAGGAAAATCAATAAGTAAAAAAATGGACAACATGGATACAACAAGCAATATAAGGAAAAAATCCATAAGTTAAGATAAAATTAAAGTTAGTTTACCAAAATTTGGTAGAAGATACATACGGAAGCAAAAAATCAGGAAGTTAGTTAGGGCAATACAGAGGGCGATTTGTGAGTGCTTGAGGGGTGCCGACTCTGCCGCCAGACATGGCAGGAGGAAGCGCTGCAGCTAAGAAGGTTGTTAGTAGTGGTGGTGTGATCGGTTTTGCAGCGTCAGGGTCAGTGTTGGAAACAGAGGCTGGTTTGGGGGAAAGTCTGAATGAATTAGGGTTTACGTGAGGCAGACGGTTTGAAGGGTGATAAGCAAGGAGTGATGTGTGTAAGCCAAAGTCAGAGGGGGACTTGTTTGAAATTGATGGTAGAGGAGAATAAGGTAAGCTGTTATAAACTAATATGGCGCATTCTGTCGTCTAAGGACTCGTTGTGGGTAAACTGGATTAAAAAGAACTTGATTCGAAAGGGCTCATTTTGGTCTACTAAAGATACAAAGACGGGAGGATCTTGGATGTGAAGAAAAATCCTGAAGTACCGCAATTCCGCGAAAGCTTTTCACAAGGTCGAGGTATGTAATGGCTCAAATACGTCGTTTTGGTATGATGATTGGCGTTTGTTGGGCATATTGATAGAAGTGATGGGGGAGAGAGGCTTCATTGACATGGGTATTAAAGCGGGAGACAAATTGGAGGATGTGTTAACTCACCAAAGAACAAGGCGGCGAAGACCACATGTCTTGGCGCAAATTGAGGCTGAAATATGCAGATTACGGGATCATGGAAATGATGGAGAAGACGTGGCTGTATGGAGGTACAAGGAAACAAAGTTCAAGCTGGTTTTTTCAACAAAAGAAACATGGAATCAGTTAAGGGAGTCGGGGATCCAGAACTCTTAGCATAAGGTAGTATGGTGCTTTCACGCTACGCCAAAATATTCATTTATCTTGTGGTTAGCTATCCTTAATCGACTGACGACGGGAGATAGAATGCTCTCATGGTCTCCAAATATTTTGGCACAATGTTCATTCTGCCCTCACCTGATAAAGACTCTAAAAACGTATGGAACCAAAGGTGAAAAACCCTTGAAACCATAAGACATCAGCAATAGGGATTGGCGTCACCAAACTTAGCTTTTTTGCGTCTCTCAGCAGGTAGTGAACTACTTCAATGGGGAGTATGAAGCTCGCGACCAGAGAATTGGGAAGTATTTGACAGTTGTAAGAGATCTCACTCAGAATTTTACAAAATTTACCCTTACCAGAGTCCCACGTGGAGAAAACACAACTGCTAATGCGTTAGCTACACCCGGATCAACATCGGATCCAAACCTGAGGTGGGTTATTCCAGTTGAATGTATCTTGTTATCCAGTATTCAGAACGTAGACGCAGTCCTACTCACTACCAGGTCTGATGTTCATTACAATCTCTCTTTTCCTCCTTCAAGAAAGACAAGGAAAAGGTCAATCATGCTGCCTGGCGAAGTAGAGACACATGTCACTAACATTGACTGAGTACAAGAGCATGAGGTGAGGCGAAGTCATTTCAGAGGATGTTCCAACCCAACTATCCAATGTTATCAACCCACCCGACCCTGCTCTCCGGTGCAGATACCTCGGTTCCAGCATCATCTATTCACAATGACGATTGGGGGCAAATTGAAGGGGTCAGATAATAAAGTATATTGCTACTAGCAAACTTCTACCCAACAAACGGGAAGCTCGTAAATTAAAAAATTTTAGTGCTAGATTATGTTTTATCGAAGATAATATGTGCAAGCAAGGTCTGAGTGGCCCATATCTGTTATGCATTTATGGGGATAAAGCTAACACAGTTATGCGAGAAGTTCATGAAGGATTATGCGGTAAGCACTCCAGCGCATGAGCTTTAGCAATTAAAAAGTCAAGAGATAGGATTTATATTGACCCACTATGGTTGCAAATTATACAAAGTATGCGGCAAAGTGCCAGCGTAATGCACCCTTAATCTATCAACCTTCAGAATTTCTCTCTACGGTGCCCTTGCCTTATCCATTCTTGAGGTAGTCTATGGACATCATACGTCTTTTGCATCCTTCGACTTGAGGTGTGCGTTTCTTACTGGTCCTAACAAATTATTTCAAAAAGTGGGTGGAAACTGCTGCATTTTTAACGTAACTAAAGCAAAGGTCAGAAATTTTGTATGGAAAGACATCATATATCGTCACAGACTTCCATATGTGACTGTTACTGATAATGGGTCTCAGTTTTCTCAAAAGACTATGAAGATTTTTGCAAAATGTTGGAAATCAGATTAAGTTTACCCTGAGGTATCCTTAGGGAAACGATCACGCTAATAAGTTGATCTTATATAATTTAATGAAGTGACTTGACATTTACAAAGGCAGCTGGTATGAAGAACTTCAAGTAGTAATTTGGGTGTGTTGAACAACACCTCGGAGGGCAACGAGTGAGACTCCCTTTTCACTAGTTTACGGAGTGGAAGCTATAAAGATGTTGTTCTAGGAGTTTGACGAAAAGTGAACCCTGAGTACGAAGAAGTTAATGGTGATATACACCACAACAATATAGATCTGATGGACGAGCATCGAGATCAAGCTCTGATTCGTATTCAGAATTACCAACAAACGGCAGTTCATTATTACAACTCGAAAGTCAAGCATCAAAGCTTCAACGAAGGATACCTAGTACTTTGAAGAGTCTTTGAAAGCACATAAGAGTATCAGGCTGGTAAAATTGGGGTAAATTAGGAAGGATCATATCGTATTACTCAAGTAATTTGCAAAGGGGTTAAATACTTAAAACTTTGGATAAGGAATTAGTCAAGCGATCATGGAATTCCATCAATTTGAAGAAGTTTCATGCTTGAAATTTATTTAAATGCTCCTAATCAAACTACGTTTAGGCTTGATCTCGACATGTGGGTACATAGACAGCCCGAGCACAAGTGCAACTATTATTTAACAAATTTTCCAATTAGGGAAACTACTTTTGCTTTAGTCATGATGAAGAAATTAAAAGGAAGGAACGAAGTAAATCTCGAATATGAGTATCGCTTGAAGAGAAGATGGAAGATTCAAGCTGAGGTTAACCGGGACCCTCTGGGCATCTCAAATTCTACCTTCATGAGTATGAAAAAGCCTTATTCAAAAGGAACAAGCACCAGCAAAGGGCGGTATGGTTCGCAGGACCCTACAAACCACTTTCAGAATCCACATCCAGGAGGTCAAAACCACTCTAATCCCATTCACGAGGATCGCTCTCGAGCAACCTGATTACACGCTTCACGTTCCAGAGTTGCTCCTTGAGTTCATCCTTTTGATTCTCCAATCTGCGAAGGTTGGAAAAAAAATTCCTATATTTTTCATACGCCTAAAAGAAGTTTGGATTAAAAGAAGGCATTGGTACTTGTTTCAAAGGAGCAAAAGCTGAAAAACACTTACCTTTCCCATGAATTCGTTGGCTTACTTAGTGTCATCACCTACGAAAGAAAATATCAATTTATAAGGAAACTATAAGCCTTTAGGGGTAAAGGATCCTCGAGTGTTGTGATACTCACTACCCACAACCAAATCCTGAACGTCAGAGTCTTGATTGGTACCAACTATCCGAGACTGGAAAATTGCAGACGATTTATCAGAGTTACCTATTACTATACTGAGACTACTATGAATGAATCATCAAGGAGTACCATCTCCCAATTTATAGTCTCGAGGGGAAGCCCTAGCAGCAAAATTATGGAAAGACAAAGACATTAATTTAATGCATGGTTTCCGAAAGTCGCTTTCTCTAAAATCATAGGTATTTGACTGGGCTCATTTAATGCACACCTTTAATGGAGGATATCAAGTAAAAAAAGTCTCACTTGAACAAAGATGTTTAAAGACTGCAAGTCGGTTAATAAAACATTTATTTTCTGTAGTCAAACTTCCAAGTTTTGGTAACAAAGAAAATAAATTCATAGAACTTCGGTTCTCTTTGACGAAGGGAATTTTATGGGGATAATCTTGTACAATCATGAATGAACCTCGCATTACAACTAGAAATCCTCAAAACAGTGAGTTGAATTAGTATGAAAGAAGTTCAAACTCCACCGGCGAGATCTAAACTCGCATGGAATTTTATTTTCATAAAACCAAAACTATAATGAGGTCTCTCGAGAAAACCGAGTAGAACATCACGAGCAATATCACTTTAAGTTCAATCTACGCTATCAATTTTTTGAGAAGGAAACTCTTTTTAAGCAAGTTTAAGCAAGTTAAGCAACCTCACGAGCAAGATCACTTCAGCCAGAGACACTTTGGCAGGCGAAGTCATGTCAAAAATCGTTGGAGGATTAGAGGGTGTGCCTTTCTCCAAAAAACAAGGTTAGAGACATTGACGGTCATAATGTTTACTCAGGCCAGTGCAGCATGCTTAATGGCCTCGTCGGCTTTAATGGTCTCAAATTCAGCATCTATATCTTTGATGCCGCCATCCCTAATCTCACCGATCAATTCTCGGTTTGCCTTTTGCTCAGCTAAACAAATAGTCAAAGGATAGTCGGCTTCATGAGCATTGATTATAGATTGTAAAATTTAAAATCACCGACTCATACTTTGTTTTTAACCTATCTTTCTGTTCGAAAATGGCCTTTTTGATATCATATTCCCGGAGCGACATTATTCCATTCCACTTTAGCTCCAAATCATGGATATTCAAATTCAAGTTCTTTATCGCAATATGGGCATCAGCCAACGCTTTCTCCATCGCGGCAATTCAAGTTGGAAAGTTCTTTGCATGCACAACAACCTCGGCAATATTTTTCTCCATTTTCCTCAAATCTGCTTCAGCCCATTGTAGTTCTTTCACCTCCCCCTCAGACCATCGATATGTCCTTCATACGCTTCCATCGAATGATTGTGTTCAGCCATAGCCTCGGTATAGAGGATAACATGACCTTGGTATCAAGGAAATGTGGCGGAATGAAGATCAGTTATGTGGATTCGGCCAGAGACACTTTGGCAGGTGAAGTCATGTCAAAAATCGTTGGAGGATTAGAGGGTGTGCTTTTCACCAAAAAACAAGGTTAGAGACATTGGCGGTCATAATGTTTACTAAGGTCAGTGCAGCATGCTTAATGGCCTCGTCGACTTTAATGGTCTCAAATTCAGCATCTATGTCTCTGATGCCGCCATCCCTGATCTCACCGATCAATTCTCGGTTTGCCTTTTGCTCAGCTAAACAGATAGTCAAAGGATAGTTGGCTTCATGAGCATTGATTATAGATTGTAAAAGTTAAAATCACCGACTCATACTTTGTTTTTAACCTATCTTTCTGTTCGAGAATGGCCTTTTTGATATCATATTCCTGGAGCGACATTATTCCATTGCACTTTAGCTCAAAATCATCGATACTCAAAAATTCAAATTCCTTATCGCAATATGGGCATCAGCCAACGCTTTCTTCATCGTGGCAATTCGAGTTGGAAAGTTCTTTGCATGCACAACAACCTCGGCAATCTCTTTCTCTATTTTCCTCAACTCCGCTTCACCCCGTTTTAGTTTCTTCACCTCCCCCTCAGAGCATCGATATGGCCTTCATATGCTTCCATCGAATGATTTTGTTCAGCCATAGCCTCGGTATTAAGGATAACATGACCTCAGTATATGGGAAATGTGGCGGAATGAAGATCAGTTATAGAAACTTACATAGCAAACGCTAAAGCACAGTGACATAGTTTGCAATTCAGTTGGTTGGCAAAACGGTCGGAAGGTCAAAGCAGCTTTCCCGTTTCAAGCACCGGCGCTTGATCTGAAATGTCACCTGCGAGTTTTCTACAATCCAATTTTTAGGAAAAGAGGGTTAGCATTTATTCTCTCAAACAAAACAAAAAAAATTCTGTTAGATTTTCTCGTTTTACTTGACTCAGTAAAGAACTGGAGAAGACCCGAATATGAAGAGTTCCATCTAGTCCGTTTTGAGCTATTTTTTGGGGTTTCTGAGTTAACTAGGATTTCAAACCCCGAATCTAGCCAAATCAAGGAACAACTAGGCGGGAAGTATTGAGAGCAAATGAAAGTACAGGCGATTCTAGGAGACTACTTCTATCGGATTTAAAAGAAGTGACAAAGATTAAAAGTACATGTGTTCAAATGGTTGTGTCTGGTTGGAGAAGATAATAACTGGCGAAGGAAGTTGAAAGGGTTTCGAGACAAAAGAAAAGGAGCGGATAGACAAGAAAATAATGTTGCGGATAGTTTTAATATTTATTAAATTTTTATTTAATATTATTAAAATGTAAAAAATATTTAAATAAATTAAAATATTTAACAAAAAATTTAAAAAATTTATTTTTTCGTAAAACATTATCTTTCATGAGAAATTCGATAGCGTATTAAAGAAACAAAAATTAGAAAAGCGACAATATTCACTTGATTTATGTAATATGTGTAATGTTAAAACTTGTAGTATTCAAATACGAGAGTACCACTTATCGATCATCAAAATTAAAATTCTTATTCTTTTATAAAATGTTTCAAAAATATTCACTTGATGTAAAAAGATTTGCTTGAATATAATTTTACATAATATTTAAAAAAATGACGTGATTAATTTTGGCAAAATCAACCAAAAGTTACATTTAAAATAAAAAGTCAATATAAGTTGGCTATATATTTTACCACATGCAAATTAAGTTTTTTTAACACGTTTTGAAAATTCAGAATTTGTTTGACATATTTTCCATCAATTTTTGTACTAGTTTGATCTTTTCATCGTGCTCTATTTTGGAAACATTGTTGTCTATTATTATAACTGGACTCGTTTTTTTTTTCTTTTCGCAGGCCTACTTTCTAACGACGTTGCCTTGTATCAAGTATCAACCATGCTAATATGCTATGATTTATCTCATTTTTTATTCCTGATTTTTGTTTTAATTTTTGATATTTCTGTTTTGGTTTTTACTCTGGAAAGGTTTCAATTCCTAATTTATTTACTCTCGAAGGGTTTCCGCGGAATTGCAGAATTAAAATAAAAAGTAAACGGGCCACTCGAGTAGGTGTAGGTAATTGCCAGTTAGCCTAGTTTATTGCATTCCACTTGGGCCGATTTCAATGAAAACATCTTTATTCGATAATATATGATAAATTTCACATGTAGCTTCCATCTTTTCTTTTCTTTTTTTCTTCTTTTTCTTTTTTTTTCTTTTCTCACATATAGCTTCCATCTAGACAGGCTACATTAGCAACTTATATATTAATAATATAGACACATATAAAGAAATACAGAATGTGATTATTCAAGGAATCTTCGTGCAGTATAATTGCTACACCCATTTGAACCAATGCTATTTAATTTGTTGAAGGTTGTATCTACTTTCTTTTACTGGTTTGGTGGCCTTTTACCCCAAATGGAAGACACATTTGTGTATCTGTCTGTATGCTCATTTTCTTCTGTAGTGTTTTATTTAAGAGAAATTAAGTGTAAGTCAATGGCGTTAATTATAATTTGACCATACGATAACATTTTTATCTTTGACTTTTCAACCTTTTTTTACTTTCCTTGTCTTGCATGCATACCGAAATGCTCATGTCCCTTCTTATTTTATTTTCACTTCATCTTTTTCTATAAAAGTTAAATAAAGGACGTTCTATCAATAAAAAAGCTATAATTTTTCCACATATACAGAGCCGTGTCTACCATTCTAAAAATAAGGCATTTTTTACGACCTTTCATTTGCTTAAAACCTTTCATTTTAAAGCAAAAAATAGGACATGCTTTAGTAAAAAAATTAGTGGTAATGTTGGTTCATATTTCAATATTTAGAGTTTTATGGTTGAACATTACTTTTTCATTTATGAATTCAGTTTTATTTTATTTCAACATAGTATCCTTGGTATCATTTTGATTTTACATTAGATAAATGCATAATATATAAAAATAAATTAAATATATAGCTACATAATATAAATAAAAATAATAAAATTCTGAAATTTAAAGAATAATTTAGTTTTAAATTTTTTTATCTTATAAAATTAAAATATTTCAAAAAAATTATCTATAATTATTTTATTTTAAATTATATAATTTTACAAAAAAATAAAATATATTTAAAATGCACCTATTTTATAAAATTAATTTTTTCAAAACTATTATCTATAAGTTAGTCGCGGCTCTGCACATATACCATGATATAAGTACTTTTTTAAACACAAATTACTTGTGAGAAACAAATACATGTTTCTAAAGTGAGATTTCTCATTTTATTTAAAACATATAATGGAATACTATTTTTGATATAACAATATATAAAAAGAATATCTTTATTTTTAATGTTTTTTATATCGAATGACATGTTATATATATACATAGAACAAAATAGCATTATATTTATATTTATTTAATAGAAGAATATATATGGTGTATTAGTAAATAGAACAAAATAACATTTCATTATATATATGTTCGAATGACGCATTCACATTTAAAATCACAAATTCATTTCTCAGTTGTATTATGTTTCTAAAAAAAGTTCAAATCATGGCCTATGCAAAAAAATTCTAAATATTTCTGAATAACATAGTAAGATTGAATAAAATGTTTTAAGAGATACAAGAATATAAAATGAGAGAGACACAAAGAGAAAAATAGCTGAAATAGATGAATAGTATATCTGCATGTATTGTTCACTAAATGGTCACTTATTTTATTTTCTAATTAAATGTTTTTTCTGTTAATAATAAAAAGAATTAGCCTGTCCTTTGGTATAGGAGACTCGGAGCGAGACTAAGAATTTCTTTATATATTTTTTTCAAAAATAATATTAGTAGTTTCAAATCATATCATAGTTATATAGGTTAATCTGTTGGACTAAACAAACATTTCATCCATTTTAATCTTAAAAATAACAATGCTAGAATTCAACATAAAAAAGAGCAGAAAAATAAATGAAACAGAAAAATGGAAGAAAATGTTGGGAATTTACTGTATTTTACTAATTGGATCCAACACCACAATATCGTCCGTAACTTATTTATAATTAAAAGCCTTAAGCCACTAATTTAGGTGGCTTGTCCTATGATCGGACTCACTATTGACATTCACTAATATGCTTGCATTGTTTTACGACACACAAAATATGAAAAAAGAAAAATCCTCCACAGATTAAAATTGTTTTCGTTATCTTATGCAAAAATTGTTTCTTTAGAAGTTCCAGGGTCATCGTAAATTATAGAGCCATTTGTAATCTTAAAAGCTTTTAAGCTAGAGACCAACCAACATATGAAGATGGAGTTTTATCCCAAAAAAAACATATGAAGATAGAGTTTGTCCAAAAATGGAGAAAAGATTAAGTGCTGTTTAAATTAACAGGGGAAACGATGGAGATATTGGATTGGTTTTTTAAATACGAATATACTATCTTTCTAGATTTTTATGTTTTTTTTTGTGTTGCTTTCAAGTTACATGGTCACGATCAGCCTATTTGTTCATCTGCGTGGACAATCCACATTTGTGGCTCTGCTTTGTATAGACATCTTATGTGTAGTCTTTATTTCTTAGAACCTCAACATGAAAACAAATTCTTTAAAACATAAATATTTATTTGAATTGCTAAACATACGTGTACTTTAAAAAATGTTTATATCTTTAAATATAAATTTTAAAACCGTGTAAATGTGAACTGATGATAAACAAGATCTTTCAGATAATTTTGAAAATAGAGTCTTAATTTCTTGTGGATGTGGTGAAGTTGATATCCTTTTTGTGGTTATCTATAATTTAGCCTATCAAATTTGAACAGTTCATGAGCCATCAAAATAGTACTTTGTTTGGTTGGCAAAGGGTTCACCTAAATTCTCTGGATGCCACAAGATTTGGCTTATTCAGGATTTCTCAGTTTTATTAAAAATTTTGAGTAAATAAAAACAAACAGAAAGAGAAAAAAAAAGAAATGTATGTACGTCAAAAATCACAAATCACTATCTTCGTCTTTTTTCAGGGTCTATTTATTTTGTAGTTCTCTTATTTTAATTTATTTTTTTAATCGAGAAAGCATAATATGAGTATATGACCCTTGTGAGGTCAGAATGACAAAAAGTTGACAACTTATAAATCGTTGTCTATTAATAGGGGGATTCGCCAACCCCTAGTCTACAATCTACATATGGAACAATATATTATTAGAACTGTAGAAGCATCGCACTATATATTTACGCGAAAATAAACGCGTAACGATAGATAATTGGCAATGATTTTCTAAGCAAATCTTGTAAGATTTTAATGATAAATATAGGGAAGAAATTTAAATAAAGAATATAATTTTTTAGTTTCTAATAAAATATGTGTGGTGTAATTTTTTTAGATTAGTAATTTTTGTTTAACTTTAGTTAATATTTAATTTCTTTCAATAGTAGCTATTTTATAAAAACTGTGTGAAAGAAAATAAAAACAAGTTGGGGAAGTCATAAATATATGATAAATAAATGACTTCAACATAGTAAAATTATATATATATAATTGTCAACTGATAATAATAAAATTATATAACTATATATATACAATTTGGTGTAATTTTCTAGTCACTAACAAAATCATAACAATATGGATATGTAACACATATATCGGATCCGTCGCAGAGAAGAGGCTAACGAACTACTCGGCTTCTTGGACGACAAGATGCGACAATTATTTGTGCCCTAACCCACATTAAAAGATTTTGGAATCAATAATGTTAGTTCATATCCTTATACGGCTTCTATGGACATGTAACACATTTTCTCGAGCGCAGTCCTGACTTCTAGACCTCCAATCAACTAACATAAAGCCTATACAACTTGCAGAACATCAAACACGAAACTGATAGGATATTAAAAATTCTTGTATGGAGAAACATGCTTACTTCGACTGTGCCAAGCATGCTCTCCTAAAATAATTGACATATCGCAAGAGTTATCTAGCTGCGCCAAAGTTAACACCTTATCATGTTACAACCACCGAAAGCTCAACTACTCAAAACTCGATTTCTCAACTCAGTTCAAATATTTTTTCTATAGACACTTCTTCACTGCATCACATGAAAAAGGAGAAAAAAATGATGGAGAGATCGATTAATCAATGGATAGATCTTACACAACTACTTCAATACAAGAAAATACATGTACAGTTAGACACGAAATCACACACATTACACACTAAAAGGTGCTCCAACCTTACGTCACAGATCGTTTTTCTTTGATTCATTTTTTTTAATCATAATCTTCAGTTAAGACCCAGTTCCCTCTGTTGCATCTGCTCTCTAATGACTTTCAACCCTCTCCAAAAAAAATACAGAATTCTTCTATCACACTTAACTATTTATTATATAATATATCTATTTGCTATACGTATAAATTTTTATGAACGATATTTAAAAGTAGATTTGTACAGAATCCGGATAGAGTAACTTTTAAATCAAGAAATTTGAATTCATATTTGACAATTCCATGTAGCCTATTTTCTAAATGAATCGGATCTGGGATCTTGAATATATTGCCCACTCTTAAAATATATATATGGAAAAATATTATGTAATTACGTATATCTATGATAAAATATACGCATTACTCACAGAATAACATTGCTCTCATAAGAATATTAAATTTATACTTTGAAACCTTTAATGTGATCAGAAAATGTAGCCTAGTAAATTGTAATAGTATCGTCGTTGTTTTACTATCCATGATTTAAACCCACGTAGTGTATGTTGTTAGTTAAACAACTGTAATATTTTTTTGTCAAGAACGGTTTTTAAAAAGCATTGATATATATAGGCAAGACCACTGTTACAATTGACATCAATTCTAAAGGTTTGTATGAAACAAACATTTTGTACCAGTTGTCCAATTTTGTAGTTGGTGTTTGTTTTGTAAATTTCTTTTGATATGTGACTTTAAACTAAATGAGAAAAACCCAAGAGCATTGTGGACACACCTAACATTGCTACTGAGGTATAACGGACTTCAATCCCCAACTTTCCAATGTAACACCCGACGTATAGTTAGAATCAAATAAGGTCGGTAATTTGAATGGATTAATCATTGTTCAGCTTTTAATAATGTTCAAACTTCTCCACAATCATCTTAAAATGTTAATTAGAAAGCGCCCACTTCCATATGTGAACCTTATCAAATGACAAACACGCCAAATGGCACATTTTTGTCTTTGTTTTGTTTTTTTAATTAAAAAGATTTTTGAGTTAAAATATTTTGGAATTTTCTACAAAAGCGAGAGAAGAGAGCTACGCAAAGATGGCTCAAAGGTTCAGCAAAAGGCAACATTGTCTTCAAAACTATTTAAGTTTTATTTACCCTTTTCTCTCTTTTATTAGCCGTCCCTAGATGTAGCTTCCACTTCTCTCTTTTTTGACTCTTTGAAATTCTTCTTTCAAATTTTTACCAAAGTTCCTTTCGTTCTCCAATTTAAAATATTTTTACGAAAAATTGTTTTTCCAAATAGTCATATCAGTACCATACCCAAAATTGAAACAAATAATTTAACATACCAATTTTAATTTTCCTATTATATTTTTATGTTAGAAACAATGGATATGTCGAGCCAATTATCATGTGATGTGAACTGGTAGTAAAATAGAGGATAAAGGTGAAAGACAAAAGGTCAAAAGAAAAGAAAGAGAAAGAAAAAATGGTGCAAATAATTTCATCTTTTTAAAGTAGATAAAAATTAAAGAGTTTATTTCAAAAAAAAAAATTGTTAGGGTGTGACATTTTTAGAGTTACTTTCCCAATATCTCTTAAAAATTTTATTTTTGATCAACGGAAACTTTTTTTTATTTTTATTTTATTTTGTTCATGAGTTTTACGTATACAAATTCATATTATATGATTTATCTAAAAAAATTTTATTTACGTTTTCTATTTAATGTATGGTTTAGTTTTATCAGGATATAGATTTTGGTTTGATTCAAATCTGTTGAATCAATTTTTCTCCTTATACTCAAAGATTTTGATTTTTAAATACATAACATATATTTATTTATTTTGTTTTTTCATGTTCGAATGAGTTGTGTGGGTTCGGAAGTCTAAAATTAGTGATCTGTCTTGACCTAAAGAGATTGATTTAGGTATCTGATGTCATCATGATATCGATTTAAGCAATATGTAAGTGTGATGTAAATGATGATGTAATCATGGTATAAGTAAACTATTGTCTTAGAACGCAAATAAAAGAGGAACTCGACAAAGATAATGCTTTGATCCAAACTGACATATATTTACCTGTTTATAGTAACTCCATGATTGTAATAACAGACTTGCTTTTTGCCAAAAGAATTGACAATGTTTGCAGATATAAAAGAGGAGCCACCGGATTTAGAAGTTCTCTCGTCTAATTTCTTGGTGAGAACTGGAATTGGAGTTGTTTGGATGCAGGATAAGAAACTCATTGCTTATTTTATGATGATCTTTGAGGTTGGAGAACAAGTATGGGTACACTTGAGGAAGGAACGATTTCCAGCTGAAAGGAAGTCCAAAATGATGTCAAAGATCGATGGTCCATTCAACATAACAAGAAGAATCAGCGACAATGCTTATCAACTTGAGTTGCAAGGTAAGTATAATGAAAGGTCCAATTTCAATGTTTCTGATTTGGTTCCTTTTGTTTCAAATGAAATGGATATGAAGTCAAATTCTTTTCAAGTGGGAGAGGATGATATAATCCTAGATGACACAAGGAGCTTTGAACGTGGGAATGAGCCTGAACTGGAGGAGAAACTTGAACCAAAGGATGAGCTTGAAACTGAGGATGTTCTTGTCACACCAGCTAGTCCAATGACTTGATCAAGAGGTAAGATGTTTAACCAAGCTGTTGGAGGATTGTTTAATCAAATATGGATCCAGTGTGATCAAGACAGCAAGTATGAAGGTAAAACTTGTCAAACCACTTTGTTTTTTATTCAAGCTAAGTGATTTCAACAAATGGGAAAAGTGTCTCAGTTGTACTCTTGTACTCTTTTTCCTTTGTCAAATTTTGTCTCAATGGATTTTCTTGACAAAGTTTTTAATGAGGCAATTGTTTCACCATTTTCCATTTGTTGAACCAAAAAGCCCAAAGCCCAATAATATGAAGGATCTCGTGGCCAAAAGGAAGGAAAATGACTTTGAAAAGTCATTTTTTAATTCAATATTTTTTTAATTATTTTCTTTATTTTCAAGTGTTTTAAATGATGTTTCAAGACTTGGTTTGTTTGTCTCAAAACTAGCTTATTTTATTTTTTATAATCTCTTGTAAACTCTTGTAAGAAATATATATATCTTTTTATTCTAAAACCTTTCAAGTTAGATCACGATCTCTTCTGGTTTGTCCGAAAAGATCAAACGACTTATCAAAGGCTATTTTCATCCTTTGTGGTGTCATTTAATCTATATACCTTATCATCGATGCTTCACGGCTTCTTTGAAGCAGGGATTTTGAAGAATCTCATCATTGCGTCCATTGAATTTTTAAAAGATTATTAAAGAAATATTTCTCTAAAATTTTATAAATGTTCTTGTAATCGTCTGTTAAAAGTGTTATCTAAATATATTAGTTTGGGACTTATCTTCTTAATTCTGTATATAATATCTAACTTAATGAATTCTTAATTTCCATAGATGAATATGTTGCAGATCTACATTGTTTGTGGTGTATGGAGATAATTTCGCAGTAATGAGTGGAAATTTATTGTTGATAAAAATATAGGTGGTAGATTGCTTACTTTGGAATCCAATACTACTGTTGAAGATTTGAGGAGGATGATTTTCAAAGATTATGACATAGAGCAGATTATGGATGATCTGGAACTCAATTTTTTTCCTACTGATTTGATCGACAACTTTGAATCTCCTCCGGTTATTTTCACAAATGATCGACAGTTGAAAATTTTGTTTGGGTATTTTAAAATAGAGATTGTGATACGCTTGTGTGTTACATTTAAATCTAGTAGTGCTGATGGAAGGAGTATAGTCAAGATTGATTTGAATGCAGAGCCAAAAGATTCAAGTGATAGACATGAAAATAATCACTATAGTGTTTGTGAGAATGTTGATAGCATGCCTGAATTATCTTTGGAAATTATAATCGGTCTTGTGTGCGTGACTTTTATATATCCTTGCTTTTGTAAAAATTTGATTAGTTTAGAGAAATACATAGAATCTAGCTAACTAACAAGGCCACTAGAAAAGAGCAAGCTTTCAATTTCAAAAACAAAACTCAGATTTTGATTTTATCAACTGTTCCATTGAAAATTACCATTAGAAAGCAAAATACTTTTAAACTCTAATACACAGTAAATAGAATTTAGTCTCACAGAAATACAAAAAATAAGAAGAAAAAATTGTACCTGATTTTGCAAGCTCTAGAGAATAAGAAAGAGGAGAGGGCGAGGTTACAGGTTCTTGGGTGTGGAGAAAAATAATGAAACAACAGGATTTTTTAGTCACTTTCATTAAATATGAGATTGGTAATGGGTTCTCGAAATTTTTCTTGTTTGACAATTGCCACTCTCTTGGTCGTCTTATTGATATTGGATGTGATGAGGCTCCTCGTAACTTTGGTATTCCCAGGTATGCCACAGTTTTTGAGGCTTATTCTAACACGAGATGGTTTTTATGCCGCATGAGACGCTCAGCACTGTAGGCTCTCATCGGTCAGTTACAAGTTATTCCATCTGCTTCGTCAATGACTGGACCCGACATTCTACTTTGACATCATAATACAAATTAGATTTCTTAATAAAGCAAACTTGGGAAGAGATTCGGAGTATAAGGCAGCGGGTAACCTGACATGAGTTGAGAGTGCCTAAAATGCCAAAAAGATCAGTGTAAATTAGAAATTGAAACAAATTATTATTTCATTCATTCATCTTTGTTTGTTTCAAAAAAAAGTTAGTAAAGTAAATTTTTTTAGAAAAAACTTAATCCTAAACTTGCAGACAAGTATATTGGTCCTAAGCAACGGTATCAAGTGATGTGATCAGATTTTAACCCCGAAAATATAATGCAAGTGAGTATATTAACTATTAAATCCAAAGAGACGAAATCGTCACAAAATGAGTATATAAGAAAGATTCAATTTAAGACGGAAATAGGGAAATCGATTTTTGCATACCCCAAATATTTTAATGTGTTCAGTTCATACATGAATTATATCCTTGTGTGAAAATGCACTCTAACAATTCAAACATTTGAATTTAGTAACTCAAATTTTAAAACTGTATGAAATTATACATTACCAGTAAATGTGTTAAGAAACCGTTAGATTTTGATAACATGGAGGCCACGTAAGCAATAACGTGAATGACATTTCAATTTTTTTATATAGTTTTGTGGGTTGGGTTTGTAATCTATGAAACTCAAAGATAATAAAAACAACTTTTCTTATTGATTTAGAAAACTTTTCAAAAACTAAATTTCTTTCAAGTCTCATGAAATTTTTTTTCACAAATACCTCTTATCTATAGGGACTACCATCATCTAATTTCTAATAATAATATAAATACAAAACCTTATCTAACCTAAACTAAACCTTATGTGTATTTCCTTTTTCCTCCTAAAACTTATCTTGTTTAGGAGTTAACTTATTCCTTAATCAAATAGGAATTACCTAACATTCTCCCCCTTAATTCCTAAACCTGAATTAAGAAAGTCTTCTACTCCTATCAAGTTCCTCATTTCCGAAAACTTGATCCGAGCTAGAAGTTTTGTTAGAATGTCCGCCTTTTGTTCTTCTCCCGCAACATTTAGTTCTGCTGCACTTATCTTCGACAATAACAAGTAGTCTTCAAGACGTTTTGGGAGTGTTCTTTCACGTGTTGATCTTCTTAAAGCCGGCTCTCTTTCAACCTCACGTGATAATGCTCTGTTTTCATCAATCGACTTTGTTTCGCTTTGTCGAGTTCGGTCGCTTGATCTTGATCATGTTTGATCTCTTTCATGCGGATCATTATCCTCTTGATGTTCTGCAATATCTCCTTCAATGCCATGATTCCCATACATTCCTAGGCTAATTTGAACGTTCCGGAACTTTCATCCAAACTCTTATCAAGAACATTCCAATTCCATCCGCTTGATTCATCAAATATCACGTCACGACTTACGTATATCTTCTTGTTGATTAGACTGTAGAGGCGATAAGCTTTGGAACTAGGCTCTATTTCAAGATGAACTAGTGGACGAGATCTATCATCAAGCTTCTTTAGATTGATAGTCTCTAATTTGGCATAGGTTTTGCATCCGAAAACTCTGAAATGCTCAAGGTTTGGTTTGTGATTCTTGAAGTGTTCGTATGGAGTTTGATTATTTAGAGCTTTTGTAGTAACTCTATTGATCAAATACGTTGCATGCCTAACCGCTTCTCCCCATAAGTAGTTTGGCATCTCCATCATTTTCAACATGCCCTGAGTCATCTCCATTAAGGTTCGATTACGTCTCTCAACAACACCGTTTTTTTTAGGCGTATATGGAGTTGTGAGTTGTCTTGAGATTCTATTTTAATCACAAAATGTTTAGAATTCGATAGAAGTAAATTCTCCCCCTATCTGTTCGAAACATTTTGATCTTTGCTCTGGACTCAGCTTCGATCACATTTTTAAACGTTTTGATTTTTTTGAAAGCTTCTCCTTTCTCCTTCAACAAGATATACCACATGTATCTTGAGAAATCATCAATCAAAACGAAAATATACATGTTTCTTGCTAGGATTGATGGTGAATTGGTCCACATAACTCTCCATGGATTAATTCTAGTTTACTATTTGATCTGAACTTGGTTGTGTGGGAATGGTAGGCGCTTTTGTTTTTCTACAAGACAAAACTCACAAATTATTTTCTCTTCTCCAAAACTAAGTAATCCATGCACTAGCTTCTTATTTGACATTATCCTCATCGAATCAAAGTTGACATGTCCTAATCTTGCATGCCATCTCCATGTCTCATCATTTAACTTGGCGAGTAATTTAACGAGTGATCATATCTTCAGCCAGATTTTGTACATTCGGTTTGTTGTGCGAAATAATTTGATCAACAACCTACCTTCTTGATCGTGAATGGTGAGGAAATTTTGTTGTAATCTCACGTCACATCCTTCTTTTGTTGCTTGTTCAAAACTTATGATATTACTCTTGAGATCTGATATCCAATAGATATCACTTATAAGTCTTTGTTCGCCAGTTTTTTTTTTAAGATGATCGAGCCCTTTCCTTTAATTTTGATACATGACTCATCTCCAAACCTCACTTTTCCTCTAATGCTTTAGTTGAGCTCGGAAAAATAAGACTTTTGCCCTGTCATGTGATTACTTGCGCCATTTTCCAAGTACCACATGCTTTGGTCTTTGTTTTCTGCATCGTACTTAGTCGGTAGTACGTTCTTTTCATTCAAGAAAATGATCTCATGCATGTAGAGAGCTGCATCCGCTTCTTCAGTCTCCATAAGATTCACTCCATGCCCTGTCTTTGATTTCTCGAGACATTTTGTGGCATAGTGTTCGAGTTTATCACATCGCCAACAAACAACATTAGACCTATCCTTCTTTGGTTTCAACTTGATTTGATCGTGATTGTTGTTTGTTTGTTGATTATTGAACCATCCTCTTCCTCTGCCTCTTCCACGGTTACTTTGTTTTCTTCCTCGAAAGTTACCCTTTGATGCAAAGGATGAAGAGAATAAGAGCTTACTTTGATCATCTTTAAGATCACTTTCTCCTATACGTTCTTCATAGGCTTTTAATCTCCCTACGATGTCTTCAAACCCTGTATTATTTAGATCCAAAGTTTGTTCTAAAATGGCAACAAATTGGATAAAATTGTTTCTTTGAAATCCATTTAGAAACTTCTTCACTAACTTGTTTTCTTTGATGATTTGTCCTACCACTGCCGATCTTGAGGTTAGAGTGGAATTCTTCCTATAAATTCATCGATGTTCTCCATTTCTTTCATGGCTTGACGTTCGAATTCTGAAGCAAGCATTTGAACCGTTGCTTCCCTAACTCGGTTTGCTCCCATGTAACGGCTTTTGATCGCATCCCACATAGCTTTTGCCGAGTCTTGATCTCCAACTTGCATGATCAAGTTTTCTGGTATGGATTGGAAGAGCAAAGCTGTCGCGACATCATTCTTGATGTTTTCTTGCTTACCTTGTTCGATTGCTTCCTAAACTTAATGCACTTTCAAAGTTACATACATCCTCATTGCCCATATTGTGTAGTTCGTGGCGGTGAGCATGGGGCTTTGAATATATGAGATCTTTGGCTCCTTCCAGTGAGTAAATACGGTCATACCTTGTTTCATCTTGCGTCACACACAAGTAGATCTTCGCTTGGGATCTTCTTCTTCGACGGTGGTGGCACTCTTATCTCGGGTTCGACAATCAACTCTTTTGATTGGAACTCTGAATGATCTTGAATCCTCCTTACCGATTACAAGGCTCTGCTACCAACTGTAATCTATGAAACTCAAAAATAATAAAAACAATTTTTCTTATTGATTTAGTAAACTTCTCAAAAACTAAATCTCTCTCAAGTCTCATGAAGCAACTCTTCACAAAGACCTCTTATTTATAAGGACTAGCATAATCTAATTCCTAATAAGAATATAAATACAAAACTTTATCTAGCCTAAATTAAACCTTATTTGTATTTCCTTTTTCCTCCTAAATCCTATTTTATTTAAGAGTTAACTTATTCCTTAATCAAATAGGAATTACCTAAAAGAGTTTTGATTGCAATAAATAAATACCAGAACAATCGAACAGAGAATAATTTAGGACAGTTCTATAAGCCAAACGAAAAATATATAGTTATTCTACTCTCAAGCAATAACTATTATGACTAAAAGCCTAACATTCAAAACTTTCGTTTGAATTTGGGAGATTAAAACGCATTAAACATCAAGTTTAATATGTTCATAAAGTATTTTATTATCAATTCAAAAAAGACATTCTCATCTATGTTCTTTAAGGCGTTTAGCCAAAAAACTTAACCGTTGCAGCTCCTCTTCTTCACCAAACCCACTCTTTTTATTTATTTTGCTTCATTTAATCATTTATTTTGCTTATTTTACTTCTATTCCTGAGAAGAAAACAATGCGACTAAAGTCCTAAATATGCCTGCTACTTTTCTAGATTTGATACCATATGGGTCATGTCCATGTAATATGTCACAACATATCCCACCCAAAATATCCTATACTCGTGGTTGAAGTACTTCAAACCACTACATCGTCGTACTTCCTAGTTTTAGTTCAATTTGAGGTTAAACCTCTTAGTTTGATTCATTCAACTTACTTAGACAGTTAACAAAAAAAAAACATACTTAGGCATTTTCAATCCTTAGATTTATTTTGATCTTTAATTGATACAAAGTAGAAAGGTTTTAAACACATAAACGATTCTTTATTAATAAATCAAAAATTCAAATACAACTAATCAAGCACATAGATACATAGTTCATACAAGAATCCATGTCTATCCATCCTAGTTGCCATACACTAACGAATATCTTATCTTATAGTTAAACTATACCTATATCAATTTAGGGTACATGACTAAAGAAACTTCTTAGTGATTACAGTCATCTTGTCTCAATAAACGAACGTCAATAATTCATGCATATTTTAACCATCAATTCATTGATTCAATATTCATTATCTTGGTTCATTTTAAACAAACACTTGCTTAACACCATGGTCGCCATCCAAAAAGTAGGTCCAATTTGTTTCGAGGATTAACCATAGAAAGACCCTAAAACCTAGAAGCTCCTTAAACCCACTAAGCTTAAACCCTAAAATCCACTAATATAATAGAAATCTAGACTCTTGTTAGTCATTAGAACCTAAAACCTTAGAAAAAAAGAAAGAGTAAGAGAGAGAAAGAGAGGTCGAGCACCCGAAGAGCCCTAGCTCCCGCCTAGATGCCAGCCATCCACCGCTGACTGCTGCCACCGTAGCCTGCCGTCGTCAAAGAGAGAGGAAGAGAGAGAAACAAGAAGAAAAGGTTAGATCCAAGTAGTTCCAAGTTGGAAGAGGTAAACCCTAATTTTGAAAGTTAGATATAACCCCTGAAACCGTATAGGTCCATAAGCTCTAGAGATCTATGTTCCTAGATCCAAAAAGGAAAAGTCTTAGGATGTTGGAGTAGACTGAGAAAGAGATCAAAATCAAGCTCTACGAAGGAAGGAGCTCGAAAACCCTAGTGTGCCAGAGTCTGTTGGGCCAAAGTGATGATGTTATTTGTGGGCTCTTTGTATGCTTCTGATTGACATGTGTTACTTCATTAGATTGAGTGCTTCATGTGAGATAGATGTGACTAAGTCATGGCTGAACACATGATCAACATGAGGTGTTGAGATAGAGACATAAGCCATGTTATGTTTCCGGTCATGTTTGCTTACGTGATACTTTGAGCCAAGGCAGACGGGCTAGATACAAGAGGCAAGTACTGACGGGTACTTGTCTATAACACTTTTTTTTTTGCATAGCATAGAGATATGAGATGAGTAAGAATAATTTTGTGCTAGGAATGGGTTGTGTGTAATCAGTAAGTTGCTATTGTTAGATTTTGTGTTGCATGTAGCTTACTTGCACACTGATTTTTGATTTGAGATAGTAAGGTAATACTTAGAGTCATGTGGGTGAAAGGGATCATCCTCACTTAGTAAACCGTAAAATAATTTACGGCTACCTTTTATTACGGATACATGGCGGTTTTCAAAAATTTCTGTACAAGAAGACTGGTTACATGTGAGGTTTTAAGGGATGGGACACGTGGCAGATATCACAACTTGGTTCCAGTCTGATTATCATTGTTTTATGCGTTAGATTAATCATCAACTCAGCCCCCAAGTCGTGATCAATTTTAAGGCCATATACTCACCTTAGCTTTGATCTACAATTTCATTATGACACATTTGTTCATGTTCTTAAATAAATGTTGGCTAGGTTGTTTCATCGATAGCCCATGCACAATGATCTCGATCTGGATCTCACATTGTTCAGATACTTTATTCCATTTCTTGATTCAGTTATTCATTCGCCATACCCATTGCAGTGAACCATCAATTAAGGTCTTACTCCATGTTGCCGTACAGATTGTCAAAAATCATTGGTTTTCGATCAACCAAGTTCACTACCAAAGTTTTTCAGTCGCTGATTTATTGTTCCTTAATTATTAGATCACATATTAAATATAAATTTTACTCATAAACTTCTCTAAATTATTCTTGTTTTCCAAAATCTAGTGTATCTTGATAATTCTTGAAAATGCTTTTTATTCTTTTGGAAAGAATTTACATAGTGAAATTAAGTTTAGAGCAGCTTTTCATCATAATACATATATTTCATTTATCATCATAAAAAGATTAAATCAAATATCTCTAATAATAGTGATGTATTAGACAGAAAAAATCAACTAATAAAAACAGTATTGATTTAATCATCATCATATTAATGATATCATTATCATCATCATTATTTTTCTTAAGTTTTAAACTTTCTCAACAGTTGTGAGTAATTATAAAGATTATGGTCATACCACAGAGATTAGAATTACACTATGAATTATTATGTAATGAATAGAGGTAGAACAAGATATGGTTGTTTTGTATGTGTAGAAAGTAAAAGTAGTAAATTAAATTACTGTAAATGAATGGAGAAAGATGTTGGACACAGGGAATATCGCATGTATGAATGATCGATAAGCTATCTAAACTAGACAGAAATTTGTTAACGAACATTTGTCTAACTCGAATCACTAATGTAAAGCTAACCTACTCGCGTAGCATTAACCAATGTTCTAAAACTCGGCCAAATCGGCGACTAGGTGGCCGGAAAAGTGCCATTCCACCTCTAACCACCGTGATTCGCTTCAGTTCGGTGATGTAAATCGGTGACTTTGAAGAATCGCGGCAAATCGGAAAAAAATCGGTGAAAATCAGATGAAATCGGTGAAAATCGGATGAAATCGAATAAGTCGGATAGCTCTGTTATCTCCCGGTGTTTAGTTATTACTAAGAGGAGAGAAGATTTGAGCTTGTTAGAAGGGATTGTAAGCTATATTAGTATGTATTGTGTCGATAAGCCAGGAGATGAAGATGATGAGTTGTTAATGGTCTCATGGTTTAGTTTTGCTGATTTGAGTCGAGTTTGGGTTGTGGATGAAGTGGAAAAGAAGTGTAAAGTGGAGGATTGTTTGGAGATCTTCATGGCATTTGTTAGTGAGAAATTGATTCTCAGTCCTGACGCGTTAATTACTTAGCTGGAATCGTAGCTTCTCAAGTTTTCTTGATGAGTTTATGCTTGAGGTTTGATTCGGAATTAAGTAGATCCGAGTTAGAGAAAGATTTGTGGGAAACTGTGCTTTAAATGATTTATGGGTTTCAGAGTTGCTACTTTTATGGTGAATGTTACTAACTTACTATCTTTTCTTTTCTTTAGCTACTTTGGCATTTCTGGTAATTTCCAATTCAAATAACATAAGATATACATCGTGTTTAGAAGTAATATTTGACAAATGTCTCCTTTTTTACAAGTTTCCAGAGATGTTTCGATTGGTTTAGTTTTCAATCATGTGATCTTGTTACAAGATGACGTTGCTGGAGCCATATATGCATCTAATAAGTTCACTAATGGTTGGTTCTTTGACTATATGTATCATCTATTTATTTGACTTGAAAGTTTGAAATTAGTGGTTTGTGCTTTCTAAATGTGTGTACAAACGCCTGTTCAAGAAAGTCTAAAGTTACTTTATTGAATCATATTGTATGAAACATAGAATTAAGTTTTTATGGGAAGTTTTTAATCTTTTTAGGGTCCGGAAGATGAAACTACCTTAACGAAAATCATATCAGAAGCTGTGATTAAATCAGTGGAGAAGCTGTTCCTCAACCCTGGCAATGGAACATCAAAGAAGTTTATACTTGATTTTAAGTTTTATTATTTTAAATATGTTTATACATTGAATTTTAGTTTTGTTTTTAATATATTTTTAGTTTTTTATATTTTTGTTTTATTTAAAATACAAAAATATTTAATTTGGAAATAAAACATTTTAAGAGGAAATTTTTTTTTAAGTATACTAATTTAACATATAAGTATGAAAATATTTTAAAATTATGTAAATAATCTATTAACATCTAGGTTCCGTCTAGGTCCCGATTAATCCGTCTAGTTGTTAGGCCCCCAGTAAGCGTCTAAGTAATGCCTAGCGAATTTTAGAACATTGGCATTAACTATTTCAACCCATTAAGATTTATTGGATGGATTGGATTTGATTAACTCATTAACTTTTAGGCATCCCTAATTCTGATAATAATTCTGGTAAACTCAAATAATAACACATTAATTCAGGTAAAATAAATTAATTTTGGTAAAAAATATATTTTTACTATAACATAACATGTTATATGCAGCATAATATATTTTTATTTAATTAATATTGTGATTTAATTATAAAAAATATCACTTAGTTATAAATTAAAAATATTATGGACACAAAAAAAATGTTATTCGGTATTTTAAAATTTTAGAATTTGTTAAATTTTAGAAGGTATTATAGATTACTTATAGTGTACTATATCTTTTAGTAAATAATTATTTGTTTTTTATTTAAATCTTTATGTTTCAGAATTTCTATGAATTAGAATGATATAGTTACAATGATTTACGATTGGTAAATTATTAATCAAGTTAAATATTGATATAATTCATTGTGTTTTCAAATAATGACGATTTCACATTTTTTGTGACAAATACGAGCAAACTGTTTTCTGTGTTTTTTTCCCTTTGTGTGTAAACTAGCAAATTGTTTTCTAAATGCTAAATGGCTAGTTGTTCAATTCAATTAAGTCATAAGAATATATAAAATGGTAAGTGAGAAGAAAATTAAGAATAGAAATAAAATAATTCAAAGTCCCAGATGGTCCCTACACTTGTGATTCGTCACGATACTTCCTAAAAGCATACCACTTGACTCTATATAACTTCGTCTCCACCAACGATGCATTTTCGTCCTCAGATCTCATCTCACTCACAGGAGAAGAGAGAAAGAAAGGCTCATATTCCAGATTATTTACGATAATACCCCTTCCCTTACCAATATGGCGACCTCTGTAGATAATCGCCAATACACTCGGCTCGAGGCAGGTTTGAACGGCGTCATTCGTTCTTACAAACCTCCCGTTCCAGGCCGGTCCGATTCTCCCAAGGCAAACCAGAACCAAACCAATCAAACCGTGTTCTTAAAACCGGCGATGATACAAAACGATGAAGACTTGTCAAGCGAAGATGAGAACGAGACACACAACAGCAACGCTGTGTATTACAAAGAGATGATACGCAAATCCAACAGCGAGCTTGAGCCGTCGATTTTGGACGCGAGGGACGAATACACGGCTGACAGCTGGATCGAACGAAACCATTCCATGGTCCGTCTCACAGGGAAACATCCCTTCAACTCCGAGGCACCTCTTAACCGTCTTATGCACCACGGGTTTATCACACCTGTCCCCTTGCACTACGTCCGTAACCATGGCCACGTCCCTAAGGCCCAATGGGCCGAATGGACCATGGAGGTGACTGGATTCGTAAAACGGCCCATGAAATTCACCATGGACCAGCTCGTTTCCGAGTTTGCCTACCGCGAGTTTGCCGCGACGCTTGTTTGCGCGGGTAACCGTCGGAAGGAGCAGAACATGGTGAAGAAGTCGAAAGGTTTTAACTGGGGCTCCGCTGGAGTTTCCACCTCTGTGTGGCGCGGTGTCCCTCTCTGCGACGTACTGCGTCGCTGCGGGATCTTTAGCCGAAAAGGTGGTGCGCTCAACGTGTGCTTCGAAGGATCGGAGGATCTTCCAGGTGGTGCTGGAAGCGGTGGTTCCAAATACGGAACAAGCATCAAGAAAGAGTACGCCATGGACCCATCAAGAGACATAATTTTGGCTTATATGCAAAACGGAGAGTTGCTGACACCAGACCACGGGTTCCCGGTTCGAATCATAATCCCCGGTTTTATCGGTGGCCGGATGGTTAAATGGTTGAAACGAATCATCGTCACCACTCAAGAATCCGACAACTTCTACCATTTCAAGGACAACAGAGTTCTACCATCTCATGTAGACGCCGAACTTGCCGACGAAGAAGGTACAATTCCTATTTCTGTTTCAATATTAATAACATAATCTTTGCAAATTTACAATTTACAGAAATATATTCATTAGTTAGCTAATCGTATTAAGATGAACGAATCGATATCTTTAATATCTTCCCAACTCAAAGGAAGAAACAAAAAACAAAAATCATATAAAAAATTAAAATTAAAAGTTGGTGGATGATGTCAGCGTCTATGACTTGTCTAATAAAATATATTCAATGGTTTTTTTGTAGGTTGGTGGTATAAGCCGGAGTATATAATTAACGAGCTTAATATAAACTCTGTGATTACAACGCCATGTCACGAGGAGATTCTTCCCATCAACGCTTTCACCACCCAAAGACCTTACACTTTAAAGGGTTACGCATATTCCGGTACTTTTCCTTTTTAACATTTTTAATTAATAAATATGTTAATTTATGGGAAGATTTGAAAAATAATTAAAGTTATGTATATAACAAAACAGGAGGTGGAAAGAAAGTGACACGTGTTGAGGTCACAGTGGATGGTGGAGAGACTTGGGAGGTGTGTACACTTGACCATCAAGAGAAACCGAACAAGTATGGGAAGTATTGGTGTTGGTGTTTTTGGTCGCTTGAGGTTGAGGTTTTGGACTTGCTTGGTGCTAAAGAAATCGCTGTCCGTGCTTGGGATGAGACTCTTAATACTCAGCCTGAGAAAATGATATGGAACCTTATGGTATGTGTCTCCAAATACTTCCCAATAGTTTCTAAATTTTTTTGTTATTGTTGTTATGAAATTGACTAAACGACATTGTTTCGTGTGTAAAACAGGGGATGATGAATAATTGCTGGTTTAGAGTGAAGACTAATGTGTGTAAGCCACACAAGGGTGAGATTGGGATTGTGTTCGAGCATCCAACACTTCCGGGTAATGAAGCTGGTGGATGGATGGCTAAGGAACGTCATCTCGAGAAATCTGCGGACGCGCCACCGACTCTTAAGAAATCTGTCTCCACGCCGTTTATGAACACGGCTGCAAAAATGTACTCAATGTCAGAGGTCAAGAAGCACAATTCTGCTGACTCTTGTTGGATCATTGTCCATGGCCATATCTATGATTGTACTCGCTTCCTTAAGGATCATCCTGGTGGTTCGGATTCGATCTTGATCAATGCTGGAACGGATTGTACTGAAGAGTTTGATGCGATTCACTCTAATAAAGCCAAGAAGATGCTTGAGGACTACCGTATTGGAGAGCTCATTACCACTGGTTATTCTTCTGACTCTTCCTCGCCAAACAACTCGGTTCACGGTTCCTCAGCCGTGTTCTCGCTCTTGGCTCCCATTGGAGAGGCGACTCCGGTTAGGAACGTTGCTTTGGTTAACCCCCGGGCTAAAGTCCCGGTTCAACTCGTCGAAAAGACTTCCATTTCTCATGATGTTCGCAAATTCCGGTTTGCTTTACCGGTTGAGGACATGGTTCTTGGTTTACCGGTTGGTAAGCATGTCTTCCTCTGCGCAACCATCAATGACAAGCTCTGCCTCAGGGCTTACACGCCAAGTAGCACCGTTGATGTGGTTGGCTACTTCGAACTTGTGGTCAAGATTTACTTTGGTGGGGTCCATCCTAAATTCCCCAACGGTGGTCTCATGTCGCAGTACCTAGATTCGTTACTTCTAGGGTCAACTTTGGAAATTAAAGGACCGTTGGGTCATGTTGAGTATCTCGGTAAGGGTAATTTCACGGTTCACGGTAAACCAAAGTTTGCTGAGAAATTGGCAATGTTGGCAGGTGGAACCGGTATAACTCCGGTTTACCAAATTATCCAAGCTATTTTGAAGGATCCTGAGGATGAGACTCAGATGTATGTGATTTATGCTAACCGAACTGAGGAAGATATTCTTTTAAGGGAGGAATTGGATGGTTGGGCAGAGAAGTATCCGGATCGGTTGAAGGTTTGGTACGTAGTGGAATCGGCTAAGGAAGGGTGGGCTTACAGTACCGGGTTTATAAGCGAGGCGATTATGCGGGAGCATCTCCCTACTGGATTAGATGGCTCAGCTCTTGCGATGGCATGTGGACCACCGCCAATGATTCAGTTTGCGGTTCAGCCAAATTTGGAGAAGATGCAATATAACATCAAGGATGATTTCTTGATATTCTAATTCTTAAACCGAAGATATTTTCAAGAGTCAAAACTTTATTAGGTGGTCAAAAAGCCTAGAGTTTAAAATAAGTATGATATATTTGTTTTGTATATAATGTTGGTTCTTTTTAAGTTTGTTTGGAAATATAATGTGTCCGTTTGTATTCACGTTCGATATTTTTCACAATAATAGACAAAAAGTATTTCAAAGTGTTTTTGTGGTTATTGTTACTCGAATATTCTGCGTTCACTCAACATTGAGAATCAGTTTTAATATTTTTATCTTCTCATATGTTTTTGTTGTAAGGTACCAAAAATCATTAGTAATTTTTTGAAAAAAGAAGAAGAATAAAAGCCAAAGCAGTATTTTCCTCCTTGTGCAAGTTGAAATCAAACTCGTCCATTAGTTCACAATGTTAGTCTTCACCACATAAATGATTTGAAAGATTAGTGGGACTGAATTTACCTTTTTATTTGTTTTATTAACCAAGAAGCTTCTAGTTCTAGGTACATAATCTCTTCGGTTTGTAGATCAAAGCAAGTTAATTAATTCCTTCTCGTTATTATTACTCGAATTTGTGATTTTAAAAGTTCTCTCTTTTTAGGTGATCAACTAATACACAGGTTAAACTATATTATTTTCAATCTTCAATAAATATATTTTGGCCCATCAGCATTTTTTATAGCACCCAACTCTGCAATTACAGCACTGAAAGTACACGATTAGATTCTTAATATCAAGAGTTCTATTATAATGCATGTTGTTGGCATATATATATATATATATATATATATATATATATATATATGAGATTGTCAAATTAACAAATTATGTATATTACATTTATTTTATCTAAATTTACGTATATTTTAGGGATATACTCTTACCTAAAAAACATATATGGTAATATGCACAAATTCAAGAACTCAAATAATGTTGATACAAAATCTAATTTATGCATTATCATTTGAAAAAGTCTAATATAATTTCTTACACATAATATCGACTGGCATAGAAAGGAAAAAAATGGGTTGTTAATTCATTTAAAAATAAACTTTAAATTTTTTATTTTTTTTTGGGTTTACCGAAGAATGAAAGCTTCCAATTCTACCAGACAAAAAACATAAAAATCTAGGGATGATTATTGTAAAAGAGAATCGATTAAGAATATCTTTCTTATTGTATTAGAAAATTAACTCAAAACTAATATTTTTTTTCCTCTTAAACCTGACATAACTCATAAAGTGTTTATATAGGAAAGATACAGTTCACCAAATCCTTAAATTATAGGATCTAGATAACTTCTAGACAAATACAAGCTTATCTTATATTAATCTAAACTTATCTTCTATTAATCTAAACTTATTTTATAACTTAATAAAACCCTTAAACACTAAACCATTCATTCGGTATAGATTTACTTGGTTTACAAGTTAACTCAAAGCTTATACTCCAACATTCTCCCCTTTAAGCTTTGAAGTTCACTTTTGAAAGATTTTGAACACCAATCAAGTCTCTCATTTCTCCAAGCTTAATCCTTGCCAAAGCTTTAGTCAATATTTCAGCCTTTTGCTCATTCCCGGGGATGAACTCAACACACACCAACTCATTCTCAATACATGCGCGAATGAAATGGTAACGCTTGTGTATGTGCTTACTCTTGCCATGTAAAACATGATTTTTCATCAGCTCCAAAGCGGACTTGTTATCGATATAAATGGTGATCTTCTCAGCCTTCCATCCGGTAATTTCACTCAACAAGTCTTGAAGCCATATAGCTTGCCTAGCTGCCTCCGTCGCTGCCATAAACTCGGTCTCACAAGATGAGAGAGCCACCGTGCTCTGTTTTTGTGAACACCAAGTAACTGGTGAGGACCCGAAGTAGAAGATGGGTCCCGTTGTGCTCCTACCATCATCATGGTCGATCTTATGGCTACTATCGCTGAAGCCAATGATCTTCTTTGGTCCATGTCGATTAAATTTCAGTCCATATGAAGCTGTCCCTCGAAGATACCGCAAGATATGCTTCATTATTACTCCATGCGACTTGCGTGGGCTTTGCATATAACGACTTGCGACACCAACAACAAATGCCAAGTCTGGTCGTGTATGCAATAAGTACCGTAAGCACCCAACATTTCTTCTATAGCTTGTAGGATCTATTTCTGGTTCTTCTAGAGCCTTAGAAACCTCTAATCCAAACTCCATAGGTACTTGAGAAGGATTACACGTTTCTAAACCCGCTTCGCTTAAAATTTTCTGAGCATAACTCTCTTGTTTTAGCTCGATCCCTTCTTCTCCTTGATAAAACTCAATACCAAGATAATAAGTAAGCTTACCAAGATCCGACATCTCAAATTTTGATGACATTCCAGCCTTGAATTCATCAATTACCTCGAGTGTATTCCCGGTAACAAACAAATCATCCACATAGATGGCTACAATGAGAAGTGTACCTTTTTCTTCCTTGCGATACACAAAATTGTCTTTTGAGCACTTCTTGAAACCCAATCCTTTTAAAATCTGATCCAATTTTGTATTCCACGCTCGAGGAACTTATCTTAAGCCATACAAAGCCTTTGAAAGCTTGTAAACTTTATGTTCTTCACCTTTCTTTTCGTATCCCTCGGATTGACATACAAACACGTCTTCTCTTAGCTCTCCATGCAAGAATGTCGTCTTTATGTCTAGGTGGTGTATTTTTCATCCGTGTGATGCCGCTAAGGCTGTCAACAAGCGGATTGTTTCTATGCGAGCAACCGGTGCAAAAACTTGGTCAAAGTCTACTCCGGATTCTTGCGCATATCTTTTGGCTACAAGTCGTGCCTTATACTTGTTGATCGTACTATCCGCATTTTTCTTAAGTTTGAAGACCCACTTTAAACCAGTAATCTTTGCTTCTCTTGGCATGTCGATTAGAGTCCATGTCTTGTTTTTATTTATGGAATCAATCTCATTTTTACAAGCTCTTCTCCATTCTAATATACCTTTTGCTTCTTGATAACAACTCGGTTCGTCATTAATGGCAAATAAAAGTCTTTCACACTCAACGGATGCTAACAAAACGTAATCTTCAAGATATCTAGGTTTTTTACTTGGCGATTCGATCTTCTTACTGGACGTTCTTGTTCTTGTGGAGGTGAAGTATGTTCTTGATTAACCTCTCTGTTTCAGCTTCAATTTCTTTATTTGAGCTACTGTTTGTATTGTTTTCAGTTTCATAATGGTCTAGATCTTCGTAATGATCTTGATCTTGATCGTTATTTACAAAGGTTTTCCCTTCTCCAAGATCAACAATCTCTCTCCATCTCATATAAAACATCCCCGGTTCTCTTCTCTGCTCGTCTTGGGTTTCTCTCCAGCTCCAGCTCGTTCTCTCATCAAACACCACATCACGGTTTACAACGATTCTTCTCGTCGACGAATTGTAAAGCCTATAAGCTTTGGATCCCGGTTCGATTCCAAGATTAACAAGGGGCTATGATATATCATCAAGCTTCTTAAGTTAGTAGATTCAACCTTAGCATACCCCACACAACCAAACACTCTTAAATGCTCCAAGCTTGGCTTTTTCTCCTTTAAGCACTCGTATGGAGTCATATTTTTTAAGGCTCTCGTCGAAACTCTATTGATCAAATAAGTGGAATGTCGAACAGCTTCTCCCCATAAATAGTTTGGAACTTTCATGGCTTTATGAATGCTCCTTGTCATCTCCATAAGAGTTCTATTCCTTCTCTCAACAACTCTGTTTTGTTGAGGAATATAAGGAGCCGTAAGATGTCTCTTAATCCTATTTTTGTGACAAAAGTTTTGAAACTCTTTTGAAGCGAATTCTCCTCCTCTATCGGTTCTGAAAGTGATGACCATTCGCCCAAACTCCTTCTTAATCATACCTTTAAGAGACTTGGATTGTTTGAATGCCTCACTCTTCTCTTTTATCAAGATTGTCCACATATCTTGAGAAATCGTAGATTATAACAAATATATACTTATTATGAGCGATTGTAGGTGGTGTTATGGGACCACATAGGTCACCATGAAGCAATTCTAGAGGTTTAGAAGCTCTGAAAACGGAGCTCTTAGGAAACACTTGTCGAGCTTACTTCCCGACCAAGCAAGACTCGCATAACCTCTTTTCTTCTCCGATTTCCGATAAGCCTTGAGCTATTCCTTGTTTGGACATGAGCTTAATAGTTTTAAAGCTCACATGACCCAGCGTAGCGTGCCATCTCCATGCATCATCATCAATCCTTGAGTGAAAGCATATCGGTTTTCCGATTTGTAGCTTGATTTTGTAAAGTCTATTAGGAGACCTTGTTACTTTCACCAAAAGTCTTCCATTAGGGTCATGAACCGTAATATAGTCTTGTCTCATTAGAACCTCACAACCAATTTCAGTAGCTTGTCCCAAACTTAGGATATTACCCTTTAAACTTGGAATGTAGTATATATACTTGATTAGTGTTTGTTCTTCGGTTTTGCTTTGGAAAAGAATCGATCCTTTCCCTCCTATCTCCACACATGATCCATCTCCAAACTTTACCTTCCTCTTAATGCTTTCATTAAGCTCAAAAAAATATGTCTTCACTCTGGTCATATGATTACTAGCCCCATTGTCAAGGTACCAAAGTCCTTCTCCTTTCTCGGTTTCATAGCTCTTTGGTATGAATTTCTCTTCAATCAAGAACACGATTTCATGTAAATAAATTGGTAGATCAGCTTCTTCCGTCTCCACTTTATTTACTTCTTGAGTCTTTTGCTTCTTCTTTGGACAAGTAGAAGCGAAGTGGCCCTTTTTATCGCATCGGAAACAAACGATTTTTGAGTAGTCCTTCTTCTCCTTCGTTTGGTTTTGTTCTGATTGAGTGTGTTCTTGAAAGTTGGACTTTCCTCGGCCTCTTCCTCCTCTATTTCCTCTGCCTCCTCTGCCTTGTCCTCTGCCTCTTCCTCCCACAAAGTTTTGTGAATCCGAATTTGTGAAAAGAAGCTTTTCTTGTGTCTCTACATGATTGTCTTCTTGAATCCGCTTTTCATATGCTTTAAGTCTACCAATTATATCCTCGAAACTTGTTGTTTTCAAGTCTAAAACTTGTTCAAGAGAAGCCACGATCTGAATATATTTGCTCCTTGGTAGACAATTCAAGAATTTCTTCACAAGTTTAGCTTCAGCAATCACTTCACCAAGAGAGGCAGATTTTGAAGCAAGTTCTGATAGCTTTCCCACGAAGCTATCAATAAAATCGGAGTCTCGCATCTTAACTTGTTCAAAATCAACTTGAAGAGTTTGAAGCCTTGCTTCCTTGACACGGTCAGCTCCTAAGTTTCGAGCTTTGATTGCATCCCATATCGCTTTTGGAGATTCTTGTTCACCGACTTGCAAAATCAGTGCCTCCGAGATTGATTGGGAAAGTAAACCAGTTGCGACAACATTCTTGTGAGGATTGCTTGAGCCCGGTTCGATCGTCTCCTATACCTTATGAATTTGCAACATAACTTTCATCCTCATGGACCACACCATGTAGTTAGTTGAATTCAACATGGGACATTGTAAGGATGAAGGAACTACATCCTTTTGTTGAGCAACGTTCGTGATATCTCCCATCTCGAAAATGTCACGTTCTTCTCTTCAACATTACCAACGTATAACCAAAGCTTTCTTTCAAAGGATCAAACACCTTGAAGCTCTGATACCAAATATTGTAAAAGAGAATCGATTAAGAACACCGTTCTTATTGTATTAGAAAATCAACTCAAAACTAATACTTTTTCTCTCTCTTAAACCTTGACACAACTAATCAAGTGTTTATATAGGGAAGACACAACTCACTAACTCCCTAAATTATAGAATCTAAACTTATTTTCTATTAATCTAAACTTATCTTATAACTTAATAAAACCCTTAAACACTAAACCATTCTTTCGGTATAGAATTACTTGATTTACAAATTAACTCAAAGCTTAAACTCCAACGATGATTGATAATGCGCCCCATCTTTTTATGATACTATATGACCCAAAAAATCAAAAATAATTCTAACACTGCAAATTAAATTCTACTCGATATCTCCAATTCCGCAGGATCTCATTATATAGAACTAGTCTAATATTATTTTCCTTCAACTTAGTGATGCACATGATGAACTACAGTTTTTTTTTATTCTTATCTATTTATTTAGAAATTCTTATATGTTTTGTAAACTTAAATAAACAAGACCCATTAAAGGAAATAACAAATGTAAGTGAGAGTAAGTCATTCTACATACAATTTGTATTTAATTAAACCCCACATCTTTTGGAACTAATAAACCTTCCCTAAACTCAGGTGGAAATACTGTTTTAAATTGATGAGACAATTAGCTCCTTTAATTGACTCACTCGCAGGTTTAGAATTAGTAAACAGGACAAATAATTTGATATCAAAATTTTTTAATACGACAGAAAATATGTTTAACTGTTAGCAAGTTGTTAGCTTTTGTACAAAAAAGAAATAGCTAGCACACAAGAATATTTCCTTTCATGACTTTATAAAAATAAAATAAAAATTCACTATCCTTCTTGTTAATATTTATGCTGCCCTGCAAATCTGATGGTTCGTTGTCGCATTAAATCGTTCGGATGTTAAATATACTTCACCTGAGCTTTTTTGGTTCTCACTAAGTATAATTTTGTTGAATATTCTTATGCTACATCATGTCAAGAATAAGTTATAAATGAATCCACCTTTCGTATTCAGGTAAAATAAATCAATCAATTAAAAAAAATATTTAAAAAATTAGGTATCGTGAACTGCTGGTAACGAGAGTTGGGAACTTCTCCTATTGGTCGATCTACTGTGATGAAAAATGTAAAGTAACCAAACAATATTATCATATATGTACGATTTGTTGTATATGGGATATATAACTAGAGGGAGCCTTCGTCGAACTAACTAACAACATTATATATTATAATATTCTTGTATTTCTTACAACTGTATTTTCTTCTGCTAGAATCTAAAAATATAGCACAAATTAGCAAACAAAAATTTAAGTTAAATTTGTTTATAACTCTGAATTTTCGTCCTAAATAAAACTAGTTAACCCTATTTTATTAACATATATTCCTTCTTTTAAATGAGTTCCAATATATATATATATATATATATTGATATGTTACATTTCTATCATATTTTTGATTGTATTTATCTTATAGTTTTTATATTTTCATTGTATTTTTAGTATATTTTATTGCATTTATCGTATATTTTTTACATTTTCATTGCATAATTAAGATCTAGATGTACTATTTGCACATGTTCCTTTGTTTGTTTATAGGTCTTGAAGTGATGAGTGCAACAATTGTACCAAAAGAGAGTTTCATGATGAATGAAGACCCATCGGGCATGCACAGCTGGAAGGGCACACCGCTATCCACACCGGAATCATTCTCCGCGGGATCATATACCTGCAAAGGAGACGATGAAACTCGCCTGAAATTCCAGCGGTATGAGTGCAGCGGGATGAAGTCACCGCAGAGGTCTAGCGGTCACTCTCCTTGGGATCACGTACCCGCAACGAACCTTGACGAAACTATCTAAAGATCCAATGGTCACTTGGCAGCGGGATGGTGTAACCGGTATGTTCCAGCGGGTTGGACCAGTGGGTTAATGAAACTGCTCTGATTGTAGCAGCCAGTTCCAGCGGTTTGGGGCTGGACCGGATTAAATTAGTTCAATTTTGTTGCTAAACCGAATTCGATTTATTTTGGTTATTTGTTAAACTAGTTTTCGCCTTCCTTATAATACTCTAAACCTAATTTGGGAGAGGAGGATCTTATTTTTGGGAGAACTCTTAGACACTTTTAAGGGTTTTTAGGAAAGCTTATATGGATTTATGATCTTTTGATTATAAAATTTTCTTTTCTTTTTAATCCTTCGTCTATTTACTATTTCATCATGACTAATCATAGATCTATCATTTGGTTTTGTGCTTTTATGTTGATTAGTGAGTAGCCACCTTTGAACTCTTGGGATTAGGTAGATCTAGGATGGTAGGTTCTTAATCTAGCAATAAAAACTATCATTAAAAATGATTTATGATAGATCATTTTTAATGATGGTTTTTATTGCTAGATTAGCCAAGGATTTGGTAGTTTAGAGCTTAGGTAATTTTATGTCCGGAAGGTGTTCGATGAAATGATGGAATAAAAATTATTAATAGTTTATCGTTCCTAGACTACGGAAGTAGGTGATTAGAATCATTTGTTGTTAGTTAATATTGTAATTAATGCTCTTTGATCTTCTTATCGTTAGTAGAAGTTATTGATAATTATGTGATTATGGAAGAAATTAGTGTTACAGAAGTGAATTAGTCTAATTTAGTGACTTTAGACCGAATGATTAGTTCACTGAAATAGAATGAAATTCCATTGGTTAGCAACTTATTGTCTTATTATCATATTCTTATCCCGAGAATTCACATTTTTATTTGAATCTTACAACCGATTTTAAGTGTTTTTCTGTTTTATTTACATATTTGAATATATATTTTGAAACTAAACATTTTTATCATCTTAAATTGAATTTTGATTTCTATAATCGTAATGTATTAATATATTATTTTTGTGGTGTGATACCTAATTGTTATAGCAAGATAAAATAATTGGTACGATTTCAAAACCGTCGATATCAAATATCTTAATTATATCGAATTAAGAGTATAGCTGTAAGAAGAAAATCTAGAGCATCCATAGTAAAATATCTAAACTCTTAAACATGAACCATGTTCAATTCGTATTATGCGTAGGACTATATTCTTAATGTTTTTATGAAATAACAGTGAAAATTTCATAACTTTAAGTTTATGGTATAATTAAAAATTGATGGCATAATTATGTTTTTATAATAATATAAAATTTGAAACTTATAGTTGCCAAAATTGAGCAATTTATAAATTAGAGATCGATCAAATTTATCAAACTAAAAAAAAGGTTGGTCGTGGAAGCCACATGCCATACCACGCAATTAGCACGTGACCACGTGTTCGTTAAGCTTGTGGGCCCTACATGCTCCCGAACTTAGTAGTTTGTCTGGCTCCGCGTCGCAAGGTCACACGGCCTCACCTGTTACGGCGAGCCAAACCCGACCGGCTTTACCGGGTCGTACCCACCTGGATCTTGGACCCGCCGCGTCACGTATGCTGCTTGGTGCCTGGAAAGGCCGCGCCTTTTTTTATTTGTTTTTTATATAAATGAAGACCCCAAATATTGTATGAACCTCACTACATTTTTCTTTTGTCCTCGTCCAATAATACAGATCAAAACGAAAACAACTTGTTACTTATTTTATTTGTCCCTTATTCCACACTTTTCTTTATTCCTCAAATTTATTAAGATAATCGACCAATTTGGTTTTCTTTTCTTTTTTAACGTGTAATATACTTATTCATGTGAAATATATTTTGCTTCCAACTGATAGTAACATGATTGACCTCAAAATGAAATATATAATTTACACAACTTAGATAATGTTGGAACTTGATTTTGATAAAATGGTTTTGGTCATTTTTCTGGTAAGATTTTTTTTATGATGACGTTCATTAAAATGATTGGTTGTTGTGCACAATAAAATCATAACCATAAACACTATATGATGGTGTATTAGAATGTCTACATGAGAAATAGAAGTTTGAAATGGCTAACTTGAAAAAGTTGAAACTTTGACTAAAGGTCAAATATGCTATTTTGGATGTTAGAAAAGATACCCAACAGACTCTAATTCGAACTATGAGATTTTTTTTACTTTAACAAATATGATTATTTGGTCCAAATTTATATCTTTGTGTATAACCAATACAAGCTATTAATTAATCAACATATAATATTTCCTTTAATTTCATAGTCAAATGAGTGATTAATACGATGATTAATACTGCAATTGATAAGTGAATTAAACTCTCCATTATGTCACTGTTTCCGTTTCGTTTTGAAGTTATAAACAGGACATTGTCAACTCATTTGGAGTAGATTGTTGAACATACAAGGAAAAGACAATCTCCCTCCTCTTCTCTTCTCTTTTCATGTACGAGAGTGCAACACAATTCTAACGTTTGTTAAGTTATTAATTCTGAGTGCTGCAAATTAAAAGAATGTGAGATTGTATCATGAGATTCTGATTGCATAACACCGTCACATTATGGTCAGTTAAAAAATTAAGTAAAAAGATCTTTATCTTAACTCTTCACAAACCATTTTTTGTTCATCAATTTTTGGTATCATTGTTGTATCTTAATTCTATTTAATATCATTATCCATTAAAATTATTCAGTTTGTCAAAGTTTTCCAAAATACCGTACGACAAAATGATCATTTTGATATTAATATTTGGAGCTAATCAAATTAATATTAAATTTTTTATTAAAGTTGCATTTCGCGCTTGGACAAACTCACATTTCACATTTCTATATTTGTATCATTCAAGAATGAGGATATATCCATCTACGCGAAATATAATATATAATATTGAAAATTCATAACCTCTTATATGTTTCTGTCAAACATAATCCTATATATCGCATTTCTCACTGGCTAGAAATTCAAAATATTTATTTATCGCCTTTTAATGAATTCAAGTACAATTGCGCAAAATGAATACTTGTAATGATTAACCTTAAGTGATGACTATATGGGGGGTTTGATCGTAGTATCAAACGAGTATCATACCCAAAGAACTAACTAATTAACATATAGAGAAACACATAAAGTTTTAGATCGAACAATTAGAAATGCACTCTAATAAATATCTTTTGTATCAATATAAAAATACTGAGTCATAAGACAATTGTGTTGGGCAACTGTAATGGTGGCGCATGAAACTTGTGGAGTTATTTAAACCTCAATTTAATTTTCCTTTCATTTTCTATATTCAATCCTTTTCAACAAATCTCTTCTTTTTTTTTCTTTTTCTTTTTTCGTCAACTTTCAATCTAAGAATTTATTTTATTATTGACAAGGACAAGAAAATAAAATATGACGTAACATAGAATATGGACAACAAAACTAAATTATATGTGATGGGTTACAAAAACAGAGAAACCCGTCGCATCTTCCGCATCTTGAGGGCTTTTTCTACGTTTAAAAATTGATACATTAAGTTTCGCAGCAAACATGTATTTTCCAGTGAATTTCTTTTAATGTAAATTGTCGATATCGAAAACAAGTAGTAGTAATATGTTTGCTGGTGGGATCTTCAATAACTAAAAGAAAAATGATTCGTAGTATGGAAATATTTGCAACACGGTTCCCAAGACATATTGGATCGGACCAAAATATATATACATAGTTTATATTTCAAGCTGTAATAACTCTTAAGTATTTTTAATTATTGTAAGAAGAGAACATTGATATAAAGAATTATATAGTTGTATCTTTAGCCAGCATTTATACGACTTTATGAAACTAGTTTCGATATTAAGATTTTTTTAAAAGTCAAATAAATATATAGCAATCAAGTGTATAAAAAGTAAAAACAAATAATCAAGCAAAATCACTCTAAAGATTTAACAGAACAAAAATTACTCGAAAGTTTGATATTAGAAGACAATTCGTGGGGACCCACGATTTTGAGGGAAATTTTGTTTTGAGGGAAATTTTGTTTTGAGAGAAAACAATAATTATATTTTGAGGGAAATTTTTTTTTTGTTGGTTATTGAATTGGTTGAATGAAAATTTGTAGTAAGCTTTTATAATAATTAGGTGACGAACCGTGTGGACGTACGAGTTTGCATTTGATTAAATATAATTAGAATTAGAATTAATATAATATTTTAAATAACATGTATATTGTTTTGGTTAGAGGTAGTATTTGGGTATCGGGTTTGGATTCGGATAAAACTCCATCGAGTTCGGGTTTTTGGGTTTAGAGATTTACTATTCAATGAAATATTTTGTTGGGTTCGGATTCGGTTCGAATAAAACTTTTCGGGTTCGGATTCGGATTTTGGTTTTTTTTTGGATTTTTTTGGGATTTTCGTGTTTTTTTCGAATTTGTCAATTTTTTCGGTTCGGATTCAAATAGGGTTTATGTATATTACACATATAAAAATCACTTTTGAAGATAAAGTCCTCAAATTAGGTATTTCTCATAGGTAGTTATATGTTTTTGGGTTTTCGGATTGGGTTCAGGTACGGGTTTTCGGGTTTAGGAATTTAGAGCCCAATAGAATAATTTATCGGGTTTGGGTTCGGATACAAGTTTTTGGGTCGAGTTCGAATCGGGTACTCGGGTACGGGTTTTTTGCCCACCCCTAGTGTAACACCCCGATCATTTCTAATCAAAGGCGCTACAATGATACTTAGAATATCTCATCCAAAGCTTCAGAACGAATCCAATGCCTCAGATGAAATATCCTTAGCACCATTCCTACTTATCCTCATTCCTAGCTTTTCAACCGGAACAAGAATTCGTAGTTAGTTTAGCTCGGACAAAGCCAAATATCATACCGGAACTTAAGTCGTAATATACAAAACCTTTAACTTTATTTACTTAAGTTCCAAAACCACATTTTCAAACTTTCATAAGTATATGTGCGCACATCAAAAATCCATAAAACATTAAGTCATTTACAACATAAATTTTTACAAAAAGGCCAAATCTACACCAACTTTACTTCGTTCCTTCTTTAACTCCGCTTTCTCTACCGCTTTCCTGCAAGGAAGGAGAATGAATAAGCAACTAATTTGCTTAGCGAATTCGGGTGCCTATCATGCATAAAATGATCCCACCAAACCCCAAACAAAATCACATCACATGGACCATTCACCGAAAATGAGATACAAAAATATGAACAATACATAGAACATTTTCTCGTCGATTCTCGTTCTCATTCACCATCCACAACATCCATATTCCTTAGTTTGTTCATCTTTTTACCTCGCCAACACACAGTCACTCAGACTGAACGTGCTAACGATCCTGAATCTCGTTCATCATCTTACCTCATTCGACATGCAACCACTAAGGCTGAACATGCCGAGTGATCCGAACAACGCATCGTCATGCGACATACGGCTGGTGGTAGCAACCCAATCCCCCGTATGTATCACGATAGAGCGAGCTACGCCCACAGCGTACCGCTCTCATCGGACTAAGGACATATAGATCTGTCTCACCGAGCACGCCTCACCGTGCCTCGGAATCACAGCCGCGCACGCCTCACTACGTACTGCGCTGACCACACTTAAACACATGCATCATACCACACGAAATATGCATGTTTCAATCCATTTCAAACCACTTTACTTGGCTACTCAACCAATTTCAAGTGGTGAATCAATTCAATTCAAGTCTCGGCATCAAGAAAATCATCAAGTAAACCACCAAATAATTCCACCGAGAACTTAACATACTAACCATTTAGTATTCATGCATCTTACATCTTATTCATGTATATGCATCATTCACCATGAAATAAACAAAGAAAAACCAAACTCACAGTCTAGGTTTAGGCAATACTGTTCTGCCGACCGAATAAACTTGTCTGCGGAATAGAAATTCTTCCGAAAATCAGTCTTTTCCTTGTCTTTTCTCACGAAATCCTTTTCTTTTCCTCTCCGCGGATTCTTCTCCACACTTAGAATTTCTTAGAGATTTTTGCAAACTTAATGAGAAAGGAAGTGGACTAATATTTATAGGCTTAGAAGACTTAAGGTGAAAGAAATCTTAGCTCCAAACTTGGTGACACCTCCTCCAGGAGTCATCAAGAAGACTTCATAGGAGGGTAAGCCCAGCTGCTTGCCACCACCTTCCTCCTAGGTTGCTTCCCATAAGCACCTAGCCACCACCTATCTGCTAAGCTACTTCCCAGAAGCACCTCGCCACCACCTACCTGCTAGACTACTTCACAGAAGCACCTCGCCACCACCTACCTGCTAGGCTACTTTACATAAGCACCTCGATTCCTCTTAACCGGTCTAACTCTTTCTCCCGCTTAGTTTTTTTCATTCCGACTAGTCCACCAATCACAATCAATTCCCTTACAATGGATTCCTTCTTTCCGAGGCTGCCTTACTTCGTTGGGTCACCACTTACTCCAAATTCCCACTTTTCGTCCATAACTTCCTTATGCTCTAGGGCAATTCTCGTTCTGTTTCTGGTTTAAAGAAAGGGTCACTACATTCTCCCCCCTTATTAGAATTCGTCCCGAATTCTTAAATTTTGTATTTATGCTTCATCTGTAAACATTTCCGGGTAATATTTCTGGAAATTTTCTTCATTTTCCCAAGTCACAACTATTCGGTTTCGCTTTCCCCAAAAGACTTGGATTTGTCGGAGCTCTCAGTTCTTTAGTCGTTTAATCCTTCTTTCTCCCACCCGAATTGGTCCTTCCGGGTAAGTAAGATTAGTGCGGAGCTCCTCTATTCGCTGTAGTTCTACCGCAGTCGGATCCCTTATGTACTTTCTAAGCATAGATACATGGAACACTGGATGTAAGGCCATATCCGAGGGAAGTTCTAGCCAGTAAGCTAGTTCTCCAACTCTTCCCACAATTTTATAAGGCCCTATAAACCTAGTAGCCAATTTCCCAACTTTTCCAAAACGGTATTTACCTTTTTGGGCTGCTACTTTCAAGTACACTCAATCTCCCACCGCAAAGACTAGTTATCTCCGATTTTGATCCACATACTTCTTTTGACGATCCTGGGCTTTCTTCATATTTATTTGTACCATTTTTATTTTCTCCGTTGTCTCATCTACGATACTTGGTCCAAACAGTCCTCTTTCCCCAATTCCAGTCCAATACAATGGCGTTCGGCATGGTCGCCCATACAATGCTTCGTAAGGAAACATGCCGATACTCGAGTGATAACTGTTATTATAGGAGAATTCTACTAACGGTAAGTGCTGTTCCCAAGATCCGGCCCAATCCAATATGCACATTCTGAGCATGTCTACGATGGTCCTTATAGTCCTTTCCGTCTGACCATCGATTTCGGGGTGAAAGGCCGTACTAATATGCAGTTGAGATCCTAAGGCATTTTGGTACTTCATGGAGTCGAACAATTTCCTTCATTCCCGGCCAATGATAGTACCGTTTTATATCTCGGTACATCTTAGTACTTCTAGGATGGATACTAAGTAAGGATTGATGCGGCATCTTTAGAATTTCGTTCCTTAATTGTCGTCCAGCAGGAACTGTAATTCTTCCATTTAATAGGAGTGTACCATCACTAGCTATGTGATACCCCTTCTCATTTCTTCCATTAGTACTTTCCAGGTCTTCTATAATTTTCTTTAAGTTCGAATCTTCTTGTTGTTCCTCACGGATTCTTTGAATCAGTCCAGCTTGATTCACCGCTTGGAGTCCTAATGGTTCACTACTTTTTCCTTCAAGAGTTGCTAGACTTATCTTTTTAAATCCGTCTTGTAAAATGTCTAAGTCCTTTTCAACGTTTACATTAACCTGTCTGCGACTTAGAGCATCTGCTACCATGTTTGCTTTCCCGGGATGGTACATGATCTTCAAGTCATAGTCCACGATAAATTCCATCCATCTCCGTTGTCTCAAGTTAAGACCGGGTTGAGTGAATAGATACTTGAGACTTTGATGATCTGTGAAAACTTGGACAATTTCTCCATAGAGATATGATCTCCATATTTTCAATGCAAACACCACTGCGGCCATCTCTAAGTCATGAGTGGGATAGTTCTCTTCATGCTTTCTTAACTGACGTGATGCATAAGCAATGACCTTATCATTTTGCATCAGTACACAACCCAAACCTACTCGAGATGCATCAGTGTACACCGAGTAAGGTTGACCACGTTTAAGTAATGTTAAGATAGGTGATGTCGTCAAGGCTTGTTTCAATTGTTCAAATGCTTCTGATGCCTTTTCATCCCACTGAAACTTAACTCCTTTTCCCGTTAGTCGATTTAACGACTTAGCTTTAGTAGCAAAGTTCTTGACAAACTTACGATAATACCCAGCTAAACCCAAGAAGCTTTGGACTTCAAAGACGTTGGCCGGCTTGGGCCAGTCCTTGATTGCAGCAATCTTCTCGGGGTCAGCAGACACACCATGTTCCGATACTCGGTGGCCTAAGAACCCAATTTCGTTTTTCCAAAAGCTGCAGTTGCCCAGCTTAGCAAACAACTTTTGTTCTCTTAAACGGTCCAACACTAGCCTTAAATGCCTTTCATGATCTTCGGTACTTCGAGAATATATAAGAATATCATCAATAAAGATGATTACGAACTCATCTAAGTAGTCTCGAAAGACTTCATTCATTAATCTCATAAAAGCTGCTGGGGCATTAGTTAAGCCAAAAGGCATTACGACAAACTCATAATGTCCATACTGAGTTCTGAAGGCGGTTCTCTGAATGTCACCTTCTGCAATCGGAATTTGATGATAGCCAGAAGCAAGATCAATCTTAGAAAATACTCTAGCTCCTTGTAACTGATCCAACAATTCATCAATTCTTGGCAATGGATACTTATCCTTAATGGTTACGTTATTGATTCCCCGATAATCAATACATAACCGCATACTCCCATCCTTCTTTTTCACAAATAGAACTGGGGCTCCCAAGGTGATGAACTTGGTCGAATGAAGCCTTTATTCGAAAGGTCTTCCAATTGATTCTTAAGTTCCGCTAATTCTGCTGGGGCCATACGGTATGGTGCTTTCACTATCGGTACTGCACCTGGTTCTAGAGTAATTGTAAAGGGGTTTGCGCATGATGGTGGTACTCCTTCCAAAGGTTGGAATACATCCTGAAATTCCTTGACAAATGAAATTTCTTCTAACTTCAGTTCTTCCTTTGTATCATCTTTAGTTATAGTCAAGGTGACTAAGTATGCTTCTCCTTTTCTCAATTCCTTTTCAGCTCTTATAGCCGATATTATGGTTGCTCCAACACTTGGACAAATTCCTTGGAAAGAAACAAACGGTCGTCCATATTTTTCCCATGTAACTAAACCCTTTCCACAATCCAATAGGACATGATAAGTGGATAGCCAATCCATTCCCAATATTACCTCATGATGGACTAGCAGGACAACTAACAGATTTGCTAAGAAGATCATCTCGCCAATCTTTACTGGAATTCCCATTACACAGTTCGTGGCATGGAGTATTTGGTCACCAGGTGTTCTAATTGGCACACTTACTTTTACATTCGTAAAAGTTTCCTCAAAACCCTTTACCACTTCGGGTGACACAAAACTATGCGTAGCACCCGAATCAAACAATACGTGCATCAAAATACCTCCCACACGTAACGTTCCTACCATCCAATCATTTCTTACTTTTACTCACATTATTATTATGCATGTAATCATCATGTAAACAAATGCATCAAGTCAAATCAAAGTAAGAACCCACCATACCTGTAATGGATCCTTTAGGAGGACAAGACTGTCTGGGTTTCTCTGGGTCTAAAGCATATACTCTACCGGCAATCGCATGTCTCTTAGGAGCTTGTCCTATAATAGGACGGTTTCCTGGAGCATCCATAGCTAAGGGTTGCACTATTGGTGCTGGTTGTCTTCGTGGACAAGATGTGGCATAATGCCCCCTCTCGTTGCATACAAAACATATAATACTCTCCGACAACACTCTGGCTACCGGGTTTGGGCATGCTCTTTGTAAATACCCCTGTTGTCCGCAACGATAACATCTCGGTAGTCTTTCTACCGGTCTTACAGACATTCGCGCGCCCCTACTCAGACGCCTTCTGCTTCGGTTTTCTTGATTCCCTGGACTTGGCCTGTGTTGTCCGGAATCTCTTACCAAACTGGGTCTTGCAGCTTGAGCTCTCTCCGCTGCTAACCCTTCCTCTACATTCACAGCCCTTTCTACCAGAGTGGGCAGGCTATCAAACTCTACTACTTGCAAGTGACTCCACAGTTTTGGTCGAAGTCCTTGCATGAACTTACGGGCAACAGCCCGCTCATCGTTTGGTCCATAACGCGCATATTGTCGAAGGCGCGTAAACTCAACTTCATAATCTCGTACCGTTCTATTCCCTTGTTCCAATCCCAAATATTGTCTTTCCAATCGGTCTTGGGTTTCGACAGGAAAATATTTCCTCAGGAATTCTCCACGGAATTCAGACCATGAATATGATGACGAGTATCGTCCGTATCGTCTTTCCAAGGCACACCACCAATTAAATGCATCTCGGTTTAGGTAGTGCACGGCCACATCCTTCTTGAATTCCTCTGGACATCGAGTAGCACTAAAATTCTTCTCGATATTCCTCAGCCAAGCATCGGCCTCAAAGGGATTTGTTCCTCCTTCAAAATGTTCTGTTCCCAGGTTTCTCATCATTGTTACCACTTTTAAGTAATCTGGGGGCGGAGCAGAACGACTTGAACTTGCATGAGGGTTTTGGCGGTCTAGACGATCAATCAAATCATGTACGAGGGTCATCAAAGGATCCCTCATTCTCGCTGAATCCCTTTGTATTTGATCTCGTAGACTTTCTCTATTGCTTGACAATGAAGCTTCTCCTTGTTCATTCACATTTGATTCCCCATTTCCAGGATTGTTCCCTTCAAAATGCTCAGTGTTGCCTAATGTCTCCCCCACAGATTCTCTAGGTGAGGATCCTTCAGGTTCTTGAGGTAATGATTCCTCAGAAGTATCTGAGTCGAATATAGTCCTGTCATGTCGGGCTAATGCTTCACGGAGGTGAGCACCCCCTCGAAAGGCTCTACGTGGAGGCATCTGCAAGGAAATACTACAGTCAAAACTTAATCAACGAAGACAAAGAGGAACAAGCCGGTTTCCTATAAGCTTTTTTGCGACACATTTTGACTCGATAAAACTCGAAAATTTAAGTTCCGAATGAGCATCATAACCATGCTCTGATACCACCTCTTGTAACACCCCGATCATTTCTAATCAAATGCGCTACAATGATACTTAGAATATCTCATCCAAAGCTTCAGAACGAATCCAATGCCTCAGATGAAACATCCTTAGCACCATTCCTACTTATCCTCATTCCTAGCTTTTCAACCGGAACAAGAATTCATAGTTAGTTTAGCTTGGACAAAGCCAAATATCATACCAGAACTTAAGTCGTAATATACAAAACCTTTAACTTTATTTACTTAAGTTCCAAAACCACATTTTCAAACTTTCATAAGTATATGTGCGCACATCAAAAATCCATAAAACATTACATAGAACCTTTTTTCGTCGATTCTCGTTCTCATTCACCATCCACAGCATCCATATTCCTTAGTTTGTTCATCCTTTTACCTCGCCAACACACAGTCACTCAGACTGAACGTGCTAACGATCTTGAATCTCGTTCATCATCTTACCTCATTCGACATGCAACCACTAAGGCTGAACATACCGAGTGATCCGAACAATGCATCGTCATGCGACATACGGCTGGTGGTAGCCACCCAATCCCCTGTATGTATCACGATAGAGCGAGCTACGCCCACAGCATACCGCTCTCATCGGACTAAGGACATATAGATCTATCTCACCGAGCACGCCTCACCGCGCCTCGGAATCACAGCCGCGTACGCCTCACTACGTACTGCGCTGACCACACTTAAACACATGCATCATACCACACGAAATTATGCATTTTTCAATCTATTTCAAACCACTTTACTTGGCTACTCAACCAATTTCAAGTGGTAAATCAATTCAATTCAAGTCTCGGCATCAAGGAAATCATCAAGTAAACCACCAAATAATTCCACCGAGAACTTAACATACTAACCATTTAGTATTCATGCATCTTACATCTTATTCATGTATATGCATCATTCACCACGAAATAAACAAAGAAAAACCAAACTCACAGTCTAGGTTTAGGCAATACTGTTCTGCCGACCGAATAAACTTGTCTGCGGAATAGAAATTCTTCCGAAAATCAGTCTTTTCCTTGTCTTTTCTCACGAAATCCTTTTCTTTTCCTCTCCGCGGATTCTTCTCCACACTTAGAATTTCTTAGAGATTTTTGCAAACTTAATGAGAAAGGAAGTGGACTAATATTTATAGGCTTAGAAGACTTAAGGTGAAAGAAATCTTAGCTCCAAACTTGGTGACACCTCCTCCAGGAGTCATCAAGAAGACTTCATAGGAGGGTAAGCCCAGCTGCTTGCCACCACCTTCCTCCTAGGTTGCTTCCCATAAGCACCTAGCCACCACCTATCTGCTAAGCTACTTCCCAGAAGCACCTCGCCACCACCTACCTGCTAGACTACTTCACAGAAGCACCTCGCCACCACCTACCTGCTAGGCTACTTTACATAAGCACCTCGATTCCTCTTAACCGGTCTAACTCTTTCTCCCGCTTAGTTTTTTCTCATTCCGACTAGTCCACCGATCACAATCAATTCCCTTACAATGGATTCCTTCTTTCCGAGGCTGCCTTACTTCGTTGGGTCACCACTTACTCCAAATTCCCACTTTTCCGTCCATAACTTCCTTATGCTCTAGGACAATTCTCGTTCTGTTTCTAGTTTTAAAGAGAGGGTCACTACATTCTCCCCCCTTATTAGAATTCGTCCCGAATTCTTAAATTTTGTATTTATGCTTCATCTATAAACATTTCCGGGTAATATTTCCGGAAATTTTCTTCATTTTCCCAAGTCACAACTATTCGGTTTCGCTTTCCCCAAAAGACTTGGATTTGTCGGAGCTCTCGGTTCTTTAGTCGTTTAATCCTTTTTTCTCCCACCCGAATTGGTCCTTCCGGGTAAGTAACTCTTACCACAATTTTATAAGGCCCTATAAACCTAGTAGCCAATTTCCCAAATTTTCCAAAACGGTATTTACCTTTTTGGGCTGCTACTTTCAAGTACACCCAATCTCCCACCGCAAAGACTAGTTATCTCCGATTTTGATCCGCATACTTCTTTTGACGATCCTGGGCTTTTTTCATATTTATCTGTACCATTTTTATTTTCTCCGTTGTCTCATCTACGATACTTGGTCCAAACAGTCCTCTTTCCCCAATTTCAGTCCAACACAACGGCGTTCGGCATGGTCGCCCATACAATGTTTCGTAAGAAAACATGCCGATACTCGAGTGATAACTGTTATTATAGGAGAATTCTACTAACGGTAAGTGATGTTCCCAAGATCCGGCCCAATCCAATATGCACATTCTGAGCATGTCTTCGATGGTCCTTATAGTCGTTTCCGTCTGACCATCGGTTTCGGGGTGAAAGGCCGTACTAATATGCAGTTGAGATCCTAAGGCATTTTGGAAAGCTCGCCAAAAATGAGCAGTGAATCGAGGATCTCGATCCGATACAATACTAGCTGGTACTCCATGGAGTCGAACAATTTCCTTTAAGTATAACTCTGCTAGTGTTGCTACCCGATCTGTCACTTTGATCGGTAGTAAATGTGTAGACTTAGTCAAACGGTCTACTACCACCCATATTGCATCATTACCTCTTCCCGGTGCGGTCGGTATTCCTGTTATAAAATCCATCGCAACAGCTTCCCATTTCCACTCCGGGATTGGCAGGCTTTGTAATAATCCTCCGGGTAATTGGTGTTCGACCTTGACTTGTTGGCAAGTCTGGCACTGAGCCACCCACTGAGCTACTGATCTTTTCATTCCCGGCCAATGATAGTACCGTTTTATATCTCGGTACATCTTAGTACTTCTAGGATGGATACTAAGTAAGGATTGATGCGGCATCTTTAGAATTTCGTTCCTTAATTGTCGTCCAGCAGGAACTGTAATTCTTCCATTTAATAGGAGTGTACCATCACTAGCTATGTGATACCCCTTCTCATTTCTTCCATTAGTACTTTCCAGGTCTTCTATAATTTTCTTTAAGTTCGAATCTTCTTGTTGTTCCTCACGGATTCTTTGAATCAGTCCAGCTTGATTCACCGCTTGGAGTCCTAATGGTTCACTACTTTCTCCTTCAAGAGTCGATAGACTTATCTTTTTAAATCCGTCTTGTAAAATGTCTAAGTCTTTTTCAACGTTTACATTAACCTGTCTGCGACTTAGAGCATCTGCTACCACGTTTGCTTTCCCGGGATGGTACATGATCTTCAAGTCATAGTCCACGATATTACTATATCTTTGTCATTGAATATGATGTTGTTAAAAATCTCCTTGTAGACGATATTTTTCAATGATGGAATTGATTACTCCGTTTTTTAGTTGCTCTAAATGCGTAATCCCTTTTCTGATGTAACTCTTGATAAAAAGCAACGTACAATTGGCCATGGGTGAAAACTGGTTTAGAAAGATAAATTTCCATGTTCTCTAGATTTTTTCCTTAACTTTTGTTGATGGTCATAGTGTAACAAACTCTTATTGGAAATTAACACATCATCATTTTGTACGGACAATTTGTATCTGCAGTTGTCATGATAATCCTTGCTATTAGGATTTTTGCCAGCATTTGCCCCTATCATTATCTTCGCCTCAATTACTTTTTCACTGAGACATATAATGACCATCCTTGTATCGTTGCAAAAACCTTCTTTTTTTGATTAATTTTTCATAGAAGAAGTATTGGTGTGTGAAGTTTTAACCGCAGCTTATGATTTGGTAATCCTGAGAATTTGAGTGCGTTCAGATACTCTGTTGTGTATAACAAATTGACTCCATTCACATTAGTATCATCATTTGCTATGCTGTCAGCACTGAGATACTTTTTTATATCTCTTTTGACCTTTGAGAGTAAGTAATCATTTAACTTGTTCACCGTTTCATTTCTTGGGGTATGGATTGCATATCCACACAAAAATTCATGGTGTTGAACTTTTTTCTCCAAATCTAGAAAAATTAACTTTTGAATCTCTTCTAAAATTTTTCCACCTTTATTCAACATCAAACTTTTATTGATCTCAATGTTGTTGTTCTCCAAAGAATCTTCTTCTGGGGAAGAAACGGTTTTTGCTTCCCCATTTCCTACATCCAAAATCCACTTTGCAAACAATTTTTCTTCAGACTCATGTATTTTTAAGAAAAAATCTATGCCATTTTCCCCATAAGTAATACCGGTTTATCAACACCAAAAATGTATCTTGTCTACTGCCTTATGAGATGGCCGACAATATTTGTCTAAAGTCTCCACCTAGCAAAACTGTGTTTCCTCCAAAATATTCTTCCATAATATATGAGTTTGTATTACTTATTAGATCTCTGAGTGTACGATCGACTGCTTCGAATGTGTGACGATGTGCCATGGGTGCTTCATCTCTTATGATTAAATCTGCTTTGATAATCAGTTCTGTAAGCATCATTTTTGTTTGATATCGCACACTAAATGTTGGTGGAGGTCTATTGGTATTTAAATCTTGAATGAGTTGTTCTTCTTCCTGCCAACAACGTAGCTGCAATACTTGAGGTTGCAACTAGAATAACTACTCTTCCCTCTGATAGTATCTTGGAAATTACTGTTGTGTAGACATAGGTTTATCTAGTGCCGCTTGGCCCGTAGATAAAGAGCAATTTTCCCTTGCCATTGTTGATGGAGTCCGTGTCAGCATTGTAAACATAAGGTTGCTCTTTGTTGAGTTTTTAAAATGCTTGAGAATGTACATCTCCTTCATAATCAACGTCATAAGCTTGTTCTTCTCTTAGCATGGAGGTTGACATTTCTTTTAGAATGCTTTTGTTTGGAAAATGCATGCCTGGGAAATCGGATAATGACTTGTCATCTTGGAGAAGAAGTTTCTGAATTTCTAGCAAGGTGTAATGTTGCACTTGCTTGTCATTTAGATTTAGTCTTATGAAGTTGAAACTCTTTTGTTGCTTGTGTAAGATATCCTCTCCGAGGCTTTTCCAGCATTTATTCCACAAACTCGAAGGTTTAGTCACTTCACAGTATAACATCATTGTTACAAAAAGTTCTCGTAACTGGTATGATATGACCCACTGTGATGATTCTTCCATGGCTATATACCATTCTTTATCTCCATCTAAGTTACCCATAGCATTACAACTTTCTTTGAATGATTTATGTATGACTCCACCAACTGTTTTAATCTCTTCATAGCTTCTACATCTTTTGATAGGCCTGGGCATTCGAGTTATGGTTTCGGATTTGGATTGGTTTGGGTTGGGTGCTCAGGTTCAGTATTTTTGTCCAACCCTATCTTTTTTTTTTTATTCAACATCAATCTTATGTAGTATTTCTCACCCGATGTTGGATCAATGGAAAGTATTCTGCCAATGGTGAAACATTGCTTTTTAGGTGTCCATATCTGATCTTTTAATTTCCATAAAAACATCATAGGAAACTGGGCGTAAATGAGGTATTGTGCATGTGGGTATCTTTTTTTTTGCTTCCATCCATAAAATGAACATTGAAATTCATTCTGTTATTCTAGATGAAACATTTTCTGGATGGTCTCTTTCAGTAAACATAACACTTTAATCTCTTTTTAGATGTAAAGTTAGTTTTTGAACCGCTGACTTTTGATAGTGAATGTCAAAACTCAAAATATGCCACACTGCTTGGCATTCCAATAAGTATTGACATTCTTGGTAATTTGAAATAAACAGCTTCCTTTGATAATTTTCATTGACACTGTATTTCTTTGAAACTTGTCAGTGTCTTTTTTTTGAAACTTCAATCTTTCTTCTTCAATCGACGTGTATTCATCAACAATATATTGATGGAATAGACAGCTTCCTTTGATAATTGTCATTCTCTCGTATAATCTTGTTTGCATTTGACATGCATAGTACTCTTGGATTGTAACATGTTGTGTACTAATTTTCTTTCTGTTATCAGCTGCATTAAGTGATTCGCAAGTGTAATCCTTCTTCCCCATACATAAACAAAAATGAATATTATAAACCCATATAGTAGTGGTGCAAAGTACTTATCCTTTGCATTTTGAATGACTTGTATTCGACTATGGTATCTCGTTCTCCTAATGTTTCCTCCAAGTTTCCTATAATCAAGCCTGATGTTTCCTCTGTTGTAGGCAAATCATACTGTCTATCCATTTCCTTTTTTCCAATAAGGTGAACGGTTAACTCTTCACACACTCCTAGCTAGTTATTTTCATTCACCATACATATCAACTCTTCCACTACCTTTTCTTGAAGTGTTTATGCTCCACTATTTTGGGATATGAATTTCATACGGCTTTTAATTTCATTTTCCGTATCAAAAACATATAGTTGGAGAAACTTTTCCGACTTTCCTGCGACCGGGAGGATTGATCCTATTTTGTGGTGGTATTGGCCTTGAATTCTGAATGTGAATAGACCTTGTCCTGACATAACTGATTTGTCCAAATTTGTACCAATAGAAGTGAAAGCTAGTAATGAGTTTGCAACTCTTATATTTACCTTTGAAACTTCTTTCATTCATGAGTTAGGATAAGACCTCTGGCGACTCTTTGAATTTAGGAAGATAAACTCTTCTTCTTTCGCAACATATAGAAAAAATGATTTTCCATCTTCAGATTTCTCAGTACTTTCGGAGTTCCAAACTAATGCGTTACATGTAGGAGATTGAAGAATAATATTTTGCCCTTTTTCTTTTTCTATGCTTTCTCCCTGTTTGTATATATCTTTTGAGTAAGTAAAAGTATTCTACCACTTATATAGAGAGTTTAACATAATTTAAAGAGAAATTGATTGTGTACCTTTAGGTACGCTTTCTCTGGATTGTACTTTATGTTTGACTGTGTTACAATATGATGAAATGAGATTGAGTTTTTATTTAAGTTTTTTACAATAGTACTATTTGTATATTTAGTTATTCACCCTTGTTTGTTTGGTTCTGTCTCTTGGTTCAAAATATTTCACATCTACGATTTCTTGCTCTTTTACAAACCTCTACAAGATATATTAATTATTGGATGTTCCGTAAGTTTACTACATATCTTTTGCAAGGTTTTTAGAATTAAAGAACGGGCTTACCTTTGCGGGTAGTAATGATATCTCTTCTGATAAGTTGTCTCGTGTACATGTCTTGATGAAATTTAGGTTATGATCTGTTGGAAATGTATATTATGTTGTTAATACAATAATAATACTTAATTTTTTTGTAAAATAGTTTCTGCATATACCTGATCCTTTTTTACGGATGATTTGTGCTCTTTTAAATCTTTTTGCTTTTGATATTTCTGGAGCTATTGAAATTGCTTAACGTTTACGCGAGTCCATACGCTGTTTGAGTTCTTCTGCTTTAGCGTTTTCTTCTTTGAAACATTTGGATATCGTCCAATATTTGTAATAAAAAGAATGTTAGATTGTGATAATGGGTAAAATATCTTATTTTAAAAGCAATTCATACTAAAAAGCAATCCAAATTGATCGAGCTTACTTTTAAGTTGAAATGATTTTATTTGGTAAAAAAGGTTATGACTAACGTAAATAACATAAATAAACTCAAGAAGCATTTTTCTTAAAATCAACTGATAAGCAAAGAATATGAGTTGATGTTCTTAAAATAAATTCACAATTTAATCAACTGATATGCAATTAAGAAACTCAAAAGCAAACCAGAAAAAAACTTGTTTACTTACCAAATGTAGTTCCGCAAGTCGGTTATGTAGAAAGAACAATCGGTAGTGTCGTTCTAGGGAAGAGTCTCCTATTTTAAATAGTGAAATAAACTTAAATTTGACTATTGGTAATGTTAGTGATACTTTTTGGGCCAGTTTTCACGTTATTAGTAATGTTATTTTAGGTAATGTTGACGGTCACTTTAAAATACATTGAATTTGTTAAGAATTATATTTAGAGAAATAATTATTGTAAGTAAGTTGGAAAGTTTTCCATTTATTTTTGTAAGTAAAAGAGAAGTTTTTACGTACATAAAAATAAGTTTGAAGGTTAATTTTAAATTTCTTATTATTGATTTTCTAATGAGTTAAAATATAATTATAGTATATATAGTTTTATATTCAAACCATCAATAATTTCTGAACGATCATGTTGTTACAGATAAACTCATATAAAAGAGAAAGAGTTGTATCATATTAGAAGTAAAACAAAGCACAAAGTTGCAATCTTTACATAAAACTTAGGAAACAAACAAATTATAACAAAAAGATGAATACTTTATGTAAAAAGACGATTTGGTTAAACATGAAAGAGATGGTTTTAGCTTTGATTCTTTGTGGAGAGAAAGAAAAAGAGAAATCACTGGCCACTTTTCAATATCATATTAAATGCTTTAAAATATTGTAATTTTCTATAGTAAAGACCAAAAGAAAGTATTGCAACTTCCTTTTATATTTTATAGATATGCAATTTATTTTTATTTTTGGATTATATACATATATGATGAATTTGAATATAATTATAGTTGTTAAACCAAAGGAATATGATTGGTTTAAATAAAAGTAACAATTTCAGTCTTTTAATCAATAATTCTTTTGGTGGTGACAACTTATCTCTTGCATCAATTTTATTTCAATAGAAATGTATAATTTAAGAAGACTACTAAATCTCAAATAAATTTTTATGTACATTTTTATTTTGGGATTTTGTAAACTATAATATATACATATATATATTTGTGTGGGAAAAATAAAATATAATATATTGATCTGAAAGTGTGAATATTATTTTGCAGTTGTTTGTTTTTAACCATTTTAAAAACCTTGTTGATTTTATAAAATGTCATTAAATAGAAAATAATAATTGTCTAACAACTAATAAAAATAAAATGCAGGGATGTGCTTAGAAAAAGTAAAGAGATAGAGATGTGTTTTGAGAAACGAAAAATATGTGTTCTGAAATACGAAGAGATGTGTCTTGTTGATAGCTTTAGTCCATTACCACGTAGTACATTTTAGCGAGATATCCAACTCCATCTTCAAAGTGAAGAAAGTTTGTTCCATCCTCTTTTTTAATCTTATCCATGTATAGCTTCTCATCAAAGACATTTTCTTCTTCTTGGCTTGTTGGAGCATCCTAAATTTGAACCCATATAAGATTAAAAAAGACAGATATAGTATTAAAAGTTGTGTCAATGAAAATTTATTTTGAAAATAATCAGTGTTCTAAATTAATCATGGTTTTGGATTATTTATTTATTTAATATATAGAAAATTTCATACCAAGTAGTTGCAAAATTATGTCAGCGAGAGTTTCCAGTTCTGAATAGCTGCGCAATCTGAATTTCTCTTCTTTGATACTAGGAATAGCATCATGTGGTACTTCAACAAGTTGAGTGGCATCCATAAACCAGATTAAGAACTGGCTATCAGTGATTATATAGTGAGTGTAGCTGGGTACTACTTCAAATTGGCTCAAGAAATAAAGATTTCCATCTTTAAGTAGACTTTTGAATATGTGGATCTGTCGGTGGTAAATGGAAGCTTGGATTAGAGTATTCTATTTGGAATATTCGTACAAAAGAGTTTTGTGAGATGACGTAGAAAGATTTAGTGTACAAAATTGACGTAGAGAAATTAGGGACACATATGTAAAATATACATAAATGGTACCATTGGGAGTGAAACAATTAATAACATGGAATATGGTCGTACTTTTTTCATCTAAAAGAATAGATCAAAACTCATGAGTGCTCCATTGAGTTTAAAATTTTGAACTTCCCAAGAACGTAAAAGACAGACTATTATGTTTTGGTTGGCTTTTTCTTGTTCGAGTTTGTCTAACAGAATTGATGTCATAGTGATTTTGACGATTATATGAAAAACATAGTACCATTGGGAGTATGATTATATTATTATTGGAATAAAAATGACTTGTTGAATTGCAAGTGTAGAGAAACTTACGTATAGTTAGTGGAGAAAGGTAAATTGAAATGAGGCTAAACTTTCTAGAAGTGGTTATTTATAATAGGATGTGGTTGAGATATAAGATGACTTTTCATAATAAGAGAATATAATTATTGGACACATAAAAAAATATTTAGTAAATGTTTGATAATTTTGAGATGAGAATGAATGGAATTATGAATATCAAATGTATCCAAGAGTGAGTAATTGTTAAGATGGATAAATACAATTAATCACAATTAATATATTTTATTATTGTGAGTAATATTATTATATGTTGACTAAGTAGTTAAGTAGTGAAACTGGAACTACATATTATCATTTCGAACCATTATAAAAGGATGTACTTTTATTTTTTTTTTATTTTCCATCCAAACCAATTGTAATCTCTTTACCAAATCATGAAACACAACATTTGCAAAATAAATCTTACCATGTTATCATACGACATGCTTATGGTCATACTTACTAAAGTTGCTGTTTTTTCTCACGTAAACTTAGGGTCTTGCATGTTAATATGCAAAACATTTCTTGAAGTTTCAAAATAGCTTGAAGTTTTAAGAAGGTTTTGTTTAAAAGATATTATCTTACCACCTTATGAGAGGGTACCCAAGGAAATGGTGTTAATGGAAGAGAGTGCGAAGAATGGTAATGTACACAGGATATTTATATATGGTTTATTTAATTTCTTCTACTTTAAGAATGTGAAGGAAGGTTTCAAGCAATTATCAACAACGGCTGAAGAAACTCATGCATAAGCTATTTACTTGTATGGAATGATCTTACTCATAAAAGAAGATTGCACTGAGGGTTCAAACTATCTTACTCAACTATGGAAAAATCAAGGAATATACACATTGAGGCAATGTCAACTGAGCATTCGGTGGGTTATTTTAGAGATGAGTGTGAAGCAATATAGAGAATATGACTTACGACTTAGTCTGATGGATGTTAGGGAAGACTTTGAGAATCAAAATCTTCATGAAGTATGCAATGAATGTTTCATCAGCGAGGAAATTTAGACTTAAACTAAAATATGTCTAAGTTGTCTTTTGATTTTCAGTTACACATTTATTTTTAAGGTCTTTTATCTATAGTGAACACACAGTTTTCTAATTTTTTTATTAGAATAATTTATAGTGGTTTAAATTTATTCGTTTCACTTATAAAATATTCTTTTTTAAAATTTAACTTTTATGATATAATAACTGGTGATTTTATAATCATAGAAAAAAGAGTTACTATGAAAATATTGAAATTAGGTTTAGATAACAGGTGATGCCATACCTTTTGATCAGCCAACAACATGACTGTCTTTGGTGAGCCTAGAACACACAAAGAAGACTTTTACATCAAACCATAGATCCAAAGCAGAGTCTGGGTATGTCTAGGACACTAACCTCCCATGTTTCTAAAGCAATGATTTTGTCATAGATGGAGTAGGATGAGTAGTCAAAAACCAAATTCACATTCTGATTCTTGAAAGCATCAAAGATCTCTTCATGAGACTTAGTCAAATCTCCAACAAGCTTCTTGTAAGTTTCTTCAAGATCAGATTCACTAGTAGCAGAGCTCTCATCAACGAAATCACATTTCTTCAGCTTCTTGATCCTACGGCGATTAGCAATCTGCAATTCCTCAACCAAATTGGCTAAGTTAAGCATATACGAAAATTTTGACGATAACAATGAATTCTCCTGGATCTAAACTCGTTAGAACACTCCATAGGTCCTCTAGCTTTTTAAGTTCATGCTTTCCTTCGTATTCTGCTGAATATTCATAAAGCTCTTGAACCTACACAACACACAACAATTTCAAATTTAGACAAAAAACTTTAAATCTTTCATTTCAACAAATAATTACAGTAGACAGTGTTTTTAAGTTTCTTTATGAGAACAAACCATTATCAGAAACTTTTCTAAGTAATTTCTGAATAAAGTCTATTTGATAAACAACTTGGAGACAATCACCTCATGATTTAAATCTAGACATGTATTAGCAAAGTACCAATTCCACCTATATTTTTTACTCAAACATAAAATAGGATACCAATTTCACCTTATACATCAACCAATACGAACATCGAACACAATAATCTCACCTGGGTTTTTCTTCTTCATTCGTGATTTGGAATAGAGCGAGAGAGAGAGGAAGTCTTCAGCTTTCTTGCTTCACTCTCGTAATCATCTCATATCTCGAAAAAAATCTCATCTTCTGCGCATCTGTTCATCTCAAATCTCGAAAGAAATCTCATCTTCTGCGCAACTGTGGTGGCTACTTAGCCTGAGATGGAATTGGGAGACGAAAAGCTTAAAAGTCGTAGAAGTAGGAGTAAACAGCCAAAGCATAGATAGTTTAAGCCGCCGGATCTAAACGGACTTGTCCTTCTCCGTTGTGGCAGCATGAAAACAGTGGCTGCTGTTAATTATGTGGCAATGATATTTTTGTATTATTTATTAATCAAATGTAAGAATTTTTTTTTTATGTTGACGTGTCAGAGAGAGAGGAGTGCTGATGTGTCAGTCCCTTGTGAGACTTAATGAATTATTATATAATAGTTTTTTTATTAAAGTTTTTTTTAGATATTTTAGTTAGTGAAATTTAAAGCATACCATTTATTATATACATATAACAATTTTATATGTTGTCGATAAAATATATTTAAATCATAATATATATATATATATATAAATATAACTATTGTTATACTGTTTTTTTTTATTAAAACAGGATTAGTAAGTTTTTAGGTATTCTTTTATTGTGTGGGTCTAGCCATTGAAAAATAAATCTTTTTCCATAATTAAAAACACGTGGAAGTCGAAAAATATTACTGAAGTGTTATTTGAAAACTCTTTGATCAAATCAGTCAAAAAGACTGTAAAACATTATCGAAAAAGAAAAATCATGAAACAAGGAAGGAAAATGAGGTATGATTGTTCAAATTTGAATAAAGTGGATTCAAGAAGTATTTTGTGGGTTTTGGTGAGCGATTTTTTTGTGTGAAAAAAGAAAAAGAGTAAGATATGAAATTTTGGTAAAGAAAAATGACGACATACAAATGAGTTTGAGACTAGGTTTCAGAACATGTAGGTGTAACTTGCATAATATCTTGGGTTACTTTTAGCATGTGTAGTTAATGCACTATAACATATATACCATTGCAAAAAACTAAATTATGTATGTAAAGTAATCTTGAAGTTTTCATGGATTCTTAGACACATCAAATACACATTTAATAAAATTTACACATAGCATTTAGATAGTCTTGTTTAGTACTAATTCTTATTTAATCGTATTAGTTAAAGAGAAAATTTTATATAGTGTATTAATAAATGATATAATAAAATTAGATATATTTTTTATTTGTGTGTAAAGTGTCAGAATGATGTTATTTGTAAAATGAATAGAGTATTTAAATTTTTGGTTTTCTGAAAATGAAGAAAAAGAAAATAAAGAAAAAGGTACCGCGACGGCTGCACTTTAAATGTAGCACCACTACTCTTCGGAAGATATTTTTAAGAAATGGTTAGCTTCGCAAAATCATCGTTTTTACATTTTTTATGTGATACATAGTTAAAGCTATAAGATATTTTATAGCATGGGAAAAGTCTTGGAAATGACGCAACAAAGTTCACCTCAGAAGGTTGATAGAGAAAGAATAAAAAGAACTGATTATTATTCCTTTTTGGGTCAAAAGATATGAATCAACAACTTTTTTGTTCTGTCAACATATTTATTAATCTCTGTGTTAAATACACTTATTGTACTCTCTGACATGTTCATCTAATAATATTGTAAAGCTTCTGTATCTAATTGATATCATCACTTAACTATACACACCAAAACTTATTACAATTCACCTTGAGCTACGATGCTTATTGTGTAAAATCAATATAAACTCTCTCATGCAAAGAGGTCTATAGAATCTCAATATCTAATTGGTTTAACAAAAAACACGTATATATAGTATTCAATTAGAGGCTTTTATCATAAAAAGAAATTTATAACATATATGAAGGGTAGATTCTATGTGAGTACCATGAGCCATTTCCATGATAATCAATTGATTAGTTCAATGATTTTAATTCCAGTTCCTGTAGAAAGTCAAATCTTTCTTTCCACTACAATGTCTACAATGATTAACATGAAATGGAAACATCTTTTATCATTTAAAATGCTCAAAATTATCGAGAGGAAATGAAAACACTGCAGATGAAATATGATCCTTGGTCTCGATTAACAGAAACATATTCTTAATCATTGTGACTAACACAATTAGTTTGATCTTCGGGTCTAGGCTGTGTATCTTTTGACTGCAACTTTGTATTCTCATAACGCGTCATATACTTTATGTAACTTTTGTTTGGAAAACCACACTCTCGACGTAACTGTAAGTCTGTAATTGCTCCATGAAATCTAGAGATGCTAATGACTGCTGACAGAGTAAAATATATGTTAATTAACCACAAACCATAGGAAAAGCAGTTGCTTCACACTCCACCATTAACGACCGATTTCAATATCGGATGATCCAAAGTTTGTAGAAGCCCATCTTATTGAGTATGATTATGGCCCATGTTTCTATTGATTTTTAACAATGTTCCTATTGAGTCTATAGGCCATTTCGTTGGAAATTTCGATATGTTAATGCTCTCATATAAAAGATCCAAAAGTTTTGAGCGGTTAAAATGTAGCGGGTATGGTACCAGACAAGAAAGTTTACTTAAGCGGAAGATTGTGATTGTAAGCGTTATTAATCGAAAGATTGTGATTGTAAGCGTTATTAAACGATTTGAACAATTGATATAAAGATTAAAAATGTATGTTTGTGAAAGATTTGTGAATAGTTTACTAACGAGTGCGACAACGGTTAAAAATGTATAAAAACAACGAAAACATATTATTATGATAAAATATAAAAATGTTCAACGTGATTAATAATGATAAACATAAATAAAAAACTAAATAGTTATTAAAAACAAATAAATTTCATAATGACATGCTTATTACTTTATGTTGTTCATCATAAACAAATAAATTTCATAATGAAATCATATTATTATGATAAAATATAAAAATGTTCAACGTGATTAATAATGATAAACATAAATAAAAAACTAAATAGTTATTAAAACAAATAAATTTCATAATGACATGCTTATTACTTTATGTTGATCATCATAAAAAATTGCATTATGTAGTATGATAAATTGCAAAAAATGCTTGGAGTGTAGATTATCCGAATTAACTCAAGATTATAAGATGAGAAAAATGAAAGTGAGAGAACGGGAGAGAGATATGAGAGAAATGTAAAATAAAATCTTGGAAATTAAAATCAAACATACATTCTTTTATATGTTACTTTATTTTTTGGACTAAGGTTGAATGCTCTTTTGTCCAAAGAACATCCTTAGTAAAAAAATATGAAAAAGTCTTTCCAATCCCTTGTCTGCATATATGATATATTCAGATTTTACATGTTTTTATTAAGGTTTTACTATGTTTTCTAAGTGTTTTACATCAATTTTTTTGGTCTCAAGAGGTAGTTTTCTCGTAGTTGTGGTTTTAGAGTCATTACAGGTCGAAATAACAAAAGTGACACTAAAATGGAGCAAAAGAGCAACAAAGCATGATCCAACCATGTTTACAATTCAAGAACATTGATCAGGACCTAAAAGATCCAAGAAGTGTGATTTGTCGGTTTGGACAAAACCAAAGCATCAGAAGTTTTCCCTCAGAAGGACGCCTTCCCCGATTTAGTCTTGGATTTTTTGGTGGAGAGAAAGAGATTTGAGTTAGCTTTCAGATGCATGTGGATTCAAGCTATTTGAGATCGTGGTTGGAGAGATACACCCAGTTTAGTGAAGACATATCCGTTTGACCCAAAAGAGAAGACTGTGCAGGAAATAAGCTTTGATCTCGGCTAAATTAACTTTGGTGCAAAGAAAAAAGGACCAGACTGAGGGAAAATAATATCCTGACGTCAGTCAAATCTCTGATCGAGGTACCAGACCGAGGCAGGACCACCATTTTAATTTGTTTTTGCAAAGGACATAACTCTTACAATATGAACAAACTAATAATTATGAAAAAATAATATAAAAATAAATTATCTATAAAAGAATTAGAAAAAAATTTGCAAGGTTGAGACGAATCTCTTTTTTTCATTCTGTAAATGTTCCGTAATGAGATGGTTTACATGACATTTGAAAATCCTAAGATACAATTACAATATCTTCGATTTGCATCACCCAAACTCGAAGCCCGACGAACTTTGTTTTGTGTTGTACTCTAAAAAAAAACAAGACAAAAACTAAGAGAGATTTCTAGCATGGGTGGAAGTGAATGAGATCATATATTTTTTGTGTCTTTTTCATCATTTATCATTTATCCTCTATCATATTTTTATGTGTATAAAGATATAGATAATAATGTGTATAAAGATATAGATAAAAACACAAAAAGTCATAGATAATAATGCATAAAATTAATCACCATTAATTTGTGTCTTTACACCAAAAAATAGAAGTTACTCAATATATATTAATCATGGTATTAACCATAGAATTAATCACAATATTGACAACTTGTTGACCAATATTAGTCATGTGTAGTGACTATTAGACAAAGTAAAAATAAATAGGTACAACAAATGTTGGTTATTAGACCTACACGTCTATAAACCCGCACACGAGTCTCAACCTAAATTTGACTCACAATCTTCACTTTTCCATTTCCCATTCGAACGAACTCCATGTAACAACGAATTCTAACCAAAAACCTAAACCTAACCTACCTAAGACCCATTCCTTGTTCAAAAACGAGGTATCTGACTAAGCGTTCAACGCAGCTCTACCACCACAATTTAGACCAGATCGGTCCAACTAATCATTACTAGAAAAATTGGTCGATTCACGATGCTAGGCGCTCAAAAACGACTAGTCGCGAAATTATTTTGAAAAAATCTTGGTCTTATTGGGCTTGAACAATAATCCAAAATAGAATGGGCCATGAAAAATTTGAAGCTCGTATTGTTCTATTTGATCATAACTAAGGAAATAACTCATTATTTATAGAAAATGTTCCCAAGAGCTGCGTCATTCCAAAAGCGATATAAGATATTTTTCTTTTTACGTGGTTAAAAGATATTAATATATTTTAGATTTTAGATTTTAGATTTTTGACACGTGTTTCTTTTCTAGATAATAGATTATATTCATTTGGTAGTTTTATCTTTGTGGACTGTTTGTATTGGGATTTAGTTTTTTCATGTATGTCCAATTAGATAGAAGAGTTTATAGCTTGTGATTTTTTTCTGTTTTTTAGCTTTTTAAATAAAACCTTGATGATAAAAATATGTCAATATGATTTCATTCGTAAGTTATCAAAATACAGTAGACAGTTGGATCTATATTAAATTTTAGTTAGTTTATTTTCTTTATGTATTAGCGCACTGTTTTAGATCTGTATTATGAATTTTTGTATCATATATACATTTTTTGCTTCATGATAAATTTTGTAAAATTCAAATTATATGGTTGTTTAATTGAAATATACATCAGGGATTGTAATAATGTCTGATGGAATTTTGACGTTCTCTCTCGTTGGTGACAAATCTAGCATCAAGGGTCAGCCCTCCAACTCTAGCCGTGATGGCTGCACTGCCGCCGGATAGCGCGCCGGAGAAGTCATCCATCTGCGTGTTACCGGAGGCCACTCTGCATCAACGTCCTCTGTTTTAACGTCACCTATTTTATCGTCCTCTGTTTAGGAAGCTTCATCGAGACCCTCTGTTTCTGTATCAGCGTATGCAACACTCTTGGCCACGAGCGAATCTCAACTTGTTGATGAAGGTTCTGCCTCTGTTCCGGAGCCAAAGCGAGTTCCTTTGGCTCTAAGCACTGCACCGGCTCACAAAATATCTAACTCTGCAGCTTCTGCATCAGCGCTGCTTTCAGATCCAACACCTGTTTTGGCAGTTGAAGCACAACAAATCAATGGTGGTTTGAACACAAAAACTTGGGCTCAGGTTGCATCTAAATCAGTTTTATCAAAGTTTGAATGTGAAATTGTTTTAGTAGATGGCAAAGAAACTTTATCAGTTCCGGATGATGTTTTCACTGAAACTCCACGTTATGGGAAGATCTCTTGATCGGACGGTTCATCTCAAAGGCACCCCACATAGCAAAAATCCATGTAATAGTCAATAAGATCTGGACATTAGGGGACAAGTCCATACGCATTGATGCTTATGAAGTAAATGAAATTACCGTTAAGTTTCGTATACGCAATGCTGCAGCTCGACGCCGTGTCTTACGGCGAGGGATATGGAACTTGTGCGATATTCCGATGCTGGTTACACAATGGACTCCCATTGAAGAGGAAGCACAACCGGCTATAACATCTATGCCAATGTGGGTCGAACTTCGGAATGTTCCACACACTTTATACTCCTGGAAAGGCCTCAGTTTTTTGTCCAGCCCTTTGGACATCCCCTTACGTCTGCATCATGATACAGAATTAGTCTCGGAGTTCGATAAAGCTAAAATATTCGTGGAGGTTGATCTGACAAAAAAGCTCCCAACACAATATTACTTCTATGTTCAAGGTGAGGAAGTTTGTGTTAGTTACGAGTTCCCTTGGTTACCACCGCGTTGTTCACTTTGTCTGAAGTGGGGGCACGTTGCCGAAAACTGTGTGAAGAAACCTCAAACAAACACTGCCTTGGGTTCTGGATTACACAATGCTGCAGGTTTAGTCGACAATTCAAACACAAATGCAGTTTCAGTTTCAGTTGATGAGTCGAACAGAGCTGCAGGTTCAGTTAATATCATACAAAACGCTGCAGTTCCGGATGTTTCGGGGCCACAATCTACATGGAAACTTATTTTTAAAGACACAAAGTATAACAACAGTTCCTGTATTGGCAGCTGATTCAGTGGCTAAAATTAATAAACAGAGCACCGAGACAGCACCTCCGAGTCAGCAAGAAGTTCGGGTTTCGTTGGCAGCAGAGCTTGAAGATGGAGAAATAAGTTTAATGTCTCCTGTCCTCAAGAATGCAGACAAGAGCTGGTCTGTGGTCACTCATTCACATGGGAGGAAGTCTCCTCAGTCAATGCATTCATCTCACACTCATTCTGCAAATTCATCACATCTTGTTTATGGCCAAGTCCAAATAGCTTCTCCCTCACGTTTTGCAGCGTTAGTAGACCATGATGAAGAGCTCTCCTCTGAGGAGCTCCTTATCCGTTCTCACTCACCTGCAACAAAGACAACCCTTTCATTAACTTCAACTATTGGAGCTACAGTGCCGAAACAGCTTGAACAGCGAGACTCTAATGTTCGCTCTTTGCCTTCAGCCATCATCGAACCACCTCTTCAGCCTTCTGTTGGTAGTGGAATTCCCAGGCAGACAGAAGAGCTTCAAATAGACTCAGGTATCTCAATGTCTTCACCTAAGAGCACGGAGCAGAGTAATAGTTTAATGGAATCTAAGGCTGAAGGTCCTACTCTGGTTACTCTTCCACGGTCTTCCAAGGTATCGCACAAATACTTTGCGAAGACTTCTAAGAAAGCAGGAGACCAGATCAATGGTCCTCTCGGAAAGCGTTCTCACCACAAGAAAAATTAATGTTGTGTTTCTCTAGGAACATTCGTGGTTTCAACAAATTACGTAAGCATTCGGTAGTAAGAGAAATGATTAATTCTTATTCTATGGATTTTGGGGCTTTGCTGAAAACGCGTGTGGCGGAAAACAAAGCTGCTCAAATTGCAAATTCGGTTTTTCGTGGCTGGTCTTTGGAGGCTAACTATGAGTACAACCTTCTCGGACGAATTTGGGTTGTTTGGAACGATAGAGTGAATCTTGTCGTCGTTTTTAAATCAGCTCAGATGGTGGCTTGTTTGATTAAGTTTCCGGGGTTTTCTGAGGATTTTCTTTGTAGTTTCGTCTATGCATCTAACGACTTGGCTGAAAGGGATGATCTTAAGGCTCTTCAAGATTCTTCTCAATTTCGAGGAAAAGCTTGGCTGTGTGAAGGGGATTTTAATGAAGTTCTCAATCTGGAAGACCACTCTCTATCATCCGTCTCACATGTTTCTCTTCCCGGTATGCGGTTCTTTCAAGATGCCACCCAATATTATTCTTTGATGGATATGGTTTCACATGGTCCGCACTTTACTTGGTGTAATCGAAGGGAAGTCGGTTTGGTTTGCAAAAAGCTGGATAGGGTCTTAATCAATAATCACTGGCTGCATCAATCCTACCAATCTTCTTGTGTCTTTGAAGCTAAAGGCTGTTCAGACCACCTCTGTGGAGTCATTCGCCTTTATCCCACCTATAAGTCGAGGCCACCTTTCAAGATAGTTAATGTTATCCTTGATAAAGTCGAGTTCCATGATCTCTTGGTAAGTTATTGGAATACTACTCAACCGATATTTAGCTCCACCTCGGCTTTATTCAGGCTGTCAAAGAAGCTCAAGTCGTTAAAGCCAGCAATCCGCACTCTGAGCCGCAGCACTTTACACCATCTAACTCGTCGTGCAGCCGAAGCCTAAAAGAATCTTTGCGAGAAGCAGCTCCAGTCTCTCACCAGGTCTGATCCGGTTTCAATTGAGAATGAGTCCATGGCTTGAGGAGAACTACTTGAGGCAAAAATCTAAGCTTCATTGGATGAATGTTGGGGACAAAAATAATAAGGTTTTTCACAATGTCGTCAAAGAAAAGGAAGTTTATAACTCAACTCACATGATTCATTCACCGGATGGGGAGTTGCTTACCCATCGGGATGATATTAAATCGGAAGCAACAAGTTATTTTACTGATTTGTTTAGCTTGAATTCGCAGGGTTTCTCCGGAGCTTCCCCGGACGAGCTAGCCGAGATTCTTCACTTCCGATGTACTGAGGAGGACAGAGCGCGGGTACTGATGGAGGTCACGGGAGAACAGATTAAAAAGATCTTATTTGATATGCCTTCCAACAAAGCACTGGGGACAGATGGATTTACGGTGGAATTTTTTAATTCTGCGTGGGCAATCGTTGGGACAGATTTGATCGCAGTGGTCAAATCTTTCTTCATTTTTGGCTTCTTGCCAAAGGGCCTCAAAACTACAATCTTGGCATTAATCCCAAAGAAAACATGTATCATTGGTATGAAAGATTATAGACCCATTTCTTGTTGTAATGTCATATACAAGGTCATTTCTAAGCTCCTGGCGAGTAGACTAAAGCTGATCCTGCTGGGGTTCATCACACACAATCAGTCCGTTTTCATAGAAGACCGTTACATGATGGAAAAATTGCTCCTGGCCTCTGACATAGTCAACAATTATCATAAGGAAAATATCACACCTCGATGTGCCATGAAAATCGACATCTCCAAAGCTTTTGACTCCGTTCAATGGGTGTTCCTACTAAACATCTTACGCGCCATTAACCTGCCTCCATGTTTCATCCATTGGATCGAACTTTGTGTCACCACTCCCTCTTTCTCGGTTCAGATTAATGGAGAACTTATCGGGTTTTTCCGTAGCGAGCGGAGGCTACGCCAAGGTTGTTCTCTTTCCCCATATCTCTTTGTAATTTGTATGAACTGTCTTTCTCGGTTGTTAGACAGGGCTGCCCTTAATGGTCTGATTGGTTTTCACTCGGGTTGTAAAAGTCTAGACCTAACCCACCTTTGCTTCGCGGATGATATCATGGTCTTTACGGATGGGAGAGTCCGCTCCATCCAAGGTATTCTTTCGGTCTTTGATCATTTTGCTTGCATCTCTGGCTTAACCATTAGCTTGCAGAAGACGTCACTGTTTATAGCGGGAATCTCTCCCGCTACTCGCTCCTCCTTGTTGACCTTCCCATTTACCATAGGGAGTCTACCGGTGAGATACCTAGGGCTGCCTTTGCTCACCAAGCGCATGACGGCGATGGATTACCAGCCACTCCTAGAAAAGATCCGTTCACGTATTGGTTCTTGGAAAAATCGGTTTCTCTCTTTTGCAGGTCGTCTACAACTTCTCTCTTCTGTTATTGGGAGTCTTACCGACTTCTGGATCTCGGCTTTTAGGTTACCCCGAGCTTGCACCAGGGAAATTGAGAAGATAAGTTTAGCGTTTCTTTGGTCAGGGACTGACATGAACACCAAGAAATCCAAGGTCGCTTGGGTGGATGTTTGTAAGCCCAAAAAGGAAGGGGGTCTTGGCCTCAAGTCTTTGGAACTTTCAAATAAGATCAGTTGTCTCAAGTTGATTTGGCGGCTGGTCTCTTCTCAAAAACTTCGCTGTGGGTTCGGTGGATTCATAAGCACCTCATTAGGAAGGCTTCCTTTTGGTCAGTCAAATCTACAACTCAATTGGGTTCGTGGATGTGGCGTAAGCTTTTAAAATATCGTGATGTCGCAAAGGGGTTTCACAAGATTCAGGTTCATAGCGGTACTCACACCTCATTCTGGTATGATAATTGGAGTAGTTTTGGGAGATTGGTTGATCTTATGGGAGACCGGGGCTGTATAGACATGGGCATTAACTCAACAACCACACTAGGAGTTGGTTCGAGACATTGGGAGGACAGTTCGTAATCGACTCTCTATTTTGCAAAGCCAAGGCATAATGAAGTTGGGACTACAGGAGTGGTTTGCAACGAGACTTTGATCACCATTGGTTTCACATGCCCTCTATATTTTTGAACTCTGTATTTTTTCAGCTCTATCGAAAGTGGTTGTACTCTTTTTCCAACGAGTTGGTTTTGTTCCAAATGAGTTTTTCAGGTCTAGGGTTTTAACGAGGCAACCACTTTCGACACATCTCCTGTGAGCATTTCTACTTTTTTATGTTTTCTATTTTTTCGGATTCAAAATTCAACAAACAATTCTGTAAAAAGGTTATTTTCTTGAATATAATTTTACATAATATTCAAAAAATATATATATACATCATATCTTCTACAAAATAAATTTTATTTGGCATTATATATTTAGTTTTTTATATTGTGTAAATCAAATAATATGAAAATTAATCCCTAATTAATCTGTATTAATTTTTAACTTATTGGTTAGGTGTTAAACCTATTTCTTCCGTCCGATTATGACCTAACGAATTTAAAATATGAGATCCATCTAAACCTAGAAATACTTGATTTTAGCGTCTTATCCTTAAGAGCACCCACAAAAACAAAAGACACATGTCCATATACATCTAGGTTACACAATTACTTATTAATCGATTATTTGATTGGGATAAAATTTGGAATGGATATATTTGATGATATGAATCATTTGAAAAACAAACGGATTCGCTCTGTAGCGGATCTTTTTCAAATTTTGAATTTTTTTTCTTTTCAAAATTTTTATTATTTTCTAGTACATTTAAAATGAAACATGTTATTGTACTTTCTTCAAGAGTTGGTATGATATTTCTTAACTCTTCTCTTTAATAAAGTTATGAATTCTTTTATGTCTCTTCGCGTTTTTTCTTTCTTCAAGACCTTATTATTGTTGAACGTTCAGTGAGATCATAGCATGTTATCTTCATGATATGGATTCTAATAGGGTTTATTTTATAAGTTCTTCACCTTTATTTGCGTTCAGTGCTGATTGCTTGAGTAGCTAACGAGCAACTGATCTCTAGGAAAATATGAACCTCGAAAGTGATGAGTATGTTTGCTTAAACTAATATTTGGTGAGCAATGCGTCATAACCAACGAAAGTTGAGTTGCAGAGTATTGTGAACAATCGTACAACGGGAAGAAAAAATAACTTACGGCTTGCAGATATAGTTTGTTTCGAGAGTTTGATTATTATTGGTTGCAATATTTTTAATTCAATCGTAAATGGTATGTACTATTTTCTATTTTTAATTCAATCGTAAATGGTGTGTACTATTTTCTCGGGAAATAGTTTTGTCCCAAATGGATTTTTCATTTTTCGGGTTTGAAAAAGGTTACCATTTATCGATCAATATCAAAGAGTTTTATTTTCAGTTTTATCGGAGTATAGTTGCAGATTTTGTAAAAACGGTTTTCTTTGAATATAATTTTACATATTATTCAAAAAGAACTAATAGTTGACTGCTAGGGAGATTAGGGTTTCGGATTCTCCTCCCCATGAGGGCCGCGGCGCCGCCTGAGAGGCTCTCGACGAGGTGGTCGGACGGAGGGAAGATGAGGTCGGCTTGCTTGAGTCTTCTTTGGTCACCATGGATACTAGTTTGGAGAGACAAATCGATGTAGAGGAGGGGGAGGGGGGGGCTGTAGATAGCTCTAGTGCAGGGATAACTCATGGTAAGGGTCTGCCGGTAGCTCGGTCCTCAGTTCTGCTCAAGCTTGACAGCGCCGGTCACTCTGCTCGGAGGATATCAGATGGTGCAGATTCTGTTTCGGGTGATAATCCAGAGAGTGCTCAAGTTTTAACTCCATCCACGGATACTCTAACTCTTCATAGCCCTAGTTTAGCCACAACTTCTGGTTGTGGCTCTGGTCCGGAGGGCGCTTTGCACTGTAAACAAAGCGATGCAGTACAAATCACGCAAAAAATTCATGAAGCTTCAGGTTCACCTCAGAAAAAATCATGGGCTTAGATAGCAGGCCGTTTGACAAAGTTCGATGCAACATCTCATGTCATCAATGGGAAACAGATCGTTATGGTTCTGCCGGAGATCCTTCAGGCTGCTCCCCCACTTTGAGAGGACTTTCTAGTGGGTCGATTTGCATCTACCGCTCCCCATATAGCCAAAGTCCACATTATTGTTAACAAAATTTGGAACCTAGGTGATAAAACGATAGAGATCAATGCTTATGTTGTGAATGAGACGACGATAAAGTTTAGAATTTGCAATTCAAATGCCAGGAACCGAGTACTACATCGAGGCATGTGGAATATCTGTGAGATTCCAATGATCATTTCGAAATGACCACCATTCCTTGAAGATGCGCAGCCTGCTCTAACGTCAATGGCAATGTGGGTTAAGTTGGTGAACGTCCCGCCGGCTTTCTTTTCGTGGAAAGGAATAAGCTTTATCGCTAGTCAACCTGAAACTACCTGTCATTAACCATAACTCTATCCAACTTCTTCATAATCAAATTGTGTTCATGCTTATTACACCCACTAAAACGCGGACCATGATAAGCCAAATCCATAAGAAGACAATAGTTTACTAAAAATCTCGCATACCCGAAGTGACCATCGGATTGAAGCCCACACTTGAATGCTCTTTCATATCCAAAGTTTCATTAAAATCCCCACAGAGAATCCGAGGGCTGTTTTGGATTATTAAAGAATCATGATGATCTCGCAAGTCACTCCACAACTCCTTACGATCCTCGGCAAAATTTGAAGCATAAATAAAAGAACAAAAGAATTCATTCTCTTGAGCTTCCAGCTTCACAGAACAAGTTATAAGTTGACTACTCTTGAAAAATGGAGTTAGTCTCACATTACCTCTCCAAACACGCCCTAGACGATTGTATTTGTAGTTTGTCAAAACCGACAAATCTTTAAACATCTTATCCATCAACCTCACAGCCTTACCCTCCTTTATTCTTGTCTCTAATAAACAACCAAACTCAAACTGCTTCTCTTCCACCAACTTCTTAATAATAACGGAATGCTTAATAGATTTGTTTAGACCGCGAACACTCTAAAAAAGCCTGACATTCCTAATTCTTCTTGGGGGTTTCCTTTTGCTCGACACGCTAGGAAGAGTATCATTTGAGTGTCCAGCAAGCCGCTTGTTAGCTCCTTTCGAAGATCGATCGAGGAAGATATTGTCTCTGCAGTTTCCCATGTCTCCCCAATTCAATCTTTTCAAGAATAATCTCACCCTCTTCTTTCTCCTCTGTCACATGCTCTACAAAATCTTCTATAGAGACCTCCTCCCCTATAGTGAGAGCCAAGAACCGTGAAGGATATATCAAAACACGCGTATCCTCCTGCACTATTCCAACCTTGACTGATAGTTTTGGAGAAAAAATATGCCAATCTTTAGGAACAACACTTTTCAAACTTCCCTGAGCTACACTCTCTGCTACAGGATGAAATACAACTTCAAGAGCGATAAGATTTCCTTCTTCTGCTTGTATGGAATTTTTGAGAACTTTACTCACAAAAACCAGAAGGGTAGCCGAATTAGTTGGATTCGCACCCACTAATGCAACAGATCCATCACCCGCGTCTGTACCCTCAAGTACAAGATGTGATGAAGATGGCAGCGTTTCTGTTGATTTTAACAATGTGGCAAAGGCCTGAGTGATAGAAACAGAATCTATACCTTTGACAAGAATTTTTGGGGCCATAGTCATATAGTTATCCTTGCGAGAAAGACAAGCATCCTTCACATGACCCCATTTAGAACAGACCACACATTTAGGTGGCAGCCACAGATAGTCATAAGAAAATTACATAACATCACCTAACTTTGTCTTGAAACGGAAGGGCTCCGAAAGCTGCTTCGTCAAGTCAACTTCAACAAAAACCTTTGGCTCATCAAATTTCTTACACAGCTCAGTATCGGGGTGTAAACATTTAGGTTCTCCAACTGCACTAGATAAGAAACTCAAACCTTTCCATGAGAAGAAAGGAGGAATGTTCTTAATAATAACCCACATAGGCATACAACGAAAAGCTAGTTGCTCTTCCTCCGTAACTGAACCATAGTTTGAAACCATCATTGGCTTATCCGCTATGTTCTACATTCCATGCCACAACACTTTATCCGGATGCGAAACTTGACTATCGTAGAATTAGGACATAAGCATCAATCTTTATAGATGATGATCCATACCTCCAGATTTTTTTCACAATCACATGGATTTTTGCGATATGTGGTGTTGCTTTGGGAAATTTCTGGAAAATCAAATCCTCCCATAGAGGAGTAGAGTCACTAATAATCTCATCAGGCACCTCAATGAATGACTCCCCCTTCTCCGAGATAACCACCAAATAATGCTTCACAAGAAAAGGCTTATGTTGAACCACCGAGGAATAAGAATAAGAAACGAGCTGAATGTTATCTTTTTTTTTCCATGAAAGCTGTCCTTTTTATTATTGTTGGTCAAACCAACCATATCACTACATCAAGTCGGTTATATGTCTACCTATAAAGTTACAGTTCGTGTTAAAAACAGAGTTGAAACTTTTGTAACTTGGAGGAAACAAAGCATAATAATTTTCCAATCCTATCATCTGATCCATCTCAATCTTGCTTCTGACTATGCATCTCACCCCGTGTCTTCTAGCAGAGTTGGCTGAAGCCATCGCGGCTCACCTTTCACTATGTACGATTGGTATCTGTGTTCTTCTGTGACACTATGTGCTATTTTTGTCGCGCTTTTGTTCGCAGTTTCCGACACTGTTCGTATGTTCCAGTTTCCAATTTTTTTGTAAACCATCTGTGATCTCTTTCAGTATGTTCCTGAATTTTGGCCAGTTGTTGGGTTGATTGATGGCCGTTTCCATATCCGTTGAGGATATCTCGAAGATTACTTTGTTTTGTCGAAGGTCTTTCATGCATCCAATTGCCCACATCATACTTAGGAGTTCTGCTTCTATCACAGAGGATGCTTTAGAGAATGACCGTCGGCTATAAAACAGCGTTTTCCCGTTGCTATCCCTTGTGAGCCATCCTGTCCCACTATTTCTACGTGGGTGTATCCATGAGGAGCCAATGTTGCATTTAACCCAGTCTGCTTGTGGTTTTAACCATTTTTGCAAGCTTCCCTGTTTTTCGTTTGCAGCCTTGTCCTTGTGGTTCAACTTTCTGTTTATCGATTGCCATAGTTCTGACTCCTCCATTGCTCTCTGTATTAACCCAGCCGGTTCCACTCTTGTCTTTTCGAAAATTAACCAATTTTGGGCTTTCCATACGTACCATAAGATCCATGGTATTGAGCGTCTGATGCGTTCGTCCATCTTCTTGTTATCATGCCCTTGTAGTATATGATATATATTGTCCGCAACAGAGGTTTTTAGACCAGCCTCGGTTTGGTCTAAGCACGCCGCTATCTTCCCACATTTGCAGCGTGTTTGGGCAGTTGAACAGGACATGACATATGGTTTCTTGCTCATTATTACATGCAGCACAGATTGGGTCCACCAAAATACCTCTTGCTTGTAGTCTAGTTTTCACCGCAATTGCTCCCACTATTACCTTCCATAGAAAATGTTTTATCTTTGGTGTGGTGTATAGTTTCCATAATGTTGTCCATCTCTTCTTCTCCATCACATCAGTTCGCTGTCTTGGGGTTTCTTTTTGGCTCTGTATCTCTTCAGCCAGTTGATACCCAGATTTTGTGCAGTATAATCCTGTCTTTGATCTGCTCCATACATAGATATCTTCCATGTTGTGAGTTACCTTTGTCTTCCTTATGATATCCGCATCTGTATGATTAAACATTGTTTGTATCATTTCTTCATTCCAGTTATTAATTCTGCAGTCCCATAAGTCGGAGACTTTAAGATCCAGGTTGATTAGTCCATGGGGTGTAGCCGGTTTCCGTGGTCTTCCCTCCATTAGCCAGTTCTCTGTCCAGACCTTAGTATTGGCTCCATTCCCTATGATTTTACATATCCCTTCTGTCAACAGATCTCTGCCGAACAATATGCTCCGCCACGCATAAGACGGCTTGCTACCTTTCCTGCATTCTAAGATGTTTGAGTTTGCAAAATATCTATTTTTCAGAATCCTTGCTAGAAGGGATTCCGGTTGCTTCCATATTCTCCAGGCTTGTTTGTCTAGTAAAGTTTGGTTGAACCTTCCAATGTCACGAAACCCCAGACCACCATCTTCTTTTCGGCGACATAATTTCTTCCACGCTACCCAGGGGATCTTTTTCTTTTCTTTCCCGCTACTCCACCAATACTCCGTCATAGCTCCAGTGATTTTCTTACATGTTTCTTGGGGAAGTTTGAAACAAGACATCGCGTAGACCGGTAGTGAAAGTGCTACAACCTTGATTAGTATTTCCTTTCCACCTTGTGATAGTGATTTTGCGAACCAACCTTGCATTCTCGACTGTAGTTTTTCCTTGATGAAGTGTAGTAGCTCTCTTTTGGATCCTCAGAAACATTCCGGTAGACCCAAGTACTTTCCTTCGCCGCCTTCTTGAGTGATTCCTAATGTATCTTTGACCTGCTCCTTAGTTCTTCCTTCCACCTTTGTTCCGAATATTATTGAGGATTTTTGATAATTTATTTCCTGTCCCGATGCTCCTCCGTACTCTGTTAAGCACCTCTTAAGTTCCTTACTTTCGTCATGTGACGCTTTACATAGGAGGAGTGAGTCGTCCGCAAATAGGAGGTGGTGTACTCTTGGGCCATTGCGTGATGCTTTTACCCCAGTTAGTTTGTTGAGTGATTTAGACTTGTTTAGCTTGTTCATCAAGGCTTCTGCACAGAGGATGAATAGAAACGGCGACAATGGGTCTCCTTGTCTGATTCCTCTACCTGGCTTGATGAACCCATATGACTCCTCATTCACTATGACCGTGTATGTCACCGTGGTCACACAATACATTATCCACCTTATCCATATCTCCGTGAATCCCATTTTCGTCATGAGTTTTTGTAAGAAGCTCCATTCAACTCTATCATACGCCTTAGACATGTCTGTCTTAACCGCCATGTATTTTGTCGCCATTTCTTCATTTGTTCTCAGTGCATGTATCAGTTCGTGAGCAATGAGGATGTTATCGGAGATCAACCTTCCTGCTACGAAGGCCCTTGCGTTTCAGAGATGATATCGGAGAGTATTATCTTTAAACGTGTACTCAATACCTTCGAGAGGATCTTGTAATGGACCGAGCAGAGGCTAATGGGTCGCATATCTGTCATCTTCATGGGGTTTGTGATCTTCGGTATGAGGCATATTTGGGTGTAGTTCCATTCTGTTGGGAAATTATCATTGCGAAAAAACTCCTTTATCGCTTCCATCACATCCACTCCGACTATATCCCATGATTGCTGATAGAAACTTCCGGTTAGCCCGTATGCTCCTGGGCATTTGTTTGGATTGATACCAAATGCTGCTTGCTTCAATTCCTTCTCCGTTATCGGTGCTGTCAACTTATCGTTCATCGTTGACGTAACTCACTGCTCCATCCCTTCTAGAAAGTCATCTATATTTTTTGGGTCTGAACTTGTGAATATTTTTTTGAAATACTCAACTGCAATTGATCCTTTAGATCCTTCCTCATACTGTTCTACTCCATGTTTATCCACTAATAGTTGTACTCTGTTGCGTACTTTCCTGCTCTTGACTATGTTGTGGAAATATTTCGTGTTCTTATCGCCGGCTTCGAGCCATTGTTACGACTTCTCTGTTTCCAGTAGACTTCCTCTTCATACTGTTCTTCCCTTATGTCTCGTTTCAGCATTTGGATTGTATTACCATTTGGTTGGATTTTTCCGATTTCTTGTTCTAGTCGCTGCTTCAGTTTGTCAAGTGTCGAGTTTGTATTGGTACTGTTCTTCTTCTTCCAGTTGGCAATCTCTCTCTGATTTCGTTGTATTCTATGCGTTAAAGATATTTGCTCATTGTTCTCCGATCCCTTCGAGCCTTTTGCAATTACTTCTTTGAAACCGTTCTTTTTCATCCATATACTATCATAGCATAGTCTTCCTCTGTTCTTCTGTGTTGTGCTTAGCCCAAAGCGGAACATTATCGGTCTATGCTCAAATGCCCACATATCAAGGTACTCCATATTGGTCTGCGGGAATAATCGAAACCATTCATCGTTTCCGAAACTTCGGTCTAGCTTACATTGTATGCAAACCCTATCTCTCCACCCTGCCCATGAGAAGTAGTTCCCATAGCTCTGAGGTTCTCGAAGCTTGCAGTTTGTCACCATGTTTCGAAAATCCCAGAAGGTGGGTTCCTGTCTGGTGGGGCCTCCTTTCTTTTCAGTTTTATTTAGTAACTCATTAAAATCTCCTATTAAACACCATGCCTCATTTCTTGTTAACCCAATACTCGATAATTTCTCCCAGACTTCGTTTCGTTGTGCTCGAGCGTGATCCCCGTATATAAATGAGATATAGTAGCTTAACGATCCCACACTTACTTTAATATCCAGAACTCTGTTACACATCGATATTACTTGGACTTGATAACATTCTTTCCACATTAGTGCCAAACCCCCACTAAGACCTAAGGGTTCTACCGTTACCATTCCTTTGTAACCTAGAGACTCTTGTAAGCTAGTGATATAGTCTTTCTTTTTTTTTTGTTTCCATTAAATATAAAAAATCCGGGAACCATCTTCTACGTAGTTCCCGTACCCGATGAATTGTCTCGGTGCTTCCCGCACCTTGACAGTTCCAACTTAGAATGCTCATTGGGGCTGCAGCGGCTTCAAATCGGAAGCCACCGTATTGTCCAAGATCCTTGGGGTCTTGCTTTTTGGGGTTGTGATTTTGTTCTCCACCTTCCTCTTAAAGCTCTCAATATCATTATGTTGTGTTTGCACATGTATCTGCTGAGATGTGTTCCCTGCTGTCTGTCGTGTTCTCCGTTTCCATGCTGGAGGTCTTTTACGGTCCTTCTTGCTTGTAGTTGTGCCTCCTGCGATGTTCTTGGTTGTCCTCGCCTCTGCCTTGAAGATCATTTGGTTATCTTCAAACCTGTCATTATTTTCACTTCTTTCGGATGACACTTCTATCTGGTATTTTTTGTCATTTTGCTGCATTGGTTCTGCTGCTCCTTACGCTGGGTTTAGCGTGTTCATCTTTGTTTTGTTCTCTGTGTTCCCAGTATAGCTGTATACTTGCCCTTTCTCCTTGTTCACATTGGTAGTGATCCCCATAAGTTGAACCGTTGAGTCTCCTGTGTCCTCCATGGCTTGCTGGATTCTGATGATTCGCGCATTTCTTTCTGTTGGGTCTGCGTGTGCCGTATATAGCATCGCCATTCGGTTCTCCTCTTTGGACAGACCAGGGAACAGAGGTGGGAAGCCTGGCGGGGCTTCCATTGTTGGGCTCCTTCTTGTGAGGTTCCTTCCCTGTACACCTTTGTTTATCCCTATTGGTATTCTGTTTTCCGCCGTATTCTTTTCTCTTGTCTGTTTCATCCATGGACATAGGTTCTGTTCATGAGTTAAGCGCTAACAGTAAAAGCATCTCTTACGGAGTTTTTTGTACTCGTACATGATTGTTACTATTTCACTGTTAGGTAGTGTTAGCTTTTTCGTTGATCTTGCTGGGTTTGTCACCTCCAGCTTAACCTTCACCCTGACGTAGTCCGTCTTCTGTGACTCTTTCGAATCGTATGCAATTTCTTGCACTTTCCCAACTACTTGGCCTAACACATTCATTGTTTCGAGTGTATAGTGATTGACAGGGATGTTCCTGATTCTCACCCACACCTCGAGGTTCATCAAAAAGTCTTTCGGAGGTGTTGATGTCCATTTTTCCAAGAGCATGGTCCAGTGGTCATATGACCACGGTCTGTCAGCTAACACCGTTTGTAAGTCCTCTTCCCTTTGAAAGATGAACTGGAACTTGTCTCTTGAGAGGGCTATGCCACGTACCCATTCTTGCATCCTCCATACTCTCGGCATCGTGTCTATTAGCTTCCCCATGTGTTGACAGTCTGGGTTCAGCAGTCTACCCAAGATACTTGTTTTGTTCTCATCGAAAACTCTGAACCGTGGGCTGTCTGGGAGGACCAAGGGTTCATCATCTTCAATTGTCAGAGCATTGATCGCGGCGTGAAGGTGATCTGCCATGGATGATGCTTTTTTGCAGTGTCGAAGAAGGATAGTTCGCCGGATGAAGACCACCGTCGGTTGCTTTTTAAGGGCAATTATTGCGGTATCAGTATTGAATGTTGTATATTCGACTCCGTGATTGCAGGTTTGCATGTTCTTCTTTGGTATCTTTCAGTACGGAGATCAATAGGGGATAGGAAGGTTTGCTGTTTCTGACGTGTTATTCCCTAAGCAAGAAGTGATCTCGCGGATTGTATTTCCTAAAGCTGCTACCGTTGCGTTTCAGCCGGCTTTGATTGGTACCGAAATTTTCGGTTTTGAGTAAGGAGAGGGTAAAGTCGAACCTTCTGGTTTCCACAAAGAGTCTGAATGTTATCTAGATCATTTATACCTTCTGAATTCCCCCCCCCCCCCCCGACATCCTCCACAGTGCCTAAGAAACCTGCACATCTCAAACAACCTCTGCAACCTCCTGAAACCTCCCCCCCCCCCCCCCCCGAACACTCACCGGAAGCAAAGAACCTGGAACCATCGCTACAGCCTCCGAGACAGAACTATAGGAACCAGAACCTACTTCCACCAATCCCGAGACAGTGATCTCCGACAACAAACCAGACTCCTCTGCTATCAAAACCGAAACAGACCTCCGTTACCAAACCTAAGTCCAGACCTGCAGAGACCTCCGCCACAACACTACCTTAAACCTCAGCGACAGTACCCGAGCCCTCAACCACCGAGACCAAAGCCGGCGAACCCACAGACAACAAAACAGAACCCGGAGAACACACACCGATGAAGCCCCAGCTCCTACAGCAGAAACCGCCACCATAGAACCTGCGCCCCCACTCCCGATGAAACGCCAGCCCCTTATATATTGGTATTGCCACGTCAGTTATAAGTTTTTAAAGTTAGATTTAATATATGTCTGTCCTAATCCAAAAAAAATAGAGTATGACGTGAACCTATAAATAGAAAAACTCAAAATCAAAAAATGAAGTCGAAGAATCAAGAAAAAAACCTAGAAATTGATCAAAGAGATAAAAATTTCCAGAGATTGAACATTCGACAATCGATGCTCGAATCTCTGAAGATTCTCACATGCCATCCCACACGAACAATTTTTGTACTCAGCTAATTGTTATTCTAATTTTTGTACTCAGCTAATTGTTATTCTAAGATTATTGATTAATAAAAAGTATTTTCTCTTTTGTCTCGATCCAAAATGGTTAAAATTAGCCCAAACAGCGCCATCATGCAAATCTGGTTTGCAAGCTAAACTATCATTGCCGACGTTTCAGCTATTCTTCTTACTAAAGCTCCATCTTGGGCTTTGATGGGCATCACACAAAATCACTCATTTGGGTTAGGCTTCACCTTGGTTTAACTAGATTCTTAGGGCCAATGGGTGTTACAGTTTGTAATTGGTCAAATAGATGTAAACTCTTGCCACGTTCAAATTAAATGCACCAAATTTAAAGTAAAATAAAAAAGATACAACTATTCGTACACAAGATAAGTGAAGAGAACTAGACAACGAAAATGAAACATCTGAAGTCTAAGTGGTGTTTTCTATTCGTATACTCCTGCATTGTTATATAATTTATAAGAAAATGATACATATTGTTGTGATTGTGCATTGCAGATAGATTAGTGTTTTGTTGACTCTAGCATCCGAACAACCAAGATTTTTTTTTTTGAATATTATGTAAAATTATATTCAAGAAAACTAAATTTTATAACAAGTGTGAGTCGGAAGCTAAAAAAAATTAAAAGCAAATAAAATAAAACCGCTTAAAAATGAAATGGGGTATGATGGCCTAGTTAAAAATCAACCCCGAAAAATTCAATTGTGATAAAACCGGAGTTGGGAAAAAAAATACCATCAATTTCCAAAGAGCTAAAAATGTAATGATAGATAATACTGAAAACAGAACTAGACACTTCGATGAATGAAACTAACATCAACAGACCGAGAAGCTAAACCAATCTCCTAGTCCCTCCAAATACTTCCCTTGCAACTGGAGAGTAGAAAGCTGATTTCGCATAATTCTATCAATGTCTTTGATGAGGATACCCTAATCTTTAGGCTTCTCGCTGTGACGTCTCATGTTTTTCTCCTACCAAATATCATAAACCGTCGCTTGTAAGATATACCTCAAAGAAAATCGGTGTGTTCCTCCCAAAGCGAGCCAGAGATAATATTAACAGAGTAATCGAAGTGAGGCGTTGAGAGCTGTCACAGAATCCCTGTTGAGAGCTTATCCCAGATCAAAGAAGTAAACCTACAAACAATGAAAGATAATCGCGAGATTCCAAAGCCTGGTTACAATAACCACAGCTTAAATTTCCCCCTTGATTCCAATGTAGCATTCGATCACCTGTTGAAAGCCGTTTCTGAATTGCTAGCCAAACTATGAAGGAGTATTTTGGAGTCCCAGAAGGGAACCACACCCCTCGATACCAGCTCTTAGGATTTGCCACCGTCTCTGAAGCTGGTTTCAAGTGTTTTTTGAAGAGAAGCCATGCTTAAAAACATTAGGTGTTTGACGCCAAAGATGAAGGTCTGGGTCTGTGCTTCAATTGGACATAAGCTTCTCAATCTCCTCCTCGATGCTATTAGGAACAAAGCCACGCCTTTGCCTCCTCCGGTGAGTATCCAAGACCTCTGCCAATGTAGCTGAAAGCTTGATCTCCATATCAATGCAACCCCTATCACCCAAAATCTCAGAGAGGACAAGTCGTCAAACCAAAAAGAACAATCAATACCACTCTTCACCATCACCTTATGGAACATTTTTGCTTGATCTCTATATTTGATAAGCTTCTGCCAAATCCAAGAACCTGCCATTGAATTCATATTTACTGACCAAAAGAAACTAGCTCTGATCAAATACTTCTTTACCAAATTTACCCATAGAGATGCCCTCGTTGAAACTCTCCTCCAAATAAGCTTATAGCAACTAACTTTGTTGGCCTCCGCTAGAGACTTTATTCCCAAACCACCTTTTTTCTTTGGCCGACAGAAATCCAGCCAAGCTATGTTTGCCTTACCGGGTTTAAATCAGGTCCCGACCAAAGAAAAGCCGAGCTAATCCTCTTAATTTCGCTGATACAAGCACTAGGAAGCAGAAAACAACAATCCAAAAATTTGTTAGACTAGAAATAACCGAAGTGAGAAGTTGAAGTCTACCCGCAAAGAAGAGGAAACGATGCTTCCAGGATTGAATTCGAGACCGAATTTTGTCGAGGAGGGGCTGGAAGTCCAACTTGGACATACGCTTGGTGATTAGAGGGAGCCCCATGTATTTCACTGGGAGAATCCCCAAATCCAGAGAAAACCGAGAAGCAATATTAGAGCGTCATTGTTATGAAACACCTGCAAGAAATAAAGTAGACTTCTTAGGGCTTATCTGCAAGCTAGAGAACCTGCCAAAATCCTGAAAAACATCTAAGATACCTGCAACTGATCTTGGTTTCCCGTCCGAGAAAATCATTATATCATCTGCAAAACAAAGGTGAGTAACATCCAGAGAACGACATCATGGGTGATAGCCAAACTTCCATGCATTCACTGCTTTGTTTAACGTCATAGAGAGGACATTCATGCAAATAAAAAAAGATAAGGAGAAAGAGAGCACCCTTGTCGTAAACCTCTTGAATTGAGGAAGAACCCAGCTAGCTCCCCATTTACTTGTACCAAGAAGGATGGAGTAGTAACGCAAATCTTAATCCAATGAATAAAACGGATGGTAGATGGAGGACCGTGAGAACTTCCAACAGAAAAGACCATTGGAATGAGTCGAAAGCCTTAGAAATGTCGATCTTTCGAGCACAATGAGAAGCTATGTCTTCCTTTTGATAGTCCCTTACCAGTTCCAAACCTAAGAAGATGTTTTCCATAAGATGTCGTTCTTTATAAATGCTGATTGATTCGGAGCAATAAAACTATCCAGAATCTGCTTTAGGCAATTAGCAAGAAGTTTTTATATAACCTTATATAGAACATTGCAGTATGAGATGGGATGATAATCTTTCATTGTTGTAGAGTCCGTCTTTTTAGGGATAAGCGCTAAAACAGTAGTATTGAGACCCTTTGGAAGAAAACCATGCGTAAAAAAAGACTTGACTACAACGATGAAATCTTTCCCAACAATAGGCCACATAGCTTTAAAAAAATCTATTGTATAGCCATCCGCCCCCAGAGACTTGTTTGAAGGCATGGAGAATAAAACCCCAGTGATCTCTTCGTCCAAAAACTCAGAAACCAGCATCTTGTGCTCCTCATTAGAGTAGCGGTAAGCTAGGAGGCTTTGAAGCTCCTCTACTGTAGCCCCTATAGAATCCATATGTTGGTGAGTAAATATACTAGCAAAGTACCTGACGGCCTTTGATTTTATGTCCTTCGTAGTAGTAAGAGTAACACCATCTTGGTTGACAATTTCCCTTACCATATTCCATGCTTGCTGTTCTTTAACCGCATTATGGAAAAGGCGATTGTTTTTATCACCAATGTAATTTGGACTTTTGCCTAAGGAAACTCTCCTCCAGGTTATCACATGGTCCCATCTAGTAAAAGCTGAGGTTTCAGCGGTGCTGGTATTAGGAGACTGCTGAGAGAGGGTGGCACTTTAACAAGCACAAAATGTCACATAAGCTTCATCTTCCCGTCTAAGATTCCGAATTAACAACTTGAGTGACTTTAGCTTTTCTAGAACCTATACAGAGATGAAGTTGAGAGAAAAATAGGAACCGTAGAGCTCCAATACTCCTCTACCATAGGTTTAAATTTCTGCACCTTAGTAATAGTGTTAGAAAACTTTAAAGGGTTTTTTTACTCTAGTTAAAACAGCCTTCGGCATCAAATTTAGCATCTGTATTTGGATAAGAATGCAACCATGAATCATTTATCAACACACGGTCTAGATTTTCACAAATCAGCTCAGATTCCCGTTTGTTACACCATGTGAACATTGATCCAGTTACAAATCATAGATTGTTTCTTTTTCTTATTTAACCCTCGGATATTCCAAAAGAAAGCAGGCATTAGTGTTTCTTGTTGAGCTTCCGTCTTCCGATACCGCCTTGAGCAGCTTCCATCAACCGTTTCTAATTGTCATAAGTCCCTGCTTTCTGCATCTTTGATGTCTGCGGCAGGTATGCTCTGGCAGCATAATCATCACGATGAAAATCCTGCTGCGAGGTCTGGAATGCCTCAGTGTTTGTGGCAATAGGTACCTATCATGTGTCTTCATTCTGATGGGACGCTAAAACAGAGAAGACCGCACAACATTGGCCTCTATACCTGTATTCGCTGGGGTATTAACATAGCCGGACTTGGGAGCCAAAATCGCAGCATATATCACAGCTTCGGAGAGATCAGGTTTCACCTCCGGAAGCTGTAGAACTTCAAAAGGAGGCAGCGTAGCTATTTTCACCGCACCATATACTAGTTTCTTCTTTGTCGAGCTTCTTCCATTTGATGGAGATACCATTTTCCACTCATTTTCATTTACAGCATGTGAAACTACTATTTCCCCTTCTTTTCAATCTTGAATGTGATCCGGAACATCAACTGGATCACTTCAGGCCTTAAATATTTTCCTTGAGGATCGACTGATATCTATTTTTCGCAAACAGTTGCAGAGCTGTTCTCCGTTGGAGTTATCGAGACTGGAGGATCAGAGATGTTACGGAATTTCAGAAGACACTTTTCTTCTGTGTGCCCCCATTTCCCACATCTAGCGCACCTCAAAGGCAGCCACAGGTATTCCAAAGTAAGTAGCCTCCTCATCGCGAATCTAGAAGCAGTAGCTTTTTGGTAACTCCTTTAAGCGTTGCACGTCGATAAACACTTTGGCTTCATCGAAAACCTTTACCAGCTTTGTATCTGCGTGGAGTCTAATGGGTGTCCCCACATTACTCGCAATAAAGCTGAGCCCTTTCCACGAAAAGAGATCCGGCAGAACATTCATCTTAACCCACATTGGCATCGCGGTTATTTCGGGTTGTGCGTCTTCAAGTAATGGTGTCCATTTCGAGATGAACATCGGAATCTCGCATATATTCCACATGTTGTGCCGCAGCACTTGAGTTCTTGCAGTAGAGTTACGGATTCAGAATTTAATCATAGTCTCATCGACAACAAATGCATCAATCTTTATCGTTTTATCACCGAGCTTCCAAATTTTTTTTACGATAACGTGGACCTTGGCAATGTGAGGTGTTGTTGTAGAAAGTCTTCCAATCAAAAAATTCTCCCAAAGTGTAGGAGCAGCCTCAAGGACCTCCGCCGGGACCGTAACAAATTGTTTCCCATCAATGACGTGAGCTTCAACATCAAACTTGGACATATGACCCGCAACTTGTGCCCATGAATTTTTCTGAGAAGCACCTGGAAGTGCAGAGTTTTTTGTTTGAACAGCAGCTTCTGTAAACTTCGTTTCCGAGGCAGAGCATGGACCAGGGCCTTCAACTCTTTAAACTAAAATAGATTTTTGATTCTGCAGAACCAATCCTTCCTTCGAAGAGTTCTGTGTCCCTCCAAGCCTGTTGATGATACTATAATTAGATAGTTTGACTAAACTTGCACTGAACCTTCTTCCGAGACAGAGAGAGCTTTGACTGAAGACTGCGAAACAAAGTAACCTTTCTGCAAAACCGAAGACTGCACAACCGTCGGACCCTCCTCTACTTTCCGACCTGCAAAAGAAAAAATGACATCATCCCCACAACTCACAACGTTGACCCGCCCCTCTGTATCAGTGCCCGCTGTATCCACGGATGAAGCAGCGCAGTCGTCGCCCATGTCCCACCGTTCGACCACCACACCGAATGCCCCCGGAGGCAGCACCGCAGCTGTCATGGCAGCTCCAAGACGAGAACTCTAGGAGCCTTTGCAATCACCCTAGACTTTTCCAACCAAGATTTCTAGGATCCATTGTTTCTATTAAAACACCTAAAACAAGAGAAACATGAGAATTTCGTTGGTTTTCTACGAATAGTGAATTATAAACTTTTCCAATATTCTTTGGTTTTGGTATATACTCTTATAAAAGAAAAAAAAAATTAGAACAAAATATAGGCATAACCATCGGATATGATACTTAAAATTTCTATAAACTTGAAAAGCCTTTAAAATATCTATAAAGTACACAAAACACGTTTTTCAATGTAAAATTATATTCAAAGAAAATTTTACAACAAGTGTGACTGTTTTAAACTAGTAAAGTGAAAAGGTCAACAATAGAATTCGATAGGTGAGTGCCTCGTTCAAACTCAAAATTACAAAACTCAGTTGGGACAAAACCAATTTTAGAAAAAAGAGTACATTCCACTATCGAAAAAGTTGAGAAGGTTGAAAGAGGTAAAAGATATAAACAAATCAAAGAAGACCAAATCTAAACCAGAGAAGCAAGCCAAAGTCGCAACCCCGCCATCATAATACCACGACTTTTTAACGATAAGAGACGATTGCGTACTATTTTCTCCACATTGTAAATCAATTTTGTTATGGGAAGTAGAACTTCACCGTGTCGTCACTGATTACTCTCCCGCCATAAAAGATAGATAGTACACAAAACACGTTAAAATACAAAGGTTTGTAAAAAACTGATGTTGCAGTAGGGTAGCTATGTCCATTATATTGTATATGAAGTTTTTGTTTTGGATAATATGTAAAACTATATTCAGGAAAAACCTTTATACAAAATGTTTTTCCGAAGATGCTAAGAAGCTAGAAAATAATTAGAGCTCAAAAAAAAAATATTGAAAGTGGTAGTCTCGTTAAAACCCAGAACTAGAAAATTCAATTGGGACAAAACCAGTTTTTGGGAAAAAAAAAGTACTCCCACTTTCGATTAAACTGAAGAAAAATAAATAAAAAGTTAAAAAAAGATGAGGACAACAAGAACCAAATTTGTGGTTAAAGTCTTGTGGCAAACAAAACTTGTAGGCCCATCTTCATGTTACCCTGACTCTGCAAAGTCGATAGACGATTACGCACCGTCCTGCCGATGTCTCTTATCATTGATTCAATGGATGATGGTCATTCCCTATGTCTTCTCTGGTTCCGCTCTCTCCATAAGAAATAAATAGCAGCTTGGAACACATACTTGGCAATAAAGCTTATTGGCTCCCTACTTCCTGTAATCAAAACCGAAGTAAGTAGATCTTGGAAATTATTTGTGTACCTGAATTGGAACAGTTTTGTAGTAAGCATGTGTCATATCTGAGAGGTAAAAGAACAAGAGAAAAAAAAAGGTCTCTAGTCTCCATCGGGTTAGAACAAAAAATACAACCATGAGCAGCATTTGAGTTCCACAAGACCATTCGATCACCCATAGATAATCGATTAAGAGTGGCCAGCCAAACAATGAAAAAATATTTTGGATTAGCATTTGTAAACCAAATGCCCTTTGACCAAGTCTTCACAAGGGATACCTCTCTAAGCCGGTTCCAAGTTTCTTTAGAAGAAAAATACGGCTTGAACTTACCCTCCTTACCTTTCCACAAAGCCACGTCCAAACTAGTCTGAGCATTGCTTCTTAGCTCATGAATCTCGCCCTTAAGCTGCAAATGAATATCCGAGCGGTGACGCCTATGTATATGGTTATTGAAGACCTCCCCTAGAGTATATGTTGACTTAATACCCATGTCTATATAGCCACGTTCACCTAATACCTCTACCAGCCTTCCAAAAGTGCTCCAATGATCAGACCAAAACGACGTACTAAGGTCATTTCCTGCCTAAACCTAATGGAAATCCTTAGCAATATCTTGGTACTTTAAAATCTTACGCCACATCCAGGAGCCAGCTTGGTACGTTGACTTAATTGACTAAAAGGAACCTTTCCATATGAGATTCTTATGGATCTAGTTAACCCATAAAAATTCTTTGAGGACACCAGACTCCATATTAGCTTGAAACAACTCATGTTGTTTGCTAGGTCTAACATTTTAAAACCCAGAAAAATACAAGAACATTTTAAAACATTAAAAATCACGATTAAAATTAATAATTTCTGCATCAAAATTACACAAAAACAAAAGAGAACAAATTTTAACAAAGAAAAACAAAATTTAGTAAGGTTTATTAATTAACATGTTGGCATAATTCACGAGTTGTGGATCAATTGGTTATGGATTGCTATTAATGGGTTTGAGGTCTTGGTTTCGAGACTAGGCTGTAACAAAAAATTTTAAAAAAAATTCTGAAGTGTCTAAACAAAACGACGTCGTTAGGCCATCTCATTACACATGTGTTGGCTGACTCAACGTCGTTAACGGTTGATTAACACCTGTTAACGATGACTTGCAATTTTGCACGATATGTTAAATTCGGGTATAAAATTCAAATTTTACTCGTATTACGGTTTGATTTAGCATTGTTCCAAAGTGTAGGTATGAATTGGCACTTACGTGTGAAATTCGGGTTGTAAAAAAACCCTTTACCCTACATCAAGCTCCCTATTAGCTGCTTTTATAGTATTGGATCCACTTTGTGTCCTTCCCCTTCCTTTGAGAGTCTTAAACCCGACACAATCGAATTCTTAACTACGCTCCCGCATTGTAGATTGAAACTTTCCCAAATTTCTCCAACGTACTTCCTTTGATGAACAAAAATCCCTTCTACATCTTGTATCACTTCAACTCCTAAGAAATACTTCAGTCTTCCCAAATTGGTCATGTAAAATTCCTCTTTCATGGATGATTTGAATTTTTCAAGCATAGACAAATCATTTTCTGTAAAGATCAAATCATCCACGTCTAGACTAACAATGAGGATCTTGTTACCTTCTCCAGTTTTGAAAAAGAGAGTATGTTCGTATCCGCACCTTTGAAATCCTTCTTTGATGAAGTATGCTTTGATTTTGTTGTACCATGTGTGAGATGCTTGCTTTAAGCCATATAAAGCCTTAGTGAGTCTGTAAACTTTATGCTCCTCTCCCCCTCTCATGTACCCTTGTGGTTTTGCGGTATAAAAATCTTATATATCTCACCATATAAAAAGGCGCTTTTTATCTTCAAATGGTAGACACACCAACCTTTCTGAAAACCCAAATCTAAAATCATACATATTGTGTCCCATCGTGCTACTGAAGCAAACATTTCATTGTAGTCCACATCTTGTTTTTGTGCATACCCCTTGGCTACGAGTCTGGCCTTTTATTTGTCTACTTCTCCCTTCTCATTAAGCTTTGTCTTGTAAACCCACTTCACCTCGATTTTCTTTGCTCCCTTAGGTAACTCCTTAAGATGCTACATTTGGTTTCTTTTTATTTATTCCATTTCAGCCTCCATTGCTTTTATCCCTTTCTCATCTTCCTTAGATTCATCAAACGTGGATGGATCATCAAAAGAAACAAACATGGCCACATTGGTGATCTCTTCTTCTTCTCTTGAAACTGCTTGCTTAGACGTGTAATCCGGTAAGTAAGTAGGTGGCACGATAACAAATGCAACAGTGGTGATGGTGATGAGAAATTGATGATGAATGCCTAAGATGTGAGATTTTTTGCGTTGATGATGAGTACTTAGGTTTTTCTTGTGTGATGGCGGCTATGTACAACAATATATATACAAGAAGGAGCTATGTACAACATCAATGAACATAGATGATCAAAGTGTCCTTAGCTAGTGAGAGTTGATGTTAAGGCACTTTGTAAACCAATTGAACCTAAGATGAATAATTGCTTGATGGTTAGGATTCAAATGAGATTTTAGTGTTTTGATAATCAGTTAAGATAATTAACGTTGTGTGATGTGTCATGGTTTTATCGATTTTTAACCTTTAATTCCATGAGCTTATGAGTCTTTTATCAAGTCTAGTCCTGGTTTTGTGTCTTTTTGGTTTGTTTAGAGTAATTACAGGGTTTGAGTCATCACTGAGGATAAAGGAGAAATTGGACCAGTTTTGGACGTTTAAGAGTTTCAAGAGCAAGTGAAGATAATTTGGGATCGATCGATCCCCAAAGAAAGTGAAATGATTCGTTTTGGAGATGGGATTGATCGATCACATCAAGATCGATATATCCCAGAGGAGATTCTTTCCTTTTTCTTATGATTTTAGGTTTTAGATTTTACTATATATTGGTTTCTCGATCCAGAGCAGATCCACCTTGTTTTCTATTGATTTTTGTTTCTAGATTTTGTAACTTTGGGAGATGAAATCTCTTACTCTTTTAGAAGTGCTTTCCAAACTCCGTTATCATTTTTGGATATTATATGCAATCATTTTATTCTTTTATCATGTTCTCATTTATGTTTGAGTAATCCACATGTTTGATTTAGGGGCTGGTCAAGGAGATTCAATGATTGTTTATTGCTAGGTTGTTAGATTAGGGATCTTATCTTTAAAGTTTTTCATATATTGTGTACTTAACGATTATGCATGATTAGCTACCTTGCATCAGATCTCTAAATTAATTTGTGCGCCAAAAACGATTATTAGGTTGCTAGAATTAACATTACATGAGGTTAGTATCCTCAGCTAACGAGAGTCGAAGTTAAGCCATCTAAATGAACATAAAAAACCTGATCTAAAAGCTGACATGTCTACTAAGACTCATTTAAGAGTTTAGTGTTTTAGGATTCAAGTTTAGATAGTTAGTACTACTAGAGTAGGCTACCTTTACATAAGTGATTTGAATTCTAGATTGGTTTATAATAAGATCCATGTTTAGTTAACTGGTTTGGCAGTCTTGAATCTCTATGAATTCCCTACGCCCAATAATTTTTCATATTAAGAAATTTGTCTTATACAGAGCTTTATTTAAGTTTAGTGATATCGTTACAAAAAAACAGTATTAGCTCTATTCGATTCATATATATTTGTAGCTTGACTCATGGTGTAGCAAACACGAACCGTTCTATGACCGGACCAGCCACAAATGGCCTTGGAATGCTATGATAATAGTGAACACAAGTGATCCAACCAAGTGTTGTGTTAGTCCGGACAAGACTAATATCACTCTAACACACACTTGTAAGAAAAATATTGATATATATCTTATAAATTTCCCAATAAGTATCCAGACACATAACAGTTTTGGCACATTTATCTTTAGGCTTAAATCAAGCTTCGAAAAATAACAAAAATCGGATTTTACAAAAGCAACAAAACTAAACTGGTTTTCCTATCGTCCCAAGCGTCCTCTAATGTTTCCCATTATGGTTTACCTTGCAACAAAAGTCGAGCCATGAATAATGTAAGATTACTCAGTGAGTTCGGAAATCCCTCTTACAGTTATGGTAATCCTAATCCAAATCTCACGACAATCATCAAGTAAACATAACATCAACCAACAATCAACAATATGATGCTTGCAATAATAAGATAGAACTTGTATGACACAATCTACTATCATGGATGCAACCCTCCATTCATTTTTTTTTTTTTGAATAATATGTGAAATTATATTCAAAGGAAAACCCTTTTCAAAGTTCATGATTTTATAACCTTCATTTGAAACAGGCTCTTTTTTGAAAGTTAGTAAACGGTAGCCTCATTAAAACCCGAGAGTGGAAAATCCATTGGGGACAAAACCACTTCCCGGGAAAAAGAGTACACACCGTTTACTAGAGAGCTGAATAATTTGAATAACATGATTAAAATCTTGTAGCATACCAAAGTTGCAGACCGTCCATCATCTTCCCTTCTCTTTGTAGAACTGCAAGACGATTCCGAGTCATCCTCTCAATCTCTGTTGTCGTTCTGTTTACTTGTAGGGGTACGCTTCCGTGTTTTCTTTGGTTTCTTTCTTTCCATAGGCAGTAGGTTGTGGCAAGGAAGGTGTACTTGATCATGAAGTCTGCTGTCGTCTTTGTCCCCTTGTCGTGAAGAAGTGAGACGAGCTCGCTGAACTGTGTGGTGTAATCATTACATAAGAGACCATATGTTAGTTTGTACCAGACTTGTGTGGTGTAGGGGCAGGCGAAAAAGATGTAATCTCGTGTTTCAATGGGTTCTGGACAGAAGGAGCATTTTGTCAACGCGTTTGCTGACCATGTGATCATTCGATCTCCTGTTGACAACCGGTTTTGGACAGCTAGCCACATTATGAAAGAGTGCTTCGGAGTAGCGTTGGGAAACCATACCGTTTTGTGCCAAGTGTTTATTTGGCGAGTCTCTCTTACCTGGTTCCATGTAGCTTTCGTTGAGAATTGTTCTTTAAACTTGTCACTTTTAAATCTCCATAAGGCTACATCTTCTTCTTGAGATCCAGCATCTCTGATTTTTCTTATCTCCCCTTCGATTTGCGAGAGAGTCTGGGGTCTTCTTTGGCGAGGTTTAGTGCTCACCATAGCCTCTGCTAGGGAGTCATCAGCCTTTATCCCCATGTCAATGAAGGCTCTCTCACCCAAAATGTCAATTAAACTGCCAAGAGGACACCACACATCATACCAAAAGGATGTAGTCATTCCATTATGTACCTCTATATTGTGAAAATCCTTTGCTGCGTTTTGGTACTTGAGGAGTTTTCTCCACATCCAGGAGCCTCCAGATTTTGTGATCTTTTCGGACCAGAAGGATCCTTTGCGGATCAGATTCTTCTTCACCCAATTTACCCAAAGAGAATCTTTTGCTGAAACTAGCCTCCAAATCAACTTGTAACAGCTCACCTTATTTGCTTCTGTTAGAGATTTTAATCCAAGTCCCCCTTCCGGCTTTGGTCGACAAATATCCCGCCAAGCCACCTTTGCTTTGTTAGGGGTTAGAGCTGGACCAGACCAAAAGAAGGCCGAGCTAACCCTCTCTATCTCCTTTATGCATGCCTTTGGTAGTCTAAAAGCTGTCATCCAGAAATTTGTCAAACTCGTTATTACTGACAAGAGAAGTTGTAATATACATGCAAAGGACAGAAAGCGGTTTTTCCACGAACTGATTTGAGTTCGTATTTTTTCTATTAGAGGGTTGTAGTCTGATGTAGACATTCTCTTTGTTAAGAGCGGCAAACCGAGATACATAACCGGTAAGTTTCCCTTCTCGAATGGGAACCCATTGAGCAGATCACTTGTTTGTTGTGAGATCCCGGTAATAAACAGTGTTGTCTTCTCTAGACTTATTCTCAATCCGGAAACTTGTGCAAATCTCTCAAAGACGTCGAGAATCCCAGTGATGGAGTGAATGCTTCCGTCAGAAAATACCATGATATCATCCACGAAGCATAGGTGAGTGACACTCAATGTTCGACAGTTTGGGTGGTATGCGATTTCTCCATTTCGTGCCGCCTTATCTAACATTAAGGATAATGTATTCATGCAGATCACAAATAAGTACGGTGAAAGAGAGCAGCCCTGACGCAATCCCCTTTCGCTTTTAAAATACCCCGCCAACTCTCCATTCACCTAAACCGAGAAGGATGAAGTTGTGATACATAGCTCTATCCACTTGATAAACCTTTCAGGCAGCTTCATTATTCTTAAAATATTTCCAAAAAATTTCCAGCTCACAGAATCAAATGCTTTTTTGATGTCTATCTTCATAGCACACCTTAAGGAGACATCTGGCTTGTGATAGTCCTTAATTAGCTCCGAAACTAAAAGGACGTTCTCCATTAAGTATCTTCCCTTAATGAAAGCCGTTTGGTTTTTGGTTATGAGGTCCGAGAGTAAAACCTTTAGACGGTTACCTAAGATCTTTGAGATTATCTTGTACACCATGTTGCAACATGATATTGGTCTATAGTCCTTCATTCCAATAGTCCCAGCTTTTTTTGGGATTAGCGCGAGGATGGTTCAGTTTACCCCCTTTGGCAAGAATCCGTATATGAAAAAAGATTTTATCGCTACCGTGACATCTTTACCAATGATCGGCCATATTTCTTTGTAGAATTCTACCGTGTACCCGTTTGGTCCTGGGGATTTATTAGATGGCATAGAGAAGATCACTTTTTCACCTCCTCATCCGAAACTGTTCTGATCAGCTCTTGACTTTCACTTTTTGTGCAGCAGTAGTTTAGGATTTGTGACAGATCTGTCGTGGTATTCAAGTCAGCCTCATCTGCCTGCGGGTTTTTGAAAAAATCCATGAAGTGGCGAACAGCTTCTTCTTTAATTCCTTCTCTTGATGTTATGGTTTCTCCTCCCGGCGACTTGATCGCATAAATTGAGTTTCTCGCTTCTCTGTCCTTTATTGCATTGTAGAAAAATCTGTTATTTTGATCACCCTCTTTTATCCAATGCAATTTTGCTTTCTGTCTTAGATAGTTTTCCTCTATTCCCGCCACATTCTCCCATGTTTCATACGCTCTGGTTTCTTCCAGCACGTTCTAAGCACTTGGGTTTGCAAGATTCTCTGTCTGTTTCCCACACAAAGTCGCATATGCCTCCTCTTTTCTCTTAGTTAACTGATGCAGATTCTGTTTGCTGAAGGCTCGGACGGCTTGCTTTAGAAGCTTCAGTTTTTTGGATAGTCAGAAAATTTCCGAGGTCAAGGGGAATAAGGGGCCTGAGCTGAACCAATACTCTTCCACGAGACCCTTAAACTCTGTCATAGATACTACAGCATTTATATCTTGAAAGGCACTCTTAGTTTATGAGTAAAGCCATTAATGACTATGATTCCGCAGAGGTGATCTGAACATCCTTTAGCCTCAAATACGTAGTGAGAGTTAGGTTTCTGTTGTCGCTAGCTCGAGTTTACTAGCACACGATCAAGCTTTTTGCTTATTAGACCCTCTTCCCTTCTATTGCACCACGTAAAAGTTGGACCCTGATAAGACAGATCTTCCAACTCACATTTTCGAACCACCTCTCTAAAATCATGCATTCCCGGGAAAGTTACTTGGCTGGAGGTCGCTGACGAGTGTTCCGTTATGTCTAGAATCTCGTTGTAATCTCCAGCACATAGCCATGGAAGATCTTGAAACTGTGAGTCTGCTTGGTGACTCTTTAGATCCCTCCAAAGCTCACGCTTATCATCAGTTGAATTTGAACCGTAAACAAACGAGCATATCAGCTCCTTCGTGCTTCCCTAGGGTTTGACTTTACATGTTATTAGCTGACTTTACATGTTATTAGCTGGCTTGTTTTTCGAATTACGTCTAGGGTTACTGAGTTCTTCCAGACGACCCAGATTTGGCCTGACGAAGATGACTCATAGTTTGATGTTATGGACCAACCTTTGAAGATCGACTTTGCAATTTGGTTTGTTTTACTCTTAGTTACTCTTGTCTCCAGCAAAACTCCAAAATCTAGTGAATTCTTTTGAATCATCTTTTTTATGACTGATTATTTTCTAGGCTTGTTAACTCTGTGAATATTCCAAAAGAAACACGATATTAAGATTTTTTTTTTTTGTTTCCCGACTATCGTTCGTTTTCAGGATTCTAATTATCTTGATGTGCTTTCGCTGATCGATGAAAGAGAGCTCTTAGACTGCTCTCTGTCTTGCTCGGGATAGCTGCATGTGGTGTATCAGTCTGACTTTCCGTAAGGTCTGGTCCTATAACCTTTTGTGTCTCAATCTCTACCATTATCTCACTTCACCTTTCCACCGTCTCTGATACTTGGTCTGTGATTTTCAATTTCTTTTTATTCAGAGGATTTTGATTCCCTGTTTTTAAATTCTTTCCACTACTCAGCTCTTTCTCAACCCCGGCTGCTCTTTCTCAACCCCGGCTTTTGTTTTTTTTGCATTGGATTTTTCTATTTTTGCTTGTACAGTGTTTTCTGAACCTGTTCTTCCCCCCTTCCCGCAGCTCTTACCTCAGGTTCCAAGATTGGATTATCCAGTTCACCTCTGTTTTTTCTCCGTTCAACCCTCCATTCATTTCACCTTAAGACGTATGGCTTTATTCCCCCTGGCAGTCAATCTCTCCAAACCCTCATTTTCTTATGTTGAGACCATAATGTATCCAATAAAATACACCATTACTTGATATGCTTTACAAGTCTAGGACATGCAGTCACGCGACAAATCCACATATTGGCCATTCACCTCACAATGCAAGAGTCTATGGTTGTTATAATACTACATAGGATCTGTTGCATTCCCTCATAATTATCACTTAGGCTCGGTTAAGTTTTGTACGACTCCACCGTGGTTTTGTACTTGAAACCTTACCTATCACCCCACTATTCATGGATGAGTACAATTTAAAAAATCAACAAGTAAATTTATAATTTACTCAGATAAACATGCCATGGATCTATACAAGTGCTTGAATGCGACTTGCAAAATCCCAATCCAATTTATCCATCTCACTTACTTCATGTTCTACTTTACATGTTATGGACTCACGGAGATTCGGTTGAATGTTCTTATGGTTTGGCTTCAACGCTTATCAAACAACACATGACTTCTCGGTATCGATCTTAACTCACCTCAACTTCTCTTGGTGATACATGGTTAGATATGAGGGTTCAAATCCTTAAACTCTCAAGAAACGTATTCTAAGAAGGAAACTCCGACTCTTGGTGCTAACCGAGCATATATGGATTCTGTGAGGCTTAACACGCTACCTAGAAGCTTCACGACACAATCTGGCGTCTTCTTTGTACAGATTGGCAGCTTATGGTACGGTCTCTTGATCACGGTATGATCTAACATATTCTTGGAATGGACTGGCAGCTTCACGGTACGACTCGGTAGCTCACGGCACGACTCGGCAGCTCATAGCACGATTCGGCAGACAGGTAGTATTTATAGACTACGCAGCTTGGGAACAAGGCAATTTCAGGACAGGTGGTGGGACAGGTGCCAGGAAGCAGGCCCAGGCATGCCACATGTAACCAGTTAAGGCTTGGGTGATGACACGTATCCAGCCAAATCTTTGACTGATGACATGTGTCGGGTCAGGTCCACGGTCAGGTCAATGTTGACCACCGGGCAGATCAACGCCGGTCAGATTAAAACTCAGCTGGGTCAGTTCCGGTCATATGGATTCTCGGATAATCCCTGCCCAACAGCTTTTTCTCGGGTAAACAGCTTCCCGGTACGGGGTTTCTCGGGTTAAATCGTGTCGGGCACTTATTTTTCAGGCATTGTCATATTTTTATCGTATCAACGCTACCTAGTATCTGGTCATATTTCTTTCAAATGTTTGTTACCCAAACTTGCCTTCTTCTATCCTTACAAAAATTCTCGAACTCGATTCTCACGGTCATCTTCTTCCTTAGAGATTTTACCCACGGTTCTTGTACTTTTCTCGATAAAATCTTACCTGGTAGCACTTATGCCCAGGGATTCTCGTCTTATATGTGTTTTCCTCGTTCATCCATTTATCCAATAGGGTAACTCTTCATTCCGACTGTTCTCCTCTATTTTCTAAGGATTTCCTCATTCTTCCCTCATTCCAGGTCAAGCTCCTCAAGGTTTTTCTACCACTTTATTCTCTACCTCTGCCATCGGTAATCTTCTTGACTGGTACCAATGGTAAAGAATTTATCCACGACAGATATAATTCTTCCAACGATCCAATTGTATCGTTTGTAAGATCCTCTTGTTGTTTACTATCCTTTGATTTACCACCAACCATGGTTGGGGTTACTAGGAAAGCTTCTTCATCTACATCATTTTTTTAGTTCCAATCATATATTCCTACACATTTTGGGCATACTAAGGCTGCTCCGAAGTATCACGCTTATAGTACTTCTTTCCTCTCGAATTCCTCTTTCAACACTGATCTTTTTTCTTGTTCACTGTCTGAACAACTCAACTCACCTTCACACTTCAGAAGCACCCACTTGAGAATTAACACTCCAACTTCGCTTTTTCTTGAAGACTCAGAAATTCCATTTTCTTCACCACCACACAAACCCTCCAATTACCACACTTTTGGAATGCCAACCCAGTGACATTCCCCACCACAATATGCAAGCATAATATAAATTACACAAACAACAAGCAACCACACAATCACACAATCCATGAATAGTTAGAACCCATACATACCTATCACAGGACCTTAAGCTCAAGAAGGTTTGGGTAACATACTACTCCATAGGTTTAACCACGTCTAACTTACTTATTTGCCTCCTTCTACTACTCTTCTTTGGACTAGCCGGAGGAGACGGACCGCTGAAGCTTCACAACTCACTTGGCATAATGACAGGACCACCGCTGTAACTATCCCGCCATCTTCCTCATAATTTTTCTTCTTTATTTGGATCATCTCGCTTCACTACTCACATCAAATCTTGAATTTACTTAGGCAAAACTTCAATTTCCTCGATATCGTCTCTCTTTCTTCCTTTGCATTTCACCACGCCATCTTGTTCATTCTCTTCTTTACCTTTGGCTCTCCGGTCCATTTCTTTCCTCTAACACTTGACCTTGTTTTAAATGAGCTCCCTTTTGACCACGCCTCTTCTTTGGTTTTTTGTCTGCTCTGGCTCCCCGCGTAAGTACTATCTTCTCCCACTCCGATGACTTCCTACAATATATGCGACTTTTCTCCAACAATTTCTGCCCTTGAGTCATTCAATTAACTAATCCCTTTGGCTTGATTCTTCTCCATGTTTCTTACCTCTTTTTTCTAATTCAACAGCTCATTTCTTCAACCTTTACTCGGCCATATCTCACTTCGTATTTGATTCCCTTCTATGTTCTTTGGCAATCTCCGATGCTTCCTCTTAGACATAGGACTTCACGTTTCATGGCTTGTTCATTCTTCATTCTCCATACTCCTTTCTTCTTTTCCACCCTTTATCTTCGTTAATCCTCTGTTTCTTAATTTCATTGATTATTCTTTCCTAAATTTTACTCCTCCTTGCTTTCGCATGAATCCTATTACCACTTTAACTCCTTGGTATTAACTCAACTTCTCCCGCCTTTGATACTTCAATCTCCTCTTTAGATGAATTTTACTCTTATCCCGTTTCACGTCCAGACTCGTTCCTCTTAGTAGTTGATACGCTCATGATTTCTCCTTCATGATTCTTTGCTTACTCAACTATTCCGCCAATATTACTTCTTACTCCAACTTAGCTTCTTATCACTCGGCTGTAGTCACTGAACTCTTCACAATCTTGATAACTGTCCTGCACGGCCATCCATTCTTCACCATCTTTCGGGAATCTGCAACCAACACCAAGGGTAAAACTGAAGCCATTTCCCCATTAGCTCGGGACATACCGGTTTATTTAGTTGCTTTTACGACTCATTTTGACTCCTAAAACTTTTGAAAACATGCGTCCCTTAGCATTAATTAACCATGTTCTGATACCATCTTTTGTAGCAAACACGAACTATTCTATGACCGGACAAGCCAGAGACGGTCCGGGAATGCTACGATGATAATGAACACAAGTGATCCAACCGAAGTTTAAAATAAATTTATAGAGTTTATTGGATATAAAACATGATTATTGTTTTTTTGTAGTGCATTTTATTCCGAAAATGAAAAAAAATAAATAAAAAATAATGATGAACTCTTGGGAATAAATTTTCTATTATTTTATGATAAGGTTAATATATTTATATAGTTATTGGACGTATTTAGTATTAATATAATATGTGGTAGCATTATTACTTGTGAGATTACATGTTCCAAAAGAATATTTTTAAACCAATGGTAATTTTCTATTTTTTCTGTTTTTCACTAGTGGTGTTTTCTTAATTTCTTTTTAACTATTTGTATAATATTAAGATATATGTTTGATATGATGCACATTATTTTGATATAATTTTTTTTGGCTTTTATTAACTGTTATAGAATGTGTGAGGGTAGAGTGTGATTTTATTATGATAGAAAATGTAAATTAAGTTGTATAGCAAAATCAAGTATGTAGGATAACATCCGTCATCCGATTTAACAAAGAGTTACTAATCGCTATTCAACACAAGTTTGCTGATTACTAATTAGAATCCAAATACGTACATCAATAAAATTTGATATATGTTATTTATCCGCGTATTTACGTGGGTCCTAATCATACAGATTAAGATTTACATATTGATAAAATATAGAAATCATTTTAAACTACAACTCGGAATGATTAATAATACAAAATGTTATTACAAAAAAACAACTGGCATTGTTTGTAATGCAGTAAGACATAAACGCCAAATAGAATTCATCGAAACAAAATTCTAGAATCATCAGTATTAAGAAAAAAAAATCCAGAGCGTTGTAAATTTCTATACACTTGAACAATTTAAGGGACACAATGTAAGGTAATGAACAAAAAAGATAAAACATAAGTCCACAAAATCACACTTTTTTCTTTGAGATTATCCTAACTCCTACAGTACCAGAAACAGCAACACAGCTTCAATCCTAAAGAGTTCTTACACTTTGTGTGTACATTTAACTCAATCTCCTCATAAACATCTCCTCCATATTTGATTGCACGCTTCCATCAAGAGCAAAAAACAAACGTTCAGGACTTGGCTCAAAGCTTCGGTTTAAGGATCAAAAAGACTTGACGACTATAGTCTTGATGAATTAACGAGGTTTGAAGTTGGATGAAGAGCTCCAAGATTCTGAATGTTTCCGGTATTTGGAAAATTGGAAGACAAATGAAAGATACATACGCATTCGGGTAAAGGGTATGTGTAAATGGAAGTTTTTCGGTTGATCTTCCTGACTCTAGGTACCATTACTCCCTTTCTATCGCTTTCCCCTAGCATCAGTTTCATCTCTTTCTTGAAAACTTCCCACCTGTTCAAGATTCAGAGGACACATTATAAAGATGCCAAACTATGTTTCTTGATTCTTTCATGTAAAATTTATCAGAGTCCAATAGTAAAGAAAGTAATTTTCTTCTGGCGTAAATCTTTATCAAAGTTCACCTATGCCTAGAGATATACATTACTCTAGGAAAAGGTTGAGGTGAGGAAAGGAAGATTTATAGTTACCTCATGTTCATGTCCTGAAGAAGGAGAACGAGTTTGGGTTTGTCAGGTATGATGGTTTTTGCATGTCCACCGAAGAGGAATCTTCGATGGCCCATCAAAAAATGGGGAAAGTTTCCACCTTGAGTTGTCACAAACACTTCGCTTAACAAGCTCACCGTGTAGTCCAAAGCAGCCATTCTCGAAGAATATCCCTATATAACGAGAGTAACGGAAAAATATTAGATTTTAAATGTTGTCTAATACATTTGCTAAGATAATGAATTCAAAAATAAAAATAAAAACCTCAAATGGGGCAAGCTCCTCTGGAGTTGCAAGAGACTCTTTTGTGTAGAGACGAGGAAACATATCTCGGAGAGGAGCCAAATGTTTTTCAGGTTGGTAGATTCTTCCCGAGGCTGAATATATCGAAGTGTTGTTATCAAATCCCATACCACGGAGCATCATACCGACCTATGCTGACGTTACAACAGCAATTGAAAAACCAAAGCTCATTAAAATACATTCCCTGAAAATGCCCTTGCATCCAATTAAAAAAATGTGAATATAGGTCAATGAATTTACCTCTAACGGGGTAAGGGGACATTTTCCGTTAACTCGGTTAAGGTCAGGCCTAATGACACGATCTCTTCGTTTGAACTTTCCTTTCCAACTTTTCTGTCTAATCACATCCATTTCAGATTTCTCCACTTTTCCTCCTTCGTAGAGACAACATGAGAAGGCCACCATGTCCTAAAAACCAAGAAATTTTACATCGTTTCTCTTAAGCAAACCAACACTAAACTACTGAGGCGAAGCAGTTATAAAAAATCAAAGACAAAATTACCTCCTCAAATCGAAGGTGGACCGAGACATACTTTCCTCCAGTCGCTGAGCTTTTCTGAACCATCCGATCAACTAACTTTTCAGCTAGTGTGGATATAGGCGAAGAAAACTTCAATGCTTTATAATTAGCTATGCACCTCAAAAGTTGGATATATGGTGGAACACTCATTGCCAATCTATTTGCAAAAGGAGAAATCCGTATAACCCTGAATGAAACAAACAATGAAACGCCCTTAAGCGCAACAAAAAAGAGTCAAGTCATGTAACAGCTTCAAGATTAAAGTCAACCTACCCATGCTCCTTTAGGACCGGATAAACTTCCCCATTATAATAGTTCACAGTAGCCCAAGCTTGAACACGAATGATAGGGATACTTGTAAGGTTGTAACTAAAACGAGTCATTATCTCATCAGGAACATCTCTCACAACTTTCACATAACCTTCAAGGCTTGATATGAAATGATCTTCGTCATAGATATCCCCAAAGGTGCTGCCATAAAAATGCAGTTCTTAGTCCAATATTTTAACAAAACTTGAGAAAGTAATGCAAATCTTTCAGGCTTCTTCTTACCTTGAATCCTTCCAAATAGCGTGGAATTCAAACTTCGGTATGACTAAGACTGCGTTTAGGAGTCCAGCAACAGCCACAGCATTGCAAATCTAAACCAATAGACAACAAATTAAGACATGTTAGACTTAAATAGCTTTAACAAAGAATTCAATAAGAGATTACGAGAGTAATACTGCGGAACGCTGCTGATTAAGACCGCCATTAGCCTCAACGATCAAGTAACCACTAGGAGTAAGAGCAGATGATTCTGGGAATTTCATCAACACATGAATCAAATTTCTAAAATTATCTAATTGTTTCTACTCTATAAACAAATCCAAGAAACTAGGAAGCCATACAAACTCAACTCCTTACCTCTATTAAGACCAAAATGTGAAGAAATAGTTGAATTGGGACAAGGTTTTGGCATTTTTGGTCTTCTTTTGTATTTCCACACAGAAGACAACTGAGAAAAAAACAAAGAATTGATATAAAAATCAAAACTTTAATGTAAAAAAATATGGAAGAAGAAGAAGAGAAGTGACAAACCTCAACGGTGGTTGAATTGTCAGAAAAAATGTCATCTTGAAGTTTCCGGTAAATCTCGGGGCTCCGATAAACAGACCCGGGAACATAAACCCACCCACCAACAAGACCCGAGAAAGGACCAACACACATAAGAAGACCAGAAGCATAAATCATAGGAAGGAGAAGTAAGTAACGAAGATTTCGCCGGAGAGAGAAAGAAGAAGCTCTGAACAAAGTCTGCCGCCGTTGACGACGGAGGACACGACGGTTTGGGGATAAAGGTGGGCTTGGTGACTCACTTCGGCAGCCATTATCGTTACTTGAAACAACATTGTTGCTGCCGTTTGGCTGATGGTAGATTTTGCTTTTCATCCGTCGGCTAGAGCAAAGCAAAAACTAAAAGATTTGGTTCTTTTTGTTGAGAAAGATTTGATTTTTGTAATTCTCTGAGCTTTAAAAAGAGTAATGTATTCACAGAGATCTCATGGAGGTTGTAGAAATATGTTGGGGATGATGGATCTGTGGAAGCTTAGAATACATTGATAAGTTCTTTTTCTGGTCTGATGCATAAGACAGTGAGATTCTTAAAGGGAGGAAAACATCATTACACTAAGAAAGCGAGATTCTTAATGGGGCGAAAACATCATTACACTAAGAATCAATAAATTAAGTCGTTTTAAGATTTTTTCTGTTGTTACCCACTTCATTTTTTATATTTATTTTTTTGCCAAGGTCGTTTTTAAGGCTCATTCCAACGAAATGAAGTTCTTTTTTTTTTGGAAATTTGAAGTGAAGTTTGTTAGGAAGTTAGTGTCCATTACATTGAGGTTTTATATTTTTATAGATTAATATACTACAATTTCTTATTTAAAATATTATAGGAATGTTAACATTTGTTTATATGTAATTTTTGTTTATTTTAATCATAGAAATTTTTTGTAATAATGTGTTATTTTAAAATTTACATGATAAACTTGATAAGTTGAACATATGCGTTGTTTTTTTGTCGAAATTTTTAGAAAATAGTATTTATTCTTAAAAAATAATCATATAAATGGCGTATTATATGTGTATGGGGATCTTGTTGACAGCCAACATATTACTCGAACACTGTAAGCTCTGTTTTCTTCTTCTTCTTCTTTTTAATTATTTTGAATCATAAAAGTATTGTTAATCGAGTGTTATAGTTATTGAAATTATTTTAGCCTAATTATAATTACACTAATTCGATTATATCAGAATAGCTACTTCAAATCTTTGGATAGTTTCACTTGATTCATAAAAGGACCCCAATATATATAATATGAGACAATTCTAGAAAGTAGAAAAATAAGAAGATGAGTAGGCCGGTGAAGTAAATGCGGGCACATAGTGTATTAGATCAGTGGAGAGAAAAAGGCACCGTAGATTGTTTTTGTAATATATTTTTTCCAGCATCAAAACATTTATTTGTCCTTTTTCTCTTAGTAGACAAATTTTATTTACATATACCTACTTGATTTTAAGAAAAAACAAAGACACCTACATGATTGGATGTCAATTAGACTATCTGAAGCAACAGAGATCACGGTAAACAAGCAAATACTTACAATTATTAACCATGTGATTTAATTTAATCAGTCAAGATTGTGATGATTATATAATTTGATATAGAGACTCATGGATATAGTATATGTAGCTATTAAGGATGTGGTCGGTTTCTTCTACAGCAATATCGGTTATTAAGAATGCTTGGAAGTGGCCCAGGTTTGGATGTTACAACGATCGCATTTTACGTTTATTTAGGAATTTTAAGAAGTTCAATTTGATGTTTTTCTCATTTAAAAGCAAATTCGATTCACGAAATATTGCGAGAAGTGTTACACGTGAAGTTCATTTAAAATCTTACCTTTCTATAGTTTTGATTGCAGATTCACATTCGTGCTAAAAGCCGACGTTGATTCTTGATCTTCTTTGATGTTTATGTTGTCTCTTATAATCGTTTTTGTTTCAAAGGTTTTAAAGGTTTTGCTTAAAGCTTCTCCCTTCATTGTTTTAATATATCATTTGACAAAAAAAATCTTGAATTAAATGGGCAGCTGATAATTCGTCCATTAAAATCCACATGGGACCGTGATTTATGTGAATGGTCCTTAAGTGGTTTCCTCTTCTAGTCAAAGTTCAGCCGTTCGATTTGAGGAAACGTGGGATCCCCAATAAAGCGGAGAAAGTGAGCAAAGCTAATATCTCTTCTTCGTACTCTTTTCTTAGTTTTAGATCGCCCAAACTACCCTCTAATCTCAGAAAGAAAGGTCGACTTTTATAAGGGTAATTAAGTCAATCAAACATTAATACAGCTGGATATTGACGAGAAGCATGCTAATTGATTTCTCTTAATTCGTGAAAACACTTTTCTAAGACCCTCCACTTGCAATAATTGTTATTATTTTAGCTAATATCGTGATTTTAGAGTGTTTGAACAATTATCCAGCTTGTGAATGTGTGTACAAACATCCATGCATGCATATTGGTGTCTCTTGCTTTCGGAAATATGCATATGTGTGTATGCATGTGTCCCTATTTTGTGTTATACTTTTGACCTCAACATGCGTGATCGTAGGGATTATTATGTGTATATCACGTGATAGTATGCCTTTTTAGTAAGTTATCCTTCATAATCATATAGTAATCGAAATTTTTTTTGTAAAATTAAATTCTGTTTTGTAAAAGGCTACAAAAAATGATAAATCTTTTTTGCCATGGATCGTGACGTGTTGCAGATTAATTTATGCTATTAGGAATCGGTCTACACAATATGCTGTGTAACATTCAATTATTTTAAGAATAGTCTTATATATGTACCGGCAATAAGAGATGGTCTCCTAGATTAGTTTCCTGCAAAGCTTACGATAGCATCAATGAGTTCCTATATGAGACATCCAGTTGGTTGAAAGTATTGCTAAAATTCTCATTGTTCTATTGATCTTTGTAATCGACATACGCCTCTGTCGGGTTTTGATAATTGATACAACGATAGTAATTGCACAACAATTATTATGCCCATAATATTTTGAATTAATATTCGAACTCGTGAGCTTAAGAAAAAAAATTGATAAAAAATTTGCATATTGAGAAATGACAACTTTTTTTGCAAGTTTATTCTCAACTTGCAAAAAATGCAAATCAAACCCACAAGATAGAATTTAAACTGCAGTATAATTTGCCATCGCCACCATCAAGTTTGGTAAATTACGATAATATTAAATCGAAGCTCTCACGACAAGGAGTTATTCTTCGAATTTAGAATCTCTAATGCATGTGACTAGGGGTGGGCAATCGGGTATCGGGTTCGGGTTCGGGTAAACTCGATCGGATTCGGGTAAATCCGATTGGGTTCGAGTATTCGGGTATAGGAAGTTCATACCCAATGGAATAATTTTTCGGGTTCGGGTTCGGTTCGGGTAAAAAGTTTCGGGTTCGGGTACAAGATTTGATACCCGGAAAAAACCCGAAAATTTCGGGTATTGATTCGGTTCGGGTTCGGGTTCGGGTTTTTTGGGTTTTTCGGGTTTTTTCGTGTTTTCGGGTCGGGTTCGGGTCGGGTTTTCGGGTTTTTCGGGTTTCCGGGTTGGGTACGGGTCGGGTACATGTCGGGTTTTCATGTTTTTGGGTTTTTTTTGGTTTTCGGGTCGGATTCTGGGGTTTTTCGGGGTTTTGGACTTTTTAGATTTTTTGGTTCGCATTCGGCTCGATTTGTGTATATTATACGTAAAAAATTCCACATTTATAGGATCGAGTCCTCGAGTTAGGGTATTTTCTTATGGGTAGTTATATATTTTCTTATGGGTAATTATGTATTTCGGGTACGCTTTCGGGTTTTGGGTTTTCGGGTTCGGAACGGGTTCGAGTTCGGGTTTAGAGATCTCGTACCCAATGAAATAATTTGGTCGGGTACGGAACGGGTTCGGATACGTCTTATCGGTTCGGGTTCGGTTCGGGTTTGGTTCGGGTTCGGTTCGGATTCGGTTCGGGTTCGGTTCGGGTACGCGGGTTCGGGTTTTTTGCCCAGCCCTACATGTGACAGTAAAAGTTTTTCAAAAGTACATATAAAGGTTATTTTACAGGTCTCTGATCTGTATTTGTTGCAAGCTGAAAATAAAACTTTTAAAATATCACATAATTTTTTTATAAAATAGGAAAATATGCTTTTAATATATAGACACAAAACACACACACACACTATATATATATATATATATATATTAATAAAGGCTAAAATCTCTGCATACGACTTTCAAGTTTTTTATATACCATTTGGTTTAAGGTCAATCCATGGAAAATCAGCACATCAAACCCATCTGATCAGAAACTTGCCAGCCCCACATAACACCGTTAACCACGTTCGTAATTATTTTTATTTTTAATCTTGTAATTATGGAAATCAACCACACATGGAAACACCCAACAAACAACATGAAATGCCGTTAACCACAAAAGCAGCACATCAAACCCATCTTATCAGAAACTTGTCAGCCCCACAAACCACCGTTAATCACGTTCGTAATTATTTTTATGTTTAATCTTGTAATTATGGAAATCAACCACACATGGAAACACCCAACAAACAACATGAAATGCCGTTAACCACCAAAAAAAACAAAGAAGAAGAAGAAACATCCTCTTGCAAGTTAAATATTTCTTTCAAATATAAGGTTATATATGGCAAGTAGTCGTTGCGACTGTGATAATGAAAGATAAAACCGTTATGGAAACAAAAATATTGCTGAAGATGATCGATGGTATTGTTGAAGATGATCGCCGATGTTGTTAATGAAACACTGAAATTTCGGACCATTGTAGATGAGTTTTACTTAGATTTTGTGAAGGTCTATTTATAGATTTGGACGAGAATGGTATGTAGTCGATTTGACAATTCAGAGTACAGTACACACAATAAATGTACGTATGTAAAATAAATATAAAGAGGTATATTAGTTATGTAAGTAGTTTTGTTTGATATGTATATGTATGGAGGTATCTATTTTGTGTTATGAGAAGTCGTAGAGTTTGTGTTGTTTATGATGCGACATTGAGATTATTGGCGATAAGAGTATTTTTGTTTTATTTGGAAGTTGTATTGAGCTACTTAGACTCTGTTAAATAATTATTTTAGAGTAATTTGATTAGAGAGATAAAAGTGATGCATTTAAAGATTAATGATGTGTGTAGACGTTTGTTAACTTTAAAGTGTAAGACGAAATGATATATAGTTCAGGTTAAATATACCGTCTACAATTTTAATTACATGGTATTAATGGATAGAGTTTAATGCATACATTTATGTTTTAATATATGGTTTGTGAATGTGGGAAGTTGAAGAATGGGAGGGTAATTTTTTGGATATTTTATGCATGAGTGTTTATTTCAAATGTTGATGTGAATGTTCATATTTTATTAGATGATATCATTTTGTGGGTAATGATGGTTGTTAATTTGAATTTAAGTAAATTATGATGATTATGATATGTTCTGTTTTATAATATTATAATATATGTATATAAGTACACATTAGTACAATTAATGTTAATTACATGTATGAGTGAGTGTAAGATTTTGTAAAATGTAGAATACATTAGTATTACTATATTATTTTTTATTATTTTGTAAAATGATATGTGGCGTTAAAAAAACTCTGCATTAATTTGGATAATTCGTTAGAGATAAACATTGAAATGACAATGTATATAAATTCTATATCCTCTTTTCCGCACATTTAGTTTATGGGTAGTAAGTGTTACATTCACAACATATTTTATTTTTTAAAATAGATTACAAATGGAAGATGCGACTATTGAAATTGATAAATATTTATATTATTTAACATTGTCTGTAATATGTACAAGGGTCGTCATATCATGAAGAAAAAGATAGTGGAATTGATCATGAGTTTTGAGCATGCCGTGTGTGTGGACCTCTACCTGAACTGCAAGCCTTGCCTTGCCTTATCTATTTTTCATTCATGGTCCTAATGACGATGGCGATCATAGTGATGATAGACATGCATACCATCTGGAAAGGTGAATCTGTACATATAGAGACATAGTATTTGATCCTTATGAATGTGTTGTTCCTTCAATGGTGGTATAGGGTTATTGGTATGTTCACCATTTATGTAGATTTGGAGCTTCATGAGTAGATACCACAAGGATTGGAGACTGCATGAAGATTTGAGGATAATTAGAGATGTGGTGAATGGTATTATAGGCATAAGATGTCAAATTTGTAAAACATATTTGGTGGGAAAAACTAAAGAGGATTTGAAAGTGTACTTGATGCGTAAGTGTAGGTGGATGGAAGAAAGGAAATCCCGATTTGATTAACTTTATAGTTTACGCTAGATAGATTTTCATAAACCATGCCAGACAGAACAACAATACAGTAATGACCATGATATTTGTTAAGAATCTTTCCAATATAATGGTGGAAGCAGATTTACTGATTCCAATGGGAGCCTCCTGGCTTCAACGTAGGCTTGCAATTTAAAAAATATTTTTCGACGGAAGACAAAAGTGATTGGAGATTGAGAGGGAATAACCTTAGTCTTACATAAATACGAAATTGATGCGTAGGAATGTTATGCGTTATTGATATGCGAAGAATGTAGGATCTTAGCATTGCTGAAAGAAAACCAGTCTACATTTGGCCCAAAAAAACATCGGTTACAAATAATAGAATCATAATATGTATAAAACCACATATAACATTTTAAACCGTAAATAAAACGTAACCACAGATAATATTTTAAACCGTAAATAAAATATCGTTAACCAAAAACAAAGTGTGTCTAGAGAAACACATATATTTTAGAGACGCGGTTACGAAATATAAAAAAATACAACAAAATCTTCTTAATTGGTAAAATATTTATAGGTACATGATGGTTAAATAGTTAGAGGTACCTTTTTGGTGTTTCTGAAAGAGAATAGTCAATCACACCTGTAGCTTTAGTTCTAACTTTCTGTAAACTCACATCACATGGTTTCTTTCAATTGTTTCCTTCTCCAGCAAAGGACATCAGTATTCACTTAAGAAGAGTGCTCCAACATGAAGCAAAATTCAGGACACCATCATTTATTAGATTCTGAATAAATCGAGATTGTTAAGAATAACCAAATCTCGGAGAGGAGCTTAAGACTATATAGTGTAGATTTTAATTAGCCATTATGGAATCAAATACAAAAGCACATGATACCTTGTTTTGAAGGCTAAGGAAGAGGAGAGGATGCAGCGTGTCTGGAGGTGGTAGGAGAAGATTAAGTCGTCTTTAATATCAGTGGTAGGTAGGGAGAGGGGAGATGGCTACGAATTCGTGGGCGGAGAGGAACTGTTGGTCGTAAAGTTGATGATTGGATTTAAGATCATTCCTTCTAAATATTGGGACGTTTCAGAGTACAACTGAAAGGGAAGAGGAGAGTTCTTTTTTTTTTTTAACAAAACGTTTATTTTTTTTGGAATGAAAAGTGTCAGATCGAAGAAGTGTCACGTGTCTATCTCTGGAAGAGTGCCTTAGCACTTTTGTATATACAATTTAGGAAAACTTTATTAATACTTAGCAAGCGGTTCCTAAATTTTTTTAATAAAGTTTACTAAATATCTAGTAAATTATTTATAAATGTTTAAGAATATTTCATAAATCTTTCTTAATTGTTTAGGAACGTCTTCATCAAAATTAGTAAATTCTCCCTCAATGTTTAGAAAATCATTCCGAAGTGGTTAGGGACCCTATTCTAAATGTTTTACTAAGAATAATGTGTTAATTTAGAACTTTTAGAGAGTGATGGTATAATTGACTTGAATAACTATTTGTATGTTATGGTATTTTATGGTTTTCTTCTATATTTATTCAAAGTTAAAAATTTTATTTAGTGATAGTTAAGGGGTTTTAAACATAATACACATACAGAAATACAAGGGAACAAAAAACAAAAACAGAGAAATTAATGAAGAGAACAACTTAGACCGAAACATCAGCTTTGAAACAAGGAGATGTACATGAGTAGCAACATCAGCAGTAGTGGTAGACATCAAGGGTAATGGTTCGTGGCAATCCTCGACACACTGGGTGCAGCGTAGTAGGGTTGTTCGGTCCTTGAGAATCCATTCGTACTTGTCTCCATCTTGTTTGATGGAGGTGGTCTCATGTTTCTGAAACTTCCAAGGAAACATTTGGTATGACCTGATGGTGGTAACATCTTCGCCAATGGTGTGGGAGAGCAGATGCTCATCGTGTTTTTAGAAGACTTCATCAGGCAAGGTTGCACACGCAAAGCACATATTGAAATTGCATTCTAAACAACTTAGCACATGTTCAGGCCTGTAATGCTTGCAGACATTGCAGATCTTGGCCTCCTAGTTCTCATTGGTTGAAAGTTTGAAGAATAAACGATAGGCGTGAAGATGGTATTGAAATGGTTCGGCCACTGAAGAACATTTAACATCCAATTGATAGTTTTGGCCAAAATTTGACAGTAAAAGGCTCCATCGAATGTTGACCAAAAGAAGAAATAAAGGCTACATCGAATTGAAAGTACCAGCAGATCCAGTATCTCTTTTCTGTGTTAAAATTGACTAATTAGAAACAATTCAGCTGGTGTCAAGTATCAGGAGTTAGGAGGAAAAGGCATTAGAGAAAAAATAGCACACAATGCTAGGTATTTCCACACGTTACTGAAAATCAAGACGGAACCAGAAGATGGAATAAGATATTTCTAAATTCTTCTAAGACAAAAAAAAAAGACAAGGGTATAGCACCACTGAAGCTCATCCTTTATCAAGTATCCATGTAATTTCCACACTACATACGTTCTTCTAGGTCAATAATGCAAAAGAGATGGTTAAGAGATCACTCACCGCTCTGATATATGGAGAATCTGTGTGCTTAAATAGCCCATGGTAAAGAACTTGTAAAGCAATATGCTGTTGAAGGACCACAGCAGGCAGTTTTCACCCATAAATGGCTCCAGATGATTAACTTGGTTGTAGATTTCATCAGTAACCTCGATGATAAGTCTTTAAACCACAGAGCCAATTACCTCATGATAAGTCTTTAAACCATAGAGCTCTCTGAAATAGTAAGAAGAAAGAATGTTCATGGAAAGAACCTTTTTCCAATAGTGACTCGTACGCTCTTCCATTTGTCTATATCTGCCATGCTTTATGAAATGAAAAAATACCGAGAGATACAGAAAAAGCCTACGACCCCAAAACCTGAAACAAAAACATTAGGAAAAACAACAACCTAAAAAGCTTGAAACTTTGTGCCCATTGTTAAAGGAATATGACAAGCATAACTTATTACTAGGGATTCCAAAAACAATCCATACGGAATCCTTCAAAGCTCAGAGCATTGAGCTAACCCAAAAGCTTAAAACCTAGACAGCTAGCAAGTACAAACATACAGAAACAAGAGAACATCCAGGAACCGAACAAAGCCCAACCGTTAATCACATAACAAAAATCGTAGATTTCATATGAAAAAATAGAAATCACGAAGCAACATCTATGTTCCTCTTCATCTAAAATTAGACAGTAAAGAATTTCAATTTCGTCAATACCAGAAAAGAAAAAGTGACATTCAATATCAATTTCTGAAGGAACAGGGAAAATCAAGTCGATCAGGCTAGAAACAAGTCGAATTTGTGTCTCAGCTGGTTGAACTTAGTTTTCGAGAAGCTTATCAAAATCATAAGGAGTAAACGAGAAGAAAACTGAAATTTGAGCATTTACTTACAGTTCCGAAACCAACTCATTGTTGCTACAACACATCACTTGACACACCACTGAATCAATTTAAAAATATTTGGAAACCAATGTGAGTTCTCTGCCCAAAAAGACTTGTCTAGTTTCTCTCTACATTGTTGGAACCAAATGACTCAACTTACAAAAGTATATCCTAGTGATCGGTTAAAGCAAAACTCCCTCAAATGATTCAAAATGCTAACACGACTTCATCTCTCTTGTTACATTCTCCTTGCTAAAATTTTTCTGGATCCTTCCAGGTGACAACTTTTTCGCTCTCTCTTTCATTCCATGTTGCAATTTTCCAATGTTTTTTCCGGTTTCACCAATTAGATAGTAAGTGACATTTCTTCCACTAGAGCAACCGATATCGTTTTCTCCACTTACTTTCCTCTTTTTAAAACAACCATTAGAAGCAGATGAATCAATTGTGCCCTTCCTTTTGGCATTCTTCTTTTCTCTTCTCGCGGTTGCTTTTGCTTCCTCACGTTCTTTCTTTACCTTCTCATAAGCCTGTTGAACCACGCTTGCAGCATGAGCTGCACTGCTGGTTCTTGAGAATGTCCATTTGGAGTTATTAAACAAACCTGAAGTAGAATTGTGGTTTGCAGATGACTTGGGATCTAAGTTTCGCTTTAGATGGCTGAAACTACTCCAAGAGCTTGACACACCCGGTTTAGGCATTTCTACTGCTGAAAACGACTGTAGACAATTAGGACACAAAAGGTCACGATTGACATAAACTCTTACATGCTCATATTGCGTCATGCATCTCCTACAGACTGTCCAGAAAGTATTTGACTTTGATTGGTCTGATGACGCAGATGCAGTAAATGAGCTTGGTGTTGGTGTTGGTGTATGATGATCAGTCCGTCCTGCTTTTTTTTTATCACCAACAGGCTTTTGCGGATTGGGATTCTGGGTTGTCACATTGTTTTTCGGAGTCGTCATCGTCGCATTTGTAGTAAAAGTATTCTTGGCAAAATTGCAGAAGCCATTATTAGAAGATGAAACTGAAACCTTATGATAAACTGAGTGCAAACTCTTCCTACGATCATAAGCTGTTCTTTTTTCCTTGTCTGACAAAAATTTCCAAGCTTCCGAAACATGCTTGAATGCTCCTTCAGCGCCTACTGACTGATTTTTATCTGGGTGCATCATTAGAGCGAGCTTCCTGTACTTTCTCTTCAAAGTTTCATTGTTATCCTGCGGACTTGCATCGAGTATCCCGTACCAGTCTACATCCTCGTTTACTTTTTTTTCTGCAGCAATATACACATCTAAAGTTGCTAACATCTGAGAAACACCTTGTATCTCTGGATATAGACTTTGAGCTTTCAACGCGAATTTCTTGGCCCCAGAAATGTCTTTCATTTTGAACTTCTTCTCAGCAATTTCTTTTGCCCTTACCGCCTCATCTTTGTTGCACTCCATAAAGTGAAATTCGATAGCAATTTCTGACGGAACTGGAAAAATCAAATCGATCAGGCTAGAAACAAGTCGAATTTGTGTATCAGCCGGTTAAGCAATTCCTAAAAGCAATCAATCGACCTTAATTTTGAGAAACGTACCAATTGCAAAGAGTAAAAGAGAAAATACCTGAAATTTTGAGGAACGGTGATGGAGATTACAGGCTTCAAAATCGAGAGGTTGACGACACCAAAAAGCCCTAGAAACGGCGATCTCGTGTCAGACTATTGAGATTCACTATTTAATTGCAAAACTTTCAAATATAACCTCATAGTATTACTTAACTTCACTTTGTACCCTAATATTTAATTATTTAACGGTTTCTTCCTTCATGACTTCATGCCACTCAAACGGTCAACAAGAATCCAACCGAAAACCAAAATTGCAAAAACTCTTCCAAATTTTCATCTTTTTCATTCCACTCCCCATAAAAATGCAGGATAATCTTCCAAATTGTTGGAAACAAATTAGTTTTCAAGTCGACGTCAAAAAAAAGTTTAAATCCAATTTTTGCGATGACTACGGTTTAAGACAACGTACATTTAAATGAATATACTATGAAAAAAATAACTAAGTTTTGTTTGTTGGAAAATTTTCAAAAAATACACTAACTATTTATTAATTTATTAAAATACAAGAATTTTATGGATTTTGAAAACAAGATTATGAATTAAATTTTTCTTCTTTTATAATACATAAATGTTTTTTGTTTTGTTTAAATATGAAATTTATTTGAAGAGTGATATGTACAGAGAGTTTAGAAATCAAGCTGGAAATTGGTTACAAATACATCAATTTTAAACGATTGAAGCTATCTACAGGTTGCCCATCTCGTCTTTAAGTTCTAGTATTTGCGATCGCTTGAGTAGTTTAGAGAAGTGATACAGTCATCGATTGTTGTATGATACATAGAAATTTGAAATTGTATCCATTTAACATTTACAAAATGACGGAAAACAACATCAGCTAATTTTTACAAATTTTATAAATTATAATAAATATATCCAGATAAAATTTTTATTAAAATTAAAAAAATAAATTATAATTTTTTTTAAATCTAAAAAAATTAAGTTTGTAAAAATTTGGATACCTAAATAAATAAATCAACCCCACCCACCCAAAGAAAAAGTTCCTAATTATCTTTTAAAAATCTTTAAAAGTTAAAATATAAATTTTAGATTCATAAAATTTCTCAAATAAAGCTACATTTCTTTTTGATAAATACTATCATGAAAAAGTATATTTTTATAAGCATATAGTTATATGAGTTATGATTTATTATTTATGAATTTACTACGTCACTGAGATGATAAAACTCTGTGCAAATATCATAAAATGATAAGTTGTATCTATTTGTGTTACACGTAATTTAAGATATAAATAACTATATATATATATATGATTTTGAAAAAGTTGCTATATGTTATTTACTGTATGCGCAGTAAAAGAATGTTTAAAGAATTTTAATATTAATTTAACTAAAATGTTCGTAAATACTATGATATATGGAAGATAAAATGTAAAATGTTAATTTTTAGAATTATTTAGAGTTTTAAATATTTTTAAGAAAATGTTTTGGGTTTATTTTGAATCTGAAAATTTAGTACTTAAAATTTTTAATGACTTTAAAAGAATTTTATATTTTTCTCAAATTTGTAAAGAAATTTGAAGTCAAATATTTTGTTTCAAATGAAAGTTGGATATAGAAAAGTCAAACATGGATAATAAAAAGATTATGTAAAAGGTTCTGTTTAAGGTAAGTTAGACTATTGTGAGGTGCTTTCGTCTAGGACCTACTCGTGCGGCACAGGATGGTGCCTCCATCTACTGGTGGTTCCTCCGTCGTCTTAGAAGAAGTGGTTGCACAGCAAGGGATTGGGTTAGGGATTCGTGATGGAGCTAGGTCTGATGGTGAGGTGTTAACAGGAGAAGCATTGGCCCTTGGCACTGCAGGTTCTGGGAGTTGTTCTCCGGTTGCCAATCGAGTTGAGGCTTCTGGCATGCAACGAGAGGAGTTACAGATAGACAGAGAGGAGGGGCTGACAGAAGAAGGTCCTTCAGTGGTGAATGGTGTTCTAAAAGTAGAGATCCCGTCTGAGATTCTATAAAATGTTGAGCCGCTTTGGCGGTGTTTCCTGGTGGGCTATTTCATGGGGGATGCACCTCATATTGGTAAAATACATGCAATAATTAACAGAATATGGGTGGAGCAAGGGAAACATTCAAAGATTGATGTCCAGATTCTAAGCAAGACATTGGTTCAGTTCCGAATAGAGAATGCTCAGATGCGAGTTCGGGTATTGAAACGTAAGTATTGGCATTTTAGTGATGTGCCTCTGGTAGTGAGTGAATGGACTCCAAAATCGACTCATGAAAAGCCTAACCTCACGGTAATGCCTATGTGGGTGGATTTCAAGAATGTTCTAGGACACTTATTTTCTCACAAGGGGATTACCTTTTGGCGAACAACACTGGGAGGTTTGTCAAGCTCCATCCCAACACTGAGAGGTGTATGATACTTGATGTGGTGAAAGTTCTCGTGGAAGTCAATTTGCAGAGGCCACTGGTTGAAGAAATCTGCTTTCTGGATCAGAGTGGGGCTCCAGCTCTGTATCTGTTGGATATTTGTGGCTTCCACCACGTTGTTCCAGTTTCCTAAAGTGGGGACATGGAGACAAGGAGTGTTTGGTACCTCACAAAGTTACAATACTGGCGCGAGAGAAGAGTTTCAAGGGCTCGGGGGAGAACTCGGATGATGAAAATAAAAAAAACAGAGGATGTGAAGCAGATAATAGAGGTTGTGGCTCCCAAAAACAGTGTGAAAGAGGTACAGTTAGAAGCTCCGCGAGTTATGGGAGAGGCTTCACTATCGCCATGTTCTGTAATACATGCTTCATTGATGATTAACGACTTACTAACAGAGTTGAACAATCATCACAACCTGTTGTTTCGCAGAAAATACCGCCAACGGAGGGTAGTAAAATATTAAATGTTAATGAAGTGGAGATTTGATCGTGAGGTGAGGGTTACTAGTGAGGGCTGGTCACAGGCTAAGCCTTGACGACGATCACCACTAAAATCAAAGGAGGCGTCTGCAAACCAGTTGGAGTCTCCAAAAACAATGGTATCCCCATCATGTTTCATGGTTTTAGCAACTTTGAGTTATATGGAGGACAAAGTAGAGGAGGGGGAAATTCTCAAACAGTCCTTAGTAAATCCAGAGGGGATCAGAACCACATAACTGATGGGTGTTGAAGTAAAGAGGTATGGGAAACAGAAGCATAAAGGGAAGCCTTTCTTACATAAGAAAGACATCATTCAAATGGTTACGAGAAGTATCGTCGAGACAAGAGTTCAAGAGGACAACTTTAATTCAGTTTTCAATGCATCGTTTCATGGCTGGAGATCTATTACGAATTATGATTCCATCGGTTAGGCCGAATCTGGGTGGTGTGGTCGAATAATGTGGTGGTCAATCTTATTTATAAGAGTGCACAACTTATGTCTGTTGAGGTTTCGATGGGTTCTGGCCAAGGTTTTGTGTTTTCTTGTGTATATGCTTCTAATTTCCAGGCTGAACGCCGAGTTCTTTGTGCAGAGTTGGAATGGATAGAAGCAAAATTTGTGAGATAGAGTGTCCCATGGATTGTACTTGACCACTTTAATGAGATCTTAAGTACATCAGAGCATTCATGTTTTAAATCTTCTTGGTTTAATCAGACTAGGATGGTGGAGTTCCAAACTTAAGTCTCTGTTTGTGGATTCACCGATATAACGTCAACATGACTTTCTTTTACTTGGTGGAATAGTCAGGTGGAGAGCCCCATTGGTAAGAAGTTGGATCGTGTTATGGTTAATGTTACTTGGATCTCCATGTTCTTGCAATCTTTCGCAATGTTTGAAGCATGTGGAATCTCGGACCACACAAGGAGTTGGGTCAAGCTGGATAATCCTGTTTCAACAACTAGGAAGCCATTCAAAATTTTCACCTATTTGGGAGCGACTCCACAATTCCTCCCTGTTGTACGTCAGCATTGGGCAGCTCTTATTACTTTGTTTCATTTTCGTACAGTCCTCCACAGGTTTCATGGGAAAATAAAAGAATTAAAACCCCCAGCTTCGGATAGGACAGCTCCATAGTACAACTCCATAGTAAGGTGGGTAGAGCTGGACCTCAAAACTTGGGAGTTGGTCTATTTTGCAAAGTCGTCGAGGCTGTGGTTGAGAACCAATGACAAGTTCGAAGAGATCGTTCCCCAACATTCCACCTACTAGAATTAGTAGTTCAAGCTCACCCTTTGCCTAATCCAGCAGGTGGACCGAATATTCGTTTTTGGCGACATGCTACGGATGTATTTAAAGACCGTTTCTCGGCTCGGAGTACTTGGAACCAGACTCGTCGAGTTTGTTGTCATGTCCCTTGGCACTCCAATGTCTGGTTCCCCCAGGCGATACCAAGGTATTTTTTTATCACTTGGCTTGCGGTTTGTGATCGGTTATCAACAGGGTCTCATGCTTGTTTATGGGGTCAGCAAGAGGTTTGCTCTTTATGTGGTGACCTAGACGAATCACGTGATCATCTCTTTTTCACCTGCCCAGTTTCTTACAAGGTTTGGACGAATGTTGGTGGGAACTTATTAGGTAATATGATAACCCCAGATTGGACGATAATGTTGAGGAGACTCAGCTCTAATCGGCTTCCTATGCTCGATAAATTCTTTTACGCTTGGCCTTTCAATCCACAATTTAGCATCTCTGGAGAGAAAGGATGGTAGATGTCATGGACAAGCAAGCAATTCTCAACCTCACCTCATTCGCTATTGTTAGAGTTATACAAGATCGAATTGTATAGTTTCACTACAATATAGTGGATTTCATGCTTAGTGGACTTTTACACCGATGGATCACTAGTAGAGGTTAAAAGATAGTAACCATTTTGAGCATTTCCTTATAAAATGCAGTTTCACCCTTTGTAAAAAAATATTTTCATCTTAATATTAATTTAACATTTCATAAAAAAAGAAAAGTCAAACATGCATAATGGTGTTAAAACTAAGTAAATATTCCCTAAAAAAATCTTTTTCAGTTGAAAGTTTTCATAACGTCTCATTACTTCGAACTAAGAGACCAAAAAAGTTAGTTTCGTATGTAAGACATTTTTAAGGTATATTTTAAAGCGACGATACGAGAGTGTCATTTTGATTACAATTTTTCAATTTCAAATATGTTTTTTTGAATTTTAATGAAAAGAACATTTCTAATCCTTTTTTCTTATTTGGTTTGATTCGGATCTAGTTTCCATTTATTTTGGATACAGAAAAAGATAAAACTTTATTACAATGATAAATCTAGTTCACTTTCCGAATTAAATTCATGATTTAGGTTGTTTTAGATCCATTCACATAATCTGAATTAAATTTTTCTGATAAGCAGTGCTAGTAGATGCATATCAGATACTTTGTTGAGGTCATAAACTATATATCATAGTTTTTGATCAACTTTGTAATAACGTATATAGTTAGAGAGGCACAATACCTGATATGAATATTATGAGCAACAAAGATAACCGAGAGGATGCATAGTTTGTATCCGTTGGAAAAGTGACAAGAGCTCATGATAAGAGAATTAAGTATGGACTTACCGGCTTTGATAGGGATATTGTGAGCAGCAAAGAACATGTAGATGATGCATTGCTTGTATCCACTGGACCAATGGCAAGAAGAAAAGGTAAGGAGATCAAGGAAGCGGTTAACATGCAGATTCAAAAGCTTATGGACAAGGAGAACATTCAGAATTCCATTAGGGATGTTAAATATCAAGGGCATCCCATTTTAAGCTTACTTACAAGTCAAGAAATCCCAAAAAGAGTGACTAAAATAAAGTTCAAGAGTCACTTTTGGGTACATGCATGGGGGAGTCCAAATCTTGAATCCATATTCAACTCACTATCTTTATTTCTTTATTTCCAAGAAAATTTTGGTTTATTTCTCAAGTCATCTTTTCATTTAAATACATGTAAGCTCCATTGGAGAAGATATCCAACTTTTTAATCGAATCTTTTCTCAAATTTTTTTTTGTGAGAGTGATTCTCATTTAGTTAATTGTGAACTTTTTGATCTTTTGGTGTGTAATAACCGTAGTGATCAACCGGCTTATCATAAAATTTTCCATCATCGTGTGTGGCGTCTTTCTGACCAAAGTTTGTAATTGCATTTTAAGATAGTATTGTATCTTCGGTTTGAAATACCAAAGGTTTGTGGTACACGGGTTCTACTTGCTGAGCTTTCCACAGCCTTATTTTATTGGAGTGTTTTAAGATAATATTGGGTATAAAGGCTTGATATATATTAGGTTTGTGCTACACGAATCCCTTGAAGTCCATAACTATCCATCGATACATCTTAGAGACTACTTCTCGGTGTCATTTCTGCATCATTTGGTATCAGAAAAAATCTCTAAGTTTAGTTTATCATTCTATCATCATATATCTTTTCATCTTCTATCCATTTGTCATCGTTCTTTCATCTTCTTTCATTTTCTATGCTTTTAGTTTGCTGTTTATGAAAATTTAATTAAAAAATGGAGAACAAAAAAAAGGAAAGGAAGAACGGGTTGAAAACAACATTGGTTTTTAAATCATGTTTAAAAAGGAGACAACATCAACGATAGCAATGGTGCGTAAGTACAAATAACAACCCATCATTCTTGATCTCCAAGTTCAAGCCATCATAGGGCAGATGCGTCAGTTGATGAAGGTTGAGTTGGAAGCGGTTCATGAGAAGTTGGATCAAGTTCAAGAAGACGCACAACAAAAGCAGTCACAAATTTTGCCTAATTTCCCTAAGAGACAAAGATTACAACCGAGACAAGCAAGGGCTGAATTCAATGAAGAAGAAGTTAATTATTATAACCATGATAGTCAATCATCTATGGGGTTTCCTAGGAGACCACAACGTGCTAGAGAAGTGAGGGATTGATTTGATAACAAATTAAGTGGTTTTAAGTTCAAGATTTTGTCATTTCAAGGAAAGAACAATTCAGATACATATATAGAATGAGAGAAAAAGATTGAGCTAGTTTTTTATTGCAAAAATATTCGGAGTTTAAGAAGGTACAAGTTGCAGCCATTGATTTTTGTGATGATGCTATTAGTTGGTGGGATCAGTTGGTGACAAGTGGGAGGAGAAATGGTGACTATCCAATTGAATCATGGGCTGAGATTAAGGCTGTGATGAGGTGACATTTTGTGCCCAACCATTATCTTCGAGAGCTACACCAATAACTGTGTATGTGATCTCAAGGCAATCGAAGTATGGAGGATTATTTTCAAGAGTTGGAGACTCTTATATAGCTACGGGTCTTCAAGCTTCAAGCTCTTCCTTCAAGTTGAGCCGGTTGGTGGAGCCGAGACTAGGATAGATTTTTGATCTTACTCTCAGCTAGGAAATGAACGAAATGGAAGGGATTGCTAGATAACCCGATGAGATACTCAACCTAGGATTAATGATGAAGATAGAAAATGGTTTGTTGCGCGAACCACAAGAGGTGTGGAAGTCCCTTGATACATCAAGCTTTACACCGAGCCAAGTTTCAAGGCGTAAAGTTTTGGTCTTGATTCTCTCAAGAACAAGAAGGAGAAAAGTTATTGGATTAATTTAAAAAGGGGTCTAAAAAAATAAACTTTACAAGGGTTAGAGGCTTTTATATGAAGCGCTCTAGGATCTCTTAAGTTTATTACATTTTGGTCCAAATTTTTAACAATCACCTAATTTGGACCCTTAAGAAAAACAGGAAAAATACTTAGTAAAAAAACAAGAATGAAAAGAAGGCTTTATTCGAGTGGATGCCTTCTTGAACATAGAATCACAATCCTTGCCCATTCTAACATGTCATTGATATTTCCAAGTATCATTGCTTCATTAAAAACTCCCTCGACAAACCCTATGTGATAAATCTGAGGTGGGGAAAAAAATACAACTACCTTGATGATTTGGGGGTGTCTTCATTCCAAGGAGATAGTGAACAAACTCTTCTTATGTTGCCGAAAGCAGTTTTTCTTCCGAGAGTCTTGAGGAATAGATGTAATGACGCTAGAAGCTCTCGAGAATTACAGGGTATGCTTTTCTTGTCTTAGGGCTTCTTGTACGTAAGCATTAAATCTCTCTTTATAGACCCTGGAATTGCTTCTCTTGATGATCCCTGGGAGTATGGTAGGGACTGTGAGCTCCTCGTCTTCTTCGGATAATTCCTCGGATGACTCGGGTAATTCTTTGCCGATTCCTTGGATTCCCTGGACGATACTCGTACCGATACCGGGGGCCCATTATCCTTCCCTCTTCTAGAGGTTTTGTCCTCAAAACGGGATAATCACCTACATCAAAAGGAGAAAAGTCAGCCACATTGAAAGTTGAAAAATGTTAAGCTCACCGGGAAGTTATAAGTGGTAGGCATTATTGTTGATTTTTTCCAAAATTTTGAATGGACAGTCTCCTCTTGGTGCGAACTTGTTCTTCCTAAGGCGTGGGAACTTGTTCTCCCAGTTGGAATGACAATTGTTGGCGTCCCTTGTTTGCGTGCTTAGTACAGATCTCGGTCCTCTTCTCTATGCTCCTCTGGTCCTTCTTGTGTAGTTTCTTCACATAATCGGCTTTAGAAATCTCTTCTTGGTTGTCAAGTTGAGTCGGAGGTAGTAGTAGGATATCCAAGGGGGTTAGGGGTTTAAACCCGTAAGTGTTTGAATGGGGATAAATTTGTGGCAAAGTGAGTGGCTCGGTTGTAAGCGAATTCTACAAAAGGTAGGCAATCCACCCAAGTCTTCATGTTCTTTTCGATGATGGATCTAAGCAAGGCGACGAGTGTTCTATTGACCACTTCGGTTTGACCATCGATCTGGGGATGGTATATTGTAGAAAAGACTAAATTAGTTCCCAATCTCCTCCAAAGTGTTCGCCAAAAATGACTCAAGAATTTGGTGTCTCGGTCTGAGACAATGGTCCTTGGTACCTCATGTAACTTGATGACCTCCTTGAAGAATAGATTTGCGGTTTGGGTGACATCACTGGTTTTGGCGTATGGGATGAAGTGTGCCATCTTGGAGATCAAATACCACAAAGATGGAATCCTTATGTTTAACCTTCGGTAAGCCCAAGACAAAATCCATGGAGAGGTCGATCCATGGTGAAGTAGGAATTGGTAGGAAGATATATGCCATGTGGATGAATCCAAGATTTTGCCTTCCGACAAGTCAAATATCTTGCACAAAAATTCTCAACCTCTCGTTGTATCTTTGGCCAATAGAAGTGTTCCTTGAGCATTGCCAAACTTTTCTTGTTTCTGAAGTGCCCCTTAAACCACCTCTATGCGCTTCCTTCATAAGTAGTTCCCTAATATAACCCTTGGGAATACAAAGCCTCTTGTCCTTAAAAAGGAACCCATCATGGATGTAAAACCTTTGGTACACTCCTTTGCCTTGACCTTGGTAGCATCCCCTAGTTTTGGGTCATCTTCATAGCTCTCTTTGATACTTTCAAATCCTAAAACCTTGGCTTCTATAGTTGATATCAATACATGACGCCTAAACAATGCATCCGTAACCACATTGTCTTTTTCTTTCTTATATTTGATCACGTACGGAAAAGTCTCAATGAATTCTAACCACTTGGCATGTCTCTTCTTGAGATTAGTCTGTCCTCTTAAGTGCTTCAAAGTCTTGTGATCGGTGTGAATGACACATTCCTTGGCCAATAGGTAGTGCTGCCACATCTCCATAGCTCTAACTAGTGAGTACAATTCCTTGTCGTAAGTGGGATAGTTCAAGGTAGCTCCACTAAGTTTCTCACTAAAGTAAACCAAAGGCATTCCTCCTTGAGTCAACACATCCCCTATTCCTACTCCGAAAGCTTCGCACTCTATCTTAAATGTCTTGGAGAAATCCGGAAGCGCTAACAAAAGAGAATGGGTGAGCCGATACTTCAACTCTCAGAAGGCTTCTTCTTGAGATTCTCCCAGCTAAAGCCTACACTTTTCTTGATCACCGAGGTAAGAGGTGCGGTAACCGTACTAAAATCCTTGACAACTCTCGGATGAAAACTGGCTAATCCATGAAACTCTACACTTGGCTAATACTTGAGGGAGTCGACCAATCCTCAATGGTCTTGATCTTCTCATTGTCCACCTTCAATCCTGATGAACTAACAACAAAACCTAGGAAAACCAACTCATTAGCACAAAAAATGCATTTCTGAAGATTAGCATACAAGCCTTCTTTCCTAAGGGTTCTAGTACTAGTTCTAGATGCTTAGCATGTTCAACTAGAATTTGGCTGTAAATAAAAATATCATCAAAATAGTACTTGGGGCATTAGAAATAGTACTTGGGGCATGTTCAACTTCTTTCCTAAAAGGGTAGAACATGATTTATCAATCGCCTAAAAGTACTTGGGTCATTAGAAAGACCGAATGACATTACCAACCATTGGTACAAACCTTGCTTGGTTTTGAAGGTTGTCTTCCACTCACCCCTCCTTCATCTTTACTTGATGATATCCGCTTTTTAGATCGATCTTGGAGAAGAGGGTTGATCCACTTAGCTCACCGAGCATGTTGTCTAGTCTAGGAATTGGTTGCCGGTATTTGATGGTAATGTTATTGATGGCTCGACAATCTATACACATCCTCTATGTGACATTCTTCTTCGGAACCAACAATACCGGTACAGCACAAGGGCTAAGGCTCTCCCTTAAATATCCCTTGCTCATCAAGTCACCCATTTATCGCTCCAATTATTTAGCCTCTTTAGGGTCACTCGATAAGTGGGTCAATTTGGTAATTGGGCTCCGGGAATGAGGTTGATCTAATGTTCTATACCCCTAGTAGGTGGCAGCTCATGTGGTATCTCCTCGGGGAAGATATCTTCAAATCGGTCCAAGAGCTTTCTTATCTCTCCCGGTAATGACTCATCCAAAGTGCATATGCTCAAAGTCTCTTTGAAAAACATTAGTATTACACAACAAGCATTATCACTAAGGGACTTCCTAACAACACTAGGATTAATCAAGAAATTGGCCTTAGAGCTAGGATCATTAGATAATTTGACTTGCATTTCATTAACTTGCAAAGGAGTAAGTGGTGCTAGCCTAATCTTCTTATTAGCATGCGTGAAGGAATAATGGTTGGTCCGGCCACAATGGGTGGTACCCTTGTCAAACTACCAAGGACGCCCCAATAGGAGGTGGCTAGCTTGCATTGGTACCACATCGCACAAAACTTGGTCTTGGTATTAGCCAATACTAAACGGAACCAAAACTTGTTCATTAACACCAATGAAGATTTGTCATTCAACCAATTGAGTTTATAGGGTTTCAGATGCTTAGTGGGGGATAAATTAAGCTCCTCTACCATGGTCGAACTAGCAACATTGGTACATGATCCCCCACCAATAATTAGACTACATACCTTACCATTTAACGTACATCTTGTGTGGAAGATGTTCTCGCGTTGTGTGGTATCCTTTGGGGATTGAACGGTACTTAGGATTCTCCAGATTACTAGTAATTCCCCTTCATCTAGGTATTCTACTTCCTCCTCCAAGGTTTCCTCTTCTTCTCAGGGTTATTTTTCTTCTTGAGACTCATAGTCTTCGAAGGGTGTGATGACAATAACTCGGTGGTTTGGGAAATCCCTCGCATAGTGCCCATGACCTTGACACTTTTAGCACACGATATCTCGGCTTGTCAAGGTATTGGCTTCTCCTCTCATTTCTTGTTTCTTTTCCCTTGGTGCTTCAACATTCCTTGGTCTGAATCGGGATTCTACTACGGCGGGCTTACTTTTGTTTTGGAACCGAGTGGTGTTGTTGTGCGGAGAGGCACCCCCATAAGACTGCCTTTCCACTTTCCTGATAATTCTATCTTGTAATTCATCCATGAATTGTGCCATGAGGGTCTCTACTCGTGTAAGTCGCTCCCCTAGTTGCTGAAGTTGGTTTTGGATGGCGGCAAGAACATTTTCCAAGTCTGTTTGTTCCTCCATACTCACTAGCTTCCGTGAATAACTCTTCCTTAGTACCTTGCAAAGAAAGCAAAAGAAAAGCCCTAAGTATCTCGAGTCTAAGTGGGATTAATGTAAGTGACTAATGGTGAAATAAGTAAAACCCAAAAGCAAACAATGGTTAAATAAAGATGACAGCTCATGCAAGAAAGAGAAACACTAACGGTCCTAAACCAAAGGATAACTCGGATTAAGGTAAAGTAACTATGGTTGATTTACTTGGGTTAAGTTACTTCTTATCAAGGTTTTACTCGAGTTAATAACATGCCAACTAAGGATAAACTCTAGTGCAAAAGCAAAAGAACCCTAATTTAAAAGAGAAAATGCTAAATGACAAGCAAAAAGTAAAAAGCAACTTTGTACCACAATTTGAATTTGACCACATGCGCAAAGGATACAACCTAAAACATGTCTAGATTCATTAATGCTAGGGAAAAAAACTAAAGCAGTCAAAAATCTGACATTTTGGATCTAGCAAAGCATCAAACAAATATTCTTCGCATGAGCACCAAGAAACACAGAAAACAGAGAATGACACTAGGCGATAACAACTCAAAACCCGAGAATGACAGAAAGAGATATTCCAATAGCTTGAACCGGTTACCAACCTAAATGCTTAATATGACATTTTATGAGGTTCTCAAAGGTTTTATGATGCAAAGAAATAAGATGAACAAGGATGAAAAACGCGAAAGCAATGAAAGAAAAAAGATGAAAATGATAGGAAAATAAAACAAGGATAGAACTACACAACCTTAGTAGGAAAATTTAGATCTGATACCAAAGATTATACGGTTACGGGTCTTCAAGCTTCAAACTTTAAGCTCTTCCTTCAAGTTGAACCGGTTGATGGAGCTGAGACTAGGAGAGATTCTCGATCTTACTATCGGCTAGGAAATAAACGAAATGGAAGAGATTGCTAGATAACCTGGAGATATACTCAACCTAGGATCTAACGATGAAGATAGAAGATGGTTACCACAAGAGGTGTGGAAGCCCCTTGATACAACAAGTTTTACACCGAGCCAAACTTCAAGCTGTAAATTTTTGGTCTTGGTTCTTTCAAGGACAAGAAGGAGAAAAGTTCTTGGATTAATTTCAAAAGCAGTATAAAAGAAACTTTACAAGGATTAGAGGCGTTTATATGAAATACTCTAGGGTCTCTTTAGTGTATTACACTTTGGCCCAAATTTCTAACAATCGCCTAATTTGGACCCTTAAAAACTGGAAAACAATTAGTAAAAAAACAAGAAAGAAAAGAAAGCTTTATTCGAGTGGATGCCTTCTTGAAGATAAAATCACACTCCTTACCCATTCTAACATATCATTGATATTTCCAAGTAGAACAAGCAAAGGGAAGGGAGTGTGATGCACCAAGTATCATTGCCTCATTAAAACCCCCCTCGAAAAACTCTATGGGATAAATCTGAAATAAGAAAAAAGAGTACAATTACCTTGATGACTGGGGGGGGGGTGTGTTCACTCCTATGAGATAGTGAAGACACTCTGCTCATGTTTTCCAAAACAGCTTGTCTTCCGATAATCTTGAGGAATAGGTGTCATGACGCTAGAAGCTCTCCAGAATTTTTGGGTATGCTCTTTTTGTCTTAGAGTTTCTTGTATGTAGGTATTGAATCTCTCCCTATAGACCCTAGCATTGCTTCTCTTGATGATCCCTGGGGGTATGGTAGGGACTATGAGCTCCTCCTCTTCTTCGGGTAATTCCTCGGATGACTCGGGTAATTCCTCGGCCGATTCCTTAGATTCTCCGGATGATACTCGTACCGGTACCAGGGGCCGATCACCCTAATGATCAGGGAAAGAATTGTAGAAGACTGAGAAGATACCATGGCGAGATTTCTTAATGGCTTGAATCGAAGAATTCAAAGTAGAGAAGAAATGCAAATTTTTGTGGAGTTAGAAGTTATATTACATAAGACTATTTTGATTGAGCAGCAATTCAAGAGGACTGTACCAAACATCAGATCTATGGTTTAAGTTCTTTTGTCTTGACACCAATTTATTCTAGAGAAGAAAAGACAACCCCAAATTGAGCGTTGAAACAAAGCCATCCACTACCATCAATGAGATCAGAGGTAAAACTGAATCTTTCTGACATGCAATCATGATGTATAATGCTTTAATGATACGAAATTGACCCCAAGGAGTTAGTCTATAAGATGGATAGTTGGATAATCCTCTACTTCAAAGGATTTTTGTAGCATAAACCTTAGATTCAATACTATCTTCAAAAGCTTAAATGAAACTAGGTAAGTAGAACTCGTGTAGCATAAATCTTGGGTATATCAAACCCACGATCCAATACTATCTTAAAATCAACTACAAACTTTGGTCAGGAAGACGCTACACACGATGATGGAAAATTGTATGATAAGTTTGTCGATCACTACGGATATTACACACCGAAGGGTCAAAAAGTTCACAAGAAACTAAATGAGAATCACTCTCACAATAAAAAGAAAATATTTGACTAAAAAGTTGGATATCTCTTCCAATGGAGATTACATCTATTTAAAGGAAAAGATGACTTGAAAGCAGGACCGACTCAACATCTTATTGGGCCCTAGGACAAAGGTTTTTAAACTTTATTCTTTATAGGTTTTTAACTATTTTTTCCTTTTAAAATTGTATGAAAATATTTTTGTGGATTTTGTAGTAAAAATAAAAGTATATACAAATAAAATATTTTTTGAATCTTTTCAATCTATTTTTTATAATATTTTAATTTTATGGTTAAAATTATAAAAAATTGGGCCCCTTAATTATAGAACATAGGGGGCACAAAATTTGGGCCCAAGCCCCCGCACTGCTCGTCCCCCCCCCCCCCCCCCCCCCCCTGAGCTGGCCCTGCTTGAAAGATAAATTAAAATTGTGTTTGAAATAAAAGAAATAAAGATAATGAGTTAAATGTGGATTCAACTACTCGACTTTCCCACACATCCATCTTAAAGTTTCATAACACCAATAGCTTCTTAGTGTGGGGACTATTGTATTAATGTTTTGACTCCCTACCTATTTTAAATTCATTTTTAATCTCCTCAAGCTATTGAATTAAGTTACTTGTAAAAAACTGGATCTTAAATCAATCAGTTTAATAAAGTTCCCTTGAGTTCCTAGCTTGCTAAAGTGTCACTAGTTGCTTCTCCTGCGGCTTGTAGATTTACAATTGAAAGTAATGGTTATTTGTTCTTGTAGCCTCGGTTCTAATTTGGGGTCCCTGGTTTATTTGATTGTTTTAAATGTTCATTTGTATGTGGAAATCACCGTTGCTACTAGATCTTTGGTAGCTAGGCTGTATGTGTGTAGAAGATGTTTGCAGTAACCCATTAACATGGATGTATATAAGTTAATATAAATTGTACTAAAATAACATTTGTAATGTTTTTATCTAAATCTCACACATGTTAACACCTTTATATCTACCTTTTTGTTTGAGCAAGATAGTAGCCAAATTTTGAAGCAAAATATAACCCACACGTTGGCAGATTGCTCAAATCTTGGAGAATAGTTTGGTGTTTATAAACTTTTTCGTTAGGAATATTGAATGATACATATACACAACATACATAGAGTGCAAAGCATAAGAGGTTGTAAGGGCAAAATAAATTTCATAGAAGAAGTTCAAAATGAAAACCTTGTTGGGGCCAAGAAATTTGCATCAAGCTAAGAGTATGTATCTAGAGATAGAAGGTGTTTCTCAGATGTTATCAAATTTAGATGTGTATATGCTGTAGAATACAATATAAACAAGGAACTAGACTGGTGCGGAGTACTCAATGCAAGTCCACACGATGATAGTAAAACGTTCAAGAATAAGTACATGAAGCTTGCGATAATGCTGCATCCCGATAAAAATAAGTCAGTGGGAGTTAATGGAGCATTCAAGCATGTTCGTGAAGGTTGGAATTTTTGTGTGAGATAAGGAAAAGAGAAAAACTTATGATCGTAGGAAGAGTTTGCACACAGTTTATCAGAAGGTTCCAGTTTCATCTTCCAATAATAGCTTTTACGATTTCGCAAGACTACTTTTACTACAAATGTGAGGAAAACGACCCAGAAGAACAATCTTACAACCTAGAAGCTAGTCTGCAAAAGCCAGGTGGTAATACACAAAAAAATAGGACAGACTGATCATCATACAACAACACCAAGCTCATTTACAGTATCTGGGTAATCAGACCAGGCAAATTTGAATAATTTCTGAACAATATGTAGGAGATACATGACACAATATGAGTATCTAAGAGTTTATGTCAACTGTAACCTTCAGTGTCCTAAGTTTCTACATTCTCCTTTAGTAGTAGAAGTGCCTAAACCGGCTATGTCAAGCCGTTGGAGTAGTTTCAGCTGTCTAAAGTGAAATCATAGATCCAAATTCAGCTGCAAATCACAATACTACTTCAAATTTGTTTAAGAACTCCAAATGAACCTTCTCAAGAATCAGCAGTGCAGCTCATGCTGCAAGCGTTGTTCGACAAGCTTATGAGAAGGGAAATAAAGAACGTGAGGAGGCAAAAGTAACCGCGAGAAGAGAAAAGAAGAATGCCAAAAGGAAGGGAATTACTGATTCATGTGCTTATGGTAGTTCTTTTAAAAAGAGGAAAATAAACAAAGAAAACTATATAGACTTCTCTAGTGGAAGAAAGGTCACTTACTATCTAACATGTGAAACCAGAAAAGACATGGGAAAGGTGCAACATGAAACGAAAGAGTGAGCGGACAAGTTGTCAACTTGAAGAATCCAAAAATGATTAGCAAGGAGAATTTGACAAGAGAGATTAAGTCATGTTAGCATTTTGAATCAGTTGAGGGAGTTTTGAGTTATGCAGCCATACTGTGATTGATGTGTTATATATTATCTCTAGGTGATAACCGATCACTAAAATACATTTTTGTAAGTTGAGCCATTTGATTATCTTTTCTTTCTAATATTGTGAAGAGAGACAAAGACGAGTTTCTTGGGCGGAGGACACAAACTGGTTTTAATTTTTTTTAATCAATGTTGAGACAATACACGATGATTCTTTTTCTGAATCATTGTTGTCTCAAGTGGTGTACTGTAGCAAGAATTAGTTGGTTTCACCACTCTAAGTAACTGATATGTTTTAGTGCTCTATAAGATTTTCTTCGCTTTCTTCAATAATGAGTTCGAGGAATTAGGCTAATTCATTTATGTCTAGAATGGTTAAGTAAACTAGGATTCACTTAGCAACTCGTTTCGCAGCCGGCTTACATATATAGCTTTCGTATGTTGTTTCTACGGAGACTAGACAAGGGCATTCTAAGGCGTTCTCCATTTTAAATAGACCAAATATTTAACGATTCCACAAAAATACATGAAATTTTGGCTACCCAAAAAATACATTAAATTTGACGGATATTGCTCTCATCAATTTCTGGATGTTAAATGGATACAATTTAAAATTTTGTGTATTATAATTCATGTAATGTTTGGAATGAGAAAGGTAGATATGAAGGTCGGTTGCAGAACGAGTTGCTAAGTGCATCCTAGTTGACTTAATAATGCTAGACATAAATGAATTAGCCTAATTCCTCGAACTGATTATTGAAGAAAGTGAAGCGAATCTTGTAGAGCACTGAAACAGAGCATTTACTTAGAATTGTGAAACCAAGCCATTCTTGCCACAACACACCACTTGAGTTGTTTAAACATCGATTAAAGTTTTTTGTAACCAGTTTGAGTCCTCTGTCCTAAAGAACTCTGTTTTGTCTCTCTGCACAATGTTAGAAGTAAAAGATTAACAAATGGCTCCACTAACAAAAATATATCCTTGTGATCATTTATCACTTGAGCTGATGTATAGCACATCAATCACAATTATGGTTGCATAACTCTATACTCCCTCAACTGGTTCAAAATGCTAACACGTCTTTATCCCACTTATGAAATTCCCCTTCGTAATCTTTTCTGGATTCATCCATGTGACAACATGTATGCTCTCTCTTTTGTTCCATGTTGCAACTTCCCCTATTTTTTCTGATCACCTGTCAAATAGTAAGTCAGCTTTCTTCCACTAGAGCACCCTATATAATATTTTTTTTCTCCCATTGCTTTCATATTTTTAAAAGAACTACTAGAAGCAGATGAATCAGTAGTGCCCTTCCTTTTGACATTCTTCTTTTCTCTTCCGGCAGTTGCTTTTGCCTCCTCACGTTCATTCATTACCTTCTCATAAGCCTGTTGAACCACACTTGCATCATGAGCTGGTTCTTGAGAATGTTCATTTGTAGCTATTAAACAAACCTGAAGTAGTATTGTGGTTTGCAGCTGACTTTTTTTTTTTTGAATATTGTGTAAAATTATATTTAAAGAAAATAAACTGTTTTTACATCTGGTGCATCTTTAAGTTAAATTGAATACAATGAAAGAGTAGCTTTTGATGGTCAATAATTTGCAAGCCTCGTTAAAAACCGAAGATGGAAAACCCAGTGGGACAAAACCACCTCCGGAAAAAAGAGTACTCGCCGATTATCGAAAGCTAGAAGGAGGATGATCCGAGTAGAGACTATAGAAAACTTCATCTTGTGCTGAACCATATTTGCAATCCATTTGCCATTACTTCTTGTTGCTGAAGGGTTGCTAATCTGTTCTTTACCTCCCGACTTACTTCGTTGATCAGCCTTGCCATCGTGAGAGGTGTGCTGCCATGGCGTCACATATTTCTTTCTTTCCAAACAAAATAAACCAATGCTTGAAACGTGTATTTAATTATGAAGTCCTCTGTTCCTCCACTTCTCGACTGTAGGGTTGTTAGCAGCTCGTTGAAATTTGATGTAAATCTGTGCCTCATTAATTCATAAACAAGTTTACGCCAAATCTGAGTCGTGTGGGGACAGAGGAAGAAGAGGTGATCTCGCGTCTCTAGAGGCTCCGGGCAGAATACACACTTTGTCATAGCATTAGTAGACCATGAAATCATTCTATCTCCTGTTGTTAATCAGTTAAGAGCTGCTAACCACATGATAAAGGAGTATTTTGGGGTCGCGTGTGAGAACCAAACTACCTTATACCATGTGTTTTGAGTGCCTTGTTCTCTCAGCTGGTTCCAAGTTTCCTTCGTCCCAAACTGTGGCTTGAAAAAATTCTCCCTATACATTCCATACATTCACATCAGCCTCCTCAGTTGCATTGTTCCGTGCTCTCTCAATCTCAGCCTCAATCTAAGCCAATACCTGCGGCCTCCGCCTTCTAGGCCTACAGAGTGTGAAAACTTCCGCTAATGTACTGTCAGCTTTGATGCCCAAATCGATAAATCATCTCTCTCCCAGCACTTCTATTAATCTGCCATGCGAACACCAATCGTCAAACCAAAAAGATGTGTGTAATCCGCTACGTACCTCAACCTTGTGGAAACATTTCGCCGAGTCCCGATACTTAAGAATTTTTCTCCACATTCAAGATCCTCCAGTCCTAGTATCCTTTGTCGACCAAAATGTACCCTTTCTTATCAAGTTCTTCTCCACCCAGCTTACCCATAGGGAGTCCTTTGCTGACAGAATTCTCCAAATAAGTTTGTAGCAACAAACTTTGTTTGCCTCCATCAAGGATTTCAGTCCTAATCCACCCTCGGACTTTGGCTTACATACATCACTCCATGATACCTTCATATTTTTTGTGTTTAGATTAGGACCCACCCAGAGGAAAGCTGCACTAATCTTCTCAATCTCCCTTATGTAATCTAAAAGCTGCAATCCAAAAGTTTGTTAGACTTACAATCACCGAAGATAGAAGTTGAATCCTTCCCGCAAAGGATAGGAACCGGTTCTTCCATCCACTTATGCGACCACGAATCTTGTCTAAAAGTGGTTGGTAATCAGCTCTTTGCATCCGCTTTGTCATAAGGAGAAGCCCTAAGTATTTGACCGGCAGGGTCCCCTTCTCCACCGGGAATTCATTTAGCCTTGTTTGGATTACCGGTGTTATCCCCGTGATGAACAGCGTAGTCTTCTCCAAGCTTATTTTAAGACCCGATACTGCTGTAAACTTCTTAAAAACTGAGAGTATACCACTGATTGACCGGACTTTACCATCAGCAAATACCATGATATCGTCCGCAAAAAAAAGGTGCGTGACTCCCAAAGTCCTACAGCCCGGGTGATAACCCACCACTCCACTTCGTGCTGCTTTATCTAGTAATTTTGATAACAGGTTTATGCATATCACAAAAAGGTACGGGGATAGAGAGCAGCCTTGTCTAAATCCTCTCTCGCTTCGAAAAAACCCTGCCAGCTCCCCATTGATTTGGATTGAAAAAGATGGGGTTGTTACACATAGCTCAATCCAGGTGATGAAACCTTCCGGGAACTCCATCATTCTCAAAAGCTTTAGAAGAAAACCCCAGTTAACCGAGTCGAAAGCTTTCTTGATATCTATCTTCATTGCACACTTTGAAGATACCCCCTCTTTGTGATAATCCTTAACTAGCTCCGACGCTAGGAGAAGGTTCTCCATCAAATACTGGTCCTTTATGAAAACCGTCTGATTTTTCGAAATGAACCCCGGAAGCACTACTTTCAGCCTGTTTGCCAGAATCTTTGAGATTACCTTATATATGACGTTGCAGCATAAGATTGGACGGTAGTCTTTCATCTCTATTGTACCCGTCTTCTTGGGGATTAAAGCTAGAATAGTAGAGTTTAATCCCTTCGGCAAAAAACCATATGTAAAGAAAGACCTGACTGCCTCGATGAAGTCAACACCTATGATATCCCACATCTCTTTATAGAACTCCACTGTATATCCATCCGGACCCGGGGACTTGTTAGATGGCATTGAGAAGAGCACCCTCTTGATCTTCAGGCCTGTAACTTCCTTTAATAAACCCCTACAGTCGTCCTCACTACACTTAAACCCCAGGAGTTAGCTCATCTCTGAGTTGGAGAGAGCGTCGTCCTCATCACCTTGTAGAGCCTTGAATAACTCCGTGAAGTATCTAATTCCTTCAGCTTTTATATCCTTTGGCCTTGTCAATTCCCTTCCCTCTGGGTCTTTCATAACATGGATCATGTTTCGTTGCTCTCTTTCCTTTATCGCATTGTAAAAGAGCGTATAGTTCTTATCTGCTACTTGTATCCAATGGAGTTTTGCTTTTTGGCTGAGGAATCTCTCCTCCAGCTCCGCCACTCTCTCCCAAGTCTCATAGGCTGCTGCTTCTTCACTCATATTCCTTTCATTCGGATTCAACAAATTCTGCTCCTGCTTCCCTCAGAGCTCCCTCTTGATCTTCGGGCCTGTAACTTCCTTTAATAAACCCCTGCAGTCGTACTCACTACACTTAAACCCCAGGAGTTGGCTCATCTCTGAGTTGGAGAGAGCGTCGTCCTCATCACCTTGTAGAGCCTTGAATAACTCCGTGAAGTATCTAATTCCTTCAGCTTTTATATCCTCTGGCCTTGTCAATTCCCTTCCCTCTAGGTCTTTCATAACATGGATCATGTTTCGTTGCTCTCTTTCCTTTATCGCATTGTAAAAGAGCCTATTGTTCTTATCTCCTACTTGTATCCAATGGAGTTTTGCTTTTTGGCTGAGGAATCTCTCCTCCAGCTCCGCCACTCTCTCCCAAGTCTCATAGGCTGCTGCTTCTTCACTCATATTCCTTTCATTCGGATTCAACAAATTCTGCTCCTGCTTCCCTTAGAGCTCCTTAAGAGCATCCTCCTTTCGCCTTGTTAGCTGATGGAATCTTTGTTTTCCAAAAGCTCGAATCAAAGGTTTCAAGTGCTTAAGCTTCTTTGAGAATCTATATAAGAGAATAGTTCCACCGTATTCATCCAATACTGCTCCACAATGTTTTTAAAGCCCGGTATAGTCAGTAGTGCATTCACCATCTTGAATGGGGGTTTTGGCCTGTATTGTGGTCCATATGGGAAGATGATTCCGCTAACATGATCAGAACATCCTCGTGATTCAAAGACGCAGTAAGAATTCTCTTCTCTTTGTAACCAAAGCGGGTTCACTAGGACTCGATCCAGCTTTTTACAAATCAGCCCCTCCTCTCACAAAATCATTAAACTCTACCATTCTGGGACTGGCTGATGGCATAAATGTACCGGCGGAGTGCTCCGAACTGTTTAGAATCTCGTTAAAATCCCCGGCACACAGCCAAGGCATATCGCAGACACGTGGATCATTCTGGTGATCTTTTAAATCCCTCCATAGCTCTCGTCTTTCGTCTTAGAAATTTGATGCATATATAAACGAGCAAATGAATTCCTCTGTTTTCCCTTGATATCTTACCTTACATGAGATCATCTGACCCGTCTTCTTTAGTACCGTTAGAGTTACTGAGCTACTCCACACTAACCAGATTCTTCCCAACGAGTTAAATTCGTAGTTTGAAACTCTCGACCATCCAGGAAACGTGAATTTAGCAATCTGCTCTGACTTACTCTCTACGACCCTCGTTTCAAGCAAAGCTCCAAACCCCAATGACTTTTCTCTTACTAAATCTCTGATTGCTGACTGTTTTCTCTTTTTGTTGAAACCGCGAATATTCCAGAAAAAAACAACATTATTGTTTTTTCCTTTGGTTATTCCGTCCAACTGTACTCGGGTTTTTATCCCCTGTGTTCTGAGATGTGTTTACCGAGGTCTTTAACCCCTGCTTCGCTGATCGTAAGAGTGGTATCCTCATAACCCCCTCCTTACTTGACGTTCCATTTGTATTGCTTTCCATGGGGTCAGACCTGCTGTTTTCCCCCTGGTTTTCTGCTTCATCGTCCAAAGCTGTTGTTACAGTGGCGTTCTTCAGGCCTGAAAGTCCTTTCTTCCACATTCTATCTGCCTCTGGGTCTGGTTTGGGGTTTCCCTGAGCATCCTCCCCCACGGCGTTATCCTGTATCTGCTCTTGGTTCAAAATTTCAGTTTGTACCCTCTGTCTGTCTTCCTTAAGCTTTAAGCCTGCATGACATTCCATGATAATCCCTTCTTCCGTGCCAGAGATGTTTGTCAGCTTCTTAACCTCTGTTCCCAACTCTACGACTGAGCTAACTTGCACATCTTGTAATCGTGTAACTGGACTTAGCTGATCATTCCGGCTTGGCGACTGTGCACACTTTATCGGACTCTGCATCAGTTCCAACTCTGGTTCTTTTATCGAATAAGCAGTTCCCACTGTGGTTTTCACCTTCCCCGCGATCGTCTTCTCCGTCACTTTTCTAGAAACCTGCTTTGTATTTTGAACCAGCCTCGATGTCCCCTCTATTTCAGTTCCATCCAAAGATTCCTCTGCTGGACTCGTCCTCCGGACCTGTTCCTGAACCAAGTGCAACTGCCCCTCTACTCCAGCTCCTTTCAAAGATTTCTCAACAACACTTATTTTCGAGTCCTGAATCATACTTGACTTTTTACCTTCTGTTTCGACGCCTTCCCCCAACGTTTTCTCCGCTAAAGTCAGCCTCAGCTCCCCACCTTGCTTCGAAAGTGACCCGGCTGACGTTGTATCAGTTATCCCTTCATCGAGTTGAGACCTTAATACTTCAAACCTAGAGGGGGTAGCAATCTTCACCTCTCCATACACTAGGCGTCGGTTCCCTGACCTCCTATTTCCTGGAGAGACCACTCTCCATTCTGATGATGTTCCTGGAGGAAGCCTCTGATTTTCTTTTCCATTTTCTCCTACCTCCGCCTCTACCCTGTTTTCCATCTGGTCGTTCTCCTGAGTCCCTGCCACCTCCGGAGCTTTCCCTACCTTGGAGTCATTTTTCTTAAATCTCTCAAGACATCCAGAATATAAATGTCCCCATTTCCTGCATCCCTCACATCTCATGGGAAGCCATGGATATTCGAACTCTACTTCTACATCCTCCCCTCTTACATTGAAGCAATGGCGTGATGGTATTTCCTTCTTAAGGTTGACGTCTATAAATAACTTTGCTTCATCAAAACTCGCCACCAGTTCTGTATCCTGATGCATTCTCAACGACACCCCAACCAAGCTTGCAATAAAGCTCAAACCTTTCCAAGAGAACAAGTCTGGAGGAATGTTCTTCATTGTCACCCACATTGGAATTGAGGAAAGTGAAGGCTGTGCTTCCTCCTTAAACGAAGTTCATTTCGATACTATCATAGGAATTTCACAGATATTCCATATGCTGCGACGTAATACACGATTGCGAGCATTTGGACTGCGAATCCTGAATTATATCGATGTTTCATTTATTACGTAGGCATCAATCTTCAAGCTTTTATCTCCCAAGGTCCAGATTTTGTTGACTATTACGTGCACTTTGGCCACATGAGGGACTTGTGCCTGACTTTGGATCTAGGCTTCGCTTTAAACAGCTAAAACTACTCCAACGGCTTTACAAATACTTGGTTTAGGCACTTCCACTGCTGAAAATGGATGTAGACAATTAGGACACAAAAGGTTACCATTGACATAAACTCTTAAATACTCATATTGTGTTATGCATCTCCTGCAGACTTTCTTAAAAGTATTCGACTTTGATTGGTCAGATGATGCAAATGTAGTAAATGAGGTTGGTCTTGTTAATCAATATGTCTTGTTTTTTGTATCTTTAATAGGCTTTTGCAGATTGGGCTACTGGGTTTTTGGATTGTTCTTCTAGGTTGTCTTCCTCAAATTTCTAGTAAAATTAGTCTTGGTGAAATTGTGGAAGCCATTGTAAGAAGATGAAAATGAAACCTTCTAATAAAATGTATTCATACTCTTCTTACGATCATAAGCTTCTCTCTTTTCCTTAACTGAAAAAAAACTTCCAAGCTTCATAAACATGCTTGAATGCTCTTTCAGCTCCTACTGACTTGTTTTCATCGAGAGCAACATTAGAGCAAGCTTCCTATACTTTTTCTTCAAAGTTTCACTATCATCCCGCAGACTTGAACTGAGTATCCCATACAAGTCTACATCCTCGTTTACTTTGTTTACTGCAACGATATACACACCTAAAGTTGTTAACACTTGAAAAAAACCTTCTATTTTTGAATACAGACTTTGAGCTTTCAAAGAAAATTTCAGAAATAAAAGAAAACCAATTGTCATCAAACTCTCCACATGATTCCTCTGAATCAGAAATCAAAGTTGTATCATCTCTGAATTGTGTAAAATCAACCACAAGATCAACATCAAAAGAAAGCTCAACTTGACCCATTGGAACATTTCTTGTTGGCTACAAAGGATTGTGTTCAGAAACTTTATATATTCTTCCTCTTGGGTTAATTGATGTCACAGTAATCCATAGATCATTTCGAGCCGTGACGCGAGGATAATAAATAAAACAAACCTAAAATAATTATTGATTAGTACTTTCAAAATAATGGTAATGGTAACAAATTTTACTCTCAAACAATTTGAACTTACTTGGTCAGCTTGTGACACATGGATGAATGGATCGTATTTTAAAAGTCGTTGTCTTGAATGTACAAATGTAACGCCAAATTAGTCAACATGAACACCATGACCAAGGAATGGATCGTACCAATCACACATAAACATAATACACCACAACTTAAACATTTCTGGATAACGCACTTCTAATATTTCGTTAAGGATCCCGTAGTAAACTACATCACTAGAGTTAGTCGAGATGCCATAATCTGAAGTTGGACTACTAAATCCAGCCTCATAAATCCAAAACACATATATTCTCGTGCAATACCTGGGATATGAAGTTGCAATGTAGTTTAGACCATTACCTAACTCCACTAACCAAGTGTCAAATGTTTGACCATTGGCGATTCCTTGTACTACCTGTCAAAATCATTAAGTATAATTAAAACTCCATAAAATAATTTATTTTAGAAAATTTGGTTATTTAAACACTTACATAAAATTTTAACCAAGGAGCGAAATATTTCTCTTTTAAATTCTCAAGGTCTTGCTTAGTGTAATCTGGATAGTAAGTTCGTACAAGAACCATGTAAATACTATAAATGAATAGAGTTAAAATTATAATATTCAAAATTAAAAAATTATATAAAATTGATATTATCATAAAAAGGATTACCTTTCATATTGCATAATATCCTCACAATTTGTGAGAATATACATATGCAAGTGTGTGAGCTCTTGCTCAGATAAAATTCGGTTCTTTTCCTTTCCACTTATACGACAAACTTGGGTAAATAACGCAGGAGCATACAAGAGATAAATCGGTCTCTCACTTCAATCATCATGACGAACAGGACGTCGACTCTTCGTACGCACTTCTGATGGAAAGTGACATTCAACAAAGTGTGAAGCTTCTTCGTTGAGACTCTATGCGACAATAGATCCCTCAAATTTGCTTAATTTTTCAACTTTCTTCTTTAGATGAAATATATACCGCTCAAATGGATACATCCACCAGGTATTGAACAGAGCCTCCTAGCGATGCATTATATGGGAGGTAGATTGGAAGATATTTCATAACATTGAAGAACAACGGGGTAAATATCTTCTCCAGATTGCAAATGATCACTAGTATATCCGCTTCTAAATTGTGAATGCACTCAAGTGTATGTGTTATCGAGAAAAAATCTTGGAAAAAGTACCAGTTCCTGCATACGGAAGTAGAACATTCAACAAATAAATATATATGCTTAGTAAATTGATAAAATCAATGAAGTAGTGATATTTACCTTCAATTGCTTGGTGGACATTTTTGTCAATAAGATGGGAAAATACAAATAGAAGTATCTGTTGCATGACAACAGGACAGTCATGACTCTTCATTCTACTATACCTCCCTTCTCCATAGTCAATGCAATTACTTAGATTAGATGTATATCTATCTGTGAATTTAACATCTTCCCGATTCCAATAAAAAAATTCTTGTTTCTTATTTGCGTCTAACCGCTAGGTAGGCATACGACATCTACCATTCTTCATAACTTTAAGCACATCCCGAGCACAAATCAGTGGTAAGTCTAATCTAAACTTCATATTGTCTTTCGTCTTCCCTTGGACGTTCAAAACAATGTTCATGATGTTGTCAAAGAAGTTCTTCTCAATATGCATGACATTTAGATTGTACCTCAATAAATGGTCTTTCCAATAAGGTAAATCTAAAAATACTATTTTTGTGCCAATTATGATTTATACCGACACCGTAAATGGGATCATGCCCATTATCCCCATAGTAAGGAGTCCTCTCAGCACCTAAATCTCTTAACAGATCCAATATAGAACTACCGTCTATCTCAAGAGGTGGTCCGTCAAACACTTATTTATCTTTCGTAAACAATATCTTTGATCGACGATAAGGATGACCACTCGGTAGGAATTTTGTATGACAATCAAACCAACAAACCTTTATTTTGTTAACCAATTGGAATGCATTAGTGTTATCTTAGAAATAAGGGTACGATAATATTCCATGTGTAGTCCATCCAGATAACATATCATATGCTGAGAAATCGCTTATGGTCTACATAAGAACCGCACGCATCTGAAAATTATGTTGGCATGAAATATCATACGTTTCGACACCATCATTCCATAAAATTTGTAACTCATAGATCAATGCCTGTAGGAATATATCTAGTGATCTCTTAGGATGCTATGAGCCAGGAACAAGCACATAGAGAAACAAAAACTCTCCACGCATGCACATAGATGGAGGGAAATTATAAGGAGTTATGATTATAAGCCACAACGAATATTGCTTTCCATACTTTCCAAAATGGGTTAAAACCATCTGTGCATAATCCAAGGTATACATTCCTTTGCTTAAACGAAAAATCTAGATATTTTGATTGAAAATGTTTCAACACTTCTACATCTGAAGGATGTGTAATCTCTCCTTCTTGATTATGCTCTGCATGCCATCTCATTGGCTCTGTTATGCGTTGTGATTGATAACCTCTTTAACCTCTCAGTTAATGGTAAATACTACATCTATTTATATGGAATTGGAACTCTCACAATTGTTTCTTGAAACCATAGTTTATGAAAAAATTTACATCTTCTGCGGTTTTCGTCTTCTCTCTAATATAGCATATAATTATCGATGCACACATCTATCATCTGATATGGCAACCCAAGACCAGCTACATGCTTCCGAATGTCGTAGTATGATGCTGATGAAATATTATCTTCCAGAAAAATATCTTTCACAACATCTGCTATCGCATCAACACATTCTTCCGCCAAATTGTAATCCGTCTTAATAGTCATCATTCTACTTGTAGATGATAAAGGCGGATGACCTTCTCTACAACCTTTTTATAGTGGCTGCTTCGCTGCGTCAATATATCCAGAAGACATCAATATATGATTTCAAAGAAATTTTAGTAATGTATTGAGTTATGAATGAATATGGGAGTGTGGAAACATATTTATAAACTCGTAGCCCGTCAGAAATCCGTCACAAATTTTCAAAATATCAAACGACTATATAACGAACATATAAATGTATATATTTTCCAACTGATTTCCGACGGCATGTGAAAAATCAGTCGGAAATATAACGGATATATTAATGTCCATAATTTCTGACGGAATCTTCACCTGCCATCGGAAATCCGTCGAAAATTTTTCTGACAGACCTATATCTATCGAAAATTTCTAACGGACCTAAATCCGTCAGAAATTTATGACGGCTTTCCAACATATGGTATATAGTTGGACTTTTATTGGTTAGCCGTTGGAAATTTCCGACGGCAATGACACTCGTCAGAAAATCTGTCCATTTCCAATTGGTTTTCTTGTAGTGTTAGTATTCTTAGCCAATGCGAGTTGAAGTTAAGTTGTCTAAGTGAACATATCACTCTTTGTTGAATGCTCAAAAGTCTTCTAGAACTCAGTCGCGACTTTAGTGTTCTAGAATTCATTGTAGTTAATTCTACACGAGTAGGTAAGCTTTACATTAGTGATTCGAGTTCAAGAATGGTTCGTTAGCAAATCTCTGTCAAGTTTATATAGCTTATCGATAATTGATACCTGCAACATTCCATGTGCCCAGCGTCTTTCTCCATTTGTTTACACTACTTTAATTTGCTGCTTTTACTTTTTGCTATGGTGAGTGAGCTTCATATCCGCACAAGTAGGATGGTAGCCAAATCTCTTATCATATGCAGGCTTTTTCAAAAGCTTAGAAAGAAAATTATTAAGGATCACATAGAAAATTATTAAGGATCACATAGTTCACCAAGGGGTGCACCAATCGTGTTCGTGAAAAAGAAGGATGGAAGATTCAGTATGTAATGATTACCTGGGGCTGAATCCGGTAACAACGAAGAATAAATACTCGTTACCGCGGATTGACGAATTGTTATAAAACCTTAGAAACACAACATGGTTCTCAAAGATAGATTTGGACTCGGGTTACAATCAAATGCTTATAGAACCTTTGGATGTTTGAAAAACAGTTTTTTGGACTAGGTATGGCCACTATGAGTTTGTGGTAATGCCTTTGGACCTAACTAATACGCCGGCAGCCTTTATGAAGATGATGAATGGCATTTTCCGAGAAGATATTTACCCAAGGGCGGAGGTAACACAAGCAGAAATAGAAGAACCAAACCCAGTTAGACCTATGGCAGGGTAGAATCAAAACACGTTGGTTCTCCAAAATTCGGATAGACAACAAGATGGCAGTAATACACATGTGCAAGATGATACGACCGAGACTTCAAATGTGGGTCGTCAATCGGTGCCATAGTAACTGGAAATGATGTAATGGTTGATGAAGGCAATGATGGCACAATTGGCTGTGTTGACCCAAGTGCTTGTTCCAGCTCCTATGGTGCAAGTGGAAGAGAAACAAACTGGTGCGGATACGGAGGTGATCGAAATAAGTCTGACATCAAGTTATGAGAGAAAGAAGCCATAAACCCTGATTCCTGCCTTGTTTTGACATCCACCACCTCTGTTGTCTCAGACCCTGTTTTCTCAGCCTTTTTTTCCACATCCCTTTTTACCACAATCTCTATTTTCACTTGAGAATTCCTCTCCCTCGCTAAGATAGTAACTTTGTTCGGAGCCAGTCCATGTCCCCATTTGAAGCAGGCTGAGAAACGTGAGGAAACAACATATAGCCTACAACCACAGAGACCATCTCACCACTTTTTATCCAGAAAAAAATCTCCTAAGTCAGAGGTTTATGCATATTAACCTCCACCAAGACTCTTGCCACATCAAGCCGCATAAAGCGTTCTGTATTTGGGTGAAGCTTCACAAATTTTCCAATGTTGTTTGCCAGGAAGCTTAGCCCCCTCTGAGAATATAAATATCCTGAGACCTTCTTTAGATCAACCCATATAGGCATAACCGAAAGATTAGGCCTCTCATTAGCCGATTCCGAAATCCATTTACTAACAACCAGAGGCACATTTGTGAGTGCTAGTACTTCTGCTTCAGAACACCAGCACGCATATGTGCATCTTTAATCCGAAACAAAATCGACGTCTTAATAAACTGAACGTCAATTTTTGCAGGCTTCCCCAAAGCAACCTAGATCCTGATAATAGCAGCATGAATCTTCCCAACATGAGGCGCCTCCTCTATGAAGTATCCCACCAAAAAGCACTTCCATAGCGGCTTAGCATTATCCAGGATCTCAAAAGGGATATCAACCCTTAGAATTTCATTAACAACATAAGAGACAAGCATAAAGCCATCCACACCTAAACCCTCTTCTCTCTACAGTGTTCACCACACAACCAAATACAACAGCCTGATCAAAAACCACATCACGATCTGGAACTAAATCCTGTAACGACACCTCGACACAAACCATTGAACCTGCAATCCCCGAAGCCTCCCCTATCTCTAATATCACCTTTAGACCAGAGCTAGAGCCAACCCGAATCTCCACCACACCTCTGAACTGAGACTCTGCAACCCCCGAGAGCCTTCCAGATGGCAGAGTCGCTATCTGAGTGCCGTACGGAGCAACCCTAGACCTAGCACCCGAACTGATAAATGATGGCACATGAACTGATAAATGATTTGCTTTTGCTAAAAAATTCAGATTTGATTAGGACGTGTGATGAATTTAGATCTTGGTGATGTGTTGATTTGAAGATGAAGACTAAGAAAAAATGAAAGAGAAAAAAAAAGAAGAAGAACAAAGAAAAAAATAAAAAGATGAAAAAGAAGACGACAAAGAAGAAGAGGAACATCTTCAAATATTATGTAAGATACACATACACAAAGGTTATACTTAATAATTCGTACTAGTTTTGCTCACATACATGTCCCACAATTTAATAGAATTGTGTACAATATATGACTTAAAACATTAAAAAACTTTTTTGTCAAACCAATCCCAAAACAAGGAAGTCTTAGTCGATAGCATTTTGTACTTACAAATAAACGTATCAATTTATGCCATCAACTATATAAAAAATGTTTATAAGCCTCCATAAGCATGAACACACCATGCTACAAAACGCCCAAAAGACTACTACTTACAACAAAATACCCGTCCATATATCCAACAACAAAAGCAATAAAACCAAACAGTATTATTTTATCCAACTTCAACTGTTTACTCTTTTCCTCTTTGTTAAAACGTTTCGACTTAATGAGTAGAATATATACTAACACAACCATGACAAGTAGTATGGCCATGAGATGTTGGAAAATCCTGTACGATATGAAATCTTTAGCCTGAGCAATTCCTTATGAGTTCAGGGCCGGCCTTCCACAGAAGCAACCTAAGTGCTTGCTTACGCATCCATAAGTCCATATGAGTAATACTTATACGTACTTCTTTGATGTGATTATCCCATGTTGGAAGCAATATGTCATACTGGCTTTTATTTAGTGTTTGTTTTTACTTTTTAGCTACTTTGATTATTATTATTATTATTATCGTCTTTATCATGTCTCTCTTATCCTATTTAGTTATAATAATTTTTTTGTAACATAATCCATTTTAACTAAAAAAGAGAAACTAAATTTTTATTTTTAAAACAAATCAATTTTCTTGAAAACTTACATTTTCTTGATATCATTAACAGTAATTTTGATTTATTATTGAATTTACTTCATGTTATTTTTGTTTTTAAAATTATTTTTTTAAAGTTAAATATTTTCTATTATAAGAACAGCTTTGGCATATGGCATATCACTTAGCCCGGATCATCTTCGGCGCAAGAGTGTTCGATCAGTGAGCTAATGGAAATACAAAAGTACATATTATATTGTAAATTTATATTTCAATCTTTATATGTAAATATAAAACAGTTTTATACTATATGTAAAAAGTAATTTATTTGCAAGATACAAGAATTACATATATAGAAAGAGGGGATGTTTTATAGAGTTCGCTTAGAGTTCTAAAAATGCTTGGACCAGCCCTGGGTCTCGTTAACAAAATTGCACATGGCTCTTGGCATCTTCAATTGCTACGTGAATACTATTGATAATGTTATATCTCTAAGCATCTCTTCAAACAAATACATAGCATGCCCACTATAAATAATTACTCAATTATTTTGGTCGAAAACTAGAGAGAAACCCTAGACTTCTTCCTTGTCGCCTCCGCATGCAGTTCTCCCGCTGCAGGTGGTGACATGGAGGGTGTCTCCCCTTCAGGTGGCCCAGGTCTCCACCAATCCCATGTTAAGACCTACTCACAAAGTGCTTCTCCTTCGTCAAAGGCTCTTTGGAGCTCTTTTTCAGATCTGCCGTGTGTTGAGGTTGTCAATGTGTGGTGTCGGCGGAAATTTGGGCAGAAATTCTTGTCGATTCTCAGCCTCTATGGTCAATTTGTATTGTTGGTCATTTCATTGGAGACCCTCCTCATATAGGAATGGTCCATGCTATGATTAATCGTCTCTGGGGTTTGCAGGACAAGTTAGAGAAAGTTAATGCCCAGTTCATCAATCCTAAAACAGTACTATTCTGTATCGAAAAAGCCCAAATTAGATATCATGTGCTGCATCACCATTTATGGCATATTGCTGGACATCCCCATGGTTGTCCAACAATGGAGCCCAAAAACGGCACACTCACGGCCGACTTGTCTGCAATCCCAATCTGGGTTGACTTCAAAGACATTCCAGATCAATTTTTCTCGCATAAGGGACTGAAGTTCCTTGGTGGTCTGGTTGGTTCTCCTCAGAGGCTGCTTTCAAATACAGAGAGATGTCTTTGTTTAGATATGGTTTGTGTGCTTGTTGTCGTCAATCTTGAGAAGCCTCTACCTGAAAAATATGTCTTAGTTCAGAGGAGAAGATACACATTACCGTCCACTACCTTTGGCTGAAGATAAACATTACCGTCCACTACCATTCACAATGGGGACATATAGACAAAGAGTGTGTTCAGACAAAGTCGTGCTCAACTGAAAACATGATCAAGAAGTAGAACGTTATAGAGCTGGAGAGCTCAGTTCAGGTTATTGTTCCGGATACAGAACATCAATTGGCTGAAGCAGAGAATGTGATTCCACGTTGAAATGACGAGTCAATTTTAAGTGGAAACCAGAGCACGGAACTCACAAACCTAGCCGCTGCAGTAAATGTCTCAGATCAGGAACAAACTGGCCCTTCATGCGACTTAGACAAAAGCTGGTCAGTGGTTCCAAATGGGAGATCTTCATCACCAAAAAGAAAACTGATGTTTCAATCTCTCCGGGGGAGCTCATACAAATTAGAGGCAACTATGTGAGAGGAACGCCTTGGATTCTTCTTGGGGATTTCAATGTCATTATCATCCAAATAGCATTCTCGGGGTTTTGATTATTTGAATGGTCAGCCAGGTATGCATGAATTTCAAACATTGGTTAATTAGTGTGATGTATCTGATTTCAGTTATGTTGGACCCAAATTTACATGGTGGAATCATCGCTCTGATGACCCTACTGGAAAGAAGTTGGTCGGGCATTAGTAAATGACTCTTGGCGCTCATTATTTCCTCATTCTTACGCTGCGTTTGAAGCAAATGGTATCTTTGATCACGCTAGCTGCTGTGTTCACTTTTCTCGTATGGTAACCTCAAGGTGACGACCTTTCAAAATTTCAACTTCATTATTGAGCATCTGAATTTTCTAGAGGTTGTATTGCAATACTGGCTGGAAACTGAGCCCTTATTCCACTCTTGTTCGGCTCTGCATCATCTTAACAGCAAGTTGAAGCTTCTAAATTCTGCTCTTCACGCTTATAGGATTGCAGTTAGTCGAAATGCTCGGAACTCAATCAAATGTCTAGTCTCTGTCATGGGAGAAGTGTTCACAGATCTGTCAGAAATCAAAAGAGAAGCAGTGGGTTTTTTTCAATCTTTCTTACAAGAAACAGGGTGGCGGTGGTGATTTGAATGAACTGGAAACTTTGATTACTTACAGGTGTCCCATAGACATGGCTCAGATATTGGTTACACCGGTAACAAAGAATGAGATCCGTAATGTGCTCTTTGTTATGCCTTCAAATATATCATCAGGCCCATATGGATACACATCAGAATTTTATCAAGCTACTTGGCAAATAGTTGGGAAGGATTTTGTGACTGTGGTGCAATCCTTCTTTTTAAATGGTTTATGCCTAATGGAGTGAATGCTACAATCTTGTCTCTAATACTAAAGAAGACTGAGGCTAAAGCAATGAGAGACTACATGCCTATAGCTTGCTGCAATATCATCTACAAGGTAATCTCCAAGATACTTGCAAATCGTCTTCAAGCCATTCTCCCCGAAGCCGCTGAGCCAAATAAGAGTGCATTTGTAAAAAGGCGTTTCTTGCTTGAAAATGTAATTCTCGCAATAGAACTAGTAAACAATTATCACAAAAACAATCCTGCCACGACAATGCTTAAAACTGGACGTTCCAAAGGCTTTTGATATAATTCGTTGGGATTTTGTAATACGACTTCTTCAAGTTATGAGGTTATCGGATCTCTTTTTATTTTTGGATCAGGAACTGCATCATTACTACCGCTTTTTCTGTTTTAGTAAATGGAGAGTTGTATGGTTTCTTTACGAATTCTCGAGGCCTCAGGCAATAATGTGCTCTATCACCTTACATCTTTCACCTTGCAAACAATTTCCTTTCACTCTTATTGAATAAGGCAGCATGAGACAGTGGCTTAGACTATCATTCTTTTTGTAGTGAGCTTGGTTTAACTCATCTTAGTTTTATTGACGATATTATTGTTTTTATGGATGGTACAACAGGCTTACTTTAAATAACGATGGTCATATTAAACAAGTTTGAACAGCTCTCAGGTCTGGTCATTACACTTCATCGCTGGACGAATAAGTGATGCATTACTTGACACGACAATTAACCTTGGTTTCCCATTTGCTGAGCTCCCGATCTGGTACTTAAGCCTTCCTCTTACAACAAAGACAATGACCAGACTTGACTATGAACCTTTTTGATTGTCGGAACCCGCACTCGATAACCATCATGGGCAAACAATTATCTCTCTTATGCAGGCCATCTCCAATTGATTCAGTCTGTGATTGCCAACATAACAAACTTTTGGTGTTCTGTTTTTAGACTTCCCAAGAAGTGTTTTGAGATAATAGAAAGCATGTGCTATACTTTTCTTTGGTCTGGTTCTCCCCAGGGCACAAAAAAAGCTGAGGTACCTTGGGCTGACATATGCTCTCCGAAGGCGGAAGGTGGGCTAGGCATTCAGCTACTTGGAGACACGTCCATAGTATACTCTCTTAACCTCATTTAGCGGTTATTTAGTTCCTCAGAATCACTATAGTAGCTTGGACCTTATTAACGAAGGGTTCATGGATCTGGAATAAGCTCCTCAAATTAAGACCTCTAGCATATGGTTTTCTCAAATCAGAAATAAGAAATGGTTCATCTACTTACTTTTGGTTTGAAAACTGGTTGAACTTAGGCAGACTCATTGATATTGGTGGAGCCTCGAGCACTCAAGTTCTAGGAATGCATCGCTCGACAATGGTTTATAAGGTGAGCAAAAGGAATGGGTGGTGACTCTGTAGATGTCGACATTCTCAACACCAAGATCTCATAGAGCAAATCCGCAGAATCCCTCCTCCAAATGACCAAGCTGGTGTTGATGTTTAGGTCTGGAAACTGGGACCTGATAAATACAAAGCCACTTTCTCCACTATGGAAACATGGGAGATGATTAGGCAACCTTTTTAACACATAGGTTGGCACAAGGTGATTTGTATATTGAATACCAAGGTCTGCTTTCATTATTTAGCTCGCCATTCAAGATCATCTCTCCACAAGAGCAAGAACTTGCAGTTGGGGCATCTTTCAATCATGTCTGATCTCTGGCGAAGGAGATGAGACACGCAATCACCTCTTTTTCACCTGTCCTTAATTATTTAATGTATGGAGCATGCTTTGCTGGAATTTATTTGGTTGCACAATCACATCGGACTGGGCATACAGTCTCCAATCACTTATTGTGAATCGCGGATAAAAGAACGACTCTACTCTACATCGACTTGTTTTTCAAGCATATGTTCATCACTTGTAGCATGAGAGGAATGGGAGGAAGCAAGATCTGCCCCATCATTCTCCCTGACAGCTTGCTCATGTGATAGATGATTGTCATGGTTTTAAGGGTTTTCCAGCTTTGTTTCCATATGTTTTTAGTCCTTTATCAAGTCTAGGATTATGTTTTGTGTCTTTTTCTCTTTGTATAGATTTTTTACAGGTTTACAAGTTATTGGAGCTAAAAATATCACTTAGACTTACTTTAGACATTTCAGGATTTCAAGAATCGAAGTAAAAGCATCAGGATCAACCAAACCAAGAAATAATTGATCAAATTGATGTTATAATTAAGCGGTGCGTTTTGAAGCAAAGATCGATTGATCCTAATGTGGACCCATCTATCCACGAAATGAACATTTTCCTTTTTTATCCACTCTGCTTTAGGACTTAGGTTTTAATATAAATAATGTTGCATGAGTTTTCTGCACTAACAAGTTGTTCTTATTGCTTTTGCTTATTGTTTTCATAGCTAAGAGAGACAAAATTTCATCTCTTCTATAAGTGCTTTCTGAACCCTTGTTAACGTTACATTGGATTTATTTTTTGCAATCATTCAATTTATTTATTATGATTTCATCTACTATGTTTGAGTAATCCACCTGTTGGTTTTAGAGTTTGTTCAAAGGGATTCAATGATTGATTAGATTAAGTTATAGATTAGGAATTTATATTTTGATTTTATCTTTTGCGTTCTCAATGCTTATGTTGGCTTGATCACCTAACATATGATATGTAAGCGTATTTAGTACTGCGTGAGCATATTAGTTTACCAAAATCAACAATAGATGAACTTAGTATCCTTAGCTAACATGAGTTAAAGTTAAGTTGTCTAAGTGAATATGTCGGTCTTGAATATTTCGCGAGTTTAGTGTTCAAGAATTCATTGTTTAGATATTTAATTCTACGCTAATATGGTAGCTTTATATTAGTGATTCGAGTTCGAGTACGGTTTGTTACTAAATCCATGTCTAGTTTAGATAACTTATCGATCATTGATACTTGCAACATTCCCTGTGCCCATTGTCTTTCACCATTCATTTACACCATTTTAATTTACTGCTTTTATTCCTGCTATCATGACATACAAAAACCATATCTTGTTCTAGCTCTATATGTCACATCATAATTCGTTGTGCAACTCTAGTAAAGATTTGACTCTAATCTTTACTACTACGTACAACAATACACTTGCAGTATTGAGAATGTTTAAAACATGAGATATTAATTTTTTGGCGCTGTTGTCTGAGACTATGAGTATTTGTTTTGGATATAGTCTAGGATCTTGTTTTTCTTTTTTCCCATCAAAGATTGATCGATCCCTTTGATATCGATCGATCTTTTGTATTTAATTTCTGTTTTTATTTTTTCTTCCGATGTTCTTTCTTTTCAGGTACAAGCCTGATGGATGCAAGAAATAACCTGCCCTAGCAAACGGTAACTCTAGGAGACCAAAATATTATTTTTGCAAACTATAGGAATCTCACAACTATCGTTCACCACCCTTTCTACAACAAAATTACGAAATGAAGCCTCAGATCATTGCTTTTTTCAAGCAAAATCTATTCCATGGTTTATCTATGAAAAACCTAATGGAACATATAGATATATTCGAGGAGATTTGTAGCACCACTAGCTTGGATGGGATACCACCCGACTACTTGTGATGTAAGGTTTTCCCATTCTTTGAGCGATAAAGCACACATATGGTCGTCGAGATCCCTTACTAGTTGAGAAGAGTGTAGAGCCCGCGTTCTTGAGTCAATTTTTCAACAGGACTAGATGAGCTGCTCTCAAGAACAAGACTGCGACATTTCAACAAGATTTTAATGAGTCTTTCTACGAGGCATGAGACTGTTTCAAAGACTATCACATAGATTGTCCACACCATAATTACTCTGTTGCGGACACAATGAGCTTCTTATATAACGGGATTGAACACAATTACCAAATGGCTATGGATACAGCAAGTAAAGCTGACTTTATGAGAAACACGCTTGAAGAAATGATTAAGCTGATTGAGAACTTAGCAGCAACAATGCCAATCACTGCCCATATCATGATGGGAGATCACGAAGAGTTGGAAACAATTGCTATTGATGAGCTGAATGCTAAGCTGGACTTGATTCTAAAATCACAAACGTTTGTGAGAATCAAGTTTGTCAAGAGTACAACACTGCGGATATGACTGCGTAAAAGGTTAACTATGTAGGCGGATTCAATAGGAACTATAGGAATCACCCAAATCCATTCTAAAGAAACAATAATGTCACGAATCAAGCAAATCACTTATATCTTCCACACAACAACCAACATGGACAGAAATTTAAAGCCAAACAATTCTCTCCAGTTCAGCCATAACAGATCTTCACGCTGAGATTTCAAAATAAAACTGCTGGTTATGGTAATACAGAGCTTTAGCCTAAACAAAAATTTAAGAATGTCGGTTCTCAAGACATGATTGAACTAATGTACCAGTAGGTTCTTGATGCTAAAAAGCAGTTTGCTAGTAAAATCAATACTAAGATCATGGGATGTACAAGTATCTTAATGGGAAGGTTGAAAACTTGAGTACTCGCATGAGAGTTTTGGAGATTCAAGTGGTTCAAACTGCAACAATGGTCAAAACACTTCCTGGAAACCCAGGGGCCAACCCCAAGGACTACATTCAAGCCATCACGCTTAGAAGTAGAAAGCAAGTTGCTCTAAAATCGTAGAATGTTGAGATCGATCAATCCCAGTTACAGAACAAGTTTTTAGAAAAATAGATGGTGACGAGGATCGACCGATTTCAACCATGATCGATCGATCCCATGACTTTTCAAGTAATAGCAGATCTAGAAATCAAGTTTCATGTGCTAAAGGATCTGGAATTGATGCTGCTTTTGGAAAAGAACCACTTTATGGGCCTCCACCACCTTATATTCCTAAGCTACAATACCAACGAGATAGAACAACCAAATTCAGGAGAAGGAGTACGAAGAACTAAAAATTATTGTCGGATTCTTAGGGAAGAATTTGGTAAGGAACTCTTTTTTGCATTGATCCCATGTAGACACTAGTTCGGAAGCTATATTCTTCTCTCATTGAGAGGCTTTGTTCCCTAGAGAGAAGAGAAACAAGATCATCTTGATGGAATCTTCGGGAACACCATTCATCTTTACAGTCCAACATAGCCACTCAAATTGGTCAAGATGATCGAGAGAATCCTCCAATTCCAACCCATTGTACCTTTGGTTTTGAAACATGTTAATCAAGCTCGACTTGATCTCAAAGTTTTTTGTGGCTATGGTAGGCGTTGGGATCCCCGTAGCTATCTCCCGAGTGTTAGGTGCATCAAAAGCTCCTATTGTCCTAAGGTTTGCTTCTCCATCAACCGATTCTTGAGGGAAGCCCGGTGGTCGAATGTTTGCTATTCCTAAACCCTCCAAGTGAATATCATGTTCTCTTTTCCTTCACCCACGCACTTTCCATGGTTCTCATGCTCAACTTGTCCCAAATTCACAATACGCTCTAGAAGTTCTCTGCTTTGATTTCTTCGGAGCATAAACCTAGAGAGTCAAAAAGAAAACTAAAAAAAGATGGTTAAGGTTAACAACAAATAAAAGTAAATCCTTAGCTCAAATCAAATCCAAATTGTAATGGCTAATTGCTATTATCCTCGGCAACAACACCAATTTGATAACGTAGGTTTTTTAACCGGGTTTACCAAATACCCCGTGTACGTTGTAATAATTTTGGGATCGATCCACGAAGACAATCTATCAACTCATTACAACTACAACGATTCTAATTAAATCTAAGGTAAACAAGTATATATGGTTTCAAAAACTACATTCAAATATTTAATCAAAGCAAAAAACAATAAATTTGGTTTTAAAGATCAAATAGAAAGACGAACCCTCGCGATAAGGATGTGATACTAAAACACTATATTGCTAACTAATGGAGTTTCATTATACTCAATGAGTTAATCCTTCGGTCTAAAGCCACCAAAATCAACCAATCCACTCTCGTAGTATAATATCATTTTCTAATCACCTAATCAACAATAGCTCTCAATAGCAATTAGGAGACCAAAAAGCATTAATTACAAGGTTAACTAACTACAATTCATCCAAATCATCTACTCTCATAGGTTAGGATCAAAAAGCTCTTAATGATTTTCATTCTACCATTTCATCAAACACCTTCCGGACATGATACTACTTATGTTCTAGATCATCAATCCCTTGACTAATCTAGCACTAAACATAATCATTCAGCAAGGATATATCATAATCTAAACCTAAACTCCACTAATCAACAACCTAGCATCTTAGATCTACTTAAGCCCAAGAGTTGAAAGGTGACTACTCACTAGTCAACATGAAAACATAAAACCAAATGATTGATCTATGATTAATCGTGATGAAATAGTAAATAGACAAAAAAATTTAAGATAAAAGCAAAATTTGATAATCAAAAGATCATCAATCCATACAAGTTTTCTTAAGAACCTTTCAAAGAGGCCAAAAGTTCTCTAAAAACCAGATAAGATCTTCTGATTAGGTTTTAAGCTATTTATAGCTGCTGGAGGTCACATGGGTCTTCATCCCACTGGGATCTGTCCGCTGCAGGTCACCTAGGTCTTCATCCCGCTGGGATCTGCTCGCTGCAGGTTACCTGGGTCTTCATCCCTCTAGGATCTGCCCGCTACAGGTCACCTGGGTCTTCATCCCGCTGAGCTAAACCACTAAACTTGCCGGACTGATTTTTCAACTTCCATGCAGGCACTCTATCCCGCTGAAGTTCCCCGTTGGCTTCTTCTGGGGTGGTCATCCCGCTGAACTTGTTGGATATTTTTGCCACTTCTCTAGCGATATCATTATCCCGCTGGGTCATACCACTCCGCACTAAATTGATTGTATCTCCTTAACCACTAACCCAAATCACTCGAGATCACCTGCATTAAAAGGTAACTCAATATCATATTACTTTCATGAAGGGGTCTGGAGGTAAATCGCATGGGAAGACCTTCATATGAGATCATCTTTAAGACACTTGGGAATGGTTCTAGATCATTATTTCTCTTATTTGCTTTCAAATGATCCCTCTTGATGCATAGCTCACTCCAATACCTATAAACCAAGAAATATATGTAAACATGCACCTAAAGATCTAATTATGCAATGAAAATGTAAGAACTCCATGATAAATGTAATCAAACACATGATAGAAATGCAACATATCACATACTCAACTGTGGAGTGACTCCTTCAATTGTTGGAGATGGGATTCAATTTCTACCAGAAAACCAACTATTATAAGAAGATTTATCAAGAGAAATCAGGTCTGGTTCAACTGGTTCAGGAGATGGTCTTGGAAGCCTTAAATCACACCCATTTAAGGAAAGTATGAAGTGCAGACCACCAACAGCTGAAGCCAAGACTTGGAGAACTTTTCAAGGCATTAGAGACTTCATTTTTAGTCCAGGAATACGTCAATATTCATACCAACATGTTGAAGGCCTAAAACAACAAGTTGGATCTCCACTTGCCTTATTTGGATGCGTTCACACCCAACGGCTATTTTACCTTGAACTGTACATTTTAGAGACCTTCAAGTTATTAACAAACCTTTCCTTGAGCTGTACATTGTGAAAGAGCTCTTTATAATCTCAGTTCATCCCATTGTAAAAACTCAATCTCATTCAAGTTATTAACAAACCTTTGTGTTTTCTTCGAAAGCATGTAGACTTTTGTGATCTTGTCAATCTACGTCTATTAGTGTGATTCCTTTAGCCTCATCTGATTGTGATGCTAAATCGTAGGTGGATTCTAAGGTCTACATCACAATTCCAAATGCTGGTAACCATTCTCAGATACAGAGAATTTCACTTACCGTGTCCATCATCTCTCGGTATTTAGCTTCCAAAAAAGAGTGAGATACCTTATCATGTTGCCAAGTTTTCCAAGACAATGGAGAGCCTCTAAGTTGAATAAACCAAAAAATGAACACAGATTCAAAGGACATCATGTCCAATCATATCACACCACACACAAAGTAACAAGTCGGTATTAGCTCGAAGAAGAATACCTTGGCCAAGTACCAAACTACTCGACGGGTGGTGTCCCAATGTCTGAATAATGTAGGAGATTTAAAGATGTGTTGTACCAAGATATATGAGATGACAACCAAATGACGATTATAAGACATATTCGGAAGAGGTTCACCATAGACGAAAGCAAGCTTATGATTCTGCTAAAGTGGAAAAGACACCAGTTTAACACCAAGAAGACCGGTTTCATTAATGATATCGAATACATACTTCCGTTGACAAATAAATCCTAGCCAGACCTTTTGCAATCCCAATACCAAAAAATAGCAAAGTGCTCAAAGATCTTTCATGTGAAAAAGAGGTTAAACTTAAACTCATTTATAACCATTATATAACTTCTAGAAATAATCAGATCATCCACATATACGAGAACATGAAGTAATATATCATTATTCGCAAAAGTGAATAAAGAATAATCAAATACATTTCGCTCGAATCGTAGTTCTTAAGAGCTATACCAAGCTTTGCAAACCAACAATGAGGAGTGTGTTTTGGTCCATAAAAGAGATTTATGTTAACGACATACCTTGTTTTTCTCCTCATTCCAAAACCTTGGTGGAAACTGCATATAAACTTCTTTATAAAGGTTACCGTGTAAAAATACATTATTAACATCCAGTTTTTGTTTCTCTCACTTTTGATTTACATCTTGTTGAAGAAAATCTTGAACCGTAAATATCTTAGCCGCATGTACTAACGTTTCATTGTTGGCCATGCCTTATGTCTTGTTATTTTCAATAACCCCAAGACGAGTCTTATGTCTCTCTAATGTTCCATATGTATTGAACTTGAAATATAAAATCCACTTACAACCAAGAGCTTTCTTTCCCGGTGGAAGATCATCAACTGTCCAAGTACCTTGATCTTCGAGTAATACGACCTCATCTTTCATGGCAAAGCGCCAATTTTCATCAAAAACTGCCTCTTTGTAGTGCTAAGGCTCATTTGCGGAAGTGATGGCCATGATATATGCCTTATAACTTTCAGAAAATCCATAACCATAAATGTATTTATTAATCAGATATGGAATAACCAATGGATATGGTTCATGGAGAAGATTTGTAACATCATCTATCAATTTTGTTGGAGGAAATTTTGTAACATAATCGGCCAATTTCGTTGGAAGATTCTTTGGCCGCAAGCCACGACCGATATTTCAAGGAATTAGAAAAGCTTCAGTCATAATCATTGGCATAGGTTCAATGATGGATGTAGAAGTCAGAGATAGATCATGCACCGATGGAGTAGTAATCGACGCAGATTTTTTCGACCCAGATTATGGAAACTCTTTTGATGGAGACTCCAGACTTGTCAAGATCGAATCCGAAGTTTGAGGATTTAAAGTGGGATTGGTGTCAGCATCTTTTTGAGAAGAAGATACAGGCCTACTCAAAACATGAGACAACTTGAAGCTTCATGTTGAGATTCAGACAAAGAATATCATGATCTTCATTTGGAAATGTAATCGTGACATTTGGAGATGATGTCCGTGTTTCAGAAAAAGGAAAATTGATTTCATAAAACACAACATCCAGCGAAACATAAACCACACTAGTTTTGATGTTGTACACTCGCCATGCATTCCTTGCAAACAGATAACCAAGGAAATAGAAGGATTACTCCGTATTGCGAATTTATCTCCACCATGTTTTTGGTTGTGTACACAGCAAAGACAAACAAAAACCTTTAAATGAGACATTGGAGATGGGAAATTATAGTAGAGTTCGAAAGGAGGTTTACCGTATAAAAGTGTAGTAGGAGTGTGGAAAAAATTTGGCAAAAATTTTCTGCTAATACTTGGGAATTGATAGACGTAGTAGGCATGTAGATTACGTCATACTAGACTAGTTTGATTGCCTATTTTGCCAATCTTTATGATACTTTTGGTTTATGAAGAACTGATTTTATGGGAGTTGAACTAAATAGTACAATAGGATGCATGTACTAACGTTCTTTATCAACACCAAAGAAAGTTTCTCTAAGCGGTTATATATGTTTTCTACTTCCAAGATTGATTTACTCACTTAGTATAAAAGATATTGCTCATTATCTACTTCTCAAACTATCACTCCACTAATGGTGTGTTCGGACACTGCTAGGTACAGTAGCAAAATCTTTCTATCCTTAGGTTTCGAATAAATAGGATGTGATGTCAAGTAGTGTTTCAACTCCCTTAGTGCTTGTTCACTCACGTCATCCAAAATACACTCTTTTGGTTTTCTCAAAGTTGCAAAAAATGATGAAATTTATCTAAAAGTCTTGAGATGAATCTGCTCAATGCATTAATCCTCCCAGTCAACTTCGGCATCTCTTTCAAATCTCTTGAGGAAGAGTCACTAGGATTGCTCTACTTCGATCTGGAGTTGCTTATATCCCGGTATGAGTGACAATGTACCCTAGAAATTTACCAAACCTACAATAAATGAACATTTTGATGTGGTCATCTTCATTTCTTACCTTCGTAAGGTAGCAAAATCTTTTTGAAGGTGCACTATTTGTTCTTCTTTCCACTTTATTTGTGATCATGCTCTAGAGAGCACATCCTCCATATTTTTGCATTGGCATTTCGTCTGTTCTTTGTAAGAATTGTTGTCTAGGAGTAGATTTATTTAAATGCTGAAATAGCAGTGAACGTGTTGCAACTAGGTATAGACACTTTTTCTTCGTTGAAGTGTCCAACATAGTCATTGTGTGCTTCTCCAATGTTGGAACTCAATACATGCTTAATGTTATTGTGTTAATCACTTAGGTTTTCAGTGTTCCTAACGTAAATTGCAGTCTTAGCTCTTGTAATTAAATTTTTCATCTTAATATTAATTTTACATTTAAACAAAAAATTAATAATAAGAAGTCTCAAATTTTAAAATTAAACGTTAAATTATCGAAAACATAAAAATATTTATCTTGTCATAATTTGTTAATAATATTCAAATATTAAACTGAGTGAGAAAAATAAAATTGTTCATATATCTTATTATATAAAGCTTGATGCATCTCACCATAATTTGACATGGGTCAAAATTATAATGAACAAAATTACGATATATGTCGGTTGATTGATCATATTCTGACACATGTAAGAAATTCTATTTTTGTTTTCCTTATTCAAAACTAAATACCAACAAAAAAATAAAAAAATTTAATAAGAAAATGGATACTTTTTAGTTTCTTTTTTGTAATATATGTTAAATCTTATTATTTCAAGAAATTTAAACTTTATTTTCAAATTTAAAATTTTATATGTTTATATTATTTAAGCTACAATAAATTATTTTTACACGCTTCTAATTATTTGAACCAAAAACATTATTGAGTATAATCCAACGTAATTTATTATTATAATTGGTAAGTGTTAAATAAATGTTAGATTAAATTAATTGGGTTAATCCATGAATCTATCAAATTTAGTGGATCGATTAATACATAAATCTATTTAATTTCATGGATCAAATGTTTAAGTAGAGTGACCCATTAACACATAAAATTTTTTTTAATAACTTTATCATCATAAAATAATAAGAATTAATTGCAAGCATTTCAATAAACTACAAAATCACAATTTCCATAGGAAATAATAAAATTATTTGTCCTAATTTTTTATAAAAAAAAAAACTCGAACAAGTTACAAATGCGAAAAATCCCTAATTAAATAGAGATGAAAAAACAAAGATGATATATTGTGGAAACACACAAAGAAATGAGAATTTGAAAATGGTGATTGTTGCATACTTGCAAGTTATAAGACAATATAAGTTATGCATAGATACGAGGAAGATCATCAATGTCAACTCAGTGAGCCAAATTGGCAAACAAGTGGCAACAACAGTTTCAAGAGCTGATCATATACAAAATGTTAAGAGTATTGAAGTAAGATTTAAGACTGATCCCTAAATAGTTTGTGTGATTTACTGACAAAAGTTACACATAATTGGCACAAGATAATAAATTGGTTAGAAAATTGCATAATATTCTTATTTTACAGATCGTACAAACAACACCTCTATTGGACAGCGAAATTGTAGAAAGTGTTTTCTCCACATAAGAGAAAGAGTGTGTAAATGATCTCTCCCAAATGGAGGATGATAGAATTGTTAACTCCCAGATGGAGGATGATAGAATTGTTCACTCCCAAATGGAAGTCAAAACACGAGTCATAGTTGCTTCAGTTAGAGCCAATTCTCATACACAAATTTGGATCCAGAGGAGAGAGATTGAAGATGATGGTGGATGGAAATTCAAAGACGAAAAAGAAAGAAAACACAAAAAAAAATTATCTTCAAAAATAGATCCCAAGATATGAATAAAAATCAGGAGTTGTTGACGGAAGGGATGAGATATGAGATGTTATCAGAAAATTTCAGGAGACAAAGAATGGTGAAGGACTTCGGCGAGTGAAGATGCAAGAGGAAAATATATATTTGGTTGAGAACTAATATAAGATCTGAACCATAGGAAAGAAGATGGACAACAAAGTTTATGAGGAAACAACGTCTCGTCCATATATGAGAGAGAGCATAGCCGCTGGTCACAAAATTCATTTTTCCAGATCTCACACGGTGGTCCGAAAAACAAACAATACGATGAAACCAAAAGTTATTGGACGTGGTCAAAATTTTTTAATATGTTAATAATAAAATTGTAATATATAAATTTAAATTAACTTATTCATGTAGAAAAACAATTAAATTATTCATGTAGAAAAAATAAACTTATGAAAATAAATTTCTTCTCTAATAAAACGTGTTTTCAATGTCCTTCCCTAAAACAATTTTAAAATATATTATTAATAACATTTTTTAACTTAATATTTTTGTTTAAATATAATTTATTTTAAAATGAAGAAACTCGCCCATCGATCCTAATCTAATTTAATATAAGATATTAAAATATTATAGTGATGGAGGATAAGCAAAGATGTAAATATTAAAGTGGAATAAAAAAATTTAATTCTACAACAGAAGTTGCTTTACTATAAATTGGAAATTAGGAAACTTAAGATTCACTAGAGAATTCAAAAGTTTTGTACATTTTAATAAAATAAATATCATTTCTTTTAAATCATGGTTCATATTCTATTTAAAACTTTTTAAAAAACCTAATAAAGTTGTAGTCCATACACTACAAAAAAAAATCCGTTATTGATAGCACCTGATAATAGCACAGTTTTCGTAAATGCTATTAATGATGGATTTGCGAGTTTGGTTACTATATAATAGCATTAAAAATGCTAAGTTAGAAAATCACTAAGTGTGAGCTAAAATCATTTGTTCCGCCAACAATTAGACAAATAATTTACTTAAAAACCAATACTTATTATCATATTTATTCTCAAAAATATGAATTAATAGTAATAATTTATTTGCAATTTTTAATATTAAAAATTAAAAGTACTATCTTAAATAAGGACAAAAGATACTATTTTAAAAGAAACAATATATATGGTACTTTTCAATTTATAATCATTAAAAAAAACAAAATATTATAATGCTCAAAACAAAAGATTCAGACCATCATCTTTATTCTCATTATCATCGGTTTCATCAATGAAAAACTGCTTCAAATCTTTCAAGATTAATCTCATCTAATGAATCTAATTGATCACATCCAACATCACACATATGATTGGAGCCATCTTTGTAAGCAATATTTTTAATAGAAAACAGAGGCAAATTAGTATGTACATATAACAATCTTTCACTTTTTGTGTAGTAATCTTTTTCTCTTCTTTTTTTTTATGTAGAATGAATAAACTTGTAAGTACAACAATTCTGTTAACGGTGTGTACAATGAAGAAGGTTTCTCTTTCTCTCCCTTGATTAACACCTTCTCTCATTTTGTTTCTTGCATCGTAAGACAATAATCTTGCTTGCTTTATGAAAGTTAGAGCAAGATAGGAAACTTGTGTATCATTTCAAATACCATGTGATCGAACGTTAAGTCATCCCTTGTGATGCTTATTTGGTGATCAAAATTACATCTTCATGATGCAAGAACTTGAAGAAAGACGAGATGATTTGTTAAGAAAGGTTGCCATAGAAGAAGACAAGGGTTTGCAACGGCTTGCTCAAGTCCAAGGATAGGTTTCAAGAGTATAAGGTGTTGGGTCCCAAGTGAATGATCTACTTAAGGCTATATCAACTCAGACTTAAAGATTGTGTTTGCTTGGATATTGTTCTAAGAATTTCATAGCAGGTTGTGATTATAGTAAAATGGTGTTGATGAAGTTGAACGACTTCTATCTAAAGGGGTTTTTGAAGTTTTGGTAGAGAAATTTCTTTTACCTAAGGTGGATAAAAAGCATATCCAAACCATACTTGGTTTGGATATAATGGGTGAAAGAGCATGGAATTGCCTCATGGTGGATGGACGAACAACTTTGGTTCTTTATGGTATGGAAGGAGTAGGCAAAACCACCCTCTTAGCACATTTCTTGATGTTGTGATATGGGTCGTGGTCGCTAAAGATTAGGAAAATGAAGGCGTTCAAGGACAAATTTTGGGAGGTTTAGGTCAGGACCAGGAATGGAAAAACAAACAGAAAAGGAGAAAGACTTCACAATAAATAATACCCTAAACATAAAGAAATTTTTTTGCTACTATTGGAGGATCTATGGAGCAAACTAGATCTGTAACTCGAGAAAATGGATCAAAGATCGTTTTCAAAACTCGTTCTAAGGAAATTTGCAAAGATATGGAGGTTGATATGAGATTGAAGTTGTATGCTTCTCACGGATCAAATTCTGGATATTATTTCAAAAGGAAGTTGGAGAAATACCACTAAAGACTCATCAAGATATTCCCAGATTTGCAAGAAAAGTTGCTGAAAAATGTTTGTGGCCTGCCACTTGCATTTAATGTCATTAGAAAAGCCATGACATGCAAAGAGGCCGTACAAGATGGCATCATGCGATAAATGTTCTAACTTCTTCTAGCCAAGAATTTTTTTTTTTTAATAATATGTTAAATTATATTCAAGAAAAATCTTTTGTACAACTAGTGTGGTCCGAAGATTAAAAAAGCTCAAAAATATTGGGAATGATGGTTTCGTTAAAACACAATCCCGAAAAACCCAATTGGGACAAAATCGGAATTAGGAAAAAGAGTACCATCATATCCCAAAGAGCTAAATACAAGAAGCTGAATACAAAGCCAAAAAGATACAAAAAAAGGAGCCAACTCGCCATAGAATCACTTCAATGCGGCATGACACTAAACCAAGTTTGTAGACCGTCCAAAAACTTCCCGTGCACTTTAAGAGTTGAGATCCTGTTCCGCATAAGTCTGTCTATTTCTTTGATGAGGGTGCTTGCATCTTTTGGTTGGTCGCCGTGACGTCTCTTGTTTTGCTCCTGCCATATAGAGTAAACCGTAGCTTGAAAGAGATACCTTAAGAGGAAGAGGTGAGTTCCTCCAAGGCCTGGACCGGTTAGAAGAGCAACAATGGAACTGAAGTGCGCTGTAAACCGCTGACGTAGAAGTCCCCTAGAGAGCTTGTCCCAGATTTGGGAAATAAACCTGCTGGAAAAGAAAAGATGGTCGCGAGATTCCAATATCTGGGTACAAAACCGGCATCCCAAGTCTAATCCTTGATTCCAAAGAGCCATACGATCGCCCGTGGACAACCGGTTATTGATCGCCAGCCATACGATAAAAGAGAATTTTGGAGTAGCCGAAGGAAACCACACTCCTCGGTGCCAGCCCGTAGGGGGCGCTTGCGTCCGGAGCTGAGACCAGGTGTGTTTTGAAGAGAACTCAGGCTTGAACACGTCTGACTTATGGCGCCAAAGATGAGTGTCTCGATCATCACTTCTAGTTGCTCTAATCTTGTCTATTTCCTCTTCAATTCCATTTAGAACCGTGCCTCTTCGTTGGCGCCTCCGATGAGTTGCAAAGACCTCCTCTAAAGTAGCTGTGAGCTTAATCCCCATATCAATACAGCCCCTATCTACCAGCCGGTTATGAAGCTGACCAAAGGTCGACCAATCATCAAACCAAAAGGAATAACTATCACTCTTTCTTACCAAAACTTTGTGGAAACTCTTAGCTTGATCTCTATATTTTATTAGCTTCCTCCAAATCCAAGAGCCAGCCATTTTGTTCATATTTATGGACCAGAATGAGCTTGGCCGGATCAGATTTCTCTTTATCCAATTCACCCAAAGAGAAGCTTTCGCTGAAACAATCCTCCAAATGAGCTTAAAGCAACTGACTTTGTTTGCCTCGGAAATAGACTTTAGTCCAAGCCCTCCCTCTTCCTTTGGCCTACAAATATCCGTCCATGCTATTTTTGATTTGCGGGGATTCAGATCAGGTCCCGACCAGAGAAAAGCGGAACAGATCTTCTCAATTTCTCTGATACAAGAACTACGCAAACGAAAAACAGCAATCCAAAAATTCGTTAGACTAGCAATAACATAAGTGAGAAACTGAAGTCTACCCACAAAAGAGAGGAACTGATGCTTCCATGATTGTATTCGGGAGCGAATCTTTTCGATGAGGGGCTGATAGTCCAGTTTGGACATTCTTTTAGTGAGTAGTGGAAGCCCTAGGTATTTAACCGGGAGAACTCCTATGCTCAGAGAAAAACGAGAAGCAATGTCTGAACGCTGTTGGGTGGAGACACCAGCTAGGAATAGATTTGACTTCTCGGGACTGATCCGGAATCCTGAGTATCTACCAAAGGCTTAAAAGATGTTGAGGATAGCAGCCACCAAATTCGGCTTCCCATCCGCAAATACCAAAATGTCATCTGCAAAACAGAGCTGAGTAACTTTCAAGGAACGACATCCTGGATGATAGCCGAACTGCCCTACACTCGCTGCATTATTTAACATCAAAGAGAGAAAATTCATAGTGATGACAAAAATATAAGGTGAAAGAGAACATTCCTGTCTTAGACCTCTGGTACTAGGGAAAAATCCAGCAAGCTCCCCATTTACTTGGACCGAGAAGAATGAAGCAGTGACGTAAAGCTTGAGCCAATGAATAAAGGCGGAAGGGATACCAAGAACAGAGAGGACGTCCATCAAGAAAGACCATTGAACCGAGTCGAAAGCCTTGGATATATCAATCTTTAAAGCACAGCGAGGGGCGATATTATCTTTATGGTAATCCCGCACCAGTTCTGAGGCTAGAAGAATATTCTCCATTAGATAACGGTCCTTAACGAAAGCAGATTGGTTAGGAGCAATAAAACCATCAAGGATTCTCTTGAGACGTTTGGCCAACAGCTTGGAGATAACCTTGTAGAGGACATTGCACCAGAAGATTAGGCAATAATCACGCATAGTTGTAGAGTCCGTCTTCTTTGGGATAAGAGCTCACATGGTGGAGTTTATACTTTTCGAGAGAAAACCATAAGCAAAGAAGGACTTCACCGCGACGATGAAATCTGTTCGTAGAATATACCAAGTTGCTTTATAAAACTCCATCGGATAGCCATCCGGACCTGGAGATTTATTCGATGTCATAGAGAAAAGAACCCCAGTTATCTCTGCTTCGGTAACATCCGAGACTAACATCGCTTTATCCTCACTTGAGCAGAAAAATGTGAGAAGCCTCTCCAGCTCCAAGGTGGTGACTCCTGTAAAATCCGTAGGATGGTGAGTAAATAAAGTACTAAAATACATGACCGCATCAGATTTGATGTCCTCCTTTGTAGCTAAAGTTTGTCCCTCGTGGTTCACTATTTCCTGAATCATGTTTCGCGCCTGTCTCTCTTTTACCGCATTATGGAAAACGCGGGTGTTCTTGTCTTCCACGTTTAACCAATGGAGCTTAGCTTTTTGTCTAAGAAAACACTCCTCAAGAACGTGGTCCTATCTAGCATAAGCTAGCGATTCGGCGGAACTAGCATCAGAGGAGGGCTAAGAAAGAGTAGCGTTCTGGCGAGCACAGATCTCCGCATAAGCTTCATCTGCTCATCTAGAGAGGTGATGGAGCTTTAGCCGACTTAGATTACGAATGAGAGGTTTGAGCTGCTTCAATTTCTTTGAGAACCTGTAAAGAGAAAAGGTAGAGAGAAAAAGGGGCGCCGTAGAAGCCCAGTACTCCACGACCATAGGCATAAACTCCTGCACCTTGATTATTGCGTTAGAAAATTTGAAAGAATTCTTAGGACGAAAAACCATACCATCCAAGAAGACAAGACCTCGAAGGTGGTCAGAGCAACCACCAACCTCGAATTTAGTGTGAGAGTGCGGGTAAGTGAGCATCCATGAATCATTTACTAGAACACGATCAAGCTTTTTGCAAATTAATTCCGAGTCCTGCTTGGTGCACCATGTAAACATAGGCCCCGTGAAAGCCATATCCGTTAAGGAACAATCCCGGACGGTCTCCTAAAAATCCAACATATTAGTAATGGTAGGAGTCAAAGTATTACCTGAATGTTTAGCCGATGACATGATATCGTTGAAGTCCCCAAGACAAAGCCAAGGCACTCCACAGAGGGATAGATTCCGCTGAAGAGTTTTGAGCTGAGTCCACAGTTGCTGCCTCTCATCAGCCAAATTTGACGCATAGACAAAGGTGCATAGGAACATAGGGGAGCAATCAACTTGAACAGAATAGGAGATCATTTGATCAGTTTTTGTTAAGATTCTTAGGTCCACTCTCTTATCCCACACCATCCAAATCTGTCCGAGGCGGTGGTGCTCATAGTTTGAGGCAAAAGACCAACTAGGAAAAGTCGTTGACGCCACAGCCGGAGCGCGAGCTTCTGTAACTCGAGTTTCTAACAGCCCCAAGTAATAGATGCTTTGAATGAATCCAGTTGTAGATTGTTGTTTGCTTTCTTTTCTTATTCAGACCTCATATATTCCAGAAGAAAACTGACATTAATGTTTTTTGTTTTGCTTCCTTCTTCCGATGCCACCAGGAACCGCGTCCAGTAGACGTTCTGATTTTGTTGAAGCTCCCAACTTTTTTGACTTTGATGTTCTGGTAAGGTACGGTCTTGCCCCAGGGTCATCACGATCAGAGTCCATCTTCACGGGAACAGGATCATTTCCAACAGTTTGGAGAGAGCTTGTACCTGGTGCGAGATCACTGTGTCCTGCACCTGGGAGCTTCAAAACAGGAAGCTTCGCTATTGTCGATAGCGTCGGCTCAGCAAGAGCTTCAACGTCATCAGCTGCTCTAGCGAAACAAGAGGTGGGGTCTGAAGATGTTTCAGAGCAGCGCTGCAACACATCTGGGGCTTCATCAACAGTAGCAAGCGAATATGTAGCAGAACCTGTAACTAAATCAGTTCGAGTGATCTGCTGTCCTTCATCTGCAACAGCTGCAGAAACTTGAAGCAGACTAGGGGTAACAGTAACTGTAATAGGTTTCAATATATGGAAAAAAATTCTTTTCATTTTGAAGTTCAATTATGATAGTTTAAAAGATGAAAAAGTCAAATTATGCTTTCTATATTGTTCTTTGTTTCTGGAAGATTATCAACTAGATAATGATGAGTTGATAGAGTATTGGACGCTGGTCTTGAGCACATTGGAGTGAAACATTTGAATGGAGCCCCATAATTTTTGTTAAATTATATATATATATATATATATTAAAATATTGGAAAGATATGGAAAAAGAGTAAGTTTCGTAGAGATTGTTACCAAAATATTGTGTGGGTCCTAAATCATTATTATTGAAATATTATATTAAATTATATAATAAATAAAAAAGGAAAACAATTGAAGTAACCTCCATTTGTACGTGACTTCTCATTTTCTTTTCTATTTTTTGATTTTAGAATTTTTGTTTTTTGTTTCATTGAAGAAAAGAAGAGAGTCAAGACTCAAAAGACGTCAATTTTGCTCAAAGACAACCAGAAATCGGTTTTTTTTTTAAGGTGAAAAACTATTTGAATTTTATTTGTATGTTTATTTTCTTTATTTGTGTTAATTTTTATCGTTAATGCATTCATTAAATTGAATAATTGGATTATATTATCATTTTCAGTTAAGAAGTATGATTTTGTTGATTACTAAATGTTTTGTATTTATAATCTGTAAACTACATAAAGATGAGTTCATTAACAATATATACGTCAGGATGTCAAAAAGGAGAAACGAAGAAAATAATAGAAGAATCGATTAAATCTCAGGGGTTTTCCTTTTTCAGTTATTTAAGGAAACCAAACACCCTTAGAACTATGAGGTTGATGAAATTCAGGAGGTTGATGGAACTGAAAAGGTTGTTAAAATTGATGAGGTTAGTGGAGTTGATAACGAGGATGAAATTCAAACTGAATGTGACAACAAAAAGCAAGAAGAGAATGGAAATAGGTTTGAGATTGATGATGAAGATGTCAATCAAAAGGAAGAGGATGAACACTTTGAAGAGTATGACTCAACTTTGGATATTATGGATCTTGCAAAATGGGGGAATGTTGATCAGAGGTTAAGAGACTATTTGGTTAAAAAAATCCTCTTGCACCACCATCTGAATATTATATATTTTGCCGAAATATTAGTGGTAGACATTTTTCTAATAGACATTACAAGAGATATTTGAAGAATGGAGATAGAAAAGACAGACGTTGGTTGATTTATTCAACAACATCACATAGAATCTATCGTTTTTGTTGCAAATTTTCATTCGGTATAAAGATACTACTCAACTAGAAAGCATTGGTTTCATGGATTGGAACAATGTTGTATTAAGGCTTAGCCAACACGATATTAGTCATGATCACATCATGTGCATGATCCAGTGTATGGAACTAGAGTTGAGGTTGCAAACGAATCAGGCAATTGATAAATGTGTCCAAGAGGAAATCAACAAAGAGAAGAATCATTGGAGAGTGTTGTTATTGAGATTATGTGCAGTGGTGAAGTATATGGCCAAGGTAATATAGCATTTCGGGGAACTAATATAAGTTGGTGATGATAAAAATGGAAACTTTCTTGGAAATATTGAAATGATTGGTGAATTTGATGCAGTAATGCGGGAGCATATTAGGCGAATTAAAAAGAAAAAAACTCACTACCATTACCTAAGCCACAAAATTGAGAATGAGGTAATATGAATGTTGGGATCTAAACTCAAGCTCATGATCATTAAGAAAATTGAAGCAGAAAAATACTTCTCAGTTATTCTTGATTGTACTCCGGATATTAGTCACAAAGAGAAAATGTCTCCTATTATTCGATGTGTAGATGTCTCGGTGGATCCAACTCATGTTGAAGACTTTTTTTTTCTCAAAGTTGATTATAAGTGAGGAAAATGACATTTTGAGCTACTTTGCAAGACATTGGATGGTCTTAATCTGGACATTGATGATGTAAGTGGACAAGGTTAGGACAATGTATCTAACATGAAAGGGCAAAACAAGGGAGTACAAAAGAGATTGCTTGATAGCAATCCGAGGGCATTTTATACACCATGTGCTTGCCATAACCTTAATTTGGCTGTTTTGATATCACCAAATCTTCTTAAAAGGCGATTTCATTCTTTAGGATCATCTAGGGTTTATATTGTTTTTTTCACCTTCTATGACTAGGTGGGAGATGTACAAAAAATGGTGAGAGGTATCATACTTAAATGCTTATCAAATACATGTTGGGAAAGTCATTTTCAAAGCATCAAAGCACTACGTTTTAAACCTCCAGAAATCCTAGATGTCTTACTTTAATTCGCAGAAAACAGTGATCATCCACAAGAGAGGAGTGATGTTGAATGTTTGGTATGGTTATATGGTATGAAATTCTATTTTTCGTGAATATGGTAAGCAAGACGCTACAGTATGAAGATATGGATATTGATGATACCATTGCTCAACTAAAAGGGTTAGTCTCATTTTTCCAAGTATAGAGAAACATGTTTTCAAGAAGCAAAAGGTGAAGGTTAAAAAGTTGGAGTTGACATTGATCTTTAACCTGTGTTTTAAAGAAGAGCAAGGGCCTTATTAGAAGAAAACATCACTATGATGAGGAACTAGAAAAAGTGATGATGTTGGACTCATTCTAAGATTGGAGAAGAATTTCTGAATTAGTTATTTCATCAAAATCGTGGATCAAGCTTCCGTTTCTTTTCAAGAGTATGAAAATATTTTTGGATTTTTATTTAGTTTACAAAGCTTGAAGATAGTTTGAAGACATCATGCATTAACCTTGAAAATTTTCTTAAGCATGGAGCGATTTCAGAAATTGATGGAAATGATTTAGAGAAGTTCTACCAAAGGATTTGAAGAACACTGCAGAAGTATTGGATTTTTTGAAGAGATTAAAGGATTGTTATCCAGATATATGGGTTGCTTATAGGTTAATGCTCACTATTCCAGTTTCAGTTGCCTCGGCTGAAAGAAGTTTTTCTAAGTTGAAGTTGATAAAGTCTTACCTACAGTCGATTATGTCACAAGAAAAGTTAAAACGGATTATCTATGTTATCGATTAAAAAAGCCTGGTTAGAAACCTCGATTATACAAGTTTGATAATTGATTCCGCAGAGAAAAATGCAAGAAGGATTACTTTTCAGAATCATTTTTTTAAAGATATTATTATACTCTCTTTTTTGAACGTGAGTTTTGTAGAAACTGATTTTCTTTTTTCTCTATTAAGTAATTAAAGAACAGTTTTTCTATACTATGAAAACTGAATATTAATTTACTTGTTTCGTTTAGGGCCCTGAATTTTCTCATGACCGGCTCTGCCAAGGTCATGATATAATTGGCTTGTTAGTTCATGCACAGTTACTGATGGATGGTGTATTCACAACAAGAGTGAAAAAGTATGATGTTATATGTGAGATGCTTCTTTGGATAACATCTAATTTTGGAAACATAATGAAAACCTTTGTGTGAAATCTGGTGCACAGTTACACAAGATACCAAAGAACATTAATTGGGAACTTGTGCGAAGGAGTCTTGATTGAGTAACCAGATTGTGGAGATATCTTGCAGTTCTAACTGTCCAAACCTTTCAACCTTATTACTACGGAAAACACAAGTTAGTTGAACTTGTGCCAGCACTTGTGGTTTTAGATCTTTCGCAGAACAAAAGACTTATTGGATTGCAGGAATAAGTTATTAACTTTAGAACTTTGCAATATCACAACTTATAACATAGAGGGATAAAATGGTTACCAGTTGGTTTGAAGGAGTTGAGGAAGTATTGTTGAGATAGCAACAAGTTTACCAAATCTTCAAGTATTGATATTATTTTACTCTCGCATCTTTCTCATATAATCGAATTATTAGTGAAGCAAGAAAGCTACACCTGCCCAGATTTCTAGTTACAAGTTGGGAGATTTCTGTATTGATGATAGATTAAGAGACGACTTACAACACTTGGAGCACTTGAAGTTTTTAACAACAACTATAGAGGATGCCTTGATTTTAGAAAGGATGCAAAGAGGCTGACTGGCGAGTAGTACTCGAGGTTTATGTCTCAGAAATATATCAGCACTTGTTGTAGTATTAAACACGGTAGGTAGCTCTGTGTGGTCTTCAACGACCAGGAATTATAAATTCCAAAATCTCTTAGATAAAGATAGATTGGGAAATAGAAGAAAAAGGGTCACCAATGAACATTCTTCCTTGTTTAAACTCTTCAAGCTTCAAGAAGAACCTCGCCATTGTTGATATAGTCAATGTGGAAGGTCTAAGGGATTTGACATGGTTGTTTTCTAAAAATCTTAGGGATTTATTTGTGCAGAAGCCATCAAACATAGAAGAAATAATAGATAAAGAGAAAGGAAAGAGTATTAGCAATGTGCATTCAAATATTATTGCACCCTTTACCAAACTGGAGTTCCTTAAAGTAAGTTGTTTGAATCAACGAAAGAAACACAGTTGGATCATCCTATTCTTGCAAACCTAAGAGAATTTGTTTTCGTAAACTGTCCAAAGCTTTCCAATGCTGCCACTAAATTTTTGAGACACGTGCAGGAATAAACCTAGCTGATTGTCTCGCTCGTACAACACCTTTCCAGAGGGCCAAGCTCTTACTAATCTGGTCAGAGAATTAGTTGTGGTAAACTCTAGTTTGGTTTTCTCACTATTTATGTGGGTGCATGATCTCAGCGTTGATATAGTTTGTGACTTTTTGTTTCAATAACCTTGTTGTCTAGTTAAATTTCTCAAAGTTGGAAACTCCTTTCAAAATAATGTAAATTCAAAAACTTGTCAGTTTTTTTCTTCTTTTGTTATGTTTGATGTCATCTCCTCATATCCAGATTCAACTATAATTTCAAGAAACGACCTCGAGATTGTGAAAGAAGTAAAATCTCTTTCCGTATAATCGTCATTGAAGTTCACAATTCATTATGAACATGAGGTTTGGCCTTTAGCTTGGCTTCACTAGAAGATTTTGTGATTACCAATCGTTGGGAGAGGTTCAATGAACCATATCCAGGTAAGGTGTGCTCAAGTTCACAATTATGAACATAGTATTTGGCCCTTGGTTGTTGGATTCGCTTCTTGTAGCATATGCAGATATTTTGGTATCTTACCAAAAATTTTCTTCATAATTCCTCTAATTGCACTAACTGCATACTCAGACTCCCAAACTTGAGAATAAGTTAGTTTGCATTCATACTCTGTACGAATAATATTAATGATAGTTTGCATTCATACTCTGTCCAATTGTTCTTGTTGAAGGTGTCCTACGGAGTTTCTTTTCTTTGAAGGAGCATATGTATGGTTACCCACATACTTGTTGACTTTGAAATAAGTAGACAAACACTCAACACAAAAACTCCATTTGCAAACACTATCTATACACCAAAAAACTCTGATCAGATTTTGTAACCTTGTAATCACATTTATACTCCATCGCATAAATTTCCATAGTTGCATGTAACTTCCTTACTTCTGAATTATTGCCCTTTAATTACCATCAAATCTACCACTGTAAATCCAACACCATCACCAGTTTTGGATGATTTATCTTTCGATTTATATGTATTCACCAATACTGCTGAATCGTGTAGTTCCTTAGCATCATCGTCTCCATCACTTAAATCATGTGGCTCTTAATTCAAATCAAATTGACTCTATTCCTACGATCATTAACTTATCTTTAAACGTCACACAACATTAAAATATTTATTTGCTTTTTAAATACGCAAGAAAATCAACATTAGAATATGTGGGTAAATCATTGAATTACACATCAACCATAGACTCTTATATTTACAAAAATAGGTATAGATGACAAATTTTCAAACATATATCATTTATTTCCAATTTTCCTAATAATTAATAAGCAAAGAGAAGATCTTTGGTCAACCGGAAGACATGCCATTTCAAAGACTACAACTCCTTCACTTGCAAGATTTGAGTGACAGGTCATCGGAGGCCTCTTTCTTCCTTCATCATACAAAAATCTGTCATATTTGAATGTCCAAGCCTGGCGAAACTTACATTGCAATCTAAAAGTGACAAGGGACATATAAATAACCTTCGTGGCTTCTTATACAGACAGAAAAACTGGATTGAGAGATGAACAAGAAGGTCAAGCTACTAAGCAACAATTTTCTCCAAGCTAAAACACAAAGATTTGACGCAGAATTAGGTTACATTTTCCAGTTCGTAAGGCTGAGGAAGAATGAGCATAAAAATGGCATAACAAGAAGATGCATAATACAACAGACTAACAGGATCAACAAGCTTAATCATACGAAACACATCATTGACAGTGACTCAAAACGAGAATATAAGCTCTGGCTAGACTCTAGCCTATATGACCTGTTGGACAGTTTTTATTGAATTAACCTTTTGATGAGCTCGTTCAGTCATAGCAGTTAACAATGGGCGTCTAAGTAAAACAAAATAGTTTGAAACAACCGCAGGGATATGATACTAGTATTAATTCAGAGAGTGAAAACTTCATTAACCGCAAGGGGTTTAGAAACCAAAGAAACCTACAACAATTCTTCAAATATCTTTCTCAAGTGTGACAATTCTACGAAGAAAAACACACTACTTCTTTGCATAAAGTAGAGAAAGAGGACAAAATGATAATGAGCACAAATCACTGGTCTCCAGGAAGTGACTTGATGATGTCAGAGTCACCTGAAATATCGCACAAGTAAAAATCCAGATTTAACATTGTATGTGTAAGATTAGTCTTAAAGATATTAGACTGTGGAGGAGTGTGTTACCTGGGTCAACTATGCTGAGGCAAGACACACGGAAGTATTTACCGCAGGCAGTACCCAGATCAACATTGTCTACAAGTAAACAAGTACAAGAAATAATCAGGTAATGAAACAGTTTACACATTTGCAGAAACTCATAAATCAAGCAGTTTCTATATTCACTGAAAGCATAAGCAAAGATTAAACAACAATCTCACTGGTTCTCACTGAATTGATAGCGAACACCACAAAACACAGAACAATCACTGGTTCATATAGTAAACCGATATGACAAATGTGTTCAAGCTTTTACTACTATATTGAAACAGTTGTATAAGAATCACCTTTATGCATGATTAGGAATTACACTATATCAATATAATACATACAAGAATTTGGGAACGGATCATCTGAGCTTCATAGTCAAATTCATCAGGATAATTTGTATTTTCAGCACTATTATATAAAAAAAGTTAGCTTCTACTTCTTAATCATATCGGAAATATAAGACATAAACTAAAGAATCACCTATATGCAAACCTATATGATATGGTACAACATTCAAACCACCTAAATACAGTTGAGTATAGTTTGTTCATGAAAGCTACTTACTTCCATTGTAGTGATGAACTCCAACTTTAGCAAGCATAGCATAGTACTCAATCTCAGACCTCCTCAACGGTGGACAATTGCTAGAGATCAATATCAGCTTACCTACACAATCCAAGAAACAACAACAATTATTTCAATAGATTACACAAATAATCTAACAAAACAACGAACACAAGATGTTTATTTAACCTTTGGAGCTGCGAAGGGATTTGAGAACAGATTTGTAACCAAGAGTGTATTTGCCACTCTTCATCACCAAAGCTAATCTGCTGTTGATTCCTTCATGAGACTTCTTCTGCAAGTTTATACCCACATTAGAACTGGATTCATACGATCAGGAGACTCAAAATTTCAATGAATTGTGATTTAGATCGAGAAAAATTATACCGTCTTCTTAGCTGCAACCATCTTCTTCGCCGGATTACTGATAATATTTGGCAGAAACAAAGCTGGAGAAATTAGAATTCGGTGAGGATCGAAGTGAGAATAGTGGGAGAGGAATCGGGTTTTTTTACCTTGGTTGGCTTTGGGTTGGGTGGCGCAAAATGAGAAGAGAGCAAAAGGAGGAGACGACCGAGGAACCTTAGGGTTTTTGAGAGACAATTAATTCGCACAAATTGGGCTTTAATAAAGCTGGGCTTTCATGGTACATACTGTTGCTTATATTTTTGGATAATCAATTATAGTTTTTATCATCGTAAGAAAAAAATCATTAAAATCCTCAGGCTATCTCGATTTGGCCATTTAAATTCCAGATTCACGGCGGATTGACCTCCTTTTCAATTTATTTGGATGAATTTTTGAAAAGTAAGACATTTTTTTTATTTCACGTAATTTTAATACTAATCCGGATCTTTTTGGCACGAAATGTTAAACTTTTTTTCAATATACTACTTATGTAAATTTTTATCTCTGATTTAGATTTCTGAACCGTTTTAAATAATTTGTATGTGGTAACCAAAATTAAAAATTTCCAGATTTTTTTAGACATTTAAATTGAAAACGGATACACAAAGATCAAACATTTAGAAATGCAAAAATAATTCTTTTAAAGGATTTTAAGAATTATACATATACTTCGGGGATGTATTCAACATAAAATTTAAAATAATTTGAATGTTAGTGAGTATTTAGATAATTTTGATGAATTTTGGTGAATTAGAGAAATTATTGTTATTTGTTATTAAGATTATCTACAATTTCATCTAAAACTATGAAATTTGATATTTGTATTTTTTGCAGTAGATATATGTAATTTTTAACTAACAAACAAAAATTGTTTATTTAATTTCTTGTGATATTTTACATGTTATTACATATTAAAAGTAAGTATTTAATATAGATTAGATGATATTAATATAGAAGAATGTAATTCATCTATATATATATATATATATATATTATGAATTGAAATTAATTTGATTGAGTATGAAGTGTATAGATAATAAAAATTTATATTTAGATAATAGGTATTGTGTATTTATGTTGTTGATGATGTGGTTTTAGAGCACGACTTGGGATCAGTCGTACGTCAAAAGTCAAAGGTTTCGGGTAATTTGCAGGATTCAGGATTTGGCTCAGACTTCAGAGGTTCAAAGAAAGTGTCGACGGGTTTAGGGATATCGTTGAGAACAAAGCATGCGGTTTCAGAAACAGAGTTTGGGGTGTCGTTGGTTCCGGTGACAGGGTTGGTTCAAGACTGAGGCTCTGCATCAGTTGTTAATTATGGGTTCAGAGGTGGTGTGGTTTTAGTGGAAAAGTCGTTAATTCAGAGTCGGGTATTTCAAAGGCAGAGACAAAGACATCTGGAGCTCCGGAATCAGAGTTGGGTGCAGGGTTAAAGGTTGCAGGTTCAGGGGAGGGAGTAGTGTCTGCATTTTCAGTGGATATGTTATCGTTTTTAGCCGGTTAGAAAAGCTATGCAGTTGCGGTAGGATCAAATGTTGAGCAGATTCCACCATGTGTTTTATCAAATGGTTTGCTGCAAACAGAGGCTTTGAAAAATGTAGTTACAAAAAATGCAGGTGGCACAAGTGGTGATATGGATGCACCTTCTATAGTACAAGCTAAGGATTCTCGTAAATCCTATCTCTCAATAGTTCTGTAGCAACAATCTTTGTCAAAACATGATCTATCAATTGCTGAGGAAGATGGTAATCAAGTAATCATGGTTCGAGATGAAATAATCAATGATCAAATTCCACTTTGGGATGATCTGATCATTGGAAAATTTCCCTAGGTTGCTCCTCACATAGCAAAAATTCACGTCATAGTGAATAAAATATGGTGCTATGGAAACAAGAACATCAAAATTGATGCTTATGTTGTCATCTCTACAACGGTAAAATTCAAGATACATGATAGGTCGATTCACGAAAGAGTGCTACGTAGAGGAATGTGGAACATTGCGGATAGAACAATGATGGTTACAAAATATGGACCAGTTGTGGAAGAAGATCAGTCAACTTTGCATAAGATGCCTTTATGGGTTTCTATCAAAAAGATACCAGCCTCTTAATTCTCGTGGAAGAGATTGAGCTTTCTATCAAGCGCAGTGGGGGAGCCCAAATGTCTTCATCTTGATACATAGCTCTGTACAAAGTTTGATGAGGCTAAGGTGTTCATTGATGTTGATTTGACAAAGCCTCTACCAGATTCTTTTAGATTTAAGACGAGGCATGGAATGGTATCAGAAGTAACTTACTTGTACCCATGGTTGCCTCCGAAGTGTAATTTTTGTTACAAGTGGGGGCATACATATGAAGCTTGTATAGCTAAATCAAATTCAGAAACTGTCCCAAGAATTCTAAAACGAGGAGAAGAGTTAGGCGTGGAGTCTGAAAAAAAATCACTCGGCCTCTATTCTAACTGATGACGCGTGTGCAATGATTTTAAACGCGGTTAGCAAGCTGGCTAAACCAAATAAAAGTTTATCAAATCATGTATATGAAGATGCATAAGTAGCTGGTAAATCTATAAACCCGTTGGGTAGCTCACTGGTGGAAGTATCATTGACATAGAATATTTTAGATGTAAAAATTTATCAGATCCTTGTATGTGAAGATGCACCTGTGTGTGCTGGAGATAAGGCTGTTTAACAAAATGCTAATCAACTGACGAAGGTTGGAAGAGGAGAGGTGACTGGAGTTGAAGAGTTAAATAATGATGGCTGGTCTTTAGTTTCTCCAAGAAAAGGAAAACATGTTGGACAGAAAATTGTTTCGGAGCAACCTATATTAGGTTCACCATCTCGATTTCAGTTCTTGTAGTTGAGGAGGACGAAAGTGTGGAAGAGCGAGGACATAGTAAGCTGAAAACACCACTGGTTCAGAGACATGATTCCTTTGAGAAAGAAGTGGGGGAGTTTTGCTCAAAAGTTCCCAGCATTCGACCTTCACTCCCGAGGGCATCCAAGGTGATGGGAAAAAACAAGGGAGAGGTGAATAGTCAAACGACTAAGGAAGTAATTCCTGGGGCTTTGAAGAAAAGGGTCCAGAAAAAAAAAACTTAAACATCGGGTTTCTTCTAGAACGTTCGAGGTTTTAACAAAAAATCAAAGCATTATATTATTCGAGATTGGGTAAAAAATAATTCTCTGCAGTTTGGGTGTTTGTTGGAGACAAGAGTCAAGGAGAGTAGCACGCAGAACATTGTAAGTTCTGTTTTTTATGATTGGTCTTTCATGTCTAACTACGATTCTCATAGGATGGGGCACATTTGGATGATGTGGAAGGATAATATTCGGATGACACCAGTGTATAAGGTAGTCAAATGATTACTTGTTGGGTTCTGCTGGATGGTGAGACAGAAAAATTTCTATGTTCATTTGTGTATGCGTCTAATTTTGTAGAGGAAAGAAAGAAGCTGTGGGAATACTTTAGATATCATCATAATTTACCGCTCATGAAAAATAAACTATGGATGATATGTAGGGATTTTAATGAGATTCTAGATGGGGAGGAGCATTTGAATTTTGCTGGTTCACAAGGAGTTTTTGTTGGAATGAAAGATTTTTAGACTATAACAAGATATTTTTCGTTATTTAATCTTATTTAACATGGTCTGTGTTTTACTTGGTGTAATAAGCGAGAAGACGGACTGATATGTAAGAAGTTAGATAGAGCCTTGGTGAATCATTGTTGGGTACAACAGTTTCCGACGTTTTATGTAACGTTTGATTTGGGGGGTTGCTCAGACCATGCTAGAGGAATGTTTTGTTTGGGTGCAGCAAGTGTCAAAAGAAAGAAGCCGTTTAAGTTCTCGAATGTACTCGCCAACTTGCCGTAATTTCATAGCTCAGTTGGAGAGTTTCGAAATAGTACAGACCTGATGTTTGTCTCTACGTCATCGTTTTTCCAGCTATCAAAAAAGCTAAAAGCGTTGAAGCCGTTGATGAGAAGATTGGGTAAAAATACATTTCAGATATAGTCAAGCGAACTAAAGATGCCCATGAAGATCTATGTAATAAGAAAACGACAACACTTGAAAATCCAACAGCTTAGAAATCAGAAGAGGAAAATTTAGGGTTTAAGAAATGGGAATTTTTAGCGGGTTTGGAAGAGGGATTTCTTAAGCAAAGTCAAAACTGCATTGGTTGAATGTCGGAGATCAAAATAACATGTTTTCCATAAGACAATGGAAATTCGTAAATTGCAAAATTCTATCATAAAAATTATTTCCAGCGAGGACAAATACTAAAAACAAGTGACTGGATTAAAGGAGAAACAAAAAGACATTTCCGAGATTTTTTAAGCCATTTGCCCACGAATTATCAGGGGGTTTCTCTTGAGTATTTACAACAATTACAGACTTTTAGATGCTCGGATATAGATATGAACATGCTAGAGAAAGAAGTTCTAGAGGAAGAAATCAAGCAGGTGCTGTTTTCAATGCCCAACAATAAATCTCCCGGTCGGGATAGTTATACTAGTGAATTTTTCAAGAAAACATGGTCGATACTGGGTAATGATTTTATTGTTGATATTAAGTCATTTTTCATAAAGGTTTTTTACCCAAAGAAATCAATGCTACAATCCTAGCTCTTATACCTAAAAAGAAGAGGCAAAGACAATGAAAGATTATCGGCCTATCTCCTACTGCAATGTGTTATACAAGGTAATCTCGAAAACTATCGCTAGTAGACTAAAAGTTATTCTGCCAAAGTTTATTTTCTCGAATCAATCTGCGTTCATCAAAGATCGATTATTAATAGAGAATGTCCTCCTAGTGACGACGATAGTAAAGGACTAGTATAAAGAGTCAATATCACCTCGTTGCACAATGAAAATTGATATCTCGAAGGTTTCGATTCAGTGAAATGGGATTTTCTTCTAAAGGTTCTTGAGACTCTAGGATTTCCGGAGAACTATATTCACTAGATTAAGGTTTGTATCTCAAAAACTTATTTTTCAGTACAAGTAAATGGCACATTAGCAGGATTATTAATAGGGTCTTCGTCAAGGCTGTTCACTTTCGCCGTACCTATTTTTCATATGCATGAATGTTTTGTCAAAACTCTTGGATAATGCAGTGACCCAGAAAAGACTTAGGTATCATCCTAAGTATAAAATTATTACATTAAAACATTTGTGTTTTGCGGACAACTTGATGGTTTTTGTGGAGGGGCATAAACATTCTGTGGAAGGGATTATTTGAATTTTTGATGAGCTTGATGTGCTATCGGAACTGAGAATTAGTGTGGAAAATCAACTTTTTACATGGCCGGATTGTCAGAGATTAAGCAAGCAGAATTTTTACAGCATTTTCCATTCGCACAAGGTCATTTGCCAGTATGGTATTTAAGGTTGCCTCTCCTAACTAAACAAATGACCATGTCTAATTATTCTATTCTAGTGGAGAAGTTGAGAGCTCGAATGAATTCTTGGACAGCTCAACATTTATCCTATGCTGGACGATTGCAATTAATAAGGTCAGTTATCTCGGGAATAATAAATTTTTGGATTGTAGCATATCGGTTACCTAGTGGGTGCGTTAAGGAGATCGACCAACTATACTCTGCTTTTCTATGGTCTGGGCCTAATTTAAATACAAAGAAAGCTAAGATAAAGTGGTTAGATGTATGTCGTCCTAATCATGAAGGAGGACTTGGTATCTAATCGTTGAAAGAGGCAAACTGACTTGGTATCCAATCCTTGAAAGGTCGGGTGTTTAAAGCTCTTATGGTGTATATTTTTAATAACGGATTCATTGTGGGTTAAATTGATTTCAAGTTATATTCTCAAACAGCAATCACTCTGGTCGGTAATGAAAACTCGAGTATGGGTTCTTGGATGTGGAAGAAATTGTTGAAGTACAAAGATAAGGCAAAACAGCTCTATAAGGTCAAAATACGGAATGGTATCAAAGCGTTTTTCTAGTTTGATAACTGGAGTCCTTTAGGATATTACACGTAAGAGAAGGTATATTGACATGGGAATTCCAGCACAAGCCTCTGTTGCTACTGCCAAAGCAAATCGTCACAAAAAGACATCATAGGTGCGAGTAATATAACTAGATCGAAACAGTCATTGAGAAAATTACTATCAGGAAAAAGGATGATTTATCTTTATGGCGTGGGAAAAAAGATAATTATCTTCATAAGTTCAGTACAAAAATCACGAAATGACTGGTTCATGATCCTCAACCGACTGTTGATTGGTATAAGGGTGTTTGGTTCACGAAAGCAACACCTAAATACTCTTTTATAACATGGCTAGCTATCAACAATCGCCTATCAACGGGAGATCGAATGCAGGCTTGGAGCTCGGGGCAAAGCACCAGCTGTATTCTCTGTGGATATTTAAATGAATCGCGTGATCATCTATTTTTTTTTATGTAGGTACTCAGCTGCAGTTTAGAGTTCACTTATACAGAGGCTGCTTGGAAATGAGTTCACACTTGTCTGGAGCCGATTAGTTACCATGTTAACTAAATCCAGTTAAAACAATACTCATATTTTCACTTATAGATACGCTCTCCAAAACAACGATTTACCATATTTGGAAGGAGCGTAGCGGTAGACGTAATGGAAAAGCATCTTCAACTCCAGCTCAACTTCACAAAATCATTGATAAAAGCGTAAGAAATCGATTCAGCTCTCTCCATAACCAAGGCGACAATTCTTACACTGATGGTCTCACTCTTTGGTTCAAAAATAGTCACATTAATCACCCGTCTAGCAAAGCACTCCGACAGCACCTTCAGCATTTTTCAGCCACTGTTTTATTTATTTTTTCTTATTGATTTTTCAACTCTTTCGAAAGTGTGTTGTACTCTTTTTTCCAAAAACTGGTTTTATCCCAATTGGATTTTCTATTTTTTCGTTTTAACGAAGTAAGCACAACATTCGCATAAACATTCGCATAAATTGTAATAAATTGTAACGAAGTAAGCACAACATTCGCATAAACATTCGCATAAAAGTTTCAAACAAACATTCGCATAAATTGTAAAAAAAATTCTCTGAATATAATTTAAAAAATATTCAAAAAGGTATGAGAATAAATTAATCATAATAAATTTATTTACGTGATTTAGATTAAAAATCTAAATTTGTAATACATTAACGATCTATAAATATTATACTTTATTAAAGCAACAACAAATGATATGATTTTGTATACTTCATTTTGGTAGTTTTATTCTCTCTCTCTTTTGTCGTCTTTGATTATGATAAACGTGTTTCAGAAACGAAACACAACCAAGGTCTCTGTAACAAGTGAAAGAATCAGAGCATCGAAATATTCAATTATAGGGGTTAATTTTCTGCTTTGTATTCGTATGATTTTGTAAACTGCACCGGATACAGACAATGTTTTACAAATACAAAAACATCTATAAATTAATATTAGATAAATTAATAAACACTATAAAATAGTAAAAAAATTTCGTCAAAGTCGTAACATTATAAAAATTAACAAATTTGATAAGATAATAAGATAATATTTGTAAAAAATTTCTATATAAATATATAGTCCCATTAGTATCATAAATTAATAATTATATATACATATAATATAATATAAAGTTTTAGTTTTTTTTTTAATTTAAATATTGTTAGATCTCATCTCTAATTTTTATTGTATCAAACAATTGTTGTATTGTGTTTCAAACTATAGAGTTGTAGTATCGCATATAAATTCGTTATCAAAGTAGCTAATATTTCTTATAAGTTTTCAACCTACGAATATGCATCATTTTTATTTTTACAGTCTTGGAAGTTGTTAAAATATGATAGTTGAGGTTATTAGTGATAAATTTAAATTTATGTATGTTGTTTGCATAATTGAATTCATAGGTAGCTTTTGTATTTATAGTTAAAAAGACTTTTTCTTCTAAATATTGGATATTCAAAATATTGTCTAATTTTATTTAGATCAAATGATCTCAACATCAACTCAATTTTTTGAGAATTTATAGTAAACTTTTAAATGATGAATCGATTAAAACTAATATCTTTAGAAATTAATAGATATTAATTTATAGATAAATTAATAACACTATAAATTAATAAAATTTCAGAAAACCAACTTTATTAATTTATAGATGTTTGAGTGTATTTAGAAAATCAAATAAAAAGTAGCTATAACGCAAACCTTTTTGTTTCTTAATCTGAAATGTTACAAAATCAACCACCTTTTTGTCATAGGATAAATTAATATCACTATAAATTAATAAAATGTCAAAGTCCCAATATTATTAATTTATAAAAGTTTTAGTGTATTTAGAAAATCAAATTAAAAATAGCTATAATACAAAGTTTTTTGTTTCTTAATCTCAAATGTAACAAAATCAACCACATTTTGTCATTGGAACACTTACCTCTCTGTCACTATAACGTAAATCTCGTTTTGTGTAAGAGAAATAACATACGAGAAACAAAGTAGAAAAAGAAAGCAAACACAAAATTTGTTAACTTGGTTCAACCTATTGGTGTGATAGAGTCTACGTTCGCGACCGGATTCAATCTTTTTTTGAATATATAAAATTATATTCAGAAAAATGTTTTACAACAAATGTAATCCAAAAGCAAAATACTAATTAATTAAAAAATATAATAAAACGCTCTTAAATGGAATTTTATAAATCTGAGATGAAGTTATACAGCTCAAAACCAAAGCAACAAGAGAAAAAAAAAATCAAAGATGAATAATTTCTTCTTTCACACAAATTTTGCAAGTGTTTCTTGACTTAATTTGATAAAGAAGATGATTCACATGGTATTTATATCCAACCAAAAAAGTGAAACCCTTTGTCGCGATCAGAATCTTTACCTCCATATCTTCTTTCTTCAAAACGCAATGTTTCACGCATAACTAAACCAGTTTTGAACAAAAGCAAACCAGATATAACCATCTTGTCTCAATTTCAGCCTAAACATCAAGCCAACATCCAAACTGAAAATTGAATCACCCACCCCAATTATACGTCAACATTCTCCACCTTGATTAATATTTCATCTCTTCTCCATAAAGTACACTTACTTCGGATTTAATACATCATCCATAGTGAATCAACCTTAGAAGCTCTAAGGCATACTCAACCTTCTTCACTGGAATACCCTTGGTTAGGATATCCACATGATTCCTTCAGGTGTGAATTTTGTTTACTTCAACCTCCTCTGCATCAATAACATCTCTAATGTAATGGTATTTGAGAGCCACATGCTTGGTACTCTCATGGAATACATTAATCTTTGAAAAACTGATAGCTGACTAAGAATACCACCAAATTAATACTTTTTCTTCTTCAAAACCCAATCCACTGATCATATCCTTAACCACAAAGTTTCTTTGACTGTCCTAGTTAATGATATGTACTTAACCTCTATAGGAGATAGTGCCACAATTGGTTGCAAACCTGACTTCCAGTTGACAGTGTTACCTCCCACAGTGAACACATAACCACTGATTGATCTTCTTCTATCAAGAATTGCTGCAAAGTCTGAGTCATAGTAACCTTGAATGTTGAAGTTCTTGTCTCTCATAAAAACACCAAGTTCAAATCTGATGATCCTTTAATGTATCTCAACAACCATGTAACTGCTTCCTAGTGTATAATTCATGGTTTACTGTTATATCAGGTCGTGTCCTAACCATTGCATACATGATGCTATCAAAAACACTAGAATTTAGAAACCGGTATATGTCAATACACTCCAAAAACATTCTGAATAGTAGATAGTTTAAAATGCCCACCATTGGGTGTGTTTATAGTCTTTGCCTCATTCATTTTAAACTTCTGAACCACTCGCTCTAAGTAGCTCGACTGAGACAAGTACAACACACCTTCCTTTATGTCTCTCTTAATATCAATCCCCAAGATTATGCTAGATGCACCCATGTCATTCATTCAAATTATGAACTTAAAACCTTATTGAGTTCGTTGATCTTTGTCATTTCTTTTGCTGCCAAGAGCATATCATCAACATAAAATAACATATATACCATTCCAAGATCAACTTTTCACATAAATACAAGACTCATGACCACTGCTTTAAACTTCTAGTCCATTATAAACTGATTGAACATCTTGTTCCACAGTCTAGGTGACTGTTTCAAGCTATACATATACTTCGTCAATAAACATACTTGAACTTTTTCTTTGTTTACTTCAAAACCCACATGTTGTTCCATGAATAGGTCCTACTCTGAATTTCCATGAAGAAATGTAGTTTTAACATCTATTTGTTCCAGCTCCAAATCTTGGTTCACCATAGCCAACATCAAGATCCTTATAGAGAAATGTTTTACCACAGAAGCAAATACTTCTTTATAATATATGTGCATTCTCTCTGTGTAAAACTTCTTGCCACTAACATGGCCTTGTATTTTTTTGGTGCCACTTGACTGACCAACCTCCAAGATTTTTCTCAGTCGCTTGTGTTGATTGAAACTTCATACCCTTGAATACATAACCTTCATGAAACACAATATTTCTGCTCACCACCCATATTTATGATTCCAACAACCAAACTTTATACCCTTTAATTCCTTGTGGATAGCCCAAGAAAATTCTTCTTAGAACTCTTGGTTTAAACTTCTCTTGATCATGGTATACATAAGAAATTGAACCAAATCTTCTAAGATGCTTGTAACAAAGCGATCGATTGATCAAGTATGTTGCACTAGCAGCTGCCTTTACCCACATCTCTACATCAAGTTCTAATTCATTCAACATACATATAACATTCTCCATAATTATCTTATTCATTCTCTCTGCAACACTAATCTTCCGTGGTGTGTAAGTGCAAATCTGATGACTCTTAATGTCGTGTGTTATTCAGTACTCATCAAACTGTGTTGCAACATTCCAGGTCATTGTGATTTCTTAAAACTTTAACCTTCTTCTTAATCTGGTTTTCAACAAGATATATCCATTCACAAAATATGTCAAAGGTTTTATCTTTAGTTTTTAAGAACATCAGTCACACTTTCCTTATTATGTCATCAATAATACAGAGAAACTACTGTTTCCCTTACAGAGATGATGTCACTATAAGAGAATTTGTCAATCCTGTGTCTTCCCACATTGAAAAAGCTTCTTGGATTTTCCCATCACACAATGTTTACGAAATAAAATCTCTTTAAGTTCATTCCTGTCGATTAACCGTTTTCCAATCAATACTTTGAGATTATTAATACTCATATGCCCAAATCTGATGTGCCATAGAGTTGTCTTGTCTGTCTTTGTCTCAGTATTGCAGTTTTTCGACTGAACAGTCTCTCCATCAAATATATAAAGGCCATTTAATAAGATTACCCTAAAGCTCAATCTTATTAATTTTGTCATACCTGACTTTACCATATCCACCTTCATGCTTATACCCAAGTTTGTCCAGAGTTCCTGTGGACATAAGATTTCTTCTAGATTTGGCACATACCTGACATTGTGCAACACCTTTATTGATCCTACATGTGTGTTGATTCTAATTGACTCTTGTCCTTGTCACTGAACTGTATGGTCATCACCCAACGAGGTAGTAGTGTTGTCATTATCCTATAGATCAAGAAACTAGTCTCTACGAGATGTCATGTGAAACATACACCCAGAATATCTAAACCCACACATCTTTAACACTATAATCATCCATTCTTACTGCCTATGAGACAACTATTTTTTCTATGATAAATCCAACTTCTCCATGATCTTCACTTTCATACTTCTTCTTTATATCATAACAGTCATTCTTTGTATGAATTTCCTTTACATACCTTTGTCTTAGAGCTTGACTTGTTTATGCTCTTCTCATTTGAATCTCTGATACCTCTAGAAATTGGTCTTCCTCTTTCTTTTGTTTACAAGCTAGCTGCAAGGCTTTTGTATTCTCTTTTAGCTTCAAGAATTTTTATTTCTCTTGAACTTGTTGTAGATATTACTTTTTCCAAAGTTAGTGAATCCCTTCCATACTTCAAAGTATGTTTCAGTTGATCAAAACTAGATGATAAAGACGTCAAGAACAAGATAGCTTGAACTTCATCAGAAAAATTTACATTAAGACTACTCAGTTCTACAATAACCTTTGGGAGATGATCTACGTTATCATCCACACTCCTCGATTAAACCATCTTAAACATGTAAACCTTGAGTTGTAAATAGATCATGTTTGGTAAGTTAATTTCCATGTACAATCGATGCAATGTAGACAAGATCTCAGCTTATCATATGCTTGATAGAACTATCAAACATCAAGATGTTTTACAGAATATTCAAGAGATCGAACCAGCATATAAATCTTTTCCATCTGAGACTGATTAGGTAAGAGGAAAGTAGATATGTGAACTCTTGAAGCCATTTGATGAGATTACCAGTCTATTTTATGGCTCAACTGATCCCATGTCAAACTTATATTTCATGAAAATTTGGAATATTGAATGTTAGTTGTGACATCATGAATTTTCTAGTGATGTGTTGTTGAAAAGATGGTTCACACTATGAAGTTCAAGTTTGGTAAATACTAGGAACAATATAGTGATATTCTTGCGACTGGTGTAGTTTTGGACCCAAAGATGAAATTTTCTCTTTTAGAATTTTTTTAGCTCTCTTAATGCATCGACTTGTGAGCAAAAGTTGGATCATGTTCGAAAAAAAATTTGTAGGCTCTTCGCTTCATATCAGAGTAACTCGAGGCCTATACCATCTTCAGAATCTTCAATGAAAATGCAGCAAAGAGATATAGTGTAAGTGAGATCTGTTCATTTTTTCATTTAGTATTCACTTAGTTATTTTTCTTAACTTTAATTTCATGGTTTGGTTTTAATGTGACAGGATTATTATGCTTTCTACTCACAGAAAATTGGTGATAATATTGGATGTGTACTTGGATGAACCACCATTAAATATGATGGTGTTTGAAAATATGAATGTTTTGGATTATTGGAAGGACAATGCTAGTTGTTTTAACGAATTTTCGTATATGGCTTATGATGTCCTTAGTATTCTGCTCACAATGGTTACTTTGGAATCATCATTTAGCATAGGTAGTCATGTTTTATTTTCTTTTAGCATAAGAAAATAAAAGAAGGTTGGTATCGTTGCTATTAATAAATTCTGATAGATTTTTCTCATATGAAAATTTTAGATTCCAATTGCTCTTTGTTTACTCTCTTATGGTATTGTTTATTTTCTTACCTCGAAGAAGAACATTTAACGTTATAATTTATCTCTTGCTTCCAGAGTCTTAAAGTTTTTTTCATCATCTCTTTCATTTTAATCATATTATTAGATTATATTTATGTTTTTTGATGATTGTGAGAGAGAGTTTCATTTCTAGATAATTACTACAAAATTTTAAAAAATATTTTGGTAGAAGGGTAATTTAATTGGACTTTAATTTTGACTTTTGTTTTGTTTTTTTGTCATGAAAATAGTAATATATCTTTATAAGTTACTACTTACAGGCATGCTATACTAACAAGATAGATTTATCTTTTAATGCATTAACAAAATTTTGCAGATATATGGTAGACTCTGCAGCAGTATCTCGTAGATTTTGCAAATGTTTTGCTGACTTTGCAGAATAGTTGGCAGACACTGCAAGGATTTAGCATATTCTGCAAGCATTTGGCAGATTGTACAAACATTTGGCAGATTTGATGAGTATTTAATAGACTTTGTGAGTATTTGGGAGACTCTCAGAGCTCATGGCAGGCTTTGCGAGCTTATGGCAGATTCTGCGAGTATATGACAAGCTATGCGATCATATGATAAATTCTACAGACATATGACAGACTTTGGAAACATATGACAGACTCTGCAAGTATATGACAAAATTTGCAAATATTTGGCAAGCTGTACGAACATTTAACAAACTTTGCTAATATTTGGTAGAGTCTTCCAATATTTAGTAAGCTTTTGTAATAATTTGCAGGTTTTTTGAAAAGAATTTTATTTTTTGATCTTAATGAAATTTTTTAAGCTGAAAAATATATTAAAATGTAGTTCTAGTTATATATATAAATTAAAAGTAGTTAATCAAATAAAATATTATTTTGTTAATAATTTATTTTTATTAAATATTTATAAGTTAGAAAGGATAATTTTTTCATTATGAAAAATATATATAAAAATAGGTCATTTTAGCAATACAGTCTAGAAGAGGTTATTCTTGCTATTTATAAAACATAATAGGTTATTTTAGACAAATTTTTCAGTTACAAATGTAATTTATATATTCTTTTGTCATTTATGGGTCACATCAAACTAACTCACTAGCTCAGGATCTTGATAATAAGAAAAATGTAGATCGAGAAAAATGATTTTGACATTTAACATCTTATATTTTATTTTTAACACTCTACATCATTTTCTCTTTATTCTACCTAATAATTCAACACTCTTTCAATTTTTATTTAATAAAATTCAACACCTTATCCTACCATGTTTTATATCTTTTTATGATTACATACTAAGTAATTAGCGATTAAAATTAAACTAAAATAACAAAGAGTTAAATATTTTGTAAATATATATATATATATATATATATTTTTATTATATATTATTAATTGTTAAAAATATATTTAAAACTATAAACAAGAGTTTATTGGAGGCTAAAAGAAAAATTATAGTGAAAATGTGTTTTTTGTCCAAAAAAAAGTTTTGGTATACTTTAAAAAAAATTAATAAATTAAGAAATAATTGACTTCGAATTATTAGGATGGAAAAAAATTATCAAAATCTAAGTAACCAATGACAGCACAACACATGTCTTATTGTTTTTATACAACAATAATTTTCATTGTCCAATAAAAACTCATTAGATGACACTTCTCTCTTATTATTTACCGAATTCATCATTTTAATTCAACATCAGCTAATCCACCTTATTTTAACACGTTTTCATTACACCGATTCAACTGTTGAGTTTTTAATTCAACACCCTTATTGTAAATGATCTAACCGAGAAGTTTAGAATGGATCACACTAGAGTTGGGCATTCGGATTTCAGGTTCGGATTCAGGTCTATCGGGTTTATGTATTTACTCTCCAATGGGTTCGGGTTTTACATACAATTTTATATATACAAACAATGTTTTTGGGTTTTTCGGTTTGGATTCGGATCGGATTTGTGTATGGTACGTATACAAAACTCATATTTAAAATTTCTGGTTAGGATTCATATAGGATTTTTGGGTAGGGTCTAGGTAGTATCTTTGACTTAGGATATTTTGTCCATAAATAGTATGTGTTTTCGGATTTTTGGATAACTTAACATGTATCGGATTCAGTTCGAATTTTACTTGATAACTACGTATACGATTACATATTTTTCAATGAAATAATTTTTAAGTTTAAATTTGAATTTGAATTTAGATAAGATTTTTTGGATCGGATTCGAGTTGGATGCTCGGATTTGTTTTTTTGCCAAAGTTTAGATCGGACGGTCCTTGAGGAAGTATTTTCCGCTAAAATGCTTTTAAAAGAACATCACCTTAATAAAGGTACTTGTCCCTTCCCAAAACCCTAAATTAACCTTCCATTTCAGATCACGAACCGACAGTTTCAATCCATTCCCAATCATCTCTGCTCCGCTTTTATTCTTCATGATTCTGTAAGCTTCCTCAAATCTATATCCCACTTTAATACATAAAGTTACCATTTTTTGATGAATGGGATTGGCTAAGGACTGGGTTCTCGAATCTGGATTTAAAAGTTTGTGTTCCAAAGCTTTGGTTTAATACAAGATTGAGCTGATAATTTTGTTCTCTGGTCTGTACTTTACTCTGTAGATTCATGGCGGCTTAACTCATGATTATATTTTAAGAACTATTAGAACTTCTTACAGAACTGGAAATCTTCCAAGTTCTGGTTTTTATTCGACAAGTAAAATGAGAGAAGTCAAAGTCAAAGCTATATCTAGGGATTTTATAAATGAAGAGGAAGAAAATGAGATATCTTCGTCATTGAGTAGTGTTAAATCGACGCCAGAGATCGAGAAAAAGTATGTTCATCGGGTTTATGATGCGATTGCTCCGCATTTTAGCTCAACAAGGTTTGCTAAATGGCCTAAAGTTGCTGCCTTTCTTGAATCATTGCCTTGTGGATCTGTGATTCTTGATGCAGGTTGCGGTAACGGGAAGTATTTAGGGTTAAACCCAAGTTGTTTCTTCATAGGTTGTGATATAAGTCATCCATTGATTAAAATCTGTTCGGATAAAGGGCAAGAGGTTTTAGTTGCAGATGCTGTGAATCTTCCGTATAGAGAGGAATTTGGCGATGCGGCAATCTCTATTGCGGTTTTGCATCATTTAAGTACAGAGAATAGAAGGAAGAAAGCTATTGAAGAATTGGTTCGGGTTGTGAAGCCAGGGGGATTTGTTCTCATTACGGTTTGGGCTGCAGAACAGGAAGATACATCATTGTTTACCAAATGGACACCTTTGTCCCCAAAGTATGTTGAGGAATGGGTTGGATCAGGTAGTCCGATGAACAGCCCTCGTGTGAGGAACAACCCATTCTTTAGTCTTGAGAGCATTCCCGAGACTGAAGTGAGTACAAAGGAGCAGAAGGTTGAGAATAGCCCGTGCTTCGGTCTTGAAAGCATTCCAGAGAGCGAGGAGAACACGAGAGAGCAAAAGGCTGAGAGCATCATCCCAGAGAGCAAAGACAGTATGGGAGAGGAAAAAGATGAGAACTCTGTCGAAGAGTCATTAGCAGCTCTGAAGAAGAATCAGCAAGAATACTTTGTTCCGTGGCATTTACCGTATCACCGTGCTGAAGTAAGTGGTGCATCTGTGTCTGCACTTGCAAGCGGGCTTGCAAAGAAAGATGATAGAAAAGGAGCTGTTGTGTACAATAGATACTACCATGTCTTCAGTCAAGGTGAACTTGAAAGGTATGAGAATTTTATCGATAAATTTGCTTTCCGGTTCTACATTGTTTCTATCAGTTATGGTTAATACTGTTTGTTAAAACTGTAATCTTTCACAGGTTGGCATCTGGAGTAGGCAATGCAATGATAGTTGATAGATTTTATGACAAGTCGAATTGGTGTATTGTTCTTCAGAAAGCAGCTTTAAACGAAGATTGATCAGACTCTCTGGTTTCAAATTCAGTTTTACTTTTTGCAAACATATTCTGAAATGGGAACTCCATTGCATATGTAATCGAAGATATATCATTTGCATTTTATTCATGGTCGTAGTTGAGATTTTGTGGCACCTCACTTTTCATGAAATTTGTTGGCTTTAAGGGTTTTGTATTATGTGTAACAATGACAGAATGAATATTCTCGACATGATAAAAAAATTGTCAGAAATGTTATTTCTACAACACCAATGTTATCAGTGATTCACTTCCTCGATTGCAAAAAGTTCTTAACAGGCCTATGTATTTGGGCAAAACCAAGTCGGCGGAACTGAACCAAACAAAAGATAACCAATTTGGTTTGGTTTGGGTCATGAGCAACAAAAGTATAACCAATTTGGTTTGGTTTGGGTCATGAGCTGCACACCGATTGAACTTTTTCAAATTTACTATGGTTTTTGGGTTGGTTTGGTTCGGTTGAACCTCCAAACCCATCGTTTCGACGTTTTTTCCTTTTAGTTATTCTATTTTTTAATTGGTTTAAAGTTTCAACCAAAATAACCGAAGAAACCAAATTCCAACCTTCTAAAATAACCAAAATATACCGAGTATTTTATAAAATCAGAATTTTTATTTTGATTAGAAACAAATCTGGATTTTTGAGTAGAATCGCATCATAATCAGACTGCACAAATTGTTTTCCGAACCGAATATATATATATATATTGGTTTCAGTCGGCAGATATTTTTCAAAACTGAAGAACCGAACAAACCGATCCGAAACTAACCGAACTGACCCAATGCCAGGCCTAGTTCTTAAGTAACCTCGCTCTGTTCTAGTTGACCCGTGTTAATGGGCCTAGTGCTGAAATTAAAAAAGTATTATCCAAAAACCCTTGAATTTCAAATAATATTACAAAATTGTCATTATAGCTTGATCTTCCGAGTAAAAATCTCTCCAACTAAAACCCTTTCTTCTATCTCTCTATGTAAAGGCTGTGTACTTTCAAAGAAAATGGTATTCCATTTGATTCCAATCTTCTTGCTCTTGTTCACTTTCTACCTTTCCCTCCATAAACTCTAAAGCTCGTGTCATCACTCCTCTGTTTCTCGCGGGAACTCATGTCCGATTCACTTCCGGTGGTCTTGGAATCGGAGAAGGTAAATGCATTCAAATTCCGGAACTTTTTGACTTACTGGGTTCTAAGTAGTCTATGGTCTTGATTATGAAGAATTAAAGACTAAATCTTGGTGCAATTGTTTACAAATCGAAATATTTATATCTTAAAGCTTCTTTTTTTTTAATACAATGTAACACTATATTCAAAGAAACCTTTTGTGGTTGGAATGTTTAACTTAAAACTAAAAAAGCTCTAATAGTGATAATCAAAACTAGTTATCTCGACTAGATAGCTTTTTTTTTGGAGCCACGCAACTGACAATCGTGAGGGCGACTTTAGGGTTTGAAAACATGGATGTACCGCCAGGCTCTCTGAGCAATCCACCTTGCCGTGCAGCCGTGCAGAATAGAGTGGATGCGCCGAACAGAGTGGATACGCAAAACAGAGTGGGTACACCGAACATAGGGGATATGCAGACGCGAGGGGATGGAGGTTTGCAATAGGGCAGTGATCTGGGTTCAGGGGATTCGTCAGTGGCAGCAGAACTACTTACAATTACAGCAGCTGTCAGGGGCAGTAAGGGATCATCTGTGGGATTGGAGTCTACAAGAAATAAGGTCGGGCAGGCATATGATCTGACGAAAACCAGCGAAAAGGGTATGGTTGAAGAAGAGACTGAGAACATCAACTCTGATAAAGGCTTGGGCGCTGTCGCAGACGATTTGGAGGCTCTGGGAAAATCTCCGTCTCAGGCCATACCTTTGAAGCGATCTTGGGCAACCGTAGTACGTAAGCCTACTCTCACAAAATATGATTACTCGATAACAGAGGTCGACGGAAGGTCAGTGGTAAAAGTCCCAGAGGATGTGTTTGAGGACACTCACCCCCTCTGGGAGGATTTCATAATTCGAAACTTCGCTTCTACGGCACCGCATGTGGCCAAAGTCCACGTTATTGTCAACAAAATCTGGAATTTGGGGGATAAGAACATTAAAATTGATGCTTTTGTAGTGAACGAGACATCTATCAAGTTTCGTATTCAGAACGCAAATGCAAGAAACAAAGTTTTGCGACGAGGCATGTGGAACATCTGTGAAGTTCCCATGTTAGTTTTCAAGTGGACACCGTTCAAAGAAGAGGCGTAACCGACATTGAAATCAATGCCAATGTGGGTCACACTAAAGAATGTCCCGCCTGCGCTATTCATGTGGAAGGACTCAGTTTTTTGGCGAGTCCGGTGGGCACCCCGCTTCGACTTCACCAAGACACGGAGCTAGTTGATAATTTTGATGAAGCGAAAATATTTATTGATATAAGTCTGAAAACAGATATACCATCAAAACATAGATTCAATGTCCACGGCGACGAGATTGAGGTGTTGTTTGAGTACCCCTGGTTACCTATGCGGTGTGAGGGTTGCTGTAAATGGGGTCATTTGGAGACAGACTGCTTAGAAAGGTTCCAAACGAGCCCTTCAAGAATGTCAGTAATCGAGAAAGAGAGAGCCACCTCTCCACGCCTAACTCCTTCGGAGGAGACAGGAAAAGAGGGGAGAAACTCAGATTGTGAGAACAAGGAAACGGTACCTGGGGTAGAAGCTGAATGGTCTTCGAACCCAAACTTGAAAAAACGATCAGGGAAGCGAAGTTTGGTCTATGGTGAAGTTAGGATTGCCACACCATCAAGATATGAGATCCTTAGCACTTTAGACATGGCAGAAGAAGACTCTGGGCAGTCGGAAACAATTCAAAAACAGCCTGTGATCCCAAGCACTCCAAATCTTGTATCAAAGGAGGAAATAGTCCAGGCGCTCCCGCCGGATAACACAGGAAGTTTGAAATCCAGTCACTAAAAAAAACAGAAGAAAAAAGGGAAAAGTTCCTCTAAGATATTACCACTACCTGATTCGACAATGGAGGTCTGTTCGAACAGGGAGGAAACAAACCTGCAGACACGAGCCTCTGAGACAATAGAGGAGCCCGTGGAAATAAATACGGAGAAAAATGCAAGAAGTTCTCAGCTAAGGAAAGACAGTAGTTCAGAGGAGCAGGAAAAGGGGGAAAGGCCATGGTTTAAAAATATGGGAAGCTGCGACGATGAAAATCCAGGGGAGATAGGTATCGTGGAACAACCTGGTGTAGAACTGAAATTTGTAAAAAGCTCGGTTTCAGGTGAGACGTCAGAAGCTGGGACTGTAGAGTCTACTGATCAGCCGGGAATACAACCATCGGAACCTGCTGAAAAGGCAAATCAATATTTGACGAACAAGGAAGGGCTCTCTCTGCGGGTGCCTCTAATGCGATCTGCGAAACAAACACTAAAACCAAATTCATCTCAGCTCATGGGGGATAAAATCCCAGGCACGGCAGGACGTAAAACCCAAAGAAGAAAGTAGGAATGGCGATTTTTTTCTGGAACGTGCGAGGGTTCAATAAAAAGCGAAAACATTCAGCTGTCAAGAACTTGATAAGGGAAAAGTCTTTGGGACTTGGTGCACTACTGGAGACACGAGTGGCTGAAGGAAAGGCAGAGTAAATCATTAAATCTACTTTTCCGGGTTGGACAGGGATCAGTAACTACGATTTCAGCATACTAGGGAGAATCTGGTTAGTCTGGGATAACTTTGTCACTTTGAGGGTGCTTAAGAAGACGAGTCAAATGATTTCTTGTAGGGTGAGGTTCCAGGGGAAATCAGAGGAGTTCATCTGCTCATTTATTTACGCATCAAACCACCTAGAGGAGAGAAGAGGTTTATGGAGAGATCTTAAAGATCACAAAACTGACCCGCTTGTTCGCGATTTACCTTGGTTTTGCGCAGGTGATTTCAATGAAATTTTGGATAGCTCTGAACACTCAATGGGGACAGTCACACCTGCAGCAAATCTTGGAATGATGGAGTTTAGAGACGTGGTTAGTCACTGTTCTTTCGTGTACATGGCGTTTCACGGACCTCTATTTACTTGGTGCAATAAACGAGAGGAAGGTCTGATTTGCAAAAAGTTAGACAGAGTTCTGGTGAATCCGAATTGGCTGCAGAGATCTCACAGTTCTTACTGTACGTTTGAAGCCCGAGGATGTTCCAATCATGTGAGCGGAATAATTTTACCCTATGGATCAGCATACAAACCGAAGACTCCCTTTAAAGTGGTAAATGCAATCCTAACTGAACCAGCTTTCAAAGCTCTTATGGAGGACTATTGGCACAGTACAGATACTCTTTATCCATCAACCTCAGCCTTATATCGTTTCTCGAAGAAACTGAAGCACCTCAAGCAGCAAATCAGAGCTTTTGGTAAGCGACGGGTTCATTATTTATCACAACGTAAGGAAGAAGCTTACAAGGCGCTTTGCGAAAAACAACAGTTGAATCTTACAAACCCGTCTGAAAGTAACTTGGTTGCAGAAAATCAAGCCTATGTGAACTGGGAGCAAATAACTGACTTGGAGGAGAGTTATTTAAGTCAAAAAGCCAAGCTCCATTGGATCAAAGTTGGAGACAAAAACAACCAGTATTTTCACAATGCTATAAAAGAAAGAGAGCAGAGAAATGTGATACACGAGATAAGAGGTTCAGATGGGAGGGTTATAATGTCACTAGAAGACATAAAAACTGAAGGCATCAAGTATTTCTCAAGCTTGTTCAAAGCTTCGCCGCCAGCCGCTGAAAACATGTTCTCCGTCTTGGATTTAAACCAGTATCTGGACTTTCAATGTACCAAAGCAGAGAACAGAGACCTAATAAGAGAGGTGACTAATCTGGAGATCAAGAAGGTTCTCTTCTCTATGCCATCGAACAAATCACCGGGACCATACGGGTTTACATTTGAGTTTTATAAAGAGATGTGGGCAGTGATCGGGAATGATTTTACAGTGGCTGTCAAGTCCTTCTTCATTTATGGCTTTCTACCAAAGGGAATAAACTCAACCATCTTAGCCTTAATCCCCAAGAAGACAGGTACCATAGAAATGAAGGACTACCGTCCAATATCGTGCTGCAACGTGATATACAAGGTAATCTCCAAGCTCTTAGCAAATAGGCTGAAAGTGTTGCTCCCTAGCTTCATCACAAAAAATTAGACTGCTTTCATAAAGAACCGCTACTTGATGGAAAACCTCCTTCTTGCGTCTGAGTTAGTTAAAGATTATCACAAGCCAGATGTATCTCCAAGAAGTGCAATGAAGATAGATATAAAGAAAGCATTTGATTCCGTAAACTAGAGTTTTCTTGGGAAGCTTTTCAGAGCAATGAATTTTTCGGACAAATTTATATCGTGGATCGAGCTTTGTGTCACCACTCCATCGTTTTCAGTTCAAATCAATGGGGAGCTGGGGGGTTTCTTCCGTAGTGAGAGAGGTTTATGCCAAGGTTATTCCTTATCCCTATATATCTTTGTAATGTGCATGAAGCTATTGTCTAAAATGCTTGATAAGGCTGCGAGAGAGGGAGTTTTCGGCTACCATCCAAGTTGTCGGTCTCTGGAAGTCACCCATCTTTGTTTTGCAGATGACATCGTGGTTTTTATGGATGGGAAAATCAGGTCAATTGAAGGAATCCTCTCAGTGTTTGAAAGGTTTGCCTCAGTCTCGGGTTTAAACATTAGTCTAGAGAAGTCCACCTTATTCATTACAAGAATCACGGAAGATACCCGCACTCGGCTGAATGATATTCCTATAGAGAAAGGGACCCTTCCGGTGAAGTACCTAGGTCTCCCGCTCTTAACTAAAAGGATGCAAAGAGCATATTATCAGCCTTTAATTGATAGAATTCGGACCCGCATCAGCACTTGGACAAACCTGCTCCTCTCTTTCGCGGGTAGACTCCAACTTTTGACTTCGGTAATTACAAGTCTAACGAACTTCTGGATTACAGCTTTCAAATTACCAAAAGCTTGCGTCAAAGAGATTGAAAGGCTAAGCGCAGCTTTCCTATGGGATGGTCCAAACTTAAACACGAAAAAATCAAAGGTTTCATGGAGCGATGTTTGCAAACCGAAATCTGAAGGCGGCCTGGATCTGAAGTCATTAACAGAAGCAAACAAAGTTAGCTGGTATAAGCTTATTTGGCGGATCCTATCATCAAGGGATTCTCTTTGGGTATGCTGGATTAAAAGAAACTTGATTCGAAAAGGGTCCTTCTGGTCGACAAAAGAAACCAAGTCGGGAGGGTCGTGGATGTGGAGGAAGATTCTAAAATACCCCGACGCCACAAAAAGCTTCCATAAGATTGAGGTACGTAGTGGCTCTAACACCTCCTTTTGGTACTATGATTGGTGTTCATTGGGAAGGCTAATTGAAGCACTAGGGGAGAGAGGATTCATAGACATGGGGATCAAGGCTGAAAGTACTTTGAAAGAAGTTCTCATGAACCATAGATGTAGAAGACGCATACCGTATTTGTTGGCTCAGATTGAAGCCGAGATTGAATCCGCACGGAACAATGCAAATGACGATGAAGATGTTCATACTTGGAAGTATAAGGCGGATAAATATAAGGCACAATTCGGAACTAAGGAAACTTGGAATCTACTAAGGGAGCCAGGACTCCAGAACACTTGGTATAAGGTAGTTTGGTGCACTCATGCAACTCCGAAATACTCATTTATCTTGTGGTTAGCAGGCCTTAATAGACTAGCCACTGGAGATAGAATGCAAGCATGGTCATCTAATGGTATGGTAAAGTGTGTATTCTGCCCGGAACCCTTAGAGACGCGGGACCACCTCTTCTTCAACTGTCCTTTCACGGCAACCATATGGCATCATCTCGCATCTAGTTTGATGGATCAAGGGTACTCTCAAAATTTTACACAGATCTTAACAAATCTCCAAGCAAGAAGAAAAGGAACAGAGAGATTCATTGCAAAGTATGCTTTCCACGCTTTGGTCTACTCGGTATGGAAAGAAAGAAATATGCGCAGGCACGGAAGCACACCCCTCTCCTTCGGAAAACTAATCAGCGAAGTTGGGCTACTGGTGAGAAACAAAATTTTAACCCTTCAGCAGCAAGGTATCATGACAAATGGACTTCAGACCTGGTTTGGTTCAAGACGAAATCATCATCACTTCGGCGCAGTTAGCTCTTCAATAATTGGTTACTACTCTTTTTCCCGTAGGTGGTTTTGTCCCACAGGATTTTCCACCATCGGGTTTTAACGAGACTACTAATTATTGATCTCAAACAATGCTATCTCTCCACTTTTAAATTCTATTTAAAGCTGCACTTGTTGTAAAAATGGTTTATTTATTTTGAATATAAGTTTACATATTATTCAAAAAAAAAAAAAAACTAGTTATCTCATTAAAACCCAAATTCGGAAAACCCAATTGTGATAAAATCGGATTTTGATAAAGAATACAAAAATCTTTTAAATAAGTGTTATTTACCTAGAATAATAATATTTAAATTAATAACTAAACTAATATTCCAGAATTGTTTTTACTAAATTAACATTAATCTTTTGTTAAAAGACAAAAAAACCCAAATAAAAAATATTCATATTTATACCATTATAGATTATAATTATTTAAAAATAAATAAATTAATTAAAAAATCAAAAATAACCACGATTATATAGATTTTGTTTTATCTCGATTTCAATTTTAACTATATATATACAATTATGGATTAAAACTATTTTAAAATTTTATTTTAGATTTTTACCATGATTTTAGATTTCAAATAAAATATTTTTACCACGATTTTAGAATTTTTTTATTATCCCATGATTTTTTAAAAATAAAATCCTTTTTTTTGTCGAAGGAGCCTATAATTTTTTTTTAAATTCCACATTTTTGTTGTTACGATCTGCTATATTTTTTTCTTATTTTTCCGCACTAACTAAGTTTGCGATAATGTTAGTTTAACTATTATTTTTTGTAAATAAAATCTATGGTAACTAGTAGTTGAAAATAACTCTACTACAACGTAAAACAAAATCTACGGTGGAAAAAGAATCTGCGAGAGATTTTCTATCAGTGCTGAAAAATTCAAAAATCTACTGCCTCTATCATGAATTTGAAAAATAAATCTACGATAGGAAAAATAATCTGCGGTGAATTACAAAATTTGCAACCACTATCATACATAATCTGCTGCATAAATTAAATCTGCGAGAAATATATGCGGCAAAAAAATAAATCTGCCAAAACATAGAGCTGCAGATTTATGTCGCAGATTTATTTGTCAGCGGTGGCAAATTTGTAAATATTTGCTATTTAAAAAAGCGAAAATACTGTTGATATGAAATTAATTAGTAATGACAGTATTGTAATTATTGTTTTAATCACATGGTTTGAAGGACACTTTTGTGATTAAAAAAAACTCATTTAACCTTTTTTTTTTTAGGTTAGTCTAGTAATTAATTCTAATTGTAGTATTATTGTAGTAATTTTCCCTTTAAATAAAGGTAAAACATTAGACTCCAGTTGACAGTTAGGTTTGTAATCCTTCTAACAAGATTCCCTTTTGCTGCAAAGTTGAAAGTCTATTTCGTACTGCTCTATCCATATTGTGAACCAAACTGTCCACAGATGAAGCAAGTTCACCATGATGCCTTTGATTTCTTTCCTGCCATAAGGAATAAACCACGATTCGGAATGCATATTTGACTAGAAAAGCGCGAGTGCCTCTGCTTCCAAATATCAAAACATTAGAGAGAATATTGTGTAGGCAAGTGGTATAGCTGTGATGAAGCAAGCAAAACACAATGCGATGCTAGACTTGAGAGCTAAACATACAGGAGAAAAACAAATGCTTTGTAGTCTCCACAGTCTCCAGCTCGGCCGAACAAAAGGTGCATTCTGAATTGACATGAGGACTCAAAAGGAGCATTCTATCACCTGTTAACAAACAATTAAGAGTAACCAACCATACAATAATTTTGGGGTTTTGTAGGAGAACCAGACTCCCTTATACCAAATCATAACATGTGATATCTCTTAGACTTCATTCCAAGTTTCCTGAGAAGAGAACTTCGGCTTAAACTTACCCTCCTTCCCTCGCCATAGAGGAATATCCAGATTAGAGGAAGCATAGTCTTTTAGCTTTATAATCTTAGCATCAATCAAAGATAAGGTGTGAATTCGTCTATGCCTAGGGCGATGAGAAGTAAAAACCTCCGCCAATGTTGCTGAAGACTTAATACCCAAATCGATACAACCTCGGTCTCCTAACAAGTCATACAACCGACCCAAATAACTAGTCATCAAACCAGAAAGACGTATGAGAGCCACTCTGCACCTCAACTTTATGATACTCTTGTGCCAGACAACGATACTTAAAAAAGTTTTCTCCACATCTACGAGCCAACACTCGTATTTATCTTTATTGACCAAAAAGAGATTTTCCGAATTAGATATTTGTAGACCCAATTAAACCTAAGAGAATTCCTTGCCGAGAGTAATCGCCAAATCAACTTAAAACATCTTACCTTGTTTGCATCCACCAAAGCTCTCAGTCCTACCCAACCTTTGGCCTTTTGTTTACAAACATCTCGCCAACCAACTTTAGACTTTTTAGGATTGAGAGCTATACCCGACCATAAGAATGCCGAACAAATCCTCTCAATTTCTTTGATACATGCACTTGGGAGCCTAAAAGCCGAAATCCAGAAATTCGTCAAGCTAGCAATTATCGAAGATTAGAGTTGTAACCTTCCCACAAAGGATAAGAACCTGTTTTCCCAAGAGCCTATTTGAGCACATATTTTCTCAATGAGGGGATGGAAATCTGAATTTGTCATCCTTTTAGTCATTAGAGACAGCCTTAAATATTTTACCGGTAACATACCAATATTAAACGGAAAACTAGCAAGAGAATCCCGAGTAACCAATGAGATACCTGTAATAAACAGTGATGTTTTCTCCAAGATGATGGAGAGGCCCGAGACTCTAGCATAAGCATAAAAAACCTCAAGAATACCATTGAGTGACCGAAGTCTCCCATAAAAAAAAACCATGATATCATCCGTAAAACACAAGTGAGTGATGTTTAAACTTCTACAACTTAGATGATAACCATACATTCATGCCATGACTGCCTTGTTTAGCATATGAGATAAAAAATTCATGCACATAACAAAAAAATAAGGAGAAAGAGAACAACCTTGTTGAAGATCCTTCCTATTGCCAAAAAAACCGGAGAGCTCACCATTAAGCTGAATAGAAAACGATGGAGTAGTCACACACAACTTGATCTATCAGATGAATTGAGGCGGTAGCTGCAACGTTTTTAAGATATTGATAAGAAAACCCCAATGGACAGAATCAAAAGCTTTTGTTAAATCAATCTTCATTGCACAATGTGAAACTATATTTGGCTTATTGTAGTCCTTTAATTAGCTCAAAGGCAAGGAGAAAATTCTTCATCATATAATGGGCCTTAATAAAAGCCGATTGGTTATGCGTAATGAAACCCAAAAGAATAGTCTTTAGCCTGTTAGCATGTTCAAAGGCATTGAAAATAAAATCCGATGAATCCCCAACTCAGTCACCTCTGCTGTTAAGACATACCCCTTTTCCTCCTCGGAGCATATATAGTTAAGTAAAGCAGCCACCTATTCCCCCAAAACTCCCCGTTAAATCTGGAGATTGCAAAGAAAAAAGATCTAAATAATATCATATCACCTCCGCCTGAATCTCCTTGCGATTAGTGAGCAACACACCTTTAGGAGATTTAATTGCACTGATCGCATTACGAGCTTCCCTCACCTTGACAACATTATGGAAGTACCTGTTATTTTTATCATACACATTAATCCAATGCAACTTAGCCTTCTGCCGTAAAAAATTCTCCTCCAAACTCGACACTTATTCCTAAACCTCAAAAGCTTTTGATTCCTCCGGCATTGTCAACATACCAGGCGTATCTAAAGTTTCATGTTGCTTACTGCATAAATTCATAAAACCCTCGTTAGCTCTCTTGGTTAAATGTTGTAACTTTTGTCGACTAAGACCATGTATCACAGGCTTGAGGAGCTTTAACTTCTCAGAAAACCGGTGTATGGCTGAAGTAGAATGAAACAATGGGACTGTAGAACCCCAATAAGCTTCCATCATCAGCTTGAAATCCGGCATCTTAACAATGGAATTAACAACCTTAAAGGGACTCTTATGTTTATGAGGCACTTCAGCAAGCGAAACAAGAGCACATAAGTGGTCCGAACAACTATTCGCTCCAAACAGGAAATAAAAATTTGAGGGTCTCTCGAGCCAATTTGAGTTAACCAACACTTGGACCAATTTAGCTCTTTTGAATTGTCAGATGTTATTTGAAAATCACAAATAAGAGTAGTTCAGAGTCGAATGTTTTAGTCACAAAGGAAGTGATTCCTAATGCTGGGAAAAGAAGTGGTCCAAAGAAAAAAACAATTTAGATGTTGGGCTTTTTCTGGAATATTCGTAAATTCAACAAAAATACTAATCATTCAGTTATTCGAAATTGGGAAAATAATCAGTGTATCTAATTTGTTTGTTTGTTGGAGACAAGAGCCAAGTAGAACAAAACCATCAACATTGTAAGTTCAGTTTTTCAATATTGGTCATTCATGTCAAATTATAAATCTCATCGATTAGGACATATCTGGGTGTTATGCAAGGTGAATACTAGACTAACACCAGTGTTTAAGAGCAGAAAAATGATTACCTATTGGGTTTTATTGTATGGAGAACATAGGAATTTTTATGTTCTTTTGTGTACGCTTCTAACTTCTTGGAGGAAAGGAAGGAGCTGTGAGAAGATATCAGGCACCATCATAATACTCCACTTTTTCAGAATAAACCATGGATGATTTATGGAAAGTTTTACGAGATATTAGATGCCAAGGAGTGTTCAATTTTTTGGAGTCACCATCAATCCCCATTTGTATACTTGATTTTCAGTTGATTGTTAGACATTGCTTGTTGTTTGATCTAGTGTACCATGACTCCGGTTTTACGTGGTGTAATAAGCGGGAAGAAAGAGTAATATGCAAGAAGCTTGATAGAGGGTTAGTGAATCATAGATGGTTACAAAAATTTATGTTATCTTATGTCTGCTTTGATTTGAGGGGTCTGGTCGGACCATGATAGAGAAAAGATTTCAATGGGTAGTGCTAATATGCAATGTAAGAATCATTCGAATTTTCAAATGTGCTTGCAAGTTTACCACAATTTCTGGGATTAATAGGTGAATATTGTGATAGTACAACTCCTCTGTTTGTATTCATATCGGCTCTATTTCGTCTATTAAAAAAACTTAAAGGTTTGAAACCTTTGTTAAGGAATTTGGGAAAAAAAATCTTGCTGATACAGTTAATCGCACTCGAGCAGCTCATGAGGATCTCTGTAAGAAGCAAGCAACAACTTTAGAAGACCCATCGTCTCAGAAAGTCATTGAGGAAGGGTTGGCTTTTAAGAAGTGGAGCTTTTTATCGGGGTTGGAAGAGGGATATCTTAAATAGAAATCTAAGCTACACTGGTTGAAGTGGGTGATCAAATAATACATACTTTCATAAGATAACAGAGATTAGAAAAATGCATAACTTGATCCGAGAGGTTGTTGATCAAAACGGGGACTTTGAAAACATGTGAGGAGATTAAAAAGGAAGCTGAGAGATATTTTAAGTTTTTTTTATGACAACAATCAGCTGACTATGAAGGTAAAACGGTGGACTATTTTGAAGTCTCTTTTGGAGTTTAGATGTTCGGATAAAGATGCTGTTAAGTCGTTTTTTGATAACAAGGTTCTCTCCCCAAGGGGCTCAATTCTACCATTGTGGCACTTATACCGAAGAAGGAAGAAGCAAGGACAATGAGAGATTACCGGCTGATAATTTGCTGCAATGTCATTTATAAGGACAATGAAGCAAGGACAGTGGAATCTCAGGATGTGTATCGGTGTGTAAAATGTTGGACGTCTGAACCTTTGCAGAGTTTGTTAAAGACGGTGTTGGATGCGTATCATTTCAGCAGAGAAGGAAGTCTAGTTAAGGAAGTATATGTGATCAAAGATGTTGTGTTGTATTTGTATATGGTGTTTGAGATTCTTCAGGTTTCACACATATATTTGATACATTTTTAGACTAGATTATGGTGACATGTTCTAGTATTCTTCATTATAAAGTGGATCTGCACATATTTCTTCCACGTAAGAAATATAATCTAAAATGAGATTACTAATGAATAAAATGTTTTCTAAAAGTTGACTATTAATTAACATTTTACTTGGTGTTTGCGGAAAAAAACAAATTCGGTTTTCCGTTTCTTTGGTTTAGGACTCTATCTCAACCAGAGTCTCTCAATTCTAGTGAGGGGCAGAAGTTACTGGGCATATTTCCATTTTCCACCGGAGTGAGAATATTTTTGGGTCTTTCTTTCCTTAATTGGCTATTACGCCATTTATTTTTGAAGGTTTGCTCTAGTTTCTTCACGAGAAACAGAGCCGCCGACCACTAATCTTTGTTGTTCTTGCTCGATTGTGATTTCTAGGTATTGCTATTTATGTGATTTTAGGGTTGGGGTTGGTTTATGTTATGAGGTTTTCGTGGTTGAGTGAATGAGGAGTGGTAACGTTGCTTCGCTACGTGAAACAGAGCCGAGGACTACTTGTTGGTATCGGGTTTAGCACCGTTAACATAACCTGATCCAAATCAAAAGTCGACATATTAAAACCCATTAAAGTCGCCCCAAAACATTGTGCCAATTTCTATGGCCAAAAAGGAAGACTCGAAGAAAAGGAAATCAACTCTTAAAAGGAAAAAGGAAATTAACTCCTAAAAAGAAAGGAAATCAACTCCTAAAAGGAAAAGAAAAAGACCAATTAACCTCTTCAAATCACTATAAATAAAGATAATAAAAAAGGTCTCGGCAGAAGACTAGAGAGAAAAAGATTTACAAATTCACAACTCTCTACGGAAGATATTTTGTAAAGGAACTACAAATGGCTTGATCCCTTTTCAAGGGTACGTAGGCACTTTTTCTCAAGGCACAATTATACCACCAAAATAAACTCTAATTTACCTTCTATAATCGTTGATCTTAAAAACTTCAATATTACAAAATTCTCTGGATTTACAAATCAGTTTTCTAAAGTCGAGCTCAGCCTCACATTGGTTTTCAATAATCGAGCTCACCCTCGCATCGATTTTCTAAAGTTGAGTTACACGTCACATCGATTTTCTAAAGTTGATCACTCATCAAAATAAGTTTTATGTACAAATTCTGCACAATCTATCTAATTTTGCATGCTTTTTGTATGCATGATCTGCTATCAAGTTCTTCATCTATCTCTGCACGATTATTGCGCACATTATCTGCTATCAAGTTCTGCATCTATTTTTGGAGGAATATTGATCTTCGTTTCTGTGAACCGTTTTTCGCATCGCTGATTTTTAATTTTTTAAACAAGATTTTGTACAGATTTTGCACGAAAATAAAATTTTGCACTGATTTTGCAGAGTAGTCATTGCATATTGGGATTCAGCACTGTATTTGCATAATTCATTGCTGCTTGCTTGTTTTCATGCATAAACAGATTCTGCATGATATTTGTACATGCTTTTCAATTGAACTCGTCTAGCTTGATTAAACCTTACTCTCGAACCCTATGATGCTCTAACGTATCTTTCAATGAAGTTTGTTACATGCTAATTTCAAGAAAGCTGAGCTCAGTCTCGCATTCTCAAGAAAGCTGAGCTCAGTCTCGCATTCTCAAGAAAGGCGAGCTCAGCCTCTCAACTAAACCGAGCTATAAACTCTTCAAGTTCTATCAAAACCAAACTCAACACTCGTAGTTACACAAAAAAATCATTCAATAAGCCGAGTTCTATGCTCGCAATTGGAAAAACAAATATATCATAAGCCAGTACGCCAAGGCCTACAAAATTCAAAATTCCAAGATTCGAGCTATTTTTACAACAAAAGGCTTAGCTATAAAAAGGATTGAAACTATCTTACAGAAGAAATCTTTAAAGATGACATCGACGGTCCAAGCTCAACGCTTGCAATCACACAAATAAATCTTCTACAAATAGGCCAAGAATTTATCTTACACTAGGGCTATCAAGACTGTTTAGCTCATAAGTCGTCAAACGGTTCATCACACTCGTCTCTTCGACATCAAATGGCTCATCTCTTGGACATCGTTGGTTTAGTCAGGGTAAATCGAGTTGCAGATCATAGATAGTCTAGAGTAATCGATAAGAAAGCATTTATTTTGCAACCTATTTTTCCAAGTCATGTCTCTAAGCTGAGCTCGGCCTCGCATCAAGTCTCTAGGCCGAGCTCAGCCTTGCATCATCCAAGTTCAAGCCTCGCATCATAAGGATTAAACATATCATTCTCGATTTAGGTCAAGTCATCTTTCTCGTAAATTAGACGAACTCAAGTAAACACTCATTAGAACAAACTTAGGGGGGGACTAATTGTTGGTACCGGGTTTAACATCCTCAACATAACCCGAGCTAAATCAAGAATCAACATGTTAAAGCGCATAAAATTCGGCCTGAAATTTTGCATCGACTTCTATGGCAAAACCGGAAGACTCAGAGAAAAGGAAGTTCTATTCAAAAAAGGAAATTAACTCCTAAAAGAAAAAGGGAAAGACGAAGAATCAACCTCCTGAACTCATTTTAAATAAAGAGCTGCCCTCTTCTTCACAGATGATTAAAAAATCTCGGCATAAGACTATAGATAAAAAGATTTACAAATCCACCATTCTCTATAGAAGATCTTTTGTAAAGGAACTACAAATGGGTTAATCCCCTTTTAAGGGTACATAGACAGTATCTCTCAAGGCACAACTGTACCATCAAAATAAACCCTAATTTTTCTCCTGTAATCTTTGATCTCAAAGCTTCATTAAATACAAAAGTTTCCAGATCTTTTTCTATAAATACTTTGTTTGAAAACCGGGGTCAACACTACTCAACACTGCTTTAAATTGTTAATGGTTGTTAGTTATGGTTATTTCGGGTTGTCGGGTTGTCGGGTTGTCGGGCTGTCATTGTGGTTGTTTACATTTGTGTAGGGCTCGTGGTGTGTGAGAAGGATCCTGCTTCGTGATTGGGATTTTGTGGTTATGTGTGTGAGGAGATTCTGCAAAGGATTTTTGGTTGGTGTGCGAGACTCGGTTGCGTGTGTCTGGAGTACATTTGTATCAAGTGACATGTCTTTTCCGCTAGATAGGACTTTGCAGATGATTTCCATAGAGGAGGAAAAACTGAGAAAGTTGAGGAGTATAACTAAGACGAATGCTAAAAAAGGAATGGGTGTAGTCTCATAGGGAGATTTCTGAACCCAGAGAATCAAAAGATGTTAAGTTTGATCCACGAGTATGCCAAAAAATATGGCATACGTATCAGAGCTATCGTGGTTTTGCTCTGTCAAACGAGAGGTTTCAATTCATTTTTTACTCTGAAACAGAGTAATAAGGGATTCTGGAGGTTGGTGCATGGACTTATGATGATTGGAGTCTTGTGTTAGAGAGATGGGTAGAGAAACCACCAGATGATTACTTACCTATATGGGTTAGTCTTCCTAACATTATTATCGAATGTTATGACACCAATTCGATAATAGAGATTGTTGAATATCTCGGTGAAGTGAAAGAGGTTGCCTTTCACCCGCTGAAGTTGCAGAACAAAAGTTACATAAGGGTGAAAGTGCTATTCAATGTGTCTAAGCCGTTGAGAAATTCCAAGGAGTATGATTTGGCCTTAGAAGGTTTTGCTACCATTGGTTTCGAGTATGAAAGGATAGGAAGAATTGTTTTCAATGCCAAAGGCTTACTCATGACAAGATGGGATGTCCTTTTAACCATGTAAACCAACATTTAATTGCTACGGGTGGGTTAAAAGTTTCAGGGATTAGGATTCCCACCATAAGCAAGGATGATCCTTTGTTTGGGGTTCTTACAGATGATGACGTGAGAATCGATGCTAAAACAAGACGTCCAAAATTTTTAAAAGAGGTTTTGGATAAGATGAGAAGCTATTTGTCGATATAAGACCCCGCATAGAAACAAGCTATAGTGGAGAGGATTAGAAGATCAGGTTGGGACCTATGACCCAAAGGGACATAAGTCGTTACTTTGCTTAGAGCTCCCACTGTGGTTACATCGGATGTGAATAAAGAGATAGGCCTTGTATTTGAATTTTCAGAACAGATAAGTGTGGTTCCGAGTGGTGAGAAACTGATGGTCAATGGCTTTAAGGCATGCAAAGGTACTAGAGTTCATTATCGGGGTAGAGAAAAGGCTGCTGGTCCGGTATCAAAGTACCAAGCTGAGGTAGATGGCTCGAAGGGTTTCCGAGTCGGCTCCTTTGGAGCTAGTTCATCCGGGGCGATACCACTAGTTTTAAGGTACATGTGCAGGCCTAGTAAATGGAAAAGAATGCAAAAGAATAAGAAGATGGAGATCCAATTACCAATCAACGTCAAGGAGTTTGTGATCAACTACTTTCAATAAGTTCTGTTCGTGTTGGAGCTTGGTGTTTTGTTGGTGATCTTAATGAGATTCGAAATAATTCAGAAAACTTGGTGGACCTGCTCATAGTGAGGCTTCTTTTTATCCTTTTAGGAACATGCTACTAGATTGTGGGCTGAATGAAACTTCAAGCTGTGGAAATAAATTTTCATGGGGTGATCAAGGAATAATGAGTGGATTCATTTTTTTTGAGTTTACGGCGCAAGGAGGTTTTGCTGTAAATTGTGTCATATACATAAGATGCATTCGTTTCAGGATGTCTTATTTTAGACATCATTTTTATCGCCCATGAGATGGTTTATGCCTTGAGAACGAATGAAAATTGTAATGATGGTTTCATTAGAACCTTGTAGATGCCTCGGAAATCCTCATGAAATACTTGATAGAGATGAGATAAGAAGGAATGAATATTTGATTTTAGTATGTATTTTTGGGTACTCTAACGGATATCAATTCGAGTTTTACCCGATACACATAGGTATGACTATATAGGACCTAATATGACAATATTTCAGGTTTGAGTTCAGATTAGGATCGGTGTTTTTGGGTTGGGTTCGGGTCGGGTGTTTGGGTTCATTTTTTTGACCGATACGATAACTCCCGAGTAACCGTTATTCTACATTGTCTCAAGGTAACTGCTCCCGGTTATGATCATCTCTTTGCATTGCAACCCAGTACAACAGTCACCGAGTAACACTCTTCGATTAGATCATCACTAATCACTATATCTTTGCCGCCATAACCATTTTTCTTTAACTGTCATCTCATTTTTCATCTCTTATTCGAACATCTTAACGAGTTATTCTTAAATCCTCCTAGAAACACTGTGAACCCTCATAACTGTCATTTCACAACCTGGTAGCAATAACACCCGATCATACCTTACTAGGAATCAACTTTCTCGAGAATCCTCAAGAATTACTTGGTAACCCTCCTCATCATTTTCTTCCGGATTTTCTCTTTGCATTCTTTCCTAAATCTCGTTTTTTCTCTTTTGAAAATCGTAACCCCTTTCCTGAACGTGCCTAAGGGTTGTTTATACCATTTTACTCGAGCCCAAGAGGTCCAATAAAAATTCCCGCTCTTTACTCGGGTAACTCCTACCTGGTAAACGTTCCCATGAGTATACTCACTCTTTCTTGAGTGATATAACTATTCCCGCTTAGTAACTTCAATTCCTCACCCATCCCTTTGGTCTCCTTTGAACACTCCGTCGTTCTTCGTGCACACACCCTTGAACCGCTTTGTTAGTTTAATGCTCACGTTGACTCCAAGTATTGACAAGCAGACCAAAAAATCTTCCCGTTAACTAGTCACTCAACCAACAATCTCTACATGACCAAGTAAACATAGAGAAATATCTAGAATCCTCATCATACGAGATCATCACCCTTTGAAATCCTCTAACTGCCTTCACTTACTTGCAATCAGGTCAAACACATTAATCCTTCTCGTGGATCCTCATTTGATTCACCACCTTGAATTATCTCTTCATCTTGTGTTCGATTCTCATATTTCTCCTTAGACTCCTTCTCTGCCATGATTATCATAATTATCCTTAGACTCGTTCTCCGGGTATGACTACACATGACCCAATAAGATAATGTTTTGGGTTTGGGTTTGGATTCAGATCAGTTTTTGGGTCGAGTTTGGGTTAGGTTCTCCGGTTTGTTTTTTTTGCCCATGCCTACTAGATACGAGAATTCTCGAGTGATCACTTACTCTAAATCGTCATCGAGTAACTGCTGCTGATTATGATCATCTCCTCGCATTGCTACCCAGTACAACAATCACCGAGTAACACTCTCCGATTAGATCATCACCTATCAAATCCTATAGTTTTACCGCCATTACCGCTTTTCTTTAACTGTCATCTCCCTTTTAATCTCTTCTTCGAACATCTTCACGAGTTCTTCTTAAATCCCCCCAGGAACACAACTAATCTCTTATAAACATGCACCATAACCATTATTTCACAACCTGGTGGCAATAACACCCGATTATACCCTACCAAGCAGCATTCTTTCTCGAGAATCCTCATGAAATACTTGCTAATCTTCCTCACCATTATCTCCTGACTTTTTTCTTTGCATTTTCGTGCATTCTCTCCCAAATCCAGTGTTTTCTCTTTTGAAACTCATAATCCTTTTCTAAACGCGCCTAAGGGTTATTTATACCGTTTTACTCGAGCCTAATCGGTCTGATAGTCGTTCCCGCTCTTTTACTCAAGTAACTCCTATCTGGTGAATGTTCCCACGAGTATACTCAATCTTTCTTGAGTGATATAACTATTCTCGCTTAGTAACTTAAATTCCACGCCCAAGAACTATTCCGCCTAACTCGCACTTAGGTTCTTGCATACTCGAGTAACTACTCTACCAACCATGTCTGAATCCGACCAATTCTTGTTTGATATCAACTAGACCTGTCTAGAATAACCGCCTCTTCCAATTGTCAGTCATTCAGTTCCAAAATACCCAGAATCTCCTAGGCAGCTCGGCAATTCCCTCGGCAGCTCCAAGTTGTTGCTCGGGAATTACTCGGCTGCTCGAGCATTCACTACTTGGAAGCTCGGTAACTGCCCTGGATTACCCGGTAAGCTGAATTCTCACTTTTCTCAATCAAATACTCCTGGATTCTATCTAAATTGGTCCTTTGGACTCTTCCTAAACCTTGAACTGTATATACATTGTAAGGTCTGCAGGTGTTACACGTCTTCTCGTGGTGAAAGCTTGGACTTCATCTAGCTGGAAAATCTTTCATACCTTATAACCAAACCCATTCTCATGGTTCAAATGTGATCTCCTTTCAGCTCTTGTCAACTTGCTTCTTGTAATTTTGTCCGTTTTCTTCTCGAGATTGTCTTTGAAGTTTCCTCTCAAATTTTGCCTTTGTTTCACTTTAGGTCTTAGAATAAATAGGCTCGGGGAAATAGTGAGAGATCTAATGGAGTCAAGGGATTTAATCCATGGACAATGAAAACGAGGATTGCATCGTAGCTGAATGCTTAGCATGATTATATGCAAATTTAATGTAAGATAGGCAAGATAACCGATTTCTTAAATTCTTGCAAACTGTGGCTTTGTGTAAAGTTGAGAGTATACGGTTTACTACCTCTGTCTGGCATTATTTTGTGGGTGATGTGGGCATCAAGTCAACATCAACTCAGAGCAACATACATGATGGTCTAGCCAAGGATAAAGGGGAGACGATCATCCAAGTTTTTTTGCTTATAAACTTCAATACACTAACGTGAAACATCAGTGATCAAGCAAAAGAAGAGTACTAGAGAGGAAATGCTACCCGAGAAGGTGTCACCCGAGGAATTCCTATTCTACAAAAGGAAAAGCTGCCCAAATCAAATTCTACTCGTGAAATGATATCATATCAAATATTCATCGGCAAATTATATATTTAGAAGACATTTCACCAGCCAAAACATATAAAGACCGGAGTCAATCCGAAAACTACCGAGAATTCTCACCCGGAGACAAGAATTGAAGAGAAATATTGACCAACACTCTACCTGCTCGAGCAAACGAGGTAATCCAGAATAATAACCGTCAAAACAACCATTTTGAAAACTTTTGCCTAGACATATCACCTTTCCTTTCATGGCACACCAATTTCCTTTGCCTTTGGAGACACATCTTTCTTGATCGATCCAGACCCTTTATCTCATCAAGCTAATCTCTAACTTCCATTTAGCTCTCCATCATACCACTGATGAACCCAAAAAACGAGATAATTTGTTCCAGTCTTGTTGCACCACAGAGGACAAGGTATGCCACTTAATTGTGGATAACGGTTCATGCACTAACATTGCTGGTGTTACACTTGATAAAATTTAGGTCTCGAAACCACCAAGCATCCAAAAATATATAAGCTCAAGTGGCTTAATCACAAAGAAGAGATAAAAGGTGTCAAAACAAGTATAGATACCCTTTTCCATTGGACGAAAGCAAGATCAAGTCTTGTGTGATGTTGCACCAATGCAAGCGGGGCATATCTTACTTGGTAGACCATGGCAATATGATTGAGAGGTTCAACACAATGGTCGCACCAATAAACTATCATTTTGCCTTGCAACCGAAAGTTTACTTTAGCTCCACTAGATCAAACAAATGTATGTGAAATACAAGCTACAGCTAAAATAAGTTCTAACACTAAGGTGAGCTTCTATGTTGATAAATCTTCATATTTTGTTCAAAACACAGATATGAATCACTTTTCTTTGCCATAAGGTCCATTTTAAGGTTTTGGAGTTAAGGAAAAGTAGGTGACAACACCAGATGTGGCATCACTCATAAGGAAACATACACTACACTGAAGTTACATACCACTAGAAAAGTATCCCACTCCATGCTGAATCAAGTTGTGCCATTTAAAGCACCAAGCAAACCGGAATCAACGAAACACACTGATGTAGAAGTTTTGGGACGAAACTACTTGAAGAGGGAGGGTATGATGTAAACATCAGAACAATACCAGACTTGGAGCTGTCTAGACCAAGAATCATCATTGTGTATCTTGGAGATTTCATGCCCCAAAGGTGTTCTGATAATGTAATACACATAGCAATTAACCCTAAAAGCTTATTTATCGAAGTGGAATCGTGAATACTCGTTTAATCAAGTCAATGACTGTGCTGATCTTTCTCGAGACGAGAATTGAGCAACCCCTTCGGCAACAAACCAATTCACTTTTTCCAAGGATGCCATATTCAATATCACTTGATAACCATGTATTTTGAAGACATTAATCGATGAAAAACCTATGAAGACCGAGCTTATTTGGAAGATGATCAAAGAACCTATCTGAAGCAGAGAATCAAGAGGAATTTTCGCCTAATTTAAAATATGTTCGGTCATTGTGTCTCAGTTTTAGTTTTCACTCGCAAAGTGCATATCAAAACTTATGATTGAAGAAAACCATATGCTGACCGAGCTGGTTTGAGCGTTGGAATACTAGAACCTAAATTCTTGACATTGGACCGGTTCAAATTGAATAAGCCACCAGACAAGGTTTATTTCTACTTCTTCAACTCCTTGTTGTTTCTAGTCGTCAGCATGAAGACTCCATGCCATTTTGATGTTGCAAAAACAACAATAACAACTTCATATATGCACCAAATACCAAAAGATGGAAACGCTTTCCTTTTTTTGATCAACGCACGAGACGCTTCTATCAGGGACATGTTTATGGTTTTAAATCTTGACCCCCCCCCATTTAAAAGAAAAGATCAGAGCCACACAATAAACCCTAGATACTCGGAAGTCTCTCTAGAATTCTCCTCTTTCCTCGCGACCTTTCTCCTCAAACACAATGACTACAAATTTTTTTCAGTTGATTTGTTCCCAATTTTAAGCTTTTAGAGGTTTTATCCTTTCTACTATTTAAGTCGTTTCGTTTTCAGTTCTTTGTACTCACATTTTGATCATAAGAAATTCAGTTGTTTTGTTTCAAAGGATATCTTGAAACAAATATGTTCTTGTGAGTTTGATAGTGTTTTGTGGAATCACTTGGTTCTTCTTGTAGAGTCTCCAAACCTTGCGAGGAATAGGTCTTGGATTGTAGTCTCTAACCCCGTGCTTTTGGAATCAATCACAAACCTGAACCTTTTAAAATTCTCAATCGATTCTCTCAAGCTTTAGTCTTTGAAACCTTGTGTTTATCTTGGTAGAATCCAAGATTTACATTACGTGGCAATATGATCGAGAAGTGTATGAAATTGTGATATAAGACCCAATTAAGAGGCTTATAGCTTGAGGTGGGGATTTGTGATGACGAGCTTGTTGTGATGAGGATGAGTTGATTGATGGAAGTATCTGACTGGCTTTGACGCTCTCTCCAGGTACTCAAGGGATGAAGATGATAAGGCAACTCTGGTATGAGCAAAACTTGAATTAAAATGGTTACCTAACAAGTTGGTGATGAATTATCTCTTGTTGGATCAAAAAGGGGGATGTGAATTGGATCTAAAGCACCATAGAGGCAATGGAGAGATCTTTGATATAGCAAGTAAAACTTATCCTTAATGTGAATCACACACACAAGAGCAGAGAAGACTTCAACAGGAAGAAGAAAAGTGATATTTTATTCATTGGGGTAAAAGTGTTTCATACATAGCTGCATGAGAAATTTATTAATAGCTCATCACCTAGCCCTAGGGCCGAATCAAGACTTAAAATGACTATGCAACAAACTCTGCATTAAAATAGAATAAAAATAAACAAAAGAAATGGAAAACTACAGAAATACAAAAGGGAAACTTAGTAAAACTAAGTAAGTTTGTGCACTTAGTTGTGGCTCAAACTTGGGTCTCTAGAGGCTCAGGAAACCATTAGGACAGCTCATCTTTTCTGTAAAAACTACAAATAATGAAAATAACTTATTGATTTTTTTGTGATATGGCCCCATTCGTAGAAGAGAAAGTCTAGAGTGGTTCTTGTGCTTGCACCTTGATGCCTTGGTTGTAATATTTTTCCTGGGACCCTTGGAAGTCTGTTTGATGAATATATTCTTGTATCTCAACTAGCTTAGCCTTGAAATTGTCTTCTTGTCCCATTTGCTACTTATCGGCTCCTTGGCTAGTTTCGAATGTATCTTGCAGCTTAGATGTGATTTATATGGGGATTTATTATTGTTTTGAGCTCCTAGACTAGTAAAGAAATTTAAATTACCTTGCCTAGTGGCTGGAGGTGCTTCTGCGAGGCTTTGACGTGCAAAATTCCCCATTATGTCCAAGTCGGGTACACTCGGGTTCTCTTGAATGCTTGGAGCTTCGTGAATGTTTCTTGGCATGCCTCCAAGCTCTTTTGTGCTTAGAAGAGTCTCCATAGCTTTGTTAAACCCGGCCAAAATAAAAGAACTAAAACACAACAACAAAAAGAACATAACGCAAAACAGAAAAACAACAAAACTTAGCATTTTAAGCAAAATTGAAACAAATAAGGAAACTACTTAAACTCTCTTCAGTTGTGTCGTTTGGTGAAGTCCTTAGGCGTTTCTGAAGCCGTTTGAACCTGCACAAATTAGAAATTGAATACAACTTACATGGACTAGTTGGAGACTGATCAGAGGCTTCTTAAACCCTTTCTTGTGCTTAACATTGATGCATTGGTTCTTCAAAGTGAAAGTCTTCTTAGAGCTTCTCTTGCATTACTTGATCGCTCTCTGGGTGCTTTTCCACCTGATGTCTTTAGCTTGCTCTTGACTTTCTTGTTTTACATTGGAGCTAACACTTGTCTTCCACGCTTCTTGTATCTCCAATGCATTCTCTTGACTTCTAAGTATCTTTTCACCTATCAAAGAAGATTCCATACCTAGGATTTTTTCTATGCTTAGTTGAGTGAATAGTTCTGCAACCTCTTACTTGCATATAGTCAGTTTGAACATTTTGGCTTCTCTCATCTCTAGAGAGTTCACAATGTCTTGTAGATCTAAATTGAACCTTCTCCGGAGTTGTTTGGATTTGGAGCGTGTCATGGGACTTTCTCCAACCTCTGGCACTAAATGTAGATATTTTCTTGGGTGTTAGGGTCAATGTCTGCATCCTTCCCTCCCTCTTGAAGAGGTTTTGTCCTCAAAACTGTTCCACATGTATCATAAGAAGACAATTAAACAATATTAAAGGTATGAGACATTTTAAACTCACTAGGCAGCTTTAGATGGTAAGCGTTTTCATTCATCATCTTGAGTATCTTGAATGGACCATCGCCTCCTTGTTCTAGATTGGATGATCTTTGCTTGGGGAACCTTTCAGGCTTCATATGTAGTCAGACCCAATCTCCTTGTTCAAATAACATTTCTTTTCTCCTTTGGTCCAACTTTCGCTTGTTGTCCCCAACTTTCATCTCTAAGTGTTCCTTAGCCATGATGAGCAGCTTCTTGATGACTTCTCCACGTCTTAAACCATCTTGGCTAACCTGATGAATCTGAGGCAGATGCACTAAATTCTTTGGAGACAAAGGGTTAATTCAATAGACTATCTCAAAAACAGATAGTTTTGTGGCCGAGTGAATAGCCAGGTTATATGCAAACTAAAAAAAAGGAATAAAATAAAGCCAAGTCTTCATGTTTTTACCAAGACTAGCTCTAAGTAAAGTTGAGAGAGTTCGGCTTTCCAATTCGGTTTGTTCATATGTTTCGGGATGACAAGTAGTAGAGAACATAAGCTTGGTACCTAAATTTCTCCAAAAGTTTCCTAGAATATTGGTGTCATGATTGGAGACTATGGTTCTTCCTTGAAGAACAAATCCGCTATTTGAGTGGTGTCATAGGTCTTGTCACACGAGATAAAGTAAGCCCTATTGGAGAACCGATCCACGACAACAAAGATAGAGTCCTTGTGTCTAATCTTTGGAAAATCTAGGACAAAGTTCATGGAAATATCTACCCAAGGGGCATTAGCAATAGGAAAAGGTAAGTATAGACTGTGAGGATGTGACCTGGATTTTGCTTTATGACACACAATGCATCAGAAACAAAATCTCTCGGCGTCCTTCTTCAGGTGAGGCCAAAAGAAATATTACATTACGACATCAAGGGTCTTGTCTACTTTGAAGTGACCCATCAAACCTCCACCATTTGTTTCACTATGTATCAATTCTTGCATAGAACCTTGGGGTATGCACAACCACTTATCTTTGGAAAGGAACCCATCTTGTAAGTAGAATGCCTTGTAAAACCCTTGGTCTGGCCCTTGGTAACACTCTCCTAGCTCTGGATCATCCTTTTACAGTTCCTTGATGTGCTCAAAACCAATTATTTTTGCCTCTATAGTAGATATGAGAGCATACATTCTTGACAAAGCATCGACTACCACATTCTCCTTTCCTCTCTTGACAAATAAATGAGGTGTGTGTCTCTGGATATTTCTTCTCTGTACCTAGACCTTTTTCAACTTCTTTTGGATAAGACAAGTGTGTTATCAAGTCATGGGAATGGAAACAGATTGGCTCATTTGATCACTTACCTTTGATGCATCCGTTTTAGTGGCTTTTTCATTATAGTACTAGTAGTTTTGTGTGATCACATTTTTTATTTTTGGTGGAGCCTCTCTTTGATTTATATTTCCATCCGTCTTGGCTAAACTTGTTTTAGCTTCCTTTGATAGAGAAAAGTGTATTATACTAGCACTAAGGACATTAAGATCAGAAGTAACAGAGCTATCACTCTCCTTATCATTATTCTTTTTCAGTTTTAAGATGGCGAATTTATTACTCTTTTAGTTGGACATTCTTTAGCATAGTGCCTACTGTTTGAGTGTGCTTTCCTTGTGGTTCAAGTTGGGGTGAAATCGACTCTGGTAGTTTTGACACTTTTGGAAATTGGCAAGTGCATCACAAAAGTCATGGGATCTTTAGGAACAGTTTGAGACAATTTATCTTGTACCTTTTCATTTTTAGGGGATGAAAGAACTTCTTTTTTCTTGTCTTCTTGTGAACTAATGGATTTATCTGGCCCCACTTTGGTACCTAAACCTTTCTCAAATCTTGGAGATATAATCAAGTGTATTGCCTTATCAAGGAGTTGATCAAGACTTCAACAAGTTGTTGAGATACTTACCGCATCCAAGACTTTGACAGGTTGTAGGTTTTTCCCTTGGAAATGTATAGAGTTGAAGTTCATTAGCAGGTTAACAATCAGAATTAAAATAAACCATAGATTTGGGAGCGTGAGAGGTTTTATGTGGGTGGCTCCATGTTAATCTCAGTGTGTTGTCTGACAGCTTGGGATTAAATTCTTCACGGTTTGCAGGTTCTTCATATCCTCCTTGGGAGTTTCCATCTTCAGTACATGACTCTTCTCTGGGAACGTTTTCTTCATAGTCTTGTTTTCCCATTCATTTTCTTCTTTGTACCACCTCCTCGGGCTTGAGTTGTATTGAACATGATCTGTTGATTCAGGCTCAAGTTCTTCCTTTTCCGGTTCATGTCCATAGTTTTCTTCCTTTTCAGACCATGGCGCATCCGTGTAGGTAACTTCCTCATCATATATGCTCTGGTTAGAATCAATTTCTTGATCCGAGGTGTCTTATTTGGCCATGATGCTTCCTGGTCACTTGAAGTCCTTGCAATCAACAACAACAACTAGCAGATCAAAGATACTACAAAATTTGAAAGTGAAACAAACTTGACAGAACACAAAAAATCACTTCCTCTTGCTTTTTCGATTTTAAAAGTAAGAAAATAGGAAAATTATAACAACTAAAAGGAAATTTAACTACTTTGGTTTTTCTGGTCCTAATGGAAAGAAAAAAAAAACAAAAATCAACAGTAAGCAATAACTTCTTATGATTTTCGAGTTGATGAATCAAACAAAAACAAAATAACAACTTATGTAGAAAACAACAACGCAGAATAGAAACAAAACAAACGCAGCAACAACAATGAGCAGAAACAAATCAAAATTTTTATAGGCTTTTCTTTTTTTTTATCTATAAAACTAAGCAAACAGAAGTAAATAATCTGAAACTGGCACAAACAATAAGCAAAACTAGAGAAGCAGTTCTTTTGGGAATTTTTTTTTCTGATTTTCTTATGATGCAAACAACAGCTAATATGCAAGTGAACCAAGGAGGGATGAACTCAGAGCAAACAAAACAAGAATTCAAAACAAATTTGTTTAGGGTTTTTGAGTTTCTTATGATGCAAACAACAACTAACATGCAAGTGAAACGAATAGGTATGAAATCGAAGCAAACAAAGAAAGAGTGCAGAGCAAATTTGTTTAGGGTTTTTGATTTTCTTATGATGCAAACAACAGCTAGTATGCAAGTGAAACAAGCAGGGACAACAAAAACAAATCAAATCAGAAGACAACATAAACACTTTTTAGGGTTTTTATTTATTTATTTATAAGAACAATAAAGGCAAAAAAGCAATCATGAACAACAAAAATAAATCAAAACAGATCACAACATAACTCTTTTTAGGGTTTAAGAACAAAAAAAATGAAGCAGTCACGAACAACAAAACAAATCAAAGCAGAACATAACAAAAACTCTTTTTAGGGTTTTTTTTTATTTTGATAAGAATCATAAACAAACACAAAAGTTATAAGGAATAAAGGGAATAAATTCACATTGGGGATAAGAGTTCCGATACAAGATGATATAAGATTGGAGTCCATATCTCTTATGACACACGGTTTCAAGACCTAAAGCTTGAATGGATGACGAATGAAGGTAGCGATGAGGGTGATTGGATGATGATTAATTCCAAAAGCAGCAGTTTGAACAAGAAAGCTTGATTCCACAAGCAATCAGAACAAGATGGATCGTAGTCACCAAATAGATTGTGAGGGGATCTCTGATACTGAACAAGGGTCGATCTTAGGTGATTCCACACACTAAAAACAGAGCAAACAACCTTGAAAAGACCTCAACTTGAAGAATAAGAGAATATATCGTTTTATTAGGTTAACAATTTATAGTGCTGTAGAGTAACCATATAAAGGGGTTATTCAACTAATGACCTACTTTAGGGTCGACACAAAAAAACAGCAAAAGACTCAAAGCAACATAACTTGTAAAAATGAAAAACTAGAAAGCGTTTAAAATTCAAGAAAAGGAAAGTTTTCTAAAATAAAAAGAAAACTACCTAAACTATTTTCGTCAGCACTAAGGATTGAATTGCAGGTTCTTGAAGCTCTAAATACTGCTGAAATACTCGGGATTACCTGCACACATTCATAATAATAGAAGTTACATGGTTTTTGCTCGTACTGGTTGGCTCTGAAGCTTGTGGTTCACGACAAGTATTGGTCCGTCCAGCCTCGATTCTTTGATGAATTCTTCCTCTTGAGTTCTCCTGAAGCCTAAATTTTGAGATCTTCAAGTGGTTCAATGTGGTTAGCTTCAAAGTCCTCTTCTTGATCCATTATCTCTTGACTTTTTTCTTTGCATTTTCGTGCATTCTCTCCAAAATCCAGTGTTTTCTCTTTTGAAACTCATAATCCTTTTCTAAACGCGCCTAAGGGTTATTTATACCGTTTTACTCGAGCCTAATCGGTCTGATAGTCGTTCCCGCTCTTTTACTCAAGTAACTCCTATCTGGTGAATGTTCCCGCGAGTATACTCAATCTTTCTTGAGTGATATAACTATTCTCGCTTAGTAACTTAAATTCCACGCCCAAGAACTATTCCGCCTAACTCGCACTTAGGTTCTTGCATACTCGAGTAACTACTCTACCAACCATGTCTGAATCCGACCAATTCTTGTTTGATATCAACTAGACCTGTCTAGAATAACCGCCTCTTCCAATTGTCAGTCATTCAGTTCCAAAATACCCAGAATCTCCTAGGCAGCTCGGCAATTCCCTCGGCAGCTCCAAGTTGTTGCTCGGGAATTACTCGGCTGCTCGAGCATTCACTACTTGGAAGCTCGGTAACTGCCCTGGATTACCCGGTAAGCTGAATTCTCACTTTTCTCAATCAAATACTCCTGGATTCTATCTAAATTGGTCCTTTGGACTCTTCCTAAACCTTGAACTGTATATACATTGTAAGGTCTGCAGGTGTTACACGTCTTCTCGTGGTGAAAGCTTGGACTTCATCTAGCTGGAAAATCTTTCATACCTTATAACCAAACCCATTCTCATGGTTCAAATGTGATCTCCTTTCAGCTCTTGTCAACTTGCTGCTTGTAATTTTGTCTGTTTTCTTCTCGGGATTGTCTTTGAAGTTTCCTCTCAAATTTTGCCTTTGTTTCACTTGAGGTCTTAGAATAAATAGGCTCGGGGCAATAGTGAGAGATCTAATGGAGTCAAGGGATTAATCCATGGACAATAAAAACGAGGATTGCGTAGTAGCTGAATGCTTAGCATGATTATATGCAAATTTAATGTAAGATAAGCAAGATAACCGATTTCGTAAATTCTTGCAAACTGTGGCTTTGTGTAAAGTTGAAAGTGTACGGTTTACTACCTATGTCTGGCATTATTTTGTGGGTGATGTGGGCATCAAGTCAACATCAACTCAGAGCAACATACATGATGGTCTAGCCAAGGATAAAAGGGAGACGATCATCCAAGTTTTTTTGCTTATAAACTTCAATACACTAACGTGAAACATCAGTGATCAAGCAAAAGAAGAGTACTGGCTAGGAAATGCTACCCGACAAGGTGTCACCCGAGGAATTCCTATTCTACAAAAGGAAAAGCTGCCCAAATAAAATTCTACTCGTGAAATGATACCATATCAAATATTCATCGGCAAATTATATATTTAGAAGACATTTCACCAGCCATAACATATAAAGACCGGAGTCAATCCGAAAACTACCAAGAATTCTCACCCGGAGACAAGAATTGAAGAAAAATATTGACCAACACATTGGCCGCACCAATCAACAATCATTTTGCCTTGCAACTGGAAGTTTACTTTAGCTCCACTAGATCAAACAAATGTCTGTAAAATACAAGTTAGAGCTAAGATAAGTTCTAACACTAAGGTGAGCTTCTATGTTGATAAAGCTTCATATTTTGTTCAAAACACGGATATGAATCACTTGTCTTTGCCAAAGGGTCCATTTTAAGGTTTTGGAGTTAAGGAAAAGCAGGTGACAACACAAGATGTGGCATCACTCATAAGGAAACATACACTACACTAAAGTTACATACCACTAGAAGAGTATCCCACTCCATGCTGAATCAAGTTATGCCATTTAAAGCACCAAGCAAACCGGAGTCAACGAAATATACTGATGTTAAAGTTTTGGGACGAAACTACTTGAAGAGGGAGGGTATGATGTAAACATCAGAACAATACCAGACTTGGAGCTGTCTAGACCAAGAATCATCACTGTGCATCTTGGAGATTTCAAGCCCCAAAGGTGTTCTGATCATGTAATACACATATAGCAATTAACCCTAAAAGCTTATTTATCGAAGTGGAATCGTGAATATTCGTTTTAATCAAGTCAATGACTGTGCTGATCGTTCCGGAGACGAGAATCAAGCAACCCCTTCGGCAACAGACCAATTCACTTGTGCCAAGGATGCCATATTCAATATCACTCGATAACCATGTATTTTGAAGACATTAATCGATGAAAAACCTATGAAGACCGAGCTTATTTGGCAGATGATCAAAGAACCTATCTAAAGCCGAGAATCAAGAGGAATTGTCGCCTAATTTAAAATATGTTCGGTCATTGTGTCTCAGTTTTAGTTTTCACTCGCAAAGTGCATATCGAAACTTATGATTGAAGAAAACCATATGCTGACCGAGCTGGTTTGAGCATTGGAATACTAGAACTAAATTCTTGACATTGGACCGGTTCAAATTGAAATAAGCCACCAGACAAGGTTTATTTCTACTTCTTCAACTCCTTGTTGTTTCTAGTCGTCAGCATGAAGACTCCATGCCATTTTGATGTTGCAAAAACAACAATAAAAACTTCATATATGCACCAAAGACCAAACGATGGAAACGCTTTCCTTTTTTTGATCAACGCACGAGACACTTCTATCAGGGACATGTTTATGGTTTTAAATCTTGACCCTCCATTTAAAAGAAAAGATCAGAGCCACACAATAAACCCTAGATACTCGGAAGTCTCTCTAGAATTCTCCTCTTTCCTCGCGACCTTTCTCCTCAAACACAACGACTACAAATTTATTTCAGTTGTTTGTTTCCAATTTTAAGCTTTTAGAGGTTTTCTCCTTTCTACTATTTAAGTCGTTTTGTTTTCAGTTCTTTGTACTCACATTTTGATCATAAGAAATTCAGTTGTTTTGTTTCAAAGGATATCTTGAATCAAATATGTTCTTGTGAGTTTGAGAGTGTTTTGTGGAATCAATTCACTTGGTTCTTCTTGTAGAGTCTCCAAACCTTGTGAGGAATAGGTCGTGGATTGTAGTCTCTAACCCCGTGCTTTTGGAATCAATTCGCAAGACAAGACAGAAACAAATGCAATCGGTTTTGATTTTTTTCTCTTTTGTTCTTGAACTAACAATAGCAATTGATGCACAAAGCAATGACAACACAAAGCAACAGTAATAGTAATTCAGATTCTAAACAGCAATACTCAACAATTAGAGACGAAACAAAGCACTCAATAGAACAGAAGCAACTTGCAACAGCAAACAACACAAGAAATCGATGAAAGCAATTCAACAAACAAAGCAACAGTAGTAGAAAACCAAACCCAAAACAACAATACTCAACAAGAAGAACGAAACAAAGCACTCAATAGTATAGAAGCAATCAAAGCACTCAGAATTGAACCCTAATAATTTTTTTGACTTTTGAATATGTAGAGACAAAATCAATGATGCAGACACAAAATCAAGGATTCAATAGGTTAAACAACACAAAACTGACACAACAAAGACAAAGACAACTCGCAAAAACAAACTAGCAGCAATCAATTTAATTTTTAGGGTTTTCTTCTTCTTCGGGATATTGACAAACAAAAATAACATAAAACTGATTCGACTTCATATGGCTTTTCTCTAGATAATTTAATGATAAAAACCCTAAACAACATGCAACAATAGAATCAAAACAAAGAATAAGAGAAAACATAGTAGAAACATAAACAAACTCGATAGTTTTTTTAATTTTTCTGAAAGCAAAGAAAATTAAACAACAATAGAAATAAAACAAGATAAATTCACCTAGTTTTCGAGCCTAAGCTCTGATAGCAGATGATGTAGGATCAATAAGAATCAATATTACAAGGGGATGATGCGATGATGAATCTCCAACTAGCTGTGCATGCACTCTTTGAGGATTTATGTGGATGAACGATGAATTGAAGGTTTCTGGGGGATTAATATATGCCACACAGAGGATGGAATGATCTGTGATAAGTCTTGAATACTCAGGCTTCAAGGAATCACACAAAAGAAGGCTCGAGTGGCTGATTTCTTTCAGATAATAAAATTAGGTCTTTATTGATACAAAATGTGACTACAAACTGAGAAGGGACTTTATTAAACAGTCTAGCAGCTGAGGCTTATCTTTAAAGTCTAGTGTGAAATCATTCTTCTCTATTGGTTTTCGGATTAAGAACTTGGGGAATCAACTTCTTATTTTGTGTGTGATTGTGCAATGAGTCAAAAATCTTCATCTCCATCTTTGTCAACAACGATTATTCCGCATTCAATCTTGGAATGTCTTGATCAGTTTGTTGATCTTAAGTTTGGTGGATTCCAATCTTATATCACTCTAGGTCTAAAATAGAGAGTCGTGTGGCCTTTTGCTCTATCTCAATCACTCGCTTCACCAAAACCCTAGCTTGTCAATTTTGGAAAAGCCATATTGCCTACTGCATCGACTCCACCTTTTATCTCATCGTAAGATCATACCTTTGATCTGATATCACACAGACTCTTTTATTACAACTCCTAAGGGCTTGATCTTGGACTTATTCGTGAAGATTGGAAACTGCAATGTTCCAACCGACTTCCACATTGTGGAACTTCATAGCAAGGGATTCTCTAAACTAATCCTTGGAGAATCATTCTTAGCAACAATAGAACCAGTAATGGATTTGCCAATCAAGGTATGTTTTTCCCAAATATAGACATAGAGTGTTCTACAAAACCACCACCTTTACACCAAAGACTAGACGTGAGAAGAAAGATGGAGAAACATTGGACAACTATATGGATAAACAAGTCCAAAGCTACAACAAAGGACGGCCAAATAGAGCTTGTCTAAGGACAAATACTCCACCCCACTTCACATAAGAACAGCATCCAAGTCGAGTTAACGACTTAACCCAAAACCAATGAATAGGAGGCAACCCATTGGGAAGTATTTAGATTAACCTATTTCATTTAACTTTGATATTTTTAGTATTTTAGTTTCATGTTTTTCATAAAAAAGTAGAAAACAAGAGAAAAATGGAAGAAGTTCAACTCGTAAGCCAAGAAGGGAGAAAGGCTATGAAGCTCCAAGAAAAGCCCGTGGAGCGATAGAAAGCTCTTCCAGCTATCCATCGGGAGCTCCAGCCACACCAGCAAGCCTCTGACTCTAATCTGCATTTTGCATCATTCGTTCATCATTCATCCATCTCGAGTGCATCCATACATCATTCATCACTAGCATTGCATCCATTCATCACCACCATCCCACTCCATCAACATCCTTTCATTAACTATCTTATGTATGTTTTCATTTGATTTTATTTCATTTTAATGTTGAAGGTTTTAGGTTTTTATTTCTCAGGAAGGACGCAAAAAGAAATCAAAGACATTATAATTCGATTGGAACTAGTCTAATCTAATTGATGTAAAGCAATAACAAGAAAGAACCAAGGCTATATCACCATGTCTCCACCAACCCATCACCCATCGCCTTCCATCATCCACCATCATACATCCATCTCATTTACAAAACAAGGTGATACATATCTTAAAACATAATTTTTCTTTTCCATTTATTTATTTCATCGTCTTCTCTTTTCTTGTTTCCCACCGAGGACGGTATGATTTAAGTCTTGGGGAAGGATGTTCCATCCTCTAGTAATGCTACTTTTTATTTTCTTGACTTGAGAATTTTTCTATTTTTTACAACAAGATCGGTTTATTGAGTCAAACGTATTTATTGAGATAAAACTAATAGGGAATAAGGATCTTTTCATATGATTATATATGATCGTTATGTGTTGAGAATTGTTTTCCCTATGACGACTTGTAATTCGCTAAGAAGGGTCAATTCCTAGAAGCTCAGAACCAGAATTTTCTCTTGAAGTTTCATCTTGCAGAGGTGTTGGATCGAATATCGACTCTGTTTTACTTGAACAACCTAACATAACTTAATTTTTCTAACTGAAGGTGTTAGATCAGGAAAACAAGCAAAAACCATTCTGGATCATCTTTATCCTTAGAATTGTAATTTTGGGTAATTATGTTATAATAAGTCTAAATATAATTAATATTTTGAATATATAATTGAATTTTCGATATTCGGATACCCAGGCGTTTTTTTTGTTCTGTTCGGTTTTGATCTAGATTTTTTGGATATAAAAATTTAGGATCCGTTTGAGTATTTTAACAATTATGATTCGGTTTGAACCCTCTTCTTTGGGTTGGTTCTGGTTTGGTTTTTTCGATTTCAAGGAGCCCAGACATAGTTTCGAAAGTCATTTTAATTTCTTAAATTTGTAATGATTTCTTCTGGCTAAGGTTTTTTTGTTTTGTTTTCAGTGCAAGAAGTATTTTGGAGATTCCATCAAACGTTTAAGGATTTCAGACTGATCCGCTTTTATGATAAAGGAATCTCCAGTTGCACTAAAATTCCTGAAAAAATGCAAAACATTATTCCAGTTTATTATAGATTCACCTAGCAAAACCTGACAAAAAATTATAGTGTAACTTAAAATCCAACATATTTTAACGAAGCAAATAAAACTCTAACTAATTTAACCAAATCAATAAAACCACAGCTTATTTTATGAAGCAAATAAAACTCTAAATAATTTAACCGAATCAATAAAACCAACTTATTTATGAAGTAAATAAAACCCAAATTTAAATCCTCAAACTAAATAAAACCCTTAGAATATATTGAGATTAAATTTTAAATAGAAAACAAAAAAAAATGTTATCAATTGGTTTAAAGACTAGTTTTCATTTAAAATTAAAAAAAATCTTAAAACTAAAAACATTTGACATATCTCCTTTTGTAGTTACGGTCTTCAAGATAACATTTGAAGATAATGTCCGGGGTAATCATTTCCCATAGCAGTAAAACGGTAACAATTAGCGGTACCAAAAGCTATTATTTCTTATTTTCTAAATATTCTCATATTGATTATTACTTTCTTGAAACTAAAAAACTTTTTAACTTTTTGTATCACCAATTATAAGCAATCTTTTTCAATATCCTAAAGGGAATTATATCTTTCAATACAAAACATAGCTTCTAAAGCAAGGGATAAAATAATTTTGTTTTATGTTCTGTATAACATTTTTCCAGTATTATTTTTCCAGTAACATTTTTAGCTGGATGATCTGTAATACATGTTCCTTTATTGATATTCAAGGGCAGGAGTAAGTGCATTATACTTGAAACTGGAATTCCAAAAACATAGTAGTTGAAACTATGTCTGATTGTGACACTATCCCAATATTGAAACAGGTTTTGAATTTCATTTACTTGGTTACCACAAAAGGTGCTTCAAATTGAAACTTTTCACCTTTAGTATTTGAAACAATCTCTTGTTTCTTGTTAACTTGCTAATAAAGGTGAGGAGTCTGAGCTGTAACTAAGGCTTGATTATCTTTTTGTATTATTGGCTTCTTTTCCTTTCCTATACTGTTTTAATACCTTTTGACAAAGACAAATACACAACATTAGCATTGGGAAATTTTAAATTAGATTGAACTAGACTATCATATGTTTTAAGTGGCACCCGTTTCAGTTGTAGTGATGTCGAATTTAAAAATTTTCTAAGAGGGAAATTGCAGCAAAATGACCTCTTAGGTGACACCTATAACAGTTCTTATTAGTTGAGATCAAAGGATTAGATAACTTACCTCGACTTGGTGTTAGTTGGGGTTCACGTAATGAATTTGAAATTGGCATAGGAGTTTGAAGTGAATTTCGTTGAACCTCCTTTGCTTGAACTGTTGGCTTAGCCTCTGTGTGCTTCTTGACAGTGTTTGAAGACAATTTGTTGGGCTCAGGAAGGTATGCATAATTGTGCTTACGAATAGGCTGAAGTTTTGGTGTGGATGTCACTCTTTTTGGTGTTGTTTAGTACGTGGAATTTGTAGTGATGTTGCTGAGAGTTTGCACGAACTCACTGTCCATACAGGCTTTGATGTATCTTCCTTCAACCACCATTTGTACGCATCTCCGAGAAGACTATCAACAACGTACAATAGCTTCTTGTCTTTTGGCATGTTGTTTGATCGCAGCCACTGCTTCATGTTGGTCTCCCATCTTATATAATCCTCTGGTTCCTTGCTAGAACATGAAAATATTAGAGATTTTTGGACTTGTAAACACATCCCTTACTGATTGGATTCCTTGAACCGGCTGAACTGGTGTAGGTTTACACTCTAGATGTGGACTGCAGTTGGTTTGGGATAGCTCTGTGGAGATGATGCTTCTCTACATGCCTTGGAGGATTATAATCCTCATGTGAATCTCCCCTGGATTTTTCATTATCATCTCGGCTGGCTCCAAGTTGTTGCCTGAGGCGTGTTGGTGTATGACTTGGGTTGGCGATGGCTGGAGGGGTAACGATCTGGTGGCTCTGGTTCTTCTCCATAACTTTAAGAATCAGTTTCTTCATAATATGATTTATTTTCACTGCCTCCTCCTTCCAATGAGTCTTCTGGTTCCTCACCCCAATTAATCTCTGAGGTGTTGAATTCACTTGACTCCTTTTCATAGTCCATTGCACCTGGTCCTTTTTCTAGTTGATATCTTGAAAAATAAGAGGAATAACTTTATTGTTGTGCTCAATCAAAGCTGAGAGAAACAGATATCCAAATTAATGGTAATGAACTCCGAAAATGATTTTTTTTCAAATTCAAAAAAATGGAAACAGTTAACCAAAACGATTTTTCTTTTCTTTTTATGTTATGGGATGAAATAAATTCAGAATTAAATGGAAACAAATTTTTTTTTGTTTTCCAATTTATAAAAATAAAACAAAGCAAGAAAACAATTTTTATCTATTTTGTTTTTGTAAAACGAGATTAAAATAGCAAAACTGAACCAAGTGATTTTTATTTTTGTTTTTAATTTATGAATGAAATTAAACAACAGAAAAATAACAAGAAACAATTTTTATTTTGATAACCGATTTAATAAGAATTAAAACAACAAAACTCGATGATCAAGATATTCCAAGCCTAATCTCGCTATAGGTGGAAATGAAGATAGAAAGAGGTGGATAGAGATTGACTCGTTCAATCAATGAACAAATTAAGTTGATTTAAATCATTCAAACAACTCACTATGCATATTCAATAGCCATGTGAATCGCTCACAAATAACTAATGAACAAACACACGAAAAATCAAGTACTTTGTGAAGAAGAAAACACTTTTCTGTTAAATGTTAATCTATCAAGGGTGAAAAATAATGAAAAGGTGAGATTTTATAGGCTTAGAGTAAAACAGTTCTATTGACTAAAACAAGGAAAAAATGGAGAATTAAAAGCATATGGCCGTTGGGGCCATTAAGAAAAAATCTGCCAAATAAGGAAATGTCTTGGGACGCCAAGGTTCCATGAATGTGACTCTAGGAAGATTAAAAGTGAATAAAGAAGGATCCATTGCAAATTAATCTCCTTTGGCTCCAAATATGGTAAGTTGGTCTTTGTGTGAATCCAACTGATCCTATGTGTTTGGCTAAGATAAAGACGCATTGGAGAGTCTCTAGTTGATGTAGAGTGTCTCATGGTTGCCACACGTGGGTCTCCAAAGATCCATTTATGGAAAGTTACCCATTTGGTAGTTTAGGACCCATGAGGTGGATCAAAAAAACAACTCTTAAATCAACTCGTACCAGGGCTGATTTAACTCGATAAAGCATCTTAAAATAGATGATTTACTGATTTAACTCAAAGCCCAGAAGATTTGATCAAACATATAGCTAGTTGTGTAGCTTTGGGCCTTGATCCCTGTACTAGGGTGGGGCCACATGGACATCTCTTAAACCAGCTCGATCCATAAGTATTTTTTCCAGATCAGTCTTTGTAAAATAGTTGGTTTCCTGATGAATTTTCAAAGCAGAGGCTGGATGCTCAAACAGAAATGAAGTTCTCATGATTCCTTGATTGTGGTACGTCGTTTTCGGATCTTTGTAGGGATCGTGGGATCTAGCTCGAATGAGGCATGATGTCTCTCAGTAAACTCTCATATGTTTGAATTTTCTCTGATGAATCTTTGAGCTTAGCTGAAATGCACACAAGTAGATTTTCATGGGTGCGTCTCCACTTGGTTTTTCTCGTCTCTGGGTAGGTATGCTTGGTCGTTGGGTGGTTTGTCTTGGGGTTTTATGCTTCTTCCTAAAAAATTAGTCTTCTTAGGATTGATTTGCTAATAGATAATCAATCCTAAAGCAAATCAATCCTAGGCCTTGTGCTTAATCATTCATATTGGTCCGGCATGGTTAGTTTAAGGCTATAACCAGCTGGTCTGGTTTGCTCCCAGTTTGGTGTGAATTCTATGTCCACATCAAGATGGGACGGGAATTGTGCCCATCCCTAATTTTTACTACAATAATTTGTAAAATAATAATAATAATAATAATAATAATAATAATAATAATAATAAATCCACGTGTCTATGATGTAGATGACATGTCATCAATTTAAGATGATGTGTCATCCATGTCAACAATTTAAAATGTACAGTCACCCCCATTTGTATTAATAAGTCACATTTTTAGAATTGGTGTATGATTATGTCAATTTGATATCATTAAGTATAGATTCGCCCAACACCATAGTTTATGTATGATTTCAACTTATTTAAATTGTTGAGGTGAACCAGCTTTTAAAACAGAACTATACATAGTTAGTATCTATAGATATTGGGTTGAGGTTGGTTTACTTAATTTAAACCCAAAAAATAATTGATCCGGTTACAAAGGATTTAAATAGCATTAGCAAGATGGGTTCATGTTCAAATGATCAATGAGCATTAATAATAAGTTCAATAAGTTCACTGAACACCCTAATCATGAACTCCCTTTCGCTAGGTATGTAAAGAACATAAAATTTTTGGTTTAAGCATTTCATTGAACAGCGTGAAATGCCTATGATTTAGATTTGAGTTATCATCTTAAATCTAGCATTACTAACAACCTAAATGAATTAACTAACAATAATTAACCTAAACAATCATCATTTAACAATCAAATCAACCTAATCTAGCATAACCCATGATCGAACTAAAACACTAACATTAAAATGAAACAAAGAGAAAGCAAAAGATATAAACATGCATTTACAAAGATAGAGGTGAAGAAATCTTTCAATAGAGTGGCATAATATGATGAAGATCAATACAAACATCTAAAGAGAGTTTACATCTAAAAACCAACTCTAAAGAGAAGAAAAGTTGACAAAAAAATTTAGGTCGAAATGTATTTATAACTAAGCTAATGCAGACCGCGACCCATGACAAACTAGGTCGGGCTTGGGTTAAAATTTGGATACGATGAAATTTGGTCATAGAGAAGTCGTGCTATCGCTGCCTGATACCGCTGGAGCACATCGGGCGTTGTCATGTTGCTGTATGATACTGCTAGAGCACATCGGGCATCTTCATCCCGCTGCATGATGCCGCCAAACTTCTAGGTTTTTTGTCAATTCTTTACCGGCATCACCATCCTGATGCTTGATCTTGTTGGTGAGTGGCAACGCCAGGAACCCGCTATGCCAAGCCGCTAGGTCCTTAGTTCTTCACAAAACCCATCTTTTGCCCGCTTTGCTCATCTCGAACCTCCTCATCCAAGATCCAAGTCTCCCAAGTCTCCCATAAAATGACCAAAAAACTATGCAGGATGCAATATAAATAACCTAGGACTCTAAGATACGAGATAATATGAAAGTGAGACTCGATTGCATATTTACACTTCTAAATGATGTAAAATGAGATTAAAGTGATCAAAATCAAAAGGTGAAAATCATGCAAAAACCATACAAATCAAAGATAATGAGTATATTACTCTCTGTGATAGCTTATGTTTCAGAGTTTTTGACGAAAATATTATGTGTTGTCTGAAAACTACTCAATATGGTTTGTCAACATATGAAAATAATGATTGAAGTTATGCCACAATTCTGGAGATTGATTGGTCGAGTTCAAGGAATTGTCTTATCCAGTGATAACTTTCAATTCATCTTTGACAGAGAGGAATAATTTCTTACTGATAACTTTCAATTCATCTTTGACAGAGAGGAATAATTTCTTACAGTTTTAGCAGATTGGCCATGGTCTTATGGTCACTAAACTATGGTGACTGAAATATGGGTGCATTCTCCACAAGCTGATTTCTTATCTTCATTTAAAGTATGGTTCCAAATCTTCAACATCTTTATCAAGCACTATACCCTCAAAACAATCGATAAATTAAGTTATGTGACAAATCAATACAATACAGCAGATAAAAGACAAGCCTCAACCAATGCAACAAACAACCCTTCCTTGATGATCCCTCCAGTTTTTCCTCCCCTGTTTCATGGTCTTTCAAAGCAGGATCATCCAACAGCACTTCAATACATCCCTCGTGTATCCTACGAATAAACATGCATGTATCCTTAGAGTCAACAAAATTATGGGATGGCAACTTCGGAAATCAAGAAATGTGTTGTTTGTCTTTGAAGGTATCAGCTACGACCCTAGATCGATAGTAAAGAAAGCATATGATGATGTTGATGCTTGGTTCGAAGCTTTGATGAGTAAAGCCAGACTGTCAGAGACTATACATGATGAAAAAGCAGAATATCGAGATGAAGGAAACCGCCATCAGATTTTCTTAAATGCAATGTTGGTGTTCCTTGGATCAATAATCAACCAAACTCTGGAGTTTGATGGTTAATTTAGGATCATACGGGTCTTCCTACTCATCATAGTTGTCGCTTGTATTCTAGGATTACTTCTTTGGTTGAAGCTGAATTATTGAGTATGAAATGGGCATCAGAAAGTCTAGTGAATTTTCACACAGAACCAATCATTTTGGAAGCATCATCCTAGAAGGCAGTGAAGACGGTCAAGTGACCTCACAAATTCCCTTATCTACGCCAGATACTTTCACTGACTCTTGGAGATTGGATATTGTTGCACATACCAAACGAAAGTAATCATCACTGCAATAGCAATTAGTGTGACAAAAAAACAAAAGGTGTAAAATCTTATATTGCGAGAAATGGCACATTTTTGGCTTAATAATCACAAGTTTTCCAGATACAAACATCCTCACATTTTCCTCATTTGGCTAAAAATCAAGTTTTAAAGGTCATATCAATCAAACTGTTGATTAATTTATAATTTATGCTGATTTATTTTGCCATTTATGTTGATTTATTTTCTTTTTTAGTGTCTTACACCAGCCATATACAAGCCAATATAATCTCAATCTTTGTTTCATTGTAAAGAGACTCTCAATCGTCGAGTTAATATAAAAAACATTTCATTACAAAGTTTGAGTATACTTTGTGTTGTTTATTTCTCTAGCTCTTATTGAGTGATTCATAAAGTCATGTTGAATCATACGGATAAAGCTTGTGGGTGATTCAACATCCTTATTAATCCATTGATTGAGTGAGTCAATCTCATCACACATCCATCCTATTTTGTTCATCTTCCACTAAATCTTGTCACCTCTTGACAACCTTGTTAGCCATAAGACTTGGTGTGAATCCAATCTTATATCAGTTTTCCTTCCCTTTGATTAATCCAGTAAATTTTCAATGTTAAAAAAACTAACATTTGTGATTTTTTATCTGAATATCACATATGTTAACACCTATATATCTACCTTTTCATTTTAGCAATAAAAGTATCCATTTTTTTGAAGCGAAACATAACCCACATGCTAGCAAATCACTCAAATATTGGAGAATAGTTTGGTGTTTATAAACGTGTTCATTAGGAAGATCTAATTATACATATACACAACAAACATGGAGTACAACAAAGATGAGGCACCAAGGGCAAAAGAAATTGCAGAGAAGAAGTTCCAAGAAATGAAACTCTGTGTATCTTATAAAGCGGTTTACTTTTTTAGACAATTGGTGTGTACTCCTTTCCCAAGAATTCCTTTTGTCCCAAATGGGTTTTTGAGTTTTTGAGTTTTAACGAGGCTACCACTTATCGATATTCTCATATTAGAGGTTTTGTTCATTTCTAAAGAAGGTTCAAAATCAATATCACTTTGTTGTAAAAAAAAAGGTTTTCTTTGACCGTACGATTGTAAAGGGTTTGAACCATAAAATTAGCATGCCCGTCGGAAATCTGTCAGAAATTTTCAACAAACTTTTAAAACATTACATATACATTAACAACAGGCTTTTAAAAACAGATAAATCAAAAATGAAAATATGGAATTTTATCTAATATTGTACATTAAGAACTGATTCTAATGTAAATATTACATGTAAATCACATTAAGAACTGGTTCAAAGTGAAACGAAGTTGATTTCCGACGGGTTTAGGGTGTACATGTGTCTATTATGCGTTCTTGTAACGTAACCGAGCCTTGAATTTTTCTTGTCCGTCGTAAATATGTTGGAAATTTTTGACGGACTTCCGATGGCCAAGCAAAATTTAAGGCGTAGTTACATTTTGCCAAATGTTTTAAGCAAACCGCCTAAAACCGACGAGTAAATCCATCGGAAATTCATTAATTTATTGCATCTTCTTTATCCTCGCGATGAATCACAAAATCGAAAAACACAAAATCACAATCGCCATATCTCTTACTCCATTGATTTTCAACCTTCCATTCTCCAAAACTTATCAAATCTTCTACTAATCACTTCAATGGATAACAATCAATCTAATATGTAAGTTTTCATATTGATTTAGGGTTTTAAATGTTTGGAACCATAGATTTAGGGTTAAATTTAAGTTTTCAAAGTTGGAGTAAGGTTTGGGAAGTTAGATTTAGATTTATGGAATTTAGATATAGGTTTTCCATGGTTAGATTAAGGGTTTTTGATAAGTTTATGAATTATTTAGGGTTTTTATTTTTAGTTGAATATTATTTGTTATTGATATGACTTTTAATTGAATTTATAAGGTAAAGAATTTATAGGACTTTTATTGATTTTTTAAAAAAAATTATATGAATTTTATAAAATTGTAAAGATTTTATTAATTTTATTGTAAGATTTTTGGTTTTTGATAATTTTGTTATTAATCTCATAAAGGTTTTTCTTTGAATTTTTATGATTTATTGAATTAAGCTTTTTTATTGAATTAGTTATGATTTTAAAATAATTTTCAAAATATTATAAAGGATTTTAAAATTGAATTTTATTTTGCTTTTAATAGATTTTTTTGAATTTTAATAAGAATTTATTTAATAATCTAATAAATATTTTTTTTGAATTTTGTGGTTATTTTATTTGTTTATAATTTTATTTACATTTGTAAAAAAAATTGAATTAACTTAAATGATTTTAAATATATTTTAATTTTTTTCAAGAATTATGGTTATTACCATTCCACATTTATGAGGTGGATCGAGTGGAGGTGCGACAATGAGGAGTTAAGTGAGGCCAACTAGTACTCACAATCCTCCAAGCCATATTCCGGAGATACAACCATCATCGTCAACACAAATGAGTGTTAAAGATTTTATATATCAACCTGGCAAAGAGGGATTTCAAAGAATTCATTCACGACGGGTTGGAGGAGTTATTTGGTAAGTTTTAGTATATATATGTATATATATTTTTATTTTTTTTACGAACATTTGAATGTCTATATTTTTGTAGGTTTGGATATTCCAACAATGGAATATCCAAAGCAATCAACCGGATGCTGAACGGAATGATTACGCATTTTTACCCGACATTCTAGGTCATGCTTCCGCAAAAGCACAAATTATGGTTCAAGCAATGCGCGGTAAGTATTTCATTTTAAAAACTTCACTTTATATTTCTATATTTTATATTTTTTTATAGCAAGAGTTTAAATGGGATACGGAGCATCATACTCTGATTAGACGGAGTTCGAGAGAAAAGCCGCAAGAATGTACTCCAAGAAACTATACGAGTGGAAGGACGAGTGGAAGTCCCCAGGGAGTTCATCCACAAACTCCGAGCTTTAGAATGGGTTTGTCGACTATTGGAAGCAAGACGAGACCGACAAACCTCTAAGACACACTCCGACAACTGGTTGAGCAGGCGTGGAGGCAAAGGAAATACTACGCACAACGTTGGAGCGAGAAGTTTGTTGTCTTGGGAAGAACAATTGGTAAGTTTTTTAAAGATTTGATTATTTATATTAAATTATTTCTAACTTATAACTTTATTACTTGTTTTTATCCTTTATAGTTTCAGATCGACGGTGTCCGTCCATCGCATCTTTGGTTGGTGGAGGATGTTCACACCAACAAGAAGACGAAGGAAATTCAAGTTTAAGTCGCTCGGAAGCTCATCGATACCGTCAAGTCTCTCGGTGAGGAGTATCTCCAATGACATTCCAATCGAGAAATGGAATGAATTCGTCATCGAGGTAAGTTATCTTGTTTTTATCAAATTCTGATGTTAGTTTTATAACTTTAAGACATATTTTGTTTGATTCTAGCAACTCCGAAGAGCAAAGATCGTATTTTTGGGAGTCCAAAGGCGTACAACGATTCATCTCAAGCCACTGCGAGGTTTTCAAAAGAGGTCGAGCTTCGAGCTTTACTTGCATAGAGGACTACCGAGATTGCGATTTGAAGGATGAGATCCACACCATCAAAGAAGTTTCTCTGCAAAATGATCAATGATATGAAGAATTGGCTGCCACAAACGCAGTGACAAAGGCCGAGATAGAAGCGACGAAGGTCGAGATAGAAGCGACGAAGGCCGAGATAGAAGCGACGAAGGCCGAGATAGAAGCGACGAAGGCAGAGATGGAAGCAATGAAGGCTTTGATAGAAGCTTCAATTGCTGAGATGCGAGATCATCGTCTTGATTGTTTGGATTTTCTGTTTTTGGTTTTCTGTTTTTTTTAATTTCAAGAATATTTTTTTGATATTATGTTTTAGATTTTAAATATTTTAAATTGAATTTAAATTTTATTTCAACCTTTATATTTTTTAATAATTATTATTATTAATTATAATAGTTAAATTAATATTAATTAATAAAATTATATCTTATTTTGTCGGATTATCGTCGGAATGCCGTCAGAAATTTGTCGGGGTATATTTCCGACGGTTTTTTTACGGCTATATTCCGACGGATTTCCAAAGATTTTTACCGACGAACATATCCGTTGGAAATCTGTTGAAAATTCCGACGGGTTTTGGATTTTTGACGCTTTATAACTTATGGTATTTTCCGTCAGAACACCGTCAGAAAAGGTCTTTCCGACGGATTTCTGACAGAAAAGATTTTTTCTGACGGTGTTCTGACGGATATGTCCGACACTTATGTACTGTTTTCTTGTAGTGTAAGCTCATCTATTATTGATTCCGGCAACCAAACTTGCTCGTGTAGTGCTAAATAAACCTACAGATTATATGCTAGGTGACCAAGTCAACATAAACATTGTGAACACAAAAGATGAAAAACCAAAATATAATTCCATAATCTACAACTTAACTTAATCAATTATTGAATCCTTTTGAACAAACGATAAACCCAACTGGTGTATTACTCATACATAGGAGATGAAATCATAATAAATAAATATAGAATGCTTGCATAAAATAAATTCAAAGTAACATTAACAAAGGTTCATAATGCACTTCTAGAAGAGATGAGATTTTTTTCTCTCTTACCTATGAAAACAATAAGAAAAATCAATAAGAAAAACTTGTAATTGTAGAAAACTCATGCAACACTATTTATATTAAAAATCTAAGTCCTAAACCGGTTGGAGAAAGAAAAGGAAAATCTATGGATGATCAATCCTGATGTGCATCGATCGATCTCTGCTTCAAAATGCACTACTTCATTAAAACATCAATTTGGTCGATCCTTTCTTGGTTTGGTTGATCTTGATGCATCTTTTTTTGATCCTTGAAGTCTTGAAACGTTTAAAGCAAGTTTAAATGATCATTTTAGCTCCAATGACTTATAAATATGTAAAAGCTCAATACAAAAAAAATACAAAATATAATCCTAAACTCGATAAAATATTAAAAACAAATGAAATCAAAGGTGGAAAAGCTTATAAACCATGACATATTCAGCGTTATGTTTCCTTTTGGGATGTGAAAGAGTCCTAAGGGCTCAAGGATTTTCATAAGCTGCTCAAGCTTTGTAACCAAGCATCACGGTTTCTATAGGTCGAGATAAGGGATGGGAATTTGTTGTTTTTTGGTTCGATAACTGGTGAAAATTGGGACCTTTTTGATATTACAGATGAAGCAGGTCCTCGTGTTTTTGGTATGCAACAACATCAAACAGTTGCAGGGTTGGCAACGAGTATGGCGTGGAATATTCGAGCATGTTACATGCAATTTTTGGAGCTTGCAGGACAGATTTGTGCCCTCCATGTCCTGCATAGAATCATCTTTCAATGGGTGATAGGATGAGGTCCTGGGGCCAAGAACAGCATTGTACGCTTTATAGAAAAAGGGATGACATGCGTGATCACCTCTTTTCGCGTGTCCTTATTCTTACACCGTATGGTTGACATTAGCAGGCGGTTTTCTCGGCTCAGCTGCGACACCTGATTGGACTTATACACTATCTCACATGCTTTCGGCTATCTACATTAATAGGAACTTGGGATGTCATCACAAAAGCTTGGTAAGTACTGCACATTTATCTCGTACCATAGACAAAGATCATTCGGAACAGGATTATTTCTCTTCGAAACAAGTACCCACGCAAATTTGAGAACCTTCTTCAATGATGGTTTGCGTTACAAACGTTATCTGATTGATCGATTAACTCTCCTTTCCAGCTTTACCAAATTTTGTATCTTTCTATTTTTTCACTTGTAAATAAATTTAAAATTTCAAAAAAATAATTATTATTAAAATATTTGAGTGATGGAGGATAAGCAAAGAGGTAAAATTAAAGTATAATTTTTTAATTATACTATAAAAGTTGTTTTAAGTTTCCTTATTTTCATATTAAAAGGTTTGCACATTTTAAAAATAAATATAATTTCATTCATATCATGGTTCATATGCCATTTAAAACTAATAAAGTAGTAATCTACATGTTGCTTTTACCGTTAGTATATGAAAATTTATTATAGTGTAATCATATATGTAAGAGGTTTGATTATTAATATAGTTAAGGTTAATTAGAAATAATAGTTATACGAACATAAGTATCAAATATCTAGTTATTTTCTTAAGTGACATGTACTTAGTCATAACTATCACACCTAACGTGACATGCATTAATTATATTTTGTTTCGTAAAAAGCACCACTCAAATTCTAATGTTTTAAAGTTATAATAAAATTGTGATTAAAATGGTTCATAAACTTTTGTAAATTGTTTTATATTTAAAAGCAAAAACTATATAAACGGATACATTAGAGAACCCCATAAATTATTTCTAAATGTATACTAGACTAAGCAATGAAAGAAAAAATCTCAAATAAAAATTTCCTTAGATAAAAGCCCAAATTGAATTGATTTAAATATATGACTTTATCTTAATTGTGTAACTAAATAATCGAATTCAATATGACATTATCCTTCTTCTTTTTTCTGCAACTTAATTTTACCGTTTCACAAATCGAAGGCATGCATTCAAGTTTTCTATTTACTTCAATCCTTTTTTAGCAGAGTTCTCGGCGGATGGTTGAAGTTCTCTAATGTTATCTTTACCATATCAGAGCTTCATCGGGGTGACTTTATTAGCTAGTCAAACAAAAACACACTGACTTAAAAAAGTATCGTCCGATTTATATGGTGGTCGTAGAAGTTTAAGTCAGTGTGTTTTTTGTTTGATACTTTAGTATGAAACACCATAACAGTGATCTATTGGGTATGATAGGTAAAATGTTTGTGCATTTAAGTGATCCACTACAATAAGAAAGCAGTAAGAAAACCGACGGAATTAGAATCCGTCAGAAAATTCCGACGGTTTTCTAAAAGTTTTACGACTGTGAATTTCTGACAATTTCTTATGGATTCTGACAGAAAGAGGATCCGTCGGAAATAGTATACGTTATGTTCCAATGGATTTTCCACCGATGTCCGTCAGAAATTTGTCGGAATATCGTCGGAAAGTTGTCGGATAATAAAAACGTTAATGTGACAGTTGTATACCCATTGTATTCCAAAGGATTTCCTACGGACACAATTCAATATATGTGTTTCCACATTTCTTCATTCATTCACACCAATTACTACTCAATCAATCTCTTTATAGCAAAAGTTAAAAAATATCTTCTGGTAATTATTTTTGGTCATGTATGGACGAACGTATGATGGATCCGGAGTCAAACTTACTGAAAGATGATTATGCACGAGGAATCTGCGAGTTCATGGTATTGGCCGGAAATCAACAGGGATCAAAAATAATAGGTAAGATTAAATGTCCATGTAGTATATGTCAGAATTCTCATAATGTTAAGTTTGAGTTAGTTTGGCATCACTTGTATAGTAATGGGTTTATGTTCGGTTATAAGATTTGGTATTTACATGGAAAAACAAATTTTGATTATGGTAGTACTAGCTAACAAAATGTTGTGGATAGCATAGGAGATAGAATGGAAGTAGATGTAGGTGCCGGTACGATTGAGATGGTGAATCATATGTTTAGGGATGACATGTCGTCGGCCGGTTATGATAGAGATAGGGCTGAAGAACCAAATACAGAAACGCAAAAAAAATTTCATATGTTAGATGCAACGAAACAGCCACTATATAGTGGTTGTAGAGAAGGTCATTCACCGTTATCATCTGCAAGTAGAATGATGACTATTAAGACGGACTACAATTTGGCGGAAGAACATGTTGATGCCATAGCAGATTTTGTGAAAGATATTTTGCATGAAGATAATCTTTTACCAGCATTATACTATGAGGTATAGAAACTAGTTGAGGGTCTTGGTTTGTCGTATCATACGATAAATGTGTCCATCGACAATTGTATGATATATTGGAGAGAAGACAAAAACCATAAAAGATGTAGATTTTGTCGCAAACCAAGGTTTCAAGAATCTAGTGGGAGAGTTTTAGTTCCTTATAAACGGATGTGGTATTTACCATTAACGGAGATGTTGAAGAAGTTATATCAATCTCAACGCACAGCAGAGGAAATGAGATGGCATGCAGCGCATCGTCAAGATGGAGTGATTGCGCATCCGTCAGACATAGAAGCGTGGAAACATTTCCAATCAATGTATCCAGATTTTGTGTATGAGCGACGAAATATATACCTCGGGTTATGTACAGATGGTTTTAACCCTTTTGGAAAACATGGAAGAAAATATTCGTTGTGGCTGATAATTGTAACACCTTACAATTTGCTACCATCTCTGCGCATGCGTAGAGAGTTTTTGTTCCTTTTCGTGCTAATTCCCTGCCCAGAGCATCCAAAGAGGTCACTAGATGTATTCCTCCAGCCATTGATCTATGAGTTACAAATGCTATGGAAGCATTGAGTTGAAGCATTTGATGTTTCACTGCAGCAGAATTTCAAGATGCGTGATGTTTTTATGTGGACCATAAGCGATTTTTCAGCATATGATATGTTATCTGGATGCACAACGCATGGAAGATTATCATCTCCATATTGTCAAGACAACACTGATGCATTCCAATTACATAACGGAAGAAAAATGTGTTGGTTTGATTGCCACAAAAGGTTTTTACCTAGTGATCATCCTTATTGTCGGTCTAGAACATAGTTTACGAATAACAAACAAGTGTTTGACTGTACACCTCTGGAGATTGATGGACGTTGTATATTGGAGCAATTTAGAGATTTTGGCGTTGAGAGAACTCCTTACGAAGAACAAACAAGTGTTTTTATTTTAAAATAATATACTTCTATAATTTCATTTTTTCCATATGTTTAAAATTTAGAAAAATTTCATTGTTTTCCATATGTTTATAATTTATTAAAATTTCATTGTTTTTCCATATGTTTATAATTTCATTTTTTTTTCAGGAATTATGGTCGATTTCATTATGTATCCGAGTCTGGTAGATCGAGACGTGGCCGAGGATCGAGTCGCAACCGATCCAGTTCTGTTCCAGAGATGCAATCTCCTTCATTTACTCATCAAGCGGGTTCCGCTTTGACCGCTCTGTCCCAGATGAGCATAGAGGACTTCGTTTCTCAATCCGGTCGGGAAAGATTTTCCTATCTTCATTCCGATTGTTAAGGCAACAGTACTTGGTAACTTTACTTTTAAGTTTTTTTATTTAATTTGTTTATTTTTTATAATTTTAAACTAATTTTGTTTTATAGGTTCCATATATCCCATAATGGGATATCAAAGTCTATCAACCGTATGCTCAACGGAATGCTTCAACGTCCATATGGGACATACGCCCTTATGTCGTTGCCTGAGCGTGATCTATGGTTTCGCCAATTTGCGGTATGTTTTACTTTATTTTTTACATTAAATTTTTAAGTTTTTATATGTATGATAATTGAGTTTATATAAACTTTATATATTTTAACCATTTCATTTTGCAGCAAGATTTCACTTGGTATAGAGACCTCACGTCTCGGGTTAGACGTGAGTTCGATGCTAAGGCATCGAAAGTCTACTCAAGGAAGCTAAATGAGTGGAAAGACAAATGAAACGGGTTGGTTGGGTATTGGCGGATGGCAACATCAACTACTCAATCAACCAACTGGAAGAGTGATCGGAAGGGCAAAAGAATTGCCATTCACAATTTGGGAGCAACGAGCAAGGCTTTCCGTGAACAACAACTGGTAAGTGTTTTTAAATTTAAACTTTAATTTCACTTTATTTACTTACTTTAACTTTTAATAAAATATTTCAGTTCCGTCAAGAAAGTGTCAGTCCATCCCATCTTACTTTGCTACAAGATGCACACACAAATCGCAAGACGGGAAAAATCCAGGATCCGGTTACTCGGAAAATCGTGGAGAACGTGACAAGATTAGGAGAAGAGTTTCTGCAATAACAGCCGATGGTTGACAGAAAATCCTCCTTGCACCGAAGTTTCCATTGAGAAGCTCAACGAATTTGTGTACGAAGTAAGTTAAATTTAATTTTTTCTTTATTTTAATTTTTTTTTTCTTTAATTAACTATTTTCTAATGATTTACTTTACTTTTTTTGTAGGTCACTCCAAAGTCCAAATGTCGTATTTTGGACTTACAGAAGAGTACTCGTCGCCATCTTCAGCAACTTCAAGGTTCTACAGAGATCCTCAGCTTAGAGCGCAACTCGATAAAAAGTCAGGTAAGATCGAAACTCTCCACAACAAGATTAAGACTATATTTCGCATAATTATATTTTCTTTGGAATTCTTTTTATTTTCGTTAAAACTATTTGTTATTTTGGTTTCAGAATTTTAATTAAATTTTATTTTTATTTAATTCTATTTATAATTATAATTTTATTAATTAATTTAATTATAATTATTTATTTAAAAAATAATTAAATATCCGTCAGAAATCCATTGGAAATCCGGCGGAAACACCTATCGGAAATTCGTCAGTTATTCTTTGGATTATAAACCATCTTAAATCCGTCAATTAGTCCGTCAGAAAACTCTCCGACGGTTTTCTTCCGACGGATACCGGATATCAGAATTCCGACGGATACTGGATATTAGAATTCCGACGGACTCTTCCATCGAAAACCAGATATCCGGAATCTGTCAGAAATACCAACAAGTTTCCAACGATTATTTTATTTCTGACCATTTAAAACAGGCGGATACAACCGTCAGTTCTGCGATGTTTGTTTGTAGTGATCCTTGTAACCATGTTCTCTAGATTAATTTTTCTTTCTTACCACATCATACGGCTTTGTATGCATATTACACAATAGTCATAAACCGGAAAATACTAAACAATAATTAACAGCCACTATTTACATAATTACAAGTGATATACTAAATAATATACAAACCTGTAGCTATATACATCATTATTACATTATCACTAAAAGATACTTTTAATGATCTCACTCCATATAGAATTTGGAAACACAGTGAATTGTTCTACAAAAGGTCTCACAACATATTCTACCACTAAACGAGTTTATATGCACTATGTTCATTATGGTCATGACGGACATATTACCATTAAACACATATGATCACAACAGACGACTTCTCTGTATACATCACCTTAAATCTTTGGTAAAATAATAAAGATGTCAAAATAAAAAGAATCAAAAATAAAATTAAAATATATAAGTGAAACTAAGTGAATCAAAACACGCAAAACAAAATGAAATTAATTTATATGTGAGAAGTCGGCGTAAATAACTTTAATTCTCATTAATTAACAAAGGGTTAACTGTACCAATCTATTTCCTTCAAACAAAATCCATCCAAACTTTTTATCTTTTCACTTGTCAATCCAAAAAGTTGACATTCTTCAGTAAACATCAAAAACTATACAATTCAACATATCCAATTCAAATTTGGTTTTCGTTTAGTAAATCAATAACCATGTTCTACTGCACCACGAATACCAATTTCAATCAAAATTGATCCAGGTTTGACCAAATCCAGTTTGACGTAACTGAATTTAAGGAAAAAGATTGAAAGTATGTCTTCATCCTCTTCTTTTCTTGCAAGATCGAAAGCACAATCAAGTTTATGTCTTCACGATTTCCTCATTTTTTACAGATCTTATCTTTTTGTCTATGATTTATCGCAAACCATTTTTTCTTTCTGCAAATTTAAGTGGAATTTTGGAGTTCCAAACAAAATAAGGGATCTTTGCATTGTATCTGAATTCATCACGGTTAAAGTGAGAAATCGGATTACTTTCTATGGAGAAACCACGAGGCAAAATGGGATCATGCTCGCTTCGTCGTTGCAGAGATCTATCAAATGTGAAGTTTTCGTCTTCGATAAAACTATATTTTTGAAATCAACCCCAAGAACTACTCTAATATTTTTAGTGATTTCATTTTCTTTTTATTGAAAATGAAAATGGATCCGTTTGTGAAATTGCTTGGTTGTTTGATGAAATTTTAAATATGTTGTTATTTAACAGGTCGAGAGCGTAAATCTGTTCTAGCGAGTGTTTGAGAAAGAATTCAAAAGAAAATACCATTGCAAAGATGCTTCTTAAGCTTCATCTCTCTTTCCATGGCTCAAATCAACCAGGAATACCTCTCTCCGATTGGGTTACTCGTATTGGAAAAACTGAAACATGATATCAATTTTATAGATTGGTTTAGGAGTCAGTACATAGAGTGATTATCGTTTGGAGTCAATGAATGTTCATGTTCTTGATGGTCGAGGTTGTTCTAAGATTTTAAGTCGATTTTCTCTGATTTCTTAAAACTTTTCATGGAGTAGCACAAAAGAAAAAGAGAAAATCGCGAAGACAGAAACCTAATTTTGGATTCGATGCTACAAGCAAAGATGAAAACAACGACATTTCTCTTTCAATGTCATCTACATAAACCAAAACTGCCACAAAAATTCCATCATAAGTTTTGGTGAATAGAGTATGTTCATGATCAGTCTTATTGAATCCCATTGATCGCAATGTACGAGTAAATTTGATCAATAATTATCGTGAATCTTGTTTCAAACCATAGATTAACTTGATTAATCAACAAACAACATTATCATGCATCTTCTCCCCCTTATGGATAGAGTATCCCAGTGGAAGCTTCATGTTTATCTCTTCAGTCAAATCTCCGTTCAAAAACACATTTGAAATATTCAATTGGTATTAAAACCAACCAAAAATGGCAGTTATACCAAGTAGCAACATCACTGAAGAAAGTTTAGCAACTAGTAAATAAGTGTCAATATATATAATCCTTCTTTATATGTTTATCTTTTCGCAGCCAGCCTTGCACGATACCTTTCTAAAGTCCTATCATCCAAATACTTCACTTTATAAAATCATTTACACCCCACTACTTCCTTATTATGTTACAAATAACAAATATACCAAGTATGTGTATCTTCCATATTTGTTATTTCCTCAATTGTATCATTTCAAAACATCATGATATTTTGCCAAAGTATATGATGTAAGCTTATGCTCTTTGGTTATTGCATTAACATACAGCTGATAAGGTAAGGAGAGGTTGTTATCAGTCCAAAATGAATGATGGGATATGGAGAAGTACCACAAATGGAATAACAATGATAATCCTTGAGATGACTGAGAAGTTTAATCTTGCATGAAGAAAGTGATATTTGTTTGTCTTTATTAATTACTACAATGGACGAATCATAAATCTCATATGGCAGCGTAGACGTAGAAACTGCATCAGGTTGAGGAGAACTAGAATCAACATTTGGCTGAGAAACAGAATGAGATTGAAACTGTTATTTGACAATATGATATGGTGATGTTGATAATCCAAAAATGGATCATGGATTCATGTTGAACATATATATTGAAAAGAAATAGAGATTCATGAAAAATCATATTCCAGGAGATGAAGATTGTATGTGTTTCCAAGTCCAACTACTTACAACCTTTAAACCCAATAGGATAATCAATAAAAACACATGTTTTAGCTTGACGTGGGAATTTGTGTTGTTGTTTAATAAATGTAGAACTATAACAAAAGTAGCCAAAAACTTTCAAAAAAATAATATGGTACCTTATCCTTAATTAGTTCATATGGTGTCTTCTTAGAAAAAATAGGAGAATGAGTCATGTTGATCAAAAATGTTTCAGTAAAAAAATCACTCTAATATTGAATTGGTATGTTAGATTATAACATTAGAGCTCAAACAACATTAAGAAAATGTTTATGTTTACGCTCAACAACTGATTTTTGTGGCGGTGTCTCTAGACACAAATGATATGCCACATTACCTTTGGCCTTGAAAAACTCAGTGTAACGAAAATCAGAAGTACTTTCAGATCGCACAACCTTGATGCTAACATCATACTGGTTTTCGATCATTTTAAAAAATTCTGAAAGAATAGTAATTGCTTATTATTTGTTCTTCATAAGGTATATTCATGTCGTTCTAGAATGATCATCAACAATAGTAAGAAAATATCAAGAACCATCATAAGATGTTTTAGCAAATGGAACCCAAGTATCGATGTGAACCAAGTCAAATGTTTTATTTGAAATATTGTTTTGAGATACAAAGGACAATTATTTCTGTTTTGCCAAATGACAAGCTCTACAATGGCTCTAGCTTTGAGCTTTATTCTTCTGAGTATATATAGAAAGCGTATGTGCAAGAACTTCCAATCTTTGATGACATGGATGTCCCAACATTTGATGCCAAATTTCCGGATTGTACATGTTGAGCTGGGTATCTGATCTATATGAGAGAGTGATGCCACATCTAGTATTTACAGGTTGTTGGTTTGTTTACCACACTCCCAATAGTCCAAAACCAGTGTAAGATCTTGAATTTCACAAGCTTGATAGTCAAACCAAATTCCTCAAGGTATTTTTCTCGTCAAAGCACTCACACTGAGAAGATAAAATCTGAATTAAGGTATATAAAGAACATTTTGTGGAATGAGTCAAACATTCAACACTATTGTTCTTATACCAACAATGTTCATAGTAACTCCATGCGGTAAATCAACATGTGTATTATCTAATGAAGAAAAATGACTAAACAAAGATCTGTCGTGAGAGACATAATGTGTAGCTCCTGTGTCTATTATCCAATTATTCATAAGGTCCACATCATGTGATTTGGTCTAATAATACTTCTCATTTAGAAAATTTGTAGAGCAAAATATAGGATTATAAATGTTACTAGAAACATTTCAAATGTTTGGTTTAATTTAGTTGTAACAGAAGTGGAAGCTTCATTTGAAGAAGGGTGTGGCTGGAGCTTGGAACTGAAAAAGGAGATGAGTTGCTGGAACTGATCTTTGGACGAATAATTTCCCATATCACATGAATTCACCAAAGAATCGGTAATAGTAATGGTTGCAGAAGCAGAAGAAATGAACTGAGGATTACTCAGTCTTGGTTTGTCCCATTTTGGTTTTCAACCAGGTGGATAACCATGAACTTTATAACAACGATCAATGTATGACCTTGCTTGTTGCAATGAGAACACACAGCACGAAATTTAGCCATACTCTTCTGATAATTAGAACCAATTACAACCAAAGTCATTGAAGATTGATCATTGGATTGAACACTAAATGTTAAAGGATTATGTACAACTTTATTTTTCATCCTCTTACTTTCATATTCATCTAACATGTTGTAAGTATCATAGAGGCTTAGGTGCGGCTTAGTGTTGAGAAGATTACTCCTGATAGATGCAAACTCATCATTCAATCCCATCAAGAACTGCAAAATCTTACTAGTTTCTTGATCAGGCAACAATATCTTCACTTTAGGACTATCACCATCTTGAGCTACAACCATAGATCTAGTACTAGCTAGTTCTTCCCATACGTTAACTTTCACAGTATAATAAGATGCTACGTTCATACATCCTTGCTTAAGAAGAACAATCTCATATTCCAAGCGATAGATCAAAGACATATTGCTTTTGTGAAAATGTTTAACTAAATCTGTTTGTATCGCATAAACATCTTGGAAGTAAAGAATACTACCATAGATCTGTTTGGAAACCACATTTAGGATCCAGTCGTTGACCAAATAATTTAAAACTAGACCAAATGTGATATGGAAAATTAGATTCATCAGGTCTTGGTAAGGTTCTATTGACAAATTTAATCTTATTCTTGGCCTCTAAACTAACAGTCGTCGCAATGATCAAAGTATTATAGTTATCACCATTCAAGACTTCATAAACAATAACAATACCTGGATGATCTCCAGAATGAAGAAAATATGGACTATGAATGCTATCAACCAAATAGGAGCCATAAGCTCGATTATGCACCTAAGAACCATAAGCACGATGAACTGGAAAGATCGGAGATCACTCAAGATCCTCAGGACCAGAGACGGAGCGATGATGATCCGGTGAAGCATCTTCAAGACCATGAGATTCTGATTACTGATTCCAACGAGTTCAAGATGCTTTCTTTGCTATTTCTTGATGGATTTTGAAAATTGAAACAACAAATTTATCGGAAAAGAAAATTAATCGGAAGAATTTAGATGAATCAAGATGAAAATCGAAGAGAAATGAGCAAATTGGATAAAAATCAGAGATGAATCGAAGCAAAAGTTAGTTAGACTCTGATATCATATAAAACTCGACGTAAATAACTCTAATTCTCGGTAATTAACAAAACACTGTACATTTTCTCTTATATATATTCATATATACATGTGGCACTATATAATTGCTTATACAATCTGATACTATTCGATAATATAATTCACCTGAAGTAATTTATTTGAGAAACCGATTGTAAATTTAAAATGTACTTTTCCGTATGTTATACTATCCAGATGATGCTGAATTTTTCAAATTTCAACTTTTATATATATATATATATATATATATATATATATTTCACAATAGTCAATTTAATGGGAAAAAAGGATAGTCAAATTAATGTCACGAGTCACGACAGCTCCAAGCCTCCAACCAACTTAAGACCGGGAAACAAATATGTGAATGGGAAGACATTAATTGTATATTAAGAATATCGAGACGCAAATATTTTTATTTAGAATAGACGCAAAAATCATTTGATGATACGGGAGACATTAGAATCAATGTAATTAAATGACAATAAGTAAGTCAACCCCATCCCACGTGGACTGCAGGTGAACATAATGGCTGATGCTGCATTTGAGTCGTTCATGTACGGAAGATTATGAAAGTGTAAAAGTAATACCAACTAAGAAGAGCACATAAAATGATATACGAATAAACGAAATAAGATAAACCTTTCTTTTGTTCAAAACGAAATAAGATCAACCAATGCATACAACTATACAAAATTTAGATGGTTGAATCGGTGAAATATGATTCTTGTCATCATGATCCAACAGAAATCCGTCTAACAGCATCGTAGAAAAGTCTCGGCATGCATGATGATATCTGGGGCAAAGCATAATGCTCCCTATAAAGTTATATATGGGGAAAAATATAACTTCGTTACTTTTTAGATTTTATTTTTTATGAATAACATCTTATACAGAGTGGAATCAGAAGTTAAGATTGTTTTTGTTGCCGGTTGATTGTTTTATCTGAATTTTACAAACAAGTTAAACTAGATTCTTTTAATTTTGTATCAGATCTGTTGAAAATTTGGTGGGTGAGATTTTATTTGTCGGACTAAATATTTCTAGGGTTAGTTCATGTTCTTTTGTTAATCGCCAGCGACCGCAATCAGCAACATGTTGTGTTATTTGTTATGTAGTCACCATGATTGGTCGTTATGTTGTTCGTTTCGCAGTCACTATGACTAATCACTATATTTTTTTAATTTAATGAAATTTTTACCAAAAGTATATTTTTATATTTTATGTTAAAAACAAATAAAATCTATATACTTATGTCTTTTTTAGAAAAAAATTAACTTAATTTAAAAACATGTTGTCTTATTTTATTTAATATTTTATTTTAGTTTTCATATATTATCTTATATTCTATTATTTTAATTTATTTTAATTTATTTTATTTTATTTTATTTTAATTTAACTTACTTTATTTTATTTTAATTTTCTTTAGTTTATTTTAATTTAGTATTTTATTTTATTAATCGCTAGTGTTGTTCGTTTGGCAATCGTCATCGAAGTTGACCAAAACTAGCGACTGGTTGCTACGATTAATTGCAGGTTATCGCTGAAAAATTTAGCAACTGAAAAATTGATCATTGGTCACTGATTTTAATCGTTGTCGCTGACAACTTCAAAACGAACAATGTAATTTTAATCAATGTAGATGGCGATTGCCAAACAAACAGATCCTTAGTTAGGTGGTTTAAATCAAATATAGTTAGATCAGATTCTAATCATGAATCTCAATTTCGTATGGATCACCCAAATTGCAAATATATATATATATATATAAATATTTTACTCTATTCCAAAAATTAGTTTTATAAATCTCATGAATGAATGTGTATGGTCGTTTGATCCAAAATAAGAGTGAGGGAGAATCACTGTCCAATCCAGATCTTATTAATGGCACTTTGATTGATAGTTTTTTTGAGGATATTTGTATATAGCATCAATGCGTGCATCATCATATCTATGGAGCTGGTTTTCAATGTAGCTGCAGAAGAAGAAGACAGTACCTCCCCTAGATAAAGCCGGGCTACAACAAGTAGAAAAGATAAATTTGGAAAATGTTAGAAGGATTTGTCGCTTTGATACTACTCTGCAAATCGTTCGTCAAGCATAATCCCCCACTCTCAATGCAAAATAGTCAACACGGAGAAACACATCTACTGGATCATCCAATGATAGCAATAGCTTGTAGACTTGCAATTAATCTTTGAAAGCTAGCTCATTTCATATTTTTCATCTGAATGAATAGACTTTGAAAGAAAGGTTTATTTACCGTCAGTACTATTCAACCGTGAAATGGTGTGAACAACGATATCCGATGATAATACTTGGTGCTGATATTGATGATGATGATCGTTGTGGTGATGGTATGTTAGGTATGGGTGATGGTGATGAAATAAAAAGCAATCTACATCTAGCTCAACGTATATTTAGCTTCTGAATTTTACTAAACAGAATTTATATTAAGGAGAGTGTATTAAATTAAAAATTTGGAGGGATTTGAGTTAAATAACAAATTCTGTGTTATTGAAACATTAATTTTAAAATATTTTTTAAAATTAAATGTTATTAGATTAATATTTTAAAAATGTATAATCAAATTTACAGTTATTGAAAATATTTTAAAACTTGGATTTGAAAGTTTTAGGTGAGATTTCATGAAATTTCTAATTAAAAAATATAAAATCTAAATCTCATAGTTTTAGATAAAATTTCTAAAATTTTAATAACAAATTTTCTAATTTACCAAAATTCATCAGAATCATCTCAAAACTCATAAAAGTTCAAATCACTTCAAATTCTTCATCCAATACATCTGTATATCCTTATATAGCTCTATACTGTAAGGACATATTGCAAATATGAGCATCCGAATATTTAGAATAAATCCATCTGTATGATTGATTTGTTAAAGGCAACGTGGGATGTTAATTAATAAGGAACCGTTGAAAAAAAAAATCATAATAATGAGGAATCTTGTTTTATTATACACCAAATTGGCATGAGACCACCACATTCACTTAATATTTTACCTAATAGTTTCATCTTCTCTCCAAGTCTACTCGGAGAAAGTTAGCTTTGAAGTATTTCGAATACATTAGTTTTTTTAGTAACGTTGACGCCAAATAAAAATACAATATTGTAATGTTTAAATAAATTCCTCGACTAAAATGTCTCGTGCTGTCATGCATTGTACGTAGAATTCTATGTAGTTGTATAAGGTTCAACATAACAAATTTATTTTACAAACTCGACTCAAATTTCATAACTAAATGCAAACCCATTGAATTGAGTTTTTCTATTGTTATTCCCAAAGATAATAGATTAAAATCTTTATTCTTTAAAATAAGTTGATAGAGTAAAATACATCATCTACGATTGTGTTTTGTGTATTATTTTCTAAGGAGAGGGTTATTACTTATTAGGTTACCGTCTTTTCCATTGTATAAACATGTAACATTGCTATCCCCTTCAACTGATTTAGTATTTTGTTCATTTCCTAAAAGAAATGTAATGAAAAATAATCTATATAGTTCACTCATCTTTGACCAAAAAAACACTACCAAGATGAGCGTACTTTTTTTATATCTTTCCAATATGAGTTTTAGAAGTTTTCGTAAGAATACAACTACTATTCTAAAATGTGATGGACGTTTGTTTATTTGACGATGTACATTGTTTCGCGCTTAGACGTATACGAGTACTAAAAATATTGTATAAATAATATGTTTTTACAAAACCAATATATATTTTAGTTTTATAATAAATAAGGTCTAAAATATTAAATATAAAATTTTAAGTGGTCAAGTAAAAATATAATTTTAAATGTAGAAATAATTTTAGTAAAAACAAAATCGTCTCACAATAAGGTAATAAGGTCAAGATGGGTAGATAAAATAGTTTATACATAAAAACTAGATAGTAACACACGCTTTACAGAGCGGGAAAATGTCTGCTTCATACCTAGTTTATATAATTATAGATTATTATTAGTATTTTATTTTAGATTTATTTTATGTTTTAACATCTTACTTATCTTATTTATTATTATTATATATGGTTTGTGTTGTGTTAATTAAATTCTCCTCAAATTATATTTTTTTTTTCTCATCAAGAATGGAGTTAGTTCTCATGATCTTACTTGCTATGTTCTGTATTCTTTTGATCTTGTGTATTGTTTTGCTCAAATCTCACTTTAAGTTTAACACGTAATAGCTGATTATATGAATCAGATTTTTAATTTTTGTTTTTATTATAATTAATTGGTTAACATAATATCGTATAATATAATTTTAAATCTTACTTTTTTCATTGGATAAAATTTTTTAAAATTTAATTTTATATTTCGTTAGAAGAGAGAGAAAATAAGTTTTATTTTTCGAAACAAATAATTATTTAAAAGATTCAGTTTGGATTTTTATTGAATTTTTTTAAATTAATTTCAAATTTTCGTTTATATTTATTAACTTAAAATTATTTAAAGATTTTTTATGTTAATTTTAATATGAAAGTTAATTTTATTTTTAATTCTTATATTAATATCAGGTTCAAAATAAATCACACTTTTAATTTTTGTTTTTATTATAATTTTGATTGGTTAACATAATATCGTATAATATAATTTTAAATCTTACTTTTCTAATTAGATAACAATTTTTAAAATTTAATTTTATATTTTCGTTTATATTTATTAGAAGAGAAAGAAAATAAGTTTTATTTTTTCGAAACAAATAATTATTTTTAAAAATTCTGTTTGGATTTTTTTTATTGAATTTTTTAAAATTAATTTAAAATTTTCGTTTATATTTATTAGGAGAGAGAAAATAAGTTTTATTTTTTAGAAACTAATAATTATTAAAAACATCCTGTTTGGATTTTTATTAGATTTTGGTTGCATAAATTGTTACAATTTTAACCTTCTATAGCTTGTTTAATTTAATCTTAATTTTATAAAAGTACAATGACAATAAATGTAATATAACACGTAATAGCTGATTAAAATGTTTTTAGAGTTGCTTAAATAATATATATCATATCTGATGAAATGCTTCAACCAAAGCTTAATGAGTAAATTTACTCATTATGTAAATGATTATGATTTTATTGGATTTTATTGTTAGTGCTTGGTAATAATCACTTATTATGAAATTGAATACTATAAAGAAGTTTTTTCACAAATTGATTAAACAAACATTTGCTTTTCACTAAAAGTTAATGAGTTTAACCCCGTAATTAAAACTCATAAGGGACCACATGGCCAATGGATAAAAGATCTTAATACTCATCACTGATGAGCAGTAAAATTTGTGTAACACATTTGACTTATAAATTCAAATAACGCGTTTTTGGTTCTTCAACAATTTACCACCCAACCCAAGAAAAAAAGAAGTAAAGAAGATGAGAGACAGAGGTGTCGACATTGAATTCTAAATATTAAATACAGAAGTGTTTCTTTCAATTCTATCATTCAAAACCTACGCTATACTTCAATTATATAGAACGAAATTGATTTCCCTAACCATCGAAAGGTAATTAAAGACGTAAAGATAACTTATACTAATGATATTAGAGTACTAATTACGTTTAGCAATGAATAGAAGCGATTAAGCGAATATGAGCGTATCTCCATCATTTTAATGCCTCTAATCATATCATATACTATATATATAATAGTACAATAATAGAAAACTTTGATATTGGTATTGGGGCTCTCCCGTCCGACACGGTCCAAGAATCATGTCAAATTAACACTAATTCTCCTTTCACCTCATTTTTTTTCCAGATATCTTATAAGTTATAATGCCTTTTTTTACCCTTAATTTCTTCTTGCCTTTTAAATCCCACAAAACCATTTCCAATTTCATCATGATAATTATAGAAAGTTTCAAACAAGAAATATTAAGGTTGGATTAGTGTTTTCCAAAATAGCTGATCAAAATTTGCAGTACACAGTACAGTTTAAATCTGAATTAATAATCATGGGAAATTGGTATAAAATACATTTTAGAACTCAAAACCAACATTTTGAGAGACCAAGACATGTATGTTATTAATGGTCTGTTATTGTGTTATCGGTCTGTTATCATCTAAATTCAAATCCACATACGCATGTTGTCGATAAAAACATTTTCAAAAACAATTGAAAAAAACAAATAATGTGCTCTATTTAACTAATTACATTTAAATTAAAAACATATTTTCTATGCTAGGGCGATTTTAAGAGAGAAAACCCTAGTCACTTCTTTTCATTTTTCGTGCCTTTCAAGGCTTATTCTTTTCTAGGCCTCCAGGCACTGATGGATCAACTTTGGCCTCCCAATTCCTCCATTTAACAAATTATTTTTAAAATATTCAAACAATACCAACTCTATAGGTTATGATTAGGACCGGTCTTTGGCTAAACTCCATGAATCCATTACTTTAGACGTCACAAAAGATATGAATAATTAAGGAGCATCAATTTTTAAAAAAATTAACATGGTGTAATGATTTGGCGTCAGTTTCTAATACTTTCGAACCCGAGTTCGAATCTATAGTCTACATTATAATTTTTAATATAATTTAGTTAATTACATAGAGTAAAAATTTGTATTGTTTTAGACAGTAAAAACCCTTGTACCGGGCCGGATTATGCTCTTTCAGGACTTTAGAAAACATAAAATATTTGACTTAACATTTGTTATCAACTTAATGAGATTCTTAATTATGAAATCTACTTTGGAAAACTTTGTTTTTAGAAATTTTTTTAGTGCTATTCCATAACAAATGTTTTGTTTTATTTTTGCTTGGCTTTAAACCAGTTTTCAAAAAACTAAAAGATTAAGGAACTTTTTTTTTGTAAACAAGCTAATATACACTTTATATTTTTTTTGTAAAGTAACCTTTTAGATTAGCATATCCAAAGTCAGCTAGAGAATAACATACACTTTTTTTTTTAATTTCATGGAGAGATTTTGTTGAGGTTTGGAGAAATTGGTGTGTTGTGTGTGAGCATGTACTTATAGAATAACACCAACTTTTTTGAGAAATTAAAATCTCCATTCACAATAGTCAGATATATTTGTATTAAAAGAACCATCCAAATAACTAAAAATCCAAACAACCAATCATTTAAAAAAGACATTTTCTCGTTTCATTTTTTTTTCAATAATACCTCTCACACTTTAACTATTGTATCGTTCCTCTTATATTTTGGTACTGCTTGAAACATGTTGACATCGGTTTAAAGTATCTTTTATACTATTTTGCTCTCCTCTAGTCTTACAAACATGTTAATGTTTATTTGGCTTACTATTTTCCTGTTGGGTTACAATAAGCGGAGACATACGTTACCGTAACAGCGAAGGGTTAAAATCAAATCATACGGGTATCTCCTACTTTACCAAAAAATAATGTAAATGCGTTAATAATAGTTAGTTATAGGAGAAATGTAAATAATTTATTAAGTAGAAGGGTGTAAATGCAAAAAGGAAGACAGAGTAATTGGGAAAAGAAAAAACACACACGCGCCGAGGCCACTCGTGAGACGACACCAACGTAAAAGTCCAATTTCCCACTTGCAGAGATTTGCGCCTGAGATCACGTGCTTCTTTCGTCCCCACGTGGCTCTTCTATCTTCCAACTTAATTATCACTTGAATAATTTATTGACCGTATTATTCAATTTATTAAACTAAATTATCGCGTTATTTTCACCGTTATTATTCCAACCATATTTGCTGACGGTTGGAGGCTTGGAGCACTAATAGAGATGTTAAAATGGGACAAAATTCATGGGTTAAACCCAATTGATCTGCTATGAGTGGGTGATAGAATTAAGTAGGTGATATAAAATTCTAGGTTTGTTAAAAGCAGATTTTGCGGATAAATTCATAGTAGACAACAGAATTAACGGGTTATGTTCGTGAGTTAGCGGATTGGCCCACAAACAACTAATTTTTAACAAAAATAAATAAAAGGACGATGACCAGTTTAACCCAAAATTATAGTTTAATTGCTAGAATGATTTGTGATTTCGAGTTAAAAATAGGTATAAATCCCAAACATACTCTTACAATACTGTGTAAAAAATAAAATAATTACGATAGTACCATTAATGATTAATTTCAGCGCAACAAAAAATTATAAAAATGCTATTCAGTTATTTTAGTTACCGCAGAATTATTTTAGTTACCGCAGAATTATTTTAGTTACCGCAAACTTATTTAGTTACCGCAGACTTATTTAGTTACCGCAGACTTATTTTAGTTACCGCAGACTTATTTCGTTACCGCAGACTTATTGAACATTGTCGCAGACTTATTTAGTTACCGCACACTTATTGTAGTTATCGCAGACTTATTGAAACGTTGTCGCAGACTTATTGATTTATGTAGTTACGGCAGACTTATTGAGTAGTTACGGCAGACTTATTGGGTTATGTAATTACAGCAGACTTATTGAGTAGTTACCGCAGACTTATTGAAATTTTTTTTTTAGACGAAGGTGGTGGCGACGGTGGTAGCACCGGTGGTGGCAATGACGGTGGCAGCGGCAGTGGTGGCGACGGCGATGGCGACGGTGGTGGCGGTGGAGGCGGCGCTGGCGCGGCGGTGGTGGCGGCGACGCCGGTGTTATCGCAGACTTATTGAGTAGTTACCGCAGACTTATTGAGTAGTTACCGCAGACTTATTGAGTAGTTACCGCAGACTTATTGTAGTTATCGCAGACTTATTGAAATGTTGTCACAGACTTATTGAGTTATATAGTTACGGCAGACTTATTGGGTAGTTACCGCAGACTTATTGTTGTTATCGCAGACTTATTGAGTTATGTAGTTACGATAGACTTATTGGGTAGTTATCGCAAACTTATTGGGTAGTTATCGCAAACTTATTGAGTAGTTACGACAGACTTATTGAGTAGTTACGGCAGACTTATTGAGTTATGTAGTTACGGCAGACTTATTGGAGTTATCGCAGACTTATTGAAACGTTATCGCAGACCTATTGAGTTATGTAGTTACGGTAGACTTATTGAGTTATGTAGTTATGGCAGACTTATTGTAGTTATCGCAGACTTATTGAGTTATGTAGTTACGGCAGACTTATTGAGTAGTTACTGCCGACTTATTGTTGTTATCGCAGACTTATTGTTGTTATCGCAGACTTATTGAGTAATGTAGTTACGGCAGACTTATTGGGTAGTTATCGCAGATTTATTGAGTAGTTACGGCAGACTTATTGAGTAGTTACGGTAGACTTATTGAGTTATGTAGTTACGACAGACTTATTGTAGTTATCGCAGACTTATTGAAACGTTGTCGCAGACTTATTGAGTTATGTAGTTACGGCAGACTTATTGAGTAGTTACGGCAGACTTATTGAGTAGTTACTGCAAACTTATTGGGTTATGTAGTTACGACATACTTATTGAGTAGTTACCGTAGACTTATTGAGTAGTTACCGTAGACTTATTGAGTAGTTACCGCAGAGTTATTGAGTAGTTACCGCAGACTTAATGAGTTAAGTAGTTACGGCAGACTTATTAAGTAGTTACGGCAGACTTATTGAGTAGTTACGGCAGACTTATTGAGTAGTTACGACAGACTTATTGAATTTTTTTTATTTTTAGACGAAGGTGGTGGTGGCGATGGTGGCGGCGACGGTGGCGCCAGCGGTGGTGGCGGCCGGCGGTGGTGGTGGTGACGTAAGTGGTGGTTTTTTTTTGACGAAATTTTTTTTTACATACGAAAAAAAAAATTACAAAACATAAAAATATAAATGACAATTTTCGTAATTACAAAAATAAAAGTTTGGTTTTATTGTTTTTTAACCATTTTCAAATTTACCAAAATACAGACAAATCAAACTAGCAATTAACTCTAAAATTTGAGTCAATCTATGCCATTACCTAAATAAATAAATTATATATAGAAATAAACAATTTTATATAGTTAATGAGATATAATCATGAAATATATGATAGCGTTAAGAGTTTTATGCATAAAGTTAAACTATTTTCAAAATTAGAATACCAAAAATTATTTTATATCTGAATATTATTAAATTTAATTTTAAAAATATTTTAACTAGTTAAAAATATAAAAATAAATCTAAGGTTCAATCTGCTAACATGTTAGATTTAAGGGGTGGATTTGGTTATAGTTATACAGACCACAGTCCAGTCCGTTGTGGTTGATAAAAAAATGTGTGCACGACGGGATAGACAAGATGGATGCAGACTAGCCTTTTTGACATTTCTAAGGAAGCTAAATTTACCAAATTTAATTACAAAGGACATATGTTTTATTTTAGATTTGTTTTCGAAAAAAAATTTTTAATCTATTTTTTGTCACTCAAATACTTCATTAAATTACTTAGATTTTTTTACAACAAAAGTCATTAAAAACTCTTTTGCCAACCTATCTGCTACTATATTAAAGTTTTTGGGATTATGCTTACACAAAATACTTTTATAAGATAAGATATAAGAAATGATGTCGATCAGAATTCCATAGATCTTTGAGATTCTCTCATTGGAGATAATAGATTTGATCAATTGATGGGAACCTGATTCCATCACTAGGTTTTTAAAGCTGAGTGTCAAAGCTGCTTTAATGGCTGCTTGCATGGCCAATCCTTCCGCCTCTAACAACGAGCTTACAAAGTGGGTAATTTTCGAGTGATTCGATATCACTTCATCACGATTTCTCGAGAAAGACCAGCCCAGACATGCTGTTTTGATCCACTCGCCAAGCCGCATTTGATATTCATGTAATTTTTTATTCTCTCTACTCAGATATGTGCTCTTGCATGGCTGGATCTCGTTTGCATCTTCCAGGTTGAGCTAATGCCCATTCCTTGCAGTCTACTATTGCTTTGACCAGTGTCTCTGTGCAGAGAAGTTCTTATTATTGAATATCATGATGTTTTGTGCTTTCCACATGTTCCAACAGATCCATGGGGCTACTTTTTCTTCTTCGATGCATGTAGATGGGAGACAGTTGACTGATTTGATTCGCTTTGAGGCCTCATGGAAATCCTTGTAAGCTACTGAATCAATAGTACGGGCAAAAAGAGCCTCTTTCCAAACCTGTTGTGAAAATTTTCTATGGAAAAGTAGATGAGTAATTGTTTCAGTTTCACCACATCTTATGTATTTTGGATCTATGTTTATCTTCCGTGATATTAATCTTTCACCAACTAGTAAGGCTCCTTTAGCTGCTTTCCATAAAAACATTTTAATCTTTGGAGAAGTGTTGCTTGCCCATATATCTTTGTTCCATTGTATCTTATATGTTAGCATGGGCAATGTTTCTGACTCCTTTTCTTCCATGATCGAGTGATAACCAGACTTTGTGGTATACTTTCTTGATTTATTGATCAACCAGATGCTTAGGATAGTCTTTTTCATATTTGTGGTAAAATTCTCCGGATAAGGGTTTTGTTCAAAATTATGGTATTGGAATGAAATAAATATTTCACTCTAAGTGATGAAAATTGTTCTTCCACATGTCCCATTGGAATTTTTCTTGTGGTTGAAAGCCAGTGATCATGCCATACACTGACATCATCTCCATTGCCTATTTCCCATTATGATACCTCTCCAACTGTGCCGTCTTTTTGTTTTCAAGGTTTGAGTCCCACCAAAAACGGATTAGGGCTGATTGTATTCTTTTGCATAATGACGTAGGAAGTTTGAAGCAGGATATTGCATAGGATGGCATAGTTGAGAGAACACTCTTGAGGAGGATCATTAAACCGGCCGAGGATAGAAATTTGGAAGACCATCTTAAGGCTTTCTGCTTGATTCTGTCTTTTATGGAGGTAAACATATTTTTTTTCTTCCTTCCAAAATGTTCTGGCAATTTTAAATATTTTCCTACTCCTCCCTTCTGACTGATATATATAACTTTGTTTTCACTTTGTTTTTCAGTTCATGAGGTGCCTTTTAGGAGAGAGTGATTGCCGCTTTGTCTTTGGTAATGCACTGGCCAAATGCAACTTCATACTCCTTGAGAAAATGTTTTAGGGATGCAATGCTTCCATCTCTAGTTCTATAGAAGAACATGGTATCATCTGCAGACAACAAGTAATTTACTCTTGGGTTTCCTTTTGATACTCTAATTCCCTGTAGACTACCATCTGTTTGTGATTTCTTACATAAACCTGATAGCACTTCACTGCACAGAATGATCAAGTATGGAGATAAAAATCTCTTTGTTTCATCCCTCTCTGAGGTTTGACCTTACCTCTTGGTGAGTCATTAATCAGGTAAGAATATGAGACTGTACTGACACATTCCATTATCCATCTGATCCTTTTTCAGGACCAGTTGGATAAAGTCTCATTCCAGCCTGTCATAGGCTTTCCTCATGTCAGTCTTGACTGTCGTAGATCAATGTTTCTTTGTTGATGAAGACTTGAGGAAATGGAGGACTTCATGTGTGATCAGCACATTGTCAAAGATGGCCCTGCCAGGGACAAAGGCTGACTGATTCTCAAAGATCATGTTTTTTAGTATAGGTTTCAACCTTCTTGTTAGCATTTTAGATATGAACTTATATAAGACTGAACATAAGGTTATAGGTCTATACTCAGACCTTTCTTGGTCCATGGATCTTTGGTATAAGCCTAACATATATTTCATTAATGCTCCTTGGTATATTCTCAAACTAGAAGAAGTTTTAGATCTCTTGGCAGATGGCTGGTTCAATGGCAGTCTAGTTTGCTTGGAAAAATTGGTTGAGAAGCCATCTGCTCCTGGTACTTTATCAGCATTGATGGAAAATAAAGCATGATTGATGGAGAATAAAGCATGATTGATCTCTCCACTGGCCTTGGTGCTTTATCAGCATTGATGGAGAATAAAACATGATGTGATTTTTTTGGGAATTGCAAAATTGACAATACTCTCTCTATCTCCTTCTTGAGAGGTAAACAAATTCTGGTAGTATTGTACAATTACTCTGGCAATCTCCTCCTCTTTGAACTTTGCATTCCCATTTTTATCCTCCAACACTGAGAAATTTTTCTTACTACTCTTCCTCTAAATACATTATGAAAGTAACTTGAATTTTTTTCTACTAAGCTTAGCTATAGGAGTCTACTTCTTTGCCTCTAAAATTCTTCTTCATCCTTATATGCTTGTTGTAACTTACTGTTGATTGATTGTAGGAGAGTTTCATTATTTTGAGGGCTTACCATAGCCTCTTCCGGAGCTTTTATACATTCCTCAATGAGTGGTTTACTATTCCTGCTTTGCTCTTTACTCCACTGGATTGAGTGACCCGGAAATGAACTGATTTAGATTGATCTTCATTCCATGTTTTATCAATTAGTTATTTGACCTCATGATTTTCTTTTAGTGTATGTCAAGCCTGAACATCCCTTTCTTTTCTTCTTTTCAGTTTCAAAAAAAAATATCAATGTTTTATGATATGAAGCTTCATATCTAAGATATTCACAACTAGCATTTGAAAATAGTTCAGCCTAGGTACTGCTTGACAAGGCTCTATCTAGTCTGCATCTTGTGACATGGTCATTCCTGATTCCTCTCTAAGACAGAGGGTCTCCAAAATATCTTAGATCATAGAGGTCACCTTCTGAGAGAAAAGATCTGAAATCATAGAACGATCTTTCTTGTCTTTGGGAGCCTCCTTTCTTCTCTTCATTATTGATTATGCCACTTCTATCAGGTATTTCCACATCTCTTCTCTCTTAACTCTGTTAGTGTCCCCATATATCATTATGGCATCAATGTATTTTTTGCATGAAATTAGGATCTTCAGTTTAGTCTCTTGTTTCTAAAACAATGCTAGACTTCCTCTTAGATCTTGAGGAGGAATTAGTAAGTTATTAGCATATCTTAGCCCTGTAAACACCTTTAGCATATAGTCATTGCAACTTTTTGTTTCCGAGAGGAATTTGTTTTATCCAAAAATATTATATGTCGTATCTTCTTAATCCGCTGAACTGTCGTGTGATTCCTTAACCCTTGACAGTTTCAACACAATATCTTTACGGAAGCTCGATTTATCTTTGATGCAGGTATTAATTTGAGATGAGGATGTTCAGCTGAGGTTTGAGCATTACTTGCACCTTTTCCTTTACCCATTTTGGATCAAGAAGCTCGATTTATCACATTCATAGATACTTTTTTTTGTGCTTTTTGGGTCTAGGTTGAGCTTCCTCCAGGGTAAAATCCTGCTTGGATATACTTCTTTTTTCTTGAATTGATACTTGGTAGCACTTTTCGGCTAACTTGTACATTTTTCTTGCCAGGTGGTCTTCCCAGCTTTCTCTTTTCTAGAGTGTTGTTTTGACCTTCTCCTAACTCCAATGAAGTATCATTTCTAGATCCTAGCCTTAATGCCACTATGATTTTTTCCTTAAGAGTAAAATGTGATTTCAATGTTCTCTGATTCCACAATTTAGGCATGTTGTACCAACGAGGTCCTCACCATAAGGGTTGCAGTCTCTTCAAACTGCCCAGCTTCCTCTGCTTGTCTAAGTCTCTCCTTCCGAGCTGCACTTTCTGAGGAATCAACATATAATGCATATTGGACCATCACCTCACGAATTTCCCCTAAGGATTTTTCCATTTCTTGTTACTGTAAGCTTGTTTCCACAACTGTAGCTTCTCTTTCAAGAGGTGGTCTTCTATTCTTGGAGGATTCATACACCTCATCTCTCAGTCTATGAGGGGATATTGGCCTAGTATTGGTTCTTGGTTTCTCTCCCATATTTGATGGGTGAAAGAGCCAAACTGACCCCTATCTCTCTCTCCCGAATATGAGTGGTTGAGATAAGATGTATGTTCATTCGCTGTATTTCTTTGGTATCCAAAGTACCCATGAACGTTATTATGATGGTTTTCTTGGTATCTATGTCCCTTGTACTCTCTCTCTCTGTGTTTGTGTTGATACTGATGTTCCCGCGAGATAGAGATATGACTAGGTGAACTTCTGCTCTGGCCTATCTTTTCTCTAGATTGAATAGGTTCATAGCTTCTTTTTTGTGAGTAGACACCTAGAAGTAGCTTCTTATAGTTTTTTTAAATGTTTGTTCTAGTCTCTTTTCCAGCTTACAGTCTTGCTTCTCGTGGTCTAACCTCAGACAAATGGAGTAGTATTTCTCTAACTTTTCATGTACCAAGGTAGCAATAACTTCATTGCCATTCTCAAATTCTACTGTTAATGACATGATCATAGGTAATAATCCATTAACTTATACTCTCATTCTTGATGAAGATTCAGTTACTTCTTATTTTTCATATTCCACAATGTCATTACCAATGCTTTTAAAGGTTTCTTCCAACCAAAGAAGTTTTGGTATTTCTTGGATCTTCACCCATCTTTGAATAATCACCATACACTTAGCAAAGTGGTAAGGTTTGTTTTGAAACACCAGTTGCAAGTCTTCAAAGGCCATTTGAAACTGGAAAATCCTTTGACCCAATTCAACACCTAGGTCTGCAAGGAAAGGTATCAGAGACCATATGCGTTGTTTATGGTTAGTAATGTGGCCAATCAGCGTAAGTTTGTTCTTCCTGATAAGTTTTGAGTTGTCGAAAGGTGGGACTTTGACTCTCGATTTTCTAGGTTGACTGTTTGAGCTAGCTATCCCTTTTCTTTTACCCGCATATGAGGTTCGTTGAGCTATTTCCTTTAAGTGGTACTTAGGTGCTTGTTTACAAATTTATGTGGCTTCTTTAAGGTTCTTCACTTATCTGTGAGAAAATATACCTGAAGAAAACAAGGACAGTTCTTCATCTTTAAGTGAGATATTTTTTATAGTGGTAGGGCTGGACCACTAAAATCTTTCTCCTGTTATTTTAACAGGGATAAGACTACTCATGTACCATCATATTTGTACAAGAGAAGTTGGAGATAGAACTTGCTATCTGAGCTGGAGAAGTGAGAACTCTCCTGGTATATGTCTCCGTTGTCATGGGGGGAGATAACCAGAGCCTCTGGCCAGATTCACTGAAAAAACTTGCCTGGAAACAAAGGATACAACAACGTAGGGCTAAAAACTTTCTAAAAAAGGTTGAGATTTGTTTCTTTTGAAAAAAGTTTACTAGGAAAGAGATCTCGAATTTTGTGCCAGAGAAAAATCTTCTTCAGTCTAGATGTAAATGAGCCTCTAATTATGAACTATATTTTTAGTGCTATTTACCTAGAATAATACTACAATTAGATTTAATTACTACACTAATACTCTAAAAAAAAACTTAGTAGATTAACATTATTTTGTTAAAAGACAAAAAAACCAAAAAAATAATTATTTACTAATATGTCATTATGGATTAAAAATATTAAAAAATTAGATAAAATTAAATAAAATATTTTTTATCATGATTTCAGGTTTTTATTATTATCCTACGATTTTTAAAAGAAAACCCTATTTTTACGTCGAATGAGCTTATGTTTTTTTTTTAAGTTTTATTTTTTGTTGTTATGATTTGATATATTTTTTTCCTATATTTGCGCCACTAATTAGAAAGTATGCAATTGCATTAGAACAAAAAAAATTTACGGTAACATATAGGCAAAAAATGTGCAACAAAAAGTTTGCGGTCACTTAAAATAATTTAAATATATGCGGTAAAGTAAATTGCACATTTTGTGATACGTAAGTTTTAAAAAACAAATTTGCGATAACTAAAATAAATCTGCGGTAACGATAATGTTATTCTAGCAATTATTTTTTAAAATAAAATATACGGTAACTAGTAGTTGAAAAAACCTCTACTACAACGTTAAAAAATAATCAGTATAGAAAAATTCAAAAATCTATTGTCTCTATCATGTATTACAAAAATAAATTTACGACAAGAAAATTATTTTGCGATGAATTACAAAATTTGCAACCACTATCATACATAACTCTACGCCATAAATTAAATATGCGAAAAAATTTGTGGCAAAATTATAAATCTTTCATTCTGAAAACTCTTACATAACATAAACCCGCAGATTTATGTCGCAAATTTATCTGTCAACAGTGGCAAAATCGTAAATATTTACTGTTTTCTCTAAGAAATGGAAATAATGCTTATGTGGAATTAATTAGTAATGACAGTTTTATAAAAAATTTTACTCACATGGCTTTAAGGGTAGTTTTGTGATTAAAAAACTCAACGTTACTTTTTTTGTAGTTTAGTCTAATAATTAAATCTAATTGTATTATTATTCTAGTAATTTTCCTTTTCCTATTGAATATTGTAAACTAAATAGATTTCCTAAAAAGTAGGAAAACCATCTTTTAGTCTTTTCTTTAGAATTCGTAATAGAAATTAGAATCCACAACATCTGAAATTTTAACGAAAAAAGTTACTAGACTTCTCTATTGTTTTTTTCTTGTTCTTTGTAAATATAAAAGAGAACAATCAAAACTAAAATCACCATTAAATTTTTATTAAAAATACTAATGTTAAAATTAAATGGGTTTAGTGGTATTAAAAGATTAAAAGCATTGCTAGAAGACCTCCGTTAATTGGCAACGGGGAAGAGATCTAACATGCATTCATGTAACAAGAAGATCCACTCTTTGATCTTACTCATAATCTCTACTGAATGTGAGTAAACCCTTTCACCCATGATGAAGCCAAAAAGTATACTACAATATATCTACTCTTTGATCTTACTAATAACATAATCAGTTTAAAAACATAGCCAAAATCAGAATAACACTAACTATTTATTGAATAATTTGATACATGCAGGGCCAGTCCGACGTATTCTAATGCCGTAAGCAAAAAAATTTTAGGTCCTTTCTATTTCTTATGCAAAATTACAAATAATATTATCATAAAAATGATATTAAAACTTGATAAAAATATTTTTTAATTCCATAAAAATTATTAAAAGAACATAAAAATTAAAAAATTCTAATGATGAGTTAATAATTTAGTTTTGAATTTTAATTTTCTTTTTTTCTAAACAAAATTTTACTAGTACTTTTAACGTATACTCTAGCTCAAAAGACAGTACTTGTGGGATGCGAATACTTTTATAGGCATTTTCCCTCCCAATTAATTCTTTTACGATTTTTGCATGAAAAAAGTAACACCGCAAAACTTGCAGAGAAATGAGAATGGTTGCCAAATTGGGAACCCTGCGGACAAGTGGTGGCACTAAAGACATATATATGGCCTGGTGTCCTTGGCTATACGCTTTCAACTTCTTCTCTGCATGGAATCTTTAATCTCAATAATCTCTCCAAGTGCCGAAGAGAATTTCAAAACTTTAGCTTTATAATAATTATTTTTTTAAAAAGAGAAAATTTAGTCACGTTAATATCACGGAATCGTCAATTTATTCACCTCGATTGTGGTATTGTTTACTCACATATTAGATCCTGTATCACATAACTTTACCGAATAATCGTGCATCCAAAGACAATGTAAAAATTATTTTCTGGAATAACCGCAACGAACTATAGTTAATGATTAAATGTTTGTTCGGAAAAAAACTTTTAGAATCTAGCCAAAAGTTCATTTTCCAAAAAAAATTTCATCGAAACCTCGTATTTACTGGATTTTGGTGAAAACGGAGTATTCCATCAACACCGATGTTCTTCCATAGCGAACAAATTCAACTGTTGAAAGATTTCGAAAATAAGACCCAAACACTTTATCGTCTTACACTTTAAACATTTCACTAATTAATAATACGAAATTTATATTCAATTTTATTCATCTCAAATTATTTAATATCAGAATTTTGAACATATATGGATCAAATATATTTCTTATATACCGCGAGTCAAATACATTAAATTATGATATGACAGACATGAAAATATTTTAATATTTCTTCGCTCGAGGAAGCCTCTATATAAACGGTGGGAGGTGAGTTGGTATCTCCAAGGTGAGGTCGAGAGCTTCTCCCAAAAGAGAGAGTGTGAGAGTGAGTGAGAGAAAAAAAAAGAGAGTGAGAGGTTAAATTTTGAGTGAAATTAGGGTTTATCTCTCTTCTTTATTTCCTTTGCTTCGTTTCATCTTCAAAAAAATACAAACTTCCCCGGTTCTTCAGTTTCTTTTATTAAAAACATAAATCACGATTTTCTTATGAAGTGTTGCTTTATGGGTTTTTATTCTGCCAAAACTCATCTAAACGACAAAATTTAGTTTTAAAAGATCGTATTTGAAACAGTCAGGTGTTTTCAAGAACACGAGATCCATCGTTGTTTTCCAAAATATTATGTTTTTTTCTGTCAATTAATAATCTTTTTTTCCCAACTTTATAGAGTTGATCAACTTCATGGGCATTTTTTAGTTCCCTCAAGTTTGATCCTCTTTTTATTTCTTTAGTTTTGATCTATTGAGGTTGCTTATTTCAAACCTCGTTGATCGAATTTTATTTCTGTAAAAATAAAAGAACAAAACCAGTCTTTGAAATTTTTGATAAGAAGACAGGTTTTAATAGTCACCATTTTTTAAATCTTATTTTATATAATCTAGTTTTTTTGTAGTATATTTTTTATGTTTCAGGAAACTCCGATGGACAATTTCTTTGGCGGTGGTGGCCATGGCGGCGAGCTTATGGAAGCACTTCAACCTTTTTACAAAAATGCTTCCACGTCTGCCTCAGATTCTGCGTTTGCGTCTTCAAACGTTACGTTTGCGTCTTCAAACGCTACGTTTGCGTCTGCGCCAAACGATCCTTTCTCTTCTTCTTCTTACAATAATCCTCAAGCCTCTTTCTTCCCTTCATATTCTACAAACCCTTACCCGGATACTTATTCCGGATCCATAACCTATCTCTCTTCATTGGGGTCGGATCTCCAACAACCCGATTCATTTGAACAAAACTACCAAACTCAGTTTCATTACCAGAACGAGATCAATGACTTCACTTGCCAACAAAACACTTGTATGCTCAACTTCATCGACCCGAGTCCGACCCAACCGGGTCCGGTTTCGGGTTCGGCTTCAAAGCCAGCTAAGCTCTATAGAGGAGTGAGGCAAAGGCACTGGGGAAAATGGGTTGCTGAGATCCGTTTACCCAGGAATCGAACCCGACTCTGGCTCGGAACATTTGACACAGCTGAAGAAGCCGCGTTGGCTTACGATCGCGCCGCTTTCAAGCTTCGTGGCGACTCGGCTCGGCTTAACTTTCTAGCTCTCCGATATCAGACCGGCTCGTCTCCGGCTGACTCTGGCGAATACGGACCTATTCAAGCCGCCGTTGACGCCAAGCTCGAAGCCATTTTAGCTGAGCCGAAGAATCAGCCGGGTAAAACGGAGAGGTCATCAAGGAAACGAGCCTCTGTAGCTAAAGCCGCGGCTTCTTCGGTTGAGCAACCGGCTCCACAGCAACACTCCGGGTCGGGTGAAAGTGACGGGTCGGGTTCGCCGGTGTCGGATACTATGGTGCCGGAGATGTGTGAAGAGCCAGAGATGCCGTGGAATGAGAATTTCATGCTCGGCAAGTGTCCCTCTTACGAGATTGATTGGGCTTCAATTTTATCGTGAAAAATTAGGATTATATTCATTTTAACGTGTTTGTATTTTTCTGTTTAAATTTAGGGTTCTTAATTCGCTGTGTTTAATATTTGTAGTATAGCATTTTGTACGAACGTAATGCAAGTGTGTAAAATTATGGACAGTTACAGCTTTTTGTTCATGTCCTAGTGTCGTACCATGTAGATCTCTCCTCTTTCTTTTTTTCTTTAATAGAAGTGAATTTTGTTAGCATCTTCTACTGTCTCATTTTGCTCCCTGTTGTCTCAATTTCTTTTTCTTTTTTCTCCTATCTCTTTTAACACACATAAATAAATGTTTATTTTAGAAGAAATTATTATTATTATTTATTTTAAATTTTGCATATTCGTGTCCATAGTAAATTATCCTCAAATAAGTGTAACTAGTTAGTCATTAGAAGTTAGGTTTATAAATGCTACTTACGAAGAACAAGAAAACAATTCCTCAAATTGTTCATGTGATGTGTTGACAAGTAAGCAAAATGTTTTTCTTTTGTTAGTAAATCGTCTTTAAAAATTTTCTCTGAACAATTTGCTATATATAGTATATAAGGCCATAGGGATACTAAGAAAAAGGAGAAGGTGATTATGAATATATTAACACGTAATGATCGTTAAGTACCGTTTTGCGGTAGGACATTGTGCTTGATTCAAAAGTAGATTAGACTAAAAGGTGACCATAGAGAGTGAACATATAAAGTTTGAATTGGTAAATTTCAAGCTTAATATTGATAAAAGAAAAAGAATCCAACTAGAAGAAGTCAAAAGATAAAGACAGGAGTGGAACTTAAGTGAAACTTTAGGTGGTATCAAATAATGAACCAGATACAAAGTTAAGCCTACTACTACATTCTCATGCTTTCTCTTTGGTAAACTAGATTAAGATTTAAACAATACTTTAAATTTTATCCAATTTTTATAAGTTTAATTATTGTAGATTTGGAAATTATATCCATGTTTTCCAAAATGGGTGAGCTGACAAAATTTTAGTTTGTAATGAGTGAAATCAAAGTGAAATCAAAAGAGAAAGAAAAGATTCAGATAATACTAAAAGGGTGTCTGCAAACAGAAAAACCCAAAGGGCCGAAGACAAAAGAAACAATGTAAACTTTGTCAAAATACAAGAAATCATGAATTGTTGTAATAGGTTCAAGAGTCAATATATTTCTAATAACATCCTCAATCTCATGATGACAGAAAAAAGAACGAATGAATAACAACTTTCGCATCAATACTAAGTTACTAACAATGAAAATTTTGAATCAAATCGTATATGGAGAGTGATAAGAGTGTTATGGGGGTTACTCATACTTAAGATAGAAAGCGTGTTTTGCTTCTTTTTCTCTCATTCACTGAATCCAAACCTAAGATTCAAAGATTGACTTAAAACAAAACTTTAGATTCAAACCCATAATCCTATCTTCAAAAAGACAAAAAGTCAAAAGAGAGAATTGTAACACACGCGTGAACTGTCAACAGCTGTTTTGTTACAATCCCAAAACATGTCTTTGTCAAGACAAATCCCGACCTATTCTTCAGTCTTCATTTTCATTAAAAGAGACCGTAACGTACCAATATCTTATTTAAAAAAAAAACGTACCAATATCTTAATATATATTATATTTATATAGTCAACTTTAACAAAAAGAAAGAATTAAATAAAATTTACGATATTACATTTGACGCAATTGACCCCCATTATCTCCTTTTCCGTAAACCAAAAAAGGATCAGCTAAATTTACCGATTTCCATTTTCTTCTTTATAGCTTTTTGACCATGGTAAATAAACGCATCTATTATCCCAGACACCGTAAAAACACCTGCAACATTTTTAAATATTGAGTTTTTTTCTTTTTTAATGCAGATCAACCAACAAGAGTTTTTATGGTAGTAACAATACCTCCGACTATGGCGCAAACATTCGTCAAGAAATGCAAGAACGATATATGTTCCTCTGTAAATGTTACCTACCGAAACAACACCATTTACATCATGATTATGAATATACTTTTTCGCTCTCTAGAGTTGGAGTTGAAACATAGACACATAGTCACCTTGATTGGAGAGAGATCATAGAAGAAGAAAACTCCTGGTAAGGATTGTAGCTGACCTGCTTCTGAGCTCTTCACATGTTCGGTTACCGAGAACTGCTCAACATAGGAGTTAACTTTAAATTAAGATCATAAGAGGATGAGAATCTATGAGATGGAACATATAATAAAGTCGAAAACTTTTAAGATCACCTGATTTGATTGAATTGTGTGTCCTCTGATATCTGTGTATACTGTTGGTACAACCTTTAAAAAAGCAGACAGTTATAAACACGTGTATTTAAAGATAAATCTAAACATCATATTTCTCAGAACAAACCTTGATAAAGTATTGGTACATAGCATTAGGCGTGTCTTGACTCCACTCGACTCTGCAATTTCGAGTACGTTAAAGAGCATGACAAGATAAACAGAGTGTAAATGGATTAGATGAGAATGGTTATTACTTGTCAAGAGGGTTAACGACGCCAGGAAAATGATCCCCATAAGTCAGTCTATTGATCTTGTGACTTATCTGCAGGTAGACGCAAGATATTGAATTATATAAATTAGAAGCAGGGCGAATGATAGGACAAGTCTTTTCTTACGTTAAAACTGTCTTTCTGAAACGCAAGAAGATCATGAACGTGAACACCCGCCTGATGGAAGCTTTTCCCAGGAGCAAAATGGAAGTTCCCAGCCACCTTATTCACCTCCAAGAACCCATAGATATTACATCCTTCACCTTCTTCATCCTTTACTCTCTGTAGAAAACCTTCTCGTTTACACTGAATCACAAACAGACAAGTGAAACGTTTTTCAGCTCACAGTTGGAAGATAGAAACTCTTGGAAGCATATTTCAACTGAACACAAGCCTTTGAGATTCTAACAGAGAAGAAGAAAGAAGTGTAAATAAACTTGCTACTACTGCAATGAAACACAGATGCCAAAAATTTAAAAGGTGAGGAACCTAGTTCTCAGCAATTCACCTGGTCAATCAAATCTGGATTGGTAACTCCCCAACCTTTCTTTCTATATGCTTCACGAACATCTTCACAGGAATTGCAGCAGTCATGCTCTTCCTGTAAGGAAAACTAACATATGTCACATGAAAACTCAACGATAGAGAAAATACAGATTGAAAAAGCACCATCAACTATCCGGGCATGATAAGTATAAACTGTACAAAGAGAACAAGATCCACTATGACATATGTTTTTGTTTAATCCATTATGACCTCTTGACTAGCACTAAACAATCGAGGGTAATCCTAATATGAACTTAAGAAACCGTGCTCCAAATGCATTTCTCAAAAAGACAAAGAAAGATAACAAAATTACCACTTGAGCCCCATAGCAAGAACCACAGTAAGTCTCATTATGTTCCAGCCTCCCACCATGTTTCTGCAGTGGTTTTTCAATCTGCACAAACATAAAAAAGTATGAGACTTTACAAGGCATTAAAAATAAAAACAAACCGCTTTTAGTTCTTGCCTTTATATATTCAATTTTCCATTTGCATTCTGAAAACAGTTTCAATTTTCCCTCAGAGATTATGCAAACCAAAAGAACAGAGATCAAACCTTAGTAGCGCCTATTCCATCTTGTCTTGCTTCTATAATGTTACCATGAGAATCTAATCTCCTCTTTATGATATCATGTTTCTGTAAAAATTCACACATTTCAATAGCTTATATCATGCTTCAATCATAACAAATCAAGGCTCATTGAACTAATGAGTTAAACAATGTCAACATACCACATCAAGATGCAGCTCTCCACTAATGTCCATAGCATCAACACTAAGAATCGAACACGCTAAAGCAGGAAACGTAACATCGAACTACAGCAAAACAAAGAAACAATGAGAAATCTAATCCAAAAACACACTGAAAAAGAAATGAAATGAGAGAGATCAAGCATAACATTACGTTGATACGTAACGTTTCTCCTCTTGAAGTATCTACTATAAGCTTCGTCTCTGTTACGATATGAAGATAAAGACCTAAACAACAACCAAACGAGTTTTTCAACATCACCAATAAAATCGAAAACTGTAAATATTTGAAAGCTGATTAGCTTCAAATTCAACAAAATTCGCAAATCGGAAGCGAGATTAGAGGTTATACGTACGAAGCTCGGAGAAGAAGAGAAGAAACATAACAACGGAAGAGACGAGAGTGATAACGCCGCCGGATAACGTACGGCTATAAAAATCTTCATTGATCTTAGGATATGCATCTAGATTCCGCAATTTATTCAAGATCCCCGCCATTTAAACACACAGATACAACTGATTCAACCAGATTCGCAGATTCTCAGATTTGATTCCGGCGGTTCGAATCCAGCACTCTTATTCGGCGGAAACGACGATTATTAGGAGAGGTCAGAAAACTTTCGTCGGAAGCAAGATTCTCCGACGATGCGGTCAAGAGATGGTGATCGATGAGTGGCTTTGGTTGTTTGACTCCGTTCTCGTTTCTTCTTCTTCTCCGTCGGACGGAGTAGCGTTACGGTTTACGTTAACCGGTTTGTGTTAGCCGTCTACTTTATGTAGTAAACGACCTTTTTGATTATAAAATTGATAGTTGCAGGCGAGGACTATTTTCTGAAAACCCACAAAATTAGGCTCAGATCTTCCTGTTATGTTTTATTTATTTATTTTTAATTAATTTTAAAACAGAAACTCGTTAAATGTTTAAAAAAACCAAGAGAAATTACATAAATTACAAAAAACCATAAACTTTCTTAAAACTCAAAAACAAAATAGGTTTTAGTATAGGCCATTTAACAAAATTGTGAAGAATCTAGCCTAGTAAAAATCAAACAAAAGAAGAGTTTATCTTCTAGAGTTTATTTTTTTCCTCTTTTTTGTGTTCTTTTTTATTTTCTAGAAACCGTCTTTTTTTTGTAATTGTCTCTTTCAATCACCGAAAACTATTATAAAAATCTCTATTTTTTTAATCTCGAAAACTCCGTTACTCTTCCGCCATTGAATCTTTCTTTCGGATTGCATTGTCATCAGCTGTCATTTTTCTTCCGGTGCTCCTCTGTTCTTCAGCAACAATTTTTCTTCTAGTGCTCATCTGTTCTTCATCAGCCGCTGTTTTATAAATTGCCATTCATCATCACCTCTGTAAAGTCAATATTTTAAAACTGTTATTTTTCAATTTCAGAAACCTAGGGTTTACAGTAATCAGTTTATTGAGATTTTTAAGGGTTTAATGAGTTTAAAATCTACTAATTTGGATAAAAGTTTGTGAATGAATGTTTAGTTGTGATGTGTGTAAAAAATGTAGAATATGGTTTTACAGAAATCGTATTTGTGTTAAGGTGTTTTGAAAACGGATATATGAGACTTGAAATTTTTAAGTTTTGTGTTTAGTGTTTGATTAATGTGTGTTTTTTTCTTGAATGGCTAGTATAAGTTTGAAGCACGCGTTAGTCATTAGCAGAAGATAGAGATGAATTGGAGTCCTCATTAACTTGAGAGGAAAATAGCATCTCGGATAGGTCAGAGAGATCATCCTCGACCATTCCAGAAGCAGATAACATAAGGTCCTCAGATCATTCCATGGGTGAACCATTGAACCATTAAGTCAGGTAAAACTAGTACCACGGAGTATACCTAGTAGGAAAATGTTTAATTGTATAACAGGTTAGGATTTCCCTCATATTTGATGAATATTGAATTTGGTACATCTATAATCGATATGACTTGGTAATCTTAGTATATCTCTCATTTAATTGTTCTGCTTGTATGAGGATAGTGAAGAGGAGGAGGAGGAGCAGCCTCAACAACCTATCAGCTTCTACCACGTCCCAGAGAATTACAAGAAGTCTTGCAAAATCAGGACTAAATGTTCGATCTCCAAGGTATTGGTGTTGTTGAAGAAGACCCTTAGAGAAATGGAGATGGGAGTATGGACTGATACATGGTCTAAACTCTGGTGAGTGCGTAAAAGATTATGAGAATCTTTGAAGCGTCAATTTTGTTCAGAGACAATTTGAGCGAGAGGAGGAGATCTACCTGTCAGAGGTAGAAGCTAAGTTGACCTCCATGGTAGCGTGTGAAGATCGGTTAAAGATGGCGGTGCTTTACTTCCTCGCCTCGATCATGAAAGGGAAGTCAAAGGTACCACATGTTGTTGACTTGTTTCTTCTGCGCATTGTTGATGATGTGTGAGAATGCAAGAAGTTTCCTTGGGAGAGGTATACACTTGAAGATTGTTCACATGAGCTGGAGCATATGTTGAACTATTTCAATAGTATAGTCAAAGATGAAGGGGTTTCCTGGACATTTCCAGGGTACATAATTCCTTTGGAGGTAATACAATTACAACCTTGTGTTTAATGTATTGGTTAATTTAATGTGTTTGGTAATGTGTTTAAATATATATTATAGATATTGGCATTTATGGCTATCCCATCTCTGAGGCTAAAGTACCTCATAAATGTTCTAGCGAGTAAAGGTTGTCCAAGAATGTGCAAGAGAAAGTTCGTGCATAATGGGATTAAAGGATATCCTTTAGATGATATCAATATGACACTTGATGATAAAAATGTGTAATTTTTTTGAAGATTACATATTGTAAGCATGCAATGTAATGTAATTGTAGGTAATGTTGTTTTCTTTGTAATACATGAAATTTGTAGCATGCTAGAAGCTTTTCTTAGTGAAGAAGAACATCTGATGAGTCGCATTTGGGTTCGAGACTTCTGTAAGGATTTTCATGATGAAGTTGGTGAAGGTATAATGCCTCATCTCATGACTAGGAAGAAGATATTTTAGGAAAAAATGTATGATGAAGACGTCGCTGCTAGGGCAGAAGAAGAGAAAGTACATGAGGAAGAACAAGCTGATCCTATAACCCCACCACCACAGTCCACTCATCTTCTAGAAAAAATGTGGAAAATAATGACATAAATGATGGAAACTGGGTTCAAAGATATTTTGAGCCGGCTTGATATGTTTAAATATAGGTTAAACACTGTTGAAGATGAGGTGAAAACTTTAAAGCAGAAGAACAAGGGGAAGAAGAAGGTAGTGGAGGCTGATCATGCATATGGTTTTGGTGATGACCATTCAGCTTTGTGGCATCGTGAAGATGGAACCTTTGGTTTTGGTGAAGGTAGCTCAACAACAAGGGATGAAGATGTTGGGGCTGAAGGTGAGATGTGATTATGTGAAAATGTTTTGGCTGAAGGTGAGATGGATGAAGGCAAACCTCAAACTTCTCCCATATCAGTTCCTATAAGTGGTCCTTGTTCTTCTTCAGCCGAACCTCAGTCTTCTCCGGTTCCTATAAGTGGTCCTTTACCCCGTGGTAGCTTTGGGCCGTTGCAACCAATGCCACATAGGCGTACTAAGACATGTTTTAAGAAGAAATGTGTCTTTGTATGCAGCCGAAGAAAGGTTTCAGGGACGCTAAACCGTCCAAGTACCAGCAATTTTCCTATACAGAAGAGAAGAACAAGAAGCTGCAAAAGAAGAAGCGGAAGATTAATGTTTGAGACCATTTATTTTATTATGTTGTGGAACTTGTCATGGTGGTGGTTTGAGATCATTTATTTTGTTATGTTGTGGAACTTGTGATGGTGTTGATTTGAGACCACTTATTTTGTTTAAGTTTTGTTGCTTATGGAACTCAGGTATGAGTACTCGTAGGTACAATTGTGCCCATTTTGTACAACTGGTGTAACTATGTTGTGTTAAATTTTGTTGTTAATTTTAAATGTTAATTCTATTATTTATTGTTAATTTGTGAAAAAATTAATTAAAAACATTATTAATTAATTTTATAAATTAATTTATTAAATTATTTTATATGAAATTAGATAATATTTTAAAAAATTATTAAATTAGTTTTAATGATTGCAATGATTACAAGTATTATGATCTGACAAAAAAATATATTTGGAAAGTACCTAGATCCGACAAAAAATTACATAAAATATTGAAAATGATTTAATATAAGTGTACTTTGATGGAGTAATGTTTAGTTAGTTGTAACCGTACTGAAATTAATGTTTTATACTTGTACATATCACATTAGATTTTTAATGTACATTTACTTTAGTTTCTTAAAAAGTGTGATAAAATACCTTTTCACCATTTTGGTAATTTCTATTGCTCCACATTAAAACAAACCTTAATAGTATAAAACATTTGTTGATAAAATATGTTGTAATGTGACCAATAAACAAAATTTCATTTTTTCATTAGTTCTATAGATGATACTAATCTAAAATGAACACAAATTGACACAACCACGATCTTTATATTACAAATAAGCAAACTTTAAATCAAATTCAACATAATTGCACCACAGTTTTACCTAATTTGTACTTTGATAGATATGGACAGTACAAGCATATAAATATTAAGAATCATAACCACGCCCGAACTAGATAAATATGCCTCCCCATGGTGAGTCAATCCTCTCCCATTTTGAGTCGATCCTCCCCCATGTTGAGTCGATCCTCCCCATGTTGAGTCGATCCTCCCCCATTTTGACTCGAACTTGGGACACTTCAGTCAAACTTGTTTAATGTTACTCGGTTTTTGCCTTCTACGACTTGACATCCCACGACCGTGTTTTCCAACTGATGGGTACCTAAATTTTTTGTTTATCCCTTTTCTCTTGACATATTTTGGAGATAATACATACATCTCCTGTATCTCGTCGGAAATATTTCACTGAGAATGATGGGATACTGGATATAGCGTCTTACAGTATGCCAATACCCACATCTCCACCCAATAATATTTGGAGCACAATTCATGTATGAGACCTCTCCATTCATGTTTGCTCTATTTTCCACCAATGCATGGACACAAGGATACTTATTTATATCAAAGTGCTTGCAACCACAAGTTTTTCTATCCAAATCCACCACATAAGTAATCCCATCAAGCCCAAGAACAGTGTATTCAGTATGGAAATTTTTTAGCTCAGTCACTTGCAACCATTTTGCTTCTTGTAATCTTTCATTCATTAGACTCTCAACATGAGGAACCAACTTTTATGCAGAAGGAACTTCATTGGAACTCTTCAAATGTTTGTTAAACCAGTAAGACATTTCGATACAATTGCATCAAGAATTGGTAATAACAAGTACTTCCTTGTATCTTTAAAAACACCATTAATCGATTCCACATCATCGGTGGTTAACAAGTTGCACCTTTCTCCTGGAAAATAACATCTTGTCCATTTTTTCTCTTTAACACTTCTATCAAAATAACGGCTGCAGAAGGGAACCTCTTCCTAAAAGCGACATAAAATATAGTGAACTTAGCCTCTGTATGAGCTTTGTATATTTCATGACCTTAGCAGCAAGTACCTCTTTCTTGATTTGGTGAACATTTGATTTCACATTCTGCAACAAATGATACATCCAATATCCATGTTGAGATAATGGGTATACTACACTCACTGACTTACTGATACTTTAATATCTATCTGTAAGAAACACCAATTCATGGGAATTTGACATAACTGATTTCAACATTTCGAGAAAACAAATCCAACTTGCATCTTTCTCATCATCAACTACACCAAAGGTAAGTGGATAATGGTGGTGTTCGGGATCTTTAGCTATGGTAACAATTAGAAGTTCACCGTGGATATTTTTAAGGTGTGTTCCATCTATAACTTTAACTTTCTTCATCACTTTGAACCCTTCAATGGAAGCTCTCAACGCAAAAAATAGGTACTTAACCTAGTGTTCCTCATCTACTTCCACACGTGTTAGTGTACCATGGTTTGTGAGCTCTAAATTGTGCATAAATGAATACACTACATTATAACTTTCATCTACACTTTTCCGCACCTCACTAGCATCTTGTATTCTTCCTCTATATACGGTAGAGTATGACACTTTAATACTAACTTTTCTTTGATAAAACCTGCAAGAACTTTTGGAGCTGAGGTTTTAAACTGACCAGGATAATCATCACGCACAATAGATGCAACTAACCATTTTGTGCCTTTCCTTCTACTTTTCCTACTACTACTAGCTCGAGAGCATGTATGCATCTTGTTGTGGGTTCTTATTTAGAAACAATTTGCACCCTTAAGTTTTGCAGCCAGTAAATTCCACTCGCAACCACTTTCTACTTCATGACATTTGACCACGTATCTCTTTATATATGATTTGATAATATCAAACTCGAAACATTTATGATGTGTAGTTTTTTCAACTGTATCTTGTACTTCTTCCCTAGTATGAAAATATTGGTGCAAAGTTACATTTACACCATCTTCCCATGCAATTACATGTTCATTTCCTTCTCTTTCTCGTTCTTCTTCTCCTTGATCTACAATATGTGCGAGCTAATTGTATTCATACAAACCTGGGTTATCCACGTTAACTAATTCATCATTATGTGAAACATTTTCACCATTGTTAACCAACCCATGTTCCATTGGTTACTCTCCGTAAAGAATAAGTGTACCATCATTAACATATGCTTCACTTCCTTGATCTTCTCTTACTACTTCCTCACGCTCCTCATTTAGCGCAACATCTTCCACAACCTCCACTTGCAAAATACTCCCAAATTTATCATTAGAAAATGACATAATATAGGAAAATAATTTTTCATCATCTGATATAAATGATGGTCTTTGCTTAGGATCCGCATTCGGAATGTAACTCAGTTTCAACTTTGTAGCAGCTTCATCTCTCTTTATCTTCTTGTATATGCTATGAACTAACTCAGAATAAGTTACCTCCTCTATTAATGTCTTCATCACTAAAGTGTAAATTCGATCTTCGCTACGAATCCATTCCATATAACCTCATCCGTTATTTGAATAATATCCTCCATAAACAAAATGTATGATTTATGCATAATTTCTTATTCATTTTTCCCTGAAAAGAATAAAAATAAAAATTGAATATTAGTATTCCGATACTCTCAGTATTACTAGTTGTACCAGTCTTACTCTATATACACAGTTGTACCACTTGTAATCATTTCTGGGTAATTTCGTGGTTACAAACGCTTTTGATTTCTATCTACCTACGATTCACTATTATTTCACCACCAGAATCCATAAAATATCAACTTTTAAGAATATCGTACACTAATCGATCAAGAAAACGAGTTTACTAACCTAATGTGCACATAAAAATCAAAATCTTTTGAAATCAAAATAAAATTTGAAATCTACAACACAATTACCCATGAACATTTCACTTTAACCTCCAAAATTGGTTAAAAACCACCAAAAAACAACAAATCGTTAATATAACATTAATAGAAAAGAACGAAAAGAAATAACCTCAAATGAAGCTTCAAAATTTGAGCATGGAGGATTCGTCGGATGGTCGCGACAAGAGGAAGAAGAAAAAGAAGAAGAATTCAATTTTCCTAAATTTTCATTGGTCCAAATTTAATCTCACAAAAACTTCTCACCAATAAAAAACCTATCACATTTTTTTCTCTTCCACATCAATCCCGATTTTCTTTTGTTTTTCAAAATTAAAATTTGTTTTAATCAATTGAAAGGAATGAGAGCTAAAATTTTCATTTAACTTAAGAAGGAATATAAAGATTTATCAAAGACAAAGAAAAATTTGCATGGCTTGAAGTGCATATAAGCCATTAATCCAACAGACTAGGTCCAAATCTACTTATAATAAAAGTAAGAAAAATAAAAAAGATTATGTAAAACCTTGATGTTTAGATTATTAAAATATTTTTTGATTGGATAGAACTTAGAAGTCTTTTTTTAAATGTTGTTATGATAGGAAGTCTTAAAATTTGAAATTTTGTCAAACAAAACAAAAAAAAACTCAATATTGTTGACTAATTGCCTATAGTATATTTTGTTTTGTTTTTTTTTTGTTTTTGGTTTTGATTTATTTGACATCGAGGAATATGTTACTGATGAAGTGAAAAAGTGTTACAAACAACATCAATTAGGGCGTATGATTCAAAAAAATATCATTCAACCAAAAAAACTATGTACTAGCTAAAAATACAAAGCCAAAAAATTAAATATAGGCCATAGCTCTCTCATCTTTAAATACTTTGAACAACCGAAAAGAAAACCTACAGCCAAAGTGAACACGAGTCCGAAGTGACGCATTGAGCAATGAGAGTTGTCCCTCTGTTTGCTTCAGACCTGACCAACTTTTATTCTCCACTTAGACAACTTCTCCAACCAAACAACAAATTCAAAGACTTGGCACGAGAAGGAAGGCTAAACTTTAGACCAAAGAATGACTGAAGTAAGATATGGTGATTCAGAGGCAAATGTCACTTTATTTACCTTGTGGTGATACATGCTTTCAACCGCCCACAACATAATTTTCAAAGAGAACCCACCTTTTTCTTCAATGTTGTTAAAGGCTGTACGACTATGCAATAAAACCACATCACCAACATATATTAATACCCAAGCAGCTCCTCCTAGATTTTTATTATTGATCAAGAAGCACCAATGTAACATTTAAGCCAACATTATGGTGGCCATTTCTTGTGTTCCTTGATCAGAGGAAGATTCATACCCATCTCATCATTTTGATTTAAAATTTGAGCATTTTGAACCAATCTTCTGCATCAAAACTGATTTTGTGTGATGCAACCGCCTCCTCCTCACTCACAGTCTGACGCCTGTTCAGATTCCACAGCCACAACCGCCACCTATTCAGATTCCAGAGCATCACCCGCCGCCTGAACAGATTCCAGTACATTGACCGTTGGCTGATCACATTCCAGTGCATCAACCTCCTCCAGAACAACAAGACTTTGAAAATTTGTTAGATAATTTGCTGGTTTTACCTGGCTAAACATTTACCACTATTGAGTCAGTATCCTATCCCTTACGTTTGAGACTCTATGGTGAGAAATTTATACACTTTTGTTTTACTTCCGATGTAAAAACCAATTTTTTTTTAGATTGATGATAATTTTACTAATCCTAGTGATCTTGATTTGTCAATTTATTATTGTATTTTTGAAGCACAATTTGATTTTCATATCTTGTTGGACTGATTATTGTATTTTCTAGATATGGAAAAAAGATTATCCAATTTAGACTGATTCGTCAATTGATTATTGTATATTGGACTGATTATCCCCCGCTTGATTTTCTGATATGGTTCGAATATTATATTTTTCTCAACTCTCTAACTTTCTTTCATCTCTCACATCTCTTTTATTATATTATGTTTTGGAATTTTGTATTTCCTTTCTTAACATTTTTGATTTTCCTGTAATAGGTTTAAACAGGACAAAGGAAAACTGGCTCAATTCATTTTCTGGAATAGCTACTCCTATTCACATTCAAGAAAGATATTTCAGAACTTTGCAGTAATATTTACTTCAGATTTTTATTGTTTTATAGTTATACACTAATCAATTAGTATCATTTATACTTATTTACAATATTGTATTGTGTAGCGCAAGTAAAATTGGGATAGAGGGATTACCGAGCTTGTGAAAGAAATTTCTTGATGATCACCAAAAAATGGATGAAAAGAATTGTTAGTCAAGCTAAGAACGGTGCTGAGGAACCGGTTTGGATTGTCCTAACACTTTGGGCTAAAATGTGGGAGACTTGGAACACGCCGGATGCAACTAAAAAGAGAAAGAATGCATCACAGTCCCGTAACTTTGAGCATGGAGGTCTTGGACATCACAAGCACTTATCCATTAAAAAAATCATATTTGGATGCGCAATAAGATTTGGTATAACGTTTTTCATTGACTTTAACTATTTCATTTCACATTATTAATATATTTTGTATCATTACAAGAGGAGGAATTGGGGCATCCTGTATCGCTTGGAGAAGTGTTTGTGAAAAAACATACAAGGGAAGATGGAAGTTTTATTGATCAAATGGCCAAACAAATAGTTGACGGCTATGAGAAAAACATAGAAGAAATAATGGCTGAAATGGATTTCGTTGGTCTTGATCTTCAGACCATTCATCTCAACAATCAACTCATCGAACCCTCTCCATTCAAGAAAAATATGACATCGTTTTTGTCTTCCACTTTTTACCATAGGATTGCCTTTGTTTTGCTGATGTTGATTGTTTGGTTTTTATTTATACTATTGAGTGATACTTCATAATAATTGATGTTGCTTCTCTAGTTTTCATTAATACTTTTGTTTCTCGTCTTTTATTTCATCTTCTTTTCTTTGTTTTGGTCTGATTTTTCAGTTTCTGTTCTCTTTCTTTCTGAGCATGAATATGTTTTGCTGAGCACATTTTCTTGTCGTTTTACAACTTATGTTCGGAAACTAGAAAACATAGAAATTTTATATTTTTTGTCTCTATGATTCACAAGTGATGTCAACAACTTTTAATCTGAATTATTGTTGCAAATATGTTGTCCAACACTTCATCATCCTCTCCTTTATCTTAGAACTACATCATCTCCCTAATCAAAAGTACTAATTTTTTTGTTTTTGATTTTGTTTGTCTTATGGATTGATTAGTTAAGCTCGATTCTTTTGGTAAATGAATTTTTTTGGTATAATATAAATCAAATTTGGCTATTTTAGCATTTTATATAAATGTAATTAAAGATGGTTGCAAATATGTTGCTATATTTTCACCGATTTGCAACTACATAATCATTAAAATGAACAAAACTGTGTCATATTGGTTGCTAATACATGACTCTTTTGGGACTACAACAATTTAGTCTCAAATCAGTCGCAACATTTATAGAGTAATTGTGACTTTAGTGTAACTTATACAAGATAATACTTATCGACTAATTTGGGACCAATTTAAAATTTTCTTAGTTTGTCCTAAATTCGACGCTACCCAATTGGTCATGAAATAGTTGTAAATCTACGACTACCAAAATTGTCACACCTTACTCTCGATTATACGACTACAAAACTCTATCACAAAGTAGTCGCTATATTTTTCAGTCATTATTGAGTCTTAAAGTAGGACTATGTGTACCAGTTGTAAAATGGTCGCTTATATACGATGATATATTGCCGTCACAACGTAGTCGCAAATTAGTGACTGTTTTGCGATCATTTTTATTTCTGACCAAATACTTGCGACTATTTGAAACAATCCTTAATTAGTCTCAAATAAAGACTTTATGACCATTTTGAGACCTTTTTGTTTGTTGCAAAAGGCAGGTTTTCTTGTAATGAATTGAATCTAGGGTTGAACTTACTCAATATATGGTTTTATAACTGATGTGCTATGTCATTCTCTTTATCTGAAAGTGTTATCTCTATACTCTTATGTAGTGGCCAACCTTCAAGGATAAGTTCATCAGCCTCAAAATCTTCATTATAGTTTACTGCTTCTTATACTTGTACGAAATTCTGTAGAAACTTTAAGTAGAAGGCAATGCATTCTCCAGCCAGTAACCCTCAACAATACATGTTTCTAAACATGATGATCATGTGACTTCATACTACCAATAACATGAGGATTGACTGAAACATAATTAATGATATTTGCACAATATCCATCAGGGCCTCTAAACTTAGACAATCTCTTGCAGTATATATATTTTTTCTTCCTTGGACAGCTAATAAGCAGCCGGAGGCAAGTATGTTCACTTCCATTGTACCTCTGTGTTGAAGAGTTTCCGAATTCCAAGATCTTCCCAAGTCTTTTCTTGCTTTCAAGCCATCCATCGATTTAGCACTATGCATTAAAGTAATATAGCTTGAGATAAATTCTTTTCCACATGCATCACATCAATGTTGTGCCACATTGGCAAACACATAAAAAATTAAAGTTAGTGTCTCAGCAAAATTTTACGATACTAATTTAGTTTACTGAAATTTTGATTGAAAAAATAATATTACCTTCCATTAAGGTAAATCAAAGAATATTTAATGTTTCTTCCACCATAATTGATCAGAGTTTTCCTCATATTCTTCATTTAAATATAACTCATCTTCACATCACTGTTCAAGTATTTTCCTTTTACTTTCCCTATCTAAAAGTCTTCCAAAATCATTCCTATAGTCCTTAAGTATCTCAAATATTTCAGGTCCAGTTTGAATTCTATTTGTAGTCCCTTCCTCAATAGTATTATCATACCATCCTTTCCTGGGTTGTAAGGATGTCCATGTCTTAATCTCTTCCTATTGCCCAAATACACATACTTCCGACTTAACTTCAACCATCTACAATGTGTGTCCTTTTTGCACACATTACATGCTTGTTTTCCCTTTACTTTAAATCCAGACAGTGTTCCTAAGGCTGTATAGTCACTAATACTCCACAACAATATAACTAAGTGTGAATTTCTCTTTCAAAATGAGTCATATACCTTCATTCCACAAATCTTTTAAATCTATCAATTGTGCTAGATACACATCAATGTTCTTGCTTGGTGCAGTTGGACTAGGTATCAACGTACTCAACATTATATTCTCAGCCTTTATACATATAGTTGGAGGCATGTTGTAGTTCACTAACAACACTGACCATGTACTATACTTATACTTGGTGTTCTGTATTAAGAAAGAGTTCATACCATCTGTAGAAACACCGAGTCAAAAGTTTCTTGGTTCACTAGAAAATTATGGCCGTTGATCATTCACCTGCGCCCAAGTTAATAAGACCACCGAGTGTCGCATTATACCACCTATACTAGCATTGCTGGAATGCCAATGCAAATCCTCAGCCATCTTTTTTTGATCTAAACATCCTCTTAAATTTGTCCTTGATTGGAATATACCTAAGACCTTTGCTGGAATCCCCTTATTTTCCTCACCATTGTGTTTATCCATTTTTTTTTTTATCTTAAAGCACTACATCTAGGGCAACTTTCCATCTTATCATACTACCTCCGATAGAGTATACAATAATTCTTTCATGCATGAATGACATCGTATCCAAACCCAAAAATCTTCAAGAATTTCTTCATCTCATCTGTCGACTTTCGAAGCACGTTATCTTCAGGTAGCATGTCATGAACTTTTGTCAAAAGCTGATCAAAGTAGTTATCTGACATTCCACTCTTCACTTTTATCCGGTAAAAAGTCATGAATGTAGAAACCTTGGTGTAGTTAGGACATGTCGAGTAGAATGGGGTTTCGACATCCTTCATTTTCTTTGTAAACTCAGTGTCTTCTATAATTTTAGAAACCTTAGACTCACCGCCAATATGGTTCCATGGCTGTTGACTGCCTTCAATAGTAAAAAAGCGGTCCTAAGCAACAAATAAGCCTCAGTTTCTAATGTAGGAACATCCGACATATCATTCCTTATGTCCCTATGCTTACCCCAACATGAATCCTTTTGTATTTCTGATCCATACCCCTAATCACTAGATGTTACACTATTGACTCTATCAGTTGATAGCAAATATTTTGGCAATCAATGCAGGGTCAGAACATCACAACTGGATTACCCAAACAACTTGATGATGTAGCCACAAAATTTCTTGCTCCTTCTACGTACTCAAGAGTAGCCTTGTATAAAATCAGTGAAAATTACAAAGTTAATATCTCAATATAATTAAGAATCACATTTGCAATCTATCAAAAGAACAACCAAATTCATACTTTGGAAACCAGACCCATGCCTTGTCCATATTTCAACAATACGACCACAACTCAACTCAAGAGTAGCCTTGTATAAAATCAGTGAAAATTACAAAGTTAATATCTCAATATAATTAAGAATCACATTTGCAATCTATCAAAAGAACAACCAAATTCATACTTTGGAAGCCAGACCCATGCCTTGTCCATATTTCAACAATACGACCACAACTCAACCACCAATTATACATACAATTGTGATAACCAGTTCATCAATGAAAACTCAATTACCTATCACTAACTCACATCAAACCATAGTAGAAACAAAAAAAAGATGAAAAACCAATCAATAACAGCTTACACATTAATAACACGAAGCTTGAAGCTTTGAATAATAGAAAACAATAATCCGCAGAAAAATTTGACAAAAGAAATCATCATCATTACACAACAAGTCAACATTTTTGTAAACTGAAACAATTAAAATCCGATTACAAACTAGTTGTAAAATTTCAAATACCTTTAACTGAAGCTAAAACTAACATCTATTCCTGCAAAAAAACCAAAATGATCGACTAAATTAGTAAATTAAAACATTAAGTCTATACAAGCAAATAACGAAAACCCAAACTATATTTCACCTTCAATGTAAAATTCAACCACACAATAAATCGAGATTACGATGGAGAGTGCTCGAGACAGATGGAGGATCGAGAAAGAGGTTGAGAGATATCGAGATGGAGAGTGAGAGAGATTGAGATTGATAGTGCGAGAAAACGAGACCGAAATAGAAAGAAATTAAGACTCAAATTGGAAGATCGAGACAGATCAAGTATCGATCGACCGAGTTTGAGAGGAAATCGATGGTAAGATTGAGAGGGATAGATGGTAAGAGTACTGAAAGCTCGAGGGTGAGAGTGGAGAGAATAAGTTTAAACCTAATTTTTTATAAAACGGGAATTTTGTTTACAACCCAATTATTTTACTTAGGTAGAAAAATGAACATTTTATTCGCAGTTAACCCTATAATAACGGTTTACAATTCGTATATGATATTATAGAATAATAACGTAAACAAAAATTTCCCGGAAACCAAATATACAACTGCCGCCCAATATAAAATATCGTTTATAGTTCAGAAACGCTTTGTAAAAATGAGGCATAAGTCAACCATATAAATCTCTATCCTGAAATGCTATTTATACCCCAATTTAGTGATTGAATGGGTTGATGTTGTGCTTATGGTCCCCAAGTCATATAATTTCTTGCATTGTCTAGTCATTTCGATTTGATTCGACTCTTAATCACATGTAGAGTAATCTTTTTGCTTTAAAAACATTTGCTTTTGTTTTGTGTTGTCTTGGTGACCCGTGTATGTAATAACATTATGATTCATATAACTTAGAAATTGGGGATAATATGTAACTAATGAGATGAGAAATCCAAATTGAGTTGTCCTGCTAAGAGATTTTGATTATATGATTTTGTTCTTCGATATCACTGTTCACTTCCAAATGTCACAAATCATATCAAATATATGATAGTACTTGCGAAAATATGCAACTATAGTTTATTTTCCATATAAAATGCAATCATTTAGAGTTCTAAGAAGAAAAGTTATCTCATATTCATTGTCTTTTCGTATTCAGGTGAAGTTTAAATCTCATAATTTTGGCTAGAAACATTTGCTAAAATTGCGTATAAAGAAAAAAACATTAACTAAATTGGACTTATGGTTATATAAATTTGATCATGGTTTGTGTTGTTTCACTCTTTAGAGAATGACTAGTACTTGGTAGTGCCTCAGGAACAATGTTTTTATTCTTTTTATTTATTTTATTTAATAGAATATTTTTGACAAAAAATAATTTTTTTATGATCTATGTTTTTTTCTAGAAGAAACATTCTTTTTGCTAGCAATATTTTATGCCGTCTAGAAAAGGCAAATGCCACATATTTATGTTATAATCGGTTAATAGAATATTTTTGACAAAATTGGTTTATATTATGGTTACAAAATTGGTTTTTGACAATATTAAGAAGAAAAAGTTATCTCATATTCATTGTCTTTTCGTATTCAGGTGAAGTTTAAATCCCATAATTTTGGCTAGAAATATTTGCTAAAATTGCATATAAAGAAAAAAACATTAGCTAAATTGGACTTATGGTTATATAAATTTGATCATGGTTTGTGTTGTTTCACTCTTTAGAGAATGACTATTACTTGGTAGTGCCTCAGGAACAATGTTTTTATTTATTTTATTTAATTGAATATTTTTGACAAAAAAATAATTTTTTATGATCTATGATTTGTTTCTAGAAGAAACATTCTTTTTGCTAGCAATATTTTATGCGGTCTAGAAAAGGCAAAATGCCACATATTTATGTTATAATCGTTTTTTGTGTGGAAAAGGGAAAAAAATCTATTTTGTGTGGACGTTTTGGTCAAAATCTTTATATTATTTTCTAGATCATGACGCGTTAGAGCACATTCATCAGTTGTTTCTCACTGAATTTTTCATTAAATATTGAGTATCTCACAGTTAATTTTTTAAAATATTACATTAAATATATTTAAAATAAAAGTTTTAGTATGTGACTGTTTTTGAAACATTTTTGAAAGAACAATAGCTTTAAATTTGATGACCGAAAAATGGTTATCTCGTTAAAACTCAAAATTGGAAAACTATTTGCTACAAAACCAGTTGTTAGAGGTAAAAAGTACAAATCACTTTCGAAAAAACTGAAAATATCGAAAGAAAAATGAATGAAAATGGTTGAAGTAGCTGATCAAAAAACGATCCAACAAGAAGAAGATAACTTGCTGACTTGACTATGGTGACCGGTTAGCGAACCATAGGGTGAGACCATCAACAAAGGTGTTATCTCCTTGATTGCAAATAGAGCTTATTACATTCTTATCAATGACTTTGACTAGATGAGCTGGAGTAGAAGATGCTTCTCTATGACGTCTTCCGTTATGCTATCTCCAAATATGATAAATCGTTGTTTGGAAAGTGTATCTATAAATGAAGAGATGAGTACTGATTTGGCTGGAAGTAGTTAGCATTATTACTAGCCAGCTCCAATCAAGAGTAAAATCATTTTTGATTAGACTACGCATGAGGGAAGTCCAAACTGCTGCTGAGTATCGACATAAGAAGAATAAATCATTACGTGACTCATTCAAATCACCACAAAAACATACAACAAGTTCATTTCCCTTAGTGCCATTCCTGCATGCGACCTCCCGTGGATAGGTGGTTGTTGATAGCTAACCATGATGTATAAGAGTTTTTGGGTGTAGTGTAGGTAAACCAAACTCCCTTGTACCAATTATTACATGAATGAGAAACACGTACCAGCCTCTTCGTTACTTTAGTGCTGAACTTATGCTGGAATTTATCCTTTTTACCTCTCTATAAAGGGATATCATTGTCATCCCTGATGGAAATCTGATCAATGGCTGCTTCAATCTGGTTGTAGCTATCACAACAGTGACTTCTTCTGCGACAATATACCTTGGCTGAGGTGACTGTAGTGTGAGCTGGGATTCCCTTGTCTATATACCCTCTCCTACCCATAATATCATGAATAAATCCTAGGAAAATTCAGTTATCAAACAAGAAAGAGGCTTTACTACCATTCCAAATTTCAATCTTGTAAAACTGCTTTGCTATGTCTTGGTACTTCAAAATTTTTCTCCACATCCAAGACCATATCTAGAGAGATTGCAGTTTAAGAATGGATCTTGATATCTATTTAACCATAATGAATCCTTCACTGACAGTATCCTCCATAAAAGTTTTAAATAACTTATCTTGTTTGCTTCTTTCAGCGATTGTAAACCTAGTCCTCCTTCTTGCCTAGGTCGACAAACAACCAACCACTTTATCTTAGCTTTCTTTGCATTCAACCTGAAGTCCAGACCAAAGAAAAGCATATCATATTTGATCGATCTCCCTAATACACCCATTAGGTAATCAATATGCTGAAATCCAAAAATTTATTATTACCGTGATAACTGACCTCATAAGCTGTAATCTTCAAGCATGTGATAGATGCCGTGTTGTCCAAGAAGTCACTTGTGTCCTCAGCTTCTCCATAAGAATGGAAAAATAAGACTTGGTCATTTGCTTAGTAAGAAGAGGCAATCCTAAATACTTTATAGGTAAATGACCTTGAGCAAATGAAAAGTGTTGTAGAATGTCAGACCATTTATTCTCTGACAATCCAGCCATGTATAGAGTTCCTTTTTCAAAACTAATATGCAGGCCCGAGAGTACAACAAACTCGTCAAATATTTGAATAATGCCATCTACAAATTTTTTGTGTCCCTCCACAAAGATCATCAAGTCATCAACAAAACACAAATGAGTTAATTGGTAGCCCAATTTTCTCTGAACCGCAGCCTTGTCCAAGAGCTTTGATAAAAAATTCAAGCAAATAATGAAGAGGTAAGGAGATAGTGAACAACCTTGACGAAGACCCCTTTTACTTTTGAAAACCCCCGCTAATTCACCGTTTACTTGGACTGAAAAAGAAACTGTCGAGATGCATAGATTTATCCGTTGAATAAATCTCTCTGGAAAATGCAAAGTTCCAAGTACATTCGATAAGAAGTCCCACTGGACTGAATCAAAAGCCTTCGAAGTGTCAATTTTCATGGCACAGCAAGGAGATATTGAATCTTTGTGATAATCATTTACTATTTAGTAGCAAGAAGGATGTTTTCCATCAATAACCGATCTTTGAGAAATGCTGATTGGTTTGAAGCAGTAAACTTAGGTCAAAAGAATTTTAAGTGTATTTGCAATAATATTTGAGATCACCTTGTATATCACATTGCAGCAGGAAAAATGACTGTAATCTTTCATTGTCTTAGTATCTTCCTTATTCGGTATAAGTGTTAGGATGGTGGTGTTGAGTCCTTTGGACAAAAAACCTTTCTAAAAAAAGACTTGATAGCAATAATGAAATCATTCCCAACTATCGACCATATTTTTTAAAGAATTCACTCGTGTAGCCATCCGGGCCAGGAGATTTGTTGTTAGGCATCGAAAATAGAACATGCTTAATTTCTTCCCCCGAAATTTCTTTCGCCAGCAAAATCGTATCAAAGTCCGAACATATAAAATCAAGTAGCTGTTGGATATACTCTATTGAAGCGCCATGGAAATCTAATGGGTGATCCGCTAAAAATTCTTGAAAAGATCTCTCTGCTTCTCCTTTAATCCCTTCATTCGTTTTCAGTACCACCCCGTCTTGGGTAATAATTTCTTTGACAGAATTATGGATTTTTTGAATCTCTGCTATCTTATGAAAATACGTATTGTTTTGATCCCCTAAATTCAACCAATGTAGCTTTGTCTTTTTCTTAAGATAGCCCTCTTCCAGCCCTGATAAAAAATCCCACTTCGTAAAGGCCAAACTTTCCTCCTCAACCTTCTGCGATGAAGGGTCTGCCAGCGTGGCCACTTGCTTATTACAGAGATCTTTATAAATTTCCCGAGTTCGCTTAACTATGCCTGCAAGGTTATCTTTACCCAATCTACGCAACTACAACTTTAAAGCTTTCAGTTTTTTTTATAACCAAAATAATGCTGAAGTGGAAACGAATAGCAGTGTCGTAGTACTCCAATATTCACCAACTGAACTGTGAAATTGCGGCAGATTAGAAAACACATTTGAGAACTTAAACGACTTCTTACCCCTTTACACTTGGTGTACCCGGAGAAAATATTCCTCGAGCATGATCAGTGTAACCTTCCAAATCAAAACTAACATAAGAAGATGGGAATTTCTGTAGCCAACAATTATTAACCAAAACTCTATCAACCTTCTTGCATATTAGTCCCTCTTCTCTCTTGTTACACCAAGTAAAACACGAACCATGATAAAAAAAGATCAAATAACGAGCAGTATCTAGTTACTTTCTGTAATCTCACATGCCAAACGGTGTTATTTGTGATGATGAGAATTTCGAATGTTCTTCCCCATCTAGAATCTCATTGAAATCTCTATGGTTTATTTCTAAAAAGTGGAGAATTGTGGTGGTATCGAATATCTTCCCACAACTTCTTTCTTTCCTCCACAAAATTAGAAGCATACACAAAAGAACACATGAATTCTTTCGTCTCACCTTCTAGTAAAACCCAACAAGTAATCATTTGACTACTCTTATAAACTTTCACCAACCTTGTATTATCTCATAATTCGACGTGAATGACCAATTCTGAAACCAAATTTACTTTATTAAGCGCTTTACTCTCCTTGACTCTCGTCTCCAGCAAACACCCAAACTGCATAGAATGATTATTTACCCAACTACGAATAACTGAATGCTTTGAATTTTTATTAAATCCATGAATGTTTCAGAAGAAATCCGACATCTAAGTTTTTTTTTTCTTTTGGATCCTTTTCTTCGAAACACCAAGAATTGCATACTTTGTAACTTGAATATTCGCTTCTGAACTATTCTTACTAGTGGCCTTGGAGGCGCTCGGAAGAGAAGGCCGAACACTTGATGCTTGGGGGCAAAATTGAACTTTTTCTTTATTAATTATTCCTTGCATCTGTACTATCGGGTTTTCCACTTGGCTACAACATCGAGCTTCCAAATTCTCCTCCTCTACAGCAAAAACTGAAAATCGAGATGGAGAACCTACTGAAACTTGCACCGGTGTTATTTTTCCGCTTACATGGTTTCCTTTACCTGGCGAAACTAAAGACCAACCATCATTTTTTAAATCCAAACTTCTGCTAGACTTCCGCGGACTACCTACTCCACTACTAGACTTCCCATCCTGTTTATGATTTTCTTTAACTATAGAAACAACACAAAAAGGTGCAACGTATCTGCCACCCTCGTCTGTATCTCTATATACATGATGTGACAGATCTTGTTTTGTGTTATGAACACTTGCTGATAAATCCGCCAATATACCAATCCAGGGTTCAACGTATTCATCACCCGCATCTGTAATTTTGCATACATGATGTGATGAATCTTTTTTTGGCTTAGGAACATTCTTGACCGCATTTATAATTGTTACGCAAGCTTCAACAACTGGAATAGAAGCTGACTGTTGTTTTGCGGAAAAAATACCCAAATCTTCTCCTCGTTTGAATATTCTTTGAACCACAATTTCAGAGTTGGATTTAGCCCTACAAGCTTCCTGTGAATGTCTCCACTTGTAACAGGTGTTACACTTTAGAGGCAGCCATGGATACGAGTATGTAATTTCAGACACCAATCCCTGCTTCGTCTTAAATTGAAAAGAATCTTGTAAAGACTTTGTCAAATAGACATCGATGAATACCTTTGCCTTGTCAAACTTAGTACAAAGCTCCGTATCTAGGTGAAGAAACTTATTTTTATAGTAACACATAGAGGCATTTTATGAAAAGTTGATGGGAACAAGAAAATATTTTGTATCTTCTTCCACAACCGGTCCATATTTTGTAACAATAATTGGTTTATCTGCTACGTTCCACATGCCTCTTCGTAACACTCTATCTCGAATCAACCTATCTCGAGTCCAAAGTTTTATAGTAGTAGCGTTGAAAACATAAGATCCAATCTTGATGTTCTTGTTCCCATAGCACCATATTTTATTCACTATGACATGAATCTTCGCGATGTGAGGAGCAGCCTCTGGGACCTTCCCAACGATCAGATCATCCCAAAGAGGAGTTTAATCATTGTTTAATTCGTTTGGTATCATGATAATTTGATTACCACCTTCAAACGAAATCGTCAGATCATGCTTGAACAATGTTGGCTTCTGTACCACTAACATATATGATTTACGTGTTTGAGTCACTTATGCAACAATAGGATTAACCGCTCCCTCCCTGCTCTCACTATTAGGTTCACAGATCGAGACTACCCCAGTAACATGGGTCATAATCTTTGCCGCAACCTCTTCAACTCGAGTCGCAGCCACGACAGGCCTAACTCTATCACCACCTGACTCAACATCTGAAGCTCCTTTCGAAACCAAATCTACTATGCGAGCCTCCCTTTGTAAAACCATCGCAGAAACAGAGTTCACCTCTCCGATCGCCGAACCATCACAATTCAAACCTTCTACTCTCTCTATCTACCAAGACAACTACATCCCTTACTAGAACCCACAACTCGATCAGAGGCCAAAACCTGCAAAGTCTCCGCACAACAACACAACTCCTTTAGACCCTGAACCCTCATCTTTCTTTGAAATCGCCATAGAACCAAAACTAAACCCAACACACATCTCGTTTGCACTCCCGATCAGAATTCCGGTAACCCTCGAGGCTTGCACTAAAGGTAGAGAACCCATCTTGTGCCACACAAAACAACTCTAATCATGTTGCCTTCGAAGTCGTCAATCGCCTTTCTTTACCCTCCTTTTTTTCTGAAAATTTAACAATTAAAATATTAAAAAGTAAAAGAATGGGAGATAAAAAGTGTATCGTGAGAAACCATTAGAAAATTATGAAAAACTGTTGACATATTTGTCATTTATTTGTGGTTCAATTTTTTTACCAACTAAAATTAGTTAGAATAATTAAATTCAAAATAGTAATATTATATTAAGTAGAAATTCTCTTAAGAGTATCTACCGATGGGGATGCTCTTATTGGGCCAAGAGCTTTGATACGAACATCATATTTTATTTTACCCTAATCATCAATTTTGGCTCACAGTTGCAGTTTCAGCCGACATTAATTCCCGGAGACGAAGTTGACGACTCAGCCATCTCCGTCATCATCGTTCTCGTCACTTCCAAACAAAATTGATGTGGAGTGTTGTGCACGTATCTCTAAACCTTATTAACCTTCATCTCCCTCGTCTCTAAAACTTTTTGCTTGCTCCTCTCTTCACTGGAAGTCTACGCTGGGCGATCCGAGACCACTGACATCTGCTTCTACATTTGCTTATGCGTACCTAATCACCCATGTCCTTACTGGTTCAGTCTCTGGTTAAACCTAACCAAAAATAAAATTTGTTGGTTCCGATCGACTACATCTTCTTAGTTTTTTTTGAATAATATGTAAAACTATCTTTAATCGTTAATCGTTTTTTAAGTTTCAAACTGAAAATAAAAGCGCTCTAGAAAAGAAAATCGATAGTGGTATGTTTCGTTAAAATCTAAATCTAGAAAACCCAATTGGAACAAAACTAGAGATGGGAAAAAGAGTACATACCACATTAGAGCAAAGTAATATAAATAGAAAGCAGAAGTTGAGAAAAAAATATATATACATTAAAAATATTAGATTCTAGATGAGAACCAAACTTGCAAGCCGTCCGTTATTATTCCCTTCTTCTTCAAAATCGATAGGCAATTACGTATTGCCCTTCCAATATCTCGAACTAAAATGTCAAAGGTAGTTAGGACTTCTCCATACCTTCTTTGGTTGAGCTCCCGCCATAGTAGATAGAGAGTAACTTGCAAAGCATATTTGACAATAAAAGCATGATTAGCAACACGCCCAAGGGACACAATAGAAGAGATAATATCATGAAATCGAGTTGTGTATCTTTGATGGAACAAACCAGAAGTAATTTTTTGGCAAACTCGAGAAGTGAAAGGACATGAGAAAAACATGTGATCATGAGTCTCCACTGTGGCTGAGCAGAACACACAACCTGCATGAACATTAGTATTCCAAGAACTCATTCTATCACCCGTTGTGAATCGGTTTCGAGCCGCCAACCAAACGATAAAGGAAAACTTCGGCGTAGCATGGGAGAACTAGATAGCCTTGTGAGTAGGGTTTTGCATAGATATTTTCCAAATTTGGTTCCAGGTATCCTTTGAAGAAAACGTTGGCTTGAACCAATCTCCTTACCACGCCATAAAGGTTGGTCTAGATCCGTATGAGCACAATCTCGAAGCTTAGTGATCTCGTCCTCTAACAAAGATAAGATGTGTGTTCTTCTCTGCCTAGTGCGATGATGCTCTAGCACATGATCAATTTTGTCTATTAGCTTAATCCCCATATCAATACAACCTCTTTCACCCAAAACCTCAATCAAACGGTCCAAATAACTCCAATTATGAAACAACAAAGAAGATAGAGAACCACTCGTACTTTATGAATCTGACAAGCCGAATCACGGTATTTTAGGAGTTTTCTCCAAATCCACGAGCCAACACTCGTACTTAACTTAGTCGACCAAAACAAACTTTTCCTAATGAGATTCTTGTGCATCTAGCGATGACCGATGTTAGTAGTTGGATCCTCCCCGTGAATGATAAAAACCTGTTCTTCCAAGATCCAATACACAATCTAATTTTCTCAATAAGTGGCTGAAAACAAAGCTATACATCCTTTTATTCATCAAAGGCAGGCCTAGAAATTTACCAGGCGTTCCAATGTTAAATGGAAAACAAGCAAGAGAGGACCGAGTATGAGGAGAGATACTAGTAATAAATAGAGAAGTCTTGGGCAGGCTAATGTTTAAATTAGAGTAATGAGCAAATTCATCGAAAACAGCAATGTTCCCGTTGATTGATCAAATTCTACCATCTGCAAAGGCCATTACATCATCCAAAAAACATAAGTGAGTGATATTTAAACTCTTGCAATCCAGGTGATATTCGTATTTGCCTTCTAAAGCTGTTTTGTCCAAAAGACGAGATAAAACAGTCATACACATAACAAAAAGATAGGGAGAGAGAGAGCAACCTTGTCGAAGCCCCTTATGACTTCAAAAATAACCATCGAGTTCTCCATTTATTTGAACCGAGAACAACTGATAGTTACACATAGCTCAATATATCTAATAAACTTTGATGGCAACCACAGAGCCTTCAACATATTGATAAGGAACCCCCATTGGACTGAGTTGAAGGCTTTGGAGATATCGATTTTCATCGCACACCTAGACAAGATATTAGGCTTGTGGTAATGTTTTACAAGTTGAGAGGCTAAGAGAAGATTTTCCATCATATAACGAGCCTTAATGAAAGCTGACTGGTTGGGCGACACAAAACCAGAGAGAATTCACTTCAATCTGTTCGCTAGAAGCTTTGAGATAACCTTATAAACCACGTTGCATCAGGAAATTAGATGATAATCTTTCATCCCTATAGTACCGGTCTGGTTGGGGATTAGTGCTAGGATTGTTGAATTCATTCCCTATGGTAAAAAACCATAGGAAAAGAAGGACTTGACAACCTCAACAAAATCCTTACCCGCTATATGCCATGTTTCTTTATAAAATTCCATCGTGAAACCATCTGGACCTAGAGATTTATTGGACGGCATAGAAAATAAAACCATCTTGATTTCCATATCTGTGACCTCCGCAAGAACGCTCACATTATTCTCCTCCAAAATGGCTATAATTGAGCAGCGTATCCATCTCTATCTCGAATAAATTCCTAAAGTCGTGAGGCTGAGTTGAGAAAAGATCCCAAAATACCTTACCGCTTCAACTTTAATATATTATCGAGTAGTTAATAGCTCCCCCTCTTGATTCTTAACCACATTTATTGAATTTCGGGCCTCTCTTTCTTTAATTGCATTGTGAAAAAATTTATTATTTTGATCGCCAACATTAATCCAATGAAGCTTTGCTTTCTACCTCAAATAATTTTCCTCCAAACTCGACACTGATTCCAAATCATTAAAAGCCTTAGACTCCTCTTGCATTGCTAGAGTATTCAGATTAGCTAGAGTGGCAGGTTGATTGTCACAGAGAACCCAAAAAGCATCATTAGTTTGCTGTGACAGGTGGTGCAGCCTTTGACGGCTCACACGACGAATAGCAGGCTTGAGAAGCTTTAATTTCTTAGAAAATCAGAAAAGAGCTGAAATTGATTGATAAATACAGCCGAGGACCTCCAATGATCTACCACTACGGACTTGAAATCCTCCATATTGACAATAACTTTAACAATTTTGAAAGGACCCTTAGGCTTATGAGAGACTCCAGCCAACGAAATCAGCGCACAAAGATGATCCGAGCAACCCTTTACAAACTGATAATAGAAGCTAAATAGGAGCAAAATTTTCGCTGAAGCCAAGACAAATTCATAAGGACTCGATCAAGCTTTTTACAAACTAAGCCATCCTCACGTTTGTTACACCATGTATAAAGGGGTCCGTGATAAGCCATGTCGACAAAGGAGCAATAACGAACCATCTCTTGGAAGTCTGCCATACAGGGTAAAGAAACCTGATCCATAGACGATAAAGAATGCTCGGAGGAGTCTAAAAGCTCATTAAAGTCACCAGCGCACAACCATGAGTTACCCCAATACTGAGATAAATCCTGAATGTACTTAAGGTCCCGCCATAACTCACGCCGCTCTTCCAAGCATTAGATACATAGACGAACGTACACATAAAAAATCAGAATCCTCCTTAAGCTTTTACCAAACAAAAAATTATTTGACCTGTTTTCTTAATCACTTGAAGCTGAATTTTCTTGCTCCATACCACCCAAATCCTACAAAGCGGAGCATCCTCATAATTTAAAACTATTGACCAATCCCCAAAGACAGAACCCGCAATGCGAGCAACCTTGCTCTCAACAAGAAATTATCTGACTTGTTTTCTTAATCACTTGAAGCTGAATTTTTTTGCTCCATACCACCCAAATCCTACAAAGCGGAGCATCCTCATAATTTGAAACTATTGACCAATCCCCAAAGACAGAACCCACAATACGAGCAACCTTGCTCTCAATAACTCTTGTTTCAAACAAACCTCCTAAAACCATATCATTAGAGTTTATTAAAGATCTAACCACAAAGTGCTTTTTTGGCTTATTAAAACCCCAAATATTCCAAGAAAATTACGACATCAACGTTTCTTTTGAGGGTTCTTTTTGCCGATACCCCCAAGAGTAGCATCCCCTATTCTTTGGTTTGTTTTTGCAAAATAATTGTGTGCGATTTTTGAAGAGTGAGGAAGCTGAGCTCGGATCTTTAACTCCTCTTTACCCGGAGCAGGGTCAGTATCTAGAGTGCTATGAGCTAGGTCTTTCGGAGGCCCCTCCTTAGTCCTAGCCTCTGATAAAACCGTTATCGCACCCGGAGTATCCACCACCTTACCATTCAAAGAGACATTTTCCATGCTTACCTTCCCCAACGCAATACTAATCCCAACCTCGTCATCTTGATCCCGTATAACCTCAAATCTAGAAGGCGAAGCTATGGTGACTTGACCGTTGACAAGAGCCGGAGGTTTCCCTGATTTTTCCCCCGAAGTGCGATACTTTAAACCAAACCTCCTTTGTTGCCTTAAAAATAGGGGATGTCAAACTTATCTCTCCCTCCTCCATCTTCGAGGCTGCTTTTGGTACCAATCCCAGTCTAGTAATAGGCGGCTCTCTAACCTGCTCCATGGCTAGACTTACCGGAGAAGAATCCCCAGCCGGCTGGTGAACCACAGCTTTCGGAGAAGAAGCAACCGGAGGAGAAGATTAAGCAGGGGGCTCACACTCCAAACTGAGAACAACAACTGGAGTATCATCTTTGCCTAAACTCTTCCGAACTTAGGTCAGGCAACATTCTTCCACGTGACTCCATTTACCACACACATTACATCGAGGAGGCATCCAAGGATAATCATACAAAACACAATATCCTTCCCCTTTTATCTAAAAAGTAGTGGTTGGAAATTCTAATGGTCAAATAAACATCGAAAAAGATCTTTGCTTCTTTAAAGCTGGTTACGAGCTCGGTTTCATGATGCAGACGAAATGGATTACCCAACGGACTTGTTAAAAAACTGAGACCCTTCCACGAAAACAACAAGGCAAGGTCTTTCTTTAAAGTTACCCACATTGGCATTGACCTTATAGCCGGCTGAGCTTCTTCGGCTATTGGGGACATCCGGGAAACTATCATCAGAATATCATAAATTTTCCTCATTCCCCAACAGAGAACATGACGCCTTGCAGCTGGGTTACAAAGCCTAAATTTAATTGTCGTCGATTTAATTTTGAAAGCATCTACTTTGTTGGATTTATCAACCAAGTTCCATACCTTTTTGACGATTACATGTACTTTGGGAATATGTGGAGCTTGTGAGACAAAACGACCTACCAAGAAGTCCTCCCAAAGTGGTGGCGCATCCGCCAACACCTCCTATGGAACGTCAACCACATTCTTACCCTCCATCGAGATCACTTCACAATTGAATTTAGATAAGCATTGTTTGTTCGCAACTTGAGCCTAAGACTTAAGAGCCAAATCCCGATTTCCAGCTAATTCCATAGGTGTCTTCTGGGAATCCTCTCCACTGCCAACACTATTCGAGCTGTCGGTAACCAAGTCTAGCAAATTTGTTGACGTCATAGCCAACACATCTTCCCTTCTTTACTTTCCCTAAGATTCAAACCCGAACCAGAGCCAGAACGACGAAGCGCAGAGCTAGAACCTGCAACTAAACTAGAGCCTTGACTCGTTAACATGATTGACACTAATCCAACCTAACGCTGCGTACCCGAACCTTCCTCCTTTGATAGCGGCAGAACATGAGCTAAACGACTCACCAAACAGCCAGCCTCCTCCTGCTCTCTTTCGTGCACTAAAACAGAGCTAGATGTATGAAAACCCATCGACCCCGAAACCTCTGAACCTGCAACCTGCATAACGATTAGACTTGCAATAGAACTCGTAACATCAACCACAAGCCCAACAGCAGGGACCGACAACCTCTCAGAACCATTCCCCGAGATCAGACCAGGCCCTCTACCGGCGCTGATAACCTTATGTCACGAGACCACAACCCCCAGGGCCATCCAGGCGACAACTCAGCCATCCGAGGATTGCATAAGCTCTTAAACCTAATCGCACTCTTTGTCGCCCTAATTGCCGTAAAATTTTTAAATTTTAAAGATAAATTTGAGTTTTAAAATTTCAACTACATCTTCTTATGGTTCTCTTCTGGCATCAAGGTCCATCGTAGCAATCCATTCAGAGATATATTCAATTGATAGATCTGAATCTATGTCTTATGCACTTAGGATTTTTGATTGTTGGAGTCACATGTGGTGTGACTCCCCTAACATGATGATTGCTATTAGGGAAACAAGAATGAGAGAGAAGATGGTGCAAAATCATATTTCTCATTGAATGATCGAATGGTTTGTTATAGAGCTTATATACAAACAACAAATCTCATCAAACGAAGAATGAATAAAGATTACACCAAAACTAAAATAAATCGGACAAATCCAGATCCTTTAACCAACCTAACCAAACTAAACCAATATACATGTTAATAGTCCCCCTCAAGATCACTACAAAAGCTCAGTTTAGTGTCATTTTCTTTTTTTTGAATAAAATGTTAAATTATATTCAAAGTAAACTTTTTACAAAAAATATGAAGCTGTTTTCTGAAAATGTTTTGAATAGAATAAGAGCTCTACTTTTAATGTTCAATAAGTGTTTGTCTCGTTAACACCAAAACTAGAAAACCTAATTGGGACAAAACCAGTTTTGGTAAAAAGAGTACAAAACACTATCGATTGAGCTAATACAAAAACTCAAAGTAAAATAGAGAAAATATGGCTGATGTCTTTGTAGATGCTGAAGCAACGTATGAGGACAGACCTGGATAATCCCAGCAAGCTTAGGGTCATTAAGCATGAAACACTGATTCTGAATATGCTTTTCGATCAGCATGATAAGAGTAGTTGGTGACTTTGGAATATCTTCATGTATTCGAGCGTTCCTTTCTCTCCAAATGCTATTGATTGCAGTTTGAAATGCATATCACAGTAAAAACTGAGTGGCAACGTCTAGACTTTGATCGGAAATGAGGCTCAACATTAGAGACCATTTTGTGCTAAACCTCTTCTTCAAGAGACTCTGCATCAAATATTTCCAAATTTTTGCAGAGAATACACAAGAAAAAAATAAGTGCTATCGCGATTCGAAGGGGTTCCCATAGAGAATGCATGAAATATTCAACCCAGCGTTCCAATGAGACATTCAGTCTCCTATAGATAGTCTATTCTGAATCGATAACCACACAAAAGCAGAAAACTTTGGTGCAGAATTCTTAAACCATACACCTTTTGACCAAGTCATAAGAGTTGCTTCTTCACGAATTAAACACCAAGTGTGTTTAGAACTGAAAAAAGCTTAAAGTTATCCTCTTTAAAGCACCACAAGTGAACAGTTAACATATGTGGAACTTAACGAGATCTTTAAGCCTCAAGAGCTAACTTAATCTGCTGTAAAACCTCTGTTTTATGTTGCTGACGTCTTCTAATCGCCCAAGCTGATGCCACTGAAACATTCACCGGAATCCCTAAATCAATGAGTCCTCTCAATCCAGTCTTTTCTTATAAACAAGCAAAAAATGACGAATTGTCAAACCAAAAACACATAGTTTCTCCACTTTGAATATCCACCTTATGAAAAGAGCGGGCAAGACCACGATTTTTGAGAATTTTCCTCCACATCCATGAACCCCTGGTAGACTCTTCACGAATAGACCAAAGAAAATCTTTGCAGATCAAGTAAAAATGTATCCACTTTACCCACAAAGAGAATTGAGAAGAAAGTATTCGCCAAATCATTTTCAGGTAAAAATCATATTCACCTCTGTGAATGGTCTTAGGCCGAGTCCACCTTCCCATTTTGGTTTACAAACCTACTCCCAAGCTATCTTTGCTTTCTTATTATTTAGAGCCGGTCCTGACCAAAGAAAAGCAGATCATAATTTCTCAATTTCCTTAATAGATGCTTTTGGAAGGCGGAATGTCGATAACCAGAAGTTAGATATACTCATTAGAACCGAGGAAATAAGTTGTAACCTCCCTGAAAAAGATAAAATATTTGCCATCCATGGGCTTATCCGATTACGAATAGAATCCAACAAAAGTAAGTAATCATTCGGTGTCATCCTCTTAGTCAGCAAAAAAAGACCTAAATACCTTACCGGGAAATCCCCTAATGAAAAAGAAAATAGTTGTGTTATATCATTCCGAGCTGAACTAGCAATACCCGCTAGATAAATTGTTTATTTCTCCATGATTATTCTCAGCCCTGATATTTTTGCAAACTCATTGAACACTAAAACAATTTCTTTAATCGATCTTAGTTTACCATCTGTAAACACCATGATATCATCAGCAAAACTTAAATGAGTAAGACCAAGGTTCTTACATTTTGGATGATACCCTGATTGGCGAGTACTAGCAGCTTTATCCTATATTTTTAAAAAGCATTCATGGCAATGAAAAAAAGATAAGGCGATAAAGTATAGCCCTGACACAAACCTCTGTTACTTTGAAAAAATCTCTCTAACTCACCATTTACTTGAACCCAGAAAGAGGCTGTTGTGATACATAGCGATATCCAATGAATAAATTGATCCGGAAAATCCATAGCTTTTAAACTATTTAGCAAAAAGGTCTAAAATCCATACCCTTGAATCTGTTTGCAATTATTTTTGAGATGACCTTGTAGATTACATTGCAACAAGAGATAGGTCTAAAATCCTTCATTTCTAGTGCTGCTATCTTCTTCGAAATCAGGGCCAGGATTGTTGAGTTTAAAATTTTTGGAAGAAAGCCTTTGACGAAAAAAGACTGCACAGAAACGGCAAAATCCTTACCAAAAATCGGCCAAAATTTCTTGTAAAACTCAGAGTTAAACCCATCCGGGCATGGGGATTTGTTACTTGGCATTGCAAATAAGACAGCCTTTATCTCTTCCTCTGAAACCCTTTTTAATAGGCTTAATTTATCAGCTTCAGCGACTCTATTCAGAACCAAATCTGCTAGCTCTTCAACTGATATGCCTTTGAAATCCTCTAGAGTATGCTGCAAAGATTCCCTAAATAACTTTCAGCCTCCTCTTTAATATTTTCGGTTGCCACGAGAACTCTGTCTCTACATTTTATCTCTTGGATCATATTCTTTGATTTTTGAGGCACCACCGCATTATGAAAAACCTTATTTTATTTATCTCTAATATTCAACCAATAAAGGTTTGATCTCTGTTTCAGAGAATTTTCTTCTAAACACGTAACAAGATTCCAACGAGAAAACGCTTCATTCTATTCCTCCATATGCTGAGCCAAAGGATGTTCAAAGCCTGCTTATCACACCAAATCTTGAAAGCTTATGCTGAATTTTGAGATAAATTTCCCATTTTTTGCTTCGCTAAAGTCCTCATCAATGGATTCAGCTCTTTTAATTTCTTAGAGAACCGAAAAAGAGATGATGGCTTTTGTTTAGCCCCCAGAACCGCTCGACCAACGACAGAAACTCCTCTAACTCCATTGTAGCATTTATGAATTTAAATGGCTTTTGTTTTTTTCTCACCTATTTAGTATCAAACTATATTCTTCCTCATAGATGATCAGAACATCTCCACCTTCAAAAATAGTATAAGCCCGAGGAAAATCATATCCCATTTTATCCTTTTTAAAACTCTATCCAATTTTTTAGATATCAAACCATCACTCCTTTTATACACCACGTAAAAGAAGCTACATGAAAAGATATATCCTCAAAAGAACAATATCGCAGAAGGTCTTGGAAATCTCGCATTCCAGCTAGAATATGAGGAGAACTCTCAAAACTCGAATGCTCACAACCTTCCAAAATCTCATTAAAACCCCCCATACACATCCAAGGTTTTTATCATTTTTTTTCAAATATAGCATTACTATTTAAGTAATGCTAGAATTATAGGGATAATTCTAAAAGTGATATTTCTGTTAATGATACTGCTATAACTAAATTTTAGTATCAGTTATGTAAATGATATTATTGATAAACCTGGCATCATTTTTAAAATGAGACGAATTGGTAAATTTAGCATCACTTTAAACAACGATGAATGGGTAAATCTAACATCACTTTAAACCGACACAAATTGGTAAATCTAACATCACCTTTAGTCTGACACAAATTGATATATCTAGCATAAACCGACATGAATTTAAAAATCCCAAATCACTTTTAAACGGACCCACAATTATAAATTTAGCATAACTTTTAAACCTATATAGTTTTAAAATATAGCATCACTTTCATTAACATCACTTTCATCACTTTTAAATCTAGCATAACTTTTGGGAACATCATTTTCTGTTATATTTCCAAAAATAATGTGTCATTTAAACAAAGCCAGATAATATGATAATCGACACTAATTTCCTAGATAATGTGTCATTAACAAATCTTCTGATCTCCACATTTTTCACCTGAAAAGACAAGATAAACCGAATAATTCAGAACACAAGACACTCAAAAATGTTTTACAATCATAACTTTTTCTGCATAACAAAAAAATGATACCAGCAATGCAACGACGCAACCAGCAATGATGGAAACTCAAACTAACGATGCAAACAGTAATGATGGAAGATGAATGTTCACAAAAACGAAACATGAATCATTACTAGACTTGAATAAAAAGTAAACAAAACCTGGAAATTCAAACGAACGATGCAACCAGCAATGGTTGTTGCCAATTCTCAAAAACAAAATGAAATATCCGAGTGACAACAGTAGTTACCTTCTATAATTTCAATCGGAGCTAGCAAGATGATTAAGAGCATCATTCATCTTCTCCAATTTTTCTTCTAGCTCATTCATCTTCTCCAATTTTCTTCTAGATTATGAATTCGATTTCTCAAGCCAATCACTTATGTTTCATTGGTTTATGAAGTGGTGCGATTTTGAAAGAATGCCGAAGAAGTAGGACCAAGACCAACACAATACACACGGCCAGGACTCTCAGCCCCAAATACTTGAGAGAAATCATCATTCAAACTTGTTTTGGCATTACTCCATGATGTGTTTTCCATGTTTTACGTCACTTTCTCTATTAATTTTTCCTGAAAGCTAAACAAAATTAGCGACTGTAGCTAAAGAAAAACTCACATGATTAAAACAGAAGCCAAATATAAACAATATCATACATAAGCTAATCACTAATCACTACAAAATCATATAATAAAATTTCAATAGCTTGATTACCTAATATAACACAGCTTTACTACCACATACGTTCATTTATTTTTTTATTCCCACTAAGCTGAAAATTAGTGCACCAAACATCTTATGTTCATTTGATTCTTTGTATTTAACTTAGAAGATTCAACCTGATCCAATGACGGATCAGATCAACAAAACCATGAAGATTATAAAAAAACTACTCTTTTACCAAGAGACTCACAATTCAATCATCATAATCAATGACTCATAGAGAGTAAAGCAGATTATTATCAATAAATCAGAAGCAAGAATCAAAGCTACCAATCCATAATTGTTTCAGCTGTTGCAAGTGTAGTTTGAGCTAAGCCATAATTGAACAAGCAAAATGAAAATTGGAAATAAAATTGGGATTAAGGAGGAAGGTTTTGACTTAATTTTATTTTTAATCAAATAAACTTCTAAGAATCAAATGAATCAAAGAAAAAGAGATGATCAAAGCATAATAATGTAACCTGATCAATAAAATAAATAATTATCTTAAAGAACATCAGAAAAATAGAACAAGAATCCAATCGATAAATCTTGAGCCTTCTCATTAACAAAGTTCCCATTATCCTTTTGGCGTGTTTACACAAAGATCTATCCACGACTTGGACGTTTACCTGTCTTAAGAAGTTGAAAAAGTTCCCCAATGAAATTAGCTTTTAAATACCATAATACTTTATACACTATAAACAGAGTCTTAGAATTTCATTAGACTTTCGAGCAATATTTTTTCCCCCTAAAGTGTGTGGAGTTTTGTAGTGGCTCCTACTTCTCTTATTTTGCTCTTTCAATTTCCAAAATGTTGCCATATTAGCAATTCATAACAATATAAAAAATAAATCAAAATACTTATATTGCCTTAGTTTTTACACTAAACTGTAAATGTCAATAATCTTGGCACTTTTCTTTTAGAATAAAATCTGGTCGAGCCTCTATAGTTTCTTGAAGAGTGTTACGTCCAAAATGACTACACAGACGAGTTTTTACACCTTTGCACTTTTGACTCAAACTTTTCATCACAAACTTCTTATGATTATCATTTCGGAGATGCCATTATAGTAGATAGTTCATGCTTCATCTCCAATGTAAGTGTGGCAGAGCTCGTAGACATTTGTGTTGCTTAAATGGCACGACATTTTGATGAGTGTTTTGCAGTTCATGGTGAAAAAGAGGTAATAAATTTTAGGTATCTTCAAAAACCTAAGACACCTATCAAATTATGTATATCCTTCTGAACTTACCAAAAAGGCACTGAAATTTTCCCTAAATTATACAGTTTTTTATGGTTTACTTTTTGTTTTTCACTATTGAGCCAATAATTAACAAGAAAAAGAGGCAAGCATACAATGAGCTGACAAGAAAAATGAGAAAGCAAAAGGGAGAAAGCTGAACACTACCATGACCAGTGATGCCAACCTCATCCGTCTACCAAATCCTATGATTGGGTTTGGTGCTAATGACCTGACTTATGTGCACAGACCAGTCTCGATTCCGAATATTGCTCGTTGGCTGCCTTATTTTTACTAGGAAAATGTTGCAATGGCACCAAAAGGTGTTGGGCCAAGAAGGCTGTGAATGTAACATCTCTTCCTCGCAGCAAAACATAAGTACATGCAAGGAAGGGAGATTACATTCATAACCTCCCAGTCCATAACATGTTTCAAATTCAGTCTCCACCACACTATACCATTGAAGTAGCATTTCTCTTGACCAAGAAAGGGTGTCCTACTTGCTATGGGAGAACTAACTTGAACTTTTTGGTGACTACTATCACCAGTTCCCAGCTCCAGAACTGAATACGCGAGTCTCCTGAGAAACATGATGGAGAGCCACCTTCAAAAGTGAATAAATAAGTCATTAAAAATTTCAGGAGTACATGGAGTCAACAAATTCATGCATGAAATCGTACAAATGGTTGGAGATCTGGGCTCAAACACCTTTTGGCGCCGTTGTAATGTTCTTGTAGTTAAAATAAGGCGGGGCACTAGCAATACCCAAAGTTGGGACTAGTCTTTGCGTCATAAGTCTAGGTTCATTAAGTACACCAAAACCAATCATTGGATTTGGTCGAAAATGAGGTTGTCATCATTGGCTATGGCAGTGTTCAACTTTCTCACTCTTTCTCAACGACTCCTTCTATTCTCATCTCTTTTGTTATTAATTATTGGATGCACAATAAAAAAAGGTAAACTAGAACTGTACATGTCCAAAATCTTGCCAGTGTTCTTTTGGAATAAAATCTGGCTGAGATTCTATACTTTCCTCAATAGTGTTACGTACAAAATGACTCCATAGACAAGTTTTTACACCTTTGAACATTTGAATCAAAATTTTCATCACAAATCTTGCAAACATCTCGCTCAATATCTTCTCCCCAAAATAACATACAATCATTTGGGCAAACATGTATTGATTTGTACTCTAATCCAAGTTTATGAATGGTCTTCTTTAGATATGAAGTGAAGCAGGTTGCTTTTAATGCTTAAACACTTCCTTTGGAAGATCAATTATCATTCATATCCCCTTATATTTAATCCTACTTATACACTTGATGTGATATAACTTGAGCATAAATGATAATTTTGAGAATGAAGTGCACCCCTCATAGATTTCTTCAGAAGCATATGATAGTAGTTCATGAAATGGTCTTCTTTGATTCAAATTAGGTGATTGATCAGCAGCTTCGTCTGCATTAAATGGGAAGGCATCATCTAGTAGATTCATTGTTGAGTCTATATTCAACCTATTATCTTGATGAAGTTCTACAGGCACTGAAATTTTATGATATTTAACCGCTCACCATGGAATTTCCAGTTTGTATGTATAGGTAGGAAACCATAATACATCATCACCGTCTATATCATCTCTATATTTATAGTTTACTAGGCAACACCAAGAACAAGGACATTTTAACATGTTTGCATCAGTCTTAGAAAATGCAAATTTTAAGAACTTTTTCACTCCATTGATGTAATCTTGAGATAAATGGGGTTTATTAATCCATGACTTATCCATGTTTAAACTAAATCATTGTAAGAACACCAACCAAAATTTGTTCATAGTATTATCTAGCTATATACACAAACTTTTACTTTATAAATTAACTATATATACAAATTGTGTCAACCTCAAAACCACTAATTTTATAAAAACATCATGTTAAGATGAGGTACTTGGAAAAATAATCCCAGATGGAAATTTTATGTAATGAGCTATAGTGAAACCAACTTGCAGCTGCTGACTTGATTTTGGTTAAGATCTGAAAAAAAAATTTAATTGGCCACAACTTCAAAACAAATGTTGACTGCATACATCACTGTGATACTCCAGTAAATAAAGACTGCATACATTACTACATATGTGACTAATTAACTAGATTGAATATTCACAAAATATCACCTTTTCTTAGACTGCATACATCTTTATTGCAATCTTAGTGAACAAAATTTTGTATCAATGTGATGGAACCAGAAGAATCCCATGATCACATGTTCTTTGCATGCCCTGTCTCTTCGTGACTTGGGCAAAGGTGGCGGGAATGCTATTGAGAAACAAACTCACACCAGACTGGATGGAAACATTACACATCCTAAGGTCCACCCACATTCAGGCTATAGACAAGCCTCTTCTCCATATGGCGCTGCAATCCACCATCTACAACATCAGGAAGGAACGCGATGGACGTCGTCATGGCCAAAGAGGTAACACACCTAACCACATAGCCCGGATAATATCCAAAGTTATTTCAAGACCGGCTTATATTGCTTCATTACAAGAAGAGAAGCAAGTTAAACGGATTACTACCTCGATGGATCTCCACAAGATCTTAAGTTCAGATTTTAATGTAATTTTCAGCAACATGCTCTTGTAATTAAACTTCTCATTTCTCATTTTAATATCAATTTCACATTTAACAAAAAAAATTTTTGTATCAATGTGATTCTATGCTGATGACAAGTGTTCTAGTCTGAAAGATTCAAAGAAAATATAAAAAGAATGTTAAAAGAGTACGACTAGTAGAAAAAAATTATTCAACTATTTGGTATCCTAAGCTTCTCTTATAGAAAACTAAAACTATTAAGCTATAATAAGGATACTTAGTAATATAATAAATCAATAGCAGAGTCACATGAATATTTTATGCATATCAAAAGAGTACGGCTATTTTATGCATACTAAGTAGCTCAATCATTGTGATCACATGCATATATGTTCATCTTAAAATAGTATGGCTAATGAAAAGGACTAATTTGACAATCCCCTGAACAAATCAGGATTTAATAAAAAAAGAGAAAGATGTTAATGAACGATGGGATTTATTCTGAAATGATGATCATATATTTTTCCAAATCAAGCACAAGATTTGTTTGATTCTTTTTTCCCTTTTAGCTTAGAAATAAAATAGATGAATACAGCTCTACGTAACTTCTACAATCATCATCATCTTCTTAAACGAATTAAACAAAATGCCAGAGTTTGAATGATCAAAATCCAAGGAAAATTACCAATCAAGCCATAAGATTCACATTTTACATTCCCCTCATAGGCCGAATTTCTGGAGCTGATTCAACCTCTAGAAGAAACACTCAAATCTCTAAATTCGTAAAATTAGAAATAACACTTTCCATAAATACATATTCAGTTTACACATAGCAGTAAGAACCAAACAGATATTGATGATATAAACATCAAATCAAACACAAATGAAATTGAGAAGACACTGCCAATTAAAAATTCAAGAGATCTATCAATTGCTAGAGAAATAAAAATCCAAGAAATGCAATTCTCAAAAAATATTCTACTGCCAAAAAAATGCAAATCCTTAAGATCTATCGATTTGCCATGTCAATTCCACGTGCTTGTGGAAATTCTTCAAACAAATCTCTAATGAAACAGTGCTATCGACCAAAACTATATAACAAGTTTAAATCAAGTTTCAAAAGATGAATTGCACATAAAATTCTCAAGTGAAACCGAATTTAGTAGATGAGTTAACGACAAAACTAATAACCCACCAAGGATCTGGAGATTGGGTAAATCACAAGCTAGAAGGTGAGTAAATAGAAGAGAAAGTCAAAGTAGAGATTACAGCTTTTAAGATGAAATGATGATGTTGATGAACAAAGAATAGATATATATATAGAGAGAGAAAGCGGCTGGAGGGATATTTCGTTAATTAGGTTCTCCAAAATGGCAAAGTGTCTTACATATAATGGTGTGCTTAATCTGAAATTTAACCAACATAACTTAACCAACATAATTGAAATAAAGAATATGATAAGTAAACCGGTTTACATACCATTTTCCTATATCAACACTCCTCGGTTGCAAGCAGCTAGAGGGATATTTCGTTAATTAAGTTTTCCAAAATGACAAAGTGCCTTACATATAGTGGTGATTAAATTGAAATTTTACAAACATAACTTAACCAGCCTAATTGAAATAAAGAATATCATAAGTAAACCGGTTTATTTAACATTTTCCTATATCAACACTCACTGGTTGAGAGCATCAATTGCCTCAAGGATGGAAGGTGGGATGCTTGGCCACAAAAACTTGATAGAACTCCCAATTCACTTTCTCTGGTGGCTCCCCTTTCGATTGAACTAGTACCTTTGGAACAATTTTGTTGTGTCTTTTGACCATCACCTTCTCTAAGATCTGCGTAAGTTTCTTTTGCATTTCCCAAATCTAACAAGTATTGTGGTAGGGCTGGTGCCAAGCTGGGTGGATTATACCAAAAATCTCAAAATAAAAACAGTCAATTCTACACTATAATCTAATTGTGTTAAACTACATATACACCAAATATTCCAAGGAAAATTACCTAATCAAGCCATAAGATTCACATTTTACATTCACCTCATAGGCCGAATTTCTTGAGCTGAATCAACCTCTAGAAGAAACACTCAAATCTCTAAATTCGTAAAATTTGAAAAAACACTTTCCATAATTACATATTCAGTTTACAAATAGAAGTAAGAACCAAACACATATTGATGATATAAACATCAAATCAAACTCAAATAAAATTGAGAAAACAAGGCCAATTCAGAATTCGAGAGATCTATCAATTGTAAGAGAAATATAAATCCAAGAAATTCAAATCTTAAAAAAATTCTACTCCTAAAGAAATAAAAATTCTTAAGATCTATCGATTCCCCATGCGAAGTCCTCGTGCTTGTGGAAATTCTTCAAACAAAAATCTAACGAAACAATGCTATCGACCAAAACTATATAACAAGTTTAAATGAAGTTTCTCAAGATGAATTGAACAAAAAAAATTCTCAAGTGAAACCGAATTAGTAGATGAGTTAATCGCAAAACTAATAACCCACCAAGGATCTGGAGAATGGGAAAATTACAAGCTAGAAGGTGAGTATATAGAAGAGAAAATCAAAGTAGAGCAAACAGATTCTAAGATGAAATGATGATGATGATGAACGAAGAATAGATATATATATAGAGAGAGAAAGCGACTAAAGGGATTTTCATTAATTAAGTTTTCCCAATTGGCAAACTGCCTTACATATAGTGGTGATTAAACTGAAATTTTACCAATATAACTTAACCAACATAATTGAAATAAGAATATGATAAGTAATTAGGTTTACTTAACATTTTCCTATATCAACACTCACCGGTTGAGAGCATCATTGGCCTCAAGGGTGAAAGGTGGGATGCTTGGCCACAAAGACTTGATAGAACTCCCAATTTGCTTACTCTTGTGGCTCCCCTTTCCATTGAACTAGTACCTTTGCTACAATTTTGTTGTGTCTTTTGACCTTATTCTTCTCTAAGATCTGCGTAAGGTTCTTTGGAATTCCCCAAATCTAACAAGTACTGTGGTAGGGCTGGTGTCGAGCTGGGTGGATTAGACCAAACATCTGGAAAGGAAAACAGTCAATTCTAGACTATAATCTAATTGTTTTAAACTACATATAAACAAAAAAAATTCAAGTAAAATTATCTAATCAAACCATAAGATTCACATTTTACATTCACCTCACAAGCCGAATTTCTATACTCGAATGTATCTCTAGAAGAAACACTCAAATCTCTAAATTCGTAAAAGTTGAAATAACACTTTTTATAAGCACCTATTCTGTTTACACATAGGAGTAAGAACCAAACACATATTGATGATATAAACATCAAATTAAACTCAAATGAAATTGAGATGCCAAGACCAATTCAGAATTCGAGAGATCTATCAATTGTTAGAGAAATACAAATCCAAGAAATGGAAATTTCAAAAAAAGTTCTAATGCAAAAGAAATGCAAATCCTTAAGATCTATCGATTCGCCATGTGAAGTCCACATGCTTGTGGAAATTCTTTAAACAAATCTCTAATGAAAGAGTGCTATCAACAAAACCTATATAACAAGTTTAAATCAAGTTTCTCAAGATGAATTGAACAGAAAATTCACAAATGAAACCATATTAGTAGATGAGTTAACCGCAAAACTAATAACCCACCAAGGATCTGAAGAATGGGAAAATCACAAGCTAGAAGGTGAGTAAATAGAAAAGAAAGTTAAAGTAGAGCAAACAGATTCTAAGATGAAATGATGATGTTGATGAACAAAGAATAGATATATATAGAGAGAGAAAGCGGCTAGAGGGATATTTCGTTAATTAAGTTTTCCAAAATGGCAAAGTGCCTTACATACAGTGGTAATTAAATTTAAATTTTACCAACATAACTTAACCAGCCTAATTGAAATAAATAATATCATAAGTAAACCAGTTTATTTAGCATTTTCCTATATCAACACTCACTGGTTGAGAGCATCAATTGCCTCAAGGATGGAAGGTGGGATGCTTGGCCACGAAAACTTGATACAATTCCCAATTTGCTTTCCCTTGTGGCTCCCCTTTCCATTAAACTAGTACCTTTTCCACAATTTTGTTGTGTCTTATGACCATATTCTTCTCTAAGATCTGCGTAAGGTTCTTTTGCATTTTCCAAATCTAACAGGTACTGTGGTAGAGCTGGTGCCGAGCTGGGTGGATTAGACCAAAAATCTCAAAATAAAAAAAGTTAATTCTACACTATAACCTAATTGTTTTAAACAACATATAAACAAAAAATTTCAAGTCAAATTACCTAATCAAGCCATAAGATTCACATTTTACATTCACCGCATAGGCCGAATTTCTAGAGCTGAATCAAACTCTAGAAGAAACACTCAAATCTCTAAGTTTGTAAAATTTGAAATAACACTTTCCATCAGCACATATTCAGTTTACATATAGCAGTAAGAACAAAACACATATTGATGATATAATCATCATATCAAACTCAAATGAAATTAAGACGCCAAGGCTAATTCAGAATTCGATAGATCTATGAATTCCTAGAAAAATACAAATCCAAGAAATGCAAATCTCAAAAAAAATTCTAGTGCTAAAGAAATACAAATCTTTAAGATCTATCAATTCACCATTTGAAGTCCACATGCTTGTGGAAATTCTTCAAACAATCTCTAATGAAATAGTGCTATCGACCAAAACTATATAACAAATTTAAATGAAGTTTCTCAAGATGAATTGAACATAAAAAACTCAAGTGAAACCGAATTAGTATATTAGGTAACCGCAAAACTAATAACCCACCAAGGATCTGAAGAATGGGCAAATCACATTCTAGAGGTGAGTAAATAGAAGAGAAATTCAAAGTAGAGAAAACAGATTCTAAGATGAAATGATACTGTTGATGAATGAAGAACATATTCTAAGCTGGAGGGAAATTTCGTTAATTAGGTTTTCCAAAATGGCATAGTGCCTTACATATAGTGGTGCTTAAAATGAATTTTTAACAACATAACTTAACCAACATAATTGAAATAAAGAATATGATAAGTAAACCGTTTTACTTAAAATTTTCCTATATAACCACACCCCGGTTAAGAGCATTATTAGCCTTAAGGATGGAAGGTGAGATGCTTGGGCACAAAAACTTGATAGAACTCCCAAGTTGCTTTCTGTGGTGGCTCCCTTTTCCATTGAACTAGTACCTTTGCCACAATTGTTTTGTCTTTTGACCATCTTCTTCTCTATGATCTGCTCAGGTTCTTTTTCATTTCCCAAATCTAAAAATTATTGTGATAGGGCTTGTGCCGAGTTGGGTGGATTAGACCAGAAATCTCCAAGAAAAATTACCTAATCAAGCCATAAGAATCACATTTTACATTTACCTCACAAGCCGAATTTATGGTGATGAATCAACCTCTAGAAGTAACAATCAAATCTTTAAATTCGTACATTTTGAAATAACACTTTCCATAAGCACATATTCAGTTTACACATAGCAGTAAGAACCAAACAAATATTGATGATATGAACATCAAATCAAACCCAAATGAAATTGAGAAGACAAGGCCAATTCAGAATTCTAGAGATCAATTGATAGAGAAAAACAAAGTCAAGAAAAGTAAAAGTAAAAAAATATTCTATTGCTAAAGAAATGCAAATCCTTAAAATTGATCGATTTGCCATGTGAAATCCATGTGCTTGTGAAAAATTTTCAAAAAAATATTTAATGAAACATTATTATCTACCAAAACTATATAACATGTTTAAATCAAGTTTCTCAAGATGAATTAAACATAAAAAATTCAAGTGAAACCAAATTAGTAGATGAGTTAATAGAAGAGAAAGTCAAAGTTGAGCAAACAGATTCGAAGATGAATTGATAATGCTGATGAACGAAGAATATATAAATATAGAGAGAGAAAGTGGCTGGAGGGATATTTCGTTAATAAGGTTTTCCAGAATGGCACAGTGCCTTACATATAGTGGTGCTTAAGCTGAAATTTTATCAACATAACTTAACCAACATAATTGAAATAAAGAATATGATAAGTAAACCGGTTTACTTAACATTTCCTATATCAACACTCCCCGGTTGAGAGCATCATTGGCCTCAAGGATAAAAGGTGGGATTCTTGGCCACAAAAACTTGATAGAACTCCCAATATGCTATCTCTTGTGGCTCCCCTTTCCATAGAACTAGTACCTTTGCCACAATTTTGTTGTGTCTTTTGACCTTATTCTTCTCTATGATCTGCTTAGGTTCTTTTTCATTTCCCAAATCTAACAAGTATTGTGGTAGGGCTTGTGCCGAGTTGGGTGGATTAGACCAAAATTCTCAAAATGAAAACAGTCAATTCTACACTATAATCTGACTGTTTTAAACTACATATACACTAAAAACTCCAAGGAAAATTACCTAATCAAGCCATAAGACTCACATTTTTCATTCACCTCACAAGCCGAATTTATGCAGTTTAATCAACCTCTAGAAGACACAATCAAATCTCTAAATTCGTAAAATTTGAAATAACACTATCCATAAGCACATATTCAGTTTACTCATTGCAGTAAGAACCAAACAAATATTGATGATATAAACATCAAATCAAACTCAAATGAAATTGAGACGCCAAGGCCAATTCAGAATTCGAGAAATCTATCAATTCGAGAGATCTATCATTTCCCAAATCTAACAAGTATTGTGGTAGGGCTGGTGCCGAGTTTGGTGGATTAGCCCAAACATCTCAAAATCAAAACAGTCAATTGTACACTATAATCTGATTGTTTTAATCTGATTCTACATTATAATCTGATTGATTTAAACTACATATACAACAAAAAACCAAGGAAAATTATCTAATCAAGCCATTAGATTCACATTTTGCATTCACCTCATAGGCCAAATTTTTGGAGCTGAATGAACCTCTAGAAGAAACACTCAAATCTCTAAATTTGTAAAATTTTAAATAACACTTTCCATAAGCACATATTCAATTTACACATAGCAGTAAGAACCAAACAAATAATTATTATATAAACAGCAAATAAAACTCAGTGACATTGAGAAGACAAGACCAATTCAGAATTTGAGAGATCTATCAATTGCTAGAGAAATACAAATCCAAGAAACGCAAATCACAAAAAAAAAACTCTCTTGCTAAAGAAATGCAAATCCTTAAGATCTTTCGATTCGCCATCTGAAGTCCACATGCTTGTGGAAATTCTTCAGACAAATCTCTAATGAAGTAGTGCTATCGACTAAAACTATATAACAAGTTTAATTCAAGTTTCTTAGGATGAATTAAACATAACAAATTTCAAGTGCAACCGATTTAGTAAATGAGTTAACCGCAAAACTAATAACTCACCAATGATCTGGAGAATGGGCAAATCACAAGCAAGAAGGTGAGTAAATAGAAGAGAAAGTTAAAGTAGAGCAAACAGATTCTAAGATGAAATGAGGATGTTCATGAACGAAGAATAGATATATATAGAGTGAGAAAGTGGCTGGAGGGATATTCGTTAATAGTTTTTCCAAAATGGCAAAGTGCGTTACATATAGTGGTGCTTAAACTGAAATTTTACCAGCATTACTTAACCAACATAATTGAAATAAAGAATATGATAAGTAAACCAGTTTACTTAACATTTTCCTACATAAACACTCTCCGGTTGAGAGCATCATTGGCCTCAAGGATGGAAGGTAGGATTCTTGGACACAAAAACTTGATAGAACTCCGAAGGTTCTTTCTCTGGTGGCTCTCTTTTCCATTAAACTTGTACACTTTCCCAAATATAACAGGTATTGTGGTAGGGCTGGTGCCGAGTTGGGTGGATTAGACCAAAGATCTCAATATCAAAACAGTCAATTATATACATAATCGGATTTTTTCAACTATGTATACACCAAAAACTCCAAGGAAAATTACCTAATCAAGCCATAAGATTCAAATTTTACATTCAACACATAGGCTGAATTTCTGGAGTTGAATCAACCTCTACAAGAAACATTCAAATCTCTAAATTCATAAAATTTGAAATAACACTTTCCATAAGCACATATTCAGTTTACACATAGCAGTAAGAACCAAAAAAATATTGATGATATAAAAATCAAATCAAACTCCAATGAAACTGAGAAGACAAGGCCAATTCAGAATTCGAGAGATCTATCAATTGCTAGAGAAATAGAAATCCAAGAACTGCAAATGTCAAAAAAAAATTTATTGCTAAAGAAATGCAAATCCTTAATATCTGTCGATTCGCCATCTGAAGTCCACGTGCTTATGGAAATTCTTCTAATAAATCTCTAAGGAAACAGTGCTATCGACCAAAACTATATAACAAGTTTAATTTAAGTTTCTCAAGATGAAGTAACCATAAAAAATTTCAAGTGAAGCTGAATTAGTAGATGAGTTAACCGCAAAACTAATAACCCACAAACGATATAGAGAATGGGAAAGTCACAAGCAAGAAGGTGAGTAAATAGAAGAGAAAGTCAAAGTAGAGAAAAGAGATTCTAAGATGAAATGATTATGTTGATGAATGAAGAATAGATATATATATAGAGAGAAAAAGCGGCTAGATGGATATTTCGTTAATTATGTTTTCCAAAATAGCAAAGTGCCCTACATATAGTGGTGCTTAAACAAAATTTTACCAACATAACTTAACCAACATAACTGAAAAAAAGAATATGATAAGTAAACTGGTTAACATTTTTCAATATCAACACTCCCCGGTTGAGAGCACCATTGGCCTCAAGGATGGAAGGTGGGATGCTTGGCCCACCAAAACTTGATAGAACTCCCAAGTTGCTTTCTCTAGTGGCTCCCCTTTCTATTGCACTAGTACCTTTGCTATAAATTTGTTGTGTATTTTGACAAACTTCTTCTCTAAGATCTGCTTAGGTTCTTTTGCATTTCGCAAATCTAACAAGTATTCTGGTGGGCTGGTGTCGAGTTGGGTGGATGAACAAAGAATAGATATATATAGAGAGAGAAAGCGGCTGGAGGGATATTTCGTTAACTAGTTTTTCGAAAATGGCAAAGTGCCTTACATATAGTGGTGCTTAAACTGAAATTTTACCAACATAACTTAACCAACATAATTGAAATAAAGAATATGATAAGTAAACCGGTTTAGTTAACATTTTCCTATATCAACACTTCCCGGTTGAGAGCATCATTGGTGTCAAGGATGGAAGGTGAGATGCTTGGCCACAAAAACATGACAAAACTCCCAAGTTGCTTTCTCTTGCGGCTTCCCTTTTCCATTAAACTAGTACTTTTGCCACATTTTTGTTGTCTTTTGACCATCTTCTTCTCTAATATCTGCTTAGGTTCTTTTGTATTTCCTAAATCTAACAACCATTGTGGTAGGGCTGGTGCCAAGTTGGGTGGATTAGGACATGACTTGAGTTGACTGACATGAAAAACGTTGTAGATGGAAGCGTATGGGGGTAAAGCTAGCTTATATGTAACATATCCAACTTTGTATGTGGTGCGAAAAGGAACTCAAAAGTAAGGTCTGAGCTTTTGTGGTACTATCTTTATTTCAAAGAATCATGTCAGTAAGGCAGAAACTTAGGCTTTACATAGTCTCCAGTTTTGAATGCTTTTGTGATATATGAGAGTCAACATATTTCTGCTTGCGGTTCTATATGCTTCTGTCAACAACAGTTGATGAACTGTCAACGGGTAGATATGGGAGGTGTATCGGTGGTGGCTGACCATAAATGATCTCAAATGGGATACACTGGATTGCAGTGTGGAATGTAGTGTTGTACAACCATTTAGCCAGTGGCAAAACTTTGCTTCATGTGTGTACAATGTCAAATGTCATGCACCACAAGTAGGTCTCTAGTCTCTTGTTAGTAACCTCAGTATGACCATCTTTTTGGGGATGGTAAGAAGTCTTGAACGTCAAATCTCTTCCTTATTCCCAAACAACTCCTTCCATACTTAACTTAGAAACGTCGGATCCCTGTCACTTGTAATATCCTTTGGTATGCCATATAACTGAAGACATTACCCAAGTATGTCTTAGCCACTTTAGTAGCTCTATGTGGATGTGGCAAGCGCAAAAATGTGCATTTTTACTTAACCTATCAGTGACCGCTAAAATACAATGTCTACCTGCCAAGGAAGGTAACCTTTTGATAAAATCTATATTGGACTCCCATACACCCTTTAGAACATGTACTGGTTGAAGCAAACATAGTTTGACAGCTAGATCATACTTGTTTATTTGGAAAACAGAGAAGTTTATGATACCAGCAATGCAACAATGCAACCAGCAATGATGGAAACTCAAACCAAAGATGTAAGCAACATTGATGAAACATGTACGTTCACAAAAACTAAACATGAATCATTACTAGCTTTGAATAAAAAGTAAAATCACTTGGAAAACTCAAAACAACGATGCAACCAGCAATGGTTGTTGCCAATTCTCAAAAAAAGATAAAATATCCGAGTGACAATAGTAATTACCTTCTACAGTTGCAATCAGATGATTAAGAGCATCATTCATCTTCTCCAAATTTTCTTCTAGCTCAGTCATCTTCTCCAATTTTTCTTCTAGCTTATTTATATTCTCCAATTTTTCTTCTAGATAATGAACTCGATTCCTCAAGACAATCACTTATGTTTCATTGTTTTATGAAGTGGTGCAATTTTGAAAGAATACCAAAGGAGTAGGATCAAGACCAACACAATGCACACAACCAGACTCTTAGCCCCAAATACTTGAGAGAAATCATCATTTAAACTTGTTGTAGCATTACTCCATGAAGTGTTTCCCATCTTTTAAGTCATTTTCTTTCATGAAAGCTAAACAAAATTAGCTACTGTAGCTAACGAAAATTTCACATGAGGAGACAAATATAAACAGTATTATACAAAAGTTAATCACTACAAAATCATATATGTAAAGACAAAAATTTACCAATCACAATTTCAGAAGCTTGATTACCAAATATAACACAAAGCTTGACTACCACATATTGATGTTCTTTGAATATTTATTCCCACTAATCTGAAAATTAGAGCACCAAACATCATATGTTCATTTGATTCTTTTTTTATTAACTTAGAAGATTCAAACTGATCCAATGACCGATCAGATCAGCAAAACCATGAATATTATAAAAGAAACTTCTCTTTTACCAAGAGACTCACAATTCAATCACCATAATCAATGGCTCATAGACAGTAAAGCAGATTATTATCAATCAATCAAAAGCAAGAATCAAAGCTACCAATCTAAAATTCTTTCAGCTGTTGCAAGAAACACTAGTCTCATTCAAGTTCCCTAGTTTGAGTTATGCCAAAATTGAACAAGCAAAATGAAAGTTGGGATTGAGGAGGAAGGTTTGGACATATTTTTAATTTTTTAACTTCTAAGAATCAAATGAATCACAACAAAAGAGATGATCAAAGCATAATAATCTAAGATGATCAATAAAATAAATAATCATCTTAAAGAACATCAGAAAGGTAGAACAAGAATATAACCGATAAATCTCGAGCCTTCTCATTGAAAAAGCTTCCATCAGATTTTTGGCGTGTTTACACAATGATCTCTCAACGGCTTGGACGTTTACCTGTCTTAAAAAGATGGAAAAGTTCCCAAGTGAAATCAGCTTTTAAATACCATAATACTTTATACACTATAAACAGAGTCTTACAATTTCCTTAGACTTTCAAGCAATATTTTGCTCCCCTAAAGTGTGTGGAGTCTTGTAGTGACTCTTACTTCTCTTATTTTGCTCTCTCAATTTCCAGATTGTTACCATATTAGCAACTCATACAATATAAAAAAATAAAAAATGGTTATATTACCTTAATTTCTACACTTAACTGTAAATGTCAATACACTTGCCACTTTTCTTTTAGAATAAAATCTGGTCGAGCCTCTATAGTTTCCTTAAGAGTGTACGTCCAAAATGACTCCACATACGAGTTTTTATACCTTTTCACTTTTGACTCAAACTTTCAAGATGCCATTATAGTAGTATCCATGAAACTTAGTTCATGCTTCTTCTCAAATATAAGTGTGCCAGAGCTCGTAGACATTTGTGTTGCTCAAATGGCATGACATTTTGATGAGTGTCTTGCAGTTCCTGTTGAAAAGAGGTAATAAAATTTAGGTATCTTCAAAAACCTAAGACACCCATCAAGTTATGTATATGCTTCTGAACTTACCAAAAAGACACTAAATATTTCCTAAATTGGGAAATTTTTATTGTTTACTTTTTGTTTTTCACTATGGAGCCAATAATTAACAAGAGTGAGCATACAACGAGCTAGTGAGAAAAATGAGAAAGGAAAAGGGAGAAAGCTGAACACTTCCATGACCAATGACGAAAACCTCATCCGTCTACCAAATCCGATGATTGGGTTTGGTGTACCTAATGAACCTGGACCTAAGCGCACAGACCAGTCCCAATTACGGATATTGCTCCTGGACAGTCTTATTTTTACTATGAGAACGTTGCAAAGGCACCAAAAAGTGTTTGGGTCAAGATCTCCACCCATTTGTACGATATCATGCATGAATTTGTTGATTCCATGTACTCTTCAATTCGTTGATGACTTCTTTCTGCACTTTTGAGGTATTTCTCCATCATGTTTCTCAAGAGACTCGTGTATTTTGTTTGTGAGCTGGGCACTGGTATAGAAGTCACCCAACAGTTCAAATTAGTTCTCCTATCTAAAGTATGCCACCATTTCTTGGTCAAGGGAATCTCTTCTCTGACTGTATAGTGTGGTGGAGCATGAGTTTGAAACCTATTATGGACTGAGAGATTATGAATGTAACATCTCTTCCTTGTAGCAGCAGAGAATTACATGCGAGGAAGAGAGGTTACATTCATAACCTCCCAATCCATAATAGGTTTCAAATTCAGCCTCCACCACATTATACCATCGAAGTAGCCTTTCCCTTGACCAAGAAATCGTGGCCTACTTGTGATGCGAGAACTAAGTTGAACTGTTTTGTGACTTCTGTCCCCAGGTCCCAGCTCACGAATAGAATACGGGGGTTTCTTGAGAAAAATGATGGATAACCACCTCTCAAAGTGCAGAAAGAAGGCATCGACGAATTTAGGAGTACATGGAGTCAATGAATTCATGCATGATATGAATTTGAACTCTCGTCCAAGTTTACGAAATGCTCTTCTTTAGATATAAAGTGAAATTGCTAGCTTTGCATGCTTAAAGCTCCTATATAAGATCAATTATCATCCATATCCCCTTATCTCTGATCCTAGTTATACACTTGATGTGATATATACCCTGAGCATAAATGATAATTTTGACAATGAAGTGCACCCCTCATAAATCTCTTCAGAAGCATCTGATAATAGTTCATCAAATGTTCTTCTTTGATCCAAATTAGGTGATTGATCAACAAATTCTTCTACATTAAATGGGAAAACATCATCTAGTAGATTCATTGTTTAGTCTACATTTAACCTATTATCTTGATGAAGTTCTACATGCACTGAAATTCCTATGATATTTAATTGCTCACCATGGGAATGCCAATTTGTATGTAAAGGTAGGAAACCATAATACATCATCCCCATCTATATCATCTCTATATTTATTTTTTTCTAGACAACATTGAGAGAAAAGGCATTTCAACATGTTTGCATCAGTCTTAGAAATGCAAATTTTAAGAACCTTTTCACTTCATTTATGTATTCTTGATTGAGGGGGATCGCTGGCACCACAAAAAGGAAAGAAAAATCTTTGATACAACAAGTACTCTCGGTTCAAGGGGGAAGCCACGCATAAGAACAAAAAAGTGCTAGGGTTCTCTCCAAGGCGGCCGTGAGAAAGGTTTGAAGAACTGCTTTATTTTATTGATAGGTTAAAATGTAAATACAAAGCTACAATGGGACTTTATTAAAATAGTCCATCATCTGGTGCCTTTTAGGGCTTTCTTCTCGTAATACATAAAAATAAAAAATAAAAGAAATGGAAAAGCAGTAATGGAAAACTTGTGTTGTGCAAAAAAGTGAGGCCTTCTCCACAGGTTGGAGGCTTTGGTCTCGACTCACGAGGACTCTAAGACTAAATCAACTAGAAGTAGCTGAGTTATCGTTGCCACCTACAAAAAAGACTTATAATGAAAATAGAACTTATCCTAGTTGGCCGTAGGAGAGGCCAGTGGCATTGACGTGTCCTAGTTGTGCACTTCACTTCCTGAGTTGTTTCCAGCTTCTTTGATGTTTCATTGAGGAATCAACACACTGGCCTTCACTCTCTCTTGTCTTCACTTGGGTCATGAATTGGTATCTCTTGGCAAGCGGAGTGTTGTACTCGTCCATCTCTCGATCAAGCTCAGGCGTAATATGTTTTCCCTCGATGAAAGTCTTTTCCTGTAGTGGTTTCTAAGTGAATCTAGAGTCCTGCAGTCATTGGGACAAGTTAATCTGAGAAAACATACTTACCTAGTTTATCGGATGTCTCGTGGTACGCGGTGAAGCAATTGGAGTTATCATCTTCTAATCCAGCTTGGTTTTGATATGATTTTTCTAGGTATTCTGCTTCTAACTGCTCAGTTTCCGAGTGATTCTCGAGGCTGATATTCTCTGGAGCTGGGTTGTACATGTTCTTCGCTTGGAGACTCTCAATAGTGGTTCCGGCTAGAGTTTTACGTGCCACTGATGACTCTGCTCGGGATCCTACAAAAGTCTCTCAAGCATTAGTGTTAACAGAAGTGTTTTGCCAAGGAATATTACCTCCTTGGTCCTATGTACGAGCGGTTTGCTCAAAACCCTGTTCTATGGGTTTCACGGCTCGGCGATGACGCATAGGATTCTGAACTGACTCCATGGCATTAAGCAATACCTCCACATCTATATTATACTTATCTCTAAGTTTCCTAATACGAGATAGAGTTATAGGGCCTTCTATAACTTCTGGAGCCTCCATGTCCTCCGGCTCATCGGTTGAATCGATGCCTAGGTTGATTCTTGTTAAGGTTCTGACCTCATAACATTTTAACTTGCATCAAAGGGAAATAAGTCAGCAATGTTGAAGCTTTTAGAGATAACAAACTCACATGGTTGTTCTAAGCAGTGGGCGTCGTCATTGATGCGCTCCAATACTTTGAAAGCGCCATCTCCTATCCGTGCAAGCATGGAACTTCTCTTGTCCAAAAACATGTCACATCATAGGTGGAATCATTTCCTTCCGGTGTTTGTCTAGTCATTCATTGTATTGATCGGTCTTTTCTCAAAGTTAGCCTCTACCGTGTATTGTAAGGTTTTCTTCACAAACTCAGCCTTTCAGTTTCCATGTTGGTTATAGTGTGATCCCAGAGATAGTGGTGATAAGTCTAGTGGGGTCTGTGGCTTAAAACCATTAACAACTTCAAAAGGATAAAACTTAGAAGCTGAATGAGTAGCACAGTTATAAGCAAACTCAATGAAAGGTAAACAATCAAACCAATTCCTTAAATTCTTGCTGACCGTAGCTCTAAGCAAAATTGATAGAGTACGGTTTACAACCTTGGTCTGACCATCCATTAGGGGAGGAAAAGTGGTGGAAAACAAAAAAATGGTTCCGAGCTTCCTCCACAACGTTTTCCAAAAGTGGTTCATGAATTTGGTATCTATATCCGACACAATGGTGCGAGGCACTCCATGTAGACGTACCACTTCTTTAAAGAATAAATCAACTGTCTGTGTTGCATCGTTGGTCTTGTTGCATGGTATGAAGTGAACCATCTTGGAGAATCGATCCACGACAACAAAGATTGAATCCTTGTTTTGAATCTTCGGTAAACCTAAAACAAAGTCCATACAAATATCCTCCCATGGAGCATTAGGAATAGATAATGGCATATACAAACCGTAAGGATGCGATTTAGACTTGGCATTAAGGCAAACTATGCACTTAGAAAAGAACCGCTCCACGTCTCTCTTTAAAGAGGGCCAAAAGAAGTGTTCTACCACCACATCCAATGTTTTTATCCACTCCAAAATGCCCCAAAAGCCCTCCTCCGTGAGCTTCATGAATGATGAGTTCCCTCATTGACCCTTGTGGGTTATGCCAAATAGTATTCATGCTTGTAGTAAGGACCGAAGGCTCCCTTGTCACATTATTTGTAAATAGCTCCAAAATCCAGGCCTTCCAAGTAGGTACTCTTGATATGTTCAAACCCTAGAACCTTTGTATCCATAGTAGTGATAAAAGCATGACGTCTTGAAAAGGCATCCACAACCATATTATCTTTTCCTTTCTTTTAATTGATGATGTATGGAAAATTCTCCACGAACTCTAACCATCTAGCATGTTTCCTCTTAAGCCTTTTTTTTCCTCGTAAATGTTTCAATGTCTCATGATCCGTATGGATAACAAATTCCTTAGCCAACAAGTAATGTTGCCAAACCTCTAAGGATCTCACCAACGCATAGAGTTCCTTGTCATAGGTCAGATAGTTAAGCATAACTCCACTTAAATTCTGACTAAAGTAGGCAACGGATCTGATATCTTGTGTCATGACTACTCCAATGCCTACACCAAAGCATCACACGCCATTTCAAAGGTCTTGTCAAAATCTGGTAATGCTAAAACCGGAGTTCCGGTGAGGCTTTCCTTAAGCTTCTTAAAGGCTCATTCTTGCATAACTCCCGATGAGAAAGCAATATCCTTCTTGATTACAGTAGTGAGAGGTGCATTTATAGTACTAAAATCTTATACAAATCGACTGTTAAAACTAGCTAATCCATGAAAACTCCAAACATGACCAATGGTCGTCGGCGTTGGACACTCTTCAATCATCTTTTATCTTCTCTTGATCAACATGTAAGTCCTGAGAATTTACTAAAAACCTAGGAAAACCAATTGATCAGTGAAAAAACATGGACTTTTTGAGATTGGAATAGAGACCTTCTTGACGAAGACTCTCTAGTACTTGCTCAAGGTGCTTCAAATGATCTGATAAACAAGTACTATATATAAACAAGTATATCGTCAAAGTAAACCATAACAAACTTATTGATGAGGCCTTTCTTGGTCTTGAATGCGGTCTCCCACTCATCCCATTCTCTCATTCGGAGTTGATGATACCCATTTTTCAAGTCCACTTTTCATTAGAGAAAATGGTGGCTCCGCTAAATTCAACCAACATGTCATCGATCCGAGGGATCGGATGCCGGTATTTGATGGTAATGTTGTTTATTGTTTGATGGTCCACACACATCCTCCACATCCCATCTTTCTTGGATACCAGTAGAATAGGCACTGCACAAGGACTGAGACTCTCTCGGATGTAACCCTTAGACATAAGGTCTTGAACTTGGCTTTCTAATTCTCTAGCTTCTTCCAGGTTAATCCTATACGCGGTCCTATTCGGTAATGCGGACCCGGAAACTAGGTTGATCTGATGCTTGATTCCTTTTATGGTAGGTAAACCTGGTGATATTTCCCTCGGGAAAACGTCTTCAAAACGCTTAAGAAGATTGGTCACCTTGGCTAGAAGTTCTAAGCATTCTAAACCTAAAAACATACTTTCCTTGAAGATCACAAATAACATCGGGTATTTTGAATCCAAACACTTAGTAACATTATTAGATGAAACAAAGAGACTAGTTTTACTTACCTGGGCGTCCTTGCTCATTTTGACTTGCAACTCATGTACTTTAACCAGAGTGATTTGTGCTAGAGTATACTTACGCTTGTCATGAGTGAATGAGTATTAATTGGTGCACCCATTAAGCATGACTTCTTGATCGAAGTGCCATGGTCTTCCCAACAAAAGATGCCTAGCTTGTATCAGCACTACATCACAAAGCATTTGATCATTATACCTCATCATGCTAAAGGGTATGGTTACTTGCTCTGCAAGCCTCAACTCCACGCTATCATTCAACCAACGAAGCTTGTAGGGCCTAGGATGCTTCATCTTCGAAATTCCTAGCTTGACAACCATAACCTTGCTCACCAGTTTAGTGCATGAGCCTTCATCGATGATGAGACTACAAACCTTGTTGTTCACGATACACCAGGTATGAAAGATATTTTCATGTTGTGCTGTCTCATCCGGGATGATCATGGTACTTAATACTCTCCTTGTGACTAAGAGCTCTCCCACGTCTGGATACTCAATCCCCTCTTTGTGATCAGTGACATTGTTTTCTTGTTCCTCTTGAGACTCGTATCCTCCGTCAACCGTGAGGATTATCACTCGTTGGTAAGGGCATTCTATTTCCATATGTCCTCGATCTTGACACTTAAAACAAGAAATGTCTAGGGTCCTAGAGTTATTTAGGAATCTCCCATGTTCTTGTTGGGTGCCTTTGTAAACATGTGAAGCCAGTTTATTAAAACGAAATTCGATTTCCAATGCTTTCCCTTTGTTATTAAGTTGAGAATTTCTTGGAACCCACGGCTTGGAATGACTAGTGGCTGCCACCTTACCCTTGGTGTGCTGTTCTGCTTGCATTTCCATATGCAAAAGCTCTTGGCGATCATGATAAGTCTACCTCCTCATTTTTTTCTCAATACAGTCATTGAGGCCATCAAAGAATTTTTGCCATAAGATTTTCTTTGGATTCTTTGGTCTCTAAGCGATTCTTGTAGCCTTCAAATTCTTCAAAATACTATTCAACCGACTTATTCCCTTGCACCAATTTTCTATAACAACTTCTGGGTTGACGTTTTCAGCCAAATGTTGGTACCTTGCAAAAGAAGTCAAACAAGATATCAAAGTTGATCCGAGTAAAATACGAAAAAAAAATTTTAGCAAAATTCTGCAGTTTAAGTTTAAATGAATAAAAATTATCAAACGAGTTTCTAAAATTAAAGGGACATTTTAATGGTTTTTAGGGGGGTTTGACAAGCTAAAACAAAAGAATTTTTTTTAATGAATTTTGTTTTGGATTTTACAAGATTGAAATACTAAACAGACGACAAAGAGTAAACATAAAAAACTCGGTGAAATTGGAACAAAGAAAAAATAGAACGAAGCAAAAGCAAAAAGGATTGAGATAACCTGATGATATAAGCGTTTAAGCTATGATACAAGATGATAAAAGACTCGGTGAGAGCAGGATAAAAGACTCGGTGAGCCAATTATGAGACTTTGTGAGAGCCTTGACTGATACGGATGAGGAATCAACAAACTGGTCATTGCTCTCTTTTGTTGGTTCGATAGGAAATGGATGAGGGGGATTGATGGCACCACAAAGAGGATGGAAAATTCTTTGACACAATGAGTATTCTCGGTTCAAGGGGAAAGCCACAAACAAGAATGATAGAATACTAGGGTTTTCTCAACGGCGGCTGCGAGAAAGGTTTGAAGAACTGCGTTATTTTATAGATAATGTAAAACATGAATACAAAGCTGCAGTAAGACTTTATTAAATAGTCCATCAGTTGGTGCCTTCTAGGGCTTTCTTCGTGTACTACATAAAATAACAAATAAAAGAAATGGGAAAACATAAATGGAAAACTTGTGTGTGCGCACAAGTGTGACCTTCTCCACAAATTGAAGACTTTGGTCTCGACTCACTAGAACTCTGAGACTCTAAATCAACTAGAAGTAGTTGAGTTGCCATTGCAACCTGCAAAAGACTTATAATGAAAATATAAATTACCTTAGTTAGCGATAGGAGAAGCCACGGTGCCATTGATGTGTCTTGTTTGTGCGCTTCACTTCCTGAGTTGTTGCCAGCTTCTTTGATGTTTTGTTGAGGCTGCTCTTGGTATGTGATGCTCTCATCTTCACTTTGGTCTTGTTTGGCGTGTGGAGTGCTCGATTCGTCCATATCGTTAGGCGACATATGTTTTCCCTCGATGAAAGTCTTCTCCAGTAGTGGTTTTCGAGTGAATCTGGAGTTTTGCAGTCATGGGGACAAGTTCATCTAAAGAAACGTACTTACCTGGTTTATGGGACGTCTCGCGGTACGCGCTGAGATGGTTGTAGTTATCATCGTTGATTCTAGCTCGGGCGACATTGGTCCTTCTTTGATTAAAGTCTTCTCCAATGGTGATTTTTGACATGATGTGATTAGACCAATTTTATCCGATGAATCTTGCTTAACTGGTTTATCGTAAGTCATGCGGTACGCGCTAAGACGATTGGAGTTGTCATCTTCCAATCCAGCTCGGTTTGGATATGATTTTTCTAGGTAGTTAGCGTCTAGCTGCTCAGTTTCCGAGTGACTCTCGAGGCTAGTGTTATCTGGAGTTGTGTTGTACGTGTTCTTTGCTTCGAGACTCTCAATAGCAATTCCGCCTAGAGTTGTACATGTCATATATAACTCTGCTCAGGCTCTTGCAAAAGTTTCTTGAGCATTAATGTTAAAAGAAGTGTTTTCGAGGAATATAACCTCCTTGGTCCTGTGTACAAGCGGATTGCTCAAATTCCTGTTGTATGGATTTACGGCTTAGCGATGACTCAACGCTAATGCATAGGTTTCCAAAACTGGCTCCATGGCATTAAGCAATGCCTCCACAACTACATTAAACTTATCTCTAAGTTTCCTGATACGAGATCGAGTCATAGGGCCTTCTATAACTTCCAGAGCCTCCATGTCCTCTGTCTCAGGGTATTGATGCCTAGCTCGATGCTTGCATCAAGAAATCATTAGGTCCATTTCCTCTTACGGTTTTGCATAGTACCTCGCATCCACCCTTCCATCCATCACCCTAAACAACTTAAACTCCACCCCAAACACCAAAAAGCATTTCCTTATACCAAGTGCCGTCTACACTTAATGACATCGTTTCAATGAGAATGCTCATGCAATATTTAATGAATGTAGGGAGTTGACTAACGTGAATGCAGAGTTATTGTAGGTTTGGGATTAGTGGATCAGAGTAGAGAAAGTGATGTGACTATATTGAGGAATTTTTAACGTGAATCTCTATTTAATGTGGTCTGCAGAATATAGTTTGAAATGTGGCCGCTGATGAAAAGAGAGTTCCTGTGATTTTCAAACCTGTTCTACGTGACTTTACTTTCTTGTTTACTTGAGGACAAACAAAATTTAAGTATATAGGAGTTGATAACATCATTACTTTACCTATGTTAGCTATGATTTTGAGATTATTAACAAGTTATTTGATATGATTTATGTTCTTTTAAGCCACATCTCATTTATTTCTAGTTTCAAGAAGTCTTTACAGGTTTCAAGGTGAAAAGGATCAAAGAAGGAGCAAAATACATTTTTCTGCAGATCTTGAACCTCAGATTGAAGGCTATGTTTCAAGACTTTCCATTGGACTATTTTCAACGTACAATATATATGGGAAAGCTAGAAGAGTCATCTTTCACCTCCTCTTAGAATCCACTAATTCTATTCAACCACTAGGAAGTTATGATGGAAGCAATGAAAACGTGTTCTGTAGAGGAGAAGCCAAGTGCTCATGTAGAAGTAGTGGAGCGCTAGATGTCCCACCTGGTGCGGCACCAAGGTCCGCAGGAGCGTCATGAAGCCCACAGAAGCCCTTCGGCCCAAAACGACATCACTTCACCTATTTTGACCTAAGACTTACTTAAGATGCGTTAAACCCTGTAAATACTCATCTAAAAACCCAAATAGGGTATGGACTAACAGGTCTAAGAAGCCAACTCGTGGATAACTCAAGGAGGCACCCCAAGCCCCTCTCTGAAGATCAAAGCTCTTAGTTCATCACCTCGTTCATTGCTTTCATAGTTTTCTACTTATCTAAGGGAGATGATCTCCTTTGTACCGTTTTGAGAAGATCCCTAAAACTCTCTTACTACTGATATTTGATTATGCTTTCTATTACATTTATTGTTATGGTTAGTTTTATCATGTCAGAGTAGATTTCTTGTTGGGATTAAGGTTTTTCGAATGGGTATTCATGGATTATTAAATTAGAAAGTTAGATTTGGGTTAATTCGTTTATAGTTCTTCGTCTATGTTTACATGCACTGGTTATAGGTTGAACGACATTCTAAGTGGAAAGGGACCAACATTCTGAAAGCTTGAACAACATTTATGTGGTTTAACATTCTGAAAGCTTGATAATTCACCTACTTTATCTAGATCATCATCGTGATACAATTTATAGAAGTGAGTTGTGGAACTTTGTGATCAAATTGAATTTGACATAATTGTATGTCTTACTTAGTAACTCCTAGCGGGAGTGTAGTAGCTAGGAAGTGAAATATGTTTTTGGTTATGCGAGAGTAGGTCAAGAACACCTTAGAGATTCAAGTTCTAGGACATATAGGAAATTCCCCTATTTGACTCCTTAGGATGAAACAATCTATGATTCCCTAAGAACTCTCTTAAACCTGACACTTTGTTTATTGATATTTACAGTGCTTTATTTCTTGCTTACTTTTATAATTATTGCACTCAAAACCTTCCAACTATATTTTTTATAGTCTTGTTCTACTCTTAATAAACTCGTTGTTAGTAAAATCACTCTATGTGGGATTGATCCTTAAGTAGTACACATGATTGGGTTGTGTACTGGCAACCTTACCGTTGTGTCATACTAGAAGTAATACCTAACACACATCAAACTTCCCACTTGCTTTCTCCGGTGGATCCCTTTCCATTAAACTAATACCATTGCCACATCTTTGTTGTGTCTTTGTATCATCTTCTTCTCTAAGATCTGCTCAGGTTATTTTGCATTGTCCAAATTGACCAAGTATAATGGTAGGACTGATGCCGAATTTGGTGGATAAGGATGTAACTTGAGTTGACTGACATGAAAAAAATTTTGGATGGAAGCTTATGAAAGTAAAGCTAGCTTGTATGCAACAGATTCAACTTTGTATGTGATGTGGAAAGGACCACAAAAGCGAGGGTTGTGCTTGTGTGGTACTTTTATTTAGTTTAAAAGAATGATGAATTTATATAGTCTCCAATTTTTGATTCTCTTTGTAACCTGTAAGTCTCAACATATTGCTTCTTGTTGTTCTGTTCTGTCAACAACAGTTGATGAATTGTCACCGGGTAAATATGGGAGGTGTATCGACTGTAAGAGTACCTTCTACAATTGCAATCAGAGCTAGCAAGATGATTAAGAGCGTCATTCATTTTCTCCAATTTTTCTTCAAGCTCAATCATATTCTCCAAATTTTGTTTTAGCTCATTCATCTTCTCTATTTTTTCTTTTAGCTCATTCATCTTCTTCAATCTTTCTTCTAGATCATTAACTCGATTCCTCAACCCAATCACTTATGTTAAATTGGTTGATGAAGTGGTGCGATTTTGAAAGAATGTCAAAGGAGTAGGACCAAGACCAACACAATGAACTCGGCCCTAAATATTTGAGAGAAATCATCATTCAAACTTGTTGTGGAATTAATCCATGATGTGTTTCCCATTTTTTTGAGTCATTTTCTCTTTTAATTTTCTTGTAAACTAAATAAACATAGCAACTGTAGTTAAAGAAAATCTCACATGGTTAATATAGAAGCCAAATATAAACAGTATCATACATAAGCTAATCACTACAAAATCACATATGTAAAGACAATAATTTTTCAATCACAATTTTAGAAGCTTGATTACCAAATATAACACAAAGCTTGACTACCACATATGGATGTTCATTTGAATTTATTTCCCACTAATCTGAAATTTAGAGCACGAAACATCATATGTTCATTTGATCCTTCATTTTTAACTTAGAAGATTCAACCTGAACCAATGTTGGATCAGATCAGCAAAACCATGAACATTATAATAGAAATGAGTCTTTTACCAGTAAATTCACAATTCAAGCATCATAATCAATGGCTCATAGAGAGTAAAGTACATTATTATCAATCAATCATAATCAAGAATCAAAGCTACCAATTCAAAATTGTTTCAGCTGGTGCAAGAAAGACTAGTGTCATTCAAGTTCCATAGTTTGAGCTAAGCCAAAATTGAACAAGCAAAATGAAAATTGGGATTGAAGAGGAAGGTTTGATTTAGTTTTTCTTTTAATCAAATAAACATCTAAGAATCAAATGAATCAAAGCAAAGGATATGATCAAAGTATAATAATGTAAGATGATCTATAAAATAAATAATCATCTTAAAAAACATCAGAAAGGTAGAACAAGGATCTAACTGATAAATCTCGAGCCTTCTCATTAACAAAGCTCCCATCAGCTTTTTGGCGTGTTTACACAAAGATATCTCCACGACTTGGACGTTTACCTGTCTTAAAAAGATGAAAAAGTTCCCAAGTGAAATCAGATTTTAAATACCATAATACTTTATACACTATAAAGCCATAAGATTAATAGGTTACATTCACCTCATAGGCCAAATTTCAAGAGCTGAATCATAAGCGTATTGATATATTGCGTATTTGACGCATTCTAACTGAGGTTTTAGTAGGTTTTATAGAGTCTATCTATATTTTTAGAATCTTTTCAGGTTTAAATACATTTGGAAAAAGTCTAATGCATATGGAGAAAGAATTGGAGCAAAAGAGCAAAAATAAGCGTTTTTAGACCTCAGATGGATCGATCTACACTTGGATTGATCGAACCAACATTATGAGAATCACCGTAAGACTTTAGATCGACAAAATGAAGGCATATCGATCGATTCAACATATGAAGATGCAGAATTATGCAGAAACGTCTAAAGTTTGTCATTCGTTAAAGCACTTTCCACCGATATATTGAGCTAAATGTCGAACAAAAGATAACTCTTTGAGTTAGCTTTCATTTGAAAGTATTTAAAATTTGATCCAACGGTGAGATCCAAAAATATGCCGAATTTTGTGAAGATAGTCCAGTGTGGCGAGCAGATGAAGCATGTGCAAAATAATATTGTGAGATTCTAGATCGATCGATCCAGCTTAGATCGACATGTCCGAGAAAAATGGAAGTCTTGTTTATTTTGTTATTTTGATTAGGACTTCGACCTAGACATGTTTTAGAGTATAAATACTAGTGTTTAGCCATTGTTTAGGTTGCATATTGCTTTATGTAGACTTACTTTCAGAGAGATTTTAATACTCTTTTGTTATTCCTATTTCATTATTATGATTCTTCTTCATACCTTGGTTGTTTCTTTGCACCCATGACTGAGTGGTTCTCTAGATAGGTTTAGGGTTTTCAAGAGAATTCATAAATCTTTGAACTATACATAGATCGGGATTTATCTTCTTTTATCTTCCTCTATCGTTGTTCTCATTGATTAGGCTAAATTGATTACTTAGTCTTTGATTTAGGGTTTAATCTATTCACCAAAAGCATTATAGGTTGATGGATAGAACATAGGTGAGTGTATTGTCCTTAGCCAACGAAAGCTGATGTTATTGTCGTACGTGAACATATTGAACCTGATCATTAATGTTTGTTTAGAATTCTAAGTTCAAATAAAGTTTACAATCTTAGGTTGCTAGATAAAGTAATTGATACCATGACAGTGAATTAATTATGCATTTATGGTTGAGTTTGAGATAGATGATTATTTTATTCCTTGAATAATTGTATGATTCATGATCTCTGGATTCTTGAGAAGTTTTCTTGACCTAACACTTCTTTTAATTAATAATATGTACTCCGTTTTAAAATTGTTATTCTTGTTTCATTACAACCAACACTCATATTTTTGTCTTAACTTAGTTTCAATTTTAAAGAATTGTAGTGTAACCTTTGTCTTTGTGGATTCGATCCAATTTATACTATTGCTTTTGTCTATGCACTTGCACTCTTATTTTGGGTTAAAACTCTGTGTACCAAGTTGTTGGCACCGTTGCCGGCGATGAATTCAGAGCTGCTTTCCTAGATCACTTCTACACCAAGCCCAAGATAGCTGCTCTGCAGAATAAGATCGCTACCTTCGGAAAACTTTCCAGAGAGTTCTTCTGTGAGGCTTGTGAGAGATTCAAGGAATATTGTAGTGACCTTACTGCTAAGGTTAATTTTTTGCTGAATACAAATCAAAGAGGTGTCCAGATTTGTGAAGACATAACATATGCAGTTTGTTTCCAAGGTATTGTTGAAGGTCAGAATGATGAGTTGCAAGACGTGAGCTATGTGCAAGGATAGGGGTTTGTGCAGGAAATGGGATTTAACCAAAATTACAAGAGTCATCCTAATCTATCATACAGAAGCACAAATGTTAAAAACCCTCAACATCAGGTCTATCCAAGGACATAACCATTTTCAGGACGGCTTCCAACAACAACCATCAAACTCTGCAAAGGAATCTCATAGAGAACTCAAATCACTTATTCAACAACTCTTCGTCACCCAACAGAAGTCTGAATATGAGATCAATGAAGATGGGAAGTATATATATGATCTAAATGGTAAGTTTGAGGCTGTATCAACACATTTAAAGCTTCTAGATACTATGGTTTCTCCGACTGTAGAGACAATGAAAAGATAACAATGATTTATTCCAGCGAAGGGTGAAAAAATTCCTAAAAATGGAGATGGTTCTAATGGGTCAAGAGCTAATCTGCATTATGTTGGAAATCAAGCACCACCTTCTGAGGGGAATAAACTTGAGTTAATGATTTAGAAAATTTTGGAAGGACAGAAAAGGAATGCACCAGAGCTCTTCGAGTTAGCTTTCATTTGAAAGTGGTTTGAAGTCGATCCAGCGGTGAGATCCAAAATTATGCCTAATTTTGTGAAGACAGTGCAGTTGGCGAGCAAATGAAGCAAGCGCAAAAAATTATTGTGAGATTCCAGATCGATCGATCCAGCCTAGATCGAGATTGACCTACCTGAGAAAAATAGAAATCTTGCTTATTTTGCAATTTTTATTAAGACTTCGACCTAGACGTGTTTTACAGTATAAATACTAGTGTTTAGCCATTGATTAGGTTACAAATTGCTTTATTCAAACTTAGTTTTCAGAGAGATTTTAATATTCTTTGTTATTCCTATTTCATTATTATGAGTTAGTCTTCATATCTTGGTTTTTTTTTTTGCATCCATGACTAAGTAGTTCTCTAGTTAGGTTTAAGATTTTCAAGAGAATTCATGAATCATTGAATTAAACATAGATAGGGATTTATCTTCTTGTATCTTCATCTATCGTTCTTTTCATTGCTTAGGCTAAATTGATTGCTTAGTCTCTGATTTAGGATATAATATATTCTCCAAAAGCGTTATAGGTTGTTGAATAGAACATAGGTGGGTTTAATGTCCTTAGCCAACAAATACTGATGTTATTGCGATACGTGAACATATTGAACCTGCTCATTAATACTTAATTAGAATTCTAAGTTTAAATGACAATTTAGAATCTTAGGTTGCTAGATAAAGTAATTGATACCATGACGGTACATTGGTTATACATTTATGGTTGAGTTTGAGATAGATGCTTATTTCAATCCCTGAATAATTGTCTGATTCATGATCTCTGGATTCCTAAAAAAATTTCTTGACCTAACGTTTCTTTTAATTAATATTTACTCCGTTTTTAAATTGCTATTCTCTTTTCATTACAATCAGCACTCATATTTTTGTCTTAGCTTAGTTTCAGGTTTAAAGAATCATAGTGGAACCTTGGTCTATGTGGATTCTATCCCATCTATACTATTGCTTTTGTCTATGCACTTGCAATCTTATTTTGGGTTAAAAGTGTGTATCACACATATTCAGTTTACACATAGCAGTAAGAACCAATCAAACATTAATGATATAAACATAAAATCAAACTCAAATGAAACTAAGCAGAAAAGGGTAATTCAGAATTCGAGAGATCTATTGATTGCTAGAAAAATACAACTCCGAGAAATGTAAAACTCAAAACAAATTCAACTGCTAGAGAAATGCAAATCCTAGAGATCTATCGATTCCTCATGCGCATTCCATGTGATTGTGGAATTCCTTAAACAAATCTTTAAAGAAACAATGCTATTGACCGAAACTATAACAATATTTAAATCAACTTTCTCTAGAAATATTGAACATCAAAGTTCTCAATTGAAACCGAAATAGTGGATAAGTTAACCCCAAAACTAAGAACCCAACAGGATCTGGAGAATGGCCAAATCACAAGTTAAAAGCGAGTAAATAGAAGAAAAAGTCACGTTAGAGTTAACAGATTCGACGATGAACGGAAAATAGATTGATAAAGAAAGAAAGCGACTGAGGGGTATTTCACTAATAAGGTTTTCCAAAATGGCAAAGTGTCTGACATATAGTGGTGCTTAAATCGACATTGTACCAATAAAACTTAACCAAAATAATTGAAATAAAAGATATGATAAGTAAACGGGTTTATTTAGCATTTTCCTATATCAATACTCCCCGGTTGAGAGCATCCTTGGCCTCAAGGATGGAAGGTGGGATGCTTGGCCACAAAAACTTGATAGAACTTTAAGTTGCGTTCATCGGTTGCTCCCTTTTCCATTGAACTAGTACCTTTGCCACAATAGTTTTGTGTTTTATCACTCCCCCCCAAATTTTAATATAACGTATAGCCATAATTCTAACTTGTTGCAAATTATTACCAGTCTGGGGCGATACTTGTAAGTTTATGCAAAAGTAATGTCTTAATGAACATGATTGAATGCAAAAATGATATATTATAACATTTGAGAAGGTCAGATTAGAGATGGTTATGATTTATTCACTAGATGAAATTCAAGATGAACCATTAGATGATGTAGTATAGCACCTGAAAGGATCCTGATACATTATATCAGCAAAACTTTGACGTTTAGAACTCAGTTCGCCATCTGGTGTTTTAAGTTATCTAATTTATTTTCAACTTCACCTCGAATCCTCTTCTCAAAACACTTTCCAAATGGGTCAAATACAAAACTTCCTCCTCTGGAATGAAAGTTGTAGGAACTATGATACTAAAACCTCTCATCACAAATTTTGCGATACTTAAGAGTTTTGAATCACAGAGCCAAGACCTTTCACTAGACATGTGAAATTCCCAAGGGAACGGCGGCGAGAGTCACAAGATTAGAATACAGTGAGGCTTTTGTAAGAAGGTAAATTCTGAAAGAGATGAAGGTGTGGTGGAGAATGAAGTGAAGCAGAAAGAATCTAAGAAATTTTGTCTGGAAAGTCTAAGAATGTTCTTGTCGATATGGAGGACATTGTGGTTGTGGCCTGAGCTGAAAATATAGGTTGTGTTTGAGCATTTGTTGTAGTTTGTTTCAGAGAAGGTTAACGGCAATATTCTTGGCAATTCTCTCCTGAGAGAGGGAAACCAGCTGTGATACTACCACATTGAAACTTAGTTTCACAAAACCTAGAATCCAGTTGGCTTAGAGCACAAGGATAATGATAAAAAAAGAATAACAAGATCAGACATAACCTAGTTGTTTGAGATCCCATGAGGTGCGATAATACTTCTGTAACATCCCAATTTCTGGTATATGGCGGTGCATATGGAGTGGCTTAAAAGATTTGATTTGGCTACGTATGTCACAAAAGTGCACTTATCTTTTTGTCACTTGTCCACAGAGAACTTCAGAGTTAAGCGTGTTTGGGCTGGAGTAGTACTAGGATGGGTGACCTATCGGGAAGTCATTTCTGGTACCGTGTTAGTGAGGTCAAAACACAGAGAAAACATGTGGTGATTTGTAGGGACAGTAAACAAGACTTTCGAGCCTCTTGAAGTAGTGCACCGACCATCGAACGAGGGTGGAGCCTATGGTCCGAGAGAGGGCGTGGGGGCTCACAGACGGTTCTAGTCGGGGTGTTACAATTTGGTATCAAAGCCGACCTCATATGAATGTGGAGACATGTGGGATTACACCATCGGGGGGGGGGGGGGGGTAACAGTTTTGGTGGGCAACGAGGACATTGCGCTTTGTGAGTGGGGGGTGATTGTAACATCCTGATTTCTGGTATATGGTTGGTTCATGTATATAGGCTTAAAAGATTTAATTTGGTTACCAATTCTACAAAAATGCACTTATTTTTTCCGTCACTTGTTCACAAAGAACTCCAGAGTTAAGTGTGTTTCAGCTGGAGTAGTACTAGGATGGATGACATATCGGAAAGTCAATTACGATACCGTGTGAGTGGAGCCAAAACACGGAGAAAAATCAAGTGGTGATTTTTAGGGATGGTAACAAGTCTTTAGAGACTCCTGAAGTAGCACAACAGCCATCGGACAAGGATGGCGCCCACAGGCCAAGAGAAGGCGTGGGGCTAACAGATAGTGGTAGTCGGGGCATTACAACTTCTGTTGTGATTAGAAACCAAAGAAAAACAAAGTGATTAGGCTATAAAGAAAGGGGAGACTGGTGATACTTTTTACACGTTAGTAACATGTTTCTGTTTGTTGCTTGTTTTAACAGAGAACAAAAGACAGAAGAAGAAGAAGAAGAGAAAGAAACAGAGCAAAAACAAGAGCACACACAAAATTTTACCCAATCCAATCTAATTGGTGTAATTAGACATACATCTGGGGCCAGATCAACCATGACAATCCACTAAATGTGAAGAACATTACAGTTCAAGATGTATGAGCAAATGTACAAGATTCAACAATAGAGAAATTGGGTACTTTTCATGGGTTGGGGAAAGAAGAAGTCTTGAGTTTGTATTTATACACTCTGAAACGTAAAAGCAAACCCTCCATGGTCATTAGAGTCTTTGTTGTACCAACTCTCTTTTCCTTAAACCAACAACAAACTGCAGACCGTGATTCAATCATTTTTAGCTTAACATTAAACTGGCATCAAACTAGAAATTTGAATCATAACAGCTTTTCTTCTCAACAATCTCCACCTTGATTCAAGTTTCTTACCTCTCCTTCTATTCAATAGAATGTACTTACTTCGGGTTTAACCTCTGGGAATAGATAATTCTTATCTCAAGCCGACCAACTTTAGAAGCTCTTAGTTTATCTGAACTTGTTAACTGGGATAGACTTGGTAAGAATATTTGTTAGGTTTCTTGATGTATGAACCTTAAAATTTCAATCTCTCCTGCTTCATTAACCTCTCTGATTAATTATTCTTCATATCCACATACAACGGAAGCTTGGCCAAGACTCCAGCTGTCTTAACATCGAGCAATGCTAGTTGTCGAAGATTTCGATTATGTGCATTGGCAATTTCTTTGCTCTTTCTCAGATTTGGCAAGTGACCATTATATATGTTTAATCATTTATGATTTTAAGAAATCTCTGGATAGAAGAGATCTCTGCATTTCTAGAGGATAATTTAAAATAAAACAAACAATTTCTCTTTAATTTACTCATTGAATCGATGGTACAAAATCGTGATACAAATTTTGTTTGTATCAAAATCTTAATAATTAAGTACCTTCCTAGGGACCTGCAAAATGTATAATGATTATGTCTTTTGTTCCCACACTTACACTGAACATTCAATGCATGGGTTAGCAAAGAAACAAGTTTACATACTTAAATCATTTACCATGACCAACGTGGAGTTGGGCTAGTGGTAACTTCTTGTGGGTCAAGGCCAAGAAGGTCACGAGTTCGATTTCTGTTGGGAGGGATATGCTCTCCGAATGAGAGTTAATTTAACATTGGTTTGGGCCCTGCCCCAGGGGAATTAGGGGTCTATGCGCTCTGAACCTCCTGATTATTAAAAAAATAAATCATTTACCATTGGTTATGGTGCAAATAAACATCATTAAAGGGACGAAACTGAGAAAGAAACTAGTCTTTTGTTTGAAGCACATAAACCAATGGTATGTCTGAGCAAACCCAATGTAAGTGGACGAAACCTCCAGATAGCTTTGTGAAGTGTAATATTGGTTGTACTTGGATTAACTATCAACAATATTGTGAAGCTTCATGGATTATTCGATATTACCAAGGACAGGCTGTAGTGCATAGTCGTTGAAACTTCTCTACTGTTGGGACTTGTCTTGAAGCAGAGCTGTTGAGTATACTATGGGCTGTGGAGGGGTTGAAAAATCTGCACTTCATGAATGTCATTATTGAATCCTCTGCTCCTGAGGCTGTTTGGAGCTTATTAATGGCTGGAAGATGGAATATATTAGTCAATAGGGAATCAAGTAGCTGCTAAAATTGCATCAAGCGTAACAGAAGACCATAGGTACCAATCCTATGTCGCTAATGGTGAGCCCTTGTGGTTGAGCACCTTAATTAACTCGGAAGCAACGAATACAGTTTCTGGGTCTTAATTGTGCATTGAGGGAGCTAGATTCCCCGTTCCAGAACATGCTAAAGTCGAAGCTTCTCCGTTCATCATCCTATTGAAGAGTCAATTTTATGTCTTTTCTCTGTTTTGTGAGCTTATTCCCATATACCTCTTGGAGATGGGGTTTCTGCTTTCTATTTTTTCATTGTTGTTCTTCCAAACCTTTGAATTCTCTGACTACAAGTATCATTCAGCGTTAAAAAAAAGTTAAAATTATATATATTTTTAGAATTATTTAACAATGATTTTAATTTCATTGTTGTTCTTCCGAATCGTTGTTTAACAATGATGAAGATATCCAATATATATTTGAATATTATGTAAAATTATATTCAAAGAAATTTCGTACAATAAATTTAACTGTTATTTGAATTTAAAACTTAAGAAAGAGTTCTAAAACAGAAAATCGGTAGTGGTATGTCTCATTAAAATTCAAATATGGAAAATCCAATTGGGACAAAACCAGAGATGGAAAAAATAGTACATAACATTTTCGATAGAGTTTGGAAAAAGAATAAAAACTAGAGGCAGAAAAAATTAAATACAACATAATATATTATACTCTAGATGAGAACCAAACTTGTAAACCATCCATCATAAGTCCCTTCCTCTGCAAAGTTTATAGGCGATTACGGATTGCTCTTCCCATGTCTCAAACTAAAATTTCAATGAGAGTTGGGACTTCTCTATGCCTTCTCAGGTTGCCCTCACACCATAATAGTTAGAGAGTAACTTGGAAGACATACTTAACAATAAAGGCATGAGTAGCACCATGTCCGAGGATCATAATAGATTAGATAGTATCATGGAACCGAGTTGTGTACCTTTGTTGAAACAAACCGAAAATCATTTTATGCCAAACTGGAGAAGTGAAAGGATAAGAAAAGAATAGGTGATCACGAGTCTCCAATGTGGCTGAGCAGAAAACACAACCTGCATGAACATTTGTATTCCAAAAATGCATTTTATCACCTATTGTCAAATGATTTTGAGCAGTCAACCATACTATAAAAGAAAATTTCGGAGTAGCATGGGAAAACCAGATAGCCTTGTGAGAAGGACTTTCCAGATACATCTTTCAAATTTGGTTCTAGGTATCCTTTGAAGAGAACTTTGGCTTGAACTTATTCTCCTTACATCTCCATAAAGGTAAATATAAATCAGTATAGGCACAATCTTGAAGCTTAGTAATCTCGTCCTCTTAAATATAAAATGTGAGTTCTTCTCTGCCTAGTACGGTGATTCTCCAACACATAATCTATTGTATCCGTAAGCTTAATGCCCATATCAATGCAGCCTCTTTCACCCAACTCCTCAATCAACCACCCAAATAACTCCAATTATCAAACCAGAAGGAAGTAAGAGAACCACTCCTCACCTCAACTTTATGAAACTCACTAGCTGAGTCACGATATTTTAGAAGCTTTCTCTAAATCCATGAGCCAGCACTCGTATTTAACTTACTTGACCAAAATGAAATTTTCCTAATTAGATTCTTATGCATCCAATTAACCCACAGAGACATCTTTGAAGAGACTAGGCGCCATATCAATGTATAAAAACTAACCTTATTCGCCTCTGACAGAGATTTAAGTCCAAGCCCCCCTTTTGACTTTTTTTACGATTATCACACCAAACAACTTTAGCTTTTCTTGAGTTTAAGGTTGGTCCCGACCATAAAAATGCAGAACTAATTCTCTCAATATCTTTAATGCATGCACTAGGTAATCGAAAAACCGAAATCCAGAAATTTTTCAAGCTTGCTATCACCGATGTATGTAATTGGAGCCTCTCTGCAAATGATAATAACCTGTCCTTCGAAAAGACACAATACGATCTAATTTTCTGAATAAGGGGCTCAAAATCAAAACTAGACATCCTTTTAGTCATCAAAGGTAGGGCTAACTAGTTAACTGGCAGTATTCCAATGTTAAACGGAAACCAAGCTAGAGAGTTCCGAGTAATAGGGGAAATACCAGTAATGAATAACGAGGTTTTTGCCATGCTGATGTTTAGGCCAGAAAATCAAACAAAATTATCAAAAACTGAAAGGATCCCATTGATTGATCTAATTCTACCAACAAAAAAAACCCATGACATCATCCATGAAACATAAGTTGGTGATATTCAAACTCATGCAGCCTAGGTGGAACCCATAGTTGCCCTCTATCGCTGCTTTGTCCAATAGATGAGATAAAACAGTCATACACATAACAAAAATATAAGGAGAAAGAGAACAACTTCGACGAAGCCCCTTCTGACTATGGAAATAACCAGCAAGCTCTCCATTATTGTAAGAACTAGAATTTAATTCATAGATTTCGTGAACATATCTATGGAGGTGAGGTTGTGGGTAACAGTGAAGAATGTCCCTCGTTCGATGTTCCATGAAGATTGACACTCATCGAATAATGACTATAATTTATCATCACGAGTGCCAGAAACTCCCCTTCCCTTGCTACTGATGCTGCTTGAGAAAGATGATTTGTTGTAAAGCTCTGTTCTTTGCAATAAGGAGTTCACCTCTTGCAAGTAAATCATATTTGTCTAGTAGATTTCACTAGAATCCTAAAGAGTATCTTCTCTAACAAATTCCTTGAAATATATTTGTTTTTTGAATGAATGCTAAATTATTCCCACCAAAAAAACTGTTTTGATTTGAATGTCATCCTGAAAAAGATTGTTAAACAACGATTAAACACATCATGAGTAGTGGTTAAGGTGGTCGAGTCGCGAACCACAAGGTGAGTCCATCATTAGAAGAGCAGTATCCTATGTTGCGGATAGACCTGAAACGATTCCTAACATTCTTGCAACGACTTTTACTAGCTGAGCTGGAGAGGAAGAAACTTTGCCAAGACGTTTTTGTTACGTTCTCTCCAAATATGATAAATGATTGCTTGAAAAGTGTACCTATTGGTGAAGATTTGTGTTCTATTAATGTTGGAATTGCTTAGCAATTTAATCAACTAGCTCCAATCAAGAGAGAAATCATTGCCAATGAGTCTACTTACGAGAGAATTCCAAAGTGCTGTGCAATATCGACATATAAAGAATAAATAGTTTCGAGACTCATTCAAATCACCACAAAATATGCAAGATGTTCTTTGACGAGTTCGAGTCCTGAATATGGTCACCGTTGATAGTCTATTTTTGATAGCTAACCATGTAATAAAGGAGTATAAAGGAGAACTCCCTTATACCATTCTTTATTTGGGTGAGAAATACGTACCAGAATTTTGTCACTTTTGTGTTGAATTTATTCTTTTATTTATCATTGATACTTCTCGATAACGGGATATCTTCCTCATCCCTAATGGAAACCTTGTCGATTTTAGCTTCAATCTGAATATAGCAATATGTGTGGTGTCTCCGTCAATGACGAGCAGCCTTGGCTGAGGCAACTGTTGCTTGAGCAGATATTTCCATGTCAATGTAACCTCTTCTTCCAGTTATATCATGTAGACAACGCATGTCACTCCAATTTTCAAACCAAAATGAGGCCTTACATGCATTTTGAACTTCAATCTTGTAAAACTGCTTTTTTATTTCTTTATACTTCAAGAGTTTTCTCCACATCCAATCTCATGTTTGTGTTTTCCTTTACCATCCAAAGAGATTGCTGCCTAAGAATGGTAGGTGAAATCCATCGAACCCATAGAAAATCATTCCTTAACAATATTCTTCATAAAAACTTTAGACAACTTATCTTATTAGCTTCTTTCAATGATGAAATCCCCAGTCCTCCTTCCCGCTTAGAACAACAAAAATTATGCCATATGATTCAGCTTTTTTGGTACTCAACTGAGGTCCAGACAAAAGAAAAGCATAACATGGCTGATCTATCTCCTTAGTAAAACCACTGGGTAGTCGGTATGCCGAAATCCAAAATTTTATTATTCTTGTGAGCACTGAACTTAGGAGTTGTAATCTACCAACATATGAGAGGTTATGCACAGTCCAGGAAGATATTCTCGTCTTCAGCTTCTCCAACAGAGGAGAATAACCCCACCTTAGTCATTTGCTTAGTAATAAGAGGCGACCCCAAGTCTCTTACCGGTAAATGACCTTGAGCAAATGGAAAATGATGCAAGATTTTAGAACTCTTATTGACCGACAATCCAGCCATGTATAGAGTTGATTTTTCAACACTAATCATCATCCCCGAAATAATAGCAAACTCATAAAATATTCTAAGAATACCTTCAACCGATTTCTTATGTCAATCTACAAATATCATCAAGTTATCAACAAAACATAAAATGTTTTAGTTGAATACTCTTATGCTTAAGATGATAGCCGAATTTCCTTTCAACCACAACTTTATCCAAGAATTTGAAAAAACATCCATACATATTACGAAAAGATAAGGAGAGAGCGAACAACCTTTTCAAAGACCGTTTTCACTTCTAAAAAACTCCGCTAACTGACCATTTACTTGGACTGAAAATATGATGTCGAAATGCAAAGCTTAACCCAGTGTATAAAACTCTCCAAAAAATCCCATTGGTCTGAATCGAATGCCTTTGAAATATATATTTTCATGGTGCTGCGAGAGAGATCCTTTACTATCTCAGTAGCAAGAAGGACATTTTACATCAATAACAGATCTTTAACAAATGCAGATTGGTTTGAACCAATACACTTAGGCAAAAGAACTTGAGTCTATTTCCAATGATCTTTGATATCACCTTATATATGACATTCCAACAGGAAATAGGATGGTAATCACTCATTGTTCTTACTTCATCCTTCTTTAGAATGAGTGCCAGAATGGTAGCATTGATTCCCTTGGGAAGGAACCCTTTCTCAAAAAATTATTTGATAACAATGATGAAATCTTTTCCAACTATTAGCCATGTTTATTTGAAAAACTCACTTGTATAACCGTCTGGCCAGACGACTTATTATTTGGCATCGAAAAAAGAACATGTTGATTTCCTCCTTTGTGACTTCTTTCAACAACAAGTTCTTATCAGAATCCGAGGATCTAAAATCCAGAAACTTTTGTATGTAATCCACCGATGCACCTTGATAATCAGCTGGATTTTGCGACAAAATTTCTAGGAAATATCTCTCGGCCTCCCCGTTAATGTCATCACTTGTTTCAAAGCCTCTCCATTCTTGCTATTATTTCTTTGTTTGAGTTCTGCATTTTACGAATCTCTCCTGTTTTATAGAAATATGAATTGTTTTGATCCCCCATATCCAGCCAATGTACCTTAGCTTTTTTTTGAGATAATACTCTTCCATCCCCAACAATAGGTTCCACTTCGTAAAAGCCAAAATTTCCTCTTCTATCTTTTGGGACTGTGGATCCGCTAGAGTCGCAACTTTCTTGTTACATAGGTCCACATGAGCTTCCTGAGTATGATGAATTATACCCGCAAGATTCCCTTTACCCAAATTACGCAAGCATGGCTTCAATGTTTTAAAAAATTTTGATAATCTAATTAAGACCAAAGTGGAGACAAATAAAGGTTCCATTTTATCCCAAAACTCACGAATTGATTCTTGGAAATTAAAAGGTTTCTTACCATGCATACTTGCTGTACACAATGAGACTCTTCCTCAAGCATGATCCAAACATCCTCCAAAGTCAAAGTTAACATAAGAAGATGGGTATTTTTGTAGCCAGCTACTATTCACCAAACCTCTATCAAGTTTCTTACATATTACTTCCTCTTCTCTCTTATTACACAATGTAAAGAGAACCATGATACAACATATCAAATAGCGAGCAATGCCTTACTACTTCCTGAAAATCCCGCATGCCTACCTGACTTATTGTTGCATCCATGAAATTAGAATTCTCCTCCCCATCTATAATCTCATTAAAATCTCCACATATCATCCACATTTTACTTCTAAAAAGTGGAGAATTATGATGATGCCTAATATCTTCCGATAACTCCTTTTTTCCTCCATAAAGTTAAAAGCATACACAAAAGAACATAAAAATTATTCCATCTCACCCTCCAATAGAACGCAACAAGTGATCATTTGATTGCTTTTGAAAACTGATATCATCCTAGTGCTCGTCTTCCATAGCATCCAAATACGTCCCAGCCGATGTGATTTATAACTCGACATTGAACGACCAGTTCTGAAATACTGAATGTACAATGTTAAACACCTTATTTTCTTTGACTCTCGTCTCTAGCAAACACTCAAAGTACATAGACTGATTATTTAACCAATTACGAATAACTGAATGCGTAGAACTTTTGTTGAATCCATGAATATTCCAAAAGAAACCCGACATCTAAGTTTTTTCTTTTGGACTTTTTTTTCCTGACACCAGGATTTGAATCCTTTGTGAATTAGGAATTCGATTCTGAGCTGGTCTTATGCATAGCTTTTGAAGCACAGGGAAGAGAGGGTTGAACACTTGACACTTGGTGAAAAACTTCACCCTCTTCATTACCATCATCTCTCTTCAATATCCATGTTTTTTCCTTGGGTTTGACTTGTATCACAGGTTGAACTACTTGCTCAATGCCCTGGACCTCCACATTTTCATCCTCTAAAGCAAGGAAAAAATAACGAAAAGAAGAACTGACCAAAATTTACTGTGGGAGTGATTTTCCTCGAATATGACTTCCTATGCTTGGAGAAGCGAAAGACCAGCCATGCTTTCTTAACCCCAAATCAGCCAAACTTTCCAAACATTTTCCTTGTAAATTCCTTTCGTGAGTATTTGTACCTATGGATTTAATAAGCCTTGTAGGTTTCTCGATAGAAGATGTTCTATCCAAAGAAGCACTCATCAGTGCAATGTATCTGCCACCCACATATGTATCTTCACATACAGGATGCGATGAATCTTGTTGTAAAGATTTCCCAATCAGAGCTAACTCAGCTGAAGAAACAATCAAAGGTGCAACATATCCGCCACCCACCTCTGTGTGTTCACATACAGGATGTGACGGATCTTGTACCTGATAAACCTTCCTAGCTTCTGTAGACTTAAAAATCAAAGCACAAACCTTTACCATAGAAACAGGAACTGATTGCGGTACTCCAGAACTAGAACTTAACACTTCTCCTCGATTGAGACTTCTATGAGTTTAGATCTCCGTCCTAGCCTTAGCTCGACAAGTCTCATGTAAATGTCCCCACTTGGAACATGCATTGCACTTAGTAGGAAGCCATGGATATCAATAGAGCATTTCCAACACTACAACCTGCTTAGTCTTAAAACAAAAAGAATTTGGTAGTGTTTAGTCAAGTCAACCTCAGCCAAAACTTTTGTCTTATCAAACTTGTTGCAGAGCTCTGTACCTGGATGAAGACGCTTTGGCTCAACCACAATGCTTGATAAAAAGGTTAACCCCTTCCAAGAGTAAAATTAAGCTGGAACTTGTTTAAAAATAATGCAAAGTGGCATTTTTGGATGTGCTAATTGATCCTCTTCTACCACTGGTCCATACTTTGAGACCATCATAGGTTTAAAAACGCTATTACATATACCTCTTGCGTAAAACTCTATCACTGATGACTTTATCTTGGATACAGAACTTAATTATAGTTGAGTTGACTACGAATGCATCAATTCTTATAGAATTATTCCTATAACTTCAAATCTTATCTATTATCATGTGAATCTTAGCAATATGCAGCTCAGATTCTGGGAGTTTCCAACTATCAAGTCATCCCATAAAGAACTTGATCGTTGATAATATCATCGTGTACCACAATAAACAAAATTCCCTCTTCTAAAGAAATCATCAATTCATGCTTTGACAATGTCGGAAGTTTTTGAACTACTGACAAATAAGATTTTTTAGCTTCCCCCGATAGTACCACCGAACCCAATCGAGAATCCACCGGTGAACTGTGAATGGTTAGCGCATCACCAACTAAAAACCTTATAACAAGTCTCTAAAGATGTCTCGCCTGCTGACAACATTGAGACTCCTAAAACCGGCACAACCTCTATAGTAGTCGCCGCATCTGTAACAGTCGCCCCATCAGACCTCATCAGAACAACCTAAGATCAAGACAAAACCTCAGCATCCATCACAACCCCTACAACCTTCCCCACCCCTTAAACAGTCGCATCCTCAAACCTTGACGCATTCTCTGAAACCTCTTAAACCTCAGACCCCATCGCAACAACCTCTACATCAGATGAAGCCTCTGAAAACATTGCAACCCCTGCAACTTTCACAGCCTCTGAAATCATCATATCCCCTCATTCCTACGCAATCTCTAAAACCCTCAAACTCTCTTAATAATACACGACCTCAGAAACTGGCTCAACACCTACTATGTTTTGCGAAGCACAAACCGATCCTGACTGACCTAGAACTCTCTCTATAACACCTGACGAGCCCTCAGCATCCACCAAAACTTGAACCTCATTTGCCATCATGCCTCGCGGCAAAGACATTTTAACACCCACGGAAAAAAAGAACCCAATCGCCTCCAAAGTCGCCAAAATTCCCTTCACACCAAAACGCCCTATTTCAACCCGTGTATTTCCTTGAAAGATTGGATATCATTGTCATAGTTTTTTCTCAAGAATCAAACTTGGTTTTATGGATTATAACACTTCACCTTTGTCAACTTGTTTAAATGGAGAAAAAGTTATTCTTAGTAAAAAATCTCATCATTAGCTAAAAATTTTTGTACAATTGTGTGGTTTATAATATAAACATTAGGATAAACAACTAAAGTTGTACTCTTTAAAAAAAATTGTGATATTTTATTTTAAGTTTTTCCTATTTGATATAAACATTCCAATATAATTTTTATTTTTTGGTACAATAAAAGTAAGAGTTGGACTATTCTAGATATTATTACAAAATTAAAACTTGCGTTTTTTTAATATTATGTTAAATTATATTCAAAGTAAAATGTTTACAACATGTGCAACTGTTTTTTAATTTTTTTAAAAGAAGAAAAAGAGCTTTATTTTTTTTTATAAGTGGTTGATTCGTTAAAATGCAATTAAGACAAAACTATATTTGAAAAAAAGAATACAAACCACTTTCGAAATAGCTGAAAAACTCAAAATACATTTCAAAGGAGAAGGCTGAAGATGGCTGATGAAAATATACAACCTGAGTTTTTACACGGGAATAAGAAATAAATGTTAGATTTTTATTAATAATATTTGAATATTTTTTGTTACTGTTAAAGAAGCTATCTATCATTACCCCCAAACCATAATGGCTTATCTAAGATACACACACTAACATTAACTTATTAAAAGGAAGAATAGTTATTTAACTTGTCAAATAGTTGAAAGAGAGAAGAAATGGTACATCAACTGTATCTTCTAAAACATAGTAAATAATCAAAACACAAATTATGGAATTATAATTATATTAAACTTGTTCTTGTAGCAGCAATTGATAAATTGTAAAAAAACCAATCTAAAGACTATTGTGTATTTTGTAGAACTGAAATATAGATCCAATGATTCTGCATGATGGTTGACTGACGACTAATGCCGATTATTCAACATGTTGACTAAACAAAAATCAAAGTTTGTCACTACAGTAATAAGAACTCGACACCAAATTGTAAAAAAATGGTGAAACGTGAATTCCTGTAAGGTTGGAATTGTTCTCGAGAAATCAAATATAACTAAACTAAAAAACTTGTTCTAAAGGAAAACCAAATCTAAAAAAAGATACATGATATCACCAACGTGGCTATGAAATCAAACAATAAAAAAACATGATGTTACCAAATTTGAAAACCAAACAAACTTTTATAAAGCTTTGATAGAATAAATTCGAAGAGGAGGAGAAGATAAGATATAATACGAAACAAATTGTTGAGCAGTGTGGGTGTAAACTGGACGAGATACACTTGTTAGAACAAAGACAAAACTGTTTAGTTTTGGAGATACTCAACGAGTCAGCGAGATGGTGACGTGAAGCATAGCTGATGTGGACTTGCTATCGAAGAGCTGATGAAGGATCCACTAATAACTTTGAAAATACTCAATCTTGAGAAGATTTGGAGAGGAGTAGATACAAGAAGATATTCGTGAAATATCTAGAAGAATTAGGTGAAACTAAATCTTATCCGAATAAACCTGAATCATGGCTTGATCCGTCAAGACAAAGAGGAGTCGAGGTCGATAAAGAAAATTCCACCGTTTGGAGAATCTGCAGGATTCGTCCATATCTCAGTAGGTTAAGATATAATCGAACTTGCTCCTTAGATATAAATAGGAGGTAAGGTTCTAAGTCTAGAGTTAGCAGAAAGGAGAGAAAGGAAAAGTAGGGTTCTAATTTTTTATTTGAATAGAATATGGTTTACTCTATTTTGTGATTAGAAATCGTAGGTTTAGGATTAAGAAGGCTAATTCTTAAGTCTTTGTAAAACCATCAAGAGTGAGGATTCATCTTGAGAGATTTCTAATAAAGTGTGAAACAAAGTGTTACTTGTTTCAGCAAAATATCTTGTGAGTTGGGGTCTTCTATCTTTTACATTTGGTATCAGAGCAGGCATCGAAACCAAGTTGTTTTACTCAGCAACATGTGAGGATCCTGAGACGTAAGATGGACCCAGCACGATATCCATTTATAGGCCATAAACACATCATACTCAACGATGTGAATTATGGGACTTGGAAAGGAAAAATGAGATATGCTATACGTAGAATAGATGAAGATGCCTGGACAGCTGTGGAAAATGGTTGGAAAGAACCTGTTGCTAAAGGAGAAGATGGATTGTGGGTACCCAACTGAAGGAGCATTGGACAGATGAAGAGAAAAGATAATCAAAGATGAACTCTAGAGCTGTATCTACAGTCATGAACTCTCTGGATGAGGATCAGTTCAAACAAATTCAAGACTGCACCAGTGCGAAGGAAGCTTGGGACACACTACAGTTGTACTATGAAGGTACCGCCAACGTCAAACGCAATCGTTTGGATGCTCTTGCCTAAAAATTTGAGAACTTGCGTATGGAGGAAAGAGAACGTGTTACTGAGTTCAGTGCCAAGGTGAGTGCAATAGTTAGTGAGGCAAATGTACTAGGAAAGGAGAATAAGGACAAGAAGTTGGTAAAGAAATTCTTAAGAGGACTTCCAGGGAGATTTGATTCACAATTGTCGGCAATGAATGTTTCATTCCATATAGACACAATGAAGTTCAGTGAAGTTGTAGGGATGATCAAGACGGATGAGATGGACTTGGGACGAAGATATCCGAGCACGAAAAAAAAGGATTGCTCTTGCAGTCTCTAATGAAAAACTGAAGTTTCAAGGACTGGAAAATGCTATGAGAATGATGGTAAAAAATTTTGACAGGACTTGGGCAAGGAATCTGAATATCCTTTGTCAAAAATCCATCAGAGAGACCAGAGAAGCCAACACGCAAAACAGAGCAAAAGTGTCACGAATGTCAGGGGATAAGACATTTTAAAGCTGAATGTCCCACGGTCAAGAAAAGGGAAGCACAGTGCTATGGATATAAAGGTTTATGACACACAAAAGATGATTACGTATTAAACTAGAAAGATAAGAGCAAATCATACATTGGAATGAGCGATAGCGAATCCGCAAGTGAGTCAGAAGGTGACGATGTAACAAGATACATCACACTTCCTGTACTAATAGAAGATTCTACACATAGTGGTTCAGACATTTGCGAAGTGGGAAGTACAAATAAAGTTATAAAAAGTGACTCGGATAGTGAATCGAAAAAGATGAGTCAGGATATAATCTTGTTGATCAAAGAGAAGATGTTGCTCAAAGAATTGAATGAGAAGCTTAAGAAGGCACTTGGTGAAGAAACAACTAAAAGGAAAGCATTAGAACTTGAAGTTGCTGAAACTACCAAGAAAATAATGATGATAAATAGTGGAACAAAGGGTCTGAACAAGATTCTAACCATAGGGAGAATAAAAAAAACTAACTTTGGTTTAGGGTATCATGGAGGGTCGTTTTTTGAAAAAACAGTGTTTTTCAAAGGGAACGACTCTGAATGTGTTCTAACAACATCTTCAAGGAAGACTAAAACTACAATTTTTGGAAAAAGTCGCTATCGCTGTGGGAAGCCTGGTGATATCAAAAGGTAATGTCGTGACTTTAGCATTTTTGTGAAAAGATTGATGAGTGAGGGCAAGTGCTATCCTAATCGGAAACAAATCTCATTAGTATGGATAAGAAAGGAAGAATTATATCCAATACTCAAGAAATATGAACAAATAAATACATTGATCTGTTCGGCAATGTGTTGTGTTATGTATGGTTTAGAAAATGAAGTGAAAAGAAGGACATGAAACATAAGATGAGCAGGCTGTTGGTTTTACTTCTGTAAGTGCACTTTTCAAAGGGCCATGGTACTTAGATAGTGGTTGCTCTCGGCACATGACAAGGACTCATGAGGTACTTGAAGAGTACAAAAAAGTTAAAGAAAGCAAATTTACATTCGATGGTAGAGCCAAAGTAAAAATCATGGGAAAAGGCAAAATAGACAGACCCACCACACTCCAGCAGATGAATGTGTACTATAATTAAGGTCTTCAAGCAAATATGATCAGTGTGAGTCAACTATATTACGAAGGGTTGACGGTGATGTTCGACAGAGTCAAATGACGGGCATTTAATGAAGCTAATAAAGTGGTTATCTCTAGAGTTTGTACAGGTAACAACTGTTACGTGGGATAAACCAAGCAAATGTTTAAGTGCAGTTAAAGACAACTCTCAACTGTGGCACCAGCGTCATGGTCACATGAATGTACAAGATATGGATATGATCGTTAGTAAAGAGCTGGTTCGTGGAGTTCCAGAGTTAAAGAAGCTTGAGAATTTTTTTTGTGGACCATGTAGTCAAGGAAAACATACTAAAGTTCAGCATAAGAGGGTTCAAGAAGTGCAAACCAAACAGGTGTTGGAACTTATTCATATGGACCTTATGGGACCTATGGGAGTTGAGAGTTACACCGGTAAAAGGTATAGTTTTGTACTTGTCGACAATTTTTCACGATTCACTTGGATTTGTTTTATCAGGGAAAAGTCCGAAAAACTTGAGAGCTTTAGCATACTCGCACTGCAACTTTAGAATGTCAACGCTCCTATAAAGCATATTCAGAGTGATCATGGGGGTGAGTTCAAAAATATTGTAGTTGAAAATTTCTCCAATACACATGGTATTATGCATCAGTTCTCAGCTCCTCGGACACCACAATAGAATGGAGTAGTAGAGCGCAAGAACAGAACACTCCAAAACATGGCCCAACAAAAGAAATGAGGCATGGAAACAAGGTACTAGAAAAATTCTGGACCAAAGCGATTAAAACAACATGTTATCTGATTAATCGTGTGTATGTTCGAGCTGGAATTAACAAGAACCATATGAACTCTGGAAGGACAAGAGATCGAACCTAGGATATTTTCACGGGTTTGGGTGTACGTGTTACATTATAAATGACAAAGATCAGCTCATTAAGTTTGATGCAATAATTGATGAAGGCATATTTCTAGGTTACTCAATCAACAGTGTAGGCTTTCGAGTGTATAAAAAGAGAACCAAGATGGTTAAGCTATCATTGAATGTAGTCTTTGATGAGTTTGGTTATAATCTTGGACTTATGATCAGAGACCTCGAAGAAGAAGAGGAAGAAAATTCTGGAAACAGGTTTCAAACTGTTCCAACAAGACCAAGTGTGCCCACTTTGGATGATGTTGAACAAGATCAGCAAGAAAAGGATAAAGAGACACAAGCAAACTCAGAGATTCAAGTACATAGAAATAATTCGGCAAATGATGTGATTGGTGATCTAAATGAAAGAGTGATAAGAGGAATGGAAACTAACTACAGAGAAATAATAAGGTTTGCTTGTTTTGTTTCCATGGTCAAACCTAAGAATGTCACTGACTTGATGATTCTAGATTTTGTCTATGGAAAAAGAACTAGAACAGTTTGTTCGAATTAGAGTATTGTCACTTGCGCCCTGACCGGAAGAAGTAAACATCATTGGAACCAAGTGGATTTACAAAAACAAGATTGATCAGAATGGAAATGTGGTTTGAAACAAGGCAAGGCTGGTAGCACAAGGTTACACATAGATTGAAAGTGTATAATTTGATGAAACCTTTGCACCAGTTGCTTGTCTCAAATCTATCCGGTGTTTACTCAAGATGGTGTGTGAATGTGGTTTTAAGCTGCAAATAATGGATGCTAAGAGTGCCTTTTTGAACGGTTATATTAAAGAAGAAGTGTATGTTGAGCAGCCAAAATTATTTGAAGACTCCAAACATCCTGATCATGTATTCAAACTACACAAGACAATGTATAGTTTGAAACAAGCACCTAGAGCATAGTATGACCGGCTTACTGCATTCTTGGTAGAGAAAAAACACTCAATAGGAAGTATTGACAAGAATTTTTATCAAAGAAGACAAAACCAGAATGTTGGTGGTACAAATATATGTTGATGACATTGTCTTTGTGATAAGGCCTTCCCTAGAATCGGCACTCTCGAGGGGTATGTAGGAAAGAAATGGATAGATGGAATGATGGAATGATTGGATCGCACCAAGGTTGCGGAAGACCTTGGATATTTCCTCAATGACTCCTTCGAGATATGACACACTCGAGATTGTCAAGGCTTGAAGCAAGGATATGACACACCTTGATTCGGTTTGATTGATGGATATAACTCACCATCAATCGAAATTGTTCTTCAAAGAACACAAGAGAAAAACACTCTCAGATTTTATAAAGGAAAGGTCTAGCTACGTTTTGATGTGTTTGGCTGGAGTTTTAAAGAAAAGATAGAGTAGAAAACAAGTCTAAAATTAAACAACGTAATTAAGAAAGCATTGACTAATTTTTTGAGTAACCCTTGAAGTCCCCACGCCAGCTTCTCCATTCCCTTGGGCGTTTTCAATCAGAATTTTATTGAGCTGGGCTTACTTAATCTCTTCTTTAGTGGGCTGGAACTTCAGAAAATAAATCCCATAAATTGTTGGACTTGGACCTGAATTTGTCTTGTTGTCTCTTGTGGACTAAGTGGAGTAGAGTGATCCATTTGCCTCATTAAAACCCTTCTTTGGAAAACCCATTGGGATAAAACCAAAGGCTGGAAAAAGAGTACAAACGAATCACCCTTGTATTAGTCCACTCGAGCAACCAAGACGGTTTTATTCTCCATGTCTTCGAACGGTTGGACTTGAGTGAGTAATGTGGTGATTGCATTTTCGAACTCCTTAGCTCTTGATCTTGTCATTGGTCCACTTGGTACTGCTAAAGCATCCTCGGCTTCATGCTGCTTCTGCGAGCTATCCATGATCGCATCATCCCCTCCCTCTTGAAAAGGATTTGTCCTCAAATCTGGAACATCTGCAACAAAAGGGATTAAGTCAGCAACGTTAAAGCTTGAGCTCACATTGTATTTACCTTGGAGATCGATTTGGTAAGCATTATCGTTGATCCTCTTTGTGACCCGGAATGGACCGTCAATCCTTGGCATCAACTTAGACTTCCTCTCAGCCGGAAATCTCTCCTTCCTTAGATGTATCCAGACGTGATCTCCCTCCTCAAAAATCATCTTGCGTCTGCCTTTATTAGCTTGTTTGGCGTATAACTTTGTCTTCTCCTCGATGTTGTGCTTTGCTTTCTCATGAATCTGTTTAACAAGTTCAGCTTTCTTTTTCCCGTCCAAGCTTGCTCTTTCACTCAAAGGCAATGGGGTTAGATCCAAAGGAGATAAAGGATTAAAACCATAAACAATTTCAAATGGAGAAAACTTTGTGGCGGAATGCACTGATCGATTGTAAGCAAATTCAACATGTGGTAAGCATTCTTCCCAAGTTTTCAAGTTCTTTTTAATCAAGGCACGCAGCAAGGTGGATAAAGTTCTATTAACTACTTCAGTTTGACCGTCGGTTTGAGGATGACAAGTAGTTGAGAATAACAACTTAGTACCTAGCTTAGACCAAAGTGTTTTCCAAAAATAACTCAAGAACTTTGTGTCCCTATCACTGACTATAGTCCTAGGCATTCCATGCAAACGAACTATTTCTTTAAAGAACAAGTCAGCTATATGAGAAGCATCATCAGTTTTATGACAAGCAAGAAAATGTGCCATTTTAGAGAACCTATCGACAACCACAAAAATTGAGTCCTTTCCAGTCCTAGTTCTAGGTAATCCAAGCACAAAATCCATAGAAATGTCAGTCCAAGGATGATCAGGAATAGGCAAAGGCGTGTACATACCTTGGGACTGTACCTTTGATTTAGCTTGTTTGCACGTGACACATCTCCCACAAATTCTTTCAACATCCCTCTTCATCTGCGGCCAGTAAAAGTGTTCTTGCATCACTTTTAAAGTCTTGGCGATCCCAAAATGCCCCATCAAGCCTCCTCCATGTGCCTCCCTAACTAGCAAGTCTCTCAAAGAACAATTAGGCACACACAAACGATTTTCAAAGAAAAGAAAGCCGTCATGCCTAAAATATTTCCCAAAAGCAAACTTCTCACAAAACTTGTAATTATCTTGAAAATCAGAATCAGCTTGATAAAGATCTTTAAGGTGTTCAAATCCCAATAATTTAGCATCCAAAGTCGAAATCAAGGCATACCTTCGAGATAAGGCATCAGCAACTATGTTTTCGTTACCTTGTTTGTACTTGATCACATAGGGAAATGTTTCGATAAACTCTACCCACCTAGCATGCCTCTTATTGAGCTTATGCTGACCCTTTAAATGCTTCAAAGACTCGTGGTCAGTATGAATGACAAACTCCTTTGGCCAGAGGTAGTGTTGCCACGTTTGCAAGGCTCGGACTAGCGCATACAACTCCTTGTCGTAGGTTGGATAGTTCAGCGTAGCTCCTCCAAGCTTCTCACTAAAAAAGGCTATGGGCTTCTTCTCTTGCATCAAGACAGCTCCAATACCTACACCAGATGCATCACACTCAATTTCAAAAGTTTTAAGAAAATTCGGTAAAGATAAAAGTGGTGCATTGGTGAGTTTTTCCTTTAACGCTTGGAACGCTTCTTCTTGTGCATTCTCCCATTTAAATCCCACACTTTTCTTGATCACTTCAGTGAGAGGAGCAGCTATGGTACTGAAATCTTTCACAAATCTTCGATAGAATCCCGCAAGCCCATGGAAACTCCTCACGTCTCCTATGGTTTTCGGACTGGGCCATTCGCGGACAGCTCTAACCTTCTCTTCGTCCACTTTGATGCCATCTGCACTTATAACAAAGCCTAGAAACACAACGTTATCCGTACAAAAAGTGCATTTCTTCAGATTAGCATACAGTTTTTCTTTCCTAAGTACCATCAAAACCGCTTCTAGATGCTTAACATGTTCTTCTAAATTTTTGCTGTAAACTAAGATATCATCAAAGTAAACAACAACAAAAATTCCAATGAAGCTCCTCAAAACATGATTCATCAATCTCATAAAAGTACTAGGTGCATTTGTTAATCCAAATGGCATAACTAACCATTCATACAAGCCATGTTTAGTTTTAAACGCAGTTTTCCATTCATCACCCTCTTTCATCCTAATTTGATGGTATCCACTTTTAAGATCTATTTTCGAAAATATGCTAGAACCATGAAGCTCATCTAACATATCATCTAAACGAGGGATAGGATGGCGATACTTTACAGTGATATTGTTGATGGCTCGGCAATCAATGCACATCCTCCAAGTTCCATCTTTCTTTGGAACGAGCAGCACCGGCACAGCACAAGGGCTCATGCTCTCTCGGATGTATCCTTTGTCCATCAGCTCAGTCACTTGCTTTTGAAGCTCCTTAGTCTCAACTGGGTTGGTTCTATATGCTGGCCTGTTAGGAAGTGAAGCTCCAGGCACGAAATCAATTTGATGCTCAATCCCACGAATAGGCGGCAATCCCTTGGGGTTTTCTTCCGGAAAGACGTCTTCAAAATCCTGCAAAATAGAAGTAATTTTACTCGGCAAATCCGGTACGGGGTTAGTAAGGTTCAGAAAAGCTTCTTTGTAAATAAATAAGAGAACAGGTTGTTTAGAGAACAGAGCTCTCTTAACCACATTAGACCTCACAAAGAAGTTTGAATGCCTCACGGGTTTACTCTCACAGGCCTTTTTCTTGGTTTTTCTCAAACTCTCGTTTTTATTTTGAGGTGGTGTGTTTAGGGGTTCACTCACAATGGTTTTTCCTTGTTGTTTCAGCTGAAGTTGATCTTGATGAACTTCTTGTGGTGTTAATGGAGCAAGTATCGTCTTTCGGCCATTGTTCTCAAATGAGTATCGATTAGTAAAACCGTCATGTAAGACCCTTCTATCGAACTGCCAAGGTCTTCCAAGCAAGATGTGGCCCGCCTCCATAGGTAAAATATCACAAAGAATTTCGTCCTCATACTTGCCTATGGTTATAGGAACCAATACTTGGCTGCTCACCGTCATCTCGCCAGCATCATTTAGCCATTGAAGCTGATAAGGTTTTGGATGCCTCTTAACTTCCAACCCTAACTTCTTCACCATTGTTTCACTAGCCACATTAGTACAGCTCCCACCATCAATAATAAGGCTGCAAACTTTACCTTGTACCAAGCATCTCGTGTGAAATAAGTTCTCCCGCTGCTCTTGGACAGTATCCTTAACTTGAATACTCAAGGAACGTCTTGTTACCAATAATTCTCCGGTGGCTGGTAACTCTACGTCCGCTTCCTCGGTCTCACTATCACTTTCAAGCTCTTCCTCCTCAGTTTCAATCTCGCCATTATCCAATAGGATCATAGTCCTTCTATTGGTGCACTCATTGGCGTAATGTCCTCTCCCTTGACACTTGAAACATTTAACGTCCCGGTTTCTAGACGAAGTCGCCACAGCTTTTCCTTTGGCGTCTTGAGTATTGGCGTAAGGCTTAGGGTCGGATTTTGGCTTAACAACAGACTTATCTTCTCGGCTGTAACTCGTCCTAGCATTGGCTGCTCCAGCTCCATAGGAAAGCCTAGAAGTACCCCTCCTCTTAATTTGTTGTTCAACCAAAACAGCCTTATGGAGCATTTCCTCCAAATCAGCATATGTTTGAAGCTCCATTCTATCTTGTATATCTCGAGCCAACCCACTCAAGAACCTTGCCATTGTTGCCTCAGCATCTTCATCTATGTCAGCTTTGATCATTAGGGACTCCATCTCTTGAAAATAATCCTCCACACTCTTACTGCCCTGAGTTAATCGCCTAAGCTTTTGATGTAACTCCCGATGGTAGTGGCTAGGAACAAATCTCTTCCTCATCAGATTTTTCATCTCTTCCCAAGTGACTACGGGCGGTTCACGGTTGCGTCTTCTACTTGTCACGATCTGATCCCACCAATTAATAGCATAGTCATAAAATTCAGTCGCCGCTACTTGAACTTTCTTTTGCCCTGAATAATTTTGACAATCAAACACGAGCTCAATTTTCTTTTCCCACTCCAAGTAAGCGTCTGGATCATTCTTCCCATGAAATGGCGGTATCTTCAACTTCAGTCCACTGAGATTGTCCTCATTTCGAACCCCAGCTTCTCTTACACGTCTCGGCCTTCTTCGACTCCGATTAGAAGCTTGACTACCTCTGCTGTAGTAGTTCAACTCGTCCTCTTCATCTTCTTCTTGAGGTTGTTGTCTTCTTCTTCGACCAGCAGTATTTTGAGGCAATCCTTGATTAACGGATTCTTGTATTGTATCCATTCTCTCATGAACTGAATTCAACTCTCTCCTCAACATGCGCCTCATTTCTCCCATAAGGGCCTGCACGTCCAAATTAGTATCTCTTGTTACTCGTGCTCGGTTGGTGTTATCAGCGACTTCTTCTTCGCTATTAGACATTCGGAATTTTCCCTGCAAACACTTAACAAACCGTTAGTAATAAAAAGTCGATCCTCACAAGTGTTTCTCTCCTTTTTATTCACTCAATCACTCAAAATGTCCTCCCACAGCGTTTTCTCAATGGTTCTTATGGAACAAAACCGATCAAATTGGATGAACAATTCCAACAACACAAACTCGAATCGATTGAACGGAGATAGAAAGAAAAGAGTTTAGTTCTTTTTTTTTTTTAAATAGGAACAGATCAAAAGATCAAGAACTTAAGAGATGAAAATTAGAACAAAATTTATACTCCCCCCCAAACTAATTAAATCGGACAGATTTCTTTTTTTTTTTTTGTTTTTTTGTTTTTTTTTTTTTTGTTTTAAATAATCAGAACAGAATTTAGAAACGATTAATAGAGATTAGACAGAGAAAAAATAGAGAAACGAAAATGATCAGATCAGTTGGATTCAAATTCGCAAAGAGGAGAAGTCTAATCGCTCAAGTGTTAGCGATCAAACCGATTTGATTTGTAAACAGAACTGATATGATTCTAAACAGAAAGCTAGACAAGAAAAAAGAGAAATTTACGATGATGAAAATGAGAAGATGAACAGACACGAATACCGATCTCGAAAGTGTGCTCTGATACCAAATGATAAGGCCTTCCCTAGAATCGGCACTCTCGAGGGGTATGTAGGAAAGAAATGGATAGATGGAATGATGGAATGATTGGATCGCACCAAGGTTGCGGAAGACCTTGGATATTTCCTCAATGACTCCTTCGAGATATGACACACTCGAGATTGTCAAGGCTTGAAGCAAGGATATGACACACCTTGATTCGGTTTGATTGATGGATATAACTCACCATCAATCGAAATTGTTCTTCAAAGAACACAAGAGAAAAACACTCTCAGATTTTATAAAGGAAAGGTCTAGCTACGTTTTGATGTGTTTGGCTGGAGTTTTAAAGAAAAGATAGAGTAGAAAACAAGTCTAAAATTAAACAACGTAATTAAGAAAGCATTGACTAATTTTTTGAGTAACCCTTGAAGTCCCCACGCCAGCTTCTCCATTCCCTTGGGCGTTTTCAATCAGAATTTTATTGAGCTGGGCTTACTTAATCTCTTCTTTAGTGGGCTGGAACTTCAGAAAATAAATCCCATAAATTGTTGGACTTGGACCTGAATTTGTCTTGTTGTCTCTTGTGGACTAAGTGGAGTAGAGTGATCCATTTGCCTCATTAAAACCCTTCTTTGGAAAACCCATTGGGATAAAACCAAAGGCTGGAAAAAGAGTACAAACGAATCACCCTTGTATTAGTCCACTCGAGCAACCAAGACGGTTTTATTCTCCATGTCTTCGAACGGTTGGACTTGAGTGAGTAATGTGGTGATTGCATTTTCGAACTCCTTAGCTCTTGATCTTGTCATTGGTCCACTTGGTACTGCTAAAGCATCCTCGGCTTCATGCTGCTTCTGCGAGCTATCCATGATCGCATCACTTTGGAGGAACATCACAAAGATCAGTAGATGCGTTTGTCAAGACATGACCTCTAAATTGAGATGAGCATGTGGGAGAACTGAAATACTTCCTAGGCTTGCAAGTGAACCAAACTAACGAAGGGATCACTATCTCTCAAAGCACATATGGAGCAAAGCTACTGTAAATATTTGGGATGAGTTCCAGCAAGACTGCATGGACATCTATGAGCACCACATTGAAATTGTGAAAGGATGAAAGTGGTATCAAGGTTGATAAAAAGTTATATCGAGAAATAATTGGAAGTTTACTTTACTTAACCAGAAGTAGACTAGACTTGTGCCTCAGTGTAGGAATATGTACTCGGTATCAAGAATGTCCGAAAGAGTCACATCTTACAACTGCCAAGAGGATTATCAAATATGTGAAAGGGACAGTGAACTACGACCTACACTACACAGCAGACAGAAACCAAAATTTGGTGGGATAAAGTGACTTGGATTGGGCTGGAAACATGGATGACCGGAAAAGCACTAAGGGTGTTTCTTTCTGAACAACAATCTCATATCGTGTCACAATAAGAAGCAAAATTGCACATCATTGTCAACAGCTAAATCCAAATACATTGCCCTCAGAAGTTGTTGTACATAAATTGTTTTGTATGAAGCAAATGGCATCAGACTATGGTATGAATTCCTCTACCTTATGCTCGTTAAATATGATAACAAGAGTGCTTTTGATATTTCGAAGAATCATGTGCAAAACTCTAAAATGAAACTTATTGCAATAAGACATCGTTTTGTCAGAGAATTAGTTGAGGATAAACTAGTGGTTATAGAACATGTGCCTAGTGAATCTCAAATTGGCGATATTTTTACCGAACCCTTCGTTTATAACACGTTTAATCAATTACAAAAATCTTTGGGTATCGGTGCTCTCTAATGACCTTTGTTAATGAGTGATAGCACAGGGACAAGAGTTTATGTACAGTGTAGTAGTCTATGTTTTTTGAAAAACTATGTTTCAAACTGAGAAATCATGTTTCAAACTGAGAAGGGCTGAAAAGATGAGTATATCAAAACCTCTTGCTGTTACGTTCAGTCAAAGAAAGAGCTATCCTCCATGCCTTCAAGTAGTTAAGACAGTAAAGTGGGTGTCAAATTAGATTAGAAAGGAGAGAATGGAAGAGGTAAGATGCATAAAGAGGAGTAAGACACACTTTATCTCATAAGATGAAGCCGAGTTTATCTAAACACTAGGCAAAGGAGAAATATTGCCTATGGGAGAAGCAAAAAAAATTATATATGAAAAAAGGAGATACAGCCATGATTCAAAGCAATCTCCACATGCCTCCCGATGCAGAAATGAGCGGTAAGAAACATCTCTCAAAGGTAAACTCATTCATGAATTCAAATTCAAAAGATCATGTGTGAGTGGGTTTAGCTCACATTTTGACACACTAAATATTGCTTTCACGGTTAGACACACTCTTACACCATTGGGACTCGGTAGCTCTTGAGGACATGTAGGTGTGAAGACTACTCTCAATGAATTAACACGTGTAAAAGCTTCTCACAAAAGAGAAATAAATATCGTGGTTGGAACAGCAAGTTGATTATTTCATCAGCTCTCAAAATCAAAAGTGACAAGCGCACTGTGCATTTAACTCTGAAGTCGGTTTCTGTGCCTGAACTATGAGACGAAAGGAGAAAGAATAGGTACTAATATCTAAGGTAACAAATGTAAAGATGATAAAAGGGTTCAGAAAATTTTGAGTTCGAGTCTTTAAGTACAGGTGTTGAAAAATCTCATTAAGTTCTCATAACATCTCTCTGCTTGTCAAAAACACTTGAGGATGTGTCTTGCTAATGTTGATAATGTTGAGGATGTGTCTTGAAATGCAGTGATCATCAAAATTTGTTTGCACTAATGTTTGTTTCTGAGTTGAGTGCGCAAAACAGAGAAGTTGTTGTGCCAACAATACTTCAGCGATTCAAGGAAAACCATTCAACTCAAGCTTGTTGACTCTAACCTTTCAATCGATGAGGTTTTTTCCAGCATCAACTGCAACATTAACTTCACGTGCGGCTCCACGAACGTCAAGAAGCCTCCTCTCACCACTGTTATCATGGCTAGTTTTCCTCGCCCCGAAGATCATCATTCCCAATGGAAGTTGTGGCTCCGCACATGCATTCGCTTTCGCTTCCGCAAACTTTGGTAAAGTATGCCTTGGTAATCAATGTTGGGTTTTGATTGATTAAGGCACTCAAGCAGGGGGAGTACAGGAAAACTTAGCAAATATTGTTGGGTATTACACTCGATTAAGGAAAGTATAATTCATGGGGGAGTTAATATCTTTCAGTGTAAGCATGATTTCTGAGGGAATTAATGATTTTTTAATTAGACAAGGCATTTAGTTGTAGGTTTGGTTGACAATGAACATGATATGTGTCTATTATTGAAGTTTTCAAGGTTTGTTTTATTATGTTGTGATAATTTGTGCTTGTTTGGAGTTTGGTTTTTGGTTTTGTAACAAGGATGCTCGAGTTGAAAAATACAATCAAAAAGAGGGAGATTGTGAGTGTAAGCTAGACGAACAACACTTGCTGCAACAAAGAAGAAGTTGTTTCCTTCTAGATATACTCAACAAGTCCGCGAGATTGTGATGTGGAGCACAACTGACGTGGACTTGGTATCGAGGAGATGATGAGGATCAGCTAATAACTTGCAAGATAATAATCAATGTAGAGAAGATCTGGAGAGGAGTAGATACAAGGAAATATTCGTGGAATATCTAAAAGATTTAGATGGAACTAAATATTATCCTGATAGACTTGAATCATGGTTCGATCCGTCAAGACAAAGAGGAGTCGAGGTTGATGAAGAGAACTCAACAACTTGGAGAATCTTCAGGATTCATCCATATCTCAGTAGCTTAAGACAGAATCGAACTTTTTCCTTAGATATAAATAGGAGGTAAGGTACGAAGTCTGGAATTAGCCGAAAAGAGAGAAATGAAAAGTAGGGTTCTAAATTTTTCTTTTAAAGAGAGTTTGGTTTACTCTAATTTGGGATTAAAAATCCTAGGTGTAGGATTAAGAGGGTAGTTCTTAAATTTTTGTAAAACTATCAAAAGTAAGAATTCATCATAAGATATTTCTAATAAAGTGTGAAATACAATGTTGCTTGTTTCAACAAAATATCTTGTGAGCTGGAGTCTTCTATCTTTTATAAGTAGGTGGCGATAACTTATGGACAGGAGGAGAAGGGAAGAAAGTTGAGAAGAAAAAGGAAGAAGAAGATGGTGGTCGACAATACAAGGGGCAAGGACTCGGCTATGAGTCATTTTGGAGAGGAAGAGGCTAGGTGAAGAAAGAAGGAGAAAAAGAGTTGGCTCTTTGTATATAAGTATATTAATATTAAATGGTCAGTTGGTTAAAAAAATTTGACCAATTATCGTCAAATAATTATTCGTCAAAAATATTTGACCAATATTTAAATTTGTCAAAAATTGGTTGAAAATTCTGACTAGTTTTTGACCATTCTAATATGACTATATATGTGACTGGTAATTGGTCAGTAATTTTTTAACAATTTGCACTGAATATTTTTTGTCAGAAATTTTAACCAGTTTTCAACCAAAATTTGAATTTGTCGATAATTTTCAATCGAAATTTGGTCAAAAATTCACAGTAAAACATTTGACCATTTCGTTGGTCAGAAAATTAGTCGGAGTTCGATATATTTTCTTGTACTAACATGCACATATATTTTTAGATCTTTTTGGTAACATCTCTTACTGGTAAAAAAAAAGGATTTTGAGCTCTCTGAGGTTGTCCAACTCAGCATAACTTAGCATTCTTTCATTTGCTTCTCACTTTGATTTCCGCATGTACATACTTATCTAGTCTTAGGAACAGGAAAACGTGTGGCTCAACTACGGGAGAAGTTGATATGACCTAACATTTAGAAGCCAAGTGTCTCAGATTTGATACTTTCCTTCAACCGACGTTGAGATCCTATTCTCACACACATTGCTTACTAAATTCTCTCTTTGAAAATCTGATTATTTTATCCATGAATCAATAGAGTTCATAAAATTAAATCATTGTGAATAAACTTAACACTAAAACCAAAAAATGATTGTGAAAAAAAAAATGACAGTGTGATTAAATGATGATAATATTTAATTCAGTATGATTATGGCTATGTAAAATATAGTTTTAATAGAATCTTAAATCGGAGATGACATTGTCTCGCTATTTACTTGACAATGTTTAATTTCCATGGGAAAATTATATAGTAGAAAGAGTTGGAGGTTCGACATTGCATGTTTTCCAGTTGAATTATACTCAGTACAGTATTAGTTTTGTGTTTAATGTCTCATATATATGCTTTTTTTTTTTAAATCCCATATACATGTTTACACTACAGTTCTATATCTAACAAACAAAGGTGGAGCCACACATAACAGTAATTTAATGCATTAAAATAATTGACATACCTGCAAGTTACTCAGCGGACCGCACTATATGAATATGAATATCAAGCTCAAGTGGACTCCCATGGTTTCTAAGGTAAGTTAATTGTAAACCCAAATTTGTAAGGATATGAGGCTTTTTGACATTTCTCTGTTGTAGTGCCATAATTCTTAAGTTTAAGTTCAAAACCTGCTTATCACATTCTTTCAAATCAGTTTTACTGTAATTAGAGTAGAATAGGTACCAAGATTGAGCTAAACATAACTAAGTGAGCAATTACATAGATAGTTTCATACATATGATTTAGCATTTATTCATGGTTTATGTAATTTGTGCTAGAAGGAGAAAAACTCTCCTTTCCACCACTGTTACTCTACTTAGTGCTGTTCAAATGATGTTAGACAGTCATGTAATCTATATATAGTCATATATCAAAGTACTGAAAGGAAATTACTCTCTTATGTTCTATAGATTATTATTATTTTAAGTAAAGGTGTGTGTAGAGGCTGAATGTTTCAATATATTATGAGAAGGTAAGTACACATATTTATAGATAAACATAAGCGAGACTAGGGTATAACTGATGACATTTACATCCTTTACATATATATACTAATATGCCCACTCAAGATGGAGGCAATTCCTTGAATACGATCTTGTAAATAGCTGATTGAAACTGTGGTCTTGACAAAGATTGTGTAAGAGCATCAGCCAATTGATCATGTATGAACAACATGAGAGACCCCTACATAGTATTCCAGCCTGGATTTGATTTTGTATAAAGTGATAGTGAAGGGCGATGTGTTTCATTCGAAAATGGAACACATGATTGGCACAAAGATAACTCGCCCCTACATTATCACAATAAATCACAAGAGTAGAGGGTAGCTTGAGACCGAGTTACATGAGTAGAGAACATATCCAGCGTACCTCAGATGTTGTGTTAGCAACAGCCCTATACTCCGATTCTGTAGATGAGCGAGTCACCCCTTGATATTTTATTGACGACCATGATATGGGATTTTGGCCAATGTATATGATATATGCATTGGTAGAAATAAAGTCACATGTATCTCCAACCCAATCTGCATTGGAGAAGGCATGTAGTGAGAAAGGTGAATTGGAGTGGAGAAAAATATTCGTGAGTAAGTGTATACACAAGATAACGCAAGACTTTCATTGCCACTTGCCAATGATCCGTGGTGGGATGGTGCATAAATAGAAAAAGACGGTTGACTACATATGTTATGTCGGGTCGTGTGAATGCAAGATATTGAAGACTCCCAACAATGGACTGGTAAACAGACGCATCATCTAGTGTGGTACCACCATGAAACGTCAGTTTTAGTATGGATGATAGGGGTGTCAAAACTGGTTTGGCATCAGTCATGTTGGCTTTGGTAAGGAAATCCTCCATGTACTTGCGCTGTATGAGATGTAGTTCATGTTCAGTGTGAGTTGCCTCGATTCCAAGAAAATAGTGAAGATCAACTGGGTCTTCGATAGAGAAACGATCTGCAAGAGAGGTGAGAAGTTATGAAACAACTCCAGAATTAATTTCCGTAACTAAAATATCATTGACATACACAAGTACATAGGTGAAGGAGCTGCCACGTTGATGGACAAAGAGAGACGTATCGGCAAGTGAATTAGTGAATCCAGTTGATGGGATATTGGTTTAGGGCCTTGTACCATGCTCTTGGTGCTTGTTTAAGTTCATAGATAGCCTTTCTCAAATGACATAAATGTGTAGGGTGATATTTATCCACAAATCCAGGAAGTTGAGACATGTATACCTCGTCATTTAACTCGCCTTGGAGGAAAGTATTGTTCACATCAAGTTGTTTAATTGAACATCATTGTTTACTGACATTTCAAGAACAAGTCTAATTGTCATTGACTTAATTACCGGACTAAAAGTCTCTCCATAAGCCACTCTATATTGTTGATGAAATCCCTTCGCTACAAGTCTTGCTTTGTACCTGTCTAGGCCACCATCTGCAATATATTTTATTGTGAAAACCTATCAACATCAAGGAACATTTTGTGCAGGTTCAAGAAGAACTAAATTCCAAGTATAATTCGACGTTAGTGCACATCTCCAATTTTTGTCTTTTAAGGCCTGACGAACAGTTGTTGGTTCCCTTGTAGAAAACGATGACAAAGCCACTGTAAGTGATGTTTTGTTTTTCGGTGTTGTGATATTATTTTTCGCTCTAATTTTCATTTTGTGGATATTTTGTGGATGTGGGTTCTGTGGGTTTGGTGGATTTTGCGAAAGTTGGACTGGTGGATTTGGTTGAGTTGTCGATGTTTGTGGTGGAGAAGGTTGAATGAGGCTAGTTGTGTTTTAGTGGGATTACGTGAAGAGATTGAAAGGGAAGGATTGGGCTAGACTGGGGATTGTAGTCCATTATGAGGTGGAGCAGTGGGTTCTTGGGAAGTGGGATTTAGCTGGGCCATGGGATTTGGCCTATTTTTAGTTTGAGCAATGGGCTCTAATTGTGACATTAAGGTCAAAGAGGAGGCACAATTAGAAGGTAATACTTGAGCATTGACGATCTCAGAGGTGGTGGAGGTGGTGGTGATGAGTTCGCCAGTGATGTAGCTGTTGATGCAGAGGTTGCCGTCCGGTGAGGGACTAGGCACGAGGGCGCCGAAAGTGTCCTGGAGAGAGGCGTTGTAGGTATCAAAGTCCAAACATGGTGTGTTACCGTTTCCGTGGTTGGTGTTGCACATCAACAATTTTGATCGAAGATGAGGAGAATGGAAACTAATTTTTGACAAACTAAACATGGCACGAGACATAGATTCTTCCAGTGGGAATATAAGCAATGATACGTGCTCTGCATTGTTGAATAACCAATGAAGATACATGCCAACGATCGATCTTCAAGTTTATGCTCACTATAAGGGCGCAACCATCGGAAACACAAGCATCAAAATACTTGTAGCTTCTCATAATTTGGTGTTGTGCCAAAGAGTCTCTGAAATGGAGATTGAAAAGATAGAATTGGAGTTGGTTGTCGATTGATTAAGTAAACAGCAGTAGAGAAAGCATGTGGCGAATATTGCTTTGGAACTGACGCCATAGAGAGAAGAGTAAGACCAGTTTCCACCACATGTTGATGTTTACGTTCCGATAATCCGTTGTGTTCCGGCGATTGCAGTGGTGATGTCATATATGAGATTACTTGTAACGAAAGATACAATCTCAATGCAATAAACTCACCACCGTTATCCGAATAGAAAATTTAATCTCTCACTTGAAATCAATTATAGACTAGTTCTTTGAACTTGATAAATATTTCTTTCACATCAGACTTTTTCTTGAGAGAAAATAGCCACGTGTAACGAATGTAATGATCCACAAGAATAAGATAGTGTTTGTAATTTTTGATAGAAAGATTTGGTGATGTCCAAACATAAGTAAAATATACTCAAGTGGACGATCGGGTAGCAGAGTTTCACTTACGGTAATCAATACACATCCTATGTCCGGTGATAGTTTGAGTCGGTATTAGTTCTTTTTTATCGTTCTTAACTACCTTAACTCCACCTTTCTTAGGCACTACATAGACCGGGATACCCAAGTATTATCCAATATAGGATAGATAATTCCTGCATCTAGAAGCTTAAGAATCTCTTTCCTTACAACATCTCTTAAATTCAAATTTAACCGTCTTTGATGTTTAATGGAAGTCATTGACTTATCTTCTAAATGGATCCTATGCATTCAAAGAGATTCAGAGATACCTTTGATATCATCTAAACAATAACCAATGAATTTCATGTAGTTCTTTAATTCAATCAAAAATCTAGAGCTTTCATCATCATTTAACTCATCATTAATTATCACCGGCTATGTACAGTTAGGACCGACCTACATGTACCTTAGCCCTTTCGGCAGTGTCTTGAGATCGAATTTTGGTGCTTTGCACTTTCTCTAATCCTCATTGATGCTAGGCTTATCATGTCTAGCTTCCTCTTTGTTCACATCTTCAATCTCAACCACATTCACATTGTGCACTACTCTATTCAACTCCAAGAATGTGGTGTCTTGACTAGAAGTCTTGTGTGAGTCCAAATCATTTCATAACCCACACTATCACTCTCAAGTAGACCAAAATCGCCTTGCTTAACTGTTAAAGTGCTTTGGAGTGAGTCTTCTAAGGTGATCTCCTCCAAATGTTCATCTGCTAGTGGATCCATCTCTTCTATCCAAAACACTTGGTCTTCCATGGTTGGTTTCTCCATAACCCTTTGAATATCAAACTTAAGAACCTCATCTCCCAAGTGTTGGTTGACCTTGCCTTTTCTTACATCGATCATAGATCTCACGGTGGCTAAAAATGTTCTACCAAATATCAAAGGGTCAAGCGACTCCTCTTCCATTTCTAACACAACAAATTCGGTGTGAATCTCAAAGTTTCCAATGACCACTAGTAGGTCTTCTAGTAAGCCAATAGGATACCGCACTAATCTATCCACAAGTACAAGGAGATCTTACATGGCTTGAATCGCGTGAAGCCAAGTCATTTCAAACTGTAAGCGGTATCAAGATCACACTAGCTCCAAGGTCTACTAAAGATTTTGTGAATGTAAGGTTCCTAGCATGCAAGGAAGATTGAAACTCCCGGGATCATTGAGCTTCTTCGTGATAACCTTTCTTTGAATGATCTCACTACATTTTTTGTATTGAGGCACTAACCAAAAGGCGTCAATGATAGACCTAGCAATAGTCACTTCACTCATTTGTTTGTCAAACACAGTTCGATACTTCTCCATGAGTTGCTTCTTAAACCAACCCGAAAATAGAAGTATTTGTTCATAATGAAGAGGTACAAATGTGGTTTCCTTAGATTCACTTGTAACCTTCCCTTTTCCTTTATCCTTTTGTTCGATCCTCACTTCAACTTTATCATTCTCAACACCAACACTACTCTTGTCTTCAATAATCAAATCCTCATCATCTTCAATTTCTACCGCCTCCCTCTCTTTATCCATAATATTATCATTGGCTACCACAAGTGGTTTTATAGATGGAAGCTCCTTCCTGCTTCTAAGTGATCGCGTTTATGTATTACGTGGGGTTGGGTTCCAGTTTACCTGGTAGCGAACCCATAGGTATCTTAGAAGAGGAAGAAATTTGAAAAACTTGGTTATCCAAAGACTTCACATGTGAGGCCAAATTCTCAAACTTCGCATTTAACTCATTATATGCTCCATCCACCTTTGAGTTGATCCAATATACTTTCAAGTTGATACCATCCATGTGCTTGTTCATGTCAAATATCTCTTTTGTTTGATCTTTGATGAGATTTTGAAGAAGGATATTTTTGGGTCCTCTTTAGTGGTTTGGCTCGGTTGTGGTGCTTGGGTTTGGTAGGTCTGGCTTGGAGTGAAATTTTGGGAAGGGTTGTACTGAGGTCTAGGTTGATAGTTGGCTTTGTTAGTGTTTTGGGTATTTTATTGTGGTTAGTTTGTATTTTGGGATCTTGATTGAAAGTTTCCTTGGTTATAATGTTGGTTAGATTGGAAAGTTCCTTGGTTGTAGGTTTTGTTTTGGGGTGTTTAGATAGGTTTGATCTTGTTGATTCTCCACATTCGTACTATGGTAGGAAAGGTTTGGGTGGTTTCGGTAATTGGGGTTAAAGCCCTTTTGTTGGTAACCTCCCACATAGTTCATCTCCTCTTTGTTCTCTTGACACAACTCAACTTCCACCTCTTGATAGCATTGACCATCAAAGTCTCCCACAAAGTTGACTTGTCTTTGATTAGATCGCATCATCTTATCAAACTTCTCATTCAAGGCCTTTATCTCCCTTCGTGTTTGATCATCAGAGCCGCCACTCTCTCTTACTGACCCATGGTAGTCTTCACCATAATTTCCATCACTCATGGGTAAATTCTCTACCAATACCATCCTTTGGTCGGCTTATTGGCCTAAATATTTCCCATTGCTCGTGGTATCAAGAAGCATCATAATCATATGCAACACACCGCGATACAAAGTGGAAAGCAACGAGTCCTTTGAGAACCCATGGTATAGACATTGTGACATATATCCTATGAACCATTCGCTAGCTTTATTAAAGCTTTCCTTTCCCTTTTGTGTGAAATCAGAGATCTCATTGTGAAGAAAAGTCGTACGCGAAGTGGAGGAGAACTTGCTTAAGAAGACCCACTTACACTCATCCCAAGATGTGATAGAGTTATATGGCAAATGTTTTTCCCATTTGTGTGTCGTATCACCTAGAGAGAATGGAAAGACTCTTAGCTTGAAAGCATCTTTGGATATATCTTTGATCTTCACGGTGCGAAAAAAGCGATCAAATTGGTCTAGATGATCTAGAGGATCCTCCATTGGCAAACCATGAAACTTAGAGCCTTGAACCATTTTTATGAGGCTAGCCTTGATCTCGAATTTGATATTCTCAACCAGACAAGGGCTAATTCCGGATCTATTCCCATGGATTCGGTTCATAAAAATTACCAATGACAGTTGGGTTCCTTGGAGGATGAACCGGATCTTGTCCAACTCCATTACCTTTCTCAACACCTTCTTGAGCAACATTATCCAGGCAACATGGTGGTGCACGTTGATCACCCATTCCTAAATGATACAAATGATCCAAAAGTTCTTTCTCTCTCCTTGCTCTAGCAATATCTCTCTCAAGCCTATGAATGTCGACAACTCTCTCAACCAATTTTGTTAAATCGTGACTTCGTAAGTTCATACACCTATAAGAAAGAGATATCAAACTCAATAGGAATGCAAATTTTCATTTAATCTAAGAAAATAAAAGAGATTTTGGTTTTTCAAAATAAATTCGAAAATAAACAAAGCGGGAAAAGAGTAAAAATGGTTTTCAAATCAAATAAACGAAAGTGAAACTCTAGGAAAGAAGGTTTGACTTATGGTGACTATTTGTAAACTAATGGAGCACTAAACAACTTAAACAAGCTAATCATTTGGTCTTAGATCACTAACCTCGACTAATCCACTTCCGTTCATAAAAAGTACCAATGACAGTTGGGTTCCTTGGCGGATGAGCCGGATTTTGTCCAACTCCATTACCTCTCTCAACACCTTCTTGAGAAACATCAGCCAAGACACTGGGTGGTGCACGTTGATCACCCATTCCTAAATGATCCAAATGATCCAATTGTTCTTGCTCTCTCCTTACTCTAGCAATATCTCTCTCAAGCCTACGAATGTCGTCAACTCTCTCAACCAAGTTTGTTGTACCGTGACTTCATAAGTTCATACACCTTTAAAAAGGAGAGATGAAACTCAATAGGAATGCAAATTTCCATTTAATCTAAGCAAATAAAAGAGATTTTGGTTTTCCAAACTAAATTCAAAAATAAACAAAGCGGGAAAAGAGTAAAAACGGTCTCTTCTTTAATCACCTAATCATCAATAACTTCTGTTAGCTATCAAGTAACCAAAGAGCATTATTCACAAGCCTAAATAACCTCTCAATACCTTAATCAACTATTTACATAGGCTAAGCATGCAAAAGTACTTGTTATTTTGGTTCCAGCATTTCCTCGAATACCTTCTGAGAGTTAAAATGCCTAAACTTTAGATAAGCTTAATCAAGGCTAATCTAGCATTAGAAACACCTAACAAGCAAGGATCTACAACATTTCATACTTAAACTCCACTAATCTAATCCTAATCACTCAAAATCTACCATTTTCCAAGCCTAAATAACCTCTAAACACCTTAAACAACTATTTCCATAGGCTAAGCATGCAAAGCACTTGTTATTTTGCTTCCGGCATTTCATCGAAGACCTTCGAAGCGTTAAAATGCCTAAACTCTAGATAAACATGATCCAGGCTAATCTAGCATTAGAAACACCTAACAAGAAAGGATCTACAACATTCCAAAACTAAGCTCCACTAATCTAGTCCTAATCACCCTAAATCCACCATTTTCCAAGAGATCTAAGAGACTATTCATTCATATTCATGACTACACAAAGTAAAGGGTTTGTTCTTTGCATAATCATGATTAAGAGAAGAATAGACGAAAGATTTAAAAGATAAACAAGATTTATAACTTCAAAATTCGAAGATTCATACAAATATCTTGTAAAAAACGTAAAGTGGCTAAGAAACATCCTTAAACAAAGCAGTGTCGTGATTCCGTTCAACCCAACCGCTCAAGTCCCGCAGTTACACCATCACCATCCCACTGCAAGAAACCGCCCAACTTACAAATAATTTTTGTTGACATTGCAGCGGTCACTCCATTTCTGTTGACTACAAACATATATCTTTGAATATTATTTTATCTAATCTTTTAAATCATATATTAAATATTTTCCGGCAAACAATTAACTTTCGAAACATTTTACACAATAGATAAACTAGAAGGCTTTTGTTCTTGATATATGTATGCCAAAATAAGAAATATGGAATTTGGTGATCGTCAAAGGGTTTTTATTTCAAGAGCCACGAATGCTTCTAAAAGAAATTAAATAATGAAAAGATCTTAGAGCATATCAAAAATGTCCCTATCTACTCAAGATCCCAATCTCCATTTCCTAACCGACATTTTTTCTCTCGAGCAAATAAAGTTTACTACTTTTGCATTCAAAACTACATAAACCAGATCTAAATCTTCACATATGTATATTTAGCAGAATTATTTTATTGGAACCATACCTTTTGTGCCATATCTATACTATTATTTGAGTAATATTAATAGCAAATTAACTAATTAAAATTAGAATATTACAAAAAATATAATTGGTGTTTAATGTATTTAAACAAAGTCATTAAAGTATAATAATAATCACAAAAATAATCTAATTAAATAAAAAATTTGTAAATAATATTTTAAATAATTATTAGTTTCTAAAAATTAAACTCAATTTCTCTCCCTTATTAATTATAGACGAAAACTAAATTTTTCTTTTATTGTGAATCAAAATTAATAAACTAAGATTGATATCTAATTATACTATATTTTATTTTAAGTTATTAAATTAGAAATATTTTTTTAAGATTTAAAATTATAATTTTTCTATCATCTTTGATTGATATTATTTTTAAATTATTGTGAATTACCATATAATACATATATTTGATAAAAATGTAATTTTTTTACATATATTGTGAATTAAATTTTTAGAAACAAAAATATATTACTTAATCAATGGAAAAAAGTATTTTCAACGTCCCACATCCTTTAAACAATTTGAGCAATGATTCTGATTCATATTATAAATAGAACCCAAATGATTCCAAATTTGAATGAGCAAAACTTTTAACTTATTAGGCGTCTCAATTTTAAAAATTTATTCCTTTAATCTTATTCTTTAATTAAACCAATAATTTACCAAATATTAAATAAAAATAATTTAAATACTTATTTTCAAATATTATAAAGTTTAGATGTTAGGTATACAGTTTTTCAACTTATAAACAGTTATGATGTTATCAATTTTAATGTCAAAAAAATTATGTGGATTTGGTTTTGACGAATCTAATAAGATTTAATATTTTATCATCCAAATTTAAATCATTCCGATCTTCAAAATATTCTAATTTTAACAATGGATCAGAACCTATCAAGACGGGTCAGAATAGATAAAGACATGTCATGACGGATTTCATATCAAATTTCTAATCATTGATAATAATTGATATTTGTAAAAAGTCAAATTGTTATAGATTTTTTAAATAATATAAAAATATATACATAACACCATTTAACTTTTACAACCAAATTATAATACAATCTAAATTATCATAGAAATTTGTCTACAAACATGACATCGCACGTAGTTATATATTAGTAATTTTAATTAACACAATACCAGTTATATATAATAATAATAATAAATAAAATGATAAAAACATCTAATAAATATAATCCAAAAACTAATAATAATATATAATTATATAAACTAATAAATAATAAAATAAACATTTTTCCATGTTGTTAATTAAACCAGTAAACTTCTTCCTTGTCTATTAAAACTAGAAATAGTTAGGTAATATTTAATATAAACAAGGCACATTCTTGACTTGGTCAGTCCTCATATATCCATCGGCGAGAGATTAATAAATTTGAAACTTTTAACGTCGAATAAATGTCACCTATTTAACGTGGCATATATTTAAAACGCAGACTGATTTCTGTTACGATTCTCCATTCAACAAAGTCATTTGGTCAAAATTTATGTACCGATTCAAAAAATTCCATATTGTTAGGCTAGAACAAATTTTCAAATTTCCCCTCTACCTAAGCACGATGAATCACTTATGATCCGAAGACAACACTCGATAATACAAAGCTATATTTCGCATAACAAACACTATCAAATCGCTTGCGGCAGTATATTTCTATAACTTAATTCTATCACAAATAAGTTTTTGACCTACAACGCCATTGGTTTGAGCTTACTCTCTCATGAGAAAAAACAAATTCATCCGAAGTGATTTTTTCTAAAGTTAATAACTATTTTGATATCTTTCATATGTTACTTGCACTATCATTAGAATATCCTTTAACAAAATCAAAATTAGAATATATTTCAAAGTTTTAGCTAAATTTATGTATATAATTTAGAAATTAGCTTTGTATATATCAAGGCCTTTGAACAGAAGAATAACAAAGAGAAAACACGCTAAAAATCATGTTTTGTGACTGTTCTTATCTATGAAAATTTTATTTTCTGGAAAAAATATATTTATTTATTTATTAATAAAAGTAAATAAGATTGTAAAGAATATTGTGGTCGTTGCTTTAAAATAACTCTTTAATTTTTTTCTTTAGTAACATTAAAGTCTTTAACAATTTTATGGTTAATATAAAACAATTTAATAAAGAAAATCGAGTGTTTAATATAGAAAATGGTGTGATTCCAAAATGCAATAAACGATATAAATATATTTTACGATCACATGAGCCTGAAGAGAGGTGGAAGAAAAGAAAGAAAACAAAAAGGTGGATATGCGAAGTACAACATGAAAGGTGCGAATTCGGATGTTAGAGAAAAGTGGGCTTAGCACTTCGGAAACAAAATTTCCTGGCCCCAATAATATACTAGCACTATATTTTAATGTAACACATCACATCACCCGTCAACAAATCAAAATCCACTAACTTAAGTAAATTAAGGAAAGAAAAATATACATTTTTAATAGAAAAACAGAAACTATAAATACTATAAATAAAATAACCAAAAAACTAATAAATTATTCTTTATAACTAAACAAGAACAATAAGAGAAAGAAAATATTAACTAAAAGGAGAAAAATTAATAGATCTAACCAAAGTTGGATGAGCATTAGCAAAGTAAATAGGATACAAGTTAGGAACTTTGGATCATAGGACTTTTTTTATTTCTTTTTTTTTTTATTTTCCGTCTCAACTCTTCCGGATACCGATTTTAAGAATGAGTGATTGCCCTCTTTTGAAAAATATATATATAGGTTTTTATAAGATTAAATGTTATGATTTAAAACTCATTTGCGTAAATGATCTTTTGTTTTTGGTCAGCAACCAATAATCTACACATATGCATGGCGGCTTATCAGTTTTGGTGTAAATTATGCTAAAATTTTTAGCTTCCGCAAATTTGATGTCAAATCCAAATTTTGTGATTCTCATCGATTCTAATTCGAAATTGTGATATCTTGTTGTTGATGTAGTCTTTTGATTACGAGAGTTAGATTAAAAATATCGATTTCGTTACCTTGATTCCTCAAATTTAAATAAAATGATTGTATGTTCCAAAATAACATTTTTGATTATGCTATTATGCTTTCTAGTGCAAATTGATTTTGTAATTCAAACGTAAAAAAAAAGATAATTATGCGAGATGTGACTACAAGAAAACTATTGTAATTCTGATGGATATTTTCGACGGACTTATTTCTGTCGAAAATTTCCAACGGAAATCATTGAAATATTGACAAATAGAACCATCGGAAATAGGTCCGTCAGAAATTTTTGACGGATTTTCAACGGACTTCTGACAGTCATCCAGAAATCCGTCGAACAAAATGAACATTAATGTAGTCGTTGCATATACCGTCGAAAATCCGTTAGAATTTTCTGATGGATATTTTTCTTACAGAAATCCATCAGACAAAATGAACGTTAATGTAGACGTTGTATATAGCCGTTTAGAATTTAAAGATTCTGACGAATTCTGATGGATGACGTCCCTATATAAATATTTCTACATTTCTCCATTCATTCACACTTCTTCACGCTTCTTCATTCATTAACAATATCTTACATAAAAAACAATTATAAAGAGATGTTGTCTTCTAATAGGTTTCGATCATGGATGGATGAACTGATGATGGATCCGGAGTCAAAAATCTTGAAAGACGAGTATGCTTGGGTATATGTGAGTTTATGGAATTGGCTGTAAATCAAGTGGGAGCAAAAAATACTCGTAAGTTGAAATGTCCATGTTTTATTTGTATGAATTCACATAATATTAAGATAGATATTGTTTAGAGGCATTTGTATTACAATGGTTTTATGTCGGATTACAAGATTTGGTATCTACACGGGAAAACAAATTATGATTATGGTAGTACAACTGAACCATATATTGCAGATAGTTTAGAAGAACATAGAACGGAAGTAGATTTTGGTGTAGGTACTGTTGAGATGGTGAATGATGTGTTTAGAGAGAATATACAGTCAACATCTGTAGATGGAGATAGGGTTGAAGAACCAAATTTAGAAGCACAAAGATTTTTTTATATGTTAGATGCAGCGAAACAACCACTATATAGTAGTTGTAGAGAAGGTCATTCGCCGTTATCATCTGCTAGTAGAATGATGACCATTAACGAAAGAATGTGTTGATGCGATAGCTGATTTTGTTAAAGATATATTGCCTGAAGACAATTTTTTACCAGCATCATACTACGAGGTACATAAACTTGTAGCTGGTCTTGGTTTGCCATATCAAACAATAGATGTATGCATCGACAACTGTATGATATATTGGAGAGAATATGAAAACCGCAAAAAATGTTGAGTAATATGGATGTGGAAGAATAGTGGAAGAGTTCAAATTCCATATAAACGGATGTGGTATTTACCATTAACAGAGAGGTTCAAGAGGTTATATCAATCTCAGCGCACGACAGAGGCAATGAGATGGCATGGAGAGCATAGGCAGGATGGAGAGATTACACTTTTTCAGATGCAGAAGCGTGGAAACATTTTCAATCAATATATCTAGATTTTGCATTCGAGCGAAGGAATGTATACCTCGGACTATGTACAGATGGTTTCAACCCATTTGGAAAGCATGGAAGACAGTTTTCGTTGTGGCATGTAATTGTTACCTTATAACTTACCTCCATCTTTGTGTATGCGTAAAGAGTTTTTGTTTCTCTTTGTGCTTGTTCCCGGCTCAAAGCATCCGAAGAGATCACTTGATGTATATCTCCAGCCATTGATATATGAGATACAAATGCTATGGAATTATGGTGTTGAAGTGTATGATGTGTCATTGCAACATAATTTTAAGATGTTCGGTTCTTATGTGGACCATTAGTGACTTCTCAACATATGGTATGTTATCTGGATAGACAACTCATGGAAGATTATCGTGTTTATATTTCCAAGATAATACTGATGCATTTCAATTAAAGAACAGAAGTAAGATGTTTTGGTTTGATTGTCATAGAAGATTTCTACCAAGTGATCATTTTTATCGTCGCACAAGTATATTGGAGCAGTTAAGAGATTTTTTCGCTGAGAGAACTTCATTTTGTGGTGGTAATGGGCATGAACCTATTTACAGTGCCGGTGAAAATCATAATTTGGCACAAAAAGAGTATTTTTTGGGACTTGCCACACTGGAAATATCATATACTAAGGCACAATCTCGATGTTATGGACATTGAGAAGAACTTCTTTGACAACATCATGAACACATTTTTAAACGTCCAAGGGAAGACAAAACACAATCTGAAGTCTAGACTAAACTTGCGATTGATTTGTTTTCGGGATGTACTTGAAGTTCTACCGAATGGTAAATATGCGATGCATGCGTTCCGGTTGAAGTAAGATAAGAAAAAAACTTTTTTGATTGGAGTTGTGAAAATGTTAAATTCACTGATGGATACACATCAAATCTACGTAGTTGCGGATTATGGAGAAGGAAAGTTTATTGGAATGAAGAGTCATGACTATGATATTGTGATGCAGCGCCTCCTTCCATTTGCGTTTGCTAAACTTCTTCCAAAAGATGTCCACCATGGAATTGCAGGTATATATTATTTTTGCCATAATTTTAATAATTAAAATGTTTTTATCTATTTTTAATGTATTAAATGTTTAAATGCAGGAGTTGGTGGTTTCTTTCGAGATTTGTGCACAAGATCACTTACAGTTGATGGTATTCACAATTTAGAAGACAATATACCAATGATCATTTGCAATCTCGAGAAGATATTTTTCCTGTCGTTCTTTGATGTTATGGAACATCTTCCAATCCACCTCCCATGAGAAGCAGCACTAGGAGGCTATGATCAATACCGGTGGATGTATCCGTTTGAGCGTTACATGTTCCATCTGAAGAATTTTTTTTAAAATTTAAGCAGAGTTGAGGGATCTATTGTCGCACAGAGCATCAACGAAGAAACTTCTCACTTTGTTGAATATTACTTTCCATCAGAAGTTCGAACGAAAAGTCGACGGCCATCTTACCATGATGATCGAGGCGAGAGACTGACTTATGTCGTGGTTGTCCCTTAGTTATTTGTCCAAGTTGGTCGGCTTAGTGGAAAAGAAAAGAAACGAAAACTTACAGAGCAGGAGCATGCACACTTACATATGTATATTCTTACAAATTGTGAGGATATTATGGAACATGGAAGGTATGAAAATTGATTTTTTTTACAATATAACTATTAAAATCTTAGTTACATATTTTACTCTCACTTGGTTTTCTTACAGGATTTACATGGCGATAGTTTGTAGTTACTATCTGAATAAGACAGAAGAGAAACTTGAATCCCTTAAAGAGAATGATTTCGCGTGTTGGTTGCTATATTATATAAGTTTGTTAATTTTTGACTTTCCAATATTTTTTAAACTTTTATTAACTTCTTATTAATTGTTTTAGGTTATTGAAGGAATAAACAGTGGACAAACATTTCCATCATGGTTAGTAGAGTTCGTTAATGGTCCAAACTATATTGTGGCTTCATATCCTAGGTATTGCACTAGGGGATATGCATTTAAGGTTTACGATGAGGGAAGTACGAGGACAACATCTGATTATGGGATTTTTGCGAAATCTGGTGATATTGTTTACGACGGCATTCTTCAACAAATATTAGAAATCCACTACCTTGGAATGTTGAACTTAAGATGCATAATATTTATGTGCGATTGGTATGATCCATTCGTTGGACGTGGTGTTCTAGTTAAGAAATTCGGTATTACATCAGTACATTCAAGACGGAGATTTGTCAAATATGATCCATTCATCCTTGCATCACAAGCAGATCATGTATGTTTTAGTTATATTTTTATTAATATTTTCCAAGTATTAATATGATCATCGTTCATTCACAAGCATTTTCATCATCTGTTTTAGGTTTACTACATTCCATACCCTCGAGTTACAAGGTTGTCAGACCCTTGGATCATAGTAACATCAATTAACCCAAGAAGAAGAATTTACAGAATTCCTGAACATAATGATTTGCAACCAACCGTAAGTGGGCAAATGGATCCACCAGAAGCTTCTTTGATTTCGATCTTGGTATCGATTTCACAGATATCATCACCGATATAGTGCATTCAGACTCAAAGGAATCACACGGCGAGTTTTCTGTAGATTCAGACTCAATTCCTTCTGATGGATCATCAGAAGAGTATGAATAGTTTATATATTTACAAATTTATGGATTGTTAATGTTTTCTTATTTTTTGGATTATTGAATATTAAAATGTTTCATTTTAATTATATAGGAAATCCTAACCCAAACCTATTTTTAGTGAATTTATATAGTTTTAATTTTTAAACCAAATTTTAGGAAATAATTTCTATAGGAAATCCTAACCAAGACCAAATTAAAGGAAATCCTACATATAGTTTTAAATTAACTATATATATATATATTAAAATATATTTAACTTATGAACAAAAATAATAATAATTTCAAAGATCCGTTTGGAATCCGTCAGAAATTTCTGACGATTTTTGACGGATATATATGTATATTTATTTATTATATAAGTCATGTAAAAACCTAAATCCATTGGAAATATCCGAAGGATTTCCAATGGATTTTCGACGGATCCTTTAAATTATTATTATTTTTGTTCATAAGTTACACATTTATCACATGTTTATATCTTCTGATGGATTTCTGACAGATTTAGGCTTTCATGTTTAAATTACAAAGTTTTTTACATGTGATCCATTGAAACATCATTTTTATCTTAATACTAAAACATTTAAAACAAAATAGCCATTAAAACCTCTTAGAAAACAAAATTACAAAAATTTCGTTTAAGAGTTAAGTGTTAGATAACGAATCTTATACTTGAAGTTGTATATGTATGAAACATGTTACGAAATAATTAGTTTGATAATTTTGATGCTCAAGAAGATGATTTAAACATAATTCACTAGGAAAATGTGTAATATAACATATATAAATCCATTAAATAGCAAAACGATTGAAAAATATGATCGAAACCCTAAATTCGTCAGAAATCCATCAAAAATTTCTGTCGGAAACTTACTTTTCGTCTCTTGCAGTTACCAAAAAAAAATTTAATTAAATTAATTTCCGACGGATTTATCCGTCGGAAACCTGTTATAAATATATTGACCTTCTTCTTCGCAAAAATCATCCAAAAATGTTTCATAAACCTCAAAATCACTCTCAAATCTTGTGTAAAACTTCGGATTTCTCTAAACCTCATCACATATGGCCATTCTCCCTAATAACACGTAAGTTTCTTTGATTTTCAAGTTTATTGCTAAATCATGTTAGATTTTAGGAATTATATTGTTAGATTAGTGTGTTAGGAGATAGATTTTTGGATTATGAATTGATGTTAGGAATTAGATTGTTAGATAAGTGTGTTAGGTTATTAGATTTAAGTTTGAGATTGTTAAATTTAGGAGTAAAAGTGTTAGATAGTTAGATTTGTACATTTCAGGAAAAAGTTAGATATTTAGGATTTGAAATTGATTTAGGAATTATGTTGTTGATTTTGATGTAGGGTTTAGGTTGTTAGATTTTGATTAAAGGCTTTTTATGAATTAATTTTAATTTAAGAATTTTTAGAATTTTTATTAATTTATGTATTTTTATGATTTTTATGATTTTATAAATTTTTATGAGTTTTTCTAAATTTTTATGAGTTTTTCTAAATTTTTATGAATTTTTATGAATTTTTTTATTTTTTTTAGAATTACAATCATTACAGTGCTTCACTGGGAGTTCGTCGTACGAGGCGAGAAACGAGTTCCAGATACTGTACCGGAGACTACACTGGCGATGAACCCGACTCCAAAGCCAACTGAGATGTCCATAGAAGACTTTGCTTCTCAACCGGACCGAGATCACCACCCACCTTCATCCGACGAATCGTGCTAATAGAGCTACTTGGTAAGTTAATATTTATTTCATTTAGATTATTTAAGTTTTCTATAATTTATATGTTTCATAATATATTTTCAATATTTATTCTTTCCAGGTTTAATTTCTCCAATACCAGGATTTTGAAGACGATCAAGAACATGATTATCGGGATGTTAAAGCATCCGTACGAGAAGTTTGCGAAGATGCATGTGGAAGATCGTGAGTTGTGCCTTAAGATGTTTGCGGTAAGTTTTAACATTCTTTATTTTTTAATAATTTAATATATTCCGTTGTTTATGATTATCCAGAATTAAGTTTTAATAAGTTTTTATAATTTTGCAGCAACAATTTTTCTGGAACCGTGAATTTACAGTCTTAGTAAGGAAGGAGTTTGAGAAAAAAAGCTGGAATCGTCTATTCCAGGAAGCTTAACGAGTGGAAGGCGAATTGGAGAAGTGAGCAGATCCCAAAGGAGTTCATTGGGAACGCAATCCTATGGAAAGGGTTTGTCGACTATTGGAACCAGAAGGAAACGGCTCGGATCTCCACAATCCAATCTACCAACCGGATGAGCAATTGGAAGGGTAAAGGGATAGCGACCCATAACTTATGCGCTACGAGCAAAGTTTCCCAGGAAGAACAACTCGTAAGTTTTTTTTATGTCTTGAATTTTAATTTTAATAATAGATAACTTATATTATGTATTGTTATAATTCAAACAAGATGGTGTGCGTCTCTCACACCTTAGGTTGCTAGAAGATGCGCATATCAACCGCAAGACCAGTGAGATTCAAAATCCGGTTGCTCGGGAAGTCGTCTAGAACGTGAAGAAGTTCGGCAAGAGAACATCCTCTCTCAACTGCTCGTTGTAGGAGAGGCTCCACAAGAAGTGTCAACGGAGCTGTGGAATGACTTGGTCTTACAAGAAGTTCATATTTTTGTTCTTTATCGTATTATCGATAACTAACATATATTGATATGTACTGACGGATTTCCGATGGATAGCCATTTCCGATGGAAATTCTGATAAAATGCTATCCATCGGAAATCCATCTGAAAAATCTGATGGATTTCCGACGGACTGATGATTTCCAATATGTTATAACCGGCGGTTATATCCATTAAAATGTCGTCGGAAAGGTTATTTTTCAACGATATTCCGACAAATATATTTGTTAGTTTTCCAATATTTTCTTGTAATGTGTGATTAAATAAAGTCCGAACTATCATTCAATTCTCAAATTTTGATAAATCATTTTCTCTGATTATTGAATGTCCTTAAACGGTCATTGCTTTCTCCATATTCATTCAATAATTAGTTACGGATCGGAGCCAAAGTGGTAAATTGGAGAAAAAATTCATGTGAGAGAGGTTAGGTACGTAAACCGAGTCGAGCACGTCTCACAAAACGACACTTGTTCTCTTCGTTACCAACTACAAATAGCAAACTCAAGACCGTCAAGCATCGGTTCCTATACAAAGTCAATAAATAATTCTACACGTAAAAGAAATTAATGGTCATACATAGGAGACTATAATTAAGCACATAAAACTATATAGTAAGCTAAAAAAACGCACGTGGATTCAACAGTTTAAAATTGCATTACGACAAGAAGTTGCCAAGAAGTCCAATTATATACCGCCTACTTTGACATAATTTCTGCCAAAAAAAAATTGCCATAAATTCGTGTTCTCTATTTTTGTAAAGTCTCTTTAGTTTTCAAATATATATAATTAGTTAGAATCAACCAAAGGCTGAGAGTAAATTTTTTCTTTCTCATTTCAAACTCATGCTAACGTGGCTCCATGCATGCAAAAGATGACGTAACAAATATATATTTTCACGGAGGCATTTCTTCCCTTCGGTGTATTTGGACGGCTTTGCCATGATTTATGTACGAATAATATCCCTTTTCTAAAAAGAGAATCTTAGACCGTAAGAATATTATGACCATTTACGAAACTAATGTCACCAATACGAAAAACCAAATTTGTGTACATTGATGTCAAAAGTCTTCTTTTGTGAGGTTAGCAGGAAACTACATTTGTGCACATCTACATATATATACAAATACATATGGAAAAAATGCCTATATATTTTGGAATATTTACTTTGTGTAAAATCTTTGCCTAACTCCTTTTTCTCAAGCTTTTGACAAAAATGTACATAGAACCTGGCTTTCGATATCATATGCGTATAGACTAAGATTTTATATCTCTCATATACCAAATTTATAAACACACATATATGTACACGCATGCCTCATAGTTTGACTGAGTTTTTTTTTTGGTACCATACACTTTCACGGGTGTTTTTTTTCTCTCTTCTTTATTTGCACAATCAATGCTCTTACATTAACCTACATTTTGTTAACTTTCAATGGTAATTGCTTATTAAAAGGCAAGTTGAAGTTCGAATTATAAAAAGAGTAAACAAGAAATCTATTGCATCCATTATCAAACAAAAAAAGAAAGAAATATACTGCATTTCATTTAATATAAATATATAAACAGCGACGTTGGCATGAAAAATGTCAGGAAGGTTCGTTTCAGTTACTATTAATTATTATCATAACAAATTTCGTGGAAGACAATGTATAAAAAACAATGTAACCGTACGTGTTTTTTCAGAAAAAAATTACAAAACTTTTAACCGAAAGAGAAAATCGAAATTCAATATCATAGTTTTTTAAACGTGGTTTCTAAATGAATTATACTGTCGCTTTCGTATGTCCTTTTCGTGGAAGGAGGTGTTAATTTTCGTGAATGGTTTCGTGAAGTTTCACAATAAGCCAAAACGAAGCTGACTCATTTACACTCAGTTTCTTATTTAATTTCTCGTAAGTAAAGTTATAAACCAATACCTAGATGGTCCACAAACTAAAGAAAATAAAATAAACTAATAAAGTATAAGCTTTAAATAACTAGTCCTTCATGGATACCAAAAGATAAATTTAAAATTAGCGGATACATATTAATATAACGCCGCAGAACAATACTGTATAAAACTGTTGTATAAGGATACGACAGCATCAATAAAGTTTCAAGAGATTATAATCGTATTCTTTGGTAGGAACTGAACATTTTAAGTTAGAGAGTACTTTTTTGAGCATTTAGTCACTATAAGAATCAGACGATTATATATGTTTGAAATGAAATACACTTCGGAAATTAGTTGGTAATTTTGATAGATTTTTGAATGCTTTGTGACGGTTAAATATCCGTCAAAAATTTGTCGATTTCGATAATCTGTCGGAAATTTTTTTACAATAAATCTGTCTGATATTTGCTGGAAATCCGTTTGTAACTTTTTCTATGGGTAAACTGATAGATTTATAACGAATATATTTCCAAAGGATTTCCAACGGTTCTATTCCAACAGATTTCCGACATAAGTATTTCCAATGGATACATATTTTATTTTATTTTAAAATTTTTTAATTTAAAATACAAATAATTTTTTTAATTATGATTAAAATTAATATGAAATTTTAAAAAAATTTAATTAAATTAAAAACAAAAAAAAAGAAATTATGCAAATAAAAATAAAACTTATTCAAAATAAAAAAAAGCATAAAAAGTATTTAAAACAAATAAATAAAGATAACTAATTTTGCGGTAGTGGTGGCGGTTGCTGAAACGTTCGAAAAAATACATCCATATGCGTTCACATTGTTTTAAGTTTTTTCTTCTCTGATAGTCGCTCTTCTTTGATTGTTTTGAGTTGTTCTTGATCTGATAGTCACTGCAACAGCTATATAGTGGTTGTTTCGCTGCATCTAACATATCAAAAAAATTTGTGCTTCTACATTTATTTCTTCAACCTTATCTCCATCATAACCGGCCGACTATATATTCTCTCTAAACACATCATTCACCATCTCAACCGTACCTACACCTACATCTACTTTCGTTCTATCTTCTAAGCTATCCGCAGCATATGGTTCAATAGTACTACCATAATCATAATTTGTTTCTTCATGTAAATACAAAATCTTATAACCAGTCATAAATCCATTGATGTACAAGTGATGTCAAACTAATTTAACCTTAACATTATGATAATTATAGAACATTGATATTTCATCTTACCACTTTTTTATCTCCCTGTTGATTTCTGGCCAATTCCATGAACTCGCATATATCTCATGCATACTCATCTTCAGTAAATTCGACTTCAAATCCATCAAAGGTTAGTCCATTTATGACAAAAAATATCTGCCAGAAGACACATATTTCCAAATTTTTGGTTTTAATAATGATTTGTGTTGTGATTGAACGAAAAAAGTGTGGAAACATATATATAGAAGATCATTGCCGTCAGAAATCCGTTGGAATGTACAAAATTCAAATGGCTATAACAACGGTTATATTAACATTTGTATTTACTGACATATTTCTGATGGATTTCCGATACTATGCGTCAGAAATCTATCTAATAGTATGAACGTTAATATAGCCGTTTGAATTTAGGATATACCGATGGATATATGTTTTCCGTTGGAAATCCATTAATAAATTTTCAACGAAAACAAAATCGTCAGAAATCTATCGAAAATTTATAACGGATTTCTGACGGTTTGAAATTCTCACAAATCCGTCGCATAATTGTCAGAAATTTTTGAGAGAATGAAAATTCGTCGAAAATTTCATCAGCTTTGCGGTAGTTTTCTTGTAGTAAACTTTTTTGTTAAAAGATATATGGTAGGTCTTTATTATTATTAAGCAGGACATTTTGAGCTTTTTACCACCCAACTAATTTATTCAAAATGAATGTAGTTGTCGAATAGTTCACTTACCAAATTTTCTAATAAACGTAAAACGTGACACCAATTTGACTGCCCCAATGAAATAATTTAGATAATTCCGCATTTCAGAGAAATCAATCCCTAACCTACACCAGTATTCTAAGTGGGAATCATTAGATCACCACCACTTTGTTTATGGTAGGTCTTTTGAGCATTTATTTACATTATATAATTTACAATTGCACCAACTCATTAAAAATTAGTCGTGCATTCTTTTATTTTTAGTATATTTATGCATATATATAAATTCTGCACTGTCTTTTTCTTAAAAGGAATATAAACTGTCTCTGGATTCATCTCTCATATTTCTAACAACTCAAGCAAGATTTCAAATTTTCAACATTGATATCTCCTTGTAGTTTATCAATTTTTTTTATATAATCTCCTCGTGTGAAGAAAGTAGTTGTGTCTCTTTGATTATATATTGTTGGAACAATTTTTTTTTTAATTATTAGATAGATTTAATTTGATTTAAATACTAAATGGATACAACATTGGATCAAACTGGTAAAGCCCTACAAAATTTAAGAAACAAGAACTAAACACGGAAGGGCTCATTCTCATGATTAGTTAGGTAAGGTACTGTTGATTGGCAGTGTCACGATTAATTAACGCCATTGGAAAATTTCCTTGGAACCATAGCTGGAATAGGTCCAAAGTAGCACAATGGAATGGGATCAATAAGAAGAGAACAACCAGAGTGCGGTCGATAGCTTTAAGAATTTAATCCTGGTCGCAAAAGGGTTTGTTGTGTATTTTATTGTTGCGTTATCGCCAAAACTCATAGATTATGATGTGCCATAGAAAAATTAGAAGCCTGTTGGAGAGGCTGTTTCTGTTGAGATTGAGGAACCAATCGATACATAATGCCAAATTGTTGGAGATATTTAATTCTACGCAATTTAAATTCCAAAAGATACCAATGTGAAGTTGGTTTAGTGGTAATTTTTTGTGGGTCAAGACCAAGAAGATCACGAGTTTGATTTCTGTTGAGAGGAGTTTTAATTTAACATTGGTTTGGGCTCTGCCCCAGGGGGATTAGGAACCCATGAACTCTGAATTTCCTACTTATTCAAAAAAAAAAAAAATAAAATAAATAAATAAATCAAGAGATATAGTTTAACAAGTAGTGCTAAACTTTATCGGTTTGATACTATTTATTATGTAAATTCTATAACTCCACTTTAGTTATCTTAACTGTTTTAATTAATATATACATTAACAAAAAAGTAATTACATAACCTAGTAAAAAGTTCGACTTATAACAACCCGGTAAAGAATTAGTTTAACAATTTATATCGAGATCTAGAAACCAACTTTCATGTTTTTTATATTTGGTTTGTTTAGTCTATGCACTGTCGAAGCAAAAAGTAAATGGTCTTTTGTAATCCAAACTTTACACAAAAATGTCCATTCATTTCTACGTTTTACTGTTTTGTGAGAGAAATTTAAAAAAAAAAAATTGTTACCACCAAAACTCGAATTCTTGAACTTTAACCAGTTTAATGGGTGTCTGATCTATAACCATCATCAAGCATTATAACATTATTTGAATTTATAAACCCAACCTAAAAATTAAAATCAACATACTTATAAAACTATGATAATTACTTTTACAAAACCAAAACAATACCCAGATCAGATTGGTTTAGTTTGACATTAATTGAATTGGATTGGTTTAACATACATTAGATTGGTTTAGTTTGACATATATTAGATTGGATTGGTTTAATATATATTGGATTGGTTTAACATATACCTAGAAACAGATCGAGTCTTCGTCTTCCCTATCTTCTCACTTCCTCATCGGTGCTCCATTTTCAGATGACACACCACCGCTTCAATGGCGGATCCGCCATCATCTTCCTCCTATTACTCCTCACAACAACTTCACATCTCTCTCTTCTTCTCTCAAACAATCTCTATCTTCATCTTCTTCATCTCACCAGTTCTCATCTCTCGCCAAATCTCCATCTTTTTTAGGTGTTTCATTTCTGGGTTTGATTGTGAATCGAGAAATCGGATTCAAATCCAGTTTCATATATCATTTGTTGGCGTTTCCGGAGATGACACTTACACTCCCTCGGCGTCAGATAGCTACCAATGGATTCTCGGAGAAGGTTGGGCTCGGTGGTTTTCGTGCGGTTTTCAAAGGAACATTACCGGAGATGGTGGTTTGATTGATGAGTTTTAGTTTAGTTTCGGCTTAGTTTGGTCTCGTTTGACTTTGATTTGTGATGTCTTTGTTCCGCTAATCGCAAAATGCTTCAATTCTCCACAGCCGTCAGAGAGAACCCTACCGGGTTGAGATGATGAGATTGGATCTGAGGGTTCTTTAGGGTTGGATCTGGGTTTGTGTCGTTGTTGGTGGCTGAACTCACGAACGTCGGAATGAGTTTGGTTGGAATAGGGGATGATTTTTCATTGGCTTTCGTGGTTCTTTTTCTCCGTTCCAATTCCGGTTTTGTAACTCGGTTTAACCAATTACATCTATATCTGAATCTTTCAAGAATCCATAGCCGACGTTAATAAGTTGATAACCGGAATTCGAAAACCTTGGAGAAAATCTTAATCAAAAGATCAAAACCCAAATGGGTTTTAATTTGGTTTGGTTGATTTTAAGTTGGGTTCGATTTGGTTTGGTTGATTTTAATTTGGGTTTCGAAGACCATAATCCAATTGGATTGATTTTAATTTGGATTGGTTTTATAAATAAAATAGAAAAAATGGTACATACATAAAAAAAAAATAGTAGTGTTTATAAATTAACATGGTATGTTAAATAAAGATGTTTATGGATCAACGGGTAGAAAACATAAAATTTTGAGTTTTAGGGTTCGATTCCCAGATATAACACATAAAAAAAATTTTAAACTTGCAAACAAAAAACGACGTCATTTATAACAGATCATTACATTGGTTGAATCAGCATCGTTAATGGTTGACTAACACTCATTAACGATAACTATAATTTTGATACTATAACTTAACATCGGTTATAAAATTCAAATATTACATATATAAAATATAATTTACCATTATTATAAAATATATAAATAATTTGGTACGTAAGTGTAAAATTTGGGTTCAAAAAAAGTCATTTACCAATCCAACCAAGCTCGAATTTCTTAAAATACTATTCTCTTAAGTTCTAACGATAATAATTAAAATATATTTTAGCGAAGAAAGGAAGGGAATAGACAGAGAACGCAACTTGCACCAAAAGCTACCACTTTAGCAAATCACTCATTTATTAAATATCACATCTATTCACATCAAAACCTTATAAGAAAATTCATATATATATATATATACAATATTAAGTGTACTTAGCTCTACTAATTGTTGTTGTTTTCGAAAGAGTCAAATGAGTTTCATTACAGTAACCAACGTTTTATATTGACTTTGATTCCCGAACTCTTCAACTAACATAAAAACAAAAAATCTAAATAACACGAAAAATAGACATTTAGAAAAATCCATAATTTGTTGTAGCAAATGGTCTAATCTTATATATTAGATACAATTTTTCCTTAGATTATTTTTTCATTACCTCGATTTTTACTTTCATAAAAGTTTTTCTATATAACATATTTTAATATAGCATGCTATTAACGGAATTAGTTAAAATGATATCGTTCCAGTGGAATTTTAATTCGAGTTAAATACTAATTTAAAAAAATAAAATTAAATGTTATGAATTTGCTACAAATATCATCAAATGTTAATCCAAACTTCTGAACCATAATCTAGTTATAAAAAATTAAATTCTAAAAATTCGGTATTGGCTTCTATTTTAAAATTTTTTAATTTGTATCAACCTCAACTTTAAAACTAGGAATATGCGACCAAAAAAAGAAAAAAACTAGGAATAAAATAAAAATAAAATAAAAATAAAAAATCGGAATGATGTGGCAGGTGAAGTACAAGGAAGGTCTTTCACTCTTTAGAATGTTTATAAATTGACCACACATTAACTCTATTATCATTATATGTATTAAGACTTGACAAATAGTCTTTCTCACACCAAACCCCTTTCCTTTCCTCTGTTTCTCAAACCTTTCCTCTGTTTTTTTCCCCATAAGCCCCTAAATGACAAACCATAATGTCTTAATCTCCGATGGAACCCTCGGAGTAGCCGTTAGGGTTCCGGTATCGAACCAGTCTCTTTTTTCTCCCGGCAGTGGCCGATACATCAGCATTCCAGGGAAGAAACTTGTACAAAAGCTAGAAGCCGACCCGAGCCAAACCCGGATCAACTCTTGGATCGAAGCTATGAGAGCTTCTTCCCCAACCCGAACCCGACCGGGGAATATTTCCTCCCTCCCGGAGTCTGATGAGGAGGATGAAGACTCTTCTTGGATAGCTCAACACCCTTCAGCTTTGAAAATGTTTGAAGAGATAGCTGAAGCTTCGAAAGGGAAACAAATCGTGATGTTTCTTGATTATGACGGTACATTATCACCCATTGTTGAAGATCCAGATCGTGCTTACATGACTCAAGAGGTTTGCTTCTCTTTTACCTCTTTTTCCACTGTTTTCGGGCTTTCGGTGTTCTAACAACTCTTGATTCTCAGATGAGAGATGCAGTGAAAGGCGTGGCTAGATATTTCCCAACTGCGATTGTTACCGGAAGATGCCAAGACAAGGTACGTTTTATCATTTGGTTCTCAATCTATTATAAGAAATAAGTTAAAAGATTAGTCTTCGTTTCGGATATAAATCTTTTTTCTTTTCTTTTTTTGGGTCACAGAACAATACATTAATTTGTACGAATCCGCAAAAAAACTCACAATTTCCTCCGTTTTTATTTTTGGTAGGTTCGTAGATTTGTGAAACTCTCTGGACTTTACTATGCAGGTAGCCATGGAATGGACATCAAAGGACCTTCCAAGAAAACAAAACATAACAAGGTATTATACATAAATATATTTATTTATTTATATATGTAGATTGACAAAGAGATCTATATTAGGGCTTAATGTTTTTTTTGGGACAATTACAGAACAATAAAGGTATTCTTTTCCAAGCGGCGCATGAGTTCTTGCCCATGATTGACCAGGTCTCCTATCTTTTTTCTACTTCTCCATATTATTATTACTTAGAAATATGAATCCTTTTTTATGTATTTGCGTCAAAATCAAGCCAAATAATATAACATGTACGAATCTGTTAAACAGGTCTCCAAATGTCTAGTGGAGAAAATGAAAGACGTAGTAGGAGCAAGCGTCGAGAACAACAAGTTTTGTGTCTCCGTACATTACCGTTGTGTTGATCAAAAGGTAAAAAAAAACAAACATTTCTTTATTTTCTTACCTTTTTTTTGAAGTCTAAAACGTAATTATAATGTATGGTTGATTTGAAATGATAGGACTGGGGATTAGTAGCGGAACACGTGACATCCATATTGAGTGAATATCCGAAACTGAGGTTAACACAAGGAAGAAAAGTTATAGAGATTCGACCAACCATCAAATGGGATAAAGGCAAAGCTCTTGAATTCTTGCTTGAGTCCTTAGGATTTGCTGACTCTAACAATGTTTTGCCTATTTACATCGGAGATGATCGTACGGATGAGGATGCTTTTAAGGTATATATTTACCATCTGCAATACACAAATTTTAAACGTAACTAAGGGGTTAATTTTCTTCATATTATCAATATTTATAACTCCTTTTTTTGTAGATTTTATAGTATTTAATTAAACTATTGGTCTGGTGTAGGTACTTAGAGAGAAAGGACAAGGCTTTGGTATACTTGTGTCCAAAGTTCCAAAGGAAACGAGTGCTACGTATTCTCTACAAGAACCTTCCGAGGTAATATTAATTTAATTTTTTTAATTTAATATTATTATTCTTTTATTTTTCTGGAGGAATAACTTTTTTTTTAATAATGTTTTGAGCAGGTAGGAGAATTTTTGCGACGACTGGTGGAATGGAAACAAATTGCACTCGGAGGAAGATAGCCAGTTTCCTGACATTAATTATTTCACTTTAATAAATGAGTTATTAGTTTTCACATGCAACAAAATTGTTGTACGATTTATGTTTTCTTGTTCTCTTTCCTTTTTATTTTTCAGTGATTTCTCTCTTACTTAACAAAAATGTAAGTTTGTAGAAAATCTATTAACAGAAAGAAAAAATGTAAGTTTGCAAGTACTATATTTATTTCAATCATTCGTCTCTATTATCCATTCGAATTATATATATAGATATAAATCAGATACTTTATTTGGAAAAAACCAAAATAATCGTGAGATCAAATTATCTAAATCTACTTTCAAATGACTTATATAATTATGTGTTTATACTGATGGACAACTAATAATAATGTATTCTAACAGATTTTGCGGTTATTTTAGTTTTGGTATTAGTGGATGTAGTTTTAGAAAAAACGATATTTTAAATGTGTTAAAAATTTTGTTCAACAATAATTCAATGGTGATTCTACATAACGTAAATCAGCTCTTTCAAAACTAACATTTCAATTGCATGGACTCGACAAAACTAAATTCGACTAACTAAAATTTAATTAAAATGTACCCTATCATATACACAATATCATGTGGAGGTACACTTTGGAACCTAAAGGAACGCAACTTTCTTAAGAAATATTTTATTTCAACCAACAGAGCAAATGAATAAGATAAAACAAATTGCCATGTTTCTAAAATGCTTTTTTAATATAAAAAGTGACACATACTTTTTAAAATGATTTTTGCAGACCGTAAAAAATAGTGTCTTTGTCAAAAAGCTTGGACTTGCCCAAAGCCTTAGCTTGCAAGCATCCATGTCACCAACTTTTATAGTAGAATTTACCTCTCTTTTTTTGTACAAGAAATATTGTAAATATTTCCACCTTGGATTTCCCGTTCAGCTATTACTTTACCACTACATTATATTAACTAGATAAATAGTAATATCAAATGGTGCGGTTTGCGTAGGGTGGCATGCATCAACATTGGAGTTTAGTAGAGAATACAGAAACAAATTAGCTATAAGCATATAGCTCTCTAATTATCTACATTCCTGACATAGGTAGCGAGTTGGGTGATGAAGATTCACTTGTGAAACATGTGAAAACAGAAACAAATTAGCTATAAGCTTTTAGTTCTCAAATTATTTTGTAAGCTGTAAGAGCCCATAAATATTTCTCTCTACAGATTTAATTTCAGTTATAAAAGTAAACCTTAAAACCAACCAAAAAAAGAAGAAAGAAATTTGAACAAGTTGGAATGATGATGATGATAACAAAGTATATGATAATGAAGCTATTGAAATTTGAAAAGTTGGATTTGGGGATGCTCCCGTTTGAATGTAAATATATTACAAGTGGCATAAAGATCCATGTGAGATCAACTGTATTTTCTATTTTTTCCTTAGTTGAATATGATTGACCACTTTACATTTCAAGTTAATTATCTCCCTGTCTCCACTTAATTTTCTTAAAGTAAAACTACATACATTTCAGTGTTTAATTTATAGCTCATCATTCAACTATATTCATAATTATATTTTTAGTGGGTTTATAACTTCCGATCAAAGTTCGTTATGATTAATTCGTACAATAATAAAAAAGGGTAGTTTTATGTGAGAGACCAAATTTCAACTAAGCAGAGGAGGCGAAACCCACCTTCTAAAGTTCATGTGTATACACACACATACACATATAAGCATGATTTTTGAAGAAGTTAGTGGATAAACATATTAAAAACTAAAAAGAACAGTAAAATTGGATTGAAGAGGTTTTATAATGAATGGCGCCAAGGAAAAAAGAAATTTATTCATAACAAAAGTTTAAGATACTTTTATCACATGTGTAAAGATAAAAGCAAAAATAAAAAGAAGAAGAAATTGCCACCACTTTGAAACCCACATCATTGATTTCTTTACTTGAAATAAACTAAGTGCCATAAACTCCAATTATTGATTGAAAATATAGACTTTTGGCACGAATTTTAGAAGTTCACGGGGTACCTACACATCCATATAAACCGTTCCCACTCTTATGACAATTTTCTTCACTATCTTTAACCTTTCCAAGTCATTTCATGTGTTCACTTTATTTCCTTCACTCACTAAGCCCTACCCAAATCTGCCTTTACGTATGCATATCTTGGTTCTCTAGGAAATGCACATGTTATAGAGTCTTTGCAAATAAATACATAAATAGAGATATTGATGTAGCTATGTATGTACCATTAAGTAGATATTGATTGGATGGTCCTATGTTTGCTTTGTTATAATTTTTATATTAATATATTGGTGGTCCATCAATTAATCACATGTACGAAAAGTTGATTCTAATTCCTAGGGCTATGCACTAATCTCACAAATCTTTCATTCGAGAAACATGTATCCAAGTTACCAGCATCGTATTAAAGTACCTACATTAATCAAAGGAATAAGAATATTTATTTTGGAAAAGTGAAAGTAAATTATTGATTATTGAAAAATAATTAACTTAAAAAAGGTATATTTATTAACATTTTCACGATCTTTCCCAAATCTGTCGCCCTTTTGAAATTATTTCGTGTCGTCATCTGCAACGCCTCACATACTAAACGCTAAGTCGCTAAGAGGCTGTGTATGCATTAATGATTAGCTAGGTTCTCAGGAATACTTATGCATATATGTATCAGTATGTATATGACTGCATACACTGTTTTTGTTTTTATCCTTCATAACTTCCTAGTGCACTCATCATATGCATAAGGCCAAGAAACAATTAAGGTTGTAGGAGTTTAGGTTTATTTTATTTTTGTAAGCTTTATCATATTCATATTAAAAATTTATTCCGATAAACAAGTACTATAGATTACCAACAATTGACATCATTTATCATCTCTAATATGTTTAAAAATCGTATATATTGAACTAGTTGAATAAAGTTTATATATTGATAATAATAATGTTTTGTATAACAAGCTGTATAGGTTAATTTCAATCTAGAAAGTATAAATTGGACATCAATATCTAGTAAGCTCCAATACCTTGAATCAATGGACATAAAACATAAGTTGCATAGTTAACTAGTGTTATTTGAATCATCAACCAATGAAAATGAGATGATACAAATAATCATGTGTATTGTGTATAATAACTTCTTTTAAAATGGTTTGGAGTTGATTCCAATGAACTCAAGTATGGTTGGGATTCTTAATCTCTGTTATAAAATAATCACAAGTAATTATAGAGATTAGGGGAACTAATTAGAGGTTCCAAAGTGTTGTCTGTGGAGATCATTTAGAAAGAATATACACGTGTCAGACTTAAAGGATGGTCCCCTCCTCCTCCCACATCGGAGCTTTCGTCGATTATGTCTCTAATTTTTCTATTCAGATTTGGTACAAAACATGTAATTACCTAATAATATTTTATACGAACGAAAATTTTTGTATAAAAAAATCAATTGTTTTTATTTTGAGCCCCATAGTTTTTGTTTCCAGTCAAACCAAGAAAATTTTTGATATCGGTAGCATTCATTGGTTATGGCTAATCATTAATAGACTTGATCTTCTCCGGATCTATAGACACTATTATGTGTCCGAAAAACCAAATATTCTTTATCAAAAACTGCATTTACTTAGTTTGACAAACAACTTACGCTCTCTATAGAATGTATGATATTATGTACAACCGCATGAGGGAATGGACTAATAGACTAACTGATGTCTACAGTTTCCAACTACTTGTTGAATATCTTCCCCAGACTTAGATTTTCTCTCGAATCTTTGTAAACTGCTCCAACTTTCCCTAAATTGATCAATGGCACCCATATTTATTCACGCTATTACTACTTATCTATTCCATTTTTTATTTTTATGGAGATATCAAACTATCGAATATATATGGTTCATTATGTGTCTAGATTAGGTTTGGGCAAACGGTTTTTTTAGTTAATCGGATCAGTTTATTCGGTTAGAGAAAATTTTAGTTTGTGGAAAATTCCACCGAAATTGAACCGAATTGAAGACTTATTCGGGTTGTTTATTCGGTTAGGCAAAATCGCTACCAAAAACAACCGAAATCTTGCAAATTTTGGTTAATATAAACCTAAATAGACCCAAGAGTTTACATAAAACAAAGGACAATAAGTTCATATAACATATTGCAACCATTACAGACCATTACAGACGGTGCTAATCTATGCTAGCACTACAGAAAGTTTAAGCTAGCATTACATCATGTTTAAGCAAACATTGCATCAAGTTTAAGCATGACAAAAGCTCTAGTAGTTAGTAATTTATACCAAAGTTGTTTGTAGTTACACAAAAGTATGCTAATCCGCATCAAAAAGTAGTAAAAAGAGCAGTTACAAAGTTAGTGATTCCAATCCACTGTTAAGCTTGCTTATCCGCATCAAAAGGACAAAAGAGCAGTTTCTACTACTTGTGAAGAATGAAAACACAAAATCAAACAGAGACATAACAATGTAAATCAAATCAAACAAGAAGCCTAGACCTAATCTAAACCTTAACAATGCAAAGCACAAGTAAAAAAAAAAACCTAACAAAGTACACAACAAAACATAGCTAATTCAGAGAATCATGGAGGAGCTGTCATTAAATTCCGTGAATCTACACAAGAAAAAACAGAGTCAAAAAAAGAATGACAACTCATTCACAACAACCATCTCATTAACTAATCTCCTAAACATTTGTGGATCATACTTAATAACCTTCAAATTTTCGTTACTATCCCCACTAACAACCTTATGTTTTTTGTTCTCATCATAATCTTTGTACTGCTTACATCTACCTATGTGACCTATCATCGGATTAGTGCCTACAGTTTTAGAATCACAACTAATCTCTACACCACAATACTAATCTCTGCATCACAGATGTTGCCAGATATATGCTCTTTTAGCATATTTCTTCCGTGGTTTTTGTGGCTTAGCAGAAGTAGAGGCTGAGGCTGACGTGTTACACTTCTTCCCAGTATGAACTTCTTGAGGTTGAAGCGGAGGCTCCATCTCATTGTACTCTTCAGACATCTACAAAACATAAACAATTTGGATTAGCATAAACATAAAAAATCGATCGCAATTTTCATGTCTAAAGAATCCATTTGTGATTAGAAATACATTTCAGAATTCTGATTTCATTAACATGTGACATAGCCTAAAGAATCCATACATATACCACAAATGAGAACTGTGTATTAGCTCGTTTTGAGCATCATACCATCTAGATATCTCAAGGATTGACTATAAATGTAAAATATGATTAAGAGATGCACTCTTCAGACATCTACAAAATATGACCATCTTCTTAGAAAGCTAAACACTTTACTTAAAATTTAACGAACTGTCACAACTCACAAATATTTCAATTGACTGCGAATACTCAACTCTACATTGAAACCGTTTTCTACTCCTTTGTAATCAACGTGCACGAACATACACAAGATACAGTTTCGATAACCAATTAAAACCCTAACCCTAAATTAAAACCCTAATCCGAAGCCCAGTCCTAGAATAACCGATTAAAACCGTAACCCTAAACATAACCCTAAAATAAAACCTTAATCCGAAGTAAAAACCCTAATACTAAATTTCTGCAAATCGATAATCGATTATCGAGACCAAAACAGAGCTTAGTGAGCAAAGAATCAAACAAAATTGCAATTAAGGAGAAAGAATAAGATCATACCCCTAAGATATTTGCGGTTACGGGTTGAATCTCTTACGAACGGTTTGGCTTTGCTTTGGTTGAGGTTGGAGAGAACGAAATACGATGTAGAAGAGGGACATTTGATGAAAGAGAAGAGATATGGTGATGATTTTTGAGTAGATCAGAGAAAAAGATGAAGTTTGGTTGGATTCGATTTCGCCGCGCTATCGCAAGCGGCAGAGCGATAGGACAAACCGAGACCTAATTAGGTATAAATGACTAATTAGGTTTATATATATTGGTTTAAGTAAAACCAAATGATACCGATTACCGAACCGAGTAGAACCAAAATCTAAATTACCTTTTGATATGCGCCAATCGGTTTACCACAACTCAAATTCTCGGCACCGATAACCAAAATTTTCAGTTCTCTCGGGTTGGTTTTTTCGGGTTAAACCGAAAGCCCATGCTTAGTCTAGATACACATGTGAATAGAAACCGTCCTTTGTACCTTTTCTTTCTCAATTGATGATAATGATACATCATCCTAAACCTTTACGAAAAGATATGTAAAAAAAAGCAAACAAACAACCTATCCCACAATTAATATCAGAAAATTGAGTTAAAACTGAGAAAATTGAGGGAGAGAATTAATATGGAACAATATAGAAACGTGCAGTGAGAACTTTGTGTTTTCTTGATAAAATTCAAGGATAAATACATAGTCATTAGAGGAGAATTGTGGTGTTTTGATCAACGTCCATAAAAAAAGAAAAAGATAAAGGTGATGGGCCTTTGTAAAGGGCTTTAACGTCTATACAGCATATGAACACGAATAAAACACAGTTATTTCCTAAGCCAAGATTTACAGACCCAACATCTTCCTACTTGAAACGAATTGAAAATTGGGCTAACGATATATTCTCCCAACTATAACCCTTCACACAAATTTTAGGATTAGTTCTATATTTATTCATGATAATAATTTTATTACTTAAGATACAATACGAAAGTTCGAAATCTCAATATGAACAAATATTGATTTTAATCGATTTCAGGGGGTTGTAGTCGGTTTTAGTTGGATTTAGTTATAACCAAAAAAGAAATCCAATTCTAACTAAAAAAAGAATTCAATTCTAACAAAACAACCCAAAACTTTCAAAATTAATTTTACATCCCCACAACTCATCTTCTTGACAAATATGGGAATGAAATTTACATATCACCATCACCGTCTCACCTCCACCGCCATTGCCACTGATGTCATCACGTCGAGAAGACTAATACTGTTTGAGTGGTTTCTAACCGGAGACAATGGTGTAATAGGTGGTCGGGAACTGCTTTCCAACAAGAAAACATATATAAATCCCAAAATCAGCTGCCTTGAGATCCCATTATCATCATCAAATCGATCTCTCTAAAATAACTTGCTTCGTCTTCCACTGATAACTCTCTAGTCAGTTTCAACAATCAAACATGTCAAACCAACATGAATCTTCCAACTTATAATTACCCATATCTTTGATTTTTGTTTCCGATCATAATTTTTTGATTTTTATTTGGTTTTTTCAAAATTGCGATTAGGGTTTTTAGTTTGATCTCTCATCTTTAAGCTGATTTTCCCTTCTGGGTTCTTGTTTACATGAAATCTAAGAAGGATTTTAGTACTGCAATCCTTGAGAGGAAGAAGTCTCCAAAACGACTCGTTGTCGATGAAGCCGTTAGCAGCGGCAACCCAGAAAGCTTGACGGCTCAAGTTGCGGCAAACAAAGATCATCTTCTTCATCAACGGACAATTTTCCCAATTCTCCAAGAATATACGTAATCCAGAAACGAAGACAAGTTTTGGCAAATTGCCTTCTCTTTTTGCGACTCTCACTCTGCTGGTTGAGGAAGCCATGTCAGAGAATCTTCTTTTTTCTCTCTTTGGAAATCAAGACGAGGAAGATGAAGGTGTGACTGTCCAATGACGACGATGATCAGAAAAAGAAACAGAGACGTGTTCGACGGGAGATGATGATGATGTTTTGAGCTCGATCCATTCATTGATTTCGGGTCAAAAGCATTGCTGTCGTCAGACATGGTGTACGACAAAGAACTCTTAAATCAGATAGATTTGGGGTTTTTATGAATTTTGGAATTTTCGATTTTGATTTGGTTAAGTGGAAATCGGGTCGAAATCGGTACCAATTCGGGTTGAATCGGTTAGAAAATCAGTTTTCAGTTTAAGTGTCTCGGTTAATTTGTTTTTGGTTAATTAAAACCACATATTTTGTGTAATTACGATTCAAAATTTGAATTTGTAGGAAAATAGAGTTTGAACCTCTATTCTGTGGGTATTAACTCTATTTTGTGAGTATTAACCTATTTAACTTTCATTTTAAAGGATATAGAATTAACCTTAAAATTTGTGTGGATCTGATTATATAGGACCATAATTGGGGGAAGAGGGGAAATAGATTGTTAGCTCATAAAAATTGGATCAACAAATCAACATATCACTAAAACAATAAAAGTACAACAAGATCCAAATGAGCGGATCTACAAATGGCTATGATCCTCCAAAATCCTTAGATATAACAGACGAATCATTACTAACATTTAAAATATGCCAAGCTAAGGCACTACAAAAATAAATTGGCATTAATAGCTCACCAAAAACACTATTATAGGGGTTTAACAGCGTTACTACAAATGCTATGACAACCGGAACTATAATAGAGTTACTCTATACTATAGCGGTTTCTCGTGTGCTATTAAAAAATAGTTTATAATAGTATTTGTTTGCAAGCCGCAGCCGTCTGTGTTTGTCAAACGAACATGCCCATACTTGTAGCTTTTGGTTTATGCTCTGATCTCTTGTTATGTGCTATTTTATTTCATTTTATCTGAATTCTATTTTGCCCAACTAATTTATTGGATATATATATATATATAACTTTTATATTTGATAAATCATTCAAAACATATATAACACTAATATTATATTAAACAAAACAAGTCTTACAAAACATCATACAAAGTCTTATACTAACATCATTAGAACAAAGACAAACTTCTTGAAGTGAACTAGCTACTTCCACTTCTTACACTTCTTACATCAGTTTCAGTAGCGACGCCAAGATGTCAAGCTGTTTCAGTAACTCATAGTGTTTTGATGAGTATATGTTAGCAACATAATGTGATGATGAGACCTGTAGTTAAAAGAGGATTAAACTAGATTTAGTTTTTTTTCTTTTTTTTTTTTTGTCATCAAGTCAGGGCTTTAGTTTAAACGGTTGGTTTACACGCATAGTTATTGTTGCGAGGAATAGAGATATCAATCTGAGATCCAAATGCTTCTACCAAGCCCAGTAATAGCTAACCCAGAAAAATAAAACCAATAATCAAAACTTTGCAGAATCCAATTTTGCGATTGTTAGGGTTTGTAACTCATAAACAACGAGCTCCATATCTAATCACCTAACAACTAATTCAACCCTAGAGAATAGAACTCTAGAAAGTACAAATTAAATCAGCTACTCCAGTTGTTGATGTGGAGACCCAAAAAAAAGACCTAGCACTCGGATTTAAGTTGGAATGGAACACTGAATCTAAAGCGAAATAGAGAAAAGCAAAGACACAACTTTTTGAGTGATTTGAGAGTAAGAGTTCTCTGGTAAACTCATAAATTTCAGAAAAAAACTTGAGAGAGGAAGAAGAGAACAGAATAGAGAGAGAGAGAGAGAGAGAAAGAATATTGTTGTTTCGAGGCAACACCTTCAAATTGTGATTCACAGAATAAAATCACCATTTCTCAGCTTACAGGCTTATACTCTAAACGACAAACACAACAATTAAAATATAAATAGTTTTTCTACTTATTTACTTATAAAAGTGAAGACTCTTGCCCACGTGACTTTTTTTTTTTTTAAGTCTTCTTCCTAGCCACTTTTGCCGAGAACTAAACGCTTCTCATCTTCCTCATCTTCGTTAATGGAATGGCAAACATATCAATTATCCCTTGGAAGACGAGCCACCTTGTCCTCAAAGTGAAAAGAAGGAAATTGCTTCTCGATCACCTTATAATTCTCCCATGTAGCTTCAAACTCAGGTAATTCATCCCATTCATAACCACTTCTGCTCCATCCCCTGCCTCTGATCGATTGCAGTCACTTTCCTTGGTTCCACAAGCCATTCCAGATTTACCGATACATTCGGTGGTAGTTGTTGTGTCAATTGCCCAGTCGAAACTGCTTTTTTTCAACTGTCAAACGTGAAAGACTCGATGGATGACACTATTTGTTGGCAGAATCAGACGATAAGCTTCTGGTCCAATCCTTGCTGACACTCATAAGGACCAAAAAAATGTGGTGCGAGTTTCTCATTTCGCCTTGCTGTGAGAGACTACTGCCGATATGGCCTAAGCTTTAAATAAATCCAATCAAGTGGAGTAAACTCTAGGTCTCAGCGATGCTTATCAGCTGACTTCTTCATCCTCTGTTGCGCCTTCAACAAATGTCCACGCAAATCTTTGAACGGTGAATCGCGGTCCTCTAACAACTCTTCTACCGTTGCATTGGCTATCAGAGTATCATGAAAACGCATAAGCTTAGCTGGATCACGTCCTTACAAGGTCTTGAATGGACTGGTACATATGGTCGTATGATATGAAGTATTGTACCATTGTTCTGCCCAAGGCAGCCAACGAGCCTAAGTCTTGGGCTTCTTTCCCGCGAAACACCGGAGATTGGTCTCTAGGCAACGGTTAACAAATTCTGTTTGGCCATCCGTCTGAGGGTGGTAACAAGAAAACACATAAATTGCTCAAAAATATCTTGTCACAGTTAGATATAATTGATTTCGGAAATCCGTGAAGCTTAAAAACTTCGGAAATGAAAGCCTCAACCACCTCTTTAGCTGTAAACGGATGTGACAAGGCAATGAAGTAACTGAACTTTGTGAGACGATCCACCACCACTAGAATATAGTCAAATCCACTTGATTTAGGCAACCCTCCATGAAATCCATGCTTATATCGGCCCATACTTGCTGCAGAATAGGTAAAGGATTCAGTAGTCCTGCTGAGGAAAGTGTGGAATACTTATTTTGCTGGCAGGTTGGATACGCCTCAATGAACCGTGTCACATCTTGCTTCATCCCTTTCCAATAGACATCTCGAGAAATCCTTTTATACGTTTTGAGCTGTCCTTCATGTCCTCAAATGTAACTTGAATGAAACTAATGTAACAAGTTTGGAATGAAGGGAGATCCTTTAAGTAACATGAGCTTATCATCCTTGTACCCTATCCCATCTTTTACCGAGTAACTTGCATCCAAACAAGTTTCTATTTGCACTTCATGCAGTATTTTATTGAACTCCACATCTGCTTCAACGTGAGATCGCAATTCCACCATATCAATTGATAGAATATATGAGAAAATAAACTCTAGTAATTGCTCCACATGTGCTTTCCTTGACAAGGCATATGCCACTTTTTTTCCTTTTTCTGGTTTGTATTCGATGAAAAAATCCAACCCTAAAAGCTTTGTAGCCCATTTTGCTGTTCATTTGTGATAAAACATTGCTCTATCAGATGTTTCAGACTTTTCTGATCTGTGCGTATAGTGAATCGTTTCCCACAAAGATAATGTTGCCAACTTTGTACCACGGGTATGATCGCTAACAATTATTTCTTGTAGACTGATTTGGCGAAAATACTGTACCCACTCCATTCCCCAATGCATCTGTTTCAACCTCAAATGGTAGCATGAAATTTAGGAGTGCTAAAACCGGTAAAGTGGTGACCGCTCTCTTGAGAGCTTGAAAAGCACTTATAGCTTCTTCACACCATTTAAAACTGTTATCTTTAACACCTCATTCAATGGTCTTTCTGTATTCTCTAACAAAATGCCGGTAATAACCTCTTAGGTCTAAGAATCCTCTTACCTCAGTTGTGTTTTTTAGTATTGGCCAAGAGACCATTGCTTTGATCTTATTTGGATCAGTTGAAACTCCTTCTCCTGAAATAATATGCCCAAAATAATCAATGTGAGATTATCCAAAAGCACACTTCTTTCTTTTCGCGTAGAATCTGTGTTGTTCTAACAATTTTAGCAGCACTTCCAAATGTCTCATATTCTCTCTCATACTCGTATTATAGACCAAAATATCATCAAAACCACAATTATAAACTTTCGCAACATTCCCCGAAATATTTATAGATCAAAATGTCGACAAAAAAACAAAATTACAATTACAGAAAGGTTGCAGGTGCATTCGTAAGGCCGAAAGACATCATGAGAAATTCATAGTTCCCTTCGTGAGTGCAAAATGCAGTCCTTTCCACATCAGTTGCTCGCACGCAAATTTGATGATACCTTGATTTCAAGTAAAGCTTTGAGAAGAAAATGACACCTTGCAGTTCAGCTAGTAACTCTTCGATCACCGGAATTGGATACATGTTGGGTATGGTGAGTTTGTTTAATGTTCGCTAATCAATGCAGAACCTCCAGCCTCCATATTTCTTCTGTACCAATAACACAGGGTTGGAATACGAACTGATACGCGGCTATATAGTTTGTGCTTCTAGCATCTCCTTAACCAGCCTCTTAATTTCATTATTCTAAGTGTAAATGTAACGATATGGCCGCATATTCACTGTTTGAGACCCTTCTTTAAGAGTGATTGCATGTTTTCAGTCTCAGCTCGGGGGCATGCCTAATGGCATCTCAAACAAGAGAGCATGGTCCTCCAATAGTTGCTTCATCCGACAATCTTTCACCATTTCCCTAGCTTCTTCTTTTCCTTCAAACAATGTAGATAACTCAAGTATATACGCTTGTTGACTACCTTTTACCACCTTCTCTATTGAGTTCAAGGAGACTTCAGCTCGAGTTAAGGATGGATCCCCTCGCAGTATAATCCATTATCCCTCAAACTAGTAGCTAAGGGTATGCATTCCCCAATTAATTTTTGTTTTCTAAGGTAGCAAGCCAAGCATGTCATAACACCAAATCCGTTGGTCTCAACTTAAAAAGGAAAAGGAAAAAATTGGTGTTGATGTGAGTTCCTTGCACTGTTAAGTTCACTTGTATATATTTCTGTGAGCATGGTATGATTTGTCCATTCTGTACTGCAACTCCAAACCGTCTAGTTTCCAAAATTTCCAGCCCACATCATTGTGCTACTTCCGGTGAGATAAAATTGCTTGTAGCCCCTGAGTCTATTAGCACAATAACTTAATGCTCTCCAATAAATCCCCTCATTCTCATAGACTTTTCATAGTTAGTCATAAGATTGACTGAAACGATATATGCAACAGTTCTTGAACCTCATCCTCATCAGTATCAACCACATTCCTTTCTAACTCCTTTTCTCCCTCATCTTCTAGTTCCCCATCTTCATTCACTGCTATGTATTTAAAATCCCTTGACTTACACCGATGTCCAGGGTTCTATTTATCACCATAGCGGAAACGTAACCCTTTGTTCTTCTTTTATTGATCAAAAGGTTTTGTGAAATTTGTATCAACCCTCTTCTCTGGTGAATGAGAGTATTATGACTCAACATCGGAGCATACCTCACTCGTTTAAACTGGATACAGTTCTTCTGGCTTATACTCTCCTGTGTTTCGATCATAATCGCAATATCTATTATTTTGTCAATTCCAATTGGTTTGTAGAGTATACTACATGATCCTGTATATTCTGCTTCAACCCATTTAGGAACGCTTCTTCGAGAATCTCATCTGACAAGTGTGGTGCTGCTACTGTAACTTCCTCAAAAATTTTGTGTTATTCCTCAAGTCCAGCTTCTTGGTGTAACCTCATCACTTGCCTTAACACACACCCATCGTAGCTCTTCTGACAACGTTTACGTACCCACAATTAATAATCTTCCCAATCCTTCGGCACCACTTGATCTTGAATCCATCTTGTCCATATCAACGCTTTTCCTTCTATAGATACAAGAAATGTTTTTAATTTCTCATATTCTGGAGTTTGGTTCACAAAAAAACATTTTTCCACTTGATAGATCCATTCATATTGGTTGTGTCTATCAAAAGATGGAACATGTAGATGTTTCTTTAGCGAATCAGCTTTTACCTCAGTGGATCTTGGGGACAACCCATTTCCTTGCTTTGGAGGCATAGTCAGAACTGGTAGCAGCAAGATCTCCACTCATTTACTTGAGTAAGGTTTGCTCGCCGAAACTAGGGTCATGGATTTTGAGCTGCTATTGTTGTCGCCTTCTTTTTTGAGTAGTCGCTCTATGGCGTTTGTCAGTAACACTTGATGTTCATAGCTAGCCCTATCATGTGGGTCATACTCGCCTTGCCTGATCTGCCCCGCTGCGGGTTATATTTACCCGCAAACTAAGAATCCACTTGATCCGCGGATTGTAAATTAAAAAACTGCACATGCCCTGCATTATTCAAACGGATTGGCGGGTAACCCGCTTACCCGCTATGATTATGATGACTCTGAAGATCTCCAAGATGCAACAGTGTAAAGGCTCCAAATTTTATTTTATCTTTTCTTATAATAGCCAAGAATTACTTTTTTGTCTCTCTTAAAATCGTTAACATTCATAATTGAGACATAACATTCTTCAACCTGGTGCCTTTTCCTTCCGATGGTCAAAAGTTAGAGAAGACAAAAACTATGGGTTAAAACTAAAAAAAATTAAACTTGTTCAAAACATAAGATTCTCTTGTCTTAACAATATAAACATAATTTGTTTTTACTCAAAACATAATTGAAACTTAACCAAAAACAAATTACAAAGAGTTGAAAATGATTCTCTTGCCTTCTTATAATCCATTGTTGTCTCCTTTCTTCTTTTTGTTGGTGTTTGGTGGAGTTTTTCACTTTACCTGTAAATGTATTTGGTAAATAAACAAAGGTATTAAGTAATTTCAACATAAGCACTACGTAGTAAATATTACTTATGAAGCTGAAGCAAACGACTCTAATAGAGGCAAATTATCATCTTGCTCATAGGATTTAGCAACCTCTGATTCTATCAAATAAAACATTAAAATTAGTATTAGTATAACTATTAAATTATAAATAAAATATCATAATTTCTGTGTTACCAGTTACCATTGTCATATGGTTCGAAACCTCAAAGCCAATTACGAGCACATCTCAAAACTTAAAAATTTTGTGGGAGAAAACAACTTCTATACTTATTTAAGACCCATGATCCAATGCCAAAGCAGAATTCAAATTCTACCGTTGTGATAAGAATGTTTAGAAGATCATAAGCCATCCTAGATAACTCCCCAAAACGATCAGAGTTGTCTTTCCAGTAATCCAAGACATTTAAACTTGCAAACATTTCCATGTATACTAGTGGTTCTTCCAAGTACCTATCCAATGTAGATTATCCACTAGCATATACATTCTTTTAGCGAAAGTTGTGAAATGTTTAAGTTCTTTGCAGAAAAAATTATATATATACTAAGATAGTTACATCATAATTGATGAAACCTTTCCCAGCCACTGATATTTGTAAATTTTTCTGGGTGATGAAGAGCTCTTGGTTGCTGGCTTAGAATAAGCTTTAAAAAGTAGCTTTTGTTTTCTTTCACATGCTCCACCTTTTGTACAGAGGTACTCTCATCCAGATTTGTGAAACAATTCTCTAGAAGTGATAACTTAAATCTAGGATCAAAAACAACTACCATTGCAAGAATCAGAATATAATCATGCCTATACTCAATTTTGTACACTTGCATAAGTACAAATTTGAGGTCGGATAAGTTGAACCTAAAATCAGGTTAGTTATCTCATCAAATGGGTGCAGCAGCTCATAGATTTGTATCCCTAGTTCCCATTCTGTTCCTGTGGAAAGAAACTTGTAGCTTAGATCAAGGCTTTGATAACTATCAAATGTAAAACGGTATTTGATCGCTCTATCAAGCATTTTAAATGTAGAATTCCAGCGCGTTGGCACATCTAATGTTAAACCAGCCTTAAGATAATCCCAACAGAATCCAAATAGCTTGCAAAAAATTTACCACGAGCCTATGAAGCTTCAACATATTTGATACTGTCTCTCATTTTTCCTAAAGCATCACCCATCACCTTTAACCCTTCTTGAACAATAGATTTAGAATGTGGGCAGAGCATCTTACATGGAAGACTCTCTACCACATAACAAATCGTTTTGTATAACTAGTTGCTTCTTTAATATGTTTTGCATGCTATCGTTATTAGTACCATTATCCATGGTCAAAGATAATACTTTTCTCTCTATCTCCCACTCTTCCCACACCTCTACGATTTTCATAGCTAAATCTAATCCAATATGTGGAGGTGTATAACACAAAAGAACAAAATCTTATTCCTTAACTTCCAATGTTTATCTACTTAATGAGCTGTCAAACAAATGTATCATTCCATAGTTATAGCAGACCAAAGATCAGATGTGAAGGAGATCCTACCAGGAATTTCCAACAATTCTACCTTCAACTTTGAATTTTCATTCTCATAAAACTTAAAAACGTTTGCAGCACCTGTATTTTTACTTATAAACTTCACGTCAGCATTCAAATACTTCCAAATCAACCTAACTCTATCATATTCAACATAAGAGAAAGGGAGATCATGCTCAATTATGCACTTTGCTACCTTTTCACAGAAAAAACCTTGATCTATCTTTCTAGCTTGTAGTTTCCCATCTCTTGTCACTATCATTCACCTACATCACCATCTCTAAGCGTCTTATTGCACACTTGTGATTGTCAGTTATAGTTAAACGTACCTTGCTTGTGTGATTCATAAAAATAGTCTTTCGTGTAGTGGTTGCACTTAGTTCTCAGTTCATAGACACTTTTTTCGGTATGAATGCAAAATTTTATTCAGCAAAAAAACCATGGTACATAATATGCAACCTTGAGCTGAATCATAGTTTTAAAGTGTTTTTCAAACAAAAACAGAGCTTAAACTATTGTTGCGAACCATTCTTGTATCCCATCTTTCATAATTCCCTAGCTTTGCAATGTAGAAAGACGATTTTGAACTGCCCTCCCCACATCTCGAACCACTTTTCTATGTTGTTCGGTTGTTCTCCATGTCTCCTATGATTTCTCTCTCGTCATAGAAGGTAGATAGATGCTTAAAATACATGTTCCGTAATAAACGATCGAGTACCCTTATTATCGGAGATCAAACATGTGGTAAGGATATTCTGAAACTGAGTTGTATACCTTTGTTTAAGCAGACCATAGGTGATTTGGTACCAAATCTGGAGATGAAAGGATAGGAGAAGAATATATAATCTCGAGTCTCCACCAACCCATTACAAAGGATACAGTCAGACGTGACAGTGCTATTCCAAGTGAGCATTATCTCTTGTGGACATGCGGTTTAGAGCAGCCAACCATACAAAAAAAACTTGGGAGTAGCATGAGGAAACCATACACCTTTTTACCATGCTTTCTCTTGCACAACCACTCTTACTTGGTTCCAAGTATCTTTTGAAGAAAAATTGGGATTAAATTTTTCTTCCTTACAGCACCATAAAGCAACATCCAAATCAGTGTAATCACAGTCCTTAACCTTTTTGATATCATCCTCGATCTAAGATAATATATCGACCCATATACACCAAGACCGATGATTCACAAACACATCAGCCAATGTATCCGATAACTTAATCCCCATGTCAATACAACCTTGTTCCCTCAATACATAGAACAATGTACCAAGAGAACTCCAATTATCAAACCAAAAGAAAGTATTAGAACTGCATCGTACCTCAACTCTATGAAAATCTTTGGCCGAGTCCCGATACTTAAGTAAATTTCTCCACATCCCGAGCCAGCACTTGCAGTCGATTTTACTGACCAAAAGAGCCCCTCTGTATTAGATTTTGAACCCAATTAACCCACAAGGAGATTTTAGAAAAAACCTAAAGCAATATCATCTTGCAACATCACACCTTATTCACCTTAGCAATATGCTTTATACCAAGACCACTTCAGCTTTCGATCTACAAACATCTTTCCACCCCACTTTAGCTTTCCTTGGGTTTAAATCCAGACCAGACCATTGGAAAGCCGAGCTAATTTTCTCAATCTCATTGATGTAAGCACTTAGGAGTCTGAGTGTTGCAATTCAAATTTTGTCAAACTAGCAATCACCAAGGATATTAATTGAAGTCGACCCAAAAACGATAAAAATGATTCTTCAAAGAGCCAATTCGAGTTCAGAGTTTCTCGATGAGGGGTTGAAAATCAGAGGTAGACATTCTTCTTGTCAAGATAGGTAACCCCAAGTATTTCACCAGTAAAGTATCAATATTAAAAGAAAATCAGAGAGTGAAGTCCGAGTAACAGAGGATATACCGGTGGTGAAAAGAGAGGGTTTCTCCAGCTTGTGATAATACTTTACCAACTCAGACATAAGAAGAAGATTTTCCATCAAGTAACGGTCCTGAATAAATGCAGATTGATTTTGCGTTATAAACCCAGGAAGTATATGCTTGAGTCTATTGGCTAGAATCTTCGAAATAACCTTGTAAATCACATTACAACAGGAAATTGACCGATAATCCTTCATCCCAATTGTTCCATTCTTCTTTGGTATAAGAGCAAGAATGGTTGTATTGAATCTATTTGGTAGAAATCCAAACTTAAAGAAAGATTGAATGGCAACAACAAAATCTTTACTCATAATAGACCAAGTCTCCTTACACAATTCCACCGTATAGCCATCCGGTCCTAGAGATTAATTCGAAAGCATTGAGAATAACACCCACTTAATTTCCAATTAAGATAATTCCATCAATAGGTTTTCCTTCTCCTGCTCAGAACAACGATAATCGACAATGCTACCAATCCCCTCCACTGTCGAACCTTAAAAATTTGGTGGTTTTGATGTAAAAAATTTGAATAGAACCTCACTACCTCTGTTTTAATGGCGTCCTTGCCCGTTAACATCCCTCCATCAAGACCCTTAATCACATTAATCGATTTTCGAGCAACTCTCTCTTTAACTGCATTGTGCAAAAATCTGTTATTCTTATCTCCCACATTAATCCAGTGCAACTTTGCCTTTTGTCGCAAATAATTCTCTTCTAAACCCACCACATACTCCCAAATATAATATGCATTTGACTCATCCATCATAGTTTGAGCATCTGGACAAGTAAGCGTAACACTTTGCTTCTCACAATGGTCAAGAAATGCTTCCTTTGTCGCTTAGATAAATGTTGCATCTTTTGGCGACTGAAAATGCGAACAACTAGTTTAAAAAGTTTGAGCTTCTTGGAGAATCGAAATAGAGCAGAGGTAGAGGGAAAAAGAGCCTCTGTATCATTCCAATAGGCCTCAACTGCTGGCTTAAAAGCTTCCATCTTTACAATGGTGTTCACAATCTTGAAAGGAAACTTTGGATTACTCGGAGACCTTTCCAAATAAATGAGACCACATAAATGATCAGAGCATCCCCTAGCCTCAAAAACACAGTAAGAACTCTGACTTCACTGCAACCAAATATCATTAACAAGAACCCATTCTCATTTTTAGACACCAACCCTTCTTCTCGCTTGTTACACCAAGTAAAGCGAGGGATGTGATAAGCCATATCAAGAAATAAACAATAGCACACTGACTCTTGAAAATGAATCATACTCGGTAGTGAAACATGACACATAGAGGAATTTTAATGCTTGACTATGTCTACAACTTTTTTATAATCTCCAACATAAATCCAAGGTTTTCCGCGAAGGTTAGACATATCTTGAAGATACTTAAGATCTCTCCATAAATCTCTTCGAGCTTCCATGAAATTTGATGCATAAAAAAATGAACATAGAAAATCCTTCGCTAGATCATCAAGCTTAACCAAGCAAGAAATCATTTGTCCACTCTTAAACACCACATTTAACTTAACCTTTTTATTCCACACCACCCAAATCCTCCCTAAGGGATTAAATTTATAGTTAGAGACCATAGACTAGTCACTGAAAACTAATTCGAAGATACGAGTTTCCCTTCTTACACAAACTTTCTTCTCCATTAAACCCCCAAAAGACATTGACTTAGATCGAATCAACTCCCACACCACAAAATTTTTTCTTGATTTATTGAAGCAAAATACGTTCTAGGAAAACTACGACATTAATGTTTTTTCTGTTGGTTCCTTTTTTTTATCCCGTTGGAGATTGTTCCCTTGCTCTTTGAGATGATTTAGAAAAATATTTGTGTGCAAACTTAGTAGAATGTGGTAAAGGTGCTCTGACCACAGCCTCCTCCTTACCCGTCGGTTCCTTAAGATTAGCGGATTCCAGATTCTCCAAGATAGAAGCAGCTAGAGTTAAATTCTCCGACACCCTTTTGTCTTCAGGTAAATAAAAGTCCACACCCGAGACTGAGGCTGAACTGATGATTACCTCCGAACTGTTGTTCCCTCCATCTATATCCCCTATGAATATTTTTCTTGATCCCTCAAGATATCAAACCCTATAGGTGACACAATAGTTATTTGTCCGTATATAAGACATGCAATTTTCTTAGCTGACTTCTTACTCCTCAAGTGAAAAACTTTAATCACTCGCATCCGACTTCGAAATAGGTGAACTCAACCAAATTTCACCATCCTCTACCTCCAAAACATTATTGTCCTTAACTTCAAAACTGTTGCCTACTTTAATCAATGTTCCCTGCTCCCTTTTCTGTAACAATTTCTAGAGAGACAACACTCTTATCGACCCAAAAAAAATCTGATAACACTTGAATTTGTAAGTTTTTGCATCTCCTGGGCTTCTGTAATTCCAGCCTGGTTGACACTCTCTGAAGGTTAGCCGAGCAACCCTCATCGGCCATGCCCCACTTCCCACATGTGTTACATCTTAACGGCAGCCATGTAAACTCAAACAAAACCTTGACTTCCTCACCTTTAACCTTGAAGAAATAGTTGTCTGGTAGCTTCTTCGTTAGATCCACGTCAACAAAAATTTTGGCTTATTAAAAATTTGTAACAAGCTTTGTATCTTGGTGTAGCCTAATAGGAATACCCAGAGGGCTCATAGGAAAATAAGTCATTTCCACGAAAACATAGAGTGTGGAATGTTCACAACCAACATCGTCATTGATTTGATTTCTGGTTGGGCATCATCAACGATGGGAATCCACTTTGAAATCATCATCGGAATATTGCAGATGTTCCACATTCCCTTCCTTAGCACACGTTGTCTAGCGACTTGACTTCGAATTCAAAATTGAATCGAGGTTTCATTCATAGAGAAAGCATCCAACTTAATGGTTATCCTCGAGATTCTAAATCTTGTTGACAATAACGTGAAATTTGGCAATATGAGGTGCTGTCGAAGCAAAACAACCCACCAAAAACTCCTCCTAGAGCGGAAGAGCATCGATTAGAACTTCCTTCAATATCTAACACCGTGTATTCGAACTTGGAGAGATTTGGGCGGCTCACAACATTAGCCCAAGACTTTATAACCCCGGTTTCCTTGGACTGAGAATCTAAGAACTGAGCAAGTAGCAAAAATTCATGTGGAGTAGCTTGCTGCGGCGGAGAGAGCTCTGCAACAAGGGCCGACATGTTCATGACGGCAACCGAAGCCCAGAGGGAAGACTTGCATGGCCGAAGCTCACCAAACCTAATCGCCAAAAAATTGCACAGCTCACCAAAACTCACTGTTTCGGTAAAGTCTGAAGAAAAAGACTTTAAGAATTTATTTTTTTGTTTAGAGACACCTTCACTATTGATCTTAGTGATGAAAGTGAAATCATCCCACACATGTGAGTTTTTCTTCCTTTTGCTCTTACTTGCAAGACATCATTCGCTGGTAAACTTTTTGCTAGTATCACTTGGATTACTTGGCATTTTCCCACCATCAGCTCGATCTTGTTCCTCAAATTCCATTTCCATAATCTTTTAAAAACAAAGAAAGATATAAAATAAGCAGATTGATGATATAAAAAAAGAGGAGAAAAAGATAAATGAGAAGATAAAATTGACATATAATTGTGACATTTACTCCAATCATGTGTGACATGCTTTATAATAAGAGAATTAAAATATATTTTCTCCATCTCTGTACACAGTTACGTGATGGAGATAAACTCGAAAAAGAGATGAGACTTGCTTTCGAAATGAACACAAATCAAAAACTTGAAACTATAAGCCATTTAGTAGTAACAGGTGGTCCAACTTTCAACAAAAGAATAGGGTTTTATCTTTCTCTTTTAAAAACAACACACATTTTTAATAAAAAAAAACACAAATGTTTACTCTAAAATTTTAAAATGACACATAGTTGCACATATATGCAGATCTGCATATCCGCTTCTCCGAATACTATGACCCGCACCTGCTCCGCTATAATAATCCCACACCTGCCACACTTGTTCAATATTTTAGTTTTTTGTTGATCCGCACCCACCCTGCAGTGGGTCTAACATGGCAGGACCCGCGGGTTGTGAAGCAAATTGCCAGGACTATTCATAGATCTGTTGTTGTTTTTCTGCAGATCTGAAACTCTAACCTCTAGACCAGCCAAAACCTGACCTAATTTCTCTATCTGATTTCCTATAGCCATTGTCTTTTCTTGGAACTCAAGCAATAAGGTCAAATCTGCCATCGGTGCCATGATCCTGGTTCTGATACCAACTTGGTAAACCCAAAAATTTCAGAAGAAAACTTAAGAAAAGAGGAAGACGATAAGAACAAAATAGAGAGAGAGAATATCGTTGTTTCGAGGCAACACCTCCAAATTGTGATTCACAAAATAAAGTCACTAATTCTCAGCTTACAAACTTATGATGTAAACGACAAACCGAGCTATTAAAATAGAAATAGTTTTCTTCACTTATTTAATTATAAAAGTGAAGACTCTTTAAGGTTTTAGTTTAATTAGTTTGTCTTGTTAATGCAATCAACTAACTAATGAATACACAGAAATTTAACGAGTTACTCTCAAACTACAGAGTACGTCTCGTGTGGGATCGGTGTCCCACAAACATCCACTAAAGATAATTTATAAGTTTATTGTTTAAAATCTTTCTTAAGTCTCTCCCTCACCAATAAGTACCTCACAAAAAAAAGTCTAACCTGATGATATGCCACGGAATCAAGATTCCAGACCCCAAACCCAAGACTAAGAAGAAAAAAAGAACCAGAAACCCACCCACAAAACAACTCTCGAAACTAAAACACCCAAGAACCTTAAAGCCTAAGACTCTCTATATGTTTCTTTTTCTGTTTGCTTTGTTTTCTATTATGAAGTCTTGCCTCTCTTTATATAGTACATTAAGACCACCTATTCCAAGTAGAAAGAGGATTTGAATTTCCTTTTCTCTTTTGGAAAGTTGTATTTCTTGTTCTTAAAGAAAATAGGAAACCATAAAATATCTTTTGGGCTTCATCTTCTGGATTCTTCTTATGGCCCAACTGATGAGATAATCCTGTTCATGACCCGAACCGGATCCTTTATCCGACGACAATTATCCATAAATCTCCACCTTTGTCGTCTGGCCCAACTTCACATGTTCTGACGAACCTTGAATTCTTGTCGTCATCTTTAATGGATGCTTCCAACAGCTCTACGTAACTCCCGCCCAAAGTCCTCGAAGCTATCAAGAGTTATGTTGTTGTTACTCAAGGAATCGATAACCAAAATTTTGACTTGTCTCTGTGTAGTAACGATCTATTCTTTTCCCGACTCCTGAGCTCAAAACCCCAAACTTTAACGCACGGAGTATGATGCCTTGCATGCATGTGCTAAGTAAGTCCCTTAGCACATTTGATTCTTTCCAATTTTAGACTTTACTATCTTCAATCTTAAATTTTCTTTTGTTGATTTCTTTTAAGACATTAACCGCTTCTAACTCAAGTCTCTTTCTTTTCCCTCTGAAACATTCAATCGACAGAGCAATCTAAGAGTACGCTCTCGACAGAAAAATCTAAGAGTACACTCTCGACAGAACAATCTAAGAGTACGCTCTTGCCAATGAGATAATCTCATTGTATTCAACTCCTTCAACATGTGTAAATCCTTTAGCTACAAGACTAGATATATATCTAGGATCGTCCACTCTGGAATACCTTCCTTTAGCTTAAAGATCGATTTACACATGACTGTCTTCTGTTTATTAGGCTTAGAAACAACTTCCCAGGTTTCATTCTTATCTAGAGGCCTCATCTCTTCTATCATAGCTTTCTCCAAGTTATTTAATTCCTTACTCCTTTTAGCTTCTCCCAAATTTTTTGGCTCATCTAGTTCCAGGTATTCTGCAAAAGCTAGTGTATAAGCCACAAAATGTGAGGAGTCTACATATCTCTATGGAGGTTGTATATTTCCTCTTCTCACTCTATCTTTTGCGAGTAGATAACCATCGAGTAAATCATACTCTTATGCTAGCTTCTTCTAGAACCTCATCTGGATTAGATTCCCCTTCTAGTACACTAGTTGTTTCAGTTTCTTTACCTGAAGATGCTCCACATTGACTGTTACTTTCTTCATATCATCCTCTTTTGAAACAGGTCCACCTTGATTTGAGGAGTCTTGAACTGTGACAGTATTTTCTGGCCCTTGGATAAGTTCCGTACTGAAAGTAACCTTCTTGTTTTTGGCTTTAGGTTGCTTTTGAGTTCTTCTTTCTGCTGATAGTGCACTTCCTTTCTTTTAGTAACCATATCCTATATTATTTTGTGCCTTGAGGATATCTCATGAAGAAATCCTTTGCAGCTCTACGACTTAATTTTTCTTGTTGTATGTGCACGTATGCAACACAACTAGGCTTCTTGAGATTGCTGTAATTTCCCTTAGCTCCTGACCAAACTTCTTTCGGAATCTTGAATTTCAATGAAGAATTAGGAGTTCTGTTTATTAAATAACCTACAGTGGCTGCAACTTCAGCCTAGAACTTCTTCTCTAACCCGGTTTCGGTCAACATGCACCATATCTTATCAATTATTCTCCTATTCATCCTTTCTGATACTCCATTATGCTGTGAAGTGTAAGGGCATGTCATGTGTCTTTTGACTCCCGTTTCCTTGCACAGTTTATCCATTTGCTGGTTGCAGAACTTCTGACCATTGTTTGTCTTTAAGCACTTAAGAGTCTTATTTGTTTGATTATGAATGAGAGGTTTCCTCTCTTAGAAATTCTCATACACTTCTTTTTTTGCTTTTTAGGAACCGGATCCAAACCTTCTTTGAATAGTCATCAATGAATGTTAGGAAATACTTGCAACTTGATAAACTTGTCTTATTAGAGATTGATCTCAATAAATCACTATGCACATAGTCTATAATGCTTGTAGACGTTTGCTTAGCTTTCGGAAAGCTTTGCTTGTGTGATTTTCCTAGTATACATTCCTCAAAAAAGTGCAGTGTGTATACTTCCTTTAGGTCTAGATAACCTTTTTCACCATAATGTTCATATTCTCTAGACTCATGTGTCCAAGCCTATAATGCCATTTGTTGGTTTGATTTATCTTAACCCTTGCTAGATATGCTTCCTCTCCCTTTCAACAAAGTATCATGCAAATAGTACAGACCATCTTGATTTCTCTAGCTGACCATACTAGATAAGATTTTTGTCCATGGTTGGCATGTATCTCACATCAGTTAGTGTCACATTAGATTCATCAAGATCTAGTATCTTCAGCTTACCTTTGCTATTCACTTCACTTTGCGTGTTGTTTCCCATCATAAATTTTCCTCCATCGACTTCTTTAAGGTTAAATAACACATCCTTGTTAGGTGTGATATGAAAAGTACACCTTGAATCCATAACCCATTCATCCTTAGTGTCTTGTAGGCTACCTGTTAATACCATAGGTAGCTCTCTAGATTTAACTACATTTATAGCATTGTTGTTCTTCCTTTTAGGACATTCAGCCTTGAAGTGTCATTCTTTCTCAGATACCCAACATTATTTTTTCTTGGCTTGATTCCTCTATTTTAACTTAGATCTCTTATCTTTGCTCTTGGATATATTGCCTCCTTATCCATTGTTATTATTTTCAGTTCTTCCTCTGCTCACAAAGAGGCCTTCGGACTTGAATTTTGTCTTCAAGAGCCCCTTCTCCTTCAGCTCAATCTCTTTTTAAATAAGCTACACTGGTAACATCATCAATGGTTAGGCTCTGAGTCTTCCCAACTCCATAATTGAGTGTATCCCATAAAGCTTCATAAGGATCTGGTAGTGCAAACAAAATTTTAATTGGCCAAGTCATTGATCGAGTTCAATAAAATATCGAGATTCTACTTAATACTTTTATTTTCTTCAAATTTGAAACATGAGAACTTCTGCTTCAAATAAATGTGGTTGGCTTGAGATTTGGATTGATAATCCCTTTTCAGAGCCTGCCAGATAGCTAAAGGTGTTTTTTCCTTCATGATCTTTCATAGAACCACATCACCTAGGCACATACAGATCATATTCATAGTTTTTTTCTCCTTTTCTTGTTGCGCTGGATCCATCTCAACCTTTACTTTAGATTATGTTGTTGTTATATTTTTTTCTTTATCTGAAGGATCACCTTTATCTGAAGTAGAAATATTGTCTTCCTTAAGACATGAGTCTAAGCCGAGTAACTCCAACTGGCATATCATCTTGTACTTCCATAGACCAAAATCCCCTTTACCATCAAACTTCTCCATGTCGTATCTTCTTGAGTTAGGCTCCATAATTATCCTATTTCAGATAGAAACTATGATCACACAAACTCCTTTTCCAGATATCTTTAGGAATTGTAGAACCTGATGTGAATCACTTTCTGCTTGTCCTGGATGCTCTGATACCACTTGTAAGGTTTTACTTCAATTAATTTGTCTTGTTAATTCGGTTAACAAACTCATGAACACACAAAATTTTAACGATTTCTTCTCAAACTAGAGAGTACGTCTCGTGTGGGATTGATGTCCCACAAACATCCACTAACGATAACTTATAGGTTTATTGTTTACAATCTCTCTCAAGTCTCTCCCTCACCAATCTTGATTTCTTGTGATAAGTACCTCACGAAGAAACAAGACTAACCTGATGATATGCCACGAAATCAAGATTTTGGACCCCAAACCCGAGACTAAGAAGAAAAACAAGAACCAAAAACACACCCGCAAAACAATCCTTAAAACTAGAATACTTGAGAACTTTAAAGCCTAAGACTCTCTCTATATTTCTCTTTGTGTTTGCTTTGTTTTCTAGATAATGGATTATGAAGTCTTGTCTCTCTTTTTTGTTTTTACTATTGATATTTGTAATTATTGCAAGATATCACCTTAATGAAAATGTTTAAAATGTTTATTTTAAAACTACAAAATGATCCAGTCATCCTGAATAAAGGATGAAATCCGCAATTCTTGTAACGGTCGACTCAATCCGCAATTCTTGTGAAACTTATGATATTTTCTACACATATTAGAATTACTAAACTTCAAAGGACACGTTTTAATTCATTTATAACTAGTAAGTAATCCCTTCGTTTCATATTACTTGTCGTTTAAGGTTTTTTTACACTTACTAAGAAAACAATTGTTTTTCTGTTTTACCTTTAACTAATAGTTATTTGGTGTTATTTCATTGGTCAAGACATTAAAACAAGAGAGGCAAAACATGAAATTTTATCAAACATATGCATTAAAAACATAAAACAAAAAGTAATATGAAACAAATTTTAATTTCAAAAAGGATAAGTAATATGAAACGGAAGGAGTAGTAATGCTATTGATGTATAGTAATCGTGTGAATCAAACTATTATTAATGCTAGTCTTACTGTATCTAAAACTTTATTTTGGTGTTAGAAAGAAAAAGACATTGCCATGTTTTTCTACATACTTGCTTCATAATCTATCCATAATCACATCAGTTTCTAGAATTAAAAGTTTTAAACGAGGCTCAATTATGTCGAAAAGGATTGGAACTTTGATGCGATTTTGCTTCTTTATCGGCATCCACTATAGAATGTCCTTCCTAATTACACCGTCAAACCAGCCTCAAACAAAGCTCGGTCTAATCAGACTGGCGGCTGTGTAATTTCTGTACTGAGTCATAGTTCCATTAGGTCTCGGCGGTTGGATCATCATAGAGACACTCGGGAATGGCTTGTGCCGCAAGTGTTTTAGTGACGAGAACAAGTGCCAATCAGATTCACGGTTATGTGGAGTCTATGTCGTGTTCTTGTGCAGTTTGGAATGGGACATTTCCGCTAGTCTTTTTACCTTATCCATATTCGAGTTGGTGCTATGTGGTAGTTCTGTTCGAGTACGGATCTGAGTTGCTGGTTTCATCCGGTCGAGCCAACGGAGAATCCAGTTTCCGAGATTCCTACCAACTTCTGTATCTCTATGTTGTATGTTCTTGTGAACCAAAATTGCACATTCAAAGATTTTACGAGTCCTCCTACACAAAGCAAGAGAACTTCCTCGAGGACTAGTACAATAGATCTTCCTTCGAAATCTAACACCGTGTATTCAAACTTGGAGAAATTTGGGTGGCTCACAACATTAGCCCAAGACTTCATAGCCACGGTTTCTTTGGACTGAGAGTCTGACAACTAAGCAAGTAGTAGAACTTCATGTGGAGCAGCTTGCTCCGGTGGAGAGAGCTCTGTAACCAGGGCCGACATGTTCAAGACGGTGGCTGAAGCCCAGAGGGAAGACTTGCGTGTGGCGGAAGCTCACCAAACCTAATCACCGAAAAATTTCACAGCTCACCAAAACTCACTGTTTTGGTAAAGTCTGAAGAAAAAGACTTTAAGAATTTATTTTTTCGTTCAGAGACACCTTCATTATTGATCTTAGTGATGACAGTGCAATCATCCCACGCATGTGAGTTTTTCTTCCTCTTGCTCTTACTTGCCAGAGATTTATTCGCTGGTAAACTTGATCCTTCGCTAATATCACTCGGATTACTTGACATCTTCCTACTATCAGCTCGATCTTGTTCTTCAGATTCCATTTCCAGAATCTTTTAAAAACAAAAAAAAACATATAAAATAAGGAGATTGACGTTATAAAAAAGAGGAGAAAAAGAAAAATGAGAAGATAAATTGACATATAATTGTGTCATTTACTCCAATCATGTGTGACATGCTTTATAATAGGGGAATTAAAATTTGTTTTCTCCATCTCTGTACACAGTTACGTGAGGGAGATAAACTCAAAAAAGAGATGAGACTTGCATTCAAAATTAACACAAATCAAAATCTGAAAACTATCAGCCACTTAGAAGAAACATGTGGTCCAATTTTCAATAAAAGAATAAACCTTGAAAATTGTACCAATTACCAGATCATGACTTCAAGTGGTTTAAGCAAATAAATTAACAAATGTTACTTGCTAGCAATGAACGTCAGTCGAAGCACACCAGAACCAGACCGGTATCTTTAAACCAGTTATGCTAAAACGAGAACAACACTGAAATAACACATCAAACACTTATATCTCATTTTTTCACGTGTCTAAACCAGATTGAAATAGACGAGTACAAATCCGATTAGCAAAAAAAAACACACACAATCCCTGCACATTAGATAAATAATCACACAAAGAGAGACGATGAATAATTGCAAAAAAAAAACTGCAACTAAACAACCAATCAGCAAAGCAAAATCTGGATTTTCTAGTAAATCTTGATCCACATGTTCTTAAAAAGCCTTAAAATTGAGAAAGATAGAGTCAGGAGAAGATAAACCTGGTGAAAGAGAGACTTTCAGTGTAGAGCGATCAAAGATGAGATGGAGACATAGAGAGAGAGGCGGTTGTGTCTGTGAAAGAGAGAAAATGATCGAATAAGAGAGAGAGATTGAGTTAAAATTAGGGTTTCTCTTTCTCTTTGAAAACAACACACAGTTCTAATCAAAAACAACATAAATGTTTACTCTAAAATTTTAAAATAACAAATAGTTTCACATATATGCGGGTATCCGCATACCCACTTCTCCAAATACTATGATCTGCATCTGCTCCGTGATAATAATCTTTGTTGTTTAATATTTTAGTTTTTTTTATCTGCACCCACCTGCGGCGGATCTAACGGAGCAGGACTCACAGATTGTGTACCAAATTGCCAGGACTATTCAAAGCTCTGTTGTTGGTTTTTCTACATATCTAAAACTCTAAACTTCTAGACCAGCCAAAACCTGACCTAATTTCTCCATCTGATTTCCCATAGCCGTCATCTTTTAGTCAAATCTGCCATCGGTGCCATGATTGTGGTTCTGATACCAACTTGGTAAACCCAAAAATTTCAGAAGAAAACTTGAGAAAGGAGGATGAAGATAAGAACAAAATAGAGAGAGAGAATATCGTAGTTTCGAGGCAATACCTCCAAATTGTGATTCACAGAATAAAGTCACCAATTCTTAGCTTACAAACTTATACTGTAAACGACATGAGCAATTAAAATAAAAATAGATTTTCACTTATTTAATTATAAAAGTGAAGATTTTGTAAGGTTTTAGTTTGATTAGTTTGTTTTGTTAATGCGATTAACTAACTAATGAATACACGAAAATTAACGAGTACTTTCAAAATAGAAAATACGTCTTGTGTGGAATCGGTGTCCCACAAACATCCACTGAAAATAAATTATAGGTTTATTGTTTAAAAATTTTCTTAAGTCTCTCCTTCATCTATCTTGTGTTCTTGCGATAAATACCTCACAAAAAAACAAGACTAACCTGATGATATGCCATGGAATCGAGATTCCAGACTCCAAACCTGAAACAAAGAAGAAAAACAAGAACTAGAAACCCAAACCCACCCGCAAAACAATCTCTCTATGTTTCTCTTTCTATTTTCTTTGTTTTCTAGATTATCTATTATGAAGTTTTTCCTCTCTTTATATAGTACCTTGAGACCACCTATTCCAAGTAGAAAGAGGATTTGAATTTCCTTTTCTCTTTTGGAAAAATGTATTTCTTGTTCCTAAAGAAAAATGGAAACCATAAAACAACTTGTGGTCTTCATCTTATGGATTCTTCTTATGGTCCAACTGATGAGATAACCCGGTTCATGATCCAAACCAGATCCTTTATCCGACGACAATTATCCATAAATCTCCACCTTTGTCGTCTGGTCCAACTTCAATTGTTCTGACGAACCTTGAATTCTTGTCGCCATCTTTAATGGATAATTCCAACAGCTCTATGTAACTCCTGCCCGAAGTCCTCGATGCTATCATGAGTAATGTTGTTGTTACTTAAGGAATCAATAACCAAAACTTTGAGTCGTCTCTGGGTAGTGACGATCTCTTCTTTTCCCTGCTCTTGAGCTCAAAACCTCGAACTTTAACGTATTATTTTCTCTTTTCAGGCGAAGAAGAACGCAAGGAGTTCAATGCCTTGCCTGCATATGCTAAGTAAGTCCCTTAAAACACTCGATTCTTTCCAATTTTAGAATTTACCGTCTTCAATCTTGAATCTTCTTTTGTCAATTTCTTTTGAGACTTTAACCGCTTTTAACTCAAGTCTATTTCCTATCCCTCTAAAACATTCAACCGATAGAGGAATCTCAGAATACGCTCTCGCAAAAATTAGGCGATGACCTTAATCTTAACGAAGAAACTTCTATGTGATAGCTTAAGAACTCCATTCTTTCTATCTCTGATGATATCCTTGACTAGAATCCTTGTACATGAACCTAAGTATTTCATCTCAAACTCTGCGTTTAGAATTTTCTTTAAGATCTCTATGTTCTTTAAGGCCTTAGCTGCTACTAGCATATCATCAACATAGAGTGATAGGAATACATGATAACCAATGTTTGATCCTTTGTGATAAACACACTGATCACTGACGCTTATGTGAAACCCATGTTACGGGCATAAAGTCATTGAACTTGTGGTTCCACTGTCTAGGAGACTGCTTTAATCCATAGACAGACTTCTTTAGATACATGTCTTATTTTTCTTTCTCCATGAAACCTTCTGGTTGATTCATATAGATGAATTCATCTAGTGTGCCATGTAGGAAAGCAGTGTTGACATTAGTTGCTCCAATTCTAGATCAAAATTCACCACAGCCGATAAAATAATTCATATAGAAACATGTTTAACTACTGGTGAGATAATTTCATTGTAGTCAACTCCTTCAACATGTGTAAATCCTTTAGTTACTACCCTAGCTTTGTATCTAGGTTCTTCCACTCTTGGAATGCCTTTCTTTAGCTTAAAGATCCGTTTACACCTTATTGTCTTCTGTTTGTTAGGCTTATCACAACTTTCCAAGTTTCATTCTTACCTAGAGACCTCATCTTTTCTATCATAGCTTGCTCCCACTTCTTTAATTCCTTACTCCTCTTAGCTTCTCCTAATTTTTTTGGCTCATCTAGTTCCAGCTATTCTGCAAAAGCTAGTTTGTAAGCCACAAAATATGAGGAGTCTCCATATCTCTGTGGCAGTTGTATGTTTCCTCTTCTCACTCTATTCTTTGCGAGTAGATAATCATCGAGTGAATCATACTCTTATGCTTTAGCTTCTTCCAGAACCTCATCTAGGTCAGATTTCCCTTCTACTACACTACTTGTTTCAGTTCCTGTACCTGAAGATGCTCCATCTTGACCAGTGCTTTCTTCATGTTCATCCTCTTCTGAAACAGCTCCACCTTGATCCGAGGAGCTTGTGTGGTCCTTGGATCAGTTTAGTACTGAAAGTAACCTTCTTTGTTTTGGTTTTAGGTTGTTTTTCCGTTTTTTTTTCTTTGTACAACTTCTCTTCATCAAAGAACACATTCCTGCTGATAGTGCACTTCCTTTCTTCTTGTAAGCATATTCTGTGTCATTTTTTGCCTTGAGGATATCTCATGAAGAAATCCTTTACAACTCTAAGTCTTACTTAGTCTTGTTGTATGTGCATGTATGCAACACAACTAGACCTCTTATGATTGTTGTAATTTACCTTAGCTCCTGACGAAACTTCTTCTCGAATATTGAACTTCAATAGGAGTTTTGTTTATTAAATAAATTGCAGTGGCTACAACTTCAGCCAATAACCTCTTCTCTAACCCGGTTTCAGCCAACATGCACCTTATCTTATTAGTTATTATCCAGTTCATCTTTTCTGATACTTTATTCTTCTGTGAAGTGTAAGTGCATGTCCTGTATCTCTTCACTCCTGTTTCCTTGCACAGTTTATCCATTTTCTGGTTGCAGAACTCCAGTCCATTGTTTGTCTTTAAGCTTTTAAGAGTCTTCTTTGTTTGATACTCAAACACTTCTTATTTGCTTTTTAGGAACCGGATCTAAACCTTATTTGAATAGTCATCAATGAATGTTAGAAAATACTTGCAACCTAATAAACTTGCCTCGTTAGAGACTGATCCCCACAAATCACTATGTACATAGTCTAGAATACTTGTAGACGTGTGCTTAGCTTCTGGAAAGCTTTGCTTGTGTGATTTGCCTAGTACACATTCCTCAAAAAATTTTGGTTTGTGTACTTCCTTTAAGTCTACATAACCTTTTTTGACTAGAATGTTCATATTTTTAGTCTCATGTGTCCAAGCCTAGAATGTCATCTATTGGTTTGATTTACCTCAGCCCTTGCCACAGATGGTTCTCCCTTCAACATAGTATCCTTCAAATAGTACATACAATCTTGATATCTTCTAGTCAAAACCTTCTTGTCTTCCTTGTAGAATATGACTATAAAGTCTCCACCAACATACTTACATCCATTTTTCTCTAGCTGACCATACGAGATGAGATTTCAACCCATGATTGTCATGTATCTCACATCAGTTAGTGTCATAGTAGATTCATCAAGATTTAGTATCTTCAGCTTGCCTATGCTCTTCACTTCACTTTGAGTGTTGTTTCCCATCAGAAATTTTACTCCCTCGACCTCTTTAAGGTCAAATAACACATCTTTGTTAGATGTGATATAAAAATTACATCCTGAATCCATCACCCATTCAATCCTTAGTGTCTTGCAGGCTACCTGTTAATACAATAGGTATCTCTCACTCTTTAGCTACGTTTGTAGCATTGTTGTTCTTTCTTTCAAGACATTCAGCTTTGAAGTGTCTTTCTTTCCTGCATATCCAACATTATTTTTTCTTGGCTTGATTTCTCTGTTTTAACTTAGATCTCTTAACCTTGCTCTTGCACATGTTGCCTCCTTGTCTATTGTTTCTATTGTCAGCTCTTCCTCTATTTACAAAAAGGCCTTCGGACTTGGCGTTTTTTCTTCTAGAGCCTTTTCTCCTTCAACTCAATCTCTTTTGAATAAGCAGCACTAATAATATCATCAACGGTTGAGTTTGAGTCTTCCCAGATCTATACTTGAGTGTATCCCCTTAGACCTTCATAAGGATCTGGTAGTGCATATAGAATTTGTATAGCATGATCCTCATCCGAGATATTGATATTTAAATTGGCCAAATCATTGATCAGGTTGAAGAAAATATCGAGATTGTATTCAAATACTTTTGTTTTCTTCAAATTTGAAACATGAGAACTTATGCTTCAAATAGTGCAGTTGACTTGAGATTTGGATGATTATCCTTTTCAAGAGCCAGCCAGATAGGTAGGGCTCTTTTTTCTTTCATGATCTTTCGAAGAACCACATCACCTAGGCACATACAGATCATGTTCTTAGCTCTCTTCTCTTTTTCTTCCTACACTGGATCCATCTCAACTTTTACTTAAGATGATGCTGTTGTTATCTCTTTTTCTTTATCTAAGGGATCGTCTTAAGATAAGAGTCTAAGTTGAGTAACTCCAACTGACATATCATCTTATACTTAAATAGACCAAAACCCCCTTTACCATTAAACTTCTCCATATCGTATTTTCTTAATTTAGGCTCCATGATTATCCTATTTTAGATAGAAACTATAATCACACACTCCTTTTCTAGATGTCTTTAGGAATTGCAGAACCTGATGTGAATCGCTTTCTACTTATCCTGGATGCTCTGATACCACTTGTAAGGTTTTAGTACGATTATTTTGTCTTGTTAATTCGATTAACTAACTAATGAACACATAAAAATTTAACAATTTCTTCTCAAACTAGAGAGTATGTCTCGTGTTGGATCGGTGTCACAAACATCCACTAAAGATAACTTATAGGTTTATTGTTTACATTCTTTCCTTAAGTCTCTCCTTCACCAATCTTGTGTTCTTGTGATAAAAACCTCACAAAGAAACAAAATTAACTTGTTGATATGCCACAAAATCAAGATTTCAGACCTCAAACCTGAGACTAAGAAGTAAAACAAGAACCAAAAACCTACCCGCCAAACAACCTTCAAAACTAGAATACCTGAGAACCTTAAAGTGTAAGACTCTTTCTATGTTTCTCATTCTGTTTACTTTGTTTAATGGATGATGAATTATGAAGTATTGGTTCTTTTTATATAGTATCTTGAGACCATCTATTCTAAGTAGAAAGAGGATTTGAATTTCCTTTTTTCTTTTGGAAAATAATATAAGAAATCATAAAACATCTTACGGACTTCATCTTCTGGTTTCTTCTTATGGCCGAACTAATACGATAACCTGGTTCATAATCCGAACCGGTTCCTTTATCCGACGACAATTATCTATAGAATATTTGTGGATTATAGTCTCTTGCCCACGTGACTTCTTCTTCCTTGAGTCTTCTTCATAGCCACTTTTGCTGAGAACCAAATGCTTCTCTCTTGTGTTCCTTAATCCTTTTCTCATCTTGGCTAATGGAAGGGCAAGCATATCATTCTCCCAGTGAGATAAGCGTAGATGTTTTTGTGTGTTCGGAAGAGGTTGAGAAACTCAGAAAGGTTGAGTCGTGGAACAAGGATTAGAGAGGAGTAACACGGATCAAGTGAATCTAGATATTGGAGTAATACGAGAGAAATCGAATGAAAGAGGATTTAAAGAGTAGAGAGATCGACTCAAGAAAAAAATGGAGGTGAAAGAAAAAAAAATCTTAGATATGAGAAGAGAGTGAATTGACTTTAAAGAAAAAAAAACCTTCGAAAAATAATTTAAAAAAAAAACCTAAAAATATGGGGATAAATTCCACCAAAACCAAATTTTGTTAAGTGTAATGGTGCCTAAAATATAAAAATATTGGCTCACAAAGTCATTTAAGCTTTCCGCTTAGTCATTTTCAAATGCTATCACAGAGTAACACAACCAAGAACGCCATCTTTAATAGCAGTTACAGAAAAATGTGCTATTATAATGTGCTATCAATGTGCACTTTTTTTGTATAGAGGATTTTGACTTTTAGTGAAAATGCAATCATACGGTTTTGGTAGACGCAACTCTCGCATAGATGGAAACACAATTAGATTAGAGTAACACAACCAAGAACGCCATCTTTAATAGCAGTTACAGAAAAATGTGCTATTATAATGTGCTATCAATGTGCACTTTTTTTGTATAGAGGATTTTGACTTTTAGTGAAAATGCAATCATACGGTTTTGGTAGACGCAACTCTCACATAGATGGAAACACAATTAGATTAGAGGAGAACATGATAAGATTCTGGAGCGATGAAAATTCATTACAATTCATTTTTTTATTGGATAGCTATTATCTAATCGAGGCTTTGAACTACAAATATCTAAGTGCGATAACATTTAAATAAAATATATAATATCCGTCTTCATGATCTTTTGAGACATCATGCTTTTTGTCATTTTAGATTTTTCTCTGATTTATTTCCGTTGAAAAAGTCGGTTAGGAAAGTTTTTTTTAAGAAAGCCTTTTTATTAAAACCTAATAAAAATAAATTCGTCTTTACAGTATCTCGAAAAAGACTTGAAAGAAAATCTAACCTAAACTGTAATAAATACAAATTCAACAAAAATAAATAAATAAAAATCTCATAATTCATAAAAATAATACTACTCAGGATCCTCAAAGTGATTTGAAAAAAAAATGGATAAGTAGCAAATTATTCACTGAATAAATTATTTCCACCTACTAGAAACAAAAAAAAAAACATTTTATAATTCTATGCAATAATCTTCAAAACACATTAACCTAAACATTAACAAATATATAATATGTCAAACACCTCGATCTCTTATTTACTTCGAATCTCGCAAAATCGAAGCCACCAGTCGAAATCGTATCATGGAGATGAACCGGGAGCTCAAAGCCTGTCCACCGGCTCCACCGCACGAGCCCCCACGCGCTACCAGAAATTGGGTGAGTTGACTCGACGTGACTCGGGCGAGTTGACTCAGTTACTTGTCAGGTCAATTTAGTGAGTCAACTCGGTGGACTGATTTACTATTGACCAACTTGTTTGACTGGTTTGACCAATTTGAGTGGTTTGACTGTTGACCAGAGTTGACCGTCGATCAGAGTTGACCATTGAATGAGTTGACCGATTATCTTTGGCCTGACCCGGTTTGGTCTAGTTTAGTCCAGTTTGACCCGGTTTGGTCCAGCTCGGTCCGGTTTGACCTTTTTTTTTTGGTTTGGTCTAGTTTAACCTCTTTAAGGTGGTTTTTCTTATGTTAGACAATTCTGACTAGTTTTTCGTTCTAGTTTCAGATTTGGAGTTTGTTTGAGCATCTGAGAGTCATCAACCGTATTTATGTGGCTAAAGTGAGGACTAACCCCCTTACTTTGGCTTAACCTATTCCATCGATAGTTTAGTACATAATATGTATTGTCTCTATGATTGATTATGTCTTCTTTAGTTTTAACCGGACATAGGTGATTTAGACGATTTCACATATTTGATTGATTCAGATGTTGAGATGATAGTGATGTGATATATATTTATTTATAGTGCATATATCATGGGATTTGGATGTGGGGTACACCGTTGGACTGTTGTATTACCAGACAAGATATAACATACATGATATTTCTCTTGTCCATAACAAAACATTTATACATCGTGATGGCTTTTAGAACCTCATGAGTATAGGCTGACCCTCATGACTCAGACAACCATAGTCGTGATGGCTTTTAGTTCTTGACATGCATGTTAATTCATTGGTCCATCAGTCATGTAATTTGACTATTCCTAATATATACATACATACTCATACTTGAACCCATCATAAATCACATATGATATTATCATCAAACATCAAATCATGCATAGAAAGCATCAATTTAACAAGCATAAAACACATAGCATTACTTGATATTTCTAAGGAAGTAGATCTATGCCTACATGTCATAATTCATTAACCTTAGCCCCTTTGAAGACGAAGAACAACTCATTTATCTTTTCGACAGATTCGATGTTGCTGCTTTTACATCACATTTCCATGTGATCTTGATGTTAAAATCGGTTTTTATTTAACCAGAAGCTATCTCCGTGTGTCCTGACAGTCTCCGAAAAGTTTCATTGGAAGCAGATCTTTTTTGTCAAACCAAAAGACAAAAAATGATATACTGATTTTAGATGCGTGCTGCATAGAACAATCTCGATAAAACAGTCATAAATCCCAAACTACACGATATAAAGCTGCAATATTTTAAAGAGACCTAGAACTATGGGTTATGAATCATCTTAACAAAAAAATAGATACAACAAATCATTGTGAAACCTGCAATGCAACTTCTACGAAGTATGGTAACAGATTTGCAATGCACATATTAAGCATTAAAATATATTCATATTTCTCAAACCAAATCTCCAAATGACAAACAGCCTGGGGTGTTAGCTAGACTAACATTATAAAATGTTATGAAATAATAATATAACAAAACTCATAAGCGATAATATCGAAAATCAAGAATTAAAAAAATTAAAAACTTACTTTTTCTCCGGAGAAAAATACAATTTCGAATTTATTCTCAATCCTTCTTCATCACCTCAAACGGATAGGTGATTTCATTTCCAACAAGAGTAATTTCTGTTTCTGATCTATCAATTGACTGCAGCCTTTGTTTAGATGGAGAAACATCTGTGGATATCTCTCCAAAACCTCACTTTGGGCTTGAAGGAAAATCCCTGGAAGCTTTTCATCATAAAAGATATGAAGAACACCGTTTAAGTCTCGTCATCACAGGGCTTAATCCGGAGCATCAAAACCCAGCTGGCATCAGGCTTATTATGTGATACAAGATTAGAATCACTCCAAATTATGATCATTCAATGATCGAGAGATTCCAAACTTAATCTCGCGGAAGATGGAATAAAATCGATGTGGAGGTGATGGATATGGATTGACTCGCTCAATTAGTGGACGAACAAGAGGGATGAATCACTCAACACACTCTTAATTCGAAGGTTTCTATAGACTAAAGTGACTCACTCACTTAGAAAGTCATGGTGTATGAATGGCCAAAATTGAATCCACTAGATCCAGTTTCTAGGAATGAAGCTTGAGGTGTTCTTAGGACGCTCTAGTTGTAGTAGAAACTCTCCTGAACGCCAAACATGTGATTAAAGTCTCCTAAAACCGAAAAGTTCCAAATAAAGCAAGCCTAGGATTCTTCGATTTAGAAAATTAATATCTCCAAAAATAAAACCTGTATTGACTTGATCTAATTCTCCATGAGTCTCAGTTGAGTCAAGATTGTAGAAAATTTTGCTTTGGAGCTTAATTTCTTATGGTCTGGTCGGAATCTTCTGATTAATGAGCGTAGGTACAAATAGGGTAAGTTGGAGATCACCCAGTTTGTAAATTGAATAATTTTTTTGTTTGAACTCCTATTGGGTTGATTCCATAGTAGAAGCTGATTTCTGAAAATCTCAAAGTATAGTTGTCTAGGGTCTCTGTACAGTGTCAATACAAAAATCAATAGTTGTATCCTACAAAATAGATCCCCATAGAAGCTATGTACACCACCATAGGGACGTAGTTCTGTTTTAGGAGATTGCCCTAGGAAAGCCTATATCAATCAACACTCTCTTCGAACAAACAAGAAGAAGAGAAAACCATCAAGTTAGTTTTTTGAGTTTGTAACAATTGAATTTCTATTTGGTATACATATATAGGAAACAAAAATATTTATTTTACCTTTGCTTGATTTGTGTCTATAAATGGCTTATTATACTAGATAATGGCCCCTGGACCCATAAGGATTAGATGGTTGTAATGGATCATGAGCGAAGGCGTCGTCATTCTGACTACTTAGAACAATCATTTTTGGGTTAAGGTTCATAATAATCTTGATGATTCCAAAGAGGATCGAGCAATTCATGAATTTAGAGGAGTCTTAGGACATATCGAGGAAATTTTTATTCAGTAGCCAAATCGTGACCAAGAGAGTGAAGTATTGAATCATGTAAAGATGGATGCTTATGGAAGATTGATTTTCGTGCACTACATCTACTTTGAGGATACTGGTGAGCCAACGCTTATCCCTTTCACTTTTGATAAATTTAGAAAATTTTGCATTACATGTAGAAGCCTCACCCATGATGCAACTACTTGCATTTATCAAGTTTAACCTCTTATGCCAAAGCTACCTTGTAATAAGCCGCATAATGACTTAAAATCAATCCCAAGAAAAAACTAGAGCTTCTTAAGGCCGAATGAGTCAAGACCAAAGAATTCTCATGAAAGAACGAAGCAAAAATAGTAAAAATCTAAGGAATAAATGATTCCCGAGGAAAGGCAGGACTTACCCGAGGAAAAGCATGCATTACCTGAGCATCCCTTGATGAACATGCTGCCGAGTAGGAATTTACAAAGGAAATCCAAGAATTATGGATCAAATCTCTAAGAAAGAAGAAGATAAAGGGAAAAGAGTTTAAGTATCCTTCTAAGGATAAAATATGACATTGAATCGTAAATTCATGAGGCAAACTCAACCAAACACATCGAGACAAGAAAACACAATGGATTCCCGATAATGAGCATACCGAGCACGACGATGAACAAGCAAGACCTGCCCGAATGGAGAATTACTCGGAAAAGGCTTACCAAGTAAGAGGTTTCCGAGTAAAATCACTAGAAAGAAGAATAAAACTCTTAACAATGGAGAAACAAAGAAGGAATCAAGTCCATTTGTTCGAGCTTCATAACGTCTAATGGATCCTCAAAATCCTGAAAGTCTGGGACCCCGTATCCATAGGTTGACAGGAAAGTTGCATACTACTACAACCTCTGTCGTGATCTTGACAAGAAGCCTAGCTTAATCTTGTTGCCATCTTACGTAACCCGCCCAATTTCTTTCGTAATAATTCATAATATACCTTCCAATATTTGAGAAATATATTAGTAAATATATCTAAACTATATAAACATATAATTGTATGATGAAATATTTACAAAAAAATTGCTAAAGCATAATATCTAAGATTTTGAAAGATTTGGATGTGATTGGAAAAGTTTTTGAAATTTCAGAGAAGTTTTAGAGAGAATGTAGAGATATATATGTTTTGGTGAGTGATTTGGGAGGGAAAATGATTTGGTTATATAGAGAGTTCGTGTCGGTCGAAATTTTGTTGGTTCGCTTTACGGGATTCAAATATTTTTTTTGTTAAAATTCACATGGGATTTAAAGATTTATGACAAATTTCTAATCAACCCCGAGGAGTGGTCGGAAATAGTATATGCATTTCTAACGAATTTCTGACCAATTCCTGGGGTTGAACGGAAAACTTTCGGCTTACTTGGGGTTCAATGCATGGTTTTCCACATGGCTTGTGTATGATTCTAAGTACGGTTTCTGATGAATTTTTGAACAACCCCGAGAATTCATATGAAAATGCATAGATTCATGCACCATAACATGTGGCAAACCATGCACTTCCCCGGGTATTCCGACCAATTTCTGACCAACTTCGAGAATTGGTCAGAAATTTGTCAAAAACATGTATAACATTTCCGACGAATTTCTTACCAATGCCCAGGGTTGGTCAAAAACTGGTCGGAATACCCGGATTGGTTAGAATTTCGTGGAAATGCCAGGTATAGTGCATTATTTGCCTCGTGCCATAATGTTTCATTCATGTTTTTTCTATTTATATTTACGTATGATTTCCAATGAATTTTCAACCAACTCGAGGATTTGGTTAAAAATTTGTCAGAAACCATACTTAAACACAAATAAAATAACTTGAATCATTGAACATGGTTATATAATGTCAATTAAAAATATGGACATTCAATTAGTAGTGATATATGTTAATTATGGACATTAAAAACATAAATAGAAAATATTTGCTTATTCAGTATAAATTAATAAAAGATATGTAATATTAATTTCTAATTAAATTCAAACATCTTAATAAAGTTACTTTAAATTTGATGAATACTCAGAATCTCCAAACTCCGATGACTTTACAAATTCATCACTATCGTCTTGATTACTTTTCATGCGTCATCCATACTAACAACATTCCATAAGTCGAGAAATTGCTAATTGTCCACATCAGTACAACTCGCATAGTAAAATTAGTCTTCACCAAAACATCTTAGACGCAAACTCCTTCATGCCACAACATCTGCAATTCTAAAATTAATAACCTGAGAAACACATCAAGAGCTCTTCAGAGATGGTTTGGACCTCACAAAGTATTGTGAGAACAATAAATCCTCTTTTTGTATAAAGATCAGAAGGAAGATTATATGGAGTGACTATTACTAGTCAAAGTAAATATTTGTGCTTCCCGTTCCCAAATGGATTAAAACCGTATATGCATAGTCTGAGGTAGACATTCCTCATTTCACTTGCAAAATCTGTACTAATACCAAAAATATTTCCAAACTTCAGCATTTGATGGATGTGAAATATCTCCGGTAAATGCATTTTCTCCATGTCATCTCATAACATCAACTGTTTTCTCATACTTGTATAACCGTTCCAGTCTAGCAATAATTGGTAAGTACTACATTGGATAATAAGGAATTCTACTTCTGCCTTTTGACCACAAAGTCTGCAAGCTTCTAAATTTGCATCTTCTCTCCAAAAAATCATGCAGTTATCTCTACACACATTAATGATTTTATATGGTAACCCTAGATCAGCTACCAACTTCTAGATTGCGTAATACGAAACTAGTACAAGATTGTCTTCTAGCAGATATCTTTGAAAAAAATCTGCAGTTGCATCGACACAATCCTCACTTAGATTGTATTATATTTTGATGCCTATCATCCTAGTCGCCGCTGAAAATGTTGAATGACCCTATTGGCAACCAGAGATGTTTTTTCAGCATTTAACATCTCAAAATATCTTGTCAATAATATTGAAAGTTTTTATTACTTCTGGCAACACATCTTTAACCATCCAGTCAACATTATCGTCATGTCTGCTAATACTACTACCTTCCTCCACAAATCTATCATTATTTCTACGTTCTACCTTTCTTCCTTTATGACTAGTACTCACCTTATCTACAAAATCTTCTCCATGCGCTAACCATACATAATATCCCGGCATAAACCCCCTATGATATAAATACTTCCAAACTAAATATATTCTAACAAACTTCTCATTATTGCATTTCATACAAAGACAAGTCAACGTACCTTATTCCCGCACAATATCTTGATTAATTACGAACTGCATGAACTGACGGAGTCTGTCCTTATACTCTTTTCAAATCTCTCCGCTATCTTCATTAATACGCTTATACATCCACTCTCTTATACGATAAATATGATGATATGGCATATCATATTTTTTTGTAGATTATCGTGTGTGTTTGCAAATGAAGGAAGATGTTGGATATATAGATACCATTTGGTCGGCAATTAATCAGAAATTTCAACGGTAACTTTTCAAACAGCTACAAATTTTGACCAAATTCCAACCATATTTTTGACGCATTTCTAACTAAATTCATCGGAAATTGGTCAGAAATGAGATCATGTGGCATTAACCCAGCGGTAACATCTTTTGACTATTTAACGACTAATTTCCTATCAAACTTTTTCAAATTTTCTAACAAATTTTCGACCACATTTCCGACCGAATTCCAACCACGATATATTCGTGGAAAATTTCCTTTCAATTTCAAAAAAAACTTGTAATTTATGGGAATGGTTGGAATAGTGTCAAATGTTTTAGACTACGGTGGTTGGTAATGATGATAAGAATTTGAGTTGCTTTCGTATAATGGATCCTTTTGGCACGTTTACTTGGTTAGAGCTATTGTTTTTCATTTTATTTTTGTAATTTATATCCTTTTTTATATCTTTATTTAGTTTTCTGTAATTTAGAGGTGTATTGAACTGAATATTTGGAGAGATTTGATTTTAAATGACAAACCATATGTTATTAAAACATGGATTTTGAAATATATTTTTCCAATCTAGTGTTATTAGATTAATGATTTTTAAATATACAATAAAATTCATTATTATTGAAAACATTATAAGAATTGAATTTAAATTTTTCTGTGAGATTTCAATGGATATTTATTTAAAAATATAACGATCAGAATCTCATAGTTTTAGGTGAGATTTCAAAGAATTTAATAACAAAATTCTTAATTATCAAAATTCAACCAAGTCATCTCAAATCTCATTAAAATTCAAATCACACCAAATATTTTATCCAATACACTCTTTACAGTTTTGTTTCTTTCGTTGATAGAAGAGGAAATCAGTAAGGTCAGGGACGAGGTTTATCTAGATGAGGATACTGCTCTATGGAGACACAAGGATGACAGGTTTAAGGCGCAATTTTCGTCTAAGGAAACGTGGAATCAATTAAGGGAGGTATGTAGCCGAAATTCATGGTATAAGGCGGTGTTGTATTTGCATGCTACTCCGAAGTATTCTTTTATTATGTGGCTACCTGCTCTAAATAGATTGGCAATGGGGGATAGAATGCTTACTTGGTCACCCAATATTTCGGCAAAATGTGTCTTCTGCTCAGAACCCATAGAGATTCGGGATCATTTATTCTTCTCATGTCACCGAGCTGATGATGATGTTTCACGCCAAGAGTAACAAGATGATGGAAGCTTTTATTGCAAAGTATACGTTCTATGCGTTAACATACACTTTATGGAGAGAACGAAATCAACGGAGACATGGAAAAACCCCACTTCGCATAGAAAGTCTAATCCGTGAGGTAGGAGTGACAGTTCGAAACAGGATCTCGACTATACAGACGCAAGGAAAAATGCTAGATGGGATACAAATCTGGTTCGCCACAAAGATCGAAGGTTGGTTTGAATTTTTAGATTTTTCAGCTAAATCGTAAATGATGTGTACTCTTTCTCCCGGAGAATGGTTTTGTCCCAACTGGATTTTCCACTTTTCGGATTTTAACGAGGTCATCATCTACCGATTACCTCTAAAAGCTCTATTCTATTTCTAATTTCATATTATGTAAAAATGATTTTCTTTTGACTATAATTTTACATATTATTAAAAAAAAAGAAATTATGTTTTCGAAGATTTCTAATTATTCTGCTGGTATATGTGCTACCATGTATTTTTCATGGTTTAATAGCAGAATCCATATTGAAGAAAAAAGAAAAAAAATCTGTCGAGGTAGATTATGTAAACTGTGGCATCGTGTGCCTTTTCACATATATATATAGCATTCCATACAATTGGACCGAAGTCCGAATGACCGAATCCAAAGTATATAGTTTTATTTGATTATTGTATGATATATATTTATTTATTATATGTAAATATCCAACACATTCATCACATCCCCACTAGAGAAAGAAGATCTGTCTCTCTCTCTCCTCTTTTGTTTTAGCTTTCAGATTGAGTTCGACTCTTCGCCTCCACCGCCTCCATTCTCTCTATCTCGCTCTCCATTAATGGCGACACCATACCCTCTCTTCAACCTCTGTAAGTAAATTGGAACCCCCTTGTGCTATAATTTTCTCTCTTTCCAATACGCATCAAATCTCAAAACCCTAGATACACCAACAAAACCCAAGTTTCTTCTCTTATGTTCTTATTTCGTCCATGTCCATATGGATTCTTGTAATAGTGGAAGCTTGTCTTCAAGTGATGACCATGAGTCTTCATCAACTGGTGCTGCAGCAGATCACTCTTCCTTTTATCTCCCACCTTTCCAACCACCACCTTCTTCCTCTACCTTATACGGCGACCCAACGACTTATCTCCCTTCCTCCTCTTCCTCCACCACTTACCTAAACTTCGTCAACAATTTCATCTCCGATGACATTCTCAACCAAACTTATCTCCTCCCACCTCCACCACCACCTCCTCCTCCTTCCTCCCGAAACCCTAGGAAACGAACAAGAGCTTCAAGAAGAGCTCCTACCACAGTTCTCACTACCGACACTTCTAATTTCAGAGCTATGGTTCAAGAATTCACCGGCGTCCCCGCCTCTCCCTTCTCCCACCCTTTCTCCTCCATAACTCGTCGCTTCGATATTTTCCGATCTCCCTCCAATCCTCTTACTTATAACCCTTTCCGTCCCATCCCTCAGAAAGTTCACCAACCTTTGATCCCTTCATCTTCCATGAACTTTCACGCTCTTCCCGATCTACTCCTCCGACAGAATCACCAAGTTTGTACATTTCAATCTCTTTTATCTCATCAAACAACACTTTCATCACTTCAAGACCTTGAACCAATGAATCTTGGAGCATTACAGCAAAATCACCATCCAACGGCTGATGATGACCACCAGCTAATGATGAGGCAGTACTCGGAGTTTGATCGCCGGACGTCGGAAAAAGGACCGGAGATTCATAATAACGTCTCATCTTCTTCTTCGGCTCCTATCAAAGGCACTTCAGGTACTACTACAACTACAACAGCAACAGTTGATTCCTGGATTTACCCTACAGATCATTCCAATAATTAAATATTATATATACATTATTTTTTTAATAATTAAACTATATCTTATAATGTTAAATCAGATTGTAGTAACTGAGATTGAATTATCAGATTTTTTCTTTTATGAATGATATATTCCATCAAAAATACTTATTCTCATTTCTTGTGATTATACGCTGGCTACACGTTACGATGACCCATTATGGGGTATATGATTCTCCACATGTTGTAAGTACTGTATATAAGTATCTATGTATATATTTTATACGTTACATATTTTGCTCTTAGGTCTTGATGAGAATCATGTTCGGATTTGGTTCGTTAGTCTGTTTACAAAAGACAGTTCAGACGTGTAACATGTTTTGTTCCATCGTTACTTTGACATCCCTCCCCTCTCTATGTTTATAGGTTTTGCGGTCTGATTAATGTTCCGACTACTTTTATTAACTACTCTCCATCACTCTTTGTCGACACAGAAAAACTAGTTACAAAATGAGATTTTTAGTCCAGTAATTTTTTTCTGGGAAATTTTAGTGCAGTAATCAAATCATCTTTTCTTTTTTTCATGTGATTCATGTCAACGTTGAAAATAATTTCACATACTCGTCTAACGGTAGTTATTATTATTTACGAAAGAGTTACGGACATAAGAACATCTCTAATATCTCTAATGGTCTAATGGTTGCTTATATTTTTTTCTCTAAAAATAGAGATCTTAAAAAATAGAAGAGACATTTGTTCACATGGTTGCCTCTATTTTATTTTTAAAATAATATTTGAAATATATAATATTTCTGTTTTATTAATCAATTTATACTAAACCCCTTAATATTTCAATTTTACAAATCTGACTCACTCATTTTATTCTATAACCAATTGTTGTGCTAAGTATGTTTTTTGATTAAAAAAACCTTTATTTTCAGGTTTTATCTTTAATTTCATGTATTAGTTGTGTTTTTTTAATGCATCATTTCTCGTGTAATTTGTATTTTTAATTTAATATATGTTATTGTTGCATATTATAACAATTAAATAACAAAATTTAAAATATAGTGGTATATAAGTACAAAAAAAACATAAAATTTTGTTTAAGAAAAAAATAAATACATATATAAATTAAAGGATTATATTATAAATAAAAAAGTGTTTCTTTAAAATAGAAGAATGAATAGTGTTTCTAAATTTGAATAAAACACTTCATTTTTCTATTTTTAGAGTAAGGTATAAAACACCTAACACCCTTGTATTTCAATAAGAGCATCTCGAAGTAGAGATTTTTTATTTTTAGAGCAAAATTGAAAGACAAGGGTGTTTACACCATATTTCAGTTTTGGCTTTTCGAACTTAATTTCGTTTTAGGAATAATTACATCAAAAGTAAAACCTAATCTAATATTGATGGTACGGTGCAGTAGGGTTTTTATTTCGGTTTGAACTCAAGTTTTAATCAAATATCTCCTTACTTACTAGAAAAAATAGGTTTTAAATTGTTTTCCTGTTTTTTTTATTGTCTGATTTGGATTGGGAATCATTTTTTTTAATATAGAGAAAATAAATCTACTTAAACTATATTTAAATATGGTTTGATTTTCAAATCGATAATTTCGGTTTGATTTAGATCGAATAGGATCAGTTTCTCTGGATTTTCTAAGAATTTGATGGTTTTTTCCTTACACATTTTTGGATATTTTTAAACATAATTTGGGTTTATCAGGTGTTGAATATTTCAGTAGGCTTTGTCATGATTTGAGTACTTAGTATTCCGTAAATTTTTCTTCAAGCACTAGATTAACAACTAATATTCTTTAAAACTATTTAAATTTGAATATCTTAATTAATAGATAGGTAACTTTTTAGTTTTTACTTATACATCAACTTAAAAATCTTAAAAATTCAAACTATTATTGTTGCTTCCGTAGAATTTGCTAATCGCTATGTATATAATAGGATTTTGTTCAAAAAAACTATCAACATATGAAATTTTTATAAGAAAACTCTCACTTCAAACTTGTGCAAGTCAATCTTACAACCTGCAAAGTCTCCGCAATACTGGACCTCTGCATATCATCGACGTAGCTCCGTTAGTCGGTGTTAAAAAATTAACAGAAAGCTTAAAACGACGTCGTTTTAGAGATTAAAATCAAACAACATGATTTTTTTAAATCATCCAAACAACAAAAATTTTTAGAATAAATCCAACCAAAATAATTAACAAATTTTGGTTATTTTTCAGCTTCTTGTGTCTTTCCACTCCTGAGTCACTTGAAGCTTATTGCTGGTCAGAGATCCCGTAGGAGCTTCTAAGAGAGATTCTGATTCGGGTTGAGGCGGCAGACGGTGGCGAATGGCCTTCACGACGTAGCGTGGTGGCTTGTGCCGGCGTCTTCCGTGGCTGGCGGCTACTTATGAACGAAACCGTAGTTGTCCCTGAGATCTCTTCTAAAGACTTTTCCCATCTCTCTCAAGCAGGTTCTTGTCTGTTTTTGATTGAATTAAGACATAAAGTTACGATTTTTATTGATCATTTTCAAACTCTTATGGAAGACTGAAGTTGATGTATGAAATTCAGCACACGTTGGAGTTGCGTTTGCGCTTGTATTTGTTTCCAAACGCAGAGTAGCTCCTAAACAATGGTTCTTTAGCTAAAACTCATTAAACTAGAGCTATATGAGCATTTTTTATTGATTGTATCTGTTCAATTCTTGTGTAGTCATATCGAAATGTTTAATTGAAAAAAGATTGTTGCTTTTTGGTGTGTATGTTTTTTGCAACCTGGTCCAAGTGATTCTTTGGTTCAGTGCTTCTTTTTCTTTTCTTTTCTTGGTTATGCAATTTTTAAATTGACATCTTTCTCTTACGTGTCTGTCCGTATAGCTTTAACGGATGATGGTAAGTTTTTGCTAGCTGTGTGTAAGTTGAAGCACACAACTTGCACTGATTACATTATTTCTTTGCGTTCTGATGATATGTCCAGGAGAAGCCAAGCTTATATTGGCAAACTGAGGTGCGTATATATGATCAAAAAATATCTAATTCATTAGCATTGAGAAAGAATCGATCTTCTAATCCCGCAAAAGTTTCACTGAAAGTTCCTCTTGGAAGTTACCCTGTCGCTCATATCACATACGAGTTGAATGTGTTAGGCTCGCGGTAATGATTTTTTAGATTTGACTTTCCTATTCAAACTGTTCTTTTCTTGGAAACTTTTCTCCAACATATCGTTGGTCTATGGTAAACTAGTCGTCGTTTTAATAATCAAAATAAGAAAATTCTTTAGCAGAGTTGCTAAAATGTTTAAGAAACTAAGGTTGGGTTTGATGTGGTTTTGTAATATATATCTGCTTTGGAACATTATTATTCAAAGAAACTAAGGTTTTAATCGGTTTAATTGCAAGTTGTAACTTTGGTTCAGATTCAGTTTTGGTTTTAACCGGATTGGCAACCTTTGGTTTTCATCTAATATGTTTTGTAATTTCTTGATGGCACTAATAGGGGACCAAGAAAGATGCAATGTGTAATGGACACAATACCGACAAATGTAATGGAGCCTCGAGGAGTAGGTTCAGATATGTTCACGATGGATTATGGATATCCTATCTCAGCTTTCCAGGCTTTTGCCATTTGCTTGAGCAGCTTAGATACTCGAATCGCTTGTGAATGATTTATAAGACTACACTGTTTTAATCGGCTTGCAAACTAGCTGCACCAATGTCTGATCAATCCAAGTAAGAAATCCATTAACGAATGGCAGTATGATGTCAAGACTAACGTTTTTATGGTTTAGCTGCTTCCTCCCAACAAATCAAAAACCTTGCAAACTAAAGTGAATCCGAAATCGTAATCCAGTCTTTTCTGGTGCAAATGTTGGTAATTATAACACAATAAGGCAACAAAAAATGAGAAAATTCAATTAGTAATTAATTTAGGATCTAAACTCTATCATGAACAAGAGACCAATAATCTAAGAAATCAAACGACCCACAAATTAGATTTTTCAACTCATCAAGCTCAAAAGTCCTTAAGCAAACAGCAAACACATCACAATACAAAGATGTTTCACTGTGAAATTAAGATTGGTTTGAAGAAGAGGATTGATGTTACGCCTTAAATTGAAGTTGAAGGTTTTCGCAAATTTAATCAACCAATTTCTTATTCTTCTCAGAATCAGTCCTTAGCGAATTGATAGAGTTTTACTACGGAGGTAGGAGGAGGAATTGTGGGATTTGGAAATCTGAGGAAGTTAGGCGAATTTAGGAAGTTGGACTCAGTTGCGAAGTTGGACTCAGTTGCTTAGTTGGTTAGAGGAGAGAAAGAAAAACAACAAAGTAGAAAATTGGTTGGAGGAGAGGAAGAAGACCAACGAAGAAGAAGAAGATGACAATTTCTTTTTTTTAAATATATTAAATGAAACATCGTGTAGTTTTTTTTGGAATGTACAAAACATCATGTAGTTTTTTACTCCAAACGATGTTGTTTTACAACTTCCGTTAATTTTTAAACGGGAAGTCGACAATATGCAGAGGTCCAGTATTGCGGGTGACTTTGCAAGTTGTAGGATTGACTTGTACAAGTTTGAGGTGAGGGTTTTTCTTGCAAAAATTTTATAGGTTAATGGTTTTTTTGAACAAAACCCTATATAATACGATAAGCAAACTCGTCGAAAACTACTTACAAATTTTTTTAATGTTTAATGAACGTTTCTATTTGTATCGCCTGAATAAAATAAAATTTAAGATAAAGTGTGTTTCTAAATGAAATGCAAAAATAAGTCAACTTAGCATATCTCTTTCCCTAGAGAGTTTGAAATTACCATATAATAAAAAAAGTTTTGGTCTAACACCAAATTTAGTTTATCCAGGAATATAACAAAACAATCACTTAATAAATCCACTTTTGCACCCATTTTTTCATATATTAAAAGTCAACACTAAGTAAAAGTGGTGTTTAGGTTGAAATAATAGTGTATCAAGTCAGTTTAACTTGATTAGGTAGTTTGTCCCTTTCTGTTGCAAAATTTTCCTTTTACTATTATTTATTTTTGTAGCAATTTTGTTTTTACTTTTTATAGAATTACATATATAGAACAGAGTAAACGCTTGGAACCAAAAGAGAAACAAATATAAGAAAAGTCAGGGCATGTTTGGTTTTCAATTCGAACTGGTGTTTATTTAGTGTACAAAATTAGTATTATCCAGATGAAATATCAGAATGAGTTTTGAAAATTTATATAAAAAATTTAAAATCATCCAACTAATCCAAATTGGACCATTCGAAAGAAATTGGATTAGCCAAAAATGCAAATAACAAATATACCCATCATTAAATCTAAAATTTATGTCTAAAAATACCATTTCTTATTTTATCTCTTCTTCTTCACTCTCTCAAATTCCCCTTCTGCAAACCCTAACACTTCATTGGACTCTCTGCGTTCTCATCAGCGGAGCTCTTTGTTTTTGTCGTCATCGTCGCTACAGAACAGGCAATCAATTTCTCTCTTTTCCTGAAACTTTTCGATTTTCTCTTCTTGTTTTAAAGTTTTGATTAGTCTCAAATTTTGAAGCAATAGAGCTAGAAAGTATAGAGAAATAGAGAGAAGCTACCGATTCTCTCTATGGAGAGATAAGAGAGAAAAATTATCGATTTTGGATTTCTCTTATGAAGTGATTATGAAGTATGATATTTTGACAATTAGGTGTTTGATTATATTCCCAAGAGAATTTTTGAATACTAATAATCAATTTTGAGATTGATTTTTAGCATGATTTGGTGATTCTCGTGTTTATTTTGGTGTAGTATGCAGTTGCCTCCAAATTAGGTATATATTGAATTTTCTCCGAGTGGTTAAGTTGAAAATAATGAGATTGATGTGAAAAGTCACTTTTGAATGTAATTGTACAGAGGAACTATGTCATCTGCAAAGTAGAGTTTAAAGAAGAAGGTGACAAGAACATTATTGCTTCTAGTTCTGATTCTGAAATGGAGCTTAGTCCAGATCAAGTTACTGCTATTCTTGGTATTCAACTTGAGAATACTTTGGTACGGTTTTATGAGTAGATGACTGGAAATATTTACAAGCAGATCATTATGAAGAAGAGAAAATTGGGAAAAAGGATTGTTGTGAGCACATGCCTCAAAAGTCATTAACCTATAATGCATTTGTTGCTCATAACAGTTCAATATCTGAAATAGTAAGGCCTGTTTGGTTCTCAAAAATGTTTGATGTTTCTATGATATCTTGAACATGTAGTTTGGGGTAAGTTGCTGGCACTTCATCTTGTAGATAGTTGCTGGCACTCAGAGCCGGCCCAATGTTATGCGCTGCTTAAAGTAAAAAAAAGCAAAAAAAAATAAAATTGGCTCATTTAAAAAAAAATTAATGAGGGTTAAAGGGAATCGAACCTAACACCTCTGATCTTAATGACACAATCATTAACCACTGCACTACTAAAAAATTTTACAAAATTAATGCCCCTAAAATTTAATTATAATTCTGGTGCTTAAAACTGTTGCTTGTTGGGCTTTAGTCCAGTGACACTTTTGAAAGCATAGTGTGATTTTAGAGTTTCAAGTAGAGAAATTTCAAGGAATGTATTGCAAGGAATGTGGTAATAAGTGATGTTTCGTGGATACACAGATTGTCTGATTGGGAAGACATTATGAGCTTAAGAGAGGATAATAATAATAGTGAAGAGTCAGAGGAAGTGATTAATTATGAAGGATCTGTTCTTGCTGCCTCATCATCGTCTTTCTTTATTCAATGTTAGTTTTACAGGTTGATTCCATGAATGTGTTAGTAAAAGATTCCATGATATAGCTAAGCTATAGTTCTTTTTTTGTGGGGATAAAATCAAGCTCTGATGAAGAGGTTTTGAGTTTATTCATTGCAAACAAATTTAGTTCTTGTTTTGTTGTTTGATCTTCACTCTAGACTGACTAAAATTTTGAGATTGGGGGAAACCTTATTTAAAACTTCTGAGCATGATGTATATAGTCAACTAGCACAAGGTTTTAGAAGTCTCAAGTTGGTTAACACTGTTGTTGCTTTATTCATTGTCCATTTCATTCTTGTTTTGGTTAGATTAAAAATATGATTAGATTAAAACATGGGTATTATTGTCATTTTGCTATTAAAAACATCTAGATGGAGATGAAGATTTTCAAAAACTAAACAAAAAAAATGTTCATCGAAATGGATCATCTGGATGAAAACTCAAAATAGAAACAAACAACATTCAGATGGACTATCCAAATGAAATATTTGAATGAACTATTTGGATTGAAATGGTAGATGGAGAAACAAACAGAACTTCAGTCCACTAATAGTATATAGCTTGTATCTCACGTTGTCTTTGAAAAGTTTGAAGCTTGCTTGGTCTTCTGTTGGTCGTACAATGGAGGTCTTTGTCACTAGTTATGATCTGGCGTTGAAGTTTAATGACGGTGTAGTCTCTGCAGATATCCCTGTTGATGTCATTGTTGATGTTACTGCTGATGAGAATCCACTATGGAAGATTTTTCTTGTAGGATACTTCATAGATGATGCTCCTCACATTGGAAAAATCAGTGCTACAGTCATCCCTCTTTGGCAAAACGCTGCGAAGTCTTTGAAAATTGATGTCCAAATTCTGAACACAATAGCGGTTCTCTTTCGTATCAGTGATGAATGTACGAGATCCCGTATATTGAATAGGCAATTTTGGTATATTGCAGACATACCACTAGTTGTACGGGAATGTTCCCCTGCCTCTGCGTCTCTTAAACCCGAGCTAACCTCTCTCCTTATGTGGGTTGAGTTTACAGGGGTTCGAGGTCATTATTTCTCTTACAAGGGCTTAAGCTTCATCCCTAGTCATATTGGTAAACTAGTGAAGCTTCATCCCACTACAGAGAAGAGTCCGAGGCTTGATATGGTTCGTGTTTTGGTGGAGGTTAATCTTCAAAATTCTCTCCCCATAGCTGTTAGCTTGTCTTCAGGTAAATACTTTGAAGTTTTGATCCTTATTTCCTTTCTGTGGCTACCGCCTCACTGCAACTTGTGTCATAAATGGGGAAATGTTCAAAATTCATGTGTGTCGCAAATAGATGGTGGCCAAGTTACTATCCTTCCACGTGTGGATAATTCTACTCTGGTGACAAACTCAAAAATTATTGCGCCCCTAAAGCAAGTTCTTCTAGAGGAGGAAAATGAGTCTGTTAGCTCTGTTATTCGTGTGGACTCTGCTGTGGAGGAGTTGGCTGGGAAGAATGCATCTGCTCCTGGCCAAGAGTTGACAGAGTAGAGTGAGAAGGTGATGATGGGAAGCGCAGAGGAAAAAAAGAGAGAAAGAATTGATAAATATATGTAGTCTGATTGTGGATGTTGTTCAAGAATGAGGCAAAGCAGAATGAGAAGGTTGCTATGGATGTTATTCAAAATGCAGAGAGGAAGGAGGCTAATGCATCAGAGTGGACGACAGTTGCAAGATTTGGGCGTCAATCTCCTCCTCATAAGGTTGAGCTTCCGGGCTTAGTTTAAAGTTGTGACTCTCCTTTGAGGTTCTAGGTTAAGTCTGGAAAAACCTGCTTTTGGATGTTTGTTAGAAATGAGAGTTCAGGAATATAATCACACAGCTATTATCAGTTTGTGCTTTCCTTATTGGAATTCCATAAACAATTACAATCACAAATTAGGCCGCATTTGGTTTTGCTGGTCTGATGTGGTTCAAGTTACTGTCCTGTTGAAAAGTGCGCAACAAATCACATATGGGATATATGTTGTGAACTCAGGTGAATCTTTTGTATGTACGGTAGTTTTACGCATCAAATTTTTTTAATGAGCGCACAATGCTATGAGATGAAATCCGCTAGTTGCAAACAATTTACTACCCAACCAATATGCCTTAGGTTTTACTTGATGACTAGGATGAGATTCTCTCTTCGACAGAGCACTCACGTGCTTTAGACTATAGAGTTCCTCAGCTCGGCATGTATCAATTTCAAGATCTGGTTACTAGTTGTGGTTTATCTGACTTTATCTTTATTGGTATGTTATTCACATGGTGGAACAAGAGAGATGGTGACCTTATTGGTAAGAAACATGATCAAGCACTCATTAATGGTGACTGGCGAAATAATTTCCCCCACTCACATGCTGAATTTGAGGCTAGAGATATCTCAGATCATGCTTGATGCCTAATTCGTCTTCACCACAAGGCTAAAGGCAATCAGAGACCATATCAATTTTTTTAAAATTTTTGGTTGAGCACCCCTAATTTATCTAAACTATATCTCAAATTTGGGACTCTTCACCATCGTTATACCATTCAAAGTCAGCATTGCATTTGCTTAATCAGAAACTTAAGCTTCTTAAACTTGCTTTACGAGCTCTAAATAGGAAGCATTATGGAGATTTTCCTGGGCGAACAAAAAATGCTTATGATGAACTCTACTCTCGCCAGAATGAAGCTCTCCTTCAGCCTGGTCCAGTTACTTTTGCAGCTACAGCTGAAGCTTCATCTAAATGGGATCATCTTGCACTTGTTAAAGAATTTTTTTGTCGTCAAAAATCACGAATTTAATGGATGAAGTCATAACTAGATTTTTATTTATAAAGTGGCACAAGGGAGGGTTTGATGAAGCACTATTAAGTGTTTGAAGTTGGATAATGGTGAGATGTTAACAACTCTCGATGAGATCAAGAATGAGGCAGATTCTTACTACCAACACTTTCTTCAGTCCTAGCCACCTGAGCTCGAAGAGGTACCAGTCTCTTTCCTCTCATCCCTACTCCACCTTAGGTGTTCAGATTAAGCTGCTGCTAATCTAGTAGCCCCAGTATTCAGCGTGTTTTGTTTAGTATGCCCACTAATAAAGCAGCTTGGCCTATCATTGGATGTGACTTCATCATAGCAGTCTAATCATTTTTTCTCTATGGCTTCTTACCAAAAAGGGTTAATGCAACTATCCTCTCGTTGGTTCCTAAACATGAGAATGCCCAATCAATGCGTGAGTTTTGTCCAATTGCTTGTATTAATCTTTGCAGAAGGTTATTTCCAAGATTGTGGCCAACCATCAAAAGACGTTTTTCATGATGTTATTGAGCCTAACCAGTGTGCGTTTTTTAAGGGTCGCCTTCTACTTGACAATATTTTGTTGGCAAAGAACTTGTTAAAGCCAATCGTAAGCCTTCAATTACGTCGTGGTGTGCTATCAAATATACATTTCCAAAACTTTTGATATAGTTCAATTGTCATTCATTGTGTTGATTCTGCAAGCTATGAGATTGCATGATCAATTTATCCATTGGATCTATCTTTGCATCTCTACAGCGTCATTTTCAGTTTTTGTTAATGGTGATCTCGAATGATTTTTCACAAGTTTCGTGGTATTCGACAAGTATGCCCCCTATCCTCTTACCTATATGTCATTTTCAACAATTTCCTTTCCAAGCTCCTTAATTAAGCTGCTACTCTTAATCGATTTGGTTACCATCCCTCTTGCCAAGCTGTCAACCTCACTCACTTAAGTTTTGCTGATGACATACTTGTTTTCACTAATGGTATTCACTCTTCTCTAACAGGGGCACTCCAGGTCATGGATGAGTTCGCCAAGATGTCTGGTCTTCATATAAATGTTGCAAAGTCATCTGTTTATGTTACGGGAGCTCATCGTTTAGTTTTGACAAATGCTGCAGTTGAGGTTGGTATTAATGTCGGTTCGCTACCAATCAGATCATTAGTCTTCTTTTGACTACCAAGTCTATATCGTCTTTAGACTATGAGCCTCTCGTAGATAATATTCATAAACAAGTGCTCTCTTGGACGAATAAAAGTTTATCATATGCGGGGCCGTCTCTAATTATTCAACTCGGTTATTACTAGTGTTTTAATCTTCTGGTGCTCTGCTTTCAGGCTTTCAGGTCGGTGTTTGGATGCTATCGAGAGGATGTGTGCAGCCTTTCTCTAGTGAGGATCACCAAATGACTCTCACAAAGAGAAGGTGGCATTGGCTGATTTATGTTATCAAAAGCAAGAAGGGGGTTGAGTATAAGACGACTTTGCGACTCATCCTGCGTTTTTGCTTTGAGTTTGATTTGGCATTTGTTCTCGCTTTTAGGTTCTCTCTAGGTGGCCTGGAAGAGACTTATCTTTTGTGTTACATGTCATTTTGGGATGATAAGGATAGAACTAAGGGTTCATGAGTTTGGAGGAAGTTACTTAAACTAAGAAATATGACGTATGGGTTCTTCTCAACGTATATTTATGATGGTTGTGATACTTCATTCAGGTATGATAATTGGCTTAATATAAGGAAACTTATTGATGTAGAATGTTAGGGAGGCCCTTGTATGTTGTGCATCGTCAAGCGAAGGTGGCAGAATTGGCGTCCAAAACAGAGTGGTTACTCCGTCCATGTCGTTGTCACCGCCTATAATCCTTGATTACTAAAATTTGGGCTGCACCACTACCTTGTTCTAACTATGGAAGATACATTGTGTTGTGAAAACATACAGAAGATACATTTCGCCCTAAGTTCTCTTCACGGAAATTTGGGAGCAGATTCGTTTCAAAAAACCTAAAAATGAATGGAGCAGGTTAATTGGTTCGCCCTGGCAGTCCCTTGCTACTCCTTTATTTCATGGCTGGCTTTGAAAAATAGGTTGTATACGGGAAATCGTATGAAATAGTGGGGACAGTTGCAGGCATGTATCTTTTGTGGTGAGCGTGATGAAACAAGAGACCACATGTTCTTCGCTTGCCCCTATGCATATACAACTTGGTTGGCACTCGGGAGATGTATTCTCTGAAGCCATGCCACTTCAGATTGGTTGGATACGCTATCACATCTTTCATCATTGAACTACAACTTGTTGGATTTCATATTGGTGCGACTACGTTTTCAAGCTACCATCTATCACTTATGGAGGGAGTGGAACTCAAGAAGACACAATAACGGCTGGAAGGATTCTTCTCAGCTGGTTCAGATTATCGACAAGACAATACGCGATCGTATCTCATCGCTAGCATACAAGCACCCACATAAGCTGGAATGTCTCCTTTGGATATGGTTTGAAATCCGATTGACATAACTATTTTTGTTCATGTGTGTATTTATCTTTTTTCCTCTTTAGGCTCTACTTGTACATAAAAAATTGGGACGATGACCAAAATGACTCAAAATTGTAGTTTAATTGCTAGAATGACTCGTGTGTGTTTTTAGTTAAATGTGCGGTCTAAATCCCAAACGTACCCTTGCCATGGTGTGTTAAAAATAAAATAATTACGATAGTGCTAGTAAAAATTAATTCCAGCGCAACAAAAAATTACAAAAATGCCATCCCGTTAATGTTGTCGGAGACTTATTTCACGTTACCGCAGAGATATTGAGTTATGTTAGTTACCACAGAGTTATTTAATTACCGCAAAGTTATTTAGTTACCGCAGACTTATTTTAGTTACCACAAACTTATTTCGTTACCGCAAACTTATTGAACATTGTCGCAGACTTATTTAGTTACCGCAGACCTATTGTAGTTACCACAAACTTATTGTAACGTTGTTGTAGACTTATTGTAGTTACCGCAGACTTAATTAGTTGGTGCAGACTTATTGTAGTTACCGTAGACTTATTGAACATTGTCGCAGACTTATTTAGTTACCGCAGACTTATTTAGTTATCGTAGACTTATTGTAGTTATCGTAAAATTATTTAGTTACCGCAGACTTATTGAAACGTTGCCGCAAACTTATTGTATTTACCGCAGACTTATTGAAACGTTGTCGCAAATTTATTGTAGTTATCACAGACATATTTAATTACCGCAGACTTGTTGTAGTTGTCGCAGATTTATTATAGTTACCACGGACTTATTTAGTTACCACAAACTTATTTAGTTACCGCAGAGTTATTTTGTAGTTGCCGCAGAATTATTTTGTAGTTGCCGCAGACTTATTGTAGTTACCGTAGACTTATTAAGTTATCGTGGTCGGTCAGACGATAAGGGATTCTCTCAATTTGGGCACGCCGCCTCTTCCTCTCAATTTCGTCTTGTTTTTCTATGCTTCTTCTTCTTCGCCGAAATTATCTTCATCCTAACAGCTAATTGAAGCTATTTTATCTTCATCCTTATCGTCGTCGTGATATTCGTTCTCTGTGTGTCGTAGATATGGAGCAACAGATTATTCTTGTATGTGGAAAATGAAATTTTGATAGAAATAGATCATCGTTTGTTGTTGATGTTAAATCAGGATCTTGAATACTAGTAGTTGAAGGTGATACCAGTTATGAGAATTCCGTTCGAATGGTGTTCGAGGATTATGGGTTGGATAAGAGAGTTTATGATGTCAAATTGAGCTACATGTTGCCAAAGAAGATTAAGCAATATTTGCCTCAAGATACACCTCCAGTATATGTTGATAATTGTAGGCGATTCCAAATTTTTTTGGGGCAATCGAAAGCAAATATGCTTCATCTTTGGTGTGGAAGTTTATGATAAATTGGATATGGAGTAGAAGATGTCAGAAGATAGTTTTCCAAAAGCTGAAGAGAATATGCACGCCAATGATTTCGATGTTGATGAAGATGATGATGAAGGTAGTGAATCTAGATTCGATTATTGTGACGACTCTGACGGAACAGATTTTGGGGATGTGAATTTTGCAGTGTATGGATTGGTGGGTGAAGTAGAGGAAGAAAAGTGAAAACTACCTCTCAAGAAGAGAGGTTCCTCAGTGTATGTATGTGAAGGCAATGGAAATGTTGAATTTCCGAACTTAGAAATGAATTATATGGATTTAGCTGTCGGACAATGTTATGAAACAAAAGAGGATCTAGAGACAAGAGTGAAAATTCTATCTATTATCCAGAAATTTGATTTCTATGTATATAAATCAACACCGGAGCTATGAGTTTTCAAGTGTTGGGGGAAAGGATGTTCTTGAAAGTTACGTGCTTTGCCAATAAGAGATCATCCAAGATTTCATATTTGGAAGTATACTCCGAAACATACATGTTGCTTCTAAGTGTTGGAGATATTGATGGTAATCAAGTTCAAGTGACAGGCGGAGGACCATCTATAAATGTTGTAAATTTGAGAGAAAAAAATGCCATGTGCACACGCAATAGTTGCGTATGAGAGCACAAAGATCTCTCGTATTTCACTTTGTCATCCCTATTATACGAGGTTGTACTTGTACAATTCGTATTCTACTGCTATCATGCCGAGGGATTTTGCTTTACCAATACCGAAAAATGTAGCAACATGGACTTGTTTACCACCTGGTTGTTGTCGAGCAACAGGTGGTAAACAAGTCCATGTTGCTACATTTTCCGACAACATAAATCAAGTCCATGTTGCTACATTTTTCTGTTGCTCGACAACAACCAGGTCGGCCCAAAAGATCAAGGATGAAATCATTCCTCGAAATTTCCAAGATGATAAAATGGCCTAGAAAACAACACACTTGTGGTATTTGTAATCAAGTTGGACATAATCGTGTAACATGTAAACTTTACACAAAAACATTGTCAAATTTACAGAAAACCTTGTAAACTCTATTTTACATTGTAACATGTAAACTTTACATTATAACATGTAAAATCTATTTTAAAGCACTGTAAACACTACAATAAGGCATTGTTAGTCTGCGGCAAAATCAAAATAACTCTGCTCAAAATCAAAATAACTCTGTGGCAACTACAAAATAACTCTGTTGCAACTACAAAAATAACTCTGCTGCAACTACAAAAATAACTATGCCGCACCTACAATATAACTCTGCAGAAAAATCAAAATAACTCTACTGCAACTACAATATAACTCTGCCGAGACTTATTGTGTAACTATGTTTAGATTTTCTTCATAATCATAACCAAAATAATCGAGTCGAATCGTAATTACACATAATCTTGGTTATAACATGTTTAATCATAACCAAACTAACAACTATCAAAAAGATTGATATCATCTTTATCAAACACCATCTTGTCCAAACATTACATAACAACCAAAGATTACAATAATCAAACAAACAATGATCATATGAGTTTCACAAATCCAACCATGATCATACATCCAATGATTACAAGAATCATCATTTTCTTCATATTCGCTTTGCCTTCAATCAACACATCTTCTACCCTCTCGAATATCTCTTTCTCGACCATCATTAGCACCTTATCAAACACCATCTTCTCATACTCCACACCATCTCTTGTAATCTCTTTTGCCATAAGCTCAAGTCTCTCAGCTTTCGAAGTCAATGTCTCTACCTCATTCAACAATGCTTGATCCACCCATTTGAAAATGTGATGGTCATCTATAAGCTACGAAATAATATGATCCGTAAGGATTAACAACAATGAGAATCAAAATGAACATTAAGTTACCTTATTTGATACAGCAAACCCACAATGAAAGTATCGATGGTAAAGATTACGTTCTGATTTTAAAATCTTCTCCACGATTTGAGCCCCACACCAACACACCATAGGGACACCCAAAAATCTACCTCGAACTGTGCTTGAAGACCTACTAGAAGGTCCAGATATATTGCTCATCCTTAATCTCGACGTTTGACCTACAAAATTACTTAGAAATCGAATTGCCTATGAAAACGAGCTTCTGAAATGTGAATTCGAGTTTGTAATTCATATTACTTATAAGTAATATGAGTAATAAATTTGTAACAAGAAGAGGGACTTACAGTCGATTTCTGAATTTGGGATTTGGGGATTTAGGATTCTTCAATTTGGGGATTTAGGGTTGGATTCGGGGTTGGAGTCGGGTTTTAGGATGAGTCAGGTATTTGGAGAACCTCGGTTCTAGGGTTACTCGGGTTAGAGTTATATAGTAAAGCATTGTAATAACTTTTCGGCAAAATCAAAATAACTCTACGGCAACTACAATATAACTCTGGGGCAATTACAAAATAACTCTGCGGCAATTACAAAATAACTCTGTCACAACTACAAAATAACTCTGCCGTAACTACAATATTACTCTAAGGTAAAACAAAAGTAAGTCAGCGGCAAAATCAAAATAACTCTGCAGCAACTACAAAATAACTCTGCCACAACTACAAAATAACTCTGCCGCAACTACAATATCTTATTACACATGAATATATTATTAAACTATAAATCAACATATTACACATGAATATTTTATTAAACTGTAAAAAACCATTGTAAACTATATAGTCAACCGTTGTAAACTCTGCATTGTAAACTCTACATTATAATATTGTTAACTCATATTGAGTTATCATTAAGTTGAGGAATTTTCATATCTACACCACGAGGCAGTGGGTTAGTCATTGTTGGTCCTGAATACCCTGGAAGGTCATCAAACAACTCAGCTGCTAATCTCACCCACATGTCCTGAATGGTCCTATCGATAAGCGCTTCGAATGTCCATCCTAAAGCAAGACACTCAATGTATTTTAAGGAATAGACACCACAATCCCCTGGATTCTCATTGATCGGAACGCATGCTGTGACTCTATGCACTTCATACATGGCATAGCTAGGTTTGTGATCTCTCTCCGGAACAATAATGCTTAGAATTGCTGGGATCATTTTTGGGAGAAATTGACACTCTTCAAGTATCTCCTTGTTGGTGGTATGATTCGGAATAAAGTCGTAGATGTATATCTTCTTCTTTAGGAAGTCAATGTCGAAAGAAATCCAATGATTGTTTTTCACATTAAGCACACCGTACAAGTTATCAATATCAAGGCACCATCTCTTGGAGGAATTAAACCGTAGAAATGGTCAAGATAAGTTTTGTCAAGCAATAATGTTTTGGTATTTGCCGCGACATGTTTGAAATATGCGGCCATGATACAGGTGAAATATGGGTCAAGAAAGCCTATTCTTTCCCGGTAGGTGAAGGAGCACGAGTATACCTATTGCAGAACATTTTCAATTCATCAACCACGTGATGTAAAAAAAATGAATACATGTAAGACAAAACCAAAAAAAGTCTGCCGCAACTACTAAATAAGTCTGCGGTAACTACTACATAAGTCTGCAACAAATACTAAATAACTCTGCGATAACTACTAAATAATTTGCGGTAATAGGGTTTAGGTTATAGGTAATTACTGTATCTTCCAACCATCCATAATATGGATCCGACCACTCCTTCCTTAGTGTAATAAGCTTTTTGAAATGTTGCACATCTGGATTACTGCTTCCAAGTGATTGGTGCTTAAAAGAAAAAAATAATAATTTTATGTTCAAATTTCTAAATAATGACGATGATGATTATGACGATAAAAGTATTAGATATTTACTCATCAATGTTTATGAATTCCATTAGCTTACACAATTTGGTTTCATCGACAGCTTCGATAGGATCTTAGTCGTATTCAGAAGTTATAACATGTGGAAGTCTGCGTTAGACACTTGGAATGATGCGTTTCATAGTAAAGTTACCAACATATGGTAATTGTTGAGAACGCGCCAAATGTGGAACTCTTTTCGGCATTGCTGTCTTTTCATCCAAAGCCTTCAGCTTTTCCGCTATATTAGCAATGGCCTCTAGCGGATTTGACCCTTCCTCTGAAGTTGATGTCATTTTCAAGTTTGTGGCTTGGGTTTGAAATTGTTGAGTTATGTCTACGACATCATCTTCAACATGAGAAATCTTTGCTTTTTCTTCATCGGAGCCTCACTATTATCAACCTTTATTCCACTCTTAACAACTTTTTTAAGTGGAAGCTTATCTGACGGTTTCTTCCTGTCCATTACCAACCACGACTGCATATAAGTGTAAAACAAACCAATTAAACATGTAAAACAAAAATAAATGTCTGTTGTAACTACTAAATAACTCTGCGTTACCTACTAAATAACTCTGGGGCAACTACTAAATAAATCTACGGCAACTACTAAATAACTCTACGGCAACTACTAAATAACCCTACGACAACTACTAAACAAGTCTGCGGCAACTACTAAACAAGTCTGCGGCAACTACTAAATAAGTCCGCGGTAACTACTAAATAACTATGCCGCAACTACGAAATAACTCTGCGGCAATTACTAAATAAGTCTGCGATAATAGATATTACTAACATGTGTTTTAATACTGGATTCATGATTGGGTTCCTCAAGTTTGGGTTGCTCAGGTTCTTTGTAAGACTTGGAATAACCAATGTTTTTTTATTTGACCTTAGCTCCTTGCTTTCGCAAATCAAAATTAGTGTGCGACAATACAATAATTAATATATAGCAATAGGTACGTAAATCTGCAGGTAAATAAATAAATTTATTTGAACTAACTGGTGTTTTACTACTCCTTTCATTGTCTTCTTTTTCTGGTTCTTTGTGAGAATTAGACTTCCTCTTCCCTCCTCGCTCTCGCAGATCATTGATATCTGCTTTAAGTGTAGCTAGCCTCGAATCAACGTTTGATTCAAAACCTCCGAATCTTGTGCCAAAGTCATCAACGGTGAGAACTAATGTTTCTATGACCTTAAACATTCCAGCTAAGGTATTCTTTTCTTCAGCATCCTACACATATAAAAAAATAGTTATTAACAAGAGTAATCACATATAAAAATGTATTGTTAAAATAAACAACAACATTCATAACATTTGAATGTTCTTTTTCTTTGATCATTAACATTTTCTTAGAACTTCCACCTCGAACCGACTTAGCACTCTTCAATTATATTCTAACTATTCGATTCAAAATAAGTAAAAATCAATCTTTTTTCCGAAAATATTATTTTGAACAATGAAATACAAATACATGGAAAAGTAAAGTGAGTACTAGATACCCTCACGCCGCTTACTCAAGCACTATAAGATAGTTACCACCTATCATACGGCTTTCTAACATCAATTATTTTTCTTGATGGTGCTTATGGCTGGAAGACTGACCTGAGTCATCCTTGTCACCACCGTGTCCCCTTTTCATCCCTTGATTTGAAAACCTCCTTCACGAATTGTCTTTTATCCAATCCGTAGGAATCAATAGAAAAGGAAAATCCTTTATGGTACACCAGATCTGGCTTAGTTATTGATAGAGTGAATAGATCTGCCATTTCTTGAAATCTCTCTTCTGACTCAAAATCGTGGCGTAACGTGTATTCCCCCTAAATTCCCAGAATCTGCTCCTCATATTGCAAAGATCCATGTGATCGTCAAAAAAATTTGGAGTTATAGGAAGAAGTCAGTAAAAATAGACGCTTACGTTATGAATGCTACCACAATCAAATTCAGAATTCGTGATCGCGTGATAAGAGAAAGAGTGATGTGCCGAGGTATGTGGTATATCTTGGATAAGCCTATGATGGTCTGTAACTCTGGTCCAGTCTCTGAGGTAGAACAACATGCTCTTCGAAGGATGCCAACTTGGGTTGAGTTAAAAAAAAATACCTCCTTCATTCTTCTCGTGGAAGGGGTTGAGCTTCTTATCTAATGCGGTCGGAGAACCCAAAAGACTCCACCGAGAAACAGAACTTTGTAAACATTTTAATAGAGCCAAGTTTTTCGTAGAAGTTGATCTCACAAAACCTCTCCCTAACTCATTTCATCTCTGAAGTAATTTACCTCCTAAGTGTACGACTTTTTAAAATGGGCACATTTAAAGGAGGTGTGTAGACTACAATAGAGGTCAAAGATAGAAGTTCCTAGAATACTCAAAAGAGGCGAGGTGATGCACTCTGGTTCTCATTCAGTACCAGAATCATCTTCTGGTTCAGTGGTTCAAGCGTGCGCCATGATTATGAATTCAACTTTATGTTTAAGTTTGAATAATACACAACAAGATCTATCATATTCTGTATGTGAAGATACATATGTGGATGGTGGATACGTTTCACTTTCGAGCGCTCAATCACCTGACTTGGCAGTCATTGATTTGCTAGTTCATTGTGAAAAAATTAATAGAAACTAATCAGAAAACTGTATGTTTAAGTTTGAATAAGACACAATAAGATCCATAATATTCTGTATGTGAGGATACATATGTAGGTGGTGGATATGTTTCACTTTCGAGTGCTCAATCACCTAACTTGGCAATCATTGATTTGCCAGTTCATTGTGAAAAAATTAATAGAAACTAATCAGAAAACTCAGACACATATATCTGAGATCATCACAAGTGATTTAGGTGAGATTCCTAATGGAAAATCGATAGGTTTTAAGCAGCCAGCCAACATTATGGGGGTAGGAGAGGTAAATAAAGTAGACAATGGTATGGAAAGGCTCCAAGATACATTACATCCTCCATATGAAGATGCAGATGAGGGTGTTGTAAGAGAGCATTTCAGAGTTATTGAACATTCTAAAGAAGTATGGAAAAGATTCTCCCCAAAAAACTCAAGTAAGGGTGGACAGTATCAAGAAGTGAAGGAATCTGATATAGTGGTTTCACCATCACTTTTTGATGAGAGGATTTAAAGTCACATCATGAGTTTCGAATGTTTAAGGACAAACTTTGGCTAATTTGTGGGGATTTCAACGAAAGGCTAGCTTCAATGGATCATTCAAATAGTCAAGCTACATTTACTAGGGGAATGTGAGACTTTCAAGAGGTTATAAATCATTGCTTGCTAGTAGATTTAGGCTTCCAAAGATCACACTATACTTGGTGCAACAAGAGAGAAGAGGGGCTGAGCTGCAAGAAGTTGGACCCTGCTATGGTCTCGTCAACATGGAATATTGTTTCTCTAATTCATATATTTTGTTTGAATCAGGAGGGTTGTTAGATCACTCTCGTGGCTATATTTTCTTGGAAGCAGAAGGGAGAGGGGAAAAAGAGGCCTTTTAAATTCATAACGACTCTCACAAAGTTTTCACATTTTCGTGATGAGTTAACAAGTTTCTGGAGCTCTATGCCACCACTGTTTGTTTCAACATCCTCTTTATTTTGATTTTCAAAGAAAATCTCTATGACTTATCTAAAAGGATCCACCTTGCACATGAGGATCTTTGCCACAAACAAGCTGCAACTCTAGATGCGCCTTCTTCACAAGCAATTGGGGGGGGGGGGAGGAGAGTAATGCTTTTCAAAAGTGGCAGCATTTAGCAAAATTGAAGGAGGGGTTTCTGAAGTCATTGGCTTAAGGTACAAGACCGAAATAATGCATACTTTCATAAGGCTTCACAGTTCAGACAAATGAAAAAATGCGATAAGGGAAGTGAAGGAGCAAGCTGGAATTATTCACATGGGTCTGAAGGTATTAACGAAGATGCGGTTAATTATTTTACTGATTTGATGAATCATAAACCGCAAGATTTCGATGCTACTTCTATAGATGAGTTAAAGGGGCTTATGAATTTCCGATGTTCTGATGGGGACAAACAATTGCTCTCGGGATTGGTTCAGAGGAAGAGATTAAAAAGGTATTTTTTCAATGCCAAATAACAAGTTTTCGGGTCCTAATGGTTATATTACTGAGTTCTTTAAGGCTGCTTGAGATATTATCATAGGGGATTTTTTAATTGCTATATAAGGCTGAGTCATTTTTTAACAAGGAGTTTTGCCAAAAGGATTAAATTCGACGATACTAGTGCTTATCCCGAAGAAAGAGAAAACAATGAAGATGAGAGACTACATGCATATCTCTTGCTGTGTTGTATAAAGTCATCTCGAAGATTCTAGGTAATAGGCTCAAAGAATTCTTACCAAGTTTTATAGCTCAAAACCAATAAGTGTTTGTCAAAGGAAGATTGTCGATGGAGAATGTACTATTGACGACAGAACTAGTTAAAGATTATCATAAAGAGAGTGTGTCTCCAAGATGTGCAATGAAAATTGATATTACAAAGGTTTTTGACTCAGTTTAGTGGTCTTTTCTGGTTAAATTTTTCATGTCTTAGATTTTCCTGAAGGTTTCATCAAATGGATTCCTCTCTATATCACAATAACGTCTTTCTCTATTCAAGTCAATGGTGAGTTAGCAGGATATTTTGGAAGCTCAAGGGGATTACGCCAAGCCTTTTCTTTGTCACCTTATCTCTTTGTTATGTGTATGAATGTCCTTTCTCTTATGATTGATGAAGCAGCTCAGAAAAGGCTTTTAGATTTTCACCCAAAGTGTAAGAATGTGGGTCTCATGCACATATGTTTCGCGGAAGACATTATTGTTTTTGTGGAGGGTACAAAGCACTCAGTGGAGGAGGTCATTAAGATCTTTGAAAGATTTGGTTCTCGATCGGGTTTAAGGATAAATCTAGAAAAATCGACAATTTTTCATGCAGGAATCTTGCCAAGTATAAGAGAGAGAGTATACTAGAACAGTTCCCTTTTGCATAAGGTACTCTACCAGTCCGTTACTTGGGCCTTCCATTGATGACTAGGTGAATAACTCCAGCCGATTTTGTGCCTCTCCTGGAGAAAATACGGTTAAAGATAAGCACTTGGACAGCAAGACATCTTTTTTATGCAGACTGTTTGATGCTCATAAAATCAATTATTGCAGGCTTAACAAACTTTTGGATGTCAGCATTAAGATTGCCTAAACGTTGTCTCTTGGAAATAGAGAAACTCTGCTCCGCTTTCTTATGGTCTTGGAAAGATTGCCGGAGCATAATTCCCGAAAGGTTAAAATGGTTTGGGCATATCTATGTGAGCTTAAGAGTGAGGGTGGACTAGGCTTGAAATCGCTTCAAAGACAAACATGGTTAGTTGTCTGAAGCTTATATGGCAAATACTTTCAAAGAAGCCTTCTCTTTAGGTATCTTGGATATGGAAGTATTTAATTCGGACTGGATCTTTTTGGCTAGTAAGAGAGAATACTACCATGGGGTCTTGGATGTGGAAGAAATTGTTGAAGTATCGTGATATTGCGTAGGGTTTTCATCGAGTTGAAGTGGGATCGGGAAATTCTGTTTCATTTTGGTATGATAATTGGAGCGGGTAATGACTATTGATTGATATCAAAGGTACAAAATTCATCACAAAGTTGATAATTGTACCTTACGAGATACATGTAAAAGCTGAAAATAAAGAACCACACCGGAAAGCTATAGTTTTGCGTGTGTAGCAAATAAGGAAAGTAGGCGATTTTGAGAGAGATTAGGGTTGTCTCAGTTTTCTCAGCCTCGAATGGCTGCTCTTCCGCCGGAGACTAGCTTGGAGGCGGTTGCCTCGTGCAGGAGTGTCCCTGTAACTCAAGCAGAGGGTGTTGAATCATTGGTGGTCAGTTCTGGTTTGCTTTCACAGGTTTTGGATGAGTCTGCGGGAGTAGAAGTTGCACCGACGGTCTCTGTTTGACCGGTGAGGTCTGCCAATGACAAAGGCTCTGTAAAACAGGGGAAGCAAACTCTATTAATATTTCTGCATCGACGGGACCTGCACTTGTACACGAAGATTCAAGGGCTGAGGTACATGTGCCTCCAGCCGCCGTTTCAGAAGCTGTCATAGCTCCCACTCACACCTTAGCAGAAAATCCATCGAAGAAATTCTGGTTGCAAGTGGCGGCGAAGTCTTTGCTGTCCAAAGTGGCTTGCGAAATTAACTCTGTCAAATGCAAGGGGATTGTTACAGTTCTGGATGAGATTCTTCTTGAATTAGCACTCTGGGATGATTTTTTGATTGGGAGATCTGCCTCGAAAGCTCCACATATTGCAAAGATACATGTTATAGTAAACAAGATATGGACTTTAGGAGATAAGAACATCAAAGTGGATGCTTTCAAGCTCAACGACACTACCATAAAATTTTGTCTTTGCAATTCAGCAGCTCGTCATCGTGTTCTCCGGAGAGGAATGTGGAATATTTGTTATATTCCAATGGTAGTCTCGCAATGGTCTCCAAACGCAGAGGAAGCACAGCCGGAGATGACATCGTTGCCGATGTGGGTTGAGCTGCAGAATGTGCCTCACTCTATGTTCTCTTGGAAGGGTTTGAGCTATCTTGCTAGCCTTTGGGCATTCCTTTACACTTGGATCGTGAAACAGAACTTGTTTCATGTTTCGACGAAGCCAAGATTTTTGTAGATGTTGGTCTGAAACAGCCACTTCTGAAAAAATTATATTTCAAGATTCAAGATAAGGAGGTTTGTGTTTCTTACGCTTACCCGTGGTTGCCGCCTCGCTGTACTTTTTTCAGTAAGTGGGGACATTGTGAGGACTGCTGCGTTAAGAAGATTCACATCTCTCTCTCACCATGGAAAAGTCCGAAACAGAGTGTGCTGGCCGAACATAAGTCTCCAGGAAAGACTCCTGTCTTGTCACCGGTTACTATCAACAACGACGCAATCATTCCCCAGCCAGCTGCAGGAGATATGTCTACAGGGCTGTTATCTTCAGGCAAAGGAAAAATTCAAACAATCTTAGGAAAACAGAGTACGTCTACCAATCCTCAGGATTCGCAAGCTGCAACTGGCTCAGCTCCGAAGCACTGTAATGAGAGAGGTACTACTACAGAACTCTCGATTAGTCTTACTCCTACAATTAACACGGAGCTTGTGCAGCACAACAGAGCAAGTGGCATCGATGGAGAGTTAGAGGATGGCGAGATCAGCTTTCTCTCGCTGGTGATGAAGTCTTTGGATAAAGATTGGTCGCTAGTCAGTCACTCTTCGGGTAGAAAATCACATAAATCACTACCCAAGAAATCTCGTTCTGAATCTGCTTCTTCTTCAACTCTTGTCTTTGCACAGGTAAAATTATCTCACCGTCATGATATGCTGTACTCGAGGATCAGGAGGAGTTTTTGGAAGCTCCAGCTCCCATTGCTCAGACTCACTCTCTGGTTCCGGGATTAGGAGAACTCTCTAATGTTGAAGCTACAAATACGGAAAGAGATGGAACGGAGGAAAAGGCTGAGAAGGATAAGAGGTCTGAGCAAAAAAATCCTTCAGCCATTTTAGACCTGCCTACAAGAGCAACCTTGCCAAGGTCATCAAAGGTGGTGCATAAATACTTATGCAAAAACGAATTAAAAAACCGGGGATTCAAGCCACGGAACTATCGGTAGAAAGGTACCTCAAAAAAAACATTACTGTCGAGATTTTCATGGAATGTTAGGGGTTTTAATAAGCAACAAAAGCATTTGGTGGTTAATGATATGATTCGCGCAAAGGGTATAGATTTTGGGGGTCTCCTAGAGACTAGAGTCACCGAGAACAAAGCTGCGAGCAATGCTAATTCAGTTTTTAATGGCTGGTCGATGTCTGTGAATTACGAGTACAGCCCCTTAGGTAGGATTTGGGTTGTGTGGAGTAACCGGGTTGACCTCACTGTGGTGTTCAAGTAGGCTCAAATGATTTCATGCCTCATTAAACTATCGGGTTCCACGGAAGCCTTCCTTTGCAGCTTTGTATATGCTTCTAATGATTTGGCTGAGAGGTTGGAGCTATGGAGGGATCTTAAATCTCATCAAGATTCACCTCAATATCGAGGAAAACCTTGGCTGTGCGTTGGGGATTTTAATGAAGTGCTGGAGCTGGCTGATCACTCGTTATCAACTACCTCTCATGTGTTTCTTCCGGGAATGTCCTCTTTTCAGGATGTTGCGCGGTATTGCTCCTTTAATGATATGGTTTCACATGGTCCTCACTTTACTTGGTGTAACAAGCGAGCTGAGGGTCTTGTGTGCAAGAAGCTAGACCGGGTCCTCATTAATAACCATTGGATGCAGAGATCTTACCCATCCTCATGTGTCTTTGAGGCCATGGGATGCTCAGATCATCTGTGCGGTCTAATATCGATAGCAGCAGCCCCCCACTAGCCAAAGAGTTTCTTCAAGATTGTTAATGCGATAGTAGCTATGGAGGAGTTTCACCCGCTTATGGAGAGTCTTTGGGCAGCCACACCAACTTTATTTGTTCAACCTCTACTACTTTTCGTTTTTGCAGGAAATTAATATCCTTGATGCCCGCCTTACTCAATCTCAGCCGCAATAAACTCCACAACCTAACGAGGAGGACAAATGATGCATATGAGGTCCTTTGTGTAAAACAGAAGCAAACCCTTTCTATGCCTGATTCAGCTCTGCTTCTTAGTGAGTCTCAAGCGTTCGACGCTTGGGAAAAGGTAGCTGCTCTCGAGGAAAGCTATTTACGACAAAAAGCAAAGCTTCATTGGTTAAAAGTTGGAGACAAAAACAATAGGTTTTTTCATAATGCTGTCAAGGAAAGGGAAGTGAGAAATTCTATTAATATGATTCATTCTCGGGATGGTGTGCTATTGACAAATAGGGAGGATATAAAACAGGAAGCTACTAGTTATTTTACTAACTTATTCAGCTTGAATTCGCAGGGCTACACAGGTCTGTCCCCGGAGGACCTCTCGTCGATTCTCTAACATAGCTGTTCGGATGAGGAGAAATCTAATGTCATGGCCGATGTCACTGATTCTGAGATCAAACAGGTCCTATTCTCCATGCCAACCAACAAATCTCCTGGCCCCGATGGATTCACGGTGGAGTTCTTCAAGGCTTCTTGGTGTATCATTGGTAATGATTTCATAGTGGCGGTTAAATATTTTTTCAAGTATGGATTCCTACCAAAGGGGCTTAATACTACGATCTTAGCCTTAATCCCAAAGAAGACGGGCATCATTGGTATAAAGGACTACCGGCCAATCTCCTGCTGTAACATCCTATACAAAGTTATTTCCAAGCTCCTCGCAAACCGCCTAAAAGGAATCCTCCCAGGTTTTATCTCTCAGAACCAGTCACCTTTCTTTACGGATCGTTATATGTTGGAGAATTTGTTGTTAGCCTCTGAGGTGGTGAAGGATTACCATAAGGACAACGTCACATCTCGTTGCGCCATGAAGATAGACATATCGAAGGCATTCGATTCAGTTCAATGGGACTTCTTACTCAATATAATTCGATCAATTCAGCTTCCAGACCGGTTTATTAGGTGGATAGAACTGTGTGTCACTACTCCGTCTTTCTCGGTCCAGCTTAGTGGCGAGCTTCCGGGTTTTTTCAGAAGTGAGAGAGGTCTACGCCAAGGTTTCTCCCTTTCTCACTATCTCTTTGTGATTTGTATGAACTGTTTATCCAGGTTGCTAGACAGGGCTGCGGTAGAAGGTAACATGGGGTTTCACCCGGGCTGTAAGAGTTTAAACTTAACTCACCTTTGCTTTGCGGATGACATTATGGTTTTCACGGATGGGAGAGTCCGCTCCATTCAAGGTATCCTAAATTTTTTTGATGATTTTGCTAGAATGTCTAGACTAACTATTAGCTTGCAGAAGACGTCTTTGTTCATTGCGGGAATTTCTACGCATACTTGTGCTTCCTTGTCGGATCTTCCTATTTTTATAGGTACTTTGCCGGTTAAATATTTGGGTCTACCGTTGCTCACAAAGCGCATGACCATATCAGACTACCAGCCCCTCCTTGAGAAGCTTAAAGAGCGTATAGGCTCCTGGAAAAATCAGTTTTTATCTTATGCAGGACGCCTTCAACTTCTCTCCTCGGTTATAGCTAGTCTAACCAACTTTTGGATATCAGCCTTTAGACTTCCCTGGTCTTGTGTTAAGGAGATTGAGACGATCAGTTCAGAATTTCTTTGGTCAGGTACGGAGTTGAGTTCAAATAAATCAAAAGTGGCTTGGGAGGATGTGTGTAAGCCGAAAAAGGAAGGGGGGTTATGCCTCAAATCGCTGGAGCTAGCTAATACGGTAAGTTGTTTCAAACTGATTTGGAGATTAGTATCATCAAAAACGTCTCTTTGGTCAACCTGGATTCAAAAACATCTTATTAGAAAAGCCTCCTTTTGGTCCATAAAACCTGGGACTCAAGCTGCCTCTTGGATTTGGAGAAAGCTCTTAAAATATCGAGATGTAGCTAAGGATTTTCACCGGATTATAGTTAAGAATGGGGATCACACGTCTTTCTGGTATGATCATTGGAGTTCCCTTGGATGCTTACATTGGGTTTTAGGAGGCCGGGGCTGCATAGATATGGGCATTAAGGAAACAGAAACGCTAGGTGAGGTTCTTAGAAACTATAGGCGCCGCCGCCACCACACAACTATTCAAGGACGAATTGAGGACGAGATTCAAGCCCTTCGAAGTCGGATGTCTAACTTTATTGATGTGTCTCTCTGGAGAGGTAAGAGAGATCAGTTTAAGACGATTTTCTCAACCAAAGACACATAGAACCACCTCGGGGTTCAATCTCCTCCGAAGCCTTGGTCTAAGGCTCTATGGTTTCCAAATGCTACCCCAAAATTCTCGTTCATTGCTTGGTTAGCTATTCTTAATCGCTTATCTACGGGAGATCGTATGGTTTTATGGAATTCGAATGTTCATCATGGCTGTGTATTATGTACTAACTCGATGGAGATGAGAGACCATCTTTTTTTTTCTTGTTCGTCTACATCTCAGGTTTGGGGGCAGCTCACAGCGGAGCTTTTCAGCCACAAGTATAATGAGGTTTATCAAGGAATTCTAACATTCTTACAGGCCACAGGCAGTAGAGACCCTCAGGACTTTATATCCAAGTACGTATTCCAAGTTGCGGTTTACTTTGTATGGAGGGAGCGCAACAAGAGGCGGTACGGAGACATGCCATCATCCATTGATATTTTGACACGTGACATTGGTAGGACAGTTCGTAACCGTCTTTTAACGATGAACAGCTGCAGATTGATGAAGTCCGGTTTACAAGTTTGGTTTGCCACCAGACTCTAAGCCTCACACTCGACGTGACTATCTAGGATTTTTTTTTTAACTCTCCTATCTCTATTTTTCAGCTCAGTCGAAAGTGGATGTACTCTTTTTCCCACGAGTTAGTTTTGTCCCAAATGAGTTTTCTAGCTCGGGGTTTTAATGAGGCAACCACTTTCGACAAATCTATTTCGGTTAAACAATTTCTTAAACAGTCTGTAAAAAGATTTTTTTGAATATAATTTTACATAATATTCAAAAAAAAGAAAATCAAGAATTCGGATTCAGATGAATACTTTTTTTATCTAAGAATTATTTTTCATTAATTATGTGAATACATTACTTACAAACTCTAAGACATTTTTTTTTATCTAAATCACAAAACTTGCTACAATAAAAATATTAAATATATGAATATTCTTCATCTGTTTTACAAAGAACAATCAAATTTAATAATCTCAGGTGAAATGTAGAACTAGAGATCAAATGACCTTTTAAAGGTAAGACAGAAAAGCAAATTGAGACGAATACTGTTTTTTTCTTCGTTTTCTTCAACGAGTACATTTTATCTTTTTTTTTTGTCATCAAAAACTGATTAATATGTGGAGAAAATAACAAAGGTCCAAACAGAACTTGAAACACAAACAGAGCTCTTAAACAGAGCAAGAAACAAAGGCTGAACAACGGATTAATGACGTCTATCACCTTCTACCCGGTGATGAAGCCACGCTGGACCTCCGCGAGTCAAATAAGAAGTGAACCGCCCTTCCATTGTTACAATTTTTGCAATATCCCGAGCAACAGAGTTCACTTGATACGAAGAAGCCCGGAAAGTAATAGTTCTGAACCTAGGAATCAAACCTGCAATTTGATCAAGAAACTATCTTTACCGAGTCCTTTTTTGTGGCTGAATTATGGCTTCAATTGCAGGGTTATATTCTGACCAAACCTCTAATTCCAACACACGTAGATCACTGAGACTTCGCAATGCGCATATCAAACATTTTCACACATCGGAAGGAAAGCATCTCTAGCATGATACACAGCATTTCCTTCATGATCTCTAGCCATCCATGCTCCTCCACAGTAAGACGCATCATTAAGCCAAGACGCAGAGATATTACATTTTAACATTCCTACAGCCGGCTTACTCCAGCGTTGTCGTCTCACATTGTCACATGAGCCAACCACAGCAGGAGGGCATACGACTTCTTGTTGTTTATTCCAGAACTCTGATTCCTCCAGAGCATGAGCCAATAGTATATCAGCATACCCTTGTTACTTTCATATACTATCGCATTTCTATTCTTCCAAATACCCCATAATATGCACGGTAAAGCCAACTTTAGGTGCTGCTGCAGTCCTTCTTTCTCCATTATTGATAACATAAAATCTATATTTGAAATTAAAGAGTGTGAAATATAGGTGCTGCTGCAGTCCTTCTTTCTCCATTAATCATAGCTGGGACGTTAGACTTGATCCATACGTTCCTAGCTACAGCACAATCAAACAATGTATGGTTTATTGTTTCATCATAGCTACTGCACACCTTACAGCGTCGATCTACTTGCAAACCATGAGATATAAGACATTCATGCACCACTAATGCCCCCGACAATAAAAACATTCTGATCTTAGGAATTGTCTTCACTTTCCATACTCTGTTCTTAATACTTTTTTGAATATTATGTAAAATTATATTCAGAGAAAACTTTTTACAACAAATGCATGTCTTTTGAAATATAAATTAGAATGAAAAAGAGATCAATTTTTGAATCTCAAAAAATTTTTGCCTTAATAAAACCCAAAAATGGAAAATCCAACTGAGAAAAAACCAATTTTTGGGAAAAAGAGTACAAGCCATTTTACGAATGATTTTAAAAAATTTTGAAAACTGAAAAAACTTCTTGATAAGGTTGAGAAGAGAGTCGTCCTATCTTATTTTGATGCAAACCAAATCTCCATACACTTATCTTGTCTTCTATCCCCTTGATGTCGTATAGAAGATAGCCGGTTCGAACTTGCTTATCCAGCAAGCTTAACAATTGGGGCAAAAAGTTGTGGTACTTCGCCATGTCGTCTTCTATTTCTTTCCTTCCATATTGAATGGATTACAAGCTGAAAAACATATCTTAACAAGAATTGTTGTTCCTTTTTCAGTCCCTTGTCCATGAGGAGCTTTAAAACCGTATCCCAAACCAATGAAAACCTTCTTGCAAGCAGCTTATTCGTAAGGTTAAACCATATATCTCTTGAGAACAGGCAGATGAAAAATCAATAGTTTCGAGTCTTCGATGGTTCCTGACAAAAAACACAAGCGGGGGTTGACTCCCAAATTCCATCTTAACATCCTATCACCTGTTGTCAATCTGTTTCTTATTGCAAGTCACAGTAAGAGTGAATATTTCGGAGTTGCTTGGGAAAACCAAATACTTTTATACCAGTCCACCTTTACCTTGATGTTTCGCGTGGCTTCCCACGTCTCCATTGTGCTAAATGTGGCTTTAAATCTGTCCCATTTTCCTCTCCAAAGAATTCTGTCCTCCTCCACTATCAAACCCTTCCTACGGATGCCTTCCAGAGCGTATTCTATTAGATAATAAATGGCTTAATTTTATTTAGCTGGGAGCTCTCCTTTATTTCTGGATTCATTAAAAACCAGAGCCTATCTCGCAGCAAGCTCCCACTTTTCACCGAGTACGCTCCATCTTGTGTGTAACACCCATATGTACTGGTCTCTAAGAGTCACCATAGGCAGAAAGGATAAGATCTTCGTCATATCACTTCTTGGAAATAAGCTGTTAAGCCTTTGTTGATCCCATCCGCCTAAGGGGTTGATTAAGTGAGAAACCTTTAAGTTCAAGTCAATTTGTCTCTCCTTATTAATTGGTATTCTTGGAGCCTCATAAAAAATCCAGCGATCAATCCAAACATGAGTATTTTGACCATCTCCAATCGTCTTCATCAATCCTTTTTCTAACAATTCTCGTCCAAACATGATACTGCGCCACGCATATGATGGTCGAGACCCCAGACATGCATCCAGAAAGCTCTTCTTCCTTTATAAACCAGAGATAACAAGGATGATGGCTCATCTAGCTGCCTTCAAGCTTGTTTAGCCAGAAAAGCTTGACTAAAGTTTCCTAAATCCTTAAAACCAAGCCCTCTCTGTGATTTAGACTTATTCATCTTCTCGCACGAGACCCAGTGCATCTTTTTTGTTCCTTCACATTCATTTCATCAGAAAGTAGACATTGCACTCGTGATTTCCTTACATTGGTGCTTTGTGAGCCAAAAACATGACATGACACACACTGGAAGCTCCTCCTTGATTCCCATAAAGCTTCCTATGAACTGACGCATAAAGGATCAATCTTATCTCCAAAAGTAATAGAAGATTTTTCCAAACTAATCATCTGCCCTAATGCATTCTCATAAAGTTGCAGGCACTTCATAATTTCTCTACATTCCACAAAGGTAGCTCTACACAAAAACAGGCTATCATAGGCAAAGAGCAGATGCTGGACTGACGGACTCCTCTGGCTTAGTTTCATACCCGAGATTTTCCTTTCCTTTTCCAACTTGTTCATGACGTGAACTAGGGCTTCAGCACAAAGTATAAATAAGAACGGTGATAAGGGATCTGCTTGGAGTAGTTCCCTTTCGGGTTTAATAAAGCTATGGGAGTTCCTATTAACAATCACTTAATATGAGACTGATCTCAAACAAAAAATCACCCGGTCTATCCATCTTCTATTAAATCCCAGCTTGGTAAACAATTCCTCGAGAAAATTCCACTCCATGCGATCATAAGCTTTAGATATATCCGTCTCAATCGCTATAAAATCTTCAATGCATCTTAAATTAGTGAGTAGTGCATGGACCATCTCGTGGGCTATCAAAGTATTATATGATATCAAACGCCCCGCCACAAAGGCACCTTGTGTATCCAACACAATGTTTGGTAAAAACCGCTTCAGTCTTAAGTGTAAAACTTTGGAAACAATTTTATATAGATACGAGCAAAGACTGATAGGTCTCAGGTCTTTCATTTGTTTAGGATTCTGCTTCTTTGGAATGAGACACAATTATGTGAAGTTCCAGTCCCGTGAAAAACTTCCAATGGAAAAAAACTTTGTATGTCCTCAAGAACATGCTTTCCCACAATGCTCCAATATTTTTGAAAAAACAAACCTGTCATCCTGTCTGCACATGGAGTATCATCAATCTTAACACTAAAGACAGCTAAACGTATCTCCTCGACTGAGACCTCTTTAGTAAGCTCCTGATTCATCGTCCAAAACTCGCTTCTGGATTATTGGATGTAAAAAGAGATCTAAAATACTCAACTGCCACTTCCCCTTTAGATCCCTACGAGTATTGTTCAACACTATGTTTATCGAAAAGAGAAATGATCTTATTCTGTGCTCTCCGTCGCTGCACACTACCATGGAAAAAGTGGGTGTTACGGTCCCGTTCTCCTAACCATCTCTCTTTACTTTGTAGTTTCCAGTAGACTTCTTCCTCTTAGTATGCCTCTGTAATTTCAAACTTCAATCTATTCATGACTTCAAAATCTGGATGAAGCTTAGAGCCCTCCAATATTCTTGTCTTTGAGTTTGAATTTGAAATTTTCTTCCATTTAGAGATTGATCTCCAAAAATCCACTATTCTGTCCTTAACAGAAGCATTCCTCGTTTGACATGTCTTGTTCCATCCTTCCTCCTCCACCTTGATAAACTCAGGTTTTGACACCCATCTTTTATCAAACATAAATCTCCCCCCGAATGAGAGATGTTTTCATTGACAATCCGTGTGAGGAGAGGTCTATGATCTGATCCAGTTCTCTCAAGATCTTCAGACTGAACCCGTGGAAAAAAGCCAAACCATTCTGCATTCCCAAAGCCCTATCAAGTCTGCATTGTATCCACATATCATTCCATACTCCACCCCATGAGAAACTGTTGCCTAAAAACGGAACTTCTCTAAGTCGACAATCATGAGCAAAATTCCGAAAAGGATAAAAAGAAGCCTCAAGTCTCACAGGACCTCCTAGTTTCTCTTAGTCATCCATGATCTCATTCAAATCCCATACCACAAACCAAGCTTCCAATTTCTACAATCCTATACATTTGAAAGTTTATCCCAAACAGCTTGTCTTTGATGCGTAGCTGGGTCACCATAGACAAATATTATAAAGAATTGCATAGAACCCAACTTTACTTTCACATCAATAATTCTGGAATCCGAGTAAAGCACATCCACTTCATAGGAATCTTTCAAAAATAATGCTAAACCTCCACTTAGACCCTCTGAATCCACCATATGAGCTCTATCATATCCCATCCAACTCTTAACACCCAAAATATGCTAACTGGAGTTTTTGATCTCCAAAAGGAACATAAAGTCCGGGAAATGTTCACGACGCATCTCCCTTAAAATTTGAACTGTCAGAGTGCTCCCCAATCCCTGACAGTTCAATCTTATTAGACTCATACTTAGAACGGTGGTTCCTCATACAGAACCACCTTTGTATCACATCGCTTTGCGACCTTTGATGATAAATTAGCCTCATCAATAGCTTTCCGTTTTGCAAAACTCGTCTCCCCTCCTTCCTCCAGCTTAAAAACTTGTGGAACCTCCTTAACAATCCTTGGCTTTTTCACTACAAAACTCTTCCTCCTCCATTGCTTAGGTAGAAACTAGGACTGTTCCCAGTAGAAACAAAGTTCAAGGATGAATGAAATGACCTCTCCAAAAGACTTTGACAGCCATGATCATTACATCTACTTCTAGCCCCTGCTCTTATCGCCGCTCCGATAAGCTTCTCTCCAACCAGCTCTTGTGAAGTCAGTTCCAAAAAGTCAAGCACAATACCCTTTCCTTTTTCCAGATCATTGGTGACCACTGGCTCAGTCTCCAAGCATAGCATAGACTTACCCTATGAATTTCCCCCTAAATTTCAAACTTGTTTCTGTATCCTCTGCACTCGCACTGCATGCTCTGTTTTGTCTTCAACATAGAGATATTGTCTCATTTCATTGAGGATGTCGTTAGCAAGTTTTGGACGTCATGTGGCAAGGTCAATACCCACATCTGCATTAGTAAGGATGCCAAACAAAGGCTCATCTTTGCTGATCTTTGGAATTTTCATTCATGGAGGCAACAAAGCTCTGTTTGCCTCAACTTCAAAGAACTTCCTGTTTATCTGATTAAGAGGACATATTTGCTTATAATGTGTCAGTCGCTGACACTGATAGCATCTTTTGGGCACACTTTCTTAGTACTACGTAGTATTACATAGCGGCCGTGAAACATCAGACAAAATCCTCACCCTAACATAGCCTTTATTTTGCGACTTCTATGGATCAAACGCCACGTTAGTAACTTGGCCAATCTTCTCTGTTATATCATCAATTTTCTTCTTCATATAATGATTGACAAGTATGTTACAAAGACAAATCCACAACGGGAGGATATGGAGGTAATCCTCCGAAGGTTGTTCCACCCATCGCTCTAAAAAAATACTCCAATCTTCAAATGTCCACGCCCCAGCCTCCAACACGCCTCTGAATCGAAGATGAATTGAAATCTATCATGAGACAGAGCATAGCCTCAGACTCTATCGTAAACATGCCAAAGCCTGGGCATATCATGTATCAAGTTTGACATTTTCTGATTTTTCTGGTTGAAAAGTCTCCCCATGAGACTACACATGTTCCTCTCACACGAGCTGTATTTCGAATGGCTAGTCAAAACCAATGATTCATCATCCTCAATGGACATCTCCTTTAGAGCTTTATCCAGTGCAAACTCCATTGTTAAAGAGAAGACTTCTCTTAACGACACAGACCACTCGTTTTCACAAAAAGCTAGAGATTTCAGTCACTCCTAGAAGAAAAGTAGACAACAGCTCTACTTCTTCAAACACTTGTTCTTAGGTTAACACACAATCTCTTGAGGATTCACTCCAAAATATGGATAAACCATAAAGATTTACCAAATATTCGGCGAAAAACAATAAAATTCCCGATGATCTAAGCCTTCCTCATTCAAATTGAAACCCTCTGAATGAGAAGGAGATACCTAAGTCCACATTGATTTCAATGACGGGTACTTTTTCATCTAAAAAAGAAAAAAAGTACTATATTTTCCAGAAATAGCGTTAGACGAGGCATCTATTACTAGGAAAGCATCCCACGGGTGGCGTTCATTACTCAGTGGTCGAGATTTATTATTCAAAGGCCTACGGTTTCGTATTGGTAATGGCTCCTCAATAAATCCCTTTTCAGATCCATGGATACAATTTCACCCTCCAAGAGCAGCGGTTACTCTTTCTTCAACTCGCCCACAAATTGTATTACGAGATTTATGGCAGCCCAATCGTAAACAATGGGATGAAGATGCATTACAACATTTTCTCACTACTGAGGATGCGAACCAAGCTCGTAGATTGTATATCCCCCACAAAAACGCCAAAGATAAGTTAATCTGGAATTATACACAGGATGGGTGCTATACGGTAAAGTCGGGATATTGGTTAGCAACTCATTACCCGGACCAGCCTTTAAATCATCGTCATATACCCCCAGGCAACAAGACGTTAAAAGGCCGTGTATGGAAGTATAAAACAGCTCCAAAGCTCAAAAAATTTGTTTGGCGTGTATTATCATCGACAATTGGTTTGGCTTCGGAATTATGCCGCAGGGCATTCCAGTGGATACATCTTGCAAACGTTGTTACCAACATGTTGAAATAGCCAATCATATTCTTTTTCAATGTGACTACGCTCAGCCTGTTTGGCGTATGTCTAACTCTCCAATATCATCACATATTCTACCTACAAATACATTGGAGAGGCATGTTGAAATTCTCCTCGAAATACATGAGTCGTTGACTACAGCATCTCACCGCCATGGTGTTTTTTGGATTATATGGCAATTATGGAAATCACATAATGATCTTATTTTTAATAAGGTACTACATGATCCTCCTGCTGTTTGTTCCCGGGCACATGATAATACATCGGACTGGATGGATGCCACTTCCCCTGATCGGTCTAATCATTGATATAGTGCTTCCACACATCAACCGCCAACACAATGGTTCCCCCCCCCCCCCCCGACATCAGGTTTTTATAAATGTAATATTGATGCTAGTTACATTTATAATAAGGGCTCACTAGGGGTGGGGTGGATACTACGAGATGAATATGGAACATGTAAGCTTTCAGCTTCAACAAAACTCAATCAAGGATCTAACCCTTTAGAAGCAGAAGGAATGGATGTCCTCCATGTTTTACAATCTTTATGGTGTCGGGGATACAAGAATATAATAATGAAAACCGATTGCAAAGTACTAGGAGATCTTCTCAATCATCATACTCGGAATGCAATCATGAAACCTCTGGTTAATGATATCCGCAGTTGGGCGGATCATTTCACCTCTATCACGTTTACAATGGTTTCTGACCAAAGTAACCAAGTAGCGGATAAGTTGGCATAGTTGGCTCACTCGGAAAGTGAGATAACAAATATTTATTTTTACCCTCCATATGTTTTAAATATTTTATTATTTAACGTCTTTGTAAACATTTTTTAAAATTCTAATGAAGACGTTTAAAAAAAAGTACATTTTTATCTAAGAGTATTTTTTATTAGTTATGTGAATATATAATTATAAAATAATATTTTTTGGTATTATCTAACCAAATATATTAGATATGTAACTTCAATTCTTTTTCGTGCCAAAGGTAAACTCTCTTTTCAACATATATATATATATATATATATATATCCTTACCTAACCAATTAGCTCTTTGAAGGATCCCAAATGAGAGATGCCAAGCCCAAAGCCATTTGATACAAAATTTAAGTAATACTAAATCGTGTTGTACTTATTTAAGTACTGAATTTGTTTTTTGTTAACAAAGAGGTTCCTCGTTTTCTATTTCCCAACTAATCCTCATAGTGTAATTATACAGTAGCCCACTCACTGAATTTTTTAATGAGTTTAAAGTATGTAGCAATTTCTTTTTTTTTAATAATATGTTAAATTATATACAAAAAGTAACTATTTTACAATCTATGCAACTTTTTTTGAAACTAAATTAAAAGAACAAAAACTCAATATCGAATAGTGGTTAGCCTTGTTAAAACTCAAAGCTGAAAAATTTATTTTGGACAAAACCATCTTTGAGAAAAAGAGTACAATTCACTTTCGAATAAGCTGAAGAAACCGATAAAAACCAGAACTTAGTGGACGAATTTGAAGACTATCTTGTTGCAAACTATAAGGTGAGAGCGTCGTCATAAGAGAAGTCGCCGTGATTCCGGATAGAACTGAACTTGTTTTTAATATTCTTATCAATTACTCTCACCAACTGAGCCGAAAAGGACAAAGCTTCTCCATGTCTTCTACCATTTCGTTCTCTCTAAATATAATATATTGCTGTTTGAAGAGTATACTTTGAATGTGAAAAGAGATGTTCGATCGAGATTTTGGCTTCATAGGTTCTTTATCATCTGGCAACAATGAAGAGATAAATCATTTCTGAGCAGCTTCCTTACCAGCAAAGACCACACTTCTGCAGAGTATCAAAAAGTAAAGAAAAGATGGTTATGAAACTCATTTAATGAACTACAGAATATGCAAGAAGTTCTATGTCCTGTATTCCAGTCTTGCATATGATATTCTGTTGAAAGCTGGTTGTTGATAGCTAACCATGTAATAAAGGAGTACTTGGGCGTTGCATAATTAAACCACTCACCCTTATACCGTTCATTACTTATATGTAAAACACGAACCAGATTCTTTGTCTCCTTTGTGCTAAACTTTTTCTTGTACTTGTCCCTAATACCTCTCCATAAAGAGATATCCTCTCTACCCTTAACAATAGTCTTATTAATTTCTGCCTCAATCTGAATGTAATTATCCGTTCTATGCTGACGTCGACGACTACCCTTTTTAGCGGAAGCCACTGTTGCTTAAGCCGAGATCCCCATGTCTATAAATCCTCTAGAACACGTGAGATCATATATACAACCCAGCTCACTCTAATGATCAAACCAAAATGATGCTTTCTCCCATTTTGAACCTCTACCTTATAGGGGACTTTAGTTATGCCTTTAAACTTCAATAGCTTTCTCCTCATCCACGAACCCAGACTCGTGGCTTCTTTTAATCCTAAAATAAATGCTGCCTAAGGTATGAATGGGTGACCCATTTAATCTATAAGGAATTCGTTCCTGCCAAAATCCTCCAAATCAACTTTAGACAACTTATCTTATTGGCCTCTTTCAGCGACTATAACCTAAGCCTTCCTTCCCTCTTAGCTTTCTTTGCGTTTAATTCCGGTCCCGACCAAAGAAAGGCTAAGCATAAATGATTTATCTCCTTGATACACCCACTAGAAAGATGATACACTATCATCAAAAAGTTTATTATACTAGCAATAATTGACCCTAAAAGATGTAGCCTACCAGCGTAAGAAAGGTGACGAGTTGTCCATGAAGTTATTCTAGTCCTCAACTTTTCCAAGAGCCAAGTGTAATCAGACTTAATCATTTGCTTAGAAAGAAGCGGTAACCCCAAATTTTTTACCGGCAGTTGTCCTTGAGCAAAGGAAAAATGCTGTAGAATTTTAGAATTCTTGTTAACTAACAGCCCTGCCATGTATAGAGTAGATTTTTTTACACTTAAATTTCAGCCCTCATATCGCTGAAAATTTATCAAAAATATTAAGAATTCCTTCAACTAAATGAGTTAGTCAGATACTCTTGCACAAATGAGTTAGTCAGATACTATTGCATTTAGGATGGTAAGCTATTTTCCTGTCAGCCGCTACTTGATCCAAAATCTTTCATAAAACGTTCATGCATATAAAAAAGAGGAAGGGTGAAAGAGAACAACCTTGTCAAAGACCCTTTTTGTCGAAGACTCCTTTACTACTGAAAAACCCAGCTAACTCCCCATTACTTAGTTTGGAAACGAGGCTGATATTTTAATCAAATGAATAAACCTCTCTGGAAAATTAACGCTTCAAGAACCTTCAGCAAAAACTCCCATTGGACTAAATCAAATGCCTTAGAAATGTCAATCTTCATGGCACAACGAGGAGAGATCGACTCCTTATGATAATCTTTAACTATTTCCATAGCAAGCAAGACATTTTCCATTAAAAATGGTCTTTTACAAATGCTGATTGATTTGAAGCAGTGAACTTAGGTAAAAGAACCTTCAGCCTATTTGCAATAAGCTTCGATATTACCTTATAAATGACATTGCAATAAAAAGTCGGCCGATAATCTCTCATTGTCTTTGCTTCTTCTCTCTTCTGTATAAGGGCGAGAATTGTAGCGTTTAATCCTTTTGGGAGAAACCCGTTATCAAAATATGACGTAACCCGCAATTATAAAGTCTTTCCCAACAATGCACCAAGATGATTTAAAGAACTTTGTTGTAAAACTATCTGGGCCATGTGATTTATTATTTGCCATCTTAAATAGGACTTGTTTGATTTTCTCATCGGAAACTTCTTTTGACAGCAACTCTTTATCCGTCTTTAAACATCTAAACTCCAAAAGAGTATGTATATGATCCACCATTGTACCTCATAATCAGCTGCCTGTTGTGATAAAAAGTCCTTAAAATATCTCTCAGCTTCCTCCTTAATCTCCTCCCCTGTTTTCAACGTCGCCCCATTTTGATAAATAACCTCACGGATTGAGTTCTGCATCTTCCTAACCTAATCTCTGATGTCTTGTGAAAGTATGTATTATTTTGACCCCCCCCCCACATTCAGCCAGTGAAACTTAGATTTTTGTTAAAGATATCCCTCTTCCAGTCCCAATAAAAGACTCCACTTCTTAAAAGTAAACCCTTCCTCTATGATTTTCTCAAACGATGGGTCTTCTAAAGTTGCTGCTTGCTTCTTACAAAGATCATCATGAGCTGCTTGAGTGCGTTCACTACATCCGCCATATTTTTTTCCCCAACTTTCATAACAAAGGCTTCAAACCTTTGAGTTTTTTTAATAGACGAAAACGGGATGATGTGGATACAACTAAACCTGCAAACGGTGGTAGACTCGCCAGAACATTTGAAAATTTAAAGGGGTTCTTAAGCTGCATATTAGCCCTACCCATTGAGATCTTCCCTCTAGCATGGTCCGAGCACCCCCAACTCAAAGCAGACATATGATAAAGGAAATTTAATAAGCCATCTATGATTCGACAACCCTCTATCAAGCTTCTTGCAAATCATTCCTTCTTCCCTCTTATTACACAACGTAAAACGAAGTCCATGATACACTAAATAAAAAAACGAGCGATATCTAACAATCTCCTCAAAATCACGCATACCCATGGGTATTGATGGTGACTCCGTAAATGTTGAATTCTCCTTGGCTTCTAAAATCTCATTAAAATCTTCACAAATCATCCACGATTTATGCTAAAAATTGGAGAATCATGGTGGTTCCTAATATCCTCCCACAACTCCTTTCTTTCCTCCAAGAAGTTAAACGCATACACAAAGGAACATAAAAATTCCTCAGTTTCTCCATCCAATAAAACCAAGAAAGTAATCATTTGCCTGCTCTTAAATATTAGAGTTAATCTAGTATTCGGCCTCCATAACACCCAATTATGTCCTAACTGATGAGATTCGTAGTTTGACATGAATGACCAATCCCAAAATATTGAACTTACAATGTTGATAGCTTTGTTCTCCTTGAGTCTCGTCTCCAATAAGCAACAAAACTGCATAGACGGATTATTTACCCAATTTCGAATAGCTGAATGCTTAGTATTTTTGTTGAAACCCCAAATATATCAGAAGAAACCCAACATCTAAATTGCTTTTTTTCTTTGGACCCCGTGTTTTCCCAGCAGGAATCAGTTCCTGTGTGACTAAGCCATTTGATTCTGAACTACTTTTATTCATGATTTTTGAAGCACGAGGAAGAGAAGGTTTGACATTTGAAACTTGTACTCCTTCACCGTCCTCCTTCTCCACATATTTTCGATCCACCCCCCTTTTTACTTTCAAATCCTTATCTTGGGAACCAAGCTGATCTTTTTGTATAACTCTCTCGTCTTCTAATACCTCATCCTCTAAAGATAGAACCGCGAAACGAGAAGGAGAATCAACTGGAGGTTGTTTAGGATTGGTTTCTCTCCTAGCTGATGACCCTTTGTTGGAGATACAAACGACCAGCCTTCCTTTCCTAGTCCCAAATGTTCTACCGTCTTATTTAAATCACTATGCTTATCGGCTGAAGTTATTTTTCCTGGTAAACCTTCCGATGAAACAGCATATCTGCCACCTGCGTCAATATCTCCACATACAGGATGTGACACATCCTTTTGATTTGATAAAGCTGTCAAACCGACACTCAATGGTGCGACATATCCGCCACCCACATCTGTATCCTCACATACAGCATGTGACAGATCTTGATTTAGCACTTCATTATTTTTCCTAGCTTCTATTGATTTCAAAAGAGAAGCACCAGCCTTACTTACCGAAACTGAATCCACATTTTTCGTTCTTCGCTTAAGAATTCTTTGACTCTCAATATCATTTGCTTTAGTGTGACAAGTACCCTTTAAATGTCCCCACTTGAAACAGGTAGTACACTTTAGCGGCAACCAAAGATATGAGTAAAGGACTTCCAACTCCACTCCCTGTTTTATTTTGAAACTAAATGAATACGGTAATGGTTTAGTTAAGTCGACATCGATAAACACCTTTGCCTCATCAAAATTATTGAAAATTTCTATGTCCGGATGAAGGCGTTTCGGCTCACCAACAACACTAGATAGAAAAATCAACCCTTTCCAAGAAAATAAGGAGGCTGGAACTTGTTTAAGAGTAACCCAAAGAGGTATTCGATGAAGTGTTGATTGATCATCTTCTAGAACTAGACCATACTTGGATACCATCATAGGTTTATCCGCAATATTCCACATTCCCTTCGTAATACTCAATATCTAATCACTTTATCCCTTATCCAAAACTTAATTGTAGTTAAATTCACTACAAAAGCATCAATCCTTAAACTTTTATTTCCATAACACTAAATCTTGTTAACGATAACATGAATTTTAGCGATATGTGGTGATGTTTCCGGGAATTTCCCCACTATCAGATCCCTCATAAAGGAGCTTGATCATTAATAGCCTCATCTAGAATCTCAATAAATGTATTTCCCTCTTCTGATAACACTACCACTCATGCTTAGATAGTGACGGTGTTTTCTGAACCACCAAAAGATAAGATTTCCTTTGTACGTCCGCCATTTCTGGAATCACTTTCTATGCCACTACTAGAATACTGCAACTTGAGGCTACAACACCCACGCCTTCCGAACCCTGCTCAACCCCAACTACTACATGTGATCTTAACCCTTTATCAGCAGTTATCAGAACAACCTCTGAAACTGCCTTAAAAACTATGCTCGAAATCACCATAGCATCTGAAACTTTCTCTAAACCATGTACCTCTGATACCATACACTGACCTGAATCAGTCTACAAATCTTCTAAAACCACACACTGAACTGAAGCAGACTTCGATACAACTGACTCTGAAACCACTGATTCTGCTTCCAACCATACCCTTGCTTCTGAACCATGTTTCGACTCTGTCCCCACTATATCACCACTGATTCTGAAAAAAACCAAACCCTCTGATCCTGTCACTTTCCCTGAAACCAATGAATCTGATCTCAACGCTGCATCTGAACCCATCCTTGCCTCAGAAAACTCTAATCCAACTGAAACCGACTTCGACATTGAAGCCAAACCTTCTGGAACTTGAATTACTATAGGCCATTGACGCACCTCCAAACCTTCCTTTGCCTCTGCTGAACCACCGAGAAATCTAGATGATCCCCATAAATCCTCCTCTCCTTCCTCCGATGACAAAACCACCCTGACCTGGCGGCATCCCCATGTCGTACTCTGCATGAAAATCCTAGATCACAAAATTACCTCATCACCCAGTTCAGCAACGTTTTAGTTTTTTTCCCATACAGTATGACATCATGACAACTCATTCTTCAAGTGGAAACCATTAGACCACCACCATTTGGCTTAAAAAAGTATTATTTCTCTTAGACTAAGTATAGAACTTGCTATGTTAGTGATGGTCAAAATGTTTTGGTAAAAGATAGCCTTTTATTAACTTAGAGGACACTCAACTCCTAACTAAATAGGATTTTGCTGAATTTACGTAACTAATATAATGTTCTTCATAGAGGGATTTGATTGAAAGTCTTCTCCGAACAAAAGTCAAGTCTAGGAGAGTTGATGAATAAATTTTTAATAGAAATACTATTTTCGGTACAATGATAAGTTCATAGCCACTATATGTCGTATAAGCATTGGCATTGCATATTTTCACATTTTACAAACCAATAAAGTCAAAACGTTGTGGTGGTATATAGGTTGAACAGTTACTATGAATACCTTTCTTTGCTAGAGTTCGCGCCCTTGCATATGTGATTTCAAGCATTTTTGCCACTCATAGACGTCTTTAGTGGCAAGAAATTCCAAATTTCTATGAGTCTTGAGAGATTAGTCTAGGTTTTAGTTTATGATTCTCCGGTTAGTTAAAACAAAATAAGTATAAACTTGAGTGGATCCTTTAAATATAAACTTTAATAAACAGAGTCGAGAAAATAATCTATTTTTTTGTAAAAAATAAATTATTAATCGATTTTGAAATAGAGCAAAACACACATTTTTAGTTGTTTTGTTTACACTAGAAAAAGGTATCCTATTACGATATCATCGTATCTCGATGATATTTTTTGGCATATAGTTTCCTATTTGTAAATAAGGAATATCTCCTCTCTTGTCGTACACGTATCAAGCAATTATATCAGATTGTAAAGTATTAATTATATAATGGCATTTGAGCCACTGCAATAATATAAGGAGGAAACCTTCTATATATCCTGAAATTTTTGACATGGTATCAGAGCTCTAAGCACAAATAAACTCATAAATCGATCCATTATCTTTCATTCTTCCTATTTTTTCTCTAATTCGTTTGATTCTATTCTAAATCATCGGATCTTTCTGTTAACTTTTTGAGACTTAGTGATCTCTCATGAAGAAATTGAAGCATATGTTATCTCGAAATTGAGGAAGAGCAACAACCCTCAGAGGCGTACAATATCTCCATACGATTTGTCTCCGAATGATAAGTCCGGGATAGTGATTTCACGGCCACAATTACGAGGTCCTAACTACGACGAATGGGCAACAAAGAATTTGGTTTCATTGATGGCTCAATTCCCATGCCTAGTGCAGAATGGGGTGACAGACAGTATTGGCTCACTAACAACACTTTGATCGGGTCTTGGATCAAAGTGACTATCCATCTCCAGGTCCACTCTAACATCTCTCACCAAGATATTGCTCGTGACCTGTGGGAGCATATCAAGAAATGTTTTTCAGTGAAAAACAAACAAATGGTTCAATGCCTTAAAGTTGAGCTGCAACAACTCGACAAAAAAGAACTTACCATTGAATCCTATTACAGAAAGATGATGAATTTGTGGACTGCTTAGGCTGACTTTCGACAAGCCAAGAGCGGGGCTGATCTCGAAATAGAACGCTAAGAGGATAAGTGATACTCAGAGTCTTAAACCAGAAATATGACTGCTAGTGCACAGATAAAAACAAAAGTATAAATGAGATCGAATCCACAAAGACCAAAGTTACACTACTACTTAACGAATGAATGCTAAGAGAAGACAAAAAGAAAGATTGTTTGTTGATTATGCAAAAAAATTTAGTAACAACAAAATTAAATAAATAATGTAAACTTATGAATTAAAAGCGTTAGCCTTTAGGGATATCGTCGAAAATCAGCGATCATAAAGCAGAAAACTATTCAGGACATCAATAAGAAATATCTAGAACTCAAACAGAAATATCTAACCAATTCACTGTCATGGTTTCAATTACTATGTTCTAACCACCTAAATATCTAAACTGTCGTTTGACCTTAAAATCCTAGAAAAGCATTAACTAACGGGTTATGTTCACGTATCGCAATAGCATCCGCTTTCATTGGCTAAAGACAATACATTCACTTATGTTTTATCCAGCAACCTCTAAGTTAAACCCTAGATCATAGACTAAATGATAAAATTAGCCTAGGCAATGAGAACAACAATAGATGAAGATATAATAAGAAAATCCTTATTTGTGTATGTTCAATGATTCTTCATTCCTTTCAAAACCTAAATCCTAACTAGAGACTACTCAGCCATTGAAGCTGATAAACAACTAAGGTTTGATGAAAAACTCATAATAATCCAACAAAATAACCAAAAGATATCTCTTCACAAAGTCTCAATAAAGCAATAGAATAAGAAAAGATGATAAGTGATGTCTAAAATGGAATAAAAACTAATATTTATAGGTACAAATACATCTAGGTCAAAATCCTAAATCAAATAGGAAAGGAAAAAAAGTTTCATTTTTTTCTCGAGGAAGTCAATCTGGTCTGGATTGATTGATCCAAGGCTAAATTGATCGATCTGAGCTCGTCTGGTCGATCTGGTTTTTCACGGCAATGTACTGGTGAGGATGGATCGATCAATCCAATGAGATCAATATATTTGGAAATACACAGCAACTCTATGGATGATGGATCAATCGATCCAATGGTTGGATCGATTGATCTGGCTAGGCGTGGCAATTCCTCAAATCTTTGGATCGATGAATATAAAAACTCTAAAAGACTTTTTTTTTTTTATCTTTTGCCCCACGCTTCATTCCAATTGTAATAGAACTCTCTATTTCAAGTTTATACATGAACAAGACTTTATAACACTTAACAAACCTAAGTTAAAACACGTTAAAAACCCAAGATATCAATTCCCTCAAACTTGAAACCTTGCTTGTCCTCAAGTAAGAACAAACAAATAAAGACAAGTTTAGAAGAAAGGTTTGAAAACAAGAACTTCACACTCTTTTACATTCCATCGCGATGAACCTCCAATCCTTTGAACTTAGAAAACGTCAAACAATACCGTACTCTAGTCCCCAGAAACCTAAGAAATCTCTGAAATTATCTATTGTCGACCAATTCATTGATTTTTTGTAAAGTGCAGTCTCAAAAATGGATTATCAATCACAATAAGGGCTTGGAATGGATGGCTAGGAATGGATGGCTAGGATGGTGGCCGAAGTGTTTAGGTTCTGATAATAAACACAAATGCAAATCATGGCACAAAATCACAGTGAGATGAAGACCAAATGTTGATACACAACCCCCTGAACCTTGGAATCTCTGTAAAGCTCTGTAAATGTCATAAACGAGTTGCAATGGTGCTTAAGATAAAACATTAAACTCAATAAAGACTTTATCATGGTTTCTGGTTTGTCTTATTTCCCTTCTCGTCTTTTTTTTCTTTTTCTTCTTATTTATTTTATTTTATTTTTTCTTTTTATTTTGAGAAAGGGAAGGCGGAACCAGTGCTAATCATACAAAACATGCACCAAAGAAAACTCAACCACAAATTTTCTAAGTAAAAAAAGGCATAAGATGTACTAGAGATCCTTGGAACACAAAGGTGTGTCGATCCACATAATTTGTAGCTTTTGCACTTGATTGCACAGGATAATGATGAAACATAAGGCATTTGGTATGAAAGATAGGATAAGGTAAATGTGTGGTACTAAACTAAAGATGAGGTTGGCCATTCAAAGTTCTGAAAAGAGTGGTAGAAATGGTGGAACAGAACCTTGAATGTTGTGATCCTTGTGGGATATCAAGCCACTGAGTGAAAATTTAAGTTATATTAAAGGTCATGTAAGATAGAGTCAACATTAGAATCATTCAGACTTCCAAAGGATAGGGAAATTCAGGTTAATTGATTCACCGATGGTGTTTCTAACTTTCTTATGCTGAGAAAAATTACTGTTAGACGCCTATTGCAAAGTTAGTCAACACCAGTTGAAATCCAACAGCAACATAAAAATTCCCAATGTTTGACTCAATAAAGACGACACAAAGACTGAAAAAAAAACCAAAACAAAGAAACAGTGTTACTCCCAGCATGTACCCTCCCCCACCCTTACTTTACACCATCTCGGTGTGAAAGCAGATCCTAAGAAAGATACAAAAAACTCAAAAGTAAAATAAGATAAAACTAAAGTAAAATAACCGTAAAATAAAACTTACCACTGCAATTCCTCCCACCAAGCGCTTGTTTAACGTTATTACCTCGACTGCAGCAACGCCTAAGCATGATGAGAATCCTTAGAAGGATTAGTGTGTGGTGGAGGTGGGTTGAGACAATGTTCTCTTGCGTTCTTACCATGTAGATTCAGCTTTAGAACTCTATTCAACATGTCGTCTATAGCTTCTTGTCTTTTTTCTTTAAGCGCTGGAGTGATGATCGCTCTGATTTTAGAGAAAGGCTTTGACGTACCTTTGCACTTCAACCAATACAAAATGGTATTACCAACACATCTCTATGGTGTCAAAGTGTGTTGAGAACTTTTCAGCAGTCCCCCAGACTTCGACTTATCACTCTTATCGACCTTTTGGGGTTTCCTCAGAAGAATGAGAATCTCCATCCAATACTTCATTAATCTCATTCCTAGGTGGTATAAATGTTATAACATCCACCTTCTTCTTATGAATTGAAACATAGGAGCCATAATGTTTGTCATTCACTTTTTGAGACTGTATCATAGAAGACAACTTTATCAACATTTGAGAGAAAACCCTCTTATTAGGTAAATCAACTATTGCACCTACTATATCAAGGAAATATCTTCCCAAAACCAAAAGCATATAGGGATCCTTGCTCATCTTGATGACCTGAAAATCATTAGGCATTAAGCAATTCCTAATCCTTACCTAAAGGTCTTTAATGCAATCATTCTGAGTTGATATTGTAGCATCCGCAAAATGGAGGGTCATGTGCAAAGGCTGTATAGATTCAATCTCCAACTGCTTTGCAAGTTTAGCGAATATGATATTCACCGTAAATCCAGAATCACATATATAATCTTCAAATTCAACTCCAAAGATGGAGCAAGGCACAACAAACTTCCATGTTTCTTGTAGCTTAGGTAATTGCTTTAGAGTAGGGGCTTGAGCTGTTTGTTAATGTCTTGGGTATGGAACCTTAAGAACATAAGCTGATATTTCTGAGAAATGGATCGATTGAGTGGTAGAGGAGATCGAGTATTTTGGGTCGGATTGATCGATCTAGAATATCATGAAGATGGTTGTGATCGGATTGATTGATCCTTAAGTGAAATGATCGATCTAGATTCTCTCGCTGAAATTGATCCGTTATGGATCAATTGATCTAGTGTTGGATCAATCGATATGGAATGTTACAGTGGTCCTTAACTTGAGTGGATTTATCGATCCTAGAGTGGATCAATCGATCTGGAATATTTCGTTTTTCTGTGGCACTAGGGGATCGATCGATCTTGGGTTGCATCGATCAATCTGGAGACTGGATCGATCGAACTGGTGAGTTGATCAATCGGGCTGGAGGCTGGATCGATCGATCTGGTGAGTGGATCGATCGATCTAAGGCTTTCTCATAAATTGAACACTCGAGCTTCCATTCATGATCATCTATTCTAGCATTAACCTCTTGTGTACCCCTCTTATTTCCTTCTAATATCTTTTGCAACATAATTTCAAGCCTACTCTCCTAGGAAGGTTGTGCTTGATCTTTAACAAAATTTACATTTTCTCTCAAGCCACTAGAATCATATCCATTCCTTGGATTTTGTTCACCATTCGCTCAAAGGACTCCTTGTTGTCTTTTCATTGCCTTTGTTGTCTGAGCAACTTGAGTGTCTAGCAGCTTAAGATGTATTGAGACTACCTCAAACTTGCTATTCAATTCGGTATACATGCTGTTTATCTTCGCATTGATCTCATCTGCAGACTTCTGTTGGATAACAAGGAGTTGTTGCATAAGAGCCTTGAGGTCTCCTTGAGAATCATTAGCAGTGTTCAAAGGTTGTTGGAAGTTTTGTCCCTATTGAAGATAGACTTGATGTTAAGGATTCTCGACATTCGTGCTTCTATAAGATATATTAGGGTGACTTCTGTAGTTCTGGTTGAACCCTCTATTCTGCACAAACCCCTGTCCTTGCATATAGTTAACCTCTCTTGACTCATCATTCTGACTCTCAACAATACCTTGAAAACAAACTGCGTCTGACCCATCTTCACAAAGATTCACACCTTGTTGATTTGCCTTTAGTAGGAGATTTACCTTAACAGTCAGCTCATCGATCTTCTGAGAATCCATGTTGTTAATCTTTCTAGATCGATTATACTCAGGAAAATGATTGTTGGAACTTGCAGCCAAGTTCTCTAAAGCTTCTATGCTCCTATAATACTCTGAGTCATGAAATTCCCATTACTTGCAGCATTGAGAGCATTCTTGTAATCTCAATTAACTCCATCATAGAAGATGCTAAGAATCTGCTCCTCTGAATACCCATGATGAGGACACTCTCTGTGATACTCTTTGAATCTCTCCCAAGCGTCACAGAAGGACTTTCCAGAAAGCTGTCTAAAGGTAGCGATCTTATTCCGCAAAAAGATTGTCTTAGACTTGATGTACAAGTTCTATAGAAAAGAAGCTCTGCATTCAGCCCAAGACCTTAAAGAACCAGAAGTTAATGACTTAAGCTACCTAAGTGCCTTGTCAGCTAAAGAGAAACAGAACAACTTATATGATCCATTGGACTTTGTTTTGCTGTAGATTTCCTCTAGATCCTCAATATGATCCATTGGAAATTCTCAGCCGGTAACCCATGGAAGAGATGCTGCTTCACCAATACGATTAACTGAGATTTAATTTTTCATAGTTTTGTCTTGCAATCTTCGTTGGACAGATAGCAGTTCTGTTGTGGTAAATATATGGGGAGTGTCAACGTCCCCCATAGCACACTATTACACTTGCTGTTGTTGTTGATGTTGGCGCACATGTTGCAACTGTTGTTGTAAGTCTTGGAGTTGAGAAATTGCAGCGGCTTAAGCATCAGCAAGCGCGTTGTTGTCAATATTGTCGCCCATGATGACTACTTTAAACTTCTCTTTTCTTACTCTGTTGTTACTACTCTCTGTCCTTGCTAGTTCTTGATTAGTGAAATGTAAGAGATTTTCAGAACCGTTACTTCTCCTCTGCATGCACCTAGAACTCAAAAATAAGCAAAACTATAACTTTGTTAGTAAATCTTAGACCAAACTTCATTCTTAGATTTGAAAGCAACAATAAAAACTTGATACTCGAAGTTTTAACCCAGAAATATGACTGCAAGTGCACAGACAAAGCATTAGTATAAATGAGATCGAATCCACAGAAACCATAGTTGCACTACGATTCTTAACAAATGAATACTAAGCTAAGATGAAAAAAGATTGTTTGTTGATTATGAAAGCAATAAAGTAACAAAAGTAAATAGAAGATGTATATTTATGGATCAAAAGCGTTAAGTATTAGGGATAATCACCGGAAATCAGACATCACGAACAAGAAAGCTATTCAGGGCATCAATAAGAACTATCTAGAACTCAAACATAAACATCTAACCAAACTACTGTCGTAGTATCAATTACTATATATAACCACCTAAGTATCTAAAATTTCGTTTGAGCTTAAAATCTTAGACAATCATTAAGTAACGGGTTCGATATGTTCATGTATCGCAATAAGATCATCTTTCATTGGCTAAGGAAACTATGTTCACCTATATTCTATCGAGCAACCTATAACGCTTTTGGTGAATAAGTTAAACCCTAGATCATATACTAAGTGATAAAATTAGCCTAAGCAATAAGATCAACAATAGATGAACATATAATAAGAATAACCCGTATTTGTGTATGATTCAATGATTATTTACTCCTTTGAAACCCTAAATCCTAACTAGAAAACTACTCAGCCATGGAAGCTAAGAAACAACCAAGAATTGATGAAGAACTCATAATAATCCAACAAAATAACCAAAAGATATCACTTCACAATGTCTCAATAAAGAAATATAATAAGATAAGATGATAAGATATACCTAAATGGCATAAAAATAGTATTTATAGGTACAAACACGTCTAGGTCAAAATCCTAAATCAAATAGAAAAAGAAGCAAAATGTTCTTTTTTCTCGGGTAGGTCGATCTGGTCTGGATAGATCGATCTAAGAATGGATCGATCGATCTGGTTTCTTGTGGTATTCATATCGGTCGGTCTTGATGATGGATCGATTGATCCTCGACTGGATCGATCGATCTGAGCTTGTATGGTTGATTTGGTTTTTACGGCAATATTTTGGTGAGGATGGATCGATCGATCGATTTGAAAATACACGGCAGCTCCACGGATTTGGGATCAATTGTTCCAGTGGTTAGATCGATCAATCTGATTAGACGCGGCCAATTCCTCAAATTGACGGATCAATCGATCCAAATGGGGATTGACGGATCAATCAATCCGAATGGGTATCGATTGATCTAAATACTCTAAAAGACTCGTTTTGATCTTTTGCCCCTAGCTTCATTCCAAATGCAATAGAAGTCTCTAAAACAGGTTTATACCTGAAAAATACTCTATAACACCTAACAAAACCAAGTTAAAACACATTAAAACCCAACTTATCAATAAGTTACATGAATTTCTCATGGGACTTGATGAGACTACATATGGATCTGTCAAATCCAACATATTGTCTAGTAATCCATTTCCTAAACTTGATGAAGTGTACCAGATTTTGGTACAAGATGAAGAAGTCACGACACAATGGCATTTGTACTTGAAGAAAGACACGACACAATGGCGTTTGCAACATAGTTGTCATTGCGCTCTCAACCCTTAGTCAGTTGTGAAGAAAGAGAGAAGATGTTGTGTACTAGTTGTGGTCCGAAAGGATATCTTGCTGATAATTGCTTTTGCACCTTGGGTTATCCATGGTGGTGGGGAGACCGACCACAAAACAAATCCTCTTTTTCTCAGGGAAAATGCACTAGTTCTGGTTCTTCAACACAAGGTTGTGGTTCTGGTCGTGGATCAGAGATAGCTCTTGCTCATTTGACAAATATGCAGCCATTTCTAGGATCATCGCCTAACACCACCGCTATGGATCAAGATCTTGTTGGAATTTTGGGGCTAAGTAACACTGAATGGAAGACTCTAGTTAATCTCCTCAACGAGAAGAAAGAATAACCTAACTTGAAACTCGATGGCATGTCTTCTTCTCTTACTTGAATTATTGATACAGGGGCCACAAATCACATGACTCGCTCTATTGATTATTTGAATAATGCTAGGAAAATGTCTCCAATGGTCGTTAAACTACCTGATGGTCGACTTACCATGGTAGGTAGACAAGGTTTTGTGCGTTTAGGATCACATCTCAGGCTCCCGAATTTTTTTTTCTGGATGTTTTGCATTGTCATTTAATATCTGTCGCAACTAAACAGAGATATGGGTAGCTTGCTTCTTTGGATGTATGGCATCAACGCTTGGAATATCCCTCTAGTTCAGTTATTGATTTATTATCTATTTCTGGTTTTTCTAAGTTTAGTGGTTATATGCATAAAGCGTGCGAGACTTCTATTTGCGAAAAATAAAGGCAGTGACTCTTTTCATATTAGTATTAATAAAATAGTGGATAGTTTCAATTAATACAATACAATGTATGGGGATCTTATCGTACTACGTCTCTTTGCAGTGCACACTACTTTCTCACAATCTTAGATGATTTTTTGAGAGGATTTTGGGTTTATCTTTCGCCTAAAAAGTCAAATGTTGGTAAGAATATTAAAAGCTTTCTGGCTTTGGTTGAAAGACAATTTGAAAAGAAAGTAAAACAATCCGAAGTGACAACAGGATAAAATTCCTTGTAGTACTCACAAATTTATATAATGACAATGGGATTCCTAACAAAACCTTGTTTGTGGGAACTCCGCTGCAAAATGAACAAGCTGAGCACAAACATTGCTACATTCTTAATGTTGCACATGTGCTATGATTTCAGTCTAATCTTCTTCTTGACTTTTGGGATGAACGCATCTTAATGGTTGCTTATCTTATCAGCCTCATTCCTACACCACTAATTCGGGGAAAACACCATTTATATAACTCAATGGACATCTTCCGCCACTTAATTATCTTTGATTTTTGGGTGTCTTTGCTATTCTCATAATCAAGATCATAGAGGCGATAAATTGGCATCACATTGCAAACGATAAGTTTTTCTTGGATATCCTTACGGTAAAAAGGGGTGGCGTATGTATGACCTTGCATCTGTTTCTTGAGACGTTATTTTGTGAATCAGAGTTTCCATTTCTCTCTAATCTCGCATTGCCTTCGACACTTCACCATCGGTTTTGCCTCCTAGTTGTACTGTTACAGATTTGGACAATGATATACTTTAGTCTCTATCTCTAACGATTAGTGATACTACACCTATACATACTGATTCTTTAATACTACCAGTACCATCTGAATTAGCCCCACCACTCTCAATAGATCCTGTTGAGGATATTTCTGCTGTATCACCTGTTACAACATAGCCATCATCTTTTTTCTGACAGCTCCATCTTCCCCTGTTTTGATAGACACTGACACCGAGCCATCTTCAACTATGACTTCGGTGGATTCTCACGACACATAGGGTGTTTTTTCACCATCTGCAGAAATCCTAGACATGCTTTAGAGGGTGAAGTTTTTATGTGGTTTCCTCCCGGATTTAGAGGTACATATCCCAATCAAGTATGTCGACTTCACAAGTCTCTTTATTGTCTTCGAAAAGCCACACGCCGCTGGTTTGCCCAACTCCACTATGCATTGCTTGAATAAGGTTTTGAAAAATTTACACCTGATTATTCGCTGTTCATATTTGACAAAAAATTGGGACAAGACTCCATGTATTAGTCTATGTTGAGAACCTCATTATCACGGGAAGGTCTCTCTCAGATATCACGGGGTTTAAGGAGTATTTGAGCTCTTGCTTTCACATGAAAGACCTCAGCAATCTAAAATATTTACTTTGCATCAAAGTTGCTCGCTCTCCTGAAGGTATATATTTATGTCACAGAAAATATGCACTTGACATTATCTCTGAGGCTGGTCTTTTAGGAGCTAAACTAGCTGGGTTTCCTCTTGAATAAAACCACAAACTCACCTTAGCAGAAGGTGATACGATCCCAGATCATGCTGCTTACCGTCATTTGATCAGCTGATTGATCTATCTCAGTAACACTTACACGATATCTCCTATTCAGTTCACATTCTAGCACAATTTATGCAAGAACCAAAACAGGACCATTGGGAAGCAGCATTGAGGGTTGTCCGCTATCTCAAGAGCATTTTGGGATATGATCTACCCTAATCTAAGACACCACTAATTCTTGTTGCATGGTGTGATTCCGATTGGGCCAACTGTCATACATCCAGATGTTCTCATTCTGGTTGGATCATTCAATTAGGTGGTTCACCTTTGTCTTGGAAATCACAAAAGCAACAAGTCGTCTCCTTATCATCCTATGAAGCCTAGTATCATACAATGCAGCTAACGGTTAGTGAAGTACTATGGCTAATATCACTCATGATTGATCTTGGCGTGACTTTTACTCAGCAGATTCTGCTATATTGTGATAATATGGTTGCTTCTCTTTTGGATGTTTTTGATTGTTTTGCTTCTCTTTCAGGCCTCACTATCAGCTTGGAGAAAATAACGCTCTTCATGACGGGTATCTCGCAAGATTCTCGCGCCTTATTGGATACCTTCCCCTTTAGTGTTGGTGCTTTACTAGTTAAGTATCTCGGTCTCCCCCTTTTGACAAAAAGAATGACAGCCTCAAACTTCCAGCCGCTTATAGAGAGGATTCGTGTGCGCATTGGTTCATGGAAGAATAGGTTCTTATCCTTTGCGGGACAGCTACAGCTCATCGTATCAGTAATTGGTAGCTTGACTAATTTTTGGATGTCTGCCTTTCGCCTACCAAAAGCGTGTATTAAAGAGGTGGAGAAGCTATGTTCGGCTTTCCTATGGTCTGGTACATCTCTAAACCCAAATAAAGCAAAGGTTTCTTGGCAGGAGGTTTGTAAACCCAAGGCGGAAGGAGGACTTGGATTAAGGGACATGGGGGATGTGAATAAAGTCTATTGTTTCAAGTTGATTTAGCGTATTCTTTCAGCTCGCCAGTCTCCTTGGGTCAATTGGATACACAAGCATTTAATTAGAGAGGGCTCGTTCTGGTCATTAAATATTCCAACGAGTGCTGGCTTGTGGATTTGGCGAAAGTTACTCAAATATCGTGCCCAGGCTAAGGATTTTCATAAGGTAGAGGTAAGGAATGGCTCTCACACTTCCTTCTGGTTCGATGATTGGAGCTCTTTTGGTCGGCTCTTTGATACTCTAGGGTTCCATGGAAGTATTGATTTAGGAATACCCTCTTCAGCTACTTTGGCTGACGTTTTTATCAGCCATCGGCCTCGGCACAGGCGATCACATATCCTTACTCTGATTGTTGCTAAAATCTTGCAACAGAAAAATCTGTCCTCCTTGGAACCGGACATCCCTCTTTGGTGAGGTAAGGAGTGTAAGTTCAGACCAAGGTTCTTGTCTAAAGAAACATGGAACCAAGTTAGAGATTCATCCCCGAGTGTGAACTGGACTAAGGGTGTTTGGTTCACTCATGCAACTCTGAAATTCTCTTTTATTGTATGGTTGGTTGCTCTTAATCGTTTGTCTACAGGTGATAGGATGAGCCTTTGGAGTTCAACCACTAATTCAGATTGTACCTTCTGTTTATCACCTCTAGAGTCAGTGGACCATTTATTTTTCTCATGTCCATTTAGCTCTCACATATGCAATTGCTTGGTCAATAGGTTACTCCACCACAAGTATACCACTTGTCTACACTCTTTATTCACTAATATTTTGATCTCAGGAGACAGGAATACATCCTCCTTCCTAGTCAACTACGCTTTCCAAGTGGCGATTTACTACCTATGGAAGGAGCGCAACCGAAGGCGCCATGGTGAGACTGCACTATCGGCGGATGGACTGATCAGAAGCATGGATCAAATGGTCTGAAACCGACTATCAACATTACAAGCAAAGGGGATTCTCCTAGATGGCCTCCAAACTTGGTTCGCTGCCAGATTTTAAGTTCTTTTGGTTTTCGTTTGATCTCTCTCTTAGTCCATTCTATTAGCTCTCTTGGAAGTTGGTTTGTACTCTTTTTCCACTCTTAGGTTTTGTCCCAATTGGGTTTTCCGGAGAGGGGTTTTAATGAGGCAACCACTTCCAAATCTCTAAAGCTACTTCAATTCTAACTTCTAAACTTTTAGTTACAATTGTTGTAAAAAAGTTATTTTTTCTTGAATATAATTTTACATAATATTCAAAAAAAAAGATAATATGGCTACTATACATATTCCCAAGAATCATGTTTTTCGGGAGAGAACCAAGCACATCAAAAAGGACTGCCATTTTATTCAAAACGAATTAATAAAAGGTACCATCGCTATGGTTCATGTTCACAATCAGTTAGCAGATATCTTTACAAAAGCACTTTGACATCGTTAATTCGAATATTTTCTTTGCAAGTTGGGCATTTGCTATCTACACTCCAATTTGAGAGAGGGTATTATGATATCATCGTATCTCGATGATATCTTTGGCATATATTTTCCGATGAGGCACAAGAGTGCTAGTTGGACTGAGGTGGGTGAAAGATTCAATTCATTTCTTGTTATGCCTGTATCAAGCAATTAGGTCAGATTGTAATGTATTATATAATGACGTTTGAGCCGCTGCAATAATATAACGAGAAGACCTTTTATACATCCTAAGGTTTTTTACATATCGAAAGATGAATCCTAAAGAAAATAATTCCCAACTTATATGAAACTCAATATAGGATGAGAAAAAATATATCCCTATTGGATTTCTAGTAAGCCAAATAGCGTTGCAATTGAAGGTACGATTATAAACTGCAAAAATGGAGGAAAAAGACCTCTTATAATGGACCCAAAATAAGACCTAAGAAACTCTAATATTTGCGATATGATCTCTTAGAAAATCTCCATGCTGTGCCATGTTTGTTCATCATCTGGCTCTTCTCAGCATACATCAACATAGATTCTTGATTTATCTACCTTAGCATCATCTGTCCCATCTAGAAGACTAGAACTCACATAACCATTCTAGCATGTGTTTCAGCTGGTTCTCATTTATCTTAAGTTAGAATTCGTGAATATATTACATAAACCAAATTTCGTTCATAGGCTTCGTTTCACAAATGTAATGAATTGTCAAAAGGGAAAACGTACCATAAGAAAATTATTTGCGGGAAAATATAAAGGAAAGAAATGAAAGTTTGCATCAAAGTTAGAGCTGGTTTCACATTATTACAACTTAAAAAGAGTTTTGCTGTAGTTGTCCATTATTTTTGTCTGTTTTTATGCTTTGTCTACAGAGCTTCAACAACCCACCTACGTTTCCACTCTCCCAATTCATTTTCCTCCGCCTTTTCTAGTTTAAGAAGAAAATGGAATATGTTAAGTTCTCTAAGAATATTAACTTTTATATACTCTAGGATTTAATCCGGCGGCTGCAACTTTTTTTTCTTTTTCATTTAGTGATATTTTGTTTTAAATTTTTCTCAATTTGTAAAAACTGCACAATTCTAATATATTGTGTTTTTCGAAAAAGAAAATTATTAATTGAAGGACTACAAATATTATTGTTTGTTTTTCGTATTTACAAATTACCTGTTATTATGTGAAATTTGATTATTTTAAGTCAGTAGTTGTGAAATGGTATTAATCTATTTGTATATTATATATTTCTGTCCAAATTATTGATATTTGATCAGGTTTTCACATCCAGATAACTCAAAGAAATTGTTACAAATAGCCCCCAAAAATATTGAGACATTTATAGCATTTTATAAAGTTTATAATTTATTTTTTTAATTTGGTTTATAAAAAAATATCATTTCAATTCATCAAATACAATAATTATGTAATAACAATTTTTGCAAGAAAATTAAGGATCCGGCTTTGCTAGGAAAATTGCAATTTTTTTTTTTGACGGAAAATTATGGATTGTATTTTGTTGAGAAAATTACGGAGTTGAGTTTTTGCGAGAAAATGATCATTTTTTGGCGGAAAAAATACAAATTTGCATTTTGTTAAGAAAATTACTGAATTGAGTTTTTTTTTTTTGCGGAAAACAGATCAGTTGTTGGCAGAAAAATTATGAATATTTTATTTTGGTGGAAAATTATGGATTTGCATTTTGTTAAAAAATTATGGAATTAAATTTTTTGCGGAAACAGATAAGTTTTTGGCGGAAAAATTGCGAATTTTTTATATTGACGAAAAAATTACGGATTTATATTTTGTTAAAGAAATTAAAGAATCAAGTTTTTTTGCAGGAAACAAATAATGTTTTTGGCGGAAAATTTACTTATAAAACCGTATAAAAAGATTTTATAAGAACTTATAAAAATGTTTATAAGAACTTATAAAAAATTTTATAAGAACTTATAAAAATGTTTATAAAACCTTATAAAATATTTTTATACTATTTAATAAGATTTTATAATGCTTATAAAATATTATTAAACTTTATAAAACTGTATAAAATTTTTTATAAGGTTTAGTTTTATAAGACCTTATATTCTTATATAGTTTTATAAGGTTTTATAAGGGCTTATAATGGTAATTTAAAAGCCTTATAAAATTTATAAAACCATATAAGAATATAAGGTCTTATAAATCTAGGGGTTTTATACCCTTTTATAAGATTTTATAAAGTAATTTTCCCACAAAAAATTAATTTCGTATTTTTCATTAAAATGCAAATCCATAATTTTTGCCAAATAAATAATTTCTAATTTTTCTACCAAAAACAGATTCGTAATTTTTCCACCACAATTTTTATTCCATACTTTTTCCGCAAAAAAATTATTCCATAATTTTCCCACTAAAATCTTAATTATGTAATTTTCCATCAAAATCAAAAATCCACAATTTTTTCGTCAAAACGGATCCATAATTTTTCTGCCAAAACTTTTCTTATGTAATTTTTCCACTAAAGAATAAATATGTAATTTTATTCTATTCTTTTGCTAAATATGGTCCAAAAACATCATTTTGTGCTATATAAGAGAAATACTTTTTAATGAAAGATTATATGTGGCATAAATGAAAGTGTGTGTTAAATATGGCACAAAAACTTTATTTTTTTTTGTGCTATTTAAGAGAATTGTCCGAATATATGCAATAGCCAACCTTGATATTTTTATCAAACATAAATAAATAGCCAACCTTGATACGAAAAAAAGAGTATTTACGTTGGCTTTTTTTTTGTCAAATACTTATCATTAACACAAATACAGATTTTTACAACACAAGAAGGAAAAGAAAACATCTAACAAAAGACATTAATAATCCTAGTGACTAGTGAGTAGTGATTAAATGAGTCTATCCAATGAAGGCCACCCCTTGCTGCATACGAATGGTAGAGTTCGTACCTTGTGAGGTAACCTTTCACATCCTCTACAGAAAAACATCAAGTGATCTATCATAAATAATAGTTTGTAATTGATCCCAAAAATAATGTTGTAATATTTAATGTTATTATCGTGAGCTTTTTCATCTTCTCTTCGCTCAACTGATTATTCACATATATCCTTCATTTCACCAGAAAGTACCATCCTCTCTGTTTCTAACAATATCAATGCCTACAATATGACTAATCAGTTTGATCCTCAATAGTCATCAGCTGTATGTAAACAACATTCTCATTAAAAACTACATTCCTACACACACTTCTCCTCATCAAGCAACCAAATTCTGTAACCTTTCGTAACGTTAGGATAGCCTAAAAATACCTTTTAAAGCTCTAGGTCTAAGACTTCCCTGCTTTTGATGAACTCAAGCTACACAACCAAAACTCCTAAGATGCTGATATCATGGTTTCTTATCTAACCACAATTGCTCAGGCACATTGTGATCAATAGCAGAGAAGGGAGAACGAATTACCAGGTAAGCAGCTGCGGATGCTTCTTTAGCCCAAAAATTCTCTTCAAGACCGGATTCATCAAGCAGATAACAAACCTTTTCCATTATAGTCCTATTCATTCTCTCAGCTACTTCATTTCGCCGAGGAGTATAAGCACAAGTCTTGTGTCTTTCAATACCATTTTTGCTGCAAAACTCATTAAACCGAGCATTACAAAACTCTAAACCATTGTCAATTCTCAAGACCTTTAATTTCCTATTAAGCTGATTTTCTACAAGTTCTTTCCATTCACATAACTTGTCAAACGTCTCATCCTTAGTTTTAACAAACATGAGCCATACCTTTCTGGTCTTGTCATCAATTATGGACAAGAAATATTGCTTACCAGATATAGAAGGAGTAACATTAGAAGATCCCCAAAAGTCTGTATGAACAAATCCCAAAATATCCTCCATAGTGTGTCTTCATATACTTAAAGCTCGGTTTCTTTGACTTTTCCATAACGCAATGTTCACAGAAAGTGAGATTCTTGACCTCTTTCTTATCTATCAAGCCCTTAGTAATCAACATCTTCATGTTATTCAGACCCATGTGACCGAGGCGACTGTGCCATAGTTTTGTATCATCCTTGATGCTTACTATATTACAACTTTTGGCCAAAACTGTTTCACCATCAAAGATGTACAATCCATTTTTCAATATTCCACTCAATGCAGTCTTGGCATTCTTAAAGTATCTAACCTTTCCCGCTCCACCTTCATGCTGATATCCCAGCTTATCTAATGTGCCTGTGGAGATCACATTTCTTCTCAGGTTAGGCACATACTTCACATCATTCATAACCTTAATTGAGCCACCATGATTGTTTACTCTAACAGAGCCCTTTCCCTGTGATTTTACTGAATGATCATCACCAAGTAGTATGATAGTAGAACAACTTTCTTGAAAACTCCAGAATCAATCCCTTCTGGAAGTCGTGTGATGTACAGCCAGAATCAAGGATCCATAAATCCTCAATCAATTAATCATTGACACTCAAAGCTTCAGAGAAAAACAGATTCTCGGTAATAACCCCAGCTTCACCTTGATTCTACTTTTCCAATTTTCTTTTCCTTGCAAAACAGTCCTTTTCACATGACCTTCTTTCTTGCAAAACCAGCAGGTTACTCGAGTCTTGGAATTCGATATGCTTCTGTTTTTCTGATTGCCTGAAGCCTTTTTATGCTTTGTAATAGATCTTAATATGTCAGTCGTGTACAATGCTGTAGATGCACCCTTAGTAATCTCTCCTGACCTTTTCCAAAGACTTGGCTGATGATACCACGTCTTGAACTGATAAAATTTTGTTACCATACTTAAGGGTATGCTTCGACTGATCATAACTCAGTGGGAGAGAATTCAATATCATTATAGCATGAACCTCTTCCGCAACAACAATTTCAAGACTATGTAATTCTGCAACTATTTTCAAGAAATCATCAACGTTGTCATTGATATTCTTTGACTCATTCATTTTAAATTAGTAGAACTTCAGCTATAGATAAACACGATTTGGAAGAGAAGTTTCCATGTATTCTTTGTTCAAAGTATTCCACATATCAGCAGCAGTTAAACAGTGATTGATCTTCTTAAGCACAATATCATCTACATTCAAGATAATGAGATTCATAGCTTGTTCTAACTTATCTACCTTTAAAGGGTCAGGAACTATCTTCGCCAATGGCTTAGATGATGAATCTTGATCTTCACCATCATCGGACTTTGGTTTCTTCTCTTTGCTTTTTACCAAGGAAACATCCATTGTTAAATTGAAATCCGATATAATCTTCTTTAACCCAAGTATACCTAAATGTGCCATCATCCTAATCTTCCACAACGAGAAATTCGAAGCTCCATCGAACTTCTCAATCTTGATCTGTTGTTTCGCCATCACTAAACAAAATTGAAGCTCTGATACCACTCTTGTTACGAAACAACTAAAGAATCGCACAACTTTTAGCTCACAAACACTCTTGATCTGCTTAATTTGAACAATCAATAACTCATTTGATAAAGCATTCAAAGATTCAAAGAAGAAGAAAAAAGACAAGTTTGATTACCCAATTCAACCAATCGGTGTGATTGGCCTACGTCTGGGGCCATAATCAATCTGGCAAATCCACTAAAGATGAAGACCAATTCAGCTCAAGAACGAGCTTTACAACAATGGTAAATTACAGAGCTTGACTCTCTCTATCGTATCTCTCTCTCAACCACAAGAAGGAGATAAGATGTGATTAACGATAAAACTAACTTAAGAAGATGATATACAATGATACTTAAACTTGGCAAAGCCTCTATCATGACTAGAGTCTCTGTCTTCTTCTTCTTCTCATTTGGTTTAAATCAATTCTCCATAACCAAGTCAAACCATCTTAAAAAAACCTTCGGTTCAACACCTGAAATTTGAATCATTCTTGGTTAACTTCAACAATCTGAATAGAATTAATGTTTTCAAATATTTTGCAAGATGAAGCTGCAGAAACCGCATTTCTAACTTGACCACTTACAACCCCAACAATTTTGTAAGCACACAAAGAATCAAAAGAGAAACTAAAGGGCATCGAATCACTAATTAAGACTAACTATTTGGTCAGTGGCAAAATCTATTCAAAAGATTCCTGACTAAGATGCTCTTATGCTCTGTGGATCTAAAATAACATGGTTTATTAGATTATTTTGTTACCGGCAAAACAACTCATTGAAATATTCACATTCAAAGATTCAAAGTAACATCTTGTTTCCCTCCCGGATTTGGAGGCAGGGCAAAGCAGAGGTCCTTAAGATAATCTGCAAAAAAATAGAAAAAAAAATCCATTGTTATGTTATGTAAAATAGTGTTCTACATTGTTCAATATATGATTAGTGCTTACCCGCATTTTCTTCCGGCTTCTCTTTGTCTCTACATTGTTGTTTCTAGAATCGTCACTGTGTTCGGTCTCATTAACAAGAACTTGAAGAACCGAATACCACATATCTTCATCGGCTTCAAACCAAGTCGGTTTGCAGGTGATGAACAATTGTCAAAGAGTACTCGTACACCCCATCCTTTTAATTTGAAAGCAAAGCAACTCCTACTAGACATATGAAGTTTTATATCGACATGATCATAGTCAGTAGGGCTAGAGAAGCATTATCTTTATTTAAAGGGATGCGACAGTCCAATATAATTAACGAATAACTTTTCCTAAACAAATGTGACTCACCAAAGGTATCAAAGATTTTACCAAATGTTCCTTTGAACCAACAATTTACATTGATATATGCTCCATTGTCCCAAACAACCATGGCACAAGCCCTAAATCTGAAGAATGATTGAGTTTGATGTAGAGGGATGGTCAGAGAGGAGGAGATTCTACTAGAATGGTGAGTGGAAGAGGAGGAAGGTTCAATAGTATTGTGAGTGATAGAGGAGGATAATTTAGTAGTACGGTGAGTGAAATATGAAGGCATTTTATGACCTGACAGTACCATAAACTTGAAGATAACTGGTTGTTTCTAAAGGAGAGCTTCTTGATCCAAGTTGAAGCAAAGCATAAAATTGAGCTTGGTTTTTGGGACACAATTATTATCTGCAGGAGAATAAGACGTGTCCTTGGGAACTGCATCAATATTGCCTACTTCCATAGGAGAATTATGGTTCTGTGAATGGAATGGAAATTATTCAGTTTTTCTTCCTTCATAAGAAAACTTTATTCATAAGAAGATACCAACAAGTGACTGAGTCTGATGTATCTTCATTTCTGAAAAATATTTTTTTTTTGGTTTGTATATTAATTTAACTTTTAAAGTCTAATCAAAATTCATATTTTATGTAATTCAATCAAGAGAATAAAAGGCTCTCCATCTGAACATGTTGACTGCATTATGATAGGTTAAGGATTCCCATTGTTTGTATGAGGAGGAAGCTGAGAACCAAGGGATGGAAGCCTCGAGCTGTGATGAAGAAGCAAGTCAAAAGTGGCCAAGTGAAATGACTAAGTTTGAAGAGCCTCTTGGTGAGAATGAGAGTTTAATCTTAATAATAAAGCAATGCTATGTTGTTTTACATTTTAGTTACTTGGTGGGAGATGTATCTAAAAAGGGAGAACATTTCTGAATTGCCACTTTTCACAAAAAAAAAAAATCTGCCATGCCCCAAATTAATCTAGGTGGCACTGAGGATGTGATATTTCCAGTTTACCCTTAATGAGAATGATTTGTGGCATTCTTGATTTTGAGAAAATCTCTTTCTCATCATTGGCTCCGTAAGTGTCTCGTGTGTTCCTAGCCGGAAATTTGTCGTTGGCCTGACATCCGTAAATTTTCAGCGCCATTGCAATCAGGTTTTCTTCTCTTTCATCAGACTTTGGTGGAACAAAGTGAGTTCAATTTTTCCGATTTGGGGATTTCATAAATTTAGGAATTTGATATAAAAATTATTTGTTTGGATATGCCAATTTGGTTAGTAATCATGTTTAATTGAACAATTATGTATTTGCATTGGTAATTTATCGAATGTAGGTGTTGAATCAGGTTGAACTTAGGTTAACTAGAATCTCCGATTAGAATCGTAGTTTAGAAAATCTGCAGACTTAGAACAAATAGTACAAATGGTATAACTGAGAGATAATATGACAACTGGTGCACATGGTATAACTGAGAGATAATAGGACAACTGGTACAGATGGGGCAAATGTTACGTATAACTGAGAGATAATGTGACATCCTGTGTAATTCGTAATTGTGTTTTATTTTATTCTATTTCTAGGAGGATATGAAGCAGAACTGCCACACAAACGTACATTTCGACTATGGAGGGTACTATTCAGAAGAGCATGAATGGGTTTACCGTGTGTCCATGCAATAACCGCAGCTAGGAACATGATACAGAAGGAAGATAGAACATGTACTATCCAAATCTATGATCTATGCTTGAAATATTACGTGATTGAGACGTGGACATTGGCATATTACATGATGATTCATATAGTGCCACATGAGTCTAAGTGGAAAATTCCTATTGAAATTGGAAATAATGTTCACCTTATCGCCGGAGTACACAAAAAATTTGGGAAGAAAAAAAAAGCGGTTTCGATCCACCAGAAAACGGTGCCCAAAGAGATTGAGGAATAGCAATAACAAGCCTACTCGTGGCATAAATTTGGAGAGGTGGTTGTAGTATGATGAGGAAAATTAATTTGTCTGTTTGTATTTGTGTTTGTATTTGGATTTCAAGGATTTATACAACCAGGTTCAACTATGAACATGTCTTATTCTCTTAATTATATTCGACGACTTTGAAAACAATAAATTTTGTTTTATAAGGATTCTAAAAACATCTTGAACTATGAAGAAATTTTTTTAAATCAATACAAAATAATATATTATTTTGTCAACAAATATTGTTGTTTTGACATAAAAATTCCTTATAGTATATAGAGTTTCCTGTATGTGGTCACCCTCTTATGCTGAAAAGATGTGAAAACAAATATTTAGTGGAACTTTTATGATGAAAACCTCCTACTGATAATTAATAACGGAAAATCATGTGGCTAACTACAAAAAAATATTTTACATCAAAGTCCAACTAAAAACCCCCAAAAACGCATTTGTACAACTATAAAGAAGAAAATCCAACTGTATATTTAGGGACAACTATGTTTATATCACACCAATATTAATAATATCTTGCCGCTAAGTTGGAAAGTGTGGGTCAACACATGTAATAATAAAATTAATGATATCTCCTTTTTCAATTTTAAAATTTATATTCTTTTAGATGTCTTTCTCTCACTTTGTTAATTCAACGCGAGAAGGGAGGAGATAGAGTCGATTTTATGGGTTTAGAGAGAAGAAGAGACGATTTTCCTTGGTTTAGTTTGACGGTTGCTTGGGTTTAGAGAGATAATCGCTTGGGTTTAGGTCTACAGTCGACAATCGAGAAACGTACATCTAATTTCATCTATATCTCTATAGGTAAGATCTAGGGTTTAAGATCTAATTTCAATGTTCTTTTCTATATTGATAATGCAGCTCAGTTGTCCAAATAGTTGCAATGACAATTCAGACTCCACACCAAGTTTTGATAGTGGAGACACTAGAGCATACGGTGATTTTGGTGTTCCGACACGTTGTTATGTGGTCAATTTCTCCAACTTGAACTGGCTACCAGTGTCAGAAATCTAGGAAGAAAATACTACAAATGCCCAATGAGTGAGGATGATTACCTATTTAAGTGGTGGGATGAAAAAGTTGATGAGGAACTTACAGTCATAAGGTTTTGACTTATATAGCAGAAATAATCGGTTTAACACACTTTCCAATACGAAGGTGGGACTAACCCTCCTTTGGAGTCAATTTGTGAGTCAATGCATCAACTGCGTGTTGAAGTTGATGAACTTAAGGAGCACTTATTCTAGAAAGACGGCGAGATTGGTAGGCTCAAGGAGTTACTCGCTACTAGAGAAATGAATTATTTTATGGTTTAGATTTTGTTTATCAATTGTTTATGTTTCTTTGTGAAATTAGTTGTACCGAATTTTGTATCTTAGTTGTACCTAGTTGTACCAAATTTCTTATCACAGTTGTACCAATTCACCCAGTTGTACTGATTTCTATTGATCTCAGATGAACCTTAAAAACTAATTGTACCAAATACTGAAAACCCATGTTTTTTTATAATCCAGTCACACCTAATAAATACATAAATACATTAGAAATGCCCCATTGTTCTCTTCAAAGACACTTCTTTCTAGGTCGCTTCTGTTCGGCTACATATGGTGTCCTTAACAACCTTGATGATTGCCTTGTTCGCTTCACTCCAGTTTCAATTACAGTTTCATTGTCTTTATCTTTGGCTTTCTTTCATTTTTTCTCTTGTTGTCCTTTCTCAACCCTAGCCTTTTCAACACCCTCCTCACATGCATCCAAGTTCCCAAAAGATGTGAAGACAATAAAAATACCAATTAAACTCTCTTGAAGCATGTGGTTTGGCTTCTTATGCATGTGGAATATATGCTTGAATTGAGAATGATTCTTAAACCATTTTAATTCTGCAAGAAGTTCCTCTATATACTCTTCATTCACGTTTCCCCCTTTTCTTTAAATCATTAGGGCCTTTTGTTGAATCATACACACCACTGGTTGTCTCTTACACGAGCCATTACCAAAGAAAAACAACAATATTACACGAACCTAATGCCAATTCAAAATAAGTAACCAAAACAGAACGAGGAGGGAAGAAGATTCTTACCAAGATGAACACTAGAGTTTGTAGGACTAGCGGCAGCGACGAAATGACGGAGACTAATAGCAACAGATGGAATCGATGAAGATGAACACCAGAATTGGAGTCACGAGGGTTTGAGGCCGGAATGGAAATTGGGGAAGGGTGGACGAAATGACGGAGACTAACACCAATGGATGGAATCGGCAAAAGGTGGACTCGATGAGGTCATAATCGGAGGAGTTTTCGATTTTACTTCGTCTTCCCTTGTCGGATTTCTCGTGGCTTAACATTTCACTTCACTCGTTGGAGGTTTTTTCTAGTTTTTTCTTTGCAAACAGTGTTAAATAATGGAAACTTGGGTCGGGTCATGAATATGGTTTGTATCGAGTTTGGATGGATCTCATTGGTTGGCTTGGTAATATTTTATTTTGACTTAGGCTTTTTAGACTTTTGTTGGAGTTTTGATTAAAAAACTTTTTTAAGAATATTAAAAACATGACAATGGGGAACACAATTTTTCATTTTGTGCCATTTGAGCCATTGATCCGCCAGAATTATGTTTTCCTTACCTTTGAAAATACATTATTATCAACATCAATCTATCTTCTGCTCTTTAAGCTCTCTATTTTCTTCTATTTCTCTTCTCATTAACTCTTTGTTAGACTCGTAGCTAATAATTGGTGCTTTCATTAAGAGGAATCGATGGCTCATTTACTAGTTGCGGTTAAAGTCTCAAAACCCCTTAAATCTAAAAAGAAAATCTGAAATGGCCATGTTGGGTAAAGTAACTATTTTACCCTTAATGAAAGCTGATTTTTTTTCAGATCGGGTTATATAGCACTAATTGTAAGAGATTCCAACGAAAATGCAGTAGCTCAGTTGGTTTTTATACGCGGCACGCGTCCAGGGTTCCAATCTCGCCCAAGGTTCTAATCTCATATATTGTGGTATAACTAGGGATAACTGGCACTGAGATATATGGTACAACTAGCTAGTTGTACCTAGTTGTACCAAGTGTGTGGTAAAACTGGGTATAACTAGGTATAACTAGCACTAAGATATAGGGTACAACTAGGTATAAGTAGGTATAACTGGCACTAAGATATATGATACAACCGGGTACAATTAGGTATAATTATGTACAAGTATTTGAGAAATCTTAGCACATATAGTAGTGCTTGTAAGTGATGTCAAGGAAAACGTGGTAACTTAGATGGCAACAACCCTTGTGCGAGAGGTTTAGGGTTCGAGTCTCATCTTTGCAATAGTACAACTGGGTATTAATTGGTATAACTAAACCCTTCGTTTTACTTGAAAATAAATGTTGGGTAAAATCGTCAATATACTATTCAAAATGGGTATATAGATTAGGAGGCTCATTTTCTCAAATACCCCTCAACTCACCAAAATAATCTTTATACCTTTCATCAATCTATTTAACCCTTCAAACGTTTGAAAATAATCTTTATACTCCTCAAATTTTTGGAAACCCGAAAATACCCCTCACATGGTTTTCAAATTAAAATTTGAATATAGTTGTACTCAGTAATACCTAGTTGTACCAAAGATGAGATTCAAACCCTTCACATCTATATAAGGCTCGTTACCATATTAGTTATCGTGTTTTTCTTGGTATGATTTACAATTACAACTATATGTATTTAGATTTCTCAAATAGTTGTACAAAATTGTACTAGTTATACCAGTTATGTCCTAGTTGTATCCAGTTGTACTAATTATACCAGTTATGTCGTAGTTGTACTTATTAAAAAACCAGTTGTACCACAAATAATAGATTCGAATCCTGAGTGCGCGCTGCTAGTTTAAACCATCTGAGGTACCGTATTTTTTTTGTATTACTTACAATTATAACTATATAACTCGATTTGCTCGATAATCAGATTTTATTAAAGGTAAAATCGTAATGATATTATTTTTTAAATTAAATAATAATAAAATTGTAAGAGGAGTATATTAAAAAAGAGTTTTACCCAAAAAGTATTTGAGAAAATGGTACAGATTATGAGACGGTATAGGAGAATCGTTGTTTTGAAAATACTATCTGACGCCCTGCCCAGATACTCTTTGCCTGCTGTTCCAATTGATCAGCGAGTTGACAGGATTGATAAAGAGTTAGTGTGGCTTAAAGAAGCGGTAAACCAGATCCTTCGCAACCAGATCTATGGCCCTGGTCACGATGGCCGAGATTTGACTCCGATAGTGTTTTCGAGTCCTGTCGCCGGCGTTAAGCTCTTGGCGCCTGCGTCACCGGTTATTAGTTCTAATCGAAATTTGCGAGAAGAAATCTTACCCTCGCCAGTCCCAGAAGCAAAAAAACTGACCGAGTGAGCTAAGGTGCCCAATGCCGTTGTTCGAGCAAAAGGTAGAGTCCGGTAACTTGGTGGCAAATCTCTCAAGAACGTGAAAGGATAGGAAGCTAGAAGGATTTTAAAGATAAGTTCACGGTCTAATTCCGACCAAGCCGAGGAAGCTCGTCGGAACATAACACAAAAGGGAATGTGGATGAGTATCGAGACCGATTCGAGGAACTTTCAGTGGAATTACCTCATGTCTCTGATGACGTCCTCGAGTCAGCCTTCTTGAAAGGCCCCATTGAAAATGTCTGGAAGTAGGCGAAGAAAATGAACAAGAAATGCTCAATGAAAAGTTTTGGGGTTCGAGTAAGAGGTTATTGGTGGAAAAGGCAAGTATGCAGATTTATTGCTGGAGATCTAGGGTGTAGAGATAATGGAGGAGTTCTTGTTGTTTGAGCTGGGAACAACAGATGTGGTGCTGGGTTTTCTTGATTTGGCCACACTAGGAGATACTATAATAATTTGGGGGTTATTATAACTGACTGGAGGATTGGGGTATACTGAGTAGCAATCTTTGGAGATCCTATTTTGAGTAGAGAACAAGTATCCCTGCATTCAATGGCGAAAGTGATGAAACAGAGTGAAGTGGGATTTATGCTTGAGTTATCTACTCTATTTGAAAGTAAGGATCAGCCAAAGAGACAAATCAGTTAGAGGTGATACAGAGAGTTATTGAGCAATACAAATGAGTCTTTGAGATGCCTAAGGGTCATTTCCAGCTAGAAACAGAGAACACGCCATTACCCAGCAAGAAGGATCACCTCCAGTCAACTTGCGCCCCTAGAGTTACGCATTTGTACAGAAGAACGATGGGGGCTGGCGCTTCTGTGTGGACTACTGGGCAATTAACCGAGCCACAATACCAAATAGGTATCCCATTCCAGTTATTGAAGAGTTGCTGGACGAGATGAATGCAGCTGCAGTATTCTCTAGCTGGACGAGATGAAGAACATATATGTGGAGAAGACTGCTTTCAAGACCCATCAAGGACATTATGAGTTCTTGGTGATGTCTTTTGGCCTGACCAATGCTCCCTCTACATTCCAATGCATCATGAATGACTTATTCAGACATTATCTGCCCAGGTTTGTACTAGTCTTCTTAGATGATATTTTAGAGTGCATACCGGAGTTGTAGACTCATGTGAAGCACCTCGGAATAGTCCTCAATCTGATGCAGCAACATAAGTTTTATGCAAATGCCAAGAAAGGCTCCTTTGGAAACTCTAAAATTGCATGCCTGGGACATATCATTTCGGCCAGGGGAGTAGTTGCTGATCCAGAAAAGATAGAGGCCATGCTTGGGTGGCCAGGACCAAAAACAGTACCTGACTTGAGAGGGCTTTTGGCCAGCACCAAAAAGCTCTTACTGTGGGGATACAGCTGGTTAGAAGAGGTATCACACATGAATCTACAACTCACGCTCTTTTCCACTGCCAATTTGCGAATATCGTTTGGAGTTTGGATCCGGTTAGAGAACTGAGAATGCCTCATGGAGCTTCTGTTTTGGATGTCCTCAAGAATGCATCAGATGATTCTCCTCTACCTCCTACAGGTTTGTATAATGCAGCCTTGTTTGCGTGGATAATAGGCATATATGGAAAGCTCCCAACAAGTGGGTTTTTGATAACCAATCTTACTCCGAGATGGAGATTGTTACAAAAGCGGCTCAAGATGCCAAGGAATGGCAATCAGCTCCAGATGTTCTCATTAAACCAAAGAGTCGAAACAGAGCAGGAAGGGGTATCCTAAAGCTGGTCTCGGGCTTTTACCTGTTTGTGGATGCAGCATGGCGAGTTCAATCATCAACAGGTGGAAGCGAACGGACCTACCAGAAGGATCTTACCGCAACGACGGAAACGTTCTCAGAGTCACGAGGATCACTGTTATTGGCGCCAGCAGCTTACGGGTGGGCTGTTAGTATGGCCATGAAACATGCTCTAGAATTCGATAGGAGAGAGATCACACTGCTTTCTGATTCACAGAGTCTGACCCTTGTTCTTAACTCCAATAGCTCGCATAATGAGCTCTATGGAATCTTAGATGAAATACGGCAGCTCAAGCTGGAATTCCTCTTTATCTCTTTTAATTGCATTCCTCGTAGCATGAACTCAGTTGCTGATGCTCTGTCTAAAAGAGCTCGTTTATCATTTGAGGAGAGTGTTCTTCTGTAATACTCTGTTTTTATTGAATGAAATGATATGCGTTCGACGAAAAAAATTCATTTTTGCAATGACGGGGTCTCAAATCTCCGTCCACTGAGCTTGAAAGAGAATTGCACCCAAAATATTATCGCTTCTGTGAATCAAATTGAATACAAACGTTTAAAGATTGCTAAAACTAGTTCCGATTAAAGATTGTTTAAACTAGTTCGGTCTCAGAATAAGGTGTACCATGAAATGAATACGAAATGAAAAGTAAATAAGTTAAAGGTGAAAAGAAAAATTCTTCTTCTCGGTAAAAGCAATATGAAAACAGATCTTAAGCTGAACACACTTTGTTCTCACCGAGTAGCTTCTACACACGTTCAGTAGCGGAGCTAGAATTTTTTTAGGGTTGTCATATATATAATTATTTTTAATTTAATTATATATTAATATTATGTAATATATATATATATATAATATGAATTGTTGCTTAAATGGTCTTGAGAAATTTAAATTTTTTGTATCTAAAATAAAAATAAGTAATACTTTTTTCTTAATATATATATATATATATGTATTTTTTCAATGCTTCACTTTTAAATAAAAACTAGATAGTGGTCTGCGCTATGTAGCGCGGGAGAATGTTTATTTGATAAATTTTAAATTAAAGTTTGGAACCAAATTATTTTAAAGAATATATCTAACATGACTACTATCAAAACTAAGGAAAAGGAAAGAGAGTGTTCGCATATAGTTGAAAAGAGATCCTACACCCGCAAGAGTTTCTTCTTTTTAGATAAATTTTCAGGTGTGTCCGGTTTTCTTGTTTAACCTTAATCCCACCCGTTTAGTTATATTTGAACCACTTAAGTTTCATATGAATTTCACCAATGAATTACCTGAATCACTTAAGTTGTTCCAACAATCAACCAAACAATTCTGCATGTTTTTCATAAGTTTGTATACATCAAAACAAATAAAACAAAATGACAATCAAAAATTAAACATGTATACAAATGATAAAAAAAAAACAAAATAACAATCAAAAGCTAAACCTGTATACAAATGATCAAAACAAATCAAACAAAATTTCATTTACATCATTAAAATAATAGTGCTGAATACATAGATCAAGAACCATTAGAAGCTTAGAAAAATCTAGAATTTGGAAAAGTTAATGTGTCGATCTTTCATTTCCAAAAGATTGTATGTATTTATAGGGATTGTTAACTATTTATTAGGAATCTTCTAGCGGAAGTTTTGAAAATTCAAATGAGAATATTAATGAAATTATCTTGCTAATCAAGTTAGATTGATACAAATGAATTAGATTTAGGAAATATTAAAATCAACAATTATGGTTAAAATATTCAAACATTTCATTATTGCTATATATTCGGATATTTTATGGGAATGATCTGAATAACGATTAAACGAAAATTATGGACGAAAATTGTTAACCAAATTCAAATTAATATCTATAGATCTCAAACCTTAATTTTGCAATTGGTTAACAATTTTTTTAAAAAATAATTTTAATTTTCGTCCATAATTTAATTTAAATTTATTCCACTTATCTAAATTTATTTATTTTGAATATATTTAATTTTTTAATTTTAATTTAAAATCAAATCGTATCAAATATTTTAATTTGTTAATATGAGTATAGAGATATTAAGTAGTTTACAAAATCGGATAAAAAATCTAATTTATTAACTACAAAATTAACAATAAATATTATATAAATTTGTAGTAGACATATTATATTAGTAAATATTCTCATCTAATTTAACATTTGCTAAAATTAAAACAAATAGTGAATTTAAATTATGATCAAAATAGTTAATTAAAGTTTGACATATAAATATTTTCTACTTTAAGAAAATATATAATTGTACATGAATAGAATGATAAATATTAATTTTTGATAAATAAGTCTAAATTAGAAACTATTATTTAAATGTACCATATTACTTATAAAGTAAGAATATAATCAAAATATAAAATTTAATTTTATATTTTTCGTTTATTATTAGGAGAGAGAGAAAATAAGTTTTATTTTTCGAAACTAATAATTATTTAAAAGATTCTGTTTGGATTTTTATTAATTTTTTTAAAATTAATTTAAAATTTACGTCTATATTTATTAGGAGAGAGAAAATAAGTTTTATTTTTTAGAAACTAATAATGATTTAAAAGATTATGTTTGAATTTTTTATTGGATTTTGGTTGCATAAATTTTTGACTATTTTAACCTTCTATAGCTTGTTTAATTTAGTCTTAGTTTTATAAAACTACAATGGCATTTTATGTAATATAACACGTAATAGCTGATTAAAATGTTTTTAGAGTTGCTTAAATAATATAGTAGTAGATACCTATGTGCTGCGAACAATTTTGAAAAGAAGGTAAGAGAAAAACGAAAAATATGCCAAAATACAAAAATTAATATATACTAGATTTGAACCCGCGGTGTACTTCAAGTCAAATGTTTTAATATAAATTTGTATTTTTTTCTTTTCTACTGTTTATAAATATTTTTTTTTCGTGTAATTTTAATTTGCTATTTTTTGTTTTTAACTGTTTATCACTTTTTTAATTTTTTTTTAATATATATATATATATATATTTGTAGTTTTTTTGTTTTTTACAGTTTATAATACATTTAACGTGGTTTCAACATTGAATTATAGCAAATTCTACATAATCAGATATTAAATTAATTCAAATATTTTTTTCCTAACTAATTAAAAACCACAATATAATATATATATATATATATATATCTTAACACGAAAAGAATCTTGTTAGGAAATATTAAATAACAAACTAAGATCTAAATACTGATTCAATCTAACATGGTTTACCAAATGAACCTTCCTAGAAGAACAAACAAATAAAGTTACGCTTGACTACTGAAATAATTTGTGAAAAAAATAATATGACATAATATCATGTATTATTATAATTAATGATATTATTAAATAAACTTAAAGTAATCTATGACATAAAATGATTATTTGTTTTTTTTTTAATATAAACACTAACCAAAACCTTATTTTTTTGCAACCTAGAAAAAGTTTTATGTAAGATATTAAAAACTGTTATATAGAAAATGTTATATTTGTCAGAACAATCTATATATTTTTTGTCATCTCATTCTATGTTGGATCTAAATTATTATAAGTTTTGGGCTTATAAATATTAAAAAATGTGAATAAGAAATAACTTATGGAATGAATTGGATTTTGGGCCAAATGTCAAAATAGATCCATTTGAGTGTAAGTGAGTAAGTGGAATTTATAAAATATCCCACATAGTTTGAACGAACTTTTTCACTCTAGTATAAATGACTAGAAGGTGATAAAAGGGTTGAAATTGGCTAAGACTTATGGTGCATATGAGAGAGGATGGATCGGACCACACGCGCGCACCACCACCACCACCACCACCACCAGGCCAGGCGCAGGTGTGAGCGTGGGCTTGGGCTTGGGCTCGAGGCCGGGGCCGGGGCTCGAGCTTCGGGGCTTCGGGAATGTCTCGGAATTTCTTTTTGGGACAATTTTTTATGAAAATAAATGGTCTAATTATCCTCTTAATATATTTTTATATACATTTTTGATTTATCATAATGTATGAGATTAAATCAGAGATTTGATTATACGTAACAAAAATCAAAACTGATTGCGCCATGTTAATGACACAAATCGTAACTCTCTACGTGTTAATGTCATGCAATCATAACGCAGAATCTTACCATCAATTGCATGCGTTTAAACTCACTCCGAGCTCACCTATATAAGAGACTCGTCTCATTTGGAGAATTCACTCATTCGAAACATAAACATCTCTCTCAAAGATCTTTCACTCTCTCGCTAAAATGTTTCTCCATTCCTTTGGAAAACGGTACGTCTAGAGTATATCGTAGTTGTCAATGTTCATAGATTCCACACCGAGTGTAGCATTGTGGTCTCACATCGGTTGTATCCTGGGATTCCAAAAGCTCTGTGGATCCGTCTCACTAACAGAAGCTTTATTGAGTTAAGGACAAAGATCATATCTCGCCTCCGATTCTAATCGGTTTTGTACGGGTTTTTCCAAATCGTGTTATGCTTTAAATTGTTCTTCTTTATCTTCTTAAAAATCTATCTTCGCATTTCTTAAATCCGGTTTTTTCGGTCCTACATGCTTAACTCAATAAATCCTCTTCTAGCATATAGTTATAATTGGAATGAGATTTGTGAAATTATAAAACGATTTTACTCGGTTTTAGTTCTTATCTAGAAACGTGGTTTCTTTGGAAATACGGTTTCAAAGGTTTTAGTAAATGCTTTCATAAGCGAGTTTACAAAACAATATAACACATCAAAAACGGTTTCGGCGAACGCTTGTTAGCGATTTTTGAGAAACGTTTGTGTTAAAAAAGGGTTCGGGTGCAAATAAATTTGCAATTTGTTCGAAACGTTTTATAAGTTGGTTCTAAATTATTGCACTAACTAATAGTGTTTATAATTTAAAAACGTTAAAAATTTTAAATAATAGCTGATTCGTAAATAAATTTTATTTATCCAACGATTCAAGTATCTCACTCAATTTTTTCCATGGATTGTCAACAGATTGCCAACAATTTTTTCCTTGCAATCAACAAGGAAAATGAAGTTGTTCAAACAACCGCTGTGAGTGCTGGCTTATTGCCTAAAAAATTTGATGGGAATGGGTTCAAAGCTTGGCAACAAAAGATGTTGTTTTATTTGACCACCCTCAAGTTTGACAAGTTCCTCAAGGAGGACAAGTCGGTTGCTCCTCCTGGAGCTGAAGATGTCCACACCATGGTGAGCATTGATGCATGGACACATTCAGACTTCTTGTGCCGGGGTTGGATCTTAAGCCGCCTCGTTGACTCGTTGTATGTTGTATACAACAATGAGAAGCAATTCCCGACAGCCAAAGAGTTATGGAATGCTTTAGAGAAGAAGTACAAGTCTGATGATGCGGAAACTCAGAAATTTGCGGTGGCAAAATTTCTAGATTTCAAGATGGTGGACTCGAAACCTATCATGGCACAAGATGGTCAAGATGAATGTAATGACGGTCTTACCAAATAAAAATGTAACCAATGTTGTTTTCGTTAATGAAAACTGAAGTTGCTTATTTGGTCGAGTCTTTTACTGTTTGGCATGAACGATTAGGACATGTGAATTATACATCTTTGGAAAAATTGATGAATTTAAGTCTAATTCCTAAATGCAAATCGTTTAAAGATAAATGTCAAGTTTGTGTACAAGCAAAACTTACAAAACAACCATCCCCTAAACGAGAACGAACGACGGAACCTCTTGGTTTGATACACACAGATTTATATGATTTAAAGTATCTACCAACTCGAAAGAAATATTTTGTGAAATTTATAGATGATTGCACAAAATATTGTTGTATTTATTTATTACAAAGCAAAAACGAAGCTTTGGATAAATTTAAAAAATATAAGCTTGAAGCTGAAAATCAACTTGAGAAAACTATTAAAATAGTTCGAAGTGATCGAGGTGGAGAATATGAAGGACCATTTGATGCATTTTGTAGAGAAAATGGAATCATACATCAAACAACCGCTCCTTATTCACCTTCATCTAACGGAGTTGCTGAAAGGAAAAATCGCACTCTTAAAGAAATGATAAATGCTATGTTGCATGAATCTGAAATAGCTCAGAACATGTGGGGGGAAGCTTTGATTACCTCGAATTATATCCTCAACAAAATTCTACACAAAGTGATGGGAAAAACTCCATATGAATTATGGAAAGGCATTATTCCTTCGTACAAATACATGAAAGTGTGGGGGTGTTTAGCAAAGGTAGTTGTACCACCACCGAAACAAGTCACGGTTGGACCAAAAACCATTGATTGTATTTTTATTGGTTATGCACACAATAGTAATGCTTATCGATTTTTGGTTCATATATAAGATATTCCAGACATTCACATTAATACTGTGATGGAATCCCAGAATGCAGAATTCTTGGAAAATATTTTTTTGTTAAAAGATAGAGAATATCTAAAGCGGACACGGGATCAAAGAGATGTAAGTTCCTCTCAAAATGAGGCAAGCTCTTATGGTACTTCATTTAATGAGCCGGAAGAAGTTGAAGATGAACCTAGACGGAGCAAAAAAGCTCGAAAAGAAAAAACCTTTGGTGATGATTTCCTAATGGTTTTTCTTTTAGAAAATGAACCAAGAACTTACATAGAGGCTATGTCTACGCCAGACGCACCTTCGTGGAAGGAAGCCATAAATAGTAAAATTGACTCCATTATGCAACACCATACATGGGAGATGGCTGATTTACCGGAAGGGTTTAATGCTCTCGGGTGTAAATGGATTTTTTAAAAAATATTGAAAACTTATGGTACTATAGACAAGTACAAGGTTAGACTCGTGGTGCAAGGATTCTGACAAAAGGAAGGTATGGATTTCTTTGACACCCATTCTCTGGTAACGAGAATAACTTCGATTAGAATGCTAATTAGCATTGCTGCTTTACGAGATCTGGAAATCCATCAGATGGATGTAAAAAATGCTTTTGTAAATGGAGATTTAGAGGAAGAAATTTACATGAAACAACCTGAAGAGTTTGTTGTACCTGGACAAGAACACAAAGTCTGTAGACTTGTGAAGTCGTTGTATGGACTTAAACATGCTCCAAAACAATGGCATGAAAAGTTTGATAATGTAACGATGTCCAACTGTTTTCGCATAAATGAATGTAATAAATGCATATATGTTAAAATTACTACAATTGAGTATATCATTCTATGTTTATACGTAGATGACATGCTTATTATTGGGAATAATAAAAATATCATCAATCAAACAAAAACCATGTTATATGTACAGTTTGATATGAAAGATATGGGATTAGCAGATGTGATTCTAGGACATTCTGACGGAATTATTTTATCCCAAGAACATTATGCTAACAAGATATTTGATAGATTCAAACTCTACTCAAGTGGAATTGCAAAAACACATGTTGAGGCTCAATTTCATCTGACTAAAAATCAAGGTGAAGCGGTATCACAAGTGCAATATGCACGAGTTATCGGAAGTCTGATGTACTTAACAAATTGTACTCGGCCCGATATAACGCACGCCATCAATGTATTAAGTTGCTATACAAGTAATCCAGGACACACACACTGGAAAACTATAACTAAAGTATTGAATTACTTGTGGTTTACGAAAAGCTATGGGTTGCACTATGGTAAAAAACCAGCAGTTTTGGAAGGATATACTGATGCAAACTGGATATCTGACTCCAAGAACTCAAAATCCACAAGTGGATATGTCTTTACAATAGGTGGTGTCGTTTTGTCTTGGAAATCTTCCAAAAAAACTCTGCTGGCCAGATCGACCATGGAATCTGAGTTCATTGCTTTAGACAAAGCCGCAGAGGAGGCTGAGTGGCTTCTGAATTTTTTGGAAGATATCCCTATGTGGGAGAAACCAGTGCCGGCAATATGTTTGCATTGTGATAGTCAATCTGCTATCTTACGGGCACTGAATACTCAGTATAATGGCAAATCTCTTTCATATACGAAGATGACATAAGACCATTAGACATTTGATCTCAACTGGTGTAGTCACGTTGGATTATATCAAATCAGCTGATAATTTAGCAGATCCTTTTACAAAAGATTTGACTCGAGATCGAGTATTAAAATCATCAAGAAAAATGGGTTTACAGCCTATGAATTAAAGATGACGTTTGATGGACACCCAACCTCAATGACTGGAGATCCCAAGAATGAGGTTCAAATGGATAACTAGATTAAACTGATTTTGCTGAAAGCACTATGAGATAAATGTCTCTACCCTATTCCTACAATGATTATACAGTGCTAGCTTTTTTAGGTTAAGCGTTGAGCTTTTAATGATTTCATACTTTTATTCTTATGAAGTTAAAAATAATGCTTTCAACAAGACGGAAAAACTTATAGGAAATCACCTATGTGAGTGTGAAATGGGGCCGTTTCTAGGAGAATGAACGATAAAGGCTATATTCTCCAAGTTCACTCATAAATCCAAGCATGTTCAAGGCCACAATGAACACAACAAGAGAACGTAGTTCTACGAGAAACCTAACTGGGTGTGATTGTGAGAGAGAAGCTCTTACAGAGGTGTGATTGTGAGAGAGGAACCTTGTGGCGTGAGAGAGACATAGGCTTGGGAGCGTGAGGATCAAGGAAGCGGAGTGGTGATCGTTGTTGTGTGCCGTCGTCGAAGTGCCGTGAGGAGGAGGTTGCAGCCGCCATCTCTCTTCACTAAGGTAACGAGCTCTTCTTTTTCCTTTTTGTTGCTCGTGTGAGTGTTAGAGCGATGTCGAGGTCGGTGATGGCGGGTTGTACATGTGAGCGGTGGCGTGTGTCTCACGCAATGTCGAGATCGCCGGTGACGTCGATCGGTGTTGGCATCGTTGGTGTTGTGAGTCACGGTGTGTGTACTCCGGTGATGGTGACGTGATGGTGAGTTGGATGACAAGTAATTGGTGGACTTAAGCAAATGTTTTTATTCTAAGTATGAGAAAGGGGTCAGCTCCGGGATGGTTCATTCAAAGCCGCGTTTAGAGGACGAAACGGAGTTTGATCAGGGTGAAATTTGGTGGGGAGCTTTTTGGAACTGCAGGTTCCAGATTCAACGGACAGATTGAATTTTTAACGGTTCGTTTATGATTTACGTGAGTCTTTTTGGACATGATTGGTGCAGGAAACTTCAGTCCGACTTAGTTGTTTTAAGGTATCGTTTGGAAGTCCAAACGTTGTCTGATCTTGCTGAAAATTGGTGGAGTTATTGAGGGTACTACAGACTAAGGATACAATGGTTGGATCATAATTCTAACGTTCGAGTTTGTTGTTGAGCTGGTTTTCTGCGGTTGCGAGTTTATATCGAGGAGTCAACCGTTTGGCTAAGGTGAGTGCAGGACCATAGGTTTATCTGAGCAAATAATTTTTTGATGTGTTTTACATGATTATAAGCCGAGTATGATCTTGGGTGGATCTAGATCGAGTGTTTCATGAGATGGTTGATTTATTTTGGTATTTTCGTGTTTAATTACGTTTAATAAATTTATTTGTTTGTGTGTATAACCTGTAGATGGGAGGATTGCCTCACTAAGTATTTGTCGAAATACTTATGCATCTTGTTTATTTGATGCAGGAAAAGAAAAAGAGTGACTGTGGGATCGAGGCGAGGAAGAGAGGATGATCTAGACTCGCTGGTTGGATCTAATTATTTTTCTGGAATTATTTGGGTTTAGGATTTATTGGTTAATTTTCTGGTGGAATAAATTGGATAATTTATTGTTTAATTTCGGAAAAATTTAGAATTGTTTTGGAAGGTTAATTATTATTCAGGATTAGTTAAATTTTAATTGATCGGTTAGGATAATTATTATTTATGGAAATAGTAATTATTCGGTGCAACAAAAAAAAAAATCGGGTGCAGTCGTTTCAATTTGGTATCAGAGCATTCCCGGTTCTAGGATGGTTTAGGAAAAATTAAATTGGAAAGAAATTTAATTTTTGGTAATGTGTGATGCATGAATAAACTGTTGGTTAGAATTGATTAAGTGAGTTAGTCAATTGTTTGAGCATGGAGTTCTAGATCATCCTCTTCAAGCCTTCAATGAGATTCCACGGTAAGTTGTCTTTGCTTTCTGTTAGTTGTTTTGTGTTCTTAGCTTCTATTTGTAGAAGTAAGATGACTAACGAAGGTAGACCGTAGTCGTGGTCCTAGTCAGGGTCAAGATCGCGTGTTGAGGTACGTGAGTGTTCTGATGGTTGAGGAGAGTGTAGTACAGAGTGCTACGATTGAGCAGGTTGTGGGTTCGCAGGCGGATCAGGTGGGGTCTGAGGGCGTGGCTGGTGTGAGTGCTGGTGTGGCCGGTACAGAAGCCGGTGTGGCCGGTGTGGGATCCGGGGTGGCCGTTGTTTGATCCGGTGTTGCTGGAGTTCCAGCGGGTGCTGCGGGAGTTGCAGCAGGTGTTGCCTAGACCCGAGATGATTGTATTGCGAACCTCTTGACCTTGTTATTGGAGCGGTTACTGGAAAGGGTACCAGTGCAGGCTCTAGAGGTGCCACCGGGTGCTGAGTTGCAGCCGAGGGTTGTGGTTGCAGTTGAGCTTTCGTCTATCCGAGGATGTAGGAACGGATGTAGAGAAGTGGTGGTCGATGTTAGAGCGGAATTTCCATTCAAGTGGATACTCAGTGGAGTATCAGGTTGTTTTAACCGTCTGCTATCTGGAGTGGGTTGCGTGAGATTCAAGGTTGAATCTCGGGTAGTTGTAGGTATTCCTTGGAAAGGTGGAGCTGAGAGGCCAAGTGAGGCCGGGAGATTCCAGGAGAGTTCCAGAGGAGTTCCAGGCGAGTTCTAAGAGAGTTCCGGAAGAGTTCCCGAAAAGTTCCTAAGGGATTCCAGGAAGGTTCGGGAGAGTTTTGGAGAAGTTCAGGAAAATTTAACCATGAGTGCTATGGTTTAGGAGTGAAGTTTCCTAAACTGGAAAGTTTCCAAAAATGGAAAGTTGCCTAGAATGGAAAGTTCCAAAAATTGGAAAGGTGCTTGGAATGGAAAGTTTCCTAAAAGGAAATGTGACAGAAAAGGAAAGTGGTCTGGAAGGGGATGTTTCCCAGAAAGGAAAGGTCAAGGGAGATTTATTGTTACTCGAGAATTGGGATCCAGGGAAATAAGTTGGGAGTTGTGAGGCTCGCCAAAGCTTATGGGATTCAGAAAATATTGTTCGGTAACGTGTAGTTAACCGCACTAGTGAGCGGTGGTGTTGGTGAACTTGTTAATCAAGTGAAGTTACCAGAGGTGATAAGTATTCTAAGGGCAAGAAGTGCTCTGGATACTTATGCGGATGAGATCAAGAATGATCTGACAGGTTGAGCTCGAGAAACTAGTTGGTTTCAAGAAGTTTAAATTGAGCTTTTGGTTACGGACAAAGGCCTATACTATTAGCAGAGAATCAAGGTGGCAGGCTCTGAGTTTTCGTTGTTGAGTAGTGGACTCAGAAGATGAATTAGGAATTTTGAGTTTTGAGCTAAGTGTTAGCTATTGTGATGGCATCATAAGATGTCTTTTATGGTTGGCCATGTCGTACATCATTATGCTGGACACAAGTGGGGGAGAGGAGCATGTATGGTATGGATTTTTGTTCAAGAAACCATGGAGAAGATCCGGGTTTTGAATCTGAACATGAAAGAAGCACAGGATCGGCGGAAGAGTTATGCCGATAAGAGGAGGTAAGACCTCGAGTTTGAGGTGGGAGATAGTGTGTATCTCAAGATGTCGAGGTTGCAGGATCCTAACAGGTCCATTACAGAGACTAAGTTGAGTCCGAGGTATATGGGTCCGTTCAGGATTGTGGAACGGGGTGGACCGGTTGCATATCGGTTAGAGTTACCCGAAGTTATGCTGACATTTCACAAGGTCTTCCATTTGTCGATGCTGAAGAAATGCTTGCATAAGGATGATGAGGTCGTGGCTAGGATTCCGTCAGATCTTCAGCCTAATATGACTGTAGAGGCAAGACCGGTAAAGATTCTCGGGAGGAGAGTCAAGCAGGATCGTAGGAAGCAAGTTCCAATGATCAGGGTCTTGTGGGATTGTGACGGGGTTCAGGAGGAGACATGGGAACCAGAGGCGAGGATGAAAGAGAGGTTCAAGAAGTGGTTCGAGAAGCAATCAGAGACTTAAGCTTTCATCGATGGTTCCAGTTTGGAGTTTATTATTGGGGTTTGGGTTGATCATATTGCTTTTCGTTTTGGTGTTGTAGACGATTTATGCATTATGATTTTTTTTGTAATAAGATGAGTATTTCTTATTGTCTTGAGCATGCATGTCGTTAGTATTATAAACGATAGAGCATGGGAGTTTAATAAGATGAATAGTTCTTATTGTTGATGACTGATAGTGTCATGAGAGTTAAGGGAACATGATGTTCTGGAAAACAGTTTTGATGGAATTTAAATGTTGAGTTATAATCGGGAAGAGATTATGAAAATATCCTGAGTGACTGGATATGCCGTGAGGTAACCGGGATAGTGGTTATGGAAAAAGTGGATATTCCGGGTTGGGAATATGTGTGACACCGGTATTACCTTGCGAGGTTGTATGCGGATCATGGGAGGTAGTTCAGTCTTGAGTGCTTTTAGACGGGTATGTGTCATGATTGCTCAAGGACAGTTGAGTCCTGTACAGCTCTAGAGAGGATGGACAGTTCCTCTGATACCCAGAACTCGTAGGGTAGATAGCCCAGGGTGGAGTGGTATGTGGTACCGAGAACCCGTAAGGTTATATTACCCAGAGTGGAGTGGCATGTGTGGAATACCGAGAGCTCAAAGGACTGTGTGGCCTGAGAGCGGAGTGGTATGGATACCCAGAGCTCATAAGACTTGGTGTCTTAGAGTGGAGAGGTATGAGTTGAGTTATGAGCAATGAGTGATGGCCAGAGTCTTAAGCCAATGACTGAATGGATACCTCGGAGGTCAATAGTGGTTGATCTCGGGACCGGTTAGTGGCCAGAGTAGTTGGGTGTGACCACGGAGTTGATTATGTGTGTTAGAGTTTATTGCATATGGACTGAGATGAGAGATTCGAGGACGAATCTATATTAGTGGGGGAGAATTGTAACGCCCGTGTTCCAGAAATTGGAACTGTGAAGGTTACTGAGTTGCGGAGCGGAGTCGGTTAACTCCGATTTTTGGGTTGGAGAATTTAAATAATTAAATTAAGAAAAATTTAATTATTTTGGGTTAATTTTTAATCCGGGATTGGATTAATTTAACCATAAAATAAATCGCAAGAGGATTGGACTAAATTAATCAATTAGAGAGTTTTGGGCCGATCTGGGACGTTGATTTTGATCAATTTAAAAGTTTGGGTCCAATTGAGAATTCAAAAATTATGGGTTAAATTGATCAAATTGGAAGTTGTTTCGGAGGTTGATTTTGATCAATTTGGAAGTTTAAGGTTTATTTGTGAATTATGGAAAATTCAAGGACCAAGCTGCAAATACGAAGGAATGTGAAAAAAAAACCTACGTTCCTCCTCTTTAAAAGCGCAGCCACCATGATAGTGAGAGAGAAGCTCTTACAGAGGTGTGATTGTGAGAGAGGAACCTTGTGGCGTAAGAGAGACATAGGCTTGGGAGCGTGAGGATCAAGGAAGCGGAGTGGTGATCGTTGTTGTGTGCCGTCGTCGAGGTGCCGTGAGGAGGAAGTTGCAGCCACCATCTCTCTTCACTAAGGTAACGAGCTCTTCTTTTTCCTTTTTGTTGCTCGTGTGAGCGTTAGAGCGATGTCGAGGTCGGTGATGGCGGGTTGTACATGTGAGCGGTGGCGTGTGTCTCACGCAATGTCGAGATCACCGGTGACGTCGATCGGTGTTGGCATCGTTGGTGTTGTGAGTCACGGTGTGTGTAGTCCGGTGATGGTGACGTGATGGTGAGTTGGATGACAAGTAATTGGTGGACTTAAGCAAATGTTTTTATTCTAAGTATGAGAAAGGGGTCAGCTCCGAGATAGTTCATTCAAGGCCGCGTTTGGAGGACGAAGTGGAGTCTGATTAGGGTGAAATTTGGTGGGGAGCTTTCTGGAACTGCAGGTTCCAGATTCAACGGATAGATTGAATTTTTAACGGTTCGTTTATGATTTACGTGAGTCTTTTTGGACATGATTGGTGCAGGAAACTTCAGTCCGACTTAGTTGTTTTAAGGTATCGTTTGGAAGTCCAAACGTTGTCTGATCTTGCTGAAAATTGGTGGAGTTATTGAGGGTACTTCAGACTAAGGATTCAACGCTTGGATCGTAATTCTAACGTTCGAGTTTGTTGTTGAGCCGGTTTTTTGCGGTTGCGAGTTTATATCGAGGAGTCAACCGTTTGGCTAAGGTGAGTGCAGGACCATAAGTTTATCTGAGCAAATAATTTGTTGATGTGTTTTACATGATTATAGGCCGAGTATGATCTTGGGTGGATCTAGATCGAGTGTTTCATGAGATGGTTGATTTATTTTGGTATTTTCGTGTTTAATTACGTTTAATAAATTTATTTGTTTGTGTGTATAACCTGTAGATGGGAGGATTGCCTCACTAAGTATTTGTCGAAATACTTATGCATCTCGTTTATTTTATGCAGGAAAAGAAAAAGAGTGACTATGGGATCGAGGCGAGGAAGAGGGGATGATCTAGACTCGCTGGTTGGATCTAATTATTTTTCTGGAATTATTTGGGTTTAGGATTTATTGGTTAATTTTCCGGTGGAATAAATTGGATAATTTATTGTTTAATTCCGGAAAAATTTAGAATTGTTTTAGAAGGTTAATTATTATTCAGGATTAGTTGAATTTTAACTGGTCGGTTAGGATAATTATTATTTATGGAAATAGTAATTATTCGGTGCAAAAAAAAAAAAAATCGGGTGCAGTCGTTTCAGTTTACATGAAACTCCGGGTGGTTCAAGACATCATGTTCACCTCCTGGCCTAGTAAACTCGACAGATATTAACAATGATTGGTTCAAAGCTGAAAAACGCTACCACATCAGACACAGTTAGTTTTTGCATATATTCTGGAGACTTTTTTTTTAGCTTTTTCTATCCAAAGAGTCTTTCAAGTCATCCCTGTTTAGAGTCATTTCTATTCATGTGGGAGATTGTTGGGTCTAAATTATTATAAGTTTTGGGCTTATAAATATTTGAGAATGTGAATAAGAAATAACTTATGGAATGCATTGGATTTTGGGCCAAGTGTCAAAATAGATCCATTTGAGTGTAAGTGAGTAAGTGGGATTTATAAAATGTCCCACATAGTTTAAACGAACTTTTTTACTCTAGTGTAAATGACTAGAAGGTGATACAAAGGTTGAAATTGGCTAAGACTTAAGGTGCATATGAGAGAGGATGGATCGGACCACACTCGCGCACCACCACCACCGCCGCTAGGCTAGGCGTGGGAGTGGGTATGGGCGTGGGCGTGGGCTTGGGCTTGGGTTTGGGCTCGGGATCGGGTTCGGGCTTAAGGGTGGGGCCGGGGCTCGGGGCTCCGGGGCTTTGGGTCATTGGATCTTTGAGAATGTCTCGTGGTCGAGTGGCCCATTTCTTTTTGGGACAATTTTTCATGAAAATAAATTGTCTAATTATCCTCTTAAAATATTTTTATATGTATATTTGATTTGTCATAATGTATGAGATTAAATCCCAGATTTGATTATTCATAACAAAAATCAAAACTGATTGTGCCATGTTAATGACACAAATCGTAACTCTCTACATGTTAATGTCATGCAATCATAACACAGAATCTTACCATCAATTGCATGCGTTTAAACTCACTCCGAGCTGGCTATATAAGGGACTCGTCTCATTTGGAGAATTCACTCATTCGAAACACAAACATCTCTCTCAAAGATCTTTCACTCTCTCGCTAAAACGTTTTTCCATTTCTTCGGAAAACGGTACGTCTAGAGTATATCGTAGTTATCTACGTTCGTAGATTCTACACCGATTGTAGCATTGTGGTCTCGCATCGGTTGTATCCTGGGACTCCAAAAGCTCAGTGGACCCGTCTCACTAATGGGAGCTTTATTAAGTTAAGCACAGAGATCATATCTTCCTCTGATTCTAATCGGTTTTATACGGGTTTTTCTATATCGTTTTATGCTTTAAATCATTCTTCCTTATCTTTTTAAAGATCTACCTTCGGTTTTCTTAAATCCGGTTTTTTCGGTCCTACATGTTATAGCATTACCATGAAACAGAGTTCATCAAACATCAGAAAATGAAACAAAAACAAGCAATAGTAAAAATTAAAAAACCCAGCCGCTCTATTATCTTCGTTGATCTGAGAATAAAGCCAAACTGGTCATCCGGATAAATATGACCTGACACTTCTCGCAATGCATTGAGCAACAGGATTTGCTTGATCTAAGTAGTTATGATTACTAGACCATCGATTGATATTATTGATCGCCTCCACTGTTGCAGCACTTGTAAAAGCATAACTTTTACGATATTGACAAACTGATAATTGTGAAGAAATAATATAAAAATAAATATTACCGATAAAAGAATTAGAAAAAAATTTACAGAATCGAGATGAATCTCTTTTCTTAATTATGTAAATGCTTCGTAGTGAGACAATTTACATGCATTTCAAAATCTCAGGATACAACTGCAATATCTTTGATTTTCATCATCCAAACTCGAATCCCGGCGAACTTTGTTTTGTGTTGTACTCTTAAAGAAAACAAAAAAAAAACTAATAGAGATTTCTACCATAGGTGGAAGAGAATGAGATCAGACATTTTTTGTGTTTTTTTCCATCATTTATCATCTATTCTCTATCATTTTTTATGTGTATAAAAAGTCTTTCTTGTATAGCATAAAAAGTCATAGATAATAATACATAAAATTAATCACTATTAATTTGTGTCTTTACACCAAAAAATGGAGTTTACTCAATATGTATTAATCATGGTATTAACCATAGAATTATTCACAATATTGACAACTTGTTAACCAAGATTAGTCATGTGTAGTGACTATTAGACAAACTAAAAATAAATAGGTCCAACAAGTGTTGGTTATTAGACCTGCACGTTTATAAACCCGCACACGAGTCTCAGCCTAAACTTGACTCACAATCTTCACTTTTCCATTTTTCATTCAAACGAACTTCATATAACAACGAGCTCCAACAATCCCCCACATGAATAGAAATGACTTTATACATTTGACGACTCGATAAACTTGACTCGATAGATACGACTCGACAAGACTCAAAAAACTACTTTTGAGAGTACAAATAAAAATCACTGCATTTGAAATGGTAGCGTTGACAGCCTTGAACCATTCATATTGAATAACTATCGGATTTACTCGACCAGGAGGTGCCTTTTGATGTCTTGAACCACCCGTACTTTTATGTAAATCTAGATAACAATTATCACACAGTTTCATTTTCTCACAAAACTAGATTTTCTATTGTGTTCATTTTGGCCTTGGACATGCATGGTTTCATGAGTGAACGTGGAGAATATAGCCTTTATTATTCATTCTCCTAGAAATGTTCCCATTTCACACTCACAGAGGCGATTTTCCATATGCTTATTCGTTTTGTTGAAAGCATTATGTTGTACTTCATGAGAATGAAAGGATGAAATCATTAAAAGCTCAACGCTTAACTTCATAAAAATAGCACTGTCTAATCATCTTAGGAATCGGGTAGAGACATTAGTCTCACAGTGCTTTCAGGAGAATCAGTTCAATTTAGTTATCCCTTTGAACCTCATTCTTGGGATCTCCAGTCATTGAGGTTGGGTTTCCATCAAACTTCATCACTAATTCATAGGCTGTAAATCCATACCTCTTGATGATTTCACAACTTGATCTTGTGACCAACCTTTAATAAAAGGATCCTAGGTTGTCAACCAAGCTAGTATAATTTATTGAGATGATCAATTGTTTTATGGATTTATGTCATCTCCTTAGAAGACATGTTTTACTATTACAAAGAAAAACTTAGCACCCATAGTATAGTCAATTGAATATCAGAACGTACTTACAACGTTGGCATATATTTTTCACATCAAATATATTTCGAGCCTTTATGAAAACCACTCAATTTAGTTTAACTCTTCTTCAAGCTATTTACTCAGATTCTATTTTGGATCTTGTCTTTATAAGTTGTTTGAAAGATTTTGATTGATATTTGTATGACGTAGTACTGTGATATTTGTCCGCTACCCTAACACTTTAAGTATTTAGTATTTACACAAGAGTACTAAATTTTCATAGTTCATTGACATATTATCAACAACTTATGTGGTATTTTGTTGAGAATTTATTTGTGGTAAGCAACAATTTCCCCCATATTACCTGAGATTACTCATTTTTTCCTCAACAAATCATGCAAAGTCTCAATAAAGTTTTTAATTTTCTTTCTATAACTTTATGAGATTCAAGTGACTATAGAATTTGTAATAAAATACTATCATCCTCTATCACTTAAAGCAAATATGATTGGTTTCACCAAAATCATATTACCACTACAGAAAATACATTATACATGTATATTTCAGTTTTTTTGCTCTAAGACTTATCATTGTCTCTGCTTGAGTCAAACTTGTTACCACATTCGTCATCTTTGTGATTCAACTTATACATGATCTTTATGCAAGTAATGACTCTTTTACGAGTCATGATCTTTTTACAAGGTCATAAGTCTATTTTGCATACTGAGTCACAAGTGGCAGACCTTCGCAAATCAGGATGTCGGCTCACCACACTCTTTGCAAATATTACAAACATCCATTTCATTTATAACAAATTTAGTCATACTTCACAATTCGAGTTAAAATATGTAAACCCAAGTTTGTATATTAAAATGTCTATAAATTCAATGTAAAAGAATTTGTCAAATTAAATTCATTATTTTTGCTGGAATATGCAATTAAGCATAGTTATTTAATCAAAATAAATAAGCATATTAATTATTTTTAAAATTTTGTTGAAATAATCAACAAGTATCAGACCTAATAATTAATAAATTGCATAATCCATTTATAAGATATTATAAATCATGTTATAAGACCTTATAATTTTATTTATAAGTCTTCATAAATTTATTTTATAAGATCTGATAAACTACAATTGCTATTATTAGCATTTACAACATTTTACAAATTTGCCTATAAAGCGTTCGTGGAAATCGCTCTACTCAAACACAAATGTGTTTTACAAACTTGCTTACAAAGCATTAGCAAAAACTATTAATGTTTTTGCAAACTTGCTTGCAAAGCATTCACCAAAACATTTGTAACTAATGGAAATCTAGTTTCCAAAATAATTCGTTTATTTTTGGCTGTTTCATTACATACTCAATATCTTTCTTTTTACTAACTTAAATTATGCGATCTATATATCATTAGAAAGATAATTTCGATATCTACGCACAGACACTAAGATCGCTCAATTTCAATAACATATCAAAAAGTTATGAGCTATACACTATTTGACCATATAATATCACAATATTCGATCAAATAATGATATTTGGACATTATGATAAACATCTAATGCATATCTCATATAGAAAAACACGTGGCAGACCCCTCCCAAGATGGGGCATCAACTCACATGATCTATTATGCACTTATTGGATTTAATTCATATGAATTCATCATAATAATATTTCAAAAATAACACAAAAATCGGTTCACATCCGATAGCCTACACAAGCATTTTTGTGTATTTATCTTTTATATTATTTGAATTTAAACTTGGAAAAAATTAACTGAAGTAAACTCATATATGATCATTTTAATCTGAATAAATTCATAAGAATTATTAGTTTAACTACTCAAGTTAAACAAAAGAATTCAGAATCAATTAGCCGATGACCCAATAAAGGTACTTTCTTTTGTCTTAACTTTTAATTGACAAACAAATTTAGAATTCAATTTGGTCATCTACCAGAGAATTCAGTTTTTTGTTTTTCTTGTCAAATTTTAACTTTTTCCGATTTAAATCACTATGAAGTGTCTAAATCGAAAAAGTGATGTACAAAAAATATATTTCAGAATTTAAATGCATTAAACAGCTGAAATTTAAATACAGAATTTGAATAAATAAATTAAGCCAAACATGGTTAGTTTCCACCATTACAGATCTGCACATAAATTATTAGACTTCGATAAAGTCCATAACACTTGAACAACTCATGTTCTTTTATCAAGACTCACAAAATATCAGTTTTTTTCGTTAGTGTATCAAAGCAAAAACAAAAAATTTACAGAATTAAGATTGTAAGAGCATAACTTTTACGATATAGGCAAACTGATAATTGTGAGGAATTGATATAAAAAAAAATTACCGATAAAAGAATTAGGAAAAGATTAACAGAGTCGAGACGAATCTCTTTTCTTAATTCTGTAAATACCCCGTAGTGAGACGGTTTACATGCAATTTCAGAATCCCAGGATACAACTGCAATATCTTCGATTTGCATCACCCAAACTCGAAGCCTGACGAACTTTTTTTTGTGTTGTACTCTTAAAGAAAAAACAAAATAAAAACTAAGAGATTTCTACCATGGGTGGAAGAGAATGAGATCATACATTTTTTTGTGTTTTTTTCCATCATTTATCATCTATCCTCTATCATTTTTATATGTATAAAAAATCTTTCTTTTATAGCGTAAAAAGTCATAGATAATAATTCACAAAGTTAATCACCATTAATTTGTGTCTTTACACCAAAAAATTGAGGTTACTAAATATGTATTAATCATAGAATTAATCACAATATTGACAACTTGTTAACCAAGGTTAGTCATGTGTAGTGACTATTAGGCAAACTAAAAATAATAGGTCCAACAGGTGTTGGTTATTAGACCTGCACGTCTATAAACCCACACACAAGTGTCAGCCTAAACTTGACTCAGAATCTTCACTTTTCTATTTCTCATTCAAACAAACTCCATATAAACAACGAGTTCCAACAATACTATCTACCCACATCTCACAGTTATTGATGTGAAGATCCTTGAGACACTACAAAAACCCACACAAAAAATCTCAACTCAGCCGAAATTCTATTCATAATCGGAGTAAAAGCATCACGACTATGAAACAGAGCATCTCCAGCATTGTTTCAAATAATCCAAGCGCCTCCAACCATATTTGTTGAGCTGATCCAAGAAACATGAACATTACACTTCATTGTTCCTGTTACAAGCCAAGACCATCTCTGATTCAAACCCTGGGCACCACTACCAGCCGCTTTCAACTCCAAAGGACTATGCTCTTGCTGCCTCGCCCACAAGTCTGCATCTTCTAACCCAGTTGAGATCAATACACTGATATCTCCTTGTTTTTCTTCAAACAAAAATTCATTCTGATGTTTCCATAACCCTCCACAACCACCAAAGTATAGCTAACTGTAGCTTTTCATTGATCATGTTATCTTCCATCAAAGTAACATAGAGTTTGAAGTTCTCAAACAGATTCAAAGAGAAGCCGGACTGAGGTAACATCACACTGCAGTTGTTCCACATTGCTTTAGCTAGAATACACTCAAACAACACATGTGAAATAGATTCCAACGCTACATTACACAACTTACATGTTGATGGCGTTTGCAGCCCATGTTGGTTTAAACATTCTGCAACCGCTAAGGCTCCTGATAACGCACGCCATAAAAACATGCGAATTTTCGGTATTGTTTTCTCAGACCATACCTTTGCTTTCAACTCATTTGCAGCCTTGATTTAATCAGATGTTTCAACCCTCCAAAACACAGGTGGAGTGACAAGCCATTTCCCATTTTTAACAAAGTAATGTCCATCTCTAGTATATGCTCAAATAAAACTTTCCTTTCTCCAGTACTCAGTGGCACAAAGCTTATTCGTGTAACATCCATGGAAGAAAATAAACTCTGAAGCTTAGAAATGTTCCCATTACCCCCATGATCAATCAGATCCACAACCTTCAGATTAAGATCTATTGTAGGCTGAATATTTATCAGACACCTAGGAGTTTCATCAAAAACCCATTTATCAAACCACACATGCATATCCAAACCATTACCAATCGATTTCATGAGGCCCTTAGGTAGTAACTCTCTTCCAAAACATATACTTCGCCATGCATATGATGGTCTATAACCCACTCTAGCCTCCATAAAACTCTTCATAGCATAATATCAGCTTTTATAAATTTGTGCAATCAAGGAATTAGGAACCGGCAGTGAGCGCCAAACTTTTTTTGGTAAAAATGCTTGATAGAAATTACCAATATCCTTAAACCCAATCCAACCAACCTGCTTTGAACGACATAGCTTCTCCCATGCTACCAATGCATTTATCTTCATATGAGTTCCACCAAAAGCTCGACATAGCACTTATGATTTTACTACATTGATCCTTTCTCAACTTGAAACACAACATCACATAAATAGGCATTGCCATAGCCACATATTTTAATAAGATCTCCTTACCGCCCAAGGAAAGTGATTTTGCATACCATCCGCTGAATCTTGCTTTTAACTAATCCATGATGTACGCCAAAATTTCTCACTCTGAACTACTAAAACATTCAGGCAATCCTAAGTACTTCCCAGCTCCTCCCTTTGTTGGAATTCCCATATACATGTAGATTTTAGAGGATATGAAGGTGATTTTAAGGGAGGAAGATTAGAAGATAGGAGTGATGAAGATGATGAATATAAGTTTTTTAGAGAAGAAGTTTATAATTTCGTGTGTGTTTTTCTTCTTACAATACAACCAACATATATGGACGCTTTACATGAATTTTAGAGAGAAAAATATCTCACCAACACCTCTATACAAGTATAGGCGAGCCATGCTTCTCCCAACTGCTCCTACCTACTCCTCTTTGCAACTTGCTCCACTTGTGCTGAGAGAGAAAAAATTGGTCTGTTTCTAACCAGTCTAGTTCCTTCTCTACTTCTTGTTTGGTCTTGTTTTAGTTGATCTTAACTACTCATTGGCACTTTATTTCATGTTCACACACCTTCACATCCATATTCTCAACACTCCCCCTCAAGATAGGCTGGTAGGGGTTCTTTAAGCCGATCTTGCCATGGATGTATTCACATATGCGTGAAGAAGTAGGCTTGGTAAATATATCCGCCATTTGTTCTCTACTCTTCACAAACTTGGGAACCACAACTCCCTCCTGAATTTTGTCTCGGATGAAATGACAATCCACCTCAATGTGTTTTGTCCTTTCATGAAACACCGGGTTTGAAGCTATGTGTATTGCCGCTTGGTTATCACAATACAATGTCATTGGTTTGTCTTCTTGAACTCCCAAGTCATGTAGAAGCGCCTTCAGCCATATCATTTCTTTTGTGGCTTCTCTCATTGCTCTATACTCAGCTTCAGCACTAGATAGAGAGATTACCTTTTGTTTTTTGCTTCTCCAGGTGACAAGATTCCCGCCTACGAATGTACAATAACAGGTCGTAGACTTCCTATCTTGTCTATCCCCAGCCCAATCCGCATCACAAAACGCTTCTACATCTGCTCTTCCATGACACTCTAGCCAAATACCTCTTCCTGGGTTCCTTTTTAGATATCTCAAGATCCTTTCAATCATTCCCCAATGGTGTGTTGTTGGCGCTTGCATGTGTTGACTTACTTTATTCACAGCAAAACAAATATCTGGCCTTGTTATGGTCAAATAGATTAGTTTACCAACTAACCTTTGGTACTGCTTGATGTCAGACCATATCTCCACGTTGCTCTCTTCTTGGTAACCTTCTTCAATAGGAGTCTTAGCCGGTTTACACCCAAGCTTCCCAGTTTCTTTTAGTAAGTCGATCACATACTTCCTTTGCGATATAAACATTTCCTTTGCCTCTCTGCTCATCTCAATTCCTAGGAAGTATTTGAGCTCTCCTAGGTCTTTTATATCAAACGTAGAGTTTAGATCCTCTTTAGTCCGTTTCATCTCCTCACAATCACTTCCCATAACAATAATGTCATCCACGTAGATAAGCACCACAACTATCCCTTTTTTGCTCCTTTTGGTAAAGAGAGAGTGATCCGCTTCAGATTTTACAAACCCTTTCTTCAACAGGCACCGGCTTAACCGTTGGTACCAAGCTCTAGGAGATTGTTTCAAGCCGTATATAGCCTTCTTTAATCTACACACTTGATCTAAACTTGCTCCATAACCTTGTGTAACTTCCATAAACACTTCTTCTTCTAAATCTCCTTGTAAGAAAGTGTTTCTCACATCCATTTGCCACAAATTCCATGACAGATTAATGGCAATGGATAGTAGAACCCTCACCGAGTGCAACTTCGCTACTGGAGCAAAAGTTTCAGTATAATCTTCTCCATATACTTGTGTATATCCTTTTGCCACTAGTCTAGCTTTATACCTCTCAATTTCACCATTGCTCTTGTATTTGATAGTATACATCCATCTACATCCCACAAGTTTCTTCCCGCTGGGCAATTTTGTCAAGTCCCAAGTATTATTTCTCAACATAGATGCAATCTCTTCCCTCATGGCATCAACCCATAACTTGTCCATGCTTGCTTCCTCATAAGAATTAGGTACTTTTCTATCAATAGTGCTCAGAAATGCCTGATGATCAGCTGGAGTATTAGAAACCGAGTAATATTCTTCAATAGGATATCTTATGGCTATCTTCTCTTCTTGTGCAGTGTTATGCTTAAGGGATAAGAAGGAGACGCTGTCGCCTATAGGATCAGGATCTAAGCCTGCCGTACGCCCAGTACATCCCTCTCTTGTCCCAAGCACAACATCAGTTCCCATGTGATCTTGATAAGCCATAGCCATCCCATTGTAATACACTCTAGTATTTTTCCAATTTTCAGGTCCGTGTCTTATCCTTTGGCTTCTTCTTAACTGAGGAGCTTGCACTTCTTCCACTTCTTCAGATTCTATCTCCCCCTCACCTCTTGTACTCTCCTCTTCTTCTACCAGTTCTGAGTCTAATGGTAAAGTATCCAGAACTATCGGAAGCTGCTCATTTTCTTCTACTTCTTCTTCACCCCTCTGCTCATTATCATCACTCTCCCGACCATCTATGCTTTCCCAAATGCTTCTTAGAACTTGATCTCTATCTGCATTTGAGTCCATAATCTCATCTAAGTCTTCCCATTTCTTTTTTTCGAAGTAACCATACTCTTCCTCAAATTGCACCTCCCTTGACACATACATTCTATTAGTCTCAGGGTTAAGACATTTGTATCCTTTTTGAGTACTTGAGTATCCCACAAACACACACTTAATACTCTTTGGCTCTAACTTATTTCTTTGTGCCTCTGGAACAAGGACATAGCATCTACACCCAAAGACTCTCAAGTGACTGATACTCGGCTTCACACCATTCAAAACTTCAAATGGTGACTTGTAACTCAAGCTTTCAGTGGGTATGCGGTTAATTAAGTAAGCTGCCGCCATCACTGCATCTCCCCACAGATTCTTAGGAACTCCCCTATCAAACATCATGCTCCTAGCCACTTCTAACAAATGTCTATTCTTCCTCTCTGCTATCCCATTTTGTTGAGGTGTATAGGCGCAAGTTGTCTGATGTACTATCCCTTTCTCATTCACAAACTCCCTAAACTGTATGCTCATGTATTCTCCGCCATTATCACTTCTTAGTATCTTAATCTTGGTATCATACTGATTGAGCACATAGTTATAGAAGTTCTGAAATGATTCAAGCACTTGATCCTTAGAGCGCATCAATGTTACCCATGTATACTTTGATTTTTGATCAATGAAGGAAACAAAGTACTTATATTGATCTCGTGAAGTACACGGAGCAGACCATACATCAGAGTGTATTAACTCAAAAGACTTCTTATACATAGTAGTAGATTCTGGAAACACTTTCCTACAATGCTTCCCCAAAATACATGCTTCACACGCCTCCTTGGGTACTGAATGGTTGGGCAAGACCATGCTGAGCACCTTGTGACTTGGGTGACCAAGACGAGAATGCCATAAAGGGCTTGATCCAACCGAACTGACCGCAAGCGCTTTCAACTCTTTATCCTTTTTATTCAATATGTACAGACCATCTTTCACACCTCCTGATCCGATCGCATCTTTGGTTTCATTATCCTGAAACTCAACACCATTAACTCCAAAAACAACTTTACAATTCAAGTCCTTAGTTGCCTTATGAACCGATAGCAAATTCGAAGTAAATTCTGGGATATATAGGGCTTTAGTTCTCTTCCCAAACACCCTCTATTGGAACTTCTTTCCCGTTTGCTATCCTAACACTACCCTTATGCGGTTCTACATTCTCCAGCAACTTAGCATCACAAATCATATTATGACTTGCTCCAGAACCTATTATCACGTTTCTCTTAGCCTTAGAGGTAAAGAAACCCTTACCAGATTCCGCTAGCTTTGAGATACTCTTGATGAGGCCCTCCAAATCGCTCTTCCTCACCAATTGGTCTCCTTCCATGCTAGTTACACCCGCAAAGTTCCTAGAGCCTTGACTGCTTCCCTGGCCATTTCCTCTTAGCCGGGCTGGTTTCAAGTGCGGGTAAAGTGTCCAGCACTTCTCCTTAGTGTGCCCTTTCATCCTACAATGGCTACACTCAACAGCTTTCCTTTCTCCATGCCCAAAACTTCTTTGCACCACATGCGCCATCTCACTAGCGGGTTTAAACAACCCTCTAGCACCTTCCTCTTTCTGAACTTGTTGACACACTTCATTTAATGTTGGAAGCTTGTCAAATCGAAGGATATGCTGAATGAGTCCCTTGTAAGAGTCATCAAGTGTGAGTAAGAGACCAAACACTTGATCTTGCTCTCTCCTCTCATTCAACTCCTTTGGGTCGTTTGTTGTAGGTCTAAGCATTTCCAGCTCTGCCCACAACCCTTTAAACTCCCCAAACAAGTCCTTGAACGCCTTCCCATTCTGCTGAAGGTCATTCAATGCCTTCTTCACCTCAAAGATCCTTGAAATGTTTGAGATGTCTCCATAAACTCCCTTGAGCGTCTCCCACAGCTCCTTGGAGTTCTCACAATATGAATAGGCCGCCAGAATAGATGCCTCAAGGGAGCTTTGAAGTGCAGCCAAGACTTGAGCATCTTCTTGCTCTTGTTTCCTCTCCATCATACTGCCATCTTCAGCCCTTCCTTCTTCAGCATTTCCCACCAGGCTATCAACATATTCCCACAGCCCTCTTCCTCTTAGGACTGTCTTTGTGGTCCTTGACCACAAAATATAGTTATTCCCCTTGAGAATAACTGGTAGAACCATATTCTTGGAGCTTTCCATGACTTGAAATTTTTGGTGAATAGTACACACGAAAAAGAAAAAAAACAGAGTGATTTGAAATGTTTGAGAGATATGAACGAGTTTAAGATCTTGTTTAGGACCTTAAGTGCTCTGATACCATGTAGATTTTAGAGGATATGAAGGTGATTTTAAGGGAGGAAGATTAGAAGATAGGAGTGATGAAGATGATGAATAGAAGTTTTTTAGAGAAGAAGTTTATAATTTCGTGTGTGTTTTTCTTCTTACAATACAACCAACATATATGGACGCTTTACATGAATTTTAGAGAGAAAAATATCTCACCAACACCTCTATACAAGTATAGGCGAGCCATGCTTCTCCCAACTGCTCCTACCTACTCCTCTTTGCAACTTGCTCCACTTGTGCTGAGAGAGAAAAAATTGGTATGTTTCTAACCAGTCTAGTTCCTTCTCTACTTTTTGTTTGGTCTTGTTTTAGTTGATCTTAACTACTCATTGGCACTTTATTTCATGTTCACACACCTTCACATCCATATTCTCAACAATACAAACCAATGAGATGTCTCATATTAGGCTCCATTTTTTCTCCAAAGGGAATTCATGATTTTTGGTAATTTATCTCTTGCCCAGAAGTATTGCCGTCAACCTTTAAACATCTCAAGATCTCCTCATCTTCTTTGAAATTCGCTGAACATAAGAATAGACTATCATCCGCAAAGAGCAAGTGTTGGACCTATGGGGATTTTCCGTTAATCTCAGCCATGTAATCCTCTTCTCCTCTTCATCTTTATTCATAATATGGACTAATGCTTCTGCACACAAAATGAATAAGAAAGGTGATAACGGATCTCCTTGTCTAATCCCTCTCTTCGGTGTTATGAAACCGTACAAATTTCCATTCATCAACACCGAAAAAGTTACTGATCTGATTCAAAACATAATCCACGTTACCCACATCCTATCAAAACCAGCCATACCAAAAGTTCTTCAACAAAATCCCACTCAAATCCATCATAGGCTTTCGACATATCCATTTTAATAGCCATGAAATCCTCATTACAACCTGGATTTGTTCTTAAAGCATGCACCATATCATTGGCTATAAGAATGTTATCATAAATCAATCTTCTTGATACTAATGCTCCTTGAGCCTCTGAGACAATCTCTTACAGCCATCTCTTAAGCCTCGCACAAAAAAACTTCAACCTATCTTATATAGCACAGAACAAAAACTTATTGGCCGTAGCTCAGTCATCCACCTCGGGTTAATCACCTTCAGTAGTAACACCAATTGTGTGGAATTCCACTCTCTCGGAATGCAACCCTTGTCAAAAAACTCATCACATCTTTAGTGAATTGTTCTCCAACAACCGGCCAGAAAGTCTGAAAAACACACCATTCATTCCATCAGCCCCTGGGGCTAAACTGCCTTTGATACTAAACGCAGCTTTCTTAATCTCCTCCGCAGTTACTTGCATAACAAGCTCTATGTTCATAAAGTCTGAAACTCTTGGCTTGAGGCCTTCAAGAAGATCATTGCCATTCTCATTTGAAGGTTTTTTTGAAGTGAATAATTTTTGAAAAATAATTCACTACAATATCACCCTTTGAACCTTCTTCAAAATTTTCTATACCCTCATCATTGATAAGAGAAAAAACTTTGTTTTGAGCTCTTCGCTTTGAACACTCCCATGGAAAAATTTAGTATTTTGATCACCAAGTTTCATCCAATTCACTTTACTCTTTTCCTTCCAATATACTTCCTCTTCCCGATACGTATCTTCTAGTTCCCATCGTAAAGTTTTCAATAAAACCATTAGAAACCGTTTTTGGCCTTCTTCTTTCATATTTGCTCTTAACTGGCTTATCCTCGTGTTGGCGTTAGAAACAAAGCTTTTTCCACTTAGATAAGGCTTGTCGAAAACTTGCTATACAGTCCAAGAATCCCTCTGATTCCCCATTATTCGATTCCAGCCCTCTTTTTTCCAGCTTCGACATTTAACGTTTATCAAACATAAATCTCCCCGAATAGGAAAGAGTTTCATTAGTAAATCTCACAAATAAGGGTATGTGGTCTGAACCAATTAGCTCTAAATATTCACCATTTATTCTCGCGAAAAGCTGAAACCACTCAACATTTCCCAAAGCTCTATCTAAGCAACATTTGACCGAATATTTATTTTGTTCACCAGCCCATGAGAACCTACAGCCTGTACTTGGTATCATCCTCAACCTACAATCACTCACCATGATATGAAAAGGAAAGAAGGAGGCTTCATCTTGTATTGTACAACCAAGTTTTTATGAATTATCCAATAATTGATTCAAGTCTCCAACAACTAACTATGGTTCTTCTCGATAGAACCAATCAATGTTAAATTATCCCAAACTACTTGCCTCAAATGCGAGCGGGTTCTCCGTACACATCAATAATTCTCTTATATGAGTGAAGCACTACTACTTTTAAGACGCTTTCCAGAATAACACCAAACCTCCACTCAAACCCTCTGGATCAACGATATGAAATTATCATATCCTAGCTCATGTTTCATATTTAACACACGAATTCTAGAGTTTTTAGTCTCTAGGAGGAACAAAAAATCTAGAAAATGAGCCCGGCGCATCTCCTGCATAGTCTAAACTGTCAAGTTGCTTACCCCCATCCCTTGACAATTCCAGCTTAATACACTTATAATTGTTTCAGTGGATCCTCGTATGGAACCACCTATGTTTCATCTCGCTTAGCGAGTTTTGATGGAACTTCATCTTCATCAATAGCTTTTCTCTTCGGAATTGTAACTTCTTCTATTAACTCTCTTCTTTTCTCCCTGTAAATACTCACAACCTTTTGTGAATCTTGCTTATGTCTCTTCCAGTTAGATGGGCGCCGTCTTGACCTACTACTCTTCCCATTGTTCCCAGAAAAGCTAGCATGGTACTAGCTCTCGAAACCGTAGAAACAAAGGTTTGATTAGTATATTGACTAGATGAATAAGCTATCTTATTAACACCATCATGTAGGTGTGTCTTTGTAGTTCCAGCCACTATGGCCACACTCATCAACTTCTCAACCAACCGCTCAGTTTTTCCATTTCACCAAAATATAACATAATACCCTTTCCTTTGTTGAGATATTTAGTGACCACCGTAGCATCTTCAAGTCATATCAAAGTTTGTAGTCCATGTGCATCTCCTTCAAAACCCCAAACGGTCCAAAATGTGAGGTTTCTCAGTAGGATCTTAGACCGAGATATAACCTCGCATCTCGTCAAGCACTGCTTTTGCTATTTTCGGCTGCCCAGTTCTAGAATCAATACCAACGTTATCATCTGTTAAAACACCATATATTGGATCATCATAGCTATCTTTGGAATTTTAATACCAATACTCGCAGCTACCATATTAAACCCTTCTGTTACAAAACGTTACCGGTTTAAGGGGTTAAAAGGCATATACTCTTATCATGAGTCAATCTTTGATATTGAAAGCACCTCTTCCTTATTCTCTCATATTCAATACTAACATACTCCACTTCACCAGCATCCGTTATCATTGAATTGGAATTTCTCAACGGCTTAGAGATATCCAAGTGAATCAGATCACGAACAAAACCCTTATGCTGAGGCCTCAACGGATCAAACGCCATAATTTTCACAATACCAATATTTACTGCAATCTGTTCGATGGCCTCCGCCGAGTAATCGTTAACAAGTATGTTCCTCAACCTAATCCAAATCGAAAGCATGGAAAAGTACTTTGCATGCGGGTTTTCTATCCACCAATCCTTAACCATAGAGCAATCATTGTTTGTCCAGGCTCCCGCATCCAATACAGTTTTAAGATCCTCTTCTGAATCAAAGATCAGCTGAAAACTTTCATAGGATAAAGCCACATCACATACTCGAGAATTGAGATGCCACACCCTAGGCATATCCAATATCATACTAGACATCTTCTAATTCTCAAGATTAAGGAGCTTCCCCCATTATGTTGTTGACATTCTGCTCTTTTGAACTGAATTTTGGATTGTTCTTCAACACCAACAGTTTGTATTTATCGATCGTCATCTCCTTCAACACTTTATCTAAAGAAAAATCCATGTCTTTTCTTCTCACGTACTGTAAAAACACAACACCACCACAAAACAGAGCAAAACATAGGCCACTAAAGTCTTCAAAACCTTGTGTGTTCTTCAGCGCCGTTGTGAAACTCTTTTTGTTAGGTTAATAAACTTCCAAAACCCTCACAATCTTCGTAATACTCTCCAAATCTTAACAAGAAATATTCCAAATCCGACGGAAAATGTTTAAATCCTCGATGACTAACCTCTACTCAACCAAAGTTGAAACCCTCTAGTTGAGAGAGCAACTCCTAAGCCCAAAAAAAAGGGATACCTCCATGTAGTTTTAGATTCACATCAATCGTTAATCAAACAAAAAAAATTCGTGATTGTCTCCTAGATGTGATGTATCAACCACTAAAATTCTCTTTCCTCATCGTGTTTCCATCTCCGACAACATTTCTGTAAAGCTTCATAACCGATGAAGAAGCATCCGTTGTCTCCGGCTTGTTTTTAGGCGTAAGATGGTAACTCATCAGTGCTCTACGAAGCATAACTATCGATGCCTTGTGTCTTTGTTCTTGTAGGATGCTTTACTTAATTTTAAGTGCATATTTTTGGAACAAGAAAGGATTTGTTTCTATCAAAATATGTAAAACAACGACATCTTCAGAGAATATTATGTAAATATTAGGATAAAGGCGTTGTTGATGGGAAGTCTGCCATGTCCAGACAAAACAAAACACCCTGTTGAAGCAAAGGTGTGGCACACGGTGAACTCGATACTTGTTGGATGGATCCGTGTCTCCATCTCACCGGTGGTTCGTTCGTCTGTGACATTCACTCCTGATGCGCTGTAGATGTGGAATAATCTGAAGAAACGTTTCTCAGTGGGAAACGCAGTACGTGTGTACCAACTTAAGAGCGAGCTGACGTCGTGTAGACAAGATGGGTCGACAATAATGGAGTACTTTGGACGATTGTCAAAGAAGTGGTAGGAGCTGCTGAGTTACAAGCTAATCTCGAATTGTACGTGTGAAGAATCTGAGAAGATCATGTCCTATTACTAAGAAGAATGTTTGAACCAGTTCCTTATGGGACTTGATGATACGCGATTTGGAAATATATGTACAAAAAATATTGGACTTGAACCTCTACCGGACATCAACTCTGTGTATCAAAGAGTTATTCGTGAAGAACGACGCCTTAACTCCGCTCGTGTTAAAGGAAGACAAGAAGTGGTTGGCTTTTCCGCAAAAACAGAGCATCGCGTGCTGGACAGTCCAACAGTAAATGGATTTATTGCTGCTGTAGCATGAGGCCATTCTTTGTTGTTGTACAGACATTGTGGGAAAAATGTTCATGAGAAGAAAAAGTGATGGCAATTAATCGGTTTCCCCGAGTGGTACACGGATATAGCCAAGCGAGGAAAATCAAAAAGTAGAAGGCGAGGTAATGGGAGGAGTAGCATGGCATGCTCCAACCAAGTGCATGTAGCACCCACTTCTGTTCCGACCCTCTGTTCTGAACAGTAGGCGTCTCTCACCATGCTACTTAAGTAGCAAAAGTCGTCTCTGATTTTTAATAGCTTAAACGGTACAATACATAAAGGTGACGTAATTATTGATACTGATGCCTCACATCACATGAACGGTGATGTGAGTCTACTTACGGAAGTGCACAATATTCAAGCACATCCTATGTGCTTTACCATTAGAAGCCAAGTTATGGCAGCTAAGAGTGGGAGTTTATGATTGTTCTCCAAACTCACTGTGTTGAATGTGTTTTTTGTTGAGAATTTATATTGTACTTTGTTGTCGGTGGCAAAGTTGCTGAAACAAACTTGTTGTTTAGCTTTGTATACTGATACAATATGCCTTTTGTATGACTGTTTTATGAGGACCCTCATTTGATTCGATGAAGAACGGGATGGTGTTTATCTTTATTGGGATATGACAATTAGGATAGGATACATAGTCAATGCAGCTGAGGATCAGACTTTATGGAATCATAGATTAGGGCATCCCGCATTTGGTGTTTTAGGATTTTTACCTTTTATTGCTGGTGTTAAGAAAAATTCCAACAAGTTTGGTGGTTGTGTCATTTGTTTCAAATCCAAGCAAACCCGTGAGGTGTTTGCAGAGAGGACTAATAAAGCATTACATTCTTTTGATTTGGTGCATTGTTGAGCTATATATTTTCTCCCTATTGTTGACGACTGCTTAGGCGTAGTGTGGATTTATCTTCTTCTCGGAAAACAGAGGTAAAAACCGTGCTTCCAAAGTTTTATAACATGGTCCATCGTCAATTTGGAAAGATGGTTAACACAATACAGAGTGACAATGGCACAAAGTTCATGTGTTTTTCAAAATATTTTTTTGAAAACGGAATTATGCACTAGACATCGTGTGTTGCGACGCCATAACAAAATGGCCACGTGGAGCGCAAGCACTGCCATATTTTAAATGTCTCACACTTGTGATGTTTCAGGCCAATCTTCCCATTAAATTTTGGGGATAAAGTGTGTTAGCGGCATCTCATATCATCAATAGGACGCCGTCAAGTGTGTTGCAAGGAAAAACACCTTATGAGTACTTGTATGGTAAGGCTCCTTTGTATAAGTTATCCCTTTGGGAAGAGAGAGGCTGGAAGCTTTATGATCTAGAAAAAAATGAATTTTTTGTTTTACGGGATGTTGTGTTTGATGAACTGCAGTTTCCATTTGCCAAAAAAGTTCAAAACAAATCTTTTGGGAACAAGGAAGGATCTGTTCCTTCGATAGGACCCTTATTATTGCCAGACTGTGTTGATTATGGGATAGCTCTGCTAGACTCCAGGGGGAGCTTAGACCCATATGTACTCTCGACAGATCACACATCAGTTGCTGAAAATGATTTAGAAGTCGCAATTCCTGACGCAACAACGACACCGGAGGTTCCAGCTTCACCTAAGCTAGGTAAAGACTACCGTGAAAGAAAAAATTTGGTTAGACTAAAGGATTTTGTTACTTATAATGCGTGGGAAACTCCCAATAAATATCACACACCCGTTCTCACCAACACACCATCTACGCCCTCTTTAACAGTTCAAGGTAATGTATCTTATCCCATTGAGAGTTTTATTTCTGACGCTCTGTTTTCTACAAAACATCAAGCATTTCTCGCAGCCGTAACAACTGTTGTTGAGCAACATAGCTACAAAGAAGCAATGAGGGATAAACGTTGGAGAAATGTTATGGGAGACAAAATTGATGCACTGGAAATAAATAAAACAAGGGATTTTACTCATTTATCTGAAGGGAAGAAAGCCATAGGGAGTCAAGGGATATCTAAGTTGAATTTTAATGTTGATGGGACAGTTGAACGATACAAGGCCATATTATTGTGTCTAGGCAATCATCAATTAGAGAGAGAAGACTATGATGAGATGTTTGTACCTGTTGCTAAGATGAACACAGTCTGCACACTTCTTGTGGTTGTAGTGGAAATGGACTGGGAAGTGCATCTAATGGACTTGAGTAATGCATTCCTTCACGGGGACTTGGAAGAAGAGGTGTACATGAAGCTTCCTCTAGGACTTCGTATGGTTGATATATCCAAGGTATGTCGTTTACGAAAGTTTTAATATGGGCTGAAACAAGAGCCAATGTGCTGGTTTGCCAAATTAACATATGCTCTTAATAAGTTTGGCTTTGTACAGTTATATGCCGACTACTCACTATTCATCTAGATTAAGGGAGATAAAAATTTGCGAGTTTTGGTTTACGTTGATGATCTGGTAATAGCTAGGAATGATCTTACTATATTGACAAAATTCAAGGCCTATTTAAGTGAGTGTTTCAAGATGAATGATCTAGGAAAACTAAAATATTTTTTCGGGATAAAGATAGCTTGTGGTTATATGGGTATGTTTTTATCGCAAAGAAAATATGCTCTTGATATTATTTCTGAGGCAGGTTTACTCGCATGCAAACCTGTTAACATTCCAATGGAACAGAACCATAAGCTCTTGTCGGATGAAGGACCGTTGTACAATGATCCTATACAGTTTCGGAGAATAGTAGGACGCCTGGTGTATCTAACTTAAACACGACCTAAGTTGTGTTATGTAGTTCACGTCTTGTCGCAGGTAATGCATGAGCCACGCGATGCACATTGGGATGCAGCTATGAGAGTAATCCGATATTTGAAGGGATATCCAGGTCAGGGCATAATGCTAAAAGTTGTTAGTGATTTGAGGATTAGAGCGTATTGTGACTCGGACTAGGGAGCAGTTTCACTTACTCGGCGATTGTTGTCAACTTATATGGTTATGTTGGGTGACTTTCCAGTGTCGTGGAATACAAAGAAGCAAGACACTATGTCTCATTCTTCTGCTGAAGCTTAGTACAAGGTAATGGTTGCTCCTTTGAGAGAATTAAAGTGGATGAAGCGGCTACTAACGGATCTAAGAGTAAAACATGATGAGCCAATGGAGCTGAATTTTGATAGCAAGTCAGCAATACACATTGCAGCTAATCCGGTTTTTCACGAGCAAATGAAGTATATTGAGAATGACTGTCATAGTGTTCGAGATACTGTTCAAACACAACTTATCACAACAAGGCATATCCGAACTACAGAGCAGTTGGCAGATATTATGACTAAAGCTTTGGAAGGAACCGATTTTAGTTATTTACTATCAAAGTTAGACGTGTGTGATCTACACGCTCCAACTTGAAGGGGAGTGTTAAAACAAAAGAAGATCTCAAAAGATGTAAAACGACGACATTTTTGGAAAATATTATGTGAATATTAGGATAAAAACGTACATATATTTAAGTTGATTTAGAAATTGAGTCGGCCATTCACTGTGTAAATATTCATTGTATCATGTAATACAAATAACTTTTTTCCAAACAACTGATCTGTTAACACGTATTTATATTCACTTTTAAGTGCAAAGATACACAAACACGTCACAAACATCTAAAAACATGAGAAACATATCATAAACTCGATAAACAAAATGATAAGAACGAAAACAAATAATAAGAACCTGGATTGGAATAAACCTAAGATATCAGTGCACCATCCTCCTCCTTAATACTCACATAATTAAATAATACTAATTCTTTCTCCCAAACCAGAGCCTTAGCAGATACAAATCAAACAACATGTTATAAAACTAAGAAATATAATTTGTTCGTTAATTACCTGGTAAATCCCATGGATCGGATTTGTAGATATAGACATCGGCGATGATCAAAAGGAGAAAGAAAAGCAACATAGATAAAGAAAAACCAACAAAGGAGAAAGATTATTTTTGGTGAAGAGCAAAAGAGATAAAGAAGAACTGAGCCAAGGATTAACGAAACCTGAAAAAGAATCTCCGGCGACATAAAAAGGGATGGAGGAAAAGTCTTGATGCTTGTCTAGCCACTGCACAACAACAAAAAAATTGATTATTAGTTATTTGCTCATGGAAAATACAAATTGATTCACAAAATAAATCAAACGTAAAATTTTTATTAATGCACTTTAAATCGTTAAAATAATATCATAATAGTGATGATCAAGAACAATGAAAAGGTTAATATCTCGATTTCTCATTTCTAAAAAGATGTATCTATAGGGATTGTATACTTTTTGTTAAGAATCTTCTAAAAAAATCTTCTTATAATTAATTCAAATTATTTTATATCAATTTATGATATATTCTTGAGCATAAAAGAAATGTAGATTTCGATTCAATTTTTAATCATAATATTATCTTTGCAAATATATTCTAACAGAATTTAATTAATTTGTTTTTTTGGTAAAACTCATATAATAATTTCTTACCAAATGATCTATGAATTTAATTTGAATTTATTCCATAAATTTCTTTTTAATAAATTCAATTACTAGAAATCTAGCAATAAAATTGTTTTAATTGTGTAGAGATATTTTAGAAAATCTAATATTTATTAATTATTTAATATTTAATTTAGTTAGAGATATTAGTTTTTGTTTTTAGTAGTAATAGTGAGTGTTTGGATATATGATTAGGTAAATAGATGTTTGAATACAATGATTACTCATTTATATTTTTCTTTTTTAATAATATAGAGATGTAGGAAGATATTATTAAGAGATATAGCCATAGAAAAATGCAAACAAAAATGGAATGAAAATAAGGTTAATAAAAGAAATGAACACCTAAGTGCTCAAAGGCAGGAATAGATCACATAGCATGGGTATCATTATAGAAACGTTAAACCAAATAAGCTAATCATCCTTATGAGCCTTACCATATAACAAAAATTTACAAAATTTTATGGGGTCAAGTGACCCCTTTCCCTCTGCATTAGCTCCGCCACTGCACACGTTACGTACTCATCAGTAATCAATAACCAGTCTTCAATCCTAAGCTAAACCAGCTTCCAATGTCTGGTTATTGATTTAATTCCTTGGTTCATTAATTGAGTTTAAACCAGACTCAATTAATGAGACTCTGAACGTAAACCAGCTCCAGAACTTCCCTCTTTTCTTTTTGGTAAAAAATTTTCTCTTCTTCTCTAGGTTAACTATTACAAAAAAGTAAAAAATGAAATTACGAAGGAGAGAACGAGAAAATCAGATATTTGGAGCTGAAAACTTTTTATAAACGGAGCTGAACTCGAATTTTGGTTCTAATTCGACAGATATTTTCATATCCAAAGTGAATCGAATTTGTACACTTCCAAAACCAAACCCAAACCAGATTTTAATTTGGTTTATTTTGGCAAAAAAAATTACAATCGAACTTCCGATGTTTAAGGGGATGTATTGAAGTGAATATTTGAAAAAATTTAATTTAAAACGATAAATTATATGTTATTGAAACATGAATTTTAAAATATATTTTTTAATTTCAGTGTTATTAGATTAATGATTTTAAAATGTATCATCAGTTCAACTGTTATTGAAAATATTATAAAAATTGGATTTGAAAGTTTCAGATGAAATTTCAAAAGATTTTTTAGTTAAAATTCAACCAAATTATGTAAATCTCACAAAACTCAAATCACATCAAATACTTAATCCAATACACCCACCCCATAAAATTTCCGAATCATTCTGATCCAAATCTTTCGATTCCTCACACCTGATTCTAACTAATTCCGTTGTCTGAAACACTGTGGTTTTGGTTAAAAAGGGATACTATTACTACTACTGTAGGGGAAAAAAAAGGCACGGATAAGAGGATTAAATAATTCTACGTTAATTTCTGGATTCCCAATTTTGTTCTCTGTTTTAGAATCAATACTTGTGATGCAAGACACCTTACCAAACGTTTGTGATCTTTGTTTCATAGAGATAAGATAATTGATTAAAAAGGTTTATCAATAATAAAACTGCAGCAAAAATTAAACACAGCCCAAAATAAACAATATTGAACCATGAACTTTTCTAAGCCTGTCGAAGCACGTTGCCATCGGTAGCCAGCTCTGGAGCATCTCCGAAGCACGTTTAGTGTTTGAGTCACGATAGTTACAAATTGTTGCAGCAAAAGATACCACAATGTAAATCCAATTACACCCCACACATGCTTAAACATCTTGAGATTCAGGGACAGTTACAAAAGGCTTGGGAATGGTAAAAGCGCCAGCAAGATTGGGACATCAAATAACTTTACAAGCATATCTATCCTCTATTGCCTTAGGCCACAATGAGGACAGTTACAAAATCAGGAGCAAGTATTCAATGGGAAATATCTACAACCTACTAAACCATTGTACCTTGGAAGAAAGTAGTGTGGAATTCTGGAGAGATACCAAAACACAGCTTCTTGACCATATCATCAGCTGGGGACTATCAATGGATCCAAATCTGTTTCCGTTGCGGTAAGCTTTTATATCTACTATGCTGCAGATCCAGGGACTGTCGGCATTGTATTCAGTAACATCTACTCCCTCCATCCCATTTTATAAGATTTTCTACCTAAAAACGCGATTTTTAAAGAATTATATTAAATAATTTTATTATATATTTTTTTTCTTGAAAACATAATTGAATGTTTAATTTCAGCAATCTATCCAATGATAAATAATTTCCACAGTGTTAATAGTCACAAAAAATAAATAAAATTAAAATTTTGCAGAAAAAACTTGTAAAACATCTTATAAATTGAAAACAAAAAAGAAAAGCCTTAAAAGTCTTATAAAATGGAACAGATGGAGTATGAGTTAAGTGGCCTCATTTTTGGAGACCAATACTTATCTGCTGATTCACTCTCAGACAGCTAAAGAGTCTGTTACATTCTCCTTAACTTTTGTCACTTGTTTGTTTTATGTTGTTTGATATTATTGTTCTCGAAAACACTAATTTGTGTAACTTTGTTATTGTGATGTTTGATTGTATATTTCACTTATGTTATATGTATGTTATACTGAAAGGTATATGTGGATTGGAACCAAGTCGTTGAGTACCAAGGCAAATCTCGCCTGAGAGGTTGCATATTTCTCAGACTGATCCTGCAGTACCAAGTTGTTGACCCTCCAATGCAGATGAGAGTACTTCCTAATCAGTCTCCGGTGCTTTCAGAATTCTCAATTGGAGGTTGCAAAATCATTCCCTTGTAGATTACTAAATCTTTTACATCTTATGTTCTTGGTTCTGCATCATAAATTTATATTCCATTCCTATTTTTGCTGCAGGGTATTATAATCAAACGTTGGCAAACAGCGCAGCCTCATAGACGACAAGCACAATTAAATATAATTTTGCAGCAGGATCAGTTTATGGGACATCAACATCTAACTCAAATCACCATAGAAAATGAAGCCACTATTAGTAATCTCTCTTGCTGCTTCCACCCGGCGATTCATATCCAAATGAGCTTGTCTATTTGAAAAGGTGGCTGAATCAAAGCTAGAAAAATTTGTGAATTTCTTCTTGGATTAAGATTCTATCACCAGAAGCCACAAACCAAAAAGAGCTCCTGGAATAATCAGTTATTCTAATGAAATCGAGCCTTAGACCACCTCCAACGCAAAGTTTTTTGTAGTATCAACGTATTAAATTTAGATGGAAAAAAAAAAAATTGGTAAAGTCATATGTATAAGTGGGGAGAATTTTTTGATACGTATCACAATGACACGTGGTTAATTTTTATTGGCCATGTTGAGAGAAATTTTTTTTCTCTTCTCTCCTTTCTATTTCTCCTCTCTCCTTTCTCTTTTTCTTCTCTCCTTTCTCTTTTCTCCTTTCTCATGTTTTTACACGTGCCTGTTTTAAAATAATTAACTATTATTAAATATATGATTAAATTAAGCTAATGATACTCTTACCAATCTCATCATTGAAGATGCTCTTAGAATTTCTCTTTTTCACGTCGATTCGGGAATGTGCAGTCAGCTTTGCGGTCAATATTTTTATTTAAATACAATATTTAATGGAGAATATTATTTAACGCTTCAATCAAATGTTTTTTGTTAGGTTATACAAACAATAAAGAGAACAAGGATATGATATGTTGAGGAAGAAGAGATGATGAACAATAGAGTAAATGATCGATATATGATAGGTATGATAAATGAGAAAATAAATAAATAAAATATAGAATATAAATAAAATAAAGGAGAAATTCATTATATAGGAGGAATGTCAAAACATTTGTCTATCTAAATCTTTTTTTGATAAAAATTATTGATTTAATCATTTTTAAATATTTAATCCTATTTTACCCTCCTAATTTTTTTAATTAAAATAAAACAAATCAAAATTTCTGATTTAAAAGAGGTTTTGATTTTAAAAAATATTTTTTATTAATTTTAGGTGATATATATCATTTAATGAAATCAGAAAAAAAAACTTACAAAATCTTTAAAAAAACTAAAAACTCCTCTTTTCTTCAAATCACACTACGATCGATCTCTTCTTCTGGCGGCGGCTATGACAATTGTGACTGTTCTTCTTCTCCTTTGTGATCGATCGATCACTTTAATTACTCGAAAACTCTTAACACTTCCAGACCGCGTATGATCGATCGATCACTTCAATTACTCCAAAACTCTTAAAACTTCCATACCGTGTATGATCGATCGATCACTTCAATTACTTGAAAACTCTTAAAACTTCCAGACCGTGTATGATCGATCGATCGATCACTTTAATTACTCAAAAACTCTTAAAACTTCTAGATAGTGTATGATCGATCGGGCACTTAAGTGATCGATATGTTTGTGTTCATTGAATCTGTCTAATTTCATGATTTATCTTCGTTGCTTGCATATGTTAAGTGAGTCGTGACTACTTTGTTGTTTCTTTTGCTTTGTTTCAATTTGAGTTGAGCATGTCTCGTCTCTTGTAATTTTCTTTGTTTTTTTAGATTCTTAATTTGTTTAGTTCTTGTTTCACTCAGTGACAGCTTCAGCTGTCAATTTCCCTTTCCCAGGTCTCCTAAACCCCTTTTGGATTGAAATGATTAAACTTGCTTCAGAGGATTATACCATGTGACTCTTTTAAGTATAAACTTTGCTAGTGCTTGTACAGAAAACTCTAATTAGTCTCTTCGCTTACATCTTTAAACATGATATGTTCTTGATTTTGTTGTTAGCTTATGATTACCTTGTTGTTTATTGTTTTGTGCAAGATGGAAGAGGATTATCCACAACGTCTTTTTAGAGAAGGAAACGAGCCACAAGTGCATCATATAAACAATTCATATAGAATATTAATCCTCACCAAAATGAAGGATGCATTGCCTCTTGATTATGCGAAATTTAAGAATGATTCTATCTTTGCACATTTGATTGCCATACATGATAACGGACTAGGGTTTTCAGGTCGGTTGATACATAGTATGTTGAGTAGGCAGTTGGTAACGAAGACAAAACATGAGATGTGGTTTGTGTTTGCAAGGAAGCCACTTAGATTCTCCATGCAAGAATTTCATGCTGTTACTGGGCTCAAGTACAAGGATGATTTCAATTCTGATTTAGAGGATTGGACAGATGATAATGGGGTTTGGAGTCAATTGCTGAAAAAAATGAAAGGCTTTGGATAAAGAAATTGTTGGATGTGTACTTATTACAATTTCCTAGTTGGGAGAAACCAGACAGACTTAGATTGATTTATCTATGTGTGATAGTTGGATTAGTAGTGTCTAATGGTGAAAAGAAAGTTATACCAACATCATACATCCAGTTGGTGATGGATCTTGATAAGGTTTGGATTAGTCACTTCTTACACTTATCACTTTTTATTATCATACAGTTCTCACTTTCACACTGTGCTTGAACTTCTATCTTATGACATTAGGTTCGGACTTATCCTTGGGGACTTGTTGCTTTTGACCATCTACTTAATTCTATAATGAAAAAAAAGATGATTTGAGGAACCCCAACAGCTATACTCTTTATGGGTTCTCATACGCCTTTCAAATATGGGCTATGGAAGCAATTCCTGTCATTGGAGAATTGATGGGAGAGAAGATTATGGATGAATTAACAGAAGGTCCTCGATGTTCGAATTGGAAAGGTACTGTGAAAGTATCTTATGATGAAATTATTATTTTAGAGAAGTCATTTGGGCCAAAGGTTAGTTGAAGAAATCCTTTCTCCTTTGATTATGTGTAAATTATTTTGTGAATTATATATCTTCACAATTATCTTAGGTAATTTTTTTATCTTACGCTTGAATTCTAACAGTTTTTATATTTTGTAATGTAAGATGTTGTTTACCTATACATTTTCTCTACAGGAAATTTTGACATATTTGAGTCTATGGAGTTTTGGAGGCCTGACGAAATAAAAGATGTCAAAGTGGCAAATTTGCATTCTTTGATTCGAGTTGGATATGATTTTAGAGTCCATATTTGGCAAAGTGTGGAAAATATCAATATTCATGTTGCAGAAGAACTTGATGGTGTTGGAGGTGACAATGAGACTCTTCAAGATGATATTGAGGTTACTGATGAAGAAAAACCGGTGTCTGGTTTGGAGAGTAATCCGAAGAAGGAATCTGCTAATGTGAAAGCGTCTAGTTCGAAGAACGAAAGAAGAAGCAAGCGGATTTTGGTGTAGAAACACGAAAAAGAAAATTGTTGTGTCAGCGAGTATCAACACATGGTTATTCACAAAACGAGAGTTTGAATGAAGAATTGAAGTCATTTATTTTTGGAGTGTTTGATTCTTCTTTCAAGAGGTTTGAGGAGGATATTGGCACTAGGTTGGATAAATTTCAGGGGAGATAGTTACACGGTTGGATAAATTAGAGGGAGAGGTTTCAGGAATCAAGGAATCGCTTTCTCCATGTGGAGTTACTCAAGATGCCACTACATCAACGTTCAATCCACCACAAGTGAAGCGTAAATATGGGGTACATATCGATATGTGGATCGAGCTGGTAATACTTTGTTCTGTGAGTTACCACAACCCAATATCACATCACTTGTCTCTTATCAAAACCTTGAGTTTCTCCCAGGCCCTGAATACCTTGTAAATCATCCGGATGCTGCCACTAATCCATCCGACCATGCAGACGATGATGAAATAGCAGAACAGCCGACATACGACCATCATCACTCTCTATATCCACCGCTACCACACCATCTCTTGCCATCTAATTCTACCCAATACGACTTACCACCAATTCCACCATATGATGTTGAAGCTGAAAGACAACAATGGATCATTAACACATGACGCACAAACAACGCGATGCTACACAAGATATGGGAAGCAATATCTAAGATTAGACCATGCAGTTGTGCCTCTCGCCCCCAGATCCAAGAAGACGATGATCAAGAAATGGCCAACAAAGAGAGTGAAAGGCGCAGTAAATATGCAGATGATACCACACGATCTACTGTAGAGGCCAATTCCCGTTCTTCTGGGAACACAACAAATAGCCGTCTCAGTAGACGCATAAGAAAGGCAGGACAGAGCCAGAGCTCCAGCGAAAGCCCATCCAACCGCCAATGATTCTTAGCTTATTGTTGTGTCTTATGTAATTTTATGGCTTTATTAGAAGATAAGTAATGACTTTAACAATTACCTTCTCTATTAGTTCCATTTTTATCTTCTCAAATATCTTCTCGAACTCTATGCTAGCATTGATATTATAATTTTCCGGTTATATAAGATAAATTTAAAGTTTGAATATTGGATTAAGCCAAATGCGTGGATGTTTTTCTTGTATTTGATGGTTCTATACGATCGATCACTTTTTATCAACGCAGTAAACATTGAAGATGAGGTGAATATCTTGAAAAAATGTGCTTGTTCGTCTTAACTTGTGAAAGTAGAAAATAAATATCCATGAAATATTACCCTTCAACGGACGATGATGATAGTAGCAACGCAATCCTGAAAACAAAAAAAATAGTAAATAAAAATACGACTATAAGTTAAGAAAAAAAAACAAAAAACAGTGTCACTAACCGTACCATATCACAATATCTCATGTCGTTCTATTATGTCCTTCTTTGCCACAACGGCTGCACCTGTATATCTTTGATCCTTGTGACGATCTTATCCTATCTTCAACTATTTCCTGTCTTCGTTTTTTCGGTCTTCTAGGTTGTCTTCTTGTTTAAGGTGGTTGAACTTCTGCAGTTGCAACATCTTCTAGGACACGCCATTCTTCTTCAAAAACACCTATTGGATTAATAGATTCCTCGTATAACGATCTCCATGTGGGAATGGTATACACATCATCAGTGTATATATATAGATCCTTGCCTATATCAAAAGCTGCTTTCATAGCGTGTCTGCATAGAATTTTTCCTATCTCGAACTTTCCACAAGAACATGTTCTTTTTTCTAAATCAAATAAAGTTTAATCCTTGATTTCATACCAAGTGCACTGACAAAAATATAGTCTACATCTCCCAACATACTTGTTCTTTCTAAGACAAGCTCTTGTACAGTCAAAACAATAACCAATCTGGGTCCTATTTTTAAAATCAGATAGTTCAAGATGTTCATCCAGTGGAAATGGTTCGATTAACTGGAAGTCAGTTGGCGAACTCGCTCCTAAATTGAAAGATTCGATTCCCTCTTTTGAATAAGAATTTTTCAAACTTATTGATGTACCTATAAATTTTCAAAACATATGTCAAATTGGTATTTCAGTAAACATTATAAATACTATACCTATCATCCCAAATAAATAAATTTTGACTTACAAGACGAAACAAGAAATAGAATTGTTATAAATAAAACAAGTATCTTCATGTCTAAAATAGATAATCAGTTTTAAAAAAAAAATTTTGCAGATGGTTTTAAGTTTTTATTTTATTATGTTTCTTATGAAATTATTTAAGGTGTGTATATATACTGTCATATTTATATGTTTCGGTACACTCATATATTACAAAGTGGTTAATGTTCTTATTAACGTATTTATGGAAATAAATGAAAATTGAGTAAATTATGTGAGTTAAATAAATCATATATATACGTTTTGTTTTTGTGATTTTACGAACGATGATATTTATTTCTAAAATATGTTTTATATAATTTTAATTATAATTTGCAAGTAAAAGTTACAGACATGGGTATATCAAATCTGGTATGAACAGATTTGTCACGAAAAAATTAATAGAATATGGATATCTTTCCAATAAATGTGAGAATGGCATATGGTTCTTTTAATATTTTGAACAAAATCGATTGTATCATTGAGCTTTAATTGTTAAGCATTTTTCACTTTGGTACGTCTATTATCTTTGTCGTTTTGTAGGGTACTAACAATAAATTTTATGACATGTAATAAAGCTCCGAATAAATATTAACGTATTTGTGGTTTGCATCTTCGATCTATCATATACATATTTCAAGACTGTATAAATGTTTTTCTTTTTTTGAATATCACTTATTTTCATCTTTTATGTCTCCCCCTCACGGAAATACTATTTAAAGTACTCAATAGATTTCTTGAATGAGCAATTTTTAAACATATCTATCTAAAAGTAGAACAGCCATGTGTGACAAATTTTTATGTCCATTTTCTCTTTTTTTTGGGTTTCCATCACAAAATATTGTGTGATATTACATATTATATCTCCTTCTATATATCATTAACTTCTTTAAAATTAAAACTATATTACCTTCAATAACTTTTGTTTTTTTGACAAAAAATATGAAAACAAACTTTTATACTTAAGTAGTAGCCATTGATTATATTATTTTATTGTAAGATCACATCTTTTTCCAGTATGGTATTGTCTTGAGTTAAAAAACAAAGAGATAACTATATAATTAACGCCATTAATCGTTACTGATTAATAGAAAATATCAAAATAAATTTCAAAAATATTTAGATATTGATTCTTGTAATTATAACAATATTTTCTATTAATTAGGAATGACTACTTGCTTTGATTCATATAATATATCAATTTTCTTACAGAATTTTTCTTTAATAATACTAATTTAATTTTACATTATCCTATACATTAGAACCTATATTTATCCTCTACAAATTAGTTAAAAATATACAATTTCATTATGATAAATTAAATTATAACATTAATATCAACTGTATAATCCAAAAAACGAATAACTAATTTATCAGAACATATTATTTTAAAGAATAAATATTTTTCATTAATTTTATTATTTACAGTGCTGTCACAAAAAATCACTTACAATTTTGAATAATGAATTTGTGTATTTGACTTATGATATTACAGTAAACTAGTTTGTATGTTTATAAAGTTGCCACTATTACATCTAGTATGATATATTTCACATTTTTTATAGTTTGTTTATTTATTTTTTAGAAGATTCTTTTGTCATCCTTGGTATCAACAAAATTAATATCAATGATAAATTAAAGGAGTTTAATAAAATAAAAATAATAAATAAAGTATCGGAGTTCTAAATTGCAAGAAAAAAAAAACACTTCTATTTGTTTCATCCTAAACACAAAAAGACAATTGTTGTCAAAAATAAGATTAATAGGTTGCATTAAGAAATATGTGGTAGTGAAGATCTTCTTCCCGTCATATATTTATATATATATACACATAATATATTTGATTTTGTATGCCTCTATATTTCTCATATAATTAACTTTACTCCAATTTTCAGATCTCTCAATTTTATTATAGAAGGTAATAGGACAATGATAATAACACATTGATTGGACACTTTCGTGATTGGGAACCAATGCGAGGATGGTAGCGCTGACACCTCTCGATAGGATTCATAAATATAGAAAGACCGAACCGCTGTGATGAAATAACAACCAAGCAATGAATTTTACTTAAATAGAAAAGATAAGTACCGCGAAGAAGCTTAATGGAACATGTAGGTTTTAAAATATAATACTTTAGTTTTTTGAATTTTATGCTTCCACTGAGATTGTAAGAAACTAAATGAAATAAAGTTTAATCCTTGATTTCATAACAAGTGCACTGACAAAAATATAGTCTACATCTCCCAACATACTTGTTCTTTCTAAGACAAGCTCTTGTACAGTCAAAACAATAACCAATCTGGGTCCTATTTTTAAAATCAGATAGTTCAAGATGTTCATCCAGTGGTAATGGTTCGATTAACTGGAAGTCAGTTGGCGAACTCGCTCCTAAATTGAAAGATTCGATTCCCTCTTTTGAATAAGAATTTTTCATACTTATTGATGTACCTATAAATTTTCAAAACATATGTCAAATTGGTATTTCAGTAAACATTATAAATACTATACCTATCATCCCAAATAAATAAATTTTGACTTACAAGACGAAACAAGAAATAGAATTGTTATAAATAAAACAAGTATCTTCAGGTCTAAAATACATAATCAGTATAAAAAAAAAAAAATTTTTGCTGATGGTTTAAAATTTTTATTTTATTTTGTTTCTTATGAAATTATTTAAGGTGTGTATATATACTGTCATATTTATATGTTTCGGTACACTCATATGTTACAAAGTGGTTAATGTTCTTATTAACGTATTTATGGAAATAATTGAAAATTGAGTAAATTAGGTAAGTTAAATAAATCATATATATACGTTTTGTTTTTATGATTTTAAAAACGATGATATTTATTTCTAAAATATGTTTTATCTAATTTTAATTATAATTCGCAAGTAAAAGTTACAGACATGGGTATATCAAATCTGGATGTACAGATTTGTCACGAAAAAATTAATAGAATATGGATATCTTTCCAATAAATGTGAGAATGGCATATGGTTCTTTTAATATTTTGAACAAAATCGATTGTATCATTGAGATTTAATTGTTAAGCATTTTTTACTTTGGTACGTCTATTATCTTTGTCGTTTTGTAGGGTACTAACAATAAATTTTATGACATGTAATAAAGCTCCGAGTAAATATCAACGTATTTATGGTTTGCATCTTCGATCTATCATATACATATTTCAAGACTGTATAAATATTTTCCTTTTTTTGAATACTACTTATTCTCATCTTTTATGTCTCCCCCTCACGGAAATACTATTTAAAGTACTCAATAGATTTCTTGAATAAGCAATTTTTGAACACATCTATCTAAAAGTAAAACAGCCACGTGTGACAAATTTTTATGTACATTTTCTCTTTTTTTGGGTTTCCATCACAAAATATTGTGTGATATTACATATTATATCTCCTTCTATATATAATTAACTTCTTTAAAATTAAAACAATATATTACCTTCAATAACTTTTGTTTTTTGACAAAAAATATGAAAACAAACTTTTATACTTAAGTAGTAGCCATTGATTATATAATTTTTTTTTGTAAGATCACATCCTTTTCCATTATGGGATTGTCTTGAGTCAAAAAACAAAGAGATAAGTATATAATTAACGCCACTAATTATTACTGATTAATAGAAAATATCAAAATAATTTCAAAAATATTTAGATATTGATTCTTGTAATTATAACAATATTTTCTGTTAATTAGGAATGACTACTTGCTTTGATTCATATATTATATCAATTTTCTTATAGAATTTTTCTTTAATAATACTAATTTAATTTTACATTATCCTATACATTAGAACCTATATTTATCCTCTACAAATTAGTTAAAAATATACAATTTAATAATGATAAATTAAATTATAACATTAATATCAACTGTATAATCCAAAAAACAAATAACTAATTTGTCAGAACATATTATTTTAAAGAATAAATATTTTTCATTAATTTTATAATTTACAGTGCTGTCACAAAAAATCACTTACAATTTTCAATATTGAATTTGTGTATTTGACTTATGATATTACGGTGAACTAGTTTGTATGTTTATAAAGTTGCCACTATTACATCTAGTACGATATATTTCACATTTTTTTATAGTTTGTTTATTTATTTTTTAGAAGATTCTTTTGTCATCCTTGGTATCAACAAAATTACTATCGATGATAAATTAAAGGAGTTTAATAAAATAAAAATATTAAATAAAGTATCGGAGTTCTAAATTGCAAGAAAAAAAAACACTTCTATTTGTTTCACCCTAAACACAAAAAGACAATTGTTGTCAAAAATAAGATTAATAGGTTTGCATTAAGAAATATGTGGTAGTGAAGATCTTCTTCCCGTCATATATTTATATATATATACACATAATATATTTTATTTTGTATGTCTCTATATTTCTCATATAATTACCTTTACTCCAATTTTCAGATCTCTCAATTTTATTATAGAAGGCAATAGGACAATAATAATAACACATTGATTGGACACTTTCGTGATTGGGAACTAATGCGAGGATGGTAGCACTGACACCTTTCGATAGGATTCATAAATATAGAAAGACCGAACCGCTGTGATGAAATCACAACCAAGCAATGAACTTTACTTAAATAGAAAAGATAACTACCGCAAAGAAGCTTAATGGAACATGTAGGTTTTAAAATATAATACTTTAGTTTTTTGAATTTATGCTTCCACTGAGACTGTAAAGAAACTAAATGAAATAAAGTTTAATCCTTGATTTCATACCAAGTGCACTGACAAAAATATAGTCTACATCTCCCAACATACTTTTTCTTTCTAAGACAAGCTCTTGTACAGTCAAAACAATAACCAATCTGGGTCCTATTTTTAAAATCAGATAGTTCAAGATGTTCATCCAGTGGAAATGGTTCGATTAACTGGAAGTCAGTTGGCGAACTCGCTCCTAAATTGGAAGATTCGATTCCCTCTTTTGAATAAGATTTTTTCATACTTATTGATGTACCTATAAATTTTCAAAACATATATCAAATTGATATTTCAGTAAACATTATAAATACTATACCTATCATTCGAAATAAATAAATTTTGACTTACAATACGAAACATGAAATAGAATTGAGATAAATAAAACAAGTATCTTCATATCTAAAATAGATAATCAGTATAAAAAAATATATATTTTTTTTGAAGATGGTTTTAAGTTTTTATTTTATTTTGTTTCTTATGAAATTATTTAAGGTGTGTACATATACTGTCATATTTATATGTTTCGGTACACTCATATGTTACAAAGTGGTTAATGTTCTTATTAACGTATTTATGGTAATAATCGAAAATTGAGTAAATTAGGTATGTTAAATTAATCATATATTTACGTTTTTTTTTGTGATTTAAAAAACGATGATATTTTTTTCTAAAATATGTTTTATATAATTTTAATTATAATTCGCAAGGAAAAGTTAAAGACATGGGTATATCAAATCTGGTATGAACAGATTTTTCACGAAAAAATTAATAGAATATGGATATCTTTCCAATAAATGTGAGAGTGGCATATGGTTTTTTAAATATTTTGAAAAAATCGATTGTATCATTGAGCTTTAATTGGTAAGCATTTTTTACTTTGGTACGTCTATTATCTTTGTCGTTTTGTATGGTACTAACAATAAATTTTATGACATCTAATAAAGTTCTGAATAAATATCAACGTATTTGTGGTTTGCATCTTCGATCTATCATATACATATTTCAAGACTGTATAAATGTTTTCCTTTTTTTGAATATTACTTATTTTCATCTTTTATGTCTCCCCCTAACGGAAATACTATTTAAAGTAGTCAATAAATTTCTTGAATGAGCAATTTTTAAACACGTCTAACTAACAGTAGAACAGCCACGTGTGACAAATTTTTATGTCCATTTTCTCTTTTTTTTTTGGGTTTCCATCACAAAATATTATGTGATATTTACATATTATATCTCCTTCTATATATCATCAACTTCTTTAAAATTAAAACTATATTACCTTCAATAACTTTTGTTTTTTGATAAAAATATGAAAACAAACTTTTATACTTAAGTAGTAGCCATTGATTATATTATTTTATTGTAAGATCACATCCTTTTCCAGTATGGGATTGTCTTGAGTCAAAAAACAAAGAGATAACTATATAACTAACGCCATTAATCGTTACTAATTAATAAAAAATTTCAAAATAATTTCAAAAATATCTAGATATTGATTCTTTTAATTATAACAATATTTTCTATTAATTAGGATTGACTACTTGCTTTGACTCATGTATTATATCAATTTTCTTACAGAATATTTCTTTAATAATACTAATTTAATTTTACATTATCCTATACATTACAACCTATATTTATCCTCTATAAATTAGTTAAAAATATACAATTTAATTATGATAAATTAAATTATAACATTAATATCAACAGTATAATCAAAAAAACGAATAACTAATTTATCAGAACATATTTTTTTAAAGAATAAATATTTTTCATTAATTTTATAATTTACAGTGCTATCACAAAAAATCACTTACAATTTTCAATAATGAATTTGTGTATTTGACTTATGATATTACAGTGAACTAGTTTGTATGTTTATAAAGTTGCCACTATTACATCTAGTACGATATATTTCACATTTTTTTATAGTTTGTTTATTTATTTTTTAGAAGATTCTTTTGTCATCCTTGGTATCAACAAAATTACTATCGATGATAAATTGGAGGAGTTTAATAAAATAAAATTAATAAATAAAGTATCGGAGTTCTAAATTGCAAGAAAAAAAAACACTTCTATTTGTTTCACCCTAAACACAAAAGGACAATTATTGTCAAAAATATGATTAATAGGTTGCATTAAGAAATATGTGGTAGTGAAGATCTTCTTCCCGTCATATATCTGTATATATATATATACACATAATATATGTTATTTTGTATGCTTCCATATTTCTCATATAATTACTATTACTCCAATTTTCAGATCTCTCAATTTTATTATAGAAGGCAATAAGACAATGATAATAACACATTGATTGGACACTTTCGTGATTGGGAACCAATGCGAGGATGGTAGCACTGACTCCTTTCGATAGGATTCATAAATATAGAAAGACTGGACCGCTGTGATGAAATCACAACCAAACAATGAATTTTACTTGAATAGAAAAGATAACTACCGCGAAGAAGCTTAATGGAACATGTAGATTTTAAAATATAATACCTTAATATTTTGAATTGTATGCTTCCACTGAGATTGTAAGAAACTAAATGAAATAAAGTTTAATCCTTGATTTCATACCAAGTGCACTGACAAAAATATAGTCTACATCTCGCGACATACTTGTTCTTTCTAAGACAAGCTCTTGTACAGTCAAAACAATAACCTATCTGGGTCCTATTTTTAAAATCAGATAGTTCAAGATGTTCATCCAGTGGAAATGGTTCGATTAATTGGAAGTCAGTTGGCGAACTCGCTCCTAGATTGGAAGATTCGATTCCCTCTTTTGAATAAGATTTTTCCATACTTGTTGATGTACCTATAAAATTTCAAAACATATGTCAAATTGATATTTCAGTAAAAATTATAAATACTATACCTATCATCCCAAATAAATTAATTTTGACTTACAATACGAAACATGAAATAGAATTGAGATAAATAAAACAAGTATCTTCATGTCTAAAATAGATAATCAGTATAAAAAAAATATATTTTTTTGAAGATGGTTTTAAGTTTTTATTTTGATTTGTTTCTTATGAAATTATTTAAGTGTGTACATATATTGTCATATTTATATGTTTCGGTACACTCATATGTTACAAAGTGGTTAATGTTCTTATTAACGTATTTATGGAAATAATCGAAAATTGAGTAAAATAGGTAAGTTAAATTAATCATATATATACGTTTTGTTTTTGTGATTTTAAAAACGATGATATTTATTTCTAAAATATGTTTTATATAATTTTAATTATAATTCGCAAAGAAAAGTTAAAGACATGGGTATATCAAATCTGGTATGAACAGATTTTTCACGAAAAAATTAATAGAATATGGATATCTTTCCAATAAATGTGAGAGTGGCATATGGTTTTTTAAATATTTTGAAAAAATCGATTGTATCATTGAGCTTTAATTGGTAAGCATTTTTTACTTTGGTACGTCTATTATCTTTGTCGTTTTGTATGGTACTAACAATAAATTTTATGACATGTAATAAAGTTCTGAATAAATATCAACGTATTTGTGATTTGCATCTTCGATCTATCATATACATATTTCAAGACTGTATAAATGTTTTCCTTTTTTTGAATATTACTTATTTTCATCTTTTATGTCTCCCCCTCACGGAAATACTATTTAAAGTAGTCAATAGATTTATTGAATGAGCAATTTTTAAACACGTCTATCTAACAGTAGAACAGCCAAGTGTGACAAATTTTTATGTCCATTTTCTCTTTTTTTTTTTGGGTTTCCATAACAAAATATTATGTGATATTTACATATTATATCTCCTTCTATATATTATCAACTTCTTTAAAATTATAACTATATTACCTTCAATAACTTTTGTTTTTTGACAAAAAATATGAAAACAAACTTTTATACTTAAGTAGTAGCCATTGATTATATTATTTTATTGTAAGATCACATCCTTTTCCAGTATGGGATTGTCTTGAGTCAAAAAACAAAGAGATAACTATATAATTAACGCCATTAATCGTTACTAATTAATAAAAAATTTCAAAATAATTTCAAAAATATCTAGATATTGATTCTATTAATTATAACAATATTTTCTATTAATTAGGATTGACTACTTGCTTTGACTCATGTATTATATCAATTTTCTTACAGAATATTTCTTTAATAATACTAATTTAATTTTACATTATCCTATACATTACAACCTATATTTATCCTCTATAAATTAGTTAAAAATATACAATTTAATTATGATAAATTAAATTATAACATTAATATCAACAGTATAATCAAAAAAACGAATAACTAATTTATCAGAACATATTTTTTTAAAGAATAAATATTTTTCATTAATTTTATAATTTACAGTGCTATCACAAAAAATCACTTACAATTTTCAATAATGAATTTGTGTATTTGACTTATGATATTACAGTGAACTAGTTTGTATGTTTATAAAGTTGCCACTATTACATCTAGTACGATATATTTCACATTTTTTTATAGTTTGTTTATTTATTTTTTAGAAGATTCTTTTGTCATCCTTGGTATCAACAAAATTACTATCGATGATAAATTGGAGGAGTTTAATAAAATAAAATTAATAAATAAAGTATCGGAGTTCTAAATTGCAAGAAAAAAAAACACTTCTATTTGTTTCACCCTAAACACAAAAGGACAATTATTGTCAAAAATATGATTAATAGGTTGCATTAAGAAATATGTGGTAGTGAAGATCTTCTTCCCGTCATATATCTGTATATATATATATATACACATAATATATGTTATTTTGTATGCTTCCATATTTCTCATATAATTACTATTACTCCAATTTTCAGATCTCTCAATTTTATTATAGAAGGCAATAAGACAATGATAATAACACATTGATTGGACACTTTCGTGATTGGGAACCAATGCGAGGATGGTAGCACTGACTCCTTTCGATAGGATTCATAAATATAGAAAGACTGGACCGCTGTGATGAAATCACAACCAAACAATGAATTTTACTTGAATAGAAAAGATAACTACCGCGAAGAAGCTTAATGGAACATGTAGATTTTAAAATATAATACCTTAATATTTTGAATTGTATGCTTCCACTGAGATTGTAAGAAACTAAATGAAATAAAGTTTCATCCTTGATTTCATACCAAGTGCACTGACAAAAATATAGTCTACATCTCGCGACATACTTGTTCTTTCTAAGACAAGCTCTTGTATAGTCAAAACAATAACCTATCTGGGTCCTATTTTTAAAATCAGATAGTTCAAGATGTTCATCCAGTGAAAATGGTTCGATTAATTGGAAGTCAGTTGGCGAACTCGCTCCTAGATTGGAAGATTCGATTCCCTCTTTTGAATAAGATTTTTCCATACTTGTTGATGTACCTATAAAATTTCAAAACATATGTCAAATTGATATTTCAGTAAAAATTATAAATACTATACCTATCATCCCAAATAAATTAATTTTGACTTACAATACGAAACATGAAATAGAATTGAGATAAATAAAACAAGTATCTTCATGTCTAAAATAGATAATCAGTATAAAAAAAAAATATTTTTTTGAAGATGGTTTTAAGTTTTTATTTTGTTTTGTTTCTTATGAAATTATTTAAGGTGTGTACATATATTGTCATATTTATATGTTTCGGTACACTCATATGTTACAAAGTGGTTAATGTTCTTGTTAACGTATTTATGGAAATAATCGAAAATTGAGTAAAATAGGTAAGTTAAATTAATCATATATATACGTTTTGTTTTTGTGATTTTAAAAACGATGATATTTATTTCTAAAATATGTTTTATATAATTTTAATTATAATTCGCAAGGAAAAGTTAAAGACATGGGTATATCAAATCTGGTATGAACAGATTTTTCACGAAAAAGTTAATAGAATATGGATATCTTTCCAATAAATGTGAGAGTGGCATATGGTTTTTTAAATATTTTGAAAAAATCGATTGTATCATTGAGCTTTAATTGGTAAGCATTTTTTACTTTGGTACGTCTATTATCTTTGTCGTTTTGTATGGTACTAACAATAAATTTTATGACATGTAATAAAGTTCTGAATAAATATCAACGTATTTGTGATTTGCATCTTTGATCTATCATATACATATTTCAAGACTGTATAAATGTTTTCCTTTTTTTGAATATTACTTATTTTCATCTTTTATGTCTCCCCCTCACGGAAATACTATTTAAAGTAGTCAATAGATTTATTGAATGAGCAATTTTTAAACACGTCTATCTAACAGTAGAACAGCCAAGTGTGACAAATTTTTATGTCCATTTTCTCTTTTTTTTTCGGGTTTCCATCACAAAATATTATGTGATATTTACATATTATATCTCCTTCTATATATCATCAACTTCTTTAAAATTATAACTATATTACCTTCAATAACTTTTGTTTTTTGACAAAAAATATGAAAACAAACTTTTATACTTAAGTAGTAGCCATTGATTATATTATTTTATTGTAAGATCACATCCTTTTCCAGTATGGGATTGTCTTGAGTCAAAAAACAAAGAGATAACTATATAATTAACGCCATTAATCGTTACTAATTAATAAAAAATTTCAAAATAATTTCAAAAATATCTAGATATTGATTCTTTTAATTATAACAATATTTTCTATTAATTAGGATTGACTACTTGCTTTGACTCATGTATTATATCAATTTTCTTACAGAATATTTCTTTAATAATACTAATTTAATTTTACATTATCCTATACATTACAACCTATATTTATGCTCTATAAATTAGTTAAAAATATACAATTTAATTATGATAAATTAAATTATAACATTAATATCAACAGTATAATCAAAAAAACGAATAACTAATTTATCAGAACATATTTTTTTAAAGAATAAATATTTTTCATTAATTTTATAATTTACAGTGCTATCACAAAAAATCACTTACAATTTTCAATAATGAATTTGTGTATTTGACTTATGATATTACAGTGAACTAGTTTGTATGTTTATAAAGTTGCCACTATTACATCTAGTACGATATATTTCACATTTTTTTATAGTTTGTTTATTTATTTTTTAGAAGATTCTTTTGCCATCCTTGGTATCAACAAAAATACTTTCGATGAAAAATTAGAGGATTTTAATAAAATAAAATTAATAAATAAAGTATCGGAGTTCTAAAATGCAAGAAAAAAAAAACACTTCTATTTGTTTCACCCTAAACACAAAAGGACAATTATTGTCAAAAATATGATTAATAGGTTGCATTAAGAAATATGTGGTAGTGAAGATCTTCTTCCCGTCATATATCTGTATATATATATATATACACATAATATATGTTATTTTGTATGCTTCCATATTTCTCATATAATTACATTTACTCCAATTTTCAGATCTCTCAATTTTATTATAGAAGGCAATAAGACAATGATAACAACACATTGATTGCACACTTTCGTGATTGGGAACCAATGCGAGGATGGTAGCACTGACTCCTTTCGATAGGATTCATAAATATAGAAAGACTGGACCGCTGTGATGAAATCACAACCAAACAATGAATTTTACTTGAATAGAAAAGATAACTACCGCGAAGAAGCTTAATGGAACATGTAGGTTTTAAAATATAATACCTTAATATTTTGAATTGTATGCTTCCACTGAGATTGTAAGAAACTAAATGAAATAAAGTTTAATCCTTGATTTCATACCAAGTGCACTGACAAAAATATAGTCTACATCTCGCGACATACTTGTTCTTTCTAAGACAAGCTCTTGTACAGTCAAAACAATAACCTATCTGGGTCCTATTTTTAAAATCAGATAGTTCAAGATGTTCATCCAGTGGAAATGGTTCGATTAATTGGAAGTCAGTTGGCGAACTCGCTCCTAGATTGGAAGATTCGATTCCCTCTTTTGAATAAGATTTTTCCATACTTGTTGATGTACCTATAAAATTTCAAAACATATGTCAAATTGATATTTCAGTAAAAATTATAAATACTATACCTATCATCCCAAATAAATTAATTTTGACTTACAATACGAAACATGAAATAGAATTGAGATAAATAAAACAAGTATCTTCATGTCTAAAATAGATAATCAGTATAAAAAAAATATATTTTTTTGAAGATGGTTTTAAGTTTTTATTTTGATTTGTTTCTTATGAAATTATTTAAGTGTGTACATATATTGTCATATTTATATGTTTCGGTACACTCATATGTTACAAAGTGGTTAATGTTCTTATTAACGTATTTATGGAAATAATCGAAAATTGAGTAAAATAGGTAAGTTAAATTAATCATATATATACGTTTTGTTTTTGTGATTTTAAAAACGATGATATTTATTTCTAAAATATGTTTTATATAATTTTAATTATAATTCGCAAAGAAAAGTTAAAGACATGGGTATATCAAATCTGGTATGAACAGATTTTTCACAAAAAAATTAATAGAATATGGATATCTTTCCAATAAATGTGAGAGTGGCATATGGTTTTTTAAATATTTTGAAAAAATCGATTGTATCATTGAGCTTTAATTGGTAAGCATTTTTTACTTTGGTACGTCTATTATCTTTGTCGTTTTGTATGGTACTAACAATAAATTTTATGACATGTAATAAAGTTCTGAATAAATATCAACGTATTTGTGATTTGCATCTTCGATCTATCATATACATATTTCAAGACTGTATAAATGTTTTCCTTTTTTTGAATATTACTTATTTTCATCTTTTATGTCTCCCCCTCACGGAAATACTATTTAAAGTAGTCAATAGATTTATTGAATGAGCAATTTTTAAACACGTCTATCTAACAGTAGAACAGCCAAGTGTGACAAATTTTTATGTCCATTTTCTCTTTTTTTTTTTGGGTTTCCATAACAAAATATTATGTGATATTTACATATTATATCTCCTTCTATATATTATCAACTTCTTTAAAATTATAACTATATTACCTTCAATAACTTTTGTTTTTTGACAAAAAATATGAAAACAAACTTTTATACTTAAGTAGTAGCCATTGATTATATTATTTTATTGTAAGATCACATCCTTTTCCAGTATGGGATTGTCTTGAGTCAAAAAACAAAGAGATAACTATATAATTAACGCCATTAATCGTTACTAATTAATAAAAAATTTCAAAATAATTTCAAAAATATCTAGATATTGATTCTATTAATTATAACAATATTTTCTATTAATTAGGATTGACTACTTGCTTTGACTCATGTATTATATCAATTTTCTTACAGAATATTTCTTTAATAATACTAATTTAATTTTACATTATCCTATACATTACAACCTATATTTATCCTCTATAAATTAGTTAAAAATATACAATTTAATTATGATAAATTAAATTATAACATTAATATCAACAGTATAATCAAAAAAACGAATAACTAATTTATCAGAACATATTTTTTTAAAGAATAAATATTTTTCATTAATTTTATAATTTACAGTGCTATCACAAAAAATCACTTACAATTTTCAATAATGAATTTGTGTATTTGACTTATGATATTACAGTGAACTAGTTTGTATGTTTATAAAGTTGCCACTATTACATCTAGTACGATATATTTCACATTTTTTTATAGTTTGTTTATTTATTTTTTAGAAGATTCTTTTGTCATCCTTGGTATCAACAAAATTACTATCGATGATAAATTGGAGGAGTTTAATAAAATAAAATTAATAAATAAAGTATCGGAGTTCTAAATTGCAAGAAAAAAAAACACTTCTATTTGTTTCACCCTAAACACAAAAGGACAATTATTGTCAAAAATATGATTAATAGGTTGCATTAAGAAATATGTGGTAGTGAAGATCTTCTTCCCGTCATATATCTGTATATATATATATATACACATAATATATGTTATTTTGTATGCTTCCATATTTCTCATATAATTACTATTACTCCAATTTTCAGATCTCTCAATTTTATTATAGAAGGCAATAAGACAATGATAATAACACATTGATTGGACACTTTCGTGATTGGGAACCAATGCGAGGATGGTAGCACTGACTCCTTTCGATAGGATTCATAAATATAGAAAGACTGGACCGCTGTGATGAAATCACAACCAAACAATGAATTTTACTTGAATAGAAAAGATAACTACCGCGAAGAAGCTTAATGGAACATGTAGATTTTAAAATATAATACCTTAATATTTTGAATTGTATGCTTCCACTGAGATTGTAAGAAACTAAATGAAATAAAGTTTCACCCTTGATTTCATACCAAGTGCACTGACAAAAATATAGTCTACATCTCGCGATATACTTGTTCTTTCTAAGACAAGCTCTTGTATAGTCAAAACAATAACCTATCTGGGTCCTATTTTTAAAATCAGATAGTTCAAGATGTTCATCCAGTGAAAATGGTTCGATTAATTGGAAGTCAGTTGGCGAACTCGCTCCTAGATTGGAAGATTCGATTCCCTCTTTTGAATAAGATTTTTCCATACTTGTTGATGTACCTATAAAATTTCAAAACATATGTCAAATTGATATTTCAGTAAAAATTATAAATACTATACCTATCATCCCAAATAAATTAATTTTGACTTACAATACGAAACATGAAATAGAATTGAGATAAATAAAACAAGTATCTTCATGTCTAAAATAGATAATCAGTATAAAAAAAAAATATTTTTTTGAAGATGGTTTTAAGTTTTTATTTTGTTTTGTTTCTTATGAAATTATTTAAGGTGTGTACATATATTGTCATATTTATATGTTTCGGTACACTCATATGTTACAAAGTGGTTAATGTTCTTGTTAACGTATTTATGGAAATAATCGAAAATTGAGTAAAATAGGTAAGTTAAATTAATCATATATATACGTTTTGTTTTTGTGATTTTAAAAACGATGATATTTATTTCTAAAATATGTTTTATATAATTTTAATTATAATTCGCAAGGAAAAGTTAAAGACATGGGTATATCAAATCTGGTATGAACAGATTTTTCACGAAAAAGTTAATAGAATATGGATATCTTTCCAATAAATGTGAGAGTGGCATATGGTTTTTTAAATATTTTGAAAAAATCGATTGTATCATTGAGCTTTAATTGGTAAGCATTTTTTACTTTGGTACGTCTATTATCTTTGTCGTTTTGTATGGTACTAACAATAAATTTTATGACATGTAATAAAGTTCTGAATAAATATCAACGTATTTGTGATTTGCATCTTCGATCTATCATATACATATTTCAAGACTGTATAAATGTTTTCCTTTTTTTGAATATTACTTATTTTCATCTTTTATGTCTCCCCCTCACGGAAATACTATTTAAAGTAGTCAATAGATTTATTGAATGAGCAATTTTTAAACACGTCTATCTAACAGTAGAACAGCCAAGTGTGACAAATTTTTATGTCCATTTTCTCTTTTTTTTTCGGGTTTCCATCACAAAATATTATGTGATATTTACATATTATATCTCCTTCTATATATCATCAACTTCTTTAAAATTATAACTATATTACCTTCAATAACTTTTGTTTTTTGACAAAAAATATGAAAACAAACTTTTATACTTAAGTAGTAGCCATTGATTATATTATTTTATTGTAAGATCACATCCTTTTCCAGTATGGGATTGTCTTGAGTCAAAAAACAAAGAGATAACTATATAATTAACGCCATTAATCGTTACTAATTAATAAAAAATTTCAAAATAATTTCAAAAATATCTAGATATTGATTCTTTTAATTATAACAATATTTTCTATTAATTAGGATTGACTACTTGCTTTGACTCATGTATTATATCAATTTTCTTACAGAATATTTCTTTAATAATACTAATTTAATTTTACATTATCCTATACATTAGAACCTATATTTATCCTCTATAAATTAGTTAAAAATATACAATTTAATTATGATAAATTAAATTATAACATTAATATCAACAGTATAATCAAAAAACGAATAACTAATTTATCAGAACATATTTTTTAAAGAATAAATATTTTTCATTAATTTAATAATTTACAGTGCTGGCACAAAAAATCACTTACAATTTTCAATAATGAATTTGTGTATTTGACTTATGATATTACAGTGAACTAGTTTTGTATGTTTATAAAGTTGCCACTATTACATCTAGTACGATATATTTCACATTTTTTTATAGTTTGTTTATTTATTTTTTAGAAGATTCTTTTGTCATCCTTGGTATCAACAAAATTACTATCGATGATAAATTGGAGGAGTTTAATAAAATAAAATTAATAAATAAAGTATCGGAGTTCTAAATTGCAAGAAAAAAAAACACTTCTATTTGTTTCACCCTAAACACAAAAGGACAATTATTGTCAAAAATATGATTAATAGGTTGCATTAAGAAATATGTGGTAGTGAAGATCTTCTTCCCGTCATATATCTGTTTATATATATATACACATAATATATGTTATTTTGTATGCTTCCATATTTCTCATATAATTACCATTACTCCAATTTTCAGATCTCTCAATTTTATTATAGAAGGCAATAAGACAATGATAATAACACATTGATTGGACAGTTTCGTGATTGGGAACCAATGCGAGGATGGTAGCACTGACTCCTTTCGATAAGATTCATAAATATAGAAAGACTGGACCGCTGTGATGAAAGCACAACCAAACAATGAATTTTACTTGAATAGAAAAGATAACTACCGCGAAGAAGCTTAGTGGAACATGTAGGTTTTAAAATATAATACCTTAATATTTTGAATTGTACGCTTCCACTGAGATTGTAAGAAATTAAATGAAATAAAGTTTAATCCTTGATTTCATACCAAGTGCACTGACAAAAATATAGTCTACATCTTGCGACATACTTGTTCTTTCTAAGACAAGCTCTTGTATAGTCAAAACAATAACCTATCTGGGTCTTATTTTTAAAATCAGATAGTTCAAGATGTTCATCCAGTGGAAATGGTTCGATTAATTGGAAGTCAGTTGGCGAACTCGCTCCTAGATTGGAAGATTCGATTCCCTCTTTTGAATAAGATTTTTCCATACTTGTTGATGTACCTATAAAATTTCAAAACATAAGTCAAATTGATATTTCATTAAACATTATAAATACAAGACGAAATATATAAATTTTGACTTACAATACGAAACAAGAAATAGAATTGTTATAAATAAAACAAGTATCTTCATGTCTAAAATAGATAATCAGTATAAAAAAAATATAATTTTTTGAAGATGGTTTTAAGTTTTTATTTTTTTTTGTTTCTTATGAAATTATTTAAGGTGTGTACATATATTGTCATATTTATATGTTTCGGTACACTCATATGTTACAAAGTGGTTAATGTTCTTATTAACGTATTTATGGAAATAATCGAAAATTGAGTAAAATAGGTAAGTTAAATTAATCATATATATATATGTTTTGTTTTTGTGATTTTAAAAATGATGATATTTATTTCTAAAATATGTTTTTATATAATTTTAATTATAATTCGCAAGGAAAAGTTAAAGACATGGGTATATCAAATCTGGTATGAACAGATTTTTCACGAAAAAATCAATATAATATGGATATCTTTCCAATAAATGTGAGAGTGGCATATAGTTTTTTAAATATTTTGAAAAAATCGATTGTATCATTGAGCTTTAATTGGTAAGCATTTTTTACTTTGGTACATCTATTATCTTTGTCGTTTTGTATGGTACTAACAATAAATTTTATGACATGTAATAAAGTTCTGAATAAATATCAACGTATTTGTGGTTTGCATCTTCGATCTATCATATACATATTTCAAGACTGTATAAATGTTTTCCTTTTTTTGAATATTACTTATTTTCATCTTTTATGATTCCCCCTCACGGAAATACTATTTAAAGTAGTCAATAAATTTATTGAATGAGCAATTTTTAAACACGTCTATCTAACAGTAGAACAGCCAAGTGTGACAAATTTTTATGTCCATTTTCTCTTTTTTTTTTGGGTTTCCATCAAAAAATATTATGTGATATTTACATATTATATCTCCTTCTATATATCATCAACTTCTTTAAAATTATAACTATATTACCTTCAATAACTTTTGTTTTTTGACAAAAAATATGAAAACAAACTTTTATACTTAAGTAGTAGCCATTGATTATATTATTTTATTGTAAGATCACATCCTTTTCCAGTATGGGATTGTCTTGAGTCAAAAAACAAAGAGATAACTATATAATTAACGCCATTAATCGTTACTAATTAATAAAAAATTTCAAAATAATTTCAAAAATATCTAGATATTGATTCTTTTAATTATAACAATATTTTCTATTAATTAGGATTGACTACTTGCTTTGACTCATGTATTATATCAATTTTCTTACAGAATATTTCTTTAATAATACTAATTTAATTTTACATTATCCTATACATTACAACCTATATTTATCCTCTATAAATTAGTTAAAAATATACAATTTAATTATGATAAATTAAATTATAACATTAATATCAACAGTATAATCAAAAAAACGAATAACTAATTTATCAGAACATATTTTTTAAAGAATAAATATTTTTCATTAATTTAATAATTTACAGTGCTGTCACAAAAAATCACTTACAATTTTCAATAATGAATTTGTGTATTTGACTTATGATATTACAGTGAACTAGTTTTATATGTTTATAAAGTTGCCACTATTACATCTAGTACGATATATTTCACAGTTTTTTATAGTTTGTTTATTTATTTTTTAGAAGATTCTTTTGTCATCCTTGGTATCAACAAAATTACTATCGATGATAAATTGGAGGAGTTGAGTTTAATAAAATAAAATTAATAAATAAAGTATCGGAGTTCTAAATTGCAAGAAAAAAAAAACACTTCTATTTGTTTCACCCTAAACACAAAAAGACAATTGTTGTCAAAAATATGATTAATAGGTTGCATTAAGAAATATGTGGTAGTGAAGATCTTCTTTCCGTCATATATCTGTATATATATATATACACATAATATATGTTATTTTGTATGCTTCTATATTTCTCATATAATTACCTTTACTCCAATTTTCAGATCTCTCAATTTTATTATAGAAGACAATAAGACAATGATAATAACACATTGATTGGACACTTTCGTGATTGGGAACCAATGCGAGGATCGTAGCACTGACTCCTTTCGATAGGATTCATAAATATAGAAATACTGAACCGCTGTGATGATATCACAACCAAACAATGAATTTTACTTGAATAGAAAAGATAACTACCGCGAATAAGCTTAATAGAACATGTAGGTTTTAAAATATAATACTTTAATATTTTGAATTGTATGCTTCCACTAAGATTGTAAGAAACTAAATGAAATAAAGTTTAATCCTTGATTTCATACCAAGTGCACTGACAAAAATATAGTCTACATCTCGCGACATACTTGTTCTTTCTAAGACAAGCTCTTGTACAGTCAAAACAATAACCTATCTGGGTCCTATTTTTAAAATCAGATAGTTCAAGATGTTCATCCAGCAGAAATGGTTCGATTAATTGGAAGTCAGTTGGCGAACTTGCTCCTAGATTGGAAGATTCGATTCCCTCTTTTGAATAAGATTTTTCCATACTTGTTGATGTACCTATAAAATTTCAAAACATATGTCAAATTGATATTTCAGTAAACATTATAAATACAAGACGAAATAAATAAATTTTGACTTACAAGACGAAACAAGAAATAGAATTGTTATAAATAAAACAAGTATCTTCATGTCTAAAATAGATAATCAGTATAAAAAAAATATTTTTTTTGCAGATGGTTTTAAGTTTTTATTTTATTTTGTTTCTTATGAAATTATTTAAGGTGTGTACATATACTGTCATATTTATATGTTTCGGTACACTCATATGTTACAAAGTGGTTAATGTTCTTATTAACGTATTTATGGAAATAATTGAAAATTGAGTAAATTAGGTAAGTTAAATAAATCATATATATACATTTTGTTTTTGTGATTTTAAAAACGATGATATTTATTTCTAAAATATGTTTTATATAATTTTAATTATAATTCGCAAGGAAAAGTTACAGACATGGGTATATCAAATCTGGTATGAACAGATTTTTCACGAAAAGATTAATAGAATATGGATATCTTTCCAATAAATGTGAGAGTGGCATATGGTTTTTTTAATATTTTGAAAAAATCGATTGTATCATTGAGCTTTAATTGGTAAGCATTTTTTTCTCTGGTACGTCTATTATCTTTGTCGTTTTGTATGGTACTAACAATAAATTTTATGACATGTAATAAAGTTCTGAATAAATATCAACGTATTTGTGGTTTGCATCTTCGATCTATCATATACATATTTCAAGGCTGTATAAATGTTTTCCTTTTTTTGAATATTACTTATTTTCATCTTTTATGTCTCCTCCTCACGGAAATACTATTTAAAGTAGTCAATAGATTTATTGAATGAGCAATTTTTAAACACGTCTATCTAAAAGTAGAATAGCCACGTGTGACAAATTTTTATGTCCATTTTCTCTTTTTTTTTGGGTTTCCATCACAAAATATTGTATGATATTTCACATTATATCTCCTTCTATATATCATCAACTTCTTTAAAATTAAAACTATATTACCTTCAATAACTTTTGTTTTTTGACAAAAAATATGAAAACAAACTTTTATACTTAAGTAATAGCCATTGATTATATTATTTTATTGTAAGATCACATCCTTTTCCAGTATGGGATTTTCTTGAGCCAAAAAACAAAGAGATAACTATATAATTAACGCCATTAATCGTTACTAATTAATAGAAAATATCAAAATAATTTCAAAAATATTTAGATATTGATTCTTGTAATTATAACAATATTTTCTATTAATTAGGATTGACTACTTGCTTTGACTCATGTATTATATCAATTTTCTTACAGAATATTTCTTTAATAATACTAATTTAATTTTACATTATCCTATACATTAGAACCTATATTTATCCTCTATAAATTAGTTAAAAATATACAATTTAATTATGATAAATTAAATTATAACATTAATATCAACAGTATAATCAAAAAAACGAATAACTAATTTATCAGAACATATTTTTTAAAGAATAAATATTTTTCATTAATTTAATAATTTACAGTGCTGTCACAAAAAATCACTTACAATTTTCAATAATGAATTTGTGTATTTGACTTATGATATTACAGTGAACTAGTTTTGTATGTTTATAAAGTTGCCACTATTACATCTAGTACGATATATTTCACATTTTTTTATAGTTTGTTTATTTATTTTTTAGAAGATTCTTTTGTCATCCTTGGTATCAACAAAATTACTATCGATGATAAATTGGAGGAGTTGAGTTTAATAAAATAAAATTAATAAATAAAGTATCGGAGTTCTAAATTGCAAGAAAAAAAAACACTTCTATTTGTTTCACCCTAAACACAAAAAGACAATTGTTGTCAAAAATATGATTAATAGGTTGCATTAAGAAATATGTGGTAGTGAAGATCTTTTTTCCGTCATATATCTGTATATATATATATACACATAATATATGTTATTTTGTATGCTTCTATATTTCTCATATAATTACCTTTACTCCAATTTTCAGATCTCTCAATTTTATTATAGAAGACAATAAGACAATGATAATAACACATTGATTGGATACTTTCGTGATTGGGAACCAATGCGAGGATCGTAGCACTGACTCCTTTCGATAGGATTCATAAATATAGAAATACTGAACCGCTGTGATGATATCACAACCAAACAATGAATTTTACTTGAATAGAAAAGATAACTACCGCGAAGAAGCTTAATGGAACATGTAGGTTTTAAAATATAATACTTTAATATTTTGAATTGTATGCTTCCACTGAGATTGTAAGAAACTAAATGAAATAAAGTTTAATCCTTGATTTCATACCAAGTGCACTGACAAAAATATAGTCTACATCTCGCGACATACTTGTTCTTTCTAAGACAAGCTCTTGTACAGTCAAAACAATAACCTATCTGGGTCCTATTTTTAAAATCAGATAGTTCAAGATGTTCATCCAGCGGAAATGGTTCGATTAATTGGAAGTCAGTTGGCGAACTTGCTCCTAGATTGGAAGATTCGATTCCCTCTTTTGAATAAGATTTTTCCATACTTGTTGATGTACCTATAAAATTTCAAAACATATGTCAAATTGATATTTCAGTAAACATTATAAATACAAGACGAAATAAATAAATTTTGACTTACAAGACGAAACAAGAAATAGAATTGTTATAAATAAAACAAGTATCTTCATGTCTAAAATAGATAATCAGTATAAAAAAAAATATTTTTTTTGCAGATGGTTTTAAGTTTTTATTTTATTTTGTTTCTTATGAAATTATTTAAGGTGTGTACATATACTGTCATATTTATATGTTTCGGTACACTCATATGTTACAAAGTGGTTAATGTTCTTATTAACGTATTTATGGAAATAATTGAAAATTGAGTAAATTAGGTAAGTTAAATAAATCATATATATGTTTTGTTTTTGTGATTTTAAAAATGATGATATTTATTTCTAAAATATGTTTTATATAATTTTAATTATAATTCGCAAGGAAAAGTTACAGACATGGGTATATCAAATCTGGTATGAACAGATTTTTCACGAAAAGATTAATAGAATATGGATATCTTTCCAATAAATGTGAGAGTGGCATATGGTTTTTTTAATATTTTGAAAAAATCGATTGTATCATTGAGCTTTAATTGGTAAGCATTTTTTTCTTTGGTACGTCTATTATCTTTGTCGTTTTGTATGGTACTAACAATAAATTTTATGACATGTAATAAAGTTCTGAATAAATATCAACGTATTTGTGGTTTGCATCTTCGATCTATCATATACATATTTCAAGGCTGTATAAATGTTTTTCTTTTTTTGAATATTACTTATTTTCATCTTTTATGTCTCCTCCTCACGGAAATACTATTTAAAGTAGTCAATAGATTTATTGAATGAGCAATTTTTAAACACGTCTATCTAAAAGTAGAACAGCCACGTGTGACAAATTTTTATGTCCATTTTCTCTTTTTTTTTGGGTTTCCATCACAAAATATTGTATGATATTTCACATTATATCTCCTTCTATATATCATCAACTTCTTTAAAATTAAAACTATATTACCTTCAATAGCTTTTGTTTTTTGACAAAAAATATGAAAATAAACTTTTATACTTAAGTAATAGCCATTGATTATATTATTTTATTGTAAGATCACATCCTTTTCCAGTATGGGATTGTCTTGAGCCAAAAAACAAAGAGATAACTATATAATTAACGCCATTAATCGTTACTAATTAATAGAAAATATCAAAATAATTTCAAAAATATTTAGATATTGATTCTTGTAATTATAACAATATTTTCTATTAATTAGGATTGACTACTTGCTTTGACTCATGTATTATATCAATTTTCTTACAGAATATTTCTTTAATAATACTAATTTAATTTTACATTATCCTATACATTAGAACCTATATTTATCCTCTATAAATTAGTTAAAAATATACAATTTAATTATGATAAATTAAATTATAACATTAATATCAACAGTATAATCAAAAAAACGAATAACTAATTTATCAGAACATATTTTTTAAAGAATAAATATTTTTCATTAATTTAATAATTTACAGTGCTGTCACAAAAAATCACTTACAATTTTCAATAATGAATTTGTGTATTTGACTTATGATATTACAGTGAACTAGTTTTGTATGTTTATAAAGTTGCCACTATTACATCTAGTACGATATATTTCACATTTTTTTATAGTTTGTTTATTTATTTTTTAGAAGATTCTTTTGTCATCCTTGGTATCAACAAAATTACTATCGATGATAAATTGGAGGAGTTGAGTTTAATAAAATAAAATTAATAAATAAAGTATCGGAGTTCTAAATTGCAAGAAAAAAAAACACTTCTATTTGTTTCACCCTAAACACAAAAAGACAATTGTTGTCAAAAATATGATTAATAGGTTGCATTAAGAAATATGTGGTAGTGAAGATCTTCTTTCCGTCATATATCTGTATATATATATATACACATAATATATGTTATTTTGTATGCTTCTATATTTCTCATATAATTACCTTTACTCCAATTTTCAGATCTCTCAATTTTATTATAGAAGACAATAAGACAATGATAATAACACATTGATTGGACACTTTCGTGATTGGGAACAAATGCGAGGATCGTAGCACTGACTCCTTTCGATAGGATTCATAAATATAGAAATACTGAACCGCTGTGATGATATCACAACCAAACAATGAATTTTACTTGAATAGAAAAGATAACTACCGCAAAGAAGCTTAATGGAACATGTAGGTTTTAAAATATAATACTTTAATATTTTGAATTGTATGCTTCCACTGAGATTGTAAGAAACTAAATGAAATAAAGTTTAATCCTTGATTTCATACCAAGTGCACTGACAAAAATATAGTCTACATCTCGCGACATACTTGTTCTTTCTAAGACAAGCTCTTGTACAGTCAAAACAATAACCTATCTGGGTCCTATTTTTAAAATCAGATAGTTCAAGATGTTCATCCAGCGGAAATGGTTCGATTAATTGGAAGTCAGTTGGCGAACTTGCTCCTAGATTGGAAGATTCGATTCCCTCTTTTGAATAAGATTTTTCCATACTTGTTGATGTACCTATAAAATTTCAAAACATATGTCAAATTGATATTCAGTAAACATTATAAATACAAGACGAAATAAATAAATTTTGACTTACAAGACGAAACAAGAAATAGAATTGTTATAAATAAAACAAGTATCTTCATGTCTAAAATAGATAATCAGTATAAAAAAAAATATTTTTTTTGCAGATGGTTTTAAGTTTTTATTTTATTTTGTTTCTTATGAAATTATTTAAGGTGTGTACATATACTGTCATATTTATATGTTTCGGTACACTCATATGTTACAAAATGGTTAATGTTCTTATTAACGTATTTATGGAAATAATTGAAAATTGAGTAAATTAGGTAAGTTAAATAAATCATATATATACGTTTTGTTTTTGTGATTTTAAAAACGATGATATTTATTTCTAAAATATGTTTTATATAATTTTAATTATAATTCGCAAGGAAAAGTTACAGACATGGGTATATCAAATCTGGTATGAACAGATTTTTCACGAAAAGATTAATAGAATATGGATATCTTTCCAATAAATGTGAGAGTGGCATATGGTTTTTTTAATATTTTGAAAAAATCGATTGTATCATTGAGCTTTAATTGGTAAGCATTTTTTTCTCTGGTACGTCTATTATCTTTGTCGTTTTGTATGGTACTAACAATAAATTTTATGACATGTAATAAAGTTCTGAATAAATATCAACGTATTTGTGGTTTGCATCTTCGATCTATCATATACATATTTCAAGACTGTATAAATGTTTTCCTTTTTTTGAATATTACTTATTTTCATCTTTTATGTCTCCTCCTCACGGAAATACTATTTAAAGTAGTCAATAGATTTATTGAATGAGCAATTTTTAAACACGTCTATCTAAAAGTAGAACAGCCACGTGTGACAAATTTTTATGTCCATTTTCTCTTTTTTTTTTGGGTTTCCATCACAAAATATTGTATGATATTTCACATTATATCTCCTTCTATATATCATCAACTTCTTTAAAATTAAAACTATATTACCTTCAATAACTTTTGTTTTTTGACAAAAAATATGAAAACAAACTTTTATACTTAAGTAATAGCCATTGATTATATTATTTTATTGTAAGATCACATCCTTTTCCAGTATGGGATTGTCTTGAGCCAAAAAACAAAGAGATAACTATATAATTAACGCCATTAATCGTTACTAATTAATAGAAAATATCAAAATAATTTCAAAAATATTTAGATATTGATTCTTGTAATTATAACAATATTTTCTATTAATTAGGATTGACTACTTGCTTTGACTCATGTATTATATCAATTTTCTTACAGAATATTTCTTTAATAATACTAATTTAATTTTACATTATCCTATACATTAGAACCTATATTTATCCTCTATAAATTAGTTAAAAATATACAATTTAATTATGATAAATTAAATTATAACATTAATATCAACAGTATAATCAAAAAAATGAATAACTAATTTATCAGAACATATTTTTTAAAGAATAAATATTTTTCATTAATTTAATAATTTACAGTGCTGTCACAAAAAATCACTTACAATTTTCAATAATGAATTTGTGTATTTGACTTATGATATTACAGTGAACTAGTTTTGTATGTTTATAAAGTTGCCACTATTACATCTAGTACGATATATTTCACATTTTTTTATAGTTTGTTTATTTATTTTTTAGAAGATTCTTTTGTCATCCTTGGTATCAACAAAATTACTATCGATGATAAATTGGAGGAGTTGAGTTTAATAAAATAAAATTAATAAATAAAGTATCGGAGTTCTAAATTGCAAGAAAAAAAAACACTTCTATTTGTTTCACCCTAAACACAAAAAGACAATTGTTGTCAAAAATATGATTAATAGGTTGCATTAAGAAATATGTGGTAGTGAAGATCTTCTTTCCGTCATATATCTGTATATATATATATACACATAATATATGTTATTTTGTATGCTTCTATATTTCTCATATAATTACCTTTACTCCAATTTTCAGATCTCTCAATTTTATTATAGAAGACAATAAGACAATGATAATAACACATTGATTGGATACTTTCGTGATTGGGAACCAATGCGAGGATCGTAGCACTGACTCCTTTCGATAGGATTCATAAATATAGAAATACTGAACCGCTGTGATGATATAACAACCAAACAATGAATTTTACTTGAATAGAAAAGATAACTACCGCGAAGAAGCTTAATGGAACATGTAGGTTTTAAAATATAATACTTTAATATTTTGAATTGTATGCTTCCACTGAGATTGTAAGAAACTAAATGAAATAAAGTTTAATCCTTGATTTCATACCAAGTGCACTGACAAAAATATAGTCTACATCTCGCGATATACTTGTTCTTTCTAAGACAAGCTCTTGTACAGTCAAAACAATAACCTATCTGGGTCCTATTTTTAAAATCAGATAGTTCAAGATGTTCATCCAGCGGAAATGGTTCGATTAATTGGAAGTCAGTTGGCGAACTTGCTCCTAGATTGGAAGATTCGATTCCCTCTTTTGAATAAGATTTTTCCATACTTGTTGATGTACCTATAAAATTTCAAAACATATGTCAAATTGATATTTCAGTAAACATTATAAATACAAGACGAAATAAATAAATTTTGACTTACAAGACGAAACAAGAAATAGAATTGTTATAAATAAAACAAGTATCTTCATGTCTAAAATAGATAATCAGTATAAAAAAAAATATTTTTTTTGCAGATGTTTTTAAGTTTTTATTTTATTTTGTTTCTTATGAAATTATTTAAGGTGTGTACATATACTGTCATATTTATATGTTTCGGTACACTCATATGTTACAAAGTGGTTAATGTTCTTATTAACGTATTTATGGAAATAATTGAAAATTGAGTAAATTAGGTAAGTTAAATAAATCATATATATGTTTTGTTTTTGTGATTTTAAAAATGATGATATTTATTTCTAAAATATGTTTTATATAATTTTAATTATAATTCGCAAGGAAAAGTTACAGACATGGGTATATCAAATCTGGTATGAACAGATTTTTCACGAAAAGATTAATAGAATATGGATATCTTTCCAATAATTGTGAGAGTGGCATATGGTTTTTTTAATATTTTGAAAAAATCGATTGTATCATTGAGCTTTAATTGGTAAGCATTTTTTTCTTTGGTACGTCTATTATCTTTGTCGTTTTGTATGGTACTAACAATAAATTTTATGACATGTAATAAAGTTCTGAATAAATATCAACGTATTTGTGGTTTGCATCTTCGATCTATCATATACATATTTCAAGGCTGTATAAATGTTTTCCTTTTTTTGAATATTACTTATTTTCATCTTTTATGTCTCCTCCTCACGGAAATACTATTTAAAGTAGTCAATAGATTTATTGAATGAGCAATTTTTAAACACGTCTATCTAAAAGTAGAACAGCCACGTGTGACAAATTTTTATGTCCATTTTCTCTTTTTTTTTGGGTTTCCATCACAAAATATTGTATGATATTTCACATTATATCTCCTTCTATATATCATCAACTTCTTTAAAATTAAAACTATATTACCTTCAATAACTTTTGTTTTTTGACAAAAAATATGAAAACAAACTTTTATACTTAAGTAATAGCCATTGATTATATTATTTTATTGTAAGATCACATCCTTTTCCAGTATGGGATTGTCTTGAGCCAAAAAACAAAGAGATAACTATATAATTAACGCCATTAATCGTTACTAATTAATAGAAAATATCAAAATAATTTCAAAAATATTTAGATATTGATTCTTGTAATTATAACAATATTTTCTATTAATTAGGATTGACTACTTGCTTTGACTCATGTATTATATCAATTTTCTTATAGAATATTTCTTTAATAATACTAATTTAATTTTACATTATCCTATACATTAGAACCTATATTTATCCTCTATAAATTAGTTAAAAATATACAATTTAATTATGATAAATTAAATTATAACATTAATATCAACAGTATAATCAAAAAAACGAATAACTAATTTATCAGAACATATTTTTTTAAAGAATAAATATTTTTCATTAATTTAATAATTTACAGTGCTGTCACAAAAAATCACTTACAATTTTCAATAATGAATTTGTGTATTTGACTTATGATATTACAGTGAACTAGTTTTGTATGTTTATAAAGTTGCCACTATTACATCTAGTACGATATATTTCACATTTTTTTATAGTTTGTTTATTTATTTTTTAGAAGATTCTTTTGTCATCCTTGGTATCAACAAAATTAATATCGATGATAAATTGGAGGAGTTGAGTTTAATAAAATAAAATTAATAAATAAAGTATCGGAGTTCTAAATTGCAAGAAAAAAAAACACTTCTATTTGTTTCACCCTAAACACAAAAAGACAATTGTTGTCAAAAATATGATTAATAGGTTGCATTAAGAAATATGTGGTAGTGAAGATCTTCTTTCCGTCATATATCTGTATATATATATATACACATAATATATGTTATTTTGTATGCTTCTATATTTCTCATATAATTACCTTTACTCCAATTTTCAGATCTCTCAATTTTATTATAGAAGACAATAAGACAATGATAATAACACATTGATTGGACACTTTCGTGATTGGGAACCAATGCGAGGATCGTAGCACTGACTCCTTTCGATAGGATTCATAAATATAGAAATACTGAACCGCTGTGATGATATCACAACCAAACAATGAATTTTACTTGAATAGAAAAGATAACTACCGCGAAGAAGCTTAATGGAACATGTAGGTTTTAAAATATAATACTTTAATATTTTGAATTGTATGCTTCCACTGAGATTGTAAGAAACTAAATGAAATAAAGTTTAATCCTTGATTTCATACCAAGTGCACTGACAAAAATATAGTCTACATCTCGCGACATACTTGTTCTTTCTAAGACAAGCTCTTGTACAGTCAAAACAATAACCTATCTGGGTCCTATTTTTAAAATCAGATAGTTCAAGATGTTCATCCAGCGGAAATGGTTCGATTAATTGGAAGTCAGTTGGCGAACTTGCTCCTAGATTGGAAGATTCGATTCCCTCTTTTGAATAAGATTTTTCCATACTTGTTGATGTACCTATAAAATTTCAAAACATATGTCAAATTGATATTTCAGTAAACATTATAAATACAAGACGAAATAAATAAATTTTGACTTACAAGACGAAACAAGAAATAGAATTGTTATAAATAAAACAAGTATCTTCATGTCTAAAATAGATAATCAGTATAAAAAAAAATATTTTTTTTGCAGATGGTTTTAAGTTTTTATTTTATTTTGTTTCTTATGAAATTATTTAAGGTGTGTACATATACTGTCATATTTATATGTTTCGGTACACTCATATGTTACAAAATGGTTAATGTTCTTATTAACGTATTTATGGAAATAATTGAAAATTGAGTAAATTAGGTAAGTTAAATAAATCATATATATACGTTTTGTTTTTGTGATTTTAAAAACGATGATATTTATTTCTAAAATATGTTTTATATAATTTTAATTATAATTCGCAAGGAAAAGTTACAGACATGGGTATATCAAATCTGGTATGAACAGATTTTTCACGAAAAGATTAATAGAATATGGATATCTTTCCAATAAATGTGAGAGTGGCATATGGTTTTTTTAATATTTTGAAAAAATCGATTGTATCATTGAGCTTTAATTGGTAAGCATTTTTTTCTCTGGTACGTCTATTATCTTTGTCGTTTTGTATGGTACTAACAATAAATTTTATGACATGTAATAAAGTTCTGAATAAATATCAACGTATTTGTGGTTTGCATCTTCGATCTATCATATACATATTTCAAGACTGTATAAATGTTTTCCTTTTTTTGAATATTACTTATTTTCATCTTTTATGTCTCCTCCTCACGGAAATACTATTTAAAGTAGTCAATAGATTTATTGAATGAGCAATTTTTAAACACGTCTATCTAAAAGTAGAACAGCCACGTGTGACAAATTTTTATGTCCATTTTCTCTTTTTTTTTTGGGTTTCCATCACAAAATATTGTATGATATTTCACATTATATCTCCTTCTATATATCATCAACTTCTTTAAAATTAAAACTATATTACCTTCAATAACTTTTGTTTTTTGACAAAAAATATGAAAACAAACTTTTATACTTAAGTAATAGCCATTGATTATATTATTTTATTGTAAGATCACATCCTTTTCCAGTATGGGATTGTCTTGAGCCAAAAAACAAAGAGATAACTATATAATTAACGCCATTAATCGTTACTAATTAATAGAAAATATCAAAATAATTTCAAAAATATTTAGATATTGATTCTTGTAATTATAACAATATTTTCTATTAATTAGGATTGACTACTTGCTTTGACTCATGTATTATATCAATTTTCTTACAGAATATTTCTTTAATAATACTAATTTAATTTTACATTATCCTATACATTAGAACCTATATTTATCCTCTATAAATTAGTTAAAAATATACAATTTAATTATGATAAATTAAATTATAACATTAATATCAACAGTATAATCAAAAAAATGAATAACTAATTTATCAGAACATATTTTTTAAAGAATAAATATTTTTCATTAATTTAATAATTTACAGTGCTGTCACAAAAAATCACTTACAATTTTCAATAATGAATTTGTGTATTTGACTTATGATATTACAGTGAACTAGTTTTGTATGTTTATAAAGTTGCCACTATTACATCTAGTACGATATATTTCACATTTTTTTATAGTTTGTTTATTTATTTTTTAGAAGATTCTTTTGTCATCCTTGGTATCAACAAAATTACTATCGATGATAAATTGGAGGAGTTGAGTTTAATAAAATAAAATTAATAAATAAAGTATCGGAGTTCTAAATTGCAAGAAAAAAAAACACTTCTATTTGTTTCACCCTAAACACAAAAAGACAATTGTTGTCAAAAATATGATTAATAGGTTGCATTAAGAAATATGTGGTAGTGAAGATCTTCTTTCCGTCATATATCTGTATATATATATATACACATAATATATGTTATTTTGTATGCTTCTATATTTCTCATATAATTACCTTTACTCCAATTTTCAGATCTCTCAATTTTATTATAGAAGACAATAAGACAATGATAATAACACATTGATTGGATACTTTCGTGATTGGGAACCAATGCGAGGATCGTAGCACTGACTCCTTTCGATAGGATTCATAAATATAGAAATACTGAACCGCTGTGATGATATCACAACCAAACAATGAATTTTACTTGAATAGAAAACATAACTACCGCGAAGAAGCTTAATGGAACATGTAGGTTTTAAAATATAATACTTTAATATTTTGAATTGTATGCTTCCACTGAGATTGTAAGAAACTAAATGAAATAAAGTTTAATCCTTGATTTCATACCAAGTGCACTGACAAAAATATAGTCTACATCTCGCGACATACTTGTTCTTTCTAAGACAAGCTCTTGTACAGTCAAAACAATAACCTATCTGGGTCCTATTTTTAAAATCAGATAGTTCAAGATGTTCATCCAGCGGAAATGGTTCGATTAATTGGAAGTCAGTTGGCGAACTTGCTCCTAGATTGGAAGATTCGATTCCCTCTTTTGAATAAGATTTTTCCATACTTGTTGATGTACCTATAAAATTTCAAAACATATGTCAAATTGATATTTCAGTAAACATTATAAATACAAGACGAAATAAATAAATTTTGACTTACAAGACGAAACAAGAAATAGAATTGTTATAAATAAAACAAGTATCTTCATGTCTAAAATAGATAATCAGTATAAAAAAAAATATTTTTTTTGCAGATGGTTTTAAGTTTTTATTTTATTTTGTTTCTTATGAAATTATTTAAGGTGTGTACATATACTGTCATATTTATATGTTTCGGTACACTCATATGTTACAAAGTGGTTAATGTTCTTATTAACGTATTTATGGAAATAATTGAAAATTGAGTAAATTAGGTAAGTTAAATAAATTATATATATACGTTTTGTTTTTGTGATTTTAAAAATGATGATATTTATTTCTAAAATATGTTTTATATAATTTTAATTATAATTCGCAAGGAAAAGTTACAGACATGGGTATATCAAATCTGGTATGAACAGATTTTTCACGAAAAGATTAATAGAATATGGATATCTTTCCAATAAATGTGAGAGTGGCATATGGTTTTTTTAATATTTTGAAAAAATCGATTGTATCATTGAGCTTTAATTGGTAAGCATTTTTTTCTTTGGTACGTCTATTATCTTTGTCGTTTTGTATGGTACTAACAATAAATTTTATGACATGTAATAAAGTTCTGAATAAATATCAATGTATTTGTGGTTTGCATCTTCGATCTATCATATACATATTTCAAGGCTGTATAAATGTTTTCTTTTTTTTGAATATTACTTATTTTCATCTTTTATGTCTCCTCCTCACGGAAATACTATTTAAAGTAGTCAATAGATTTATTGAATGAGCAATTTTTAAACACGTCTATCTAAAAGTAGAACAGCCACGTGTGACAAATTTTTATGTCCATTTTCTCTTTTTTTTTGGGTTTCCATCACAAAATATTGTATGATATTTCACATTATATCTCCTTCTATATATCATCAACTTCTTTAAAATTAAAACTATATTACCTTCAATAACTTTTGTTTTTTGACAAAAAATATGAAAACAAACTTTTATACTTAAGTAATAGCCATTGATTATATTATTTTATTGTAAGATCACATCCTTTTCCAGTATGGGATTGTCTTGAGCCAAAAAACAAAGAGATAACTATATAATTAACGCCATTAATCGTTACTAATTAATAGAAAATATCAAAATAATTTCAAAAATATTTAGATATTGATTCTTGTAATTATAACAATATTTTCTATTAATTAGGATTGACTACTTGCTTTGACTCATGTATTATATCAATTTTCTTACAGAATATTTCTTTAATAATACTAATTTAATTTTACATTATCCTATACATTAGAACCTATATTTATCCTCTATAAATTAGTTAAAAATATACAATTTAATTATGATAAATTAAATTATAACATTAATATCAACAGTATAATCAAAAAACGAATAACTAATTTATCAGAACATATTTTTTAAAGAATAAATATTTTTCATTAATTTAATAATTTACAGTGCTGGCACAAAAAATCACTTACAATTTTCAATAATGAATTTGTGTATTTGACTTATGATATTACAGTGAACTAGTTTTGTATGTTTATAAAGTTGCCACTATTACATCTAGTACGATATATTTCACATTTTTTTATAGTTTGTTTATTTATTTTTTAGAAGATTCTTTTGTCATCCTTGGTATCAACAAAATTACTATCGATGATAAATTGGAGGAGTTGAGTTTAATAAAATAAAATTAATAAATAAAGTATCGGAGTTCTAAATTGCAAGAAAAAAAAACACTTCTATTTGTTTCACCCTAAACACAAAAAGACAATTGTTGTCAAAAATATGATTAATAGGTTGCATTAAGAAATATGTGGTAGTGAAGATCTTCTTTCCGTCATATATCTGTATATATATATATACACATAATATATGTTATTTTGTATGCTTCTATATTTCTCATATAATTACCTTTACTCCAATTTTCAGATCTCTCAATTTTATTATAGAAGACAATAAGACAATGATAATAACACATTGATTGGATACTTTCGTGATTGGGAACCAATGCGAGGATCGTAGCACTGACTCCTTTCGATAGGATTCATAAATATAGAAATACTGAACCGCTGTGATGATATCACAACCAAACAATGAATTTTACTTGAATAGAAAAGATAACTACCGCAAAGAAGCTTAATGGAACATGTAGGTTTTAAAATATAATACTTTAATATTTTGAATTGTATGCTTCCACTGAGATTGTAAGAAACTAAATGAAATAAAGTTTAATCCTTGATTTCATACCAAGTGCACTGACAAAAATATAGTCTACATCTCGCGACATACTTGTTCTTTCTAAGACAAGCTCTTGTACAGTCAAAACAATAACCTATCTGGGTCCTATTTTTAAAATCAGATAGTTCAAGATGTTCATCCAGCGGAAATGGTTCGATTAATTGGAAGTCAGTTGGCGAACTTGCTCCTAGATTGGAAGATTCGATTCCCTCTTTTGAATAAGATTTTTCCATACTTGTTGATGTACCTATAAAATTTCAAAACATATGTCAAATTGATATTTCAGTAAACATTATAAATACAAGACGAAATAAATAAATTTTGACTTACAAGACGAAACAAGAAATAGAATTGTTATAAATAAAACAAGTATCTTCATGTCTAAAATAGATAATCAGTATAAAAAAAAATATTTTTTTTGCAGATGGTTTTAAGTTTTTATTTTATTTTGTTTCTTATGAAATTATTTAAGGTGTGTACATATACTGTCATATTTATATGTTTCGGTACACTCATATGTTACAAAGTGGTTAATGTTCTTATTAACGTATTTATGGAAATAATTGAAAATTGAGTAAATTAGGTAAGTTAAATAAATTATATATATACGTTTTGTTTTTGTGATTTTAAAAATGATGATATTTATTTCTAAAATATGTTTTATATAATTTTAATTATAATTCGCAAGGAAAAGTTACAGACATGGGTATATCAAATCTGGTATGAACAGATTTTTCACGAAAAGATTAATAGAATATGGATATCTTTCCAATAAATGTGAGAGTGGCATATGGTTTTTTTAATATTTTGAAAAAATCGATTGTATCATTGAGCTTTAATTGGTAAGCATTTTTTTCTTTGGTACGTCTATTATCTTTGTCGTTTTGTATGGTACTAACAATAAATTTTATGACATGTAATAAAGTTCTGAATAAATATCAATGTATTTGTGGTTTGCATCTTCGATCTATCATATACATATTTCAAGGCTGTATAAATGTTTTCTTTTTTTTGAATATTACTTATTTTCATCTTTTATGTCTCCTCCTCACGGAAATACTATTTAAAGTAGTCAATAGATTTATTGAATGAGCAATTTTTAAACACGTCTATCTAAAAGTAGAACAGCCACGTGTGACAAATTTTTATGTCCATTTTCTCTTTTTTTTTGGGTTTCCATCACAAAATATTGTATGATATTTCACATTATATCTCCTTCTATATATCATCAACTTCTTTAAAATTAAAACTATATTACCTTCAATAACTTTTGTTTTTTGACAAAAAATATGAAAACAAACTTTTATACTTAAGTAATAGCCATTGATTATATTATTTTATTGTAAGATCACATCCTTTTCCAGTATGGGATTGTCTTGAGCCAAAAAACAAAGAGATAACTATATAATTAACGCCATTAATCGTTACTAATTAATAGAAAATATCAAAATAATTTCAAAAATATTTAGATATTGATTCTTGTAATTATAACAATATTTTCTATTAATTAGGATTGACTACTTGCTTTGACTCATGTATTATATCAATTTTCTTACAGAATATTTCTTTAATAATACTAATTTAATTTTACATTATCCTATACATTAGAACCTATATTTATCCTCTATAAATTAGTTAAAAATATACAATTTAATTATGATAAATTAAATTATAACATTAATATCAACAGTATAATCAAAAAACGAATAACTAATTTATCAGAACATATTTTTTAAAGAATAAATATTTTTCATTAATTTAATAATTTACAGTGCTGGCACAAAAAATCACTTACAATTTTCAATAATGAATTTGTGTATTTGACTTATGATATTACAGTGAACTAGTTTTGTATGTTTATAAAGTTGCCACTATTACATCTAGTACGATATATTTCACATTTTTTTATAGTTTGTTTATTTATTTTTTAGAAGATTCTTTTGTCATCCTTGGTATCAACAAAATTACTATCGATGATAAATTGGAGGAGTTGAGTTTAATAAAATAAAATTAATAAATAAAGTATCGGAGTTCTAAATTGCAAGAAAAAAAAACACTTCTATTTGTTTCACCCTAAACACAAAAAGACAATTGTTGTCAAAAATATGATTAATAGGTTGCATTAAGAAATATGTGGTAGTGAAGATCTTCTTTCCGTCATATATCTGTATATATATATATACACATAATATATGTTATTTTGTATGCTTCTATATTTCTCATATAATTACCTTTACTCCAATTTTCAGATCTCTCAATTTTATTATAGAAGACAATAAGACAATGATAATAACACATTGATTGGACACTTTCGTGATTGGGAACAAATGCGAGGATCGTAGCACTGACTCCTTTCGATAGGATTCATAAATATAGAAATACTGAACCGCTGTGATGATATCACAACCAAACAATGAATTTTACTTGAATAGAAAAGATAACTACCGCAAAGAAGCTTAATGGAACATGTAGGTTTTAAAATATAATACTTTAATATTTTGAATTGTATGCTTCCACTGAGATTGTAAGAAACTAAATGAAATAAAGTTTAATCCTTGATTTCATACCAAGTGCACTGACAAAAATATAGTCTACATCTCGCGACATACTTGTTCTTTCTAAGACAAGCTCTTGTACAGTCAAAACAATAACCTATCTGGGTCCTATTTTTAAAATCAGATAGTTCAAGATGTTCATCCAGCGGAAATGGTTCGATTAATTGGAAGTCAGTTGGCGAACTTGCTCCTAGATTGGAAGATTCGATTCCCTCTTTTGAATAAGATTTTTCCATACTTGTTGATGTACCTATAAAATTTCAAAACATATGTCAAATTGATATTTCAGTAAACATTATAAATACAAGACGAAATAAATAAATTTTGACTTACAAGACGAAACAAGAAATAGAATTGTTATAAATAAAACAAGTATCTTCATGTCTAAAATAGATAATCAGTATAAAAAATAATATTTTTTTTGCAGATGGTTTTAAGTTTTTATTTTATTTTGTTTCTTATGAAATTATTTAAGGTGTGTACATATACTGTCATATTTATATGTTTCGGTACACTCATATGTTACAAAATGGTTAATGTTCTTATTAACGTATTTATGGAAATAATTGAAAATTGAGTAAATTAGGTAAGTTAAATAAATCATATATATACGTTTTGTTTTTGTGATTTTAAAAACGATGATATTTATTTCTAAAATATGTTTTATATAATTTTAATTATAATTCGCAAGGAAAAGTTACAGACATGGGTATATCAAATCTGGTATGAACAGATTTTTCACGAAAAGATTAATAGAATATGGATATCTTTCCAATAAATGTGAGAGTGGCATATGGTTTTTTTAATATTTTGAAAAAATCGATTGTATCATTGAGCTTTAATTGGTAAGCATTTTTTTCTCTGGTACGTCTATTATCTTTGTCGTTTTGTATGGTACTAACAATAAATTTTATGACATGTAATAAAGTTCTGAATAAATATCAACGTATTTGTGGTTTGCATCTTCGATCTATCATATACATATTTCAAGGCTGTATAAATGTTTTCCTTTTTTTGAATATTACTTATTTTCATCTTTTATGTCTCCTCCTCACGGAAATACTATTTAAAGTAGTCAATAGATTTATTGAATGAGCAATTTTTAAACACGTCTATCTAAAAGTAGAACAGCCACGTGTGACAAATTTTTATGTCCATTTTCTCTTTTTTTTTGGGTTTCCATCACAAAATATTGTATGATATTTCACATTATATCTCCTTCTATATATCATCAACTTCTTTAAAATTAAAACTATATTACCTTCAATAACTTTTGTTTTTTGACAAAAAATATGAAAACAAACTTTTATACTTAAGTAATAGCCATTGATTATATTATTTTATTGTAAGATCACATCCTTTTCCAGTATGGGATTGTCTTGAGCCAAAAAACAAAGAGATAACTATATAATTAACGCCATTAATCGTTACTAATTAATAGAAAATATCAAAATAATTTCAAAAATATTTAGATATTGATTCTTGTAATTATAACAATATTTTCTATTAATTAGGATTGACTACTTGCTTTGACTCATGTATTATATCAATTTTCTTATAGAATATTTCTTTAATAATACTAATTTAATTTTACATTATCCTATACATTAGAACCTATATTTATCCTCTATAAATTAGTTAAAAATATACAATTTAATTATGATAAATTAAATTATAACATTAATATCAACAGTATAATCAAAAAAACGAATAACTAATTTATCAGAACATATTTTTTTAAAGAATAAATATTTTTCATTAATTTAATAATTTACAGTGCTGTCACAAAAAATCACTTACAATTTTCAATAATGAATTTGTGTATTTGACTTATGATATTACAGTGAACTAGTTTTGTATGTTTATAAAGTTGCCACTATTACATCTAGTACGATATATTTCACATTTTTTTATAGTTTGTTTATTTATTTTTTAGAAGATTCTTTTGTCATCCTTGGTATCAACAAAATTACTATCGATGATAAATTGGAGGAGTTGAGTTTAATAAAATAAAATTAATAAATAAAGTATCGGAGTTCTAAATTGCAAGAAAAAAAAACACTTCTATTTGTTTCACCCTAAACACAAAAAGACAATTGTTGTCAAAAATATGATTAATAGGTTGCATTAAGAAATATGTGGTAGTGAAGATCTTCTTTCCGTCATATATCTGTATATATATATATACACATAATATATGTTATTTTGTATGCTTCTATATTTCTCATATAATTACCTTTACTCCAATTTTCAGATCTCTCAATTTTATTATAGAAGACAATAAGACAATGATAATAACACATTGATTGGACACTTTCGTGATTGGGAACAAATGCGAGGATCGTAGCACTGACTCCTTTCGATAGGATTCATAAATATAGAAATACTGAACCGCTGTGATGATATCACAACCAAACAATGAATTTTACTTGAATAGAAAAGATAACTACCGCAAAGAAGCTTAATGGAACATGTAGGTTTTAAAATATAATACTTTAATATTTTGAATTGTATGCTTCCACTGAGATTGTAAGAAACTAAATGAAATAAAGTTTAATCCTTGATTTCATACCAAGTGCACTGACAAAAATATAGTCTACATCTCGCGACATACTTGTTCTTTCTAAGACAAGCTCTTGTACAGTCAAAACAATAACCTATCTGGGTCCTATTTTTAAAATCAGATAGTTCAAGATGTTCATCCAGCGGAAATGGTTCGATTAATTGGAAGTCAGTTGGCGAACTTGCTCCTAGATTGGAAGATTCGATTCCCTCTTTTGAATAAGATTTTTCCATACTTGTTGATGTACCTATAAAATTTCAAAACATATGTCAAATTGATATTTCAGTAAACATTATAAATACAAGACGAAATAAATAAATTTTGACTTACAAGACGAAACAAGAAATAGAATTGTTATAAATAAAACAAGTATCTTCATGTCTAAAATAGATAATCAGTATAAAAAATAATATTTTTTTTGCAGATGGTTTTAAGTTTTTATTTTATTTTGTTTCTTATGAAATTATTTAAGGTGTGTACATATACTGTCATATTTATATGTTTCGGTACACTCATATGTTACAAAATGGTTAATGTTCTTATTAACGTATTTATGGAAATAATTGAAAATTGAGTAAATTAGGTAAGTTAAATAAATCATATATATACGTTTTGTTTTTGTGATTTTAAAAACGATGATATTTATTTCTAAAATATGTTTTATATAATTTTAATTATAATTCGCAAGGAAAAGTTACAGACATGGGTATATCAAATCTGGTATGAACAGATTTTTCACAAAAAGATTAATAGAATATGGATATCTTTCCAATAAATGTGAGAGTGGCATATGGTTTTTTTAATATTTTGAAAAAATCGATTGTATCATTGAGCTTTAATTGGTAAGCATTTTTTTCTCTGGTACGTCTATTATCTTTGTCGTTTTGTATGGTACTAACAATAAATTTTATGACATGTAATAAAGTTCTGAATAAATATCAACGTATTTGTGGTTTGCATCTTCGATCTATCATATACATATTTCAAGACTGTATAAATGTTTTCCTTTTTTTGAATATTACTTATTTTCATCTTTTATGTCTCCTCCTCACGGAAATACTATTTAAAGTAGTCAATAGATTTATTGAATGAGCAATTTTTAAACACGTCTATCTAAAAGTAGAACAGCCACGTGTGACAAATTTTTATGTCCATTTTCTCTTTTTTTTTGGGTTTCCATCACAAAATATTGTATGATATTTCACATTATATCTCCTTCTATATATCATCAACTTCTTTAAAATTAAAACTATATTACCTTCAATAACTTTTGTTTTTTGACAAAAAATATGAAAACAAACTTTTATACTTAAGTAATAGCCATTGATTATATTATTTTATTGTAAGATCACATCCTTTTCCAGTATGGGATTGTCTTGAGCCAAAAAACAAAGAGATAACTATATAATTAACGCCATTAATCGTTACTAATTAATAGAAAATATCAAAATAATTTCAAAAATATTTAGATATTGATTCTTGTAATTATAACAATATTTTCTATTAATTAGGATTGACTACTTGCTTTGACTCATGTATTATATCAATTTTCTTACATAATATTTCTTTAATAATACTAATTTAATTTTACATTATCCTATACATTAGAACCTATATTTATCCTCTATAAATTAGTTAAAAATATACAATTTAATTATGATAAATTAAATTATAACATTAATATCAACAGTATAATCAAAAAACGAATAACTAATTTATCAGAACATATTTTTTTAAAGAATAAATATTTTTCATTAATTTTATAATTTACAGTGCTGTCACAAAAAATCACTTACAATTTTCAATAATGAATTTGTGTATTTGACTTATGATATTACAGTGAACTAGTTTTGTATGTTTATAAAGTTGCCAATATTACTGTAACGTCCGTGTTCCGGAAATTGGAACTTTGAAGGTTACTGAGTTGCGGAGCGGAGTCGATTAACTCCTGTTTTTGGGTTAGAGAATTTAAATAATTAAATTCTTCTGAATTTAATTATTTTGGGTTAATTTTTAATTCGGGATTGGTTAATTTAACCATAAAATAAATCGCAAGAGGATTGGACTAAATTGATCAATTAGAGAGTTTTGGGCCGATCTGGAAAGTTGATTTTGATCAATTTAAAAGTTTTGTTCCAATTGAGAATTCGAAAATTATAGGTTAAATTGATCAAATTGGAAGATGTTTCGGAGGCTGATTTTGATCAATTTGGAAGTTTAAGGTTTATTTGTGAATTTTGGAAATTTCAAGGACCAAGCTGCAAATACGGAAGAATGTGAAAAAAAAAAACCTACGTTCCTCCTCTTTAAAAGCGCAGCCGCCATGATTGTGAGAGAGAAGCTCTTACAGAGGTGTGATTGTGAGAGAGGAACCTTGTGGCATGAGAGAGACATAGGCTTGGGAGCGTGAGGATCAAGGAAGCGGAGTGTTGATCGTCGTCGAGGTGCCGTCGTCGAGGTGCCGTCGTCGAGGTGCCGTCGTCGAGGTGCCGTGAGGAGGAAGTTGCAGCCGCCATCTCTTCACTAAGGTAACGAGCTCTTCTTTTTCCTTTTTGTTGCTCGTGTGAGCGTTAGAGCGATGTGGAGGTCGGTGATGGCGGGTTGTACATGTGAGCGGTGGCGTGTGTCTCACGCAATGTCGAGATCGCCGGTGACGTCGATTGGTGTTGGGATCGTTGGTGTTGTGAGTCACGGTGTGTGTAGTCCGGTGATGGTGACGTGATGGTGAGTTGGATGACAAGTAATTGGTGGACTTAAGCAAATGTTTTTATGCTAAGTATGAGAAAGGGGTCAGCTCCGGGATGGTTCATTCAAGACCACGTTTGGAGGACGAAACGGAGTCTGATCGGGGTGAAATTTGGTGGGAAGCTTTCTGGAACTGCAGGTTCCAGATTCAATGGACATATTGAATTTTTAACGGTTCGTTTATGATTTACGTGAGTCTTTTTGGACCTGATTGGTGCAGGAAACTTCAGTCCGACTTGGTTGTTTTAAGGTATTGTTTGGAAGTCCAAACGTTGTCTGATCTTGCTAAAAATTGGTGGAGTTATTGAGGGTACTTCAGACTAAGGATTCAATGGTTGGATTATAATTCTAACGTTCGAGTTGTTGTTGAGCCAGTTTTCTGCGGTTGCGAGTTTATATCGAGGAGTCAACCGTTTGGCTAAAGTGAGTGCAGGACCATAGGTTTATCTGAGCAAATAATTTGTTGATGTGTTTTACATGATTATAGGCCGAGTATGATCTCGGGTGGATCTAGATCGAGTGTTTCATGAGATGGTTGATTTATTTTGGTATTTTCGTGTTTAATTACGTTTAATAAATTTATTTGTTTGTGTGTATAACCTGTAGATGGGAGGATTGCCTCACTAAGTATTTGTCGAAATACTTATGCATCTCGTTTATTTGATGCAGGAAAAGAAAAAGAGTGACCGTGGGATCGAGGCGAGGAAGAGGGGATGATCTAGACTCGCTGGTTGGATCTAATTATTTTTCAAGAATTATTGGGTTTAGGAGTTATTGGTTAATTTTCTGTTGGAATAAATTGGATAATTCATTGTTTAATTCCGGATTAAAATTTAGAATTGTTTGGGAAGGTTAATTATTATTCAGGATTAGTTGAATTTTAATTGATTGGTTAGGATAATTATTAATTATGGAAATAGTAATTATTCGGTGCAAAAATAAAATAAAAATCGGGTGCAGTCATTGTTCAATTTGGTATGGACTGGCTCGACAAGTTTAGAGCGCATTTGGATTGCTATCGGGGATGTGTTGTGTTTGGTGCGGAGAATGGGAGGTTGGTTTATCAAGGTGTGAGACCGACTTCCGGAAGTCTTGTGATATCGGTGATGCAGGCCAAGAAATTGATCGAGCGGGGTTGTGAAGCGTATCTTGCGACTATAGTCACCCCGGAAATTGTTGGAGAGATTGCGGTTCGGGATATTCGGGTTGTTCAGGAGTTCGAAGATGTGTTTCAGTCGTTACAGGGATTACCACCGTCTCGGTCAGATCCTTTCACGATTGAGTTGGAACCAGGAACAATGTCGATATCTAAGGCTCCGTACAGGATGGCTCCAGCAGAGATGGCAGAACTGAAGAAACAGCTAGAGGAGTTGTTAGGTAAGGGTTTTATCCGTCCAAGCAGTTCACTGTGGGGAGCACCGGTGTTGTTCGTGAAGAAAAAAGACGGAAGTCTCTGGTTATGTATTGATTATCGAGGGCTTAACTGAGTCACAGTGAAGAATAAGTATCTTCTACCACGGATTGATGAGTTGTTGGATCAGTTAAGAGGGGCTACTTGGTTCTCCAAGATTGACTTGGCATCAGGATATCATCATATCCCTATTGATGAGGCGGATATCCGGAAGACAGCTTTCAGGACCAGATATGGGCATTACGAGTTTATGGTGATGCCATTTGGGTTGACGAATGCACCAGCAGCGTTCATGAGATTGATGAACGGAGTGTTCCAGGAGTATCTGGATGAGTTCGTGATCATCTTTATAGATGATATATTGGTGTATTCGAAGAGTCCTGAGGAGCATGAGGTTCATTTGAGGAATGTCCTAGAGAAGCTGCGAGAGCAGAAGTTGTTCGCTAAGTTGAGCAAGTGCAGTTTCTGGCAGCGAGAGATCAGGTTTCTGGGTCACATTGTTTCCGAGGCAGGGGTTTTGGTGGATCCAGAGAAGATCAGGGCTATCAGAGAATGGCCGAGACCGAGGAATGCTACTGAGATCCGGAGTTTTCTAGGCTTAGCAGGGTACTACCGTAGATTCGTTAAGGGTTTCGCGAGTATGGCTCAGTCTATGACAAAGTTAACTAGGAAGGATGTTCCTTTTGTGTGGTCTCCGGAGTGCGAGGAGAGTTTCGTGAACCTGAAGACGATGTTGACGAGTACACCAGTTCTGGCATTACCGGAACCGAGTGAACTTTTTGTGGTGTACACGGACGCTTCGAGATTGGGTCTCCGTTGCGTGTTGATGCAGCAGGGGAAGGTTATTGCTTATGCTTCACGTCAGTTGAGGAAGCATGAGAGCAAATACCCTACTCATGATCTTGAGATGGCTGCAGTGGTTTTTGCCTTGAAGATTTGGAGATCATATCTGTATGGCGGGAAGGTTCAGGTGTTCACGGATCATAAGAGCCTGAAGTATATATTCACACAGCCAGAGTTGAATCTGAGGTAGAGGCGTTGGATGGAGTTAGTGGCGGATTATGATCTGGATATAGCCTACTATCCCGGGAAGGCAAATTTAGTTGCGGATGCGTTAAGTCGCAAGCGGGCAGCTTCAGCTAGTGAACGGGACATGGAGTCCTTAGTGAGTGAGGTTAGCACATTAAGATTGTGTGTTATATCTCAGGAGCCATTGGGCTTGGAAGCAGTGAATCAGGCGAATATTTTGAGCAGGGTTTGGTTGGCTAAGAGGAATGATGAAGATCTGATTAAGGCTTCCGGTATTGCGGGTTCAGAATATCAGGTCTCTACGAATGGGACTATTCTGGTGCATGGGCGGGTATGTGTACCCAAGGATGAGGGTCTGAGGCGAGAGATCATGAGTGAGGGCCATGCAAGTATGTTTTCGATTCATCCAGGGGCGACCAAGATGTACCGGGACTTAAAGAGGTACTATCATTGGGTCGGGATGAAGAAGGATGTGGCTAACTGGGTCGCGTCTTGCGATGTATGCCAGTTAGTGAAGGCTGAGCATCAGGTTCCGAGTGGTTTATTGCGGAGTTTACCCATTCCAGAGTGAAAATGGGATATGATTATGATGGATTTCGTGGTAGGGTTACCAGTTTCTTGGACCCAGGATGCTATTTGGGTCATTGTGGATCGTTTGACCAAGTCGGCACACTTTTTAGCCATTAAGAAGACCTATGGTGCTGCGGTTTTGGCTAAGAAGTATGTCAAAGAGATAGTGAGATTGCATGGAGCACCTGCGAGTATAGTGTCAGACCGTGATTTCAAGTTCACTTTGGTGTTTTGGAAGGCCTTTCAGGCCGAGATGGGCACTAAGGTACACATGAGTACGGCGTATCATCCTCAGACGGATGGGCAGTCCGAGAGGACCATACAGACTCTCGAGGATCTATTGAGGATGTGTGTACTTGACTGGGGAGGTCATTGGGTGGATCACCTAAGCTTGGTAGAGTTTGCTTATAATAACAGCTACCAGGCGAGTATTCGGATGGCTCCATATGAGGCGCTGTATGGGAGACCATGTCGGACACCGTTGTGCTGGACCCAAGTGGGGGAGAGGAGCATGTTCGGTGCAGATTTTTTTCAGGAAACTACAGAGAAGATCCGGGTTTTGAAGCTGAACATGAAAGAAGCGCAGGATCGGCAGAAGAGTTATGCCGATAAGAGGAGGAAAGACCTCGAGTTTGAGGTGGGAGATCGTGTGTATCTCAAGATGGCGATGTTGCGAGGTCCTAACAGGTCCATTACAGAGACTAAGTTGAGTCCGAGATATATGGTTCCATTCAGAATTGTGGAGCGGCTTGGGCCGGTTGCATATCGGTTAGAGTTACCCGAGGTTATGCGGGCATTTCACAAGGTCTTCCATGTGTCAATGCTGAAGAAATGCTTGCATAAGGATGATGAGGTCGTGGCTAGGATTCCGTCGGATCTTCAGCCTAATATGACTGTAGAGACAAGACCGGTAAAGATTCTCGGGAGGAGAGTCAAGCAAGATCGTAGGAAGCAAGTTCCGATGATCAGGGTCTTGTGGGATTGTGACGGGGTTCAGGAGGAGACTTGGGAACCAGAGGCGAGGATGAAAGCGAGGTTCAAGAAGTGGTTCGAGAAGCAATCAGAGACTTAAGCTTTCATCGATGGTTCCAGTTTTGAGTTTATTATTGGGGTTTGGGTTGATCATATTGTTTTTCGTTTTGGTGTTGTAGACGATTTATGCATTATGATTTTTTTTAATAAGATGAGTATTTCTTATTGTCTTGAGCATGTCTGTCGTTAGTATTATAAACGATAGAGCATGAGAGTTTAATAAGATGAATAGTTCTTATTGTTGATGACTGGTAGTGTCATGAGAGTTAAGGAAACATGATGTTCTGGAAAACAGTTTTATGGAATTTAAATGTTGAGTTATAATCGGGGAGAGATTATAAAAATATCCTGAGTGACTGGATATGCCGTGAGGTAACCGAGATAATGGTTATGGAAAAAGCGGATATTCCGGGTTGGGAATATGTGTGACACCGGTATTACCTTTCGAGGTTGTATGCGGATCATGGGAGGTAGTTTCAGTCGTGAGTGCTTTTAGACGTGTGTGGGTCATGATTGCTCAAAGACAGTTGAGTCCTGTACAGCTCTAGAGAGGATGGACAGTTCCTCTGATACCCAGAACTCGTAAGGTAGATAGCCCAGGGTGGAGTGGTATGTGGTACCGAGAACCCGTAAGGTTATATTACCCAGTGTGGAGTGGCATGTGTGGAATACCGAGAGCTCAAAGGACTGTGTGGCCTGAGAGCGGAGTGGTATGGATACCCAGAGCTCATAAGACTTGGTGTCTTAGAGTGGAGAGGTATGAGTTGAGTTATGAGCAATGAGTGATGGCCAGAGTCTTAAGCCAGTGACTGAATGGAGACCTCGGAGGTCAATAGTGGTTGATCTCGGGACCGGTTAAGTGGCCGGAGTAGTTGGGTGTGACCACGGAATTGATTATGTGTGTTAGAATTTATTGCAGATGGACTGAGATGAGAGATTCGAGGACGAATCTATATTAGTGGGGGAGAATTGTAACGCCCGTGTTCCGGAAATTGGAACTGTGAAGGTTACTGAGTTGCGGAGCGGAGTCGGTTAACTCCGGTTTTTGGGTTGGAGAATTTAAATAATTAAATTAAGAAGAATTTAATTATTTTGGGTTAATTTTTAATCCGGGATTGGTTAATTTAACCATAAAATAAATCGCAAGAGGATTGGACTAAATTGATCAATTAGAGAGTTTTGGGCCGATCTGGAAAGTTGATTTTGATCAATTTAAAAGTTTGGGTCCAATTGAGAATTCGAAAATCATAGGTTAAATTGATCAAATTGGAAGTTGTTTCGGAGGTTGATTTTGATCAATTTGGAAGTTTAAGGTTTATTTGTGAATTTTGGAAATTTCAAGGACCAAGCTGCAAATATGGAAGAATGTGAAAAAAAAAACCTACGTTCCTCCTCTTTAAAAGCGCAGCCGCCATGATCGTGAGAGAGAAGCTCTTACAGAGGTGTGATTGTGAGAGAGGAACCTTGTGGCGTGAGAGAGACATAGGCTTGGGAGCGTGAGGATCAAGGAAGCGGAGTGTTGATCGTCGTCGAGGTGCCATGAGGAGGAAGTTGCAGCCGCCATCTCTTCACTAAGGTAACGAGCTCTTCCTTTTCCTTTTTGTTGCTCGTGTGAGCGTTAGAGCGATGTGGAGGTCGGTGATGGCGGGTTGTACATGTGAGCGGTGGCGTGTGTCTCACGCAATGTCAAGATCGCCGGTGACGTCGATCGGTGTTGGGATCGTTGGTGTTGTGAGTCACGGTGTGTGTAGTCTGGTGATGGTGACGTGATGGTGAGTTGGATGACAAGTAATTGGTGGACTTAAGCAAATGTTTTTATGCTAAGTATGAGAAAGGGGTCAGCTCCGGGATGGTTCATTCAAGGCCGCGTTTGGAGGATGAAACGGAGTCTGATCAAGGTGAAATTTGGTGGGAAGCTTTCTGGAACTGCAGGTTCCAGATTCAACGGACAGATTGAATTTTTAACGGTTTGTTTATGATTTATGTGAGTCTTTTTGGACCTGATTGGTGCAGGAAACTTCAGTCCGACTTGGTTGTTTTAAGGTATCGTTTGGAAGTCTAAACGTTGTCTGATCTTGCTGAAAATTGGTGGAGTTATTGAGGGTACTTCAGACTAAGGATTCAATGGTTGGATCGTAATTCTAACGTTTGAGTTGTTGTTGAGCCGGTTTTCTGCGGTTGCGAGTTTATATCGAGGAGTCAACCGTTTGGCTAAAGTGAGTGCAGGACCATAGGTTAATCTGAGCAAATAATTTGTTGATGTGTTTTACATGATTATAGGCCGAGTATGATCTCGGGTGGATCTAGATCGAGTGTTTCATGAGATGGTTGATTTATTTTGGTATTTTCGTGTTTAATTACGTTTAATAAATTTATTTGTTTGTGTGTATAACCTGTAGATGGGAGGATTGCCTCACTAAGTATTTGTCGAAATACTTACGCATCTCGTTTATTTGATGCAGGAAAAGAAAAAGAGTGACCGTGGGATCGAGGCGAGGAAGAGGGGATGATCTAGACTCGCTGGTTGGATCTAATTATTTTTCAGGAATTATTGGGTTTAGGAGTTATTGGTTAATTTTCTGTTGGAATAAATTGGATAATTCATTGTTTAATTCCGGATTAAAATTTAGAATTGTTTGGGAAGGTTAATTATTATTCAGGATTAGTTGAATTTTAATTGATCGGTTAGGATAATTATTAATTATGGAAATAGTAATTATTCGGTGCAAAAATAAAATAAAAATCGGGTGCAGTCGTTTCAATTACATCTAGTACGATATATTTCACATTTTTTTAAAGTTTGTTTATTTATTTTTTAGAAGATTCTTTTGTCATCCTTGGTATCAACAAAATTACTATCGATGATAAATTAGAGGAGTTGAGTTTAATAAAATAAAATTAATAAATAAAGTATCGGAGTTCTAAATTGCAAGAAAAAAAAAACACTTCTATTTGTTTCACCCTAAACACAAAAAGAAAATTGTTGTCAAAAATATGATTAATAGGTTGCATTAAGAAATATGTGGTAGTGAAGATCTTCTTTCCGTCATATATCTGTATATATATAATATATGTTATTTTGTATGCTTCTATATTTCTCATATAATTACCTTTACTCCAATTTTCAGATCTCTCAATTTTATTATAGAAGGCAATAAGACAATGATAATAACACATTGATTGGACAGTTTCGTAATTGGGAACCAATGCAAGGATCGTAGCACTGACTCCTTTCGATAGGATTCATAAATATAGAAAGACTGAACCGTTGTGATGAAATCACAACCAAACAATGAATTTTACTTGAATAGAAAAGATAACTACTGCGAAGAAGCTTAATGGAACATGTAGGTTTTAAAATATAATACTTTAATATTTTGAATTGTATGCTTCCACTGAGATTGTAAGAAACTAAATGAAATAAAGTTTAATCCTTGATTTCATACCAAGTGCACTGACAAAAATATAGTCTACATCTCGCGACATACTTGTTCTTTCTATGACAAGCTCTTGTACAGTCAAAACAATAACCTATCTGGGTCCTATTTTTAAAATCAGATAGTTCAAGATGTTCATCTAGTGGAAATGGTTCGATTAACTAGAAGTCAGTTGGCGAACTCGCTCCTAGATTGGAAGATTCGATTCCCTCTTTTGAATAAGATTTTTCCATACTTGTTGATGTACCTATAAAATTTCAAAACATATGTCAAATTGATATTTCAGTAAACATTATAAATACAAGACGAAATAAATAAATTTGGACTTACAAGACGAAACAAGAAATACAATTGTTATAAATAAAACAAGTATCTTCATGTCTAAAATAGATAATCAGTATAAAAAAATATATTTTTTTTTGCAGATGGTTTTATGTTTTTATTTTATTTTGTTTCTTATGAAATTATTTAAGGTGTGTACATATACTGTCATATTTATATGTTTCGGCACACTCATATGTTACAAAGTGGTTAATGTTCTTATTAACGTATTTATGGAAATAATCAAAAATTGAGTAAATTAGGTAAGTTAAATAAATCATATATATACGTTTTGTTTTTGTGATTTTAAAAACGATGATATTTATTTCTAAAATATGTTTTATATAATTTTAATTATCATTCGCAAGTGAAAGTTACAGACATGGGTATATCAAATCTGGTATGAAAAGAATTTTCACAAAAAAATTAATAGAATATGGATATCTTTCCAATAAATGTGAGAGTGGCATATGGTTTTTTTAATATTTTGAAAAAATCGATTGTATCATTGAGCTTTAATTGGTAAGCATTTTTTACTTTGGTACGTCTATTATCTTTGTCGTTTTGTATGGTACTAACAATAAATTTTATGACATGTAATAAAGTTCTAAATAAATATCAACGTATTTGTGGTTTGCATCTTCGATCTATCATATACATATTTCAAGACTGTATAAATGTTTTTCTTTTTTTGAATATTACTTATTTTCATCTTTTATGTCTCCCCCTCACGGAAATACTATTTAAAGTAGTCAATAGATTTATTGAATGAGCAATTTTTAAACACGTCTATCTAAAAGTAGCACAGCCACGTGTGACAAATTTTTATGTCCATTTTCTCTTTTTTTTTGGGTTTCCATCACAAAATATTGTGTGATATTACACATTATATCTCCTTCTATATATCATCAACTTCTTTAAAATTAAAACTATATTACCTTCAATAACTTTTGTTTTTTGACAAAAAATATGAAAACAAACTTTTATACTTAAGTAGTAGCCATTGATTATATTATTTTATTGTAAGATCACATCCTTTTCCAGTATGGGATTGTCTTGAGTCAAAAAAACAAAGAGATAACTATATAATTAACGCCATTGATCGTTACTAATTAATAGAAAATATCAAAATAATTTCAAAAATATTTGGATATTGATTCTTGTAATTACAACAATATTTTCTATTAATTTGGAATGACTACTTGCTTTGATTCATATATTATATCAATTTTCTTACAGAATATGTCTTTTATAATACTAATTTAATTTTACATATCCTATACATTAGAACCTATATTTATCCTCTACAAATTAGTTAAAAATATACAATTTAATTATGATAAATTAAATTATAACATTAATATCAACAGTATAATAAAAACAAAACGAATAACTAATTTATCAGAACATATTTTTTATAAAGAATATATATTTTTCATTAATTTTATAATTTACAGTGCTGTCATAAAAAATCACTTACAATTTTCAATAAAGAATTTGTGTATTTGACTTATGATATTACAGTGAACTAGTTTGTATGTTTATAAAGTCATCTAGTACGATATATTTCACATTTTTTTATAGTTTGTTTATTTATTTTTTAGAAGATTCTTTTGTCATCCTTGGTATCAACAAAATTACTATCGATGATAAATTGGAGGAGTTGAGATTAATAAAATAAAATTAATAAATAAAGTATCAGAGTTCTAAATTGCAAGAAAAAAAAAACACTTCTATTTGTTTCACCCTAAACACAAAAAGACAATTGTTGTCAAAAATATGATTAATAGGTTGCATTAAGAAATATGTGGTAGTGAAGATCTTCTTTCCGTCATATATCTGTATATATATATATATACACATAATATATGTTATTTTGTATGTTTCTATATTTCTCATATAATTACCTTTACTCCAATTTTCAGATCTCTCAATTTTATTATAGAAGGCAATAAGACAATGACAATAACACATTGATTGGACACTTTCGTGATTGGGAACCAATGCGAGGATCGTAGCACTGACTCCTTTCGATAGGATTCATAAATATAGAAAGACTGAACCTCTGTGATGATATCACAACCAAACAATGAATTTTACTTGAATAGAAAAGATAACTACCGCGAAGAAGCTTAATGGAACATGTTGGTTTTAAAATATAATACTTTAATATTTTGAATTGTATGCTTCCACTGAGATTGTAAGAAACTAAATGAAATAAAGTTTAATCCTTGATTTCATACCAAGTGCACTGACAAAAATATAGTCTACATCTCGCGACATACTTGTTCTTTCTAAGACAAGCTCTTGTACAGTCAAAACAATAACCTATCTGGGTCCTATTTTTAAAATCAGATAGTTCAAGATGTTCATCCAGCGGAAATGGTTCGATTAATTGGAAGTCAGTTGGCGAACTCGCTCCTAGATTGGAAGATTCGATTCCCTCTTTTGAATAAGATTTTTCCATACTTGTTGATGCACCTATAAAATTTCAAAACATATGTCAAATTGATATTTCAGTAAACATTATAAATACAAGACGAAATAAATAAATTTTGACTTACAAGAGGAAACAAGAAATAGAATTGTTATAAATAAAACAAGTATCTTCATGTCTAAAATAGATAATCAGTATAAAAAAAAATATTTTTTTTGCAGATGGTTTTAAGTTTTTATTTTATTTTGTTTCTTATGAAATTATTTAAGGTGTGTACATATACTGTCATATTTATATGTTTCGGTACACTCATATGTTACAAAGTGGTTAATGTTCTTATTAACGTATTTATGGAAATAATTGAAAATTGAGTAAATTAGGTAAGTTAAATAAATCATATATATATACGTTTTGTTTTTGTGATTTTAAAAACGATGATATTTATTTCTAAAATATGTTTTATATAATTTTAATTATAATTCACAAGGAAAAGTTACAGACATGGGTATATCAAATCTGGTATGAACAGATTTTTCACGAAAAGATTAATAGAATATGGATACCTTTCCAATAAATGTGAGAGTGGCATATGGTTTTTTTAATATTTTGAAAAAATCGATTGTATCATTGAGCTTTAATTGGTAAGCATTTTTTACTTTGGTACGTCTATTATCTTTGTCGTTTTGTATGGTACTAACAATAAATTTTATGACATGTAATAAAGTTCTGAATAAATATCAACGTATTTGTGCTTTGCATCTTCGATCTATCATATACATATTTCAAGACTGTATAAATGTTTTTCTTTTTTTGAATATTACTTATTTTCATCTTTTATGTCTCCCCCTCACGGAAATACTATTTAAAGTAGTCAATAGATTTATTGAATGAGCAATTTTTAAACACGTCTATCTAAAAGTAGCACAGCCACGTGTGACAAATTTTTATGTCCATTTTCTCTTTTTTTTTGGGTTTCCATCACAAAATATTGTGTGATATTACACATTATATCTCCTTCTATATATCATCAACTTCTTTAAAATTAAAACTATATTACCTTCAATAACTTTTGTTTTTTGACAAAAAATATGAAAACAAACTTTTATACTTAAGTAGTAGCCATTGATTATATTATTTTATTGTAAGATCACATCCTTTTCCAGTATGGGATTGTCTTGAGTCAAAAAAACAAAGAGATAACTATATAATTAACGCCATTGATCGTTACTAATTAATAGAAAATATCAAAATAATTTCAAAAATATTTGGATATTGATTCTTGTAATTACAACAATATTTTCTATTAATTTGGAATGACTACTTGCTTTGATTCATATATTATATCAATTTTCTTACAGAATATGTCTTTTATAATACTAATTTAATTTTACATATCCTATACATTAGAACCTATATTTATCCTCTACAAATTAGTTAAAAATATACAATTTAATTATGATAAATTAAATTATAACATTAATATCAACAGTATAATAAAAACAAAACGAATAACTAATTTATCAGAACATATTTTTTATAAAGAATATATATTTTTCATTAATTTTATAATTTACAGTGCTGTCATAAAAAATCACTTACAATTTTCAATAAAGAATTTGTGTATTTGACTTATGATATTACAGTGAACTAGTTTGTATGTTTATAAAGTCATCTAGTACGATATATTTCACATTTTTTTATAGTTTGTTTATTTATTTTTTAGAAGCTTCTTTTGTCATCCTTGGTATCAACAAAATTACTATCGATGATAAATTGGAGGAGTTGAGATTAATAAAATAAAATTAATAAATAAAGTATCAGAGTTCTAAATTGCAAGAAAAAAAAAACACTTCTATTTGTTTCACCCTAAACACAAAAAGACAATTGTTGTCAAAAATATGATTAATAGGTTGCATTAAGAAATATGTGGTAGTGAAGATCTTCTTTCCGTCATATATCTGTATATATATATATACACATAATATATGTTATTTTGTATGTTTCTATATTTCTCATATAATTACCTTTACTCCAATTTTCAGATCTCTCAATTTTATTATAGAAGGCAATAAGACAATGACAATAACACATTGATTGGACACTTTCGTGATTGGGAACCAATGCGAGGATCGTAGCACTGACTCCTTTCGATAGGATTCATAAATATAGAAAGACTGAACCTCTGTGATGATATCACAACCAAACAATGAATTTTACTTGAATAGAAAAGATAACTACCGCGAAGAAGCTTAATGGAACATGTTGGTTTTAAAATATAATACTTTAATATTTTGAATTGTATGCTTCCACTGAGATTGTAAGAAACTAAATGAAATAAAGTTTAATCCTTGATTTCATACCAAGTGCACTGACAAAAATATAGTCTACATCTCGCGACATACTTGTTCTTTCTAAGACAAGCTCTTGTACAGTCAAAACAATAACCTATCTGGGTCCTATTTTTAAAATCAGATAGTTCAAGATGTTCATCCAGCGGAAATGGTTCGATTAATTGGAAGTCAGTTGGCGAACTCGCTCCTAGATTGGAAGATTCGATTCCCTCTTTTGAATAAGATTTTTCCATACTTGTTGATGCACCTATAAAATTTCAAAACATATGTCAAATTGATATTTCAGTAAACATTATAAATACAAGACGAAATAAATAAATTTTGACTTACAAGACGAAACAAGAAATAGAATTGTTATAAATAAAACAAGTATCTTCATGTCTAAAATAGATAATCAGTATAAAAAAAAATATTTTTTTTGCAGATGGTTTTAAGTTTTTATTTTATTTTGTTTCTTATGAAATTATTTAAGGTGTGTACATATACTGTCATATTTATATGTTTCGGTACACTCATATGTTACAAAGTGGTTAATGTTCTTATTAACGTATTTATGGAAATAATTGAAAATTGAGTAAATTAGGTAAGTTAAATAAATCATATATATATACGTTTTGTTTTTGTGATTTTAAAAACGATGATATTTATTTCTAAAATATGTTTTATATAATTTTAATTATAATTCACAAGGAAAAGTTACAGACATGGGTATATCAAATCTGGTATGAACAGATTTTTCACGAAAAGATTAATAGAATATGGATACCTTTCCAATAAATGTGAGAGTGGCATATGGTTTTTTTAATATTTTGAAAAAATCGATTGTATCATTGAGCTTTAATTGGTAAGCATTTTTTACTTTGGTACGTCTATTATCTTTGTCGTTTTGTATGGTACTAACAATAAATTTTATGACATGTAATAAAGTTCTGAATAAATATCAACGTATTTGTGCTTTGCATCTTCGATCTATCATATACATATTTCAAGACTGTATAAATGTTTTTCTTTTTTTGAATATTACTTATTTTCATCTTTTATGTCTCCCCCTCACGGAAATACTATTTAAAGTAGTCAATAGATTTATTGAATGAGCAATTTTTAAACACGTCTATCTAAAAGTAGCACAGCCACGTGTGACAAATTTTTATGTCCATTTTCTCTTTTTTTTTGGGTTTCCATCACAAAATATTGTGTGATATTACACATTATATCTCCTTCTATATATCATCAACTTCTTTAAAATTAAAACTATATTACCTTCAATAACTTTTGTTTTTTGACAAAAAATATGAAAACAAACTTTTATACTTAAGTAGTAGCCATTGATTATATTATTTTATTGTAAGATCACATCCTTTTCCAGTATGGGATTGTCTTGAGTCAAAAAAACAAAGAGATAACTATATAATTAACGCCATTGATCGTTACTAATTAATAGAAAATATCAAAATAATTTCAAAAATATTTGGATATTGATTCTTGTAATTACAACAATATTTTCTATTAATTTGGAATGACTACTTGCTTTGATTCATATATTATATCAATTTTCTTACAGAATATGTCTTTTATAATACTAATTTAATTTTACATATCCTATACATTAGAACCTATATTTATCCTCTACAAATTAGTTAAAAATATACAATTTAATTATGATAAATTAAATTATAACATTAATATCAACAGTATAATAAAAACAAAACGAATAACTAATTTATCAGAACATATTTTTTATAAAGAATATATATTTTTCATTAATTTTATAATTTACAGTGCTGTCATAAAAAATCACTTACAATTTTCAATAAAGAATTTGTGTATTTGACTTATGATATTACAGTGAACTAGTTTGTATGTTTATAAAGTCATCTAGTACGATATATTTCACATTTTTTTATAGTTTGTTTATTTATTTTTTAGAAGCTTCTTTTGTCATCCTTGGTATCAACAAAATTACTATCGATGATAAATTGGAGGAGTTGAGATTAATAAAATAAAATTAATAAATAAAGTATCAGAGTTCTAAATTGCAAGAAAAAAAAAACACTTCTATTTGTTTCACCCTAAACACAAAAAGACAATTGTTGTCAAAAATATGATTAATAGGTTGCATTAAGAAATATGTGGTAGTGAAGATCTTCTTTCCGTCATATATCTGTATATATATATATACACATAATATATGTTATTTTGTATGTTTCTATATTTCTCATATAATTACCTTTACTCCAATTTTCAGATCTCTCAATTTTATTATAGAAGGCAATAAGACAATGACAATAACACATTGATTGGACACTTTCGTGATTGGGAACCAATGCGAGGATCGTAGCACTGACTCCTTTCGATAGGATTCATAAATATAGAAAGACTGAACCTCTGTGATGATATCACAACCAAACAATGAATTTTACTTGAATAGAAAAGATAACTACCGCGAAGAAGCTTAATGGAACATGTTGGTTTTAAAATATAATACTTTAATATTTTGAATTGTATGCTTCCACTGAGATTGTAAGAAACTAAATGAAATAAAGTTTAATCCTTGATTTCATACCAAGTGCACTGACAAAAATATAGTCTACATCTCGCGACATACTTGTTCTTTCTAAGACAAGCTCTTGTACAGTCAAAACAATAACCTATCTGGGTCCTATTTTTAAAATCAGATAGTTCAAGATGTTCATCCAGCGGAAATGGTTCGATTAATTGGAAGTCAGTTGGCGAACTCGCTCCTAGATTGGAAGATTCGATTCCCTCTTTTGAATAAGATTTTTCCATACTTGTTGATGCACCTATAAAATTTCAAAACATATGTCAAATTGATATTTCAGTAAACATTATAAATACAAGACGAAATAAATAAATTTTGACTTACAAGACGAAACAAGAAATAGAATTGTTATAAATAAAACAAGTATCTTCATGTCTAAAATAGATAATCAGTATAAAAAATAATATTTTTTTTGCAGATGGTTTTAAGTTTTTATTTTATTTTGTTTCTTATGAAATTATTTAAGGTGTGTACATATACTGTCATATTTATATGTTTCGGTACACTCATATGTTACAAAGTGGTTAATGTTCTTATTAACGTATTTATGGAAATAATTGAAAATTGAGTAAATTAGGTAAGTTAAATAAATCATATATATATACGTTTTGTTTTTGTGATTTTAAAAACGATGATATTTATTTCTAAAATATGTTTTATATAATTTTAATTATAATTCACAAGGAAAAGTTACAGACATGGGTATATCAAATCTGGTATGAACAGATTTTTCACGAAAAGATTAATAGAATATGGATACCTTTCCAATAAATGTGAGAGTGGCATATGGTTTTTTTAATATTTTGAAAAAATCGATTGTATCATTGAGCTTTAATTGGTAAGCATTTTTTACTTTGGTACGTCTATTATCTTTGTCGTTTTGTATGGTACTAACAATAAATTTTATGACATGTAATAAAGTTCTGAATAAATATCAACGTATTTGTGCTTTGCATCTTCGATCTATCATATACATATTTCAAGACTGTATAAATGTTTTTCTTTTTTTGAATATTACTTATTTTCATCTTTTATGTCTCCCCCTCACGGAAATACTATTTAAAGTAGTCAATAGATTTATTGAATGAGCAATTTTTAAACACGTCTATCTAAAAGTAGCACAGCCACGTATGACAAATTTTTATGTCCATTTTCTCTTTTTTTTTGGGTTTCCATCACAAAATATTGTGTGATATTACACATTATATCTCCTTCTATATATCATCAACTTCTTTAAAATTAAAACTATATTACCTTCAATAACTTTTGTTTTTTGACAAAAAATATGAAAACAAACTTTTATACTTAAGTAGTAGCCATTGATTATCTTATTTTATTCTAAGATCACATCCTTTTCCAGTATGGGATTGTCTTGAGTCAAAAAAACAAAGAGATAACTATATAATTAACGCCATTAATCGTTACTAATTAATAGAAAATATCAAAATAATTTCAATAATATTTGGATTTTGATTCTTGTCATTACAACAATATTTTCTATTAATTCGGAATGACTACTTGCTTTGATTCATATATTATATCAATTTTCTTACAGAATATGTCTTTTATAATACTAATTTAATTTTACATATCCTATACATTAGAACCTATATTTATCCTCTACAAATTAGTTAAAAATATACAATTTAATTATGATAAATTAAATTATAACATTAATATCAACAGTATAATAAAAACAAAACGAATAACTAATTTATCAGAACATATTTTTTTAAAGAATATATATTTTTCATTAATTTTATAATTTACAGTGCTGTCACGAAAAATCACTTACAATTTCCAATAATGAATTTGTGTATTTGACTTATGATATTACAGTGAACTAGTTTGTATGTTTATAAAGTTGCCACTATTACATCTAATACGATACATTTCACATTTTTTTATAGTTTGTTTATTTATTTTTTAGAAGATTCTTTTGTCATCCTTGGTATCAACAAAATTACTATCGATGATAAATTGGAGGAGTTTAATAAAATAAAAAAAAGAAATAAAGTATCGGAGTTCTAAATTCCAAGAAAAAAAACTTCTATTTGTTTCACCCTAGAAGTTTTTCAAGCTAGCGATGACCGATGTTAGAAGTTGGAGCCTCCCCACGAATAAAACAATTCATGTTCTTCCAAGAACCAATACGCAATCTAATTTTCTCAATAAGAGGCTGAATATCAGAGCTAGACATCTGTTTAGTCATCAAAGGCAGGCCTAAATAGTTTACCGGGAGCATTCCAATATTAAATGGAAAACAGCTTAGAGAAGACTGAGTATGAGGGGAGATACTAGTAATAAATAGAGAAGCCTTCGGCAGGCTGATGTTTAAACAGGAGTAACAAGCAAATTCATCGAAAATAGCAATGATCCCTTTGATTGATCGGATTCTACCATCCGCAAAGACCATTACATCATCCACGAAACATAAGTGAGTGATATTTAAGCTCTTACATCCGGGTGATATCCGTAGTTGCCTTCTAAAGCTTCTTTGTCCAAAAGATGAGATAAAATAGTCATACACATAACAAAAAGATAAGGAGAGAGAGAGAGAGAGCAACCTTTTTGAAGTCCCTTTTAACTCCGGAAATAACCAACGAGTTCTCCATTTATTTGAACCAAAAACGATGGAGTAGTTACACGGAACTCAATCCATCTAATAAACTTTGGTGGCAGCCTTAGAGCCTTCAACATATTGATAAGGTACCCCCACTGGACCGAGTTGAACGCTTTGGATATATCAATTTTCATTACACACCTAGATGAGATATTAGGCTTGTGGTAATCTTTTACTAGTTTAGAGGCCAAGAAAAGATTTTCCATTATATAATGATCCTTAAAAATGAAAGCTGACTGGTTAGGTGACACAATACCAAGGAGAATACACTTCAATCTGTTTGCTAGAAACTTCGAGAGAACCTTTCAAATCACGTTGGAGCATGAAATTGGATGATAATCTTTCACCCCTATAGTACCAGTCTGCTTGGGAATTAGCGCTAGGATTGTTGAATTTATTCTTTTGATAGAAAACCATAGGAAAAAAAAGACTTGACTTCCTCAACAAAATCCTTCCCCACTATATTGCAAGCTTCTTTATAAATTTCCACCGTGAAACCATCTGGACCCGTAGATTTATTAGATGGCATAGAAAATAAAACCTTCTTAATTTCCAAATTTGTTCTGCATGTTTGTCAAATTGTATTCTGTTTTGATTCGATTAATCTGCTTAAAAACGTGTTAGAATATGTTTCTAAATCACCTAGAGATCATTATCGATGAGTTCTGTTGTTGATTTGACCGATTAAATTCTAAAAAATCCTTGAAATCGATTTTAGAGTTCATCGTGTGGTGGTCAAGTAATTGAATAGTCATTTTGTTCCATCGTTTTAATCTGATTAAAATTGCTAGATTAATTTCTAAAATTCTCAAAAAAATCATTTTGTGTGTTTGTTTTTATTGATTAAAATTTTGAAAAAAAATATTAGGAAGTGTTTTAGAATTATTGCGTGGAGTTTAAGGTGTTGAAGAGTTAATTTTGTGTTAAAGTTTGTTTGCATTCTTTTGATCAAATTTGTTATGTCTTGAGAATACAAGAGGCTGTGATCTCATGTGATATTTTTCAGGTCATTAAGGAAACATCAAGTGGTCTACAAGAAAGCACGATGTTGGAAGGAGAAGAAGGAGCAAGTCGCAACAAATTGTTACTCGAAGCCCTTATCACCCGAATGGAGCGATTGCTAAATGAAAGGATTGATTCTCTTCATCAAGAATTCAGGCCTCAATCTGATCAAAGAGAAGGCTTACGACTTAGAAGATAACCGATATAAGATCCGCATAAAGGACAAGAGAGACCGCGAGTGTGTAGGGACTTACCGAGAGCACCGAGAGATGAAGCAGCCGAAGAGTATTTTGGGGCTTACAGTAGTGCATCTCAAGGTAGTCAAAGAAGACGATGTGTCCGAGAAGAAAATTTCCAATCACAAGACAGTTCGGAGGACTCAAGTTGAGGATTCCCACATTTCATTGTAAAAATGATCTGGATGCCTACTTAGAGTGAGAAAAGAAGATCGAGTTAGTGTTTGAGTGTCAACACTACATGGAGATCAACCGAGTAAGATTGGTAGCCGGAGATGCAAGCGAGAGTACCCATGGAATCATAGACCGAGATGAAGACCATCATGAGGAAACGGTTTGTACCAAGCCATTACCACCAAGAGCTACACAATAAACTGAAGAGACTTACTCAAGGAACTCGTACGATTGAAGACTACCATCAGGAATTGGAAACCCTATTAATCCAAGCCGATATTCAAGAAGATAGAGAAGCTACAATGTCGAGGTTTGTTGGAGGAGTTAGTTGAGAAATTCAAGATCGGCTAGAGATACAACATTATGTGGAATTAGAAGAGATGCTACACAAACCAATCCTAGTCGAGCAGCAACTTAAAAGAAGAGGAACTTTACATCCGACCTATGGAAGTGGAAGCCCATCAACACGGCCAAATTATCTAAGAGATGAAACATCTAAGTTTCCCGAAGACACAAAACCTTTTGTTCCAACAACCAAGATGGAAACAAAATCTTTCTTAGCCAATCAAGGACACTGTGAGAAAGGCAAGCAACGTTTGATGCTACAAATGCCAAGGAAATGTACACTATGCAAATGAGTGTTCATACAAGCGATTCATGGTTTTTCTAGTAAACGCTGACATTGATTCCGAAGACGAGCAACCAGATTCCCCTAAGTTACAAAAGGAAAATAAAGAGCTACCAGCTACAAGAGAGTTTCTCGTATCATTGAGAGCATTGACCGTTCAATCCAAGACCACGAAGCAAGCACAACAAGAAAACTTATTCCACACACGATATCATGTGCATGGAAAAGTTTGTAGTTTAATCATTGATGGTGGAAGTTGCACCAATATGGCGAGCAACATTATGGTTGAGAAGATTGGACTAAACGTCAAGAAGCCCCCAAAGCCTTATGATCTCCAATGGCTCAACGATAGTGGAGAAATGAAGGTGAAGCATCAAGTGATCGTACTTATTGTCATTGGTAAATACGAAGATGAAGTTTTATGTGATGTCCTACCTATGGAAGCTGGTCACATACTCCTTGGAAGTCCATGGCAATCAGATCGAAAAGTCAGCCACGATAGATTTACGAATAGTTATTCGTTTTGAATTTAAGGGAGGAGAGACGACTCTAGTTCCAATGACTCCTCACGAGGTATATCAAGATCAACTTTGACAAAAAAGCAAAGATAAACAATTAGTGATTGATCGGAGGAGAACGCAACATAAAGTCCTCTACCCGGACAAAGTTGGAGATGCTAGACATCCGCACCCCTCTCAATGGAACAGAGTATGTTTCTTGTCAATTCTCGACGATGAAAATTATGGTCTTGTAAAAAACATGTCTTTCCTTAGAAGTGTTTGCGATCAAGTTTTAAATCGCAGGGTAGAAAAGCTCTATGAATGTGGTATACAAAGGCTGTAGAGTGATACCAACACCCCACTGTGTGGAAAACATAAAGTTCTTCCCAAAAACGACAGGGGTGGATTATGGCCAGATTTTGAACCCTTTGTTGCGGAGTTAAAGAGCATACAACATCTTCTTGACCAAGGAATTCTCGAGATTATCGGAATTGAGAATAAAGGAGAGTGTAACAAAACCTAGGAAATCAAACAGTTGTTCTATCCCCAGAAGCCTCCTTTCAAGACCATAATGCCAGAATAAATTCAAAAGAAAGTACTATCCAATGGCACTAGTGTGAAGCTCATAGTTAGCAACACAAGATCGGAGCTGTCATTGAAGAATTTTGTTAATCTAGTGAAAGAGGAATATAAAGCACGGTGATTATGTGTCTAGAGATACAGCAGAGATAGACATTGACGAGTATGAACTTATAAGTCGTCAGCTTAACTCCTACCACTTCTTCATTGAACAAGGGCTGCTGGATAAATTTCATTTTTTGTTACGATGCTTGTGAAGTCATCTTTTCATACAACAGAGAGCAGAAGCTTGAGTTTCTCTCACGAAGAAAGATTTTCAAAGAAGACAAGCTCAAAATAAAACAAGAAGCGTGCATCAAGAAGAAGATACTAGATGTTAAAAAGCAAGGAAATCTTATTGATATCTTACCAATGATGGTGATATCTGTCCTTTGCAATACTAGCGACAAAGAAGAAAGAGAATTGATTATCATCAAGATTTCAAGAGACCAGAGTAACATTTGAGGGGCTGGAGTTAAAATGGAGAGTAGCAAGGAAGATGCTACTAATCAAGGAAAGATAAAAGAAGCTTCATCACATTATTTTTACAAAACTAGAGTTGATGGAAGCAAACCACCATACCTTAAACCATACTTTGGGATGTTTGGATATGGAGGATACTTTGATCAACAAGCCAAAAAGTCATGGCAAAGAATGGTCTTTGAATTTTGAGACCTAGTGTGGGTTCACTTGAGAAAAGAAAGGTTTATGGCGGAAAGAAAATCCAAGTTGATGTCAAGGATTAATGGACTATTCAAGATAACACGGAGGATCAACAACAACGCCTACAAACTCGACCTCCAAGGTAAGTATAATGTAAGTTCTAGCTTCAACATTTCTGATCTTGTTCCCTATATTGCAGATGAAGTGGATTTTAGGAAAAAACCGTTTCAAGTGGGAGAAGATGATATGATCCTAAACAGCATGGAATAAGGAGAAGAGCTTGAACCCACCCGAGGAGCAGTTTGAACCGGAGCTTAATGGTTCAAAGTAAAGGCATGGAACCGAGGAGAATCTAGCAATGCCAATCGGTCCCATGACCCGTTCAAAAACCAAGTCCTTCAAAGAAGCAATCGGAGGATTACTTAACAACTTATGGAGCCAACATGATCAAGACCAAGACATCAAAGCTAATAAAACCACTTTGGTTTTGATACAAGCCGAGTAAGCTTAACAATGGAAATAGTCTATTATTTGTACTCTTTTTTCTTGATTGAGTTTTGTCCCAATGAGTTTTCTTGATAAGGTTTTTAATGAGGCAAAGGGTCTACTCCACCATTTCCCATTTTTATCTTAAGAAGCCCAAGGCCTCATTCACATCTTCACGAAACCAAGGCCCATCTATCTCTTTTCTTCACGCAGCTAAGAGGATCCTAATTTCTTATTTTCAAACTTGTTCAAACTTATGTTTTAATGTTGTTATTTCTGAGTTGTGTTTAATGGCTATCGAGACTAGTCATGTTAGTCTTGAAACCTATTTCTCTTCTTTATATTTCGTGTATGTGTGGAGAAGAAACTCATTCAAACTTTTATCAAAATCTCTTTCTAAGTTGAATCAAATGTGTTGGTGCGTATATCCATCACAACCAATCCTTTTGGTGTGAAACTAAAAGATCACCCGACTTATCAAAGGGCTATCCCACATCCCTTTGTGGCGTCTACCAATCTATCACCTTGCCTTGTTTCTTCATCGAATCATTGCCAAGGATTATTCCTCCTTTCTCAACCTCTAAGTGATGTTTCGTGGGAGAGATCTCTTCAAGTCACCATCGAGAATTCATCATCTCGTCGAGGCGTGGCTGAGATCTCATCATGAAAGACGCACACCATCTTTCAAAAACTGTAAAAAAATAAAAAATTCATAAAAATAGTAATGGATTGAAATAAAAATTAAAAAATAAACTTATAGGTTGTTCCCGGTAATCCTTGCTCGATGCTCCCAAATTATGCGTAACGACTCCTTTTCCCTTGCGGTCTCTTTTCCGATTGGTAGATTGAGTTACCAAAATTGCATGGGTTTCATCCATTCTACAATACTCAATGAACCCGTTCTATAGTTTTGGGTGCAAACAACTTCCTAGGCACCTCATTCCGCATCAACTTGTCCTTCCACTCGTTCAGCTTCCTAGAGTGCACCTTCGATGCCTTAACATCAAACTCACATCTAACCGTAGACGTGAGGTCTCTATCCCAAGTGAAATCTTTTTGCAAAAATAAAATGCATATGAAAATAAATTATTTAAAACTAAAATAAAATAATTTATAAAAAAACTAACCGCAAATTTCTGAAAATACAGATCACGGTCTGTCATCGGCATGGTCGAGTAAGTCACATATGGACGCTGTAACAATCCGTTAAGCATCTGGTTGATGGACTTTGTGATCCCATTATGGGAAAAATGATACCTATAATGTTATAGACCGACAATAAGGACGATCACTTGGTATAAACCTTCTATGGTAATCAAACCAACATGTTTTCTTCCGTGATATAATTGGAATGCATCGGTGTTGTCTTGGCAATACGGACACGATAATCTTCCATGAGTTTTCCATCAAGATAACATACCATATGCTAGAAAATCGCTTATTTTCCACATAAGAACCGCACGCATCTTAAAATTATGTTGCCATGAAACATCAAATGTTTCAACAAAATGCTTCCATAGAATTTGTAACTCATAGATCAATGGTTGGAGGAATACATTGAGTGACATACTTGGATGCTCTGAGCCGGAACTAGAACGGAGAGGAACAAAAACTCTCTACGCATGCACAAATATGGATGCAAATTATAAGGTGTTACAATTACCGGCCACAACTAATATTGTTTTTCATGCGTTCCAAATGGGTTGAAACCATTTGTACATAATCCAAGGTATACATTTTGTCGCTCATACACAAAATCTGGATACATTTCTCAATGAATAAAATTGGGTAATTAACACGGTAAGGAACTATCGAACATATGAAATACCACCAAAATTTCTTTTTGGAAATGTTTCCATGCTTCTGCGTCTGAAGGATGCATAATCTCTCCATATTGATGATGCTCTACATGTCATCTCATTGCCTCTGTTGTGGGATGACATTGATATATCTTCTTCAACCTCTCCGTTAATGGTAAATACCGCATCTGTTTAAATGGAACTGAAACTCTGCCACTTGTTTCCTGAAACTGCAGTTTATGACAGAATCGAAGGATGTGTAATGTCTCCATAAGGATGCGTCCGAAGGATGCGTAATCTCTCCATATTGACGATGCTCTACATGTCATCTCATTGCCTCTGTTGTGGTATGAGATTGATATATTTTCTTCAACCTCTCCGTTAATAGTAAATACACATCCGTTTAAATAGAACTGAAACTCTGCCACTCGTTTTCTAAAACGAGAAGTATATCTACCTTTCTTCTCCAATTGCAATTGACTGATTATAGATTTTCTAACCTCTGGCTTTTTTCAGATTTGGCGAGCATCTGGAATAACTAGTGAATTACAACTTTATTGTACCGCAATTGGCGCATTGGTCTTTGTAGCCTTAATGCTTTTTGCTGGTTGGTTCCATTATCATAAAGCAGCTCCAAAATTGGCAGTTTATGACAGAATCGATATCTTTTGCGGTTTTCGTATTCTCTCCAATATATCATACAATTATCAATGCACACATCTATCATCTGATACGGCAAACCAAGACTATCTATAAGTTTATGTACCTCGTAGTATGATGCTGGTGAAATTTTATCTTCAGGCAAAATATCTTTCACAAAATCTGCTATCGCATCAACACATTCCTCCGCCAAATTGTATAATGGTCATCATTCTACTAGCAGATGATAATGGTGAATGATCTTCTCTACAACTGTTATATAGTGGTTGATTCGCTGCATCTAATATATCAAAAAACCTTTGCATTTTTGTATTTGATATTTTAACTATATTTCCATCATAATCGTTCGACTGTATATTCTCTCTAAACGCATCATTCACAATCTCAACCATACCTACACCTACATATACTTCTGGTTTATCTTTTAGACTATCCACAACATATGGTTCACTAGTACTACCATAATCATAATTTGTTTCTCCATGTAAATACCAAATCTTATAACCGGCATAAACACATTGTTGTACAAGTGATGTCAAACTAACTCAACCTTAATATTATGAGAATTCTTTCAAATACAACATGGACATTTCATCTTACCACTTCTTTTAACTCCCTGTTGATTTTTGGCTAATCTCATGAACTCGCATATACCTCATGCATACTCATCTTTCAGTAAATTCCACTCTGGATCCATCATAGGTTTGTCCATCCATGACCGAAATATCTATCATGACATATCTTTTTCTAAATTTGCGGTTTTAATAATGTGATTGAATGAAGAAGTGTTGTGATTGAATGAAGAAGTATGAAAATATATATAAAAAAATCGTTGTTGTCGAAAATCCGTTCAGAAATCCATTTGAATATATGAAATCCAAGCGGCTATAACAACGACTATATTAACGTTCGTATTTACAAACGTGTTTCTGATGGATTTTTGACGCATACCCATCAAAAATCCATCGAATAAAATGAACATTAAATACTAACGGATTTATGCCTTTTCGTAAGAAAACCATCAGAAACCGTCATAAATTCAGACTGTTTATACTAGTCGCAAATTCGTCGAAAATTTTTGATGGAATAAGGATCAGTCGGAAATCCATCGGATTTGTTGTAGTTCTCTTATAGTGTTAGGTCAAAATCAAATAAGAAATCTAGGCTTCATGTTTTTTATGTCAAATTTTGTATGAATCCAAATAAAATGTAGTTATGCAAAAAATATGAAAATTGAGCCGAGGAATTGATTTATTGAGCCTAGTTCTATTTCCTGATCAATAAATAATTTATAAAACATCAAACTTTTGAGTCTCCAATAAATAAAACATTCGTGATCCTAAACTCAAAAGTTTGATGTTTTATAAATTATTTATTGATCATATAGATCATAGATGCATAACATATGCATATTGAAAAACAAAATTATTCAAAACAGAAGAAATTTTTGTGCATCTCATATTATATTTTTGTGCATATGTATGAAATTAAGTTTGCTTATTTAAAAACATAATTCATTAAAAGAATAGACCAATAAAGGATATTATTGTATATTTTATTATAATAGACCACAAAAGCTGAAAAATACGGTTTTTAAATATTATGTAAAATTATATTCAATAAAGATCTTTATACAAACTGTTTTTTAAAATTTAAATAAAAGAAATAAAAAGCTCAATTATTGAAAAATCAAAATTGTTTGCTTCATTAAAATCCAATTGGGACAAAACCAGTTCTTGGAAAAAAAAAACGTTTTATATACCGAATATATATAAATAATAAGTTGTTTACATATAATTCTAACTTATTCTATTGTTATTCTACTATGTTGTTTACTTTAAATAAAAGATAATATTATTAAAATGCTATTATTTATTATGATTTTAAAATATACTGTCAAATATCTTAAAAGAGATCCAAAATAATATGTGTCCCTCTCTTACTGTTTGTATTGATGGTTTTTCGCTATTATCAATTACGAGTCCAAACGAAACAAAAAAAAAAAAGACTTATAAAGTTGTTGCCTAGACAATCCCAGCGGCGAGGTTGATGGCTCCGTTTGAACTAAATATTTCTATAATATTATGGTTTCCACAAGATAACAACTTATGGTAACTTAATATAGTTAAAACTTTAATCTTCTAGAATGCATCTCTCCCTAAGTAGTCCATAGACTTCAATCATGGTTACACATTCCCTTGGCCCACAAATCTAAATTTGTGTATCTATTCTTCTAGGCCAACAATATATGAGCTGCTGATTTTAATGTCTCAACTATCATCTAGGATTGAACAAGTAACTCATGTCTCAGTATAATTGTTAAAATATATAAAAATTAAGAAAAAGATTACAACTTTATACACCTCAGTTTCTCTAATTTCACACCTATCACCATGTTCCACAAACACTAGTACGATTGAGTCAAACATCGACTTCCACATACTGATGAAGAAAAACGTGGCAATGAAAGCATTGGTGGGAAGAAAATTAGGAACTTGCTATCAACAAGTCCAATTAAAGGTAGGAAGAAAAACGTGGTAGTAAATAGGTAAGGGGACAGTGTTGTTCTAATATCGGGCCCTGATTAACAAGATCTTGTTTTGTATTATTAAGATCATAGATTGCACCGTCAATAAGATCCTGGATTGATAAAAACATATCCATCCTCAGAACTCCTCGTAACTTGAGAAATGCTTTATATTTTATTATAATTGATATTGCCCAACATGTATATCTTGTTGTTTTCATCTATGATGCACGGGTACCTCAATTTGGACCCCATCTAAGATACGGCATGGATACGGAAACACCACAGAGATACCATCAAAATGTCCCCATGACGTCTCGAGATAGCGAGACGGAATGCCACAGAACGGGAACATGTGATAGACATATGAGCAATGTTTTGGCAACGTTTCTGACGCATAAAGTATGTATATGTGAGGTTTAACTTATTTTTAAAAATAAAAAAATGTTTGAAATGAAATTAAAGGTGTGAAAATAAATATTAGAATTTTTTAATTACACCATTATTTTTAATATCCATCTTTCTTGACACACAAACAATTCATCATCTCCTCTTAGTCCTATACGCTTTTTTTAACTTCGTCACCACTATCTATTCGTAAATCGTAATAACGTATGTTTTGTTTGAATATTTTACTTTTTGTATATTTGTATTGATTGTTGAGATTATTTCTTTTATTTTATTCTTCTTCTCTATTATTTTTTTGTTTTGATTTTGTGTATATTACTCTATTTTATCAATTCATGATATTGGGAATTTGGGATCGTATTTTTTGTTAAGATATTAATGTAAGTATTTTTTTAAGTATTAAGATTTATGTGTAATATTTTATATTTTAAAAATTATGAGTATTTTTCTTATATTATTATTGTTTTACACATATAGTACGCGTCTTTATAAATTTTAAATTTGTCATTTCATGTCTCCGTTTCCCGCTCCATACCCGTTTCAGTGCAACTTAGGTTTCACACGCAGCAGCCAAGTAATGCCGGAGATTTTTGCCTTCAAGATTCATACATCACTGTCCTAACCTGTCTACTCAATGATCCAGATTCTTGGCTCCAAGTTCCCACCATCATTTTCTCCAAATTCTCTAAAACTCACCGAATTCCTCATTGCTTCTTTCAGTTCCTATAGAATAAGAGGGTTTGATGAGAAAACTTTCAAACACAAATCTTCTAAACCCCTCTTCTCGATCTCGAGGATTTTTCCGTGGAGACTAAAAAATTCCGCAGACCAAATTGAGAAAACCAGGGTGGGTCAAAATCTAATGAGATCTAGGGGCAGTCCAATGATTTTGGTGGCCCCATGCAAAAATTTTAAATTAGATTTTAGTTGTTTAAATGTTCAAAAGTTATTATAACTAAGGAAATATCAAACTATCTAAATTCTTTTGTAACACAACAAATCAAATTTTGGTCATTGTTTTGCATTCAAAGAGTAAAATGCGAATTAAATGATTAGACCTAACGACTCGAATTTAAATTTATCATTCAAGGAAAATCTAGGAAATAATTTTTCTTTGTTAAATTTTCTGTTTGCAAGTAAGATAACTAAAAAGTATTTTCTAAAAAAATGATGGAATCCTATATATAATAGATCAAGTGAGTTTGTCTATAGATGATGAAACATCAGCATTTCTTAATTAAATAATTTTACTATATAACAAGAAACATTTCCATTGTTTGACACCTAATTATTAACTTAACTTAATTAAGTTAAAAATTATAAATGTATAAACATTGAAATCATTAAAGTTCGTAGTTAATTTTAAAGCTCATACGATACATACCATAAACTAAGAAAATATTAAGTATAATTGAAAATTTCTCAACTAATTTCATAAACATAACTTTATGCTTACATTATATAAGATTAAGTTTCTTTTAATATGAAAAAATGAACTGACAAAAAATTAAATTAAAATTAAAAAAAATAAAGCAAAATATAAACAAAATAAGTAGAATATTAAATATAGTTGAATTAGTAATCATGTATGCATTTTATTACATAATAATTAATTACTCATTATTAATTTTTAAATATATTAATGAAATTAATTTAAATAGGTACAACCGACATGAGACTGATTCATACAGTCGGAGTAATCAACGTGACTATCGTGACAGTGATCGGTTTAAGGAACGAACCCACTCTCAGTATGTTTCTCATGAAAGACCCGCCAGAACAGAGCATCCAAATGGGATTGACCGATTGTCGCAACACATGTCAACCTCGGGAGCCGAACATCAACACTCGGGTTTACAACACTCTTGATCAATGTATAGCTCCTTAGCTGACCATCTACACCCAAGGTCCAACAATTAGAGAGAGGAAATTTTGGGTTATAAAGAGCTTCATCATCACTCTTATAAACAACCAAAAACGATGACAGCATGGACTTCTCTTTCTCAGAATTCTTACATACCCTCTTCGATCCCACCGCGTGAACCCATGTTATATTCCTGAATACGAACTCTGCTTCTCTCTCTCTCGACGGCTGGCTTTAGAGCGACTGGCATTGTGAGACCCATGGCCTTCTCGCTGGATCAGTAGAGTATATAGCGCGGACTCAGGCATGTTGCAAGAGATAGAGGTTCAAGATGTGGATACAGCGTCTCATCATCCTGGCTTTGAAGGGAGGCCTAGAGCGATCACAGATCATGTTGATGAGTTCCCAATTTTTTCGCTATAGACCCCCGAGGAAGCTCATATCCCGGTAATGCAGAGGTTGGGTCCTATTCTCCGTACCTTTACCAGGAAATTAGTGAGGAAAATGCAAGAAAGCATGTCAAATCAACTAAAGCTGGAACCTCAAAGGCAAGAGTCTCCAAAATGGGACCTAAAAATAAGCCCCCTCGTAATCCCGGAAAGGGCCAAGAAGCAATAGCCCAATAGCTGGAGTTAGCTTCAGAAAGCGTCACATTACAAAAGGAAATGGGGGCTCTAGGAAGAATTTGTGTGTCGATGCTGCAGCTCCTGTTGACACACTGACAGGACTTCAACCATCCCATGATCAAGCTCCAAGCATCAACATCATACCAGCCATAGTTAAGGAGAAAGTGGATTTTCATAATCCACGAAATCCTCTTCCTTAGTCATTGCTTCCTGGAACTGTCAGGGGATTGGAAACCCTCCTGCAGTTAGTCACTTAAAGGAGATCAACTCATCAATATCTCCTAGAATAGTGTTTCTCATGGAGACAAAGAACCAAGACAATGTGGTGCTCCATGATTTCCAAAATTCAGATTTTCCTAATCATTTCCTTGTCCCTCCAATTGGTGTAGTGGGGGCTTGGTTTTATTTAGGGAAAACGATGTTTCCTTGAATGTAATTGAGTCTTCTCCAAATTATATTGACGTGAACCTTCCCTACAAGAATGGGCCATCCTTCACTACTTTTGTGTATGACTGCCCTCAACTAGAAAATTGCATGGAGTTTTGGAACCCTCTCACTTGAGTGGGTCAAGATAGAGAGGAGCATGGCTTCTCTCTGGGGATTCAATGAGATTCTCGGAAAAGGTGGGAGTAGCCCTGCGAATTCGAGTTAACCGATCAGTTATTTTAGTTTTTTAGTTAGTTCGGTTATTGAAACCAAGAACCAAGTCTAATTAAGAACGTTGTCAAACGGTTCTACTCTTATAACTGAAAAAATCAAATTTCTCAAATTTTGGTTCGGTTAGATTCAGTTTGTTCGGTTCTATTATAATTCCCAGGCCTAGGTGGGAGGTCCACCTAGGTGTGAAGGCTCCTTTATTCCTTTCCGTAGTTTTGTCTCTCAACTTGGACTTTGGGATGTACCGAATTTAGGAGATAAGCTCTCATGGAGAGGAACCCGGCATACCCACTTCATTTAACTGTTCTTGGACAAAAAATTATCCTTTCGGGCGGTGTCGGGCGGTGTAGATATCTCCGGTTTGAAGCATCCTACCATAAGCCCCTAATAACATATTTTGATCCTACTAAGCGAAAAGGACTTCGTATGTTTCGTTTCGATAGATGATTTCGAGACAAAAAGGAAGTTAGACCAATCATTGTGGAGGCTTGGGCCGGTGAACCTAATAGCTCCCTCCTCATAAACCTCTCTAGGTGCCGGCGAAGACTCATCCATTGGACAAAGGCCCATTACGAACAAAAATCCATGTTGGTTAAGGATCTACAAGATTGCTTGGATCAAGCCCTCTCCTCGGTATCTCCGGATCAGCTCCTCATCAGTCAACCGTTGGCAAATCTAGACTTGCAGTATCTAGAAGAAAGAAAACTTTTGGCGTCAACGGAGCCGGATCCAATGGTTCCCAGAGGGGGACCGAAACTCAAGATTTCTCCATAATATTAATCGAGGACGTAAGGTCATGAACTCACTTACGTCGATCGAGGATGAAGATGGTAACTCAGCTGCGCATGATCACCAACTTGGAAACACTATTGTGGCCTACTATCGACTCCTCTTCACGTCTGACCTATTCTATCAAACATGAAATATGTGTAAACCACCATAAATTGACATATATCTATATATATATATATGATACACGGATTTTCTAAAAAAAATATATATCATTCAATTAAATTAAACATAATAAAGATAAAGAAAAAAATATTTATAAGTTTAAAAGAGAAAATATCATAAAAATGCTAACAACACACCCGTGCTTAGGGCGGACTCAACCCTAATAAATTATAATGACTTAAGCTTCAAATTATAAACATTATAATTAATGGGTGAAATATCTAAGATAATTATGGTACAATCCGACCTTCATAATAATAGATGGAATATTCTTTACTAACGTACTTTTTTAATATTTTGTTTCGACATTCATAATAATAGAGGTTAACCTTCACAATAACATTTAATTCGCCTGACTTAAGTTATATTTGCGCGTTAACTAGTTCGTCCAAATTTGTTTAACAACTTTAGTAGGTGAAATTTTTGTTGTGATAATACGTTATTATTCAATGAATTTTTTTAAGAGAAAATTAATAGATAGTCATGTCGAAGAAAAAGATATAGGCGGGTTGGGCAGAATTGAGGGTTTCAAAGGGGGCAAATTGAGAGTTGTGACTATGGAATACTAAATAAGAAAAAGGTAGTGAGATTTAGGGTTAGCATCATGATGAACTTCTGTCGTGTTGCAGCATGTTCTCTTCATCTTTGGAAGAGAGATATGATGATCGCTACTCCACCATTGACAAGAAGGGTTCCGTTTTCGACTGGCAACGGAGATTCCGGACCTGCTGGAAAGATGAAGTTTTCCGAGAAGTTGCGTTCTCTAACCGGTGAGTACTTAGATTTCATCACGTGGTAGCAATAGAAGAATGGTGTTTCATTGGCTGAGCCAAGCATCTTTCCGATGAAGTGAATCATGAACCAGCCCTAGAGGTTTGTCTACTCGGTCTTAACATTGAATTAGAAGAAAGAATTGATTTTAATTTTTCATTTTTAGGGGTTAATAATGAATGTTTCTTTGTTTGTAGATCTAGAGTGGATGGAGAAAAATAACTACATATTCTTGGTAATGTGATCGTATGATCTTGACTTCGAAACTTCAAACAAGAACTTATGTAAAAGAACGAATTATTTTTTGTTGGTTTTAGAAACTTCTCAAAACTAAAATCTTTTCTCTAAACTTGTTGAATACCTCTCAACATAACTTCTTATTTATAGGGATAGACAATTCATATTCCTATAAGGAAATAGACAACTCCTATTTCTATTAGAACTCTCTCATAATAGAAATCCTAATCCTATTTGAATTACCTAACATTCTCCCCCGTAATTCAAACACTTGAGCTTCGAAGATCTTCAACTCCTATTAGACTTCTCATTTCGGCAAGTTTGACTCGAGCTAGTGGTATCGTGAGAATATCTGCTTGTTGTTCTTCTCCGGAAACATGCTCCACACTGATTTGTCCATTTTCGATACATTCTCGAATAAAATGATATTTCTTGTGGATGTGTTTGCTCTGGCCGTGAAAAACAGAGTTCTTGGTTAAGGCTATTGCGGTTTTTTATCGATTAACAATGTCACATTTTCATGCTTCCAACCCGTTACTTCACATAGAAGGTCTTGAAGCCATATTGCTTGCTTTGCCGCTTCCGCTGCCACCATGAACTCTGCTTCGCAGGAAGATAATACGACCGTGGGAAGCTTCTGAGAGCACCACGAGATTGGTGATGTTCCAAAGTAGAAGACGTGGCCAGCCGTGCTTTTCCCATCGTCTTGGTTAAGTTGTGGCTGCTATCGCTGAAGCCTATCAGCTTCTTGTCTCCTTTTCTCTTGAAATTAATACCATAACTCTTGGTTCCTTGTAAATATCTCAACACATGTTTCATGGCTGCTCCATGTGATGTCCGAGGACTCTGCATATATCTGCTCAAAACGCCAACCAAATAAGAAAGATCCAGACTTGTGTGTAATAAGTGCCTTAGACATCCAATGATTTTCCGATAATTTGTGGCGTCTATTTCTTCTTCATCTTCAGCTTTATGTAGCTTTAAGCTTGATTCCATAGGTATATGCACTCGATTGCATGACTCCATTGAGGCTTCTTTAATTATCTTTTCCGTATATGCTTCTTGTTTCAAAGTAATCCCACTAGAGCTTTGAGAGAACTCGATTCCAAGATAATACGTAAGCCTTCCAAGATCAGTCATGTCAAATTCGCTAGCCATTCCTTTCTTGAAATCTCGTATGATTTTCAGCGTTGTTCCTGTGACGAATAAAACATTGACATACATAGCCACTATAAGATCTTGATCATGCTCTGTTTTCCGATATACCACATGTTCCTTGGAGCATTTTTTGAACTTCATTCCTCGTAGAATCTGATCTAGCTTGGTGTTCCAAGCTCTCAGAGCTTGTTTCAGTCCGTATAAAGCTTTGTAGAGTTTGTAGACTTTTCTTTCTTCTCCTTCTCTTACGAATCCATCCGGTTGATGTACATAGACCGTTTCTTTTAACTCACCATGTAGAAACGCAGTCTTGACATCAAGATGATGTATTTCCCAACCTCCTGTTGCGGCGAGGGAAGAAAGAAACCGGATAGTCTCTAGTCGAACTACAGGCGCAAACACCTCATCGTAATCGATTCCATGCTCTTGAACATATCCTTTTTCTACAAGACGAGCTTTGTATTTGTTGATGCTTCCATCTGAGTTTTTTTTTATTTTGAAAATCCATTTTAATCCTATCGGTTTTACGTCTGATGGTTTGTCAACTAGCTCCCATGTCTTGTTTTCGTTAATTGAATCTATCTCAGAATGTGCTGCTTCCATCCATTCTATCGAGCCTTCAGCATCTTGATAAGTGCTCGGTTCTCCATCAATGCTAAGCAGCAGTTCTTCACCAAGTAAGTCTGCTAATAACACATAATCTTCAAGGTATTTAGGCCTGCTTGTTTCGCGATTTGATCTTCTTCGAGACAAATTTTTTTCGTGATCATGGTCCTGTGGAGTCTCTTCTGGATCTGTAATACTTCTTTGAGAATTCTGAGGTGAGGAACTGCTTGGAGGAGAGAGAGTTTTCGAGTTTCTCTCTCTATTCGCCGAAACAGAGTTTTCTTCTCTGTTTGGAACAGAGCTTGAAACAGAGCTGGTTCCATCTTCAATGATTCAACGAATGTTTGTCCCATCATCTATGGTTTCTCTCCAAACCATTGTGAACATTCCAGGTGCTATATTTTGATCATTATCGCATCACTTACTCCATTCCCAGCCGCTTCCCTCGTTGAAGACTACATCTCGACTCAGATAGATTTTACTTGTGGAAAGGTTGTAAAGTCAATAAGCCTTTGTCCCTGGTTCCGTTCTGAGATATACAAGAGGTCTAGATCGATCATCCAACTTCTTAAAGTTGATCGCTTCTACCCTTGCAAATGCCTTGAAACATTTTAATTCTCTCCACCGTTTCACTTTCCACCAAGCTTTTGAATTTCTTGAATTTTTCGAAAGCTTCACTCTTATCCTTTAGCAAGATAGTCCACATGTATCTTGAAAAATCATCAATCAATACAAATATGTATCGATTTCTTGCTGTGGTTGATGGTGTGATGGAGCTGCACAAGTCATAGTAAATTAGTTATAACTTTTGTTTTGTTTGGAATTTTGTAGCTTGCGGGAACAGTTGCCGGGTTTGTTTTCCTATAAGGCAGCACTCGCATATTATCTTCTCGTCTTCGAAGTTGGGTAACCCATGAGCTAGCTTCTTCTTAGATTTTGTTGACATCGTTTTAAAGTTAACGTGTCCTAGCCTTGCGTGCCAACGCCAAGCTTCGTCATCAAGTTTGGTGAGTAAATTTTCTGGAACTCCAATCATAAGTTGTATCTTGTACATACGATTAGGAGATCGAAGTACTTTCATGAGTAGTATACCATCGGAATCATGCATGGTAAGGTAGTTTTCTTTTAACCTTACATCGCATCCTGCTTCCGTAGCCTGTCCTAGGCTTATGATATTGCTTATAAGGTCTGGAATCCAATATATATCTTTGATGATTGTTTGTTCACAAGTTTTTGCTTGGATTATTATCGATCCCTTTCCTTTGATGTCTACACATGACTCATCTCCGAACTTGAATTTTCCTCTTATGTTTTCCTTTAATTCCGAAAAATATGATCTCTTTTCCGTCATATGGTTACTTGCACCATTATCCAAATACCAAGTGCTTAGTTTACTCGCTTCTTCTTCTTCGTATTTGCTTGGAAATATTTTTTGCTCATTCAAAAATATTTTCTCCTGCATGTAAAGGGCTGCATCGGCTTCCTCTGTTTCTGCTAGATTCGTTTCATGGTGATTCTTACCCTTTTCCGGACACATATTAGCGAAGTGTCCTTTCTTTTCACAACGCTAACAAGTAACATATGATCGATCCTTCTTTTGTTTATCTTTGTTTTGATTCTTATCATTGTTATCTCTTTGTTGTGCGTTAAATCGTCCTCTCCCATGGCCCCTTCCATGGTTTCCTCGGCCTCTAACTCGGCCATTAAAACCACCTCTTGAAGCTTGCTCGTAGGAGGCGTTAAATAAGAGTTTGTTCTGATCAACTCTTTGATTTTCTTCTCATATTCGTTCTTCGTAGGCTTTTAACCTACCAATTATATCTTCAAAACCAATTGTTTTAAGATCTAGAACTTGCTCTAATGAAGCAACGATGTAAATAAACTTGCTTCTTGGCAAACTTTTCAAGAATTTTCTTAACAAGCTTATGTTCTTCGATGTTTTGTCCGAGGGCGGCTGATCTAGAAGCTAAGCTCGAGATCCTCCTTGCAAAATCATCAATATTTTTGGTTTTAATCATTGTCAAACGATCGAATTCTGAGACAAGAGTTTAAAAGTCTTGATTCTCGCACTCAGTCTGCTCCCAAGTATCAAGATTTTATTGCTTCCCACATAGCTTGAACCTCTTCTAACTCGCCGATTTGGGAGATCAAATTTTCGGGGATAGATTGGAAGAATAAGGCCATTGCGATGACATTCTTCTTTGCATCCATTGTGCCTGGTTCTACCGCTTTCCAAACTTCATGAACCTTCAATGTTACCTTCATTCTCATCGCCCACACGGTGTAATTAGTGGCGGTGAGCATTGGACATTGAACTGACGAGATCTTGGGTTCCTTCTCCTGTGGTGCTGCGACGATGACTCCCTCCATGTTTCTGGTCTCACTCCGCTCAAGATTGTTTGATTAAACTCGAGCTCTGATACCAAATGTGATCGTATGATCTTGACTCTGAAACCTCAAACAAGAACTTATGTAAAAAAACGAATTATCTTTTATTGGTTTTAAAAACTTCTCAAAACTAAAACCTTCTCTCTAAACTTATTGAACACCTCTCAACATACCTTCTTATTTATAGGGATAGACAACTCCTATTCTTATAGGAAAATAGACAACTCCTATTTTTATTAGAACTCTCTAATAATAGAAATCTTAATCCTATTCGAATTACCTAACAGGTAAGGCCATTATTTATAGTGAATAACTTTAAGTTTGGTGGATGTTTCTTTGTGAGATATTTTCTTTTAGTCTGATTAAGCTAATAAAATTTGGCAGAGGATGAAGAAAAAGTTGGAACCGTCCCTTGTTCTTTTGATGGTTGTCCCTAGTTGTTATGGTGATAACACTACCTGAAGTGTCGAATCTATTTTTTATTGACGAGAAAACAATTGTCACGTGTGCTCACGTCGTAGTCAACCCAGACATAATTGTTCATGTTGACTAATACAGCATATTTGAAAAGAGTTTGCCCATTCACAATTATTGTATATATATATATAATAAAAATTATCGTAGATCCTTGTTACTTTGTATAATGGAAAAATAATGTCAGTAAAATAATTGTTTATGACTTGTCAAATGATTTGGCTCACGTTCAGATTGATTCGGATGACGTCAGTGAGAATCCAAACACTTATTCAGCTGCCAAATTGGGTTGTGCAATACCAAATAGGCGTGGGTAAGTGGGTCGGTGTATTTGGTGTATATCTTAGAAACTCCTTCTCTGTGGGAGAAGTTATGCAACTCTCTATTAATATTTGTTTTTGTAATTTTTTTATATTTAATTTTTTTTTAATCTTCTAATAATCTGATTTTTTTTTGCAGTTATGCAAATCACACTCTAAGGAACTCTGTTAGGCTGGAAAGAATTTGTTCGATTATGTTGGGGAGAATCAGATTTATTTATAGACAGATCTCGTAATCAATCATGTAATTACTTTCTTTTTGTCACGAGGTGTTCATTTTTCTTTTTTCTTTACCGGCATGTCCAGTTGTAAAAAATTTGATTTTAATTTTTTTTTTATTAGGGTTATTTGGGAGGTCGTATGGTCAATACCAAGGACATGATCATCGGCGTTATGAATTGTGGCGTAAAACCGGAATCAGTTGGACCAAGAATCAAGAGTGGAAAAAAACGATGCTATGCATTAGCAATCCCTGTGGATCCTCGACAACAAAGAGATTAAGAAAGCCCTTTTCTCTATTCACCCAAAAAAAGCTCCCAGATCGGACGGCTTCTCGGTGGGATTTTACCATTTTTGGGGGATATTACAAGTGAAGATGTATGCCGTGAGGTCTGATCCTTCTTTGAGACATATTTTCTTCACAATAGGTTCATTGAAACACATATTCGGATTATCAATCTAGGGCTGCGTAAAGTCTCCAACTATAGGCTTATCGCTCTATGCTCAACTCACTACATGATCATCGCGTAAATACTCACCAAGAGACTCCAACTCTTCTCCCACGGCTCATCTCCAAGTACCAATCCACCTTTGTCCTTAGTCGTGCAATTGCGGATAATGTCTTAGTTATTCATGAAGTCCTACATTATTTGAAGACGTCAGAGGCCAAAGTGAGATTCTCCATGACCGTAAAACGAATATGAGCAAAACCTACGACCAGATAGAGTGGGACTTTTTACGAGCGGTAATATCAAGACTTGGGTTTTATGATAAATGGATCTTGTGGATCATGGAATGCGTCTTTTTGATCTCATATGAATTCTTTTTCAATGGCGCACCTAGAGGAAAGGTCATTTCTACTCGCGGTCTTCGTCAAGGCAATCCACTATCGCTTCATCCTTTGCAATTTAGGTCCTCTTCGACCTTTTGTAAAAACGAACCCTTTAGTGGATTCCTACTTGGAGTCGAGGTAGGACGGGGTAGTCTCGCCGTGAATCATCTCCTATTCGCCGATGATACTATGTTCTTTAGTAGAACAAGTGTCACTAGTTGTGAAGCTTTGGTTAAGACCTTAAACACTATGAGGAAGCTCAACGGTCAACGAATAAATGGAAGCAAAACATCCATCATTTTCTCTAAGCGGATGGCAATGGAAGTGAAGACTCAAGAAAATGCTTACTTGGGATTGAAAATGAGGGTGAATAGGAAAATACTTTGGCTTACCCGAACATTTTGGAAGGCGGAAAAATATATTTACACCGGCATAGTTGATAAAATTAGACAAAGTGCCTTATCTTGGTCTAGTCGGTTCCTATCGGGAGCAGGTAAACAAGTGATTCTCAAAGCCATTTTAACCATCCTTTCTTCATATTTTATGATGTGCTTCAAACGTCCCACTTTAGTCTACAAAATAATCCAATCCACCCTCACAAGTTTTTGGTGGGACTCCAAACCGAACATTCACAAGATTAGTTGGGTGGCTTGGAATAAACTCACAAAGCCTAAGTTTTTGGAGGACTAGAATATCATAATGTAGAAAAATATAATGATGCTCAACTTTTCATTATAGGGTGGTATATCATGAGAAACCCGGAATCTCTCTTTGCGCATGTCCTAATGAGAAATCATACTTTTCATGCAATCTCCAAACCCTTCATTGGCCTCCCATGGATGGAGAAGCATCATGGTGGGACGTGAAGTATTACAGCAAGGCATGATTAGATACTCGGCAAAGGGAAAAATGTTAACATTTGGAATCACTTGTGGCTCTTCACCACAACCCCTCTCAATCCCATTTTCCCTCCGAATAAAACCATGGACCTAAAAGTTCAAGACCTTATACTCTCGAATTCATGGATGTAGAGGTAATTCGTCTTCACTTACCTCAATATGAGGGTATTATTAGGAAGTTAGTTCGGAGTGCTTTTCGGTTTTGCGATAAACTCAAAATACCTTCCGGAAAAGACCGGTGAAAACTCCACAAAAACTGGCTACACCATGCTTCAAGTACCTTCAATCGTCGCCTCAGTCCTTGCTCCTCCCTTAGGCCAATTCAAATGGTAATATGATATTTGGTCCATCAAGATCTCACCAAAGGTAAAAACCTTTATATGGAAGCTTGTATCGAATGATATCCTTTTAGGGACTTCCCTATCTATCAGAGGTCTCCTTGAAACCTTAAAGTGTAAGAATTGTGGTGAAGAAGAGTCGACAACCCATCTCTTCCTCAAATGTTAATTCATGAGACGAGTGTGGGCTCTGACACCTCTCAACAGGATCACAAATCCATATATTCATCTCACCACGAAATAGCTCCTCCACTCAGCAAAGTCCATGATTCATCTCCCGCCATTAGGAATAAGTTATTCCCCTATTATTATGTGGCTCCTTTGGGGCATGTGGAGAGCTCCGAATCATTTTATTTTTGAAAAAGCCAAGATAGCCGAAAAGTGCACCACCCACACGATTGCATTAACCCAAACCTGACAGGAAGCTCATGACTCAAGATTCGCCAATGAAAGCATGCTCTCCTCCTATACCTCAACCAAACATAGTAGACCACTCCCATTGCTATATGGATACCGCTTGGAATTCAAAGGAGGGTCGAAGTGGCCTAGGCTAGGTCATCAGCTCCCCCCACCCACTCTCCCTCGAAGATCCAAGGATCCTACACACATGATTTCACACTATCTGCTCTTGTCAGTGAGGCCCTCGCCATAAAATCGACAACCCATCTCTTCCTCAAATGTTAATTCGCAAGACAAGTGTGGGCTCTGAAACCTCTCAACAGGATCACAAATCCATATATTCATCTTACCACGAAATAGCTCCTCCACTCAACAAAGTCCATCATTCCTCTCTTGCCATTAAGAATAAGTTAATCTCCTATTATTATGTAGCTACTTTGGGCAATGTGGAAAGCTCTGAATCGCTTTATTTTCGAAAATAAAGCCAAGGTAGCCGAAGAGTGCATCAACCACACTATCGCATTAACCCGAACCTGGAAGGAAGCTCAGGACCTCAAGATTCGCCCATGAAAGCATGCTCTCCTTTTCTACCTCAACCAAACATAGTATACCACTCCCCTTGCTATATGGATGCCGCTTGGAACTCAAAGGAGAGTCGAAGTGGCCTAGGTTGGGCCATCAGCTCACCTCAATCTCCCTCGAAGATCCAAGGATCCTACACACATAATTTCACACTGTTTGCTCTTGTCAGTGAGGCCTTTGAAGTAAAATCAGCGTTACTTGTTGCGCAAGAAGCTGTTATCAAACTCTTGTCCTGTTTTTCGGATTGCAAGGAGTTAGTTACCCTTCTCAATTTGAATGGTCAAGCTAATGCACTTCAGGGTATCTTGTCGGATATCCGTTTTATTGCCGGTAGTTTCGATGTTATTTCTTTTAATTTCATTCCGCGTCAAAACAATATGGAAGCGGATGCTTTGGCTAAAGCTGCTATGCTCGCTTCGTCAGCCACCTCTGGTTTTAGAGTTGAAGGTCCTATCTGTAACGTTTGATTATTTAATGGAAGGCTGAAAAAAAAAGAATAAAATGAGAATCATAAAGTTTACTGTACTCTTTTGAGTGATTGTAATTCTTCTCGAGTTATGTGATTCTTTAAGTTTCTTATGTATTGAATCTAGTTTAATTTTTTCATCTATTATATTTTTGGATAGACCATTTTTTATAAAATTGTTTTGCAAGTATTGTATAAGGAAATATAATTTAGAAGGTGGAACCACTGAGACGTTTGATAGAATCTAAGTACGTTAGCTCTACAACTCTAATAACACATGCGTTTGTAAAACTTCTAGTATCCAAATCTAATGTAAAAAAAATATTAAACTTCACTAATAAATAAAAAGAACATACTGTTCACATGAGATCAAACTAATTCTTTTTATGTGTCTTGCACAATTAAACTGTCTTGGTGCTTTTGCCAAATATGGACATGAGATGATAAAAAACAATTATTAAATCCGTACAAATTCATGATAATTACAATAGAAAAATAATTCATAATATAAAAAATAATATGTTTACTTAGATTTTTGTGAACGATAACTACCGGTTGATACAAATTAACAAAAGCGAATTTGGATAAAAGATTTTGTGGAGGTTTTTAAAAAAGGATGATTTAGAAAAAATAATATAGAAAATTTGTGAGAATGACACATGCAAAAGCTATCTAGTGTAGAATGTGACAGTTTTTATTAAAGTGACTTATGATTTCGTATAATTAGATGCGATTCTTGAATTTGTTTTGCTATTTCTCTTCCTCTGCTCCCGGGAGTAGATAACAAAAGAAATTAGCTTTTATTTTTGGTGGTCACAAAATAAAAGAAGTTATTTTGTGTTCCATTTTAATAGTAATTTTAATGTTAATTTTAATATAAAATGTCAATTCCAATTTTAATTGTTGATTATAATTTCATCTTAACCACTTAGTGGCCAATAAGCTAGTAGCCACCAAATAATCTTAACACCTATATTAATTTTCGAAAATTTGAGAATTTGATGTAGCCACTGATGTAGCTACGAAAATCATTATTTTGGCTTAAACTAACACGTGCTTTCTTTCAACGAGAAGGCTGCTTGCGAATGCCACGAAGTCAATTAATTACGGAACTGACAGAACTCGAATATGTTAGAAGTTGATTATGAAATTTCTTTTGTACCAAATAACAGACTCTGTTGACATGAGATCAAACCAGTTCTTTTTATTTGTCTTACACATTACAAGAGGGAAAATGACCATTTAATTCCTCTAACTTTTGCAATATCACAAATTAATTCCCCAATTTTCATGTGTACGAACTAATTTTCCAAGTTTTTGTTGATTACGCAAAATTAAGTTTGAGAAAAGTCAATATAACAAACTAAATTTCTGACGTTAACTAAAAAAAGCTGAGACTCGATTTCTATTATTTTCTTCCCATCTTTTTCTCCAAAATCCCTAATCTAAAACTGAAAACGCTAAAGCAATTTTCCACGATGACAGAGGCAATCACCCATGATAATATTTATGAAGAACAAAACCCTTTCATGAAGAACGGTCGATCTCTTTTGCAAATTCCATGACTTTTTTGCAGTCTTTAGATGATTTTTTTTTTCTGTTTTCTTTTAAGGGATCCTATTCTGCAGTCTTTTGCAGCCTTTTACACTATTTTTTGCTCTCTTTTGATTTTGCATAGATGAATAATGATGCTATTGATTATCTCTTATATTGTGAATCTTTGTTTTCTCTTGTCATTTCATATTTGTATGGTGGTTTATTTTCTGATTTTTATAATTGCTCAGGAATGGTAGGAAAACCATTGTTGTGATATGGGAAAATTCATATATGTTACGCTTTGTTTGCTTTTGATACAAAATCCACAATGGACGATGGAACAAATGAAAGATTCTGATGAAGAATCCAAAGCCAACAATGATGCAAACATAGAGGAAGAATATGAGTGTTAGTGAAGGATATTTTAGAGATTACCGAGACACTAAATGCTTTGGTATTGGGGAATCATATCTTCTTTTGTAACTTTAAAATTATAACTGTAAAACTATGAATTTGGTATTGTTGTAGGTTCTATAATCGTATTTTATGTTTTCTAGGTTCAGAACCCATAGCTTTAAAAGATGAGAATTGACACATGTTTTGAGTCTGCAACATAAATTACATAAACTTGCTAGTCTAAAACATGTTTTGAGTTACAACATAAAGAAAAAACAAAGCTACATGACACAACAAGATGAATTTAACGAACACATAAGTTTATTCCTTGTGATGCTTCCTGAGATAGTTCTTGTAATGATAAAGTTTGAAAAGATCCTTCCTACAAAAATAAGCGAAGAACAAAGACAAGCAAAGACTACAATTGTAACAATAAACGAAGAACATGTGTAAGCGAAGATAAGCGAAGAGCCGAGGTAAGGGCAGATAAACAATGAACAGAGATAAACGAAGATAAGTTAAAAACATATATATACGAAGATAATCAAAGACTGCAATTGCAACAAAAAACTGCAACTTCCGGCGAAAACAAAAACCTTAAGCTATGATATTACATCAACAAGCGAACAACAGAGAGAATTTACCGTGGATATGATGCTTCAGCTCGTTGTTGTCGAATGTTTTGAGGAGGAGAAACTGAAATCTGAAGGATTGAATTCGACTCCAGTTCTCTGCCGTCCGTCAAAATCACACCTCCATTGCCGGCGATTTCGCCTTAGTGTTATCAGTTTTGGAATTGGAAATTTTTGGGAAAAAAATATACAAAAATTCGACTCTTAGATCTTTTTAACTAACGTCAGACGTTTAGTGTTAACGTTGACATTTTTCGATCCTTATTATGCATAATCAACGAACACTTGGAAAATTATTTTGTAAACATGAAATTTGGGAATTAATTTGCGATATTGCAAAAGTTGATGAATTAAATAGTCATTTTCCCCATTACAAGAAGCCATTTTCGGATTGGGCCATATGAAAGTGTAGAGGCCCGTTTTCTAACAAACGTTGGGCCTAGTCTACTTTCACCTTTGACTCTCTTTCCCTCGTGATCTTCTTCGTTGTTTCCCTATGGTGAGAAAACTAAAAACTACTTCTCCTTCAATCCGATAATATCTCAAACGCGATATCGATCGACGACAGCAACTCCAGCCAACGACCAAATAGCGACCAACTAATCTTAATGTTAAATTTTGATTTAGCCACTGTCCACTTATGTAGTAGCTACGAAAACCATTCTTTTGGCATAAACTAACACGTGTGCTTTCGTTCAAAGAAAAAACTAGCAAATGCCACATACTCAGTCATTTACGGAACTGACAGAACTTGATTGTATAGCTTAATTTCTTGTGTTAGAAGTTGATTAAGAAAATTTACAATGTGTTAAATTGATATGTTCAGATTTCCATATCAACACAACTCAATAGAATCTATTCTATAAAATTTATCAGTAGACTTAGATGAATTTCATAAGCAATGTTGAAGTTTTGATTCACTAACTTAGAAATTTGTGACCTAAGGATGGCAAAAGCTGGTACATAATAATAAAACGGATCTCAGCAGAAAGGAAATGATCTGGTTTTTACAAAAATTACATAGAGAAGATTAGATAAATTTTTAACATTCAAGAAGCATTTATGTGTCAAAGATCCTATAATTCTCTCAACACGATTAAACCGCAACATTGGGCGACGCTGGATACTCTTCATACCCTGTGATTCCTGTAATCCTAATCCTCGTATTTGGCTACAATAATCAACAGAGAAAACACAATGTAAGTCTCATTATTTACAGTGTTTTTTTGCGGATTCATTGGGTGTAAATTAGAAAGCGGATTTATCGACCTGTCTATGACCAATATTTCTACGGTACTTCTTCTTAGGCTTGTACTTGAAGACAACCACTTTATCATCCAGACCCTGAGATATTATGGTTAGTCCAAGTCGAAATCAGAAATGTTAAATAAGCATTTGTATTGATTTTTACTTGATTTTCCACTACAGCATGTACAGTAGCATTGTTCACAACCGGTTTACCGATGTAAGTATGCGTCTTTGTTCCCACAAGTAACACTTTGTTCAGAACAATCTGCACAAAAGATGAATGAAAACTTCAAGAATCACCAAAAAACCAACAAAGAAACAACTTAACATACACAAAAACAAAACTTGTACAAAAAAGAATAAACACAAGCAACAAAGTTTTACTCAATCTCCCAATGGTTACACCAACATTTGGAATTTTACATAGAAGAATATTCTCAAATCCTTGAAAGGAATGTGAATACCTGATCATCGACATTTGCATCTTTAAGCCTCGAAGTGTAGAGATATCTCCCTGGAAATACTATGTATTGGCGTCCACCAACCTAATTAACCAAAGAGAACAACACTAAACTAGCATCATTCATAATACTAAGTTTTTTATACTCAAACCGATTTCAATTCAAACCAGACTCATCAAATCTACAAAATATTAGTAGCAAAATCGAAATTGAGAAATTATTTCTCATTTTCTTCTGCAGCTCTCCCTAAGAACTCAACATTTCATTAGTGCTACACCTAATTCTTAAGATTATAAGCTATAAAAACTCTAAAAATTATTTTCAAATTAACCAAAATTAGTTTGAAAAATCCAAAACAAAAAAAAAATTGAAGTTGAGGATTTGTGTTTTCGTTTGATTCATCGGCTTACCATAACAACAGCGAAAATCTCTTCTCGTTTAGGTTTATCCTCAGTGACCTCTGAGGCATCGGAAACCACCACAGCTTCGATATCTGTAGTCTCCGGTTCAGCGACGACTGATTCAGTGAATTTAGGAGCGATTGGGAATGCGATTCGAGACGTTGATGTAGTGGAAGGAGAAAGAAAGCGAATCACAGGTTTAGTCAAATTAAGCCAAGGTTTAGAGAGAGAACCAAGGATAGGACTCGAACGGTGAGAATTTGCATTGCAATGAGATGAGAAAGTAGAGCAGAGAGAGAGTGACGCTGAAGAAGACGCCATTGTTTTCGCCAAGAGAGCTCTAAGCTGCTCGAAACTTTGAAGCTCGACGGAGAATAAATTCGCAGAGTTATCCTATCCACTTAACTTGTAAACTACTATTATACCCTTGCCTTCACATTCGTATTGTAGCATTTGGTTTTCCGGTTTAGTTCGGTTCCAGCGTATGGGTTTTTGGGATTTTTGAGGTTTACATAATAGAAGACCCTAAAGAGAAAATTCAAGTATATTTCAGTTCGATTATGTTTCAAAAATTCCGGTTGGGTTTGATGTTGAACTAAGAAAATTAGAGGTATTTATTCCGGATAAACCAATTTGATCCAAACCAAACTGAAATATTCAATCCTAAATCTCTATCGACGTCCAATACCAGAGGACGGGAAGATACTAATCACCGATTTAGGTCAAGAATCTGTTTTTAACAAAGAAAGATCTTCAAAATAGCTGGTCAAGTTGTATCCTAATATGGTTTAACTGGATTCATTTTTTATATATAAAAACTTAATCTGAAACGAACAAAAAAACGATCTAAACTGAAGTTTCTCAAAAATTAATGATATATTTTACCAAACCATCCATTTTTATAAACCAAATTTTAAAAACCAAAAACCCGAATTAAACACCCCTAAAGAAAATGATGATAAAAATAATTGCTTAAGTTAATATTTAGCACATTTGCATATAGGTAGAGTTAGGTATAAAAAATTTACATTTTTTTGAGTAATAATACAATTTGATTTTCTATTGATGAATTTCCGATTGATTTGTTTTTTTATACTCCACCCCTAATAATTTCCTTGGGATTCAAAAAAAAATTATATGAAGCAAAATTATCCATATAGGACAAAAAATTTAGAAAGTTGTTGCTCATCTACAAAAATAACAAGGAAAACAGAAAACAAAACAGAATATATTTCTATATTCTTTGTTCCAAAATATATTTAAGAGAAAAAAAAGGCTGAAATTGTAAATGGGAATGGGATGATGGGTCAGTCATCAGATTTTTGACCATCAACTCCAAAAGCATCAGCTATGTTGAAGTTCAAGTTTTTCATCATAGTCCTGCTTCTCCCAACTCCATCTCCTTTCCTCATCATTGCTGTAAACTCCGAGAAATCGATCTTCCCGTCCTACCAAATTCACGCGAAAGCTCGGTTATAATACAGTTTAATTGAAGGAGGAACACAAAAATAAGAAGAAGAGTGAGTGGTTTACATTGTCAAGATCAATCTCTTTGATCATGTCATCAAGAGGTGTATCACATAGACCAAACTCTGTGCAAGCTGATTGAAGCTCATCAATGGTGATATATCCGCTTCCGTCTTTGTCAAAGTACGAAAATGCAGCCACCAGATTCTCCTCTCTTTCCATCTTGTTCATGTGTAATGTCGCTGCTAGGAATTCTCCATAGTCTATTGTACCGCTGTTGTCGATATCAGCCTGTTCCCAAAACAGATAGAGGCTATTTTAAGAAAACGAAATCATGAAAAGAGAGAAGATAATTTCTTTCATACCGCGTCCATAAGAGACTTGATTTCTGATTCCATCAGTTCAGATCCGACTCTCTTTAAACCAGCTTTGAGCTCTTCAAAAGTAATCGTTCCGCTGTTGTCTGTGTCTATCATTTTGAATAACTCCTTTAGACCTCCGATTTCTTCCTCTGAAAGTCTCTCAGCAATCACCTGTGAGAAAAAACCACATTTGTTCAGAGAAATCCACATAAAGAAAAGGTGAATGCATGTGATTCGAATTCATACCCTTAAAGCCATTTTCTTAATCTTATTCATTTGTGAAAACTGCTTTAGTCGCGATAAGACTGCTGGATCGAGAGGCTTGTCTGGTGCCGCTTGTTCATCCACAATCCATGGGTGACCTATAACATTCAGACAAAACTCAATACTCATTACTTACCAAGAAACAATTCAGAGCAGTTGATTAACCAAAAATAAACTTACACAAGGCTTCATGGGCAGAGATGCGTTTCTTGGGGCTCCTTTCGAGCATTTTGTAGATCAAATCTTTAGCAGCTTCGGAGATACTAGGCCATGGATCAGATTTGAAATCTAACTTCCCTTGCAATATCTGTCTAAAGATTCCAGACTCGGTTTCTACAAGCCCCAAGAGAGAAAAGGATGCATCATTGCAAACAAAACTCGAAACTTGTAAGTAGAAAAGACTCTTTTTTGTAGACTAACCTGCCCAGAAGGGAGGAACTCCGCTAAGTAAGATGTAAAGGATAACACCAGCGCTCCACACATCAATTTCAGGTCCATAACACTTCTTTAGCACCTCTGGTGCAACATAGTATGGACTTCCAACTACGTCATACAGATATTGTCCTGAAGAAGCAAACAAAACCAGTTAGACGATGAACCGGCATTGGCCATATCCATCTAGTTTCGAGAGAACCACAGATCCAAGCCAGACACACAAATGCAGAATAATTCCAATCAACAAACGAAGTTTCAGAGACTCAATGAAGACCATCTATACAAAGCAATGCTCAAGCAGCAAAATTCTTTCATTCAGAGAATCAGATCATGAAGGCTACACATACCCAAAGACTTATTTCAATTTTAGAGACGAGAAAGGAAACCGAACAAATTTGCCATACCAGATCCAAGCTAGACACAAACGCAGAATCCTTCTAATCAACGCAGAAACTCAATGAAGAACATCTATACAAAGCAAAGTTCTTCTAAACAAAGAAACAACGCTCAAGCAGCAAAATTGGAATATGAATTAGAATTCCACGAATCAGATCATCAAGGCTACACATACCCAAACCTTATTTCTATCAAGAAACCAAACCAACATGATTTGACAATGTATAAATATGCCATTTACCAATTCATAAGCATCAAAATTTGAATTTAACGAAACAAATCATCAAATCCAACCAAACCAAAACCTTTACCTTCAAGTACCAATTAAAGAACAAACCTATTCCTCTCAAGAAACCAAACAAACAAAACTTTTAGATCAACCAAGAAACAAACGAATCCAAAATCAAAATCGAACCTGGCTTGTAGAAGACAGACAGGCCAAAATCTGTAGCCTTAAGCTTAGCATCTTCTTTAGGACTATCAAACAAGAAATTCTCAGGTTTGAGATCTCTATGCATAACACCAAGAGAATGACAAGCCTCAACAACACCAAGAATCGTCTTAATAAGCTTCACAGCTTCACGTTCACTAAAATGTCCTTTAGAAACAATCCGATCAAAAAGCTCACCACCTTCACAAACCTCCATAACAATATGAACAAAAACCGAATCCTCATAAGTGCCTTTGATCCTGACAACATTAGGATGTTCAGAGAGATGATGCATGATCTGAATCTCACGCCATACATCTTCGTAATCTTCGCGGCAAACGAGCTTTCGCTTTGGGATTGATTTGCAGGCGTAATTAACGGAGGTTGATTTCTCTGTGCAGAGATAGGTTGTTCCGAATTGGCCTTGGCCTAGCTTTTTGCCGACGAGGTAGTGATCTCTTAATCGTGGTGTTTGATAAGGAAGAACTGTGTTTGATGGACGTCTAGGGTTTGGTTTCGATTCCATTTTTGGATTTTTCTCGATCTCGATTTGAAGATGAAGAAGATGAGGAAGATGAAGATGATTGATGATAACGGACTTTTTCTTTGTTGTTAAGAACCAAAGGCTCCTTGATTTGCTTCCCTCTGCTCCATTTTTTTGACTCAACTCTTATATCATTTTTATCAATAATCTATAACAACTTTTTTTGGATTGGAATTTTCATTTTGCTGATTTAAATTATAAAAATTCGATTTTGTTTAGTTTGTTTTATGGTAAAATTTGTGAGGCAAATTTGATTTGTTTTTTTTTTTGGCATGATATTCTTTTTTTACAAAACTTTGATTGGGTTTGGTTTGGTTTAGGGTGATTAAAATTAAAATAAATTTTGTAGGTAAATTGTGGTTTGGTTTGGGGTAATTAAAATTATAATTTTGGTTTGGATTCTTTTTAACAAAAAAACTTTGATTTTAAAGAGTTTTCAAGTATATTCGGATGAAGTTGGTACAATAGATAATTTTGGTAAATTCAGTAAGTTTAGAATTTTGAAAGTCAAGTTTTATAAGGGAATTCAATACAATCATAGAAAAAAATAACAAACTATAATAAATTTGTAGTATTTTCAATGAAGATTTTGGATCTAATTAAACCAATTACCAAATTAAATCCAAATATGCCACTCGATTTTACCATGTAAACCGAATTCCAACCGAAATAATCACTTCAATTTGGAATTTTACGTCCAGCCTTGATAATTCCTCTTCTTTAAAAAACATTCAGTAGTTAGATTATCCATTAACCACTTCGTTTATAATTAATACGTTTTTCAATATACGGATTTTGTTTAACTTCTACACGTAGGATCTGTAATTAAACCTCAAAAAAAGAATGTTTGTGTGATTGTTTTGTTAATGTAAATCAGAACTTTTGCATGTAGGATTTGTAAGATAAGCTTGTTCTACCAAATTCAGCTTGAGGCGGCCGAACGTAGAAGTAAAGTAATAATACATAACCAAATAAATATAATAAGCAACCAAAGAGAATAATAATAACATATTGTTCGTAGGCCAAAAAACAAAAAGAATCAAGAACTTAGCCATTAGCAATTTAGCATAAAGGTCGTCTGTCTAATATTATTATTTGATTGGTCTAGGCTAGTGAATGGGTCAAACAAAGAGAAGACTGGTGGATAATTGAGAACACGTTTACATGACTTGGACCCACTTTATCTGCACGTCTCATCTATTATGGAGACTTGTGATTCTGAATCCAGTTGTATTATTTTTACCTAAGTTATAATGGTCCAATAAATTATTTTAGAAAGCTAGTAAACATTACTATACTCTCCTTAATTTAAAAGCGGATAAATAATATCATTAGAAAATTTTAAATAACACGTTTTGAAACCGAGGGATTAGCATTATTGCCCCAACACAATTCATGAATTAAAAGAAGGCATTGAATCTTGACCTTTTCAAAATAATATAATTACTGCTCGGAAGGTCGATTTGGATTGTAGGTTCCACTTTGATGCTATATTACCCTTTGAGAGAATTATAAGTAATTTTTTTCTATTAAAATGCATGAGAAAAAACTTTTTCACTAACTTCTTTCTCTCTCAAAATTTTACAAATGATCTTCCAAATCAATTTTTCTTCTTTGTTTTTATGTAAATCCACCGGCCGGCACCGGTGTCGGCGATACTCTTTCTAATTATATTATAGGATTTATCTATAAGAAAAATCAGTAAGTATATAAATCTTTGTTCGGTGTTCTTCCTAATAGTGGATCTACTGGTTTGCTACCCTTTATGGATTGACAAGATGTTTTGTCATCATAATGGTCAAGATATGATGCGTTGGTGAAAGTCAATGGCAACCCTATCTTCAGCTGTGGTACAAAGTTCTCGGTGATATCCGTATTTGGTCGGGTTATAGAAGAGACTTTTCGTTGTATTTTTATAACTATTTCATATTTAATAGCTAAACTAGTTTTTATTAATAAAGATGTTAAAAAATGCATGAGAAAAATAATGACCTATCTAGCCCATATTTTGGTTTAGCTTAATAAACTTAACATCAAAAAACATTAATTAGTGAATTAAGTGTGTTTTACAAACTAATTAGTTTAACATCAATGAGCATTATTAGTAAACTATATTATAAATGTTGGTTTCGTCTCATTCAAAACAAGTTCGATGTATTCTATACCACCAATACCATATGTTCTATATTTTTTCTTTTTGAATAGCACGTTTGGTCTTGTTCATTTCATATTAAGCAACCATTCAAATCAAAAATAAAACTAAAATAGTTATTGAACACCGAGAACTTAGTTTTAAAGTTAACTAAAATGTAATACATACGATCGCGTAGAACAATTTGTTATATTTAATTGTTAAATCACATATCTCATATCTTCAAATATTTTTTACTAATCATCTTAAGAATAAAAGATAAAAAAAAATTGTAGTAATTTGGTTTTGGCGGTTTAGTTCATTAAATTATGGTGTTTGTTAACATATACACTATCTTTATAGAGTTTGTAAATCAAGAGTTTGGAGGAATCATTGGGAAAAAGGAAAGAAATATAATTCTAAACAAATATATTTTATGTTATAAAAATTGAGTGTAATGATACGTTATTATAAAATGTAACTCATTTGTCTTTTAGAAGAAAAACAAACGGGTGCGACGATGCATATATTTTCTTCTAGTTTTTTTAGAGATGTTCTTCAAATTGTACAAAAGCGAATTTAAGCGATGAAATTGATAATCGATTTCATGCGAGTCTATGAAAGAGTCTGAAGATCTAATGTTTATACTTATAATTTGTCATATTATTCTGCTAATAGTGAAGATGTCATGGATGGAGAGAAAGAAAGAGATGACGGTGTGCAAAAATAAATAGATTAAATAATATGAGTAAATTTGTAGGGAACTCTATTAAATTTGAGATGAAATGAATAAAACAGTGACAAAATTATCAGTTGTATATATGGTCAGCAACGTAAAGTTTGTAGATTTTAGAAACTAGTTTTTCAGTTTTTGGTATGTACTTTTTACCAAACCAATTCGATTATCAGTTGTAAATATGGTCAGCAACGTAAAGTTTGTAGATTTTAGAAACTAATTTTTCATCTTTTTTTGTATGTAATTTTTAGATTACATATGATTTGTTTGATGCATTTGTTTCAGCTCGATGATGCATTTGCTAGAAACTTTCATCTTTGAGAATCTCCCAAAATCACCAAAATGTTTTTTTTGTTAATTATATCTCACCAAATCACAAACTATTTTTTCAAATATTTTTTTAACAATTCCTCCAAATAGCCTAACGACTCATTCAAATCTCTCAAAACCTATAATATTCTAAATTTAACCAAATTTTCCAAAAAAAAAACTCCAATACACTCTTATTAAAAAAAAATTGGACTTGAAAGGGACGATGATGAGGATATTTCTATATTTTATGTGAACTTTTTCTTCCGAGTAACATCTCTAGAGGTGTGATTTTTTCATTCCTATTTTTCAACTAAAAAGTATCCAAAATCTCCCAAAATAAGTTTTCTGTAATTTTTCAATTTAAATTGTTAAGTTTTGAATAACATTATTACAAATTTTATTTGAATAACAAGATCTTGTGAGTTATTTCGAATGATTTTAGTAAAACCTCTAGTTTAATAACATAGAATATGAAAAATATTTAAAACTCACAAGTTGACTAACATGTGATTTTAAGAAATTAGTAGTAGATATTGGGTTTTTTAATCTTCTTTTACTTTTTTTTTCTTAATGTTAAATTTTCACGACAAAATTAATCAATATAATGTTTTCTCTTTATTTTGCATTAGCTCATGCACGTTAATAACATGTGTCTTTCATATAAAAATATATCTTTTGTTCATGTAAAAGAAATATATATTTATTTTTTACATTATAAGTAAGCTATTATTAATGTGATATGAACCAAAACAGAAATTAAAGAAGAAGAGGCGACGTAGATGAGGAGAGAATTTAGGGAGAAAGCAATTTAATTCATTGATCATTCATTTAATACCTCAATTCTACAATAAGTCATCGTTTATATACTAAGAGAATAGTAGAAAAACCCTAAACACAATGGGCGTTAGCTTTCTCAAACCTCACTTAAGCCCACATATATGATCCTACGGTACCAAAGACGACTCTATCATAATGTTTCCAAAGAACAAGTTGAACTTGAGTAAATATAAGGAAGATAATGTCAGGGTAATTAGAAAGTATGGCCTCAGAGGAACTCACAATTAGTTATTTAACATCCCATATCTCTCTCATCATTGTAGCATGTGGAATTTCATGAAGACCAACGTTTGAACTAGTTGAGCGCCTACATTTTTAGCTAATATGCATGTCAGACTAAAATCTATTGATTGATTCTAATAGCTACATCTCTCCTAGTGTAATAAATAGAATACAAGCAAACAAAATAATTACCCCTGAATTTTGAGAAAGTATAGAGTAGGACAGGAATAGCGTAGAATGGCATAAGAGATTATGGTATCCAATAGTTTTATGTGTTTACAAGATATCGCGATATCCATAGAGTTATCGTAGAAGTGTTTTTGATGAGGTAACGTGCGTAAATGTAACAGATCTAAGAAGGTTATTATAACGTTCTTACTGTCACTGTCGTGGGTATTCATGTTTTTTTGGATACGTGGATTCCACTTTTGTCCGACGACCAGGGTATTATTTTGAAAAATTTGAAAGATTTGTTTACTGTCTCTAAAAATCACCAACAATATTTTTGTGTGTTTTGGTCTCACTCCCACGATACCGGGTATGACTTTTAAATAGGTCATCCATCCTAATATTACTCTAATTCAAACACGCTTAACTCTAAAGTTTTGCCAGGATGATTGACAGAAAAAATAAATGCACTTTGGTTATATACGTAGCCAAATCAAATATTTTAATCGCTTCTCATGCACCACCATATACCATAAATCAAGATGTTATAGTTATCATTATTACCATTCAGTTATTGAGATACAAAAAAATAAATATGTTCATCCGTCTATACACTGTCATAATCTATATGTTTGTTTAACTGGCGTACTATATTTTTAGTATTCATTATCGCGCTAAGAAAATAGTTACCTTGCTATTCTTATTAATAACACACCAAAACCAAGTTGATAACAACCACCGAGTAAAGTAAGATAACTACTTCTTACGAGGGGTAGTTCCATATTGTAACGCCCGTGTTCCGGAAATTAGAACTGTGAAGGTTACTGAGTTGCGGAGCGGAGTCGGTTAACTCCGGTTTTTGGGTTGGAGAATTTAAATAATTAAATTAAGAAGAATTTAATTATTTTGAGTTAATTTTTAATACGGGATTGGATTAATTTAACCATAAAATAAATCCCATGAGGATTGGATTAAATTGATCAATTAGAAAGTTTTGGGCCGATCTGGGAAGTTGATTTTGATCAATTTAAAAGTTTGGATCCAATTGAGAATTCGAAAATTATGGGTTAAATTGATAAAATTGGAAGTTGTTTCGGAGGTTGATTTTGATCAATTTGGAAGTTTAAGGTTTATTTGTGAATTTTGGAAAATTCAAGGACCAAGCTGCAAATAAGAAGGAATGTGAAAAAAAAACCTACGTTCCTCTTCTTTAAAGCGAAGCCGCCATGATCGTGAGAGAGAAGCTTTTATAGAGGTGTGATTGTGAGAGAGGAACCTTGTGGCGTGAGAGAGACATAGGCTTGGGAGCGTGAGGATCAAGAAAGCGGAGTGGTGATCGTTGTTATATGCCGTCGTCGAGGTGCCGTGAGGAGAAAGTTGCAGCCACCATCTCTCTTCACTAAGGTACCGAGCTCTTCCTTTTCCTTTTTGTTGCTCGTGTGAGCGTTAGAGCGATGTGGAGGTCGGTGATGGCGGGTTGTACATGTGAGCGGTGGCGTGTGTCTCACGCAATGTCGAGATCGCCGGTGACGTTGATCGGTGTTGGGATCGTTGGTGTTGTGAGTCACGGTGTTGTACTCCGGTGATGGTGATGTGATAGTGAGTTGGATGTCAGGTATTGGTGGTTGGCGGTGATGTGGGTGTTCATCGGTGTTGTTGGTGACTTGTGGTGTTCCGACAGTGGTGGCTGTGGCAAGTCTGGTTGGTGGTGGAGGAGCAAGGTCTGAGCAGATCAGAGGTAGACAAGAAAAGGAAAATAAGGAAGAAGGTGAAAGGTAAAGTGGAGTTAAAGGCTGTGTGGAGGAGCCAATTTTGGAGGCTCGCCGGCACCGGATGTAAAGTCGTTCCGGAAAGGTGAAAATTCGTACCTTTTCACCACCAAGCCAAGAGTCTGTAGCAGTTGACAGAACTCGAATCGGAGTTATAATCGAGAAGTTATGAGCGTTACTTCTTGGACAAGTAATTGGTGGACTTAAGCAAATGTTTTTATGCTAAGTATGAGAAAGGGGTCAGCTCCGGGATGGTTCATTCAAGACCGCGTTTGGAGGACGAAACGGAGTCTGATCAGGGTGAAATTTGGTGGGGAGCTTTCTGGAACTGCAGGTTCCAGATTCAACGGACATATTGAATTTTTAACGGTTCGTTTATGATTTACGTGAGTCTTTTTGGACCTGATTGGTGCAGGAAACTTATGTTTCCAGATCAGACCCAGTCCGACTTGGTTGTTTTAAGGTATCGTTTGGAAGTCCAAATGTTGTCTGATCTTCCTGAAAATTGGTGGAGTTATTGATGGTACTTCAGACTAAGGATTCAACGGTTGGATCGTAATTCTAACGTTCGAGTTTGTTGTTGAGCAGGTTTTTTTGCGGGTGCGAGTTTATATCGAGGAGTCAACTGTTTGGTTAAGGTGAGTGCAGGACCATAGGTTTATCTGAGCAAATAATTTGTTGATGTGTTTTACATGATTATAGGCCGAGTATGATCTCGGATGGATCTAGATCGAGTGTTTCATGAGATGGTTGATTTATTTCGGTATTTTCGTGTTTAATTACGTTTAATAAATTTATTTGTTTGTGTGTATAACATGTAGATGGGAGGATTGCCTCACTAAGTATTTATCGAAATACTTATGCATCTCGTTTATTTGATGCAGGAAAAGAAAAAGAGTGACCGTGGGATCAAAGCGAGGAAGAGGGGATGATCTAGACTCACTGGTTGGATCTAATTATTTTTCAGGAATTATTGGGTTTAGGATTTATTAGTTAATTTTCTGGTGGAATAAATTGGATAATTTATTGTTTAATTCCGGATTAAAATTTAGAATTTTTTGGGACGGTTAATTATTATTCAGAATTAGTTGAATTTTAATTGATCGGTTAGGATAATTATTATTTATTGAAATAGTAATTATTCGGTGCAAAAAAAAAACCGGGTGCAGTCGTTTCAATTTGGTATCAGAGCATTCCCAGTTCTAGGACGGTTTAGAAAAAAAAAATTAATTCAATTGGAAAGAAATTCAATTTTTAGTTCTGTGTGATAGTAAACCGTTATTAGAATTGATTATGTGAGTTAATCAATTGTTTGAGCATGGAGTTCTAGATCATCCTCTTCGAGCCTACAGTATGATTCCACGGTAAGTTATTTGTGGTTCGGTCAAGTGTTGTGTATTTTAACTGTTTGTTGTGACGGTGTAGATGGCTAACAGAGGTAGAGGTCGTGGTCGTGGTATGCGTGGGGGATGGGGTCGCGGCCAGAGGAACGCGAGAGTTCCGGTGGTTGAGGAGAGTGTAGCACAAAGTGCTACGTTTGAGCAGGTAGGTAGTTCGTAGGCGGATCAGGTGGGGTCTGAGGGTGTGGCCGGTGTTGTTGGAGTTCCTAGCGGGTGGTGCGGGAGTTGCAGCAGGTGTTGCCCAAGCTCGAGATGATCGTATTGCGGACCTCTTGACCCTGCTATTGGAGCGGTTACCGGAGAGGGTACCAGTGCAGGCTCCGGGAGTACCACTGGTGGTTGAGGTGTAGCCGAGGGCTGTGTTTGCAGGAGAGCCCCCATCATATCTCAAGATGATGGAGCAGTTGCAGCGGATTGGCACGGGATTTTTCCCGGCTGGTGCCAAGCCAGAGGAGGCAGATGAGTGGAGGATGCGGATGGAGCGGAATTTCTGTTCGATTAGGTGTCCGGAGGGATACATGGTGGATCTCGCAGTCCACTATCTGGAGGGTGACGCATATCTCTGGTGGAGGGGTGTCGTGGCACGGAGGGTCTAGGCCGAGATGTCTTGGGAGGATTTTGTGACGGAGTTCAACTCCAAGTATTTCTCCCAGGAGGCTTTGGACCGGTTGGAGAGACGGTTCCTGGAGTTGGCTCAGGGGAACCGGTCGGTTCGAGAGTATGAGGCAGAGTTTAACCGTCTCAGGGTATATGGGGGTCACGCTCTGGATGATGAACAGGCCCAGGTGAGGTGGTTTATGAGAGGCCTTCGGGCCGAGTTGTGGAACCGATGCCTTGTGAGGTTATTTGGCACGGTTACAGAGCTCATGGAGAAGGCCGCATTGATTGAGGAGGGTCTGAGAGATAAAGTTGTGGTAGTCAGCCCGACTTTTCAGGCGAAGAAGCCTCAACATCAGTCCGGTCCCACCAAGGGCGATAAACCGATGCAGGGAGAGAAGCGGAAGTGGAAGGGTTTTTCCAAGGGCAACCAGGATGGTCAGGGATGCTTCGGATGCGGGAGCAAGAACCATAAGGTTACGAGTTGTCCCCAAAAGGGGAGAACAAGCGGGGATACTCGGGTGTGCTATCACTGCAAGGAGTTGGGGCATATTAAGCCGAAATGTCCCAAGCTTGAACAGGGAGTGGTAGCGATGGCGCTGCCAGTTAGGCCAGCTGCAGTGACGCCATGGGTTTTCACCATGGTGGAGTCTGGAGAGCCGAGTTCCAGACCGATCACTGGTAAACTCTTAAACTTATTTATTTAAGTGTTGGTATGTTTAAGTTGTGTTATGATGTTTTGATAGGGTTCTTAGCAAATGTAAGTTGTGTAGGGACCTTATTAGTGGGAGGGATCGAATCCCATGTTTTGTTCGATTCTGGAGCATCGCATTGTTTTGTTACTTCAGAATTTTTAAAGAGAGGCCACTTTCGGGGTGAATCGGGAGAGCAAATGGGGTTGGTTAAGGTTGTTGGAGGAAGGTTTTTGAGTACTCTGGGTCGAGTGGCGAATGTGGATGTTCAGGTGGCTGAGGAGTCTATGTCGGCGGACTTGATCATTTGTCCCGTGGAACTTTATGATGTGATCTTGGGTATGGACTGGCTCGGCAAGTTTAGAGCGCATTTGGATTGCTATCGGGGACGTGTTGTGTTTGGTGCGGAGAATGGGAGGTTGGTTTATCAAGGTGTGAGACCAACTTCCGGAAGTCTCGTGATGTCGGTGATGCATGCCGAGAAATTGTTCGAGCGGGGTTGTGAAGCGTATCTTGCGACTATAGTCACCCCGGAGATTGTTGGAGAGATTGCGGTTCGGGATATTCGGGTTGTTCAGGAGTTCGAGGATGTGTTTCAGTCGTTGCAGGGATTACCACCGTCTCGGTCAGATCCTTTCACGATTGAGTTGGAACCAGGAACAATGCCGATATCTAAGGCTCCGTACAGGATGGGTCCAGCAGAGATGGCAGAACTGAAGAAACAGCTAGAGGAGTTATTGGGTAAGGGTTTTATCCGTCCAAGCAGTTCACCGTGGGGAGCACCGGTGTTGTTCGTGAAGAAAAAAGACGGAAGTCTCCAGTTATGTATTGATTATCGGGGGCTTAACCGAGTCACAGTGAAGAACATGTATCCTCTACCACGGATTGATGAGTTTTTAGATCAATTAAGATTGACTTGGTTCTCCAAGATTGACTTGGCATCAGGATATCATCAGATCCCTATTGATGAGGCGGATATCCGGAAGACAGCTTTCAGGACCAGATATGGGCATTACGAGTTTGTGGTGATGCCATTTGGGTTGACGAATGCACCAGCAGTGTTCATGAGATTGATGAATGGAGTGTTCCAAGAGTATCTAGATGAGTTCGTGATCATCTTTATAGATGATATATTGGTGTATTCGAAGAGTCCTGAGGAGCATGAGGTTCATTTGAGGAATGTCCTAGAGAAGCTGCGAGAACAGAAGTTGTTCGCCAAGTTGAGCAAGTGCAGTTTCTGGCAGCGAGAGATCGGGTTTATGGGTCACATTGTTTTCGAGGCAGGGGTTTTGGTGGATCCAGAGAAGATCAGGGCTATCAGAGAATGGCCGAGACCGAGGAATGCTACTGAGATCCGGAGTTTTCTGGGCTTAGCAGGGTACTACCGTAGATTCGTTAAGGGTTTCGCGAGTATGGCTCAGTCTATGACAAAGTTAACTGGGAAGGATGTTCCTTTTGTGTGGTCTCCAGAGTGCGAGGAGAGTTTCGCGAACCTGAAGACGATGTTGACGAGTACACCAGTTCTGGCATTACCGGAACCGAGTGAACCTTTTGTGGTGTACATGGACGCTTCGAGATTGGGTCTCGGTTGCGTGTTGATGCAGCAAGGGAAGGTTATTGCTTATGCTTCACGTCAGTTGAGGAAGTATGAGAGCAATTACCCTACTCATGATCTTGAGATGGCTGCAGTGGTTTTTGCCTTGAAGATTTGGAGATCATATCTGTATGGCGGGAAGGTTCAGGTGTTCACAGATCATAAGAGCCTGAAGTATATATTCACGCAGCCAGAGTTGAATTTAAGGCAGAGGCGTTGGGTGAAGTTAGTGGCGGATTATGATCTGGATATAGCCTACCATCCCGGGAAGGCAAATTTAGTTGCGGATGCATTGAGTCGCAAGTGGGCAGCTTCAGCTAGTGAACGGGACATGGAGTCCTTAGTGAGTGAGGTTACCACATTAAGATTGTGTGCTATATCTCTGGAGCCATTGGGCTTGGAAGCAGTGAATCAGGCGGATATTTTGAGCAGGGTTCGGTTGGCTCAGAGGAATGATGAAGATCTGATTAAGGCTTCCGGTATTGCGGGTTCAGAATATCAGGTCTCTGCGAATGGGACTATTCTGGTGCATGGGCGGGTATGTGTACCCAAGGATGAGGGTCTGAGGCGAGAGATCCTGAGTGAGGGCCATGCGAGTATGTTTTCGATTCATCCAAGGGCGACCAAGATGTACCGGGACTTGAAGAGGTACTATCATTGGGTCGGGATGAAGAAAGATGTGGCTAATTGGGTCGCGTCTTGCGATGTATGCCAGTTAGTGAAGGCTGAACATCAGGTTCTGAGTGGTTTATTGCGGAGTTTACCCATTTCAGAGTGGAAATAGGATATGATTACGATGGATTTCGTGGTAGGGTTACCAGTTTCTCGGATCCAGGATGCTATTTGGGTCATTGTGGATCGTTTGACCAAGTCGGCACACTTTTTAGCCATTAAGAAGACCGATGGTGCTGCGGTTTTGGGTAAGAAGTATATCAAGGAGATAGTGAGATTGCATGGAGTACCTGCGAGTATAGTGTCAGACCGTGATTCCAAGTTCACTTTGGTGTTTTGGAAGGCCTTTCAGGCCGAATGGGCACTAAGGTACACATGAGTACGGTGTATCATCCTCAGACGGATAGGCAGTCCGAGAGGACCATACAGACTCTCGAGGATCTATTGAGGATGTGTGTACTTGACTGGGGAGGTCATTGGGTGGATCACCTAAGCTTGGTAGAGTTTGCTTAAAATAACAGCTACCAGGCGAGTATTCGGATGGCTCCATATGAGGCGTTGTATGGGAGACCATGTCAGACACCGTTATGCTGGACCCAAGTGGGGGAGAGGAGCATGTTCGGTGCAGATTTTGTTCAGGAAACTACGGAGAAGATCCAGGTTTTGAAGCTGAACATGAAAGAAGCGCAGGATCGATAGAAGAGTTATGCCGATAAGAGGAGGAAAGACCTCGAGTTTGAGGTGGGAGATCGTGTGTATCTCAAGATGGCGATGTTGTGAGGTCCTAATAAGTCCATTATAGAGACTAAGTTGAGTCCGAGATACATGGGTCTGTTCAGAATTGTGGAGCGGGTTAGACCGGTTGCATATCGGTTAGAGTTACCCGAGGTTATGCGGGCATTTCACAAGGTCTTCCATGTGTCGATGCTGAAGAAATGCTTGGATAAGGATGATGAGGTCGTGGCTAGGATTCCGTCAGATCTTCAGCCTAATATGACCGTAGAGGCAAGACCGGTAAAGATTCTCGGGAGGAGAGTCAAGCAGGATCGTAGGAAGCAAGTTTCGATGATCAGGGTCTTGTGGAATTGTGACGGGGTTCAGGAGGAGACTTGGGAACCAGAGGCGAGGATGAAAGTGAGGTTCAAGAAGTGGTTCGAGAAGCAATCAGAGACTTAAGCTTTCATCGATGGTTCCAGTTTCGAGTTTATTATTGGGGTTTGGGTTGATCATATTGTTTTTCGTTTTGGTGTTGTAGACGATTTATGCATTATGATTTTTTTGTAATAAGATGAGTATTTCTTATTGTCTTGTGCATGTCTGTCGTTAGTATTATAAACGATAGAGCATGGGAGTTTAATAAGATGAATAGTTCTTATTGTTGCTGACTGGTAGTGTCATGAGAGTTAAGGGAACATGATGTTCTGGAAAACAATTTTTATGGAATTTAAATGTTGAGTTATAATCGGGAAGAGATTATGAAAATATCCTGAGTGACTAGATATGCCGTGAGGTAACCGGGATAGTGGTTATGGAAAAAGTGGATATTCCGGGTTGGGAATATGTGTGACACCGGTATTACCTTGCGAGGTTGTATGCGGATCATGGGAGGTAGTTTCAGTCGTGAGTGCTTTTAGATGTGTGTGGGTCATGATTGCTCAAGGATAGTTGAGTCCTGTACAGCTCTAGAGAGGATGGACAGTTCCTCTAATACCTAGAACTCGTAGGGTAGATAGCCCAGGGTGGAGTGGTATGTGGTACCGAGAACCCGTAAGGTTATATTACCCAGAGTGAAGTGGCATGTGTGGAATACCGAGAGCTCAAAGGACTGTGTGGCCTGAGAGCAGAGTGGTATGGATACCCAGAGCTCATAAGACTTGGTGTCTTAGAGTGGAGAGGTATGAGTTGAGTTATGAGCAATGAGTGATGGCCAGAGTCTTAAGCCAGAGATTGAATGGAGACCTCGGAGGTCAATAGTGGTTAATCTCGGGACCGGTTAAGTGGCCGGAGTGGTTGTGTGTGACCACGGAGTTGATTATGTGTGTTGGAGTTTATTGCAGATGGACTGAGATGAGAGATTCGATGACGAATCTATATTAGTGGGGGAGAATTGTAAAGCCCGTATTCCGGAAATTGGAACTGTGAAGGTTACTGAGTTGCGGAGCGGAGTTGGTTAACTCCGGTTTTTGGGTTGGAGAATTTAAATAATTAAATTAAGAAGAATTTAATTATTTTGGGTTAATTTTTAATCCGGGATTGGATTAATTTAACCATAAAATAAATCGCAAGAGGATTGGACTAAATTGATCAATTAGAGAGTTTTGGGCCGATCTGGAAAGTTGATTTTGATCAATTTAAAAGTTTGGGTCCAATTGAGAATTCGAAAATTATGGGTTAAATTGATAAAATTGGAAGTTGTTTTGGAGGTTGATTTTGATCAATTTGGAAGTTTAAGGTTTATTTGTGAATTTTGGAAAATTCAAGGACCAAGCTGCAAATAAGAAGGAATGTGAAAAAAACCTACGTTCCTCTTCTTTAAAGCGAAGCCGCCATGATCGTGAGAGATAAGCTTTTACAGAGGTGTGATTGTGAGAGAGGAACCTTGTGGCGTGAGAGAGACATAGGCTTGGGAGCGTGAGGATCAAGAAAGCGGAGTGGTGATCGTTGTTGTGTGCCGTCGTCGAGGTGCCGTGAGGAGGAAGTTGCAGCCGCCATCTCTCTTCACTAAGGTAACGAGCTCTTCTTTTTCCTTTTTGTTACTCGTGTGAGCGTTAGAGCGATGTGGAGGTCGGTGATAGCGGGTTGTACATGTGAGCGGTGGCGTGTGCCTCACGCAATGTCGAGATCGCCGGTGACGTCTATCAGTTTTGGGATCGTTGGTGTTGTGAGTCACGGTGTGTGTACTCCGGTGATGGTGATGTGATGGTGAGTTGGATGTCAGGTATTGGTGGTTGGCGGTGATGTGGGTGTTCATCGGTGTTGTTGGTGACTTGTGGTGTTCCGACAGTGGTGGCTGTGGCAAGTCTGGTTGGTGGTGGAGGAGCAAGGTCTGAGCGGATCAGAGGTAGACAAGAAAAAGAAAAGAAGGAAGAAGGTGAAAGGTAAAGTGGAGTTAAAGGCTGTGTGGAGGAGCCAATTTTGGAGGCTCGCCGGCACCGGATGTAAAGTCATTCCGGAAAGGTGAAAATTTGTGCCTTTTCACCACCAAGCCAAGAGTCCGTAGCAGTTGACAGAACTCGAATCAGAGTTATAATCAAGAAGTTATGAGCGTTACTTCCTGGACAAGTAATTGGTGGACTTAAGCAAATGTTTTTATGCTAAGTATGAGAAAGGGGTCAGCTCCGGGATGGTTCATTCAAGACCACGTTTGGAGGACGAAACGGAGTCTGATCGGGGTGAAATTTGGTGGGGAGCTTTCTGGAACTGCAGGTTCCAGATTCAACGGACATATTGAATTTTTAACGGTTCGTTTATGATTTACGTGAGTCTTTTTGGACCTGATTGGTGCAGGAAACTTATGTTTCCAGATCAGACCCAGTCCGACTTGGTTGTTTTAAGGTATCTTTTGGAAGTCCAAACGTTTCTGATCTTGCTGAAAATTGGTGGAGTTATTGATGGTACTTCAGACTAAGGATTCAACGGTTGGATCGTAATTCTAACGTTCGAGTTTGTTGTTGAGCCGGTTTTTTTGCGGTTGCGAGTTTATATCGAGGAGTCAACCGTTTGGCTAAGGTGAGTGTATGTCCATAGGTTTATCTGAGCAAATAATTTGTTGATGTGTTTTACATGATTATAGGCCGAGTATGATCTCGGGTGGATCTAGATCGAATGTTTCATGAGATGGTTGATTTATTTCGGTATTTTCGTGTTTAATTACGTTTAATAAATTTATTTGTTTGTGTGTATAACCTGTAGATGGGAGGATTGCCTCACTAAGTATTTATCGAAATACTTATGCATCTCGTTTATTTGATGCAGGAAAAGAAAAAGAGTGACCGTGGGATCGAGGCGAGGAAGAGGGGATGATCTAGACTCGCTGGTTGGATCTAATTATTTTTCAGAAATTATTGGGTTTAGGATTTATTGGTTAATTTTCTGGTGAAATAAATTGGATAATTTATTGTTTAATTCCAGATTAAAATTTAGAATTGTTTGGAACGGTTAATTATTATTCAGGATTAGTTGAATTTTAATTGATCGGTTAGGATAATTATTATTTATGGAGATAGTAGTTATTCGGTGAAAAAAAAAAACTGGGTGCAGTCGTTTCACATGTATTGATAACGGTAAGATTTCGGTGTCCCTGATAATACCCACACTAGCAGCTGGATATATTTGTTATCCGCTAACATAATCATCATCTAAAAAATTTATTGATCTGATCAATGTTATCTTGCTAATATTCTTACGAGATAAGAAAGCTAACATCTAAATTACATTTGGAGGACCCACCCATATATTAATTACAATTAGATGGTAAGTAGGAACTAAGTTGGGATTTAGGATTTGTTGAAGAGAGAAAACTAAATAACTCATCTCCAATGCTACATAACTAATTTTTCAATTATCTATAGATATTAAACTCATTGAACCATGATATTTAATGTTATTAAACATGTTAAGAAGAGTGATTTGAATAGATTTTGCACATAATTTTGGAGAAAACATCTCAATATCTCATGTTTATAATTGGACTCATCAACTTTAGTTGGTAAAGTAACGGTTCAGGAAAAAAACATTTTGATCTTGGTAATTTATCCGATATGATTTATACATTTTTGAAAGTGGTTAAAATTTTTGTAAAGAACAAAATATGATTAATGAAGTTTATCGAAACACATAGAGGGGTAAATTAATAGTGGTGATATTAGTAGTGAAACATGACTAAATGTAGAACTTTCTTTTAAAGTATCTATAAATTATCGATAGAATTATATTTTAAAACATTATTGTGATTGGTTGAGTTGTTCTTTATGTTGTAGTTTATTGGAATTAAATTTTTTGAGTGTATGTAATATGAAGGTATTGAGAACTCAAAAAAACGTCAACATATGGTATCCTCAATTACCTTCACACATCTAACTGTATTTTTATATTCCGTTGATGTTGGTTGTGATTGTCCAAAAATTTGACGATGATTTTATAAAGAAAATATCAAAATATCTTGAGTTATATACTTCTAGTAGAATTCACTAAACATGAATTTCATGAACCTAAAAAGGGCGAAGGTAGAAAAATCTAACCATTCATTTGAATGCTCACCGGGAATAGAGAAAAACTTGATCATTGAGATTTTTTTTTTTAATAAATGTAAAAGTATATTCAAAGAACTTTTTTTTACACATGAGTTCTAATGAAAAGAAAAATGTAATCCTATTTAAAGACTAACGCTCATTGAAATCATCGAAGGAGGTGGTCTCGTTAAAATCCAAGGCTGGAAAACCCAGTTGGGATAAAACCAGCTCTTGGAAAAAAGTACTCCAATCTTCGATAGAGCTAAAGATCTGAAAATTACAAAGCTAAAAATACATAAAGACTTAAAGGCGCAATGCGAACCAATGCTGCAAACCTTCCTGCCAAATTCCTTGCCTTTGAGGCGTTGAGAGCCGAAGCCGGACTGTCCTTTCCACTCCTTTTACTATGCCCACCATGATCAAAGGTACTTTTCCGTGTCTTCGCTGATTCTTTTCTCTCAAGATGAAGTAAATTGTAGTTTGAAATATATACTTTTTAAAAAATATCTTGACATCCCCTTTCTTTGACGTCAAAAGGCCTGAAAGTATATGAGTGAACTGGTTCGTATAGTCTTGATGAAATAACCTTGAAGCTAGATTCTCCCAAATCTGAGTGGTATACGAACAAGTGAAAAAAATGTGATCCCTTGTTTCCAAATGGTTAGAGCAGAAAACACATCCCACCGCAGTATTACCCTTCCAGGACAGCATTTTATCCCCCATAGACAATCGATCCAGAGCTGCCAACCAAACTTAAATGAGTGCTTCGGAGTGGCATTCGAAAACCAAACTGCCTTATGCCAGCTCCTTTCCAAAGACCTTACACGAATCAGGTTTCATGTATCCTTTGACGAGAATCGAGGCATGTACCTATCTGCCCTGCTACACCATAAGGAGATATCATCGTCCAGCGAGCTCCCATCCTGAGCTCTTTTGATTTCATCCTCTATTTGTGATAGAATTTGAAACCTCTTATTTCTCAGTCTATTGCTTCTTATCACTTCCTCTAATGTGGTTGTTCCCAGGATGCCCATATCAATGATCCCCCGACTACCCAACAACTCAAATAGTCTATCAAGCTGACTCCAATCATCAAACCAAAACGACGTTTCAGCCCCTTTTCAAACTCTCATTTTATGAAAGTGTTTCGCCGAATCCCTATTTTTTATTAACCTTCTCCATATCCAGGACCCGACTGTTGTGTTTGAGCTCACCGCCCAAAGGGACGCCCTTCTTATCAAATTTTTTTGAATCCAATTCACCCAAAGACTCTTTTTTGCCGAGACAAATCGCCATATCAACTTATAACAGCTTACCTTATTTACTTCCACTAAAGACTTTATCTCTAAGCCTCCTTCTGATTTCGGTTTACATATGTTAGTCCACGCCACTTTTGCTTTCTTTGAATTTAGAGCTGGTCCTGACCATAGAAACACTGAGCTTATCTTCTCTATTTCTTGGATACAAGCTCTAGGAAGCCTAAACGCAGCCATCCAGAAATTTGTTAAACTAGCTATCACCAAAGAGAGAAGTTGGAGGCGACCTGCGAATGAAAGGAATATATTTTTCCAAGAACCAATTCTACCTCGAATCTTATCAATAAGTGGCTGATAATCCGCCTTCACCATTTTTTTTGTTAACAATGACAGTCCTACATACTTCACCGGCAGCTCTCCCAAAGCGAATGGGAAGTTACGTTAGACTTCCGAATCAAAAGCTTTCGAAATGTCTATCTTCATAGCACATCGGGAAGCTACGTTAGACTTGTGATAATATTTTATCAGCTCCGATGCCAATAGCAGATTTTCCATCATATAGCGGTCTTTAATAAACGCAGACTGATTTGGCTTTATGAAGTCAGGGAGGATCAGCTTTAAACGGTTGGCCAAGAGCTTCTATATAACCTTGTAGATGACATTACAACAAGATATCGGTCTGTAATCCTTTATTCCAATTGTTCCCGATTTTTTTGGTATCAACGCCAATATTGTTGTGTTTATCCCTTTCAGAAGAAATCCGTATTTGAAAAACGCTTGGATCGCAATAATAAAATCATTCTCAACAATAGACCATACCTCCTTAAAAAATTCAACCGAATAGCCGTCCAGACCAGGATCCTTATTTACCGGCATTGAGAATAATGTGGCTTTTACTTCTGCAGCTGAAACCGTCCTCATCAGTCCGTCTCTATCCTGTTCTGGGCATCGATAATCCAATAATTCACTCATTTCGTCACACAAGCTAGAGTCCGAGATTGCGTCCACCCTTGTTCTAGCTGAAAATAATTCTGAAAACCTTACTGCCTCAGCTTTGATTTCCTCTATCTCCGTAAGAAGACCCCCCTCCGAATCTCGAATAACATTTATAGAATTACGCATTTGCCTCTCCTTAATGGCATTATGAAAAACCGTGTTATTTCTGTCCCCGACCTCCATCCAGTGAAGCTTACCCCATTGCTTTAAAAACTCTTCCTCTAATCCTGACACTGCATCCCATCTATCATAAGCCTCTGATTCGGTTAACATGGTTCTTGAATTCGGATTCCGCAGCATTTCATCTTGATTTTTACACAGCTCAACAAAACCTTCCTCTGTTCTCCTCGAAAACTGATGGATCTTTTGACGATCGAGATTCCGTATGATGGGTTTTAAGCACTTCAGTTTTTTAGAAAAACGAAACAGAGCTGTTGTTGAAGAGAATATCGGCCCAGTGCTGCTCCAATAATCCCTTACTGCTGGCTTAAATTCCTCCATCTTCATTACTGCATTTACCACTTTAAAGGGGCATTTTGGCTTATAAGGAGAACCCAAGAGTGAAATAATACAACATAGGTGATCCGAGCATCCTCTAGCTTCATAAACACAACAAGAATTATCAATTTGCTGCAACAATATGTCATTAACTAGAACACGATCCAGCTTCTTGCAGATTAATTCAACCTCTTTTTTATTGCACCATGTATATTTCAGACTATTGTGAGCCATATCCATCAAAGAACAGTATCAAACAGCTTCCTGAAACTCAACCATGCCTGTCAACGCCCCATTTCCAGTGTTGGCACTGAGTGCTTTGTCGGATCTAGAATTTCGTTGAAGTCTCCCTAACAAATTAACTTCTTACCTCGATAAAGAGCTGAGTTTTGGTGATTTTTTAAGTCCCGCCACAGCTCACGTCGCTCATCCAAGGAATTTGATGCGTAAACAAACGTACAAAGGAAGCCTTCTGTTGCATCATCCAGCTTAATAAGGCAAGAAATAAGCTGTCTCGTCCTATACTCCACTTTTAACTTCACCTTATTACTCCACACGATCCAGATTCTTCCTAATGGGTCATACTCATAATTTGACACCATTGACCACTCCCCTAAAATTCTTTTAGCAACATACTCAGCTTTATTTTCCTTTATTCTTGTTTCCAAGAGCCCCTCCAAAAACCATTGATTGCAAACCGATCATGTTCTTAACTATCGAATGTTTCTATATTTTATTCAGCCCCCGTATATTTCAAGAAAAACTCCACATTAATGTTTTTTCTTTTGAGACCTTTTTCCGATGCCACTTATTGATTGGCCTCCTACTTTTTCTCCTGTACCTGAGTAGTATTTATGTGCTAACTTTGAAGAACAAGGTAAAGGGACACGGGTGTTCCCCTCAACTTTACTCAATCCCAGAATACAAGTCTTCTCCAGCTCTCCCTCTTTCGACCCGACCTCTAACTCATCCTCCGCAGCCACTACCAACCTTAAACTTCCCTCCTTCTTCTTGTCAGTCCTTAGAATCCCTTTCTCAGAATCTGTAACCACATGATCCGGCATTCCCTTATCACTCACCACCTCCAACTCCTCTAAAACTCCCCCATCCTCTCCTTGAGAATTTAGAACTGGATACCTTGAAGGAGTGCAATAGTCACTTCCCTATAAATCAGAGGTTTTGATTCCCTCACCTGCTTTTTCCCCCCAGATTGTGTGACCAAAGACCAAGCTTCAGATTCTTGGTTTTTCGTATCGTGCATCTCAGCCAGCGAGCCTAACGCAGCCTCTTTCAAGCATTTTATCGGTGACTCCGAATTTCCAGTTGTCACCCCTGAGAATCTGGTTTTTTCAAAACCTTTTCTAAACTTGTATCCTTATCTTGTAGCACCTCCCCATTACCATCACTAGCCTGTAGTGAAGTCCTTACCGGTTCTGTACTCCTCTCATTTGACTTCGATATCATGTTCTTTTCCACTCCCACCTCGATCATTGAGTCTTTTATCTTTCAACCATCTCTTGCTTTTTATTTCTAAGACGTGTGCCGAACTCTTCAGAATCTCCCATTACATCAAAAGGATCTATTTATCAAGATATAGTGGCATGACCTTAACAGAACCTTTACGATGACATTCAAGAATATGTGAAAGAGCTTCTAAGCACCAAGGTGAAGAAGCATAGTTCTATGTTATCACGACTATGGAAATCTTCAAATTTTTTATGATAGCCTCATGAATCTCATAAGGGTACTTCAGGATCGTCTTTGTTTCATCTCTAAAAACTTGAATTAAGTCGCTTTCCTCACATCTGAAACTAAGAAATAGATCATACACTGAAGTTAAAGAGAAATAAATAGCATTCCTAGGGATTTTGGTATGCCTTGATTTAGGGCGATTCCTAGGGCAATTTGTCTTCAGTTTTCATTTGCCGCAAGCATAGGAGCTTGGGGGCCGTCTGCCACCGTTCAGATCATGAGCTCTCCGGGGAATGATCCATCTTCTTAGGAAATCGCTTTGGGTCTTGAGTCTTGACATGGTACTAGTCAGATTAGAGAAGGGTTGGTAAAGAAGTCATGGGCTCAGGTTGCTAGCAAACCGAGTCTATCCAGGTTTGAGTGTGAAGTGAAATTAATTGAAGGTAGAGAGGTTGTGATGGTGCCTAGGAAAGTTTTAGAGGATTCTCCGCCTTTGTGGGATGATTTTTTGGTAGGTTAATTTGCTTCAAAGGCTCTTCATGTGGCGATAGTCCATGTAATAGTCAATAAGATCTGGAATCTCGAAGACAAGTCCATCAAAGTGGATGCGTTTGAAGTCAATGACACCACAATAAATTTTCGAATCCATCATCATGATGCAAGACATCAAGTTTTCAGGCGCGGTATGTAGAATATATGTGATATTCTGATGATTGTGGCTAAGTGGACCCTATAGAAGATGATGCACAACCAGAAATTCACTCAATGCTGATGTGGGTAGTTATGAAAAATATTCTGCATTTGATGTTCTTTTGGAAAGGATTAAGCTTTTTGTCTAGCCCTATGGATTCTCTTATTCGTCTCCATCATGAAAAAGAGCTAGTCGCGCAATTTGAGGAAGTGAAAATCTTCGTGGAAGTTGACCTCTCAAAGAAGATGTTGGATCATTATTTTTTCGAAATTAAAGAGAAAGAAGTCAGGGTTTCGTTTGAATTCTCATGGTTACTACCACGTTGTAATATCTGTGGCAAATGGGGTCATTTGAAAGAAGGCTGTCTTGCGAGGATTAAAAAACATCCACCACTCTCTCCGCCTTCGAAACAAATTGGAGGTGTTGCGACTTCAATCTCGCCACCATATACTAAAAAAAAAGTTGTTAAGTTGGCATATCAAACCCCGGTTTTAATCTCCTTTGTGGTCGAGAAGATGCAAAGCAAGATTGATGTTGCTGTGAGTCTGGGTTGTGCGGAGGGTGTGAGTGAGGAAGGGGAAATACTTGTGGACTCGCCTAGATTAAATACTTTTGGATTCACCTAGATTAAATACTTTTGAACATGAATGGTCAACAGTTTCCTATTTAGGGGGAAAAAGGACAACGAAGAATAATACACCAGAATTAGTCTACTGTAAAATAATTATAGCCTCACCTTCACAGTTTGCTATACTGCAAGATCAAGATGATGACTCTATGACGTTGAGGAAGTTTCGGAAATAGAAGGTCCACCTAACACAATACCTAGTTTGGAGGAAGTTGGTTCCGGTTCTTTTCATGATTTGACTGCTACTTCCTCTGTTCCTCGCTCTGCTGCAAGTCTGGTTACGAAGCACTTGGCAACGCTGACTTCTGAATTTTCATGTAAACAGAGTAAGGGTGATATAGAGACACGACCACGATATGAGGATCTGCGTGATCCTACTTCTGCTTCAGATATGATTATGGAACATCCGACGAAGCTGGATTCTGAATGTTCAAGTGTTTTGCTGAGAAAGAATAACATAGCAACATGGCCCCCTTTACCAAGATCTTCTAAGCGCATAAATATTTCGCAACAACATTACAAAAGGTGGGGACTCAATCCTAAGTAGCAGCGGAAAAATGAACCAACAAAAAAATATTGATGTCGTGTTTCTCATGGAATATCCAGGGGTTTAATAAATTAAGGAAGTAATATGTGATTAAGGAGTTGATCTGCTCTAATTCGATGATCTTTGGGGCTTTGCTGGAAATGAAAATATCTGAAAGCAAAGCGGATCAGGTAGTGAATTCTTCATTCAATGATTGGTATATGGTTTCAAATTATGAGTATAATCCATTAGGGAGGATTTGGGTGTTGTGGAGAAAATTAGTGGCTTTAACGGTGGTCTTTTTGATGGGTCAGCTTATTTCTTGTATGATAAAGCTTAAAGGTTCTTCGGAGGAGTTCTTGTGCACTTTTGTTTATGCTTCTAATTTTCTGGAAGAGAGACGTGAGCTTTGGAGAGATCTGAAACACCACCAAGATTTATCTTAGTTTCTTGGGGTGGTTATGCATGGGACATTTCAATGAGATCTTAGATATAGCTGAGCACTCCATATCTTCGAATATTCATGGTTCTCGACAGGGGATGCTTGACTTCCACGATACGATACGTTATTGATTTTTTGTTGATATGGCCTATCACGGTCCGCTATTAACTTGGTTTAACAAGCGTGAAGCGGGTTTGATCTATAAAAAGTTGGACCGTGTTCTTGTGAATGGTCTTTGGTTGCAGTGTTCTCACAACTCATACTGTGTGTTCGAAGCTAAGGGTTGTTCTGACCATTTATCTGAAATCATTTCTCTTTGTACAACTCCTTAAACACGGAAATCCCCCTTCAAGATCGTAAATGTCGTGGTTAACATGCCAGATTTTAAGCAGCTCGTCCAGGTCTTTTGGAATAACATGAATGCTATGTTTTTTTTACTTCTGCCTGTTCCGGTTTTCGAAAAAATTAAAGCTTCTCAAACCAGCCATCTGTTCACTGAGTCGTCAAAGGCTGCATCATTTAACACAATGAAAAGAAGAAGCTTATGATGCTGCTACACTCTATAGACCTGAACCACTATCTATGTCAGAGGAATCTACAGCGTATGATACTTAGGAGAAGGTTGCGAGTTTGGAAGAGAATTATTCACGACAAAAGGCGAAACTGTATTGAATCAAGGTGGGGGGCAAAAACAACCGTTTTTTATTGCGCAATTAAAGAGAGGAAAATGCGGAACTCGATCAATACGGTTAGATCGTCAGATGGTATGATGCTTACTACTCAAGAGGATATAAAAGCAGAGGGTATCAGGTATTTCTCAGAGCTTTTTCATGCTCCACCGTATCATGATTTAGATGCTTTAATAGATTTCTTAGCTCAGGTCCTTGAATACCATTGTTCAGATGCGGAGCGGCTGAGTCTAACAAGGAAAATTTCAGAGCTGGAAATTAAGAGATTCCTCTTCTCAATGCCTAATAATAAGTTCCCGGGACCAGATGGTTTCACGGTGGAATTTTATAAAGAGGTACGACCTATCATTGGTAAAGACTTTGTCGTCACCTTCAAGTTTTTCTTCAAGTATTAGTTTTTGCCGAAAGGTATCAATTCCACCATTCTCGCTCTAATCCCAAATAAAACAGGAAAAATTGGCATAAAAGTATTGTCCAATATTATGCTGTAATGTTCTTTACATAGTTATATCAAAGATCATAACGAACCATCCTAAGTTCATTCTTCCATGATTTATCACACCAAACTAGACATTATCAAAGACTGTTATTTGATGGAGAATCTTCTTCTAGCTTCCGAGATGGTTAAGGATTACCACAAAGAGAGCATTGCCTCTAGATGTGCAATGAAGATTGATATTTCAAAAGCGTTTAACTCACTGAATTGGAGTTTTCTTGTTAAGGTTTTGGAAGCAATTCATTTACCGGCAACATTTATTAAATGGATTGAATTGTGGGGAGCTTGCTGGTTTTTTTAGAAGTGAGCGGAGACTGTGCCAAGGTTGTTCTCTCTCACCCTATCTCTTTCTTATTTGTAGAAATTTCTTATCAAAGATGTTTGACAAGGCTGCTTTGAACGGTGAGTTCGGTTATCGCAAGAGTTGTAAAAGTCTGAACGTCACGCATGGTGTTTGGGGATGGTCGGATTCGTTTTATCACATGTATTTGTGACATTTTTGACTGGTTTTTGCTTGTGTCTCAGGTTTAAATATTAGTTTGAAAAAAACAACCCTTTTCATCACCGGTATTTCATCCGCTGCTCGGGATTCTTTATCTAATTTTCCTTTTAATTTTAGAAATATGCCACTTAAGTACTTAGGTTTGCCTCTTCTCACAAAAAGGATGTCCAACTCGGACTATCAACCCCTTATTGAGAAAATAAGAATTCGAATTGACTCTTGAAAAAATTGTTTTCTCTTTTTCGCAGGTAGATTAAAATTACTCACTTTGGTTATTGCTAGTTTAACAAATTTTTGGATTGAAGCCTTTAGATTTCCTCGAGCTTGCATTAAGGAGATTGAGAAGATTAGCTCTACTTTTCTCTGGTCTAGTCCAGCCTTAAAGAAATCAAAAGTCGCTTGGAGTGAGGTATGTAAACCAAAAGCAGAAAGGATCTAGGGTTAAAATCCTTGGTTAAGGCAAATAAGGTGAACTGCTATTAGTTGATATGGCGTTTGGTGTCATCAAAGGCTTCGTTATGGGTAAACTGGGTTCAAAAATATCTGACTCGCAAGGGTTCTTTTTGGTCGGTAAAGCCAAATAAGAATTCTGGTTCTTGGATGTGGCACAACCTTCTTAAGTATCATCAATCCGCAAAAGAGTTTCATAAGGTGGAGGTTCGTTCCGGCTATCATACTTATTTTTGGTATGACAATTGGTGTTCGTTTGGTAGATTAATTGATTTGTTGGGGGAGCGAGGATTCATTGATATTGGAATTTAAAGCCTATGACACATTGGATGAGGTTTTGGTGAAGCACAGACTTAGACGCAGAATATCATATTTGTTAGCTCAGATTGAGGAGGAGATTCAAAAAATCTGGGGCAACGCTTTCATTGAAGAAGATATAGCTTTATGGCGATGCAAGGATGATAAATTCAAACCTCAGGTTTTTTCTAAGGGTACATGGATTCAAGTGCGGGAGGTAACTTATATGAAGCCATGGTTCAAGTTTGTTTGGTTTCCTCACGCTACTTCGAAGTACTCGTTCATTGTGTGGTTAGATGTCCAGAATAGGCTGACAACAGGGATAAAATGCTAGCTTGGAAGTCGAATATCTCTGCCACTTGTGTCTTCTGCTCAACCTCTATAGAGACTAAGGATCATTTATTTTTTGCTTGTCCTTTCATATCACAGATTTGGTATCGTCTTGTTTATTGACTGCTCCATCAAAGGTACGCATACAATTTTAGTGACCTGTTTACCTCTCTTTTAGCTCCAGCGAATAGGGGCTCCGGAAATTTCATAGTGAAGTATGCTTTCCAAGCTTCAATCTACATATTATGGAGGAAAAGATATCAGCGAAGTCATGGCGAACCCCCAAAACTCATGGACATGCTAGTTATAAAAGTGATGGGGTGGGAATAGTCCGGAATCTTCTCTCAACATTGCAACAATAAGGAATTATGATGGAGGGATTGCAAACTTGGTTTGCAATGCCGTCATGATTCTATTGGTTTTACTCTGAGTAGTCTTCTCTATCTTTTGGATTCTCGGTATTTTCTTGTATGTGAATAGAGAAGGAGAAGGAGAAGACAAATACGCGAGCAAAGAGAAAGAGTTACACTTATTATATTAAAGAAGTAATCGATCTGAATAATCTCATCTGAAATAAGGTCTTAACTAATTCATCAATGTTTACAACATCTTTATCATATTTTCAATCTCAATTTTGATAGCAATTTGTGTAGCTTCAACTTTTGTTTTTCTTTAAACGCATTTATCTATTATATATTCAATAGTCAACAAAGTACTTTTAATTGATAACTTTTGAAGCTATAGTTATAAAGTTTAGAAATATTTAAAGGAAAAAACACATATACACGTACTTATAGTTTTTTTTTTCTGTCTATTACCGGTAATAGATGTTGAAATAGTTATAGATATTGAAATATATGTTCTATTGTTTGTTTGTTTTTTCAGAATATAGAAACTGGAACTAATGGTGATTTTTCTTCTTCCGAATTATGAGTGGTGAATACTTATATTATGCTTAAACAATTTCTTTTTTCATTTGGTCTTTTTGGAAAATGGGAGCTGTTTTCAAAATTTGATTGGCTAGGAATATGTATATGAATTACTAAGAACTTCCACATAATGTCTAAAAGATATGCAAGAATCGAGATTTAGGTAATCGGTTCGGTTCTTCTCCTTTTTTTGGTGACAATCTTTCTGGCTGACAAGATTGGAGCATAAGACCTTAAGAATTGTTTACTATATATTGTCAACATAGAGTAAATTATCCAGTTTTTTTTTTAAATAAATAAATATTGTGTTTGTATGTTGCACAAAATAATTTACTACTTTTATAAAAAAGAATAGTAAATTTGAAAGTTAATGTGTCATTGGAACAAAAGAAATTTGAAAGAAATTTAAGAAAAAGTTCAAAAGATTTATAAATGTAAAAATATGTTGCTACTTGGTCAATTAAAAGTCTTAGTCAAATTTACATTTTTGGCACGTTATTTATATTTCCTTTAAAGTTATTTTGGCACGTTACATGGTTTTCCTACTGAAATATTTTACTTGGTTTCGCGCTTTATTAAACTCTAAATTTTGAAAAACAAGTACACATTCTTTACAAAATTTCTATAGAGTGCATGATCAATGTTTAATTTTATGAATCTTTAATTTGTTCGAGTTTGAACAAAAAATTTTGCATTCATAATTTAAAAAAAAATTTCTTAAATTTGTTTTCAAATTTTTATTCTGGATGACTACTTTGGATCCGTAGTCCATGGTAGGAGACGTCTTTTCTCAGAAGGTAAGATACCCTATCTTTGTCTTCAACAACAAGTGATGTCGGGTCTCTCGTTGTTTTTTTTAGGGTCTAATTAGTTTAAACGCAGCGATTGCGGTTGCGCGTACGAGAGTTTGTGAAAGCGGATGGTTGCGGTTATAAACTACTTTAACAATTAGAAACAAATGTGTTTGCAGGATATTTCGTCTTGATTGATAGCGGTTGCGGTAGCAATTTCACATAAAATATACCAAATATATTTATAGTATATAACTTTTACAGGAACACACCATTTTTGTTAATATAATATCATTTTAAAATTCTTGTTTTTGATAAATTGTAGAATAAATAATTAAAAATATTTAGGTGAAGAGGTTTGAAAAATTATTTTTATATAAAAATATATTTTATACTGATAAATATCTTTTAGTTTAGAAAATACATATATAAAACATTTAAGAATTTAATATGATAATATTTGATAAGATAAAATAATTTATTTTTAGTTTTAAAATTTTTTTTATTAGTATTATAGATTAAAAATAAATAAAAAAATTTTAAACGAACTGCAACAGCCGGCAACTGCAAATACTGGGTGAAAATAGCTTTTGAAATCTATTAGTTCCAAACAATCTGGAATGGTGTATAGTAATTTCTATGATTATTGTTAAATGCTTACAATCATAATTGTCTATAAATGCTAAGTGTTGCAGGTGAACCAATCAAACTCTAAATCACCGATAAAATTTGCTATATGATTGGTTGGTGCAAAATCACCTCCAACAACAATATAAGTTAATAAGCAATAGTATGTTTATCGTTGTACTGTAGTATATTTTTGATCATTGTATTGTGGTATGTTTTACACGTAAATAGAATTTATTTTCAATAATGAATTTATTGGAATGTATTTTCTAATTTTGATAAAAAGATAAGTATTTTAATTGTATGATATTGAAAAAATTAAATGCATTTAATATTTGTGTAATACCCGATAACATTATATTACTTATGAGATTCCTATATGTACAAAAAGTAATATTAGTTTTCTATTTTTGTTAATTAGGTTTTATTCATTTTTCTTTTTTATTTGCTTAATATTAAATCTATGGACATCTGTTTGATATATGCATAAATTATTTAGATACGAAAATTTTCGTTTTTATTGTTTGATATTGAGTATCTGTGGGTGAATCTGATTTTATTATTACAGAGAGTATAGTTAAGTAGTACCAAGAGTTGAAGTGTATGAGGTTGAAATCTGATTTTAGAAAAGATTACCAATAAATAAATAGTTTGAAAAAGGGGTGCACAAAAAGAAGAAAAAACTACCAATCAAAATCCAAAAAGGTGTACGGGTTAGTAATAACAATCCAATTTATTCACATCAATAAAACTTCATATGTTTTTTATAAACAAATGTCAAGATTGTCAATCCAAAATCCAAATATTCACATCAATAGAATTATATATATTTCTTACATCCGCATATTTACGCAAATCCTAATCTATTATATATAACCTAATTGATTTTAACTAAACAGACACCAAAATTTGAAGTTTAAAGTGTAGTCCACGCACAATAATTCACACATCTCATTTTTTTCATGTTTTTCTTTAATTAATCATTCTAGAAACAGAACTTGGAAGCTGTTATGGAGTCAAATTGTGGTATTTGTTGACTACAAAACCATGTTTTAACGGAGTTTGCAAACAAAAAGATTACTAAAAGTTTGTAAAAATTGATAATTACATTCTCACTTTCTTGGAAATTATGAAATTAGAAAAAATTCGATAAAAATAAGAAATAAAAAAGAATCCTAGAAAAAATAGGACAGAGAAATAGACATCCATGCAAAACTACTATGAGCAATACTGATATCATAGCACAAGTTTGTAAAACACCAATTATAAACAATCTAATCATACAATATTGTAATAAATATATGATGATGAAATCCACAAGAATATGCATTCAAGTCGATGATGATACATCATCAGAAACCGAGAAGAAAACATAAATTATGATGATGATGATGTCCACAAGACATGCATTGCATTCAAGTCGCTAAGGCTTTTTGGCTTCAGTGATGTTTTATATAGTTCTCTTAGTTTTCCAGAGTCTCCGGATCTCACAGACGTTTGAGCTTTGTTTGCTCCTTCCACCGGTAAAGATAAAGCCAGCATTCGCTTTAGAACCATCTGCAATTGCGCCCAGAATTTCGAGTAAAGCTCTGAGTCCTCGCTCCTTAATGATTCCGCGTATGTTTTGGAAATGTGACGACCTTCGAGCAAGCGAGACAAAGCGGATTCAAGCATCTGAAGCAAAAAACAAGAGAAGTTTAGGGGCACATAATACGGTAAATCACAGAGAACAGAGATAATCGAGTACACTTACAGTGTTTGATTGCCAGAAGTTAGAAAGGTTGAAGGAAAGAGCAGATCGCTCTATTAGAATCATAAGGAACATGGAAGGATGATTCTCGGGGCCGTAAAAGTCCATTGATTTTTGCCAATTCCTATCTGCTAACAAAGCGTATTGCTTAGCTCTCTGGATGCCATTATTCTCGGGTTTAGGATGACCTCCTTGACGCTCTGTCTCAAAAAACCGCAAGCAGCAATCTTTGTGATACCGTGCTAGCTGAAGGTAAGCATATGCGGCTTCCTGTTTGCGTATTTCCCCGAGTGATTCATATAAAGCCAACGCTTCTCTTATAGCGTCACTAGCTGATAATACTTCATGTTTTCTCATGTCTTTCGATCTTCCATCAGAAGAATAATCATGAGTGTTTTCGGAAATACTCTTCTGTCCACGAGCTGCAGCAGTTGTGTCTTCGTTTGCTAAAAGCATTCCGAATCTAAGATATGTATGAGCAAGCTGTGTGTAGACTTCAACTTTCAGATTTTCGGGAACCGAACTAGCCTCTTCCATGGCAACACTGAGTTCTGTCTTTGCTGCCATGTAATACCTAAGTGATTTGCTGTACTCTAGTTTTGCAGTTCCCAGAGCTTGTTGGTAAGCATTTTTAAAGGCCGGATGTAGTCTGAGAGCTTCCATCTTTGGAACCATTTCTTCAGCAAGAGCTCGTCGTCCGTGACCTAAGTTGCAGTTGATTAGTATAACATTAGTATGATCACAAACTTCCTTGAATGCCACTATAGCATCAGCAAATGCGTCTTCAGCTTTGTTAAGGTCTTTGCTCCCGAGACGGTTCCGACCAAGTTCATTACATACCCACCCTTTTTTCTTAATAACAGACTGAAACTCATTACAGCCACTTGGAAGCTCCTGTAGCGCTTTTCGAGTTTCTTCATAACAATTTAAGGCAGCGAACAGATTGCTTTCTGCACCATCATCCTTATAACCCTTAAGATATTTGAATATTCCGCCTTTTTTTGCTCCTGCAGTTTCCTTAGAGTTTAATTTATTCTGCTCCAGAGGGACAGCTTCCTTAGTTCCCACTGATGTATCATCTTCTTTATGGCTCTTGTTCTCAACTGTGACATTAACAAGTTCATCTTCAACATTTCCTGAGAGCTTTCTGGTGACATTCTTGGACTGTAGTTTTCTATTTTGTTTCCTGCCATGAGGCACTGAGCGAACACTACTTCCATTACTGCAACTGCTGCTACTTGCACTGCTTCCACTGCTTGCTCTGTCACTCTTACAGCTGCAATTAACTAATGAACATGAGGCACAGTTTTGACTGTACTCAGTTAACTTCTTCTTGAGCCTCTGTACTTCCTTTACTACTTCAGACGGCATTCTTAAATTATTGGTTGATGTCTCTTTTGCTCTTTCGGAGAGCGCCTGACCTTTAAGTATGTGGAACTGAACATATATGTCGCCAACTAACATCCATACTTTAGCCCAGAAGAGGCGTACAGATGAAAGTTCTCCAACACTGATGTCGCATGGCCCTGATTTTGCTTCTAAATCTTCCATTTGCGTTGTTGCATGGGATTTTGACCGCAGTGAAAGAGACTTGCTCATCGAGGAAACAAATGATGTCTCCTCAAACTTTTGTGGCATTGATCCATAAATGGAGCAAGCTAATTCTACAGTATTCAAAGCTTGGTGCAACTGTCCATCCTCTTTGTAAGCTTCCCCCAGAGACAAATATGATTCACCGAGAAGCAGAACAAGGTTCCACAGTTTTCTGTCTAGTTTAGACGTTGGAAGCCACTTACGGATATCACAGACCTCAATACAATCAAGATCACCACATGCACATTTGGAAAGATCAACAGAATATATATCATGAAATGCATCCCCTTGTTCTGAAGATTGTAATTGCCGTGTCCACCTCAGAGACTTTATAGCTTGAGAAACATGGTGTACAGCTGATAGTTTTGATGAGATAGGACTAGTTGTAGCTTGGCATACCGGACCAAGATCGAAACTAGTATCTGATCTTGAGTTCACTGCCGAGCTTTCAGTATCGTGGAAATCTGGACTATCTGAATCTAAGAGCTCCTTGCAAGGTGACACATTTGCTTCCAACTTTGATCTAACGGATATTAAAGGCGATATATTAGAAACTGAGTAGTCTTCAGTGAACTTATCCTCCGAGAAAATCATGGCCTCACTTTCATGGTCAACAACAGTAACAGGATCAAGCGATTCCTCCTCTAATTCTGTTATTTTGACTTCACGTTGCACATTATTATACTCAAAAGTCAAATCAAATTCCTCGTCATTATTCAGAATGAGCCTTGCAAACTGCTCGTGTGCATATGCCCGAACAACCTATCCAGAATGGTATCACTAATGAGTACCCATCAAAGGTTAAAATAGAAAACAGCTCAATGATTTAAAGAAATCTTCTTAAAGACCAATACCAGATGATCAGGCTCGTCCAAGCAATTCAAACAGTTTCTGAGAAACCTAGCACACTTGTTCCTATCATTCGGCACCTGCAAAAGGTGCAAAGTGTCAAAAAGCGGAAACTAAGTTCTTATTGATGTTACATGCACATTAATGCCCTGCCTCCTTACCACTGACAAAGAAAGCCTATGGCCAACACGGTAAAGAAGATTTCCTAAAGAAAACAATGAGTCGCTTCTACCACTGTGAATCAAAGATGGCAATGGGCTTGTGCTGTTGTTGTGATCGCTTGAAGAATGGTTCTTTGAAATAATGGAAAGATCAAAGAGCTGAATCACATCTTCACCAGCGCTTTTGTAGAGCTGAAGAGGACATAGTCAAATCAACTGGAGTAAGTAATGACATCAACAAGAAATAAATATGAAAAAGATACAACAGTTTGGCAGAAAATTATAATATTACCCAGTAAGCTCCAGGGTCCTCCTTGCAATTTGATTGAAGGAACCTTAAAACAGCAAGACCATTTTGTTGAACAACATGAGGATGAAAGGCAGGTGTACCATCCTCAGAGATGCCTTTTAGTAGAAATATATCGTCTGTTTTCAAAAGCTCATATTTTTGGACAACACCGTTCTTATGGTAGCAAATTGCTAACTCGGGCACACTAGCCATTACATTATCAAGCCAAGCTTCAAGCCATTTTAAAGGTGTAACCTGTGTGGAAAGAGAACAGTTAACACAAAATCTACTGAAAAAGATAAAAAAGCAAAACCACTCAGAGAGTATAGCAGTAACCTGTTTGCTAACATCCAACAAGTGCAAGCTTACAGCCACATATTTTTCATTGCTGAACAGAAGCAGATCACTGCCCAAAAGCATGCGGAAGTTGTGGAATTGCCAAAATAGAACTCTTAAAAATTCATTGTTCCCACCTCTTCTGTGTTTTTCAGAATCTCCAGAAGGCTTGATCGTTTCACTTATTTGAGTATTTTGACTTATCGGCTCATGTGCCTTGTCTTTTTTGTTCTTCTTCTTTTCACAAATAGAACCATCCTGTTTAAACTGTTTACTACTCCCTCCAGAGTTGTCAAGTCTGTCGTCTGAAGCACTATTCTGTTGAAACCCATTTGAGTTCTCTCCCGCAGGGAGAGCAGAAGAACTTGACAGTCCCTCTGTATGTGGGAGATGGGTCGGAGGGCAATCACACGCCTCCATCCTCACTGAATGCATAGCAAAGTTCAAAAACAAAGAATCATCCACGTTTTTCGTACATTTCGGTTGATTGTTATGCCTCCTAATCAGTTTCTCTCCCTCTTCAACATCAGGTCTGCATCACACAAGATAATTCCCAACTCAAAGACTTACTTACTCATTGAAAATTGCACGATTTAAAGAAACCGAATAAGTAAAAAGCGCACCCGGGGTTCAAGACGAGAGTCTGTCCAACACGCTGAACTGCTATGGAGACTCGAGCTTTAGAGTAAGGTATCTTAAAAATTTGCTTAAGAATATCTACGGGTGCAATCACATCTATCTCATCCCCATATTCAACTAAACCCGATACAGCAAGAGTTTCACATTTCTTGCTAAGGTTCGAAGCAATAACATTAGCCTCAGATATATCTGCCACCATAACCAAAACCACCTTAAGTCCTTCATATCACAGTTCAATATTCTACAAAAGTGTTCACCTAATCGTCAAATTTCAAACAACTGAGAATTTCAGAGAAACTGAATACTCAGAAATTTACCTCCGGTGATCCTAGACTTCACGGCGGCGAGAGGTAAAACTTTATCGGGAAAATCAGTTAGCAGAGGAAGCCGATTAAGATCCGTCTCCATCGGAAGCTTTCGATACCTCGGAGCACGGACTCTGCAACAACAACAAATAAAAGCTTCATATACAAAATTGGAAGCAGAATCATAATATGAGGAAGTGAGAGATGTAAACGAACGTTTCCTGAGAAGGTAAGAGAGCCGAAGTGAAAGACGGAAACGAGTTATCGGCGAGAACAGGGATGGAGCCGCAGAGAAAACCGAGTGGTTTTGGCCGGACGATCTCCATTTTTCCTATGCATTGAAGGTCTCTTGAAGTTTCAATGGAGCTTTGAGGATAAGGTATCGGCATCGATGGAGGTTGTGGAGTTACTGATTGCTCCATTTTTGAATTCGTTCAATTGATTTCAATTTAGAGGAAGTAGTGATCTGAGTTCCTGAGAATTAGAAGGTTTCTGGAGGAAGAAGACGGAGAGAATCTGAAAATATCTCCGGTAGTCTTTATCGAGCTCTTTTATAAGAAAGGCCCAAAACAGTTTTGAAGTTTCCTTTAAGGCCCAATCTTCTAATCTTAGACTTTTAAGGAAAAAAGTAACAAAAAATACCAAACTTTCATTTTCTTTTTTTTTTTCTTTTTCTGATAAAGGACATTCTATTAATTTTGCAATGAAATGTTTATAAGATGGTGAAAATATTAAAGAAAAAAAAATACTAACTAAAAAATAATTTATGCATAATTGATTAGAGAGAAAAATATTGAGGATATTTGCTGCCAAGTCTTTATTTAGAAAGCTTTAAGGTCAAAGAATAAGATAACATTTCATTTATTGATGATGTGAATTGGCGGTTAAAGCAATGACAATGACGGATTTTAATTTTTATTGTTTCAATGAGAGGGGCTAGTCGAACCATATCAAAGAGACCAATGAGGGGTTAGTTCCATGAATCCAAACATTCTTACAATCCTAATTTTGAGGAAACTCGAAGCCACAAACCCTAATCAACCAAGCGACCCAACCAAACAATATAACTAAGCAACTTCTATGCTCCAAAACACCAAACTCATCTCCCAACTAGCCAACTAGCCAACTAGCCAAATAGCAAGCAACAACTAATCTCTAGCTATAGACAAGGAACCACTGTAGCAGAATCTAGCTTAACAAGAGCGAGAGAACTTGACAAACCTGAGACTATGGCCACAGATCAGAGAGAACTTGATAAACCAAGCCATGAAGCACCAACTGACTGACCCTTAACCTCTGTATATCCATCAAGTTGTAAATAGTCATCCTTATGTCAATGAACTAACAGATGAAGTGACGTGAGAACACTATTGCTAAGTTTGAAATGGTACTGAACTTCGGTCGAGAAGGCAGAGGAAGAGAAAGAAGCCTTCAAAGAGGAGAGGCAGAACAAGTCAAGCCGACAACCGAATTAACTGACAGCACAAGATGCATAGAGGGATAGGAAGAATCACCTCGAGAAGCTAGAAAATACAACCAATAGAGCCACACAAGCGAGTACTAGAGACTACCTAAGCTAATTCTGGAGAATCCTAACAGAGATTAACTTAAACCAAACTTAGTGTGGAGGAGACGAGATGAGGCGCAAACATCTAGTAGTTAACAAGGCCCTAGCTACATTAGAAAACCCGAGGCAAGGAAGAAGGATGAGGTAAGCCTAGTGTCAAACATAGGCCGTCCTCGAGCTTGCGAAGACAACAAATCTGAACCAACAACTCGCTAGACCCTTACAATCTACCGAGGAACCGAGAAGGAACTCACTAAGGAGGTTTGAAGAGTGCAGCCACTGAGAAATTTTGATGCGAGGTTTACATCAAAACTAACTCTAACTGAAGACACCGTTAGTGGATAATTTTCATCGGGTCAAGGAACCCACATGATATTTTGTGGTTTTCTATTTTCTTTAGGAACAAGAAAGACAATTTTCCAAAAGAGAAAAGAAAATTCAAATCTTCTTTCTACTTGGAATAGGTGGTCTCAAGGTACTATATAAAAGAGGCAATGCTTCATAATTCATCATCCACAAAATAAAACATACACAAAGAGAAACATAGAGAGATTCTTAGGCTTTAAGGTTCTCGGAGTTCTAGTTTTGAGGGTTATTTTGCGAGTGGGTTTCTAGTTCTTTTTTTTCTTCTTAGTCTCAGGTTTGGGGTTCGGAATCTCAATTTTATGGCACATCATCTAGTTAGTTTTGTTTCTTTGTGAGGTACTTATCACAAGAACACAAGATTGGTAAAAGAGAGACTTACGAGATATTGTAAAAAAATAAACCTATAAGTCATCGTTTAGTGGATGTTTGTATGCTCGGCTCACATGAGACGTACTCTCTACTTTGAGAGAAACTTGTTAAATTTCTATGAGTTCAATAGCTAGTTAATTGCATTAAAAAGACAAACTAATTGAACTAAAACCTTACAAGTGGTATCAGAGCAACCAGGACAAGCATAAGACATTTCACAACAGGTTCTATAAATCGTAAAGACATCAAGAAAAGGAGTTTGTGTGATTATAATTTCTATCTGAAACAAGATAATAATGGAGCCTAATTCCAGAAGATACGACTTGGAGAAGTTTGATGGTAAAGGGGATTCGGTCTATGAAAGTACAAGATGATATGCCAGTTGGAGTTACTCGGCTTAGACTCTTGTCTTAAGGAAAACAATTCCTCTACTTCATGTAAAGGGGATCCCTCAAATAAATAAAAAGGGATAACAACAACTCATCTGAAATAAAGGTTAAGATGGATCCAACGCAGGAAGAAAAGGAAAAGAAAGCTAAGAACATGATCTGTATGTGCCTAGGGGATGTGGTTCTATGAAAGATGATGAAGGAAAAAACATCTCTAGCTATCTGGCAAACTCTGGAAAGGGATTATCAATCCAAATCTCAAGCCAACCTTATTTATTTGAAGCAGAAGTTCTCAGGTTTCAAATTTGAAGAAAATAAAATTATTGAGTACAATCACGATATTTTTTTGAAGATGATCAATGACTTGGTCAACTTAAATATCAACATCTCGGATGAAGATCAGGCTATACAATTCTATCTACACTACTAGATCCTTATGAAGCCCTATGGGATACACTCAAGTATAGAGCTGGGATGACTCAGACTTTAACCATTGATGATGTTACCAATGCTACTTATTCTAAAGAGATTGAGCTGAAGGAAAATAGGCTCTTGAAGACAAAAGACAATTCTGAATGCCTTTTTGTAAGCTGAGGAAGACTGACAAAAAACAATGGACAAGGAGGCAACATGTCCAAGAGCAAGGATAAGAGATCTAAGTCAAAATAGAAGAAATCAAGCCAACAAAAGAGAATTTTGGGTATCCGGGAAAGAAGGACACTTCAAGGCTGAATGTCCTAAAAGGAAGAACAACAATTCTGTAAACGTCGCTAAAGATGAAGAGCTACCTATGATATTACAGCTAGCCTACTAGACACTAAGGATGAATGGGTGATGTGTTATTTAACCTTAATGAAGTCGATGATAGAAAAGTTATGATAGGAAACAACACTCACAGTGAGGTTAAAGGCATATGCAAGCTAAAGACGCTAAATCTTGATGGATCTACTGTGTCACTAACTGATGTGAGATACAAGCCAACCATGGGCAGAAATCTCATCTCGTATGGTCAAGTAGAAAAGAATGGTTGTAAGTATGTTGGTGGAGACTTTACAGTCACATTCTACAAGGAAGATAGTAAAGTGCACACATGAAGTATCAAGATGGTCTGTACTATTTGCAGGGTACTGTGTTGAAGAGAGAAGCATATGTGGCAAGGGCTGAGGTAAATCAAACCAACATTCTAGGGTTGGACACATGAGTCTATAGAATGTGAACATTATGGTCAAAGAATGTTATCTAGACTCAAAGGAAATACACACACTGCACTTTTGTGAGAAATGTGTACTAGGAAAATCACATAGGCAAAGCTTTCCGGAAGCTAAGCACACGTCTACAAGAATTCTAGACTATATGCATAGTGATTTGTGGGGATCAGTCTCCAATGAGGAAAGTTTATCAGGTTGCAAGTATTTCATAACATTTATTGATGACTATTCAAAGACAGTTTGGATCTAGTTCCTAAAAACCAAAGAAAAAGTATTAGAGAATTTCTCTGACTGGAAAACTTTGGTTGAGAATCAAACAAAGAAGACTCTTAAGTGCTTGAGGACAGACAATGGTCTGGAGTTCTGCAAGCAGCAAATGGATAAACTATGCAAGAATACGAGATTCAAGAGACACATGACATGCACCTACACTCCACAATAGATTGGAGTATCAGAGAAGATGAAGAGGACAATAACTGATAAGATAATATGCATGTTGGTTGAAACCTTGTTAGAGAATAAGTTAGTTCTAGGCTGAAGCTGCAGCCATTGCAGTTTATTTAATAAATAGAAATCCTAATGCTTCATTGAATTTCAAGATTCTAGAAGAATTTTGGTCAGGAAATAAGGTGAATTACAACAAGCTCAAGAGGTTTGGTTGTGTTGTATACGTGCATATACAACAAGAGGTTTGGTCCTAGAGCTGTTAAGGATTTCTTCATGCGATATCCTCAAGGCACAAAAGGAAACATGATATGGTTACCAGAAGAAAGGAAGTGCACTATCAGCAGGAATGTGGTCTTTGACGAAGAGAAGTTGTACAAAGAAAGAAGAACTAAGAAGTAACCTAAAGCCAAAATCAAGAAGGTTACTTTCAGTACTAAACTAATCCAAGGGCCAGACAATACTGCCACAGTTCAAATCTACTTGGATCAAGGTGGAGCTATTTAAGAAGAGGATGAAGATGAAGAAAGCACCAATCATGGTGGAGCATCTTCAGGTATAGAAACTGAAACAACTAGTGTAGCAGAAGGGGAATATGATATAGATGAAGTTCTAGAAGAAGCTAAAGCAGAAGAGTATGATTCACTCGATGGCCATATACTTGAAAGAGATATAAATAATGGATTTATTAAGCTATCACAGAGAATATACCTAAAGCAAGTCGTAAGGTCATTTAACATGATGGATTGTAGAGCTGTTGTGTCTCCGGTTAATACACAACTCAAGCTGAGAAGTTTGCACAAGAAGAGTTGATTAAGGAAGCACAAATCATGGAATCAGTGCCATATGTAAATGTAGTGGGTAGTCTGATGTATGCCATGGTTAGTTCAAGGTCGGATCTTGCCTATGCTATTTGCCTAATTACCTGGCTAATCCATGGAGAATCCATTAGAATGCAATGAAGTGGATATTAAGGTATCTAAAGGGAGCTACAAAATTAAGTCTAACATTTGCAAGGTGAGATCACCTAAACATAGATGGGTTCTGTGACTCGGATTATGCAATAGACCTAGACAGAAAAAGGTCAATTACAGGCTATGTGTTTAAGGTTGGAGGGAACACGGTAAGCTAGAGTGCAATTCTGCAGCATGTGGTCGCGTTATCAACCACAAAGGCTGAGTACATTGCTCTCACTGACACTAGAAAAGGAAGGGATTTGGTTAAAGAAGATGTGTGATGAGTTAAGCATTGGTTCTATATGTTTTAAACTCAATTGTGACTCACAGAGTGCTATTCACTTAGCAAAGAATCCAATGCATCATGACAGAAAAAGGGACTTACTTCGCACATGCAGGCAAGAAATCAAACTCACTGCGTTCTTCTTCACCTGAAAAGTGAAAAAACATGTTAAAGATTCAGGAGTGGCGGAAAGCTGCTGGAAGCATCCATTAAAGATGGCGACAAGATTTTAAACTTAGTGGGAACATTTAAAGTTGGACCAAACGACAAAGGTGGAGACTTATGGATAATTTACATCGGGTCAGAGAACTAGTTTGGATCATGAACCGGGTTGTTGCATCAGTTGGACCATAAGAAGAATCTAGAAGATGAAGCCACATGATGTTTTATGGTTTCCTATTCTCTTTAGGAACAAGAAAGACAATTTTCCAAAAGAGAAAAGGAAATTCAAATCTTTTTTCTACTTGAAATAGGTGGTCTCAAGGTACTATATAAAGAGAGGCAAACTTCATAATTCATCATCCAGAAAACAAAGCTAACACAAAGAAAAACATAAAGAGACTCTTAGGTTTTAAGGTTCTCGGGTGTTATAGTTTTGAGGATTATTTTGCGGGTGGATTTTTGGTTCTTATTTTTCTTCTTAGTCTCGGGTTTGGGGTCCGAAATCTTGATTATGTGGCACATCATGAAAATTAATTTTGTTTCTTCGTGAGGTACTTATCACAAGAACATAAAATTGGTGAGAGAGTGACTTAAGAGAGATTATAAAACAATAAACCTACAAGTGATCTTCTAGTGAATGTTTGTGAGTTCGGGTCACGCGATATGTACTCTCTATTTTAAGAAGAACTCGTTAAATTTTTGTGTATTCATTAGATAGTTAATCGCATTAATAAGATAAACTAATTGAATTAAAATTTTATACTATCCTCTACCATCTTGATATAGGAGAGCCTCTAGTGAAGCCCAACACCCAAATTAGCAACCACAGAGAAATCGAATCCACCAAGCAAATCCACGAGCGTTGCAAACACCCCGATCTAGGCCTCCACTTTTGCAACCACTGAGAGTAGTAACCGGAGGAGAGAAAGCAGACAAAAAGTAGTAACCGACGGCAAGAGGTACAATAACTTTTAAAAAATATTAGATTATTTGACCATTAAAATTTTTATTAAGCTAAAAGAATACGAGGAATTAAGGAAATGAATAAATATGTATATAAAAATATAGGTTTATAATATAGTTTAACTTAAAACAAAATAACAGAATTTTATCAACATTATTTATAATTTCTGGATTGTATTTATAGTTATTATATAAATAATAATACTCTGTTGTTTTAACATTAAAATGATATTATATAAATTTTAATTTATACATAATTGTATTAGATTTTTATGATGTTCTAACAGTAAAATACCGTGCAACGCGAGCGTATTTAACCTAGTATACTATATTTAACCTAAGGCAAAATGTATCTTTTTTTCTTCATTAGGCGTTTCCTGTGTAGATGGCATCTGATTCTGGTTTTAGTTGTGAAACATGAGTTTGGATAGTGGAAATGATGATTGCACATGAATTAATGTTGAGTGGTTGGTCCTTTTGTGTTTGGCAGATATTATTTGAATAATTCAACGAGCTTACACATTGGTAAACAACGAATACATATATGTGGATATTTGTCATCGGATTATGAACTAGATTTTCGCATTAGTTGGACCATAAGAAAAATTTAGAAGATGAAACTTACAAAATATTTTATGTTTCCTATTTTTATTAGAAACAAGAAAGATAATTTAAAAAAAAAGGGAAAAGAAAAATTCAAATCCTCTTTCTACTTAGAATAGATTGTCTCAAGGCCATATATAAAGAGAGGCAAGACTTCATAATTCATTATCCAGAAAACAAAACAAACACAAAAAAATATAGAGAGAGTTTTAGGGTTTAAGGTTCTCGGCTGTTCTAGTTTCGAGGGATGTTTTGCGAGTAATTTTATGTTTCTTGTTTTTCTTCTTAGTCTCAGGTTTGGGGTCCGAAATCTTGATTTCGTGACACGTCATCAGGTTAGTCTTATTTCTTTATGAGATACTTATCACAAGAACACAAGATTGGTGAGAGAGAGACTCAAGAGAGGTTGTAAACAATAATCCTACAAGTTATCTTCTAGTGGATGTTTGTGAGCTCAGCTCAAACGAAATGTACTCTCTAGTTTGAGAAGAACTCATTAAATTTCGGTGTGTTCATTAATTAGTTAATTCTATTAACAAGACAAACTAATCAAATTAAAACCTTACAAGTGGTATCAGAGCATCCAAGACAAGCAGAAGACGTTTCACATTATGTTCTACAAATCATAAAGACATCTGGAAAAAGAGATTGTGTGATTATAGTTTCTATCAGAAATAAGATAATCATGGAGTATAACTCTAGGAGATACGACATGGAGAAGTTTGATCGTACATGGGATTTTGGTCTATAGAAGTACAAGATGATATGCCAGTTGGAGTTACTCGGCTTAGACTCTAGTCTTAAGAAAGACAATCCTGTTATTTCAGGTAAAAGCGATTCAACAACTTCACCTGAAGTAAAGGTTGAGATGGATCCAGCGCAGCAAGAAAATGAGAAGAGATCTAAGAACATGATCTGTATGTGCCTAACTGATGTGGTTCTACGAAAGATCATGAAGGAAAAACTGCTCTAGCTATCTTGCAGGCTCTGGAAAGGGATTATCAATCCAAATCTCAAACCAACCGCATTTATTTGAATTCTCATGTTTCAAATATGAAGAAAACAAAAGTATTGAGTACAATCTCGATATTTTTCTTGAAGCTGATCAATGACTTGGCCAGCATAAATATCAACATCTTCTAATGCTTCGAACTGTGTTGAGAGGAGAAGCATTTGTGGCAAGGGCTGAGGTGAATCGGACCAACATATGACATTCTAGGCTCAGACACATGAGTCTAAAGAACATGAACATTCTGGTAAAAAAAGGTTATCTAGACTCAAAGGAAGTACACAAACGGGACTCTTGCAAGGAATATGTACTAAGCAAATCACATAAGAAGAGGTTTCTGGAAGTAAGCACACGTCTACAAGCATTCTAGACTATGTGCATAGTGATTTATGGGGATCAGTGTCTAGTGAGGCAAGTTTATCAGATTGCAAGTATTTCCTAACATTCATTGATGACTATTCAAAGAAAGTTTGGATCCGGTTCCTATAAAACAAAGAAGTGTGTGAGAATTTCTCTAAGTGAAAATCTCTAGTTGAGAATCAAACAAAGAAGACTCTTAAGTGCTTAAGAACACACAATGGTCTGGAGTTCTGCAACTAGCAAATGGATATATTGTGCAAAGATACGAGAGTCAAGAGACAAAGTACATGCACTTACACTCCACAGTAGAATGGAGTATCATAAAGGATGAACATCACAATAACTGATAAGATAAGGTGCATGTTGGCTGAAACCGGGTTAGAAAAGGAGTTCTGGGCTAAAGCTGCAGCCACTGCGGTTTATTTAATAAACAGAACTCTTAATGCTTCATTGAAGTTCAAGATTCCAGAAGAAATTTGGTCAGGAGCTAAGGTGAATTACAACAATCTCAAGAGGTTTGGTTGTGTTGCATACATGCATATACAACAAGACACACTAAGTCCTATAGCTATTTAGGGTTTCTTCATGGGATATCCTCAAGTACTAAATGTTACAGGATATGGTTACCAGAAGAAAGAAAATGTACTATCATCAAAAATGTGGTCTTCGACGAAGAGAATCTGTACAAGGAAAGGAAAACTGAAAAGCAACCTAAAGCCAAAAGCAAAAAGGTTACTTTCAGTACTGAACGAATCCAAGGGCCAGACAATACTATTATGGTTCAAAAATCCTCAGATTAAGGTGGAGCTGTTTCAGAAAAGGATGAAGATGAAGAAAGCACCAGTCATGGTGAAGCATCTTCGGGTACAGAAACTGAAACAACTAGTGTAACATTAGGGGAATCTGATCCATATGAGATTCACTCGCAAGAGATAGAGTAAGACGTGGAAACATATAACCTCCACAGAGATATAGAGACTCCTCACATTTTTTGGCTTATGCACTAGCTTGTGCAGAAGATCTAGAACTAGATGAGCCACAAACTTTGTAAGAAGCTAAAAGGAGTAAGGAATAGATGAATTGGGAGCAAGCTATGATAGAAGATATGAAGTTCCTGGATAAAAATGAAATGTGGGAAGTTGTTTCTAAGCCAAAGAAACAAAAGACAGTCGGGTGTAAATAGATCTTTAAGCTAAAAGAAGGAAATCCTGGAGTGGAAGAACCTAGATACAAGGATAGGCTAGTAGCTAAAGGATTTACACAAGTTGAAGGAGTTGACTACAATGAGATATTCTCACCAGTTGTTAAACATGTTTCCATATGGATCATGTTATCGGTTGTGGTGAATTTTGATTTAGAATTGGAGCAATTAGACGTCAAGACTTCTTTTCTACACGACATAGTAGATGAACTCATCTACATGAATCAACTAGAAGGTTTCTAGAGAAAGGTAAAGAAGACATGGTCTGTCTAGTAAAGAAGTCTTTTTACGGATCAAAGCAGTCTCCTAGACAGTGGAACCACAAGTTCAATGACTTCATGAAGTCACAAGGGTTTCACAGAAGCATCAATGATCCACGTGTTTATCACAAAGGATCAACCATTGATGATCATGTATTCCTATTACTCTATGTTGATGATATGCTAGTAGTGGCTTAAGGACTTAAAGAAGATAGAGATCTTAAAGAAAAGTCTAAACATCAAGTTTGAGATGAAAGACTTAGGTCCAACTACAACGATTCTAGGCATGGATATCATAAGAGATAGAAAGAATGGAGTTCTTAAGCTATCACATGGAAGTTTTTTCGTAAAGCTTAAGGTCATCGCCTGATTTGGCGAGATGGTAATCTGAGTTGCTCTGTCGATTGTATATCTCAAAAGAAATCGATAAAAGAAGATACAAAATTGAAGACGGTAAAGTCTAAAATTGGAAAGAATCGAGTGTGCTAAGGGACTTACTTCAAACATGCAGACAAGGCATCGAACTCTTAGTGTTCTTCTTCATCTGAAAAAGTGAAAATAACATGTTAAAGGTTCAAGAGTTGAGCTTAGGAGCATTGAAAAATAGAGATCATCACTACACAGAGACGAGTCAAAGTTTTGGTTACCAATTCCTTGAGTAACAACATCATTACTCATGATAGGTTCGAGGTACTCGGGCGAGAGTTACGTAAAGCTGCTAGAAGCATCCATTAAAGATGACGACACGATTTCAAGGTTCGTCGGAACATGTGAAGTTGGACCAGACGACAAAAGTAGAGATTTGTGGATATTTGTCATCGGGTCTAGGAACCGGTTTGCGTCATAAACCGGATTGTCACATCAGTTGGGCCATAAGAAAAATGTAGAAGATGAAGCCCATAAGATGTTTTATGGTTTTTTTTTTTTAGGAACAAGAAAGACAATTTTCCAAAAGGGAAAAGGAAAATTCAAATCCTTTTTCTACTTGGAATAGGTGGTCTCAAGGCACTATATAAAGAGAGGTAAAACTTCATAATTCATCATCCAAAAAACAAAACAAATAAAAAGAGAAACATAGAAATAGCCTTAGGGTTTAAGGTTCTCGGGTATTCTAGTTTCGAGGGATGTTTTGCGGGTGGGATTCTGTTTCATGTTTTTTCTTCTGAGTCTCGGGTTTGGAGTCTAAAATCTCGATTCCGTGACATATCATCATGTTAGTCTTATTTCTTTGTGAGGTATTAATCATAAATACACAAGATTGGTGAGAGAGAGACTTAAGAGAGGTTGGAAACATTCTTAATCAATGTATCTAGATTTTGCGTATGATCAACAGAATATATACCTCAGGTTATGTACATATGGTTTTAACGCATTTGGAAAACATGGAAGAAAATATTCGTTGTGGCCAGTAATTGTAACACCTTACAATTTGCCACCATCTTTGTGCTTGCGTATAGAGTTTTTGTTCCTTTTCGTGCTAGTTCCCTGCCTAGAGCATCCAAGGAGGTCACTTGATGTATTCTTCCACCCATTGATCTATGAGTTACAAATGCTATAGAAGCATAGGGTTAAAGCATTTGATGTTTCATTGTAGCAGAATTTCAAGATGTGTGCAGTTCTTATGTAGACCATAAGCGATTTTCTAGCATATGGTATATTATCTGGATGGACAATGCATGGAAGATTATCTTGCCCATATTGCCAAGACAACACTGATGCATTCCAATTACAATACGAAAGAAAGACGTATTAATTTGATTGCCACAGAAGGTTTTTACCTAGTGATCATCCTTATCGTCGGTTTAGAACATTGTTTACGAAGAACAAACAAGTATTTGACTGTGCACTTCCGGAGAATGATGGACGTTGTATATTGGAGCAATTAAGAGATTTTGGGACTGAGAGAACTCTTTACTGTGGGGGTAATGGGCATGATATTGTTGACGGTGTCGGTGAACTTCATAACTGGCATAAAAATAATATTTTATGGGATTTGCCTTATTGAAAAAATCATTTGATGAGACACAATTTAGATATTATGCATGTTGAGAAATCATTTGTTGAGGCACAATCATTTTTTGACAACATCCTGAATACTGTTTTTAAAAAGTGTAACATCCTGCTAAGTACGCATGTAGTTGACTAAATAAATAAAAAAGGTAAAAACTCTTTAGAGAAAATTACAGAATCTGCCATTTTGTAAGAGAGAGTTTCGAGATAAGCCACTATGTACAGTAACACGGCTACAGTTTTCTTCTCCGCAATTGTTCATACCAAAAACTGCCCCCATCCGAAAGAAAGAACACACTGATGCGCATGAGGAAGAGGTGTCTCCGGTGAGGTGATTTCTGAGATGAAAATTGAAACAAAGATGATTTGGGCGAGATTAGTGGACAGTAAATCACAAAAATCCATAGCTTATTTGTGGACAAAAATGATTAGAAGGATTTTTGTTTTAAAATAAAAGGTTTCGATGGATATTATAGAAGATTTGTGGAGAAGGTATAACTATAAAAATTTAGCAAGAGAAGTGAGAGAAGTTGAAACTGCTGATGTGCAGATTTGGGAGAGAAACCCACTCTAAATTCGTTAATGCATGTAAACATATGTTGATGGTGTACAAATATGAGAGTAAAGTTTTTGTTTTGGGTTGCAGATTTTTTTGTTAATGAAAATGAGATAAATGTTAAAGGGAAGGTTTGGTTAAGTTACTGATGGTGGGGGTAGTCATCGGTTGTTGACTTGATATAAGAGAGGAAAGGTTTTTGGGATAGTTAGAGGCGAGAAAAAGCTAAACATTATAAAGAAAAAAGTGTCGTGATGACAATTGACGATGATATATCGAATAGGTGTAAATGATAACTACATTCACAAAGCATAATATCAATTTCCATGATTTTTCAGGTTATGAACAAAGTTGTGGTGGTATTAGTCGGGACAGGGATTCTACAACTGGTTGTTGGGATTCATGTTGGAGAAGAAAATCATGGTGTAGTGCTTACTGGTTGACGATGGTATAAGTTACAACAAACTGAAGAAGTTAATTGAGAGAGAGTTCTCAGAAGATGTCACAAGTGTGGTAGGACAAATGGCATACTGGTTACCATAATATATGTCAATTTTTTTCAAGTAGGTTATCTGATATGTTGCGTATTTTACGTATTTTAGTATGTTTTAGAGTCATTTTAGGTGTTTTAGAGTCTTATTGGGTTAAATCATGGTAGGAAGAAAAAGATGCAAAATAATGCAGATATGTCTGAAATTTTCTTTATTTGAGGAACTTACCACCTATGGATTAAGCTCAATTTTTTACACAAGATAGATATTTGAGTTATATGTCATTTGGAAGTGGTTTGAAGTCGATCTAACAGTGTTATCAAAAGTTATGATGATTTTTGTGGAGACGGTCCAGTCTAGCGAGTAGATGAAGCATGCGCAGAGCTAAGACGCCATGAGGAACAAGATCGATCGATCCCAAAATGCCGTGAGAAATCAGATCGACTTGTCAAGACCAGATCGACCGATCTAGACCCAATTGACTGACCAGATCTACCTGTTGACCCGATCGACCGACCAGATCTACTTGCCCAGACTAAATTAAAACTGGATCGATCAATCCAAGCCTTAAAATCTGCCTGAGAAAAATGAAAAAATTATTTTTTTCCTAATTGGATTAGGATTTCGACCTAGAAGAGTTTGTACATATAAATACTTGTTTTAAGCCATTGTTTAGGCTATGCTTATTTTATTCTAAAAGCTTTTGAAGACTTCTTGTGAAGAGATACAATTTGTTTTATCTATTGGATTTATCTATTGAGTTTTTCATATATCATGTTTTGTTTAATCATAACTATGTGTGGGGTAGTTCTCTAGTTAGGTTAATAGTTTTTCAAAGGAATCATGAATCATTGATTTAGACAAAAATAGGGAATAATCGTGGAAGATCTTCATCTATAGTTGTTCGGAATGCGTAGATTAGATTATATTAGATTAGCTACCTAGTTTATAATCTTAGGTTGAACATATTCTCCAAAAATTATAGGTTGCTGGATATAACATAGATGAGCGTATCGTCCTTAGCCAACGAGATCTAATGCCATTGCGATACGTGAACATATTGAACCTAATCGGTAATGCTTGTTTAGAATTCGAAGTTCAACGACAGTTAGATACTTAGATTTCTAGATAAAGTAATTTGTGTCATGAAAGTGGATTAGTTATACATTTATGTTTGAGTTCGAGATAGATGCTTAATCATTCCCTGAATAATTATTTGGTTTATGATCTCTGATTCCCGAGAAATTCCCAAGATCTAGCGCTTTTATCCATAGATTTACTTTTTTTTTTACTTTCAATTGCCTTATTTTAGTTATTTGCATCATAATACAATCTCTCATTTTCGTCTTAGCTTAGTTTCAGTTTTAAAGAGTCGTAGTGTAGATTGGTCCCTGAGGATTCGATCCCTAATATACGAGTGTGTGTCTATAAACTTGTAGTGCTATACTTGGGGTTTAAAACTCGTGTAGAGAGGGATCAAATGACAACTCAATGATTTCTGTACTTGAAACTTAGGAACAAACTTTGGTGAGCCGAAGGAAAGGAAAATAACCAATAAGAGAAAAATGATGATACAGAAAAGGGAGAAGATGCCATTATTTTAGGGAAATGTATCGGGAGAGACATAGATAAGGATGTAGCTATTGAAAAAGTTTTGGCTAATATGTACCAAGATATTATCGCGGAAAGAATAGTTGCAGGGGAAAATTGTCCACCATGCTTTGGTGATTAGTTATTACAAACACATCAATACCACGATGGAGAGTATAATCCACAAAATGATACAATATATATTGGAAGAATGTTTAAGAATAAGCAGGACATGCTGACAGTCCTATGAGTGTATGCAGTAAAACAGTTCTTTAATTTCAAATAGCCAAAATATGACAAAAAGCGACTTATTGTCGTATGTGTTGACAGTAAATGTCCATGGAGGGTTTATGGACACGTTTTTGGAGGCTCTTTTGAGAACATAGAAATCAAGACTGTGATACTGACTCAGACTTGCAATGTGGCAAACCGGTCGGAGTTTGGGAAGAAATCAAGGTGCAAAGTGATTGCCAAAGTACTTTGGTCTAAATATGCTAATGAGAAGTTTGGGCCTAGGGCAGTAGATGTACCTGCAATTGTGCTTGAAACAGCTGAAAGTATTTGTATTATATATGAGAGTTTGGCATGATAAAGAGCGAACAGTAGCTGAAACACGAAGAACAGTTGAAGACAGTTACAAGCTATTATTGTCATACTTACATAGGCTGCATCAAACGAATGGTGGAACAGTCTCTATTGTTAAGAAAACAGGGCCAGTAGGTACGAAGCCCAAAGTTTAAAGGCTGTTTGCTAGTAGCTAGTTGCCAGGATGGCAATTTCCAGATATTCCCGATAGGTTTTGGGGTGGTTACCAGTGAGAATGATAAGGAATGGTCATGGTTCTTCACACAGCTATCACAAATCATTCCGGACAGCGAGGACTTGGTCTTTGTTTCAGACATACACACTTCAGTCTACTCATCATTGAGGACTGTCTACCCTCAAGCAGGACATGGGGCATGTGCTGTTCATTTATACAGGAACGTGAAGGCGAAATATAATAGGCAAGGTGTGGCTTTCTTGGTAAGTCAAGCTGCAATTGCTTATATGGAGGGGAAGTTCAATTCTTTATTTGCTGAAATAGAGAGGCAAAGTCCATGTTGTGGAAACTATCTTTGTGGCATAGGGATAACGCATTGGGCACGAGCATTTTTCCCAGGGAAACGATACATTATAAAACACATAAACATTGCTGAAAGTCTGAATAAAGCAGTGGAAAAAGCGATAGATTTTCCCATTGTAACAATGGTGGATAACATATGTTTCATGCTCATGAGATGGTTCTATAAGAGGCGTGAACATCCAAACAAGCATACTAGTCCAATTACTAATTAGGTGGAGGAATTGTTACTAACAAACCTGAAAAGCTCAGGAGGCTTCATTTCGCTCCAACAACTCGGTCAATCTACCAAGTGAGTACGTTGGTGTTTCCTTCACAGTTGAGTTGGATAGGAAAACATACACCTGCAAAATGTTTGAAACAACTGGGGTTTCCCTGCTCCCACGCTCTGGCTGCAGCAAGACATAACGGAAACCTGATAACAACAATGATTGATGAGTTTTACACAACTGAATATTGGAGAAAGGCATATACATGAATTGTTATGTTAGCTCCTGCTAAAGGAGAAACACATGTACCGCATGTCATCAAAGGAAGAGAAGGCATCCCATCCGTTTGAGAGAAAAAGCTAAGCTAGCATACAAAAACACTGTTAGAAGTTAGGAAATTATAATTTTAAGTTATTAAATATAAAAGACATATACATTGTATGTGTATAAGAAACGAAAGACAGGGCCTTATAGATGCAACAGATGCATACAATCTGCCCACAACAAGGCGACTTACAAGTTTGGCATTTCCTAAAGGTATGATTTGTAAGTAATAACACATACAAAACAACATAGGTGCATGACGAAATATAGTATCTGCGGAGATCCTCAAAAGAAACATGGCAAAGTGGAAGAAGGTTTTTTGGTGTATATAAGAGTCTGGAAGTGAAAGGGGTGGAAGAGGAAGAAGGCTTTTTGTGTATATAAGGAAGAAGAAATGTGAAAACGGCTAAACATTTCCAGGAGAAGGGTAAGGATGCAATAATAATGTGCTCGATCTGTTCGATATCATGAAGCGAGTGAAGGATGGTGGGAATTTTTTGTGTGGAATGCAGTTTAAACAAAGGAGGATGAGGGTATGTAAGCATAAGTAATGGCAGGGAGAAGGAAGGGAAAAACACAAGGCATTTAACTATGTTTTCCTTACATACCATAAGGTATATATATGTTGTGAACTTAGGAAGATGGAAGTAGGGTTTTTTTTGTAATTGCCAAGGTCTGTAACGAAAACTCAAAATCTAATAAAACTATTTATTGACTTTATTTCCCCTATGTGGGAGAAATAACATTAACGAACCGGCAGATATTGGATGAATGAAAATTACTAAGAAAAAAATGAACGCAAGTACGAAATGAACATAAGAAACTTGTAACAAAAATCTATTAAGTGATGATGGACAATATTAATGAGATAAGCAGACGAAAAGAAAGACAAGAGAAACTTGTTGTGGAACAAGAAAACAATACTGGAACCCTGTAATTGACAATTAGAAAAACCAACAAAAACTATGCTTGATGAGAAAGATGCGTAAAACAAGATTAATAAATGGACACAAAACTCCTAAAAACATATCCACTACTGATACGGGGACAATAAGCATAAAGAAGCACAATAGTTTGAAGTAGGAACACATTATAGATGATAAATATATTACAAGGCTTAGTGCTTTGTGCAAAGATGAATAAAAATAGCAGGAAATATATTATAATGTTGTGGAAAATGTAACACGAAGCAGATGGTACATATAATACCTTGAGCTGCAGGGCAAGCCAGAGCACAAAATCCAGGAAAAACAAACAACATTGACAGAAAAACATAGAGATAAGTGAAAACATCATGACACAAATAAGCTAGCGGTAGCTATATCAACAGAGGTTCTTGATGATGAGGGAGCACCAATAAGCGTAGCACTCCTCACAAACCTCTCCAGCAGCATATCCAACATATATGTAGTGGGGAATATCGTCGAACAAGTAGTAGTGAGAGTCATCATACAAGCCTAACCTTGGAGTATCCATCTTCACAATTTGAGAAATGAACATATCTACAATACCAATAGCGTCGTCCCAAGTATCAACAATTTCCCATAGATCAATGGGAGACCGCATACCATGTTTATTGTCACATGCACAGATCCGGAAAGTACCTATGATGAAAGCATGGAAAAAACTTCCTCTGAAGGTCCTTCTTGGAAAAGCATACTTAGACCCTCAAGCTTTAGGGCTTCAACATTTATATTGGCAAGACAAGCACAAAAAAGGGACGGTAAAATGTGTCTTTGTTTGCCATTTCGCTGTTAAGAACAAACTCCATGAGATCAGTCATAGATAAAACCTCAAAAAAGAAAACAACATCTTTTGTCGTTTTAGAGCCAATGATGAAAGGAGCAAGGTGTTGAAAACCTTGTTTAGCAAGGCGACAAACGATGTCAATAAGTAACTCCGGGGAAAGAGAAGCATTGTAGAGAAGCTTCAAAGTTTGGAAAAGAAGGGGGTTATGGATAAATGTTTCTTTGTGGAGAAACTAACTTTTTTATGGTTCCAACTTGGATGGAGAATGGGTTGGTCAAAGGTAGTCAATAGAAGGTGTGTGAAGGGAAGTTATCTCTCTGACAAGCTAAGTGAAAACCAAAAAAATATATTCTAAATATTTTTTCAAAGACCAAATGACTTACAATGGACTATCTAGTCCATCACATCACACAATGGGTTGTCCACAAAAGGTCCATGCATGTGATATCCCATTTTTGAGGGAACGGTTATCCACAAAGCTATCTGCATGTGATACAGAGCGCTGCACACTGTAATGTGTATGCACAGTTCGTAGCAGGCGTCTTCAGTATATGTGGTGGACGATTCAAAGAGGGAATAGCAACCTTACCTACATTGTACACCCAAGTCAACTATCTAAACGTAGTGGTGGAAATAGCGGAGGTGGTGATGGCCCAAATAACAATTATTATATCACACATTTGGATGAGAACTACAATGCAACATACAAGTTCCTCCAATTTTATGTACCAGAGTGTTTACATTTTTTGTAGTATGACTGATGTTTGCTTTGAGTGCCTAATGTATTGGTACTCAGTTTGAGTTCGTGACATGTGCTAGTATCTTGTTTCAACTATGTGGCAATCTAGATTATGGAGAAGGTAGCATGTATAAGGTTGAACTATTTTGTATTACAATGATGGGTAAGAAATATCGATTGATATTTTAGTTCCATAAATTATATACAAAATTATAGAATGGATAAGAGTAAGTTTAAACAAACTCAAAATGTAACTGAAAACATATAATTTTTTCTTTCTTTTTTTAAATTAAGCCGAAAGTAGAAAATAGAGAACCGATAAAAGAAAATGTAAACAACAAATTATGAAAGGAAAACAAGAAAAGAAAATAAACCTAAATTAGAAATATAAACCGAAATATGAAAGTAAACCCTAAAGTAGAAATAGAAACGGAAGCATTAAAAGAAAACTCAAAATTAATAAACCCAAAAAAGAACAAAAAATGTTAAATATACCCTAAGTAGGGAAATAAAAACCCAAACATGAGAACAATACGCTAAATTAGGAAAAAAACTCAAAACAGCAAATCATAAATAAAACAAAGAGAACCCAAACATGAAGACAAAACGTAAATAAGAAAATAAACTACAAACATGAAACTAAAGGGAAAAAATATATAGAGAAACAAAACATGAAAATGAAAACTAAGTAACCGATACACGAAAACAAACGATGAATTATATATGGAAAACCAAACACATGTAACAAAAATGCAATTTATAAAGAACTTAACCAATAATAAGTAAACACTAAATTATGAAATAACTAAACCCTAAGGACAAGGTGCAGCTTCCCCATTATTGGTTCTACCTCCAACATTTCGACAATCTCCTTTATCGTAACATCATCCCTAGGACCAATAAGCTCATTCCAATATGCAGACCGCCTTTCAGGAGGAGGATCATTTGAGGAAATGTCATTATCAGGCGAATAAGGTTCACAAGGAAGGCCAATGAGAACTTCAAATTCACGCAACGAGTATCTTATGGGATGGCCACCAAACGTAAACCACAATTCATAAGAATTCTTGTTCAATACTTGGCGACATATGAAGTTATGAACAAGTTTACCAGATAACAAACTGATACTGAGGCATGCCATCCAAAAGCCCGCAAAATGTCAGCAAGATACTGGAGCTTTGAGTAGGAGTTAACCCTACCATCAGTCAGATATCTATCCGTTCCAACTTCTTCATCAACATGATCGGTTCCAACATCGCCAGCATCTCCACTATCGTAACCACCATCAGTAGATAGAGAACGGTCACTCGATGAATCATTAGAATAATCTGCAGAAACATTTTAACAATCAGAAAGAACTGGATGTACAGTGTTATAGACATGAGAAAACAATAGAAGAGAGCAGAAAAATGTGAAAATATGAAGCCAACTATCGAAGTCTGCTGTAATACATAAGGAAAAATCAAAGGCACACAATTCAGATTATGGAGCAGCCACTAAACAAGCGTTACATTAAGAGGATTATCATACATGACAAAGAATGAGAATTAAAAAAATCTTTAACTATGAAGGCAAAAGCTACCAGCATCCAATGGAAAGCGAAATAAAAGTAGGAAACAGTAGAAAGTAAACCTAATCCTAATTCCTATTCAGCCAATCCTAATAAATTACATACCCTAACCTATTAATAGAACTCATAAAGACGGAAAGTTAGGAAGTTAACCTGCCAAACTGAAGTTTCAGTCGAAAGGGAAGACACTTCACTGTTTCGTGCATCTACAAAGAGTGGTAGATTATATATGAGAAAGAGAACCTCATCAAACAAAGAAGAATAGCAAAGGAGATCTAAGATGAGAGGTAGAAGACATGAACTACAATACAAAAGAACTTTAAAAAGTAGAGCATATATATGTGACATAGAATGAAATATGTCAACCGACATACCTTTGGACGATGACTCCTGTGGCACGACAACAGTTGAAATTAAAACCAAAAAGAATGGAAAGTAATAGCAGATAAGCACCCATAAGTATTTAACAACAGTAGTAGCATTTTCCTAACAACTCAAACAATCAAAATATAGCATAACAAATAACAGTAACTAATTAGGACTACATGAACAAACACAAAACAAGTAGTTAATAAATGTCGACACAAGTAAACCATGTACAACATAATGAAGCACAAATATTATACACGGAATAAGAAGTAAACCAAACAATATAATACAAAAATTACACAAACATATTAAACAACAAAAACAAGCAACACCGATGACTAACTCATTAAAGACGCAACTGAAATTTATGTAACAATCCCTAAATGTACTTACATCATCTCCAATTGAAATAGGAAACAACCAAATAAAAATGGAATAGCATGCAATTACATTTGAAATTCCAATTGAGGGTTTCATAGACACAACTCTCGCTTTAGCGCTAGGCGGAAGTCGGCTATTCTTTAACTTATGAAACACTTGCCGTTTACATTAGACCTTCGGCAGTGCCCCCTGTATTACCTTCTCCGACTCTTACTATCCGCCATAACCAGATATGCTTCTTTACCGACCCGCCTCCGTGCCTTTCTGACGGCCACTCCACTCCGACCTACATCTAAAACCCAAACAACAACATATTTCGGTTACTCCAAGCTCTGTTTAGTACCTCAACTCAGAGATACGTTTAGTACCTTTACTTTCTGCCATATTCGTCGTCTTCGTAAGAGAAGAGCTACGCCTACACTTGGTGACAACTCTCACATCACCAGAATGAAGGAATTCATCGTCGGCTTTCCTCTTGCTCCTCGTCTGAAGCATCGATTCGTCACTCGATTCTTTGCCAGACAAGATATTGGATTGTGGAAATCACACAATTAAATATCGCCTCTGTCGATGGGTTTTTGGAAGCAAATCTCCGATGGGTTTTCTGATGGGTTTTCGAAAGAAAATCTTAGATGGTTTGCCGATAGGTTTTCGGAAGCAAATCTCAAATGGTTTGCCAATGGATTTTTGGAAGCAAATCTCAAATAGGTTTTCGGAAGCAATTTCAGAAGCAAATATTGGATCGGTTTTGGGAAGCAAATATCGCCTCTATCGCGCAAATGAAAACCAATTCCAATTTTGAAATGTTTTTAATGAGAGAGACAGGGCTCAAGCATGTGGAAAAAACAAAACATGAGCCATGAGTTTTGGAGGGAAAATGCGTCATTTATCGCTCAAAGAAATTACATTTTTTGAAACTTGGAACATAATGTCATTTTCGAAAGTCACATATAAATTTGTGGCTTTTATGTAATTAACTCAACTCTTTATGTTTTGGATTTTGATTAAAAACACATTATTGTGAAACGCATATTATTATAGTAATAAGGAAATGACATTATCTCTAAGAAATTTCCAATACACACTTTAGTCCTGCCTCTTACCTTGTCTAATGGAAGCAGGTGTATATATAGTGAAACTTCTATAAACTAATATTTGATAAACTAATATCTCGATAAATAAATAGTTTTTTCAAATTTCAAATTGATATTTGATCCATATTACCTCTATAAATTAGTATGGTAAACTAATAAAATATCGTAGTTATAACATTATTAGTTTATAGAAGTTTTACTGTATATCCTTCCATAAAATCTCTAAATTTATAGCAATTTTTCCCGGACAAAATTTGATTTTGGCTTTGAATGCTCATTTGGTTGGTATTCTAGGCGATTCGATTAAAACCGAGGGAACGCATCATGATCCGTGATTTGATTACAATCTTGTCTCTGTTGGTGATATCTCATCTGGCTTCGTCGTAAGTTTTCTTGATCGGAAAAACACATTTCTCTCCTTCGATTATATCCAACCAACTTTCAGTAAGTTTTCTCAATTTTTGTTTCATCCATTCGATTTTACGGATTAAGTATTTCTTTGTTATTGTTTGCATCACTAGAAATATTCCAAGTCTTAATTTACAAGGGTACTATTTACACGGCTTATTACCAAATTTGGGTTCTTTATATATGGCTACATGAGAATTTAGAATTTATATTTAGACTCTAGAGCTTACCAAAACTTGTAAATGGTAAAGAATAAAATTAATCTCTTAGGGGTGGACATTCGGTCAATCGGTTTGATTCAGTTTGATTCGGATTTTGGGTATTTTGGATTTTAAAACTAGGTTCTATTCACTGATAAAATTTAGATTCGGGTTCTGATTCACTTTTGGACAAAAAATTTATAACAAAAATAAACATAAAGTAACTATGTTAGTTAATATTATGTATTTTTAGTATATTTTAAATGTATTTTCTTATGTACTTAATTAAATATATTAGTTTTTAGTGAATTTCGGTTAAACGGTTCAGTTTAGTCCGATTTTGAGAAATTTGGTATAGAATTTTTTTACCATTTGGATTATTTAAAATTAAGTTTTGGTTTCATTTGATAAATTTCGATTCGGATTGGTAAATACTATTCGGTTAAGTAATTTTGCTCACCCGACCACTGCCACAATTCAAGACCTTAAGAATCTTGGATAATATATGAAGAGTAAAATACTAGTGTATGTATATTAAGATGTTTTCAGCTCCGATTGTTGGAAGTTCGAGTGAATGAGGATTGTTGTACACTGCAGAACCTCTTGATGCGTGTCCGGATTTAACCAACATGGCCGAGAAATCATCAAAGTTTAGGTCCTCGTATGTATTGATCATCCGCGGTGGCTGTAGTTTTGAGGAAAAAGTTAGAAAGGCACAGAAAGCTGAATACAAAGCCGCTATTGTGTATAACTACGAATATGATGAGCTCTTAGTACCTAGTAAGTTCATATGTTCTCAAATGTTTATTGTTAGTTTCCAAACAACACCTGTAATCAATCGTTGATATAATCTTGGAATAAACTAAAATGATTTTTTTTTTGGCATCAAACCAAAATGATTAGTGGCAGGAAATTCATCTGGTGTGCATATAAATGGCGTGATTAGAGGCTGTTCTCGCCTCTTGTTTCTTTGTCCGTAGACATCGAGTTAGACGGCATGGCATGTAAAGGATTTTTATTATAGTAGCGGCCAAGGGCTTTCTCGTATGCCTATAAACTTGTTGCAAAGCATGCCGACTGAAGTATTTACCGGTGTTCTTGAACAATGTTCAACTTCGGTTACTTGTACTATATGCTTTGATGATTATTGCATTGGCGAGAAACTCAGGTTCCTACTTTGCAAACACAGTAAGTCCAGAGAGTTGACTAAATTATCTTAAGGTGGTTTGTTGTCTTATCTTTTTACTTGGTGCAGAATTTCATGCTGTGTATTGATTCATGGCTCGGACATCGGAGAGCCTTTTGTCCGGTTTATAAACGCAATGCAAGAACAGGGAATGGTGATCCAAATTCAACAGAACTGACGCCTCTGCGTTCTCCTAACATGAACTCTATAACTTCACTGCAATCATCTTATGATCTACTAATAGCTGTTAGAGTATACCTGGAAGTAAGATCATTAGATAACAGGAACGCCTTTTCCCAGAGATGTATATACAGGCCAAGCCCTGGATGCTCGGTTTGGTCTTCAAGTATTGCAGTGTTTCGGTCGGGTCTTTCACCCTCCTTGCTCTCTTCCAGACTGCTAAACTAAACCATAGAAGCTACCGGCTGTGTCACTCTTGTTTATATACTATTTGATCTTTATAGGCAATCAGTATTTCGAACCAAGAACTCATGCATATGGGAATTAGATAGCCAAAAGGATTCATAATTAAAATCAAATACTCATCGGTTTAGATACGGCGAAACATAAAAAGCTCCGAAAAACAAATTAAAAGAGACTAATAAAATAACAAAGATAGATAACCATGAACTATTTAAAGTTAGCTTCAAGTGTAAAAGAAATTAAAAACATACCACATTTAAGTGTAGCAAAACTAATCCTCTTTGTCTCTCGGCTTCTGCTCACTTGTTTTACCTTCAGGGATCTGATCAGCCCTTTCACGGGCTTGTGCGGTCGTCCTGACTCGAGGAGGCTCCTCCACTTGACCAAGGCTTCTTAGCATCATAATGACAGCAACCAAGAACACAATGACGTATACTGACCTAATCCCGATCATTGAGTTGATAAATCCCATAAAAGATGGTCCTTTGATTCTCTTCTTTACTGTTCTTCCTTCTCTATATCCCTCTAGAAACCGCGAGACTTGAGTCAAATGATCTTCCTCGCGGCTAATGGTCTCTACGTCGTTCACCTGCATATCCTATGTCAATATAGAGATTTTGATGCGATTTTCGGATATTATTCTGCTCTCGGGTTGACGAAAATCTAATATATTTGTCATTTTTTACCTGGTCATACTCCTCATCTCCGTCCCACACAACAATCTTGGGAAGCTTCGTCTTTTTGTCTGCGTGAAACGAGTCTGCAAACTCTTCAAACTGCTCTACACCTACATAACCAAAAACAAGGTCGCGGTTCGCATGAGCAGCTGCTCTCAATGCTTTGATCAATTTATCTAAGCTTTTGTGAGTTTCATCTTCCACGATCGTCAAGACAATCTTTCTCGCATCATCTTTCAGCAGCTTCAGTGTGTCGTGGTTAATTGGCAGAATCAAAGGAAGGAAATTTTGTTTCACAAATTCCTCTAAGAATCCATCTGCAAACAAAATTATACGGTGAAGCTTGTCAATCTATTTACTAGTTTACGAGGAATATGATACTATAGACCTAAACACTGACCTTCAAATGGTCCATAGAAGACGCTGCGCTCATTGTAAGTTGGATGTTTAGCGACTAACGCAGGAGCCTTATCGAAATCATAGGAAATCATTACATCCTCTGAGACAACCTTTGCTACTGCAAACCATGCCTTTTTCTTGTACTTTCCACCTAATGTTGATATCAACGATTCGTTCAAACCAAACCCGATAAAGACAGGGAAGAAAGTCTCAGCATCTTCAACGAATTCCTTGACAGCTGAATCTGACTCAAGAACCGCAACATCTGGAGCAACAAACTTCTTTAAATAACGGACGAGTAAATCTGCTTTCCTCGGTCCATAGTACTCCATTGGAACTCCATGGTTATAGAGCAGGAGTGTCGGGAATGCACTACAGAAAAGAAAGACAGATCAACTAAGATATACTAAAACAGCAAAAAAGAATCTAAAAATCGAAACTTTTCGACTCCCAAGTCAAGCTATTTGATAAGGCGATTGCAGCGCTAAGGAAAGACTAAAACTCAAACTAGAGGAACGTATGAAGAAAATGTAAACACATACTCAAACTCAACAACGCCTATCCAATAGATCAGCGAAAAGGAATCTAAAAATCGAAACTTTTCAGACTCCCAGATCAAGAAATTCACTAAGGCGATTGCAGCACTAGAGAAACATACTCAAACTCAAACTAGAAGAACACATGTAGACATGTAGTGATATACTCGATCTCAACTATGCATATCGGATAAATCAGCGAGAAGGAATCTAAAAATCGAAACTTTCCAAACTCCCAATTCACGAAATTCACTAAGGTGGTGATTGCAGCACTAGAGAACATACTCAAACTCAAAAAAATAAGAACACACATACTCAATCTCAAGCTTCCGCGCTAGGCCAGAATATTTATCAGCATTCAGCTTCGCAATGACGATAGGCTGCTTCAGTTTAGCAAGAACTGGAGCAGCTGCATCTAACTGCAATCGAATCAATAACTAAATCATAAGAAACATACAAATCCAAAAACATGAACTAAAAGCTACACAATTAGGATATAAAATTAGATCCATAAAACTAAAAATTCAGATAGATCAAAAACTTATATAACCAATCTTAAATCTAAATTCAATTAAGCAAAAGCAAAAGTTTTAAAGACCTCAGGATTGAGACGCTTGCAGTGACCACACCACGGAGCATAGAAATCAACAAAGATGCAATCAAAGGTTGAAATCGCAGAGTCGAAGTTTGAATCGGTGAGTTCAAGTACTGTTCCGTCGACGGTTAATTGATCAGCCGATGAAGATGATGAAGCAGAGAGTGAGATTGATAAAGCTAGAAACGAGATCCAACAAAGCATTAACCCTAACGAACGCATCTTGATGGAAGACGATTTAATTCAGACCAAACTAAAAGAGCAAAAATCTGATACTGTAAACAAGTTTCAATGATACTGTAAACAAGTTTCAATGAAGTCTTACGTTACTTTAGGAGAAGAGAATCTCAAAAAATCCAGTTTACATTATAATTTGAAATTATGATAAAAACAAAAGTTATTGTTATGATCCCCAAACGACCCAGTTGTAATAATATAAAGATCATTTGATCACAAATTCTCAAAAAGTAGCATTTTAAACTTTGATTCTCTCCAAACTAGATGTTTTTAGGTGGCATTAGATTATTCGGATTTTGGATTTTTAAAATTTTAAAAGTAAATTTTATTCTATAAAAAATTACTCTGTTTGAATTCGTGTTTGGTTTTGGATAAAACTGTATAACAAAAACAAATATAAAATAATTAATTTTAATTAATATTATATATTTTTGTTAATTAAATTAACTAATCTTTAGTTGATATAAGATAAATGGTTCGGGTTTGAAAATTTCAGTGTAGAAATTTATATACAATCTGGATTATTTTTAAATTTAATTTCGATTCCGTTTCATAAATTTTGATTCGTTCGATAATTTTTTGTAGCCCAATACCAATTTGTCCCTAGCCAAATAAAATCCTATACTCAAAAATCTTTTGATAATAACAAATGATGCTACCAAATTGTGAACATATTTTTGGTCAAAAACAAATTGTTTCTGGCATCATTTACAGCTTTAGTAACAAACTCTATCTCGGAGTAAGATCGGTTATCAAAAACAAGTTGTTTCTAGCCTTCCAAATGTGTCAAGTGATCCAAGCATATAAATTTGCAAGATTCAAACCCGTGGGAGGAAGAGGAGAAATACCTTTTGGGATTTTAAGGATAGATAGAACAAAGGAGCCTAGAGGTTTACACAATTTTGTAACAGGGGCCAAGTCCCAGACCTTTTCCGCAAATTGGCACTGAAACAGAACATGCTCCGTTGATTCGAGTAGGCCACAATATTTAAAAGTTCAATCTTACGAGATACCTCGACGAATCAGTTGGATTCCCACAGGGATAGCTTCCGCATTTGCTTTCCACAGGAAACTCTTGACCTTAGGACTTATTTGATTTTCCAAATATAAGCTTGCCAATTGAACTCTTTTTGGACTACTGGAAGTGTGATTGCCGAGATGACTCCATAACCAGTTTTAGTAGAGTAAATTCCAGATTTTACTCGTAACCAAACCAGTTTATCTAAGCATCTCGAAGAGCCTTAAGGGAGTAGCCTTATTAAATGTTCGTAGTGAGGAATATGAGTCTCATGGCTTCCCAATCCCAGCTTTTAGACTCACTATCAAGAAAGTCAAATATTTTGAGACCACTCCACGGCTGGTCCTATTGGACTAATAGGTTGGTTAGTCGATAACAAAGGATCTTCCCAAACTCTGATTTACTCGCCATCTCCAACAAACCAGCCCAAACCTTCCTGAAGAATGTCTCTTCTCGCAATGATCCTGCACCATCCATGAGAGGGACGAGAATATAAGGAAGCTTCCAAAAACGAAGAGTTTGGAAAATACTTTGCTTTCCAGACCCGAGCCGGGAGACAATTAAGATCTGCCATAATTTTCCAACCCTGTTTTGCCAATAGGGAATCGTTAAACCTTTCAACATCACGGAAGCTAAATCACCAGCATCTTTTGGCTGAGTTAGTTTGCTCTAAGCCACCCATCACATTTTTTTACTGGGATGTTCATCCGACCTAAATCTCTTGAGTAAAGATTGGATTCTTGAGCATAAGGAGCTAGGGAGCTTGAAGCATGTCATAGAGTAGGCCGACATCAAGGAGAGAACCGATTGCAACATTACTTGTTTACCAGCTGTAGATAAGAATCGAGAGGACCAACTGTGTGTTTTTTGTCGAATTCTATCTACAATGGCTCCAAAAATATCTTTCTTCTTTTGTCAAAAATTCTCCGTTAACCCAAGGTATTTACTAGTTCCTCATTCCTTTGAGATATAAAGACTCGCTTTCACTATTTCCTTAGTATACCTTAAAATTTTATAAGCAAAAGAGATTGATGATTTGTTGTGTCTTATAACTTGTCCGGTGGGTACAACATATCGCCTAAGAATACCATTGAGAACCTCACAACTAGTCACATCCGAGCGGGAGAAAAACATCGTATCATCAGCAAAGAGAAAGTGATTCACTCTAGGTCCATTATAGGAAATCCAAAATCCTGAGAGCTTACCTTTTGCTTGAGCTTTACGGCATAACCTCGATAAGACCTCTGTACAGAGAATGAATAGGTACGAGCTTAACGGTTCTCCTTGTCGGAGGCACCTAGATGGGACAAACCTTTCCTTGTGGCATTCCGTTGATAAGAAAATAATAAGACACAATAGTGACGCATTCCAAAATCCTACCTATCCATATCTGATGGAAACCAAGTCTCTCCAACATAACCTTGAAAAAGCCCCATTCAATTTTATCGTAAACTTTACTCATGTCGGTCTTGATAGCCATATCCTCTCTCTATGCAACCAATTTATTATGCTCCTTGGTTTCCAGAATTGGTCTTCCTCCTTATAGGCCTTCTCAAGAATTGTTGTGATCTTCCCAATGTTGTCACGGTCTGGAACGTCGGTAGAGAGGGCAAGATCCAGCTCTGATTGAGCTTTCTTAATGATCTTAGCTGAATTTATTGCTTGCTCATTGGACCACTTGATGATATCTGATATGCAATTATTTATCAAGGTTAAGACCGAAGCCCCTTCTTCAGCTCTCCACACTGAACTGTTTAGTGAGGTAATCTCTTTATTTTTGAGTCTGTTGTCAAAGTGAAACATACCCTTACGTTTCTCTTTATTCTCATCAATGCAAGTGACTAGAGGCCGGTGATCTGAGCCTTAAAACCTTAAGTACTCTGCACTTCTTGAAATGAAGACCTTAATCCCTGCATTGTTTGCAACTAATCGGTCCAACCTAGCTTTAACTAAGTGATTATTGTGCATTCCACGCCAAGAGTAAGGATTACCCAAATACTTAACTTCCCAAAGATCATTTATCGACATAAAGCTTCGAAAAACTACAAAGGAACCTTGACTTCTTTGTGGAACTCTTTTCTTCTCATGGTTGTCTAAGAGCTCATTAAAACCTCTTGTACTGACCCATGCTTTGAAGAGAGGTGATTAAAAATTTGTCTTCTTAAGGGGACTGAAGGTTCTCCGTACACAAGTGTTAAGAAGAAGGATTTCCCTTTATTTTATACCTTAGCATCAATTTAATTTGGAGATGAAGCCAACACACTGAAATCCATACCTCCCTTCCAAAATAATGCCAATCCTCCACTAGGTCCAGCAGGTGGAAGAGTCAGCTTATGTGAATAACCCATCCATTGCATAACCCAGAATACAAAGTCATCTTGGTTTTTTGTTTCCATTAGGAATAAGATATCCAGAAAGAAAACTAGTCGCAATTCCCAGAGTCGACAAACTGTAAAGGAGTTCCCAAGTCCTTGACACTTCCAGCTCGTTATGGCTAAGGAAGAGGATTTGGATGAATCCAACAATCCACCGTTTTCTTGCTAATTGTTGGAATTAACACTGTTGAAGGAGTTTGGTTTGATGTATGAGCTCCATTCTCTTGAGAAGGTTCACTATTTTTGACACAAATTCTTTTTCTAGGTGATCCTTTGGTTTTGGTAACCAGCTATTTTTCAAACTTGCTCCTTTTAGGGGGCTTCAAGCTCCACGAGGCCTAACGTCAACCTTCAAGTTTTTCCTTTTACTTTTCCTTTTACTTTTCCTTGTCCCTTTCAATACCGGAGTTTTCCCAAGGATAAAGATTGTAACTTCTTCAATGATTGAACCCAATCTAAGGGTAGTTGGTGTTCGAGTACCTTCCACATGTAGTGGTAAAAGAGACTGATATATAATAGGCAGTAATTCAAAAGCTCTACCAGGTCCACTCGCGGAAGAACTTCCCCGCTGGAAATGGGTACTCTTGTTCAGTCTCCTAAAATCATCATTATTATTGTCTACACAAAGCACTTCAATATCCTCTACCTGCAACAATCTTTTATTTTATCTAGATAACTCTGTAAGATCTTCCATAGACAATCTTTCCAGAGCAGGACGGTGGGAGCTAGGGGTGTGGAGGTTTCTCCTCTTTCTTGAATCCCTGCTCTCTAAGCCTTTCATAGCCTCGAGGAGCCTACTAATGGGTTCTAGCTGAACCTTCCCTTACACTACTCTTGGGACTGTAGTTTTCATTCAGTCAGTGAGATCTTTGACTCACTCTGGTTCCAGCAGCACAGTTTTTTTCTTCCAGCTGAATCAACGGTTTTAGAACGAACATCATCTTGTCTTGTTCTGTTCATGGCGAGGTAAATGTGGTCCCTATCCTGAGAGGTAACTCTTATGTAATAACTATGAGGAGTGGTTTCGGGCCTATAACCTCGATAAGTAGGACACTTTGTTTCCTGAGCCGCTAGAAGCTTGAGGTCTACGAATCTCCTCAGACCTTTTGCAGCCGGATACAGATCTACGAGTAGAGTCTCAATTATCTTTAGAGTAATGGACCCTTCCTGTGCAAATATCTTAATGATGCTTATCATCCTCAATCCGCATAAGAGTTATGCATTGGTTGATCCCCAGCTAATTAGGGTCTTTTCATATCGAACTTCGTTAGGGCAGTTCTTTTGTTCATGTAGCAGAGAGAAACAAGTAAAACAATGCTTTTCCAACTTTTCATATTCAAAGTTGACCGAGGACACTTCCCCAATGGGTCATTTGATTTGCATGGAAATTTCCAAGGGAGCTAGATTGTTTATGCGAACTCTAACTCTCCCCTGTTCCACATCGCGTTCCTCTAGGAAGCCCAAGTCCTTACCAATAGATTTTACCGTCTGATCAGTCCAATGATGAGTAAGTTTATCCACAATCTTCACCCAGAAGGAAATTTGAGAAGGAAAATGTGGAGAGATGATGGGTTCCTAGCGTTGAAGCAGGAGCATCCATCTTTTGAAGTGGTATGGTGCTCGCTTAAGCACTAAAACCATATCGGCTTTGGAGGCAAACTTAAACTGGAATTTCTCTGGACCAAGGTCCCTTCTTGTTGCATTCTTGAAATTCAAATAATGGAACATATAGTCAACCAAACCGTTCAGATGTTGAACAATAGGGTTAGTGACTCTCCCAATAAAAGTAAATTTGTGATCTTTAATGAATTTGGAGTTATCGCCTGCTGGGATTTTGAGAAGAGACCTTCTTCGCGCCGAAAAAGGAACATGAATCCACTTCCCTTTGCTGACTTTGGAATACTTGTTCGACATCTTAACATATAATAAGATGAAAAGCTTAAGATGCTAGATTTGGAGGAACCAGAGCTGATGGAGAGAACAAAGTTGAGACAAAGACGAAGCCGAAACCGAAAGTGAAAACACCCGGGGCCTAGAGCTGCAAGAGAAGGCTGGTCAAAGCTAACCCAAAAACTAAACCAGAAGCAGAATGAAGAAACAGAGGTTCCCCAACATGCTGAAGAGAGGGCAGATGGAGCGTAAACTCGTTGAAAGAAAAACAACGGAGTGAGAGACGTCTCCTACGTCGGAATCACCTGTGAAGAGTCGCTGGAGAACTGCTGAACGTTAAGACAAGAGCTCGGACGAGGAGAACTTTGCCGTTTAGAAACCTTCTTAGAATAGCGACTCGAACATCGTGCCTGGGTGAGAAAAATCTCGCTGGTAAAGAGGGCTTTGGTTTTCCGTCAATGTCTTAGTCAATTAATGTGACGAAATTGTGAACATATATATTTCTAATTTGGTAGCAGTATCAAACGCAAAAAGGTTCAACAGTCAACGTACATATTGTAGATATTATTTGTAAATTGAAAATTTAATTATTGCAGAGGATTCATAATGTGGAACAAATATGGTTGATGGAAAATAGGCAGTGTGAAAAATATTTAAATAGTAAACATATATTATATACGGTACATGATAAATGATTGAATGGTAAAATTTCGCACCAAAGAGGTGTGAGATTAATATTTTAAAATTTGAAATAAATTAATGATATTAATATAATTATAAATTAAAATTATTAATTTGGTCTTTAATTAATGACCAAACATTTTTCACATATTATTTACTAACCATAAGTGAAAAAAATTATAAAAATATATTTGCTAATAGATTCAAAGGTAACTATAAAATAAAAATTTTATTATTAAACATTTGCCTATGAAAGTTTCCAAATATAAATTGAAAATAATAAAGTTATTGCATTTAAAAAATTATATTTAACTTCGAAATATAACATTAAATTTAAAATACAATTTGAAAAATATTTGTAAGGAAATAAATTTCAAAGTATTTTTACATAAATATTACAGCTTAGAAAATAGGTACGAAAGTCCATTTTGAATATCGGGAAGGGTAATAACGGAACCTTAATTTCTTGTATGGATTTAACTAAAAGTCAAAACTAGCAAAATTAATTGGTATATAGTTCTTCCGTTTCTCAAACACTGTCGTTCTAAGACTTAATTTTTGTTCTACAAAAATACCATTTTATGTTTTGAATGCAGAATTTTAAACCAAATTTCAGTTTTACCTTTATTATTTCAACTTATTAATTAGAGAGAGAAAAACTTGTTTAGTGTATTAATAAAGGGCAAAAATAAAACTTTTTTTAATTTGTATGAAAAATGTCAGAATAATATTGTTTGATAAACAGAATAAGACATTCTCCAAAGTTTTTTTTTTGGGTCATTTTCAAATGGATAAAAAATTAATGTCACCACAGTTCTTATGAAAATCCACTTTGCTATGTAATGTCCACTTGTTAAAGTGGCAATATCATTTTCTGAGCACCTTAAGTAGTTTTTTCTCAGAATCAAAGTCGAACTGGAGACATTCCTCTTCCCAGATCTTTACCTCTAAGTCTACCTTCAACATCCCAGATCCGAACTCTAGCCATAAAGGTGAGCAGAGATTCTGTAATTTTTCATTCGTGAAAGGTTTTTCCCACCAAAATTAGTTTAAACATCTGTAATTGATCAGTAATGTCACACTTCGGTATTAAAACTGGTTCATATTCTTCTTGAATCTTCTTAAAAGCTCTGTTACTCGGCAGAACGGGTATGTACTGAGGAAGATCTTTGTTTCTCGCCATGGTGAAAGCTCGAGTGGCACCAGAACGAAATTAGGATCACACTTTACTCAGCAATAAGTTGAAACCTTAGCAGATGCATGATTCGTAAAGTGCGGCCTTTAATTCCGTTTTGGTGCCGCATGATTCACGACTACCACCAGTACAAGTCACGATCTGAGTATAGCGGTGAGGTAAAGAGTGAAAGTTTGAGAAGATAAAGAACACCGGATGTCAGAGAAATGAACTCTAAAGCGAAAGAAAAGGATGTTACTTTCCATTTCTAGTATGAAAAAGTAGTTGAGATTTGTTGTTTATTGAAACTCATACTAGAAATAGACCATCGTGAATCGTGCATCCGAGAACTTTATCTCACTAACTTATCTCTACCTATTATTTCGGTGCAGTTGTTCGAATCATTAGCTCTCTATTGTTACTCTTTATATTAGTCTTCTATTTAAACTATCGACATGATCTTATTTTATGTTCAGTTACTAAGAATTGATTATTTATATATAAAAAAAAATCTTGATTAATAATGTGCTCAACATTTAGGTAAATGTTTTAAAATCTTTCACTTTTTGGCTTTTTTGGAACATCATGAAAATCTTAGGGTTTTTTTTTTGTTTGATAGACCTGAAAAATCTTAGTTGGATCAGTAAATATACAAAAATTTGAAAACCTAGATTTGTGAAATTTTATGGTCAATACTTTAATTATCTTTTCACGTTATATATATATATATATATTTGTAAATATATTCATTTTAGGAGATTAATTATCTAAATAATTTCCAAATTTAATATTTTTTTTTTTCTATCAGGCGTTTTTAATGTTTTTATCTATCATGCTTTTAATCCGCCAAAATGACCAAATCGATAAAAAATTCCATTAATTTATCTATCAGGCGTTTTTAATTTTTTTTCATACTAATGGAAATCTACAAATATAATTATAATAAAAAAACATTTCAAATTTTTTTCATGTTACAAAGATAGATGTGAAGTATCAAAATGACTTTTGCATGTAAAAGTGGGAAAACTTGATATACGTTGTCTAGAAAAGAGAGAAAAGATAAACTGACAATAACCGATGTTTATGAAATAATGTGCAAACTTTTTCTTAATTTCTTTTTATAAAAGGTATTCAATTAAATGCAATGGGTTGGGTTGAGTACAAGATGATAACATACAAAATATGAAGAACGTAAAACTAACAAGAGATCATATCGCATCACTGAGATTACGGAAGAGGATACGAAGGATATTTGGCGTTGATGAGCCGTGAGCTAGGAGTCCCCGAGGCCGATGAACTTGATTGTAGTGACACGAGCACTTTACTTTAGGTGGCAGCTATAGGTTCGCAATGGCAACTGTAAATACCACATCGCAATGACACGAACACTCAGTTAATGGTAAATACCACATCCGTTTATATGGAATTGAAACTCTCTCATTTGTTTCCTAAAAACATGGTTTACGAAATTTTTTACATTCTATGCTGTTTCATATTCTTCCAATATATCACACAATTATCGATGCACACATCTATCATCTGATATGGCATCCCAAGACCAACTACAAGATTCTGAATCTCATGGTATTATGCTGGTGAAAGATTATCTTTTGGCAAAATATATTTCACAAAATCTGATATCGCCTCAACACATTCTTCCACCAAATTGTAGTTCATCTTAATAGTCATCATTCTAATTGCAGATAATAAAGGTGAATGACCTTTTCTACACCCCTTATATAGTGACTGATTCGCTGCGTCTAACATATCAAAAAAAAATTGTGCTTCTAAATTTGGCTCTTTAACCCTATCTACATTTACACGATCAATGACATATTCTCTCTAAACGCATTATTCACCATCTCAACAATACCAACATCAAAATCTACTTTTGTTATATGTTCTCCTACGGTTTCTACAACATATGGTTCACTAGTACTACCATAATCATAATTTATTTTTCTAAGTAGATACCAAATCTCGTAGCCCGACATAAACTCATTCATGTACAAATGATTCCAAACAAACTATATCTTAACATTATGCGAATTCTGATAATCTTCAACTAACGATTTTTTGTGACTTGTTAATTTACTACCAATTCTATGAACTCGCATATTCTTCTTTCATTATGTTCGAATCTGTATCCATCATCGGTTTGTCCACCATAATCAAAAATATCCAGAAGAAGACATATTTTCCGATTTCAAAGAATTTTTCGTAATATATTAAGTTATGAATATATGTGGGAGTGTGGAAACATATTTATAAACTCGTCGTCCATCAAAATCCGTCACAAATTTTCAAAATATCAAACGACTATATAACGGATATATTAAAGTATATATTTTCTGACAAATTTTTGATGGATTGTTCACGTGCTGTCGGAAATCCGTCGAAACATCAACATCTCAAACGGCTGTATACTGGTTATATTAATGTATATAATTTCTGACGGAAGTTCATGTGCTGTTGGAAATACGTCAGAAATTTCTGATGGATTTCCGACGGATGCCATATAGTCGTCGAAAATTTTCAACAACAATTATATCCATCGGAAATTCCATTGATTTTGATTGTTTTTTTTTTGTAGTGCATTGTAGTTTTCTTATCTTGCAGTTAATATGGAAAAAATAATCAAATAGAGTACTATTTTTAGTCTTGGCCTTGGTCCCCAAAAACTCTAGTCACTACAAATAAATCATAAATTTTTTAATTTTCTAACTTAGCTGACATGTTAAATCATTCTATGAATGAGATAAAAACTAAAAAGTATACTATATATATTGGTAGTGTTTTCCCAAGTAGAGAATAGGCTATAATTTTTTTAAGGCATTTGGTCAATCTTCATCAACTTATTCTGTGGAGTCGATACATGTTCCTTTCCGCATTCACCCAAAATTTTGGGAGGTTTTCCATATCAATTGATATAAGCAGTTCGGATGGATTATGATTTTGTAATATTTCTATAAGATTCTCCTTCATGATTATTAAACTGGTTGTGGGTTTTGTATTGGAGTGTAATAAGCTCTTCATTGTAAAAGAATTCTTCCAAGCGATGTTAATTGTTGTTGGTTTCTTTATGATTTAAAGTTACATCGTAATGTATAGCCATGATGCAAATCTGTACTTGCTTTGGCTCTATGTGGTGATCTAGTTGATCATAAGAGCGACCGTTGATATATATCCAATATTTTTAATTTCCTTTTGTTTAATAATATTTAGTGTTGCTTCTTTTTTGCAGTTTGAAACTAAGCGCATTGATACTCATCTTGCTGCTCCAATCTTGTTTAAGGTATACGAAATACCACTTTCAAATTATAATCCTTTTTGGCTTATGAATTTCTCTAATTTTGTTTTCCTTTTGTGAACGGCTATTATGGCTAATGTTTCCATCTCATTTATTTCCTAAAACTGATATTGTTACTTCTTTTTTTAATAATATGTAAAATTATATTCAAAGAAAATTCGTGTTTACATCGCAATTATTTTTTTTAAGAAAAAACTGAAAATAAAACACTTAGAATTAAATCCATAAATAGTAGCCTCATTAGAAACCGAAAAGTAGAAAATCCATTTGGAACAAAACCACTTCCCGAGAACAAGAGTACACACCATTTACGATTGAGCTGAAAGTATTTGATCAAAAAAGAAATTTAAAACCTCTAAGCAAACCAAATCTCTAGTTGCCAAACGATTTAGGACAGCTAACCACATAATAAATGAATTCTTTGGAGTACCATGCGGATACCAAACAGCCTTGTACCATGAATTCCGAGAACCTACCTCCCTCAATTGACATGTCTCCTTAGATAAAAACTATGGTTTAAACCTATCCTTCTTATATCTACATAAAGCTACATCCTCGTCTAAGTAGACACAGTCCCGAAACTTTTCTATTTTAACTTCAATCAGTGCCAGAGCTTGAGGCCTCCAAGAGCCTCCCGTCTTGGTAGCTTTTTTCGACCAAAACGAACCTATGCGAATCAAGTTGTTTTTTACCCAGTTAACCCATAAAGAATCCTCAGAAGAAACCAACTGTCAGATCAGTTTGTAATGGCTCACCTTATTCGCCTCGACCAAGGATTTTAAGCCAAGCCCTCCCTCTGATTTTGGCTTACAAACATCACTCCAAGCCACCTTGGCTTTCTTTGAGTTCAAAGCCGGTCCAAACCATAAGAAAGCAGAACTGATTTTCTCAATCTCCCATTTGCAAGCTCTAGGTAATCTAAAGGTTGCAATCCAAAATTCGTTAAACTTGCTATTAACGAGGAGGGAGTTGTAATCTACCTGAGAAAGAGAGAAAGATATTCTTCTAGGAGCTAATGCGAGTTTGGATTTTTTTGATAAATGGTTGGTAGTCTGAGCTTGTCATCCGTTTTGTTAACAGAGGAAGCCCTAGATACTTCACCGGTAAACTTTCAATCTCAAATGGAAACCCATTTAGCGAATCTCGAGTTCCCGACGAGGTACCAGTGATAAACAAGGTTGTTTTTTTCAAGCTTATGTATAATCTTGAGATACGAGAAAACCTCTCAAATACAACAAGAATACCCCTGCTTGACCAAACTTTCCCATCTGCAAACACCATGATATCGTCCGTGAAACACAGATGGGTAACACTCAAACTCCTGCAGCTCGGATGGTACCCAAACTCACCATTCCTTGCAGGCTTGCCCATCATTATTGATAAGAAGTTCATACAAATAACAAAGAGATAAGGGGAGAGAGAACAACCTTGGCGCAAATCCTTCTCACTTCGGAAAAACCCCACCAGCTCCCCATATATTTGGACTGAGAAGGATGGGGTGGTAACACACAACTCAATCCACTTAACAAACAATTTCGACAGCTTCATTACTCGCAACAAATTGACGAGAAACTCCCAATTCACCGAGTCAAATGATTTAGTAATATCAATCTTCATAGCGCATATAATCCTTTACCAACTCAGATGCGAGGAGGAGATTTTCCATTAAATATTTGTCCTTGATAAAAGGTGTCTGATTCTTAGTTATAACACCGGGGAGAATGAGCTTTAAGCGATTCGCTAAAATCTTTGAAATAACCTTATATATCATATTACAACATGAATATTAGTTGATAGTCCCTCATCCCAATAGTTCCCGCCTTCTTGGGAACTAAGGCAAGAACTGTTGAGTTTATCTACTTTGGCAAAAACCCATAATTGAAAAAAGACTTAACTGTTACGATGAAGTCATTTCCAATAATAGGCCACATCTCTTTATAAAACTCTACTGTGTATCCGCCCGGTCCTGGTGATTTATTTGATTGCATTGAGAACATACTTCCATTATTAAGTTGCGTCTCTCCTCCTCAGAACAACGATAATCCAGAACCTGAGTCAACTCCGTCATTGGAACGCTGGAAACACTATTTAGCGGAGCCTTGAAAATATCAAAGAAAAATGCATTGCTTCAGCTTTAATGTCATCCAGCGATGAAAAAATCCCTCCCTCAGGGGACCTAATCTCATTGATCGAGTTTCGCACTTCCCTTTCCTTGATCACATTATAGAATAAACGATTGTTTTGATCCCCCATCTTTACCCAATGTAGTTTCACCTTTTGTCTTAGATAATTCTCCTCTAACCCCGCCACACTCTCCCAAGAGTCATAAGCTTGAGCTTCTTCTAACATATTATGGGCATCCGGGTTTATAAGATTACATGTTTGCTTCTCACACAACAAGACATGGGCATCTTCTCTCCTTTTTGTCAAGTGATGTAACCCCTGTCTGCTGAAAGCTCGGATGATTGGATTGAGAAGCTTTAGTTTCTTTGAGAACCTAAAGAGCCCAAAGGTTGACATAAAAAGAGCTTCCAAGTTTTTCCAATAATTCTCCACAAGATGTTTACATTCTGCCATAGTAACGACTGCATTGACTATCTTAACTGGGACTGTTGGCTTGTGCGGTTTTCATAGAGTGAAATAAATCCACACACATGATCCGAGCAACCCCGGGCTTCAAACACACAATATGAAGATGGGCGCTGCAATCAAAGATTATTCACAAGATTATGATCCAACTTTTTACATATCAAGCCCTCTTCACGTTTGTTACGCCAAGTAAATGTTGGCCTGTGGAAAGCCATATCCACAAGATAACAATGGCGTACCGTATCTCAAAAATCAGACATACCCAGACAAGTAACTTGCGTAGAGTTAGCTATTGAGTGCTCCGAGATATCCAGGATCTCGTAAAAATCCCAAGCGCATAACCATGGTAAGCCTCAAACTTGAAAGTCCTCGTGATGAGTCTTTAAATCTCTCCAGAGCTCACGTCTCTCGTCTAGAGAGTTATGTGCATAGATAAACATACACAAAAAGTCCTCCAAATAGCCATGAATCTTAAACTTACATGAAATCATCTGACCCATCTTATAAACCACTGTCAATGACATTGACTTATTCCACACCATCCAAATTTTCCCTAATGGATTAAATTCATAGTTTAATGTCATAGAACAGTCTTTAAACGTCGACTTAACAATCAAATCCACCTTGCCCTCAGCAACTCTTGTTTCCAACAAAGCTTCAAAGACCAGCGATTTCTTATTTATCAAATCCTTAATGACTAATTGCTTCCTCGACTTGTTAAATCTGCGTATGTTCCAAAAAAACATGACATTATTGTTTTTTCCTTTGATTCCGACGTCCTAAGCCACTTGGGATTGAGTACCCAGTTTGCTGATATGGTTTAAGGAGATGCTTCTGGGCTAGCTTAGCCGATCTTAGTAGAGGTACTCTTGTTGTGATCTCATCCTTACTCGAAATATCTTGAAAATTCCCACCGGTGTTTCTTGTTAGGATCTTAGCCGGTGTTTCTGAGTCTGTTGTACCTCCTGCCTCCACTGCCAATGCCGTAATTCTTATATCTCCAAGATCCGTTATTTCATTTGAGAAAGTCTGCATCTGCATCTCCTCCAACTTCGATGATGAAACAGAGCAAGCAGAGACTTCAACAGCATCAACCTTTGAGCCAATAACTTCAGAATTTTCTGTACTTGGAATCGGTATGTTAGTCTGCAACTTTATCCCCTCCTCAACAGCGTGAGTAACAGTCGGTGTTCCTGAGTCCATTCGTACTGCCTCCTCTGCCAATGCCTTTTTTCTTTTAACTCTAGGTTAAGTTATCGTAGTTGAGGAAGTCTGCGCATTCATCTTCTCCGACTCTGATTCTGAAACAGAGCAAACAAAGATTTTAACAGCATCAGTCTTTGGACCTACATCTTCAGACTTATCCACCATTCCCGAAGTTGAGTTCTTTGGCCCGTCAGACTTCTCCGTACTTGGAATCAGTATCGTAGTCTGCAACTTCAACCTCAATTCTGAAGCCAATTGAGTAACAGTCGATACTTCTTGAGTTTCCATTCGAGCTGCCTTCTTAGCCGAGGATCTGTTCTTGGTTCCTCCCGATTTAGTGACCGACGTTGATAAGGTCTGCATCTTCATCTTCTCCATACCCAATGCTGAAACAGTGCTACCAGAAATCTCGACAGACTTTGAACCTACAACTTCCGACTTTTCTACCAATTCCGTTAGTAAATTTTCTGACGCTTTAGTCCTCTCAACATCTAACTCTGAAGATCTGAGCACCTCAAAACGCGATGGAGTGGTAATCTTAACCTCCCCATAGATCAGACTTCTCTTACTTTATCTCCTACTGTGAGCTTGTGAAACAATTTTCCACTCATTTCTAGGTTGATAAAATGTGATCTCCCCTTCCTCCTTCTCTGGACATCCAGCAGCTTTTCCAATTACTTCCATAGCAACATTGCCCGACTGTGGAGACACCTGTTCCACAACATCTCCCTTTCCCTCATCCATTACCCTTGACACTTGCTTTTAAAACTTAGTCAGAAAACCTGCCTCCATATGTCCCCATTTCCGACAGCTGCCATAACGTATGGGAAGCCATGGATATTCAAACTTCACTTCAACTTCCTCGCCTTTGACCTTGAAACAGAAACTCGAAGGTATATCTTTTTTAAGATTAACATCTATGAATATCTTTGCTTCATAGAAACTTGTGACAAGCTTAGTGTCTTAGTGCATTCTTAATAGAATGCCCACCGGACTTGCAACGAAACTCAGCCCCTTCCAAGAGAACAGAGCTGGTGGAAAATTTTTCATCGTGACCCATATCGGCATTGATGATAACTCGGGCTGTGTCTCATCCAGAATAAGAGTCCATCTCCACGTGGTACTCGACTTCGAGCACTTGAATTTGGAATTCGAAACTTGATAGTTGTTTCATTAACCACATAAGCATCGATTTTAATAGTTTTATCCCCTAAATTCTAGATTTTGTTGACTATTACATGAAACTTAGCCAAATAAGGGGCTGAAGAGGCAAATCTACCAACCACGAAGTCTTCCCAAAGTGGAGGCGCATCTTCTAGCACTTCCTCCGGCACGGTAACCACTGATCTGCCCTCCACATCAAAGATAGTGTAATCGAATTGTGAGAGAGAAGGACGACTCACTACCTTGGCCCATGATTTTTTTGTTGGAACTTTATGAACTAGGTTTAACACTCCATCAGTGTCTTTTTCCCTGGACAAATCCACAACCTCCTCCAACAGAACAACATGCCTCTCTACCTCAGGCACTTTCAACACAGAACTGACCTCCACATGATCTCCTTCAACACTCCAGTTCACCTCCCTCACCGATGACCCCATCAGTGGTGTCACAGAACCCGAGCCACCCTCCAGAGCCTTGTCCAAAGTCAAAACTAAACCCTCCTTAACTGTCTCATGATCAACACCCAAACCGACTCCACCCTCCTTCTGTCCATCCTCCGTCAAGCCCCTCTCTCAAGCCATGCCTGGCGGCGGAGACTCTAGCTTCGCAAAACCCTCAAAATCGCTCTCCTGATCGCCTTACCTAACTCTCTGAAAAAATCGCTCCATTGTTACTTCCTTTTAACTTCGTAATGACTTCACTTACCTCTGATGCATAAGAACGATTGTCTACATATTTATTTTTAAGTTATTGATGTTCAAATTATTGTGCTATTGTAAGTTACTAGTACTTGGATATTCATTTTATTTTGGTATACCCGTAATTCGTCTCAATCCTTCTTAACAAACATGTTAATCTATTTTGGGAGTAATATAATTTTTGAACACCAGATCGTTGGTCAGATAACTAGAGTTTAACGAAACTTGGGAGTAATGAAGAAAATTGCCGCTGTAAAAATAGAATCTAAGGGATCAGATTCTGATGATGTTTTAATTAAAAAAATTGTATTACCAAAAGCTCGCATAGTAGAGTTATATCCACAATCCGGATTTAGAAATAAAGTCCGAAATATGAAACAACGTTTATATTCTTAACATTTAAACAAAAGAAAACGATTATATTTATAACCACATAAACCAAATAAATTTGAGGGCAATGATAGGTTTTGTTGTTTTTGATTTTTCTTATCCTCTCTTACGTCGTTTAAAAGATGCTAATTTCAACTTTGATAGTTCTTGTTGTTTATTAATTTAATTAAATGGTAATATATGTATATATATAGAGAGATACATATATATATATATAGAGAGAGTCAGGGGGACGTTTTCTCTTTTTTCATGTCATATGATCTTATGTAAACCGGATGAACAATTGTCAAATTTGATACTATTTTATCATATGAATTGTTGTAACTTTTAATGCATTCGTTTTACAAACGAATAGAGTCGATATAATGAATTTGATACTATTTTATCATATGAATTGTTGTAACTTTTTGAATTAATTTGCTATACGAGTGGGGTTTTCAAACATAATTGGTTTATAGAGTCGAAATTTATTCACAATTAGAAGAAAAAGATTCATACTTTAGTTGTTGTAAGAGGGCAACTTGCTCTTAGATAGAGCTGGGATAAAAAACTTTAGGGTGATTTGTTGAAAAATTATTTAAATAGAGCAAATGTTTAAAAATTATACGAATAGATTTTAATTACGTAATATACCGTTTTATCCTTTTTTTATGAGTAAACAAAAATGTACTTACGAAACTGCTAGTAATGAAACTTACCACGTCAGCAATTGCTTACGCCGTAAACCAAAAAATCGAAATCAATTCTACTAAACTAATTGAATGCAACGTGGTAGAGTTGATAGTTCAATAATGTAATGTATGGTAGAGTTAATTTTTTCGTGGAGAACTTAACTCTACCATGGATAACTTAACTCTACCAAGGATAACTTAACTCTACCAAGGACAAGTCAACTATACTATGGACAACTTTACTCTACCAAGGACAAGTCAACTATACCATGGAAAACTGAACTCTACCATGGACAACTGAACTCTACCAATGACAAATCAACTATAGCATGAACAACTGAACTCTACCATGGACATATCAAGTATACCATGGAGAACGTTGTGTTACCTTTAGTAGAGTTAGCCTCTTTCGTAGAAGATTTGTGTTCGATGTTTGGTAGAGTTAACATAAACGCATGGTAGAGTAAAGTTGTGGATACCTAGTAGTTGTAAATTACGAATTTAACTCTAACTAACTTTATTACCTAACATGCCGCTCATTAAATGTCATTACGCCATTGAAACTCCATTCATCTTATCTTCATTTGTAGGTCTATTTTTTCTTCAAATCATTTCGTATCCTTCATTTTAATTGTTAAAGCTGTTAGGATCTATGGATCAAATCGTTTTGGTTTGTGGGAGTTGGAGTTTTAACCAAAACCTGTGGGTTTTTTTGGTGGACAAAATCTATGGTAGTTGGATCATAGGGATTGGCGAAGATCTTAGTTATGATGAATTTCTTGGGATGGTGTATGAAGATTTCGGTCTGAATCAACAAACTGTTGAGGTAAAATTAAGCTATATGTCAAATCTAGTCATGCAATCACTACCACAAGATACTCCTCCTGTCTTTGTGAGTAATGAAAGGCAATTACATGTGTTTGTGCAACAATTTCGTAAACAAACAATGCGTCTCTATGTAGAGATTTCCATTAGATCGCGTGTTTCTGCGAGTTTCAACGATGGTGATGGCAGAGTTCATTGTAAGTGGGAGAACAATGATTCGACGTATAATAGAGTTGACCCACGGTCAGGTAGAGTTGATGTTGAATGTAGTAGAGTTGATCCCCAGTTTAGTAGAGCTGAAGATGTGAAACACGAATTTGAACATGTTGAGGACGAAGATGCGGAATTCAGATTCGACTATTGCGATGACATGGATGGTGCAAGTTCAGATGATGAAGATTACATCAGTGTTCGTAGGAAATCAAAAGAAGAAGAAAAGAAATAAAATGATGAAGGAAATAAATCAAAGGATGAAGATTACATCAGTATAAATGTTGAGCATTTGGACATAGAAATGTCATCACTAGAATTGGCGGTCAGGCAACGATTTTCATCCAAAAAAGAACTGAAGACGAGGTTGAAGATTCTGTCAGTCTTGCAAAGGTTTGACTTCGATGTTGTGGTTTCATCTTGGTCTCACTGTTGGATGTGAAATGTTGGGTACCAAATTGTCAGTGGAGAGTGCTAGCTTCACATATTGACGATAGTGCATGTTTCTATGTCCGAAAGTATAGTAAATAACACAATTGTTCTGTAACAGAGAGATCAGGTCGGGCACGCCAAGCAAATGCTGAAGTTCTAGGACGGTTGTACATGGAATTCGTAGGTGGTATTGGGCCATCTATTCTACCTAATCATGTCGCTGATTCACTAAACAAGCGATTCAGCCTGAAGGTACAGTCGTTTGGTAGAGTTAACATAGATACCTTGGGAGAGTTCATATATAACTTGGTAGAGTTAACTTGTATCGTCTGGTAGAGTTCATACATACTTTGGTAGAGTTAACTTGTATCGTTTGGTAGAGTTCACACATACTTTGGTAGAGTTAACATGTATCATTTGGTAGAGTTAATACATACATTGGTAGAGTTAACATGTATCGTTTGGTAGGTAAAGTTCATACATACTTTGGTAGAGTTCATACATAACTTGGTAGAGTTTATATGTTGGTTACTGTTAAGTTTGGTAGAGTTAACACATACCTTGGTAGAGTTCATATTGATATTGAGTTCCAATTCTGCAGATGGAGTACTGGAAGGCACACCGTACTCTTAAGCAAGCACGTGCACTATCTTCAGGAACTTCTGAAAGTAGTTTCGAAGAACTTCCTTCGTACTTGTATGCAATAAAAAGAGCAAATCCTGGAACCCTTATCAAGCTCGAAGTCGACGGGCAAGACAGGTTCAAGTTTTTATTCATAGCATTCGATGCAAGTATTAGAGGATTTCCTTATATGAGAAAGGTTGTTGTTGTTGATGGGACCTTTTTGCAAGGAAAGTATAAAGGTACTCTTCTAACTGCGACCATGCAAGACAGTAACTTCAACATATTTCCTATAGCTTTTGGTGTGGTTGATACCGAGAATGATGAGTCTTGGGAATGGTTTTTTAGACAGCTTAACCATGTTATCTCCAATGACATAGAACCTGACATCATTTCAGATAGGCATAAATCCATTGGTAGAGCCATAAAGAATGTGTACCCACTTGCTTCTCGAGGTATTTGCACCTACCACCTACGTAAAAACATTTTGGCAAAATTTAGAGGGGGAGAGTCCTTTAAGTTGTTCAAGAAAGCTGCCACTGCGTATAGGGTTGACGAGTTCAACACTATCTTTGCTCAAATTGAGGCGTTAGATCCAAGGCTTCATGGATACTTGCAAAGAGCTGACGTTCGATTGTGGAGTCGAGTTTATTTTCCAAGAAAAAGATACAATTTTACTACATCGAACATAGCAGAATCAATCAACCATGCCTTATCCCAAGCAAGAACTTTCCCCATTGTGCAGTTTATAGATGCAATTAGAGCGATGTTAACACGTTGATTCGCGAAGAGGAGGACAAAGGCTTCTCTCACTACCACTATTCTCACTACAGTAATTGAAAAGCTCCTAAAGGTATTACGTTTTGTAGAGTTCACATATAATTTGGTAGAGTTCATATATACTTTGGTAGAGTTAAAAGTTATCGTCTGGTAGAGTTCATACATACTTTGGTAGAGTTAACTTGTATCGTTTGGTAGAGTTCATACATACTTTGGTAGAGTTAAGCGTGTTAAAAAGCTGGTTCGAGTGTTCACGAGAGGTAAAACGACCAAGGAAAGTTTCAGCGTGTTCTAAATGTAAACAACTAGGTCACAATGCCCGTACATGTAGTGGAAACGTACAATCATGACTACCATATTCGATAATATCAACTCTGCTAAACATAGAATCAACTCTACTAAGCTGACTGTGAACTCTACCAAGCTGACGTATTAACTTTAACTCTACCAAGCATAGATATTAACTCTACCAAGCTGACATGTTAACTTTACCAAGTTGACGTGTTAACTCTACCAAGCCGACATGTTAACTCTACCAAGCATCATGTTAACTCTACCAAACTAGATGCTAACTCTACCAAATGATAATGTAACTCTACCAAATCTTATGTTGGCTTTACCAAGGTAACTCTACGAAGCCTTATGTTAACTCTTCCAAACTTCATGTTAACTCTACCAAGCCTTATGTTAGCTCTACCAAGGTAACTCTACGAAGCATTATGTTAACTCTACCAATATAGATGCTAACTATACCAATATAGATGCTAACTCTACCAAATCTTATGTTAGCTCTACTAAGGTAACTCTACGAAGCCTTATGTTAACTCTTCCAAACTTCATGTTAACTCTACCAAGCCTTATGTTAGCTCTACCAAGGTAACTCTACGAAGCATTATGTTAACTCTACCAATATAGATGCTAACTCTACCAAATGATAATCTAACTTTACCAAATCTTATGTTAGCTCTACCAAGGTAACTCTTATCCTCTTTTTAATCTTCTTGTCTACTTACTCCCGTAGATCGCGGCTCCATCTTGCATATCTTGCCATTTCAATATGTTTTCTGATATCTACTTCGTGACCCGGTCTTCATTGTTGATTAATGAGTTCGAGCTTCGTGATTTATCGTATTAGAGGATTTCATTTTACTATCATTTTACTACCAACCAAAAGGTGCATTAATTATAGCTAATCAACATATACAAAACAAACCCTACCAAAACTACATTATATGCTAACTCTACAAAATGAACAAAACAAACTGTACAAAACAAACTGTATTGTACCAGCCTAACTCTAGTACTCCAAAAGAAAGTCTTGGGAGGCTGAAATGAGGCCGGCCTTATCACACAAAGTTGTTCCTGGATCTGTGTAGGCAATAGTCTCCTCCACCGGAAGTTGTTCTCTAAAGTCAACGGCGTATTTCAGACGAGTGAAAGGAATGAACTCATCAGTCAGGCCTTCGAAATTGCAACCAAGGGCTAAACACTCGATGAATTTCAGGCAAAACGCGCCACATTCGCCTGACCTGGCATTACGCGGAGTTCCCTTCACCCGGATTATTTTGTACGCCGCCGCACTTACATGATCACGCATCGCATGAGGGGAAAAAAACTTAATCATCCTTGGAATCATCACGGCGTACGGCCTACATGAAATGAACAGACGGAATGTAAATGTAAGTTATACAAAGTAGATGCTACTCTACCAAACTATACGCTAACTCTACCAAACTATATACTAACTCTACCAAATTATATGCTAACTCTACCAAACCCACAAACCCAGAAACCCTAGATGCGGAAAAAATACTTAACTCTACCAAACTAATAACTTAACTCTACCAAACTATATGCTAACTCTACCAAAGTATATGCGAACTCTACTAAACTATATACTAACTCTACCAAACTATATGCTAACTCTACCAAACTAAATGCTAACTCTACCAAACCCACAAAACCAAAAACCCTAGACGCGGAGAAAATACTTAACTCTACCAAACTATATGCTAACTCTACCAAACCCACAAACCCAGAAACCCTAGACGCGGAGAAAATACTTAACTCTACCAAACTAATAACTTAACTCTACCAAACTATATGCTAACTCTGCCAAACTCTATGCTAACTCTAACAATATAGATGCTAACTCTACCAAAAGAAAACTTTGCTTACTTGCATGACTCCTGAATGGCAAGAGTGGCCACAATAATCGGGTCGAGATCATAAACTCGAATCTTTCCTTGTCTCAGATCGACCTCTAAGTCCAACCAGTGGTTGTTGTTATAATTATGGGGAATATAAAGCGTACCGACATCTCTCATCCATCGCTTGTTTGTGGCACAAAATTCAGGGAGAACACCGTCGTAAAGTTTTTTATACCCATTCGGCCAGACGAAAGTCTTCTCCTTTCCCACATAATCTCTTCTATATTCTACACCAGAATCCACAAAACAGTGGATTAAGGAAAGCAATCTGATTGCTCCTGAATGGACTTGGTCGTTGCAAAGATCTTTGCCGAAAAAGATTCATACCGGCCGACATATGCTGGAAAACAAAGTGATTGAACTCTACCAAATTAGAGAAATAACTCTTCCTAACTATACTAAATTACGAATGAACTCTACTAAAGTGCGAATGAACTTTACCAAAGGGCAAATGGAACTTAAAAAATTGGTAAGCCACCCATATTGTTCAACTGGCCACTTGTCTTTTGGAGCCAGTAAGCAGAGATAGAAATCCGCTATTGGACTATGGTCACCGGCGACAGTCAATGCCCTACAAAAATTTACAAATAGTTCAGAAAAATGTTTATGAGAGAAATGGTTATATAAAGTGCAACAAGATATTGCTTACAATTCGTGCAACACATAGTCACGAAGCCGAAGTACTTTAATTTTAGGTATCGGCCCAAATGGATCGTACACAGCGGGAGAATAAATGACGTTTTTCATTATCCTTTTAACAACAGAACATCCTACGAAAGGGGATACCTGTAACATGGATAAATTGTTAACTCTACCAAGCTGACATATTAACTCTACCAAGTTGACATATTAACTCTACCAAGTTAACATATTAACTCTACCAAACGATAAGCTAACTCTACCAAACGATAAGCTAACTCTACCAAACTGAATGTTCACTCTACCAAGCATCATGTTAACTCTACCAAGTTGACATATTAACTCTACCAAACGATAAGCTAACTCTACCAAACGATATGTTCACTCTACCAAGCATCATGTTAACTCTACCAATTTATATGCTAACTCTACCAAACGATAAGCTAACTCTACCAAACTAAATGCTCACTCTACCAAGCATCATGTTAAATCTACCAAAGCGGTGAGTGAACTCTACCAAGTTGACGTATTAACTCTACTATACATTCCAACTGAACTAGGTTACCTGGTTTGCAGAAAGTGCTTGTTGGCGAGCCTGTCTCGGTAACACATCTTGCATATGAACCATGGTCATATCTTCGTCTTTCTAATTACTATCCTTACCCTTTGAGGGAGACTCGACTATATTAACGATGCCTACCTGTGACATTCCGGGCTTACTTGATACCTTGAGATATGGTGTTTTCTCAACAGTATCTTCTTTGCTCTGACCCGTCGCCTCAAGGTTCCTAACAACACGTGATATTGGGCTATTAGGGTCGGAAGTCTCCTGCGTCACAATTTTCCATTTATTCTGTAAAAGAAACATTAAATGTTAACTTTACTAAGCATCATGTTAACTCTACCAAACTAGAAGCTAACTCTACCAAACGATAAGCTAACTCTACCAAACTGAACGTTAACTCTACCAAGGTAACTCTACGAATCATTATGTTAACTCTACCAAACTTCATGTTAACTCTACCAAACTAGAAGCTAACTCTACCAAACGATAAGCTAACTCTACCAAACTGAACGTTAGCTCTACCAAGGTAACTCTATGAAGCATTATGTTAACTCTACCAAACTTCATGTTAACTCGACCAAGCATTATGTTAACTCTACCAAGCATTATGTTAACTCTACCAAGGTAATTTACCTGGTCCGAGGGAATGCTGTGTGTGCCCTAGGACGACATGGTGTCATCAAGGAAAGAATCTGACACTAGGCGTTCTCTCTGACTTTTCAAGGCCGCTAATCCGACACTGGGCGTTCTCTCTGAGTCAGACTGTACCATATTTGGCTTTTCCAATCCAGGTGTCTGCGAACTCAACCATGTTAGTGACTTAACTCTATTAAAATATTAACTAAGCACCAAGTTAACTCTACCAAGTATCATGTTAACTCTACTAAGAACAAGGTTAACTCTACCATACTTGATGCTAAACACTTGGTAGTTGGTAGAGATATACTCTACAAATCATATTTGGTAGAAATGTACTAAACATTATTTGTTGTTTGGTAGTAATATACTATACCATATGATATTTTTGGTAGAGTCTATCAAACGATATACATAACTCGACCAAACCATATAACCTCTACCATTACACTACTCGACCAAACCATATAACCTCTACCACACATTGACATGGACAGTTGCCACACACTATTTTTACAGAATAAACATTTCCAGTTGCAAACAACATGGATACAAATGTACACATGGATAACATAAATAAGAATAAGTCGCATTAAAATAGAGCCTTACGTACCGAGTTATGAGCCAAATCTGGAGGAGCAATGTCCTCCTCTTTGTTGCCTGTTTCATAATCATCTGCAGGTTCACGAGTCTGACTTCCCCCTTCAACGTCAGACTTCCCTCTGAACTCCAAGCTCTGTATAAGAGGCTGAGCACTTTGCTCCTCCAGCCTAACAAGCCTTTCCAGTAACATTGAATGATCAGAGCTCTTATCCTCCAACCTTGAAACACGATCAGTGAGCATGGCCCAGTCTGCCCTTGTCTCCTCTAGCCGAAACAGACACTCCGATATCGCTACCAAAGTGTTAGAGAACACATTATGGTCTGATCTCAACCCATTCAAAGTGTTGTTCAACCCTTGCAGAGTTTGAATCAAGACAGTGGACTCATTTTCTTTGTTTTCATGGCTGTTTTTCTGCCTCTTCTCCTTCAACACTTCCCTCTTTTTAAATTTGACTCTTATCAGTTCTTGAAGAGGAGTAGACTCATCCATCTCCGGCTCACTGTTTTCAACAGAATGAGGAGTCTTCTCCTTCCGTTTATTCTTATTAGGTAGGTCCTGCTTCTTCTCTACCTCTTTATTCTTCTCTAACTCCTTCTTCTTCTCTACCTCCTTCTTCTTCTCTACCTCTTTCTTCTTCTTATGTAGGTTCTGCTTCTGCTGAGCCTCTTTCTTTTGCCATATTTCCCAGAAGGACTCATCTAGAGTGCCATCAAGTATGTCTTGGATCATGTTGTCTACTATCGGATCTTCATCATCTTCTGGCCAGACAGGGTAGATCATACCAGAAGGCATAGCACCTAGCTGCCTTACGCGTACCTGAAAGAGTAGAAGAAATAAAGGTCAGCACAAACAACTTTTCCAAGTTCAGAGTACTCTACCAAACGGTAATCAACTTTGAACTCTACCAAGCTAACATATGAACTCTACCATATTGAGTATCAACTCTGCTAAACAGAGAATTAACTTTACCAAGACTAATTAACTCTACCAAGCTGACTTTGAACTCTACCATATTGAATATCAACTCTGCTAAACAGAGAATATACTTTACCAGGACTAAACAACTCTACCAAACACTCATCAAACTTTACTAAGTTGCGGTGACATATTAACTCAACCGATTTGATATTGAACTCTACCAAGCTGACATATTAACTCTACCAACTTGATATATGAACTCTACCAACTTGATATATGAACTCTACCAACTTGATATATGAACTCTACCATATTGAGTATTAACTCTGCTAAACAGAGAATTAACTTTACCAAGACTAATTAACTCTACCAAGCTGACTTTGAACTCTACTATGTAAGCAATTTACCTTTTTTTTCCCTGCACGTGTATCCAACGCGACCAACTGGTCTATGTCCATGGATCCTTTCTTGATTGGACACCACTGTAGAAGGGGAACATCCTCATCTCTTCTTCTCACAGCAAAAATTTCTCCTAATATGGGGATTGAGTCAAATGCCCAGATGACAAGCGAGTGCACAAAACCTCTGAGAGTGAAGGTTGGGTTTTTATAGAATGCACATCTGATCGATCTGATCAGCGCGTTAAACGCCTCTCTTCCCCAAGGTTGCCTCTCAAACCGCTCTAGATCTGTAACCAAAGCTGCTGAACCAGATGGAATCCTACTATTACGGTGTAGACCGTAAAGACCAACATGCAAGACCACTAGCAAGCCAACCATCCTCCTCTTTTCGAAAAACCATGATCTGCACTTCTTCAGAACCCCAGACAACTCTACCCACGTAGGGCCTTGACCGACTATTATACCCATGTCCTCCCACAACGAATGTAGGGCAACCAAGTCCACAGCAAAAGAAGAATCATCCACCAAATCGCAATTGAGCTGTGTGATTTCCTCAAAATCAAAGAGAGAAAATCTCAGAGGCCGACAACCTACCAATACCCATAACTCGTACTGCTTTTTAATATCTAGCTGCTCCGCCAATAAAAATTGAACATGCCTCCCGGCAAAATAATAGCTAGAGTCAGCCAGCTTCAAAAAAATTATGAGGCATGAGTTTTCTCTTATGTCTTAGTATGCATCTTCACCAATACCATTCATCATATGGAAAATATGATTCAGATTGCAATTGTTGTTTATGCTCCAGTTCTTCATTACTGGAAGACTATCTGCAAAAAGCCTCTTCGGATAATCTTTTGGCGCAGCCATACCTGATAAAAGTATAAACAAGAAACAGTCAAAACGTTACTCTATCAATAACTTAACTCTACCAAACTAATAATTTAACTCTACCAAACTGAATGTTCACTCTACCAAGCATCATGTTAACTCTACCAAACTATATGCTAACTCTACCAAACCCACAAACCCTAAACCCTTGACGTGGAGAAAATACTTAACTCTACCAAACTAATAATTTAACTCTACCAAACTATATGCTAACTCTACCAAACTAGATGCTAACTCTACCAAACTAGATGCTAACTCTACCAAACCATATGCTAACTCTACCAAACCCAGAAACCCTAGACGCGGAGAAAATACTTAACTCTACCAAACTACTAACTTAACTCTACTAAACTATACGCTAACTCTACCAAACTATATGCTAACTCTACCAAACCCACATACCCATAAACCCTAGACGCTGAGAAAATACTTAACTCTACCAAACCCACAAACCCTAAAACCCTAGACGCAGAGAAAATACTTAACTCTACCATACTATAACCTAACTCTACCCTATTATAACTTCGAAGTGTAGAGTTAGGTTATAGTATGACAGATTTGCATAAAACCGTTATGCATTTAGCGAGATGATTGAGAGAGAAGAACGAAATCGAGAGAAATTGAGAGAAGAAGAACCCAGAAAACAATAATCATACCTTCGACAAATATATTAATCTCTGCGAACTTCGAACGTTTCATAGCGAGACAGAAGACGAGAAAGTAGAAACGAGAGAGTAGAAGAGAGACGAAGAAATGAAAAAACGAGATATGAAATGAGAAATGAAATATGGAACTCGTACAGAGGAAGTTACTTGATTTGGAGAGAAGGAACAATTTTTTTTTTGCTTCTTCTTGAGGGTGCAATTAGTAATTGCACCCTTCCTTCCTTTTTTTCCCAACAACCATCTATTTGAGTAATTTCGGATAAATTACGCTCTATCTGAGCAATTCTTTCAAAACTTTATTGCTTTGAGCGTCTAATGAGAACACACATCATTCTCTTTTTCTATTTCCCTATTTTATTTCTGGTTTTCTTTTCTATCTTTTTTTTTCTTTCCTTTTTATATCAAATTAACTCAGATTTTAACTTCAATTTTATTATAAGTGAAAAATGCAATATTAATTTTTTATTTTTTATTTTCTTTAATGAATCTAAAGAGTCTGGTATTGTCATAATTTTTGGATTTGTAATGATTTAATTTCTCCCCTCAAACTAACTTACACCATTATAATTATCATCTCGTATATAAAACGGTTGTGTATAGTAGAAATCGATGTACGAGACGAGTTAGTAAACAACTAGAGTTGGTGTACGAGGCGAATAAAATTGTTAGATGACCCTCAATGCACAGGAAATATATGTTGAAAACGAAGCACTATGTTTCAACCTTTACTAGAAATATCTCAAAATGATTACACACTCTTAATGGTTTTACAAAACTTAAAAACTATCCTTCGTAATAGAGTAACACACTACTCTCTAAAACTCAAAAAGCTAGCACTCTACTTTTTCAATTCTCAAAATGGCTGACCTAAACCTATAGACTTTAAATCCTATTTATATTCAAGGATCAAATCTAATTTTACGTTATCTTTTGCTTGATTCAGAAGACTCAAAATCTTCAAGATACTGTCAATGTCCTCTTTTCCAAATGCTTGATCCTTTGCATATTGAGCATCTTCCAGTTATTAGCTGATTCACATCAGCAACCTTATAACTCCAAGTCCATGTCACCTCTAGTCCACATCATCTTCTAAAACGTCTTGATGTACTGATTCTGACAGAGGCACGCTTCATGTTGTTCCCACAAGTTGTGTCCAGTGAAGCTTACACTTTCCATTTCTCCTTTTTATTGTATTTTTCATGTCAAGCATTCACTGTAACAAAAAATATACACCAAACTCCATAAAAGCATACATTATCATAAAAACTCCATAAAAGCATACAATAAATGAATTATTTGAAAAGAGAGCAATGAATTCAAAAACACACTTTGATGATTCATCAAAGCATTTAAGTCTATAATTAAACATCAATAAATGCATCATGATTCAAGTAAATTTCAACATTAACTAAAACAAAATTCATTGTATGATAAAAAATAAACATTAACTCCCCCTGAATTCTTACTCCCCCATAGCTTAAACCCTTTCTCAAATCACTCAAACTCAAAGCCATTTTCTTCAAAATATTATGAACCATATTTTGGTTCTGAATCATTATCAGATGAGGATATCTCTGCATCAGTAGATGAATGTCTTTCTCTTAGCCCATGTTCAGTCTCAGCTGCAACATCGGTCTCAGCTATAGGTCCTGATGTTAAGGCTGAGGAGGAACAAGCTCACCATAATATCCCTTGCTGTAGTGGTATAATATAATCAAAAAGCCTCTAAACCACTATATGGACACAACAATTAATCATTTGACTATGCACCACAATACAACAAATAAAAACGTACCTTTAAGACGTGTAGCAATAGCAATTAGGATGGAACCAGTAAAGCGAGAATGTCTTGAGCTAATGGCACACCAAAAACATGATCTTTGTGCTGACGCCAAACTATACCTTCTCCAACACGATTAGTGAGGACATAGGCTCACATATCTCATATGATTCCAGCTGAATCTCTCTCTAAAAATGTAGGACCCGATAGATCAGATTAGGAAAAGAGATTACCTAATCCTTGGTATATGGTATCAAGGCAGCCTTCTCCACTTGATCGTACACAAACTTGCCAAAGTTCAAAGGTATCCTTTGATCCAACATGTACAACAATTTGCACCAAGCAATTTTGGTTGTGGTGTTGTTTGTTGGAGGAATCATGTTGATACAACAGATGAGATGGAGTTTTTCTAGAATCTTGGACAAGGATGATCAAAAATATTGCCACCTGGATACTTTCCCATTCGACAGATACTTTGCCAAAGCATGACTTGTCATGTAAAACCTCACAAGCTCAGATTTATTATGCCTAGAAATGGGTGAGGACTTAAAAACCTTATTGATCATCATAGGAGAGAACTCGTACATCTTACCACGCATATAGACTGGAGCCATATAACTACATAAAAACTTTTCTAACAAATGAATAAATGTCAATAAATGTTTCATATAGTTGATTCTCTTCAATGATCTTCATCTGCAGCTTCTGGAGTACGATGCACTATCCGCTGTTCATGAAAAATCTTCTTCTTCAACCAATTGTATTGAATCTCAACCGGTGTAGTGAGAAATTGGCAAGATACATATTCAAAAGGGGACTGTCACAGTGATGCATCCTCCTTATCAAAAAGTGAATGCTCATATCGATAGATACTAGCACAATCAGAGGGATCATATGGCAAGTGACCTCGAGGTCCGAATGCCTGGCGAAGCAAATCAGGAGCTAGATCATTAATCGGTGGTCTACGAGTTCGAGAAGACCTTGGTGCTGCAAAGGTAGGGTTTGCGGAAGCAGAAGCTAGAGCATGCAGCAGAGCAGGGTCTTCTGTTGGAACAGACGAACCGACTTGAGCAGGCGATGACGCTCATGAATTAGCGACTATTTCAGATGCGGACGATGGAGATGTCGGAGAGGACCAAGGCTCTATGGAAGGAAAACTAGCAATCAGAGCCGCTAGAGGAATTTTGGACTTCTTGGACTTCACAGAAGTTGTTGGAACAGATCGAGACTTTTATTTTGCAATTGGTGCGAGGGAAACTCCCTCGATTGAGCAGTTGGTGTCCACGAGTTTTAACTGGTCAGTTGTTGCCTTTTGTTTGGATGCACAAGTGCGAGATTTCACCAATGATGCGGTGACCGTGGTGGCTCGAGTACAAGCCGATGTCATGGCTCGTTTGCTTCTGCGCGTCTTCACCATCATGTTATGTTTTCATATTGAGAGGAAATTGGAGCGTCACTCTTCGCGGTAAAGCTTAAGTGATTATCTTTTAAAACTTTTGTAAAACAACCCCTTGACCAATTCCCTTGCTTCATATGGGCCGAACTCCATGGCTTGAATATTAAGGCTAAAAACTCAATCCTTATGCACACACAAAAGACTCAAAACCAAACATTAGTGCATACAAATTCAAATCATGTTAAGCAATTCACTCCACACTTATCATATTTATAATATCAGTTTATTTCACATCATCATATGAGAAAGTGATGCAAGACAAAAAGAAATGGGATTAATATACAAGGTACATCAAACTTAACTCAAAAATTTTGAACCATCTTCTCATTGTGTGCTTGCTTCACCTCAGATATATGCACACTGCTTTAGCCTTTTTTGCATCAGAGGCCAACACAGGAACTGGATTCAGAGTCAAATGCACAATGTTCTGGTCAATTTTTTTAAGGACTGTACAAACACTCGACTTAATGTTCTAACCACGGTAGTTATTTATTTTCTTAAAGGAGATTTCATACGTTTTGATTCTCTGAGAGTAATATTGACACCTACATATCCTCAACAGCCAGCTAGTCCCAATCAATGCAGGAGTGTACTAGAACTTGAAAGCGAAGATCGGGTTGGTGATCATCAAAGGTAGATGCATGTCACATGCATGATTTTTTTGGTTTTGACACATGAGTGTGAAAACCTCTGTGAGATGCTTCTTACTACTTCTTTCTGCATCATAGAAGAATTAGGGAGTCGATCTTGATGTTTCTATCTCCCCATCAGATATATGGCACACGCCTTACTGACTTAGCTGGTTGAAGGCATGTATGATAGCTCTTTTAAGAGTGAACTTAATAGTAAGAAGTTTTGGTAAACTCATCTTTTCATGTGTTGTAAACATAGACCATTGCAATGTACATCAACTCTTGTTCATGTGTTGTCAATCATAAACAAAGAACATTAGAAAGCAGCCACATCCAAGGATTTTTCAAAGTTAATGAATGTGCTATGATCCAAGATTTTGGTGAAAATATCAGCAAATTCTAACCTTGTGGGTACATTTTTTTTTATCATCACTTGTTTTTCCTCAACCAACTATCTAACAAAATAATGTCTAATTGCAATGTGTTTAGTTTTATACTGTTGTACAAGATTTTGAAATATCAATTGCACTTTTGTTATCACATTAAAAACATAGGGCCAGAGAAACTAATAACATAATCTGATGACATTTGCTTTATCCATAGAATTGTGTGCAACAGGTTCCGAGCGCAATGTATTCATCCTCAACTGTAGACAAAGACGTTCAGTTTTGTTTCTTACTATGCCATGATATGAGCTTGTTGCCAAGAAAGAAACTACTGCGTGTAGCGCTTTTCCGGTCATCCAGATTCCTAGCCAAGTTGGAGTCACTTTATCCTACCAAGCTTTAGCATATATTTGCAGTGTAATGAAGTCCATAATTCATTGTTTCTTTTACGTATTTGATTATCCTCTTAACAACTGCAAGATGTGATTCTCTTGGACTGGCTTGATAGCAAGCACATATCCCCACACTAAGCCAAAAATATGGTCTATTTGCAGTCAAGTACAAGAAACTCCATATCATTCCACGTTACAACTTCTTATTGACCTTAAAACCATTTTTATCCTTTGATAGCTTCATAATAGTACTCATTGGTGTTCATGTAGTCTTGTTGGTACTCATACCAAACCGTTCCATTAGTTTTGATGCATATGTGCTTTATGAGATGGTGCTGCATTCATCAATTTGATTTAGTTGTAGTCGAAGAAAGTACTTTAGCTCACCATCTTGTTCCTCTTGTTGTAAACTTGGTAAGCTACATTGTTGATGTGTTACCCTAAGAAGATACCTTTGTCACTCTGAGCATCAAAATTACCAAGTTGTTCTTTGTCACTGAGGATGTAACAGGTGCACCCGAACACATGAAAGTAACCCAAGTTTGGCTTCTTCCCTTTCCAGAGCTCATATGGTGTCTTGTTGATCCCTGCCATACATACATGCGGTTGATCACATAACAAGCCATCTTGATCGCCTCTGTCCAGAACCTTTCTGGAACTTTGTTTGCATGTATCATCACCTGTGTCATGTCTTGCAGTGTTCTGTTCTTGCGCTCTACAACCCCATTTTGTTGAGTCCGAGGAGTCAAGAGTAGACTCATAATGTCTTGTGTCTCATAGAAATTTTAAATTATAGCATTCCCAAATTCACCTCACTGATCATTTCAAATTTTTTTTACTGGAGCCTTGTCAATCAGGAGTTGCAATGCCAATATTTTGAAGCTATCAAATGTCTCTGACTTGTCCTTGATAAAACGAATCCTCTTGAATCGAGAAAATTCATCAATAAGTTTAAAAACATACATTTTTGGTGTATTTTTCCAAACTCATTGGTCCCATAAGGTCCATATGGACCAGTTCCAACACTTGTTTACGTTGAAATTCTTGACTTCTATTGTGTTGACATTTAGTCTGTTTTCCCTTGACTGCATGTTCTACACACAAAGTTTTCAAGCTTCTCTAGTTCTAGCACTCCTCGAACCAAATCTTGGTTAACAATTTGTTTCATGCTTCGAACATTCATATACCCAAGACAATGATGCCACATATGAGATTTGTATTTCACAACACTAAAACATTTGTTTGGTCATCCCACATATAACAGTTATTACCAATACAAACCCTAGAGAGAATTACTTGATTACTTCATTATAGGCCCAATATTTTACCTCGTTAAACACAACGGTTAGCTCTCCATCACAAAGTTGACTTACACTAATCAAGTTTTCTTGGAGTCGTTGAACATAGTAGACATTCATCAGTTAAAATGTGGTTGGTTCATCCATATTTTCCTTTCCCATGATTTTTTCTTTACCTCCACCACCAAAAGTAACCTTGCTTTCTTTCACTTTCGTATTAGTCGTTGAGTACCTTGTGACTTTCCGTCATATTCCTAGAGCATCCACTATCAAACTACCATGGTCCATTAGTTATTTTACTCACTAATACAAAACCAACAACTTGCATATCTTCAATTTTGACAGTTGGTCAGACTTTTCTTGTTCCTCACTTTCCTTTGATATGTCAATAACTCTACAAAATGCTGAGTATGCTACAATCTGTGGTTGCACAACTTTCTTAAGTTGTGGATATAAATAATGTTTTCTTATCCACACTCGAGAAAGTTTTTTACAATTTGGATAAAATCTCTTCTAATTCCTCAATCTTTTTACAATATTGTTGAAGTTATGACAATACCTTCTTGTGTGTCCACGTTTTCAACAATGCTAACAACTCCTTCCAAAAGACACCTTCATAGATTCTTTCACAACATATGTTAAAACAGACCCACTATTGTTCCCTTTGACAAAAGTTGATATGATCCTAGGAAGCACAAGGAGCATGGAACAAGGAATAGCGCTTGAATCCAAGGAGCAGTTTAAACCAGATTTTAATGGATCAAAGGAAAGGCATGGAACTGAGGAAAGTCTAGCAATACCAGCCGGTCCCATGACCCGTTCAAAGACCAATTCTTTCAATGAAGCAATTAGAGGACTTCTTCACAACATATGTAGCCAAAATGATCAAGACATCAAGGCTTATCAAACTTCTTTGGTTTTGATATAAGCCAATTAAGTTAACAATTAAAGTGTATTCTTTGTACTATTTTTCCGTTGTCGAGTTTTGTCGCAATAGGTTTTCTCGACAAGGTTTTTAACGAGGCAAAGAATCCACTCCACCATTGCCCATTGTTAGCTAAGGAAGCTAAATACCTTATCCTTCTTCTCAAAATACCAAATGTCCATTTATCCCTTCTCTTCTCACGCAGTAAGCGGAGCCATTTTCTTATGTTCAAACTTATTCAAACTTGTGTTTTAATGTTCTTTTCCCGAGTTATGTTTAATGGTTCTCGATACTAGGTATACTAGTCTAGAAACCTATCTATTTCTCTTTATATTTCGTGTAAGTGTGGAGAAGAAACTTATTCAATCTTTTTACATAAACCCCTTTTTAAAGTTTAATCAATGTGTTGGTGTGTATATCCATCACAACCGATCATTTTGGTGTGAAGCTAAAGGAACCCTACTTATCAAAGGGCTATACCGCATCCCTTTATGGTGTTTATCATCTCATCGCCTTGCCTTGCCTCTTCATCGATCCATCACCAAGGATTATCTCCCTTTCTCAACTCCTAAGTGACGTTTTGTAGGAGAGATCTCTTCAAGTCACCAACGAGAATCCATCATTTCGTCGAGATGTGGCTGAGATCGCATCAAGTGGTTTCAGAGCCACTTATAATTTGAGTGATTCTATCGATTTAAACCTGTTCTTATCACTTATTGATTTTTTTATCGGATATAATTGTTCTTCATGTTTGTCTAATTGTATTTTTTTTGATGCGATTAATCTGCTTGAAAACATGTTAGATTATGTTTCTAAATCACCTATAGATCATTGTCGATGAGTTATGTTGTTAAATTGATTGATCAAAACCTGAAAAAAATCCTAGAAATCGATCTAGAGTTCATCGCATGGTCATCAAGGAATTGAAGAGTCATTTTTGGTTCATTGTTTTAACCTGATTAAAATTGCTAGATTTTTTTAAAAATTCTGGAAAATTCATATTGTGTGATCTTGTGTTTGTTTTGATCGATTAAATTTTTGGAAAAAAATATTAGAACTGTGTTTGGTATTTACAGTATTGAAGAGTCATTTTCGTGTTAGGGTTTGTTTGCGTTCTTCGATCAAATTTGTTTGTGTTTTAAGAAGATAAAAGGTTGGTGATCTCGTTTTTTAATGTTTCAGGTCATCGGAGGATCATCAAGTGGTCATCAAAGATTCATCAAGTTATCTATAAGCAAATACGATGTCGGAAGCATGAGGATCAAATCGCAACAAATTGTTACTCGAAGCCTTTACCACACGAATAGAGGGATTACTAAATGAAAGGATTGATTCTCTTTGTCAAGAATTTAAGCCTCAATCTGATCACGGAGAAAACCTATGACATAGAAGAGAACCAAGAAAAGATCCGCATAGAGGACAAGAGAGACCGCGAGGGCCTAGGGACCTACAGAGAGCACCGAGTGATGAAGCCGCCGAAGAATATTATGGGGTTCATAGTAGTGCATCTCAAAAAAGAAGATGTGTCCAAGAAGAGAGATTCCAACCACAAGATGGTTTCAGAGGAGTCAAGTTGAGGATTCTTGCATTTTACCGCAAGAATGATCTGGATGCCTACTTGAAGTGGGAAAAGAAGATCGAGTTAGTGTTTGAGTGTCAACTCTACACGGAGATCAACAAAGTAAGAGTGGAAACCATAGAGTTTTATGATTACACATTGAGTTGGTGGGATCAATTAGTTACTTCACAGAGACGCAATAGAGAGTACATGGTAGAATCATGGACCAAAATGAAAACTATCATGAGGAAGCGGTTCGTACCGAGCCATTACCACCAAAAGTTGCACCATAAGATTAGGAGGCTTACTCAAGGAAACCATATCATAGAATACTATTATCAAGATATGGAGACCCTAATGATTCGAGCTTATATTCGTCAAGATAGGGAAGCTACAATGTCTAGGTTTATTGGAGGACTTAGCAGAGATATCCAAGATCGGTTGGAGATGCAACACTAAAGAAATCTTAGTCAAGCAGCAACTCAAAAGAAAAAGAATTTCACTTCTGAGCTATGGGAATGAAAGTACATCAACACAACCGAGTTATGCGATAGAAGAAAAACCTAAGTTTTCTGGAGACACCAAACCTTTTGTTCCAAAAACAAAGACAAAAGCAAAACCATTTGTCTCAAAGAATGAGGGAAACAAAGCTGTGAACAAGGCGAGCAATATTAGATGTTACAAATGCCAAGGAAAAGGTCGTTACGCCAATGAGTGTTCAAACAAGCGAGTCATGGTTCTTCTAGAAAATGGTGACATCGACTTCGAGGATGAGCAACCGGATTTTTCTAAGTCACAAGAAGAAAATGAAGAGCTACTGGCTACGGGAGAGTTACTATTATCATGGAGAGCATTGAACGTTCATTCCAAGACCACAGAGCAAGAGCAACTGAAAAACTTGTTCCACGCGATGGTGGGAGTTGAACCAATGTGCGAGCAACATTATGGTTGAAAAGGTTGGACTATACGCTAAGAAGCATCCAAAACCTTATGATCTCCAATGGCTTAACGATAGTGGAGAAACAAAGATTAAGCATCAAGTTGGTGTGCCTATTGTTATGGGTAAATACAAAGATGAAGATTTATGAGACGTCGTACCTATGGAAGGCGGTCACATACTACTTGGAAGACCATGGCAATTAGACCAAAGAGTTATCTATGATGGTTTCACAAATAGGCATTCGTTCTAGTTTAAAGGAAGAAAGATGACTTTAGTTCCAATGACTCCTCACGAGGTATATCAAAATCAACTCTAACTCAAGAGCAAGGATAAACAGGTAAGTAAACCTTCAAAATTATTTATAAAGGTTGGTAAGATCAACAAAACTTTGAATTCCGAGCAGCCTATCCTTTTGTTTGTTTATAAAGAAGCTCTCCCGAGCTTATCTAACCTTGTATTGGTGCTACTGAGTGAGTTAAAAATTTTTGCAGGATTTTGAGGATATGTTCCCCGAAGATATTCTGAAAGGATTACCACCTACTCGAGGCATAGAACACCAAATCAACTTTGTTCCAGGAGCAACACTACCTAATCGGCCAGCTTATAGAAGCAATCTGGTGGGACTAAGGAGTTACAAAGACAAGTCGAAGAACTTATGAATAAAGCCCATATTCGAGAGAGTATGAGTCTGTATGTGGTACCCATCTTACTTGTGCCAAAAAGATGGAAGTTGGCGCATGTGCGTTGACTGTCGAGCCATCAATAATATCACGGTGAAGTATCGACACCCTATCCCTAAATTAGATTATATGCTTGATAAGTTTCACGGTTTTAATATATTATATAAGATAAATATTACAAGTAAATATCATCAAAATAGGATGAAAGAATGTGATAAAAGGAAAAATGCTTTGGAATTAAAATTCAGATTTAAATGGTTGAAAATGCACAGAATTCGTTTATGTAATTGCTAGGTCGTGTTCTTAAAGCATTTAAAGGTTATCTTAAAATAACATGCCATGTATTTTGAAACAATCGTAGAACTTGTTAGAACATGCCATGTATTTTGAAACAATCGTAGAAATTGTTAGAAAGAAATAACCATATGATAAATTAAATGAATATGTTGTTTGTACAGATAACTTCTTCCAAACTCTTGTTATGAATGTAGGATACATCAAGATGTTTCTATCCAATGGTCTTAGCGTGAAGCTCACAGTTAACAACAAGAGTGAAATTGTCATTGAAGAATTATGTTAATATAGTGAAAAAGAATATGGAAAAGCACGGTGTGGTTATGTGTGTGGAGATATAGCAGAGATGGACATTGACAAGTATGGACTTATGAGTATCACTCTTTTGGTACGATGCTAGTGGAGTCATCTTTTGATCCCAAAAAGAGCAGGGAGTTTGAGTTTCTCTCACAAAGAAAGATTGTCAAAAGAGACAAGCTCAAAATAAGACAAGACACATGCATCAAAAAAGATACTATATGTCAAAAAACGAGGAAATCTTATTGGTATCTTAGTGGTGATGGTGAAATATATCATTTTCAATACAAGCACAAAGGAGAAAGAAAACTGATTATGATCAAGACGTCAAGAAACCAAATCACCATCTTAGAAGTTGGATTATGGCCAGATTCTGAATCCTTTGTTATGGAGTTAAAAAAAGCAACATCTTCTTGGCCAAGAAACTCTTGAGCTAATTAAGGTTGAGGAAGAAGAAGATTGTAACACAGCATGTAGAATCAAACAACTTCTAAAAGAAAAAAGGAACTACGCTCATTATAAGCTAGACCTGCCCTTCAAAGTGGATGTGAGCTATGCAATTATCCCATTCACAAATCAGAAGCTATACGCTCAACAAGAAAACAAGTCACGACAAAGAATGGTCTTTGAAGTTGGAGACCAAGTGTGGATTCATGTGAGAAAAAAAAAGTTTATGACTGAAAGGAATCCAATTTGATGCCGAGAATTGACGGATAATTCAAGATAACACGTAGGATCAACGACATCGCCTATCAACTTGACCTTTACAAGGTACGTATAGTGTAAGTTCTAGCTTCAACGTTTCTAATCTTGTTCCTTATATTGCAGATGAAGCAGATTTGAGGACAAATCTTTTTCAAGTTGGAGAGGATGATATGATCCTAGGAATCACAAGGAGCATGGAATAGAGCTTGAACCCGAGGAGAAGCTTAACCCAGAGTTTAATGGATCAAAGGAAAGGCATGGAACCAAGGAGAGTTTAGCAATGCCAACTGTCCTATGACCCATTCAAAGACCAAGTCTTTCAATGAAGCAATCATCGGACTTCTTCACAAATATGGAGAAAAATGATCAAGACATCAAGGCTTATCAAAACTCTTTATTTTTGATACAGCCAAGTAAGTTAACAAGAAAAAGATTGTATTCTTTGTACTCTTTTTCCCTTGTCGGGTTTTATTCCAATGGTTTTTCTTGACAAGGTTTTTAACGAGGCAATTGGTCCACTCCACCATTATCCATTGTTAGCGTAAGAAATCCCAAGTCCTCATCCTTCTTCTCATGAGACCAAAGGCCCATCTATCTCTTCTTTTTTCACGCGGCAAGAAGAGCCATTTTATTATGTTAGAACTTATTCAAACTTGTGATTTAATTTTGTTATTTTCAAGGTATGTTTAATTGTTCTCGAGATTAGGTGTTTTAGTCTCGAAACCTGTCTATTTATTTTCTTTATATTTCGTGTAAGTGTGGAGAAGAAACTCATTCAATCTTTTTATCCAAAAACCTTTTCTAAAGATGAATCAATGTGTTGGTGTGTATATCCATCACAATGATCCTTTTGATGTGAAGTTAAAGGATCACCCGACTTATCAAAGGTCCATTCCACATTCCTTTGTGGCGTCTATCATCCCATCATCTTGCTTTGCCTCTTCATCGAGCCATCACCAAGGATTATCCTCTTTTCTCAACTCCTAAATGACGTTTCGTGGGAGAGATCTCTTCAAGTCACCAACGAGAATCCATCATTTTGTCAAGGCGTGGCTGAGATCGCATCAAAAGTAGTCTTCTCTACAGATGGAATTTCTTGATATCCTAGACCATAGTTCGTTTTTTAGTTCTTCCTATGGTTAAGATCTTGTTCTGGTCCTTGGTTCCACTATTTAGCATCAAAATTTTCTTAGTAGCCTCTAAACTTCATCTTTAAAGGCTTTTCTCTTTAAAAATACCTCACTAAGTTCCTTCTTGAGCTTTTCATTCAGTTCCTTGAGTAGGATCTTCTCCTTGATTAGCACCACATTTTCTTAAATTGCATATTTCCAGTTCTTATATAATGACTTGAACTTTTTCTGGAAATTGGTAGTTTTTTTTTCTTCAGAATCACTATCTTATACAATATGTGTGTCTTTATTGATAGTGATCTCTTTATCAACTTCAGATTCACTATAAGATAAATGTTCTTAGCTTCAATTATCATAGGGAATGTACAGTATCCCATGAATGCGCTATAACCATTAACATCACCATTATCTAAGTCACTCTCAGAATCACTATCACTGACTCCAATATATGACTTACTTTTAACATTTTGACTTATCACACAATAAGCTTTTGTGTGTCTAAAACCTTTATAGCCATAACACTAAGCCTCCTTCTTTTTGATAGTGGGAGAGTCAGCTTTAAAGTGACATATGCCTTGATATTCGTGGCACTTTTGATCTGACATGCTCGTTGACTTCTCAGATTCACCTGATAGATTCTTGACAAACGACCTCCGACTTCCTCGATCAAATTATTTTATATTTCGATCAAACTTCTTCACTATCATACTCATAGTATTCTCTAGTTCTTATATCTTTAGTTTGTCTTCAGAAACCGCAAGAGCACTTCCTTTCTAAGTACTAGGAGTTCTACGTTCTAGATCCACCTCATGAACTTTGATCATTCATACTACTTCGCTAAACTTCATAGTATATGTCTTTAGAGGAACATTCATTGTAGACATATGTGATTTAAACCTTCCCAGAAGACATCTTAAAAATTTTTTCACCAGCTTCTTATCCTTATATTTCTTTCCGATAACGTTGGCTTCTCTTGCTATTGCACTCAGCTTAGCATAGAATTCTGTAACACGTTCATGCTATTCCATACGCAGATTCTTGAATTTAGATGTAAGGGCATCTAGTCGGCTCCATATAACATTTGTGTTGCCTTTATAATATAGCTGCAACATGCCCCAACCTGCCTTAGTAGTGCTGTCTTGAACTTGCTTAAACTGATCTTGACTAAGTGAGTTGAAGATTGCTGATATGGTTTTAGAATTCATCTTTGAAAATATTTTTTCTTCACCCATTAAGTGTTCTTTCAGCTTAGGAACAAACGTGCCATCTTCACCTTTAGCTACAAGTTCCTTCCAACCACTTTCAACAGCCATCCATGCATCCTCATCTATGCTTCGAATATCATATCTCATCTTCACTTTGCAATGTCCATACTTTGTATCCACGAGAATGATGTGGCCTTGATTACCCATAAGATCTTGTGATGAGTCCATCTTCTGTCTGAGGATTCTCACTTGTTGTTGAGTAAAACAACTCGGTTCAGATGCCCGCTCTGATACCAAATGAAATTGTTAGATGACCCTCAATGCACAAGAAATATATGTTAAAACAAGACACACTCTGTTTCAACCTTTATTATAAATCTCTCAAAGTGATTACACACACTCTTGATTGTTTTACAAAGCCTAAGAACTATCCTTCTTAATCTAAGATCTATGATTTCTAATCCGTAAGAGAGTAACACACTACTCTCTCAAACTCAAAAAATCTAGCACTCTACATTTTCAATTCTCAAATCGCATGACCTAAACCTACAAACTTTGACTCATATGTATATTTAAGAATCAAATTTGACTCTAGGTTATCTTTTACTTGATTTAGAAGACTCCAAATCTTCAAGATATTTTCTCATATATTCTCTTCCAAACTGCTCGATCTTCTGCATATTGAGCATCTTCCAGTTATTAGCTAATCCTTATAATATCTTTATAACTCCAAGTCCACGTCAGCTCTAGTCCACGTCAACTTCTGAAACATCTCGATGTATTGATTATGATAGAGAAACGTTTATGTTGTTCTCACAAGTTATGTCTAGTTAAACTAATACTTTTAGCAAGATGGTGTATGTAACATGACAGTGTACAAGATGTTGCATGTACGCAATATGACAGTATACAAAATAGTATATACTAGTGTACAAGATGATGTATATAGTGGTGTACAAGATATGTTACACAATATCTTGTACATTATTACTTGTACACCATGTCTTGTACATCGCTATGTGTCATGCACTGCTATGTCATATACACATGTGATGGGTGGTATACTAACTCTCTTTGTACACTGACATGACAATGGTGTACGCGGCATCAAAATATACAAGATGATGTATAAAATAGTGTACAAAATGATAACGGTGTATGAATGGTTTATGAGATATAACGATGTAAAAGATGGTATACGAGACATGATAGTGTACAAGATATGTTTTATCATGACAGTGTACAAGATGGTGTACGTGATATGATAGTATACATGATGATGTACGGGATATGACAATGTACAAAATGGTAGACGCGATATAACAATATTGTAAAAGTACATAACAAGATGATGTATAAGATAATGTAAAAAATGATGTACAACATGATATAGAAGACATAATGTTGTACGAGATATGATAATGTAAAAAAATGGTATACGGGAATAAAGGTGTATAAATAACAGTATATGTAATAATGGTGTATGAAATGATACTTTATGATAGTGTACAGAATAACTATGTACGAAATAACGTACAAAATAATAGCGTACGAAATAATATTTATGATGGTGTATAAATTAGTAAAGCGAAACAAGAAAGCAAAAAAACAAAAACAAGAGGAAAAAAAAATAGAGTCAAATAAAAGGGTGACAGTAGATCCAATATAATCCAATGGCATCTTTTGTAAAATATTGTAATATTTCAGGTGAATAATTGATTTATAAACAATACCAAAAATACTTTTTTCTCCTTCTCCTAATTGTGATTAGTAAACGCTCATTTCAAAAAATTATGTTTCAAAAGTATCCCTATATGCTAATTTACCCTAATTTCTAATGGATTAGTCATGACATATATAAATGAGAGTAAATATTAGAGGTTACTCAAGATTGTCCACATCAAGTCATTCGGGTAATTGTGTACATTAGTTGATTTTTTTTTTGTTTTATATTCATTTACTAACGTTTTCTAAATTTTGTTTTTCAGAAAGTGATGTAAAGAGAAATATCAACCTGGCATTTCGGGAAATTGTAACCTTAGCGAGAGAAAGTTTTTTAAAGACGTAAGAAAAACAGTTTGATCATTTATATTTTTAGTCAAAGAAAAGAAACACTCAGAGGACTTTTTACTTCTAATTTTTAAAGAGTTAATTTTTTAAAGATTTTACTGTGATTCAATTTTGAATTTTTAAAACTCTATTATAACTATGTATTATTGGTTTTGGTAGTTTTAAATTTTTGTTTACAATCATTTAAACTCATGACTCATGAGTTATTGGTTTGAAGATTTCAGAAATTCAATCAAAGTCATGTATTATTTAAATAAAATATATTTAATATATTTTGGGTTCGATTAGTAACATCGTTTAAACATAACATTTAAGAGTTTTTCTAACGATTGTAAAAAAGGCGGTTAAAAATAAGATAGTTAGAAATAGTGGTAGAGAAAAAATGGTTTACTTAGAACAAGCGGCTAAATTATATTTATCATTGGTAACAAGCGGTTGAATAGTAAAAAAATTGTTAGAGAAAATGACATAAAATCAATTAAAATATGAAAAACTTTTCAAAATTTTTTATTTCTAAAAATTAAAAAATATAATAAAAAATGCAACTGCCTAGTTTAGAAATGAACCGCTTTAATTTTAGGTGGTTGGTAACCGTCCATTTTTTCTCTTCCAACCCCTCTACAACCATCTTCTCCAACCACTTCTTCCAATCGCTTCTTCTAATCACTCCATTGATTGGTAACTTCAAGGCGGTTCATTTGCAAACAAGGCCTCTGAAGGTTACCAATCAAACCCCTTATAATTATGTTAAAATCTAGTTTTATTGGTTGACTGAGTTTATACTTATTTTCATATAAAAAAACTCTTTCAAAATACTAGATGTTACCATGATAATTTCAAAGTTATTTTCTCTTTAAAAATAATAATTTTATAAAAGCTCTCTACATCTAGTATTTGAGCAGAGTTAGGTCTATATTGAATTAAATTAACGTATAGATCTTACAATTCTTTATAACTGCATAGACATTTTCCAATTAAAAATATAAGTGCATTTTACAATTTTAATTGAATTTTGAAAATTATATAATGAATAATAGTAAAATCTTTAAAAATCTTAGAACCATTAAGCCTCTCCCAAAAATTCATATGCAAAAAATTATTTTAGAATTATTCTTCCATTAACTATCTTTCTTGATTAAAGAAAACTCACCGATGTCCAACTTAACTATTATAAAATCATTCTTCATGAAACATAAGAAATATAAAGATAATATAAATCATCAAATATATGATAACACAAAAAATCTCTCAAAAATGTTTTTGTATAAATTATTAACGTATAAATGAAGATTTACATCAATTTTATAATTTTAAAAAGCAGTGTAGTTTACTAGTTTCAAGTGGAACTGTGGCTGCAATTAAGTGCGGTAATTTTGTCAGTGTTACTCAAAAATGAAATAATAGTATAATAATTACAAAATTAAAATTTTTTTACAATACTATATTCTTAAAATCTGTGAAAATATGGTTAAACAAATTGATAGAATATTTTTACTTAGAAAGATTATCTAAGAGTTCACAAGATTCCAAAATTATTGTAGTCATTAAAAGTCTACCTAAATCAGAATTGAATAAGCCTCTTTAGATTTTTATTTTTTAGAAATTTTGTTTTCTAAAACGTTTAAACCTAGTTTGTTCTGTTTGATATATCCACAATCTTTTTAGCTGTTACTAGATTTTGACCTACTAAAATATTGGGATAACTTATTTTGAAATGTATATAATACTTTGTTTTCTTACAGTCATATCCCAATATAGTTTTCTTATCTTGTAGTTATATGAAAAATAATCAAATATAGTACCATTTTTAGCCTTAGCCTTGGTCCCCAAAATTCCTGGTCACTACAAATGAATCATGAAATTTGAATTTTTTTTTGTGAATAATATGTAAAATTATATTTAAGAAAATTTTTTTTACAACAAGTGTTATCAAAGTTTTATGAACAAAGAATAAGAGAGTAGAAAGCTCATAAAAGAATAAAAAATGGTGGTCTTGTTAAAACCCAATTCTGGAAAATCCAGTTGGGCAAATATAGGGACTTGGGAAAAAGAGTACACACCATTAATGATTGAGCTAAGATTAAGACAACAGAAGAAGCAGGATAACAGTCCAAAAAACAAGAGATTAGGTGTCTCTAACTCCAAACCAGTCGCGTAAAATGCCGCTGACAGGTTCTTTCCTTTCGATGGTAGAAAGGCGATTTCACAAAATTTTGTCAATAATTTGATAATACAAGCTTGGTCCTTGGATTGTTTCCCATGTCTGCGCCGACTACGCTATTGCCACAGAGCATTGACCATTGCTTGGAAAACATACCTCAATATGAACCTGCGATTACCAACAAACACAGAGGTAGAGATAATAGTAATGATCTCTCCAAACCGAGTTGCATACCTTGTCTGAAGTAGAGCAGAAGTGAGCTTAACCCTCACTCGAAAAGAGGTGATTTCGTGTTTCCAAAGCCCCATGGCACAAAACACATCCCAAGTTGGCACCATGAGCCCAAGCTAGCATCCTATCTCCCGTTGATAACCTATTGTGAACTGGAAGTCAACCAAGATAGAGTATTTGGGAGTTGCAAGGGAGAACCACACACCTCTGTACCAGTCTGTGATCTCATGAACAATCCTCAATTGATTCCATGTATTTTTTGACGAGAAATCCTATTTAGACACCCGGAGCATGACACCAAAAGGATAAATCCGGCTCCGTACTCCCAATGATTCTCTGCTTTTCTATTTCCTCCTCAATCGTGTTTAACAATATAGCATGTTGTCGTCTAAATCTATGAGTTGCAAAGGCTTTAGCCATAGTAGACGATAGAGGGATCCTCATGTCAATACATCCCGTATCTCTTAGAATATCGTGGAGACGACCTAAAGAAGTCCAAGCATCAAACCAAAAGGAAGTGTCCCTACCATTCCGAACTTCTATCTTGTGGAAAGACTTAGCCTGATCTCGATATTTAATCAACTTCCGCCAAATCCAAGAGCACGCTGTTAAGGCCATATTTACAGACTAAAAGAAGCTGGCACAAATTAAATATTTCTGAACCCAATCTACCCACAGAGAGGTCTGAGCTAAGATAATCCTTCTAATTAGCTTGAAATAGTTAACTTTATTTGCATCCTCTATTGATTTAATGCCTAACCCTCACTCTTTTTTAGGGCGACAAACATCTTTCCAAGCCATCTTAGCCTTTTTAGGGTTAAGGTCTGGTCCCGACCAAAGAAATACATCGATGATTCTTTCAATTTCCCTAATGTAAGCACTTGGCCAACAAAACACAGAGATTAAACGATCTTTCCAAGAATGAATCCGAGTCGTAATCTTATGTATTAGTGGCTGGAAATCCATCCTTGACATCCTCTTTGTAAGGAGCAGCAGCCCTAGATACTTTACTGGAAGACTCCCCATATCGAGCGGGAATCGAGCAAAAATAATGGAACGACGTGCTTTAGAGATCCCCGCCAAGAAAAGAGTAGATTTCTCAAGACTTATCTGGAGCTCCGAGAACCTACCAAACTCCAAAAATACATCCAAGTTACATGCAATAGAGCAAGGCTTTCCATCCGAGAAAATCAAAAAATCATATGCGAAACAGAAGGTGAGTAATAGACAAATCCCGACACCCCGGGTGATACCCAAACTTTCCTGCAACCGCTGTGCTATTAAGCATCATCGAAAGAACATTTATGCAGATAACAAAAAGATAGGGTTATAAAGAATAGCCCTGTCTCAACCCTCTGCTGCTCTTGAAAAACCCTGCAAGTTTACCATTTACCTGAACCCAGAAGGAGAGAGTAGTGACGCATAACCAAATCCAGTGAATAAAAATTGTCGAAAGCTGAATGGTAGTAAGCACTTCAAGTAAAAAATACCATTGAACCGAGTCAAAATCTTTGGAAATGTCTATCTTCATGGCACAACGGGCTGTAATGTTAACTTTGTGATAGTTCTTGACCAATTCCAAAGCTAAGAGGAGATTCTTCATAAGGTAATGGTCTTTAATAAACGCAAATTGGTTGGGAGCAATAAAACCTTACAAGACTTCTTTAGACAATTTGCCAGAATATTCGAAATCACTTTATAGAGCACAATACATCAAGAGATGGGGCGGCAGTCTTTCATTACCATTGCATACGTCTTCTTAGGGATAAGAGCCAAAATTTTCGCATTGATCCCCTTCGAGAGGAAACCATGGACCGCCACAACAAAGTCCATACCATTAATAGGCCACGACTCCGTAAAAAACTCGAACGTGTAACCATCAGGACCAGGGGTTTTATTTGACTGCATGGATAGAATGACTCCTTTGACTTCTTCCAGGGTGATTACCGAGCAAAGCTGGGTCTTCTCAGCTTCGCAGCAGCAAAACTCGAGAAGCGTGTCCAAATCTGAAGGCATAACCCCTGTAAAATCCAAAGGAATGTGAGTAAAAATATCTTAAAAATACCTTACCGCCTCTGACTTGATCTCCTTGGGGTGTTTGAGGCTAACTCCATCTTGGTTCAGAATTTCTCTGATCGAATTTCGTGTTTGTCGTTCCTTGATCACATTGTGGAAATAACGGTTGTTCTTATCCCCAACATCCATCCAATGTAACTTTGTCTTTTAAGTAAGGAAAACCTCCTCTAAATGAGAAACCTTCTCCTATCTCTTGAAAGCCAAAGCTTCCAAGGCTGACGCAGAAGAGTCCGTATGAGCAAGAGTGGCCGCTTGGCAAAGGCACAGGTCTGCGTAAGCCTCATCTACTTGCCTAGAAAAGTGATGGAGCTTGACACGGCTTAACGCTCTGATTTGAGGCTTCATAGACTTCCGCTTCTTCGAGAACCAAAATAGAGAATACGTGGAGACATACAGCTCCTCTGTATTGATCCAATAATCCGCCTCCATAGGATATAACTCCTCCACTAGAAAAATCGCATTAGAAAATTTGAAAAGATTTTTAGGGTTCACGATAGTACCAAAACGATGAATATGGCCTCAGAGATGGTCTGAGCAGCCTCCCACCTCAAATTTGCAATGCGAGTTTGGATGCGTGTGCAGCCAATCGTCGTTGATTAGGATCCTATCAAGTTTTTTGCAGATCAGCTCATTTTCTCTTTTACTGCACCAGGTGAAGAGGGGACCATGGAAAGCCATATCAACCAAAGAAGAACTCCGAATAGTCTCCTAAAAAGCCAACGTACTAGAGAGGCGGTAGCTGGAAGTCCACCAGAATGCTCATCACTAGCGAGAATGACATTAAAATTTTCCACAAAAAGCCACGATATACCACAAAAAGAAACCGAGGCTTTGATAGCTTGAAGCTTTGTCCAAAGAATTTTCCTCTCCTCCCCTACATTAGACGCATAGATAAAAGAGCAAAGGAAATCCAAACCGTCATCCAGGAAAATCAGACAAGAGATCAACTGGCCACTCGTCAATACCACTCTTAGAGAAACTTTACTACTCCAAAGGACCCAAATACAACCCAGCGGATTATAAGCATAATTTAAGGCCATAGACCAATTAGGCAAGATGAACGACACAATTGGCGCTGCTCTAGTCTCTTGAACCCTAGTTTCCAACACAACAGCAAATAACATATTCTTCGACGTAATACAATTCTTAACAACAGACTACTTGCGCTTCTTATTAAAGCCCTTAATATTCCAAAAGATTGTAGACATTAATTTTTTTTTGGGAGATCCTTTTGCCGTAACCACTATGTGTGGGCTGTTTTGATTTCTTAACCCCCTCCATCGTCCCTTTAATCTTTGATGAACATGGCAGGTAGGCTCGAGCCATAGATCCCTCGAAAACAGAACCAGATCCCACTCGCTCACTCTCAGCATTCAGCTTCACAGAGCCAGAACTTGGTGTCTGATCCACGGACTTAGATGTGAGCTCCATGGCGTTACCATGCCCGAATGGCACAATTTGGATGAAGACTCTCTCGGCCGCCGAAATGGTTTTACACTCAGTCTGTGCTTCCCTGGATCCATAGTTACATCAGAATCCAAATTGTATTTAGCATTTGCAAAAGTCATACCCAGCTGAGTATGTCGTTTTCTGGCTCCAGTTTTAGACCCAACAACCAAATAGCCCCCTTGAGAGACTTCCAACCCTGTTTCATAAATAGCCATAATTTTTGGTAGATACGTCCCATGTTGTGGTTCCATTGCAGACGTTAAAGCTCCAGGTGAAGTTGATGCAGAGGTCTCGGGAATGGTTTGAAGGTTTTTTTCTTTGAAAGAGGCTGAACAAGAGTGGTCACATTATGCCTAGGTGGAAGAACGGTTCTTTAAACAAAAGTCTTTTTCCACAAGTCAGTCCAAAACAGAGCTTCTTAAAATGATATTCGACAAGTAATAAATGTTGAGGGGTTACCTTAATGAGTCAAGAGGATATATAAGAAGTAGCATTTAACCATTTTTGCACTTTTCTCGAGCAAAAACCACAAGATATAGATCCAATATTGTTTATGGAAATGGAAGAGCTCTTAGACTCAGATGTAGTAAACAATTGAGTACTGCACTAGTTGGTCCGGTTTCGGGTGCCGAGATAAAGGCTATGGTATTCTCAATGCCTTTGGAGAAGGCCCTGAGACAAGACGGATTCACCACAGTAGAACTCCTGGAAGATCATTGGAGCAGATCTTATAAAAATGGTACAGTCTTTTTTCTCTTCGAATTAATGCCACATGGAGTTAATGCTACCTTCTTGTCGTTAGTGCCAAAGATTGATAATGCCAGGACTATGAGTGATTATCGGCCAATAGCATGTTGTAACATGCTATATAAAATAGTATAAGATTATTGCAAATCGTCTAAAAGAAACTCTCTAGCCTATGATTGAATTAAATCAAACAGCTTTCTTTAAAGATAGACTTTTGCTTGAGAATATTCTACTTATTACGGAGCTGGTGAAAGACTATCACAAAGAATCAATCTCCTCAAGATGTGCGATAAAAGTTGACATTTTTAAAGACTTTGTAAGCGATGCATTTTCCTGATCGCTTCATCAATTAGATATATATGTGTATGTCGACTGCTTTGTTTTCAGTTTGTATTAACAGGGATCTAGAGGGATTTTTTGGTAGCGAAAGAGGCTTGCAATAGGGTATTCTTTATCTCCATACCTCTACGTTGTTGCTAGCAATGTGCTCTCTATACCGTTGAATAAAGCGGCTAGAGTGGGTTTATTTGGTTATCATCCAAAGTGTAGCAAAGTGGAGGTTGCCCACATAACCTTTCCGAACAATATTTTGGTTTTTTCAGATGGGAAGCCATCATCAATTGGAGGTATTGTGGAAGTTGTTAAAAAAATATGCACGATTATCAGGTCTGACTATAAATGCTGCAAAATCCTCAATTTTTACTGGGGGAATAAATGAGGCCAATATGATTCAAGCTGCTCTAGAGGAGGGAATATAATGTAATTATTTACCAGTTTGAAATCTTGGCTTGACTCTTAACCACAAAAACGATGACTCAATCTTTTGCAGGACAAGTACAACTCATCAAATCGGTAATTCATAGCATCTCAAATGTTTGGTGCTTGCTTTTTCGATTACCAAATAACTGTCTTCAAGAGATCAAGAGTTTATATGGTGCTTTTCTTTGATCACATAAAGGCAAGGTTTCTAGGGATGATGTTTGTTACCCTAAGGAGGAGGATGGGTTGGGTTTACGGAAACTTTGGGACACATCCATGTATTTCGGGCTCAGCCTTATATTGAAATTATTTGCAAGTACGAGATCTCTTTGGATTGGTTGGACTAGGGAGTATTTTCTAAAGCAACACTCATTCTGGTCAGTTAGAAAAGGAACACTGGGGTCTTGGGTTTGGAGAAAACTCCTAAAGCTTTGAAACCAAGCAACAGAGTTCATATGTTGGGAGATCAATGATGGATCAAGTGCATTTTTGTTGTAATACATGGCTGACATGTGAACAAATAACAAATCACAAAGGCGGTACAGATCCTCTAAAATGAGGGGTTCTAGAGCATTGCACAGTAGCAGAGGTGGTAAATGACACACAATGGAAAGTTTGTAGATCCCGTATAACAAGCGAGCTTTTTACCCTCAAATTCAAACATGTGGGCGCAAAATGAGCAGAGAACCATGTCTAAAAGAAATCACAGACCCAATACGTTTAGTCCAAGTCCCTAATGTAGCTACGAGACCTAATACACCTCTTTGGCGTCATGCAACTGATGGCTTCAAGCTGATCTTCTCGACATGTCACACATGGGAGCATAACAGGCAGATTCGTGAAATGGTATCATGGTTTAATACAGTCTGGTTCATTCCTTGCTACATTTTTACTACTTGGCTCGTGTTAAGGATCGTCTCGCAACAGGATCACGGACGGACAGCCAGCTAAGAAATTCACCAACTGTGTATTCTCTGTGGTGAGCCCAATGGAACTAGAGACCATCTTTTTATGTTTTCCTGTACTCATTCTTGGTGTGGTGAGAACTTACCCATCGAATCCTTGGGCATAAATCAACACCAGATTGGCCTAATACACTTTGCATTCTACGTTGGAAACATCTTAAGAACTTCGACAAGATCATTATTTGGTTAGTGTTTCAGTCTTCAATATATCATATATGGAGAGAGAGATAAGCGAACATGATGGAGGACGCATTACTTATACAACAATGGTCAACTTAATAAGTAAGATTGTTCGGGATCACATCACATCTTTGCACTACTCACCAGACAACAAAAATGGAGGATGGCTGGAATGTTGGATTGTCACAAGGCATATTGTAACACCCGTCTCCTTGATCCTTTGAGACGGCATGCTACCCGTGTTACTAGATCTTTTCTATTATTTGATTCCTCTGAAAACTCTGTCAGCAAACATACTTTCTAGGATACTTTTCTTTATTAAAATCCACTAAAAATAAATTCTTCTTAAAACATCTCGAGAAAACCTTGAGAATCTAACATAAACTGTAGTACATCTAATCAACAAATAAATTAACTAAATTACCCAAGATCCTCGAAACTAACACCAAAAGTGATACGGACTTGCACTCATGGTCTTTAACCTGATGTGAAAAGGAAAAGAAAATGGTGAGTAACGAATTAATCAGTAAGAAGGATCCCGCCTACCCACCAGACACATTATAACATTTTCTAGACCTACACAAATTTCAGACAAGCAAAGGAATAAACCATCAAACATACATCACATGCATCATTGTCAAGCTATAACACACACAAATCACATTTCTTCTTAGAAAGACAATCACCTTACTAGACATAGTCTCACACTTAGAGCAAGGCCTTAGTGGCATAAATACTTCCACACCCATAGTAAGGCCCTTAGTGGCTCAACTACTCCCACACTTTGAGGAAGGCCCTTAGTGATTCAATTAGTCCCACACGCAGGCTCGTCACCCCTTTCATCTCTTCTAACTTTCTTATATTACCTAATTATTCTCATCTTAGAATGCTTATCATCAAATCATGTAATATCATAACTTATCATATTATCAATTCAAGCATCATCAATCAATTCAAATCAAACATATTTAACTTAAACAAGCAATTTAAACCTAAACATTGTGAGTCTTGAAGCATAATAGTTGATATGTTTTGTTTTTAATGTATTTTTACTTAGGTTCAGTATGTGTTTTGGAGTCATTTTCCTTGTTTTTAAGAGTTTTGTCAGGTATAAAGTTGCTTGGAAGAAGTTCTAGCCACTTGGAATGAAGTTGGAGCAAAGGAGTAAAATGTAGTCGACTGGAGTGTTTAGATCAATAAATCCCCATTCGGATCAATCGATCCGTCATACTAAGGATTAGTCGTGAGTTTCTAGATTGATCAATCCATCATCCAAAGATTTGGCTGGGTATTTCCGGATCGGTCGATCTCATCTAGATCGATCCATCCATCATCCTAAGACATTTTCGTGAAGTTTTAGATCGACCTGAAGAAGCCAAATCGATCATTCCAAGTTAGAACAATCGATACAACCTTAGATCAGTCGATCCCACACATGAAGATGCAGAATTATGTAGAGACGTAAAATTTTTCATTCACTGAAGCCTTCCCACCGATGGATTAAGATACAGTTTGGACACAAATTATATCTTTGGTTTATCTTGCATTTGGAAGTAGTTTGAAGTCAATCCAACAGGGTGATCAAAAGTTATGCCAGTTTTTGTGAACACAATCCAGTCTGGCTAGCAGATAAAGCAGACGCATAGCCAAATGGCCGTGAGAAACCAGATTGATCGATTCAGATACAGCCTAAAAATCCTGTCCGGGAAAAAATAAATATTACTTTCTTTTCCTAATTGGATTAGGATTTGACTTAGACGACTTATGCCCTATAAATTCTAATTTTTATACAATTGTTTAGGCATCTCTTATCCTTTACATCTCTTTACAAGCATTATCTTACATTGAGATTCCTTGACTCTTTTGGTTATTTTTATATTGGATTATTATGAGTTCTTCATCAAGCTTTGGTTGTTCATCCATTTCCATAATTGAATAGTTCTCTACTTAGGTTTAGGGTTTCCAAAGGGATTATGAATTATTGAACTAGACATAGATAAAAAATCATCTTATTATACCTTCTTCTATTATTGTTCTAATTGCTTAGACTAGATTGAGCACCTAGTTTATGATTTTAGGTTTAACCTAATCTCTAAAATCTTATAAGTTGATGGATAGAACATAGGTGAGTGTATTGTCCTCAGGTTAACGAAAGCTGATGATATTGCGATACGTGAACATATTGAACCTCATCGTTATTGCTTGTTTAGAATTCGAATTTCAAACGACAGTTAGATACTTAGGTTGCTAGATAAAATAATTGATGCCACAATAGTGGATTAGTTATACAATTATGTTTGTGTTTAAGATAGGTGCTTAATCCATTTCGTGAATAATTGTCTGGTTCAAGATCTGTGATTCTCGAGAAATTCCCTTGACCTAACGTTTTTATTTTTTGATTCACATTGCTATTTACTTTTCATTTCTTTATTGAGTTTTTAATCAACAACCAAATCTTTTTTCGTCTTAGCTTAACTTTTTATTCTATAAGAATTGTAGTGAAACATTGTTCTTGTGGATTTGATCCCTACATTACTACAAACATTTGTTGTGCACTTGTTGTAGTTTATTTATGGTTTAAAACATGTTTATCAAGTTTTTGCCGCCATTGCCGGGGACCAATTGTTGCCTTTGAATCTAAGACTGAAGCTTAGTTTAAGATTTACTAATTATGTTCTAACTTTGCTTGTTTTTTACTTTTAATTGCATGCAAAGGAGAATGATGGTTCTGAAGATATCTTGCATCTCACTAATCAAGAGCTAGCAAGAACAGAGCGTACTAACAACTGAGCAAGGAAAGAAAAGTCAAAACTAGCCAACATGGGCGATAACATTGACATCAACGCACTCGCTGATGCTCAAGCTGTTGTAGTTGTTCAACTCCAAGATTTACAACAGCAGTTGCATCAACAACAACAACAGCAGCAAGCTCAGTAGCATACTATTAGGGATGTTGACATTCCTTATACGTTATATCAGAACAGAGCTGCTATCTATCCACCAGAGATTGCATAACATGATTACGAGATCTAGTCTCAGCTCATTGCATTGGTGAAGCAGCATCTCTTCCATGGGTTATCGGCTGAGAATCCAATGGATCAGATTGAGAACTTGAGGAAATCTGCAGCATAACAAAATCTAATGGGGTACCCGCTGATTATCTTAGATGTAAGTTGTTTTCTTTCTCTTTTGTGGACAAGGTTTTGAGGTGGCTTAAGTCTTTACCCGCTGGTTCTTTGAGGTCTTGGGCTGAATGCAGAGCTGCTTTCCTATACCACTTTTACACTAAGTCTAAGACAGCCGCTTTGCAGAATAAGATTGCTACCTTTGGAAAACTTTCCGGAGAGTCCTTCTAGATTCTTGGGAGAGATTCAAAGAGTATCGCAGAGGGTGTCCTGGGTATTCAGAGGAGCAAAATCTTAGTATCTTCTATGATGGAGTCGATTGGGATTACAAGAATGCACTCAATGTTGCGAGTAACAAGGATTTCATGACTCAGTGTATCACATGAACGTACAAGTTTATAGAGAATTTGGCTGCAAGTTCCATCAACCATTTTCTTGAGTATGATCGGTCTAGGAAGGTTAAAAACTATGACTCTCCAAAGATTGAGGAGCTGACTGTTAAGGTACATATGTTGTTTAAGGCTAATCAACGAGGTGTTAATCTTTGTGAAGATGGATCAGATGCGGTTTGTTTCCAAGGCATCACTGAAGGACATAATGATGAGTCTAGGGATGTTAACTATGTTTAAGGACAGGGGTATGTGCAGAACAGAAGCTTCAATCAGAATTACAGAAAGCATCACAATCTATCCTACCGGAGCATAATGTCAAGAATCCATAACATCAGGTTTATCCGTAGCAAGGACAACAATTCCAGCAACCTTCAAACTCTACAAATGATTCTCAAGGAGAATTCAAGGCTTTCATGCAATAACTCCTTGTTTCTTAACAAAAATCTGCAAATGAGATCAACGCAAAAGTGGACGCCACGTATATCGACAACAAGGAGTCCTACCTGCAAAGGGGGACTAAATCAGAGATCTGGAAAAGGCTATAATGGCTCACTGGTAAGTATTTATTTTATGGTTATTTTACTTTAGATTTATCATTATGCTATTTTTGCGTTTGTCGTGCCCTTCTTAAGATCTATTTTCACACCAAGAAGGTGTGAAGGAAGTCTGAGAGAGGGTACTGGCTGGGACTAATGCGGTTTATTTTTTTTGGTTTTATTTTGATTTTTTGAGTTGTTTTATTGAGTCAAACATAGGAATATTATCTTGTTGTTTTTGGTTTTCATCTTGTGTTGACTAAATTTCCACATACTTCTAGTAGTGATTATTCTCAGCATAGGAAGATTGGAAACACCATCGGTGGATCAACTTACCTTAAGTTCCCTATCCTCTAGAAATCTGATTGATCTAACGTTGGTTCTATCTTATAGGACCTTTAACATGACTTAATTTCTCACTTAAGGGCTTGATATCGCACAAAGATCACAACATTCGAGTTCTATTCCACATTTTCCACCACTCTCTTCAGAATTTCGAATGGCCAAGCTCATCTTTAGTTTGGTACTACACCTTAACCTTATCCTTTCATTGAAACCACATGTCTTCTATCTCATCACTATCATGTGCAATCAAGTGCAAAAACTACAGAGTATGTGGACTGACACACCTCTTTGTTTCAAGGATCTCTAGTAAGTCTAATGCTCTCTTTTACTTAGAATGATATTGGTTGAGTTTGTCTTTGGTGCATGTATTGTATGAATAGGACCTGTTTCGGCTTGCCTTTTAAGAGAAAACAAAAAAAAAGAAAAAAGAAAGACGAGAAGGGAAAGAAGATAAAGAAAGAACTAGGATAAAGTCTTTATTGAGTTTAATGTTTTATATTCACCATTACAACTCGTTTAGGACATTTACAGAGCTTTTACAAAGATTTTAAGGTTCAAGGGGTTGTGTATCAATATTTGGTTTTTGTCTCATTGTGATTTTGTGCCGTGATTTGCATCATCTTTATCATTAGAGAACCTAAACACTTCACCCACCATCAAACTAGCCATCCATTCCAAGTCCTTGTTGTGATTGATAATCCCTTTGTGAAACTACACTTTACAAGAGAAATCAATGATTGTTAAAGAGTCGACAATGAAGATTTCAGAGATTCCTTAGGATTCCGGGTATTGGAGGATAGAGGAAACCCATGCGACCTTGGTAACTCAATCTACCAACCGCAAGGTCAAAGGAGTTGCTACGTACAATTTGGGAGCAACGAGCAAGATTTCCTAGGAACAACAACTTGTAAGTTAATTTTTTTCTAATTTTTATTTCAATTCATTAACATTTTTTGGCTTTTTCATTTTCCAGTTTCTGAAAGATGGTGTGTGTCTTTCACATATTGTGTTGCTACAAGATGCACACACCAACCGAAAGATGGGTCAAATACAAAATCTAATTGCTCTAGAGATCGTCGAGAATGTGACAAGGATAGGTGATGAGTTTTTCCGATCCCAACAGGTTGTTGCAGGAACTCCTCCGTGCACCGAAGTTCCGTTCGAGAAGATCAACGACTTCGTATCTCAATTAAGTAACATTTAGTTTTTTTTTACTTATTATCGATTTTTATTTTTAATTTATATAAGTTTCATTTCATTTGTTTCGCAAGTAACTCCAAAGTCCAGAAGTCGCATTTTTGGACTTCCACAGAAGTATCATTCATCGCCACCTTCGACTACTTCAAGGTTTTACGGCGATCCTGAGCTTATAGCACAACTCGAGGAAAAGACTGCTGAAATCGAAGCTTTGAATACCAAGATTGAAACCATCGAAGAAAAGACGGTTGAACGGGTCCAACAAATAGAAGAAGAGTGATGAGCAGATAATGAAGAACTCCAAACAATGCAAGCGTGGATGGATGCTTTCTTTGTTCGTTTCCGCAACCGCCACTGTATAATTAAAATTTTGTTTTTTTAAAATTTTTGAATACATTTTATTTTCATTTTAATAATTTTAATTTTAATTTGAATTATAATTAAATTTAAAATATATTTTCAAATTAATTTCATTTAATTTTAATTTAATTTCTCTAATTAAAATTTAATATTTTAAAAATTAAATAAAATATGAATCCATCGGAAATACGTCCGTCGGAAACACGTTCATCGTACATCCGTCGGTTCACTCATCATAAATGACATCGACGAATTTCTGTCGAATATCAGGCGGACGAGTTTCCGACGGATATCAGATGTCATATTATTGACGGATTTCTAATGGATATTAGATGCCAGAAAACCATCAAAAATCTGTCAAAATTACCAACGGATTTCCGAAGTGTCTTTCATTTTTGACCATCTAGATCAGATGGCCAAATCCGTCTCTATGTTTTTTTGTAATAGAATTATGATCGGACTATACCTTGGATTGAAAAGACATAAATTCATGTGGCTTTCTTGCAACGAGATCTAAACTGACCTACCTAGAACCCAACATAAATCTTCTTCGTTTGGCCGAAAATCACTCGACAAAACTCCAACTCTAGACAGTTTCTTTTCTTCTTCTTCTACAGAATCAGATCAAAACCACTTGGAGATAAATCAAGACGACTTAACTCGCATTAGAAGCAACCAGAACCAAAAAAATTTTGAATATATTTTTTGAATATTTTGTTAAACTATATTTAAATAATTTTTTTATAATATATGTGAAGGTTTTATGGAAATTTTTAAAGAACAAATGTTTTTAATAAATCAAAAATGATTGTTTCGTTAAAACCAAAACTGAAAAATTCAATTGAGACAAAACCAGTTTTTGATAAAAAGAATACAACATATTTTTAAAATAACTAAAAATCTATAAGAAAAAATAGATAAATGAAAAAGCTGAAGGTGCTAAGTAACAGTAACTATTGTTGGATCTGTTGATGATGGTCTGGTGATTGGTGATGATCGATGATGTCGGTGGTGATGATCGGAGGTGACGTAGTGATTGATGATGATGAACGTGATGACAAAACTCAACGACACAAACGGTGGTGATTGATGATGATAAAATAGGAGATGGTGATGAGAGAATGATGATGAAGCTTCATATATGAGATGTGTCTTCAGGGCGGCGCTGGAACGATGAAGTGAAAATGGTGATATAAGCGCTTATATACTACACGTCATATATATATATTGGGTCTAATGGGTCTCACACCCACTCCCTAAGTCCCTCACCCAACTCTGTTTCTGAATTAAAAGTTAATGATCTGTTTCTAGCTAAAGTTGTATCGTGCACATATTACTCTTAATAAATTTAACCTTTCAAAAAAAGATTTTGTATAAGAATATTTTCATAATTATAATAACACTAGTTATCTGTTTTCAGTAAAAAAATAATAAATTTAGTATAAGATATAATTTGTTTTTAAATAATTGTATAATATTATCATTATATATATATATATGTAAATTAAAATTATTAAAAGTATGTAATTCAAGTAAAACATAATTTACAAAAACAGTAAATATAGTTATGTTAATATAATATATATATATATATATATTAACTGAAGATAAGTGAATTAATTGAATTAATATTGGTTCACATTTATGAAAAATTGTTTAGTTCACATTTGTTAGTTTTGTTTTTTTTGTTAAAATTTTTGTTAGTTTTGTTGACAGGTAACATGTCGACCATCGCAGTCGGGGCAGTTCCAAATGCGACCGCCGCCGTAGCTCTGATTTCTTGCCTTTTATATGAGATACAAGCGTGTGTGCTGCAAAGACCAGGAGATTCTTTGTATTTTTCAAAATATTTTGAGAGATTTTTTTATTTTGATATTTGATATTTGATTTTGCTTTCCTATAGATATTTGTCACTGGATCAGAGAACCGGTTTAGATCATGAACCGAATTATCGCATCAGTTAAATTAAGGCATAAGAAAAATCCAGAAAATGAAATCCAGAAAATATTTTGTGGTTTCCTATTTTCTTTATGAACAAGAAAGACAATTTTCTAAAGGAAAAAAGAAATTCAAATCTTCTTTCAAGTTGCAAGGCTTCATAATTCATCATCCAGAAAGTAAAGCAAACACAAAGAGAAACATAGAGAGAGTCTTAGGTTTTAAGATTCTCGGGTGTTTTAGTTTCGAGGGATATTTTACGGGTAGATTTTTGGTTCTTGTTTTTTTTCTTAATCTCGAGTTTGGGGTCCAGAATCTCGATTTCATGGCACATCATTAGGATAATTTTATTTTTTCGTGAGGTACTTATCACAAGAACACAAGATTGGTGAGAAGTAGATTTAAGAGAGATTGTAAAACAATAAACTTACAAATGATCTTCTAGTGGATGTTTGTGAGCTCGACTCACACGAAACGTACTCTATAGTTTGAGAGGAACTAGTTAAATTTCTGTGTCTTCATTAGTTAGTTAATCGCATTAACAAGAAAAACTAATCGAACTAAAACCTTACAAGTGGTATCAGAGCATCCAAGACAAGCAGAAAACGTTTTACAATAGGTTATGCAATTCCTAAAAGTCATCCAGAATAGGAGTTTGTGTGATTATAGTTTCTATCTGAAACGGGATAGTCATGGAGAGTAACTCTATAAGGTATGACGTTGAGATGTTTGATAGTAAAAAGGATTTTGGTCTATAGAAATACAAGATAATGTGCCAGTTGGAGTTACTCGGTTTAGACTCTTATCTTAAGGAAGATAATCCAGCTACTTCAGGTAAAGACAATCCCTCAGATATAGAAAAAGGGATAACAACAACATTAGCTAAACTAAAGGTTGAGATGGATCCAACACAGCAAGAAAAGGAGAAGAGAGCTAAAAACACGATTTGTATGTGCCTAGGTGATGTGTAACTACGGAAGATCATGAAGGAAAAAACAACTCTAATTATCTGCCAAGCTTTGGAAAGGGATTATCAATCCAAATCTCAAGCCAACCGCATTTATTTGAAGCAGAAGTTCTCATGTTTCAAATTTGAAGAAAACAAAAGTATTGAGTACAATCTTAATATTTTCTTGAAGATGATCAATGACTTGGCCAGCTTAAATATCAACATCTTTAATGAGGATCAAGCTATAAAAATTATATCTGCACTACCAGATCCTTATGAAGCTCTAAGGGATACACTCAAGTAGGGATCTAGGAAGACTCAGACTCTAACCATTGATGATGTTACCAGTTCTACTTATTCAAAAGAGATTGAGCTGAAGGAGAAGGGGCTCTTAAAGATAAAAACCAACTCTGAAGGCCTCTTTGTAAGCAGAGGAAGAACTGACAACAACAAAAATGGACAATGAGGCAACCGGATCAAGAGTAAGGATAAGAGATCTAAGTCAAAACAGATGAATTAAGCCAAGAAAAAAGAATGTTGGGTATTCGGGAAAGAAGGAAACTTCAAGGCTGAATATTGGCATTATAGGTTTGGACAAATGAGTCTAAAGAATATGAACATTCTTGGCAAATAATGTTATCTAGACTCAAAGAAAGTACACACACTGGACTTTTGTGAGGAATGTGTACTAAGCAAATCACACAAGCAAATCTTTTTGGAAGCTAAGCACACGTCAACAAGCATTCTAGACTATGTGCATAGTAATTTGTGGGGATCTGTCTCCGATGAGGCAAGTTTATCAGGTTACAAGTATTTTCTAACATTCATTGATGACTATTCAAAGAATGTTTGGATCCGGTTCCTAAAAAGCAAAGAAGAAATATTTGAGAATTTCTCTGAGTTGAAAACTCTGGTTGAGAATCAAACAAAGAAGACTTTAAGTGCTTAAGGACAGAGAATGGTCTGGATATCTGCAACCAGCAAATGGATAAACTATGCAAAAAAACCAGAGACGAAGGACATACACTTACAATCCACAACAGAATGGAGTATCAAAAAGGATGAACCGGATAATATCTGATAAGATAAGGTGCATGTTGGTTGAAACCTGGTTAGAGAAGAAGTTCTGGGCAGAAGCTGCAGCCACTACAGTCTATTTGATAAATAGAACTCCTACTGCTTCATTAAATTTCAAGATTCCAGAAGAAGTTTAGTCTGGAGATAAGGTGAACTACAACAATCTCAAGAGGTTTGGTTGTGTTGCATACGTGCATATACAGCAAGACAAACTAAGTCATAGAGCTGTTAAGGATTTCTCATGAGATATCCTTAAGGTACTAAAGATTACAGGATATGCTTACCAGAAGAAGAAAAATGTACTATCAGTAGGAATGTGGTCTTCGACTAAGAGAAGCTGTAGAAGAAAAGGAAAAATGAAAAGAAACCTAAAGCCAAAAGAGGATGAAGATGAAGAAAGATAATAATGTCACAGTTCAAAACTCCTCGGATCAAGGTGGAGCTGTTTCAGAAGAGGATGAAGATGAAGAAAGCACCAGTCAAGGTGGAGCATCTTTAGGTACAGAAACTGAAACAAGGAGTGTAGCAGAAGAGGAATCTAATGCAGATGAGGTTCTGGGAGAAGCTGAAGCAAAAGTATGATTCACTTGATGGTTATCTACTCACAAGAGATAAAGTAAGACGAGGAAACATACAACCTCCACAGAGATATGGAGGTTCCTCACATTTTGTGGCCTATGCACTACCTTGTACAGAAGACCTGGAACTAGATGAGCCCCAAACTTTGGGAGAAACTAAAAGGAGTAAAAATGGAAAAATTGGGAGCAAGCTATGATAGAAGAAATAAAGTCTATGGATAAAAATGAAACTTGGGAAGTTTTTCTAAGCCTAACAAACAGAAGAAAATCGGGTGTAAATGGATCTTTAAGTTAAAGGAAGGCATTCCTGGAGTGGAAAAACCTAGATACAAAGCTAGGCTAGTAGCTAAAGGATTTACACAGGTTGAAAGAGTTGACTACAATGAGATATTCTCACCAGTTGTTAAACATGTTTCCATACGGATCATGTTATCGATTGTGGTGAATTTCATCTAGAATTAGAGCAACTGGACGTCAAGACTGCTTTTCTACACGGCACACTAGATGAAGTCATCTATATGAATCAACCAGAAGGTTTCATAGAGAAAGGTAAAGAAGACATGGTTTGTCTACTAAAAAAGTTTGTCTACGGATTAAAGCAGTCTCCTAGACAATGGAACCACAAGTTTAATAACTTTATGAAGTCACATGGGTTTCACAGAAGCACCAATGATCAGTGTGTTTATCACAAAGGATCAACCATTAATGAACATGTTAAAAGTTTGAGAGTTGCGTAAAGCTTGGAAGCATCCATTAAAGATGGCAACAAGATTTCAAGGTTCGTCAGAACAGGTGAGGCTGGACCAGACGACAGAAGTGGAGATTTGTGGATATTTGTCATTGGGTCAGGGAACCGGTTCTGATCATGAACCCGAGTTATCGCATCAATTGGACCATAAAAGAATCCAGAAGATGAAGCCCACAAGATATTTTATGGTTTTCTATTTTCTTTAGGAATAAGAAAGACAATTTTCCAAAAAGAAAAAAGAAATTCAAATCCTCTTTCTAGTTGGAATAGGTGGTCTCAAGGTACTATATAAAGAGAGACAATGCTTCATAATTTATCATCAAAAAAATAAAGCAAACACAAACAGAAACATAGAGAGAGTCTTAGATTTTAAGATTCTCGCGTGTTCTAGTTTCGAGAGATGTTTTACGGATGGGTTTTTGGTTCTTGTTTTTCTTCTTAGTCTCGAGTTTAGGGTCCAGAATCTTGATTCCATGGCACATCATCAGGATAGTTTTGTTTTTGCGTGAGGTACTTATCACAAGAACACAAGATTGGTAAGAGAGAAACTTAAGTGAGATTGTAAAACAATAAACCTACAAGTAATCTTCTAGTGGATGTTTATGAACTCGACTCACACAAGACGTACTCTCTAATTTTATAATAACTTGTTAAATTTCCATATGTTCATTAATTAGTTAATCGCATTAATTAGTTAATCGCATTAATAAGACAAACTAATCGAACTAAAAATTTACATTTCCTTTTTTGGTTAGTTTAGTTATAACATGTTACAAAAAAAAAACCCATGTTGACATATCAAGATGCAAATAATGACTTTACTTGCGTTAAAACGAATGTCTTCTTAATCAGAGCATAACTTGCTTAAATATTCTCTCCCCAGAATCATGAGATCCAGTGGTTTAAGGAGAGAAAATGGATACAAAATCAATGGACAAACTCATATGAAAATCAAATCCACAAAACCAATTAACAAAACTAATATGAATCACAAATTGTTAGTTCTTGGGAGAGACAGATATAGTGTCTTTGTTATTTTAGGGCCTGTTCCTTATTATAAGAAGTTCTTTATAAGAAAAAAGTTTTTGTTTTTGCTTATCGAGAATGGAGATCAGTACATAAGCACAGTTTTGCTTACTGAGGCACATAATGTTGGGAATGCGGCGAATACCCTTACAAGACACCCCAAACTCTTTGCAAATAATTCCATCACTTTGAAACATAATAAAACCACAGTAAGAGCTCTCTAAGTATCTATATAATAATTAGGGATGATATATAGTCTTACTAAAGTTAAAAATAAAATTTTTGTTGTTAGCAGTAAATGCCAGATGAGATCTCACATCATATAACCAGCAAAAAGCCACCACATCTATCATAATTCTCCTAAAGAGATTTTACATTCAAAAGCATATTAAGACTTTTGAGTATCCATTTAGGTACCAAAATAGTCTGAAAGTAGAACGTTAACATACAAAATGATTGTGGTTTTCCTTGGCAAATTGGAATATTCCTTACTTTGAAAATCACTACCAATATAGTATACTTTTTACCCCATGTGCAAAATGACTTAACATGTCAGGTAAGTTAAAAAGTTTCGTTGTTTATCTGAAGAACAATGGCTAGAGATTCTGGGGTCCAAGACTTAAAAATGTATTTTATTTGATATTTTTTTCATATTAACAAGTTAGTCAAAATTTTACTGTATGATAACAAATAATATATTGGGAGTGGCTCTAAGATAACAAAGTGTTATACATTTCAAATCAATGATCTAAATATTCTAATGGGTCAAAATCTAGAGTGGCCAAAAAATGGTGAACATATTAGACGGAGATTTGTTTTTGGAAAATTTGAAATCTAAATTTGAAATATTTTTGAATGATGTGAATGTTCAAACTTTTTCTATAACATGTTTTTGAGAAACTTTTTCCTCAAAGCAACTCCAACAAAATTCTATAACACCAAATTTGATGTAACATATCTTCCAACGAAACTGTAAAAGTTGCACCATTATGGTGTGATTTTCTTTTTTGCTACAGTATTACACCAAAGTTGCACCATTTGGTGTAACACTGTAGCGATGCTATAATTTTTTTTTTTTTAATTTAATTTTTTTTTCTTTTTTTAGTAGAGAGTGGCATGAGGTATGTTTTTTTTCGTGTTTAGAATATTTTTTTTTTGTAGTTAGATTTTAGGATATAGTAAAGTTTGGATTGATTTGAGATTTTTAATATAATATTTGGTGTTATGGTTGGAGATGAAAATATTTTTAGTGTTAAAATTACACTAAAATAGTGTAAATTTTACATTAAAATAGAGTTGATGGTTGGAGATGGCAGGATGAAAAGTTTATAAAAGCTAAGTTGACATTGACTTCACTCCACTTATCTGAAATTTTTTTAAAGAAAAAGCTAATATATGAATACAAAAAAAAGAAATAACTACAATACACAATTCTTATATTACGGACGTAATGTCCACTCCACTATCTTAATTCTAATGATATTAGTTTGAATTATAAAATAGTTATTTCTTATCAATTGCAAATTGTACTATTGTTTTAGTTAGAAAGTTTTGATTAGGTGGTCATTTGACTTTCTTTGATTATATTATTGTATTCTCTCATGATTTTTTTCTCAAGCTATTTTGATATCTTTCTTTCTCATGAAAGAAAAGACATGTTGCATGTTTTAACGAAAAATACTCATTATGTGATTCTCTATAAAAAGCGGAAGATTGCTGCAGAACGGCAGAAGATATTTTTTTCTGCAGACACGTATGCTTACTGTTTAAACCAAAAAACAAAAGCTGTTGAAGTTTGGAAGAGATTATGTTGAGAAGATATTGCTATTGGTGTGACAAACACAAAACAAACATTTCTGCAAAAATAAGACATCCATGATTAAGGGAGAGTAAATTGATTTTACTTGTTATCTATAATTTATGTTTTGAGATAAATTTATTAAAATTTATGTAAAAGTTTTAATATATCTTATACTTGTAATTTTAAAGTAATCTAATAAACGTATTTGCAGCCGATAACAAGTGATTGGTTTTCAAACCAACCGATATCTAGTGATTGATTTTTCAAACCAACCGATAACTAATTATATCTCGTATTGTTATGTTATTCTTTATTGTTTGATTTATTTCTGCACTTTAATTATAATATAGTCTCCTATAAAAATTATTTGGTATCAGAACAGATCATTTTAGTCAATAATTGTATATTTTGCAAGGAAAAAGATCAAAGGATGCTAGATGAGATTGTCACAAAAGTGGAGATGGATGAAGACGTTACGGAGTTTGACGGCTCAAGGATCAAGGTGTAGTACTCAGTGAACAAATAACATGTTCACACGGGAGCAACTGAATTTACAGGGAGGATTTTCTTGCTTTATTTAATGTATTTTTGACAAGTTTAAATTTCAAATATGTGGAGATAGTGCTCGTTTTTATTATTACATGTTTTTCTTAAGATTATGATTATTGCATGTGTTTATATTTTCATGATAGTTTTGATTTTGTAAATCCTTTGCTGATTTATTTGGAGTTTATAAAGAGTTAACAAATGTTTTAACATGCGCAAAATTTCTTATAGGTTTGCTAATCAATGATTTGAATTTATAGATGTTTACTGTATAAAATAACGTAATCACAATGTTATTAACTTATAGATGTTTACTGTATATTGTAAAAAAGGGGTAAATTGTAGAATTTTGAGATAATCATATTGCTGTTATTTTATTTGATTTTGATTTGCTAAATTATAAAGAAAAAATAAAAGTGATTTTAAAATTCTCTCTCGGGCACCATTAAGACTATCTCCATAGTAGAACCTCTAATGGGGTATTTAACAATATATTTAATATGTTTTACCATTAACTTAAGTTTAGAACCCTATTAATATTTATTAATTTATTTCATCTCCACTGGTTAGAACCCTATAGGGGTTCTTAAGAATTAAAAGTTGATATTTTTAAAATTATTTTATTTTAAATATAATTTATTTGGTTAAAAATTTTAAATATACTATATTTTATAAAGTTAAAAATATAATGCATTTCATGAAATTTTAAACATAGATCATATAAAAACAATTAAAACATAATATTGCAAATCATATTATGAAAAAAACGTAAGATGATATAGAACATATAAAAACATGATTACACACGTAATTAACTCAGTTGTAATCTTCATTTGAGCCAAATTTATGCCATTTATGCTCAAGCAAATCAGGTTTCAATTGTTGATGTATTGTTCTATCACGAACTCAATTTCGCATGCCCATAATATTGCCGAGATTTGTAGGCATATCTGTAGAATACGTGAAATCCACTTGCGAAGTTCTGTTTCCTTCTCCTTGTTGAAACTCTGATACATCAAACTGAGTGTAGCCATCTCGCTCGTCTTCTACTATCATATTGTGTAGTATGATACATGCTCTCATAATCTTTCCTATTTTTACCTTATCCCAAATCAGAGTTGGGTTTTTTACAATGGCAAAGCAAGCTTGCAAGACTCCAAAAGTAAGCTCGACATCTTTCCGGAAAGATTCTTGACATGTAGCAAATAACGATGCCTTCGGACCTTGTGGAAGTGGAATTGATTGGATAAAAGTTGCCCATTTCGAATAAATACCATCTGTGAGAGAGTAAGCCAAATGATACTCGCGTCCATTGACAAAGTAATTCACTTTTGGAGCTCGACCTTGTAATATATCTTCAAAAACTGGTGAGCGATTAAGAACATTGATATCGTTTAGGGTACCTAGAGATCCAAAAAATGTGTGCCAAATCCAGAGATCATGTGAAACTACAGCTTCTAAAACGAGTGTTGGTTTTCCAGCTCCACGTGTATATTGCCCTTTCCATGTGGTGGGGCAATTTTTCCACTTCCAATGCATACAATCGATGCTTCCTATTATCCCGGGAAATCCGCGTATCTCTGCAACATCAAGTAACCGCTGAAGATCCTCTAGTGTGGGTCTTCTTAGGTACACATTTCCGAACAAAGATATTATTCCTTTGACAAAATTTTCCAAGCATAGGGTCGCAGTACTTTCACCGAGCCTGAGGTATTCGTCAACCGCATCTACCGCACAACCATATGCCATCATACGAATTGCTGCTGTACACTTTTGTGTTCCAGAGAGACCAAACCTTCAGGTAGCATCCCTTCTTTGTTGAAAGTATGCATGAACAATGACTTCCTCATTCTAAAACGTCGTCGGAATATAGAAGTATGGTATGTTGCATCTTCACTGAAATAATCTATCCATAAGCGGTTGTGTCCTTGTTCGCGTTGTCTTTCAATATAGGCCTGTTTTTTATTTGACTTGGTTGCCTTCTGACGATCACCATAATCATCAAAAATATTATTGAATGCTTATTGAATGCTTTATCAAATTGGTCATCTAGTGAATGCCCAAAAGAATTTAGAGAAGAAGATGTCATTTTATGTGTGTAATTTTAGTGTAGAGTTTTAAAATAGGTTTGTTGTTGGGAAAGAGGCAGAAACGAAGGATTTATAAAGAATGGGACGCTGGGAAAGAGGCAAAGAAATAAAATTTTAACTTGTATAAAATCAAACCAAAAAACAAAAAATTATAAATCAAAATTGTGGTGTCGGTAGAACAAAACAAACAAGATACTATGCCAAGGTAATGTCGGTAGGAATCTCCAAATATCTTTCTTGATTTTTGTTTTTTTTTGTTTTAATTTAATCCCTGGAGTTACATGATTAAGAAAATGTCGGTAGGAAAGTGTGTATAAAAGTTTGGTAAATGAAATAAATGCGGTGGCTAGAAATACAAATTATCACCACTCTCCTTATATAAAAAATCTCATTCAACAACTACTCACTTATTGATTTAATTAATTACTCTTGACCTCGTTTCTAGAAGTGAATATGGTCGTGTCTTCTTAATGGTGAAAAATAGAATGGACGACTAGAATTTACTAAAAATTGGCTATGTATAAGTTATGAAATTATGTGTATGGATGTAATGGAAGATTTAAAAGTATATGGTTAGATGAGCTTACGTTACTGTTTTCTTTTCTTCATCTGTAACCATTTTTTTCCTGCTCTCAGACATGATCAAGAAGTTTCCTCAAGCTTAACAAGAAGTTTATTATGTTCAGGGTTAAGATATCATTTACATACAAGATTCCAAAAAAATGCAAGGCATGAGGGATTCACAATGTTTTCCTTACAAACTACTCGAACACGGAACCTTCCATATGTTTTGGAGAAGACATATGGATTTTTAGCAATGGAAATGGTGTGAGACAATTGCTAGCTTCCTTTCTTTTTCTAGCTTCTTTGAATGTGAGACCATCTTCATATTGTAGAAGACTCTGAAACCATAAAAACCAAGAACGATACAAGTTGGTAACATTATTAAATGATCACAGAAACAAGTAAACGAGAGCGAATCATAAAGAACAGTTAAAGGTGACTAAAAACATGCAAAAGCCGAGATCTTTAAGATAAACATAACCAGAAACATGAACATAACTAGAAACATAAACATAACCAGAAACATCAAACATAAACCATTAAATTTAAGGAGAAACATAAACATAAACATAAACTGAACCAAACAAGTTCAAGGAAACAGAAACACTAAACATAAACAGAAACACATTAACAGAAACATCAAACATAAACAGAATCATAAACCAGAAACATAACGTAGCCCATTCTCTAATTTTCAACATGTCAGTAATTAGCTGGTTCTTCAGAGCCAATTTTATCTCTGAAAGAGGTTCATTTTTGCAATCAAAGAGTCTAGAAGTCCTATCTTCGATATTTTCTCTTTCCTTGCTAAGTTTTTCTCTTTTATCTCCCACATGCTCTGAAAATTCAACAAAGAACCGGTTTTACTTTCCACAGTACTTGGTTTGCTCAAAATCTTTTTCCATTTGCCCTTTGCTGCCTTAACACCAGAAGGACGAGCCATGGATTTGTCCTCTACATGGTTGACTTAGTGGGAAGTTGAAGATTGTACAGAACAATCATCCACCTTTCTTCTTTTTGAGTTTCCATCAGCTTTAGTACTAGAAGAAGTACACCACTTCTGATCATTGCGAAGCTCCTTCCATGCATGTTCAAGGTTGAATTTCAATTTTTGATCATTGTAGAAGATTTCATAAGCCAATTTTAGAACATCATTCTCATTGCAGTCACTTGTTTTCAGAGATTTTGCAGCCTCATAGGAGCCAACAAACTTGCAGACAAGATCGTTTATCTTCTGCCACTGATGCTTACAGTGATTGGGCTCTCTCTTTTCAAGACCTACAACCTTAGGACTTAGAGCAAAATAATTTGCAATGCGTTTCCAAAACACTACAGCTTTCTGCTCGTTACCCACCACAACATCTTTGTTGGTGTTTAACCAGGAACTTATGAGGACAACATCTTCTATGGGTGTCCATTTCCTCCTTTTTCTATGCTCCTCAAGTGTATCTTGATCAATACACTGAGTGTTAAAAAGTGACACTTCTGATTCAAGCATACTAGGGTAAATACTATCAGGATTGTGGCTTGTGACTATATGGATTCATATAATCCATTGGCTACTAAGTTTCTGGTTTGAGTTTGAAGAAGATTGAAAGTAAAAAGTTTTAAGTGTGTTTTTTGTTAGCTACAGATTTAGAGTTAGTAGAAAGGAAATGTTGGTAGTTAGGGTTTGTGTTTTAAACATTCAATGAATGGTTGATCAAATTAACTAGAGAAAGCATTAACTAAATCAAGCATTAACTAGAGCAAGCAGCCAAATTACGCATCATTGATTAAAAAGTAAGAGTTAGTTCACTTAATATTTATCTCCAAATTCAAATAACAAAAGAGTTAGTTCATAACTTATTATTAATGGCAAACAAAATTCATACCATAGTTTTTTCTTCATTTTTTGTCCCTATTAAAAGATCATCCATATTTTCTTGCATTGTCATTAAATCTGAACTATTAGTGTCCAAATTTATCTATCATTGATTATAATGCTTTCACTCGTTCATATACCAACCTAAGATGATTATGATCTTATATACCAACATTGAAATTTGGATCAAATGTATCGAATTTAGCCAAAACATAATATTAAGAACTAGAGAATTTTTTTGATAATAGGAACAGCGAGAGAAAGAAAACCAACTTTTCAAAAAAAAATCTTATAACGAAAAGGTTTCTTATTCTCTACTTTTGGCAAACTAATTTGGTTTTGTACAAAAACAATAAATTCTCTACTTTTGGCAAACTAATTTCTTATATTTGAATTAGTTTCCCACACCAAGGGCTGAGAAAATGGAGCAAAGTAACAAATTATTGCCAAAACCCATCAAACACAAAGATTCCTTAAGAAAACTAAACCAAATTACAAAGTACCATGAGACATACCATGCATACAGGCCAAGATTTTGCCAAGATCAGAGGTAGGCGTAGTCAAAACTCGTTCTTGATGTTGAAAGTCGTGTGAATCTCATTCCGGAGTCTTGCCTTTTATCATATCAGCAATTATCTGGCATGTCAAGTCAAACAGGTTCTTGATGTTCAGATAGTTAGCAGCCAAAAATCAAAACCATTAGAACAAAACACAAATCCCAAAATCATCAAATACAAAGATATGAATACATAGCTAGAATCATCTTCTTACAGTTCAAGGGCGATTCTTTATGAACAAAGAAACAAACCCCTAAAAAAGTTCAATTATTGGAAACTTCGATTTCACCGATTAAGTAAGAACCCTAACAATTTCAATATCAATCGAAAAAACCCATAGATTTCGGATACGGGAAAAAGGCGGCGATACCTGATTCTCCAATCAAAAGCCCTAATTTGCTCCCAAAATCGAAAATCCTAAAATCATAGAATCAAACACAATTGAAACCCTAAAATCCCAGAATCAAACCCAATCGAAACCCTAGAGTCTGTATTCAAACACAAATGAGATCGAATCAAACCAGAATGAGCTCGAAGAGCGTAGTCTAATCGATTTTCATGAAATCAGCATCCCAAGCCTTAAGATCTTTGTCAGAGGAACCACAATCGACTGTTTCGCTCTTGGAAGCAGCAGACTCGTCGTACTTTTTGCAATAATCTGAGATTTAGCACGATTTTGGATCAACAACGAAAATTCGATCAAGTCGATCAAGTTTTCGGATCAACAACAAGAGAGAGACAACATTTTTTTGGGTTTTTTCTCTGTTTTGGGAAAATGAGGAGTTTTTTTTTTCTGTTTTGGTGTTTTTTTAAAAATCTAAACCACTCACGTGCCGCCACGTCTGCAGTTCTTAGTAGCTCTTGAATCTCCTATTTAAGAACCGGTTTTGAACAAATTATTTTTTTGGGGGCTTTTTTCTTAAGAAACCCACTTAAGAAACTTACTAAGAAACCCCAATGAGGATGCTCTTACCGAGGACCAACTTCTGAACATTTTTTTCGACGCTGGCGGAGCCTTTGCTCGTCAGCGTCGGGATGCCTCAAATATTCTCGAACCCTCTTGTCGTTATACCGCTTTTCGTAATCTTCTTGTTTCCTTTCGTCACTTTCCCCGACCACCACTGTCGTTATACTCATTTCTCTCCATCATCGGAAGAAAAAGGTTTTCAACAAGGTCAGTGTCCCTATCTTGGTAGGTATCAGACGTGTGGCAAACAAGGACACAATGCTCAGTGATGTTATAATTCAGCCTCGTTCAAAACCAGCCTCAGCAATCTTCTAACTAGAGATGACAACCACGTGCCCAGGTCATGACACACATGGCTGAAAAGCCCTATTGGTTACTCGGTAGCGGAGCATCCGATCATATCACCTCTGACCTGAACACTCTCACTCTCCATGATCCTTATCACGACACTGAGGATATTTTGATAGGTGACGTTTTTGGCTTGCCCATCAAAAATATGGGCTCGACAACTCTTCCATCTAATAATAGTGATTTAAAATTTGAGAATGTGTTACATGTCCCGTCAATGGAGAAAATGGAGAAATATTTAATTTCTATCTACAAACTGTGTGTTGATAATAACATTTCTGCTACTTTTGATCCTTTGACATTTTAGGTAAAGGATCTAAGCTCGGGGGCGAAAGTGACAAAGGGAAAAGCTAAATATGGGATGTATGAATGGTTGCAATCCTCTTTGTTATCTTTTTCCGTTTTTAAAACTTCTTTCACGGATTGGCACTCTCGTTTAGGCCATACTCATGTTGAGCTTTTGAAAACAATAGCAAATTTTTTATTACCATTATCTGATAAAATCTCTTCTTCATTGTTTTGCAAATCTTGTTCCATCAACAAAAGTCACAAAAATCCCTTTGGAGAAAACACTATTCGATCCTCCAAACCACTTGAGCTCATATATTTTGATGTATGGGCATCTCCGACACTCTCGTTTGATGGTTACAAGTATTATTTAGTCTTACTTGATCACTTTACGAGGTATACTTGGTTTTATCCACTGAAGAAAAAGTTGCAAGTGCTTGAAACCTTCTCTAAGTTTAAAGCGCTTGTAGAAAATAAGTTCTACACTCGCATTATCCCTTTTTATTCTGATAATGGTGGTGAGTTTATCGTAATGCCGAGTTTTCTCTCTTCACATGACATTTCACACTTCACTACTCCACCACACACACCAGAACACAACGGGATATCCAAAAGAAAACATCAGTATATCGTTAAGATAGGACTTGCGCTACTTTCTCATGCGCCATTCCCATTAAGTTATGGTCATTCATCTTTGCCACAGTTGTTTATCTTATAAATCGTATTCCTTCTTCATCTCTTGGGTTTCACACTCTTTTCGAGTCTCTTTTCCGTGAAAAAACCAACTTTCATAACCTTCGGGTTTTTGGGTGCTTTTCTTTTCCTTGGTTAAGACTGCATACTTCTAATAAACTTGAATCTCCATCTTCTCCTTGCATCTTTCTGTGATATTCTTTAACACAAAGTGGTTACTTTTTCTACGATCCAATTCGTGTTCGTTTATATGTATCTAGACACATTGAATTTCATGAGGATATTCATGCTCTCACGGTTTGTTCCACGTCTAGCTCTTGTGTCACAGTCCGATGAGTTAGGCCACATGTCTTTGACAGTGACACCTCTTTCTTAGCCACTCATACATCCTAGAGTAGTCATTATACCCAACTCTAAGACATCGTCTCGAAATGACAACCAGCCTCAAAATGATGATCAACCACAACTTATAAGTCCTTAGACTGAACATATCTCTTCTAACGTGCCACCTGTTACGACGGAGACCTCTCAGCCACAAGAAATACGACATGCACTGGTTAATACTCAAACGATGCAAACACAGTCCAAAAATAACACTACAAAGGCTAGTATCAATCTTTCAATTACTGCAGTTTCGAATGTTTGCAAAGAAATTGAGCCGGCCACACATCACCAAGCTTTGAAAGATGAGAAGTGGCGACATGCAATGATAGATGAAAGAAATTCTCAAATATTGAACCACACATGAGATTTAGTTCCACCTGGTCAAGTTGAGAATCTTGTTGGATGCAGATGGATTTTTCGAATAAAAAGGTTACCAAATAGAGATGTTGAACGTTACAAGGCGAGATTGTTTCAAAGGGCTTTCATTAACGACCAAGTATTGAATATTTTGAGACTTTCAGCCCTGTGATTAAACTTGCATCTATTTTTCTTGTCTTCATTCTTGCTACATCACACGACTGAACTTTACGACAACTAGATGTCAACAATGCTTTCTTACAAGGTCATCTTGATGAAGTCGTATATATGGAACAATCGCCTGTTTATCAACAACGACACACCTGATTATGTCTGGAAGTTGAAGAAGGTAATTTATCGTTTAAAACAAGCTCCACAAGCCTGGTATAATGCGCTCTATATTGCAGTTTGGTTTTGTTAACATTTTTGCAAATGCTTCACTCTTTGTTCTCTTGGCTGCTAGCTCGGTTATTTTTCTTCTAGTATATGTGGATGATATCGTTTCACGGGGAATTCCACACAAGAAGTCCAACGTTTTATTGACTTATTGGGTGAAAAGTTATCTCTTAAGGATCTTGGTGCTTTAAGCTACTTTCTTGGTATTAAAGTCTCTCACACGACAATAAGACTTACATTGACTCAAACAAATACATGGCAATTAAGTCATGAGCCGAGATTAGTACATCAATGATATGTTGAGATGTGTTAACATGTAGGATGCTCGGCCAGTTTCGACCCCTATGGCTGACAATCCACCTCTCACCAAACATTTGGGAACATGTCTGATGTTCAAACAAAAGAGTATCATATGGTTATTAGTAGTCTTCAATATCCTCTCATCACACACCCTAATATTGCCTTTTTCGTTAACAAACTCCCTCAATACATGCAATTCTCTACCATGGAACATTGGTCTACGACAAAGCATGTCTTAAGGTATCTTGTGGTACGCATGATCGTGGTCTCTTTTTTGCAACTTTTAACCCATTGAACCTTCATGCTTATTCTGATGCAGATTGGGGGTGACAAACATGATTACCCATATACAGGAGCGCATCTTGTCTGTTTTGGTAAACATTTAATCTCTTGGTCTGCAAAGAAGCAAAAAACAGTAGCTAGATCATCTGCTGAAGAAGAGTACAAATCAGTTAGAGACACAGCATCAGAGCTTCAATGGATCAAGTCATTACTCACTGAACTTGGAGTTTCTCTATCTCAAACACCAATTATTTATTGTGAAAATGTTGGTGCTACGTCTTTGTGTGCAAATCCTGTCTTTCACTCTCGTAAGAAACATGTCGCGGTTAATTATCATCACATTTGTGGACTTGTTCAATCTAGCGATCTCTGTGTCACATATGTTGCTTCGGCTGATTAACTAGTTGATTGTCTTACCAAGCCTCTTCCGCGATCTCGCTTCATTGTTAAACAAGAGTGGTATAAACTCTGCTCATCCATCTTGAAGAGGCAGATTAGAATACTTTACATATTGTGTATATAGTATATTTCGATATATTCTCTACTAGCTTATTCTCCAAAGTTCTCTCATAAACCTAGTGTTTTGAAAACAAAATAAAAAAAAACTCATGAAACCCTAATCCAAAAATATTTTTGGAAAGCAAGGATACAAAAAGAAAAGTCGAGTAGATGATACAGACCATTCACTAGTCCGTTTTATCTTTAATTATGTTAATTAAGTTTTGCTAGTTTAAATCTACCAGTTGAAGTTTTCTACCTTTGTCTAAAAACTTTGCTTCATCTCTATATTGTGATGGTGAGATTACAGAATAGTCGTCAGAATCCAATTTGTAACAAAACGTGTCAATACGTGAAGCAAATTGTAAACTAGATAAATCCCAATATCATCAAACGAATATCATCGTTTCATAAAGAAAGACCAATGATATTGAAATCATGTATTCAATAAAGAATTGCAAGCCTTTAACATAAACAAAATAAAGAATATTTTTTAGTGTTACTTGCCTAGAATAATAATATAATTTAAGTTAATTACTAGACTAATACTCCAGAAAAAAATTTACTAGATTAACATGAATCTTTTGTTAAAATTTGTAAAATTTGAATTTTAGCTAAAAATACTGACTTATGGCAAAGAAGTAAATGTTTGAGCAAAAGCTGTTTCATTTAGCAATGACATAAAGAAAGCAATTTGCTTACTTCATCCTCTTAAAGGATGTGTCTTTGATTAAATTTCTGAAAAGCAATGAACTTATGTTTGATTAAATTTCTGAAAAGCAATGAACTTATGTATGTTTCTTCATAGTCTTCTCATGATATTAGTATAGTGCTTAGAGTTTGCTGTTGTTTGATTCTATTGTAATGAACCAGGTGGCAGTTGGATATGCAGATGGGAGTATAAGAATATGGGATTATGAGAAAGGAACCTGTGAGAGTGTTTTGAATAGCCATAAAGAGGCTGTGACTGCTTTACGGTAGGTTTATTTTGATTCCAGAACGAAGATAGGTTTATTTGTTTGTATTCTGTTTATAGTCTACTTAAACGAGAAACCAATAATTTAAATCATGTCATCAAATGATACTTTAGCTACATTCGTATCTATCTTATAGCATTTTTCTTGACTTATATAACACCAACTTGCTTACCTTATATTTGTTTAAGGTTTTCTACATGGATTCTCTAAAATTCTACCTCTCATTATATGGTCACAAGTTGCATGTGATGTGCATTGATCAAAGTTCATCAATTCTGAAATGTTTTGGACTTTTGCTTTTCTTTCCTGTCGAGTTTTTCATTATATGCAGGGTTGTGCTAACAAATATATTTATAATCAGGCAGGACGATGACAACTCTAACATATCATAAGAAGACTGGCCGAGCAATGGCTCTCCATCGAAAAGAGTAATTGTCTTTATTTTTCAACCTTAGAGCTTTGCAACATGCTTTAAGTTTTTGGAATCCTTGTAGTTAGTTATATGATTCTTAATCCACTCTCTTACACCTTTTAGATTCCTGATGTATTTTAATCTTACCTTTCTCCACGGAGCAATTCTCAGCAGAGAGACAATTAACGCAGTGGCTGTAAACGAGGATGGTGTAATGGTCACTGGAAGTATTATTTCATTTCTGAATCCCTTTCTTTGATAACTACAGCGGGCACTGATATTGTACACGCTTTTCCTCCACAGTTTATCTACCTAACCTCATATTGAACTAAAATGTCCCCATCTCTGTACAATCGTAGGTGATAAAGGAATCTGGGACTAGAAGAGTGGTCACAATTTCCAACAGGCAGAAACTATTGTACAGCCTGGTATGTTCTCAACCTGTTTCTTAATTCTTTGCTCTTGTGTTCCGCGAGAAGTTTAAGGCATTGAGGTTTATGATTAGTTCTAAGGAACCAAGGAAGCTCTCAATTTTCAAGTAGTGATAAGAGTTTTTAGTCTCTACTCTCTAGGATTGCAAGTAGTAATTTTTTCTTATATTATTTACATGGTTAGGTTCGCTGAAGCGTGAAGGTGGTATATATGTAGCATGTTATGATCAGACGGGTTCAAGGCTTGTAACATACGAGGCAGAAAAGACAATAATTTGGAGTTAGTGTTTATGAATTAGAGATGGTATACCCATAAACAGAAAATATATATATATACTCACTTTATGTTTAAGATTTCATGATATCTAACAAACCTAATCAGCCATGATCTTTCTCAATTAACTAAAGTGAGAAGAGGCCATGAGAATTGAAAGTCTTCTACTCCAATAGTCAAACAAACCAATGAAGTAAACGCACATAAATACCCTGCAAAATTCTAACACTCAATAAATTAAGTTAATATTGTATACATGAATAACAAAATTAAGCATGACATGAATTCAAAAATTCCAAAACATCTACTTCTAAATTTCACATAAATTAACCACTCATAATGGCATTCACCCTTTAGTCTGGCCTCGTTACCAGCAGCAACAAGTTGATAAATATACTTACAGCCATTTTTACTTGAGATACAAGGATTACATGGTAAATACTAATATTGTTTAACCAATTTATTTTAAAAAGAGAGTCATGAAATTTTTTGGAGATGATGGTATATAATGGAACGAATGATTAAGAAAGAAGAAGAAGGTTCATAAAACCCTATTTTTAGGTCGAAGGATCCTATGATATTTCAAAATATTCTATATTTTTGTAGTTACGATTTCGTATATTTTTTTCCTATTTTTACGCTAATAATCATAAATTCTGCGATAACATTAGAACAAACAAATCTACGCTAACATATCGGCAAGAAATATGCGACAAAAAGTCTGCAGCCACTAAAAAGATTTAAATCTATGCCGTAAAAGAAATTCTACATTATGTGATAACTAAATTTTGAAAAACAAATCTGCGATAATTAACAAAAAATCTAACGATAATGTTATTCTAGCAATTATTTTTGTTAATAAAATCTACGATAACTAGTAGTTGAGACAAACTCTAATACAACATAAAACAAAATCTACGGTGGAAAAAAAATCTGTTTCAAAAATCTGTGGTTTAAAAAAAATCTGCGAGAGATTTTTAATCAGTGTCAAAAAATTCAAAAATCTACTGCCTCTATCATGAATTTTTAAAAATAAATTTACGACAGGAAAAAAATTTGCAATGAATTAAAAAATCTGTAACCACTATCATACATAACTCTGCGGCATAAATTAAATCTGCGAAAAATATTTGCGGCAAAAAAAAAAATTCTGCCACTCCAAAAATCTGCCATAACATAGAGTCGCAGATTTATTTGTCAGCGGTGGCAAAGTTGTAAATATTTTTTATTTTTAAAAAATAAAAAATAAATAATGCTCATGTGGAATTGACTAGTAATGGCACTCTTGTAATTATTTTCTTTTAACCACATGATTTGAAGGACACTTTTGTGATTAAAAAAAACTCATTTAACCTTATTTTTTATAGGTTAGTCTAGTAATTAATTGTAATTGTAGTATTATTGTAGTAATTTTCCCTATTTTTTATATGAATGGTAATATCATTAATAATGAAATGTTTGGTTTTACAAAAGAGTTTACCCAACCATATAATGTAACCTTTGCCAAAAAGGATTATAAAAAAAGTTTACATAAAATAGCAAATGCTTTTACATGAGAGGCTTTATTCCCATTGCAACCAAAGCCCCATGAGATTTTTGAATTTGGTATATGCTTCTTGGAGGATACTGAGTTTCGAATTTTCCTGTCCACTTGTCTGAAGAGGACCAGAAGTGGTGTTGTTCGTTGCTTGTGAAGACGATTATTGTTCCCGCCAAAGGTGGTAAATTGTTGACTGACTGACGAGTTTTCTGAGCGTAGTGGGGGAGTTATTCCCACTGCATTTGATCCAATCCAGCAGCGCTAACTAGTTGGTAAAAATGAAACCATGCACATCAAGTCTGAGCAATACTAGTCGCCATAAGCTAACATTTATGAGACATTGAAGGAGAAGATGATCCTTTGTTTCATCAAATGTGCTACAAAGGTAGCAATTAGCAGAGATAGTCATACCCCAGGATACTAACCTTGTTTTTGTTGGCAGTCCAAATTAGCAAGCCACATCATGAATGCAGTTTTAGGGATGGCTCCCTTAAACCAAACAGAAGAATACCAATCCTTTGAATCGGTTCTTGGCCTTATACATTCCTAGGTTTTTGATGAAGAGAAAGAGGAAAGATCAGTTCCATCAATCTTCTAGTTATATTCATGAGCATGATCCAATAGAGTTGGAATTTCGATGGTAGTTAGGTGGATATGAAGTCTTAATGCCGCTTCAGATCGGGGAGCAGCCAAGGTCCAACCTAAATGATCACATGCCTGACAGACTCTTGCATTTTGAGATACTCTTAAGACTTGAGGACCCTCCAGGCCGAAATAGGTAATGAGGCCAAAGGGTGTCCAATTTTCGTACCAAAAACTTTCAAGAGAACCATTACGAACAGAACAAGTGATGAACTTACAAGCCATATCTTAGTCTAAGAATCGATTTCCAATTCCAAGAATCCAACTGTCTCTCTTCAATATCTCATAAGCTTTGATCTTTAAAACAGTGATGTTGATGCTAAGAAACCCACAAAGAACCTCCTTGCACGAAAAGAAACCAGACCAAACGCACACATAAAATCTTATTCCACATCGTAGTTCTTCTTAAACCAAGTTCACATTCCCTTTTTGGTAGACATACAGTGGACCAAGTGACTTTGGTACCATGATATTTTTCAATGTCGCATGTCCACAAGAAACGCGAACACATAGATTCAATCTTAGATATGCATCCTTTTGGCAAAATGAAAGTTGAAATCCATAAGTTCACTGTGTCATAGATAACTAAAGAGAAAATCTGAAGACGGCATGCATAGGATAGCGCCTTGACAGCCCAAGACTTGAACTGCCTTTCAATCTTTTCCAATAGCGGAGAGTACTCAGAGAGTTTAAGCTTTCTATACATCAGGGGTAAACCGAGATACCTGATAGGGAATGAACCTAGAGGAAACCCAAAGCTTGATAGATGTTAAGTTTCTACTTGGTTTAAACCTAATAAGAATAACTCAAACTTTTGGGGATTCAAATACAATTTGGACCAACTGCCAAACAAAGTTAAAGCTTCATTTATTCCATGCAAGGAGTTATTGCCGCCATAAAAAAAGATCATCACATCATCAGCAAAAAAAGGTGTGAAATGTTTAGGCCTGCCGTTTTAGGGTGATAACCTATATAACCTGATGAGTAAAATGATTCCAGAAGCTTCATGAAGACCTCCATCACCAGAACAAACAAGTAAGGTGAAATAGCATCCCCTTTTCTAATTCCCATTTTGCTCTTGAAATAACCTCTGATATGACCATTCACCGAGATCAAGAATGTAGGCTATGTTATACAAACATAAATCCAGTTGATGAATCTGTCAAGCAAACCAATTACTCTCAATGTGGTTAAAATAAAATCCTATCTAACAGAGTCAAAAGCTTTGCGAAGATCAACTTTTAGCATTGCTCTAGGCACTATGTGATGTCTGTTGTAGCCCTCGACCAACTTAGTGGCAAGGAGCACATTATCCCCAAGGAGTCTACCTTTAAGAAAAGCTGATTGGGTGTGAGAAATGACTGAAGGCAGGAGATACTATAATAAATTTTCTAGGAGCCTCAAAATGATCTTATAGAGCATATTGCAGCAGGAGATAGGTCTAAACTCAGAAGCAGTAGAAGCGTTTGTTACCTTAGGGATAAGGACAAGGATTGTTGCATTCCATTTCTTAAGTAATTGGCATGTGGTACAGAATTCCTTAATGGCTGAGATGACATCAAGCCCTACTACACTCCAGCAGCCTATTAGGAATTCCACTGAGAAACCATCAGGACTTGCTGCTTTGTTTCGATGGAGGGAGAAAAGAGCATCACGAATCTCCTCACTTGTGAACATATATCCCATTTTGCTAGCATGTGGTGGTGAACATCTGAAACTCAGCAAATGTTCAATATCTTCAGATGAAAACAATGGTGTGCTTTCATTACTTCATAAGATAGACTCAATTTTCTGCACAATGATCTAGGATTTGCTGTTGTGAATCAAGAAAATTGCCCAGTCCATTAAATAGGAAATGAATGTGTTTATGAGATTGTCTTTTGTCGTAAGAAAGCCTCCTCTGCCTTAACTAGAATCTGCCAATTTCTGTGTGCCTCCCTTTCTGCAAGGGCTAAATTGATTAAGGGCCAAGATAGAAGTCGATGCTGCTTAGCAAGAAGAAGATCATGAGCGTCAGACTCTCTTTTCTTTATGTTAGAATAGTTTTCCTTGCTGAAACTTCTAATAGGAGATTTCAAAGCCTTTAACTTCTTATTGATTTGGAACACTGCCAACCCGGTGAAACTATAAGAGTACCAAAAGGTTTGTATCATATGTAGGAAATCAGGATTTAGAAGGAGCAGATTGAGGAATTTGAATGGTTTTTGCTGCCTCTGAACTTCTAGGTTTAATATGACACTGCTCGGACTATGGTCAAAAAAGTCTAAATCTCTAAATAATCCAAAAGACATTGGCCACAAATCAAATCAATTGCATTTACAAGGATTATGTCTATCTTCTTTGCTCCTGGATTGATCACACTCATAGTCCACCATGTAAACAGGCTGCCTCTATAGGTAAGGTCAACCAAACCAGCATCTAGCAATGAGGTAAGGAATTGAAGTCTCGCATACCTCTACTTACGCGTTGGTTTTTCAATAAGAAGTCTTCCAGATTTAAGTCTTGATTAAAATCTCCCAAAATAGTCCAAGCCCTGTTAGTGATCCTCGAGTCAGAAGAAAGAGTAATCAACTCATTCCATAGGCTTCTCCTTACTACTTCACAATTTGATGTATAAACGAATGTCACCACAAACGCAGATGGGAAACTTGGAAGAATTACCTCACAGGAGATCATCTGCAGAGATTTAGATAATATTGTCACTCGTACGCTAGGATGCCAGATGATCTAAATCTTCCCTAGCTCCGAAAATCCATAATTGTCTTCAAACATCAACCGGGGAGTAAGACATTGATTTTGCCTCGGCTTGTGGACGTGAGTCTCTATAAGACTACCAAAAAGAGATTGGTTAAGCTTCAATCATTTCTTGAAACCATTTCTATGGCTTGTTTTATTAAATTTGTGAACATTCCAACAAAAAGGTCTATCGATATATAGATTATGTGGGTTTGGGCCTCTGCCCCGGTTGCTTCGTAACTGGTGCTTCGACAAAACCTCCGCAAAAGTGACTCCAGCCTCTTGTTCCTTATTAGCCCCAGAAGGTTGATCTACTACATCCTCAGAACATGTATTTGCCTTCGTAGATAATTCTGGTCAAACATAATTCAGTCCCTGGATAGGTAAGGTTTTTGGTGTGGCAACAACTTTCTCTTTATCTAATGGAAGGCAGTGCTTTTCACTCGATTCCCCAATAGTGATTTTCTTAGTTAGTGTATAGTAAACTGGAGTGATGAGGGTATCTTTTAACTCAAGTAAGACGTTATGAGAAATTGTAGATGCACCCTAAGCTTCTTGAGCTTGGGCTTTATTGGAGGTTGTCTTCTTTTCCTTTGCTTTTTGTAATTCACCTTGAACTTTTGATTTAGGATTTCCACCCTCTGCTTTTTCTCTTAGGAAGTTATTGGGGCTGACGGGCATCTTTTGATGCTATGGCCAATTCCTTTACAATGCGAACATATCAGAGGCATCCAAGAACTAGACGTCAAAATTCTAACAATCTCCCCTGAAGAGCACTTTACATGACCCATTCTGGAAGAGGTTTGTGTGGATTAATGACTGTAAGAACCTTGGAAAGTTCCAGATTAGTTAAGTTTGTTGTCGAAGGGTGAAGGTCCAGAGGATGATCGACTTGACCCGCAACATATTCAAGTCCATCGACGTTAAAATATTGAAGCGGAACATTCCTTAACTCAAGCCAAATCGGGGCTGAAGTTAGCTCGAGTTTCTTCTGAGTCGGTCCCGATTGCCATTTTGCCACAAACATTGTCTGACCCACTATTTGCCAAAGTCTTTGCGCCAACACTCTCGTTCTTGTCAGGGCATTTGGGATTCTAAATAGAAAAGTGTTTCCTTCCAATTTTGAGACTGAAATATCATGATATTGCTTGCTCTAGATGCCATTAACAATGGCGTGAACAGTACCTTATGGCGGCATATCGGAATAAAACTGCCCAATGATGAAGTTATCCAACGCTTTGCAAATTTTCTCGATTACTGAGTCCAGAATCTCTACACAAGAAGGGAATTCTTTCTTCTGGAGTCATTTAGATCATTTAACTAGATCACACCAAGATTCTAGATCTGCAACTTTTGGACCTATTTCCTGTAGTTTTGGTGGGTTCACTACAGGTTCTGCTTTCGTGTCTGATGTTGGGCATCTTTCATTGGGTTCGCTTCTGGGTCCTGAACAGCTTTCGCTGCTGAAGCAACTGGATTCAACTCTAAGACCATGTTCGTGGAGGCCGGAGACTGAGCTGATTCAAGTAGAATTACAAAAATGGTCGCAATCATCGAGGTGATAATATCGCAAGCATCATTCATCACTGAAGTGGAAACAAAGGTCTTTGATGAGCCCTGCTTCGCCTTGTCGGTGTCTTGTGGAACGGATTTCGAGGTCGATGAACTTTGATTCGATGAAATCCTGCGAGAAGGAGAGTAATTTTTATGCTTATTATTCCCCATGAGGAGGGGAGGGCCTTGGAGGGAAAGAGATGGGCCCTAGGCGCCACGCCGGGAGCGAGATGAAATGAACGGAGAGAATAATCGCCTTTTTCACCTTTTAGTACGGAGAGAATAAACGTCACTTGTTTTTTGCAAACAAAATAAAGAATTGCAAGCAAAGACAATGATAACTTGAATGTTCAGTATAAACAACATAGGCATAAAAAAATTTCAATAAGACATAAAATAAACATTTCATTTAAAAAAAAAAGAATACATCGTGTAACTAAACATCTACTCGTTTTCTTATAAAAAAATACATCGTGTAAAAAAATAATTTTGTTTTCACATAATTATGCATAATCTTAATTGTAAATCTCCCATCACAAAGTCCTTAGGTGGAGGTGGTGTCGGCGGGAAACTATTAGCCACTGGCTTATTATCATGAAACTCGTACGGTGGTGGTAGTGGCGGCGGCGGCTGCGAATGAAGTTGACGTGGAAATGGCGATGGAGGAGCAAAATATTGATAAAGCGGTTGAGGTTGATAATTCATCCAACCAGGTGGAGGATAATTGGATCAAATGCTGACACGCTCTTATACACCTCTCTATTTTTCTTTCTATCCTTCTTTAATCTAAAATACCCTCTTTAAATGAAATGACAAAAGTTACTCCTCCTTCCTCTCTTAAATAAATTTTTAAACTAATCAAAATTTAGGAAAATTAGATGCATCTTTTTATTTCTTCTTTCTCTTGCCGCGAAAATTATTGTCATCTTTCATAACTCGAATTTTGAAGCTTCATTTGAGGTAATTTCTTTTCCTTTATTTTTCTGTTAATGTTATATAAACAATTTGTTGTTGTTTTGGGTGATTTTGAACCAATTTTAGAAGTTTAAATGCAATGTTTATGGGTAATTTGTTGTAGCTTTGAAAATTAAATTTGGTTTCAAATTTTCTTGATTTTTGTGTGCACATTGGGTTATTAACTCATTTTCTTGATCGATTAAGATCGAATATTCTTAAAAGTTATTAATTTTTGGGATTCTAGAGGTGAAATTATAAGGCATCGTAGTTAGTAAGAAATCAAAAGCATTGTGTATATGTCGAAATTACCTAGAAAATAGTACAAATGGTACAATTGTGTATATTTCGTACAACAGGTACAACTGTGTATATTTGGTACAACTAGTAATACTGAGAGTGTTGGTCTCATAATATTCAAATTTTATTTTTATTCTATTTTAGGGAAAAATGAATAAGTGATGCATAATCATATAGTTTGATTATGAATGATATTATTCAAATAGATGAGGAGATTAGATGAAATTGATTCAAAACGAATATCAAATTACACTTTTGTGATGAATAAATCTATAGAAGAGGTAACTTATTCTGAGTTGGTTGAACCCAAGTTTGTATGAATTCAATAAGAAAGGGAGAAATATGCAAGTTGGACTTGGTTTCTCGAAATATTCAAATCAGGTATGCTAGATTCCCATGAATTGGTGTTTCTTAGGATAGAAATCAAAGTATCATCAAGTCAATGAGTGAAGTATACTCAATATCTCAACATGGATATTGCATGTATTATTTGTCGCAGAATGTGAAAGCAAGTGTTCACAACGTCAAAACAGATTTAGTTGTTGCTAAGTTCATGGAATGCGCAAAAACAACTTTCATAGTGAATACACAGTTCTTGGGCTTGATGGGATTACTTATGTGGTTGATTTGGATAGAAAAACCTGTTTAGCTGGTTCGTGAGTGGTAATGGTTCATAATATTTCAATGTTTATATTGTCCATTTTTGTCAAGATACAACTAGGTAAAACTGTGGTGCAAGTATGTTGAATTCAATATATGTCCATTTTGTTTATTTTTAATATAAAGACCATGAATATGTCAACTTGTGTTCACTCTAAATCAATATCATCTTTGGAACTTATGTAAAAATTGAAATAGTTTTTATTAATCATATTACATTATATTTTGTCAACAAATGTCTTACACTCTTAAGGTTGGTTTAAATGTGGAGCACTATAAATTACCAAAATGGTGAAAAATGATCTTTTATCACATTTGTTTTTGTGAAACTATAGTAAATGTACTCTTTATATGTAATGTCTTTGGTACAACTATATTTTCAGTATGGTACAACTAACTAAACCTTAATCCGTGAAAGTACAATTCTGTACATTTCTGAGTACAACTGTAAAATTTGGTACAACTATGTTAAATCACTTTCCAATACTTTATGTATGTTTTGTCGGATCCTAAATATCATCCAAGTACTTACAATTATTGCAATCATTAGTTTAATATTTTTTAATTATTTTTAGTTATGTATATTATTTCATTATTATTTTATTTTAATTATTTTTAATTATGTATTTTATTTTACTTATTTTTATTCTTTTAATTATTTATTTTAATTTAGTAATTTTATTTTAATTATTTTTAAGCCAAATTAACAATAAAAATAAACTTAACAAAATGGGAACAGTTGTACCAATTGTACAGATAGGCACAATTGTACCAGTTGTACAGAACTAACACAATTGTATAAAAATAAACGTAGTTGTACCAAAGAGTATAAAAATCTGAGTTCAACAAAAACTAAATAACATACGAATACTCGTACATGAATATTACAAGCAACAAAAACTTAACATAACAAAGAAGTCTCCCCAGTAAGCATTAAAATAAAGTAAAGTCATGTAATCATGCAACTAAAACCACTCTCTTTCCTTCCAAAGAACCCCATTTCAGTCTTTCTTTCCAATGGAACCCATTTCAGAGGAAGTAGCTTCACTACTTCCATTTTTATGAGAGTTTACTCTTGAGGCTGAACACCTTCACCAGTAGCACAGTCATGATCAGCAAAAGACTGGCCATATAAAGGTGAAAATATGATGTACCTACAGTCTTTGACAATCTTTCCTATAAATTTCAACTTACGCATCTACCACCTCACAAATGCATCAAAAAAAGGATTAACATCAATGGTAACAAACGACTGCCTTCAATCACAACCCAATCCATATACTCTAAGATCATTTCTCATTATCAATTAAACAATATTTCCAGTTTCACAAGCTATAACAAAAATAACATAAATTCTAGAATAATGTCACATTATCATGATTCATGTTTGTAGTCGTTCTAAATTCAAAGATTTATATTTATCTCTAAATCATTTAAATTTCTTTAATCATTCCAAATTGAGCAATTTTTCAAGTTTCACAATTACTAACCAAAACAAAGTTATCACGAAAAGCTCACACAAAAACACCATGACTCATTTCCTCCACAAAAACCAAAACAAAATTGAGCAATTTTCCAAGTTTCATAATTCCAAATTAATCATGATTAATTTCCTCTACTTTAAAACATTATTACACAGATTAACACAAAAAAGTTCACACAAAAGAGCAAAAGTATGAGACTGCTAGCATCTTGATTGTAAATGAAAAGCTCATTCAAGAGAACAAAAGCAAAAATGCAAAAATTTAGAGAAGAAAGGACATGTAATGCTCTTCGAACTGAGACCGCTAGCGTTTTGATTGTAAATCTGATGGATCACACGCTCAAGAATCTGCCAAGTTTTATCTGCATATTTGGGATCCACAACGACTTGATGCTTAAACGCTTCTATTTGAAAATTCTCCCCCTTATGATTACTCATATTGAAACCTGAATCCAAAAGCAATCGACTCAAATTAATCTAAATTCCAAAAAAATAACAGCAAAAATTGAAAACGAGAATACGGTATTTGGAATTATGAATTAAATTAATAAAAATCAGGTGGATCGAGGAATCAGAGACTGACCGGAGAAGAATTGGGGAAAGACAGATGATCGGATTAGGGTTGAGAATATATTCTTTGCTTCGAGAGTATATTTGGAGGAAAAGTAGGAAATGGAAAAATAAGAAAAAAATTAAGGGAGAGGCATATGAATTGTTTATTTGAATCAGGTCGGTGTGTAGAAATATACATAAATATAGAGATATAAAGATATTAGAGATCAAATTTTGAAGGTGTTATGTTGAAAAGAAGAGATTACATAAGAAGAAAAAAAACACGAGAGAGAAAATGTTAATGGGCTAATGGATTATTCATTAAGCCCCATGCGTTTTATTTTTGAGTTTTAAGAAGGTTATGGATTTTTTGTAATTTATGTAGCTTTTCTTGGTGTAAAGACATTTAAACCAGTTTTTGATTTAAAAATAATTTTAAAATATATTAAAAACATAGCAAAGATATACTGGCCGAATTGTTTGAGTAAAAAGGTATTGCAGAAAATAGTCCAGCAAAAAATATTACAGAAATGGTCCATCAAAACATAACGAGGGTATATTGGCCTGATTGTTTGAACATTAATGAATCCCGACATATGACATGGTTCCATCAAATTGTCTTTTCGATTCTCGGGCGGTTTACTCTGTCCGTTATTGCTCCATACTATAACATCATTTTTGCCTGACTTTGTAATCTTTTCGAGTATTATTTGTGGGTCGATTTTTCCAGATACGTATACCGTTTTGCTTCGCTTGTCAATCATGAAATTCACATCTGTGAATATATAAAAATAAATATATTATGAAAACAAGTGAAAATAAGGTAAAATACGAATACTAAAGTTAAGTTATTAAACGAGAAAAGATATATATCATGGAACCATTAATGGTCTCGAGCAATTTTCTCAAGGATTTCCTCCATCCGTTGTAGGAGATTCTATCTTCATTAGACATGCCTGTGTTTATTAAACACATAAGATTTATACACACTTTCAAATAAGCATAACATATATATAATTTATTTTGAGTGTGCCTTTACCATGTGATTGGAAGATGATTCCATCGCCATAGATTAAAGAAGCTTTGTTTATTGTTCTTCCGGAACCTTTAAAAAAGAAAAAAATGGTGAGCGAAACGATTATTTTTTTCATTTTTATATACCCAAATTGGACTATTGAATTTTGGAAAACAAATCTATATCAATATATGATGATGATATATAGAGATTTATGACTTGCAGTTTTATTTGTAAATATTTGTGGGATTATCTTTGTTCGCTTATATATGGAATGTCTTATTACACGTATTACGTATATATGGAATATCTTATGTATCAAGGATTCTTAAGAATTCTTAAAAAAGAAGCGAGAAAAAAATTTGAGATGTTATGTTCACATCAATGGAGCATGCGCCAAGGTGGATGATACATTGCGTTTGAACTTTGGATCTCAAGGACGAGTAGGAACAGAGGTTGTTGGAGCAAAAAGCTGAATTTGGTGGTAATAGAAGTTTGTTAACTATTTGGAAATATCAAAGAGATCACTGGTCTGCGCCAAGAATTATAAAGGTATTGCACCTAAATATATCGAGTAGCCATAGTTCAGATATCATCATTTTGTAATAGTGTTATGCATGAAGAGAGTTCTAGTGGCTAAATGGCCGAGAATTTGGAGGGCTAAATGTTAAAATACACGTAACATATATGCATAACAAGAACAGAGGGCAAGCGATGAAAAATAGAAACCCTTGTTTCTATTAGAAACAATGACTATGATCTCTGATCTTTCATGGGATTTGGTAGAGGAGATACTCTCTGAGGTTCCAATAACACCTCTAAGAGCAATGAGATCTACTTGCTAAGTGCTAAAGATGGAACACGATCGAAAGATAGGATTTTATGTAAGGCATCAGCATATGAGGTTCTTGATAAGGAGTATAGGGTTTCTTCAATGAGATTTAATCTCCATGGAATCCTCAACAAAGACGGTGAAGACTTTGTTAATCCATCTACAAATGAGAAAGGTGATTTACTTAATCAAGTAGAGGTAGCTAAAATCTTTCATTTCGACGGCATATTGTGATGACCACAAAGGAGAACACTAGGTTCATAGTTTGGAACCCATATTTGTGTCAAACCAAATGGATCAAACTTAAAATCTCTTACAACCAAATTCCGACTATATATATCCAATATTAAAATAATTAAAAACATAACTATAGTTTCCTTAATCGGAAATTAATCAAAAAAATTCGACTAATTTCCGACCAGAAAAAACAACGGTTGTCAGAATTTTTTTAAAACAAAAAAGAATTATAAAAATAAAACATAATTAAAAATTTTATAATAATAATATTTATAAAAGACACAAAAACTTAAGATAAATTGAAATCGAGATCGAAATTTAAAATTGTAGACCCGCCAGCTACATTTTGTTCATTTGTAGACCCACCAGCTACATTTTGTTGATTTATAAGTCTCTCGGCTTGTTGTCATCTCCAGGGCGGGATTGCTTCGGGGAACATACTTTGCATCATTTGATTCCAAAACAGGATATCCCCTTGACCAGCTTTCAACTCCTGGATAGTTGCTTTTGTTGTGTCAAGTTCCTTCTGCGTTTTAGCTCCATCCTCTTTTGTGGCCCTCAACACCTCTCCCAAATTCTTTATAGTCGCCGAGGAACAAGGGATGGCATCATCTTCAGTGAATGGAATAAATCCATATCCGTAATACTTTCCCTTCATCTTGGAAATTTTCTAAACAAAGAAAAATAACATGTTAATTTTATATTGAAACAAAAGTTAAAATGTTAGTAATTATAGAGAAAAAAAAATTACCTCGCAATTAAATGCCGTCTTTCTTGGTTTGTGTGAGAAAAACATTTCTTGGATTTTCTGACTTTTGTGTCAGTTGAGAGTCAGCCTCTCTTGCTCACATTCTTTACATTTACATGCGATGTCCTCAGTTTTTTTGTCGATGAAAGTGTCATCAGTCCGCTTATGAGTTTATTCCATAAAGATGACCATATCCAGATTATCCCCGGTATGCATATCACGCTTCAAAATATCAGGATTTAATAATTGTCTATGTAAAATAAATGTATGGAATTACCATTTTTCGTGTTTGCGGAGATAAATCATTGATCCACAGGTGTGTTTTGCGATATTATATTCACCTTGCTGATTATTATAATTACCGGAGTTGGTTTGGACACGATTTTTTAACAACTATGAACATTCTCTCGAGTTTTCCCCGAATCATCTAGCCATTCTTTGCATAGGTTTCCATTGAAATCTCGAAAAAAATCCAAACCAGTTTTTCTTCCTCTTTTGGCCTTTTGTAACATTGTTTTTACCAAGATGATGTCTAAAGAACTTGTTTCATTGGATACATGTTTATTTAGATATATGAGAATGATCGTAGAAACTTTATGTATATACAGTATTTGAAATTCAAAACTCTCTATAAACAGTATCGAGAAACTCAACATTATGAAGAAAAAGTTAACAGAATCTTATCCTACACTTGTACAAAACAGACAGAAACCAAAACTGAAACGTGTTCTTGAACATCTTCATGCTCCTCGTTTTAGTGTTTGGGCCCCGGTCCATTCAGTCATGAGCTACTGTTTGAGTTGAAAGGCATAGACGATATTTCCATTTGTTGACAATAAGAAAAAAGGTTTAGAAATTTCTATATGAAATTTTATATCTGAACTGAACACCAATTTAATGAAAACAAACACAAATTCATTCAAAATAAAATATATTAAAGAAAAAAGTAAAAAATATGAAAATTATATAATATTAATTTAAAATTTTACTTTTATTATAATTTTATTTAAACTCAAACCCGAACCTAAAATAAAATAAAAATTTAATAGGACCAAACCAAATTAAAATTTGATTTTATTTAGAGCTAATTTTCTAAAATCTAGAAAATCTGAAACTGGAAAAACCGGATATACTCTTTCTGTCAAATTATTTCTTATAAAAAATAGTTGGTGCAAAATTGGATGTGAGTGGGTCTACATTGATTTACGCTAGGTCCGGACATTCAGCTTTCGGTTTAATTTAGCTTAGTTTTTTTTAAGTTTTTTTTTTTTGGTTGATATAGCTAAAAACCTAAAGTTTATTATCAAATATAAAATCACATTATTTGTTTATTTTGCTAATGTTTTTCTTCAACAGAAAAAATACTATAAACTATTTTAGCTATTCAATATTTTTTGGATTATCTAAGGTATAATTTCTTATAGAATTCATACTTTCGATATAGAATTAATATTTTATTACATTAGCTGTTAAGTACTTGAAAGGTGCCACTTTGCCAGGAATAATGATAGTATTTGAGGCCACTCCACAAAAGAAGAGAGAAATATAGAAATTTTGTTCATTTTCATGAAGTTACGGCGAGAGATAAGCAATAGTAATTTTGATTCCCAAAGTGTAGTTTTGATTTCACGACAGATTATTATCCACGCAGATGGGCCAGTTTTTGTTTTCGTAGTTTATCATTTACAGGAGAAGCCAAATCTTTTGTAAAATAAACAAAATAAACTGTTTCGGCGTATGCATAATAAACATATACGCAAACGCCAAGAAATGATCATTATATGTGTATTTTCAGATATTGTTTCAAACACCAATGAAGATAAATTCAACACCTATTAAATTGCATTTCATATTTGACAATGAACAGTATTATAAACTCGTTTTGGGGTCATTTTCGCTTAAATGGCTGGCTAATCAAGAAGATCAACTTAAATTATACGAAGATTAACTATGTATAATATTTGATGGACCTGGTGGATTAGGTGCACGTGACTGTTATTATAAAATTAATTCGCACGATTCACGCCCACTGTGAGTATATTTTCTTTGTCAACCCATTATGAAATATGAATATACAATCATTCATATTACATCAAAGATATATAAAATATAACCACGCAAATTACAAAATTCTATGCGGGTGATGCGTGCCAACGGCGATGATGGGTGTCATGACGAATATTTTCTATATTATAATAGCGTATATGATTATCTATAAATGTTTTCTTCTTGTGATCACATGATTATCTTTAGTTTCCGGGATGGAAAAAATATCTCTTACTTCTTATTTAATAGATTAAGAGCAGAATTTATCATGTCTTATAATGGACAGGTCGACCCTTAACATGTATCAACTTGTTATAATTTTGAATATTATAATAACCATATCGGAGTATCGGACATATAATTATTAAACTTAAAACTATACATAAATCATCAAACACATAAGACCGATTATTATATATTAAGCAAACTGCGTGACACTTAGTTGGCTTGTTACGAAAAACATCGAAATGGGTTGATATAGAGATAAGACCAATGGCAAACGTGATATTATAAATTTATAAATGTGTAGAAGGTGGGTTCTACAACTTTATTCTAAGAAAAAATAGTATTAATTTAGTTGGATACAGACGATATGTTCATATAAAACCATACGAATATAATGTACCAAAAAAATAAAAAAAAATAATAATACTTATTATGCGTAGGGCAACAACCCAACATACTTGGTTCCTACCACAACAAACACGTTTTGGCCAAGTTGTTATTTCCCCACCTTTGCACTAAAAGGTCCAAAATCCAGAAATATGTTCGAACTTTCCGTAGAGAAATTAAAAGAAAGAGTAGTTCAAACCACCAGACTTCGTTTTGTAAAACAAAAGGCATGAATTTTTATTTTTTATTATGGATAAAAATAGTTTTTGTATTATATATGTAAAACAAAAAAACAGAAATCCGATTCCACTATGTACAAACTTTATATGTGTCAATTTTGACATTTGGGTTTTGATTTGGGTGCTTTCTCTTGTGAGTACAATTAGATGTGGTAATAAAAGACATCATGAATTCTGGTTGGTAACGTAGTAGATGTACGTACAAATAATAAATAATATTTTTTTTTTTAAACTAAAAATAAACTAGAAAAGAAGCTATTTAATTAAGTGAAAACCAAGATTTACTATTTATAATAGTAGCGTGATTTATTTATTTTTATTAAAAATTAGTGTATAAATATAAATGTAATGGTAAGTTTAACATAATCCATAAATTTAATATATTTCTATGGTAGATTACAAATGCATTTAAATTAATTATTACTAATAGTTTGTTTTTTTTTTAAATCCAAGAATTCTAGTGGACCGAGATTTTAAAAAAGTGGACCAGTAATATTAAATTTGTTACAGTAAGATATAGTTTTATAATTTAGTGGACCAACGAGCTTTGAGCATTTTAGAAAAAATCTTGTTTCAACACCAAGTTAGTACCTCCATCCTCTTCGAACAAATAAATGTTAGTACCTCCATGTTTGAAGAGCAAAAACGTTATACTAACGAAAAAAAATATCATACAGTCATCTTTTACGAACAAAGAAATGGTACCACTACTATTTAAATGTAACACCACCTTTTGTACAATTTTCATGTACTGTATAATGATTGGTTACATGAAAGGCATTACAATCCTTGCCACTACCATTGTATATATGTAACCGATTAAAACTCATATATCATCGACTTAATTGTTAATGTTTTTATAGCTATTGAACATAATTACCTTTTTCTAAAGTTTTTAGTTCGGTCTTTTGATTGTGCCGAGTCATTGCATCGAGTATTTTTTCATTTTACACTACATTGATTATGCTATGAAGATCTTTTGTCAAGGGGCAAAAGGAACACGAGGAACATATGGTTAACAGCTTAAACACTACTTGTTTATTACATGGACGTGTATTGCATTTTTGGTAGCTTTTCTTCCACGATATGTTACGCCTACCCTAACCACCTGATAATTTATATTATTTTCCACTGCACGATAGCTATTTAGCTAATTCAATCATATATTCTACGATATGTTATCCCTAAATCCTAACTATCTTGTGATTTATATCATTTTTTCATTACAAGATAGCTATTTAGCTAATCAAATCACTTGGAATTTTAGTTGTTGTTGTTGTTATTTTAGTACTTTTTCAATGATTTTTTTACCAATAGTCTCGTTTTATATTTTAATATAAATTTTATAAATAATTTTAAATTTGTGAACAAAATTTATTTTAAAAATTTGCAAAATCCTAGTTCGGAAACGGTGAGTGATAAAATATTTTTTAAGTTACGGTCCATCACTATTTTGTTTTTGTATTTTGTAATAAATTATATAAATATTGCAAATCATTTTGTACTATTTAATTTATTCAAAAGTTAGTTTTGTATAAATTTTTTTTTTCCAATTAAATTGATGATAATGAAAATTAATTCAGTCATATAAATTATATAAAGAATGTAATATATATAATATATATGTATTTGTAGTCCACATAGGAGTTTTTTTATCCTAGGAACTAGGAAGATATGATTTGAAACACTTTATAATTATTATTTTTTTCGAAAAGAAATTGCTTGTTTACGTATTTCGGTAAAGTGGCTTGATATTATCATTTTACTTTAGGTAAAGTGACTTGACATTGTCATTTGTCAAGACAGTAGCCAGAAGTCATTGGCAAAAATGTATCATAGTTTGACTGCTTATAAACATTGCGACTTTGAATACCGTTGTTGAAATATGCAAAAATAAGCATTTACAGTTATAAGCGTTATTATATGGTTTATGTGATCGATATAAAGATTGGAAATATGTAAGTTCTTTTTAATAATTTTTTTGGTTGGAAATAAATAAGTCTTTTTGGGACACTTTTGACTAATATAGTAGAGAAAACATTATCTGAATTTGTACATATATATGTATATATATATTGGAGTATTGGGAAAATGCTCATTTATTTCATTAAATATTCAGAATTCGGATATTCATTCTTCTACTATTGTGTGCGCATATTAAATCTTCAAATATGGTTTGACTTTAAATCTAATTATCCAAGTTGGTTAAGTCTAATATCTTCTCCATCTTCCCTTTCCTAATTTTTCCCCCAAACAGAAAATCCTAAATTCTTTAAGCAATTTTTAGTACAGAGCATAGACGAATTCCAAAAAAAGCTCGATTTTCGACAATGACATCATAAAGTCCATCATGAATAACGTAAATCCTTTGCTAAAACAGTTACATTTGTAAGTGATTTTTTGGTCTATTGCTCTTTCTGTATTTGAGTAACTATTAATGTGAAATTGATAGAATTGAGAGTGTTTTAATGTAAGAGAAGATAAGTTCTAATTCTAAAAATAAATCTGGTAATTCGTCTAACTATATATTTTTAGTAAAACAAAATGATTTCCCCGACAAAGTCTGTTTGTGGAAGTGATGTTACCATTTATACATCAAGCTCAAATCCTAATCTAAGACGTCTTTATTTTTGTTGTGGTGCTTCCAGGGAGCTAATCTACTCACTTCTTTCTCCTTTGTGTGATAGTAAATTTTCATTGGTAAAATTCTAATATTGTATATCATTTTAATTTTTTGACAGAAATTATAAGAACAACCAGAAGATGAAAAGATCGAAACTACACAATCACGAGAGAAAAACAGAACAAGAAATATGGATAAAAGAATTCAACAAGTTATTATCATGTATAAGTAAGCTCAGAATCATCCGAAGAAGAAACACCGATTCAAAGCGCCAAGACCTGGACATCTGCATTGGCTACAATCCCAAAAGAATTGGAGTGCTCATTGTTATCGTCACAAGCTAAGAACCCCCTTCCGAATCCCACCCTCAAAAGCCTCAGTCGAGGATAGTATTTACAGTTTCTCCGAGAACACACGGAGAAACGGAATTACATTGACGAACTTGCATACAACCAGCGGCATGGAAGCTTCTTCTGGCAGCTAGAGAAGCTGCCTCTAGCCACCAATTCCAAGCTTGCGAGAGCCCAGAAAAAATCTCCCACAGGAGCATGAAGGCCAACAAAGAAATAGATATGATGCCTCTATTCAAATCCGAGGCACTTCTGAGGCCTAAACAAGAATATCATCCACCAAATCGAAGGCCGCTCCATTGACTGATGATCACAACCATACATAAAAAGATAAACCATGAGGGGGAACAAAGAAATTCGAGCCTGCTCACTACCATTGAGCCTTAGTCGAACACGAAGCCACATAATTGTATCCACCACCAACGGTCTACCACAGCCACACTATCATTCCACCGTGCCACTGGAAGAAACAACCCAAATGCCCGGATCATGCTCACCGCAACATGCAATGAGACTCATAGATCCGAGAGAAATAACCCTACGAAATTGAACCACATTACTTGCCGACCTTGAACCGTTGAAGAAACCAAAGGAAAACATACTTGAAAGAAAGCGGATTGCGCCACTCTAATCCTATGCACTAATCGGAGATGCTAGGTACTCGCTGACACAAAGACACTACCGACGATGAGAGCTATGCGATTTACAACATCATCAAGCCGACACCCAAAAACTAAAACTCTGTGATGAAACCAAGGCCAACATCGAGACCCAGACCAAACCCAAACCCCAAACATCGAGACAAAGCTACAATACCATGATGAATCCAAGGCCACAAACAAGACAAAGACCAAACCCACAAACCGGTACAAAGACAAAACCCAAACATCACCGTGATATATACTACACGACCATAGCTAGCACCACCGAGCCTCTCAGCCTCTCCACAATCATGGCCGCGAAGGTAGCTACTTTGAAGAACACAATCAATCAAGCCAAAAATCTCGCGTAGAAGAAATTTATGATCTAAGAAATCAATTCATGACCATGAGCCATACTGCAAGCACCTGATCATATATGCTCTAACCAACCGTTGGAGATTCAACAAAGGTACCTGACGAGACCCAACACTTCTTTCCATGGAGAAGACCGTCTCAGAGACTACCACCGCAAGAAGAAGCAAAGTCGCTGCTTCGGGGTGGAGGAGGGAAACTGATGTAAACCGGCGAGAGTAGGCGACAAGAGACTGGAGAACAGAGAGCAACCATCCCCAAGTGGCACTCAGAAACCCCAACCCTTCCAGAGGCGTGATTCAAACTGAAAGTAACAAGCCTAACCATGTTCACAACTTCATGCCTTACAGTAGTTTTGTACCATGAAAATACAATTGGCACCACCTTGAAGTCAAGTAGTAATCAGAGACATAATCATTGAGATATAACCTTGTTATTGTGATGACACACATATTATACATACAAGGAATGCCATTGAATTGCCACTAGCCACAATCATAATTTTTCAATTCCATATCAATGTAGTAAGCATCATCGTGAAATTATATCTCATGGAAACTCCAAGTGATCATGTATCTTTTTGCAATCCTTACCTTTCGACCTATTGCTCATAGTGTGAATTTTTTCTTTCAAATGTTGGTCAAAATAGTCTTTTTGCATTCCTCTCCACGAATTCCCTCCTTACATCCATTAAAAATCAAACAATGGTTTCTTCTCAACTCCTTAAAGTTTCCATTGGAAAACTCTGACAGTTTCGGCAACAATTCTTGAAAGATCATCGGTAACACCCAACTATTGCACTGTGAGTTGGGCACATTGCTTGGGATCCCATGAGTTGCTCAAAGGCACACACGAAGACTTATTGTGTGATTATTATTTCCTGGCTAATGTTGTTCATAGGTTGCATGTTAGGATTGCATGCACATCAAAACCTAGAACTCTAAATCTAAAATATGTATTTCATGGGCTCGACACATAAAATGAAAGTGAATATAAGTTTACTTGATAAAATGTTAATAACTTAAAGATAAACTGTGGCTAATGAACCAAGATACATATTGAATGTGCATGTTATGGAATGCTAAGGCATTCCATAATTATATGGGGCCGAGTGTGGTATTCTTTTGTTTTTGCAAGCACCATAAACATAAGCTCTAGCCAATAAATCAAACACTAGGATCCGAAAAAGCTTTCGTTGCGTCTGGAAAGGTTTACATTTTGCTTATTATGTAATTTAAACGGATTAAAACCTTATAACGTTTTGCGTGATAATTGCATGTAAAAGCTTAATATTCTAATATACAAACTTCTCTTAAAAATATTCGAGTGAAACTGGTATAGATTCTGTCTGGGTCGGCTCAATGGGCGGTCATTGTCAAAGGTTGGCAAGCCTAAATAATGATCGAACAAGAAAAGGACAAGGATGATACGATTGGATGCTTAGATTTGTCTTGGTACTCGGATGGATCATTCTTTGATCTTATTATGTGGTAAACCTGAGTCATTATTGGCTTGTCCGATCATAAAATGGATCGTGTTTGCTACAAAAAGTGGTATCAGAGCATGGTTCATTATGCTTATGTTCACTCGAGTTTTCAAAGGATTTATCGAGCCAAATGAGTCGCAAATGAAACACTAGATTCCAGGAGTTCGATTATAGATTTTTTTCCCAAGTATTGGAATATATCCTTACCCATTTGAAGTATTGTAGATGTCTTCAGGTAGATCTAACTAAGTAAGCAACTCAAATGAAATGAACCCCGACCATGAAGGACAATATCAAAACGGGGCCAATTCCAAAGAAAGTTCAAGAAGTGTTAGGGGGTGTATTGGATGAAATATTTGATGTAATTTGAGTTTTAGTGAGATTTGATATGATTTGGTTGAATTTTGGTAAATTAGGATTTTTTTTATTAAATCCTTTGAAATCTCACATAAAACCATGAGATTTTGATCTTTGTATTTTTAACTAAGAAAACCCTTGAAATCTCACCTGAAACATTCAAATCCAATTCTTATAATATTTCAATAACAATGCATTTGATTGTATATTTAAAAATTAATAATCCAATAACACTAAATTTTAAAATATATTTTAAATTCATATTTCAATAACACATGATTTGTCATTTTAAATTAAATCTCTCCAAATGATCAGTTCAATACACTCTTCTTAGTGTTTCACTGGGATACGGCAGTAGAACTACAATTTGTTGGAATCATCGAGTCAGAAAATTCAATATAAACTGATCTTTCAGGTGCTTTGGATGGTTACTACGAATTTATGTCTAGTCAAGACAATCAGTCAAATGACGAAGAAAACCTGGTGAGTGAAATTTTGGCAATAAATATTACAGTATGCTAAACGAAGATGACAGTGTGGAAGACGAATATTTGGCACAAATGATAATAGGAAGCGCCACTAACGACCATGAAGTTAATAGAAGCGGGTGAAGTGGATGAAGAGGTGATAGCCATTTATGAACACGGTGAAGCAAGAAACATTCAGGTCAGGCTGGATATGGAAATATTCTTCTGGTACCAACGACGGATAGAGAGAATGGGATGAGGATGGATCACAAGGAATCAAAGAGTTTGAGAACATGCTCCTTGAAATTCTTGTCGCTATTGAAGATGAATCAAATGATGTAGTACCAAATGTTATGCTTGAGTACAATGCACCATTAAGTCCATACTTGGATGAATTCATGATAATTATGAAAATAAAATAAGGCGGAATACGAAAATCTGCCCCAAGAGAAGGAAGCATAAACATCGAAGTGGACCTGGTAGACGCTGAGCTTGCTGTAAAAATTGAAACGATCTTACTTGAAGCCAAATTGAAAGGCAAGCTCAAAACCCTATCAGAGAAGAAGTTGACTCAATCGTCTGAATCAAACAAGGATTTACCCGATGAAGAATTCATATATTAATCGATGATGGCGATAGAGATTCGACCTCCCAAGATTCATTCAATTCCTTGCCGTTAGAATTACCAAGTCCTGGCGCAATCGAGATCTCGTTGGATTCATCCCATAATTGGATTGATTCTACGTGGAATTAGAGCACCTAAGCCTAGTCCGTTGTGCTGAACCCAATTCTAAAAGCTAGACCATAAAACCATAAAGATGCAGTCACATTAACTTTGATGAATAACCCTATAGATTCATCTGAAGCCTTCAATGCCGAATTAAACCAAGGCACTCACGCCGAAGATATAGGGGAGTATGGACGCTTTGACCCGATGATGTTGGAATGAGAGATAAGAAATGAAGCCTCGTTTGAACGATTAAAGATTGCGGAGGAAGTACCCTATGATCCGATGATGGCTACGATCAATGAGATGGTCGCAGATGGTAGAGCAATAGAGAGATCATTGCAAGCAGCTCTAGACTTATGAGAAATAATGAGAAACGTACGTGATCAAAGATAAGAAAGCTGGAGGCAAAATACGAATGACGATGACCGGTAGTCCGAGCATGCCACAAAGAAACTTTTGGAGGAGCCAAACAATGGCCAAGAAATCAGTGGGAAGTGAGATGGACGAACTGGTAAAGAAGACTTCGAGAGTAACCTTGTGCTTTAACTGCGGTTATCCCGACCATTACTTGGAAGATTGCCTGTTCTTAGGTGAAACATCAAGACTTACGGATGATGCAGGACCGTCAATGGCCAAAGCATCAAGGTCAGTTGGTTCATTTGAGGAGCCTTCCGACAAACCAAGCCCATCCCACAAAAACCAAAAAAACCTTGAATCCCTTAGGATTCTGGGTAAAATTAAGTGGAAATCTAACATGTTTGGTGTACATAAGGACTACATAGTGAGTCTAAAACTGGAGTACTAATTTAAGATAGGAAGAAGAATAACAATGGTGGTTGTAAATAGAACCCAAGAATCGACAAATTAATGATATAAAATAAATATCCTTAGAATTCGGCTAACTACATTTTGATTGTATCATATATTGTTAATGTCTAATGTGAAATATGAATGTTAAAATGGTTAAGTATTTATGTTTGAGTGTATGAATTCTTGAATGTTTTAATTTCTTATTTCATGGATGCTTGAATGAATGGTTGGTTCCAAGAATGTGCTGAGAATAACAAAAGACAAGAAGAATGAATAAAAGAAAATGAGACAAGGAAAAGAAGGGAATCAAATGAACAAATGAGGAAAAATACAAAAGAATATCGTAAAAATACTAGGGAACATGCAAAAAGAAAAAAAGGACATTATCCAAAGACGAGAAAAGTAAAAAGACCAAGGTTTAACACGAGGAATCACAAGGGGTGAAAGTGAAGACAAAGAGAAAAATACTTTGCAAAAATCTGAGAGAAAGTGAGCAAGGGCAACACCAAATTTCGTGGAAGATAAAAGATTCCAAAGTGAAACCGCAAATATTGAAAAGGGGCAAAAGAATCAAGAAAAGGCTAAGTACGAAAACCAAACAAATGGAGTAACTAGCAAAACCAACTAAAGCAAAAAATAACAAGAAACGACTAAGCATCAAAAGAATTTGAGGACGAATTCTAATAGAGAGAAGAATGTAAGGATCCACATACCGGCCTAGAATCGGTATTGAGAAAAACTTTAAGACGCTTACGACCAAACGAGTCAAAATCAAAGAATACTTTTCAAAGAAGGAAAATATCTAAGTATCAATGGATGTCCGAAGAAAACTCAACAAAATCCAAGAAAAATGACCGATGAACAAAGAATGATAAGTATTACTCGACCGTCATCCTGCCAGGTAGGAATCAGTTGGGTAAAACAAGGAATCGATGACCAGAATCTCTAAAAAGAAGAATTAAAAGAGAAATATGTTCATGAATGCTTTTATAAGATAAAAGAAGACGGTTAGATCATAAACACTTGAGACAAATCTAGCTAAATGTCTTAAGGAAAAAAAAAGTAGGAATCTCGCCGATAACTGTATATATTAGCCGGCGATCGAGAGACATGCATGTCGTCGACTGAGCGACAGACGTACCAATAGCCGATGAAGATACAACCACTCAAAGACTATGAACCATTGATCAAAACCACTAGCTTAGTCTCGTGTCACGACCATAATATGACACATGAACCGGACTAGGCAAGAGGGACGCCCTAGGATCCAACTCGAGCTCAACTGGATCTCAACACCTATCAACGTGCATGCATAGTCAGGTGCCAATATGCATGATGGTACCTCCATGCTTCTTGACACCTAATATACAAGGTGCCTACTTGCATGCTCACTTACCATGCTAGGTGACACATGGTCAACCACCTAACCATGCAACTCACCTATATAAAGATGAAGTCCTACCCCCATTTTCCAAACAAAACTCAAAACATTTCTCTAAATCTCTCTGAGTCCCTGTCATCAGACATGAATCCCTAGTCAGCATACGAGAACTCTCGAGTGTTAGACAGTCATCAGACAAGCATTACCGAGTAAACAACAACTATTGCTGAGTACCAACAAGTATTGCTGAGTACCAACAAGTATTGCTGAGTAACAACGAGTGGTACATGGAGTATTCCCGAGCAACATATACGACCACCAGACTGTTCCGACAACGATTCTTGATAGATCTTTGGCAACACCCAACCATTTCACTGTGAGTTGAGCACATTTCTTGGGGTCACGTGAGTTGCTCAAAGGCACACATGCAGATCTATTGTGTGATTATTGTTGCATAACTAATGCTTTTCATAGGTTGCATGCATATCAAAACCTAGAAATTTTAAGCTAAAATATGTATTGCATGGGTTTGACACATAAAATGAATGTGAATATAAGTTTACTTGATGAAATGTCAATAACTTAAGTATAAAATGTGGCTAATGAACCAAGATGCATATTGCATGTGCATGTTATGGAATGCTAAGGCATTCAGGGAATTGTATGGGGCTGAGTGTGGTGTTGAGTGTTAAGTCACGTGAAATATAATGAAGTCCATATGGTTGGACGAGAAAAAGTTAATAATATAATTTAAAGGGAGTGGACTGGATGTAGATTTCTCCTGTGACCGTATATCCATGAGTAGTGAAGCATGCCGAGGAGTTGAAGTGTTAGGTTGGTTACCTGAGTGGTTTCAACCTAAGAAATTGTAGGATCAGGCTCTAGAAAGAGTGGAGTCGAGTCGTGAGAATGAGGTAAGTTGGGTATGCCGAATTTCTCAAGAAATACTCTGGATTCCTAGTCAATTCTTGGTAAGTTTTCGTGATTCCATGATGGGCTCTCTAATCGTTTACTTGATAAATTCCTTGTTGTTTACTTGATGATTCTTTGGGGAATTTGGGGATCGGGAACTATACTCGTTAGAGGAGACCCAATTCGTTGAGTAATACTAGATTACTCATAACTCTTTTTTTGTTTTGTAGGCACCGTAGACATAACTTCTAGCCAGCAAATCGGACACTAGGATATAAAAATAGGTTTTTGTTGTATTTGTAAAGGTTTACATTTTGCTCATTATGTAATTTAAACGGATCCAAACATTATAAACGTTTTTGGGTAACGATTGCATGTAAAACTTATATTCTAAGTATTAAATGGACTTCTCTTAAAAATCCTTGAGTGAGACTGGTATAGATCATGTCCGGATCGGCTCAACGGGCAGTTATTGGCAAGGGTTGGCAAACCTAAGTCATGACCGAACAGGAAAAGATGAGGATGGTACGGCTGGATGCTTGGATTCGTTCTGGTACTAGGCTGGATGATGCCTTGGTTTTTTCATGTGGCAAACCCGAGTCATTCTTGCTTGTCCGGTCATAAAATGGTTCGTGTTTCATACAATCATCGTTAAATTTTTTAATTATGAAAAATATTAAATCGAACTCCTTGTGACGAGAAGTCCAAATCAACCATTAAAATTTAAAAAATATGATGTACATAATTGTAAAAACTTAAATGCATAAGGGTTAAATTTTATATTTATATGATTAATTTGCATTTTTTAAGTAGAGGGTAAAGTTATAAAAAATAGCGATTTAGATATTTTTTTTGTTTGTGGAAATTTTTTATCTATATTATAATTTTTTGTTAATTATTATTTGTAAATATTTTAATTAGAGAAGAGGGATATCAAAATATTTTGTGTGAGAAATTTTCAAATTGCATTTACATTTACGATATCTTAAAATTATAGTTTCAAAATGTTCAAAAATTCTGGTCATTTGATATATGATGTATTTCCTACCATCTTTAACGATAAGTTACAATGCTCTGACAAATATGTTAAAAAAAAGAGGCAAAACTATTATGTTTCCTTAAGAAAAAAGATAATATCAAATCCTGACTCCACGTATACATGTCTATCTCACTGCTATATTTTATTAATATAAACCCATTTCCTCCAATTTCTAATATGTGACAAATCATATTAGTATTATATTGACTTTTAATTTGGTCTACATTAATTATACGTTCCCATATATAGTTAGCAAATCCGGCTCGGATATGTAGGTCCAATGCCGTTAGTATCAATCGTGAATAAGGGAACTCCACGTTTCCTTATAAAATTACCACATTTACAAATTACAACAACCGCGGTTTGACGACAAAAAATAAAAAAAACCTCGGTTTAAGTAATACATTGATTTGAAAACTACGTAAACAACTTACGGATTCACATGTTCTTGAATCTCTAGCCGGAAAATACAAATGATTAAATGTTTTAGTGGACCAAAAACAATTTGAGGAAGAAAATAATATTTTTGACATTGGAACTTGGGACACCTCGAATGACCCTAGCAACTTGGTGAGATAAATATATATTTAGAGGCTGTCAATTTCTCAATATACTAAAAAATCGTAGTAAATCTATAAATATGTTGATGTGTTAATGCCTAGTAAATGTACTGTCCACCTAACACTCAGTTTCGTGTATGGGTAAAAATTATATTCTAAAAATATTCTCCAACAAAAATAAGGGGAAACCGATAATTCAAGTTTTCCAAGAGAAAAGTACAAACGCCAAATCAGACAAAACGTCGTCGTTTAGTCCACGTAGACTTAACAAGTCTACGTTTTGACCGGTTATAACAGGTAAACTTAAATTCTCCGTCTTTTTTACCAGACCCGTTGAAACTCCGTTAGAGTGTTCCGTTTCTCCGTCATTATAAAGAGCAGCTTCTACAGTCCATCCTTTTTTTTTTCTTTTTTCTTTTCTTTTTCTTCCTGTAAATCGCTCCGTCTTCTCTTCCCATTTCACGGTGACTTCACCGGAGAATATCATCATCTCCGCCGCCGCCTCCGACGACTTTTAATACCGTTTCTTCTCCGGAGGTTTGATTCTTTTCTCCTTTACTAACAAACTCACTTGGATTTAGTTCTGTTTGGATTACGTTTTGTAGATTTTAGATCTGGTCTCTTTAGCTTATTTTAAAGTTGACTTTGTATCTCTTATGATCTTGATCTTACGATTCGAACAGAGGAGTTTAATTTTTATGGAAGCAGAATAAATCATCTAAACTATAGATGCAATGTGCTAATTCTTGAATATTTATGAAATGATTTTATTAATTTGTTTACGGATTTAACATAAGTTAATGTCGCGTGTTCCAATAACATAAGAGTTTATTTTTATTTTCTTATTTTTGTTTTTAATTGTTTGGATTAGCGGTTACAAAACTGTGTTTTATAAGTCAACTGATGTTTATAATTACACTATTTGATAATAATCTCTTTAATCTTGATTAGATCTTAATTCAATTAAAGACCAGAGATGGAGAGTAGTGGATTAAGAGCTGTGAGTTCACACTGTTCTTTATCTGAGATGGATGATCTTGATCTGACTCGAGCATTGGACAAACCAAGATTGAAGATTGAAAGGAAGAGATCTTTTGATGAGAGGTCAATGAGTGAGCTATCAACCGGTTATAGTAGACATGACGGTTTACACGATTCGCCACGAGGTAGATCGGTGCTTGACACACCTCTTTCTTCGGCTAGAAACTCCTTTGAGCCTCATCCTATGATGGCTGAGGCTTGGGAAGCTTTAAGAAGGTCAATGGTCTTCTTTCGTGGTCAACCCGTTGGTACTCTTGCAGCTGTTGATAATACTACTGATGAAGTCTTAAACTATGATCAGGTAACAATCTTCAAAATGTTTGTTAAGTTTCATGGACTTGCATCTCAGAATTGATTGGTTTAACAATGCTTTGTGGTTTGTTGTAGGTGTTTGTGCGTGATTTTGTACCGAGTGCTTTGGCGTTTCTGATGAATGGAGAACCAGATATAGTGAAACACTTTTTGCTTAAGACACTTCAGCTTCAAGGTTGGGAGAAACGTGTGGATCGGTTTAAGCTAGGAGAAGGTGTGATGCCTGCAAGTTTCAAGGTGCTTCATGATCCTATCCGCGAAACAGATAACATTGTTGCGGATTTTGGTGAAAGTGCGATTGGACGAGTTGCTCCTGTAGATTCAGGGTTCTGGTGGATCATTCTTCTCCGTGCTTACACCAAATCTACTGGAGATTTGACTCTTTCAGAGACACCAGAGTGTCAAAAGGGAATGAAACTTATATTGTCTCTGTGCTTAGCCGAAGGGTTTGATACGTTTCCGACATTGCTTTGTGCTGATGGATGTTCCATGATTGATCGAAGAATGGTAATTAAGGCTGTTCTTGATTATAACTGATTGTTGTTTCTTGTTTTGTTTTCTCATCAAAATTGATTTCTTGTCGTTTCGAATTTGAAGGGTGTTTATGGGTATCCGATTGAGATCCAAGCGTTGTTCTTCATGGCTTTGAGAAGTGCGTTGTCGATGTTAAAGCCCGTTGGAGATGGCAGAGAGTTCATTGAGAAGATCGTGAAGCGACTTCACGCGTTGAGCTTCCATATGCGCAATTACTTCTGGCTTGATCACCAGAACCTCAATGACATTTACAGGTATATACTTATTTGTTTAGATGATAAATAAACTCCAAAAGGTTTACTTAAACACATTCAACTTTTTCTCGAAAGGTTCAAGACTGAAGAATACTCGCACACTGCGGTAAACAAGTTCAATGTGATGCCAGATTCAATACCAGATTGGGTTTTCGACTTCATGCCTCTCCGTGGAGGCTACTTTGTGGGAAACGTAGGACCCGCTCATATGGATTTCCGTTGGTTCGCACTTGGAAATTGCGTCTCCATACTCTCTTCATTGGCCACTCCAGATCAATCTATGGCCATTATGGACCTTCTTGAGCACCGGTGGGAGGAGCTTGTAGGTGAGATGCCTCTCAAGATTTGTTATCCTTGCCTCGAAGGCCACGAGTGGCGCATCGTCACTGGTTGTGACCCCAAGAACACACGGTGGAGCTACCATAACGGTGGATCTTGGCCAGGTCTATTTTCTTTCCCTTGAGACTGATTGAATTCGCTTAATTGAGGTCTGCATTTGGTTTTCCGGTTTGATTTGGTTGGTTATGAAGAATAGACCCGGATAGGAACAAAACCAATTCAGTTTGGTTTGGGTTTAGAAGTTTTTAGTTCGGTTTAGGATTGGTTTTGGATAGATAACTTAATAAAAATGCAACGAAATAATTAATTTCAATTAATACTATATATTTTTAGAATAATTAAAATAACTTTTGGTAGAATTTGTTTACAATTTGATGTTTTAGTGAATTTTAGTATATTCGGTTTGGTTTGGTTGCACCGATTTGGGTTACGTTTTTTGTTTTGGTTGCAGATTATTCGATTTAAAACTAGAGTTAATTTATTCAGTTTTAAATAACATTCAGTTCGGTTTTAGTTTCGTTTGGATGAATTTTAGTTCGGTTCGATATTTATATCGTATGACCGCAATTTGTTTGTAAATATTTTAGTTTGAAAAGTTGGATAGATTGAATAATAACATGACCTATTATGTGTAGTGATAAATTTGTCAAAACGTTTCAACAATCGATTATATTCTGACCGCCATTTTTGTTTTCTCTACCCAATGTGCAGTTTTGCTATGGCAGCTAACAGCAGCGTGCATTAAGACAGGAAGACCACAGATTGCGAGACGCGCCATTGACCTCATAGAATCACGTCTTCACAGAGACTGTTGGCCAGAGTATTACGACGGTAAGCTTGGGAGGTACGTTGGAAAACAAGCTAGGAAATACCAAACTTGGTCAATCGCAGGTTACTTAGTGGCGAAAATGTTGCTAGAAGATCCTTCACACATTGGTATGATCTCTCTTGAAGAAGACAGATTCATGAAACCTGTTATCAAGCGATCTGCGTCTTGGCCGCAACTTTAAAAAAACTGCTTTCGGATTTTGGTCCGATTCTATATTTGCCACGATATGATTTTTTGTTGTTGCTGTTTGTATGATAATTGTTGTTGAAAACTTGTTCGGGGACATAGACTTGATTGATTGATTTCTTCCTTGCCTTGCAAGTGAGAAGAAAAAAAATGGAAAAAGCTCGTTTGCGTTTTTATCAACATTACACTTTTATTTTATTATTATTTTCTTTTGTTTGCCGCAATTGCAATCGATAATCAATGGAGTAATCACATTTTAAAACTTGAAAGTGCTAGATGCTAGTACTTTAAACCTCGAGGTTTAAAGGTATTAAACTAAAAGAAAGATAGAAGCTTTTAAGGTAGATGAAGAAGATGAACATCTTTGTTTCATTCATGCTTAAAGCTTTACACTTTGCTCATTGTTCTAATTTATTCAAGATTGGTAAAACCCTAAGTCTCATGGACAGATGGGCTTCAGAGTTGATTTCGGTTTGCTGATAGTCCCCCTCAAACTTGGTGTGGGAGGAATGTCTACACCAAGTTTGAACTTGAGTCTTGTAACGCAGCAAAAGGTAAGAATCTAGTGAAGATATCTGCTATTTGTTGATAACCAGAGATATGTTTCACCACCAGAGTTTTGAGAGGCACTCTATCCCTCACATAATGATGATCAACATCAAAGTGTTTTGTTCTTGCATGAAAGGCAGGGTTTGCTGACAGGAAGACTGAGGAAAGATTGTCGCAGTACTGCTCCAGTGTTGTAAGAAGAGGAACACCGAGTTCACGCAGAGCAGAACACATCCATTTAATCTCAGAAGTTGTTTCAGATAAAGACCTATACTCTACTTCAGTGGAGCTTTTAGACACTATTAGGATATTTCTTGGAAGACCAAGAGATAAGATTTTGTCCCATAAAAGTGCAGAATCCTCCAACTGAACGTCTTGTTTCTTTACAATTTGCCCAATCACTATCATTGTATGCTCTCAACATTGAATCACTGTGATTATTGAATGAAACTCCCATTGTAATGGTTTCTTTGATGTACCTTAGAATTGTTTTGAGGAGATGGAAGTCTGATACAGTTGGTTGATGCATCTTTTGACATACGTAGTTCACCAAAAATCGTATATCAGATCTTGTCAAAGTAAGATACTGTAACTTGCCTGTAAGAATTCTTAAGTAAGTTGGGTCAGAGAAATTTTCTTTATGATCAGGAACTCTGTCCAGCTGAAGTGGTAGTGGAGTTGTTATCAGAGAACAATGTTCCATTGAAGCAGCTATTAAAAAGTCCTCGACATATTTCTGTTGAGACATAAGCAATCCATCAGCATGAATTTGAACTTGAATTCCCAAAAAATAGTGGAGCTGACCCATATCCTTCATTTTGAACTGTTTTTTTAACTCAGTGAGGAGATGTGTGAGAGCCTGTGAGTTGTTCCCTGTGATCACCATGTCACCTACATAGAGAAGCAGCAATATAATGTCTTTGCCATGAGAGTAGACAAATAGAGAAGGATCTGGTTTGCTGCATATGAAGCCAAACTCCAACAAAAAATTGCTAAATTTATCAAACTAAGTTCTTGGTGACTGTTTTAGACCGTATAACGGCTTGTGTAGATGACACACATGATCATGCTTGCTCTTATCAACAAAACCCGCATGTTGAGTCATATAGACAGTTTCAGTGAGATCTCCATGTAAGAATGCATTTTCACATCCATTTGTTTCAACTCCCAATTCATTACAGTGGTTACATGAAGAAGCAATCTGACTGTAGGGGTACGAACAACTGGACTGTAGGTTTCTAGATAATCTATGTCATCTTCTTGATGAAAACCTTTTCCCACTAACCAGGCCTTGAGTTTATCTAAGGAACCATCTGCATTAAGCTTTGTTTTAAACACCCATTTGCTTCGTAACATGCATAACTGGTTTATATGGGACCAATGACCAAGTGTTAGTTTCTTTGCAGTTGTCTATCTCTTCATTCATGGCACCATTCTAAGGATTTGAGAAGGGATGATTTGTTTCATCAATAATCACATGTCTACTTATATTTACTCCTTCGATTGGTGGATACAAACACCTATAGCCTTTATATTTTTCATTGTAACCAAGGAATACGCACTTGAGTAACCTTGGATCGAATTTTGTTGATGCATATTCTCTCAAAGTTGGATAGCAAACACAACCAAAATATCTTAAGGATGAATAGTCTGGTGCCTTACCAAAAAACTTCTCAAATGTAGAGACTGAACCTTCGAGGGTTGAAGTAGGAAGCAGATTGCTTAGAAAAATTGCTGTAAAGAAGGATTCAACTCAAAATTTGAGAGGAACCTTAGATTGAAACAACATTGATAAGCCTAATTCAATGAGATATCTGTGTTTTCTTTTAGCCAAACCGTTTTGTTGGAGTGTATGAGGGCAGGAAATGAACTGGTGAATACCACTTGCTTGAAGATGTTGCATAAACTTTGTACTAACAAACTCACAACCACCATCACATTGAAAAATTCCAATTCTTTGACCCAACTGATTTTCAACCAACTTTTGAAAGATGATGAAAATTGAAAGGAAATCAAACTTCAATTTTGAAAGGATAGAGCCAACTGAACCGAGAGTAGTTATACACAACATAGTATTTGAACCCTTGCACAGAGATTATTGGAGAAGGACCCCATAAATCACAATGGATCGTCTCAAGAGGTATAGTTGCAGAAAAAGAAGAAATAGAGAAAGGAAGTCTTGTACTTTTCCCCATTTGACAAGCTTCACAAACATTTTAGGAGATCTTTTTTATCACAATTCCCTTGTTCTTTGATAACTGTTGGAGGATGGCTATGAGAATGTCCAAGCCGCCTAAGCCTTACTTCATCACTAGCTGAGTGTTATCGTGTGGAGTAGAAAGCTTGCAGTCTAGGTTCCTCCAAGTGGTACAGACCATCATTGTGTGTGCTTCCCATTACCAGCAAGTTCTTGGTTGCCTTATCATTTATACCATAAGAGTCAAACTCAAAGTAGCAAGGGTAGTCTCGTGTAAGTTTTGACACAGACAACAAAGATTTAGCGATATAAAGGCAAACAAGAACATCTTTCAAAGGTAGGTTACCTGATGAGGAAACTAAGCTGGTAGAACCAGTTTGAGTAATGGGAGGAAAGTTACCGTCAGCTATCCTTAGGGTTTCAGACTCGTGGTATGGCTGAGACTGTTGCAAATTTTGATGATTGTTAGTTATGTGAGCGGATGCACCAGAATCTGGAAACCATTCATGTCCTTGATGTTCTGTAACATCGGTTATCCTCATTACGGCAAGAGCGACTAGCACATCTTCATATTGATAACTTTTACTGAACCTATACCAGCACTTTAGGTCAGGGTGACCCATTTTGCCACAAGTTTAACAAACTACACTTATGTTTCCATCTTGAGAACTCATGGAACTAGAGGAAGAAGATTTGCTGGTGAAAACCTCTTCCTCTCTTTGAGAAGGAGTTTTTGCCACGTCCATAGTCGGATCTGTTGTTGTTTCCTCTACCCATGTAGTTTTTGTTGCTGTAATAACCAGTAGAGAGATTTTGCTGATTGGCGTTGAAGGCTAAGTGTGGTGAAACTGTAGTTTCCACAAGGTAACCTTGGAGTTTATCATTATAACCAGTGAGTTTTGGGACAACGTCTTCTGGTGTTGGTGTTAGAACTGTATCCATGGAGTTCTCAATGGTTGTTTTTATAGGCTCATATTCTCTACCAAGGCCATTCAAAGCAGCAAAGATTTTCAGATTTTCACTAACTGGATTACCAACAGAGGCTAACTGATCACAAATACTCTTGAGTTCTTTAAGATAAATCTCCATTGACTTTTCCTTCTTACCAACTGTATTCAAGTGCTTTTCCAGTTCAAAAAAGTCTAGAGGAAAAGACTCTATTGAAGTATTTTGCAATAGAAACCCATACCTCATGAGATGTTGCACAGTTCACTACTACGCTGAGGATGTCTTCAAAGAAAGAACCAAGGAGACATGACTTGAAAACACGATCTTTCTTGAACCAGTTGCTGTAGTCCGGCTTTAGTGTTTCTGAATGGGTTTCTATTAATGCCAAGAACAAAAATGGTAGCTCTAGTTGATGGTTTTGCTCCAGTAATAAATCCTAACAGACCTTGGGCATCTAAAAATGACTCAAATTAAGATTTCCACAAGATGTAATTTTTCTCATTCAAAGTAACTGTGACACAATTTGATATATTTAGTGAAAGGACAGTATAGAGTTTCATGGATCGATTTTCCATGTGTTCTAATACCATGAAAGAAAGATAAAAGCTTTAAAGGTAGATGAAGAAGATGAATGGAAAGAGTTTAAGATAGTTTTGATAAGGGTTACTCTCTCTACATTTACATATTAGGAAAGTAATACGCGATTCTCTATACGACAAGGCCACCCGCCCTAAACCTAGCCTCCATGGCTGCCCCACCGCCTGGGGCCGGTACTGGCATGACCACTCTAGCCTCCGTTGACGATTGCACCACCATCGAGTTATAGTCTGTTCTGTCCTCCCCTGTCTTGGACGCTTCAAAAGTCCCAAACGTTTTGAGGGGCCAAACCGATACTATCTCTGACCATGAAGTTATCAATCAAGAAGGAACCACCGCTGTAGAGGTTCCGGAGCCAACCTTGAAATCATCACTCCCGCCCTCTCGCTCTGTTTCAGCGCTCAAATCTGCAATCATCTCCACAACAACTACGAACTCTACATCTGATGTTACAGTAGGTTCCAGTTTGAATAAGCCCCCAGGTGCAATGAATCTCCATCCGCAGGATTCTCGCAGAGCTTCTGACAAGATTGAAGTTGAGGCCATAATCGCCTCTGTTTTGAAACCTGCTTCCTCTCTCTCTGTTTTGGCCCTGAAATTAGACAAACCTTCAAAGCAGCCTGTAAACCTTCATTCAGATGAAACTGACTGTTCTGCAGCTGCAGCTCTCAAGATCCCGTCTATCGAGGCACCAAGAAAAACCTGGGCACAGGTAGCCTGCCGCCTAATGCATTTCAGTCTGGTATCTCACTTCGTAGACGGGAAGCAAGTAGTGCAGGTCCCTGACGATCAAAGTTGATGCCTACATCATAAATGAGACCACAATAAAGTTTAGGATTCGAAACACCAAAGCTAGAGCACGGATTTTGAGACGTGGAATGTGGAATATCTGTGAGGTTCCAATGTTAGTCTCAAAGTGGACTCCAGTAGCTGAAGACACACATCCAGCTCTAACCTCCATGCCGATGTGGGTAAAGCTAGGCAACATTCCCCCCGCTCTCTTCTCCTGGAAGGGGATTAGCTTCATCGCAGTAAAGTTGGGATTCCACTGCGTCTCCACTCAGATATCGAACTTGTCACTTCGTTGGATGAAGCTAAGGTTTTTATCGATGTTTCTCTAACGGAGGCTCTCCCAAAGAACCATGTTTTTCAGGTTCGTGGTGACGAAATCACAGTTACTTTTGACTATCCTTGGCTCCCAATGAGGTGTTTTCGCTGTAGAAAATGAGGTCACACTGATTCAGGCTGCCTCTCGAAGTTTCAGTCCTTAAACTCGGAAGCTCCCATTCATAAAACTGTGCAAACTAGCAGTGCAGCTAAAACAGCTTTTAACAATCAAAAGTCAACTGTGTGCATCCTCACCTCTCCGACAACACTGCAAACACAGACAGAAGAGGAAATTCAACTTATGCCAGCTACAAAAACGCCTTTATCCACTTTAAAATGTGCTCAGAGTCGAGCAAAAAAGAGCCCAACATCAGTGCCGGCCCTGCAACCTCCAGGGGAAGCTCCAAAATCTTCATCTGATGTAGTTCAGTCCCTTGGTTCGCAAACGCCTCAAACTATGCTGTCTCTTCAACCTGTAGCCACTGAAAACCAGCATCACGATAACAAGGATCAAGCCAGTGTTCCTTGAGACTCTAAATCCGAACGAAGCAATCTCATTCACACGCATCACGAGAAGACCCCTCTGCTGGAGCTAGAAGATGGCGAAATCAGTCTCTTCTCTCCAGTTCTCAAGTCCTCTGACAGGGAATGGGCCACCGTTTCACACCCAAGCAACAGACACAAAAACAAATCTTCAAAGCTCCACTATGGTAAGGTTTCGATAATTTCACCATCTCAATACTCTGTCTTACAGGTCCAAGACGAAGCAGACAACTCAGTCCTCTCGGAATCTTCTTCGCTTCCACCACTCGACACTATGGTGACACAGGAAGTTCAACATACTCACGAATCACCTCAACTCCGAAAAGCCCAGGTCCAAGACGAATCAAACAACTCAGTCCTCTCGGAATCTTCTTCACTGCCACCACTCGACACAATGGTGGCACATGAAGTACATCATATTCAAAAATCACCTCAACTCCGAAAAGCCCAGGTATCAGAATCTCTCCCCTCTCTCGTTTCTGTTTTGCAGGACCAGAGCGGCACAGACTCTTCTCCTATCTCCGATATTATTCCCAGACCTCATTCAGAAGGTTCAGAAGGTCAGGAAGGAACTGTGACCCGTACTGTTCTCACTCAACCTTCGATAACCATGGAAGCTCTAACCTTGACAGTCAATGGACCCAACTCTTCCACAAATCAGACCACCAACCACCAAGTCAGGAAACCTCTCCCTAGATCCTCGAAAATAGCCCACAAATATTTTGCTAAATCTTCTCAGCAAGCTGGCGAACCCCATGCCACCGGTATCAGCAAAAGGTCCTCTCATCGAAAGCACTATTGTCCTGTTTTTCTTAGAATATTCTGGGTTTCAACAAAGCTAGGAAACATTCAACCATCAAAAAATTAATTCAAGCTAACAGGTTGGACTTTGGGGGCCTTTAGGAAACACGGATCTCAGAATCTAAGGCGACGTCTATAGCAAGCTCTGTTTTTCGTGATTGGAAAATGGTATCTAGCTATGAGCATAACCTTCTGGGTCGGATCTGGGTTGTTTGGAGCCAGCAAATCGAACTCTCGGTGGTGTCTAAATCTAGCCAGATGATCACTTGCCTAATCAATTTTAAGGGAGCAACAAAGGATTTCATTTGTTCATTTATTTACGCTTCAAATGACCTGATCCAGCGCCGTCTTTTGTGGTCTGAACTCAAGGGGTTACATGATACGCCTACGCTTAGGGGGAAGCAGTGGCTGTGCATGTGGGATTTTAACGAGGTCCTGTCCCGAGATGACCATTCCCTCTCTGCCATATCTAGTGTTCATCTTCCGGGTATGCTAGATTTTCAAGATGTAGTTCGCTATTGTTCCTTCACTGACATGGCTTACCATGGACCTCGCTACACTTGGTGTAACAAGCGAGAGGAGGGAATCCTTTGCAAAAAACTAGATCATGTGTTGATAAACAGTCCTTGGCTCCACCGTCCCTTGAGATCTTTTTGTACTTTTGAGGCGAAGGGATGTTCAGACCACCTATGTGCTCTCCTTACTCTACACCCCGGAATGGCTAAGCCGCGAGGTCCTTTCAAAATCGTAAATGCCATTATTTCTATGCCTGATTTCAAGCCGATGGTCCAAGCCTATTAGGATACTACCCCGGTTCTCTTCTAATCAACATCGGCTCTGTTTAGATTTGCAAAAAAGCTTAAGTACCTCAAACCAACAATCCGGGAGCTCAGCCGCCACAGACTTCACCACCTTTCGCAATAGACTGAGGAAGCTCTTAAGACCCTTTGCGATAAGCAGAATATAGTCATAACCTCCCCAACTCCTCAAGCTATCCGGGATGAGGCTGCAGCGCATGATGCATGGGACCATGTGGTTTCACTCGAGGAGAAATACCTTAGGTAGAAAGCTAAACTTCACTGGATTGAAATGGATGACCGTAATAACCATTTTTTCCATTGTGCAGTAAAAGAAAAGGAAACAAGGAACTCTATTGATATTATCACCACTCCAAATGGTGTGAGCCTCTCCCACCCGCAGGATATCAAGCTGGAAGCTATATGCTATTTCACCGAGCTGTTTACCTCCCATCCGCCCAATCACACAGGTCTGTCTGTCCCTCATATGTCTGCTTATTTCTCTAATTTTTGCTCTGATGAAGACAGATTGTCCATGATGGTTGAGATCACGGAGACAGAAATTAAAAAGGGTCTATACTCAATGCCAACCAACAAATCTCCGGGACCGGATGGTTACACGGTGGAGTTCTATAAGGAGATCTAGAGCATAGTAAAAGCGGATCTTTGTACAGCCATTCGATCCTTTTTCAAATTTGGATTCCTGCCCAAAGGAATTAACTCCACCATCTTAGCATTGATCCCTAAGAAGACCGGTACCATAGACATGAAGGATTATCGCCCCATCTCGTGCTGCAACGTTCTTTATAAAATCATTTCTAAGATTTTGGCGAACCGACTCAAGATCATCCTTCCTCGATTTATTGCTCCAAACCAATCAGCTTTCATTGAGGACCGTTATATGTTGGAGAACTTGCTTTTGGCATATGAGTTAGTGAAGGATTACCACAAGCCACAACTAGCCGGTAGATCTGCGATGAAGATTGACATCTCTAAAGCCTTTGACTCGGTTCAATGGGGATTCTTGAAGAATATCTTATTGGCGATGAAGCTTCCTGACGGCTTTGTGGCGTGGATTGAGCTATGTGTGACTACCCCCTCTTTCTCGGTCCAGATAAATGGTGAGCTTACCGGGTTTTTCAGAAGTGAGAGAGGGCTACGACAAGGTTGTTCTCTATCTCCCTATCTTTTTTTCATATGTATGAATTTTCTATCTTTAATGTTGGACAAGGCAGCGAGGGAGGGTAAGTTCAGGTTTCACCCCGGTTGTAGAACTCTTAGCCTTACCCACCTCTGCTTTGCGGATGACATAAATGGTTTTTCCAGATGGTCGGCCACGGTTTATTCAAGGTATCATTGATGTGTTTGATGATTTTGCTTGGCACTCTGGCCTTTCTATTAGTCTGGAGAAGACTTCTCTGTTTGTCACAAGAATTTCTGCAGGAACAAGAGACACCCTCTCTAATTTCCCTTTTACTATAGGTACACTGCCGGTTCGCTATCTAGGCTTGCCATTGCTCACTAAGAGAATGTCAAGTACAGATTACCAGCCGCTAATTGACACAATCCGAGCTCGGATAGGCTCTTGGAAGAATCGTTTTTTGTCTTTTGCAGGTCGCCTCCAGCTTCTAGCTTCCGTTATTTTCAGCTTGACGAATTTTTGGATAGGAGCCTTCTGGCTGCCCCGAGCCTGTATTAGTGAGATAAAGAAGATAAACTCAGCCTTCCTTTGGTCCGGAGTCGATTTAAATCCAAGGAAAGCAAAGGTTGCTTGGAGTGATGTTTGTAAACCGAAAGCAGAGGGTGGTCTTGGTCTAAAACCGTTATCCATCACTAATACCGTTTCCTGCTACAAGTTGATTTGGCGTCTAGTCTCAGCACGGTCCTCTCTTTGGGTTAATTGGATTCAAAAGAATCTGATCCGCAAAGGTTCATGGATGTGGGGGAAACTCCTCAAATACCATGACTCGGCCAAGCCATTCCACAAAATCGAGGTAAGGAGTGGTTATAATACTTCTTTTTGGTTTGATAACTGGTGTTCTCTGGTAGGTTATTTGAGATCCTAGGAGACCGAGGCTGCATTGATCTGGGGATTCATGTTTCGGACACCCTAGAGGACGTACTAGCTTGTCACAGACGAAGAAGACATCGCAGCCCTATCCTCACCCAGATTGAGGAGGAAATCCAGAAACTTAAGGACTGTCACTATGAAGGCCCCGACATAGCACTATGGAGAGGAAAGGAGGACAGATTTAAGAACTCATTCTCCTTCAAGGAAACGTGGGGCCAACTTAGACCAATGCAGCCGACTTTACATTGGACCAAAGGAGTCTGGTTCTCGCACGCCATACCGAAGTACTCTTTTATGGTCTGGTTGGCAGCCCTTAATCGCTTAACAACGGCTGATTGAATGGTTCTCTGGACTTCAAACTTGGCTTATAATTGTGTCTTTTTTCAATTCCCAATGGAAACTAGGGATCACTTGTTCTTTGGCTGTCCGTACACCACCAGCCTATGGTTTCGCCTAACCTCTGGCATCTTACAACACATGTACACCTCTCACTTTCCTACTATTCTACTCACAAAATCAGTTTCAGGCAAGACACGAACACGGGACTTCCTGGTCAAGTATGCGTTTCAAGTGGCGGTGTATTTCATATGGAGGGAAAAAAACTTGAGACGTCATGGAGAGCCTCCATCTTCAAGGGACCGCCTATCTCGAGACATGGACAAGGCTATGAGGAACCGGTTATCATCTTTGCAGCGTCAAGGAATCATGCCGCAAGGTCTTCAAGTATGGTTTGACACAAGAATCTAATGTGCTATACGCTTCTTTCTATCCATTGTATTCCATTTTTATTCTCTTCAGCTCTTTCGCCGGTTTTGAATGTACTCTTTTTCCCAACTTCTAGTTTTGTACCAAATAAATTTTCTATTTGTTGGATTTTAACGAGGCATCCATACCGGCACTTTATCGATTCTGAGCTTTAGGATCTCTTTCAATAATAGGTTTCTGTTTAATATATTTGTAAAAAGAGTTTTTTTTGAATATAATTTTATATATTATTAAAAAAAAAAAAAGATGAACATCTTTGTTTCATTCATGCTTAACGCTTTACACTTTGCTCATTGTTCTAATTTATACAAGATTGGTAAAACCCTAAGTCTCGTGGACAGATGGTACAATCAGCTTGAGTTTAAGGAATCAATGGTCTCAAATCGATTTGACAGCTTGATATTAAAAGCATCTTCCGTACGTTCCAACCTCTGCTTCATTACAACTCTGTTTTTTTCTTTATCAGGGAAGGAGACCGTTGGATCCAAATGGGCTTCAGAGTTGATTTCGGTTGGCCCATTTTCTCTTTTCCTTTCGATGCGTTTATTGAGACGACAACGTTTTGCTGAAGTTGTTGAATACTCTGCTTCAGATGGAAGCTTTGCTGTTGATACAGAGACTGGAGTTCGTTTGGTGATGATATTCATTGGCACTTTAAACCTTGAAACTAACTCTTACGTTTACTCCAACATAAAATTAACTACAAAAAACTTATCGAAAAATTAATGAAATTTTTGACGGGATTTTAATCTGTTGGAAATTTTTGACAGTAATTTGACGGATTTCCAACAAAATAGTTATATCAAAAATCAATTTGGAAAATATGTATATTGATATAACTATTTTATATTTGTTTAAATTTTGAAATTCCGACGTAAAATTCACTATAATAAAGTTACAGAAAAACTAATAGAATTTCTGACGAGATCTTAATCCGATGAATTTTTAACAAAATAGTTTTGTTGGTAATCCGTTAGAAAATTTTCGACAGATTTTCGAATAACTGTCAGAAATCCGTTAGAAAATATATACATTGATAAAGCAGTTTGAATTTTGAAAATTTGAACGGAACTATTTTGTCGGAAATCCGTCGGATTATCGTCAAAAGATGTTGTCAAAATTCCGTTAGTTTTCCGATAACTGTTTTGTAGTGAATTTTTTGGCGGAAAAACGTGAAAAATATTTTTAAAATTTAAATTATTAGTAAATTTGTTTTAATGTTTAAAATACTATTATAATACTTTCCAAATTTAAAGTATTAGCATATGACACTTTTAAGATTAAAAATGTAAGTTTTCCGATAATTAACAGTACACGTTCTCATATGGTACTAACAAGGTACTATGTTAGTGTAAAAATCGTCTCTACTTCTGCATTTTAGTATTTGGGTTTCTTATATACCCACATAGACTACTTATGTACATTGTACCGTAGGACAAGAGATGTCAATGATGAAGAGAATCCATAGCAAGTAGATTGTACCTCATTGGTCTTTAGGGCTGTATACAATGGACGTGTTGAATCACTTTAATTGAGGTGTTGAAAGAGAATATTAAATGATGTGGCAAAATTAGAGTTGTAATTTTACAACATGCTATATTGGAAAATATGGGACTCATCATTAAACCATTCACATGCAAAATACTATTAGTTGGATCATGTGTTTTGTTTGTATTGGCTACTGAAATTTTTCATTTTAACTGGTTGAAAAATCTGAATTATTGATTTTATTTGAAAAATCTGAATTATTGATTTTATTTGAAAAATATGAATTATTGATTTTAGCTGAAAAAATCTAAAACATCCCAGCATGCTATATTGCAAGTTCTGATTAGCTGTGTTGCAAGTTCTGAATAGTTGTTGGGATTTTTTAGATTTTATCTTATCTAAATTATCTAAACGGAATTATCTCCATTAGCAAAAATGTACCACAGCCATGCGAATGTTAGCATATGGTGTGGCGGCCGATGGGATCGATGAATATATCAAAATTGGAGTGTTTGCGTAGATTCTGCATGGGAATAATACAATTATACGAGCCAATGTATCTCAGAGTCCCAACTCAAGATGATATGCAAAGAATATTGCGTGTTAGTGAAATTCGAGGGTTCCCGGGGATGATCGGGAGTATTGATTGCATGCACTGGGAGTGAAAAAATTGTCCGACAGCGTGGAAAGGTCAATTTACTTGGGGAGACAAAGGAACCACCACTATTATTCTTGAAGCAGTTGCGTCTTATGATCTATGGATCTGGTATGCTTTTTTGGGTGTCCGGCCACATTGAATGAAATCAATGTTCTAGATCGTTCATTAGTGTTCGATGATGTTGAACAGGGAAATACTTTAAGAGTGAATTTCTTCGTGAATCAACGTTCATATAATATGACATACTATCTACCTGACGGTATCTACCCTTCTTATCTGACTTTTTTTCAAATCAATTAAACTTCCTCAAAGTGAACCAGACAAGTTATTTGCACAACATCAAGAGGGATGTCGCAAGGACATCGAACGTGCATTTGGGATGTTGCAGGTTTGATTTAAAATCATTCGCGAACCGGCTCACATGTGGGACATAGGCGAATTAGCTATGATCATGAGATCATGTATCATATTGCATAATATGATTGTTGAGGATGAACGAGATACGTATGCTCAACATTCAAACGAATATGATCAATCTGAGGGAAGTGGAACTAGTTCATCGCAACCATTCTCGACCGAGGTGCTACCTGCATTTGCAAACCATGTGCGTGCTAGATCTGAGTTGCGTGATTCAAATGTACATCACCAATTGCAAACAGATCTTGTCAAACACATTTAGGTAAAATTTCATGATTAAAGAGATTTTTAAGTCTCTATATGTTATTTAAGAGTTTTATTGTTTATGAATTGAGTCTATTGTACTAATTAAGTTATGTGTGTTTTATTAATTGTGTGTTTGTATTTGATGTGTTTTATCAGTGTATTAGAATAAGTATTTGGTGTGTTTATCAATATATTTTATTGAAATTTAAGTTGTATGTAATTTTCTTTATTTTAGTACTAAATATTTTTTATTTTGTGTCGTAATTTTATTTTAAATATTTTTAGTTTAATTTCGATTGAAAACTATAGAATTACAAAAACATAAAAAAAATATGAAATAAAAATAGTAGGGTAGGGTGTTATATATTTTAAGACAAAACCATTATAAATGAGTGTTATATAAATGTGTGTTGTATAATTAGGTGGAAAAGAAAAAAGATTTAGAGTATTAAAAAAGAAAAGTAGGTGTTGTAATTTAAAACCAATGTAGATAGTTTTATATAGGGAATAAAAGAAAAGGAAACTATTTCTTTTTTTTTTTTTATAAAGAGGAAACTATTTCTTAGAATAGTAATAAACGATCATAATGTTTATTTATAGAGAAGTGATGAGGAAGAAAGAGTTAAGAGACGCTGTATAAACATACCTATTTATTTGTATGATGTTCACAACAAGTCTGTGGCACCGTGGGCTTATCTTAAGTCATAATGTTTATTTATTTATTTTGAAAATTATTAAGTCATAATGTTGGGGTCGAGGGTTCACCATATAATTTTTATATTTAGTTGTTTTCTGGCCAACATATACAATTGAACAAAACAAAATGACAGATTCTTTATCACGTTTTTCAAAGTTCTAGGTAGTAAATTTAAACTTTTTTTTGTTTTTTTTTGTTTCTAACATTGTTTAAATAAAGGGTAAATAACTAGAATAATCTTATAATTTGATTTTATTACATTAAATGTGTTTTTTTAATAACTAAAATATCTTTAAAATTACGTGTTAGGAAAAAAATAATTACAAAACTGTCATTATCAATTAATTCCACATCAGCATTTTCTCCTTTTTTTATTTTTTCGGATAAATAGCAATTATTTACGACTTTGCCACCGTTGACATATAAATCTGCGATAAAAATTTTCGGTTCAATGTTATGACAGATTTTTTGAAATGATATTTTTTTTACCGTAAGTTTTTTTGCAGATTTACTTATATTAGTGATCGTAAATTTTTTAATTCATCGCAAATTTTATTTGATTCGTAAATTAATTTTCTCAATGGCAGTAGATTTTTTTTTCTCCAAAATGATAGAATTAATACGGCAGAGTTATTTTTTATCGTAGATTTTTGTCGTAGACTTATTTTTTATCGAAAATTTTTTGTTTTATTTGTAACAGAGTTTTTTCACCGTAGATTTGATAACAAAAAAATTAATTGCTAGATCTATTTTACGTTACCGTAGATTTATTTCGCGTTATCGCAGAGGTTTTTTTCAATAATTAGTTATCACAGATTTATCACAGAACATGTAATTCCCTTTACCACAGACATTATAAATTTCTTTAGTGACCGCAGACTTTTTGTAGGAGATTTTTAGGCGCTCAGTTACAGCAGATTTTATGCCGTAGATTTGATTCACTAGCTAATGACAAAAAAATGGAAATTTTTTTAAAAAATCATAAGTCCATCGACCAAATATTTCACTCTCTCATAAGAGTGGTGGTGAGAGAATTTTGCTCTTGAATTGGGTTTTTGGTTTTTTTTTGGAGAAAAACATCTTGGATGTTAAGGATCCGAATCTAGGATCCGAGTATAAACATTTTGAAGATAGGATTGTTGTGCTCCCACTCTGACCCACTAGACCAAGGAAGATTGTATTCCTTAACTCATATTTGTATTTGTTACTTCTCTTCTTTTAATACAAAGGAAGATTGGATATTTTCTATTTCATGATTGCTGGATATCTTGACATGCTTTCACTTCTTCGATACAAAATTGCCACACCACACGACTTGAAATAATTTTGTATTCAAGAAAGGTTTCTCTATTTATTAATAGCGACGAAGAATGACACTGGTCATTACACGAATCTCTAGCAGTTGTGCTAAAATACTAAGAGGAACAAAAGTTATTTGTTTTTTTTTAAAAAGTATAGGAAAATAGAAGAAAAAATTATACTTTTTGAGACAAACCTATACTAATACAAAGAGTAGCAACATATGTGAACATAAAACAAACTTAGAGTCGGAGAATAGTGCGATGAGTATCGCACAGATTCTGAATAGTTTGCTGGATAATGCAGAAGGTCTTCCCATCAGATGTTGTAGACTCCGCTGCCTCTGTTGCTACTTTGACAGATTTCTTCAGGTTTTGCTCTACTATTTTCTTTTGAGCTTTTCTCACTTCATTCTGAAATGTAATAAAGAAAGCTGCCATTTTAATACTTCTTTTACCAGAAACTAGGCAGAAATATAACCAAAGTAGAAAGCAGAACAAAACTGCTCAGTGTAGAGCCCAAAGAGCTTACCTGAACCAGAACAATCTTAGCCCTTACATCTGCTTTTTTTGGCAGCTAGGATAATTGTTGCGTCTACCCGGCTTTTCAAAGCAGCAACTTTCTGTAAAGATGCAACAGTGAACACATTAAGTTCTACATGAATAAGAGGTAAGATAACTTTAGTGCAAAGGGATGAGAGAGACGAGAAATAACCTTTTCTAAGGCACTCCCCTCTGTAAATACACTGGCACTTGCATACATATTTATAAACATAAGCAAACACACAAAGATCGATACACAATACGACAAATCAGGCAAATAGAAAAGTTCCCATTATGAAACACTAACAAGACTCCACCACCAAATATCAATAAAACACAAATTAAAGACAGTTACAGTGTACAATAACCCTTCAACACATCAATACCAAATATCAATAACTATAAATATTATTCAAGCCATATATGAAATATTTACAAATTACCATCAATCTCTTTAATTTTTGTCTCCAATTAACAACAGAAGCAACTAAAATAACCTTAAACCCTTGAATGCATAACTCCAAAATCTTCAAATTTTGAGATAATCTTCCATGAATTAGTAGTACCAAACGCATACACACTCACATCACTAGGAACATAAATTGCACAACTTGTCATCAGTAAAACAAAGTATAAGATAAAATAAACCTAACATTAACATCTAAAGCATCGAATTGAAGTTCTAATTAAAAACTCAATGCAGTGAGAACCAGTTTGAGCACAAACCCAAACCCTATTAAGAGAAATAAAGCATTATGGGAGAGAATAAACGTACCAGGATCTGACTCGATCGTGCACCAAGACATGATGAAAACTAGCTGTGACTCACAAATAGAATTTGAAATCAAAGAGTAATCACCAAAGATAACAGATTTGTGATGAAAACAATGAAAACGATGAACTTACGAATTTAGTTAGCTAGAGGGAAAGAGGAGGCACCTTAGAATCCGAAGATGACAGATTTGGTGATGCTCGAGATCGATTTCGTGAATCTGATTTGGATTAAGATAGCGAGCAAAGATTTTCAGCAGGGAAGTGAAGAGGAGAAAGGACAGTTAGGGTTTGATTGCAGAAAAAAACACGGCGAGCGAGCGAAAAGGCGACATGACGAGCGAGCGAAAAGGCGACATGACGAGCGAGCGAAGAGGAGACACGAAGAGGAGAAGAGACGGAGGCAGTTAGGGTTTGAGTTCAGAAGAAATTTTTTTTCCTTCGCAGAAGAATATATTAGGGATGATTTTCTGTTAATTAGATTAGATTAAATCTTTTTATTTTTTATTTTTTTCTCTAAATTTAAATCAAAATGGCAAATTTTTAATAGTATTTTTAGTTTTAGATTTTTTGTATTTTAACAAAAAAGTAAGATTAATCTAGTAAGTTTTTTTTTGGAACATTAATCTAGTAATTAAATTGAAAACTAAAATTATTTTAGGCAAATTTTACTTAAATAAATTATTATTTCAATTAAGAACATACTAATCTAAATTGGAAAATGGCCAAAAATTCTCCAACTTTTGCAATGTTACAATTTTATTTTCCAATTGGCCAACTACCATTGTTATAAAATAAATTCTCAATTTTGTGTTGATAGTACAAAATTGGGCTTCATAAAAAAGTCAACGTTGAACAAAAATCGTTAGTGACATATTTAGAACACAATTTCTTCTTCTTCTTTTCAGAAATTCAAAATTACTAAATCAAAACTGAGAGAATCCTAAAAAATAGATTCTGATGATGAATAAGTGGCCAGCAGTGAGAACTGCGATTGATTCTGATGAGAACTGAACAACGAATTCGAGTAAAATGGTGAGGAGGATCCCCGCGACGCAAGATGAACTAGTGATTCTTATCCAGTTGAATTATTCTCTCTGTTGTGATTCCATCGTGACTGGAAAAAAACAAAAGCTTAACATCCGACAACGAGGTGAAACATCTAATCCACCAGCGACACATAAGTAAACTGAATCTAAATATGTTCTCACTCTTCTTTTCTTTGTATAAATTTATGGTATTCTTTGTATGCATGCTATGTGCACAACAACAAGGTTAGTTGTCGATGACTATGTCTCTCATTACTACAAAACTTCAAAGTGGCACCAATTGTCTTTTCGAGGGATAAAGCCAGTCCAACGTATGAAGTTGTGGCCACGATTAGATCGGTTACGCATTTTACCACAACCGTCTAGAGGTAATCGGGGAATGCCTAATAGTTATGCTAGGCGCAAAGCACCTCATGAAACTTCATCTAATAGTGGAAGGTTAACACACCATGCACGTTTCATAACATTTTCTAAATGTAAACAAGGACATAATAAGGCAAGATGTTCTAATCCTTTTGCACATCCTCCTACAAAACGACCAAAAGGTCGTCCAAGGAAAGATCAGGTTTTTCTTGATTTTGTATTGTTCTTGTCTTGACAAGAGCTTCTGTCTTCTTCCAGTCATGATGGAATCACAACAGAGAGAACAATTCAATTGGATAAGAATCACTAGTTCTTCTCGCCATCGCCGGGATTCTCCTTGTCGTTTTGCTCAAATTAGTTGTTCAATTCTTGCGGGAATCAATAGCGGTTCTTGCCGCCGGCCACTTGTTCATCATCGAAATCTATTTTTCTAGGGTTCTCTCAGTTTTAAGTTAAGAATTTTCTGAAAAAGAAGAAAAATATATCATTAAATATTTCTATTTACTGTTAACAACATTGACTTTTATGAAGCCCAATTTTGTACAATCATCGCAAAGTTGAGATTTTATTTTGTAATCGTGATAGTTGGGAAATAAATCTGTAACATTGCAAAAGTTGGAAAATTTTATGGCCATTTTCTTGATCTAAATTAGATGGAAAGATGAGTTTGTTTTTATTCATGTTTCTAATTCTTGTTTATTCTATCACAAGTTATCATTCTACTAGGTTAGAATCCAATGATTATTTACAAAGAGAGCAAATTTCTCTCTCTATCTTTCGCTTTATTTATTCAACTCAACTCTCTCATTTTCTTTATATGTCTCCTTCGATTTTGATATCTAACTATCTATTCATAATTGAATGGTTCTCACTCAAAACCTCTCAAACCCTCTGATGAGAATTCAATTTTTTTAAACCTCTTGAAACATTGAATTTTTCTCTCTCTTATTCCTTTTCCATCTCTATTTTTTCGTGTCTTCATTATATCTGCCCGATATTATTTATTTGCATGTTCTTTATCTTCATATATCTCAATCTCTCTTTCTCTGTCGGTTCATTTCTTCAACTCAAAAAAAAAACACTCTCTCCTCTTCTCCCTCTTTCTCCTTCGATTGTAATATCTACCTTTTTGTCTTATAATTTGTCTCACTCAAATCTTCTCAAGAGATTTTGATCCTTTTTGATGAAAATTCAATTTCCACTATGAATCAAAAAAAATTTCCATCTTTTCCATCTCTCTCTTCGTCTCTACATTTTATTTTACCAAGATTATTTTATCCATATCCTTGTGATTGTTACCCACAAAGTTGTTTACATTTTTTCTCGGTCAATATCTCTCTTTCTATTTTGCTTTATTTATTTAACTTAAAAAAAAGTAAACATTATGTCATCAATACACTTTTTCTTATTCGTTTTTAGTATCTACATGCTCGTTCATAATTAATTTTTTTCTCATTCAAAACTTCTCAAAAGATTAATCTATCTCTCTCTCTCTCTCTCAAATTGGTATCTATTCATCTCAACTTTAATTTCACTATACCCATATGACCATATTCAATTTTTCTCAGTAATTCTCTTTGTCTTTCGCTTTATTTGTTCAACTAAAAACATAAAATAAACGAGAATTTGCTATATGGGATGGTTTTTTAAACATAATTGGAAAAGAGGGACATTCATTATTTGCAATTAGAAGAAAAGGCATATAGAGGCAGCTGGGGTGTGAGATAGAATAGCGGAAAACATTTTTGCTATTCACGTCAGGGTAGAGAAAATACCACCTTGCAGACTCATGTTTTTTACACCATAATGTCTCGTATACCATAATTTCATCTACACCAATTAGAGAATCAAAATTTTCACTGTAGCCATGAGATAGAGAAACTCGTCACATACACCATTATGTCCCTATATACTGCCACCTCTATCATCTACAACATTTTTATATACACTTTTGTGCACTATCATGTTTTCTATTGTAGGAAAATTTGTAACTGTAGTTATGTAGTTATGTAGTTTTGTATTTCCTATTTCACAGTTACACACTTTGGATATATATGGTGTACAAGACGGTGATTATGATAATACAAGTGAATTTAACGTTTGACGGTGTATAAGTGAAACAAAATACACAAATGTTTGACGGTTTACAAATAAAACAATATACACTATGATATGATCTACGGGATGGTAGTTATAACGGTGTACAAAAAAATGTACGAGATGATATACAAAAAGATTTTTGGGTGTATATAGACAGTGAACGAGACAATGGTTACGATTGTGTACAAAAGAGATTTTTGGTTGTATACCTATACAATATGAGTCTCGTTAGATTCATAAAAAGATTTTAAAAATAAAATTTTGTTTTAATTTTTTTTTGATAACTTATTTGTTTTATAACCAAGAGAAACAAGAATTGAAAGAAAAAAAAAAGACAGAGAGAAAGAGAAAGAATAAACAAAAAAGGAGAAAAGAGGAAAAAAAATTAAAATAAGAAAGAATTACTCAGATAGAGTCCAATTTATCCGAAATTACTCAAATAGATTATTGTTGGAAAAAAAGGAAGGAAAGGTGCAATTACTAATTGCACCCTCAAGAAGAAAAAAAAAACCTTTTTTCTCTCCAAATCAAGTAACTTCCTTTGTACGAGTTTTTTTTCATTTCTTCGTCTATCTTCTACTCTCTCGTTTCTACTTTCTCGTTTTCGTCTGTCTTCTACTCTCTTGTTTCTACGAAACGTTCGCAGTTCGCAGATATTCATATATTTGTCGAAAGTATGATTCTCGCTAAATCGTATTCTGAGTTCTTTTTCTCTCATTTTCTCTCGATTTTGTTCTTCTTCTCTCAATCTTCTCGCTAAATGCATTACGGTTTTGTGGTAGATTTGCATAACGGTTTTATGCAAATCTACCATACTATAACCTAACTCTACCCTACGGAGTTATAGTAGGGTAGAGTTAGGTTATAGTATGGTAGAGTTAAGTTATTAGTTTGGTAGAGTTAAGTATTTTCTCTACATCTAGGGTTTGTGGGTTTGTGGGTTTGGTAGATTTAGCATCTAGTTTGGTAGAGTAAAGTTATTAGTTTGGTAGAGTTAGGTTATAGTATGGTAGAGTTAAGTTATAAGTTTGGTAGAGTTAAGTATTTTCTCTGCATCTAGGGTTTCTGGGTTTGTGGGTTTGGTAGAGTTAGCATATAGTTTGGTAGAGTTAAGTATTTTCTCTGCGTCTAGGGTTTCTGGGTTTCTGGGTTTGGTAGAGTTAGTATATAGTTTGGTAGAGTGTGGTAGAGTTAGCATACAATTTGGTAGAGTTAAGTTAATAGTTTGGTAGAGTTAGCATACAGTTTGGTAAAGTTAAGTTAATAGTTTGGTAGAGTTAGCATACAGTTTGGTAGAGTTAAGTTAATAGTTTGGTAGAGTTATGTTATTAGTTTGGTAGAGTTATGTTATTAGTTTGGTAGAGTTAAGTTATTAATAGAGTTACATTTTTACTGTTTCTTGTTTCTACTCATCAAGTATGGTTGTGGCAAAGGATTATCCAAAGAGGCTTTTTGTAGATGGTCTTCCAGTAATGAAGAACCGGAGCATAAACAACAATTGCAATCTGAATCATATTTTTCATATGATGAATGGTATTGGTGAAGATACATACTGAGACATAAGAGAAAAGTCATGCCTCGAAATTTTTTTGAAGCTTGCTGACTCTGACTACAATTTTGCCGGTAGGCATGTACAATTTTTATTGGCAGAGCAGGTAGATATTAAAAAGCAGTATGAGTTATGGGTCTTGGTAGCTTGTCGGCCTATAAGATTTTCTCTCTTAGAGTTTGAGGAAATCATGCAGCTTAATTGCGGTTTGGTGGATGAATCTTCTTCTGCTGTGGAGGAAGTTGCCCAATGTTCTCTGTGGGAGGACATGGGTTTAACAGTCGGTCAAGGCCCTACGTGGGTAGAGTTGAATAGGGTTCTGCAGCAGTGCAGATCATGGTCTTTTAAAAAGAGGAAGATGGTTGACTTGCTAGTGGTATTGCATGTTGGTGTTTACAGTCTCCACCGTAATAGTAGGATTCCATCTGGATCTGCTTATTTGGTTACAGATCTAGAGTGGTTTAAGAGGCATCCTTGGGGAAGAGTAGGGATTAACGCGCTGATCAGATCGATTAGATGTGCATCCTATAAAACCGTAACCTTTACTCTCGGCGGTTTTGTGCACTCGCTTCTCATCTGGGCATTTGAGTCTATCCCCATATTAGTATAACTGTTTGGTGTGAGAAGAGAAGGTGTGGATTTTCCCTTTCTACGGTGGAGACCAAGCAAGAAACAAGCCATGGACATAGAACAAATGGTCAAGTTGGATACAAGAGCGGGGGAAAGAAGGTAAATTGCTTACGTAGTAGAGTTCATAGTCCATATGGTAGAGTTCATATGTCAGCATGGTAGAGTTAATATGTCAGCTTGGTAGAGTTCAAACTCAGCTTAGTAGAGTTAATATGTCACCTTGGTAGAGTTAATATGTCAGCTTGGTAGAGTTAATATGTCACCGCAACTTAGTAAAGTTTGCTAAGTGTTTAGTAGAGTTGGTTAGTTTTGGTAAAGTTCAATATGGTAGAGTTCATATGTCAGCTTGGTAGAGTTCATATGTCAGCTTGGTAGAGTTAATATGTCAGCTTGGTAGAGTTCAAACAAAGTTTGGTAGAGTTAATATGTCAGCTTGGTAGAGTTCACAGTCATCTTGGTAGAGTTAATATGTCACCGCAACTTGGTAGAGTTAATATATCAGCTTGGTAGAGTTCGCAGTCAGCTTGGTAGAATTAGTAAAGTTTGCTGAATGTTTGGTAGAGTTGGTTAGTCTTTAGCAGAGTTGATATTGAATATGGTAGAGTTCATATGTCCTTCTAGTAGGGTTAAGTTTCAGTTTTGGTAGAGTTGATCATTTATTGGTAAAGTTACTATGAACTTGGAAAAGTCGTTTTTGCTGACCTTTATTTCTTCTACTCTTTCAGTTATGTATAAGGCAACTACGTCTAATGCCTCCTGCTGAGATCTTCTCTGTTTAGCCAGATGATGTTGAAGATCTGAGATTGGACAACATGATCCAAGACATACTTGATGGCACTCTAGATGAGTCATTTTGGGAAATACCGCAGAAAAAAGAGGCCCAGAAGAAGCAGGACCTACCTAAGAAGAAGAAAGAGGTAGAGAAGAACAAAGAGGTAGAGAAGAAGCATGACCTACCTAACAAGAAGAAATGGAAGGAGAGGACTCCACTTTCTGTGGAAAACAGTGAGCCGGAGATGGATGAGTCAACTCCCTTAAATGAACTGATAAGAGTCGAACATAAAAAGAGGGAAGTGTTAAAGGGGAAGAGGCTAAAAAAAACCCCATGAAAACAAAGAAAATGACAATGTTTTGATTCAAGCTTTCCAAGGGTTGCCTAACACTTTGAATGGGTTTACATCAAAGCAAACTGTGTTATCCAACACTTTGATAGCGATATCGGACCATCTGTTTCGGCTAGGGGAGACAAGGGCAGACTGGTCTGTGCTCATTGAGCGTGTTGCAAGTTGGAGGATAAGAGTTCTGATCATTCAATGTTACTGGAGAGGCTTGTTAGGCTGGAAGAGCAAAGGGCGAAGCCTTTTATACAGACCTTGGAGTACAGAGGGAAGTTCGACGTTGAAGGCGGAAGTCAGACTCGTGAACCTGGTAATGATGATGAAACAAGCAACAAAGAGGAGGACATTGCTCCTCCAGATTTGGCTCACAACTCGGTACATAAGGCTCTATTTTAATGAGACTTACTCTGATTTATGTTGTCCATGTGTACATTTGTATCCATGTTGTTTGCAACTAGAACTGTTTATTATGTAAAAGTAGTGTGTGGTAAACTTTGGTAGAGGTTATACGGTTTGGTCGAGTTGTGTGGTAAACTTTGGTAGAGATTATATGGTGTGGTCGAGTTATGTATATTGTTTTATATACTCTACCAAACATATCATATAGTAGAGTCTATCTTTACCAAACAAATCATATGTTTAGTACATTTCTACCAAATCATATTATTAATAAACTCTACCAAACATATCATATGTAGAGTCTATCTCTACCAACTACCAAGTGTTTAGCATCGAGTATGCCAGACATGGTAGAGTTCATCTACTAATAGAAGTCATAGTACATCATGGTAGAGTTAACTTGGTGCTTAGTAGAGTTAACATGATGTTTGGTATAGTTAACATTTGACGTTTGGTAGAGTTAGCATGTTGTCTAGTAGAGTTAACATGATGTTTGGTAGAGTTAAGTTAATAGTTTGATAGAGTTAAGTTACTAACATGGTTGAGATCGCAGACGCCTGGATTGAATCAGCCAAATATGGTACACTCTGACTCAGAGAGAACGCCCAGTGTCGGATTAGCAGCCTGGAATAGTCAAACTGGAGATTCTCTCCTTGATGACACCATGTCGTCCCAGGGCACACACAACATTCCCTCGGACCAGGTAAATTTGTGCATGGTAGAGTTACCTTGGTACTTAGTAGAGTTAACATAAAGCTTGGTAGAGTTAACATGATATATTGTAGAGTTAACATTTATCGTTTGGTAAAGTTAGCATGTTGTCTGGTAGAGTTAACATTTAACGTTTGATAGAGTTTGCATATTGTCTGGTAGAGTTAACATGATGTTTGGTAGAGTTATCATATAGTTTGGTAGAGTTAACATGAAGTCTGGTAGAGTTGACTTCATGCGTGTTGTTTTACAGAATAAATGGAGAATTGAGTCGCAGGAGACTTCCGATCCTATGAGCCCAATAACACGTGTTGTGAGGAACCCCGAGGTGACGGGTCAAAGCAAAGAAGATACTATTGAGAAAACACCATATCTCAAGATATCAAGTAAGCCTGGAATGTCACAGCTCGGCATCGTAAATACAGTTGAATCTCCCTCAAAGGATAAGGATGGTAATGAGAAGGACGAAGATATGACCATGGTACATATGGAGGATGTTTTACCGAGACAGGCTCGCCAACAATCACTCGCTGCGAACCAGGTAATGTATAGTAGAGTTTAGTTCTCCATGGTAGAGTTCAGTTGGAATCTATAGTAGAGTTCAGTTCTCCATGGTAGAGTTCAGTTCTCCATGGTAAAGTTCAGTTCTCCATGGTAGAGTTTAGTTCTCCATGGTAGAGTTCAGTTGGAATGTATAGTAGAGTTCAGTTCTCCATGGTAGAGTTCAGTTGGAATGTATAGTAGAGTTCAGTTCTCCATAGTAGAGTTCAGTTCTCTATGGTGTAGCTGTTTTGTCCATGGTAATTTCTTTCGTTTAACAGTGTATCCATGTTACAAGTATCTCCTTTCATAGGATGTTCTGTTGTTAAGAGGATAATGAAAAACGTGGTTCATTCTCCCGCTGTGTACGATCCTTTTGGCCCGATTCCAAAAATTAAAGTGCTTCAGCTACGTGACTATGTGTTGCACGAATTGTAAGCAATATCTTGTTCCGTCATTTTAACACTCTATCTAACCATCCTCTCTCATGTTTTTGAGCTATTTGTAAATTTTTGTAGGGAATTGACTGTCGACGGTGAGCATAGTCCAATAGCGGATTTCTATCTCCGCTTGCTGGCGCCAAAAGACAAGTGGCCTATCCAACAATATGGGTGGCCTTACCAATTTGGTAAGTTTGATATGGTAGAGTTTGGTAGAGTTCATTCGCTCTATAGTAAAGTTCATTCGCTCTATAGTAAAGTTCATTCGCTCTATGGTAGAGTTTGGTAGAGTTCTTTCTCTAATTTGGTAGAGTTCTGTTGCTTTTTGTTTTCCAGCATATGATGGCCGGTATGAATATTTTCCGGCAAAGATCTTTGCAATAACCCAGTCCATTCAGGAACAATCAGATTGCTTTTCTCGATCCACTGTTTTGTGAATATTGGTGTGTCGAATATAGGAGAGATTTAGTGGGAAAGGATAAGACTTTAAACTGGATGAATGGGTATAAAAATCTCTACGACAGTGTTCTGCCTTAATTCTGTGCCACTAACAAGCGATGGATGCGAGACGTCGATAAGCTTTATATTCCCCAAAGTCATAACAACAACCACTGGGTGGCCTTAGAGGTCAATTTGCTACAAGGAAAGATTCTAATTTACGATCCCGACCCGACTATTGTGGCCACTCCTGCCATTCACGAGTTATGCAAGTAAGCAAACCAAACTTTTGGTAGAGTTGAGATTATGATTGATAGAGTTAAGTTATTCGTCTGGTAGAGTAAAGTATTTTCTCTGTGTCTTGGGTTTCTGGGTTTGTGGGTTTGGTAAAGTTAGAATATAGTTTGGTATAGTTAGCATATAGTTTGGTAGAGTTAGAATATAGTTTGGTAGAGTTAGCATATAGTTTTGTAGAGTTAGCATATAGTTTGGTAGAGTTAGCATATAGTTTGGTAGAGTTAGCATATAGTTTGGTAGAGTTAGCATATAGTTTTGTAGAGTTAGCATATAGTTTGGTAGAGTTAGCATATAGTTTTGTAGAGTTAGCATATAGTTTGGTAGAGTTAGCATATAGTTTTGTAGAGTTAGCATATAGTTTTGTAGAGTTAGCATTAGTTTGGTAGAGTTAGCATTAGTTTGGTAGAGTTAGCATTATGTTAGTTTAGTATAACTTACATATACATTCCGTCTGTTCATTTCATGTAGGACGTATGCCGTGATGATTCCAAAGATGATCAAGTTTTATTCACCTCCTGCGATGCGTGATCATGTAAGTGCGACAACGTTTAAAATATCGTTGATGAAGGACACTCTGCGTAATTTCCGGTCAGGCGATTGTGGCACGTATTGCTTGAAGTTCATCGAGTGTTTAGCCCTTGGTTGCAATTTTGACGGACTGAATGATGAGTTCATTACCTTCACTCGTCTGAAATACGCCGTTGACTTTAGAGAACAACTTCCGGTGGAGGAGATTATTTCCTACACAGATCCAAGTACTAATTTGTGTGATAAGGTCGGCCTCGTTTCAGCCTCCCAAAACTTTCTTCTGGAATGGTAGAGTTAGGCTGGTACAGTTTGTTTTGTACATTTAGTAGAGTTAGTGTCGTAGTTTTGGTAGGGTCGTAGTAGTTTTGGTACAGTTTGTTTTGTATATAAACTTTTGTAATTAATGCACATTAAATGCAACAACAACAGATACTAAAGTAATGAAACCTCTGGTATATTACATGTTCTGTTCATAACTTAAAACCTTAACAAACACAAAACTCAAACCTTAACAAACACACTTTAAACCTTAGCAAATGGAATGAACGAACTCTACTATATGGAATGAACGAACTCTACCAGATATTCAAGATTGTACGTTTTCACTACATGTACGGGCATTGTGACCTAGTTGTTTACATCTAGAATAAGTTGAAACTTTTCTTGGTCGTTTTACCTCTCCTGAACACTCGAACCAGCTTTTTATCCTAGATTTCTTTGGCTTTCCTGGTTTTTGATGTACGTGGGGCGGATTACACATTTTACGGCTCACATCCAACGGAACATGAATTGTTGCATTCCTTGGCATTATATGATTGGTGTAGGCATTGTATAAGTAGCTTGTGTGATAGTAGGGATGAGTAAGTTCGATTGTTGATCGATGTTATGCCTCGGCAACGGCAATGACATGCACACAAAGAATTTTTTCCATGTTAAACCGCTTGCAAGAACACGTCTTCTTGGCCAAATTAACCAAATGAGAAGATGTTGATCTTGAAGCCACAGCTTGGTGTTCGTCAATTTCTTGCACATTGTACTGCGTAGCTTCCCCAACCCTCATCTGTAATTTAATACATGTTAACTCTACCAAAGTATGTATGAACTCTACCAAGGTATATATGAACTCTACCAAGGTATGTATGAACTCTACCAAATTATGTATGAACTCTACCGAATGATACATGTTAACTCTACCAAAGTATGTATGAACTCTACCAAACATGTTAACTCTACCAAATTATGTATGAACTCTACCGAACGATACATGTTAACTCTACCAAAGTATGTATGAACTCTACCAAACGATACATGCTAACTCTACCAAAGTATGTATGAACTCTACCGAACGATACATGTTAACTCTACCAAAGTATGTATGAACTCTACTAAGTTAACTCTACCAAGTATGTATGAACTCTACCAAAGTATTTATGAACTCTACCAAACGATACATGTTAACTCTACCAAATTATGTACGAACTCTACCAAAGTATATATGAACTCTACCAAACGTAATAATTTTAGGAGCTTCTCAATTATTGTAGTTAGAATAGTGGTAGTGAGAGAAGCCTTTGTCCTCCTCTTCACGAACCAACGTGTTAACATCGCCCTAATTGCATCTATAAGCTGCACAATGGGGAAAGTTCTTGCTTGGGATAAGGCATGGTTGATTGATTCTGCTATGTTCGATGTAGAAAAATTGTATTTGTTTCCTGGAAAATAAACTCGACTCCACAACCGAACATTAGCTCTTTGCAAGTACCCATGAAGCCTTGGATCTAACGCCTCAATCTAAGCAAAGATAGCGTTGAACTCGTCAACCCTATACGCAGTGGCAACTTTCTTGAACAATTTAAAGGACTCTCCCCCTCTAAATTTCGCCAAAATGTTTTTACGTAGGTGGTAGGTGCAAATACCCCGAGAAGCAAGTGGGTCCACATTCTTTATGGCTCTACCAATGGATTTATGCCTATATGATATGATGGCAAGTTCTATGTCATCAGGGATAACACGGTTAAGATTTCTAAAAAACCATTCCCAAGACTCATCATTCTCGGTATCAACCACACCGAAAGCCATAGGAAATATGTTGAAGTTACCGTCTTGCATGGTCGCAGTTAGAAGAGTACCTTTATACTTTCCTTTCAAAAAGGTCCCATCAACAACAACAACCTTTCTCATCTAAAGAAATCCTCTAATACTTGCATCGAATGCTATGAATAGAAACTTGAACCTATCTTGCCCGTCGACTTCGAGCTTGATAAGGGTTCTGGGATTTGCTCTTCTAATCGCATACAAGTACGAAGGAAGTTCTTCGAAACTACTTTCAGAAGTTCTTGAAGCAAGTGCACGTGCTTGCTTTAGAGTACGGTGTGCCTTCCAGTACTTTATCTGCAGAAATAATCGTTACCCAATGTCAATATGAACTCTACCAAACCAAAAGTAAACAACATATAAACTCTACTATATGCTTATACTAACTCTACCATCACATGACAACTGTACCATTACGTGATATTAACTCTACTAACCTATATCCGAACTCTACCAAACCAGATGGGTAACAACACCAATTATACCATATCATAACTCTACCAAACCATACGGTAAACAACATATAAACTCTACCAAGCTAACTTTACTAACCAATATCCTGAACTCTACCAAGCTATCATCTAAACTCTACCATCATATGACGACTGTACCTTCAGACCGAACTGCTTGTTTAGTGAATCATCGACATGATTAGGTAGAACAGATGCCCCAATACCACCTACGAATTCCATGTACAACCGTCCTAGAACTTCAGCAGTTGCTTGGCGTACCCGACCTGATCTCTCTGTTACAGAACAATTGTGTTCTTTACTATACTTCCGGACAAAGAAATATGCACTATCGTCAATACGTGAAGCTCGCACTCTCCACTGACAGTTTGGTACCCAACATTTCACATCCAACATTGACCTCGATGAAGCCACAACATCGAAGTCAAACCTCTGTAAGATTGACAAAATCTTCAACCTAGTCTTCACTTCATTTTTGGATGAAAATCGTTGCCCGACCGCCAATTCTAGTGATGACATTTCTATGTCCAAATGCTCAGCATTTATATTGATGTAATCTTCATCCTTTGATTTCTTTTCTTTTTCCTTTGATTTCCTACGAACACTAATGTAATCTTCATCATCTGAGCTTGCACCATCTATATCATCGCAATAGTCGAATCTGAATTCTGCATCTTTGTGTTTCACATTTCCGTACTACCTTCATACTTTGGTTCAACTCTACTAAACAGGGGATCAACTCTACTACATTCAACATCAACTATACCTGACCGTGGGTCAACTCTATTAAACATCGAATCATTGTTCTCCCACTTACAATGAACTCTGCCATCACCATCGTTTAAACTCGCTGAAACACGTGATCTAATGGAAATCTCTACACATAGACGCATTGCTTGTTTACGAAATTGTTGCACAAACACATGTAATTGCCTTTCGTTACTCACAAAGACAGGGAGAGTATCTTGTGGTAGTGATTGCATGACTAGATTTGACATGTAGCTTAATTTTACCTCATCAGTTTGTTGATTCAGGCCGAAATCTTCATACACCATCACCAGAAATTCATCATAACTAAGATCTTCGCCAATCCCTATGATCCGACTGCTGTAAGTTTTGTCCACAAAAAAAAACCCACAGGTTTTGGTTAAAACTCCAACTCCCAAAAACCAAAACCATTTGATCCATAGATCCTAAAAGGTTTAACAATTAAAATGAGGGATACGAAATTATTTGGAGCAAAAATGGAGCTTCAAATGAAGATAAGATGAAATGAGCATAAATGGAGCTCCAATGGCGACTTGACATTTAATGAGCGGCATATTAGGTAGTAAGTTAGTTAGGGTTAAATTCGTAATTTATAAATACTAGGTTTCCACAACCAACTCTACTATAAACGATATTTTAACTCTACTAACCATTGTCACACTCTACCAAACATCGAACACAACCCTTCTACGAAGGCAGCTAACTCTACTAAAGGTAACAAATTGCATTTTCCACGCGGAAAACGAACTCTACCATGGTAGAGTTCAGTTGTCCATGGTAGAGTTCAGTTCTCCATGGTATAGTTGATTTGTCTATGGTAGAGTTCAGATATCCATGGTAGAGTTCAGATATCCATGGTAGAGTTCAGTTGTCCATGGTAGAGTTCAGTTGTCCATGGTAGAGTTCAGTTGTCCATGATAGAGTTCAGTTCTCCACGAGGAAAATGAACTCTACCATTGGTCATATGGCTGACGTGGTAAGTTTCATTAATGGCAGTTTCGTAATTACGTTTTTGTTTACTTATAAAAATATAACAAAACGGTATATTATGAATTTAAAAAACTATTCGTATATTTTTTAAATATTTGCTCTATTTAAATAATTTTTCATCAAATCTACTCTATTTCTACAAATCACTTTTAAAATAAACAAAAACGATTTCGTAAATAAAAAGATAGTTCGTTCGAGAAAAGTGATGCAAATAGTATCAAACAGTGCGTGCATTTGTCACTAATAGCTAAAATTGCACATAGTAACTGGCCTACTGAGCCAATTATGTTTCAAAAACGTGTGTGCTAGCCAATTCACCCAAACTAAACATTCTCTCATCTTCTATAATTTTCTCCTACAATTGTGATATATTGGTGCTTGTTCTTGATTAAAATTTTCTCATTGATCCTCTCTAATGAAAATACAATTTTTCCTAATCATGATCGGATTTAATTTTTCTAAAACCTCTTAACAAATTGAAATCTTCCATCTCTTTTTCCCCTTCCATCTTTTTATTCGTGTCTTCATTTTATCTTTCCGAGATTATTCCTTTTCATGTCATTCTTCTTCGTATCTCTTAATCTTAAAGTCAATTTCACTTATTTTTATCTCTGAGAGATTATCACCGACAGAGCAATATTAAAATTTTCTTAGCACTTTTATCTTTTTCTTTCGCTTTATTTATTCAACTCAGAGTTAAAAAATAAACACTCTCTTATCTTCTCTCTCTTTCAACTTCGATTATGATATATACTGCTCGCATGACCGACTTTGGTCTAAAGCTTATAAAGCAAGCGTTGTATGCATCAAAAGTTTAATAATAAGTTAACGACATTATTTCCGTAAAAATTATAGTAGTTTAGTGGTTAACTCATTCACTACCTACTTCGAAATTTCGGGTTTCACTCCAAACATTACTAAATTTTGTAATTTATTTTTAACAATATTTTGAAAATTTCTCACTCAAAACCTCTCAAAAGATTTTGACCCTCTCTGATGAAAATTCAGTTATTTTCTGTGAGAATCATTAAAACTTTTTTTTCTCAATTCTAATTTCTTTTTTCCATCTCTATCTTAGTGTATTCATTATATCGAGATTTGTTTCCCTTATCCTTCATCTTCATATCTATCAGTCTTGAATTCAATTTCAGTGTTCTTATTCTCAAAACGACTGTCACCTACTAAGTCCTTTTCAACTTTTCTAAATATTTTTTCTTCCCATATTTCAACATATCATATGCTCTCACTAATAGATATTAACATGAAGAAAACTAAACCCTAAATAAAAATGAGAACTCGAACATATTAATATATAATAATATATTTTAACTGATATATTGATAAATATTAGACATTTATTTACTATATTTACAGAAATATCATATTTACTTACGTAAATAAATTGTATGTCTTGATGCTAAGGAACAGAAATAAGGATAAAAATAAAATTTAATGTAAATTATATGTGATACTTTTGTGACAGCACCGTCAATTAAAAAATTAATGAAATTTTTTTTAAAAAATAATAAGATCGGATAAATTAGTTATTCATATAATATATTATACAGTTTATATTTATTTTATAATTTAATTAATCATAATATTAAATTGCATATTTTTGAACTAAATTTTAAAGGATAAAATATAGGTTATATTGTGTAACACCGAAAATTAAAAGAAAAGAAAAGAACAGAAATTTGGGTTAAATGTTAAAAATGGTTAAATTGATCAATTTAAAAGTTTAGACTATTTCTTGGTCGTAAGGATGTTTCTAAACAATTTCAAAGTTTAAGGATATATCTGTAAATATTGAGGGAATCAGGGACAAGAATGTAAAATCGAGAGAAAAGTGTGGAGATTCATGTTCTTCATTCCAGCGATTTCGGGATCATGTATATGCGATTTTAAGCCTTAGTATCATGTATATATGAGCGCTTGAACCTCCATTGGCTTAGTCTCGCCTCTAGCTTCATGTTTATGGGTCATCTTCAACCTCCATTGAAATTTTGTGTGAGTATCTCTCCCCTCCATTAAAGTGAGCTTTAAGCTCATCAATGAGTTTGAGAACAATTCATTATGAAATCTTTAGTGATTTAGATTCTTCTTATTCTCATGAGTCCCATACTGTTCGCTGTTTGTCAAATAGAGGCCAGAGCTGTTCGGAAGTGTATCAACAAGTTTTGGGATTTAGGTAAAATAGAATGCAATTACGCAGTATTTAGGCAGGTTCTCAAAGATCTATGACCGGTTCTGAGTTTCTGAGATTGGATCAAGTAAGCGCCAACAATCGGTTTTCCAGTTTGATATGTTTTAGTTTTGAACCGAGTCTAATTTGGATTGGTTCAGTATTGTTAAGCCGATTTTGGGGAAACCCATAAAATTGCTCTTGAAAATAGCTTTGAGATGGTATATTGAAAATATTTTTCTGACAACCGGTTGAATTTATGTTAATTAATTGGTTGTATGAAATGTGTGTAAAATTGTAGTTGACCACTCGTTCGATTTGAAATTTTTTTTCTGGTGAATAATAATTCCTTAGTATTATCATACATTGGTATAACAATTTAGGAAAATTTATAGTTAAATATTTGAATTATTTTGAAAATTAATTAATTACATTAATTTGGGTATGAATTAAGGATTTGGTTAAATTATTTGAATGTCTGAATTGTATTATTATGAGTTAATCTGATTTATGATTATGATTTTGAGATATGTTTTTTTGTTAAGACCGGTATTAGCATGCTATTATAATTAATAACTCTATACAACACTTTCATATTTTTATGAGATTTTAGACTTTGTGTATTTTGAGATTTTATTATTTATTTAATATTTTAGTAACATTTAGAAATATCTTTTTGGAGTTTTTGGGGCGTTACAATTGGTAACAGAGCATGGTTTTTTTTACGAATCCGTGAAACTTAAAAAAAAATTTTGTTGTTTAAATTTGAAAGTGGTTTGGGCCCAAAAAGAAAATTTCAAAACAAATTTCGAGTTTACTAAGATTTAAATAGAAAAAAATATAGGAGTATACCTTGTCTCACAATAGGATATTTATTCTACGAATTATTAGATTCTGCTAAAGTAAGAGTGTGAGTATGAATTTTGTTCATAGAAGAATTCTCTATGTGTTAAAATAAGAATAATGGTGTAATAAAGAATTGTTCGGTAACAAGTCTCTAGTTAATATCATTGTACTCCTTTTAAATGGATATGATGTTACTATGAGATTTGATTGGTTATTTTGTTATTTCGAAAAACCTGGAGTGTTGGAGGAGAAAAATTACCTTTATAACTTCAAGTTTTTTTGGGGGGGCGGGGGAGGGGTAGAGGTTTGTGCTTTTGGAATAAGTCCTCAGTGGCCCACTATATCATTATGTAAGCTGGAAGATTGCTAACTGAATGGTGTGGAGGTTTCTTGGAAGTGTTATTGGAGTGAGCCTAGTAAGCAGAGCCTTAGAACGTAGAAGAAGAGATTAATGTATGTTCTAGTGTTAGTCTTAACTAGACCTGGTGTAAGGTAGTGTGATGTACTATGCAAGTTCCTTATTTGGATTAGGTTATGTGATAATGGAAGAGAACAAGGTGATGGGTTATACATCTTGGCAGTTGCATACCCATGAGGCCAACTACCCTCCACTTGATCTAGCGTTTATACAATAGTTTTGGTGCTGAAGTTATTGCTTTAATATTTGTATGGAGAGAATGTTCAGATGTTTAAGATCATAAGAGTTTAAAGTATTTGTTCTCCTATGATGAGTTAAATATAAAGAAGAAAAAGTGGATTGAGTTACCGTATAAGTATGACCATGAGATTCTCTATCATCCAGAAAAAAAACTAATATGGTTGTTGATGCCCTTAGTAGAAATCAAGTGGTAGTAGCATCTTAAGATCACAATGAAACTTAGTGGAACAGATTAGTCGGCTACACATTTCTATTCAATAGGGTCAATCGAGATTTCTAGCCACATTGCGTATACAAATATATTTATTGGTACACATTCATGATGCTTAAAAGTAATATTGTAAACTAGGTCCAATTTTTGAGAATCCAAAAGATTTTAAGCAACCAAGGTATAAGTTCAGAGAAAATGCATTGTTATTATTCAACGCAGAGTTAATCTACCGAAAGTGCATGTATGGTTGGAGGAGATTATGCGAGAAGAATATCAATCTAGATATACGATTCACCCCGGTAGTACCAAGAAGTATCAAACACTCAAACCATTCTATCACTAGACTAGTATGAAGATTGATATTACTGAGTTAAGATCTAATTTATTTGGTATACCAGTAGGTGTAACTCAAGCATAAAAAAAACTAGTGGCAAACAAGTAACATAAGCATCAAAAACTAGTGGCGAACATTAGCCATTCTTATCCTAGAATGGAAGTGGCATAAAGTTTGTATGGATTTTGTCATTTGGCTCTCAAAGTCGCCGAAAGGATTTGACTTGATATGGATAATAGTAAACTGGCTCACTAAATTAGTCATTTTCTTACTAGTAAAGAAGAAATTTCCTTCATCTAGACTTGCAGAGATCTATTTAAAAGTAATTTTTAGGTTGCATGGTGTACAAAGTAGCATTGTTTAAGATTGTGATCCAAAATTTACTTCACATTTTTTGGATAGCTTACATCAGTCATTGGTCACAAAGCTACATTTTAGTACCTCATATCATGCTCAGACAGATGGACAGTCCGAGAGGACAATCAAAACACTAGAAGACTAGTTGAGGTCATGGGTTTTGGATAGTTGACAATCATGGAAATGTTGATGTCGTTGGTTGAGTTTGCTTATAATAATACCTATCATACAAGTGTTGGTAGGGCACTATTTGAGGCTCTGTATGGCAAGCCATGTCGTATGTCATTGTATTGGGCTGAAGAAGGAGAGACAACTAGTATTGGTCCTAAGCTGATCGTAGAAACTACTAAAAAATTGAGTTCTGATTAGAGATAGGATGAAAACTGCTCAAGACCGTCAAAAGAGTTATGCAGATCGTCGATGCGTGATTTGGAATTTCAAGTGGGTGATCTAGTATTTATTAAAGTTAACCTATGAAAGACAAAGTTTGATCTGGACACAAGAATGTTAAAGACACATTTTATTGGTCCTTTTATCATTCTCGAGAGTTTTGGAAGTGTAGCTTATCGTCTAGAGTTTAGGCATGCACATAAATTGTTTCACATGTTGATGCTAAGAAAGTATCATCATGATCCATCTCATATGGTGGACTTTTGACCTTAGGAAATTAAGGAATACATGAATTATGAAGAAAAACCGATCAGATTAAGGAAAAAAGGGTGAATGAAATTAGGAGAAAAACTATTTTCTTAGTTAAGATTCTCTGGAGAAATCATGGCGTCGAGAAAGAAACATGGGATTTGGAGTCGGAAATGAAAAAAGAAGTATTCCCATATGTTTCAAGTAAATATCTAAGTTCGAGGAAAAATTCCATTTAAAGGAGATGGATTGTAAAACCCAAAATTAAAAGACAAGGAAAAGACAAAATTTTGGGTTAAATTGATCAATTAAAAATTTTAGACTTTTTGTTGCTCGCAAGGGTTTTTTATGAATTTAAATTTTAAGGATAAATCTGTAAATATTGAGGAATCTATGGAGAAGGCTGTAAAATCGAGAGAAAAGTTAGCAGATTCTGGTTCGTTATCAGTTTTGGAAAGATAAATATGCGATTTCAAGCCCTAGTATATGTATATATGAGCACTTGAACCCCCAAATCATGGCCGCCACATTCCTTTCAAAATTAGAGAGTTTATGTTTTAGTTTTTCACATTGAATTATGTCCAACTTTAAGATCTAATGTTTCAGTGGCTTAGGTCGCCTCTAGCTTCATGTTTATGGGTCATCTTCAACCTCCATTGAGTATCTCTCCCCTCCATTAAAGTAAGCTTTAAGCTCATCAATGGTGATTTTTGTTTGATAACAATTCATTATGCAATTATTAGTGATTTAGATTCATGAGTCCCATACTGTTCGCTGTTTGTCAAATAGAGGCCAGAGTTGTTTGGAATTGTATCAACAAGTTTTGGGATTTAGGTGAAAGAGAATGCAATTAAGCAGTAATTAGGCAGGTTCTCAAAAAATCTAAGACCGGTTCTGAGTTTCTGAGAATGCAGCGAGTAAGTGTCAACAATCGGTTTTGCAGTTTGATATGTTTTAGTTTTGAACTGAGTCTAATTTGGACTGGTTCAGTATTGTTTAAGCCGGTTTTGAGAAAACCGATTTCTGTTTCAGATTGCTCTTGAAAATAGATTTTAGATGGTATATTGAATTTTTTTTCCCGACAAGTGGTTGAATTTAGGTGAATTAATTAGTTTTTTGGGACGTGTGTAGAATTGCAGCTGACTACTCCTTCGATCTAAAAATCTTTTCCAGGTGAGTTCTAACTCACTTAATATTATCATACATTGGAATAACTATTTAAGAAATTTTAATGATAATTAAATATTTGATATATTTTTGAATATTAATTAATTACATTAATTTGGATATGATTAAATTATTTGAATGACTTAACTATTTTCATTGCATTATTATGAGTTATTCTAATTTAAGATTATGATGTTGAGATATATTATTATGTTCAGACCGGTATCAGCAAGCTATTCTGATTTAGGTTGCTTTATTGAGCAATTTGTGACGGTCGGCATCGCCAACATATGTATTAAGTAGTATGGTATCCTGTTAGTGGTACTGAGGTCGGTTAATGCCGTGAAAGTTGAGAGATATGAAAATTGGAGAAGAAATAAATATTTGAAAATTAGAGATCAATTTAAAAGTTAATAAATTGTCTTGCTCACACATGGGATCTCTGATCAATTTGAAAGTTAGAAACAACTTCTGAAAATAGTGATAAAATGAAGGACTTAACTGCATAAGAGGAGAAAAAGCCGAAAACCTAACGAGTATCTTGTCCATGGATTTCGGGATCAAATTATGTAACCCTAGTGTGGCACATTTGCATTTGTTTCGAACCCCCAATGTTGTAGAAGCCATTTATGCCACAAATCTAGATATTTTTGGTGAATTTTTCGTATCTCTCCTCTCCTCTTTGTTTTTGAAAACTTTCGGCGACTAGAATCATATTTATTGATGGTTTAGGCTATGTGAAGTGTTTCTGTTCTTAGTTAGTGACTATGGGTCATCCTCAATCTTCAATCAAGGTTTGCATAGGTCTTATCTCCTCCTTTATTCTATCTCATCAACATGTAAGTGAGTTTCAAGCTCTTTAGTCGTTTTATTTACAGGGAGAATTAGACTATGATCTATAGCTCCTTAGAAACTCTTCCATTCTTCAATTGGCATTCTGAGTTATCGAATTTTGAGCTGTAAGTTCTTTGATCTCATGCTTCTATTCTAATTGAGAACATCTTAGACTGCTTATGTCATATTTAAAACCGGTTCTTGACCTAGATTCTGATGTTGAGATATGTTATTCTAGTAAGACCAATATAAGCATGCTATTCTGATTTATTGAGCAATTTATAATGGCCGGCATCGCCAACAGATGTATTCAGTATTCTGATATTCTTTTAGTGTTATTGAGGTCGGTTAATGGTGTGGACCGTATTTTCTTATCACCTTGTTGCGGACCAGCATCCCTATCAAGTATATTATGTATATATTCTGTTAGTATATGGTATGGGTGACCAATTCTGGGGTTATACCATTCGGGCGTTGCATTGCTAGATGCCCAGTCGTTATGTTCTGATAATTTTGTTATGTTATGATGATATTGTTATATTCTGTTGATATAATTTTGTTATGGTAAAAATAAATGTTCTAGTTAAATTTATATGTTACATTATTTTTAGTTTTAAATAATCAAACATGAATAATAGTTTTTTTGTTACCAATACGTGGACATTTTTTTTGTGCGGGATCAGACCGTATTAGTACATGTATGTTGGGTTTGTAGTCTCATTGAACGATTTTTCGCCCACATAAGTTCTAACTTCCGTGCATACGGTTTTGAGGAGGAGCAGCTTGTTGCTGAGTTTTAGAGTGTTGTTTTCGTTCGTAACAAGAGACTTGGTAGTTTTTCTATGTTTTATTTGATCTTATTTATCAGATTTGGATTTTTATGATATTTCATACTTTGTGTATTTTGGGATTTCAGTATTTTATTTAATTGTTTTAGTAACATTAAGAAATATTCTTTTAGAATTTTTGAGGAGTTGCAGTTGGTATCAGAGCATGATTTAATGAATCACTGGTACTTAAAAATTCCACTGTTTACTTTGAAAGAGATTTGGGCGCAAAAAGATTTTTTCAAATTTTTTTTTAATTTTATGATGTTTTAAATAGGAAAAAACCTTGTTGCGCATTAGGATTTTTTTGGATTTGAATTAGGAGTTGCTAGATTTAGATGAAGTAAGAGTCTAAGTATGCATTTTGTTTATGGAAGAATAATCTAGATGGTGGAGCTGTCGAGCTTGACTAATGGTGTAATAAAGAACTATTGTGTAGTAATTCTCATGTAAAGATTATTGTGCTCCCTTTAATGTGATATGAGGTTATTTTGGGATTTGATTGGTTATTTGTCTTTTTGAAAATCTTGATTGTTATTGGAGGAAGATTACATTTACATATTCAAGTTCTTCAGGGGTGGAGGTTTGTGCTTCTGGAGTAACTAGTCAGTTGTCCACTATTTAATTATGCAACCTCGAAGATTGTTAAATGAATGGTGTGGAGGTTTCTTGGCAGTGTTAGTGGAATGAGCGTAGTGAGTAGAATTTTGAACGTAGAAGAAGAGATAATGTGTAGGGTATGTGATATACGAAGACATTTCCTTATTTGGAATGGATGTGTGATGATGTAAGAGAACAAGGTGATTAATTATGCATCTTTGCAGTTGCGTAACCATGAGGCCAATGACCCTCCACATGATCTTGCATTGACTGCAGTATTTTTCGCGCTAAAGTTATGGCGTTAATATTTGTATGGAGAGAAGGTTCAAATTTTTCACATCATAAGGGTCTAAAGTATTTATTCTCGTAGGATGAGTTAAATATAAGGCAGAGAATATGGATTGAGTTACTGAATGGCTATGACCGTGAGATTCTCTATCACCCAAAAATATTATTATGGTTGATGATGCCCTTAGTAGAAATCAAGTCAGAGTAGCATCTTTAAGATCACAAAGAAACTTAGTGGAGTAGATGAGTCAGCTACACATTTATATTCAAGAGGGTCTATCATGATTTCTAGCCACATGACATATACAATCATATATATATTGGCATGCATTCGTGATGCTTAAAAGAAAGATGGTAAACTAGGACCAATTCGTGAGAATCCGAAAGATTTAAGCAACTAGAATATAAGCTTAGAGGCAATGCATTCTTATCATTCAAAAGAATATATAGTTATCCGAAAGTGCATGAACTATTGAAAGAGATTATGCGAGAAGGAAATCATTCTAGATATACGGTTCACCCAGGTAGTACGAATAAGTATCAAACGCTCAAACCTTTCTATCATTTGAATGGTATAAAGGGTGATATTGCAGAGTTTTTATCCAAGTGTTTGGTATGTCAGCACGTGAAAATTGAGCGTCAACATCCTAGTGGTAAACTTCACCCATTGCCTATCCAAGTGTGGAAGTGAGATAAAGTTTGTAAGGATTTTGTCATTGGACTCCCAAAATCACAGAAAATAAATGACTCGATGTAGGTAATAGTAGCCTGAGTCACTAAATCAGCCGATTTTCTAGAAGTATAGAAGACATTTAATTCATACTGAGTTGTAGACATTTATATCGAAGTAATTGTGAGGTTGCACTACACCCCAAGCTATATTTGAGATAGATTACATCAAACATTGGCATGAAGCTATATTTCAGTACCGCATATCATCCATCCTTAGACAGATGGAAAATCTGAGAGGACAATTCAAACACTAGAAGACATGTTGAGCTCATGTGTTTTGGATAGTCGACAATTATGGGTAAAGTTGTTGTTGTTGGGGGTGTTTACTTATAATAAAATTTATCATACAAGAATTTATGACACCATTTGAGCTTTGTATGGTAGGCCACGTCATAAATTGTGTTGGGATAAAGCAGGAAAGACAATTGGTATTGGTCATGAGCTGATTGTAGAAATCACTGAAAAGTTGAGGCATGTGCAAAAAGTTTTTCACGTATCAATGCTAAAAAACTTATCATGATCCATCTCATGTGGTGGATTTTAACCTTTTGAAATTTTGGAAGACATAAGTTATGAAGAATAGTATATTCAGATTATAGAAACAAGGCTCAAACATGTTAGGAGAAAAACTGTTTCTTTAGTTAAAACTCTCTGGAAAATCCATGGCGTCAAAGAAACAACATGTGTGTTGGAGACAAAATTAAAAAGAAGTATTCCAACCTCTTCGGGGGTAAATCTCTGAATTCGAGGAAAAATTATTTTTGAGGGAGGTAGTATTATAACACCCCAAAATTTAAAGAAAAAATAAAAAGAAAATTATTTAGGTTAAATTGATCAATTTAAAAGTTAATAAACTGTCTTGCTCGCAGCGAGGATCTCTGATCAATTTGAAAGTTAGAAGCACCTTCTGAAAATTGTGATAAAATCAAGACTAAACTGTAAAACCGGAGAAAAAAGCTGAACAAGTAATGAGTATGTTGTCCATGGATTTTGGGATCGAATTATGTAACCTTACTATTACATATTTATATCCGTTTCGAACCCCCAAAGATATAGAAGCTATTTATGCTGCAAATCTGGAGATTTTGGGTGAGTTTTCGGATCTTTTTTTCTCATCTTTGTTTTTGAAAACCTTCGACGACTGAAGTCATATTTATTGATGGTTTAGGCTCTGTGAAGTGCTTCTGTTATTAGTTAGTGATTATGGGTCGTCCTCAATCTTCAATCAAAGGGTTGTATAAGTCTTGTCTCCTCCTTTATTCCATCTCATCACCAAAAACGTGAGTTTCAAGCTTTTTAAGGGTGGTTTTGTTTACAAGGAGAATTAGACTACGATCTATAGCTCGTTAGAAACTCCTCAATCTCTTGAATCTAACACAAGTGACCATTTTTCATTTGACATTCTGAGTTGATCGAATTTTGAGTTGTAAGTTCTTGGATCTCATGCTTCTCTATTCTAATAGAGAAAGTTTGATACCGGTTCTGTCATATTTGAAACCACTTAAATTTTTGAACATGTTTTGTTTTTAAACCAAATGGTAATCAGGCCGGTTCAGTAGTTTTCAAACCAGTTTTGGAAAAACAATTTTTTTTATTCAGATTGCTCTTAAAAATATCTTTCAAATGGTATATTGAACATATGTTTCTAACAAACGGTTGAATTTAGGCGAATTAATTGGTAGTTTGGGACATGTGTAGAATTGTAGGTGACCGCTCGTTTGATCTGAAAATCCTTTCCATGTGAGTTCTAACTCCCTTAGTATTATTGACGCTGATATAATTTTTAAATTGTTTTATGATAGTTAAATATTTGAATTATTTTGAATATTAATTAATTACATTAATTTAGATATGAATTAAGAATTAGTTAAATTATTTAAATATTGGAATTATTTTGATTGTATTATTATGAGTTATTCTGATTTATGATTCTGATGTTGAGATATGTTATTCTATTAAGACTGGTATCAATATGCTATTCTGATTTAGCTAACTCTATTGAGCAATATGTGACGGCTGGCATCACCAACATATGTATTTCCTATTCTGATATTCTGTTTGTGGTATTGAGGTTGGTTAATGGCATGGACCGTATATTCTTATCACCTCGTTAGGGGCCAACATCCCTATTGAATAAATTATGTATATATTTTGTTAGTATATGGTTTGGGTGATCGATTTTGGGGTTATACCATTAGAGTGTTGCATTTCTAGATACCCAGTCGTTTTGTTCTGATGATTTTGTTCTGTTATGCTAATATAATTCTGTTATGGTAATAATAAATGTTCCAGTTAAATTTATATTTTAAGTTATCTTTAGTTTCAAACAATTAAATATGAATAATAGTTTTTGGTACCAATACGTGAACATTTTTCTGTGAGGGATCATACTATATTGGTACATGTTTGTTGGGTTTGTAGTCTCACTGAACGATTTTTTGCTCACATAAGTTCCGATTTCTGTGTAGATGGTTTTGAGGAGCAGCAACTTGTAGCTGAGTTTTATAGTGTTGTTTTCCTTCGTAATGTGAGAGTTGGTAAATTTTCTATGTTTTATTTGCTCTTATTTCTTGGATTTGGTTTTATGATATTTTCGACTTGGTGTATTTTGGAATTTCAGTATTTTATTTAATTATTTTAGTAACGTTAAGAAATATTTATTAGAATTTTTGGGGCGTTACTTATATATATATATATATATATATATATATGACGGGAAGATAATTTTTGCTACCATATCTTTCTTAATGCCATATGTTAATCTTTTTTGTTTACGAATTTTGTATATTTTTCTGCCACATGAAATGCCTTAACTTTGGGGAACACTTTATTTTCCAAGATTGTGCATGATGGTTCATTTCCTTCGGTCCAATATCCTGATTTTACTGTATAATTTTCTGATTTTGTAAAATGACAGCCTAAAGTGTCCGCTTTATTGATACTGTTAACAAGGATACCCAAAATAAGTTTTACACCCTCTGGCTTAATTTCTTTTACTAATTCCATATTCCACATCCTAATCGCTAGACTGATCAGCTATTTAACAGTCAAAGTAGGATGGAAATTATGTCCATTACATGTAGCTGGTCTTGGCCTAAATTTGGTATCCATGGATCATTCCAAACATAAATTGTAGATCCAGAGCCAATTCTTTTAATCATTCTTTTTTAACAAGATGCCTTGCCGAGGTAATGCTCCTATATCCATAGGATGGGAGTATGACTTAATCGGATCCATTGGATCTGTTTCTAACAGTAGCGTAATTTAAAAACTCTGGCGAAAAGGGAATCTGGAATTTCTATTAGACACCATAGTTGTTTTTATAGTAATGTTGTATTGAAATCTTTAAAGTATTGTACCGCTACATCATTGATGTCTTTTTCTGTTGAAACTCAAACACCTGATCAACCTCCAAACCAATAATTCTATTTCTTGCTTTTGCTTCTTAGTTTGCGCATGAAAGAATTTGGAGTTCTTATCTCCTACATCTAACCACATATTTCTGCTTTATGTTGCCAATATATTTCCTCATCCCTCTAGGCTTTTTTTTTTAATTTCACCAAAATTTCTACTATTTCTTCTGAAGAACCATTGTCGTCATTCTGAATTTTTTCCAATGCTTTTTTTAATTCCCAAATTTTTTCTTTTCCATAGGGTGCATTATTTTTCCTCCATTTGAGATATTTCCCGTCGAAAATTACTTATTCTATCTACAAAATCTAAATCAGATAATTCTGAATTTTCATTCCAACCTTTGGATATTGATTCCATTAGACCATCTTGTCCGATCCAACACTTATCAAAGCAAAATTGATTTCTCCGCTTTGGTATTTTATCCTAGATTGTGGCAACCTGTGGTTTATGATACGAGCCAATCATAGCCAAATACTTATTCTATCTACAAAAAATCTAAATCAGATAATTCAAAATTTTCATTCCAACCTTTGGATATTGATTCTATTAGACCATCTTGTCCGATCCAACGCTTGTCAAATCAAAATTAATTTCTCGGCTTTGGTATTTTATCCTTGATTGTGGCAACCAGTGGTTTATGATACGAGCCAAAGCCAAATACTCAACAAAAGAAAAAGAAAATAAAGAGTGCCACTGTTCATTAGTTAAACCCCTATCCAATCTATACCTAATTATTTCTTTATATACTATGTCTTGGAGACAACATTTGTATCTTTTTTTATGTTTAGGATGAAAAAAATCAAAAAAAAAAATTCATGCAATTCAGAATTCCAATACTTTTTTTTAACTCCACTATCTTACCATCAATATTAGTAATGAAATTGATACCAATGATAACAAAATAGTCTTCTATCAAATGAATAAATAAACTATAAATATATTTAAAATATATCATACTAGTTCTAATGGATCGTCAAATTTATAAACATAAAAACTAGTTCACTGTAATATCATAAGTCAAATGCACACATTCATTCATTATTTAAAATTATATGTGATTTTTTTGTGGCAGCACCTTCAATTATAAAATTAATGAAAAAGATTTTATTCTTTAAAATAATAAGATCTGATAACTTAATTATTCATATTTTCCATTATATGGTTTCTATTTATTTATAATTTAATTAATCATAGTATTAAATTGAATATTTTAACTAATTTAGAGGATAAAATATAGGTTATATTGATTAATCATTATGTAAAATCAAATTAATACTATTAAACCAAAATTTATGTCTTTTAAGTTACAAAAAAAATATTATGTAAAATAGATATAATTCTTCATTAGTTTATTTTAGACATGAAGATACTTGTTTTATTTTTAACCATTCTAATTCTTGTTTCGTCTTGTAACTCTAAATTTATTTATTTAGGACAGTATGTATAGTATTTATAATCGTTACTGAAGTATCAATTTGACATATGTTTTAAAATTTTATAGGTACATCAATAATGATGAAAAATCTAATTCAAAAGAGGGAATCAAATCTTTCAATCTATGAGCAAGTCTGCCAACTGACTTACAGTTAATCTAACTATTTCCACTGGATGAACATCTTGAACTTTCTGGTTTTGAAAATAGGACCCATATTGGTTATTGTTTTGGTTGTACAAGAGGTTGTCTCAGAAAGAATAAGTATGTTGGTAGATGTAGACCTATATTTTTGTCAGTGCACTTGGTATGAATTCAAGAATTAAACTATAGTTCATTTAGTTTCTTACAATCTCAATGGAAAAGTAATATATTTTAAAACCTACATGTCCTCTTAAGCTTCTTGGCAGTAATTTTCCTTTTCTATGTAAGTAAAAGACAGTGGTTGGTTGTGATTTGATGATCACTGCGGCTCAATCTTTCTCTATTTATGATTCCTACCAAAAAGTGTCAATGCTACCATCCGCACATTGGTTCCCAATCACGAAATTGCCAAATCAATGTGTGATTATCATTGTCCTATTGGCTGCTATAATATTTGATACAAGGTCATCTTCTTAATATTTTTCTAAAAACTATTAATTTTGTTTTTCTTATAAATCTTTGTTCATTTCCTTTAAAACCCATTATTTTTATTTTAAAAATATTTTTTCTTTAAATCCAAATTTTTCTTAAAAACTTCTTTGAAAAAAAATTAATCATTTTTTTAACCAGCTTAGAGCCTCAACAAAAAATTTCTAGGCCGACTCACTATACAAAAACATGAATTTTAGTGCATCCATCAAAATTACAACACCAATAGTTGTTCTTAAAAACTTTCTCCTTGATAGCAATATACAACAATAAATAAATATATATGTATTTATACAAGAAAATTTATTGAAAAATGAAAAATAAAAATGTAGGCACAAAAATATGAAATAAATATACATCAAAATCAAAGAAGACAATAAATTTGTGCGAATAAATTGAAGGCAGTTTAAAAAGAAATTCAAATTTTAACAAAATATTTAAGAAACTATATATATATATAATTCATATATGAAAACTATTATATGTTTCAAATCAAGATGGTATAATCTAAATTTTCTTACAGTAAACTTAATTTTTTTTGTTAGAGGACACTAAACAATATAAAAGAAGATTTACTGGGATAAAACTGAGAGATAAGAAGACTGGAGAAGATGTAAATATATGAGAAATAGATAAGCATACCAGATAGGCATATATATATGTGACGGGAAAAAGATCATCGCTACTAGATCTTTCTCAATGCCACCTGTTAATCTTTATTTATGTTTAAGGTGAAAAATCAAAGTGTTTTTTTTCTTGTAATTCAGAATTCTAATATATATATATATATATATATATATATATAACTCCACAAACTTACCATCAATATTAGTAATGTATTTGATACCAAGGATAACAAAATAGTCAAATATGTGTGATATATCATACTAGTTCTTATAGATTGTCAAATTTATAAACATAAAAACTAGATCACTGAAATACCATAAGAAAAATACACACATTCATGTGATTTTTTTGGCAACACTGTCAATTATAAAATTAAAGAAAAAGAAATATTCTTTAAAATAATAAGATCTCTTAACTTAATTATTCATATTTTCGATTATATTGTTTATATTTATTTATAATTTAATAAAGCATAATAATTGTATATTTTTGAACTAATTGTGAGAGGATAAAATATATGTTATATTTATTTTCATTATGTAAAAGCAAATTAATATTATTAAAACAAAAAATTATTCCTTTTAAGTTATAAACAAAATATTATGTAAGAAAACTGAAATGATATATGAATTAATGCTAGTAATCGTTACTGATTAATAGAAGATATCGTTATATTTTTAGGAATCAATATCTAATCATTCTTGAAATTATAACGATATTTTCTATTAATCAGTAACGATTATTGGAATTAGTTATATATTTATTATTATTTGTTTGGACTCAAGACAATCTAGCCTATAAAATGATGTGAACTGACAATGAAATAATATAATCAATGACTTCTACTTAAATAGAAAATTTTGTTTTCGTATTTTTCGTCCAAAACTAAAAGCTATTAAAGGTAATAATATTTTTATTTGGTTTTTGTTCAAAAAAACTATCGACCTTTTCATTTTTTGCAAGAAATACCTTCACCCTAAATTTGTGCAAGTCAATCATACAACCTTCAAAGTCATCCGCAATATTGGACTTCCGCATATCATCGACGTCGACTGTTAACTTTTCGTTAGAAAAGTAACGGAATCCTTCAAACAACGTCCTTTTGAGTGAAAAACTACATGCTGTTTTTTTGAATTAAAACAACATGATTTTTATTAACTAAAAAAATAAAATAATATTTTCTTCTTTTTCTCATAGTCCGAAACTCTCCTCCTCCTCTTCTATTCCCGGCGATCTCTTCCTCCGACTTGGCTAATGAATAGCAACCCCGATGGTTGAGGATCAGCTCGCCTCCAAAATTGAATCGTTGGTATTAGTTAGGAATTTGGATAGGGTGATCAGTTTAGTTCATTTTCAATGTCAGAGAGATTTGCCATTATCTATGCTTTTGGGATTTTTTTCTTGTTTTTTCTTTACCATATTGGTCAAAATTGCCTTTCCGATTGTGGAAAAATCTTAAAAATATCTAAAGAATGTTTTTTTAGCTCAGCATCTGGATAGTCCATGGTGTGTAGTCGTTTTCTGTACATATCAATTCAATGTTTAGGCTTTATGGATTGACTAGGAGGGTGATTCTTGTAGATTGTTGACTCACTTTGAGATATTTTGTTGGCTTGCAAGAGAACTTTCAATTTATCAAATTTGTTTCTAACTTCTAATTCTCAGTGAGGGGCCTTAAAGGTTGACTCTTTGGGATTACATATAAATCCTTCTTTTGGCTACTTGGATTCGCTAGAGTGGTGATTCTTGTAGATTTTTTTGTTCCCTTAACGTTGTTTGATGGCTTGTATGAGAAAATTTATCTTTCAATTTTCAAGTTATCAGATTTTTTGCTAACTTCTAATTAGGACCTTAATAGTTTAGGCTTTGAGATTCCATATGTGGGTTCATGGTCTGAGGCTTTGAGATTCTCTTGCAACTGTGTTCTTTGATCTTTCTGGGAAAGTCCACTTATGAATTTTTGTTTCAATACTTACTCTGGTTATGTCATTTGCAGGGAGGAGATTTGAGGTATTGTCAAAAATGTTCACATTTCAAACCTCCGCGAGCTCACCATTGCCGAGTTTGCAAAAGATGTGTGCTTAGAATGGTATGCTCTACTGAACACTTATGTTTCTTGCTAAGCTGAACATCAAATCAAATCGCCCAAACTATGAAATATTATGTTAAACCAGTCAGTCTTTGATTTGAAGGACCACCATTGTATTTGGATCAACAACTGTGTTGGACACACTAACTACAAGGTATTCTTTGTCTTTGTTGTCCATGCGGTGACTGCATGTGTATACTCCCTGGTACATATCCTGACTTCTGTTAGTTCAATGTATATCTCTCTGTGCCACATCGTAAATGAGCTTAATATATATTCCTTGAATTTGTAGGTTTTGCTTGTGGGAAGCCTTACTGTTGAACCCCAGGTAGTTTCAACTTTTCTTCTTATCCCATTGAGCATTGCGTTAGGTGTTCTTCTCGGGTGGCACATTTACCTTATTTTACAAAACAAAACGACTATCGAGGTTGTTCTTTTTCTTTTCATTTATTCTATTGCGAGATTATGGATTTCTTTAGCTCTCGTTAGGATTTTGTTCCTCTGCTAATCAATGTTGCGGAAATTGAGCAGTACCATGAAGGAGTGAGAGCTATGTGGTTAGCAGAGAAAGGTGGGCAAGTCTATAAGCATCCATATGACATTGGCGCATATGAAAACCTAACCTTGGTAATAATTCTTATCTTTCTTTGGATGATGAGGATCTCTGAAAGGTTTGTTCTTTGATAAGTTTTAACTGTTTCTTCTTCAGATTTTGGGTCCTAACATACTCTCTTGGCTCTGGCCTACCTCGAGGCATATTGGTTCTGGTCTGCGTTTCCGTACAGCTTTTGATTCAATCCCTGTGTCATCCGAAACAAAACCTTAGCCAAGACCCAAATCATATATTCCATTTTTGGTGAGTTCCATCGAAAAGGCAGCAGATTTTTAACTTCTCAACACGTCCATCTTTCAAGCATTTTAGCTGCCTCAGCTTGAAACCAACACTAGGCCGTAATCAGTACTAGACTCTGCTTGACAAGGTTCTCTATCTCACATCGTTGTTAACTGGATCAAGAACATCCGTTTGTGAAAATTATGGTATCGGTTTAGGTGTAAGTTGTCATAGTTTTCCCCGTTTTTCTTTGGATCCCTCAAAAAGGAAGGAAGTTAGGTTGTGGATACAGAACTCAAAAGCTGATTATGCTTATTATACATACCACTTAACAGGTGAAAAAGACGTCATTGTAATATAATTAACGGCTTTCCTATTTTCTTATCAGAAGTAGACTGTTCTCAATGTGTGTTTATTATATGTAAGCTCTTTGATTTCATAACAAATAAGCCAAAAAAAGTGTTGTGAATATTATTATGAACAGATTGGAAGAAGAAGAAGATGAAAATCAAAGAGGAAGGTCAAGCCCTTTTCCAATATCAACACCAATCAGCTCAAGTATTCCTTTGTTGATAATCTGGAAGAACTGAAAAAGACAACTCTGTTTAAGTTAATCTTCACTGTATATATAAGAACTTCCATAGCCATGGAACTCACCAGCTCAACAATGCAAAGATCCGATGAGACCAATCATACAAGCTCTAGAATTCCATATCTCAGCTGTATATGTGAATCCCAGAAACGCTGGTTTGAATTCAGGTTCCTTTTTTGGCACTATCATCTTCCTAACAACATTTTACACAGAAAGAGAATGTAAAATTTGAGGGAAAATCTAATTGCAACATTAATAGAGATTTGTTAATGCAAATCCAAATCTCAATCCACCAATTTCATTCCAATTCCAAATCACCTAAACCGATAATTAACGACAAGAAAAAGAAATTTGGAGGCAAGCTGATCCTCAACCATCGAGGTTGCTATTCAATAGCCAAATCGGAGGGAGAGATCGCCGGGAAAAGAGGAGGAGAAGGAGAGTTTCGGACTATGAAAAAGGGAGAAGAAGAAGAAGAAGACCCACGATGAAGAAGAAGAAGAAAATTTTATTTTATTTTTTTTAGTTAATAAAAATCATGTTGTTTCAATTAAAAAAAAAACAGTATGTAGTTTTTACTCAAAAAAAGAAAGGATATAAAGGATAAAATAAAGTACCTAAGGTAAGACTTACTAGAATAAATTGGAGAAGAGCTAAAATATATGAGAAATAGAAAACCAGACCAAATAGGCATACATATGACTATGACGGGAAGGAGATCTTTGGTACCATATCTTTTTTAATGCCACATGTTTATATTTTTTCTTTACAACTTGTGTATCTTATTTATGTTTAAGGTGAGAAAAATCAAATTGTGTTTTTTTCTTGCAATTCAGAACTCCAATACATTTTTTTTTTAAAAAAACTCCACCAACTGACCATCAATATTAGTACTTTACTTGATACGAAAGATAAATAAACTATAAATATATGTGAAATATATCATACTAGGTTTAATAAATCATAAAATTTATAAACATAAAAACTAGTTCAATGGAATATCATAAGTAAATTACACACATTCTTTATTTAAAATTATATGTGATTTTTTAGGCAGAACCGTTAATTATAAAATTAAGAAAAAAGAATTTCTACTTTAAAATAGTAAGATCTGATAAATTAATTATTCATATTTTCGATTATACAGTTTATATTTACTTTATAATTTAATAAATCATACTATTAATAGAATATTTTAAAAATATGTTTTAGAGGATAAAATATAGGTTATATCGATTGTCATTATGTAAAATCAAATTAAGACTATTAAACCAAAATTTATGTCTTTTAAGTTATAAACAAAATATTATGTAAGAAAATTGATATAATGTATAAATTAAAGCCAATAATCATTACTGATTAATAGAAAATATCTTAATAATTTCAAGAATCAATATATAATTTTGAAATTATCTCGATATTTTCTATTGATCAGTAACAATTAATGGCGTTAATTATATATTTATCTCTTTTTTAATCAAGACACTACCAGCCTGGAAAATTATGGGAACTTATAACAAAAAAATAAGATCAATGGCTTCTACTTAAATAGAAAAGTTTTTTTTTGTATTTTTGAACCAAAATTAAAAGTTATTAAAGGTAATATAATTTTAATTTTAAAGGAATTAATCATATGTAAAAGAAGATATAAAATATAAAAGCAGAATATTTTGTGAGGAAACCCCAAAAAAGAGAAAATGGAGATAAAAAATTGTTACCCATGGCCGTTATGTTTTTTGATAGTTGGGTTATAAAGGTGTTCGTCCAAGAAGTATCTTGACTACTTTAAATAGTATCTCCGTGAAGGGGGACATTAAAGATGAATACAAGTAATATTCAAAAGACGAGAAAACATTTTAAAGTCTTGAAATATGTATACGATAGATCGAAGGTGCAAACCACAAATACTTTGATATTTATTTGGAGCTTTATTACAAGTCATAAAATTTATTTTTAGTATGTATAGTATTACAATCTTTACTAAAATATCAATTTGACATATGTTTTGAAATTTTATAGGTACATCAATATTTATGAAAAAACTTATTCAATAGAGGGAATTGAGTCTTCCAATCTATGAGCGAGTTCACCAATTGCTTCCAGTTAATCGAACTATTTTCACTGGATAAACATTTTGAACTTTCTGGTTTTAAAAATAGGACCAAGATTGGTTATCGTTTTGACTGTACAATAGCTTTTCTCAGTAAGAATAAGTATGTTGGTAGATGTAGACTATTTTTTTGTCAATTAAACTATATTTTATCTAGTTTCTTACAATCTCAATGGAAGCATAAAATTCAACAAAATTAAACTAATATATTTTTAAACTTACATGTTCTCAGAAGCTTATTGGCAATAGTTTCATTTTCTATTTAAGTAAAAGACATTGCTTGGTTGTAATTTCATCACTGCGGTTCAATCTTTCTTTATTGTATGATTCCTACCAAAAAGTGTCAGTGCTATCATTCTCGCATTGGTTCCCAATCACGAAAGTATCCAATCAAAATGTTATCATCATCATCCTATTGCCTGCTATAATAATTTGTACAATATCATCTTCTTAATGTTTTCTCAAAACTATTAATTTTGTTTTTCTTATAAAATTCTGTTAATTTCCTTTTAAAAACCATTATTTTTATTTTAAGAATAATTTTTTCTTTAAATTCCACCTTTTCCTTAAATACCATTTGATTTTGCTTATAATAAATAGCTTCTTTGAAAAAAAATTAACAATTTTTTAACTCTCTTATAGCGTCAAAGAAAAAAAAATTCAAGGCCGACTCGATATATAAGAAACATGAATTTTAGTACATTCATCAAAATTGCAACACCAATTGTTTTTCTCAAAAAATTTCTCCTTGATAACGATATACATATATATATATATGTATTTATTCAAGAAAATTTATTGAAAATAAAAAATAAAAATATATGGTCAAAAACTAAAATAAATATACATCAAAATCAAAGACGACAATAAATTTGTGTAAATAAATTGAAAGCAGTTGAAAAGAAAATCCAATTTTAACAAAATATTTAAGAACTATATATATAGAGAGACATAATTCTTATATGCAAATGATTATATGTCGCAAATAACCATGGTATAATCTAAAAAAAATTACAGTAAATTTTTTAGTTTTTTTTTGTTAGAGGACACTAAAAATGTAAAGCTGTTTGTATAAATGAATTGCGGTAGAGATCACAAAGAAAATGAAAGGAGATAAGGATAAAATAAAATACCTAAGGTAATCAAACATAAAAGAAGAGACATATTGGAATAAAATTGAGAGATGAAAATTGGGGAAGAGGTTAATATATGAGAAATAGAGAAGCATACTAAATAGCATATATATATATATATACATATATGACGAGAAGAAGATCTTTGCTACCATATTTTTCTTAATGCAACCTATTAATCATTTTTTACAACTTTTATTTTTTTTATGTTTACGGTGAAATAAATAAAAGTCTCTTTCTGGAGATTCAGAACTACATTACTTTTATTTATGATTTTATTTTTTTAAACTCCACCAATATACCATCAATAGTAATGTTCTTGATACCAAGGATAACAAAAAAGTCTTCTAACAAAGGAATAAACAAGCTATAAATAAATGTGAAATATATCATACTAGTTGTAATAGATGATCACATTTATAAACATACAAATTAGTTCACTGTAACATCATAAGTAAAATACAAAAATTCATTACTGAATATTGTAAGTGATTTTTTGTGGCAGCACTGTCAATTATAAAATTAATTAAAAATATTATTCTTTAAAACAATAAGTTCTGATAAATTCGTTATTACTTTTTAAATTTTATGGTTTATATTAATTTTATAATTTAATTAATCATAATATAATTGTATATTTTGAACTTATTTAGAGGACAAATATATGTCATATAGATTTTTATTATTTAAAATTAAATTAATATTATCAAACAAAAATTTATGTAAGAAAATTTATATAATATATGAATTAACGCTAGTAATCATTAATGATTGCTAGAAAATATCGTTATAATTTCAAGAATCAATTATTTTTGAACTTATCTTGATATTTTCTATTAATCAGTAACGATTAATCGTGTTAATTATATAGTTATCTTTTTTTTTTTGACTCAAGACAATCCCAGCCTGGAAAATGATGTGAACTTACAACAAATAATATGATCAATGGTTTCTACTTAAGTAGAAAAGTTTTTTCATATTTTCTGACCAAAAATAAAATTTATTGAAGGTAATAATATTTTAATTTTAAAGGAGTTAATTATATATAAAAGGATATATAGCATGTAAAAGAAAGAAATATGTTTGACATATGTTTTGAAAATTTATAGGCACATCAATAATGATGAAAAAAAATCTAATTTTTAAAAGAGGGAATCGAATCTTCCAATCTAGGAGCGAGTTTGCCAATTGACTTCCAGTTAATCAAACCATTTCCACTGGCTGAACATCTTGAACTTTCTGATTTTTAAAATAGGTCCCAAATTGGTTATTGTTTTGGTTGTACTAAAGCTTGTGTCAGAAAGAATAAGTATGTTGGTAGATGTAGACTATATTTTTGTCAGTGTACTTGGTATGAAATAACCAATTAAACTATATTTTATTTAGTTTCTTACAATCTCAATAGAAACATAAATTTCAACAAAACTAAGGTAATATATTTTTAAACATACATGTTCTCTACAGCTTCTTGATAGTAGTTTCCTTTTTCATTGCAGTAAAAGACATTGCTGGGTTGTGATTTCATCAATGCGGTCCAATCTTTATTTATTTATGATTCCTAGCAAAAGTTGTAAATGCTATCATCCTCGCATTAGTTCCCAATCAGAAAAGTGCGCAATAAAATTTTTATTACTATCGTCCCATTTGCCTGCTATAATATTTGTACAAGGTCATCTTCTTAATATTTTATAACAAACTGTAATTTTATTTTTTCTTATAAAATTTTGTTCATTTCCTTTTAAAAACCATTTGATACTTTCTTATAAGAAATACTTTTTTTGAAAAACAAATATTAACAATTTTTCTAAACCTGCTTAGAGCGTCAATGAAAACAAAATTCAAGGCCAGCTCAAAATATACAAGAAACATGAATTTTAGTGCAGTCATCAAAATTATACCACCAATTGTATTTCTCCAAAATTTTCTCTTTGATATCAATACGTAAATAAATAAATATATATATATATATATATATATATTATACAAGAAAATTTTTATTGAAAATGAAAAATAAAAATATATGGTCAAAAAGTAAAATAAATATACATAAAAATCAAACAAGATGATAAATTTGTGTAAACAAGTTGAAGGCAGTTGAAAAAAGAAATTCAAATTTTGAAGAAATATTTAAGAACTATATATATATATATAGAGAGAGAGAGAGAGAATTCTTATATGCAAATGATTATATATTGCAAATAACCATGGTATAATTTAAAAACATTTACTGTAAACGTTTTAGTTTTTTTTGTTAGAGGACACTAAAATGTAAAGATGACAATAAAAAGGAAAGGAGATGAGGATAACAAAAAATACCTAAGGTTATCAAACATAAAAGAAGAGACATACTGGAATAATATTGAAAGATATGAAAATAAGGGAAGGGTTAAATATATGAGAAATAGAGAAGCATACTAAATAACATATGTATATATATATATACACATATATGATGGGAAGAAGATCGTTGCTACCGTATCTTTCTTAATGCAACCTATTAATCATTTTTAGAACTTTAATTTTTTTTTTCTGTTTTCAGTTGAAAAAAATGATTTCTTGCAATACAGAACTCCAGCACTTTATTTCTGATTTTTATCTCTTTAAACTCCACCAATTTAGTTATCTTTTTTTTTACTCAAGACAATCCCAGCTCGGAAAATGATGTGAACTTACAACAAACTAATATGATCAATGGCTTCTACTTAAGTAGAAAAGTTTGTTTTCCTATTTTCTGTCCAAAATAAAATTTATTAAAGGTAATAAAATTTTAGTTTTAAAGGAGTTAATGATATACAAAAGGAGGTATTATGTAAAAACACAAAATATTATGTGAGTAAAACCCAAAAAAAAAAAGAAAATGGAAAATTCTTTTGTTAAAAGTTGTTGTTACTTTTTTCGATAGTTGGGTTTAAAAGTTACTCGTTCAAGAAGTCCTTTGACTACCTTAAATGGTATCTCCCTAAAGGAGAGACATAAAAGATGAATACAAGTAATATTCAAAAAAAACAAAAAAATATTTTTACAGTCTTGAAATATGTGTATGATAGATTGAAGCTGCAAACCACGAATACGTTGATATTTATTCAGAGTTTTATTACAAGTAATAAAATTTATTTTTAGTACCCTACCGAACAACAAGAATAATAGACATACCAAAATAAAAAATGCTCAACAATTTCAACTCAATGATACAATGAGTTTTGTTCAAAATATAAAAAGAACCATATGCCACTCTCACATTTTATTGCAAATATATACATATTCTAATAAATTTTATGGTGAGAAATCTGGTCTTACAAAATTTTATATACCTATGTCTGTGACTTTTACCTGAGAATTATACTCGGATGTATAATTATAATTATATATAATATACTTTAGAAATAAATATCATAGTTTAAAAATCACAAAACAAAACATATATATGGTTGATTTAACTTCCCTAGTTTATTAAATTTTCAATGATTTCAAAAACGTTAATAAGAACATTAACCCATTTGTAACATATATGTATATGGTAACATATAAATATGGCACTATATATACATACCTTAAATAATTTCATAAGAAAAAATAAAATAAAAAACAATCTACAAAAGATATTATATATATATATATCTATATTTATTATTGAATATCTATTTTAGACATGAAGATCTTTTTTATTTTTAAACATTGTAATTCTTGTTTCGTCTTGCAACTCTAAATTTATTTATTTGCAATAATAGGTATAGTATTTATAATCATTAATGAAATATCAGTTTGACATATGTTTTGAAATTTTATAGACACATTGAAAAAATATAATTTAAAAGAGGGAATTGAATCTTCCAATCTAGGAGCGAGTTTGCCAATTGACTTCCAGTTAATATAATTTTCAATCTTTCTCTATTTATCATTCCTACTAAAAGTTGCCAATGCTACCGTCCTCGCATAGGTTCCCAATCAGGAAATTGCCCAAAAAGTGTTATTATCATCGTCCCATTGCCTCCTAAAATATTTTGTACAAGGTCATCTTCTTAATATTTTATAGAAAACTGTTAATTTTGTTTTTCTTATAAAATTTTGTTCATTTCCTTTTAAAAACCATTATTTTTATTTTAAGAATTATTTTTTTTTCTTTAAACCCCAGTTTTTCCTTAAACACCATTTGATTTTTATTTATAAGAAACAGCTTTTTGAAAAAAACAATTAACAATTTTTCTGAACCTGCTTAGAGCGTCAAAGAAAACAAAATCCAAGGCCGACTCAATATACAAGAAACATGAATTTTATTGCATTCATCAAAATTACAACACCAATTGTTTTTCTCAAGAACTTTCTCCTTGATATCAATATACATATATATATATATATATTTGATTTTTATACAAGAAAATTTATTGAAAATTTTAAAAGAAAAATATATGGTCAAAAATAAATATACATCAAAACAAGACAATAAATTTGTGTAAATAAGTTGAAGGCAGTTGAAAAAGAAATTCTAATTTTGACGAAATATTTAAGAACTATATATATATATATAGAGAGAGAGAGAGAGAATTCTTATATGCAAATGATTATAAACTGCAAATAATCATGGTATATTTTAGAAATTTTTATAGTAAACTTTTTTACTACCAAATCTTTCTTAATGTAACGTATTAATCATTTTTACAACTTGAATACTTTTTATGTTTATGGTGAAAAAAAAATTCTTGGAATACAGAACTCTAGTACTTTATTTCTTATTTTTATTTTTTAAAATCCACCAATTTAATTATCATTTTTTTACTCAAGACAATCCCAGCCTCGAAAATGATGTGAACTTAAAACAGAATAATATGATCAGTGGCTTCTAATTAAGTAGAAAAGTTTGTTTTCGTATTTTCTGTCCAAAATAAAATTTATTAAAGGTAATAAATTTTTAATTTTAAAGAAGTTAATAATATTATAAAGGAGATATAATATGTAAAAGCACGGGATAAATTTTTGAGGAAACCCCAAAAAAGAGAAAATTGAAAAATATTTTTTGTTAAAAGTTGTTACGTTTATCGAAAGTTGGGTTTAAAATGTGCTCGTCCAAAAAGTATTTTGACTACTTTAAATGGTATCTCCGTGAAGGAGAGACATTAAATAGGAATACAAGTAATATTCAAAAAATAAGAAAATATATTTACAGTCTTGAAATATGTGTATGGTAGATCAAAGCTGCAACCACGAATACGTTGATATTTATTAGGAGCTTTATTACAAGTCATAAAATTTATGGTTAGTACCCTACAAAACGACAAAGATTATAAACGTATCAAAATAAAAAATGCTCAACAATTTCAACTCAATGATACAATGATTTTTGTTCAAAATATAAATAGAACCATATGCCACTCTCACATTTTATTGCAAAGATATCAATATTCTATTAAATTTTATGGTGACAAATCTGATATTACAAGATTTCATATACCCATGTATGTGACTTTTACCTGAGAATTATACTCGGATGTATAATTATAATTATATATAATATACTTTAGAAATAAATATTTTAGTTTAAAATATCACAAAAATGTATATATATGGTTTATATAAATTCCCTATTTTATTCAATTTTCAATTATTTTTTTAAAACTTTAACCCATTTGTAACATATGTGTGTATCGAAACATATAAATATGGCACTATCTATGCATACCTTATATAATTTCATAAGAAAAAAATAAAATAAAAACTTAATTAAGACAATATGGAAAAAATATTATATATATATATATTATATTATTGAATATCTATTTTAGACATGAAGATACTTGTTTTAATTTTAAACATTCTAATTCTTGTTCTTCTTGTAAGGCTAAATTTATGTATTTGGGATTATAGATATATTATTTATAATCTTTACTCAAATATCAATTTGACATATGTTTTGAAATTTTATAAGTACATCAATAATGAAAAAAAAAATCTATTTCAAAAGAGGAAATCAAATCTTCCAATCTAGGAGCGAGTTCGCCAATTGACTTCCAGTTAATCGAACCATTTCCATTAGATGAACATCTTGAACTCTCTGATTTTAAAAATAGGACTCAGATTGGTTATTGTTTTGACTGTACAAGAGTTTGTCTTAGAAAGAATAAGTATGTTGGTAGATGTAGACTATATTTTTTTCAATGCACTTGGTATGAAATAACCAATTAAACTATATTTCATTTAGTTTCTTACAATCTCAATGGAAGCATAAAATTCAACAAAATTAAAGTAATATATTTTTAAACATACATGTTTTCTTGAGCTTCTTGACAGTAGTTTCCTTTTCTATTTAAGTAAAAGACATTGCTGGGTTATGATTTCATCATTGCTGTTCAATCTTTCTGCATTTATGATTCCTACCAAACCGTGTCAATGTTATGATCCTCGCATTGGTTCCCAAGCACGAAAGTGCCCAAACAACACCAATTGTTTTTCTCAAAAAACTTTCTCCTTGATATCAATATACAAAAATATATAAATTTATATATATATATACACATGTATTTATACTGAAAATTTATTGAAAAACGAAAAATAAAAATATATGGTCAGAAAAGTAAAATAAATATACATCAAAATCAAAGAAGACAATAAATTGTGTAAATTAATCGAAAGCAGTTGAAAAAGAAATTCAAATTTTAACAAAATATTTAAGAACTATATATATATATAATTCTTATATGCAAATGATTTTATGTTGCAAATAACCATGGTAGAATTTAAATTTTTTTAAAGTAAACTTTTTAGTTTTTTTTTTTAGCGGACACTAAAAAATGTTAAGATTTATGTAGAAATGAATTTTGGTAGAGATGACAAAGAAAAAGAAAGGTGAAAGGATAAAATAAAATATCTAAGGTAATCAGACATAAAAGAAGAGACATAATGTAATAAAATTGAGAGATATGAAAACTGGGGAAGAAGTAAATATATGAGAAATAGAGAAACATACTAAATAGCATATATATATATATATATATATGACTGGAAAAAGATCATTACTACCATATCTTTTTTTAATGCAACCTATAAATCATTTTTGTAGCTTTTACTTTTTTTATGTTTACGGTGATAAAAATAAAAAAAGTATTTTTTCTTGCAATTCTGAACTCCAATACTTTATTTCTTATTTTTTATTTTCTAAAAATCCACCAATTTAACATCAATAGTAATGTTCTTGATACCTAGGATAATAAAAGAGTTTTCTAACAAATGAATAAACAAACTATAAATAAATGTGACATATATCATACTATTTGTAATAGATGGTCAAATTTATAAAGGTCTATTGAAATCAAGGTATCCTCGTAGTGTTTAAAGAGTTTGGACAGTTCTTTGGTTTACAAATCAGTTTAGAGAAATCTACATTATTTTTGGTCGGGGATATCAAGCTAGACGGTCTTATCTTGCCTATATTTTCCGTTTGATATGGGAATCTCCCGGTAAGATACTTGGGGCTGTCTCTGATGACAAAGCGAATTTCTAAGCCAGACTACAAGCCTCCACTCGATAAGATTCGATCCCGTACTCATCTCTAGGCCGACTTCATGACATGTTGGGAGACAAAGGTTGTATTGATATGGGGATTCAACTATCAGCTACTATGGCTAATGTTTTCGTGACTCATAGGAAAAGAAGACGTCGAGTCGCTTTGCTCAATAGAGTCAAAGAGGAGATTGAGAAGTTAAGCTGGTGGCTATGTAGATTATGATATTTCTTTATGGCGTCAAAAAGTTGAGAGCTTCAAGTGACACTTCTCTTCAAAGAATACTTGGAATCAGCTGAGGACTGTCTTTCCCGCTAAGGTTTGGTATAAAGGTGTGTAGTTTTCTCATACAACTCCAAAGTTTTCTTTCTTTTTTTGGCTTGCAGTGCACAATAGATTATCAACGGGAGAAAGGATGCTTCTTTGGAATCAAGGAGAGAACACAAGCTGTATTCTTTGCAACTAGGGTTTGGAGACGCGTGATCACCTTTTTTCGACTGTAGCTTCACGTCATGGATCTGGCATAAGGTCTCTAATGGGATTCTCCACCAGCCTTATGTGACTCCCTTTGAAGATATTATCTTCATTTTCTCAGGCTCAGTGATTTGAGGTACTCATAGATTCATCCTTCGATATGTTTTCCAAGCGACGATTTACACCTTATGGTATGAAAGAAACCGACGAAGGCATAGCAAGCCGCCAAAAGATCACCTCACGCTTATAAAAGACATTGAAAAGACTGTGCAATGGGTTGCAATAAGCTGAAACTGTGCTCGTATACACGCTTTGGGAAGACAAAAAGCTGATAGCCAAAAGTTTGATATGCTCATCAACACCGATGCAATGAGCTGCAATTGTCCATGATAGATAAAAATCTTACAGACCAAGAATTGATATGATTACGAATTGATTCCAGTAATGGTAAATAGTCATTCAGAGTCATTTTCCTAGTTAGCAATGGGAGTCCCAAATATCTTACCGGCAATACCCCCGAAGGATAAGAAAATTGCTGACTTATTTCATTTCAGTAGATTCAATAACACCCGCAAGATAAATAGTATATTTCTCCAAGCTTATTCGTAGCCCCGATATCTTAGAAAAAGCTTCAAACACATAGACGATCCCTACAACAGATCTAATTTCCCCATCCGTAAAAATCATAATATCATCAGCAAAGCTCAAATGAGTGAGACAAGTATTCTTACATTTTGGGTGATAATCGGTTTGACGACCACTTGCCGCATTATCCAGTACTTTTGAAAGCACATTCATGGCAATAACAAAGAGATATGGCGACAATGAGCAGAATTGGCGTAGACCTCTTTTACTTTGAAAAAACCCCGCTAACTCACCATTCACTTGAACCGAGAAAGAGGCCGTTGTAAAGAGATATCGAATGAATGAATTGATCAAAAAAATACATAGCTTTTAGACTATTAAGAAGAAAGGGCCATTGAATTGAATCTAAAGCTTTCCAAATGTCAATCTTTATTGCACAGCGAGAGGAGATGGAGTCCTTACGATAATCCTTACCATATAACTCCATCGCTAGCAATAGATTTTCAATCAATAATCTATCCTTCACAAAGACAGACTGATTAAGAAAAATGAGCTGAGGAAGAATCCTTTCAACATATTTGCAATAATCTATGAGACGACTTTATAAATCACCTTGCAGCAAAAAAAATAGGTCTGTAGTCCTTCATTTCCAGCGCTGATACCTTCTTTGGAATAAGAGCTAATATTGTTGAATTTATACCTTTCAGGAGAAAATCTTTAACGAAAAAAGACTGCACACAAATGGTGTTTACAATAATTGGCCAGACCTTCTTATAAATATATGAATTATAACCATCAGGAACTTTAGATTTATTATTGGGCATGACAAATAATATGTCTCTTATCTCCTCCTGTGAAACTCTTTTAACCAACATTGCTTTATCTTCTCCCGAAACCCTTTTAGGAACTAGCTCTTCAAGTTTTTCAATCGAGATGCCTTCGTAATCCGATGGAATATGTTATAGAAAATCTTGGAAAAATCCTACCGCCTCCTCTTCTATTTTCTCATCATTCGCCACCAGATCTCCATCACGACATTTAACCACTCGAATTGCATTCTTTACCTTACAAGCAGCAGCCACATTCTTTACTTTACGAGCAATACACAACTAATGAAGTTTTGAGCATTGTTTTAAGAAAATCTCCTCCAAATCCGAAATATGATTCCATCTAGCATAAGCTTCATTCTCCTCCTCCATATTTTGAGACGATGGGTGCTACAAATTCAAGTCATGCTTCTCGCACAAAATCTTCAAAGCTTCCGCCGATTTCCTTGATAAATTGCCAAGTTTTTGCTTCGCCAATCCCCTTAGTATCGGCTTCAAGTTTTTCAGCTTCTTTGAAAAGCGAAATAAAGAAGACGTTGAAAGGAAAATAGGATGTGTTTTACCCCAAAACTTCTCAACCGTTGGCCAAAAATCCTCTAACTCCATCAAAGAATTTATAATCTTGAAAGAATTCTTTTTCACTTGCAGCTGCTTATCATCAAGATGAATTCTACCTCTTCAGTGATCCAAGCACTCACCAGCTTCGAATACACAAGAAGCACGAGGAAAAACATGATCACATTGACATTCTTGAGAACTCTATCCAACTTCTTTTAGAAACCCTTTCATCCTTTTATTACACCAACTAAAAAAAGGACCATGGAAAGTCATATCCTCAAAAGAAAAAAATCGGACCAGCTCCTGAAAAGAAAAAAATCTGACCAGCTCCTGAAAATCTGGCATACCAGGTGGAAATTGTGGTGATATTTCAAAATTTGAGTCCTCACGACCATCAAATATTTCATTAAAATCCCCCATACAAAACCATGGTTTTTATCAAATAACATGAGAATTATGGTGATCCCGCAAATCATTCCAAAACTCCTTACGATCATATATGAAATTGGAAGCATATATAAATGAGCTAAAGAGTTCCTCCTCTCGATCCTCAAGCTTCATTGAACAAGTAATCAACTGCCCACTTTTAAAGAACGGAGTTACTAAAACAGTAGGCTTCTAAACAACCCAAATGTGACCCAAACGGCTGAACTGTCCCTGTTTTTTCGATATGTTTAACCAGAATAACTGGTTCCTTTGTTTGCTCCAAGCTATGTTCCTCCAAATTTTCATCCTCTAAGGCGAGAACTGAATAACGAGAAGGAGATCCAACCAAAACTTTCGTTGTGGGTGATTTTTCTCCAAGATGACTTCCTTTACCTGGAGAAACAAACGACCGGTCATCCTTTCCTAAACCCAAATCGGCCAAAGTCGCCAAGGATTTATCTTATAAATACCGGCCTTGAATACTCTCACCCATGGCCTTATCACTAACGACTAGAGGATTCTCTAAGCCAGCAAAAGACACACTCACAGGTGGAACATATCCACCACCCACATCTGTATTATCACATACATGATGTGATAGATCTTATTGTAGAGAATTCTCAATCATAGATAAATTAGCTGAAGCAGCACTCAAAAGTGCAACATATCTGCCATCCACATCTATATCTTCATATACAGGATGTGAGAGACCTTTTTGGCTGATTAACCGGAGACAACAAAGTCACACCATTCAAATTCCCATAAACAGAACCACGAATGTTAACTACATCACTGACTAAAACCTCATGACCCGAAGCCCCAACATGAACATCAGATGAAACTGCTAGTGCTTCACCCAGCAGAATCAGAGCATCAACATGGAACTGGTTTCTCGCTTCTCTCTGAGACCTCGGCAGAAGCTGCAAAACAAACTCTACACTCCTTTTACTGGAACAATGCTGACACGAAAATCATTAACTTAACCCGCAACCAAAACCTCAACATTTAAAAGGTCTGCAACTCGAACAGGAGCCTCAACATGATCCGAAACCCCTACACCAACCTCAGACTTAGCCACGATCCTTTCTTCCTTCCCCGATTAGCAACTCTTTATCTGAAACACCTCCAGAACCAGAACATATGTCATGAACCTCGCCTTCTCGTTGTGACACACTCCTGACAACTTCTGAGACCTTTCTTGGCGGTGGAGCAACCATCGTGCCATAGAAAAAAACACCAAAAATCCTATCGCCTAACTTGTCGCCAAAATCGCCCTCCTTGCTAAAACAGAAAAAAACACCAAAAATCTTATCGCCTAACTTAGAGTTTTGGCGGCGGAGCAACCATCGTGCCATAGAAATTAGCGTTTTTATTGCTTAATCAATTCTAATCGCCACTTAGAATTGATTAAGCAAGAAAAACGCTAATTTCTCTGATGAAACTTGTTTATAGAAGCAAAACAGCTCTCTGTAGAAGACAATAAAAAAGATACAATGTTTATACAGAAACTTAAAACTAATTTAATTTTTACTTTTTCTGTTATTTATTATTTATTATACTGTAATCACATAATACATACAAACTAAATATATAACTGATAATCAATTGATGAATTTTGATTAGAGTATTCTGATAATGAATATAATATAATAATATTGATACAATTGATAGGTGATTCCCTTTAAATAAATATTTTTAATTAGGCCAATTGAATTTCATATTTATTATAAGTTTATTTATTGTCTATATGAATTTCATATTATTTTAATTCAAAATTTTAATTAGACCAAGCTAATAATTGATAAACCAGTCTAATAATTACTAATAAGACACCAAAACGGAAAGAAAATGACCTGTCCGAGAAACGATACGTTTACTTGTAGATCTCTCTATGTCTTTTTACGTTTTCCTTTTGTCAATCGAGGTAAAGTATTAACAATATGAATTTATTTCAATCGAGGTACATGATGATGATATGATATCAACAAAATGTAGCACACCTATTACAATAGAATATATTTATGACAGAACCACATGAAATTCAATTTACCTTAAAAAAGATAAATTAATTTAAAGGTATAATCTAATTAGGTATTCTTAATAAAATCAATTTTTTAATTCTAAAAAAACTATCGCTCTTTCATCCAATTAGTATTTTAATTTATTAACTGAAATGATAATGATTAGTTTGCATCATTAAAATAAAGAAAATTAGTAGAATAATATTATAATTAGAATTAATTACTAAATTAACTTACAAAAAGTAAGATTAAATAAGTTTTTTTTTTTAATCACAAACGTGTCTTTTAAATCATGTGGTTAAAAAAATTACAATATTGCCATTACTAATTAATTCCACATCAGTATTATTTCTGTTTTTTTAAATAGCAAATATTAACAAATTTGCCATCGCTGACAACTAAATCTGCAATATAAATTTGCGACTCTATGTTATGGCAGATTTTTTGGAATGATATTTTTTTTACCGCAAATTTTTCTGGCAGATTTTTATTACGTTGTAGTAGAGTTTTTTCAACTACTAGTTACCGTAAATTTTATTTTAAAAAAATAATTGGCAGACTAATATTTTTTTTAAGTTTTTTGTCTTTTAACAAATGTTAATCTAGTAAACTTTTTTCTGGTATATTAGTATAGTAATTAACTTAAATTTTAGTATTATTTTTAGGCAAATAACACTTAAAATAACTTTAAAAATTTGAGAAAGGAAGAGAGAGACTTAGAGACGCTGCTACTTACAGATCCGTTTTTTGATAAGAAACTCAAAACACACTTGTCATTATTTAAGTGGTTTAATTTCTTTTATATTTAAAATTTAATTATATTATATAATTTTTTTTTTTGAACGTCTTCACTAATAAAAACTGGTTTACAACAAAATAAACTAACATGAAATAGCCATAAAAATACAACGAAAAATCTCGTCTATAACCCGACCAAACACGGATATTACCGAGAACCTTGTACCACAACCGAAGATAGGGTTGCCATTGACTTCCACCAATGCATCATGTCTTGACCATTACGATGACAAAACATCTTGTCAATCCAAATCCACGTCTGAGGATATTGAATGTCATAAAGGCTAGCAAACCGGTAGATTCACCATTAGGAAAAACACCGAACAAAGATCTATATACTTAATGAGAGATACTATAAATATAAATGATAAAATGTTGTCTATTTTAAACCGTCAACATAGGAATTTCTTGTAAAGATTTCTCGCGCACGTTATCATTTCAACAATTTTACGCTGGATTGCTATCGTTCACCTTCCACTTTGGAAAATCACTTCTACGGCTTTTGCTTAGCGAAAATCTGGTTGAACCATCGCCAAACTGTCGACCAACCAACATGACCTTCGATGGGTGAAAATATTCAACAATATGCCCCTATCTTGTACGCAGAATGGGATCTTCATAAGGATTAGGCCGCTCAAAACCAAATTACTCCACGGATTCACGTTCGTCTCTATCAAACCAAACAAAACCGTTGCCAACGGTTGGAAGATTTTGCAAATTAACAATGGCGATGAGAAAAATTGAAGTAATTGAAATGAAGTGGTTTGTTGAAGAACAGAAAATGAAGATAGATGAAAAACTATCCACAAACCACATAAGATTTGGGATAAGACGAAGGAAAAAGAGGAAAAAGAAAGATTGAATCGATCTCTGTTCAAAGGAGAAACAGAGAGAATTCTCTCTCTAACTTCTCTCTCCCCCAACCTTCCTGTGTTTATTATTATAATATATTTATATTATATATATGAGATACTCTTTTGAGGATGCTTTAAAATCAATATTTAAAGTTTCAAGACCATAAATATGTTCAATACTCGAAGGTTATGTGATCCTTTGACTGTTTGTCTATAAATACTGATTTACCGTTGTTGTTATCCAACAAAAACACTCTTCGAAACTAAAAGTTTTTGCATAACGGAGAATCAACTTCCTTTAGATTTACTTATTTATATTGTCACAAAACTAGGCCAGTATGATTTCCGTTATTTAGCACCTGTTATACGGTGAAGGAAAAAAAGAGGGTTAAAATAGTAGAAATGGATAAGGTGCTAAGAGTTGCTAATCTTGATGAGTTCTGTATCAATCCATGCTGGGTCAGTTTAGGTTCGCCCTATAGATCTTTGATATGAATGGTTTTTTGCATGATTTTAATCTCATTTTACATCACTTATAAGTGTAAATATGCATTTGGGTCTCGTTTTGCATTATCTTTGCATAAGTTTTGAGTCTATTTTATATGATTTGGAGACATGGAACTTGAATGAGGAAGTTCAAAATGAGCAAAGAGAAGATTTGATGAAGAAGGGGACGTGTAGCGGCCAAGTAACATGTGAGGACACCACTCTAAAACACACAAAACTCACCTGAAAAACCAGCGAGCTAACAGCACTCAGGATTAGCAGGGATGAGACACCGATGAGCTTGAGTGGTTTGGTGCTACCGGTTTGGTGTAGCCGCAAGGAGATTGAAGAATTCTACCTGGAGAAGCTAGCAACCAAGTGCAGCGGGCTAACTTCACTGGTGGAACCTAGTGGGGAGAAGATAGCGGGTAGAGCACACCACTGAACCACCTCCGAAATTCCTGATTTTAGTCCTAAACCTGTGCAACTCTGGTTTAATTTTAGATGACCAAGTTTGTTTTTCTTCTCCTATAAATACTTGTTTAACAACATTTAAAACCCTAAATTTTCTTCTCTAGAGTTGGATTTAGATCCAAACTCTATTATGGATGATTTGGATTTATCTAAATTATACTATGGCATTCTACATAAAGTTTTCTTCATCTCTATCTTTGTAAATCAATTTTTTATCTTTTCCTTTTCCTTTTTCTTTATTTAGGATGTTAGTCTTTTATATGGATTATGGCTCATGTTAGATTAGCATGAATTGATGGTTAGATGATGATTGTTTAGATTAATTATGATTAGATCATTAATTTATTTTGTTATTAATGCTAGATTAGCCAAGGAATTGGAGTTTAAATTTTAGGCATTTTACCCTCGGAAGGTGTTCAATGAAATGTTTGAATCAAACTTTTTATGAGATTTACATACCTAGCTAACGGAAAATGATGATTAGTTTGTTTAGTGAACTTATTGGATTGTTTATTAATGCTCATTGATTATAAGATTGCTAACGGAAGTTATATTAATACTTAATTAGTAAAGTGATTACTATCACGAAAGTGGATTAGTCATAGTTTTTAATTTTATGTTCTAAGATGGTGCTTAATTTATTGATTATGTTCTAAGATGATGCTTAATTCATTGATTGTTTGTTCACTCTTAAGATAGTAGAGCCCATGGTCCAATATTTTTTTATCTTATTTTCGTTCTTCCATTTTATTTCTTTTCGTTTTTTGATTTTTTATAAAAGTCAAAAATTATGTTGCTCCGTATTACTTTGAATTTCGCATTTCTAGTATGTAATATTTAGTCTTTGTTTAATGTTTTTTTTTGTTAAATGCCTAAATGCAGGAAAGACACGGCCTTCTTAATTGAGGGAATTTGTCTTGCATTCGATGAGGGTGACCTGAAGAGTGCAATCTGTCTTTCTCGGCGAACCGAGGTGTACACAGACCCTCACATTTTTATTCTTGGTATGTTTGAAATATTAGCTGGAAACTATGGACGATGTATTCAAATTCTGAAACATCTCCAGTGGTGGGACTCCATGCCTTGCGCACTAATATTGAGTGGTTCTATGCTGAGAGCAGTGTCTTTTATGAATCCACGAAGACAGGCACATACATTGATACTTACAAATGCCCAAGCCCTCCTTGCCACTGTTCGGGTCAAGATCTTGGCCTTTGCACGTCTTGTTACTTATTTTGTAATGTAATTTCACTGGTTGTGTATTCTTAGTTACAAATTGGTGTATATGCAAAAACATAATTTCACTGTTATGTAATGTAGAATCTTATTTTTACTATTTAAACTATATTTTTCTATTCTGTAGAAGGTATGCGTTATATCTGGTTATATCTGCGTATTTTTGCCAAACCATAATTAAACCGATATAAACGACGATAAATTGAGTTTATATTCTCCTAAGATCTTATAGCCACCGACTTCTCTTCTGTCTTAACTTTTAAAATACAAAAAAAAAAAGAAAAAAATCCTCGTAGTAACCCATTTGTTTGCCCGAATGTGCAAAGTATCACAAGGTATTATATCACTTGTTGAACCATGATTAATATTTTCATTTCAAGGGAAGTATGATTAATATGTTTATTTCAGGGAAGTAAGCATCAACTCGCCCAGACATAATAGTTTTAACTTTAACAAATTAGGAGAATCTAAATTCAATTTTATCGTTGTTTATACCTATTTAGGTGAAATAGACAGATATAACGCTAGTCTTGTGAAGATTTTTAAAAATTATAGTATCGCGCAGTATATTGTAGAACCTTTACTCTTTAATCATTTATTTCTTAAATTTGACGCCGTCTATTGTGTGACATGTTTCTTTTAACCCTTTTTTTACTATGCAGAATGTATGCGTTATATCTGCCAATTTCACGTAAATTGATATAAACGACGATCAAATTTAGTTAGGTTCTTAAAGCCTCCAATTCCTTTTATGTTTTGGCGATTTGAACTCTACCTGAAAAAGATATTAAGTGAATGATCAACAACTGATATAATACCTATTGAATACTTGGCATAAGTTTTGTTGCATTTATGCCTACGTAAGACCATTGGATTATATTTTTATAAGATAAACCCCAAACTAGTATAAATATATAAATATAAGAATTCATAGGTTTACATTATAAAGTGGGCAACATCTAAAAAATAAATAAAATTTCCACCCATATTGCAGACGACTCTAAGATATAGTATTCGCAAAAGGAGTTGATCATATGCCACTTCACCAATTGATGTAGCGATCAACTTGAAATAATCGACGATATTCGTTATGCCACAAACAAATCTGACAAGCCGAAGAAGTAGACATGTCATTGTCCCTATCATAAGTGTTTTATCTCTTCCCTCGTATACACGACATCAACAGTTTTGTCAAAGAAGACATTAGGTGGAATCCCTTTTGCTTAGTTTCTCCGCCAAGACAGATTAAGATCATACCATAATAATATTTTGATTCTTTATGTCCTTTCTCTGAAGCTTTGGCTAAAAGATCGAGTCCTTTGGCTTGTCGTTGTTGGTTGCTCTTTCGATCAAAGTAATTTTCAAGTCCTTTATGGAATATCACTTCTGGGTTTCCATTCGTGAGATATCTTTTCACAAATTTATAGAGCCTCTTACGCTTCATATGGTTCCGCAACCATGAATGTATAGGGAACTTATAGAGAGGGAAACGGTGCAGAATGTACCTATCGTTGCAGAGAAGTTTCAACGATTTAGAGACTGATTGAACATTACAAAACAAAACAAAAATTTAATAAGTATTTACATTGGAAACATGAATCTTTAAATTCGAGCAGTGAGATTGATAACCTAAATTCAAGCAGTAATACATATGAGTATACAGTAGATAAAAATCAAAACAAGAAACGAAATAATTGAAATGGAGGATATAGTTTATTGGCTTTAATTAAATCTCTGTGTATCTAAATAACTAAATTAAGATCTTTTAAAAATTGTACAATATACCACGGTTGGCAAAATCGCTTGATCGTCCAACTTGATCTATCACTCCGTCCACATGTCAAGGAGGAAGAATCCAGACGGTGAAGTTAGGAAGAAACTGATGGAGTTAAAAGTGGATGCATGGAGTTAACACCCTCAAAGTCCTCACTATTGCTAAATTAATGACTGACACCTGTTAAGTGGTGCCTTTTGGTATCAATCCCCCTTTTCATAAGTCGTGACTTAAATGCATGTTTCCAGATACGTGCTAAAACATACATTTCAGACGCAAAGCTCCATCAGATAGATTTTTTTACAATTCATCCTTATACGGAACTTAACAAAATTCGTACTGGACTTCGTTTCAGAAACCTAACAAATTCGCAAACTTTATGGTACCTCGAGAGAAACTAAACAGAATCACAATCATGGAATCAAATTTTCATTCTTCTCCAACCAAACTTCAAAGAAGGTGTGTCCCCAATACTCTTGAATCTATTCCTGAAGAGATTCTTCTCCGAGTATGTTCTCGTGTTGCCAACACTCTTTAATAGATATAAGAAGTGTGGATTTGGAAAGGTCTGAAAATCTTGGATCCTTTACTAAAAGAATATTTGCTGTCAACAGTGCATCAAAAGCTGGAAAATCTTCGGCAAAGGAATCTCCAAAATTTTGGGTGGTTTGGGAAGAAAGGATGGAACATCTCCTTATCATCTATTCTAAGGAGGAGTGCAACTGCGATGGTAGAACTCGCCTACATAACTGTTGTTGGTGTCGTTATGATTCGGACAACAACATGTCAGTTTAATCCGCTTGCCACATTTGTGTTTGGCATTATGAAATTAATCACTTAATCCACTATAAGTAGTGAGCACATCACACTCCATTTCAAGATTGTTCATTATGTCTTTTTATGTTTTGGAATTTCTTCGGTATTTTTTGTGGTTTTATGTAGATATGTCAAAATGGTTGGGCTGCCTATGGTATGTGCATGTCCAATACATAAGAATCGGTTTACGGAAAATCCATTTACAGAGTGGGTTAAGATGGTATAGACCCAACTTCGTCTACAAACAAAACAGGTCGGACAATATTGGACAATGGGTGACCCAAATTACCAAAAAATCTAGTTCAAAATCGATTTTCTTCAAATTAAAACTCATTCATAAGTTTCTGCAAACCTCACTCACTGGCAATTTCTGGCGGTGTCCGGCGATTTTCAGATGTTTCTCTGGCGATTTCTTCAATCTCCTTCATTGTCTTCATCTCCTTCTTCTTCTACTCCTTCATCTTCAATCTCCAGAGGTGAAATGTTTTAGAATTTATGAGCTTAGAAGCTCTAGTTAATTCGATTGTTGGGTTTGATTCGAGAGTTTTTGGTTTAGAGTTTGAGTTATGGGTTTTGTCAATTTTGAGTTCTGGATTTTGTTGAATAGCAAGATCTGAGTTTGGAGTTTCAGTTCTGGACTCGTTAGCTTTGTTTGAATAGCAAGATCTGGGTTGGAATAGTAAGGTCTGAGTTTGGGTTTGACTAGTTTGGGATTCTGAGTTTATCTCTTCTAGCAGAAACATAGAACACCTTCTAGCGCAAACACATAAACTCAGTTTAGCTAGAGTCTCTTCTAGCAGAAACATAGAAAAACTTCTAGCGAAAACATATAGATGAATGCTTAAGGAGAAAAATGATCAAGGAAGTTTATTATTTTTGTTTTGCAGAATGGTTGACCCATGGACAACTGATTTGGAGTCGCGGTAATAGGTTTGGTCGTTAATGAACACAAACGTTAATGGACACGATCAATATTTTGTCTAAAATTAAAATAGAAAACATTGGACGGGTCAAAATAGACATGGACAGTCCAATTTGACACTTCTAGTTTTATGGAACCAAAAATATATTTTCTATGGAACTGCAAATGTATTTTTTGAATGGAACATGCTTTGTATTAGCCTTTTATGCCTACAAATTTAATACAATGTAACAACAAATTTAATTCTAATGTAACACCTAAAGTGGTAACTGAGATAGCATTCAGGAAAGGCCTCGGAGAATCAAGTTTACCCGTATGTATTACGCCGCATTGGTTTAAGAGAATTGATGTGGTACACGACTTCTTCCCCCCCCCCCCCCATTCAGTAGATGAGTATCTGATAACACGTCAATACTTGTTCATAAACCTTAGAGCATGTGTATTGGAGAGTGTATCACAAGAGTCTCTCATTCATACAAAAAAATATAACATAACAATAAATATTATTATTTATTATTTTATTAATTCTTTTATACATGAGAAAGTTTAGAACATCTTCAGTCGCGTGGGTTAAGTAGATGGACCCGAAGCAGTTTATAATGTTTACTTTATTTTTGTCATCAAAAGTTTAAATTGTGTTTATCTTTGGACATGGTTATCCGTCTGTTTGGTTATATGAATTTTTGAATGCATAAATTATCAATGAGGATCGCCAAAAGGCTACATTACAATCTTATTTTTGAATCATATCAATTGGATTATTTTCCAATTGAACTAAAATCGAACCGAAGTAAAACTAAACCAAACCAAACTAAACTGCAACATAATTTGATCTAAATACAAACCGAACCAAATTTCACTATATATCTAGGCCTAGACTTGATTATCCGAATCTGGATTTGGGTCTACCGACGGAAAACCAACGGGACTTTTTGACAGAAAACTTTTTGACAGAAAAACAACGAGACCCGTTTAATGTTTACGTCAGGAAACCGACATATAATATTATATATATATATATATATTTAAATGCATTTGAAACCCAAAATATGGATTCGAAAATTTTAATATAAAAATGTAAACTAAAAATTAAAATTAAAATAAACATAAAATTAAAAATGTAATAAAATAAAATTTAAATCCGTTTATAAAAAAAAGAAATATAAATAAAAGTCACTCGTCCGGCGGTATCGCAGTTCTGCGAAACTTGGCTCGCATTTGCTCCTGCATCGCGTCCAATTCTTCTTTCATTTGTTGTTGCATCTGAAGCTTGAATTTTTCCATTTCTGTCTTACAAGCAGCTTTGACGGCCAAAACATCTTCCTGCATTTGAGCGAATGCTACATCTTGAGAAAACCGGGATGTCACACTTTGGTGCTCGTTAGGATGGCCATAAACCCGTCATTTGCTCCTCGGAGTTAGCTGTAAAACAAAAAGATTAATATGATGAGTTAATGAATAACAAATTAAAAAATCTATATAGGAAAAATAAAAACATTTATTATACCTCATCATAAAATTCATTCAGCTTATCCACTGAAACTTCATTCGACTCAGCGCCTTCAATCTGAGAATCTAAAACTTCCTGAGACTGCCGATACTCATCTGCAAACTTGTTGACGGACTCGACGAGGTTCCGAATAATCGAATCTTGAATCTCTCCCGTTTTCTTGCTGGTGTGAAGTTCGATGACTAACTCCACATAAGAAGGATGTTTTCCCATTTTTTTGTTTGCAATCAAAAAGTAAAATTACGAGAAAGGTTATAAATAAGAATTATTAACTTAAAATTATGAGACACATATCAATTTCTCCTCGACCGTGGCGATGCTTTGAGGTCCAGTGTTATGTGTCGAGTGTCCGACTCCGTCTCGATCTCTCATCCGGTTTTTCGCTTTCTCGATTGATGTCGACTTCATCTCCTCGGCCTCCCAATGTCTACAAACTCGTCCCATAAATATGGTTTAAATTCCAACTCCTTGCAAACCTTCTCCACTAACCAAAACTGCTTCCACTCGTAAACCTTATGGCGATATTGGTCGCGACATTTTCTCTCAAACTCTCGCCTAACCAGACCAGTGTCCGCAACATCCCAAGTAAACTCTTGCTATAAAACACATATATGAAATATTATTAATTTATATAATATAAGTTAATTAATTAAAAAACGATAGTTACCGCAAAGAGACCGTGGACCAGTCCCGAAAAACTGAATTCGCAATGTGAGCCAACTTGTTTTCAGAGATCCGATTTTCCATTAAACCACCAAAATCCATCAAATTAGAACGAATCAAATCTTTTACAACTGAATGTTTTTTTACTTTGTTAAAACCACAAATGTTCCAAGAAAAACACGACATTAATGTTTTCTTTGGGATGTCCTCTTGCCGATACCGTTGGAGTTGAGTCCCCGGCTTTCGGCGAAGTACTTATGAGCAACTTTTGAAGATCTTGGAAGGGTATGTCGAGTCATTATCTCCTCAGATCTTGGAAGGGTATTTCGAGGGAGAAGCGATTGTTACCTGACCGTAGAGAAGGGTGATGACTTGGGGGATGTTGCAGCCAGTTTCACAGAATTGACAGATTGTTTGTTACCCGAATGAGTGACCATAGCCCAACCATTTTTCGTCTACTTGAGAACTGGAGATAACAAACTAATCTCGCCTTCCTCAAAATCTGAGACCTTCCCCTATTGAAGAGTCGTACTATTGTTCCCATCAAGCCCGTGATCAGCAGAAGCTATACAGGCCTCAACAGTAACTGCGGCATTCTGTTCTGAAGCCCCAACAGCTACCGTAGTCTCATTTTCAGACCTCTGCATTGTTGATAAAGTCCGTGGTGCAGAAGAAGTTCCGGACTCTTGTGGTCGCTGGAGTTTCATCACACAACCTTCGACAGTGTGTCAACATTTCAAACAAGTAATACAACATGGCGGAAGCCATGGATAGTTGTACAAAACCCAAACTTCTGCATCCCGAACCTGAAAATAATAATGATGGGGCACAAGCTTGGATAGATCCACATCAACAAAAATTTCACTTCTTCGAAATTTGAAACAAGATCTGTCTCGCGATGGAGACGAATGGGCCCACCAAGAGGGCTAGCGAGAAAACTGAGATCTTTCCAAGAGAAAAACGAATGTGGAACGTTCTTCAATTCAACCCACATTGGAATAGATATGAGTTCAGGTTGAGCATCTTCGGTTATGAGAGTCCACCGAGAAACTATCATCGGTATCTCAAAGATGTTCCACATACCACACCGGAGGACACGATGTCTCGCAGCAGGATGTTGGATACGAAACTTTACAGTAATTTCATTCACCTCACATGCATCCACTTTGATTGATTTTTCACCAAGGTTCCAAATCTTATTGACGATCACGTGTATTTTGGCAATATGAAGGGCAGCTGACGCAAACCGGCCGACTAAACACTTATTCCAAAGAGGTGGCACATCATGAAGAACCTCCTCCATAACTGACACAACCTCCTTACCCTCAACCGAGACAACTTCACAATTAAACTTAGATAGAGAAGTCTTTTGCAGCAACTTGCAACCACAATTTCTTCTGACCATGTCCTCCCCATGAGCCTTTGATACCGGACACAGGCACCACTGAGCCTGAAGCCTCACAGATAGCCACCCTCTTAGCCAAAAGTCCCTGTTTTGGAACGGAGTCAGAGCCTTATGGATCCACTGAAACAACCGCTCTAATCACCTCAACGTGACCTGGTCCTGCAGCCTGAGTAGCCTAAAGTATTCGTTACATTATTCAACAAGACTTAGGAGGCTTATTCAAATCTAAGTTATTAGAGTTTTAATGACTACAATAATTTTAGAATCTTGTGATTTCTTAAATATTTTCTCTAATTTCAAATAATTTATCAAATAATTTTACATATTTTCACAGATTTTAAAACAATAGTATTGCAAAATTTTATTAACTTTGTAATTATTATATCATCATTTTGCGTAACAATGGCAAGATTACTGAATTTAATTTCAACCACGCTTTCACTTGCATCTAGTAAGATACGTTGTTTTGTAAAGTTTTAAAACTAAGGTATATATTAATTTATACGTTAATAATTTATATAATTTTTTTTAATTATGTTATCGTATACTTTGATATTTTATAAATTCTGTATATCAATTTATATTTCTGTTGTTTCGCAAATGACAATTTTATAATTATAGTATTTTTTTAATTTGACATAAGTATTTTTTTCTTTAATTGAGAAAGACAGTTAATGGAAAGAATAATTCTTTTTTGTCAACATTGGAGAAATACTTTTAAAATATATTTTTGCATATGAATTTTAAAGTTGCAAACTGTTTTTATATTTTTATTTGAAAAATATAGGGCTTGGCAAAAAACTCGAACCCGCATACCCGAACCGAACCCGAACCGATAAGACGTACCCGAACCCGTTCCGTATCCGACCAAATTATTCCATTGGGTACGAGATCTCTAAACCCGAAAACTCGAACCCGAATCCGTTCCGAACCCGAAAACCCGAAACCCGAAAGCGTACCCGAATTACATAATTACCCATAAGAAAATACATAACTACCCATAAGAAAATACCCTAACTCAAAGACTCGATCCTATAAATGTAGAATTTTTTATGTATAATATACACAAATCGAGTCGAATGTGAACCCAAAAATCCAAAAAAACTCCGAAAAACCTCAGAATCCGACCCGAAAACCCGACCCGAAAACTAAAAAAACCCAAAAAACATGAAAATCCGACCCATACCCGACCCGTACCCAAACCGAAAACCCAAAAAAAACCCAAAAACCCCAAAAAACCCGAAAAACCCAAAAAATCCGAACCCGAACCCGAACCGAATCAATACCCAAAATTTTCGGGTTTTTTTTCCGGGTATCAAGTCTTGTACCCGAACCCGACCCGAACCCGAAATTTTTTACCTGAACCGAATCCGAACCCAAAAAATTATTCATTGGGTATAAATTTCCTATATCCGAATACCCAAACCCGATAAAATTTTATCCGAACCTGAAATCCGATTGCCCACTCCTAGAAAAATATATCTACAGTTAAAAAGAAATATAATTATTATATGTAAATTCAAGTCAAGGTGACCTAAGTAAACTAAAGAAATAATGTATATTGCATTTGCTCAAATATTAGATGTATAGAGTTTTTGTAAAGATTTTAAAAATATTATGGTAACATCAAATATTTTGATAAAGTTTTTATATGAATAAATAATACTATATTTTAACATGAATATAAAGTGTAAACTATTTTATTTGAATACACATGACTGATTAAATTTTCAAAATCTTCAACCAATAACTCATGACTTAAAATGATTTTAAGCAAAATTATAAAACTACCAAAACCAATAACACATCACTTTAATAAAGTTTTAACAACTCAAAATTGAATAATCTTTAAAAATCATTGAACCAATAAACCCTTTAAACGTTTTAGGGAAAATTCTTGAAAGAAACCCCTTCAAAAGTTTAATGCACCGGTTATTATTTATCCTAATGTATTCAATGGAATAAATACACGAAATTTGATGAACGTGGTGCGGTGAGAGAGAGAGAGAGAGAGAGAGAGAGTGAAACGGAGTTCTCCGAGAAACTCTTAAATTTTTTTGAAAAAACCCAACTGACACATATTTAAATGTAGTTGGCTAAATTGTTTTAATAATTTAATTTAAGTTAACAATTAAAAATATTAATATAATAACAGTTAAAATGTTATTAAATTTAATTTATTTTCGAAATTCTAAACGTTTTCAACCACAACTTTACACTGCGACATTTTCGAGACTTCCACACGTCTTCAACCACTTATAAATACTTTCAGACATTGACAACGTTCTACTATACTTAACCCTATACTCCAGATTCAAATATCGTCATAGTTGAAAGTAAAAATCAAATCGATGTCGATCAACTCTCTTCCGGACGAACTAATCCAATAAATTATGTGCCACGTTAGCTATACTCCTTCACCGAAGTTTTCAACGCAAAGCTGGCGTGTAAACTTTTCCGCAGGAACTCCGAAACTGGTTCTGTTTACAAGGCAATTGAACTATCCTCCAAGTTCCGAGGGTTTGGCTCTCCATGTTGGCCCAAAGGCAAGGTTTCTCGATACCTGCTTTACCAACAACAAATTAAATATGCTAGATAAATATCATCTAATATTTAAAATTGTGATCCAACGTGAATAATAATTCTTGATACCTTTATTATATAAATATTTTGTGACAGTGTTGGGTTACGTGGGTACAAGAAATTTTTTAATCACACTATTGAATAATAATAAAAATTTAATTTAATATAGTGAAAACTCCTAATTTCAATCAATAATAATATTTAAAATATAAAAAATAAAAGTTTTCCTGTCGTGTCGCACCAAATATAATATGAGATTATAGCAGAAAAGAGAATCACACTAAAATGCAGTTTTTCCTATCCCATTGGAGAGATATAATGCAGTTATACCGTTCCGTTGGAGAAGCTAGTGTTAAACCAACACCATTTAAGTGTAATATTTGCACTAAAATTTGTTTCATCACCCGACAGCAACAAATATTTAAAGAATACTCTATATCTTATATATATTATTTAAGCAATTCTAAAAACAATTTAACCAGCTATTACGTGTTATATTATATTTATTGCCATTGTATTTTTATATATTCATGACCAAACAAATCAATTTCTAGAAAGATAAAAAAGTAAAAAATTATGCAGCCAAAATCCGATAAAAATCCAATAAAAATTCAAACAGAATCTTTTAAATAATTATTAGTTTCTAAAATATAGAATTTATTTTATTTCTCCTAATAAATATAAACGAAAATTTTAAATTAATTTAAAAAAATTCAATAAAATAATCCAAAAAAATCTTTTAAATAATTATTAGTTTCAAAAAATAAAACTTATTTTCTCTCTCTCTTCTAATAAATATAAACGAAAAATATAAAATTAAATTTTAAAATTTTTTATCAAAAATAACAATCTTAAATATTTATTAGTTTTCAAAAAATAAAACTTATTTTTCTGCTAATAAATATAAACGTAAAATTAAAATTAATTTAAAAATTTTGTTAACCAATCAAAATAAAAAAAGTAAAATTTGAGATTATATTATCCAAACATGTGATTCAGATACTAGCATATAGTTAAAAAAATTTCAATTAAATTATTATCTTGATCCAATCAAATACTAATTTTTATTATTTTACAAATATAAAGTTGGTGGTTGACCATCTATACTAATACCATACCATCATTGTTTTCGGCGAACGTTTCACGAAACTTTTGAACGATGACGACAAATATGTGAGTATGGTGATTCGATTCGTCGAATTTTCCCATTTAACTAGATAAAATTTATCAAATAAACATTCTCCCGCGCTATATAACGCGAACCACTATCTAGTTATTATACTATTAAAAAGAATATACTCTAACATTATACTATTAAACTAAAAAATGATTATTTACCAGTTTTGATAAAATTGATTATTCATAGTTTTGATAAAATTTTACTAATTTATAGTTATGATAAAAATGATAATTTTTTTGGAGTTTTCTGTTTTTAGTGTTTTAAAGTTTGTATTATTATTTATGAATGTAATTAAGTGTTATTAAAATCACATAATAAACTCAATTAAAACTTTCATTGTAAATTTAAAACACACAAAAAATAAGCATAAAATATTTATTTTTAGTCAAAAACACGTAATTACATTCTTCAATAATAATACAAACTTTAAAACATTTAAATTTTACATTTTACATTTTACATAAAATATGTAATGTAAAAATTTTACATTTAAAATTAATTTTCTTTTTAATTTTGATTTATTTTGATCTCTCATATAGAGACCCCCGAGGAAAGTGCTTTATAAGTTCAATAACGCTATGAAGACAAAGATGAAGGGATTAGGTAGCTGTATTTGAAGTGATTAGTTACATAACTTAATCACACTATGTCAATTGCTGTAATTCCGATCGTTTGACTTGGTTTTTGGTTTTGGTTTTATCCTTTTATGACCTTAAACATTTTTTACAGTTTATTTTTTCATTTTGCGATATTTTTTTTACTTACTACGATATAATTATACATATGTAATATGTATGGTCGTAAATATTAACAAAAGTAATAATAAAAAATCTTTATTACATAAATAAAAAATATTCGGAAATTAATCTGCCAACAAGTATTAACAGAAAGTGAATAAAAAAAATCATTAACATATTAGAGAAAATCACAGAGTGAGAAAGAATCAGTTCGAACGAGAGAATCTTCTTCGTAAGTGTTCACGAAAGGTATTATCAGCTATCTCTCATTTTACATTGACCAACTCCTCTTCTAGTTTTGCGATCGTACTCCTAAGAGAATCCCTCTCCTGCACAAGAATATGGACCTCCGTTTCAATATCGACCAACCGACTTCGAAACATTCTTATCGGACTTCCACTTCGACTAGCAGAAGAAGGACCTGGTGGATCGCGAGTTGGTGTAGGTTGCGAAGGAAGAATGGGATTAACCTCTCTCGCGTGGTCGGGCAATCGTAACGAAGACGACATGCCGGAGAAGGAATCAAAATGATGTCGTGCAGAGCGTAAGGCATCCATAGATTCTACACATATAAAGGCTTAACCTTTAATCGGAAGAAAGGGTAAAAAAATATACAGAAAAAATAAATAATAAATACTTGGAGGGACGAAATTAGTATCGGAAGGTTCCCCCAAGGACCGCCTCCGAATCGTATCGGGATACAGTAGAAAAGCAGAATCCCGATATTTGTCTGAAAGGAGAATGAGAGAGTATGGGAAAGCTTCTGATCGACCAGATTGATCTGTTGGAGTAGACCACATGAGAGGAAATCGGTTCTGGATGGTAGGACGAATGAAGAAATATTCACCACCATGACACCAAACAGCATAAAGTGTGGAGAATGCATACCCAAAGTTGGAGTTGGCATTTTGTTGATAAGATACACTGCAGTGGCGAACACATAACTCTAGAACTCTATTGGAACTGACGCATGTGTTAGCAAAGCCCTTCCTGTTTCGACAATATGTCGATGTCTTCTTTCTGACATCTAGTTGTGCTCCAGAATGTGTGATGCCCTGATGTGAAAGAAACAAGGAAAAAACAAGAAACTCACCACCATTGTCAGTGTAGAGTGAACCAATCATTTGAGCATATGCATTCTCCACCAAAGCTTTAAAACAAATAAAAGTTTCTTGGACCTGCGATTTTTGTTTCAACGGAAAATACCACATCTAACGTGTATAATGATCCACAATTATCAAATAATATTTGAAACCGTCAAAAGAGAAAAATGGTGATTTCCAAAGATCAGAAAACCAAATATCAAGAGGTCGAGAAGAGGTGATAGAAAAGTCATGAAACTTTTATTAATTAAACATGAATTGCTATTGAATTTTTTGATCAAAAAAGTATGCGGAAGAATAGAATTAAGAACTGCAGAAGCAGGATGACCTAGACGCGAGTGCCACTCGGACAAAGTGGACATATAAAAAGAAAAAGCTGAAGCTAGAGCAAGTACAGTGGGCCAATCGTAAAGTCCGTTCCTAGCAGTTCCGATTAGAAGAGGTGCCCGCGTGCATAGATCCTTCACCTGAAATTGTTTGGGAAACAATTCAATAGATGATGGAACAAAGAAAACATTATTCAACACATGAGAAGTGATTGGTAGCAAGGTAAAACCAGAATGTGTAATTGGCAGCCCGTTGCCATCATCAATTACCACTGAGTCATTGCTCGTATAAGGGTTATAAAACGAGAGATTGTTGACGTCTGAAGTCACATTATTCGAGGCTCCATTGTCAACAAGCTATGCATCCGGGTCTGGGCCAAGAAGTATTTTCGGGTGAGCTTGAGCACACCACTGTTGAGATGTTGGTGCTGATGGTCGGAATGAGCCGGAGAACTGTTGACAGACCTGAGTACAAAACTTCGTCGAGTGACCTTGAACCCCACACAACTGACATTTACCAAGATATGGACGTCGCAGAACAGAGTTGTCACGTTGTCTTTGGTATAATTGATTCGATCTTCCAATATACCAGTTTGGGCATGGCTTCATGGTTGTAGTGTCAGCAATAACAAGGAATTGAGTTATTGCTGGCTGAAAATGAAGAAGATCTCCTTCTCTGTTGAGTAACTTCTCATGAAGCTCAACAAATATCATCGACGTTTCTCTTATGTTAGCAGCACCAACAATCGCTTTAAATTCTCTGGAAGACCATCGAGAATGTAATCGATGAGATCTTTATAATCAAGAGGTTTCCCGAGTAAAACTAGTTGATCCTACTTGGCTCGAATGTTCCTCATGTAGTCATCAATTGATTATCGAACCCTTCTGAATATGTTGCAGTTGGATCTTAATCTGCTTGACATGACCTCAGGTGGGTCTACCATACGTGTTCTCAAAGTGTTCTCCACACATCAAGAGACAATGTGGCACATGATACAAGAGCTAGATATAGCACCAAGAAAGGCAGCATGAATCAAGCGATTCTGATGTTTCCAATGAGAATACGCCGGATTTACCAATGTGCAGTTGGGTTAATGGTAACTCCTTATGGGTCAAAGCCAAGGAGGTCACGAATTTGATCCGCGTTGGGAGGGGTCTGCTCTACTAAGGAAAGTTAATTTAACATGGTTTGGGCCCTGCCCCAGAGGGATTAGGGGCCCACGGGCTCTGAACCTCCTGGTTATACAAAAAAAAAAGAATACCATCCTCAGTAATAAAAAGGGACGGATGTCAGTTTCAACTGAGATGCGGGCTTGTAATCCATGTCCTTCAAGAAGGAATTGAATTTGTTGACTCCAAGCGACATAGTTCGTGGCTAATAAATTTTTCATGTTTGACATCGTGATATAAGGACAAGGCTTTTTGGATCATTAGGATCAAAGACAGAGGCGGCGTATGTGATAGAGGTAGAGCTCGAGCTATCATCATCCATGGTGTAAAAGAGAATTTAGGGTTTTAATATTTTTTATTTTATTTTTAGAGATGGACTAGGCTCTGAGACCATGTAGAAGATTGACCAATGCTCGTATATACAAAAAAATGCAGAGTACAACTCCATCTATACACTTGAGAGGATAACTACAAATACTTAGAGATAAAGCTAATCTAAGATTACATAAGATATTATATATGTAGAGAATATTTTGTATAACATCAAGAACCTCGGTTGGATTCGTTATGAGTGATACCAAAGGCGAATAAGAGGGCCTTAAGTCATTTAATTTTACATATGGTTGCTGCCATAGATCGGTACTTGGCTCCCGGAGATAAACTTAAAACTGTGGCTTATTTCTTGGACTTTATTACGAATGAGGATCGGAGAAGATGAATTTGAAAGTTTGTTACAGAGATATATTTTCATTAGCTTCAATAAGTCAAGTATATAATCTATTTATACAGTTTTGGTTAGCTAAATAAATCGGTTATCAACTATACAATCTAACTAAACCGGTATGCATATAAACATTCCAATATTCTCCCTTAAGATGAGCAAAAGATGTTTTGAATGCTCATCTTGGAGTTCAAATGTTCAAATTGATTAGGAAACAAAGGTTTAGTAAGAATATATGCCACTTGATCTCAGTCCTGACATGGAGCATTTTAATGAGACCTTTGTCAAGTTTTTCCGGACTGGTGTGATAATCCACCTCGATGTGTTTGGTCCGCTCGTGGAAAATAGGATTAGTGGTAATATAGATTGCAGCAGTGCTATCTGAGAATAAAACTGGAATGGAAGTACTGAGGAAAAAAAGATCCTTGAGCAGAGTACATAACCAAACCATCTCACAGGAAGCAAGAGCCAAAGCTCTGTATTCTGAATCTACAGATGACCGAGAAACTGTGGGTTGTTTCTTTGAACACTAAGATATTAAAGAACAACCAAGAAACATTGCAAAACCTGTAGTGGAGTGACGACTATCAAGACAAGCAGCCTAATCTGCATCAGCAAACCATTTAAGAGAAAGATCATCAGTTGCAGAATAAAACATGTCCTGGCCAACTAATCCTTTGATGTATTGAAGAACTTTGTATACTGCTTGGAGATGAGAGGTAAGCCAAGATATTGAAGAACTTTCTATACGCCAAGATATTAAAGAAGGACCAGGAAACATTGCAAAACCCGTAGTAAAGTGACGACTATCAGGACAAGCAACCTAATCTGCATCAGCAAACCATTTAAGAGAAAGATCATCAGTTGCAGAATAAAACATGCCCTGGCCAACTAATCCTTTGATGGTTGAAGAACTTTGTATACTGCTTGGAGATGAGAGGTACGAAGCGCAGAAGAAAATTGACAAAGCTTGTTCACTGTAAAAGTGATATCAGGTTTTGTTATGGTAAGGTACATCAATTTTCCAACCAGACGTCTGTACAGTTCTCTGTCTTCCAAAAGTTCACCATCCTCCATTGACATCTTTAAATTGGGTACCATAGGACTAGAACATGGTTTGCAGCCCACCATACTAGAAGAAGACAGAATTTCTAAAGCATACTTCCTTTGATTTAAAAAGATGCCTGAAAAAGTGCGAGCTACCTCTAGTCCAAGAAAGTACTTCAAAGTCCCTAACTCACATTAATTAAAAAAATGTTTTTAATCACTTATAAGTTGATCAGTCATTGTATCATTTATGCTTGCAATGATAATATCATCAACGTACACCAATACAACCACAAAAGCAGAACTACTGCGTCTGATAAACAAGGTATGATCGCCATGACCTTGAATGAAACCCAACTTGAATAAGGAAGCAAAAAATTTTCTGAATCATTATCGAGATGCCTGTTTAAGACCATAAATGGTCTTAAGGCATAAAACAACATTAAGTGGAAGAGAGTCCCCCTGTCTGGTAACTTCATGATTATTTCCTCCTCCAAATCTCCATTCAAAAAGGCATTAGAAATATCCAGCTGAGTAAGAGACCATTTCTTTGAAGCTGAAACCTTCAATAACAATTTGACAGTAGCCATTTTAGCTACAGGAGAAAAAGTCTCATTGTAATCCAACCCTTCTTTCTGAGTGTATCCCTTAGCAACCAACCAAGCCTTATGCCTCTCCAAACTACCATCAGTATGAAACTTCAAAGTGAATACCCATTTACATCCAACAGGTTTCTTACCCGACGGTAAAGAAGTGATCTCCCAAGTCGAAGTAGACTCCATAGCATTAATCTCTTTGTCAACTGCTTTACACCATTCCATAGATTTCTCAGCCTCAACATAAGAATGTGGAATAGGAATCTTGGTGATATTGTTAATATAACAAAGATGAGATGGAGAAAGTCTTGAATAAGAAAGAGTGGAAGAAATAGGATGATAAGAATCTGTTTGAAAAGAATAGCAATGATAATCATGTAAATGAGCTGGCCTTTTCTGCAATCTTTTAGAAGAAATTTTTGGTGGAGAGGTTGTTGTGGAAGAAGGAAAAGATTTGCCAGAGGGCTCAGAATCCCTTGGTGTAAAGAAATCCAAATCTTCTGTTGAACTGTGATCTTTAGCTAATAGGAAGATATTTTCATGAAAAATCACATTCCTCGATATGAATATTACATTACTCTCCAAATCCAATAGTTTGTAGTCTTTGACTCCTGAAGGATATCCTAAAAATAAACAGGCCCTTAACTTGATTGAAACTTATGTCTATGTTTGGAAGATGTTGATCCATAACATAAGCATCCAAAAATTTTCAGTTGATCATAAGCTGGGGATTTCCCTATGAGAATCTCATTAGGAGTTTTATTGGAAAGAAGTGGCGACGGTGTTTGGTTAATAAGGAAAATAGCCGTCAAAACACAATCACCCCAATAGGGAAGAGAAATCTGAGACTGAAACATGAGAGCTCTTGTAAGTTTTCCTTTGAATCTTGGTGGAAAATGATGCTTCCTGTAACATCTTTCTTAGATATGACCAACTCTGTTGCAGTGTGAACAAATCGGATGACCTTTATTTGGTCCAGAATTCACATAGCAAACACCAGGCTGGCTATTATTATGATTAACACTCTCAAATACTTGGAATGCAGCTGAAGGGGCAATTATATTGGAAAATCCCTTTTGACTGTCATCTTGATCTAAGATGTTATAGACTTCCACTAAAGTGGGAAGAACCTTTTTCATAATTATTTGTCTTCTCACAATAGCATAAGACTCATTAAGACCAGCCAAAAACTTTACAATCTTTGCTCTCTCTCTCTGCCTTCAATTGCAAACCATTAGCTTTACCACAAGTACATGGCTCAATAGGCTCTTCAGAACTTTCCAAATTATCCCATAAGGTTTTCAGAGTGGTATAATAATCAGACAAAGTCATAGAACCTGACGAAGATCTTGTATCTCTTGAGTAAGGTTGAAGGTTCGAGGCAAATTACTTATATGAAAACGTCCATATAAGTCTTTCCAGATATCAATAGCATCATTCAGTCGCAATATACTACGATAAATTTGAAAAGAAACCGAGTTCAATAACCACGATTTCACCATACTATTGCATCTAGACCATATCCTAAAATTATATTCCGATTCATTAGGACGAGGCAATGTTCCATCTACTAATCCTATCTTATTCTTAGCATCTAGAGAAATTCGCATTGCAGTGTTCCAATCATCATAATTCGTTCCATCAAGTTTGAGAGAAATGATAGAAAAACTTGGATGATCAGAACTATGCAAGAAGAGAGGGGAAGAATCCATTGATTCAGTAGTAATGACGGCTCGTGAAGCTTCAGATGCACGATTCTTAGCAATCAGAGGAGAATCATGAGGAGAATCTGCTATTTCACCAGATCGAGACGATTTTCGAGTTGGAATTGCCTCAGAACTTGACGAAGTCTTCGAACGAGTTGATTTGCATTGAATCTTCTTCACATACACCATCTTGAGTATCAATTGAACGAAATTGGTGCTCGAATGTATTCAACAATGGTGAGAATGAAGAGAAATTGAGCTTGAAGGCTCTGATACCATATTACGAATGAGAATTGAAGAAAATGATTTGAAAGTTTGTTACAGAGATATTTTTCTCATTAGCTTCAATCAGTCAACTATACAATCTATTTCTACAGTGTCGGTTAGCTAAATAAACCGGTAATCAACTATACAATCTAACTAAACCGGTATGCATATAAACATTCTAATAGACTTCAAGAAATCGGTAACTCTCCAAAAAGAATATATATACACTAAGTGGGCATCATGTACCAGAATAAACGGCCAAATGGCATTATAGTAGGCATAGAGGCGTAAGTCACAATCCAAGAAAAAAAAAATTCCTAGTTTAGGGTAGCCATTGAAATAATGAACACAAAGTGCGTCATACCAATGTCTTTTGCGAGGCTTAGGTTATGAATTAACTAAAAGATAACGTGGATGGCGTAGCTGAGTTTGGGCCGAGTCATCACGAGATAAATTAAAGGAAATAGTAGACATCGATATTGTTTGCATTCTCTTCATAACCAAAAAATTATATTGTTTGCTGCAAAAATAAAATGCACTTTCTCAAATCACTTTTTTTACGTCAAGAGACATACTAAAATAAAAGGAAAAGGTCTTCAAAACCTTGAAACGTATGCAAACATAAAAATAATTAAACCAAAAAATGAAGAAACTTTCAATACAATACCAGAATCACTATCGACTTTACTCCACAATTTGTGAATGCAACCAAGCCGGACCACCAATCGTAAGGTATGATCTTAGACAACCATATCTAGTAACACTCCTAGCAATATCCCGTGCTACTGAGTTTCCTTTGAAGTGAGAAAAACACCACCTGAGATTGCCAAATACAGTCAATCCGCAATCTAAAACTAGGCCACTTCATAGCCTCCTTAATTGCTGTCAACACAGTAGAGGAATCAGACCACAATTCCACATCTTGTAACCGTAGATCAACAAGACTCCACATAGATCATTCTATGATACGTAACTCTGCCTCTAGATGTGAAGGATATGATAAGAAAGCATCTATCGCATGAAAAACCACTTCACCTCTCACATCTCTTACAATCCAAGAACCACCGATCATCGAAGAAGCATTCAGAAATGACGCCGAGACATTACATTTGACAAAACCATTCTCAAGTCGAGAACAATGAGCCACTAAACCTGAGTAAGGTGCAGACCTGTTCTGCCTCATCGACTTCTCTTTATCTTTAACATTTTCCATAATTTAGCTTCCTCAACAATATAAGACACTAAAAAACTCACATCCCCTAACTTACTTTCAAACAGAAATTCATTTCTATTTTTCCATATCACCCAAAGAAGCCAAGGAATCGTCAATAATAGTTGAGTTGGAGCATTAAAACTATCCATGAGGTCAAAAACATACCTCATGTTGTCAAAAACTGAACTGAAAAACCTTGCCGATGCAAAGGGATGTTGGCTATCAAGAGTTAATATTCAATCAAATACAAACTTGCTTTGTAATAAGAATCACTCTTTTATTATATATGTTCAGAAACTCTCTCAAAGACTAAACATGCAAAGCTCTCTAAAACTCTTAGAACTCTTGTTCTCTCTTAGAACTCTTAGAATTCTTCTTCACTCTCTTAATCAATTGTCACAACCCAACACTTGTATTTATACAACTTTAGGCACCACCTATTTTTAATAGAAGTAGAAAACTTTATTAGATAACTCATAATAGAAATCATATTCTTATCCTTTTAGCTAAACAATCATATTATCCTAAATAAAATAGGATTTCATATATTGCAAGCTAACTCCTTACTTGAAGTTTATCCAACATTCACCCCCGTAAGCTTCAAGTTTTTCTTGGTTAGATTTTGAACTCCTATCAAGCTTCTCATCTCTTTGAACTTGATCCTTGCTAAGGATTTAGTCAATATGTCCGCACATTGCTCTTCTTCAGATACATGCTCCAACTCGATTTGATCATTTTTAATACACTCTCGGATGAAATGATAACGTTTGTGGATGTGTTTGCTTCGGCCATGGAACACGGGATTCCTCGTGAGTGCTATCGCGGATTTGTTGTCAATCCGAATGGTTTTCTTTTCACATCTTCGACCCGTGACTTCACTCAAAAAATCTTGTAGCCATATAGTTTGTTTTGCGGCTTTGGTGGCTGCCATAAACTCGGTTTCATACGAAGATAAAGCTACCTTTTGTTGCTTTTGGGAACACCATGTGATTGGTGTCCGGTTGTGCTTCTTCCATCATCAAGATCAATATTATGACTACTATCACTATAGCCAATAATCTTGTTTGATCCTCCACGCTTAAAAATTAACCCATAAGTTAAAGTTCCTCGAAGATACCTTAGTGTTTGCTTCATCGCCACGCCATGTGATTCTCTAGGATCTTAAATGTACCTACTTGCTACTCCAACTGAGAAAACAAGATCGGGTCTCGCATGTAGGAGGTACCTTAGGCAACCTATACCTCTGCGATACATTGTGGCATCAACTTTGGCTTCTTCTTGTGCCTTGGAACTAGGCTTTATTCCAAGATGTACCAGCGTTTGAGAACAGTCATCTAAATTCTTTACGTTTACGGATTCAACTTTGCAAGGCATCCAAAAACTCGAAGATACTCTATGTTAGGTTTCTTGCTTCTTAAGCATTCGTAGGGAGTTTGATTTTTCAAAACTCTTGTGGGAACACGATTGATTAGATACGTTGAATGTCGTACCGCCTCTCCCCACAAGAAATTTGTAACCTTCATTGCTTTGAGAATACTCCTTGTCATCTCCATCAAAGTTTGGTTTCTTCTTTCTACAACACCGTTTTGTTGCGGTGTGTAGGGAGCCGTCAAGTGTCTGTTGATTCCGTTTGAGTCGCAAAAATCTTGGAACTCTTTTGAGGTAAACTCTCCACCTCTTTATGTCTGTAAAGTCAAGATCATCTCCCCATTATCCTATTCTACTAAATTTTTGAAGCCTTTGAACTTATCAAACGCGGCGCTCTTCTCCTTTAGTAGAATCGTCAACATATATCTTGTGTAATCATCAATGATTACAAAGATGTACTTATTACGGGCCAGTGTAGCTGGTGATATAGGTCCACACAAGTCCGCATGGAGAAGTTCTAGGACTCGTGAAGCTTGATATATCGTTGCCTTCGGAAAAACTTGTTGAGTTTGTTTACCAACTAAGCATGACTCACAAAGTTTTTTCTCACTTATGATGTCGGGTAGGCCATGAACCACCTCGAGTGTTGACATTGTCTTGATGGTTTTGAAGCTTATATGCCCAAGTCTTGCATGCCATCTCCATGTTTCATCATCGATTCTTGAGTGTAAACAAATCGATTTTCCTATCTTAAGGTTGATCTTGTAAAGCCTATTAGGAGATCTCATTACCTTTATCAAGAGCCTTTCGCTAGGGTCATGTAGTATTAGATAATCATGTTTCATTCTAACGTCGCATCCATGCTCGGTTGCTTGACCCAAACTTAATATGTTGCTTCTTAGCTCCGGAATGTAATAGATGTTAATTAATAGATTTTGTTCACATGTTTTCCCTTGGAAGAGAATTGATCCTTTTCCACCGATGTCTACATAAGATCCATCCCCAAACTTCACTTTCCCTTTCACGTTTTGATTTATCTCTGAGAAGAATGATTTTATTCCAGTCATGTGGTTACTTGCCCCGTTGTCCAGATACCACATTCCTTCCTCTCCATTCTTCATCTCATATTTCTTTGGCATTAGATTTTCTTCATTGAGAAACACTATCTCGTGCATGTAGAGAACCTCATCTACTTCTTGTGTTTTGACTTTGTTTGCTTCTTGAACTCTTTGTCTTCTTTCGGGAAAATTCGAAGCAAAGTGACCAACCTTGTCATATCGATAACACTTCAAGTTCAATTTTTATTTCTTTTCTTTGTTTTGATCTTGAGTATTAAATCTTCCACACCCTCTACCCCAAAAACCTCTTCCTCTATCTCTTCCTTGTCTTGAGTTTTTGTTAATTATTTGGTTACCACGCGACTCCATGCTTGAGAGGAACAACTTCCCTTGTGTCTCCACATGATTCTCATCATCAACTATATGCTCCTCGCTATACTTTGAGCCGTCCTACTATATCTTTGAAACTGGTCTTGTTTAGATATAGGACTTACTCAAGTGATGCTACGATGTGTTTCGTGGTAAGCTATTAAGAAACTTCTTCACAAGTTTCAGTTCCTCCATGGTTTGACCTAGGGCCCCTGACTTTGACGCTAGTTCTGATAACTTCTTTGAGAAGAAATCGATTGTGTCCGAATCCTTCATCTTGAGTCTTTTTAATTCAGACATGAAGGTTTGAAGCCTCGCTTCTTTGACACGATCTGCTCCAAGATGTCTTGCTTTGATCGCTTCCCATATACATTTTGGTGAATCAAGATCACCAACTTGTAATATAAGTGTCTCAGGTATTGCTTTAAAAAATAAGGTAATCGCCATGTCGTTCTTCTCGTCTATGGTCGATCCTGGCTCGATCGTCTCCCATACCTTGTGAACACGTAAGTTTACTTTCATTCTCATTGCCCACACCATGTAGTTTGATGAGTTGAGCATTGGACATTGAATCAATGAATGTCCGAGCTCCTTCGACCTTGCTGTTGGAATGCTAACATCTCCCATGACTCGGGTATGTTTTTAGTGTTTAACGAATTGATAACCAATAACTCTGATACCAATTCAAGAGTTAATATTCAATCAAACACAAAATTATTTTGTAATAAGAATCACTCTCTTATTATACATGTTTAGAAACTCTCTCAAAGATTAAACATGCAAAGCTCTCTAAAACTCTTAGAACTCTTGACCAATTCAAGAGTTAAATATTCAATCAAACACAAACTTTCTTTGTAATAAGAATCACTCTCTTATTATATATGTTTAGAAAAATCTCTCAAAAACTAAACATTCAAAGCTCTCTAAGAATCTTAGAACTCTTGTTCTCTCTTAGAACTCTTAGAATTCTTCTTAACTCTCTTTATCAATTGTCACAACCCAACACTTGTATTTATAATACTTTAGGCACCACCTATTTCTAATAGAACTAGAAAACCTTATTAGATAACTCCTAATAGAAATCCTATGTTTATCCTTGTATTTACAAATAGGATTTCTTATATTGCAAGCTAAATCCTTAACTTGAAGTTTATCCAACATGCCAGTTCCCAAACTTTGTGTGTCGGAGTACATAAAAAAAATATATGAGCAATTGATTGAGAGACCTGAGAACAAATCCGACAGTTCAAATCTGCATTTATACCGTGTACCACGAAACCCTCAGCAACCGCCAAAGCCGAAAGAGTGCTCGCCATAAGAAGACTTTAATCTTTAGTATCATATAGAGATATCATACCCTCGACTTAAGCTCATTAACCACCTTCGTTGAATCATAAATTAATTCCACTCCTTTATTCCAGTTAACAAGCCAATTTCCACTCTTCACTGCGTAATCACCATTCTTTGTATAAGCCCAATACCAACTATCATGGATAAATAAATTAGGAGGTGACCCCTGAATCCTCTTGACATTATCTAGGAAGAAAAGAGTTGAAAGCAGATATGTATTCCATGTACCATGTGGAGCGATAAAATCCAATACCATTAAATTAAGGTTCATAGTGGTCTACTTGTTGAAAGGTCTTCTAAGATCACCATCAAGTATCCATTTATGTAGCCAAACCTTAGTCGATTCACCTTTCCCAATTGTCTTCACCAAACTTTTTTCTAGCAATTCTCGCTCAAATTAGGCCAGGGACCCATACTTGCATCAACGAAATCTTTTCATATAATGACCTTTATAAATTCTTGCCACCAAGGTCTACAGATTAGATATGAGTCTCTAAACTTGTTTAGCAAGTAAGACTTTATTAAAATTACCAATATCCTTAAACCCTAAACCACCATTACTTCGACTTACACCTCTTCTCCCAAGAAACCCAGTGCATTTTTTTCTTATCTTCACAAGCATCCCCACCAAAAACTCCATATAGCGCTTGTTAACTGCTGACGTTAATGCTTAGTGAGATTGAAACAAGACATAGCATAGGCAGGCAGAGCCAAACCTACATATTTCAAGAGAACCTCTTTTTCGCCCAGCAAAAGGGTTTATGCATACTGACAATTCAAACGTGATTTTAGTTTCTCCATAATGAATGATAATAGTTCTCTTTCCATTCCACTAAAACAATTTGGCAAACCTAGATATGTACTAGCTCCTCCCTCTTTGATGATTCCCATAAACAAACCAATAAGATTGCCCATGTTCGGTTCTATCTTTTAACCGAAAGTGATAGAAGATTTCTGAAAATTAATTACTTGATCCAAAGCATCTCCATAATCGTTCAAAAACTTCATAATCTCCAAACTCTTTTTGAAATTTGTCCAACATAGAAACAAATTGTCGTCTACAAATAGCAATTGTTGAACGGATGAACAACTTCTATTCAGCTTCAACCCTATAATCCTTCCTTCTTGTTCAACCTTATCCATCACGTGAACATGAGATTTGACAAAGAATAAACAAAAAGGTGATAGCAGATCTCCTTACCTTAAACCTTTTTCTGGGTTTATGAAACCATAGGAATTCCCATTCAGCAAAACCGAATAAGACATTGATCTCACACACATCATAATCCACTCCACCGACTTCTTGTTAAAACCTAGTTTTAGAAGCAACACATCCACAAAGTTCCATTCAACTCGTTCATACGCCTATGATATATCCGTCTTGATAACCATAAAATCCTTATTACAATTAGGATTAGTCCTCAAGGCATGTATCATTTTGTGCAGAATAAGAATGTTGTTCGATATCAACCTACCAGAAACAAATGCACCATGAATGCCATATACAATCTCTGGCAGAAACACTTTTAATCTTGCACCTAAAATCTTGGAAATGATTTTATACATAACATAGCAAATGCTGATAGGGCGTGGATAAGTCATTCTTGTTGGGTTAGGCTTCTTTGGTAAAAGATTTTTCTATGTAAAATTTAACTCCGGCGGAAAAGAACCTGACTCAAAAAAGTTTTGAACCTCATACGTCACCTTGTCACCAACAATCTCCCAATAAGATTGAAAATGTGTTGTTATCCTATCCGCACATGGAATACTGCCACCTTTAATACAAAACACCGTCCGTTTAACTTCCTCTTTGGTAACCGGCTTAATCAATTTCCCAATTAAAATCATCAGAGACTAGCAGGGACAAACCATCCAAGACTTCAAGACCATTGTATGGATTAGAAGTAGAGATAATTTTTGAAAATACTCCATAGTAGTGTTTCCTTTAGAACCATCCGTGAACTGCTCAATCTCCTTCTCATCAAATAAAGAAATTTGTTTTATCTTGAGCTCTTCATTTCTTTACACTATTGTGGAAGAAACTCGTGTTTCTATCACCGTCATTCAACCAATTTTCACGGTTTTTTTGTTTCCAATACACTTTCTCCACATGATATGCATCTGCTAGCTCATCTTTTTAAGACTAGTGATAACAAGTCTAGAAATAATTTAACTCCTTTCTCAATCATCTCCTTTAGTCGTTTAATTCGAGTTAGTGAATTAGACATAGACGATCATTTCAACCTTGTAAGAGCTTTCCTACAGTTCGCCATCATATCCATAATACTCACATGACCAGATTCATTCACACTACTCCAACCCCCACGAATAATGTCCTTTGTTTCTGGCTTGGAAATCCATCTCTGGCCAAACATAGACCGGCCAAAAAATGATTGATTCTCATTCGTGAATCGTGTGAAGAGAGGTCTATGATTAGAGCCAATTCTCGCTAGAAATTCAGAGTGTGCCCGTGGAAATAATTGAAACCATTCCGCGTTACCAAAGACTCTATCCAAACAGCATTGAGTCCAAACCTTATTCCTCTCATCTGCCCATGAAAACTTATTCCCGGAACACGGAATTTCTCTAAGACGACAATTTCTTACATGTTATGAAAAGGGAAAAATGAGGCTTCTTCTCGAAAAAGGTCCTCCAAGTTTTTCCGACATCAACGCATTCAAGTCGCCTACCACAAACCAAGGCTCGTCGCTGTTCGCACCAATATCAACCAAACTGTCCCAAACCTGTTGCCGTAAATGATGCGTTGGATCACCGTAAACAAAGGAGATAAAGAATTTTAGGTATCCTAGTTTAACCTAAACATCAGTTACCCTCTTATCTGACTAGAGAATAGAAACCTTATATGCAACTTTCCAAAAAAGCACCAAACCTCCACTTAAACTTTCTGGACCTACGATATGAACATGATTGTAACCCAACCATTTCTGTAAATTCACAACATGAGAACTGGAGTTTTTAGTCTTCAGGAGGAACAAAAAATCTGGGAAATGCTCACGCCTCATTTTCTTTAGTATGTCAATTGTCAAAGTGCTTCTCATCCCTTGACAATTCTAGCTCATTATGTTCATAATTGAAGTCGGCGGTTCCTCATGCTGAACCACCTCCAAATCACATCGCTTCGCGACTTTTGATGAAAAAGAAGCTTCATCAATAGATTTCCTCTTCACTACACCACTTTCATGCACCTCAACCAGATCCAAAGCTAACTCTTTCACCTTAGCATCCACTACCTTTTTCATAGCTTGTGCTTTTCTCCTCCATTGACTCGACCAGCCTCTAGGTTTCTTTCTCGTGCTCTTAGTTCAGGAAGAGCTAGCTGAATAAAAACTAGCAATATTACCCGTAGAACTAAAGATGAAAGATCCTTGATGTGAGCTTGCTTCAGTACCATCAACACCTTCTGTAAAAATTCAAACATTAGCGCCAGCCCTAATAGTCGAGCTAAGTAGCTTCTCACCCGACACTCCAACCTTTTTCTTCTCTTTATATTCCATCACCACACCTTTTCCTTTATCTAGATTTGTTGTCAGCATAGGAGCAGCCTCAAGACGGAGCATTATTTGGCCTTAACATTACCCTCCAGCTCCCATACTCGTTTTCTAATCCTCTCCACTTGAGCTTGCCTTTCCGTTCCATCTTGTACCGACATGTATTGTCTCATCTCGTCAAGTACCTCTTTTGAAAATTTTGGGCCCCTTGTCTTGAAATCAATATCAACATCTGAATCTGTCAGCACTCCAAATAGAGGATCATCTTTACAAAAACTTGGTAGTTTGAAACCAAGAGCAGCCGCCGATGCCTTCGAAATCCCCATACCAAAAAGATGCCAGTTAGCTGATTTCAACTGACATTTCGACTTGTCATGTATCAACCTCTGACACTGAAAACATCTCTTTCTGATCCTTTCACATTCAAAGTTAATGTACTCAATCTCTCCCGTATCCACCACCACAGACTTCGATTTGCAGAATGGGCGAGATACATCAAAAAGAATTTGAATTCGCGCATATCCCTTACTTTGAGACTTCGATGGATCAAACGCTACCTTTGTTACTTGACCAATCTGCTCATCAGCTCATATGTGTAATGCTTCACTGGAATGTTCCTCATTCTCATCCAAATTGGTAAAATCTGTAGATAATCCACCGGAGGATGTTCCACCCTGCGCTCCAGCATAATACTCCAATCCTCATGTCCAAACTCCTGCATCAGAACATACAATAAATCAGTCTCAGAGTCGAAGATAAATTGAAAGCGATCTCTGGACAAAGCATATCCGCGAACTCTGTCATAACAACGCCATAAACGAGGCATGTCGTGAATCATGTTCGATATCTTTTAAAACTCAGGGTTCAAAAGCTTCCCCAACAAACTGCAGACGTTCCCCTCACAGGAACTATATTTAGTGTTATTATTAACCACTAAAGGTTATCTTCTTCGATGGAAAGCTCCTTCAGAGCCTTATCCAATGCAAACTCCATCAGTATAAAATAGATCCCCAACTTAAGATCAACCACACAGCAGTAAGCTCTCCACCAGTCAAAACAGCTTCAACGAAAACCACAAACACCCCACAGGCTGTAGATTTTCTACGAACTTCACACCTAGCAAAACACACAACACAACAAACGGACAACAAAAATGTAACACTGCCACAGACCACAGAGCTTCAACTAACCACTCACAGCTGATTGGAAACCACCTCTGCACCAGCGAAACTAGAAACCAACAAGATGACTCACGTTACCGACGAAGACACTACACACCACGACCACCAGAGACAGAGCAAAACACCACAACGGATAACAGAGTTCAATGGAACTCTCTCAACTGCTCTGAAAAGCTTTGCGCACAATAAACGATCTAGAAGCGGTGGCTGGAAAAGAAGCTTGAAGATGTTAGGTTAAAACACCTAAAATCCTGAAGATTCACCAGAAAAAAGACAATAACAAAAAGATTTTCACAGATCCGCGGAATTAATGTTAACTTCCCCGATAAACAACGCTTTTTCAAAGAGATGAAATCCTCTAGTTAAAAAAGAAGTCCTTAAGCTCTTCCTTCTCAAATCACAAGCGCATATAATTATATATATATATATATATATATATATATATATATATATATTTCTGTTAAGGATAGATTTGATTGTAAATTTTCACATAAGTAATCTAATAACACTTGATTGTACATTTACTTTTTGTTTGTTACAATGGCTCTTATTGATTTGGGCATGGAAAAAAACGATAACTTAGTGACAAAAAACTTTTTTTGATACTTTTCCGTCTATGATAAACTTCTGTTTTGTTTGTTAGTAAACTAAGTATTTTTATACAACCTTTTATTTATAGATTAACTTTATCGGATAAAACTGTTGAGTTAAACAAGTTTTAAAACATATATAATGAGTTTTGTTTTGTACTTTATCTCTATTGCTCAGAAATTTCAGTATAGGATTTGTGAAAGATCATCGGATCAACATGCTGGAATGAGCTTAGTAAACAATATTTGATTAGTTGTTGTGTAAATACGAAACTTATATATATAATTAAATTTCTATAATTTTACGAGAGAAATATATATATTTAACTCATCAATTCTGTATGTCAAGTTAAATTTTATAGGTTTATATCATTATTGCTGCTTTTAGGGAATTCAAAACCTTTAAAACGATCAACTTAATCCAAATGTTTGTTTTTCTAGATATGAAAAACAAGTAAATAAATATTCTTAAAATTTATATGCAAAACTTTTGTAAACTTTTTGCTCTATTCATAACTTTTGCGACTCATATTGAAAGAGATAGTCGATATTTTAGAACCATTGGTTTATATCTACTACTATATTATTTAAGTAAACATTTTAACCATTTTTCATGTGTTATATTACATAAAATACCACTATATTTTAATAAAATTAAAAGTAAATTAAACAACCTATAGAAGGTTAAAATAGTCAAAAATTTATGCAACCAAAATCTAATAAAAAATCCAAACAAAATCTTTTAAATAATTATTAGTTTCTAAAAAATAAAACTTATTTTCTCTCTCCTAATAAATATGAACAAAAAATTTTAATTAATTTTAAAAAATCCAAATAAAATCTTTTAAATAATTATTAGTTTCAAAAAAATAAAACTTATTTTTTCTCTCTCCTATTAAATATAAACGAAATATATAAAATTAAATTTTATATTTTGATTATATTCGTACTTTATAAGTAATATGATACATTTAAATAATAGTTTATAAATTATACTTATTTATCAAAATTTAATATTTATCATTCTATTCATGTACAATTATATATTTTGTTAAAGTAGAAAATATTTATATGTCAAACTTTAATTAACTATTTGATCATAATTTAAATTCACTATTTATTTTAATTTTAGCAAATATTAAATTAGATGAGAATATTTACTAAGATAATATGTCTACTATAAATTTATATAATAATTATGTTATAGTTTAAATCTATATTAAAACTACATATGTCATAGTTTTATTTTTATTTTAAATCCAAACGGGATCTTTTAAATAATTATTAGTTTCTAAAAAATAAAACTTATTTATCTCTCCTAATAAATATAAACGAAATATAATATGTATGAAAATAATATGTATGAAATATTAATTTGAATTTTTATATAATACACAATATTCAAAAGAAGATTTGAATATTTGTTTGTTGAAAGATTTCCTAACCTAAAACTGATAAAAATGGTTTAAAATATTTTTAATTTTCATTTGTAAAATTATATTCAAATATATTTGATATTTGAAACGGAAAAGATATTTGTAATCGAATAAAATTGATAAATTATGATTACCTAAAAATCTGTAATTATTATGGATAATTATAATATTAGATTTCCTAAAAAACCTCTACATAATTTAAACCAATATATTGTTAGATTTATAGTATCTGGATCAGTTTAAAGTAAATAAATTTAGATCAATGAAATAAATTCAAAATAAATTATGGACAAGAATTAAAATTAATTTTTTTTTAAATTGTTAACCAATAGCAAAATAAAAATTTGAGATCACATATTATTTATTTTTGTTATTATTTCACATTTTGGAAATTATTAATTTGTTACAATTAAAAATCTTGACATATCCTAAAAGCGTAATAGTTTTGATTTTGAAAATATTACAATATCTAATTGGAATATTCTAAATCTTTATATTAGACATATATAATATTATTTTCAAATTTCCCAAAGCATTAATTTTTATATTAATTACATTATTTCCAAATAAAATCCTAACAATCAAGGTAATCTTTGCTTATTCAAAACGATTTTGAAATTTTCCTTGATCCTTAAGTTCATAATTCTCTATAAATAGAATAAAGAATTCCATTTTCAACATCACGCATTCTTTTATTTTTGAATTATTATAGCCCTTTTTTATAAATAACTTTCATTCTAGCTTTTATTTAGTATTAACAAACGTTTATATTTGATTTATGTTCTTAAATAAATACTCTGCAGAAGAGCTCATGATAATGAAGACTCAAGATATAGGATATTTGTTCCAAAAATGGCAGAGTGAGAAAAACGTAGGTTATCTTTCCTCATTCACAATTTCACAGCTCAAGAGCATTCTGGTTACAATCATATTTATCCTTTTTTTTCTCTTTGTTCCTTCTTATCTTTTGTAGAAAATTTGACAAACTGACTGCATCACTGCAATGTACTGAGGGTCAGCCGAGCCGTAGACATGTGTACTATGCAGAAGACAGGTTACTATCAGTATTTTCTTAGTCCTTTCTTTACTTGGGTGTATGCAGATTTCATAATTTTCTCGACGATGTGATTGTTCATATGGACACTGGAACATTTAATCCTTGTTTTTCTTTAACATATAAAAGACATTCGTGGTACCACATTGTTTGTGTTGTCTTATGATTTGTAACTCTGGTTTTTCTTTTGTAGAGAGGAGGCTAGAGAACTGGAGTTTGAAACTAGGAGCAAAAGTAATACCTCTGCTATAGAGATTTCGAAAGATATTAAAAAGTATGTATCTGAAATTGCATTATATGTTTTAGAAAGTACCAAATGGACAATGCTAGACTCATCTTCTATTTCTTAAAACAGGAAAATGGATAGATCCTATAGAGACTTTGAGGCACGGAAGAGCAGGGCTAAAGATTTGGGGAAGTTATTCGTGGATATGTCAATGCAGAAAGAATTACAGGTAATATCATCAGTCTCCAAACACAACCGTTTCTTGGTAATGTTTTATGCAACCGGAACATCTCTGATTTTTACTGTTTGATGGATAGAAAAAGGGTCGTAAACGTAAGCTACGTGAAGATGAGATACTCAATCCAAATGGTAAACCAGTATACCAATGGCGGGCTGATAGAAAACGCTGAAGAGAAGCTTTCATGACAGTTTAATTTCACATCATTTTATCTGATCTCTACTAAACTTTATATAGCAGAGTTTTGTTATAGTTTTCATCTCCAGAATCTGCAGAAGTTTAGATGAAAATTTTGGATGGGTCATTTGTTAACGTCAATCTCTTTGTTCATTCGTTGCATATCTGGAAAAGGTTTGGTAATGTGATTTATGAAATTTAAACACATGGAGCCAAAATAGTTGTGGTGAACCGTCTAAGATTCAGACTTTAATTTAAATAAAAAGTACTGGGAGTTTGAATGAGTTGGTACGATTGCAGACTTTGCAGTTTTGGTATGAGTTTAAATTTTGAATCAAATCCTAACTGTCAAAGAAAAACATCCCCTTTTGGCATAAAAGACATGATATTTGTAATTTCTACTAAAAGATAAATTAGTCTTAAAACTATTTAAGAAAACATCATAAAAGCAGTAAATTAGTCATAAAATAGTCTTTAACTATTAATGGCATAAGACACATGTCACTCATATGTTTATGATATGCATTATTAGTACTAAAAAATTGAATTAATCTCAAATTATTTACTAAAGCCAGAGAAATATTTGTTGTCTATAAAATAATTTATATAAATGTTAAATTACCAAAAGAAATTAAAAAGGTCGTTGAAAAGAAAAAAGGGTTAAAAAGTATATACATTTCAAAACTAATTTCGGAAAATAAAATAACTAACTGGAAAAATATGCGGTGACCAGTTTTTATAATGCGATGTAAATATGCTGAATTTTTCCATTTATAATTTTATATATTAAAATTCATTGAAATTTATAATTTTAAATTCAAATAAAATTTAATATAATCCGTGTATCGATATTACATAATCTTATAATAAATTATCGTAATATTATTTAAACTTTAGATACTAATTTAGTAGAACACTACTGTAGTTGGATGAAAATGACCTATTAAAATATTCAAAGAAAAGTTAATTTTACGAATCAAAATATTCAAACTGTCCAATAATGGATGAAATTATTTAAAGAAAAAGGGTATAAATATTGGAAAAAATCTTAAATAATATTTTAAAAAGTGAGAAGAAAAAGAGGACATGTAAATTAGTATAAAACTAGATACTAACTCACGTTTGCAGCGCGGATTACTAAAGCCAAAGAAATATTAGTATAAAACTAGATAGTAACTCATGCTTTATTTTTTTTTGGATTCATTTTCACTATATGCCTTAGACTCGGTTGAACCATATCCTTTAAATTGATCGGTTGTTTCTTCAGAAACAGTTATACCATCGTCGGTTTTCAAATCTTCTTATGTTTTTGTTTCCCTAGTACGACCTCTTACTTGAAGAATTCCACTAATTTTCATTATTTTACAGATATAAAGTTGGTGGTTGACCATCTATACTAATACCACATCATCATCGTTCCTGGCGAACGTTTCACGAAACTTTTGAACAATAGCGACAAATATGTGAGTCTGATAGTTCGATTCGCCGAATTTTCCCATCAACTAGATAAAATTTATTAAATAAACATTCTTCCGCGCTACATATGTCATAAATTATTATCAAATAATAATCTATGAAATTTTGTTTTTTTTGGGGTATCAGATAAATCATTTTTAAGGCAGAAGCTTCAGGAGATTGGTGAAATTTTCAACTTCCGGTTGCTCTGTGCCGGATCAGGTAATGCTCTTTTATATTCTTGATTTTGTGATTTTCTATGTTTAATCAGACATTTCTCCGCGCTGCAAAGCATGGGTTACTATCTAGTTTGATTGTAAAAGTGTACTTATGAACATTATGAACATGATAATAATTACAAACTTCGATCGATTCAATTTATTTTATGTCCATCTAAGTTCTGCATTTAAAAGAATACTATAAATCTGAACGCATTTGCATGAAAGATATATTTTTTGTTAAAAATTTGCATTTAAAAATAATATTTGTATAAAAATACATTAATTCAACCTATTTTATTTAAAATATTGTAACACTCATACACTATCTTAAAGAGATATTATTATATATATTGGATAACAAACACACAGAAATTCAGGGTCGTGGCCAATTGGCACGCATTTTCCACTAGCATAATGTGATTCAGTGCATGTTTGATTGCATTTTACTCTTGGAAACTCTGTACAAGTACCTATCAAAATGGGCTTCTTTCCAGCTTCGCTTTTGTAGACTGAAATTTATTTCGGTTTTAAAAAATTAGTGTAGTATTGAAAAACATAAAGAATCCTTAGACGTTGATCTCTTTCTGTTAGTTATTATGCAATATCCTAATGTATTATAGCAACAAAACGTATATATCAAATTTTAACCCAAAAAAACGTATATAATATACGTTATCAAATAGAAAATACAAAACTTTTAATTTAATTTTGCATATTTGGGATCGAGAGAACAAGCAGACGAAGCAAAACACATTTCCTTGATGAAGCCGTTCTTATCCTTTTGTTTTGATGTGTTTTGTGTGTTTTTTCTTTTTCGTTTTTGCTTATGAGATTAAATAGTTCAATACCTTTAACTATATATATGGATATAGAATATTCGGGTTGCTGTTATGTTCATATGTCGTACACAGTAACATGTGTTTTTGACTATTGACTATTAGCTTTGAATACTTGTTATGTACACCTTTGGTTTAAGGATTTAATTTGACCATTCGTTTTCTTTTCTAGGTGAAGTGTTTTTTAAAAGAGGAAACCTTGTTCTCATACAGATGATCTAACTAAGGCCATACATCTCTTTGACTTGAAGACCAAAGTATAGCTTGCTCTCAAACGTAACTTAAACTTCCGATCTCTAGGTTTAAAAAGTGGAAATTTTTTCTCAAATGATCAATCTCAAAGTCGGATTTCATAGCAGGGATAGAAACGACACTCATTTTACCAATTGAGACAATAAGTATTGAAACTGAAATTCAAAAAGAATATTGTCTTTTTCAAAAATGACTGCATACTTATTTGGCATATGATGACAAACAATTATAGATAAGAATTCATGTGGTATCGGTACCACGAACGAATAGAAGTTTCCCGGACAAGAGGACATTCAGATCACCCAAGTTGTTATCAAGCCAAACGGAGGAAATATGCCCAAATCAAGATCCGGTCGAACAAATGGCCTAGGTTTGGAAATTCACTTGGATATAAACCCTAAGAAGACTATTCATTCGAGTAGAATTCAGTTTACCAAAGCCAAATCTCCGAGGGGGGGGGCAATTTAGTGCTACCGGTACGTACAAAACTCAAGCCAAAATTTTTGATTTGTTTGAGAAACATCATGCCTTACCCGAGCTAGACCAGAAGATTCCCATGAAGAATCCAAAATGGCGTACCACAAGCATGAAATCTTGGCCAACATTAATTTTGTTCGAGCATTCAGCCTTGGTTTCAAAATCTTTTTAGAAATATTGGCCATGGACCCAAGTTACCCAATGAAGATTCTACTTGACCAATGGACTTGGGCTTCGAAATTCATCAGCAAACCAGCTATTCTAAAGTGAATCGAGATAATCGACCCCGTTCATTCTACACCTACCAAATCACCTTAAGACTTTCCTTATTTGGCCAACAACTAGTTTTCCATTTAAACTTCAAGTCTCTTTGTTTCTTGTTTTAGCTTTCTAGAACGTCAGCCCTAGAGCTTAGTCTCACATCATTTGTAAGGTATGAATCACCTTATAAATAAGCTTTGAGTTTTTCTTACAAAAGTGTGTCTTTTGTGTGTTGGTTGTCCTCAGATTTATCTAAGCATTATGTGCTGATTTCTCTTATTGAGTCTAGAGTCTTCTTATTCTAGTGTGTGGAGTCCCCCAGGAAGTCAACAAGCTCAGCCCCTCATTCGGATCAAGCACCCAACTAAGATTCTACCTTCAACCGCTTCTGCAATATACCAAAATTGGTGTCATGGCTGCTTTGGTACACCAATTTTCTTCTTATATGTCCCCTTACCCGTTTTTTCAAATTGAACACCATTAGGGTTGTTCGCAAGGCCCTTCAGCCTTGGTAGCTTGAAGTTATCAGGTCGGATTTTGGGAGGTTTCTTGAAGTCTAATCTAAACCCACTTTATCTGCCAAGTTGGCTCATTTCCTTCTCTCCATTCAGTTTGATGTTCTTAAGAGGCACACAATCCGTGTTATTTTTTCTGGAAAGCCAATCTGATTATCTCTTAGGGAGTTTGGGATTTTAGCGGGGCTCAACTGCAGGCCCCACCCTCCAATGGACAAGTCTTTGGTAAAGCACCCACCTGGTGTCACTCTGCATTGGTTCATGCTTTTTGGTGGGGAAAAGATTGTGATTGGGGAAATGCTTATTTCTTACGGGATTTTTTTCGACTCGTACAATTCGCAAAGTGCATTTTCTAGCATGTACTATTAGATAGTGCTAAAATATGCACAATCACTAAAAACATAAATTTCAAACCCAAACTTCTTATTTTGTGTCTAATTCGGAGTCGTTGTTAAATTTAGCAAACACGAGATTTGAACTCTCAACCTCTAAATCAAACTTATATTTATAAACCTAAAATCAGCTGCTTAGACATATTCTCTCAACCCTCTATTCTTCGTTCTCTTCTTAAATCTTCTTCAATCTGCCGTTCTTTCTCTGTTTGTTAGGCCAGATCTAACAGAAAAAAATTAGTTCATCTCTCATTTCTCAATTTCATTTAAATTCCAAATTATCCAATAAAATTAGGTTGTCAGTCTTAGTTGCAATTATCAATAAAATTCTTTATTTTCTAATGTATGTGTCTTGAGTTAGCTAAATCGCGAACTGAAGGTAAATCTGCTTTTCAGAACACACGAGGTCATTTTGTAGGAAAAATAGTGAAATCGTTTTCTGGGAAAAATCAAAACCGATTAACATATTATAGTGTCTTCTTATGATCATAGCAACTTCGAATCCTCGTCGTCGACTTTTATTGAAAGCAATAGTTGATGAGTCGGAGAAAAAAAATCACACATGTCTCCGACTCGAACTCTCCGGAGCCGATCCAATTTTCATCAAAGGCACTTGGTACCATTCTCTTTTCGATATCTCCATCCCCAGTGGCTCCTTCTCTTGGATTTGCAATCTTAAAATAAAAACCCCTAAATTCAAAATATCACTGAGTCTCTAGTTTTATTCGGATTTGATTTTTTTGGGTTAATCGGAATTGAAGGAACAGAGGAGGAGGTGGCAGAGCGACGAAATTGTAGATCCTTGATATTTGGAAATTGTTTTAGGTTTATAAACATAGAAGTTTTATTTATTTTCGAAGATGGTTGTGGGTTCAACTGTTATATAGCAAGCGTAATGCAGTTAGAGGTAGAGGGTTCGAATCTCGTGTTTGCCAAAAAAATTTAAAAATTGAACCCTAAATATCAAAATGACGTTGTTTCATGCGTTGTTTCATGCCACATCATCAAACACGGATCAGCTGAGTCAGCACCCGTAACAATTGATTAATATTCGTTAATAACTCAGAATTTGAATGCGTATTGTACAGGTCAAAAAGACCATTTTCCCCTGCTACATTGGGCGCTCTAGGTGAAGGGACCGACCTGGAGCCTGGTGATGAGGACAGTATATATGTAAGTTCATTGAAGCTTGACAAAGTCTGGGGTCTAGACGGTGATGAAGAGGTAATTATCTACTAGATTTAGACAACCAAAAATTTAATACGTTTTACATAACAAAGATTAAGCCTACAACATTTTTTGTAGATCTCTACTTTCAGATTAACATATACAATCTCACCTATAATAGACATCCATGTGACTAATTAAGACCTATCAATCTCACCTACACAAGTCACTGAATCTATACTAATCGTTGTAGTCATCTAGTTCTATTTATATGGCCTTTTTATATGATCATGTCAGGTTTTTCGGATTTTTGGGTCTTCGATTTTATTTTTTGGATCGGATTCGATTCTAATCATTTCGGGTTTGCTTCGGTTTGGATATTATTAAGAACACCAAAATTACTCAAAAATATATTGGTTATGGTTCGGATCGAGTACTTTTTACGCGAAATAACCCAAAAAGTACTTGAAGTAACCAAATAATTATCCAAAGTAACTAAAAAAAAATCCAAAGTAACCTAAAAATACTCAAAATTAAACTAAAAATACTCAAAATGATTCGGTTCTAATCATTTCGGGTTTGCTTCGGTTTGGATATTATTAAGAACACCAAAATTACTCAAAAATATATTGGTTATGGTTCGGATCGAGTACTTTTTACGCGAAATAACCCAAAAAGTACTTGAAGTAACCAAATAATTATCCAAAGTAACTAAAAAAAAATCCAAAGTAACCTAAAAATACTCAAAATTAAACTAAAAATACCCGAAGTAAGCTAAAAAGTATTCGAAGTAACTAAAAATGTATTCGAAGTAACCTATAAAGTACCCAAAGTAACCTAAAAACAACTCAAAGTAAGCTAACCATATGTCTTATATATAATGTTTTAGTTACTTTGGATACCCGTTCGGGTATCGAGTACTACCCAAACCAAGATCTGAACTTGAATTAATTCATATTTTAATACTTTATGGTATTTCAAAAATTTGGATCGGGTTCGGGTCGGGTCTTTGGGTCTGGTTACTTTTGTCTAAGCCTAATTCATCGTATGTCACTGAAGTCATAGATTTCATAAAATTTTTCAAGAAAATAGCTGAGAACGTTACACCAACAAGGCAACCATTATATATTACAAACTACAAAAAAATTTGTGTGATGCGTGGGTTTGATATATATTTTGTTCCTTCCCTATAAATAGTTGCAAAAAAGGATCTCAACCTAAGTTTTCTTTTTTCTAGAGTTGTTTTAGATCCAAACTCTCTTTTTGATGATTTGGATTGCTTTTCATCATATCATTCCACTCTAGTGAAGGATTCTTCATCTCCATCTTTATATATTCATGTTTATGTCTTTTATTTTCTCTTTTCTTCATTTTAGTTGTTAGTCTTTTAGTTGGATCATGGGTTTTCTAGATTAGGATGAATTGTTGGATAGATGTTGATTATTTAGGTTAATTTTTGTTAGATACGTCATTTACGTTAATCTTAATGCTAGTTTTGACTTAATCTCTCAAAATCTAGATCTATAAGATTTCACGCTGGAATGTGTTAGATGAAATGTTTGAACCAAATTTTTTATGAGTTTTACATACCTAGTAAACGGAAGTTGATGATCAGGGTGTTTAATGAACTTATTGGACTTTTTATTAATGTGTGTATTGATCAATTGATAGCTAACCAAAGTTATTGATTATTGGATTATTAGTTCCATGGAAGTGAATTAGTCATATTTGTTATTAATGTGCATTGATCATTTGATAGCTAACCAAAGTTATTGATTATTGGATTATTAGTGTCATGGAAGTGGATTAGTCATATTTATGAGTTCTATGTTCTAGGATGGTGCTTAATCAACCTTTTACATCGTTGTTAATTGTCAATTCATTCCCTTGATAGTAAAACTAATGGTCTAATGCTTTTTTCTTATTTTATTTCTTACATTTCTTTTCAAACATTAAAAACCCAAAAATCATTTGCTCTAAATTAGTTTGAATCTCAAATTTCTAAAATTTGAACCTTATTTCCTTTTTCTGATAAGATAAAGAATTTTTACGGTTTTTTATTTGAATATATGAACAGTTTCCTTTTCTCATTCTATTTAAAACTTAAATGAATTAACAAATTCATGATTTTTTAAAAAATTGAATGTTAAATTAGTCAACTCGAAGATAAGATACATTTTTACAAATGTGCGCTACATGTTTCTTTTAGCTTTAAAAGAGTTTACAAATTTAAACAAAGATGATATGATGTTATGATTTTCTTATCTTGTGGCAAACAATGTCTCCATTATCTTGTCAAATTGTTTGTCTCCAATAAATCTGATGGAAAAAATTTGTTTCGCATTTGCTTGTTGATAAATTGGACCAACTGTGGGGTCAGCTTTGGTGCTTCCCCATGCCTTTGATTATTCCGTTCTCGCCAGATTATGTATAATGTAGATTGGAAAATATAGTGTAAGAGAAAATTATAAACCTTATCGAGCATTCGAAGGGAAGTAGACTACTCAAGAATTTTACATTTTTTCTGTTGTAATTTTGATTTCACTAAAGAATCAAAATAGAAATCAAAGAAGAATTAATTGAATCAATTAAATGTTGGTTGGTTTACACTGAATACATGTGTCCACCAACAACATCATGATTTGATCACATTCTCTTGTATATTTTACTCGTAAGAAATTTGTAACCAATTTGTCACATATCTCTGCGGAAAAACTGCAAGAAAAAAAAGATGGTTTCAAGTTTCCATGTGTTGTTGGCAAAGAATACATGAAACGTTTGCCCCTACATTCCATTGCTGCATTCAGTCTCTTGTGGATAACTGATTGAGGACAGCCAGCCATGCATGAAAAACATACTTAGGTGTGGCTTGAAAAAACCATACACCCTTCCACTATTCTTTGACTCGGTAAACTTGACGCATTAAACTTCATGTATTTTTGAGATAAATTTCGTAAAACATTTATCATCTTTAACTTGCTACAATACGTTATCCTCCCTATCCAAGCGTTGACAGCTTCTTTGAGTTTCAATATTCCTCAACTCTATTTAAAATATCCACTTGATGTCTCTTTCACTTATTACATCAATAAGTCGATTTATAGAAGTCCAATGATCATACCAAAAAAGAGTTGATTCTCCATTACAAATTGCCATGATTTTTTTTCTTTTTTGATAGGATAAGAAAATTACATTTTTTTGAATATATTAATAAATTCTTTTTCAATAAAATTATGTTAGTATATTAACAATTTTATTTTTAACTATAAATTATACATTTGACACTTGGCGATACATGTGATTTTAACTGAAAAATTCTTAAATTCGTTAATAAATTTCTTGACACGTGTTGACTTCTAGTGAGAGAGTTCAAGGTTAATGTTTTATAATACACACCTAAACCATGTTTTATATGTATTTCCATTTATTATTCAGTTATGTTACATATATTATTATTACTTTTTCCAAATAATTTTTTTCTTATTTAATTTAATTTGAAAATATGAAACTTGTTTCATTTTTCTGATAAGATAAGAAAATTTTACGGTTTTTATTTGAATATATGAACAATTTTCTTTTCTCATCTTTTTTAAAATTTATATATATTAACAAATTAATAATTTTCTTTTTCATTTAGGATAAGAAATTTTCTGTTTTAGTAAAATTAAGTTAATATACTAAAATTTTAGTAAAATTAAGTTAATATACTAAAATGTTAGTAAATTTTAGTAAAATTAAGTTAATATACTAAAATTTTAATTTTTAACTATAAATTATAAATTTGAGACATAACAACACAGGAAAAACACATTTTCTTGATGAAGTCATTTTGATATGTTTTGTGTTTTTTTTTTCTTTTCGCTTATGAGATTAAATAGTTCAATACCTTTGACATGTATATAAATATATACATACTAGATAGTGTCCCGCGATCTGTAACGCAGAGAAATGTCTGCTTAAATTTATTATTGTTCATCCGTGAAACCACTAGGAACTGAAACCGGAGGCATCGTCACAGCCTTGTTTCCAACCATTGTTGTTTGTAAAGCAATTGAGTGAGCTACTGGTTTACCATGAGTAGGAGGAAGGAGCGAGACACGATTTGGTGTTAGGAAATTAGTGTTGATCAAATATGATCTAATTAATCAAATAGAAAACATAGAAATGGGATCCAATTGAATCAATACCTCAAAAGAATTTGCTGATAATCCAATATTCTTTCGTGTCATGTACCTGAAAGAAAAAAAACCCCCAAAATCAGTTTATCAGATATTAGTCATATCATATGCTAAAATCTTTTTTTAAAAATAGTATAGTATATGTGTGTTCGGAAAGTTATGAGTTTGAAGATGAAATTAGCAATCTATTTATAGAGAGATAATGTTTTAGGGTTGCAGATAAATTTTAAATTTGAATTATTTTCAAAACACTAAAAAAATAAATATGAAAAATATTTGGTATACATGTTAGGATTTTGTTGTGGAAACAAATTAATTGTAAATAATTATATGTAACCGTAATTAGTGATAATGAATTTTAAATTTGAAACTAAAAGCTAAAGTGATTAAATTATGATTTCATATATTGAATATATCTTGATATATTTCAAACAAATAGATTTTAGAAACAATAAAATAGATTTATTTATTTTGAATAGATTTAATTTTTTAATTTTAATTTAAAATCAAATCGTTTCAAATATTTTAATTTGTTAATATTAGTATAGATATATTAAGTAGTTTACAAAATTGGATAAAAATTTAATTTATTAATTACGACATTAACAATAATTATTATTCATAATTATTACATAAATTTATAGTAGATTCTGTTTTGATTTTTATAAATTAGTTACTAATAATTATTTAAAAGATTCTATTTGGATTTTTAATGAAATTTTTAAAATTAATTTAAATTTTCGTTTATATTTATTAGGAGAGAGAAAATAAGTTTTATTTTTTAGAAACTAATAATTATTTAAAAGATTTTATTTTTTTATTAATTTAAATAATTTTTATTATTTAAAATAATTATTGGATTTTTTTATTCAAAAATCGTTTTACAAATAATTTAATTACTAAAAATTACGTTGATTGTTATGATTTTATATGAAAATATTTTATATTTTTCGTTTATATTTATTAGGAGAGAGAGAAAATAAGTTTTTTTTTTTGAAACTAATAATTATTTAAAAGATTCTGTTTGGATTTTTAATGAATGTTTTAAAATTTTCGTTTATATTTATTAGGAGAGAAAAAATAATTTTTATTTTTAGAAACTAATAATTATTTAAAAGATTTTGTTTGGATTTTTTATTGGATTTTGGTTGCATAATTTTTTGACTATTTTAACCTTCTATAGATTGTTTAATTTAGTCTTAATTTTATTAAAATACAGTGGTATTTTATGTAATATAACACATAAAAACTAGTTAAATTTTTTTTAGATTTGCTTAAATAATATAGTAGTAGATATTCACATATATATATATATGTATATATATATGCATATATCTTTATACACCTTTGGTTTTAGGATTTAGTTTGACCATATTTATATTCTTTTCTAGGTAACTAGTAACTATTAAAAAATGGAAACGCCATTCATTTCTTTGAATTGGAGATGAAAGTATATAATATAAATTTGAGAGAATTAGATATAATAAAGGATAAATTATTTTTTTTAAAATTTCAATATATATAAATATATTTTTGATTAGTTGTAAATTATATTAAAACTGTTTTCAAATAGATTTAATAAAAAATTTAGACAAATACAAATCATGAGTTAAAAAAAAAGACAAATTATGTCTAAACTAGAAAATTGTTACTGATGTTTTTTCAAATTAAATTTATTTTGCATATTTGGGATACTCGTTCTGACTTTTGTACATTTTCTAGAAATTATAAATTATGTATTATATACACTTTACATGTTTAATGGAATTTAGATTTCATACATGTTTTATGATGTTTATAATTCAAATTAGTTATATGTTTTACAAATTTTATAATATGTATTATAAATTTTACTCTATATTGTAAATTTATAATATGTATTATAAATTTTACTCTATATGAATTCGGATTAGCTAATATGTATAAATTTTTCTCAAACACAATTTAAACTCCCGATCTCTAGGTCTAAAACATGGATATATATTTTTAATGAAACTCAAAATGAAATCTAATAACGCGCTAAAAATCTTACTCCTTTTATCAATTGAGACAATGAAGTACTGAAATTGATATTCTTTGTATATATATAATATGGTTTTCATGTTGCTTTTATTTCCAAAAATATATTTTTGTACTGTTTAAAATCGTTATTTTCTTTTGAATCACTTTAATTTATTTATCATTTTATTTTTGATTAGTAATCCTTGGTACAAAGTTTACAACTTTAATACTCAACTATGGGTACCAAATTTTTTATTAAAACCAGTATTTTAAAATATTGTACCATTACTTTATACATATTTTTCTTACCCTTTTTAACTATCAATATCATTTACCATTTATTTAATTTTTATTTTTGACGGCATTTACCACTTATTTTTTCTGCTAAAACATTCATACTAATTTATGTTATCAAACACTTTTAATTTACTATTTTTATGATTGATCATCATTAAATTTTGTAAGCATATAACCATAAAATCAGTAAAATTTTAAGGGATTTTGATGAAAAAATCCTTCAAATATTGGTGAATCTATTTTAAGTCCCTCAGCTAAATTATTAATGTTAAAAATCCCACTGATCCATTTTAAACCCCTTAACTAAATTATTAATGAAAATTCTTCAAGTAAAGATTCATTAAGTAGAGATTTATTAATTAAAAAAACTCAAATATCAACTGTCATCAAATTGATACTCTTGTATTTTGGTTAGTTAATAAACGATATTTATATTTTTCTTAGATATAAGAGAGTGTGGTTTTTGTTTTTAAATAAAATCGGGAATATAAAACGATCAACTAATATAACTAAGATATTTTATCCTAGGCTGCATTATCGATGAAAATTGACAAGCCCATGTATAATTTTAGGAATTAAATACATATGAAATTAAAGATAAGTACGAGAACATATGGTGGTTTATATTTTACATGATTTTGAGATTTTTAAATCGACATTGGTATTTTTAAAAATTCACGTTATTTTAAAATAAATACTGCATTGTTTTAGATCTACATAAAAACTGATATCGTTTTTTAACAAATAATGGTGCACAATATTATTCAAATGGCATATTTCTAAGCGATTATAAAAAGAATTTTTTTACTAATTAAAATCTCTTACTTGAAGAGTTTTCCAATAACATTTTAGTTGAAAGTTGTAAGATGTACTGATCAGTATTTGAAGGTGATTTTTATTTATAAATTTTTCTTAAAAGGTTTCTCTAATAATAATTTAGTTAGGCCCGGATACATATTCACTGCAGCATGCTGATCCGCGATTACTAGCGATTCCAACTTCATGTTCTCTAGGAGCACCTCTTCCTGCATATCCATACAAGACCCGAGGGATTTTTTCATTAAAATTCCTACTTTTAACCTTAACGATATATAGCTACTGATCAAATCTAAATGATCATGACCAGTGGCGGAACTAGTTAACAACCATAAGGTCAAATGACACCCATAAATTTTTGAATTTTAGTGTATTTGTGCTAAAACACTATATAAGCTTCACCTCAATTATCATATTAACTCCTATAATTTTTTATTTTTTATTTTGACCCCTATTGAGATTTTTCCTCCCTCTGCCACTGATCATGACTTTAGGCTCACATAATCTAAGGAAACACAACATCATATCTCACGAAATCAACGTTTAAATGTGAACACACTGGAATGATTTGGCTGACAGTTCTCTCTGACATGTCCATGTTGCTCCACAAGTGGACAGTTTATCTGTAGATATTACAAAAGTATGATAGACAAAACACGAGTTTTTTCAAAAGGAAAAAAGAAGAAGATACTTAGTATAAATAAATCTGAAAACCCATTTGTATCCAAACATGTGGTGCTCATGCACCCAATAAAGTTTATCTCTACACCATATATTTTATTCATATTCCCTAGCTTTTTACGAACCGCAATCAATTCGAAATATCTCACATATATTAGCGGTTTAATATTGCAAAAAGAGTGTCACAACGGAAAGAAGGTAAAAGAAAGTAATTAATTTATTCTAGTTGTTTTTGTCCATTATGTTACTCATAGACTTTACTCTTTTTAACATCCTTATTTGAGTAATCTTTAGTGCCATGATTTTTGTCGAACAAAAAAATACTTACAACATCCGTTTTATCTTGGTTTGTTCACTGGTAATTATGCAAGATAAAAAAAAACTCCTCTCTTTTAGATAACAATTTGGCAATCCCGAAAAGCAAACCCTAAACCCCATATTAACATCGAAACGCCCACAAAAGTTGCAATAAAATCACACATTCACACTTAAAAAACCAATAAAATGACTAAAAAAAGTAGACAAATTATGACGTCACTTCAAGGAGTCCCAGCAATAATAGGGTTTTGGTCTCCAGTAGTATCACTTACTGGATGTTGCTGATGCCTTTGAGGTTTTTGCTCAAGACTCATCCCGAGTCCAACCCGACCACCGCCTCCGTAACCGCCATCTCCTCCACCTCCACCCCCGGAAAATAATCCCAAGTTGTTACTCTCCGCAACACCTAAGCCTAATTGTTGACCTCCCACCGACGCTTGTTGCACTAACATTGACCCTAACTGAACGGACCCAATTCGACCCGGGTAATGACCCGGATTAAACGCCCACATATGCTGTGACGGATCTTGAACATTAGCCGGACCTCCACCTCCTCCGACCGGTAACATCCAAAACGCATTACCTCCTTCGTTCGTTGAGCCCGGAGTTGGCGCAGCTACTGCCCACATCGGTGGTATCATGCTTTGTGTTCTTGACCGTGTCAAACCCGGTTCTTGATCAGAAGCTTCGGATCCGGGTTTAGGCAAGCTTGACCCTCCTGTGTCAAGGGAATTAGGATCTTTAAAGAAATCTTCTTCACGAAACGTTTTAGGTAGAGAAGAAGAAGAGTCACTCATAATGTGATGAGGAGGATAAAGCTGTTGTTGAAACCCAAAAACGGCAGCGTTTTGAGCCGTCCTTCCGATGAACTTCCTGGTTGGGTCATCTGAATTGTTATGAGCCGTCCCATCGTAGAGACTCAAACCGGGGCTATGGAAAGAAACCGGAGCTAACTTTGACAGTGGAGCTGAGAGTGGTGAACCACTGCTTCGGAGAGAGACGTTTAGAGTTGAGAAATTTGCCGGTATAGTTCCGGTTCCCGTGGCGGCTATGATCGCCGGCTCAGCTTGTTGAAGTAGCCATTCGATTGTTTCACCGTCAGATTTGTGTTGTAACTCGCGTGTTAGTTGGAACACACGCGCGGCGCATATAGCCGGCATACGTATTCTCCGGCCACGTCCGTCTACTTTGATGTGACGGTCTTTAGACAGCCGCTTCGCAATGGTTTTTGGGGCGGAGACGGTGGTGGTTGTAGTGGTGGAATTTGGAGCAGTGGTTGAACCGGAGATGGGTCCCATGAATGGGACCAGCGGGGCCGAACCAGTGGTTTGCTGATGATGATGGTCCGTAGTGCTCTGGTTGTTGTGGGACTCCATTGTTTATAAAATTTATAGAAATATGCAAATAAAAACACCAGAAAGGGAAAAAACTAACAAACAAATGTGTACTGAATTTTACTTATAACCCACCAAAACCCATTTTCATCTGCAAATGAAAATTATAAATTTAGCAGAAACCTGTGGGAGTTTTTAATTTTCTGGTGGGGCTATGAATTTGTGTTGACTGTTGGCTTTTGGTTGGGAGAGAGAGAAAGAGGAAGAAAAAGATGTATAGCATAGAACTAGAAAGACAGATAGACTTTAACTTCTTCTTCTTTTTTAATCTTAGTTTGCAGTTCCACTAGGTTTTGGTAGTATAGACCAATATTTGCTGTTTCCACATCAAATGTCACTGAGCTTTTTGTTTAGCTATATTATCACACTGAGTCCAAACAGACTTCATTATCTCTGTTCTAAACCCTTATCTTTTTACATTCTCTTTTTTAATCTCATATTTCTTAGTTATCTATCTGTTTGTTTGAATTTTTTTTCTTGGTTTTGATCTATTTGTTTATTTGCCTCAAACAGATTTCATTATATTAGTGGCTTTTAACGAATTCTTAAAATTGTATAATGTCTTAAGGACTGTAGTTATTTAGTTGCAATTTGCAAGTGTTTACATGATTGAAAAGGGTGTGAACTGTCTGAGAATATAATTTTGGGCTTTTTTATGGCAATCTTAGATTGTAGGGATCTTTTTGTTGGGTTTCTAATAAGTTTTTTTTGTTTGGTTTTGCATGGAATTGCCTGGTGGGAAACGCTGAATGTTCTATGGGGGGGGGGGGGTTCAAAAGAATTAAAAAAAACTCTAATAATGGAGCCAATTTACACCGAATATAATAGTGTTTAATATTATGTATTTTTAATAGTTTACTGATAATAACACAAATGTCTCTATCTTCAATTCTCTATTCTGTCGTTATTATCCCGATGATGAATGACTTGTTGGGAAATAAGGACCACTATTTTATTAATAATGGTGAAACTAATAATCAGAGCCTCAATCTTTTCATCTGCAATTAGCATCCACAGACATAGGTAATATGTAATTAATTATGTCACCTACAATTTTCGTAACGAAGCCTATGCATCTTAATCTAGCTATATATAAAACTTGTCTAAGATTTGCCAAATTTTAGCCTACGATATTTGTAGAGGCATGAGGATGTTAACAAATGCTAGCAAAATAGTTGATTTTAAATATTTCATTGCAATATATGTATTAATCATAATTTAATATTTGATATCAACTGAACTGAACACAATACATTCCTTTATTGAAACACATTAAAATACATTTATGATGTTTATTTTTATAAACCAAAGCGAAAACCGTATACTTTAATGTATTGCTACCATTCGGACTTTAAGAAATAGCATGGGCTTGAGTCTTTAGTTTTTCTTAGTGCGGATTCGTGAGGTAAACCATATAGAACAATTGTTATTTTTGGTGTTTTCTAGTTTTTAATACCTATAAAAAGAGGTTCTTGCAAACAACTGATCAAAGCAAACAAGAAATATATTACATTTTTTCTAAATTTTGTTATCGATAGTATTTTGATTTATTTCATTGAAATTGATTTACTCTTTATTACATTTTCTCTTTATTTCTTAGTTAAAATATTAATTTTCTCTCTCTTCTTCTTTAATAAATTGATGAATGAACAAAAGAAAAACCATATAGAACGATGAAAGTGAAACCAAACCACTACAAGAATCCCTCATGTAACTCGGTTTAATCAAATCGCTCCTGGACCAATCCCCAATTTATTGGGTTGTAAGCTCCTTTATAGTATTAATGAAATTATATTTAAAAAAAAAAGTTCCTCTCGTAAATTTGAAGGATAATCTCTCTTATTTTTCATTTTCCCAAAAACCAATGGTTGAAAGAGCCAATAAGTGCACGTGTAAGCTTTCACTGTGACATAAAACAGTCAAGAGAGAGAAAGACAGACTTGAACAGTATAACAAGTTACAGGTGAGTGAGGAAAAACGTCATGTTGGTCTGAAACTCTGGATCCTCCCACGGTCCATTGTCTTCTCTATTTCCCCCAAAAAGGTCAAAAAGTTAATTTGTATTAAATTTTTGAATTTACGACTATAGAGTATATGATATTTAAATATTTATTACTTTTTTTCTTATTCTCTTATTTTTGGAGTGGCCTTTCTTTATCAATTGATTTTTATTTATTAACAGAATTTAATGATTTTTCGTTATAGCCTAGGTAACATAGAAACAAAAACGGATATGCATAATCTAAATGTGGAAATGATTTTTTCCAAAAATTATTATATATATATATATAAAATAAATCATCAAAACCAAAATTTTAAAAAAATATTTAAAACAACACAAATGCAATACATAAATATTAAATAGTTTATCTAAAAATAAAAGATCATAAGCTCATAATCATCAAAGTCAAAAAATTTTAAATAATATCTTCATTCACATTCTCATTAGTTCCATCAAACATTTGCACTCTCATGGCTTCTAGGTACTTCTAATTTTTTTTAAGGTTATGTTTAATATTTGGAGAAAAATAAAATATAAGGTATTAAAAAAAGGATTTATTTTCCTTAAATTAATTATTTTAGCTAAAAATAATAATAAATATCATATATATCCCATGTTTCTAAATTTATTAAGTTTCCAAATAAAATAAAATAAGTTTCTATTGCGTTTTATAAAACAGAAACATACGTTTTCATCGCGTTTCTAAATTACGAATTTTAGGAAACGTGTTTTTCGTGTTTCTACCGCGTATCCTAAAATTTTTATTTCTGAAACACTTTTGAAACGGAAAACGAAAAACAACATGCTACATAATATAGCAATTGTAGCCGCATAAGCAACTTTTCATACATGTTTCTGAGGTTCAAAGCTCAAAAACATTGGACCGATCCTAAAATTTAGTGGTTCAGTAACACCCAAAAATTTTTAAAAATAGAATTTAATCAATTTAAGAGTTTAGAATATGTCTTGCTCACATGAGGATTTCTGATCAATTCAAAAAATTGAGGTAAGAACTGTAATTAAATAAAAACTGAGGGAATATTGTGTAAAAGAAGGAAAATAGAGGAAAAATGCGTGTATCTTCCTAAACCGATGAGATTATTTTTGGCACTCCCAAATCTTCAATATTTAATCCTAATATGACATATATATATATATGCGTTTTGAAGCTTCAAAGCCATAGAAACCGTTTCTATTGTCAATTTGAGATTTTGATGAGTTTTTCGAAGACTATTCTCTTCCTCTCCAATTGAAATGTTTTCATCAACTTATCATAAGAAGGTTTTGTGGTGGTTTAGATTGATTGTGCTTATTGGTTTCTTATGCTATGATTATGGGTTATGTACCTGCATCATTAAAGTGTTAGGTAAGGTTCATCTCTTTTTTCAAGTTTTCTTTTATGGAAGTGAACTTGAAGCTCTTTAAAGGTTGATTAACTTCAGAAAGAGTTAGGTTACGATTTATACCTTTTTAGAAACTACCCAGTCTCAAAAATGCAGCGCCGCTCACCGTTCGTCAATCGGAGTTTAAAATCAAGCGGAATCTGCTATGTAAAGTCTTCAATCTCATTGCTTCATAATCAAATTGGGATTGTTTTAGACCGATTGTTGAGATTATGAGACCGATTCTAGACTTACATGACTGATACAAACACACTCATGAAGTCGGTTTTTTATTTTATTATTTTTCATGTTTAAACCGACATTAATTTTGACTGATTCTGTATTTAAGCTGGTTTTGTGAAAATCATTTATATTTTCTGTTTAGCGGTTGAATTTAGGTGAATTATTTGATATTTAAGGGACTTCGTAGGATTTTTGTTTGAGGATTTCTTTGATCTGAAAATCCATTTCAATGTGAGTTCTAAATTCTTTAGTATTAATAGGTTGGTATAATATTTTAGGAAATTTCGTTATGAGTTGGTTCCTCATCCCGGAGAAAGTTCCCCAGTCAAACTGCCCGAGTGGCTTGAATCAGGGTGTATGCCCCCATGCCCGAAGTACTCACCAACAATAGCAACAATGACATATTGGCTGATCCTGACAATAATGAAAGAGGAAGCTACAAGACACGACTTGTGGGAACAAGGAGCAATATATCTCTTCCTGAAGCACTACAACCAATCATGTAGAAGATGACGTGGATCGAAGCTGACGTGGAATTGGCAAGCAAATATTAATGATGTGGGTTAGTTAATCATAGATAAAGGCACGAGATGCTGAAGATCGAGATGCTTTGGAGACAGGAGTTATTTGGAAGATATCCTAAGATTTAGGAAAGATTTAGATGTGGCTAAATCTTGTTAGGTTAATCTAGAATCAGATTTGATCTTCGATAAATAGGAGTCAAGGTCTGAGTTCTGAGATCAGCCGTTTTTAGAATCGTAATAGCGTGTTGAGCTTTACGAGTTTAAGAGAGTTGGGGAAACTCTTGTACGGGATTAGAAATCATAGGTCTAGACTAAGAAGGATAGTTCTTAGGGCTTGTAAAACCATCAAGAGAGTGTTTACTTCTTGAGAGATTTCTAATAAAGATTGAAACAGGGATTGTTTCGGGTTTAAGAATTGTTCTCGTAAAATTGAGGTCCATTGGCTTTTTCAATTGGTATCAGATCGGTCATCTGAACCAATTTGTTACTCAACAACAGGTGAGGATCTTGTGACACATGATGGACTCAGCACGAGAGCTAGTGATATTGCCGAAACAAATCATGTTGGACAAAACCAACTACGGACACTGGAAGGTGAAGATGCGTTATATTATTCGTAGTATTGATGAATATGTGTGGACTGTGGTTGAGGATGGATGGAAAGAACCTACTGTCAAGAGTGAAGATGGAACGATGGTTCCAAAGAAAAAAAGATCTATGTACATACAATAAAAAGAAAATGTCCAAAATGAACTCAAAGGCAATATCTACAATTTTTAATTCCCTCAACAATGATCAGTTCAAGCAGGTTCAAGATTGCAACAATGCAAAATCAGCATGAGATACTCTTTAGGTTTACTATAAGGGCACCACAAACATCTGAAGAAGTCGCCTAGATGCGTTGGCATCATAATTCAAAAATTTGCGCATGGAAGAAGATGAACCAGTAACTATGTTCAATGCAAAGATAAGTGCCATTGCAAGAGAAGCCAATGTTCTTGGAAAGAAGTATAAAGACAAAAAGCTAGTGAAGAAATTTCTGAGATGTCTCCCCGTGAAGTATGAAGCTCATTTGTCTGCTATGAACGTGGTGTTAAACACATACGTCATGACCTTTGGAGAAGTGGTTGGAATGATTAAAACACATGAGATGGATTTAGAGAGGAGAACAACTACACCGAGTACTCATAGGGTTATCGTTCTGTCACCTTCATCTTCAAAAGGCAAGCAGAAATTACAGGGGCTGGAGAACACTGTGAGTTTGATGGTCAATAAATTTGATAAGATAATAAAGATGTTTGAGCATGAGAGTAGAAAATCCTTTGGTAAGACTTCATATGCTGAGACGGACAAGGGATCAGGAAGATCTGATCTGAAATGTCACTAGTGCCAAGGGGTTGGTCACTTTCGAGCTGAGTGTCCAACTACTAAGAAGAAAGGGATTCAATTTTTTGGGTGCAAAGGATATGGACATTCAAGAGAAGAATGTGTGAACAACAAGGATCCAAATCATAGGTCCTATGTTGGGATGACTGATAGCGATTATGATAGCAACTCAGATGAAGGTGAGTTTGTTATAGGGTACTGTGCATTTCCAGCCATAATACTCGTAGGAGATGATTTGTCTGAGAGTGATTCAGAAGTAAACATGAAGAAATTGCAGAAAAATCTCAAAGAAAGGTGCACAAAATTATAAGAGCTATTCCTCTGAAAAGGATTCTGAAGATGATGAAGCAATTGATTTACAAGAAGAGTTCAGATCAATGTGTGAAAACTGGAAGAAGACAAGTCTGGAGAATGTGTTACTCCTCAAAGAAAAAATTATGCTAATAGAATTGAATGAGAAACTCAAGGAGGAGTTGAACACCGAATCTCCAAAAGAAAAGTGTTAGAACATGAAGCAGCTGAAACCACTAAGAAGGTACATATGCTCAATAGTGGAACTAAGGATCTGAACAAGATATTGACGCTGGGAAAGAGTGATAAGACGAATCATGGTCTGGGGTATCAAGGAAAAATGTCATCAGGTAAAACCACGTTCATCAAAGGGAACAACCCAGAGGATGTTCCAACAAAATTGCAGAAAATCAGAACTGAAAGAAGAAATATGTGTGGGTGCTATTACTGCAGGAAAATTGAACACATCAAGAGGTACTGCTGCAAATTAGAAGCCAAAGTGAAGAAATTGATGAATCAACAAAGGTATTATCCATGCTATAATGATTCTTCACGTGTTTGGGTGAGAAAATCAGATCTTTATCAAAAACAGGTTGTTGCTTACACTTCAATCAGCACAGTTGAGAGTCAATTGATAGTGCATGTTCCATGCATATGAATGGTAATCAAAAATCCTTGGAAAATTATAGTAGAGTAAAGGAAAGCAAATTGATTTTTGGTGGAGGTGAAGAAGAAAAAATAAGAGGGAAGGAAAACCTCAAATGACTGAATGTACCGGAGCTGATGAATGTGAACTATGTTCAGGGACTTACGGCGAATTTGATTAGTGTGAGCCAGCTTTGTGATGTGGGATTAACGGTGATGTTCAACAAAGCTAAATGTTGGGCTATCAATGAACAAGGTCAAGTGGTTTTCTCAGGGATAAGAAAAGACAACAGTGCTACATGTGGGATGGATCCCAAGCATGCTTGGATGATATAACAGATGAAGAAATAATATGTGTGAAAGGCATGAGTGGCAATGATATGACAAGAATCATCAATCACAAAGTGCTTAAAGCTATTTCAAAGCTAAAGCAAATGAGCAAGATGAATGTGGGGAAAAACATCAGAGATCTCGTGGATATTTAAGTGAAGCAGCTGAGTGATGGAACTTGTAGTGTTCAAAATTCGTATGTCAGAAACATGTTGGAACAAGTTAAGATGTGTTCCAACATGTCTGCAAGACATGTAGTAAACATTACACTGAAGTTGGCAAATACAGAATCTTGTCTATCTCTTTTCACCCTTAAGATTAATCACTTGGAAGCATTAGAACGAATGATCTAGTATGTATGGGGGATGTTGAACTTCAAGAATGATTACTCAACATACAAATGTGAGAAGTTGAGTTACTGCACAACCAGAATATGAGTTACTGCTCTCAACACTACAATTGTACAAGTGTTTCATGACTGAATTATGTCAATCAAGCTGGATGAGATTATTGAAAGGACATGGTTCAAGGATTTTAAACTAAGAGACTTTGGGTTAAAGAGGAAGGTGTCAGATTAAGAGGGAGAAGCATAGATTATTGTTGGAATATTTAGCTTTATACTTTCCTCGAGTATAAGGTGAAGAAATTAAGTCTCGATACAGAAAAGCATGATTTTCCAAATTAAATTTCTGGACATGGAACAATCTAGAAGTTGTTCCAACAAGTGACGATTTTGGTGATGTGGAAATATTTAGTGACCTAAACTAAGATCACGTCTAAGAGATACATGGAATATTTGCAGAGACAAATCAGTGTTCGTAGAGTTGCTTGATGGGTTCGATGCGTATAGATAACTATTCAAGAAAAAGGTATGTGTTTGTTCTTGTGATTGATTTCTCTTGATTTACTTGGGTTTGCTTTATCAGGGAAAAATCAGAAACATTTGAGAGCGGTCAAATCCTTGCCCTGCAACTTCAGAACGATAAAGCACTTATCGAGCATATGGCATCGAAAATTGGTATGATTTATTATGACTCCATGCTTGTTGCATGAGTTAACAAAAGTGCCATTGATGTATCAAAAATTCATTTGCAACACTCTAAAACCAAGCATATTGCCGTTAGACATCACTTTGTTAGAGAATTGGTTGAGAATAAACAAGTGGTGATAGAACATGTGCCCACAGAGTTCCAACTTGTTGATATTTTCATTAAGCCCTTTGATCACAATACGTTTAACAACTTGCAAAAATCTTTGGGTGTGTGCTCCTTAATGTTCTTTGCTTTTGAGTGATAACACAGGGACATGGGCTGGAGTACAGTGCAAAGTTTTTGTTTTAAAACATGTGATTTTGTTACTAATAAGAGCTGAAAAGATGAGTTTGATAAAACTTCTTGCTGTAAAGTCCACTTTGAGAAAAAGCTACCCTCCATGCCTTGAAGAAAAATCAATCAGTAAAGTGTGTACCGGTTCGGTTGAAAGGTGATGATAGAAGAGATAAAATGCAGAAAGGAGCAGTAAGACATTTTATCTCATTAGATGAAGCATGAGCTTATCTAAGATCAAGGCAAAGGAGAAATCTTTCCGATGGGAGAAAGAAAAAAAATCAAAAGTTCAGAAAGGGTGCAAAATTTCAATCACCCTAATCTCTCCCGATGCAAAAAGGAGCGGTAAGAAGCATCTCACAAAGAAAGGTACACTTGCACATCAAATTCTCATGTTCTCAAGTGCTCGTGACTTCTCCTTTGATGAACAAAGCGGGATTCTCGCTTTCATGTTCTGGTAAACTCCCATATGTTGATTGGGACTTGCTGATTCTTGAGGGTATGCACGTGTGAAGAATACTCTCAGTGGATCAACACGTGTGAAAGCTCCCCAAGAATGAGAAATAGATGTCGTGGTTGGAATGGCAAATCGAGTGTTCCCACAGCTTCTCACTAAAATCAGGACTGAACATTGTGCTCCTAGTTCTTGTTTCAATCTCTGTATTGTCCTCTGCTGCAAATGAGACTGACAGGTGGTACACATATCAAAGGAAAAAAAAATACAGAGTGAGAAAAGGATTCTGAAAATTTGAGTTTGATTCTAAGGTTCAATGTGTGTGAATCCCATTTGTTTTTTTTTAAACCATTCCCTCTTTGAATATATTTGATGATGTGATGAGGTTGAGTGAATTGCATGAATGGATTAAGTATTGTGTGCACTAATGTTTAGTTTTGAGTTGAGTGTGTGAAACATGGAAGTTGTTGTGCCAACATCACTCAACCAAGGAAAACAGAACAAGGTGAGTTTCATGGGTTCTACTCCTTTATGTCTTCCTCGTTATCTTTGGCTACAGACCGTGGATTTGAATTCTGAAAGATGTTATGGAAACTTGAGAGTGAGACCTTTTCAAGGATATTAAGAACTCCTTCTGAATTATTGTGGTTTGATGGGAAATTGCTCTCAAACTTGACTGTCCGCAACGTGGTGTCATTCCGATATGTTATGGAAAAGTGGTAATAATTTTTAAACCGTAAACCCAAATCTTGATCCCTTTTTTCCTGTCTCTTCGTATGGCTAGTGTTGATTTTGCCACCAAGTTTCATAATTTTCTGAGTTGGTTTGCTACTGTGTTGATCCTCTGCATCAAGACAGTACGTCTATGTGTTATGCTGGGAATATTTTTATGAAGTTTCAGCTCTGTGCTGAGTAGGGAGGATCTGTATCAAGACAGTATGTCTAAGGTTCCGCTGCGAATACAAAGATGAGACACAATGCTTATAACTTGACACTATGAAACAAAAGTATGAACATCATTACTCAGTTTAAAGGTAAGTGTGTTCTTCCTATTTTGCTTACACTGTCTAGATAGGTTTTTAATTGAATTATGGCACTCAAGCAAGGGGAGATGATATATGAGCATGGAATTTCTATCTTCGTGAAAGATTCAAGAGGACTTATACTTATGGGGGAGTGTTAGGTTCATAGGGAGTTAGGCTTCAGGGGGAGTGTTATGTTCTGGGGGAGTCATATGTCTGAATGTGTTTGCTTTTGATAGGACAATGATTTGGGGTCTCATTTTGGAATGTACTTGACTCATATGGCTTTGAGGATTATGTTTGAATCACTTACACTGTGATGTGATAATTTATGCTTGTTTGGAGTTTGGATGTCTGTTTTTTTTACATGAGATGCTTGAAGTGACAAATTCAATTAAAAAGGGGGAGATTGAAAGAGGAAGCTACAACACACGACTTGTGGGAACAAGGAGAAATATGTCTCTTCCTGAAGCACTGCATCCAATCAGGTAGAAGATGACGTGGACCAAAGCTGATGTGGAATTGGCAAGCAAATATTAATGATGTCGGTTAGTTAATCATGGATAAAGGTACGAGATGCTGAAGATTGAGATGCTTTGGAGAGAGATATTATTTGGAAGATATCCTAAGATTTAGGAAATATTTAGATGTGGCTAAATCTTTTTAGGTTAATCTAGAATCAGACTTGATCTTCGATAAACAGGAGTCAAGGTCTGAGTTCTAGGATCAGCCGTTTTTAGAATCCTAATAGCGTGTTGAGCTTTACGAGTTTAAGAGAGTTGGGGAAACTCTTGTACGGGACTAGAAATCATAGGTCTAGACTAAGAAGAGTAGTTCTTAGGGATTGTAAAACCATCAAGAGAGTGTTTACTTCTTGAGAGATTTCTAATAAAGATTGAAACAAAGATTTTTTTGGGTTTAAGAATTGTTCTTGTAAAATTGAGGTCCGTTGGCTTTTTCAAATAATATGCATGCTCCTACCGCAGATGCTCCACCTGCATCAACCAACATTCACCCTATGAAAACAAGATCCAAAAACATGATCTATAAGCTTGTGAAGAAGTACATTCTTACAGTTACATTCTTCACCACGGTTGAACCAGAAACAATGATGTTATGGGCGACGAATTTGAAGCTCTTCTTTGCAATCAAAATTGGGATCCTGAGAAAGAAGCTCCAAGTGTTGTGGGGGGGGGGTGTAAGTGGGTTTTTCAGACTAAATATTTATGTGATGGCCCGCCCTGTTGACAGGTTTAAAGCAAATTTAGTGGCAAAAGGGTTTCACCAACGGCTGAGAATTGATTTTATGGGATATTCAGCCTTGTGGTGAAATCAATTAGAGTTAGTATTCTCTTGGGAGTTGTCGTTAGCAAAGATTGGGTGATAAATCAATTAGATGTCAACAATGCATTTCTTCAAGGAAAACTTTAAGAATAACTATTTATGAAGCAACCACCGGGGTTTGTTGATAAGGAAAAACTGAACCATGTGGGCCGTCTAAAGAAAGCTATACATAGTCTTAAGCAAGCTCCGAGGGCATGGTACAATGAGCTTCGTCAATTTCTTCTTCAGTCTGGGTTTATAAATTCCTTAGCCAATGCATCATTGTTCATCTATCATGACAAGAATGTGATCATCTATTTTCTTGTTTATGTGGATGACATAATAATCACGGGGTCTCTCATGTTATAGCTTTTATTAATGCTCTATATATGAAGTTCTCCTTGAAGGATCTTGGGGAATTATCATATTTTCTTGGGGCTGAAGCTACACGGTCTGCGGATGGTTTATTGCTTAATCAATGCAATTACATTGTGGATCCTCTTTGGCAGGTACACATGGATAACACCAAGTCGGTGCCCACACCACTCTGCTCCTCCACGTCGTTAACTCTTAATGGTGGCACTCTCCTAGATAATCCAACCGGTTATCGTTGCAGTGTTTTTCTTTCACAAGACCCGACATTTCTTTTGCGGTGACACAGTTGTCTTAGTTTATGCATCAACCTACTTCTGATCATTGGAATACAGCCAAACGAGTTCTTCATTACTTGACGGATATGGTAACTGTGAGAATCTTCTTGCATCGTTCTAAAAAGGTCTCACTTCACGCATTTTTGGATGCAGATTGGACTGGTGACAAGGATCATTACACATCTACATGGACATATATTGTTTTTCTTGGACAGCATCCGGTTTCTTGTTCTTGTAAGAAGGAAAAGGGTGTGGCGTGTTCTTCCATAGAGGCTGAATATCATGCTGTAGCGGATACGACATCAAAAATTAGATGGGTTAATTCTCTTCTTTCTGAACTTAAGTTGCCATATGATCAAACACCGGTGATTTACTGTGACAATATTGGTTACATATCTTTGTGCTAATCTTGTTTTTCATTCTCGAATGAAACACATTGCTTTGGATTATCACTTCATACAAAATCAGGTACAATGAGGACAACTACGGGTTAGACATGTCTCTTCATGTGATCAATTTGTTGATACTCTAACGAAAGCTCTTCCGTGCGTAAGATTGGACTCACCAATGGCTGTCCATCTTGAGGGGGCATTTTAGACACAATATTCTCTACGTATATAATATCTCTTGTAATTTTAGATTAGCTTTACGTCTAAGTATTCGTAGTTATCGTCTCACGTGTATATATAGAGTTGTCTATGCGCTTATTGTATATACGATCATTGATCAATTTTCTACACTTGAAAAGTCAATCCGCTATTCACATTGTTGTGAATCAAACAAAATATATTGTAATTTTGTTCGTGATGCAATTCAAGAAAAACTCATTGTCACCAAACATATCATTCGACTAGTTAATTAACATTTTGATGTTTTGTAATGTAACTATAGAACTACATCAATTTAAGTATATTTGAGTGCGTAAGTTGATCGATGTGTCATTACTTAAAGGCACTGATAATACTTCACTAGGATATACATATACTAAATTAATACACCAAACATACATCCATATGTTATACGCTCTACTGTTTAATTCTTCTTTGTCAATCTATACAACATAACTTATCTTTGCATTAGAAGAAGAGTCACCACAAACCTAGATCAAAAGATGGTGCATCTTTCTCCACACCATCATTCCTCTGCATGCCCGGATTAGGTATAACCGCTGTTGCGGCTTCGTTGTCTTTTGCTTCGGACCTCTGTTTCGACAATAACACTGAAGCTTGCGCTTCCATGGCATCAAAGTCTAGTGTCGCGAAGAATGCATCATCATCATCATCGACATTGTCATCAGCACCTGCATTGGTTCTCAACCCTTCATTGCTTTCCTTCTCCATGGCTTCTGCATTAGCTTCAAACTTGCTTTCTAAGTTAATCACAGGAGCATTACCCGAGTTGCATAAGCTGAATTTCCTTTTCCGGTTATCTGTTGAGATTTGAACTCCCGAAAAGTCGTCTCCTGTCACCATTGCATCCTGGTTAGACTCAGAATTTGCTGTTTGTGGGGTTCGTAGAGAAGACAATGATTTATCTGAGTCGCTTCTGCTCTCATTTATTCTCTTCAAGAGTCCAGTAGAGTAGGGACTCGGACTTGACGCGGGTAAATCACGAAATCTCGCTGGTAATGGTGATTGGCTGAGTAGAGAACGTCTGTGAAAGGATACATTGTGATTATTAGGAAGCTCATTTGACCCTTTTATTCACAATAGAAGAAAGTTATTTTTAATTCTATTTTACCTGTAAACGGCCATCATGTCAACTTTACCAGACTCGGCTTGAGTTTTTGCTGTTGGTATTGTCCCATCATCTATGAAACTATCTTCAAACGAATCATTAGTCAGATCTTCGTTCTCATCAGCCGACATTTCTGTTTCCGAAGAGACCCTGATCAAAATAGAGAGATTTCAACCAACTAAACTGGTTCTGTATTTTGAGGAACTACTATTGTTATCTTATCTCTCGTTGTTTTGATCAAGTAAGAAAGACCATCAGATGTTGAATTTTTATGATTAGATAAGAACTTACTCAGCTTCCCCGTCAATAAATACTTGGGCGTCATCATCCACACTCATCTTCTTCTTACCTTAAAACACAGAGCACCAAGCAGCAATCACTCAAACAGGTCAATGTGACAAATGTTTCAACTTCTCAGCACATCAAGACTTTTAACTGATCAAGTTATTTCAATGTAGTCAAAGAAAACACAGAACTAGTTACCTCTAATGAGTTTTTTACTGCAAGAACGAGATCTGATATGGTCTGCCTCTGCAATACCAGGATTATTCCCCTTTACAGCACTTGAGCAATCTCCAAGTCTACGTAGTCTCTTCAACTTGCGAGGCTGTCGAAGAGTTTCTGACTTTTCTCCAGAACTCACCCGCCAATCTTTGCTAGCGCTGCTGTTTGTGTTTGTGAGATTCACCAAGGGAGTTCTCCATTCCTCAGGAATGGAAAAAACAGCCAAGCATTCTGTTCCATTGGCCAAACCTTCCTCCTTTTGAGGAGTTTTGAATTCATTGGTCGTAGAGGCAATATGATATTCACTGTGTTTGTGTTGACCATTTGTCTCAGGGAAAGAATGCTCTCCTCCCAATTCATTACTGAACCTTGTAGGTGAAGAAAGATTAGGAAGATCAAGGTCTTCTTCTCTGTTCGGTTCATTTGCAACTCCTGCAGCATTAAAGATGTTATCAGAATATAATAAGTTCTTCTGGTTAGGTAAGTTCCCTTGGTAGTTGCTAATGGTATTATGCACAAATGGTGGATTCAAATGTATCAGCACTAAGACAAATAGGATTAGAAAAGCTTTATGTCAAAGTAAATACGTTTCTGAATTCGTCAAATACAGGCTCAAATTCCGGATGTTTTCATTGTTTTGTTCTTTTAAGGTTCCTATTGCCTGATATATTAAAATACAGAGTGTAGCTTAACTACTTATTTTCCACTTGTTCATATCAACAAAATGTATATTTTGTAGATCTAGATTTCTCTAACTTTTTCATAGAGTGTTACATATATATAAAACTTCTCTAATACCAAAGTTCTGTGGTTGCAGCCAATTGCAACTGCAACCCCAAACACCATGATTTATGCATTCCATGTTTTGGGGCTCAATATGGATGCAAATACACTCAAGTAGATATCTTATTCATTTTCTCTTATCTAGTTATATCTCCAGCTCTAACATGTACTAAATGTTCAAGAGATACACTAACCTTGGTCATAGACAGGTGACTCTGGAACAACTCCACTCTTGATGAAGTTAGTCAGCCTTGGACTAAGCTCCAAGTCCTCACAGTTTTCTTCATCCGATGATAACACAATTTCTTCAACACAATTCTCTACAACTCCTTCACCTACACCAGTGGAGCTCCTTTTCACAAGGCTATGAGTTTCTAGCATCTCATTGGCACCATCTGGCGAGAATTTTTGCTTGAAGTTGCACGAAATATTATCTTGATGATGCTTTGCGGAAGTATCTACTGGAACAATGTCAATGTGGGATCTATCCAGGCAAGAATGTTGTTTTCCTGTTCCAGCTAAAGGCATATAGTCTGACCCTGGTACATTAGAAGAGAATGAAAGCGGAACGGGCATTACGAAGACCTTCCCCAGAGTATCAACGGATGCACATTCTGAACTGAAAAGATAACGGTGTGTGGGCGAAGATTCTTCGTAAACTTTTTCTGAAGTCTCTAAGGTGCTTGTGGGAGATTTAACAACTTGTTTTTCCTTTCTCTGTGATGTGTAGACATCCAAATCACGGAAAGCGTGTAAATCTGCACATTAATAAAATAGAATGGATGTAAATCAACACTACGAGGAAAAGCCTGATTTTCAGAAGTATAAAATGCAGAAGATACATTAGCACTTTAATTATTCTTTGACGCATCCTTAAGTGGAGATAGAAATAACAAGTTACTAATACAAGATATAGCTTATGAAAACATAAATGCAATACATTGAGATAAAATCCAAGAAATAAGTTTGGAACTTTTTATAATTCATACTGTAGCTTCACGCATTAGAGTGCTGTTATTAGTCCCACATTGACTAGACCATAAGCTATATATCTGATTGAAGTCTATAAGCATCTACATCCTATAAATTAGTGACAATTTCATTTGGGTTTGTGAAGAAGTGACATGAAGCTATATAAAATATGTTCATGCTATATTTTAGACCATTTAGGAAGACATTGCCTAAAGGGAGCAGAGAGTACATCCTAAAATAGGCTCTTTTGGTCATTGTTGTCATATAAACTGATTATTAGCTTATAAGCCTATTGACCTACGAGCTATTAAGAGTAAATTATATCCATGTGACTGTTAGAATTGGTACTTCAGAAAAATCAAAGAGACTAGATTTACCTGTCGGATCATCACCAACCCTCAGACCTGTGTCAAACTCCTCTCTTTCACCCAAAGGAGCTCCGAACTATTAAAGTAAGTGATTCCATGTAAAATGAACAATGAATTCAGAGAAAGGAAGGAAAGACCAAATTTATACCAGCATTATGAGCCAAACCTCAGTAAAGAAACTTTTATTTTGCTCAGAAAAAGTTGCCTCTTGCAAATGCTGCATAGCGTCAATTAACATGCCTGTTTGACGTGAATGCATTACTTTGTGCACTTTGGATGGCAAGGCCTGGAAGTGAGGGAACGAAATTAAAGACACTTTCAACTTTTTTTCATTGGGTTCGTTATACTTGGCGAGCATATCCATCTCTGCAGGTGTAAGCCTTTTCCTGAAAGCTGGAGTCTCAGTGGCATTCTCATCTTGCAGTTTCTTTCCACGTGGAATGAATTGCTTGATTGAAAACTCAACATGTTGAACTTCTGGCTTATAAATATGGGGAATCTATAATAGCACATGACAGGGATATTTGAAGTTAAGAGAAGTTGAAAAACTGAAGGAGCATGGTAAGGAATACAAATTATTAAAAACAAAAAAACGGAGCGTTTAACAGCTCTTACCATCCTTGGACTAGGATGAAAATTAAAACTATTTGTTCCTCCATTCCGCATGTGTTTTTTAATGACCCGACCATTTGCTTGCTTTCGCATATAGCTGTTCTTTTCTGACCCTTCACAAGCAAGAACTAGTAATGGCTAGTCAAGGAATGACAATGGCTTTTTAATGAAAATGTATAACGGCAAGGATTTATAATGGAAGATCAATGAGAAGTGGATAAATCAAGCAAGGTAAAGGATATCAACTTGGCCATTATTTTTCCTTCCGGTTCTTCCCATGCGTTGAATCATCCTCAGAGGGGATACATTAGCATCAAAACATATAACTAGATCGACTTCCATGATATCCAAACCTTCTTCACCAATAGACGTTGCAACAATCACATTAAACCCACCAGCTCTAAATTTCTGTGGAGAAATGAGAGTATTATGAAAGAGATGGTTTAAACAAACAAATCAGAGTCAGAATTTTCGTAAAATCAGATAATGGGAACAGACCTCCAAAACAGCCTGCTGAACTTTTTGCGACTGCCCTTTCAGTGTCTTACCTGCAAGAAACATACATTGTAGCAATCATAAATGATACTTCCGTGTAACTGAGAAGTTCAAATGTGATCATCAGAGCAACAAACCTGAAGTTTGACCAATAAACTCAGTTGCTTTAACCACATCTCCAACATTACTTAATGTGTCCGTTATGTCTCTGAAGATGAATGTAATCAGGTGAGTGCAAAAGAATAAACACAAGAGCGAGTAAACAAGGGAACACAAACAACAATTATATACAGACCTTACGCTTCCTCTGAAATTTGAGAAAATAATTACCCGTGATGTCCTCGGATCTTTCACTTCTGCAGCCATAGAATACGATCATATCAATGTTCGTAAGTGAACAGCTGAGAAGTAACATCAACTCCAGATCAAAATTTAAAAAGAAAACATACTGAAATGATCAACAAGTATCTCTAACATCTTCGACAATTTTGGGCTTGGTGCTCCGTTCAACAACCTTTGCTGCATCAAAAGCTTCGTCTTCCTAATATCTTCATTCTTACTCATCAACCTAGCAAATGGCCTGCAAACGGTGATAGTTTTAGAGAAACTTATTTGAAAACGCCCTTGATATCAAAAGCTATAATACCTAAACCCAATGAAATGCTATCAGGCACCCCAGAAAATCAGTTCAACAGAAGAAAGTAAGAGCATACCCTTCCTGCAATTTCTCTTCTAGCATCTCATACGCTGGTCTTATTCCATGACTAGAAAGGAGCTTACGGATGTGATAAAGAGTTATAAGAGCTGAAAAGCAAGATTCTACATCTCCGTGACTTATATGGGGAGGGCCTGGTAAAGGTGCTTGACGAAACTTATTCCTTGCCATAAGTAATTCGTGTGGACTTAACTATCAAACATGAGTTGAGGATTCCGTGGATAAGAACTTTTGAGAATTGACACTAGTGGTGGAACAGATATAAGGATCAAGGCACATACAGTTTGATAATCCCTGTTTAGATTAACCCCAAAATTTTTAAGCCTGACTGCGTATGGACGTATAACATCTAACAGGTGTTTAGATACCTCATCTGCATCGTGACCCAAGGGAACCTGCTCTGCCAGAAAGATGCTAAAATTATTAGACATGAATTTGGAGGGTAACACATTTAGAAAAAAGCAGAAACCAGGTTGAAGCCTTGAACCTCGATTAGTTCTAATTTTCTGTCGTGGACATAAGGGCAAACATCATGGTCACTCTCATTTCGATATTCGAGTGTGGATATCTGCAAATTATCAATGATACCCTGGATGGCCTGTGTCTTTGCTGAAAATAACATCTAAGGTTAATGGGTGAAGAAATATAATAACCCCCACAAAGAAAAGCCGATCACTTACATCCAGGAGTTGCAGTAAGAGCCAGTATTCTCAACTGTAGTGGTACCGCCATCAGCTAAAAGTTAAAATGGGCATTAGTTGGTGTGTCTTCACCTTAATCATTTATACATGCACGAAGAGAAAGCAACACATAGAGATGCTCCACGATATAAGTGTAGGCAAGTTACTAAAAGACCGAACACGTAAAGAACAACAAACCTCACGAACAACAACGCAATAAGAATAATTCCCTAAAGCTCGATGTGCCTCATCAATCACCAAGCAAACCAAGTAGTTAGTAAGACACGTTCCTGAAAGTGACGGTTTTTATGATCAAATGGTAATACAAAGTAGATAAGTATTAATAGACTAAGAGGTTTTAGCTCAGAGTATAAAAAAGAACCCGAGCATCACCTGAATGTATATCCTTCTCTAAGACTTGTGGAGTAACAAAGAAAACCCGTTTGCTTTTCCACAAGAAGGCTCTTTTTGAAGGGCATGTCTGACCCGTCAAGTCAATTGTCCATTCCTGTAGTCAATTCAATCCACATTTCTCAAAATATGTCTAAGAATCTAAGAATCTGGAGGAAGTAACACAAACAGGTCATTTGTGGAGTGTTCAAAGAGAATCACATACTTGTGGTATCCCCACAATATTATGACACGCCTCAATCTGCTGCATCACAAGAGGCCTAGAAGGTGCCGCAAAGACAATTTTCCCTACAAACAACAACAACACTTACAGCCTTCAGTTACATTTGTAAATCATAAGCCATGGAAACCGAAGTGGAGACAGAGCTTAAACCTTCAGGAAACCATCTGAAGTAATTATACATTACAACTGCAGCTATAAGTGTTTTACCAAGTCCCGTAGGCAAAGCCACCAATGTATTTGAAAACAAAGCAGTCTTCGTAATAGCAAACTGATATTCTCTAAGAGGAACATTCGCATTCACTGAAATAACCAAAACACGATAACGCATTACTCCATCAACTTACAAAGATCTACAGCAACAAAAACAATCAATCATTAAGTTAAGAATTTACTTAACCTGGATAAATCCAAGTTTTTGCTGTCTCAGGATCAACCCTAATGAAGGGACTCTTATCATCACCACATTCAAATTCATCAAAATTCGGATCGGAATTAACTTGATTCTCCAGTGGTGGAGGTTTATGTTCAGTTCTTCCAATGAATTTTTCGAGAGTGGATTGTCGTTTTGCAGGAGGTTTCGGAATTGGTGGATTGGCACAAGGAGTGAAATGGGAAGAAGATGAAGAAGCAACTGATGTTTTTAGACAAGCCAAATCGATTTCTTTGACTGCTGCTTCCCAATCGAACTCCTGCAAAAATCAAACAATCTCTTCAGAGAAAAAAATCTCGATAACCCAGAAAGAGATTTTTCAAACTCACTTCGTCTTCTTCGACGAGTTCTATTGGAACCTCAGATCCCATTCACTTGATTTAGCTTTACAAAATCCTTAATCTTTGGTGATTTCGCATGGACTCAGAGGGATGGGTCAGTGGTTTTGTTGATCTTTTGGAAGAAACCCTCGTGGAAGCGACATGAGAGATTGGCGGGCAAATTTCTCACCAAGGAGAAGATTCACACCATGAATTTTTTAGATAATTAAAAAGTAAAATCGATTAAATTTTAAAAACCAATTATTAGAGAAAACTGTTTATTTTGTTCTCTAAAATTTTGAATTGTTTGTAAAGTATACATTACCATTTTTTTTCCTCAAACATGAACTTTAATAAAACATCCAACGTAATTACAATGAAGACCATCAGTTATTACAGAAGCGATTAAAGAATAAAACATAAAGGATTGATCATCAGAAATTCTAGTTTTATCCAGAATATCTGCAGGAATATTGCAGTTCTTACTCATCCATCGAAACTGGATTACCTCAAACTTACTTCCCCATTATTTAATATCTGTTATCCAATTGTATACACCAAAGTTAAGTTTCGATCATTTTAAAAGAGTTACCACGTTTTTATTATCACCTTCGAAACAAACTTTTTGATAACCCTGATTCCAACAATTCTCCATAGCTATAAGAAGAGCTTGAAATTCACACTCCAAAGAACTCGAAATAGTTTTATCTATTGCTTGACCCGATCCCACATAAACTCCACTACTATCTCTTATTATCCAACGATATTTTAATGGTCTCTGATCATTAGTAAAAAAACTATCATAGTTACACTTCATCCAACATGTCTTTGATTTTCCCCATTTCCTCTCACTATATCTCTGTCGAGCATCTCCCTGAACTCTGCAATCTGATGATTTTTGTATTATCTCCAACAATTCCTTAGCGTCTGAAATTGCCAAAGTTAGAGTTTTTCGCCAAGAATTTTGCTTTTATTGATAACACAATAAATTTATACTTTTTCATATTCTCCAAAAGATCCACAAAAATAAATAAAAATGATAATCCGATGGTAAGTTATTAGGAACCAAACTACTTTAAGTTTTTCATCTAAAGTCGATGATGAATCCAATACCGTTATATCAGGAAAACCTGAAATTCGCCAAATTAACTTAGCATAACCACAATAAAAAAAACAAGTGCTTTGTTGTCTCTTCATTATCATTACCATTTCATTTTTTTGTTTTGTCGTCTATTATATCATTACACATATTTTATCTAATCCTATTATGATTATACTTTTTAAAAGTTAGATATTAGAAAAAACAAAAACTTAATTAATCAAATCAAATAATGCAAAAAAACAAAAACTAAATTAGATTAAATATTTAAATAATATATAGAGGTGAACATTCGGTTATTCGGTTCGGTTCAGATTTTTGAATAATAGTTTTTTTGAATTTTAAAAATATGTTTCGTTCAATAAATTTTTTTCCATTTGAGATTTGCATTTGGTTTTTGGTTTTATTTTGGACAAAAATTATGATAGAAATAAACATAAACTAACTAATTTTAATTAATATTATATATTTTCATATATTTAAATATACATTATATATATCATTAAATATATTAATTTTTAGTGGAAATCCGTTAGATGGTTCGGCTCGAGTACAGAAAATTTATTTCAAAGCTTTCTAATCCATTTGGATTCTTTTAAATTTGGTTTCAGTTCGATTTTAAATTTTAATTTGGCTTGATAACTTTTTCCCACCCCTAGTAAAATACTGCAAATGGATTAGTTTGCAAATTTATATATATGAGATTACATAAACAGTTAAATTATTTAATTTTTATAATGAAAAGTAAAATGCAAAACATATAATGATGATAGGTTATTTAGCGTTGTATAAAACGGTTATAAATGTAAATTTGAAGGTAAGCTGGATTTTAGTCTCTCTGTTCCTAATTAATCCAAGGTCTAGAATAAATGTTTAAAAAAGTTCTCTATTCCCAATACATAATTAACTTTATATTTCCTAATATATCATTATGTATCATAATTATTATTTGTTTTTTCATCACAATTAGCTAATAAATACAATGTTAAAATTGTTATTTCAAAAAATTTATTTGTAAAAATCCTAGAAATTGGATTAATTAGAAACAGAGGTAATATGTGAAAGAGGAAGGGCACTTTCGAACTAAGTGACATGTGGACACAAGAGAGAAAGATATGTGGCAATTTCTTTTAATTGGAAGAAAAAGGTCGACGGGTTGTATGTGTCCACATGAAACTTCACCCTTTCGAGAGTAGTTAGACCACGAAAATTTAATGTGGTAAATCTTCACCCAAAGTTTCAATTAATTATGTGTTCCCATGAAACTTCAACATAATGTGTATGTATACCACGACACTTTTGAGAGGGTAAATCCCCACCAAACTTTATTTTTAGATATATTTCCATAGTCATTAGTGAAAAATTTGATGGAACATGTTTGTTAAATGTGTATTGTAACAAGGGTAGTAATTGATAAGATATTAAATTTTTAAATATTTGGTAAGATATTCCAAATGAATGTTACGAAATGATTTTTTAATCTTTTATTTGAAATTTCAAATTGATTGTTTATTTACATAGAAAGTGGAACCAAAGAAAAAAACATAATCTTAAAACATAAAATCTGTAATTTAACATCTTCTCGAACAGTCAAATTATAGATTTTTTAAAATTGAATATATTAAAAAGATTTTAGGAGATATTTATACCCAAAATGGATATATAGTGTTTGGTGTCATCAATAGTAGAAATTGTTTTAGAAGATTTAGAAGGTTTTACCTTCCATAGATTTTTAGTTTTGTTCTTGACTACAATGACAATCGATTTTAGAGAGTGTGGTATGTTTCCCCTGAAAGTCTCTAAATCATTTAGAGGGTTTTAATTGTGGGTTTGACTAGTTTTATAGATTCTAAAACGAATCAATGTCAATTTTCGTACTAATAAACACAATCTTAAAGGTAACTAAACAAAATTAGGGTATTAATTACATATGTAGAATTGTAAAGAATCGTGATGTTTAGTAAAGAGTTGCAATTCTGGGTTGTAAATGAAGATGTCAGAACTAAAGGGGGATCCAGTTTAAAAGCATAAACTTGAGGGGGGTTCTTACAATCAATCCAATTATAAGCGTTATGTATAGTTAAGGATATATTTGTAATTACAAAATCTCTAATCTCTCTCTCATGTACTCTATATATCGTAAGAGTCGCTACTCAATATTTATTCAGAATCTTTTATATAGTATCAAAGCCACAATACCTAAAACCTAAAATCAAATTATTTTTCTCCTCTCTTTTCTTTCAACGTAGCCCCATCTCTCTTCTTCATGGCTGCTTCGAACAATCTTCCACAAATGGCCAGTGAAACCATTTCGATTTCTGCAACTTAGATCCTTCTCTATGACAATATGACAAATGTTTCGAAACTCACTGCTTCGATTTTTCTCATGAGCCGCTAGGTGCACTCCTTTCTCGATGGTTATGGTTTAACTGGCTATGTTGATGGTTCTATCATCGTACCCGATCCAACGATCACTACTGATGGTGCTACTACCACCAACCCTTCATACACGTTGTGGAAATGACAAGATAAGTTGATCTACAATGCCTTACTTTGTATCATATCTCTCACGGTGCAACCGTTTGTGTCACAAGAAATGACAGCTGCTCAGATATGGTTGACTCTCACCTCCACATATGTGAAACGAATTCGTGGACATATCAAACAGTTGAAGCATCAACTAAAGCATTGGACAAAAGGTACAAAGTTAATTGATGAATATCTTCAAGGCCTTACTAGTAGATTTGATCAACTTGATATACTTGGAACAACGATTGAGCATGAGGATCAGATAGACTTCATTCTCAAAGGACTTTCTGATGATTATAAGCAAGTCATTGATCAACTTGAAGGACGTGATGTCTCACCATCTATTACAGAAGTGCCTGAAAAGTTGCTTAACCATGAGGCTAAGCTTCAGACCACAACTATTTTTGCGTCTCCATCACTACCGGCCACATCTAATGCAGCGACCTATCATGGCACACGTCATAATTACCGCAATCAATCATGTAACAAAAAAACAACCATTCAAATCAAAATTTGCAGCAACAACAAACCTTTCCGCATCAGCAGCCACAATGCTCGCCACGTCCATACAACGGAAAGTGTCAGATTTATGGTGTGTTTGGTCATAGTGCCCGACATTGTTCTCAACTTCAACTGCCGAATGCAATCAATAAAATGAATCAATATTCCCATCTCAACTCTTATGATACACCATGGCAGCCTTAAGAAAATGTTGTAGCAATTCCGGCCTATAATGCTTCGAATTGGTTATTTGACAGCGGTGCGACACACCATTTGACCTCCGATCTCAACAAACTCTCGCTTCACCAACCATACAGAGGTGGTGAGGAGATCACCATTGTTGATGTATCCAGTATTCAAATCTCACATATTGGTTCCACAACTATCCCTACTTCCACTCGATCTTTAGCTTTGAAAGATGTTCTATATGTTTCCAATGTCCATAAATTTTTGATATCGGTGTATAGACTATGCAATGCTAATGGGGTTTCAGTGGAATTTTTCCCAGCTTCTTTTTAAGTGAAGGATCTCAGCACGGGAGCCCGATTACTCTAATGCAAAACTAAAAATGAGATGTACGAGCGGTTGGTTTCATCATCTGTCAGCACCAACTCCTTTCTCACTTGAGCAACACCGAAAACTGATATCCACTCTTGGCACTCTCGACTTGGTCTTCTTTATCAGTTTTAAACTCTATTGTTTATCAATTTTCTTTACCAATTTCCCATTCTTTGCAAAAACAATTCTCTTGTTCAGATTTTCTTATCAATAAAAACCATAAAATTCCATTTCAGTCAAACACAATCATTTCTCATCACCCTATCGAATATCTATATACCGATTTGTGGACTTTTCCACTTCGATCGACTGATAACTTTAAATATATTTAGTTATCATTGATCATTTTACTCTACGTATGGTTATATCCACTCAAACAAAAATCCCAAGTCAAAGAAATATTTGTTGCGTTATGTGCTCTAGTGGAGAATCAGTTTCAGCAAAAACTTGGCACATTATATTCAGATAATGGTTGTGAGTTTATCGCCTTAAGACAGTTCCTATCGACTCATGGAATTTATCACCTCACAACACCGCTGCATACGCCTGAATACAATGACATTTCAGAAATAAAATATTGTCATATAGTCGAGATGGGGCTTACATTGATTCATCATACATCCGTGCCCAAATCATATTGGCCTTATGCGTTTCAAGTTAATGAATATTTAATAAATCGGATGTCCACTCCGGTTATTTCAAGATGTCTTGTCGTATGCAAAGCTTTTTGGTTAGTCTCCCAGTTCTCTTAAACTCAGTGTGTTTGTGTACTTGTGTTTTCTTTGGCTTAGGCCGTACACATATACACATACGCCGGCTTCAACATCTCCGACTGAATCTTCTTCACAATGCCACGAAACTTCTCCTCTAAGAAGCTTTGTTCTGGCTCAAACTAAACTTAATAACCCAGGTACCTCAACCTCATCAAGACCAAAACTGACATAATCCTATAACACACTCGTACCTATTACTCAACCCTCAACCACTCAATTACCTCTGACCGTGAATCCCACTCCCACACCCTAACCACAAAACCCAAATCAACCACCACAACAACCAAAAAACCCAAAATTCACCACCACATCAACCACAAAACTCGAATCCACCACCATAACCTAACCGCCATCCGATGGAAACCCGCTCTAAAAACCAAATCACCAAAACCAAGACCAAAATGTCTCTCACTACCACCACTACACCTAAACATCCCAAAGAACCTACCATTGTGAAACATGCGTTGCAAGATCCTAACTGGAGACATGCGATGTATGATGAGATCAATGCTCAAATACATGAGCATACATGAGATTTGATGCCCCCGGAAAAACATCAAAATATTATTGATATGAAATGAATTTTTACACTAAAACAACTTCTTGATGGTACTTTTCACAAGTAAAAGGCGCAACTTGTAGCGAGAGATTTCACTCAACAATATGGTCTTGATTACTCAAAGACATTCAGCCTGGTAATCAAATCAACTACCATATGTCTTATACTTGTGGTTGTTAGTAAATCATGGAGTATTCAACAATTAGACATTAATTATGCATTTCTTCAAGGTACTCTAAAGGAGAAAGTCTATGTTGCTCGACCAGCGGGATTCATTGATCAAGATAGACCTTATTATGTTTGTCGATTAAACAAAACACTTTATGGGATGAAACAGGCCCCTCGGGTGTGGTATCAAGAACTACGTGACTATCTTTTCCAAGCTTGGTTCATGAATTCTTTACTTGATGTTTCACTCTTTATTTATCATCACAACATAGAATTTTTCTATGTTCTCGTCTATGTGGACAACATAATTATCTTCAGAAATATTGATCTTGTCAACAAGTTTTTTCCTATATTTCATGTCGATTTTCTTTAAATGATAATGGGGAGATAAGCTACAATCTACGCATTGAAGCAACACGTACCACAAGAGGACTTCACTTAATTCAAAAGTTGTACATAATTGATTTTATAACAAAGATGCATATGCTCGATGCCAAACTGTCTCAACACCGTTGGCACCCATGCCGAAAATATCATTTTATTACCGGTAATGCTCTGGATGATGCACGTGAGTATCGTGCGGTGCTTGGCAGCCTTCAGTACCTCTCTTTCATACACCTTAACATCGATTTTGCGGTCAATAATCTCTTGCAATTCATGTCTCGCCCGACAAATGTTCATTGGTAAGTGGTGAAACGTGTTTCTCGTTACCTTGCGGGTACCATCTCGCATGATTTTCTTCTTCGCTCAGGATCACCCCTAACTCTTTATGCCTTTTTTTGATGCGGATTTGACAGGGTATACTGATTATCTTGTGTCTATAATTATTATGTTGTCTACTTTGGTGGAAACCCTATATCATGGTCTTCAAAGAAACAATGTGGTGTAGCTCGCTCGTCTACGAAAGCCAAGTATTGTGCGGCTGTTACTACTGTTGTTGAGCTTCGCTGGATCTGCTCTTTTATCATAGAATTTGGCATCACGTTACCTACAACATCCGTCATCTATTTTGATAATGTGGGAACAACCTATTTATGCGTCAGTCATGTGTTTCATTCTCGAATGAAACACATTGCTCTTGACTATCACTTTCTTAGGGGCAACATTCAAATATGAGCACTTCGTGTCTCACATGTATCAACAATTGATTAGATGGCCTCACGCTTCACCGAGATCAACAAGAAGATTGGAGTAACGGCAGATCCTCCATCTTGAGGGGGTGTATAAGAGTTATGTACAGTTATTGATATATTTGTAATTAGTAAATCCTGAATCTCTATCTCATGTACTCTCTATATATTTTTAAGTCGCTACTCAATAATATTCATTTAGAATTTCTTACACCAATATCTAACGTTTGGTAAATTATTTTTGCAACTTTATGCAAATGTACTTCCCAAATAACATTAGTACGATCATGCAATTTTGTTATCCCCTTTCAAAGTTAAGCCACAAAGTGTAATAAGTCAACATAACATATCAAACCTTTGTGTCTATCTATACATTCCTTTGTTTTTATTATGTATACAACCATTGCTTCCCGGTTTTACACACAGATTTTCACTGCCATTTTCGTCGGTTATTTAAACCAAATTATACATTTGATGGATTGTTGCATTGTTTCATTGTTGCATTGTTGGCACTATGTTCTGCTTTATGTCGGCTATTTTCTGCAAAACATAAAGATTTACCAACATCGATGTCCCCTATAAAGTCTAGAAGAGAAATAGAGAAGTGTCAAAGGCTCGAAACCCACAACGTTATTTTCTTGTAGCTCCTGTTCTTGAGAAGAGATTGAGATGAATGGCGCTAGATCGCCAAGCACCATCAAGATCTTGTTGTATAGTCCAGAAACATGATAATGTTGTTGGTGTTTATGTATGTGAGTTCAAATGGCATATACTAAAGGGTTCGAAAGCCAATTTATGCTTTTAAGAACATTAAACAGTTGCAATTTCATCTAGAATGTAAAAAAACCAACAATAATTAAAATTAGTATACAGAGAGGCTAAGAAAATCGTTAACCATCCAAAATGTTGCAAAAGAGTTGAAACAATTTATCATGGATTCAACCACAAATATTTATAAATTATGGTACTGGCTTGTTTCGATTTACAACGAATACATGTAAGCAAGGGCAGCATGACAGAACTTTTGTGAACTCCAAATCAATGGAATAATGCGAGAAAATAAACTCTTGAATGATTAAACCCTAACATGATTTCTCTAGAAACACACATTCTAAAACACGATCGCAAAGATAAAATCTGAATTCCTTACAAGTTTAAGAAAATATTAACAGATTTGGTAAAAATGTGTGACCAAGAAAGAAGTAGGTTTGAGATACAAGGACATTGAGGAGTTTAACTTAGCTATCTTAAGAAAACAAACACGGAAAAATCTAACAAGACCAAGTTTTATCTGTTAAAGATTTATAATGTAATATATTGCGGACACTTGAACCTTTTATTAGTTCTTTTAGGCTCTCAATCCTTATTTACAGGCCGCACTATTCACGTGATAGTCTCTCCTAGATTTGATAATATGATTCTATTCCTAAAAGATTTGTTGTGAATCCTCTTTAGCAAGGTTTTGGTCCCCTCTCAAACTGTTGAAAACCTTATGGAAGAATTTCATAGAACATGGAAATCTTCACATCATTAACACCCTAATTGATGCAAGAGCGAGTACTCTAAAACTTGGTCCAATGGTTGATAAATTGAAAGTTAGACAAAATGTGATCAAGTTGATGTCTGATGAGTTTAATAAGGATGGGAGTCATCAAAAGGAGATAAGGACGTCCAAGTATCATATAGTTTATGGTATAAATATGTTTTTGTCTCAATTTAGTACAAGTAGAAGGAGCAGCCAAGCAGTAGAGCATAGTATTGGGTTGGATGTGATAAGTCCATTTTTGGTAATTAAAACATAGGCTACAACTTCTCAAAAGTGGACTTCGTGGGCTGGAGTGTTATGGGCTGAATTTAATAGAGTTGAACTTATTGGACTGTTTTTAGCCCAATCTAATCAAAAGAAGACTCATTTTCGTCTATGATAAAAAATGCATTTATATGAGTGTTTTCTCTCTCTTACATGTAGTTTAATGTTTGAATTTCGTTTTTCTAAGTGTTATGCATGTAAGGTAGCATTTATGAGTGTTTTTTTTTGTATTTTCTCTATATAATGAAGCTTATATTTATCTAATAAGATCAGAAAACGGATTTGAGAATTTAGAGTGTCTTTGTGACCCCTTAGATTATTGTAATCTTTTACCTTTATCTTTTGGTTTTGGGAGAGCCATTGGTGGTGGTTTCAAGCCTCTTTATCACTTGGTGGTGGCAACTTTATCCAAGTGTGGTGTTAGCTCAACAAGTTTCTTTATCAACAGGTTTCTTTATCAGTTCTGGTGCTTTGGCTTTACGAGTTGTGGTGATCTTGATCTTATGATCTATCTGTTTACTTAGGCTACATGTTAGATTGTTTCATGAACCTTCGTAGCCCAAAGCACACATTAATTTGGTGCCAAAGCTGTCATGTTACTATCATTTTTTTTACTCCGTATTTGCTTCCTGCTATACACATCACTAATGAATCCACTAAACAACATAACGCTGGTTAAGAATTTGTTACAAATGAAGCGCACAAGAGATTGGAATCAACTCATGCGATTTGGTGGACACATCACATGATATGGTTCACTTTTTCTTCTTGCACTATATTTTTCAGGTTGTGCTACACATAATTTGGCAAGAGAAAAATAATATAAGGCATGGTGAAATCCCAAAGTTGGTACCGACTATTACTCAAATTATTGAAAAACAATTCTGAAACATGTTATATTCCGTCCTAATTATGGAAGATCAACAACTCAAAAAGGGAGTGGAGACATGGTTTGCGCCAAGATGAAAAATCAGAGTAGCATTTCATGTTTAAATTATATTTTTAAACTTTTTCAAAAGCTAAAAATTGTAGCACCCAGTTGTAAAAACGTATTTTCGAGTTGAATAAATTTAACATTCAATTCAAAAAAAAGACAACACATATTGATATGATTATAGGAAGGAGCAAAGACAATCTAAGAGGCATGTTACAACCTAACTGGATCAAATGCAACATGGAGTCTTCAGCATTTAAAGATGAACTTATGGGGCTAATTTATGAAGTTTTGGACATGGAGAGCATTCAAAAATCCATCTATGATGTTAAATATCAAGTTCAACCCATTTCAAGTCCATTACAAGTCCAAGAAGAGCCCAATATAAGTGGCTTATTTTCTAGCCAAAAGGAGTGACGAAAATTGAAGATCAAGAGTCATTGGAGGCCAAGAGTTATTCAACTATATTTAAGTTTCTAAGTTGTTGGTCTGGAATAGTATTTTCTAGTTTCAAGACAATTTATTTGTCTAGTTTTTACCACAAATATGTTCTATAAATATTTATGTAACCACATTTGAGAAATAAGGCTTTTTGCTATTTTTGGAACCCCTTTGAGAGTCATCTCATTTTTGTCATTTATCAAAACTTGATCCGTCTTGGTGAGTCACATCCAAGGGGTCTTGTCGATTGTTTGGTGCGTCATATTCATTCAATAAACCTTGAATTCGTCTTAGTGTGTTATATCTAAGGGATTCAAGTTGGGGTAAGTCAGAAATCTTTCCGCAACTTTTGTGCAACCTTTCGATCCACCTTACCTTGTTCTTTGAATTTCATTGTGTCTTAGCTCTAAGGCATATCCATCTATCTTGCCAACTCTAGAGTGATAATTTCCTTGGGAGGATCATATCATATATTCTCTATTAATTTAAACCAGAAGAGAAAAACAATGAGGATTGTTATAGATGGACATTTACTCCATCAAAAATATGAATTATCACTTTGGAAATACCGTAATGAATAATCACTTCTTGACACTAAATATGATTCAAAATCAAAATCAATCTCTTTTTCTCACTAATCAACCCATAACTCGCATTTATAAATTCGTCAAAAAGAAATTTACTTAGATATGGATGCTTAGAGAGATAGTCACGGTTTGGTAAGAAGGATTGGTTCGTGGTCCTTACCTTAAGATAACCCTTGTCTAGTGGCAGCGATTGAAACACTAAAATGGACTATTTCGTGCACTCCAAATTTATGCTACCATTTTTGGACTTCCAAACTACCATTTAGAGTGAAAGTATGTAGTTTGGCTGAGAAGTATCAAGTAATTGAGAAGAGATTATACTTCAGGTCGCAAAATATCTGTTATGAAGAGTATGGACAAGAGAAAAAAGATGATCTCTTATCTCCAGACTTTCTCCGCAAAAGACACAACTTATACGAGCTCCCGCGTCCCAAGACATGAGTTTGTCCCCAGTTGCTAATCGATCATGGAAGGCTAACAAAGTTAGGAATGAGTACTTTGGAGTTGAGAAGATGAACCAGACTCCTTTGGACCATTCACATGTCGGGTTGATCTCGCAAATCTGATGCCATGTATGTTTCGATGAGAATTTACTCTTAAAACTGTCTTCTTTGTGTCTCCAAAGAGAGCGATCATCTTCTTCATTTCGGAACCGACGAACAATATCAATCTGCTTCTCGATCTGGTTAAGTGTGCCCACTCGATGATTCTGGCTTCTGTGTGATCCCATCACCTCAGCAACATAGGCGTGATTAGCTATTCCCATGCCAATGGTTCCTCTTGATCCCACAAGGTCATAAAGCTTCCCTAGGGGACTCGTAACTTCATGCCAAAACAATGGCAACTGACGTAACCTAACCTCCATCTGATGAAACTCATGAGCCTTATCTCTGTATTTTAAGATTTCCTCCACATCCATGACCTTGAGCTTGTATTTGCCCTTACAAAACATAGTGCCATTGTCTAATTAGGTTCTTACGCATCCATTGAACCCACAGTGAATTTTTCGCTGAAACAAGCCTTTATATCAACTTCAAAATACAAACCGTATTCACATCTTTTAGCGATTGTATGCCTTAATCCCCTTCTTGTTTTGGCCTACAAACTAGATGCCAAGCAACCTTCGCTTTTCTTGCATTAAGCTCATGTCCAGACCAAAGAAAAGCTGTAAACAACTTCACAATCTCCTTGATACACGAATTTGGGAGGTGGAAAGCAGCGAGCCAGAAGTTTGTGAGACTAGAGAGAACCAATTTAATCAGTGCAAGCGGCCTGCAAATGATAGCTAATATTGATGAGGGGAGAATTTTCTTGGCATAGAAAATAATACCTTTTGTATTACAATCGTTGTGACTTCTTTCACTAACTTAGTATTATCAACAACTAAAATTCTAAACTTCACCAACTCCTGAATTTGAGAGACTGTTGAGCCCTCAAAATCCACTGGATTTTCTGTTAAAAATATCTCAAAAACTCATTGCCTAAGCATTTACATCTGCTTGACTTGTACATACTCTCCCATTCGAAAATTTTATCTCTCAGATGGCATTTAGCTGTTCTTTTTTTTGCACTATTCTAAAAATTTTTTATTGTTTTTTTCCCCACTTGCAGCCAAAGTAGCTTGAATTTCTATTTCAAAAATCCCTCCTCTAAGTCTGCAAGTATATCCCAATTCATGTAAGGTTGATTCTCCTCAACAATTACCTCTAGAGAAGGGTCTTCGAAAGTATTTTTCTGCTTGTCACATAGAAATGAATAAGCTTCTTCTACCCGAGATGATATTTTGTTGAGTTTGTTCTTACTTAACGACTTGAAAATTGGCTTGAGAGCTTTGAGCTTTTTAGGAAAACGAACAGATGGCGGATGTAGAATGAAATAGTACATGTGTAGTATCCCAAAAAGCTTGTACTATTGTTATAAACTTTGGTGAGGCAGTGAGAACATTTGAAAATTTAAAAGGACCTCTCTGTCGAGGCATATCCGCTCCCAGCTTAAATCTATATCTTCAATGATCATAGCAACCACCCGATTCAAAGACACAATAAAACAAAGGAAAACAGCGATTCCACTCTGCGTTTACCATAACTCGATCAAGATTCTTACTTATTAAACACTCCTACTGTTTTTTGCATCAAGTGAACAAACAACCATGATAACTTATATCAGGAATGGAACAATATAGCACCGTAGTTTAAAAATCACTCGTACCCGGTGGAATAAATGGGATTTCTGCGAAATTTGAATGCTCCTCACCATCTAGGATTTCATAAAAATTCCTAAGGATTAGGCATGCCTTATTACGAAGTATTGGTGCATCATGGTGATTTTTAATGTCTTCTCATAACTCTCTTCTTTCCTCCATAAATTTGAAGCATAAATAAAAGAGACAAAAAACTCATCCACACTCTCTTCAGCCAAGATCAAGCATTAATCATTTGTCCACTTTTGAATACCGGTGTAACTCTTACAGAATTCTTCCATATCACCCTAATTCTTCCCAACCTGTTAAATTCATAATTTAACATAGAAGACCAGTCCCAAAACATCGAATATATGATTCAATTGGCTTGATTTTCATGTACTCTAGTCTCCAACAAGCTACCAATTGTTAGAGAATCCTTTTGAATCCAATCACACACTACAAAATGTTTATTTGATTTATTGAATCTATGTACATTCTAGAAGAATCATGTCACTAATGATGTTTCTTGGAGTTTATTTTGCTCGAAGTGCTCGGGATACAACCCTTTGCTTTTTTAGTACAAGTCTTCGAAGAAGCCTTATGTGATTTTTTCGACGAGCGTGGGAGTACGGCTCACAACTCACTCGTCTTCTCCGTCTTTGCTGACTTCTGCTTGTTAATACCAACTCCATCTACCTGCTTTCTCGCAGTTTTACCGACCTCTCAATCTCATATGCATCTTGATCCATTTCCTTTTCCTTGTCATTTTCTAAATTTTCATCCTCAACATCCAAAATAGAGTAACGAGAAGGAGAAAGAATGTAACTTGGCCGAATGTTAGAGGACTCTGTCTTTTCTCGTTACTTTTACAACCTTTTCCTGGTAAAACCAAAGACCATCCTTCCTTTTCAGTCACTGCCTCTCTAGCTAACAACATTGGTTTGAGGTACCATGGTATCCTCTGAATATTATCTACTCTATTTTCAGTTTATTTATTTGTTGGAGTAGTTTGCATGGAACAAACTTCACCAACCATCTCCACCTCACCTTTTTCAAGTTCGAATACCTTCTCCTTAATAGGAGACATTGCCTTTATCACACATCCATCTTCCATATGTCCCCATTTACCACAACAAGAGCATCTCGGAGGCAACCATGGGTAAACAAACTCAAATGTTGCATCTTCCGCTTGTCCTAACTAAAATCAGAATGATTTGGGAAGTACCTGAGATAAATTCACTTCGATAAACACCTTGGCTTCTTCAAAATTGGTGCACAACTCATTTTCCTGATGCAATCGAATTGGTCTCCAAATACCGGCCTTCTTACCACCTCTAATAATGTTTGTGCAGAGGTGCGCGTTGCAAAGACTCCCTCTGCTTCGAGTCTGCATCCTCCTAGCTTTGTTGAACCTTTGGCACTCAAAGATGCAGACGCACAAGCTGTGCAGAATGTCTCTGCTTTGGGTCTGCACCTCAATTATGTTACTTCTTCGGAACACAAACTTGCAAAAGCAAAAGTTGTGAAATCTATCTCTGCTTCAGATCTGCGCCCCAACTCTATCACAAATACAATATCCAAAAATTTAGAAGCATGAATTGTGATCAATGCCTCAGCTTTAGTCAGCATCCCAACATTGGTACAACTTCGACAATCACAGATGTAGATGGATACATTGTGCAGGAAGACTCTGGTTCTGGACCAGGTACACGTCAACTCGAAGACAACGGTCTGCTTGTTCTTCCCAATATAGACCCAATAGTACATCCCGCGCAGAGGGACTCTCAGCGAGACGACCCCGGCGCCAGAGCGTACCTCCCTTGGACATCTAAGCTGCAAAAAACAGGGACTTCAAACAAAATAAAGCGATTAGTGGAGGCTGCTCCGGGTAGCTTAGGAAAAAGGAAGCACAATTAAAAACATTAGAGGTTAAGCAAGCTACAATCTGTAAGTGGATTGAATCATAGCACAATTATTTGGCGGGTTATTAGAAACACGGATTACGAAGGCCAGAGCTCCAATAGTTGCTTCGTCGTCTTTTCCTAGTTGGTCTATAGCTTCGAACTATGATCACCATCACCTGGGGATGATTTGAGTTGTTTGGGATAAGAGAGTGAACCTCAGGATTCTAAAAAAAAGCGATCAAATGATCTCTTGCTCCGTTCAAGTGGACCAATCTCCAATGTTTCTTTGCACCTTTGGTTATGCATCAAACTTGGCAGAGGAGAGATAACAGTTGTGGAGTCAACTGAAGAATCTTCAAAGTAATCTTCAAAGTCGTGGCTTTGTCTCGGTGACTTTAATGACATCTTGGCTTTCGCGGAGCATTCAGGTAATGTTCTGACTCCAACGATGACTAGTATGCTGGCTTTTCAAGAGACCGTCAAGGACTGTTCTCTAATGGACATGGCATTTACAGGTCCACTTTTCACCTGGTGTAACAAGCAGAACTCTAAGCTTATATGCAAAAAACTTGATCGAGTAATGATAAATGATTCTTGGTCGCACTCTTATCCAAACTCTTATACTAAGTTCGAGGCTGGCAGCTGTTCTGACCATTTGCGTGGCCATGTCCTCCTGTTTGGTACGTTTATTAGACCCAAGAACTCATTTAAATTCTCTAACGCTATTACTAAGGTGCAGGAGTTTAAGCCTATGGTCGAGGAGTATTGGACTTCTACGGTTCCCCTTTTTCTCTCTACTTCTTCATTATACAGGTTCTCGAAAAAGCTAAAACATCTCAAGCCATTAATTTGGAATCTTAGTCGGATAAAGCTCCATCACCTATCCAGACGGGCGGATGAAGCTTATGAGGAACTATGCGCCTGCTAAAGTGCTACTAGCGCCGTTGAATCTTAGCCTTTGCTAGATGGGACCATGTGACGCACCTTGAAGAGAGTTTCCTTAGACAGAAAGCTAAGCTATATTGGTTAGATGTGGGAGACAAAAATAACCCTTTTTTCAAAACACGGTGAAAGAGCGGCAAGCACGGAACGTGATATGGGAAATTGTCAACCAAGAGGGGATAACCCTAACTACAGCGGAGGACATAAAATCTGAGGCGATCAGGTACTTTAGTAATATATTTACTAACCATCCTATGGATTTTACAGGGACTACGGTAACAGAGTTGGAAAGCCTACTTAAGTTTTGCTACTCTATTGAGGATAAAGAGATGCTGGTTTCCGATGTTACGGATGAAGAAATCACCAGAGTTTTATTCTCTATGCCTTCAAACAAGTCTCCAGGTCCGGACGACTATACAATGGAGTTTTATAAAGCGATATGGCCTATTTTCGAGAAAGATTTCATCGTAGCGGTAAAGTCTTTTTTTGCTCATGGCTTCCTTCCAAAGGATATTAACACCACCATTCTAGTGCTTATTCCGAAAAAGACGGACTCTACAACAATGAAGGATTACCGCTCCATCTCATGCTGTAATGTTCTCTTTAAGGTTATATCGAAGATGTTGGCTAATCGCCTCAAGAGGATTATGGACTGGTTTATTTCTCCGAATCAATCTGCATTTATTAAAGACCGATATCTTATGGAAAACATCCTTCTGGCCTCAGAACTGGTTCAGGACTATCATAAAGATAACATAGCTCCTCGTTGTGTTATAAAGATCGATATTTCCAAGGCTTTCGACTCGGTCGAATGGTCTTTCTTGTTGGAAGTTATCATTATCCTCGGTATTTCTCCTGTCTTTATCCATTGGCTCAAGCTTTGCGTTACTACTCCATCCTTCTTGGTATAAGTCAATGGGGGAGCTTGCTGGGTTTTTCTAGAGCACAAGAGACTTACGACAGGGATGTTCTCTTTACCCTTATCTTTTTTTCATATGTATGAATATTCTTTCTTTGATGTTAAATAACGCAGCGAATGCAAGAAAGTTTGGCTATCACCCATAATGTCGTTCTTTGAATGTTACTCACCTCTGTTTTGTAGATGATATTCTGATTTTTACGGACGGGAAGCCGAGTTTAGTTACGACAATCTTAGATGTTTTTCAGGTCGTCGGTAGGTACTGTGGATAGCAGATAAGCCCCGAGAATCCTACTATATTTCTTGTAGGCGGTTCACAACAGCATCATTCCACTATAGCTTCTTGATTTTCTCTACACCTGGGAACTCTCCCGGTAAAATACTTGGGGCTTCCTCTCATCACCAAGTGAATGTCAAAGTTGGACTTCCAGCCCCTAATTGACAAAATTCGGACCCGAATACAATCTTGGAAACATCGCTTCATCTCCTTTGCGGGTAGACTTCATCTCCTCACTTCAATTATTACTAGTCTAACGAATTTTTGGATTGCTGTTTTCCGCTTGCCTAATGCTTGTATCAGGGAAATTAAGAGGATATGCTCGGCGTTCCTCTGGTCGGGGCCTAACCTAAACCCCCGCAAATCTAAAATGGCTTGGAGGGATGTCATTAGGCCAAAGAAAGAGGGTGGTCTGGGAATAAAGTCTATTGTAGAAGCAAACAAAGTTAGTTGCTATAAACTCATTTGGCGGATTGTTTCAACGAGCTCTTCATTGTGGGTAAATTGGATAAAGAAGAATTTGATCCGAGCTGGTTCATTTTGGTCCGTAAATATGAATTCAACGGCTGGTTACTGGATTTGGCGGAAGCTAATTAAATATAGAGTCAGGAAAAGAGCTACCACAAAGTAACGGTGAGAAATGGTACTGATTGTTCTTTTTGGTTTGACGACTTGTCTTTTTTGGGTCGGCTCCATGAGCAGTTGGGAGATAGGGGCCGTATTGATATAGGGATCAAGCTCACAACTACATTGGAGGAGGTCTTTGAAACTCATAGGAGGTGTAGAAGGCGAGGCTTGGTTCTTAATAGTATCGAGGAGGAAATTGAAAAGCTTATGTCTACTCGGAGCACTGATCAAGACATTCAGCTTTGGAGTTACAAGCCTAATGTTTTCAAGCAAGAGTTCTCTTCAAAAAAAACTTGGATTCAGCTTCGGGCACAAGCAACACCTAAGAGCTGGTATCAAGGAGTGTGGTTCCCTTCAGCGGCTCCAAAACACTCCTTTATAGTTTGGCTAACAATTCAAAACCGGCTGCCAACGGGTGATCGAATGTTTCTTTGCAACCAAGGGGGGAACTTAAGCTGCAGATTTTGTAACCAGGTTTTAGAATCTCGTGATCATCTTTTCTTTGATTGTAGGTTTACTTCTTTAATCTAGGATAAACTATCATCGGGGATTCTACAATAGCGTTCTACACCTCATTTTGACGATATTGTTAATCTTATCTCTGGTTTAACTTTAGAAGGCACACACCATTTTATCTTAAGGTATATCTTTCAAGCTACAGTTTATGTTGTCTGGCAGGAGCAAAATAGGAGACTAACGGTGAACACCCAAAAGATCGGAGCTTCCTCATCAAAGACATTAATAAACTTATGCGAAATAGGCTATCAACTCTCAAAATGCAAGAGAAGTATTTGGACAGACTGCAAATTTTGTTTAGCGTCACGAGGTGTTGAAGCTTTTTATTTTTCGGACAGCTTATGATTGTATCTTTGTTTAATTTTTTTTATTTTTGATTCAGCTCTTTGGGAAATGATGGTACTTTTTTCCAACTCCAATTTTGTCCCAATTGGGTTTTCCGGGGTTGGGTTTTAACAAGACCATCATCCCCAATTATTTTGATCTCCTTTTTATTTTCCAATCTTTTAAGTAAATTGTTGTCTTCGGATCACACTTGTTGTAAAAATGGGTTTTTTTGAATATAATTTTACATAATATTCAAAAAAAAATATCGTAGTAGTGGTCAGAAACAATAAAATACGATAAATGATCCCAAAAAAAATTGTCGTAAAATTCTAAGATATGCTTTCAATTAAGATGAGAAAATAATATAACGATTGATATACATTCCCTTTGATTATAAACCAAAGAAGAATGAAAAGAAAAATTTCATAGTGTAAGGTTTTAGTTCAATTTGTTTGTCTTGTTAATATAATTAAGTAGTTAATGAACACATAGAATTAACGAGTTTCTGTCAAATTAAAGACTACATCTCGTATGAGTTGAGATCACAAATACCCACTAAATATTTTTATTAGTTTCTTATTTTACAATCTCTCTTGTGTCTCTCACTTACAATCTTATGTTTTCTTATAATAGGTACCTCACAAAGAAAATCACAAGCCTTGGAAGCGTACCACCACTCCCACATCCAAGACTAAGAAGATGAACAAGAATAAAAAACCTCTAAAGTAAACCCACCCGAAGAACCCTTAAGAACTAGAACTCTCTCTCTCGAATGCTTTAGCTCTCGTTGTCTTTGTTTCCTTTGTTTGTTGGATAATATTCTTATGTTGAAACTTGTCTCTATTTATAATAAGTGAAAGGACCTCTGTTTCTTTTAGAAACCGACTTCCATCTTTGTTTCCCTCTTGAACTTGGATTCCTATTACGACAAGAAACACCTCATAAACAACATACGACTAATGGGGTTTAATGCTCAAATCAGGTTTGTTTTCCATGGCTCAGCAATGGCCCAACTCCTGTGTGTTGGTTTTGTTCCTTAAGACCAAAACTTTTTGTCAAAGCCTCGACAATCTTCACAAATCTCCACCTTTGTCGTCCTTTGTACCATCCTGTTTCGTTTCTCGCAACCAAAAAATCACTGCAACTTCCAACATTTGTCTCCAATGGATGCCGGCAGCTCATCCAAGAAATCTTTGATCTCGAAATGCCGGAGACGATTAGCCGGAACGTCGTCGTGACTCAAGGAATCGGTAACCAAAAACCTCAAACTCGTCTTTGTGTAGTGACGATTTTAGCTTTATGGGTTTCTTGAGCTCAAATCCCAAACTTTAACATGTTTTTTTTCAGGTGAAGAAGAACGCAAGGAATTCGAAGCCTTGCCACTTTGTAAAAATTAAGCCACCTTTCTCACTAGATTTTTCTGGTTTTATAATTTTCCGCCGCTAATCCCAAATCTAACTTTGTCGATTTATTTCCAAGAATTGTACCACTACTAACTTGACTCTCTCTTCCTTCCTCTGAGACAAGCAATCGACATGACCATCTCAGAGTACGCTCTCGCCAAATCAAGCGATAACCTTCAGCTTTACGGAAAAATTCTCGAACGTATCTCTCGGTAAGCCTTTAGTTAGCATATATGTCGGATTTTTTGTTGTGTGAACCTTACTGATATTAACTAAATCTTCTTTGACTAAATCTCTGATGAAATGATATTTAATTGTTATGTGTTTAGTTCTATCATTGTGAACCAGATTCTTTGCTAAATGAATTGGGCTCTGTGAATCACAATTGAGTTTTAAAACATTTAGAACCATTTCTTAACTTGACACACAATTTCTGTAGCCAATCCCTTCTTTTGCTGCTTTTGTGAGAGCAATAAACTCGGCCTTTGTGGTTGAAAATTCCACCACATGTTGTAAACTTGCCTTCTAGCTTACCGTGTTTCCTCTAACTTTAAACATATACCTTGTAACTGATCTTCTCCTGCCTAGATTGGTTGCATAATCCGAGTTACATAACTTTTCTATGCCTAGATGACATGATCTTGTGAATGTTAGGCTTCTACAGCTCCCTTAAGATATCTTAGTATCCACTTCACTGCATTCTAGTGAGTTCTTCCTGGATTAGCCATGTATCTACTGACTAAGCAAGTTCTAGTCTTGAGCCAATCATGGCATACATCAGGCTTCCTACTGCACTTGCATACGACACTGATTCCATGATTTGTGCTTCTTTAATCAACTATTTATGTTTCAAGCTTTTAAGCTTCAGTTGTTTGTTAACCGGAGACACAATAGCTCTGTAATCCATTATGTTAAATGATCGTAGCATTTTCTTTAGATATCTACTATGTGATAGCTTTAAGACTTCATTCTTCTGATCTCTGATGATATCCATGCCTAGAATCCTTGTAGTTGAACCTAAGTCTTTCATCTCAAACTCAATGTTTAGACTCTTCTTGATGTTTGATATCTTATTCAAGTCCTTAGCTGCTACAGCATATCATCAACATATAGTAATAGGAATACCTGGTCATCAATGGTTGATCCTTTTTGGTAAACACACAGATCATTGATGCTTATGTGAAATCCTTGTGACTTTACAAAGTCATTAAACTTGTGGTTCCACTGTTTAGGAGACAGTTTTAAACCGTAAAGAGATTTCTTTAGTAGACATACCACATTTTCTTTTCTTTTCTCTATGAAACCTTCTGGTTGGTTCATATAGATGATCTCATCTAGTGTGCCATGTAGAAAGGTAGTCTTGACGTCTAGTTGATTCAATTCTAAATCAAAATTCACCACAACCGATAACATGATCCGTATGGAAACATGTTTAATAACAAGAGAGAAAAATTCATTATAGTTAACTCCTTCAACCTGTGTGAATCCTTTAAATACTAGCCTAGGTTTGTATCTAGGTTCTTCCACTCCAGGAATACCTTTCTATTTAGTTTAACAATCCATTTACACCCGATTGTCTTTTGTTTGTTAGGCTTAGAAACAACTTCCAGAGTTTCATTCTTATCCAAAGACTTCATCTCTTCTATCATAGCTCGATCCCACTTCTTCAAATTCGTTACTCCTTTTAGCTTCTCCCAAAGTTTGTGGCTCATCTAGCTCCATATCTTCTGCACATGCTAGTGCATATACCACAAAATGTGAGGATTTATATCTCTGTGGAGGTTGTATGTTTCCTCGTCTCACTTTATCTCTTGCGAGTAGATAACCATCGAGTGAATCATACTATTCTTCTTCAATTTCTTCCAGACTTTCATTTGTATCATATTCCTCTTTTGTTACACTAGTTGTTTCAGTTTCTGTTCCTGAAGATGCTCCACTTTGACTGGTGCTTTCTTTATCTTTATCTTCTTCTGAAACAGCTCCCTCTTGAACTGAGGAGTTTTGAACCATGACAATATTTTCTGGCCCTTGGATCAGTTTAGCACTGAAAGTAACCTTTTTTCTTTTGGCTTTAGATAATTTTTCAGTTTTCCTTTCCTTGTACAACTTATCTTCGTCGAAGACCACATTCCTGCTGATTGTACATCTTCCTTCTTTTGGTAACCACATCATGTATCCTTTAGCGCCTTGAGGATATCTCATGAAGAAATCCTATATAGCTCTAGGACTTAGTTTGTCTTGTTGTATATGCACGTATGTGACACAACCAAACCTCTTGAGATTACTGTAATTCACCTTAGCTCCTGACCAAACTTCTTATGGAATTTGAATTTAATGAAGCATTAGGAGTTCTGTTAATTAAGTAAATTGTAGTGGCTGCAGCTTCTGCCCATAACTTCTTTTCTAAACCGGTATCAGCCAACATGCATCTTACCTTATCAGCAATTGTCCTGTTTATTCTTTCAGATACTTCATTCTGTTGTGGAGTGTAAGTGCATGTTCTCTGTCTCTTGACTCCCGTATCCTTGCATAGCTTATGCATTTGCTGGTTTCAGAACTCTAGACCATTGTCAACACTCAAGTATCTTCTTTATTTGATTCTCAACCAAAGTTTTTCACTCAGAGAAATTCTCAGACACATCATATTTGCTCTTTAGGAACGAGATCCAAAATTTCTTTGAATAATCATCAATGAATGTTAGGAATGCTTGTAGACGTGTGCTTGGCTTCCGGAAAGCTCTGCTTGTGTGATTTGTCTAGTACACATTCTTCACAAAAATCTACTATGTACTTCCTTTGAGTATAGATAACCTTCCTTGAATAGAATATTTATATTCTCTAAACTCATGTGTCCGAGCGTAGAATGCCATATGTTGGTTTGATTTACCTTAGCCCTTGACACAAATGCTTCTCCCCTCAACACAATACCCTGCAAATAATATAGACCATCTTGATATATTCCTCTGAGCATTTTCTTTTTTCCCTATTAGAATGTGACTGTTAAGTCTCCACCAACATACTTACAACCATTCTTTTCTAGCTGACCATTCGAGATGAGATTTCTGCCCATTGTTGATATGTAGCTCACGTCAGTTAGTGTCACAGTAAATCCAACACGATTTAGTATCTTCAGCTTGCCTATGCCCTTAACCTCATTGTGAATGTTGTTTCCAATCAGAACTTTTCCACCATCAAATTCTTTAAGGTCAAATAACACATCCTTGTTAGGTTTGATATAAAAAGTACACCATGAATCCATGTTAGGTTTGATATAAAAAGTACACCATGAATCCATCACCCATTTATCCTTAGTGTCTAGTAGGCTAACCATTAGTACCATAGGTAGCTCTCCATCTGTAGCTACGTTTGCATCGTTATTGTTCTTCCTTCCAGAACATTCAGCCTTGAAGTGTCCTTCCTTCCCGCAGACCCAACATTCTTTTTTCTTGGCTTGATTCCTCTGTTTTTACTTAGATCTTTTATCCTTTCTCTTAGAAATGTTGCCTCCTTGTCTATTGTTTTTGTTGTCAGTTCTTCCTCTGCTTACAAAGAGACCTTCGGAGTTGGTTTTTGTCTTCAAAAGCCCCTTCTCCTTCAGCTCAATCGCGTTTGAATAAGCTGCACTAGTAACATCATCAATAGTTAGAGTATTAGTCTCTCCAGCTCCATACTTGAGTGTATTCCTTAGAGCTTCATAAGGACCCGGTAGTGCAGATAGAATTTGTATAGTCTAATACTCATCCGAGATGTTGATATTTAAGCTGGCCAAGTCATTGATTAATTTCAAGAAAATATTGAGGTTGTACTCAATATTTTTGTTTTCTTCAAATTTGAAACATGAGAACTTCTGCTTCAAATATATGTGGTTGGCTTGAGATTTGGATTGATAATCTCTTTCCAGAGCCTGCTAGATAGTTAGAGCTATTTTTTTCTTCATGATCTTCTGTAGATACACATCACCTAACCACATACTAATCATGTTCTTAGCTCTCTTCTCCTATTCTTGCTGTGCTGGTAGAAACTATAATCACACACTCTTTTTCCGGATGTCTTTAGGAAATTGTAGAACCTGATGTGAATCGCTTTCTGCTTTGTCCTGGATGCTCTGATACCACTTGTAAGGTTTTAGTTCAATTTACTTGTCTTGTTAATATGATTAACTAGCTAATGAACATACATAATTAACGAGTTCCTCTCAAACTAGAGAGTACATCTCGTATGAGCTGAGCTCACAAACATCCACTAAAAATCTTTATAAGTTTCTTTGTGTTACAATCTCTCTTTTGTCTCTCACTCACAATCTTATGTTTTCTTATAATAGGTACTTCACAAAGAAAAATGGCATTGTGATGCTCTGCCTTAGAAGTATAACACCCACTCCCACACCCAAGACTAAGAAAATGAACAAGAATAAGAAACCTATGAAATAAACCCACCCGAAGAACCTTTAAGACCAAAAACTCTCTCTCCCTCTAATGCTTTAGCTCTTGTTGTCTTTGTTTTATGGATGATCTTCTTATGTTGAACCTTGTCTCTATTTATATTAAGTGAAAGGACCTCTGTTTCGTTTAGAAACCGACTTGCATCTCCGTTTCCCTCTTGACGTTGGATTCCTTTTACGAAAAGAAACATCTCATAAGCAATATATGACTAATGGGGTTTAATGCTCAAATAAGGTTTGTTTTCCATGGCCCAGCATTGGCCCAACTCGTGTGTGTTGGTTTTGGTCCTTAGACCAAAACTGTTTGTCAAAGCCTCGACAATCTTCACACAGAAACAAAATCAAACTACCGAATGAACAATTTAACCAAGGTCAGTGGTTTAGTGGTTAAAAATCCGATATAAGGCGTAAACTCGTCTGTCTACGGGAGATAAAATGCTCATTGGGAATAGCACTGTTACGTCTGATTGTATCTTTTGTAATGGTTTGGTGGAGAATCAAGATCATCTCTTCTTCTCCTATTTTTTCACCTCGCAGATTTGGTACCGACTCACATGTGGTCTGGTCCAACAAAAGTATATAACTCAGTTTTAGAATATCCTTACCACATGTTTGATCTCCGGTAATAAGGGTATTCGATCGTTTATTACAAAATATATATTTCAAGCATCTATCTATCTTGTATGGGGAGAGAGAAATTAGAGAGGACATGGAGAATAATAGAACAACATAGACAAGCTGGTTCAAGATGTGGGGAAGGCAGTTCGAAATCGTCTTTCTACATTGGAAAGCCAAGGAATAATGGTTTGCAACAAGAGTTTAAACTCTATTTTTTTTTGTTCTATTATTTTTGTTTGAAAAACACTAACATTATGATTCAACTCAAGGATAGCATATAATGTACCATGATTTTTTTGTTTAATAAAATTTTACATTCATACAAATAAACTAAAAAAATAATAAAGTGGCTGATAAAAAAGAAGGAGCTAATTTCTTTTATCAATGGTTTTATTTACTTTCGAAAGATTATAGAATGGAGTAATATCTTCCTTTTTAGACTTTATTAGTTTGCATTGTTGATGTCTCGATTTACAAAAGTAGTTAAGAAACTTGGACAAGAAAGATACAAACACCATTGATAATTATATGTGACTGACTTTGTAGCTAATATTATTATGTATAAAACCGTGCATATAAAAAAGTTAAAAATATAATTTAATAAAACTATGAAAAATATGGAGAAAAATTTGATAATTATTGAGAAATATTTTTTTCTTCTTATTTTAGAATATATTTTTGTAGAATTATTTTTTTGATATAACTAAGTACTAGCAATTGTAATTTTTATATCAATTTAAAATCTACTTTGTATCTCCATCTTCATATATTATATATTTTCAATTTTAAGATCAACAATTTGTTCTTTTGTTCTCTACTTTTCTTTATTCTTTTTCTTTTGTATTTTTTAATAAACCGGTATTATTAATTTCTCTATATGAAAATAGCTAATAAATTTTTTTTTTTGATGTCAAAAAGAAAACAAAACATATAAGTCTAACAAATACCGAAACTAACGGGGCAAGGATCAAATTGTTCTAATACAAAGACCATTGATATGTGACTGAATTTATAGCTAATATTTTTTTTTTGAATATTATGCAAAATTATATTCAAGAAACCACCTTTATACAAAAAAAATTTTAAAAGAAAATTAATTTGAACTATAGAAACAGCTTGGAGATAATGAAAATGTCAAGATGTGTGCCTCGTTAAAACCCAAAAATTGGAAAACCCATTTGGGATAAAACCAGCAGTTGGGAAAAAGAGTACACACATCGTTGACCGCTCCATAAGCTGATAACAAGCTGATAGCAAGCTGATTATAAATGAACGAAACTAATGGTGAGTCTATTGGTGTCGAGTGTTGAACCACTCTTGCATGGCTGTCGTTAGGATGCCTCTAATCTGCAGGGTGGATAAACGGTTCTGGACCACCTTATCTATGTCTCGGAGGATCCGGTCAGAGTCGGTAGGTTGCTCCCCATGTCGTCGTCTATTTCTCTCTCTCCATATAAAGTAAACGGTGGTTTGAAAAGTATATTGTAACAAGAAGCAGCGAGTCTTCGATGTACCTGAGACCGAGAGGGTGAGTAGAATAGAGGAGAAGATAGGGGTGTACCTTTGCATCATGAGGCCTGAAGTGAGCTTGTTCCATATGCGAGATGTAAAACTACACTAAAAAAAAGATGATCCCTAGTCTCCATTGGATCACTACAAAAAACGCAACTATGGGGCGAGTTTAAGTTCCAGGTAACCAGCCTGTCCTCGGTGGACAAACGGTTACGGACTGCCAACCAAAGAATAAACGAATATTTTGGTGTGGCATGAGAAAACCAAACACTCTTAGGCCATATTTGTTGCGTGGAAGGCTGGCGGAGCTGGTTCCATGTTTCCCTAGTTGAGAATCTGTCCTTATAATTCAGGTTGTCACCTCTCCACAGTGCTATATCCTCTGCTTCATACGCACATGACTTCAACCGTGTGATCCCCATTTCAATCTGAGTAAGGTTGGGATTACGGTGTCGCCGAGTTCTATGATTGGCAAATACCTCCCCTAGAGTGTCTGATATCTTAATGCCCAAATCTATGCACCCCCTTTCGCCTAGAACATCAATCAACCTGCCAAGAGTGCTCCAATCATCAAACCAGAAGGAGGTATTAAAACTATTTCTTACCTCGACTTTGTGGAAAGCTTTGGCTTGATCCTGGAGTTTGAGAAGCTTTCTCCAAATCCATGACCCCAAATATAGCTAATATTAAAGAGAAAGATATCAAATATCTGGAGTTTCTTTTTGTATATTATATGGATGATCCGATCCGCAAGGGCCATGATTGGGAATTGTTTGATTACGTATAACACAGTGGATATTAAAAATATAATTTAATAAAACTATGAAAATAAGAAGAAAAATTTGATAATTATTGAGAAAATAGTTTTCTTTTTCTTCTTATTTTAGAATATATTTTTGATAGAACTAAGTAGTAACAATTTTAAATTTTCATATTTATTTTAGTTCTACTTTATATCTCCATCTTCATGTATTATATATTTTCAATTTTAAAATCAACGATTTTTTTTAACATCATTTCCCCATTTCTTTTCTTTAGTCTTTTTCTTTTGTATTTTTTAAATTAACGGTGTTATTAGTTTCTCTATATGAAAATACCTAATAAATTTGTTTTGTGATGTCAAAAAAAGTAAAACTTATGAGTCTAACAAATACCCAAACTAGCGGGGCAGGACTAATGGCTTATATGCCGTTCAAACCAAGCAAAAGTTTTTTTAATGTCTTTGATTAATTTTTTTATCCTTTCTTAAGTTAAATGACAATTTTAACCCTCATTCCTTTCAATCGACTACTAAAACAAAATTAATTAAAAACAAAAGAAAACTGGATTGACATAGAAAAGAGACAAATGTGGTAGTTTGTGATTGATGAAAATTTATTGTGGGAATTAAATTTAGGAAAATTGAATTTTTTTTTCTTTCTTCTTCCTTTTGCTGCGACCATCCAACGAATCTTCCATTGCTCAAATTTTGAAGCTTTATTCAAGATTATTTATTTTTTTTCCTTTTCTATTAATGTTATATTAATATTTTTTTTGTTATTTTAGGTGAGTTTTAACTAATTTTGGAGCTTACAATGCAATGTTCATGGGTAATTGGTTGTAAATCTCAAATTTTATTTTGATTTAAAGTTTTCTTGATTTTTGTGTCCATATTGAGATATTAAACTTTTTTTCTTGATCGATTAGTGTCTGACATTCTTAAAAGTTGATATTTTATGGATTTTGGTGGTGAAATTATAGTGAATCGTAGGTAGATAGAAATCAAAAGCGTTGATAAACACGAAATTACTCAGAAACGAATACAAATGGTATAACTGTGTATATATAGTTGAACTGGTACAACTAGTAATACTGAGAGTACCAAAATACTAATATTCAATTTTTTTTATTCCTTTTAGGGGAAAATGAATAAGAACATATACATAATCATACATTTTTATAATGTAGGATATTATTCAAATAACGGAGAAGGTTATATGGAATAAATTCAAAGCGAAAATCAAATTTACACTTTAGTGATGAAGACATCTATAAAGGAGTTAACTTATTATGAGTTGGTTCATACCATATGCAAGAAATGAAGAGAGATGAAGTTGCTACGAAGCTGAAAATTATGAATGTGGATCCTAAGCAAAAATCATCATTTATCTTGGATGATGAAGAATTATTTGCATGTTTTATCTCATTTCCCGATGATAAATTTGAGAGTATTTTGCATGTGGAGGCTGTGGAAGATGTTGCACAAAATGAGGAACGTGAGGAAGTAGTAAGAGTGTTAATGATGGTATACTTAGTCTTTTACGGAGAAGAACTAATGGAACATGGGTTCGTGAACAATGATGAAAATATTTCACATGATGATGAATTAGTTAACATGGATAACCCAAGTTTGTATGAATACAATCAGCTCGCACATGTTGTAGATCAAAGAGAATAAGAACAAGAAAGAAAAGAAAATAAGCATGTAAATATTGTATGGGAAGATGGTGTAAATGTAACTTTGCACCAAAATTTTCATAGTAAGGAAGAAGTGCAAGATATAGTTGAAAAATATGCACATCATAAATGTTTCGAGTTTTATATTATCAAATCAGATACAGAGAGATACGTGGTCAAATGTCTTGAAACATATAGTGGTTATAAGTGGAATTATGGGCTGCAAAACTTAAGGGTGCAAATTTTTTCTCAATAAGAACCCATAACAAGATGCATACATGCTCTCGATCTAGTAGTAGTAGTACTAGGAGAAGTAGAAGGAAGAGCATGAAACGGTTAATTGCATCTGTTGTGCGTGATGATTATCCTGGTTAATTTAGAACCCCAACTCCAAAAGTTCTCATGGGTTTGGTTCAAAGAAAACATGGTATTGAAGTGTCATACTCTACCGCATATAGAGGAAGAATACAAGCTGCTAGTTAGGTGCGGGGCAGTGTAGAGAAAAGTTATAATTTTGTGTATTCATTTATGCACAGTTTAGAGCTCACAAAGCATGGTACAATAACACGTGTGGAAGTAGATGAGAAACACAAGTTTAATTACATATTTTTTCGTTGGAAGCTTCCATTGAAGGGTTCAGGGTGATTAGGAAAGTTATAGTTATGGATGGAACACACCTTAAGAAATATATAGTAAAGTTCTAATTGTTTCCACATCTCAAGATCCCGAACATCACCACTACCTTCTTGTCTTTTGTGTAGTTGATGGTGAGAAAATGCAAGTTGGAATTGATTTCTCAAAATTTTGAAATCAGTTGTGCTATATTCCTATGAATTAGTGTTTCTTACGGATAGAAATCAAATTATTATCAAGTCAGTTAGTGAAGTATACCAATTATCTTAACATGGATATTGCTTATATGATTTGTCGTAGAATGTGAAAACAAACATTCACCACATCAAAAAGGTAGTTGTTGTTAAGTTCATGGAATGCAAAAGGTTATACTGAGGCTGAGTTCACTATACTATATGTCGCTTTTAGGAGAGGTACCCTTCTGCAGCCGATTATTTGGATAAAAGTAACTGAAGAGAAAAAATGGGCAAGATGTTATTTTCCAGGAGAAAGGTATAACTTGTTAACCACCAATGTTGTGGAATAGATTAATGGTGTTTTTAAAGATGCAAGGGGGTACTCGCGATTACCAATGTTGATGTGATTGTTTGAAAAATGTCTGGCTGGTTTAACAAACATTAGAAGAGTTTCATTGAAGTTCATTCTACACAAAATTTGGTTTCTCATGTCGAGACTCTAATGAATGAAAGATTACAAGAAGCCAAAAAATTGCAAGTGACTGAGCTAAAAAACTTTTATAGTGAATACACAGTTTTTGGGCTTGATGGGATTACTTATGTGGTGGATTTGGATAGGAAAACTTGTGGTTGCAAGCACTTTGATATAGATAAGTATCCTTGTGTCCATGTATTGGCGGAAAATATAGCAAACAAGAATGGAGAGTTCCCATTACATGAACTGTGCTCCAAATATTATTGGATGAAGATGTGGGCATTGACATACTGCATGATGCTATATCTAGTACCCCATCATTCTCGGTGGAATGTTCCTGACGAGATACGAGAGATGTATGCATTACAAGAAAAAGTAAGAAGCAAAAAACTTAGGTACCCATCAGTTGGAAACACGGTCGTGGGATGTCAAGTCTTAGAGGGAAAAACCGAGTAAAAGTGGAAAAAGTTTGACTAAAAGTGTCTCAACTTTGAGTCAAAGTGGGAGAGGATTTACTCACCAAGGGGGAGGATCGACTCAACGTGGGGAGGATTGACTCAACGTTGGGGGGATCGATTCACCGTGGGGAAGGCATGTTTAGCTGGTTCGGGCGTGGTAATGGTTCTTAGTAGTTTTATGCTTGTACTATCCATTTCTATCAAGGTACAATTAGGTAAAATTGTGGTGCAATTATGTTGAATTCGATTTTAAGTTTGCTTATTTGTAATATAAAAACCATGATTGTGTCAATTTGTTTTCATTTTAGATCAATATCATCTATATAACTTACGAAAAACTGAAATTTGGTTTGTTGGTCACATTATATCATTTTTAATCAACAAATGCGTTATACTTTTATGGTTTTGTTTAGATGTGGACCATTAGAAATTATCAAAATGGTGAAAAAGTCTATTATCGTATTAGTTTGTATGAAACTATAATAAATGTACACTATAGATCTAATGTGATACATACAACTATAAAACATTAATTTTCATTATGGTACAACTAACTAAACTTTACTCCATCAAAATAAAACTATGTACATTGCGCGGTACAATTGCAAAATTTGGTACAACTATGTTAAATCATTTTCTAATACTTTATGTACTTTGCCGGATCCTAGATATTTTCAAGTATTTTTTTGTCAGATCCTAAGTACTTACAATGCTTGCAATCATTAAAATTAATATAATATTTTTTAAAATTAATTGTAATAATATAATTTAATAAATTAATTTAAAATTGATTTTTTGAATTAATTTTTTCCTGAAAATTAACAATAAATAATATAATTAACATATAAAATTAACTATAAAATTAAAAACAACATAATTACACAAGTTGTACAAAATGGGCACAATTATACTTACAAGTTCGAGTACTCATACCTGAATTCCACAAACAACAAAACCTAAACAAAATAAGTGGTCTTAAACCAACACCATCACAAGTTCCACAACATAACAAAATAAATTATTTCAAACCAACACCATCACAAGTTCCACAATAACGGTTTTTGAAATTAAAAAATAACAGCTTCAAAATACTAACCTTACACAGGTGATAATGAACAACAAATTACAAAACAGCGGTTGATGAAGAACAGATAAACACCAGAAGAAAAACTGTCACCGAAGAATAGAGGAACACCAAAAAAAGGGCGGCTGATGACAACGCAATCCGAGAAAAGACTCAGAGTTTTCAAGATAAGAAATTAAGATTTTTTATGGTCATTTCAAGTGGTTGAAAAGAAGGGGAAGGGATTACAAAAGAAGACGGATCCCAAAAAAGGAGAAGAACACATATAAAAAAAAAAAAAAAAAAAAAAAACTCTAAAAACAAACTCTTATCTTATTTTATTGTTATTAGACTGGATTATTCATAATTTTGCTAAATTGCCTACCTATTTTTTTTTTGTTTTTAAGTTTTAAGAAAGGTTACAATTTTTTTGTAATTTATGTAAGGGAATTTTTGAAACATTTAACGAATTTTGTTTTAAAATTAATTATAAAGCATAACAGAGATCTCAGCCGAATTTTGTTTAGAAATTCTGATTCAGTGTTCGTATCAGACTACAAAAACCTCAATCCCTTTCCAAAATCCATCTTCAAAATCCAAAATTCTAGGTTTTGTTTTCTCTCTGTGATCAAATCGAAATCAACAAATGAACTCTCCGGCGAATTCTAATAACGGCCGTAACGGAAAAGGCGATCCAACCACCACTAGTGCCGCCGCCAAAAACGATCAAGGTCTGAACTTTCACTTCTTAGAAAAGATTTGTCTCTCTGCCTCACGAGATAAGAATGAAGATGAAGTAGGAGAAGAATTTCCAACGGAGCTCAACACAATCAATAGCGCATGAGGGTTTCTTGTGGTTTCTCCTGATAAGCTTTCTGTAAAGTACATGAGTATGAATCTTCATGGTCACGATGTTGGTGTTGTTCAAGCTAATAAACCTACTCTGGTCAAGTGTCTTGCTTACTACTTTGAGATCTTTGTTAAAGATTCTGGCGATAAAGGCCAGGTTGCAATTGGTTTTACTAAAGAAAGCTTCACAATGCAGAGACAACCTGTGTAAATTTTTAATCTTTTCTTGGATTTTGGATCCAGTTTGCGTTGTTTCTGTTGAGTGTTGATTCGAATTCAAAGGACATTGCTTTGTGGCTCAATTGAAAACTAGATTCTTGATTAGTTGTGAAAATGGATGATACGTTTAGATTATTGTTGTGAAAAGTAGATTCTTGATTAGTTGTGTTCTTCCTGTTAAGTTTTGTTATGTAGGAGTTGTTTTGGGAAGGATTCAAACTCAAAGAACATTGCTTTTTGGTTCAATTGAAAAATCGATTCTTGATTAGTTATGATAAACCGGATTATAAGTTTAGATTAATGTTGCATTTATAGTACTGTTTTTGGATACAAGTTGTGTTCTATCTGTTGAGTTCTGTTGTGAAGATGTGGTTTTGGGAAGAATTTGAACTTAAAGGACATTGCTTTGTGGCTCATTTGAAATGTAGATTCTTGATTAATTGTAGAAAAGGATGATAATTTTAGATTATTGTTGCATTTAAGGTACAGGTTTTGTTCCCATGTTGTGTTTTTTTCTGTTGAGTTTTGTTGTGTAGATGTGATTTTGTTAAGAATCTGAATTCAAAGGATATTGCTTTGTGGTTCAGTCAAAAACTAGATTCTTGCTTAGTTGTGTAAATGGATGATACGTTTACATTGTTGTTGCATTATCCAAATTGTGTTCTTTCTGTTGAGTTCTGTTATGTAGGAGTTGTTTTGTGAAGAATATGGGAATTTAAAAGACATTTTTTTGTGGCTTAACTGAAAAGTAGATTCTTGATTAGCTATGAAAAGGGATGATAAATTTAGATTATTGTTGCATTTAAGGTATCGTTTGGGATCCAAGTTGTGTTATTTTCGTACTGACTTATCTTTTTGTGGTTAGTTATTATACAGATTTAGCTTCTTAGATGAGGTTGTGTTGTTTCTGTTGAGTTTTTTTTCTATAGGAGTGGTTTTGTGAAGAATCTGAATTCAAAGGACATTGCTTTGTGGTTCGGTTGAAAACTAGATTCTTGATTGATTAGGGAAAATGAGTTATTTCAAGAAGCATAATTTTAGCTTTTAGCTTTATCATTGTTGTATTTAAGATATAATTTATCATAGAATTTGAGGTTATGTGGTTGTCTGATTTATTGTTTCTTTTGTAATGTTACAGATGGGAAGTAAACAGTTGTGGCTATCATGGAGATGATGGGATATCTGTATCGTGAACAGTGAAAAGGTGAATTCTTTGGTCCAACTTATACAAAGGATGATACCATTGGTGGTGGTATAAACTACGCTACGTAAGTGATCTTTTTTACGTAAGAAAGAAAATTGTTTCATGTATTTTTGCTATTTTCTATTGCACTTTGGGTTTCTCTGTTTGCATCTGCTTTGTTACATCTTTGATTACTTCTCTAATGCCAGTAAAAACGGAGCTCTTATTGGGTCAATCCCTTAGGGCATAAAGGGTGAATTGTTCCCTACTGTATATAGCCGAAATAAAGAGTATGTTCTCACTTACTCTTTGATGATTAATACCAATGCCATCATGTATCTCCTCTGCTGGCTGCTTGCATATTGAGTTCCACAGTAGAAGTACTTACACGTGCGTTTGTTCTGGATTTTTTTTGCAGGGTTAATGTCAATTTTGGGAAGAATAAGTTTGCTTTCGATATTAAGGTAAGAGAAGCACCTTTTAAAAAATTGTATATTAGTAAGAGTTGGTAGGTATTGTAACTTTATATTAAAGTGGGGATGCTATAACAAGGGGTTACAAAATCTATGGCAGTGATTTCTCTTGGTACACATCGATATTGTTCCTGTGTGGTCAAACCTCAACCACTTGGACCTTCGAATTATATATGTACATATCTGTAAATGAAATAGGACATGGTAGTATATGTCTTGACTTTCCCCTTCTCTCTCTGCATTATTATGGTTATGAAGCTGCAGAGAGGAATAAGCAACAATTGGATATCGAAAAAACATCAGTACCTCCAAACGTTGGTTATGGGTGAGTACACTCCTTCCCAGCAGTAACAGATCATGTACTTTGTTAACTAATTTGCAATTCTTGGTATTCTTATGGACTGTGGTTTAGTGATAAGCTTTCTGCTTTATCTAAAGATTTATTTTCTTAATCATTAGGCTTGTAAAGACCTACTTGCTACACTATGGGTATGAGGAGACACTCAATGCTTTCAACCATGCTACTAAAAGTATGATTCCTCCAATCAATATAAATCAAGACAATGCTATTGATGAAGATGATTCATCATATGCTTTGCAACAGAGAAAGACTCTTAGGTATTGAACTCGTTCTAATGTGCATAAAATCTTACTGGCTACAGTTTAACAAATAAGATCTGCCCTCTTTGGTTCCTATTAAAAACCAAACTAAATTACTGCTTTGTTTGGTTAGTTTTGACTTACTACTACTTTTTGGTTCCTATTAAAAACCAAACTTAACTACTGTTCGCACTTTCTTTTGAATAGCTTGTTAGGAATGGTGATATTGATGTTGCGCTGGCTAAACTCCGGGAATTGTATCCACAAATTGTACAGGTGAACTGAGATTTTGTTATCTTACAGTTTATGTCATATTGTTAAGATATTCCACTTCGTAGGATTGAGTATGAAGTCTTACCCATCTGTACTTACTGCAGGACGATAAATCAGTAGTTTGTTTCCTCCTGCACTGTCAGAAGTTTATTGAATTAGTACGGGTATGCTCTTCATTCCTTATCCATTTATGTACGGGCAGACTCGAATTAGCTAAATTTGTTGGGTTAGATGGATTTTAAGATATAGTCGAGGTACTGATGACTCCTTCAACATTAATCCTTCTTCTCTTTCAAGCAAGATCTGGTTTCTTTCTACCAATATATATATATATATATATATATATATATATATAACCGGGTTCAGAACAGAGTGTGTATATATGTTGCTGGTCTCTTATGAACTCGATTTTTGTGTTGATTTCTTCAGGACATCTTTGCTTTGTTCGTTTAAAATAGCCTGAGGAATCATCGGTCAAATACTTCTTTGAAGACACACAGGAGGAGCTAGTGGCTGATGCAGTGAATGCAGCGATTCTATCAACAAATCCAAATAAGAAAGGTTTGCAGAAGCTGGGTCACTTGCATTCCCACCTTGAGAAACTGCTTAGACAGTTAACTGTGTGCTGTTTAGAAAGGGGGACACTGAATGGAGACCAAGGCAAAACATTTCGGCTTCACCATGTTCTTAACAACAGTACGAGACGAAGAAAGCAGGTTTAGCCGCACATATCTTTGAAAACTCTCTGGTTTGTTTGATTGTTCATACCTGTGTGATATTATGTTGAACTTTTGATGTGGCTCCGGGTCCTTCAAGCTGGAAGTTTCTTCTTCAAGGGTTGATCCAAATATGGAGCTGAGAATTGGAGAGATTCTCAATCTAACCTTCAGCTGAAAGATGGATAGAAGCGGATGTTTGGTGGTAAGAAACCTAAAGAGATACTCGATCTAGGTTCTAACAATGGAGTGAAAGTGGATTGATGTGGTGAACCACAAGAAGTGTTAAAGCTTCTTGATACAACCAGAACTTCAACACCGAGCTAGGCTTCTAGGTATGAAGGGTTTTGATTTCTAAAAGCTGTCTAAAACCATTTACAAGGGTTTTAGGCCTTTATATGAGGCACCTTTAGGTCTGAAAAAGATAATTACATATTGGTTCAATTCTCTAACATCCTCCTAAATTTGACCCCAAAAGAATTTAAAACACTTAGAATTATTTCAAGAAGAAAAGAAGAGTTTATTGGTGAGTTGTCTTCTAGATGGATATGATCTTCATTTCCTTGCTTTCCTAGATTGTCATGGAGTATTTCCAAGCTGAATAACAAATGAGATAAGTGAAGATGCACTAGATTTTGCTGTTTCGTTAAAACCCTTCCAGTAAACCCAATGAGACAAACCTGAAGTAGGAAAAAGAGTACAGGTCCTTCTAATGACTTAAGTGTGTCTTCACACTTATGTGATGGTTAAGACACACTGACCTTGCTTCCCAAAGCTGGTACTAGTCCAAGAGCTTCAAAGGTGGGTAAGAAGCTCTTGAATGATCTAGATGGCCAGGTGAGCTCGAGCTTAATCCTTGGATGTCTTCTTCATGCTTCACGGCTCGTTGGTTTCTAGAGATGATTAGACGTGGATTCCAATTAGGGTTAGGGTCTAGCCGTATAGAGAATCCTATGGAGACTCAATCCTTTGTGCATGTGTGCTCTCGTCCTTCTTCCGTATGGGCCAAGGCTGGGAGCCCATCAACTTTCCTTTCTGTAAAAGCAGTTAAAAAGAAGAAAAAAAAAAAAATTTCCAAAGTTTAGATATTGGGGTTTGCATTAGATGTTTCAAAATTAAGTTTGTTCAACATTCATTATTTTATACCAAAGGACGTCTCTTGTGAATTTTAGAGCTTATTCCTCTTCTGCTTCTCACACTCTTTCTTAAGATTCTAAATCAAAACGACGACCACAGTTTTTTGAGGGTGGAGAAGAAGTTTGATTGAGATTTTTCCATATTTTGATTAATATTAATATTCATTTGATGAAGTACGTTAATCTTTTGGGCATTGAGAAGTGAAAAATGAGAACTATTTTGAACACCAAGTATTTTTTGGTTTTTTCAGGTATATTTTTAAGTATCCATATTTTCCCAAGTATCTTCTTTTATATTGTAATTAATCAATAAACATAGGTTGCTATATAGTGCAATTAATCTAATAATTACATGGGTTTTCATGTTATTGTAGTAATTTTGAATGAAAAGTAGTTAAGGGAAAATCAACAAAAGAATGTAAAAACGTCTAGGAAAAAAGAAAGTAAGAAATGAAAAAGAAAACACTTACAAAATCATAATAGTATTTCATAGCAAAGAATGGAAAAAATTTAAATCATGTTAAAAAACATATTTGCCCTCTCATTACCTATACATCATCTACTCATCTTTTCTCTTTCTCTTCATTGCAACAACAATTCCAGATTATCATTTTCAGACTTTTTTTTTAAATTGGTTAAATCATAAATATTTATTCTTTTATTTTTTAAATTGGTTTGAATTTTTCGATTATAATGCACTCAGTAATCTCTATAATTTTGGAATTCGATTTTAACGCTTCATGGTCCTTCTAATGAATTAAGGTGTCTTCACACTTGTGTGATAGTGAAGACACACTGACATTGTTTCCCAAAGCTGGTACTAGTCTAAGAGTTTCAAAGGTGGGTGAGAAGCTCTCGAATGATCCGGATGGCCGGGTGAGCTTGAGCTTGATCATTGGATGTCTTCTTCATACTTCACGGTTTGTTGGCTTCTAGATATGATTAGACGTGAACTCCAATTAGGTTTAGGGTCTGGCTGTATAGAGAATCTTTTGGAGACCCAATCCATTGTGCATGCGCGTTCTCGTCATTCTTTAGTAGGCGCCAAGGCTGGGGGCCCCTCATCCCCTCCCTCTTCTTGAGGTTTTGTCCTCAAAACTTTCCCACGCCCTATACATAAATGAAACAACTCAGCAGCATCAAAGAAGGCATAAATATTGATCTTACCTAGAAGTTCCAGCCAGTGTGCTTTGTTGCGGATGCTCTCTAAACTCTTCAACGGGCTGGCTTCTCTTAGTGCTACTTGTTGTGTTGACTCACTGGACTGATCGGGCTGACACACACGCATTCCTGGATCAAAAGGAAATCCTCTGAGGATCAGAAGAAAAACCTAGAAAATTTGGTTTACCTTTTATACCATGTCAAGAAAGCCAAACTATAAAGGTTTTCTTATTTGACAAGTAGAGAAGGCTATGCCTTATATACACTTTTGATTATACCTAAACACAAGATATAAATTACCAAATTATACATAGATAATTTATATTGACAAGTTAAGTCCATAACTCTCCCTGAAGGACACTAGTCTTGTACATGTCCTACGCCAAAACATTTAGTTGATCTGTATCAAGAATCACAAAAGGCAAAAAAAAAAGGTGAAACCAACTTCATATGTGGCAAATCCGGACCTTCTTTCGATGGCTTAAATAATGATAAACATCTCGATATTGCAGATTTCATAGTTGATCCTGAAGGTATCAACGAAAAACAAAACGACTAAGATTTTCTTTTAGAAGAAAGTATGACATGATGTATAAATAGTTGTGTTTGTTAATTTTTTTTTCTTTTAAAGAAAAATAAAACCGAGAACCTAATTTTTAATAGTGTTTTCTTGTACTTTTATTTTCATTTTGTTGTAATATAGTTTTTATTGTAGTATAAACTTTTTGTTATATTAACGCATCTTTTATGAATATTTCTAAATTCAGAAAATGTCAAATTTTGAGATCGAGGATGGAGATATATGTTTGGCAGATAGTGTTACAACTCACGCAATACTTAAAGATAAAAAATATTTCTCCTCCCTTAAAATAAAAGATTCCACTGGAAGTGTGAATACTATATATGGTAATGCAAAAATTATTATATGCTCCAGAAGAGTTGGTTTTTCGATGGTAAGGGGAACAAAATTTGAAATAGATGATGCATTATATTCCCCAAAATTTTACAGAAATTTGTTAAGTTTCAGAGATATCCACATAAATGGATATCACATAGAAACTATAAATAAAAATGGCATTGAATATCTTTGCATCACATCGGTTATCTTGGAAAGAAAATGCATATTAGAAGAGCTACCGGCTTTATCCTCCAGAATATATTCACAAAAATAAATATGACTGAATCATATGTTACAGTAAACCCGAAGTTTACAAGTACATTCAAAGTATGGCATGAATGTTTAGGGCACCCAGGTTCAGTCATGATGCAAAAAATTGTGGAAAATTCAAATGGCCATTCACTGAAAAACCAGAAGATTTTTCAATCGAAAGAATTTTCATGTAATGCTTATTCTCAAAGAAAACTAATAACTCGGTCATCACCAGCCAAAATCGACAATGAATTTCTAATACATTATAGAGAATAATGGTGACATATGTGGTTCTATCCACCCATCATGTGGGGCGTTTGGATATTTTATGGTATTGATTGATGCATCTAGTAGATGGCTACATGTGTGTCTATTGAAGACACACAATACGATTTTCACAAGATTTATTGCTTAGATAATCAGGTTGAGAGAACAATTCCCTGATTATACAATAAAGAAAATAAGACTTGATAATGTTGGTAAATTCACTTCAGAAACTTTCAATGACTATTGTATGTCATTAGGAATTGATGTTGAGCATCTGGTTTCTCATATTTATACACAGAATGGCATGGCTGATCTTTGATTAAACGGTTGTAACTCATTGCTAGACCGTTAATATTGAGAAAAAGATCCCAATTTCGATATGGGGTCATGAAATTTTGTATGTTGCGGCACTAATTCAAATACGGCAAAGTGCATATCATAAATATTCCTCTTTACAATTAACATCTAGTCAAGAGCCTAATGTATCCCATCTACGTGTTTTTTGGTGTGCAATTTATGTTCCTATAGTCCCACCGCAAAGAACAAAAATGGGATTGAGAATATATATCGGGTATACATCACCAAGTATAATTCGGTATCTTGAACCACAAACTTTGTGATATGTTTACAACACGTTTTGCCGATTGCCATTTTAATGAAGATGAATTTCCAGCGTTAGGGGGAAGAACTAAAGAAGTTCCAAAAGATATTACATGGTGCACACCGTTTTATTGTACCTTGATCCTCCTACGAAACAACGTGAAGTAGAAGTTCATAAAATTCTACATTTACAAAATATGGCAAATCAGCTACCAGATTCGTTCACTGATACAAAAGGGTGACAAAATCATATATACCCGCTACGAATATTCCATCAAGAATCAGTATTCCGGAAGAACAAACTGATGGAAAATAGAAAATGAAGCAAAAGTTTAGTTGAAAAGGGGAGGCCAATGTGATCAAAAGATAAAATCCCCATAAGAAAAAGAAATTGGGAGAACTGAATGAGAAGGATCCAGAAGAACAACATACAAAGAAAAGTCCTGAAGATAAAATGACATAGAAAAATGTGAGATCTCCGTTAACTATGCCCAAATGGAAAATTTTGGGTTAGAAGTGAGATAGAAGATGTTGATGGAATTTTTTCATTCTTTGTATCCGAAAAATTGATTATGAAAGTGATGATTCAGATCCAAGATCCATATCGGAATGCCAGAAAAGATCGGATTTGGAGAAATGGAAAATGGCCATGAAAACTGAATTAAACTCCCTTAATAAAAGAATTATCTTTGAACCTATTGTCATAACACTAGAACATGTAAAACTCGTTAGGTACAAATGGGTTTTCGTGCGAAAAAATTGAAAAAAATGAGGTAACAAGATATAAAGCCCGACTTGATGCCCAATGATTTTTTCAAAAGACTGGGAATTGATTATGAAGAAACATATTCTCCGGTTATGGATGCAATTGCCTTTTGTTTTTTAATGACCTTAGCAACATAAAAAAATCTAGAAATGTATCTAATGGATGTTGTGACAGCATATCTATATGGATCACTTGATAATGATATGTTCATGAAAATTCCAGAAGGATTGAAAATGCATGAAGCATTAAGTTATACATCTAAAAGAAATATGTGCGGTCAAATTACAGCGGTCACTTTGCGGATTAAAACAATCCGGACGCATGTGGTAGAATCGCTTAAATGAATATTTGTTAAGAAAATAATATACCAACAATGCGATATGCCCTTACGTATTTATTAAGAAATCTTTATCTGAATTTATGATCATTAATGTATATGTTGATGACCTGAACATTATTGGAACTTAAAAGGAGATTAATGATGCAAGAACTCATATGAAAGAAGAGTTTGAAATGAAAGATCTTGGACAAACAAAATTTTGTATTGGACTCCAGATTGAGCATATTTCAAATGAAATTTTTATAATCAATTAAATTATACAAAAAGGAAATCTTTTTAGTACCCCCAATGGTCAATAGATCGTTTGATGTTGACAAATAACCATTTCGACCTTGTGAAGATAACGAAGAAGGGTTAGATCCTGAAATACTTTATATGAGCGATATTTGTGGACTTATGTATCTTGCAAATTGTGCACGACCACATATAGAATTCACTACAAATCTACTTGCAAGATACAGTTCCTCTCCTACGTGCAGACACTGTAATGGAATAAAACATATTTTTTGTTTTCTTTATGGAACAATTGACTTAGGATTGTTTTACCCTAGAAACTCCAATTTTGATTTAGTTGGTTTTGCAGATGTAGGTTATTTATCAGATCCACATAAAATCCGATGCAAACCAGATATGTTTTCACAGTTGGAGGTACAACAATCTCTTGGCGTTCCCCAAAGCAAACTTTCGTTGCTACTTCCACAAATCATGCATAGACCATTGCATTTCACGAAATATGTATAGAATGTGTGTGGCTCAAATCTATGACTCAACATATACAAGAGTCAAGCGACATAGTCATTAATAAGGAGCCAACAAATTGTTTGAAGACAATGATGCATGTGTCGACCAACTCAAAGAAGGTTATAACAAGAGCAACAGAATGAAACATATTCCCCCAAATTTTTTCTCCTACACACGAGAACTCGAGAATAATCAAGAAGTGAATATCCAATATATTCGTTCAAATGACAATGCAGCTGATATATTCACAAAAACGCTTCCTACTACAATATTCACAAAATACATTCATAGCATCGGGAAGCGTCATCTACACAATTTATTAATAAAAGATTATATCCATCATTTCAAGGGTAGATTACATTACTGTACTTTTTTTTCTTTGTCATAGTTTTTGTCCCACAAAATTTTTCTATGATAAGATTTTTAACAAAGCAGTACATAATATACTAATATTTAGGCCTGGGCAATCAGAAAATTCAGTTCAGTTTGGTTCGGAAGTTCAGATGTTCAGGTTGTTCGGGTTGAAGAAAGCATTTTCGAATTGAACCGATCAGACAATTCGGTTCGGTTTGGTGTAAATTTTTTCGGTTCAGTTTGGATCTCTTAATGATTGCGGTGTTCGAATTTAAACCAAAAATTTAATTCGGTTCGTTTTAGAGTATAAAACACTGAAATTTTCCTAATAATTTCAGGTTACTTCAGTTTTCTTCGGTTTATTTTGGTTTATTTGGTTTACTTCAGTCTAAGTTAAATCAATACATGTAAAACAACAAAAAAGCTTAGCAGTTCATATAAATACTCGTTCCTGGGCACGATGATGACGATAAGATCAAAGTAAACACAAAACATCTAAAAACCAAAAAATAGTATCAATGAAAACACCAACACAACAAAAGTTTGAAATTTGCTAAAAAGTGCTTGAAGTAAACAAGTTTTCTTTAGCATATCTCTGCATCAGTTTTCTTCGGTTTATTTTGGTTTATTTGGTTTACTTCAGTCTAAGTTAAATCAATACATGTAAAACAACAAAAAAGCTTAGCAGTTCATATAAATACTCGTTCCTGGGCACGATGATGACGATAAGATCAAAGTAAACACAAAACATCTAAAAACCAAAAAATAGTATCAATGAAAACACCAACACAACAAAAGTTTGAAATTTGCTAAAAAGTGCTTGAAGTAAACAAGTTTTCTTTAGCATATCTCTGCATCAGTGGTTGCGGCAATCATATGCAAAGATATCAAAAAAAACAAATGAGCCTATCAAAGCTGAAAAATTCCTAATAGCATAAACATATAGTATCATACTCCAGTTACAATATCATAAGAAACGTAAACATCTATGAAGCCATACAAATGCTCCAATGAGAAACAAAATAAAACAAGCAGTCTCTTACATAGTAGTTGGCTTAAAAACAAAATAAACAAGTTCATACTTGGAGTTGGAGATATTTAAGCAAAAGGATAGAAATCCGAGGAGTTTGCTTGAATTCCTTCAAGTAACTGAAACTTATAAACAATTGTAGATTCACTATAATCCTAATATTCTCAGACATTTTGTTTCAACCTGAAAGTTTCAGTGAAACTTACACTATTGCTTACTAGCAACTTGGAGACATTTAAGGATTTAAGCAGGAACTTACTGCCCTAATTGTCTCTCTGAATCTGTAAATAGAAATTAAGTCATTAATATTCATCAAAAAAATTCAAAATTCAAAAAACTTGAGAGAACTTACCAAGTGATTCATGGAAATCAAGTTCCTCTAACATCTGTGAGGTTTCTCGGTCTTCACAGACGCTCTTAGCCATTGTTGTGTGTATATGAGTGCTTCAATCATATATGGAGTCAAAGAGCTCCTATATGGATCCAATATTCTACTACTTGTGCTAAAAGCTGATTCAGAAGCAAGTGTAGACACTTGAATAGGTAGAACATCTCTAGCTAATTTTGCCAAGACCCGATATTTTGGTGTGTTCTTCTTCCACCAAGACAAAACATCATAATTCATTCCTAGATTGTTACTCACTTAAAGCTCTACTTTTTTCATCAAGTACATTTCCAACTCACTACTATCTTCTTCTGTTCCTTTCTCATTAACCATCTGAGTATACAAAAAATTCATGCTCTTATAACCATCTTCATCGTCTGATAGATATGACTGAAAACTTGATGCAGGAACTTCAGAGGCACTAGTAGTGTTTGCAGCATCATCAAATGACTTCACAAGTATGTTGTTTTCCTCATACAAGTTCCTTAAAATAGTTTGCACTGATTCTTTAGCTGGGATATTTTCTGTAGTATCCTTACCGTAGATGGAGTCAAAACAGAGTGATACAAATTGCATCTTTCGCTGCGGGTCCAACACACTAGCAGCTATTACTAATCTATCCATATTAGACAACCCATCCCAATAATTGTTGAACTTCTCCCTCATACTTCCAGCTTTAAACCTGGCAGTTTCATCTCTGTTTCTACCCAAAGAAATCAGATTTCTTTCAATGGTGCATATCTCATTATAACATATGGTAGATGTAACTGTTGTAGAAACAAAAAATGCCAAAGTACACTTGTGAAAGATCTTGAGAAATTTAACCAACCTTTCCACTTCATCCAAGTACTTGAAGATGGAGGTTCAATCCTTTTTCTGCCACTCCTATCACCATCTTGCTTTTCAAGGAAGTAATCAGCATATAGTTTGTCCTCCACTGCCATCTTTTCAAAAGCCATTCTTAGTTTCAGAGCAGAAGTCAGCATTAAATATGTGGAGTTCCATCTAGTACAACAATCTAAAGCCAAGCTTCCTCTGGTTAACTTTCCACTCTCCACACGTAACTCAAAGGATTTACGTGTTACATAAGAAAACCTAATATACTTGACTGCATTCCGCACAACAACAACACTTTCATTAACATGCTCCATACCATCTCGCACAATCAAATCTAGAATATGGGAACAACAACGCATATGCAGAGAGGCTCCATCTTGAATCATCCTATCACTTCCTCTCATCCTCAATGCATTTTTCACTATGTTTAGAGATCTAGTATTCCCACTAGCATTATCTACTGTGATAGTGAAGATCTTCTTAATTCCCCATTCATCTAGACACTCCAGAAGCTGAGCAGCGATTTGTACCTCCTCTATGATCAATAATTGGCCTGAAATTAATGATCCTCTTCTATAGTTGCCAATTTGCCTCAATCCAATGCGCTGTAACAACCATTAATAGATCGTGTAAACAACTATGGATCATACTTAATGGCTGTGAGATTACTAGAGCTATCACCAGTTAAGACCTTCTGATTGTTACCATCTAGCGTCATCTTGTACATACTACACCTACTAATATAACCTTTTATTGAGCTAGTTCCTACTGATACTGAGTCACAATTAAACAACTTCCCACAATAATTTCATCTGCACTGGTTGTAATCCTCTACATTCCGAGTAAAGTGCTTCCATACCTTAGACCTTGGAGGAATTAGCTTCCTTGGCTTCTTTGGAACATCAGCAGAATTAGGGTTCTTTGTCGTTGGCCTTTTGCTTTCAGCAGACGAGCGTTTGGGTCCTTCTGCAACTGTTATATCCGGTCTTTCACCAAATAAGCTTTTCTCCTCAACAGAAGGCAGAGACATCTACAAAACGTAATTCAACTATCAGCTTTTTATATAAAACATACGCAAACGCAAAATTAGCTTGAATTACCAATAAAATTAGTTCAAAGATCACAAAGAACAAGATCAAATTCGAATAAGTTAAAAACCAAACAACAGTTTCTGATCGGAGTATTATATCATACTATACCTGAATCAACAAGAGCTTGTACGTAATTTAACATTTAAAAGCATAAACTTTTTACATCAAGAGAGCAACTTTCAAGTTTGGATGCATTATACCTAAAGTTTGAATACATTATACGTAATTTAGATCATTGTATTGTCATATAATAATCTCACTTTCCCGATTCTAATCAAACTATAAATTTCACAAAATTTAAGATATAAACATTCAAACATCAATTTCTCTATTTCTAATAGAAAGAAAAAAAAACAAATGCAAAATCTCAAGACTATATGAACCTTAAATTCATAGAGTCCAAAAGAAAACATCACCGGAAGAAGATCTTAGAACCAATTTTATCATGATGATTACACATTTACATGCCATATGTAGTAAATGTACTAAAATCTCATAAATTCTCATTAAGAAACTGAAAACTTTAGTTGGTAAAGTGAAACAGCAAAACTAAGGAAGAAAACTTCTGATATAGAAACTTCTGATATGATATAATTCAACAGAAGGTAGAGACATCTATCTAGTATCTAGTTTATACCATGAAATATTCAACTTTCAGCTTTTAATATAAACATTCGCAAAGGCCAAAAGCCAAATCCGACCCCCCCTTAAACAACAGTTTCCAACCGAACCTTAAAACCCAAATTATCATTAAGTCCACATCCTATCAAAAACTAACACAAGCTCCCAAATCTATCCTACTCCCCCAGAGATCAAGAACTCCCCTTAATTTGGCACAATCTGTTCAACAAAATTCAACAGAAGGTAGAGACATCTACCATGAAAGTTCATAACCACAAAATCGCCATGAATGATGAACATAATGAAGAAAATCGCCATAAACAATGGATTTTCAGAACAAAATCGCCATAAACATTTGAGATCGAAAACTAAGAAGTAAAAAAAACTGAGATACTAAGAAAGAGTTGAGATCGATAACGAGTAAAGTAAAAAAGGATTAAGATCGAGTCGAGAACTAAGGGTTGAGACTTGAGATCGAGAACTAAAGGTTTAGATCGAGATCAAGTAAAGTAAAAAAGGGTTTAGATCGAGAACTAAAGTTACGAAACTAAGAAGGTAAAAAGACAAAGGTTGAGATCGGAGCCAAAATTACCTTTTGAATGGGTGAATCCTCTGAGATTTTTACCGAATTGTTCGCCTCGCCTCGCCGCACACGGAGGAAATAATCGAGAGAGAACAATGAGAGTGAAAAACGAATTGAATGGGTAAACAAAAGTTTAGGGTTTACCTCAAAAACAATTGATATCCAAATAGCAAACTAATATAAACCGATTACCGAATGAAATTATTGAAGCTTCCGATCGGGTCTTCAGGCGAAACGAATATGAACCAAAATGTCAAAACTCCAGTTCGGTCCGGTTCGGTAAATTCGGTCCGAAATTAACATTACTAATATTGATGGATAATTAAAAAAATAGTCAAAAATATATAAATATCCATTTAATTATATTGTAATATTTTATCGACTTACTTTAACCCCTTATGTCCATATAAAATATGTGACTTATGTAAATGTAAGAGAATAATAAGAAGAAAGAAAAATTCACTCCTTTTTCTCCATATTCTCACTTCCCTCACGTCCCATCCTGTCTCTCTTCATCTACCCTTTTTCTATTCACACATAAACGTTTATGTATTTCTTATATATCTATATATGTGGATTTATTATATATCTCACCTTATAAAATTAATAGTTCTATAACAATATGTTATATATATTTGGTCCGACCAAGTTATTTATCGTCTCTTAATCCACCATCTTCTCTTAGACCCATAATTAAATCAACTACAAAAGAAAATAACAAAGATGGCTTATAAGTAATTAAAAAAAAACTTGTTGAGATCCCCAATTTCGAATCAAGGAATTTGAAACCCGTTGCTCCTTCTCCTTCTCCGGTGATTCTCCTATCCCCTTGACGATATCAGCAAAGCTCACAGGTAAGTTTGATTTTATTTCTCAATCTCCATCGCTCTGATTTCAATCTCAACTGATTTCAGCTTCAAGGTCCAGTTTCGATCTCGCTTTGATTCTGAATTTTCTGATTCTGTTTCACAGTAGATCCTTGCTTGTTTACTCTCTCCCAAGTCTGAAATTGGTTTCTTTGTTCTTTAGCTGTTGTCTTCTCTTTCTCGCTTCCACTCTGTTTCTGTTTGATTTCAGTTGAGCTTTGAATCTCTTCTCCATGTACTGTCTTGTGTTGTGAGCTTCCTTTGGAATCAAATTCTTGCTGCAATCCGTTTTACCCACTGATTTCATAGGTAATTCTACCTTCCTTTTCTCAGTTTGTTTCTGTTTCTCTGAGAAACTTGTGCTCTTGTTAAACCTCAGTCTCTCTCTTGTTAGTGACTGAGCTGTAAACCTTATTCTCAGTCCATTTTCTTAGTTTGAAACCTTGTTGATCCCTGAACATTGGTTTCAGGCACTCTATCAACAAAAATTTATGTTTCACTAGCTGCCCATTGCTTGATTCTATATATGAACCTTGTATACATGAACTCAGTTTTGTGACTAATGTTACGAGACCCTTCTTCTTTGACTTTCTCTTCTCTCTTTGACTTTGCTTCTTCTTCTTCCTACGGACACTTCTTCTTCTTCTTCTTCTTCTTCTTCTCACTCTTCTCTTTGCCCTTTTCTTGTGCAGCAGGATTAAGCAGAGCATCAACTGACAATACGGAACTAATATAGTCTACTGTGTTAGATAGGAAGATTTTGATCGGTGGAGACGAAGATGCAAGGCGAAACTTATAGAGTCTTCTGTATCGGAACCGTCGATACGAAGCTTGATGAGCTACGTTTTCTGGCGGGATCAGTGCGTTCAAATATCAGCGCCTTCTCCAAATATTCATCTTCCAAGGTATATTAAATACGAAATTAGTTGATTTTCCTATTTTACAATAGTCTGAGCTGTTTCATTGGAATAACAGGTTGAGGTTGTCATTGTGGATGTTTCGGCGTGTACTACTCCTGATCAGAAGCAGATCGAGAATGTTACAGACTTTGCATTTGTAACAAGAGAACAACTTCTTTCATGCTATTTCGGATCGAATCAGGAGAATAAACCAGTGAAAATTCCCGATGATAGAGGCGAGGCAGTTGGTATCATGAGTAGATGTCTTGAGAATTTTCTTAGGCAAACGTGTGAGGATAATTCTCTTGCTGGAGCTATTGGCCTTGGTGGAAGCGGAGGAACATCGCTGATATCCTCCGCTTTTAGGTCTCTCCCCATTGGGATTCCCAAGGTCATTGTATCCACTGTGGCTAGTGGTCAAACGGAACCTTATGTTGGGACATCAGATTTGGTTTTAATTCCTTCTGTAGTAGATGTCTGTGGGATCAACAGTGTTAGCAGGGTGGTCTTTTCAAACGCTGGGGCTTCTTTTGCGGGTATGGTAGTCGGGAGGCTTGCGATGTTTAGAAGCTTCCCAAGTGAAAACAGGAAATGTACAGTGGGTATAACTATGTTTGGGGTAACAACTACATGTGTAAATGCAGTCCAGGAAAGATTAACAAGGGAAGGTTATGAGACACTTGTGTTTCATGCCACGGGTGTCGGTGGCAGAGCAATGGAATCTTTGGTTAAACAAGGGTTTATACAGGTTTCTATTTTTCTCCATTTCCAAGGATTTCTTTACTTATAGAGCAGTAATTAACTTGGCTTTATGATTTATGCAGTTAGTCCTAAGCTTTTGGTTCTGGCTCTGGTTGCTTTTAATGTTTCCCTACCTGTTATTTCCTTAGGGAGTAATGGATATTACAACTACCGAGGTTGCAGACCATGTAGTTGGAGGGGTGATGGCATGCGATAGTTCCCGATTTGATATTACAATAGAAAAAGGAATACCGTTGGTTTTAAGTGTAGGGGCCTTAGATATGGTGAACTTTGGTGGTAAAGATACAATACCTTCTCATTTCCAGACGAGAAAGATTCATGTTCATAACGAACAGGTGAGTAATCTGTCAGAAAAAATGTTAATTACCTTTACAAGTTGTCTTTTCTAGTAGCATATGTTCGAGTCTTTTGTTTTTGGCAGGTTTCTCTCATCCGAACAACAGCAGAAGAGAATAAAAAGTTTGCAAGATTTATTGCAGATAAACTGAACAAATCAACATCAAAAGTTAGGGTATGCCTTCCAGAGAAAGGTGTCTCTGCACTTGATGCTCCAGGGAAGCCTTTCTGTGATCCGGAAGCCACTGGCGCTCTCATAAATGAATTACAAGGGCTCATTCAAACAAATGAAGATAGACAGGTCTTCCTTATTTCCCGTGTACAACTCGCGCTTTGTTTTGCTTCATCTACTTCTAGGTATTGAACTATTGTGTGTTTTGACAGGTCAATATTTATTCACAACACATCAATGACCCTGAGTTTGCAGAGGCATTGGTTGCTTCATTTCTTGAGATTTGTCCAAAAACCTACGCACAAATCAAACCCTCTGAAACTGCGTCCACTAAACCTAGCACTGGAGAGCATGATGATGGACAGATGTCTAGGCCTGAAAAGATTCCATATAGTCCTAAAGATTTCCCTAATGCAAAACCAGGTTTCTTTTGTCCTTCCCAATCATAATGATAAATAAACTAACGACTAGATCAATTGGTAGTTCTAGTCATTTTGATGCGGATCGCTTGCATGGTGGAATTAAATAAAACTAACTTATCATAACTGACTCCAGAAACATTGGAACGAACTCAGATCATTTTGGGACGCCTGAGAGATCGAATAAAAAAGGGAATACCAATAATTGGGGGAGGTGCTGGTACGGGAATATCTGCAAAGTTTGAGGAAGCTGGTGGGATTGATTTGATAGTGATATACAACTCTGGACGTTTTCGTATGGCTGGAAGAGGATCCTTAGCAGGCTTACTTCCATTTGCTGATGCCAATGGAGTCGTGCTTGAAATGGCCAACGAAGTTTTGCCTGTCAGTTTCTTTATTCATTCCCACAATACCCAAGAAACTTGCATCTCATTCCAGTTGCTTATGTTAACTAGTCATGCATTTTCTCTCTAAGATTTGTCTTCCTATATAGAACCAACTTGCAGGTAGTGAAGGTGGTGCCTGTTCTTGCTGGGGTATGCGCAACTGATCCATTTCGACGTATGGACTATTTTCTGAAGCAGTTGGAGTCCATTGGGTTCGTTGGTGTCCAGAACTTTCCAACTGTCGGTCTCTTCGATGGTAATTTTAGACAAAATCTTGAGGAGACGGGAATGGGATATGGGTAAGCTACAAAAAGAAACCCTTTTCAAGAATCAGTTTTGTATGTAGATTGTTTAGATTTCCACATGCCAAACTTGTCCGATATTGCAGCCTGGAAGTTAAAATGATCTCAGAAGCGCATAAAATGGGGCTATTGACAACTCCATATGCTTTCAACCCTAAAGAAGGAGAAGAAATGGCGAAAGCAGGAGCTGATATTATAGTAGCACACATGGGTCTAACGACATCTGGAAATATTGGGGCTAAAACCGCAGTGTCGTTGGAAGAAAGTGTTGTTTGTGTACAAGCTATTGCAGATGCTGCTCGTAGATTCAATCCATATATCATCGTCCTCTGCCACGGAGGTATATTAACTTTTCAAGTCCAACATTCACTGTTTGATGAGAGTTTTGTTGTAGTAAGCTTTTTGTATGTAGGTCCGATATCGGGTCCAGAAGAGGCAGAGTTTGTGTTGAAAAGAACGAATGGTTGTGTCCATGGCTTCTATGGAGCATCAAGCATGGAAAGGCTACCTGTAGAGCAAGCCATAACAAGCACTGTTCAAAAATACAAGTCTATAGCGATCAAATGAAGTCAAAATAGTAACTTTTTGGCTCTTCTTGATATAATGGCATGTGTTGTGGGTGTGGCAGATGTTTCTGTTTGTTATATTCCTTGCTTTTATGTTTCGTTTTCTGTTTGACTGCATAATCATTTCCCATTACAAAAACTTGAATAAAAGATTCATAGACCAAACAAAAAGGCTCGGAGCCAACGGATCCGCAAAATCATTAGAAAGGAAGTGAATTGCTCACATGAATTCTAAAGACAAAACAACACAAAGAAACTCGCAACTTTGTGAAGAACAAAACATAATCTGATATACTAAACTGATCAAGGGTATCTTTACAAAGAGGGGAGAACTGAGCTTACATATGCTTCAAAATAATGCTATCTTAACGTTCTAAAAGTTTAAACAAAGAAACAAATGATTCAAATTTGATGCATATGGTCGTTGGACGAGATTGTGGTGTATCGGCCAAATAAGAAAATAACCGTTAGTTTGAGTCTTAAAAGCTTGTGTGCAAAGTTGTGATGTATTGGAACGTCCATGTTCTTTGAATGAGGCTCTAGAATACGCACAAGTGATAAGGAAAAGAGTCGTTGCTCAATGATCTCTTTTGGTTCCAAATATTGTAAGTAATGCCTCCGCATATTCTTTTGTGGTAAGTGGTAAGGTATACCGAGGCTTTGGTGGTAAAGCTTCTTCATCGTCTAGAGTATATCCTGGGTTAAAAGAGAATCCTCGAATGTTTCTAAAAGGTCTCTAAGTCATGGCTTCAACTTATGGTAGCTTGGATGCATGACTTTCCATATTTACACCGGGTTTTATACCTCCTTGGTTAGCTCCTAAATCAACTCGTATGGGGACTAATTTAACTCAATAAATCATCTTAAAATAGATGGTTTGCTGATGAAAGTAAAAGCCCAAAAGATTTGGTCGAACAGATTGCTTGTTGGTTAGCTTTGGGCCTTGATCCATGTACTCGGGTTTGGCCTCATGGATATCTCCTAAACCAGCTCGATCCATAAGTAGTTTTTCTCGATCAGTCTTCATAAAATAGCGTTTCCTGATATATTTTGAAGCAAAGGCTGGATTCTCGAACAGAAATGAAGTTCCTCATGATTCCTTACTTGTGGTACGTCGTTTTGGGGTCTTAATGGGGATCATGGAATCTAGTTCGAGTGAGGCATGATTTATCTCGAAGAAGCTCATATTTTGGATGGTTTCCTAGTGAATATTTGATATTAGCTTAAATTCACGAGTATATTGAGTGTTGGCTGAAGATTCTCTTCAATTCTCGTTTCCGAGTGAGAATTCTCGTTCATCTTCAGGTTGAGGTCGATCTTGATGGATTATGGCTTGACTAATCTTCTATATAGGGTTTTTTCTGATGAATATTTGATATGATTTGCTAAGTGAAACTTGATTTGGACATTGTTTCTCCATTTTGTTTGGTATCGGGTGGCACATGTAGAATAATGCCCGACCTGGGCAGCTCCTCCTTGAATCTGGTAGTGATGTCCACATCAAGATCCAAATACTCTTCAAAACGACTCTTCTTCTGTATGTTGCAATGATGTTTTGTTTATATTGACAAAAAGATTACAAGCTCTTATGTGAGCTAATTACATACATCAAAGGAAAGGGAATATGTGCCTCCTAACTTAGATAATACAGAGAATATATGCAATAAAAACTGACTGATACAAGTGGATACTAATTGGCTTACACGCCTGCTCAAGATGGGCGTAAGGAGTGAAGGCCAATCTTGTTAAAAAGTGGTATGAACCTCGCACGGGAGAGAGGTTTTGTGAGACCATCAGTAAATTGATCACTAGAGGAGACCATAGCTACACAAAGGTGACCAGCTGGAACAAAGTTCCTGATATAATGATAATCAACAGCCACATGTTTCAAGCGCAAGTGAAAAATTGGATTCACACATAGATAGGTTGCACCTATATTGTCGCAATAGATGGCTGGTGTTTTGGTGAGTATGGCCAAGTTCGTGAAGCATAGATAAAATCCACTGGATCTCTGATACTGGCACAACAACTGACTTGTACTTAGCCTTAGTTGATGAGCGAGCCACCATTTTCTGTTTTACAGAGGACCAAGAGATAATAAACTTACCAAGATAGAAAAAATTAGCACCAGTAGAGATATATTCATCTTGATCTCCTGCCCAATCCGTATCATAGTATGCATCAAGGATGACTAAGTTTGTAGCATCGAAATAGAGGCCACATGTAGAAGTGCCATAAAGATATCGAAGAACCTGCTTTGATGCCATCAAATGATCAGTCGTGGGCTCATGCATATATTGTGAAAGCTTATTTACAGCATACATAGTGTCCGGCCGAGTAAGAAGAAGGTATTAAAGACTCTCAATAATCATACGAAACTTGGATGGATCAGTAAGAGTTGTACCATCATGACAAGATAACTTGACATTGTCTGAAAGTGGTGCTGTCACAGGCTTTGCATCAAGCATATTGGTACGTTGTAGCAGATCAGTAACGTGTTTGATTAAGTCGTAAACCAACTTGAGTATGATAGACTTCAATGCCAAGAAAATAGGATAGAACACCCATATCTATGAGCGAGAATTGGTCGCTTAAGATGTTGATCAACTTCTCATCAAACTATTCTGAATTTCCTGCAATGATTATGTCATCTAGAATTAATGAGAAAGTTGCTAAGTTTATTGTACCATGCTCACAGAGCTTGCTTCAAACCGTAAATCGCCTTTGGTAGTTTACAATCTGCATCTGTAAAATCCTCATTGAAAAATCTTAGTGGTTGGACCATATATACCTCAGATAACATACCTGTAAAAAAAGGCGTTATAAACATCCAATTGTCTGAGCGGCCAGTGATAAGTAACATCAAGACTGGTGACAAGATGAATTATTGCGGCTTTGACTACCTGCCTAAAAGTTTCAACGTTGTCAATACACGGTCTTTGATGAAACCCTTCAGCCAAAACACGTGCCTTGAAGCGCTCAGTATCTCCATTGGCTAAGCGTTTGATAGTGCATATCCAATGACAGCCAAAAACAATAATTGATGAAGTTGGTTTCACTAAGTCGTAAGTACGATTTTGAATTAGTGTCAATTTGGCTGAGATTGGCTTGTCCCACCGTGGATCCTTAAGTGTTTGTGGATACATGTTGGGAATAATTGTGAGAATTGTTGGTCTGGTGGCTATTAAATTTTTTGTTGAGTTTCACAATGTTATCCGTGAGACGTGTCTTCATAGGATGGTAATTGGCTTGCTGAGGCGGTGGTAGAACTGGCGCCAGAGCCGGAGCATGTGCCTACAGAGTTAGACCCAACTTCTTTTCTTTCATTTGTGCCTACAGACAAATGTAAATGGAATAACTGATTTGTATCAGGCCCATTAAAAACAAGTGGTTCATTAACCTGATGCTTATTGTTGACAATCGGTGGTGTGCCTTCTGATGACGGTCTGGGACTTGGGAACAGTGGTGATGAAGGCTGTGTGTGTGGCTGACATGGAAAACGAGTAATTTATGGGGAATTTGGTGTTTGGATTTCAAAATTGGGTAAGGAGGATTTCAGATTTTTGCAAAATTTATATGAAACAGAATCTTCGATAAATTAGACATGCCAAGAAACATATAATTTGGCATTCTCATTATCGTAGTAGAAGTAACCAGATTGAGTGGGAGAATAACTAAAAAATCAGGTTTTGATCAGGATTGGAGCTTGTTTAAATTTGATGAATGTTTCCAAGACTTGAGATTTTTTGCGAAGAGGACACATTCATGTATATTGCGTTGTGATCAACCAAAACCATATAGTATTTGAACCCATCAATACATAGAGATGGTGATGTCCAAACATCATAGAAAATTGTATCGAGTGGTTTTCAAGATTAAAGAGAGGTTTATTCGACCTTCAAAACCACTCGATACAATTTTCTATGATGTTTGGATATCACCATCTCTATGTATTGATGGGTTCAAATACTATATGGTTTTGGTTTTATCACAAAACACAATATACATGAATGTGTCCTCTTGGCAGAAAAACTCAAGTCTTAGAAACATTCATCAAATTTAAACAAACTCTCTTTCTCTCTCTTGTGCCATTTAAGGCAAGTTTAGGGTGATTGCAAAGGCTCCTAGGGTTTTTATCTTGGAGCTCACTATGAAGGCTGCGGCACCGCCTCTGGGGGCTAACGGCATGGTGGTCGGACAGAGGGACAGGGGTGGCAACAACCTTGCCTTAAAACGATTTAACGAAGGCACTAGTACAGAGGGACGTGTCGGTGTGAGGGGTAATGGAGATGATTTTTTGTCTCTCTTGCGGATCAAAAAGTGAATGAGGGTGCGGTGGGGGTTGTGCAGTCTTTGGTTTTGCAGAAGGATCTCTTTTTTTTTCTGCAGTCTTTAGTCGAACCTCTCTCTGTTTAGGAATAAGGCATAGAACAAGTTTAGTCAAAAGCTCTGCTCACGGTATCATCACTAGGTTTGGAGGGGAGGCAGAGTTCATCGAAAGAAGGTTTAGCTATGCAGAATCCAAATTCGGCAGTCGTTGACATAGCTGCAGTTCCTGGTTCAGGCTCTGCGTTAGAAAAGAAGGCGACAAAAGCTGCAGTACCAACGAAATTCTCTCCACCTTCAGGCTCCCCTCAGAAAAAGTCTTGGGCCCAAGTTGCAGGTCGGATGTCAAAGTGTGTTACGGTCCCGGAGGAGGTCCTTGAGACTGCTCCTCCACGATGGGAGGATTTTGTAGCTAGAAGATTTGTCACAACTGCACCATACATTGCTAAATTTCACGTTATCGTAAATAAAATATGGAATCTTGGAGATAAAACGATCAAAACTTTATGCATATGTTGTCAACGCGATTACAATTAAATTTCGAATCCAAAACTCTAATGCTCGAACCCGTGTGTTGTGGCGAGGCATGTGGAACATATGCGAGATTCCGATGATTGTTTTGAAATGGACACCAATTCTCGAAGAAGCACAATCCGAACTTACCTCGTTGCCAATGTGGGTTACAATGACGAATATTCCGCCGGCTCTCTTCTCGTGGAAAGGACTCAGCTTCATTGCGAGTAATGTGGGGACTCTAATCTGAATACACGCTGATACAAAGCTGGTAAAGGTTTTCGATGAAGTCAAAGTGTTCATTGTTATTTCGCTTTCAAAGGAGTTACCGAAGAGCTACTGTTTTAAAATTTGTGAAGAGGAGGTCACAATGGCTTTTGAATACCCATGATTGCCTTTGAGGTGTGCTACATGTAGGAAATGGGGACACTCAGAGGATGGATGTCTCCTGCAATCTCGTACAAGCTCTGATCCTAAAGTCTCGAAATCACCACTTGCGAATAGCTCTGCTTCTGTTTTTACGAAACAAAGATTAACAAATGCTCACAGGAACAATTTAACATAAAGTAGTGCTCACAAAAACTTATAGGATGGATGTCTCCTGCAAGGGCGTAAAAGCTCTGAACCTACAGTCTCGAAGTCGCGACCTGCGAATAGCTCTGCATCTGTTTTTGTGAAACAGAGATCAACAGATGGTGACAGGAAAAATTCAAAACAAAGCAGAGCTCGAGTTGATGTTCCGGCTCAGCTTCAGAATCGTGAAGAAGGGGAAATCAAAGCTCCACATGATGAAGATGAGTGGAAATAAGAAAAGAAACATTCAGTGATTCATAATTGGATTAAATCAAAGAACATGTTGTTTGGAGGGTTGATGGAGACAAAGGTAACGAAGAACAAAGCTGCAGCAGTTTTAATGTCTGTGTTTCCTTGCTGGTCCATGGCCTCGAATTACGATCATAATTATTTTGGTAGGATCTGGGTTGTTTGGGATAAGAGAGTGCATCTTAGCATAGTGGCTAAAAGTGATCAGATGGTCACTTGTTCTGTTCAAATAGACCAAGCGCCAACCTTTCTTAGTACCTTTGTTTATGCATCAAACTTGGCTGAGGAGAGGCTTCATTTGTGGCACCAACAAGCACCTTCAAAATAATGTGCAAATGGGAGGAATGACGTGGCTTTGCCTTGGTGATTTCAACGATATCTTGGCTTCCTTTGAACATTCATGTACTGTCTTGACTCTTACTATTAATAGTATGTTGGCTTTTCAGGATACTGTTCGGGATTGTTTTCTTATGCATATGGCGTTTACGGGGCCACTTTTCACCTGGTGTAACAAACGGGAATCTGAGATGATTTGTAAAAAGCTGGCCCGAGTCTTGATAAATGACACATGGTTGCATACTTACCATGATTCATATACTAAGTTCGAAGCAGGAGGGTGTTCTGATCATCTACGGGGCCATGTCCTCCTCTCTAGTACATTTACAAGAGCTAAAAATCCTTTTAAGTTTCTAATGCTATTGCTAAAATGTAGGAGTTTAAGCTTATGGTGGAGGAGTACTGGAGCTTTATGGCTCCTCAAAATATGAAAGTGAGGATGACTAAGGTGAGAATGCCAATCAAGAAACAAAGTTTGGGTGGTATTGAAAACTTGAAGATAGAAGACTTGTTTGGGACAGTCGGCCACTCATACATGCTTTGGCTAACCTGACTGCTTTGGAGTGGATTTCTCGAGCCTAGATCCATCACCTAAAAAATCCAAAGGATCAAAGGTAACAGAGATATTGTTGTCAGCACACAAACGATAAACTGTAAGCAAATTGTTAGCCATACTGGGAAGATGAAACACATTATTTAACATAAGGTTCCAACTAGAAAAGGGAAGAGTAGCATAACTAGTGTTGATGATTGGAATGACGGAGCCATTTTCGATCACAACATCATCGCAACCCGCGTATGGAGAATGAAAAGCCAAGTTACCAAGATCTTTGCGACTTGTAGTGGAAAACTTAGAGTCAGAGTTTGCGACTGTTTATGTGGTTGAGTCAAAGGCTTCAATGGTTAATGTGGCATCTTCGGGTGCAGAGGCTGTTTTGGCTGTTTCAGTTATTCCAAGTCATCATGTTTTAGTATTAGGGTCTGCGGCTCCGACGGGTTTTGAAAAGGGGTCAGAGTCAGAGGTTGCTTAAGTGGTTTGGTCGGTATCAAAGGATTCAAAGGTTACTATGGTTTCTTTGGGTACAAAGGCTGAGTTGACAGTTTTAGAGGCGGGGTTGGGACTTAGGACTGTATCATATGGTTTCCAGGTTCTAGTGAATGATTTGGGTTCAGAGGTTGGTTTGGGAGTGGATGTGGTGAAGGGTTTAGTGGATGTGGGAGTAGCAACTGCTGGGGAGAAGGTTTCAGGGGCTGTGGAAGTTGCTTCTGCTGTAGAGAAAGTCTCTCGTTTGGGTTTGCCGGTGGTTTTGTCGGGAGAACCACGAAAAACATACTAGTCTGTGGTTCAAAAGGCTTCGTCGTTGTCTAAGCACGACTTGACAATTCTCTCAGAGGAAGGCAACACTTTCATTGAGGTTATTACTGGTCAAGCTCTGTTATGGGATGATTTAATTTTTGGTAAATTCCCGGAAGCAGCACCACACATTGCTAAGATTCATGTGATTGTCAATAAGATCTGGACTTATGGGAGTAAGGCTATAAGGATTGATGCTTTCGCAGTGAATTCGACAACAATTAAGTTTCAAATTCAGGACAGATTTGATCAGAGATAGAGTGCTCAGAAGAAGAATGTGGAACATAGCGGATAAACCTATGATGGTTTCGAAGTATGGTCCAGTGGTTGAAGATGATTAATCAGCTTTTCGGAAAATGTTGTTGTGGGTTACTCTCAAACAAGTTCGTCCATCTTTCTTTTCTTGGAAGGGGTTAAGCTTTTTGTCAGGTGCTGTGGATGAGCCAAAATTTCTTCACCCAGAGATAGAACTCCGTGATAAGTTCGATGAGGCAAAGGTCTTTGTGGACATCGACTTGACTAAACCATTACTAGACTCTTTTTGTTTCAAGACAAAGCAGGGTATGGTGTCTAAAGTTTGTTATTTGTACCCTTGGTTCCCTCCTAAATGCAATTCATGCTTCAAGTGGGAATACTTAAAGGAGACTTGTCGCACTAACTCTAAGGATTTTGAGAGTCCTAGAACTCTCAAACGAGGAGTGGCGGTGCTTTCAAGTAATGATATTCAGCAGTCAGTTTCAATCCCTGTAACTAAGGCTTGTGCAACAATAATTCTCTCGACTACACCAGCTGCTGGAAAATTAACAAAATTTTCTTCTCAGACTTTGGAGACACACTTGGTTAGGGGAATAGTTACACAACCAGTTCAGCCGACTCACCTCTCACATAGGGGAGACGGGAATGTTATAGTTCTCAAACCTACAACATATCCTACATGTGAAGATGCAGATGTGGGTGCAGTAGGAAAGGAGACTATTCCAGATTCTGGGAAAATTTTAACAGAAGTAGAGTCGATTAATTTTCTTTCTTCAGTAGAAGTTAATGCTAAAGCTCTCGAAGCTACAACACATCCTGCATGTAAGGATGTAGATGTGGCTGATGTAGGAGAAGAGACTATCGAGGCCTCGAAAGGTGCAGAACATAAGATTTGGGAACGAGATTCACGGAGGAAAATATTTAAAGAAAGATCGGTAAAAGAAAAACAAAGTATCTTGATTTCGCCATCCCGTTATTCAGCCTTGTCTATTGATGAGAATGAGGTTTCTAAGGAAAAAGAAGAGAGAAACAAAGGCTTAATATTCGGTGAGGTTGCGATATTGACAAACTTTTTCTCGTCTCTTAGGGGGAAAAAAGTGGCAAAGAGGTTGTTGGTACCATGCAGAAATTGGTTGTATCGGAGAAAATAAAGGAAAATTTTGGATACATGTCTAAAACAAGAAGGTCAAAACCGGACGTACCACAATGTCAATTTCTCCCTCGCACCTAAAAAAAACATTGATTACAACATTTTGACTCAATCCGCTAGGGACCTCCCTAAGGATCAGAGTGTTAGGTCCACCTCCAACTGATTTTTATGTCCAGTTTCTTTTGAAATGTTCGTAGTTTCAACAAAAGGTCTAAACATTCAGTGGTTCGAGACTGGATTTTAATGGGTAAATTTCAGTTTGGTTGTTTGCTTGAGACAAGGGTGAAGGAATGCAGAGCGGAGAATATTGTTAAGGTTGTATTTCAAGGTTGGTATTTCCTTTCAAATTACAACTCCCATCGATTAGATTGGATATGGGTAGTATGGAGTCTGAATACTCTAGTCACGCCTTGTTTTACGAGTAGCCAGATGATTACTTGTTTAGTTCTGATGGAGGGGATAGATACAAAAATTTTGTGCTCGTTTATTTATGCAGCGAATTCGGTTGAAGAAAGAAAAACGTTGTGGGAGGATTTGAGAAACCATCATGATTTGCCTTTGTTTAGAAATAAACCATGTATGATTTATGGTGATTTTAATGAAATTCTAAGATGTGAGGAGCATTCGGTTCATGATTTATCCCCCGTAGTGCCGGTGGGAATGAGAGATTTTCAAGATGTGGTACAATATTGTTCTTTGATGGATATACAGTCTCATGGGCCGTTGTTTACGTGGTGTAATAAAATAGAAGGCGATCAGCTTATTTGCAAAAAGTTAAATAGGATTTAGGTGAATGATAAATTCATAGTTGAGTGTCAACAATCTTATGGAGTATTTGAAGTTGGGGGTGCTCTGATCATTTAAGATGCATAATTATGATACAACCGGATAAGCCTCATATTCGAAAGTCTTTCAAGTTCGTTAATGCTTTGGCTACGGATCAGGGGTTTTTAAGAATGACGAGGGAGTATTGGGATGATACAAAACCACTTCATCATTCGACTTTAGCAATTTATTGGTTCTCCAAAAAATTAAAGGCGCTGAAACCAAAAATCAAAGATATGAGTAAGGATCGTTATGGGGATTTAACAAAGAAAGCTTTTGAGGAGCTTTGTTAATGTCAGCTAGTCACTCTGAATAATCCAGAAATGGTAATGAGAAGTGAAGCTGCAACTTATAAATGTTGGCTACATGTTTCGGGTTTGGAAGAAAATTTGTTGAAGCAAAAATCAAAGCTCCATTGGTTGAACGTTGGAGATGGAAACAATAAATTTTTCTATAATGTTGTAAAATCAAGGGAGATGAGGAATGCGATAAAAGAAATAAAATGTGTTGATGGTACCATAGTGGAGACTCAAGAGGAGATAAAGAAGGTGGTTAAGACTTATTTTCATGAATTCTTGGCTTTCATACCGCCTAACTATATGGGTATATCAGATGTGGAGTTACAGATTTTATTACTATATTGTTGTTCTGATATGGGTATATCAGAAGCTAGTAAGATCAGTCACTGACGACGAGATAAAAAAGGTTTTGTTTCTCATGCCTACTAATAAGAGGTCTGGGCCAGAGGATACATAGTGGAGTTTTTAAAAGAAGGTTGGTCAATATTTGGAAAGGATTTTGTCATGGTGGTTCAATCTTTTTTTCCAGTTCGGGTTTATTCCGAAAGGATTAAATACCACCATAATTTCCTTGATACCTAAGAAGAAAAAATCAAAGAACTTGAAGGATCACCGACCTATCTCTTGCTGCAACGTCATATATAAGGTAATATCAAAGATCTTAGCTAATAGACTCAAAGTTATTCTCCCGGATTTCATCTCGCCGAATCAGTTTGCTTTTGTAAAGAATCGATTGTTGATGGAAAATGTTCTTTTGGCTTTTGAAGTGGTAAAGGATTATCATAAGGAAAACATATCACCTCACAGTGCAATAAAGTTAGACATCTCGAAGGCATTTGATTCGGTTCAATGGCATTTCCTTATAGTCACTCTCTCATCTTTGAATCTTCCATATAAATTCATTAAATGGATTGAGTTTTGTGTCACTACAGACTAGTTTTCAGTCCAAGTAAATGGAGAGATGGCTGGGTTATTTTGAAGTGAAAGGGGTCCCCGGCAAGGTTGCTCTTTATCTCCCTATTTGTTTGTTATTTGCATGCATGTGATGTCAACCATTATCGACAAGGCTGCGCTAAAAAATTATATTGCTTGCCACCCTCGGTGTAAGAATCTCAAGCTAAACTCACTTATGTTTTGCAGATGATTTGTTGGTGTTCATCGATGGGACGAAAATATATATAGAGGGTGTTTTAAAGATTTTTGAGAAATTCACATAATCTCTGGGTTGAAAATGAGTCGAGAGAAATCGATGATATACATGGCAGGGGTTAGAGAAAGGGATAAGGAGCTGATTCTACATGCTTTCCCTTTTGAATCAGGTGCTTTACCGGTAAGATTTCTCGGATTACCGCTTTTATCTTGGAGAATGACAACAAGTGACTACACTCCGCATGTAGAAAGGATTTGCGAGAGAATAGGTAGTTGGACAGTAAGACATTTATCTTTTGCGGGACGTTTGCGGCTTATAAACTCAGTAATTCATACTCTTACAAACCTTTGGATGTCGGCTTTCCAAATACCGAGTGCATGTATTACGGAGATTGATAGCTTATGCTCGGCTTTCGTTTGGTCTGGTCCCAAGTTGAATTCAAAAAATTCTAATGTGGTATGGACAGATGTATGTGTGCCTAAAGATGAGGGAGGTCTTGGTTTAAGATCATTGAAAGAGGCGAATAAGGTTACCTATTTAAAACTGATGTGGCGAATTTTATCTTCAAATTCTTTGTGAGTTCAATGGTTCGGTTATATTTGTTATAGAATGGCTTCTTTTGGTCTATTAGTGAGACATCATCGCTAGGATCTTGCATATGGAAGATAATTCTAAAGTATCGATTAATAGCTGTGGATTTTGTTAAAGTGGAGGTTCTTAATGGACGAAGTGTCTCTTTTTGGTATGACAATTGGTCACGACTTGAAAAATTAATATCAATAAAGAGGCATACATGCCACGGTGGCTGAAGCAATAACTTCTCATAGGGGAAGGCGACACAGGTTAAACCATTTTAATCTACTACAAAATGCTCTGGAAGGCATCCGCATGAACGGTTTGATAGTGGAGGAGGACAAAATTCTTTGGAGAGGTAAAAGGACATATTTAAAGCCATTTTTAGCACAAGGGAGACATAGGAAGCCATGCGAAACAACAAGGTAAAGGTGGACCGGTATAAAGGTATTTGTTTTTCCTAAGTAACTCCGAAATATTCTCGCTTAGCATGGTTTGCGATAAGAAACATATTGACAACAGGTGATAGGATGCTAAGCTGGAATATGGGAGTCAACCCCGCTTCTGTTTTTTGTCAAGAACCACTAGAAACTCGGAACCATTTATTTTTCATCTGTCCATTCTCAAGGGATATATGGTTCAACCTTATGAATAAACTGCTCGCAAGAAGGTTTAATTTGGTTTGGGATATGGTTTTAAAGCTCCTCATGGATAAGGGACTGAAAAGGAACAACAATTCTTGTTAAGATATGTTTTCCAGCTTGCAATCCATTCAATATGGAAGGATAGAAACAGAAGATGACATGGCGAAGTCCCATAACTTTTGCCCCCGTTGTTAAGGTTGTTGGATAAACAAATTCGAAAAAGGCTATCTTCCATATGATAATAAAGGGATAGAAGACAAGATAGGTGTATGGAGATTGGTTCACATCAAGATAAGAAAGGATGACTCTCTTCTCAAGCTTGTCAACAAAAAATTTCAATTTTTCACAAAAAAATTCATATCATTCAAAAATTGGCATGTACTTTTTTTTCAAAAACTGGTTTTATCCCAATTAGAATTTCTAATTTTGAATTTTAACGAAGCAACCATTTTTTTTATATTCAAAAATTTATTTCTTTTGATTCTAATTTTTAGGTCAAAAAACAAATGCATTTTTGTAAAAAAGAGTTAATATAATTTTACATTATATTCAAAAAAACACATGCTTAACGATGTTCATATTATTTAATTTGGGAATGGGGTTTGCATCACTTTAGAGGAAACAAAACCAGTTCATCGTAAATTGATTGACGTAAGTTAAAACTCGACGAATTCGCCATAATTTTGTTTAGTACCAAAAATTATCATAAACTTGCCTAGTACCAAAGAGTCGACATAAATTTGTCGTAAATTTTCGGAATACTTAACAATGAAATACCAATTAATTTGAATTTTTAATTATAAAATAAAATTAATGATATATTTTTAAAAAGTTAATAATGGAATTTAATAGAAATAGATATTTAAGATTTAATAATAAATTAAAATTAAATAGTAAATTACCAAAATAAAATACAAAATAACAAAAATATTTTTCGAACGAAATAAAAACCTAGTTATCTAGATCTATGTTAAAACCATCGAACAATGGTAGTTTGACATCAGCAGCTACTCTTTGGGACAACCGATGCGCTTCTGTCAAATCTTTGTTGGTAGCTTGTTAGCTTGTCGAAGCTGCTTCCACCGCTTCGACGCTTTTCTTGCAAAAATGTCGCTATATCAGGGTTGCCAATGGCCATGATCTCAGAAATAGAATCATACTCCTCTAGTTCATCCTGCACCATCTGTTGATACACTGATTGCGTCTGCAGTATCGTCATCTGACTTTCCTCTAATTAAGCTCACAATTTTATAGTTTGTTTCATGTAAAGTTGTTAAAAAATTTGCTAACTTATTATAGTTTTTGATGATTTTTATTTCTAACTTAGTATAGTTTAACTAGATTTATACATGTGCACGTTGCACGAAATTTAATTTTAAATTATTAACAATATATATATATATATATATTAAATAATATATAAAATTATATTTAAGAAAAAAAATTATTTTTATAATAACGTTTACTGAAAGAGAAGTGATTTGAAAAGAGAAAACAGAATCCTACTTTATCTAGAAGCTCATACTCTGATAGAAATATGGGGATGGATGCCTCGTGTAAAACCAATCTTGTAAGTCTTTCATCATGATACTCAGACGTTTCAACGTTGAGAGCCGATTCCGGACAGTCTTGTCTATCTCCCGAACAAGCCGGTCAATAGAAGATGGAGGCTCCCCATGTCTTCGCAAATTTTTCTCCCTCCATACGAAGTAAATGACCACTTGAAACACATACTTGACCAGAAAGTCTCGAGTCATTGTACTACCTAAAACCGAAATTGTTAGTAAAATGTTGGAGAAATGATGAGTGTACATGTGTTGTAGGATACCAGAAGTGAGTATAATTGAATATAAATATAATCATTTAATTTGTAACTTTTGTCAATTTTCTTTCAAAACTTTTTCGCTACTATTGTCATTTTTCAAGACGCATTTTTTCATGTTCTTTTAACTCTTTGACTCACATATAAAAATTAGTATTGTGAGCTAATTCTCAATTCATATCAAAATTATATTTTCATTTCCATTTTTTTATACTCTTTTGAGCCTTTTTAAAATGTTATTTTCTCAAGAAGAACAAAATAGCAGAAAATAAATTAAAAGTGGGGTAGAGAGAACGCATAATGTAATGGTGGAGACATCATCATTTATAACCTACATTGTTGCTCTCTTGATAGGAGATTCTACTTGAAGAGTTGCCATCTTTCGATTGATATATAGGGAAAAGCGTATAAGTAGATCGTCTTACCTTTTTAGTTTTGACATAAGTTATCGCTACATTGCAGGAGAACTGTCATAATCCGGAATTCTGTCAAAACAATTATGAAATATGTTTAAAAAGTTAAGAGATTACCATGAGATTTGCACTGCTGAGGACGATGACTTTAAAGTATTAACTCTAAGCCTCTGTGGCACATGCTCCACTACACTATGACTGAAAAAATAACGAACGTTAATGAACCTCCTCTTGCTTGTTTTTGAGATAATATTTTAAATTGAGAATTGAAGATTCTCTTACCTTAGTTTCTCCAATTTTCTAAACGTATCCAAAGCATTTGGGAGCATTCTGAATTCTTAACTTGGGGCAGAAATGGTAATCTTCTGTACACCACCCTGGAAAATGTTGGCTTATTAGTGATTTAACTTAAGAGTAATTGCCTTTAGTATTTTGATATATGACTATATATGGATTACATGACTATCTAACATCACCGAAGAGCACTAAGTATAATAACAATGGTAAAAAGGAGAGTTTTTCTCCTTCTAGCACCAATCACAGAAACCATTAATACATGCTAAAGAATATGTATGAAACTATCTATGTAATTGCTCACTTAGTTATGTCTAAAGGCTTACTCAGAAACCTGTAAACTTAAGCTCAATCTTGGCACCTATTCTACTCTAGTTACAGTACAACTGATTCAAAAGAGTGTGATAAGCAGGTTTTGAACTTGAACTTAAGAATTTTGGCACTACCACAAAGCATGTCAAAAAGCCTCATACCTTACAAATTTGGGTTTGCAATTAACTTCAACAAAAGAATTTTGTTCAGGAGTTTCAGGGCAAGAATGATAAGAAAGAATGCATTTTTCTTGAAAAAGAGTGTGAAATTTGAGTTCATGAGCATTATCGGCTCTAACAGCTTTGGCTACCTTGCTTGCTTTAGAGTTGTGGGTCCGCCTTCTTAAAGAAGGTTCGTGCCCGCCCCACTGTCTTATTGGTAAAGAAGAATCTTGTCTTTTCCCCCGCGCCCGGAGTACAGGAAACTCAACGGCACGCAGCAGGAAGTTCCCCAAGCCTGAACTTGTTCACTCGCTCTCTTTGCATCCATGGCTGAATTGTTAAAGCATCCAACCTAATAAAGAGGCAAGTAGGTTCGATTCCTGCTGGATGCACTTGGAACGTTCAGTTCAATCGCAGCTCACAGAATCTAAAGAGATAGCTCGTTACATTAGAAACCATGGGAGTCCACTTGAGCTTGATATCCATATGGTGTGGTCCATTGAATAACTTGCAGGTATGTCGCTTATTTCAATCGATTAAAATACTATGATGTGTGGCCTCACCTTTGTGTGTTAGATATAGAACTGTAGTGTAAGCATGTATATGAGGTTTTAAAAAAACGTATATATGAGGCAATAAACACCAAACTAATACAGAGTATAGTTCAACTGGAAAACATGCAATGTTTCTACGATATAATGTTCACATGGAAATTAAACATTGTCAAGTAAACAGCGAGACAATGTCATCTCCGATTTAAGATTCTGCCGTACCTATATTTTACATGGCCATCACAATACTGAATGAAATATTCACATCATTTAATCACACTGTCAGTTGCTTTTATTCGCAGTCATTTTTTTGGTTTTAGTGTTAAGTTTATTCACAATGATTTAATCTTATGAACTCTATTGATTCACTTGTGGATTAAATAATTAGATTTTTTAGAGAGAAAGCTTACTCAAAATTGTGTGTGAGAATAGAATCTCAACGGCAGTTGAAGGTCATATCTACTTCTACCATAGTTTAGCCACACATTTTTATGTTCCTAAGACTTGGTAAGTACATGTGGAAATCAAAGTGAGAAGCATTCTTGACTAAAAAGAGATTTGAATTGGTTCAAATTTGGTTTTTAAAAAGAGATTTGAGACACAGTTGGCTCACTTTTCTCGTTTAAATGTCGCACTTACCTCGAGATGCACTCACCCTTATAGAAAGATCTCATGCATTCGGATAAACGGTCTATTCTCCCACAAACTTTATTACTTTATCGCATAGATACACGAATTTTTGAAACGTGCTTAAAATTTCATGAATTTTAGTAAAATTTGAATTTCCATCATAAATTTATATAATCCGTTAAAAACAACAAATCCGTTAAAAACCAACAAATTCGTTACTCTTCCGTCAAAGAAAGCTGATTAGGACACCACCTCGTCCGTTAAATGACATCATTTTTGGTGTTTTTAGGTGTAATAAAAATTTATTTATATTTTTATATAATTGAAATCAATTTTAAGAAACATGTAGTAGTCCAGTGGAAAGCTATTGGTTCTATAACCAATAAGTTGTGGGTTTGAACCCTGACTTGTACAATATTTTTGTCTTACATTCAATTTTTTTTAAAATAAAAATGTAACCGGATTTTTAAAAACCGAGTTACAAAAAAAAATTGTTGATGTCTCTGAGCAGTAGCGCCGGTAACGAGGATGGAGATTCTGGCGGAGTGATGGATCTGAGTGGAGGTACGAATGATGTCTCGGATCTGTAGTGGCTACGCTCGTTTCTGATCCTAGCAAAGTCTCTTTTACTCTGGGGTCCTTCTCTGTGGCAAGCGGCGGTCTCAGCCTCTTCTTTTCTCATGTGGCTCAGCGTTGTATGGGCCCTAGATCTGTGATTTTTGCTAGGACCGGCTGGATGTTTTTCCGAATATGATCGCTCGAGGACGGTTGAAGATCTCGGAGACAGCTAGCCGACGAGCCACCGATGGAAATGCCTTAGGTCTAGCCCGTTGCTGAAGTCGTCGTCGGCGGCTCCAAGGGTTTGTGCCACGAGTGCCTGCAATCTCGTACAAGCTCTGATCCTAAAGTCTTGAAATCACCACTTGCGAATAGCTCTGCTTCTGTTTTTACGAAACAAAGATTAACAAATGCTCACAGGAACAATTTAACATAAAGTAGTGCTCACAAAAACTTATAGGATGGATGTCTCTTGTAAGGGCGTAAAAGCTCTGAACCTACAATCTCGAAGTCGCGACCTGCGAATAGCTCTGCATCTGTTTTTGTGAAACAGAGATCAACAGATGGTGACAGGAAAAATTCAAAACAAAGCAGAGCTTGAGTTGATGTTCCGGCTCAGCTTCAGAATCGTGAAGAAGGGGAAATCAAAGCTCCACATGATGAAGATGAGTGGAAAAAAATTTCTCCATCCAACGGATGAAGCTCGTCAAAGAAGAAACTAGTTTAGAGGTGAAAATAGCTATGTTTTGAAATTTTGCGACTTCCAAAGCCAGAATCTGATCTCTACGAAGCAGTGATTTCAGCAGTGATTTTGGCTCCCAAGTCTAGCGATGTTAACTCCTAGGCACCTCGAGCTGTGGAGGCCATCACAGGTGCCGAGGAAAATTCAGGATCAGCAGTGATAACAGGGGCATATGCCATTGTTGAGCGATCCTCTGTTTCTATAGACCATCAAAATGCAGACACATGTCACGTCTCTATCACCATTACCGACAAAGCAGATCTGACCTTGCTAATAGACACTCAACATGATGATCCTGGAGCCAGAGTTTATCTGCCTCGGACGTCAAAGTCGCAGAAAATAGGGACTCTTGAAAATTCAAAAACTTCTGACGGGAGCTGCTAATAGTGGCGTTGAAAGACAGAAACTCAAAAAGAAACACTAATGTCTGCTTTTTTCTGGAATATCCAAGGTTTAAATAAGAAAAGAAACATTCAGTGATTCGTAATTGGATTAAATCAAAGATCATGTTGTTTGGAGGGTTGATGGAGACAAAGGTAACGGAGAACAAAGCTGCAGCAGTTTTAATGTCTGTGTTTCTTTGCTGGTCCATGGACTCGAATTACGATCATAATTATTTTGGTAGGATATGGGTTGTTTGGGATAAGAGAGTGCATCTTAGCATAGTGGCTAAAAGTGATCAGATGGTCACTTGTTCTGTTCAAATAGACCAAGCGCCAACCTTTCTCAGTACCTTTGTTTATGCATCAAACTTGGTTGAGGAGAGGCTTCATTTGTGGCACCAACAAGCACCTTCAAAATAATGTGCAAATGGGAGGAATGACGTGGCTTTGCCTTGGTGATTTCAATGATATCTTGGCTTCCTTTGAACATTCATGTACTGTCTTGACTCTTACTATTAATAGTATGTTGGCTTTTCGGGATACTGTTCGGGATTGTTTTCTTATGGATATGGCATTTACGGGACCACTTTTCACCTGGTGTAACAAACGGGAATCTGAGATGATTTGTAAAAAGCTGGCCCGAGTCTTGATAAATGACACATGGTTGCATACTTACCATGATTCATATACTAAGTTCGAAGCAGGAGGGTGTTCTGATCATCTGCGGGGCCATGTCCTCCTCTCTAGTACATTTACTAGAGCTAAAAATCCTTTTAAGTTTCTAATGCTATTGCTAAAATGTAGGAGTTTAAGCTTATGGTGGAGGAGTACTGGAGCTTTATGGCTCTCCTATTTTTCTCTGTACCTCTTCTTTGTATAGGTTCTCAAAAAAGCTAAAGTCTCTCAAGTCGCTAATTCAGAATCTTAGTCGGGAAAAATTACATCATTTGTCCTGATGGGTAGATGAAGCTTATGAGACTCTTTGTGCTTATTAAAGCGCAACTCTTTCTCAGCAGTCTCCCAACACAAGCGTCGTCGAAGCCTTAGCCTTCACAAGATGGGACCATATGACATACCTGGAGGAGATTTTCCTTAGGCAAAAAGGTAAGCTACACTGGTTGGATGTGGGTGACAAAAACAACCACTTTTTCCACAATGCGGTCAAGGAACGACAAGCTTGGAATATGATAAGGGAATTTGTCAACCAAGATGGGGTTACTCTTACTACGAAGGAGGACATCAAATCAGAGGCCATTAGGTATTTTACAAATATTTTTACTCACCAGCCTATGGATTTTACAGGGGCTACGGCTCAGGAGCTTGAGAATCTCCTACCTTACCGCTGCTCTAAAGAAGAGCAAGGGATGCTTGTGTCTGAGTTTTTGGATGAAGAGATTAGGGGGGTCTTATTCTCCATGCCTTCAAACAAGTCTCCAGGGCTGGACGACTATACAATGTAATTTTTCAAAGCTACGTGGCTTATTATCGGAAAAGATTTCCTCGTTGCGGTCAAGTCTTTCTTTACGCATGGATTTCTTCCTAAGGGTCTAAACACCACTATTCTAGCTCTTATCCCAAAAAAGATGGACTCTACGACAATGAAGGATTATTGTCCGATCTCGTGCTGCAATGTCCTCTATAAGGTTATATCAAAGCTTCTTGCAAATCACCTAAAACGGATTCTGGATAGTTTTATCGCTCCAAATCAATCAACGTTTATTAAAGACCGATATCTCATGGAAAACATCCTCTTAGCTTTGGAACTGGTAAGGGACTACCAAAAGGAAGACATAGCTTCTCGTTGTGCTCTAAAGATCGACATTTCAAAGGTTGTGGACTCGGTCCAATAACCTTTTCTATTGGAGGTTCTCACGGTCCTCCGCCTACCACCCATTTTTATTCATTGGATCAAGTTGTGTATTACTACACTATCTTTCTCGGTCCAAGTAAATGGGGAGCTAGCAGGGTTTTTCCAGAGTTCGAGAGGTCTACGCCAAAGGTGCTCTCTTTCTCCTTATATTTTTGTTATTTGCATGAAAGTTCTATCTATGATGTTAAACAATGTAGCGGATGTAGAGAAGTTTGGCTAACCCAGGATGTCGATCCCTGGATGTTACTCACCTCTGTTTTGTAGATAATATAATGATTTTCTCAGACAGGAAACCAAGATCAGTTGCAAGTATTCTCAACATTTTCTAGGTTTTTGGCAGGTTCTCAGGCTTGCAGATAAGCCCAGAGAAATCTACTTTATTTCTTGCAGGTGTTTCACAACAACGACGCTCTAATATTGCATCTTAGTTCTCTCTGGATTTGGGGACTCTCCTGGTGAAATACTTGGGGCTCCCTCTTATCACAAAGAGAATGTCAAAATCGGACTTCCAACCCTCATCGACAAAATTCGATCTCGAATCCAATCATGGAAGCATCTTTCTCTCCTTTGGGGGTAGACTTCAGCTTCTCACTTTGGTTATTTCTAGTCTAACAAATTTCTGGACTTCTGTTTTCCGCTTGCCTAGTGCTTGTATCAGGGAAATTGAGAGAGTAAGCTCGGTTTTCTTGGGGTCGGGTCCTGACCTTAATCCCCCGTAAGGCTAAAATGGCTTGGCCGGATGTTTGTCGACCAAAAGCAGAAGGTGGTTTGGGTATTAGGTCACTCGCAGAGGCCAACAGAGTTAGTTGCTATAAGCTTATTTTGTGGATAGTTTCAGCGAGGAAATCTTTGTGGGTGAATTAGGTTAAGAAGAATTTGATTACAGCTGGTTCCTTTTGGTCTGTGAGTATGAACTCAATGGTAGGTTCCTAGATTTGGCGAAAGATCATCAAATATAGAGATCAAGCAAAAATGTTCCACAAGGTGAAGGTGAAGAGTGGTCTTGAGTGTTCTTTTTGGTTGACGACTGGTCATCTTTGGGCTAGCTGCATGAGATCCTGGGTGATAGGGGGTGCATTGATATGGGGATCAACCTTTCAGCTACGTTAGCAGAGGTCTTAGCTACACACCGGAGGAGGCAAAGGCATGGCTTTGTCCTTAATAGCATTGAGGAGGAGATCGAAAAGATTATGTCTAATAGAAGCACTGATCCAGACCTTCATTTGTGCCGTCAATCGCCTAATGTTTTTAAGCATGGGTTCTCTTCAAAAAATACATGGAACCAACTAAGAATGGTTGCTAATCCTAAGAACTGGTATCGAGGGGTGTGGTTCCCTTTGGTGACTCCAAAAAAGTTCTTCATAGTTTGGCTAGCAATTCAAAATGGCTATCTACGGGGGACCGAATGCTTCATTGGAATCAAGGGGGAAATTCAAGTTATGGTTTTTGCAACCAGGTTGTGGAATCTCGCGATCATTTTTTTTTTTTTGCAGGTTTACTTTTTTGATCTAGAATAAGCTCTCATCAGGGATTCTACAACAGCTCTCAACTCCTCACTTCGATCACATTGTGAATATCGCCTCGGACTCGGCTTTGGGGGGAACTAGCCGGTTCCTCTTAAGGTATGTCTTCCAAGCGACAGTGTATGTTATTTGGCAGAAACAAAACAGGAGACGCCACAATGAGCAGCCAAAAGACCAGGGTATCCTCATTAAATACATTGATAGGATCATGCAAAACCGGCTATCTACTCTCCAGCTACAAGGAAAGTATTTGGAGGGACTGAGAGATTGGTTCATTTTCAGGGTGTGTTGATGTTAGTTACCTTCTTTTGGTATGACAATTTATGTTTTCTTTCTATTCTTTTTCAGCTCATTGGGAAATGATGGTACTATTTTTCCTAATTATGGTTTTGTCCCAATTGGGTTTTCCGGGATTGGGTTTTAACGAGGCCATCATATCACATTTTATCTCTGAGCAGTTTTCTTTATCTCTCTTTTGTTTTGTCTTTTTTTTTTCTATGGCTCACACTTGTTGTAAAAATGGTTTTTCTTAAATATATTTTAACTTAATATTCAAAAAAAAAAAGAGGTTTGCGCAAAAGGAAGCTTATGACTTTTATTAATAGAGCGGAAATTGCAAGGTGGAGATTTATACATTGCATCGACAAAGAAAGTGAAAATTTTGAAATAGTTTGCTTCAAAATATCAAAGTGAGGATGACTAAGGTGAGAATGCCAATCAAGAAACAAAGTTTTGGTGGTATTGAAAACTTGAAGATAGAAGACTGGTTTGGGACAGTCGGCCACTCATACATGCTTTGGCTAACCTGACTGCTTTGGAGTGGATTTCCCGAGCCTAGATCCATCACCTAAAAAATCCAAAGGATCAAAGGTAACAGAGATATTGTTGTCAGCACACAAACGATAAACTGCAAGCAAATTGTTAGCCATACTGGGAACATAAAACACATTATTTAACATAAGGTTCCAACTAGAAGAAAGAAGAGTAGCATAACTGGTGTTGATGATTGGAATGACGGAGCCGTTTTCGATCACAACATCATCGCAACCCGTGTATGGAGAATGAAGAGCCAAGTTACCAAGATCTACTCTCCAGCTGCAAGGAAAGTATTTGGAGGGACTGAGAGATTGGTTCATTTTCAGGGTGTGTTGATGTTAGTTACCTTCTTTTGGTCTGACAATTTATGTTTTCATTCTAATCTTTTTTCAGCTCATTGGGAAATGATGGTACTATTTTTCCTAATTATGGTTTTGTCCCAATTGGGTTTTCCGGGATTGGGTTTTAACGAGGCCATCATATCACATTTTATCTCTGAGTAGTTTTTTTTATCTCTGAGCAGTTTTTTTTATCTCTCTCTTGTTTTGTCTTTTTTTTTTCTATGGCTCACACCTGTTGTAAAAATGGTTTTTCTTGAATATATTTTAACTTAATATTAAAAAAAAAAAAAAGAGAGGTAAAGCTTCTTCATCGTCTAGAGTATATCCTGGGTTAAAAGAGAATCTTCGAATGTTTCTAAAAGGTCTCTAAGTCATGGCTTCAACTTATGGTAACTTGGATGCATGACTTTCCATATTTACACCGGGTTTTATACCTCCTTGGTTAGCTCCTAAATCAACTCGTATGGGGACTAATTTAACTCAATAAATCATCTTAAAATAGATGGTTTGCTGATGAAAGTCAAAGCTCAAAAGATTTGCTCGAACAGATTGCTTGTTGGTTAGCTTTGGGCCTTGATCCATGTACTCGGGTTTGGCCTCATGGATATCTCCTAAACCAGCTCGATCCATAAGTAGTTTTTCTCGATCAGTCTTCATAAAATAGCTTGTTTCCTGATATATTTTGAAGCAAAGGCTGGATTCTCGAACAGAAATGAAGTTCCTCATGATTCCTTGCTTGTGGTACGTTGTTTTGGGGTCTTCATGGGGATCATGGAATCTAGTTCGAGTAAGGCATGATTTATCTCGAAGAAGCTCATATTTTGGATGGTTTCCTAGTGAATATTTGATATTAGCTTAAATGCACGAGTATATTGAGTGTTGGCTGAAGATTCTCTTCGATTCTCGTTTCCGAGTGAGAATTCTCGTTCATCTTCAGGTTGAGGTCGATCTTGATGGATTATGGCTTGCCTAATCTTCTATATAGGGTTTTTTCTGATGAATATTTGATATGATTTACTCAAGTGAAACTTGATTTGGACATTGTTTCTCTATTTTGTTTGGTATCGGGTGGCACATGTAGAATAATGCCCGACCTGGGCAGCTCCTCCTTGAATCTAGTAGTGATGTCCACATCAAGATCCAAATACTCTTCAAAACGACTCTTCTTTTGTATGTTGCAATGATGTTTTGTTTATATTGACAAAAAGATTACAAGCTCTTATGTGAGCTAATTACATACATCAAAGGAAAGGGAATATGTGCCTCCTAACTTAGATAATACAGAGAATATATGCAATAAAAACTGACTGATACTAGTGGATACTAATTGGCTTACACACCTGCTCAAGATGGGCGTAAGGAGTGAAGACCAATCTTGTTAAAAAGTGGTATGAACCTCGCACGGGAGAGAGGTTTTGTGAGACCATCAGCAAATTGATCACTAGAGGGGACCATAGCTACACAAAGGTGACCAGCTGGAACAAAGTTCCTGATATAATGATAATCAACAACCACATATTTCAAGCGAAAGTGAAAAATTGGATTCGCACATAAATAGTGATGCGACCTTAGCCACGATCCAACGAGATAAGGAGTTCTCGAAGGGTAGTTGAAGAGTTCTTCTCCCACGAATACACTTGGGAGTTGAGATGAGGGGATAATCCTTGGTGATGGCTCGGTGAAGAGACAAAGAAAGGCGGGGGAGTGAGTGACGCCACGAAGGGTTGCAGATAGCCCTTTGATAAGTCGATGATCCTTTAGCTTCACACCAAAAGGATCAATGATTCCTTAGTTTCACACCAAGAGAATTTATTTGTGATGGATGAACACACCAACACGAAAATGTTAAGAAACAAGTTTTTATTCCAAATATGGATGATTTGTTCTTAGGCTTACACACGAAATATAAAGGAAAGAGATGAGAGATTTTGAGACTAACAAGCCTAGTCTCAAGATAATTAACTCACTCGAAAAATAACAAAGCATTAAAACAAGAAAATAAAGACTAAGTTTGAACAAAGTTTGAATTCAAAAAAAGGCTCATCTTGATGCCTTGGCCGCGTGAAGAAGAAAGAAGATGGGCCTTGGTCTTTGTTTATGAATGGACAAGTCCTAGAACTACCAAGTTAACGATGGGCTATGGTGGAGTAATTCCCTTGCCTCGTTAAAAACCTTATCGAGAAAACACATTGGGATAAAAATCGATAAGGGAAAAAGAGTACAAAAGAACACTCTTCCCATGTTAACTTACTTAGCTTGTATCAATACTATGGTGGTTTGATTAGCTGTGTTGTCGACATATTGGCTCCATATGTTTTGGAGAAGTCCTCTGATGGCTTCCTTGAGCTTCTTGGTCTTTGATCAGGTCATGGGTTCTTCTAGCTCTCCTCGGTTCTGTGCTTATCCTTTAGCTCCGGTTCAAGCTACTCCTCAAGATCATGCTCCTCTTCTTGCTCTTTGTTCGAGGTGTCCTTGATGCTCCTTAGGATCACATCATCCTCTTGGTCTAGATAAACCTCATGAGGCGTCATCGGAATGAGCGGTGTCTTTCTTCCTTTAAACTCGAATGAACGTCGATTGGTAAATCCATCATGGATGACTCTACGATCAGCTGCCATGGTCTTCCTAGGAGAATGTGACCAGCTTCCATAGGCAAGACATCGCATAGGATATCATCTTCATTTTTCCCGATAACAATTGGCACTATCACTTGATGATTGACTTTCATTTCTCCACTATCATTAAGCCATTGAAGATCATACGGCTTTGGGTGCTTTGTGACGTGTAGTCCAAGCTTCTCAACCATAAGGTTGCTCGCCACATTAGTGTAGCTTCCTTCATCGATAATTAAGCTACATACCTTTCTGTGAACGTGACATCGCGTGTGGAACAAGTTTTCCCGTTGCTCTTGCTCCGTAGTCTTAGATTGGACCATCAAGTTTCTCCATGACACAAGTAGCTCTCCTACAGCCAGTAGTTCTTTGCTTTCTCCTTGCAATTTAGGAGATTCTGGGGGCCTTTCTTCTTCGGACTCAATGTCTCCATTCACGAGAAGAACCATTATCCGTTTGTTGGAACATTCATTGGTGTAATGCCCCTTTCCTTGGCATTTGTAGCATCGCACATTGCTTTCTTTACTTATGGCCTTTTTTCCTTGACTAGTTACGAAAGGTCTAGTCTCCGTCTTGGTGTTTGGAATGGTCGTCTTTGCATTTTCGAGAAATTTAGACTTCTCTTCTCTCGGGTAGCTTGGATGTGAAGTTGTGGTGCTACTATTCCCGTAGCCTGGTCGTGAAGTTACTCTCCTCTTGAGTTATTGTTCGACTAAGATCACTTTGTGAAGAATTTCCTCGAGGTCTACGTAGTGTTGCATTTTCGAGACAATCTTGAATGTCTCAGCTAAGTCCTCCGAGAAACCTTGACATGGTGGCTTCCCTTTCTTCTTGGATATCAGCTTGGATCATTAGAGTCTCCAACTCTTGATAATAGTCTTCAACCGTCTGGTCCCCTTGAGTAAGCCTCCTCAATTTGTTGTGAAGTTCTCGGTGGTAGTGACTCGGTACGAACTGCTTCCACATGATTGCCTTTATCTCGGTCCATGTTTCTACAGGGTATTCTTGGTTGCGTTTATGGGAATCAACTAACTGATCCCACCAGCTGAGGGCATAGTCGTAGAATTCAGTGACCGCTACTCTTTCTCGATTGATCTCCGAGTAGTGTTGGCATTCAAACACCAACTCGATCTTTTTTTCCACTTCAGGTAAGCATCCAAATCGTTTTTACCGTGAAATGCGGGAATCTTCAGTTTGAGTCCTCCAAATCCGTCTTGTGATTGGAATCCTTCTCTTCTAACACGTCTTCTCCGGTGACTATCGTTAGATGCACTACTATAAGTCCCATAGTAATCTTCGGCTGCTTCATCTTGCGGTGCTCTCGGTAGTCCTCTAGGCGATCGCGGTTTTTCACGTTCTCTTGCCAGATCCTGTTTTGGTTCTCTACCATGTTGCAAAATCTCTCCTCGATCAGATTGTGGTCTGAATTCTTGGCGAAGGGTCTCGATCCTTTCATTGAGTAGTCTCTCTAGTCGGGTGGTGAGAGCTTCAAGCAAAAGCTTGTTGCGGTTTGGTCCTTCTTCGTCTTCCATCATCGATCTTGTCTTCAAACTATTTGATGTAAAATTTGATGTGTCTTTAAAAACCTGAAAAATTAACAAGCAAGATCACCAGCCTCTTGTTTTCTTAAGCAATGATGGATTCGATCAAACAAAAATCGAAACAAGAACCCTAAACACACGAAAATGACCCTTAGACTACTTGATCACACAACAATTTTTAAAAACTCCAAAAAAATTTTAGAAAATTATAGAACAATCAAACACTCATTAGATCATATAAATTTATTTTTTCAGGATTTTAAAATCTTTTTAACATTTAAAATCGAATTAAAATGATAAGAACACAAAAATGACTCTTCAATTCTTGTTGAACAAGCGATGAACCCTAGAGCAATTTCTATGATTCTTTTCGATATTAATTATTCATTTAAGTAACAGAACACTTCGATTTTGATCTCTAGGTGATTTAGAAACAAAATCTAAAACGTTTTCAAGCAAAACAGATCAATCAAAGTGGAATGCAATTCGACAAAATGAAGAACAAAAAACCAATCCGATCAAAATCAAGTCAATAGCGATTAGAACAAGGGATTAACTGAATTTACTCAACTTCTAAGTGACTCTGATACCACTTGATGTGACCTCAGCCATGATCCAACAAGATAAGGAGTTCTCGAAGGGTTGTTGAAGAGAGATCTTCTCCCACGAATACACTTAGGAGTTGAGATGACGGGATAATCCTTGGCGATGGCTCGGTGAAGAGACAAGGAAAGACATGGGAGTGAGTGACGCCACGAAGGGTTGTGGATAGCCCTTTGATAATTCGATGATCCTTTAGCTTTACACCAAAAGGATCGGTGATTCCTTAGCTTCACACCAAGAGAATCGATTTGTGATGGATGAACACACCAACACGAAAATGTTAAGAAACAAGTTTTTATTCAAAAGATGGATGATTTTCTCTTATGCTTACACACGAAATATAAAGGAAAGAGATGAGAGATGAGAGACTAACAAGCCTATTCTTGAGATAATTCACTTACTCGAAAAATAACAATGCATAAAACACAAGAAAATAAAGACTAAGTTTGAACAAAGTTTGAATTCAAAAGAAGGCTCCTCTTGATGCCTTGGCCGCATGAAGAAGAAAGAAGATGGACCTTGGTCTTTGTTGATGAATGGACAAGGCCTAGAACTACTAATTTAACGATGGGCTATGGTGAAATAATTCTTTTGCCTCGTTAAAAACCTTATCGAGAAAACACATTGGGATAAAAATCGATAAGGGAAAAAGAGTACAAAAGAACACTCTTCCCATGTTAACTTACTTAGCTTGTATCAATACTATGGTGGTTTGATTAGCTGTGTTGTCGACATATTGGCTCCATATGTTTTGGAGAAGTCCTCTGATGGCTTCCTTGAGCTTCTTGGTCTTTGATCAGGTCATGGGACCGGTTGATATCTTCAAGCTCTCCTCGGTTTCGTGCTTATCATTTTGCTCTGGATCAAGCTGCTTCTCAAGATCATGCTCCTCTTCTAGCTCCTTGTCCGAGATGTCCTTGATGCTCCTTAGGATCACATCAGATAGGTTGCACCTACATTGTCGCAATAGATGGCTGGTGTTTTGGTGAGATAATGGCCAAGTTCGTGAAGCCGAGATAAAATCCACTGGATCTCTGATACTGGCACAACAACTGACTTGTACTCAGCCTTAGTTGATGAGCGACCCACCATTTTCTATTTTACAGAGGACCAAGAGATAAGAAACTTACCAAGATAGACAAGATTAGCACCAGTAGAGATGTATTCATCTTGATCTCCTGCCCAATCTACATTATAGTATGCATCAAGGATGACTAAGTTTGTAGCATCGAAATAGAGGCCACATGTAGAGGTGCCATAAAGATATCGAAGAACCTGCTTTGATGCCATCAAATGATCAGTCGTGGGCTCATGCATATATTGTGAAAGCTTATTTACAGCATACATAATGTCCGACCAAGTAAGAAGAAGGTATTAAAGACTCTCAATAATCATACAAAACTTGGATGGATCAGTAAGAGTTGTACCACCATGACAAGATAACTTGACATTGTTCGAAAGTGGTGCTGTCACAGGCTTTACATCAAGCATATTGGTACGTTGTAGCATATCAGTGACATGCCATGTTTGATTAAGTAGTAAACCAGCTTGAGTATGATAGACTTCAATGCCAAGAAAATAGGATAGAACACCCATATCTATGAGCGAGAATTGGTCGCTTAAGATGTTGATCAAATTCTGAACAAATTATTCTGAATTTCATGCGATGATTATGTCATCTAGAATTAATGAGAAAGTTGCTAAGTTTAATGTACCTGGCTCACAGAGCTTGCTTCAAACCGTAAATCACCTTTGGTAGTTTATAATCTGCATCCTTAAAATCCTTATTGAAAAATCCTTGTGGCTGGACCATATATATATCCTCAGATAACATACCTTGATAAAAGGCGTTATAAACATCCAATTGTCTGAGCGGCCAGTGATAAGTAACATCAAGACTGGTGACAAGATGAATTATTGCGGTTTTGACTACCTGACTTAAAGTTTCAAAGTTGTCAATACACGGTCTTTGATGAAACCTTTTACCCAAAACACGTGCCTTGAAGCGCTCAGTATCTCCATTGGCTAAGTGTTTGATAGTGCATATCCAATAACAGCCAAAAACAATAATTGATAAAGTTGGTTTCATTAAGTCGTAAGTACGATTTTGAATTAGAGTCAATTTGGCTGAGATTGGCTTGTCCCACCGTGGATCCTTAAGTGTTTGTGGATACATGTTGGGAATAATTGTGAGAATTGTTGGTCTGGTGGCAACCATACTAAATTTTTGTTGAGTTTCACAATGTTATCCGTGAGACATGTCTTCATATGATGGTAATTGGCTTGTTGAGGCAGTGGTGGAACTAGCGCCAGAGCCGGAGCATGTGCCTACAGAGTTAAACCCAACTTCTTCTCTTTCATTTGTTCCTACAGACAAATGTAAATGGAATAACTGATTTGTATCAGGCCCATTAAAAACAAGTGATTCATTAACCTGATGCTTATTGTTGATAATCGGTGGTGTGCCTTCTGATGACGGTCTGGGACTTGGGAACGGCGGTGGTGAAGGCTGTGTGTGTGGCTGACATGGAAAACGAGTAATTTCTAGGGAATTTGGTGTTTGGATTTCGAAATTGGGTTAGGAGGATTTGGGATTTTTGCAAACTTTATACGAAACAGAATCTTCGATAAATTAAACATGCCAAGAAACATATTATTAGGCGTTCTCATTATCGTAGTAGAAGTAACTAGATTGAGTCGGAGAATCACTCAAAAAATACAAGGTTTTGATCAGGATTGGAGCTTGTTTAAATTTGATGAATGCTTCCAAGACTTGGGATTTTCTGCGAAGAGGACACATTCATGTATATTGTGTTTTGTGATCAACCAAAGCCATATAGTATTTGAACCCATCAATAGATAGAGATGGTAATGTCCAAACATCCTAGAAAATTGTATCGAGTGGTTTTGAAGATTAAAGAGAGGTTTCTTCGACCTTCAAAACCAATAGATACAATTTTCTATGATGTTTGGATATCACCATCTCTATGTATTGATGGGTTCAAATACTATATGGTTTTGGGTTGATCACAAAACACAATATACATGAATGTGTCCTCTTGGCTGAAAAACCCAAGTCTTAGAAACATTCATAAAATTTAAACAAACTCTCTCTCTCTCTCTCTCTCTCTCTCTCTCTCTCTCTCTTGTGTCGTTTAAGGCAAGTTTAGGGTGATTGCAAAGGCTCTTAGGGTTTTTGTCTTGGAGCTCACTATGAGGGCCACGACACCGCCTCTGGGGGCTAACGGCATGGTGGTCGGACAGAGGGATAGGGGTGGTGACAACCTTGCCTTAAAACGATTAGAAGAGGGCACTGGTACAGAGGGACGGGTATGTGTGAGGGGTAATGGAGATGATGTTTTTGTCTTTCTTGCGGATCAAAAAGTGGATGAGGGTGCGGTGGGGGTTGTGCAGTCTTTGGTTTTGCAGAAGGATCTCTTTGTTTTTCTGTAGTCTTTAGTCGAACATCTCTCTGTTTGGGAATAAGGCATAGAACAAGTTCAGTCAAAAAGCTTTGCTCACAGTATCATCACCAGGTTTGGAGGGGACGCAGAGTTCACCGAAGGAAGGTTTAGCTCTGCAGAATCCAAATTCAGTAGTCGTTGACGTAGTTGTAGTTCCTGGTTCAGGCTCTATGTTAGAAAAGAAAGCGATAGAAGCTGCAGTACCGACCAAATTCTCTCCACCTTCAGGCTCCCCTCAAAAAAAGTCATTGGCCCATGTTGCAGGTCGCATGTCAAAGTTTGTTGTAGAAGCTTATGTCATCGACGGCAAAAAATGTGTTACGGTCCCGGAGGAGGTCCTTAAGGCTGCTCCTCCGCTATGGGAGGATTTTGTAGTTGGAAGATTTGCTATGACTGCACCACATATTGCCAAAGTTCATGTTATCGTAAATAAAATCTGGAATCTTGGAGACAAAACGATCAAGACTTATGCATATACTGTCGACGAGACTACAATTAAATTTCGAATCCGAAACTCTAATGCTCAAACTCGTGTGTTGTGGCGAGGCATGTGGAACATATATGAGGTTCCGATGATTATTTTAAAATGGACACCAATTCTCGAAGAAGCACAGCCCAAACTTACCTCGATGCCAATGTGGGTTAAAATGACGAATGTTCCGCTGACTCTCTTCTCGTGGAAAGGACTCAGCTTCATTGCGAGTAATGTAGGGACTCCAATCCGATTACAAGCTGATATAGAGCTGGTAAAGGTTTTTGATGAAGCCACAGTGTTCATTTTTATTTCGCTTTCAAAGAAGTTACCGAAAAGCTACTGTTTTCAAATTCGTGAAGAGGAGGTCTCAGTGGCTTTCGAATACCCGTGGTTGCCTTTGAGGTGTGCTACATGTAGGAAATGGGGACACTCAGAAGATGGATGTCTCCTGCAATGGCGTACAAGCTCTGATCCTAAAGTCTCGAAATCACCACTTGCGAATAGCTCTGCTTCTGTTTTTACGAAACAAAGATTAACAAATGCTCACAGGAACAATTTAACATAAAGCAGTGCTCACAGAAGCCCATAAGATGGATGTGTCCTGCAAGGGCGTAAAAGCTTTGAACCTACAGTCTCGAAGTCGACCTGCGAATAGCTCTGCATCTCTTTTTGTAAAACAGAGATCAACAGATGCTGACAGGAAAAATTCAAAACAAAGCAGAGCTCGAGTTGATGTTCCGGCTCAGCTTCAGAATCGTAAAGAAGGGGAAATCGAAGCTCCACATGATGAAGATGAGTGGAAAACAATTTTCCCATCCAACGGATGAAGCTCGTCAAAGAAAAAACTAGTTTATGGTGAGGTGAAAATAGCTACGCCATTTTGAAAATTTGGCTTCCAAAGCCAAAATTTGGCTGTAGCAGTTTCAATGTCTGCATTTTCTGGCTGGTCCATGGCCTCGAATTACGATCATAATTCTCTTGGTAGGATCAAGGTTGTTTGGGATAAGAGAGTGCATCTTAGCATAGTGGCTAAAAGTGATAAGATGATCACTTGTTCTATTCAAATAGACCAAGCGCCAACCTTTCTCAGTACCTTTGTTTATGCATCAAATTTAGCTGAGGGGAGGCTTTATTTGTGGCACCAACTCAAGCACCTTCAAAATAATGTGCAAATGAGAGGAATGTCGTGGCTTTGCCTTGGTGATTTCAACGATATCTTGGCTTCATTTGTCGCACCAACTCAAGAACTTTCAAAAAAACTTTCATGTAATGCTTGTTCTCAAGGAAAACTAATAACTCGGTCATCACAAACCAAAATCGACAATGAATTTCTAATACATTATAGAGAATAATGGTGACATATGTGGTTCTATCCATCCATCATATGGGGCATTTGGATACTTTATGGTATTGATTGACGCATCTAGTAGATGACCACATGTGTCTATTGACTACACGCAATACGATTTTCGCAAGATTTATTGCTCAGATGATCAGGTTGAGAGCATAATTCCCTGATTATACAATAAAGAAAGTAAGACTTGATAATGTTGGTGAATTCACTTCAGAAACTTTCAATGAATATTGTATGTCATTATGTTGAGCATCTGGTTTCTCATGTTTATACACAGAATGGCATGGCTAATCTTTGATTAAACGGTTGCAACTTATTGCTAGACCGTTAATATTGAGAAAAAAGATCCCAATTTTGATATTGGGTCATGAAATTTTGTATGTTGCGGCACTAATTCAAATACGGCCAAGTACATATCATAAATATTCCCCTTTACAATTATCATCTGGCCAAGAGCCTAATGTATATCATCTACGTGTTTTTTGGTGTGCATTTTATGTTACTATAGCTGCACCGCAAAGAACAAAAATGGGATTTAGAATATATATCGGGTATACATCACCAAGTATAATTCGGTATCTTGAACCACAAACTGTGCGATATGTTTACGGCACATTTTGCCGATTGCCATTTTAATGAAGATGAATTTCCAGCGTTAGGGGGAGGAGCTAAAGAAGTTCCAAAAGATATTACATGGTGCACACTGTTTTATTGTATCTTGATCCTCCTACGAAACAACGTGAACTAGAAGTTCATAAAATTCTACATTTACAAAATATGGCAAATATGCTACTAGATTCGTTCACTGATACAAAAAGGGTGACAAAATCATATATACAAACTGATGGGAAATAGAAAATGAAGCAAAAGTTTAGTTGAAAAGGGGGAGGCCAATGTGATCAAAAGATAAAATCTAGATCTGTCAGACGGCTTCGCCCGCGTCCGCCTGGTCTTCGCCTGCCGGCACCCGCTGTTTCTTTCGACCGCGCGGGTCAGCCCGCCGAGGACCGCTGGTCTCCTTTTTGGTGGTCCAGACCCGCCCCACATGCAGTAGCGGGTTTGCGGGTGAGGCCCACGGGCATTGACGAAGCTTCATCTTCTAGCTCTGGTGAGTGGCTCTTCATCGGTGATTTCATCAAATTGGATCATCAGTCTCTTCTTCAACATTCTGTAAGTTCAGATCCTTGAACTCTAGATCGATTTCATCAAATCGAATCATCAATCTTGTCTTTAATTTTTTTTATTCAAAAGATTTGATTCTTGAAATTATGGTATGATTATGTTTTGATCTTGTGTCATCCACTCTATGGTCTCATTTTACAGCTAAGGAACTTGATTCTAATCCTTGTGTTTCTTGAATTTGTAGGTCGAATTTGAAGATCTGATGAGTCTCTTGCGTTTCTTGAGTTTCTATCTTCACTCTCTTCTTCATTGAATATGAAGATCCGATGGTCTCAGAAGTTTCTGTCTTCACTCTCTTGGTAGGCTGCATCTTGTGATGTGCAATGTCAGATGCTTAATATGAATTTTTCAGGAGTTATACCAATGCATAAGGTGATATTTACTTTTATATTTATCATTTGCAAGTTTAGTTTACTTCTTGCTGCCATAATCACAAAATCCTCCTCTGCAAGATGTGTTCAATAAGCTGAAAATTACAAACGTATATCAATAAGCTCAGTTTATGTAATAGTTGTGTATATGTATATCACTCACCTTGTTTTTCTTACTGGGAAAACACCTCAGCCATTGGAAATTAACAGGCTTGTCAAAAGTCGACCATTGGATGACTGGGAGTTTCTGCAATGGCTGAAACGTTTATGTGATTCCATTAATGGTGGCATTATGAATGAGTATGAGATTTCATTTATCAGATTTTTGGAATTGTTTTTTTTTCATTGTTTCCCTAACGATTAAGCTTGTAAAACCAATGGTTTCTTATAGGAAATATAATCCAGTGGATCGAAAATCAAGAGATGGTAAAGAGAGGAGTTTTAAGGGATCTAATAAGATTTCAAAGTCACTGCATTAGTTCTGAAGATGTTGATGGAGAAAGTGAAGGGGAAGGACCATTATTATACTCTACAAATCTTTGTGGACCAACAAAAGAAGACAGACAGTGAGGTCTTAAAGAAGATCAATATATCACCATTTACGGATAGGTGTCATCTGGCATGATGGAGATTATGCTGGAACTACCATGTGAAGTGAAATCTGCAGCCATATCAATCGAATATGATAAGGTGATCTTACATTCTCCATACTTTCCATGTGTACTTTTCTTCACCTGGCATAATCTCATGGTCATAATCTCATCGATCTTGTTTCAGAAAATTTATTCAGTATTACCAGTTGCTTTGGATGACTTAGAAGCAAGAAGAGCTCTTTGGTCAAATCTATAATGCATTAATGGATTTTCCTGAGCATTAATCGATTGTCCTGTTTATGATGCATATGCTGTTTATAATGCATTAATGGATTTTCCTGAGCATTAATCGATTTCCCTGTGCATAATGCATTAATCAATTTTCCTGTGCATAATGCATTATTCGATTATGCTTCATTTTTACATACGACTTCAAAAGTTTGTCTTTCCTGTGCATTGCATTAATCAATTTGCTGTGCATTAATACGTTATTCGATTTTGCTTCTTTTTACTTACGACTTAAAAGTTTGTCTACTAAATGCTAATGCATATGAGTGTAAATTGGATTTCCGAAGGAACATAGACGTATGTATGTGAATAATGATTGAATCTCTGATGGATTTAGTGGCTTACCATTAGATTTGTTTGAATCTCTTATTGAAGAATGATGAATGAAGATGATTGAATGATATGATTTATGTTTCAAATATTTTGATTTTTGCAGCTTGTTGTCGCACAGAAGTAGAGAATAGAGATGACAGAAGCTTGGATATTACGACAGAAATAGGGTTTTATATCAAATACTCTACTGTAAACAGAAGGTTTGAAGCACAAAGACATTATGACAATCAGAGGTTTCAAAAGCTCTATGGAAAACAGAGGTTTTAACTACATCTAAACCTCTATTGCAAACAGAAGCTTTACCTGGCAGACTGCCCGCCCGCCCGCGACGCCCGCAGCGAACCAGCTCGCAATGCCCGTCTTCCGCATGGACGAAGCCCGCGACACCAGTAGTTTCTTGGACATCCCTTATGGTGGCCATGCCCGGCCCGCCATGGTACATAACGGGCAATGCCCGCGGGCGTAGTGCCCGATTGACAAATCTAATAAAATCCCCATAAGAAAAAGAAATTGGGAGAACTGAATGAGAAGGATCCAAAAGAACAACATACAGAGAAAATTCTTGAAGATAAAAATGACATAGAAAAATGTGAGATCTCCGTTAACTATGCCCAAAACGGAAAATTATGGGTTAGAAGTGAGATAGAAGATGTTGATGGAATTTTCTCATTCTTTTTATCCAAAAAATTGATTATGAAAGTGATGATCCAGATCCAAGATCCATATCGGAATGCCAGAAAAGATCGGATTTGGAGAAATGGAAAATGGGCATGAAAACTGAGTTAAATTTCCTTAATAAAATAATTATCTTTGGACCTATTGTCATAACACCTGAACATGTAAAAATCGTTAGGTACAAATGGGTTTTTGTGCAAAAGAAACTGAGAAAAATGAGGTAAAAAGATATAAAGCCCGACTTGATACCCAATAATTTTTTTTAAAAGACCGGGAATTGATTATGAAGAAACATATTCCCCTGTTATGGATGCAATTGCCTTTAGTTTTTAATGAGCTTAGCAATATCTAAAAATCTAGAAATATATCTAATGGATGTTATGACAGCATATCTATATGGATCACTTGATAATGATATGTTCATGTAAATCCCAGAAGGATTGAAAATGCAGGAAGCATTAAGTTCAACATCTAAAAGAAATATGTGCAGTCAAATTACAGCGGTCACTTTACGGATTAAAACAATCCGGACACATGTGGTATAATCGGTTAAATGAATATTTGTTAAGAAAAGGATATGCCAACAATGTGATATGCCCTTGCGTATTTATTAAGAAATCTTTATCTGGATTTATGATCATTAATGTATGTGTTGATGACCTGAACATTATTGGAACTTAAAAAGAGATTAATGATGCAAGAACTCATATGAGAGAAGAGTTTGAAATTTTTATACATCAATTAAAATATACGAAAAGGAACTCTTTTGAGTACCCCAATGGTCAATAGATCGCTTGATGTTGACAAATAACCATTTCGACCTTGTCAAGATAACGAAGAAGGATTAGATCCTAAAATATCTTATATGAGCGATATTTGTGGACTTATGTATCTTGAAAATTGTACACTACCGCATATAGAATTCACTACAAATCACTTGCAAGATACAGTTCCTCTCCTACCTGCAGACACTATAATAGAATAAAACATATTTTTTGTTATCTTCAGGGAACAATTGACTTAAGATTGTTTTACCCTAGAAACTCCAATTTTGATTAAACTGGTTTTGCAGATGTAGGTTATTTATCAGATCCACATAAAATCCAACGCAAACCGGATATGTTTTCACTGTTGGAGGTACTACAATATCTTGGCGTTCCCCAAAGCAAACTTTAGTTGCTACTTCCACAAATCATGCAGAGACCATTGCATTTCACGAAATATGTATAGAATGTGTGTGGCTCAAATCTATGACTCAACACATACAAGAGTCAAGCGGCATAGTGATTAATAAGGAGCCAACAAAATTGTTTGAAGACAATGATGCATGTGCTCAAAGAAGGTTATAACAAGAGCAACATAACAAAACATATTCCCCCAAATTTTTTTTCCTACACACGAGAACTCGAGAATATTCAACAAGTGAATATCCAGTATATTCGTTCAACTGACAATGCGTTTAGAGCATCGGGATGCGACATCTACGCAATTTATGAATAAAATATTATTATATCCATCATTTCGAGGGGAGATTACATTACTATACTTTTTTTCTTTGTCATAGTTTTTGTCCCACAAAATTTTTCTATGATAAGATTTTTAAAGAAGCATACATAATATTCTAATATTTAGGCATGGGCAATCAGAAAATTCAGTTCAGTTTGGTTCGGAAGTTCATATGTTCAGGTTGTTTGGGTTGAAGAAACCATTTGTGAATTGAACCGATCAGACTATCCGGTTCGGTTTGGTGTAAATTTCTTCAGTTCGGTTCAGATCTCTTAATGATTGCGGTGTTCGAAGTTAAACCAAAAATTTAATTCGGTTCGGTTTAGAGTATAAAACACTGAAATTTTCCTAATAATTTCAGGTTACTTCAGTTTTCTTCGGTTTATTTTGGTTTATTTTGGTTTACCTTGGTTTACTTTAGTCTGAGTTAAATCAATACATGTAAAACAACAAAAATGTTTACCAGTTCATATAAATACTCTTTCCTGGGCACGATGATGACGATAAGATCAAAGTAAACACAAAACATCTAAAAACCAAAAAACAGTATCAATGAAAACACCAACACAACAAAAGTTTGAAATTTGCTAAAACTGCTTGAAGTAAACAAGTTTTCTTTAGCATATCTCTGCATCAATGTTTGTGGCAATCATATGCAAAGATATCAAAGAAAACAAGTGAGCCTATCAAAGCTGAAAAATTCATAATAGCATAAACATATAGTATCATACTCTACTAACAATATCATAAGAAACGTAAACATCTACGAAGCCATACAAATGGTCCAATGAGAAACAGAATAAAATAAGCAGTCTCTTACATAGTAGTTGGTTTAAAAACAAAATAAACAAGTTCATGCTTGGAGTTGGAGACATTTAAGCAAAAGGATAGAAATGAATCCGAGGAGTTTTCTTGAATTCCTTCAAGTAACTGAATCTTATAGACAATTTTTTAGATTCACTATAATCCTAATATTCTCAGACATTTTGTTTCAACCTGAAACTTTCAGTGAAACTTACACTATTGCTTACCTGCAACTTGGAGACTTTTAAGGATTTAAGCAGAAACTTACTGGCCTAATTTTCTCCTTGAATCTGTAGATAGAAAAGAAGGCATTAATATTCATCAAAAAAAAATTCAAAATTCAAAAAACTTGAGAGAACTTACCAAGTGATTCATGGAAATCAAGTTCCTCTAACATCTGTGTCATGGTAGCCAAACGTTTATCAATCTTCACAGACGCTCTTAGCCATTGTTGTGTGCATATGAGTGCTTCAATCATATATGGAGTCAAAGAGCTCCTATATGGATCCAATATTCTACCACTCGTGCTAAAAGCTGATTCAAAAGCAATTGTAGACACTTGAATAGCTAAAACATCTCTAGCTAATTCTGCCAAGACCCGATATTTTGGTGTGTTCTTTTTCCACCAAGACAAAATATCATAATTCATTCCTTGATTGTTACTCGCTTGAAGCTCTACCTTTTCCATCAAGTACATTTCCAACTCACTACTACCTTCTTCAGTTCCTTTCTCATTAACCATCTGAGTATACAAAAAATCCATGCTCTTATAACCATCTTCATCGTCTGATAGATATGACTGAAAACTTGATGCAGGAACTTCAGAGGCACTAGTAGTGTTTGCAGCATCATCAAATGACTTCACAAGTATGTTGTATTCCTCGTACAAGTTCCTTAAAACAGTATGCACTGATTCTTTAGCTTCGATGTTTTCTTTAGTATCCTTACCGTAGATGGAGTCAAAAAAAAGTAATACAAACTGCATCTTTCACCGCGGGTTTCATCTTTGTTTCTACCCAAAGAAATCAGATTTCTTTCAATGGTGCATATCTCATTATAACATATGGTAGATGTAACTGTTGTAGATACAAAAAATGTCAAAGTACACTTGTGAAAGATCTTGAGAAATTTAACCAACCTTTCCACTTCATCCCAAGTACTTGAAGATGGAGGTCCAATCCTTTTTCTGCCACTCCTATCACCATCTTGCTTTTCAAGGAAGTAATCAGCATACAGTTTGTCCTCCACTGCCATCTTTTCAAAAGCCACTCTTAGTTTCAGAGCAGAAGTCAGCATTAAATATGTGGAGTTCCATCTAGTACAAAAATCTAAAGCCAAGCTTCCTTTGGTTAACTTTCTACTCTCCACACGCAAGTCAAAGGATTTACTTGTTACATAAGAAAACCTAATATACTTGACTGCATTCCGCACAGCAACAACACTTTCATTAACATGCTCCATACCATCTCACACAATCAAATTTAGAATATGGGAACAACAACGCATATGCAGAGAGGCTCCATCTTGAATCATCCTATCACTTCCTCTCATCCCCAATGCATCTTTCACTATGTTTAGAGATGTAGTATTCCCACTAGCGTTATCTACTGTGATAGTGAAGATCTTTTTAATTCCCCATTCATCTAGACACTCCAGAAGCTGAGCAGCGATTTGTACCTCCTCTATGATCAATAATTGGCTTGAAACTAATGATCCTCTTCTGTAGTTGCCAATTTGCATCAATCCAATGCGCTGTAACAACCATTAATAGATCGTGTAAACAACTCTGGATCATACTTATTGGCTGTGAGATTACTAGAGCTATCACCAGCTAAGACCTTCTGATTGTTACCATCTATCGTCATCTTGTATATACTACACCTACTAATATGACCTCATATTGAGCTAGTTCCTACTGATACTGAGTCACAATTAAACAACTTCCCACAATAATTTCATCTGCACTGGTTGTAATCCTCTACATTTCGAGTAAAGTGCTTCCATACCTTAGACCTTGGAGGAATTAGCTTCCTTGGCTTCTTTGGAACATCGGCAGAATTAGGGTTCTCTGTCGTTGGCCTTTTGCTTTCAGCAGACGAGCGTTTGGGTCCTTCTGCAGCTGTTATATCCGATCTTTCACCAAATAAGCTTTTCTCTTCAACAGAAGGCAGAGACATCTACAAAACGTAATTCAACTATCAGCTTTTTATATAAAACATACGCAAACGCAAAATTAGCTTGAATTACCAATAAAATTAGTTCAAAGATCACAAAGAACAAGATCAAATTCAAATAAGTTAAAAACCAAACAACAGTTTCCGACCGGAGTATTATATCATACTATACCTGAATCAACAAGAGCTTGTACGTAATTTAACATTTAAAAGCATAAACTTTTTACATCAAGAGAGCAACTTTCAAGTTTGGATACATTATACCTAAAGTTTGAATACATTATACGTAATTTAGATAATTGTATTGTCATATAATAATCTCACTTTCTTGATTCTAATCAAACTATAAATTTCACAAAATTTAAGATATAAACATTCAAACATCAATTTCTCTATTTCTAATAGAAAGAAAAAAAACAAATGCAAAATCTTAAGACTATATGAACCTTAAATTCATAGAGTCCGAAAGAAAACATCACTGGAAGAAGATCTTAGAACCAATTTTATCATGATGATTACACATTTACATGCCATCTGTAGTAAATGTACTAAAATCTCATAAATTCTCATTAAGAAACTGAAACTTTAGTTGGTAAAGTGAAAAGGCAAAACTAACGAAGAAAACTTCTGATATAGAAACTTCTGATATGATATAATTCAACAGAAGGTAGAGACATCTATCTAGTATCTAGTTTATACCATGAAATATTCAACTTTCAGCTTTTAATATAAACATTCGCAAAGGCAAAAAGCCAAATCCGACCCCCCCCTTAAACAACAGTTTCCAACCGAACCTTAAAACCCAAATTATCATTAAGTCCACATCCTATCAAAAACTAACACAAGCTCCCAAATCTATCCTACTCCCCCAGAGATCAAGAACTCCCCTTAATTTGGCACAATCTGTTCAACAAAATTCAACAGAAGGTAGAGACATCTACCATGAAAGTTCATAACCACAAAATCGCCATGAATGATGAACATAATGAAGAAAATCGCCATAAACAATGGATTTTCAGAACAAAATCGCCATAAACATTTGAGATCGAAAACTAAGAAGTAAAAAAAACTGAGATACTAAGAAAGAGTTGAGATCGATAACGAGTAAAGTAAAAAAGGATTAAGATCAAGTCGAGAACTAAGGGTTGAGACTTGAGATCGAGAACTAAAGGTTTAGATCGAGATCAAGTAAAGTAAAAAAGGGTTTAGATCGAGAACTAAAGTTACGAAACTAAGAAGGTAAAAAGACAAAGGTTGAGATCGGAGCCAAAATTACCTTTTGAATGGGTGAATCCTCTGAGATTTTTACCGAATTGTTCGCCTCGCCTCGCCGCACACGGAGGAAATAATCGAGAGAGAACAATGAGAGTGAAAAACGAATTGAATGGGTAAACAAAAGTTTAGGGTTTACCTCAAAAACAATTGATATCCAAATAGCAAACTAATATAAACCGATTACCGAATGAAATTATTGAAGCTTCCGATCGGGTCTTCAGGCGAAACGAATATGAACCAAAATGTCAAAACTCCAGTTCGGTCCGGTTCGGTAAATTCGGTCCGAAATTAACATTACTAATATTGATGGATAATTAAAAAAATAGTCAAAAATATATAAATATCCATTTAATTATATTGTAATATTTTATCGACTTACTTTAACCCCTTATGTCCATATAAAATATGTGACTTATGTAAATGTAAGAGAATAATAAAAAGAAAGAAAAATTCACTCCTTTTTCTCCATATTCTCACTTCCCTCACGTCCCATCCTGTCTCTCTTCATCTACCCTTTTTCTATTCACACATAAACGTTTATGTATTTCTTATATATCTATATATGTGGATTTATTATATATCTCACCTTATAAAATTAATAGTTCTATAACAATATGTTATATATATTTGGTCCGACCAAGTTATTTATCGTCTCTTAATCCACCATCTTCTCTTAGACCCATAATTAAATCAACTACAAAAGAAAATAACAAAGATGGCTTATAAGTAATTAAAAAAAAACTTGTTGAGATCCCCAATTTCGAATCAAGGAATTTGAAACCCGTTGCTCCTTCTCCTTCTCCGGTGATTCTCCTATCCCCTTGACGATATCAGCAAAGCTCACAGGTAAGTTTGATTTTATTTCTCAATCTCCATCGCTCTGATTTCAATCTCAACTGATTTCAGCTTCAAGGTCCAGTTTCGATCTCGCTTTGATTCTGAATTTTCTGATTCTGTTTCACAGTAGATCCTTGCTTGTTTACTCTCTCCCAACTCTGAAATTGGTTTCTTTGTTCTTTAGCTGTTGTCTTCTCTTTCTCGCTTCCACTCTGTTTCTGTTTGATTTCAGTTGAGCTTTGAATCTCTTCTCCATGTACTGTCTTGTGTTGTGAGCTTCCTTTGGAATCAAATTCTTGCTGCAATCCGTTTTACCCACTGATTTCATAGGTAATTCTACCTTCCTTTTCTCAGTTTGTTTCTGTTTCTCTGAGAAACTTGTGCTCTTGTTAAACCTCAGTCTCTCTCTTGTTAGTGACTGAGCTGTAAACCTTATTCTCAGTCCATTTTCTTAGTTTGAAACCTTGTTGATCCCTGAACATTGGTTTCAGGCACTCTATCAACAAAAATTTATGTTTCACTAGCTGCCCATTGCTTGATTCTATATATGAACCTTGTATACATGAACTCAGTTTTGTGACTAATGTTACGAGACCCTTCTTCTTTGACTTTCTCTTCTCTCTTTGACTTTGCTTCTTCTTCTTCCTACGGACACTTCTTCTTCTTCTTCTTCTTCTTCTTCTCACTCTTCTCTTTGCCCTTTTCTTGTGCAGCAGGATTAAGCAGAGCATCAACTGACAATACGGAACTAATATAGTCTACTGTGTTAGATAGGAAGATTTTGATCGGTGGAGACGAAGATGCAAGGCGAAACTTATAGAGTCTTCTGTATCGGAACCGTCGATACGAAGCTTGATGAGCTACGTTTTCTGGCGGGATCAGTGCGTTCAAATATCAGCGCCTTCTCCAAATATTCATCTTCCAAGGTATATTAAATACGAAATTAGTTGATTTTCCTATTTTACAATAGTCTGAGCCGTTTCATTGGAATAACAGGTTGAGGTTGTCATTGTGGATGTTTCGGCGTGTACTACTCCTGATCAGAAGCAGATCGAGAATGTTACAGACTTTGCATTTGTAACAAGAGAACAACTTCTTTCATGCTATTTCGGATCGAATCAGGAGAATAAACCAGTGAAAATTCCCGATGATAGAGGCGAGGCAGTTGGTATCATGAGTAGATGTCTTGAGAATTTTCTTAGGCAAACGTGTGAGGATAATTCTCTTGCTGGAGCTATTGGCCTTGGTGGAAGCGGAGGAACATCGCTGATATCCTCCGCTTTTAGGTCTCTCCCCATTGGGATTCCCAAGGTCATTGTATCCACTGTGGCTAGTGGTCAAACGGAACCTTATGTTGGGACATCAGATTTGGTTTTAATTCCTTCTGTAGTAGATGTCTGTGGGATCAACAGTGTTAGCAGGGTGGTCTTTTCAAACGCTGGGGCTTCTTTTGCGGGTATGGTAGTCGGGAGGCTTGCGATGTTTAGAAGCTTCCCAAGTGAAAACAGGAAATGTACAGTGGGTATAACTATGTTTGGGGTAACAACTACATGTGTAAATGCAGTCCAGGAAAGATTAACAAGGGAAGGTTATGAGACACTTGTGTTTCATGCCACGGGTGTCGGTGGCAGAGCAATGGAATCTTTGGTTAAACAAGGGTTTATACAGGTTTCTATTTTTCTCCATTTCCAAGGATTTCTTTACTTATAGAGCAGTAATTAACTTGGCTTTATGATTTATGCAGTTAGTCCTAAGCTTTTGGTTCTGGCTCTGGTTGCTTTTAATGTTTCCCTACCTGTTATTTCCTTAGGGAGTAATGGATATTACAACTACCGAGGTTGCAGACCATGTAGTTGGAGGGGTGATGGCATGCGATAGTTCCCGATTTGATATTACAATAGAAAAAGGAATACCGTTGGTTTTAAGTGTAGGGGCCTTAGATATGGTGAACTTTGGTGGTAAAGATACAATACCTTCTCATTTCCAGACGAGAAAGATTCATGTTCATAACGAACAGGTGAGTAATCTGTCAGAAAAAATGTTAATTACCTTTACAAGTTGTCTTTTCTAGTAGCATATGTTCGAGTCTTTTGTTTTTGGCAGGTTTCTCTCATCCGAACAACAGCAGAAGAGAATAAAAAGTTTGCAAGATTTATTGCAGATAAACTGAACAAATCAACATCAAAAGTTAGGGTATGCCTTCCAGAGAAAGGTGTCTCTGCACTTGATGCTCCAGGGAAGCCTTTCTGTGATCCGGAAGCCACTGGCGCTCTCATAAATGAATTACAAGGGCTCATTCAAACAAATGAAGATAGACAGGTCTTCCTTATTTCCCGTGTACAACTCGCGCTTTGTTTTGCTTCATCTACTTCTAGGTATTGAACTATTGTGTGTTTTGACAGGTCAATATTTATTCACAACACATCAATGACCCTGAGTTTGCAGAGGCATTGGTTGCTTCATTTCTTGAGATTTGTCCAAAAACCTACGCACAAATCAAACCCTCTGAAACTGCGTCCACTAAACCTAGCACTGGAGAGCATGATGATGGACAGATGTCTAGGCCTGAAAAGATTCCATATAGTCCTAAAGATTTCCCTAATGCAAAACCAGGTTTCTTTTGTCCTTCCCAATCATAATGATAAATAAACTAACGACTAGATCAATTGGTAGTTCTAGTCATTTTGATGCGGATCGCTTGCATGGTGGAATTAAATAAAACTAACTTATCATAACTGACTCCAGAAACATTGGAACGAACTCAGATCATTTTGGGACGTCTGAGAGATCGAATAAAAAAGGGAATACCAATAATTGGGGGAGGTGCTGGTACGGGAATATCTGCAAAGTTTGAGGAAGCTGGTGGGATTGATTTGATAGTGATATACAACTCTGGACGTTTTCGTATGGCTGGAAGAGGATCCTTAGCAGGCTTACTTCCATTTGCTGATGCCAATGGAGTCGTGCTTGAAATGGCCAACGAAGTTTTGCCTGTCAGTTTCTTTATTCATTCCCACAATACCCAAGAAACTTGCATCTCATTCCAGTTGCTTATGTTAACTAGTCATGCATTTTCTCTCTAAGATTTGTCTTCCTATATAGAACCAACTTGCAGGTAGTGAAGGTGGTGCCTGTTCTTGCTGGGGTATGCGCAACTGATCCATTTCGACGTATGGACTATTTTCTGAAGCAGTTGGAGTCCATTGGGTTCGTTGGTGTCCAGAACTTTCCAACTGTCGGTCTCTTCGATGGTAATTTTAGACAAAATCTTGAGGAGACGGGAATGGGATATGGGTAAGCTACAAAAAGAAACCCTTTTCAAGAATCAGTTTTGTATGTAGATTGTTTAGATTTCCACATGCCAAACTTGTCCGATATTGCAGCCTGGAAGTTAAAATGATCTCAGAAGCGCATAAAATGGGGCTATTGACAACTCCATATGCTTTCAACCCTAAAGAAGGAGAAGAAATGGCGAAAGCAGGAGCTGATATTATAGTAGCACACATGGGTCTAACGACATCTGGAAATATTGGGGCTAAAACCGCAGTGTCGTTGGAAGAAAGTGTTGTTTGTGTACAAGCTATTGCAGATGCTGCTCGTAGATTCAATCCATATATCATCGTCCTCTGCCACGGAGGTATATTAACTTTTCAAGTCCAACATTCACTGTTTGATGAGAGTTTTGTTGTAGTAAGCTTTTTGTATGTAGGTCCGATATCGGGTCCAGAAGAGGCAGAGTTTGTGTTGAAAAGAACGAATGGTTGTGTCCATGGCTTCTATGGAGCATCAAGCATGGAAAGGCTACCTGTAGAGCAAGCCATAACAAGCACTGTTCAAAAATACAAGTCTATAGCGATCAAATGAAGTCAAAATAGTAACTTTTTGGCTCTTCTTGATATAATGGCATGTGTTGTGGGTGTGGCAGATGTTTCTGTTTGTTATATTCCTTGCTTTTATGTTTCGTTTTCTGTTTGACTGCATAATCATTTCCCATTACAAAAACTTGAATAAAAGATTCATAGACCAAACAAAAAGGCTCGGAGCCAACGGATCCGCAAAATCATTAGAAAGGAAGTGAATTGCTCACATGAATTCTAAAGACAAAACAACACAAAGAAACTCGCAACTTTGTGAAGAACAAAACATAATCTGATATACTAAACTGATCAAGGGTATCTTTACAAAGAGGGGAGAACTGAGCTTACATATGCTTCAAAATAATGCTATCTTAACGTTCTAAAAGTTTAAACAAAGAAACAAATGATTCAAATTTGATGCATATGGTCGTTGGACGAGATTGTGGTGTATCGGCCAAATAAGAAAATAACCGTTAGTTTGAGTCTTAAAAGCTTGTGTGCAAAGTTGTGATGTATTGGAACGTCCATGTTCTTTGAATGAGGCTCTAGAATACGCACAAGTGATAAGGAAAAGAGTCGTTGCTCAATGATCTCTTTTGGTTCCAAATATTGTAAGTAATGCCTCCGCATATTCTTTTGTGGTAAGTGGTAAGGTATACCGAGGCTTTGGTGGTAAAGCTTCTTCATCGTCTAGAGTATATCCTGGGTTAAAAGAGAATCCTCGAATGTTTCTAAAAGGTCTCTAAGTCATGGCTTCAACTTATGGTAGCTTGGATGCATGACTTTCCATATTTACACCGGGTTTTATACCTCCTTGGTTAGCTCCTAAATCAACTCGTATGGGGACTAATTTAACTCAATAAATCATCTTAAAATAGATGGTTTGCTGATGAAAGTAAAAGCCCAAAAGATTTGCTCGAACAGATTGCTTGTTGGTTAGCTTTGGGCCTTGATCCATGTACTCGGGTTTGGCCTCATGGATATCTCCTAAACCAGCTCGATCCATAAGTAGTTTTTCTCAATCAGTCTTCATAAAATAGCTTGTTTCCTGATATATTTTGAAGCAAAGGCTGGATTCTCGAACAGAAATGAAGTTCCTCATGATTCCTTGCTTGTGGTACGTCGTTTTGGGGTCTTAATGGGGATCATGGAATCTAGTTCGAGTGAGGCATGATTTATCTCGAAGAAGCTCATATTTTGGATGGTTTCCTAGTGAATATTTGATATTAGCTTAAATTCACGAGTATATTGAGTGTTGGCTGAAGATTCTCTTCAATTCTCGTTTCCGAGTGAGAATTCTCGTTCATCTTCAGGTTGAGGTCGATCTTGATGGATTATGGCTTGACTAATCTTCTATATAGGGTTTTTTCTGATGAATATTTGATATGATTTGCTCAAGTGAAACTTGATTTGGACATTGTTTCTCCATTTTGTTTGGTATCGGGTGGCACATGTAGAATAATGCCCGACCTGGGCAGCTCCTCCTTGAATCTGGTAGTGATGTCCACATCAAGATCCAAATACTCTTCAAAACGACTCTTCTTCTGTATGTTGCAATGATGTTTTGTTTATATTGACAAAAAGATTACAAGCTCTTATGTGAGCTAATTACATACATCAAAGGAAAGGGAATATGTGCCTCCTAACTTAGATAATACAGAGAATATATGCAATAAAAACTGATTGATACTAGTGGATACTAATTGGCTTACACGCCTGCTCAAGATGGGCGTAAGGAGTGAAGGCCAATCTTGTTAAAAAGTGGTATGAACCTCGCACGGGAGAGAGGTTTTGTGAGACCATCAGTAAATTGATCACTAGAGGAGACCATAGCTACACAAAGGTGACCAGCTGGAACAAAGTTCCTGATATAATGATAATCAACAGCCACATGTTTCAAGCGCAAGTGAAAAATTGGATTCACACATAGATAGGTTGCACCTATATTGTCGCAATAGATGGCTGGTGTTTTGGTGAGTATGGCCAAGTTCGTGAAGCATAGATAAAATCCACTGGATCTCTGATACTGGCACAACAACTGACTTGTACTTAGCCTTAGTTGATGAGCGAGCCACCATTTTCTGTTTTACAGAGGACCAAGAGATAATAAACTTACCAAGATAGAAAAAATTAGCACCAGTAGAGATATATTCATCTTGATCTCCTGCCCAATCCGTATCATAGTATGCATCAAGGATGACTAAGTTTGTAGCATCGAAATAGAGGCCACATGTAGAAGTGCCATAAAGATATCGAAGAACCTGCTTTGATGCCATCAAATGATCAGTCGTGGGCTCATGCATATATTGTGAAAGCTTATTTACAGCATACATAGTGTCCGGCCGAGTAAGAAGAAGGTATTAAAGACTCTCAATAATCATACGAAACTTGGATGGATCAGTAAGAGTTGTACCATCATGACAAGATAACTTGACATTGTCTGAAAGTGGTGCTGTCACAGGCTTTGCATCAAGCATATTGGTACGTTGTAGCAGATCAGTAACGTGTTTGATTAAGTCGTAAACCAACTTGAGTATGATAGACTTCAATGCCAAGAAAATAGGATAGAACACCCATATCTATGAGCAAGAATTGGTCGCTTAAGATGTTGATCAACTTCTCAACAAACTATTCTGAATTTCCTGCAATGATTATGTCATCTAGAATTAATGAGAAAGTTGCTAAGTTTATTGTACCATGCTCACAGAGCTTGCTTCAAACCGTAAATCGCCTTTGGTAGTTTACAATCTGCATCTGTAAAATCCTCATTGAAAAATCTTAGTGGTTGGACCATATATACCTCAGATAACATACCTGTAAAAAAAGGCGTTATAAACATCCAATTGTCTGAGCGGCCAGTGATAAGTAACATCAAGACTGGTGACAAGATGAATTATTGCGGCTTTGACTACCTGCCTAAAAGTTTCAACGTTGTCAATACACGGTCTTTGATGAAACCCTTCAGCCAAAACACGTGCCTTGAAGCGCTCAGTATCTCCATTGGCTAAGCGTTTGATAGTGCATATCCAATGACAGCCAAAAACAATAATTGATGAAGTTGGTTTCACTAAGTCGTAAGTACGATTTTGAATTAGTGTCAATTTGGCTGAGATTGGCTTGTCCCACCGTGGATCCTTAAGTGTTTGTGGATACATGTTGGGAATAATTGTGAGAATTGTTGGTCTGGTGGCTACTAAATTTTTTGTTGAGTTTCACAATGTTATCCGTGAGACGTGTCTTCATAGGATGGTAATTGGCTTGCTGAGGCAGTGGTAGAACTGGCGCCAGAGCCGGAGCATGTGCCTACAGAGTTAGACCCAACTTCTTCTCTTTCATTTGTGCCTACAGACAAATGTAAATGGAATAACTGATTTGTATCAGGCCCATTAAAAACAAGTGGTTCATTAACCTGATGCTTATTGTTGACAATCGGTGGTGTGCCTTCTGATGACGGTCTGGGACTTGGGAACAGTGGTGATGAAGGCTGTGTGTGTGGCTGACATGGAAAACGAGTAATTTATGGGGAATTTGGTGTTTGGATTTCAAAATTGGGTAAGGAGGATTTCAGATTTTTGCAAAATTTATATGAAACAGAATCTTCGATAAATTAGACATGCCAAGAAACATATAATTTGGCATTCTCATTATCGTAGTAGAAGTAACCAGATTGAGTGGGAGAATAACTAAAAAATCAGGTTTTGATCAGGATTGGAGTTTGTTTAAATTTGATGAATGTTTCCAAGACTTGAGATTTTTTGCGAAGAGGACACATTCATGTATATTGCGTTGTGATCAACCAAAACCATATAGTATTTGAACCCATCAATACATAGAGATGGTGATGTCCAAACATCATAGAAAATTGTATCGAGTGGTTTTCAAGATTAAAGAGAGGTTTATTCGACCTTCAAAACCACTCGATACAATTTTCTATGATGTTTGGATATCACCATCTCTATGTATTGATGGGTTCAAATACTATATGGTTTTGGTGTTATCACAAAACACAATATACATGAATGTGTCCTCTTGGCAGAAAAACTCAAGTCTTAGAAACATTCATCAAATTTAAACAAACTCTCTTTCTCTTTCTTGTGCCATTTAAGGCAAGTTTAGGGTGATTGCAAAGGTTCCTAGGGTTTTTATCTTGGAGCTCACTATGAAGGCTGCGGCACCGCCTCTGGGGGCTAACGGCATGGTGGTCGGACAGAGGGACAGGGGTGGCAACAACCTTGCCTTAAAACGATTTAAAGAGGGCACTAGTACAGAGGGACGTGTCGGTGTGAAGGGTAATGGAGATGATTTTTTGTCTCTCTTGCGGATCAAAAAGTGAATGAGGGTGCGGTGGGGGTTGTGCAGTCTTTGGTTTTGCAGAAGGATCTCTTTTTTTTTCTGCAGTCTTTAGTCGAACCTCTCTCTGTTTAGGAATAAGGCATAGAACAAGTTTAGTCAAAAGCTCTGCTCACGGTATCATCACTAGGTTTGGAGGGGACGCAGAGTTCATCGAAAGAAGGTTTAGCTATGCAGAATCCAAATTCGGCAGTCGTTGACATAGCTGCAGTTCCTGGTTCAGGCTCTGCGTTAGAAAAGAAGGCGACAAAAGCTGCAGTACCAACGAAATTCTCTCCACCTTCAGGCTCCCCTCAGAAAAAGTCTTGGGCCCAAGTTGCAGGTCGGATGTCAAAGTGTGTTACGGTCCCGGAGGAGGTCCTTGAGACTGCTCCTCCACGATGGGAGGATTTTGTAGCTAGAAGATTTGTCACAACTGCACCATACATTGCCAAATTTCACGTTATCGTAAATAAAATATGGAATCTTGGAGATAAAACGATCAAAACTTTATGCATATGTTGTCGACGCGATTACAATTAAATTTCGAATCCAAAACTCTAATGCTCGAACCCGTGTGTTGTGGCGAGGCATGTGGAACATATGCGAGATTCCGATGATTGTTTTGAAATGGACACCAATTCTCGAAGAAGCACAATCCGAACTTACCTCGTTGCCAATGTGGGTTAAAATGACAAATATTCCGCCGGCTCTCTTCTCGTGGAAAGGACTCAGCTTCATTGCGAGTAATGTGGGGACTCCAATCTGAATACACGCTGATACAAAGCTGGTAAAGGTTTTCGATGAAGTCAAAGTGTTCATTGTTATTTCGCTTTCAAAGGAGTTACCGAAGAGCTACTGTTTTAAAATTTGTGAAGAGGAGGTCACAATGGCTTTTGAATACCCATGATTGCCTTTGAGGTGTGCTACATGTAGGAAATGGGGACACTCAGAGGATGGATGTCTCCTGCAATCTCGTACAAGCTCTGATCCTAAAGTCTCGAAATCACCACTTGCGAATAGCTCTGCTTCTGTTTTTACGAAACAGAGATTAACAAATGCTCACAGGAACAATTTAACATAAAGTAGTGCTCACAAAAACTTATAGGATGGATGTCTCCTGCAAGGACGTAAAAGCTCTGAACCTACAGTCTCGAAGTCGCGACCTGCGAATAGCTCTGCATCTGTTTTTGTGAAACAGAGATCAACAGATGGTGACAGGAAAAATTCAAAACAAAGCAGAGCTCGAGTTGATGTTCCGGCTCAGCTTCAGAATCGTGAAGAAGGGGAAATCAAAGCTCCACATGATGAAGATGAGTGGAAATAAGAAAAGAAACATTCAGTGATTCATAATTGGATTAAATCAAAGAACATGTTGTTTGGAGGGTTGATGGAGACAAAGGTAACGAAGAACAAAGCTGCAGCAGTTTTAATGTCTGTGTTTCCTTGCTGGTCCATGGCCTTGAATTACGATCATAATTATTTTGGTAGGATCTGGGTTGTTTGGGATAAGAGAGTGCATCTTAGCATAGTGGCTAAAAGTGATCAGATGGTCACTTGTTCTGTTCAAATAGACCAAGCGCCAACCTTTCTTAGTACCTTTGTTTATGCATCAAACTTGGCTGAGGAGAGGCTTCATTTGTGGCACCAACAAGCACCTTCAAAATAATGTGCAAATGGGAGGAATGACGTGGCTTTGCCTTGGTGATTTCAACGATATCTTGGCTTCCTTTGAACATTCATGTACTGTCTTGACTCTTACTATTAATAGTATGTTGGCTTTTCAGGATACTGTTCGGGATTGTTTTCTTATGCATATGGCGTTTACGGGGCCACTTTTCACCTGGTGTAACAAACGGGAATCTGAGATGATTTGTAAAAAGCTGGCCCGAGTCTTGATAAATGACACATGGTTGCATACTTACCATGATTCATATACTAAGTTCGAAGCAGGAGGGTGTTCTGATCATCTACGGGGCCATGTCCTCCTCTCTAGTACATTTACTAGAGCTAAAAATCCTTTTAAGTTTCTAATGCTATTGCTAAAATGTAGGAGTTTAAGCTTATGGTGGAGGAGTACTGGAGCTTTATGGCTCCTCAAAATATCAAAGTGAGGATGACTAAGGTGAGAATGCCAATCAAGAAACAAAGTTTTGGTGGTATTGAAAACTTGAAGATAGAAGACTTGTTTGGGACAGTCGGCCACTCATACATGCTTTGGCTAACCTGACTGCTTTGGAGTGGATTTCTCGAGCCTAGATCCATCACCTAAAAAATCCAAAGGATCAAAGGTAACAGAGATATTGTTGTCAGCACACAAACGATAAACTGTAAGCAAATTGTTAGCCATACTGGGAAGATGAAACACATTATTTAACATAAGGTTCCAACTAGAAAAGGGAAGAGTAGCATAACTAGTGTTGATGATTGGAATGACGGAGCCGTTTTCGATCACAACATCATCGCAACCCGTGTATGGAGAATGAAAAGCCAAGTTACCAAGATCTTTGCGACTTGTAGTGGAAAACTTAGAGTCAGAGTTTGCGACTGTTTATGTGGTTGAGTCAAAGGCTTCAATGGTTAATGTGGCATCTTCGGGTGCAGAGGCTGTTTTGGTTGTTTCAGTTATTCCAAGTCATCATGTTTTAGTATTAGGGTCTGCGGCTCCGACGGGTTTTGAAAAGGGGTCAGAGTCAGAGGTTGCTTAAGTGGTTTGGTCGGTATCAAAGGATTCAAAGGTTACTATGGTTTCTTTGGGTACAAAGGCTGAGTTGACAGTTTTAGAGGCGGGGTTGGGACTTAGGACTGTATCATATGGTTTCCAGGTTCTAGTGAATGATTTAGGTTCAGAGGTTGGTTTGGGAGTGGATGTGGCGAAGGGTTTAGTGGATGTGGGAGTAGCAACTGCTGTGGAGAAGGTTTCGGGGGCTGTGGAAGTTGCTTCTACTGTAGAGAAAGTCTCTCGTTTGGGTTTGCCGGTGGTTTTGTCGGGAGAACCACGAAAAGCATACTAGTCTGTGGTTCAAAAGGCTTCGTCGTTGTCTAAGCACAACTTGACAATTCTCTCAGAGGAAGGCAACACTTTCATTGAGGTTATTACTGGTCAAGCTCTGTTATGGGATGATTTAATTTTTGGTAAATTCCCGGAAGCAGCACCACACATTGCTAAGATTCATGTGATTGTCAATAAGATCTGGACTTATGGGAGTAAGGCTATAAGGATTGATGCTTTCGCAGTGAATTCGACAACAATTAAGTTTCAAATTCAGGACAGATTTGATCAGAGATAAAGTGCTCAGAAGAAGAATGTGGAACATAGCGGATAAACCTATGATGGTTTCGAAGTATGGTCCAGTGGTTGAAGAGGATTAATCAGCTTTTCGGAAAATGTTGTTGTGGGTTACTCTCAAACAAGTTCCTCCATCTTTCTTTTCTTGGAAGGGGTTAAGCTTTTTGTCAGGTGCTGTGGATGAGCCAAAATTTCTTCACCCAGAGATAGAACTCCGTGATAAGTTCGATGAGGCAAAGGTCTTTGTGGACATCGACTTGACTAAACCATTACTAGACTCTTTTTGTTTCAAGACAAAGCAGGGTATGGTGTCTAAAGTTTGTTATTTGTACCCTTGGTTCCCTCCTAAATGCAATTCATGCTTCAAGTGGGAATACTTAAAGGAGACTTGTCGCACTAACTCTAAGGATTTTGAGAGTCCTAGAACTCTCAAACGAGGAGTGGCGGTGCTTTCAAGTAATGATATTCAGCAGTCAGTTTCAATCCCTGTAACTAAGGCTTGTGCAACAATAATTCTCTCGACTACACCAGCTGCTGGAAAATTAACAAAATTTTCTTCTCAGACTTTGGAGACACACTTGGTTAGGGGAATAGTTACACAACCAGTTCAGCCGACTCACCTCTCACATAGGGGAGACGGGAATGTTATAGTTCTCAAACCTACAACATATCCTACATGTGAAGATGCAGATGTGGGTGCAGTAGGAAAGGAGACTATTCCAGATTCTGGGAAAATTTTAACAGAAGTAGAGTCGATTAATTTTCTTTCTTCAGTAGAAGTTAATGCTAAAGCTCTCGAAGCTACAACACATCCTGCATGTAAGGATGTAGATGTGGCTGATGTAGGAGAAGAGACTATCGAGGCCTCGAAAGGTGCAGAACATAAGATTTGGGAACGAGATTCACGGAGGAAAATATTTAAAGAACGATCGGTAAAAGAAAAACAAAGTATCTTGATTTCGCCATCCCGTTATTCAGCCTTGTCTATTGATGAGAATGAGGTTTCTAAGGAAAAAGAAGAGAGAAACAAAGGCTTAATATTCGGTGAGGTTGCGATATTGACAAACTTTTTCTCGTCTCTTAGGGGGAAAAAAGATGGCAAAGAGGTTGTTGGTACCATGCAGAAATTGGTTGTATCGGAGAAAATAAAGGAAAATTTTGGATACATGTCTAAAACAAGAAGGTCAAAACCGGACGTACCACAATGTCAATTTCTCCCTCGCACCTAAAAAAAACATTGATTACAACATTTTGACTCAATCCGCTAGGGACCTCCCTAAGGATCAGAGTGTTAGGTCCACCTCCAACTGATTTTTATGTCCAGTTTCTTTTGAAATGTTCGTAGTTTCAACAAAAGGTCTAAACATTCAGTGGTTCGAGACTGGATTTTAATGGGTAAATTTCAGTTTGGTTGTTTGCTTGAGACAAGGGTGAAGGAATGCAGAGCGGAGAATATTGTTAAGGTTGTATTTCAAGGTTGGTATTTCCTTTCAAATTACAACTCCCATCGATTAGATTGGATATGGGTAGTATGGAGTCTGAATACTCCAGTCACGCCTTGTTTTACGAGTAGCCAGATGATTACTTGTTTAGTTCTGATGGAGGGGATAGATACAAAAATTTTGTGCTCGTTTATTTATGCAGCGAATTCGGTTGAAGAAAGAAAAACGTTGTGGGAGGATTTGAGAAACCATCATGATTTGCCTTTGTTTAGAAATAAACCATGTATGATTTATGGTGATTTTAATGAAATTCTAAGATGTGAGGAGTATTCGGTTCATGATTTATCCCCCGTAGTGCCGGTGGGAATGAGAGATTTTCAAGATGTGGTACAATATTGTTCTTTGATGGATATACAGTCTCATGGGCCGTTGTTTACGTGGTGTAATAAAATAGAAGGCGATCAGCTTATTTGCAAAAAGTTAAATAGGATTTAGGTGAATGATAAATTCATAGTTGAGTGTCAACAATCTTATGGAGTATTTGAAGTTGGGGGTGCTCTGATCATTTAAGATGCATAATTATGATACAACCGGATAAGCCTCATATTCGAAAGTCTTTCAAGTTCGTTAATGCTTTGGCTACGGATCAGGGGTTTTTAAGAATGACGAGGGAGTATTGGGATGATACAAAACCACTTCATCATTCGACTTTAGCAATTTATTGGTTCTCCAAAAAATTAAAGGCGCTGAAACCAAAAATCAAAGATATGAGTAAGGATCGTTATGGGGATTTAACAAAGAAAGCTTTTGAGGAGCTTTGTTAATGTCAGCTAGTCACTCTGAATAATCCAGAAATGGTAATGAGAAGTGAAGCTGCAACTTATAAATGTTGGCTACATGTTTCGGGTTTGGAAGAAAATTTGTTGAAGCAAAAATCATAGCTCCATTGGTTGAACGTTGGAGATGGAAACAATAAATTTTTCTATAATGTTGTAAAATCAAGGGAGATGAGGAATGCGATAAAAGAAATAAAATGTGTTGATGGTACCATAGTGGAGACTCAAGAGGAGATAAAGAAGGTGGTTAAGACTTATTTTCATGAATTCTTGGCTTTCATACCGCCTAACTATATGGGTATATCAGATGTGGAGTTACAGATTTTATTACTATATTGTTGTTCTGATATGGGTATATCAGAAGCTAGTAAGATCAGTCACTGACGACGAGATAAAAAAGGTTTTGTTTCTCATGCCTACTAATAAGAGGTCTGGGCCAGAGGATACATAGTGGAGTTTTTAAAAGAAGGTTGGTCAATATTTGGAAAGGATTTTGTCATGGTGGTTCAATCTTTTTTTCCAGTTCGGGTTTATTCCGAAAGGATTAAATACCACCATAATTTCCTTGATACCTAAGAAGAAAAAATCAAAGAACTTGAAGGATCACCGACCTATCTCTTGCTGCAACGTCATATATAAGGTAATATCAAAGATCTTAGCTAATAGACTCAAAGTTATTCTCCCGGATTTCATCTCGCCGAATCAGTTTGCTTTTGTAAAGAATCGATTGTTGATGGAAAATGTTCTTTTGGCTTTTGAAGTGGTAAAGGATTATCATAAGGAAAACATATCACCTCACAGTGCAATAAAGTTAGACATCTCGAAGGCATTTGATTCGGTTCAATGGCATTTCCTTATAGTCACTCTCTCATCTTTGAATCTTCCATATAAATTCATTAAATGGATTGAGTTTTGTGTCACTACAGACTAGTTTTCAGTCCAAGTAAATGGAGAGATGGCTGGGTTATTTTGAAGTGAAAGGGGTCCCCGGCAAGGTTGCTCTTTATCTCCCTATTTGTTTGTTATTTGCATGCATGTGATGTCAACCATTATCGACAAGGCTGCGCTAAAAAATTATATTGCTTACCACCCTCGGTGTAAGAATCTCAAGCTAAACTCACTTATGTTTTGCAGATGATTTGTTGGTGTTCATCGATGGGACGAAAATATATATAGAGGGTGTTTTAAAGATTTTTGAGAAATTCACATAATCTCTGGGTTGAAAATGAGTCGAGAGAAATCGATGATATACATGGCAGGGGTTAGAGAAAGGGATAAGGAGCTGATTCTACATGCTTTCCCTTTTGAATCAGGTGCTTTACCGGTAAGATTTCTCGGATTACCGCTTTTATCTTGGAGAATGACAACAAGTGACTACACTCCGCATGTAGAAAGGATTTGCGAGAGAATAGGTAGTTGGACAGTAAGACATTTATCTTTTGCGGGACGTTTGCGGCTTATAAACTCAGTAATTCATACTCTTACAAACCTTTGGATGTCGGCTTTCCAAATACCGAGTGCATGTATTACGGAGATTGATAGCTTATGCTCGGCTTTCGTTTGGTCTGGTCCCAAGTTGAATTCAAAAAATTCTAATGTGGTATGGACAGATGTATGTGTGCCTAAAGATGAGGGAGGTCTTGGTTTAAGATCATTGAAAGAGGCGAATAAGGTTACCTATTTAAAACTGATTTGGCGAATTTTATCTTCAAATTCTTTGTGAGTTCAATGGTTCGGTTATATTTGTTATAGAATGGCTTCTTTTGGTCTATTAGTGAGACATCATCGCTAGGATCTTGCATATGGAAGATAATTCTAAAGTATCGATTAATAGCTGTGGATTTTGTTAAAGTGGAGGTTCTTAATGGACGAAGTGTCTCTTTTTGGTATGACAATTGGTCACGACTTGAAAAATTAATATCAATAAAGAGGCATACATGCCACGGTGGCTGAAGCAATAACTTCTCATAGGGGGAGGCGACACAGGTTAAACCATTTTAATCTACTACAAAATGCTCTGGAAGGCATCCGCATGAACGGTTTGATAGTGGAGGAGGACAAAATTCTTTGGAGAGGTAAAAGGACATATTTAAAGCCATTTTTAGCACAAGGGAGACATAGGAAGCCATGCGAAACAACAAGGTAAAGGTGGACCAGTATAAAGGTATTTGTTTTTCCTAAGTAACTCCGAAATATTCTCGCTTAGCATGGTTTGCGATAAGAAACATATTGACAACAGGTGATAGGATGCTAAGCTGGAATATGGGAGTCAACCCCGCTTCTGTTTTTTGTCAGGAACCACTAGAAACTCGGAACCATTTATTTTTCATCTGTCCATTCTCAAGGGATATATGGTTCAACCTTATGAATAAACTGCTCGCAAGAAGGTTTAATTTGGTTTGGGATATGGTTTTAAAGCTCCTCATGGATAAGGGACTGAAAAGGAACAACAATTCTTGTTAAGATATGTTTTCCAGCTTGCAATCCATTCAATATGGAAGGATAGAAACAGAAGATGACATGGCGAAGTCCCATAACTTTTGCCCCCGTTGTTAAGGTTGTTGGATAAACAAATTCGAAAAAGGCTATCTTCCATATGATAATAAAGGGATAGAAGACAAGATAGGTGTATGGAGATTGGTTCACATCAAGATAAGAAAGGATGACTCTCTTCTCAAGCTTGTCAACAAAAAATTTCAATTTTTCACAAAAAAATTCATATCATTCAAAAATTGGCATGTACTTTTTTTTCAAAAACTGGTTTTATCCCAATTAGAATTTCTAATTTTGAATTTTAACGAAGCAACCATTTTTTTTATATTCAAAAATTTATTTCTTTTGATTCTAATTTTTAGGTCAAAAAACAAATGCATTTTTGTAAAAAAGAGTTAATATAATTTTACATTATATTCAAAAAAACACATGCTTAACGATGTTCATATTATTTAATTTGGGAATGGGGTTTGCATCACTTTAGAGGAAACAAAACCAGTTCATCGTAAATTGATTGACGTAAGTTAAAACTCGACGAATTCGCCATAATTTTGTTTAGTACCAAAAATTATCATAAACTTGCCTAGTACCAAAGAGTCGACATAAATTTGTCGTAAATTTTCGGAATACTTAACAATGAAATACCAATTAATTTGAATTTTTAATTATAAAATAAAATTAATGATATATTTTTAAAAAGTTAATAATGGAATTTAATAGAAATAGATATTTAAGATTTAATAATAAATTAAAATTAAATAGTAAATTACCAAAATAAAATACAAAATAACAAAAATATTTTTCGAACGAAATAAAAACCTAGTTATCTAGATCTATGTTAAAACCATCGAACAATGGTAGTTTGACATCAGCAGCTACTCTTTGGGACAACCGATGCGCTTCTGTCAAATCTTTGTTGGTAGCTTGTTAGCTTGTCGAAGCTGCTTCCACCGCTTCGACGCTTTTCTTGCAAAAATGTCGCTATATCAGGGTTGCCAATGGCCATGATCTCAGAAATAGAATCATACTCCTCTAGTTCATCCTGCACCATCTGTTGATACACTGATTGCGTCTGCAGTATCGTCATCTGACTTTCCTCTAATTAAGCTCACAATTTTATAGTTTGTTTCATGTAAAGTTGTTAAAAAATTTGCTAACTTATTATAGTTTTTGATGATTTTTATTTCTAACTTAGTATAGTTTAACTAGATTTATACATGTGCACGTTGCACGAAATTTAATTTTAAATTATTAACAATATATATATATATATATATTAAATAATATATAAAATTATATTTAAGAAAAAAAATTATTTTTATAATAACGTTTACTGAAAGAGAAGTGATTTGAAAAGAGAAAACAGAATCCTACTTTATCTAGAAGCTCATACTCTGATAGAAATATGGGGATGGATGCCTCGTGTAAAACCAATCTTGTAAGTCTTTCATCATGATACTCAGACGTTTCAACGTTGAGAGCCGATTCCGGACAGTCTTGTCTATCTCCCGAACAAGCCGGTCAATAGAAGATGGAGGCTCCCCATGTCTTCGCAAATTTTTCTCCCTCCATACGAAGTAAATGACCACTTGAAACACATACTTGACCAGAAAGTCTCGAGTCATTGTACTACCTAAAACCGAAATTGTTAGTAAAATGTTGGAGAAATGATGAGTGTACATGTGTTGTAGGATACCAGAAGTGAGTATAATTGAATATAAATATAATCATTTAATTTGTAACTTTTGTCAATTTTCTTTCAAAACTTTTTCGCTACTATTGTCATTTTTCAAGACGCATTTTTTCATGTTCTTTTAACTCTTTGACTCACATATAAAAATTAGTATTGTGAGCTAATTCTCAATTCATATCAAAATTATATTTTCATTTCCATTTTTTTATACTCTTTTGAGCCTTTTTAAAATGTTATTTTCTCAAGAAGAACAAAATAGCAGAAAATAAATTAAAAGTGGGGTAGAGAGAACGCATAATGTAATGGTGGAGACATCATCATTTATAACCTACATTGTTGCTCTCTTGATAGGAGATTCTACTTGAAGAGTTGCCATCTTTCGATTGATATATAGGGAAAAGCGTATAAGTAGATCGTCTTACCTTTTTAGTTTTGACATAAGTTATCGCTACATTGCAGGAGAACTGTCATAATCCGGAATTCTGTCAAAACAATTATGAAATATGTTTAAAAAGTTAAGAGATTACCATGAGATTTGCACTGCTGAGGACGATGACTTTAAAGTATTAACTCTAAGCCTCTGTGGCACATGCTCCACTACACTATGACTGAAAAAATAACGAACGTTAATGAACCTCCTCTTGCTTGTTTTTGAGATAATATTTTAAATTGAGAATTGAAGATTCTCTTACCTTAGTTTCTCCAATTTTCTAAACGTATCCAAAGCATTTGGGAGCATTCTGAATTCTTAACTTGGGGCAGAAATGGTAATCTTCTGTACACCACCCTGGAAAATGTTGGCTTATTAGTGATTTAACTTAAGAGTAATTGCCTTTAGTATTTTGATATATGACTATATATGGATTACATGACTATCTAACATCACCGAAGAGCACTAAGTATAATAACAATGGTAAAAAGGAGAGTTTTTCTCCTTCTAGCACCAATCACAGAAACCATTAATACATGCTAAAGAATATGTATGAAACTATCTATGTAATTGCTCACTTAGTTATGTCTAAAGGCTTACTCAGAAACCTGTAAACTTAAGCTCAATCTTGGCACCTATTCTACTCTAGTTACAGTACAACTGATTCAAAAGAGTGTGATAAGCAGGTTTTGAACTTGAACTTAAGAATTTTGGCACTACCACAAAGCATGTCAAAAAGCCTCATACCTTACAAATTTGGGTTTGCAATTAACTTCAACAAAAGAATTTTGTTCAGGAGTTTCAGGGCAAGAATGATAAGAAAGAATGCATTTTTCTTGAAAAAGAGTGTGAAATTTGAGTTCATGAGCATTATCGGCTCTAACAGCTTTGGCTACCTTGCTTGCTTTAGAGTTGTGGGTCCGCCTTCTTAAAGAAGGTTCGTGCCCGCCCCACTGTCTTATTGGTAAAGAAGAATCTTGTCTTTTCCCCCGCGCCCGGAGTACAGGAAACTCAACGGCACGCAGCAGGAAGTTCCCCAAGCCTGAACTTGTTCACTCGCTCTCTTTGCATCCATGGCTGAATTGTTAAAGCATCCAACCTAATAAAGAGGCAAGTAGGTTCGATTCCTGCTGGATGCACTTGGAACGTTCAGTTCAATCGCAGCTCACAGAATCTAAAGAGATAGCTCGTTACATTAGAAACCATGGGAGTCCACTTGAGCTTGATATCCATATGGTGTGGTCCATTGAATAACTTGCAGGTATGTCGCTTATTTCAATCGATTAAAATACTATGATGTGTGGCCTCACCTTTGTGTGTTAGATATAGAACTGTAGTGTAAGCATGTATATGAGGTTTTAAAAAAACGTATATATGAGGCAATAAACACCAAACTAATACAGAGTATAGTTCAACTGGAAAACATGCAATGTTTCTACGATATAATGTTCACATGGAAATTAAACATTGTCAAGTAAACAGCGAGACAATGTCATCTCCGATTTAAGATTCTGCCGTACCTATATTTTACATGGCCATCACAATACTGAATGAAATATTCACATCATTTAATCACACTGTCAGTTGCTTTTATTCGCAGTCATTTTTTTGGTTTTAGTGTTAAGTTTATTCACAATGATTTAATCTTATGAACTCTATTGATTCACTTGTGGATTAAATAATTAGATTTTTTAGAGAGAAAGCTTACTCAAAATTGTGTGTGAGAATAGAATCTCAACGGCAGTTGAAGGTCATATCTACTTCTACCATAGTTTAGCCACACATTTTTATGTTCCTAAGACTTGGTAAGTACATGTGGAAATCAAAGTGAGAAGCATTCTTGACTAAAAAGAGATTTGAATTGGTTCAAATTTGGTTTTTAAAAAGAGATTTGAGACACAGTTGGCTCACTTTTCTCGTTTAAATGTCGCACTTACCTCGAGATGCACTCACCCTTATAGAAAGATCTCATGCATTCGGATAAACGGTCTATTCTCCCACAAACTTTATTACTTTATCGCATAGATACACGAATTTTTGAAACGTGCTTAAAACCTCATGAATTTTAATAAAATTTGAATTTCCATCATAAATTTATATAATCCGTTAAAAACAACAAATCCGTTAAAAACCAACAAATTCGTTACTCTTCCGTCAAAGAAAGCTGATTAGGACACCACCTCGTCCGTTAAATGACATCATTTTTGGTGTTTTTAGGTATAATAAAAATTTATTTATATTTTTATATAATTGAAATCAATTTTAAGAAACATGTAGTAGTCCAGTGGAAAGCTATTGGTTCTATAACCAATAAGTTGTGGGTTCGAACCCTGACTTGTACAATATTTTTGTCTTACATTCAATTTTTTTAAAAATAAAAATGTAACCGGATTTTTAAAAACCGAGTTACAAAAAAAAATTGTTGATGTCTCTGAGCAGTAGCGCCGGTAACGAGGATGGAGATTCTGGCGGAGTGATGGATCTGAGTGGAGGTACGAATGATGTCTCGGATCTGTAGTGGCTACGCTCGTTTCTGATCCTAGCAAAGTCTCTTTACTCTGGGGTCCTTCTCTGTGGCAAGCGGCGGTCTCAGCCTCTTCTTTTCTCATGTGGCTCAGCGTTGTATGGGCCCTAGATCTGTGATTTTTGCTAGGACCGGCTGGATGTTTTTCCGAATATGATCGCTCGAGAACGGTTGAAGATCTCGGAGACAGCTAGCCGACGAGCCACCGATGGAAATGCCTTAGGTCTAGCCCGTTGCTGAAGTCGTCGGCGGCGGCTCCAAGGGTTTGTGCCACGAGTGGAAGGGATGCGATCTGTGTTGATCTTAGATTTCCTAAGTCGTCGAGGGAGTCTCCGGTGCTCATGGGATTGGTGGTCTGGGGCAGCTTTTCACCGGCAGTTACTGATTAGTAGATGGATTGGTCGGAATCTCGGTCGAGGAAGATGTGGAGGACGATGGAGAGATTAGATTAGATTAGTGTGGTCTATTCTGGAAGATCCAATTGAGATTTTCGGTTATTGATTTTTTTCACTTTAAATTTTTTTATAAATAAAAATGTGGTCTATTTTGCTTTGTATCCCTAACTGGATCCAATTGGGATTTTAGGTTAGATTTTTATTTATAAAAATGAAAGTTAAAAAGAAAAATATTGCACAACTCAAGGTTCAAACACCCTACCTTTTGAATACATACCAATAGCTTCCCATAGGACTACTGCATGTTTCTTAGGATCTATTTCAATTATATATAAATATAACTAAAACTTTATTGTACCCAAAAAAACTAAAAACGACGTCGTTTAACGGATGATATGACGTTCTAATCAGGTTCTTTTAACGGAAAAATAACCAATTTGTTGGTTTTTAACAGATTTGTTGTTTTTAACAGAGTATATAAGTTTATGATGAAAATTTAAATTTTATCAAAATTTATGAGATTTTAACCGCGTTACAAAAGTTCGTGTATCTATGCGATAAATTAACAAAGTTCATGGAAAATATGTCGTTCATGCGTTCACCTTTTCTTTTATTTGGTTGGCGTGTAAAAACCTTCTTGTTCATCTAGATTGCCGACTTTCGATCCTGATCGACACTATAACATAACGACAAAAAACCAACATGAGAGGAGAACATCATAAATTCAATAAATGGGTCAGACACTGATTTTGAAAACCCATAAAATTCAAGAGAAATAAGAGAAGGAGAAGAGAGGAAAAATATATTACCTATAAGGTTGATATTCTCCTGCCAAAAAGGCGTTGTAGATTAGGAGATAAGAGGAGTTTGAAACCAAGGAGAACGTGGAACTGTTGGACACGATGTTTTTTTGTTTTCCTTTTTTCTGATAAAATGGAGACAATGGGTCTACAGTTAAAACTTTGTTTCGAGGGTTTCTTGTAAAACGTTTTTAGCAGGAGTTGATTCAGATATTTCTTTTAAGAAAATCTATAGCTTAGACAAAGGGAGACGTTTTTAGCCATCTTATATGTGCTGACGTGGCTTTTTTCCAAGCCTGATCTTTACGCTGCTGATGTGGCAAGTTTTTAAGAAGAGTTTTTTTAGCTGAGTTGGATACATGGAGAGGCCTCAAAAAACTCGCTTTTTTAAAAAGAATTTCTGGTTTAAATTAATTTTAAAGGGATATATTACATGATTGGAAAAAAAAGAGTGCTAAGCAACATTAGACCTTTTGGCAGAAGTCTTAAAAGGTTTACAAACAGAAAAAAGGTAAAGGAGTCTTGGTGCCTCGAAACCACAATGCAATTGTTACAAACGAAATTTTGGAGTTGTTGAAGATTCTGTCATTTATCTATCTCCATAATGAGTAAAATGTCAATTGGACCACAGTTAACCTCAGATAGTTCTCAGCGCTGTTATGGAATGGTCGCTTTAGCCAAAGCAGAAAGCGATCTCATGTAACGAATCCCATGAATGTAACGTTGAAACATTTCAAGCACATTCTCCATAGATCATAGCTGTAGGGACATCTCAAAAAAAGATGGTCTCTTGTTTCATTGAAGATTTCACAGAGTACACAAGTAGAGAAATCCGTAATCCCCCATGCAGCTAATCTTGCCTTTGTCGGGAGTCGATCAAGACAAGCAAGCCACATTATGAAGGAGTGTTTTGGTACATAGCCAGAGAACCATACCTCTTTGTGCCATGACACTTCTGGCAGAGCTGGAGATAGAAGGTTCCAAGTGTTTTTGAAGTTAAAGAGGTGCGAAATACTCCGTCTTTCGCTTTCCATTGAAATATATCTTGGGGATCATTTTCTGAGTAGTGTATCATAGTTAAGTACCCCTAGAGAACCACATCATTTTCAGTTCTAGCTCTCGGTAGGCACCAACCATTTTCAGTGGCCACATCTACGACTTTTGAAAGGAGAGGAATTTCCATGATGCGTGGTCCATTTGAGCCTATGTAATTAATCAGCTGCCCAAACGGAGTCCACAGATCCAGCCAGAAATAGCAATTGTTCTCATTTCCAAGCTTGCAAGTGATTAAGCTCAAGAGCCAGATTTCTAAGTCTCAAGAGCTGACACCAAGAAGAAGTTCCATCTGAATCTAGAGACAGACTGTAGAATGGTTTCCTTCTAAGTTGTATATCTGACACCAAGCAACCCATAATGACCTTGATTTTCAGAAAAGGAGCCAGATTGTTTGGAGTCCAAAGACCTTGTTCCATTGCTTGATATCCTTCAGCCCCAAACCTCCAACTGATTTGGGCGTACATACTTGTGACCAGCTTACCTTTGTTAATGGAGATAATTTTATGTTTATTATTATGTTGACGTGAAATGGATTTTCCATTTGATAAATTTTTGCTTCATGTTCTATACATTATGTAAAAAAATCATAAAGGAAAAATGCTAAACTTTTAGACATTAGAATATGTAAATGAAAAAATGGAAAATTATAAATAAAAAAGAAAACAAAATGAGAAAATGTGAACAAAAATAATTAGTATGTGGAAAGAAATCATGTAGAATCAAATAATATCTATACGGATAATCAATTACAGAATCTAAATATTTATATCAGTAATTTTTAATTATATTTTTACATGTTTATCACACATGTCTTAAACTGATAAATTAATATTAAAAAAGTGTCTCGATTTATTTACCTTTCTAACAACAACACAACAGGTGTCTCAACAATAAATAGATTTAACATTATTCTACTTCCATTTTTGATAATATTTAGTTACAGAATATGTTGCTTGCATTTAAATAGTGAAAACTCATCCACTGATACATGTTGATATTGTCACGGATGGCTCATATTTTAATAATATGAAAGCAAATGCGGATAATTGACTATTGTTTGTACGAGAGCTAAGGATTTTTTTATGTTTAGGAAGTTATTTGTGTTTTTTTAAATTAAATTTATTCTATATAACGAAAATATTCGTGCATACTAATTTAGACCAGGTGATTTTTGTTTTTCCTATGTAACTATCCTATGTAACTACATCAATACCCAATTGACTTTCCCTTTAGAAATTTCTAAACTAACAATTTATTGTATAGAGTTTGATGAAAATAAAAATACATGTCGATATTGGTGAGTAACAAACAATACAAAAAGAGAAAGGAAAAAAAATTCTAGGGCCATCTAGGAGAAAGCGTTGGGCCTATCTATATACAGCTACATTATTAGAATATCAAACCAGAAAAAAACTAATTTTTTTAAGAAGACCAATTTTAACGTTAGTTATGTTTACAGTGTTTTATACACCAATTAAGATACAGTACGTTCAGTTTCAACTTACAAAAAAATTTTAAAAGGTACATAAATTTTTATATTTGTGTTAAAATTAACTTTGACTGAAACAGTGTTAGTCAAACCGTTAGTTAATGTTGAGTCAGATATCACATGATATATTTATTTACTAAATCAGATGCCACGTAGAATTTTCAAAAAAATAAATCAGTTTGAAGTTTTATACAATGTTCTCGGTTTAATATTTTTTTGACATATATTTTGGAGAAACATAAACACTATTATCATTTGAGCCACATTATCATTTTTACCATTTCTGTAGTCGGAATAACTATAGGATTCTAACAATTAAACGGTAAATTCTTGAACAATTTCAAATATGACCTATTGTTGTTGCGGTTAAGAATTGTAATTTTTCAAGAATGTGCATTCTGGTCAGAAGCCTATTGTTGTTGCGGCTACAAAAATAATAAATAACCGATAAAGTGGCACAAATGATAATGGTATTTTAGGTTTTCATTATAAATGTAAAAAATATTAGACCAAGAATATTGCATAAAACTTTAAAATAAGAAATAAATTTTGTTATGAAAAATTTACTTAGCATCTGATTCAGCAAAAAATATGTCACGCGCCATCTGATTTAGCATGAATATGCTACGTGGCATCTGACTCAACATGAATATGTCACATGGCATATGATTCAGTACTAATTAACGATTTGACTAACACTATTTCGGTGTTAGTCAAATCGGTATATGGTAAAGTTAATTTAGGCACACATATGAAAGTTCATATCTATACTATTAATTGAGAATGAGGGACAATTTTTCTCTAAGACATATAAGTTGTTTCACTTATTTACGGCTAATGTCATTCTAATTATGTGTTAACAAAAAAACATTAAAAATTAAGGGTGATTCGTAAACTTAAATAAGCTATTTAGCCGACTTAAACCGATAATAATACCCACACAGATATGAGACTTGAATCCTTCTCATTAATTAAGATATATTCAAATATAGAAACTAAATATTATTTATATATATATATATATATCAACTGATTTTATGCAGAATTTAATATAAATTGATACAAACATGAAAACTGCTTTTAAGAATAAAATAAAACGAACATTAAATATTATATTGTACAAATAAATAAATATTTGGTTAATATAAGATTTAAATTTGAATATTTGAATAATTTCCTTATCCAAGCTAACAATCCTAAAATCAAGGGATTTATAACTTTCTTTACAAGCAAATAACAATTTACCATATATATTTCTCATAAATTAAGTTTTAATTATAATATTCAAATTTAATATACAAGTTTCTGTTTTAACTTATTATGTTTCCAAAATAAAATCCTAACAATATGCAATCATGATATCAACAATTAATTCGTAATACATTACAAATTTAAGATTCTGTTAAATATTTTTCTAACAAACTATAATATCTTTTAAATAGAATTGTGGCTAAACATAAATAATTAAAACTGTATCCCACTCTATAAATAAAAAGGACTCATACATTTCACATCATCACGATTGCATATCTTTGTCTATTATGTTCATTTTTGTTACAAATCAATTCTTCAAACATTTATTCTAATTTTTTTTGTTTTTATCTAGGATTTAGTCAACTGCTGTTGTTCGGCACCTTGCCTTCTTGCAGTGGTGTTGATGTGTACACTGCTGTTACTAGAGCTGTGGGAGCGCTTTATGGTCCACTTCATGGTGGTGCATATGCGGTGTGCTTGTAGTCATATGTTACACCTTCTGATGTACTTGCATGCTCCATGATCTTTGAAATTTATGTCTTTGTTTACATTAGGCTGTACTTTAAGATGTTATCAGATGAGAACATTAATGTTCTCATCTTTTTGACATCTTAGGAAGAGGAAGATGTTTGGTTTTGAACACTGTGTACAAAAACTATGACCCACGAGCTAAAGTCATCAAGAAACTGGCAGATGAAGTATTTTCCATTATTAGAAGGGATCTTCTAATTGAGGTATACTATGTCCGCGAAGGTCAAGCTTATACTAAAACTTGATGCATGCCTTTTTGGTTTAGTCAGTAGTGGAATGTTGTTTCATATTCCTTTAAGCAAATGTGTTTGACAGATATATATTTATCATGTTTGCAGGTAGTTGTTGCTCTTGAGAAGGCAGCTCTCGCTGACGATTACTTTGTTAAGAGAAAGCTTTATCCAAATGTTGATTTCTACTCTGGATTAATATACAAGTAAAATTTTAAAATCTTATCAAGTGCTCATCAGTTCATCTGAATCTGCAAACTTGGACCATTGAAATAGGGCAATGGGATTTCCACCAGAGTTCTTTACGGTTTTATTCGCGATTCCTCGCATGCTTGGATTCTTGTCGCATTGGAAAGAGTCGTTGGATGATCATGACACCTAAGATAATGAGACCACAACAAGTATAGTATAGAGAAATATGTTTGCTTGGATCAATTTTGAAACTTGGATCGTTAATTGGGGCATTGAATCTTGCAGGTGTACACATGCGTCTCATTGAGGCATTACAAACTAGTGAGAGAGAGAACAATGACAGATGAGTAGAAGGAGTCAGAGAAAATTGAGTCAAATCTCGACTTCAAATACATCAAAAAGACGTTTGGCTGGATCTGAAGCCATTTACAACGTTGTTCTTATTAGTTCATGTTACGCTTTAAAAATATGGAAATTGTGTTACATTGTTGTTTATCGTTTCAGGTTACTTTGGATGAATCTAAAGATGTGAGCTTCTCTAATGTCTCACCTCAGGAATGCTGAGAAATGGTGTTGCAGAGAGTTAACAAAGAGATAGAAAAATGCAGAAAGCAAGGACAAAAAGTTAATACATTGAAAAGCATTGATGGGGCTACAAATGTTCAGTTTTCGCTCCCCGTCTATATTTCAGGTTAGTTTAACTAGGGGAACTCAATTCTGTTTTGATACTCGGTCCATGTTCTGTCTCTTACACAACTTATCATCTTCATCTACAGGCCATTGAGGCTCTTGACCCAAACCATCGCTTAGTGGAGTATTGGAAACATAAGAATGAGAAGGTTTAGTTGGAAATGAAAGATGGCTTCAAGTCAAATTCTTCCCTGAGCTTATCCAAAGCAAAAATTTTGTGGTCTATTTGAAGAGAACTTGAAGAATCATCGTCAAGAAGGCAACATACAATTCTAGATAGAACTCATCGTCAAGAAGACAACATACTTTGTTACTTTGTTCGTTGTTTACTTTGCCATAAACTACTTTATAAGTAATATGGTACATTTAAATAATAGTTTCTAAATTAGACTTATTTATCAAAATTAATATTTATCATTCTATTCATATACAGTTATATATTTTGTTAAAATAGAAAATATTTATATGTCAAACTTTAATTAACTATTTTGATCATAATTTAAATTCACTATTTGTTTTAATTTTAGCAAATGTTAAATTAGATGAGAATATTTACTAAGATAATATGTTTATTATAAATTTATATAAAAAATAATTAACAATAATAATTATTGTTCGTAATTAATAAATTAGATTTTTATCCAATTTTGTAAATTACTTAATATCTCTATAATCATATTAACAAATTAAAATATTTGATACGATTTGATTTTAAATTAAAATTAAAAAATCAAATCTATTCCAAATAAATAAATTTAGATCAGTGGAATAAAGTCAAATTAAATTATGGACGAAAATTAAATTATTATTTTTAAAAAAAATTGTTAACCAATTGCAAAGTTAAGGTTTGAGATCTATAATATACTATTTATTTTTTTATTATAAATAGAAGATTTGGATAAATTTTATAAGAAATTATGGACGAAAATTAAAATTAATTTTTTAAAATTGTTAACCAATTGCAAAATAAATATTTGAGATCTATAGCATATTATTTATTTTCGTTATTATAATTTCAAAATATATTTGTTTGAAATTGTTCACATTTTTAATTTATTTAGTTATTAAGAATAATTATAATATTAGATTTCCTAAAATATCTCTACACAATTTAAACCAATATATTTTAGATTTATAGTAATTGAATCTATTCAAAATAAATAAATTTATATCAATAGAATAATGGAAAAAATTATTTCACTAAATTTAGTTTCAAATTTTGGATTTTTTGTGTAACCACAAAATTTAATAGATTTCAATTTTAGCTCCTTTAATTGTGATAAAATATATTTTAAACTATACACACAGATTTTCTGAAAATAAAAATTCATTGTGATAAAATATCAATTGCGGATTTGATGTTAATATCTTTGTGGATTTTATTTTATTTTTTTAATTAAAAATGTATATATCAATTGTTACGATATTCCAAATCTTTTAAATCTCCATGTATAATATTATTTTGAAAATTTGAAAAGTATTTATTTGTTACTAATTTTAAATATTTCCAAATAAAATCATAACAATCAACTTAATATTTGCTAATTAAATTATTTTAAAAATAATTTTAAAAGTTTGCATTGATCCCTAAGTTTATATTTCCCTATAAATAGAATAGAAAGTTTCATCTTCAACCTCTCATCACGTTTTTTTTTCGTTTCTAACTTTTTCATTTCTTAAATTTTTCATACATATTCATAATATATATTTTTGGATATTTATTGTTGATAATAACTATACTAACTAAATTTATATGTATAATTATATATAATAGACGATGATGATGGATGGATTTTTTGAGAAGAACCAAAGGTACGTGAAGAAGGCACATGCAAACTGGTCAATGGAGTATAGCCAGCTTACATGTAAGATTGAGATTTTTAGAGAGGAATCAAAAGTATGTAATATTTTAAATTTAATATATAAATTAGTCAATTAGAATTTACCACCAAACAAATAAACATTCTCCCGCGCTCCATAGCGCGGGATACTATCTAGTATATATATATATATATAATTTACAAAAAATTAAAATTAATAATTAAAAACATAAACATTGCAGAAGACGAGAATTGCTATCATATAAACATAAACTCTAAAAATACAAACATGATAATCATAAAAATAAAAACATATTTTCCATCATTCATCTTATATATATTATCTTAGAAGTAAATACAAAGTAACTTTGATTTGTATTACTTAATTATTAGAAAACTTAAATAATATAAACAAATCAACGTATATTTTTAAGTTGTTTGGCTGTAAAAATATGTGGACAGTTCTGGCCATCAAATAAATTATAATTAAATTCTTAAAAATACCTACATAATTAATAAATTTATTAAATTTCAGATTTTAGATGTTGCTAAATTATTAGAAAATAATCCAATAGATTAAGATTAACAAAATTTCAATTTCAAAAAATATTTCAAAGAAAATGACACAAATCATAACCAATCAATTTCAAAAGCAATGGAATCCATACCCATCAATTAAAATACATATATCCACATAGAAATTATACTATAGTTTTCTTATTCTTTTAAATGTTAAAATATTAAAAATTAAATAAAAAGTTAGTTAATTGACAATACTCATCCAAACATATATTTAATCTCTATATTATATGTTACAATTATTTTTAGTGTTTAAGTTGAAATTTGAATAGTTCACAAAGTAAATTTAACCAAAATTATAAAAATATAAATAAATATATTTTTAATTGAGAAATACATTTAAGTTAAGGGTAAGTAAACGAGAATTTGGGATGAGATTTTTCGGAAATGGAAATGGGATGGAATTTGGAAACAAAAAGAGATTTCGTATTTTTTCCCATTTAAAATTCATGATTGAAACATGATGAAATGAGATAGGACGAGAACAAAAATTTCAAAACTAAAAACATGAAATAAAAATCTTTTTAAAATTACTACAAAAGTATATACGTTAATTAATATAAGAGTCGGGTAATAGCGAGTAAATGTATGATTGAGTAGATAAAATCACTATCCAAAAGGTAAAAAAATTGTAATTAAAATCACTATTTTAACGAATAATTGTGGATAGTTTTGAATTGTAATAATATTTTTTATAAACATTTAGGATAATTTATAGGAAATTTTGGATTTATTTGAATAATTTTGTTAAATATGAATCTTTAAAGATAAAACTCAAAATTATTGATCTATACTTGAAAATATATATATAGAATTATTTATAGTATATATATATATATATATTTTGGCAGTTTTATATGATTTGATAGTTCAAGAGTTTAGTATAAATATGACCGATCACTAATTCGGTTCACGAGTAATCCCGGTACAACTGCCATATCAGTTAGAATATTAAAATATTGATGAAATTATTATTATTTTTAACATTCATAACAAGACTGAAATTATACCGAATACACAATCGGTATGAGTTTGGGTTATATATGTTATATCCAATATTTTAACACAATAGTATTTTTAATATTAATTTCAAAATATTAAAAAAGCTTTTAAAAAATAATTCATTCGAGATATACATTAATTATTAAATTTTTTTTTTTTAATTTCAAATTAAAATTAAAAAACACACTTAATCTTAGTTGATATATAAAAAAACATAGTAAAAATAGTTTACTTTGAAATTTGCCATTTTTCTATCAAATTCAGTAATTAAAAACTAATAAATTTGTATTAAAATTGTTTCAAGCAAAGAGGAAAAAAAGCTGGTGTTTCTTGATACGTTTCGTTCCTCTCCCAAATTAAAAACAAAAACACAGAACACAAAATTAACGAAATTTTCGCCTCCCTTCTCTTCCACCACTCTCCTTCTCCTTAGCCCTAATCGACAAAAACCCTAATTTCTCAATCTTCTCCTCTAATTGTCTTTTCTCTGCAACTTCTTTCCTAAATCCATCGCTCTCCTTCGGAGAAAAACTTGTCTTTTCTTCGTTGCTGTGAGGTGTTGAAGCCAGATCATTGTTTCGATTGAGCGATTGAATCTATTAAACGTTTGGTTCTGACTTCTGAACAATCTCTTTCTGGGTTTGGGTTTCTTGAACCCTTAGAGCGTTGTGGTTGATTAGTATTGACTCTGGTGGTTACAGATAGAGATATATTTTGTAGGTGTTAGGGTTTCTGTTTTACTGGAATTTTGCTTTGTGGCATTGAAGATTCATAGAGGTGGTGTTTAGGGTTTGTTCCCTTGGGTGTGTTCACAAGGATGAGTGTTCTCTATTTTGTCTTCTAAGCCGTATGTGTGAGTGATGGAAGTGTAGAATTGAAACAATTCATTTGGATTTGTGGAAGATATAAGCAGCCTTGGGATTTGGATTTGGATTTGGATTTGGATTTTGGATTTAGGATATAGGATTTAGGATTCCTCTCTGTGGTTAGATTGTAGGATAGGTTTAGAAGATTGGTGCATTTTGTAAGCAGGGTTTTCTCTATTGTGCTTAGGGGTGAAGAGGGTAAGAGAAAGTTTGTTTCTTTCTTTTATCTGATGAGGTACAGCTTTACTAATGGACAAAGGTGAACCCGCTTTAGCTCCGGAATGGTTGAGAAGTTCAGGTCATGGTTCTGGTGGTGGGAGTTCAAATCACCTCCTTGTATCATCCTCTTCTCATTCAGGTACGTTTTTTAGAGTCATAGCATCTCATTGATAAACAATCTTCGTTAGTCAAGAATAGCGTGATTTTAACGGTTTTTGTATCTTGTTTTGTTTAGATTCTGCGCCTTTACTACATAATAGCAGGAATAGGAACTCTAGGAGCAAAAGTGATGTTGATTCAATTCATTCTCCTTTTCTGGATCGATCTTCTTCTACTAAGTCAAGGAGGGGCTCTAGTAATGGATCTGCAAAGCATGCATATAGTAGTTTCAACTTTAATAGGAGTCAAAGGGATAAAGATCGAAGTAGGGACAAGGATAGGGTAAGCTATGGGGATCCATGGGACCTTGACACTTCTATCCCTCTCAGAAATATCTTAACTGGTAGGGATCATGATCCATTGACACGATCACATTCAATGGTGACAAGGAAACAGGGCGAACACTTGTCTCGTGGATTAACAGTGGGTTTGAAAAATGGCTGCAGTAGTAATAGTTTCAACGGAAACGGTATACTTCCTGGACCTAGCATCGGGAATAGCTTTCAGAGAACTGGGTTTGATAAGGATTTTCCCTCTCTTGGAGCTGATGAGAAGCATAGTGGGCATGATGTTATACGAGTCTCATCTCCTGGTTTAAGTTCAGCTGTTCAGAGCTTGCCAGTTGGTAACTCAGCTTTGATTGGTGGCGAAGGTTGGACGTCGGCTCTGGCAGAGGTTCCCAATGTCATCGAAAAGGCTTGTGCTGGGCTATTAACGTCTCCAAAAGCTAATTCTATTGGCACGGGAACTTTAACTGGACCAACAGGTCTTAACATGGCTGAAACATTGGTGCAGGCTCCAGCAAGAACGCACACCCCTCCCCAAGTATGATTTGCATCATCTTTGTGTAGCTTTATGGGACACTTACCTCTCCGCTTGCTAAGACTATAACTACTTGTTTTCAGGGATCTGTGAAGATACAAAGGCTTGAGGACTTGGCAATCAAGCAGTCAAGGCAGTTGATACCGGTTGTGCCTTCAGCAGCAAAGTGCTCAGTAAGTATATCCCTTAGTTAATTTTACCATGCCTCATTCAATCATCTGCTACATCAATGTCTGTATTATCTAATTTTTCAGAGTCTGAATTCTTCTGATAAGTCCAAGATAAAGCAAGTGATTCGAACCAGTGAAGCTTCTCTTGTTCCCTCAAGGAATGCCCAACAGCAGCCCTCTGTCCTGCTCGGGAACTTCCAGTCTAATCCTAGTGGTCAAATCAAATCCGAGAAGAAGCTGTTGGTTCTCAAACCTGCTAGGGAGAATGGTGTTGCTACTGTTAAAGAATCTGGAAGTCCTAGTGCTAATACAAAGAATCGAGCCACCATTGCTCAATCAACACAATCTGCTCTTGTTAGAAGTACAAACAGCCCACACGAGCTCAAGGGAGCTAATACTTTCTCCATGATATCTGGCCAAACCATTGAAAAGAAACCTTCGGCTGCTCAAACTCAGAGCAGGAGCGCATTTTACAGTGCTCTGAAGCAGAAAACTACATCAACGAGCATCTCCACCGATCCCATTAACTCTTCATCCACCATCTCTTCTTCTGTTGAGGGAAAAATCAACAGCTCAAAGGATCTTACAGCTAGCGACCCTTCAAGTCCACAGGCAACAACTGAAAGGATCCAGATAACCTCTCATACTAGTGACTTCGAAGCAGCAGACACTCCAGATGAGAAAGAGGCTGAGTTCCTTAGATCCCTCGGCTGGGATGAAAACAATGGCGAAGATGAAGCTCTTACCAAGGAGGAGATAGAAGCCTTTGTTGAACAGGTAAAAGGACATAACAATTGTCCATGTGTCTCTTTCATCGCATTATAACTTTTAAAAGAGTAGTAATGGTTATGCTCTTTGTTTTGGTTGAAACAGTACAAGAAGCTGAGGCCGTCACTACCGCAGAAGCTATCGATGATACAAGAGGCAAGAGAGGATGTAGCTTAAGACTCATGGACCCAAACCTTACAAAAACTGAAGAAAGTGAAAGTACTGGTTTTTTGTTTACCTCAATGGAAGATAGCTTCTAATTTTCTTCTCTTTTTTATATTTTTCTTCTTTTTGATTTTTTTTTTCCTGAGAAAAAGCTTAGCTCTACTACTTTTGGCAATGGAAGAGGGGAAAAGGCAAGTTGAGGTTTTTGTTTGTTTGTTTTTGATGGTTTTCGAATACAGCAAATAAGCTTAATGAGGCTTGAGTGTTGCATATGAGTGTCCTTGCCCTCTTTAGACTTTGTAGATCTTTCTTTGGTCTGAAAAAAATGGCTCAGCTCTCTCACTCACATGTTTCTCATTCTTCCCATCTTCTTTGGTCTCTATTGTTTGATGAGCAAATAAAGATAATACTAGCTAGATGAGTTTATAATATTACCAATAGTTCATGACTGTAACATGATTAAATTATTTTAAGTAATAATTTCACCGTTAAATTTCTATTGAATGAAAGTTTTTTAATTAAATTTGATTCGCTGCATATGCCGATAAATTGTTTGTACCCAAGATGATGTTCCAATGAGCTCGAGGAAAAGATGGATAATTCTTGATTTTAAGAGATTTGTGTAGCACAAACCTAAGATATATCAACCTTTAGATCCAATACGATTTTAAAATGCTTCAATGAAACAAGATGGTGAAACCTTGACAAACATAACCCGTATAGCACAAACTTTGGGTATATTAAATCCAAGATCCAATACTATCTTAAAACGCAATTACAGACTTTGATTAGCTAATGACCACACAAATCTGATGGAGAACACTTGATAAACCGGTTGAACACAACTTTAGTAAAAAGATTTGATTAAAAGAAAAAGTTGGATGATTTTCTCCAATGAAAATTACATGTATTTAAATGAAAAGATGGCTTGAAAAATAAGCCAAATAAGTAATAAATTGTCTTGGAAATTAAAGAGATAAAGATAGTAATTTGAATGCGGATTCAACTCTTGGACTCCTCCATGCATGCATCCAAAAGTGACACTTGAACTACATTTTTGTCACTCTCTGTGACCTGAAAAATTAAGTAACTTCTTTTGCGTTCTTTGACTTGTAAGTAAGCTTAAAATAGGTTGGGCTTTATAGTTAACATCACCAATGGATTTTTGAATTCTCTCCTTGTCCATATGCCCTTGAATCAGCATGTTAGGTGTTTTCTTGATCTCCTTAGCTCTCACTCTCGTCATGAGTCTAACTGGTACAAGAAACGTTTCCTTTTCATGTTCCTTGCTCCTCGTGATATCCTTATTAAAACCACTAAGTCCATGCTTAATTCTTTTATCATGAGTTCTTGTCACTTTTCCAACGGGTACAAGCGATGTATCCTCTGGATTATCCTTGCGGCTAATGATATTCATATCATACTCCTCCTCTTGAAAAGAATTTGACCTTAAATCCTGCTGGCCACCATGTGGATTCTTCTTTGATTTATCATGCTTGCAGTTGACGCCTATACCACAAACTCTCTTTTCAGACTTTCTGACTTTCACTTTCTTTTTTAGGGTAAATTCTTGTGCCATTCATTGCTTTTTGTTTCATTTGTAGCTGAGTTTGGTAAACCTCTTGTGGTATCAAAGGAACAAGAATAACATTTCTGCCTTTGTATCCAAATGTGTGCTTGTTGGTAGAACCATCATGATGCACTCTACAATTATATTGTCAAGGCCTCCCTAACAGTATATTACCTGCTTACATTGGTACTACATCACACAACACCTCATTTTCATATTTTCCAATGCGAAACGTGATCAGAACTTGCTTGTAACCTTCACTTCACCACTATCATTCAACCACTACAACTTATAAGGCTTAGGATGCTTCATGGTCGTCAAATCCAACTTCTCCATTAGAGTACTGCTAGCTACGTTGGTACAACTACCTCCATCAATGATCAAGCTGCACACTTGGTCTTAAACATGATATCTTCTATGAAGCATATTCTCACCCTGTACATTTACATCTCCTTTAACTTGAACACTCAAAGGTTTTCTAGCAACCAACAACTCTCCTTTGGCGGCTAGCTTCTCACAATCTGATGATACATAATCAGAAAATTCTTCTTCAGTTTCTAGCTCACCATAATCTTTAAGTACCATTGTTCTCTGATTTGGGCATTCATTTGCATAATGTCCTCAGGTATGGCATTTGAAGCACTGCACATCACAATTACGTGTGTTAGAAGATTCAGTGTTACCTCGAATTTCATGGTTGGTAGTGGATGGCTTCGCTTTGAACTTTGGATTTGGGGCTATAATTTCCTCCTTATAATAGCTCGGTTTCATGCTAGTTGAACTCGAACCATAAGTCTCTGGTGCAATACCCATCCTCTTGTGCTGCTTCTCAATTAGAATAGCCTTATGCAACATATCTTCTAACTCCAAAAATTGTTGCATTTTCACTCTATTTTGAATATCTCGATTTTAGCCATTAGGAAATCTTTCCATGGTAGCTTTTCCATCTTCTTTTATGTTTTCTCTCATCATGAGGATCTCCATCTCATGGAAATAATTCTCCACACTATGATTGCCTTGATTTAGCCTGCACAACTTTTGGTGTAACTCTCAGTGATAATGGCTATTCCAAATCGTCTCCTTAAGACTGTCTTCATCTCTGCCCTACTCGTCATTTCTTCTCCTTCTTGTCACCAACTGATCCCACCAATTAATAGCATAATCGCAAAATCCAGTGGTTGCAACTCGTATCTTCTTGAACTCTAAAAAATTTTGGCAATAAAAAAGAAGCTCAAACTTTTTTCTCCCACTCTAGATAAGCATCATGATCATTCTTCCCATGGAATTTGATGGAATCTTCAACTTAATATCACCTAAGTTTTCATCAGTTTGATCCCTTACTTCTCTAGCACATCTTGGTCTCCTTGCGCTCTTTAACGCCGATCTATTACTATGGCTGTAGTAATCAATTTCTTCTTCAGATTTTGCTTGTTTATGTTATTTTCTCTTCCTCTAATAGGCAAATTTCGTGGTTGCCTCTGTCGTGCTTCTGCTTGTATTTGATCCAACCTCTCATAGACATCATTCATCTCACTCTTCATCAAGCGTTGCATCTCTCCTAGCAAAGCTTTAACTTGTAGGTCTAAAATCATGGGTTTCTCTTCTCTTTCACGATTATCTCCGTCATTAGACGTGATTTAAGATCAATGAAGTTTTGAACCCTTTTTCCGATAACTATGGTAGACACTAAGCATACTGTTCGCAGACTTCAATAATTTTTTTTTGAAACGAAAATAGTAGTATGAAAAGAAGATGAAAAGGTAGAAAGTGAAATATAAAATGGTAGAAGATGATAGAACTTTAAACCAAGCTTAAAGATTTGCTCTGATACCAAATGATGCGGAAATGACCTCGAGGAGTAGTCTCTAAGATGGATAGATGGATAATCCTTGACTTCAAAAAATTCGTGTAGCACAAACCTAAGGTATATCAAACCTTAGACCCAATACGATCTTAAAACGCCTCTATGAAACAAGATGGTCAAACCTTGGCAAGCAGAACCCGTGTAGCACAAACCTTGGGTATATTAAACCCAAGACCTAATACTATCTTAAAACGTAACTACAAACCGGAGAACACTTTAACAATAAGATTTGATTAAAAGAAAAGTTGGATAATTTTTTCCAGTGGAGATTACATGTATTTAAAAGAAAATATAACATAAAAACAAGACAAATAAGTAGCAAATTGTCTTGGAAATAAAAGAGATAAAGATAGTGAGTTGAATGCGGATTCAAACCCTTGGACTCCTCCATACATGGATTCAAAAGTAACTCTTGAACTTTATTTTCGTCACTCTCTTTGACCTGGAAATTAATTCACTTTTTTGGGCTTTCTTGACTTGTAACTAGGCTTCAAATGGGTTGGACTTGATAGTTAACATCACCAATAGATTTCTGAATTTTCTCCTTGTCCATAAGCTCTTGAATCAGCCTGTTAGGTGTTTCCTTGATCTTCTTAGCTTCCGTTTTCGTCATGAGTCTAATTGGTACAAACATGTTCCTTGCTCCTCAAGATATCCTCATTACAGCTACTAAATACATGCTTAATTCTCTTATTATGAGCTTTTATCACTTTTCCAATGGGTACAAGCAATGTATCCTCCCGATTTTCCTTGTTGCTCATGATATTCATATCACAAGAAAATTATGATTAAAATCGAGGGTAATAGTCTTTGACATTTTTGAACGTTTTCGAACAATCCAAAAAATAGTAAAGAATTTAGAGTGATGGATATTAAAAACGAGGCACTCCAAAAGCAAGTGCTAGTTTATTAGATGTCTAAAACGAGCTTAAAAATGTGGCTCAATTTTCTACGATGAACAAATTATTCAAAGCAAGCCCTACAAAATGAAAAATATTTTATTTGAAACCCAATTAACATATTGGCCTAATTAATATTTCGAAAAAGAAATAGATGTTGTTACCCGTTTTCAAATGATATTGATAAAATAACCATCTTACTTAGTCTCCAATGTTTTGATGAGCAAGAGAATTGGCATTCTACTTACAATGTGGTCTTGTTTCTTCAAATATATGCCAAAGATATAGATATCACTTTAAATTCTAATAATGTCAACACAATTACACAAAGACTTGACGTTATCAAAGAGGACCGCATGCCTCACACATGCGGATCAAAAAACTCTCCCAAGCACGCTTCTCAAGGCAACCTAACTTGATGAAGATTGAAGGTCAGAGTGTAGTGGTTCCTTCACCAGATTCGGCCTCTCATGTTTCTGTTCTTCTTTTCCTTTTGAGCTCCGGAGAAGTGGTCGGAGGTCATGGGGCGTTGGAATTTCAAAGCAGTGGCGGCATGGGCGCTCGACGTGGTTCCTTCCCATGTTTTGGACTTCTCCTCTCTCTCGTCTCTTGTAGCCGGTGGTCACCTTTTTTCTCTTCTCTGGTGAGGGGTTCGCTAATGTTAGCTACAGATTTTGTCATGTGGCATGCATCAACAGCTCCGTAAGCATCTCGGTGTTCGAGGAAGATATTGGAGGTTTAGAGGGCTTTGAGTGTCTCAGTTTCACATAGATCTAGTGACATTGCCGATGAGGTCCTTCAGATCTCGCTCGTCTCTATCGTGAGCTCACCTTCGTGTGCTCCAAATGAATTAAGTCAAAGCAATTTTCTTAAATAGTAGAAGACTTTGGGAAAACAATTCGATAATGTTTACCAAGAATACAAACTCACAACTAGAATAATCAAAATAAACATTAGGCAACATCAATTCAAGAGCACGAGAATGAGTATGTCCTAATTTAGCATGCCACATAGCACTAAAACTAACATCAAAATAGGAATTTGAAGACAATAAATTAGAAAGACTTGACGAAGTGTTCTCAAGAATACATAGATCCCCTTTTGAGTTTCTTTCTCCAAGTATTTTCCCGGTCTCAATATCCTAAAAATGAACAATCTTAGGCCCAAATATAGTATAACAATTAAGATCAAAAGTTGCATTTTTAACCGAAAAAAGATTAGAAGTAAAAATAGACATAAATAATGCCTTAGAGATTTTATCTAATAATTTTAAATCTCCTACTCCTTCTATGGGAATCATATTACCATTATCAATGGACACATTACCAGTTGTTGGTTTTATATTGTCTATAAGATTCAGGTTACTAATCATATGGTGAGAAGTTTCTGAATCTTTGACAAGAGATTTACTCGGTTTACTAGTAAAGAAAGTGGTACCAGATTCCTTTAAGGAGGCAAATAGACCGGATGAGAGCCTCTAAATCCGACTTCCTTGCAACATCACCGGCTACCTCTCTTTTTTTGTTTTGATGAACCGTCTTGTCCTTGATTACCAACGGCTCCATGGGAAAGATTGGTTTTTGGGTCTTTGTTTAACATCCTTGGCTTGAGATGAAGATGAAGTAGCCAACATTTATTATTGAGTTAACCATTCCTTTTGCAATGGTCACACACCCATATCTTCCTTTCATCATGCTTGTACACTCTCTTGTTTGTCATGAGGGGTTCGCTTCTTCCACTAAAAATACCAAATGTGCCTTGTTTTCTTTGGACTTGAGAACACACATTTTCAAGGCTTGGAAGCTTATTCGCTCTTAGGAGATGTTTGATAAGATCATTAAAGACCGGGTTCAAGGTGAGCAGGAGACCAAAACTTTTTCTTGCTCTCGTTTTTCATTTAGCACAACTGGATCCAAGGTACTCGGTCTTAACATTTCAAGTTCGGCCCACAAGGAGCTAAACTTTCCAAAATGCTTGGTGAACTCCATATATTCTTGGCTTAGGTTGTTGATGGTCTTCTTCACCTCAAACACACGGGTGAGGTTTGTTACATTGCCATACACGTTCTTGAAAACATCCCATAACTCCTTTGAAGTTTCATAATAAGAGTAAGCTTCAAGGATGGAGGCTTCAAGAGAGTTTTGGAGAAGTCCAAGGACGGTTTGATCTTTTTGAAACCACCTGGCTTCTTTCTCAAGAGTCGCCTCCTCTTCTCCTTCTGTGATAGTTTCTTTTCCATCTCTTTTAGTGGCTTCGTTTGGAGTTTGACCAATTTCAACATGGCTCCAAAGTCTGCGGCCACAAAACACGGTTCTTATGGTTGTAGACCACAACAAATAGTTTATTCCTTTGAGAACAACTAAGATTATCACATGTTTTGAGTTTTCTATAGTATAAATAGAATGAGAGATGTAGACGAAGATTAAAAAGAATAAGAGAATCGAATTATTGTTTTGATACCATGTTATAATATTTGCAGAATAAGATTAGAGAGAATCGAGAGAATAGAGAGAATCGAGAGAATAGAGAGAATCGAGAGAATAGAGAGAATAGAGAAAATAGATAAGGGAATAATATTTCTTTTTATTAATTTATTATACAATATTTCATATATATAAAGATACAATAAACACAAAATGGTTTGCACGAAGAACATAAAAATTCACCACTTAATATATGAAGTAGAAAAAAAAAGTTGTGCATGTTGAATATTAAAAATAATAATTTTTTTTAAAACAATACAATAACTCTTATTTGACTAAAATATTAAAAAGCAATATTAATAAGAATTAATATTTCAATAGTTCGACCTTCGGAATCGATGTTCCTTTATTGGATTGCTTTTGAATTTTTTCGCATGTGTGCTTTTCTAATTGTGTATTAATCTGTTTCTTGTGTGGTTGTCTCGTAGCATTTGTCGTAGATTACAGTTTTTCTATCTTCTTTATTAACCTTTGTAACCACTATCACCATTTTAAAACCGATATAAATACTTCACATGTTACAACAACAAAACAACTTCGTTATCCTTTGCTTTAGGTTGGAATTGGCGAGAGGCCGACTTGCAAAAGTATTCGTGGAAAAAAAAGAATTATTTTCTCTCAAAAGACTTTTCAAATCAAGCCGGGACCCACAGCACTAATTTATCGCCACACTTGTCGACGTGCCTTCACAAAAACAAAAACCTTTCCTAGTCTTTTAATCAGATAATTAAGCTTTTGTTCGTTCCATATGTTTCCTTTAATTTCTTCATTTAAAATTTTCAACACACGTTTGTTTCTCCTACACGGCATTTTATTTTTCTACTTCCCTCATTAATTACAATTCGTTTTTGCCCATTGAGAATGAGTTTTGTTCTATTCAAATTTTCTAAATACGTTTGCCCTTTTGGCGTCCAAGAACGAGTTTAGCAGTCACAATCTTGCTTTTATGCTATTTTCTACTGGAAGTCTCGTAACATTGTTTTATGGGGAAGACCAAAGACGTCGTATCATCAAAGTCGATGGAGCTTTATAATTATTTTTATAATATATATGTAGAGACCAGCAACACTAATTTACCATCACTACTCCTTGACTACTTTCCTTCACAAATACTTAATTAATCAGAAAATGAGCTTTCTCCTCGTTCTATCCTTATCCTTTTCCTCGTTTCAAATTTCCTAAACACATTTGCTTCTCCTACCCGACACTTGTGTCATCCTGACCAAAGAGCTGCACTTCTCTAAGAAGACTGCGTCTTGCCAACTGCAGCCTGGTTGGAGAATTTCCAAGCAATGTTCTTCTAATTCCCAACTTACAGTCCATTAGATTAAGCCACAATCCAAATCTGAGAGGCAATCTTCCCCTTTTTCTCGAAAATAACTCTATTCAATCTTAAGCATTTTCAACACATCCTTTTCAGGTAACATACCTGACTCCATCGTCAACCTCAAATATTTGACTTATTTGATCCTTTACAACTCTAATTTCTCAGGGAAGATTCCGTCTTCACTTAGGAACCACTATCATCTATCCTATTTTGTTCTTTCTTCAAATATTTTTTGGATAGATGTTTGCAAACCAAATCAGGAAGGAGGTCTTGGGTTAAGAATGCTTTCGGAAACAAACACAGTTAGTATTTTGAAATTAATATGGAGGATTGTTGCGGCCAGGGAATCTTTATGGGTAAAATGGATTCGGACAAATCTGATTCGGAGTGGATCAGTATGGTCTGTTTGTGAGAATTCTAACTCGGGTTTGTGGATGTGGCAGAAAATTTTAAAATACAGAGACAAGGCCAAACATTTCCATTAGATGGAGTTCCACTCAGGTAATGACACATCTTTTTGACATGATGTATGGTGCCCATAAGGAAAGCTCTATGACTTGCTTGTGCCGAGAGGTATCATAGACATGGGTATTTCAACTTATAGCACTGTTGCTGCTCCTCTTGATATACATAGAAGACGAAGACATCAGGTTGAAGTTTTGAATCAGGTTGAGGATGAGCTGGATCACTCCGTCTTTGAGCTCGTCTAACTGGTGCTGATCAGTCCTTGTGGAAACGGAAGAATGACACTTGCAAAAGAAAATTTTCAATGAAAGAAACTTGGCTTTTGATTTGACAAGCAAAGCTGATATGTGATTGGCATAAAGGCGTATGGTTCCTTTACTCCACACCTAAATGCTCATTCATTACTTGGATTGCTATTCACAATCGTTTTGCCACCAACGATAATTTGATCAAACAGAATGCAGATGCAAATGGTGGTTGTGTTCTTTGTAGTGAAAGAGTGGAGACTCGGGATCACCTCGTCTTCTCATGCTCCTACTCCTCTCATATTTGGTCAGCCCTTACTCGAGGCTTACTTGATCATAGCTATACAAGAAGATGGGATGTAGTCTTTCCTCTACTTTCCGACTCTTCGAAGCCACAACTTCACTCTTTTGTACTGAGGTATGTATTTCAGATCTCTCTTCATATCATATGGAGAGAAATGAATGGTAATTGCCACATCGAAGATCCAATGCCGGCTGCAAAGCTCTCTGGTTTTATTGATAAAAGTGTTCCCAACCGCCTAAGCACAGTCCAACTGAAGGGCTTACCTGCTTATGAGTGTGTTCTTCGCTATTGATTCCATACCCGTAGCCTCTAAATTTCCTACTCGAGCAGAACATGAACATGGAAAGCTTTTAATGATGCACTTGATGTAGTTTTTTGGCGAATATAAATTTTACATTTATACAAAAAAAAGAAACATTGTTTTTGGTAAATCCCATCTTCTTCACTTGGCAATCTAAAACAATCGACCGTCTTTGATGTTTATGATAACCAGCTTAATGGAAACTTTCCATCTCCACTACTCAACTTGACTCACCTACGTTCTATTAGTCTCTTTCCAATCAGTTCTCAGGTTTCCTTCCACCTAACATTAGCCAACTTTCCAAATTAGAGGATTTTCTTGCGTGTCAAAATTCTTTCAGAGGAACCATTCCTTCGTCATTATTCAAGATTTCTTCATTGACTAAATTTTATTTACGAAGGAACCAACTCAACAATCTCGTTGGGATTGAGAATATCTCTATGTGTTATAGGAATATGGAAGTAGGGGAAGACACTGGGAAAAGTAGAAGGTTTGAGTGAAGAAGAATCGGGGCTAGAGAAGGAGACATGTGGACGTACACAATCAAATCTGGGAATTAGTTGTTTTGATCAATAAATTCAAGTGACGAGAGCTGTAATATTTCATTGATTGATTTTTGTAAAAAAACATTCTGTTGAATTCTGTTAAGGATACTTCCACCATTGTTGAAACTTGATTTGAGCTTGGGCAATGTGAAGATGAATTGTTGTTTTTTATGAACATCAATTCATTATCTGTTAATAAAAGTGAGTTGCGATTTCGTTATTAAATTGAGTTTGGGATTTTCGTTATCAAAGGTATCAGAGCTTCAACGATTCTCGGTACAACAATAGCAAAATTCTTGGGTTCGAAATTGATGCGCTACAAACTCAAGCATTAGAAAGAAAGTTGGCTATTCAAAATGCCAAGATTGACAAGAAGATGGCAGTTATGAGAGAAACAATTCGATTACTCTCTATCAATGGAGAGTGTGATGTATCAGCCTCGATTTCAAAGATTAAAGCGATTGATTTGATTCTAGAGACCAAATTGGTGGAAGCGGAATCAGTACATGAGGAAGAAAACGATACAACAGACATGATGCCACAACATGCTGCAAATCAGAATGAAGCATTCGAAAACGAGGTATCAATCTTTCTTTTGGAACCAAGCCAGAGGATAGAGGAATTGCAATCTGTGTTGCTTAGGAACAATAGCTCACAGTCACATGTAGGTTTTTCGTTGGATGATTTACATCATGATTTGAGAGTTGATGTTGGGATTGCTCCAAATATGGAACAAGTATATGTTTTGGATGTCGAAGTGGTGGAGGAGTTGAATCAAAAATCAGTAGATGTTAATGTAGATTTAGTTGCATACCACTTGATCGATCAATTGTCTCTAAAGGCTTGTAGTAAGAGGAATCAAATGAAGTATCAAAAGAACTGGAAATTCAAGTACAAACAGAAGGAGTTAGAGAGCATGCCCCAGAAGGAGTTCATGGAGCTGTTTAGAAAGTTCATGGATTATGAGGAAGGGAACCCATTAGCATTCGAGGAATTGGACAAGTTCTCGTTTGGCAAGACAAAGAGGAAGAGGAAGAATCAATCCATCATTGATACAAACACTGAGTACAAACTAAGTTGGATTTGAGTTTCAGTGGGTTCAATTTCTTAGAAGACTTTCTAAAGAGGGTGTGTGAGCATGATTCTATGGGTCACATGAGGCTGGACCAGATCATAAACATTGGTCATAGATTTAAGATGATGACTAGAAGGCATGGGTTGCTCAGGAAAGAGGCCATTCAGGTTGTCCATTACAGTGCAGTTCACATTAAGGACAGGGACACTCATACTTTGTTAAAGGTTGATGGTGTGCTCTTCTGTGGAAAATTAAAGACTAAAACAAGAGAAAATGACGGAGGATTCATATGGATACAGATTCAGGAACTTGGACAATTCGATCATTCATTTTATGGTCATGACAAGCAGCTACATTGGTCTTTACCAAGTAAAAGAACAAGAAGTATCGTTCTTGTAACCCTTGTGGATATGGATTTGTTTTTCATGAATTGTTGTATATCTTGCTGCTTGCTACAGAGTTATGCTTCTAGAGTCCATACATGGAAGTTTCAGCCATTCCTTGCTACTGGTTGGTGCATCAAGCTGGAATTTGAAGTTGTATTTGGAGACAACAAGACACCATGGACACGTTTTGAGTGCTCATCGCAGCATTAGATGCAACAGTCCAACCCTTTCAACTTTTTTTTCTCTACAGCTAAAGGTACAGTGGATTTACTTATAAACCTTGTGGTCATGGTTTTTCGAAAAGGGGAGATTTGTTATAGGAATATGGAAGTAGGGGAAGACACTGGGAGAAGTAGAGGGTTTGAGTGAAGAAGAATCAAGGCTGGAGAAGGAGACACGTGGACGTACACGATAAAATCTGGGAATTAGTTGTTTTGATCAATAAATTCAAATGACGAGAGCTGTAATATTTCATTGATTGATTTTTGTAAAAAAACATTCTGTTAAATTCTGTTAAGAATATTTCCACCATTGTTGAAACTTGATTTGAGCTTGGGCAAAGTGAAGATGAATTGTTGTTTTCTATGAACATCAATTCATTATCTGTTAATAAAAGTGAGTTGCCATTTCGTTATCAAATTGAGTTTGGGATTTTCGTTATCACTCTGTTACTTAATCTACAATATTTATTTCTTGAGTTAAATATTTTTCGCCTCTCAAGCAGTTAGTAAAATTAGATCTCTCAGGAATCCCTCTTTCAACAAGAAACATCACTTTTGATTCTGATTTTCCATCGCATTTGGAAGGTTGTACTTGTCTGGCTGCAACATCACTGAGTTCCCAAAGTTCATAAGAAAGCAAAGAAATCTTGTTTTGCTAGACCTTTCCAACAACAAAATCAAAGGTCAAGTACCAGACCGGTTGTGGAAACTACCAAAATTTATCCAATACTTTTTTGGCTTAACAATAGTTTCACCGGAGAGATATCTCAATCAATATGTGGACTAAGCTCTCTATTCCTTGGTGTTTAGGGACTTCTATGAGTTCTGTTTCAGTTCTGAACCTTCATAACAATCACCTTAATGGAAGTATTCCTGATATATTTATCCATACCAAGATGTTAAGGTCCCTTGACGTTGGTCAGAACCAGTTGGTGGGGAAACTTCCTACATCTTTGAAGGATTGATCTAGCTTGAAGTTCAAAACGTTGGAGGCAACATAATCAATGACATCTTCCCATTCTGGTTGAATTCTCTGCAAAAGCTACAAGTTCTTGTGCTTAGCTCTAATGAGTTCATGGTCCGTTATATCATCCCCAAACCGCTTTTAGGTTTCCTCAATTGCGAATCATTGATATATCACGTAATCACTTGACAGTAAATTTAAGCTCTGATTACTTCACGAATTGGAAGGCAATGTACACCAACAGGGATGATACACGATTGACATACATGGGATCTGGGGCATACTACTACGATTCAATGGTTTAGAGTAGCAAAGGAGTAGAAATGGAGATGACACGTATCCTCACAATTTACACAGCCATTGATTTTTCTGGAAATAAACTCCAAGGGCAACTTCGTGACTCTGTTGGTCGGTTGAAGGAACTTCATGTTCTCAATTTTTCAAGAAATGCTTTCACTGGCCACGCCCATCATCTTTTGCAAATCTTACGGCGCTTGAATCACTAGACATATCTCAAAACAAGCTTTCAGATGAGATTCCTTTAGAGCTTGGGAACCTGTACCCTTGAGTGGATAAATGTTTCATACAACGAGCTTGTTGGTTCAATACTACAAGGCACACAGTTTCAAACACAAAAATGCTCCTCTTATGAGGGAAACCCCAGACTTTATGGTCCTTCCCTTAAGGTTATTTGTGAAGATATCCAACCGCCAACATCGCAAAAACCCGAACCGCTGGTTATTAAAGGAGAGGAAGAGGAGGAATGGTTGAGTTGGATAGCAGCAGGATTAGGCCTTGATCTAGGAGTTGTGTTAAGATTGATAATGGGATCCAAGCATCAATGTATCATGAAGACTTTTGGTAGAAACAAACAGGAGCACCAGAACACTCTGTTAGCTCATCGATCCCACTCCTCTAAGCATTGTTGTTCTGTTCAATGGAGTTGTTGTATTTAGTATCATGATACTATTTTGTATTTAAAAATTAAAGGTGGATCAGGTTTTATGTATAGTAAATTATAGTAAGTCGAATTATCATAATGATGACTTGTTTTCAATGTGAAGATGAGGAGGATAAAGTTAATGTTCATCCACAAATTATGCAATAAGTATAACATAGAGTGAGCTATACGAAGATAACGTTTACAAATAGACCTGCTCATTGTTACTCTTCTGGTGGTGGGAGTTCATGCCGTATAACTTAAAAGAGTGACAATGGTTATGTTCTTTGTTTTGTTGAAACAGTACAAGAAGCTGAGGCCATCACGTCCGCAGAAATTATTAATGATACATGTGGCAAGAGTGGATGTAGCTTCAGTAAGACTCATGAACCCAAACCTTCAAAGAAAAAAAAGTGAAAGTACTGGTTTTTGATGAGCAAGAGAATTTGCACTTACAACTGTGGTCTTGTTTCTTTATCAGAACATCGATCATGATTTGATGTTCTGCATCAGGACTCCCCAGTGGAAGAAGATTTGACCTCGAAATCTTGAAGAATCCTCGTTGAAGGTAACTGATGTATGAACATTCTAGTGCACACATACTTGTTATGCTATATCATTGATTCATTCGATCTCTAGATGATCAATCTACTTCTACGAGCTATATATGGTTAAAGATACTCAGACCAGATCACAAAAGATAACTCTTGGACCTTAAGTAGCACTTCGAGAGGCTTCTGCACGCATATATTTTACAATACTTTAGAATATCTCCCCTACTCATATTGTTTTGGGATCTTCATCAAAACTACTCACATTAACACTGTTACTATGCGCAAGAACTCATGTATATTTTGTATGGTGGAAATTTTGATCTGAACATCTTGTCTAAGATCTTAAACATATCTCTCACAGTTTGTCATTACTTTTGATCATCTTTCGTCTGCAACGCTTAGGATAATAGGTAGCTCATATGACTGAGCTCTCTCGCGTACTCTTGTCTTCTTTTTGGGTATCACATAATTTTGGGTTTTCTTTTCTATAAAACCAACCAAAGAGTCTTGACTTGAAAACGTGTTAACACTCATTAGATGACACAGCACGACAATTTAACGAGTGTGCCTATTAGGGTACTCTTTGGACAGTTCGATTCGATGGTTTTGGAAGCCAACGTACAGTTTTGTACTAACGGTGGCTTTTCAATAACATTCACACAAAGTTCAAGATTTTTTCCTATTCATCCTCTGACCAGAACCTAAGACTTAACACACACTTAGATCGACAAAGTTTAATACAAACACACACCAATGCAACAAAGGAATCTAGCACACAAACGCCAAGCTGACCAGACAAGACACAAGAATATACAGAGTAAAAGTAAAGAGAGGCACTAGTAACTTGTAAGTTGTCACAACATGTATCTGTGTCGGAGATGAAGTATTGTACATGTGCGTCTACTTACTCCGAATGCGATGTCCAATACATTAGCCCACTGCAAAAACAATCGTAGTCGGTGTCCAAAGATATATACATGAGATTTGGAGTAAAAGTAAACAAAAAAGTTAAGGATGCTTCGAATGTCTCATTGCAAATGCAAATCACATAAGCTAGCTATACCCATATAGTCTTATCCTACATCTAGCTGAAAGAAGGAAAAAAGTAATCTTTTAGATAAAAGAAATGCGTTCTTAGGGGAAATTTCTCAATTTTAATGGTGTTTCTTTTATCTGGGTAAATCTATTGTGATTATAAAGGATGATTCCCAAAGGCAAGCTTTAGTCCAAATGCAATAAGAAGACAACCACAAGGAATAAGATCGTAAGAATAACCTAACTTCATGATCTTTTTGTACAACTTTGAGTGATTTTTCTAAAATGTTTTGACTTCAATCTCCTTATCACATATTTTCAATCAAAGAAATGCACAACCAGAAGCTAACCGTGAAGCATTCAAGAAACATGGAGCAAGTAAAATGGCTTTATCTTATCAATACTAATACATACTGAAACATACCAGCCACATTAGTTAAGTATCGAATTGTCAGAATTCAGAGGACTAAGATCATAAGAATAATTAAACTTCATGATCTTTTTGTACAAGTCTGGTGATACTTCTAAAACTATTTGATTTCACTCTCCTGAGTCACATTTTCCCAAATCAAAGAAACGAACAACCAGAAGAGAACCGTGAAGCATTCGAGAAACATAGAACGCGTAAAATGGTCTTACCTTATCAATACAAAAACACATTGAAACACACCAGCCACACCAGTCCAAGTCGACGGCCCAGTCTTCACAACCGAATCTTGAATCAACAAACCAACAGAAGCAGCTAGAGAAACAAACGCTACGACATACGCTACGAATAGCCATAGCTTCAATCTATAACCAAAGAATCCAAAATACACAGGTTTATTATATTAAAAAAAACATTCGTTCAGTCAAACTATATGTTAAATGTCAGCTAAACCAATTTGAAATCAAGTTAAGAGAAAACTAACCTCCACTCGCCTTCGTCATAAGGAGAGTAATCAATGTCCTCTTTTCTCACGCAATTGAACATCAAAGCTCCGAGAGATGCGAATATACCTGTGAAAACCCCCAATACCAAAATCGGACCAATTTTAGGAAACCCTAATTTTATGAACTAATGGAGAATTTGGATATTACCGGGAAGGTAATGAACGAAAGGAACTTGGATTGAACTACAGACGACGGCATCGACCCAAAACCACCAGCCGGTTCCAAACACTGCGCCGGAGAAACCTGGTCCGAAGATCGCCCACAGTTCAGCCAAATCCATTGTTCGATGATTGTTGTGATAAATGTTTATATCTCCGATCCACTGAAATATTTTGAAAATAATGTTTAGGGTTGACTTTAGTAAGTCATCTCTCCTCCTATTTGAGTTCAAACGGATCCACTCAAATTTTACTTGCTAATTAAAAAATTGTAACTTTTCAATCACTATCTATTAATTTTTATAAAATTCAACATATCTAATTAAAATTTTGTTTTTCATTTTGTAAAGCAATAACTATGTTTTATTAAACAGCATGTACCAATTTAAACCGAATTTTATTCAATTTTGACCACCAAAAAAATTGTAAAACTTCATTAAACATCACGATATATTAATATTTTCAAAATTCAACATATCAAAATAAAATTTTGGTTTTTATTCAGAAAACCCTCGCCCTTGATCCACCACCATTTCAAGACCCGACCTAACTTAAGTCGTCCACTAACTTACATCCTGCAATCACTGAAGTATTACCGTTGCAATGGCAGTGGTAATACCGTCATTGTCACTTCATAGATCTCTGACGTCTACGGCTGCTAGCAAGATGAAGAAGGCGTTAGGGATGAAGAAATGAAGCGGCAACGGATATGGCAGAGGAGGTGGAAGAGAATCGTGATCAAGAAATCTGTTACGGTGGGTGAGTTAGTTCGGATACAGATGCAAATTTTAGAGCAGTTCGATTCAAAAATTCGTAGAGCACTTCTTAGGATCGCTTCTGGTCAGGTACGTTTCTTCTCATTGTAAATTTCCCGAAAATATCGAAAAACCCAGAATTTTCTCGGCTAAAGAGCAGCAATTCATTTCTGAAGAAGATGTACTTGAATTTGAGCTTCATAATTCTTTAATATGTTGTTAATTATATTTACCTAAGTTAATTTTAGTAAATTGAGCTATAAAATTCTCTATTTTGGAGAATTTCTTAAGAACTGTTTGAATTTGAGGTTTATGGTGCTTTAACCTATCGTTAATTACATATACTTAGTTAATTTTATTAGATTGCTGGTTTACTAAATAAAAACCAAAATTTTAATTTGATATGTTGAATTTTGAAGATATTAATAGATCGTAATGTTAATGAAGTTTTACAACTTTCTTTGTTGCCAAAATTGAATAAAATTATGTTTAAAGTGGTAGATACGGTTTAATAGAACATGGTTATTGTTTTACAAAATGAAAACCAAGAGTTGAATTGGATATTTTGAATTGTATATAAATTAATAGATCCTAGTGTTTACTAAAAATGACAATTTTTGGGGTTAAAAAGTGAAGAGTTAAAAAGTTTCGGTGAATTCCGTTTGATCTCATATAATTAAAGTGGATTAGTACAGTTAACTCTAATGTTTAATATTGACTTTTTGTGGGTTAATTATGAATTGTTTATTATATACAAAAATCAATATTTGTTTTTTTTTTTCCTTTAATGGCTGAAATTTAGAATTACATCATACAATCATTATGTGGGTAGACCTAGATATGTAGGTTTCAGATTAGATTCGGTTTGGATTTTTTGGAATTCGATATCCATTCGGGATTTATGACTATTTGGTTCAGTTTTAGTTCGGATAGATATCGTTCGGATTGGTTTTAGTTCAGTTTTCACTAAAAAAAAAAAAAACTAAAAATTTGTTTAATTTTAATTAAAAAATGGTTCAATTTGTAAAAAGTGCATAATTTTGACAAATATAAACAATAATTTTCATATATTTAGGTTATTTATATATTTTATTATTTGTTAATTTTGGGTATAAAATTATAACTAATTATACCTAATATTTTTGGATATATAATTTTATTTTGGGTTTTTGGGTATACTGTGTGGTTTTTGGTTTGATTTGGTTCGGATTCGGTTCGGATTCGGTTCGGATCATTCAGATAGAAACATTTAGAATTCTTTTGGATTTTATGACTATTCGATTCGGTTTTCGGAACCAGATTTTTTGGTTTGGTTTTTGGGTTTTGGGTTTTATGCCCAAGGCTAGTAGTGGGCTTGGTTTTTTTTCTTAACATCTTCATTTATTAAGTTAACTTGATTAGGATCCGTCCGGTGGATGGGTTTCTAAATTTTAAAATAAATTAAATTTAAACAAAAATATTCAATTAAAATTTTGTTGTTAATGATATATTTTTAAAAACTTGAAAGAAAATACGTATAAAACATACTTTATTAGAGAAAAGAGTTATTTACGTAAGTTTGTCTTTCTACATAAATAAACTAATTTAAAGTTCTATATTGTAATTTCATTATTAACATATCAAAAATCTACGTCCCACTGCTTTTCCTTTCATCTTGTCATTTATTTTTTCGACTACCGTGTGAAATCTAGAAAAACAGATCCAGTGACCGGTTGATATGCTCTCGCTTAAATATGATTTCGGCAAAATCTTTGTGGTCCGTCTGCTCTCCTCTGATTCAGATTATCCGGTTTCCAACCGAATGTGTTTTCTCTCTCGCACTTTCACTCGCTGAATCCTTCGCCATTACTTGTCTCCTGCCGTTTTCCAAAAATATCCTTTTGCTCAGCTCTTCAGTCACCAACTTTCAATTTTTTTTTTTCCATCTTAGGCTTTATACATGAAGATGTTTGGTTTCACAGTTTTCTTTCTTTTCTGTCATCGGATTCTCATCCACCATCATCTTCAATCTCCAGCAGAATCCCCTCGTCTTCCTTCCTCCTTCGGATATAGATTTGTTTATGAGAATTGGCTCCGACATAAGCAATTCTCTCAGAGTGGATCTTTTCCTCTTGTTTCGATTTCTTCCCTTTGAGAGATATCAATGATGACTTCTTCGTTTTAGGAGAGTTCATTTACACACTCTTTCGTTTTAGGAGAAAACATTCCCTTTCATTTCTCTGTCTAATAGAGGTGTTGTTTCTTCGATTCGTAAACCAAAACTATTATGCAATTTCCTAACAAATTTGTTATTGTGTGCCAATTATATGTAACTGTTGTCGACGAATCAAACAAAACTGTTTTGCAAACAGAAATTAAATAGGCAAGACATTACTGTTTATCAAGACAAAACTCTTGTTGCCACTGGTTGACGTTGGAAATCTGAAATTAAGTAGGAAACTATTTGGCTCACTGAATTGACGTTGATGATTTTTCGGGTGTCCATCAATAACTTATATTCTCTTATAAGTGCAAGTAGAGAACAATCGTTATTTTTGAATTTTCATTTCTTTGTTTTTCTATAATATATAGTATTAAATTCTCATATGTTCATCCCTATTTATTTAGGGGTCTTTCTGCACTTGGAACAGATTTGATATTCGGTTTTGTTGCATGCATTACACATATTTCTCACTAAAAATATATTTTTATAATCTTATGCACAAAATTTGATTCTGTAATTTATTGAATTTCATGTGATTAATTAATTTTTATTATTTTATGATGTTAGATTTATTACAAAAAATTATGTGTAAATTGGTTGATCTATTTAACCATTGGATCCATGAACTTATATATATATATATATATATATTAACGTCTAAATATTATTATCATTTCGATCAAGAGTTTACAAGATTACAAAGATATTCATATATATATACTCTAAACAAAGAGGCTAAAGAACGATACAACATAAGAAACGAAATTGACGATGCTTCAACATTAGAAGTTTTACTCGCTAACAGATTAACAAATCTGTTATGTTCCTTCTCCGTATTCGAACTTAACCATTGCAATTCTTGACTATCATCCAACTATGATGCACTATAAGAATTTCACAAATCTCAAAACACCACTACGTGAAGACTTCAAACTTCACAATCAATGGTTGTCTCTGTATGAATTTTTCTTTCGTATAGATTTTAATAAACCAACAGAAGTAACCGGCAGAAACACCACGAATGATAACTTCATCGGAATCAAACTCTATGAAGAGAGACATAAAAGAGTGGAAAATACAACTCATTTCCCACCTAATCTAATATATCAAACTGTAATATATGATAAACATGGTGAGATTTTCGGCAAAACACATGAATAGACATACCATGTTGAAGAGACACGTCGAAAAGACACCAACCCAACTAATTGTGGTGTGAAAGAGAATATCGGTACTCAAAGGCGAGATCATAAACAGATCGCTGGTGGAACATGACCGGCAAAACCGTGAAGAGGATAAAGACAATCACCCACACTCATATCTTTCCAATTTGCCGTTTCCAAATAATAATTTTTTTATAGATAAATCTTATAATATAATTAGAAAGAGTACGGCCGACGTCGGAGTCGACGCCGGCCGACGAATTTACAAAAAAATAAAGAAGAAAAGTTGATTTGGAAGATCACTTTTGAGAAAAAATTTGAGAGAGAAAAAAGTTAGAGAGAAGATTTAAAATTTTAATGAACTTAAATATATTTATGTGTTGATAGATGCATTAAATTGGATAAATTCATGGGTTAATCCAATCAATTTACTATATGGTTTGTTTAACACATAATAATTAGGATAACGAATTAGGTTGAATTATAGACTCAATCATTTTTTCGCTAAATAATTTAAAAATATATAAATCAAAATAATATGAAGTCTAAATAATATGAAAATAGAAAATTCTAAATTTGAAAGGAAAATTTTAAATTTTATTGAGATAATAAGATTAACATATATTAAAAATGGGAAGTAAAAAATATATTATTATTTTTTTGAGTAAAAAAAACAAAAATAACATAATTTTTCATACATGTCAGAATCTAATCGATTAGCCGACCGTGTCCCAATCCTGTAAAATATAGTTTTGACATGTCACTAATTAAAATAATAAATTAGGTTGGATTACATTATAGTTTTTAATTTATTATTTAGTTTATGTTACATATATTATATTAATTCGTTTCTAAATTATTTTATTTATTTAATTTAATTTAAAAATATGAGCATTATTTCTTTTTTGATAAGATAAGAAACTTTACATTTTTTATTTAAATATAAGAGTTGCTTTTCTTATTTTTAAAAAAATTTGAATATATTAACAAATTCACATATAGAATAAAATATTTTACGTTTTTAATATATTAATAAATTTAGTTTCAATAAAGTTATGTTGATATATTAACCATTTTTTTAAACTATAAATTATATATTTAATATATGGCGATATCTGATGTTTTAACTTACACATATCTTAAAATTTTAATAGATATCAAACTTTTGTCTATTCAAGTTTTATATTATAAAATAATAAAGTAAATATGTATTAATGAGCATACAGATACACCCAATATTTAGATATAACTGTATGCACCCAATATTTAGATATAACAAAGTAATGGAAAAAGTGAAATCACGTGTTTCGAGGTAAGACTTACATTTTAACAAAGAAACTAATCTATTATTATCCTTGATCAACTTCGTCTTCAATCTAACGGGGTCTTTTTGTTTGGCTATATTTTATGAAACTCCAATACATTTTTGAAAAGAAATGGTTGCAATCCATCTGTTCCATCGCAAAGACGCAAACTATATGAACTTCTCCATCTCTACGAGATGGCATCTTCCTTGGTTATAGCTAACACCCATGATTGATCTCTGATACCAAATATATTATCTCGGAAAATGATACTTCCTTCATAGTCGAATCATTCTGCTACCCTGGTCACTATCATCTTTCCAAATAATTTCTCTGACGGGCTATCCTCCATTTATAGAAGGAATATAAAAAATCCGAGTCTGAGATCGTCCCACATGTTTCAAGATAAAAGCCCCCAAAACTTTCGGAATCGACTGTGATGGGCCATCGATCATGGGCATAATGACCACGTCGGAGATAACTGATGCGTAGTGAATGTGGACGAGGCAACATCTTACTCTGATCGCCGTTGTAACCATCTCGATTCGGGAAAACTTTTCTCCGGTTGTGAAGCTTACTACAGTTTGTACACTTCGTTGTCTTGTTACCGCAAAATACTGGAAGATATACCAAATTGATGTCCATAATGTCTTCCTTCACGGTGGTCTCAATGAAAAAATGTATATGAAGTTTCCTCCACGATTTCATCATTCATATCCCGGGAAGGTTTGTCGTCTTAAAAGTCCTTATATGGGATTAAACAAACACCCCCAATGTTGGTTAAAGAAGTTGTCTGGTTCATTGCACTGTTTTTTTTTTTTAATTTGTGAAATCTTACGAAGACGATTCTCTCTTCTCATATAGACGCAATGATATTGAGATTCGGGTGTTAAATTATGCTAATTATCTCCTTATTTGTGGTAACAATATTCAATGCTTATAAAGTTTAATGAATATTTGGTTTGTTTTTTTTTCTGAAGAATTGCGAAAATTGAAATTTATATTGAAAATGAGAATTTTGAACTGGTGATTTTGGGAATGTCTTTCACTTAGTTTATTAAATAATTTATAAACAAAGCAGAATATACAATACCACCTAAGAATGTGAGTTTATATTTTGTATTTAGAGTTTTGTTTCAATTCAAATAATTTTATTACATGAGCTAGTAAGGTTAAAATCATTTGTGAAGGTACCAAATTTTGAATCGTCGGGAACAGTATATCTTCGCAAGAAATTTTTAAAAGGATATCTTCACAAGAAATTCAACGATATTCACGGTCAATAGTTTGTTGTAATTCGGCAGAGTAATTATTTTAGTATTTACCGTCGCTGGCATAGTAGAACTCACCACCTTACATTAATTTATGCATGTCTTGCATGATGTTAGAATTTTTAATGGTGTGGAAAAGGCGTTGGATTACTTGAAAATCCAACCAATACTATTGGATCCCTGGCTATCGTCAATCCCAAATTCGTGAAGGTTGAATGCCTAAGTGATGCGATTTAAGTAAATTTCTATTGTATTTTTTATATATTAATATTGTATAGTTGGACTTGTTTTTAACTAAAACTATGTAATTTTCTAACTTTGTAGGATATCAGACCATTGCGACAAATATATTTAAATGTCTATGAATGTGATGTTTTTAGAGTCGCATACAAGGGGAAACCATCATTTTCATGACTAGGTAGATTGTTCAAGTAATTTACCTCTTGAGAGGTTTAGAAAAAGTATTATGTATTTTCTTTGTTTTCTTGTTGACTAACATTTGATGATCGTAGTTATTTAATGGTTGTTTTATTTTGAATATATCTGATGTTGTTTATTAGTTTGTTAAACGTAACAGTATTGCCAAAAGTTAAGTTTTCTTATACCTTCTTTATTTGACATAAGGAAGTTATCGATTGACAGGTTGATGATCTAAAGAAAGATCCTCAAGTCACTTGCACGAAATATGCAACACTCATAATTCTTGAAGGGTTTCAATACCACATCTGGCAATGTGTTTGAATATGAGGTATGATTAAAACAATATATATTTTCGATGATAGAATAGTGAAAATGAGGTTACTGGAAACCCAACTGACTGAGATATACTTAAATGTGCGATACAAATTTTCTTTCCAATTTTATTTCTTTTGTTGTTCTAATTTTTGTAGTTGTATTATTAACTATATTTTGTATTCTTTTGGAACTCGCCAGTTGTTGTTGAAAATGAATTTCAATTATAGCAAGTCTGGCTCTTCCACTATTAAATCGGATTATAGGATTGAAATGTTGAAAAATATATTTGATTGAGATTCAAATTTTACACAAGTCTACAATGAGTACAAGAAAAGAGTTTCAAATCAGTACCAGATTCAAGAAGGATTTTTCTTCAAGAGAAACATGCTTTCTTTTCTCAAGAGTTCTATAAGGGAGTTATTGATTTATGAGGCACATGGAAGAGGCATAGTCGTTTTGGGATCAATAAAACGTTAGACATGTTACAAGAGCATTTTTTTGCCGAAGATGGGAAGAGATGTACATAATAGTGTGGAGATGTGTGTAATATGTCAAAGGATTAAAAGTCATTTCCAACCTGGACTTTACACTCTTTTGCATGTTTCTATGTAGCTTTGGGATTATGTGAGCATGGATTTTGTTGTAGGACTACAAAGAACTCTGAGGGAGAAATATTTTATTATGGTGGTAATTGATCGGTTCAGCAAGATGACTTACTATATACCTTGTCACAAGACATATGTAGCAGATTTGTATTTTAAGGAGGTTGTGCGTCTTCATGGAGTTCCAAAGACAATTGTGTATGATCGTGATTCAAAGTTTCTGAGCTATTTTTGGAAGAATTTGTGGAGATTACTTATTACTAAGCTTTATGGCTAAACAGAGGTAAGTAACAAAAATTTGACTACTCTTTTGAGAGGTTTGATTAAAAAGAGCTTGAAGGAACGAGATCTTAAGTTGGCTCAGGCGGAGTTTTCTTATAATCGATCAATAAGCTACACTACGAGACGTTCACCATTTGAGATAGTGTATGGTCTTAATCATGTTACTTCTATTGATATTCCTTTATCTTTGGAGTTCCAAGCAAATTATGAGGCAAAAGAAAAGGTTAAAACAATGAAGAAGCTACATGAGAATGTTTGGGGGAAGACAGAGAAGGTTAATGAGAAGTAGAAGAAAAAAGCCAATAAGAATCGTTGTGCTAAGTCATTTGAACCATGTGATTTGGTCTGATTGCATTTGAGAAAGGAGAGGTTTCCAGGCAAGCGCAAGTCAAAATTTATGCCGAAGGCAGAGGGTCTCTTTACAAGGTGCTTAAGAAATTTGGTGAAAATGCTTATAAACTTGAGCTTCCGAGTGATTATGGAATTTCAGCTACTTCCAACGTGAGAGATATTTCTCCATACTTTGAGGATGAAGAGTTGTCGGATTTGAGGTCAAATCCTTTTGAACCCGAAGGGAATGATACGGGAGCAAGCGTGTTATCCAAGGAAGTAACATAGGGAGACGAGAGGCACAATGGACTGATTGTTACTTTGTTGATTTTGGATAACAATATCTTAGGCTAGTTTTCGTGGAGTTAAAGTATCTTGAAGCCCAAAACCACCATATGAGGAGTCATTTTCGTCCATGGTCAAGACTGTATTTATTTCAGTCTTTTTTTACTATGTATATTAGAGTCTGATTTTCATTTCTCTATATTGACTAGTATTTGTGGATGAAATTTGCTTGTATTCTCTACATAATGAGGCTCATATTCATGGAATAAAATCAGAAAATTGAGTCAAAGTATTTGGAGAGTCTTTGTGATCCTTTTTTATTTGTTGATCATTTTCCTTTATCCGTTAGCTTTCGAAGAGCCATTGTTGGTCGATTCGAGTGTCTTTATCACTTGGTGATGGAAATTTTGTCTAGGTTGTGGTGTTAGTTAAACAGGTTTCTTTATCAAATTTTGGTGACACTTTATCAAAGTGTGGTGATCCCAGTGTTCCTATCTATCCGGTTACATTCAGATCGTTTTCAGTTTTTTTTTATGAAATGTTAAATTTATTGATCATCAAACGGATTATTTACATGATTTTTGAGTAACTGAAAAAACAGAGTTCATAATTCAAAACAGATGACACAAAGAAGATTAATGTTGTCGAGTACTCAAACGCTGATTCTGAGAAGTATTCCATCGATTTAGCAAGTGAGCATATCGTGATTCCGGGGAGTAATGTAGTGAGACGATGTAGGAGTTTATAGCTTGCTCAATGACTTTTGCAAGCTGTGAAGAGTTGCGATGAGGGTGATGATGTCTTCTATTATATTTGTTCTCACCAAAGATGGTATATAGTGGTTTGGAAACAGAGACGAATGAGAATAGATTCCAGTTTGTTATACCTTTGAGTCGAGATGCTAGAGATAGTTGTGATCTAGTAAGGGGAAATGCTACAGCGAAGTAATGTTGAGGTAATGTCCATCCAAACTGTGAAGGAGTAAGAACATGAAAAAAAAAGATGATCCCGGAATTCTTCTGTCTCTCCACAAAACAGACAAGATTGGATCTCGCCCCATTTTCAAGCTCTCATCCCAGTTGTGAGCCTATTCTTTATCATCAGCCATGTGATGAAATAAAATCGAGGAACCCTTTGCGCAAAGCAAGATATGTGATACCAACATACCAGATTTTTCTTATGTCGTAGTTCTTCCCAGGTTTGTGCACCTAAGAAGACTGACATGTATTGTCCCCCTTTACACTCCAAAGTGTAATGTCTTTCAGGGCAGATGAAGAGATCAAAGTTCTGTCTCAAAAGATGTTGAGAAAGTCTCCAATTTTTGTTTGTCGTTGCTGTCTCACTTGCCCAAATGAGTGTGTGAAAGCCTCTGAAATCCTTACTCCCAATATTCGAGGCCCTGCTTCTCCCATTCTGCTTATAAGTTTACCAGATGAATACTAATTGTCCAGCCAAAATAAAGTTGAATCGTCATCCCTGACTTCATACTTTATAAATCCAGCTGCCACTGCCCTCAGTTTCAATAATCTCCTCAAAACCAAAGAGCCTACATTATCACGCATATCCCAGAATGAATGAGATCGAATAAGATAATATTTCACCCAAGCTACCCACAACGATCCTTGAGATGAGAAGAGTCTCCAGATCAGGCTGAGAGCATATACCCGAGATGAATCACGCAAACTTCAAACACCCAAGCCTCCTTTTTTTTTTGCCTACATACATCCTCCCAAGAAATTTTGGCTTTTGAGTGATCATTCGGCGACCCCGACCACAGAAAACCACTACACAAACTTTCAATAGTGTCAAGGCAGTTTTTCGGTAATTGGAAAACAAAGCACCAGAAGTTTACCGTACTTATTATTACGGCCTGAATAAGTTGCAGCCGATCCACGTAGGAGAGATAGCGACTGCTCCAAGCTAAGAACCAATCTGAGTTTATCTATCAATGGATCATAGTCTTGATCTGAGTTTATCTATCAATGGTTCATAGTCTATATTGAGAGGTAGGCCTATATAACGAATCGATAAAGCTTCCATGGGTAGTTCTTGTCTCTTTATTTCAGCCAAAGCTTCCCCTGATACACTTCCAGCTAAAAAAATCGATGACTTGGTTGGATTAATGAGTACTCCCGACATGGTCCCAAACACTGACAGGATAGTCATGATCCCCTGAATTGATCCCTTGCTTCCATCAGTGAATATCATTGCGTAATCTGCAAAACTCAGATGTGTGATGTTAACATCCAAACAATGAGGATTATATCCAAACAGACCAGCCGTTACACCTTTGCTGAGAAGCCAAGAAATCACATTATTAAGGATGACAAATAAATACAGGGAAATAGAGCATCCCTGTCTAATACCTCTAGAACTGCCAAAGAACTCCACTGAGTTCACCATTTATCGATACAGAGAAGGCATCCGTATACATACATAGGTATACCCAGTTAATGAATTGCTCAGGTATATCAATGGCTTGGAGAATTTTTACAATAAAATCCCATTGAACATTATCAAATGCTTTCGCAATGTCAAGCTTCAAAGAGCATCTCGACTGAATGTCCATTTTGTGATAATCCTTGACGAGTTCAGTTGCCAATAGTACATTATCAAGCAGTAACCCTATCTTTGATGAAAGCACACTGGTTCGGTTCAAAAAATTCTGGTAGAATACACTTCAATCGAGTAGCCAAAAATTTCAATATAACCTTATAGATAATGTTGCAACACGCAATCGGTTGATAGTCTTTGATAGTCTTAGCTTCATTATGCTTCGGAACCAGAGTTAAAATAGTAGCATTGACATTTTAGGGCATGAACCCAAACACAAAGAAGGATTGAACTGCTGTGACGAAGTCGTTACCAACTATTGACCATGAAGCCTTGTAAAAATCTACCATGAAACCGTCCAGGCCGGGACATTTATCAGTAGGTAACGTAAACAGAGTTCGCTTGATATCAGCCGAAGATACAGAAGCTACCAGATCCTCGACAATCTGAGATGGGCAGCGAAAATCCAGTAGGTTTCCTAGAAACTTAGTCTCAACCGGTGTGTATCCATTTGGTGAATAATTTAATAATTGCTCAAAATAATATGCAACTGTTAACTTGATTTGCTAGGAATCTGTATTTGTTTCTCCACTTTCCAAAACTAACATTTCAATCATATTCCTCGCCTGTAGTCCTTGGACTGTTTTATGAAAAAAAAGATGTGTTTTGATCTTCATATTTCAACCAAGTCACTCTTGACTTTTTTCGAGAAAATCTCTATTCAATACCTGCCATCTTATTCCAAAGTTTCTGAGCTTCAGTTGCTTCTCTAGTATGCAGTACATAAGGATCGAGAAGTAACCTGCTATGTTTTATATAGAGAGTCTCAAATAATGCAAATATTGGTATGTTTGGTACCATGAAAGAAATAACTGATTATAGTGATGTCACCATATCTAGTACGATTCAACTCTCGTAGTATTGGTTTTAACAACTTTAATTTCCTCTAAAACAAGAGCAAAGCATATCGAGAGTGGTAAAGCTCTGACGTGGAATCCCAGCTACTTTTCACTTTCTCAAAAAACAGAGGATACTAAGGTAAGTAGTTTAAAAACTTAAAAGGTTGTCGGCTGCTGCTCAACTGTTTTGATGATAATTAAACCCAACAGCGCGCATAATCTGAAATACCCGCCACCTCAAACATTGCAAAAGATTGGGAGAATCGATTGCGCCACACATTATTGACCAAAGCTCTATCCAATTTTTTACCATTGGGATTATCCTCCTGATTGTTCCACTATGTGTATTGTGAAACCACATAAGCAAGATCATCAAGACCACAATATAACGAAATTTTGGAAGTCTCTCATACCTACTTGCCTACCTACTGCAGTCAGGCCCGAATGCTCCGCAGTTGATAACGTTTCATTAAAGTCACCCAGAATAATCCACGGGACCACCCCCTTAATGAAAAAATCATAACAGTACTTCAGCTCCTCCCATAACTGTAATCTCTCTGCATGGAAATTAGAAGCATAGACACTGGAGAATATAAATTCCTCACCCGTCCGTGTGACAATCAAACACGTTATACTTTAGGAAATTTTGTACAAAATATTTACAACCACATCATTTGCATAACACAACCATATTCTTCCCATGCGATGATGATCATAGTTGGTAATTAACTTCCAATTTGGAAAAGTAGCAACAAAGATAGCTTCATAATTATCCTGCTGTACTCGCGTTTCAACAATACAACTCAAAGAAGCTTTTGCAGACTATAACCAATTTTGGAAGACATTATACTTTCTCGGTTTATTGAAACCACGTATGTTCCATGAGAAGAGAGACGTCATGGATTCAGTGCTTCCTTGCCAAAGCTCTTTTTGGTTGGTGTAAGGTGGTACCTACTCTCTGCTCCTTGTGAGATATTGTTGCACTGTTCTGCATCTTTGGTCTGTTCTTGTTATTCCTAGTTATTTTTTGTGTCACCACCTCAATTTGAGGCACCTTGTATGTTTTTTCCTAGCCATCTACAAGGTCATCTTCCTCATGAATTGAAGCAAAAACCGTAAACCGAGATGGAGAGACTGCCTCTGTTTTATCATTTAGTGCTTGTGTAGAAACCATAGTTATGAATGCCTTCTATGAGTTCTGTCGACCTTGCTTTCCAACCAGAGACCATTCATTCTCCGATTGAACTTCTTCATCTCCCTTCTTCCCCTCAGCAGTTTGCAATAATCCCATTTCAACTCTGATTCAAATTTTTATGTCTGAGATCTTTCATCTCAAATTTTCTTTTTAAATAGTTTTTTTGCTTTTTGTATTTCTTCTGGAGTCCCGATTATATTTAGATAATCAACATATACTGCGATTATAAAAAAATATGGATATTTTTTTCTTTATGAAAACAAAACACATGGGCATAAAGGATCATTCACATATCCTTCTTTAATTAAATGTTCATTGAGACGATTATACCACATTCGTCCAGATTGCTTTAACCCATATAATAATCTTTGCAACTTCATTGCACATACATCCTTGGGTTTAGATTTTAATGCTTTTGCCATCTTAAACCCATCTGGAACTCTCATATAGATATCGGTATCTAATGATCCATACAAGTATGATGTAAATCCATGAGACACATCTCTAGATTTTCATTAGCTGCTAGGATCATTAAGAACTAAACGTGATTGCGTCCATAACGGAGGAATATGTTTCCTCATAATCAATCTCATGTCTCTGAGAAAATCTTTGAGCCACAAGACGAGCTTTATATCTCATAATCTCATTTTTCTTATTTGTTTTCGAACGAATACCCAGTTGTATACAACGGGTTTCACATCTTTGGGTGTGAGTATAATTGGTCTAAATACATTTCACTTATTAAGCGAATCAAACTCAACTTTTATTTGCACCTTCCTATTTCATCTAGTCGTGTCTGTTTTGACATTCATATACAGACTTTGATTCTGAATCTTCGTTTTCCTCATATTAATTTTGACACAAGATATGAGAAAACTTCATCAACACTATCAATTTCATTTCGTTTCTATATCTTTCCATTATGGATATAATTGATAAGAAATTTCATGATTCTCTTCAGGTTCATGATGTTCTACATCATCATTAGCCTCATGATTTGGCTCCTCCAAAATATTTTATACTATTTTGGGAGTATTGGGCTTTTCAGCTTCCTTTTGCTTTCTATGATTTTTATCCTTGAAAACCAACATGTCTTCCACGCTTCAAGCGTATTCTACTCTTCCATACTCTTGTAGAATTTCAATTAGAGCGGGAACATTTACAGCTGAAATATGTGATTTGGTTACCATTTTAGTATCTACAAAAACATCAGGTAACTGATTTTCTATACTCTGCAAATGCATAATTCTTCAAACTTCTAGTTCCGACTGTTTCATAGGGGGATCAAGGTGTAACAGAGATGGTACACACCATTCTATATCATTTCCTACTTGTTTATTTTCTCTCTTTAGAACCGGGAATACTTTCTCATCGAAATGATAATCGAAAAAACATGCCGTAAATATATCTCCAATCTGCGGTTCTAGGTATCGTATAATTGATGGAGAATCACAACCAACATATATTTCCAACCTTCTTTGTTGTCTCATCTTTGTACGTTGTGGTGGTGCTATAGACACATACACCGCACAACAACAAAAATTTAGATGAGAAATATTTGGTTCCCGACCAAATGGTAATTGTAATGGGAAATACTTATGATATTCATTTGGTCTTATCCGAATAAGTGGTTATGCATGCAAAATGGCATGTCCCCATATAGAGATTGGGAGTTTTGATCTCATGATCAATGGTCTTGCAATCAACTCCAAAAGTTTAATTAGTGATTCACCCAAACCATTTTGTGTATTGACATGAGCTATAGAATGTTCAACTTTGATTCCGTTACCAAAAAATAATCATTGAAAGCTTGAGATGTGAATTCATCAGCGTTGTCTAGTCTAAATCTCTTAATGGGATAAACAGATAACTAAGCTCTTAGTTTGATTATTTGAGTTAGAAATCTCGCAAATGTCATATTTCGAGATGATAATAGACAACAATGTGACCATCTGTTGGATGCGTCAATTAATACCACGAAGTAGTGGAATGGTCTACATGGTGGATGTATTGATTCAACCAAAATTTGTTCAAGGAACTTTGGTGATTCTTTATCAATTTTGGTTGGCAATGGCCTTATGATCAATTTACCAATAGAATATGCAGTACATGTCGTTTTATTCCCCTGATATATTTCATGGATTTTCAGTGAATGACCATGTGAGTTCTCTATGATTTTTTCGCGTCATTGTAGTGCTTGGGTGACCAGGGCGATCATGCCATAATGAAAAATTTTTAGGATTTCTTTTGATCATGAGATCTGATTCAATGACAACATATAAGTATGATGCAAACCAGAAGGAAGTTCTGGGAATTTTTCTAATATATATACTTCTTTTCATCCTCAGTTGCAGACTGAGTATCATATCCTTGAAGATATATATCTTTTAAACTCAAAAATTCCTCTTAGAATTCGGAGAATAAGGCATTATTTATGGAAAAAAAATTTCTATTAGGCAATACAAAGTTGGCTTTGCCACTTCCTTTGATCAAGTCCGTAGGACCAAATATTGTATTGAACATCATGTTTGCCGGTTTTAAATGAGAGAAGTAACTCTTTTATCTCAGAATAATGTGTGTGTTGTTCCACTATCTGGAATGCAAATTTCTCTAACATTTCCTTTGGATACTGTTTCCTTTCTATCATTGTCCATTTCTTTAATCAAGATAAACATCAAAGAAAATAAATTTCATTCATCTAAGAAAACACACAACAATTATATATTAGTTTCTTGTTAAAACAACATTATTCTTTAATCAATGAAAACATACTATTATACATGGCATAATTGGAGACTTATTAAGTAGTATCACTTCTACCATTTCACTCTCTAGTAAAAGCAGTCTCATCGCAATCATCTATAAAGTCGGAAGTGTTGAGGTGTGTCGTTCTCTCGAAGTGTTCCGTGAGATTGACTTCCTTCCCTTTTTCCTTTTAAGATGTTTAGTAGTTCGGCAGACATGGACCTAATGCTTTTTTGATCCACCGTCAATAAGAGCCCTACTTCCCTCGACCTCATCACTTTAATTGTTGCATATTGTACATATAAGAGTTCTGAATCGAATCTCTTTTGAAAGAATATCTTTTTTCTGGTGGACGAGAATAAAGATAGAGTCCCATTTTACATGTCAATATTGACAACAATGAAATTTATAGCAAGATGAAAATCCGTTGTCTAAGATCCTATCTTACTATTAAGGAGAGCTGATCTTCACGATGAATTTTTGTTGATAATGCTTTGCTTAACACACCCGAATATAAGTCCTTGTATATGAAGTGTCAGCCAGAAGTCCCACACAAGCTCTAACTTTTTGGTTAGTACTTCCTTGGGATTTTTTCCCTTTCGGACCTTGTTTAGGTCTAATCCAAGTATAAGGCCCTCTGCCTTGTGGATTATAGAGTTTACCATGTCCGCGATTAAATCCACGACCACGACATCGACCACGACCACGACCATGACCACGACCACGACCACGACCATGACCTCTATAGATTTGATTTCCTCGCTCTGGAAATTTCACATCCGATGCATCAGTTTCATTCATTTCAAGGAATGTTTTGGTTCCAATTGGTCGAGTATTGTGATTCTTAATGAGGAGCTCATTATTATTTTCTGCAACATGAGCGTCACAATTAACTCATAAACCTTTTGTATCCGTAATTTCTATTTTGTTGTTGCAACACATAGTGGTTTTTGTGGAAAGTGAGGAAAGTCTTATTGGGCATTTCTGCTTTGCTAATGGACTTTCCACAATATTCTAATTGTGCCACTCTTCTTAACATTGGAGAATTATAAAGGTCTAACTTTTCAAAATCTTGGAATCTTAGATTATTCCATTCATCCATACCATGTGTAAGCGTTATCCTGTTTTGGTTATTAAACATTCCTTTAAGTGGTTTCCACAGCTCCGCAGGATCTTGCGAATGCGCATAATCATGCATCAGATTTTTATCTAGATGTTTTCTGAGAAAAATTATTGATTTTGCCTTCTCATGAGGAGGCAAAATATTTTTTTTTCTTTTATTGTTTCAGATAATTTTTTCATTTCCATGTAACGCTCTGCATTGGTTGACCATGCTATATAATTTGCTCCAGTTATTTGTAAAGCCGGAAAATTGAGTTTCTCGATGTTTGCCATATTAATTTTGTACAAAAAAACATAAAATTTTTATTTATAGGATGATATTACATATTTAAATGAACCATTCATGTTAATAATACAAGCGATTACAAAGAACATGATTGCATAAAAACATAAACCGATGTTTACTGTGAACTCTCCGTGAGTAAATTCCTTAACGAAGAGACCGTAAACACAAAACAAAATAAGAATTAAAAGAAAGTGAATCATTGTTCTAAACAATTTATTTTCTTCTTTCTTTTCGAAGAAAAATTTTAAGAGAGATAAAATGTTTGGATGAAATGAAAGATTGAAAATAAGTGTATTTATATATTGAAAATCACTCTTCATAGCCATTTGAAAAGTGAAATTTTTTTGAAAATTTTCTTTGTGACCGTTGGTGAGACAGAATTTAATCATAAAATCAATATGAAAATTTTGATAATCAATCAGTTAACTTTACCAGTTTCAGATAAAATATTTATATAGTGGTGGTCGAGGCTTCATAATAGGAACAAATATTTAACAGTAATATTATGGTGATGGAGTCATCCACATCATAACAATAAAATATGTGGCGACTCAACCATCTAATAAATATATAACTATTGTGCGTTAAACAACTATGACATAAGAATAATAAAATAATACCAAGGCAAAAACCACCTACAGTAAAATTAAATGAATAATGATGACTAAACAAACCATTAAAAATAATATCGAGGCGAAAAACTACGTACAATAAAATTAAATGAATAGTGGTAATTATACAATCACTTAAAATAATATTGGGGCAAAAACTGCATACAGTAAAATTAAATAATAGTGATATATTAAACAACTACTAAAAATATTATAAAAGTGACATATCTCCCACTGTAATAAACTATACATCGTAATATTTATTTATAAATATTTAACATAATTATAGAGTAATCATGCTGATAACATGTTATAAAAAGAATATTAATTTATCATAAAGATAAATATAATTAAAGACAAAAATTTTATACTCGTGAAAAATAGATATCGGATATTTGAATAGAGAGAATATGAAGTATCTCTTATCTATTTGAAATATTAGTGTGTTGAAATGGACGAATTCATTTATTTATAAAGTGAAAAAGTAAGTTTCTATAACTATGTACTACACAAATTATAATGATAAAAAAGGATGCAAATATTTTCCGCTTCTTTTTACGTTTGTAACAAACATTTATTTCTTGTTTGGTTTAGTTAACATCGATTTAATCTGGATTGATGTAACTGCACACTCGATTATTAATCAATTTCTCAAATACCTCTCAACTCACCAAATTAATCTTTATATCCTTCATAAATCTATTTTACCCCTCAAGCATTTGAAAATAATTTTTATACCCCTCAACTTTGTGGAAACCCGAAAATATCTTTCACTTGGTTTTTAAATTAAAATTTGAATATAGTTGTACCCCATTAATACCCTGTTGTACCAAATATGAGATTTGAACCCTTCACCACTGTATAAGACTCGTTACCATATGAACTATCATATTTTTTTGTAATTTTAATAAATTTTTAATAAAAAATAATAAAATTATAAAAAAGTATATTAAAAAATTCACGGAGAAAGGTATTAGAGAAAATGGTCCACTGTTTTGGGTAGTCAAACCAATATACTTTGTCCGTCTTAATTCCTTTCTTTTTTGACCTTTCGTCCGTCCTAATTCCATTTGCAATTTTTATCAAGATTTGAAAAAAGAACGATACTTATGATAGGTGATTTTGAAATACATCCAAAATTTATGATTTAATTAAGTCATCTCGAAAAGAAAGAGGAGTCGAGAAGAGTAGAAATGTTGGAGTTTGAATGAGTCGTTAGAAGAATAAGTCTCTGAAGATTAAGGAGTCAAGAAGTTGTTTTCGATTTTTTAGTTCTGTTTCTTGTTTTTCAGCTTGTTCCTGTTTTTGCTCTGTTTCGTTTTGTAACAAAAGACGTAGTCTTCTTTGTTTGGCTATTTAAAGTCTTTTCTTATTGCTAATAAGATCATCGAAGCTTTCAGCTTTAGTAAGTGTGTGCTCTGTTTCCAAATCATCAAATTGGTATCAGAACATAATTTATGGGTTAAGGGAAATACAAGCGAGAGAGTAAAAATACGGGTGAGCGACTAAGAGAGAAATGGGAGAATCCATCAACTTTGCACAACCGTGCATACCAAAGTTTGATGGAGACTATGATCATTGGAGTCTTCTCATGGAGAATCTTCTTAGATCAAAAGAGTACTTTGAAGTGGTAAAGGATGGTGTGGAAGAACCATCAAATGAAGATGAACTAACTGAGGTGCAAAAGAAGAGTCTTGCCGAGGCTAGGCTAAAGGATTTAAAGGCAAAGAATTATTTGTTCAGTGCAATTGACAAATCAATTCTCAAAACCATCACCTTGAAGGAGACGTCGAAGCAGTTGTGGGACTCCATGAAGACTAAGTATCAAGGAAATGCACGAGTGAAACGTGCACAGTTGCAGACGTTGAGGAGAAGCTTTGAACTTCTAGAGATGAAAAATAGAGTCTATCACTAAGTACTTCACGAGGGTGATGATAGTGTCAAATGATATGAGGAATTGTGGAGATGACATGCAAGATGTCAAAATAGTGGAGAAGATCTTACGTACATTGACTGAGAACTTCAATTACATAGTATGCTCAATTGAAGAGTCCAAGGATATTGATAACCTTTCCGTTGACACTCTGCAAAGCTCATTATCAGTACATGAGCAAAAGATGAGGAAGCAGAACAATGTAGCAGAGGAGCAAGTGCTGAAAGTTACATATGAAGATCGAGGTAGTAAAGGTAGAGGAAGAGGTTATGGCCGAGGGAGAGGAAGATGAAGATTTAATAAGGCAACAGTGGAATGTTTCCGATGCCACAAACTCGGACATTTTCAATACGAATGTCCAATGGAGAGAAAAGCAAAATATGCAAAGATTGATGAAGAAGAAGGAGATGTACTACTGATGGCATACACACCGACTCAAGAAGAAAGGGAAGAGGTATGGTTTTTGGATTCAGATTGTTCCAACCATATGAGCAGAGACAAGGCCTGGTTCACTAAGCTTGATGAAGATTTTAGATGCTCAGTGAAACTAGGAGACAACTCACTCTTGACAATGACTGGAAAAGGTGATGTGAATCTACGTATTAATGGAAGATCTCATGTAATCACATATGTGTATTGGGTGCCAGAACTGACAAGCAATCTTGTAAGCTTGGGACAGTTAGTGCAAAAAGGATGTGAGATTCTAATGCATCATGGAGTTTGTAAGTTATATCATCCGAAAATGGGACTGGTTATGCAAGTAAAGATGACAGAAAACAAGTTGTTTTAAGTCATGGCAACCAAAGGAAACTTGGTTACAACAAGAGACTGCTTAAAAACCTCAACGACGGACGATCTGCAACTCCGGCATCGAAGGTATGGGCATCTAAACTATAAGGGCTTAAGAACATTGAAGTTTCAGAACATGGTGAAAGGGATCCCATACCTTAACACAGAAGAAGCAGATACGTGTGTAAGTTGCTTGGTAGGCAAGCAACATCGCAAGAATATACCAAAGAAGAGCGTGTGGCGTTCATCACGTAGACTATAGTTGGTACACTCCGAAATTTGTGGCCACATTTCTCCAACATCCAATAGTAACAAAAGATACATTCTTACCTTCATTGACGACTTTAGCAGGAATGTATGGATATACTTCTTGTCACTTAAGTCTGAAGCTTTTGTTTTCTTCACAAAATTCAAAAGTCTGGTCGAAAGAGAGATTGGAGAAACATTGGTATGTTTGAGAACTGATCGAGGTGGAGATTTCACATCCAATGAATTTAATGATTACTGTGAAGAAGCTGGAATTAATAGACAACTCACCACTGCGTTCACTCGGCAACAGAATAGAGTTGCAGAGCAAAAGAATCAGATAATCATGGATATGATCCGATGTATCCTAAGTGACAAAGGAGTTCCGAGGAAGTTCTGGCCTGAAGCAGCAAGGTGGGCCGTACATGTGCTGAATCGAAGTCCAACCACAATGATAAAAGGTAAAACACCTAAAGAAATGTGGAGTGGGATAAAACCTACAGTTGATTATTTTAGAGTATTTGGTTGTATAGCACATGCTCATGTCCCAGACCAGAGAAGAACAAAGCTTGATGATAAAAGTAATGTGTGTGTTTTCATTGGAGTTAGCAATGAATCAAAGGGGTATCGTCTATATAATCCAAAGACAAAGAGGTCATAATAAGCAGAGATGTAGTGTTTGAAGAAGATAAAGAGTGAGATTGGGGACTAAGAACAGAAGAAGAACAACTGATTTGTGTAGATCTAGAAGCTGAAGAAGATATTGAAGAAGTAGTTCAAGAACCTGAAACAGAACAGAACAATGAAGAAAATGTGCAAGATGCAGAACCAGCTCAAGATGCAGTTCTTGTTCCTATTCAAGTCTCAACCCCTATAACTCAGAGAATAAAAAGAAGGCCAGCCTACTTAATGGATTACTCAAGAGGAAGAAAAGATGGCTAGTCTCGTAATGTTTGCATCATTTGAAGATCCAGTGAGTTTTGAAGAAGGCAGCGAAGAAGAAAAATGGATAAAGGCTATGCAAGCAGAACTGGAGTCAATAGAGAAAAATGGTACTTGGTTTCTTACAGACCTTCCAAAAGGAGCAAAGAAAATTGGAGTTAAATGGGTGTATAAAACAAAGCTGAACGAGAAAGGAGAAGTAGATAAATACAAAGCAAGGTTGGTGGTCAAAGGCTATGCACAAAAAGGAGTGGATTATAATGAAGTTTTTGCTCCTGTAGCAAGGTTGGATACCATTCGCATGATACTAGCTGTGGTAGCTCAGAAGAACTGGTGTGTTTACCAGTTTGACGTCAAGAGCGCTTTCTTGTATGGCAAGCTCACTAAAGAAGTTTTTGTGGATCAGCCACAAGGATATGTGAAAGAAGGTGAAGAACACAAGGTGTATAAGTTGGTGAAAGCTTTGTATGGCTTAAAACAAGCTCCTAGAGCCTGGTACAGTAAGATTGAGGCTTATTTTGTCAGAGAAGGATTTCGAAGATGCGAGTATGAATACACACTGTTTGTCAAAGCTGAAGAAGGTAACAAAATTCTCATTGTCAGTCTCTATGTTGATAGATCTGATTTTCACAGGAAATGATGAAGCAATGCTTAAAAATTTTAAGTCTTCTATGAAAGAAGAATTTGAGATGACTGATTTGGGAAGAATGAAATATTTCTTGGGCGTTGAGGTAATACAAGACAGTGATGGGATTTTTATCAGTCAAAAGAGATATGCTGAAGAGATTCTAGAGAGATTTAATCTGCAGAATGCAAATCATGTGAAGAATCCCATAGTGCCAGGGGTTAAGTTGTCTAAGGAAGGAGATGAAAATAGAGTTAACTGCACACTGTACAAACAACTTGTTGGAAGTCTAATGTACATCACAACAACACGTCCAGACTTAATGTTTGTTGTGTGCTTACTGAGTCGATACATGTCAGATCCTAGAGATGAGCATATGCAGGCTGCTAAACGTGTGCTGAGATACATCAAAGGTATGCTTGGTTTTGGTGTGTTTTATAAAAGAGGCTTAACAGAAGAGCTGACGGTATACACAGACAGTGATTATGCTTGTGATGTCGACACTAGATGCAGTACTAGTGGCTATGCATTCTTGTTGAGTGGGGGAGCAGTTGCTTGGGCGTCAAAGAAACAACCGGTGGTTACCTTGTCCACTACGGAAGCTGAGTTCATTGCTGCATCTTACTGTGCGTGTCAATGTGTGTGGATGAGAAGGATTATGGAAGAGTTTGGTTTGACGCAGTCAAGTTTTACTACAATTCTGTGTGACAACAATTCTACCATAAAATTATCAAAGAACCTAGTTTTTCATGGCCGCAGCAAGCACATTGATGTCAGGTTTCATTTTCTGAGAGATCTTACAAGGATGAAGTTGTGAAATTGGTTCATTGTGGTTCAAATGATCAGGTCGCTGACAGTTTAACTAAACCTTTAAAGTTGGAGACTTACGTTCGTCTAAGAGAGAAGCTTGGAATGTGTGAAAGATTAAACTGAAACTATCGTTTTCAGTTTAGGAGAGGCAATGTTGGAGTTTGAATGAGTCGTTAGAAAAATAAGTCTCTGAAGATTAAAGAGTCATGAAGTTGTTTTCGATTTTTTAGTTCTGTTTTCTATTTTTCAGTTTGTTCTTGTTTTTACTCTGTTTCATTTTGTAACAAAAGACGTAGTCTTCTTTATTTGGCTATTTAAAGCATTTTCTTATTGTTAATAAAATCATCAGAGCTTTCAACTTTAGTAAGTGTGTGCTCTGTTTCTAAATCATCAGAAACTATGAATTTTGTATTCTTACAAACTATATTAATAACTAAAATATTACAACAAAAAGAAAAAAAGAAAAAAAGCTTTGATTGATCCAAACTCAAACAGTCGTTACCTTCAGTTGATGAGCTCCATTGGGTTGAATCTGCAAACTCCGAAGTTGAAAAGCACCACCACCAAATCTCCTCTTCCACAAATTCTCCGCTGCTTTATCTCCAGCGCTGCCGTCGTACTTCTTCTTAACCACCGGCAAAGGTGGGTCCAATTCAGCAACATCAATGACATCAATCTTTTTGTTATCAAATTCCTCCTTTCTGATTCTTCCTCGACTAGTCCTAGTGGTGGTGGTAGTAGGAGCGAAGAAAGTGAGATTCTTGCCGGAGAAGAGACGTTTAAGCTTGAAGTAGCCGTGGTGAGCGGTGGGGGCGATGGAAGTGGAGGTGGAGGTGGGCAAACCACCAATCTTGTTGCTGCGTTTGACTTGACCAATGCAACTTATTTTGGGAGATAAAGGATCGGTTTGATGATCTTCTTGATGCGATTTAACCGGAACTGTCACGTTCTTGATTGAAGGTCTTGAACATAACATTGGTACGAAAGTTGGTCTCTGGAACTGAAAACTGTTCTGCCTCGACTCCATCATCTTGATCCAATCGAACTTAAGAGAAAAGAGAGATGAAATTTGTTTCTTTATGATCACCTTTACATTAATGGACTTAGCTTCTCATGTGTGAAAGAGAGAAAGAGAAATAAGAGAGTTGGGGTTTGTGGTAGTTGGAGAGCTACAAAGTTTTGATGGTTAAATTAAGGAGATGGTGAGGCTTTGGTCAAGGTGGCTTTATCATTAGAATAGACCATCATTATTTTGGGTTTCACATTAACAATCAATTCTACATTTCTTTACAGAAAATTGGCTTCTTCCTAAATTGGTAAAATTATCTTTCTTCTGTATTAAGTATATATAATTTCTTAAGGATTATCTGCTTTTAAATAATTGAGATTTGGCTTGTGGGTAGGAAATGAAATAATTGAGAATATTTCAATTTTCAAAACAGTTATAAGAAAAAATTCATATCAACCACATACTCTTACTAAATATGATATGTACATTATTATTTAGTTTTATGTAGGATTAACAAAATTTCATAAAGTTTATTATGTTGTTTATTTTTCTACTTTAATGCAATTATTTTGTTACAAAATTTAACATATTATTTACTCATTCGTTTCGTTTTATTTCATTTTCATTTTCATTTTCATTGAGACCTTAATTTAGTTTACTAAGAAAGAACAATATGTATATTAGTTTGTATTTACTACTTTTTATAACATATAAGTATATAGTATAAGTACTATTTATTGTGTCACCATTGATGAAAAAAGGTATATCACCCTACCACAAGATGTAAACATCCGCTTCAAACACGTACGAGGAAATGTGACAACGCTTAAATTGATCCCTAATTTAACAATGACACTCTAGTGACTCACCAGTACACTTCATACAGTTTTCTTCATCATACGAGATTTAAATTATAGATATGACCATCCACGTTTTTGAAAATTGGTATTACTATTTGAATCACATAGCATTTGGAAAAAAATGATTGATAATAAACAAAAAAAAACAGTACTTTAAAATCCCAATAGACCGTTTAGTCAAACCGGTAAACTTGCAACCTAAAAGATACTCCATTCTTTTTATAATTTAAAATCTCACGTAATTTTGATCAACAAGAAAAACAATAAATTTTTAATTCTGGTAATCCTCAACCAGAGGTGTTAACGAAAAAATCCATGACACAGTCAGTTGAGCATTATATCATAGATCTTACAATTTATAACTCAACAAAAAGAAAAATACACAATTTTTTTCATCTATCTATTTTTTTAATATTATATAAAATTATATTTTAAAGACTTTTGTATAACTAATATAACCATTTTTTGAGTTTCAAACTTAAATAAATAAAAAAGCTTTAAAACTGAAAATCAATAGTGGTATATCTCGTTAAAATCCAAATCTGGAAAACCCAATTGGAACAAAATTAGAGATGGTAAAAAGAATACATATCTATTTCGATAGAGCAAAAGAATGACAATAGAAAAACTGAAGCTGAGAAAAAATTAGATACATCAAAAATATTACTCTAGATGAAAACCAAACTTGCAAGTTGTCCGTCATTATCCTTTTCCTCTGCAAAGTCGATAGGCGATTACGTATTGCTCTTCCTATATCTCGAACTAAAATGTCAATGGTAGTTGGGACTTTTCATGTCTTCTTCGGTTGCACTCCCGCCATAATAGATAGAGAGTTACTTAGAAAACATACTTAACAATAAAAGCATGAGTAGCACCACGCCCAAAGGTCAGAATAGAAGAGACAATATCATTAAATGGAGTTGTGTACCTTTGATGGAACAACCAGAAGTCATTTTATGCCAAACTCAAGAAGTGAAAAGACATGAGAAAAACAGGTGATCCCGAATCTCCATTGTGGCTGAGCAGAACACACAACTTGTATGAACATAAGTACTCCAAGAACTCATTCTATCACCAATTGTCAATTGGTTTCGAGTCGCCAACCAAATGATAAAGGAAAACTTTGGCGTAACATGAGAGAACTAGATAGCTTTGTGAGATGGGTTTTGCATAGATAATTTTCGAATTTGGTTTCATGTATTTTTTTAAAGAAAACTTTGGCTTGAACTTATTCTCCTTACCACGCCATAAAGGTAGATCTAGATTCGTATGGGCACAGTCTCGAAGCTTAGTGATCTCGTCCTCTATCAAAGATAAAATGTGAATTCTTCTCCGCCTAGTGCGGTGATGCTCCAACACATGATCAAATTTTGTCTGTTAGCTTAATCTTCATATCAATGCAACCTCTTTCGCCCAAAACCTCAATCAAACGACCCAAATAACTCCAATTATCAAACCATAAAGAAGTTAAAGAACCACTTCTCATCTCAACTTTACGAAACTCACGGACCGAATCACGATATTTTAGGAGTTTTCTCTAAATCCACGAGTCACGGTATTTTCTTTCTATATGACTTTGAGTTTTCGATATAATTGTTTAATTTCAAGTTTAGTTTCAGGCTAGAGTTTCACTAAACTCAAAATAATTTTTTTTTGTAAATTGTAAAGTGGAAATTTTTTTTATCTGTAAATTTTTTATATATAGTCTAAAAATTAATAATATGAACTGTAACTCATTTTATTTTTATCAATTATGTTTTTCTCAATGATATATTTCATAATGTTTTAAATTTGTTAGATTTTTGCTTTAGTTTTATATTAAAAATATTTTGGATTCTGAATAGTTCATAATTGTTATATAATATGAACTATTTTTAACGTTAAGAGAGTTGTCTTTATTTTATAATTTTAATATATTTTAAATTCAAATTTTATTTATTCACGATCGAATTGGATGTGATCTACTGGCCTGAAAGACTTCCCGGATTGCCATCTAAACCGTTTTTTTAACATTGAAAAAACTATACGCGGATGAGCATGGTCTACGATGGTTAATTGTAATTGGTTCTTTTGAGTCGCACTTACCCCTCGCGTGAATAAACCCATCATTTTGATACCTACATTTATTGAGCCTGCAAAAAACATATTAAATTGTTATATCATTAAGATTTAATTGATTGAAATTGTAAAAAGAAAGCCTAGAAATAATATAATGCTTCCAAAACTTATAGTTCTATCTTTTCGCAAGAAAGGTAAAAATTTAATGAATCATGTACTATGTCTACTGTCTCTGTCCCCTTCTTCCGCTACAGTTCAGTCTACTTTCCCATTTTTTAATCACTTTTGCACTATTTGGATCTCTCGGAAATTACTGTTTATCATAGCCGCTTAATGACATTTATCTAGTTCATTTTAAAACATGGTAATCCTTTATAGGGCATCTATAAGTGTTTAGTATTTTTTATTTTTTTTTAAATTTACTATCAAAAACATTACAACTTAACGTTATTGTGATCGTTGAAAAGAATCCACTAAATTATTGATCCAACAAATCATGAAATTAATGTAACCTATCTATTTTTTAATGAGTAAAATTTATATAGAGTATGAATGTTTGTGCGTAGATATTTAAAAGAATGAATCGAATTTTTTTTCTTTTTACTAAGAAAAATAGTACATCAAAATATATTTCTTTAACACAAATCATTTATCGATATAAATACAATAATTTCATGGTTCGTTAGACTAGTCATTCGTGAAGGGTGCCTAAACTTCTGAATGTGATTAGATGTGTACTTTACAATTTATAGATATTTATTAATAGTTTCGTGATTTTCTCAAACTTTCTCGTTTGGTTTTTGATCTAGAATTCTCATTTGCCAGATATCCCTTTTTCTGGTAGATTTGGAGTGAGCATATATGTGGAGTATTTTGGAGTGAACATTTGCCATAGTCTGTCACGGTACTTATTATACTTGGTGCAATAAGCAGACTGAAAGTTTGGTTTACAAAAAGTTGGCAGAGTTTTCATTAATAATCATTGGATGCAGCGATATTTTCAATTATCGGCGAAAGGCTGTTCAGATCATCTTTGTGGTATTATTTCGTTGGACACCACTCCTTTCAAATCGAAATGCCCTTCAAGATTGTAAATGCTATTGTCAGTATGGCCGAGTTCCAGCCGTTGGTTGAGGAGTTCTGACGTGCTACTCCGGAGCTCTTTGCTTCAACTTCTGCTACTTGTCGTTTCTCTAAAAAGTTAAAAATGATAAAACCTATGATTCGTCTCCTCAATCGAAACAAATTATATCACCTAACTAAGAGGACAGCTGACGCTTTTGAGAAGCTCTGTGAAAAACAAAATTTGACATTTTCCAGACCTGATGTGTTATCTATCCAGGATGAGTCCCGAGCCGTTGAAGCTTGGGAACAGGTAGCCGCATTAGAAGAGAGTTACTTGAGGCAAAAGGCAAAGCTTCACTGACTGGACGTAGGCGACAAGAACAACATGTTTTTTCAAAATGACGTCAAAGAAAGGGAAGTTAGAAATTCAATTCATATGATCCATTCTCCGGATGGGGTGGTGCTTACACATCAGAAGGATATTAAATTCGAAGCCACTCGTTATTTCACTGACTTGTTTAGTATGAATTCTCAGGGATACACATGATTGTCTGAGGAGGAGATATCGATAGTCTTGTAGTATAGATATTCAGAGGAGGAGAAAGCAATTGTTATGGCGGAGGTTACAGATTCATAAATCAAGAAGGTATTATTTTCTATGCATTCCAATAAATCCCCAGGTCCGGATGACTACACAGTGGAATTTTTCAAGGCGGCATGGAATATTGTTGGCAAAGACTTCATTGATGCAGTTAAATCTTTTTTCATCTACGGTTTCTTACCAAAGGGGATCAACACCACGATCTTAACCCTAATACCGAAGAAGACGGGAATCATAGGTATGAAAGACTATAGGTCAATATCATGTTGTAATGTGTTATACAAAGTCATATCCAAGGTCCTGGCGAATCGACTAAAGCAGATCCTCCCAAGATTTATTACACAGAATCAATCTGCTTTTATAAAGGATCGTTACATGATGGAGAATTTTTTCATTGCTTCGGATTTGGTAAAAGATTACATAAGGACAATATCACTTCCCATTGTGCCATGAAGATCGACATATCTAAAGCTTTAGACTTCGTTCAATGGGACTTCTTACTTAATATTTTACGAGCTCTTCAGCTACCTCCATGGTTTATTCATTGTATTGCGCTATGTGTCACTACTCCTCCCTTTTCCGTTCAGCTATTGGTGAGCTTACGAGATTTTTCAGAAGTGAGTGGGGTTTAGGTCAAGGTTGTTTTCTCTCGCCCTATCTTTATGTTATTTGTATGAACTGTCTGTCTCGCTTATTAGACAAGGCAGCGACTGAAGGTAAACTAGGCTACCACCCGGTATGCAAGAGCTTGCAGCTTACTCATTTTTGTTTTGCGGATGATATAATGGTGTTCACTGATGGCAGAATCCGATCCATTCAAGGTATTCTCTTTGTTTTTGATGATTTTGCCCGTATATCTAGTCTGACCATTAGCTTGCAAAAAACCATCTCTATATATAGCGGGAATCTCTTTGATTACCTGTGCCTCCATTTCAGGTTTTCCATTTCAAATAGGTACTTTGCCGGGGAGATATCTTAGTTTGCCTCTGCTCACTAGGAGCATGGCCCATTTTGACTTCCAACCACTTATAGAGAAAATAAAAACGCGAATTGGCTCTTGGAAAATCCGCTTCTTATCTTTTGCAGATCGCCTCCAATTACTCTCCTCTGTTATAGCGAGGTTGACAAACTTCCGGATCTCGGCAGTTAGATTACCTCGGACATGCATCAAGGAGATTGAGAAGATAAGTGATGCTTTTCTTTGGTCTAGGTGGATGTTTGTAAGCCAAAAAATGAAATGGGTCTTGGTATTAAATCTCTAGAGCTAGCTAACAAAGTGAGTTGCTTCAAACTGATATGGAGATTGTTGTCCTCTAAAACTTTCTTATGGGTAAACTGGATCCATAAAAATCTTATTCGAAAGGGGTCTTTTTGGTCGATAAAGTTGCGAACACAAGCTGGTTCTTGGATGTGGCGCAAGCTTCTGAAATACAGAGATGCAGCAAAAGAATTTCATAAGATTCAGGTTAGGAATGGTCATCATACTTCTTTTTGGTTTGATCATTGGAGTACTCATGGTTGGTTGGCTAAGATTTTGGGTGATCGAGGCTGTATCGACATGGGTATTAAGTTAACCGATACGCTTGGGAGAGGTTTTTGCAAATCATCGTCGTAGATGCCACCGAACAGATATTCACACTCAAATTGAGGGCAAAATTCATGAGTTAAAAAGTCTTGCTCTTACGGACTCAGACGTGCCTTTGTGGAAGGGTAAGGAGGGTAAGTTTAAATCACTTTTCTCTTCCAAAGAGACTTGGCACCAGCTCAGGGCGGCTTATCCTGTGAAGTCTTGGTCTAAAGGCATCTGGTTCCCTCATTCTAGCCCGAAGTATTTGTTTATAGCATGGCTGGCCATTCTTAATCGCTTGTCCATGGGGGATCGTATGGTTTTGTGGAATTCTAATGTTGCTCATGGTTGTGTTTTCTGTCCTAACCCATTGGAGACACAAAACCATCTTTTTCTCTTGTTATTTCTCCTCTCAGATTTGGCATAGGCTTACTTCGGGGATCCTACAACAAAAGTATACAAATAATTTCCAAAATATTCTTCTCTCGGTTTTGACTTCAGGTAGCAGGGAGCCACGAGCCATTATGGCCAAGTACGTGTTCCAAATTGCTGTTTATTTCTTATGGAGAAAACAGAACCAGAGACGAACACGGAAAATGACCATATTCTACTGATGCTCTGATAAGAGATATCAGAAATACAATGCAGAATCGTCTATCAACTTTGCAAACCCAGGGACTTATGACGACAAGATTACAAGATTGGTTTGCTACCAGGATCTAAATCCCTCATGGATTGCATCTATTTTATTTTTCTATGCTTTTTTAATGTTTTTCAGCTCAATCGAAAGTGGATGTATTCTTTTTCTCAAAAATTTGTTTTGTCCCAATTAAATTTTTCAGTTTTAGGTTTTATCGAGAGAATCACTTTTGATCATTTTTAATAAGCTTTTAGTTTTTTCCTTTTGACATTTCAACACCAGTACAAACATTCTTTTTCTTGAATATAATTTTATGTATTACTAAAAAAAAAATCTATGTAAGTAAATATATTTTATGGTTGACGACAAAAAAAGTAAATATACCTTATGGCCCACAACAATGTAAATTCGTGATTTGTAATAATATCATCGTCATGTAATGAGTTTGTTAAAAAGAAAAAAGAATTCAAAATCCACATATTACATCAATATATATATATATATTCTTATAAATTTTTTATATTAATCAATATTTCGAACTCATTACATGTTAAATAATCATAATCAGTTGGAAAACTTTAAAATGGAACAAGTCTAGTCATATTATTCCAACCTAGGTCCGTAGTTTGAGTACTTTTAAAAGTTTGTTACAAAGTAATACATCAATTTTTTTCGTTTACAATTTAAAAGGTAAAAATGCATAATTATGAAGTTGAAATTAGAAGCATAATTATGAGATTTTGTTTCTTACGTTAAATCTAACATCTCATAAGTGTTTAAGAGACGTACATGTTGTAGTATAATAATACAAATTCCAACAGAAAATAAATAGGAGGCAGATGGTAATCACTTGGGACTTAGGCGAGACAACATCACGTTATAAGCAAATTATAATACTCGCTGGATCTCTGTTGCCCGGTAAAAGAACTTTGGACTATATTACAAATTAACTATAAATAACATACCGCTAGTAATCTGACACCAAAACAATGATTTGCAGCAATTAACAATTAAGATATTAGAAGGAGATTAATGCTTTATTACCATACCGAAATGTTTAGTTTTCTTGTTCTTTCATCCTCTTAATTAAATTTAGTTTATCATCTATGTTTGGTAAAGAGAGACCCACATGAGAAACAAAGTGAATCAAATGACAGATCTATAAAGTAGAAAAAAACAAAGTGAGAAAGCGAAGAAGGTTAGTGAAAAAAATACAATTACTCAATTAGATAATGAATGTCAAATTGCTAATAAATATAGAAAATGGGGAGATGTACACAACTCACCCGACCGCACTACATGTGCTTGGCACGTGAAAAGTACGTCACTCTTTAAGTCACTTTCTCGTAGTTTCCTCCATAACACACGATTGGGACTAATTAGGCTGCAATGGACTTTTTGGGATAATGGAAGAGAAGAGGAGTGCCGAGTAGAAAGGACAACAACAAGTGTCCAAGAAAAACAAAGGCCACCACTATTTAGACAGGTCAGGTCTTGTAAGGAGTCTATGTATGACTTGTCACCTAAGCAGAAGACCCATCACAGCTTCGCTGTTCTCAACTCTCAATATTATAGTAAAAAATGATTTTTATTTTCAGTTCATTTACAGAAAAGGATTCAAATCAGCAAATCCACCATTAGAAACCGAATGAACTGAATACTAGCAAATCATCTTAGCTGTCAAGACTGTTCCGTGACCCCTTCGTGCGTCCATTAAATTATTCAATTTTATTCTGTGATGACAATGTTGATGGTGAACTAACTAAAACACAAAACAATGCACGAGCTGTTGGGCCCAAAACAAACAAAATTGGGATGTAAAGTTAGCAAAGACAGATCAGATGAAGATATTATAATGAACTTAACTAGTAAGGTGAAGTTGGATCCAGAAAAAAGAAAAGAAAAGAAAAGAACAACCATATATGTCTCACAAATTCTCGAAGGATCGCAGCACATAACATATATGCACTGGAAAATTAGATTTGCAACCTTTGTCCGGATTCTAAATTTGCAAATATATCAGAAAGGTGGAGTCAGATTCGTTGAAAAAAATAATTTAGCGTCTGGTTTTTCTTTTTTAAGTAAAATTTTAAAAGTTTATCAAAATTTCTTTTTTTTTATCCAGTTTCTAATTTTATATTTCTATTTTTGTATATATATTGATGATTTAATAAATTTAACATTTCAACAGAAAAAGAAAAAAATAGATTTGCAACCCTTGAATTTAGATCTTTATGGATGTCTAGTAATTTATATTTAAAAATCAAAGTGTAACTACATTGATAAGATTTTATTGGGGGTTAATTTTGAACTTCGAAATGCCAAGATTCTAATTTATCCACACCGAATAATATTTCTAACTATCAACTCTTTGAAATGGTTCTTTACCAATAAAAAAGAAAAAAAAATTCTTAGAAATGGCTTTTAAAAGTATTGTTTGATTGTTATATGTGTTATATATAAATATAAATATATATATATATATAAAATTAAAGAAAAGGTAGCTTCTCATTAGTTTTTAATTTACCAACAAAGGTAAATCAGAAAAAGTTCAAAAACTCACTTCTCATTTACGTTTATTCACTACATGTAAATGATTAAATTTAAATATTATAATTTATTTAATTAATATTATAAAAATTAGGAACAACCGTCGGTACCGGCGGCTGAGGTAGAAAATGGCAGTGTTTGCAATGATGAAAAAGTCCGCAACAGTTACTACAAATTCAACGTAATCTTTTATATTCAAAAGCAACTATTGTTGTTTCTCATATCTGAAAATGAACTCGACCAAAAAAAACGTAATCGATCGATTAGTTATTTTGATCCTCACTCTAGCTTGTATGAAGGCAATCTGAGTTGTTGTAGTAACTTGATAGACGAGATCCATTATTTTTAATGAAATATTAAATTATTTAAATGAATAATTTAATTTTAATTCTCGTTGGTTAATGATAGTAAATTTATCAATTGTTGATTTTGATAACTTAACATATTTTCGCAGTGTTAAGTAAGTTTAAATATGATATGTTAGATTTATTAATTTAACCTAAGCATTGACAATATAAAAGATGAAGAACCAATATAATGAATCTTTAATGTATAACTTTTTTCTTTAGTCGAGTAGGAGGAGCTGGAACCGGTTTTATTCATACAATTTCTGCACCAGAAACAACTTAAACATGTATTATCTAAGTAAAAGAAAACCTTAATCTTACCAGAGATCCTTAGAATATAAACATGTGTCACTATGTGTACTCCATAGTTTTTGCACATGATTGCATTTGATGATGGTGTAACATAATGCATGTGGTCTGAAGATGGATAGGGTAAAGGTGTAGTACCAAGTTAAAGATGAGCTTGGCCATTCGGAGTTCAGAAAAGGGTGGTGAAAAAAGAAGAATTGAACTCCGAATGTTGTACTCCATTGTGTGATATCAAGCCCCTGAGTGAGAAGTTTAGTTAGTGTTAAAGGTCTTGTAAGATAGAATCAACATTAGATCATTCAGATTTCCAAAGGATAGAAAACTTGTGGTAATGTTAATCCACTGATGGTGTTTCCAATCTTCATATTCTAAGAATAATCACTGTTAGAAAGGTACTCAACATAAAACATTCCAAAGTTTTGACTCAGTAATACATCTCAATAAAAATAAAAATGAAAACGCAATGTTAGTAGCAAGCAATCACCCTTCCTCTAGACCTACTTCAGTGCGTCCCGCTGTAAAATAAAATCCAAAGAAAAGATGCTCCTAATAACAACACCAAAACAAATAAAATGAAACAAAAAGAAAACAGAAAACAAAACTTGTGGGTTTCCTCCTAGAAACGCTTGTTTAAAGTCACGAGACAAACTGTAATAACACCTAAGCTTGATAAACTATAAAAGGATTAGAAACTTCTTCGTCTGGATCATGGTGTGTTGGAGGTGGTTTGAAACACTGCTTATTGTGAACTTCAAGTGTAGTTCCCTTCAGGAAAAGTGATCCTCTGGTGTTGCAGTGTTAAACTTCTTACGATCACTGCTCACTCTATATCCTGACCAATGTACTTTGAAGCTTTCAGCTTGTTCCTACTAGTACCCAAAGGCTCATATAATCCATATGGGGGTGTTTGCATCCGAAATTGGCTTCAGGACACTGGAATCAATCAATCCACTATTGGACCGATCAATTTTCAAGGATATTTTAGTTTATGGAACCATGGATTTGCATCAAGGATCGATCATCCTGACGATGGATCAATCGATCTTTGTACCTTTGGAACTTTTTTTTGCTGCATCTCAGAGAGAGGATGATAGCCTGCCTCAAAACAAGCTCTTTGATAATTTATATTCAGCTGCAAAACCATGCTTAAAATATCATCTACAGTTTCTTGGCCTTTCTCATTAAACTCTTTAAGTGATGATGGCTTTGACTTTAGAGAAATTCATTGATCTTCCTTTACACTTCAACTTATACTCAATTTTTTTTCTCCAATACATCTCTATAGTATAAAGGTTATATGAGAATCTCCCACTACTTTCTCGCTCTTATTAACCTTTTTGGACTTACTTACATAAGAATGAATGTTTCCATCTAAAACTTCATTAACCTCATTCTTATCGCCAAGCGCTGTTGTTAGCATGACATCCAAATTTTTCATATCGTCTATTGGCAACAAAAGAGCCATGTTAGACGCCATCATTGTCTGAGATGGCATTGTAGAAGATGTTTTTGTTGATGTTAGAGAAAGTGATCCTTTTGTTAGGTAAATCAACTACACATGCTGCTGCAAGAAAGGTCTCCCAAGAATTAAGGGTATATATGAACCATTGCTCATCTCCACGACTTGAAAATTAGTGGGAATCAAGCAATTTCTAACCTGGATATGTAAATCTTTTACGTATCTTTGTGGAGTTGTTGTTGAAGCATCTGAAAAACTGAAGGGCATCTGAGAGGTTTTTATATCAGAGGTTATTATATCAGCAATACTCAAACCTTCTACAATATCTTTTGACATAAGGTCCACACTAGATCCAGAATCACAGAGAGAATCTTCAAAATCAACTCCAAAAATGGCGTATGGAACAATACACTTCCCTAGATCTTCTAGCTTGGGTAATTGTCTTAATGATGGAGCTTAAATATTTCTTTCATGACTTGGAAAGGAAACTTTAGGAACATAGTCAGTTGCTCCTCATAAGTAAAATCCTCTTCTTCAATCTATGTAATTGGTTCATCATCAAAAGAAATAAGAGAAAACCTGAACATCTCCATTTTTGAAATGAAAATATGAAGATTGTATGGGGATCGATCGATCTGTAGAGAGGATCGATTTATCTATAGACTGGATTGATCAATCAGTAGTGTGTATCGATAAATCCAGTGTGTCTGCAATAGATGATACAATTTTGATCTCACTCCTTAGACATAAAACTAACATGAGATACTTGCATATCAAAATAACTAATCTGACAAGTCAAACTCTCAAGTTTCCAATTGAGCTCATTGTACATGTTATCCATCTTGTTTTAAGATCATCTATCTGCTCATTTTCTTGTGCACTCATGTCCTGCCCATCTAATATATGCTACAACATGAGCTCAAGCCTATTATCTTGGAGAGGTGATGCTTGATATCCTCTGTTCTAATTGGGTCATGGATTTCCAACATAATTAACCTCTACATGCGACATTAGATCCATCTCTATAAAAAAATTTGGATCGTTTCTAAGAAGTCGATCCAATTTGGCATTCCTCTCAACAAACATTTGAAAATCTACACTCTTATCGTGATGTGATCTTTCATATTAAGAGCAGTGATTATTGTTGCTAGCAGCTAGGTTGTTGATCAAAGTAGTAGCTTATTCTGCAGTGTTAATAAAAAAGTCACCCTATTAGATGTATTTAGAGCCATCTAAAACTTCCACTATAAAATATATTAATGAGTTTGAAATCTAAGTACTCGTGGTGTGGACAGTCTCTGAGATATTCTCTCAATCGCTCCCAAGCCTCATAAAAGGATTCTGATTCTCATTGATAGAAAGTAGTAATCCTGTTCTAAGCTCTGTTGTTTTAGACCTGGTGTAGAAGTGATTCAAGAATATCGTTCTACACTAATCCCAACTAGTTATAACTCCTGGTGCCAATGACTTCAGCCGCTTATATGCTTTATCACTAAAGGAGAATGAAAAGAGCTTGCACCTAGGTAGTATGGGGGAACACCAATTAAGCTAGTGGAGCTAAAAATATCCTCAAAAGCCTCAATGTGGTTCATACGACTCTCTGAAGGTAAACCATGAAATTGGTTCTGCTTGACTATAGTGATAATCTGAGGATTAATCTCATAGTCTTGCCCCTCGATGGCTGGTAGACGAATTGCAGCACGATTTTCATAAATATGTGCGAGATGTCTTGATCACCTAAAGTGACACAGCGTGGAGGCTCATCTTGCGCATATGGAAGGTTGTTTCTCACAGCCATCCCTGCTTTTGCCTGAAACACACTTAAAGAAAACATTTAAAATAACAAGAAAATGAAATATCTTAGACTAAAATAAAAGAGGATCAATCGATCTCCAAGAGAATCATTTGATCTCTGGTGCGAAAAAATAAAATCCTAGAGTAAACTCAAAACAAAATCTGTAGGTAACGTATTGGTCGCCCGCAACAACGCCAAAAACTTGGTGTCTCAAGTTTTAAAACTTCTCTATCACTGTAAGTGCACAATTGTGCACATTAGTATAGATTGGGTATTAAAATCACATAAAAAAAAAGTCACGCTAAAAATTTGTATGAAACGAGTAGAGCTAAGACATAATAAGAGTTGTTTGTTGTCACGATTGCAGAAAATAAATAAATAACGATGAAAACTATATGGAGAAAGAAGGTGGGTGCAGGGAATGTCACAAGTATCAATGATCGATAAGCTATCTAACTAGATAGAGATTTTTTAACTAACCGTTCTCGAAATCGAATCACTAATGTAAAGCTAACCTAATCTCGTAGTGCTAACTATCTAAACAATGAATTCTAGAACACTAAACTTGCAAATGAGTTCTAGAAGACTTGCCAACATTCAAATCAAGACCAATATGTTTACTTAGAGGACTTAAATTCAACTCTTTTTGGTTCAGGATACTAACCTCATTAATTGTTGATTTCGGTAACCTAATTTACTTTCGTAGTGTTAAGTAAACCTAGAGATCATATGCTAGATTTGTCGACCTAACATTAGCATTGAGAATACAAAAGATAAAGAGCCAATATGATGATTCCCTAATCTATAACTTAACTTAATCAATCATTGAATCCCTTTTGAACAAACCCTAAACTTAACTGGTTGATTACTGAGACATAGATGCAGTCAATAAAAACGAATTCAATAACTGTATAAATCTCAAAATAATGTTAATAAAGGTTCAGAAAGAACTTCTAAAAGAGATGAGATTTTGTCTTCCTTAGATATGAGAACAATAAGAAAAAGCAATAAAATCAAGTTAGAACTGCTCTAGGGTCGAGTAGCCATATTTATATGAAAATAAAAGTAAAACCTAATTGAAATAGAAAAAAAATAGTCAGGCCCGTGGATCGGTCAATCCTAATGAGGATCGATCGGTCCTTAGCTTCTTGGAGATAGTTTCTGCATCTGCTTCATTTGTTGGCCAGATTGAACTGTTTTCAGTAAAGCGGGCATAACTCTTGAACCATCAATTAGAATGACTTGAGACTAGTGAATATAAAATCTGACTAAAAAATATGTCTTGTGTCCAAATATCATCTAAATCCGACCTCGGTAAAACTTCCAATAAATTTAAAATGTCTAATGCTTATGCATAATTCTGCATCTCTAATTCCACATTTCCATCACTAAAAGTTATATTTTCCTCCACAGTTAGTAGAATTAAATGTTTAAACCCCATAATGTGGCCATTCCTCTCTCTCCAAATGTGGTAGAGAGTTATTTGGAAGATGAGCCGAAGCAAAGAAAGCTCTAAGTTATCATGTCTTCATGAGGTTAAGCATCTCATGGTGTGGTCCCAGTCCAGTGTGATGCCATTTTGAAAAAGTTTTCCAGATTAATTCATCTAAATAGTAAAAGAGAAAAGGCAAGCGAAGAAGAGATGGTCACATGTCTTATTTGGCTTATCACACAACAAACACGGTTGATATAAGCCCCATGTGCACATGGGTGATCCCGTAAAAATTACGTTCCAAGTTGAAATCTATGTGATGTATGAGAACGTAGGAGTAGCTTGAGGAAACCACACCAAATGGAACCAGTTTACCCACTGCCTTTTACTACGAATCTCTTCCCAAGTTTACTTTTGTTTTTGAGAAATCTGACTTGTATTCTGATGCCTTGTGATGAAAAAGTGGAGTATTGGGTCCAGTCATTGACGAAGGCGGTGGAATAGCTTGTAACTGACCAATGAGAGTCTGCAGAACCGGATCTCTCCTGCGGTGTAAGAACCATCTCGTGTTGGAGTAAGTCTCGGAAACTGTGGCTTACCTGGAAATACCAAAGTTACGAGGACCCATATCACCTACAATCTCAATATGACGACGAGAGAGTGCCAATTTTCAAACAAAAAAATGTCGAAGACTCATTACCAATCTCATATTTTATGAAAGTGGCTACAAGATTTTGTTGTTTTAGTATTCTTCTCCACACCCAAGAACCATTCCCCCTTTCCACTTTCTTCGAGCAGATTACGTATCTCTTCACCCAAGATACCCACAACGAGTTTACTGATGAGAGTAGCCTCCATATCATCTTAAGCGCATACACCTTTGAATATTCTCGTAGATTTCGAATACCCAATCCAATATTTCTCAGAGATCCACTCTTTCTCAAAAGCCTTTCCTATCATTTGTTTTGAATTGAATGTTAAAATTTATTCAACCCAAAAAATCATATTTACAACAAAGTGGTACTCTATTTTTAATGTTCAGGATCTAATCTGAAAATTAAAAAATAAACTTGAGAGATTTAATGATTTTTGTTCATATTGTGGCAAATAAGGTTTGCCTTCCTTTTTCATATTGTTGATCACCTACTTCTCGCATCGAAGTCAACATGTTTCAAATTTGCTTGTTAACGGTTTGAACTATTTGCAATGGAGATTGTGGAGGTTCTCCATGTCTTATATTATTTCTTTCTCGCTAAAGAATGTGTAATGTTGCCCAAAAAACATATCATAAAAGGAAGAGATGTACCTTTTCAAACAATGTATCCACTAGCAGCATCATAATTTGGTCCCATTCTTGTGAATATCTCATATACAACAAGTTTTTGGGAAGTGTAGACCATATCTGTTCTGAAAATCTGCATGAAAAATATTGGTGATTTCTAGTTTCCAAATCATTTTGGCACAACACACATGAACCATTTGTTCATGTATTCCATTATAGCATTTAGTCCCCTGTTGATAGTCAATTGTATAGTAAATTGTTTGTGGCTAGCCATAATGAAACACAAATTTGGGTGTAACATAAGAGAAACATACTCCATTCCATCTTCCTTTAATCGGGCTCACTTCTCGCTCTAGGTTCTAATTAATTTTTGAAATAAATTTTGTGGAAAACTTATCTTTTTTTCTTCTCCAAAAAAACTTATCTTCACTACATGTAAATCTGCTTCCTCCTTTGTGCTTCAATCACTTCTTCAACTCTTTTGAAAATTTCAGACCTGTGTTGTTTCTTACAATGTTTTTGGATAACTTGTTCACCCTTAAAAAACCGTTGAATGCCAAAAATTGATGAAACCTCTTTTTCCTGTTATATCAATAATCCTTCCCATAAGTGATCAATGATCATACCAGAATAAAGTTGTTGTTCCATTACCGATTTCCATTTTAACAAAAGATTTAACAAGTTATATGTATTTGAGAAGCTTCCTCCACATCCATGACAATATACATTATTCACTTCTAGCAACAGTTTGAATCCCATGACTCCCTCTGCCTTAAGTTTACACACATATATCCATGATATTTTCGCTTTCTTCGTATTTAAATCTAGACTAGACCAAAGAAAGGCAGAACACATCTTATCTATTTTGTTGAGGCAAGCCTGGGGGAAGCGGAAAGCTGATGTCCAAAATTTTTTCAAGCTATGAATCAGTGATCCAATAAGTTGCAGGCTTCATGCAAAAGACAAGTATCTTGTTGTCCAGCGTCTTATTTTACCTTGAATTTTCTTTAAAGGGGGATGTTATCTTCAACTCCCATTCTCCTTGTCAATAGAAGTAGACCCAAATATCTCACTGGTAGTACACATGGGTCAAAGGGGAACTGATCAAGTATATTCTCCTTAACTGTATCTGCAACTCTTGCCATAAAAAGAATAGACTTCTCCAAACTTATGTCCAGCCCTGAAAATTCTGTAAAATCTATGAAGACATTAATAATGCCCTCTATTGATCTTTTCTTACCATCTGTAAATACTCAGAGATCATCTGAAAAGGATACAGAGCTACATCTATTTGTGGCTCTCGGTATTTTAACCATTGTTGAGGACTTCTCTCTTTCTGTTTGGATATATCTTTTTCCATCTAAACAAGATATTAAGAATTTTCTGTCATTTGTTGAGAGACAATTTTTTACTCATGTAAAAATTGTTATAAGCAACAATGGATCCGATTTTGTATGTTTGGCCAATTTTTTTGATCAAAAGAGAATTATACATGAGACTTCTTGCATTGGTACTCCTCAATAAAATAGTCGAGTAGAAAATTTATGGTTTCTTCTATTGTCCCGCATTTGGAACACTCCTTATCATTTCGAATATGTCTATAAGATAATCATTGGCAAGTTATCAGATCTCAGGCCATCTAATGTATACCTCAACTCTCCGCGTTGGAGCTCCACCAAAAGTTAGCCACGACACTACTCAAGGATGGCTTTAGGTGAAGTAAACATGACATAACACATGTCGAAAGAGTATGAGCTACAAATTTTATCAGTTAAAGGTTAAGAGTTAAAGTTTAAGGTTTAGAGTTTATCAATTAGGAATTTGGGTTGGAGTTTAGGGTTTAGGGTATAAACATAAAAGCCACAAAAAACCACAAATTAACTATGAAATAGCCACAAACAACTAGGTATACAATATGTGGTTAATAAGCTATATTGCTGTGGACAAAATAACTAATGTGGGAGCAAGTGTTATGTGCAAAGATATAGCACAAGATGAAGATAAGCTGAAGGAGCTGACTGTTACTTTGTTTATTTTGGATCAGGCAAGTATCTAAAACATGGATAACAAGTTAATGGACTAATTTTCAGGAGTTGGTGTATTTGGAAGCCCAAAAACACCATATGAAGAGTTTCATTCATGGTCAAGACTGCATTTATTTTAGTCTTTTTATATATTTCTTATGCATATTAAGTTCTTTCTTTTCATTTTCATATGTTGACTAGTATTTGTGGACGAAAATTGCTTGTAACCTCTATATATTGAGGCTCTTATTCATGGAATAAAATCAGAAAGTGTGTCGAGAATTTGGAAAGTCTTTGTGATCCATTTTGATTTGTTGATCATTTTCCTTTATCCTTTGGTTTTGGAAGAGCCATTGGTGGTGGATTCGAGCGTCTCTATCACTTGGTGGTGCCAAATTTATTCATGTGTGGTGTTAGTTTAAAGGGTTTCTTTATCAACTATGGTGCTTCTGCTTTACGAGTTGTGATGATCCCTATCTTCCTACTTATCTGGTTATTTTTGCTAAACGTTGATTGTCTTAGGAACCTTCACAGCCCAAAGCAAGCATTAAATTGGTGCTAAAGTTGTCCTGATTTTACCTTTACATACACTCAGTTGCATGCTTCGACAAAATGCATCAAAGTAGTATCAGAGCGAGATCGGGTTTTGTGGAGAGAAGATTTTCATCTATCCTCTGTTTAAAGTTCCTATAATGGATACTCCTGAAGGATTATCATTGGATTAGGCCTATGCAGAGCGCATAAGTAGAGAGATGGCAGCCGAGGAGACAAGAGAAGAATATGACCTTTGTCTTCTCATGGAAGTGGAGGTTCTTCTCATGGTTTTGATTCTGATCATGGTATCGAGATAGATGGTGGTAGAAGAAGAAGAATTCACAACAACAGCATCATCATCGTGAAGAGGAGTTCAAAGTGAATTTTACTAATTTTGAAGGTAATATGAATCCAAATGATTTTTTATATAGGATCAGATCTATGGAGAGGGCGTTTGAATACAATACATATGATGATGAAAAGAAGTTTAAGGTGGAAACCTTGAGGCTAAAGGTTATGCAATCCTTTGGTGTGATACTCTAAATTTGATGTGTGAGAGAGAAGGAAAGACCCAAATCAGGTATTAAGAGAAGCTTAAACGACTTATGAGGAGAAGATTTCTACATGATTGGTACAAATAAGAGTTGTACCTAAAGCTTTACACACTTGTAGCAAAAAAATGAACTGTTGAAGAGTATACAAGGTAATTTGATGTCTTACAATTTTGTTGTGACGTTCAAGAGCCACAAGAGATAACCATTGTGCACTTTGTACATGATTTAAATAATGAAATTGTATCAAAGGTTGAGTTACAACCTTTCTGGACTCTTGATGATGTGAAGAAGTTTGCTATTAAGGTAGAGAAGCATGTCAAAGCGAGAAAGAAGTCGTACACCAGACCCTACAGTTCTGGGTCTTCAATGAAACCAAATGTAGAATTTAAAAGTGATAATATCAGCAGTAGTAAGAAGGTTAAAATGAACATACACCAGCACTTACAGACCTTAATGTGAAGAAGAAGTGCTTTAAGTGTTAGGGTATGGGAATTTCTAGTCTGATTGTCCTAATCGAAGAGTTATGACAATTAAAGAGGTTGAAGAAATTGAAAAAGAACTAAAACAAAATTCTTTTGATTTAGAAGCCATGGGTCAAAAGGTTCATGAAAAATATGAAGAGACCAAAATTGATAAACGAGTTTTAAAACTCTTCAATTATCTTATTGTGGTATAGCACTTAAGGTTATCGAACCACAAGGAAACAAAAACAACACACTAGCAATACAAACCTCTACTTAATCTAAGCAGAAAAGGTTTATGGGTTTTTAGAACAAGATTCGAATATAAAAGAAATAGTGGGAAATACTAAAAATAGTTTTTAAATCTAAATAAAGAAAATGAACTCTTGGGAAGGAGGTAGTTGACTTAGGATGATTATTCGCTAACTAATGGAGTTTAATACTACTTTAATAAGCTAATCTTTTGGTATTAGGTCTTTAATCTCAACTAATCTATTTCTGTGATACTAATCTCTTTCTTAATTACATAATCATCAATAACTTCTGCTAGTGATCAAGTAATCAAAGAGCATTAACCATAACCCTAAATAACCACTAAACACCTTAATCAACTATTTCCATAGGCTAAGCATGTAAAGTACTTTGATAGTTTGGTTTAGGAATTTCATCAAACACCTTTCAGATGTGAAAAATCATAAGTTCTAAACTAGCATTATCAAGGCTAATCTAGCATTAATAATACCTATCAAGGTAGGATCTGTGATGTTACAAGCCTAAACTCCACTAATTTACTCCTAATCATCCTAGATCTACCACTTCCCAAGACCTCTAAGAGACTACTCACTAATCTTCATGATAACACAAAGCAACAAGATTGATATTTGGTTAATCATGATTTTTAAGAGAATAGTGTAATGATTTAAGATAACAATGAAGATTGAAAACTTCAAAACTCAAAGATTCATACAAAGGTCTTGATAAAAACCTTAAAAGAGGCTAAGATCTCTAGAAAACATAACATGATCCACTCTAATTAAGTTTAGAGGTATTTATAGCAAATGTAAATGAAAAATAGATTAAACTGGGTCAACCCATCAGACAACCCATAAGTTGTGGTCCTAGAAGTGGCACGGAACTGCTTTAACCAGCTTCTGGAATGTAGCGACAAACACTTGGTCGCTGCATATGTCCGCTGCTCTTCATCGGCTGCTTCACATTGTTGCATCTGCATGCTGTATCCCATCGGCTACTTTATCCCACTGCAAGTGCCCGCCAGATTTATAGGTAGTTTTCATCCAATCTCCATTGGTTGCATGAAGCCACTGGATGATGCCATTGAGCTCCTCTGGTGTCTCCAAGCCGCTACATCATTGATCCCCTATTATTCATCCAATTCTCTTATTTTAGTCATCTTTTCTCCATTTGATATTCTTTTCATACGCTTTTACTCCAGAAACCTAATAAATCGAGAATGCATATGCGAACTATGCAAGTAGCTTCTAAAATGAAATACAAATGAAACAAACCAATGAAAAATGGAATAAAAAGGATGATAAAATCTCAATATATTAATCATTGAACAACCTTATCATGGAGTTGTATTGGTGGTTAGGAAGGCTTTGCATTCAGTTCTTATTATGGAGAAAGTAGAACAAGAGAATATATTTCAGACTCATTGCTGATGTGTATGGTTTTTACTTTAAAATTTTACCTATAAAACCAACACGAAAGTTACAAGTGCACAACTAATAATATGTAGTATCTTATCAAGAGTGATGCTACTACAACAAATCTTATCAAGAGTAGAACGAGTTAGGACAAAAATATGGTGCAATGGTAACGAAAATAATCAATGGTAATGGAAATAAGCAAATTTGATGCAATGTTAACAAAAATAAGAAAATAAATAACTAAAGAAATCGATAAAAGAAATCATTGAGAATTAGGGATGTCACATGGAATTCATCTAGAGAGGTTCATTCAAGAATTCCAGGGATAAAGGTTTGTCACTATCAAATTTTTAAACTACGAAATATTGGTTATGCAATAAGCTTATTTCGTAACACTATATCACATATACCTAAACTACTCTGTGACTCAACTTACGCAGGTACATAACATAGCTATACTTGCATATATGTTCTGGTTCGATTCTAGTTCGTAAGATCTTCATGACTCAGTCGATTGACTGGTTATGTTGATAATCTTGTTCAAGTCTAAGTCAGGATTATAGAGATGCACTTTTGACGGTCTAATCTCCTAGGATCAATTCCAGCTCATGACATTTTCACATGCATTAAGCTTAAGCTTGATTCCTAGAAATTTGCTTAGAACTTCTTCTCTAAGAATTATTACTCAAATTAGAAAATCATAAAATCGCCTTTGAATTACCTTTTAAACCTAAATAATAAACTACACATACATGATTAAGGTGAACAAAAGCATTTTTGATTAATGAATATGCATAATAGACGAAATAAAAATCAAGAGGATTCACATGCACTTCTCTATAAGTTATAGAAGAGATCTTCTCCCAAAAGATGTAGAAAATAATGACATCTATAAAACAGATGATGAATTAAGTGCTTGGATCTTCGAAGGAGCTTCTTGGGGCTTCTTTGTATCTTCTCCACGAGTCAGCTTCTTAGACACCTTAATTCATACTCTTTTAGGATTTAAGATGAATATTTATATTGCTTGAGACTTGTTAAGTCGGTCTTAGGTCGAAATAGGTGAAGTGTTATTGTTTTGGGCCAAAGGGGCTTTAGATGTGATATGGTGCTCCAGCAGGCTTTGGTGAAGCACCAGGGAGGCCTTTCAGTGCTCCACTGCTTCTGTTGGAGCGCTGGGTTGCTTCTAAGTTTTTCTCTGCATGTCATATTTTCAATGCTTTCATCATAACTTTTGATCCGATGGATCGATTGGACTGATTTCAATTAAAGGTGAAAAATGACTCTTCTAGATTTTCAATGAAATGTTGAATGTTAAATCTAATCCACGAGAAGGTCTTCAAAGGTATTTTCAATATGAAGTTTAGAAACTGTATAAAAAAGTGTTTTGCTGCTTTTTGATCCTTTTGGCCTAAAAACCTTTACTGACTCCTTGAAACTGAAAATACTCGAACACTTAAAGAAACTTAAATCATATCAAAAATATTTTTTAATCATCTCAAAATCATAGTCAAAATGGGTAAAAAGACGATGTTATCAGTTGCACAATTCAGAGGAAGGTTAGTAGTCTGATCATCGATTAGGAGTTGTACCAATGTTGCATCTAGTACACTTATGTAAAAGCTGAGTTTGCCAACGACAATGCATAAGAAACTTTAGAATCTGAAGTGGTTGAATGATGGAAGCAAGCTAAAATTTTCTAAACATGTTATGATTTCTTTTCTATTTGAAAGAACTACCAATATGAGGTGATTTGTGATGTTAGTCCAATGGATGATTGTCATCTACTACTTGGAAGACCTTGGGAGTTTGATAGAAGAGTTGTGCATGATGGATATAAGAATACTTATTCTTTTCATAAGGGTAATAAGCATATCACATTGGCACCATCATCACATTCTTTCTGTGATAAAACATAGCCTGTAAAAGAAAAGATCTGCAAGGAGAGTCTTTACTTAGGAGAATCACGAGTTGTGAAGAAGATTGGTAGGGGCAAGGAGGTTTTTGCTTTATTGGTGGTTGAGAAGAGTGATGGGGCTAAAGTGTTGACTACTCATCCAATGATGCATCAATTGATGAGAGAGTTTAGCAATGTTTTCCTTGAAGATCTACCACACAATTTGCTTCCTATTAGAGGTATTGAGAATTAAATTGATTTGTTACCTGGTACATCTTTTTCAAATTGCCCAACTTATAGATTTAATCAGGAGGAAGCTAAAAAGTTGCAGAGACAAGTTCAGGAGCTGATTGCTAGAGGCTATGTGAGGGGGAGCATAAGTCCTTGTTTTGTTCTGGGTCTACTTATATCAAAGAAGGATTACTCAATAAGGATGTATGTTTGACAGTCGAGCTATCAATAAAATTACCATCAAGTATCATTATTTTATTCCATGTTTGGATGACATGTTGGATAATCTGAATGGATCAAAGGTATTCTCGAAGATTTATCTAAGGTTGGGTATTATCAAATCAGATTGAAAGAATGAGATGAGTGGAAGACTGCATTCAAGATAGAGAATGGATTGTTTAAATGATTTGTCATGCCATTTTGTTTGTCTAATGCACCCATCACTTTCATGGGATTGATGAATCAGGTAGTACGCAACTTTATTGGAAATTTTATGGTAGTTTACTTTGATGACATTATGATCTATAACAACAACGAAGAGGAGCATACACAACACCTAAGGGAGGTTTTTGAGGTGTTAAGAAGAAACCAGCTCTTTGCTAAGCCGGAGAAGTATACCTTTTCACTTCTAGTATTATTTTTTGGGGGTCTCTAGTTAAGGAATTTCAGTGGATGAAAGCAAGGTGGAAGCTATGAGGAGTTGGCCACTTCCAACAACACAATTAGATGTGAGAATATTTCATGGACTTGCATCTTTCTATAGATAATTTGTGAAGAATTTAGCATTATCATGTCTCCAATAACTGAGTGTTTGAAGAAGGATAACTCTAATTGGAGTCTGGCTGTACCAAAGGCATTTTAAGTGGTGAATCAAAAATTGTGTAAAGCACATGTTTTGGCTCTTCTAGAATTTAAGGAAAGTGTTTGAGGTGGAATGTGATGCTAGTGGAGTTGAGATAGGAGTAGTTTTAATCTAAGGTCAACGTCCTATTATATATTTTAGTGAGAAGCTTACGGGAGCTAAGAAGAATTACTTAACATATGATAATGATTGTTATGCAATTGTGAAATATCTTAATCATTGGAAACATTACTTGAGGTCGGGGCAGTTTGTTCTACATTATGATCATAAGGTATTGAAGTACATCAATAACCAGTACAAGTTGAATAGTAGACATGCTCAATGGGTGGAGTTTCTCCAATATTTCTCATTTGTTTCTAAGTACAAAGCTGGAAAAATAAATGTGGTGGTTGATGCACTCTCGAGGAGGTATGCTTTGATCTCTATTTTGGATTCTCGGATCATGGGATTTGAGTTGTTGAAGGAGATGTATGATGGAGATTTAGACTTTTCACAAATTGACAATGAGTGCGAGAAGGGAGTTTCAAATCAGTTCTAGCTATAAGATAGGTTTCTTTTCAAAGGTAACAAGTTGTGTGTTTCTAAGAGGTCTATAACGGAGTTTTTGATTCGTGAGACATATGGGAGATGCCTTTCTGATCATTCTGGGATTAATAAAACATTGGAGATGTTGTAGGAACATTTCTCTTAGCCAAAGATGGGAAAGGATTTTCGTACTATTGTGGAGATTTGTGCACTTTGTCAAAGGATGAAAAGTCATTTCCAACATGAGTTTTACACGCCTTTTTCAGTTCCTAGATAGCCTTGGGAGGACGTAAACATGTGTTTTATTATTGGACTGCCAATAACTCAAAAAGGAAAAGATTATATATTTGTTGTGGTTGATCGGCTCAGATGGCACACTTTATACCTCTCCACAAGACAGATGACGCAAGTAATGTTGCATATTTGTATTCTAAGGAGGATGTGCATATTCATGGAGTTCCAAAGACCATTGTGTATGATCGTGATTCAAAGTTTTGAGGTATTTATTGGAAGAATTTGTGGAGGTTACTTGGTACTAAGCTGCTCTTTAGTACTCCTTGTCATCCACAAAATGATGGCTAAGCGGAGGTAATAAACAGAGCTTTGACTACTCTTTTGAGGGGTTTGATTAAGAAGAACTTAAACTAATGGAATATGAAGTTAGCTCAGGCTGAGTTTGCTTATAATCGATCAATAAGCTACACTAGAAGAAATTCTCCATTCGAGGTAGTATATGGTCTTAATCCTATTACTCCTCTTGATATAATTCCTTTACTTTTGGGGTTCCCAGAAAAATATGAGGTAAAAGAAAGGGTTAAAACAATGAAGAAGCTACATGAGAATTTCGGGCTGAGATTGAGAAGGTTAATGAGAAGTACAAGAAGAAAACCAATAAAAATCGCGGGGCTAAGTTATTTGAACCATGTGATCTAGTCCGGTTACATTTGAGAAAAAACCAGTTTATGGGCAAGCGCAAGTCAAAGTTTATGTCAAGAGCAGAGGGTCCTTATAAGATACTTGAGAAGTTTGGTGAAAATGCTTACAAACTTGAGCTTCCGAGTGATTATGGAGTTTCAAATACTTTTAATATGGGAGATCTTTCTCCTTACTTTGAGGATGAAGAGTTTATGGATTTGAGGTCAAATCCTTTTGAACCCGGAGGAAATGAAGTGGGAGAAAGCGCGATGTTCAAGAAAATAACATAAGACGAAGAGAAGCTCAAGGGCTGACTATTACCTTGTTGATTTTGGATCAACCAACTATATAAAACGTGGATAGCAAGTTATTGGGCTAATGGTTGTGAAGCCAAAAACACCATATGAAGAGTCCTTTTCCTCCATGGTCAAGACTGCATTTATTTTAATCTTTTTTTATATTTCCTATGCATATTAGAGTATGTCTTTTCATTTTCCTATGTTGATGAGTATATGTGGACGAAAATTGCTTGTAACCTCTATATAATGAGACTATTATTCAATGAATAAAATCACACAAGTAAGAATTTGGAGAGTTTTTTGTGATCCTTTTTAATATGTTGATCATTTTCCTTTATCCTCTAGTTTTGGAAGTGCCATTGGGGTGGATTTGAGCATCTTAATCATTTGGTGGTGATAACTTTATCCAGGTGTAGTGTTAGCTTAACGGAATTGTTTTATCAATTTTGGTGCTTCGAGCTTACTAGTTGTGGTGATCTAGATCTTTTAGTTATCCGGTTACTTTGGCTACACTCATTAAATTGATGACAAACTGTCCTGTTACGATCTCTTATCATTTAACTCCTTCCGACAAAATGCTTCATTAACTATAAGCAAGCTACAGGTTTCAAATTTTAAAATATTTTTACAAAAAATAAAGCTAGCCACAAAATTGTGGCTGTAACCATAAATATTCAAATTTTAGATTGTATCTATTTCGCCACAAAATATGTTTGGTTACGTCGTGGCTATTTAGCCTTGAGTATATATTCCTACATTATCACAAATAGTCACAAAATATGTTTGTGGCTAAATAACCAAAATTTTTCCACAAAATAGCTATAAATATTATCATTTTTACGTTGTGTCTAATTTGTGACCAAACTACTATAGCCACAGATTTTTGGTATCTAATTTATAGCTTTTAGCTCTTTTCTTATAGTATTTAAGTTCAGTTGGTGAAATGATATGACGTTTGCTAAAATGTTTTGTAGATCCTCCTCTGAGTCAAAATTAAAATAGAACCTTCCTCTTCCCAAGTCAATACCCCTTATCCGGCCTTCTACATCCAAATCTGAACACCATGTATGATGGCGAGTAGTGCCTTTGTGATTATTCCATCATGAAAAGTTCTCCCAACCAAAAAAATATTTTCCAGCCAAGTTAGAGGTATCGCATTCTAGGATTACTAGTCCTTCTTTTTGAATTCTTTTGAAATTGCTGGGTAGTTTTAGTTGGGCCAAACTTTGTTCCTTACCAGAGTGTTTTTCTACTAAATGCTTTTGAAGATTAGCAGTTCGTCAAAATTATTTGCAATTTCTAGAAAGTTGAGAAAGAAGAACACATGATGAGGGAGAGATAACAAACTCAGCTAGATGTTTGCAGTTGAGGATAAGCTTATAAAGTTTGAGAGGAAAGATAGCTTTTGGTGGGGAAAAGAAGACACGGAATCGATAAAAAAAAAATCATATTTATAGTGCAAAAGTGGTTGAGATTTGGTTTTATTTTAAACACATACTAGAAAAAAACTATTGAGATTCGTGCATGAGAGAACTTTCTTTCTCTAACCTTTGGCCTTAAAACGTCTAAATAACAATCAAACTAAAAACTTAAAACGTCTCTAGATCAAAGTATACTTATTATTGTTTATGTTTCTTTTTAACTTTTGACAATTCTCTTCCAAAAAAATATGATTCTCCATACATATAAATAGATGCGCGGGAAAGTTTTTTTTAATATTTTTTATTTAAAAAAAGATTAATTATAGTAGTGAAATATTATAAATATATGTCTAATTTTGAAAAATATGAATATAAATTAGACTACTGTTTGACTTGTAATATTTGTAATTATAAACTTTTGATTGTAGTAATATAATGTTAAATTTATCAATCTATACATGGTGCGAGATATATATATCTGTATGTAATTTCTTAGTGTTTCTATGAATGTTATCAACTTATTTTTAATATATTTTTCAACCACCATTCATTTTTATATTCGATATAAGATTTTTATTACCTACTTATTTTTTCATATGTTAGGTATCTATGTCCGTTTAAAAAAAGTCTAATTAATTTTAAATGTAAAAAATATCTAAACTTTTTTAAGTATATGGCTGATGTGATTATTCAATATATTACAAAATAAGATCAAATAAAGATGAGAAGATGACCGTAATGATATAAACTGGATATCAAATCTCAAAATATATTAATCTTGTTTGGTTATATACATAATAGATAAATTTTTAGATTTTATTTGGTTATGAGGATATAATTTTAAATTTCACCTTTATAAAAAAATTTATTTGTTCTTAATACAATAGGAAATGAAGTAATATTTTATGTTTAAGTTATCATTTTTAATGTATTTCCATAATAATGTTGGTAGGATATGAAAAATTAATATAAGAAAATAATATAAATGTGCTTTTCAAAAAATTATAAATGTACATTTTAAAATATCTATAAAATGTACTGGTAAAAATTATAAGTCTATAGATTATATATAAGTTTTCATATATTTAATCAGATGAATACTTTCAATAAATTAGCAAACAATTTTTTTTGTTTATAATTTTCGTTAATTCCTATCATTTTAAATACTAAAAACAATATTTTTAACATCTATACATTCAGCCACTTTTTAATTTAATTTGATATTAAAATAATTTACATGCTTAAAACGAAAATAAATCTATTAAATAAAAATAAGGCTTAAAATATTTATAAAAAAATATTTTAATTTTGCATATAAAATTAGTGTTTGTATTTCCAAATACTGTGTTCAATGTTTTTAAAATATTACTTAAAAAATATATATATTGTAATCTTTAAATATTTTTTCATTAGAGTAAACTTCTTACTGAATGATATATTAAAATACTAGATGAAGCAATGATTTTGTAAACACAAACTCGACCGAAATGAGAGGTCAAGATAATTTCTTACTCTTAGAAATGAGGATTTTATGTGAAAAAGATTAATAAAATTAAATACTTTTAGTTATTTCAAAAGACAAATCTAGTCTTTCCTAATTTATGTTTGATTGTTATTTAGTAGTGGTATTTCATGTAATATTCAATAAACTAAAAGTTAATTTTATAGATGTACGTCTAGAATATTAGTATAGAGATGGTTTCTTTATCAAATAGAGCAAATAAAAGTTATTGTTCACAAAATATATACTCATAGTGAATCAAGAAAAAGACATTCCTTATCTTTCATGAACCTCCTTATCTTTCATCAACCTCCTTGCTTGTTTTGCTAAAAGAGCTCGATTGAAACATCTCAAATCACGGAAATCAATTCCTTCCATCTTCTTTAATAAAATGGAGTTACAAAGTCTGTTTTGGAAACAATTTACATAATCAATTTTTCAAACAAGTTAATTTGCCAATTACTTTACTAGTTTCTTTAATAAATAAAGTGTTATTTTCTTAATTGTTGTTATAGTTTTACTCAACAATCTCTAACCTGGATAGTCAATTGCTAAAAGAACTATGGCATATGTAGTTTCACAGTGCCCCTTTAAGAAAAATCGTCATTAAACCAAACAATACAACATAGGTTTGTAAAAATCAAGAAAGACACGAGTGATAAAAGATAAAACAAACCGCCTGAAAATTTGACACAGAAGGGCGAGACCATCTAAACAAACCAAACAACAGAAGAGACCAATTACCAGTGTTACTTAACAAACAGAAGAAACCTTGGCCACTGTCCTCTTACCTTATTCAAGACACACAGAACCAGACACAGACACAGTTTTGAACCACACTAAGTAAAAATAAACAGTATCAGTCTTCTTCGGACTCAGACTCAGCGTTCTGAAGCCACTCAATGAACGGAATCACATTCTTCATCACTGGGGAGCTTTTGATGCCTTTATTGTACCATGCAACAATCACATCCTCTTCCAAAAGGTCCTCATCGTAAAGCCCTTTGATCACAAGAGCAACTTCTTTGGCAGCCTCGGCACTCGCCTTCATGCAGAAAGATTCTATCCCATTAAGTAAGACCATCTGCTGAGGAGCTCCTGCATCTTCTTGCAACATCATCAAGGCCACGAGATATTTCTTCTTTTTGATTACTTCTTTCGCGAATCCCTTCCCTTTGCCTCCAAAGAGGGCAGAGAATAGGGCGTCCATTTTCTCCTGGGGAGTTGCGGAGTTTGGAGATAAGGCTGTTTTGAGTTGAGAAGGTGATGAACCGTTGCTTAGAAGCTCTTTTATCTCATTCACAAGCTTTTCGTGCGCATTATCAGGAACCTTGTTATTGCCGTTCTCATGCAGCTTTGTTGGTAGCACTTCTGGTGAGGACTTCTTCGCAACTGCTGGCTTTTTTTCTTCAATTGTAGACAGCATCACCATATCAGCTGTTACAGCGCTGAGCTGGTCTTTCATTCGTTTCTCAGCAGCTTCCAGGGAAGTATCTGTTTGCCACTGGATATCGTCGTCATCATCCTCACTGTCGGCTTGCTCATTTTCATCAGATTGGCTTCGAGGTGGGGAACGATCTGACTTCTTCAAAACTTTTTCTTTCGAAGTACCCATTGTCGTTGCTTTCTTTTTATTAGCAGCTTCCTTCTTAAGTTTCCTCATCTCCTCATCAGCTGCTTCACCTTCTTTCAGCCTTTCTTTCTCAGCTCTCCTCATCGACTTCTTATCCTTTGAAGACTTCTTCTGCTCTGGAGGATTCTTCAGAATGAACGAGGTGAGCTTGTCCCTCATATCAACATCCGAGATAAACCCACAAGCCGCACATTTCAGCTGGAGCATCTGCATCTTTGTGATAAGTATCTCAGTTTCAGGATTCCCACATCCATAACACTGAACATACTTCTTGATGAAGTTCTCCAAAAGTCCCGCAAGCTTAGAAGTGTCATGAGCCCCATTCACCAGCGAGGTTCCAGTTTTCTCATCAAATTTAGACTGTGCACCGAGCTCACAACCAAAGTACTTGGTAGTATAAGCAGGAGGTCTCCCCAAGGCCTTAGCGATATCAACCATATTAACCACATTAGTCTTGATACCATTGCCTCTACCTTCAATCTTAGTCATCATCCTCGGCATCTTATACCTGTAAAAGGCATCATCGCGGTTGGAAGCACCAATATTTTGCAAAGCCATCTTGAATTAACAAGCAAGCACAAAATCGATACAGGGGATGTCAGAAGAGGTAGCAGAGTTCAGTTGGACTCATAAACTGAAAACAGGAACAGCTTGTGTCGTTGTTGTTGAAGGTCTCAAAAGATCCAAGACGCAAAACACCAACTTTACGAGTGGACTTTTTCCTAGATATAGGACAGTACTCTCCTAAAAGCCGTATAGATGATTGAAACAGAGAAGCCTGTTCAGACATAAAAGATTCTTCACACTTTAGACTCTCCACTTTTAACAAACTGCAAATCTCAGCAGCTTAAACTGCTAACTTCCTGCAAAACCAATAAACACAAAGAGTAAGTCACAAACGTGTATATACATTAAAGATACTAATTCCGGAATGATAGTTTCATTCTCTGCTTAAGCAAGAACAAAAACAAACACATTTCCTTTTCAATTCAAAGAACAAAGCAATTCAAAACAAAATTCATGACAGCTAACCGGAATTAGCAAACGAGTTAACACTAAACCGGAGATCTAACCGGAATAATCCTAAATCAAGAGAAAACAAAGAAAAGTTTAGAAATTTACAATACGAAAACACAGCTAATCTCAAACAGTTCAAAATTAAGCCAAAGCTCTAACCAGAATAGTCATAAATCTTGAAAAAATCAAGAACCAATTACATATAACAAAGGAAAGCTTCGAAATTTACAATAGTAAAACCAATCTAATCATCAAACGAATCAGATATATAATTAACAGACAAAAAAACAGCTCGTTCATATTCAAATCCAACGATATCCAAAAGATAACCCTCAATCAAATAGACTGAAGCCAATAAAGAACAAATATTAAGATTCTAAACAATCAGAATCGGATCAAAGGGACCAATATTTTTACAAACCGGAATCGCCAAGTAATATCAATGAAATATAGAATGGAAACGTTACCTTTGTGATATGACGAAGAAAACGAAAAGAGGATTTATAATTTGTGAGTTTCAGAGCTGAAGACGAAGAAGAACGTAAGCGCCGATGAGATGAATGAATGAAAAAAGTAAGGCAAAAAGGTATTTTGGATATTTATAATAAAAAGGGACAGAGGAAGGAGGCTGAAGCCAGAAATGGAGACGCGTGATTGTGGTTTCATCCTTTTAGGGCAAACTCATCGTTTCCTGTCTAAAAAAACATCGTTTCTTATATATACATTATATTTTCTTTATTTATAATGTATATATAAGAAAAATCAAACGATGAAGGAAGAAAATTCTAGAAAGCTGAGTTTTGCTAATACGTCAACATTTTTTTTTTTACTTTTCTTGTCACGTCGGAGATGATCCGTTAAAGAATTTGAAACCATTCAAAACTTATTTTTCTTCTTTGAAGTTTACTTATCTAGTCAGCGACTGAATTTTGTTGTGCGGTGATAGAATTGGAACAAATTTAGACTTGAGATCATAATGATGAAATCTTTTGTTAATGTTATGATTTCATGTTAAAATTTGTAGATGATCATTTAGTGATATGCGTAAAATGAAAATATTTGTAAGATTATTCAATATAATATTAGGGTGCAAATGGTTGCTTTTAAGTTAATGAAATTTAAAAATAAAATGAATAAAAAATTGAGTTAAATTTCATTCAACTCATTTCTCTACGAAATATTAGATATATGGATATTAAATAGAGTTTTCCAACCTTATCCAGTTACATTTTAAGATTTAGCCCTATATGATTTTACTGTTATTTGATGGTTTTAGTGTAAAATATTAACTTATTTTTATGTAAAACAATAAAACCATAGAATACTAACACAATTTGCTACTTATTAACACAATTTAAGTAGCATAAACGATCATGTATTAACCCAAAAATCTGCAATACTTTTTTACCCAAACAATTCGGCCAATATAGTTTTATTATATTTGTAATTAGTTTTGAATTAATTTTAATTCAAAAACTTGGTTAAATGTCTCAAAAACCAAATGATTTAACATATATTACAAAAATATTTTACCCTTCATAAATGGGCAAACATTTAAAAATTTAAATGAATCTTAACCCAGTAATAATAGACTTAACAAAAGAAAATTTATTTTCTTTTCTCTTTTTTCGCATTCATCTTCCTCATTTTTTTGTGACGAAATCAATGTTCCTCTGTTCACTGGAAACCGCTGATTTTTGCGTTCTTCTTCATCTTTTTCCTTTTTCGCATTTGATCATGTATCAAAACCCTTCCAAATTTATCTCGCCATTTTTTGTGTGAGAAATTAGGGATTTCAATGGCTAACGAGATACATTATTTGTGGAGAGAAGTGATGTAATTGAGTTCAAGATAAAAAATCGATCAACTCGATTATCTGAGACTACGTGTCTCAGAACAAGTCTTGTGTAATCTCCAACATTATAGCCCATTGACCAGCTTTAAAACTTTGTTCAGATCCAGTTTACCTCGCTGGAGCTTTATCAAAAAAATCTTGTCTCACTACATCTCACTCCTAACGGCAGCCACAATGCCGTTACTCCGGTCAGAAGCACCAGAGATACAGATCTTTAATTTGCTTTGGCTCATGTGGAGAAACTTCCATTCCCAGAAGCTCTTAACGTCATCGTATAAGGGATAAAAGGTTTGGTATTTACAACAACATAGCATTGTTTCAGAACGGAGTATTCAAAGGTTGTTTTAGACTGTGACGGTGATGTTTCATGGGCTACAGAGGCGCTTGGTTTTTCGCCGGAAGCTGTAAATCTTTGGATATGTACTGATCTCTCTGTGACTTCTTTCCATAAAGACCACTAGAAGAATCTATACGCTGGAAATGTGAGATTTTAAAATTGAACTTTTGTGTCGATTAATAGGTGTCTTTTGGTTGAATTGCAGATATTGCGAGAACAAGAAAGGCCAACGTTCGAACCCCGCTTCAATCATCAGCAGAAGATAGAGATGACTTGGAGTTCACATCAGCTAGACAGAAAGATAACAATTTAGATAGGCCAGAGAGATCATCGACGCACAATCGAGAAGCAGATAACATAAGGTCCTCAAATCATTCCATGGGTGAACCATTGGTGAAGGTTGCTCATCAGCAAGGGATGAAGCTGAAGGTGAACATGTGCTTTCTCCAGTTCCAAAACATGCTGAGCTAACATGGATGAAGGTGAACCGCAGCTAGAACCGCATGTTCTAGAACATGCTAAACCTGACATCGCTGAAGGTCCTTCGTTACCAGGTCCTCACCTTGTTCTCTGCCCTCCGGTACCTCAACCATCTCCGATCCTTCAACCATCTTCGATACCTTCAACCATCTTTGGTACCTCAACCATCTTTGATACCTCAATCATCTCTGGAACCAATAAAACATAGGCATTTTAAGACATGTGCTAAGAAGAAGTATGTCTTCGAATGCAAACCGAAGAAAAAATAGCAAGGGATTCTAAACCATCTAAGTACCAACAATCTCCCTTTACGGAAGAAAAGAACAAGGACCCCAAAAAGAAGCGGAAAAGTAATGATTGACCCCTATGTTTTATGTTTTTGTGATGTTGTTACTTATGAAACTCTGATTACAGACCACTTTTAATTGTATTATGTTTTGTGTTTTATGGAAACTCAGGTTATGTAATCTTAGGTAAAACTATGTTAATTCAGTATAACTGGTAATCTTATTTACAGAAGTACAACTTGTAATATTATTTACAGAAGTACAACTGGTAATCTTAGGTACACTGTGTTCATCTACCGTTTATAAAAATTATTTTCAAAAGTAATTAAAATTTTAATTTTTACTTATTTTATAAATACAAATTTAATTTAATTTTTTTAAATTTTTAAAATTTAAAATTTTAGTTTATTATTTTATTAATAAAAATATAATAATAAAATAATATAACTCAATGATTGCAATCATTGCAAGTACAAGGTTGAAACCTAGGATCCGACCAAAAGTACAATATCTATTTTTATGGAAAGTCAATTAACATAGTTATACCGCAGTTGTACCAAATTTTGCCGTTGTACTGCGAAATGTACATAGTTGTACTTTCATAGATTTATCTTTGGTTAGTTGTACCCTACTGAAACTAACTTTTTCTAGTTGTACCACACATATTGCAATTAAAAGGTAGGTTTACTATAGTTTCATATAAACAAATGTGAAAAATCACCATTTTTTACCATTTTGGTAATTTCTAGTACCCCACATCTAAAGAAACCTTAACACTATATGGTATTTTTTGAAAAATTATGATGAAATGTGATCAATTAAAACAATATCTATTTTTACCCAAGTTCTAAAGATGATAGTGTATAAAATAAACACAACTAGACCCATCTTTGGTCTTTAAATAACAAAAAGCAAATTGGACATAAAAAGTACAACATAGTTGTACCTTGACATAAATGGAAATCCTTGGTCTTTAAATAACAAAAAGCAAATTGGACATAAAAAGTACAACATAGTTGTACCTTGACATAAATGAACACTACTAACATATCTATATGACAAACTATTATCACGCACAAACCAACTAAACATATCTAGATTACAAATTATTACCACGCATAAACCAGCTAAACATACCTCCCCCACGGTTATTCGATCCTCTCACACGGTGTGTCGATCCTTGTGCACTTTGACTCGAATTTGGGACACTTTCAGTCAATCCTTGTCCACTATTACTCGATTTTTGTCCCTTACGATTGTGTTCTCCAACTGAGAGATACCTAAGTTTTTGGGCTCTCCCTTTTTTTTTACATACTCCGAAGATAAAGCATACATCTCTCGTATCTCGTCGGGAACAATCCATTGAGAATGATGGGGTACTCGATATGGCGTCCTGTAGTATGCCAATGAACACATCTCAACCAAATAGTATCAAAGTGAATGGACACAAGGATACTTATCAATATCAAAGTGCTTGCAACCACAACTTTTCCTATCCAAATCCACCACATAAGTAATTCCATCAAGTCCATGCACCATTCACATTCTCACTTCCTTCTTTTTCTAGTTCTTCTTCTCCTCCTCCTTGATTTACAACAATCTCCAACTGATTGTATTCATAAAAAGATGGATTATTTACGTTAACTAAATCATCATCATGTGAAACACTTTCAATATTGTTCACCAACCCATGTTCCATTGGTTCTTCTCCGTAAGGAGTAAGTATACTATCATTAACACATGCTGCACTTACTTATCCTCTACTTCCTCACACACCTCTTTTTTCCCTAAATCTTCCACATCCTCCATATGCAAAATACTCCCAAATTTATCATTAGGAAATGACATAAAATAAGCAAATAATTTTTCGTCGTCCGAGATAAATGATGGTCTTTACTTAGGATCCACATTTGAAATGTAACTCATTTTCAGCTTCATAGCAGCTTCATCTCTCTTCATCTTCTTGCAAATGGTATGAACCAATTCATAATAAGTTGCATCCTCTATAGATTTTTTCATCACAAAAGTGTATATTCGATCTTCGCTTTGAGAATTTCCTCACGGAGAGTTCACCGTAAATATCGGTTTACTCTTTTATGCAATCATGCTCTTTGTAAGCACTTGTATTATTAACATAAATTGTTCGTTTTAAATATGTAATATTATCATATTAATAAAAATTTTATTTTTTGTTTTTAGAAAAAAAAATCAAATGGAAAATATTGAAAAGCTAAAGTTCTCCGCTCTCAAAGTAAGTGGAGCAAACTATATTGCATGGACCACTGACATTGAGCTTCATCTAGAGATGCAAGATATTTCCGACACCATAAAAGTCAGAAATAAATCACCTACCAAGGATAAGGCAAAACCGATAATTTTCCTAAAGAAACATCTCGATGAAAATGTGACACATAACTATGCACACATAAAAGACCCAACAGAGTTATGGGTAGCTTTAAAAGAAAGGTTTGACAACAAGAGGGAAATAGCGGACCCTCATGCTCTAGAAGAGTGGAGAAACCTGAGGTTTCAGGATTTTAAAAAGGTGAATGAGTATAACTCCGCTATTTTGAGGATAGTGTTACAACTAAAATATAGTGGCAAGCTAGTCATTGAAGCAGAAGTACTTGAAATCACATACCAAACTTTTCATAGAGATTATCGCCTTATGAAAGAACTCTACAGGTGCCGTGAATACAAAAGGTTCTCTGAGTTGATGGTGACACTTATGTTGGCAGAGAAGAATAGTGAACTTCTCATTCAAAACCATAATTTCCGTCCCACAGGAACGAAAGCATTCCCAGAAGTGAACGCAACATACGTGAAATATCCTGAAAAGGAGAATCAAACCTATGATGGTCATGGCCGTCGATTTAACTTACAACCCACGAGGGAGAAGGTCATTCAAATGGGTTTGTTCCAAACAAAATTTCAAAGAAAAAGAACACCAAGAAAATTCTACCCAGAAGCGTGAGAATGTGTGTTACAGATGCAGATCTAAAGGACATTGGACCCATACATGTCGAACCTATCCACACCTTTGTAAGTTATACATGGAATCGACCAAAGGAAAAGGTAAAAAAGTGAATCTAGCATAACACTTTGAGGGAAAAAAGTGAATCGATTCTCCCGATTTTGCAAACGATTTCGACGAGACAACTGTTGCAAATAAGTGAAATATATATAGCAAGACTACTGAATAATCTCCAGTTATGCCATGTATAATGTTATATTTATCGTTGATTAAAGAATAATATTATTTTTAATAAGTAACTAATGTATAATTATTGTGTGTTTTCTTATATGAATGAAATTTACTTCCTTTTTATTGATGTTTATCTTGATTACAAAAATGGACAACGAACAAAACAGAACGGTATCCAAAGGAAATATTAGAGAAATTTGTATACGAGATAGTGGAATAACACACACTATTCTGAGGTAAAAGAGTTATTTCTCTAATTTAAAACCGGCAAACATTATTATCAATACAATATCAGGTCCTGCAGACTTGATTGAAGGAATTGGCAAAGCTAACTTTACGTTGCCTAATGGAACAAAATTTTCCATAAATGATGACTTATATTCTCCAAATTCTAAAAGGAATTTGTTGAGTTTCAAAGACATATACCTTCAAAGGTATGATACTCAGTCCGCAACTGAGAATGAAATATATATATATAAATTCTGACAAATCGGGAAAAAGGCGTATATTGGACAAAATTTCAAAATTTCCTTCAGGATTGCATCATACTCATATAAGTGCAATCGAATTGCATCAAGTGATTAAAAGAAATCCAGAAGATTTCACATTATGCCATGATCGCCTCAGTCATCCAGGCACTACGATGATGCGAAAAATTCTTGAGAGCTCACATGGTCATTCACTGAATATCCAGAAGATATATCAGGGAAATAAAATGACATGTACTGCATGTTCTCTTGGATAAAGAATTCAAGGAGATATTTGTGGACCAATACATCCACCATGTGGACCATTCCACTACTTTATGGTATTAATTGACGCATCCAACAGATGGTCACACGTTTATCTTTTATAATCTCCAAATATGAAATTTGCGAGATTTCTAACTCAGATAATCAAACTAAGAGCTAAGCTATCTGATTATCCCATTAAGAGAGTTAGACTAGACAACGTTGGTGAATTCACATCCCAAACCTTCCATGATTATTGTATGGTAATGGAAATCGAAGTTGAACATTTTGTAACTCATGTTCATACACAAAATGGTTGGGCTGAATCACTAATTAAACGTTTGCAATTGATTGCAATACCATTGATCATGAGATCAAAACTTCCAATCTCATTATAGGGACATGCCATTTTGCATGCAGAAGCACTTATTTGGATAAGACCAAGTGCATATCATAAGTATTCCCCATTACAATTAGCATTTTATTGGGAACCAAATATTCTCATCTAAGAATTTTTGGTTGTGCGGTGTACGTGCCTATAGCACCACCACAACGTACAAAGATGGGACCACAAAGAAGGTTGAGAATATATGTTGGTTGTGATTCTCCATCAATTATACAATACCAGAACCGCAGACTGGGGATATATTTACAGCACGTTTTGGCGATTGTCATTTTGATGAGAAAGTATTTCTGGTTCTAGGGGAGAAAATATACAAGTAGGAAAGGATATAGAGTGGTGTGTACCATCTCTGTTACACCTTGATTCTCCTACAAAACAGTCGAAACTAGAAGTTTGACGAATTATGCATTTGCAGAGTATAGCAAATCAGTTACCTGATGCTTTTGCAGATACTAAAACGGTAACCAAATCACATATTCCAGCTTGCAAATGTTCCCGTTTGGATTGAAATTCCACAAGAGCATGGAAGAGTGGATGATACATATGAGTCTAAAACACACCTAAAGCATGGAAGACCTGTTGGTTCTAAGGATAAAAATCCTAGAAAGCGAAAGGAAAATGAAAAACCCAATATTCCCAAAATAGCAGAAAATATTTTGGAGGAGACAAATCATGAGGCTGGTGATGATGTAGAACATCATGAACTTCAAGCGAACCATGAAATATCTATCAATTATATCCATAATGGTAAGATATGGAAACGAAAGGAATTGATAGTAATGATGAAGTTTTCTCATACCCTGTGTCAAAAGAAATATATGAGGAAAACGAAGATCTAGAACCAAAGTCTGTATATGAATGTCAAAACAGACACGACTAGATGGAATGGAAAAATGCAATAAAATTTGAGCTTGATTCGCTTAATAAATGAAAAGTATTTGGACCAATTACACTCACACCCGAAGATGTGAAACCCGTTGGATACAAATGGGTATTTGTTCGAAAACGAAATGAGAAAAATGAGATTATGAGATATAAATCTCGTCTTGTGGCTCAAAGATTTTCTCAAAGACCTGAGATTGATTATGAGGAAATATATTCCCCAGTTATGGATGCAATCACGTTTACATTCTTGATGAATCTAGCGGCAAATGAAAATCTAGAGATGCATCTGATGGATGTTTTTACAGCATACTTGTATGGATCATTAGATATTGATATCTATATAAGAGTTCCAGATGGGTTTAAGATGCCATAAGCATTAAAATCTAAACCAAAAGAGTTATCTACAATAAAGTTGCAAAGATCATTATATGGGTTAAAGCAATCTGGACGAATGTGGTATAATCGTCTCAGTGAACTTTTAACTAAAGAAGGATATGTTAATGATCCTATATGCCCATGTGTTTTCATAAAGAAAACAATATCCAGATTTGTTATAATCGCGGTATATGTCGATGATCTAAATTTAATCGGGACTCAAGAAGAAATATAGAAATCAACAAACTATTTAAAAGGGGAATTTTTTGAGAGGAAAGATATCGGATAGACAAAGTTTTGTCTTGGCCTACAAATTGAACATACTCAAAAAGGTATATCTGTATACCAATCCACATACACCAAAAGAGTGTTAAAACGTTTTAATATGGATAAGGTAACCCCTCTAAATACTTTGATGGTCGTTAGATCACTTAATGTTGAAAGTGACCCATTCCGACCACGTAAGGAAAATGAAGAGATACTTGGTCCTGAAGTACCAGATCTAAGTGCGATTGGAGCGCTTATGTATCTCGCAAATTGCACTTGACCTGATATCTCATTTTCTGTCAATCTTTTGGCTAGATTTAGTTCGTCTCCTACACAAAGACATTGGAATGGAATTAAACATGTCTTTCGTTATCTCCAAGGAACTATTGATTTAGGGTGATTTATCCTAAGAATTTAAATGGTCAAATGATTGGTTTTGCAAATGCAGGATATTTATCAGATCCACATAAATCTCAATCACAAACAGGATATATGTTTACAATTAAAGGTAATGCTATATCATGGTGCTCTTAGAAGCAAACACTTATGGCCACTTCTTCAAATCATGCTGAAATCATCGGGCTACATGAAGCAAGTAGAGAGTGTGTATGTTTGAGATCAATAAACCGACACATCTCAAGCAGTGGAATCAACGTAAACACAGAGCCAACTATCTTATATGAAGATAATGGTGCATGCGTTACTCAGACAAAAGATGGATATATCAAAAGTGACCAGACCAAACATATCCCTCCAAAGTTCTTTTCATACACCCAAGAACTCGTGAAGAATAAAGACATTGAAGTAAGATATGTCCGATCATCTGAAAATTCTGCAGACCTCTTCACGAAATCATTACCTACCACTATGTTCAGGAAACATGTCCATAATATTGGAATGTGTTGTCAACAAGACTTGTAAGATATGATATTGATCATTCGAGGGGGAGCTTGCGTAGCTGTACTCTTTTTACCTACTATGGTTTTTCCCACCATGTTTTCCTAAGAAAGGTTTTTAATGAGGCAAACAAACATATAACGCGAGGGACGATAGTAGCACTGGTATCCAAGGAGGGTGTTATAAAATGTCAAAAGAAGCAAAGGTGGCGGCCGTAACTTTTGATTTATATAAATTATGTGGAGCCTACCGTCACTATGCATGTATAGTAACTTGATTTTTCTCTTCTATATAAACAAACAAATTCGTTCATTTACAATACATCAATAACAAAAAAGACATTCAATACTCTTTTTCTATTCAAAAATTTGATATCACTTTTCATGGGTATAAATTTTTCGTCTTTAATTATATTTATCTTTATGATAAATTATAATTCTTTTTACAACAATAATAAAATATTAGGAATTTGCTTCTCATTTTTGTGTCGTCTAATAAGAGAACGAAAAATAAAAAGAGAAAAGAGAAAAATTAAGAAGAGAGAGAGGAGAAAAGCGACAAAAATAAGCATGTCGGAGATAGATGCGACCAATTTTGGGAGACAGACAAATGGAGAAGCAAACATATTCTTTTCAAACAAAAAATTTTCAAGATATGAAAGACATCTAAATCTAGCCACATCTGAAAGTGGATCCCCTATTAAAGTTATGGTCTGGAAGTTACACTTATTATACCAAGTTAGTTCTTTGCAAATCAAACCTCGCAAGCAAACAATTTTAGAGCAGTTTTTCGTGAAGAAAGAGTCATAAGTCGATCTACATATCATAGGAACTCCCTTGCTGTCAGCTTTTCTATCCTCTTCCAGATATGCAATATGAGGTAATCTCCAATCGAAAGATATGTTTGAAGTTGACTCTAACGGTAAAATAGCTTCAAAAATCCTAGGTCTAGAAACCCTAGTTCTTATTTGGAAAAGTTCATATTCTTAGAAAGGTTCTATTTTGGAAAGTTTCTATTTGAGGAAAGTTTTAAGTCGAACTCGTAACACAGTTATGATCCTTTTCAGGTGCAGTGAACATGTCCCAAGGAAAGGGAAAGAGGAACAGATAAGTTATCTATATCATATCGTGGCTAAGGTGAGGGGTGTGATATGTGGAAACACAATGAATACCATTTAAACATATTCTCGAAAGTTACAAAGTGTTGGATTGTGAACTGAGTGATTGGACGTATATCTTTTATTTGATTGATGTGTATTACATGATAGAATTATATGAGGCATGATAAGATAATATAATGTTATGATATGTTATGTTATGAGAATGTAAGATATGCAAGTTAAAATGAATGTAAATGAGAATAAGAATGAGCACAAATCTGGAGTGACTGTGTATAAAGGCTAGTGCTTCACGTTGAGACATAAGTGACTGGGCATAAAAAGGCTATTTCTAATTTCCATATTATAACTTCATGTCCATACTCTGTGTCCATATACTCTACTCAAAATTGTTATCCATGCACTATTAGTATATCCTTATCATATTTGGTCGTGATGCAGAATCCTTAGGATTGGCACTCAAAGAACGATTGGATAATCCTTTAACCAAAGAAGACGTGTATGACTCAAGTAGATGGTGTATGAATCGAATCCCAAGCCCCTTTCTTGAACTCTTCAACAAAAAAGGCGGTTCAATCTTTGACAATGGGAGGGTTGTATGAACCAATACAACATTGTATAAAAAAAGGACAAGCCCCCATGATTGAACTTCTCAAGAACTTGGATGATAGAAAGGTCACACAAACTTTATGAGTTACGTTTGATTAAACAAATGAATTTTTGGATATGACGCACCAAGAAGAATCAAAAGAGTTCCATAAGGAACAAAAGAGTTATGATTTTCAAAAGATGTTTATTGATAAAAAGATTATGTGTTTGATTCATCTATTTGGCCGAGGAATGAATCGAGACATAAAAGACTTAAAACAAATACTTAATGAGTCTGAGTGGAATAAAAGGAATCTAGACATTTAAAAGAGAACACACCAAAATCTTCAAAGATAAACTAGATTCATCTCCTCTTGAAATAGATGATGCGTCTTCTCTTGAATTGATTCTTCTTCTCTTTAAATGGGTTGTGGTTGACTTGATCAGAATGCTTAATGGGCTAGACGACGAGAAACAAGGCATGCCTCATTCAAACCTTTCTTTGGAAAACCCAATGGGACAAAACCAAAGATAAGGAAAAAGAGTACATGCCTTGATCTCAAATCCATCTACCAATTTGAACTAGTCGTTGCTTGTATAAAGATCAAAGTGTATGGAGGCTTGTCTTCCTTAGGCGTAGTCTTCATTTCTTCTTGAATCAATCCCAGTAAGGCTTCTCTAAGTTTCTTGGTTTTTTATCTTGTCATCGGTCTGCTTGGAACCTGCAATGCTTCCTCCAATGCTTCCTCCAATGCTTCATTTTCCTTAATGCTTTCCATGATAATATCAGTCTGCGTGAAGTTGAATACCCTCTTTATAGCATAAATTGCAAGTGATGTTTTCATATCTGCTTTGTTCCTAAATACCCTCCCAATGTAGATAGCATCATAAGCAAGGTCAAAAACTCCCATCTTCACATCTTGCGTATGTAACAACCATCTTCAAAACATGGTGCACAATTTTCTGTAGAAACCATTTCACCTTCTAGTAGTTCATTGTATATATTGGCTAGCCACAATTGGAGTCCATATCAATATCATCTCCTCCAACTTTTTCCCATACATGACCTACGACTTCAGCTGGCTCGACATCTCTATTCCTTGGTCGCTCTTCTCCTCTATCCAAAACTTCCCTTTCCGTTTCTGGCACACTATGTAATGGCTCTTATACCTCTAACGATGCACCATCGCTGAGTATCCCATAATTTATACTTATTAATGCATTCCATTAATCATAGTTATAGTCTTTCTCTTCTCCTATCTTGTAAGGTTCGTGTTGCTCATTGTTAGATGGGTCTTCTGCACCAAACTTTGTTTCCACCACTTTCTCCTACCCTTTCCTCATATTCCACCCTTGAGCTTCTTTTTCCATTGCCTCTATTGTCTCTAGCTGCACCACCATATCATCATATATGATGTTAAGGTCTATCGCACCATTTGTTTGATTCAAGTGTCTCGCCAAGTTTGATCATGGTTTTGAGAGGGAATCCTCTTGTTTCTGGTGCGACCATTGTATGACTCTCCCCTACAGGTTTAACCTTTTTTGTCTCTTCTTTTAGTTTCATGAATTTTTACAAAGCACTATCACTTTGAATGCACACTGGTGGGGTTTTTGCAGATGCAAACACTGACATTTCTGATTACAACCAGTACGCCATTCTGGTAGTAACTCCTTTCTCTTCAGCATCAAATTCTCACATAAGATTTTTTTGAATCTCACTGTAATTCATCCAACAGCTTATGATTATACATTGTGCCATATATTTTTTCTCGACAATAAAATCCCAACAATCTCCATCTGAGCACTCCCACTGTCCAACAAAAACAACTACTTTTTCCTTCATCTACAAGTATTTTATGAGGTTTAGTCATGTTCTTAAGATTATAGAGACACCAAATATAATTATTCTTGTTTTTTTAAACTTTTACACCTTTATTGTACCCCTAATATTACTTAAACTCGACATCATATTATCCTACCACAACTCTCTGCTATAACATCGACCATGAGTGTGACCACCAAATTCATGTGTACTAACTGAATCCTTAGTGACCCACTCTTTCTGTCTCTCTTTACAGGACATCCAAAAAAACCAAACATTTATTACAACGTAAATTTATCCACCAAATCTACTGTAACATACCTTACGGCCAAATCTATTATAACATACCTTACACTAACTAGCCAAATGTTTTCTTCTCAACTTCTCTCTTTAACAATTTTTTTTGGTATGAATGTTAAATTATATTCAACAAAAAAACACATTTACATTGAATGTTTAAACCGTAAAATTGAAAAAGCTGATAAATTTTGAAAAACTATAGTCTGGAATCAAAACATAGTGTTAGTCCTTCTTGAAAATCTCCATTCACTTCTTCCCTTATTGAAGTGATCTGATTCCAGACTTGCTTATCTAGAAGCTTTGCTATCATGGTTGATGATATTTGTTGATGACCACGCCTCCCCGCATTTCTCTCGCTCTATATTCGGTACATTGTTATTTGGAACACATACCAAATGAAAAAAGCTTTAAGATTTGGATGAACTAGCGCATTGATTGCTTGAGTAATAGGCTCCCATGAAGTAGCATTGTGATTACTTGTGAGAAACAAAGTTCCTATGAGTGATCTCTATAATTCTGCTGAAAAAGGACATTCAAAAAACAAGTGATTTCTAGTTTCATAGTCATATCCATCACATAGCACACATCTTGTGCTTTGATTAGTGTTCAATCTGCTTAACCAGTCTTCTCTCAACAAGCGATATCGAAAAGCTAACCAGGTGATATATGTGAATTTAGGCATATCATTGCTAAACCAAAAAACTCCATAACCTTGAAACTTTGGATAGCTTTTACGGATAAGAAGGTGTGTTAATTTAGTATTGAAAGCTGACTTGAATTTAGCCTCAAAGGATCACCAAAGATGCTTGTCATCTACTTCCATGCCTAGCTCTTGTTGAGAGAGGTTAGAAATCACCTGCTCGATGTTATTTAGCACCTCATTCCTATGCACTCGTCGTCGATGTGTAGCTATAACCAAAGCCAAAGAACTGGAAATGGAAATTCCCAAAATCAATAACTCCACACATACCTGTGATGTCAATAAATCGCTCTCAGCCACTCCAATTATCATAGTAAAATGAAATAGAATTTCCTGATCCCATTTCTACCCGATAGAAGTCCCGTGCAAGATCTCAAATTTTTAACTCCACATCCAAGATCCCATTGTTATATTCTCTTTTACTAACCAAAATGTTCCATTCCGAGTCAAATACTTCCATATCCAAGATTCCCAAAGAGAATGTTGCTTTGAAAGAATTTGCCATATATTCTTCAAACAACTAACCTTGTTTGTTAGTGAGCGATTTCAAACCTATTCCACCCTCACTCTTAAGCTTACACAGATATGCCCAAACCATTTTTACCTTTCGGAAATTTAGCTCTAGACCATACCATAGAAACGCAGAACAAAGTTTCTCTATATCTAAGACACAACGCTTAGGCAATCGCAAAACAGACATCCATAAATTTGATGAGCATGCTATGACTGATTTTATGAGCATCAATCGACCTGCATAAGAGAGGTGTCTTGATGTCCAAGTGCTTATCATTAACAAAAATTTCTCTAACGGTGGCGCAAAATCAGAGGGGGTCTTTCTCTTAGTTATCAAAGGGAGGCCTAAGTAACATATTGGAATAGTACCTTCTGCAAATGGGAACTACTCTATAACACTTTCTTTTATTCTTGGCAAAATTCTGGCATGAAATATTGTCGATTTTTCCAGATTTATCTTCAAGACAGAGTGGGAACCAAAACTTTCAAAAAATTTAATGACCTCCTCCACCGAATGCTTTTTACCCTCCACAAAGACCATAATGTCGTTCGCAAAGCATATGTGCGTAAGACCAGAATACTTACACTTTGGGTGAAATCCTAGAAGGACTTTTCTGTGCTGATTCATCAACCATAATAGAGAGGACATTCATATACATAACAAAGAGGTAAGGCGACAACAAACAGCCTTGGCGTAAGCCACTTAAACTTCCAAAATACTCTGATAACTCACCATTGATTTGAATAGAGAACGACGTTGGTGAATCCAGTCGATAAAATCCATCGGGAAAATCTAAGGCATGAAAAATGTTAAGAAGAAAAGACCACTGAACTGAGTCAAAGGCCTTTGAAATATCAATTTTCATTGCACATCTTGGGGATACACTCTCTTTGTGGTAATCCTTTACTAGTTCTGCCACCAAAAGTACATTCTCCATCAACAATTTTCCTTTGATAAATGTTGATTGATTTTGAGCTATAAATCTTGGTAATACTGCTTTGAGTCTATTATCTAGAATCTTCGAGATGGCTTTATACAAGACATTACAACAAGAGATATGTATGTAGTCTCTCATCTCCATAGCTTTGTCCTTTTTTGGGATTAACGCTAATATCGTTGAATTTACTCCTTTTGGCAAAAATCCCTTCTCAAAAAATGACTTTATGGCTATCAAAAAATCACCCCGAATAATATCCCAACTAGCCTTATAGAACTTAAACCATCCAGACCTGGAGAATTGTTATTTGGCATTGAAAAAACACCTTTTTTTATCTCTTACTCTTGAACCAACCCAAAAAGAAATTGTTTATCCGCATCGAGAAAACTGAAACTCATAAGACCTTTTAACTCTAGACATCCCCTCATAGTCTTGCGGCTTATGGTTCAAAAAATATGCAAAGTAATTTACCGATTCTGCTTTAATCTCTTCATTCCCCATAAAAACATTTCAAGCTTGATCCTTGACTTCATTAATCACATTTCTCATTTGTCTCTGCTGTGAAGCCTTGTGAAAATCTGCATTATTTCAATCTCCTACCTTAAGCCAATGAATCTTTGAATTTTGTTTCCAAAAAGCCTCCTCCAATTCCGCTAAATGATGCCAATTTCAAAAGCAATTCTCTCCTCCCCCATTGTTTGGGATGAAGGCATAGTGAGAATTTCAGTTTGTTTGTTGCAGATTTCTTCACGTGCAAACTGGGTCCACTTTGATTAATTATAAAGCTTTTTCCTTCCAATCTTGCGTAAGATCGGTTTCGAGCTCTTAAGTTTCTTTGACAATAGAAACAGTGAAGAGGTAGAGACAGACAATGGCGGTGTGGAGGTCCATAAATTCTTTAACTCCTCGTGGAATTGTAGGAACTTTGTGTAGATGTTTACAAATTTAAAAGGCCTATTTTTCCATCTCCCTTCTCCATTAAATAAAATACAACCTCAAGAATGATAAGACAAACCTCCTGATTCAAAACAAATATAAGAATTAGGGAAAGAAAAATTCCAAGATGCCAAAACCATTGCACGATTTAGCTTCTTACATATCAACCCTTCTTCTATCTTGTTGCACCAAGTAAAATGTGAACCTTGGAAGCCTAGATCCACCAACAAGCAGTGATTTATAACCACTGGAAAATATCACATTTCCCTTGTAACTGAAGCGCGAGTATTTGAATGATCCATTGAAACTAACGTTTCATTGAAATCCCCACATATTAGCCACGGTTTATCCTTAAAAAGCATGACTTATGGCGTGATTTTAAATCCGCCCAAAAACTCCTCCTCTCCTTTACAAAATTTAAGGCGTAAACAAAAGAACAAAAGAACTCTTCCTTGATACCCTCTTTCTTTATTGAGCAAGTTATCAGTTGACTACTCTTGTACACTGGCGTGATTCTTACATTGTCATTCCAAACCACCCATATCCTTCCCAATCTATGTGTTTCATAATTTTTCATTGTTGACCAGCCCTCGACAATCGAAGAGTAATATGGGATGATCTCTCCTCTTTTACTCCTGTTTTCAAAAAGCAACCGAATTTCATACCACTATGTTTTATCCTATCTCGAATTACAAAATGTTTAGACGTTTTTTTAATCCTTGAACATTCCCAAATAAACCCACCATTAATTATTTGTGTTTAGAAGACTTCTTACTCGCCACACTTGAGGTTGTGCGTTGAGCTGACTTGTAAACTGATCTTTTTGTTCTTGGTAAAATGAATCTCGAAGCGTTTACATCCATCGATGGTAAAGCCTCGTTTTTCTGAATTTACGTCCCTATCTTTTGAAAATACGGCTCAGCTGTGTCACAACTACTATCATGATTTGCCAGGACAATGAAGCGTGATGGTGAAACTGTGACACTCGTTTCCATTTGATACAATCCTCTTTTTCTTATTTTTTTTGGTGAAACCTTTTCCCATATTTCTTTAGAAAACTTCTTACCTTCTAATTTCTCTCCTGCAGCACCCTCATCTACATCTTTATATCCAGGTTGTGCTGTAGCTTGGAGCATTTTCCCTTCCTCTTCTCCCTTCTCCAAGATATGAACCGGAAGCTTCACAACTTCTGAAAGAGCATGCGCTTCTCCCCTAGGATCATTTGCTGATTTTTAACAATATTTTCCCTTCTCTTTGCCACTCACAACAAACATATTTCCATCAATGCAAGGAGAGATTATTGCCGTTTGAATAATTGCCGAAACCTGAGTCTGAGGTTTCATATTTTTGCTTATTGATTTGTTGATAAGAGCTGGTGACTTTCCAATAAAAGAAGAATCAACTGAAGGATCATTGTGAGGTGAAACATATCAGCCACCCATATATGTATCTTCACATACAAGATGTGAAGAATCTCGTTGCAGCTGTTTCGAATTCATAATATCAGTTGTCTTCATAATCGGAGCACAAGCTTGAACACACTGTTACAAAACTTGATTTTGGACGCAACTCTTCTCCCCTTACAAGAATCCTAGTTACCTGTTCCATCAAAGGCCTTTTTGTACACGACATGTTTCCTTTAATTGTCCCCGCTTAGAACAAGCGAAGGAATTAGGAGGTAGGCATGGATACGAAAATCTAACCTCCGATATAAATCCTTTTTTGTCTTGAAACCAAACGAGTCAAGGAGTGGCTTTGTCAAATCACCTTTCAGCAAACACCTTTGTCTCATCGAAGTGTTTACATAGCTCTGTGTAAGGGTGAAGACGCTTTGGTTCTCCTACTGCACTTGATAAAAAACTCAAACATTTCCAAGAGAAAAAAGAAATTGGAATTTGTTTAATTTCAATCCACATTGCCATCGTTGGAAGAGCTGGTTGCGCTTTCTCAATGATTGGTCAGTAATTCAAAACCATCATAGGCTTATCAGCAATATTTCATATACCTCGGCGTAAAAATCTATCCCTGATAACCCGATCCCGAATTTGAAACTTGATTGTAGCAGCATTCACTACAAAAGCGTCGATTTTAATGGATTTATTCTTATAACACCAAATTTGATCACAATCACGTGAATCTTTGCACTATAAGGACCCACATCAGGAAACTTCTCCACAATTAAGTCATCTCATAGAGGAACAATATCATTGACGATATCATCTCAAACATGAATTATTGGTCCATCCTCTTCCATTGATACTGTTAGTTCATGTTTCAACATTGATGGACATTTCTGAACCACTGACAAGTAGGATTTTCTCGCTTCACCGGGTGATAAAATATTTGTATCCCTCGGGGACACCTCAAAAGAAAGCACAAGGGACTCCACAGAAGAATCTTTTAGAACTTTGTTTTCCGATGAGATCATGTCTCCAACTACTCTATTTTCCAAAAAAAGGAACAGGGACTGAACCCAAATCTTCGAGCCTTGCAGAAACCACTTGTAGAAACCCAAATCGCTGCACCATCACTGATCTCTGAACTTGTTGCTGCACCATCTGCACAAGTAGTCTCCACTTACCCTGCTACCTCACCATCTACGCAAGCAGAAACAACTACCCCGACTCTGCTTTCTGAAACTTGATCCAATGAGGTCAATCATAACCCTCCATCTATTTGAACAGAACCCTTGACCTCTGGAATGCCTGATACCAAATGATAAGAATCTCCCATGGATTCGTCCCTCTAAGTTGGCAAAGAGTATAACAAAGCGATTTTGATAGAACTTGAAACACAACTTGTTCTCAAACTTTAAAATACCAAAGATCAAAAAGAAATTTAGAATTTCAAAACAAATCAAAACATCTTTTGATCCTTTTTTCGTGTTTCTTTCTTTTTTTTTCTTTTTTGTTGGTGAAATATATATAACATAAATGGAAGATGCAAAAAATGAGAAGATGAAAATATAAAAATATGGAAAAAATTTATCGAATAGACGATGAAAACATAGGAGACGAATGATAGAAGATAAAGAGATAAGAAAATGATAGAATGATAGAATATCAAACTTAGAATGTTGCTCTGATACCAAATGATAAGAATCTCCCATTGATTCGTCACTCTAAGTTGGCAAAGGGGATAATCCTTGAAGCGATGAAGGCGCTTATGACTTAAAGCAAAGGTTAATAAACCCAAGTCCAAGCCCCTTGTTTAACTCTTCAAGCGCTTTAGGCGGTGGATCCTTAGAGGATGAGAGGTGTGTATGTATCAATGCGATGTTGTATGAACAAATGACCAATACCCTTGCTTGAACTTCTCAATTGTTTGGACGATAGAATGGCCACACAAAAGTTATGGGGTACGTTTGATAAACCTCAGAGGCTCCTTGGATATGACACATCAAGACGAATCAAAGGTTCCATAAGGAACAACAGAATTTGCATGAAAACAAAGAAAATGTTGTTTGATAAAAAGCTCGATTATTTTTTCTAATGGACATTACATCTGTATAAAGGAAAAGAAAGCTTGAAATCTAAGCTAGGTAATACCATCAATATTAAAAAGTAAAACTAAATAAAAACTTAGTGGGTTGCCTCCCACTTAGCACTTGTCTTAAGTCGCTATCTTGACTTATTTCTCCTTTCAGAGTTTGGTGTGGCGAAAATTAGTTGATATACTCGTCATCACCATGATCTTATTGTAGTAACCTTCTGAGTCAAAATATTCGGGGTGATAGAATCACTAAATTCCGCTTATGCAATAGGCGTCTTTAGCTTATCCCTGTTAAGTTGAAAATTTTCTTGCAAAACACTCGAGAATACTTGTTAAAAATTCACAAAACTGCAAAATTTGTGTTCTTGGATCTAAATGTTTCAAGATATAAACCTCTGAATACTTAGGTCCATAAAACTGTTCATAAAAATCCTATTCGGTTTTTGCAGAACCAAACCGATTTAAATATACATAATCCAAATATAAAGTGAAAGGAATTAAAGAGTATTTACCTCGAGTTAAGGGTTATAGCAAAAATGTATTATTGAATTATCAAAACAAGATAGTTTATAGAAGTTTACTATTGAATGATGTTGGGAAAGCTCGTCGAGTGCTGTGGCCGTGGGTGTGAAATTTCTCAATACATTGTTGACTCTTTGGTAACCATGTTTCTACTATGTCTTAAATGTTTAAAGGGTAAAAGATGGTACGGTCGGATCAGAAGGATGTGGAAGATGGATCATGGCTACGGGTTGGGGACGTTTGACCGTGGGAAAGGATGATGTTGGCTGTGGTCATGGATGCACTTGACCTGTGCGGGAAAGCTTTTCGGCTACGCTGATGGTTTGGTTAACTGTGGAGAAGAAGATCTTGGCCGCGGTCACGGGATGCCAGATCGGGGTGGATCTTGGTGGGGGCCTCCGTCACAGGCTGATTACTCGTGGTGTTCCATACTCCTCTCATTTTTATCTTCTTCTATTTATTCTTCTATCTTCTCTCTTTTTTTTTCTTTCGTCTTTTCTCGTTTCTTTTCTTGGCTAATTCAAAATCGCATAAGAAATTCCACAACGAGCCGTCAACTTTTCAATCCCACCATTGATTCTTGAGGTAGTAATAATATGAATTTCTATAAAAAATTTCAGCTAGATCTCACTTCACATGAGATCAATGTGGCATTAAAGAGAAATATCACCAAATACGAAGCAATAATGTGGAGATAGTAATGAGTATCGTATACTCTACTACAAGATCTTTTGTTAATTTTTCTTTAATGCTTTTTTCTTCTTGCCACCATTTAAACAATATAAATTACCAGATTATTTTGTTATTTAACTTGTACTGTATTTTACACACTATATAAATGTTAATTCGTATATATAAGATGTAATATCTTTTCTGTTATCAATTTTTTCCAAACGTAAGAGGAAGATCAACTTGTCCTAGGTCTGGAGTCTCAACTTATTCGGGGTTGGATTTTTGCATTTTTTCGGCGGAGAATCTTGCTTTCCTTGGAAATAGGTGGTAAGCGTAATCTTTGTGTCTTAATCCTGCAAACATTATATCATAGTCACGACACTACAAAAAAATATGGTTTTTGTGACCCCTTTTTTCGTCTCAATTTAGTCGCAAAAACAAAAAATATAACTATTTTGCGATGACAAAAAAAGATCACTAAAATCTCGTCGCAAAGTAAAAATCATTGCAAAATGGTCTCAGTTTTGAGATGATTATGAGACAACGTATAACGTGGCTAATTTGCCATGATTTTAAGACATTCTATCTCGTTTTAGTTTTGAGACGATTTTAAGACACCATTTGTCGTGGCTAATTTACCACGATTTAAAGACTACGTTTATAATCTTAAATTTGCGACGAATTTAAGACTATATAACTCGTAACAAAATTGTGGCTAAAATATGTCGTCGCAAATGAGTCTTAAAATTTAGGACGATAATGAGACTACATTTTGTGACGAAAATGTGACGACCAAACAAATTAGGACGACTTTGTGATATAATGTATTCGTTGCAAAAAGAGAATTTTTTTTAAAAATTAAATGATTTAATATTCGTAAAAATAAATTCAATAATTAAAACAGAATCTCAATTAATAATAAAGGTAGGAAACCCAATAGTTATAGTAAAATCATCAAGAAAAAGAAAAAACGACATTTATTCATACAAACATGAAAATCTAATCGTCCACATGACTACAGAAACGAGTAACACAAATCTAAAAAAGGTCTGATTAAAGTCATACATATATGGAGGAGATCCGTTAGGTGCACTTGATTGAGGATCACGTGATTGCGGGACATGTGACGGAGTTTGTGCAGGCAAGGATGAGCCAGCCATCCGATTCTGGAATTGGGGATCTTGGCTTTGGATCCAGTTGACAACCTCCGACAAAGATAGCTGCGTTGCAATGCAATGCAGACTTCATCTCATTCAAAGCCGACTGCATCTCAGTCAAAGAAGACAGTGCGTGGAGATGTCGGTTAAATTCAGCCTCGTGTAGCTAGACGTACCTTGACTGTTGGTTTTCCCGTAAATACACTCCATACTGCCAAGACCATAAGGATTCCCCCATTTGTTGCGGATACATGAATACAAAAATACATGCATTTAGGAAGTTATTTCTATATCAAATATTGTTTAAAAATGTAAGTACTTTATACCGGTAGAAAAATGGCGTTTAGCTCATCCGTCGTTAGTCGAAGCGGTTCCGAACCCTCTCCTTCTTGAGTTCCTATTATCTGAGATAGTCTATCCTCCATGTTCTTCTCAAAATCCTTGCATATTTTCTTTGCCTTCATATCTACATACGTTCCATCTGATCGAGTATGAGTCTTCTGGAAAACCTCACCAATAGATACATGCCTACCTATTTGTTCCTCCTAAGTTATAATAAAACATATTAGTAAAACTTACATTATTAGTAATTACAAATATTTGAATTTTAAATTTACTATGACGTACCATCTCTCCATGTATACGTCCATATGATTTTTGCCCCGATAAATGTTTGTGTATACCTAATCCGCCACGCTCTGAGTTTCTTGAGTTAGATGCACTGCTGCTCTTTGATTGCGCTTCCTCGGTTTTCCAATAAGTGCACATTATCGCCCAAACCTCTTCTCCAATCCACAGAGGTTGCTCCTTACCTCTAACTTGACTCACCATCCCTTTCATCCTTCGTCCACATACGTTTTCAAACTCTCCCTTAACTACCGGTGTAAGTATTGGATCCCAATTATAACGACGTTGTGAACATGTTTTAGTAGTTAAAAATAATGCCAAAAGTAGAACACAATCAATATTGTAAATGAGATATATAATACTTACCGCAAAATCGATAAAGTATTGATCTCGTTTCCTTGGGGGTGTGGCTCTCCAATTATAATATGGACCGTCGAACTTTTTCTTCAAAATTTTAGAGATAACACGGGCTAATTTTTCTCCATCACGGACGAACCTAAAAAAATAAATAAAACAGAAATAAATATATAATAATATTAACTCAAATTAAAACCAAATTAAAACCAAATTCTTACCATATTGTTCTTTGTATTCGCCTAGGATCCAACCGTGTTAAAAACTCATCTCGACCAGGCATAATCAATGACTCCTCTAATGTCATGATATGGTCCGACACCGAATTTTCTGGAACCGCGTTTGCAGCTTGGGGCTCCTGTGCCACCTCCGGGAAAACTTCGGGGAGTTCATCAATTGGGGGTGGCAAATGCTGACGGTCTTCGTGGATTCTTGTAGACGAACTTGCCATAATTCTGGTAGATTGAGACGCACGTCCATGAATGGATGAAGGTGAAGGCGCTCCACCAACGGGAGATGAGGCTCCAACTCCGTGAGAAGAAGTTGATGTAGATGCTCTACCTCGACCACGTCCATGAACACTTTTCCCAACACTAGACATCCTGAAACATTTATAAACATATAAAAATCAAATAGATGTTTTAACATTGATAAAATCCAAATATAATAATGAAAGTTTGAATCCATAAAAAAATTAGAAAAATGCTAATTATAAGTTAAAATGTTAAAAGTATTTAATAAAGTTTAAATGTATCTAATAATGAGTTTTATTAATTGATAACTTTAAAAACTTTTAGTAATATTTTAATTACTCCAAACATTTGAATTAATTATAAAATAATTACTATAGTATGTAATAAATTTACTAAAAGACTTGTTTGGAATAATAACTATAGTATATAATAATATAGTATTTAATACTATAAATTATAAAATAATTACTATAGTATGTAATAAATTATAAAATAGTTATTATAATATATGTAATATTACAAATTTAGTATAGTATGTAATAATAACTATATTATGTAATAAATAATCAAATAATTAATATAGTATGTAATAAATGTTTTTGAAAAATGCTAATTATAACTTAAAATGTAAATAATATTTAATAAAGTTTAAATTGATCTAATAATAATTATTACTTAATGATAACTCTAAAAAAGTTTAGTAATATATTTAGTTACTTCAAAAAATTTGAATTAATTATAAAATGGCTCATTCCAAAACAATTCCTATAAACAATTTCTCCGAAATTAGAGATCCTAAAACCCTAATTAAACACTAAACTCCCTCATCAAATTCTTTTGAGCATCAAAAATGATATCTTTTGCCCTATAACTTCAAGAAATTTGGGTTTTTGGTAAGAAGGATGTTCTAAACTAGATTTCATCAAATATCTACACCCAAATCAAACATACAATTGGTTCACAAAACTAGTTTGTAAAAGAAAGAGATGAAATATGCAAACTTTGAGGAAATAGGAAGTTGGAGATGTGAAATGGTGGCGATGACGACGGTGAAAGTCGGCGGTGAAGGAGGTTCGGCGGTGACGACTGGTGTAAACGGCGGTTGAAGTCGGCGACGACGAGGAACGGCGGATCTTGGATGGCGGTTGATGTTGACGTCTCCGGTGGTAAATCTAAAAATTTGGTAAGTATAACTTCTTCTTCTACGAAAGAGAAGATAAATAGGGGAAAAGAGTTTGCTACCAATTTGCGACTAAAATATAGTCACAATATATATTTATTACGTGGCAAATTGGTTGCAATTTTACCATCAATTTGCCACAATTCTGTAAAAAAAAATTAAGGTTTTGGCAACCTCTGGAATTCGAACTTAGGTTGCATGGTCATTGGCATTTAGAGATACGGGGCACACGACCACTGTGCCATTGTTTCCCAAACTAATATATATACACACCTTTAAAATTACTTATTGGTTTTCGATATAAGTATTGGTTATATATCCTATGGTAAAACATATATATATATATATAGTTTATAATATCAGATGTTAATAATAAAATTATGCTACAAAAATTATATAATGTATATATAAACATAGTTTTAGTGTTGATCTTAAAGGCTATGTTATTGTGGACTATTAGTGATTTCCCTGCATATGGAAAATTGTCAGGTTGGACAACACACGGTCGGTTATCTTGTCCTATATGTATGGAAGATACAAAGGCATTTTGTAAAACCAAGACATCAATTTTTCTCTTTGTTAAGTTTTATGATGATATGATGTAAGTTTGTATATTATGTTTTTTTCAGAATCTACTAATACTTTAAAAAGTATATCATATGGGATCGCAATAAAGAAGTTAGGTACAACCATCTATGCAGGCGTGACATTAAAAATGTGCCTAAAATATATAAAGTATGTATATATATTAGTTTGGAAAACATAATCACTTAGACAACCGTGGCACAGTGGTCGTGTGCCCCACGTCTTTAAATGCCCATGACCATGCAACCAATTTGCCACCAATATATTTATTTTCTTTATATATTTAGTATATGTACATATTTGTTAACATTTTATATTTCTAATCCATTGTATATAGTTTTCATATATTTATAAGTATATACAGTTGTTGGGTGTCCTGCATCTCTAAATGCCCATGACCATGCAACCTGATTTCGAATTTTATCTTAAAGGCTATGTTATTGTGGACTATTAGTGATTTTCCTGCATATGGTAAGTTGTCAGGTTGGACAACACACGGTCGGTTATCTTGTCCTATATGTATGGAAGATACAAAGGCATTTTGCCTGCCTAATAGTAGGAAGTCGTGTTGGTTTGATTGTCATAGAAGGTTTTTGGATTCAAATCACCCTTTGAGAAAAAATAAAAGGAAACTTTTGAAAGGGAAGCATGCACTGAATGAGGAAGCACCCATATACTATACATGATTACAAATACACGAGAGAATAATGGAAATAAATCCACCTAAAACTAGAGAGTGCGGTGGTAATGGGAATGATCCAAAGAAGCAAGGATGTGGGGAGTGGCATAACTGGCACAAAGAAAACATATTTTGGGAGTTACCTTACTGGAAAGATATAACGTTGCGACATAATATGGACGTTATGCATATAGAGAAGAACTTTTTTGATAACATCATGAATACATTGATGAACGTTAGAGATAGATCAAAGGACAATGTTAAGTCACGTATAGATCTTCAGAAATTTTGTGTCTGTTTTGAATTGCATCTCAACGACAGTGGCAAACTCCTTTTCCAGTATTCAGATTGACAGAAGTCGCTAAAGAAAGGTTATTGTTATGTATTAAGCATAATATCAAATTCTCGGATGGGTACTCTACCGATTTAGCTACTTGTACTGATTTAGATGGTTCTAAATTCTATGGTATGAAAAGTCATGATTGTCACGTATTTATGGGAAGACTATTTCCTTTTATATTTATGGAACTTCTCCCAAGAGATGTACACCTTGCAATATCAGGTAAACGTGGAAGTACACATAGTTTCATTAAGTAATGTACGATTTTTTGCATACTAAACTAACATTTATATAAATACAAGGATGGGTGGATTTTTTAGGGATCTATATACTAGATCTTTGCAACAACATCGTCTTCAACTCATGAAGGAAAATATTGCATTAATACTATGTAATTTGGAGAAGATTTTTTCCTCCTTCCTTGTTCGATGTAATGGAGCACCTTCCGATCCAATTACCTTATGAAGCTAAGCTACGAGGGCCCGTCCAATATAGGTGGATGTATCCATTCGAGAGATTCTTCAAAAATCTGAAAAGCATGGCAAAGAACAAGAGATATGCGGCAGAATCGATTGTTCAGTCAGTCGTATATTAATGATGAAATTTCATATTTTTCAGAGCATTACTTTCAAGCAACCATACGTACAAAACATAGGTTCATTTATATTTACATAATATCATATTAGATATAATAAAAATCTAATCGATGATTAATTTGCAGATCAACCCGATTTGAAGAACCTGAAGTCCCAGCGTATCCTATGTCGGGGTTGCCTGCAATATTTACGCATGCTGGTCGGCCAAGTGGAAAACGAAAAGCAATCTGGTTATCTGATAAAGATTATCAAGCTGCACATGCTTATGTGTTACACAATTATGAATATTTTCACCCCCTTGAGAGGTATTTTTAATGTTTTAAAAGTTATATCTTAACGTATAATTATGAATGTTAATACTTCATGATTCTACGTACCACATATTTTAAACTTGCAGTGTATTTGAACATGAAATTCGTCGTGCGTATCCACATATGTCTAACAATGATGTTTGGAGTAAAAAGGATTTAGAGTTCCATACATGGATAAACTTGTATATATCTTAATCTCATCATTCTAGAAGTAACATAAACTTGTATATATTACACTCATTATTATACATATGTTACGATAATTGTGTAGGTATTGTCAGGGAATCTCTACGAAAACACACGTTTTCCTCAATGGGTAGAAGAAGTTGTTGAAGGACTCATAAACAAAGTAACCATTTGGCCAATTTTTTTTCACGAGAGGATATTTGTTTCATACTCGTCGCCATGGCCAACGTCGATCCACTTGTAACTAATGGTGTATGTGTTAGGGGAGAAAATTATTCAAATTCATCAGATGAAGATGATTTCTACGGAATATTAACAGATACTATGCAGCTTGAGTATCCAGGGCTCATCAATCTTAAGATAACATTGTTTAAATGTGAATAGTATGATCCAACCATTGGTAAGGGAACTCGCAAAAGCAACGGAGGCATAGTTGATGTTCTATCTACTGGTAAATACAACAAGGAAGAACCTTTCATCCTAGGTAATTATGTTAAACTTTATGTTCATTATTCTTAATGGTAGATTAACAGTAACACATAAATGGGATTTGATATGTAAACGTCAATATTTCAGCATCTCAAGCAGAAAAAGTGTGCTATATACCTTATCTGTCCATTCGAGTACAAAGACAAGAATGGCTTCATGTGGTGAAAGTCATTCTGAGGCAAAACATTGTTGGAAACTTAAAAGAAAAAGAAGTTGTAGTGTTGCAACAACCAACCGATGGTGATATTGAAATGACGGAAATTGAAGATCTAGGAGTTCAAACCCTTGCTCAAGGAACATACGAGACTTATGACATTGATGTTGAAGTTGGTGATGACGAGCAAGAAGACGAATGTCAGGAAAATATTTCGTCTTCAGAGGATGATGATGATGATGTTGTTGAAGAAGTATAATTTCCATTTATGTTTGCTGTATCTGTTAAAATTGTGTGTACTTTAAGATTCACTATATAAAATTACAATATTATGCATAAAAGATGACTCGAACCTCCACGGAATTTAGCACGGGATTGTGTAACTAATATATCAAACTTGCAATATTGAGTTAACTCTCTCTACAAATAAAATTGTTAGATTAATTTATAAATACACATATTGGCCATATATATGCATTAAGATAAGTGTTTGCAAACATTCATATGTAGACGTAATAGACATTTAAAAATCATAATATATACCATCAAATAATTGAAGTTGAGTTTAAGTTGTTAGGTGAACTTAAACGTTTCTGTAGATATGTAGGTTTAGAATCTAATTATTTTTTAATTATTCAACAACACGATTACAACATAAATACTCAAATACATAGTTTACATAACATAAATTTAATACTCACGTAAAAATGCAACAAGTCCATCATAGAATTAGGTGAATAATTATTCATTAAAACATATAGTTATAGAAGAGTTTTCATCAAGTACCCTACATATCATCTTCTAAGTAAGAAATAGTCGACATCATTAAAATATCTTCATCTTCATCTTCTGCCAATTTCTCATAATCTCCTTGATTATCATTGCTCATAATCATTTGATTTTTTCCTATTATCTAATACAGAATACATGTAAAATATCAAAAGTTAAGTTTCCCGTTAGCATATTATATACATTCCAACTAAATATTTGTACCTTAACAATATTTTTTGCAGTTATGTTAAGATAACGAGTACTTCCAAGAAACTTACAAACGGAAACCTTGTAAACATAAACAAATAAGTCAGTACTTTCTTCAATGTAGAACACATTACGAAAATGTAAGTAAGAAGATTGTTTATGTTTGGAATAATCAAACCTTTTAAGTATCATCACATCACCGACTCCAAATACTTGTGCATTATCTTCATTCTCTAAAACTTTCCTATGCACTGAAGCGTCAATCGTCCCAGTGGGATCCTTTAGAGTTATCATGGCATCTCCTTGGTAGTTTGGATTGTAATATTGTATCATCACCATGATCTATAAAATTCTTATAATTGTTTAAATACTTTTATTAGTTGCGCATATATATGTTACATGCAAAATACCTTGTTAACTTTCTTCCAACGATTTAATGGACATGTAAATGGTTCTTCTCTTTCCAATTGCTTCGATCCTGAAAACCAAAAGAAATTGAAATGATTAATTTTATGTATTCCTTAAGCATTGTATTCTGGTTAAAAGTAATGTTTACCATAGTTCACAAGGTAATCAATGGCTGACATTCAACGTACTTCATTAAAATCAGTATCATACGGAGCTGGCTATGCAAGAACTTTGCGGACAAGGTCTTGTGTTGTTCAATGTTGTTCACCTTCAGAAGCCACAATATTACGTTCGTTCCTCATACGTTCTCTTGCAATTTGAATAGGTCGAACTGGGCCGGGAATCATATGTCTGACACTTTGAACTGGTTGAGATGAAATTGGAACATGTATGTATGGTACTTCTACACAATTAATGTGTTCTTCAAGTGGACTTGGAAGATCTGTAATGCGATTTCTGGTACTCGATCTGTGATTTGCGTGCCAATACTCATACAGAGTTTGGCTCCGTTCTGGACTATTATTATCATCATTAGACATTGTAAACTTTGTAAATGTTATTTGTTAATTTTGATGTATCTCATATGTGGTATTTCCATCAAATATATAGCAGTTATTATATATATAACTTAAAACATTTTAGTCACATATTTGGGATGATAAGTTTAGTCCCAAAAATTAGGTTCACCTACCATTCTTGCATTTACAATGTGCTTCAACCAACAACATATATATATATATATATAATATTGTTTGTTATATACTTTAAACCATATTTGTTAATTATATTGTCATATATATATATATCCCAATTATAATATATATATATATTATGTTATATAATTATAGTAATTATAGATATCATAAATAAAGATATATATATATATATATTAGTTCGTCGCAAATTGGTTGCCAATTAGCTACCTTTTTGCGACGAATTAGAAAAAAAATATGTGGGTTCTGCAACCTCTAAGACTCACACAATGGTGGATCATGAGGTTTAAAGACGCGGGGCACACGACCAGTGTGACACGGTTGTCTGCGAGATTATTTTTTGAAAACTTATAAATATACTTACAAATATATCGTCGCAAAACCGTAGCAATTTTGCAACGGTTTTGCAACAAATTAGACCAAAATATTAACAATTTTGGTTCATGCAACCTCTGGGATTCGAACATGAGTTGCTTAGTCATGGGGATTTAAAGACGCGGAGCACACGACCACTGTGCCATGGTTGTCTACGAGATTTAGTTTATAAAACTAATATATATATACATTTATAGAATTATTTGCCAAACCGTTGCAAAATTATATTTAATTCTCCAAACTATGGGATTCAACCACATGTTATATAAATATTATAAACCCAATATTTTGGGTTTTACACATGAAAAAGTTTAATTCTCCATTCAAACGCTTATATATATAGTATTATTTTGAAATTTGAATAAAACACACATATATATATATATATTATTTTATAAACCCAAATTTTACATTTCAGCTTCTAAGCTGATTACTTATTCATTACAACATATTTAACAACTCACATATTATTTTTATTTAGCTTACCGCATACTCTCACTAATACAATTAGTGATCACGTTCAAACCATGTGATGCTGACAACATCTGTAATAGTTGTTACGACATTATATGTATATTCTGGCTCAACGTATTCATGTAGAGGGTTTGATGTTATTGATTTGCTATTTCCATAACATCTAGGTTCTCAGGAGGCTCTTCTGGGAGTTGTGTGAAGCCATCATCCATCGCATATCCTTCACCTTGACTCCACTGATCTTCACATACAGATGATATAATGGTTGGGTGTGAAACTCTTTCAGCCGGTTCTTGGATCATTGGTAATAACAATGAATCATTTTGCATCTCTGATTCACTTGAAAAGTGAACCTCCTCATGTTCCCATTTCGCGACAAGTGCTAGCAATTGAGAATCAGAGACATCACCACAACTTAGTGGTAATCATAAACTTCCTTAGATGAGAAATCAAACATATGATTTGTTATTTTTTCTAGTGTACATATAAAATTGATCATGTATATCATATATATATATATGAATTGCGACCAAAATATGACTTATTTCTTACCAAATAGTAACGAGAATATAATGTAGTTAAAAATTGTTACAACTACTTACAAATTAAAACATGTGCAAATATACATATGCATATAAATAACGTAAATGCGACGAATGTAGAGACATATTTGCAACGATTTAATTCCAATTATTAAACATAATTTAGACATTTGAATTTTAAAAATACATTATATGCAGAATTGTTGGAAATTTTTAAAATCAGTTTAGAGATGATTTTTTATTTTTCTCAAAATTTTTAAAATAAATTATTGTCTCCAATTTTTCTTACATTCGTCGCAAATGACGTTTCAATTTTGTCTTAATTATCGTCATAAATTAGTCTTAGATTCGTTGCAAATTTACTACTAATTTGTGATATTTCCATATTGTTGTAATTTTAAGACTAAAATGCGACAAATTTTACTATGTATTAAATTTGTCGCATTTTGGTCACACATTAGTCACAAAAATTTGTGACGACCAAATTTGTCTCTAGTGGTCGTCGCAATTTGCTTCATTTCTTGTAGTGCGAAGATATCAGAAAAAAAAAATATGTCTTCTTAAAGACACTCCAACGCTCTAGCCAGAAGGGTTAACATGATTAGATGAAGAGCTTTCTGAGAAGAAGATGGGGTTACATCCACTTACTAAGGAAATTGGTTTCGAGGCTATTATAAGGCCATTTATGGAGTCTTAGAAGAAAAAATACTAAGGAGCTTAGTGAGAAGATGGATAGGGCCCGTGAGGACTTGTGCCTGTCATTCATTCGCAGTAAGAAACAAACGCTCTCTCTCTCTCTCTCTTATGCCGTTTAAGGCAAGTAAAAGACGACTTTTAGGGCACTAGGTTTCTCGAATTGGGACTTCCCATGAGGGCTGCGACGCCGCCTGATAGGGCACCCGACATGGTGGTCGAACGGCGGGAAGGAGACGACTGTTCTGAATCAACCTCTGCTATCATGGTCCCTGGTTTGGAGGAACATGTCAATGTTGGGGTGATGTAGTTGTTTCTTTTGCAGGTCGGTCACATGACGAGGGAGTGATGGCCGCTCAGTCTTCGATTTCGCTCAAGTCGAAAAAATCCGGTTGTCACTCTGTTCCGCGGATTTCAGTTGGAGTTGGCTCTGTTTCGGAAAAAGTTTCCGAGCAGGTAACAATGTTACCACCAGGCAAGGAGGGGCTGCAGGTATCTCCGAAGGATAGGTCGAAACTCTGGTTTAGTCACAGGCTCTGTTCTTTGCTCAGGCCCAGAGACGAGATCAGAGCATCATCCACAAAACAAAGTTACCGCTGAAAAAACAAAGATTCATGAACCTTCAGGATCACCTCGGAAAAATTCTTGGGCACAGGTTGCGGGCCTTCTATCCAAGTTCGATGTAGAACAGGTTGTTACGGTTCTGCCGGAGATCCTTGAGGCTACTCCACCACTACGGGAGGATTTTTTAGTAGGCCGATTCGCTTCCACAACTCCTCATATAGCAAAAGTCCATGTTATCATAAACAAAATTTAGAACCTAGGAGATAAAACGATAAAGATCGATGTATTTGTTGTGAATGAGACGATGATTAAATTCAGGATTCACAACTCAAACGCAAGAAGTCGAGTTCTATGTCAGTGCTTGTGGAATAAATGTGAGATTCCGATGATCGTCTTGAAATGGACACCAATACTTGAAGAAGTGCAACCCAAACTAACTTTAATGCCAATGTGGGTTAAGTTGATCAATTTTCCGTCAAATGAAAATGATTGGCAAACAGTTTCTCCATCAAACGGCAGAAGCTCGAGTAAGAATAAATTAGTATACGACACGGTTAAAATAGCTACTCCATCATGTTATGAGTTTCTGCGTCTTTCGAAACTGGAACCTGACCTCTCCCAAGTTGTGCATTCGGCAGCGATTTTGTCTCCAAATGCCGGAATTGTTACCACTTCGGCAATTGTAGGTGAAGAGGTACATGTTGCGAAGGCTGTCTCTGATACAGGTCCAAATCCCGGCTTTTTTACAACTTCGAAAATCATAGATGCAGAAGATGAAGGATTGCTCTGGTTCTGTTTCGGGTCCTGATCAGCTCGAAGACACAGGCCTGCTTCTTTCTATTCCTAATATAGCTCTGATCATTCAGTCCTCGCAGAGGGAAATTCAGTGAGAAGACTCCGGAGCCAGAGCTTATCTCCCTCGGACATCTAAGATTCTGAAAACAGGGACTTTGAACAACTCAATGCGATTAACGAAGCTGCTCCGGGTGGCATCAGAAAAAGGAAGAACAACAAGAAACACTAATGTCTGCTTTCTTTTGGAATATTAGAGGGTTGAATAAGAAAAGAAAAATCAATGATTTGTAATTGGATTAAGTCAAAGCTAATGTTGTTTGGAGGGTTGATGGAGACAAGGATTATGTAGAACAAAGCTCCCTGTAGTTGCTTTGTCAGCATTCCCTGACTGGTCTATGGCTTCAAACTATGATCACAATCATCTTGGTAGGATTTGGGTTGTTTGGGACAAGAGAGTGAACCTTCAGATAGTAGCAAAAGCGAACAGATGATATCATGCTCTATTCAAGTGGACCAAGCTCCAAGATTTCTTTGCACCTTTGTTTATGTGTCTAACTTGGATGAGGAGAGGCAACAATTGTGGAGTCAACTCAAGCATCTTCAAAATAATTTGCAGCTGCGTGGAATGTCGTGGCTTTGTCTCATCGACTTTAATGACAACCTGGCTTTTGCGGAGCACTCATGTAACGTATTAACTCCAACTATGAATAGTATGTTGGCTTTTTAAGAGACCGTCAGGGACTTTTCTTTTATGGATATGGCGTTTATGGGTCCACTGTTCACCTGGTGAAACAAGCAAGAATTTGAGCTCATTTGCAAAAAGCTTGATCAAGTGTTGATTAATGATTCATGGTTGCATTATTATCTAAACTCTTATACTAAGTTTGAGGCTGGCGGCTGTTCCGACCATTTGCGTGGCCATGTCCTCCTGTTTGGTAAGTTTATTAGAACCAATAACTCTCTTAAGTTTTCTAACGCTATTTCTAAGGTGTAGGAGTTTAAGCCTATGGTGGAGGAGTATTGGAGCTCTACTATTCCTCTTTTTCTCTCTACTTCTTCTTTATACAGGTTCTTGAAAAAGCTAAAACATCTCTAGCCGTTAATTCGGAAATCTTAGTCAGATAATGCTCCACCATCTATCTAGACGGGTGGATGAAGCTTATGAGGAACTTTGCTCTTGTCAAAGTACAAACCTTTCCCAGCCATCTACAACTACTAGCACCGCCGAAGCTCTAGCTTTCACTAGATGGGACCATGCGACGCACTGGGAGGAGAGTTTCCTTAGAAAAAGGCCAAGTTACACTGGTTGGACGTGGGAGACAAAAACAACTATTTTTTCCATAATACGGCTAAAGAGCGGCAAGCACAGAACATGATAAGAGAAATTGTCAACCAAGAGGGGGTCTCCCTGACTATTACGGAGGACATAAAAACTGAGGCCGTCAGGTATTTTAGTACCATCTTTACTCACCTTCCTATGGATTTTACAGGGGCTACGGTAGCAGAGTTGAAAAACCTCTTTACATTCTGCTGCTTTGTCGAGGAGAAAAAGATGCTGGTTTCCGAGGTTACGGATGAAGAGATCACAAGGGTTTTATTCTCAATGCCTTCAAACAAGTTCCCAGGTCTGGATGGCTATATAATAGAGTTTTATAAAGCGACATGGCCTATTGTCGGAAAAGATTTAATCATTGCGGTAAAGTTTGTTTTACTCATGGCTTCCTTCCAAAGGGTATCAATTCTACCATTCTAGCTCTCATCCCTAAAAAGGCGGACTCTACGACAATGAAGGATTACTGTTTTATCTCGTGCTACAATGTTCTCTATAAGGTTATATCAAAGGTTCTTGTTAATCATCTCAAGAGGATTCTGAATGGGTTTATTGCTCCAAATCAATCTGCATTTATTAAATACTGATATCTTATGGAAAACATTCTTATAGCTTCAGAACTGGTACAGGACTATCATAAAGATACTATAGCTGCTCTTTGTGCTCTAAAGATTGATATTTCCAAGGCTTTCGACTCGTTCCAATGGCCTTTTCTGTTGGAAGTTCTCACTGTCCTCCGTCTTCCATCCGTCTTTATTCATAAACTCAAGCTTTGTGTTAATAATCCATCCTTCTCGGTCCAAGTAAATGGGAAGCTAGATGGGTTCTTCTAGAGCACGAGAGGTTTACGACCCGGGTACTCTCTATCTCTTTATCTTTTTGTCATTTGTATGAATGTTATATCTTTGATGTTAAATAACGCAGTGAATGCAGGGAAGTTTGGCTATCACCCCGAATGTCGTTCTTTGAATGTTACTCACCTCTGTTTTGCAGATGATATAATGACTTTCTCATACGGGAAGCCAAGATCAATTACGGAAATCTTAGACGTATTACATGACTTTGACAGGGTCTCTAGTTTACAGATAAGCCCCGAGTAGTCTACCTTATTTCTTGCAGGTGTTTCACAATAGCAGCGTTCTGCTATAGCTTCTCGATTTGCTCTGGATATGTGGTCTCTCCCGGTAAAATACTTGGGACTTCCTCTCATCACCAAGATCATGTTAAAGATGGACTTCCAACCCCTAATCGACAAAATACGGTCCCGAATACAATCCTGGAAGCATCGTTTCGTCTCCTTTGCAAGTAGATTTAAGCTTCTCACTTTGGTTATTGCAAGTCTAATGAATTTCTGGATTGCTGTTTTCTGTTTGCCTAGTACTTGTATTAGAGAAATTGAGAGGATTAGCTCGGCGTTCCTTTGGTCAGGGCCTGATTTAAACCCTTGTAAGTCTAAAATGGCTTAGACGGATGTCTGTCGGCCAAAGAAAGAAGGTGGTTTGGGAATAAAGTCTCTTGCATAAACAAATAATGTTAGTTGCTATAAGCTATTTGGTGGATTGTTTTAGCGAGATCTTCACTGTGGGTAAATTGGATAAAGAAGAATTTGATCCAAGCTGGTTCCTTTTGGTAGTAAGTATGAATTCAACGACATGTTCCTGGATTTGGCAGAAGCTCATTAAATACATAGATCAGGCAAAGAGTTACCATAGAGTGAAGGTGAAGAATTGTACTAAATGTTCCTTTTGCTTTGATGACTGGTCTTCTTTGGGTAAGCTTCATGAGCTTTTGGGAGATAGGGAATGCATTGATACGGGGATCAAGCTTTCAGCTATGTTGGCTAAGGTCTTTGATACTCATAGGAAGCGGAGAAGGCATGGCTCCGTTCTTAATAGCATCGAGGAGGAGATTGAAAAGCTTATGTCTAATCGGATATCTGACCCAAACCTTCAGCTTTGGCGTCACAAGCCTAATGTTTTCAAGCAAGGTTTCTATTCAAAAAACACTTGGAACCAGCTGGTACCGAGGAGTGTGGTTCCCTTCGGCGACTCTAAAATACTCCTTTATAGTTTGGCTAGCAATTCAGAACAGGTTGTCAACGGATGATCGAATGCTTCTTTGGAATCAAGGGGGGGGGGGAACTTGAGATGCGGTTTTTGTAACTAGATTTTAGAATCTCATGATCATCTTTTCTTTAATTGCATGTTTACTTCTTCAATCTGGAATAAGCTATCATTGGGGATCCTACAACAACGGTATACTTTTCACTTTGACTGCATTGTTAATCTCATATTTGACTCGGCTTTAGGAGGTACACACAGGTTTCTTTTGAGGTACGTCTTTCAAGCAATGGTTTGTGTTATCCAGAAGGAGCAAAATAGGAGACGTCATAGTGAGCAGCCTAAAGATCGGGGTCTCCTCATCAAAGAAATTGATAGAATTATGCGAAATCGGATTTCAATTCTCAAGATGCAAGGGAAGTATTTGGACGGCTGGAAATTTGGTTTAGCTTCATGGTGCGTTGAAATTAATCTTTTTCAGACATTTTAGTTTTGAATTAAGTTTTTATCTCTTCTTCTCTTCATCTCTTTGGGACATGATGGTATTATTTTTTCCAACTCCGATTTTGTCCCGATTGGTTTTTCCGAGGTCGGGTTTTAACGAGGCCATCATCCCCAATTATTTTGAGCATCCTTCTCTCCTCTTCTTTTTTGATTAACATTCAAACTACAGATCACAGTTGTAGATTTTCTTGAATATAATTTTACATAATATTCAAAAAAAAGATGGATAGAATGTTCAGTAACCTCAGTTACAATTATGATTCTATTGTTGCTCATGTCCAAAAGTTAGATGTTCAAGTTGCTCAAACATCATAAGTTGTCAAGAAGCAAAACGAGGTAAACTCAAAAGCTTTTATCAATGTTTTCTCTTCTAAGGAAAAAGAGAACGTCTCTTGAAGTACTCATCTTAAAGTACTCATGTAGATGGTGACCTAAAGATGAGCCCAATACCAGAAATTGATCCTTGGTTAATCAAGGAAGTTCATGAGGAAGAAGTCGAACCAGAACTATCACAGAAGATCAATGATACTTGGAGATTCTTAGCCATGACATGTATCAATAGAAAGATGAAAGATTGCATATGTGATACAGGAGGCAATCTTAACATCATGTATGTGGCTTTAGCAAGAGATAGTGGCGTATCATAAGATATGAAATGCCCAAGAGTACTCGTACATTATGCAGATTCATCTTGTGCGGAACCTTCTCCATTCGTTGGAAACGTGAGAGGTAATATTGGAGGAAGCTATTTCCCTGTAGACTTCCAGCTCATGGAGTGTTATGGCTGCAGAACAAAACAAATCATACTTATACCCCATTCTTAGCAACAGTTGGAGCTTTGATTTGAACCGAAAGATGTCTTTCACAAAAGTTAGTGATCAAGATTTCTATCTACTCTTGAATAGTAAGTCAGTACCAGTGGTTACAAATTTGAAGTTTTGGAAACCCCCTTATGCTTCAATATACTAGAGAAATCTAAGAGAAAGAGGAGATCAATTATCTTTCCAGAAGATGATGCAATACCATCAAAAGTGAAGAATCAAGATGCCCAAAAAGAGGTACAGTCTGTCTTGATCCCTACTAAGGACGTGAATGAAGTAAAAAAGAAACCAAAGAACGTGCCTAAGTCATATGAAAAGGTTCGTATCTTATTGCCCAAAGAGATGGATGAAAAAGAAGACGTAACCGAGAAGAAGCTTGAGAACACTCTAAGACTTTTTCCTGAGAGCTTTAATATTTAAATGCAAGATTAGAAACAAGCTTGAAGAGCTTAAGACACCCCTGACCTTCCAATTCATGAGGGAGACGAAGCTAAAGGAACAAAAATTCCTAAGTGGTACCATCTCAAGTCTAAACCTTAAAGGGGTCGAGCTAATGACTTTTTAAACGATCAATGTGTGGGAGGCAACCAACAAAGTTTTTAATTATGATTTTAATTTTATGAGTCTATTAGATGTATAAATGTTTTTTTAGAAAATTTTAAATAAAAAAATACAAAGAAAATGGTGAAAGATGAAGAACGGACGGAAAGAGCTACAGAAACTAGACATCGGGCAAGCAACTTGGCCAAGGACTCATCTGAGGCCTTAACCTCAGCATGTGATTGATCTTCTTTGGCCCAATGCACTCTATACCAAGACCAAATCTTAAAAGCATCCAAAGTCACGTTCCTTAGTCAAGAACCTCATCCCTCGGTCCAAAGAAACAAGTGCCCAAGGTTTGGTCCTTCCTATCAGCATAAGCTTCATCCCTCGATCCACGATGTCTCCCTTCGCCCCGAGGTACACTAGCCCAAAGGAATGCTCATTTTCGTCCCAAACTCACCAAAGCCTTGGTCAAGCAACTCGGTTGAGACCTCTAGCCCAAGGCCACCAAGGTAAGTGTTCCCAAATCTGATTTTACCCTCTATAAACCGATTGTAACCAAAACCAAACCAATTTGAACCAAAATTGTTACCTACAAACCATGAAAGTCGATTCTAAACGCAAGAAAAGGATTTTTTTGTTTATCTAAAAACATTATTCTTAATCTCTTACACTTGGAGCATATCATTATCATCACAAATCCTCATCCAAAACCAAGGTACGAATCTTGGAACATATTATTATCTTTCAAATTAGTTTGTTTCAAAAGTTTTAGCTTATACAACCTCTACAACCTCATTATCATCACTAGTCCTCATCCAAAACCAATGTATGTTCTATAAAAAGCCAATTTTATTTTGATTTCAAGTTTATCCAATTTCTAAATTTCTCATGGATTTGACTAATTCTTGTTAGATTCTTAGAGAAATCCCTTAAATAAACTTGTTTCATCATGGGTATTGCATAACTTTTAAGTATTAAGCATGATTATGACTTAAATTTTATTTTGGAAATACGCTATTTACGTGGTCATCATAAAAACGAATTTGGCCTATTCGTGTATAGTTTATGCATTCATTGAACTTTTTTTTACCATGTATGCTTGATTCTTAACATTCTAGAAACTTCATTTCAAGTTTTTGAATTTTTTTGTGAAGCATGAATAGTGAATCCGAAAATTGCATAAGGGTTGGAGAAGCTTAGATTTGATGTTAGTTATTCATTCACAATGCTTTAATGAGTTTCAATATGCACCTATTTCATCATGAGAGCATGATTAAATCTTTATCTTTGATTTTGAAATTTCAAGACACTAATTTTTCCTTAAGAACTTGATATTTTTTAGGATTTCAATGGATGGTCCAAGGAGATCCACAAGGCTACATAGAGAACACATTCCCACAATCCCACAGACAAGAAGAAGCCAAAATCAAAGCAAGAAAAGGCATGGAAAAGACATTGTTGAAGATAGTAAGGAAACACTGAGTTATCAAATTCGAGATGAAGAAGATGAGGTGGATGATGCACAAACTCGGCTTATACCGATATATCAAACGATTAAAAAATCTTCTGCATCAAAGCTAAATCCTAAATCTGGATGCCTAAGAAGATCTAGAGATGAGATGAAATCGGTTGGCCTGGACATTATCAAAGATTTTTGACTATGAAGAAGCTTTCAAGTATCTTAAGATAATACCCACACTTAAGATCGATGAGCATACACTTGATGCTCTAGAAACAAGAAAGGGATGTTGAATGGTATTTGGAAGCATTGGAGTTGAAGACATTCAAAAGGATGTCGTTTCCCATGTATGAGAAGCTACCCCGATAATTCCTCAAAACTGTCACTCTAACTTACCCAAACAAGAGGCCAATATATGCTAAGTAAGGAGTCCTTACATTATTACATTGGTGAAGCCTCTTACTCAAACACGATCAAGAGGATTTGTGAGATGTTTGGATTGTTTTGTTATAGCAAGACTTCTTTCAAGTAAGGTGATGAGAACTATGAAGTGTGGAACTAATTTTCTAACAAAAGATTAAACATTGGGAATTCTAAGACCACAAAGATCACGCACCCAACTAGGTCTGGGCAAAAATACTGGACCTGGAAAATCCGGACTGAATTAAACCGAAAAATGGATTTAATAGTATTCAGGTACGGTTAAATAACTGATTGGATTTTACATAAATTTCAATTAGGTATAGATTTGGTTCGGGTATTACCCGATACCCGATTAGTACCCAAAAGAAAAAACACAATTATATACCCTAACAATACCTTTCCTTTATTGAGGTTTGATATATACGTAATTGAGTCGTCTTCCTCATCGAGGCTCGATATATCATACATGTGTAATCGATTCATCTTCATCAAGCCAAAATTAAGAAAGATTGCTTAATAAACCTAATCAGTAAAGCTTGATCCATTCTCAACCTCTCTAGAATCTGCTTTTGTGGCTTTGATAAATCATTCTCCTCCTTCTCTGGTTTTGACTCAATTCACTTCCAGAAATCATTTCCAGGTAATTTTTCGAACTCGAAATCGTCTTCTCCTTTCAGTTTTCGAATGGCACGAATTGTTCTTCTACTTTCAATTATAGATACTTGAATCCGTCTTCTCTTTCAAGTTTCAACTTTCAATTATCGAATGCTTGAGCTTTGAGTCTTGAATTTTGTTGAAATCTTGACTTGAATTTGAATATCTTTAAGGATTAATGCTTGAATTTGAATAGCTTTAAGCACAATCTGGGTTCAGCTCTCTTTTATCTTGTGAACCAGTCATTAGCTGTAGCAATTAAAGCCGGTGGCTTTTTGTTATCTTCTCTTGATTTGATATCTTTTATATGAACATCTATTTCCTCACCATTCAATATGTGTTATTTTTTCTTTATAAAGGCTTTTGTATCATATGAACCTCTGAGTTGAATTGGAGGTTTAAAGAAAGGATTGATTGCCAAATAACCTGTCTCAAGAAAGTAGTCTTTATGTTTATTGCTTAATCATGTTAGAAAATTTTATCTCTTGCTCTCGTTTACTTTTCTCACTCAGTATTGGTTTTAACTATTTCTTGATTGATTTGGTATTGATGGATTGGTTGGATGAAACTTGATTTTTATGATCTCTAAGTTGATAAATATTTGTATATTTGCTTTTCAATGTTACAGATGGATTTGGTATTGATGGATTGGTTGGATGAAACTTGATTTTTATGATCTCTAAGTTGATAAATATTTGTATATTTGCTTTTCAATGTTACAGATGGATTCTTCCACACCAGATCTAGAAATGGCAGAGGATGTTAGGTCTCCTAAGAATGCTAGTGTAACTGAAAATAAGAGGAAAGTGTCTAAAAGCAAAAGGAAAGAGAGAGATTTAAAACCTTCTAATAATCCAGTCGTCAAGGTCATATGTGTGGGATCATTTTCCATACTTTGTGAATAACAAAGACAAATGCATATGTCATCACTGTGGAAAATTCATGAAATGTATGGTACTTCAAATATGGGATAACATCTTCAAATTGCATGCAAGAAATACCAGGAACACGAGGAACTTAAAGGGAAACAAAGGTTAAATCATGAAGGTCAAGATTGAATAAATTTGGAAAAGTTTCAGAAGATTTTTTCAGAAAGGCTAGTAATGAGTTACTTGTTCTAGGAGAGCTACCACTGTCATTCATTGAGAGTTTGGCATGAAAATACTTTTGCAGTTGCATGAAGCTTTACAAGCCTCATTCTAGAAGAACAATAACTAGAGATATTGTTCAACTATATGCAAACAAGAAAGCATAATTGATGAGTATGCTTGGTAAGCAAAAGGTTTATATTACCACTGATATATGGGTTGCCCCAACAATGGCTGTTTGTTACATGGTGAGTACATCACACTACATTGATGCAATGTGGCGACTAAAAAAGCTCATCATTGGGTTTATGAACGTCCCAGATCATAAAAGATATACTATATCATCGGTTCTTGTAGAGTGTTTGGCTGAATGGGGAATATAGAAGGTGTTTACCATCATAGTTGACAATGCTACTGCCAACTCTTTAGCTCTCAAGATGTTTAAGGACAGATTCAAAAAGCGGGAAATAATGGTTTGATTTTAGGTGGTGAGTATTTGCATACGAGGTGTGCTGCTTTCATTATTAATTTAGATGTTAAGAATAGTATACATGAAGTTAGGGCAAAGGTGGAAGATTTTCGTAATGGTGTGACTTATGTGAGATCTTCTACTTCTAGAGTGAATTCCTTTCAGTTACGAGTAGACAATGGTAAGATGACTAGAGGTAATTTGTCTCTAGATTGCAAAACTCATTGGAACTCTACTTATGTAATGTTAACCAGAGATTTGAAGTTCAAGATGGCTTTTGATAAGATGGAAACAAAAGACAAATTGCATAATGATTATTTTGAGGAGAAAGTTGACGAAAAAGATTTGGACCGCCAACTAAGGATGATTGGAAAGCAATTGAAAGATTTGGTAAAAAATTTCGAATATGTTACAATTTGACTTTGGTGATTTCTGCCTCTAATTTGTTTAGCTCCTCTAAGTGTTATGTTGATATTTGCACTATTGAGAGAAACCTAATCTCATTTAGTTAAAATCTTGGTAAAGAGTTGCGCATCAAGGCTAATTTATGAGAATAAAGTTTGACAAATATTGGGAAGGCTTGATGGAGATTAACATAATGTTGATTATTGCTAGTGTCTTCGACCCAAGGAATAAAATGCAGTTTGCTACATTGTGTTTAAGAAGCTTTATGGCAAGGACAATGCATAATATAGAGAGGTTCATTATTCATTCTCTCAAGTTTGGAAAGCGTCTTTTTGAAGAATATAGTTTTGTTTTCAGCAAATCAAGGGATGTTGGGACACATTCTCAGTCAATGGGTACATTATCTCAAAGTGAGCATGTTTTAGGAGACATAATGGATTTAGATGATGATATTGTTGATTATGAAAGAATGGAGTTTGTTTACAAAGATATAGTTGATGGTTTAGGACTTCAAGAAGCAAGAAATGAGCTAGAGCTTTATCTGAATGAAAAAGTTGAAAATCCAAATAGTAATATGCTAGTAATTGAGTATGATGTCTTAGGATGGTGGAGGGCCAATAAGTCGAAGTATCCTATTCTAGCTGAGATATCTAGATATGTACTTGCAATGTAAGTGTCTTCTGTTGCATCTGAATCTGCCTTTAGCACAAGTGATCGTGTCCTAGACCCATATCGGAGTTGCCTAACTATTATATGATTGAAGTCTTGATGTGCACAGAGCAATGTTTGAAATGTTCTATTCAGTTAAATGAAAAGGATACAGTTATCACAAACAAGCAACTCCTTGATGAAATACAATTACAAGGTTGAAAGGGTAACTTTATGTCCTTATAAATATGTTTCTATTTCTTCTCAAGAGTGTTAAATTGTTAACTTTATCTTTTTATGTCTTCTTTAGAGTTTTAGAGTTGCTAGATGGAAAGTGGAAACAACTAAGCTCTTGGAATTGGAGATTCATAAAATACAAGGTATGTATAAGAATCAGACTTCCATATATTTAGTCATAGTTCTACATTTCTACTTCTTTCTTTCTTAGTTCTAATTCTTACTTCTTAGTTATTAGATTGTTACGTAGCAATATATGAGTTATGTTTATCTATGAGTTATATGCTCAGCAAATGCAAATATATAAGTAATAAGTCATGCTAAATGAAACTGCTCAAGTTACTTGATTATGTGTGTCTCCCAAGTGCTTTCGTGTGAGCGTGTTGGTTCTTACTTGTGCAAGTACGCTCAGTATGCGTAGGAACAGCCATAGTTCAGGCATGTATGGATTGATAATCAGAGCTTCTCACATGTTTGATTTACTATGTCAAATTAATGACATTAGACTTTCTCTTTGCAGTTTGCACTTTTGAAGTTTTAAGTTTGAACTATGTTTATGTTTTGGTCCTTTTTGTCATTTTATTTCTTTCACTTCCGAACAATTGTTATCTTTTGTATCTCAGCATGTTCTTGGATATTTGAAATTGTGTTTGGTCTTTAGAAAGTGATTCAAACTATTTTTATTTAGGAATTTTAGTTTTGATGTATTGTTTTGTCTCAGATTTGAATCGGGGAATATTAATTAAGTTCATGTTTTTGGGTGATATTAGGTGTAAAATAACTTATCTGAACCGGAACCAAAAATTACTTGATGATTCATCTGTTCCCATAAAAAATACTCTAAACCAAACCGAACCGAGAGATACTCGAACCAAACTGAACCAATTTTTATATACCCAAATTACCTGATACCCAAATAGTAGGACCCAAACCCGAACGGGTACCTGAATGCCCAGGCCTACACCCAACAGTGGGTAAATGCACCAGTTACTAGCTTAAGTGATTTTTAGTAGGAATAACTATATTATGGTGAAGAGAGATGTGTTCTCTATATCATGTTTGAGTATATCACTTTTTCAGTTGAAGAATATTTCAAAATTCATAACACTTGATGATTGTTTAATGGGTTTATTCATATGATTGTCATCTTTTCTTTTTCTCAATGCATAACTACTTTACCGCGCATTTAGTAAGCTGGTCCTAGGAAATAGAAAGTGATGTATCTATATTGTCTGAACTAGTATTTGATGAGCAGTGCGTTGTAACCAACAAAAATTGAGTTGCAGAGTATTGTGAACTTTATCATAACTTAATCGATTAAGAAATTTTTACATCTTACAATAACAAATGAAATATGAGTCTATTGATATGTTAAGCATAGTGATTGGTGCCACGTATATGATCATGGAAAGCATTAAGGACAAGGAAGCATCAAAGGAAGCATTTGAGGGTTTAAGCGGACCGATGACAAGCGAAAGTGCCAAGCTACTCAAGGAAGTGCTCATGGGATTTATTCAACACATAAAGGGTTCAATGCTTAAGGAATATAAGCACTGAGACACCTTGATCTCTACAAAAGCAACGATGAGTTCAAATTGCTAGATAGGCTTGTGATAAAGGCCTTGTACTCTTTTCCTTATCTTTGGTTTTGTTTCGTTTAATTTTCCAAAGAAAGATTTTAATGAGGCAAACCTTGTTTCTCATCGTCTAACCCATTAAGCATTTGTTCAAGTTCATCACAACCCATTTAAATGAGAAGACGAATCCAACAAGAGGAGATGCATCAACTATTTAAGAGGAGATGCATCAACTATTCAAGAGGAGATGAATTTACTTGGACTTTGAAGATTTCGGAGTGTTCTCATTTAGATCTCTAGATTCATTTTATTCTAGTCAAAACTCATTAAGTATTTGTTTTAAGTCTTTATTCTTGATTCATTTCCTTTTTGGCCGCCTAGAGTCTCTTTATAAACTCGGCCAAAAAGAATGATCAAACACACATCTTTTTAATCAAACAACTTTTTTTTCTATATGAAACTCTTTTGTTCCTTATGGAACTCTTTTAATTCCGTCTTGGTGCGTCATATCCAAGGGATTCATTCGGGAATATCAAACGTAGTGCACAACGTTTGTGTGACCTTTCTATCGTCCAAGATACTAGAAAATTTCAAGCAAGAGGACTAGTGTTCGGTTTATACATCTTCGTTACACACCTCTCTTTTGTCAGTGACTCCACCGCCTATTTTGTTGAAGAGTTCAAGCCAAGGGGTTGGGGTTTGTTTTATACACTATCTTCTTGAGTCATACACGCCTTCATCGAACCAAAGATTATCCGATCGGTTTTGAGTGATTTTCCCTTTAGGGATTCCGCATCATCGATAATGAAAAGATTATACCTTCGTTTTTAGAATTCTATACTATTCGAACCCCTAAGCATAACATCATTTACTTGTTGCATGTTTCCTACAATTGTCTAGAAAACCTAACACTCTCTTATTGCTTATTTACTTTTTCTGTTCACCAACGAAAACTTTTGTTTTGTTCTACCTTGATTGACATCTTCTTCTTTTGTGAACAATATGTAAAATTATATTCAAAGAAAACTTTTTTACATCAAGTGCAACTGTTTTTTTACCTTGTTTAGAAATAGAATAAAAGCTCTAAGAATGAAAATCGATAAGTGGGTGCCTCGTTAAAACCCAAAAGTGGAAAACCCATTTGACCCAAAATTAGTTTTGGGAAAAAAGTACACATCACTATCGAAAGAGCTAAACAAATACAGAAAAACAGAAAAACATCGAAAAATTAAACAAAACAACAAGCTCTAAGCTCTGGAGGCAATCCAAAACTACTGCCCCCTCGCATGAGTCCCCAAAGTTGAAAGATGATTCTGGATTGTCCTTCCTGACTTTCAACTTAATTATGGGAGTTGACAGCCACCATGTCTCCGTTGATTACATTCCCGCCATAAAAGATAGACAAAACCTTGGAAAACATACCTCAAGATGAACGGTTTTAATCCCCTACTTATGGAAGCCAACACTGCTGAAATAATGTCTTGAAATAGATAAGTATACCTTTGTTGGAGCAGACTGATAGTGAGATTGTGCCAAATCTACATGGTAAAAGGGCAAGAGAAAAATAGATGGTCCTGGGTTTCCATGGAGCCCGAGCAAAACCCACAAGCTGATGAATAGTATAATTCCAAACTAGCATTCGATTGCCCGTAGATAATCTATAAAGAGCAACCAACCATATAATGAAAGAGAACTTCGGTGTAGAATGTCAAACAAATTTATAACAATGCTTTTCGGAAGAGATAGTTCTAACCTGGTTGCATCTACATCCGAAGTAACACAGTCCTTTAGCCTTTTGATTTTATCCTCAATCTGAGAGAGGATGGGATAGCGTCGACACCTTGGTCTATGATTCTCAAAAACATCAGCCAAATTATCTGAAATCTTGATTCCCATATCAATGCAACCATGATCCCCCAGCAGATCAAAGAAATTACCTAAAGAGCACCAATTATCAAACCAAAATGAAGTATGGGAACCATTCCTTACCTCCACTTTATGGAACTTCTTTGCTGACTCACGATACTTAATAAATTTCCTATACATCCACAAGCCATCACTCGTATTTGGCTTTACCGACCAAAAGGATCATCTCCTTATCAAGTTCTTCTTTATATAGTGAACCCATAAAGAGGCCTTAGAGGAAATAAACCTCCATATCAATTTAAAATAGTTCACCTTGTTTGCTTCCGCTAAAGATTTCAGGCCAATACCCCCGTCTAATTTTGGTTTACAAATATCAGTCCAAACTACTTTAGCTTTCCTTGTGTTTAAACCTGGCCCAAACCAAAGAGAGGAAACGATTCTTCCAAAATCTAATTCGAACACGAATTTTTTCAATAAGAAGTTGATAATCAGAGCTACACATTCTTCTTGTCAGCAAAGGCAGCCCCAAATATTTTACTCACAGAGTTCCAATGTTAAAAGGATAACCAGAGAGTCGTGCTCGTGCTACAATGGAGATCCCAGTGATAAATAACAATGTTTTCACCAAGATAATTTTCAAACCAGTGATGCAAGCAAAATCATCAAAAACAGCTAGAATATCTTCAATGGAACAGGGCTGTCCATCTGCAAAGACCATAATGTCGTCTGCAAAACATAAATAGGTAATGTTCAAGATTTTTCACCCCAGATGATAACCAACTCTCCCCTCTATAGTTTCCTTGTCTAAAATTTTAGATAAGAGGTTCATACAAATGAAAAAGAAATAAGGAGAGAGAGAACAACATTGGTGCGGCCCCTACTCACTCCTAAAGAAACCAGCTAGCTCTCCATTAACTTGAACCGAGAATGAAGGTGTGGAGACGCACAACTCAATCCACTTGATGAACACGACTGATAAGTTCATAGCCTTTAGAACCGTGAATAGAAAGTCCCAACTTACAGAGTCAAAAGCCTTGAAAAGATTTTCCATTAAGAGGCAGTCCTTAATAAACGCCGACTGATTCTGCGAAATAAACCCTGTAGAATAATATTTAAACGGTTAGCTAAAATCTTAGAGATTACCTTATACATCATGTTGCAGCACGATATTGAATCCTTAATCCCAATAGTTCCAGTCCTCTTCGGGATCAAAGCAAAAATTATAGAATTTACTCCTTTAGGAAGAAAATAGTATATAAAGAAACCTTGTATAGCAGCAATGAAATCCTTCTCAACAATGGGCCAAATCTCTTTAAAAAACTGCATTGTATAGCCATCCGAACCTAGAGACTTGTTTAAAGGCATATAGAACAACACTCTCTTATTGTCCAACGCGGAAACCTCTAACACCAAAATCGCCATATCCTGCTCAGAGCACTGATAATCTAATAAGTGCCTTATGTCCTCCAGAGTGACAGCAGATATATCATCCAGTTTCATAGAAAAATAAATTTGTGTAGAATCTCACTGTCTCTGATTTGATATCCTCCTTCGTAGTAAACAAAGACCCATCAAGAGTTATCATCACATTAATCGAGTTACGAGCCTCTCTTTCTTTTAATGCATTATGGAAAAACATGTTTTGTTGTCGCCTACCTCAATCCAATGTAACTTATCCTTTTGTTTCAAGAACTCTTCTTATAAACTCGCCACTTTTTCCCACCTTCCATCACAATCGATTCAGCCAGCATAGTTTGATCACCCGAATTACTAAACGTAGCTTTTTGCTTTGCACATAGATCAACAAAAGCTTCTTCGGTTCGTCGAGATAATTGGTTCATTTTTCCCCAACCTAAGGACCTAATACCTGGCTTGAGAAGTTTCACCTTCTTAGAAAACCTGAAAAGAGAAGAGGTGGAGGCGTACAAAGGCACAGTGGTGCTCCAAAACGTCTCGACAACAAACTTAAACTCCTCCATCTTTACTACTGCGTTCACTACTGTGAAAGGGCTCTTTGGTTTGTGCAGAGTACGAACAAGAAAGATGAGACCACAAAGGTGATTGGAACAGCTCTTAGCCTCAAAAACATAATAAGAATTAGTATTATGATGCAGCCAAATATTACTAACGAGGAAACGGTCAAGCTGCTTATAGACCAAACCTTTTTCGCGCTTGTTACACCAAGTAAAAATCGGACCATGGAAAGCCATGTCAACAAAAGAAAAATACCAAACTACATCCTATAAATCAGTCATACCTGGAGCTGAAACAGGGGACGTTAAAGACCACAAGTGCTCAGCCAAGTCAAAAATCTCATTAAAATCTCTAACACAAATCCAGCGTTCCCCTTCAGATGAGTCAAATTTTGATGAACTTTAAGATCTCTACCTAACTCCCAATGATAATCCATTGAATTTGAGGCATATACAAAAATGGACAAGAACTCCTCCAAAGAATCCTCTAGCTTAATCAAACAAGAAATGAGTTGGCTTGATTTGAAAACCAACATGAGCTCCACCTTCTTACTCAAGACAACCCAAATTCTCCCTAGAGAATCATACTCGTATTTACAATTTGACTAGCCGTATTTTCCTTTACACGTGTTTCAATCACACCTTCGAAACACATTGAATTAGAATGGATCAAAATCCTTACCACACAATGCTTTTTAGATTTTTTTAGACCACGAACATTCCAAGTGAAATACGACATTAATGTTTATAGTGCCTTTTTCTGATGCTGCTTTGGGAAGCTTCCCCTACTTTTGGCGTTGTCTATGAAAAATATTTATGTGCAACCTTTGATGAACATAGAAGAGGGGCCCTAACTGCAATCTCATCCTTAGTCGTCGATGCCTTATGAATGGTGGAAATAGAGTACTCCAGGCCAGGGTCCGCTGAAACCCGAGTGCACACCAAAACTACCTCTGCTTTTGAGTTTACTGCTGAAACAGAGACACTGATTAATTGATCCTCCTCTATTTATCCCTCCTTAACCAGCTCCTCAGCCGCCTCATTCTGGTCCCCCAAAAACGCAAACCGAGATGGTGATGTGATCAAACTTGTCCGTAGACTAAACCCGCCAATTTCTTTGCTGATTTTTTGCTGCTAGAGTGGGTAACTTTAGACCATTCATTCCGATTCAAACAAGTGTTGAACGTTTTTTGATCTCACCTTCCACCATCTCCAAACTCACAGATCCCTTAACAGCCGGGCTTGGTGTAACGGTTCTACTCTTCTCCTGTAAGTTATCCCCAATGACACCAGCATTTGAAAGTCCCTTACTTACTCCCAACTCATCTCTAACAAGAAACAGAGGCTGCACTGGAGAAACATACCCCATTGACTTGTTCGAAACAGATAATTTTTTCGACCCCTACTTAGTATTCGCCAAACACCCCTTTTCCAAATGCTCCCACTTCCAGCAAGTGTTACATCTTGGCAGCAGCCAATGGTACTCAAAAGAGAGCCAAAATTCTTCCCCTTTTATGGCAAAGAAATTGGTAACCAACTCAATTTCTCTGTGTAATCTAATAGGGTTGCCTAGCGAGCTTGCAAGAAAACTTTGGCCCTTGCACGAGAACATTGAATGGGGTACGTTCTTCATAGTCACCCACATCGATGTGATCTCCGGCTGAGCCTCCTCCCTAATAGGAGTCCATTTGGAAACTAACATTGGTATATCACATATGTTCCACATGCCACGACGAAGAACGTGATAACGAGAAGCCAAGTTTAGAATTTGAAACTTTATCATGGAATCATACAGCTCAAAAGCATCAATCATAATTGACTTACCTCCCAAATTCCACATTTTATTTATTATAACATGCAGTTTCGCTATGTGTGGAGCTGTTGACACGAACCGTCCCACTAGAAATTCATCCCAAAGAGGCGGAGCTTCCACCAAAATTTTTCCTCTGGAACAAAGACCACATCTCTTCCATCTATCGAGCACACTTCACAGCTGAACGTTGCCAAACTCAGTTTGTTAGCAGCTTTGACCCAAGATGTTTTAACCAGAGATCCCACTTGAGCCTTACTTGATCGAGCACCCTGCTCCAAAAAAAAGGAGAGCCTCAGGTCTTTCCTCTGAACCTGAACACTAAATTCCATCCCTCTGAGCAGCCATTGGACCAACCCCACAACCACTGATCGAAACCCCTGCAACAACCCCTGACAAAAGCCTTCCCAGAGACCGCGACATCAACTTCTCTACCAAAGCCCCCACTCAGTCCGATATACCATCTAGAACGGATCCCCCACGCCGTGAAACACTCTCGACTGCCAACAATGAACCTTCTGGTGGTGGCGCCTCCATCTTGATGCACAAGAAACGACCGCAAGACCTATCGCCCAAACAATCGCCCTCTCTGATAAAATGCAATGTTTTTTAATCCATCTTTAAATTGAGTGCGACTGCACAATTCCCTTGGAATTCGATATCTCACTATACTATTTGTGAATGTTGTGAAAACTTACACCCCATCACATGGAAATAGAGAAAACATTAGAGAGAAGAGAAAAAATATTTTCTAGGTAGAGAAATGTTTATAGGTTAACAGTAACAATTAAAAGCTAAAATATAAGAGAGTAATTATTTCTCCGCAAATTACGACTATGCTGCTTTTATAAGAGGGAATAGTTTCGATCAGCTTCACCATATCTAGAGACATGTCCATCCCTTCATTAATTGTTTCTGTAAATTTGTCATGTCAATTAGCAACACATGGCATATTCTCACATAATTAGGAGTCATAATCTTCGATATGATGTTTGATTCAGAAATTGGCTTTTTATAGGCTAGATTTAGAGCTTGACTTCGATATCTCACTTGGTTTATGCAAAATAAAGCTATAACTTCAGCAGTTTGAGCCCCCATACTGAAGACGTAGAGAAAACGTCGTGATGAGTTTTTTCTGGTTGGACTCAACTACAAAATCCGACAACGACACATACTAAATTACCAATAATTTTTTTGTGATATATTATATTATCATTAGAATATATTTTTGTGTATTTTTTTCTTATTATAGAGGTTAACCCTTACAACTAACAAATTCTTGATTTCTTTATTTGATTGTAAGAAGTGATTTTAACTTTGACCATTAAAAATCTAGTTTTTTGTAATTTTACATGATGAGTAGTTTCACTAATGATGAAAATATCATGAGCAGCAAGGATTATCGAGAGAATGCATCGTTTGTATCCGCTGAAAAAGTGATAAGAGCTCGTGATAAGAAGATTAAGGATAGATTTAGTAGGCTGATTCAAGATTTTGCAGAAGGAGAGCATTCATGATGAGGACATCATCAGTAGCAAGGAACATGAAGAGGATGCATTGTATGTACCTATTGGAGCAATTACAAGAGCGAGAACTAAAGAGATCAAGGAAGCACTTAACACGTTAATTCAATAGCTTATGACCAAGGAGAACATTCAGAAATACATTGGTGATATAAATTATCAAGGCCAGCCCATTTTAAAACTATTTGCAAGTCAAGAAAACCCAAAGAGGTAACTTAATTTTAGATCAAAGAGAAAGACGAAAATTAAGTTCAAGAATCACTTTTGGATACATGCATGGATGAGTCAAAGGGGTGAATCGACATTCAACTCACTACCTTTATTTCTTTTATTTCCAAGATAATTTGGCTTATTTCTCAAGCAAACTTTTCTTTTAAATACATATAATCTCTATTAGAGAAAATCATCCAACTTTTTCATCAAATATTTTTATTGTGAGAGTGATTCTCGTTGAGTTTCTTGTGAACTTTTCGATCCTTCGGTGTGTAAATATGAGTAATCAACCAGCTTATCAAATGGATTATGTCCCCGTTTGTGACCAACGATTGTAGTAGCGTTCTAAGTGAGTTTTGGGTTTTAGGTTTAATACACCTAATGTTTGGGCTATACGAATACTACAGTCCAAGGTTCGACCGCACGATTGTAAAAGAATTCTAAGTGAGTTTTGGGTCTTAGATTTAATATACCTAATGTATAAGGTATGTGAATTCTACTTTTCGAGGTTCCACCACCTTATTTCATAGTAGGAGATTAAGTAAGTATTGAATCTAAGTTTTAATATACCTTAGATTTGTGCTACGTGAGTACTTTGAAATCAAGGATTATTCCCTTTACCATCTTACAGACTAACTCTTTTGGAAATTTTCGCATAAACTAATTATTTCATAACATATATGTATATATATATATATGTATGAATAATTCTGTCTACACCACACTTAGTATAAAAAAAAATTTATCCTCGCAAAGAAAAAACACGACAAATAACTATACATGTATTATGCCAAATATTTCCGATAAACTTGCATATATTAATCTTCCATTAATCTCTTTTTATTAAAACTTACTTTAACACTTTTTCTGTTTTATTTAATTGTTTTAGATGATTCGAAAGGCAATTTTCGAGATACTTCACACGCTTCATATCGAATTAAATCTTTGGTGGTTTCAGTTTCTGTCACGGTGCGGATCTATCTCCAATAACTTTTACCGGCTAATTTTACTCATATAACATTGTTTCGCTTTTAATTTCAGAATATCATGGATCAAGGTTTTGGGAAATTCTTCCAAAATCTCAGCTTGGATTCTGAGCGAGCACCTATTCGAGTATCGGCTGAGGGTAGGGGAGCTAAAGAAATAGACAATCAACTGAGTTTTGTAGTTTTACCTTCAAATATTTCGTATCAAAAACCAGTGAATGTCAAGAACGCGTTACTCAAGGCTTGGAAATTGGAAGCTATGGTCACATGCATAACAAAGGACGATGGTACTATACAGTTTTATTTTCAAGTGGAACATCATCTCATGACAGTGTTGGAAGATGGTTGATACACAAAGGTTTAACCCAAATAAAACTGCAAGTGCACAGACAAACATAGTAGTAATTATTTGATTGAATCCACATAGACCAAGTTTACACTACGATTCTTTAAAAGTGAAACTAAGGTAAGACGAAAATATAAGTGTTGGTTGTAATGAAACGAGAATAGCAATTTAGAACGGGGTAAATATTATTAAAAGAAGTGTTAATTCAAGGGAAATTCTCAAGAATCCAGAGATCATGAATCAGACAATTATTCATGGAATTTAAATAAACACATATCTCGAACTTAAACATAAATGTATAACCAATCCACTGTCGTGGTATCAATTTACTTTATCTAGCAACAAAAGATTCTAAACTGTCATTTGAATTTAGAATTCTAAACAAGCATTAATGACATGTTCAATATGTTCATGTATCGCAATAGCATCAATTTTCGTTGGGTAAAGACAATACATTCGCCTATGTTAATCCAACAACCTATAACACTTTTGACGAATAGATTAAACCCTAAATCAGAGACTAAGTAATCAATTTAGTCTAAGCAATAAGGACAACAATAGTTGAAGATACAATAAGATAAATCTCTATCTATTTCTAATTCAATGATTCATAAATTCCCTTGCAAAACCCTAAACCTAACTAGAAAACAACTCAGCCACGAATGCAAAGAAACAACCAAGGTATGAAGAAGAACTAATAATAATAAAATAGAAATAACAAAAGAGTTTAGAATTCTTCTCAGAGATGTAGGTCTAAATAAATCAATATGTACAATGACTAAAAACTAGTATTTATACTCTAAACACGTCTAGGTCGAAGTCATAATCAAAATAGGGAAATAAGTAAGATTTCCATTTTTCTCGGGCAGATCGATTTAGACTGGATCGATCGATCTGGATTCTCATGGTATTATTCTGTGCATGCTTCATCTGCTCGCCAGACTGGTGTTTTCACGAAAATTGGCATTTTTCGATCACAGTGTTGGACCTACTTCTAACCACTTTCAAATAAAAGTTAACTTAAAGATTTATCTTGTTTCCAACATTTAGCTCAATTCATTGGTGAGAAGTGCTTTAATGAATGATAAATTTTAGACGTCTCTGCATAATTTTGTATCTTCATATATTAGATTGATCGATATGAGGTTGGTCGATCGATCTGACTTACAATGATCAATTTGGCTTCGTCTGGTCGATCTAAAGTCTTACAAAAATTATCTTAATGTTGGATTGATCGATCTACTTTCTGGGCTTCTGGTGAAAGCTTTTAGAGCGATTGTAAGAAAGACAAGAGAAAGTGAAGATGGTTCGAGGTCCAAATAGTCTTTTGCTCTAAATCTTGCTCCATATGCATTAGAGTTCTCCCAAACGTATTTAAACCTGAAAAGACTCTAAAATTATAGAAAAAAACTCTATAAAACTTACTAAGACCTAAGTTAGAATGCGTCAAATACACAATATATCAATGTTCCATATCACTTAATGACTGGATGTTGGTTGTAGATCGCTGGATTAGAAGGAATGTGCCTGATTACCTCAGTAAAATCTCCTTCTATGTAAAAGTCTTGATTATATTCCATAAGAGTTTAGATCTCCTAAAAATATTAAGGAAGTTAGAAAAGAATTAGGGTTTATTGATGCCGTTAGGATAATAGAACCGACTCCTGATGTAAATGGGTAGATTTGGATACATGTAAAGAATTTTTACAACAAACTTCTGTTTGTTACATATATAGAGTTTGATCCTGATCAGCCAACAATGATGATTTAGTTTATCTACAAAAAAAACTGAAAAGATTCTGCTTCAGGTGTGGCGCTGTAACTCATTCAGATGTTGTTTGTGAGTATGAAGGTCTAGTTTATCATTGTAGGCAGATAAAGGAGATTGGATCGGATACTAATATGGAAAATAGGATACAAACTAATCTTGACCCAACCCATAGAGATGTAAATCAGCCTCAGCAACAGGAGCAACAGGAGCAACATGAACCTGGATTGATGCTTTAATAGGTGATAATACATGATCCTCATTTTCAATGGGGCAATCTCTTCATTACAAATCATCAGCAATCCAGAGAGGTCGATGATATGTCAATAACTCTGGACATTGTTCCAGCTTTTGTCATAGAAGAGGAAGGTACTTCTAAGAATCATAGAGGACATAAAAAGAAAGCTTTATGTGCTGGTTCAGAGGATAAAGTTTCAACAACAAAGTAGAAATTTAAAACACCAAATAATAAAGCTAAGGAAGTATTAGTGGATACCCTAAAGCCATTGGTCGCCCAATGAAGATAATGCACTACACTACAAGAAAACTATTGTAAGACCGACGACATTTATGATGGTTATGTGACATATTTGTAACTACTACAAACCATTGAAAACACGACGGTAAATACAAAATTTAATATAGTCATTTTATATCCGTTTGAATTTCATACATTTTGACGGATTTTTGACGACAACGATCTTCTATATATATGATTCCACACTTCTTCATTCAATTACAACACTTCTTCATTCAGTCACATTAGTAAAACCGAAAAATTTGAAAAGATATATCTTCTCGCAGATATTTTCGGTCATGGATGGACGAACCTATGATGGATTCAGAGTCAAACTTACTTAAAGATGAGTATGCATGAGGTATATGTGAGTTCACTGGATTGGCTGAAAATCAATGGGGAGCTAAAAAAAGTGGTAAGATGAAATGTCTATGTTGTATTTGCCAGAATTCTCATAATGTTAAGGTTGAGTTAGTTTGGCATCATTTGTACATAAATGGGTTTATGCCGAGTTATAAGATTTGGTATTATGTGGACAAATTTTAATTAAAAAAATATGTATCTGTCGGAAATTTGTTGGAAACACGTCCGTTGGAAATCTATCAGAAAAGTGTCTGTCAGAAATTCATCGGAATAGGGCCATCAAAACTCCGTTGGAGACTTATCTGTCGGAAACAGTACTGATGGATTTCCGGCGAATATCCAACTAACGTGTTTCAAGAGGATTACCGAGATGAATTGAACCGACGAATATCTGTCTGTGGGAAATCTTTTGGAATTACCAACGAATTTCTGGCACGTGTTTCATTTCCGATGATTTAGATTAGACGGCCAAATCGTCAGAAATCCGTCGAAAACATCTATTTTAGATAGATTTATCCGTCTTTAATTATTTGTTTTAAATATTTTTTATATTTTTTTGAAGAATTTTTATTTTTATTTGGATAATTTCATTTTCTGAATGTTTAATTTAATTTTCATATTAATTTTTAATTACAATTAAAAAATTTAATGTTTAAAAATATATGTATCTGTCGGAAATTTGTTGGAAACACGTCCGTTGGAAACCTATCGGAACAGCGTTCGTTAGAAATCCATCGGAATAGGGCCATCAAAACTCCGTTGGAGACTTATCTGTCGGAAACAGTACTGAAGGATTTCTGACACGTGTTTCATTTCCGATGTTTTAGATCAGACGGCCAAATCGTTAGAAATCCATCGAAAACAGCTATTTTCGATAGATTTATCCTTCTTTAATTATTTGTTTTAAGTATTTTTTATGTTTTTTATATTTTGAAGAATTTTTATTTTTATTTTTATTTGGATAATTTCATTTTCTGAATGTTTAATTTACATTTCATATTAATTTTTAATCACAATTAAAAAAAATATGTATTTGTCGGAAATTTTTTGGAAACACGTCCGTTGCAAATCTATTGGAAAAGCGTCCGTCCGAAATCCATCGGAATAGGGCCATCAACACTTCGTTGGAGACTTATCTCTCGGCAACATTACTGATGGATTTCTGGCGAATATCCAACGGACGTGTTTCAAGAGGATTACCGAGATGACTTGAACCGACGAATATCTGTCTGTGGGAAATCTTTTGGAATTACCAACGAATTTCTTACACGTGTTTCATTTCCGATGTTTTAGATAAGACGGCCAAATCGTCAGAAATCCGTCAAAAACATTTATTTTCAATAGATTTATCCGTCTGATTCCGCTTGTTTTCTTGTAATGACTGGAACTGTTAAGGTTTAAGGAACCCTCTGACAGTTCGTCAATTGCAGGAGATAAATAGATCCCTTTCTCTTGAAGTAATATTTCTCATTGAAACAATGAATAATATACAATATGTACGGGAAGTAGGCAATAGTTTAGGGTATCATCAAAACTTTTGTATACCAGCTGAAGGCAATAGAGGAGGACTAGCAATTTTCTTGGATCATCATGTACAACTACAAGTGGTGCAGTCCTTACTTAATCTTTCAGACGAGTTTATAAGGGAAGGTAGAACAACTTTTTGTCTAAATTATGTCTATGGTCACCTGAACTTAGGTCTAAACACGCTTTATTGAGAAGACTGGCTGAGGCTACAGTAGCTGTGCTTATTATCAGTTCCCTCAACTTGTGTTAGGGGATGAAGAAAAGGAAGGAGAATCTCCACGGGTAGAATCAACATTTGAATTTTTCTGAGCTATGATGAGTGCCAATGGTATCCAATCCCGGAAAACGCAGTTGGGACAAAACTGGAACTTGGGAAAAAAAGCACACACCATTGATGATAGAGCTGAAATAAGAAAAAAAAAATCCAAAACAGACAAACCAAACAACAAGATATGCTGGTGAAACATCTTTTCCTTTCAACGGTGGAAAGATGATTGCGCACAATTTTGTCAATGTCTTTGATAATACCTGCTTGGTCACGAGTTTGTTCCCCATGTCTACGCCGATTACGCTCTTGCGACAGAGTGTAGTTCGTTGCTTGGAAGACATAATAATCTCTGCAAACCGAGCTACATACCTTGTCTGAAGCAGAGCAGAAGTAAGCTTGGCCCACATGAGCGACAAAAACCTACACTCGAAGAAAAGATGGTCTTGTGTTTCCAAAGCCCCGTGGCAGAGAACACAACCTGAGTTTGTTCCATGGGCCCAAACTAGCATCCTATCTCCCATCGATAACCTACTGTGAACCGCAAGCCAAACCAAGAAAGAGTATTTTGGAGTTGCAAAGGAGAACCACACACCTTTGTACCAGTATGTGATCTTATGAACTATCCTCAACTTATTCCAGGTATGTTTCGACAAAAAGACTTGTTTGAAGACCCCCAGGGCATGACACCAAGAGGGTAAATCCGGTTCCATACTCCCAATGATTCGCCATTTTTCTATTTCCTCCTCAATCGTGTTCAACAAAGTTGTCCACCTTCGTCTTACTCTATGAGTTGCAAAGATGTCAGCCAGAGTAGACAAAAGAGAGATCCCTATGTCAATGCATCCCCTGTCTCCTAGAATATCGTGGAGATGACCTAGGTGAGTCCATGCCTCAAACCAAATGGAAGTGTCCCTACCATTCCCAACCTCCATCATGTGGAAAGCCTTAGGCTGATCACGGTATCTAATCAACTTCCGCCAGATCCAAGAGCCCGCAGAAGGGATCATGTTTACAGACCAGTAGGAGCTGGCACGAATCAAATTTTTCTGCACCCAATTTACCCACATGGAGGTCCTAGCTGAGGCTATCCTCCAAATAAGTTTGAAACAGCTAACCTTATTTGCGTCCTCTATTGACTTAATGCCTAACCCTCCCTCATTCTTTGGCCGACAAAAATCTTTCTAAGCCATCTTAGCCTTTTTGGGATTAAGGTCCGGACCCGACCAAAGGAAAGCATCGCTGATTCTTTCAATTTCCCTAATACAAGCGCTTGGCAAACGAAAATCATAGTCCATAAATTTGTTAGACTTGAGATAACAAAAGTGAGGAATTGAAACCTACCCGCAAAGGAAAGAAATCGATGCTTCCACGATATTATCCAAGTCGTGATCTTGTCTATTAGTGGCTGGAAGTCCGTCCTGGTCATCGGCTTCAGAGCAACAAACCTCAAGGAGCATGTCCAAATCTGAAGTCATAACCCCAATAAATCCAAAGGAATGTAAGTAAAAATATCAGTAAAATACCTTACCACCTCTGACTTGATTTCCTCAGGTTGCTTTAGGATGACTCCATTTTGGTTTTGAATTTCTCTAATCGAATTGCATGCTTGTCGTTCCTTAACCGCATTCTGGAAATAGCGATTATTCTTGTCTCCTACCTCTAGCCAATGTAACTTTTCCCTTTGACTAAGGAAAACCTCCTCCAAGTGAGAGACCTTCTCCTATCTCTTAAAATCCAAAGCTTCCAAAGCCGACGCAGAAGGGTCTGGATGGAAAAGAGTGGCCGCTTGGCATGTGCATAGGTCTGCATAAGCCTCATCAACTCAACTAGAAAAATGATGGAGCTTTACAAGGCTTAACACTCTGATTTGTGGCTTCAGAGCCTTTGGCTTCTTTGAGAACCAAAACAAAGAAGATGTGGGTACAAAAAACCCGTCTGTATTGGTCCAATAGGTCTCCACCATATGATAAAATTCCTCCACCTGAAAAAACGCATTTGAAAATTTGAAAGGAGTTCTAGGGTTCAAGGTAGTACTAAAGAGATGAATGTGGCCTCGGAGATGGTCCGAGCAGCCTCCCGCTTCAAAATTGTTGTACAAGTCTGGATGCTTGTGTAACCAAGCATCATTGATTAACCCTATCGAGCTTTTTGAAGATCAGCTCATTTTCTCTTTTATTGCACCAAGTGAAAGGGGACCATGGTAGACAATATCAACCAAAGAACAACCTCGAACTGTCTCCTGAAAGGCCAGCATACTAGAGAAAGTGGCAGATAGAAGTCCACCGGAATGCTCGTCACTAGCAAGAGTGTCATTAAAATCCCCCAGACAAAGCCACGACATACCACGGAAAGAAGGCGAGGCTTTGATCGCTTTTAGCTCTGTCCAAAGAATGTTCCGTTCCTCCCTTACATTAGACGCGTAGATAAAGAAACAAAGAAAACCTGACCTGTCCTCCAGGGTAACCAAGCAAGAGATCATCTGCGCACTCGTCGACACCACTCTCAGAGAAACCCTACTGTCCCAAATAACCCAAATACGACCTAGTGGGTTATAAGCACAATTGGAGGTCATAGAACAGTTAGGCAAGATGGAAGAGACAATCGACACCGCTCCAGCCTCACAAACCCTAGTTTCTAGAACCGCACCAAACATCATATTCTTCGACATAATCCAGTTCTTCAAGGCAGAATTCTTGCGCTTTTTATTGAAGCCCCTAATATTCCAAAAGAAAGTAGACATTTTATGTTTTTTGTGGGAGACCCTTGTGCCAAGACCACTTTGAGTTGGTTGTTTTTGTTTCTTAAACCCTTCCATTGTTCCTTTATACTTAGAGGAGTGGGGAAGGTAAGCTTGGGACGTAAAACCCTCTAAAGCAGAGCCAAAACCAGAGCTTTCAGCATTCAACTTCACAGAGCCAGCGCTTGGAATCTGATCCACCGATTTTGACATAAGGTCCATCGCGTTGCCATGCCCGAATAACAATGTTTGGATGGAGACACCCACAGCCGCTGAGAAAGGCCACACTTCCTCGAAAACCTACTTACATCAGACTTCGAGTTGTTGTTTGTGTTTTCTAAGGTGACCCAGCTGAGATTGTCTCAATCTACCACAAGAATTAATCCCAGCCACCAAATGACCCCCTTGAAAAACTACCAAGTCTATTTCAGCATTTTCCTTAATTTTCGCAGAGGGAGAACTAAGATTTGGCTCTGTCCCAGCCAGAGATAATGCATGTGAAGCTGATGCAGTATTCGCAGAAGTGAGCTGAGATGTCGCTATAGTAGTTATGGTGCTTAGTGAATTCAAGTGATCAGCGCCTGAAGCAGACCCCGACAGCAGATTAGTATTAGAGTTAGTTGGACCAATTTTCATGGTGCTGAATGTATGAGTTATTTCCGATGTGCTCGATATCAATGGTGACGCAAATGGGACAGAAAAAGGTCCCGAAATCAGCAAAGCCTCTGACTGAATAGACACACGCGCTGATTTTCCGAAGTCCAAGATGTTTAGATTTTTGTCTAACTAGGGATTAGGTAAAGTAAAGACCAACTATTGTGTTTTTTCTTGTCGTGCTAAACAAAATATTCGAAGCAAGGATTGTCGAGGACTCAGAGCTAGCAGGCTGAGGTACAGAAGCATCCACATGCGCTGATTTTCCAAAGTGCAAGATGTTCATATTTTTGTCCAACTAGGGATTAAGTAAAGTAGAGACCAACAACTGTGTTTTTTCTCGCCGTGCTGAAGCAATATTCAAAGCAGGGATCATCGATGACTCAGAGGTAGCAAGCTGTAGTACAAAAGTAGCCACATGAAAAGATTGGAGGTCTGCTGCCCTTGTCAAAACATGTTAGTCCCGAACCAGATTTCGTTGCCATCGAAGACCTTATGATCTCCGGAACTCGTGATGATGATAAATATTCATCTTGTTCTTAAAAATAAAGTGCTTTAAACCGCGACGGTGAGACTATGTTTTTGTTCCCAAGGAAATGGCTCTGTTTTCCGGAATGTCTTTTCGAACGTGAAGGCGAGACTATGGTCCAGTCCTGTGTTGTAGGAGGTACTAAGGGAGCAATTTCTCCTTCCACCAGACCCAAGCTGAGACGGTGATGTGGTACAATGCCCTCCATAGTCGGTGGAGGTGGAGGCAAGGACGGTGAGGAAAGAGTCACACCAACCTTAGGAATACAGATTGGCTCAACACGAAACAGAGTTAAGCAGCACTCCTCCAGATGACCCCATTTATGATAAAGCACACATCTCATCAGAAGCCAGGGATAACTAAATTTCACAGTACAATCGGCATCTTTGACAGTAAACCTGAAGTCTGATGGTAGGTCCGTAGTTAAGTCAACATCGATGAATAACTTAGCTTCATCAAAGGATGTGACGAGCTCAGTGTCCTTGTGAAGACGAATAAGGAGACCCACACGGCTAGCTATGAAGCTAAGTCCTTTCCAAGTGAACATAGACGGAGGTACGTTCTGAATTGTTACCCACATGGGCATCAAGATGAGTTGTGGTTGTGAGTTCGCTAATATCAGGGTCCACTTTGATATGATCATAGGAAGCTCACAAATGTTCCACATCCCTCTATGTAGTACTCGAATCCGTGCATTTGAGTTCTTAATACGGAATCTGCTTGTTTTCTTGTCGATGACGAACGCGTCGATCTTGATGTTCTTGACTCCCAAATTCAATATTTGTTCACAATAACATGTATTTTGGCTATATGCGGCGCAACAGCGGTGAATCTCCCAAAGAGGAAGTCCTCCCATAACTGAGATTCGAGAAGGATGGCTTCCGGGAATATTAAGACATCGCGACCCTCGGTTGCGTGCCTCTCCAGATCCACCTTCGACAGCTTTGACTTGCTGGTTATCTGAGCCCAAGATTTCTTCAAGGAAAGCAGTGGTAGACCAGCGTTTCAATTTGCAGAAGTATCCTTAGGCGCAACATCAACATAGATAAGAGATGGAACAAGAACAGGGGGATTCGAAAGTAAAGAACCAGACGGTGAGGCTGCAGCAGACACTGAAGAAGCAGAGGCTGTAGCAGAACCAGATAGAACAGCCGGCATATGAACCAAAGCAGAGGGCAGGGAGATAGCAGAGGGAGAGACACACAGTTCTGCTTCAAGCTCTACGGCAGAACAGAGCCTCTGCTTCACCTCCGCTAATTGACCTGCAAAAAAAAACAACAAAACCATTGATGCTTGTAACCTGATGGACGGAGTCAGATGTGATGGCCTCCTTGCTTGTCGCCGAGATGTCACAAGCCACGCCTGGAAGCTACCCATGGGCACCCAAACCATCAGGGGCAAGCTCAAGGAGGAGCCATAATCGCCTTCCAAATCACTTAAACTTTCTTTATCCAACACTCAAGAGAGAGAGAAAAAATTTTCAAAACCTCAAACTTACATGGACATTAGGTTGGACATCTTAAAAGCGTTGGTTAAAGTTGAAATGGCTTTTCTTGAATGCAGTTATCTAGAAGATGGGATTCCATCAACAATGGTGAAGTTGGATCATGAAGTATCTTTCCACGATCTCATATTTTGTACTAATTAATGGAATCCGTACATGAAATATTTTTCTTTAACGAGTTATAAGACAAGGGGATCTAGTTTCTCATTATGTTTTATCTTATTTGTTAAGAAGGATTATCATCCATACTTCATCCATATTGTGCTACAAAAAGTTATTTGGCTACAAAGCAGCTAGAAGAGGACCAGAAATAGCACATATGCTTTTTCATATGATTATCATAAGTTCATTCGAGCTACTATAACTGACACAAATCAGATAAAGGAGCTGTTACATCTATATGAACAAGCCTCCGGGAAAGAAGTGAATTATTCTAAATCAGCCATCATGTTTAGCAAAGGTGTGTCACAATCTCTTAAAGCTGATATTTCTATCATTCTAGGAATTGGAAAGAAGTGAATTATTCTAAATCAGCCATCATATTTAGCAAAGGTGTGTCACAATCTCTTAAAGCTGATATTTCTATCATTCTAGGAATTCAACAAATAGGAGGACTAGGGAAGTACCACGAACTGTCTAAATCTATAGGAATGAACAGAGCATATACCTTTAGTTATATTAAGCAAAGAGTACAAAATAAGATCAATAGTTGATATACTAAGTTGCTTTCACTAGCATGCAAAAAGGTATTGTTAAAATCTGTGATCACAATCATATCTACATACACCATGAGCTACTTTTTTTCCTAATAAGCTATTAAACAAATTGATGAAAATAACTAGAAAGTTCATGTAGTCAACTAGTCCATACAAAAATAAGATAGCATGGATTTATTGGAGACAAATAACTCAGTTTAAGAATAATGGAGGTTTGGGAATAAGAGATTTCAAAATTTTAACATAGCACTTTTAGTTGGACACTACTTTCTCAACCTACATCTTTGTTTGCTATTTTATAAGGCCAAGTACTATCCTGATAGTAATTTCTTACATGTTGACCAGTCCTATAGACCTAGTTATGCGTGGCAGAGTATGCTAGCAACTCAGCAGCTACTAAAGAAAGGTATCATTTGGGTTATAGGAACAGGGCATCAAACTAATATTTGACTGGATAATTGTCTCATGGACACTCATCCTCGACCTCCAAAACCAAAGCACATAAATCACGATCTACCCATCAATGTAGCTACATCAGTATGTTCAGGATCATGATTTACAATTTATCAACAACATTAGACCTGCTACTACTGATGTAAGTGGTTATGCTTCTTGGTTTTATTCTAATACATGTTGTGATGTGATCCTAAGGAGCATCAAGGACACCTCGGACAAGGAACAAGAAAAGGAGCATGATCTTGAGGAGCACCTTGATCCGGAACTAATGGATAAGCACGGAACCGAGGAGATCTTGAAGATATCAACCGGTCCCATGACTCGATCAAAGACCAATAAGCTCAAGGAAGCCATCGGAGGACTTCTCCAAAACATATAGAGCCAATATCTCGATAACACGGCTAATCAAACTTCCATGGTATTGATACAAGTTAAGAAAGTTAACATGGGAAGAGTGTTCTTTTGTACTCTTTTTCTCTTATCGAGTTTGTCCCAATGTGTTTTCTCAATAAAGTTTTTAACGAGGCAAAGGAATTACTCCACCATATCCCATCGTTAACTTTGGAGTCAAAGGCCTTGTCCATTCATTAAAAAAGTCCAAGGCCCATCCTCTTTCTTCTTCACGCGGCCAATGCATCAAGAGGAGCCTTCTTTTAATTCAAACTTTCTTCAAACTTAGTCTTTAATTTTCTTTTTTTTATGCATTGGTATTTCCGAGTGAGTTAATGATTTCGAGAATAGGCTTGTTATTCTTGAAATCTCTCATATCTTCCCTTTATATTTTGTGTGTAAGCCTAAGAGCAAATCATCCATCTTTTCAATAAAAAACTTGTTTCTTAACATTTTCGTGTTGGTGTGTTCATCCATTACAAATTGATTCTTTTGGTGTGAAGCTAAGGAATCATCGATCCTTTTGGTGTGAAGCTAAAGGATCATCGACCTATCAAAGGGCTATCCACATTCCTTTGTGGTGTCACTCACTCCACCGCCTTGCCTTGCCTTGTCTCTTCATCGAGCAATCCCCAAGGATTATCCCTTCATTTCAACTCCTAAATGTATTCGTGGGAGAAAATCTCTTCAACTACCCTTCGAGAATTCATCCTCTCGTTGGATCGTGGCTGAGGTCGCATCATGTTGTTACACTGTAAAATATTGTTATTATATACAAATTAATGGACCAACGAGCAACAGAAAGATCAGAAGCAAACTTTAAGTGAAGATAAAAAGGTTTTGTTTAAAAAGCTCTGGAAATGTACCTTCCTACAAAAATTTAAACTTTATGGTGGAAAGTGATGTATAATAGACGCCCAGTTGCAGAGCAGATTAATCACAGAGGCATTAAATTGGATCCTTTATGCTTGTTAGGTGGTGAAGAAACATAATTTGTAAATCACCTCATGTTTAATTGCAGAGTAGCCAAGGAAGTTTGGGAATTAGCACCAACTGCAATACCATAAGGTGATATTCCATATAATCATGATCTGGTTCACAATTTGAATGCTATCTTTCAGTTCATCTCAGTTAAGAAAAAGATCTCTCTTATACCATTTATAGGCTGAAATCTTTGGAAAGCTAGGAATGCATTAGTTTTCAACAATCGGAGAGATCATATATCCCATATAATTTCTTGAACTATTAATGATTAACGATTGTGGAAGCAAGCACATGATGAATTAGATCAAGAGAGTATTCATTCTAAATGTACTCCAGTGGTCTCATCAAAACAAGATCTTTTTGATCAGACACATGCTTATGTTTGTTCTGTAAATGCCTCTTGGAATGCCCATACATCAAAATACAAGAATAGCATGGCAACTACATAAGCAACAAGGAGTGCGTCTCCTTCAAGGTACTGCCTCTATTCCTCCTGTCTCAACTCCAATAGAAGCAGAGGCTATATAGCCTTAAGAATGACTGACCAAGAACTTTCTAAGTTACAATATCATGATACACTGTTTGTTGGGGATTGTAAAACACTATATGTTGCAATGCATGATCTCACAAGCTCCAATGGAAGTTCTTGGTGCCCAAAAACAATCAAAGGCTAAGTACAAGATATTTCAAGTTTATTTAGACGTAAAAATAAGTAGAGGTTTATGTATGTTTCTAGGGCTATGTTAAATGAAGTAGATGTTAGTTGCTACAGCAAAGCTAGCTAGAATGTCTAATGACTTCTAAACTGTAAAATATGTAACTTTAGTTTAATAAAATAGTAATGTTGCAGACAAAGAAAATTTAATAGTTTAAGAAAAAAAAACGTTTAGTTCCGGTCAAAATGAATCTATCTTCCTTTTAGGCTACATTAACTCGCAAACCCCTTTGTTTCCGTCAAATCTTCATTAGAAATTGACAGAATACAATAAAGATCCTAACGCTACCGGCTATTACCAGTTGACAAGGTCCCCAATACAACCTAACAAACCGTAAAAGCGTCCAGATTCATACTCCTCAATAACCGGTTTCCGAGAATCTCCTCAAAAATCATTTTCTATTGTGTCCACATAACTCATTTATTTGTTCCTTCTCATCCCAAATCCACAGAACAAAAAAAAACGAATTAGTCTAAAATTTTCATATTCTACATCGTCTTCATCAATTTTATGGACTTGAGTCGATCTTCGCAATCAAATTTTTCATTAGGGTTTGGTTGTTCACACGCCGCAGCATCAATGACTCCAACACCAAGAACACCAATCGCAGACGATTCAATCAATCTCCAAGTCGATCCAAGTTTCCGATCATCACCAACAACATTTTCTCCGATTCCATTACAACTCCTCGAACAACCTGTTGAGAAGAAGATTACAATCGAAGAGCCAAAGAAAGATGGAGAACAAAAAGAAGATGAACATTTCAGAATCTTAGGTCACCATATGTGTCTCAAAAGGCAACGAGATTGTCCATTACTAGCTCAATCAAAGCATCCAAAGAAGAGTTCAATGAGTGTTGGTGGTGGTGGTGATACAGATCTGGAATCAAGACGTGTAGCTGTACGAGCTTGGGGTGATCAACCACTTCATTTAGCAGATCCAGATATACACGAGCTTATGGAGAAGGAGAAACAAAGGCAAGTTAGAGGAATTGAGTTAATTGCTTCTGAGAATTTCGTTTGTAGAGCTGTAATGGAAGCTTTAGGAAGTCATTTAACGAATAAATACTCTGAAGGCATGGTTGGAGCTAGATACTACACTGGGAATCAATACATTGATCAGATTGAGAATCTTTGTATTGAAAGAGCTCTTATTGCGTTTGGTCTTGAATCTGATAAATGGGGTGTTAATGTACAGCCATATTCTTGTACTTCTGCGAATTTTGCGGTGTATACCGGACTTTTATCGCCTGGTGAACGGATTATGGGGCTTGATTCACCTTCAGGAGGTCATATGAGTCATGGTTATTGTACTCCAGGTGGGAAGAAGATTTCGGCTGCTTCGATTTTCTTTGAGAGCTTTCCTTATAAAGTGAATCCTCAAACTGGGTATATTGATTATGATAAACTTGAAGATAAGGCACTTGATTATCGTCCTAAGATTCTTATTTGTGGTGGGAGTTCATATCCTAGGGATTGGGATTTTCCAAGGGTTAGACAAATTGCGGATAAGTGTGGAGCTGTTTTGATGTGTGATATGGCTCATATAAGCGGTCTTGTTGCTACTAAGGTTTGTTTCATCTACTTATACTGTTTTTTTTTTATATGTTTGTTTAGCTTTTTTATATGTTCCATGGTTTTGATTGAATGTGTAGTACTTGAAAGTCTTAGGTAAAGCATTTAGCGTTGGACAGTTTCAACTTGGTTAGACCATCTATTCAAATTTTGGATTTTTTGTACATAGGTAGAAATATTTTTTATTTGTTCCATGGTTTTGATAACTTCTTACTTTTCTAGGCAAAGTCCTTTCCTTTGGTAAGTGTAGAATTATTAGTAGTTAGAAGGTTTGTATACTTAATGGATAACAAAGTTTACTGTTGAAAAAATGAGAACAAATGACCATGTTGTACCTTTTCATGTTATGGATATGATAACTAGATTTTTGTGTCAGTCAATATACGTAAGGAAATGATTTGAAACTATTATGATTTGTCGAGATATGTTATGATTTTGTTCCAGGAAAGTTTGTTTTGGAATTTTGTTTAGTAATTTTGTCATCTACAGGAATGTTCAAATCCATTTGATCACTGTGACATAGTAACCTCCACTACTCACAAAGGTCTACGCGGTCCTAGAGGAGGTATCATCTTCTACAGGAGAGGCCCAAAGATAAGAAAACAGAGCCATCACTCTAATCATTGTGAAAGTTACACACACTATGATTTAGAAGAAAAGATCAACTTTGCGGTTTTCCCCTCTCTACAAGGAGGTCCTCACAACAACCATATCGCAGCTCTCGCCATTGCCTTGAGACAAGTGGCTACTCCAGAATACAAAGCTTACATACAACAGATGAAGAAAAATGCTCAAGCTTTAGCAGCAGCTCTGCTTAGAAGAAAATGCAGACTAGTCACTGGTGGCACGGACAACCATTTGTTGCTTTGGGACCTCACTTCTTTGGGCTTAACAGGTAACTTAATCTCTTAACCTACCACTCGTCGATCCAAAGTTACGAGATTTTTCTGATGATTATGAATGTGTCTGTTTTGCAGGAAAGGTCTACGAGAAGGTTTGTGAGATGTGTCATATCACCTTAAACAAGACTGCTATATTTGGGGACAATGGTACAATATCTCCTGGAGGTGTCAGGATAGGTAAGCACACGAATTGATTGGTTTGCATTTTTTATATAGTGAGTCAAACCGTCGCATTCATATTTATATCTTTTTATCCTGAACTTTTATTAATCAATAGGGACACCCGCGATGACAACCCGAGGCTGTATAGAGTCTGATTTCGAGACAATAGCGGACTTTCTTATAAAGGCGGCTCAGATAACGAGTGTGTTACAGAGAGAACATGGGAAGTCACACAAGGAGTTTGTGAAGACTCTATGCACCAACAAAGACATATCTGAGCTTAGAAACCGAGTCGAAGCATTTGCTTTGCAGTATGAGATGCCTGCTTCGTTGATTCGAATTGAATGAAAGAAAATCCCACCCACTACAGCGTTCTTTACAGTTGAATTTATCTTCTCTTGGGGCTTTTTTTTTCTTATGAGTTTCTTATCCTGTAAATTAGAGTATATATATTGTGATCTTGGGATTGATTTGCATATTTTTCCATTGTAATTCTGTACACATTTCGATAGGTTGGGATGATCTATAGACATGCTACTACAAAATTTTTCTCTTTTTAGATAAAAAATTAAAAGGTTTCTTATAACTCAAACTTAAAACTGACTTGTAATCACCGGGTTTCATATCCTATATAAATAGCCCAACTCGTATTATGCATAGCACATAGTTTTTTTCCTATTTTTAAAATTATTTTTAATATAGTTGAAATGTAAAATCAGAACCATATTGTAATGTTAGGTTTTAATTTGATTAATTAGACTTGTTAATGCGATTAACTAGCTAATAAATATACATAATATAATTAGTAATCAAAGTAGAGAGTATATCTCGTGTGGAAACTCACTCCCATAAACATCCACCAAAAATGTTTCTATAGGTTTATTATTTACAATTTTCTCTTATGTCTCTCACTCACCAAACTTATGTTGTAATAAATATTTCACGAAAAAAAACTATTAATGCGATTAACTAACTATAAATATACAGAATATAATGAGTAATCAAAGTAGAGATTATATCTCGTGTGGAAACTCACTCCCACAAACATCCACCAAATTTTTTTATAGGTTTATTATTTACAATTTTCTCTTATGTCTCTCACTCACCAAATTTATGTTGTGATAGATATTTCACGAAAAAACAAACTAACTTGATGCTATATAACGGAATCGAAGTTCTTGATCCCAAACCCAAGACTAAGAACAAAAACAAGAAACTTATATTAACCCACCCAGAAAACCCTCTAAGAACTAGAACTCTCTTTCTCTCTCGATTTGCTTTAGCTCTTATATGCTATGTTTTCTTGATGCTTTGTGTTGAAGACCCCTTGACTCTATTTATAACTCTTTGATGCAACAAAATCTTGTAGGAATTGGATTTGATGTTTCCTAATCCTATTTGAATTTTTTTTCTTCCTTGTCAAGTAACAACAAAAAACAAATCACATTAGTGGGGTTATGGCCCAAATCAGAGTGTTTACTTTAATGGGTTTAAAAGCCTTGCATTGGCCCAATTGATTAAGAGAGTTGGCTTGGTTATTGAACCAAACTACTTGGTCAAAGTCTCGACAATCTTCACATGTAAGAATAACGAGCAAACCTTGTTTCACTTTGTTGATGTCGATGTTGTTTGTTGAACATATGCATTTGATCTCATCACTGCCGATGGTTCCATATTTAGTTTTCATTTATTAGTGCTTCAAATCATTGTCGTTGCTGTTAAGTTTTATACACTTATAAGGTTACAGATACCTATAATTAAAAACCAATGGATAATAAGTAGATTGGTTCATGTTTTATATATAATAAGAGAGAACCCGAACATTGTAAATTTATATTTATTGTATAGTTTAATATATAAATAAAAAGAAAGGCTGCTTATGAAGCCAAAGTTTCATCAAAGATAACTAAGCGACAAGGAATTGATGTGGTTCTGTATGAAGAAGCGCCAAACCAAGTATTAGCAACCTATGTTCCTCCTGGAGACGAAAAACTCTAGTAATCACTTATTCGTGTGAAAGGTTGGATGGGTTATGACCATGGTCACATTGTTGACTCTATTGGTTTAAGTGGTACCCTTTCTTTGTTTTGGAAGGATGCTTAGAAAGTAGAGGTGTTGAGTTTTGATAAGAGATTGATTGATCTTAAAGTGGAGTGGGGGTTTCTTTGTTTTTTTTCATCTCTTTTGTGTATGGACACCCAATACGAGGTCATCGTCAAGTGGTATGGAACATATTAACTTGTATTGTGATTTAAAGAGATGAACCATGGTTTGTTGCGGGTGACGTCAATGAGCTTTTGGATAGTAAAAAAGTGGTCGGCGAAGAGCATAAGGTTCTTTTTCCCTTTTAGAATGATGGTTCATCATTTTCGTCTAAAAGAGCTAATTAGTTATGGTAATTAGCTTTCTTAGGGTGGGTTGCGAGAGAATGAGTGTTTACAATGTAAGCTGGACAAAAGCTTTGGAATTGCAGATAAGTGCGGTCTTTCCAAGGGTTTATACAGTTTATGTAGAACGAATTGAGTCTGATCATAGGTCTATGTTAATAAAGCTTATTGATGAAGCCATAAAATTCTCAGGAAGGTTTTGTTTGGATAGAAGATTTTGTGTGATAACATCATATTTTTACTTATTTTAGCTATTTTTATATGTTTTAATAAAGATTTTAAGTGCAACTAATGTTTATAAGGATTTTTGAGTATTTGTGAAAATTAGTGTTTTTATAAGTTTTTGGACGAAAAGATCAAAAAGGGACCAAAGCACGTTCTAAGACAGTTTCTGACCTACAGATTGAGGGGCTACATTTGAAGATCTTCCCGTGAGAAAAATTCAACGTTCCTTATATCATTGGAAAGCCAGAAGAGTCAAATTTCACCTCCAATTAGAATCATGCCAATCAATCCAGCAAAATCATATGTTATGATGAAAGAACTGAAGACATGTCCTTGAAGATCAGAACCAACGCTCTACCATGCCCCGCTAGAGCGTCAAGCCACTTCCAAAGCTACTTTCCACTAAAACGACAACACTTCATTTAGTACATTCCAAGAAAACCTAAATCTAAATTCGACCGCCTAAAACACTATAATTACAAGTCCTTATGCAACTAGAGAAGAGAGCGAATAAGGAGCAGCAGAGCTGCCCCTAAGCATCAAAGATACCTCGAAGATCATCAACTCCGTCGAGGTTTTCCCTTGATTTGTTTCTCAACTTATTTCATCTTGATTTCTGTTTTCTACTTGTTTAAGGGAGAAGATCAATTACTCCACAAAAAAGATCCCTAAAACCCTCTTAATACTTATATTTGATTATGATTTCCATCTCATCTATTGCTATAGCTTTTTTGATCATGTTTGAATAGTCTTGTTGTTGGGTTTAGTGGGGGTTACTTGAAGGGGTTTTTTTTTTTAAATTGTGTAGGTTGGTAGATTCGTTTTTCTCACTCTCAAATGATTATGATTCTTCATTTACACTTGTTCTTATATTGCTTGATTGATCACTCACAACTGAAACTAGGAGAAAGACCCGTGAAAAGTATGTGCTCTTTTCCCATGAATAGCTAGATAAAGCAGATTTCTTCATGGACTACCAACATGTTGAATCATGGAGTGATGTGAATTAAAACCACTAAGTCATAATGCATGCCTACTATTTGGTTGAACATCGGAGTATGTTTGTAGGGATAGTTAACGTGATTAACAAAAGTAGTCCTGTTATATAGCCATGTTGCAAGTTCTTGAATCAATCTTAGAGAAAAACTATATGAAGATCGCTAAGACTAATGAGAACCATGATTCTTGGTAGGTCCCCATTGCCCAACATTTTAATTCTTGAATTTACATTTCTGTTAGTTGCTTTAGTTTTAGTTTAAGTCCTAATAAAACCCAAAAACATTTATCTTAAAGTTTAGTTCTAGCTCAGAGGATTCATTTGTGTGACTTGACTCTTTCTATGTGGGATTCGATCCTAAAGTACTACATATGATTAGTTGTACCCTTGCAACTCTCGTGTTGGTTTGTTTAGGTAAAGTTTTAAAGTACAAAACAACACACATCAACCTTTTGGGTACCGTTGTCGGAGAGATTTAGTCACTTTTGAATTCTTTCAAGTCTAGGACATGTTTTAATTTTTTGTTTTTAGTTTCATTATTTTCAAGAACTTATGTTCTCCTCAAGTATGTTTCTTGTGTTTTGTAGTGTATGACTAGGAGTCAAGACTCAGGAAGTGTACCTCCCTACCAAGACATCAGATGACTTGAACATGAGCTAAAAAGACTTCGAAGACAACAACACATGGCCGAAAGAAGGAACCAAGACCAAGTTGGTCTCAACCTTGGTCAACACCAACAAGTTCTAGTCCTTGATGGATAGAATTTTCACGATGAAGAAGGCAACCCAATCTTTGAACATGCAGCACTTGGAGATGCATAGAATGTTGACCCTCTGGTTGGTCGAGAACAACCGCCGCGTGATGCTGGTCACTTAGGCGTAAGATAAAACCTCAGTATACCTCCTAAACATGCCGATAACATCATCAACGCTCAACAACAAGCTCGTGTTGATGTTAAACCAGCTACTTACATACCTCCTTTGAGGCGAACATTTCAACAAAGAAAAATGGCTGACTATGATGCTCCAAATCGATATCCTCAAGATCTTTTACCATCAATATCCCTCAGCCACGAAGAGGAGAGTTTGAAATTAAACCTCAAATATCGCCTTCTATGGACCATCATATGGATCATATTGATATTTTTGAAGAGATTTGTGGCACTACAAGATCAAACGGAGTGCCTGAAGACTACTTAAAGTGTCAGCTTTTTTATTTCTCACTTGTTGAAAAAGCACAGAGATGGTTAAAGTCTTTACCGACTGGATCAATTACTACTTGAGAGGATGCAAGACCTCTTTCCTCAACCACTTCTACACAAAGTCTCCATCCAATCTTCTCAGAAACAAGTTACAAGGATTCCAAAAAGGACCAACTGAGTCTTTTCATGAAGCATGGAAACGATTTAAGGATTACAATCCCGATTGTCCACACCATGGCTTCTCGGATGATAACCTCTTAAGTAATTTCTACATGGAATTACATCCTAAATACTAACTTTCACTTGGCACAGCTAGTAATGGAGATTTTACCACTAAGAAACCGCAAAGCAACAACAATAATTGTGTTGACTATGATAGGGTGGGTGCTTTCTACTAACTCATAATCTAAGAAAACAGCTGAGCTTAAGAATATGATGAGTCAACTTCTCAGAAGCAACCAACGCCCGGTGAAAACGTGTGAAACTATAAGAGATGCAAGCAAGGAAGATTTCCATGAGTTTGATCCTTTATCAAACAAACAAGAAGAAGGAAGTCAACTATGTTAGCGCTCAAGGATATTACCAAAACTGCGGTTAAGGTAACAACTTCAATAACAACTTTAGAAATACTTTTAATCTTTCTTACAAGAACCCAAATGTGGAGAATCTTCAAGACCAGTTTTATCCACAAAACCTGAAGCCATTCAAAGCAAGTTTCAAAACATCAATTTTGGTGGCAGTAACTTTCAGCCTAGAGCTCATTTAAATAACAACATGGCAGTTTTCAAAACCAGACCAGCCCAGGCTCCTATCACCTAGGAAACAAGCTTGAGATGATGATGTATCAACTACTCAATTCACACCAAAAGCAAAACTTAAGAAATCAATACAAAGATAATAGGAGTCTACGTGTAATTGAATGGTAAGTTTGAAGGACTCCAAACCTTTTGTAAGAAGTTGGAGACACAAGTCGTTCCAACTGCATAAGCTGTTGGTGTTCTACTGGGAAAAATTAAAGGTAATCCCAAAGGATATTGCAATGCAATCTCTACCGCACTAATCCTTGATTCCCAAGATGCAACGAACAACAAGGCCAAAGCCATCGTTCCCATCTCTGACTCCTATGAAGATATGATCCGCAACACACGCTTAATCATCAAGGAAAAGCCAAACACTTCCCACTAAGGAGATTCAAGAAAATTAAAGATCCATCATGTTTTTTGTGATTCTAGTCCTAATATTAATGTTATGCCAAGAAGTACTGTAGAAAAAGTTGTGTTGCAGAATATAATTCCATCTAATCTCAACCTAGTTTTTGGAGACTCCTCACAAAAGATAGTGGAAGGCCTAATTCGTGATCTGGAGCTAGTCATATGAAACTGTATTGTTCCTTAAAACTTTATATCTTGGGGATGGATAAGAAAATCGATAGAGCTTTGATCATTAGAAGATCATTAGAAGATCATTAGAAGATCATTAGAAGATCATCGACCATGCCAATAAAATAGTCACTTTCGCAAACATCCACCCCAGAGTATATTACTCATTGGTATCTTGCACTAATATGATAAGAAAAAATGAGATTAATACAAGAGATCAAGAGATTAATAGGACGAACTAGAAAAACATCCCAACTAAAGCTAGGGAGCCAATGTTCAAACCTTTACCTCCTCCATATAGTAAAGTAAAGATTATCATACCACCTACTCTAAGAGGGGCAACTGAAGAACATATTGAGTGATTGTCAATCATACTCAAGGGTTAATACTTAGAGTGAGAGTCATTAGTGGAACTGACAAAACCCAACTTCTTATTGACAAGTCTAAGGTAGAAGATCCTCACATAGAAGAAGCCAAGGGAAACAAAAATCCCAAAGCAACTTCTCACCCGACCTAAATCGGCATCTAAGTTGAGTTAAACCAAAAGCGCTAAATGGGAGGCAACCCTTGGATAAGAGTTTAAATTTAGTTTATTTCAATTTACTTTCATTTTTTCGTGTTTTAGTTTCAGGTTTTGCATAAAAAATAGAAAACAAAAGAAAAAGGGAAAAAGAAGAACAACTCAGAGCCAATGGGAAGAAACCTCACCAGCGCTCTAGGAAGAGCACTGGAGCATCAAGAAGCCTCCAGGAGCGCCAACAACTCTTTCCTCTCACCCAGGTTCGACATGCATCAGAACATCGTGAATTGCATTAGGTAATTTTCAGTTAATTTTATTTCATTTATTATTGATAGTTTCAGATTAATTTTTTAGGAAAAAAACAAAAAGTACAAAAAAATCAGAAAACTAGAAAAGCAAAAGAAAGAAGGAAGAAGAGTACAGGCGGTTAGGAGAACCGTGGTTGCAGGACAAAGTACGATGAATGGATCAAGAAGTCTAGAACACCAAGAACTTGAACAATTCAACAAGAACAATCAAGGGAAACAAGTATGCTAACAATATAGGTCAAGAAAATGAACAAGGAAACAGAAGCCCCAAGAACTCATGTTTCACTGTACCGCGTTCTTTGATCCATATCTTTTTTATCCGTCTCGTCCATTTTTTAAGTAGAGATTGTCGTATGGCCAACTTCTTAGACTCTATCTCCTATCCCCACGCTTTTGGATCCTTTATCACTCGAGAGAACCATGCTTCAACTTATCATAATAGAATTTGATATCCGCATGGAAAGAAGCAATAACAAGAGCAAGGAATCAAGGAAGCACTCGTGTGAATTAGTTCAAGAAATAATTGATTCAAGGATGCAATCAAGGACATATGAAGATTCAGCTTAAATTCTCAACACTTGAAGTTGCATCAAGGCGAATGATCAAGCTTCGAAGAAAGAAATAGCGGGCTTGTCTCAACATTAACCAAGCCGAGTCATTAAGTGATCAAAGCCGAGTTCTCTCTTTAAGTGATTCATGGGCTTTTGAACATGGATAAAATTCAGAATTCAATTGGGGATATTAACCATCAATTCCACCCGTCTTAAGCCTATTTATAAGTCATGAAAGCCAAAATATTTTCTTTACTTGTGGCCCAAAAGGAGTGACGAAAATCAGGTCAAAGGGAAGGGAAATGATCCCAAGAGACATCATAAGGAGAGGATATGAATCTATCTCAAGGAGGATTCACCAAAGAGAAAAGAAAATAATCTCAGGGGTCATTCAAATCATCTAGTTAAGATTTTCATCGAATGGTCAAGGAATTCATCTCACATTCATCACTTTTATTTTATTTTATTTTCTTTTATGTCAAAGACAATTAATATTTTCTTAGCTTACTTATCAAGTTTCTTATTCCTATAAATTCATGTTATCTCGTTGATAGAAAACCATCCATATTTTTAATCAAATAACTTTTTCTCTTTTGTTTTCACGCAAACTCTTTTGTTCCTTAGGGAACATTTGATTCGTTTTGGTATGTCATATCCAAGAAATCATCGAGGTAAATAAAGTATAGTACATAACACTTGTGCGACCATTCTACCGATCAAACCGCTGAAGAGACAAGTTGAAGTGTTTTTCTTAGGTTTTGTATACCTAGCGTTGGCACTAACTCTATCTTTGTCATCAAGATCTCCACCGCCTAGTTTCTTTGGAAGGTTTTTGGAAGGAAGTATTAGGACTTAGGTTTAATATACTTAGAGATCTTGCTTCGCCAATCCCATTGAAGTCGAGGATTATCCCAGAGAGTGCAATTCTTGGGGCATTCCTCATCATTTGGTATAAGAGCAAAATCCTTGATCTGTTCACCTATCATCATCACCATTTTCCATCTTCAGCACCATCGATCCCTCTTCATCAACCACAAACCACTTCATCTTCATCATCATCAAACCGCTTCACACCACCATCAGACTGCTTCATCATTATCACCACCATCACACTGTTTCACCACCATCACCATCACAACCGCTTCATCATTATCATCACCCTCACACTGTTTCATCACCATCATCAGATCATCCCTTCACTACCACCACCAATCTGATCCTTCTTTCCACCACCACAAATGTACAACCCTTATTTTATCCATTTAACCATAAGATATATCGGCTGGAAACCAATACATGGTACAAGGAGGCCCTAAGACACTACTCCTACAAATATAAGGATCTTTGTGTCCATGTCATCCCATCCTTGGATAACAAAGCCACATATCTTATAAAACCCCTCACCATCGATCGATCATTATCCGTTTATCGTCAAAAAACCGCTTAATCATCTGGTCATCACGCTGATCATCGTACCCGTAAACTACTTGGCGGATACTCGGTCATTTCGGATCATTAAAGCCATCATCCGACCAAACATCAACCTATTATCACTCGTAACTTTTTGGGATTACTTCGCGGTTATGTTTTTCAGCTCGCACCCCCTTCATCTTATTTTCATCTGATCATATTTTCATCTCAAAGATGCAAGCCTTGATGATTGAGATGCAACGAATGATGAGGACTGAAGTTGAAACATTACACCAAAGGATTGATCAAATCCGAGAGGAAACACAGCAACAAAAGCTACATTACCGTAAAGAAGATATCAAAGACGATTTTCCAGAATTTGAAGGTAGTTTCAGTCCATAAGATTTTCTTATTTGGCTAAGATCTATGGAAAGGAAATTCGATTCTGAAGCCTACGATGATAAGAAGAATTTTAAAGGGGAAACCTCCAGGCTGAAAGGTTATGCTAATGTTTGGTAGTCTACTCATAAGATGCAACATGCTAGAGAAGGCAAGACCCCTATTAGGTATTCGGAACAATTGAAAGAACATCTAAAGAAGAGATTCTCGCCATAATTTTATAAAGAAGCACTAAACTCAAGGTATCACACTAGTCCTTATAATTTTGGTGCCGCTTTGAAATCAGTGGAGGTTGTAAAGAATGAAGACGTTATTGAGCAACCTGATCCGAGATGTATGTTGAAAATTCAATGGGAAACATGGCTCAGAAGGAGAGGTACATGTCAGAACCATGGTTCAAGTTCATCATTTTTGACGCAAGTTATTCTAGAGAAGAGAAGAAAACCCCAAAGTTGAGCGTTGAAGAAAAGCCATCTACTACCAGCCACGAAATCAAAGGAGATGCGTTGGTAGTTCATGAGAAGTTACATTCAATCCTAGTTGTGGAAAAGGAGGAGCAAGAACAAGTTACTCAACTTGATACCTAACTTTTGAGAAATTTTCACTAGACAATGTGGATTTTTTTTGTAATGAGAAGAGTGACAAAGAATCATTACCGTCATTTTGATCATCGCTCCAAGATCAATCAAGAAGGTATACCTTGTTTCCTACACCTGATCCATATAGTTTAGAGTTTGAGTTGCTAGAAGGAGTAGATAGTGATAAGAGTATCTTGCTCGATTGTGAGCTTCAAGGAATGATGGATTCTAGGCACATGTGGTTTTATCATTGTTGGAAGCTAGGACCTCTTGGTTCTGAAATGAGAGCGCTTTCTTATCCAAAGAAATTGGATCTCTAGATACCTAGCGTTGGCACTAACTCTATCTTCATCATCAAGATCTCCACCGCCTAGTTTCTTTGGAAGATTTTCAAAAAGAAGTATTGGGACTTAGGTTTAATATACCTAGAGATCTTGCTTCGCCAATCCCATTGAAGTAGAGGATTATCCAACACCGGATTCATTGAGTATAATTCTTGGGGCATTCCGCATCAGAATTCTTCCCCATGGTTAAAGGCCACATTGTCACTTACAAGGAGTGAAGTGAGATTGACTTGTGGTAGGAATATCTTTTTTTGCACCTCGTTGGAGACTTGGAAACAGTAGGTATACAAACCGTTAAGACCACCCGCAAGCTAGACGGTCTTCTTGAGATAATATTTTTCAATTCTAGTGAGTGCTTTCACTTCTCTTATCAAATTGATACCCTTGGGCATAAAGAGTGGTGTCAAAAGTCCTCCCATGCGCTCAATTGTGGAGTCTTGTCCGGTGAAGTCATGACCCAATCTTGAGAAGTAGTAGAGGTATTGAACAAGCATTCCCACCAAGATTAAATCATCATGGTTGGTACGGAGTCAACGCCTACCGTTGAGGTGTTCGAGGAACAGTTTGGCACCCACTAGAAGAAACTTCATCTCTGGCTCTGTTATGGAGCATGTTTCCCTCCTAGCATATTGCGTGTGGGAGAGGACTTTATGGAAATAATGAATAGAAGGGTGACGAATGCGAGTTCTCTTTGTCAAAACCTTCTTAAAAGGACCAAAACAAGACGAACTCGTTACATGACTTCTCGATAGTGAGATGTAGTCCTCGCTTGAGACCATAAATGAGACTTAAATCATGGAAGTCTACCTTGTATCTCGTCCCTCCTACCATAAATACGATGTATCCTACATCATCCCACTCTTCCTCCTGAGGCTTGTTCATATTAACCTTTAAGGAGATAAGGAACTCCTTGGTGGGATCGACATAGGTGTCGTAAGCTAAGCGTAAGAACTTCTTAAGTTCCATTTTGTCAAAGATAGCTTCGACATCTTCTAGGAGTCCCTCCTCACTTAGAAAAACCGGGTCAGAATAGTGTGTGGTGGTGAATGACATTTCCCTGAGCCTATTCTTTTAGTGAGCATTTGACCACTTTGGTTTTGCCCCTATCTCCTTTGCCTTTCCTTTGGCATTTGCTATGCCTTTTCCTTTGGCTTCTGGAGCTATCTCTTCATCACTCTCGGTTACGTTTAGTTCCTCCTCAATATGCTCCATCTCACTATCTTCTTGTTCAACTTTCTCATCTTGTTCGACAACTTTTTCTTTTTCTTTGCTCTTACTTGCTTTGGATTGAGTTTTTGACTTGGAAACTTGAGAGTTATTCCTTCCCCATGGTGGATTATTCCGCTTGTTTGCTTCTCGATAGCTAAACCTTTTTTAGTCATGATGATTTACAAAACAATTCAACCACTAGTGCGAAAGGTTAGCAAAATTCATCAATGTAACCACAATGAATCAACAAGTCAACGTAAAGCTCTCTATTCGTCTATCAAGTGATGCATTTAAACCAAATTGGAAACTACATCAAGCTTTAAACATATATTAGCAATGCAAAAGAGCCCTAATCACAAATTAAGCAAACTTTCGTGTCATAAATCTCATAAATCAACACCAAAACGTTTCAAACATAGTAGTCTCCTAAGAACTCTCCTAATACACCAATATCTATCTAAATAAAACCACAATCCTCTATTTGACTCCAAATTTTTCGTTTTCCCCTTCTCAAGAACCCTAAACTTTGAATTTTTAAATTTATCATCAATTAACCATCAAATTCAAGCAAGCATTGGTTATATCTAACAACAAACACTATCTAACCCATAAATGGAGCAAATCATGCATTAAATCAACTTAGAATAAATGATAAAGCATAACCCAAAATAGACAAGTTTTGGGCGATTTTATACCTTTAAAATCGAAGGAAAAACACGAAAATTGGAGAAGGAGGAGGAGGCGAGGATTACTCAAAAGATACGATGAAAGTCAAATTTAGAGACAAAAATCGTTGGATTTGGTGAAGATAGAGTTTTATTGTTTTAATGATTTGAAAACGTAAAAGTGAACAAAGAAAGAGAAGAAGTCACAAAGGAGGAGTGAAAGATATGGAGAAAACCAGCCAATTCTGGGTTGGTTTGGAGATATTAAACCATGATTATAAAAACAGAAGACTTACCTGGGATTTGCAGTAGTGTGATGAACCCACGAAAGGATACTGTTACGACCCAGCGGTGACACAAAGTCGCGAGAACTGATCGGTGATACCATACAGTTACATAAAACCGCTGACACTATCCCGCTAATTCTACATGCAATTTTTTCAACTCCGCAGTGGTGGCACGATGTTGCGATGATATACTGTTGGGGATTCGCGGTGGCATGATGCTGCTCGAACAAACCGTTGGGACTTAGTGGATGCACAAAACCACTGAATCCATCCTGCTGACCCTTCAAGCTGGTTTACGTATGTCTACAGCGATGGCACGATGCCGTTGTGACATACCTCTGAGGCTCAACCGCTGATACATACTGTTGAAGCCTTTGGGAGTGTGTTGAGCATCTCAAACTCCAATTCGCATCACACGGGACTCAACCTATTATTAAAAAAAAATGCAGAAATCTAATCAAAACAAATATATACAAGGATAACATGAGATTGCCTCGTAAGTGCGTTTGTTTAAAGTCTTGAACTTGACTTTCTCGTGGTGATTTTACGTGGATGGAAGTTTTGGGAATGAAACTGTGGTTCTTTCCTTGATGTTTTCACTCACCAAGTATGGCTTCAACCTTTGATCATTTACCACAAACTCTCCTCCGGTCTTGTTGTACAACATAATGGCTCCATAAGGTCTAATCTCTATGATCTTAAACGGTCCCGACCAATTAGACTTGAGATTTCTTGAAAACAACTTCAAACGTGAATTGAAAAATAACACTTGGTCATCAACCTAGAAGTGTTGAGGTAGGATTATCTTGTCATGGAAGGCCATAGTCTTCTCCTTATGGATCTGTGAGCTCTCGTAAGCTTCTAGAAAAATCTCATCTAATGCGTTAATTTGAATCAATTGTTTCTCTTGAGCCGTCTTGATATCAAATTTGAAAAGCTTAACCACTCATATGGCTTTGTACTCTAGTTCCACCGGAAAATGACAAGCCTTCCCATAAAGCAAATTGAAAGGCGTTGTACCAATCAGGGTCTTAATAATGTTGCTAATGTTGCATTTTCTTTGGCATGGATCACACCTTGCTATGAATTCGTCTGCGTTTAATCATGGTAGGCCACGAAAACCCCGCTTGAAGAGCCTTTTAAAACCATCTTAAACATTGCAAAGTGACTGCCATAGGTGAAACCATGGCAATGTTGAAAAATCCCCTCAACTTCTTCTCGGGTATGCATCTTCGGTATAACCTATCTTTGCAAATGGTGTATAGAAACAGCTCGTCCCAATAAAACCGATTGACATCCTTGAAAAAATTCTTTTTATTATAACAACTCAAATTTGGTGGCTCTTTACCGCAAGTTAAGTACTTAACAAAATCTGCATACCACGACAACATAACACTCAAACCCATAACTTCGTCAAGATTCTAACCCGTCTCATAACTTTCCATTAAAAGTCTAGCGACCATCAATTTTTCCTTGGGCATAGAGTCATCAATAGGTTATCCATCTTAAATCCTCAACCGTGAGAGGTGATCCACAACACCCTTCTTATCCTGGTTCTCTAAGGCAAACTCTTGTAGAAGCAAAATCCAACGGAGAAGTTTTGGCATCACATCCTTCTTTACAAACAATTGTCTCAATGCCGCATGATCCGTATGCATAATGATTTTCGCAGATGATGGACAAAAGCTCTTTCTATGTTGTCCCATACTTAACTTGGGCACTATTTAGAGTTCTACTTGTGTAGTAAATAACACTGAGCATCTTGTCTTTCTTTTGACCCAAGACTGCTCATACCACGAAGTCGCTAGCATAAGATATTACTTCCGAAGGCAAGTCCTAATCCAGCGGTTGCACAATTGGATCACTAACTAAATTTTTCTTGATCCTTAGAAAAGCTTCAAGACACTCCTCATCAAACATAAAATAAAATTATTTGCATAAAATCCTTGTCAAGGGCCTAGCTATTGATGAGAAGTCCTTGATGAGGCGCCTATAGAACCCGTCATGATCCAAGAAGCTTATCTCGTTAACTATATTTGGGGGCTCTATGCTTGTCATAACCTCTATCTTGGATTTGTCAACCTCAATGCTTTTCTCCGAGATTCTATGTCAAAGTACATTGCTGTCTCAAACCATTAAATGACACTATTCCCAATTCAACACAAGACTTCCTCCTCAAAACGCTTCAAGACCCTACAAAGATTAGAAAAAGAAGCAAACAAGTCTCCATAGATGGAGAAGTCATCCAAAAACAAATCTACCACCTTCTCAATCAAATTCGAGAAATCGACATCATGAACTTCTGAAAGGTTGTAGGTGCGTTACATAGTCCAAATGGCATCCTTCAATATGCAAAGGTGCCATAAGGACATGTAAATGTCATATTCTATTGGTCATTGGGGTGAATGTGTATTTGAAAGAACCCAATCTAACCATCAAGAAAGCACTAGTGGGTATGGTTCGCTAACCGTTCAAACATTTGGTCAATAAAAGGCAAATGGGAGTGGTCTTTATGGGTAGTGTAGTTCAGGTGACGTCAATCAATACACATCCTATGTCCGATGATAGTTCTAGTTGGTATTAGTTCATCTTTATCATTCTTAACTACCAGAACTCCCCCCTTTCTTAAGCACTACATGGACCGTTGATACCAAATTACTATCCAACATAGGATAGATAATCCCCACATCTAGAAACTTAAGAATCTTTTTCCTTACAACATCTTTCAAATTCTGGTTTAACCGTCTTTACTAGTCAATGGAAGTCATTGACTTTTCAAAGGATCATATGCATGCAAAGAGACTGAGAGATACTGTTGAGATTATCTAAAGAATAACCAATGGATTTCCTGTAATTATTTAATTCAATAAAAAGCCTATAGGTCTCATCATCATTCAACGTCATCATTAATTATCACTGGTATGTAGTGTTAAGATCGAGAAATGCGTACCTTAGCCCTTCCAGGAGTGGCTTAGGGTCCAATTTTGGTGCTTTGAGCTTCCTCTAATCCACATTGATGCTAGACTTATAATGGCTTGCTCCAATCCTCTTTTTTCACATCTTCAATCTCAACCACATTCACATTGTGCACAACTCTATTCAAATCCAAGAATGTGGTGTCTTGACTAGAAGCCTTGTGTAAGTCCAAAATCGTTTCATAACCCACACTATCACTCTCAAGTAGAACAAATTCAATTTACATAACCGTTAAAACACTTTTGAGTGAGTCTTCTAAGGGGATCCCTTCCAAAATTTCATCCGCTAGTGCATCCATATCTTCTATCCAAAACACTTGGACTTCCACGGGTTGTTTCTTCACAAGCCTTTGAATATAAAACTTAAGAACCTCATCTCCTAAGTGTAGGTTGAACTTGCATTTTCTTACATCGATCATAGCTCCCACGTTGGCTAAAAATGGTCTACCAAATATCAAAGGTTCATGCGGCTCCTCATTCATTTCTAACACAACAAAGTCGGTGAGAATCTCAAAGTTTCCAATGACTACAAGTAGGTCTTCTAGTAAACCAATAGGATACCATGCCGATCTATCCGTAAGCACAAGGGAGATCTTACATGGATGGAATCACGTAAATCCAAGACATTTTGCAACTATAAGCGGCATGAAGCTCACACTAGCTCCAAGTTCTACTAAACATTTTGTGAATGTAAAGGGTCCTAGCATGCAAGGAAGATCGAAACTCCCGGGATCATTGAGCTTTTTCATGATAAACTTTCTTTGAATGATCACACTACATTCATAAGTCAACACTACCATGCCCTCTAAAGCCTTTGCTTTCTCTATGACCGCATTGTTGAGGAATTTGTTGTAGTAAGGCACTAACCAAAAGGCATCAATGATAGTCATACTAATAATCACTTCACTCATTTTTTGTCAAACATAGCTCGATACTTCTCCATGAGTTTCCTCTTAAACCGACTTGGAAATGGAATTTTTGGTTCATAAGGATAAGGTACAAATGTGCTTTCCTTAGATTCACTTGTAACCTTCCTCTTTCCTTTGTCCAATCCCCTCTTCAACCTTATCCTTCTTAACACCAACACTACTCTTGTATTCAATAACCAAATCCTCATCATATTTGATTTCTAGCACCTCCATCTCTTTATCCACAATGTACTCATTGGCAATCATAAGTCGTTCTCTAGATGGAAGCTCCTTTCCACTTCTAAGTTTACCCGGTATTAAACCCATATGTCGCTTAAAAGAGGAAGAAACTAGAGAAACTTGGTTATCCAAAGACTTCACTTCTGAGGCCAAATTCTCAAAATTTGCATTTAACTCATTATATGCCCCACCCACTTTCAAGTTGATCCCATCCATGCGCTTGTTCATGTCAAAGTTCCCTTTGGTTTGACCTTCGAGGAGCTTTTGAAGAAGGATAGTGTTTGGCTCCTCTTTGGTGATTTGGCTTGGTTGAGATGTTTGGATTTGGTAGTTTTGGCTTGCAATAAAGTTTTGGGAAGGTTTGTATTGAGGTCTAGGTTGATAGTTGGCTTGATTAGTGTTTTGGGTATTGTATTGTGGTTGGTTTTTGTTTTGGGGTTGTGGTTGGAAGTTTTTTTGGTTATATGGTTGGTTATATTGATATGTTCCTTGGTTATAGACTTGGTTTTGGGGTTTTTTTGGATAGGTTTAGTCTTGTGGATTATCCACATTGGTGCTACAGTAGGAAATGTTTGGATGGTTTCAATAATTCGGGTTGAAGCCCTTTTGTTGGTATCCTCCCACATAATTCATCTCCTCTTGGTTCTGTTGACACAACTCAACACTAAACTCTTGATAACATTGACCAACAAAGATTCCTACAAATTTGACTTGTCTTTGAGAAGATTGCATCATATTGTCAAACTTCTCATTCAAGGCCTTTATCTTTCTTCGTGTTTGATCATCATGGCCGCCACTCTCTCTTACCGACCTATCGTAGTCTTCACCGTAATACTCATCATTCATGGTTAACTTTTCTACCAATATTATCCTTGGGTCCACTTCTTGGCCCGAATATGTTCCATACACAAAGTGGGGAAGAAGTTGCTTAAGAAGACCCACTTACACTCATCCCAATATGTGATAGAGTTATATGTCAGGTGCTTTTCCCATTGGTGTGCCATATCACCTAGAGAAAATGAGAATAATTTTAGATTGAAAGAATCCTCGGATATACCCTTGATCTTCACGGTACAAAAAAAACGGTCAAATTGGTCCAAACGATCTAGAGGATCCTCCATTGGCAAACAATAAAAATTAGAGCCTTGAAACATGTTGATGAGGCTAGCCTTGATCTCGTAGTTGTTGTTCTCAACCGGAGGAGGACGAATGCCGGTTCTATTCCCATTGATGTTCGGTTCATCAAAAGTACCAATGACATTTGGGTTCCTTGGCGGATGAACCGGGCTTGTCCAACTCCATTATCTCTCTCAAGACCTTGAGAAACATTAGCCGGCAAACCGGGTGGTGCAAGTTGATCACGCATTCCTAAACAATAAAAATGTTCCAAACGTATTTGAATCAAGATTTGTATTCAAGCTAAGCAAATAAAAGGGTTTGTGATTTTTCAAAGTAAATTCGAAAATAAACAAAACGGAAAAAAGTGAAAGCAGTTTTGAAATTAAATAAACAAAAACGAATGCTCAAGAAGAAGGTATTTGACTTATAGTGATTATTTGTAAACTAATGGAGGACTAAATAACTTAAACAAGCTAATCCTTTGGTCTTAGATCACTAATCTAGACTAATTGACTTCTATTGCACTAATCTCCTTTTTAATCACCTAATCATAAATAACTTCTGTTAACAATCAAATAACCAAAAAAAATTAATTACAAGCCTAAAATAACCTATAAACACCTTAATCTACTATTTTCATAGGCTAGGCATGCAAAAAACTTGTTATTTTGGTTCAGACATTTCATCGAACATTTTCCAGACGCTAGAATGCCTAAACTCTAGATTAGCATGATCAAGTATAATCTAGCATTAGAAACACCTAACAAGCAAGGATCTACAACATTCCACACCTAAGCTCCACTAAATCTTCCATTTCCCAAGAGATCTAAGAGACTACTCACTAATCATCATGAAGACACAAAGAAACAAGGTTGTTCTTAAGTTATCATGATTCTTAAGTTATCATGATTCTTAAGAGAATAGTTCAAGGATTTAAGAAGAAAACAAGATTTATAACTTCAAAACTCAAAGATTCGTACAAAGATCTTTTGAAAACCTTAAGGTGGCTAAAAGAAATCCTAAAATAGAGCATAAGTCTCTCGCAAATTGGGTTTAGAGTATTTATAGGGAGAGCTAAAAACTTGTTTAACACATAACAAAATTAAGTCGAAATTGGTTTAAAACAAAATTAACATGGTTTGGTCCGGTCTAGTGGTGCGCGAAACATCTGGAACCATATCAATTCTCCTAAACTTATCTCTTCCTTGTTCGAAAGAAAACTACATGAAACAAAACGAGAAAAAAGTTTGAAAACGGAGATTCATAACCACTAAAGATTGGCCAAGCTATAAACATCATATTCCCAAGATAATATGTCAAAAATACAAAAAACAAATCTCTAATAACCTATCCTCCTCACACTAATCACAACTTCAATCTTTTACTCTAAGCTAAACTCAAAACAAGCACAAGTAATCATGCAATTCAACTCTTTAACATTCAATTATTGGCAATAGCAAGTAGTCTCGCTAAGAGAGTGTTAATCGCTCTCAATATGTTTAATGAGAAAATCTAAATGAATGAGATGGATTATTGCATTTAATAGGTTTCTCTAAAACAAAGATGTTAGACATTAGGCAAAAAGTATCTAAGAAGGAAACAATTCATGCATACAAGTTCAACCTCCATTGTTCTACCCAATCCTAAGCTTTCAATATCTAAGTCATTCCCATTCTCATCCTTAACTCTAGAGGCTTTAAACCCACAAATATTTCTTTTTTTGAGTCTCCACCAACCTCAAACCATTTTCATTTCTCTTTACAAAACTCTCTAAGGGATTTTTGTTTTCTTTCAAACCAATGACTCTTCTTATTTGCTTTTGCTATTCTCCTTGGCTTATCTATTCTTATTCTCTTTTTTTCTTATAAAGGTTTCTTTTCTTTCATATCTTTCTTTTTAGAAGAAGTTTTAAGGAACACATTTTATTGGTAGTCATAACTTATTTTTATTTTAGATCCCTCGAGTCATTCCTGTTCTCACCATCTTTTAATTCTTCATTCTTTTTCTTTCCCCAACACCTATTCTAAATCAACAACTACCTATTCTTTATTTATTCCCATCATCAAACTTCTTCTTTTGATCCATTCCTCACTATTCACCTCTTCTTGTCCATACCACTTCATGTACATACAACAGAAGAAAAACATGCAAAACATGCACCTAGACACTAGAATGAATGCAACATTAGATCGAAATTATGAGAAATACAACTAAAATGAAGATAAAAACCCAACATATTACCTCTGTCGAGTTATTTTGTTGATTCATTTCTCAACTCTTCTCGTCATGATTTCTGTTTCTACTTGTCTAAGGGAGAAGATCAATTATTGTATAGAGAAGATCCTAAAAACCCTCTTAATACTAATAGTTGATTATGCTTTTCATCTCATCTATTGCTATGGTTTATTTGATTATGTCTCACCAGTCTTTTTTTGGGTTTAGTGGGGATTCAAATTGTGTCTGTTGTTAGATTATTTTTTCTCACTATCCTATGATTATGATTCTTCATCTCGACTTTTTTTTAATGTTTATTTCTTGATTGATCACTCAAAATGAACCTAGGGGAAGAACCCATGACATATGTCTGCTCTTGCCTTTGAACTAGAGAGAGAGAGATAGCAGATTTCTCCATGGCCTGCCAACCGATTGAGTCATGGAGTGTTGTGAATTAAGACCACTAGGTCACAATGCATTCCTACATGTGATGATGCCTACCAATTGGTTGAGCATCAAAGTATGTTTGTAGGGATAGTTAACTTGATTATCAAAAGTAGTCATGTTATGTAGCCCTGTTACAAGTTCTAGAATCCACGTTAGAGAAAAAACTATATGAAGATAGTTGAAACTAATGAGAACCATGATTCTCGAATAGGTTTCCATCGCCTAACATATAAATCCTTGAATTTACATTACCGTTAGATGCTTTAGTTTTGTTTAAGTTCTAAGAAAACCCAAAAACATTCATCTTAATATTTTTGTTTTAGCTCAGAGAATTCATTCGTGTGACTTGACTCTCTCTAGGGGATTCAATTCTAAAGAACTATATATGATTAGTAGTGCACTTGCAACTCTCGTGTTGGTTTGTTAAGGTAAAATTTAAAAGTACAAAACCACACACATTGTTAAGCAAAACCGGATGTTGCTAAAGGAGTTTGAGATGTTTGGTATGGTCAGAATAAAAAAGTGATGTTACATTCTCTAATTGAATTGCATCAGTTCAAAGGAACTTATCGAAATAAGGACGAGATAATAATTTGAATTCTAGAGATAGGATCCGGTTTCTACTAGCTGAACATGAAGTGGATGTCTCTTTTCTATGACCAAATCAACATAAGGTTGGTGAAAAAGGGAAGAGCAGGCAAAAGTTTACAGGGAAGCACAATTATATTGGAAAATGAGCCGAGAATCATGATTGAAGGAAGGTAATAAAAATATGAAGTTCTTCCACAGAAGTGTGAAGTTTTGGCGTATGAAAAATCATATTCCGGTTCCACTTGATCAGGCGGGAACATAATTGTTTTGGAGGGTGAGAAGGGTAACATTGCAGTTGATTATTTTCAATATTTGTTTCAGACATCTTCTCCAAATAACATGGATGAGCTCCTAGATAGAATGAGATGAATCATGACTATATCAAGTCTATTTCTAATATAGCGATTTGGCGTGCAAATTTTAGTATAAAGAGTGAGAATGCAACTGAGGCTGATGGGATGACCGGGGTTTTCTTCAAAACGTATTGGAGTATAATTGCGGAAACGATCATAGCCAGTGTTAACAATTTATTTACCTCTGGAGTGTTTCTTGTAGAATGAAATTATACACATCTTTGTTTACTTTGGAAGAAGACCTCACCAAAGCTCATGATAGACCTATGACCCATAAGTTTGTGCTCAGAGATTTACAAAATAATCTCGAAGATCTTATGCTTCAGGCTTAAAAAGCTTCTTCTTCATTTGGTATATGAAACTCAAGGTGGTTTTGTTTTGGGGCATTTGAGTTTGGATAATATTTTGATTGCTTATGAGATGATGCATGCTCCTAGGAAAAATCTAAAATCTTAGGGGGAGTTTATAGCTATTAAAACGGACATGTTAAAGGTGTATGGCAGAGTGTAATTGTATTTCCTTAAGAAGTTGTTTCTTCGTATGGGGTTTCATGTGAATTGGGTTGATTGGATTATGAAGTGTATTAGTACAATGTCATATACAGTGATGCTTAATGGGGACAACTCATGGTTTAATTTAGCCGGAGAGAGAAATTCGCCAAGGTGATCCGTTATTCTGTTTCTTTTATTTTATGTGCGAAGGTAATTATTCATGCGTTGAAAATATTTGAGGAGGCTCGTAGATTGTCTGGGATACGGCTTACTTCTTCTTGTCCTCTTATTCAACATATATTACTTTCGGATGATAGTGTCTTAAGGGCAGCAAATTAATTTTAAAAAAATCGGCTGTAAGTTTTGGCGCTGAGGTTGATGCTACAGTGAAGGATACGATAAAAAATTTTAGACATTCATCAAGAAGGTGGGTCTAGATTGTATTTTGGGTGAATCTTTTAGTGGTTCGAAACAAGATTTATTTGCCTTCATTGGTTACTACTTGAAGAAGAAGTTGCATGGATGGTTTGCCACAACTTTATCATAGGGTGGTAAGGAGATTCTTCTCAAACCTTAGGATATGGCCTTCCTGGTTTATGCGATGTCATATTTCAGATCAAAAAATCAATGTCAAAAACTAACAAGTGCAATGAACCATTTTTGGTGGAATGCAACAAAAGGAAAAAGGAAAACTTCTGGGGTAGCTTGGACAACATTATGCAAGTCTAAGAAGAATGTTATTGCAAGTCTAAGAAGAACGATATTGGGCATTTTAATCAAGCGGTCTTAGCAAAACAAGCTTGGAGGGTATTGCATAATCCAGATGCTTTTCTTTCTCAAATATATAAGACGAGATATTTTCCTCGTAGAGAGTTTTTAGATTGTGGTGTAGAGTTCATGCCATCTTATGCGTGGCAAATTTTAATGTTTGGTCATGAGCTTCTTCGGAAAGGTGTTATGAAGAACATTGGAAATGATAAAAACACATCATTTTGGATTGATAAGTGGATAATGGATGAAAAGCCTAGAAGGCCGATCAATAAGGAGACTTTCATGGATTTGAACCCCAAGGTATCAAACCTAATTGGTGAGGATAGGCGCTGGTGTAAACCACAAATAGTTTTTTTGTTTTTGGTAGATGGTGTGAATCATATTATAGATATTTTGGTGTCTTCTGTTACTAAAGATTCATGGATGTGGTCGTACACGATGGATGGTTCGTATGCATTGTTTCATTGAGAAGGAGTGTGATATTTATCTTTTAGAGAATGCATATTTGAAATTCCTAAAGTAGAGCATATGAAAGCTTAGCAAACCCAAAAATTAAGTTTTTTTTTGGCGAGTGTTTTCTGGTTCTGTTGCGGTGGAATAATGACTTCAATCTAGGGGAATTTTGCTTCATACAACATGGACGATCTGCAACACAGAGGTTCTCATCAATTTCTCATCTATTAAATGTTTTTTTATGGGAGAACAATACTCAGTCTGGCACATAATAGATGGTTGAACCTAGTATTGATGTGGAGATCTTATTGTGGGCAAAAGGAAAAATATGTGTATTATAGCTTTATAGAGAGATGCAGGCTATATGTGTTTATTTCTGTATGTTTGATGATAGTTGCATAAAGGTATAATCATGTTATCGTGTTTTTCTAGTGTGCGGAGAAAATCCTCTCACTGAGTCACCCCTTCCTTTTTTCCTTTTTTAGATCATGTTGAGAAACGTGACTAGCTGCGCATGTTCGTCTCGTTTTTGGTGTTGTTTTCGTATATCTTAGGTTTTTTAATTTATCTAATTTATTTCTATTGAGATTTGGATTTATTATGTTTTTCGTTAGATTTTTTAAATGTTTTCTCGAGATGCTTTCAAGATGAATTATTTTAAATAGATTTTTATGAATAAAGTTTCCTGGAAAAATTTGTTTCATAACCTAGTTTTATAGAGGAATTTAAATGGAGAAAATATTTAGTAAAGCGAGTAGTAAGTTGTCTCAAAAGTTAAGGGAGACGTGTGTTACACCATTTCCATTTCACGAAACAAGCAACCTAACATTCATCTATCCTAGACTATACAACATCTTGTCCCTCAAGTCGTTTCCTTTTGTACAATATGTATGGCACGTCTTCCCTTTTTTCGTACTCTTGCCTGAAGTCTCACTGTTCTTTACTCTTTCAAACACAAACAACAATCACAACCACAACTACAATCATCACACATATCCTATATGCATACTACGAAACCACCATGACATCTGAGAAGAATAAAACAAAAACAAAGTGTAGCTCGTAAACCGGTCTTAATGCATGGTGTCTTTGTTACAGAATGTTATTTTCACGCATAGAATTCCCAGTGGCAAACGACCGATTGAATGTATTGAGCACACAATGACTCCATGGATGAGAGTCAAAATGTCTCAAGCTACACTTTTTATGATAAGCTTAAGATGGTATTTGAATAATTTTGCTAGATACAAAAGTGGAAAAACCCGAGTAGATTTAATGATATCCCATACCAGCCATGGATCGACCATTTGTAATACCACCTAACTCTGTTCCCACAAGTGAAACTTAAAATCTCATGACCCAAATTCCCAGTTATATCACTTATATAGTATTTTAATAGGTTTGTGCAAGAGAAATTAACAAAAGGACAAGTGAAATGCAAAATTTTACTTAATCCCCATCCTAACCCGTTCCAGGTAACTACATGCATCATTTTTTATAAGTGCAACAAATAGTTTCTCGGACAAACATGGACACTTTCCATTGAAAAACATTTAAGAAAGAACGAGTGGATTTTTCTTGTGTCTGAGAGTAATGATGTTTTCTACGTATCGGGTACGTGGGAAAATTAATCAAGAAAGATAATTAAAGATCTGTACGATCCAAATAAATTTTAACAGTTCAATTTGTTTTGATTATCAATAAAGAGCCACCATGTACTTGTGTATCATCACATAGTACATTTTCAACCGTCTCGTATTCCATGCTCTGTGGTTTAATGGCTTAAAGCGATCAATTATAGACACAACCACTATAACATATCCGTAGAAAGGCTAAAGAAGATAAGAAGGAGAGTCCAGCGTCACGTCTTATCTTTCTCAATGGAAGAGGAGTGGCAGTGACTATGGAATCCCGACAATTCTCTCGACAGATTCGACTTTGTCTTCTTCTTATATTTCTCTATTCGTGCGGATTCTCAGGTTTTATGAGTCGAATTCTTCACTTCCCTTCCTCTTTATATACCCCCGCTCTTCCTCATTACTGCATGCGTCCGAGTCTTCCTTGTTTGGCTTGGAAATCTTCTCGTTTACACACATTTCCTTTCTTGTCTCCTTCCTCTATACTTCTTTCCTTTTCTTTCCATGCTCTCCATCCTTCATTAATGGGTTTTCCATAATGGGTTTGATCCGTCTTTCATTTTTCTTCTTTGCAGCTGAACCCAAGGATTCCTTTTTCTTTTTCAGAGAGTTTCCTTTTCCTATACTCTCCATTTCTTCCACTTGCATCATTACTCTCCCCACTTGACGGTTATTCTTTTGGGCCATTCCACTATTGTTTCTTTCCTTATCTTTCCACCCATCGCCCATTGGCCCTTTTTCCTTTACCCACTGAGAGTTCATTCTCTATTCCCACATAATTATTTCTACGATGCTACCTAGTAACTCTTTAGTACTTATCATCAGCATGGTCATCACCTTTTTCTTTTCCTTCTAGCCCTGCTTGGTCAGGTGTTGAGGGTTGGGGGTTCACACATTGACTTGAACCGCTTGCATCATGACACTCAATTCCAAACACCATATTAAGCTTTATATTGATAATATCTGAGAGGTGTCTCATGAAAGTAATGAATCATATAATCTATCATGCAAGGGATAATTGATTAGAGGCTAGTCCTTGCTCTAGGAGATGTATATGCCTTGGTCCAGAACTTTTAAGTTATCAAAATAAATAATAAATAAAATCTATATCCCACTATGTATACATATATAGTGTATGTAAGTAGTTAATAAAGTGCATAACTACATGAAGAGGTGCCATATATATATGTGTACGTGTGGTGGTGGTTACGGACTGTTACGTCTTTGTAAAAGGGTTTCTTTCAATGTGTGTAAAACATACACATAAGAGGAACATAAAAGGAACAAAATCTGAGACTAACAGTGATCATAAGAGAAAAGAGAGAAAGTAGATACATCCTTATCCATCAAAGGATTAAGAAAGGAGAAGCTTAAGAGAGGAGAAAATCAATTGATTCCATACTAAGTCTAATTAAGCATGGATCAAGGTTAGTTTTTCTTCTTCTCTAAGAAAATAGTTGGGGTTGAATTAAATCAAATCTAGATGGTCTTAGGAATAGATTTCATGATAGAAATCATTAAGGTTTTCTACATATTCTACTATTTAGGAAAATGATTGTCTTAATTTGTCTTTTTATCTATATAAAAAAACTGAATTTCTTTGGTTTCTTCAATTCATACTCTCTTTTATTTGCTCTAACAAAAAGCAATGTTTTTGGTGCATTATAACTTGTAGGAGTGTTATATCTACAACATGAACAAACTAAATTATTTTGAAGAAAGTACAGAAACAAACCTATAAATATAAATAGAAATTATACATATATACATGAATTAGAAATGAGATTTTTAGAGTCAACGCAAATCTTTTTTTTATTCTATAAATGCCCTATAATGTAGCATTTATGATATGATCATAGAAAACATCAAGGAAAAACAAGCAATATAAGTTTCAGCGGACCAATGACAAGGTCAAGGACCAAGCAACTTAGAGAAGATTTAGCGGGATTAGTTCAAGAACTGATGAAGACAACACCTAAGGAAGACAAGCATCTAGACACTTTGGTCTCAATCCAAGCAAAGAATAGTGAGACATATTGGATTGTCTTTGAGATCAAAACTTGTACTAATTTTCCTTATCTTTTCTTTTATCCCATTGGGTTTTTCAAATAAGAATTTTAATGAGTCAGCCTTGTTTCTCAACGCCTAAGTCCATTACATTTTTGATCTAAGTTCACACTAAGCCCAAGCGATTCTCGTCCAAAGCCAAAAGAGAAGAAGAGTCTAGATTCAGAAATTGAAGATATTTTGGCAAAACCTCTTAAGTCATTATTTCTATCTTTTAATTTTTAGTCAAAACTATCTTAGATATTTGTTTAAGTCTTTATGTCATTTAAGGTCTAGATTTATCACCCTTTTGCCAACTAAAATTTCTTTATAATCTCGGCCAAGGAAATAAATCAAAACACAACTTTTTTTATTCAATAAACCTCTTTCGCAAATCACAAACTCTTTTGTTCCTTTAGGAACTCTTTTGATTCTTCTTGGTACGTAATATCCAAGAGATCATTTGGTTAAGAAAACGTAGCCCATAATGTTTGTGTGACCCATCTATCGTCCATGATCTTGAAAATTTCAAGCAAGGGGATGGATCATCGGTTCATACACCATTTCATTGGTTCATACATGCTCTCTTTGTCGAAGAATCCATCATCTTCTTCGTTGAAGAGTTCAATCAAAGGGCCTGGACCTTGGTTTATACACCATTGTTTTGGGTCAAACACTTCTTCATTGGATCAAGGATTATCCAATTGGTGTTTGAATGCGAATCCTAGGGGATTCCGTATCATTTGATATCAGAGAATGCTCAAAGGCTCAACCAATCAACAACTACCGTTGCGCCTTTTCATCTTCGCCGATCATCCGATCCCCATCATCACCACCATTGGATTGCTTTATCATCAACATCATCTCACCGATCCTTTTTCACCATCACCGATTCGATTCATCATCACCACCACAAAACCGTTTATCACTTCCCACTTTTTTGCTTCATCTTTACGATCAAACCCTAGATTGTTTTCTATTATCAACACCACCACCGATCGCTTGATCATCACTCTATCAACCGATCATTCATACCCTTTCATCTATCACTTCACACTCTTTATTTGGTCGAATAAAAACTGATCAAAACCCATCATCTTTCAAACCCTACAGCCATCACCTTTTCATCTTAACCATCATCCATAAGGTATATAGATTAGAAACCAATACGGGTACAAGGAGACCCTAAGACACTACTCCTATGAGGAGAATGACCTTTGTTTTTGTGTCATCCCATTCTTGGATAACAAGCCACGTACCTTATAAACCTTTTCTTCGACCGATCATCAACCATTCATCGCCAAAGAAAATCACTCAATATTCGGTGGATACTCGGTTATCTTGGCCCATAAAAACCATCATCCGACTCGGCAACAATCGGTCATCGCTCATGTCTTTTTAAGTATCATTGATGGTTACAAACTCGACTTGCACCCTTTCATACTTTTTTTTTCTTTTCATCTTTTCATTAAAAAATTTTCATCAGAATTAAAAAAAAGATCAAGGGATCTAATTGGTTTTAAAAAATAATACATCAATATTTTAAAAAATAAAAAGAAAAAAAGAAAGAGATTTTGATCAAAAGTTCTAAACCCTTTGTTTTCGTTTCTTTCTGTCTTCATGAATATTTTTGGGGTTGCTTTTGAGTGGTCACTTGATCGCATCATTTGGATTATCATTTGGAAGAATTCTCTTTGAAGTTTGTTGAATCACTTGATTTCTTTGGACTTTCATCTAAGTCAAGAATCCTTTGGTACTTTTGAAACCGATAGAGGTTTGCTTAGTAAAAGAGAGGTTAAAAGAAAAATGATTGATAGAAAAACACAAAGGAGTGAAACACTTGTGAGGAGTTATACTCTAATCATTTTTTTTAATTTTGTGGGTACTTCATGTCTAATCTTGGAGAGAACCGAGAAAGAGAAAAGAAAAACACCATCCCTAATCTCTAAATACAAGCCTTTATGGGAGAAATGGAACGCTTGCTAAGAGTGGAAATAAATGGGGTATATGAAAGATTTGAGGAGGTTAGAGTCGAAGCACAACAAGGACGACCTCAAGTCGCTCCATAACAACGAGATAAGCACCATCAAAGGCCGCTTAGAGTTGAGGCTGAGGACGACTTTGGATACTATAGTCGGGATAGGGAGCCAAAGACGCGCTAGACGTGCTAGGGAAGGCAGAGACCGAGATGGTAACGTAGGAGGTTTGAAGTTGAAGATACCTCCATTCCATGGAAAGAATGATCCAGACGCCTATCTAGAATGGGAGAAGAAAATAGAGCTTTTCTTTGATTGCCAAAACTACTCCAAGAACAAGAAGGTTCATGTTGCCGCAACCGAATTTTGTGATTATGCAATCAATTGGTGAGATCAGCTTGTTACAAGTAGGATGAGAAAGGGAGAGTATACCGTTAAAACTTGGAATGAGATGAAGACGCTAATGAAGAAAAGATTCGTGCCAAGTCACTATCATTGTGGGTTTCATCAAAGGCTTAAAAGACTAATCAAGGTAGTAAAGGGGTAGGATATTACTATCAAGATATGAAGTCTCTCATGATCAAAACTCACCTTGAAGAAGACCGAGAAGCGACAATGGCTAGATTCTTAGGAGGCTTAAACCATGAGATTCAAGTAGATTGGAGTTGGAGCACTATGTGGAGTTGGAAGATATGTTACACAAAGCTATCTTAGTGGAGCAACCACTCAAGAGGAAAGGAAGTACCGAACGCCAACCATTTGCTTCTAATTCATGATCACGTTTTACTCGAGATGAAAAGCCGAGCTATTCCAGACCAATCTCGGAAGTAAAACCAAAAGAGGAGGGTAAGGCACCCGCATCAAATTAAGTTTACAAAGGTAAGACCGAGACATCTACAACTCTAAACCGAGATATCAAATCCTCGAATTGTCATGGAGTAAACAACTATGCAACTGATTTTCCTAACAAGTGCACAATGATCTTAAGAGAGAATGGAGACGTTGAGACCGAAGAAGAGGTAGAGTCGGATTCTCATTCCTCTTTAGAATAATATGAAGAAAATGTGCGTAAAAGAGAATTTTTTTTTACAAGGAGAACTTTGCGAGTTCAAACCAAGGTTGAAGCTGATGAACAAAGGGAGAACTTATTTCACAAAAGGTATCAAGTTAAGGAGAAGTTGTGTAGTCTCACCATTAATGGAGGGAGTTGCACAAATGTCGCTAGCACAACCATGGTGGAGAAGCTTGGGTTAGCCACAACAAGGCATCCAACGCCTTGCAACTTGCAATGGCAATACAACACCGAAAATGCAGGAGTTCAAAGATAAATCTTGATTCCTTTAACCATAAAAAAAGTAAAAGGACGAGGTGTTGTGTGACATTTTGCCAATAAAGGCCGGTTATATCCTTTTGGGAAGACCATGACAATACGATCGAAAAGTATCTCATGATGGCTTCACCAACAAGCGTTCTTTTGAATACAAGGGAAAGAAGATCAAATTGAACCCGATGTCGCCACAAGCGATCTGTTTTGGTCAAATGCAACTTGAAAGAGATAAAAAGAAAAAATTAACCACAAAATACTAAAAACCACAAGGAGAGTGAGAGTTTGAGTAAAACCCAGTCAAAGGCTTGGGAGAGTACACCTAAAAGGAAATACTCAAATTTTTATGTGAGATCTAGTGAGGTCAAAAGAGTGTTCAAAATGCATTTCCCCATGGGTATCTTCAAGAAACAGTTTATATGCATCAACCTCCTGGTTTACACTCGCAACAACCATGCATCATGTTTATTTACAAGGAAAGTCTTATGAGTTTAACTGACCTAAAGTTGGTATTACTGAGGGAGATGACTTCTCTTCTGCAGGGTTTTGAGGACGTCTTTTTAGAAGATAAACCGAGTGATTTGCTACCAATTCGTGATATCAAACATCAAATTAAATTTTTCCTGGAGCTCAAGGAATTTCAGAAGCAAGTAAGCAAGCTCATGGAGAAAGGATACATCTGTGAGGGTATGAGCCCTTGTGTCGTATCGATCTTGTTAGTACCAAAGAAATATGGCTTATGGCGCATGTTTGTTGATTGCCAATCTATCAACAACATCATGGTAAAGTATCGCCATCCAATCCTTAGGTTAGATGATTGCTAAAAGATTTTTGCATGGGTATAGTGTGTTTTCTAAGATTGATTTAAAGAGTGGATAACATCAAATTCACATGAAAGAAGAGGATGAGTGGAAAAAAACTTTCAAAACTAAACATAGTCTATAGGAGTTGTTAGTCATGCCATTTGGCTTAGCCGATGCGCCTAGTACCTTTATGCGTCTAATGAATCATGTTTTAGAGCTTTCATAGGTGTTTGTGTGGTCGTTTGTTTTGAAATCTATTGTAAGATTTTACGTGATTGTATGGGGAATTTTCAATGTGTTTTAGAAGTCCTTAGAAAGAAAAAGCTTTATGCCAACTTTAAAAGTTCACCTTTTGCTCAAAAAACCTTGTTTTCTATGTTTTGTTGTTAGTACATGTGGTATTCAAGTTGATGAAGAGAAGCTTAAAGCTATTCGGAAATGGCCGAGCGCTAAGTCCATTGGAGACGTAAGAAGCTTTCATGGTCTAGCCGGTTTCTATAGAAGGTTTGTTTAGGACATTAGCACTCTAGCTGCACTAGTTTCAGAAGTGATCAAGAAGGATGTAGGATTAAAGTGGGGAACAACACAAGAAGAAGCATTCCAAGCTTTGAAAGAGAAACTCACCAATGCTCCACTTTTCCTAACTTTTTGAAGACCTTTGAGATAGAGTGTAATACGTCCAGAGTGGGTAACGGAGCTGTGCTTATGAAATAAAAAAGCCTATAACATTTTTTTAGTGAGAAGCTGGGAGACGCCACTTTGAATTACCTACCCTATGATAATGCTCTACGCCTTGGTGTGAGCGCTACAAACTTGGTAACACTATCTTTGGCCAAAGGAGTTTATGACCCACACGGATCATGAGTCACTCAAGCATTTGAAAGGCCAACAAAATCTGAACAAGAGGCATGTTAGGTGGGTAGAATTCATAGAGACTTTTCCATATGTCATCCGCTACAAGCAAGGTAAGAAAAATATAGTGGCTGATGCACTATCTCGGATGTATAATTTACCTTCTACTCTTGAGTCTAAACTATTGGGATTGGAAAAAATCAAGCAGTATTATGAGCATGACCCAGAATTCAAAGAGATATATCACTCTTATGACAAGTTCAAAAATGGGAAGAATTATAGGTGTGAAGGTTTCTCTTCTTTGAAAACCCTTTTTGTGTGCCTAATTGTTCTTTCAGAGATTTGTTCATTTGGGAAACTCATGGAGAAGGACTAATGGGACACTTTGATGTTGCCAAAACCTTGGGTATCCTTAAAAAATATTTATAATGGCCGCGTATAAGAGGTGATGTAGAATGGATTTATCTTTGTTATGTCACTTGCAACCAAGCTAAGGCCAAGGCACAACCCTAAGGTATGTATACTCCTTTGCCTATTACAAATGCACCATGGACTAATGTATCAATGGATTTTGTACTAGGATTGCCTATAACTAGGAAAATGATGAGATTCCATCTTTGTTGTCTTAAGATAGATTCTCAAAATGGCTTATTTCATTCTTTGCCATAAAACCGATGATGCATCTTTGGTATTTGAATTGATCTTTGGGGAAGTTTTTTGGCTGCATGGAATGCTTAGAACAATAGTTTCAGATAGGGATACCAAGTTCCTAAGTCATTTTTGAAAGACCTTATGCTTTAAGCTAGGCACTAAGCTCTTGTTCTCTACTACTTGTCATCCTAAAACTGATGGTCAAACTGAAGTAGTTAATAGGAAAATGTCTACACTCTTGCGTGCCATTATTAAGAAAAACATCAGAACACGGGAGGATTTACATACAATTACTCAATCCATTATGCTACTAAGATTTCACCTTTTTAGTTTGTATATGGTTTCAATCCTTTATCACCGTTAGACTTGATCCCTTTACCTTTAAGTGAAATTGCTAATTTAGATGGCCAACAAAATGCCGAGCTTGTGAAACATGTGCATGAGATGACAAGGATCAACATAGAAGGTAGAACAAAGCAATACCAAAAAGCGGCTAAGAAAGGAAGGCGTGGACTCATCCTTGAACCCGACGACTTAGTTTAGATACACCTAAGGAAGGAAAGGTTTCCTAATGAGAGAAAATCCAAGATTTTTCCAAGAACTGATGGTCCTTTCAAAGTTTTAGAGCGCATCAACAACAATGCTTACAAAATCGAACTTCCAAGGAAGAACAATGTAAGCTCCACTTTCATTGTTTCTGATTTGATTCATGTTGTTGCAGATGAGCCTGATTTGAGGTTAAATCCTTTTTAATATGAAGGGGATGATATGATCATGGAAATCATCAAGGAAGAGGAAGCAATAGAAGTTCCAACCGGCAAGGAACAAGCAACTTAGAAAAGCCTTAGCGAGAGTAATTCCAGAAGTGATGAAGACAATGCCTAAGGAAGACAAGCATCTAGACACTTTGGTCTATATACAAGCTACTACTAGTGAGAAATACTAGATGGGCTTTGAGATCAAGGCCTATACTCTGTTTCCTTATTTTTTATTTTGTCCCATTAGATTTTTCAAAGAAAAGTTTTAATGAGGCAATTTATTTTTCAACGCCTAAGCCCATTAAGTATTTTGATCTAAGTCCACACGAAGGCCCCAGAGATTCTTGTCCAAAGCCAAAAGAGAAGAAGAGTCTACATTCAAAGATTGAAAATATTTTGGCAAAATCTCTTAAGTCTTTATTTCTATCGTTTGCTTGTTAGTGAAAACTATCTTAGATATTTTTAAAGTCTTTAATTCCTTTACGGTCTAGATTCATCACCCTCTTTATAATCTCGACCAAGGAGACGAATCAAAACACAACTTTTTATTAAATAAACCTCTTTTGCAAATCGCAAACTCTTTTGTTCCTTTAGGTACTCTTTTGATTTTTCTTGGTGCACAATATCCAAGAGAACATTTGGTTAATCAAACGTAGCCCATAACGTTTGTGTGACTCATCTATCGTCCAAGATATTGAGAATTTAAAGCAAGGAGATGGGTCCTCGGTTCATACACCGTTGCATTGGTTCATACATGTTCTATTTGTTGAAGACTCCACTACCTTATTTGTTGAAGAGTATAAGCAAGGGGCCTGGATCTTGGTTTATACACTATTTTTTGGGTAACTTTTTCATCGGATCAAAGATTATCTTACCGATTTTTGAGTGCCAATCCTAGGGGATTCCACATCAGTTTAGAATAATACCATTATGAAATCTATGATACAATTGCAATGATTTCATAGAACCAAAACATAGAACCTAGTGAAACTGAGAAAGTTTTTCGTTGTTGTACTTTTACAAAAAAAGTTATTAGAAAAGAGAGAAGAAGAATGTGAAGAATTGTTTCTTTTCTGTTATTGAATGAGCGATCATCATTTGTGTCTTTTTAAAAACAAACACATTTTTGATCATAGTAAGAATTAAAAATTGTATTGATATCATCGCATTAAGCCATTTGCTTCATATCGACATTCGCTCCTAACTCAAGCATGGTGGTTTCGCATGGTTCTCGCTCTCTTACACCATCATGTACCAAAGATTAGTGAACCTTGGAATTGGTTCTCTACTGTATAAGCTAGAGGATTTTCGTCCCAGTTTAACAATGTGAGATTTTTTATAATTTTTGAGACATAGCCCAACCTCAAACTTATTCATGTTATCCACTTTGGTCCTCAATTTCTCATTCAGTAGAACTATGTTTTCAATATTCCTCTACACCACATTGTAGTGTCTGCGGCGTTCATTCCATCGTGCTCAATAACTAATTGTTGTTGGTCAGAAAACTCACCAAAAAATAATCAGAACCACCTGGTTAAAAATAAGTTCCAACATAATTGTGACTAGTGAACTTTATTTCAAAGTAAAATACTAAAATATTAGTATTCGTGTTATTTCGATTCATTATTAATCTTGATAGTAGATATTAAATTTAAAGTTTATTATGACAGATACCACATATCTCCTTTTCTTATAAGAAACTACCATTTCTAAAAACCTCTTTCAGATATACCATTTTCTGTTTTTGAAATGAGAAAACTAGCCTTCAAATAACATACATGCTCCAACACACACACTTTATCACCTCTAATTTTTCTTCTTTTCATTCTATTTCTTCCTTCTCTCTCCTCTCTTTCATCTCTTTCCTACTTTCTATCTAGCTTTCTCTTTTTCTTGCTTTCTTCCTTCTTTCTCCTCTCTTTCTTCTTTGTTTCTCCTCGACAACACACCAGTACAAGTGACATGATGGTTCGCAGTCTTCATTTAAAATTACGGTGGAAAATAGTTATTGTCAAGAGAAAAACCCATAAACTTTCCTGTAGTAATTTTTTTATTCTTTTCATTGTTTCGTAGTTATTCTCGCAGAAAATAGTTATTGTCAAGAGAAAAACCCATAAACTTTCCTGTAGTAATTTTTATATTCTTTTCATTGTTTCGTAGTTATTCTAGTAGAAAAACTTAATCACAGTTGTCCTCGCAGACGAACTCAGTAATAGTTATCCATTTATTCATAATATAGATGAAGATTATCCCACCCTTATAAACCTCATGGACAATAATTTTGCTAATATTGGTAGACAAGAATATCAAACAAATATTTACGCAGTGTATAATGTTTGTTAGACGTTTTGTCCATTCCGAATAGAAGTATGTTTGTTAGGTTGACATTCTTGTCCATCAATATTAAAAATCTATAGTATAAGTCTCTAACAAGAATCTCAAACAAACGTTGATGACAATATATAATGTTTGTTAGATGTTTTGTCGATCTCTAGTAGAAATGTTTTTGTTTGTTTGACAATCTTGTGTACCATTAATCTCTACCCCAACCACTGAAATAAATTCACCAACTTACCTTCTGTGATATAAAACCTCTCATCTAGAAATTTTGTTCCCTTTTATTACCTTGTATAATATAAACACACACATGCTTGTCCACATTAACTGCTGCATACTTTTGCAAAATCTTTTATAGATAAGATTTGTACACTGGTTTTAATCCTTCTACTTTTTATCACGACAAAAGGTGGATGCCATTTTTTGCAGTTTTGAAAGACTTCCAATAAATGGTATATTTAAAAGTTTGTTGTAATTTTGTGGCACTTTCAGAAGAATGCGTATACCTTTGGAAATTCATTCGTGACAAACAGGACCGGCCCAATGTTATGGGCTGCCTAAAAAAACAAAACAATTTAGCCCATTAAAAAAAATAATGAATGATGTTAGAAGGAATTAAACCTAACACCTCTAATCTTAATAAGACAAACATTAACCACTGCACTACTAAGAGATTTTACAAAATTAATGCCTCTAAAATTCTATTATAATTTTAGCGTCTAAATTCCTTACTTATTGGACTATAGGTCAGGACCGGGTCTTGTGGCAAACCATAAAATGCCCTTTATAATAAAGAATGTCTCGCATACGTTCGATGTTGATCAGTTCCATCTTGAGTTTGTTATCTATTCTGAAAGTGGTAACAATTATACGTGTGAATATAAATGTGTGTGTGAACAACCATTGAAAGCTATAGAATTTCAAACGCCGTATACAACACACACAATAAAAATAAAATAAAAATAATTTTGAAAAAGCTTAGGATCTGTAAAATCTTTGAACCGGGAAGTGTCGCATGAATAATGTCTCACAGATTTTACAGATGCAAGATATTACCGTGTTAATTTAAGATTCTCTAACCTTCCACCTTTTACATCATGCTTTAGCTTATTATGCAATATCGAATTTGAGGCAAGTGTTTTTTTTCCTCTTTATTTTTTTTCTTATTTTTAGGTAGGATAAGATGGATTCGTTTCACAACCCCAGTAGTTTTTAGTGGTTTTGCAAGAGATACTTGTATTGATTTGTAATCAGGCAAGAATGACAACTATCATCTCATGGACAATGAACTGATTTATATTTTATTTGTTTTCCTTAATTAGTATTATAATTTGACTCCCCAATCTGCTTCTCTTTATAGCGAGTTGAGCATGGAGAATGATACCAATAAATCAACTGCGAACCTAGACATCAGTTTACACGACTAAAGAAATATCTAAATAACTAGTGAAAAAAGCTGTTGTAAATCATAGATATCTAGGAATGGACTAAAAAGTATATCAAGTAAATATAGTTTTAACTTATGAAGAATGCATGTAGTATTTTTTTTGGATAAAATGTGAATATACAACCAAATAAACCTGAGTTGTTTAACAAGAGCTCCTTATATATATTACATATGGGAGAACCATTGGGTCAACAGATTGTTGCAAGCCTTGCATTTGAGTCTAGCTAGCAATGTGTTACGATCGGAACAATATAGAGCCACAAAACAGTATGCCGAAGTGGAGATATTGTTCTAAATCCGAGTTTTTCGTTCTCTCTTATAAATTAAATCTATAAACGCCACTCAATGACACTGGAGGGGAATTAAAAAAAAAAAAAGACAAGTGCCGTTTTAGGAGCTTGTGCTAACCTTGGATGGATGCGCCACCGCCTAGGAAGGCCCCAGCGGTGGTTGTCTCGCGGTGGGAGGCTAGCACCGCTGGTATTGGCCCTGGTGTTGAGAGGTTACATGTTTTTGCTATTGGGTGTGGGGTTGGTGTTGATCATTCTTTTGCAAGTCAGATGGTCGAGCGGATTGCAGGTCCAGACGTCTCGGGGTCTATGGGTTTGCAGACAGCAAGCTCTGTTTCAGCGCAAGAAACAGAGCAGGAGTCGGCTGCTCATTTGGTGAATGGTTCAGCTCTTGCTCCGCCGTTATCACAGGAGGAAGGTTTGGTTATGCAGCATTAGGTCACGTGTCAAAGCTCTGATTTAGTTGAAGGTCTTTGTTCTGCGCTTCGTCAAAGCTATGGTTCGAGTTTGAATCTTAGGGATAACAAAGAAGGGGAAGTTGGGTTGGCTGTGACGTCAAAGAATTTGCTGGTTCTGGCTACAAGAGTTTCAAACAATCTTGGCGGTGGCGATGGTTTGCAGGCTCTGAGGGGTCAGCTTCCTTCTCGGAACAAACAAGCTCCACAATCAGTGGTTACTTTGAATGATGGAAATAGGGAAGTGGCTAGGAAGTCTTAGGTTCAAGTTGCGAACAAACAATGCTTATCTAAATTCAATTGTGAAGTGATTTGGATGGAGGGTAAGAATGTGGTTGAAGTTCCAGTAGAGGTGATGGCTGATGCGCATCCACTTTGTGAGGACTTCTTGGTAGGTCGTTTCGTCTCACAAGGTCCACATATTGCCAAAGTACATGTAATCGTCAACAAGACATGGAACTTGGGTGATAAATCCATCAAAGTAGATGCTTTCAAAATTAATTGTACGATAATAAAATTCAAAATTCTTAACCCGGCTGCACGGCATCATGTTCTACATTGGGGAATGTGGAATATTTCTGATATACCAATGATAGTATCCTGGTGGTCCCCTATAGTTGAAGAAACTCAGCCATTTATAAGGTCAATGTCAATGTGGGTGACTTTAAAGAATGTCCCGACGTCTTTGTTTGCGTGGAAGGGTTAAGTTTGTTAGCAAGTCTGTTAGGTAATCTGGTTCGTTTGCATCGTGAAACCGAGCTCACAACCAGCTTTAAAGAAGTAAATATCTTTGTAGATGTTGATTTAACTAATAGATTACCATACCACTATTTTTTTTAGATAAAAGGGGAATGAGTTGGCTTCTCATATGATTATCCTTGGTTGCCTCCTCGATGTATTGTGTGTTGTAAATGGGGACACATGAAAGAGAGTTGCTCGACCCAAGTCTGGAAGAGTTTAGACAAACCTTGTATTCCAGTTTTTGCTATCAGTCCGGAGAGTGAGCCCAATTCCACATCTTCTCCTCTGGCAGCTTCTCTGTCGGAAGTAATGATTCACCGGCCGGCCTGTGTTATTTCTTCATCAAGTCTAGCCAAGGAGCAGGTTTTGGAGTCACCTATTACTAGCATGGGATTGCTACCAACAGTAACTTCGGAGAAGGAGGAGGGAGAGATAAGTTTGACATCTCCTGTTTTAAAGTCAACGGAGGAGGCTTGGTCTAAAGTCTCACACTCCAGAGGGAAAAAATCAGGGAAATCACCGGCTCTTGTCTATGGTCAAGTCACCATAACATCACCATCCAGGTTTCAGATTTTACGTGATCAAGATGAAGAGGCTGGGGTTAGGGTTGCGTTAAGGGCTGTCAGCATGGATAGTGTCTTTTTGAATGGTAAAAGATTGGATACGCCGGCTTCTAGACCGCTTTTATCAGGCTGGGACTAAGGAGGGGTCTTCGGACAACCTAGTTCATGGAAGCTAGTTACTGGCCCGGGTAAAGAGGAGTTGAAGGCCCAAGCTCAACTTCCACGTTCTTCAAAATTGCACACAAGTATTCTGCAAAAACAACTCATAGAGTTGGGGATGTTACTCTTGGGGATATCGGCAAAAATAATTCTCGAAAGAAACGTTGATGTCATGCTTCTCTAGGAATATTTGTGGTTTTAATAAGCCAAAAAAAACTCTGTGGTAAGGACTTTTCTTCACTCTAATGATATTATTTTAGGAGGTTTTTTTGAAACAAGAGTTGGTGAAAGTAAGATCGATGGTATTGCTTGTTCTGTCTTTGGGGATTGGTCAATTGTTGCGAATTATGATTATGCTCTGCTAGGTAGGATTTGGGTGGTGTGGAGCAAGAAGATTCAGCTTCAGTTGGTTAAGAAAACGGATCAGATGATTTCTTGTTTGGTAAACTTTGAGGAGAATTCTGATATTTTATGTGTACTTTTGTCTATGTTTCTAATGTTTTGGAAGAGCGGCGTGAGTTATAGCGGGATCTCAGGTGTATTCAGGATTTAGCTCAGTTTCAAGGTCATTCTTGGCTGTGAACTGGTGACTTTAATGAGGTTTTAGATTCCTCCGAGCATTCATTATCGTCTATTCATCCGGTTTCTTTGCCCGGTATGGCAGATTTTTAAGAAATGGTTCGTTATTGCTTGTTTGTTGACATGGCGTATCACGGTCCCCTTTACACATGGTGTAACAAATGTGAGGATGGATTAGTTTGTAAGAAGCTTGATTGGATCCTTGTGAGTTCTTCTTGGCTTCAGCGTCTGTATACCTCATATTGTTTGTTTGCAGCTAAGGGTTGCTCGGATCGCTCTGATCTCGTTGGCTAGAATTTCTCATACGCTTAAGGGCCCTTTCAAAATTGTTAACGTCATTGTCAATATGAAGTAATTCACGTTGGTAGTGGAGGATCATTGGAATACCTCAGATGTTATTTATCAATCTACTTCAGCACTATTCCGCTTTTCTAAGAAATTAAAACATCTCAAGCCTACTATTCGTTGCCTAAACCGTCAAAGGCTGCACCATCTTTCACAGCGTACTAATGAAGCTTTTCGGGTTTTCTGTGACAAGAAAGCTTCCACTCTCGCAAATCTGGATGCTCTAGCGATGCAAGAGGATTCTAAGGCTTTTAATGATTGGGAATCAGTGTCAACTTTGGAGGAAAATTATTTGAGGAGAAAGCGAAGCTCCATTGGATTAATGTAGGTGATCACATAATAGGTTTTCTCACAATGCGATTAATGAAATAGAGGCTATAAATTCTATAAATGTGGTTAAGAATCAAGAGGGAAGCTGTTAACTACTTGTGATGATATTAAAGCTGAAGTAGTCATGTATTTTTTGGATCTTTTCTCGACTCAGCCCCACGGCTTTATGCATTTATCATTTCAGAGATAGCTATGCTTCTGAATTATAGCTGTTCGAAGGAAAAAAATGCGAGTGTTTTTGCGAAGGTCACGAATTTGGAAATTGAGAAGGTTTTATTCTCTATGCCATCAAATAAATCTCCGGGTCCCGATGGTTTCACTATGGAATTTTATAAAGAGACTTGGCATATAGTGGGTAAGGATTTTGTTGAGGTTGTCAAGTGTTTCTTTTACTATGGTTTTTTACCAAAGGGAATGAACTCATCAATCCTTGTGCTAAGTCCCAAACAGTCTGGTACTACAAGGATGAAATATTATCGTCCAATTTCATGCTGCAGCGTGTTTTACAAGGTTATCCCAAAGCTTCTATAAAACAGATTGAAGCTTATTCTCCCCAGTTGATGTAATGATTTTTTCGGATGGAAGAATTAGATCAATCATCAAGATCATTGCTATTTTTGATGAATTTGCTCGCTACTCCGGTCTTAACATTAGCCTGCCGAAGACTTCTTTATTTTTCACTAGTATCTCCCCTCGCACTCGGTCTTCTCTAGCTTGTTTTCCATTTAACATTGGAATGCTCCTGGTAAATATTTAGGCCTAGCCTCCTCTAAGACATCTCTTTGTGTTAATTGGATGCATAAGAACCTCATTAGGAAAGGTTCATTTTGGTTGAGTAAGTTAAGTACGAGTGTTGGCTCGTGGATATGGAGAAAGCTACTAAAATACCGTGACTCGGCCCGTGAGTTTCATAAAGTTGAGGTGAAAAGTGGTTCTCTAAATTCTTTCTGGTTTGATAATTGAAGTTATCTGAATTGCTTGATTGAGGTTTTGGTTGAAAGAGGTTGCCTTGATATGGGGATTAATGTAATGTACAAAATAGATAATGTGTTGTAGCATTACCGCACTAGGCGGAGAAGAAGTCACATTTTATATTTGATAGAGGAAGAGACACTAAGCTTTGAGACTGTGGCCATACAGATTCAGACCTATCCTTATGGTGTGGTAAGGAGAATAAGTTCAAGCCAAATTTTTCTTCAAAGGATACTTGGAACCAAATTAGGAAGTTTTTTTCTACGCTGAAGTTTTCTTTTATCGTTTGATTGGCGGCTCAAAACCAATTGACAACTGGTGATAAAATGAGTTATTAGAGTACTAAGGTTATGCACGTTGTGTTTTCTGCTCAACCACAGTGGATACCGGGACCACTTTTTTCATGTCCTTTCACTTCTCGGATTTGATATAAAAGGTACACAACTGGATTTCATGATATTATTTCATCTATTCTGACCCTTGGGTATGGTGCTACTCATACTTTTATTGTCAAGTATGTTTTCCAAATTACTCTTTATCTCTTATGGTGTGAGCACAACCGGAAAAGGCATAGAGAAGTCTCAACTACCATTGGCATTTTAGTCCAAGATATGGGAAGAGCAATATGTAATCACCTATCGATTTTGTAGAGGAAGGGGATAATGACGGACGGCTTGCAAGTTTGACTCTCATTTAGAGTCTAATAATTTTGATGTATTTATTTTTTTCTTAGGTTCAGACTTTCTATTTTCATTCTTTGGTTCTATCGAAAGTGGTATGTAATCTTTTTCCCATCTTTGGTTTTGTCCCAATTTGGTTTTCTAGATTTAGGTTATCATGAGGCATACCATTACCAATGTTCAGTTTTAGAGCCTTTTTTACAAGTTTGAAACTCAAAAAATAGTTACGTTAGTTGTTCAACAGTCCTTTGAATATAATTTTACTTAATATTTTTAAAAAAAGATACTGGACTTTTCTTGTTCATCACCAATAACACCAATTGCTTGCAAATCACAAATGCAGAGTGTCATGACAAATTTTTAACTAAATCTTTCATGTGTTATATCTTTCTTCGTGTTAGATTTTGCTGTATTTATATGGGCACCCTGGTGCATGCGAAGGAGAAGTTGTTCTTTAGTGGGAGGTGCTAAATTTCATATATAATTCACTTTATATACTTACTTTCCATTTGTCCTGTCGTTAATTAATTGTGTAATTCAAAGGAATAAATCATAAATAATAAAAAGGCGTGCAATTCATTATGAAGCAGAATAGATGAAAATATATGCACACTAGCAATTCGTTACCTTCACTAAATCTTAATTAATAGATAATTTTTTGAGATCAAAGGAGTAATTTTTTTGTGATGCCATATATTAATATATTAAAATTAATGGTGAGCTAGCGGTTTTTTCACCAAGATTGTTCTCTATCTCTTTATTTGTTTGTGATATGTATGAATTTGTTATCTCTTATGTTGGACAAGGCTACGAAGGAGGGGAAATACGGTTATCACCCGGGCTGTAGGAATTTAAACATCACTCACTCGTGTTTTGCAGACGATATAATAGTGTTTGTTGATGGGAGAATTCAATTAATCAAAAGTATTCTTGCAGTTTTTGAAGACTCTGCTAAGATCTCAGGTCTTAATATTAGCTTGGAGAAAACTACCTTAATTATTACCAGAATCTCCTCTACTATTCGGGATTCTTTATCAAGTTTCCTGTTCAATATTGGATTCTTACCGGTAAAATATTTGGGACTCCTTCTGCTTACCAAAGAATGTCTACCAAAGATTTCCAGCCTTTAATAGAGAAAATTTGGGCTCGAATCAGTTCTTGGAAAAATAGGTTCCTCTTATTTGCGGGTAGGCTACAATTACTCTCCTCAGTAATAGGGAGTTTGACTAATTTTTTTATGGCTACCTTTAGACTTCCTCAAGCGTGTATCAAAGAGATTGAAAAGATAAGTTCAGCAATCTTATGGTTGGGGACAATGTTAAATCTGAAGAAATCAAAGATAGTCTGAACTGAAGTTTGTAAACCAAAATCTGAAGGAGATATTGGTATTAAATCTTTGGAGGATGCAAATAAGGTTAGCTGTTACAAATTAATTTGAAGATTGGTATCGGGCATGCTCGTTTGACAGCCGCTTGCGGCTGCGCCTGGACGCTACAGGTTTTGTTTGTTTAACAACAGCGCGTCTGATCACAGCGGTAGCCGCATGCTCATGTGGCAAGCAAACGAACACCAATTGGCCGCACCCGTAGCCGCAACAGTACCAAACGCAACAGTACCAGACGCACTGCCAGTTTTTTCGCGGCTGAAAATTTCTGACGCAACGATCTGTGTCTGCCGCAGCGTTTGGCTGCAGGAGGCTGCGACTGGCAAACAAACATCGTTTAGCCGCATGTCGCAGCCGCAAGAAGTTGCGACTAACAAACGAATAGGCCCATCGTAGAAGACTTCTCTGTGGGTGAACTAGATACATAAGAATATGATTCTGAACGGATCTTTTTGGCCGAAATTGATAAAATATTGAGATTTAACAGAGGATTTTCATTGAGTTGAGGTCAGAAGTGGGTTTCACACGTCTTTTTGGTTTGATAGTTGGAGTTCTTATGGTAGGCCTTTGATGTGTTGGGGGAGAGAGGTTACATTGATTTGTGGATTAAGTCTATAGACACTTTGGTAGATGTTTTTGTCTCACATAGCGTAGACGTCGAAGAGCTCCAATTCACTCTCAGTTTTAGGATGAGATACAACAACTTAAGGACCATAATTACATAGATTTAGACATATCATTGTAGAGAGGTAAGGAAGGTAAGTTTAAATCTCATTTTTCCTCAAAGAAAACTTGGAACCAGGTACGTACGTGTTCAATTCCCAGAGAAAGCTTGGTACAAAGGGGTATGGTTAGCTTATACAACTCTGAAATACTCTTTTACTATCTGGTTGGCTGCTCATAATCGCTTGAAAACAGAAGATAGAATGGTCAAATGGAATCAAAATGTTCATTCCGACTGTGTTTTTTGCAATGACCGATTGGAGTCTCGAGATCATATTTTCTTCTCTTTCTCTTTCACCTCTCAGATATGGCATCGTCTCACGTCTGGACTTCTTCAACAAAAGACCACTCAGTTTTCAGATATTATTCTAACCATTATGACTACATGATTTAGGCGACCTCGAGCTTTCATTGCAAAATTACATTTTCCAAGCAACCATTTACTTTTTATGGCGGTAGCATAATCAGCGTAGACGTGGAGAAGTTGCATCGTCCATAGACAGGCTGGTTCGAGATGTGGGGAAAGCTGTTCGAAACCGTCTATCCACTTTGCAACTACAGGGCTTTATATCAATGGGATTACAAGAATGATTCGCGACAAGAGGTTAATGCCTTTGGGAATGGATTTATTATACTCAGCTTCTTCAAAGTTATTTTCAATTTTTTTTAGTGTTCTCTTTTTTCAACTCTATCGACAGTGGGGTATTTTTTTCCCAAATGCTGGTTTTGTCCCAAATAAATTTTTTACACTTAAGTTTTAACAATACAATCACTATCGATAACCATTCAAGAGCATTGTTTTTATTTGTAAGAATTCATAACGTAAACATGTTTTCTTGAATATAATTTGACATAATATTCAAATATATATATATATATATATATATATATATATATATTAAAATTTCCTAATTTTGTGTAAGCAAATAAAATAAACTTTTTTGCTGTCAACTTCACGCTGAAAACATTTGGCAATTTTCGTCGATGTTGGATTTAAGAAGTTCAACTATTCTTGTTTTCAAAATGGGTCAGTTCAACTTGATTCTAAAATATGAATATTATATGAATATTTATATAAATATATGTTTTAAAACAGTAGTCTATACTCTATTATCAATTTGTGTGCTGTAGTCTTATTTATAAAACAGTTTGCCGTAACCAGATTCAATGCATATATTGTAAAAAGTTTCACTCTCCCGGAATAGATTATCACGTCTCATAAGATAGGATCAAATTGATATATAATTGGAAAGTTATCTTTCAATCTAGGGTATCCACATCAACGTTCATATATATATATATATATTTATTTTGTGACATATAAATATGTTCTTATTCTTGGGTAAGTTTTATAATTTTGTTTTTAAAAAATTTAAAAGCCTCATGTCTTTGTAGAGTCAAGAAGAAGAAAGAACATAGGTACGTATCGGTAACCTTATAAAACCTTATAAAATCCTAACAAAGATCCTTAACAAAACATTTTAAAAACTTAGAAAAAGAACCGTATAAAAACTCAGAGAAGAATGTAGAGTTACAAGTTGCACAAGTCATCTTCTCTTATAATAAGCTCAACGAAAAATTTCAGAACCTTACATCTAACATTAACTCTCTTCATCACCAAATCAGTCAACCCACCTCTGTCTCAAAAAGGCTACGAAAAGAATATTGCTATGTCATTTCTTTGAAGTATGAAGGGGAAGTTGAAACTCAACCAAATACAACCTAAACGAGCCAATTCAAAGAGAATGAAGAAGTCTTTTGTCTCCAAATAATGAACACAAGGTTGTTGATATGGAAGATATCTAGGAAAAGGAATATAGCCAGAAAAGGAAGAGCAGTACATGGAAGATCTTCTTAGTGGTGATGAAGACGAAAGCGATCTTGAGTCAAAGGTGGATAACCTGCCTAAGTTAGTGTTGATCCTCGTAAGAAAGATAAATCATTTAGAGGAACTGCTTAAGATGAAGACCCGTGCTGAAGGAAAAAAAGAAAGTACCAGTTACGCAAGAAACAGAAAACAACAATAGAGAAGTTGGTGGCAAAAGTAATGAGGTGTGTTCACTTATGTTTAAGTTTATGAAAACCTTATAAAATAATATTTGTTTATGTGATGCTGAAACCTTTATGTTTATGTTATGCAGGAAACAAAAGGAAATAAGACATATAAACGAGCAAGGAAGGACAACAATGACAAAACTATGGTACATTGTTGATTAATATATATATATATATATATTTACACATATTAGTAAAAAATTTTAACTTTTTGTTTTTCATTGTTCTTCTTCTTTGCAGAATGTTCCAAGCATGTCTATGAAACAAATAAAGAAACACTATGAAAATAATGATGCAAGAGAAGATTCCGAGGAAAAGGTTATTGTTTTGTCTGGTAAAAAGCAGAAAAAGGAAATGAAAACATTGAACGAGAGGTGCTCATAATTTGAATATATATAAAAGCTTTTATAAGTTTTTTCTAAAAAAATTTAAAAAGAAGGTTGAACTAATATAATGTATTTTATAGGGTGGATAATATGTGGTAGAATCTCAACATAAACAAGAACATACATAGTTTATTAAACTTGTAAACTAATTATTTGTTATAATTTTTCTTATGATAAATTTGTTTTAGGTTGGAGAAGCAAGGGAATAATCTGAAGAAAACAAAAAGCGTCTACAAGAAACACACCAGACAGAGGTATGCTAATAAAATCTTATACAATTCTGATAAACTAATATGATACTGTATATGTAGTTTGATGAAGATGTAGGAGAAATTGAAATAACAGGAGAACATTACCAGGAAAGGGAACAAAGAAATATATGCATTAACTAGTAATTATATAAAAATAGGCTCTTTAAAATAATTACAAGTGTTTTTCACATATTTTCATATTCTTACCGCTGATATAATGTTTATTGATATTGTGTTTATAGGTTAAATAAGATAACAAAGAACCTGGAAAAAAACAAGAACATCACTGGGAAAATGAACAAACAGAGGTATGCATTATGGAATTATTAAAAAAGTATAGATTGTGATAAATTTTTCTTCTGATATTATAACTTAGAAAAGTATTATTTGTTATAATTTTATTATGATATGTTTGTTTTAGGTTGGAGAAGTAATGGAACAATCCGAAGAAGATCAAAACCATCAACAAGAAAAGCACCCGACAAAGGTACGCTAATAACACCATATAAAATTCTGATAATATACTTATTCTTTTAAACCTGTAGTTCACCTACATGCCCTTCCTCTTCTCATACTCCTTCTCTTGAATTATATTCTTTTTGTGCAGAGTGTACACTATTTTAGGCACAGAGAATGGTAGAGGTACATAGGGTTGTTCCTTTTCAATAGCAAGAATGGTTACAGATCCTTTAGCCTTTGTAGATCAACTTTTGGATCCGTTTCATGTGAAGAGTCATTGGATGGATGGATCGATCCTAGGTTGGATATGATGTTTGGATCGATCGATATTTGCGGTCTTCGACCTTGAAGTAATCGCTTTTACACTTCAGAGCATGATATCTTGGACATACTCCTTAGGATTTGATATAAGATTGGAATCCACCAAACCTAAGATCACATGATGATCAAGAAATTCCAACCTTTGTTGCAGAAATGGGTGTTGTTAGATATGGAGGTGAGGGTCGTTTGCTTGATTACAAGATGAAACACACGAAATCAGAGAGTTTGATTCCACACACTAAATTAATCCACACAATCAAAGAGACTAGGAATCAACCTACGGCACAATCAAGAACACAAAGAAACACTTTGCAGAGAAAAACATATTAAGTATTAAATCAAAGATAGAAGGTAAATTTACAATGAAACAAAAGCTAAGCTTTTATAGGCTCTTACAAAATATTCTAATGCAGCTAAAAAGATAAAAAGAATTGGAAAATTAAAGAATATGGTCGTAGGAGATTTGATGACAAAAATCGGCCAAATAAGGACTATCTTGATCTTTGTATCTTGAGAGCTTGGTGAGGCTGGTGCGAATTCTTGGTACATTGTGGAAGCAAGTGAGAGCTTCTAACTTGTGCCCAAACATGAAGAGAATGACTCATTGCAATGTGAACACCTTAAATGAAAATGGCTCCCAATAATGTAAGTTGTGATCCCACGAGGTTTGGTGTAGTGAAGTACAGCTATGCTCGGGTGGTGAATTTTCTAGACATCTATGATTAGCTGTAGTGGATGAATGGTCCATATTAGACAGAGGAGATGTGACTTGGAGAGAAAAAGCACTAACATCTCCGAAAAAAGAAAGTTGCTTCTTCTTAGGTCTCTTGTGTGAAAACAAAATGGGTGTCATTTTGGCATCTCCTAGACAGCTAGTAGTCTTTATAAGGATGAGGAGAAACCGCATGAAGTCATCTTCAAATTGGTCAGGTGGTTAACTTAAACATATCGGTTTGGCCAGTTTGGTGAAGAATTGGAACTTGTGTACGAACTCCAAACTTAGCTCGGTACTGGGGCAGTTTTCTTCGATCAAAAATTTTCTTATATGTGTTTTCCTGAGGAAAACTCAAACCTAGACTGAAAGCTCGAGTAGATTTTTTGGAAGTCAGCTTTTCTCTTGGATTGTCGTCTCCGAGTATGGTCTCTCGGTCATCATCAGATTGAGTCCGGCTTTGATGGGTTATGAATCGATTCAAGTCCTAAAGTTTCTGGATTTGATGATGAATCATTAATATGGCATCTTTTTCACGAGTAGTTATTGATCCAGGAAGCTTTTCCTTTATTCGAACTCGAATTCCTTTTGTTATTTTCTGCCATGTAGGATTTTCTTGGCAATACTCAGCTTTTTCTTGATCAATGAGCCCGCATGTGGGTTGGATTAGGTCTAGATAGAACAAATCATGGAAGATCATCTCCGCTTTATCCATGACGTGTTCTCCAAGGAAGATCGTCTCCTTTTATCTTTGGCTTGACCATCATGTTTGTTGATCCCAATTTCTATTGACTTGATGCCCACATCATACCCTCCTCCTTGAAATAGTTTTTTCCTCAAAACTTGTTGCGCTAAGATAAAGCAAATTCGGTTTCATCCTAATTTAGAAGCTTAGAACCTTACCTATGTATACAGTTAGTTTGGTGACTCACAGTGGGTCTGGTGGTTCTTCCTTGATCTAAATAGTGTCATTGACATTCTCATTATTATTGACAAAATGTTCATTAAGCTTTGATGTCATTTCTCACTGGTTTTGGTTATGGTCCAAAAACTCTTTTGTTGAAGCTTCTTCATGATCCATGCTTTTGGCACTAGAAAAATGTGTTAAAACAGTCATGAAATCATGAGGAACAATTGGAATGGATACAAAGTGAACCTTTTCGATTGTTGGAGGTTGTACAATCTCTTGTTCTGGTGCTTTCGTGCGGTTCAAGAATAATTTCGTTAAACTTATCATTTTGCATAAGCTGTGGTGCTTGTTGATCTGGTGGCTCTTCCTTAACCATGTGTCTGTCCTTTACTCCTAGATTTGTTTCAAAACTCTTTGAAAAAGACAAGTGTGATATGCTAGCAATAGAAACTTTAAAATCCGACTGAAGTAACTCAATACATTCTTTGGGATTTTCTGATTTTGGCCCTTTAAGTGTATAGTTCACTACTCCTTTTGGTGGACACTCCTTCGCTTTGTGTCCCCTATTTTGAAATATATAGCAAATTACTTCAATTAATTCAAAGGAGTTAGGACTTACCTCGATGACGGTGGAGATGCAGCTCAAAAAATGATAGCTACAGATCTCAAAAGTGGTCAAGGGAAAGGGGATGAAGAGGTTTTATCTATGGTTGACCTTAAAACTTCGTATATCCTCCCTCGATGGACTATATTGGTTTATAACTCAGCTCAAAACACTCTCTTGAGTGTGGCGAGTAAGAAGTCAGCCAAACATATATAATTTATGTCGAGTTTCTTTTGGAATGTTCGTGGTTTTAATAAATTGACAAAACATCCTTTCGTTCGAAATTTGATATATTCTGGTATGGTGCAGTTTGTAGCTTTATTGGAAACAAGTGTGAAGCAAAATGAGAAAATCGTTGAGAAGGTTTTTAAAGGTTGGTAAGTCTTGTCAAACCTATTGGTCAGGATTTAAATAGTATGGAGTCCACAAATAATACTTACTCCATGTTTTACTAGTGGGAAAATGAACACATGCTTAGCTCTTATGGATTGAGATGAGGAGGAATTTTTTGTTCTTTTGTCTATGCATCAAATTTTGTAGAAGAAAGGAAGATTTTTTGGGAGGATATACGAAATTTTCAACAGTCACCATTGGTTGGAAACAAACCTTGGATGATCTTTGGAGCTTTTAATGATATAGTGGATATTGAAGATAACTCATACTATGCGTCTTCTACGTCTACTACAGTGGGACTGCGAGAGTTTCAAGATGTAATCAGATTTTCTTCCCTTTCAGAGATGACAACACATGGTTCACGTTACACATGGTGTAACAAAACAGAAGAGGGCTTAATATGCAAGAAACCGGATCGAGTAATTGGTAATGATTCATGGTTTCAGGTTTTCCCATAAGCTCAATGTTATTTTGAAGCAACAGGATGCTCAGATCATATGTGTTGCCGAATTCACATTAATGCTCCGCTTACTAGGCCTAGACGAGTTTTTAAATTCATGAATGTCTTAGCAACTGTGTCGGGGTTTCTGCCATTGATAAATAGCTTCTACTCTGACACCTTAGAATATCCACTTCAACACTATTTTGTCTCTCAAAGAAGTTCAAAGTACTAAAGCCAAAAATTTGGGATTTTAGCAAACAACGTCTATGCGATCTCCAATACATAACCAAAAGAGCTTATGAAGATCTTTGTGACTGTCAATCAAAAACATTATTGAACCTGTCTCAGGTATTAATAGAAGCAGAGACGAGAGCTGATAATAAGTGGAAACATCTCTCGGACCTGGAAGAGAGAAGACTTGTTCGTTTGGCAGCTGCTTGCGGCTATGGTATGAGGCCAGGCGCTATGATTCTTGTTTGTTTAATAGCCGCGTGTCTTTTCGCAACCTCTGCCCACATGTATGTTCATCTAACAGCCACGCGTCTGGTTGTAATGTTTGGCCGCATGTTAATTCAAAATTTAATTTTTATAAATTTTTAATAAATTTTTCATAAATAACTATATAGTTTAAATATAATAATATATTCACTATAAATTTTTTGTTTAGTTAACAATTACAGTAGCAATTTTTTTAATTAAATATAATTATAATATAATAATTTTTGTGATAAATCATAAACGAAATTACCAATAACAAAATCCTTCATTTTGCTTTCCATACTCCAAATGTTTGTTCAATCACTGATCGCAGACCCGAATGCTTCCGGTTAAACAACTCCTATGTGTTTGTTAGTGGTCCTCCTCTAGGAAATTGATTAAGATGATATTGTATCCTATGTTGCGGATCAAGATACCCTGTTCTAGTGGGATATCCAGAGTCAACTAGATGGTATTTTCCATTAGGCGGATGTGGAAAAGAAGGTTCATTCCTCACACAATTAGTCAATACCTTTGTATCATGTGCTCTACCTAGTACACAAACATATGCATCTATGAACTTCATATCGAAGTTACATATAGTAAGGACATTCATTGTAAGCTCCCGCTTTCTACTTCTATTTGCTTCTGTAGTTCGACTAGGAGGGCGGACTAGGACATGAGTTTCATCAAGTGCTCCAATACAATCTTTAAATGGCCAATATTGATTATCATTCCTCAAAACAGCTCTTGTAAATTCACCTTCTTTTGGTTTTATAGTATTCGCTGCAAACTTGAGGATAACACTCAAAACATCGTCAAGTTTCCTTTATACTGTCCTATGCTCAAAAAAAATCCAAGATAGCCAAAGGAAATAGAAACAAAAGTCAATCGTCAAGTTTTTTTCCGGTCCTATGCTCCAAAAAGCTAATCTTGTCTTCAATACTAGAAAATGGTACAAAACAATGGCGGTTCACTTCATCACTCCAGGCAATTCATTAAGTATCTCTACTACACGCTCAACACTAGAAGCATATTCACGATCCAACATCTGTTTTGCTATCTTATTCTTTTGCGCAACAGAAGTCTCTATAACTACATCTTTTTCTCTTTATGCTTTCTTTTTCTTGAACTTCAAGATTGGGTTTGTGTTTATGCAGCTTGGGTTTGTGTCTCTCGCACTGACATATCTATATCAACAAAATCAGCTTCATCCTTATTATCTCCGTCCACTCTAGAATTTAAACTAGCTTCTCCTTGTTGAGCACTCCATCCTTCTACTCCAGTCGCACAAATACCACCAAATTCCTCTTCAAACACATCTATATTAGCATACAACTTGTTTATGTATTTTCTACCACCAAGCCATTCCAATACAAAAATAAACAAGAAGTATTAGCACAACCAAGAACATATTCAATTATAACTTAAGAAGAATAAAATTAACCAGAGTTAACAGTAGAACTACGCATCACATATTCCAAAGGTTCCAATCTTTTTTGCTATCTTCATGTATCATCATTGAATCATATATATAATCTTATCTAAAATGATAGACGTTGAAATACATTCACACAATCCAGAATGGACTACTAATCTTATCGGAGATGATTCAGCGATCCAAATATCAAATACCACGAAAGCTAAATCTATTACGACGAATGAAGCAGAGCAGCAAGCCATTGACAGGAAAATCTATCCTAAATATCCTAAACGACTTATAGCAATCATAAAGAAGTATGTTAATTACCTTTATACGTTCCTCCCACCATTGATCAGACATATCCAATCTTCCCATATCATCATATCGAAGTTTGGTTCTATTGTGAGTTAATCTCTTGAATTTGGTGTATGATTTTATACTAGTATCATACTTGTTCTTGAAATTTTCCCATTGGAGGATTCCCTTCCCAAATCTCTCTTCAAATTTCTTCATAATGAAGTGTTTCCCTTTATGATTCATTCCAACCTTTGTTTTTTTCCTTTTTTTCTTATCCACATAAAGATTAAAAAAATACCAACATTTCTCATCGGTCCAATTCTAAAATACAATTCATAAAATCAATCATAAAATTAACAAATAAATAACCCACAAATTACTACATCATTAGACACGTCTTTTGTTTATCTCCGATCCTTGATCAAAATCTAAAAATATATCAAGAAAACAAAATCACAAAAAACGTCAGATTTATATACAGCTTCTTTGATCAAGAACTTTGATCTTTTATCTTCTTAAAATAATAAAACCCACTTCCATAACACAATTAACAAAATATAAACATTATTTTGACACAGTTAAGCCGAATAAAAAAAAGAGACAGAACTGCAACACCAATGGCATCAATCTAGCATACCCTAACCATCACAGTACTTAACTCATCACTCTATTAGTTTCTCCTAGCTGGGAATCTCATAAAACAAATGAAAATACAGAGATCATTCAAGTAAAAATACAGAGATCAGTCAAGTAAAAATACAGAGATCAGTCAAGTAAAAACTCATAACATATTGATGAAATAATGTTTATAAAAATGCGTAACCAAATTGAAAATAGAGCATTAAAATGAGGGGTTTCATAATGGAATAGCTTAGTTAGAGATAATGCAGATCATTTTACGCACATCGACCCAGCAACTAGTTGCCAATAAAGAAAGGGAATAGTTAAAAAAATATGATTCTTTCTAAAAACATCTTAACCAAACCAAGAATACATTATCAATTTGTGACAGAAAATTGTTGATTACAATTGAGTCAAATAACAATTGGGAACTGTAAACATCACAGTGATCAATAAAGACCAAGCAGATACAACTGAAAATATAGAGATCATTCAAGTAAAAATATAGAGATCATTCAAGTAAAAATACAAAGTAAAAACCCTTATATGAAAGAAAACTAAAATCATTTCAAAGACAACAAAGAGTGATGGTAGACAACTGGTGCCGAGGATAATTCAGGACCAGCGGTGACAACAGGGGCAGATGCCATTGTTGCGTGATCCTCTATTTCTATAGACCATCAAAATACAGATACAGGTCACGTGTCTATCACCACTACCGACAAAGCAAATCAGACCTTGCTAATAGATACTCAACGTGATGATCTTGGAGCCAGAGTTTATCTGCCTCGGACGTCAAAGTCGCAGAAAACAGGGACTCTTGAAAATTAAAAACGTCTGACGGGAACTGCTAATAATGGTGTTGGAAGACGGTAACTCAACAAGAAACACTAATGTTTCCTTTCTTATGGAATATCCGAGGTTTAAATAAGAAAAAAACATTCAATGATCCATAATTTGATTAAGTCAAAGAACATGTTGTTTGGAGGGTTGATGAAGACAAGGGTAACAGAGAACAAAGCTGCACCAGTTTCAATGTGTGCGTTTCCTGGCTGGTCCATGGCCTCGAATTACGATCATAATTATCTCGATAGGATTTGGGTTGTTTGGGATAAGAGAGTGCATCTTAGCATAGTGGCTAAAAGTGATAAGATGATCACTTGTTTTGTTCAAATAGACCAAGTGCCAACCTTTCTCTGTACCTTTGTTTATGCGTCAAACTTGGCTGAGGAGAGTCTTCATTTATGGCACCAACTTAAGCACCTTCAAAATAATGTGCAGATGGGAGGAATGTTGTGTGGCTTTGCCTCAATGATTTCAACGATATCTTGGGTTCCTCTGAACATTCAGGTATGGTCTTGACTCCTACTATTAATAGTATGTTGGCTTTTCAGGAGACTGTTCGGGATTGTTCTTTTAAGGATATGGCGTTTACGGGGCAACTTTTCACCTGGTGTAACAAACGGGAATCTGAGCTGATTTGTAAAAAGTTGGACCGAGTCTTGATAAATGACACATGGTTGCATACTTTCCCTGATTCATATACTAAGTTCAAAGCCGGAGGGGGTACTGATCATCTACGGGGCATGTCCTTCTGTCTGGTACATTTACTAGAGCTAAAAATCCTTTTAAGTTTTCTAATACTATTGCTAAGGTGCAGGATTTTAAGCCTATGGTGGAAGAGTACTGGAGCTCTACGACTCCTATTTTTCTCTCTACCTCTTCTTTGTATAGGTTCTCAAAAAAGCTAAAGTCTCTTAAGCCGCTAATTCAGAATCTTAGTCGGGAAAGTTACATCATTTGTACCAATGGGTAGATGAAGCTTATGAGACTCTTTATGCTTGTCAAAGCGCAACTGTTTCTCAGCCGTCTTCCAACACAATCACCGCCGAAGCCTTAGCCTTCACAAGATAGGACCATGTGACACACCTAGAGGAGAGTTACCTTAGGCAAAAAGCTAAGCTACACCGATTGGATGTGGGTGATAAAAAAACCACTCTTTCCACAATGCGGTCAAGGAACGACAAGATCAGTTTATGATAAGGGAAATTGTCAACCAAAATGGGGTTACTCTTACTACGAAGGAGGACATCAAAATCAGAGGCCTTCAGGTATTTTACAAATATTTTTACTCACCAGTCTATGGATTTTACAGGAGCTACGGCTCAGGAGCTTGAGAATCTCCTACCTTACCGCTGCTCTGAAGAGGAGCAAAGGATGCTTGTGTCTGAGTTTTCGGATGAAGAGATTAGGGGGGTCTTATTCTCCAAGCTTTCAAACAAGTCTCCAGGGCCGGACGGCTATACAATAGAGTTTTTCAAAGCTACATGGCCTATTGTCGGAAAAGATTTCCTCGTTGCAGTCAAGTCTTTCTTTACTCATGGATTTCTTCCTAAGGGTCACAACACCACTATTCTAGCTCTTATCCCAAAAAGACTGACTCTACAACAATGAAGATTATCGCTCGATCTCGTGCTGCAATGTCCTTTATAATGATTTTTGTTCTTTGCATGAATGTCCGATCTATGATGTTAAACAATGCAGCGGATGTAGGAAAGTTTGGTTATCACCCAGGATCTCGATCCCTAGATGTTACTCCCCTCTGTTTTGCAAATGATATAATGATTTTCTTGGATGAGAAACCAAGATCGGTTGCGGGTATTCTCAACATTTTCAGGTTTTTGGCAGGTTCTCGGGCTTGCAGGTTCTCTACTTTATTCCTTACAGGTGTTTCACAACAATGGAGCTCTAATATTACATCTCGGTTCTCTCTGGATTTGGGGAATCTCCCGGTGAAACACTTGGGGCTCCCTCTTATCACTAAGAGAATATCAAAATCGGACTTCCAGCCCCTCATCGACAAAATTCAGTCTCGAATCCAATTCTGGAAGCATCGTTTACTCTCCTTTGCGTGTAGATTTTAGCTTCTCACTTTGGTTATTTATAGTCTAACAAATTTCTAGACTTCTGTTTTCCGCTTGCCTAGTGCATGTATCAGGGAAATTGAGAGAATAAGCTCGGCTTTCTTGTCGTTGAGTCCTGACCTTAATCCCCATAAGGCTAAAATGGCTTGCCCAGATGTCTGTCGACCAAAGGAAGAAGGTGGTTTGGGTATTAGGTCACTCGCGGAGGCCAACAAAGTTTGTTGCTATAAGCTTTTTTGACCGACACCGAGGAATCTCTGTCCGTAAATTGGGTCAAGAAGAATCTGATTATAACTTGTTCCTTTTGGTCTGTAAGTATGAACTCAAGGGCAGGTTCCTGGATTTGGCGAAAGCTCATCAAATATAGAGATCAAGCAAAAATGTTCCACAAGGTGAAGGTAAAGAGTGGTCTTGAGTGTTCTTTTTGGTTTGACGACTAGTCGTCTTTGGGCCGACTGCATGAGATCCTTGGTGATAGGGGGTGCATTGATATTTATATGGGGATCAACCTTTTAGCTACGTTAGTAGAGGTCTTAGCTACATACCGGAGGAGGCAAAGGCGTGGCTTTGTCCTTAATAACATTGAGGAGGAGATCAAGAAGATTATGTCTTATAGAAGCACTGATCCAGACCTTCATTTGTGGCGTCAATCGCCTAATGTTTTTAAACATGGTTTCTCTTCAAAAAATACATGGAACCAGCTAAGAACGGTTGCTAATCCTAAAAGCTGGTATCAAAGGGTGTGGTTCCCTTCGGTGACTCAAAAATACTCCTTCATAGTTAGGCTAGCAATTCAAAACAGGCTATCTACGGGGTACCGAATGCTTCATTGGAATCAAGGGGGAAACTCAAGTTATGGTTTTTGTAAGCAGGTTGTGGAATCTCGCGATCATCTTTTTTTTGTTTGTAGGTTTACTTTTTTGATCTGGAATAAGCTCTCATCTGGGATTCTACAACCGCTCTTAACTCCTCCCTTCAGTCACATTGTGAATATTGCCTCCGGCTCGGCTTTGGGGGGAACTCGCCGGTTCCTCTTGAGGTATGTCTTCGAAGCGATGGTTCATGTTATTTGGCAGGAACGAAACAGGAGACGCCACAACAAGTAGCCAAAAGATCAGGGCATCCTCATAAAATACATTGATAGGATCATGCAAAATCAGCTATCTAATCTCCAGCTGCAAGAGAAGTATTTGGAGGACTGAGAGATAGGTTCAGTTTCAGGGTGTTTTGATGTTAGTTACCTTCTTTTGTTCTGACAATTTATGTCTTCTTTCTACTCTTTTTCAGCTCATTGGGAAATGATAGTACTCTTTTTTCCAATTCCAGTTTTGCCCCAATTGGATTTTCTGGAGTTAGTTTTTAATGAGGCCATCATATCTCATTTTGTCTCTAAGCGTTTTTTTTATTTCTCTCTTGTTTTTGTCTTTTTTTTTGCCTACGCCTCACACTTGTTGTAAAAAATAGTTTTTCTTGAATACATTTTAATATAATATTCAAAAAAAAAAACAAAGAGTGATGGTATTGTGTATAGTCTTTAATTACCCTCCTGTCGACTAGTAAGCTACACGGGAATGCAAATCTCATTATGAGGTACAAACAATATAGTTTCTTATAGCATCAAAAAACATGACACCAATCATATTTTAAACTAAGAGTGAACATTTTAACCAATTAGCAGTGAATATCTAAACAAAACCCAAAATTAAACAAATTAACAATGATTTTTCTTGGAGTTATATCAGTTTTAATTTGACTAGAAGTCTATTACTAAATCGAAACCAAAATTAAACTAAATTTGAAAATCAAGCTAAACATAATACTAAAATTTCCATATAAGATCATTTACATCCATCGTTAGTATATCTAACAATTGTCCTTAGTAATAAGACTCTATTTGTAGACACCAGTTTAACGTGAAACTTTATTACAAACTATTCCTCGAATTAGTGTACACATAAGCATATAACTGATAAGTGACGACCAAATTTTCTGTATAAGAAATCGTTACAGCACTTAAAACAATAAAATAAACGATCAATAAATCTACTCAAATTTTGTGTATAAGAAATCGTTTGCAATCGGAATCATTGATGCAAAGCACAAAACAAGATCCTTGATGAAGCAAATAATAGATAAAACTGGGAACCAAAGAGATTTTAAGTCAGAATCTATACCTCTTCTTGTGAACTTCACTTGGTACCTCTTGAAGTAAGAATTTGACTTGTGGGACTTCACAAACACCTAACAACCAAAAATATCCCAACTTTATTAAACTATGGCGGAGTAAGAAGAAAGATCCATACTGAACATTCAAAATACAGCTTGAGATTGAGAAACCCTAAATGAGTCAGAGAATCTCTCAAACAAAACCCACATTGCTCCAAGTACTAATCACGATTACATATGAATTTACCAGATCTTTGAAGATGGTGAGGCTATGATGACGAGTATCTCAAACTCAGCTTAGAAAGAAGAGCATCGCGTGATAGATCTGAGAATTAGGATTAATGGCAATTTGTTGGTAATTCACAGGTAAAATTAAGGGCATTTTTGACTTTTACCGGTAACAATGTAACAGTGTTAGACGGGCCGCTAAATTTTTTTGCGGCTGAAATTTCCTGACATAGAGATTTGCGTCTGGCCGAAGACTCCAGCGGCTGATAAACGAACATGATGCAGTCACAACCTCCTGTGGATGGTGAACAAATAGACCCAGATTCTTGAGACAAAAATAGAAAATGCACTGGTTAAAAGTAGGCAATGGTAATAACAGAATTTTTCATCAAGCTCCCAAGAATTAAGCGAGATGATGGTACAATAGCTCAAACACAAAGAAAGATCCCAAAACCCCCAAACCTTAAACCTTAAACCTTAAACCTTAAACCTGAAACCTTAAACCATAAACCATAAACCATAAACCCTAAACCTTAAACCCTAAACCTTACACTTCAAACCAAAAACCCTTAACCGTAATCGGTAAACACAAAATGTGAAACTGTAAACCCAAAAACCCAAAACCCCAAAACACAAAACCTTAAACCCTAAAACCTATATCCTAAAAATTTAATCCTAAATACAAAATCCTTAACCTAATACCCTAAATCCCAAATCCTAAACCCTAAACCCTAAACTTTAAATAAAAAATCCTACTCTAAATCCTAAGTCAACACCGTAAACCCTACACCCTAAATACTAAACCCTCAACCTCAAACCTTGAATCCTGAAACCTGAATCCTAAACCTCAAATCCTAAACATTAAACCCTAATCCTAACCCTTCAACCCTAAACTCAAACCTTATATCCTAAACCCCAAACCTAAACTCAAAATTTTAGATCTCAACCACTAAACTCTAAACACTAAACCCTAAATCCCAAACCCCAACCCCTAAACCCTACATCCTAAACCATTAAACCTAATCCCTAAACCCCAACCTTGATACGCTAAACCCTAAACCATAAACCCTTATCCTTAAATAGTAAACCTTAAACCCTAAACTTCAAACCCCAAACCCTAAACCTTAAACCAAGCACCATGAATCCTTAACCCTAAACCCTAAACCCTAAATCCTAACCCTTAAACCCTAAACTCTAAACCCTAAATCCTACACACTAAACCTTAACCCATAAACTCGAAACTTGAAACTCTAAACCATAAAAAATTAAATTCTAAACACTAAGCCTCAAACCCTGTAACCCTAAACCCTAAACCCTAAACCCTAAACCCTAAACCCTAAACCCTAAACCCTAAACCCTAAACTTTAAACATAAAAACCTTCACCCTAAACCCCAAATACTAAACTCATAATCCTATATCCAAAATCCTAAACCTCAAACCTTAACCATTAAACACTAACCATAAGTCCCAAACCCCAAATCCTAAACACTATACCCAAAAACTCAACTCTATGCCCTATACAATAAACCCTAAACCCTATGCGCAAATCCCAAAACCCTAAACCCAAAACCTTCAACGTTAATCTTGAACCATGAACCATGAATTCGGAACCCAAAAAAATGAATAATGAACCCTAAACCCTAAACCCTAAACCTTAAAACATAATCTTTAAATTCTAGATCCTAAATCCTAAACCCAAAAACCTAGACACTAAACCCTAAACCTTAAACCCTAAACTCTAAACCCTAAAAATTAAACACTAAACCATAGATAATAAACCCTAAACCCTAAACTTTAAACCCTATACCCTTAACATTAAACCCTAAACCCAAAATGCTAAACCCTACACAATAAAAGCAAAAACCCTAAACCCTAAACCCAAAATCCAAAACGCTAAACATTAAACACTAAATCTTAAATCCTAAATCATTACCCTAAAACCCTAAATCAAAACTCCAAACATTAAGCCCACACCCTAAACCCTAAATCTTGAATCAAAAACCATAAACCATAAATCCTAAACCCAAAATCCTAAACTCTAAACCCTAAACCCTAAACCCTAAACCCTAAACCCTAAACTCTAACCCTTAAACCCTAAACCTACACCCTAAACACTAAACCTTCAATCATAAACCCTAAACTCTAAACCTTAAAACGTAAACCCCGACCCCTAAAATGTAAACTCTAAATCCTAGATCATAAATCCTAGACCTAAAATCTTAAACTCGAAACACTAAACCCTAAATCCCAAACCCCTATGCCATATGTTTTAAACCCTAAACCCCAAATCTTAACCGTAAAGCCTAAACCCTTCAACATATACCTTTAACCTAAGACATTAAACCCTAAAACCAAGAACCCAAAACCCTGAACCCAAAATGCTAAACCTTAAACCCTAAACTTTAAACCCTCAATCCTATAACCTAAACACTAAATCCCATATCCTGAATCCTTAACCTAGAACCCTAAATCCAAACCCTAAATTCTAAACTATAAACCCCAAACACTAAACCTTATACCCTATATCATAAATCATACACTTTAAGCCTAAAACCCAAAATCTTAAACCCTATACACTAAACGCTGATCCCGAACCATGAACCCATAATCTTGAACCCTTAATACTAAACCATGAACAATGAGCCTAAACTTTAAACCCTAAATCGTAAAACCTAAACTCTAGACCATAAACCCTAAAACTTGAACTTTAAACCCTAAAACCTAAACCCTTAACATTAAACCCTAACCCCAAAATGTTAAACCTAAACCCTAAACCCTAAACCCTAAAACTTATAACCTAAATCGTAAATCCTAAACTCTAAGTCTTAAACACTATATCCTACACTCTAAACCCTAAACATTAAATCATATACCCTAAACTCTAAATCCTAAGCCCACACCATAAACATGTATTTACGAACACTAAACCTGAAACCTTAAACCCAAAACATAAAAGGCTAAACCCTAAACCATAAACATTTAACCCTAAATCATAAACCCTAAACCCTAAACCCTTAACCCAAAACCTCAATCCCTGAACCGTGAATCCTGAATCCTAAACCAAAAACACTGAACCCAAAACCTTAAATCTTAAACCTTAGACCCTATACCGTAAAACCTAAACATTAAAATGTAAACCTCGACCCCCAAATCCTAGACTCCAAATTCTAGATCCTAAATCCTAGACCTTAAACCCTAAACTATAAAAACTAAACGCTAAATCCCAGACCCTAATCCTAAACCCTAAACTCCAAACATTATTCACAAAACCCTAAATCCTAAACCCTAACCTTAAATCCCAAAACCCTAAATCCTAAATCCTAAAACGTTAACGCTAATCCTGAACCATAAATCACGAATCCTAAACCCTAAACACTAAACAATAAACCCAGAACCTAAACCCCAAACCCTAAACCACAAACCCTAAACACTAAACCGTAGACTCTAAACCTTAACCTTTAAAACCTAAACCCTTAAACATGTACCCTAAACCTAAGACATTAAACCCTAAATAAAAAAAAACCCCAAACCGAAAACCCAAAATGGTAAACCTTAAACCCTAAACTCTAAACTCTAAACCCTGAATTCTAAATTGTAAACACGAAATCTTAAATCCTAGACCTCAAACCCTAAACCCCAACACTAAACCCCATGCCCTATACCCTAAACATAAAATCCTAAGACCAAAACGATAAATCTTAAACCCTAAACACTGAACAATGAGCCTAAACCATAACCCTAAACCCTTAATTCTAGACTAAATCGTAAGCCCAAAATCCTAAATCCTTAACCCTAAAACCTTAACGCTAATCCTGAACATAAAATCATGAATCCTAAACCCTAAACAATGAGCAATGAACCCAAAACCCAGAACTCAAAACCTTAAATTTTAGACCATAAATCCAAAACCCAAAAACCTAGACCCTAACCCTACACCATAAACCCTAAACCCTAAATCCTATACCCTAAACCTTAAACCCTAAACACTAAAATGTAGACTAAACCCTAAATTTTAAAACATAAACCCTTAAACATCTACCCTAAACCAAAGACATTAAACCCTAAAAAAACCAGAAACCAGAAACCAGAAACCCATAATGCTAAATATTAATCCCTAAACTCTAAACCATAAATTCTAAATCGTAAACAAAAAATCCTAAATCCTAGACCTCAAACCCTAAACCCCAAATAATAAACACCATGCCCTATACTCTAAACACTAAACTTTAAGCCCAAAACCATAAATCCTAAACCCTAAACACTGAACAATGAACCCACGACGCTAAACCCTAAACCCAAAATTCTAGACTACAAATCCTGAACCCAAAAACATAGACCCTAAACCCTTTACCGTAAACCCGAAATCCTAAACCGGAAGCCCTAAACTATTATCCAAAACTGTAAAACCTAAACCCTAACCACTTAAATTTGAACCCTAAACCCTCTGAACCCCTAACATCGAACCCTGAACCATTAATCCTAAACCCCAAACCCTGAATCCTAACCCTAATTGCTAACTTAAAGTGTAAACTCTGACCCCTATATCCTAAACTCTAAATCCCATATACTATATCCTAGACCTTAAACCCTAAGACATTAAACACAAAACCCAAAAACCCAAAACATAAAACGTTAAACCTTAAAATGTAAACTCTAAACCCTAATCATAAATCCTAAACACTAAATTTGAAAATCCTTAATGTAGAACCCTAAATCCCAAACCCAAACTCCTAATATGTAAACCCCAAACACTAAACCTTATACACTATACCCTAAGCCCAAAACCCAAAATCGTATAACTAAACTTTAAATTAGAGGCATGAACCTTGAATCTTGAACCCTAAATACCGAATAATAAACCCAGAACCCTAAATCCTAAATCCTAAATCCTAAACCCCAAACCCTAAACCCAAGACGATAAATCCTAAATCATGAGCTTTAAACCCTAAACCCTAAACGTTAAACCTAAACCCAAAAATGCGAAACACAAAACCCAAAAAAGCTAAACATAAACCCAAAACTCTAAACCCTAAATCATAAATCCTAAACACTAAATCCTAGTCCTCACACACTAAAATCTAAACACCAAACCCTAATCCCAACCTCCAAATCCTTATCCTAAAATCTTAAACAGTAAACCTTATACCCTATATCCTAAACCCTAAACCTAAGCTCAAAACCCTAAACTCAAAACCCAAAATGCTGAACTTGACTATAACCGTGGATCCTAAACCCTAAAAACTGAACAATGAACCCATAAATCCTAGACCTAAAACCCTAAACTCTTAACATTAAACCCTAAATCCAAATCCCCTAATCTTAAACCATAAACCATAAACACTAAACTCCATGCCTTATACCTTAAACCCTAAACCCTAAGCCCAAAACCATAAATCCTAACCCCTAAAACCTTAACGTTAATCCAGAACCATAAACCAAGAATCCTAAACCCTATAACTGAACAATGAACAAAGCACCCAAAATCAAAAATCCTAAACCCAATATTTTAGACCATAAATTCAAAACCCAAAATCTAGAGCATAAGCCCTAAACCATAAAATCTAAACCCTAAACCCTAAACCAAAAAACCCTAAACCAAAAAACCCTAAACACTAAATTGTAAACTCTAAACCCTAAAGTTTTAAACCTAAACCCTTAAACCTATACCCTAAAACTAAGACATTAAACCCTAAACCCAAAAACTCTAAGCTCTAAACCCTAAACTTTTAAACACTAAACCCTAAATCATATATCCTAAACACTAAATCATAAATCATAAAAACCTAGATCCTAAATCTTAGAACTCGATTCCTAAACCTTTAACCCTAAACACTAAGCCCAAAACCCTAAACCGTAAACCCTAAACCCCAAACCAAAAACTGTAAACTATAAATCCTAAGTGCACCCCATAAATCTTGAACCCTAAACGCTAAACCTTAAACCCTAAATCCCAAACCTGAAACACTAAACCACAAAACACAAACCTATGCCCTATACCCTAAACCTTAAACCTATCCCAAAATCCTAATGCTAATCCCAAACTATGACCAATGAATCTGAAACACTAAACAATGAACAATAAACCCAACACCATAAACACTAAACCCTAAACCGCACACAATCCATAAACCTTAAATCCTTAACTCCACACCCTAAATACTAAACACTAAATCCAAAATCCTAAATCCTTAACCCTTAATTCCCAAACTCCAAATCCTAAACCTTAAACCTTAAACTCTATACCTTAAAACCAATAACCTAGACCCTAAACTCGAAAATCTAAGCCTTAAACCCTAAACCTTTAACCTTCTTAATCATAAACCCTAAACTCTAAATTCTTAGCCTAGACCATAAATCCTAAACCCTAAATTGTAAAACTTAAACCCTAAACCACAAACTTGAAACCCTAAACCCAAAATCATAAACCCTTAACTCTAGATAAAGAACACTAAAAAACAAAAACCCTATCTCCAAATCATAAACTTTAAACCATAAATCATAAACCCTATATCTAAACTTTAAACAATTAAACTTAAACCTTAAACCCTAAACCCTAAAACCTAAACACTAACCCCGAAATCCTAAACCCTAAACCTCAAACCCAACCTCAAAACACTAATCCTTAAATCCCAAACCCCTAATCCAAAACACTGAACCCCAAACGTTAAAAGCTGAACCTTAAACCATAAACCTTTAACTATAAATTATAAACCCTAAACCTTACACCCTAAAACCTTACACCTTAAACCCTGTACCATAAACCCTAAACGCTAGTCCCGAACAATGAACCATGAATCCTAAACCCTAAAACATAAAACAAAAACCCTTCACCCTAAATTCTAAGCCCCAAACCCAAAACCCTAAACCCTAACCCGTAAATCATAAACCCTTAACTCTAAATCCTAAGAGTACACCATAAACCCAAAACCCGAAGCACTAAACCTAAAGCCCTAAAACCCAAACTTGAAATGCTAAACCCCAAACCATAAATTGTTAACAAAAAATCATAAACCCTAAACCTTAAACACTATACCTTGAACCCCAAACCTCAAACCCTAAATTTTATACCTGAAACCCTAAAATTCAAGCCATAAACCCTAAATCTTAAACCTTAAACCCCAAATCCTAAACTTGAAAAACTAGATCCTAAATGTTAGACCTCAATTCTTAAACACTAAACACTAAATCTTAAATACCAAACCCTAAATCCTAAAAACACAAACCTATGCTCTATACCCTAAACCTTAAACCTATCCCAAAATTCTAAATGCTAATCCCAAACCATGAATAAAGCCTAAACACTAAACCCTAAATCTTAAATACTAAACACTAAATCCAAAATCCAAAATCCTTAACCCCTAATTCCCAAACTCCAAATCCTAAACCTTAAACGCTAAACTCTATACCTTCAAACCAATAACCTAGACCAAAAATCCTAAAATCTAAGCCTTAAATCCAAAACCCTACACCTTAATCATAAACCCTAAACTCTAAATCCTTAGCCTAGACCATAAACCCTAAACCCTAAATTGTAAAACTTAAACCCTAAACCACAAACGTGAAACGCTAAACCATAAATCATAAACCCTTAACTCTAGATAGAGAACACTAAAACAAAAACCCTACCCCAAATCATAAACTTGAAACCTTAAACCATAAAGCCTATATCTAAACCTTAAACAATAAACCTTAAACCCTAAACCTTAAAACCTAAACCTTTAACCCCTAAATCCTAAACCCTAAACCTCAAACCCTAACCTCTAAACACTAATCCTTAAATCCCAAACAACCAATCTAAAACCATAAACCTCAAACAGTAAACTATGCTCTATACCCTAAACCCTATACCCTATATCCTAAACCCTATATCCTAAACCCCAAACCATAAACACCAAATCCTAAATTTAAAATCCTAGATCCTAAATCCTAGACATCAGACCATAAACACTAACTACTAAACCTTAAATCCTAAATCCTAAATACGAAACCCTAAACCCTAAATCCTAAACCCTAAATCTCAAACCCTAAATCCAAAACCTTAAATCCCAAACCCTAAATCTCAAACCCTAAATCCTAAACCCTAAATCCCAAACCCTAAATCTCAAACCCTAAATCCTAAACCCTAAATCCCAAACCCTAAGTCGTAAACCTTAAAACTTAAACATTAAACCTTAAACCCTAAACCCTACATCCTAAACCGTAGAAACTAAACCCTAACCCCAAATTGTAAAATCCAAGACTTCAAACCCTAAACTCGAAACACTAATCACTAAATCCCAAACCCCTAATCCTAAACACTAAACCTCAAACACTAAACTATGCTTTATACCCTTAAGCCTATGACTATACCCTAAACCTTGAATAGTAAACCCCAAACCCAAAATTTAAAATCCTAGATCCTAAATCCTAGACATGAAACCCTAAACACTAACTACTAAGCCTTAAATCTGAAACCCTAAATCTGAAATCCTAAACCCTAAATCTTAAACCCTAAATCTCAAACCCTAAATTCTAAACCCTAAATTCCAAACCCTAAATCATAAACCTTAAACCTTAAACCCTAAACACTACACCCTAAACTCAGAAAACTAAACCCTAACCCTAATATCTTAAACCCTAGACCTCAAACCCTTACCTCTAAACACTAATCACTAAAATCCAAACCCCTAATCCTTAACCCTAAACATCAAACACTAAACTGTGCTCTATACCCTTAACCATATACCCTATACCCAAAACCCTAAACAATAAACCCCAAATTCTAAATTTAAAATCCTAAATCATAAATCCTAGACATCAAACCCTAAACTCGAAATCCTAAACCCTAAATCTAAAACCCTAAACCCCAAACACTAAACCCTATTCACAATACCATAAACCCTACACTTTAAGCCTAAAACACTAAACCTTAAATCTTAAACCTTAAACCCCAAATCTTAAACCTTAAACCCCAAATCCTAAACTTAAAAAACAAGATCCTAAATGTTAGACCTCAATTCTTAAACACTAAACATTAAATCTTAAATACCAAACCCTAAATCCTAAACACTAAACCACAAACACACAAACCTATGCTCTATACCCTAAACCTTAAACCTATCCCAAATTCAAAACCCTAAAACGTAAACCCTAAAACCTAAATCCTAAACCCTTACCATTACACTCTAAGCAATAAATCATAAACCCTAAATACGAAACAGTTAACCCCGAATCCTAAACCCAAAACCATAACCTTGAACCTTAAACCCTTAATCCTAAATAAAAAATCCTAAACCTTAACCCCTAAACACAGAACCCTGAACCTCAAACCCTAAATCTTGAACCTTGAATCCTAAACCTTAAACCCCAAACGTTAAACACTAAATTCTAAATCGTAAACCCTAAGCTCTAAAACCTAAATCCTAAACCCTAAAAGCTAAACCCTAAAACCCAAATCTTTAATATAAAATCCTCGATCCTAAATCCAAGACCTCAAACCATAAACAATAAATACTTAACTCTAATACCTAAACACTAAACCCTATTCACTTTACCCTAAACCATACACCATAAGCCCAAAACTCTAAACCCTAAACCTTAAACTGTAAACCCTTAACCGTAAACTCTAAACCCTTAACCCTAATCCTTAACTCAAAAAATTAAACTTTAAATAAAAAATCATAAACAAAAAACCGTAACCCTTAAACCTAAAAACTTAATACGAAATCATAATTCTTATACCTTAAACCCTAAACCCATAACCCTGAACCCTGAACCCTGAACCCCGAACCCTAATCTCTAATTCTTGAATCATAAACCCTAAATCCTAAACCCTAAACTCTAAATCTTATACCCTAAGTCCTAAAACCTAAACACTCAAACACAAATCCTAAACTCTAAATCCTAGATCTTATATCCTAAACCCTAAACCCTAAACTCTAAATATTAAACCCTCAATTCTAAACCCCAAATCCTAAACACTAAACACTAATCCCTATTCACTTTACCTTAAATCATACACCCTAACACCTAAACCCTAAACCTTAAACCCTAAACCCTTAAACCTAATACCTAAACCCAACACGTTATACTCAAACCCAAATACCTTATACCCAAAACCAATAACCCTAAAACCTAAATTCTAAACCAAAAATCCAAGATCCCAAACACTAATTCCTAAATCTTAAATCCTAAATCCTTAAACCTAAAACCTAAACCTTTAACCCTAAACACTAAGCCCAAAACCCTAAACCATAAACCCTAAACCCCAAACCAAAAACTGTAAACTATAAATCCTAAGTGCACCCCATAAATCTTGAACCCTAAACGCTAAACCTTAAACCCTAAATCCCAAACCTAAAACACTAAACCACAAAACACAAACCTATGCTCTATACCCTAAACCTTAAACCTATCCCAAAATCCTAAATGCTAATCCCAAACTATGACCAATGAATCTGAAACACTAAACAATGAACAATAAACCAAACACCATAAACACTAAACCCTAAACCGCACGCAATCCCTAAACCCTAAATCCTTAACTCTACACCCTAAACCTAATACGTTAAATCCTAAATCCAAATACCTTGAACTCAAAAACAAAAATGCTAAACCTTAAAGCCTAAACACTAAATATTAAATCCTAAATACTAAACACTAAATCCAAAATCCTAAATCCTTAGCCCTTAATTCCCAAACTCCAAATCCTAAAGCTTAAACCTTAAACTCTATACCTTAAAACCAATAACCTAGACCCTAAACCCGAAAATCTAAGCCTTAAACCCTAAACCTTTAACCTTCTTAATCATAAACAATAAACTCTAAATCCTTAGCCTAGACCATAAATCCTAAACCCTAAATTGTAAAACTTAAACCCTAAACCACAAACTTGAAACCCCAAACCCTAAATCATAAACCCTTAACTCTAGATAAAGAACACTAAAACAAAAACCCTATCTCCAAATCATAAACTTTAAACCTTAAATCATTAACCCCTATATCTAAACTTTAAACAATTAAACTTAAACCCTAAACCCTAAACCCTAAAACCTAAACACTAAACCCAAAACCCTAAACCCTAAACCTCAAACCCTAACCTCAAAACACTAATCCTTAAATCTCAAACCCCCAATCCAAAACACTGAACCTCAAACAGTAAACCCTAAACCCTAAAACCTATAACCTATACCCTAGACCCTATAACCTATACCCTAAACCCTATAACCTATACCCTAAACCCTAAACCATAAGCACCAAATCCTAAATTTAAAATCCTAGATCCTAAATCCTAGACATCATCCATAAATCCGAAACCCTAAACCCAAAATCCTAAACACTAAATCTCAAACCCCCAAATCCTAAACATTAAATCCTAAATCTTAAAACTTAAAACTTAAAACTTAAACCCTAAATCCTATACCCTACACCCTAACCGTAAAAACTAAACCCTAACCCCAAATTCTAAAATCCTAGACTTTAAACCCTAAACTCTAAACACTAATCACTAATTCCCAAACCCCTAATCCTAAACCCTAAATCTCAAACACTAAACTATGCTTTATACCCTTAATCCTATGATCTATAACCTAAACCTTAAATAGTAAACCCCAAACCCCAAATTTAAAATCCTAAATCCTAAATCCTAGACATCAAACCCTAAACACTAACTACTAAGCCATAAATCTCAAACCCTAATTCTGAAATCCTAAATCCTAAATCTTAAACCCTAAATCCTAAACCTTAAATCTCAAACCCTCAACCCCAACCATTAAAAACGCTGAACCTTAAACCATAAACCTTTAACTGTAAATCATAAACCCTAAGCCTTACACCCTAAAACCTTACACCTTAAACCTTGTACCATAAACCCTAAACACTAGTCCCGAACAATGAACCATGAATCCTAAACCCTAAAACATAAAACAAAAACCCTTAACCCTAAATTCTAAGCCCCAACCCCTAAACCCTAAACCGTAAATCATAAACCCTTAACTCTAAATCCTAAGCGTAGACAATAAACCCAAAACCCTAAGCACTAAACCTAAAGCCCTAAAACCCAAACTTGAAACGCTAAACCCGAAACCATAAATTGTTAACAATAAATCATAAACCCTAAACCCTAAACACTATACCCTGAACCCCAAACCTCAAACCCTGAACCAAAACTCTGAACCTAAACCCTGAAACCAATACCGTAAGTCATAAACCTTAAACCCTAAATATTATACCTGAAACCCTAAAATTCAAGCCGTAAACCATAAATCTTAAACCTTAAACCCCAAATCCTAAACTTAAAAAACTAGATCCTAAATGTTAGACCTTAATTCTTAAACACTAAACACTAAATCTTAAATACCAAACCCTAAATCCTAAACACTAAACCACAAACACACAAACCTATGCTCTATACCCTAAACCTTAAACCTATCCCAAAATTCTAAAATACTAGACTTTAAACCCTAAACTCTGAACACTAATCACTAATTCCCAAACCCCTAATCCTAAACCCTAAATCTCAAACACTAAACTATGCTTTATACCCTTAATCCTATGATCTATACCTTAAACCTTAAATAGTAAACCACAAACCCCAAATTTAAAATCCTAAATCCTAAATCCTAGACATCAAACCCTAAACACTAACTACTAAGCCATAAATCTGAAACTCTAATTCTGAAATCCTAAATCCTAAATCTTAAACCCTAAATCCTAAACCTTAAATCTCAAACCCTAAACCCCAAACATTAAAAACGCTGACCCTTAAACAATAAACCTTTAACTGTCAATCATAAACCCTAAACCTTACACCCTAAAACCTTACACCTTAAACCTTGTACCATAAACCCTAAACGCTAGTCCCGAACAATGAACCATGAATCCTAAACCCTAAAACATAAAACAAAAACCCTTAACCCTAAATTCTAAGCCCCAAACCCAAAACCCTAAACCGTAAATCATAAACCCTTAACTCTAAATCCTAAGCGTACACAATAAACCCAAAACCCTAAGCACTAAACCTAAAGCCCTAAAACCCAAACATGAAACGCAAAACCTCAAACAATAAATTGTTAACAATAAATCATAGACCCTAAACCTTAAACACTATACCCTGAACCCCAAACCTCAAACCCTGAACCCAAACTCTGAACCTAAACCCTGAAACCAATACCCTAAGTCATAAACCTTAAACCCTAAACTTTATACATGAAACCCTAAAATTCAAGCCGTAAACCATAAATCTTAAACCTTAAACCCCAAATCCTAAACTTACAAAACTAGATCCTAAATGTTAGACCTCAATTCTTAAACACTAAACACTAAATCTTAAATACCAAACCCTAACCTCAAAACACTAATCCTTAAATCTCAAACCCCCAATCCAAAACACTGAACCTCAAACAGTAAACCCTAAACCCTAAAACCTATAACCTATACCCTAGACCCTATAACCTATACCCTAAACCCTATAACCTATACCCTAAACCCTAAACCATAAACAACAAATCCTAAATTTAAAATCCTATATCCTAAATCCTAGACATCAAACCATAAATACTAACTACTAAACCTGAAATCCTAAACCCTAAATCCAAAACCCTAAATCCGAAACCCTAAACCCAAAATCCTAAACCCTAAATCTCAAACCCCAAAATCCTAAACCCTAAATCCTAAATCTTAAAACTTAAAACTTAAAACTTAAACCCTAAATCCTAAACCCTACACCCTAACCGTAAAAACTAAACCCTAACCCCAAATTCTAAAATCCTAGACTTTAAACCCTAAACTGTTAACACTAATCACTAATTCCCAAACCCCTAATCCTAAACCCTAAATCTCAAACACTAAACTATGCTTTATACCCTTAATCCTATGATCTACACCCTAAACCTTAAATAGTAAACCCCAAACCCCAAATTTAAAATCCTAAATCCTAAATCCTAGACATCAAACCCTAAATACTAACTACTAAGCCATAAAACTGAAACCCTAATTCTGAAATCCTAAATCCTAAATCTTAAACCCTAAATCCTAAACCTTAAATCTCAAACCCTAAACCCCAAACATTAAAAACGCTGAACCTTCAACCATAAACCTTTAACTGTCAATCATAAACCCTAAACCTTACACCCTAAAACCTTACACCTTAAACCTTGTACCATAAACCATAAACGCTACTCCCGAACAATGAACCATGAATCCTAATCCCTAAAACATAAAACAAAAATCCTTAACCCTATATTCTAAGCCCCAAACCAAAACCCAAAACCGTAAATCATAAACCCTTAACTTTAAATCCTAAGCGTACACAATAAACCCAAAACCCAAAGCACTAAACCTAAAGCCCTAAAACCCAAACTTGAAACGCTAAACCCCAAACCATAAATTGTTAACAATAAATCATAAACCCTAAACCTTAAACAGTATACCCTGAACCCCAAACCTCAAACCCTGAACCCAAACTCTGAACCTAAACCCTGAAACCAATACCCTAAGTCATAAACCTTAAACCCTAAACTTTATACATGAAACCCTAAAATTCAAGCCGTAAACCATAAATCTTAAACCTTAAACCCCAAATCCTAAACTTACAAAACTAGATCCTAAATGTTAGACCTCAATTCTTAAACACTAAACACTAAATCTTAAATACCAAACCCTAACCTCAAAACACTAATCCTTAAATCTCAAACCCCCAATCCAAAACACTGAACCTCAAACAGTAAACCCTAAACCCTAAAACCTATAACCTATACCCTAGACCCTATAACCTATACCCTAAACCCTATAACCTATACCCTAAACCCTAAACCATAAACAACAAATCCTAAATTTAAAATCCTATATCCTAAATCCTAGACATCAAACCATAAATACTAACTACTAAACCTGAAATCCTAAACCCTAAATCCAAAACCCTAAATCCGAAACCCTAAACCCAAAATCCTAAACCCTAAATCTCAGACCCCAAAATCCTATACCCTAAATCCTAAATCCTAAATCTTAAAACTTAAAACTTAAACCCTAAATCCTAAACCCTACACCCTAACCGTAAAAACTAAACCCTAACCCCAAATTCTAAAATCCTAGACTTTAAACCCTAAACTCTTAACACTAATCACTAATTCCCAAACCCCTAATCCTAAACCCTAAATCTCAAACACTAAACTATGCTTTATACCCTTAATCCTATGATCTACACCCTAAACCTTAAATAGTAAACCCCAAACCCCAAATTTAAAATCCTAAATCCTAAATCCTAGACATCAAACCCTAAATACTAACTACTAAGCCATAAAACTGAAACCCTAATTCTGAAATCCTAAATCGTAAATCTTAAACCCTAAATCCTAAACATTAAATCTCAAACCTTAAACCCCAAACATTAAAAACGCTGAACCTTCAACCATAAACCTTTAACTGTCAATCATAAACCCTAAACCTTACACCCTAAAACCTTACACCTTAAACCTTGTACCATAAACCATAAACGCTACTCCCGAACAATGAACCATGAATCCTAATCCCTAAAACATAAAACAAAAATCCTTAACCCTATATTCTAAGCCCCAAACCCAAAACCCAAAACCGTAAATCATAAACCCTTAACTTTAAATCCTAAGCGTACACAATAAACCCAAAACCCTAAGCACTAAACCTAAAGCCCTAAAACCCAAACTTGAAACGCTAAACCCCAAACCATAAATTGTTAACAATAAATCATAAACCCTAAACCTTAAACACTATACCATGAACCCCAAACCTCAAACCCTGAACCCAAACTCTGAACCTAAACCATGAAACCAATACCCTAAGCCATAAACCTTAAACACTAACTTTTATACCTGAAACCATAAACTTTAAGCCGTAAACCATAAATCTTAAACTTTAAACCCCAAATCCTAAACTTAAAAAACTAGATCCTAAATGTTAGACCTCAATTCTTAAACACTAAACACTAAATCTTAAATACCAAACCCTAACCTCAAAACACCAATCCTTAAATCTCAAACCCCCAATCCAAAACATTGAACCTCAAACAGTAAACCCTAAACCCTAAAACCTATAACCTATACCCTAGACCCTATAACCTATACCCTAATCCCTATAACCTATACCCTAAACCCTAAACCATAAACACCAAATCCTAAATTTAAAATCCTAGATCCTAAATCCTAGACATCAAACCATAAATACTAACTACTAAACCTGAAATCCTAAACCCTAAATCCAAAACCCTAAATCCGAAACCCTAAACCCAAAATCCTAAACCCTAAATCTCAAACCCCAAAATCCTAAATCCTAAATCTTAAATCTTAAAACTTAAAACTTCAAACTTAAACCCTAAATCCTAAACCCTACACCCTAACCGTAAAAACTAAACCCTAACCCCAAATTCTAAAATCCTAGACTTTAAACCCTAAACTCTTAACACTAATCACTAATTCCCAAACCCCTAATCCTAAACCCTAAATCTCAAACACTAAACTATGCTTTATACCCTTAATCCTATGATCTACACCGTAAACCTTAAATAGTAAACCCCAAACCCCAAATTTAAAATCCTAAATCCTAAATCCTAGACATCAAACCCTAAATACTAACTACTAAGCCATAAAACTGAAACCCTAATTCTGAAATCCTAAATCGTAAATCTTAAACCCTAAATCCTAAACATTAAATCTCAAACCCTAAACCCCAAACATTAAAAACGCTGAACCTTCAACCATAAACCTTTAACTGTCAATCATAAACCCTAAACCTTACACCCTAAAACCTTACACCTTAAACCTTGTACCATAAACCCTAAATGCTAGTCCCGAACAATGAACCATGAATCCTAAACCCTAAAACATAAAACAAAAATCCTTAATCCTATATTCTAAGCCCCAAACCCAAAACCCAAAACCGTAAATCATAAACCCTTAATTTTAAATCCAAAGCGTACACAATAAACCCAAAACCCTAAGCACTAAACCTAAAGCCCTAAAACCCAAACTTGAAACGCTAAACCCCAAACCATAAATTGTTAACAATAAATCATAAACCCTAAACCTTAAACACTATACCCTGAACCTCAAACCTCAAACCCTGAACCCAAACTCTGAACCTAAACCATGAAACCAATACCCTAAGCCATAAACCTTAAACAATAACTTTTATACCTGAAACCCTAAACTTCAAGCCGTAAACCATAAATCTTAAACTTTAAACCCCAAATCCTAAACTTAAAAAACTAGATCCTAAATGTTAGACCTCAATTCTTAAACACTAAACACTAAATCTTAAATACCAAACCCTAACCTCGAAACACTAATTCTTAAATCTCAAACCCCCAATCCAAAACACTGAACCTCAAACAGTAAACCCTAAACCCTAAAACCTATAACCTATACCCTAGACCCTATAACCTATACCCTAATCCCTATAACCTATACCCTAAACCCTAAACGGTAAACACCAAATCCTAAATTTAAAATCCTAGATCCTAAATCCTAGACATCAAACCATAAATACTAACTACTAAACCTGAAATCCTAAACCCTAAATCCAAAACCCTAAATCCGAAACCCTAAACCCAAAATCCTAAACCCTAAATCTCAAACCCCTAAATCCTAAATCCTAAATCCTAAATCTTAAAACTTAAAACTTAAAACTTAAACCCTAAATCCTAAACCCTACACCCTAACCGTAAAAACTAAACCCTAACCCCAAATTCTAAAATCCTAGACTTTGAACCCTAAACTCTAAAAACTAATCACTAATTCCCAAACCCCTAATCCTAAACCCTAAATCTCAAACACTAAACTATGCTTTATACCCTTAATCCTATGATCTACACCCTAAACCTTAAATAGTAAGCCCCAAACCCCAAATTTAAAATCCTAAATCCTAAATCCTAGACATAAAACCCTAAATACTAACTACTAAGCCATAAAACGGAAACCCTAAATCTTAAACCCTAAATCCTAAACCTTAAATCTCAAACCCTCAACCCCAACCATTAAAAACGCTGAACCTTAAACCATAAACCTTTAACTGTACATCATAAACCCTAAGCCTTACACCCTAAAACCTTACACCTTAAACCTTGTACCATAAACCGTAAACACTAGTCCCGAACAATGAACCATGAATCCTAAACCCTAAAACATAAAACAAAAACCCTTAACCCTAAATTCTAAGCCCCAACCCCTAAACCCTAAACCGTAAATCATAAACCCTTAACTCTAAATCCTAAGCGTAGACAATAAACCCAAAACCCTAAGCACTAAACCTAAAGCCCTAAAACCCAAACATGAAACGCAAAACATCAAACAATAAATTGTTAACAATAAATCATAAACCCTAAACCTTAAACACTATACCCTGAACCCCAAACCTCAAACCCTGAACCCAAACTCCGAACCTAAACCCTGAAACCAATACCCTAAGTCATAAACCTTAAACCCTAAACTTTATACATGAAACCCTAAAATTCAAGCCGTAAACCATAAATCTTAAACCTTAAACCCCAAATTCTAAACTTACAAAACTAGATCCTAAATGTTAGACCTCAATTCTTAAACACTAAACACTAAATCTTAAATACCAAACCCTAACCTCAAAACACTAATCCTTAAATCTCAAACCCCCAATCCAAAACACTGAACCTCAAACAGTAAACCCTAAACCCTAAAACCTATAACCTATACCGTAGACCCTATAACCTATACCCTAAACCCTATAAACTATACCCTAAACCCTAAACCATAAACAACAAATCCTAAATTTAAAATCCTATATCCTAAATCCTAGACATCAAACCATAAATACTAACTACTAAACCTGAAATCCTAAACCCTAAATCCAAAACCCTAAATCCGAAACCCTAAACCCAAAATCCTAAACCCTAAATCTCAAACCCCAAAATCCTAAACCCTAAATCCTAAATCTTAAAACTTAAAACTTCAAACTTAAACCCTAAATCCTAAACCCTACACCCTAACCGTAAAAACTAAACCCTAACCCCAAATTCTAAAATCCTAGACTTTAAACCCTAAACTCTAAAAACTAATCACTAATTCCCAAACCCCTAATCCTAAACCGTAAATCTCAAACACTAAACTATGCTTTATACCCTTAATCCTACGATCTACACCCTAAACCTTAAACACTAGTCCCGAACAATGAACCATGAATCCTAAACCCTAAAACATAAAACAAAAACCCTTAACCCTAAATTCTAAGCCCCAACCCCTAAACCCTAAACCGTAAATCATAAACCCTTAACTCTAAATCCTAAGCGTAGACAATAAACCCAAAACCCTAAGCACTAAACCTAAAGCCCTAAAACCCAAACTTGAAACGCTAAACCCCAAACCATAAATTGTTAACAATAAATCATAAACCCTAAACCCTAAACACTATACCCTGAACCCCAAACCTCAAACCCTGAACCAAAACTCTGAACCTAAACCCTGAAACCAATACCGTAAGTCATAAACCTTAAACCCTAAATATTATACCTGAAACCCTAAAATTCAAGCCGTAAACCATAAATCTTAAACCTTAAACCCCAAATCCTAAACATAAAAAACTAGATCCTAAATGTTAGACCTTAATTCTTAAACACTAAACACTAAATCTTAAATACCAAACCCTAAATCCTAAACACTAAACCACAAACACACAAACCTATGCTCTATACCCTAAACCTTAAACCTATCCCAAAATTCTAAAATACTAGACTTTAAACCCTAAACTCTGAACACTAATCACTAATTCCCAAACCCCTAATCCTAAACCCTAAATCTCAAACACTAAACTATGTTTTATACCCTTAATCCTATGATCTATACCTTAAACCTTAAATAGTAAACCACAAACCCCAAATTTTAAAATCCTAAATCCTAAATCCCAGACATCAAACCCTAAACACTAACTACTAAGCCATAAATCTGAAACTCTAATTCTGAAATCCTAAATCCTAAATCTTAAACCCTAAATCCTAAACCTTAAATCTCAAACCCTAAACCCCAAACATTAAAAACGCTGACCCTTAAACAATAAACCTTTAACTGTCAATCATAAACCCTAAACCTTACACCCTAAAACCTTACACCTTAAACCTTGTACCATAAACCCTAAACGCTAGTCCCGAACAATGAACCATGAATCCTAAACCCTAAAACATAAAACAAAAACCCTTAACCCTAAAATCTAAGCCCCAAACCCAAAACCCTAAACCGTAAATCATAAACCCTTAACTCTAAATCCTAAGCGTACACAATAAACCCAAAACCCTAAGCACTAAACCTAAAGCCCTAAAACCCAAACATGAAACGCAAAACCTCAAACAATAAATTGTTAACAATAAATCATAAACCCTAAACCTTAAACACTATACCCTGAACCCAAACTCTGAACCTAAACCCTGAAACCAATACCCTAAGTCATAAACCTTAAACCCTAAACTTTATACATGAAACCCTAAAATTCAAGCCGTAAACCATAAATCTTAAACCTTAAACCCCAAATCCTAAACTTACAAAACTAGATCCTAAATGTTAGACCTCAATTCTTAAACACTAAACACTAAATCTTAAATACCAAACCCTAACCTCAAAACACTAATCCTTAAATCTCAAACCCCCAATCCAAAACACTGAACCTCAAACAGTAAACCCTAAACCCTAAAACCTATAACGTATACCCTAGACCCTATAACCTATACCCTAAACCCTATAACCTATACCCTAAACCCTAAACCATAAACAACAAATCCTAAATTTAAAATCCTATATCCTAAATCCTAGACATCAAACCATAAATACTAACTACTAAACCTGAAATCCTAAACCCTAAATCCAAAACCCTAAATCCGAAACCCTAAACCCAAAATCCTAAACCCTAAATCTCAAACCCCAAAATCCTAAACCCTAAATCCTAAATCTTAAAACTTAAAACTTCAAACTTAAACCCTAAATCCTAAACCCTACACCCTAACCGTAAAAACTAAACCCTAACCCCAAATTCTAAAATCCTAGACTTTAAACCCTAAACTCTAAAAACTAATCACTAATTCCCAAACCCCTAATCCTAAACCGTAAATCTCAAACACTAAACTATGCTTTATACCCTTAATCCTACGATCTACACCCTAAACCTTAAACACTAGTCCCGAACAATGAACCATGAATCCTAAACCCTAAAACATAAAACAAAAACCCTTAACCCTAAATTCTAAGCCCCAACCCCTAAACCCTAAACCGTAAATCATAAACCCTTAACTCTAAATCCTAAGCGTAGACAATAAACCCAAAACCCTAAGCACTAAACCTAAAGCCCTAAAACCCAAACTTGAAACGCTAAACCCCAAACCATAAATTGTTAACAATAAATCATAAACCCTAAACCCTAAACACTATACCCTGAACCCCAAACCTCAAACCCTGAACCAAAACTCTGAACCTAAACCCTGAAACCAATACCGTAAGTCATAAACCTTAAACCCTAAATATTATACCTGAAACCCTAAAATTCAAGCCGTAAACCATAAATCTTAAACCTTAAACCCCAAATCCTAAACATAAAAAACTAGATCCTAAATGTTAGACCTTAATTCTTAAACACTAAACACTAAATCTTAAATACCAAACCCTAAATCCTAAACACTAAACCACAAACACACAAACCTATGCTCTATACCCTAAACCTTAAACCTATCCCAAAATTCTAAAATACTAGACTTTAAACCCTAAACTCTGAACACTAATCACTAATTCCCAAACCCCTAATCCTAAACCCTAAATCTCAAACACTAAACTATGTTTTATACCCTTAATCCTATGATCTATACCTTAAACCTTAAATAGTAAACCACAAACCCCAAATTTTAAAATCCTAAATCCTAAATCCCAGACATCAAACCCTAAACACTAACTACTAAGCCATAAATCTGAAACTCTAATTCTGAAATCCTAAATCCTAAATCTTAAACCCTAAATCCTAAACCTTAAATCTCAAACCCTAAACCCCAAACATTAAAAACGCTGACCCTTAAACAATAAACCTTTAACTGTCAATCATAAACCCTAAACCTTACACCCTAAAACCTTACACCTTAAACCTTGTACCATAAACCCTAAACGCTAGTCCCGAACAATGAACCATGAATCCTAAACCCTAAAACATAAAACAAAAACCCTTAACCCTAAAATCTAAGCCCCAAACCCAAAACCCTAAACCGTAAATCATAAACCCTTAACTCTAAATCCTAAGCGTACACAATAAACCCAAAACCCTAAGCACTAAACCTAAAGCCCTAAAACCCAAACATGAAACGCAAAACCTCAAACAATAAATTGTTAACAATAAATCATAAACCCTAAACCTTAAACACTATACCCTGAACCCAAACTCTGAACCTAAACCCTGAAACCAATACCCTAAGTCATAAACCTTAAACCCTAAACTTTATACATGAAACCCTAAAATTCAAGCCGTAAACCATAAATCTTAAACCTTAAACCCCAAATCCTAAACTTACAAAACTAGATCCTAAATGTTAGACCTCAATTCTTAAACACTAAACACTAAATCTTAAATACCAAACCCTAACCTCAAAACACTAATCCTTAAATCTCAAACCCCCAATCCAAAACACTGAACCTCAAACAGTAAACCCTAAACCCTAAAACCTATAACGTATACCCTAGACCCTATAACCTATACCCTAAACCCTATAACCTATACCCTAAACCCTAAACCATAAACAACAAATCCTAAATTTAAAATCCTATATCCTAAATCCTAGACATCAAACCATAAATACTAACTACTAAACCTGAAATCCTAAACCCTAAATCCAAAACCCTAAATCCGAAACCCTAAACCCAAAATCCTAAACCCTAAATCTCAAACCCCAAAATCATAAATCCTAAATCCTAAATCTTAAAACTTAAAACTTCAAACTTAAACTCTAAATCCTAAACCCTACACCCTAACCGTAAAAACTAAACCCTAACCCCAAATTCTAAAATCCTAGTCTTTAAACCCTAAACTCTTAACACTAATCACTAATTCCCAAACCCCTAATCCTAAACCCTAAATCTCAAACACTAAACTATGCTTTATACCCTTAATCCTATGATCTACACCCTAAACCTTAAATAGTAAACCCCAAACCCCAAATTTAAAATCCTAAATCCTAAATCCTAGACATCAAACCCTAAATACTAACTACTAAGCCATAAAACTGAAACCCTAATTCTGAAATCCTAAATCCTAAATCTTAAACCCTAAATCCTAAACCTTAAATCTCAAACCCTAAACCCCAAACATTAAAAACGCTGAACCTTCAACCATAAACCTTTAACTGTCAATCATAAACCCTAAACCTTACACCCTAAAACCTTACACCTTAAACCTTGTACCATAAACCCTAAATGCTAGTCCCGAACAATGAACCATGAATCCTAAACCCTAAAACATAAAACAAAAATCCTTAACCCTATATTCTAAGCCCCAAACCCAAAACCCAAAACCGTAAATCATAAACCCTTAACTTTAAATCCTAAGCGTACACAATAAACCCAAAACCCTAAGCACTAAACCTAAAGCCCTAAAACCCAAACTTGAAACGCTAAACCCCAAACCATAAATTGTTAACAATAAATCATAAACACTAAACCTTAAACACTATACCCTGAACCTCAAACCTCAAACCCTGAACCCAAACTCTGAACCTAAACCATGAAACCAATACCCTAAGCCATAAACCTTAAACACTAACTTTTATACCTGAAACCCTAAATTTCAAGCCGTAAACCATAAATCTTAAACTTTAAACCCCAAATCCTAAACTTAAAAAACTAGATCCTAAATGTTAGACCTCAATTCTTAAACACTAAACACTAAATCTTAAATACCAAACACTAACCTCAAAACACTAATCCTTAAATCTCAAACCCCTAAACCAAAACACTGAACCTCAAACAGTAAACCCTAAACCCTAAAACCTATAACCTATACCCTAGACCCTATAACCTATACCCTAATCCCTATAACCTATACCCTAAACCCTAAACCATAAACACCAAATCCTAAATTTAAAATCCTAGATCCTAAATCCTAGACATCAAACCATAAATACTAACTACTAAACCTGAAATCCTAAACCCTAAATCCAAAACCCTAAATCCGAAACCTTAAACCCAAAATCCTAAACCCTAAATCTCAAACCCCAAAATCCTAAATCCTAAATCCTAAATCTTAAAACTTAAAACTTTAAACTTAAACCCTAAATCCTAAACCCTACACCCTAACCGTAAAAACTAAACCCTAACCCCAAATTCTAAAATCCTAGACTTTAAACCCTAAACTCTTAACACTAATCACTAATTCCCAAACCCCTAATCCTAAACCCTAAATCTCAAACACTAAACTATGCTTTATACCCTTAATCCTATGATCTACACCCTAAACCTTAAATAGTAAACCCCAAACCCCAAATTTAAAATCCTAAATCCTAAATCCTAGACATCAAACCCTAAATACTAACTACTAAGCCATAAAACTGAAACCCTAATTCTGAAATCCTAAATCGTAAATCTTAAACCCTAAATCCTAAACATTAAATCTCAAACCCTAAACCCCAAACATTAAAAACGTTGAACCTTCAACCATAAACCTTTAACTGTCAATCATAAACCCTAAACCTTACACCCTAAAACCTTACACCTTAAACCTTGTACCATAAACCATAAACGCTACTCCCGAACAATGAACCATGAATCCTAAACCCTAAAACATAAAACAAAAATCCTTAACCCTATATTCTAAGCCCCAAACCCAAAACCCAAAACCGTAAATCATAAACCCTTAACTTTAAATCCTAAGCGTACACAATAAACCCAAAACCCTAAGCACTAAACCTAAAGCCCTAAAACCCAAACTTGAAACGCTAAACCCCAAACCATAAATTGTTAACAATAAATCATAAACCCTAAACCTTAAACACTATACCCTGAACCCGAAACCTCAAACCCTGAACCCAAACTCTGAACCTAAACCATGAAACCAATACCCTAAGCCATAAACCTTAAACACTAACTTTTATACCTGAAACCCTAAACTTCAAGCCGTAAACCATAAATCTTAAACTTTAAACCCCAAATCCGAAATTTAAAAAACTAGATCCTAAATGTTAGACCTCAATTCTTAACCACTAAACACTAAATCTTAAATACCAAACCCTAACCTCAAAACACTAATCCTTAAATCTCAAACCCCCAATCCAAAACACTGAACCTCAAACAGTAAACCCTAAACCCTAAAACCTATAACCTATACCCTAGACCCTATAACCTATACCCTAATCCCTATAACCTATACCCTAAACCCTAAACCATAAACACCAAATCCTAAATTTAAAATCCTAGATCCTAAATCCTAGACATCAAACCATAAATACTAACTACTAAACCTGAAATCCAAAACCCTAAATCTAAAACCCTAAATCCGAAACCCTAAACCCAAAATCCTAAACCCTAAATCTCAAACCCCAAAATCCTAAATCCTAAATCCTAAATCTTAAAACTTAAAACTTTAAACTTAAACCCTAAATCCTAAACCCTACACCCTAACCGTAAAAACTAAACCCTAACCCCAAATTCTAAAATCCTAGACTTTAAACCCTAAACTCTTAACACTAATCACTAATTCCCAAACCCCTAATCCTAAACCCTAAATCTCAAACACTAAACTATGCTTTATACCCTTAATCCTATGATCTACACCCTAAACCTTAAATAGTAAACCCCAAACCCCAAATTTAAAATCCTAAATCCTAAATCCTAGACATCAAACCCTAAATACTAACTACTAAGCCATAAAACTGAAACCCTAATTCTGAAATCCTAAATCCTAAATCTTAAACCCTAAATCCTAAACCTTAAATCTCAAACCCTAAACCCCAAACATTAAAAACGCTGAACCTTCAACCATAAAGCTTTAACTGTCAATCATAAACCCTAAACCTTACACCCTAAAACCTTACACCTTAAACCTTGTACCATAAACCCTAAATGCTAGTCCCGAACAATGAACCATGAATCCTAAACCCTAAAACAAAAAACAAAAATCCTTAACCCTATATTCTAAGCCCCAAACCCAAAACCCAAAACCGTAAATCATAAACCCTTAACTTTAAATCCTAAGCGTACACAATAAACCCAAAACCCTAAGCACTAAACCTAAAGCCCTAAAACCCAAACTTGAAACGCTAAACCCCAAACCATAAATTGTTAACAATAAATCATAAACACTAAACCTTAAACACTATACCCTGAACCTCAAACCTCAAACCCTGAACCCAAACTCTGAACCTAAACCATGAAACCAATACCCTAAGCCATAAACCTTAAACACTAACTTTTATACCTGAAACCCTAAATTTCAAGCCGTAAACCATAAATCTTAAACTTTAAACCCCAAATCCTAAACTTAAAAAACTAGATCCTAAATGTTAGACCTCAATTCTTAAACACTAAACACTAAATCTTAAATACCAAACCCTAACCTCAAAACACTAATCCTTAAATCTCAAACCCCCAATCCAAAACACTGAACCTCAAACAATAAACCCTAAACCCTAAAACCTATAACCTATACCCTAGACCCTATAACCTATACCCTAATCCCTATAACCTATACCCTAAACCCTAAACCATAAACACCAAATCCTAAATTTAAAATCCTAGATCCTAAATCCTAGATATCAAACCATAAATACTAACTACTAAACCTGAAATCCTAAACCCTAAATCCAAAAACCCTAAATCCGAAACCCTAAACCCAAAATCCTAAACCCTAAATCTCAAACCCCAAAATCCTAAATCCTAAATCCTAAATCTTAAAACTTAAAACTTCAAACTTAAACCCTAAATCCTAAACCCTACACCCTAACCGTAAAAACTAAACCCTAACCCCAAATTCTAAAATCCTAGACTTTAAACCCTAAACTCTAAAAACTAATCAATAATTCCCAAACCCCTAATCCTAAACCGTAAATCTCAAACACTAAACTATGCTTTATACCCTTAATCCTATGATCTACACCCTAAACCTTAAATAGTAAGCCCCAAACCCCAAATTTAAAATCCTAAATCCTAAATCCTAGACATCAACCCCTAAATACTAACTACTAAGCCATAAAACGGAAACCCTAATTCTGAAATCCTAAATCCTAAATCTTAAACCCTAAATCCTAAACCTTAAATCTCAAACCCTAAACCCCAAACATTAAAAACGCTGAACCTTCAACCATAAACCTTTAACTGTCAATCATAAACCCTAAACCTTACACCCTAAAACCTTACACCTTAAACCTTGTACCATAAACCCTAAACGCTAGTCCCGAACAATGAACCATGAATCCTAAACCCTAAAACATAAATAAAAAATCCTTACCCCTATATTCTAAGCCCCAAACCCAAAACCCAAAACCGTAAATCATAAACCCTTAACTTTAAATCCTAAGCGTACACAATAAACCCAAAACCCTAAGCACTAAACCTAAAGCCCTAAAACCCAAACTTGAAACGCTAAACCCCAAACCATAAATTGTTAACAATAAATCATAAACCCTAAACCTTAAACACTATACCCTGAACCCCAAACCTCAAACCCTGAACCCAAACTCTGAACCTAAACCATGAAACCAATACCCTAAGCCATAAACTTTAATCACTAACTTTTATACCTGAAACCCTAAAATTCAAGCCGTAAACCATAAATCTTAAACTTTAAACCCCAAATCCTAAACTTAAAAAACTAGATCCTAAATGTTAGACCTCAATTCTTAAACACTAAACACAAAATCTTAAATACCAAACCCTAACCTCAAAACACTAATCCTTAAATCTCAAACCCCCAATCCAAAACACTGAACCTCAAACAGTAAACCCTAAACCCTAAAACCTATAACCTATACCCTAGACCCTATAACCTATACCCTAAACTCTAAAACCTATAACCTATACCCTAGACCCTATAACCTATACCCTAATCTTTATAACCTATACCCTAAACCCTAAACCATAAACACCAAATCCTAAATTTAAAATCCTAGATCCTAAATCCTAGACATCAAACCATAAATACTAACTACTAAACCTAAAATCCTAAACCCTAAATCCAAAACCTTAAATCCGAAACCCTAAACCCAAAATCCTAAACCCTAAATCTCAAACCCCAAAATCCTAAACCCTAAATCCTAAACCCTACACCCTAACCGTAAAAACTAAACCCTAACCCCAAATTCTAAAATCCTAGACTTTAAACCCTAAACTCTAAACATTAATCACTAATTCCCAAACCCCTAATCCTAAACCCTAAATCTCAAACACTAAACTATGCTTTATACCCTTAATCCTATGATCTACACCCTAAACCTTAAATAGTAAGCCCCAAACCCCAAATTTAAAATCCTAAATCCTAAATCCTAGACATCAAACCCTAAACACTAACTACTAAGCCATAAATCTCAAACCCTAATTCTGAAATCCTCAATCCTAAATCTTAAACCCTAAATCCTAAACCTTAAATCTCAAACCCTAAACCCCAAACATTAAAAACGCTGACCCTTAAACAATAAACCTTTAACTGTCAATCATAAACCCTAAACCTTACACCCTAAAACCTTACACCTTAAACCTTGTACCATAAACCCTAAACGCTAGTCCCGAACAATGAACCATGAATCCTAAACCCTAAAACATAAAACAAAAACCCTTAACCCTAAATTCTAAGCCCCAAACCCAAAACCCAAAACCGTAAATCATAAACCCTTAACTCTAAATCCTAAGCGTACACAATAAACCCAAAACCCTAAGCACTAAACCTAAAGCCCTAAAACCCAAACATGAAACGCAAAACCTCAAACAATAAATTGTTAACAATAAATCATAAACCATAAACCTTAAACACTATACCCTGAACCCCAAACCTCAAACCCTGAACCCAAACTCTGAACCTAAACCCTGAAACCTATACCCTAAGTCATAAACCTTAAACCCTAAATTTTATACATGAAACCCTAAAATTCAAGCCGTAAACCATAAATCTTAAACCTTAAACCCCAAATCCTAAACTTACAAAACTAGATCCTAAATGTTAGACCTCAATTCTTAAACACTAAACACTAAATCTTAAATACCAAACCCTAACCTCAAAACACTAATCCTTAAATCTCAAACCCCCAATCCAAAACACTAAACCTCAAACAGTAAACCCTAAACCCTAAAACCTATAACCTATACCCTAGACCCTATAACCTATACCCTAAACCCTATAACCTATACCCTAAACCCTATAACCTATACCATAAACCCTAAACCATAAACAATAAATCCTAAATTTAAAATCCTATATCCTAAATCCTAGACATCAAACCATAAATACTAACTACTAAACCTGAAATCCTAAACCCTAAATCCAAAACCCTAAATCCGAAACCCTAAACCCAAAATCCTAAACCCTAAATCTCAAACCCCAAAATCCTAAACCCTAAATCCTAAATCTTAAAACTTAAAACTTAAAACTGAAACCCTAAATCCTAAACCCTACACCATAACCGTAAAAACTAAACCCTAACCCCAAATTCTAAAATCCTAGACTTTAAACCCTAAACTCTTAACACAAATCACTAATTCCCAAACCCCTAATCCTAAACCCTAAATCTCAAACACTAAACTATGCTTTATACCCTTAATCCTATGATCTACACCCTAAACCTTAAATAGTAAACCCCAAACCCCAAATTTAAAATCCTAAATCCTAAATCCTAGATATCAAACCCTAAATACTAACTACTAAGCCATAAAACTGAAACCCTAATTCTGAAATCTTAAATCCTAAATCTTAAACCCTAAATCCTAAACCTTAAATCTCAAACCCTAAACCCCAAACATTAAAAACGTTGAACCTTCAACCATAAACCTTTAACTGTCAATCATAAACCCTAAACCTTACACCCTAAAACCTTACACCTTAAACCTTGTACCATAAACCATAAACACTACTCCCGAACAATGAACCATGAATCCTAAACCCTAAAACATAAAACAAAAATCCTTAACCCTATATTCTAAGCCCCAAACCCAAAACCCAAAACCGTAAATCATAAACCCTTAATTTTAAATCCTAAGCGTACACAATAAACCCAAAACCCTAAGCACTAAACCTAAAGCCCTAAAACCCAAACTTGAAACGCTAAACCCCAAACCATAAATTGTTAACAATAAATCATAAACCCTAAACCTTAAACACTATACCCTGAACCCCAAACCTCAAACCCTGAACCCAAACTATGAACCTAAACCATGAAACCAATACCCTAAGCCATAAACCTTAAACACTAACTTTTATACCTGAAACCCTAAAATTCAAGCCGTAAACCATAAATCTTAAACTTTAAACCCCAAATCCTAAACTTAAAAAACTAGATCCTAAATGTTAGACACTAAATCTTAAATACCAAACCCTAACCTCAAAACACTAATCCTTAAATCTCAAACCCCCAATCCAAAACACTGAACCTCAAACAGTAAACCCTAAACCCTATAACCTATAACCTATACCCTAGACCCTATAACCTATACCCTAATCCCTATAACCTATACCCTAAACCCTAAACCATAAACACCAAATCCTAAATTTAAAATCCTAGATCCTAAATCCTAGACATTAAACCATAAATACTAACTACTAAACCTGAAATCCTAAACCCTAAATCCAAAATCCTAAATCCGAAACCCTAAACCCAAAATCCTAAACCCTAAATCTCAAACCCCAAAATCCTAAATCCTAAATCCTAAATCTTAAAACTTAAAACTTCAAACTTAAACCCTAAATCCTAAACCCTACACCCTAACCGTAAAAACTAAACCCTAACCCCAAATTCTAAAATCCTAGACTTTAAACCCTAAACTCTAAAAACTAATCAATAATTCCCAAACCCCTAATCCTAAACCGTAAATCTCAAACACTAAACTATGCTTTATACCCTTAATCCTATGATCTACACCCTAAACCTTAAATAGTAAGCCCCAAACCCCAAATTTAAAATCCTAAATCCTAAATCCTAGACATCAACCCCTAAATACTAACTACTAAGCCATAAAACGGAAACCCTAATTCTGAAATCCTAAATCCTAAATCTTAAACCCTAAATCCTAAACCTTAAATCTCAAACCCTAAACCCCAAACATTAAAAACGCTGAACCTTCAACCATAAACCTTTAACTGTCAATCATAAACCCTAAACCTTACACCCTAAAACCTTACACCTTAAACCTTGTACCATAAACCCTAAACGCTAGTCCCGAACAATGAACCATGAATCCTAAACCCTAAAACATAAATAAAAAAGTCCTTACCCCTATATTCTAAGCCCCAAACCCAAAACCCAAAACCGTAAATCATAAACCCTTAACTTTAAATCCTAAGCGTACACAATAAACCCAAAACCCTAAGCACTAAACCTAAAGCCCTAAAACCCAAACTTGAAACGCTAAACCCCAAACCATAAATTGTTAACAATAAATCATAAACCCTAAACCTTAAACACTATACCCTGAACCCCAAACCTCAAACCCTGAACCCAAACTCTGAACCTAAACCATGAAACCAATACCCTAAGCCATAAACCTTAATCACTAACTTTTATACCTGAAACCCTAAAATTCAAGCCGTAAACCATAAATCTTAAACTTTAAACCCCAAATCCTAAACTTAAAAAACTAGATCCTAAATGTTAGACCTCAATTCTTAAACACTAAACACAAAATCTTAAATACCAAACCCTAACCTCAAAACACTAATCCTTAAATCTCAAACCCCCAATCCAAAACACTGAACCTCAAACAGTAAACCCTAAACCCTAAAACCTATAACCTATACCCTAGACCCTATAACCTATACCCTAAACTCTAAAACCTATAACCTATACCCTAGACCCTATAACCTATACCCTAATCCCTATAACCTATACCCTAAACCCTAAACCATAAACACCAAATCCTAAATTTAAAATCCTAGATCCTAAATCCTAGACATCAAACCATAAATACTAACTACTAAACCTAAAATCCTAAACCCTAAATCCAAAACCTTAAATCCGAAACCCTAAACCCAAAATCCTAAACCCTAAATCTCAAACCCCAAAATCCTAAACCCTAAATCCTAAACCCTACACCCTAACCGTAAAAACTAAACCCTAACCCCAAATTCTAAAATCCTAGACTTTAAACCCTAAACTCTAAACATTAATCACTAATTCCCAAACCCCTAATCCTAAACCCTAAATCTCAAACACTAAACTATGCTTTATACCCTTAATCCTATGATCTACACCCTAAACCTTAAATAGTAAGCCCCAAACCCCAAATTTAAAATCCTAAATCCTAAATCCTAGACATCAAACCCTAAACACTAACTACTAAGCCATAAATCTCAAACCCTAATTCTGAAATCCTCAATCCTAAATCTTAAACCCTAAATCCTAAACCTTAAATCTCAAACCCTAAACCCCAAACATTAAAAACGCTGACCCTTAAACAATAAACCTTTAACTGTCAATCATAAACCCTAAACCTTACACCCTAAAACCTTACACCTTAAACCTTGTACCATAAACCCTAAACGCTAGTCCCGAACAATGAACCATGAATCCTAAACCCTAAAACATAAAACAAAAACCCTTAACCCTAAATTCTAAGCCCCAAACCCAAAACCCAAAACCGTAAATCATAAACCCTTAACTCTAAATCCTAAGCGTACACAATAAACCCAAAACCCTAAGCACTAAACCTAAAGCCCTAAAACCCAAACATGAAACGCAAAACCTCAAACAATAAATTGTTAACAATAAATCATAAACCATAAACCTTAAACACTATACCCTGAACCCCAAACCTCAAACCCTGAACCCAAACTCTGAACCTAAACCCTGAAACCTATACCCTAAGTCATAAACCTTAAACCTTAAATTTTATACATGAAACCCTAAAATTCAAGCCGTAAACCATAAATCTTAAACCTTAAACCCCAAATCCTAAACTTACAAAACTAGATCCTAAATGTTAGACCTCAATTCTTAAACACTAAACACTAAATCTTAAATACCAAACCCTAACCTCAAAACACTAATCCTTAAATCTCAAACCCCCAATCCAAAACACTAAACCTCAAACAGTAAACCCTAAACCCTAAAACCTATAACCTATACCCTAGACCCTATAACCTATACCCTAAACCCTATAACCTATACCCTAAACCCTATAACCTATACCATAAACCCTAAACCATAAACAACAAATCCTAAATTTAAAATCCTATATCCTAAATCCTAGACATCAAACCATAAATACTAACTACTAAACCTGAAATCCTAAACCCTAAATCCAAAACCCTAAATCCGAAACCCTAAACCCAAAATCCTAAACCCTAAATCTCAAACCCCAAAATCCTAAACCCTAAATCCTAAATCTTAAAACTTAAAACTTAAAACTGAAACCCTAAATCCTAAACCCTACACCATAACCGTAAAAACTAAACCCTAACCCCAAATTCTAAAATCCTAGACTTTAAACCCTAAACTCTTAACACTAATCACTAATTCCCAAACCCCTAATCCTAAACCCTAAATCTCAAACACTAAACTATGCTTTATACCCTTAATCCTATGATCTACACCTTAAACCTTAAATAGTAAACCCCAAACCCCAAATTTAAAATCCTAAATCCTAAATCCTAGATATCAAACCCTAAATACTAACTACTAAGCCATAAAACTGAAACCCTAATTCTGAAATCTTAAATCCTAAATCTTAAACCCTAAATCCTAAACCTTAAATCTCAAACCCTAAACCCCAAACATTAAAAACGCTGAACCTTCAACCATAAACCTTTAACTGTCAATCATAAACCCTAAACCTTACACCCTAAAACCTTACACCTTAAACCTTGTACCATAAACCATAAACGCTACTCCCGAACAATGAACCATGAATCCTAAACCCTAAAACATAAAACAAAAATCCTTAACCCTATATTCTAAGCCCCAAACCCAAAACCCAAAACCGTAAATCATAAACCCTTAATTTTAAATCCTAAGCGTACACAATAAACCCAAAACCCTAAGCACTAAACCTAAAGCCCTAAAACCCAAACTTGAAACGCTAAACCCCAAACCATAAATTGTTAACAATAAATCATAAACCCTAAACCTTAAACACTATACCCTGAACCCCAAACCTCAAACCCTGAACCCAAACTATGAACCTAAACCATGAAACCAATACCCTAAGCCATAAACCTTAAACACTAACTTTTATACCTGAAACCCTAAAATTCAAGCCGTAAACCATAAATCTTAAACTTTAAACCCCAAATCCTAAACTTAAAAAACTAGATCCTAAATGTTAGACACTAAATCTTAAATACCAAACCCTAACCTCAAAACACTAATTCTTAAATCTCAAACCCCCAATCCAAAACACTGAACCTCAAACAGTAAACCCTAAACCCTATAACCTATAACCTATACCCTAGACCCTATAACCTATACCCTAATCCCTATAACCTATACCCTAAACCCTAAACCATAAACACCAAATCTTAAATTTAAAATCCTAGATCCTAAATCCTAGACATTAAACCATAAATACTAACTACTAAACCTGAAATCCTAAACCCTAAATCCAAAATCCTAAATCCGAAACCCTAAACCCAAAATCCTAAACCCTAAATCTCAAACCCCAAAATCCTAAATCCTAAATCCTAAATCTTAAAACTTAAAACTTAAAACTTAAACCCTAAATCCTAAACCCTACACCCTAACCGTAAAAACTAAACCCTAACCCCAAATTCTAAAATCCTAGACTTTAAACCCTAAACTCTAAAAACTAATCACTAATTCCAAAACCCCTAATCCTAAACCCTAAATTTCAAACACTAAACTATGCTTTATACCCTTAATCCTATGATCTACACCCTAAACCTTAAATAGTAAGCCCCAAACCCCAAATTTAAAATCCTAAATCCTAAATCCTAGACATCAAACCCCCAATACTAACTACTAAGCCATAAAACTGAAACCCTAATTCTGAAATCCTAAATCCTAAATCTTAAACCCTAAATCCTAAACCTTAAATCTCAAACCCTAAACCCCAAACATTAAAAATGCTGAACCTTCAACCATAAACCTTTAACTGTCAATCATAAACCCTAAACCTTACACCCTAAAACCTTACACCTTAAACCTTGTACCATAAACCCTAAATGCTAGTCCCGAACAATGAACCATGAATCCTAAACCCTAAAACATAAAAAAAAAATCCTTAACCCTATATTCTAAGCCCCAAACCCAAAACCCAAAACCATAAATCATAAACCCTTAACTTTAAATCCTAAGCGTACACAATAAACCCAAAACCCTAAGCACTAAACCTAAAGCCCTAAAACCCAAACTTGAAACGCTAAACCCCAAACCATAAACTGTTAACAATAAATCATAAACCCTAAACCTTAAACACTATACCCTGAACCCCAAACCTCAAACCCTGAACCCAAACTCTGAACCTAAACCATGAAACCAATACCCTAAGCCATAAACCTTAAACACTAACTTTTATACCTGAAACCCTAAAATTCAAGCCGTAAACCATAAATCTTAAACTTTAAACCCCAAATCCTAAACTTTAAAAACTAGATCCTAAATGTTAGACCTCAATTCTTAAACACTAAACACTAAATCTTAAATACCAAACCCTAACCTCAAAACACTAATCCTTAAATCTCAAACCCCCAATCCAAAACACTGAACCTCAAACATTAAACCCTAAACCCTAAAACCTATAACCTATACCCTAGACCCTATAACCTATACCCTAATCCCTATAACCTATACCCTAAACCCTAAACCATAAACACCAAATCCTAAATTTAAAATCCTAGATCCTAAATCCTAGATATCAAACCATAAATACTAACTACTAAACATGAAATCCTAAACCCTAAATCCAAAACCCTAAATCCGAAACCCTAAACCCAAAATCCTAAAGCCTTAATCTCAAACCCCAAAATCCTAAATCCTAAATCCTAAATCTTAAAACTTAAAACTTAAAACTTAAACCCTAAATCTTAAACCCTACACCCTAACCGTAAAAACTAAACCCTAACCCCAAATTCTAAAATTCTAGCCTTTAAACCCTAAACTCTAAAAACTAATCACTAATTCCCAAACCCCTAATCCTAAACCCTAAATCTCAAACACTAAACTATGCTTTATACCCTTAATCCTATGATCTACACCCTAAACCTTAAATAGTAAGCCCCAAACCCCAAATTTAAAATCCTAAATCCTAAATCCTAGACATCAAACCCTAAACACTAACTACTAAGCCATAAATCTGAAACCCTAATTCTGAAATCCTAAATCCTAAATCTTAAACCCTAAATCCTAAACCTTAAATCTCAAACCCTCAACCCCAACCATTAAAAACGCTGAACCTTAAACCATAAACCTTTAACTGTATATCATAAACCCTAAGCCTTACACCCTAAAACCTTACACCTTAAACCTTGTACCATAAACCCTAAACGCTAGTCCCGAACAATGAACCATGAATCCTAAACCCTAAAACATAAAACAAAAACCCTTAACCCTAAATTCTAAGCCCCAACCCCTAAACCCTAAACCGTAAATCATAAACCCTTAACTCTAAATCCTAAGCGTAGACAATAAACCCAAAACCCTAAGCACTAAAACTAAAGCCCTAAAACCCAAACTTGAAACGCTAAACCCCAAACCATAAATTGTTAACAATAAATCATAAACCCTAAACCCTAAACACTATACCCTGAACCCCAAACCTCAAACCCTGAACCAAAACTCTGAACCTAAACCCTGAAACCAATACCGTAAGTCATAAACCTTAAACCCTAAATTTTATACCTGAAACCCTAAAATTCAAGCCGTAAACCATAAATCTTAAACCTTAAACCCCAAATCCTAAACTTAAAAAACTAGATCCTAAATGTTAGACCTCAATTCTTAAACACTAAACACTAAATCTTAAATACCAAACCCTAAATCCTAAACACTAAACCACAAACACACAAACCTATGCTCTATACCCTAAACCTTAAACCTATCCCAAAATTCTAAAATACTAGACTTTAAACCCTAAACTCTAAACACTAACTAACCTAAACCTTAAATAGTAAACCCCAAACCCCAAATTTAAAATCCTAAATCCTAAATCGTAGACATCAAACCCTAAATACTAACTATTAAGCCATAAATCTGAAACCGTAATTCTGAAATCCTAAATCCTAAATCTTAAACCCTAAATCCTAAACCTTAAATCTAAAACCCTAAACCCCAAACATTAAAAACGCTGAACCTTCAACCATAAACCTTTAACTGTCAATCATAAACCCTAAACCTTACATCCTAAAACCTTCAACTTAAACCTTGTACCATAAACCCTAAACGCTAGTCCCGAACAATGAACCATGAATCCTAAACCCTAAAACATAAAACAAAAATCCTTAACCCTATATTCTAAGCCCCAACCCCTAAACCATAAACTGTAAATCATAAACCCTTAACTCTAAATCCTAAGCGTACACAATAAACCCAAAACCCTAAGCACTAAACCTAAAGCCCTAAATCCCAAACTTGAAACGCTAAACCCCAAACCATAAATTTTGAACAATAAATCATAAACCCTAAACCTTAAACACTATACCCTGAACCCCAAACCTCAAACACTGAACCCAAACTCTGAACCTAAACCATGAAACCAATACCCTAAGCCATAAACCTTAAACACAAACTTTGATACCTGAAACCCTAAAATTCAAACCGTAAACCATAAATCTTAAACTTTAAACCCCAAATCCTAAACTTACAAAACTAGATCCTAAATGTTAGACCTCAATTCTTAAACACTAAACACTAAATCTTAAATACCAAACCCTAACCTCAAAACACTAATCCTTAAATCTCAAACCCCCAATCCAAAACACTGAACCTCAAACATTAAACCCTAAACCCTAAAACCTACAACCTATACCCTAGACCCTATAACCTATACCCTAATCCCTATAACCTATACCCTAAACCCTAAACCATAAACACCAAATCCTAAATTTAAAATCCTAGATCCTAAATCCTAGACATCAAACCATAAATACTAACTACTAAACCTGAAATCCTAAACCCTAAATCCAAAACCCTAAATCCGAAACCCTAAACCCAAAATCCTAAACCCTAAATCTCAAACCCCAAAATCCTAAATCCTAAATCCTAAATCTTAAAACTTAAAACTTAAAACTTAAACCCTAAATCTTAAACCCTACACCCTAACCGTAAAAACTAAACCCTAACCCCAAATTCTAAAATTCTAGCCTTTAAACCCTAAACTCTAAAAACTAATCACTAATTCCCAAACCCCTAATCCTAAACCCTAAATCTCAAACACTAAACTATGCTTTATACCCTTAATCCTATGATCTATAACCTAAACCTTAAATAGTAAGCCCCAAACCCCAAATTTAAAATCCTAAATCCTAAATCCTAGACATCAAACCCTGAACACTAACTACTAAGCCATAAATCTCAAACCCTAATTCTGAAATCCTAAATCCTAAATCTTAAACCCTAAATCCTAAACCTTAAATCTCAAACCCTCAACCCCAACCATTAAAAACGGTGAACCTTAAACCATAAACCTTTAACTGTAAATCATAAACCCTAAGCCTTACACCCTAAAACCTTACACCTTAAACCTTGTACCATAAACCCTAAACGCTAGTCCCGAACAATGAACCATGAATCCTAAACCCTAAAACATAAAACAAAAACCCTTAACCCTAAATTCTAAGCCCCAACCCCTAAACCCTAAACTGTAATTCATAAACCCTTAACTCTAAATCCTAAGCGTAGACAATAAACACAAAACCCTAAGCACTAAACCTAAAGCCCTAAAACCCAATCTTGAAACGCTAAACCCCAAACCATCAATTGTTAACAATAAATCATAAACCCTAAACCCTAAACACTATACCCTGAACCCCAAACCTCAAACCCTGAACCAAAACTCTGAACCTAAACCCTGAAACCAATACCGTAAGTCATAAACCTTAAACCCTAAATTTTATACCTGAAACCCTAAAATTCAAGCCGTAAACCATAAATCTTAAACCTTAAACCCCAAATCCTAAACTTAAAAAACTAGATCCTAAATGTTAGACCTTAATTCTTAAACTCTAAACACTAAATCTTAAATACCAAACCCTAAATCCTAAACACTAAACCACAAACACACAAACCTATGCTCTATACCCTAAACCTTAAACCTATCCCAAAATTCTAAAATACTAGACTTTAAACCCTAAACTCTAAACACTAACTAACCTAAACCTTAAATAGTAAACCCCAAACCCCAAATTTAAAATCCTAAATCCTAAATCCTAGACATCAAACCCTAAATACTAACTATTAAGCCATAAATCTGAAACCGTAATTCTGAAATCCTAAATCCTAAATCTTAAACCCTAAATCCTAAACCTTAAATCTCAAACCCTAAACCCCAAACATTAAAAACGCTGAACCTTCAACCATAAACCTTTAACTGTCAATCATAAACCCTAAACCTTACATCCTAAAACCTTACACCTTAAACCTTGTACCATAAACCCTAAACGCTAGTCCCGAACAATGAACCATGAATCCTAAACCCTAAAACATAAAACAAAAATCCTTAACCCTATATTCTAAGCCCCAACCCCTAAACCTTAAACCGTAAATCATAAACCCTTAACTCTAAATCCTAAGCGTAGACAATAAACCCAAAACCCTAAGCACTAAACCTAAAGCCCTAAATCCCAAACTTGAAACGCTAAACCCCAAACCATAAATTGTTAACAATAAATCATAAACCCTAAACCTTAAACACTATACCCTGAACCACAAACCTCAAACCCTGAACCCAAACTCTGAACCTAAACCATGAAACCAATACCCTAAGCCATAAACCTTAAACACAAACTTTTATACCTGAAACCCTAAAATTCAAACTGTAAACCATAAATCTTAAACTTTAAACCCCAAATCCTAAACTTACAAAACTAGATCCTAAATGTTAGACCTCAATTCTTAAACACTAAACACTAAATCTTAAATACCAAACCCTAACCTCAAAACACTAATCCTTAAATCTCAAACCCCCAATCCAAAACACTGAATCTCAAACAGTAAACCCGAAACCCTAAAACCTATAACCTATACCCTAGACCCTATAACCTATACCCTAATCCCTATAACCTATACCATAAACCCTAAACCATAAACAACAAATCCTAAATTTAAAATCCTATATCCTAAATCCTAGACATCAAACCATAAATACTAACTACTAAACCTGAAATCCTAAACCCTAAATCCAAAACCCTAAATCCGAAACCCTAAACCCAAAATCCTAAACCCTAAATCTCAAACCCCAAAATCCTAAACCCTAAATCCTAAATCTTAAAACTTAAAACTTAAAACTGAAACCCTAAATCCTAAACCCTACACCATAACCGTAAAAACTAAACCCTAACCCCAAATTCTAAAATCCTAGACTTTAAACCCTAAACTCTAAACACTAATCACTAATTCCCAAACCCCTAATCCTAAACCCTAAATCTCAAACACTAAACTATGCTTTATACCCTAAACCCTAAACCATAAACACCAAATCCTAAATTTAAAATCCTAGATCCTAAATCCTAGACATCAAACCATAAATACTAACTACTAAACCTGAAATCCTAAACTCTAAATCCAAAACCCTAAATCCGAAACCCTAAACCCAAAATCCTAAACCCTAAATCTCAAACCCCAAAATCCTAAACCCTAAATCCTCAACCCTACACCCTAACCGTAAAAACTAAACCCTAACCCCAAATTCTAAAATCCTAGACTTGAAACCCTAAACTCTAAACACTAATCACTAATTCCCAAACCCCTAATCCTAAACACTAAACTATGCTTTTATACCCTGAATCCTATGATCTACACCCTAAACCTTAAATAGTAAACCCCAAACCCTAAATTTAAAATCCTAAATCATTAATCCTAGACATCAAACCCTAAACACTAACTACTAAGCCATAAATCTGAAACCCTAATTCTGAAATCCTAAATCCTAAATCTTAAACCCTAAATCCTAAACCTTAAATCTCAAACCCTAAACCCCAAACATTAAAAACGCTGAACCTTAAACCATAAACCTTTAACTGTCAATCATAAACCCTAAACCTTACACCCTAAAACCATCTTAAACCTTGTACCATAAACCCTAAACGCTAGTCCCGAACAATGAACCATGAATCCTAAATCCTAAAACATAAAACAAAAACCTTTAACCGTGAATTCTAAGCCCCAAACCCAAAACCCTAAACCGTAAATCATAAACCCTTAACTCTAAATCCTAAGCGTACACAATAAACCCAAAACCCTATGCACTAAACCTAAAGCCCTAAAACCCAAACTTGAAAGGCTAAACCCCAAACCATAAATTGTTAACAATAAATCATAAACCCTAAACCTTAAACACTATACCCTGAACCCCAAACCTCAAACCCTGAACCCAAACTCTGAACCTAAACCATGAAACCAATACCCTAAGCCATAAACCTTAAACCCTAACTTTTATACCTGAAACCCTAAAATTCAAGCCGTAAACCATAAATCTTAAACTTTAAACCCCAAATCCTAAACTTACAAAACTAAATCCTAAATGTTAGACCTCAGTTCTTAAACACTAAACACTAAATCTTAAATAGCAAACCCTAACCTCAAAACACTAATCCTTAAATCTCAAACCCCCAATCCAAAACACTGAACCTCAAACAGTAAACCGTAAACCCTATAACCTATACCCTAAACCCTATAACCTTTACCCTAAACCCTAAACCATAAACACCAAATCCTAAATTTAAAATCCTAGATCCTAAATCCTAGACATCAAACCATAAATACTAACTACTAAACCTGAAATCCTAAACCCTAAATGCAAAACCCTAAATCCGAAACCCTAAACCCAAAATCCTAAACCCTAAATCTCAAACCCCAAAATCCTAAACCCTAAATCCTAAATCTTAAAACTTAAAACTTAAAATTTAAACCCTAAATCCTAAACCCTACACCCTAACCGTAAAAACTAAACCCTAACCCCAAATTCTAAAATCCTAGACTTTAAACCCTAAACTCTAAACACTAATCACTAATTCCCAAACCCCTAATCCTAAACTCTAAATCTCAAACACTAAACTATGCTTTATACCCTTAATCCTATGATCTATACCCTAAACCTTAAATAGTAAACCCCAAACCCCAAATTTAAAATCCTAAATCCTAAATCCTAGACATCAAACCCTAAACACTAACTACTAAGCCATAAATCTGAAACCCTAATTCTGAAATCCTAAATCCTAAATCTTAAACCCTAAATCCTAAACCTTAAATCTCAAACCCTAAACCCCAAACCTTAAAAACGCTGAACCTTAAACCATAAACCTTTAACTGTCAATCATAAACCCTAAACCTTACACCCTAAAACCTTACACCTTAAACCTTGTACCATAAACCCTAAACGCTAGACCCGAACAATGAACCATGAATCCTAAACCCTAAAAAATAAAACAAAAACCCTTAACCCTAAATTCTAAGCCCCAAACCCAAAACCCTAAACCGTAAATCATAAACCCTTAACTCTAAATCCTAAGCGTACACAATAAACCCAAAACCCTAAGCACTAAACCTAATGCCCTAAAACCCAAACTTGAAACGCTAAACCCCAAACCATAAATTGTTAACAATAAATCATAAACCCTAAACCTTAAACACTATACCCTGAACCCCAAACCTCAAACCCTGAACCCAAACTCTGAACCTAAACCATGAAACCAATACCCTAAGCCATAAACCTTAAACCCTAACTTTTATACCTGAAACCCTAAAATGCAATCCGTAAACCATAAATCTTAAACTTTAAACCCCAAATCCTAAACTTAAAAAACTAGATCCTAAATGTTAGACCTCAATTCTTAAACACTAAACACTAAATCTTAAATACCAAACCCTAACCTCAAAACACTAATCCTTAAATCTCAAACCCCCAATCTAAAACACTGAACATCAAACAGTAACCCCTAAACCCTAAAACCTATAACCTATACCCTAGACCCTATAACCTATACCCTAAACCCTATAACCTATATCCTAAACCCTAAACCATAAACACCAAATCCTAAATTTAAAATCCTAGATCCTAAATCCTAGACATCAAACCATAAATACTAACTACTAAACCTGAAATCCTAAACTCTAAATCCAAAACCCTAAATCCGAAACCCTGAACCCAAAATCCGAAACCCTAAATCTCAAACCCCAAAATCCTAAACCCTAAATCCTCAACCTTACACCCTAACCGTAAAAACTAAACCCTAACCCCAAATTCTAAAATCCTAGACTTGAAACCCTAAACTCTAAACACTAATCACTAATTCCCAAACCCCTAATCCTAAACTCTAAATCTCAAACACTAAACTATGCTTTTATACCCTGAATCCTATGATCTACACCCTACACCTTAAATAGTAAACCCCAAACCCTAAATTTAAAATCTTCAATCCTAAATCCTAGAAATCAAACCCTAAACACTAACTACTAAGCCATAAATCTGAAACCCTAATTCTGAAATCCTAAATCCTAAATCTTAAACCCTAAATCCTAAACCTTAAATCTCAAACCCTCAACCCCAAACATTAAAAACGCTGAACCTTAAACCAAAAACCTTTAACTGTCAATCATAAACCCTTAACCTTACACCCTAAAACCATCTTAAACCTTGGACCATAAACCCTAAACGCTAGTCCCGAACAATGAACCATGAATCCTAAACCCTAAAACATAAAACAAAACCCTTAACCCTAAATTCTAAGCCACAAACCCAAAACCCTAAACCATAAATCATAACCCCTTAACTCTAAATCCTAAGCGTACACAATAAATCCAAAACCCTAAGCACTAAACCTAATGCCCTAAAACCCAAACTTGAAACGCTAAACCCCAAACCATAAATTGTTAACAATAAATCATAAACCCTAAACCTTAAACACTATACCCTGAAGCACAAACCTCAAACCCTGAACCCAAACTCTGAACCTAAACCATGAAACCAATACCCTAAGCCATAAACCTTAAACCCTAACTTTTATACCTGAAACCCTAAAATTCAAGCCGTAAACCATAAATCTTAAACTTTAAACCCCAAATCCTAAACTTACAAAACTAGATCCTAAATGTTAGACCTCAATTCTTAAACACTAAACACTAAATCTTAAATAGCAAACCCTAACCTCAAAACACTAATCCTTAAATCTCAAACCCCCAATCCAAAACACTGAACCTCAAACAGTAAACCGTAAACCCTATAACCTATACCCTAAACCCTATAACCTTTACCCTAAACCCTAAACCATAAACACCAAATCCTAAATTTAAAATCCTCGATCCTAAATCCTAGACATCAAACCATAAATACTAACTACTAAACCTGAAATCCTAAACCCTAAATGCAAAACCCTAAATCTGAAACCCTAAACCCAAAATCCTAAACCCAAAATCTCAAACCACAAAATCCTAAACCCTAAATCCTAAATCTTAAAACTTAAAACTTAAAATTTAAACCCTAAATCCTAAACCCTACACCCTAACCGTAAAAACTAAACCCTAACCCCAAATTCTAAAATCCTACACTTTAAACCCTAAACTCTAAACACTAATCACTAATTCCCAAACCCCTAATCCTAAACTCTAAATCTCAAACACTAAACTATGCTTTATACCCTTAATCCTATGATCTATACCCTAAACCTTAAATAGTAAACCCCAAACCCCAAATTTAAAATCCTAAATCCTAATTCCTAGACATCAAACCCTAAACACTAACTACTAAGCCATAAATCTGAAACCCTAATTCTGAAATCCTAAATCCTAAATCTTAAACCCTAAATCCTAAACCTTAAATCTCAAACCCTAAACACCAGACATTAAAAACACTGAACCTTAAACCATAAACCTTTAACTGTCAATCATAAACCCTAAACCTTACACCCTAAAACCTTACACCTTAAACATTGTACCATAAACCCTAAACGCTAGACCCGAACAATGAACCGTGAATCCTAAACCCTAAAACCTAAAAGAAAAACCCTTAACCCTAAATTCTAAGCCCCAAACCCAAAACTCTAAACCGTAAATCATAAACCCTTAACTCTAAATCCTAAGCGTACACAATAAACCCAAAACCCTAAGCACTAAACCTAATACCCTAAAACCCAAACTTGAAACGCTAAACCCCAACCATAAATTGTTAACAATAAATCATAAACCCTAAACCTTAAACACTATACCATGAACCCCAAACCTCAAACCCTGAACCCAAACTCTGAACCTAAACCATGAAACCAATACCCTAAGCCATAAACCTTAAACCCTAACTTTTATACCTGAAACCCTAAAATTCAAGCCGTAAACCATAAATCTTAAACTTTAAACCCCAAATCCTAAACTTAAAAAACTAGATCCTAAATGTTAGACCTCAATTCTTAAACACTAAACACTAAATCTTAAATACAAACCCTAACCTCAAAACACTAATCCTTAAATCTCAAACCCCCAATCCAAAACACTGAACATCAAACAATAAACCCTAAACCCTAAAACCTATAACCTATACCCTAGACCCTATAACCTATACCCTAAACCCTATAACCTATATCCTAAACCCTAAACCATAAACACCAAATCCTAAATTTAAAATCCTAGATCCTAAATCCTAGACATCAAACCATAAATACAAACTACTAAACCTGAAATCCTAAACTCTAAATCCAAAACCCTAAATCCGAAACCCTAAACCCAAAATCCTAAACCCTAAATCTCAAACCCCAAAATCCTAAACCCTAAATCCTCAACCCTACACCCTAACCGTAAAAACTAAACCCTAACCCCAAATTCTAAAATCCTAGACTTGAAACCCTAAACTCTAAACACTAATCACTAATTCCCAAACCCCTAATCCTAAACTCTAAATCTCAAACACTAAACTATGCTTTTATACCCTGAATCCTATGATCTACACCCTAAACCTTAAATAGTAAACCCCAAACCCTAATTTAAAATCCTAAATCCTAAATCCTCGACATCAAACCCTAAACACTAACTACTAAGCCAAAAATCTGAAACCCTAATTGTGAAATCCTAAATCCTAAATCTTAAACCCTAAATCCTAAACCTTAAATCTCAAACCCTAAACCCCAAACATTAAAAACGCTGAACCTTAAACCATAAACCTTTAACTGTCAATCATAAACCCTAAACCTTACACCCTAAAACCATCTTAAACCTTGTACCATAAACCCTAAACGCTAGTCCCGAACAATGAACCATGAATCCTAAATCCTAAAACATAAAACAAAAACCGTTAACCGTAAATTCTAAGCCCCAAACCCAAAACCCTAAACCGTAAATCATAAACCCTTAACTCTAAATCCTAAGCGTACACAATAAACCCAAAACCCTATGCACTAAACCTAAAGCCCTAAAACCCAAACTTGAAAGGCTAAACCCCAAACCATAAATTGTTAACAATAAATCATAAACCCTAAACCTTAAACACTATACCCTGAACCCCAAACCTCAAACCCTGAATCCAAACTCTGAACCTAAACCATGAAACCAATACCCTAAGCCATAAACCTTAAACCCTAACTTTTATACCTGAAACCCTAAAATTCAAGCCGTAAACCATAAATCTTAAACTTTAAACCCCAAATCCTAAACTTACAAAACTAGATCCTAAATGTTAGACCTCAATTCTTAAACATAAACACTAAATCTTAAATAGTAAACCCTAACCTCAAAACACTAATCCTTAAATCTCAAACCCCCAATCCAAAACACTGAACCTCAAACAGTAAACCGTAAACCCAATAACCTATACCCTAAACCCTATAACCTTTACCCTAAACCCTAAACCATAAACACCAAATCCTAAATTTAAAATCCTAGATCCTAAATCCTAGACATCAAACCATAAATACTAACTACTAAACCTGAAATCCTAAACCCTAAACTCTAAACACTAATCACTAATTCCCAAACCCCTAATCCTAAACACTAAACTATGCTTTATACCCTTAATCATATGATATATACCCTAAACCTTAAATAGTAAACCCCAAACCCCAAATTTAAAATCTTAAATCCAAAATCCTAGACATCAAACCCTAAACACTAACTACTAAGCCATAAATCTAAAACCCTAATTCTGAAATCCTAAATCCTAAATCTTAAACCCTAAATCCTAAACCTTAAATCTCAAACCCGAAACCCAAAACATTAAAAACGCTAAACCTTAAACCATAAACCTTTAACTGTCAATCATAAACCCTAAACCTTACACCCTAAAACCTTACACCTTAAACCTTGTACCATAAACCCTAAACGCTAGACCCGAACAATGAACCATGAATCCTAAACCCTAAAACATAAAACAAAAACACTTAACCCTAAATTCTAAGCCCCAAACCCAAAACCCTAAACCGTAAATCATAAACCCTTAACTCTAAATCCTAAACGTACACAATAAACCCAAAACCCTAAGCACTAAACCTAAAGCCCTAAAACCCAAACTTGAAACGCTAAACCCCAAACCATAAATTGTTAACAATAAATCATAAACCCTAAACCTTAAACCTCAAACCCTGAACCCCAAACCTCAAACCCTGAACCCAAACTCTGAACCTAAACCATGAAACCCATACCCTAAGCCATAAACCTTAAACCCTAACTTTTATACCTGAAACCCTTAAATTCAAGCCGTAAACCATAAATCTTAAACTTTAAACCCCAAATCCTAAACTTAAAAAACTAGATCCTAAATGTTAGACCTTAATTCTTAAACACTAAACACTAAATCTTAAATACCCAACCCTAACCTCAAAACACTAATCCTTAAATCTCAAACCCCCAATCCAAAACACTGAACATCAAACAGTAACCCCTAAACCCTAAAACCTATAACCTATACCCTAGACCCTATAACCTATACCCTAAACCATAAACACCAAATCCTAAATTTAAAATCCTAGATCCTAAATCCTAGACATCAAACCATAAATACTAACTACTAAACCTGAAATCCTAAACCCTAAATGCAAAACCCTAAATCCGAAACCCTAAACCCAAAATCCTAAACCCTTAATCTCAAACCCCAAAATCCTAAACCCTAAATCCTCAACCCTACACCCTAACCGTAAAAACCAAACCCTAACCCCAAATTCTAAAATCCTAGACTTTAAACCCTAAACTCTACTAAACACTAATCACTAATTCCCAAACCCCTAATCCTAAACCCCTAATCCTAAACACTAAACTATGCTTTATACCCTTAATCATATGATCTATACCCTGAACCTTAAATAGTTAACCCCAAACCCCAAATATAAAATCCTAAATCCTAAATCCTAGACATCAAACCCTAAACACTAACTACTAAGCCATAAATCTGAAACCCTAATTCTGAAATCCTAAATCCTAAATCTTAAACCCTAAACCTTACACCCTAAAACCTTACACCTTAAACCTTGTACCATAAACCCTAAACGCTAGACCCGAACAATGAACCATGAATCCTAAACCCTAAAACATAAAACAAAAACCCTTAACCCTAAATTCTAAGCCCCAATAACCTATACCCTAAACCCTATAACCTATACCCTAAACCCTATAACCTTTACCATAAAATCCTAGATCCTAAATCCTAGACATTAAACCATAAATACTAACTACTAAACCTGAAATCCTAAACCCTAAATCCAAAATCCTAAATCCGAAACCCTAAACCCTAAATCCTAAACCCTAAATCTCAAACCCCAAAATCCTAAATCCTAAATCCTAGACATTAAACCATAAATACTAACTACTAAACCTGAAATCCTAAACCCTAAATGCAAAACCCTAAATCCGAAACCCTAAACCCAAAATCCTAAACCCTAAATCTCAAACCCCAAAATCCTAAACCCTAAATCCTCAACCCTACACCCTAACCGTAAAAACCAAACCCTAACCCCAAATTCTAAAATCCTAGACTTTAAACCCTAAACTCTAAACACTAATCACTAATTCCCAAACCCCTAATCCTAAACCCCTAATCCTAAACACTAAACTATGCTTTATACCCTTAATCATATGATCTATACCCTGAACCTTAAATAGTTAACCCCAAACCCCAAATATAAAATCCTAAATCCTAAATCCTAGACATCAAACCCTAAACACTAACTACTAAGCCATAAATCTGAAACCCTAATTCTGAAATCCTAAATCCTAAATCTTAAACCCTAAATCCTAAACCTTAAATCTCAAACCCTAAACCCCAGACATTAAAAACGCTGAACCTTAAACCATAAACCTTTAACTGTCAATCATAAACCCTAAACCTTACACCCTAAAACCTTACACCTTAAACCTTGTACCATAAACCCTAAACGCTAGACCCGAACAATGAACCATGAATCCTAAACCCTAAAACATAAAACAAAAACCCTTAACCCTAAATTCTAAGCCCCAAACCCAAAACCCTAAACCGTAAATCATAAACCCTTAACTCTAAATCCTAAGCGTACACAATAAACCCAAAACCCTAAGCACTAAACCTAATGCCCTAAAACCCAAACTTGAAACGCTAAACCCCAAACCATAAATTGTTAACAATAAATCATAAACCCTAAACCTTAAACACTATACCCTGAACCCCAAACCTCAAACCCTGAACCCAAACTCTGAACCTAAACCATGAAACCAATACCCTAAGCCATAAACCTTAAACCCTAACTTTTATACCTGAAACCCTAAAATGCAATCCGTAAACCATAAATCTTAAACTTTAAACCCCAAATCCTAAACTTAAAAAACTAGATCCTAAATGTTAGACCTCAATTCTTAAACACTAAACACTAAATCTTAAATACCAAACCCTAACCTCAAAACACTAATCCTTAAATCTCAAACCCCCAATCCAAAACACTGAACATCAAACAGTAACCCCTAAACCCTAAAACCTATAACCTATACCCTAGACCTTATAACCTATACCATAAACCCTATAACCTATATCCTAAACCCTAAACCATAAACACCAAATCCTAAATTTAAAATCCTAGATCCTAAATCCTAGACATCAAACCATAAATACTAACTACTAAACCTGAAATCCAAAACTCTAAATCCAAAACCCTAAATCCGAAACCCTGAACCCAAAATCCGAAACCCTAAATCTCAAACCCCAAAATCCTAAACCCTAAATCCTCAACCCTACACCCTAACCGTAAAAACTAAACCCTAACCCCAAATTCTAAAATCCTAGACTTGAAACCCTAAACTCTAAACACTAATCACTAATTCCCAAACCCCTAATCCTAAACTCTAAATCTCAAACACTAAACTATGCTTTTATACCCTGAATCTTATGATCTACACCCTACACCTTAAATAGTAAACCCCAAACCCTAAATTTAAAATCTTCAATCCTAAATCCTAGAAATCAAACCCTAAACACTAACTACTAAGCCATAAATCTGAAACCCTAATTCTGAAATCCTAAATCCTAAATCTTAAACCCTAAATCCTAAACCTTAAATCTCAAACCCTCAACCCCAAACATTAAAAACGCTAAACCTTAAACCAAAAACCTTTAACTGTCAATCATAAACCCTTAACCTTACACCCTAAAACCATCTTAAACCTTGGACCATAAACCCTAAACGCTAGTCCCGAACAATGAACCATGAATCCTAAACCCTAAAACATAAAACAAAAACCCTTAACCCTAAATTCTAAGCCACAAACCCAAAACCCTAAACCGTAAATCATAACCCCTTAACTCTAAATCCTAAGCGTACACAATAAACCCAAAACCCTAAGCACTAAACCTAATGCCCTAAAACCCAAACTTGAAACGCTAAACCCCAAACCATAAATTGTTAACAATAAATCATAAACCCTAAACCTTAAACACTATACCCTGAACCACAAACCTCAAACCCTGAACCCAAACTCTGAACCTAAACCATGAAACCAATACCCTAAGCCATAAACCTTAAACCCTAACTTTTATACCTGAAACCCTAAAATTCAAGCCGTAAACCATAAATCTTAAACTTTAAACCCCAAATCCTAAACTTACAAAACTAGATCCTAAATGTTAGACCTCAATTCTTAAACACTAAACACTAAATCTTAAATACCAAACCCTAACCTCAAAACACTAATCCTTAAATCTCAAACCCCCAATCCAAAACACTGAACCTCAAACAGTAAACCGTAAACCCAATAACCTATACCCTAAACCCTATAACCTTTACCCTAAACCCTAAACCATAAACACCAAATCCTAAATTTAAAATCCTAGATCCTAAATCCTAGACATCAAACCATAAATACTAACTACTAAACCTGAAATCCTAAACCCTAAATGCAAAACCCTAAATCCGAAACCCTAAACCCAAAATCCTAAACCCTAAATCTTAAACCCCAAAATCCTAAACCCTAAATCCTAAATCTTAAAACTTAAAACTTAAAATTTAAACCCTAAATCCTAAACCCTACACCCTAACCGTAAAAACTAAACCCTAACCCCAAATTCTAAAATCCTAGACTTTAAACCCTAAACTCTAAACACTAATCACTAATTCCCAAACCCCTAATCCTAAACACTAAACTATGCTTTATACCCTTAATCATATGATATATACCCTAAACCTTAAATAGTAAACCCCAAACCCCAAATTTAAAATCTTAAATCCAAAATCCTAGACATCAAACCCTAACCACTAACTACTAAGCCATAACTCTAAAACCCTAATTCTGAAATCCTAAATCCTAAATCTTAAACCCTAAATCCTAAACCTTAAATCTCAAACCCTAAACCCAAAACATTAAAAACGCTGAACCTTAAACCATAAACCTTTAACTGTCAATCATAAACCCTAAACCTTACACCCTAAAACCTTACACCTTAAACCTTGTACCATAAACCCTAAACGCTAGACCCGAACAATGAACCATGAATCCTAAACCCTAAAACATAAAACAAAAACACTTAACCCTAAATTCTAAGCCCCAAACCCAAAACCCTAAACCGTAAATCATAAACCCTTAACTCTAAATCCTAAGCGTACACAATAAACCCAAAACCCTAAGCACTAAACCTAAAGCCCTAAAACCCAAACTTGAAACGCTAAACCCCAAACCATAAATTGTTAACAATAAATCATAAACCCTAAACCTTAAACACTATACCCTGAACCCCAAACCTCAAACCCTGAACCCAAACTCTGAACCTAAACCATGAAACCAATACCCAAAGTCATAAACCTTAAACCCTAACTTTTATACCTGAAACCCTAAAATTCAAACTGTAAACCATAAATCTTAAACTTTAAACCCCAAATCCTAAACTTAAAAAAATAGATCCTAAATGTTAGACCTCAATTCTTAAACACTAAACACTAAATCTTAAATACCAAACCCTAACCTCAAAACACTAATCCTTAAATCTCAAACCCCCAATCCAAAACACTGAACATCAAACAGTAAACCCTAAACCCTAAAACCTATAACATATACCCTAGACCCTATAACCTATACCCTAAACCCTATAACCTATATCCTAAACCCTAAACCATAAACACCAAATCCTAAATTTAAAATCCTAGATCCTAAATCCTAGACATCAAACCATAAATACTAACTACTAAACCTGAAATCCTAAACTCTAAATCCAAAACCCTAAATCTGAAACCATAAACCCAAAATCCTAAACCCTAAATCCTAAATCTTAAAACTTAAAACTTAAAATTTAAACCCTAAATCCTAAACCCTACACCCTAACCGTAAAAACTAAACCCTAACCCCAAATTCTAAAATCCTAGACTTTAAACCCTAAACTCTAAACACTAATCACTAATTCCCAAACCCCTAATCCTAAACACTAAACTATGCTTTATACCCTTAATCATATGATATATACCCTAAACCTTAAATAGTAAACCCCAAACCCCAAATTTAAAATCTTAAATCCAAAATCCTAGAAATCAAACCCTAAACACTAACTACTAAGCCATAAATCTGAAACCCTAATTCTGAAATCCTAAATCCTAAATCTTAAACCCTAAATCCTAAACCTTAAATCTCAAACCCTCAACCCCAAACATTAAAAACGCTAAACCTTAAACCAAAAACCTTTAACTGTCAATCATAAACCCTTAACCTTACACCCTAAAACCATCTTAAACCTTGGACCATAAACCCTAAACGCTAGTCCCGAACAATGAACCATGAATCCTAAACCCTAAAACATAAAACAAAAACCCTTAACCCTAAATTCTAAGCCACAAACCCAAAACCCTAAACCGTAAATCATAACCCCTTAACTCTAAATCCTAAGCGTACACAATAAACCCAAAACCCTAAGCACTAAACCTAATGCCCTAAAACCCAAACTTGAAACGCTAAACCCCAAACCATAAATTGTTAACAATAAATCATAAACCCTAAACCTTAAACACTATACCCTGAACCACAAACCTCAAACCCTGAACCCAAACTCTGAACCTAAACCATGAAACCAATACCCTAAGCCATAAACCTTAAACCCTAACTTTTATACCTGAAACCCTAAAATTCAAGCCGTAAACCATAAATCATAAACTTTAAACCCCAAATCCTAAACTTACAAAACTAGATCCTAAATGTTAGACCTCAATTCTTAAACACTAAACACTAAATCTTAAATACCAAACCCTAACCTCAAAACACTAATCCTTAAATCTCAAACCCCCAATCCAAAACACTGAACCTCAAACAGTAAACCGTAAACCCAATAACCTATACCCTAAACCCTATAACCTTTACCCTAAACCCTAAACCCTATAACCTATATCCCAAACCCTAAACCATAAACACCAAATCCTAAATTTAAAATCCTAGATCCTAAATCCTAGACATCAAACCATAAATACTAACTACTAAACCTGAAATCCTAAACCCTAAATGCAAAACCCTAAATCCGAAACCCTAAACCCAAAATCCTAAACCCTAAATCTCAAACCCCAAAATCCTAAACCCTAAATCCTAAATCTTAAAACTTAAAACTTAAAATTTAAACCCTAAATCCTAAACCCTACACCCTAACCGTAAAAACTAAACCCTAACCCCAAATTCTAAAATCCTAGACTTTAAACCCTAAACTCTAAACACTAATCACTAATTCCCAAACCCCTAATCCTAAACACTAAACTATGCTTTATACCCTTAATCATATGATATATACCCTAAACCTTAAATAGTAAACCCCAAACCCCAAATTTAAAATCTTAAATCCAAAATCCTAGACATCAAACCCTAAACACTAACTACTAAGCCATAAATCTAAAACCCTAATTCTGAAATCCTAAATCCTAAATCTTAAACCCTAAATCCTAAACCTTAAATCTCAAACCCTAAACCCAAAACATTAAAAACGCTGAACCTTAAACCATAAACCTTTAACTGTCAATCATAAACCCTAAACCTTACACCCTAAAACCTTACACCTTAAACCTTGTACCATAAACCCTAAACGCTAGACCCGAACAATGAACCATGAATCCTAAACCCTAAAACATAAAACAAAAACACTTAACCCTAAATTCTAAGCCCCAAACCCAAAACCCTAAACCGTAAATCATAAACCCTTAACTCTAAATCCTAAGCGTACACAATAAACCCAAAACCCTAAGCACTAAACCTAAAGCCCTAAAACCCAAACTTGAAACGCTAAACCCCAAACCATAAATTGTTAACAATAAATCATAAACCCTAAACCTTAAACACTATACCCTGAACCCCAAACCTCAAACCCTGAACCCAAACTCTGAACCTAAACCATGAAACCAATACCCAAAGTCATAAACCTTAAACCCTAACTTTTATACCTGAAACCCTAAAATTCAAACTGTAAACCATAAATCTTAAACTTTAAACCCCAAATCCTAAACTTAAAAAAATAGATCCTAAATGTTAGACCTCAATTCTTAAACACTAAACACTAAATCTTAAATACCAAACCCTAACCTCAAAACACTAATCCTTAAATCTCAAACCCCCAATCCAAAACACTGAACATCAAACAGTAAACCCTAAACCCTAAAACCTATAACATATACCCTAGACCCTATAACCTATACCCTAAACCCTATAACCTATATCCAAAACCCTAAACCATAAACACCAAATCCTAAATTTAAAATCCTAGATCCTAAATCCTAGACATCAAACCATAAATACTAACTACTAAACCTGAAATCCTAAACTCTAAATCCAAAACCCTAAATCTGAAACCATAAACCCAAAATCCTAAACCCTAAATCCTAAATCTTAAAACTTAAAACTTAAAATTTAAACCCTAAATCCTAAACCCTACACCCTAACCGTAAAAACTAAACCCTAACCCCAAATTCTAAAATCCTAGACTTTAAACCCTAAACTCTAAACACTAATCACTAATTCCCAAACCCCTAATCCTAAACACTAAACTATGCTTTATACCCTTAATCATATGATATATACCCTAAACCTTAAATAGTAAACCCCAAACCCCAAATTTAAAATCTTAAATCCAAAATCCTAGAAATCAAACCCTAAACACTAACTACTAAGCCATAAATCTGAAACCCTAATTCTGAAATCCTAAATCCTAAATCTTAAACCCTAAATCCTAAACCTTAAATCTCAAACCCTCAACCCCAAACATTAAAAACGCTAAACCTTAAACCAAAAACCTTTAACTGTCAATCATAAACCCTTAACCTTACACCCTAAAACCATCTTAAACCTTGGACCATAAACCCTAAACGCTAGTCCCGAACAATGAACCATGAATCCTAAACCCTAAAACATAAAACAAAAACCCTTAACCCTAAATTCTAAGCCACAAACCCAAAACCCTAAACCGTAAATCATAACCCCTTAACTCTAAATCCTAAGCGTACACAATAAACCCAAAACCCTAAGCACTAAACCTAATGCCCTAAAACCCAAACTTGAAACGCTAAACCCCAAACCATAAATTGTTAACAATAAATCATAAACCCTAAACCTTAAACACTATACCCTGAACCACAAACCTCAAACCCTGAACCCAAACTCTGAACCTAAACCATGAAACCAATACCCTAAGCCATAAACCTTAAACCCTAACTTTTATACCTGAAACCCTAAAATTCAAGCCGTAAACCATAAATCATAAACTTTAAACCCCAAATCCTAAACTTACAAAACTAGATCCTAAATGTTAGACCTCAATTCTTAAACACTAAACACTAAATCTTAAATACCAAACCCTAACCTCAAAACACTAATCCTTAAATCTCAAACCCCCAATCGAAAACACTGAACCTCAAACAGTAAACCGTAAACCCAATAACCTATACCCTAAACCCTATAACCTTTACCCTAAACCCTAAACCCTATAACCTATATCCCAAACCCTAAACCATAAACACCAAATCCTAAATTTAAAATCCTAGATCCTAAATCCTAGACATCAAACCATAAATACTAACTACTAAACCTGAAATCCTAAACCCTAAATGCAAAACCCTAAATCCGAAACCCTAAACCCAAAATCCTAAACCCTAAATCTCAAACCCCAAAATCCTAAACCCTAAATCCTAAATCTTAAAACTTAAAACTTAAAATTTAAACCCTAAATCCTAAACCCTACACCCTAACCGTAAAAACTAAACCCTAACCCCAAATTCTAAAATCCTAGACTTTAAACCCTAAACTCTAAACACTAATCACTAATTCCCAAACCCCTAATCCTAAACACTAAACTATGCTTTATACCCTTAATCATATGATATATACCCTAAACCTTAAATAGTAAACCCCAAACCCCAAATTTAAAATCTTAAATCCAAAATCCTAGACATCAAACCCTAAACACTAACTACTAAGCCATAAATCTAAAACCCTAATTCTGAAATCCTAAATCCTAAATCTTAAACCCTAAATCCTAAACCTTAAATCTCAAACCCTAAACCCAAAACATTAAAAACACTGAACCTTAAACCATAAACCTTTAACTGTCAATCATAAACCCTAAACCTTACACCCTAAAACCTTACACCTTAAACCTTGTACCATAAACCCTAAACGCTAGACCCGAACAATGAACCATGAATCCTAAACCCTAAAACATAAAACAAAAACACTTAACCCTAAATTCTAAGCCCCAAACCCAAAACCCTAAACCGTAAATCATAAACCCTTAACTCTAAATCCTAAGCGTACACAATAAACCCAAAACCCTAAGCACTAAACCTAAAGCCCTAAAACCCAAACTTGAAACGCTAAACCCCAAACCATAAATTGTTAACAATAAATCATAAACCCTAAACCTTAAACACTATACCCTGAACCCCAAACCTCAAACCCTGAACCCAAACTCTGAACCTAAACCATGAAACCAATACCCAAAGTCATAAACCTTAAACCCTAACTTTTATACCCGAAACCCTAAAATTCAAGCCGTAAACCATAAATCTTAAACTTTAAACCCCAAATCCTAAACTTAAAAAAATAGATCCTAAATGTTAGACCTCAATTCTTAAACACTAAACACTAAATCTTAAATACCAAACCCTAACCTCAAAACACTAATCCTTAAATCTCAAACCCCCAATCCAAAACACTGAACATCAAACAGTAAACCCTAAACCCTAAAACCTATAACATATACCCTAGACCCTATAACCTATACCCTAAACCCTATAACCTATATCCTAAACCCTAAACCATAAACACCAAATCCTAAATTTAAAATCCTAGATCCTAAATCCTAGACATCAAACCATAAATACTAACTACTAAACCTGAAATCCTAAACTCTAAATCCAAAACCCTAAATCTGAAACCATAAACCCAAAATCCTAAACCCTAAATCTCAAACCCCAAAATCCTAAACCCAAAATCCTAAATCTTAAAACATATAACTTAAAACATAAAACTTAAAACTTAAACCCTAAATCCTAAACCCTACACCCTAACCGTAAAAACTAAACCCTAACCCCCAATTCTAAAATCCTAGACTTTAAACCCTAAACTCTAAACACTAATCACTAATTCCCAAACCCCTAATCCTAAACTCTAAATCTCAAACACTAAACTATGCTTTATACCCTTAATCCTATGATATATACCCTAAACCTTAAATAGTAAACCCCAAACCCCAAATTTAAAATCCTAAATCGTAAATCCTAGACATCAAACCCTAAACACCAACTACTAAGCCATAAATCTGAAACCCTAATTCTGAAATCCTAAATCCTAAATCTTAAACCCTAAATCCTAAACTTTAAATCTCAAACCCTAAACCCCAAACATTAAACCCTAAACCTTAAACCATAAACCTTTAACTGTAAATCATAAACCCTATACCTTACACCCTAAAACCTTACACCTTAAACCTTGTACCATAAACCCTAAACGCTAGTCCCGAACAATGAACCATGAATCCTAAACCCTAAAACATAAAACAAAAACCCTTAACCCTAAATTCTAAGCCCCAAACCCAAAACCCTAAACCGTAAATCATAAACCCTTAACTCTAAATCCTAAGCGTAGACAATAAACCCAAAACCCTAAGCACTAAACCTAAAGCCCTAAAACCCAAACTTGAAACGCTAAACCCCAAACCATAAATTGTTAACAATAAATCATAAACCCTAAACCTTAAACACTATACTCTGAACCCCAAACCTCAAACCCTGAACCCAAACTCTGAACCTAAACATGTATACCAATACCCAAAATAAAAAACCTTAAACCCTAAAACCTATAACATATACCCTAGACCCTATAACCTATACCCTAAACCCTATAACCTATATCCTAAACCCTAAACCATAAACACCAAATCCTAAATTTAAAATCCTAGATCCTAAATCCTAGACATCAAACCATAAATACTAACTACTAAACCTGAAATCCTAAACTCTAAATCCAAAACCCTAAATCCGAAACCATAAACCCAAAATCCTAAACCCTAAATCTCAAACCCCAAAATCCTAAACCCAAAATCCTAAATCTTAAAACATAAAACTTAAAACATAAAACTTAAAACTTAAACCCTAAATCCTAAACCCTACACCCTAACCGTAAAAACTAAACCCTAACCCCCAATTCTAAAATCCTAGACTTTAAACCCTAAACACTAAACACTAATCACTAATTCCCAAACCCCTAATCCTAAACTCTAAATCTCAAACACTAAACTATGCTTTATACCCTTAATCCTATGATATATACCCTAAACCTTAAATAGTAAACCCCAAACCCCAAATTTAAAATCCTAAATCGTAAATCCTAGACATCAAACCCTAAACACCAACTACTAAGCCATAAATCTGAAACCCTAATTCTGAAATCCTAAATCCTAAATCTTAAACCCTAATTCCTAAACTTTAAATCTCAAACCCTAAACCCCAAACATTAAACCCTAAACCTTAAACCATAAACCTTTAACTGTAAATCATAAACCCTATACCTTACACCCTAAAACCTTACACCTTAAACCTTGTACCATAAACCCTAAACGCTAGTCCCGAACAATGAACCATGAATCCTAAACCCTAAAACATAAAACAAAAACCCTTAACCCTAAATTCTAAGCCCCAAACCCAAAACCCTAAACCGTAAATCATAAACCCTTAACTCTAAATCCTAAGCGTAGACAATAAACCGAAAACCCTAAGCACTAAACCTAATGCCCTAAAACCCAAACTTGAAACGCTAAACCCCAAACCATAAATTGTTAACAACAAATCATAAACCCTAAACCTTAAACACTATACCCTGAACCCCAAACCTCAAACCCTGAACCCAAACTCTGAACCTAAACACGTATACCAATACCCAAAATAAAAAACCTTATACCCTAAAACCTATAACATATACCCTAGACCCTATAACCTATACCCTAAACCCTATAACCTATATCCTAAACCCTAAACCATAAACACCAAATCCTAAATTTAAAATCCTAGATCCTAAATCCTAGACATCAAACCATAAATACTAACTACTAAACCTGAAATCCTAAACTCTAAATCCAAAACCCTAAATCCGAAACCATAAACCCAAAATCCTAAACCCTAAATCTCAAACCCCAAAATCCTAAACCCAAAATCCTAAATCTTAAAACATAAAACTTAAAACATAAAACTTAAAACTTAAACACTAAATCCTAAACCCTACACCCTAACCGTAAAAACTAAACCCTATCCCCCAATTCTAAAATCCTAGACTTTAAACCCTAAACTCTAAACACTAATCACTAATTCCCAAACCCCTAATCCTAAACTCTAAATCTCAAAAATTAAACTATGCTTTACACCCTTAATCGTATGATCTACACCCTAAACCTTAAATAGTAAACCCCAAACCCCAAATTTAAAATCCTAAATCCTAAATCCTAGACATCAAACCCTAAACACTAACTACTAAGCCATAAATCTGAAACCCTAATTCTGAAATCGTAAACCCTAAACCCTAAATCCGAAACCATAAACCCAAAATCCTAAACCCTAAATCTCAAACCCCAAAATCCTAAACCCAAAATCCTAAATCTTAAAACATAAAACTTAAAACATAAAACTTAAAACTTAAACCCTAAATCCTAATCCCTACACCCTAACCGTAAAAACTAAACCCTAACCCCCAATTCTAAAATCCTAGACTTTAAACCCTAAACTCTAAACACTAATCACTAATTCCCAAACCCCTAATCCTAAACTCTAAATCTCAAACACTAAACTATGCTTTACACCCTTAATCGTATGATCTACACCCTAAACCTTAAATAGTAAACCCCAAACCCCAAATTTAAAATCCTAAATCCTAAATCCTAGACATCAAACCCTAAACACTAACTACTAAGCCATAAATCTGAAACCCTAATTCTGAAATCCTAAACCCTAAACCCTAAATCCGAAACCATAAACCCAAAATCCTAAACCCTAAATCTCAAACCCCAAAATCCTAAACCCAAAATCCTAAATCTTAAAACATAAAACTTAAAACATAAAACTTAATACTTAAACCCTAAATCCTAAACCCTACACCCTAACCGTAAAAACTAATCCCTAACCCCCAATTCTAAAATCCTAGACTTTAAACCCTAAACTCTAAACACTAATCACTAATTCCCAAACCCCTAATCCTAAACTCTAAATCTCAAACACTAAACTATGCTTTATACCCTTAATCCTATGATATATACCCTAAACCTTAAATAGTAAACCCCAAACCCCAAATTTAAAATCCTAAATCGTAAATCCTAGACATCAAACCCTAAACACCAACTACTAAGCCATAAATCTGAAACCCTAATTCTGAAATCCTAAATCCTAAATCTTAAACCCTAAATCCTAAACCTTAAATCTCAAACCCTAAACCCCAAACATTAAACGCTAAACCTTAAACCATAAACCTTTAACTGTAAATCATAAACCCTATACCTTACACCCTAAAACCTTACACCTTAAACCTTGTACCATAAACCCTAAACGCTAGTCCCGAACAATGAACCATGAATCCTAAACCCTAAAACATAAAACAAAAACCCTTAACCCTAAATTCTCAACCCCAAACCCAAAACCCTAAACCCTAAACCGTAAATCATAAACCCTTACCTCTAAATCTTAAGCGTACACAATAAACCCAAAACCCTAAGCACTAAACCTAAAGCCCTAAAACCCAAACTTGAAATGCTAAAGCCCAAACCATAAATTGTTAACAATAAATCATAAACCCTAAACCTTAAACACTATACCCATAAACCCTAAATCCCAAACCCTAAATCCTAAACCTTAAAACTTAAAAATTAAACCTTAAACACTAAACCCTACATCCTAAACCGTAGAAACTAAACCCTAACCCCAAATTCTAAAATACAAGACTTCAAACCCTAAACTCCAAACACTAATCACTAAATCCCAAACCCCTAATCCTAAACACTAAACCTCAAACACTAAACTATGCTTTATACCCTTAATACTATGACTATACCCTAAACTTTGAATAGTAAACCCCAATCCCAAAATTTAAAATCCTAGATCCTAAATCCTAGACATGAAACCCTAAACGCTAACTACTAAGCCTTAAATCTGAAACCCTAAATCTGAAATCCTAAACCCTAAATTTTAAACCCTAAATCCTAAATCTTAAACCCTAAATCCTTAACTCTAAATCTCAAACCCTAAATCCTAAACCCTAAATCATAAACCTTAAACCTTAAACCCTAAATCCTAAACACTAAACCACAAACACACAAACCTATACTCTATACCCTAAACCTTAAACCTATCCCAAAATTCTAAATGCTAATCCCAAACCATGAATAAAGCGTAAACACTAAACCCTAAATCCTAAATACTAAACACTAAATCCAAAATCCAAAATCCTTAACCCCTAATTCCCAAACTCCAAATCCTAAACCTCAAACCATAAACTCTATACCTTCAAACCAATAACCTAGACCCAAAATCCTAAAATCTAAGCCTTAAATCCAAAACCCTACACCTTAATCATAAACCCTAAACTCTAAATCCTAAGCGTACACCATAAACCCAAAACCCTAAGCACTAAACCTAAAGCCCTAAAACCCAAACTTGAAAGGCTAAACCCCAAACCATAAATTGTTAACAATAAATCATAAACCCTAAACCTTAAACACTATACCCTGAACCCCAAACCTCAAACCCTGAACCCAAACTCTGAACCTAAACACGTATACCAATACCCAAAATAAAAAACCTTAAACCCTAAATTTTATACCTGAAACCCTAAAGTTCAAGCCATAAACCCTAAATCTTAAACCTTAAACCCCAAATCCTAAACTTAAAAAACAAGATCCTAAATGTTAAACCTCAATTCTTAAACACTAAACACTAAATCTTAAATACCAAACACTAAATCTTAAATACCAAACCCTAAATCCTAAACACTAAACCACAAACACACAAACCTATGCTCTATACCCTAAATCTTAAACTTATCCCAAAATTTTAAATGCTAATCCCAAACCATGAATAAAGCCTAAACACTAAACCCTAAATCCTATATACTAAACACTAAATCCAAAATCCTAAATCCTTAACCCCTAATTCCCAAACTGCAAATCCTAAACCTTAAACCCTAAACTCTATACCTTCAAACCAATAACCTAGAACCAAAATCCTAAAATCTAAGCCTTAAATCCAAAACCCTAAACCTTAATCACAAACCCTAAACTCTAAATCCTTAGCCTAGACCATAAACCCTAAACCCTAAATTGTAAAACTTAAACCCTAAACCACAAACGTGAAACGCTAAACCCTAAATCATAAACCCTTAACTCTAGATAGAGAACACTAAAACAAAAACCCTACCCCAAATCATAAACTTGAAACTTTAAACCATAAACCCTATATCTAAACCTTAAACAATAAACCTTAAACCCTAAACCTTAAAACCTAAACCTTTAACCCCTAAATCCTACACCCTAAACCTCAAACCCTAACCTCTAAACACTAATCGTTAAATCCAAAACAACCAATCCAAAACTCTAAATCTCAAATAGTAAACTATGCTCTATACCCTAAACCCTATACCCTATATCCTAAACCCTAAACCATAAACGCCAAACCCTAAATTTAAAATCCTAGATCCTAAATCCTAGACATCAGACCATAAACACTAACTACTAAACCTTAAATCCTAAATCCTAAATACGAAACCCTAAACCCTAAATCTCAAACCCTAAATCCTAAACCCTAAATCCCAAACCCTAAATCTCAAACCCTAAATCCGAAACCCTAAACCCAAAATCCTAAACCCTAAATCTCAAACCCCAAAATCCTAAACCCTAAATCCTAAATCTTAAAACTTAAAACTTAAAATTTAAACCCTAAATCCTAAACCCTACACCTAACCGTAAAAACTAAACCCTAACCCCAAATTCTAAAATCCTAGACTTTAAACCCTAAACTCTAAACACTAATCACTAATTCCCAAACCCCTAATCCTAAACACTAAACTATGCTTTATACCCTGAATCATATGATCTATACCCTAAACCTTAAATAGTAAACCCCAAACCCCAAATTTAAAATCTTAAATCCTAAATCCTAGACATCAAACCCTAAACACTAACTACTAAGCCATAAATCTGAAACCCTAATTCTGAAATCCTAAATCCTAAATCTTAAACCCTAAATCCTAAACCTTAAATCTCAAACCCTAAACCCCAAACATTAAAAACGCTGAACCTTAAACCATAAACCTTTAACTGTCAATCATAAACCCTAAACCTTACACCCTAAAACCTTACACCTTAAACCTTGTACCATAAACCCTAAACACTAGACCCGAACAATGAACCATGAATCCTAAACCCTAAAACATAAAACAAAAACCCTTAACCCTAAATTCTAAGCCCCAAACCCAAAACCCTAAACCGTAAATCATAAATCCTTAACTCTAAATCCTAAGCGTACACAATAAACCCAAAACCCTAAGCACTAAACCTAATGCCCTAAAACCCAAACTTAAAACGCTAAACCCCAAACCATAAATTGTTAACAATAAATCATAAACCCTAAACCTTAAAAACTATACCCTGAACCCCAAACCTCAAACCCTGAACCCAAAACCTCAAACCCTGAACCCCAAACCTCAAACCCTGAACCCTAAACCTTAAACACTATACCCCGAACCCCAAACCTCAAACCCTGAACCCCAAACCTCAAACCCTGAACCCAAACTCTGAACCTAAACCATGAAACCCATACCCTAAGCCATAAACCTTAAACCCTAACTTTTATACCTGAAACCCTTAAATTCAAGCCGTAAACCATAAATCTTAAACTTTAAACCCCAAATCCTAAACTTAAAAAACTAGATCCTAAATGTTAGACCTTAATTCTTAAACACTAAACACTAAATCTTAAATACCAAACCCTAACCTCAAAACACTAATCCTTAAATCTCAAACCCCCAATCCAAAACACTGAACATCAAACAGTAAACCCTAAACCCTAAAACCTATAACCTATACCCTAGACCCTATAACCTATACCCTAAACCATAAACACCAAATCCTAAATTTAAAATCCTAGATCCTAAATCCTAGACATCAAACCATAAATACTAACTACTAAAACTGAAATCCTAAACCCTAAATGCAAAACCCTAAATCCGAAACCCTAAACCCAAAATCCTAAACCCTAAATCTCAAACCCCAAAATCCTAAACCCTAAGTCCTCAACCCTACACCCTAACCGTAAAAACCAAACCCTAACCCCAAATTCTAAAATACTAGACTTTAAACCCTAAACTCTAAACACTAATCACTAATTCCCAAACCCCTAATCCTAAACTCTAAATCTCAAACACTAAACTATGCTTTATACCCTTAATCCTATGATATATACCCTAAACCTTAAATAGTAAACCCCAAACCCCAAATTTAAAATCCTAAATCGTAAATCCTAGACATCAAACCCTAAACACCAACTACTAAGCCATAAATCTGAAACCCTAATTCTGAAATCCTAAATCCTAAATCTTAAACCCTAAATCCTAAACCTTAAATCTCAAACCCTAAACCCCAAACATTAAACGCTAAACCTTAAACCATAAACCTTTAACTGTAAATCATAAACCCTATACCTTACACCCTAAAACCTTACACCTTAAACCTTGTACCATAAACCCTAAACGCTAGTCCCGAACAATGAACCATGAATCCTAAACCCTAAAACATAAAACAAAAACCCTTAACCCTAAATTCTAAGCCCCAAACCCAAAACCCTAAACCGTAAATCATAAACCCTTAACTCTAAATCCTAAGCGTAGACAATAAACCCAAAACCCTAAGCACTAAACCTAAAGCCCTAAAACCCAAACTTGAAACGCTAAACCCCAAACCATAAATTGTTAACAATAAATCATAAACCCTAAACCTTAAACACTATACCCTGAACCCCAAACCTCAAACCCTGAACCCAAACTCTGAACCTAAACATGTATACCAATACCCAAAATAAAAAACCTTAAACCCTAAAACCTATAACATATACCCTAGACCCTATAACCTATACCCTAAACCCTATAACCTATATCCTAAACCCTAAACCATAAACACCAAATCCTAAATTTAAAATCCTAGATCCTAAATCCTAGACATCAAACCATAAATACTAACTACTAAACCTGAAATCCTAAACTCTAAATCCAAAACCCTAAATCCGAAACCATAAACCCTAAATCCTAAACCCTAAATCTCAAACCCCAAAATCCTAAACCCAAAATCCTAAATCTTAAAACATAAAACTTAAAACATAAAACTTAAAACTTAAACCCTAAATCCTAAACCCTACACCCTAACCGTAAAAACTAAACCCTAACCCCCAATTCTAAAATCCTAGACTTTAAACCCTAAACACTAAACACTAATCACTAATTCCCAAACCCCTAATCCTAAACTCTAAATCTCAAACACTAAACTATGCTTTATACCCTTAATCCTATGATATATACCCTAAACCTTAAATAGTAAACCCCAAACCCCAAATTTAAAATCCTAAATCGTAAATCCTAGACATTAAACCCTAAACACCAACTACTAAGCCATAAATCTGAAACCCTAATTCTGAAATCCTAAATCCTAAATCTTAAACCCTAAATCCTAAACTTTAAATCTCAAACCCTAAACCCCAAACATTAAACCCTAAACCTTAAACCATAAACCTTTAACTGTAAATCATAAACCCTATACCTTACACCCTAAAACCTTACACCTTAAACCTTGTACCATAAACCCTAAACGCTAGTCCCGAACAATGAACCATGAATCCTAAACCCTAAAACATAAAACAAAAACCCTTAACCCTAAATTCTAAGCCCCAAACCCAAAACCCTAAACCGTAAATCATAAACCCTTAACTCTAAATCCTAAGCGTAGACAATAAACCCAAAACCCTAAGCACTAAACCTAATGCCCTAAAACCCAAACTTGAAACGCTAAACCCCAAACCATAAATTGTTAACAATAAATCATAAACCCTAAACCTTAAACACTATACCCTGAACCCCAAACCTCAAACCCTGAACCCAAACTCTGAACCTAAACACGTATACCAATACCCAAAATAAAAAACCTTATACCCTAAAACCTATAACATATACCCTAGACCCTATAACCTATACCCTAAACCCTATAACCTATATCCTAAACCCTAAACCATAAACACCAAATCCTAAATTTAAAATCCTAGATCCTAAATCCTAGACATCAAACCATAAATACTAACTACTAAACCTGAAATCCTAAACTCTAAATCCAAAACCCTAAATCCGAAACCATAAACCCAAAATCCTAAACCCTAAATCTCAAACCCCAAAATCCTAAACCCAAAATCCTAAATCTTAAAACATAAAACTTAAAACATAAAACTTAAAACTTAAACACTAAATCCTAAACCCTACACCCTAACCGTAAAAACTAAACCCTATCCCCCAATTCTAAAATCCTAGACTTTAAACCCTAAACTCTAAACACTAATCACTAATTCCCAAACCCCTAATCCTAAACTCTAAATCTCAAACACTAAACTATGCTTTACACCCTTAATCGTATGATCTACACCCTAAACCTTAAATAGTAAACCCCAAACCCCAAATTTAAAATCCTAAATCCTAAATCCTAGACATCAAACCCTAAACACTAACTACTAAGCCATAAATCTGAAACCCTAATTCTGAAATCGTAAACCCTAAACCCTAAATCCGAAACCATAAACCCAAAATCCTAAACCCTAAATCTCAAACCCCAAAATCCTAAACCCAAAATCCTAAATCTTAAAACATAAAACTTAAAACATAAAACTTAAAACTTAAACCCTAAATCCTAATCCCTACACCCTAACCGTAAAAACTAAACCCTAACCCCCAATTCTAAAATCCTAGAGTTTAAACCCTAAACTCTAAACACTAATCACTAATTCCCAAACCCCTAATCCTAAACTCTAAATCTCAAACACTAAACTATGCTTTACACCCTTAATCGTATGATCTACACCCTAAACCTTAAATAGTAAACCCCAAACCCCAAATTTAAAATCCTAAATCCTAAATCCTAGACATCAAACCCTAAACACTAACTACTAAGCCATAAATCTGAAACCCTAATTCTGAAATCGTAAACCCTAAACCCTAAATCCGAAACCATAAACCCAAAATCCTAAACCCTAAATCTCAAACCCCAAAATCCTAAACCCAAAATCCTAAATCTTAAAACATAAAACTTAAAACATAAAACTTAAAACTTAAACCCTAAATCCTAATCCCTACACCCTAACCGTAAAAACTAAACCCTAACCCCCAATTCTAAAATCCTAGACTTTAAACCCTAAACTCTAAACACTAATCACTAATTCCCAAACCCCTAATCCTAAACTCTAAATCTCAAACACTAAACTATGCTTTACACCCTTAATCGTATGATCTACACCCTAAACCTTAAATAGTAAACCCCAAACCCCAAATTTAAAATCCTAAATCCTAAATCCTAGACATCAAACCCTAAACACTAACTACTAAGCCATAAATCTGAAACCCTAATTCTGAAATCCTAAACCCTAAACCCTAAATCCGAAACCATAAACCCAAAATCCTAAACCCTAAATCTCAAACCCCAAAATCCTAAACCCAAAATCCTAAATCTTAAAACATAAAACTTAAAACATAAAACTTAATACTTAAACCCTAAATCCTAAAACCTACACCCTAACCGTAAAAACTAATCCCTAACCCCCAATTCTAAAATCCTAGACTTTAAACCCTAAACTCTAAACACTAATCACTAATTCCCAAACCCCTAATCCTAAACTCTAAATCTCAAACACTAAACTATGCTTTATACCCTTAATCCTATGATATATACCCTAAACCTTAAATAGTAAACCCCAAACCCCAAATTTAAAATCCTAAATCGTAAATCCTAGACATCAAACCCTAAACACCAACTACTAAGCCATAAATCTGAAACCCTAATTCTGAAATCCTAAATCCTAAATCTTAAACCCTAAATCCTAAACCCTAAATCTCAAACCCTAAACCCCAAACATTAAACGCTAAACCTTAAACCATAAACCTTTAACTGTAAATCATAAACCCTATACCTTACACCCTAAAACCTTACACCTTAAACCTTGTACCATAAACCCTAAACGCTAGTCCCGAACAATGAACCATGAATCCTAAACCCTAAAACATAAAACAAAAACCCTTAACCCTAAATTCTCAACCCCAAACCCAAAACCCTAAACCCTAAACCGTAAATCATAAACCCTTACCTCTAAATCTTAAGCGTACACAATAAACCCAAAACCCTAAGCACTAAACCTAAAGCCCTAAAACCCAAACTTGAAATGCTAAAGCCCAAACCATAAATTGTTAACAATAAATCATAAACCCTAAACCTTAAACACTATACCCATAAACCCTAAATCCCAAACCCTAAATCCTAAACCTTAAAACTTAAAAATTAAACCTTAAACACTAAACCCTACATCCTAAACCGTAGAAACTAAACCCTAACCCCAAATTCTAAAATACAAGACTTCAAACCCTAAACTCCAAACACTAATCACTAAATCCCAAACCCCTAATCCTAAACACTAAACCTCAAACACTAAACTATGCTTTATACCCTTAATACTATGACTATACCCTAAACTTTGAATAGTAAACCCCAATCCCAAAATTTAAAATCCTAGATCCTAAATCCTAGACATGAAACCCTAAACGCTAACTACTAAGCCTTAAATCTGAAACCCTAAATCTGAAATCCTAAACCCTAAATTTTAAACCCTAAATCCTAAATCTTAAACCCTAAATCCTTAACTCTAAATCTCAAACCCTAAATCCTAAACCCTAAATCATAAACCTTAAACCTTAAACCCTAAATCCTAAACACTAAACCACAAACACACAAACCTATACTCTATACCCTAAACCTTAAACCTATCCCAAAATTCTAAATGCTAATCCCAAACCATGAATAAAGCGTAAACACTAAACCCTAAATCCTAAATACTAAACACTAAATCCAAAATCCAAAATCCTTAACCCCTAATTCCCAAACTCCAAATCCTAAACCTCAAACCATAAACTCTATACCTTCAAACCAATAACCTAGACCCAAAATCCTAAAATCTAAGCCTTAAATCCAAAACCCTACACCTTAATCATAAACCCTAAACTCTAAATCCTAAGCGTACACCATAAACCCAAAACCCTAAGCACTAAACCTAAAGCCCTAAAACCCAAACTTGAAAGGCTAAACCCCAAACCATAAATTGTTAACAATAAATCATAAACCCTAAACCTTAAACACTATACCCTGAACCCCAAACCTCAAACCCTGAACCCAAACTCTGAACCTAAACACGTATACCAATACCCAAAATAAAAAACCTTAAACCCTAAATTTTATACCTGAAACCCTAAAGTTCAAGCCATAAACCCTAAATCTTAAACCTTAAACCCCAAATCCTAAACTTAAAAAACAAGATCCTAAATGTTAAACCTCAATTCTTAAACACTAAACACTAAATCTTAAATACCAAACACTAAATCTTAAATACCAAACCCTAAATCCTAAACACTAAACCACAAACACACAAACCTATGCTCTATACCCTAAATCTTAAACTTATCCCAAAATTTTAAATGCTAATCCCAAACCATGAATAAAGCCTAAACACTAAACCCTAAATCCTATATACTAAACACTAAATCCAAAATCCTAAATCCTTAACCCCTAATTCCCAAACTGCAAATCCTAAACCTTAAACCCTAAACTCTATACCTTCAAACCAATAACCTAGAACCAAAATCCTAAAATCTAAGCCTTAAATCCAAAACCCTAAACCTTAATCACAAACCCTAAACTCTAAATCCTTAGCCTAGACCATAAACCCTAAACCCTAAATTGTAAAACTTAAACCCTAAACCACAAACGTGAAACGCTAAACCCTAAATCATAAACCCTTAACTCTAGATAGAGAACACTAAAACAAAAACCCTACCCCAAATCATAAACTTGAAACTTTAAACCATAAACCCTATATCTAAACCTTAAACAATAAACCTTAAACCCTAAACTTTAAAACCTAAACCTTTAACCCCTAAATCCTACACCCTAAACCTCAAACCCTAACCTCTAAACACTAATCGTTAAATCCAAAACAACCAATCCAAAACTCTAAATCTCAAATAGTAAACTATGCTCTATACCCTAAACCCTATACCCTATATCCTAAACCCTAAACCATAAACGCCAAACCCTAAATTTAAAATCCTAGATCCTAAATCCTAGACATCAGACCATAAACACTAACTACTAAACCTTAAATCCTAAATCCTAAATACGAAACCCTAAACCCTAAATCTCAAACCCTAAATCCTAAACCCTAAATCCCAAACCCTAAATCTCAAACCCTAAATCCGAAACCCTAAACCCAAAATCCTAAACCCTAAATCTCAAACCCCAAAATCCTAAACCCTAAATCCTAAATCTTAAAACTTAAAACTTAAAATTTAAACCCTAAATCCTAAACCCTACACCTAACCGTAAAAACTAAACCCTAACCCCAAATTCTAAAATCCTAGACTTTAAACCCTAAACTCTAAACACTAATCACTAATTCCCAAACCCCTAATCCTAAACACTAAACTATGCTTTATACCCTGAATCATATGATCTATACCCTAAACCTTAAATAGTAAACCCCAAACCCCAAATTTAAAATCTTAAATCCTAAATCCTAGACATCAAACCCTAAACACTAACTACTAAGCCATAAATCTGAAACCCTAATTCTGAAATCCTAAATCCTAAATCTTAAACCCTAAATCCTAAACCTTAAATCTCAAACCCTAAACCCCAAACATTAAAAACGCTGAACCTTAAACCATAAACCTTTAACTGTCAATCATAAACCCTAAACCTTACACCCTAAAACCTTACACCTTAAACCTTGTACCATAAACCCTAAACACTAGACCCGAACAATGAACCATGAATCCTAAACCCTAAAACATAAAACAAAAACCCTTAACCCTAAATTCTAAGCCCCATACCCAAAACCCTAAACCGTAAATCATAAATCCTTAACTCTAAATCCTAAGCGTACACAATAAACCCAAAACCCTAAGCACTAAACCTAATGCCCTAAAACCCAAACTTAAAACGCTAAACCCCAAACCATAAATTGTTAACAATAAATCATAAACCCTAAACCTTAAAAACTATACCCTGAACCCCAAACCTCAAACCCTGAACCCAAAACCTCAAACCCTGAACCCCAAACCTCAAACCCTGAACCCTAAACCTTAAACACTATACCCCGAACCCCAAACCTCAAACCCTGAACCCCAAACCTCAAACCCTGAACCCAAACTCTGAACCTAAACCATGAAACCCATACCCTAAGCCATAAACCTTAAACCCTAACTTTTATACCTGAAACCCTTAAATTCAAGCCGTAAACCATAAATCTTAAACTTTAAACCCCAAATCCTAAACTTAAAAAACTAGATCCTAAATGTTAGACCTTAATTCTTAAACACTAAACACTAAATCTTAAATACCAAACCCTAACCTCAAAACACTAATCCTTAAATCTCAAACCCCCAATCCAAAACACTGAACATCAAACAGTAAACCCTAAACCCTAAAACCTATAACCTATACCCTAGACCCTATAACCTATACCCTAAACCATAAACACCAAATCCTAAATTTAAAATCCTAGATCCTAAATCCTAGACATCAAACCATAAATACTAACTACTAAAACTGAAATCCTAAACCCTAAATGCAAAACCCTAAATCCGAAACCCTAAACCCAAAATCCTAAACCCTAAATCTCAAACCCCAAAATCCTAAACCCTAAGTCCTCAACCCTACACCCTAACCGTAAAAACCAAACCCTAACCCCAAATTCTAAAATACTAGACTTTAAACCCTAAACTCTAAACACTAATCACTAATTCCCAAACCCCTAATCCTAAACTCTAAATCTCAAACACTAAACTATGCTTTATACCCTTAATCCTATGATATATACCCTAAACCTTAAATAGTAAACCCCAAACCCCAAATTTAAAATCCTAAATCGTAAATCCTAGACATCAAACCCTAAACACCAACTACTAAGCCATAAATCTGAAACCCTAATTCTGAAATCCTAAATCCTAAATCTTAAACCCTAAATCCTAAACCTTAAATCTCAAACCCTAAACCCCAAACATTAAACGCTAAACCTTAAACCATAAACCTTTAACTGTAAATCATAAACCCTATACCTTACACCCTAAAACCTTACACCTTAAACCTTGTACCATAAACCCTAAACGCTAGTCCCGAACAATGAACCATGAATCCTAAACCCTAAAACATAAAACAAAAACCCTTAACCCTAAATTCTAAGCCCCAAACCCAAAACCCTAAACCGTAAATCATAAACCCTTAACTCTAAATCCTAAGCGTAGACAATAAACCCAAAACCCTAAGCACTAAACCTAAAGCCCTAAAACCCAAACTTGAAACGCTAAACCCCAAACCATAAATTGTTAACAATAAATCATAAACCCTAAACCTTAAACACTATACCCTGAACCCCAAACCTCAAACCCTGAACCCAAACTCTGAACCTAAACATGTATACCAATACCCAAAATAAAAAACCTTAAACCCTAAAACCTATAACATATACCCTAGACCCTATAACCTATACCCTAAACCCTATAACCTATATCCTAAACCCTAAACCATAAACACCAAATCCTAAATTTAAAATCCTAGATCCTAAATCCTAGACATCAAACCATAAATACTAACTACTAAACCTGAAATCCTAAACTCTAAATCCAAAACCCTAAATCCGAAACCATAAACCCTAAATCCTAAACCCTAAATCTCAAACCCCAAAATCCTAAACCCAAAATCCTAAATCTTAAAACATAAAACTTAAAACATAAAACTTAAAACTTAAACCCTAAATCCTAAACCCTACACCCTAACCGTAAAAACTAAACCCTAACCCCCAATTCTAAAATCCTAGACTTTAAACCCTAAACACTAAACACTAATCACTAATTCCCAAACCCCTAATCCTAAACTCTAAATCTCAAACACTAAACTATGCTTTATACCCTTAATCCTATGATATATACCCTAAACCTTAAATAGTAAACCCCAAACCCCAAATTTAAAATCCTAAATCGTAAATCCTAGACATTAAACCCTAAACACCAACTACTAAGCCATAAATCTGAAACCCTAATTCTGAAATCCTAAATCCTAAATCTTAAACCCTAAATCCTAAACTTTAAATCTCAAACCCTAAACCCCAAACATTAAACCCTAAACCTTAAACCATAAACCTTTAACTGTAAATCATAAACCCTATACCTTACACCCTAAAACCTTACACCTTAAACCTTGTACCATAAACCCTAAACGCTAGTCCCGAACAATGAACCATGAATCCTAAACCCTAAAACATAAAACAAAAACCCTTAACCCTAAATTCTAAGCCCCAAACCCAAAACCCTAAACCGTAAATCATAAACCCTTAACTCTAAATCCTAAGCGTAGACAATAAACCCAAAACCCTAAGCACTAAACCTAATGCCCTAAAACCCAAACTTGAAACGCTAAACCCCAAACCATAAATTGTTAACAATAAATCATAAACCCTAAACCTTAAACACTATACCCTGAACCCCAAACCTCAAACCCTGAACCCAAACTCTGAACCTAAACACGTATACCAATACCCAAAATAAAAAACCTTATACCCTAAAACCTATAACATATACCCTAGACCCTATAACCTATACCCTAAACCCTATAACCTATATCCTAAACCCTAAACCATAAACACCAAATCCTAAATTTAAAATCCTAGATCCTAAATCCTAGACATCAAACCATAAATACTAACTACTAAACCTGAAATCCTAAACTCTAAATCCAAAACCCTAAATCCGAAACCATAAACCCAAAATCCTAAACCCTAAATCTCAAACCCCAAAATCCTAAACCCAAAATCCTAAATCTTAAAACATAAAACTTAAAACATAAAACTTAAAACTTAAACACTAAATCCTAAACCCTACACCCTAACCGTAAAAACTAAACCCTATCCCCCAATTCTAAAATCCTAGACTTTAAACCCTAAACTCTAAACACTAATCACTAATTCCCAAACCCCTAATCCTAAACTCTAAATCTCAAACACTAAACTATGCTTTACACCCTTAATCGTATGATCTACACCCTAAACCTTAAATAGTAAACCCCAAACCCCAAATTTAAAATCCTAAATCCTAAATCCTAGACATCAAACCCTAAACACTAACTACTAAGCCATAAATCTGAAACCCTAATTCTGAAATCGTAAACCCTAAACCCTAAATCCGAAACCATAAACCCAAAATCCTAAACCCTAAATCTCAAACCCCAAAATCCTAAACCCAAAATCCTAAATCTTAAAACATAAAACTTAAAACATAAAACTTAAAACTTAAACCCTAAATCCTAATCCCTACACCCTAACCGTAAAAACTAAACCCTAACCCCCAATTCTAAAATCCTAGAGTTTAAACCCTAAACTCTAAACACTAATCACTAATTCCCAAACCCCTAATCCTAAACTCTAAATCTCAAACACTAAACTATGCTTTACACCCTTAATCGTATGATCTACACCCTAAACCTTAAATAGTAAACCCCAAACCCCAAATTTAAAATCCTAAATCCTAAATCCTAGACATCAAACCCTAAACACTAACTACTAAGCCATAAATCTGAAACCCTAATTCTGAAATCGTAAACCCTAAACCCTAAATCCGAAACCATAAACCCAAAATCCTAAACCCTAAATCTCAAACCCCAAAATCCTAAACCCAAAATCCTAAATCTTAAAACATAAAACTTAAAACATAAAACTTAAAACTTAAACCCTAAATCCTAATCCCTACACCCTAACCGTAAAAACTAAACCCTAACCCCCAATTCTAAAATCCTAGACTTTAAACCCTAAACTCTAAACACTAATCACTAATTCCCAAACCCCTAATCCTAAACTCTAAATCTCAAACACTAAACTATGCTTTACACCCTTAATCGTATGATCTACACCCTAAACCTTAAATAGTAAACCCCAAACCCCAAATTTAAAATCCTAAATCCTAAATCCTAGACATCAAACCCTAAACACTAACTACTAAGCCATAAATCTGAAACCCTAATTCTGAAATCCTAAACCCTAAACCCTAAATCCGAAACCATAAACCCAAAATCCTAAACCCTAAATCTCAAACCCCAAAATCCTAAACCCAAAATCCTAAATCTTAAAACATAAAACTTAAAACATAAAACTTAATACTTAAACCCTAAATCCTAAAACCTACACCCTAACCGTAAAAACTAATCCCTAACCCCCAATTCTAAAATCCTAGACTTTAAACCCTAAACTCTAAACACTAATCACTAATTCCCAAACCCCTAATCCTAAACTCTAAATCTCAAACACTAAACTATGCTTTATACCCTTAATCCTATGATATATACCCTAAACCTTAAATAGTAAACCCCAAACCCCAAATTTAAAATCCTAAATCGTAAATCCTAGACATCAAACCCTAAACACCAACTACTAAGCCATAAATCTGAAACCCTAATTCTGAAATCCTAAATCCTAAATCTTAAACCCTAAATCCTAAACCTTAAATCTCAAACCCTAAACCCCAAACATTAAACGCTAAACCTTAAACCATAAACCTTTAACTGTAAATCATAAACCCTATACCTTACACCCTAAAACCTTACACCTTAAACCTTGTACCATAAACCCTAAACGCTAGTCCCGAACAATGAACCATGAATCCTAAACCCTAAAACATAAAACAAAAACCCTTAACCCTAAATTCTCAACCCCAAACCCAAAACCCTAAACCCTAAACCGTAAATCATAAACCCTTACCTCTAAATCTTAAGCGTACACAATAAACCCAAAACCCTAAGCACTAAACCTAAAGCCCTAAAACCCAAACTTGAAATGCTAAAGCCCAAACCATAAATTGTTAACAATAAATCATAAACCCTAAACCTTAAACACTATACCCATAAACCCTAAATCCCAAACCCTAAATCCTAAACCTTAAAACTTAAAAATTAAACCTTAAACACTAAACCCTACATCCTAAACCGTAGAAACTAAACCCTAACCCCAAATTCTAAAATACAAGACTTCAAACCCTAAACTCCAAACACTAATCACTAAATCCCAAACCCCTAATCCTAAACACTAAACCTCAAACACTAAACTATGCTTTATACCCTTAATACTATGACTATACCCTAAACTTTGAATAGTAAACCCCAATCCCAAAATTTAAAATCCTAGATCCTAAATCCTAGACATGAAACCCTAAACGCTAACTACTAAGCCTTAAATCTGAAACCCTAAATCTGAAATCCTAAACCCTAAATTTTAAACCCTAAATCCTAAATCTTAAACCCTAAATCCTTAACTCTAAATCTCAAACCCTAAATCCTAAACCCTAAATCATAAACCTTAAACCTTAAACCCTAAATCCTAAACACTAAACCACAAACACACAAACCTATACTCTATACCCTAAACCTTAAACCTATCCCAAAATTCTAAATGCTAATCCCAAACCATGAATAAAGCGTAAACACTAAACCCTAAATCCTAAATACTAAACACTAAATCCAAAATCCAAAATCCTTAACCCCTAATTCCCAAACTCCAAATCCTAAACCTCAAACCATAAACTCTATACCTTCAAACCAATAACCTAGACCCAAAATCCTAAAATCTAAGCCTTAAATCCAAAACCCTACACCTTAATCATAAACCCTAAACTCTAAATCCTAAGCGTACACCATAAACCCAAAACCCTAAGCACTAAACCTAAAGCCCTAAAACCCAAACTTGAAAGGCTAAACCCCAAACCATAAATTGTTAACAATAAATCATAAACCCTAAACCTTAAACACTATACCCTGAACCCCAAACCTCAAACCCTGAACCCAAACTCTGAACCTAAACACGTATACCAATACCCAAAATAAAAAACCTTAAACCCTAAATTTTATACCTGAAACCCTAAAGTTCAAGCCATAAACCCTAAATCTTAAACCTTAAACCCCAAATCCTAAACTTAAAAAACAAGATCCTAAATGTTAAACCTCAATTCTTAAACACTAAACACTAAATCTTAAATACCAAACACTAAATCTTAAATACCAAACCCTAAATCCTAAACACTAAACCACAAACACACAAACCTATGCTCTATACCCTAAATCTTAAACTTATCCCAAAATTTTAAATGCTAATCCCAAACCATGAATAAAGCCTAAACACTAAACCCTAAATCCTATATACTAAACACTAAATCCAAAATCCTAAATCCTTAACCCCTAATTCCCAAACTGCAAATCCTAAACCTTAAACCCTAAACTCTATACCTTCAAACCAATAACCTAGAACCAAAATCCTAAAATCTAAGCCTTAAATCCAAAACCCTAAACCTTAATCACAAACCCTAAACTCTAAATCCTTAGCCTAGACCATAAACCCTAAACCCTAAATTGTAAAACTTAAACCCTAAACCACAAACGTGAAACGCTAAACCCTAAATCATAAACCCTTAACTCTAGATAGAGAACACTAAAACAAAAACCCTACCCCAAATCATAAACTTGAAACTTTAAACCATAAACCCTATATCTAAACCTTAAACAATAAACCTTAAACCCTAAACTTTAAAACCTAAACCTTTAACCCCTAAATCCTACACCCTAAACCTCAAACCCTAACCTCTAAACACTAATCGTTAAATCCAAAACAACCAATCCAAAACTCTAAATCTCAAATAGTAAACTATGCTCTATACCCTAAACCCTATACCCTATATCCTAAACCCTAAACCATAAACGCCAAACCCTAAATTTAAAATCCTAAATCCTAAATCCTAGACATCAGACCATAAACACTAACTACTAAACCTTAAATCCTAAATCCTAAATACGAAACCCTAAACCCTAAATCTCAAACCCTAAATCCTAAACCCTAAATCCCAAACCCTAAATCTCAAACCCTAAATCCGAAACCCTAAACCCAAAATCCTAAACCCTAAATCTCAAACCCCAAAATCCTAAACCCTAAATCCTAAATCTTAAAACTTAAAACTTAAAATTTAAACCCTAAATCCTAAACCCTACACCTAACCGTAAAAACTAAACCCTAACCCCAAATTCTAAAATCCTAGACTTTAAACCCTAAACTCTAAACACTAATCACTAATTCCCAAACCCCTAATCCTAAACACTAAACTATGCTTTATACCCTGAATCATATGATCTATACCCTAAACCTTAAATAGTAAACCCCAAACCCCAAATTTAAAATCTTAAATCCTAAATCCTAGACATCAAACCCTAAACACTAACTACTAAGCCATAAATCTGAAACCCTAATTCTGAAATCCTAAATCCTAAATCTTAAACCCTAAATCCTAAACCTTAAATCTCAAACCCTAAACCCCAAACATTAAAAACGCTGAACCTTAAACCATAAACCTTTAACTGTCAATCATAAACCCTAAACCTTACACCCTAAAACCTTACACCTTAAACCTTGTACCATAAACCCTAAACACTAGACCCGAACAATGAACCATGAATCCTAAACCCTAAAACATAAAACAAAAACCCTTAACCCTAAATTCTAAGCCCCAAACCCAAAACCCTAAACCGTAAATCATAAATCCTTAACTCTAAATCCTAAGCGTACACAATAAACCCAAAACCCTAAGCACTAAACCTAATGCCCTAAAACCCAAACTTAAAACGCTAAACCCCAAACCATAAATTGTTAACAATAAATCATAAACCCTAAACCTTAAAAACTATACCCTGAACCCCAAACCTCAAACCCTGAACCCAAAACCTCAAACCCTGAACCCCAAACCTCAAACCCTGAACCCTAAACCTTAAACACTATACCCCGAACCCCAAACCTCAAACCCTGAACCCCAAACCTCAAACCCTGAACCCAAACTCTGAACCTAAACCATGAAACCCATACCCTAAGCCATAAACCTTAAACCCTAACTTTTATACCTGAAACCCTTAAATTCAAGCCGTAAACCATAAATCTTAAACTTTAAACCCCAAATCCTAAACTTAAAAAACTAGATCCTAAATGTTAGACCTTAATTCTTAAACACTAAACACTAAATCTTAAATACCAAACCCTAACCTCAAAACACTAATCCTTAAATCTCAAACCCCCAATCCAAAACACTGAACATCAAACAGTAAACCCTAAACCCTAAAACCTATAACCTATACCCTAGACCCTATAACCTATACCCTAAACCATAAACACCAAATCCTAAATTTAAAATCCTAGATCCTAAATCCTAGACATCAAACCATAAATACTAACTACTAAAACTGAAATCCTAAACCCTAAATGCAAAACCCTAAATCCGAAACCCTAAACCCAAAATCCTAAACCCTAAATCTCAAACCCCAAAATCCTAAACCCTAAGTCCTCAACCCTACACCCTAACCGTAAAAACCAAACCCTAACCCCAAATTCTAAAATACTAGACTTTAAACCCTAAACTCTAAACACTAATCACTAATTCCCAAACCCCTAATCCTAAACTCTAAATCTCAAACACTAAACTATGCTTTATACCCTTAATCCTATGATATATACCCTAAACCTTAAATAGTAAACCCCAAACCCCAAATTTAAAATCCTAAATCGTAAATCCTAGACATCAAACCCTAAACACCAACTACTAAGCCATAAATCTGAAACCCTAATTCTGAAATCCTAAATCCTAAATCTTAAACCCTAAATCCTAAACCTTAAATCTCAAACCCTAAACCCCAAACATTAAACGCTAAACCTTAAACCATAAACCTTTAACTGTAAATCATAAACCCTATACCTTACACCCTAAAACCTTACACCTTAAACCTTGTACCATAAACCCTAAACGCTAGTCCCGAACAATGAACCATGAATCCTAAACCCTAAAACATAAAACAAAAACCCTTAACCCTAAATTCTAAGCCCCAAACCCAAAACCCTAAACCGTAAATCATAAACCCTTAACTCTAAATCCTAAGCGTAGACAATAAACCCAAAACCCTAAGCACTAAACCTAAAGCCCTAAAACCCAAACTTGAAACGCTAAACCCCAAACCATAAATTGTTAACAATAAATCATAAACCCTAAACCTTAAACACTATACCCTGAACCCCAAACCTCAAACCCTGAACCCAAACTCTGAACCTAAACATGTATACTAATACCCAAAATAAAAAACCTTAAACCCTAAAACCTATAACATATACCCTAGACCCTATAACCTATACCCTAAACCCTATAACCTATATCCTAAACCCTAAACCATAAACACCAAATCCTAAATTTAAAATCCTAGATCCTAAATCCTAGACATCAAACCATAAATACTAACTACTAAACCTGAAATCCTAAACTCTAAATCCAAAACCCTAAATCCGAAACCATAAACCCAAAATCCTAAACCCTAAATCTCAAACCCCAAAATCCTAAACCCAAAATCCTAAATCTTAAAACATAAAACTTAAAACATAAAACTTAAAACTTAAACCCTAAATCCTAAACCCTACACCCTAACCGTAAAAACTAAACCCTAACCCCCAATTCTAAAATCCTAGACTTTAAACCCTAAACACTAAACACTAATCACTAATTCCCAAACCCCTAATCCTAAACTCTAAATCTCAAACACTAAACTATGCTTTATACCCTTAATCCTATGATATATACCCTAAACCTTAAATAGTAAACCCCAAACCCCAAATTTAAAATCCTAAATCGTAAATCCTAGACATCAAACCCTAAACACCAACTACTAAGCCATAAATCTGAAACCCTAATTCTGAAATCCTAAATCCTAAATCTTAAACCCTAAATCCTAAACTTTAAATCTCAAACCCTAAACCCCAAACATTAAACCCTAAACCTTAAACCATAAACCTTTAACTGTAAATCATAAACCCTATACCTTACACCCTAAAACCTTACACCTTAAACCTTGTACCATAAACCCTAAACGCTAGTCCCGAACAATGAACCATGAATCCTAAACCCTAAAACATAAAACAAAAACCCTTAACCCTAAATTCTAAGCCCCAAACCCAAAACCCTAAACCGTAAATCATAAACCCTTAACTCTAAATCCTAAGCGTAGACAATAAACCCAAAACCCTAAGCACTAAACCTAATGCCCTAAAACCCAAACTTGAAACGCTAAACCCCAAACCATAAATTGTTAACAATAAATCATAAACCCTAAACCTTAAACACTATACCCTGAACCCCAAACCTCAAACCCTGAACCCAAACTCTGAACCTAAACACGTATACCAATACCCAAAATAAAAAACCTTATACCCTAAAACCTATAACATATACCCTAGACCCTATAACCTATACCCTAAACCCTATAACCTATATCCTAAACCCTAAACCATAAACACCAAATCCTAAATTTAAAATCCTAGATCCTAAATCCTAGACATCAAACCATAAATACTAACTACTAAACCTGAAATCCTAAACTCTAAATCCAAAACCCTAAATCCGAAACCATAAACCCAAAATCCTAAACCCTAAATCTCAAACCCCAAAATCCTAAACCCAAAATCCTAAATCTTAAAACATAAAACTTAAAACATAAAACTTAAAACTTAAACACTAAATCCTAAACCCTACACCCTAACCGTAAAAACTAAACCCTATCCCCCAATTCTAAAATCCTAGACTTTAAACCCTAAACTCTAAACACTAATCACTAATTCCCAAACCCCTAATCCTAAACTCTAAATCTCAAACACTAAACTATGCTTTACACCCTTAATCGTATGATCTACACCCTAAACCTTAAATAGTAAACCCCAAACCCCAAATTTAAAATCCTAAATCCTAAATCCTAGACATCAAACCCTAAACACTAACTACTAAGCCATAAATCTGAAACCCTAATTCTGAAATCGTAAACCCTAAACCCTAAATCCGAAACCATAAACCCAAAATCCTAAACCCTAAATCTCAAACCCCAAAATCCTAAACCCAAAATCCTAAATCTTAAAACATAAAACTTAAAACATAAAACTTAAAACTTAAACCCTAAATCCTAATCCCTACACCCTAACCGTAAAAACTAAACCCTAACCCCCAATTCTAAAATCCTAGACTTTAAACCCTAAACTCTAAACACTAATCACTAATTCCCAAACCCCTAATCCTAAACTCTAAATCTCAAACACTAAACTATGCTTTACACCCTTAATCGTATGATCTACACCCTAAACCTTAAATAGTAAACCCCAAACCCCAAATTTAAAATCCTAAATCCTAAATCCTAGACATCAAACCCTAAACACTAACTACTAAGCCATAAATCTGAAACCCTAATTCTGAAATCGTAAACCCTAAACCCTAAATCCGAAACCATAAACCCAAAATCCTAAACCCTAAATCTCAAACCCCAAAATCCTAAACCCAAAATCCTAAATCTTAAAACATAAAACTTAAAACATAAAACTTAAAACTTAAACCCTAAATCCTAATCCCTACACCCTAACCGTAAAAACTAAACCCTAACCCCCAATTCTAAAATCCTAGACTTTAAACCCTAAACTCTAAACACTAATCACTAATTCCCAAACCCCTAATCCTAAACTCTAAATCTCAAACACTAAACTATGCTTTACACCCTTAATCGTATGATCTACACCCTAAACCTTAAATAGTAAACCCCAAACCCCAAATTTAAAATCCTAAATCCTAAATCCTAGACATCAAACCCTAAACACTAACTACTAAGCCATAAATCTGAAACCCTAATTCTGAAATCCTAAACCCTAAACCCTAAATCCGAAACCATAAACCCAAAATCCTAAACCCTAAATCTCAAACCCCAAAATCCTAAACCCAAAATCCTAAATCTTAAAACATAAAACTTAAAACATAAAACTTAATACTTAAACCCTAAATCCTAAACCCTACACCCTAACCGTAAAAACTAATCCCTAACCCCCAATTCTAAAATCCTAGACTTTAAACCCTAAACTCTAAACACTAATCACTAATTCCCAAACCCCTAATCCTAAACTCTAAATCTCAAACACTAAACTATGCTTTATACCCTTAATCCTATGATATATACCCTAAACCTTAAATAGTAAACCCCAAACCCCAAATTTAAAATCCTAAATCGTAAATCCTAGACATCAAACCCTAAACACCAACTACTAAGCCATAAATCTGAAACCCTAATTCTGAAATCCTAAATCCAAAATCTTAAACCCTAAATCCTAAACCTTAAATCTCAAACCCTAAACCCCAAACATTAAACGCTAAACCTTAAACCATAAACCTTTAACTGTAAATCATAAACCCTATACCTTACACCCTAAAACCTTACACCTTAAACCTTGTACCATAAACCCTAAACGCTAGTCCCGAACAATGAACCATGAATCCTAAACCCTAAAACATAAAACAAAAACCCTTAACCCTAAATTCTCAACCCCAAACCCAAAACCCTAAACCCTAAACCGTAAATCATAAACCCTTACCTCTAAATCTTAAGCGTACACAATAAACCCAAAACCCTAAGCACTAAACCTAAAGCCCTAAAACCCAAACTTGAAATGCTAAAGCCCAAACCATAAATTGTTAACAATAAATCATAAACCCTAAACCTTAAACACTATACCCATAAACCCTAAATCCCAAACCCTAAATCCTAAACCTTAAAACTTAAAAATTAAACCTTAAACACTAAACCCTACATCCTAAACCGTAGAAACTAAACCCTAACCCCAAATTCTAAAATACAAGACTTCAAACCCTAAACTCCAAACACTAATCACTAAATCCCAAACCCCTAATCCTAAACACTAAACCTCAAACACTAAACTATGCTTTATACCCTTAATACTATGACTATACCCTAAACTTTGAATAGTAAACCCCAATCCCAAATTTTAAAATCCTAGATCCTAAATCCTAGACATGAAACCCTAAACGCTAACTACTAAGCCTTAAATCTGAAACCCTAAATCTGAAATCCTAAACCCTAAATTTTAAACCCTAAATCCTAAATCTTAAACCCTAAATCCTTAACTCTAAATCTCAAACCCTAAATCCTAAACCCTAAATCATAAACCTTAAACCTTAAACCCTAAATCCTAAACACTAAACCACAAACACACAAACCTATACTCTATACCCTAAACCTTAAACCTATCCCAAAATTCTAAATGCTAATCCCAAACCATGAATAAAGCGTAAACACTAAACCCTAAATCCTAAATACTAAACACTAAATCCAAAATCCAAAATCCTTAACCCCTAATTCCCAAACTCCAAATCCTAAACCTCAAACCATAAACTCTATACCTTCAAACCAATAACCTAGACCCAAAATCCTAAAATCTAAGCCTTAAATCCAAAACCCTACACCTTAATCATAAACCCTAAACTCTAAATCCTAAGCGTACACCATAAACCCAAAACCCTAAGCACTAAACCTAAAGCCCTAAAACCCAAACTTGAAAGGCTAAACCCCAAACCATAAATTGTTAACAATAAATCATAAACCCTAAACCTTAAACACTATACCCTGAACCCCAAACCTCAAACCCTGAACCCAAACTCTGAACCTAAACACGTATACCAATACCCAAAATAAAAAACCTTAAACCCTAAATTTTATACCTGAAACCCTAAAGTTCAAGCCATAAACCCTAAATCTTAAACCTTAAACCCCAAATCCTAAACTTAAAAAACAAGATCCTAAATGTTAAACCTCAATTCTTAAACACTAAACACTAAATCTTAAATACCAAACACTAAATCTTAAATACCAAACCCTAAATCCTAAACACTAAACCACAAACACACAAACCTATGCTCTATACCCTAAATCTTAAACTTATCCCAAAATTTTAAATGCTAATCCCAAACCATGAATAAAGCCTAAACACTAAACCCTAAATCCTATATACTAAACACTAAATCCAAAATCCTAAATCCTTAACCCCTAATTCCCAAACTGCAAATCCTAAACCTTAAACCCTAAACTCTATACCTTCAAACCAATAACCTAGAACCAAAATCCTAAAATGTAAGCCTTAAATCCAAAACCCTAAACCTTAATCACAAACCCTAAACTCTAAATCCTTAGCCTAGACCATAAACCCTAAACCCTAAATTGTAAAACTTAAACCCTAAACCACAAACGTGAAACGCTAAACCCTAAATCATAAACCCTTAACTCTAGATAGAGAACACTAAAACAAAAACCCTACCCCAAATCATAAACTTGAAACTTTAAACCATAAACCCTATATCTAAACCTTAAACAATAAACCTTAAACCCTAAACTTTAAAACCTAAACCTTTAACCCCTAAATCCTACACCCTAAACCTCAAACCCTAACCTCTAAACACTAATCGTTAAATCCAAAACAACCAATCCAAAACTCTAAACCTCAAACAGTAAACTATGCTCTATACCCTAAACCCTATACCCTATATCCTAAACCCTAAACCATAAACGCCAAACCCTAAATTTAAAATCCTAGATCCTAAATCCTAGACATCAGACCATAAACACTAACTACTAAACCTTAAATCCTAAATCCTAAATACGAAACCCTAAACCCTAAATCTTAAACCGTAAATCCTAAACCCTAAATCCCAAACCCTAAATCTCAAACCCTAAATCCTAAACCCTAAATCCCAATCCCTAAATCCTAAACCTTAAAACTTAAACATTAAACCCTAAACCCTAAACCCAAAACCTTACATCCTAAACCGTAGAAACTAAACCCTAACCCCAAATTCTAAAATCTAAGACTTCAAACCCTAAACTCCAAACACTAATCACTAAATCCCAAACCCCTAATCCTAAACACTAAACCTCAAACACTAAACTATGCTTTATACCCTTAATCCTATGACTATACCCTAAACCTTGAATAGTAAACCCCAAACCCAGAATTTAAAATCCTAGATCCTAAATCCTAGACATGAAACCCTAAACACTAACTACTAAGCCTTAAATCTGAAACCCTAAATCCTAAACCCTAAATCTAAAACCCTAAATCCTAAACCCGATATTCCAAACCGTAAATCATAAACCTTAAACCTTAAACCCTAAACGCTACACCCTAAACTCAGAAAACTAAACCCTAACCCTAATATCTTAAACCCTAGACCTCAAACCCTTACCTCTAAACACTAATCACTAAATTCCAAACCCCGAATACTAAACCCTAAACATCAAACACTAAACTGTGCTCTATACCCTTAACCATATCCCCTATACCCAAATCCCTAAACAATAAACCCCAAATTCTAAATTTAAAATCCTAAATCATAAATCCTAGACATCAAACCCTAAACTCAAAATCCTAAACACTAAATCTAAAACCCTAAACCCCAAACACTAAACCCTATTCACAATACCATAAACCCTACACTTTAAGCCTAAAACACTAATCCTTAAATCTCAAACCCCCAATCCAAAACACTGAACATCAAACAGTAACCCCTAAACCCTAAAACCTATAACCTATACCCTAGACCCTATAACCTACACCCTAAACCCTATAACCTATATCCTAAACCCTCAACCATAAACACCAAATCTTAAATTTAAAATCCTAGATCCTAAATCCTAGACATCAAACCATAAATACTAACTACTAAACCTGAAATCCTAAACCCTAAATGCAAAACCCTAAATCCGAAACCCTAAACCCAAAATCCTAAACCCTAAATCTCAAACCCCAAAATCCTAAACCCTAAATCCTCAACCCTACACCCTAACCGTAAAAACCAAACCCTAACCCCAAATTCTAAAATACTAGACTTTAAACCCTAAACTCTAAACACTAATCACTAATTCCCAAACCCCTAATCCTAAACCCCTAATCCTAAACACTAAACTATGCTTTATACCCTTAATCATATGATCTATACCCTAAACCTTAAATAGTAAACCCCAAACCCCAAATTTAAAATCTTAAATCCTAAATCCTAGACATCAAACCCTAAACACTAACTACTAAGCCATAAATCTGAAACCCTAATTCTGAAATCCTAAATCCTAAATCTTAAACCCTAAATCCTAAACCTTAAATCTCAAACCCTAAACCCCAAACATTAAAAACGCTGAACCTTAAACCATAAACCTTTAACTGTCAATCATAAACCCTAAACCTTACACCCTAAAACCTTACACCTTAAACCTTGTACCATAAACCCTAAACGCTAGACCCGAACAATGAACCATGAATCCTAAACCCTAAAACATAAAACAAAAACCCTTAACCCTAAATTCTAAGCCCCAAACCCAAAACCCTAAACCGTAAATCATAAACCCTTAACTCTAAATCCTAAGCGTACACAATAAACCCAAAACCCTAAGCACTAAACCTAATGCCCTAAAACCCAAACTTGAAACGCTAAACCCCAAACCATAAATTGTTAACAATAAATCATAAACCCTAAACCTTAAACACTATACCCTGAACCCCAAACCTCAAACCCTGAACCCCAAACCTCAAACCCTGAACCCAAACTCTGAACCTAAACCATGAAACCCATACCCTAAGCCATAAACCTTAAACCCTAACTTTTATACCTGAAACCCTTAAATTCAAGCCGTAAACCATAAATCTTAAACTTTAAACCCCAAATCCTAAACTTAAAATACTAGATCCTAAATGTTAGACCTTAATTCTTAAACACTAAACACTAAATCTTAAATACCAAACCCTAACCTCAAAACACTAATCCTTAAATCTCAAACCCCCAATCCAAAACACTGAACATCAAACAGTAAACCCTAAACCCTAAAACCTATAACCTATACCCTAGACCCTATAACCTATACCCTAAACCATAAACACCAAATCCTAAATTTAAAATCCTAGATCCTAAATCCTAGACATCAAACCATAAATACAAACTACTAAACCTGAAATCCTAAACCCTAAATGCAAAACCCTAAATCCGAAACCCTAAACCCAAAATCCTAAACCCTAAATCTCAAACCCCAAAATCCTAAACCCTAAATCCTAAATCTTAAAGCTTAAAACTTAAAATTTAAACCCTAAATCCTAAACCCTACACCTAACCGTAAAAACTAAACCCTAACCCCAAATTCTAAAATCCTAGACTTTAAACCCTAAACTCTAAACACTAATCACTAATTCCCAAACCCCTAATCCTAAACACTAAACTATGCTTTATACCCTGAATCATATGATCTATACCCTAAACCCAAAATCCTAAACCCTAAATCTCAAACCCCAAAATCCTAAACCCTAAATCCTCAACCCTACACCCTAACCGTAAAAACCAAACCCTAACCCTAAATTCTAAAATACTAGACTTTAAACCCTAAACTCTAAACACTAATCACTAATTCCCAAACCCCTAATCCTAAACCCCTAATCCTAAGCACTAAACTATGCTTTATACCCTTAATCATATGATCTATACCCTAAACCTTAAATAGTTAACCCCAAACCCCAAATTTAAAATCCTAAATCCTAAATCCTAGACATCAAACCCTAAACACTAACTACTAAGCCATAAATCTGAAACCCTAATTCTGAAATCCTAAATCCTAAATCTTAAACCCTAAATCCTAAACCTTAAATCTCAAACCCTAAACCCCAAACATTAAAAACGCTGAACCTTAAACCATAAACCTTTAACTGTCAATCATAAACCCTAAACCTTACACCCTAAAACCTTACACCTTAAACCTTGTACCATAAACCCTAAACGCTAGACCCGAACAATGAACCATGAATCCTAAACCCTAAAACATAAAACAACAACCCTTAACCCTAAATTCTAAGCCCCAAACCCAAAACCCTAAACCGTAAATCATAAACCCTTAACTCTAAATCCTAAGCGTACACAATAAACCCAAAACCCTAAGCACTAAACCTAATGCCCTAAAACCCAAACTTGAAACGCTAAACCCCAAACCATAAATTGTTAACAATAAATCATAAACCCTAAACCTTAAACACTATACCCTGAACCCCAAACCTCAAACCCTGAACCCAAACTCTGAACCTAAACTATGAAACCAATACCCTAAGCCATAAACCTTAAACCCTACCTTTTATACCTTAAACCCTAAAATGCAAGCCGTAAACCATAAATCTTAAACTTTAAACCCCAAATCCTAAACTTAAAAAACTAGATCCTAAATGTTAGACCTCAATTCTTAAACACTAAACACTAAATCTTAAATACCAAACCCTAACCTCAAAACACTAATCCTTAAATCTCAAATCCCCAATCCAAAACACTGAACATCAAACAGTAACCCCTAAACCCTAAAACCTATAACCTATACCCTAGACCCTATAACCTATACCCTAAACCCTATAACCTATATCCTAAACCCTAAACCATAAACACCAAATCCTAAATTTAAAATCCTAGATCCTAAATCCTAGACATCAAACCATAAATACTAACTACTAAACCTGAAATCCTAAACTCTAAATCCAAAACCCTAAATCCGAAACCCTGAACCCAAAATCCTAAACCCTAAATCTCAAACCCCAAAATCCTAAACCCTAAATCCTCAACCCTACACCCTAACCGTAAAAACTAAACCCTAACCCCAAATTCTAAAATCCTAGACTTGAAACCCTAAACTCTAAACACTAATCACTAATTCCCAAACCCCTAATCCTAAACTCTAAATCTCAAACACTAAACTATGCTTTTATACCCTGAATCCTATGATCTACACCCTACACCTTAAATAGTAAACCCCAAACCCTAAATTTAAAATCTTCAATCCTAAATCCTAGAAATCAAACCCTAAACACTAACTACTAAGTCATAAATCTGAAACCCTAATTCTGAAATCCTAAATCCTAAATCTTAAACCCTAAATCCTAAACCTTAAATCTCAAACCCTAAACCCCAAACATTAAAAACGCTGAACCTTAAACCAAAAACCTTTAACTGTCAATCATAAACCCTTAACCTTACACCCTAAAACCATCTTAAGCCTTGGACCATAAACCCTAAACGCTAGTCCCGAACAATGAACCATGAATCCTAAACCCTAAAACATAAAACAAAAACCCTTAACCCTAAATTCTAAGCCACAAACCCAAAACCCTAAACCGTAAATCATAACCCCTTAACTCTAAATCCTAAGCGTACACAATAAACCCAAAACCCTAAGCCATAAACCTTAAACCCTAACTTTTATACCTGAAACCCTAAAATTCAAGCCGTAAACCATAAATCTTAAACTTTAAACCTTGAATCCTAAACTTACAAAACTAGATCCTAAATGTTAGACCTCAATTCTTAAACACTAAACACTAAATCTTAAATACCAAACCCTAACCTCAAAACACTAATCCTTAAATCTCAAACCCCCAATCCAAAACACTGAACATCAAACAGTAACCCCTAAACCCTAAAACCTATAACCTATACCCTAGACCCTATAACCTATACCCTAAACCCTATAACCTATATCCTAAACCCTAAACCATAAACACCAAATCCTAAATTTAAAATCCTAGATCCTAAATCCTAGACATCAAACAATAAATACTAACTACTAAACCTGAAATCCTAAACTCTATATCCAAAACCCTAAATCCGAAACCCTGAACCCAAAATCCTAAACCCTAAATCTCAAACCCCAAAATCCTAAACCCTAAATCCTCAACCTACACCATAACCGTAAAAACTAAACCCTAACCCCAAATTCTAAAATCCTAGACTTGAAACCCTAAACTCTAAACACTGAACCTCAAACAGTAAACCGTAAACCCTATAACCTATACCCTAAACCCTATAACCTTTACCCTAAACCCTAAACCATAAACACCAAATCCTAAATTTAAAATCCTAGATCCTAAATCCTAGACATCAAACCATAAATACTAACTACTAAACCTGAAATCCTAAACCCTAAATGCAAAACCCTAAATCCGAAACACTAAACCCAAAATCCTAAACCCTAAATCTCAAACCCCAAAATCCTAAACCCTAAATCCTAAATCTTAAAACTTAAAACTTAAAATTTAAACCCTAAATCCTAAACCCTACACCCTAACCGTAAAAACTAAACCCTAACCCCAAATTCTAAAATCCTAGACTTTAAACCCTAAACTCTAAACACTAATCACTAATTCCCAAACCCCTAATCCTAAACACTAAACTATGCTTTATACCCTTAATCATATGATATATACCCTAAACCTTAAATAGTAAACCCCAAAACCCAAATTTAAAATCTTAAATCCTAAATCCTAGACGTCAAACCCTAAACACTAACTACTAAGCCATAAATCTAAAACCCTAATTCTGAAATCCTAAATCCTAAATCTTAAACCCTAAATCCTAAACCTTAAATCTCAAACCCTAAACCCAAAACATTAAAAACGCTGAACCTTAAACCATAAACCTTTAACTGTCAATCATAAACCCTAAACCTTACACCCTAAAACCTTACACCTTAAACCTTGTACCATAAACCCTAAACGCTAGACCCGAACAATGAACCATGAATCCTAAACCCTAAAACATAAAACAAAAACACTTAACCCTAAATTCTAAGCCCCAAACCCAAAACCCTAAACCGTAAATCATAAACCCTTAACTCTAAATCCTAAGCGTAGACAATAAACCCAAAACCCTAAGCACTAAACCTAAAGCCCTAAAACCCAAACTTGAAACGCTAAACCCCAAACCATAAATTGTTAACAATAAATCATAAACCCTAAACCTTAAACACTATACCCTGAACCCCAAACCTCAAACCCTGAACCCAAACTCTGAACCTAAACCATGAAACCAATACCCAAAGTCATAAACCTTAAACCCTAACTTTTATACCCGAAACCATAAAATTCAAGCCGTAAACCATAAATCTTAAACTTTAAAACCCAAATCCTAAACTTAAAAAAATAGATCCTAAATGTTAGACCTCAATTCTTAAACACTAAACACTAAATCTTAAATACCAAACCCTAACCTCAAAACACTAATCCTTAAATCTCAAACCCCCAATCCAAAACACTGAACATCAAACAGTAAACCCTAAACCCTAAAACCTATAACATATACCCTAGACCCTATAACCTATACCCTAAACCCTATAACCTATATCCTAAACCCTAAACCATAAACACCAAATCCTAAATTTAAAATCCTAGATCCTAAGTCCTAGACATCAAACCATAAATACTAACTACTAAACCTGAAATCCTAAACTCTAAATCCAAAACCCTAAATCCGAAACCATAAACCCAAAATCCTAAACCCTAAATCTCAAACCCCAAAATCCTAAACCCAAAATCCTAAATCTTAAAACATAAAACTTAAAACATAAAACTTAAAACTTAAACCCTAAATCCTAAACCCTACACCCTAACCGTAAAAACTAAACCCTAACCCCCAATTCTAAAATCCTAGACTTTAAACCCTAAACTCTAAACACTAATCACTAATTCCCAAACCCCTAATCCTAAACTCTAAATCTCAAACACTAAACTATGCTTTATACCCTTAATCCTATGATATATACCCTAAACCTTAAATAGTAAACCCCAAACCCCAAATTTAAAATCCTAAATCGTAAATCCTAGACATCAAACCCTAAACACCAACTACTAAGCCATAAATCTGAAACCCTAATTCTGAAATCCTAAATCCTAAATCTTAAACCCTAAATCCTAAACTTTAAATCTCAAACCCTAAACCCCAAACATTAAACCCTAAACCTTAAACCATAAACCTTTAACTGTAAATCATAAACCCTATACCTTACACCCTAAAACCTTACACCTTAAACCTTGTACCATAAACCCTAAACGCTAGTCCCGAACAATGAACCATGAATCCTAAACCCTAAAACATAAAACAAAAACCCTTAACCCTAAATTCTAAGCCCCAAACCCAAAACCCTAAACCGTAAATCATAAACCCTTAACTCTAAATCCTAAGCGTAGACAATAAACCCAAAACCCTAAGCACTAAACCTAAAGCCCTAAAACCCAAACTTGAAACGCTAAACCCCAAAGCATAAATTGTTAACAATAAATCATAAACCCTAAACCTTAAACACTATACCCTGAACCCCAAACCTCAAACCCTGAACCCAAACTCTGAACCTAAACACGTATACCAATACCCAAAATAAAAAACCTTAAACCCTAAAACCTATAACATATACCCTAGACCCTATAACCTATACCCTAAACCCTATAACCTATATCCTAAACCCTAAACCATAAACACCAAATCCTAAATTTAAAATCCTAGATCCTAAATCCTAGACATCAAACCATAAATACTAACTACTAAACCTGAAATCCTAAACTCTAAATCCAAAACCCTAAATCCGAAACCATAAACCCAAAATCCTAAACCCTAAATCTCAAACCCCAAAATCCTAAACCCAAAATCCTAAATCTTAAAACATAAAACTTAAAACATAAAACTTAAAACTAAAACCCTAAATCCTAAACCCTACACCCTAACCGTAAAAACTAAACCCTAACCCCCAATTCTAAAATCCTAGACTTTAAACCCTAAACTCTAAACACTAATCACTAATTCCCAAACCCCTAATCCTAAACTCTAAATCTCAAACACTAAACTATGCTTTACACCCTTAATCCTATGATCTACACCCTAAACCTTAAATAGTAAACCCCAAACCCCAAATTTAAAATCCTAAATCCTAAATCCTAGACATCAAACCCTAAACACTAACTACTAAGCCATAAATCTGAAACCCTAATTCTGAAATCCTAAACCCTAAACCCTAAATCCGAAACCATAAACCCAAAATCCTAAACCCTAAATCTCAAACCCCAAAATCCTAAACCCAAAATCCTAAATCTTAAAACATAAAACTTAAAACTTAAACCCTAAATCCTAAACCCTACACCCTAACCGTAAAAACTAAACCCTAACCCCCAATTCTAAAATCCTAGACTTTAAACCCTAAACTCTAAACACTAATCACTAATTCCCAAACCCCTAATCCTAAACTCTAAATCTCAAACACTAAACTATGCTTTATACCCTTAATCCTATGATATATACCCTAAACCTTAAATAGTAAACCCCAAACCCCAAATTTAAAATCCTAAATCGTAAATCCTAGACATCAAACCCTAAACACCAACTACTAAGCCATAAATCTAAAACCCTAATTCTGAAATCCTAAATCCTAAATCTTAAATCCTAAATCCTAAACAATAAATCTCAAACCCTAAACCCCAAACATTAAACGCTAAACCTTAAACCATAAACCTTTAACTGTAAATCATAAACCCTATACCTTACACCCTAAAACCTTACACCTTAAACCTTGTACCATAAACCCTAAACGCTAGTCTCGAACAATGAACCATGAATCCTAAACCCTAAAACATAAAACAAAAACCCTTAACCCTAAATTCTCAACCCCAAACCCAAAACCCTAAACCCTAAACCGTAAATCATAAACCCTTACCTCTAAATCTTAAGCGTACACAATAAACCCAAAACCCTAAGCACTAAACCTAAAGCCCTAAAACCCAAACTTGAAATGCTAAATCCCAAACCATAAATTGTTAACAATAAATCATAAACCCTAAACCTTAAACACTATACCCATAAACCCTAAATCCCAAACCCTAAATCCTAAACCTTAAAACTTAAAAATTAAACCTTAAACACTAAACCCTACATCCTAAACCGTAGAAACTAAACCCTAACCCCAAATTCTAAAATCCAAGACTTCAAACCCTAAACTCCAAACACTAATCACTAAATCCCAAACCCCTAATTCTAAACACTAAACCTCAAACACTAAACTATGCTTTATACCCTTAATACTATGACTATACCCTAAACTTTGAATAGTAAACCCCAATCCCAAAATTTAAAATCCTAGATCCTAAATCCTAGACAGGAAACCCTAAACGCTAACTACTAAGCCTTAAATCTGAAACCCTAAATCTGAAATCCTAAACCCTAAATTTTAAACCCTAAATCCTAAATCTTAAACCCTAAATCCTTAACTCTAAATCTCAAACCCTAAATCCTAAACCCTAAATCATAAACCTTAAACCTTAAACCCTAAATCCTAAACACTAAACCACAAACACACAAACCTATACTCTATACCCTAAACCTTAAACCTATCCCAAAATTCTAAATGCTAATCCCAAACCATGAATGAAGCGTAAACACTAAACCCTAAATCCTAAATACTAAACACTAAATCCAAAATCCAAAATCCTTAACCCCTAATTCCCAAACTCCAAATCCTAAACCTCAAACCATAAACTCTATACCTTCAAACCAATAACCTAGACCCAAAATCCTAAAATCTAAGCCTTAAATCCAAAACCCTACACCTTAATCATAAACCCTAAACTCTAAATCCTAAGCGTACACCATAAACCCAAAACCCTAAGCACTAAACCTAAAGCCCTAAAACCCAAACTTGAAAGGCTAAACCGTAAACCATAAATTGTTAACAATAAATCATAAACCCTAAACCTTAAACACTATACCCTGAACCCCAAACCTCAAACCCTGAACCCAAACTCTGAACCTAAACACGTATACCAATACCCAAAATAAAAAACCTTAAACCCTAAATTTTATACCTGAAACCCTAAAGTTCAAGCCATAAACCCTAAATCTTAAACCTTAAACCCCAAATCCTAAACTTAAAAAACAAGATCCTAAATGTTAAACCTCAATTCTTAAACACTAAACACTAAATCTTAAATACCAAACACTAAATCTTAAATACCAAACCCTAAATCCTAAACACTAAACCACAAACACACAAACCTATGCTCTATACCCTAAATCTTAAACTTATCCCAAAATTTTAAATGCTAATCCCAAACCATGAATAAAGCCTAAACACTAAACCCTAAATCCTATATACTAAACACTAAATCCAAAATCCTAAATCCTTAACCCCTAATTCCCAAACTGCAAATCCTAAACCTTAAACTCTAAACTCTATACCTTCAAACCAATAACCTAGAACCAAAATCCTAAAATCTAAGCCTTAAATCCAAAACCCTAAACCTTAATCACAAACCCTAAACTCTAAATCCTTAGCCTAGACCATAAACCCTAAACCCTAAATTGTAAAACTTAAACCCTAAACCACAAACGTGAAACGCTAAACCCTAAATCATAAACCCTTAACTCTAGATAGAGAACACTAAAACAAAAACCCTACCCCAAATCATAAACTTGAAACTTTAAACCATAAACCCTATATCTAAACCTTAAACAATAAACCTTAAACCCTAAAATTTTAAACCTAAACCTTTAACCCCTAAATCCTACACCCTAAACCTCAAACCCTAACCTCTAAACACTAATCGTTAAATCCAAAACAACCAATCCAAAACTCTAAACCTCAAACAGTAAACTATGCTCTATACCCTATATCCTATACCCTATATCCTAAACCCTAAACCATAAACGCCAAACCCTAAATTTTAAATCCTAGATCCTAAATCCTAGACATCAGACCATAAATGCTAACTACTAAACCTTAAATCCTAAATCCTAAATACGAAACCCTAAACCCTAAATCTCAAACCCTAAATCCCAAACCCTAAATCCCAAACCCTAAATCTCAAACCCTAAATCCTAAACCCTAAATCCCAATCCCTAAATCCTAAACCTTAAAACTTAAACATTAAACCCTAAACCCTAAACCCAAAACCTTACATCCTAAACCGTAGAAACTAAACCCTAACCCCAAATTCTAAAATCCAAGACTTCAAACCCTAAACTCCAAACACTAATCACTAAATCCCAAACCCCTAATCCTAAACACTAAACCTCAAACACTAAACTATGCTTTATACCCTTAATCCTATGACTATACCCTAAACCTTGAATAGTAAACCCCAAACCCAGAATTTAAAATCCTAGATCCTAAATCCTAGACATGAAACCCTAAACACTAACTACTAAGCCTTAAATCTGAAACCCTAAATCCTAAACCCTAAATCTGAAACCCTAAATCCTAAACCCGATATTCCAAACCGTAAATCATAAACCTTAAACCTTAAACCCTAAACGCTACACCCTAAACTCAGAAAACTAAACCCTAACCCTAATATCTTAAACCCTAGACCTCAAACCCTTACCTCTAAACACTAATCACTAAATTCCAAACCCCGAATACTAAACCCTAAACATCAAACACTAAACTGTGCTCTATACCCTTAACCATATCCCCTATACCCAAATCCCTAAACAATAAACCCCAAATTCTAAATTTAAAATCCTAAATCATAAATCCTAGACATCAAACCCTAAACTCAAAATCCTAAACACTAAATCTAAAACCCTAAACCCCAAACACTAAACCCTATTCACAATACCATAAACCCTACACTTTAAGCCTAAAACACTAATCCTTAAATCTCAAACCCCCAATCCAAAACACTGAACATCAAACAGTAACCCCTAAACCCTAAAACCTATAACCTATACCCTAGACCCTATAACCAACACCCTAAACCCTATAACCTATATCCTAAACCCTCAACCATAAACACCAAATCTTAAATTTAAAATCCTAGATCCTAAATCCTAGACATCAAACCATAAATACTAACTACTAAACCTGTAATCCTAAACCCTAAATGCAAAACCCTAAATCCGAAACCCTAAACCCTAAATCCTAAACCCTAAATCTCAAACCCCAAAATCCTAAACCCTAAATCATAAATCTTAAAACTTAAAACTTAAAATTTAAACCCTAAATCCTAAACCCTACACCCTAACCGTAAAAACTAAACCCTAACCCCAAATTCTAAAATCCTAGACTTTAAACCCTAAACTCTAAACACTAATCACTAATTCCCAAACCCCTAATCCTAAACACTAAACTATGCTTTATACCCTTAATCATATGATCTATACCCTAAACCTTAAATAGTAAACCCCAAACCCCAAATTTAAAATCTTAAATCCTAAATCCTAGACATCAAACCCTAAACACTAACTACTAAGCCATAAATCTGAAACCCTAATTCTGAAATCCTAAATCCTAAATCTTAAACCCTAAATCTTAAACCTTAAATCTCAAACCCTAAACCCCAAACATTAAAAACGCTGAACCTTAAACCATAAACCTTTAACTGTCAATCATAAACCCTAAACCTTACACCCTAAAACCTTACACCTTAAACCTTGTACCATAAACCCTAAACGCTAGACCCGAACAATGAACCATGAATCCTAAACCCTAAAACATAAAACAAAAACCCTTAACCCTAAATTCTAATCCCCAAACCCAAAACCCTAAACCGTAAATCATAAACCCTTAACTCTAAATCCTAAGCGTACACAATAAACCCAAAACCCTAAGAACTAAACCTAATGCCCTAAAACCCAAACTTGAAACGCTAAAACCCAAACCATAAATTGTTAACAATAAATCATAAACCCTAAACCTTAAACACTATACCCTGAACCCCAAACCTCAAACCCTGAACCCCAAACCTCAAACCCTGAACCCAAACTCTGAACCTAAACCATGAAACCCATACCCTAAGCCATAAACCTTAAACCCTAACTTTTATACCTGAAACCATTAAATTCAAGCCGTAAACCATAAATCTTAAACTTTAAACCCCAAATCCTAAACTTAAAAAACTAGATCCTAAATGTTAGACCTTAATTCTTAAACACTAAACACTAAATCTTAAATACCAAACCCTAACCTCAAAACACTAATCCTTAAATCTCAAACCCCCAATCCAAAACATTGAACATCAAACAGTAAACCCTAAACCCTAAAACCTATAACCTATACCCTAGACCCTATAACCTATACCCTAAACCATAAAAACCAAATCCTAAATTTAAAATCCTAGATCCTAAATCCTAGACATCAAACCATAAATACTAACTACTAAACCTGAAATCCTAAACCCTAAATGCAAAACCCTAAATCCGAAACCCTAAACCCAAAATCCTAAACCCTAAATCTCAAACCCCAAAATCCTAAACCCTAAATCCTCAACCCTACACCCTAACCGTAAACACCAAACCCTAACCCCAAATTCTAAAATCCTAGACTTTCAACCCTAAACTCTAAACACTAATCACTAATTCCCAAACCCCTAATCCTAAACCCCTAATCCTAAACACTAAACTATGCTTTATACCCTTAATCATATGATCTATACCCTAAACCTTAAATAGTTAACCCCAAACCCCAAATTTAAAATCCTAAATCCTAAATCCTAGACATCAAACCCGAAACACTAACTACTAAGCCATAAATCTGAAACCCTAATTCTGAAATCCTAAATCCTAAATCTTAAACCCTAAATCCTAAACCTTAAATCTCAAACCCTAAACCCCAAACATTAAAAACGCTGAACCTTAAACCATAAACCTTTAACTGTCAATCATAAACCCTAAACCTTAAACACTATACCCTGAACCCCAAACCTCAAACCCTGAACCCAAACTCTGAACCTAAACCATGAAACCAATACCCTAAGCCATAAACCTTAAACCCTAACTTTTATACCTGAAACCCTAAAATGCAAGCCGTAAACCATAAATCTTAAACTTTAAACCCCAAATCCTAAACTTAAAACACTAGATCCTAAATGTTAGACCTCAATTCTTAAACACTAAACACTAAATCTTAAATACCAAACCCTAACCTCAAAATACTAATCCTTAAATCTCAAACCCCCAATCCAAAACACTGAACGTCAAACAGTAACCCCTAAACCCTAAAACCTATAACCTATACCCTAGACCCTATAACCTATACCCTAAACCCTATAACCTATATCCTAAACCCTAAACCATAAACACCAAATCCTAAATTTAAAATCCTAGATCCTAAATCCTAGACATCAAACCATAAATACTAACTACTAAACCTGAAATCCTAAACTCTAAATCCAAAACCCTAAATCCGAAACCCTGAACCCAAAATCCTAAACCCTAAATCTTAAACCCTAAAATCCTAAACCCTAAATCCTCAACCCTACACCATAACCGTAAAAACTAAACCCTAACCCCAAATTTTAAAATCCTAGACTTGAAACCCTAAACTCTAAACACTAATCACTAATTCCCAAACCCCTAATCCTAAACTCTAAATCTCAAACACTAAACTATGCTTTTATACCCTGAATCCTATGATCTACACCCTACACCTTAAATAGTAAACCACAAACCCTAAATTTAAAATCTTCAATCCTAAATCCTAGAAATCAAACCCTAAACACTAACTACTAAGCCATAAATCTGAAACCCTAATTCTGAAATCCTAAATCCTAAATCTTAAACCCTAAATCCTAAACCTTAAATCTCAAACCCTAAACCCCAAACATTAAAAACGCTGAACCTTAAACCAAAAACCTTTAACTGTCAATCATAAACCCTTAACCTTACACCCTAAAACCATCTTAAACCTTGGACCATAAACCCTAAACGCTAGTCCCGAACAATGAACCATGAATCCTAAACCCTAAAACATAAAACAAAAACCCTTAACCCTAAATTCTAAGCCACAAACCCAAAACCCTAAACCGTAAATCATAACCCCTTAACTCTAAATCCTAAGCGTACACAATAAACCCAAAACCCTAAGCAATAAACCTAATGCCCTAAAACCCAAACTTGAAACGCTAAACCCCAAACCATAAATTGTTAACAATAAATCATAAACCCTTAACCTTAAACACTATACCCTGAACCCCAAACCTCAAACCCTGAATCCAAACTTTAAAACCCAAATCCTAAACTTAAAAAAATAGATCCTAAATGTTAGACCTCAATTCTTAAACACTAAACAGTAAATCTTAAATACCAAACCCTAACCTCAAAACACTAATCCTTAAATCTCAAACCCCCAATCCAAAACACTGAACATCAAACAGTAAACCCTAAACCCTAAAACCTATAACATATACCCTAGACCCTATAACCTATACCCTAAACCCTATAACCTATATCCTAAACCCTAAACCATAAACACCAAATCCTAAATTTAAAATCCTAGATCCTAAGTCCTAGACATCAAACCATAAATACTAACTACTAAACCTGAAATCCTAAACCCTAACTGCAAAACCCAAAATCCGAAACCCTAAACCCAAAATCCTAAACCCTAAATCTCAAACCCCAAAATCCTAAACCCTAAATCCTAAATCTTAAAACTTAAAACTTAAAATTTAAACCCTAAATCCTAAACCCTACACCCTAACCGTAAAAACTAAACCCTAACCCCAAATTCTAAAATCCTAGACTTTAAACCCTAAACTCTAAACACTAATCACTAATTCCCAAACCCCTAATCCTAAACACTAAACTATGCTTTATACCCTTAATCATATGATATATACCCTAAACCTTAAATAGTAAACCCCAAACCCCAAATTTAAAATCTTAAATCCTAAATCCTAGACATCAAACCCTAAACACTAACTACTAAGCCATAAATCTAAAACCCTAATTCTGATATCCTAAATCCTAAATCTTAAACACTAAATCCTAAACCTTAAATCTCAAACTCTAAACCCAAAACATTAAAAACGCTGAACCTTAAACCATAAACCTTTAACTGTCAATCATAAACCCTAAACCTTACACCCTAAAACCTTACACCTTAAACCTTGTACCATAAACCCTAAACGCTAGACCCGAACAATGAACCATGAATCCTAAACCCTAAAACATAAAACAAAAACCCTTAACCCTAAATTCTAAGCCCCAAACCCAAAACCCTAAACCGTAAATCATAAACCCTTAACTCTAAATCCTAAGCGTAGACAATAAACCCAAAACCCTAAGCACTAAACCTAAAGCCCTAAAACCCAAACTTGAAACGCTAAACCCCAAACCATAAATTGTTAACAATAAATCATAAACCCTAAACCTTAAACACTATACCCTGAACCCCAAACCTCAAACCCTGAACCCAAACTCTGAACCTAAACACGTATACCAATACCCAAAATAAAAAACCTTAAACCCTAAAACCTATAACATATACCCTAGACCCTATAACCTATACCCTAAACCCTATAACCTATATCCTAAACCCTAAACCACAAACACCAAATCCTAAATTTAAAATCCTAGATCCTAAATCCTAGACATCAAACCATAAACACTAACTACTAAACCTGAAATCCTAAACTCTAAATCCAAAACCCTAAATACGAAACCATAAACCCAAAATCCTAAACCCTAAATCTCAAACCCCAAAATCCTAAACCCAAAATCCTAAATCTTAAAACATAAAACTTAAAACATAAAACTTAAAACTTAAACCCTAAATCCTAAACCCTACACCCTAACCGTAAAAACTAAACCCTAACCCCCAATTCTAAAATCCTAGACTTTAAACCCTAAACTCTAAACACTAATCATTAATTCCCAAACCCCTAATCCTAAACTCTAAATCTCAAACACTAAACTATGCTTTACACCCTTAATCCTATGATCTACACCCTAAACCTTAAATAGTAAACCCCAAACCCCAAATTTAAAATCCTAAATCCTAAATCCTAGACATCAAACCCTAAACACTAACTACTAAGCCATAAATCTGAAACCCAAATTCTGAAATCCTAAACCCTAAACCCTAAATCCGAAACCATAAACCCAAAATCCTAAACCCTAAATCTCAAACCCCAAAATCCTAAACCCAAAATCCTAAATCTTAAAACATAAAACTTAAAACTTAAACCCTAAATCCTAAACCCTACACCCTAACCGTAAAAACTTAACCCTAACCCCCAATTCTAAAATCCTAGACTTTAAACCCTAAACTCTAAACACTAATCACTAATTCCCAAACCCCTAATCCTAAACTCTAAATCTCAAACACTAAACTATGCTTTATACCCTTAATCCTATGATATATACCCTAAACCTTAAATAGTAAACCCCAAACCCCAAATTTAAAATCCTAAATCGTAAATCCTAGACATCAAACCCTAAACACCAACTACTAAGCCATAAATCTGAAACCCTAATTCTGAAATCCTATATCCTAAATCTTAAACCCTAAATCCTAAACCTTAAATCTCAAACCCTAAACCCCAAACATTAAACGCTAAACCTTAAACCATAAACCTTTAACTGTAAATCATAAACCCTATACCTTACACCCTAAAACCTTACACCTTAAACCTTGTACCATAAACCCTAAATGCTAGTCCCGAACAATGAACCATGAATCCTAAACCCTAAAACATAAAACAAAAACCCTTAACCCTAAATTCTCAACCCCAAACCCAAAACCCTAAACCCTAAACCGTAAATCATAAATCCTTACCTCTAAATCTTAAGCGTACACAATAAACCCAAAACCCTAAGCACTAAACCTAAAGCCCTAAAACCCAAACTTGAAATGCTAAAGCCCAAACCATAAATTGTTAACAATAAATCATAAACCCTAAACCTTAAACACTATACCCATAAACCCTAAATCCCAAACCCTAAATCCTAAACCTTAAAACTTAAAAATTAAACCTTAAACACTAAACCCTACATCCTAAACCGTAGAAACTAAACCCTAACCCCAAATTCTAAAATCCAAGACTTCAAACCCTAAACTCCAAACACTAATCACTAAATCCCAAACCCCTAATCCTAAACTCTAAACCTCAAACACTAAACTATGCTTTATACCCTTAATACTATGACTATACCCTAAACTTTGAATAGTAAACCCCAATCCCAAAATTTAAAATCCTAGATCCGAAATCCTAGACATGAAACCCTAAACGCTAACTACTAAGCCTTAAATCTGAAACCCTAAATCTGAAATCCTAAACCCTAAATTTTAAACCCTAAATCCTAAATCTTAAACCCTAAATCCTTAACTCTAAATCTCAAACCCTAAATCCTAAACCCTAAATCATAAACCTTAAACCTTAAACCCTAAATCCTAAACACTAAACCACAAACACACAAACCTATACTCTATACCCTAAACCTTAAACCTATCCCAAAATTCTAAATGCTAATCCCAAACCATGAATAAAGCGTAAACACTAAACCCTAAATCCTAAATACTAAACACTAAATCCAAAATCCAAAATCCTTAACCCCTAATTCCCAAACTCCAAATCCTAAACCTCAAACCATAAACTCTATACCTTCAAACCAATAACCTAGACCCAAAATCCTAAAATCTAAGCCTTAAATCCAAAACCCTACACCTTAATCATAAACCCTAAACTCTAAATCCTAAGCGTACACCATAAACCCAAAACCCTAAGCACTAAACCTAAAGCCCTAAAACCCAAACTTGAAAGGCTAAACCCCAAACCATAAATTGTTAACAATAAATCATAAACCCTAAACCTTAAACACTATACCCTGAACCCCAAACCTCAAACCCTGAACCCAAACTCTGAACCTAAACACGTATACCAATACCCAAAATAAAAAACCTTAAACCCTAAATTTTATACCTGAAACCCTAAAGTTCAAGCCATAAACCCTAAATCTTAAACGTTAAACCCCAAATCCTAAACTTAAAAAACAAGATCCTAAATGTTAAACCTCAATTCTTAAACACTAAACACTAAATCTTAAATACCAAACACTAAATCTTAAATACCAAACCCTAAATCCTAAACACTAAACCACAAACACACAAACCTATGCTCTATACCCTAAATCTTAAACTTATCCCAAAATTTTAAATGCTAATCCCAAACCATGAATAAAGCCTAAACACTAAACCCTAAATCCTATATACTAAACACTAAATCCAAAATCCTAAATCCTTAACCCCTAATTCCCAAACTGCAAATCCTAAACCTTAAACCCTAAACTCTATACCTTCAAACCAATAACCTAGAACCAAAATCCTAAAATCTAAGCCTTAAATCCAAAACCCTAAACCTTAATCACAAACCCTAAACTCTAAATCCTTAGCCTAGACCATAAACCCTAAACCCTAAATTGTAAAACTTAAACCCTAAACCACAAACGTGAAACGCTAAACCCTAAATCATAAACCCTTAACTCTAGATAGAGAACACTAAAACAAAAACCCTACCCCAAATCATAAACTTGAAACTTTAAACCATAAACCCTATATCTAAACCTTAAACAATAAACCTTAAACCCTAAACTTTAAAACCTAAACCTTTAACCCCTAAATCCTACACCCTAAACCTCAAACCCTAACCTCTAAACACTAATCGTTAAATCCAAAACAACCAATCCAAAACTCTAAACCTCAAACAGTAAACTATGCTCTATACCCTAAACCCTATACCCTATATCCTAAACCCCAAACCATAAACGCCAAACCCTAAATTTAAAATCCTAGATCCTAAATCCTAGACATCAGACCATAAACACTAACTACTAAACCTTAAATCCTAAATCCTAAATACGAAACCCTAAACCCTAAATCTCAAACCCTAAATCCTAAACCCTAAATCCCAAACCCTAAATCTCAAACCCTAAATCCTAAACCCTAAATCCCAATCCCTAAATCCTAAACCTTAAAACTTAAACATTAAACCCTAAACCCTAAACCCTAAACCTTACATCCTAAACCGTAGAAACTAAACCCTAACCCCAAATTCTAAAATCCAAGACTTCAAACCCTAAACTCCAAACACTAATCACTAAATCCCAAACCCCTAATCCTAAACACTAAACCTCAAACACTAAACTATGCTTTATACCCTTAATCCTATGACTATACCCTAAACCTTGAATAGTAAACCCCAAACCCAGAATTTAAAATCCTAGATCCTAAATCCTAGACATGAAACCCTAAACACTAACTACTAAGCCTTAAATCTGAAACCCTAAATCCTAAACCCTAAATCTGAAACCCTAAATCCTAAACCCGATATTCCAAACCGTAAATCATAAACCTTAAACCTTAAACCCTAAACGCTACACCCTAAACTCAGAAAACTAAACCCTAACCCTAATATCTTAAACCCTAGACCTCAAACCCTTACCTCTAAACACTAATCACTAAATTCCAAACCCCAAATACTAAACCCTAAACATCAAACACTAAACTGTGCTCTATACCCTTAACCATATCCCCTATACCCAAATCCCTAAACAATAAACCCCAAATTCTAAATTTAAAATCCTAAATCATAAATCCTAGACATCAAACCCTAAACTCAAAATCCTAAACACTAAATCTAAAACCCTAAACCCCAAACACTAAACCCTATTCACAGTACCATAAACCCTACACTTTAAGCCTAAAAGACTAATCCTTAAATCTTAAACCCTAAATAATATCATTTTAAAACAAAACCCTTAAACACTAATCCTTAAACCCAAAACGTTAAACTCAAAACCCAAAAACCATATACCCAAAACCATAAAACTTAAACCCTAAACACTAAACCCAAAATCCTAAATCCCAAATACTAAATCCTAAATCCTATATGCTTAACATGGAACCCTAAATCCTAAATCCTATATCCTTAACCTGGAACACTAAATCCTAAACCCCAAATTCAAAACCCTAAAACGTAAACCCTAAAACCTAAATCCTAAACCCTTACCATTAAACTCTAAGCAATAAATCATAAACCCTAAATACGAAACATTTAACCCCGAATCCTAAACCCAAAACCATAACCTTAAACATTAAACCCTTAATCCTAAATAAAAAATCCTAAACCTTAACCTCTAAACGCAGAACCCTGAACCTTGAACCCTAAACCCTGAACCTTGAATCCTAAACCTTGAACCCCAAACCTTAAACACTAAATCCTAAACCATAAACCCTAAGCTCTAAAACCTAAATCCTAAACCCTAAAAGCTAAACCCTAAAACCCAAATCTTTAATATAAAATCCTAGATCCTAAATCCAAGACCTCAAACCATAAACAATAAATACTTAACCCTAATACCTAAACACTAAACCCTATTCACTTTACCCTAAACCATACACCATAAGCCCAAAACTCTAAACCCTAAATCCTAAACCCTAAACCCTAAACACTAATCCCTATTCACTTTACCTTAAATCATACACCCTAACGCCTAAACCCTAAACCTAAAACCCTAAACCCTAAACCTAAAACCCTAAACCCTAAACCTTAAACCCTAAACCCTTAAACCTAATACCTAAACCCAAGACGTTATACTCAAACCCAAATACCCTATACCCAAAACCAATAACCCTTAAACCTAAATTCTAAACCAAAAATCCAAGATCTCAAATACTAAATCCTAAAGCGTAAACCCTAAGCTCTAAAACCTAAATCCTAAACCCTAAAAGCTAAACCCTAAAACCCAAACTTTAATATAAAATCCTAGATCCTAAATCCAAGACCTCAAACCATAAACAATAAATACTTAACCCTAATACCTAAACACTAAACCCTATTCACTTTACCCTAAACCATACACCAGAAGCCCAAAACTCTAAACTCTAAACCTTAAACTTTAAACCGTAAACCCTTAAACTTTAAACCGTAAACACTTAACCTTAAACTATTAACCATTAACCCTAATCCTTAACTCAAAACGTTAAACTTTAAATAAAAAATCATAAACAAAAAACCGTACACCTTAAACCTAAACACTAAATCCGAAATCATAATTCCAATACCTTAAACCCTAAACCCAAAACCGTGAACCCCGAACCCTAATCTCTAATTCTTGAATCCTAAACCCTAAATCCTAAACCCTAAATCGTAAACCCTAAACTCTAAATCTTATACCCAAAGTCCTAAAACCTAAACATTCAAACCCAAATCCTAGATCTTATATCTTAAACCCCAAACCCTAAACTCTAAACATTAAACCCTCAATTCTAAACCCTAAATCCTAAAACCTAAACACTAATCCCTATTCACTTTACCTTAAATCATACACCCTAACGCCTAAACCCTAAACCTTAAACCCTAAACTCTTAAACCTAATACCTAAACCCAAGACGTTATACTCAAACCCAAATACCCTATACCCAAAACCAATAACCCTAAAACCTAAATTCTAAACCAAAAATCCAAGATCCAAAACACTAATTCCTAAATCTTAAATCCTAAATCCTTAAACCAAAAACCTAAACCTTTAACCCTAAACTCTAAGCCCAAAACCCTAAACTGTAAACCCTAAACCCCAAACCAAAAACCGTAAACTATAAATCCTAAGTGCACCCCATAAATCTTGAACCCTAAACGCTAAACCTTAAACCCTAAATCCCAAACCTGAAACACTAAACCACAAAACACAAACCTATGCTCTATACCCTAAACCTTAAACCTATCCCAAAATCCTAAATGCTAATCCCAAACTATGACCAATGAATCTGAAACACTAAACAATGAACAATAAACCCAACACCATAAACACTAAACCCTAAACCGCACGCAATCCCTAAACCCTAAATCCTTAACTCTACACCCTAAACCTAATACGTTAAATCCTAAATCCAAATACCTTGAACTCAAAAACAAAAATGCTAAACCTTAAAGCCTAAACACTAAATATTAAATCCTAAATACTAAACACTAAATCCAAAATCCTAAATCCTTAGCCCTTAATTCCCAAACTCCAAATCCTAAAGCTTAAAACTTAAACTCTATACCTTAAAACCAATAATCTAGACCCTAAACCCGAAAATCTAAGCCTTAAACCCTAAACCTTTAACCTTCTTAATCATAAACAATAAACTCTAAATCCTTAGCCTAGACCATAAATCCTAAACCCTAAATTATAAAACTTAAACCCTAAACAACAAACTTGAAACCCTAAACCCTAAATCATAAACCCTTAACTCTAGATAAAGAACACTAAAACAAAAACCCTATCTCCAAATCATAAACTTTAAACCTTAAATCATAAACCCCTATATCTAAAATTTAAACAATTAAATTTAAACCCTAAACCCTAAACCCTAAACCCTAAACCCAAAATCCTAAACCCTAAATCCTCAACCCTACACCCTAACCGTAAAAACTAAACCCTAACCCCAAATTCTAAAATCCTAGACTTTAAACCCTAAACTCTAAACACTAATCACTAATTCCCAAACCCCTAATCCTAAACCCCTAATCCTAAACACTAAACTATGCTTTATACCCTTAATCATATGATCTATACCCTAAACCTTAAATAGTTAACCCCAAACCCCAAATTTAAAATCCTAAATCCTAAATCCTAGACATCAAACCCTAAACACTAACTACTAAGCCATAAATCTGAAACCCTAATTCTGAAATCCTAAATCCTAAATCTTAAACCCTAAATCCTAAACCTTAAATCTCAAACCCTAAACCCCAAACATTAAAAACGTTGAACCTTAAACCATAAACCTTTAACTGTCAATCATAAACCCTAAACCTTACACCCTAAAACCTTACACCTTAAACCTTGTACCATAAACCCTAAACGCTAGACCCGAACAATGAACCATGAATCCTAAACCCTAAAACATAAAACAAAAACCCTTAACCCTAAATTCTAAGCCCCAAACCCAAAACCCTAAACCGTAAATCATAAACCCTTAACTCTAAATCCTAAGCGTACACAATAAACCCAAAACCCTAAGCACTAAACCTAATGCCCTAAAACCCAAACTTGAAACGCTAAACCCCAAACCATAAATTGTTAACAATAAATCATAAACCCTAAACCTTAAACACTATACCCTGAACCCCAAACCTCAAACCCTGAACCCAAACTCTGAACCTAAACCATGAAACCAATACCCTAAGCCTAAAACCTTAAACCCTAACTTTTATACCTGAAACCCTAAAATGCAAGCCGTAAACCATAAATCTTAAACTTTAAACCCCAAATCCTAAACATAAAAAACTAGATCCTAAATGTTAGCCCTCAATTCTTAAACACTAAACACTAAATCTTAAATAGCAAACCCTAACCTCAAAACACTAATCCTTAAATCTCAAACCCCCAATCCAAAACACTAAACATCAAAAAGTAACCCCTAAACCCTAAAACCTATAACCTATACCCTAGACCCTATAACCTATACTCTAAACCCTGTAACCTATATCCTAAACCCTAAACCATAAACACCAAATCCTAAATTTAAAATCCTAGATCCTAAATCCTAGACATCAAACCATAAATACTAACTACTAAACCTGAATTCCTAAACTCTAAATCCAAAACCCTAAATCCGAAACCCTGAACCCAAAATCCTAAACCCTAAATCTCAAACCCCAAAATCCTAAACCCCAAATCCTCAACCTTACAGCCTAACCGTAAAAACTAAACCCTAACCCCAAATTCTAAAATCCTAGACTTTAAACCCTAAACTCTAAACACTAATCACTATTTCCCAAACCCCTAACCCTAAACACTAACTACTAAGCCATAAATCCGAAACCCTAATTCTGAAATCCTAAATCCTAAATCTTAAACCCTAAATCCTAAACCTTAAATCTCAAACCCTAAACCCCAAACATTAAAAACGCTGAACCTTAAACCAAAAACCTTTAACTGTCAATCATAAACCCTAAACCTTACACCCTAAAACCATATTAAACCTTGGACCATAAACCCTAAACGCTAGTCCCGAACAATGAACCATGAATCCTAAACCCTAAAACATAAAACAAAAACCCTTAACCCTAAATTCTAAGCCACAAACCCAAAACCCTAAACCGTAAATCATAAACCCTTAACTCTAAATCCTAAGCGTACACAATAAACCCAAAACCCTAAGCACTAAACCTAATGCCCTAAAACCCAAACTTGAAACGCTAAACCCCAGACCATAAATTGTTAACAGTAAATCATAAACCCTAAACCTTAAACACTATACCCTGAACCACAAACCTCAAACCCTGAACCCAAACTCTGAACCTAAACCATGAAACCAATACCCTAAGTCATAAACCTTAAACCCTAACTTTTATACCTGAAACCCTAAAATTCAAGCCGTAAACCATAAATCTTAAACTTTAAACCCCAAATCCTAAACTTACAAAACTAGATCCTAAATCTTAGCCCTCAATTCTTAAACACTAAACACTAAATCTTAAATAGCAAACCCTAACCTCAAAACACTAATCCTTAAATCTCAAACCCCCAATCCAAAACACTGAACCTCAAACAGTAAACCGTAAACCCTATAACCTATACTCTAAACCCTATAACCTTTACCCTAAACCCTAAACCATAAACACCAAATCCTAAATTTAAAATCCTAGATCCTAAATCCTAGACATCAAACCATAAATACTAACTACTAAACCTGAAATCCTAAACCCTAAATGCAAAACCCTAAATCCGAAACCCTAAACCCAAAATCCTAAACCCTAAATCTCAAACCCCAAAATCCTAAACCCTAAATCCTAAATCTTAAAACATAAAACTTAAAATTTGAACCCTAAATCCTAAACCCTACACCCTAACCGTAAAAACTAAACCCTAACCCCAAATTCTAAAATCCTAGACTTTAAACCCTAAACTCTAAACACTAATCACTAATTCTTAAACCCCTAATCCTAAACACTAAACTATGCTTTATACCCTTAATCATATGATCTATACCCTAAACCTTAAATAGTAAACCCCAAACCCCAAATTTAAAATCTTAAATCCTAAATCCTAGACATCAAACCCTAAACACTAACTACTAAGCCATAAATCTGAAACCCTAATTCTGAAATCCTAAATCCTAAATCTTAAACCCTAAATCCTAAACCTTAAATCTCAAACCCTAAACCCCAAACATTAAAAACGCTGAACCTTAAACCATAAACCTTTAACTGTCAATCATAAACCCTAAACCTTACACCCTAAAACCTTACACCTTAAACCTTGTACCATAAACCCTAAACGCTAGACCCGAACAATGAACCATGAATCCTAAACCCTAAAACATAAAACAAAAACCCTTAACCCTAAATTCTAAGCCCCAAACCCAAAACCCTAAACCGTAAATCATAAACCCTTAACTCTAAATCCTAAGCGTACACAATAAACCCAAAACCCTAAGCACTAAACCTAATGCCCTAAAACCCAAACTTGAAACGCTAAACCCCAAACCATAAATTGTTAACAATAAATCATAAACCCTAAACCTTAAACACTATACCCTGAACCCCAAACCTCAAACCCTGAACCCAAAACCTCAAACCCTGAACCCCAAACCTCAAACCCTGAACCCAAACTCTGAACCTAAACCATGAAACCAATACCCTAAGCCATAAACCTTAAACCCTAACTTTTATACCTGAAACCCTAAAATTCAAGCCGTAAACCATAAATCTTAAACTTTAAACCCCAAATCCTAAACTTGAAAAACTAGATCCTAAATGTTAGACCTCAATTCTTAAACACTAAACACTAAATCTTAAATACCAAACCCTAACCTCAAAACACTAATCCTTAAATCTCAAACCCCCAATCCAAAACACTGAACATCAAACAGTAAACCCTAAACCCTAAAACCTATAACCTATACCCTAGATCCTAAATCCTAGACATCAAACCATAAATACTAACTACTAAACCTGAAATCCTAAACCCTAAATGCAAAACCCTAAATCCGAAACCCTAAACCCAAAACCCTAAACCCAAAATCCTAAACCCTAAATCCTCAACCCTACACCCTAACCGTAAAAACTAAACCCTAACCCCAAATTCTAAATTCCTAGACTTTAAACCCTAAACTCTAAACACTAATCACTAATTCCCAAACCCCTAATCCTAAACTCTAAATCTCAAACACTAAACTATGCTTTATACCCTTAATCCTATGATCTACACCCTAAACCTTAAATAGTAAACCCCAAACCCCAAATTTAAAATCCTAAATCCTAAATCCTAGACATCAAACCCTAAACACTAACTACTAAGCCATAAATCTGAAACCCTAATTCTGAAATCCTAAATCCTAAATCTTAAACCCTAAATCCTAAACCTTAAATCTCAAACCCTAAACCCCAAACATTAAACCCTAAACCTTAAACCATAAACCTTTAACTGTAAATCATAAACCCTATACCTTACACCCTAAAACCTTACACCTTAAACCTTGTACCATAAACCCTAAACGCTAGTCCCGAACAATGAACCATGAATCCTAAACCCTAAAACATAAAACAAAAACCCTTAACCCTAAATTCTAAGCCCCAAACCCAAAACCCTAAACCGTAAATCATAAACCCTTAACTCTAAATCCTAAGCGTAGACAATAAACCCAAAACCCTAAGCACTAAACCTAAAGCCCTAAAACCCAAACTTGAAACGCTAAACCCCAAACCATAAATTGTTAACAATAAATCATAAACCCTAAACCTTAAACACTATACCCTGAACCCGAAACCTCAAACCCTGAACCCAAACTCTGAACCTAAACACGTATACCAATACCCAAAATAAAAAACCATAAACCCTAAAACCTATAACATATACCCTAGACCCTATAACCTATACCCTAAACCCTATAACCTATATCCTAAACCCTAAACCATAAACACCAAATCCTAAATTTAAAATCCTAGATCCTAAATCCTAGACATCAAACCATAAATACTAACTACTAAACCTGAAATCCTAAACTCTAAATCCAAAACCCTAAATCCGAAACCATAAACAAAAAATCCTAAACCCTAAATCTCAAACCCCAAAATCCTAAACCCTAAATCCTAAATCTTAAAACTTAAAACTTAAAACTTAAAACTTAAACCCTAAATCCTAAACCCTACACCCTAACCGTAAAAACTAAACCCTAACCCCAAATTCTAAAATCCTAGACTTTAAACCCTAAACTCTAAACACTAATCACTAATTCCCAAACCCCTAATCCTAAACTCTAAATCTCAAACACTAAACTATGCTTTACACCCTTAATCCTATGATCTACACCCTAAACCTTAAATAGTAAACCCCAAACCCCAAATTTAAAATCCTAAATCCTAAATCCTAGACATCAAACCCTAAACACTAACTACTAAGCCATAAATCTGAAACCCTAATTCTGAAATCCTAAACCCTAAACTCTAAATCCGAAACCATAAACCCAAAATCCTAAACCCTAAATCTCAAACCCCAAAATCCTAAACCCAAAATCCTAAATCTTAAAACTTAAAACTTAAAACATAAAACTTAAAACTTAAACCCTAAATCCTAAACCCTACACCCTAACCGTAAAAACTAAACCCTAACCCCCAATTCTAAAATCCTACACTTTAAACCCTAAACTCTAAACACTAATCACTAATTCCCAAACCCCTAATCCTAAACTCTAAATCTCAAACACTAAACTATGCTTTATACCCTTAATCCTATGATATATACCCTAAACCTTAAATAGTAAACCCCAAACCCCAAATTTAAAATCCTAAATCGTAAATCCTAGACATCAAACCCTAAACACCAACTACTAAGCCATAAATCTGAAACCCTAATTCTGAAATCCTAAATCCTAAATCTTAAACCCTAAATCCTAAACTTTAAATCTCAAACCCTAAACCCCAAACATTAAACCCTACACCTTAAACCATAAACCTTTAACTGTAAATCATAAACCCTATACCTTACACCCTAAAACCTTACACCTTAAACCTTGTACCATAAACCCTAAACTCTAGTCCCGAACAATGAACCATGAATCCTATACCCTAAAACATAAATCAAAAACCCTTAACCCTAAATTCTAAGCCCCAAACCCAAAACTCTAAACCGTAAATCATAAACCCTTAACACTAAATCCTAAGCGTAGACAATAAACCCAAAACCCTAAGCACTAAACCTAATGCCCTAAAACCCAAACTTGAAACGCTAAATCCCAAACCATAAATTGTTAACAATAAATCATAAACCCTAAACCTTAAACACTATACCCTGAACCCCAAACCTCAAACCCTGAATCCAAACTCTGAACCTAAACCACGAAACCAATACCCAAAGTCATAAACCTTAAACCCTAACTTTTATACCCGAAACCCTAAAATTCAAGCCGTAAACCATAAATCTTAAACTTTAAACCCCAAATCCTAAACTTAATAAAATAGATCCTAAATGTTAGACCTTAATTCTTAAACACTAAACACTAAATCTTAAATACCAAACCCTAACCTCAAAACACTAATCCTGAAATCTCAAACCCCCAATCCAAAACACTGAACATCAAATAGTAAACCCTAAACCCTAAAACCTATAACATATACCCTAGACCCTATAACCTATACCCTAAACCCTATAACCTATATCCTAAACCCTAAACCATAAACACCAAATCCTAAATTTAAAATCCTAGATCCTAAATCCTAGACATCAAACTATAAATACTAACTACTAAACCTGAAATCCTAAACTCTAAATCCAAAACCCTAAATCCGAAACCATAAACCCAAAATCCTAAACCCTAAATCTCAAACCCCAAAATCCTAAACCCAAAATCCTAAATCTTAAAACATAAAACTTAAAACATAAAACTTAAAACTTAAACCCTAAATCTTAAACCCTACACCCTAACCGTAAAAACTAAACCCTAACCCCCAATTCTAAAATCCTAGACTTTAAACCCTAAACTCTAAACACTAATCACTAATTCCCAAACCCCTAATCCTAAACTCTAAATCTCAAACACTAAACTATGCTTTATACCCTTAATCCTATGATATATACCCTAAACCTTAAATAGTAAACCCCAAACCCCAAATTTAAAATCCTAAATCATAAATCCTAGACATAAAACCCTAAACACCAACTACTAAGCCGTAAATCTGAAACCCTAATTCTGAAATCCAAAATCCTAAATCTTAAACCCTAAATCCTAAACTTTAAATCTCAAACCCTAAACCCCAAACATTAAACCCTAAAACTTAAACCATAAACCTTTAACTGTAAATCATAAACCCTATACCTTACACCCTAAAACCTTACACCTTAAACCTTGTACCATAAACCCTAAACGCTAGTCCCGAACAATGAACCATGAATCCTAAACCCTAAAACATAAAACAAAAACCCTTAACCCTAAATTCTAAGCCCCAAACCCAAAACCCTAAACCGTAAATCATAAACCCTTAACTCTAAATCCTAAGTGTAGACAATAAACCCAAAACCCTAAGCACTAAACCTAAAGCCCTAAAACCCAAACTTGAAACGCTAAACCCCAAACCATAAATTGTTAACAATAAATCATAAACCCTAAACCTTAAACACTATACCCTGAACCCCAAACCTCAAACCCTGAACCCAAACTCTGAACCTAAACACGTATACCAATACCCAAAATAAAAAACCTTAAACCCTAAAACCTATAACATATACCCTAGACCCTATAACCTATACCCTAAACCCTATAACCTATATCCTAAACCCTAAACCATAAACACCAAATCCTAAATTTAAAATCCTAGATCCTAAATCCTAGACATCAAACCATAAATACTAACTACTAAACCTGAAATCCTAAACTCTAAATCCAAAACCCTAAATCCGAAACCATAAACCCAAAATCCTAAACCCTAAATCTCAAACCCCAAAATCCTAAACCCTAAATCCTAAATCTTAAAACTTAAAACTTAAAACTTAAAACTTAAACCCTAAATCCTAAACCCTACACCCTAACCGTAAAAACTAAACCCTAACCCCAAATTCTAAAATCCTAGACTTTAAACCCTAAACTCTAAACACTAATCACTAATTCCCAAACCCCTAATCCTAAACTCTAAATCTCAAACACTAAACTATGCTTTACACCCTTAATCCTATGATCTACACCCTAAACCTTAAATAGTAAACCCCAAACCCCAAATTTAAAATCCTAAATCCTAAATCCTAGACATCAAACCCTAAACACTAACTACTAAGCCATAAATCTGAAACCCTAATTCTGAAATCCTAAATCCTAAATCTTAAACCCTAAATCCTAAACCTTAAATCTCAAACCCTAAACCCCAAACATTAAACCCTAAACCTTAAACCATAAACCTTTAACTGTAAATCATAAACCCTATACCTTACACCCTAAAACCTTACACCTTAAACCTTGTACCATAAACCCTAAACGCTAGTCCCGAACAATGAACCATGAATCCTAAACCCTAAAACATAAAACAAAAACCCTTAACCCTAAACCTTAAACACTATACCCTGAACCCCAAACCTCAAACCCTGAATCCAAACTCTGAACCTAAACCACGAAACCAATACCCAAAGTCATAAACCTTAAACCCTAACTTTTATACCCGAAACCCTAAAATTCAAGCCGTAAACCATAAATCTTAAACTTTAAACCCCAAATCCTAAACTTAATAAAATAGATCCTAAATGTTAGACCTCAATTCGTAAACACTAAACACTAAATCTTAAATACCAAACCCTAACCTCAAAACACTAATCCTTAAATCTCAAACCCCCAATCCAAAACACTGAACATCAAATAGTAAACCCTAAACCCTAAAACCTATAACATATACCCTAGACCCTATAACCTATACCCTAAACCCTATAACCTATATCCTAAACCCTAAACCATAAACACCAAATCCTAAATTTAAAATCCTAGATCCTAAATCCTAGACATCAAACTATAAATACTAACTACTAAACCTGAAATCCTAAACTCTAAATCCAAAACCCTAAATCCGAAACCATAAACCCAAAATCCTAAACCCTAAATCTCAAACCCCAAAATCCTAAACCCAAAATCCTAAATCTTAAAACATAAAACTTAAAACATAAAACTTAAAACTTAAACCCTAAATCCTAAACCCTACACCCTAACCGTAAAAACTAAACCCTAACCCCCAATTCTAAAATCCTAGACTTTAAACCCTAAACTCTAAACACTAATCACTAATTCCCAAACCCCTAATCCTAAACTCTAAATCTCAAACACTAAACTATGCTATACACCCTTAATCCTATGATCTACACCCTAAACCTTAATAGTAAACCCCAAACCCCAAATTTAAAATCCTAAATCCTAAATCCTAGACATCAAACCCTAAACACTAACTACTAAGCCATAAATCTGAAACCCTAATTCTGAAATCCTAAACCCTAAACTCTAAATCCGAAACCATAAACCCAAAATCCTAAACCCTAAATCTCAAACCCCAAAATCCTAAACCCAAAATCCTAAATCTTAAAACTTAAAACTTAAAACATAAAACTTAAAACTTAAACCCTAAATCCTAAACCCTACACCCTAACCGTAAAAACTAAACCCTAACCCCCAATTCTAAAATCCTACACTTTAAACCCTAAACTCTAAACACTAATCACTAATTCCCAAACCCCTAATCCTAAACTCTAAATCTCAAACACTAAACTATGCTTTATACCCTTAATCCTATGATATATACCCTAAACCTTAAATAGTAAACCCCAAACCCCAAATTTAAAATCCTAAATCGTAAATCCTAGACATCAAACCCTAAACACCAACTACTAAGCCATAAATCTGAAACCCTAATTCTGAAATCCTAAATCCTAAATCTTAAACCCTAAATCCTAAACTTTAAATCTCAAACCCTAAACCCCAAACATTAAACCCTACACCTTAAACCATAAACCTTTAACTGTAAATCATAAACCCTATACCTTACACCCTAAAACCTTACACCTTAAACCTTGTACCATAAACCCTAAACTCTAGTCCCGAACAATGAACCATGAATCCTATACCCTAAAACATAAAACAAAAACCCTTAACCCTAAATTCTAAGCCCCAAACCCAAAACCCTAAACCGTAAATCATAAACCCTTAAATCTAAATCCTAAGCGTAGACAATAAACCCAAAACCCTAAGCACTAAACCTAATGCCCTAAAACCCAAACTTGAAACGCTAAACCCCAAACCATAAATTGTTAACAATAAATCATAAACCCTAAACCTTAAACACTATACCCTGAACCCCAAACCTCAAACCCTGAATCCAAACTCTGAACCTAAACCACGAAACCAATACCCAAAGTCATAAACCTTAAACCCTAACTTTTATACCCGAAACCCTAAAATTCAAGCCGTAAACCATAAATCTTAAACTTTAAACCCCAAATCCTAAACTTAATAAAATAGATCCTAAATGTTAGACCTCAATTCTTAAACACTAAACACTAAATCTTAAATACCAAACCCTAACCTCAAAACACTAATCCTTAAATCTCAAACCCCCAATCCAAAACACTGAACATCAAATAGTAAACCCTAAACCCTAAAACCTATAACATATACCCTAGACCCTATAACCTATACCCTAAACCCTATAACCTATATCCTAAACCCTAAACCATAAACACCAAATCCTAAATTTAAAATCCTAGATCCTAAATCCTAGACATCAAACTATAAATACTAACTACTAAACCTGAAATCCTAAACTCTAAATCCAAAACCCTAAATCCGAAACCATAAACCCAAAATCCTAAACCCTAAATCTCAAACCCCAAAATCCTAAACCCAAAATCCTAAATCTTAAAACATAAAACTTAAAACATAAAACTTAAAACTTAAACCCTAAATCTTAAACCCTACACCCTAACCGTAAAAACTAAACCCTAACCCCCAATTCTAAAATCCTAGACTTTAAACCCTAAACTCTAAACACTAATCACTAATTCCCAAACCCCTAATCCTAAACTCTAAATCTCAAACACTAAACTATGCTTTATACCCTTAATCCTATGATATATACCCTAAACCTTAAATAGTAAACCCCAAACCCCAAATTTAAAATCCTAAATCGTAAATCCTAGACATAAAACCCTAAACACCAACTACTAAGCCGTAAATCTGAAACCCTAATTCTGAAATCCAAAATCCTAAATCTTAAACCCTAAATCCTAAACTTTAAATCTCAAACCCTAAACCCCAAACATTAAACCCTAAAACTTAAACCATAAACCTTTAACTGTAAATCATAAACCCTATACCTTACACCCTAAAACCTTACACCTTAAACCTTGTACCATAAACCCTAAACGCTAGTCCCGAACAATGAACCATGAATCCTAAACCCTAAAACATAAAACAAAAACCCTTAACCCTAAATTCTAAGCCCCAAACCCAAAACCCTAAACCGTAAATCATAAACCCTTAACTCTAAATCCTAAGTGTAGACAATAAACCCAAAACCCTAAGCACTAAACCTAAAGCCCTAAAACCCAAACTTGAAACGCTAAACCCCAAACCATAAATTGTTAACAATAAATCATAAACCCTAAACCTTAAACACTATACCCTGAACCCCAAACCTCAAACCCTGAACCCAAACTCTGAACCTAAACACGTATACCAATACCCAAAATAAAAAACCTTAAACCCTAAAACCTATAACATATACCCTAGACCCTATAACCTATACCCTAAACCCTATAACCTATATCCTAAACCCTAAACCATAAACACCAAATCCTAAATTTAAAATCCTAGATCCTAAATCCTAGACATCAAACCATAAATACTAACTACTAAACCTGAAATCCTAAACTCTAAATCCAAAACCCTAAATCCGAAACCATAAACCCAAAATCCTAAACCCTAAATCTCAAACCCCAAAATCCTAAACCCTAAATCCTAAATCTTAAAACTTAAAACTTAAAACTTAAAACTTAAACCCTAAATCCTAAACCCTACACCCTAACCGTAAAAACTAAACCCTAACCCCAAATTCTAAAATTCTAGACTTTAAACCCTAAACTCTAAACACTAATCACTAATTCCCAAACCCCTAATCCTAAACTCTAAATCTCAAACACTAAACTATGCTTTACACCCTTAATCCTATGATCTACACCCTAAACCTTAAATAGTAAACCCCAAACCCCAAATTTAAAATCCTAAATCCTAAATCCTAGACATCAAACCCTAAACACTAACTACTAAGCCATAAATCTGAAACCCTAATTCTGAAATCCTAAATCCTAAATCTTAAACCCTAAATCCTAAACCTTAAATCTCAAACCCTAAACCCCAAACATTAAACCCTAAACCTTAAACCATAAACCTTTAACTGTAAATCATAAACCCTATACCTTACACCCTAAAACCTTACACCTTAAACCTTGTACCATAAACCCTAAACGCTAGTCCCGAACAATGAACCATGAATCCTAAACCCTAAAACATAAAACAAAAACCCTTAACCCTAAACCTTAAACACTATACCCTGAACCCCAAACCTCAAACCCTGAATCCAAACTCTGAACCTAAACCACGAAACCAATACCCAAAGTCATAAACCTTAAACCCTAACTTTTATACCCGAAACCCTAAAATTCAAGCCGTAAACCATAAATCTTAAACTTTAAACCCCAAATCCTAAACTTAATAAAATAGATCCTAAATGTTAGACCTCAATTCGTAAACACTAAACACTAAATCTTAAATACCAAACCCTAACCTCAAAACACTAATCCTTAAATCTCAAACCCCCAATCCAAAACACTGAACATCAAATAGTAAACCCTAAACCCTAAAACCTATAACATATACCCTAGACCCTATAACCTATACCCTAAACCCTATAACCTATATCCTAAACCCTAAACCATAAACACCAAATCCTAAATTTAAAATCCTAGATCCTAAATCCTAGACATCAAACTATAAATACTAACTACTAAACCTGAAATCCTAAACTCTAAATCCAAAACCCTAAATCCGAAACCATAAACCCAAAATCCTAAACCCTAAATCTCAAACCCCAAAATCCTAAACCCAAAATCCTAAATCTTAAAACATAAAACTTAAAACATAAAACTTAAAACTTAAACCCTAAATCCTAAACCCTACACCCTAACCGTAAAAACTAAACCCTAACCCCCAATTCTAAAATCCTAGACTTTAAACCCTAAACTCTAAACACTAATCACTAATTCCCAAACCCCTAATCCTAAACTCTAAATCTCAAACACTAAACTATGCTATACACCCTTAATCCTATGATCTACACCCTAAACCTTAAATAGTAAACCCCAAACCCCAAATTTAAAATCCTAAATCCTAAATCCTAGACATCAAACCCTAAACACTAACTACTAAACCATAAATCTGAAACCCTAATTCTGAAATCCTAAACCCTAAACTCTAAATCCGAAACCATAAACCCAAAATCCTAAACCCTAAATCTCAAACCCCAAAATCCTAAACCCAAAATCCTAAATCTTAAAACTTAAAACTTAAAACATAAAACTTAAAACTTAAACCCTAAATCCTAAACCCTACACCCTAACCGTAAAAACTAAACCCTAACCCCCAATTCTAAAATCCTACACTTTAAACCCTAAACTCTAAACACTAATCACTAATTCCCAAACCCCTAATCCTAAACTCTAAATCTCAAACACTAAACTATGCTTTATACCCTTAATCCTATGATATATACCCTAAACCTTAAATAGTAAACCCCAAACCCCAAATTTAAAATCCTAAATCGTAAATCCTAGACATCAAACCCTAAACACCAACTACTAAGCCATAAATCTGAAACCCTAATTCTGAAATCCTAAATCCTAAATCTTAAACCCTAAATCCTAAACTTTAAATCTCAAACCCTAAACCCCAAACATTAAACCCTACACCTTAAACCATAAACCTTTAACTGTAAATCATAAACCCTATACCTTACACCCTAAAACCTTACACCTTAAACCTTGTACCATAAACCCTAAACTCTAGTCCCGAACAATGAACCATGAATCCTATACCCTAAAACATAAAACAAAAACCCTTAACCCTAAATTCTAAGCCCCAAACCCAAAACCCTAAACCGTAAATCATAAACCCTTAAATCTAAATCCTAAGCGTAGACAATAAACCCAAAACCCTAAGCACTAAACCTAATGCCCTAAAACCCAAACTTGAAACGCTAAACCCCAAACCATAAATTGTTAACAATAAATCATAAACCCTAAACCTTAAACACTATACCCTGAACCCCAAACCTCAAACCCTGAATCCAAACTCTGAACCTAAACCACGAAACCAATACCCAAAGTCATAAACCTTAAACCCTAACTTTTATACCCGAAACCCTAAAATTCAAGCCGTAAACCATAAATCTTAAACTTTAAACCCCAAATCCTAAACTTAATAAAATAGATCCTAAATGTTAGACCTCAATTCTTAAACACTAAACACTAAATCTTAAATACCAAACCCTAACCTCAAAACACTAATCCTTAAATCTCAAACCCCCAATCCAAAACACTGAACATCAAATAGTAAACCCTAAACCCTAAAACCTATAACATATACCCTAGACCCTATAACCTATACCCTAAACCCTATAACCTATATCCTAAACCCTAAACCATAAACACCAAATCCTAAATTTAAAATCCTAGATCCTAAATCCTAGACATCAAACTATAAATACTAACTACTAAACCTGAAATCCTAAACTCTAAATCCAAAACCCTAAATCCGAAACCATAAACCCAAAATCCTAAACCCTAAATCTCAAACCCCAAAATCCTAAACCCAAAATCCTAAATCTTAAAACATAAAACTTAAAACATAAAACTTAAAACTTAAACCCTAAATCTTAAACCCTACACCCTAACCGTAAAAACTAAACCCTAACCCCCAATTCTAAAATCCTAGACTTTAAACCCTAAACTCTAAACACTAATCACTAATTCCCAAACCCCTAATCCTAAACTCTAAATCTCAAACACTAAACTATGCTTTATACCCTTAATCCTATGATATATACCCTAAACCTTAAATAGTAAACCCCAAACCCCAAATTTAAAATCCTAAATCGTAAATCCTAGACATAAAACCCTAAACACCAACTACTAAGCCGTAAATCTGAAACCCTAATTCTGAAATCCTAAATCCTAAATCTTAAACCCTAAATCCTAAACTTTAAATCTCAAACCCTAAACCCCAAACATTAAACCCTAAAACTTAAACCATAAACCTTTAACTGTAAATCATAAACCCTATACCTTACACCCTAAAACCTTACACCTTAAACCTTGTACCATAAACCCTAAACGCTAGTCCCGAACAATGAACCATGAATCCTAAACCCTAAAACATAAAACAAAAACCCTTAACCCTAAATTCTAAGCCCCAAACCCAAAACCCTAAACCGTAAATCATAAACCCTTAACTCTAAATCCTAAGCGTAGACAATAAACCCAAAACCCTAAGCACTAAACCTAAAGCCCTAAAACCCAAACTTGAAACGCTAAACCCCAAACCATAAATTGTTAACAATAAATCATAAACCCTAAACCTTAAACACTATACCCTGAACCCCAAACCTCAAACCCTGAACCCAAACTCTGAACCTAAACACGTATACCAATACCCAAAATAAAAAACCTTAAACCCTAAAACCTATAACATATACCCTAGACCCTATAACCTATACCCTAAACCCTATAACCTATATCCTAAACCCTAAACCATAAACACCAAATCCTAAATTTAAAATCCTAGATCCTAAATCCTAGACATCAAACCATAAATACTAACTACTAAACCTGAAATCCTAAACTCTAAATCCAAAACCCTAAATCCGAAACCATAAACCCAAAATCCTAAACCCTAAATCTCAAACCCCAAAATCCTAAACCCTAAATCCTAAATCTTAAAACTTAAAACTTAAAACTTAAAACTTAAACCCTAAATCCTAAACCCAACACCCTAACCGTAAAAACTAAACCCTAACCCCTAATTCTAAAATCCTACACTTTAAACCCTAAACTCTAAACACTAATCACTAATTCCCAAACCCCTAATCCTAAACTCTAAATCTCAAACACTAAACTATGCTTTATACCCTTAATCCTATGATATATACCCTAAACCTTAAATAGTAAACCCCAAACCCCAAATTTAAAATCCTAAATCGTAAATCCTAGACATCAAACCCTAAACACCAACTACTAAGCCATAAATCTGAAACCCTAATTCTGAAATCCTAAATCCTAAATCTTAAACCCTAAACCCCAAACATTAAACCCTAAAACTTAAACCATAAACCTTTAACTGTAAATCATAAACCCTATACCTTACACCCTAAAACATTACACCTTAAACCTTGTACCATAAACCCTAAACGCTAGTCCCGAACAATGAACCATGAATCCTAAACCCTAAAACATAAAACAAAAACCCTTAACCCTAAATTCTAAGCCCCAAACCCAAAACCCTAAACCGTAAATCATAAACCCTTAACTCTAAATCCTAAGCGTAGACAATAAACCCAAAACCCTAAGCACTAAACCTAAAGCCCTAAAACCCAAACTTGAAACGCTAAACTCCAAACCATAAATTGTTAACAATAAATCATAAACCCTAAACCTTAAACACTATACCCTGAACCCCAAACCTCAAACCCTGAACCCAAACTCTGAACCTAAACACGTATACCAATACCCAAAATAAAAAACCTTAAACCCTAAAACCTATAACATATACCCTAGACCCTATAACCTAGACCCTAAACCCTATAACCTATATCCTAAACCTAAACCATAAACACCAAATCCTAAATTTAAAATCCTAGATCCTAAATCCTAGACATCAAACCATAAATACTAACTACTAAACCTGAAATCCTAAACTCTAAATCCAAAACCCTAAATCCGAAACCATAAACCCAAAATCCTAAACCCTAAATCTCAAACCCCAAAATCCTAAACCCTAAATCCTAAATCTTAAAACTTAAAACTTAAAACTTAAAACTTAAACCCTAAATCCTAAACCCTACACCCTAACCGTAAAAACTAAACCCTAACCCCAAATTCTAAAATCCTAGACTTTAAACCCTAAACTCTAAACACTAATCACTAATTCCCAAACCCCTAATCCTAAACTCTAAATCTCAAACACTAAACTATGCTTTATACCCTTAATCCTATGATATATACCCTAAACCTTAAATAGTAAACCCCAAACCCCAAATTTAAAATCCTAAATCGTAAATCCTAGACATCAAACCCTAAACACCAACTACTAAGCCATAAATCTGAAACCCTAATTCTGAAATCCTAAATCCTAAATCTTAAACCCTAAACCCCAAACATTAAACCCTAAAACTTAAACCATAAACCTTTAACTGTAAATCATAAACCCTATACCTTACACCCTAAAACATTACACCTTAAACCTTGTACCATAAACCCTAAACGCTAGTCCCGAACAATGAACCATGAATCCTAAACCCTAAAACATAAAACAAAAACCCTTAACCCTAAATTCTAAGCCCCAAACCCAAAACCCTAAACCGTAAATCATAAACCCTTAACTCTAAATCCTAAGCGTAGACAATAAACCCAAAACCCTAAGCACTAAACCTAAAGCCCTAAAACCCAAACTTGAAACGCTAAACCCCAAACCATAAATTGTTAACAATAAATCATAAACCCTAAACCTTAAACACTATACCCTGAACCCCAAACCTCAAACCCTGAACCCAAACTCTGAACCTAAACACGTATACCAATACCCAAAATAAAAAACCTTAAACCCTAAAACCTATAACATATACCCTAGACCCTATAACCTAGACCCTAAACCCTATAACCTATATCCTAAACCCTAAACCATAAACACCAAATCCTAAATTTAAAATCCTAGATCCTAAATCCTAGACATCAAACCATAAATACTAACTACTAAACCTGAAATCCTAAACTCTAAATCCAAAACCCTAAATCCGAAACCATAAACCCAAAATCCTAAACCCTAAATCTCAAACCCCAAAATCCTAAACCCTAAATCCTAAATCTTAAAACTTAAAACTTAAAACTTAAAACTTAAACCCTAAATCCTAAACCCTACACCCTAACCGTAAAAACTAAACCCTAACCCCAAATTCTAAAATCCTAGACTTTAAACCCTAAACTCTAAACACTAATCACTAATTCCCAAACCCCTAATCCTAAACTCTAAATCTCAAACACTAAACTATGCTTTATACCCTTAATCCTATGATATATACCCTAAACCTTAAATAGTAAACCCCAAACCCCAAATTTAAAATCCTAAATCCTAAATCCTAGACATCAAACCCTAAACACCAACTACTAAGCCATAAATCTGAAACCCTAATTCTGAAATCCTAAATCCTAAATCTTAAACCCTAAACCCCAAACATTAAACCCTAAAACTTAAACCATAAACCTTTAACTGTAAATCATAAACCCTATACCTTACACCCTAAAACATTACACCTTAAACCTTGTACCATAAACCCTAAACGCTAGTCCCGAACAATGAACCATGAATCCTAAACCCTAAAACATAAAACAAAAACCCTTAACCCTAAATTCTAAGCCCCAAACCCAAAACCCTAAACCGTAAATCATAAACCCTTAACTCTAAATCCTAAGCGTAGACAATAAACCCAAAACCCTAAGCACTAAACCTAAAGCCCTAAAACCCAAACTTGAAACGCTAAACCCCAAACCATAAATTGTTAACAATAAATCATAAACCCTAAACCTTAAACACTATACCCTGAACCCCAAACCTCAAACCCTGAACCCAAACTCTGAACCTAAACACGTATACCAATACCCAAAATAAAAAACCTTAAACCCTAAAACCTATAACATATACCCTAGACCCTATAACCTAGACCCTAAACCCTATAACCTATATCCTAAACCTAAACCATAAACACCAAATCCTAAATTTAAAATCCTAGATCCTAAATCCTAGACATCAAACCATAAATACTAACTACTAAACCTGAAATCCTAAACTCTAAATCCAAAACCCTAAATCCGAAACCATAAACCCAAAATCCTAAACCCTAAATCTCAAACCCCAAAATCCTAAACCCTAAATCCTAAATCTTAAAACTTAAAACTTAAAACTTAAAACTTAAACCCTAAATCCTAAACCCTACACCCTAACCGTAAAAACTAAACCCTAACCCCAAATTCTAAAATCCTAGACTTTAAACCCTAAACTCTAAACACTAATCACTAATTCCCAAACCCCTAATCCTAAACTCTAAATCTCAAACACTAAACTATGCTTTACACCCTTAATCCTATGATCTACACCCTAAACCTTAAATAGTAAACCCCAAACCCCAAATTTAAAATCCTAAATCCTAAATCCTAGACATCAAACCCTAAACACTAACTACTAAGCCATAAATCTGAAACCCTAATTCTGAAATCCTAAACCCTAAACTCTAAATCCGAAACCATAAACCCAAAATCCTAAACCCAAAATCCTAAATCTTAAAACTTAAAACTTAAAACATAAAACTTAAAACTTAAACCCTAAATCCTAAACCCTACACCCTAACCGTAAAAACTAAACCCTAACCCCCAATTCTAAAATCCTACACTTTAAACCCTAAACTCTAAACACTAATTACTAATTCCCAAACCCCTAATCCTAAACTCTAAATCTCAAACACTAAACTATGCTTTATACCCTTAATCCTATGATATATACCCTAAACCTTAAATAGTAAACCCCAAACCCCAAATTTAAAATCCTAAATCGTAAATCCTAGACATAAAACCCTAAACACCAACTACTAAGCCATAAATCTGAAACCCTAATTCTGAAATCCTAAATCCTAAATCTTAAACCCTAAATCCTAAACTTTAAATCTCAAACCCTAAACGCCAAACATTAAACCCTACACCTTAAACCAAAAACCTTTAACTGTAAATCATAAATCCTATACCTTACACCCTAAAACCTTACACCTTAAACCTTGTACCATAAACCCTAAACTCTAGTCCCGAACAATGAACCATGAATCCTAAACCCTAAAACATAAAACAAAAACCCTTAACCCTAAATTCTAAGCCCCAAACCCAAAACCCTAAACCGTAAATCATAAACCCTTAACTCTAAATCCTAAGCGTAGACAATAAACCCAAAACCCTAAGCACTAAACCTAATGCCCTAAAACCCAAACTTGAAACGCTAAACCCCAAACCATAAATTGTTAACAATAAATCATAAACCCTAAACTTTAAACACTATACCCTGAACCCCAAACCTCAAACCCTGAATCCAAACTCTGAACCTTAACCCTAAATTCTAAGCCCCAAACCCAAAACCCTAAACCGTAAATCATAAACCCTTAACTCTAAATCCTAAGCGTAGACAATAAACCCAAAACCCTAAGCACTAAACCTAATGCCCTAAAACCCAAACTTGAAACGCTAAACCCCAAACCATAAATTGTTAACAATAAATCATAAACCCTAAACCTTAAACACTATACCCTGAACCCCAAACCTCAAACCCTGAATCCAAACTCTGAACCTAAACCACGAAACCAATACCCAAAGTCATAAACCTTAAACCCTAACTTTTATACCCGAAACCCTAAAATTCAAGCCGTAAACCATAAATCTTAAACTTTAAACCCCAAATCCTAAACTTAATAAAATAGATCCTAAATGTTAGACCTCAATTCTTAAACACTAAACACTAAATCTTAAATACCAAACCCTAACCTCAAAACACTAATCCTTAAATCTCAAACCCCCAATCCAAAACACTGAACATCAAATAGTAAACCCTAAACCCTAAAACCTATAACATATACCCTAGACCCTATAACCTATACCCTAAACCCTATAACCTATATCCTAAACCCTAAACCATAAACACCAAATCCTAAATTTAAAATCCTAGATCCTAAATCCTAGACATCAAACTATAAATACTAACTACTAAACCTGAAATCCTAAACTCTAAATCCAAAACCCTAAATCCGAAACCATAAACCCAAAATCCTAAACCCTAAATCTCAAACCCCAAAATCCTAAACCCAAAATCCTAAATCTTAAAACATAAAACTTAAAACATAAAACTTAAAACTTAAACCCTAAATCTTAAACCCTACACCCTAACCGTAAAAACTAAACCCTAACCCCCAATTCTAAAATCCTAGACTTTAAACCCTAAACTCTAAACACTAATCACTAATTCCCAAACCCCTAATCCTAAACTCTAAATCTCAAACACTAAACTATGCTTTATACCCTTAATCCTATGATATATACCCTAAACCTTAAATAGTAAACCCCAAACCCCAAATTTAAAATCCTAAATCGTAAATCCTAGACATAAAACCCTAAACACCAACTACTAAGCCGTAAATCTGAAACCCTAATTCTGAAATCCTAAATCCTAGATCTTAAACCCTAAATCCTAAACTTTAAATCTCAAACCCTAAAGCCCAAACATTAAACCCTAAAACTTAAACCATAAACCTTTAACTGTAAATCATAAACCCTATACCTTACACCCTAAAACATTACACCTTAAACCTCGTACCATAAACCCTAAACGCTAGTCCCGAACAATGAACCATGAATCCTAAACCCTAAAACATAAAACAAAAACCCTTAACCCTAAATTCTAAGCCCCAAACCCAAAACCCTAAACCGTAAATCATAAACCCTTAACTCTAAATCCTAAGCGTAGACAATAAACCCAAAACCCTAAGCACTAAACCTAAAGCCCTAAAACCCAAACTTGAAACGCTAAACCCCAAACCATAAATTGTTAACAATAAATCATAAACCCTAAACCTTAAACACTATACCCTGAACCCCAAACCTCAAACCCTGAACCCAAACTCTGAACCTAAACACGTATACCAATACCCAAAATAAAAAACCTTAAACCCTAAAACCTATAACATATACCCTAGACCCTATAACCTATACCCTAAACCCTATAACCTATATCCTAAACCCTAAACCATAAACACCAAATCCTAAATTTAAAATCCTAGATCCTAAATCCTAGACATCAAACCATAAATACTAACTACTAAACCTGAAATCCTAAACTCTAAATCCAAAACCCTAAATCCGAAACCATAAACCCAAAATCCTAAACCCTAAATCTCAAACCCCAAAATCCTAAACCCTAAATCCTAAATCTTAAAACGTAAAACTTAAAACTTAAAACTTAAACCCTAAATCCTAAACCCTACACCCTAACCGTAAAAACTAAACCCTAACCCCCAATTCTAAAATCCTACACTTTAAACCCTAAACTCTAAACACTAATCACTAATTCCCAAACCCCTAATCCTAAACTCTAAATCTCAAACACTAAACTATGCTTTATACCCTTAATCCTATGATATATACCCTAAACCTTAAATAGTAAACCCCAAACCCCAAATTTAAAATCCTAAATCGTAAATCCTAGACATAAAACCCTAAACACCAACTACTAAGCCATAAATCTGAAACCCTAATTCTGAAATCCTAAATCCTAAATCTTAAACCCTAAATCCTAAACTTTAAATCTCAAATCCTAAACCCCAAACATTAAACCCTACACCTTAAACCATAAACCTTTAACTGTAAATCATAAATCCTATACCTTACACCCTAAAACCTTACACCTTAAACCTTGTACCATAAACGCTAAACTCTAGTCCCGAACAATGAACCATGAATCCTAAACCCTAAAACATAAAACAAAAACCCTTAACCCTAAATTCTAAGCCCCAAACCCAAAACCCTAAACCGTAAATCATAAACCCTTAACTCTAAATCCTAAGCGTAGACAATAAACCCAAAACCCTAAGCACTAAACCTAATGCCCTAAAACCCAAACTTGAAACGCTAAACCCCAAACCATAAATTGTTAACAATAAATCATAAACCCTAAACCTTAAACACTATACCCTGAACCCCAAACCTCAAACCCTGAATCCAAACTCTGAACCTAAACCATGAAACCAATACCCAAACCCAAAACCCTAAACCGTAAATCATAAACCCTTAACTCTAAATCCTAAGCGTAGACAATAAACCCAAAACCCTAAGCACTAAACCTAATGCCCTAAAACCCAAACTTGAAACGCTAAACCCCAAACCATAAATTGTTAACAATAAATCATAAACCCTAAACCTTAAACACTATACCCTGAACCCCAAACCTCAAACCCTGAATCCAAACTCTGAACCTAAACCACGAAACCAATACCCAAAGTCATAAACCTTAAACCCTAACTTTTATACCCGAAACCCTAAAATTCAAGCCGTAAACCATAAATCTTAAACTTTAAACCCCAAATCCTAAACTTAATAAAATAGATCCTAAATGTTAGACCTCAATTCGTAAACACTAAACACTAAATCTTAAATACCAAACCCTAACCTCAAAACACTAATCCTTAAATCTCAAACCCCCAATCCAAAACACTGAACATCAAATAGTAAACCCTAAACCCTAAAACCTATAACATATACCCTAGACCCTATAACCTATACCCTAAACCCTATAACCTATATCCTAAACCCTAAACCATAAACACCAAATCCTAAATTTAAAATCCTAGATCCTAAATCCTAGACATCAAACTATAAATACTAACTACTAAACCTGAAATCCTAAACTCTAAATCCAAAACCCTAAATCCGAAACCATAAACCCAAAATCCTAAACCCTAAATCTCAAACCCCAAAATCCTAAACCCAAAATCCTAAATCTTAAAACATAAAACTTAAAACATAAAACTTAAAACTTAAACCCTAAATCCTAAACCCTACACCCTAACCGTAAAAACTAAACCCTAACCCCCAATTCTAAAATCCTAGACTTTAAACCCTAAACTCTAAACACTAATCACTAATTCCCAAACCCCTAATCCTAAACTCTAAATCTCAAACACTAAACTATGCTTTATACCCTTAATCCTATGATATATACCCTAAACCTTAAATAGTAAACCCCAAACCCCAAATTTAAAATCCTAAATCGTAAATCCTAGACATAAAACCCTAAACACCAACTACTAAGCCGTAAATCTGAAACCCTAATTCCGAAATCCTAAATCCTAAATCTTAAACCATAAATCCTAAACTTTAAATCTCAAACCCTAAACCCCAAACATTAAACCCTAAACCTTAAACCATAAACCTTTAACTGTAAATCATAAACCCTATACCTTACACCCTAAAACCTTACATCTTAAACCTTGTACCATAAACCCTAAACGCTAGTCCCGAACAATGAACCATGAATCCTAAACCCTAAAACATAAAACAAAAACCCTTAACCCTAAATTCTACGCCCCAAACCCAAAACCCTAAACCGTAAATCATAAACCCTTAACTCTAAATCCTAAGCGTAGACAATAAACCCAAAACCCTAAGCACTAAACCTAAAGCCCTAAAACCCAAACTTGAAACGCTAAACCCCAAACCATAAATTGTTAACAATAAATCATAAACCCTAAACCTTAAACACTATACCCTGAACCCCAAACCTCAAACCCTGAACCCAAACTCTGAACCTAAACACGTATACCAATACCCAAAATAAAAAACCTTAAACCCTAAAACCTATAACATATACCCTAGACCCTATAACCTATACCCTAAACCCTATAACCTATATCCTAAACCCTAAACCATAAACACCAAATCCTAAATTTAAAATCCTAGATCCTAAATCCTAGACATCAAACCATAAATACTAACTACTAAACCTGAAATCCTAAACTCTAAATCCAAAACCCTAAATCCGAAACCATAAACCCAAAATCCTAAACCCTAAATCTCAAACCCCAAAATCCTAAACCCTAAATCCTAAATCTTAAAACTTAAAACTTAAAACTTAAAACTTAAACCCTAAATCCTAAACCCTACACCCTAACCGTAAAAACTAAACCCTAACCCCAAATTCTAAAATCCTAGACTTTAAACCCTAAACTCTAAACACTAATCACTAATTCCCAAACCCCTAATCCTAAACTCTAAATCTCAAACACTAAACTATGCTTTACACCCTTAATCCTATGATCTACACCCTAAACCTTAAATAGTAAACCCCAAACCCCAAATTTAAAATCCTAAATCCTAAATCCTAGACATCAAACCCTAAACACTAACTACTAAGCCATAAATCTGAAACCCTAATTCTGAAATCCTAAACCCTAAACTCTAAATCCGAAACCATAAACCAAAAATCCTAAACCCTAAATCTCAAACCCCAAAATCCTAAACCCAAAATCCTAAATCTTAAAACTTAAAACTTAAAACATAAAACTTAAAACTTAAACCCTAAATCCTAAACCCTACACCCTAACCGTAAAAACTAAACCCTAACCCCCAATTCTAAAATCCTACACTTTAAACCCTAAACTCTAAACACTAATCACTAATTCCCAAACCCCTAATCCTAAACTCTAAATCTCAAACACTAAACTATGCTTTATACCCTTAATCCTATGATATATACCCTAAACCTTAAATAGTAAACCCCAAACCCCAAATTTAAAATCCTAAATCGTAAATCCTAGACATAAAACCCTAAACACCAACTACTAAGCCATAAATCTGAAACCCTAATTCTGAAATCCTAAATCCTAAATCTTAAACCCTAAATCCTAAACTTTAAATCTCAAACCCTAAACCCCAAACATTAAACCCTACACCTTAAACCATAAACCTTTAACTGTAAATCATAAATCCTATACCTTACACCCTAAAACCTTACACCTTAAACCTTGTACCATAAACCCTAAACTCTAGTCCCGAACAATGAACCATGAATCCTAAACCCTAAAACATAAAACAAAAACCCTTAACCCTAAATTCTAAGCCCCAAACCCAAAACCCTAAACCGTAAATCATAAACCCTTAACTCTAAATCCTAAGCGTAGACAATAAACCCAAAACCCTAAGCACTAAACCTAATGCCCTAAAACCCAAACTTGAAACGCTAAACCCCAAACCATAAATTGTTAACAATAAATCATAAACCCTAAACCTTAAACACTATACCCTGAACCCCAAACCTCAAACCCTGAATCCAAACTCTGAACCTAAACAATGAAACCAATACCCAAACCCAAAACCCTAAACCGTAAATCATAAACCCTTAACTCTAAATCCTAAGCGTAGACAATAAACCCAAAACCCTAAGCACTAAACCTAATGCCCTAAAACCCAAACTTGAAACGCTAAACCCCAAACCATAAATTGTTAACAATAAATCATAAACCCTAAACCTTAAACACTATACCCTGAACCCCAAACCTCAAACCCTGAATCCAAACTCTGAACCTAAACCACGAAACCAATACCCAAAGTCATAAACCTTAAACCCTAACTTTTATACCCGAAACCCTAAAATTCAAGCCGTAAACCATAAATCTTAAACTTTAAACCCCAAATCCTAAACTTAATAAAATAGATCCTAAATGTTAGACCTCAATTCGTAAACACTAAACACTAAATCTTAAATACCAAACCCTAACCTCAAAACACTAATCCTTAAATCTCAAACCCCCAATCCAAAACACTGAACATCAAATAGTAAACCCTAAACCCTAAAACCTATAACATATACCCTAGACCCTATAACCTATACCCTAAACCCTATAACCTATATCCTAAACCCTAAACCATAAACACCAAATCCTAAATTTAAAATCCTAGATCCTAAATCCTAGACATCAAACTATAAATACTAACTACTAAACCTGAAATCCTAAACTCTAAATCCAAAACCCTAAATCCGAAACCATAAACCCAAAATCCTAAACCCTAAATCTCAAACCCCAAAATCCTAAACCCAAAATCCTAAATCTTAAAACATAAAACTTAAAACATAAAACTTAAAACTTAAACCCTAAATCCTAAACCCTACACCCTAACCGTAAAAACTAAACCCTAACCCCCAATTCTAAAATCCTAGACTTTAAACCCTAAACTCTAAACACTAATCACTAATTCCCAAACCCCTAATCCTAAACTCTAAATCTCAAACACTAAACTATGCTTTATACCCTTAATCCTATGATATATACCCTAAACCTTAAATAGTAAACCCCAAACCCCAAATTTAAAATCCTAAATCGTAAATCCTAGACATAAAACCCTAAACACCAACTACTAAGCCGTAAATCTGAAACCCTAATTCTGAAATCCTAAATCCTAAATCTTAAACCCTAAATCCTAAACTTTAAATCGCAAACCCTAAACCCCAAACATTAAACCCTAAACCTTAAACCATAAACCTTTAACTGTAAATCATAAACCCTATACCTTACACCCTAAAACCTTACACCTTAAACCTTGTACCATAAACCCTAAACGCTAGTCCCGAACAATGAACCATGAATCCTAAACCCTAAAACATAAAACAAAAACCCTTAACCCTAAATTCTAAGCCCCAAACCCAAAACCCTAAACCGTAAATCATAAACCCTTAACTCTAAATCCTAAGCGTAGACAATAAACCCAAAACCCTAAGCACTAAACCTAAAGCCCTAAAACCCAAACTTGAAACGCTAAACCCCAAACCATAAATTGTTAACAATAAATCATAAACCCTAAACCTTAAACACTATACCCTGAACCCCAAACCTCAAACCCTGAACCCAAACTCTGAACCTAAACACGTATACCAATACCCAAAATAAAAAACCTTAAACCCTAAAACCTATAACATATACCCTAGACCCTATAACCTATACCCTAAACCCTATAACCTATATCCTAAACCCTAAACCATAAACACCAAATCCTAAATTTAAAATCCTAGATCCTAAATCCTAGACATCAAACCATAAATACTAACTACTAAACCTGAAATCCTAAACTCTAAATCCAAAACCCTAAATCCGAAACCATAAACCCAAAATCCTAAACCCTAAATCTCAAACCCCAAAATCCTAAACCCTAAATCCTAAATCTTAAAACTTAAAACTTAAAACTTAAAACTTAAACCCTAAATCCTAAACCCTACACCCTAACCGTAAAAACTAAACCCTAACCCCAAATTCTAAAATCCTAGACTTTAAACCCTAAACTCTAAACACTAATCACTAATTCCCAAACCCCTAATCCTAAACTCTAAATATCAAACACTAAACTATGCTTTACACCCTTAATCCTATGATCTACACCCTAAACCTTAAATAGTAAACCCCAAACCCCAAATTTAAAATCCTAAATCCTAAATCCTAGACATAAAACCCTAAACACCAACTACTAAGCCATAAATCTGAAACCCTAATTCTGAAATCCTAAATCCTAAATCTTAAACCCTAAATCCTAAACTTTAAATCTCAAACCCTAAACCCCAAACATTAAACCCTACACCTTAAACCATAAACCTTTAACTGTAAATCATAAATCCTATACCTTACACCCTAAAACCTTACACCTTAAACCTTGTACCATAAACCCTAAACTCTAGTCCCGAACAATGAACCATGAATCCTAAACCCTAAAACATAAAACAAAAACCCTTAACCCTAAATTCTAAGCCCCAAACCCAAAACCCTAAACCGTAAATCATAAACCCTTAACTCTAAATCCTAAGCGTAGACAATAAACCCAAAACCCTAAGCACTAAACCTAATGCCCTAAAACCCAAACTTGAAACGCTAAACCCCAAACCATAAATTGTTAACAATAAATCATAAACCCTAAACCTTAAACACTATACCCTGAACCCCAAACCTCAAACCCTGAATCCAAACTCTGAACCTAAACAATGAAACCAATACCCAAACCCAAAACCCTAAACCGTAAATCATAAACCCATAACTCTAAATCCTAAGCGTAGACAATAAACCCAAAACCCTAAGCACTAAACCTAATGCCCTAAAACCCAAACTTGAAACGCTAAACCCCAAACCATAAATTGTTAACAATAAATCATAAACCCTAAACCTTAAACACTATACCCTGAACCCCAAACCTCAAACCCTGAATCCAAACTCTGAACCTAAACCACGAAACCAATACCCAAAGTCATAAACCTTAAACCCTAACTTTTATACCCGAAACCCTAAAATTCAAGCCGTAAACCATAAATCTTAAACTTTAAACCCCAAATCCTAAACTTAATAAAATAGATCCTAAATGTTAGACCTCAATTCGTAAACACTAAACACTAAATCTTAAATACCAAACCCTAACCTCAAAACACTAATCCTTAAATCTCAAACCCCCAATCCAAAACACTGAACATCAAATAGTAAACCCTAAACCCTAAAACCTATAACATATACCCTAGACCCTATAACCTATACCCTAAACCCTATAACCTATATCCTAAACCCTAAACCATAAACACCAAATCCTAAATTTAAAATCCTAGATCCTAAATCCTAGACATCAAACTATAAATACTAACTACTAAACCTGAAATCCTAAACTCTAAATCCAAAACCCTAAATCCGAAACCATAAACCCAAAATCCTAAACCCTAAATCTCAAACCCCAAAATCCTAAACCCAAAATCCTAAATCTTAAAACATAAAACTTAAAACATAAAACTTAAAACTTAAACCCTAAATCCTAAACCCTACACCCTAACCGTAAAAACTAAACCCTAACCCCCAATTCTAAAATCCTAGACTTTAAACCCTAAACTCTAAACACTAATCACTAATTCCCAAACCCCTAATCCTAAACTCTAAATCTCAAACACTAAACTATGCTTTATACCCTTAATCCTATGATATATACCCTAAACCTTAAATAGTAAACCCCAAACCCCAAATTTAAAATCCTAAATCGTAAATCCTAGACATAAAACCCTAAACACCAACTACTAAGCCGTAAATCTGAAACCCTAATTCTGAAATCCTAAATCCTAAATCTTAAACCCTAAATCCTAAACTTTAAATCGCAAACCCTAAACCCCAAACATTAAACCCTAAACCTTAAACCATAAACCTTTAACTGTAAATCATAAACCCTATACCTTACACCCTAAAACCTTACACCTTAAACCTTGTACCATAAACCCTAAACGCTAGTCCCGAACAATGAACCATGAATCCTAAACCCTAAAACATAAAACAAAAACCCTTAACCCTAAATTCTAAGCCCCAAACCCAAAACCCTAAACCGTAAATCATAAACCCTTAACTCTAAATCCTAAGCGTAGACAATAAACCCAAAACCCTAAGCACTAAACCTAAAGCCCTAAAACCCAAACTTGAAACGCTAAACCCCAAACCATAAATTGTTAACAATAAATCATAAACCCTAAACCTTAAACACTATACCCTGAACCCCAAACCTCAAACCCTGAACCCAAACTCTGAACCTAAACACGTATACCAATACCCAAAATAAAAAACCTTAAACCCTAAAACCTATAACATATACCCTAGACCCTATAACCTATACCCTAAACCCTATAACCTATATCCTAAACCCTAAACCATAAACACCAAATCCTAAATTTAAAATCCTAGATCCTAAATCCTAGACATCAAACCATAAATACTAACTACTAAACCTGAAATCCTAAACTCTAAATCCAAAACCCTAAATCCGAAACCATAAACCCAAAATCCTAAACCCTAAATCTCAAACCCCAAAATCCTAAACCCTAAATCCTAAATCTTAAAACTTAAAACTTAAAACTTAAAACTTAAACCCTAAATCCTAAACCCTACACCCTAACCGTAAAAACTAAACCCTAACCCCAAATTCTAAAATCCTAGACTTTAAACCCTAAACTCTAAACACTAATCACTAATTCCCAAACCCCTAATCCTAAACTCTAAATCTCAAACACTAAACTATGCTTTACACCCTTAATCCTATGATCTACACCCTAAACCTTAAATAGTAAACCCCAAACCCCAAATTTAAAATCCTAAATCCTAAATCCTAGACATCAAACCCTAAACACTAACTACTAAGCCATAAATCTGAAACCCTAATTCTGAAATCCTAAACCCTAAACTCTAAATCCGAAACCATAAACCAAAAATCCTAAACCCTAAATCTCAAACCCCAAAATCCTAAACCCAAAATCCTAAATCTTAAAACTTAAAACTTAAAACATAAAACTTAAAACTTAAACCCTAAATCCTAAACCCTACACCCTAACCGTAAAAACTAAACCCTAACCCCCAATTCTAAAATCCTACACTTTAAACCCTAAACTCTAAACACTAATCACTAATTCCCAAACCCCTAATCCTAAACTCTAAATCTCAAACACTAAACTATGCTTTATACCCTTAATCCTATGATATATACCCTAAACCTTAAATAGTAAACCCCAAACCCCAAATTTAAAATCCTAAATCGTAAATCCTAGACATAAAACCCTAAACACCAACTACTAAGCCATAAATCTGAAACCCTAATTCTGAAATCCTAAATCCTAAATCTTAAACCCTAAATCCTAAACTTTAAATCTCAAACCCTAAACCCCAAACATTAAACCCTACACCTTAAACCATAAACCTTTAACTGTAAATCATAAATCCTATACCTTACACCCTAAAACCTTACACCTTAAACCTTGTACCATAAACCCTAAACTCTAGTCCCGAACAATGAACCATGAATCCTAAACCCTAAAACATAAAACAAAAACCCTTAACCCTAAATTCTAAGCCCCAAACCCAAAACCCTAAACCGTAAATCATAAACCCTTAACTCTAAATCCTAAGCGTAGACAATAAACCCAAAACCCTAAGCACTAAACCTAATGCCCTAAAACCCAAACTTGAAACGCTAAACCCCAAACCATAAATTGTTAACAATAAATCATAAACCCTAAACCTTAAACACTATACCCTGAACCCCAAACCTCAAACCCTGAATCCAAACTCTGAACCTAAACCATGAAACCAATACCCAAACCCAAAACCCTAAACCGTAAATCATAAACCCTTAACTCTAAATCCTAAGCGTAGACAATAAACCCAAAACCCTAAGCACTAAACCTAATGCCCTAAAACCCAAACTTGAAACGCTAAACCCCAAACCATAAATTGTTAACAATAAATCATAAACCCTAAACCTTAAACACTATACCCTGAACCCCAAACCTCAAACCCTGAATCCAAACTCTGAACCTAAACCACGAAACCAATACCCAAAGTCATAAACCTTAAACCCTAACTTTTATACCCGAAACCCTAAAATTCAAGCCGTAAACCATAAATCTTAAACTTTAAACCCCAAATCCTAAACTTAATAAAATAGATCCTAAATGTTAGACCTCAATTCTTAAACACTAAACACTAAATCTTAAATACCAAACCCTAACCTCAAAACACTAAGCCTTAAATCTTAAACCCCCAATCCAAAACACTGAACATCAAATAGTAAACCCTAAACCCTAAAACCTATAACATATACCCTAGACCCTATAACCTATACCCTAAACCCTATAACCTATATCCTAAACCCTAAACCATAAACACCAAATCCTAAATTTAAAATCCTAGATCCTAAATCCTAGACATCAAACTATAAATACTAACTACTAAACCTGAAATCCTAAACTCTAAATCCAAAACCGTAAATCCGAAACCATAAACCCAAAATCCTAAACCCTAAATCTCAAACCCCAAAATCCTAAACCCAAAATCCTAAATCTTAAAACATAAAACTTAAAACATAAAACTTAAAACTTAAACCCTAAATCCTAAACCCTACACCCTAACCGTAAAAACTAAACCCTAACCCCCAATTCTAAAATCCTAGACTTTAAACCCTAAACTCTAAACACTAATCACTAATTCCCAAACCCCTAATCCTAAACTCTAAATCTCAAACACTAAACTATGCTTTATACCCTTAATCCTATGATACATACCCTAAACCTTAAATAGTAAACCCCAAACCCCAAATTTAAAATCCTAAATCGTAAATCCTAGACATAAAACCCTAAACACCAACTACTAAGCCGTAAATCTGAAACCCTAATTCTGAAATCCTAAATCCTAAATCTTAAACCCTAAATCCTAAACTTTAAATCTCAAACCCTAAACCCCAAACATTAAACCCTAAACCTTAAACCATAAACCTTTAACTGTAAATCATAAACCCTATACCTTACACCCTAAAACCTTACACCTTAAACCTTGTACCATAAACCCTAAACGCTAGTCCCGAACAATGAACCATGAATTCTAAACCCTAAAACATAAAACAAAAACCCTTAACCCTAAATTCTAAGCCCCAAACCCAAAACCCTAAACCGTAAATCATAAACCCTTAACTCTAAATCCTAAGCGTAGACAATAAACCCAAAACCCTAAGCACTAAACCTAAAGCCCTAAAACCCAAACTTGAAACGCTAAACCCCAAACCATAAATTGTTAACAATAAATCATAAACCCTAAACCTTAAACACTATACCCTGAACCCCAAACCTCAAACCCTGAACCCAAACTCTGAACCTAAACACGTATACCAATACCCAAAATAAAAAACCTTAAACCCTAAAACCTATAACATATACCCTAGACCCTATAACCTATACCCTAAACCCTATAACCTATATCCTAAACCCTAAACCATAAACACCAAATCCTAAATTTAAAATCCTAGATCCTAAATCCTAGACATCAAACCATAAATACTAACTACTAAACCTGAAATCCTAAACTCTAAATCCAAAACCCTAAATCCGAAACCATAAACCCAAAATCCTAAACCCTAAATCTCAAACCCCAAAATCCTAAACCCTAAATCCTAAATCTTAAAACTTAAAACTTAAAACTTAAAACTTAAACCCTAAATCCTAAACCCTACACCCTAACCGTAAAAACTAAACCCTAACCCCAAATTCTAAAATCCTAGACTTTAAACCCTAAACTCTAAACACTAATCACTAATTCCCAAACCCCTAATCCTAAACTCTAAATCTCAAACACTAAACTATGCTTTACACCCTTAATCCTATGATCTACACCCTAAACCTTAAATAGTAAACCCCAAACCCCAAATTTAAAATCCTAAATCCTAAATCCTAGACATCAAACCCTAAACACTAACTACTAAGCCATAAATCTGAAACCCTAATTCTGAAATCCTAAACCCTAAACTCTAAATCCGAAACCATAAACCAAAAATCCTAAACCCTAAATCTCAAACCCCAAAATCCTAAACCCAAAATCCTAAATCTTAAAACTTAAAACTTAAAACATAAAACTTAAAACTTAAACCCTAAATCCTAAACCCTACACCCTAACCGTAAAAACTAAACCCTAACCCCCAATTCTAAAATCCTACACTTTAAACCCTAAACTCTAAACACTAATCACTAATTCCCAAACCCCTAATCCTAAACTCTAAATCTCAAACACTAAACTATGCTTTATACCCTTAATCCTATGATATATACCCTAAACCTTAAATAGTAAACCCCAAACCCCAAATTTAAAATCCTAAATCGTAAATCCTAGACATAAAACCCTAAACACCAACTACTAAGCAATAAATCTGAAACCCTAATTCTGAAATCCTAAATCCTAAATCTTAAACCCTAAATCCTAAACTTTAAATCTCAAACCCTAAACCCCAAACATTAAACCCTACACCTTAAACCATAAACCTTTAACTGTAAATCATAAATCCTATACCTTACACCCTAAAACCTTACACCTTAAACCTTGTACCATAAACCCTAAACTCTAGTCCCGAACAATGAACCATGAATCCTAAACCCTAAAACATAAAACAAAAGCCCTTAACCCTAAATTCTAAGCCCCAAACCCAAAACCCTAAACCGTAAATCATAAACCCTTAACTCTAAATCCTAAGCGTAGACAATAAACCCAAAACCCTAAGCACTAAACCTAATGCCCTAAAACCCAAACTTGAAACGCTAAACCCCAAACCATAAATTGTTAACAATAAATCATAAACCCTAAACCTTAAACACTATACCCTGAACCCCAAACCTCAAACCCTGAATCCAAACTCTGAACCTAAACCATGAAACCAATACCCAAAGTCATAAACCTTAAACCCTAACTTTTATACCCGAAACCCTAAAATTCAAGCCGTAAACCATAAATCTTAAACTTTAAACCCCAAATCCTAAACTTAATAAAATAGATCCTAAATGTTAGACCTCAATTCTTAAACACTAAACACTAAATCTTAAATACCAAACCCTAACCTCAAAACACTAATCCTTAAATCTCAAACCCCCAATCCAAAACACTGAACATCAAATAGTAAACCCTAAACCCTAAAACCTATAACATATACCCTAGACCCTATAACCTATACCCTAAACCCTATAACCTATATCCTAAACCCTAAACCATAAACACCAAATCCTAAATATAAAATCCTAGATCCTAAATCCTAGACATCAAACTATAAATACTAACTACTAAACCTGAAATCCTAAACTCTAAATCCAAAACCCTAAATCCGAAACCATAAACCCAAAATCCTAAACCCTAAATCTCAAACCCCAAAATCCTAAACCCTAAATCCTAAATCTTAAAACTTAAAACTTAAAACTTAAAACTTAAACCCTAAATCCTAAACCCTACACCCTAACCGTAAAAACTAAACCCTAACCCCAAATTCTAAAATCCTAGACTTTAAACCCTAAACTCTAAACACTAATCACTAATTCCCAAACCCCTAATCCTAAACTCTAAATCTCAAACACTAAACTATGCTTTACACCCTTAATCCTATGATCTACACCCTAAACCTTAAATAGTAAACCCCAAACCCCAAATTTAAAATCCTAAATCCTAAATCCTAGACATCAAACCCTAAACACTAACTACTAAGCCATAAATCTGAAACCCTAATTCTGAAATCCTAAACCCTAAACTCTAAATCCGAAACCATAAACCCAAAATCCTAAACCCTAAATCTCAAACCCCAAAATCCTAAACCCAAAATCCTAAATCTTAAAACATAAAACTTAAAACATAAAACTTAAAACTTAAACCCTAAATCCTAAACCCTACACCCTAACCGTAAAAACTAAACCCTAACCCCCAATTCTAAAATCCTACACTTTAAACCCTAAACTCTAAACACTAATCACTAATTCCCAAACCCCTAATCCTAAACTCTAAATCTCAAACACTAAACTATGCTTTATACCCTTAATCCTATGATATATACCCTAAACCTTAAATAGTAAACCCCAAACCCCAAATTTAAAATCCTAAATCGTAAATCCTAGACATAAAACCCTAAACACCAACTACTAAGCCATAAATCTGAAACCCTAATTCTGAAATCCTAAATCCTAAATCTTAAACCCTAAATCCTAAACTTTAAATCTCAAACCCTAAACCCCAAACATTAAACCCTACACCTTAAACCATAAACCTTTAACTGTAAATCATAAACCCTATACCTTACACCCTAAAACCTTACACCTTAAACCTTGTACCATAAACCCTAAACTCTAGTCCCGAACAATGAACCATGAATCCTAAACCCTAAAACATAAAACAAAAACCCTTAACCCTAAATTCTAAGCCCCAAACCCAAAACCCTAAACCGTAAATCATAAACCCTTCACTCTAAATCCTAAGCGTACACAATAAACCCAAAACCCTAAGCACTAAACCTAATGCCCTAAAACCCAAACTTGAAATGCTAAACCCCAAACCATAAATTGTTAACGATAAATCATAAACCCTAAACCTTAAACACTATACCCTGAACCCCAAACCTCAAACCCTGAACCCCAAACCTCAAACCCTGAACCCAAACTCTGAACCTAAACCATGAAACCAATACCCTAAGCCATAAACCTTAAACCCTAACTTTTATACCTGAAACCCTAAAATTCAAGCCGTAAACCATAAATCTTAAACTTTAAACCCCAAATCCTAAACTTGAAAAAATAGATCCTAAATGTTAGACCTCAATTCTTAAACACTAAACACTAAATCTTAAATACCAAACCCTAACCTCAAAACACTAATCCTTAAATCTCAAACCCCCAATCCAAAACACTGAACATCAAACAGTAAACCCTAAACCCTAAAACCTATAACCTATACCCTAGACCCTATAACCTATACCCTAAACCATAAACACCAAATCCTAAATTTAAAATCCTAGATCCTAAATCCTAGACATCAAACCATAAATACTAACTACTAAACCTGAAATCCTAAACCCTAAATGCAAAACCCTAAATCCAAAAACCCTAAACACAAAACCCTAAACCCAAAATCCTAAACCCTAAATCTCAAACCCCAAAATCCTAAACCCTAAATCCTCAACCCTACACCCTAACCGTAAAAACTAAACCCTAACCCCAAATTCTAAATTCCTCGACTTTAAACCCTAAACTCTAAACACTAATCACTAATTCCCAAACCCCTAATCCTAAACTCTAAATCTCAAACACTAAACTATGCTTTATACCCTTAATCCTATGATCTACACCCTAAACCTTAAATAGTAAACCCCAAACCCCAAATTTAAAATCCTAAATCGTAAATCCTAGACATAAAACCCTAAACACCAACTACTAAGCCGTAAATCTGAAACCCTAATTCTGAAATCCTAAATCCTAAATCTTAAACCCTAAATCCTAAACTTTAAATCTCAAACCCTAAACCCCAAACATTAAACCCTAAACCTTAAACCATAAACCTTTAACTGTAAATCATAAACCCTATACCTTACACCCTAAAACCTTACACCTTAAACCTTGTACCATAAACCCTAAACGCTAGTCCCGAACAATGAACCATGAATCCTAAACCCTAAAACATAAAACAAAAACCCTTAACCCTAAATTCTAAGCCCCAAACCCAAAACCCTAAACCGTAAATCATAAACCCTTAACTCTAAATCCTAAGCGTAGACAATAAACCCAAAACCCTAAACACTAAACCTAAAGCCCTAAAACCCAAACTTGAAACGCTAAACCCCAAACCATAAATTGTTAACAATAAATCATAAACCCTAAACCTTAAACACTATACCCTGAACCCCAAACCTCAAACCCTGAACCCAAACTCTGAACCTAAACACGTATACCAATACCCAAAATAAAAAACCTTAAACCCTAAAACCTATAACATATACCCTAGACCCTATAACCTATACCCTAAACCCTATAACCTATATCCTAAACCCTAAACCATAAACACCAAATCCTAAATTTAAAATCCTAGATCCTAAATCCTAGACATCAAACCATAAATACTAACTACTAAACCTGAAATCCTAAACTCTAAATCCAAAACCCTAAATCCGAAACCATAAACCCAAAATCCTAAACCCTAAATCTCAAACCCCAAAATCCTAAACCCTAAATCCTAAATCTTAAAACTTAAAACTTAAAACTTAAAACTTAAACCCTAAATCCTAAACCCAACACCCTAACCGTAAAAACTAAACCCTAACCCCAAATTCTAAAATCCTAGACTTTAAACCCTAAACTCTAAACACTAATCACTAATTCCCAAACCCCTAATCCTAAACTCTAAATCTCAAACACTAAACTATGCTTTACACCCTTAATCCTATGATCTACACCCTAAACCTTAAATAGTAAACCCCAAACCCCAAATTTAAAATCCTAAATCCTAAATCCTAGACATCAAACCCTAAACACTAACTACTAAGCCATAAATCTGAAACCCTAATTCTGAAATCCTAAACCCTAAACTCTAAATCCGAAACCATAAACCCAAAATCCTAAACCCTAAATCTCAAACCCCAAAATCCTAAACCCAAAATCCTAAATCTTAAAACTTAAAACTTAAAACATAAAACTTAAAACTTAAACCCTAAATCCTAAACCCTACACCCTAACCGTAAAAACTAAACCCTAACCCCCAATTCTAAAATCCTACACTTTAAACCCTAAACTCTAAACACTAATCACTAATTCCCAAACCCCTAATCCTAAACTCTAAATCTCAAACACTAAACTATGCTTTATACCCTTAATCCTATGATATATACCCTAAACCTTAAATAGTAAACCCCAAACCCCAAATTTAAAATCCTAAATCGTAAATCCTAGACATAAAACCCTAAACACCAACTACTAAGCCGTAAATCTGAAACCCTAATTCTGAAATCCTAAATCCTAAATCTTAAACCCTAAATCCTAAACTTTAAATCTCAAACCCTAAACCCCAAACATTGAACACTACACCTTAAACCATAAACCTTTAACTGTAAATCATAAACCCTATACCTTACACCCTAAAACCTTACACCTTAAACCTTGTACCATAAACCCTAAATTCTAGTCCCGAACAATGAACCATGAATCCTAAACCCTAAAACATAAAACAAAAACCCTTAACCCTAAATTCTAAGCCCCAAACCCAAAACCCAAAACCGTAAATCATAAACCCTTAACTCTAAATCCTAAGCGTACACAATAAACCCAAAACCCTAAGCACTAAACCTAATGCCCTAAAACCCAAACTTGAAACGCTAAACCCCAAACCATAAATTGTTAACAATAAATCATAAACCCTAAACCTTGAACACTATACCCTGAACCCCAAACCTCAAACCCTGAACCCAAACTCTGAACCTAAATACGTATACCAATACCCAAAATAAAAAACCTTAAACCCTAAAACCTATAACATATACCCTAGACCCTATAACCTATACCCTAAACCCTATAACCTATATCCTAAACCCTAAACCATAAACACCAAATCCTAAATTTAAAATCCTAGATCCTAAATCCTAGACATCAAACCATAAATACTAACTACTAAACCTGAAATCCTAAACTCTAAATCCAAAACCCTAAATCCGAAACCATAAACCCAAAATCCTAAACCCTAAATCTCAAACCCCAAAATCCTAAACCCTAAATCCTAAATCTTAAAACTTAAAACTTAAAACTTAAAACTTAAACCCTAAATCCTAAACCCTACACCCTAACCGTAAAAACTAAACCCTAACCCCAAATTCTAAAATCCTAGACTTTAAACCCTAAACTCTAAACACTAATCACTAATTCCCAAACCCCTAATCCTAAACTCTAAATCTCAAACACTAAACTATGCTTTACACCCTTAATCCTATGATCTACACCCTAAACCTTAAATAGTAAACCCCAAACCCCAAATTTAAAATCCTAAATCCTAAATCATAGACATCAAACCCTAAACACTAACTACTAAGCCATAAATCTGAAACCCTAATTCTGAAATCCTAAACCCTAAACTCTAAATCCGAAACCATAAACCCAAAATCCTAAACCCTAAATCTCAAACCCCAAAATCCTAAACCCAAAATCCTAAATCTTAAAACATAAAACTTAAAACATAAAACTTAAAACTTAAACCCTAAATCCTAAACCCTACACCCTAACCGTAAAAACTAAACCCTAACCCCCAATTCTAAAATCCTACACTTTAAACCCTAAACTCTAAACACTAATCACTAATTCCCAAACCCCTAATCCTAAACTCTAAATCTCAAACACTAAACTATGCTTTATACCCTTAATCCTATGATATATACCCTAAACCTTAAATAGTAAACCCCAAACCCCAAATTTAAAATCCTAAATCGTAAATCCTAGACATCAAACCCTAAACACCAACTACTAAGCCATAAATCTGAAACCCTAATTCTGAAATCCTAAATCCTAAATCTTAAACCCTAAATCCTAAACTTTAAATCTCAAACCCTAAACCCCAAACATTAAACACTACACCTTAAACCATAAACCTTTAACTGTAAATCATAAACCCTATACCTTACACCCTAAAACCTTACACCTTAAACCTTATACCATAAACCCTAAATTCTAGTCCCGAACAATGAACCATGAATCCTAAACCCTAAAACATAAAACAAAAACCCTTAACCCTAAATTCTAAGCCCCAAACCCAAAACCCTAAACCGTAAATCATAAACCCTTAACTCTAAATCCTAAGCGTACACAATAAACCCAAAACCCTAAGCACTAAACCTAATGCCCTAAAACCCAAACGTGAAACGCTAAACCCCAAACCATAAATTGTTAACAATAAATCATAAACCCTAAACCTTAAACACTATACCCTGAACCCCAAACCTCAAACCCTGAATCCAAACTCTGAACCTAAACCATGAAACCAATACCCAAAGTCATAAACCTTAAACCCTAACTTTTATACCCGAAACCCTAAAATTCAAGCCGTAAACCATAAATCTTAAACTTTAAACCCTAAATCCCAAACCCTAAATCCTAAACCTTAAAACTTAAAAATTAAACCTTAAACACTAAACCCTACATCCTAAACCGTAGAAACTAAACCCTAACCCCAAATTCTAAAATCCAAGACTTCAAACCCTAAACTCCAAACACTAATCACTAAATCCCAAACCCCTAATCCTAAACACTAAACCTCAAACACTAAACTATGCTTTATACCCTTAATACTATGACTATACCCTAAACTTTGAATAGTAAACCCCAATCCCAAAATTTAAAATCCTAGATCCTAAATACTAGACATGAAACCCTAAACGCTAACTACTAAGCCTTAAATCTGAAACCCTAAATCTGAAATCCTAAACCCTAAATTTTAAACCCTAAATCCTAAATCTTAAACCCTAAATCCTTAACTCTAAATCTCAAACCCTAAATCCTAAACCCTAAATCATAAACCTTAAACCTTAAACCCTAAATCCTAAACACTAAACCACAAACACACAAACCTATACTCTATACCCTAAACCTTAAACCTATCCCAAAATTCTAAATGCTAATCCCAAACCATGAATAAAGCGTAAACACTAAACCATAAATCCTAAATACTAAACACTAAATCCAAAATCCAAAATCCTTAACCCCTAATTCCTAAACTCCAAATCCTAAACCTCAAACCATAAACTCTATACCTTCAAACCAAAAACCTAGACCCAAAATCCTAAAATCTAAGCCTTAAATCCAAAACCCTACACCTTAATCATAAACCCTAAACTCTAAATCCTAAGCGTACACCATAAACCCAAAACCCTAAGCACTAAACCTAAAGCCCTAAAACCCAAACTTGAAAGGCTAAACCCCAAACCATAAATTGTTAACAATAAATCATAAACCCTAAACCTTAAACACTATACCCTGAACCCCAAACCTCAAACCCTGAACCCAAACTCTGAACCTAAACACGTATACCAATACCCAAAATAAAAAACCTTAAACCCTAAATTTTATACCTGAAACCCTAAAGTTCAAGCCATAAACCCTAAATCTTAAACCTTAAACCCCAAATCCTAAACTTAAAAAACAAGATCCTAAATGTTAAACCTCAATTCTTAAACACTAAACACTAAATCTTAAATACCAAACACTAAATCCTAAACACTAAACCACAAACACACAAACCTATGCTCTATACCCTAAATCTTAAACTTATCCCAAAATTCTAAATGCTAATCCCAAACCATGAATAAAGCGTAAACACTAAACCCTAAATCCTAAATACTAAACACTAAATCCAAAATCCAAAATCCTTAACCCCTAATTCCTAAACTCCAAATCCTAAACCTCAAACCATAAACTCTATACCTTCAAACCAATAACCTAGACCCAAAATCCTAAAATCTAAGCCTTAAATCCAAAACCCTACACCTTAATCATAAACCCTAAACTCTAAATCCTAAGCGTACACCATAAACCCAAAACCCTAAGCACTAAACCTAAAGCCCTAAAACCCAAACTTGAAAGGCTAAACCCCAAACCATAAATTGTTAACAATAAATCATAAACCCTAAACCTTAAACACTATACCCTGAACCCCAACCTCAAACCCTGAACCCAAACTCTGAACCTAAACACGTATACCAATACCCAAAATAAAAAACCTTAAACCCTAAATTTTATACCTGAAACCCTAAAGTTCAAGCCATAAACCCTAAATCTTAAACCTTAAACCCTAAATCCTAAACTTAAAAAACAAGATCCTAAATGTTAAACCTCAATTCTTAAACACTAAACACTAAATCTTAAATACCAAACACTAAATCTTAAATACCAAACCCTAAATCCTAAACACTAAACCACAAACACACAAACCTATGCTCTATACCCTAAATCTTAAACTTATCCCAAAATTTTAAATGCTAATCCCAAACCATGAATAAAGCCTAAACACTAAACCCTAAATCCTATATACTAAACACTAAATCCAAAATCCTAAATCCTTAACCCCTAATTCCCAAACTGCAAATCCTAAACCTTAAACCCTAAACTCTATACCTTCAAACCAATAACCTAGAACCAAAATACTAAAATCTAAGCCTTAAATCCAAAACCCTAAACCTTAATCACAAACCCTAAACTCTAAATCCTTAGCCTAGACCATAAACCCTAAACCCTAAATTGTAAAACTTAAACCCTAAACCACAAACGTGAAACGCTAAACCCTAAATCATAAACCCTTAACTCTAGATAGAGAACACTAAAACAAAAACCCTAGCCCAAATCATAAACTTGAAACTTTAAACCATAAACCCTATATCTAAACCTTAAACAATAAACCTTAAACCCTAAACTTTAAAACCTAAACCTTTAACCCCTAAATCCTACACCCTAAACCTCAAACCCTAACCTCTAAACACTAATCGTTAAATCCAAAACAACCAATCCAAAACTCTAAACCTCAAACAGTAAACTATGCTCTATACCCTAAACCCTATACCCTATATCCTAAACCCTAAACCATAAACGCCAAACCCTAAATTTAAAATCCTAGATCCTAAATCCTAGACATCAGACCATAAACACTAACTACTAAACCTTAAATCCTAAATCCTAAATACGAAACCCTAAACCCTAAATCTCAAACCTTAAATCCTAAACCCTAAATCCCAAACCCTAAATCTCAAACCCTAAATCCTAAACCCTAAATCCCAATCCCTAAATCCTAAACCTTAAAACTTAAACATTAAACCCTAAACCCTAAACCCTAAACCTTACATCCTAAACCGTAGAAACTAAACCCTAACCCCAAATTCTAAAATCCAAGACTTCAAACCCTAAACTCCAAACACTAATCACTAAATCCCAAACCCCTAATCCTAAACACTAAACCTCAAACACTAAACTATGCTTTATACCCTTAATCCTATGACTATACCCTAAACCTTGAATAGTAAACCCTAAACCCAGAATTTAAAATCCTAGATCCTAAATCCTAGACATGAAACCCTAAACACTAACTACTAAGCCTTAAATCTGAAACCCTAAATCCTAAACCCTAAATCTGAAACCCTAAATCCTAAACCCGATATTCCAAACCGTAAATCATAAACCTTAAACCTTAAACCCTAAACGCTACACCCTAAACTCAGAAAACTAAACCCTAACCCTAATATCTTAAACCCTAGACCTCAAACCCTTACCTCTAAACACTAATCACTAAATTCCAAACCCCGAATACTAAACCCTAAACATCAAACACTAAACTGTGCTCTATACCCTTAACCATATCCCCTATACCCAAATCCCTAAACAATAAACCCCAAATTCTAAATTTAAAATCCTAAATCATAAATCCTAGACATCAAACCCTAAACTCAAAATCCTAAACACTAAATCTAAAACCCTAAACCCCAAACACTAAACCCTATTCACAATACCATAAACCCTACACTTTAAGCCTAAAAGACTAATCCTTAAATCTTAAACCCTAAATAATATCATTTTAAAACAAAACCCTTAAACACTAATCCTTAAACCCAAAACGTTAAACTCAAAACCCAAAAACCATATACCCAAAACCATAAAACTTAAACCCTAAACACTAAACCCAAAATCCTAAATCCCAAATACTAAATCCTAAATCCTATATGCTTAACATGGAACCCTAAATCCTAAATCCTATATCCTTAACCTGGAACACTAAATCCTAAACCCCAAATTCAAAACCCTAAAACGTAAACCCTAAAACCTAAATCCTAAACCCTTACCATTAAACTCTAAGCAATAAATCATAAACCCTAAATACGAAACATTTAACCCCGAATCCTAAACCCAAAACCATAACCTTAAACATTAAACCCTTAATCCTAAATAAAAAATCCTAAACCTTAACCCCTAAACACAGAACCCTGAACCTTGAACCCTAAACCCTGAACCTTGAATCCTAAACCTTGAACCCCAAACCTTAAACACTAAATCCTAAACCATAAACCCTAAGCTCTAAAACCTAAATCCTAAACCCTAAAAGCTAAACCCTAAAACCCAAATCTTTAATATAAAATCCTAGATCCTAAATCCAAGACCTCAAACCATAAACAATAAATACTTAACCCTAATACCTAAACACTAAACCCTATTCACTTTACCCTAAACCATACACCATAAGCCCAAAACTCTAAACCCTAAATCCTAAACCCTAAACCCTAAACACTAATCCCTATTCACTTTACCTTAAATCATACACCCTAACGCCTAAACCCTAAACCTAAAACCCTAAACCCTAAACCTAAAACCCTAAACCCTAAACCTTAAACCCTAAACCCTTAAACCTAATACCTAAACCCAAGACGTTATACTCAAACCCAAATACCCTATACCCAAAACCAATAACCCTAAAACCTAAATTCTAAACCAAAAATCCAAGATCTCAAACACTAAATCCTAAAGCGTAAACCCTAAGCTCTAAAACCTAAATCCTAAACCCTAAAAGCTAAACCCTAAAACCCAAACTTTAATATAAAATCCTAGATCCTAAATCCAAGACCTCAAACCATAAACAATAAATACTTAACCCTAATACCTAAACACTAAACCCTATTCACTTTACCCTAAACCATACACCAGAAGCTCAAAACTCTAAACCCTAAACCTTAAACTTTAAACCGTAAACCCTTAAACTTTAAACCGTAAACACTTAAACCTATCCCAAAATCCTAAATGCTAATCCCAAACTATGACCAATGAATCTGAAACACTAAACAATGAACAATAAACCCAACACCATAAACACTAAACCCTAAACCGCACGCAATCCCTAAACCCTAAATCCTTAACTCTACACCCTAAACCTAATACGTTAAATCCTAAATCCAAATACCTTGAACTCAAAAACAAAAATGCTAAACCTTAAAGCCTAAACACTAAATATTAAATCCTAAATACTAAACACTAAATCCAAAATCCTAAATCCTTAGCCCTTAATTCCCAAACTCCAAATCCTAAAGCTTAAAACTTAAACTCTATACCTTAAAACCAATAATCTAGACCCTAAACCCGAAAATCTAAGCCTTAAACCCTAAACCTTTAACCTTCTTAATCATAAACAATAAACTCTAAATCCTTAGCCTAGACCATAAATCCTAAACCCTAAATTGTAAAACTTAAACCCTAAACAACAAACTTGAAACCCTAAACCCTAAATCATAAACCCTTAACTCTAGATAAAGAACACTAAAACAAAAACCCTATCTCCAAATCATAAACTTTAAACCTTAAATCATAAACCCCTATATCTAAAATTTAAACAATTAAACTTAAACCCTAAACCCTAAACCCTAAAACCTAAACACTAAACCCAAAATCCTAAACCCTAAACCTCAAACCCTAACCTCAAAACACTAATCCTTAAATCTCAAACCCCCAATCCAAAACACTGAACCCTATAACTTATACCCTAAACCCTAAACCCTAAAACCTATAACCTATACCCTAGACCCTATAACCTATACCCTAAACCCTATAACTTATACCCTAAACCCTAAACCATAAACGCCAAATCCTAAATTTAAAATCCTAGATCCTAAATCCTAGACATCAAACCATAAAACTAACTGCTAAACCTGAAATCCTAAACCCTAAATCCAAAACCCTAAATCCGAAACCCTAAACCCAAAATCCTAAACCCTAAATCTCAAACCCCAAAATCCCAAACCCTAAATCCTAAATCTTAAAACTTAAAACTTAAAACTTAAACCCTAAATCATAAACCCTACACCCTAAACCGTAAAAACTAAACCCTAACCCCAAATTCTAAACCTTAAACTCTAAACACTAATCACTCATTCCCAAACCTCTAATCCTAAACCCTAAATCTCAAACACTAAACTATGCTTTATACCCTTAATCCTATGATCTATACCATAAACCTTAAATAGTAAACCCCAAACCCCAAATTTAAAATCCTAAATCCTAAATCCTAGACATCAAACCCTATACACTAACTACTAAGCCATAAATCTGAAACCCTAATTCTGAAATCCTAAATCCTAAATGTTAAACCCTAAATCCTTAACCTTAAATCTCAACCCCGAAACCCCAAACATTAAAAACGCTGAACCTTAAAACATAAACCTTTAACTGTAAATCATAAACCCTAAACCTTACACCCTAAAACCTTACACCTTAAACCTTGTACCATAAACCCTAAACGCTAATCCCGAACAATGAACCATGAATCCTAAACCCTAAAACATAAAACAAAAACCCTTAACCCTAAATTCTAAGCCCCAAACCCAAAACCTTAAACCGTAAATCATAAACCCTTAACTTGAAACGTACACAATAAACCCAAAACCCTAAGCACTAAACCTAAAGCCCTAAAACCCAAACTTGAAATGCTAAACCCCAAATCATAAATTGTTAACAATAAATCATAAACCCTAAACCTTAAACACTATACCCTGAACCCCAAACCTCAAACCCTGAACCCAAACTCTGAACCTAAACCCGTATACCAATACCCAAAATAAAAAACCTTAAACCCTAAATTTTATAACTGAAACCCTAAATTCAAGCCATGAACCCTAAATCTTAAATCTTAAACCTTAAACCCCAAATCCTAAACTTGAAAAACTAGATCCTAAATGTTAGACCCTAATTCTTAAACACTAAACACTAAATCTTAAATACCAAACTCTAAATCCTAAATACTAAACCACAAACAACCAAACCTATGCTCTATACCCTAAACCTTAAACCTATCCCAAAATTCTAAATGCTAATCCCAAACCATGAATAAAGCGTCAACACTAAACCCTAAATCCTAAATACTAAACACTAAATCCAAAATCCAAAATCCTTAACCCCTAATTCCCAAACTCCAAATCCTAAACCTAAAACCCTAAACTCTATACCTTCAAACCAATAACCTAGACCCAAAATCCTAAAATCTAAGCCTTAAACCCAAAACCCTACACCTTAATTATAAACCCTAAACTCTAAATCCTAAGCGTACACCATAAACCCAAAACCCTAAGCACTAAACCTAAAGCCCTAAAACCCAAAATTGAAATGCTAAACCCCAAACCATAAATTGTTAACAATAAATCATAAACCCTAAACCTTAAACACTATACCCCGAACCCCAAACCTTAAACCCTGAACCCAAACTCTGAACCTAAACCCTGAAACCAATACCCTAAGTCATAAACCTTAAACCCTAAATTTTATACCTGAAACCCTAAAATTCAAGCCGTAAACCATAAATCTTAAACCTTAAACCCCAAATCCTAAACTTAAAAAACTAGATCCTAAATCTTAGACCTCAATTCTTAAACACTAAACACTAAATCTTGAATACCAAACCCTAAATCCTAAACACTAAACCACAAACATGCAAACCTATGCTCTATACCCTAAACCTTAAACCTATCCCAAAATTCTAAATGCTAATCCCAAACCATGAATAAAGCCTAAACACTAAACCCTAAATCCTTAATACTAAACACTAAATCCAAAATCCAAAATCCTTAACCCCTAATTCCCAAACTCCAAATACTAAACCTTAAACCCTAAACTCTATACCTTCAAACCAATAACCTAGACCCAAAATCCTAAAATCTAAACCTTAAATCCAAAACCCTACACCTTAATCACAAACCCTAAACACTAAATCCTTAACCTAGACCATAAACCCTAAACCCTAAATTGTAAAACTTAAACCCTAAACCACAGACGTGAAACGCTAAACCATTAATCATAAACCCTTAACTCTTGATAGAGAACACTAAAACAAAAACCCTACCCCAAATAATAAACTTGAAACTTTAAACCATAAACCCTATATCTAAACCTTAAACAATAAACCTTAAACCCTAAACCTTAAAACCTAAACCTTTAACCCCTAAATCCTAAACCCTAAACCTCAAACCCTAACCTCTAAACACTAATCCTTAAATCCCAAACAACCAATCCAAAACCCTAGACCTCAAACAGTAAACTATGCTCTATACCCTAAATCCTATACCCTATATCCTAAACCCTAAACCATAAACGCCAAATCCTAAATTTAAAATCCTAGATCTTAAATCCTAGACATGAGACCATAAACACTAACTACTAAACCTTAAATCCTAAATCCTAAATACGAAACCCTAAACCCTAAATCCTAAACTCTAAATCCCAAACCCTAAATCCTAAAGCTTAAAACTTAAACATTAAACCTTAAACCCTAAACCCTACATCCTAAACTGTAGAAACTAAACCCTAACCCCAAATTCTAAAATCCAAGACTTCAAACCCTAAACTCCAAACATTAATCACTAAATCCCAAACCCCTAATCCTAAACACTAAACCACAAACACTAAACTATGTTTATACCCTTAATCCTATGACTATACACTAAACCTTGAATAGTAAACCCCAAACCCAAAGTTTAAAATCCTAGATCCTAAATCCTAGACATGAAACCCTAAACACTAACTACTAAGCCTTAAATCTGAAACCCTAAATCTGAAATCCTAAACCCTAAATCCTAAACCCTAAATCCTAAATGCTAAAATCCTAGATCCTAAATCCTAGACATAAAACCCTAAACACTAACTACTAAGCCTTAAATCTGAAATCCTAAACCCTAAATCTTAAACCCTAAATCCTAAACCCTAAATCTCAAACCCTAAATCCTAAACCCAAAATTCCAAACCCCTAAACCTAAACCCTAAACATCAAACACTAAACTGTGTCTATACCCTAAACCATATCCCCTATACCCAAAACCCTAAACAATAAACCCCAAATTCTAAATTTAAAATTATAAATCATAAATCCTAGACATCAAACCCTAAACTCGAAATCCTAAACCCTAAATCTAAAACCCTAAACCCCAAACACTAAACCCTATTCACAATACCGTAAACCCTACACTTTAAGCCTAAAACACTAAACATTAAATCTTAAATCCTAAATAATATCATTTTAAAAATAAACCCTTAAACACTAATCCTTAAACCCAAAACATTAAACTCAAAACACAAAAACCATATACCCAAAACCATAAAACTTAAACCCTAAACACTAAACCCAAAATCCTAAACCCCAAATACTAAATCCTAAATCCTATATCCTTAACATGGAACCCTAAATCCTAAATCCTATATCCTTAAACTGGAACACTAAATCCTAAACCCCAAATTCAAAACCCTAAAACGTAAACCCTAAAACCTAAATCCTAAACCCTTACCCTTAAACTCTAAGCATTAAATCATAAACCCTAAATACGAAACAGTGAACCTTTAACTCTAGATAAAGAACACTAAAACAAAAACCCTATATCTAAACTTTAAACAATTAAACTTAAACCCTAAAACCTAAACCCTAAAACCTAAACACTAACCCCAAAATCCTCAACCCTAAACCTCAAACCCTAACCTCAAAACACTAATCCTTAAATCCCAAACCCCCAATCCAAAACAATGAACCTCAAACAGTAAACCCTAAACCCTAAAACCTATAACCTATACCCTAGACCCTATAACCTATACCCTAAACCCTATAACCTATACCCTAAACCCTAAACCATAAACGCCAAATCTTATATTTAAAATCCTTGATCCTAAATCCTAGACATCAAACCATAAATACTAACTACTAAACCTTAAATCCTAAACCCTAAATCCAAAACCCTAAATCCGAAACCCTAAACCCAAAATCCTAAACCTTAAATCTCAAACCTCAAAATCCTAATCCCTAAATACCAAACCCTAAATCCTAAATCTTAAAACTTAAAACTTAAAACTTAAACCCTAAATCCTAAACCCTACACCCCAAATTCTAAAATCCTAGACTTTAAACCCTAAACTCTAAACACTAATCCCTAATTCCCAAAACCCTAATCCTAAACCCTAAATCTTAAACACTAAACTATGCTTTATACCCTTAATCCTATGATCTAGACCCTAAACCTTAAATAGTAAACCCCAAACCCTAAATTTAAAATCCTAAATCCTAAATACTAGACATCAAACCCTAAACACTAACTACTAAGCTATAAATCTCAAAACCCTAATACTGAAATCCTAAATCCTAAACCTTAAACCCTAAATCCTAAACCCTAAACCCCAAACATTAAAAACGCTGAACCTTAAACCATAAACCTTTAACTGTAAATCATAAACCCTAAACCTTACACCCTAAAACTTTACACCTTAAACCCTATACCATAAACCCTAAACACTAGTCCCGAACAATGAACCTTGAATCCTAAACCCTAAAACATAAAACAAAAACCCTTAACCCTAAATTCTAAGCCCCAAACCCAAAACCCTAAACCCTAAACCGAAAATCATAAACCCTTAACTCTAAATCCTAAGCGTACACAATAAACCCAAAACCCTAAGCTCTAAACCTAAAGCCCTAAAACCCAAACTTGAAATGCTCAACCCCAAACCATAAATTGTTAACAATAAATTATAAACCCTAAACCTTAAACACTATACCCTGAACCCCAGACCTGAAACCCTAAACCCCAGACCTGAAACCCTAAACCCAAACTCTGATCCTAAACCCTGAAACCAATACCCTAAATCATAAACCTTAAACCCTAAATTTCGTACCCGAAACCCTAAAATTCAAGCCATAAACCCTAAATCTTAAACCTTAAACCCCAAATCCTAAACTTAAAAAACTAGATCCTAAATCTTAGACCTCAATTCTTAAACACTAAACACTAAATCTTAAATACCAAACCCTAAATCCTAAACACAAAACAACAAACACACAAACCTATGCTTTATACCCTAAACCTTAAAACTATCCAAAAATTCTAAATACTAATCCCAAACCATGAATAAAGCCTAAACACTAAACCCTAAATCCTAAATACTAAACACTAAATCCAAAATCCTAAATCCTTAACCCCTAATTCCCAAACTCCAAATCCTAAACCTTAAACCCTAAACTCTATACCTTCAAACCAATAACCTAGACCCAAAATCCTAAAATCTAAGCCTTAAATCCAAAACCCTACACCTTAATCCCAAACCCTAAACTCTAAATCCTTAGCCTAGACCATAAACCCTAAACCCTAAATTGTAAAACTTAAACCCTAAACTACAAACGAGAAATGCTAAACCCTAAATCATGAACCCTTAACTCTAGATAGAAAACACTAAAACAAAAACCCTACCCCAAATTATAAACTTGAAACGTTAAACCATAAATCCTATATCTAAACCTTAAACAATAAACCTTAAACCCTAAACCCTAAAACCTAAACCCTTAACCCCTAAATCCTAAACCCTAAACCTCAAACCCTAACCTCTAAACACTAATCCGTAAATCCCAAACAACCAATCCAAAACCCTAAACCTCAAGCAGGAAACTATGCTCTATACCATAAACCCTATAACCTATATCCTAAACCCTAAACCATAAACGCCAAATCCTAAATTTAAAATCCTAGATCCTAAATCCTAGACATCCAACCATAAACACTAACTACTAAACCTTAAATCCTAAATCCTAAATACGAAACCCTAAACCCTAAATCCCAAACCCTAAAACTCAAACCCTAAATCCTAAACCCTGAATCCCAAACCCTAAATCTCAAACCCTAAATCCTAAACCTTAAAACTTAAACATTAAACCTTAAACTCTAAACCCTACATCCTAAACCGTAGAAACTAAACCCTAACCCCAAATTCTAAAATCCAAGACTTCAAACCCTAAACTCCAAACACTAGTCACTAAATCCCAAACCCCTAATCCTAAACACTAAACCTCAAACACTAAACCTCAAACACTAAACTATGCTTTATACCCTTAATACTATGACTATACCCTAAACTTTGAATAGTAAACCCCAAACCCAAAATTTAAAATCCTAGATCCTAAATCCTATATATGAAACCCTAAACGCTAACTACTAAGCCTTAAATCTGAAACCCTAAATCTGAAATCCTAAACACTAAATTTTAAACCCTAAATCCTAAATCTTAAACCCTAAATCCTTAACGCTAAATCTCAAACCCTAAATCCTAAACCCTAAATCATAAACCTTAAACCTTAAACCCTAAACACTACACCCTAAACTCAGAAAACTAAACCCTAACCCTAATATCTTAAACCCTAGACCTCAAACCCTTACCTCTAAACACTAATCACTAAAATCCAAACCCCTAATCCTAAACCCTAAACATTAAACACTAAACTGTGCTTTATACCCTTAACCATATCCCCTATACCCAAAACCCTAAACAATAAACCCCAAATTCTAAATTTAAAATCCTAAATAATAAACCCTAAACACTAAACCCAAAATCCTAAATCCCAAATACTAAATCCTAAATCCTATATCCTTAACATGGAACCCTAAATCCTAAATCCTATATCCTTAACCTGGAACACTAAATCCTAAACCCCAAATTCAAAACCCTAAAACGTAAATCCTAAAACCTAAATTCTAAACCCTTAACCCTAAACTCTAAGCAATAAATCATAAACCCTAAATACGAAACAGTGATCCCCGAATCCTAAACCCAAAACCATAACCTTAAACCTGAAACCCTTAATCCTAAATAAAAAATCCTAAACCTTAACCCCTAAACACAGAACCCTGAACCTAGAACATTAAACCCTGAACATTGAATCCTAAACCTTGAACCCCAAACCTTAAACACTAAATCCTAAAGCGTAAACCCTAAGGTCTAAAACCTAAATCCTAAACCCTAAAAGCTAAACCTTAAAACCCAAACTTTAATATAAAATCCTAGATCCTAAATCCAAGACCTCAAACCATAAACAATAAATACTTAACCCTAATACCTAAACACTAAACCCTATTCACTTTACCCTAAACCATACACCAGAAGCCCAAAACTCTAAACCCAAAACTCTAAACCCAAAACCTTAAACTTTAAACCGTAAACCCTTAAACTTTAAACCGTAAACACTTAACCTTAAACTATAAACCGTTAACCCTAATCCTTAACTCAAAACGTTAAACTTTAAATAAAAAATCATAAACAAAAAACCGTACACCTTAAACCTAAACACTAAATCCGAAATCATAATTCCAATACCTTAAACCCTAAACCCAAAACACTGAACCCCGAACCCTAATCTCTAATTCTTGAATCCTAAACCCTAAATCCTAAATCCTAAATCCTAAACCCTATACTCTAAATCTTATACCCAAAGTCCTAAAACCTAAACACTCAAACCCAAATCCTAGATCTTATATCTTAAACCCCAAACCCTAAACTCTAAACATTAAACCCTCAATTCTAAACCCTAAATCCTAAACCCTAAACACTAATCCCTATTCACTTTACCTTAAATCATACACCCTAACGCCTAAACCCTAAACCTTAAACCCTAAACTCTTAAACCTAATACCTAAACCCAAGACGTTATACTCAAACCCAAATACCCTATACCCAAAACCAATAACCCTAAAACCTAAATTCTAAACCAAAAATCCAAGATCCCAAACACTAATTCCTAAATCTTAAATCCTAAATCCTTAAACCTAAAACCTACACCTTTAACCCTAAACTCTAAGCCCAAAACCCTAAACTGTAAACCCTAAACCCCAAACCGAAAACCGTAAACTATAAATCCTAAGTGCACCCCATAAATCTTGAACCCTAAACGCTAAACCTTAAACCCTAAATCCCAAACCTGAAACACTAAACCACAAAACACAAACCTATGCTCTATACCCTAAACCTTAAACCTATCCCAAAATCCTAAATGCTAATCCCAAACTATGACCAATGAATCTGAAATACTAAACACTGAACAATAAACCCAACACCATAAACACTAAACCCTAAACCGCATGCAATCCCTAAACCCTAAATCCTTAACATTACACCCTAAACCTAATACGTTAAATCCTAAATCCAAATACCTTGAACTCAAAAACAAAAATGCTAAACCTTAAAGCCTAAACACTAAATACTAAATCCTAAATACTAAACACTAAATCCAAAATCCAAAATCCTTAACCCCTAATTCCCAAACTCCAAATCCTAAACCTTAAACCTTAAACTCTATACCTTAAAACCAATAACCTAGACCCTAAACCCGAAAATCTAAGCCTTAAATCCTAAACCTTTAACCTTCTTAATCATAAACCCTAAACTCTAAATCCTTAGCCTAGACCATAATCGTAAACCCTAAATTATAAAACTTAAACCCTAAACCACAAACTTGAAACCCTAAACCATAAATCATAAACCCTTAACTCTAGATAAAGAATACTAAAACAAAAACCCTATATCTAAACTTTAAACATTTAAACTTAAACCCTAAACCCTAAACCCTAAAACCTAAACACTAACCACAAAATCCTAAACCTTAAACCTCAAACCCTAACCTCAAAACACTAATCCTTAAATCTCAAACAGTAAACCCTAAACCCTATAACTTATACCCTAGACCCTATAACCTATTCCCTAAACATTATAACCTATACTCTGAACCCTAAACCATCAACGCCAAATCCTTAATTTAAAATCCTAGATCCTAAATCCTAGACATCAAACCATAAATACTAACTACTAAACCTTAAATCCTAAACCCTAAAACCAAAATCCTAAACCCTAAATCTCAAACACCAAAATCCTAAACCCTAAATCCCAAACCCTAAATCCTAAATCTTCGAACTTAAAACTTAAAACTTAAACCCTAAATCCTAAACCCTACACCCTAAACCGTAAAAACTAAACCTTAACCCCAAATTCTAAAATCCAAGACTTTAACCCCTAAACTCTAAACAATAATCACTAATTCCAAAACCCCTAATCCTAAGCCCTAAATCTCAAACACTAAACCATGCTTTATACCCTTAATCCTATGATCTATACCCTAAACCTTAAATAGTAAACCCCAAACCCAAAATTTAAAATCTTAAATCCTAAATCCTAGACATCAAACCCTAAACACTAACTACTAAGCCATAAATCTCAAAACCCTAATTCTGAAATCCTAAATGCTAAACATTAAACCCTAAATCCTAAACCTTAAATCTCAAACCCTAAACCCCAAACATTAAAAACGCTGAACCTTAAACCATAAACCTTTAACTGTCAATCATAAACCCTAAAACTTACATCCTAAAACCTTACACCTTAAACCTTGTACCATAAACCCTAAATGCTAGTCCCGAACAATGAACCATGAATCCTAAACCCTAAAACATAAACAAAAACCCTTAACCCTAAATTCTAAGCCCCAAACCCAAAACCATAAATCGTAAATCATAAACCCTTAACTCTAAATCCTATGTGTACACCACAAACCCAAAACCCTAAGCACTAAACATAAAGCCCTAAAACACAAACTTGAAACGCTAAACCCCAAACCATAAATTGTTAACAATAAATCATAAACCCTAAACCTTAAACACTATACCCTGAACCTCAAAACTGAAACCCTGAACCCAAACTCTGAACCTAAACCCTGAAACCAATACCCTAAATCATAAACCTTAAACCCTAAATTTTATAACTGCAACCCTAAAATTCAAGCCATAAACCCTAAATCTTAAACCTTAAACCCCAAATCCTAAACTTGAAAAACTAGATCCTAAATGTTAGACCTCAATTCTTAAACACTAAACACTAAATCTTAAATACCAAACCCTAAATCCTAAACACTAAACCACAAACACACAAACCTATGCTCTATACCCTAAACCTTAAACCTATCCCAAAATTCTAAATGGTAATCCCAAACCATGAATAAAGCCTAAACACTAAACCCTAAATCCTAAATACTAAACACTAAATCCCAAATCCAAAATCCTTAACCCCTAATTCCCAAACTCCAAATCCTAAACCTCAAACCCTAAACTCTATACCTTCAAACCAATAACCTAGACCCAAAATCCTAAAATCTAAGCCCTAAATCCAAAACCCTACACCTTAATCATAAACCCTAAACTCTGAATCCTTAGCCTAGACCATAAACCCTAACTACTAAACTTTAAATCTGAAATCCTAAATACGAAACCCTAAACCCTAAATCCTAAACCCTAAATCCCAAACCCTAAATCTCAAACCCTAAATGCTAAACCCTAAATCCTAAACCTTAAAACTTAAACATTAAACCCTAAACCCTAAACCCTAAATCCTATACCGTAGAAACTGAACCCTAACCCCAAATTCTAAAATCCAATTTCAAGATGTGGGGAAAGCTGTTCGAAACCGTCTATCCACTTTGCAACTACAAGGCATTATATCAATGGGATTACAAGAATGATTCGCGACAAGAGGTTAATGTCTTTGGGAATGGATTTATTATACTCAGCTTCTTCAAAGTTATTTTCAATTTTTTTTAGTGTTCTCTTTTTTCAGCTCTATCGACAGTGGGGTATTTTTTTTTCCCAAATGCTGGTTTTGTCCCAAATAAATTTTTTACACTTAAGTTTTAACAATACAATCACTATCGATAACCATTCAAGAGCATTGTTTTTATTTGTAAGAATTCATAACGTAAACATGTTTTCTTGAATATAATTTGACATAATATTCAAAATTATATATACATATATATTAAAATTTCCTAATTTAGTGTAAGCAAATAAAATAAACTATTTTGCTGTCAACTTCATGCTGAAAACATTTGGCAATTTTCGTCGATGTTGGATTTAAGAAGTTCAACTATTCTTGTTTTCAAAATTGGTCAGTTCAACTTGATTCTAGATTATGAATATTATATGAATATTTATATGAATATTTATATGAATATTTATATGAATATTTATATGAATATATGTTTTCAAACAGTAGTCTATACTCTATTATCAATTTGTGTGCTGTAGTCTTATTTATAAAACTGTTTGCTGTAACCAGATTCAATGCATACCAAAATCTGAAGGAGATATTGGTATTAAATCTTTGGAGGATGCAAATAAGGTTAGCTGTTACAAATTAATTTGAAGATTGGTATCGGGCATGCTCGTTTGACAGCCGTTTGCGGCTGCGCCTGGACGCTACGGTTTTTGTTTGTTTAACAATCGCGCGTCTGATCACACTGGTAGCCGCATGCTCATGTGGCAAGCAAACGAACACCAATTTTGGCCACACCTGTAGCCGCAACAGTACCAGACGCACTGCCAGTTTTTTTCGCGGCTGAAAATTTCTAACGCAACGATCTGCGTCTGCCGCAGCGTTTGGCTGCAGGAGGCTGCGACTGGCAAAATAACATGTTTAGCCGCATGTCGCAGCCGCAAGAAGTTGCGACTAACAAACGAACAGGCCCATCGTAGAAGACTTCCCTGTGGGTGAACTAGATACATAAGAATATGATTCTGAACGGATCTTTTTGGCCGAAATTGATAAAATATTGAGATTCAACAGAGGATTTTCATTGAGTTGAGGTGAGAAGTGGGTTTCACACGTCTTTTTGGTTTGATAGTTGGAGTTCTTATGGTAGGCCTTTGATGTGTTGGGGGAGAGAGGTTACATTGATTTGTGGATTAAGTCTACGGATACTTTGGCGGATGTTTTTGTCTCACATAGGGTAGACGTCGAAGAGCTCTAATTCACTCTCAGGTTTAGGATGAGATACAACAACTTAAGGACCATAATTACATAGATTTAGACATAGCATTGTAGAGAGGTAAGGAAGGTAAGTTTAAATCTCATTTTTCCTCAAAGGAAACTTGGAACCAGGTATGTATGTGTTCAATTCCCGGAGAAAGCTTGGTACAAAGGGGTATGGTTAGCTTATACAACTCTGAAATACTGTTTTACTGTCTGGTTGGCTGCTCATAATCGCTTGAAAACAGAAGATAGAATGGTCAAATGGAATCAAAATGTTCATTCCGGCTGTGTTTTTTGCAATGACCGATTGGAGTCTCGAGATCATATTTTCTTCTCTTTCTCTTTCACCTCTCAGATATGGCATCGTCTCACGTCTAGCCTTCTTCAACAAAAGACCACTCAGTTTTCAGATATTATTCTAACCATTATGACTACATAATTTAGGCGACCTCGAGCTTTCATTGCAAAATTACATTTTCCAAGCAACCATTTACTTTTTATGGCGGTTGCATAATCAGCGTAGACGTGGAGAAGTTGCATCGTCCATAGACAGGCTGGTTCGAGATGTGGGGAAAGCTGTTCGAAACCGTCTATCCACTTTGCAACTACAGGGCTTTATATCAATGGGATTACAAGAATGATTCGCGACAAGAGGTTAATGCCTTTGGGAATGGATTTATTATACTCAGCTTCTTCAAAGTTATTTTCAATTTTTTTTAGTGTTCTCTTTTTTCAACTCTATCGACAGTGGGGTATTTTTTTCCCAAATGCTTGTCCCAAATAAATTTTTTACACTTAAGTTTTAACAATACAATCACTATCGATAACCATTCAAGAGCATTGTTTTTATTTGTAAGAATTCATAACGTAAACATGTTTTCTTGAATATAATTTGACATAATATTCAAAATTATATATATATATATTAAAATTTCCTAATTTTGTGTAAGCAAATAAAATAAACTTTTTTGCTGTCAACTTCACGCTGAAAACATTTGGCAATTTTCGTCGATGTTGGATTTAAGAAGTTCAACTATTCTTGTTTTCAAAATGGGTCAGTTCAACTTGATTCTAAAATATGAATATTATATGAATATTTATATAAATATATGTTTTAAAACAGTAGTCTATACTCTATTATCAATTTGTGTGCTGTAGTCTTATTTATAAAACTGTTTGCCGTAACCAGATTCAATGCATATATTGTAAAAAGTTTCACTCTCCCGGAATAGATTATCACGTCTCATAAGATAGGATCAAATTCATATATAATTGGAAAGTTATCTCTCAATCTAGGGTATCCACATCAACGTTCATATATATATATTTATTTTGTGACATATAAATATGTTCTTATTCTTGGGTAAGTTTTATAATTTTGTTTTTAAAAATTTAAAAGCCTCATGTCTTTGTAGAGTCAAGAAGAAGAAAGAACATAGGTACGTATCGGTAACCTTATAAAACCTTATAAAATCCTAACAAAGATCCTTAACAAAACATTTTAAAAACTTAGAAAAAGAACCGTATAAAAACTCAGAGAAGAATGTAGAGTTACAAGTTGCACAAGTCATCTTCTCTTATAATAAGCTCAACGAAAAATTTCAGAACCTTACATCTAACATTAACTCTCTTCATCACCAAATCAGTCAACCCACCTCTGTCTCAAAAAGGCTACGAAAAGAATATTGCTATGTCATTTCTTTGAAGTATGAAGAGGAACTTGAAACTCAACCAAATACAACCTAAACGAGCCAATTCAAAGAGAATGAAGAAGTCTTTTGTCTCCAAATAATGAACACAAGGTTGTTGATATGGAAGATATCTAGGAAAAGGAATATAACCAGAAAAGGAAGAGCAGTACATGGAAGATCTTCTTAGTGGTGATGAAGACGAAAGCGATCTTGAGTCAAAGGTGGATAACCTGCCTAAGTTAGTGTTGATTCTCGTAAGAAAGATAAATCATTTAGAGGAACTGCTTAAGATGAAGACCCGTGCTGAAGGAAAAAAAGAAAGTACCAGTTACGCAAGAAACAGAAAACAACAATAGAGAAGTTGGTGGCAAAAGTAATGAGGTGTGTTCACTTATGTTTAAGTTTATGAAAACCTTATAAAATAATATTTGTTTATGTGATGCTGAAACCTTTATGTTTATGTTATGAAGGAAATAAGACATATAAACGAGCAAGGAAGGACAACGATGACAAAACTATGGTACATTGTTGATTAATATATATATATATATATATATATATTTACACATATTAGTAAAAAAATTTAACTTTTTGTTTTTCATTGTTCTTCTTCTTTGCAGAATGTTCCAAGCATGTCTATGAAACAAATAAAGAAACACTATGAAAATAATGATGCAAGAGAAGATTCCGAGGAAAAGGTTATTGTTTTGTCTGGTAAAAAGCAGAAAAAGGAAATGAAAACATTGAACGAGAGGTGCTCATAATTTGAATATATATAAAAGCTTTTATAAGTTTTTTCTAAAAAAATTTAAAAAGAAGGTTGAACTAATATAATGTATTTTATAAGGTGGATAATATGTGGTAGAATCTCAACATAAACAAGAACATACATAGTTTATTAAACTTGTAAACTAATTATTTGTTATAATTTTTTTTAGGTTGGAGAAGCAAGGGAATAATCTGAAGAAAACAAAAAACATCTACAAGAAACACACCAGACAGAGGTATGCTAATAAAATCTTATACAATTCTGATAAACTAATATGATACTGTATATGTAGTTTGATGAAGATGTAGGAGAAATTGAAATAACAGGAGAACATTACCAGGAAAGGGAACAAAGAAATATATGCATTAACTAGTAATTATATAAAAATAGGCTCTTTAAAATAATTACAAGTGTTTTTCACATATTTTCATATTCTTACCGCTGATATAATGTTTATTGATATTGTGTTTATAGGTTGAATAAGATAATAAAGAACCTGGAAAAAAACAAGAACATCACTGGGAAAATGAACAAATAGAGGTATGCATTATGGAATTATTAAAAAAGTATAGATTGTGATAAATTTTTCTTCTGATATTATAACTTAGAAAAGTATTATTTGTTATAATTTTATTATGATATGTTTGTTTTAGGTTGGAGAAGTAATGGAACAATCTGAAGAAGATCAAAACCATCAACAAGAAAAGCACCAGACAAAGGTACGCTAATAACACCATATAAAATTCTGATAATATACTTATTCTTTTAAACCTGTAGTTCACCTACATGCCCTTCCTCTTCTCATACTCCTTCTCTTGAATTATATTCTTTTTTGCAGAGTGTACACTATTTTAGGCACAGAGAATGGTAGAGGTACGTAGGGTTGTTCCTTTGCGATAGCAAGAATGGTTACAGACCCTTTAGCCTTTGTAGATCAACTTTTGGATCCGTTTCATGTGAAGAGTTATTGGATGGATGGATCGATCCTAGGTTGGATATGATGTTTGGATCGATCGATATTTGCGGTCTTCGACCTTGGAGTAATCGCTTTTACACTTCAGAGCATGATATCTTGGACATACTCCTTAGGATTTGACATAAGATTGGAATCCACCAAACCTAAGATCACATGATGATCAAGAGATTCCAAGCTTTGTTGCAGAAATGGGTGTTGTTAGATATGGAGGTGAGGGTCGTTTGCTTGATTACAAGATGAAACACACGAAATCAGAGAGTTTGATTCCACACACTAAATTAATCCACACAATCAAAGAGACTAGGAATCAACCTACGGCACAATCAAGAACACAAAGAAACACTTTCCAGAGAAAAACATATTAAGTATTAAATCAAATATAGAAGGTAAATTTACAATGAAAAAAAAGCTAAGCTTTTATAGGCTCTTACAAAATGGTCTAACGCAGCTAAAAAGATAAAAAGAATCGGAAAATTAAAGAATATGGTCGTAGGGGATTTGATGACAAAAATCGGCCAAATAAGGACTATCTTGATCTTTGTATCTTGAGAGCTTGGTGAGGCAGGTGTGAATTCTTGGTACATTGTGGAAGCAAGTGAGAGCTTCTAACTTGTGCCCAAACATGAAGAGAATGACTCATTGCAATGTGAACACCTTAAATGAAAATGGCTCCCAATAATGTAAGTTGTGATCCCACTAGGTTTGGTGTAGTGAAGTACAGCTATGCTCGGGTGGTGAATTTTCTAGACATCTATGATTAGCTGTAGTGGATGAATGGTCCATATTAGGCAGAGGAGATGTGACTTGGAGAGAAAAAGCACTAACATCTCCGAAAAAGGAAAGTTGCTTCTTCTTATGTCTCTTGTGTGAAAACAAAATGGGTGTCATTTTGGCATCTCCTAGACAGCTAGTAGTCTTTATAAGGATGAGGAGAAACCGCATGAAGTCATCTTCAAATTGGTCAGGTGGTTAACTTAAACATATCGGTTTGGCCGGTTTGGTGAAGAATTGGAACTTGTGTACGAACTCCAAACTTAGCTCGGTACTGGGGCAGTTTTCTTCGATCAAAAATTTTCTTATATATGTTTTCCTGAGGAAAACTCAAGCCTAGACTGAAAGCTCGAGTAGATTTTTTGGAAGTCAGCTTTTCTCTTGGATTGTCGTCTCCGAGTATGGTCTCTCGGTCATCTTCAGATTGAGTCCTGCTTTGATGGGTTATGAATCGATTCAAGCCCTAAAGTTTCTGGATTTGATGATGAATCATTAATATGGCATCGTTTTCACGAGTAGTTATTGATCCAGGAAGCTTTTCCTTTATTCGAACTCGAATTCCTTTTGTTATTTCCTGCCAGGTAGGATTTTCTCGGCAATACTCAGCTTTTTCTTGATCAATGAGCCCACATGTGGGTTGGATTAGGTCTAGAAGGAACAAATCATGGAAGATCATCTCCTCTTTATCCATGACGTGTTCTCCAAGGAAGATCGTCTCCCTTTATCCTTGGCTTGACCATCATGTTTGTTGATCCCAATTTCTATTGACTTGATGCCCACATTATACCCTCCTCCTTGAAATAGTTTTTTCCTCAAAACTTGTTGCACTAAGATAAAGCAAATTCGGTTTCATCCTAATTTGGAAGCTTAGAACCTTACCTATGTATACAGTTAGTTTGGTGACTCACAGTGGGTCTGGTGGTTCTTCCTTGATCTAAATAGTGTCATTGACATTCTCATTATTATTGACAACATGTTCATTAAGCTTTGATGTCATTTCTCACTGGTTTTGGTTATGGTCCAGAAACTCTTTTGTTGAAGCTTCTTCATGATCCATGATTTTGGCACTAGAAAAATGTGTTAAAATAGTCATGAAATCATGAGGAACAATTGGAATGGATACAAAGTGAACCTTTTCGATTGCTAGAGGTTGTACAATCTCTTGTGCTGGTGCTTTCGTGCGGTTCAAGAATAATTTCGTTAAACTTATCATTTTGCATAAGCTGTGGTGCTTGTTGATCTGGTGGCTCTTCCTTAACCATGTGTCTATCCTTTACTCCTAGATTTGTTTCAACACTCTTTGAAAAAGACAAGTGTGATATGCTAGCAATAGAAACTTTAAAATCTGACTGCAGTAACTCAATACATTCTTTGGGATTTTCTGATTTTGGCCCTTTAAGTGTATAGTTCACTACTCCTTTTGGTGGACACTCCTTCGCTTTGTGTCCCCTATTTTGAAATCTATAACAAATTACTTCAATTAATTCAAAGGAGTTAGGACTTACCTCGATTACGGTGGAGATGCAGCTCAAAAAATGATAGCTAAAGATCTTGAAAGTGGTCAAGGGAAAGGGGATGAAGAGGTTTTATCTATGGTTGACCTTAAAACTTCGTGTATCCTCCCTCGATGAAGGACTATATTGGTTTATAACTCAGCTCAAAACACTCTCTTGAGTGTGGCGAGTAAGAAGTCAGCCAAACATATACAATTTATGTCGAGTTTCTTTTGGAATGTTCGTGGTTTTAATAAATTGACAAAACATTCTTTCGTTTGAAATTTGATATATTCTGGTATGGTGCAGTTTGTAGCTTTATTGGAAACAAGGGTGAAGCAAAATGAGAAAATCGTTGAGAAGGTTTTTAAAGGTTGGTCAGTCTTGTCAAACCTATTGGTCAGGATTTAAATAGTATGGAGTCCACAAATAATACTTACTCCATGTTTTACTAGTGGGAAAAATGAACACATGCTTAGCCCTTATGGATTGAGATGAAAAGGAATTTTTTGTTCTTTTGTCTATGCATCAAATTTTGCAGAAGAAAGGAAGATTTTTTGAGAGGATATACGAAATTTTCAACAGTCACCATTGGTTAGAAACAAACCTTGGATGATCTTTGGAGCTTTTAATGATATAGTGGATATTGAAGATAACTCATATTATGCGTCTTCTACGTCTACTGCAGTGGGACTGCGAGAGTTTCAAGATGTAATCAGATTTTCTTCCCTTTCAGAGATGACAACACATGGTGTAACAAAACAGAAGAGGGCTTAATATGCAAGAAACTGGATCGAGTAATTGGTAATGATTCATGGTTTTAGGTTTTCCCACAAGCTCAATGTTATTTTAAAGCAGCAGGATGCTCAGATCATATGTGTTGCTGAATTCACATTAATGCTCCGCTTACTAGGCCTAGACGAGTTTTTAAATTCATGAATGTCTTAGCAACTGTGTCGGAGTTTCTGCCATTGATAAATAGCTTCTAGTCTGACACCTTAGAATATCCACTTTAACACTATTTTGTCTCTCAAAGAAGTTCAAAGTACTAAAGCCAAAAATTTGGGATTTTAGCAAACAACGTCTACGCGATCCCCAATACATAACCAAAAGAGCTTATGAAGATCTTTGTGACTGTCAATCAAAAACATTATTGAACCTGTCTCAGGGATTAATAGAAGCAGAGACGAGAGCTTATAATAAGTGGAAACATCTCTCGGACCTGGAAGAGAGAAGACTTGTTCGTTTGGCAGCTGCCTGCGGCTATGGTATGAGGCCAGGCACTATGATTCTTGTTCGTTTAACAGCCGCGCATCTTGTCGCAACTTCTGCCCACATGTATGTTCATCTAACAGCCACGCGTCTGGTCGTAATGTTTGGCCGCATGTTAATTCAAAATTTAATTTTTATAAATTTTTAATAATTTTTTATAAATAACTATATAGTTTAAATATAATAATATATTCATTATAATTTTTTGTTTAGTTAACAATCACAGTAGCAATTTTTTTAATTAAATATAATTATAATATAATAATTTTTGTGATAAATCATAAACGAAATTAAAACTTAAATAGTAAACAAGATTATTTAAGTAAAAAAAGTAATATATCAAGTGATAAAACATAATAAAACAAAAAATAATAAAGCAAGTCATAAACTAAAATAAACTAAAATAATAAACCAAGTTAAATGTCTAATAAGGTAATTGACTTCCTCTACCATATTCATTTTGTTATGGTGTCACACAAAGCTTCCATCGCTCTATCACCAGTCGGCTCATATACTTCTCCTTCTTTTTCATCACCATGAACATGATATATTTCTGTGTTTTGCCAACGTACAAAATCAGAATCCTCCCGATCTGAATCACGTATGAAGTTGTGTAGTGTCATCCTCGCTGTTACAAGCTTGATCCACTTAGTAAAACCTTACTTTGGATGCTTACGGTCCAAAATCCTTCATTTTGCTTTCCATACTCCAAATGTTTGTTCAATCACTGATCGCAGACCCGAATGCTTTTGGTTAAACAACTCCCATGTGTTTGTTGGTGGTCCTCCTCTAGGAAATTGATTAAGATGATATTGTATCCTACGTTGCGGATCAAGATACCCTGTTCTAGTGGGATATCCAGAGTCAACTAGATGGTATTTTCCATTAGGCGGATGTGGAAAAGAAGGTTCATTCCTCACACAATTAGTCAATACCTTTGTATCATGTGCTCTACCTAGTACACAAACATATGCATATATGAACTTCATATCGAAGTTACATATAGTAAAGACATTCATTGTAAGCTCCCGCTTTCTACCTCTATTTGCTTCTGTAGTTCGACTAGGAGGGCGGACTAGGACATGAGTTTCATCAAGTGCTCCAATACAATCTTTAAATGGCCAATATTGATTATCATTCCTCAAAACAGCTCTTGTAAATTCACCTTCTTTTGGTTTTATAGTATCCGCTGCAAACTTGAGGATAACACTCAAAACATCGTCAAGTTTCCTTTATAATGTGTCTAATGACCTTTGATATCTTTTAGCTATAACCCGCAAAGTTTTATCTTGACCAACCACCTCAAGAAACATGGCAACATATTCCTCAACGTAGACATTTTCAGACTCTTGTAACCCACATTGCCTAGTTAGCATTCTACATAAATTTTCCAATGTTCTTTGGTTCATGCGAAGAATATCATAACATTGTTGGTCTGATCCATGCATAGGTTGCTGAACATGACACAATCCTTCTCCCTGATTTGTTATATGACTCAATCTCTCAGTATTAAGCACATCAAACAAACCAAGTTCATCATTATCATCATCATCCAATATCCATCTTTTAACCATCTACAAAATAAAAATGAAAATTCCACAAACTAAAAGTCAGTCATAAAGTTTCAATAATAAAAAAACATCCAAGATATCCAAAGGTAAACAAAACAAAGGTAAACATTCGATGGTGATTCTTAAGAAAAAAAATCCAAGATAGCCAAAGGAAATAGAAACAAAAGTCAATCGTCAAGTTTTTTTCCGGTCCTATGCTCCAAATAGCTAATCTTGTCTTCAATACTAGAAAATGGTACAAAACAATGGCGGTTCACTTCATCACTCCAGGCAATTCATTAAGTATCTCTACTACACGCTCAACACTAGAAGCATATTCACGATCCAACATCTGTTTTGCTATCTTATTCTTTTGCGCAACATAAGTCTCTATAACTACATCTTTTTCTCTTTATGCTTTCTTTTTCTTGAACTTCAAGATTGGGTTTATGTTTATGCAGCTTGGGTTTGTGTCTCTCGCACTGACATATCTATATCAACAGAATCAGCTTCATCCTTATTATCTCCATCCACTCTAGAATTTAAACTAGCTTCTCCTTGTTGAGCACTCCATCCTTCTGCTCCAGTACACAAATACCACCAAATTCCTCTTCAAACACATATATATTAGCATACAACTTGTTTATGTATTTTCTACCACCGAGCCATTCCTATACAAAAATAAACAAGAAGTATTAGCACAACCAAGAACATCTTCAATTATAACTTAAGAAGAATAAAATTAACCAAAGTTAACAGTAGAACTACGCATCACATATTACAAAGGTTCCAATCTTTTTTGCTATCTTCATGTATCATCATTGAATTATATATATAATCTTATCTAAAATGATAGACGTTGAAATACATTCACACAATCCAGAATGGACTCCTAATCTTATCGGAGATGATTCAACGATCCAAATATCAAATACCATAGAAGCTAAATCTATTACACGAATGAAGCAGAGCAGCAAGCCATTTACAGGAAAATCTATCCTAAATATCCTAAACGACTTATAGCAATCACAAAGAAGTATGTTAATTACCTTTATACGTTCCTCGCACCATTGATCAGACATATCCAATCTTCCCATCTCATCATATCGAAGTTTGGTTCTATTGTGAGTTAACCTCTTGAATTTGGTGTATGATTTTATACTAGTATCATACTTATTCTTGAAATTTTCACATTGGAGGATTCCCTTCCCAAATCTCTCTTCAAATTTCTTCATAATGAAGTGTTTCCCTTTATGATTCATTCCAACCTTTGTTTTTTTCCTTTTTTTTCTTATCCACATAAAGATTAAAAAAATACCAACATTTCTCATCGGTCCAATTCTAAAATACAATTCATAAAATCAATCATAAAATTAACAAATAAATAACCCACAAATTACTACATCATTAGACACGTCTTTGGTTTATCTCCGATCCTTGATCAAAATCTAAAAATATATCAACAAAACAAAATCACAAGAAGGGTCAGATTTATATACAGCTTCTTTGATCAAGAACTTTGATCTTTTATCTTCTTAAACTAATAAAACCCACTTCCATAACACAATTAACAAAATATAAACATTATTTTGACACAGTTAAGCCGGATAAAAAAAGAGACAGAACTGCAACACCAATGGCATCAATCTAGCATAACCTAACCATCACAGTACTTAACTCATCACTCTATTAGTTTCTCCTAGCTGGCAATCTCATAAAACAAATGAAAATACAGAGATCATTCAAGTAAAAATACAGAGATCAGTCAAGTAAAAACTCATAACATATTGATGAAATAATGTTTATAAAAATGCGTCACCAAATTGAAAATAGAGCATTAAAATGAGGGGTTTCATAATGGAATTACTTAGTTTAAGAGATAATGCAGATCATTTTACGCACATCGACCCAGCAACTAGTTGCCAATAAAGAAAGGGAATAGTTAAAAAAATATGATTCTTTCTAAAAAACATCTTAACCAAACCAAGAATACATCAATTTGTGACAGAAAACTGTTGATTACAATTGAGTCAAATAATAATTGGGAACTGTAAACATCACAGTGATCCATAAACACCAAAAAGATACAACTGAAAATTTAGAGATCATTCAAGTAAAAATACAGAGTAAAAACCCTTATATGAAAGAAAACTAAAATAATTTCAAAGACAACAAAGAGTGGTGGTAGACAACTGGTGCCGAGGATAATTCAGGACCAGCGGTGACAACAGGGGCAGATGCCATTGTTGCGTGATCCTCTATTTCTATAGACCATCAAAATACAGATACAGGTCACGTGTCTATCACCACTACCGACAAAGCAGATCAGACCTTGCTAATAGACACTCAACGTGATGATCCTGGAGCCAGAGTTTATCTGCCTCGGACGTCAAAGTCGCAGAAAACAGGGACTCTTGAAAATTCAAAACGTCTGACGGGAACTGCTAATAATGGTGTTGGAAGACGGTAACTCAACAAGAAACACTAATGTTTCCTTTCTTATGGAATATCCGAGGTTTAAATAAGAAAAAAACATTCAATGATCCATAATTTGATTAAGTCAAAGAACATGTTGTTTGGAGGGTTGATGAAGACAAGGGTAACAGAGAACAAAGCTGCACCAGTTTCAATGTGTGCGTTTCCTGGCTGGTCCATGGCCTCGAATTACGATCATAATTATCTCGGTAGGATTTGGGTTGTTTGGGATAAGAGAGTGCATCTTAGCTTAGTGGCTAAAAGTGATAAGATGATCACTTGTTCTGTTCAAATAGACCAAGCTCCAACCTTTCTCTGTACCTTTTTTTATGCGTTAAACTTGGCTGAGGAGAGTCTTCATTTATGGCACCAACTTAAACACCTTCAAAATAATGTGCAGATGGGAGGAATGTCGTGGCTTTGCCTTAATGATTTCAACGATATCTTGGGTTCCTCTGAACATTCAGGTACGGTCTTGACTCCTACTATTAATAGTATGTTGGCTTTTCAGGAGACTGTTCGGGATTGTTCTCTTAAGGATATGGCGTTTACGGGGCAACTTTTCACCTGGTGTAACAAACGGGAATCTGAGCTGATTTGTAAAAAGCTGGACCGAGTCTTGATAAATGACACATGGTTGCATACTTTCCCTGATTCATATACTAAGTTCAAAGCCGGAGGGGGTACTGATCATCTACGAGGCATGTCCTCCTGTCTGGTACATTTACTAGAGCTAAAAATCCTTTTAAGTTTTCTAATACTATTGCTAAGGTGCAGGAGTTTAAGCCTATGGTGGAAGAGTACTGGAGCTCTACGACTCCTATTTTTCTCTCTACCTCTTCTTTGTATAGGTTCTCAAAAAAGCTAAAGTCTTTTAAGCCGCTAATTAAGAATCTTAGTCGGGAAAGTTACATCATTTGTACCAATGGGTAGATGAAGCTTATGAGACTCTTTGTGCTTGTCAAAGCGCAACTGTTTCTCAGCCGTCTTCCAACACAATCACCGCCGAAGCCTTAGCCTTCACAAGATGGGACCATGTGACACACCTAGAGGAGAGTTACCTTAGGCAAAAAGCTAAGCTACACTGGTTGGATGTGGGTGACAAAAAAACCACTCTTTCCACAATGCGGTCAAGGAACGACAAGCTTGGATTATGATAAGGGAAATTGTCAACCAAAATGGGGTTACTCTTACTACGAAGGAGGACATCAAATCAGAGGCCTTCAGGTATTTTACAAATATTTTTACTCACCAGCCTATGGATTTTACAGGGGCTACGGCTCAGGAGCTTGAGAATCTTCTACCTTACCGCTGCTCTGAAGAGGAGCAAGGGATGCTTGTGTCTGAGTTTTCGGATGAAGAGATTAGGGGGGTCTTATTCTCCAAGCTTTCAAACAAGTCTCCAGGGCCAGACGGCTATACAATAGAGTTTTTCAAAGCTACATGGCCTATTGTCGGAAAAGATTTCCTCGTTGCAGTCAAGTCTTTCTTTACTCATGGATTTCTTCCTAAGGGTCTCAACATCACTATTCTAGCTCTTATCCCAAAAAAGACTGACTCTACAACAATGAAGATTATCACCCGATCTCGTGCTGCAATGTCCTTTATAAGGATTTTTGTTCTTTGCATGAATGTCCGATCTATGATGTTAAACAATGCAGCGGATGTAGGAAAGTTTGGTTATCACCCAGGATCTCGATCCCTAGATGTTACTCGCCTCTGTTTTGCAGATGATATAATGATTTTCTTGGATGAGAAACCAAGATCGGTTGCGGGTATTCTCAACATTTTCAAGGTTTTTGGCAGGTTCTCGGGCTTGCAGATAAGCCAAGAGAAATCTACTTTATTCCTTACAGGTGTTTCACAACAATGGAGCTCTAATATTACATCTCGGTTCTCTCTGGATTTGGAGAATCTCCCGGTGAAACACTTGGGGCTCCCTCTTATTACTAAGAGAATGTCAAAATCGGACTTCCAGCCCCTCATCGACAAAATTCAGTCTCGAATCCAATTCTGGATGCATCGTTTACTCTCCTTTTCGTGTAGATTTTAGCTTCTCATTTTGGTTATTTCTAGTCTAACAAATTTCTAGACTTCTGTTTTCCGCTTGCCTAGTGCTTGTATCAGGGAAATTGAGAGAATAAGATTGGCTTTCTTGTGGTCGAGTCCTGACCTTAATCCCCATAAGGCTATAATGGCTTGCCCAGATGTCTGTCGACCAAAGGAAAAAGGTGGTTTGGGTATTAGGTCACTCGTGGAGGCCAACAAAGTTTGTTGCTATAAGCTTTTTTGACCGACAACGAGGAATCTATGTTTGTAAATTGGGTCAAGAAGAATCTGATTATAGTTTGTTCCTTTTGGTCTGTAAGTATGAACTCAAGGGCAGGTTCCTGGATTTGGCGAAACCTCATCAAATATAGAGATCAAGCAAAAATGTTCCACAAGGTGAAGGTGAAGAGTGGTCTTGAGTGTTCTTTTTGGTTTGACGACTAGTCGTCTTTGGGCCGGCTGCATGAGATCCTTGGTGATAGGGGGTGCATTGATATTTATATGGGGATCAACCTTTCAGCTACGTTAGTAGAGGTCTTAGCTACACACCGGAGGAGGCAAAGGCGTGGCTTTTTCCTTAATAAAATTGAGGAGGAGATCAAGAAGATTATGTCTAATAGAAGCACTGATCCAGACCTTCATATGTGGCGTCAATCGCCTAATGTTTTTAAGCATGGTTTCTCTTCAAAAAATACATGGAACCAGCTAAGAACGGTTGCTAATCCTAAGAACTGGTATCAAAGGGTGTGGTTCCCTTCAGTGACTCAAAAATACTCCTTCATAGTTAGGCTAGCAATTCAAAACAGGCTATCTACGGGGTACCGAATGCTTCATTGGAATCAAGGGGGAAACTCAAGTTGTGGTTTTTGTAAGCAGGTTGTGGAATCTCGCGATCATCTTTTTTTTGTTTGTAGGTTTACTTTTTTGATCTGGAATAAGCTCTCATCTGGGATTCTACAACCGCTCTTAACTCCTCCCTTCAGTCACATTGTGAATATCGCCTCCGGCTCGGCTTTAGGGGGAACTCGCTAGTTCCTCTTGAGGTATGTCTTCGAAGCGATGGTTTATGTTATTTGGCAGGAATGAAACAGGAGACGCCACAGCCAGTAGCCAAAAGATCAGGGTATCCTCATAAAATACATTGATAGGATCATGCAAAATCAGCTATCTACTCTCTAGCTGCAAGAGAAGTATTTGAAGGACTGACAGATAGGTTCAGTTTCAGGGTGTTTTGATGTTAGTTACCTTCTTTTGTTCTGACAATTTATGTCTTCTTTCTACTCTTTTTCAGCTCATTGAGAAATGATGGTACTCTTTTTTCCAATTCTAGTTTTGCCCCAATTGGATTTTTTGGGGTTGGTTTTTAATGAGGCCATCATATCTCATTTTATCTCTAAGTGTTTTTTTTATTTCTCTCTTGTTTTTGTCTTTTTTTTGCCTACGCCTCACACTTGTTGTAAAAATAGTGTTTCTTGAATACATTTTAATATAATATTAAAAAAAAAAACAAAGAGTGATGGTATTGTGTATAGTCTTTAATTACCATCCTGTCGACTAGTAAGCTACACGGGAATGCAAATCTTATTATGAGGTACAAACAATATAGTTTCTTATAGCATCAGAAAACATGACACCAATCATATTTTAAACTAAGAGTGAACATTTTAACCAATTAGCAGTGAATATCTAAACAAAACCCAAAATTAAACAAATTAACAATGATTTTTCTTGGAGTTATATCAGTTTTAGTTTGACTAGAAGTCTATTACTAAATCGAAACCAAAATTAAACTAAATTTAAAAATCAAGCTAAACATAATACTAAAATTTGCATATAAGATCATTTACATCCATCGTTAGTATATCTAACAATTCTCCTTAGTAATAAGACTCTATTTGTAGACACCAGTTTAACGTGAAACTTTATTACAAACTATTCCTCGAATTAGTGTACACATAAGCATATAACTGATGAGTGACGACCAAATTTTCTGTATAAGAAATCGTTACCGCACTTAAAAGAATAAAATAAACGATCAATAAATCTACTCAAATTTTGTGTATAAGAAATCGTTTGCAATCAGAATCATTGATGCAAAGCACAAAACAAGATCCTTGATGAAGCAAATAATAGATAAAACTGGGAACCAAAGAGATTTTAAGTTAGAATCTATACCTCTTCTTGTGAACTTAACTTGGTACCTCTTGAAGTAAGAATTTGACTTGTGGGACTTCACAAACACCTAACAACCAAAAATATCCCAACTTTATTAAACTATGGCGGAGTAAGAAGAAAGATCCATAATGAACATTCAAAATACAGCTTGAGATTGAGAAACCCGAAATGAGTAAGAGAATCTCTCAAACAAAACCCACATTGCTCCAAGTACTAATCACGATTACATATGAATTTACCAGATCTTTAAAGATGGTGAGGCTATGATGGCGAGTATCTCAAACTCAGCTCATCTCAGCTCAGAAAGAAGAGGATCGCGTGATAGATCTGAGAATTAGGATTAATGGCAATTTGTTGGTAATTCACAGGTAAAATTAAGGGCATTTTTGACTTTTACCGGTAACAATGTAACAGTGTTAGACGGGCCGCTAGATTTTTCGGCGGCTGAAATTTCCTGACATAGAGATTTGCGTCTGGTCGAAGACTCCAGCGGCTGATAAACGAACATGATGCAGTCGCAACCTCCTGTGGATGGCGAACAAATAGACCCAGATTCTTGAGACAAAAATAGAAAATGCACTGGTTAAAAGTAGGCAATGGTAATAACAGAATTTTTCATCAAGCTGCCAAGAATTAAGCGAGATGATGGTACAATAGCTCAAAAACAAAGAAAGATCCCAAAACCCCCAAACCCAAAACCTTAAACCTTAAACCTTAAACCTTAAACCTTAAACCCTAAACCATAAACCCTAAACCTTAAACCCTAAACCTTACACTTCAAACCAAAAACCCTTAACCGTAATCGGTAAACACAAAATGTGAAACTGTAAACCCAGAAACCCTAAACCCCAAAACACAAAACCTTAAACCATAAACTCTAAACCCTAAATCCTATATCCTAAAAATTGAATCCTAAATACAAAATCCTTAACCTAATACCCTAAATCCCAAACCCTAAACCCTAAACCCTAAACTTTAAATAAAAAACCCTACTTAAATCCTAAGTGAACACCATAAACCCTAAACCCTAAATACTAAACCCTCAACCTCAAACCTTGAATCCTGAAACTCGAATCCTAAACCTCAAATCCTGAACATTAAACCCTAATCCTAACCCTTCAACCCTAAACTCTAAACCTTATATCCTAAACCCTAAACCTAAACTCAAAATCTTAGATCTCAACCACTAAACTCTAAACACTAAACCCTAAATACCAAACCCCAACCCCTAAACCCTACATCGTAAACCATTAAACCTAATCCCTAAACCCCAACCTTGAAACGCTAAAACCTAAACCATAAACCCTTATCCCTAAATAATAAACCTTAAAACCTAAACTTTGAATCCTTAGCCTAGACCATAAATCCTAAACCTTAAATTGTAAAACTTAAACCCTAAACCACAAACTTGAAACCTTAAACCCAAAATCATAAACCCTTAACTCTAGATAAAGAACACTAAAAAACAAAAACCCTATCTCTAAATCATAAACTTTAAACCTTAAATCATAAACCCTATATCTAAACTTTAAACAATTAAACTTAAACCTTAAACCCTAAACCCTAAAACCTAAACACTAACCCCGAAATCCTAAATCCCAAACCTCAAACCCTAACCTCAAAACACTAATCCTTAAATCCCAAACCCCCAATCCAAAACACTGAGCCTCAAACAGTAACCCCTAAAACCTATAACCTATAACCTATACCCTAGACTCTATAACCTATACCCTACACCCTATAACCTATACCCTAAACCCTAAACCATAAAGGCCAAATCCTAAATTCAAAATCCTAGATCCTAAATCCTAGACATCAAACCATAAATACTAACTACAAAACCTTAAATCCTAAACCCTAAATCCAAAACCTTAAATCCGAAACCCTAAACCCAAATCCTAAACCCTAAATCCCAAACCTTAAATCCTAAATCTTAAAACTTAAAACTTAAAACTTAAACCCTAAATCCTAAACCCTACACCCTAACCGTAAAAACTAAACCCTAACCCCAAATTCTAAAATCCTAGACTTTAAACCCTAAACTCTAAACACTAATCACTAATTCCGAAACCCCTAATCCAAAACCCTAAATCCAAAACCCTAAACCCAAAATCCTAAACCCTAAATCTCAAACCCCAAAATCCTAAACCCTAAATCCTAAATCTTAAAACTTAAAACTTAAAACTTAAACCCTAAATCCTAAACCCTACACCCTAACCGTAAAAACTAAACCCTAACCCCAAATTCTAAAATCCTAGACTTTAAACCCTAAACTCTAAACATTAATCACTAATTCCCAAACCCCTAATCCTAAACCCCTAATCCTAAACCCCTAATCCTAAACACTAAACTATGCTTTATACCCTTAATCCTATGATCTATACCCTAAACCTTAAATAGTAAACCCCAAACCCCAAATTTAAAATCCAAAATCCAAAATCCTAGACATCAAACCCTAAACACTAACTACTAAGCCATAAATCTGAAACCCTAATTCTGAAATCCTAAATACAAAATCTTAAACCCTAAATCCTAAACCTTAAATCTCAAACCCTAAACCCCAAACGTTAAACGCTGAACCTTAAACCATAAACCTTTAACTGTAAATTATAAACCCTAAACCTTACACCCTAAAACCTTACACCTTAAACCCTGTACCATAAACCCTAAACGCTAGTCCCGAACAATGAACCATGAATCATAAACCCTAAAACAAAAAACTAAAACCATTAACCCTAAATTCTAAGCCCCAAACCCCAAACCCTAAACCGTAAATCATAAACCCTTAACTCTAAATCCTAAGCGTACACCATAAACCCAAAACCCTAAGCACTAAACCTAAAGCCCCAAAATCCAAACTTGAAACGCTAAACCCCAAACCATAAATTCTTAACAATAAATCATAAACCCTAAACCTTAAACATTATACCCTGAACCCCAAACCTGAAACCCTGAACCCAAACTCTGAACCTAAACCCTGAAACCAATACCTTAAATCATAAACCTTAAACCCTAAATTTTATACCTGAAACCCTAAAATTCAAGCCATAAACCCTAAATCTTAAACCTTAAACCCCAAATCCCAAACTAAAAAAACTAGATCGTAAATCTTAGACCTCAATTCTTAAACACTAAACACTAAATCTTAAATACCAAACCCTAAATCCTAAACACTAAACCACAAACACACAAACCTATGCTCTATACCCTAAACCTTAAACCTATCCCAAAATTCTAAATGCTAATCCCAAACCATGAATAAAGCCTAAACACTAAACCCCAAATCCTAAATACTAAACACTAAATCCAAAATCCAAAATCCTTAACCCCTAATTCCCAAACAACAAATCATAAACCTTAAACCCTAAACTCTATACCTTCAAACCAATAACCTAGACCCAAAATCCTAAAATCTAAGCCTTAAATTCAAAACCCTACACCTTAATCATAAATCCTAGATCATAAACAATAAACCTTAAACAATAAACCTTAAACCCTAAACCTTAAAACCTAAACCTTTAACCCCTAAATCCTAAACCCTAAACCTCAAAACTTAACCTCTAAACACTAATCCTTAAATCCCAAACAACCAATCCAAAACCCTAAACCACAAACAGTAAACTATGCTCTATACCCTAAACCCTATAACCTATATCCTAAACCCTAAACCATAAACGCCAAATCCTAAATTTAAAATCCTAGATCCTAAATCCTAAACCTTAAACCCTAAATCCTAAACCCAAAATCCCAAACCCTAAATCCTAAACCTTAAAACTTAAACATTAAACCATAAACCCTAAACCCTACATCCTAAACCGTAGAAACTAAACCCTAACCCCAAATTCTAAATCCAAGACTTCAAACCCTAAAATCCAAACACTAATCACTAAATCCCAAACCCCTAATCCTAAACACTAAACCTCAAACACTAAACTATGCTTTATACCCTTAATCCTATGACTATACCCTAAACCTTGAATAGTAAACCCCAAACCCAAAATTTAAAATCCTAGATCCTAAATCCTAGACATGAAACCCTAAACACTAACTACTAAGCCTTAAACATGAAACCCTAAATCTGAAATTCTAAACCCTAAATCTTAAACCCTAAATCCTAAACCCTAAATATCAAACCCTAAATCCTAAACCCTAAATTCCAAACCCTAAATCATAAACCTTCAACCTTAAACCCTTAACTCCAAACACTAATCACTAAATCCCAAACCCCTAATCCTAAACACTAAACCTCAAACACTAAACTATGCTATATACCCTTAATCCTATGACTATACCCTAAACCTTGAATAGTAAACCCCAAACCCAAAATTTCAAATCCTAGATCCTAAATCCTAGACATGAAACCCTAAACATTAACTACTAAGCCTTAAATGTGAAACCCTAAATCTTAAACCCTAAATCCTAAACCCTAAATCTCAAACCCTAAATCCTAAACCCTAAATTCCAAACCCTAAATCATAAACCTTAAACCTTAAACCCTAAAAGCTACACCCTAAACTCAAAAAACTAAACCCTAACCCTAATATCTTAAACCCTAGACCTTAAACCCTTACCTCTAAACACTAATCACTAACTACTAAGCCTTAAATCTGAAACCCTAAATCTGAAATCCTAAACCCTAAATCTTAAACCCTAAATCTCAAACCCTAAATCCTAAACCCTAAATTCCAAACCCTAAATCATAAACCTTAAACCTTAAACCCTAAACGCTACACCCTAAACTTAGAAAACTAAACCCTAACCCTAATATCTTAAACCCTAGACCTCAAACCCTTACCTCTAAACACTAATCACTAAAATCCAAACCCCTAATCCTAAACCCTAAACATCAAACAGTAAACTGTGCTCTATACCCTTAACCATATCCCCTATACCCAAAACCCTAAACAATAAACCCCAAATTCTAAATTTAAAATTATAAATCATAAATCCTAGACATCAAACCCTAAACTCGAAATCCTAAACCCTAAATCTAAAACCCTAAACCCCAAACACTAAACCCTATTCACAATACCATAAACCCCTACACTTTAAGCCTAAAACACTAAACCTTAAATCTTAAACCCTAAATAATATCATTTTAAAACAAAACCCTTAAACACTAATCCTTAAACTCAAAACCCAAAAACCATATACCCTAAACCATAAAACCTAAACCTTAAACACTAAACCCAAAATCCTAAATCCCAAATACTAAATCCTAAATCCTATATCCTTAACATGGAACCCTAAATCTTAAATCCTATATCCTTAACCTGGAACACTAAATCATAAACGCCAAATTCAAAACCCTAAATACGAAAACTCTAAAACCTAAATCCTAAACCCTTACCCCTAAACTCTAAGCAATAAATCATAAACCCTAAATACGAAACAGTGAACCCCGAATCCTAAACCCAAAACCATAACCTTAAACCTTAAACCCTTATACCTAAATAAAAAATCCAAAACCTTAAGCCCCCAACACAGAACCCTGAACGTCGAACCCTAAACCCTGAACCTTAAATCCTAAACCTTGAACCCCAAACCTTAAACACTGAATCCTAAACCGTAAACCCTAAGCTCTAAAACCTAAATCCTAAACCCTAAAAGCTAAACCCTAAAACCCAAATCTTTAATATAAAATCTTAGATCCTAAATCCAACACCTCAAACCATATACAACAAATACTTAACCCTAATACCTAAACACTAAACCCTATTCACTTTACCTTAAACCATACACCATAAGCCCAAAACTCTAAACCCTAAACCATAAACGCCAAATCCTAAATTTAAAATCCTAGATCCTAAATCCTAGACATCAGACCATAAACATTAACTACTAAACCTTAAATCCTAAATCCTAAATACGAAACCCTAAACCCTAAATCCTAAACCGTAAATCACAAACCATAAATCCTAAACCCTAAATCCTAAACCCTAAATCTCAAACCCTAAATCCTAAACCCTAAATTCAAAACCCTAAATCCTAAACCTTAAAACTTAAACATTAAACCCTAAACCCTAAACAGTACATCTTAAACCGTAGAAACTGAACCCTAACCCCAAATTCTAAAAACCAAGACTTCAAACCCTTAACTCCAAACACTAATCACTAAATCCCAAACCGCTAATCCTAAACACTAAACCTCAAACACTAAACTATGCTTTATACCCTTAATCCTATGACTATACCCTAAACCTTGAATAGTAAACCCCAAACCCAAAATTTCAAATCCTAGATCCAAAATCCTAGACATGAAACCCTAAAAACTAACTACTAAGCCTTAAATCTGAAACCCTAAATCTGAAATCCTAAACCCTAAATCTTAAATCTTAAATCATAAACCCTAAATCTCAAACCCTAAATCCTAAACCCTAAATTCCAAACCCTAAATCATAAACCTTAAACCTTAAACCCTAAACGCCACACCCTAAACTCAGAAAATTAAACCCTAAACCTAATATCTTAAACCCTAGACCTCAAACCCTTACCTCTAAACACTTATCACTAAAATCCAAACCACTAATCCTAAACCCTAAACATCAAACACTAAAATGTGCTCTATACCCTTAACCATATCCCCTATACCCAAAACCCTAAACAATAAAACCCAAATTCTAAATTTAAAATCCTAAATCATAAACCCTTAACTCTAGATAAAGAACACTAAAGCAAAAACCCTAACTCGAATCAGAAACTTGAAACCTTAAACCATAAACCCTTTATTTAAACCTTAAACAATAAACCTTAGACCCTCAACCCTAAAACCTAAACCTTTAACTCCTAAATCCTAAACTCTAAACCTCAAACCCTAATCTCTAAACACTAATCCTTAAATCCCAAACAACCAATCCAAAACCTTAAACCTCAAACAGTAAACTATGCTCTATACCCTAAACCCTATAACCTATATCCTAAACCCTAAACCATAAACGCCAAATCCTAAATTTAAAATCCTAGATCCTAAATCCTAGACATCAGACCATAAACACTAACTACTAAACCTTAAATCCTATACCTTAAATCTTAAATCCTAAATACGAAACCCTAAACCCTAAAACCTAAGCCGTACATCTTAAACCGTAGAAACTAAACTCTAACCCCAAATTGTAAAATCCAAGACTTCTAACCCTTAACTCCAAACACTAATCACTAAATCCCAAACCCCTAATCCTAAACACTAAACCTCAAACATTAAACTATGCTTTATACCCTTAATCCTATGACTATACCCTAAACCTTGAATAGTAAATCCCAAACCCAAAATTTAAAATCCTAGATCCTAAATCCTAGACGTGAAACCCTAAACACTAACTACTAAGCCTTAAATCTGAAACCCTAAATCTGAAATCCTAAACCCTAAATCTTAAACCCTAAATCCTAAACCCTAAATATCAAACCCTAAATCCTAAACCTTAAATTCCAAACCCTAAATCATAAACCTTAAACCTTAAACCCTAAACGCCACACCCTAAACTCAGAAAATTAAACCCTAAACCTAATATCTTAAACCCTAGACCTCAAACCCTTACCTCTAAACACTAATCACTAAAATCCAAACCACTAATCCTAAACCCTAAACATCAAACACTAAACTGTGCTCTATACCCTTAACCATATCCCCTATACCCAAAACCCTAAATAATAAAACCCAAATTCTAAATTTAAAATCCTAAATCATAAACCCTTAACTCTAGATAGAGAACACTAAAGCAAAAACCCTACCCCGAATCAGAAACTTGAAACCTTAAACCATAAACCCTTTATTTAAACCTTAAACAATAAACCTTAGACCCTCAACCCTAAAACCTAAATCCTAAACTCTAAACCTCAAACCCTAATCTCTAAACACTAATCCTTAAATCCCAAACAACCAATCCAAAACCTTAAACCTCAAACAGTAAACTATGCTCTATACCCTAAACCCTATAACCTATATCCTAAACCCTAAACCATAAACGCCAAATCCTAAATTTAAAATCCTAGATCCTAAATCCTAGACATCAGACCATAAACACTAACTACTAAACCTTAAATCCTAAATCTAAAATACAAAACCCTAAACCCTAAATCCCAAACCCTAAATCCTAAACCTTAAAACTTAAACATTAAACCCTAAACCCTAAACAGTACATTTTAAACCATAGAAACTAAACCCTAACCCCAAATTCTAAAATCCAAGACTTCAAACCCTTAACTCCAAACACTAATCACTAAATCCCAAACCGCTAATCCTAAACACTAAACCTCAAACACTAAACTATGCTTTATACCCTTAATCCTATGACTATACCCTAAACCTTGAATAGTAAACCCCAAACCCAAAATTTCAAATCCTAGATCCAAAATCCTAGACATGAAACCCTAAAAACTAACTCCTAAGCCTTAAATCTGAAACCGTAAATCTGAAATCCTAAACCCTAAATCTTAAATCCTAAATCCTAAACCCTAAATCTCAAACCCTAAATCCTAAACCCTAAATTCCAAACCCTAAATCATAAACCTTAAACATTAAACCCTAAACGCCACACCCTAAACTCAGAAAATTAAACCCTAAACCTAATATCTTAAACCCTAGACCTCAAACCCTTACCTCTAAACACTAATCACTAAAATCCAAACCACTAATCCTAAACCCTAAACACCAAACACTAAACTGTGCTCTATACCCTTAACCATATCCCCTATACCCAAAACCCTAAACAATAAAACCCAAATTCTAAATTTAAAATCCTAAATCATAAACCCTTAACTCTAGATAGAGAACACTAAAGCAAAAACCCTACCTCGAATCAGAAACTTGAAACCTTAAACCATAAACCCTTTATTTAAACCTTAAACAATAAACCTTAGACCCTCAACCCTAAAACCTAAACCTTTAACTCTTAAATCCTAAACTCTAAACCTCAAACCCTAATCTCTAAACACTAATCCTTAAATCCCAAACAACCAATCCAAAACCTTAAACCTCAAACAGTAAACTATGCTCTATACCCTAAACCCTATAACCTATATCCTAAACCCTAAACCATAAACGCCAAATCCTAAATTTAAAATCCTAGATCCTAAATCCTAGACATCAGACCATAAACATTAACTACTAAACCTTAAATCCTAAATCTTAAATACAAAACCCTAAACCCTAAATCCCAAACCCTAAATCCTAAACCTTAAAACTTAAACATTAAACCCTAAACCTTAAACCGTACATCTTAAACCGTAGAAACTAAACTCTAACCCCAAATTCTAAAACCCAAGACTTCAAACCCTTAACTCCAAACACTAGTCACTAAATCCCAAACCCCTTATCCTAAACACTAAACCTCAAACACAAAACTATGCTTTATACCCTTAATCCTATGACTATACCCTAAACCTTGAATAGTAAACCCCAAACCCAAAATTTCAAATCCTAGATCTTAAATCAAAGACATGAAACCCTAAACACTAACTACTAAGACTTAAATCTGAAACCCTAAATCTGAAATCCTAAACCCTAAATCTAAAACCCTAAATTCCAAACCCTAAATCATAAACCTTAAACCTTAAACCCTAAACGCTACACCTTAAACTCTGAAAACTAAACCCTAAACCTAATATCTTAAACCCTAGACCTCAAACCCTTACCTCTAAACACTAATCACGAAAATCCAAACCCCTAATCCTAAACCCAAAACATCAAACACTAAACTGTGCTCTATACCCTTAACCATAATCCCTATACCAAAAATCCTAAACAATAAACCCCAAATTCTAATTTTAAAATCCTAAATCATAAACCCTTAACTCTAGATAGAGAACACTAAAACAAAAACCCTACCCCAAATCATAAACTTGAAACCTTAAACAATAAACCCTATATCTAAACCTTAAACCCTAAACCCTAAAACCTAAACCTTTAACTCCTAAATCTTAAACCCTAAACCTCAAACCCTAATCTCTAAACATTAATCCTTTAATCCCAAACAACCAATCCAAAACCTTAAACCACAAACACTAAACTATGCTCTATACCCTAAACCCTATAACCTATATCCTAAACCCTAAACCATAAATGCGAAATCCTAAATTTAAAATCCTAGATCCTAAATCCTAAACCTTAAACCCTAAATCCTAAACCCTAAATCCCAAACCCTAAATCCTAAACCTTAAAACTTAAACATTAAACCATAAACCCTAAACCCTACATCCTAAACCGTAGAAACTAAACCCTAACCCCAAATTCTAAAATCCAAGACTTCAAACCCTAAACTCCAAACACTAAACACTAAATCCCAAACCCCTAATCCTAAACACTAAACCTCAAACACTAAACTATGCTTTATACCCTAAATCCTATGACTTAACCCTAAACCTTGAATTGTAAACCCCAAACCCAAAATTTCAAATCCTAGATCCTAAATCCTAGACATGAAACCCTAAACATTAACTACTAAGCCTTAAATGTGAAACCCTAAATCTGAAATCCTAAACCCTAAATCTTAAAACCTAAATCCTAAACCCTAAATCTCAAACCCTAAATCCTAAACCCTAAATTCCAAACCCTAAATCATAAACCTTAAACCTTAAACCCTAAAAGCTACACCCTAAACTCAGAAAACTAAACCCTAACCCTAATATCTTAAACCCTAGACCTTAAACCCTTACCTCTAAACACTAATCACTAAAATCCAAACCCCTAATCCTAAACCCTAAACATCAAACACTAAACTGTGCTCTATACCCTTAACCATATCCCCTATACCCAAAACCCTAAACAATAAACCCCAAATTCTAAATTTAAAATCCTAAATCATAAATCCCAGACATCAAACCCTAAACTCGAAATCCTAAACCCCAAACACTAAACCCTATTAACAATACCATAAACCTTACACTTTAAGCCTAAAACACTAAACCTTAAATCTTAAACCCTAAATAATATCATTTTAAAACAAAACCCTTAAACACTAATCCGTAAACCCAAAACATTAAACTCAAAACCCAAAAACCATATACCCAAAACAATAAAACTTAAACCCTAAACACTAAACCCAAAATCCTAAATCCCAAATACTAAATCCTAAATCCTATATCCTTAACATGGAACCCTAAATCCTAAATCATATATCCTTAACCTGGAACACTAAATCCTAAACCCCAAATTCAAAACCCTAAAACGTAAACCCTAAAACCTAAATCCTAAACCCTTACCCCTAACCTCTAAACAATAAATCATACACCCTAAATACGAAACAGTGAACTCCGAATCCTAAACCCAAAACCATAATCTTAAACCTTAAACCCTTAATCCTAAATAAAAAAATCCTAAACCTTAACCCCTAAACACAGAACCATGAACCTCGAACCCTAAACCCTGAACCTTGAATCTTAAACCTCGAACCCTAAACCCTGAACCTTTAATCCTAAACCACAAACCATAAACAATAAATACTTAACCCTAATACCTAAACACTAAATCCTATTCACTTTACCCTAAACCATACACCATAAGCCCAAAACTCTAAACCCTAAACCTTAAACTTTAAACCGTAAACCCTTAAACTTTAAACCATAAACCCTTAAACTTTAAACCGTAAACCCTTAACCGTAAACTGTAAACCCTTAACCCTAATCCTTAACTCAAAACGTTAAACTTTAAATAAAAAATCATAAACAAAAAACCGTAAACCTTAAACCTAAACACTAAATCCAAAATCATAATTCCAATACCTTAAACCCTCAATCCAGAACCCTGAACCCCGAACCCTAATCTCTAATTCTTGAATCCTAAAACCTAAATCCTAAACCCTAAACTCTAAATCTTATACCCTAAGTCCTAAAACCTAAACATTCAAACCCAAATCCTAAACTCTAAATCCTAGATCTTATATCCTAAACCCCAAACCCTAAACTCTAAACATTAAACCCTCAATTCTAAACCCTAAATCCTAAACCCTAAACACTAATCCCTATTCACTTTACCTTAAATCATACACCCTAACGCCTAAACCCTAAACCCTTAAACCTAATACCTAATCCCAAGACGTTATACTCAAACCCAAATACCCTATACCCAAAACCAATAACCCTAAAACCTAAATTCTAAACCAAAAATCCAAGATCCCAACCACTAATTCCTAAATCTTAAATCCTAAATCCTTAAGCCTAAAACCTAAACCTTTAACCCTAAACTCTAAGCCCAAAACCCTAAACCGTAAACCCTAAACCCCAAACCAAAAACCGTAAACTATAAATCCTAAATGCACCCCACTCTAAACCCTTAACCCTAATCCTTAACTCAAAACGTTAAACTTTAAATAAAAAATTATAAACAAAAAACTGTAAACCTTAAACCTAAACACTAAATCCGAAATCATAATTCCTATACCTTAAACCCTAAACCCAGAACCCTGAACCCCGAACCCCGAACCCTAATCTCTAATTCTTGAATCCTAAACCCTAAATCCTAAACCCTAAACTCTAAATCTTATACCCTAAGTCTTAAAACATAAACACTCAAACCCAAATCCTAAACTCTAAATCCTAGATCTTATATCCTAAACCCCAAACCCTAAACTCTAAATATTAAACCCTCCATTCTAAACACTAAATCCTAAACCCTAACCAATAATCCCTATTCACTTTACCTTAAATCATACACCGTAACGCCTAAACCTTAAACCCTTAAACCTAATACCTAAACCCAAGACGTTATACTCAAACCCAAATACCCTATACCCAAAACCAATAACCCTAAATCTTAAATTCGAAACCAAAAATCCAAGATCCCAAACACTAATTCCTAAATCTTAAATCCTAAATCCTTAAACCTAAAACCTAAACCTTTAACCCTAAACTCTAAGCCCAAAACCCTAAACCATAAACCCTAAACCCCAAACCAAAAACCGTAAACTATAAATGCTAAGTGCAGCCCATAAATCTTGAACCCTAAACGCTAAACCTTAAACTCTAAATCTCAAACCTGAAACACTAAAACATGGACCATAAATCTTTTACCCTCAATCATAAAAAGTAAAACCTTTAAACGTAAATAAAAGATGCAAAAACCTTTAATCTTAAACCCAAAATCGTAAACATCAAATTGTGAAACTTGAACTCTTAATCCTAAACTCTAAACCCTAAACCTTAAATCCTAAAATCCTTAACCGTAACCCTAAACTTTAAATGAAGAACCATAAACCCTAAACCATAAACTCCAAATCCTAAACTTAAAACTCTAGATCCTAAATCCAAGACTTTAAACCTGAAACACTAACTCTAAATCCTAAACCTCAGATCCTCAACACTAAACCCCAAAAATGCAACCCTATGCCCTATACCCTACACTCTAAACACTATACCCAAAAACCCTAAACCCTAAACATTAAACCCTATACCCTACACTCTAAACACTATGCCCAAACATTCTAAACCCTAAACATGAAACCCTAAACCCTAAACGCTAATGTGGAATAATGAACCAAAAATCCTGAACCCTAAAACACAACCCCGGAAACCCTAGACACTAAACATAAACCCTAAATCATAGGCCCAAAAACCAAGACCAAAAATCCTAAACCATAAATCATATACCAAAAATCCTAAACCCTAAACCCTAAACCATAAACCATCAAACGTAAATCCTGACCTCAAAACCCCAAACCTATAATATAAACCCTTAAACCAAAAATATAAACCTTAACCCGTAAACACTAGACCATAAACCTTTAACCCTAAAACTTCAACCCTAAACCCTAAACCTTGAACTATAAATACTAAATGCTTAACAATAATCCCTAAACCAAAAACGTTAAAATTTAAACAAAAAAATACTAATAAAAAACCGTAAACTATAAACCTTAAACCTTAAACCCTTAATTGAATATAAAAAATCCTAGATCCTAACCCCTAAACACAGAACACTGAACCCCAAACCCTACACCTTAAGCCAAAACCGTAAACCCTAAAACTTAAACCCTCAATCCTATCCCCTTAATTTTAAACCGTAAAGCCTGAACATTAATCACTTCACACAAAACGTCAAAATTTAAACAAAAAAATAGTAGACAAAACCTTACACCATAAACCTTACCTTAAACCTTTAGTTGTTGATAAAAAATCTTAATCCTTAACCCCTAAACATAGAACCAGTAACCCCGAACCCACAACCCTTAACTCTATACCCTGAACCCTCAATCCTAAACCCACTACCCTGAACCTTAAATCTTAAACTCTAATTCCAAGATCCTAAAGCCTAGACCTTCAATGGTAAACTCTTAACACTAAACCTTAAATCACAAACTCTAAATCCTAACCCTTGAATCGTAAACAGTAAACCTTGTTCACTATACAATAAACCCAACACCTTAAGCCAAAACCTTTAACCCTAAAACTTAAACCCTAACCCTAAACCTTGAACTATAAACCCTAAACCGATAACATTAACCCTTAAACACAAAACGTTAAAATTTAAACCAAAAAATACTAATAAAAAACCCTAAACTATAAACCTTAAACCTTAAACCCTTAATTGAAGATAAAAAATCCTAAGTCCTACCCCCAAAACACAGAACATTGAACCCCAAACCATATACCTTAAGCCAAAACATTAAACCCTAAAACTTCAACCCTAAACCCTCAACCCCAAACTTTAAACCGTAAACCCATAACCCTAAACCCCAAATCTTAAACTCTAAATCCAAGATCCACAATCCTAGACCTTCGGTGGTAAACTCTTAACACTAAACCTTAATCATAAACAGTAAACCATGTTCACTATACAATAAACCATGTTCACTAGACAATAAACCCAACACCTTAAGCCAAAACCTTTAACCCTAAAACTTCAACCCTAAACCCTAAACCCTGAACTATAAATACTAAATGCTTAACAATAATCCCTAAACCAAAAACGTTAAAATTTAAACAAAAAAATACTAATAAAAAACCGTAAACTATAAACCTTAAACCTTAAACCCTTAATTGAATATAAAAAATCCTAGATCCTAACCCCTAAACACAGAACACTGAACCCCAAACCCTACACCTTAAGCCAAAACCGTAAACCCTAAAACTTAAACCCTCAATCCTATCCCCTTAATTTTAAACCGTAAAGCCTGAACATTAATCACTTCACACAAAACGTCAAAATTTAAACAAAAAAATAGTAGATAAAACCAGAAACCATAAACCTTACCCAAAACGTTTAATTGTAGATAAAAAATCTAAATCCTTAACCCCTAAACGAAGAACCAGGAACCCCGAACCCTAAACCCTTAACTCTAAACCCTGAACCCTCAATCCTAAACCCACAACCCTGAACCCCAAATCTTAAACTTTAAATCCAAGATCCTAAATCCTAGACCTTCAATGGTAAACTCTTAACACTAAATCTTAAATCACAAACTCTAAATCCTAACCTTTGTATCGTAAACAGTAAACCATGTTCACTATACAAAAAACCCAACACCTTAAGCCAAAACCTTTAACCCTAAAACTTAAACCCTAAACCCTAAACCTTGAACTATAAACTCTAAACCCATAACATTAACCCCTTAACCCAAATTGTTAAAATTTAAACCAAAAAATACTAATAAAAAACCCTAAACTATAAACCTTAAACCTTAAACCCTTAATTGAAGATAAAAAATCCTAAGTCTTACCCCCAAAACACAGAACACTAAACCCCAAACCATATACCTTAAGCCAAAACATTAAACTCTAAAACTTAAACCCTAAACCCTCAACCCATAACTTTAAACCGTAAACCCTTAACATGAATCCCTAAACCCAAAACATTTAAATTTAAATAAAAAAAGACTACCAAAAAACCCTAAACCATCAACCTTTAACCTTAAACCCTTAATTGAAGATAAAAAATCCTAGCTCCTACCCCCTAAACACTGAACACTGAACCCAAAACGTTTAAATTTAAACAAAAAAAGACTAACAAAAAACCCAGAACATGAACCTTAAACCTTGAACCTTAAACCTTAAACCCTTAATTGAAGATAAAAAATCCTAGCTCCTATCCCCTAAACACAGAACACTGAACCCCAAACGCTACTCCTTAAGCCAAAACCGTAAACCCTAAAAATTAAACCCTCAATCCTCAACCCTTAATTTTAAACCCTAAACCATTAACATTAACCCCTAAACCCAAAACGTTAAAATTTAAACCAAAAAATACTAATAAAAAACCCTAAACTATAAATCTTAAACCTTAAACCCTTAATTGAAGATAAAAAATCCTAAGGACTAACCCCAAAATACAGAACACTGAACCCCAAACCATACACCTTAAGCCAAAACATTAAACCCTAAAACTTAAACCCTAAACCCTAAACCCTGAAATTTAAACCCTAAACCCTTAACATTAACCCCTAAACCCAAAACGTTAAAATTTAAACCAAAAAATACTAATAAAAAACCCTAAACTATAAACTTTAAACCTTACACACTTAACTGAAGATAAAAAAATCCTAAGTCCTACCCCCAAAACACAGAACACTGAACCCCAAACCATACACCTTAAGCCAAAACATTAAACCCTAAAACTTAAACCCAAAACCCTCAACCCCGAATTTTAAACCGTAAACTCTTAACATTAATCCCTAAACCCAAAACGTTTAAATTTAAACAAAAAAATACTAACAAAAAACCTTAAACCATCAACCTTCAACCTTAAACCCTTAATTGAAGATAAAAAATCCTAGATCCTAACCCCTAAACACAAAACATTGAACCCCAAACCCTACACCTTAAGCCAAAACTGTAAACCCTAAAACTTAAACCCTCAATCCTCAACCCTTAATTTTAAACTGTAAACCCTGAACATTAATCCCTTCACCCAAAACTTTAAACTATAAACAAAAAATAAGTAGAAAAAACCTTAAGCCATAAACCTTACCTTAAACCCTTAATTGTAAATAAAAAATCCAAATCCTTAACCCCTAAACACTTAACCCTGAACCCCGAACCCTAAACCCTTAACTCTAAACCCTGAACCCTCAATCCTAAACCCATAACCCTAAACCCCAAATCTTAAACTCAAAATCCAAGATCCTAAATCCTAGACCTTCAATGGTAAACTCTTAACACTAAACCTTAAATCACAAACTCTAAATCCTAACCCTTGAATCGTAAACAGTAAACCATGTTCACTATACAATAAACCCAACACCTTAAGCCAAAACCTTTAACCCTAAAACTTCAACCCTAAACCCTAAACCCTAAACATTGAACTATAAACCCTAAACGCTTAACAATAATCCCTAAACCAAAAACATTAAAATTTAAACAAAAAAATACTAATAAAAAACCGTAAACTATAAACCTTAAACCTTAAACCCTTAATTGAATATAAAATATCCTAGATCCTAACCCGTAAACACAGAACACTGGACCCCAAACCCTATACCTTAAGCCAAAACCGTAAACCCTAAAACTTAAACCCTCAATCCTCAACCCTTAATTTTAAACCGTAAACCCTGAACATTAATCACTTCACACAAAACGTCAAAATTTAAACAAAAAAATAGTAGATAAAACCAGAAACCATAAACCTTAACCCCTAAACGAAGAACCAGGAATCCCGAACCCTAAACCCTTAACTCTAAACCCAGAACCCTCAATACTAAACCCACAACCCTGAACCCCAAATCTTAAACTTTAAATCCAAGATCCTAAATCCTAGACCTTCATTGGTAAACTCTTAACACTAAATCTTAAATAACAAACTCTAAATCCTAACCCTTGTATCGTAAACAGTAAACCATGTTCACTATACAAAAAACCCAACACCTTAAGCCAAAACCTTTAACCCTAAAACTTAAACCCTAAACCCTAAACCTTGAACTATAAACTCTAAACCCATAACATTAACCCCTTAACCCAAATTGTTAAAATTTAAACCAAAAAATACTAATAAAAAACCCTAAACTATAAACCTTAAACCTTAAACCCTTAATTGAAGATAAAAAATCCTAAGTCTTACCCCCAAAACACAGAACACTGAACCCCAAACCATATACCTTAAGCCAAAACATTAAACTCTAAAACTTAAACCCTAAACCCTCAACCCAGAACTTTAAACCGTAAACCCTTAACATGAATCCCTAAACCCAAAACTTTTAAATTTAAATAAAAAAAGACTACCAAAAAACCCTAAACCATCAACCTTTAACCTTAAACCCTTAATTGAAGATAAAAAATCCTAGCTCCTACCCCCTAAACACTGAACACTGAACCCCAAACCCTACACCTTAAGCCAAAATCGTAAACCCTAAAAATTAAACCCTCAATCCTCAACCCTTAATTTTAAACCCTAAACCCTTAACATTAACCCCTAAACCCAAATCATTAAAATTTAAACCAAAAAATACTAATAAAAAACCCTAAACTATAAATCTTAAACCTTAAACCCTTAATTGAAGATAAAAAATCCTAAGTCCTAACCCCAAAATACAGAACACTGAACCCCAAACCATACACCTTAAGCAAAAACATTAAACCCTAAAACTTAAACCCTAAACCCTAAACCCTGAAATTTAAACCCTAAACCCTTAACATTAACCCTTAAACCCAAAACGTTAAAATTTAAACCAGAAAATACTAACAAATAACCCTAAACTTTAAACCTTAAACCTTAAACCCTTAATTGAAGATAGAAAATCCTAGCTCCTACCCCCTAAACACTGAACACTGAACCCCAAACCCTACACCTTAAGCCAAAATCGTAAACCCTAAAAATTAAACCCTCAATCCTCAACCCTTAATTTTAAACCCTAAACCCTTAACATTAACCCCTAAACCCAAATCATTAAAATTTAAACCAAAAAATACTAATAAAAAAACCTAAACTATAAATCTTAAACCTTAAACTCTTAATTGAAGATAAAAAATCCTAAGTCCTAACCCCAAAACACAGAACACTGAACCCCAAACCATACACCTTAAACCAAAACATTAAGCCCTAAAACTTAAACCCTAAAGCCTAAACACTGAAATTTAAACCCTAAACCCTTAACATTAACCCCTAAACCCAAAACGTTAAAATTTAAACCAAAAAATACTAATAAAAAACCCTAAACTATAAATCTTAAACCTTAAACCCTTTATTGAAGATAAAAAATCCTAAGTCCTAACCCCAAAACACAGAACACTGAACCCCAAACCATACACCTTAACCCCTAAACACCTAACCCTGAACCCCGAACCCAAAACCCTGAACCCCGGACCCTAAACCCTTAACTCTAAACCCTGAACCCTCAATCCTAAACCCATAACCCTAAACCCCAAATCTTAAACTCTAAATCCAAGATCCTAAATCCTAGACCTTCAATGGTAAACTCTTAACACTAAACCTTAAATCACAAACTCTAAATCCTAACCCTTGAATCGTAAACAGTAAACCATGTTCACTATACAATAAACCCAACACCTTAAGCCAAAACCTTTAACCCTAAAACTTGAACCCTAAACCCTAAACAATGAACTATATACCCTAAACGCTTAACAATAATCCCTAAACCAAAAACATTAAAATTTAAACAAAAAAATACTAATAAAAACCCGTAAACTATAAACCTTAAACCTTAAACCCTTAATTGAATATAAAAAATCCTAGATCCTAACCCCTAACCACAGAACACTGAACCCCAAACCCTACACCTTAAGCCAAAACCGTAAACCCTAAAACTTAAACCCTCAATCCTCAACTCTTAATTTTAAACCGTAAACCCTGAACATTAATCACTTCACACAAAACGTTAAAATTTAAACAAAAAAATAGTAGATAAAACCTGAAACCATAAACCTTACCTTAAACCTTTAATTGTAGATAAAAAATCTAAATCCTTAACCCCTAAACGAAGAACCAGGAACCCCGAACCATAAACCCTTAACTCTAAACCATGAACCCTCAATCCTAAACCCACAACCCTGAACCCCAAATCTTAAACTTTAAATCCAAGATCCTAAATCCTAGACCTTAAATGGTAAACTCTTAACACTAAATCTTAAATCACAAACTCTAAATCCTAACCCTTGTATCGTAAACAGTAAACCAATTTCACTATACAATAAACCCAACACCTTAAGCCAAAACCTTTAACCCTAAAACTTAAACCCTAAACCCTAAACCTTGAACTATAAACCCTAAACTCATAACATTAACCCCTTAACCCAAAACGTTAAAATTTAAAACAAAAAATACTAATAAAAAACCCTAAACTATAAACCTTAAACCTTAAACCCTTAATTGAAGATAAAAAACTCCTAAGTCTTACCCCCAAAACACAGAACACTGAACCCCAAACCATATACCTTAAAGCAAAACATTAAACTCTAAAACTTAAACCCTAAACCCTCAACCCAGAACTTTAAACCGTAAACCCTTAACACGAATCCCTAAACCCAAAACGTTTAAATTTAAACAAAAAAAGACTAACAAAAAAACCCAAAACATAACCCTTAAACCTTAAACCCTTAATTGAAGATAAAAAATCCTAGCTCCTATCCCCTAAACACAGAACACTGAACCCCAAACCCTACTCCTTAAGCCAAAACCGTAAACCCTAAAAATTAAACCCTCAATCCTCAACCCTTAATTTTTAACCCTAAACCATTAACATTAACCCCTAAACCCAAAACGTTAAAATTTAAACCAAAAAATACTAATAAAAAACCCGAAACTATATATCTTAAACGTTAAGCCCTTAATTGAAGATAAAAAATCCTAAGTCCTAACCCCAAAATACAGAACACTGAACCCCAAACCATACACCTTAAGCCAAAACATTAAACCCTAAAACTTAAACCCTAAACCCTAAACCCTGAAATTTAAACCCTAAACCCTTAACATTAACCCCTAAACCCAAAACATTAAAATTTAAACCAAAAAATACAAATAAAAAACCTTAAACTTTAAACCTTAAACCTTAAACCCTTAATTGAAGATAAAAAATCCTAAGCCCTAACCCCAAAAAACAGAACACTGAACCCCAAACCATACACCTTAAGCCAAAAACTTAAACCCTAAAACTTAAACCCTCAATCCTCAACCCTTAATTTTAAACCGTAAACACTGAACATTAATCACTTCACCCAAAACGTTAAACTTTAACCAAAAAACCCTAAACCATCAACCTTAAACCTTAAACCCTTAATTGAAGATAAAAAATCCTAGCTCCTACCCCCTAAACACTGAACACTGAACCCCAAACCCTACACCTTAAGCCAAAATCGTAAACCCTAAAAATTAAACCCTTAATTTTAAACCCTAAACCCTTAACATTAACCCCTAAACCCAAATCATTAAAATTTAAACCAAAAAATACTAATAAAAAACCCTAAACTATAAATCTTAAACCTTAAACCCTTTATTGAAGATAAAAAATCCTAAGTCCTAACCCCAAAACACAGAACACTGAACCCCAAACCATACACCTTAAGCCAAAACATTAAACCCTAAAACTTAAACCCTAAACCCTAAACCCTGAAATTTAAACCCTAAACCCTTAACATTAACCCCTAAACCCAAAACGTTAAAATTTAAACCAAAAAATACTAACAAAAAACCCTAAACTTTAAACCTTAAACCTTAAACCCTTAATTGAAGATAAAAAATCCTAAGTCCTAACCCCAAAACACAGAACACTGAAACCCAAACCATACACCTTAACCCCTAAACACTTAACCCTGAACCCCGGACCCTAAACCCTGAACCCCGGACCCTAAACCCTTAATTCTAAACCCTGAACCCTCAATCCTAAACCCATAACCCTAAACCCCAAATCTTAAACTCTAAATCCAAGATCCGAAATCCTAGACCTTCAATGGTAAACTCTTAACACTAAACCTTAAATCACAAACTCTAAATCCTAACCCTTGAATCGAAAACAGTAAACCATGTTCACTATACAATAAACCCAACACCTTAAGACAAAACCTTTAACCCTAAAACTTCAACCCTAATCCCTAAACCTTGAACTATAAACCCTAAATGCTTAACAATAATCCCTAAACCAAAAACGTTAAAATTTAAACAAAAAAATACAAATAAAAAACCAGAAACTATAAACCTTAAACCTTAAACCCTTAATTGAATATAAAAAATCCTAGATCCTAACCCCTAAACACAGAACACTGAACCCCAAACCCTACACCTTAAGCCAAAACCGTAAACCCTAAAACTTACACCCTCAATCCTCAACCCTTAATTTTAAACCGTAAACCCTGAACATTAATCACTTCACACAAAACGTTAAAATTTAAACAAAAAAATAGTAGATAAAACCTGAAACCATAAACCTTACCTTAAACCTTTAATTGTAGATAAAAAATCTAAATCCTTAACCCCTAAACGAAGAACCAGGAACCCCGAACCATAAACCCTTAACTCTAAACCATGAACCCTCAATCCTAAACCCACAACCCTGAACCCCAAATCTTAAACTTTAAATCCAAGATCATAAATCCTAGACCTTAAATGGTAAACTCTTAACACTAAATCTTAAATCACAAACTCTAAATCCTAACCCTTGTATCGTAAACAGTAAACAATTTCACTATACAATAAACCCAACACCTTAAGCCAAAACCTTTAACCCTAAAACTTAAACCCTAAACCCTAAACCTTGAACTATAAACCCTAAACCCATAACATTAACCCCTTAACCCAAAATGTTAAAATTTAAAACAAAAAATACTAATAAAAAACCCTAAACTATAAACCTTAAACCTTAAACCCTTAATTGAAGATAAAAAATCCTAAGTCTTACCCCCAAAACACAGAACACTGAACCCCAAACCATATACCTTAAACCAAAACATTAAACTCTAAAACTTAAACCCTAAACCCTCAACCCAGAACTTTAAACCGTAAACCCTTAACACGAATCCCTAAACCCAAAACGTTTAAATTTAAACAAAAAAAGACTAACAAAAAACCCAAAACATCAACCTTAAACCTTAAACCCTTAATTGAAGATAAAAAATCCTAGATCCTAACCCTTAAACACAGAACACTGAACCCCAAACCCTACACCTTAAGCCAAAACCGTAAACCCTAAAACTTAAACCCTCAATCCTCAACCCTTAATTTTAAACCGTAAACCCTGAACATTAATCACTTCACACAAAACGTTAAAATTTAAACAAAAAATAAGTAGATAAAACCTGAAACCATAAACCTTACCTTAAACCTTTAATTGTAGATAAAAAATCTAAATCCTTAACCCCTAAACGAAGAACTAGGAACCCCGAACCCTAAACCTTTAACTCTAAACCATGAACCCTCAATCCTAAACCCACAACCCTGAACCCCAAATCTTAAACTCTAAATCCAAGATCCTAAATCCTAGACCTTCAATGGTAAACTCTTAACACTAAATCTTAAATCACAAACTCTAAATCCTAACCCTTGTATCGTAAACTGTAAACCATGTTCACTATACAATAAACCCAACACCTTAAGCCAAAACCTTTAACCCTAAAACTTAAACCCTAAACCCTAAACCTTGAACTATAAACCCTAATAAAAAACCCTAAACTATAAACCTTAAACCTTAAACCCTTAATTGAATATAAAAAATCCTAAGTCCTACCTCCAAAACACAGAACACTGAACCCCAAACCATACACCTTAAGCCAAAACATTAAACCCTAAAACTTAAACCCAAAACCCTCAACCCCGAACTTTAAACCGTAAACCCATAACCCTAAACCCCAAATCTTAAACTCTAAATCCAAGATCCTAAATCCTAGACCTTCAGTGGTAAACTACTAACACTAAACCTTAAATAACAAACTCTAAATCCTAACCCTTGAATCGTAAACAGTAAACCATGTTCACTATACAATAAACCCTACACTTTAAGCCATAACCTTTAACCCTAAAACTTAAACCCTAAACCCTAAACCCTTAACATTAACCCCTAAACCCAAAACGGTAAAATTTAAACAAAAAAATACAAATAAAAAACCCTAAACTTTAAACCTTAAACCTTAAACCCTTAATTGAAGATAAAAAATCCTAAGCACTAACCCCAAAAAACAGAACACTGAACCCCAAACCATACACCTTAAGCCAAAAAATTAAACCCTAAACCCTCAACCCCGAACTTTAAACCGTAAACCCTTAACAGGAATCCCTAAACCCATAACGTTTAAATTTAAACAATAAAAGACTAACAAAAAACACTAAACCATCAACCTTCAACCTTAAACCCATAATTGAATATAAAAAATCCTAGATCCTAACCCCTAAATACAGAACACTTAACCCCAAACCCTACACCTTAAGCCAAAACCGAAACCTTAAAACTTAAACCCTCAATCCTCAACCCTTAATTTTAAACCCTAAACCCTGAACATTAATCACTTCACCCAAAACGTTAAAATTTAAACAAAAAAATAGTAGACAAAACCTTAAACCATAAACCTTACTTTAAACCTTTAATTGTTGATAAAAAATCTTAATCCTTAACCCCTAAACACAGAACCAGTAACCCCGAACCCACAACCCTTAACTCTAAACCCTAAACCCTCAATCTTAAACCCACAACCCTGAACCCTAAATCTTAAACTTTAAATTCAAGATCCTAAATCCTAGACCTTCAATGGTAAACTCTTAACACTAAATCTTAAATCACAAACTCTAAATCCTAACCCTTGAATCTTAAACAGTAAACCTTGTTCACTATACGATAAACCCAACACCTTCAGCCAACACCTTTAACCCTAAAACTTAAACCCTAAACCCTAAACCTTGAACTATAAACCCTAAACCGATAATATTAAACCTTAAACACAAAACGTTAAAATTTAAACCAAAAAATACTAATAAAAAACCCTAAACTATAAACCTTAAACCTTAAACCCTTAATTGAATATAAAAAATCCTAAGTCCTACCCCCAAAACACAGAACACTGAACCCCAAACCATACACCTTAAGCCAAAACATTAAACCCTAAAACTTCAACCCTAAACCCTCAACCCCGAACTTTAAACCGTAAACCCATAACCCTAAACCCCAAATCTTAAACTCTAAATCCAAGATCCTAAATCCTAGACCTTCAGTGGTAAACTACTAACACTAAACCTTAAATAACAAACTCTAAATCCTAACCCTTGAATCGTAAACAGTAAACCATGTTCACTATACAATAAACCCTACACTTTAAGCCATAACCTTTAACCCTAAAACTTAAACCCTAAACCCTAAACCCTGAACATTAACCCCTAAACCCAAAACGGTAAAATTTAAACAAAAAAATACAAATAAAAAACCCTAAACTTTAAACCTTAAACCTTAAACCCTTAATTGAAGATAAAAAATCCTAAGCCCTAACCCCAAAAAACAGAACACTGAACCCCAAACCATACACCTTAAGCCAAAAACTTAAACCCTAAACCCTCAACCCCGAACTTTAAACCGTAAACCCTTAACAGGAATCCCTAAACCCATAACGTTTAAATTTAAACAATAAAAGACTAACAAAAAACACTAAACCATCAACCTTCAACCTTAAACCCTTAATTGAATATAAAAAATCCTAGATCCTAACCGCTAAATACAATACACTTAACCCCAAACCCTACACCTTAAGCCAAAACCGTAAACCCTAAAACTTAAACCCTCAATCCTCAACCCTTAATTTTAAACCCTAAACCCTGAACATTAATCACTTCACCCAAAACGTTAAAATTTAAACAAAAAAATAGTAGACAAAACCTTAAACCATAAACCTTACTTTAAACCTTTAATTGTTGATAAAAAATCTTAATCCTTAACCCCTAAACACAAAACCAGTAACCCCGAACCCACAACCCTTAACTCTAAACCCTAAACCCTCAATCTTAAACCCACAACCCTGAACCCTAAATCTTAAACTTTAAATTCAAGATCCTAAATCCTAGACCTTCAATGGTAAACTCTTAACACTAAATCTTAAATCACAAACTCTAAATCCTAACCCTTGAGTCGTAAACAGTAAACCTTGTTCACTATACGATAAACCCAACACCTTCTGCCAAAACCTTTAATCCTAAAACTTCAACCCTAAACCCTAAACAATGAACTATATACCCTAAACGCTTAACAATAATCCCTAAACCAAAAACATTAAAATTTAAACAAAAAAATACTAATAAAAACCCGTAAACTATAAACCTTAAACCTTAAACCCTTAATTGAATATAAAAAATCCTAGATCCTAACCCCTAACCACAGAACACTGAACCCCAAACCATACACCTTAAGCCAAAACCGTAAACCCTAAAACTTAAACCCTCAATCCTCAACCCTTAATTTTAAACCGTAAACCCTGAACATTAATCACTTCACACAAAACGTTAAAATTTAAACAAAAAAATAGTAGATAAAACCTGAAACCATAAACCTTACCTTAAACCTTTAATTGTAGATAAAAAATCTAAATCCTTAACCCCTAAACGAAGAACCAGGAACCCCGAACCCTAAACCCTTAACTATAAACCCTGAACCCTCAATCCTAAACCCACAACCCTGAACCCCAAATCTTAAACTTTAAATCCAAGATCCTAAATCCTAGACCTTAAATGGTAAACTCTTAACACTAAATCTTAAATCACAAACTCTAAATCCTAACCCTTGTATCGTAAACAGTAAACCAATTTCACTATACAATAAACCCAACACCTTAAGCCAAAACCTTTAACCCTAAAACTTAAACCCTAAACCCTAAACCTTGAACTATAAACCCTAAACCCATAACATTAACCCCTTAACCCAAAACGTTAAAATTTAAAACAAAAAATACTAATAAAAAACCCTAAACTATAAACCTTAAACCTTAAACCCTTAATTGAAGATAAAAAATCCTAAGTCTTACCCCCAAAACACAGAACACTGAACCCCAAACCATATACCTTAAAGCAAAACATTAAACTCTAAAACTTAAACCCTAAACCCTCAACCCAGAACTTTAAACCGTAAACCCTTAACACGAATCCCTAAACCCAAAACGTTTAAATTTAAACAAAAAAAGACTAACAAAAAAACCCAAAACATAACCCTTAAACCTTAAACCCTTAATTGAAGATAAAAAATCCTAGCTCCTATCCCCTAAACACAGAACACTGAACCCCAAACCCTACTCCTTAAGCCAAAACCGTAAACCCTAAAAATTAAACCCTCAATCCTCAACCCTTAATTTTTAACCCTAAACCATTAACATTAACCCCTAAACCCAAAACGTTAAAATTTAAACCAAAAAATACTAATAAAAAACCCGAAACTATATATCTTAAACGTTAAGCCCTTAATTGAAGATAAAAAATCCTAAGTCCTAACCCCAAAATACAGAACACTGAACCCCAAACCATACACCTTAAGCCAAAACATTAAACCCTAAAACTTAAACCCTAAACCCTAAACCCTGAAATTTAAACCCTAAACCCTTAACATTAACCCCTAAACCCAAAACGTTAAAATTTAAACCAAAAAATACTAATAAAAACCCTAAACTATAAACTTTAAACCTTACACCCTGAACTGAAGATAAACAAATCCTAAGTCCTACCCCCAAAACACAGAACACAGAACCCCAAATCTTAAACTTTAAATCCAAGATCCTAAATCCTAGACCTTCAATGGTAAACTCTTAACACTAAATCTTAAATCACAAACCCTAAACCCTAAACCTTGAAATTTAAACCCTAAACCCTTAACATTAACCCCTAAACCCAAAACGTTAAAATTTAAACCAAAAAATACTAATAAAAAACCCTAAACTATAAACTTTAAACCTTACACCCTTAACTGAAGATAAACAAATCCTAAGTCCTACCCCCAAAACATAGAACACTGAACCCCAAACCATACACCTTGAGCCAAAACATTAATCCCTAAACCCAAAACGTTTAAATTTAAACAAAAAAATACTAACAAAAAACTTTAAACCATCAACCCTCAACCTTAAACCCTTAATTGAAGATAAAAAATCCTAGATCCTAACCCCTAAACACAGAACACTGAACCCCAAACCCTTCACCTTAAGCCAAAACCGTAAACCCTAAAACTTAAACCCTCAATCCTCAACCCTTAATTTTAAACCGTAAACACTGAACATTAATCACTTCACCCAAAACGTTAAACTTTAACCAAAAAACCCTAAACCATCAACCTTAAACCTTAAACCCTTAATTGAAGATAAAAAATCCTAGCTCCTACCCCCTAAACACTGAACACTGAACCCCAAACCCTACACCTTAAGCCAAAATCGTAAACCCTAAAAATTAAACCCTTAATTTTAAACCCTAAACCCTTAACATTAACCCCTAAACCCAAATCATTAAAATTTAAACCAAAAAATACTAATAAAAAACCCTAAACTATAAATCTTAAACCTTAAACCCTTAATTGAAGATAAAAAATCCTAAGTCCTAACCCCAAAACAGAGAACACTGAACCCCAAACCATACACCTTAACCCCTAAACACTTAACCCTGAACCCCGGACCCTAAACCCTGAACCCCGGACCCTAAACCCTTAATTCTAAACCCTGAACCCTCAATCCTAAACCCATAACCCTAAACCCCAAATCTTAAACTCTAAATCCAAGATCCTAAATCCTAGACCTTCAATGGTAAACTCTTAACACTAAACCTTAAATCACAAACTCTAAATCCTAACCCTTGAATCGAAAACAGTAAACCATGTTCACTATACAATAAACCCAACACCTTAAGACAAAACCTTTAACCCTAAAACTTCAACCCTGAACCCTAAACCTTGAACTATAAACCCTAAATGCTTAACAATAATCCCTAAACCAAAAACGTTAAAATTTAAACAAAAAAATACAAATAAAAAACCATAAACTATAAACCTTAAACCTTAAACCCTTAATTGAATATAAAAAATCCTAGATCCTACCCCCTAAACACAGAACACTGAACCCCAAACCCTACACCTTAAGCCAAAACCGTAAACCCTAAAACTTACACCCTCAATCCTCAACCCTTAATTTTAAACCGTAAACCCTGAACATTAATCACTTCACACAAAACGTTAAAATTTAAACAAAAAAATAGTAGATAAAACCTGAAACCATAAACCTTACCTTAAACCTTTAATTGTAGATAAAAAATCTAAATCCTTAACCCCTAAACGAAGAACCAGGAACCCCGAACCATAAACCCTTAACTCTAAACCATGAACCCTCAATCCTAAACCCACAACCCTGAACCCCAAATCTTAAACTTTAAATCCAAGATCCTAAATCCTAGACCCTAAATGGTAAACTCTTAACACTAAATCTTAAATCACAAACTCTAAATCCTAACCCTTGTATCGTAAACAGTAAACAATTTCACTATACAATAAACCCAACACCTTAAGCCAAAACCTTTAACCTTAAAACTTAAACCCTAAACCCTAAACCTTGAACTATAAACCCTAAACCCATAACATTAACCCCTTAACCCAAAATGTTAAAATTTAAAACAAAAAATACTAATAAAAAACCCTAAACTATAAACCTTAAACCTTAAACCCTTAATTGAAGATAAAAAATCCTAAGTCTTACCCCCAAAACACAGAACACTGAACCCCAAACCATATATCTTAAACCAAAACATTAAACTCTAAAACTTAAACCCTAAACCCTCAACCCAGAACTTTAAACCGTAAACCCTTAACACGAATCCCTAAACCCAAAACGTTTAAATTTAAACAAAAAAAGACTAACAAAAAACCCAAAACATCAACGTTAAACCTTAAACCCTTAATTGAAGATAAAAAATCCTAGCTCCTATCCCCTAAACACAGAACACTGAACCCCAAACTCTACTCCTTAAGCCAAAACCGTAAACCCTAAAAATTAAACCCTCAATCCTCAACCCTTAATTTTAAACCCTAAACCATTAACATTAACCCCTAAACCCAAAAAGTTAAAATTTAAACCAAAAATAACTACTAAAAAACCCGAAATTATATTTCTTAAACGTTAAGCCCTTAATTGAAGATAAAAAATCCTAAGTCCTAACCCCAAAATACAGAACACTGAACCCCAAACCATACACCTTAAGCCAAAACATTAAACCCTAAAACTTAAACCCTAAACCCTAAACCCTGAAATTTAAACCCTAAACCCTTAACATTAACCCCTAAACCCAAAACATTAAAATTTAAACCAAAAAATACTAATAAAAAACCCTAAACTATAAACCTTAAACCTTAAACCCTTAATTGAAGATAAAAAATCCTAAGTCTTACCCCCAAAACACAGAACACTGAACCCCAAACCATATACCTTAAACCAAAACATTAAACTCTAAAACTTAAACCCTAAACCCTCAACCCAGAACTTTAAACCGTAAACCCTTAACACGAATCCATAAACCCAAAACTTTTAAATTTAAACAAAAAAAGACTAACAAAAAAACCCAAAACATAACCCTTAAACCTTAAACCCTTAATTGAAGATAAAAAATCCTAAGTCTTACCCCCAAAACACAGAACACTGAACCCCAAACCATATACCTTAAACCAAAACATTAAACTCTAAAACTTAAACCCTAAACCCTCAACCCAGAACTTTAAACCGTAAACCCTTAACACGAATCCATAAACCCAAAACTTTTAAATTTAAACAAAAAAAGACTAACAAAAAAACCCAAAACATAACCCTTAAACCTTAAACCCTTAATTGAAGATAAAAAATCCTAGCTCCTATCCCCTAAACACAGAACACTGAACCCCAAACCCTACTCCTTAAGCCAAAACCGTAAACCCTAAAAATTAAACCCTCAATCCTCAACCCTTAATTTTTAACCCTAAACCATTAACATTAACCCCTAAACCCAAAACGTTAAAATTTAAACCAAAAAATACTAATAAAAAACCAGAAACTATATATCTTAAACGTTAAGCCCTTAATTGAAGATAAAAAATCCTAAGTCCTAACCCCAAAATACAGAACACTGAACCCCAAACCATACACCAGAAGCCAAAACATTAAACCCTAAAACTTAAACCCTAAACCCTAAACCCTGAAATTTAAACCCTAAACCCTTAACATTAACCCCTAAACCCAAAACGTTAAAATTTAAACCAAAAAATACTAATAAAAACCCTAAACTATAAACTTTAAACCTTACACCCTGAACTGAAGATAAACAAATCCTAAGTCCTACCCCCAAAACACAGAACACAGAACCCCAAATCTTAAACTTTAAATCCAAGATCCTAAATCCTAGACCTTCAATGGTAAACTCTTAACACTAAATCTTAAATCACAAACCCTAAACCCTAAACCTTGAAATTTAAACCCTAAACCCTTAACATTAACCCCTAAACCCAAAACGTTAAAATTTAAACCAAAAAATACTAATAAAAAACCCTAAACTATAAACTTTAAACCTTACACCCTTAACTGAAGATAAACAAATCCTAAGTCCTACCCCCAAAACATAGAACACTGAACCCCAAACCATACACCTTAAGCCAAAACATTAATCCCTAAACCCAAAACGTTTAAATTTAAACAAAAAAATACTAACAAAAAACTTTAAACCATCAACCCTCAACCTTAAACCCTTAATTGAAGATAAAAAATCCTAGATCCTAACCCCTAAACACAGAACACTGAACCCCAAACCCTTCACCTTAAGCCAAAACCATAAACCCTAAAACTTAAACCCTCAATCCTCAACCCTTAATTTTAAACCGTAAACACTGAACATTAATCACTTCACCCAAAACGTTAAACTTTAACCAAAAAACCCTAAACCATCAACCTTAAACCTTAAACCCTTAATTGAAGATAAAAAATCCTAGCTCCTACCCCCTAAACACTGAACACTGAACCCCAAACCCTACACCTTAAGCCAAAATCGTAAACCCTAAAAATTAAACCCTTAATTTTAAACCCTAAACCCTTAACATTAACCCCTAAACCCAAATCATTAAAATTTAAACCAAAAACATACTAATAAAAAACCCTAAACTATAAATCTTAAACCTTAAACCCTTAATTGAAGATAAAAAATCCTAAGTCCTAACCCCAAAACAGAGAACACTGAACCCCAAACCATACACCTTAACCCCTAAACACTTAACCCTGAACCCCAGACCCTAAACCCTGAACCCCGGACCCTAAACCCTTAATTCTAAACCCTGAACCCTCAATCCTAAACCCATAACCCTAAACCCCAAATCTTAAACTCTAAATCCAAGATCCTAAATCCTAGACCTTCAATGGTAAACTCTTAACACTAAACCTTAAATAACAAACTCTAAATCCTAACCCTTGAATCGAAAACAGTAAACCATGTTCACTATACAATAAACCCAACACCTTAAGACAAAACCTTTAACCCTAAAACTTCAACCCTAAACCCTAAACCTTGAACTATAAACCCTAAATGCTTAACAATAATCCCTAAACCAAAAACGTTAAAATTTAAACAAAAAAATACAAATAAAAAACCATAAACTATAAACCTTAAACCTTAAACCCTTAATTGAATATAAAAAATCCTAGATCCTACCCCCTAAACACAGAACACTGAACCCCAAACCCTACACCTTAAGCCAAAACCGTAAACCCTAAAACTTACACCCTCAATCCTCAACCCTTAATTTTAAACCGTAAACCCTGAACATTAATCACTTCACACAAAACGTTAAAATTTAAACAAAAAAATAGTAGATAAAACCTGAAACCATAAACCTTACCTTAAACCTTTAATTGTAGATAAAAAATCTAAATCCTTAACCCCTAAACGAAGAACCAGGAACCCCGAACCATAAACCCTTAACTCTAAACCATGAACCCTCAATCCTAAACCCACAACCCTGAACCCCAAATCTTAAACTTTAAATCCAAGATCCTAAATCCTAGACCTTAAATGGTAAACTCTTAACACTAAATCTTAAATCACAAACTCTAAATCCTAACCCTTGTATCGTAAACAGTAAACAATTTCACTATACAATAAACCCAACACCTTAAGCCAAAACCTTTAACCCTAAAACTTAAACCCTAAACCCTAAACCTTGAACTATAAACCCTAAACCCATAACATTAACCCCTTAACCCAAAATGTTAAAATTTAAAACAAAAAATACTAATAAAAAACCCTAAACTATAAACCTTAAACCTTAAACCCTTAATTGAAGATAAAAAATCCTAAGTCTTACCCCCAAAACACAGAACACTGAACCCCAAACCATATACCTTAAACCAAAACATTAAACTCTAAAACTTAAACCCTAAACCCTCAACCCAGAACTTTAAACCGTAAACCCTTAACACGAATCCCTAAACCCAAAACGTTTAAATTTAAACAAAAAAAGACTAACAAAAAACCCAAAACATCAACCTTAAACCTTAAACCCTTAATTGAAGATAAAAAATCCTAGCTCCTATCCCCTAAACACAGAACACTGAACCCCAAACCCTACTCCTTAAGCCAAAACCGTAAACCCTAAAAATTAAACCCTCAATCCTCAACCCTTAATTTTAAACCCTAAACCATTAACATTAACCCCTAAACCCAAAACGTTAAAATTTAAACCAAAAATAACTACTAAAAAACCCGAAATTATATATCTTAAAATTTAAGCCCTTAATTGAAGATAAAAAATCCTAAGTCCTAACCCCAAAATACAGAACACTGAACCCCAAACCATACACCTTAAGCCAAAACATTAAACCCTAAAACTTAAACCCTAAACCCTAAACCCTGAAATTTAAACCCTAAACCCTTAACATTAACCCCTAAACCCAAAACATTAAAATTTAAACCAAAAAATACTAATAAAAAACCCTAAACTATAAACTTTAAACCTTACACCCTTAACTGAAGATAAACAAATCCTAAGTCCTACCCCCAAAACACAGAACACTGAACCCCAAACCATACACCTTAAGCCAAAACATTAAACCCTAAAACTTAAACCCAAAACCCTCAACCCTGAATTTTAAAACGTAAACTCTTAACATTAATCTCTAAACCCAAAACGTTTAAATTTAAACAAAAAAATACTAACAAAAAACTTTAAACCATCAACCTTCAACCTTAAACCCTTAATTGAAGATAAAAAATCCTAGATCCTAACCCCTAAACACAGAACACTGAACCCCAAACCCTACACCTTAAGCCAAAACCGTAAACCCTAAAACTTAAACCCTCAATCCTCAACCCTTAATTTTAAACCGTAAACCCTGAACATTAATCACTTCACCCAAAACGTTAAACTTTAACCAAAAAACCCTAAACCATCAACCTTAAACCTTAAACCCTTAATTGAAGATAAAAATTCCTAGCTCCTACCCCCTAAACACTGAACACTGAACCCCAAACCCTACACCTTAAGCCAAAATCGTAAACCCTAAAAATTAAACCCTCAATCCTCAACCCTTAATTTTAAACCCTAAACCCTTAACATTAACCCCTAAACCCAAATCATTAAAATTTAAACCAAAAAATACTAATAAAAAACCTTAAACTATAAATCTTAAACCTTAAACCCTTAATTGAAGATAAAAAATCCTAAGTCCTAACCCCAAAACACAGAACACTGAACCCCAAACCATACACCTTAACACATAAAAACTTAACCCTGAACCCCGGACCCTAAACCCTGAACCCCGGACCCTAAACCCTTAACTCTAAACCCTGAACCCTCAATCCTAAACCCATAACTCTAAATCCAAGATCCTAAATCCTAGACCTTCAATGGTAAACTCTTAACAATAAACCTCAAATCACAAACTCTAAATCCTAACCCTTGAATCGTAAACAGTAAACCATGTTCACTATACAATAAACCCAACACCTTAAGCCAAAATCGTAAACCCTAAAAATTAAACCCTCAATCCTCAACCCTTAATTTTAAACCCTAAACCCTTAACATTAACCCCTAAACCCAAATCATTAAAATTTAAACCAATAAATACTAACAAAAAACCTTAAACCATCAACCTTAAACCTTAAACCCTTAATTGAAGATAAAAAATCCTAAGTCCTAACCCCAAAACACAGAACACTGAACCCCAAACCATACACCTTAAGCCAAAACATTAAGCCCTAAAACTTAAACCCTAAACCCTAAACACTGAAATTTAAACCCTAAACCCTTAACATTAACCCCTAAACCCAAAACGTTAAAATTTAAACCAAAAAATACTAACAAAAAACCCTAAACTTTAAACCTTAAACCTTAAACCCTTTATTGAAGATAAAAAATCCTAAGTCCTAACCCCAAAACACATAACACTGAACCCCAAACCCTACACCTTAAGCCAAAACCATAAACCCTAAAACTTAAACCCTCAATCCTCAACCCTTAATTTTAAACCGTAAACCCTGAACATTAATCACTTCACACAAAACGTTAAAATTTAAACAAAAAAATAGTAGATAAAACCTGAAACCATAAACCTTACCTTAAACCTTTAATTGTAGATAAAAAATCTAAATCCTTAACCCCTAAACGAAGAACCAGGAACCCCGAACCCTAAACCCTTAACTCTAAACCCTGAACCCTCAATCCTAAACCCACAACCCTGAACCCCAAATCTTAAACTTTAAATCCAAGATCCTAAATCCTAGACCTTCAATGGTAAACTCTTAACACTAAATCTTAAATCACAAACTCTAAATCCTAAACCTTGTATCGTAAACAGTAAACATGTTCACTATACAATAAACCCAACACCTTAAGCCAAAACCTTTAACCCTAAAACTTAAACCCTAAACCCTAAACCTTGAACTATAAACCCTAAACCCATAACATTAACCCCTAAACCCAAAACATTAAAATTTAAACCAAAAAATACTAAATAAAAACCCTAAACTATAAACCTTAAACCTTAAACCCTTAATTGAAGATAAAAAATCCTAAGTCTTACCCCCAAAACACAGAACACTGAACCCCAAACCATATACCTTAAACCAAAACATTAAACTCTAAAACTTAAACCCTAAACCCTCAACCCAGAACTTTAAACCGTAAACCCTTAACACGAATCCCTAAACCCAAAACGTTTAAATTTAAACAAAAAAAGACTAACAAAAAACCCAAAACATCAACCTTAAACCTTAAACCCTTAATTGAAGATAAAAAATCCTAGATCCTAACCCTTAAACACAGAACACTGAACCCCAAACCCTACACCTTAAGCCAAAACCGTAAACCCTAAAACTTAAACCCTCAATCCTCAACCCTTAATTTTAAACTGTAAACCCTGAACATTAATCCCTTCACCCAAAACTATAAACTTTAAACAAAAAATAAGTAGAAAAAACCTTAATCCATAAACCTTACCTTAACCCTTAATTGTAAATAAAAAATCCAAATCCTTAACCCCTAAACACTTAACCAAAAACCCCGGACCCTAAACCCTTAACTCTAAACCCTGAACCCTCAATCCTTAACCCATAACCCTAAACCCCAAATCTTAAACTCTAAATCCAAGATCCTAAATCCTAGACCTTCAATAGTAAACTCTTAACACTAAACCTTAAATCACAAACTCTAAATCCTAACCCTTGAATCGTAAACAGTAAACCATGTTCACTATACAATAAACCCAACACCTTAAGCCAAAACCTTTAACCCTAAAACTTAAACCCTAAACCCTAAACCTTGAACTATAAACCCTAAACGCTTAACAATAATCCCTAAACCAAAAACGTTAAAATTTAAACAAAAAAATACTAATAAAAAACCCTTAATTGAATATAAAAAATCCTAGATCCTAACCCCTAAACACAGAACACTGAACCCCAAACCCTACGCCTTAAGCCAAAACCGTAAACCCTAAAACTTAAACCCTCTATCCTCAACCCTTAATTTTAAACCGTAAACCCTGAACATTAATCACTTCACACAAAACGTTAAAATTTAAACAAAAAATAAGTAGATAAAACCTGAAACCATAAACCTTACCTTAAACCTTTAATTGTAGATAAAAAATCTAAATCCTTAACCCCTAAACGAAGAACTAGGAACCCCGAACCCTAAACCTTTAACTCTAAACCATGAACCCTCAATCCTAAACCCAAAACCCTGAACCCCAAATCTTAAACTCTAAATCCAAGATCCTAAATCCTAGACCTTCAATGGTAAACTCTTAACACTAAATCTTAAATCACAAACTCTAAATCCTAACCCTTGTATCGTAAACAGTAAACCATGTTCACTATACAATAAACCCAACACCTTAAGCCAAAACCTTTAACCCTAAAACTTAAACCCTAAACCCTAAACCTTGAACTATAAACCCTAATAAAAAACCCTAATAAAAAACCCTAAACTATAAACCTTAAACCTTAAACCCTTAATTGAATATAAAAAATCCTAAGTCCTACCCCTAAAACACAGAACACTGAACCCCAAACCATACACCTTAAGCCAAAACATTAAACCCTAAAACTTAAACCCAAAACCCTCAACCCCGAACTTTAAACCGTAAACCCATAACCCTAAACCCCAAATCTTTAACTCTAAATCCAAGATCCTAAATCCTAGACCTTCAGTGGTAAACTACTAACACTAAACCTTAAATAACAAACTCTAAATCCTAACCCTTGAATCGTAAACAGTAAACCATGTTCACTATACAATAAACCCTACACTTTAAGCCATAACCTTTAACCCTAAAACTTAAACCCTAAACCCTAAACCCTGAACATTAACCCTTAAACCCAAAACGGTAAAATTTAAACAAAAAAATACAAATAAAAAACCCTAAACTTTAAACCTTAAACCTTAAACCCTTAATTGAAGATAAAAAATCCTAAGCCCTAACCCCAAAAAACAGAACACTGAACCCCAAACCATACACCTTAAGCCAAAAACTTAAACCCTAAACCCTCAACCCCGAACTTTAAACCGTAAACCCTTAACAGGAATCCCTAAACCCATAACGTTTAAATTTAAACAATAAAAGACTAACAAAAAACACTAAACCATCAACCTTCAACCTTAAACCCTTAATTGAATATAAAAAATCCTAGATCCTAACCGCTAAATACAGAACACTTAACCCCAAACCCTACACCTTAAGCCAAAACCGTAAACCCTAAAACTTAAACCCTGAATCCTCAACCCTTAATTTTAAACCCTAAACCCTGAACATTAATCACTTCACCCAAAACGTTAAAATTTAAACAAAAAAATAGTAGACAAAACCTTAAACCATAAACCTTACTTTAAAACTTTAATTGTTGATAAAAAATCTTAATCCTTAACCCCTAAACACAGAACCAGTAACCCCGAACCCACAACCCTTAACTCTAAACCCTAAACCCTCAATCTTAAACCCACAACCCTGAACCCTAAATCTTAAACTTTAAATTCAAGATCCTAAATCCTAGACCTTCAATGGTAAACTCTTAACACTAAATCTTAAATCACAAACTCTAAATCCTAACCCTTGAGTCGTAAACAGTAAACCTTGTTCACTATACGATAAACCCAACACCTTCAGCCAAAACCTTTAACCCTAAAACTTAAACCCTAAACCCTAAACCTTGAACTATAAACCCTAAACCGATAATATTAAACCTTAAACACAAAACGTTAAAATTTAAACCAAAAAATAATAATAAAAAACCCTAAACTATAAACCATAAACCTTAAACCCTTAATTGAATATAAAAAATCCTAAGTCCTACCCCCAAAACACAGAACACTGAACCCCAAACCATACACCTTAAGCCAAAACATTAAACCCTAAAACTTCAACCCTAAACCCTCAACCCCCAACTTTAAACCGTAAACCCATAACCCTAAACCCCAATTCTTAAACTCTAAATCCAAGATCCTAAATCCTAGACCTTCAGTGGTAAACTACTAACACTAAACCTTAAATAACAAACTCTAAATCCTAACCCTTGAATCGTAAACAGTAAACCATGTTCACTATACAATAAACCCTACACTTTAAGCCATAACCTTTAACCCTAAAACTTAAACCATAAACCCTAAACCCTTAACATTAACCCCTAAACCCAAAACGGTAAAATTTAAACAAAAAAATACAAATAAAAAACCCTAAACTTTAAACCTTAAACCTTAAACCCTTAATTGAAGATAAAAAATCCTAAGCCCTAACCCCAAAAAACAGAACACTGAACCCCAAACCATACACCTTAAGCCAAAAACTTAAACCTTAAACCCTCAACCCCGAACTTTAAACCGTAAACCCTTAACAGGAATCCCTAAACCCATAACGTTTAAATTTAAACAATAAAAGACTAACAAAAAACACTAAACCATCAACCTTCAACCTTAAACCCTTAATTGAATATAAAAAATCCTAGATCCTAACCCCTAAATACAGAACACTGAACCCCAAACCCTACACCTTAAGCCAAAACCGTAAACCCTAAAACTTAAACCCTCAATCCTCAACCCTTAATTTGAAACCCTAAACCCTGAACATTAATCACTTCACCCAAAACGTTAAAATTTAAACAAAAAAATAGTAGATAAAACCTGAAACCATAAACCTTACCTTAAACCTTTAATTGTAGATAAAAAATCTAAATCCTTAACCTCTAAACACAGAACCAGGAACCCCGAATCCTAAACCCTTAACTCTAAACCCTGAACCCTCAATCTTAAACCCACAACCCTGAACCCCAAATCTTAAACTCTAAATCCAAGATCCTAAATCCTAGACCTTCAATGGTAAACTCTTAACACTAAATCTTAAATCACAAACTCTAAATCCTAACCTTTGTATCGTAAACAGTAAACCATGTTCACTATACAATAAACCCAACACCTTAAGCCAAAACCTTTAACCCTAAATCTTAAACCCTAAACCCTAACCCTTGAACTATAAACCCTAAACCCATAACATTAACCCCTAAACCAAAAACGTTTAAATTTAAACCAAAAAATACTAATAAAAAACCCTAAACTATAAACCTTAAAACTTAAACCCTTAATTGAAGATAAAAAATCCTAAGTCTTACCCCCAAAACACAGAACACCGAACCCCAAACCATATACCTTTTGCCAAAACATTAAACTCTAAAACTTAAACCCTAAACCCTCAACCCAGAACTTTAAACCGAAAACCCTTAACATGAATCCGTAAAACCAAAACGTTTAAATTTAAATAAAAAAAGACTACCAAAAAACCCTACACCATCAACCTTAAACCTTAAACCCTTAATAGAAGATAAAAAATCCTAAGTCCTACCCCCAAAACACAGAACACTGAACCCCAAACCCTACACCTTAAGCCAAAACCGTCAACCCTAAAAATTAAACCCTCAATCCTCAACCCTTAATTTTAAACCCTAAACCCTTAATATTAACCCCTAAACCCAAATCATTAAAATTTAAACCAAAAAATACTAACAAAAAACCTTAAACCATCAACCTTAAACCTTAAACCCTTAATTGAAGATAAAAAATCCTAAGTCCTAAACCCAAAACACAGAACACTGAACCCCAAACCCTACACCTTAAGCCAAAACCGTAAACCCTAAAACTTAAACCTTCAATCCTCAACCCTTAATTTTAAACCGTAAACCCTGAACATTAATCCCTTCACCCAAAACGTTAAAATTTTAAAAAAATATAGTAGACAAAACCTTAAACCATAAACCTTACCTTAAACCTTTAATTGTTGATAAAAAATCTAAATCCTTAACCCCTAAACACAGAACCAGTAACCCCGAACCCACAACCCTTAACTCCAAACCCTTAACCCTCAATCCTAAACCCACAACCCTGAACCCCAAATCTTAAACTCTAAATCCAAGATCCTAAAGCCTAGACCTTCAATGGTAAACTCTTAACACTAAACCTTAAATCAAAAACTCTAAATCCTAACCCTTGAATCGTAAACAGTAAACCTTGTTCACTATACAATAAACCCAACACCTTCAGCCAAAACATTTAACCCTAAAACTTAAACCCTAAACCCTAAACCTTGAACTATAAACCCTAAACCGATAACATTAACCCTTAAACACAAAATGTTAAAATTTAAACCAAAAAAGACTAATAAAAAACCCTAAACTATAAACCTTAAACCTTAAACCCTTAATTGAAGATAACAAATCCTAAGTCCTACCCCCAAAACACTGAACACTGAACCCCAAACAATATACCTTAAGCCAAAACAATAAACTCTAAACTTAAACCCTAAACCCTCAACCCAGAACTTTAAACCGTAAACCCGTAACATGAATCCCTAAACCCAAAACGTTAAAATTTAAACAAAAAAATAGTAGATAAAACCTGAAACCATAAACCTTACCTTAAACCTTTACTTGTAGATAAAAAATATAAATCCTTAACCCCTAAACACAGAACCAGTAACCCCGAACCCACAACCCTTAACTCTAAACCCTTAACCCTCAATCCTAAACCCACAACCCTGAACCCCAAATCTTAAACTCTAAATCCAAGATCCTAAAACCTACACCTTCAATGGTAAACTCTTAACACTAAACCTTAAATCAAAAACTCTAAATCCTAACCCTTGAATCGTAAACAGTAAACCTTGTTCACTATACAATAAACCCAACACCTTCAGCCAAAACCTTTAACCCTAAAACTTAAACCCTAAACCCTAAACCTTGAACTATAAACCCTAAACCCATAACATTAACCGCTAAACCAAAAACGTTAAAATTTAAACCAAAAAATACTAATAAAAAACTCTAAACTATAAACCTTAAACCTTAAACCCTTAATTGAAGATAAAAAATCCTAAGTCTTACCCCCAAAACACAGAACACTGAACCCCAAACCATATACCTTAAGCCAAAACATTAAACTCTAAAACTTAAACCCTAAACCCTCAACCCAGAACTTTAAACCGTAAACCCTTAACATGAATCCCTAAACCCAAAACGTTTAAATTTAAATAAAAAAAGACTACCAAAAAAACCCTAAACCATCAACCTTAAACCTTAAACCCTTAATAGAAGATAAAAAATCCTAGCTCCTACCCCCTAAACACTGAACACTGAACCCCAAACCATACACCTTAAGCCAAAACATTAAGCCCTAAAACTTAAACCCTAAACCCTAAACCCTGAAATTTAAACCCTAAACCCTTAACATTAACCCCTAAACCCAAAACGTTAAAATTTAAACCAAAAAATACTAACAAAAAACCCTAAACTTTAAACCTTAAACCTTAAACCCTTAATTGAAGATAAAAAATCCTAAGTCCTAACCCCAAAACACAGAACACTGAACCCCAAACCCTACACCTTAAGCCAAAACATTAAACTCTAAAACTTAAACCCTAAACCCTCAACCCAGAACTTTAAACCGTAAACCCTTAACATGAATCCCTAAACCCAAAACGTTTAAATTTAAATAAAAAAAGACTACCAAAAAGCCCTAAACCATCAACCTTAAACCTTAAATCCTTAATAGAAGATAAAAAATCCTAGCTCCTACCCTCTAAACACTGAACATTGAACCCCAAACCCTACAACTTAAGCCAAAACCGTAAACCCTAAAAATTAAACCCTCTATCCTCAACCCTTAATTATAAACCCTAAACCCTTAACATTAACCCCTAAACCCAAATCATTAAAATTTAAACCAAAAAATACTAACAAAAAACCTTAAACCATCAAACTTAAACCTTAAACCCTTAATTGAAGATAAAAAATCCTAAGTCCTAACCCCAAAACACTGAACACTGAACCCTAAACCATACACCTTAAGCCAACACATTAAGCCCTAAAACTTAAACCCTAAACCCTAAACCCTCAAATTTAAACCCTAAACCCTTAACATTAACCCCTAAACCCAAAACGTTAAAATTTAAACCAAAAAATACTAACAAAAACCCTTAACTTTAAACCTTAAACCTTAAACCCTTAATTGAAGATAAAAAATCCGAAGTCCTAACCCCAAAACACAGAACACTGAACCCCAAACCCTACACCTTAAGCCAAAACCGTAAACCCTAAAACTTAAACCTTCAATCCTCAACCCTTAATTTTAAACCGTAAACCCTGAACATTAATCCCTTCACCCAAAACGTTAAAATTTAAACAAAAAAATAGTAGACAAAACCTTAAACCATAAACCTTACCTTAAACCTTTAATTGTTGATAAAAAATCTTAATCCTTAACCCCTAAACACAGAACCAGTAACCCCGAACCCACAACCCTTAACTCTAAACCCTGAACCCTCAATCCTAAACCCACAACCCTGAACCCCAAATCTTAAACTCTAAATCCAAGATCCTAAATCCTAGACCTTCAATGGTAAACTCTTAACACTAAATCTTAAATCCCAAACTCTAAATCCTAACCCTTGTATCGTAAACAGTAAACCATATTCACTATACAATAAACCCAACACCTTAAGCCAAAACCTTTAACCCTAAAACTTAAACCCTAAACCCTAAACCTTGAACTATAAACCCTAAACCCATAACATTAACCCCTAAACCAAAAACGTTAAAATTTAAACCAAAAAATACTAATAAAAAACCCTAAACTATAAACCTTAAACCTTAAACCCTTAATTGAAGATAAAAAATCCTAAGTCTTACCCCCAAAACACAGAACACTGAACCCCAAACCATATACCTTTTGCCAAAACATTAAACTCTAAAACTTAAACCCTAAACCCTCAACCCAGAACTTTAAACCGTAAACCCTTAACATGAATCCCTAAACCCAAAACGTTTAAATTTAAATAAAAAAAGACTACCAAAAAACCCTAAACCATCAACCTTAAACCTTAAATCCTTAATAGAAGATAAAAAATCCTAGCTCCTACCCTCTAAACACTGAACATTGAACCCCAAACCCTACAACTTAAGCCAAAACCGTAAACCCTAAAAATTAAACCCTCAATCCTCAACCCTTAATTTTAAACCCTAAACCCTTAACATTAACCCCTAAACCCAAATCATTAAAATTTAAACCAAAAAATACTAACAAAAAACCTTAAACCATCAACCTTAAACCTTAAACCCTTAATTGAAGATAAAAAATCCTAAGTCCTAACCCCAAAACACAGAACACTGAACCCCAAACCATACACCTTAAGCCAAAACATTAAGCCCTAAAACTTAAACCCCAAACCCTAAACCCTGAAATTTAAACCCTAAACCCTTAACATTAACCCCTAAACCCAAAACGTTAAAATTTAAACCAAAAAATACTAACAAAAAACCCTAAACTTTCAACCCTAAACCCTCAACCCCGAACTTTAAACCGTAAACCCATAACCCTAAACCCCAAATCTTAAACTCTAAATCCAAGATCCTAAATCCTAGACCTTCAGTGGTAAACTCTTATCACTAAACCTTAAATCACAAACTCTAAATCCTAACCCTTGAATCGTAAACAGTAAACCATGTTCACTATACAATAAACCCTACACTTTAAGCCATAACCTTTAACCCTAAAACTTAAACCCTAAACCCTCAACCCTGAACTTTAAACCCTAAACCCTTAACATTAACCCCTAAACCCAAAACGTTAAAATTTAAACCAAAAAATACTAACAAAAAACCCTAAACTTTAAACCTTAAACCTTAAACCCTTAATTGAAGGTAAAAAATCCTAAGTCCTAACCCCAAAACACTGAACACTGAACCCCAAACCTTACACCTTAAGCCAAAACCGTAAACCCTAAAACTTAAACCTTCAATCCTCAACCCTTAATTTTAAACCGTAAACCCTGAACATTAATCCCTTCACCCAAAACGTTAAAATTTAAACAAAAAAATAGTAGACAAAACCTTAAACCATAAACCTTACTTTAAACCTTTAATTGTTGATAAAAAATCTTAATCCTAAGATTAAGGGTTGAAAATAAAAAATCCTAAGTCCTACCCCCAAAACACAGAACACTGAACCCAAAACCATACACCTTAAGCCAAAACATTAAACCCTAAAATTTCAACCCTAAACCCTCAACCCCGAACTTTAAACCGTAAACCGATAACCCTAAACCCCAAATCTTAAACTCTAAATCCAAGATCCTAAATCCTAGACCTTCAGTGGTAAACTCTTAACACTAAACCATAAATCACAAACTCTAAATCCTAACCCTTGAATCGTAAACAGTAAACCATGTTCACTATACAATAAACCCTACACTTTAAGCCATAACCTTTAACCCTAAAACTTAAACCCTAAACCCTCAACCCTGAACTTTAAACCCTAAACCCTTAACATTAACCCCTAAACCCAAAACGGTAAAATTTAAACAAAAAAATACAAATAAAAAACCCTAAACTTTAAACCTTAAACCTTAAACCCTTAATTGAAGATAAAAAATCCTAAGCCCTAACCCCAAAAAACAGAACACTGAACCGCAAACCATACACCTTAAGCCAAAAACTTAAACCCTAAACCCTCAACCCCGAACTTTAAACCGTAAACCCTTAACAGGAATCCCTAAACCCAAAACGTTTAAATTTAAACAGTAAAAGACTAACAAAAAACACTAAACCATCAACCTACAACCTTAAACCCTTAATTGAATATAAAAAATCCAAGATCCTAACCCCTAAATACAGAACACTAAACCCCAAACCCTACACCTTAAGCCAAAACCGTAAACCCTAAAACATAAACCCTCAATCCTCAACCCTTAATTTTAAACCGTAAACCCTGAACATTAATCACTTCACCCAAAACGTTAAAATTTAAACAAAAAAATAGTAGACAAAACCTTAAACCATAAACCTTACTTTAAACCTTTAATTGTTGATAAAAAATCTTAATCCTTAACCCCTAAACACAGAACACTGAACCCCAAACCCTACACCTTAAGCCAAAACCGTAAACCCTAAAACTTAAGCCTTCAATCCTTAACCCTTAATTTTAAACCGTAAACCCTGAACATTAATCTCTTCACCCAAAATGTTAAAATTTAAACAAAAAAATAGTAGATAAAACCTGAAACCATAAACCTTACCTTAAACCTTTAATTGTAGATAAAAAATCTAAATCCTTAACCCCTAAACACAGAACCAGGAACCCCGAACCCTAAACCCTAAACTCTAAACCCTGAACCCTCAATCCTAAACCCACAAACCATACACCTTAAGCCAAAACATTAAACCCTAAAACTTAAAACCAAAACCCCCAACCCCGAACTTTAAACCGTAAACTCTTAACATGAATCCTAAACCTTAAACCCAAAATGTTTAAATTTAAACAAAAAAAGACTAACAAAAAACCCTAAACCATCAACCTTCAACCTTAAACCCTTAATTGAAGATAAAAAATCCTAGCCCCTATCCCCTAAACACAGAACACTGAACCCCAAACCCTACTCCTTAAGCCAAAACCGTAAACCCTAAAAATTAAACCCTCAATCCTCAACCCTTAATTTTAAACCCTAAACCCTTAACATTAACCCCTAAACCCAATACGTTAAAATTTAAACCAAAAAATACTAATAAAAAACCCTAAACTAAAAATCTTAAACCTTAAACCCTTAATTGAAGATAAAAAATCCTAAGTCCTAACCCCAAAATACAGAACACTGAACCCCAAACCATACACCTTAAGCCAAAACATTAAACCCTAAAACTTAAACCCTAAACCCTAAACCCTGAAATTTAAACCCTAAACCCTTAACATTAACCCCTAAACCCAAAACGTTAAAATTTAAACCAAAAAATACTAATAAAAAACCCTAAACTATAAACTTTAAACCTTAAACCCTTAATTGAAGATAAAAAAATCCTAAGTCCTACCCCCAAAACACAGAACACTGAACCCCAAACTATACACCTTAAGCCAAAACATTAAACCCTAAAACTTAAACCCAAAACCCTCAACCCCGAATTTTAAACCGTAAACTCTTAACATTAAGCCCTAAACCCAAAACGTTTAAATTTAAACAAAAAAATACTAACAAAAAACCTTAAACCATCAACCTTAAACCTTAAACCCTTAATTGAATATAAAAAATCCTAGATCCTAACCCCTAAATACAGAAAACTGAACCCCAAACCCTACACCTAAAGCCAAAACTGTAAACCCTAAAACTTAAACCCTCAATCCGCAACCCTTAATTTTAAACCGTAAACCCTGAACATTAATCACTTCGCCCAAAACGTTAAAATTTAAACAAAAAAATAGTAGATAAAACCTGAAACCATAAACCTTACCTTAAACCTTTAATTGTAGATAAAAAATCTAAATCCTTAACCCCTTAACACAGAACCGGAACCCCGAACCCTAAACCCTAAACTCTAAACCCTGAACCCTCAATCCTAAACCCACAACCCTAAACCCCAAATCTTAAACTCTAAATCCAAGATCCTAAATCCTAGACCTTCAATGGTAAACTCTTAACACTAAATCTTAAATCACAAACTCTAAATCCTAACCCTTGTATCGTAAACAGTAAACCATGTTCACTATACAATAAACCCAACACCTTAAGCCAAAACCTTTAACCCTAAAAGTTAAACCCTAAACCCTAAACCTTGAACTATAAACCCTAAACCCATAACATTAACCCCTAAACCAAAAACATTAAAATTTAAACCAAAAAATACTAATAAAAAACCCTAAACTATAAACCTTAAACCTTAAACTCTTAATTGAAGAAAAAAAATCCTAAGTCCTACCCCCAAAACACAGAACACTGAACCCCAAACCATATACCTTAAGCAAAAACATTAAACTCTAAAACTTAAACCCTAAACCCTCAGCCCAGAACTTTAAACCGTAAACCCTTAACACGAATCCCTAAACCCAAAACGTTTAAATTTAAACAAAAAAAGACTAATATAAACCCAAAACATCAACCTTAAACCCTTAATTGAAGATAAAAAATCCTAGATCCTAACCCTTAAACATAAAACACTGAACCCCAAACCCTACACCTTAAGCCAAAACTGTAAACCCTAAAACTTAAACCCTTAATCCTCAACCGTTAATTTTAAACCGTAAACCCTTAACATTAATCCCTTCACCCAAAACGTTAAACTTTAAACAAAAAAATAGTAGAAAAAACCTTAAACCATAAACCTTACCTTCACCCCTTAATTGTAGATAAAAAATCCAAATCCTTAACCCCTAAACACAGAACCCTGAACCCTTAACTCTAAACCCTGAACCCTCAATCCTAAACCCATAACCCTAAACCCCAAATCTTAAACTCTAAATCCAAGATCCTAAATCCTAGACCTTCAATGGTAAACTCTTAACACTAAACCTTAAATCACAAACTCTAAATCCATGTTCACTATACACTAAACCCTACACCTTAAGCCAAAACCTTTAACCGTAAAACTTAACCCCTAAACCTTAAACCCTGAACTTTAAACCCTAAACCCTTAACATTAATCCCTAAACCCAAAACGTTAAAATTTAAAGCAAAAAATACTAATAAAAAACCCTAAACTATAAACCTTAAACCTTAAACCTTAAACCCTTAATAATCCTAAGTCCTACCCCCAAAACAAAGAACACTGAACCCCAAACCATACACCTTAAGCCAAAACATTAAACCCTAAAACTTAAAACCAAAACCCCCAACCCCGAACTTTAAACCGTAAACTCTTAACATGAATCCTAAACCTTAAACCCAAAATGTTTAAATTTAAACAAAAAAAGATTAACAAAAAACCCTAAACCATCAACCTTAAACCTTAAACCCTTAATTGAAGATAAAAAATCCTAGCTCCTATCCCCTAAACACAGAACACTGAACCCCAAACCCTACTCCTTAAGCCAAAACCGTAAACCCTAAAAATTAAACCCTCAATCCTCAACCCTTAATTTTAAACCCTAAACCATTAACATTAACCCCTAAACCCAATACGATAAAATTTAAACCAAAAAATACTAATAAAAAACCCTAAACTAAAAATCTTAAACCTTAAACCCTTAATTGAAGATAAAAAAATTCTAAGTCCTAACCCCAAAATACAGAACACTGAACCCCAAACCATACACCTTAAGCCAAAACATTAAACCCTAAAACTTAAACCCTAAACCCTAAACCCTGAAATTTAAACCCTAAACCCTTAACATTAACCCCTAAACCCAAAACGTTAAAATTTAAACCAAAAAATACTAATAAAAAACCCTAAACTATAAACTTTAAACCTTAAACCCTTAATTGAAGATAAAAAAAGCCTAAGTCCTACCCCCAAAACACAGAACACTGAACCCCAAACTATACACCTTAAGCCAAAACATTAAACCCTAAAACTTAAACCCAAAACCCTCAACCCCGAATTTTAAACCGTAAACTCTTAACATTAAGCCCTAAACCCAAAACGTTTAAATTTAAACAAAAAAATACTAACAAAAAACCTTAAACCATCAACGTTAAACCTTAAACCCTTAATTGAAGATAAAAAATCCTAAGTCCTAACCGCAAAACACAGAACACTGAACCCCAAACCCTACACCTTAAGCCAAAACATTAAGCCCTAAAACTTAAACCCTAAAACTTAAACCCTCAATCCTCAACCCTTAATTTTAAACCGTAAACCCTGAACATTAATCACTTCACCCAAAACGTTAAAATTTAAACAAAAAAATAGTAGATAAAACCTGAAACCATAAACCTTACCTTAAATCTAAATCCTTAACCCCTAAACACAGAACCAGGAACCCCGAACCCTAAACCTTTAACTCTAAACCCTGAACCCTCAATCCTAAACCCACAACCCTGAACCCCAAATCTTAAACTCTAAATCCCAGATCCTAAATCCTAGACCTTCAATGGTAAACTCTTAACACTAAATCTTAAATCACAAACTCTAAATCCTAACCCTTGAATCGTAAACAGTAAACCATGTTCACTATACAATAAATCCAACACCTTAAGCCAAAACCTTTAACCCTAAAACTTAAACCCTAAACCCTAAACCTTGAACTATAAACCCTAAACCCATAACATTAACCCCTGAACCAAAAACGTTAAAATTTAAACCAAAAATACTAATAAAAAACCCTAAACTGTAAACCTTAAACCTTAAACCCTTAATTGAAGATAAAAAATCCTAAGTCCTACCCCCAAAACACAGAACACTGAACCCCAAACTATACACCTTAAGCCAAAACATTAAACCCTAAAACTTAAACCCAAAACCCTCAACCCCGAATTTTAAACCGTAAACTCTTAACATTAAGCCCTAAACCCAAAACATTTAAATTTAAACAAAAAAATACTAACAAAAAACCTTAAACCATCATCCTTAAACCTTAAACCCTTAATTGAAGATAAAAAATCCTAAGTCCTAACCCCAAAACACAGAACACTGAACCCCAAACCCTAAAACTTAAACCCTTAATTTCACTATACAATAAACCCTACACCTTAAGCCAAAACCTTTAACCCTAAAACTTAAACCCTAAACCCTAAACCTTGAACTATAAACCCTAAACCCATAACATTAACCCCTCAACCAAAAACGTTAAAATTTAAACCAAGAAATACTAATAAAAAACCCTAAACTATAAACCTTAAACCTTAAACCCTTAATTGAAGATAAAAAATCCTAAGTCCTACCCCCAAAACACAGAACACTGAACCCCAAACCATATACCTTAAGCCAAAACATTAAACTCTAAAAATTAAACCCTAAACCCTCAACCCAGAACTTTAAACCGTAAACCCTTAACATGAATCCCTAAACCCAAAACGTTAAAATTTAAACAAAAAAATAGTAGATAAAACCTGAAACCATAAACCGTACCTTAAACCTTTAATTGTAGATAAAAAATCTAAATCCTTAACCCCTAAACACAGAACCAGGAACCCCGAACCCTAAACCCTTAACTCTAAACCCTCAACCCTCAATCCTAAACCCACAACCCTTAACCCCAAATTTTAAACTCTAAATCCAAGATCCTAAATCCTAGACCTTCAATGGTAAACTCTTAACACTAAATCTTAAATCACAAACTCTAAATCCTAACCCTTGAATCGTAAACAGTAAACCATGTTCACTATACAATAAACCCAACATCTTCAGCCAAAACCTTTAACCCTAAAACTTAAACCCTAAACCCTAAACCTTGAACTATAAACCCTAAACCCATAACATTAACCCCTAAACCAAAAACGTTAAAATTTAAACCAAAAAATACTAATAAAAAACCCTAAACTATAAACCTTAAACCTTAAACCCTTAATTGAAGGTAAAAAATCCTAAGTCCTACCCCCAAAACACAGAACACTGAACCCCAAACCATACACCTTAAGCCAAAACATTAAACCCTAAAACTTAAACCCAAAACCCTCAACCCCAAATTTTAAACCGTAAACTCTTAACATTAATCCCTAAACACAAAACGTTTAAATTTAAACAAAAAAATACTAACAAAAAACCTTAAACCATCAACCTTCAACCTTAAACCCTTAATTGAAGATAAAAAATCCTAGAATCAACCCCTAAACACAGAACACTAAACCCCAAACCCTACAACTTAAGCTAAAACTGTAAACCCTAAAACTTAAACCCTCAATCCTCAACCCTTAATTTTAAACCGTAAACCCTAAACATTAATCACTTCACCCAAAACGTTAAAATTTAAACAAAAAAATAGTAGATAAAACCTGAAACCATAAACCTTACCTTAAACCTTTAATTGTAGATAAAAAATCTAAATCCTTAACCCCTAAACACAGAACCAGGAACCCCGAACCCTAAACCCTTAACTCTAAACCCTGAACCCTCAATCCTAAACCCACAACCTTGAACCCGAAATCTTAGACTCTAAATCCAAGATCCTAAAGCCAAAACCTTTAACCCTAAAACTTAAACCCTAAACCCTAAACTTTGAACTATAAACCCTAAACCCATAACATTAACCCCTCAACCAAAGACGTTAAAATTTAAACCAAAAAATACTAATAAAAAACCCTAAACTATAAACCTTAAACCTTAAACCCTTAATTGAAGATAAAAAATCCTAAGTCCTACCCCCAAAACAAAGAACACTGAACCCCAAACCATATACCCTAAGCCAAAACATTAAACTCGAAAACTTAAACCCTAAACCCTCAACCCAGAACTTTAAACCGTAAACCCTTAAAATGAATCCCTAAACCCAAAACGTTTAAATTTAAATAAAAAAAAGACTACCAAAAAACCCTAAACCATCAACCTTAAACCTTAAACCCTTAATTGAAGATAAAAAATCCTAGATCCTAACCCTTAAACACAGAACACAGAACACTGAACCCCAAACCCTACACCTTAAGCCAAAACTGTAAACCCTAAAACTTAAACCCTTAATCCTCAACCCTTAATTTTAAACCTTAAACTCTTAACATTAATCCCTAAACCCAAAACATTTAAATTTAAACAAAAAAATACTAACAAAAAACCTTAAACCATCAACCTTAAACCTTAAACCCTTAATTGAAGTTAAAGAATCCTAAGTCCTAACCCCAAAACACAGAACACTGAACCCCAAACCCTACACCTTAAGCCAAAACCGTAAACCCTAAAACTTAAGCCTTCAATCCTTAACCCTTAATTTTAAACCGTAAACCCTGAACATTAATCTCTTCACCCAAAATGTTAAAATTTAAACAAAAAAATAGTAGATAAAACCTGAAACCATAAACCTTACCTTAAACCTTTAATTGTAGATAAAAAATCTAAATCCTTAACCCCTAAACACAGAACCAGGAACCCCGAACCCTAAACCCTTAACTCTAAACCCTGAACCCTCAATCCTAAACCCACAACCCTCAATCCTAAACCCACAACCCTCAATCCTAAACCCACAACCCTGAACCCGAAATCTTAAACTCTAAATCCAAGATCCTAAATCCTAGACCTTCAATGGTAAACTCTTAACACTAAATCTTAAATCACAAACTCGAAATCCTAACCCTTGAATCGTAAACAGTAAACCATGTTCACTATACAATAAACCCAACACCTTAAGCCAAAACCTTTAACCCTAAAACTTATACCCTAAACCCTAAACCTTGAACTATAAACCCTAAATCCATAACATTAACCCCTAAACCAAAAACGTTAAAATTTAAACCAAAAAATACTAATAAAAAACCCTAAACTATAAACCTTAAACCTTAAACCCTTAATTGAAGATAAATAATCCTAAGTCCTACCCCCAAAACACAGAACACTGAACCCCAAACCATACACCTTAAGCCAAAACATTAAACTCTAAAACTTAAACCCAAAACCCTCAACCCCGAATTTTAAACCGTAAACTCTTAACATTAATCCCTAAACCCAAAACGTTTAAATTTAAACAAAAAAATACTAACAAAAAACCTTAAACCATCAACCTTAAACCTTAAACCCTTAATTGAAGTTAAAAAATCCTAAGTCCTAACCCCAAAACACAGAACACTGAACCCCAAACCCTACACCTTAAGCCAAAACCGTAAACCCTAAAACTTAAGCCTTCAATCCTTAACCCTTAATTTTAAACCGTAAACCCTGAACATTAATCTCTTCACCCAAAATGTTAAAATTTAAACAAAAAAATAGTAGATAAAACCTGAAACCATAAACCTTACCTTAAACCTTTAATTGTAGAAAAAAAATCTAAATCCTTAACCCCTAAACACAGAACCAGGAACCCCGAACCCTAAACCCTTAACTCTAAACCCTGAACCCTCAATCCTAAACCCACAACCCTCAATCCTAAACCCACAACCCTGAACCCGAAATCTTAAACTCTAAATCCAAGATCCTAAATCCTAGACCTTCAATGGTAAACTCTTAACACTAAATCTTAAATCACAAACTCGAAATCCTAACCCTTGAATCGTAAACAGTAAACCATGTTCACTATACAATAAACCCAACACCTTAAGCCAAAACCTTTAACCCTAAAACTTATACCCTAAACCCTAAACCTTGAACTATAAACCCTAAATCCATAACATTAACCCCTAAACCAAAAACGTTAAAATTTAAACCAAAAAATACTAATAAAAAACCCTAAACTATAAACCTTAAACCTTAAACCCTTAATTGAAGATAAATAATCCTAAGTCCTACCCCCAAAACACAGAACACTGAACCCCAAACCATACACCTTAAGCCAAAACATTAAACTCTAAAACTTAAACCCAGAACCCTCAACCCCGAATTTTAAACCGTAAACTCTTAACATTAATCCCTAAACCCAAAACGTTTAAATTTAAACAAAAAAATACTAACAAAAAACCTTAAACCATCAACCTTCAACCTTAAACCCTTAATTGAAGATAAAAAATCCTAGATCCTAACCCCTAAACACAGAACACTGAACCCCAAACCCTACAACTTAAGCCAAAACCGTAAACCCTAAAACTTAAACCCTCAATCCTCAACCCTTAATTTTAAACTGTAAACCCTGAACATTAATCCCTTCACCCAAAACTTTAAACTTTAAACAAAAAATAAGTAGAAAAAACCTTAAGCCATAAACTTTACCTTAAACCCTTAATTGTAAATAAAACATTAAACCCCAAACCATATACCTTAAGCCAAAACATTAAACTCTAAAACTTAAACCCTAAACCCTCAACCCAGAACTTTAAACCGTAAACCCTTAACAGGAATCCCTAAACCCAAAACGTTTAAATTTAAATAAAAAAAGACTACCAAAAAACCCTAAACCATCAACCTTAAACCTTAAACCCTTAATTGATAATAAAAAATCCTAGATCCTAACCCTTAAATACAGAACACTGAACCCCAAACCCTACACCTTAAGCCAAAACTGTAAACCCTAAAACTTAAACCCTTAATACTCAACCCTTAATTTTAAACCTTAAACTCTTAACATTAATCCCTAAACCCAAAACATTTAAATTTAAACAAAAAAATACTAACAAAAAACCTTAAACCATCAACCTTAAACTTTAAACCCTTAATTGAAGATAAAAAATCCTAAGTCCTAACCCCAAAATACAGAACACTGAACCCCAAACCATACACCTTAAGCCAAAACATTAAACCCTAAAACTTAAACCCTAAACCCTAAACCCTGAAATTTAAACCCTAAACCCTTAACATTAACCCCTAAACCCAAAACGTTAAAATTTAAACCAAAAAATACTAATAAAAAACCCTAAACTATAAACTTTAAACCTTAAACCCTTAATTGAAGATAAAAAAATCCTAAGTCCTACACCCAAAACACAGAACACTGAACCCCAAACTATACACCTTAAGCCAAAACATTAAACCCTAAAACTTAAACCCAAAACCCTCAACCCCGAATTTTAAACCGTAAACTCTTAACATTAAGCCCTAAACCCAAAACATTTAAATTTAAACAAAAAATACTAACAGAAAACCTTAAACCATCATCCTTAAACCTTAAACCCTTAATTGAAGATAAAAAATCCTAAGTCCTAACCCCAAAACACAGAACACTGAACCCCAAACCCTAAAACTTAAACCCTTAATTTCACTATACAATAAACCTTACACCTTAAGCCAAAACCTTTAACCCTAAAACTTAAACCCTAAACCCTAAACCTTGAACTATAAACCCTAAACCCATAACATTAACCCCTCAACCAAAAACGTTAAAATTTGAACCAAGAAATACTAATAAAAAACCCTAAACTATAAACCTTAAACCTTAAACCCTTAATTGAAGATAAAAAATCCTAAGTCCTACCCCCAAAACACAGAACACTGAACCCCAAACCATATACCTTAAGCCAAAACATTAAACTCTAAAACTTAAACCCTAAACCCTCAACCCAGAACTTTAAACCGTAAACCCTTAACATGAATCCCTAAACCCAAAACGTTAAAATTTAAACAAAAAAATAGTAGATAAAACCTGAAACCATAAACCGTACCTTAAACCTTTAATTGTAGATAAAAAATCTAAATCCTTAACCCCTAAACACAGAACCAGGAACCCCGAACCCTAAACCCTTAACTCTAAACCCTCAACCCTCAATCCTAAACCCACAACCCTGAACCCCAAATTTTAAACTCTAAATCCAAGATCCTAAATCCTAGACCTTCAATGGTAAACTCTTAACACTAAATCTTAAATCACAAACTCTAAATCCTAACCCTTGAATCGTAAACAGTAAACCATGTTCACTATACAATAAACCCAACACCTTCAGCCAAAACCTTTAACCCTAAAACTTAAACCCTAAACCCTAAACCTTGAACTATAAACCCTAAACCCATAACATTAACCCCTAAACCAAAAACGTTAAAATTTAAACCAAAAAATACTAATAAAAAACCCTAAACTATAAACGTTAAACCTTAAACCCTTAATTGAAGATAAAAAATCCTAAGTCCTAACCCCAAAACACAGAACACTGAACCCCAAACCATACACCTTAAGCCAAAACATTAAACCCTAAAACTTAAACCCAAAACCCTCAACCCCGAATTTTAAACCATAAACTCTTAACATTAATCCCTAAACACAAAACGTTTAAATTTAAACAAAAAAATACTACCAAAAAACCTTAAACCATCAACCTTCAACCTTAAACCCTTAATTGAAGATAAAAAATCCTAGTATCAACCGCTAAACACAGAACACTAAACCCCAAACCCTACAACTTAAGCCAAAACCGTAAACCCTAAAACTTAAACCCTCAATCCTCAACCCTTAATTTTAAACTGTAAACCCTAAACATTAATCACTTCACCCAAAACGTTAAAATTTAAACAAAAAAATAGTAGATAAAACCTGAAACCATAAACCTTACCTTAAACCTTTAATTGTAGATAAAAAATCTAAATCCTTAACCCCTAAACACAAAACCAGGAACCCCGAACCCTAAACCCTTAACTCTAAACCCTGAACCCTCAATCCTAAACCCACAACCTTGAACCCGAAATCTTAGACTCTAAATCCAAGATCCTAAAGCCAAAACCTTTAACCCTAAAACTTAAACCCTAAACCCTAAACTTTGAACTATAAACCCTAAACCCATAACATTAACCCCTCAACCATAACGTTAAAATTTAAACCAAAAAATACTAATAAAAAACCCTAAACTATAAACCTTAAACCTTAAACCCTTAATTGAAGATAAAAAATCCTAAGTCCTACCCCCAAAACACAGAACACTGAACCCCAAACCATATACCTTAAGCCAAAACATTAAACTCTAAAACTTAAACCCTAAACCCTCAACCCAGAACTTTAAACCGTAAACCCTTAAAATGAATCCCTAAACCCAAAACGTTTAAATTTAAATAAAAAAAAGACTACCAAAAAACCCTAAACCATCAACCTTAAACCTTAAACCCTTAATTGAAGATAAAAAATCCTAGATCCTAACCCTTAAACACAGAACACTGAACCCCAAACCCTACACCTTAAGCCAAAACTGTAAACCCTAAAACTTAAACCCTTAATCCTCAACCCTTAATTTTAAACCTTAAACTCTTAACATTAATCCCTAAACCCAAAACGTTTAAATTTAAACAAAAAAATACTAACAAAAAACCTTAAACCATCAACCTTAAACCTTAAACCCTTAATTGAAGTTAAAAAATCCTAAGTCCTAACCCCAAAACACAGAACACTGAACCCCAAACCCTACACCTTAAGCCAAAACCGTAAACCCTAAAACTTAAGCCTTCAATCCTTAACCCTTAATTTTAAACCGTAAACCCTGAACATTAATCTCTTCACCCAAAATGTTAAAATTTAAACAAAAAAATAGTAGATAAAACCTGAAACCATAAACCTTACCTTAAACCTTTAATTGTAGATAAAAAATCTAAATCCTTAACCCCTAAACACAGAACCAGGAACCCCGAACCCTAAACCCTTAACTCTAAACCCTGAACCCTCAATCCTAAACCCACAACCCTCAATCCTAAACCCACAACCCTGAACCCCAAATCTTAAACTCTAAATCCAAGATCCTAAATCCTAGACCTTCAATGGTAAACTCTTAACACTAAATCTCAAATCACAAACTCGAAATCCTAACCCTTGAATCGTAAACAGTAAACCATGTTCACTATACAATTAACCCAACACCTTAAGCCAAAACCTTTAACCCTAAAACTTATACCCTAAACCCTAAATCTTGAACTATAAACCCTAAATCCATAACATTAACCCCTAAACCAAAAACGTTAAAATTTAAACCAAAAAATACTAATAAAAAACTCTAAACTATAAACCTTAAATCTTAAACCCTTAATTGAAGATAAAAAATCCTAAGTCCTACCCCCAAAACACAGAACACTGAACCCCAAACCATACACCTTAAGCCAAAACATTAAACTCTAAAACTTAAACCCAAAACCCTCAACCCCGAATTTTAAATCGTAAACTCTTAACATTAATCCCTAAACCCAAAACGTTTAAATTTAAACAAAAAAATACTAACAAAAAACCTTAAACCATCAACCTTCAACCTTAAACCCTTAATTGAAGATAAAAAATCCTAGATCCTAACCCCTAAACACAGAACACTGAACCCCAAACCCTACAACTTAAGCCAAAACCGTAAACCCTAAAACTTAAACCCTCAATCCTCAACCCTTAATTTTAAACTGTAAACCCTGAACATTAATCCCTTCACCCAAAACTTTAAACTTTAAACAAAAAATAAGTAGAAAAAACCTTGAGCCATAAACTTTACCTTAAACCCTTAATTGTAAATAAAACATTAAACCCCAAACCATATACCTTAAGCCAAAACATTAAACTCTAAAACTTAAACCCTAAACCCTCAACCCAGAACTTTAAACCGTAAACCCTTAACAGGAATCCCTAAACCCAAAACGTTCAAATTTAAATAAAAAAAGACTAAACCTTAAGCCAAAACATTAAACCCTAAAACTTAAACCCTAAACCCTAAACCCTGAAATTTAAACCCTAAACCCTTAACATTAACCCCTAAACCCAAAACGGTAAAATTTAAACCAAAAAATACTAATAAAAAACCCTAAACTATAAACTTTAAACCTTAAACCCTTAATTGAAGATAAAAAAATCCTAAGTCCTACCCCCAAAATACAGAACACTGAACCCCAAACTATACACCTTAAGCCAAAACATTAAACCTTATTACTTAAACCCAAAACCCTCAACCCCGAATTTTAAACCGTAAACTCTTAACATTAAGCCCTAAACCAAAAACGTTTAAATTTAAACAAAAAAATACTAACAAAAAACTTTGAACCATCAACCTTAAACCTTAAACCCTTAATTGAAGATAAAAAATCCTAAGTCCTAACCCCAAAACACAGAACACTGAACCCCAAACCCTACACCTTAAGCCAAAACATTAAGCCCTAAAACTTAAACCCTAAAACTTAAACCCTCAATCCTCAACCCTTAATTTTAAACCGTAAACCCTGAACATTAATCACTTCTCCCAAAACGTTAAAATTTAAACAAAAAAATAGTAGATAAAACCTGAAACCATAAACCTTACCTTAAACCTTTAATTGTAGATAAAAAATCTAAATCCTTAACCCCTAAACACAGAACCAGGAACCCCGAACCCTAAACCTTTAACTCTAAACCCTGAACCCTCAATCCTAAACCCACAACCCTGAACCCCAAATCTTAAACTCTAAATCCAAGATCCTAAATCCTAGACCTTCAATGGTAAACTCTTAACACTAAATCTTAAATCACAAACTCTAAATCCTAACCCTTGAATCGTAAACAGTAAACCATGTTCACTATACAATAAATCCAACACCTTAAGCCAAAACCTTTAACCCCAAAACTTAAACCCTAAACCCTAAACCATGAACTATAAACCCTAAACCCATAACATTAACCCCTGAACCAAAAACGTTAAAATTTAAACCAAAAATACTAATAAAAAACCCTAAACTGTAAACCTTAAACCTTAAACCCTTAATTGAAGATAAAAAATCCTAAGTCCTACCCCCAAAACACAGAACACTGAACCCCAAACCATATACCTTAAGCCAAAACATTAAACTCTAAAACTTAAACCCTAAACCCTCAACCCAAAACTTTAAACCGTAAACCCTTAACATGAATCCATAAACCCAAAACGTTTAAATTTAAATAAAAAAAGACTACCAAAAAACCCTAAACCATCAACCTTAAACCTTAAACCCTTAATTGAAGATAAAAAATCCTAGATCCTAACCCTTAAACACAGAACACTGAACCCCAAACCCTACACCTTAAGCCAAAACTGTAAACCCTTAATCCTCAACCCTTAATTTTAAACCGTAAACTCTTAACATTAATCCCTAAACCCAAAACGTTTAAATTTAAACAAAAAAATACTAACAAAAAACCTTAAACCATCAACCTTAAATCTTAAACCCTTAATTGAAGATAAAAAATCCTAAGTCCTAACCCCAAAACACAGAACACTGAACCCCAAACCCTACACCTTAAGCCAAAACCGTAAACCCTAAAACTTAAACCTTCAATCCTCAACCCTTAATTTTAAACCGTAAACCCTGAACATTAATCCCTTCACCCAAAACGTTAAAATTTAAACAAAAAAATAGTAGAAAAAACCTTAAACCATAAACCTTACCTTAAACCATTAATTGTTGATAAAAAATCTTAATCCTTAACCCCTAAACACAGAACCAGTAAACCCGAACCCACAACCCTTAACTCTAAACCCTGAACCCTCAATCCTAAACCCACAACCCTGAACCCCAAATCTTAAACTCTAAATCCAAGATCCTAAATCCTAGACCTTTAATGGTAAACTCTTAACACTAAATCTTAAATCACAAACTCTAAATCCTAACCCTTGAATCGTAAACAGTAAACCATGTTCACTATACAATAAACCCTACACCTTAAGCCAAAACCTTTAACCCTAAAACTTAAACCCTAAACCCTAAACCTTGAAGTTAATTTTAAACCCTAAACCATTAACATTAACCCCTAAACCCAATACGTTAAAATTTAAACCAAGAAATACTAATAAAAAACCCTAAACTAAAAATCTTAAACCTTAAACCCTTAATTGAAGATAAAAAATCCTAAGTCCTAACCCCAAAATACAGAACACTGAACCCCAAACCATACATCTTAAGCCAAAACATTAAACCCTAAAACTTAAACCCTAAACCCTAAACCCTGAAATTTAAACCCTAAACCCTTAACATTAACCCCTAAACCCAAAACGTTAAAATTTAAACCAAAAAATACTAATAAAAAACCCTAAACTATAAACTTTAAACCTTAAACCCTTAATTGAAGATAAAAAAATCCTAAGTCCTACCCCCAAAACACAGAACACTGAACCCCAAACTATACACCTTAAGACAAAACATTAAACCCTAAAACTTAAACCCAAAACCCTCAACCCCGAATTTTAAACCGTAAACTCTTAACATTAAGCCCTAAACCCAAAACATTTAAATTTAAACAAAAAAATACTAACAAAAAACCTTAAACCATTATCCTTAAACCTTAAACCCTTAATTGAAGATAAAAATCCTAAGTCCTAACCCCAAAACACAGAACACTGAACCCCAAACCCTAAAACTTAAACCCTTAATTTCACTATACAATAAACCCTACACCTTAAGCCAAAACCTTTAACCCTAAAACTTAAACCCTAAACCCTAAACCTTGAACTATAAACCCTAAACCCATAACATTAACCCCTCAACCAAAAACGTTAAAATTTAAACCAAAAAATACTAATAAAAAACCCTAAACTATAAACCTTAAACCTTAAACCCTTACTTGAAGATAAAAAATCCTAAGTCCTACCCCCAAAACACAGAACACTGAACCCCAAACCATATACCTTAAGCCAAAACATTAAACTCTAAAACTTAAACCCTAAACCCTCAACCCAGAACTTTAAACCGTAAACCCTTAACATGAATCCCTAAACCCAAAACGTTAAAATTTAAACAAAAAACTAGTAGATAAAACCTGAAACCATAAACCTTACCTTAAACCTTTAATTGTAGATAAAAAATCTAAATCCTTAACCCCTAAACACAGAACCAGGAACCCCGAACCCTAAACCCTTAACTCTAAACCCTGAACCCTCAATCCTAAACCCACAACCCTGAACCCCAAATTTTAAACTCTAAATCCAAGATCCTAAATCCTAGACCTTCAATGGTAAACTCTTAACACTAAATCTTAAATCACAAACTCTAAACCCTAAACCTTGAACTATAAACCCTAAACCCATAACATTAACCCCTAAACCAAAAACGTTAAAATTTAAACCAAAAAATACTAATAAAAAACCCTAAACTATAAACATTAAACCTTAAACCCTTAATTGAAGATAAAAAATCCTAAGTCCTACCCCCATAACACAGAACACTGAACCCCAAACCATACACCTTAAGCCAAAACATTAAACCCTAAAACTTAAACCCAAAACCCTCAACCCCGAATTTTAAACCGTAAACTCTTAACATTAATCCCTAAACACAAAACGTTTAAATTTAAACAAAAAAATACTAACAAAAAACCTTAAACCATCAACCTTAAACTTTAAACCCTTAATTGAAGATAAAAAATCCTAAGTCCTAACCCCAAAATACAGAACACTGAACCCCAAACCATACACCTTAAGCCAAAACATTAAACCCTAAAACTTAAACCCTAAACCCTAAACCCTGAAATTTAAACCCTAAACCCTTAACATTAACCCCTAAACCCAAAACGTTAAAATTTAAACCAAAAAATACTAATAAAAAACCCTAAACTATAAACTTTAAACCTTAAACCCTTAATTGAAGATAAAAAAATCCTAAGTCCTACACCCAAAACACAGAACACTGAACCCCAAACTATACACCTTAAGCCAAAACATTAAACCCTAAAACTTAAACCCAAAACCCTCAACCCCGAATTTTAAACCGTAAACTCTTAACATTAAGCCCTAAACCCAAAACATTTAAATTTAAACAAAAAAATACTAATAAAAAACCCTAAACTATAAACTTTAAACCTTAAACCCTTAATTGAAGATAAAAAAATCCTAAGTCCTCACCCCAAAACACAGAACTTAAACCCTTAATTTCACTATACAATAAACCCTACACCTTAAGCCAAAACCTTTAACCCTAAAACTTAAACCCTAAACCCTAAACCTTGAACTATAAACCCTAAACCCATAACATTAACCCCTCAACCAAAAACGTTAAAATTTAAACCAAGAAATACTAATAAAAAACCCTAAACTATAAACCTTAAACCTTAAACCCTTAATTGAAGATAAAAAATCCTAAGTCCTACCCCCAAAACACAGAACACTGAACCCCAAACCATATACCTTAAGCCAAAACATTAAACTCTAAAACTTAAACCCTAAACCCTCAACCCAGAACTTTAAACCGTAAACCCTTAACATGAATCCCTAAACCCAAAACGTTAAAATTTAAACAAAAAAATAGTAGATAAAACCTGAAACCATAAACCTTACCTTAAACCTTTAATTGTAGATAAAAAATCTAAATCCTTAACCCCTAAACACAGAACCAGGAACCCCGAACCCTAAACCCTTAACTCTAAACCCTCAACCCTCAATCCTAAACCCACAACCCTGAACCCCAAATTTTAAACTCTAAATCCAAGATCCTAAATCCTAGACCTTCAATGGTAAACTCTTAACACTAAATCTTAAATCACAAACTCTAAATCCTAACCCTTGAATCGTAAACAGTAAACCATGTTCACTATACAATAAACCCAACACCTTCAGCCAAAACCTTTAACCCTAAAACTTAAACCCTAAACCCTAAACCTTGAACTATAAACCCTAAACCCATAACATTAACCCCTAAACCAAAAACGTTAAAATTTAAACCAAAAAATACTAATAAAAAACCCTAAACTATAAACGTTAAACCTTAAACCCTTAATTGAAGATAAAAAATCCTAAGTCCTACCCCCAAAACACAGAACACTGAACCCCAAACCATACACCTTAAGCCAAAACATTAAACCCTAAAACTTAAACCCAAAACCCTCAACCCCGAATTTTAAACCATAAACTCTTAACATTAATCCCTAAACACAAAACGTTTAAATTTAAACAAAAAAATACTAACAAAAAACCTTAAACCATCAACCTTCAACCTTAAACCCTTAATTGAAGATAAAAAATCCTAGTATCAACCGCTAAACACAGAACACTAAACCCCAAACCCTACAACTTAAGCCAAAACCGTAAACCCTAAAACTTAAACCCTCAATCCTCAACCCTTAATTTTAAACCGTAAACCCTAAACATTAATCACTTCACCCAAAACATTAAAATTTAAACAAAAAAATAGTAGATAAAACCTGAAACCATAAACCTTACCTTAAACCTTTAATTGTAGATAAAAAATCTAAATCCTTAACCCCTAAACACAAAACCAGGAACCCCGAACCCTAAACCCTTAACTCTAAACCCTGAACCCTCAATCCTAAACCCACAACCTTGAACCCGAAATCTTAGACTCTAAATCCAAGATCCTAAAGCCAAAACCTTTAACCCTAAAACTTAAACCCTAAACCCTAAACTTTGAACTATAAACCCTAAACCCATAACATTAACCCCTCAACCATAACATTAAAATTTAAACCAAAAAATACTAATAAAAAACCCTAAACTATAAACCTTAAACCTTAAACCCTTAATTGAAGATAAAAAATCCTAAGTCCTACCCCCAAAACACAGAACACTGAACCCCAAACCATATACCTTAAGCCAAAACATTAAACTCTAAAACTTAAACCCTAAACCCTCAACCCAGAACTTTAAACCGTAAACCCTTAACATGAATCCCTAAACCCAAAACGTTAAAATTTAAACAAAAAAATAGTAGATAAAACCTGAAACCATAAACCTTACCTTAAACCTTTAATTGTAGATAAAAAATCTAAATCCTTAACCCCTAAACACAGAACCAGGAACCCCGAACCCTAAACCCTTAACTCTAAACCCTGAACCCTCAATCCTAAACCCACAACCCTGAACCCCAAATTTTAAACTCTAAATCCAAGATCCTAAATCCTAGACCTTCAATGGTAAACTCTTAACACTAAATCTTAAATCACAAACTCTAAATCCTAACCCTTGAATCGTAAACAGTAAACCATGTTCACTATACAATAAACCCAACACCTTCAGCCAAAACCTTTAACCCTAAAACTTAAACCCTAAACCCTAAACCTTGAACTATAAACCCTAAACCCATAACATTAACCCCTAAACCAAAAACGTTAAAATTTAAACCAAAAAATACTAATAAAAAACCCTAAACTATAAACGTTAAACCTTAAACCCTTAATTGAAGATAAAAAATCCTAAGTCCTACCCCCAAAACACAGAACACTGAACCCCAAACCATACACCTTAAGCCAAAACATTAAACCCTAAAACTTAAACCCAAAACCCTCAACCCCGAATTTTAAACCATAAACTCTTAACATTAATCCCTAAACACAAAACGTTTAAATTTAAACAAAAAAATACTACCAAAAAACCTTAAACCATCAACCTTCAACCTTAAACCCTTAATTGAAGATAAAAAATCCTAGTATCAACCGCTAAACACAGAACACTAAACCCCAAACCCTACAACTTAAGCCAAAACCGTAAACCCTAAAACTTAAACCCTCAATCCTCAACCCTTAATTTTAAACTGTAAACCCTAAACATTAATCACTTCACCCAAAACGTTAAAATTTAAACAAAAAAATAGTAGATAAAACCTGAAACCATAAACCTTACCTTAAACCTTTAATTGTAGATAAAAAATCTAAATCCTTAACCCCTAAACACAAAACCAGGAACCCCGAACCCTAAACCCTTAACTCTAAACCCTGAACCCTCAATCCTAAACCCACAACCTTGAACCCGAAATCTTAGACTCTAAATCCAAGATCCTAAAGCCAAAACCTTTAACCCTAAAACTTAAACCCTAAACCCTAAACTTTGAACTATAAACCCTAAACCCATAACATTAACCCCTCAACCATAACGTTAAAATTTAAACCAAAAAATACTAATAAAAAACCCTAAACTATAAACCTTAAACCTTAAACCCTTAATTGAAGATAAAAAATCCTAAGTCCTACCCCCAAAACACAGAACACTGAACCCCAAACCATATACCTTAAGCCAAAACATTAAACTCTAAAACTTAAACCCTAAACCCTCAACCCAGAACTTTAAACCGTAAACCCTTAAAATGAATCCCTAAACCCAAAACGTTTAAATTTAAATAAAAAAAAGACTACCAAAAAACCCTAAACCATCAACCTTAAACCTTAAACCTTAAACCCTTAATTGAAGATAAAAAATCCTAGATCCTAACCCTTAAACACAGAACACTGAACCCCAAACCCTACACCTTAAGCCAAAACTGTAAACCCTAAAACTTAAACCCTTAATCCTCAACCCTTAATTTTAAACCTTAAACTCTTAACATTAATCCCTAAACCCAAAACGTTTAAATTTAAACAAAAAAATACTAACAAAAAACCTTAAACCATCAACCTTAAACCTTAAACCCTTAATTGAAGTTAAAAAATCCTAAGTCCTAACCCCAAAACACAGAACACTGAACCCCAAACCCTACACCTTAAGCCAAAACCGTAAACCCTAAAACTTAAGCCTTCAATCCTTAACCCTTAATTTTAAACCGTAAACCCTGAACATTAATCTCTTCACCCAAAATGTTAAAATTTAAACAAAAAAATAGTAGATAAAACCTGAAACCATAAACCTTACCTTAAACCTTTAATTGTAGATAAAAAATCTAAATCCTTAACCCCTAAACACAGAACCAGGAACCCCGAACCCTAAACCCTTAACTCTAAACCCTGAACCCTCAATCCTAAACCCACAACCCTCAATCCTAAACCCACAACCCTGAACCCCAAATCTTAAACTCTAAATCCAAGATCCTAAATCCTAGACCTTCAATGGTAAACTCTTAACACTAAATCTTAAATCACAAACTCGAAATCCTAACCCTTGAATCGTAAACAGTAAACCATGTTCACTATACAATTAACCCAACACCTTAAGCCAAAACCTTTAACCCTAAAACTTATACCCTAAACCCTAAATCTTGAACTATAAACCCTAATCCATAACATTAACCCCTAAACCAAAAACGTTAAAATTTAAACCAAAAAATACTAATAAAAAACTCTAAACTATAAACCTTAAATCTTAAACCCTTAATTGAAGATAAAAAATCCTAAGTCCTACCCCCAAAACACAGAACACTGAACCCCAAACCATACACCTTAAGCCAAAACATTAAACTCTAAAACTTAAACCCAAAACCCTCAACCCCGAATTTTAAATCGTAAACTCTTAACATTAATCCCTAAACCCAAAACGTTTAAATTTAAACAAAAAAATACTAACAAAAAACCTTAAACCATCAACCTTCAACCTTAAACCCTTAATTGAAGATAAAAAATCCTAGATCCTAACCCCTAAACACAGAACACTGAACCCCAAACCCTACAACTTAAGCCAAAACCGTAAACCCTAAAACTTAAACCCTCAATCCTCAACCCTTAATTTTAAACTGTAAACCCTGAACATTAATCCCTTCACCCAAAACTTTAAACTTTAAACAAAAAATAAGTAGAAAAAACCTTGAGCCATAAACTTTACCTTAAACCCTTAATTGTAAATAAAACATTAAACCCCAAACCATATACCTTAAGCCAAAACATTAAACTCTAAAACTTAAACCCTAAACCCTCAACCCAGAACTTTAAACCGTAAACCCTTAACAGGAATCCCTAAACCCAAAACGTTCAAATTTAAATAAAAAAAGACTAAACCTTAAGCCAAAACATTAAACCCTAAAACTTAAACCCTAAACCCTAAACCCTGAAATTTAAACCCTAAACCCTTAACATTAACCCCTAAACCCAAAACGGTAAAATTTAAACCAAAAAATACTAATAAAAAACCCTAAACTATAAACTTTAAACCTTAAACCCTTAATTGAAGATAAAAAAATCCTAAGTCCTACCCCCAAAATACAGAACACTGAACCCCAAACTATACACCTTAAGCCAAAACATTAAACCTTATTACTTAAACCCAAAACCCTCAACCCCGAATTTTAAACCGTAAACTCTTAACATTAAGCCCTAAACCAAAAATGTTTAAATTTAAACAAAAAAATACTAACAAAAAACTTTGAACCATCAACCTTAAACCTTAAACCCTTAATTGAAGATAAAAAATCCTAAGTCCTAACCCCAAAACACAGAACACTGAACCCCAAACCCTACACCTTAAGCCAAAACATTAAGCCCTAAAACTTAAACCCTAAAACTTAAACCCTCAATCCTCAACCCTTAATTTTAAACCGTAAACCCTGAACATTAATCACTTCTCCCAAAACGTTAAAATTTAAACAAAAAAATAGTAGATAAAACCTGAAACCATAAACCTTACCTTAAACCTTTAATTGTAGATAAAAAATCTAAATCCTTAACCCCTAAACACAGAACCAGGAACCCCGAACCCTAAACCTTTAACTCTAAACCCTGAACCCTCAATCCTAAACCCACAACCCTGAACCCCAAATCTTAAACTCTAAATCCAAGATCCTAAATCCTAGACCTTCAATGGTAAACTCTTAACACTAAATCTTAAATCACAAACTCTAAATCCTAACCCTTGAATCGTAAACAGTAAACCATGTTCACTATACAATAAATCCAACACCTTAAGCCAAAACCTTTAACCCCAAAACTTAAACCCTAAACCCTAAACCATGAACTATAAACCCTAAACCCATAACATTAACCCCTGAACCAAAAACGTTAAAATTTAAACCAAAAATACTAATAAAAAACCCTAAACTGTAAACCTTAAACCTTAAACCCTTAATTGAAGATAAAAAATCCTAAGTCCTACCCCCAAAACACAGAACACTGAACCCCAAACCATATACCTTAAGCCAAAACATTAAACTCTAAAACTTAAACCCTAAACCCTCAACCCAAAACTTTAAACCGTAAACCCTTAACATGAATCCATAAACCCAAAACGTTTAAATTTAAATAAAAAAAGACTACCAAAAAACCCTAAACCATCAACCTTAAACCTTAAACCCTTAATTGAAGATAAAAAATCCTAGATCCTAACCCTTAAACACAGAACACTGAACCCCAAACCCTACACCTTAAGCCAAAACTGTAAACCCTTAATCCTCAACCCTTAATTTTAAACCGTAAACTCTTAACATTAATCCCTAAACCCAAAACGTTTAAATTTAAACAAAAAAATACTAACAAAAAACCTTAAACCATCAACCTTAAATCTTAAACCCTTAATTGAAGATAAAAAATCCTAAGTCCTAACCCCAAAACACAGAACACTCAACCCCAAACCCTACACCTTAAGCCAAAACCGTAAACCCTAAAACTTAAACCTTCAATCCTCAACCCTTAATTTTAAACCGTAAACCCTGAACATTAATCCCTTCACCCAAAACGTTAAAATTTAAACAAAAAAATAGTAGAAAAAACCTTAAACCATAAACCTTACCTTAAACCATTAATTGTTGATAAAAAATCTTAATCCTTAACCCCTAAACACAGAACCAGTAAACCCGAACCCACAACCCTTAACTCTAAACCCTGAACCCTCAATCCTAAACCCACAACCCTGAACCCCAAATCTTAAACTCTAAATCCAAGATCCTAAATCCTAGACCTTTAATGGTAAACTCTTAACACTAAATCTTAAATCACAAACTCTAAATCCTAACCCTTGAATCGTAAACAGTAAACCATGTTCACTATACAATAAACCCTACACCTTAAGCCAAAACCTTTAACCCTAAAACTTAAACCCTAAACCCTAAACCTTGAAGTTAATTTTAAACCCTAAACCATTAACATTAACCCCTAAACCCAATACGTTAAAATTTAAACCAAGAAATACTAATAAAAAACCCTAAACTAAAAATCTTAAACCTTAAACCCTTAATTGAAGATAAAAAATCCTAAGTCCTAACCCCAAAATACAGAACACTGAACCCCAAACCATACATCTTAAGCCAAAACATTAAACCCTAAAACTTAAACCCTAAACCCTAAACCCTGAAATTTAAACCCTAAACCCTTAACATTAACCCCTAAACCCAAAACGTTAAAATTTAAACCAAAAAATACTAATAAAAAACCCTAAACTATAAACTTTAAACCTTAAACCCTTAATTGAAGATAAAAAAATCCTAAGTCCTACCCCCAAAACACAGAACACTGAACCCCAAACTATACACCTTAAGACAAAACATTAAACCCTAAAACTTAAACCCAAAACCCTCAACCCCGAATTTTAAACCGTAAACTCTTAACATTAAGCCCTAAACCCAAAACATTTAAATTTAAACAAAAAAATACTAACAAAAAACCTTAAACCATTATCCTTAAACCTTAAACCCTTAATTGAAGATAAAAATCCTAAGTCCTAACCCCAAAACACAGAACACTGAACCCCAAACCCTAAAACTTAAACCCTTAATTTCACTATACAATAAACCCTACACCTTAAGCCAAAACCTTTAACCCTAAAACTTAAACCCTAAACCCTAAACCTTGAACTATAAACCCTAAACCCATAACATTAACCCCTCAACCAAAAACGTTAAAATTTAAACCAAAAAATACTAATAAAAAACCCTAAACTATAAACCTTAAACCTTAAACCCTTACTTGAAGATAAAAAATCCTAAGTCCTACCCCCAAAACACAGAACACTGAACCCCAAACCATATACCTTAAGCCAAAACATTAAACTCTAAAACTTAAACCCTAAACCCTCAACCCAGAACTTTAAACCGTAAACCCTTAACATGAATCCCTAAACCCAAAACGTTAAAATTTAAACAAAAAACTAGTAGATAAAACCTGAAACCATAAACCTTACCTTAAACCTTTAATTGTAGATAAAAAATCTAAATCCTTAACCCCTAAACACAGAACCAGGAACCCCGAACCCTAAACCCTTAACTCTAAACCCTGAACCCTCAATCCTAAACCCACAACCCTGAACCCCAAATTTTAAACTCTAAATCCAAGATCCTAAATCCTAGACCTTCAATGGTAAACTCTTAACACTAAATCTTAAATCACAAACTCTAAACCCTAAACCTTGAACTATAAACCCTAAACCCATAACATTAACCCCTAAACCAAAAACGTTAAAATTTAAACCAAAAAATACTAATAAAAAACCCTAAACTATAAACATTAAACCTTAAACCCTTAATTGAAGATAAAAAATCCTAAGTCCTACCCCCATAACACAGAACACTGAACCCCAAACCATACACCTTAAGCCAAAACATTAAACCCTAAAACTTAAACCCAAAACCCTCAACCCCGAATTTTAAACCGTAAACTCTTAACATTAATCCCTAAACACAAAACGTTTAAATTTAAACAAAAAAATACTAACAAAAAACCTTAAACCATCAACCTTAAACTTTAAACCCTTAATTGAAGATAAAAAATCCTAAGTCCTAACCCCAAAATACAGAACACTGAACCCCAAACCATACACCTTAAGCCAAAACATTAAACCCTAAAACTTAAACCCTAAACCCTAAACCCTGAAATTTAAACCCTAAACCCTTAACATTAACCCCTAAACCCAAAACGTTAAAATTTAAACCAAAAAATACTAATAAAAAACCCTAAACTATAAACTTTAAACCTTAAACCCTTAATTGAAGATAAAAAAATCCTAAGTCCTACACCCAAAACACAGAACACTGAACCCCAAACTATACACCTTAAGCCAAAACATTAAACCCTAAAACTTAAACCCAAAACCCTCAACCCCGAATTTTAAACCGTAAACTCTTAACATTAAGCCCTAAACCCAAAACATTTAAATTTAAACAAAAAAATACTAATAAAAAACCCTAAACTATAAACTTTAAACCTTAAACCCTTAATTGAAGATAAAAAAATCCTAAGTCCTAACCCCAAAACACAGAACTTAAACCCTTAATTTCACTATACAATAAACCCTACACCTTAAGCCAAAACCTTTAACCCTAAAACTTAAACCCTAAACCCTAAACCTTGAACTATAAACCCTAAACCCATAACATTAACCCCTCAACCAAAAACGTTAAAATTTAAACCAAGAAATACTAATAAAAAACCCTAAACTATAAACCTTAAACCTTAAACCCTTAATTGAAGATAAAAAATCCTAAGTCCTACCCCCAAAACACAGAACACTGAACCCCAAACCATATACCTTAAGCCAAAACATTAAACTCTAAAACTTAAACCCTAAACCCTCAACCCAGAACTTTAAACCGTAAACCCTTAACATGAATCCCTAAACCCAAAACGTTAAAATTTAAACAAAAAAATAGTAGATAAAACCTGAAACCATAAACCTTACCTTAAACCTTTAATTGTAGATAAAAAATCTAAATCCTTAACCCCTAAACACAGAACCAGGAACCCCGAACCCTAAACCCTTAACTCTAAACCCTCAACCCTCAATCCTAAACCCACAACCCTGAACCCCAAATTTTAAACTCTAAATCCAAGATCCTAAATCCTAGACCTTCAATGGTAAACTCTTAACACTAAATCTTAAATCACAAACTCTAAATCCTAACCCTTGAATCGTAAACAGTAAACCATGTTCACTATACAATAAACCCAACACCTTCAGCCAAAACCTTTAACCCTAAAACTTAAACCCTAAACCCTAAACCTTGAACTATAAACCCTAAACCCATAACATTAACCCCTAAACCAAAAACGTTAAAATTTAAACCAAAAAATACTAATAAAAAACCCTAAACTATAAACGTTAAACCTTAAACCCTTAATTGAAGATAAAAAATCCTAAGTCCTACCCCCAAAACACTGAACACTGAACCCCAAACCATACACCTTAAGCCAAAACATTAAACCCTAAAACTTAAACCCAAAACCCTCAACCCCGAATTTTAAACCATAAACTCTTAACATTAATCCCTAAACACAAAACGTTTAAATTTAAACAAAAAAATACTAACAAAAAACCTTAAACCATCAACCTTCAACCTTAAACCCTTAATTGAAGATAAAAAATCCTAGTATCAACCGCTAAACACAGAACACTAAACCCCAAACCCTACAACTTAAGCCAAAACCGTAAACCCTAAAACTTAAACCCTCAATCCTCAACCCTTAATTTTAAACCGTAAACCCTAAACATTAATCACTTCACCCAAAACATTAAAATTTAAACAAAAAATAGTAGATAAAACCTGAAACCATAAACCTTACCTTAAACCTTTAATTGTAGATAAAAAATCTAAATCCTTAACCCCTAAACACAAAACCAGGAACCCCGAACCCTAAACCCTTAACTCTAAACCCTGAACCCTCAATCCTAAACCCACAACCTTGAACCCGAAATCTTAGACTCTAAATCCAAGATCCTAAAGCCAAAACCTTTAACCCTAAAACTTAAACCCTAAACCCTAAACTTTGAACTATAAACCCTAAACCCATAACATTAACCCCTCAACCATAACGTTAAAATTTAAACCAAAAAATACTAATAAAAAACCCTAAACTATAAACCTTAAACCTTAAACCCTTAATTGAAGATAAAAAATCCTAAGTCCTACCCCCAAAACACAGAACACTGAACCCCAAACCATATACCTTAAGCCAAAACATTAAACTCTAAAACTTAAACCCTAAACCCTCAACCCAGAACTTTAAACCGTAAACCCTTAAAATGAATCCCTAAACCCAAAACGTTTAAATTTAAATAAAAAAAAGACTACCAAAAAACCCTAAACCATCAACCTTAAACCTTAAACCCTTAATTGAAGATAAAAAATCCTAGATCCTAACCCTTAAACACAGAACACTGAACCCCAAACCCTACACCTTAAGCCAAAACTGTAAACCCTAAAACTTAAACCCTTAATCCTCAACCCTTAATTTTAAACCTTAAACTCTTAACATTAATCCCTAAACCCAAAACGTTTAAATTTAAACAAAAAAATACTAACAAAAAACCTTAAACCATCAACCTTAAACCTTAAACCCTTAATTGAAGTTAAAAAATCCTAAGTCCTAACCCCAAAACACAGAACACTGAACCCCAAACCCTACACCTTAAGCCAAAACCGTAAACCCTAAAACTTAAGCCTTCAATCCTTAACCCTTAATTTTAAACCGTAAACCCTGAACATTAATCTCTTCACCCAAAATGTTAAAATTTAAACAAAAAAATAGTAGATAAAACCTGAAACCATAAACCTTACCTTAAACCTTTAATTGTAGATAAAAAATCTAAATCCTTAACCCCTAAACACAGAACCAGGAACCCCGAACCCTAAACCCTTAACTCTAAACCCTGAACCCTCAATCCTAAACCCACAACCCTCAATCCTAAACCCACAACCCTGAACCCCAAATCTTAAACTCTAAATCCAAGATCCTAAATCCTAGACCTTCAATGGTAAACTCTTAACACTAAATCTTAAATCACAAACTCGAAATCCTAACCCTTGAATCGTAAACAGTAAACCATGTTCACTATACAATTAACCCAACACCTTAAGCCAAAACCTTTAACCCTAAAACTTATACCCTAAACCCTAAACCTTGAACTATAAACCCTAAATCCATAACATTAACCCCTAAACTAAAAACGTTAAAATTTAAACCAAAAAATACTAATAAAAAATCCTAAACTATAAACCTTAAACCTTAAACCCTTAATTGAAGATAAAAAATCCTAAGTCCTACCCCCAAAACACAGAACACTAAACCCCAAACCATACACCTTAAGCCAAAACATTAAACTCTAAAACTTAAACCCAAAACCCTCAACCCCGAATTTTAAACCGTAAACTCTTAACATTAATCCCTAAACCCAAAACGTTTAAATTTAAACAAAAAAATACTAACAAAAAACCTTAAACCATCAACCTTAAACCTTAAACCCTTAATTGAAGTTAAAAAATCCTAAGTCCTAACCCCAAAACACAGAACACTGAACCCCAAACCCTACACCTTAAGCCAAAACCGTAAACCCTAAAACTTAAGCCTTCAATCCTTAACCCTTAATTTTAAACCGTAAACCCTGAACATTAATCTCTTCACCCAAAATGTTAAAATTTAAACAAAAAAATAGTAGATAAAACCTGAAACCATAAACCTTACCTTAAACCTTTAATTGTAGATAAAAAATCTAAATCCTTAACCCCTAAACACAGAACCAGGAACCCCGAACCCTAAACCCTTAACTCTAAACCCTGAACCCTCAATCCTAAACCCACAACCCTCAATCCTAAACCCACAACCCTGAACCCGAAATCTTAAACTCTAAATCCAAGATCCTAAATCCTAGACCTTCAATGGTAAACTCTTAACACTAAATCTTAAATCACAAACTCGAAATCCTAACCCTTGAATCGTAAACAGTAAACCATGTTCACTATACAATTAACCCAACACCTTAAGCCAAAACCTTTAACCCTAAAACTTATACCCTAAACCCTAAACCTTGAACTATAAACCCTAAATCCATAACATTAACCCCTAAACCAAAAACGTTAAAATTTAAACCAAAAAATACTAATAAAAAACCCTAAACTATAAACCTTAAACCTTAAACCCTTAATTGAAGATAAATAATCCTAAGTCCTACCCCCAAAACACAGAACACTGAACCCCAAACCATACACCTTAAGCCAAAACATTAAACTCTAAAACTTAAACCCAAAACCCTCAACCCCGAATTTTAAACCGTAAACTCTTAACATTAATCCCTAAACCCAAAACGTTTAAATTTAAACAAAAAAATACTAACAAAAAACCTTAAACCATCAACCTTCAACCTTAAACCCTTAATTGAAGATAAAAAATCCTAGATCCTAACCCCTAAACACAGAACACTGAACCCCAAACCCTACAACTTAAGCCAAAACCGTAAACCCTAAAACTTAAACCCTCAATCCTCAACCCTTAATTTTAAACTGTAAACCCTGAACATTAATCCCTTCACCCAAAACTTTAAACTTTAAACAAAAAATAAGTAGAAAAAACCTTAAGCCATAAACTTTACCTTAAACCCTTAATTGTAAATAAAACATTAAACCCCAAACCATATACCTTAAGCCAAAACATTAAACTCTAAAACTTAAACCCTAAACCCTCAACCTAGAACTTTAAACCGTAAACCCTTAACAGGAATCCCTAAACCCAAAACGTTTAAATTTAAATAAAAAAAGACTACCAAAAAACCCTAAACCATCAACCTTAAACCTTAAACCCTTAATTGATAATAAAAAATCCTAGATCCTAACCCTTAAATACAGAACACTGAACCCCAAACCCTACACCTTAAGCCAAAACTGTAAACCCTAAAACTTAAACCCTTAATACTCAACCCTTAATTTTAAACCTTAAACTCTTAACATTAATCCCTAAACCCAAAACATTTAAATTTAAACAAAAAAATACTAACAAAAAACCTTAAACCATCAACCCTTAATTGAAGATAAAAAATCCTAAGTCCTAACCCCAAAATACAGAACACTGAAACCCAAACCATACACCTTAAGCCAAAACATTAAACCCTAAAACTTAAACCCTAAACCCTAAACCCTGAAATTTAAACCCTAAACCCTTAACATTAACCCCTAAACCCAAAACGTTAAAATTTAAACCAAAAAATACTAATAAAAAACCCTAAACTATAAACTTTAAACCTTAAACCCTTAATTGAAGATAAAAAAATCCTAAGTCCTACACCCAAAACACAGAACACTGAACCCCAAACTATACACCTTAAGCCAAAACATTAAACCCTAAAACTTAAACCCAAAACCCTCAACCCCGAATTTTAAACCGTAAACTCTTAACATTAAGCCCTAAACCCAAAACATTTAAATTTAAACAAAAAAATACTAACAAAAAACCTTAAACCATCATCCTTAAACCTTAAACCCTTAATTGAAGATAAAAAATCCTAAGTCCTAACCCCAAAACACAGAACACTGAACCCCAAACCCTAAAACTTAAACCCTTAATTTCACTATACAATAAACCTTACACCTTAAGCCAAAACCTTTAACCCTAAAACTTAAACCCTAAACCCTAAACCTTGAACTATAAACCCTAAACCCATAACATTAACCCCTCAACCAAAAACGTTAAAATTTGAACCAAGAAATACTAATAAAAAACCCTAAACTATAAACCTTAAACCTTAAACCCTTAATTGAAGATAAAAAATCCTAAGTCCTACCCCCAAAACATAGAACACTGAACCCCAAACCATATACCTTAAGCCAAAACATTAAACTCTAAAACTTAAACCCTAAACCCTCAACCCAGAACTTTAAACCGTAAACCCTTAACATGAATCCCTAAACCCAAAACGTTAAAATTTAAACAAAAAAATAGTAGATAAAACCTGAAACCATAAACCTTACCTTAAACCTTTAATTGTAGATAAAAAATCTAAATCCTTAACCCCTAAACACAGAACCAGGAACCCCGAACCCTAAACCCTTAACTCTAAACCCTCAACCCTCAATCCTAAACCCACAACCCTGAACCCCAAATTTTAAACTCTAAATCCAAGATCCTAAATCCTAGACCTTCAATGGTAAACTCTTAACACTAAATCTTAAATCACAAACTCTAAATCCTAACCCTTGAATCGTAAACAGTAAACCATGTTCACTATACAATAAACCCAACACCTTCAGCCAAAACCTTTAACCCTAAAACTTAAACCCTAAACCCTAAACCTTGAACTATAAACCCTAAACCCATAACATTAACCCCTAAACCAAAAACGTTAAAATTTAAACCAAAAAATACTAATAAAAAACCCTAAACTATAAACGTTAAACCTTAAACCCTTAATTGAAGATAAAAAATCCTAAGTCCTACCCCCAAAACACAGAACACTGAACCCCAAACCATACACCTTAAGCCAAAACATTAAACCCTAAAACTTAAACCCAAAACCCTCAACCCCGAATTTTAAACCATAAACTCTTAACATTAATCCCTAAACACAAAACGTTTAAATTTAAACAAAAAAATACTACCAAAAAACCTTAAACCATCAACCTTCAACCTTAAACCCTTAATTGAAGATAAAAAATCCTAGTATCAACCGCTAAACACAGAACACTAAACCCCAAACCCTACAACTTAAGCCAAAACCGTAAACCCTAAAACTTAAACCCTCAATCCTCAACCCTTAATTTTAAACTGTAAACCCTAAACATTAATCACTTCACCCAAAACGTTAAAATTTAAACAAAAAAATAGTAGATAAAACCTGAAACCATAAACCTTACCTTAAACCTTTAATTGTAGATAAAAAATCTAAATCCTTAACCCCTAAACACAAAACCAGGAACCCCGAACCCTAAACCCTTAACTCTAAACCCTGAACTCTCAATCCTAAACCCACAACCTTGAACCCGAAATCTTAGACTCTAAATCCAAGATCCTAAAGCCAAAACCTTTAACCCTAAAACTTAAACCCTAAACCCTAAACTTTGAACTATAAACCCTAAACCCATAACATTAACCCCTCAACCATAACGTTAAAATTTAAACCAAAAAAATACTAATAAAAAACCCTAAACTATAAACCTTAAACCTTAAACCCTTAATTGAAGATAAAAAATCCTAAGTCCTACCCCCAAAACACAGAACACTGAACCCCAAACCATATACCTTAAGCCAAAACATTAAACTCTAAAACTTAAACCCTAAACCCTCAACCCAGAACTTTAAACCGTAAACCCTTAAAATGAATCCCTAAACCCAAAACGTTTAAATTTAAATAAAAAAAAAGACTACCAAAAAACCCTAAACCATCAACCTTAAACCTTAAACCCTTAATTGAAGATAAAAAATCCTAGATCCTAACCCTTAAACACAGAACACTGAACCCCAAACCCTACACCTTAAGCCAAAACTGTAAACCCTAAAACTTAAACCCTTAATCCTCAACCCTTAATTTTAAACCTTAAACTCTTAACATTAATCCCTAAACCCAAAACGTTTAAATTTAAACAAAAAAATACTAACAAAAAACCTTAAACCATCAACCTTAAACCTTAAACCCTTAATTGAAGTTAAAAAATCCTAAGTCCTAACCCCAAAACACAGAACACTGAACCCCAAACCCTACACCTTAAGCCAAAACCGTAAACCCTAAAACTTAAGCCTTCAATCCTTAACCCTTAATTTTATACCGTAAACCCTGAACATTAATCTCTTCACCCAAAATGTTAAAATTTAAACAAAAAAATAGTAGATAAAACCTGAAACCATAAACCTTACCTTAAACCTTTAATTGTAGATAAAAAATCTAAATCCTTAACCCCTAAACACAGAACCAGGAACCCCGAACCCTAAACCCTTAACTCTAAACCCTGAACCCTCAATCCTAACTATAAACCCTAAATCCATAACATTAACCCCTAAACCAAAAACGTTAAAATTTAAACCAAAAAATACTAATAAAAAACTCTAAACTATAAACCTTAAATCTTAAACCCTTAATTGAAGATAAAAAATCCTAAGTCCTACCCCCAAAACACAGAACACTGAACCCCAAACCATACACCTTAAGCCAAAACATTAAACTCTAAAACTTAAACCCAAAACCCTCAACCCCGAATTTTAAATCGTAAACTCTTAACATTAATCCCTAAACCCAAAACGTTTAAATTTAAACAAAAAAATACTAACAAAAAACCTTAAACCATCAACCTTCAACCTTAAACCCTTAATTGAAGATAAAAAATCCTAGATCCTAACCCCTAAACACAGAACACTGAACCCCAAACCCTACAACTTAAGCCAAAACCGTAAACCCTAAAACTTAAACCCTCAATCCTCAACCCTTAATTTTAAACTGTAAACCCTGAACATTAATCCCTTCACCCAAAACTTTAAACTTTAAACAAAAAATAAGTAGAAAAAACCTTGAGCCATAAACTTTACCTTAAACCCTTAATTGTAAATAAAACATTAAACCCCAAACCATATACCTTAAGCCAAAACATTAAACTCTAAAACTTAAACCCTAAACCCTCAACCCAGAACTTTAAACCGTAAACCCTTAACAGGAATCCCTAAACCCAAAACGTTCAAATTTAAATAAAAAAAGACTAAACCTTAAGCCAAAACATTAAACCCTAAAACTTAAACCCTAAACCCTAAACCCTGAAATTTAAACCCTAAACCCTTAACATTAACCCCTAAACCCAAAACGGTAAAATTTAAACTAAAAAATACTAATAAAAAACCCTAAACTATAAACGTTAAACCTTAAACCCTTAATTGAAGATAAAAAATCCTAAGTCCTACCCCCAAAACACAGAACACTGAACCCCAAACCATACACCTTAAGCCAAAACATTAAACCCTAAAACTTAAACCCAAAACCCTCAACCCCGAATTTTAAACCATAAACTCTTAACATTAATCCCTAAACACAAAACGTTTAAATTTAAACAAAAAAATACTACCAAAAAACCTTAAACCATCAACCTTCAACCTTAAACCCTTAATTGAAGATAAAAAATCCTAGTATCAACCGCTAAACACAGAACACTAAACCCCAAACCCTACAACTTAAGCCAAAACCGTAAACCCTAAAACTTAAACCCTCAATCCTCAACCCTTAATTTTAAACTGTAAACCCTAAACATTAATCACTTCACCCAAAACGTTAAAATTTAAACAAAAAAATAGTAGATAAAACCTGAAACCATAAACCTTACCTTAAACCTTTAATTGTAGATAAAAAATCTAAATCCTTAACCCCTAAACACAAAACCAGGAACCCCGAACCCTAAACCCTTAACTCTAAACCCTGAACCCTCAATCCTAAACCCACAACCTTGAACCCGAAATCTTAGACTCTAAATCCAAGATCCTAAAGCCAAAACCTTTAACCCTAAAACTTAAACCCTAAACCCTAAACTTTGAACTATAAACCCTAAACCCATAACATTAACCCCTCAACCATAACGTTAAAATTTAAACCAAAAAAATACTAATAAAAAACCCTAAACTATAAACCTTAAACCTTAAACCCTTAATTGAAGATAAAAAATCCTAAGTCCTACCCCCAAAACACAGAACACTGAACCCCAAACCATATACCTTAAGCCAAAACATTAAACTCTAAAACTTAAACCCTAAACCCTCAACCCAGAACTTTAAACCGTAAACCCTTAAAATGAATCCCTAAACCCAAAACGTTTAAATTTAAATAAAAAAAAGACTACCAAAAAACCCTAAACCATCAACCTTAAACCTTAAACCCTTAATTGAAGATAAAAAATCCTAGATCCTAACCCTTAAACACAGAACACTGAACCCCAAACCCTACACCTTAAGCCAAAACTGTAAACCCTAAAACTTAAACCCTTAATCCTCAACCCTTAATTTTAAACCTTAAACTCTTAACATTAATCCCTAAACCCAAAACGTTTAAATTTAAACAAAAAAATACTAACAAAAAACCTTAAACCATCAACCTTAAACCTTAAACCCTTAATTGAAGTTAAAAAATCCTAAGTCCTAACCCCAAAACACAGAACACTGAACCCCAAACCCTACACCTTAAGCCAAAACCGTAAACCCTAAAACTTAAGCCTTCAATCCTTAACCCTTAATTTTATACCGTAAACCCTGAACATTAATCTCTTCACCCAAAATGTTAAAATTTAAACAAAAAAATAGTAGATAAAACCTGAAACCATAAACCTTACCTTAAACCTTTAATTGTAGATAAAAAATCTAAATCCTTAACCCCTAAACACAGAACCAGGAACCCCGAACCCTAAACCCTTAACTCTAAACCCTGAACCCTCAATCCTAACTATAAACCCTAAATCCATAACATTAACCCCTAAACCAAAAACGTTAAAATTTAAACCAAAAAATACTAATAAAAAACTCTAAACTATAAACCTTAAATCTTAAACCCTTAATTGAAGATAAAAAATCCTAAGTCCTACCCCCAAAACACAGAACACTGAACCCCAAACCATACACCTTAAGCCAAAACATTAAACTCTAAAACTTAAACCCAAAACCCTCAACCCCGAATTTTAAATCGTAAACTCTTAACATTAATCCCTAAACCCAAAACGTTTAAATTTAAACAAAAAAATACTAACAAAAAACCTTAAACCATCAACCTTCAACCTTAAACCCTTAATTGAAGATAAAAAATCCTAGATCCTAACCCCTAAACACAGAACACTGAACCCCAAACCCTACAACTTAAGCCAAAACCGTAAACCCTAAAACTTAAACCCTCAATCCTCAACCCTTAATTTTAAACTGTAAACCCTGAACATTAATCCCTTCACCCAAAACTTTAAACTTTAAACAAAAAATAAGTAGAAAAAACCTTGAGCCATAAACTTTACCTTAAACCCTTAATTGTAAATAAAACATTAAACCCCAAACCATATACCTTAAGCCAAAACATTAAACTCTAAAACTTAAACCCTAAACCCTCAACCCAGAACTTTAAACCGTAAACCCTTAACAGGAATCCCTAAACCCAAAACGTTCAAATTTAAATAAAAAAAGACTAAACCTTAAGCCAAAACATTAAACCCTAAAACTTAAACCCTAAACCCTAAACCCTGAAATTTAAACCCTAAACCCTTAACATTAACCCCTAAACCCAAAACGGTAAAATTTAAACTAAAAAATACTAATAAAAAACCCTAAACTATAAACGTTAAACCTTAAACCCTTAATTGAAGATAAAAAATCCTAAGTCCTACCCCCAAAACACAGAACACTGAACCCCAAACCATACACCTTAAGCCAAAACATTAAACCCTAAAACTTAAACCCAAAACCCTCAACCCCGAATTTTAAACCATAAACTCTTAACATTAATCCCTAAACACAAAACGTTTAAATTTAAACAAAAAAATACTACCAAAAAACCTTAAACCATCAACCTTCAACCTTAAACCCTTAATTGAAGATAAAAAATCCTAGTATCAACCGCTAAACACAGAACACTAAACCCCAAACCCTACAACTTAAGCCAAAACCGTAAACCCTAAAACTTAAACCCTCAATCCTCAACCCTTAATTTTAAACTGTAAACCCTAAACATTAATCACTTCACCCAAAACGTTAAAATTTAAACAAAAAAATAGTAGATAAAACCTGAAACCATAAACCTTACCTTAAACCTTTAATTGTAGATAAAAAATCTAAATCCTTAACCCCTAAACACAAAACCAGGAACCCCGAACCCTAAACCCTTAACTCTAAACCCTGAACCCTCAATCCTAAACCCACAACCTTGAACCCGAAATCTTAGACTCTAAATCCAAGATCCTAAAGCCAAAACCTTTAACCCTAAAACTTAAACCCTAAACCCTAAACTTTGAACTATAAACCCTAAACCCATAACATTAACCCCTCAACCATAACGTTAAAATTTAAACCAAAAAAATACTAATAAAAAACCCTAAACTATAAACCTTAAACCTTAAACCCTTAATTGAAGATAAAAAATCCTAAGTCCTACCCCCAAAACACAGAACACTGAACCCCAAACCATATACCTTAAGCCAAAACATTAAACTCTAAAACTTAAACCCTAAACCCTCAACCCAGAACTTTAAACCGTAAACCCTTAAAATGAATCCCTAAACCCAAAACGTTTAAATTTAAATAAAAAAAAGACTACCAAAAAACCCTAAACCATCAACCTTAAACCTTAAACCCTTAATTGAAGATAAAAAATCCTAGATCCTAACCCTTAAACACAGAACACTGAACCCCAAACCCTACACCTTAAGCCAAAACTGTAAACCCTAAAACTTAAACCCTTAATCCTCAACCCTTAATTTTAAACCTTAAACTCTTAACATTAATCCCTAAACCCAAAACGTTTAAATTTAAACAAAAAAATACTAACAAAAAACCTTAAACCATCAACCTTAAACCTTAAACCCTTAATTGAAGTTAAAAAATCCTAAGTCCTAACCCCAAAACACAGAACACTGAACCCCAAACCCTACACCTTAAGCCAAAACCGTAAACCCTAAAACTTAAGCCTTCAATCCTTAACCCTTAATTTTAAACCGTAAACCCTGAACATTAATCTCTTCACCCAAAATGTTAAAATTTAAACAAAAAAATAGTAGATAAAACCTGAAACCATAAACCTTACCTTAAACCTTTAATTGTAGATAAAAAATCTAAATCCTTAACCCCTAAACACAGAACCAGGAACCCCGAACCCTAAACCCTTAACTCTAAACCCTGAACCCTCAATCCTAAACCCACAACCCTCAATCCTAAACCCACAACCCTGAACCCCAAATCTTAAACTCTAAATCCAAGATCCTAAATCCTAGACCTTCAATGGTAAACTCTTAACACTAAATCTTAAATCACAAACTCGAAATCCTAACCCTTGAATCGTAAACAGTAAACCATGTTCACTATACAATAAACCCAACACCTTAAGCCAAAACCTTTAACCCTAAAACTTATACGCTAAACCCTAAATCTTGAACTATAAACCCTAAATCCATAACATTAACCCCTAAACCAAAAACGTTAAAATTTAAACCAAAAAATACTAATAAAAAACTCTAAACTATAAACCTTAAATCTTAAACCCTTAATTGAAGATAAAAAATCCTAAGTCCTACCCCCAAAACACAGAACACTGAACTCCAAACCATACACCTTAAGCCAAAACATTAAACTCTAAAACTTAAACCCAAAACCCTCAACCCCGAATTTTAAATCGTAAACTCTTAACATTAATCCCTAAACCCAAAACGTTTAAATTTAAACAAAAAAATACTAACAAAAAACCTTAAACCATCAACCTTCAACCTTAAACCCTTAATTGAAGATAAAAAATCCTAGATCCTAACCCCTAAACACAGAACACTGAACCCCAAACCCTACAACTTAAGCCAAAACCGTAAACCCTAAAACTTAAACCCTCAATCCTCAACCCTTAATTTTAAACTGTAAACCCTGAACATTAATCCCTTCACCCAAAACTTTAAACTTTAAACAAAAAATAAGTAGAAAAAACCTTGAGCCATAAACTTTACCTTAAACCCTTAATTGTAAATAAAACATTAAACCCCAAACCATATACCTTAAGCCAAAACATTAAACTCTAAAACTTAAACCCTAAACCCTCAACCCAGAACTTTAAACCGTAAACCCTTAACAGGAATCCCTAAACCCAAAACGTTCAAATTTAAATAAAAAAAGACTAAACCTTAAGCCAAAACATTAAACCCTAAAACTTAAACCCTAAACCCTAAACCCTGAAATTTAAACCCTAAACCCTTAACATTAACCCCTAAACCCAAAACGGTAAAATTTAAACCAAAAAATACTAATAAAAAACCCTAAACTATAAACTTTAAACCTTAAACCCTTAATTGAAGATAAAAAAATCCTAAGTCCTACCCCCAAAATACAGAACACTGAACCCCAAACTATACACCTTAAGCCAAAACATTAAACCTTAAAACTTAAACCAAAAACCCTCAACCCCGAATTTTAAACCGTAAACTCTTAACATTAAGCCCTAAACCAAAAACGTTTAAATTTAAACAAAAAAATACTAACAAAAAACCTTGAACCATCAACCTTAAACCTTAAACCCTTAATTGAAGATAAAAAATCCTAAGTCCTAACCCCAAAACACAGAACACTGAACCCCAAACCCTACACCTTAAGCCAAAACATTAAGCCCTAAAACTTAAACCCTAAAACTTAAACCCTCAATCCTCAACCCTTAATTTTAAACCGTAAACCCTGAACATTAATCACTTCTCCCAAAACGTTAAAATTTAAACAAAAAAATAGTAGATAAAACCTGAAACCATAAACCTTACCTTAAACCTTTAATTGTAGATAAAAAATCTAAATCCTTAACCCCTAAACACAGAACCAGGAACCCCGAACCCTAAACCTTTAACTCTAAACCCTGAACCCTCAATCCTAAACCCACAACCCTGAACCCCAAATCTTAAACTCTAAATCCAAGATCCTAAATCCTAGACCTTCAATGGTAAACTCTTAACACTAAATCTTAAATCACAAACTCTAAATCCTAACCCTTGAATCGTAAACAGTAAACCATGTTCACTATACAATAAATCCAACACCTTAAGCCAAAACCTTTAACCCCAAAACTTAAACCCTAAACCCTAAACCATGAACTATAAACCCTAAACCCATAACATTAACCCCTGAACCAAAAACGTTAAAATTTAAACCAAAAATACTAATAAAAAACCCTAAACTGTAAACCTTAAACCTTAAACCCTTAATTAAAGATAAAAAATCCTAAGTCCTACCCCCAAAACACAGAACACTGAACCCCAAACCATATACCTTAAGCCAAAACATTAAACTCTAAAACTTAAACCCTAAACCCTCAACCCAAAACTTTAAACCGTAAACCCTTAACATGAATCCATAAACCCAAAACGTTTAAATTTAAATAAAAAAAGACTACCAAAAAACCCTAAACCATCAACCTTAAACCTTAAACCCTTAATTGAAGATAAAAAATCCTAGATCCTAACCCTTAAACACAGAACACTGAACCCCAAACCCTACACCTTAAGCCAAAACTGTAAACCCTTAATCCTCAACCCTTAATTTTAAACCGTAAACTCTTAACATTAATCCCTAAACCCAAAACGTTTAAATTTAAACAAAAAAATACTAACAAAAAACCTTAAACCATCAACCTTAAATCTTAAACCCTTAATTGAAGATAAAAAATCCTAAGTCCTAACCCCAAAACACAGAACACTGAACCCCAAACCCTACACCTTAAGCCAAAACCGTAAACCCTAAAACTTAAACCTTCAATCCTCAACCCTTAATTTTAAACCGTAAACCCTGAACATTAATCCCTTCACCCAAAACGTTAAAATTTAAACAAAAAAATAGTAGAAAAAACCTTAAACCATAAACCTTACCTTAAACCATTAATTGTTGATAAAAAATCTTAATCCTTAACCCCTAAACACAGAACCAGTAAACCCGAACCCACAACCCTTAACTCTAAACCCTGAACCCTCAATCCTAAACCCACAACCCTGAACCCCAAATCTTAAACTCTAAATCCAAGATCCTAAATCCTAGACCTTTAATGGTAAACTCTTAACACTAAATCTTAAATCACAAACTCTAAATCCTAACCCTTGAATCGTAAACAGTAAACCATGTTCACTATACAATAAACCCTACACCTTAAGCCAAAACCTTTAACCCTAAAACTTAAACCCTAAACCCTAAACCTTGAAGTTAATTTTAAACCCTAAACCATTAACATTAACCCCTAAACCCAATACGTTAAAATTTAAACCAAGAAATACTAATAAAAAACCCTAAACTAAAAATCTTAAACCTTAAACCCTTAATTGAAGATAAAAAATCCTAAGTCCTAACCCCAAAATACAGAACACTGAACCCCAAACCATACATCTTAAGCCAAAACATTAAACCCTAAAACTTAAACCCTAAACCCTAAACCCTGAAATTTAAACCCTAAACCCTTAACATTAACCCCTAAACCCAAAACGTTAAAATTTAAACCAAAAAATACTAACAAAAAACCCTAAACTATAAACTTTAAACCTTAAACCCTTAATTGAAGATAAAAAAATCCTAAGTCCTACCCCCAAAACACAGAACACTGAACCCCAAACTATACACCTTAAGCCAAAACATTAAACCCTAAAACTTAAACCCAAAACCCTCAACCCCGAATTTTAAACCGTAAACTCTTAACATTAAGCCCTAAACCCAAAACATTTAAATTTAAACAAAAAAATACTAACAAAAAACCTTAAACCATTATCCTTAAACCTTAAACCCTTAATTGAAGATAAAAATCCTAAGTCCTAACCCCAAAACACAGAACACTGAACCCCAAACCCTAAAACTTAAACCCTTAATTTCACTATACAATAAACCCTACACCTTAAGCCAAAACCTTTAACCCTAAAACTTAAACCCTAAACCGTAAACCTTGAACTATAAACCCTAAACCCATAACATTAACCCCTAAACCAAAAACGTTAAAATTTAAACCAAAAAATACTAATAAAAAACCCTAAACTATAAACCTTAAACCTTAAACCCTTACTTGAAGATAAAAAATCCTAAGTCCTACCCCCAAAACACAGAACACTGAACCCCAAACCATATACCTTAAGCCAAAACATTAAACTCTAAAACTTAAACCCTAAACCCTCAACCCAGAACTTTAAACCGTAAACCCTTAACATGAATCCCTAAACCCAAAACGTTAAAATTTAAACAAAAAACTAGTAGATAAAACCTGAAACCATAAACCTTACCTTAAACCTTTAATTGTAGATAAAAAATCTAAATCCTTAACCCCTAAACACAGAACCAGGAACCCCGAACCCTAAACCCTTAACTCTAAACCCTGAACCCTCAATCCTAAACCCACAACCCTGAACCCCAAATTTTAAACTCTAAATCCAAGATCCTAAATCCTAGACCTTCAATGGTAAACTCTTAACACTAAATCTTAAATCACAAACTCTAAACCCTAAACCTTGAACTATAAACCCTAAACCCATAACATTAACCCCTAAACCAAAAACGTTAAAATTTAAACCAAAAAATACTAATAAAAAACCCTAAACTATAAACATTAAACCTTAAACCCATAATTGAAGATAAAAAATCCTAAGTCCTACCCCCATAACACAGAACACTTAACCCCAAACCATACACCTTAAGCCAAAACATTAAACCCTAAAACTTAAACCCAAAACCGTCAACCCCGAATTTTAAACCGTAAACTCTTAACATTAATCCCTAAACACAAAACGTTTAAATTTAAACAAAAAAATACTAACAAAAAACCTTAAACCATCAACCTTCAACCTTAAACCCTTAATTGAAGATAAAAAATCCTAGAATCAACCCCTAAACACAGAACACTAAACCCCAAACCCTACAACTTAAGCCAAAACCGTAAACCCTAAAACTTAAACCCTCAATCCTCAACCCTTAATTTTAAACCGTAAACCCTAAACATTAATCACTTCACCCAAAACGTTAAAATTTAAACAAAAAAAATAGTAGATAAAACCTGAAACCATAAACCTTACCTTAAACCTTTAATTGTAGATAAAAAATCTAAATCCTTAACCCCTAAACACAGAACCAGGAACCCCGAACCCCAAACCCTTAACTCTAAACCCTGAACCCTCAATCCTAAACCCACAACCTTGAACCCGAAATCTTAGACTCTAAATCCAAGATCCTAAAGCCAAAACCTTTAACCCTAAAACTTAAACCCTAAACCCTAAACCTTGAACTATAAACCCTAAACCCATAACATTAACCCCTCAACCAAAGACGTTAAAATTTAAACCAAAAAATACTAATAAAAAACCCTAAACTATAAACCTTAAACCTTAAACCCTTAATTGAAGATAAAAAATCCTAAGTCCTACCCCCAAAACACTGAACACTGAACCCCAAACCATATACCTTAAGCCAAAACATTAAACTCTAAAACTTAAACCCTAAACCCTCAACCCAGAACTTTAAACCGTAAACCCTTAAAATGAATCCCTAAACCCAAAACGCTTAAATTTAAATAAAAAAAAGACTACCAAAAAACCCTAAACCATCAACCTTAAACCTTAAACCCTTAATTGAAGATAAAAAATCCTAGATCCTAACCCTTAAACACAGAACACTGAACCCCAAACCCTACACCTTAGGCCAAAACTGTAAACCCTAAAACTTAAACCCTTAATCCTCAACCCTTAATTTTAAACCTTAAACTCTTAACATTAATCCCTAAACCCAAAACGTTTAAATTTAAACAAAAAAATACTAACAAAAAACCTTAAACCATCAACCTTAAACCTTAAACCCTTAATTGAAGTTAAAAAATCCTAAGTCCTAACCCCAAAACACAGAACACTAAACCCCAAACCCTACACCTTAAGCCAAACCCGTAAACCCTAAAACTTAAGCCTTCAATCCTGAACCCTTAATTTTAAACCGTAAACCCTGAACATTAATCTCTTCACCCAAAATGTTAAAATTTAAACAAAAAAATAGTAGATAAAACCTGAAACCATAAACCTTACCTTAAACCTTTAATTGTAGATAAAAAATCTAAATCCTTAACCCCTAAACACAGAACCAGGAACCCCGAACCCTAAACCCTTAACTCTAAACCCTGAACCCTCAATCCTAAACCCACAACCCTGAACCCCAAATCTTAAACTCTAAATCCAAGATCCTAAATCCTAGACCTTCAATGGTAAACTCTTAACACTAAATCTTAAATCACAAACTCGAAATCCTAACCCTTGAATCGTAAACAGTAAACCATGTTCACTATACAATAAACCCAACACCTTAAGCCAAAACCTTTAACCCTAAAACTTATACCCTAAACCCTAAACCTTGAACTATAAACCCTAAATCCATAACATTAACCCCTAAACCAAAAACGTTAAAATTTAAACCAAAAAATACTAATAAAAAACCCTAAACTATAAACCTTAAACCTTAAACCCTTAATTGAAGATAAAAAATCCTAAGTCCTACCCCCAAAACACAGAACACTGAACCTCAAACCATACACCTTAAGCCAAAACATTAAACTCTAAAACTTAAACCCAAAACCCTCAACCCCGAATTTTAAACCGTAAACTCTTAACATTAATCCCAAAACCCAAAACATTTAAATTTAAACAAAAAAATACTAACAAAAAACCTTAAACCATCAACCTTCAACCTTAAACCCTTAATTGAAGATAAAAAATCCTAGATCCTAACCCCTAAACACAGAACACTAAACCCCAAACCCTACAACTTAAGCCAAAACCGTAAAGCCTAAAACTTAAACCCTCAATCCTCAACCCTTAATTTTAAACTGTAAACCCTGAACATTAATCCCTTCACCCAAAACTTTAAACTTTAAACAAAAAATAAGTAGAAAAAACCTTAAGCCATAAACTTTACCTTAAACCCTTAATTGTAAATAAAACATTAAACCGCAAACCATATACCTTAAGCCAAAACATTAAACTCTAAAACTTAAACCCTAAACCCTCAAACCAGAACTTTAAACCGTAAACCCTTAATAGGAATCCCTAAACCCAAAACGTTTAAATTTAAATAAAAAAAGACTACCAAAAAACCCTAAACCATCAACCTTAAACCTTAAACCCTTAATTGATAATAAAAAATCCTAGATCCTAACCTCAAAACACAGAACACTGAACCCCAAACCCTACACCTTAAGCCAAAACCATAAACCCTAAAACTTAAACCTTCAATCCTCAACCCTTAATTTTAAACCGTAAACCCTGAACATTAATCCCTTCACCCAAAACGTTAAAATTTAAACAAAAAAATAGTAGACAAAACCTTAAACCATAAACCTTACCTTAAACCTTTAATTGTTGATAAAAAATCTTAATCCTTAACCCCAAAACACAGAACCAGTAACCCCAAACCCACAACCCTTAACTCTAAACCCTGAACCCTCAATCCTAAACCCACAACCCAGAACCCCAAATCTTAAACTCTAAATCCAAGATCCTAAAGCCTAGACCTTTAATTGTAAACTCTTAACACTAAACCATAAATCACAAACTCTAAATCCTAACCCTTGAATCGTAAACAGTAAACCTTGTTCACTATACAATAAACCCAACACCTTCAGCCAAAACCTTTAACCCTAAAACTTAAACCCTAAACACTAAACCTTGAACTATAAACCCTAAACCTTAAACTATAAACCCTAAACCGATAACATTAACCCTTAAACACAAAACTTTAAAATTTTAACCAAAAAATACTAATAAAAAACCCTAAACTATAAACCTTAAACCTTAAACCCTTAATTTAATATAAAAAATCCTAAGTCCTACCCCCAAAACACAGAACACTGAACCCCAAACCATACACCTTAAGCCAAAAACTTAAACCCTAAACCCTCAACCCCGAACTTTAAACCGTAAACCCTTAACAGGAATCCCTAAACCCAAAACGTTAAAATTTAAACAAAAAAATACTAATAAAAAACCGTAAACTATAAACCTTAAACCTTAAACCCTTAATTGAACATAAAAAATCCTAGATCCTAACCCCTAAACACAGAACACTGAACCCCAAACCCTACACCTTAAGCCAAAACTGTAAACCCTAAAACTTAAACCCTCAATCCTCAACCCTTCATTTTAAACCGTAAACCCTGAACATCAATCACTTCACCCAAAACGTTAAAATTTAAACAAAAAAATAGTAGATAAAACCTGAAACCATAAACCTTACCTTAATCCTTTAATTGTAGATAAAAAATCTAAATCCTGAACCCCTAAACACAGAACCTGGAACCCCGAACCCTAAACCCTTAACTCTAAACCCTGAACCCTCAATCCTAAACCCACAACTCTGAACCCTAAATCTTAAACTCTAAATCCAAGATCCTAAAGCCTAGACCTTTAATGGTAAACTCTTAACACTAAACTATAAATCACAAACTCTAAATCCTAACCCTTGAATCGTAAACAGTAAACCTTGTTCACTATACAATAAACCCAACACCTTAAGCCAAAACCTTAAACCCTAAAACTTAAACCCTAAACCCTAAACCTTGAACTATAAACCCTAAACCCATAACATTAACCCCTAAACCAAAAACGATAAAATTTAAACCAAAAAATACTAATAAAAAACCCTAAACTATAAACCTTAAACCTTAAACCCTTAATTGAAGATAAAAAATCCTAAGTCCTATCCCCAAAACACAGAACACTGAACCCCAAACCCTACACCTTAAGCCAAAACTGTAAACCCTAAAACTTAAACCCTTAATCCTCAACCCTTAATTTTAAACCGTAAACTCTTAACATTAATCCCTAAACCCAAAACGTTTAAATTTAAACAAAAAAATACTAACAAAAAACCTTAAACCATCAACCTTAAACCTTAAACCCTTAATGGAAGATAAAAAATCCTAGATCCTAACCCCAAAACACAGAACACTGAACCCCAAACCCTACACCTTAAGCCAAAACCGTAAACCCTAAAACTAAAACTTTCAATCCTCAACCCTTAATTTTAAACCGTAAACCCTGAACATTAATCCCTTCAGCCAAAACGTTAAAATTTAAACAAAAAAATAGTAGACAAAACCTTAAACCATAAACCTTACCTTAAACCTTTAATTGTTGATAAAAAATCGTAATCCTTAACCCCTAAACACAGAACCAGTAACCCCGAACCCACAACCCTTAACTCTAAACCCTGAACCCTCAATCCTAAACCCACAGCCCTGAACCCCAAATCTTAAACTCTAAATCCAAGATCCTAAAGACTAGACCTTTATTGGTAAACTCTTAACACTAAACCTTAAATCACAAACTCTAAATCCTAACCCTTGAATCGTAAACAGTAAACCTTGTTCACTATACAATAAACCCAACACCTTCAGCCAAAACCTTTAACCCTAAAACTTAAACCCTAAACCCTAAACCTTGAACTATAAACCCAAAACCGATAACATTAACCCTTAAACACAAAACGTTAAAATTTAAACCATAAACCTTACCTTCAACCCTTAATTGTAGATAAAAAATCTAAATCCTTAACCCCAAAATACAGAACCAGGAACCCTGAACCCTAAACCCTTAACTCTAAACCCTGAACCCTCAATCCTAAACACACAACCCAGAACCCCAAATCTTAAACTCTAAATCCAAGATCCTAAATCCTAGACCTTCAATGGTAAACTCTTAACACTAAATCTTAAATCACAAACTCTAAATCCTAACCCTTGAATCGTAAACAGTAAACCATGTTCACTATACAATAAACCTAACACCTTAAGCCAAAACCTTTAACCCTAAAACTTAAACCCTAAACCCTAAACCTTGAACTATAAACCCTAAACCCATAACATTAACCCCTAAACCAAAAACGTTAAAATTTAAACCAAAAAATACTAATAAAAAACCCTAAACTATAAACCTTAAACCTTAAACCCTTAATTGAAGATAAAAAATCCTAAGTCATACCCCCAAAACACAGAACACTGAACCCCAAACCATATACCTTAAGCCAAAATATTAAACTCTAAAACTTAAACCCTAAACCCTCAACCCAGAACTTTAAACCGTAAACCCTTAACATGAATCCCTAAACCCAAAATGTTTAAGTTTAAACAAAAAAATAGTAGATAAAACCTGAAACCATAAACCTTACCTTAAACCTTTAATTGTAGATAAAAAATCTAAATCCTTAACCCCTAAACACAGAACCAGGAACCCCGAACCCTAAACCCTTAACTCTAAACCCTGAACCCTCAATCCTAAACCCACAACCCTGAACCCCAAATCTTAAACTCTAAATCCAAGATCCTAAAGCCTAGACCTTTAATGGTAAACTCTTAACACTAAACCTTAAATCACAAACTCTAAATCCTAACCCTTGAATCGTAAACAGTAAACCCTGTTCACTATACAATAAACCCAACACCTTCAGCCAAAACCTTTAACCCTAAAACTTAAACTTTAAACCCTAAACCTTGAACTATAAACCCTAAACCGATAACATTAACCCTGAAACACAAAACGTTAAAATTTAAACCAAAAAATACTAATAAAAAACCCTAAACTATAAACCTTAAACCTTAAACCCTTAATTTTATATAAAAAATCCTAAGTCCTACCCCCAAAACACAGAACACTGAACCCCAAACCATACACCTTAATCAAAAACATTAAACCCTAAAACTTAAACCCTAAACCCTCAACCCCGAACTTTAAACCGTAAACCCTGAACATTAATCCCTTCACCCAAAACGTTAAAATTTAAACAAAAAAATAGTAGATAAAACCTGAAACCATAAACCTTACCTTAAACCTTTAATTGTAGATAAAAAATCTAAATCCTTCACCCCTAAACACTGAACCAGGAACCCCGAACCCTAAACCCTTAACTCTAAACCCTAAACCCTCAATCCTAAACCCACAACCCTCAATCCTAAACCCACAACCCTGAACCCCAAATCTTAAACTCTAAATCCAAGATCCTAAATCCTAGACCTTCAATGGTAAACTCTTAACACTAAATCTTAAATCACAAACTCGAAATCCTAACCCTGGAATCGTAAACAATAAACCATGTTCACTATACAATAAACCCAACACCTTAAGCCAAAACCTTTAACCCTAAAACTTAAACCCTAAACCCTAAACCTTGAACTATAAACCCTAAACCCATAACATTAACCTCTAAACCAAAAACGTTAAAATTCAAACCAAAAAATACTAATAAAAAACCCTAAACTATAAACCTTAAACCTTAAACCCTTAATTGAACACTGAACACTGAACCCCAAACCATACACCTTAAGCCAAAACATTAAACCCTAAAACTTAAACCCAAAACCCTCAACCCCGAATTTTAAACCGTAAACTCTTAACATTAATCCCTAAACCCAAAACGTTTAAATTTAAACAAAAAAAAACTAACAAAAAACCTTAAACCATCAACCTTCAACCTTAAACCCTTAATTGAAGATAAAAAATCCTAGATCCTAACCCCTAAAAACAGAACACTGAACCCCAAACCCTACAACTTAAGCCAAAACTGTAAACCCTAAAACTTAAACCCTCAATACTCAACCCTTAATTTCAAACTGTAAACCCTGAACATTAATCCCTTCACCCAAAACTTTTAACTTTAAACAAAAAATAAGTAGAAAAAACTTTAAGCCATAAACTTTACCTTAAACCCTTAATTGTAAATAAAACATTAAACCCTAAACCATATACCTTAAGCCAAAACATTAAACTCTAAAACTTAAACCCTAAACCCTCAACCCAGAACTTTAAACCGTAAACCCTTAACAGGAATCCCTAAACCCAAAGCGTTTAAATTTAAATAAAAAAAGACTACCAAAAAACCCTAAACCATCAACTTTAAACCTTAAACCCTTAATTGAAGATAATAAATCCTAGATCCTAACCCTTAAATACAGAACACTGGACCCCAAACCCTACACCTTAAGCCAAAACTGTAAACCCTAAAACTTAAACCCTTAATCCTCAACCCTTAATTTTAAACCTTAAACTCTTGACATTAATCCCTAAACTCAAAACATTTAAATTTAAACAAAAAAATACTAACAAAAAACCTTAAACCATCAACCTTAAACCTTAAACCCTTAATTGAAGATAAAAAATCCTAAGTCCTAACCTCAAAACACAGAACACTGAACCCCAAACCCTACAGCTTAAGCCAAAACCGTAAACCCTAAAACTTAAACCTTCAATCCTCAACCCTTAATTTTAAACCGTAAACCCTGAACATTAATCCCTTCACCCAAAACGTTAAAATTTAAACAAAAAAATAGTAGACAAAACCTTAAAGCATAAACCTTACCTTAAACCTTTAATTGTTGATAAAAAATCTTAATCCTTAACCCCAAAACACAGAACCAGTAACCCCGAACCCACAACCCTTAATTCTAAACCCTGAACCCTCAATCCTAAACCCACAACCCTGAACCCAAAATCTTAAACTCTAAATCCAAGATCCTAAAGCCTAGACCTTTAATGGTAAACTCTTAACACTAAACCATAAATCACAAACTCTAAATCCTAACCCTTGAATCGTAAACAGTAAACCTTGTTCACTATACAATAAACCCAACTCCTTCAGCCAAAACCTTTAACCCTAAAACTTAAACCCTAAACACTAAACCTTGAACTATAAACCCTAAACACATAACATTAACCCCTAAACCAAAAACGATAAAATTTAAAACAAAAAATACTAATAAAAAACCCTAAACTATAAACCTTAAACCTTAAACCCTTAATTGAAGATAAAAAATCCTAAGTCCTACCCCCAAAACACAGAACACTGAACCCCAAACCATACACCTTAAGCCAAAACATTAAACCCTAAAACTGAAACCCAAAACCCTCAACCCCGAATTTTAAACCGTAAACTCTTAACATTAATCCCTAAACCCAAAACGTTTAAATTTAAATTAAAAAACCCTAACAAAAAACCTTAAACCATCAACCTTAAACCTTAAACCCTTAATTGAAGATAAAAAATCCTAAGTCCTACCCCCAAAACACAGAACACTGAACCCCAAACCATATACCTTAAGCCAAAACATTAAACTCTAAAACTTAAACCCTAAACCCTCAACCCAGAACTTTAAACCGTAGACCCTTAAAATGAATCCCTAAACCCAAAACGTTTAAATTTAAATAAAAAAAAAGACTATAAAAAAACCCTAAACCATCAACCTTAAACCTTAAACTCTTAATTGAAGATAAAAAATCCTAGATCCTAACCCTTAAACACAGAACACTGAACCCCAAACCCTACACCTTAAGCCAAAACTGTAAACCCTAAAACTTAAACCCTTAATCCTCAACCCTTAATTTTAAACCGTAAACTCTTAACATTAATCCCTAAACCCAAAACGTTTAAATTTAAACAAAAAAATACTAACAAAAAACCTTAAACCATCAACCTTCAACCTTAAACCCTTAATTGAAGATAAAAAATCCTAGATCCTAACCCCTAAACACAGAACACTGAACCCCAAACCCTACAACTTAAGCCAAAACCGTAAACCCTAAAACTTAAACCCTCAATCCTTAACCCTTAATTTTAAACTGTAAACCCTGAACATTAATCCCTTCACCCAAAACTTTAAACTTTAAACAAAAAATAAGTAGAAAAAACCTTAAACCATAAACCTTAACTTAAACCTTTAATTGTTGATAAAAAATCTTAATCCTTAACCCCAAAACACAGAACCAGTAACCCCGAACCCACAACCCTTAACTCTAAACCCTGAACCCTCAATCCTAAACCCACAACCCTGAACCCCAAATCTTAAACTCTAAATCCAAGATCCTAAAGCCTAGACCTTTAATGGTAAACTCTTAACACTAAACCATAAATCACAAACTCTAAATTCTAACCCTTGAATCGTAAACAGTAAACCTTGTTCACTATACAATAAACCCAACACCTTCAGCCAAAATCTTTAACCCTAAAACTTAAACCCTAAACACTAAACCTTGAACTATAAACCCTAAACCGATAACATTAACCCTTAAACACAAAACTTTAAAATTTTAACCAAAAAATACTAATAAAAAACCCTAAACTATAAACCTTAAACCTTAAACCCTTAATTTAATATAAAAAATTCTAAGTCCTACCCCCAAAACACAGAACACTGAACCCCAAACCATACACCTTAAGCCAAAAACTTAAACCCGAAACCCTCAACCCCGAACTTTAAACCGTAAACCCTTAACAGGAATCCCTAAACCCAAAACGTTAAAATTTAAACAAAAAAATACTAATAAAAAACCGTAAACTATAAACCTTAAACCTTAAACCCTTAATTGAACATAAAAAATCCTAGATCCTAACCCCTAAACACAGAACACTGAACCTCAAACCCTACACCTTAAGCCAAAACTGTAAACCCTAAAACTTAAACCCTCAATCCTCAACCCTTCATTTTAAACCGTAAATCCTGAACATTAATCACTTCACCCAAAACGTTAAAATTTAAACAAAAAAATAGTAGATAAAACCTAAAACCATAAACCTTACCTTAATCCTTTAATTGTAGATAAAAAATCTAAATCCTGAACCCCTAAACACAGCACCTGGAACCCCAAACCCTAAACCCTTAACTCTAAACCCTGAACCCTCAATCCTAAACCCACAACCCTGAACCCCAAATCTTAAACTCTAAATCCAAGATCCTAAAGCCTAGACCTTTAATGGTAAACTCTTAACACTAACCATAAATCACAAACTCTAAATCCTAACCCTTGAATTGTAAACAGTAAACCTTGTTCACTATACAATAAACCCAACACCTTAAGCCAAAACCTTTAACCCTAAAACTTAAACCCTAAACCCTAAACCTTGAACTATAAACCCTAAACCCATAACATTAACCCCTAAACCAAAAACATTAAAATATAAACCAAAAAATACTAATAAAAAACCCTAAACTATAAACCTTAAACCTTAAACCCTTAATTGAAGATAAAAAATCCTAAGTCCTACCCCCAAAACACAGAACACTGAACCCCAAACCCTACACCTTAAGCCAAAACTGTAAACCCTAAAACTTAAACCCTCAATCCTCAACCCTTCATTTTAAACCGTAAATCCTGAACATTAATCCCTTCACACAAAACGTTAAAATATAAACAAAAAAATAGTAGATAAAACCTGAAACCATAAACCTTACCTTAAACCTTTAATTGTAGATAAAAAATCTAAATCCTTAACCCCTAAACACAGAACCAGGAACCCCGAACCCTAAACCCTTAACTCTAAACCCTGAACCCTCAATCCTAAACCCACAACCCTGAACCCCAATTCTTAAACTCTAAATCCAAGATCCTAAATCCTAGACTTTCAATGGTAAACTCTTAACACTAAATCTTAAATCACAAACTCGAAATCCTAACCCTTGAATCGTAAACAGTAAACCATGTTCACTATACAATAAACCCAACACCTTAAGCCAAAACCTTTAACCCTAAAACTTAAACCCTAAACCCTAAACCTTGAACTATAAACCCTAAATCCATAACATTAACCCCTAAACCAAAAACGTTAAAATTTAAACCAAAAAATACTAATAAAAAACCCTAAACTATAAACCTTAAACCTTAAACCCTTAATTGAAGATAAAAAATCCTAAGTCCTACCCCCAAAACACAGAACACTGAACCCCAAACCATACACCTTAAGCCAAAACATTAAACCCTAAAACTTAAACCCAAAACCCTCAACTCCGAATTTTAAACCGTAAACTCTTAACATTAATCCCTAAACCCAAAACGTTGAAATTTAAACAAAAAAATACTAACAAAAAACCTTAAACCATCAACCTTAAACCTTAAACCCTTAATTGAAGATAAAAAATCCTAGATCCTAACCCCTAAACACAGAACACTGAACCCCAAACCCTACAACTTAAGCCAAAACCGTAAACCCTAAAACTTAAACCCTCAATCCTCAACCCTTAATTTTAAACTAAAAACCCTGAACATTAATCCCTTCACCCAAAACTTTAAACTTTAAACAAAAAATAAGTATAAAAAACCTTAAGCCATAAACTTTACCTTAAACCCTTAATTGTAAATAAAACATTAAACCCCAAACCATATACCTTAAGCCAAAACATTAAACTCTAAAACTTAAACCCTAAACCCTCAACCCAGAACTTTAAACCGTAAACCCTTAACAGGAATCCCTAAACCCAAAACGTTTAAATTTAAATAAAAAAAGACTACCAAAAAACCCTAAACCATCAACCTTAAACCTTAAACCCTAATTGAAGATAAAAAATCCTTGATCCTAACCCTTAAATACAGAACACTGGACCCCAAACCCTACACCTTAAGCCAAAACTGTAAACCCTAAAACTTAAACCCTTAATCCTCAACCCTTAATTTTAAACCTTAAACTCTTGACATTAATCCCTAAACCCAAAACATTTAAATTTAAACAAAAAAATACTAACAAAAACCCTTAAACCATCAACCTTAAACCTTAAACCCTTAATTGAAGATAAAAAATCCTAAGTCCTAACCTCAAAACACAGAACACTGAACCACAAACCCAACACCTTAAGCCAAAACCGTAAACCCTAAAACTTAAATCTTCAATCCTCAACCCTTAATTTTAAACCGTAAACCCTGAACATTAATCCCTTCACCCAAAACGTTAAAATTTTAAAAAAAAAAATAGTAGACAAAACCTTAAACCATAAACCTTACCTTAAAGCTTTAATTGTTGATAAAAAATCTTAATCCTTAACCCCAAAACACAGAACCAGTAACCCCGAACCCACAACCCTTAACTCTAAACCCTGAACCCTCAATCCTAAACCCACAACCCTGAACCCCAAATCTTAAACTCTAAATCCAAGATCCTAAAGCCTAGACCTTTAATGGTAAACTCTTAACACTAAACCATAAATCACAAACTCTAAATCCTAACCCTTGAATCGTAAACAGTAAACCTTGTTCACTATACAATAAACCCAACACCTTCAGCCAAAACCTTTAACCCTAAAACTTAAACCCTAAACACTAAACCTTGAACTATAAACCCTAAACCTTGAACTATAAACCCTAAACCGATAACATTAACCCTTAAACACAAAACTTTAAAATTTTAACCAAAAAATACTAATAAAAAACCCTAAACTATAAACCTTAAACCTTAAACCCTTAATTTAATATAAAAAATCCTAAGTCCTACCCCCAAAACACAGAACACTGAACCCCAAACCATACACCTTAAGCCAAAAACTTAAACCCTAAACCCTCAACCCCGAACTTTAAACCGTAAACCCTTAACAGGAATCCCTAAACCCAAAACGTTAACATTTAAACAAAAAAATACTAATAAAAAACCGTAAACTATAAACCTTAAACCTTAAACCCTTAATTGAACATAAAAAATCCTAGATCCTAACCCCTAAACACAGAACACTGAACCCCAAACCCTACACCTTAAGCCAAAACTGTAAACCCTAAAACTTAAACCCTCAATCCTCAACCCTTCATTTTAAACCGTAAACCCTTAACATTAATCACTTCACCCAAAACGTTAAAATTTAAACAAAAAAATAGTAGATAAAACCTGAAACCATAAACCTTACCTTAATCCTTTAATTGTAGATAAAAATCTAAATCCTGAACCCCTAAACACAGAACCTGGAACCCCAAACCCTAAACCCTTAACTCTAAACCCTGAACCCTCAATCCTAAACCCACAACCCTGAACCCCAAATCTTAAACTCTAAATCCAAGATCCTAAAGCCTAGACCTTTAATGGTAAACTCTTAACACTAAACCATAAATCACAAACTCTAAATCCTAACCCTTGAATCGTAAACAGTAAACCTTGTTCACTATACAATAAACCCAACACCTTAAGCCAAAACCTTTAACCCTAAAACTTTAACCCTAAACCCTAAACCTTGAACTATAAACCCTAAACCCATAACATTAACCCCTAAACCAAAAACGATAAAATTTAAACCAAAAAATACTAATAAAAAACCCTAAACTATAAACCTTAAACCTTAAACCCTTAATTGAAGATAAAAAATCCTAAGTCCTACCCCCAAAACACAGAACACTGAACCCCAAACCATACACCTTAAGCCAAAACATTAAACCCTAAAACTTAAACCGTAAACTCTTAACATTAATCCCTAAACCCAAAACGTTTAAATTTAAATTAAAAAACCCTAACAAAAAACCTTAAACCATTAACCTTAAACCTTAAACCCTTAATTGAAGATAAAAAATCCTAAGTCCTACCCCCAAAACACAGAACACTGAACCCCAAACCATATACCTTAAGCCAAAACATTAAACTCTAAAACTTAAACCCTAAACCCTCAACCCAGAACTTTAAACCGTAGAACCTTAACCCAGAACTTTAAACCCTAAACCCTAAACCTTGAACTATAAACCCTAAACCCATAACATTAACCCCTAAACCAAAAAAGTTAAAATTTAAACCAAAAAATACTAATAAAAAACCCTAAACTATAAACTTTAAACCTTAAACCCTTAATTGAAGATAAAAAATCCTAAGTCCTACCCCCAAAACACAGAACACTTAACCCCAAACCATATACCTTAAGCCAAAACATTATACTCTAAAACTTAAACCCTAAACCCTCAACCTAGAACCTTAAATTTAAATAAAAAAAAGACTATAAAAAAACCCTAAACCATCAACCTTAAACCTTAAACTCTTAATTGAAGATAAAAAATCCTAGATCCTAACCCTTAAACACAGAACACTGAACCCCAAACCCTACACCTTAAGCCAAAACTGTAAACCCTAAAACTTAAACCCTTAATCCTCAACCCTTAATTTTAAACCGTAAACTCTTAACATTAATCCCTAAACCCAAAACGTTTAAATTTAAACAAAAAAATACTAACAAAAAACCTTAAACCATCAACCTTCAACCTTAAACCCTTAATTGAAGATAAAAAATCCTAGATCCTAACCCCTAAACACAGAACACTGAACCCCAAACCCTACAACTTAAGCCAAAACCGTAAACCCTAAAACTTAAACCCTCAATCCTCAACCCTTAATTTTAAACTGTAAACCCTGAACATTAATCCCTTCACCCAAAACTTTAAACTTTAAACAAAAAATAAGTAGAAAAAACCTTAACTTAAACCTTTAATTGTTGATAAAAATCTTAATCCTTAACCCCAAAACACAGAACCAGTAACCCCGAACCCACAACCCTTAACTCTAAACCCTGAACCCTCAATCCTAAACCCACAACCCTGAACCCCAAATCTTAAACTCTAAATCCAAGATCCTAAAGCCTAGACCTTTAATGGTAAACTCTTAACACTAAACCATAAATCACAAACTCTAAATCCTAACCCTTGAATCGTAAACAGTAAACCTTGTTCACTATACAATAAACCCAACTCCTTCAGCCAAAACCTTTAACCCTAAAACTTAAACCCTAAACACTAAACCTTGAACTATAAACCCTAAACACATAACATTAACCCCTAAACCAAAAACGATAAAATTTAAACCAAAAAATACTAATAAAAAACCCTAAACTATAAACCTTAAACCTTAAACCCTTAATTGAAGATAAAAAATCCTAAGTCCTACCCCCAAAACACAGAACACTGAACCCCAAACCATACACCTTAAGCCAAAACATTAAACCCTAAAACTTAAACCCAAAACCCTCAACCCCGAATTTTAAACCGTAAACTCTTAACATTAATCCCTAAACCCAAAACGTTTAAATTTAAATTAAAAAACCCTAACAAAAAACCTTAAACCATCAACCTTAAACCTTAAACCCTTAATTGAAGATTAAAAATCCTAAGTCCTACCCCCAAAACACAGAACACTGAACCCCAAACCATATACCTTAAGCCAAAACATTAAACTCTAAAACTTAAACCCTAAACCCTCAACCCAGAACTTTAAACCGTAGACCCTTAAAATGAATCCCTAAACCCAAAACGTTTAAATTTAAATAAAAAAAAAGACTATAAAAAAACCCTAAACCATCAACCTTAAACCTTAAACTCTTAATTGAAGATAAAAAATCCTAGATCCTAACCCTTAAACACAGAACACTGAACCCCAAACCCTACACCTTAAGCCAAAACTGTAAACCCTAAAACTTAAACCCTTAATCCTCAACCCTTAATTTTAAACCGTCAACTCTTAACATTAATCCCTAAACCCAAAACGTTTAAATTTAAACAAAAAAATACTAACAAAAAACCTTAAACCATCAACCTTACCCCTTAAACCCTTAATTGAAGATAAAAAATCCTAGATCCTAACCCCTAAACACAGAACACTGAACCCCAAACCCTACAACTTAAGCCAAAACCGTAAACCCTAAAACTTAAACCCTCAATCCTCAACCCTTAATTTTAAACTGTAAACCCTGAACATTAATCCCTTCACCCAAAACTTTAAACTTTAAACAAAAAATAAGTAGAAAAAACCTTAAACCATAAATCTTAACTTAAACCTTTAATTGTTGATAAAAAATCTTAATCCTTAACCCCAAAACACAGAACCAGTAACCCCGAACCCACAACCCTTAACTCTAAACCCTGAACCCTCAATCCTAAACCCACAACCCTGAACCCCAAATCTTAAACTCTAAATCCAAGATCCTAAAGCCTAGACCTTTAATGGTAAACTCTTAACACTAAACCATAAATCACAAACTCTAAATCCTAACCCTTGAATCGTAAACAGTAAACCTTGTTCACTATACAATAAACCCAACACCTTCAGCCAAAACCTTTAACCCTAAAACTTAAACCCTAAACACTAAACCTTGAACTATAAACCCTAAACCTTAAACTATAAACCCTAAACCGATAACATTAACCCTTAAACACAAAACTTTAAAATTTTAACCAAAAAATACTAATAAAAAACCCTAAACTATAAACCTTAAACCTTAAACCCTTAATTTAATATAAAAAATCCTAAGTCCTACCCCCAAAACACAGAACACTGAACCCCAAACCCTACACCTTAAGCCAAAACTGTAAACCCTAAAACTTAAACCCTCAATCCTCAACCCTTCATTTTAAACCGTAAACCCTGAACATTAATCACTTCACCCAAAACGTTAAAATTTAAACAAAATATAGTAGATAAAACCTGAAACCATAAACCTTACCTTAATCCTTTAATTGTAGATAAAAATCTAAATCCTGAACCCCTAAACACAGAACCTGGAACCCCAAACCCTAAACCCTTAACTCTAAACCCTGAACCCTCAATCCTAAACCCACAACCCTGAACCCCAAATCTTAAACTCTAAATCCAAGATCCTAAAGCCTAGACCTTTAATGGTAAACTCTTAACACTAAACCATAAATCACAAACTCTAAATCCTAACCCTTGAATCGTAAACAGTAAACCTTGTTCACTATACAATAAACCCAACACCTTAAGCCAAAACCTTTAACCCTAAAACTTTAACCCTAAACCCTAAACCTTGAACTATAAACCCTAAACCCATAACATTAACCCCTAAACCAAAAACGATAAAATTTAAACCAAAAAATACTAATAAAAAACCCTAAACTATAAACCTTAAACCTTAAACCCTTAATTGAAGATAAAAAATCCTAAGTCCTACCCCCAAAACACAGAACACTGAACCCCAAACCATACACCTTAAGCCAAAACATTAAACCCTAAAACTTAAACCCAAAACCCTCAACCCCGAATTTTAAACCGTAAACTCTTAACATTAATCCCTAAACCCAAAACGTTTAAATTTAAATTAAAAAACCCTAACAAAAAACCTTAAACCATCAACCTTAAACCTTAAACCCTTAATTGAAGATAAAAAATCCTAAGTCCTACCCCCAAAACACAGAACACTGAACCCCAAACCATATACCTTAAGCCAAAACATTAAACTCTAAAACTTAAACCCTAAACCCTCAACCCAGAACTTTAAACCGTAGACCCTTAAAATGAATCCCTAAACCCAAAACGTTTAAATTTAAATAAAAAAAAGACTACCAAAAAACCCTAAACCATCAACCTTAAACCTTAAACTCTTAATTGAAGATAAAAAATCCTAGATCCTAACCCTTAAACACAGAACACTGAACCCCAAACCCTACACCTTAAGCCAAAACTGTAAACCCTAAAACTTAAACCCTTAATCCTCAACCCTTAATTTTAAACCTTAAACTCTTAACATTAATCCCTAAACCCAAAACGTTTAAATTTAAACAAAAAAATACCAACAAAAAACCTTAAATCATCAACCTTAAACCTTAAACCCTTACTTGAAGTTAAAAAAACCTAAGTCCTAACCCCAAAACACAGAACACTGAACCCCAAACCCTACACCTTAAGCCAAAACCGTAAACCCTAAAACTTAATCCTTCAATCCTCAACCCTTAATTTTAAATCGTAAACCCTGAACATTAATCCCTTCACACAAAACGTTAAAATTTAAACAAAAAAATAGTAGATAAAACCTGAAACCATAAACCTTACCTTAAACCTTTAATTGTAGATAAAAAATCTAAATCCTTAACCCCTAAACACAGAACCAGGAACCCCGAACCCTAAACCCTTAACTCTAAACCCTGAACCCTCAATCCTAAACCCACAACCCTCAATCCTAAACCCACAACCCTGAACCCCAAATCTTAAACTCTAAATCCAAGATCCTAAATCCTAGACCTTCAATGGTAAACTCTTAACACTAAATCTTAAATCACAAACTCGAAATCCTAACCCTTGAATCGTAAACAGTAAACCATGTTCACTATACAATAAACCCAACACCTTAAGCCAAAACCTTTAACCCTAAAACTTAAACCCTAAACCCTAAACCTTGAACTATAAACCCTAAATCCATAACATTAACCCCTAAACCAAAAACGTTAAAATTTAAACCAAAAAATACTAATAAAAAACCCTAAACTATAAACCTTAAACCTTAAACCCTTAATTGAAGATAAAAAATCCTTAGTCCTACCCCCAAAACACAGAACACTGAACCCCAAACCATACACCTTAAGCCAAAACATTAAACCCTAAAACTTAAACCCAAAATCCTCAACTCCGAATTTTAAACCGTAAACTCTTAACATTAATCCCTAAACCCAAAACGTTTAAATTTAAACAAAAAAATACTAACAAAAAACCTTAAACCATCAACCTTCAACCTTAAACCCTTAATTGAAGATAAAAAATCCTAGATCCAAACCCCTAAACACAGAACACTGAACCCCAAACCCTACAACTTAAGCCAAAACCGTAAACCCTAAAACTTAAACCCTCAATCCTCAACCCTTAATTTTAAACTGTAAACCCTGAACATTAATCCCTTCACCCAAAACTTTAAACTTTAAACAAAAAATAAGTAGAAAAAACCTTAAGCCATAAACTTTACCTTAAACCCTTAATTGTAAATAAAACATTAAACCCCAAACCATATACCTTAAGCCAAAACATTAAACTCTAAAACTTAAACCCTAAACCCTCAACCCAGAACTTTAAACCGTAAAACCTTAACAGGAATCCCTAAACCCAAAACGTTTAAATTTAAATAAAAAAAGACTACCAAAAAACCCTAAACCATCAACCTTAAACCTTAAACCCTTAATTGAAGATAAAAAATCCTAGATCCTAACCCTTAAATACAGAACACTGGACCCCAAACCCTACACCTTAAGCCAAAACTGTAAACACTAAAACTTAAACCCTTAATCCTCAACCCTTAATTTTAAACCTTAAACTCTTGACATTAATCCCTAAACCCAAAACATTTAAATTTAAACAAAAAAATACTAACAAAAAACCTTAAACCATCAACCTTAAACCTTAAACCCTTAATTGAAGATAAAAAATCCTAAGTCCTACCCCCAAAACACAGAACACTGAACCCCAAACCATACACCTTAAGCCAAAAACTTAAACCCTAAACCCTCAACCCCGAACTTTAAACCGTAAACCCTTAACAGGAATCCCTAAACCCAAAACGTTAAAATTTAAACAAAAAAATACTAATAAAAAACCGTAAACTATAAACCTTAAACCTTAAACCCTAAATTGAACATAAAAAATCCTAGATCCTAACCCCTAAACACAGAACACTGAACCCCAAACCCTACACCTTAAGCCAAAACTGTAAACCCTAAAACTTAAACCCTCAATCCTCAACCCTTCATTTTAAACCGTAAACCCTGAACATTAATCACTTCACCCAAAACTTTAAAATTTAAACAAAAAAATAGTAGATAAAACCTGAAACCATAAACCTTACCTTAATCCTTTAATTGTAGATAAAAAATCTAAATCCTGAACCCCTAAACACAGAACCTGGAACCCCGAACCCTACACCCTTAACTCTAAACCCTGAACCCTCAATCCTAAACCCACAACCCTGAACCCCAAATCTTAAACTCTAAATCCATGATCCTAAATCCTAGACTTTCAATGGTAAACTCTTAACACTAAATCTTAAATCACAAACTCTAAATCCTAACCCTTGAATCGTAAACAGTAAACCATGTTCACTATACAATAAACCCAACACCTTAAGCCAAAACCTTTAACCCTAAAACTTAAACCCTAAACCCTAAACCTTGAACTATAAACCCTAAACCCATAACATTAACCCCTAAACCAAAAAAGTTAAAATTTAAACCAAAAATACTAATAAAAAACCCTAAACTATAAACTTTAAACCTTAAACCCTTAATTGAAGATAAAAAATCCTAAGTCCTACCCCCAAAACACAGAACACTTAACCCCAAACCATATACCTTAAGCCGAAACATTAAACTCTAAAACTTAAACCCTAAACCCTCAACCCAGAACTTTAAACAGTAAACGCTTAACAGGAATCCCTAAACCCAAAACGTTTAAATTTAAATAAAAAAAGACTACCAAAAAACCCTAAACCATCAACCTTAAACCTTAAACCCTTAATTGAAGATAAAAAATCCTAGATCCTAACCCTTAAATACAGAACACTAAACCCCAAACCCTACACCTTAAGCCAAAACTGTAAACCCTAAAACTTAAACCCTTAATCCTCAACCCTTATTTTCAAACCGTAAACTCTTAACATTAATCCCTAAACCCAAAATGTTTAAATTTAAACAAAAAAATACTAACAAAAAACCTTAAACCATCAACCTTAAACCTTAAACCCTTAATTGAAGATAAAAAATCCTAGATCCTAACCCCAAAACACAGAACACTGAACCCCAAACCCTACACCTTAAGCCAAAACCGTAAACCCTAAAACTTAAACCTTCAATCCTCAACCCTTAAATTTTAAACCGTAAACCCTGAACATTAATCCCTTGAGCCAACAGGTTAAAATTTAGACAAAAAAAATAGTAGACAAAACCTTAAACCATAAACCTTTCCTTAAACCTTTAATTGTTGATAAAAAATCTTAATCCTTAACCCCTAAACACAGAACCAGTAACCCCGAACCCACAACCCTTAACTCTAAACCCTGAACCCTCAATCCTAAACGCACAAACCTGAACCCCAAATCTTAAACTCTAAATCCAAGATCCTAAAGACTAGACCTTTAATGGTAAACTCTTAACACTAAACCTTAAATCACAAACTCTAAATCCTAACCCTTGAATCGTAAACAGTAAACCTTGTTCACTATACAATAAACCCAACACCTTCAGCCAAAACGTTTAACCCAAAAACTTAAACCCTAAACCCTAAACCTTGAACTATAAACCCTAAACCGATAAAATTAACCCTTAAACACAAAACGTTAAAATTTAAACCATAAACCTTACCTTCAACCCTTAATTGTAGATAAAAAATCTAAATCCTTAACCCCTAAACACAGAACCCTGAACCCTTAACTCTAAACCCTGAACCCTCAATCCTAAACCCATAACCCTAAACCCCAAACCCCAAATCTTAAACTCTAAATCCAAGATCCTAAATCCTAGACCTTCAATGGTAAACTCTTAACACTAAACCTTAAATCACAAACTCTAAATCCTAACCCTTGAATCGGAAATAGTAAACCATGTTCACTATACATTAAACGCTACACCTTAAGCCAAAACCTTTAACCGTAAAACTTAACCCCTAAACCTTAAACCCTGAACTTTAAACCCTAAACCCTTAACATTAATCCCTAAACCCAAAACGTTAAAATTTAAACCAAAAACCCTCAACCCCGAACTTTAAACCGTAAACTCTTAACATGAATCCCTAAACCCAAAAAATTTAAATTAAAACAAAAAAAGACTAACAAAAAACCCTAAACCATCAACCTTAAACCTTAAACCCTTAATTGAAGATAAAAAATCCTAGCTCCTATCCCCTAGACACAGAACACTGAACCCCAAACCCTGCTCCTAAAGCCAAAACCGTAAACCCTAAAAATTAAACCCTCAATCCTCAACCCTTAATTTTAAACCCAAAACCATTAACATTAACCCCTAAACCCAATACGTTAAAATTTAAACCAAAAAATACTAATAAAAAACCCTAAACTATAAATCTTAAACCTTAAAACGCTTAATTGAAGATAAAAAATCCTAAGTCCTAACCCCAAACCATACACCTTAAGCCAAAACATTAAACCCTAAAACTTAAACCCTGAATCCTAAACCCTGAAATTTAAACCCTAAACCCTTAAAATTAACCCCTAAACCCAAAACGTTAAAATTTAAACCAAAAAATACTAATAAAAAACCCTAAACTATAAAATTTAAACACAGAACACTGAACCCCAAACCATAAATCTTAAGCCAAAACATTAAACCCTAAAACTTAAACCCAAAACCCTCAACCCCGAATTTTAAACCGTAAACTCTTAACATTAATCCCTAAACCCAAAACGTTTAAATTTAAACAAAAAAATACTAACAAAAAACCTTAAACCATCAACCTTAAACCTTAAACCCTTAATTGAAGATAAAAAATCCTAAGTCCTAACCCCAAAACACAGAACACTGAACCCCAAACTCTACACCTTAAGCCAAAACCGTAAACCCTAAAACTTAAACCTTCAATCCTCAACCCTTAATTTTAAACCGTAAACCCTGAACATTAATCCCTTCACCCAAAACGTTAAAATTTAAACAAAAAAATAGTAAACAAAACCTTAAACCATAAACCTTACCTTAACCCCAAAACACAGAACCAGTAACCCCGAACCCACAACCCTTAACTCTAAACCCTGAACCCCTCAATCCTAAACCCACAACCCTGAACCCCAAATCTTAAACTCTAAATCCAAGATCCTAAAGCCTAGACCTTCAATGGTAAACTCTTAACACTAAACCTTAAATCACAAACTCTAAATCCTAACCCTTGAATCGTAAACAGTAAACCTTGTTCACTATACAATAAACCCAACACCTTCAACCAAAACCTTTAACCCTAAAACTTAAACCCTAAACCCTAAACCTTGAACTATAAACCCTAAACCGATAACATTAACCCTTAAACACAAAACATTAAAATTTAAACCAAAAAATACTAATAAAAAACCCTAAACCCTCAACCCCGAACTTTAAACCGTAAACCCATAACCCTAAACCCCAAATCTTAAACTCTAAATCCAAGATCCTAAATCCTAGACCTTCAGTGGTAAACTCTTAAAACTAAACCTTAAATCACAAACTCTAAATCCTAACCCTTGAATCGTAAACAGTAAACCATGTACACTATACAATAAACCCTACACTTTAAGCCAAAACCTTTAACCCTAAAACTTAAACCCTAAACCCTAAACCCTCAACCCTGAACTTTAAACCCTAAACACTTAACATTAACCCCTAAACCCAAAACGGTAAAATTTAAACCAAAAAATACAAATAAAAAACCCTAAACTATAAACCTTAAACTTTAAGCCCGAACCCCAAAAAACAGAACACTTAACCCAAAACCATACACCTTAAGCCAAAACATTAAACTCTAAAACTTAAACCCTGAACCCCAAACCATATACCTTAAGCCAAAACATTAAACTCTAAAACTTAAACCCTAAACCCTCAACCCAGAACTTTAAACCGTAAACCCTTAACATGAATCCCTAAACCCAAAACTTTTAAATTTAAACAAAAAAAAGACTAACAAAAAATCCTAAACCATCAACCTTAAACCTTAAACCCTTAATTGAAGATAAAAAATCCTAGCTCCTAACCCATAAACACAGAACCTGGAACCCCAAACCCTAAACCCTTAACTCTAAACCCTGAACCCTCAATCCTAAACCCATAACCCTAAACCCCAAATCATAAACTCTAAATCCAAGATTCTATATCCTAGACCTTCAATGGTAAACTCTTAACACTAAACCTTAAATCACAAACTCTAAATCCTAACCCTTGAATCGTAAACAGTAAACCATGTTCACTATAAATTAAACCCAACACCTTAAGCCAAAACCTTTAACCCTAAAACTTCAACCCTAAACCCTAAACCTTGAACTATAAACCCTAAACGCTTAACATAATCCCTAAACCAAAAACGTTAAAATTTAAACAAAAAAATACTAATAAAAAACCGTAAACTATAAACCTTAAACCTTAAACCCTTAATTGAATATAAAAAATCCTAGATCCTAACCCCTAAACACAGAACACTGAACCCCAAACCCTACACCTGAAGCCAAACCCGTAAACCCTACACCTGAAGCCAAACCCGTAAACCCTACACATTAATCACTTCACCCAAAACGTTAATATTTAAACAAAAAAATAGTAGATAAAACCTAAAACCATAAACCTTACCTTAAACCTTTAATTGTAGATAAAAAATCTAAATCCTTAACCCCTAAACACAGAACCTGGAACCCCGAACCCTAAACCCTTAACTCTAAACCCTGAAACCTCAATCCTAAACCCACAACCCTGAACCCCAAATCTTAAACTCTAAATCCAAGATCCTAAAGCCTAGACTTTCAATGGTAAACTCCTAACACTAAATCTTAAATCACAAACTCTAAATCCTAACCCTTGAATCGTAAACAGTAAACCATGTTCACTATACAATAAACCCAACACCTTAATCCAAAACCTTTAACCCTAAAACTTAAACCCTAAACCCTAAACCTTGAACTTTAAACCCTAAACCCTTAACATTAACCCCTAAACCCAAAACGTTAAAATTTAAACAAAAAAATACTAATAAAAAACCCTAAACTATAAACCTTAAACCTTAAACCCTTAATTGAAGATAAAAAATCCTAAGTCCTACCCCCAAAACACTGAACACTGAACCCCAAACCATATACCTTAAGCCAAAACATTAAACTCTAAAACTTAAACCCTAAACCCTCAACCCAGAACTTTAAACCGTAAACCCTTAACATGAATCCCTAAACCCAAAACGTTTAAATTTAAATAAAAAAAAGACTACCAAAAATCCCTAAACCATCAACCTTAAACCTTTAACCCTAAATTAAAGAAAAAAAATCCTAGCTCCTAGCCCCTAAACACTGAACACAGAACCCCAAACCCTACTCCTTAAGCCAAAACCTTAAACCCTAAAAACTAAACCCTCAATCCTCAACCCTTAATTTTAAACCCTAAACCCTTAACATTAACCCCTAAACCCAAATCATTAAAATTTAAACCAAAAAATACTAATAAAAACCCTAAACTATAAATATTAAACCTTAAACCCTTAATTGAAGATAAAAAACTCCTAAGTCCTAACCCCAAAACACAGAACACTGAACCCCAAACCATACACCTTAAGCCAAAACATTAAACCCTAAAACTTAAACCCTCAACCCTAAACCCTGAAATTTAAACCCTAAACCCTGAAATTTAAACCCTAAACCCAAAACGTTAAAATTTAAACCAAAAAATACTAGACCTTACACCTTAAGCCAAAACATTAAACCCTAAAACTTCAACCCTAAACCCTCAACCCCAAACTTTAAACCGTAAACCCATAACCCTAAACCCATAACTCTAAATCCAAGATCCTAAATCCTAGACCTTCGGTGGTAAACTCTTAAGCCAAAACATTAAACTCTAAAACTTAAACCCTGAACCCCAAACCATATACCTTAAGCCAAAACATTAAACTCTAAAACTTAAACCCTAAACCCTCAACCCAGAACTTTAAACCGTAAACCCTTAACATGAATCCCTAAACCCAAAACGTTTAAATTTAAATAAAAAAAAGACTACCAAAAATCCCTAAACCATCAACCTTAAACCTTTAACCCTAAATTAAAGAAAAAAAATCCTAGCTCCTAGCCCCTAAACACTGAACACAGAACCCCAAACCCTACTCCTTAAGCCAAAACCTTAAACCCTAAAAACTAAACCCTCAATCCTCAACCCTTAATTTTAAACCCTAAACCCTTAACATTAACCCCTAAACCCAAATCATTAAAATTTAAACCAAAAAATACTAATAAAAACCCTAAACTATAAATATTAAACCTTAAACCCTTAATTGAAGATAAAAAACTCCTAAGTCCTAACCCCAAAACACAGAACACTGAACCCCAAACCATACACCTTAAGCCAAAACATTAAACCCTAAAACTTAAACCCTCAACCCTAAACCCTGAAATTTAAACCCTAAACCCTGAAATTTAAACCCTAAACCCAAAACGTTAAAATTTAAACCAAAAAATACTAGACCTTACACCTTAAGCCAAAACATTAAACCCTAAAACTTCAACCCTAAACCCTCAACCCCAAACTTTAAACCGTAAACCCATAACCCTAAACCCATAACTCTAAATCCAAGATCCTAAATCCTAGACCTTCGGTGGTAAACTCTTAAGCCAAAACATTAAACTCTAAAACTTAAACCCTGAACCCCAAACCATATACCTTAAGCCAAAACATTAAACTCTAAAACTTAAACCCTAAACCCTCAACCCAGAACTTTAAACCGTAAACCCTTAACATGAATCCCTAAACCCAAAACTTTTAAATTTAAACAAAAAAAAGACTAACAAAAAATCCTAAACCATCAACCTTAAACCTTAAACCCTAAATTGAAGATAAAAAATCCTAGCTCCTAACCCATAAACACAGAACACTGAACCCCAAACCCTACACCTTAAGCCAAAACTGTAAACCCTAAAACTTAAACCCTCAATCCTCAACCTTTAATTTTAAACCGTAAACCCTGAACATTAATTCCTTCACCCAAAACGTTAAACTTTAAACAAAAAATAAGTAGAAAAAATTTTAAGCCATAAACCTTACCTTAAACCCTTAATTGTAAATAAAAAATCCTAATCCTTAACCCCTAAACACAGAACCCTAAACCCCGAACCCTAAACCCTTAACTCTAAACCCTGAACCCTCAATCCTAAACCCATAACCCTAAACCCCAAATCATAAACTCTAAATCCAAGATTCTATATCCTAGACCTTCAATGGTAAACTCTTAACACTAAACCTTAAATCACAAACTCTAAATCCTAACCCTTGAATCGTAAACAGTAAACCATGTTCACTATAAATTAAACCCAACACCTTAAGCCAAAACCTTTAACCCTAAAACTTCAACCCTAAACCCTAAACCTTGAACTATAAACCCTGAACGCTTAACATAATCCCTAAACCAAAAACGTTAAAATTTAAACAAAAAAATACTAATAAAAAAACCGTAAACTATAAACCTTAAACCTTAAACCCTTAATTGAATATAAAAAATCCTAGATCCTAACCCCTAAACACAGAACACTGAACCCCAAACCCTACACCTGAAGCCAAACCCGTAAACCCTAAACATTAATCACTTCACCCAAAACGTTAATATTTAAACAAAAAAATAGTAGATAAAACCTAAAACCATAAACCTTACCTTAAACCTTTAATTGTAGATAAAAAATCTAAATCCTTAACCCCTAAACACAGAACCTGGAACCCCGAACCCTAAACCCTTAACTCTAAACCCTGAAACCTCAATCCTAAACCCACAACCCTGAACCCCAAATCTTAAACTCTAAATCCAAGATCCTAAAGCCTAGACTTTCAATGGTAAACTCCTAACACTAAATCTTAAATCACAAACTCTAAATCCTAACCCTTGAATCGTAAACAGTAAACCATGTTCACTATACAATAATCCCAACACCTTAATCCAAAACCTTTAACCCTAAAACTTAAACCCTAAACCCTAAACCTTGAACTATAAACCCTAAACCCATAACATTAACCCCTAAACCAAAAACGTTAAAATTTAAATCAAAAAATACTAATAAAAAACCCTAAACTATAAACCTTAAACCTTAAACTCTAAAACTTAAACCCTAAACCCTCAACCCAGAACTTTAAACCGTAAACCCTTAACATGAATCCCTAAACCGAAAACGTTTAAATTTAAATAAAAAAAAAGACTACCAAAAATCCCTAAACCATCAACCTTAAACCTTAAACCCTTAATTAAAGAAAAAAATCCTAGCTCCTAGCCCCTAAACACTGAACACTGAACCCCAAACCCTACACCTTAAGCCAAAACCGTAAACCCTAAAAATTAAACCCTCAATCCTCAACCCTTAATTTTAAACCCTAAACCCTTAACATTAACCCCTAAACCCAAATCATTAAAATTTAAACCAAAAAATACTAATAAAAACCCTAAACTATAAATCTTAAACCTTAAACCCTTAAATGAAGATAAAAAACTCCTAAGTCCTAACCCCAAAACACAGAACACTGAACCCCAAACCATACACCTTAAGCCAAAACATTAAACCCTAAAACTTAAACCCTAAACCCTAAACCCTGAAATTTAAACCCTAAACCCAAAACGTTAAAATTTAAACCAAAAAATACTAGACCTTACACCTTAAGCCAAAACATTAAACCCTAAAACTTCAACCCTAAACCCTCAACCCCAAACTTTAAACCGTAAACCCATAACCCTAAACCCATAACTCTAAATCCAAGATCCTAAATCCTAGACCTTCGGTGGTAAACTCTTAAGCCAAAACATTAAACTCTAAAACTTAAACCCTGAACCCCAAACCATATACCTTAAGCCAAAACATTAAACTCTAAAGCTTAAACACTAAACCCTCAACCCAGAACTTTAAACCGTAAACCCTTAACATGAATCCCTAAACCCAAAACGTTTAAATTTAAATAAAAAAAGACTACCAAAAAACCCTAAACCATCAACCTTAAACCTTAAACCCTTAATTGAAGATAAAAAATCCTAGATCCTAACCCTTAGACACAGAACACTGAACCCCAAACCCTACACCTTAAGCCAAAACTGTAAACCCTAAAACTTAAACCCTTAATCCTCAACCCTTAATTTTAAACCGTAAACTCTTAACATTAATCCCCAAACCCTACACCTTAAACCAAAACTGTAAACCCTAAACCCTAAACCATGAACTTTAAACCCTAAACCCTTAACATTAACCCCTAAACCCAAAACGTTAAAATTTAAACCAAAAAATACTAATAAAAAACCCTAAACTATAAACCTTAAACCTTAAACCCTTAATTGAAGATAAAAAATCCTAAGTCCTACCCCCAAAACACAGAACACTGAACCCCAAACCATACAACTTAAGCCAAAACATTAAACCCTAAAACTTCAACCCTAAACCCTCAACCCCGAACTTTAAACCGTAAACCCATAACCCTAAACCCCAAATCTTAAACTCTAAATCCATGATCCTAAATCCTAGACCTTCAGTGGTAAACTCTTAACACTAAACCTTAAATCACAAACTCTAAATCCTAACCCTTGAATCGTAAACAGTAAACCATGTTCACTATACAATAAACCCAACACCTTAAGCCAAAACCTTTATCCCTAAAACTTAAACCCTAAACCCTAAACCATGAACTTTAAACCCTAAACCCTTAACATTAACCCCTAAACCCAAAACATTAAAATTTAAACCAAAAAATACTAATAAATAACCCTAAACTATTAACCTTAAACCTTAAACCCTAAACCCTAAACCCTAAACCCTAAACCCTAAACCCTAAACCCTAAACCCTAAACCCTAAAACCTAAACCCTAAAACCTAAACCCTAAACCCTAAACCCTAAACCCTAAACCCTAAACCCTAAACCCTAAACCCTAAACCCTAAACCCTAAACCCTAAACCCTAAACCCTAAACCCTAAACCCTAAACCCTAAACCCTAAACCCTAAACCCTAAACCCTAAACCCTAAACCCTAAACCCTAGCCCCTAAACACTGAACACTGAACACTGAACCCCAAACCCTACACCTTAAGCCAAAACCGTCAACCCTAAAAATTAAACCCTCAATCCTCAACCCTTAATTTTAAACCCTAAACCCTTAACATTAACCCCTAAACCCAAATCATTAAAATTTAAACCAAAAAATACCAATAAAAAACCCTAAACTATAAATCTTAAACCTTAAACCCTTAATTGAAGATAAAAAATCCTAAGTACTAACCCCAAAAACAGAACACTGAAGCCCAAACCATACACCTTAAGCCAAAAACTTAAACCCTAAACCCTCAACCCCGAACTTTAAACCGTAAACCCTTAACAGGAAACCCTAAACCCAAAACGTTTAAATTTAAACAAAAAAAGACTAACAAAAAATCCTAAACCGTCAACCTTAAACCTTAAACCCTTAATTGAAGATAAAAAAATCCTAGCTCGTAACCCCAAAACACAGAACACTAAACCCCAAACCATATACCTTAAGCCAAAACATTAAACTCTAAAACTGAAACCCTAAACCCTACACCTTAAGCCAAAACCGTAAACCCTAAAACTTAAACCTTCAATCCTCAACCCTTAATTTTAAACCGTAAACCCTGAACATTAATCCCTTCACCCAAAACGTTAAAATTTAAACAAAAAAATAGTAGACAAAACCATTTACCATAAACCTTACCTTAAACCTTTAATTGTTGATACAAAATCTTAATCCTTAATCCCTAAACACAGAACCAGTAACCCCGAACCCACAACCCTTAACTCTAAACCCTGAACCCTCAATCCTAAACCCACAACCCTGAACCCCAAATCTTAAACTCTAAATCCAAGATCCTAAAGCCTAGACCTTCAATGGTAAACTCTTAACACTAAACCTTAAATCACAAACTCTAAATCCTAACCCTTGAATCGTAAACAGTAAACCTTGTTCACTATACAATAAACCCAACACCTTCAACCAAAACCTTTAACCCTAAAACTTAAACCCTAAACCCTAAACCTTGAACTATAAACCCTAAACCGATAACATTAACCCTTAAACACAAAACATTAAAATTTAAACCAAAAAATACTAATAAAAAACCCTAAACTATAAACCTTAAACCTTAAACCCTTAATTGAAGATAAAAATTCCTAAGTCCTACCCCCAAAACACAGAACACTAAACCCCAAACCATATACCTTAAGCCAAAACATTAAACTCTAAAACTGAAACCCTAAACCCTCAACCCAGAACTTTAAACCGTAAACCCTTAACATGAATCCCTAAACCCAAAACGTTTAAATTTAAATAAAAAAAGACTACCAAAAAACCCTAAACCATCAACCTTAAACCTTAAACCCTTAATTGAAGAAAAAAAATCCTAGCTCCTAGCCCCTAAACACTGAACACTGAACCCCAAACCCTACACCTTAAGCCAAAACCGTAAACCCTGAACATTAATCCCTTCACCCAAAACGTTAAAATTTAAACAAAAAAATAGTAGACAAAACCATTTACCATAAACCTTACCTTAAACCTTTAATTGTTGATAAAAAATCTTAATCCTTAATCCCTAAACACAGAACCAGTAACCCCGAACTCACAACCCTTAACTCTAAACCCTGAACCCTCAATCCTAAACCCACAACCCTGAACCCCAAATCTTAAACTCTAAATCCAAGACCCTAAAGCCTCGACCTTCAATGGTAAACTCTTAACACTAAACCTTAAATCACAAACTCTAAATCCTAACCCTTGAATCGTAAACAGTAAACCTTGTTCACTATACAATAAACCCAACACCTTCAACCAAAACCTTTAACCCTAAAACTTAAACCCTAAACCCTAAACCATGAAATTTAAACCCTAAACCCTTAACATTAACCCCTAAACCAAAAACGTTAAAATTTAAACCAAAAAATACTAATAAAAAACCCTAAACTATAAACCTTAAACCTTAAACCCTTAATTGAAGATAAAAATTCCTAAGTCCTACCCCCAAAACACAGAACACTAAACCCCAAACCATATACCTTAAGCCAAAACATTAAACTCTAAAACTGAAACCCTAAACCCTCAACCCAGAACTTTAAACCGTAAACCCTTAACATGAATCCCTAAACCCAAAACGTTTAAATTTAAATAAAAAAAGACTACCAAAAAACCCTAAACCATCAACCTTAAACCTTAAACCCTTAATTGAAGAAAAAAAATCCTAGCTCCTAGCCCCTAAACACTGAACACTGAACCCCAAACCCTACACCTTAAGCCAAAACCGTAAACCCTAAAAATTAAACCCTCAATCCTCAACCCTTAATTTTAAACCCTAAACCCTTAACATAAACCCCTAAACCCAAATCATTAAAATTTAAACCAAAAAATACTAATAAAAAACCCTAAACTATAAATCTTAAACCTTAAACCCTTAATTGAAGATAAAAAATCCTAAGTCCTAACCCCAAAACACAGAACACTGAACCCCAAACCATACACCTTAAGCCAAAACATTAAACCCTAAAACTTAAACCCTAAACCCTAAACCCTGAAATTTAAACCCTAAACCCTTAACATTAACCCCTAAACCCAAAACGTTAAAATTTAAACCAAAAAATACTAACAAAAAACCCTAAACTTTAAACCTTAAACCTTAAACCCTTAATTGAAGATAAAAAATCCTAAGTCCTAACCCCAAAACACAGAACACTGAACCCCAAACCCTACACCTTAAGGCAAAACCGTAAACCCTAAAACTTAAACCTTCAATCCTCAACCCTTAATTTTAAACCGTAAACCCTGAACATTAATCCCTTCACCCAAAACGTTAAAATTTAAACAAAAAAATAGTAGACAAAACCATTTACCATAAACCTTACCTTAAACCTTTAATTGTTGATAAAAAATCTTAATCCTTAATCCCTAAACACAGAACCAGTAACCCCGAACCCACAACCCTTAACTCTAAACCCTGAACCCTCAATCCTAAACCCACAACCCTGAACCCCAAATCTTAAACTCTAAATCCAAGATCCTAAAGCCTAGACCTTCAATGGTAAACTCTTAACACTAAACCTTAAATCACAAACTCTAAATCCTAACCCTTGAATCGTAAACAGTAAACCTTGTTCACTATACAATAAACCCAACACCTTCAGCCAAAACCTTTAACCCTAAAACTTAAACCCTAAACCCTAAACCTTGAACTATAAACCCTAAACCGATAACATTAACCCTTAAACACAAAACATTAAAATTTAAACCAAAAAATACTAATAAAAAACCCTAAACTATAAACCTTAAACCTTAAACCCTTAATTGAAGATAAAAATTCCTAAGTCCTTCCCCCAAAACACAGAACACTAAACCCCAAACCATATACCTTAAGCCAAAACATTAAACTCTAAAACTGAAACCCTAAACCCTCAACCCAGAACTTTAAACCGTAAACCCTTAACATGAATCCCTAAACCCAAAACGTTTAAATTTAAATAAAAAAAGACTACCAAAAAACCCTAAACCATCAACCTTAAACCTTAAACCCTTAATTGAAGAAAAAAAATCCTAGCTCCTAGCCCCTAAACACTGAACACTGAACCCCAAACCCTACACCTTAAGCCAAAACCGTAAACCCTAAAAATTAAACCCTCAATCCTCAACCCTTAATTTTAAACCCTAAACCCTTAACATTAACCCCTAAACCCAAATCATTAAAATTTAAACCAAAAAATACTAATAAAAAACCCTAAACTATAAATCTTAAACCTTAAACCCTTAATTGAAGATAAAAAATCCTAAGTCCTAACCCCAAAACACAGAACACTGAACCCCAAACCATACACCTTAAGCCAAAACATTAAGCCCTAAAACTTAAACCCTAAACCCTAAACCCTAAACCCTGAAATTTAAACCCCAAAACCCTTAACATTAACCCCTAAACCCAAAACGTTAAAATTTAAACCAAAAAATACTAACAAAAAACCCTAAACTTTAAACCTTAAACCTTAAACCCTTAATTGAAGATAAAAAATCCTAAGTCCTAACCCCAAAACACAGAACACTGAACCCCAAACCCTACACCTTAAGCCAAAACCGTAAACCCTAAAACTTAAACCTTCAATCCTCAACCCTTAATTTTAAACCGTAAACCTTGAACATTAATCCCTTCACCCAAAACGTTAAAATTTAAACAAAAAAATAGTAGACAAAACCATTTACCATAAACCTTACCTTAAACCTTTAATTGTTTATAAAAAATCTTAATCCTTAATCCCTAAACACAGAACCAGTAACCCCGAACCCACAACCCTTAACTCTAAACCCTGAACCCTCAATCCTAAACCCACAACCCTGAACCCCAAATCTTAAACTCTAAATCCAAGATCCTAAAGCCTAGACCTTCAATGGTAAACTCTTAACACTAAACCTTAAATCACAAACTCTAAATCCTAACCCTTGAATCGTAAACAGTAAACCTTGTTCACTATACAATAAACCCAACACCTTCAGCCAAAACCTTTAACCCTTAAACTTAAACCCTAAACCCTAAACCTTGAACTATAAACCCTAAACCGATAACATTAACCCTTAAACACAAAACATTAAAATTTAAACCAAAAAATACTAATAAAAAACCCTAAACTATAAACCTTAAACCTTAAACCCTTAATTGAAGATAAAAATTCCTAAGTCCTACCCCCAAAACACAGAACACTAAACCCCAAACCATATACCTTAAGCCAAAACATTAAACTCTAAAACTTAAACCCTAAACCCTCAACCCAGAACTTTAAACCGTAAACCCTTAACATGAATCCCTAAACCCAAAACGTTTAAATTTAAATAAAAAAAGACTACCAAAAAACCCTAAACCATCAACCTTAAACCTTAAACCCTTAATTGAAGAAAAAAAATCCTAGCTCCTAGCCCCTAAACACTGAACACTGAACCCCAAACCCTACACCTTAAGCCAAAACCGTAAACCCTAAAAATTAAACCCTCAATCCTCAACCCTTAGTTTTAAACCCTAAACCCTTAACATTAACCCCTAAACCCAAATCATTAAAATTTAAACCAAAAAATACTAATAAAAAACCCTAAACTATAAATCTTAAACCTTAAACCCTTAATTGAAAATAAAAAATCCTAAGTCCTAACCCCAAAACACAGAACACTGAACCCCAAACCATACACCTTAAGCCAAAACATTAAACCCTAAAACTTAAACCCTAAACCCTAAACCCTAAACCCTGAAATTTAAACCCTAAACCCTTAACATTAACCCCTAAACCCAAAACGTTAAAATTTAAACCAAAAAATACTAATAAAAAACCCTAAACTTTAAACCTTAAACCTTAAACCCTTAATTGAAGATAAAAAATCCTAAGTCCTAACCCCAAAACACAGAACACTGAACCCCAAACCCTACACCATAAGCCAAAACCGTAAACCCTAAAACTTAAGCCTTCAATCCTCAACCCTTAATTTTAAACCGTAAACCATGAACATTAATCCCTTCACCCAAAACGTTAAAATTTAAACAAAAAAATAGTAGACAAAACCATTTACCATAAACCTTACCTTAAACCTTTAATTGTTAATAAAAAATCTTAATCCTTAATCCCTAAACACAGAACCAGTAACCCCGAACCCACAACCCTTAACTCTAAACCCTGAACCCTCAATCCTAAACCCACAACCCTGAACCCCAAATCTTAAACTCTAAATCCAAGATCCTAAAGCCTAGACCTTCAATGGTAAACTCTTAACACTAAACCTTAAATCACAAACTCTAAATCCTAACCCTTGAATCGTAAACAGTAAACCTTGTTCACTATACAATAAACCCAACACCTTCAGCCAAAACCTTTAACCCTAAAACTTAAACCCTAAACCCTAAACCTTGAACTATAAACCCTAAACCGATAACATTAACCCTTAAACACAAAACGTTAAAATTTAAACCAAAAAATACTAATAAAAAACCCTAAACTATAAACCTTAAACCTTAAACCCTTAATTGAAGATAAAAATTCCTAAGTCCTAACCCCAAAACACAGAACACTATTCCCCAAACCATATACCTTAAGCCAAAACATTAAACTCTAAAACTGAAACCCTAAACCCTCAACCCAGAACTTTAAACCGTAAACCCTTAACATGAATCCCTAAACCCAAAACGTTTAAATTTAAATAAAAAAAGACTACCAAAAAACCCTAAACCATCAACCTTAAACCTTAAACCCTTAATTGAAGAAAAAAAATCCTAGCTCCTAGCCCCTAAACACTGAACACTGAACCCCAAACCCTACACCTTAAGCCAAAACTGTAAACCCTAAAAATTAAACCCTCAATCCTCAACCCTTAATTTTAAACCCTAAACCCTTAACATTAACCCCTAAACCCAAATCATTAAAATTTAAACCAAAAAATACTAATAAAAAACCCTAAACTATAAATCTTAAACCTTAAACCCTTAATTAAAGATAAAAAATCCTAAGTCCTAACCCCAAAACACAGAACACTGAACCCCAAACCATACACCTTAAGCCAAAACATTAAACCCTAAAACTTAAACCCTAAACCCTAAACCCTGAAATTTAAACCCTAAACCCTTAACATTAACCCCTAAACCCAAAACGTTAAAATTTAAACCAAAAAATACTAACAAAAAACCCTAAACTTTAAACCTTAAACCTTAAACCCTTAATTGAAGATAAAAAATCCTAAGTCCTAACCCCAAAACACAGAACACTGAACCCCAAACCCTACACCTTAAGCCAAAACCGTAAACCCTAAAACTTAAACCTTCAATCCTCAACCCTTAATTTTAAACCGTAAACCCTGAACATTAATCCCTTCACCCAAAACGTTAAAATTTAAACAAAAAAATAGTAGACAAAACCATTTACCATAAACCTTACCTTAAACCTTTAATTGTTGATAAAAAATCTTAATCCTTAATCCCTAAACACAGAACCAGTAACCCCGAACCCACAACCCTTAACTCTAAACCCTGAACCCTCAATCCTAAACCCACAACCCTGAACCCCAAATCTTAAACTCTAAATCCAAGATCCTAAAGCCTAGACCTTCAATGGTAAACTCTTAACACTAAACCTTAAATCACAAACTCTAAATCCTAACCCTTGAATCGTAAACAGTAAACCTTGTTCACTATACAATAAACCCAACACCTTCAGCCAAAACCTTTAACCCTAAAACTTAAACCCTAAACCCTAAACCTTGAACTATAAACCCTAAACCGATAACATTAACCCTTAAACACAAAACGTTAAAATTTAAACCAAAAAATACTAATAAAAAACCCTAAACTATAAACCTTAAACCTTAAACCCTTAATTGAAGATAAAAATTCCTAAGTCCTAACCCCAAAACACAGAACACTAAACCCCAAACCATATACCTTAAGCCAAAACATTAAACTCTAAAACTGAAACCCTAAACCCTCAACCCAGAACTTTAAACCGTAAACCCTTAACATGAATCCCTAAACCCAAAACGTTTAAATTTAAATAAAAAAAGACTACCAAAAAACCCTAAACCATCAACCTTAAACCTTAAACCCTTAATTGAAGAAAAAAAATCCTAGCTCCTAGCCCCTAAACACTGAACACTGAACCCCAAACCCTACACCTTAAGCCAAAACCGTAAACCCTAAAAATTAAACCCTCAATCCTCAACCCTTAATTTTAAACCCTAAACCCTTAACATTAACCCCTAAACCCAAATCATTAAAATTTAAACCAAAAAATACTAATAAAAAACCCTAAACTATAAATCTTAAACCTTAAACCCTTAATTAAAGATAAAAAATCCTAAGTCCTAACCCCAAAACACAGAACACTGAACCCCAAACCATACACCTTAAGCCAAAACATTAAACCCTAAAACTTAAACCCTAAACCCTAAACCCTGAAATTTAAACCCTAAACCCTTAACATTAACCCCTAAACCCAAAACGTTAAAATTTAAACCAAAAAATACTAACAAAAAACCCTAAACTTTAAACCTTAAACCTTAAACCCTTAATTGAAGATAAAAAATCCTAAGTCCTAACCCCAAAACACAGAACACTGAACCCCAAACCCTACACCTTAAGCCAAAACCGTAAACCCTAAAACTTAAACCTTCAATCCTCAACCCTTAATTTTAAACCGTAAACCCTGAACATTAATCCCTTCACCCAAAACGTTAAAATTTAAACAAAAAAATAGTAGACAAAACCATTTACCATAAACCTTACCTTAAACCTTTAATTGTTGATAGAAAATCTTAATCCTTAATCCCTAAACACAGAACCAGTAACCCCGAACCCACAACCCTTAACTCTAAACCCTGAACCCTCAATCCTAAACCCACAACCCTGAACCCCAAATCTTAAACTCTAAATCCAAGATCCTAAAGCCTAGACCTTCAATGGTAAACTCTTAACACTAAACCTTAAATCACAAACTCTAAATCCTAACCATTGAATCGTAAACAGTAAACCTTGTTCACTATACAATAAACCCAACACCTTCAACCAAAACCTTTAACCCTAAAACTTAAACCCTAAACCCTAAGCCTTGAACTATAAACCCTAAACCGATAACATTAACCCTTAAACAGAAAACGTTAAAATTTAAACCAAAAAATACTAATAAAAAACCCTAAACTATAAACCTTAAACCTTAAACCCTTAATTGAAGATAAAAATTCCTAAGTCCTACCCCCAAAACACAGAACACTAAACCCCAAACCATATACCTTAAGCCAAAACATTAAACTCTAAAACTGAAACCCTAAACCCTCAACCCAGAACTTTAAACTGTAAACCCTTAACATGAATCCCTAAACCCAAAACGTTTAAATTTAAATAAAAAAAGACTACCAAAAAACCCTAAACCATCAACCTTAAACCTTAAACCCTTAATTGAAGAAAAAAATCCTAGCTCCTAGCCCCTAAACACTGAACACTGAACCCCAAACCCTACACCTTAAGCCAAAACCGTAAACCCTAAAAATTAAACCCTCAATCCTCAACCCTTAATTTTAAACCCTAAACCCTTAACATTAACCCCTAAACCCAAATCATTAAAATTTAAACCAAAAAATACTAATAAAAAACCCTAAACTATAAATCTTAAACCTTAAACCCTTAATTGATGATAAAAAATCCTAAGTCCTAACCCCAAAACACAGAACACTGAACCCCAAACCATACACCTTAAGCCAAAACATTAAACCCTAAAACTTAAACCCTAAACCCTAAACCCTGAAATTTAAACCCTAAACCCTTAACATTAACCCCTAAACCCAAAACGTTAAAATTTAAACCAAAAAATACTAACAAAAAACCCTAAACTTTAAACCTTAAACCTTAAACCCTTAATTGAAGATAAAAAATCCTAAGTCCTAACCCCAAAACACAGAACACTGAACCCCAAACCCTACACCTTAAGCCAAAACCGTAAACCCTAAAACTTAAACCTTCAATCCTCAACCCTTAATTTTAAACCGTAAACCCTGAACATTAATCCCTTCACCCAAAACGTTAAAATTTAAACAAAAAAATAGTAGACAAAACCATTTACCATAAACCTTACCTTAAACCTTTAATTGTTGATAAAAAATCTTAATCCTTAATCCCTAAACACAGAACCAGTAACCCCGAACCCACAACCCTTAACTCTAAACCCTGAACCCTCAATCCTAAACCCACAACCCTGAACCCCAAATCTTAAACTCTAAATCCAAGATCCTAAAGCCTAGACCTTCAATGGTAAACTCTTAACACTAAACCTTAAATCACAAACTCTAAATCCTAACCCTTGAATCGTAAACAGTAAACCTTGTTCACTATACAATAAACCCAACACCTTCAGCCAAAACCTTTAACCCTAAAACTTAAACCCTAAACCCTAAACCTTGAACTATAAACCCTAAACCGATAACATTAACCCTTAAACACAAAACGTTAAAATTTAAACCAAAAAATACTAATAAAAAACCCTAAACTATAAACCTTAAACCTTAAACCCTTAATTGAAGATAAAAATTCCTAAGTCCTAACCCCAAAACACAGAACACTATTCCCCAAACCATATACCTTAAGCCAAAACATTAAACTCTAAAACTGAAACCCTAAACCCTCAACCCAGAACTTTAAACCGTAAACCCTTAACATGAATCCCTAAACCCAAAACGTTTAAATTTAAATAAAAAAAGACTACCAAAAAACCCTAAACCATCAACCTTAAACCTTAAACCCTTAATTGAAGAAAAAAAATCCTAGCTCCTAGCCCCTAAACACTGAACACTGAACCCCAAACCCTACACCTTAAGCCAAAACCGTAAACCCTAAAAATTAAACCCTCAATCCTCAACCCTTAATTTTAAACCCTAAACCCTTAACATTAACCCCTAAACCCAAATCATTAAAATTTAAACCAAAAAATACTAATAAAAAACCCTAAACTATAAATCTTAAACCTTAAACCCTTAATTAAAGATAAAAAATCCTAAGTCCTAACCCCAAAACACAGAACACTGAACCCCAAACCATACACCTTAAGCCAAAACATTAAACCCTAAAACTTAAACCCTAAACCCTAAACCCTGAAATTTAAACCCTAAACCCTTAACATTAACCCCTAAACCCAAAACGTTAAAATTTAAACCAAAAAATACTAACAAAAAACCCTAAACTTTAAACCTTAAACCTTAAACCCTTAATTGAAGATAAAAAATCCTAAGTCCTAACCCCAAAACACAGAACACTGAACCCCAAACCCTACACCTTAAGCCAAAACCGTAAACCCTAAAACTTAAACCTTCAATCCTCAACCCTTAATTTTAAACCGTAAACCCTAAACATTAATCCCTTCACCCAAAACGTTAAAATTTAAACAAAAAAATAGTAGACAAAACCATTTACCATAAACCTTACCTTAAACCTTTAATTGTTGATAGAAAATCTTAATCCTTAATCCCTAAACACAGAACCAGTAACCCCGAACCCACAACCCTTAACTCTAAACCCTGAACCCTCAATCCTAAACCCACAACCCTGAACCCCAAATCTTAAACTCTAAATCCAAGATCCTAAAGCCTAGACCTTCAATGGTAAACTCTTAACACTAAACCTTAAATCACAAACTCTAAATCCTAACCATTGAATCGTAAACAGTAAACCTTGTTCACTATACAATAAACCCAACACCTTCAACCAAAACCTTTAACCCTAAAACTTAAACCCTAAACCCTAAGCCTTGAACTATAAACCCTAAACCGATAACATTAACCCTTAAACAGAAAACGTTAAAATTTAAACCAAAAAATACTAATAAAAAACCCTAAGCTATAAACCTTAAACCTTAAACCCTTAATTGAAGATAAAAATTCCTAAGTCCTACCCCCAAAACACAGAACACTAAACCCCAAACCATATACCTTAAGCCAAAACATTAAACTCTAAAACTGAAACCCTAAACCCTCAACCCAGAACTTTAAACTGTAAACCCTTAACATGAATCCCTAAACCCAAAACGTTTAAATTTAAATAAAAAAAGACTACCAAAAAACCCTAAACCATCAACCTTAAACCTTAAACCCTTAATTGAAGAAAAAAAATCCTAGCTCCTAGCCCCTAAACACTGAACACTGAACCCCAAACCCTACACCTTAAGCCAAAACCGTAAACCCTAAAAATTAAACCCTCAATCCTCAACCCTTAATTTTAAACCCTAAACCCTTAACATTAACCCCTAAACCCAAATCATTAAAATTTAAACCAAAAAATACTAATAAAAAACCCTAAACTATAAATCTTAAACCTTAAACCCTTAATTGATGATAAAAAATCCTAAGTCCTAACCCCAAAACACAGAACACTGAACCCCAAACCATACACCTTAAGCCAAAACATTAAACCCTAAAACTTAAACCCTAAACCCTAAACCCTGAAATTTAAACCCTAAACCCTTAACATTAACCCCTAAACCCAAAACGTTAAAATTTAAACCAAAAAATACTAACAAAAAACCCTAAACTTTAAACCTTAAACCTTAAACCCTTAATTGAAGATAAAAAATCCTAAGTCCTAACCCCAAAACACAGAACACTGAACCCCAAACCCTACACCTTAAGGCAAAACCGTAAACCCTAAAACTTAAACCTTCAATCCTCAACCCTTAATTTTAAACCGTAAACCCTGAACATTAATCCCTTCACCCAAAACGTTAAAATTTAAACAAAAAAATAGTAGACAAAACCATTTACCATAAACCTTACCTTAAACCTTTAATTGTTGATAAAAAATCTTAATCCTTAATCCCTAAACACAGAACCAGTAACCCCGAACCCACAACCCTTAATTCTAAACCCTGAACCCTCAATCCTAAACCCACAACCCTGAACCCCAAATCTTAAACTCTAAATCCAAGATCCTAAAGCCTAGACCTTCAATGGTAAACTCTTAACACTAAACCTTAAATCACAAACTCTAAATCCTAACCCTTGAATCGTAAACAGTAAACCTTGTTCACTATACAATAAACCCAACACCTTCAGCCAAAACCTTTAACCCTAAAACTTAAACCCTAAACCCTAAACCTTGAACTATAAACCCTAAACCGATAACATTAACCCTTAAACACAAAACATTAAAATTTAAACCAAAAAATACTAATAAAAAACCCTAAACTATAAACCTTAAACCTTAAACCCTTAATTGAAGATAAAAATTCCTAAGTCCTACCTCCAAAACAAAGAACACTAAACCCCAAACCATATACCTTAAGCCAAAACATTAAACTCTAAAACTGAAACCCTAAACCCTCAACCCAGAACTTTAAACCGTAAACCCTTAACATGAATCCCTAAACCCAAAACGTTTAAATTTAAATAAAAAAAGACTACCAAAAAACCCTAAACCATCAACCTTAAACCTTAAACCCTTAATTGAAGAAAAAAAATCCTAGCTCCTAGCCCCTAAACACTGAACACTGAACCCCAAACCCTACACCTTAAGCCAAAACCGTAAACCCTAAAAATTAAACCCTCAATCCTCAACCCTTAATTTTAAACCCTAAACCCTTAACATTAACCCCTAAACCCAAATCATTAAAATTTAAACCAAAAAATACTAATAAAAAACCCTAAACTATAAATCTTAAACCTTAAACCCTTAATTGAAGATAAAAAATCCTAAGTCCTAACCCCAAAACACAGAACACTGAACCCCAAACCATACACCTTAAGCCAAAACATTAAACCCTAAAACTTAAACCCTAAACCCTAAACCCTGAAATTTAAACCCTAAACCCTTAACATTAACCCCTAAACCCAAAACGTTAAAATTTAAACCAAAAAATACTAACAAAAAACCCTAAACTTTAAACCTTAAACCTTAAACCCTTAATTGAAGATAAAAAATCCTAAGTCCTAACCCCAAAACACAGAACACTGAACCCCAAACCCTACACCTTAAGGCAAAACCGTAAACCCTAAAACTTAAACCTTCAATCCTCAACCCTTAATTTTAAACCGTAAACCCTGAACATTAATCCCTTCACCCAAAACGTTAAAATTTAAACAAAAAAATAGTAGACAAAACCATTTACCATAAACCTTACCTTAAACCTTTAATTGTTGATAGAAAATCTTAATCCTTAATCCCTAAACACAGAACCAGTAACCCCGAACCCACAACCCTTAACTCTAAACCCTGAACCCTCAATCCTAAACCCACAACCCTGAACCCCAAATCTTAAACTCTAAATCCAAGATCCTAAAGCCTAGACCTTCAATGGTAAACTCTTAACACTAAACCTTAAATCACAAACTCTAAATCCTAACCATTGAATCGTAAACAGTAAACCTTGTTCACTATACAATAAACCCAACACCTTCAACCAAAACCTTTAACCCTAAAACTTAAACCCTAAACCCTAAGCCTTGAACTATAAACCCTAAACCGATAACATTAACCCTTAAACAGAAAACGTTAAAATTTAAACCAAAAAATACTAATAAAAAACCCTAAACTATAAACCTTAAACCTTAAACCCTTAATTGAAGATAAAAATTCCTAAGTCCTACCCCCAAAACACAGAACACTAAACCCCAAACCATATACCTTAAGCCAAAACATTAAACTCTAAAACTGAAACCCTAAACCCTCAACCCAGAACTTTAAACTGTAAACCCTTAACATGAATCCCTAAACCCAAAACGTTTAAATTTAAATAAAAAAAGACTACCAAAAAACCCTAAACCATCAACCTTAAACCTTAAACCCTTAATTGAAGAAAAAAAATCCTAGCTCCTAGCCCCTAAACACTGAACACTGAACCCCAAACCCTACACCTTAAGCCAAAACCGTAAACCCTAAAAATTAAACCCTCAATCCTCAACCCTTAATTTTAAACCCTAAACCCTTAACATTAACCCCTAAACCCAAATCATTAAAATTTAAACCAAAAAATACTAATAAAAAACCCTAAACTATAAATCTTAAACCTTAAACCCTTAATTGATGATAAAAAATCCTAAGTCCTAACCCCAAAACACAGAACACTGAACCCCAAACCATACACCTTAAGCCAAAACATTAAACCCTAAAACTTAAACCCTAAACCCTAAACCCTGAAATTTAAACCCTAAACCCTTAACATTAACCCCTAAACCCAAAACGTTAAAATTTAAACCAAAAAATACTAACAAAAAACCCTAAACTTTAAACCTTAAACCTTAAACCCTTAATTGAAGATAAAAAATCCTAAGTCCTAACCCCAAAACACAGAACACTGAACCCCAAACCCTACACCTTAAGGCAAAACCGTAAACCCTAAAACTTAAACCTTCAATCCTCAACCCTTAATTTTAAACCGTAAACCCTGAACATTAATCCCTTCACCCAAAACGTTAAAATTTAAACAAAAAAATAGTAGACAAAACCATTTACCATAAACCTTACCTTAAACCTTTAATTGTTGATAAAAAATCTTAATCCTTAATCCCTAAACACAGAACCAGTAACCCCGAACCCACAACCCTTAATTCTAAACCCTGAACCCTCAATCCTAAACCCACAACCCTGAACCCCAAATCTTAAACTCTAAATCCAAGATCCTAAAGCCTAGACCTTCAATGGTAAACTCTTAACACTAAACCTTAAATCACAAACTCTAAATCCTAACCCTTGAATCGTAAACAGTAAACCTTGTTCACTATACAATAAACCCAACACCTTCAGCCAAAACCTTTAACCCTAAAACTTAAACCCTAAACCCTAAACCTTGAACTATAAACCCTAAACCGATAACATTAACCCTTAAACACAAAACATTAAAATTTAAACCAAAAAATACTAATAAAAAACCCTAAACTATAAACCTTAAACCTTAAACCCTTAATTGAAGATAAAAATTCCTAAGTCCTACCTCCAAAACAAAGAACACTAAACCCCAAACCATATACCTTAAGCCAAAACATTAAACTCTAAAACTGAAACCCTAAACCCTCAACCCAGAACTTTAAACCGTAAACCCTTAACATGAATCCCTAAACCCAAAACGTTTAAATTTAAATAAAAAAAGACTACCAAAAAACCCTAAACCATCAACCTTAAACCTTAAACCCTTAATTGAAGAAAAAAAATCCTAGCTCCTAGCCCCTAAACACTGAACACTGAACCCCAAACCCTACACCTTAAGCCAAAACCGTAAACCCTAAAAATTAAACCCTCAATCCTCAACCCTTAATTTTAAACCCTAAACCCTTAACATTAACCCCTAAACCCAAATCATTAAAATTTAAACCAAAAAATACTAATAAAAAACCCTAAACTATAAATCTTAAACCTTAAACCCTTAATTGAAGATAAAAAATCCTAAGTCCTAACCCCAAAACACAGAACACTGAACCCCAAACCATACACCTTAAGCCAAAACATTAAACCCTAAAACTTAAACCCTAAACCCTAAACCCTGAAATTTAAACCCTAAACCCTTAACATTAACCCCTAAACCCAAAACGTTAAAATTTAAACCAAAAAATACTAACAAAAAACCCTAAACTTTAAACCTTAAACCTTAAACCCTTAATTGAAGATAAAAAATCCTAAGTCCTAACCCCAAAACACAGAACACTGAACCCCAAACCCTACACCTTAAGGCAAAACCGTAAACCCTAAAACTTAAACCTTCAATCCTCAACCCTTAATTTTAAACCGTAAACCCTGAACATTAATCCCTTCACCCAAAACGTTAAAATTTAAACAAAAAAATAGTAGACAAAACCATTTACCATAAACCTTACCTTAAACCTTTAATTGTTGATAAAAAATCTTAATCCTTAATCCCTAAACACAGAACCAGTAACCCCGAACCCACAACCCTTAATTCTAAACCCTGAACCCTCAATCCTAAACCCACAACCCTGAACCCCAAATCTTAAACTCTAAATCCAAGATCCTAAAGCCTAGACCTTCAATGGTAAACTCTTAACACTAAACCTTAAATCACAAACTCTAAATCCTAACCCTTGAATCGTAAACAGTAAACCTTGTTCACTATACAATAAACCCAACACCTTCAGCCAAAACCTTTAACCCTAAAACTTAAACCCTAAACCCTAAACCTTGAACTATAAACCCTAAACCGATAACATTAACCCTTAAACACAAAATGTTAAAATTTAAACCAAAAAATACTAATAAAAAACCCTAAACTATAAACCTTAAACCTTAAACCCTTAATTGAAGATAAAAATTCCTAAGTCCTACCCCCAAAACACAGAACACTAAACCCCAAACCATATACCTTAAGCCAAAACATTAAACTCTAAAACTGAAACCCTAAACCCTCAACCCAGAACTTTAAACCGTAAACCCTTAACATGAATCCCTAAACCCAAAACGTTTAAATTTAAATAAAAAAAGACTACCAAAAAACCCTAAACCATCAACCTTAAACCTTAAACCCTTAATTGAAGAAAAAAAATCCTAGCTCCTAGCCCCTAAACACTGAACACTGAACCCCAAACCCTACACCTTAAGCCAAAACCGTAAACCCTAAAAATTAAACCCTCAATCCTCAACCCTTAATTTTAAACCCTAAACCCTTAACATTAACCCCTAAACCCAAATCATTAAAATTTAAACCAAAAAATACTAATAAAAAACCCTAAACTATAAATCTTAAACCTTAAACCCTTAATTGAAGATAAAAAATCCTAAGTCCTAACCCCAAAACACAGAACACTGAACCCCAAACCATACACCTTAAGCCAAAACATTAAACCCTAAAACTTAAACCCTAAACCCTAAACCCTGAAATTTAAACCCTAAACCCTTAACATTAACCCCTAAACCCAAAACGTTAAAATTTAAACCAAAAAATACTAACAAAAAACCCTAAACTTTAAACCTTAAACCTTAAACCCTTAATTGAAGATAAAAAATCCTAAGTCCTAACCCCAAAACACAGAACACTGAACCCCAAACCCTACACCTTAAGCCAAAACCGTAAACCCTAAAACTTAAACCTTCAATCCTCAACCCTTAATTTTAAACCGTAAACCCTGAACATTAATCCCTTCACCCAAAACGTTAAAATTTAAACAAAAAAATAGTAGACAAAACCATTTACCATAAACCTTACCTTAAACCTTTAATTGTTGATAAAAAATCTTAATCCTTAATCCCTAAACACAGAACCAGTAACCCCGAACCCACAACCCTTAATTCTAAACCCTGAACCCTCAATCCTAAACCCACAACCCTGAACCCCAAATCTTAAACTCTAAATCCAAGATCCTAAAGCCTAGACCTTCAATGGTAAACTCTTAACACTAAACCTTAAATCACAAACTCTAAATCCTAACCCTTGAATCGTAAACAGTAAACCTTGTTCACTATACAATAAACCCAACACCTTCAGCCAAAACCTTTAACCCTAAAACTTAAACCCTAAACCCTAAACCTTGAACTATAAACCCTAAACCGATAACATTAACCCTTAAACACAAAACATTAAAATTTAAACCAAAAAATACTAATAAAAAACCCTAAACTATAAACCTTAAACCTTAAACCCTTAATTGAAGATAAAAATTCCTAAGTCCTACCTCCAAAACACAGAACACTAAACCCCAAACCATATACCTTAAGCCAAAACATTAAACTCTAAAACTGAAACCCTAAACCCTCAACCCAGAACTTTAAACCGTAAACCCTTAACATGAATCCCTAAACCCAAAACGTTTAAATTTAAATAAAAAAAGACTACCAAAAAACCCTAAACCATCAACCTTAAACCTTAAACCCTTAATTGAAGAAAAAAAATCCTAGCTCCTAGCCCCTAAACACTGAACACTGAACCCCAAACCCTACACCTTAAGCCAAAACCGTAAACCCTAAAAATTAAACCCTCAATCCTCAACCCTTAATTTTAAACCCTAAACCCTTAACATTAACCCCTAAACCCAAATCATTAAAATTTAAACCAAAAAATACTAATAAAAAACCCTAAACTATAAATCTTAAACCTTAAACCCTTAATTGAAGATAAAAAATCCTAAGTCCTAACCCCAAAACACAGAACACTGAACCCCAAACCATACACCTTAAGCCAAAACATTAAACCCTAAAACTTAAACCCTAAACCCTAAACCCTGAAATTTAAACCCTAAACCCTTAACATTAACCCCTAAACCCAAAACGTTAAAATTTAAACCAAAAAATACTAACAAAAAACCCTAAACTTTAAACCTTAAACCTTAAACCCTTAATTGAAGATAAAAAATCCTAAGTCCTAACCCCAAAACACAGAACACTGAACCCCAAACCCTACACCTTAAGCCAAAACCGTAAACCCTAAAACTTAAACCTTCAATCCTCAACCCTTAATTTTAAACCGTAAACCCTGAACATTAATCCCTTCACCCAAAACGTTAAAATTTAAACAAAAAAATAGTAGACAAAACCATTTACCATAAACCTTACCTTAAACCTTTAATTGTTGATAAAAAATCTTAATCCTTAATCCCTAAACACAGAACCAGTAACCCCGAACCCACAACCCTTAATTCTAAACCCTGAACCCTCAATCCTAAACCCACAACCCTGAACCCCAAATCTTAAACTCTAAATCCAAGATCCTAAAGCCTAGACCTTCAATGGTAAACTCTTAACACTAAACCTTAAATCACAAACTCTAAATCCTAACCCTTGAATCGTAAACAGTAAACCTTGTTCACTATACAATAAACCCAACACCTTCAGCCAAAACCTTTAACCCTAAAACTTAAACCCTAAACCCTAAACCTTGAACTATAAACCCTAAACCGATAACATTAACCCTTAAACACAAAACATTAAAATTTAAACCAAAAAATACTAATAAAAAACCCTAAACTATAAACCTTAAACCTTAAACCCTTAATTGAAGATAAAAATTCCTAAGTCCTACCTCCAAAACACAGAACACTAAACCCCAAACCATATACCTTAAGCCAAAACATTAAACTCTAAAACTGAAACCCTAAACCCTCAACCCAGAACTTTAAACCGTAAACCCTTAACATGAATCCCTAAACCCAAAACGTTTAAATTTAAATAAAAAAAGACTACCAAAAAACCCTAAACCATCAACCTTAAACCTTAAACCCTTAATTGAAGAAAAAAAATCCTAGCTCCTAGCCCCTAAACACTGAACACTGAACCCCAAACCCTACACCTTAAGCCAAAACCGTAAACCCTAAAAATTAAACCCTCAATCCTCAACCCTTAATTTTAAACCCTAAACCCTTAACATTAACCCCTAAACCCAAATCATTAAAATTTAAACCAAAAAATACTAATAAAAAACCCTAAACTATAAATCTTAAACCTTCAACCCTTAATTGAAGATAAAAAATCCTAAGTCCTAACCCCAAAACACAGAACACTGAACCCCAAACCATACACCTTAAGCCAAAACATTAAACCCTAAAACTTAAACCCTAAACCCTAAACCCTGAAATTTAAACCCTAAACCCTTAACATTAACCCCTAAACCCAAAACGTTAAAATTTAAACCAAAAAATACTAACAAAAAACCCTAAACTTTAAACCTTAAACCTTAAACCCTTAATTGAAGATAAAAAATCCTAAGTCCTAACCCCAAAACACAGAACACTGAACCCCAAACCCTACACCTTAAGCCAAAACCGTAAACCCTAAAACTTAAACCTTCAATCCTCAACCCTTAATTTTAAACCGTAAACCCTGAACATTAATCCCTTCACCCAAAACGTTAAAATTTAAACAAAAAAATAGTAGACAAAACCATTTACCATAAACCTTACCTTAAACCTTTAATTGTTGATAAAAAATCTTAATCCTTAATCCCTAACCCCGAACCCACAACCCTTAACTCTAAACCCTGAACCCTCAATCCTAAACCCACAACCCTGAACCCCAAATCTTAAACTCTAAATCCAAGATCCTAAAGCCTAGACCTTCAATGGTAAACTCTTAACACTAAACCTTAAATCACAAACTCTAAATCCTAACCCTTGAATCGTAAACAGTAAACCTTGTTCACTATACAATAAACCCAACACCTTCAGCCAAAACCTTTAACCCTAAAACTTAAACCCTAAACCCTAAACCTTGAACTATAAACCCTAAACCGATAACATTAACCCTTAAACACAAAATGTTAAAATTTAAACCAAAAAATACTAATAAAAAACCCTAAACTATAAACCTTAAACCTTAAACCCTTAATTGAAGATAAAAATTCCTAAGTCCTACCCCCAAAACACAGAACACTAAACCCCAAACCATATACCTTAAGCCAAAACATTAAACTCTAAAACTGAAACCCTAAACCCTCAACCCAGAACTTTAAACCGTAAACCCTTAACATGAATCCCTAAACCCAAAACGTTTAAATTTAAATAAAAAAAGACTACCAAAAAACCCTAAACCATCAACCTTAAACCTTAAACCCTTAATTGAAGAAAAAAAATCCTAGCTCCTAGCCCCTAAACACTGAACACTGAACCCCAAACCCTACACCTTAAGCCAAAACCGTAAACCCTAAAAATTAAACCCTCAATCCTCAACCCTTAATTTTAAACCCTAAACCCTTAACATTAACCCCTAAACCCAAATCATTAAAATTTAAACCAAAAAATACTAATAAAAAACCCTAAACTATAAATCTTAAACCTTAAACCCTTAATTGAAGATAAAAAATCCTAAGTCCTAACCCCAAAACACAGAACACTGAACCCCAAACCATACACCTTAAGCCAAAACATTAAACCCTAAAACTTAAACCCTAAACCCTAAACCCTGAAATTTAAACCCTAAACCCTTAACATTAACCCCTAAACCCAAAACGTTAAAATTTAAACCAAAAAATACTAACAAAAAACCCTAAACTTTAAACCTTAAACCTTAAACCCTTAATTGAAGATAAAAAATCCTAAGTCCTAACCCCAAAACACAGAACACTGAACCCCAAACCCTACACCTTAAGCCAAAACCGTAAACCCTAAAACTTAAACCTTCAATCCTCAACCCTTAATTTTAAACCGTAAACCCTGAACATTAATCCCTTCACCCAAAACGTTAAAATTTAAACAAAAAAATAGTAGACAAAACCATTTACCATAAACCTTACCTTAAACCTTTAATTGTTGATAAAAAATCTTAATCCTTAATCCCTAAACACAGAACCAGTAACCCCGAACCCACAACCCTTAATTCTAAACCCTGAACCCTCAATCCTAAACCCACAACCCTGAACCCCAAATCTTAAACTCTAAATCCAAGATCCTAAAGCCTAGACCTTCAATGGTAAACTCTTAACACTAAACCTTAAATCACAAACTCTAAATCCTAACCCTTGAATCGTAAACAGTAAACCTTGTTCACTATACAATAAACCCAACACCTTCAGCCAAAACCTTTAACCCTAAAACTTAAACCCTAAACCCTAAACCTTGAACTATAAACCCTAAACCGATAACATTAACCCTTAAACACAAAACATTAAAATTTAAACCAAAAAATACTAATAAAAAACCCTAAACTATAAACCTTAAACCTTAAACCCTTAATTGAAGATAAAAATTCCTAAGTCCTACCTCCAAAACACAGAACACTAAACCCCAAACCATATACCTTAAGCCAAAACATTAAACTCTAAAACTGAAACCCTAAACCCTCAACCCAGAACTTTAAACCGTAAACCCTTAACATGAATCCCTAAACCCAAAACGTTTAAATTTAAATAAAAAAAGACTACCAAAAAACCCTAAACCATCAACCTTAAACCTTAAACCCTTAATTGAAGAAAAAAAATCCTAGCTCCTAGCCCCTAAACACTGAACACTGAACCCCAAACCCTACACCTTAAGCCAAAACCGTAAACCCTAAAAATTAAACCCTCAATCCTCAACCCTTAATTTTAAACCCTAAACCCTTAACATTAACCCCTAAACCCAAATCATTAAAATTTAAACCAAAAAATACTAATAAAAAACCCTAAACTATAAATCTTAAACCTTCAACCCTTAATTGAAGATAAAAAATCCTAAGTCCTAACCCCAAAACACAGAACACTGAACCCCAAACCATACACCTTAAGCCAAAACATTAAACCCTAAAACTTAAACCCTAAACCCTAAACCCTGAAATTTAAACCCTAAACCCTTAACATTAACCCCTAAACCCAAAACGTTAAAATTTAAACCAAAAAATACTAACAAAAAACCCTAAACTTTAAACCTTAAACCTTAAACCCTTAATTGAAGATAAAAAATCCTAAGTCCTAACCCCAAAACACAGAACACTGAACCCCAAACCCTACACCTTAAGCCAAAACCGTAAACCCTAAAACTTAAACCTTCAATCCTCAACCCTTAATTTTAAACCGTAAACCCTGAACATTAATCCCTTCACCCAAAACGTTAAAATTTAAACAAAAAAATAGTAGACAAAACCATTTACCATAAACCTTACCTTAAACCTTTAATTGTTGATAAAAAATCTTAATCCTTAATCCCTAACCCCGAACCCACAACCCTTAACTCTAAACCCTGAACCCTCAATCCTAAACCCACAACCCTGAACCCCAAATCTTAAACTCTAAATCCAAGATCCTAAAGCCTAGACCTTCAATGGTAAACTCTTAACACTAAACCTTAAATCACAAACTCTAAATCCTAACCCTTGAATCGTAAACAGTAAACCTTGTTCACTATACAATAAACCCAACACCTTCAGCCAAAACCTTTAACCCTAAAACTTAAACCCTAAACCCTAAACCTTGAACTATAAACCCTAAACCGATAACATTAACCCTTAAACACAAAATGTTAAAATTTAAACCAAAAAATACTAATAAAAAACCCTAAACTATAAACCTTAAACCTTAAACCCTTAATTGAAGATAAAAATTCCTAAGTCCTACCCCCAAAACACAGAACACTAAACCCCAAACCATATACCTTAAGCCAAAACATTAAACTCTAAAACTGAAACCCTAAACCCTCAACCCAGAACTTTAAACCGTAAACCCTTAACATGAATCCCTAAACCCAAAACGTTTAAATTTAAATAAAAAAAGACTACCAAAAAACCCTAAACCATCAACCTTAAACCTTAAACCCTTAATTGAAGAAAAAAAATCCTAGCTCCTAGCCCCTAAACACTGAACACTGAACCCCAAACCCTACACCTTAAGCCAAAACCGTAAACCCTAAAAATTAAACCCTCAATCCTCAACCCTTAATTTTAAACCCTAAACCCTTAACATTAACCCCTAAACCCAAATCATTAAAATTTAAACCAAAAAATACTAATAAAAAACCCTAAACTATAAATCTTAAACCTTAAACCCTTAATTGAAGATAAAAAATCCTAAGTCCTAACCCCAAAACACAGAACACTGAACCCCAAACCATACACCTTAAGCCAAAACATTAAACCCTAAAACTTAAACCCTAAACCCTAAACCCTGAAATTTAAACCCTAAACCCTTAACATTAACCCCTAAACCCAAAACGTTAAAATTTAAACCAAAAAATACTAACAAAAAACCCTAAACTTTAAACCTTAAACCTTAAACCCTTAATTGAAGATAAAAAATCCTAAGTCCTAACCCCAAAACACAGAACACTGAACCCCAAACCCTACACCTTAAGCCAAAACCGTAAACCCTAAAACTTAAACCTTCAATCCTCAACCCTTAATTTTAAACCGTAAACCCTGAACATTAATCCCTTCACCCAAAACGTTAAAATTTAAACAAAAAAATAGTAGACAAAACCATTTACCATAAACCTTACCTTAAACCTTTAATTGTTGATAAAAAATCTTAATCCTTAATCCCTAAACACAGAACCAGTAACCCCGAACCCACAACCCTTAATTCTAAACCCTGAACCCTCAATCCTAAACCCACAACCCTGAACCCCAAATCTTAAACTCTAAATCCAAGATCCTAAAGCCTAGACCTTCAATGGTAAACTCTTAACACTAAACCTTAAATCACAAACTCTAAATCCTAACCCTTGAATCGTAAACAGTAAACCTTGTTCACTATACAATAAACCCAACACCTTCAGCCAAAACCTTTAACCCTAAAACTTAAACCCTAAACCCTAAACCTTGAACTATAAACCCTAAACCGATAACATTAACCCTTAAACACAAAACATTAAAATTTAAACCAAAAAATACTAATAAAAAACCCTAAACTATAAACCTTAAACCTTAAACCCTTAATTGAAGATAAAAATTCCTAAGTCCTACCTCCAAAACACAGAACACTAAACCCCAAACCATATACCTTAAGCCAAAACATTAAACTCTAAAACTGAAACCCTAAACCCTCAACCCAGAACTTTAAACCGTAAACCCTTAACATGAATCCCTAAACCCAAAACGTTTAAATTTAAATAAAAAAAGACTACCAAAAAACCCTAAACCATCAACCTTAAACCTTAAACCCTTAATTGAAGAAAAAAAATCCTAGCTCCTAGCCCCTAAACACTGAACACTGAACCCCAAACCCTACACCTTAAGCCAAAACCGTAAACCCTAAAAATTAAACCCTCAATCCTCAACCCTTAATTTTAAACCCTAAACCCTTAACATTAACCCCTAAACCCAAATCATTAAAATTTAAACCAAAAAATACTAATAAAAAACCCTAAACTATAAATCTTAAACCTTCAACCCTTAATTGAAGATAAAAAATCCTAAGTCCTAACCCCAAAACACAGAACACTGAACCCCAAACCATACACCTTAAGCCAAAACATTAAACCCTAAAACTTAAACCCTAAACCCTAAACCCTGAAATTTAAACCCTAAACCCTTAACATTAACCCCTAAACCCAAAACGTTAAAATTTAAACCAAAAAATACTAACAAAAAACCCTAAACTTTAAACCTTAAACCTTAAACCCTTAATTGAAGATAAAAAATCCTAAGTCCTAACCCCAAAACACAGAACACTGAACCCCAAACCCTACACCTTAAGCCAAAACCGTAAACCCTAAAACTTAAACCTTCAATCCTCAACCCTTAATTTTAAACCGTAAACCCTGAACATTAATCCCTTCACCCAAAACGTTAAAATTTAAACAAAAAAATAGTAGACAAAACCATTTACCATAAACCTTACCTTAAACCTTTAATTGTTGATAAAAAATCTTAATCCTTAATCCCTAACCCCGAACCCACAACCCTTAACTCTAAACCCTGAACCCTCAATCCTAAACCCACAACCCTGAACCCCAAATCTTAAACTCTAAATCCAAGATCCTAAAGCCTAGACCTTCAATGGTAAACTCTTAACACTAAACCTTAAATCACAAACTCTAAATCCTAACCCTTGAATCGTAAACAGTAAACCTTGTTCACTATACAATAAACCCAACACCTTCAGCCAAAACCTTTAACCCTAAAACTTAAACCCTAAACCCTAAACCTTGAACTATAAACCCTAAACCGATAACATTAACCCTTAAACACAAAATGTTAAAATTTAAACCAAAAAATACTAATAAAAAACCCTAAACTATAAACCTTAAACCTTAAACCCTTAATTGAAGATAAAAATTCCTAAGTCCTACCCCCAAAACACAGAACACTAAACCCCAAACCATATACCTTAAGCCAAAACATTAAACTCTAAAACTGAAACCCTAAACCCTCAACCCAGAACTTTAAACCGTAAACCCTTAACATGAATCCCTAAACCCAAAACGTTTAAATTTAAATAAAAAAAGACTACCAAAAAACCCTAAACCATCAACCTTAAACCTTAAACCCTTAATTGAAGAAAAAAAATCCTAGCTCCTAGCCCCTAAACACTGAACACTGAACCCCAAACCCTACACCTTAAGCCAAAACCGTAAACCCTAAAAATTAAACCCTCAATCCTCAACCCTTAATTTTAAACCCTAAACCCTTAACATTAACCCCTAAACCCAAATCATTAAAATTTAAACCAAAAAATACTAATAAAAAACCCTAAATTATAAATCTTAAACCTTAAACCCTTAATTGAAGATAAAAAATCCTAAGTCCTAACCCCAAAACACAGAACACTGAACCCCAAACCATACACCTTAAGCCAAAACATTAAACCCTAAAACTTAAACCCTAAACCCTAAACCCTGAAATTTAAACCCTAAACCCTTAACATTAACCCCTAAACCCAAAACGTTAAAATTTAAACCAAAAAATACTAACAAAAAACCCTAAACTTTAAACCTTAAACCTTAAACCCTTAATTGAAGATAAAAAATCCTAAGTCCTAACCCCAAAACACAGAACACTGAACCCCAAACCCTACACCTTAAGCCAAAACCGTAAACCCTAAAACTTAAACCTTCAATCCTCAACCCTTAATTTTAAACCGTAAACCCTGAACATTAATCCCTTCACCCAAAACGTTAAAATTTAAACAAAAAAATAGTAGACAAAACCATTTACCATAAACCTTACCTTAAACCTTTAATTGTTGATAAAAAATCTTAATCCTTAATCCCTAAACACAGAACCAGTAACCCCGAACCCACAACCCTTAACTCTAAACCCTGAACCCTCAATCCTAAACCCACAACCCTGAACCCCAAATCTTAAACTCTAAATCCAAGATCCTAAAGCCTAGACCTTCAATGGTAAACTCTTAACACTAAACCTTAAATCACAAACTCTAAATCCTAACCATTGAATCGTAAACAGTAAACCTTGTTCACTATACAATAAACCCAACACCTTCAACCAAAACCTTTAACCCTAAAACTTAAACCCTAAACCCTAAGCCTTGAACTATAAACCCTAAACCGATAACATTAACCCTTAAACAGAAAACGTTAAAATTTAAACCAAAAAACACTAATAAAAAACCCTAAACTATAAACCATAAACCTTAAACCCTTAATTGAAGATAAAAATTCCTAAGTCCTACCCCCAAAACACAGAACACTAAACCCCAAACCATATACCTTAAGCCAAAACATTAAACTCTAAAACTGAAACCCTAAACCCTCAACCCAGAACTTTAAACTGTAAACCCTTAACATGAATCCCTAAACCCAAAACGTTTAAATTTAAATAAAAAAAGACTACCAAAAAACCCTAAACCATCAACCTTAAACCTTAAACCCTTAATTGAAGAAAAAAAATCCTAGCTCCTAGCCCCTAAACACTGAACACTGAACCCCAAACCCTACACCTTAAGCCAAAACCGTAAACCCTAAAAATTAAACCCTCAATCCTCAACCCTTAATTTTAAACCTTAAACCCTTAACATTAACCCCTAAACCCAAATCATTAAAATTTAAACCAAAAAATACTAATAAAAAACCCTAAACTATAAATCTTAAACCTTAAACCCTTAATTGATGATAAAAAATCCTAAGTCCTAACCCCAAAACACAGAACACTGAACCCCAAACCATACACCTTAAGCCAAAACATTAAACCCTAAAACTTAAACCCTAAACCCTAAACCCTGAAATTTAAACCCTAAACCCTTAACATTAACCCCTAAACCCAAAACGTTAAAATTTAGACCAAAAAATACTAACAAAAAACCCTAAACTTTAAACCTTAAACCTTAAACCCTTAATTGAAGATAAAAAATCCTAAGTCCTAACCCCAAAACACAGAACACTGAACCCCAAACCCTACACCTTAAGGCAAAACCGTAAACCCTAAAACTTAAACCTTCAATCCTCAACCCTTAATTTTAAACCGTAAACCCTGAACATTAATCCCTTCACCCAAAACGTTAAAATTTAAACAAAAAAATAGTAGACAAAACCATTTACCATAAACCTTACCTTAAACCTTTAATTGTTGATAAAAAATCTTAATCCTTAATCCCTAAACACAGAACCAGTAACCCCGAACCCACAACCCTTAACTCTAAACCCTGAACCCTCAATCCTAAACCCACAACCCTGAACCCCAAATCTTAAACTCTAAATCCAAGATCCTAAAGCCTAGACCTTCAATGGTAAATTCTTAACACTAAACCTTAAATCACAAACTCTAAATCCTAACCCTTGAATCTTAAACAGTAAACCTTGTTCACTATACAATAAACCCAACACCTTCAGCCAAAACCTTTAACCCTAAAACTTAAACCCTAAACCCTAAACCTTGAACTATAAATCCTAAACCGATAACATTAACCCTTAAACACAAAACATTAAAATTTAAACCAAAAAATACTAATAAAAAACCCTAAACTATAAACCTTAAACCTTAAACCCTTAATTGAAGATAAAAATTCCTAAGTCCTACCCCCAAAACACAGAACACTAAACCCCAAACCATATACCTTAAGCCAAAACATTAAACTCTAAAACTGAAACCCTAAACCCTCAACCCAGAACTTTAAACCGTAAACCCTTAACATGAATCCCTAAACCCAAAACGTTTAAATTTAAATAAAAAAAGACTACCAAAAAACCCTAAACCATCAACCTTAAACCTTAAACCCATAATTGAAGAAAAAAAATCCTAGCTCCTAGCCCCTAAACACTGAACACTGAACCCCAAACCCTACACCTTAAGCCAAAACCGTAAACCCTAAAAATTAAACCCTCAATCCTCAACCCTTAATTTTAAACCCTAAACCCTTAACATTAACCCCTAAACCCAAATCATTAAAATTTAAACCAAAAAATACTAATAAAAAACCCTAAACTATAAATCTTAAACCTTAAACCCTTAATTGAAGATAAAAAATCCTAAGTCCTAACCACAAAACACAGAACACTGAACCCCAAACCATACACCTTAAGCCAAAACATTAAACCCTAAAACTTAAACCCTAAACCCTAAACCCTGAAATTTAAACCCTAAACCCTTAACATTAACCCCTAAACCCAAAACGTTAAAATTTAAACCAAAAAATACTAACAAAAAACCCTAAACTTTAAACCTTAAACCTTAAACCCTTAATTGAAGATAAAAAATCCTAAGTCCTAACCCCAAAACACAGAACACTAAACCCCAAACCCTACACCTTAAGCCAAAACCGTAAACCCTAAAACTTAAACCTTCAATCCTCAACCCTTAATTTTAAACCGTAAACCCTGAACATTAATCCCTTCACCCAAAACGTTAAAATTTAAACAAAAAAATAGTAGACAAAACCATTTACCATAAATCTTACCTTAAACCTTTAATTGTTGATAAAAAATCTTAATCCTTAATCCCTAAACACAGAACCAGTAACCCCGAACCCACAACCCTTAACTCTAAACCCTGAACCCTCAATCCTAAACCCACAACCCTGAACCCCAAATCTTAAACTCTAAATCCAAGATCCTAAAGCCTAGACCTTCAATGGTAAACTCTTAACACTAAACCTTAAATCACAAACTCTAAATCCTAACCCTTGAATCGTAAACAGTAAACCTTGTTCACTATACAATAAACCCAACACCTTCAGCCAAAACCTTTAACCCTAAAACTTAAACCCTAAACCCTAAACCTTGAACTATAAACCCTAAACCGATAACATTAACCCTTAAACACAAAATGTTAAAATTTAAACCAAAAAATACTAATAAAAAACCCTAAACTATAAACCTTAAACCTTAAACCCTTAATTGAAGATAAAAATTCCTAAGTCCTACCCCCAAAACACAGAACACTAAACCCCAAACCATATTCCTTAAGCCAAAACATTAAACTCTAAAACTGAAACCCTAAACCCTCAACCCAGAACTTTAAACCGTAAACCCTTAACATGAATCCCTAAACCCAAAACGTTTAAATTTAAATAAAAAAAGACTACCAAAAAACCCTAAACCATCAACCTTAAACCTTAAACCCTTAATTGAAGAAAAAAAATCCTAGCTCCTAGCCCCTAAACACTGAACACTGAACCCCAAACCCTACACCTTAAGCCAAAACCGTAAACCCTAAAAATTAAACCCTCAATCCTCAACCCTTAATTTTAAACCCTAAACCCTTAACATTAACCCCTAAACCCAAATCATTAAAATTTAAACCAAAAAATACTAATAAAAAACCCTAAACTATAAATCTTAAACCTTAAACCCTTAATTGATGATAAAAAATCCTAAGTCCTAACCCCAAAACACAGAACACTGAACCCCAAACCATACACCTTAAGCCAAAACATTAAACCCTAAAACTTAAACCCTAAACCCTAAACCCTGAAATTTAAACCCTAAACCCTTAACATTAACCCCTAAACCCAAAACGTTAAAATTTAAACCAAAAAATACTAACAAAAAACCCTAAACTTTAAACCTTAAACCTTAAACCCTTAATTGAAGATAAAAAATCCTAAGTCCTAACCCCAAAACACAGAACACTGAACCCCAAACCCTACACCTTAAGGCAAAACCGTAAACCCTAAAACTTAAACCTTCAATCCTCAACCCTTAATTTTAAACCGTAAACCCTGAACATTAATCCCTTCACCCAAAACGTTAAAATTTAAACAAAAAAATAGTAGACAAAACCATTTACCATAAACCTTACCTTAAACCTTTAATTGTTGATAAAAAATCTTAATCCTTAATCCCTAAACACAGAACCAGTAACCCCGAACTCACAACCCTTAATTCTAAACCCTGAACCCTCAATCCTAAACCCACAACCCTGAACCCCAAATCTTAAACTCTAAATCCAAGATCCTAAAGCCTAGACCTTCAATGGTAAACTCTTAACACTAAACCTTAAATCACAAACTCTAAATCCTAACCCTTGAATCGTAAACAGTAAACCTTGTTCACTATACAATAAACCCAACACCTTCAGCCAAAACCTTAAACCCTAAAACTTAAACCCTAAACCCTAAACCTTGAACTATAAACCCTAAACCGATAACATTAACCCTTAAACACAAAACATTAAAATTTAAACCAAAAAATACTAATAAAAAACCCTAAACTATAAACCTTAAACCTTAAACCCTTAATTGAAGATAAAAATTCCTAAGTCCTACCCCCAAAACACAGAACACTAAACCCCAAACCATATACCTTAAGCCAAAACATTAAACTCTAAAACTGAAACCTTAAACCCTCAACCCAGAACTTTAAACCGTAAACCCTTAACATGAATCCCTAAACCCAAAACGTTTAAATTTAAATAAAAAAAGACTACCAAAAAACCCTAAACCATCAACCTTAAACCTTAAACCCTTAATTGAAGAAAAAAAATCCTAGCTCCTAGCCCCTAAACACTGAACACAGAACCCCAAACCCTACACCTTAAGCCAAAACCGTAAACCCTAAAAATTAAACCCTCAATCCTCAACCCTTAATTTTAAACCCTAAACCCTTAACATTAACCCCTAAACCCAAATCATTAAAATTTAAACCAAAAAATACTAATAAAAAACCCTAAACTATAAATCTTAAACCTTAAACCCTTAATTGAAGATAAAAAATCCTAAGTCCTAACCACAAAACACAGAACACTGAACCCCAAACCATACACCTTAAGCCAAAACATTAAACCCTAAAACTTAAACCCTAAACCCTAAACCCTGAAATTTAAACCCTAAACCCTTAACATTAACCCCTAAACCCAAAACGTTAAAATTTAAACCAAAAAATACTAACAAAAAACCCTAAACTTTAAACCTTAAACCTTAAACCCTTAATTGAAGATAAAAAATCCTAAGTCCTAACCCCAAAACACAGAACACTAAACCCCAAACCCTACACCTTAAGCCAAAACCGTAAACCCTAAAACTTAAACCTTCAATCCTCAACCCTTAATTTTAAACCGTAAACCCTGAACATTAATCCCTTCACCCAAAACGTTAAAATTTAAACAAAAAAATAGTAGACAAAACCATTTACCATAAATCTTACCTTAAACCTTTAATTGTTGATAAAAAATCTTAATCCTTAATCCCTAAACACAGAACCAGTAACCCCGAACCCACAACCCTTAACTCTAAACCCTGAACCCTCAATCCTAAACCCACAACCCTGAACCCCAAATCTTAAACTCTAAATCCAAGATCCTAAAGCCTAGACCTTCAATGGTAAACTCTTAACACTAAACCTTAAATCACAAACTCTAAATCCTAACCCTTGAATCGTAAACAGTAAACCTTGTTCACTATACAATAAACCCAACACCTTCAGCCAAAACCTTTAACCCTAAAACTTAAACCCTAAACCCTAAACCTTGAACTATAAACCCTAAACCGATAACATTAACCCTTAAACACAAAATGTTAAAATTTAAACCAAAAAATACTAATAAAAAACCCTAAACTATAAACCTTAAACCTTAAACCCTTAATTGAAGATAAAAATTCCTAAGTCCTACCCCCAAAACACAGAACACTAAACCCCAAACCATATTCCTTAAGCCAAAACATTAAACTCTAAAACTGAAACCCTAAACCCTCAACCCAGAACTTTAAACCGTAAACCCTTAACATGAATCCCTAAACCCAAAACGTTTAAATTTAAATAAAAAAAGACTACCAAAAAACCCTAAACCATCAACCTTAAACCTTAAACCCTTAATTGAAGATAAAAAATCCTAGCTCCTAGCCCCTAAACACTGAACACTGAACCCCAAACCCTACACCTTAAGCCAAAACCGGAAACCCTAAAAATTAAACCCTCAATCCTCAACCCTTAATTTTAAACCCTAAACCCTTAACATTAACCCCTAAACCCAAATCATTAAAATTTAAACCAAAAAATACTAATAAAAAACCCTAAACTATAAATCTTAAACCTTAAACCCTTAATTGAAGATAAAAAATCCTAAGTCCTAACCCCAAAACACAGAACACTGAACCCCAAACCATACACCTTAAGCCAAAACATTAAACCATAAAACTTAAACCCTAAACCCTAAACCCTGAAATTTAAACCCTAAACCCTTAACATTAACCCCTAAACCCAAAACGTTAAAATTTAGACCAAAAAATACTAACAAAAAACCCTAAAATTTAAACCTTAAACCTTAAACCCTTAATTGAAGATAAAAAATCCTAAGTCCTAACCCCAAAACACAGAACACTGAACCCCAAACCCTACACCTTAAGCCAAAACCGTATACCCTAAAACTTAAACCTTCAATCCTCAACCCTTAATTTTAAACCGTAAACCCTGAACATTAATACCTTCACCCAAAACGTTAAAATTTAAACAAAAAAATAGTAGACAAAACCATTTACCATAAACCTTACCTTAAACCTTTAATTGTTGATAAAAAATCTTAATCCTTAATCCCTAAACACAGAACCAGTAACCCCGAACCCACAACCCTTAACTCTAAACCCTGAACCCTCAATCCTAAACCCACAACCCTGAACCCCAAATCTTAAACTCTAAATCCAAGATCCTAAAGCCTAGACCTTCAATGGTAAATTCTTAACACTAAACCTTAAATCACAAACTCTAAATCCTAACCCTTGAATCTTAAACAGTAAACCTTGTTCACTATACAATAAACCCAACACCTTCAGCCAAAACCTTTAACCCTAAAACTTAAACCCTAAACCCTAAACCTTGAACTATAAATCCTAAACCGATAACATTAACCCTTAAACACAAAACATTAAAATTTAAACCAAAAAATACTAATAAAAAACCCTAAACTATAAACCTTAAACCTTAAACCCTTAATTGAAGATAAAAATTCCTAAGTCCTACCCCCAAAACACAGAACACTAAACCCCAAACCATATACCTTAAGCCAAAACATTAAACTCTAAAACTGAAACCCTAAACCCTCAACCCAGAACTTTAAACCGTAAACCCTTAACATGAATCCCTAAACCCAAAACGTTTAAATTTAAATAAAAAAAGACTACCAAAAAACCCTAAACCATCAACCTTAAACCTTAAACCCTTAATTGAAGAAAAAAAATCCTAGCTCCTAGCCCCTAAACACTGAACACTGAACCCCAAACCCTACACCTTAAGCCAAAACCGTAAACCCTAAAAATTAAACCCTCAATCCTCAACCCTTAATTTTAAACCCTAAACCCTTAACATTAACCCCTAAACCCAAATCATTAAAATTTAAACCAAAAAATACTAATAAAAAACCCTAAACTATAAATCTTAAACCTTAAACCCTTAATTGAAGATAAAAAATCCTAAGTCCTAACCCCAAAACACAGAACACTGAACCCCAAACCATACACCTTAAGCCAAAACATTAAACCCTAAACCCTAAACCCTGAAATTTAAACCCTAAACCCTTAACATTAACCCCTAAACCCAAAACGTTAAAATTTAAACCAAAAAATACTAACAAAAAACCCTAAACTTTAAACCTTAAACCTTAAACCCTTAATTGAAGATAAAAAATCCTAAGTCCTAACCCCAAAACACAGAACACTGAACCCCAAACCCTACACCTTAAGCCAAAACCGTAAACCCTAAAACTTAAACCTTCAATCCTCAACCCTTAATTTTAAACCGTAAACCCTGAACATTAATCCCTTCACCCAAAACGTTAAAATTTAAACAAAAAAATAGTAGACAAAACCATTTACCATAAACCTTACCTTAAACCTTTAATTGTTGATAAAAAATCTTAATCCTTAATCCCTAACCCCGAACCCACAACCCTTAACTCTAAACCCTTAACCCTCAATCCTAAACCCACAACCCTGAACCCCAAATCTTGAACTCTAAATCCAAGATCCTAAAGCCTAGACCTTCAATGGTAAACTCTTAACACTAAACCTTAAATCACAAACTCTAAATCCTAACCCTTGAATCGTAAACAGTAAACCTTGTTCACTATACAATAAACCCAACACCTTCAGCCAAAACCTTTAACCCTAAAACTTAAACCCTAAACCCTAAACCTTGAACTATAAACCCTAAACCGATAACATTAACCCTTAAACACAAAATGTTAAAATTTAAACCAAAAAATACTAATAAAAAACCCTAAACTATAAACCTTAAACCTTAAACCCTTAATTGAAGATAAAAATTCCTAAGTCCTACCCCCAAAACACAGAACACTAAACCCCAAACCATATACCTTAAGCCAAAACATTAAACTCTAAAACTGAAACCCTAAACCCTCAACCCAGAACTTTAAACCGTAAACCCTTAACATGAATCCCTAAACCCAAAACGTTTAAATTTAAATAAAAAAAGACTACCAAAAAACCCTAAACCATCAACCTTAAACCTTAAACCCTTAATTGAAGATAAAAAATCCTAAGTCCTAACCCCAAAACACAGAACACTGAACCCCAAACCCTACACCTTAAGCCAAAACCGTCAACCCTAAAACTTAAACCTTCAATCCTCAACCCTTAATTTTAAACCGTAAACCCTGAACATTAATCCCTTCACCCAAAACGTTAAAATTTAAACAAAAAAATAGTAGACAAAACCATTTACCATAAACCTTACCTTAAACCTTTAATTGTTGATAAAAAATCTTAATCCTTAATCCCTAAACACAGAACCAGTAACCCCGAACCCACAACCCTTAACTCTAAACCCTGAACCCTCAATCCTAAACCCACAACCCTGAACCCCAAATCTTAAACTCTAAATCCAAGATCCTAAAGCCTAGACCTTCAATGGTAAACTCTTAACACTAAACCTTAAATCACAAACTCTAAATCCTAACCCTTGAATCGTAAACAGTAAACCTTGTTCACTATACAATAAACCCAACACCTTCAGCCAAAACCTTTAACCCTAAAACTTAAACCCTAAACCCTAAACCTTGAACTATAAACCCTAAACCGATAACATTAACCCTTAAACACAAAACATTAAAATTTAAACCAAAAAATACTAATAAAAAACCCTAAACTATAAACCTTAAACCTTAAACCCTTAAATGAAGATAAAAATTCCTAAGTCCTACCCCCAAAACACAGAACACTAAACCCCAAACCATATACCTTAAGCCAAAACATTAAACTCTAAAACTGAAACCCTAAACCCTCAACCCAGAACTTTAAACCGTAAACCCTTAACATAAATCCCTAAACCCAAAACGTTTAAATTTAAATAAAAAAAGACTACCAAAAAACCCTAAACCATCAACCTTAAACCTTAAACCCTTAATTGAAGAAAAAAAATCCTAGCTCCTAGCCCCTAAACACTGAACACTGAACCCCAAACCCTACACCTTAAGCCAAAACTGTGAACCCTAAAAATTAAACCCTCAATCCTCAACCCTTAATTTTAAACCCTAAACCCTTAACATTAACCCCTAAACCCAAATCATTAAAATTTAAACCAAAAAATACTAATAAAAAACCCTAAACTATAAATCTTAAACCTTAAACCCTTAATTGAAGATAAAAAATCCTAAGTCCTAACCCCAAAACACAGAACACTGAACCCCAAACCATACACCTTAAGCCAAAACATTAAACCCTAAAACTTAAACCCTAAACCCTAAACCCTGAAATTTAAACCCTAAACCCTTAACAGTAACCCCTAAACCCAAAACGTTAAAATTAAAACCAAAAAATACTAACAAAAAACCCAAAACTTTAAACCTTAAACCTTAAACCCTTAATTGAAGATAAAAAATCCTAAGTCCTAACCCCAAAACACAGAACACTGAACCCCAAACCCTACACCTTAAGCCAAAACCGTAAACCCTAAAACTTAAACCTTCAATCCTCAACCCTTAATTTTAAACCGTAAACCCTGAACATTAATCCCTTCACCCAAAACGTTAAAATTTAAACAAAAAAATAGTAGACAAAACCATTTACCATAAACCTTACCTTAAACCTTTAATTGTTGATAAAAAATCTTAATCCTTAATCCCTAAACACAGAACCAGTAACCCCGAACCCACAACCCTTAACTCTAAACCCTGAACCCTCAATCCTAAACCCACAACCCTGAACCCCAAATCTTAAACTCTAAATCCAAGATCCTAAAGCCTAGACCTTCAATGGTAAACTCTTAACACTAAACCTTAAATCACAAACTCTAAATCCTAACCCTTGAATCGTAAACAGTAAACCTTGTTCACTATACAATAAACCCAACACCTTCAGCCAAAACCTTTAACCCTAAAACTTAAACCCTAAACCCTAAACCTTGAACTATAAACCCTAAACCGATAACATTAACCCTTAAACACAAAACATTAAAATTTAAACCAAAAAATACTAATAAAAAACCCTAAACTATAAACCTTAAACCTTAAACCCTTAATTGAAGATAAAAATTCCTAAGTCCTACCCCCAAAACACAGAACACTAAACCCCAAACCATATACCTTAAGCCAAAACATTAAACTCTAAAACTGAAACCCTAAACCCTCAACCCAGAACTTTAAACCGTAAACCCTTAACATGAATCCCTAAACCCAAAACGTTTAAATTTAAATAAAAAAAGACTACCAAAAAACCCTAAACCATCAACCTTAAACCTTAAACCCTTAATTGAAGAAAAAAAATCCTAGCTCCTAGCCCCTAAACACTGAACACTGAACCCCAAACCCTACACCTTAAGCCAAAACTGTGAACCCTAAAAATTAAACCCTCAATCCTCAACCCTTAATTTTAAACCCTAAACCCTTAACATTAACCCCTAAACCCAAATCATTAAAATTTAAACCAAAAAATACTAATAAAAAACCCTAAACTATAAATCTTAAGCCTTAAACCCTTAATTGAAGATAAAAAATCCTAAGTCCTAACCCCAAAACACAGAACACTGAACCCCAAACCATACACCTTAAGCCAAAACATTAAACCCTAAAACTTAAACCCTAAACCCTAAACCCTGAAATTTAAACCCTAAACCCTTAACAGTAACCCCTAAACCCAAAACGTTAAAATTAAAACCAAAAAATACTAACAAAAAACCCAAAACTTTAAACCTTAAACCTTAAACCCTTAATTGAAGATAAAAAATCCTAAGTCCTAACCCCAAAACACAGAACACTGAACCCCAAACCCTACACCTTAAGCCAAAACCGTAAACCCTAAAACTTAAACCTTCAATCCTCAACCCTTAATTTTAAACCGTAAACCCTAAACATTAATCCCTTCACCCAAAACGTTAAAATTTAAACAAAAAAATAGTAGACAAAACCATTTACCATAAACCTTACCTTAAACCTTTAATTGTTGATAAAAAATCTTAATCCTTAATCCCTAAACACAGAACCAGTAACCCCGAACCCACAACCCTTAACTCTAAACCCTGAACCCTCAATCCTAAACCCACAACCCTGAACCCCAAATCTTAAACTCTAAATCCAAGATCCTAAAGCCTAGACCTTCAATGGTAAACTCTTAACACTAAACCTTAAATCACAAACTCTAAATCCTAACCCTTGAATCGTAAACAGTAAACCTTGTTCACTATACAATAAACCCAACACCTTCAGCCAAAACCTTTAACCCTAAAACTTAAACCCTAAACCCTAAACCTTGAACTATAAACCCTAAACCGATAACATTAACCCTTAAACACAAAACATTAAAATTTAAACCAAAAAATACTAATAAAAAACCCTAAACTATAAACCTTAAACCTTAAACCCTTAATTGAAGATAAAAATTCCTAAGTCCTACCCCCAAAACACAGAACACTAAACCCCAAACCATATACCTTAAGCCAAAACATTAAACTCTAAAACTGAAACCCTAAACCCTCAACCCAGAACTTTAAACCGTAAACCCTTAACATGAATCCCTAAACCCAAAACGTTTAAATTTAAATAAAAAAAGACTACCAAAAAACCCTAAACCATCAACCTTAAACCTTAAACCCTTAATTGAAGAAAAAAAATCCTAGCTCCTAGCCCCTAAACACTGAACACTGAACCCCAAACCCTACACCTTAAGCCAAAACTGTGAACCCTAAAAATTAAACCCTCAATCCTCAACCCTTAATTTTAAACCCTAAACCCTTAACATTAACCCCTAAACCCAAATCATTAAAATTTAAACCAAAAAATACTAATAAAAAACCCTAAACTATAAATCTTAAACCTTAAACCCTTAATTGAAAATAAAAAATCCTAAGTCCTAACCCCAAAACACAGAACACTGAACCCCAAACCATACACCTTAAGCCAAAACATTAAACCATAAAACTTAAACCCTAAACCCTAAACCCTGAAATTTAAACCCTAAACCCTTAACATTAACCCCTAAACCCAAAACGTTAAAATTTAGACCAAAAAATACTAACAAAAAACCCTAAAATTTAAACCTTAAACCTTAAACCCTTAATTGAAGATAAAAAATCCTAAGTCCTAACCCCAAAACACAGAACACTGAACCCCAAACCCTACACCTTAAGCCAAAACCGTATACCCTAAAACTTAAACCTTCAATCCTCAACCCTTAATTTTAAACCGTAAACCCTGAACATTAATCCCTTCACCCAAAACGTTAAAATTTAAACAAAAAAATAGTAGACAAAACCATTTACCATAAACCTTACCTTAAACCTTTAATTGTTGATAAAAAATCTTAATCCTTAATCCCTAAACACAGAACCAGTAACCCCGAACCCACAACCCTTAACTCTAAACCCTGAACCCTCAATCCTAAACCCACAACCCTGAACCCCAAATCTTAAACTCTAAATCCAAGATCCTAAAGCCTAGACCTTCAATGGTAAATTCTTAACACTAAACCTTAAATCACAAACTCTAAATCCTAACCCTTGAATCTTAAACAGTAAACCTTGTTCACTATACAATAAACCCAACACCTTCAGCCAAAACCTTTAACCCTAAAACTTAAACCCTAAACCCTAAACCTTGAACTATAAATCCTAAACCGATAACATTAACCCTTAAACACAAAACATTAAAATTTAAACCAAAAAATACTAATAAAAAACCCTAAACTATAAACCTTAAACCTTAAACCCTTAATTGAAGATAAAAATTCCTAAGTCCTACCCCCAAAACACAGAACACTAAACCCCAAACCATATACCTTAAGCCAAAACATTAAACTCTAAAACTGAAACCCTAAACCCTCAACCCAGAACTTTAAACCGTAAACCCTTAACATGAATCCCTAAACCCAAAACGTTTAAATTTAAATAAAAAAAGACTACCAAAAAACCCTAAACCATCAACCTTAAACCTTAAACCCTTAATTGAAGAAAAAAAATCCTAGCTCCTAGCCCCTAAACACTGAACACTGAACCCCAAACCCTACACCTTAAGCCAAAACCGTAAACCCTAAAAATTAAACCCTCAATCCTCAACCCTTAATTTTAAACCCTAAACCCTTAACATTAACCCCTAAACCCAAATCATTAAAATTTAAACCAAAAAATACTAATAAAAAACCCTAAACTATAAATCTTAAACCTTAAACCCTTAATTGAAGATAAAAAATCCTAAGTCCTAACCACAAAACACAGAACACTGAACCCCAAACCATACACCTTAAGCCAAAACATTAAACCCTAAAACTTAAACCCTAAACCCTAAACCCTGAAATTTAAACCCTAAACCCTTAACATTAACCCCTAAACCCAAAACGTTAAAATTTAAACCAAAAAATACTAACAAAAAACCCTAAACTTTAAACCTTAAACCTTAAACCCTTAATTGAAGATAAAAAATCCTAAGTCCTAACCCCAAAACACAGAACACTAAACCCCAAACCCTACACCTTAAGCCAAAACCGTAAACCCTAAAACTTAAACCTTCAATCCTCAACCCTTAATTTTAAACCGTAAACCCTGAACATTAATCCCTTCACCCAAAACGTTAAAATTTAAACAAAAAAATAGTAGACAAAACCATTTACCATAAATCTTACCTTAAACCTTTAATTGTTGATAAAAAATCTTAATCCTTAATCCCTAAACACAGAACCAGTAACCCCGAACCCACAACCCTTAACTCTAAACCCTGAACCCTCAATCCTAAACCCACAACCCTGAACCCCAAATCTTAAACTCTAAATCCAAGATCCTAAAGCCTAGACCTTCAATGGTAAACTCTTAACACTAAACCTTAAATCACAAACTCTAAATCCTAACCCTTGAATCGTAAACAGTAAACCTTGTTCACTATACAATAAACCCAACACCTTCAGCCAAAACCTTTAACCCTAAAACTTAAACCCTAAACCCTAAACCTTGAACTATAAACCCTAAACCGATAACATTAACCCTTAAACACAAAATGTTAAAATTTAAACCAAAAAATACTAATAAAAAACCCTAAACTATAAACCTTAAACCTTAAACCCTTAATTGAAGATAAAAATTCCTAAGTCCTACCCCCAAAACACAGAACACTAAACCCCAAACCATATTCCTTAAGCCAAAACATTAAACTCTAAAACTGAAACCCTAAACCCTCAACCCAGAACTTTAAACCGTAAACCCTTAACATGAATCCCTAAACCCAAAACGTTTAAATTTAAATAAAAAAAGACTACCAAAAAACCCTAAACCATCAACCTTAAACCTTAAACCCTTAATTGAAGATAAAAAATCCTAGCTCCTAGCCCCTAAACACTGAACACTGAACCCCAAACCCTACACCTTAAGCCAAAACCGGAAACCCTAAAAATTAAACCCTCAATCCTCAACCCTTAATTTTAAACCCTAAACCCTTAACATTAACCCCTAAACCCAAATCATTAAAATTTAAACCAAAAAATACTAATAAAAAACCCTAAACTATAAATCTTAAACCTTAAACCCTTAATTGAAGATAAAAAATCCTAAGTCCTAACCCCAAAACACAGAACACTGAACCCCAAACCATACACCTTAAGCCAAAACATTAAACCATAAAACTTAAACCCTAAACCCTAAACCCTGAAATTTAAACCCTAAACCCTTAACATTAACCCCTAAACCCAAAACGTTAAAATTTAGACCAAAAAATACTAACAAAAAACCCTAAAATTTAAACCTTAAACCTTAAACCCTTAATTGAAGATAAAAAATCCTAAGTCCTAACCCCAAAACACAGAACACTGAACCCCAAACCCTACACCTTAAGCCAAAACCGTATACCCTAAAACTTAAACCTTCAATCCTCAACCCTTAATTTTAAACCGTAAACCCTGAACATTAATCCCTTCACCCAAAACGTTAAAATTTAAACAAAAAAATAGTAGACAAAACCATTTACCATAAACCTTACCTTAAACCTTTAATTGTTGATAAAAAATCTTAATCCTTAATCCCTAAACACAGAACCAGTAACCCCGAACCCACAACCCTTAACTCTAAACCCTGAACCCTCAATCCTAAACCCACAACCCTGAACCCCAAATCTTAAACTCTAAATCCAAGATCCTAAAGCCTAGACCTTCAATGGTAAATTCTTAACACTAAACCTTAAATCACAAACTCTAAATCCTAACCCTTGAATCTTAAACAGTAAACCTTGTTCACTATACAATAAACCCAACACCTTCAGCCAAAACCTTTAACCCTAAAACTTAAACCCTAAACCCTAAACCTTGAACTATAAATCCTAAACCGATAACATTAACCCTTAAACACAAAACATTAAAATTTAAACCAAAAAATACTAATAAAAAACCCTAAACTATAAACCTTAAACCTTAAACCCTTAATTGAAGATAAAAATTCCTAAGTCCTACCCCCAAAACACAGAACACTAAACCCCAAACCATATACCTTAAGCCAAAACATTAAACTCTAAAACTGAAACCCTAAACCCTCAACCCAGAACTTTAAACCGTCAACCCTTAACATGAATCCCTAAACCCAAAACGTTTAAATTTAAATAAAAAAAGACTACCAAAAAACCCTAAACCATCAACCTTAAACCTTAAACCCTTAATTGAAGAAAAAAAATCCTAGCTCCTAGCCCCTAAACACTGAACACTGAACCCCAAACCCTACACCTTAAGCCAAAACCGTAAACCCTAAAAATTAAACCCTCAATCCTCAACCCTTAATTTTAAACCCTAAACCCTTAACATTAACCCCTAAACCCAAATCATTAAAATTTAAACCAAAAAATACTAATAAAAAACCCTAAACTATAAATCTTAAACCTTAAACCCTTAATTGATGATAAAAAATCCTAAGTCCTAACCCCAAAACACAGAACACTGAACCCCAAACCATACACCTTAAGCCAAAACATTAAACCCTAAAACTTAAACCCTAAACCCTAAACCCTGAAATTTAAACCCTAAACCCTTAACATTAACCCCTAAACCCAAAACGTTAAAATTTAAACCAAAAAATACTAACAAAAAACCCTAAACTTAAAACCTTAAACCTTAAACCCTTAATTGAAGATAAAAAAATCCTAAGTCCTAACCCCAAAACACAGAACACTGAACCCCAAACCCTACACCTTAAGGCAAAACCGTAAACCCTAAAACTTAAACCTTCAATCCTCAACCCTTAATTTTAAACCGTAAACCCTGAACATTAATCCCTTCACCCAAAACGTTAAAATTTAAACAAAAAAATAGTAGACAAAACCATTTACCATAAACCTTACCTTAAACCTTTAATTGTTGATAAAAAATCTTAATCCTTAATCCCTAACCCCGAACCCACAACCCTTAACTCTAAACCCTGAACCCTCAATCCTAAACCCACAACCCTGAACCCCAAATCTTAAACTCTAAATCCAAGATCCTAAAGCCTAGACCTTCAATGGTAAACTCTTAACACTAAACCTTAAATCACAAACTCTAAATCCTAACCCTTGAATCGTAAACAGTAAACCTTGTTCACTATACAATAAACCCAACACCTTCAGCCAAAACCTTTAACCCTAAAACTTAAACCCTAAACCCTAAACCTTGAACTATAAACCCTAAACCGATAACATTAACCCTTAAACACAAAATGTTAAAATTTAAACCAAAAAATACTAATAAAAAACCCTAAACTATAAACCTTAAACCTTAAACCCTTAATTGAAGATAAAAATTCCTAAGTCCTACCCCCAAAACACAGAACACTAAACCCCAAACCATATACCTTAAGCCAAAACATTAAACTCTAAAACTGAAACCCTAAACCCTCAACCCAGAACTTTAAACCGTAAACCCTTAACATGAATCCCTAAACCCAAAACGTTTAAATTTAAATAAAAAAAGACTACCAAAAAACCCTAAACCATCAACCTTAAACCTTAAACCCTTAATTGAAGATAAAAAATCCTAAGTCCTAACCCCAAAACACAGAACACTGAACCCCAAACCCTACACCTTAAGCCAAAACCGTCAACCCTAAAACTTAAACCTTCAATCCTCAACCCTTAATTTTAAACCGTAAACCCTGAACATTAATCCCTTCACCCAAAACGTTAAAATTTAAACAAAAAAATAGTAGACAAAACCATTTACCATAAACCTTACCTTAAACCTTTAATTGTTGATAAAAAATCTTAATCCTTAATCCCTAAACACAGAACCAGTAACCCCGAACCCACAACCCTTAACTCTAAACCCTGAACCCTCAATCCTAAACCCACAACCCTGAACCCCAAATCTTAAACTCTAAATCCAAGATCCTAAAGCCTAGACCTTCAATGGTAAACTCTTAACACTAAACCTTAAATCACAAACTCTAAATCCTAACCCTTGAATCGTAAACAGTAAACCTTGTTCACTATACAATAAACCCAACACCTTCAGCCAAAACCTTTAACCCTAAAACTTAAACCCTAAACCCTAAACCTTGAACTATAAACCCTAAACCGATAACATTAACCCTTAAACACAAAACATTAAAATTTAAACCAAAAAATACTAATAAAAAACCCTAAACTATAAACCTTAAACCTTAAACCCTTAAATGAAGATAAAAATTCCTAAGTCCTACCCCCAAAACACAGAACACTAAACCCCAAACCATATACCTTAAGCCAAAACATTAAACTCTAAAACTGAAACCCTAAACCCTCAACCCAGAACTTTAAACCGTAAACCCTTAACATAAATCCCTAAACCCAAAACGTTTAAATTTAAATAAAAAAAGACTACCAAAAAACCCTAAACCATCAACCTTAAACCTTAAACCCTTAATTGAAGAAAAAAAATCCTAGCTCCTAGCCCCTAAACACTGAACACTGAACCCCAAACCCTACACCTTAAGCCAAAACTGTGAACCCTAAAAATTAAACCCTCAATCCTCAACCCTTAATTTTAAACCCTAAACCCTTAACATTAACCCCTAAACCCAAATCATTAAAATTTAAACCAAAAAATACTAATAAAAAACCCTAAACTATAAATCTTAAACCTTAAACCCTTAATTGAAGATAAAAAATCCTAAGTCCTAACCCCAAAACACAGAACACTGAACCCCAAACCATACACCTTAAGCCAAAACATTAAACCCTAAAACTTAAACCCTAAACCCTAAACCCTGAAATTTAAACCCTAAACCCTTAACAGTAACCCCTAAACCCAAAACGTTAAAATTAAAACCAAAAAATACTAACAAAAAACCCAAAACTTTAAACCTTAAACCTTAAACCCTTAATTGAAGATAAAAAATCCTAAGTCCTAACCCCAAAACACAGAACACTGAACCCCAAACCCTACACCTTAAGCCAAAACCGTAAACCCTAAAACTTAAACCTTCAATCCTCAACCCTTAATTTTAAGCCGTAAACCCTGAACATTAATCCCTTCACCCAAAACGTTAAAATTTAAACAAAAAAATAGTAGACAAAACCATTTACCATAAACCTTACCTTAAACCTTTAATTGTTGATAAAAAATCTTAATCCTTAATCCCTAAACACAGAACCAGTAACCCCGAACCCACAACCCTTAACTCTAAACCCTGAACCCTCAATCCTAAACCCACAACCCTGAACCCCAAATCTTAAACTCTAAATCCAAGATCCTAAAGCCTAGACCTTCAATGGTAAACTCTTAACACTAAACCTTAAATCACAAACTCTAAATCCTAACCCTTGAATCGTAAACAGTAAACCTTGTTCACTATACAATAAACCCAACACCTTCAGCCAAAACCTTTAACCCTAAAACTTAAACCCTAAACCCTAAACCTTGAACTATAAACCCTAAACCGATAACATTAACCCTTAAACACAAAACATTAAAATTTAAACCAAAAAATACTAATAAAAAACCCTAAACTATAAACCTTAAACCTTAAACCCTTAATTGAAGATAAAAATTCCTAAGTCCTACCCCCAAAACACAGAACACTAAACCCCAAACCATATACCTTAAGCCAAAACATTAAACTCTAAAACTGAAACCCTAAACCCTCAACCCAGAACTTTAAACCGTAAACCCTTAACATGAATCCCTAAACCCAAAACGTTTAAATTTAAATAAAAAAAGACTACCAAAAAACCCTAAACCATCAACCTTAAACCTTAAACCCTTAATTGAAGAAAAAAAATCCTAGCTCCTAGCCCCTAAACACTGAACACTGAACCCCAAACCCTACACCTTAAGCCAAAACTGTGAACCCTAAAAATTAAACCCTCAATCCTCAACCCTTAATTTTAAACCCTAAACCCTTAACATTAACCCCTAAACCCAAATCATTAAAATTTAAACCAAAAAATACTAATAAAAAACCCTAAACTATAAATCTTAAACCTTAAACCCTTAATTGAAGATAAAAAATCCTAAGTCCTAACCCCAAAACACAGAACACTGAACCCCAAACCATACACCTTAAGCCAAAACATTAAACCCTAAAACTTAAACCCTAAACCCTAAACCCTGAAATTTAAACCCTAAACCCTTAACAGTAACCCCTAAACCCAAAACGTTAAAATTAAAACCAAAAAATACTAACAAAAAACCCAAAACTTTAAACCTTAAACCTTAAACCCTTAATTGAAGATAAAAAATCCTAAGTCCTAACCCCAAAACACAGAACACTGAACCCCAAACCCTACACCTTAAGCCAAAACCGTAAACCCTAAAACTTAAACCTTCAATCCTCAACCCTTAATTTTAAACCGTAAACCCTGAACATTAATCCCTTCACCCAAAACGTTAAAATTTAAACAAAAAAATAGTAGACAAAACCATTTACCATAAACCTTACCTTAAACCTTTAATTGTTGATAAAAAATCTTAATCCTTAATCCCTAAACACAGAACCAGTAACCCCGAACCCACAACCCTTAACTCTAAACCCTGAACCCTCAATCCTAAACCCACAACCCTGAACCCCAAATCTTAAACTCTAAATCCAAGATCCTAAAGCCTAGACCTTCAATGGTAAACTCTTAACACTAAACCTTAAATCACAAACTCTAAATCCTAACCCTTGAATCGTAAACAGTAAACCTTGTTCACTATACAATAAACCCAACACCTTCAGCCAAAACCTTTAACCCTAAAACTTAAACCCTAAACCCTAAACCTTGAACTATAAACCCTAAACCGATACCATTAACCCTTAAACACAAAACATTAAAATTTAAACCAAAAAATACTAATAAAAAACCCTAAACTATAAACCTTAAACCTTAAACCCTTAATTGAAGATAAAAATTCCTAAGTCCTACCCCCAAAACACAGAACACTAAACCCCAAACCATATACCTTAAGCCAAAACATTAAACTCTAAAACTGAAACCCTAAACCCTCAACCCAGAACTTTAAACCGTAAACCCTTAACATGAATCCCTAAACCCAAAACGTTTAAATTTAAATAAAAAAAGACTACCAAAAAACCCTAAACCATCAACCTTAAACCTTAAACCCTTAATTGAAGAAAAAAAATCCTAGCTCCTAGCCCCTAAACACTGAACACTGAACCCCAAACCCTACACCTTAAGCCAAAACCGTAAACCCTAAAAATTAAACCCTCAATCCTCAACCCTTAATTTTAAACCCTAAACCCTTAACATTAACCCCTAAACCCAAATCATTAAAATTTAAACCAAAAAATACTAATAAAAAACCCTAAACTATAAATCTTAAACCTTAAACCCTTAATTGAAGATAAAAAATCCTAAGTCCTAACCCCAAAACACAGAACACTGAACCCCAAACCATACACCTTAAGCCAAAACATTAAACCCTAAACCCTAAACCCTGAAATTTAAACCCTAAACCCTTAACATTAACCCCTAAACCCAAAACGTTAAAATTTAAACCAAAAAATACTAACAAAAAACCCTAAACTTTAAACCTTAAACCTTAAACCCTTAATTGAAGATAAAAAATCCTAAGTCCTAACCCCAAAACACAGAACACTGAACCCCAAACCCTACACCTTAAGCCAAAACCGTAAACCCTAAAACTTAAACCTTCAATCCTCAACCCTTAATTTTAAACCGTAAACCCTGAACATTAATCCCTTCACCCAAAACGTTAAAATTTAAACAAAAAAATAGTAGACAAAACCATTTACCATAAACCTTACCTTAAACCTTTAATTGTTGATAAAAAATCTTAATCCTTAATCCCTAACCCCGAACCCACAACCCTTAACTCTAAACCCTGAACCCTCAATCCTAAACCCACAACCCTGAACCCCAAATCTTAAACTCTAAATCCAAGATCCTAAAGCCTAGACCTTCAATGGTAAACTCTTAACACTAAACCTTAAATCACAAACTCTAAATCCTAACCCTTGAATCGTAAACAGTAAACCTTGTTCACTATACAATAAACCCAACACCTTCAGCCAAAACCTTTAACCCTAAAACTTAAACCCTAAACCCTAAACCTTGAACTATAAACCCTAAACCGATAACATTAACCCTTAAACACAAAATGTTAAAATTTAAACCAAAAAATACTAATAAAAAACCCTAAACTATAAACCTTAAACCTTAAACCCTTAATTGAAGATAAAAATTCCTAAGTCCTACCCCCAAAACACAGAACACTAAACCCCAAACCATATACCTTAAGCCAAAACATTAAACTCTAAAACTGAAACCCTAAACCCTCAACCCAGAACTTTAAACCGTAAACCCTTAACATGAATCCCTAAACCCAAAACGTTTAAATTTAAATAAAAAAAGACTACCAAAAAACCCTAAACCATCAACCTTAAACCTTAAACCCTTAATTGAAGATAAAAAATCCTAAGTCCTAACCCCAAAACACAGAACACTGAACCCCAAACCCTACACCTTAAGCCAAAACCGTCAACCCTAAAACTTAAACCTTCAATCCTCAACCCTTAATTTTAAACCGTAAACCCTGAACATTAATCCCTTCACCCAAAACGTTAAAATTTAAACAAAAAAATAGTAGACAAAACCATTTACCATAAACCTTACCTTAAACCTTTAATTGTTGATAAAAAATCTTAATCCTTAATCCCTAAACACAGAACCAGTAACCCCGAACCCACAACCCTAAACTCTAAACCCTGAACCCTCAATCCTAAACCCACAACCCTGAACCCCAAATCTTAAACTCTAAATCAAAGATCCTAAAGCCTAGACCTTCAATGGTAAACTCTTAACACTAAACCTTAAATCACAAACTCTAAATCCTAACCCTTGAATCGTAAACAGTAAACCTTGTTCACTATACAATAAACCCAACACCTTCAGCCAAAACCTTTAACCCTAAAACTTAAACCCTAAACCCTAAACCTTGAACTATAAACCCTAAACCGATAACATTAACCCTTAAACACAAAACATTAAAATTTAAACCAAAAAATACTAATAAAAAACCCTAAACTATAAACCTTAAACCTTAAACCCTTAAATGAAGATAAAAATTCCTAAGTCCTACCCCCAAAACACAGAACACTAAACCCCAAACCATATACCTTAAGCCAAAACATTAAACTCTAAAACTGAAACCCTAAACCCTCAACCCAGAACTTTAAACCGTAAACCCTTAACATAAATCCCTAAACCCAAAACGTTTAAATTTAAATAAAAAAAGACTACCAAAAAACCCTAAACCATCAACCTTAAACCTTAAACCCTTAATTGAAGAAAAAAAATCCTAGCTCCTAGCCCCTAAACACTGAACACTGAACCCCAAACCCTACACCTTAAGCCAAAACTGTGAACCCTAAAAATTAAACCCTCAATCCTCAACCCTTAATTTTAAACCCTAAACCCTTAACATTAACCCCTAAACCCAAATCATTAAAATTTAAACCAAAAAATACTAATAAAAAACCCTAAACTATAAATCTTAAACCTTAAACCCTTAATTGAAGATAAAAAATCCTAAGTCCTAACCCCAAAACACAGAACACTGAACCCCAAACCATACACCTTAAGCCAAAACATTAAACCCTAAAACTTAAACCCTAAACCCTAAACCCTGAAATTTAAACCCTAAAACCCTTAACAGTAACCCCTAAACCCAAAACGTTAAAATTAAAACCAAAAAATACTAACAAAAAACCCAAAACTTTAAACCTTAAACCTTAAACCCTTAATTGAAGATAAAAAATCCTAAGTCCTAACCCCAAAACACAGAACACTGAACCCCAAACCCTACACCTTAAGCCAAAACCGTAAACCCTAAAACTTAAACCTTCAATCCTCAACCCTTAATTTTAAACCGTAAACCCTGAACATTAATCCCTTCACCCAAAACGTTAAAATTTAAACAAAAAAATAGTAGACAAAACCATTTACCATAAACCTTACCTTAAACCTTTAATTGTTGATAAAAAATCTTAATCCTTAATCCCTAAACACAGAACCAGTAACCCCGAACCCACAACCCTTAACTCTAAACCCTGAACCCTCAATCCTAAACCCACAACCCTGAACCCCAAATCTTAAACTCTAAATCCAAGATCCTAAAGCCTAGACCTTCAATGGTAAACTCTTAACACTAAACCTTAAATCACAAACTCTAAATCCTAACCCTTGAATCGTAAACAGTAAACCTTGTTCACTATACAATAAACCCAACACCTTCAGCCAAAACCTTTAACCCTAAAACTTAAACCCTAAACCCTAAACCTTGAACTATAAACCCTAAACCGATAACATTAACCCTTAAACACAAAACATTAAAATTTAAACCAAAAAATACTAATAAAAAACCCTAAACTATAAACCTTAAACCTTAAACCCTTAATTGAAGATAAAAATTCCTAAGTCCTACCCCCAAAACACAGAACACTAAACCCCAAACCATATACCTTAAGCCAAAACATTAAACTCTAAAACTGAAACCCTAAACCCTCAACCCAGAACTTTAAACCGTAAACCCTTAATATGAATCCCTAAACCCAAAACGTTTAAATATAAATAAAAAAAGACTACCAAAAAACCCTAAACCATCAACCTTAAACCTTAAACCCTTAATTGAAGAAAAAAAATCCTAGCTCCTAGCCCCTAAACACTGAACACTGAACCCCAAACCCTACACCTTAAGCCAAAACCGTAAACCCTAAAAATTAAACCCTCAATCCTCAACCCTTAATTTTAAACCCTAAACCCTTAACATTAACCCCTAAACCCAAATCATTAAAATTTAAACCAAAAAATACTAATAAAAAACCCTAAACTATAAATCTTAAACCTTAAACCCTTAATTGAAGATAAAAAATCCTAAGTCCTAACCCCAAAACACAGAACACTGAACCCCAAACCATACACCTTCAGCCAAAACCTTTAACCCTAAAACTTAAACCCTAAACCCTAAACCCTGAAATTTAAACACTAAACCCTTAACATTAACCCCTAAACCCAAAACGTTAAAATTTAAACCAAAAAATACTAACAAAAAACCCTAAACTTTAAACCTTAAACCTTAAACCCTTAATTGAAGATAAAAAATCCTAAGTCCTAACCCCAAAACACAGAACACTGAACCCCAAACCCTACACCTTAAGCCAAAACCGTAAACCCTAAAACTTAAATCTTCAATCCTCAACCCTTAATTTTAAACTGTAAACCCTGAACATTAATCCCTTCACCCAAAACGTTAAAATTTAAACAAAAAAATAGTAGACAAAACCATTTACCATAAACCTTACCTTAAACCTTTAATTGTTGATAAAAAATCTTAATCCTTAATCCCTAAACACAGAACCAGTAACCCCGAACCCACAACCCTTAACTCTAAACCCTGAACCCTCAATCCTAAACCCACAACCCTGAACCCCAAATCTTAAACTCTAAATCCAAGATCCTAAAGCCTAGACCTTCAATGGTAAACTCTTAACACTAAACCTTAAATCACAAACTCTAAATCCTAACCCTTGAATCGTAAACAGTAAACCTTGTTCACTATACAATAAACCCAACACCTTCAGCCAAAACCTTTAACCCTAAAACTTAAACCCTAAACCCTAAACCTTGAACTATAAACCCTAAACCGATAACATTAACCCTTAAACACAAAACATTAAAATTTAAACCAAAAAATACTAATAAAAAACCCTAAACTATAAACCTTAAACCTTAAACCCTTAATTGAAGATAAAAATTCCTAAGTCCTACCCCCAAAACACAGAACACTAAACCCCAAACCATATACCTTAAGCCAAAACATTAAACTCTAAAACTGAAACCCTAAACCCTTAACCCAGAACTTTAAACCGTAAACCCTTAATATGAATCCCTAAACCCAAAACGTTTAAATATAAATAAAAAAAGACTACCAAAAAACCCTAAACCATCAACCTTAAACCTTAAACCCTTAATTGAAGAAATAAAATCCTAGCTCCTAGCCCCTAAACACTGAACACTGAACCCCAAACCCTACACCTTAAGCCAAAACCGTAAACCCTAAAAATTAAACCCTCAATCCTCAACCCTTAATTTTAAACCCTAAACCCTTAACATTAACCCCTAAACCCAAATCATTAAAATTTAAACCAAAAAATACTAATAAAAAACCCTAAACTATAAATCTTAAACCTTAAACCCTTAATTGAAGATAGAAAATCCTAAGTCCTAACCCCAAAACACAGAACACTGAACCCCAAACCATACACCTTCAGCCAAAACCTTTAACCCTAAAACTTAAACCCTAAACCCTAAACCCTGAAATTTAAACACTAAACCCTTAACATTAACCCCTAAACCCAAAACGTTAAAATTTAAACCAAAAAATACTAACAAAAAACCCTAAACTTTAAACTTAAACCTTAAACCCTTAATTGAAGATAAAAAATCCTAAGTCCTAACCCCAAAACACAGAACACTGAACCCCAAACCCTACACCTTAAGCCAAAACCGTAAACCCTAAAACTTAAACCTTCAATCCTCAACCCTTAATTTTAAACCGTAAACCCTGAACATTAATCCCTTCACCCAAAACGTTAAAATTTAAACAAAAAAATAGTAGACAAAACCATTTACCATAAACCTTACCTTAAACCTTTAATTGTTGATAAAAAATCTTAATCCTTAATCCCTAAACACAGAACCAGTAACCCCGAACCCACAACCCTTAACTCTAAACCCTGAACCCTCAATCCTAAACCCACAACCCTGAACCCCAAATCTTAAACTCTAAATCCAAGATCCTAAAGCCTAGACCTTCAATGGTAAACTCTTAACACTAAACCTTAAATCACAAACTCTAAATCCTAACCCTTGAATCGTAAACAGTAAACCTTGTTCACTATACAATAAACCCAACACCTTCAACCAAAACCTTTAACCCTAAAACTTAAACCCTAAACCCTAAACCTTGAACTATAAACCCTAAACCGATAACATTAACCCTTAAGGACAAAACGTTAAAATTTAAACCAAAAAATACTAATAAAAAACCCTAAACTATAAACCTTAAACCTTAAACCCTTAATTGAAGATAAAAATTCCTAAGTCCTACCCCCAAAACACAGAACACTAAACCCCAAACCATATACCTTAAGCCAAAACATTAAACTCTAAAACTTAAACCCTAAACCCTCAACCCAGAACTTTAAACCGTAAACCCTTAACATGAATCCCTAAACCCAAAACGTTTAAATTTAAATAAAAAAAGACTACCAAAAAACCCTAAACCATCAACCTTAAACCTTAAACCCTTAATTGAAGAAAAAAAATCCTAGCTCCAAGCCCCTAAACACTGAACACTGAACCCCAAACCCTACACCTTAAGCCAAAACAGTAAACCCTAAAAATTAAACCCTCAATCCTCAACCCTTAATTTTAAACCCTAAACCCTTAACATTAACCCCTAAACCCAAATCATTAAAATTTAAACCAAAAAATACTAATAAAAAACCCTAAACTATAAATCTTAAATCTTAAACCCTTAATTGAAGATAAAAAATCCTAAGTCCTAACCCCAAAACACAGAACACTGAACCCCAAACCATACACCTTAAGCCAAAACATTAAACCCTAAAACTTAAACCCTAAACCCTAAACCCTGAAATTTAAACCCTAAACCCTTAACATTAACCCCTAAACCCAAAACGTTAAAATTTAAACCAAAAAATACTAACAAAAAACCCTAAACTTTAAACCTTAAACCTTAAACCCTTAATTGAAGATAAAAAATCCTAAGTCCTAACCCCAAAACACAGAACACTGAACCCCAAACCCTACACCTTAAGCCAAAACCGTAAACCCTAAAACTTAAACCTTCAATCCTCAACCCTTAATTTTAAACCGTAAACCCTGAACATTAATCCCTTCACCCAAAACGTTAAAATTTAAACAAAAAAATAGTAGACAAAACCATTTACCATAAACCTTACCTTAAACCTTTAATTGTTGATAAAAAATCTTAATCCTTAATCCCTAAACACAGAACCAGTAACCCCGAACCCACAACCCTTAACTCTAAACCCTGAACCCTCAATCCTAAACCCACAACCCTGAACCCCAAATCTTAAACTCTAAATCCAAGATCCTAAAGCCTAGACCTTCAATGGTAAACTCTTAACACTAAACCTTAAATCACAAACTCTAAATCCTAACCCTTGAATCGTAAACAGTAAACCTTGTTCACTATACAATAAACCCAACAACTTCAACCAAAACCTTTAACCCTAAAACTTAAACCCTAAACCCTAAACCTTGAACTATAAACCCTAAATCGATAACATTAACCCTTAAGGACAAAACGTTAAAATTTAAACCAAAAAATACTAATAAAAAACCCTAAACTATAAACCTTAAACCTTAAACCCTTAATTGAAGATAAAAATTCCTAAGTCCTACCCCCAAAACACAGAACACTAAACCCCAAACCATATACCTTAAGCCAAAACATTAAACTCTAAAACTTAAACCCTAAACCCTCAACCCAGAACTTTAAACCGTAAACCCTTAACATGAATCCCTAAACCCAAAACGTTTAAATTTAAATAAAAAAAGACTACCAAAAAACCCTAAACCATCAACCTTAAACCTTGAACCCTTAATTGAAGAAAAAAAATCCTAGCTCCTAGCCCCTAAACACTGAACACTGAACCCCAAACCCTACACCTTAAGCCAAAACCGTAAACCCAAAAAATTAAACCCTCAATCCTCAACCCTTAATTTTAAACCCTAAACCCTTAACATTAACCCCTAAACCCAAATCATTAAAATTTAAACCAAAAAATACTAATAAAAAACCCTAAACTATAAATCTTAAACCTGAAACCCTTAATTGAATATAAAAATTCCTAAGTCTTACCCCCAAAACACAGAACACTAAACTCCAAACCATATACCTTAAGCCAAAACATTAAACTCTAAAACTTAAACCCTAAACCCTCAACCCAGAATTTTAAACCGTAAACCCTTAACATGAATCCCTAAACCCAAAACGTTTAAATTTAAATAAAAAAAGACTACCAAAAAACCCTAAACCATCAACCTTAAACCTTAAACCCTTAATTGAAGAAAAAAAATCCTAGCTCCTAGCCCCTAAACACTGAACACTGAACCCCAAACCCTACACCTTAAGCCAAAACCGTAAACCCTAAAAATTAAACCCTCAATCCTCAACCCTTAATTTTAAACCCTAAACCCTTAACATTAACCCCTAAACCCAAATCATTAAAATTTAAACCAAAAAATACTAATAAAAAACCCTAAACTATAAATCTTAAACCTTAAACCCTTAATTGAAGATAAAAAATCCTAAGTCCTAACCCCAAAACACAGAACACTGAACCCCAAACCATACACCTTAAGCCAAAACATTAAACCCTAAAACTTAAACCCTAAACCCTAAACCCTGAAATTTAAACCCTAAACCCTTAACATTAACCCCTAAACCCAAAACGTTAAAATTTAAACCAAAAAATACTAACAAAAAACCCTAAACTTTAAACCTTAAACCTTAAACCCTTAATTGAAGATAAAAAATCCTAAGTCCTAACCCCAAAACACAGAACACTGAACCCCAAACCCTACACCTTAAGCCAAAACCGTAAACCCTAAAACTTAAACCTTCAATCCTCAACCCTTAATTTTAAACCGTAAACCCTAAACATTAATCCCTTCACCCAAAACGTTAAAATTTAAACAAAAAAATAGTAGACAAAACCATTTACCATAAACCTTACCTTAAACCTTTAATTGTTGATAAAAAATCTTAATCCTTAATCCCTAAACACAGAACCAGTAACCCGAACCCACAACCCTTAACTCTAAACCCTGAACCCTCAATCCTAAACCCTCAACCCTGAACCCCAAATCTTAAACTCTAAATCCAAGGCCCTAAAGCCTAGACCTTCAATGGTAAACTCTTAACACTAAACCTTAAATCACAAACTCTAAATCCTAACCCTTGAATCGTAAACAGTAAACCTTGTTCACTATACAATAAACCCAACACCTTCACCCAAAACCTTTAACCCTAAAACTTAAATCCTAAACCCTAAACCCTGAAATTTAAACCCTAAACCCTTAACATTAACCCCTAAACCCAAAACGTTAAAATTTAAACCAAAAAATACTAACAAAAAACCCTAAACTTTAAACCTTAAACCTTAAACCCTTAATTGAAGATAAAAAATCCTAAGTCCTAACCCCAAAACACAGAACACTGAACCCCAAACCCTACACCTTAAGCCAAAACCGTAAACCCTAAAACTTAAACCTTCAATCCTCAACCCTTAATTTTAAACCGTAAACCCTGAACATTAATCCCTTCACCCAAAACGTTAAAATTTAAACAAAAAAATAGTAGACAAAACCATTTACCATAAACCTTACCTTAAACCTTTAATTGTTGATAAAAAATCTTAATCCTTAATCCCTAAACACAGAACCAGTAACCCCGAACCCACAACCCTTAACTCTAAACCCTGAACCCTCAATCCTAAACCCACAACCCTGAACCCCAAATCTTAAACTCTAAATCCAAGATCCTAAAGCCTAGACCTTCAATGGTAAACTCTTTACACTAAACCTTAAATCACAAACTCTAAATCCTAACCCTTGAATCGTAAACAGTAAACCTTGTTCACTATACAATAAACCCAACACCTTCAGCCAAAACCTTTAACCCTAAAACTTAAACCCTAAACCCTAAACCTTGAACTATAAACCCTAAACCGATAACATTAACCCTTAAACACAAAACGTTAAAATTTAAACCAAAAAATACTAATAAAAAACCCTAAACTATAAACCTTAAACCTTAAACCCTTAATTGAAGATAAAAATTCCTAAGTCCTACCCCCAAAACACAGAACACTAAACCCCAAACCATATACCTTAAGCCAAAACATTAAACTCTAAAACTTAAACCCTAAACCCTCAACCCAGAACTTTAAACCGTAAACCCTTAACATGAATCCCTTAACCCAAAACGTTTAAATTTAAATAAAAAAAGACTACCAAAAAACCCTAAACCATCAACCTTAAACCTTAAACCCTTAATTGAAGAAAAAAAATCCTAGCTCCTAGCCCCTAAACACTGAACACTGAACCCCAAACCCTACACCTTAAGCCAAAACCGTAAACCCTAAAAATTAAACCCTCAATCCTCAACCCTTAATTTTAAACCCTAAACCCTTAACATTAACCCCTAAACCCAAATCATTAAAATTTAAACCAAAAAATACTAATAAAAAACCCTAAACTATAAATCTTAAACCTTAAACCCTTAATTGAAGATAAAAATTCCTAAGTCCTACCCCCAAAACACAGAACACTAAACCCCAAACCATATACCTTAAGCCAAAACATTAAACTCTAAAACTTAAACCCTAAACCCTCAACCCAGAACTTTAAACTGTAAACCCTTAACATGAATCCCTAAACCCAAAACGTTTAAATTTAAATAAAAAAATGACTACCAAAAAACCCTAAACCATCAACCTTAAACCTTAAACCCTTAATTGAAGAAAAAAAATCCTAGCTCCTAGCCCCTAAACACTGAACACTGAACCCCAAACCCTACACCTTAAGCCAAAACCGTAAACCCTAAAAATTAAACCCTCAATCCTCAACCCTTAATTTTAAACCCTAAACCCTTAACATTAACCCCTAAACACAAATCATTAAAATTTAAACCAAAAAATACTAATAAAAAACCCTAAACTATAAATCTTAAACCTTAAACCCTTAATTGAAGATAAAAAATCCTAAGTCCTAACCCCAAAACACAGAACACTGAACCCCAAACCATACACCTTAAGCCAAAACATTAAACCCTAAAACTTAAACCCTAAACCCTAAACCCTGAAATTTAAACCCTAAACCCTTAACATTAACCCCTAAACCCAAAACGTTAAAATTTAAACCAAAAAATACTAACAAAAAACCCTAAACTTTAAACCTTAAACCTTAAACCCTTAATTGAAGATAAAAAATCCTAAGTCCTAACCCCAAAACACAGAACACTGAACCCCAAACCCTACACCTTAAGCCAAAACCGTAAACCCTAAAACTTAAACCTTCAATCCTCAACCCTTAATTTTAAACCGTAAACCCTAAACATTAATCCCTTCACCCAAAACGTTAAAATTTAAACAAAAAAATAGTAGACAAAACCATTTACCATAAACCTTACCTTAAACCTTTAATTGTTGATAAAAAATCTTAATCCTTAATCCCTAAACACAGAACCAGTAACCCCGAACCCACAACCCTTAACTCTAAACCCTGAACCCTCAATCCTAAACCCACAACCCTGAACCCCAAATCTTAAACTCAAAATCCAAGGCCCTAAAGCCTAGACCTTCAATGGTAAACTCTTAACACTAAACCTTAAATCACAAACTCTAAATCCTAACCCTTGAATCGTAAACAGTAAACCTTGTTCACTATACAATAAACCCAACACCTTCAGCCAAAACCTTTAACCCTAAAACTTAAACCCTAAACCCTAAACCCTGAAATTTAAACCCTAAACCCTTAACATTAACCCCTAAACCCAAAACATTAAAATTTAAACCAAAAAATACTAACAAAAAACCCTAAACTTTAAACCTTAAACCTTAAACCCTTAATTGAAGATAAAAAATCCTAAGTCCTAACCCCAAAACACAGAACACTGAACCCCAAACCCTACACCTTAAGCCAAAACCGTAAACCCTAAAACTTAAACCTTCAATCCTCAACCCTTAATTTTAAACCGTAAACCCTGAACATTAATCCCTTCACCCAAAACGTTAAAATTTAAACAAAAAAATAGTAGACAAAACCATTTACCATAAACCTTACCTTAAACCTTTAATTGTTGATAAAAAATCTTAATCCTTAATCCCTAAACACAGAACCAGTAACCCCGAACCCACAACCCTTAACTCTAAACCCTGAACCCTCAATCCTAAACCCACAACCCTGAACCCCAAATCTTAAACTCTAAATCCAAGATCCTAAAGCCTAGACCTTCAATGGTAAACTCTTAACACTAAACCTTAAATCACAAACTCTAAATCCTAACCCTTGAATCGTAAACAGTAAACCTTGTTCACTATACAATAAACCCAACACCTTCAGCCAAAACCTTTAACCCTAAAACTTAAACCCTAAACCCTAAACCTTGAACTATAAACCCTAAACCGATAACATTAACCCTTAAACACAAAACGTTAAAATTTAAACCAAAAAATACTAATAAAAAACCCTAAACTATAAACCTTAAACCTTAAACCCTTAATTGAAGATAAAAATTCCTAAGTCCTACCCCCAAAACACAGAACACTAAACCCCAAACCATATACCTTAAGCCAAAACATTAAACTCTAAAACTTAAACCCTAAACCCTCAACCCAGAACTTTAAACCGTAAACCCTTAACATGAATCCCTAAACCCAAAACGTTTAAATTTAAATAAAAAAAGACTACCAAAAAACCCTAAACCATCAACCTTAAACCTTAAACCCTTAATTGAAGAAAAAAAATCCTAGCTCCTAGCCCCTAAACACTGAACACTGAACCCCAAACCCTACACCTTAAGCCAAAACCGTAAACCCTAAAAATTAAACCCTCAATCCTCAACCCTTAATTTTAAACCCTAAACCCTTAACATTAACCCCTAAACCCAAATCATTAAAATTTAAACCAAAAAATACTAATAAAAAACCCTAAACTATAAATCTTAAACCTTAAACCCTTAATTGAAGATAAAAATTCCTAAGTCCTACCCCCAAAACACAGAACACTAAACCCCAAACCATATACCTTAAGCCAAAACATTAAACTCTAAAACTTAAACCCTAAACCCTCAACCCAGAACTTTAAACTGTAAACCCTTAACATGAATCCCTAAACCCAAAACGTTTAAATTTAAATAAAAAAATGACTACCAAAAAACCCTAAACCATCAACCTTAAACCTTAAACCCTTAATTGAAGAAAACAAATCCTAGCTCCTAGCCCCTAAACACTGAACACTGAACCCCAAACCCTACACCTTAAGCCAAAACATTAAACCCTAAAACTTAAACCCTAAACCCTAAACCCTGAAATTTAAACCCAAAACCCTTAACATTAACCCCTAAACCCAAAACGTTAAAATTTAAACCAAAAAATACTAACAAAAAACCCTAAACTTTAAACCTTAAACCTTAAACCCTTAATTGAAGATAAAAAAATCCTAAGTCCTAACCACAAAACACAAAAACTAAACCCCAAACCCTACACCTTAAGCCAAAACCGTAAACCCTAAAACTTAAACCTTCAATCCTCAACCCTTAATTTTAAACCGTAAACCCTAAACATTAATCCCTTCACCGAAAACGTTAAAATTTAAACAAAAAAATAGTAGACAAAACCATTTACCATAAACCTTACCTTAAACCTTTAATTGTTGATAAAAAATCTTAATCCTTAATCCCTAAACACAGAACCAGTAACCCCGAACCCACAACCCTTAACTCTAAACCCTGAACCCTCAATCCTAAACCCACAACCCTGAACCCCAAATCTTAAACTCTAAATCCAAGACCCTAAAGCCTAGACCTTCAATGGTAAACTCTTAACACTAAACCTTAAATCACAAACTCTAAATCCTAACCCTTGAATCGTAAACAGTAAACCTTGTTCACTATACAATAAACCCAACACCTTCAGCCAAAACCTTTAACCCTAAAACTTAAACCCTAAACCCTAAACCTTGAACTATAAACCCTAAACCCATAACATTAACCCCTCAACCAAAAACGTTAAAATTTAAACCAAAAAATACTAATAAAAACCCTAAACTATAAACCTTAAACTTTAAACCCTTAATTGAAGATATAAATTCCTAAGTCCTACCCCCAAAACACAGAACTCTAAACCCCAAACCATATACCTTAAGCCAAAACATTAAACTCTAAAACTTAAACCCTAAACCCTCAACCCAGAACTTTAAACCGTAAACCCTTAACATGAATCCCTAAACCCAAAACGTTTAAATTTAAATAAAAAAAGACTACCAAAAAACCCTAAACCATCAACCTTAAACCTTAAACCCTTAAATGAAGATAAAAAATCCTAAGTCCTAACCCCAAAACACAGAACACTGAACCCCAAACCATACACCTTAAGCCAAAACATTAAACCCTAAAACTTAAACCCTAAACCCTAAACCCTGAAATTTAAACCCAAAACCCTTAACATTAACCCCTAAACCCAAAACGTTAAAATTTAAACCAAAAAATACTAACAAAAAACCCTAAACTTTAAACCTTAAACCTTAAACCCTTAATTGAAGATAAAAAAATCCTAAGTCCTAACCACAAAACACAAAAACTAAACCCCAAACCCTACACCTTAAGCCAAAACCGTAAACCCTAAAACTTAAACCTTCAATCCTCAACCCTTAATTTTAAACCGTAAACCCTAAACATTAATCCCTTCACCGAAAACGTTAAAATTTAAACAAAAAAATAGTAGACAAAACCATTTACCATAAACCTTACCTTAAACCTTTAATTGTTGATAAAAAATCTTAATCCTTAATCCCTAAACACAGAACCAGTAACCCCGAACCCACAACCCTTAACTCTAAACCCTGAACCCTCAATCCTAAACCCACAACCCTGAACCCCAAATCTTAAACTCTAAATCCAAGACCCTAAAGCCTAGACCTTCAATGGTAAACTCTTAACACTAAACCTTAAATCACAAACTCTAAATCCTAACCCTTGAATCGTAAACAGTAAACCTTGTTCACTATACAATAAACCCAACACCTTCAGCCAAAACCTTTAACCCTAAAACTTAAACCCTAAACCCTAAACCTTGAACTATAAACCCTAAACCCATAACATTAACCCCTCAACCAAAAACGTTAAAATTTAAACCAAAAAATACTAATAAAAAACCCTAAACTATAAACCTTAAACCTTAAACCCTTAATTGAAGATATAAATTCCTAAGTCCTACCCCCAAAACACAGAACACTAAACCCCAAACCATATACCTTAAGCCAAAACATTAAACTCTAAAACTTAAACCCTAAACCCTCAACCCAGAACTTTAAACCGTAAACCCTTAACATGAATCCCTAAACCCAAAACGTTTAAATTTAAATAAAAAAAGACTACCAAAAAACCCTAAACCATCAACCTTAAACCTTAAACCCTTAATTGAAGATAAAAAATCCTAAGTCCTAACCCCAAAACACAGAACACTGAACCCCAAACCATACACCTTAAGCCAAAACATTAAACCCTAAAACTTAAACCCTAAACCCTAAACCCTGAAATTTAAACCCTAAACCCTTAACATTAACCCCTAAACCCAAAACGTTAAAATTTAAACCAAAAAATACTAACAAAAAACCCTAAACTTTAAACCTTAAACCTTAAACCCTTAATTGAAGATAAAAAAATCCTAAGTCCTAACCCCAAAACACAGAACACTGAACCCCAAACCCTACACCTTAAGCCCAAACCGTAAACCCTAAAACTTAAACCTTCAATCCTCAACCCTTAATTTTAAACCGTAAACCCTAAACATTAATCCCTTCATCCAAAACGTTAAAATTTAAACAAAAAAATAGTAGACAAAACCATTTACCATAAACCTTACCTTAAACCTTTAATTGTTGATAAAAAATCTTAATCCTTAATCCCTAAACACAGAACCAGTAACCCCGAACCCACAACCCTTAACTCTAAACCCTGAACCCTCAATCCAAAACCCACAACCCTGAACCCCAAATCTTAAACTCTAAATCCAAAACCCTAAAGCCTAGACCTTCAATGGTAAACTCATAACACTAAACCTTAAATAACAAACTCTAAATCCTAACCCTTGAATCGTAAACAGTAAACCTTGTTCACTATACAATAAACCCAACACCTTCAGCCAAAACCTTTAACCCTAAAACTTAAACCCTAAACCCTAAACCCTGAAATTTAAACCCTAAACCCTTAACATTAACCCCTAAACCCAAAACGTTAAAATTTAAACCAAAAAATACTAACAAAAAACCCTAAACTTTAAACCTTAAACCTTAAACCCTTAATTGATGATAAAAAATCCTAAGTCCTAACCCCAAAACACAGAACACTGAACCTCAAACCCTACACCTTAAGCCAAAACCGTAAACCCTAAAACTTAAACCTTCAATCCTCAACCCTTAATTTTAAACCGTAAACCCTGAACATTAATCCCTTCACCCAAAACGTTAAAATTTAAACAAAAAAATAGTAGACAAAACCATTTACCATAAACCTTACCTTAAACCTTTAATTGTTGATAAAAAATCTTAATCCTTAATCCCTAAACACAGAACCAGTAACCCCGAACCCACAACCCTTAACTCTAAACCCTGAACCCTCAATCCTAAACCCACAACCCTGAACCCCAAATCTTAAACTCTAAATCCAAGATCCGAAAGCCTAGACCTTCAATGGTAAACTCTTAACACTAAACCTTAAATCACAAACTCTAAATCCTAACCCTTGAATCGTAAACAGTAAACCTTGTTCACTATACAATAAACCCAACACCTTCAGCCAAAACCTTTAACCCTAAAACTTAAACCCTAAACCCTAAACCTTGAACTATAAACCCTAAACCGATAACATTAACCCTTAAACACAAAACATTAAAATTTAAACCAAAAAATACTAATAAAAAACCCTAAACTATAAACCTTAAACCTTAAACCCTTAATTGAAGATAAAAACTCCTAAGTCCTACCCCCAAAACACAGAACACTAAACCCCAAACCGTATACCTTAAGCCAAAACATTAAACTCTAAAACTTAAACCCTAAACCCTCAACCCAGAACTTTAAACCGTAAACCCTTAACATGAATCCCTAAACTCAAAATGTTTAAATTTAAATAAATAAAGACTACCAAAAAACCCTAAACCATCAACCTTAAACCTTAAACACTTAATTGAAGATAAAAAATCCTAGCTCCTAGCCCCTAAACACTGAACACTGAACCCAAACCCTACACCTTAAGCCAAAACCGTAAACCCTAAAAATTAAACCCTCAATCCTCAACCCTTAATTTTAAACCCTAAACCCTTACCATTAACCCCTAAACCCAACTCATTAAAATTTAAACCAAAAAATACTAATAAAAAACCCTAAACTATAAATCTTAAACCTTAAACCCTTAATTGAAGATAAAAAATCCTAAGTCCTAACCCCAAAACACAGAACACTGAACCCCAAACCATACACATTAAGCCAAAACTTTAAACCCTAAAACTTAAACCCTAAACCCTAAACCCTGAAATTTAAACCCTAAACCCTTAACATTAACCCCTAAACCCAACACGTTAAAATTTAAACCAAAAAATACTAACAAAAAACCCTAAACTTTAAACCTTAAACCTTAAACCCTTAATTGAAGATAAAAAATCTTAAGTCCTAACCCAAAAACACAGAACACTGAACCCCAAACCCTACACCTTAAGCCAAAACCGTAAACCCTAAAACTTAAACCTTCAATCCTCAACCCTTAATTTTAGACCGTAAACCCTGAACATTAATCCCTTCACCCAAAACGTTAAAATTTAAACAAAAAAATAGTAGACAAAACCATTTACCATAAACCTTACCTTAAACCTTTAATTGTTGATAAAAAATATTAATCCTTAACCCCTAAACACAGAACCAGTAACCCCGAACCCACAACCCTTAACTCTTAACCCTGAAACCTCAATCCTAAACCCACAACCCTGAACCCCAAATCTTAAACTCTAAATCCAAGATCCTAAAGCCTAGACCTTCAATTGTAAACTCTTAACACTAAACCTTAAATCACAAACTCTAAATCCTAACCCTTGAATCGTAAACAGTAAACCATGTTCACTATACAATAAACCCTACACCTTAAGCCAAAACCTTTATCCCTAAAACTTAAACCCTAAACCCTAAACCATGAACTTTAAACCCTAAACCCTTAACATTAACCCCTAAACCCAAAACGTTAAAATTCAAACCAAAAAATACTAATAAATAACCCTAAACTATAAACCTTAAACCTTAAACCCTTAATTAAAGATAAAAAATCCTAGTCCTACCCCCAAAACACAGAACACTAAACCCCAAACCATATACCTTAAGCCAAAACATTAAACTCTAAAACTTAAACCCTAAACCCTCAACCCAGAACTTTAAACCGTAAACCCTTAACATGAATCCCTAAACCCAAAACGTTTAAATTTAAATAAAAAAAGACTACCAAAAAACCCTAAACCATCAACCTTAAACCTTGAACCCATAATTGAAGAAAAAAAATCCTAGCTCCTAGCCCCTAAACAATGAACACTGAACCCCAAACCCTACGCCTTAAGCCAAAACCGTAAACCCTAAAAATTAAATCCTCAATCCTCAACCCTTAATTTACACCCTAAACCCTTAACATTAACCCCTAAACCCAAATCATTAAAATTTAAACAAAAAAATACTAATAAAAAACCCTAAACTATAAATTTTAAACTTTAAACCCTTAATTGAAGATAAAAAATCCTAAGTCCTAACCCCAAAACACAGAACACTGAACCCCAAACCATACACCTTAAGCCAAAACATTAAACACTAAAACTTAAACCCTAAACCCTAAACCCTGAAATTTAAACCCTAAACCCTTAACATTAACCCCTAAACAAAAAACATTAAAATTTAAACCAAAAAATACTAATAAAAAACCCTAAACTATAAACCTTAAACCTTAAACCCTTAATTGAAGATAAAAAATCCTAAGTCCTACCCCCAAAACACCGAACACTGAACCCCAAACCATATACCTTAAGCCAAAACATTAAACTCTAAAACTTAAACCCTAAACCCTCAACCCAGAATGTTTAAATTTAAATAAAAAAAGACTACCAAAAAACCCAAACCATCAACCTTAAACCTTAAACCCTTAATTGAAGATAAAAAATCCTAGATCCTAACCCTTAAACACAAAACACTGAACCCCAAATCCTACACCTTAAGCCAAAACTGTAAACCCTAAAACTTAAACCCTTAATCCTCAACCCTTAATTTTAAACCATAAACTCTTAACATGAATCCCTAAACCCAAAACGTTTAAATTTAAACAAAAAAATACTAACAAAAAACCTTAAACCATCAACCTTAAACCTTAAACCCTTAATTGAAGATAAAAAATCCTAAGTCCTAACCCCAAAACACAGAACACTGAAACCCAAACCCTACACCTTAAGCCAAAACCGTAAACCCTAAAACTTAAACCTTCAATCCTCAACCCTTAATTTTAAACCGTAAACCCTGAACATTAATCGCTTCACCCAAAACGTTAAAATTTAAACAAAAAAATAGTAGATAAAACCTGAAACCATAACCCTTACCTTAAACCTTTAATTGTAGATAAAAAATCTAAATCCTTAACCCCTAAACACAGAACCAGGAACCCCGAACCCTAAACCCTTCAATGGTAAACTCTTAACACTAAACCTTAAAGTACAAACTCTAAATCCTAACCCTTGAATCGTAAACAGTAAACCTTGTCCACTATACAATAAACCCAACACCTTCAGCCAAAACCTTTAACCCTAAAATTTAAACCCTAAACCTTAAACCTTGAACTATAAACCCTAAACCGATAACATTAACCCTTAAACACAAAACGTTAAAATTTAAACCAAAAAATACTAATAAAAAACCCTAAACTATAAACCTTAAACCTTAAACCTTAATTGAAGATAAAAAATCCTAAGTCCTACCCCCAAAACACAGAACACCGAACCCCAAACCATATACGTTAAGCCAAAACATTATACTCTAAAACTTAAACCCTAAACCCTCAAGCCAGAACTTTAAACCGTAAACCCTTAACATGAATCCCTAAACACAAAACGTTTTAATTTAAATAAAAAAAGACTACCAAAAAACCCTAAACCATCAACCTTAAACCTTAAACCCTTAATTGAAGAAAAAAAATCCTAGACCTTCAATGGTAAACTCTTAACACTAAACCCCAAATCTTAAACTCTAAATCCAAGATTCTAAATCTTAGACCTTCAATGGTAAACTCTTAACACTAAACCTTAAATCACAAACTCTAAATCCTAATCCTTGAATCGTAAACAGTAAACCATGTTCACTATACAATAAACCCAACACCTTAAGCCAAAACCTTTAACCCTAAAACTTCAACCCTAAACCCTAAACCTTGAACTATAAACCCTACACGCTTAACAATAATCCCTAAACCAAAAACGTTAAAATTTAAACCAAAAAATACTAATAAAAATCCGTAAACTATAAACCTTAAACCTTAAACCCTTAATTGAATATAAAAACTGCTAGATCCTAAACCCTAAACACAGAACACTGAACCCTAAACCCTACACCTGAAGCCAAAACCGTAAACCCTAAAACTTAAACCCTCAATCCTCAACCCTTACTTTTAAACCGTAAACCCTGAACATTAATCACTTCACCCAAAACGTTAAAATTTAAACAAAAAAATAGTAGATAAAACCTGAAACCATAACCCTTACCTTAAACCTTTAATTGTAGATAAAAAATCTAAATCCTTAACCCCTAAACACAGAACCAGGAACCCCGAACCCTAAACCCTTAACTCTAAACCCTGAACCCTCAATCCTAAACCCAAAACCCTGAACTCCAAATCTTAAACTCTAAATCCAAGATCCTAAATCCTAGACCTTCAATGGTAAACTCTTAACACTAAATCTTAAATCACAAACTCTAAATCCTAACCCTTGAATCATAAACAGTAAACCATGTTCACTATACAATAAACCCAACACCTTAAGCCAAAACCTTTAACCCTACAACTTAAACCCTAAACCCTAAACCTTGAACTATAAACCCTAAACCCATAACATTAACCCCTAAACAAAAAACATTAAAATTTAAACCAAAAAATACTAATAAAAAACCCTAAACTATAAACCTTAAACCTTAAACCCTTAATTGAAGATAAAAAATCCTAAGTCCTACCCCCAAAACACCGAACACTGAACCCCAAACCATATACCTTAAGCCAAAACATTAAACTCTAAAACTTAAACCCTAAACCCTCAACCCAGAATGTTTAAATTTAAATAAAAAAAGACTACCAAAAAACCCAAACCATCAACCTTAAACCTTAAACCCTTAATTGAGGATAAAAAATCCTAGATCCTAACCCTTAAACACAAAACACTGAACCCCAAATCCTACACCTTAAGCCAAAACTGTAAACCCTAAAACTTAAACCCTTAATCCTCAACCCTTAATTTTAAACCGTAAACTCTTAACATGAATCCCTAAACCCAAAACGTTTAAATTTAAACAAAAAAATACTAACAAAAAACCTTAAACCATCAACCTTAAACCTTAAACCCTTAATTGAAGATGAAAAATCCTAAGTCCTAACCCCAAAACACAGAACACTGAAACCCAAACCCTACACCTTAAGCCAAAACCGTAAACCCTAAAACTTAAACCTTCAATCCTCAACCCTTAATTTGAAACCGTAAACCCTGAACATTAATCGCTTCACCCAAAACGTTAAAATTTAAACAAAAAAATAGTAGACAAAACCTTAAACCATAAACCTTACCTTAAACCTTTAATTGTTGATAAAAATCTTAATCCTTAACCCCTAAACACAGAACCAGTAACCCCGAACCCTAAACCCTTAACTCTAAACCCCGAACCCTCAATCCTAAACCCAAAACCCTGAACTCCAAATCTTAAACTCTAAATCCAAGATCCTAAATCCTAGACCTTCAATGGTAAACTCTTAACACTAAATCTTAAATCACAAACTCTAAATCCTAACCCTTGAATCATAAACAGTAAACCATGTTCACTATACAATAAACCCAACACCTTAAGCCAAAACCTTTAACCCTACAACTTAAACCCTAAACCCTAAACCTTGAACTATAAACCCTAAACCCATAACATTAACCCCTAAACAAAAAACATTAAAATTTAAACCAAAAAATACTAATAAAAAACCCTAAACTATAAACCTTAAACCTTAAACCCTTAATTGAATATAAAAACTGCTAGATCCTAAACCCTAAACACAGAACACTGAACCCTAAACCCTACACCTGAAGCCAAAACCGTAAACCCTAAAACTTAAACCCTCAATCCTCAACCCTTACTTTTAAACCGTAAACCCTGAACATTAATCACTTCACCCAAAACGTTAAAATTTAAACAAAAAAATAGTAGATAAAACCTGAAACCATAACCCTTACCTTAAACCTTTAATTGTAGATAAAAAATCTAAATCCTTAACCCCTAAACACAGAACCAGGAACCCCGAACCCTAAACCCTTAACTCTAAACCCTGAACCCTCAATCCTAAACCCAAAACCCTGAACTCCAAATCTTAAACTCTAAATCCAAGATCCTAAATCCTAGACCTTCAATGGTAAACTCTTAACACTAAATCTTAAATCACAAACTCTAAATCCTAACCCTTGAATCATAAACAGTAAACCATGTTCACTATACAATAAACCCAACACCTTAAGCCAAAACCTTTAACCCTACAACTTAAACCCTAAACCCTAAACCTTGAACTATAAACCCTAAACCCATAACATTAACCCCTAAACAAAAAACATTAAAATTTAAACCAAAAAATACTAATAAAAAACCCTAAACTATAAACCTTAAACCTTAAACCCTTAATTGAAGATAAAAAATCCTAAGTCCTACCCCCAAAACACCGAACACTGAACCCCAAACCATATACCTTAAGCCAAAACATTAAACTCTAAAACTTAAACCCTAAACCCTCAACCCAGAATGTTTAAATTTAAATAAAAAAAGACTACCAAAAAACCCAAACCATCAACCTTAAACCTTAAACCCTTAATTGAGGATAAAAAATCCTAGATCCTAACCCTTAAACACAAAACACTGAACCCCAAATCCTACACCTTAAGCCAAAACTGTAAACCCTAAAACTTAAACCCTTAATCCTCAACCCTTAATTTTAAACCGTAAACTCTTAACATGAATCCCTAAACCCAAAACGTTTAAATTTAAACAAAAAAATACTAACAAAAAACCTTAAACCATCAACCTTAAACCTTAAACCCTTAATTGAAGATGAAAAATCCTAAGTCCTAACCCCAAAACACAGAACACTGAACCTCAAACCCTACACCTTAAGCCAAAACCGTAAACCCTAAAACTTAAACCTTCAATCCTCAACCCTTAATTTTAAACCGTAAACCCTGAACATTAATCCCTTCACCCAAAACGTTAAAATTTAAACAAAAAAATAGTAGACAAAACCATTTACCATAAACCTTACCTTAAACCTTTAATTGTTGATAAAAAATCTTAATCCTTAATCCCTAAACACAGAACCAGTAACCCCGAACCCACAACCCTTAACTCTAAACCCTGAACCCTCAATCCTAAACCCACAACCCTGAACCCCAAATCTTAAACTCTAAATCCAAGATCCTAAAGCCTAGACCTTCAATGGTAAACTCTTAACACTAAACCTTAAATCACAAACTGTAAATCCTAACCCTTGAATCGTAAACAGTAAACCTTGTTCACTATACAATAAACCCAACACCTTCAGCCAAAACCTTTAACCCTAAAACTTAAACCCTAAACCCTAAACCTTGAACTATAAACCCTAAACTGATAACATTAACCCTTAAACACAAAATGTTAAAATTTAAACAAAAAAATACTAATAAAAAACCCTAAACTATAAACCTTAAACCTTAAACCCTTAATTGAAGATAAAAAATCCTAAGTCCTACCCCCAAAACACAGAACACTGAATCCCAAACCATACACCTGAAGCCAAAACATTAAACCCTAAAACTTCAAACCTAAACCCTCAACCCCGAAATTTAAACAGTAAACCCATAACCCTAAACCCCAAATCTTAAACTCTAAATCCAGGATCCTAAATACTAGACCTTCAATTGTAACCTCTTAACACTAAACCTTAAATCACAAACTCTAAATCCTAACCCTTGAATCGTAAACAGTAAACCATGTTCACTATACAATAAACCCTACACCTTAAGCCAAAACCTTTAACCCTAAAACTTAAACCCTAAACCCTAAACCATGAACTTTAAACCCTAAACCCTTAACATTAACCCCTAAACCCAAAACGTTAAAATTTAAACCAAAAAATACTAATAAATAACCCTAAACTATAAACCTTAAACCTTAAACCCTTAATTGAAGATAAAAATCCTAAGCCCTACCCCCAAAACACAGAACACTAAACCTCAAACCATACACCTTAAGCCAAAACATTAAACCCTAAAAATTAAACCCTCAATCCTCAACCCTGAACCCCAAACCTTATACCTTAAGCCAAAACATTAAACTCTAAAACTTAAACCCTAAACCCTCAACGCAGAACTATAAACCGTAAACCCTTAACATGAATCCCTAAACCCAAAACGTTTAAATTTAAATAAAAAAAGACTAAAAAAACCCTAAACCATCAACCTTAAACCTTAAACCCTTAATTGAAGAAAAAAAATACTAGGTCCTACCCCCAAAACACAGAACACTGAACCCCAAATCTTAAACTCTAAATCCAAGATTCTAAATCCTAGACCTTCAATGGTAAACTCTTAACACTAAACCTTAAATCACAAACTGTAAATCCTAACCCTTGAATCGTAAACAGTAAACCTTGTTCACTATACAATAAACCCAACACCTTCAGCCAAAACCTTTAACCCTAAAACTTAAACCCTAAACCCTAAACCTTGAACTATAAACCCTAAACTGATAACATTAACCCTTAAACACAAAATGTTAAAATTTAAACAAAAAAATACTAATAAAAAACCCTAAACTATAAACCTTAAACCTTAAACCCTTAATTGAAGATAAAAAATCCTAAGTCCTACCCCCAAAACACAGAACACTGAATCCCAAACCATACACCTGAAGCCAAAACATTAAACCCTAAAACTTCAAACCTAAACCCTCAACCCCTGAACTCCAAATCTTAAACTCTAAATCCAAGATCCTAAATCCTAGACCTTCAATGGTAAACTCTTAACACTAAATCTTAAATCACAAACTCTAAATCCTAACCCTTGAATCATAAACAGTAAACCATGTTCACTATACAATAAACCCAACACCTTAAGCCAAAACCTTTAACCCTACAACTTAAACCCTAAACCCTAAACCTTGAACTATAAACCCTAAACCCATAACATTAACCCCTAAACAAAAAACATTAAAATTTAAACCAAAAAATACTAATAAAAAACCCTAAACTATAAACCTTAAACCTTAAACCCTTAATTGAATATAAAAACTGCTAGATCCTAAACCCTAAACACAGAACACAAAATGTTAAAATTTAAACAAAAAAATACTAATAAAAAACCCTAAACTATAAACCTTAAACCTTAAACCCTTAATTGAAGATAAAAAATCCTAAGTCCTACCCCCAAAACACAGAACACTGAATCCCAAACCATACACCTGAAGCCAAAACATTAAACCCTAAAACTTCAAACCTAAACCCTCAACCCCGAAATTTAAACCGTAAACCCATAACCCTAAACCCCAAATCTTAAACTCTAAATCCAGGATCCTAAATACTAGACCTTCAATTGTAACCTCTTAACACTAAACCTTAAATCACAAACTCTAAATCCTAACCCTTGAATCGTAAACAGTAAACCTTGTTCACTATACAATAAACCCAACACCTTCAGCCAAAACCTTTAACCCTAAAACTTAAACCCTAAACCCTAAACCTTGAACTATAAACCCTAAACTGATAACATTAACCCTTAAACACAAAATGTTAAAATTTAAACAAAAAAATACTAATAAAAAACCCTAAACTATAAACCTTAAACCTTAAACCCTTAATTGAAGATAAAAAATCCTAAGTCCTACCCCCAAAACACAGAACACTGAATCCCAAACCATACACCTGAAGCCAAAACATTAAACCCTAAAACTTCAAACCTAAACCCTCAACCCCGAAATTTAAACCGTAAACCCATAACCCTAAACCCCAAATCTTAAACTCTAAATCCAGGATCCTAAATACTAGACCTTCAATTGTAACCTCTTAACACTAAACCTTAAATCACAAACTCTAAATCCTAACCCTTGAATCGTAAACAGTAAACCATGTTCACTATACAATAAACCCTACACCTTAAGCCAAAACCTTTAACCCTAAAACTTAAACCCTAAACCCTAAACCATGAACTTTAAACCCTAAACCCTTAACATTAACCCCTAAACCCAAAACGTTAAAATTTAAACCAAAAAATACTAATAAATAACCCTAAACTATAAACCTTAAACCTTAAACCCTTAATTGAAGATAAAAATCCTAAGCCCTACCCCCAAAACACAGAACACTAAACCTCAAACCATACACCTTAAGCCAAAACATTAAACCCTAAAAATTAAACCCTCAATCCTCAACCCTGAACCCCAAACCTTATACCTTAAGCCAAAACATTAAACTCTAAAACTTAAACCCTAAACCCTCAACGCAGAACTATAAACCGTAAACCCTTAACATGAATCCCTAAACCCAAAACGTTTAAATTTAAATAAGAAAAGACTAAAAAAACCCTAAACCATCAACCTTAAACCTTAAACCCTTAATTGAAGAAAAAAAATACTAGGTCCTACCCCCAAAACACAGAACACTGAACCCCAAACCATATACGTTAAGCCAAAACATTATACTCTAAAACTTAAACCCTAAACCCTCAACCCAGAACTTTAAACCGTAAACCCTTAACATGAATCCCTAAACACAAAACGTTTAAATTTAAATAAAAAAAGACTACCAAAAAACCCTAAACCATCAACCTTAAACCTTAAACCCTTAATTGAAGAAAAAAAATCCTAGACCTTCAATGGTAAACTCTTAACACTAAACCCCAAATCTTAAACTCTAAATCCAAGATTCTAAATCCTAGACCTTCAATGGTAAACTCTTAACACTAAACCTTATATCACAAACTCTAAATCCTAATCCTTGAATCGTAAACAGTAAACCATGTTCACTATACAATAAACCCAACACCTTAAGCCAAAACCTTTAACCCTAAAACTTCAACCCTAAACCCTAAACCTTGAACTATAAACCCTACACGCTTAACAATAATCCCTAAACCAAAAACGTTAAAATTTAAACCAAAAAATACTAATAAAAAACCGTAAACTATAAACCTTAAACCTTAAACCCTTAATTGAATATAAAAAATGCTAGATCCTAAACCCTAAACACAGAACACTGAACCCTAAACCCTACACCTGAAGCCAAAACCGTAAACCCTAAAACTTAAACCCTCAATCCTCAACCCTTACTTTTAAACCGTAAACCCTGAACATTAATCACTTCACCCAAAACGTTAAAATTTAAACAAAAAAATAGTAGATAAAACCTGAAACCATAACCCTTACCTTAAACCTTTAATTGTAGATAAAAAATCTAAATCCTTAACCCCTAAACACAGAACCAGGAACCCCGAACCCTAAACCCTTAACTCTAAACCCTGAACCCTCAATCCTAAACCCAAAACCCTGAACTCCAAATCTTAAACTCTAAATCCAAGATCCTAAATCCTAGACCTTCAATGGTAAACTCTTAACACTAAATCTTAAATCACAAACTCTAAATCCTAACCCTTGAATCATAAACAGTAAACCATGTTCACTATACAATAAACCCAACACCTTAAGCCAAAACCTTTAACCCTACAACTTAAACCCTAAACCCTAAACCTTGAACTATAAACACTAAACCCATAACATTAACCCCTAAACAAAAAACATTAAAATTTAAACCAAAAAATACTAATAAAAAACCCTAAACTATAAACCTTAAACCTTAAACCCTTAATTGAAGATAAAAAATCCTAAGTCCTACCCCCAAAACACCGAACACTGAACCCCAAACCATATACCTTAAGCCAAAACATTAAACTCTAAAACTTAAACCCTAAACCCTCAACCCAGAATGTTTAAATTTAAATAAAAAAAGACTACCAAAAAACCCAAACCATCAACCTTAAACCTTAAACCCTTAATTGAGGATAAAAAATCCTAGATCCTAACCCTTAAACACAAAACACTGAACCCCAAATCCTACACCTTAAGCCAAAACTGTAAACCCTAAAACTTAAACCCTTAATCCTCAACCCTTAATTTTAAACCGTAAACTCTTAACATGAATCCCTAAACCCAAAACGTTTAAATTTAAACAAAAAAATACTAACAAAAAACCTTAAACCATCAACCTTAAACCTTAAACCCTTAATTGAAGATGAAAAATCCTAAGTCCTAACCCCAAAACACAGAACACTGAAACCCAAACCCTACACCTTAAGCCAAAACCGTAAACCCTAAAACTTAAACCTTCAATCCTCAACCCTTAATTTGAAACCGTAAACCCTGAACATTAATCGCTTCACCCAAAACGTTAAAATTTAAACAAAAAAATAGTAGACAAAACCTTAAACCATAAACCTTACCTTAAACCTTTAATTGTTGATAAAAAATCTTAATCCTTAACCCCTAAACACAGAACCAGTAACCCCGAACCCACAACCCTTAACTCTAAACCCTGAACCCTCAATCCTAAACCCACAACCCTGAACCCCAAATCTGAAACTCTAAATCCAAGATCCTAAAGCCTAGACCTTCAATGGTAAACTCTTAACACTAAACCTTAAATCACAAACTGTAAATCCTAACCCTTGAATCGTAAACAGTAAACCTTGTTCACTATACAATAAACCCAACACCTTCAGCCAAAACCTTTAACCCTAAAACTTAAACCCTAAACCCTAAACCTTGAACTATAAACCCTAAACTGATAACATTAACCCTTAAACACAAAATGTTAAAATTTAAACAAAAAAATACTAATAAAAAACCCTAAACTATAAACCTTAAACCTTAAACCCTTAATTGAAGATAAAAAATCCTAAGTCCTACCCCCAAAACACAGAACACTGAATCCCAAACCATACACCTGAAGCCAAAACATTAAACCCTAAAACTTCAAACCTAAACCCTCAACCCCGAAATTTAAACCGTAAACCCATAACCCTAAACCCCAAATCTTAAACTCTAAATCCAGGATCCTAAATCCTAGACCTTCAATTGTAACCTCTTAACACTAAACCTTAAATCACAAACTCTAAATCCTAACCCTTGAATCGTAAACAGTAAACCATGTTCACTATACAATAAACCCTACACCTTAAGCCAAAACCTTTAACCCTAAAACTTAAACCCTAAACCCTAAACCATGAACTTTAAACCCTAAACCCTTAACATTAACCCCTAAACCCAAAACGTTAAAATTTAAACCAAAAAATACTAATAAATAACCCTAAACTATAAACCTTAAACCTTAAACCCTTAATTTAAGATAAAAAATCCTAAGCCCTACCCCCAAAACACAGAACACTAAACCCCAAACCATACACCTTAAGCCAAAACATTAAACCCTAAAAATTAAACCCTCAATCCTCAACCCTGAACCCCAAACCTTATACCTTAAGCCAAAACATTAAACTCTAAAACTTAAACCCTAAACCCTCAACGCAGAACTTTAAACCGTAAACCCTTAACATGAATCCCTAAACCCAAAACGTTTAAATTTAAATAAAAAAAGACTACCAAAAAACCCTAAACCATCAACCTTAAACCTTAAACCCTTAATTGAAGAAAAAAAATTCTAGCTCCTAGCCCCTAAACACTGAACACTGAACACTGAACCCCAAACCCTACACCTTAAGCCAAAACCGTAAACCCTAAAAATTAAACCCTCAATCCTCAACCCTTAATTTTAAACCCTAAACCCATAACATTAACCCCTAAACCCAAATCAATAAAATTTAAACCAAAAAATACTAATAAAAAACCCTAAACTATAAATCTTAAACCTTAAACCCTTAATTGAAGATAAAAAATCCTAAGTCCTAACCCCAAAACACAGAACACTGAACCCCAAACCATACACCTTAAGCCAAAACATTAAACCCTAAAACTTAAACCCTAAACCCTAAACCCTGAAATTTAAACCCTAAACCCTTAACATTAACCCCTAAACCCAAAACGATAAAATTTAAACCAAAAAATACTAACAAAAAACCCTAAACTTTAAACCTTAAACCTTAAACCCTTAATTGAAGATAAAAAAATCCTAAGTCCTAACCCCAAAACACAGAACACTCAACCCCAAACCATACACCTGAAGCCAAAACATTAAACCCTAAAACTTCAAACCTAAACCCTCAACCCCGAAATTTAAACCGTAAACCCATAACCCTAAACCCCAAATCTTAAACTCTAAATCCAGGATCCTAAATCCTAGACCTTCAATTGTAACCTCTTAACACTAAACCTTAAATCACAAACTCTAAATCCTAACCCTTGAATCGTAAACAGTAAACCATGTTCACTATACAATAAACCCTACACCTTAAGCCAAAACCTTTAACCCTAAAACTTAAACCCTAAACCCTAAACCATGAACTTTAAACCCTAAACCCTTAACATTAACCCCTAAACCCAAAACGTTAAAATTTAAACCAAAAAATACTAATAAATAACCCTAAACTATAAACCTTAAACCTTAAACCCTTAATTGAAGATAAAAAATCCTAAGCCCTACCCCCAAAACACAGAACACTAAACCCCAAACCATACACCTTAAGCCAAAACATTAAACCCTAAAAATTAAACCCTCAATCCTCAACCCTGAACCCCAAACCTTATACCTTAAGCCAAAACATTAAACTCTAAAACTTAAACTCTAAACCCTCAACGCAGAACTTTAAACCGTAAACCCTTAACATGAATCCCTAAACCCAAAACGTTTAAATTTAAATAAAAAAAGACTACCAAAAAACCCTAAACCATCAACCTTAAACCTTAAACCCTTAATTGAAGAAAAAAAATCCTAGGTCCTTGCCCCTATACACTAAACACTGAACACTGAACCCCAAACCCTACACCTTAAGCCAAAACCGTAAACCCTAAAAATTAAACCCTCAATCCTCAACCCTTAATTTTAAACCCTAAACCCATAACATTAACCCCTAAACCCAAATCAATAAAATTTAAACCAAAAAATACTAATAAAAAACCCTAAACTATAAATCTTAAACCTTAAACCCTTAATTGAAGATAAAAAATCCTAAGTCCTAACCCCAAAACACAGAACACTGAACCCCAAACCATACACCTTAAGCCAAAACATTAAACCCTAAAACTTAAACCCTAAACCCTAAACCCTAAAATTTAAACCCTAAACCCTTAACATTAACCCCTAAACCTAAAACGATAAAATTTAAACCAAAAAATACTAACAAAAAACCCTAAACTTTAAACCTTAAACCTTAAACCCTTAATTGAAGATAAAAAAATCCTAAGTCCTAACCCCAAAACACAGAACACTGAACCCCAAACCATACACCTTAAGCCAAAACATTAAACCCTAAAACTTAAACCCTAAACCATAAACCCTGAAATTTAAACCCTAAACCCTTAACATTAACCCCTAAACCCAAAACGATAAAATTTAAACCAAAAAATACTAACAAAAAACCCTAAACTTTAAACCTTAAACCTTAAACCCTTAATTGAAGATAAAAAAATCCTAAGTCCTAACCCCAAAACACAGAACACTCAACCCCAAACCATACACCTGAAGCCAAAACATTAAACCCTAAAACTTCAAACCTAAACCCTCAAACCCGAAATTTAAACCGTAAACCCATAACCCTAAACCCCAAATCTTAAACTCTAAATCCAGGATCCTAAATCCTAGACCTTCAATTGTAACCTCTTAACACTAAACCTTAAATCACAAACTCTAAATCCTAACCCTTGAATCATAAACAGTAAACCATGTTCACTATACAATAAACCCTACACCTTAAGCCAAAACCTTTAACCCTAAAACTTAAACCCTAAACCCTAAACCATGAACTTTAAACCCTAAACCCTTAACATTAACCCCTAAACCCAAAACGTTAAAATTTAAACCAAAAAATACTAATAAATAACCCTAAACTATAAACCTTAAACCTTAAACCCTTAATTGAAGATAAAAAATCCTAAGCCCTACCCCCAAAACACAGAACACTAAACCCCAAACCATACACCTTAAGCCAAAACATTAAACCCTAAAAATTAAACCCTCAATCCTCAACCCTGAACCCCAAACCTTATACCTTAAGCCAAAACATTAAACTCTAAAACTTAAACCCTAAACCCTCAACGCAGAACTTTAAACCGTAAACCCTTAACATGAATCCCTAAACCCAAAACGTTTAAATTTAAATAAAAAAAGACTACCAAAAAACCCTAAACCATCAACCTTAAACCTTAAACCCTTAATTGAAGAAAAAAAATTCTAGCTCCTAGCCCCTAAACACTGAACACTGAACACTGAACCCCAAACCCTACACCTTAAGCCAAAACCGTAAACCCTAAAAATTAAACCCTCAATCCTCAACCCTTAATTTTAAACCCTAAACCCATAACATTAACCCCTAAACCCAAATCAATAAAATTTAAACCAAAAAATACTAATAAAAAACCCTAAACTATAAATCTTAAACCTTAAACCCTTAATTGAAGATAAAAAATCCTAAGTCCTAACCCCAAAACACAGAACACTGAACCCCAAACCATACACCTTAAGCCAAAACATTAAACCCTAAAACTTAAACCCTAAACCCTAAACCCTGAAATTTAAACCCTAAACCCTTAACATTAAACCCCAAATCTTAAACTCTAAATCCAAGATTCTAAATCCTAGACCTTCAATGGTAAACTCTTAACACTAAACCTTAAATCACAAACTCTAAATCCTAATCCTTGAATCGTAAACAGTAAACCATGTTCACTATACAATAAACCCAACACCTTAAGCCAAAACCTTTAACCCTAAAACTTCAACCCTAAACCCTAAACTTGAACTATAAACCCTACACGCTTAACAATAATCCCTAAACCAAAAACGTTAAAATTTAAACCAAAAAATACTAATAAAAAACCGTAAACTATAAACCTTAAACCTTAAACCCTTAATTGAATATAAAAAATGCTAGATCCTAACCCCTAAACACAGAACACTGAACCCTAAACCCTACACCTGAAGCCAAAACCGTAAACCCTAAAATTTAAACCCTCAATCCTCAACCCTTACTTTTAAATCGTAAACCCTGAACATTAATCACTTCACCCAAAACGTTAAAATTTAAACAAAAAAATAGTAGATAAAACCTGAAACCATAACCCTTACCTTAAACCTTTAATTGTAGATAAAAAATCTAAATCCTTAACCCCTAAACACAGAACCAGGAACCCCGAACCCTAAACCCTTAACTCTAAACCCTGAACCCTCAATCCTAAACCCAAACCATAACCTTAAGCCAAAACATTAAACCCTAAAAATTAAACCCTCAATCCTCAACCCTGAACCCCAAACCTTATACCTTAAGCCAAAACATTATACTCTAAAACTTAAACCCTAAACCCTCAACCCAGAACTTTAAACCGTAAACCCTTAACATGAATCCCTAAACCCAAAACGTTTAAATTTAAATAAAAAAAGACTACCAAAAAACCCTAAACCATCAACCTTAAACCTTAAACCCTTAATTGAAGAAAAAAAATTCTAGCTCCTAGCCCCTAAACACTGAACACTGAACACTGAACCCCAAACCCTACACCTTAAGCCAAAACCGTAAACCCTAAAAATTAAACCCTCAATCCTCAACCCTTAATTTTAAACCCTAAACCCATAACATTAACCCCTAAACCCAAATCAATAAAATTTAAACCAAAAAATACTAATAAAAAAACCCTAAACTATAAATCTTAAACCTTAAACCCTTAATTGAAGATAAAAAATCCTAAGTCCTAACCCCAAAACACTAAACACTGAACCCCAAACCATACACCTTAAGCCAAAACATTAAACCCTAAAACTTAAACTCTAAACCCTAAACCCTGAAATTTAAACCCTAAACCCTTAACATTAACCCCTAAACCCAAAACGTTAAAATTTAAACCAAAAAATACTAACAAAAAACCCTAAACTTTAAACCTTAAACCTTAAACCCTTAATTGAAGATAAAAAAATCCTAAGTCCTAACCCCAAAACACAGAACACTCAACCCCAAACCCTACACCTTAAGCCAAAACCGTAAACCCTAAAACTTAAACCTTCAATCCTCAACCCTTAATTTTAAACCATAAACCCTGAAAGTTAATCCCTTCACCCAAAACGTTAAAATTTAAACAAAAAAATAGTAGACAAAACCTTAAACCATAAACCTTACCTTAAACCTTTAATTGTTGATAAAAAATCTTAATACTTAACCCCTAAACACAGAACCAATAACCCCGAACCCACAACCCTTAACTCTAAACCCTGAACCCTCAATCCTAAACCCACAACCCTGAACCCCAAATCTTAAACTCTAAATCCAAGATCTTAAAGCCTAGACCTTCAATGGTAAACTCTTAACACTAAACCTTAAATCACAAACTGTAAATCCTAACCCTTGAATCGTAAACAGTAAACCTTGTTCACTATACAATAAACCCAACACCTTCAGCCAAAACCTTTAACCCTAAAACTTAAACCCTAAACCCTAAACCTTGAACTATAAACCCTAAACTGATAACATTAACCCTTAAACACAAAATGTTAAAATTTAAACAAAAAAATACTATAAAAAACCCTAAACTAAAAACCTTAAACCCTTAATTGAAGATAAAAAATCCTAAGTCCTACCCCCAAAACACAGAACACTGAACCCCAAACCATACACCTGAAGCCAAAACATTAAACCCTAAAACTTCAAACCTAAACCCTCAACCCCGAAATTTAAACCGTAAACCCATAACCCTAAACCCCAAATCTTAAACTCTAAATCCAGGATCCTAAATCCTAGACCTTCAATTGTAACCTCTTAACACTAAACCTTAAATCACAAACTCTAAATCCTAACCCTTGAATCGTAAACAGTAAACCATGTTCACTATACAATAAACCCTACACCTTAAGCCAAAACCTTTAACCCTAAAACTTAAACCCTAAACCCTAAACCATGAACTTTAAACCCTAAACCCTTAACAGTAACCCCTAAACCCAAAACGTTAAAATTTAAACCAAAAAATACTAATAAATAACCCTAAACTATAAACCTTAAACCTTAAACCCTTAATTGAAGATAAAAAATCCTAAGCCCTACCCCCAAAACACAGAACACTAAACCCCAAACCATACACCTTAAGCCAAAACATTAAACCCTACAAATTAAACCCTCAATCCTCAACCCTGAACCCCAAACCTTATACCTTAAGCCAAAACATTAAACTCTAAAACTTAAACCCTAAACCCTCAACCCAGAACTATAAACCGTAAACCCTTAACATGAATCCCTAAACCCAAAACGTTTAAATTTAAATAAAAAAAGACTACCAAAAAACCCTAAACCATCAACCTTAAACCTTAAACCCTTAATTGAAGAAAAAAAATACTAGCTCCTACCCCCAAAACACAGAACACTGAACCCCAAACCATATACGTTAAGCCAAAACATTATACTCTAAAACTTAAACCCTAAACCCTCAACCCAGAACTTTAAACCGTAAACCCTTAACATGAATCCCTAAACCCAAAACGTTTAAATTTAAATAAAAAAAGACTACCAAAAATCCCTAAACCATCAACCTTAAACCTTAAACCCTTAATTGAAGAAAAAAAATCCTAGCTCCTAGCCCCTAAACACTGAACACTGAACACTGAACCCCAAACCCTACACCTTAAGCCAAAACCGTAAACCCTAAAATTTAAACCCTCAATCCTCAACCCTTAATTTTAAACCCTAAAGCCATAACATTAACCCCTAAACCCAAATCAATAAAATTTAAACCAAAAAATACTAATAAAAAACCCTAAACTATAAATCTTAAACCTTAAACCCTTAATTGAAGATAAAAAATCCTAAGTCCTAACCCCAAAACACAGAACACTGAACCCCAAACCATACACCTTAAGCCAAAACATTAAACCCTAAAACTTAAACCGTAAACCCTAAACCCTGAAATTTAAACCCTAAACCCTTAACATTAACCCCTAAACCCAAAACGATAAAATTTAAACCAAAAAATACTAACAAAAAACCCTAAACTTTAAACCTTAAACCTTAAACCCTTAATTGAAGATAAAAAAATCCTAAGTCCTAACCCCAAAACACAGAACACTCAACCCCAAACCATACACCTGAAGCCAAAACATTAAACCCTAAAACTTCAAACCTAAACCCTCAACCCCGAAATTTAAACCGTAAACCCATAACCCTAAACCCCAAATCTTAAACTCTAAATCCAGGATCCTAAATCCTAGACCTTCAATTGTAACCTCTTAACACTAAACCTTAAATCACAAACTCTAAATCCTAACCCTTGAATCGTAAACAGTAAACCATGTTCACTATACAATAAACCCTACACCTTAAGCCAAAACCTTTAACCCTAAAACTTAAACCCTAAACCCTAAACCATGAACTTTAAACCCTAAACCCTTAACATTAACCCCTAAACCCGAAAAGTTAAAATTTAAACCAAAAAATACTAATAAATAACCCTAAACTATAAACCTTAAACCTTAAACCCTTAATTGAAGATAAAAAATCCTAAGCCCTACCCCCAAAACACAGAACACTAGACCCCAAACCATACACCTTAAGCCAAAACATTAAACCCTAAAAATTAAACCCTCAATCCTCAACCCTGAACCCCAAACCTTATACCTTAAGCCAAAACATTAAACTCTAAAACTTAAACCCTAAACCCTCAACGCAGAACTTTAAACCGTAAACCCTTAACATGAATCCCTAAACCCAAAACGTTTAAATTTAAATAAAAAAAGACTACCAAAAAACCCTAAACCATCAACCTTAAACCTTAAACCCTTAATTGAAGAAAAAAAATCCTAGCTCCTAGCCCCTAAACACTGAACACTGAACCCCAAAACCCTACACCTTAAGCCAAAACCGTGAACCCTAAAAATTAAACCCTCAATCCTCAACCCTTAATTTTAAACCCTAAACCCATAACATTAACCCCTAAACCCAAATGAATAAAATTTAAACCAAAAAATACTAATAAAAAACCCTAAACTATAAATCTTAAACCTTAAACCCTTAATTGAAGATAAAAAATCCTAAGTCCTAACCCCAAAACACTGAACACTCAACCCCAAACCCTACACCTTAAGCCAAAACCGTAAACCCTAAAACTTAAACCTTCAATCCTCAACCCTTAATTTTAAACCGTAAACCCTGAAAGTTAATCCCTTCACCCAAAACGTTAAAATTTAAACAAAAAAATAGTAGACAAAACCTTAAACCATAAACCTTACCTTAAACCTTTAATTGTTGATAAAAAATCTTAATACTTAACCCCTAAACACAGAACCAATAACCCCGAACCCACAACCCTTAACTCTAAACTCTGAACCCTCAATCCTAAACCCACAACCCTGAACCCCAAATCTTAAACTCTAAATCCAAGATCTTAAAGCCTAGACCTTCAATGGTAAACTCTTAACACTAAACCTTAAATCACAAACTGTAAATCCTAACCCTTGAATCGTAAACAGTAAACCATGTTCACTATACAATAAACCCTACACCTTAAGCCAAAACCTTTAACCCTAAAACTTAAACCCTAAACCCTAAACCATGAACTTTAAACCCTAAAACCCTAACATTAACCCCTAAACCCAAAACGTTAAAATTTAAACCAAAAAATACTAATAAATAACCCTAAACTATAAACCTTAAACCTTAAACCCTTAATTGAAGATAAAAAATCCTAAGCCCTACCCCCAAAACACAGAACACTAAACCCCAAACCATACACCTTAAGCCAAAACATTAAACCCTAAAAATTAATCCCTCAATCCTCAACCCTGAACCCCAAACCTTATACCTTAAGCCAAAACATTAAACTCTAAAACTTAAACCCTAAACCCTCAACCCAGAACTATAAACCGTAAACCCTTAACATGAATCCCTAAACCCAAAACGTTTAAATTTAAATAAAAAAAGACTACCAAAAAACCCTAAACCATCAACCTTAAACCTTAAACCCTTAATTGAAGATAAAAATTCCTAAGTCCTACCCCCAAAACACAGAACACTAAACCCCAAACCATATACCTTAAGCCAAAACATTAAACTCTAAAACTTAAACCCTAAACCCTCAACCAAGAACTTTAAACCGTAAACCCTTAACATGAATCCCTAAACACAAAACGTTTAAATTTAAATAAAAAAAGACTACCAAAAAACCCTAAACCATCAACCTTAAACCTTAAACCCTTAATTGAAGAAAAAAAATCTTAGACCTTCAATGGTAAACTCTTAACACTAAACCCCAAATCTTAAACTCTAAATCCAAGATTCTAAATCCTAGACCTTCAATGGTAAACTCTTAACACTAAACCTTAAATCACAAACTCTAAATCCTAATCCTTGAATCGTAAACCCTACACCTGAAGCCAAAACCGTAAACCCTAAAACTTAAACCCTCAATCCTCAACCCTTACTTTTAAATCGTAAACCCTGAACATTAATCACTTCGCCCAAAACGTTAAAATTTAAACAAAAAAATAGTAGATAAAACCTGAAACCATAACCCTTACCTTAAACCTTTAATTGTAGATAAAAAATCTAAATCCTTAACCCCTAAACACAGAACCAGGAACCCCGAACCCTAAACCCTTAACTCTAAACCCTGAACCCTCAATCCTAAACCCAAACCATAACCTTAAGCCAAAACATTAAACCCTAAAAATTAAACCCTCAATCCTCAACCCTGAACCCCAAACCTTATACCTTAAGCCAAAACATTATACTCTAAAACTTAAACCCTAAACCCTCAACCCAGAACTTTAAACCGTAAACCCTTAACATGAATCCCTAAACCCAAAACGTTTAAATTTAAATAAAAAAAGACTACCAAAAAACCCTAAACCATCAACCTTAAACCTTAAACCCTTAATTGAAGAAAAAAAATTCTAGCTCCTAGCCCCTAAACACTGAACACTGAACACTGAACCCCAAACCCTACACCTTAAGCCAAAACCGTAAACCCTAAAAATTAAACCCTCAATCCTCAACCCTTAATTTTAAACCCTAAACCCATAACATTATCCCCTAAACCCAAATCAATAAAATTTAAACCAAAAAATACTAATAAAAAAACCCTAAACTATAAATCTTAAACCTTAAACCCTTAATTGAAGATAAAATATCCTAAGTCCTAACCCCAAAACACTGAACACTGAACCCCAAACCATACACCTTAAGCCAAAACATTAAACCCTAAAACTTAAACCCTAAACCCTAAACCCTGAAATTTAAACCCTAAACCCTTAACATTAACCCCTAAACCCAAAACGTTAAAATTTAAACCAAAAAATACTAACAAAAAACCCTAAACTTTAAACCTTAAACCTTAAACCCTTAATTGAAGATAAAAAAATCCTAAGTCCTAACCCCAAAACACAGAACACTCAACCCCAAACCCTACACCTTAAGCCAAAACCGTAAACCCTAAAACTTAAACCTTCAATCCTCAACCCTTAATTTTAAACCGTAAACCCTGAAAGTTAATCCCTTCACCCAAAACGTTAAAATTTAAACAAAAAAATAGTAGACAAAACCTTAAACCATAAACCTTACCTTAAACCTTTAATTGTTGATAAAAAATCTTAATACTTAACCCCTAAACACAGAACCAATAACCCCGAACCCACAACCCTTAACTCTAAACCCTGAACCCTCAATCCTAAACCCACAACCCTGAACCCCAAATCTTAAACTCTAAATCCAAGATCTTAAAGCCTAGACCTTCAATGGTAAACTCTTAACACTAAACCTTAAATCACAAACTGTAAATCTTAACCCTTGAATCGTAAACAGTAAACCTTGTTCACTATACAATAAACCCAACACCTTCAGCCAAAACCTTTAACCCTAAAACTTAAACCCTAAACCCTAAACCTTGAACTATAAACCCTAAACTGATAACATTAACCCTTAAACACAAAATGTTAAAATTTAAACAAAAAAATACTAATAAATAACCCTAAACTATAAACCTTAAACCTTAAACCCTTAATTGAAGATAAAAAATCCTAAGTCCTACCCCCAAAACACAGAACACTGAACCCCAAACCATACACCTTAAACCAAAACATTAAACCCTAAAACTTCAAACCTAAACCCTCAACCCCGAAATTTAAACCGTAAACCCAAAACCCTGAACTCCAAATCTTAAACTCTAAATCCAAGATCCTAAATCCTAGACCTTCAATTGTAACCTCTTAACACTAAATCTTAAATCACAAACTCTAAATCCTAACCCTTGAATCGTAAACAGTAAACCATGTTCACTATACAATAAACCCAACACCTTAAGCCAAAACCTTTAACCCTAAAACTTAAACTCTAAACCCTAAACCTTGAACTATAAACCCTAAACCCATAACATTAACCCCTAAACAAAAAACATTAAAATTTAAACCAAAAAATAGTAATAAAAAACCCTAAACTATAAACCTTAAACCTTAAACCCTTAATTGAAGATAAAAAATCCTAAGTCCTACCCCCAAAACACTGAACACTGAACCCCAAACCATACACCTTAAGCCAAAACATTAAACCCTAAAACTTCAAACCTAAACCCTCAACCCCGAAATTTAAACCGTAAACCCCTAACCCAAAACCCCAAATCTTAAACTCTAAATCCAGGATCCTAAATCCTAGACCTTCAATTGTAACCTCTTAACACTAAACCTTAAATCACAAACTCTAAATCCTACCCTTGAATCGTAAACAGTAAACCATGTTCACTATACAATAAACCCTACACCTTAAGCCAAAACCTTTAACCCTAAAACTTAAACCCTAAACCCTAAACCATGAACTTTAAACCCTAAAACCTTAACATTAACCCCTAAACCCAAAACGTTAAAATTTAAACCAAAAAATACTAATAAATAACCTTAAACTATAAACCTTAAACCTTAAACCCTTAATTGAAGATAAAAAATCCTAAGCCCTACGCCCAAAACACAGAACACTAAACCCCAAACCATACACCTTAAGCCAAAACATTAAACCCTAAAAATTAAACCCTCAATCCTCAACCCTGAACCCCAAACCTTATACCTTAAGCCAAAACATTAAACTCTAAAACTTAAACCCTAAACCCTCAACCCAGAACTATAAACCGTAAACCCTTAACATGAATCCCTAAACCCAAAACGTTTAAATTTAAATAAAAAAAGACTACCAAAAAACCATAAACCATCAACCTTAAACCTTAAACCCTTAATTGAAGAAAAAAAATACTAGCTCCTACCCCCAAAACACAGAACACTGAACCCCAAACCATATACGTTAAGCCAAAACATTATACTCTAAAACTTAAACCCTAAACCCTCAACCCAGAACTTTAAACCGTAAACCCTTAACATGAATCCCTAAACATAAAACGTTTAAATTTAAATAAAAAAAGACTACCAAAAAACCCTAAACCATCAACCTTAAACCTTAAACCCTTAATTGAAGAAAAAAAATCCTAGACCTTCAATGGTAAACTCTTAACACTAAACCCCAAATCTTAAACTCTAAATCCAAGATTCTAAATCCTAGACCTTCAATGGTAAACTCTTAACAATAAACCTTAAATCACAAACTCTAAATCCTAATCCTTGAATCGTAAACAGTAAACCATGTTCACTATACAATAAACCCAACACCTTAAGCCAAAACCTTTAACCCTAAAACTTCAACCCTAAACCCTAAACCTTGAACTATAAACCCTACACGCTTAACAATAATCCCTAAACCAAAAACGTTAAAATTTAAACCAAAAAATACTAATAAAAAACCGTAAACTATAAACCTTAAACCTTAAACCCTTAATTGAATATAAAAAATGCTAGATCCTAACCCCTAAACACAGAACACTGAACCCTAAACCCTACACCTGAAGCCAAAACCGTAAACCCTAAAACTTAAACCTTCAATCCTCAACCCTTACTTTTAAACCGTAAACCCTGAACATTAATCACTTCACCCAAAACGTTAAAATTTAAACAAAAAAATAGTAGATAAAACCTGAAACCATAACCCTTACCTTAAACCTTTAATTGTAGATAAAAAATCTAAATCCTTAACCCCTAAACACAGAACCAGGAACCCCGAACCCTAAACCCTTAACTCTAAACCCTGAACCCTCAATCCTAAACCCAAACCATACACCTTAAGCCAAAACATTAAACCCTAAAAATTAAACCCTCAATCCTCAACCCTGAACCCCAAACCTTATACCTTAAGCCAAAACATTAAACTCTAAAACTTAAACCCTAAACCCTCAACGCAGAACTTTAAACCGTAAACCCTTAACATGAATCCCTAAACCCAAAACGTTTAAATTTAAATAAAAAAAGACTACCAAAAAACCCTAAACCATCAACCTTAAACCTTAAACCCTTAATTGAAGAAAAAAAATTCTAGCTCCTAGCCCCTAAACACTGAACACTGAACACTGAACCCCAAACCCTACACCTTAAGCCAAAACCGTAAACCCTAAAAATTAAACCCTCAATCCTCAACCCTTAATTTTAAACCCTAAACCCATAACATTAACCCCTAAACCGAAATCAATAAAATTTAAACCAAAAAATACTAATAAAAAACCCTAAACTATAAATGTTAAACCTTAAACCCTTAATTGAAGATAAAAAATCCTAAGTCCTAACCCCAAAACACTGAACACTGAACCCCAAACCATACACCTTAAGCCAAAACATTAAACCCTAAAACTTAAACCCTAAACCCTAAACCCTGAAATTTAAACCCTAAACCCTTAACATTAACCCCTAAACCCAAAACGTTAAAATTTAAACCAAAAAATACTAACAAAAAACCCTAAACTTTAAACCTTAAACCTTAAACCCTTAATTGAAGATAAAAAAATCCTAAGTCCTAACCCCAAAACACAGAACACTCAACCCCAAACCCTACACCTTAAGCCAAAACCGTAAACCCTAAAACTTAAACCTTCAATCCTCAACCCTTAATTTTAAACCGTAAACCCTGAAAGTTAATCCCTTCACCCAAAACGTTAAAATTTCAACAAAAAAATAGTAGACAAAATCTTAAACCATAAACCTTACCTTAAACCTTTAATTGTTGATAAAAAATCTTAATACTTAACCCCTAAACACAGAACCAATAACCCCGAACCCACAACCCTTAACTCTAAACCCTGAACCCTCAATCCTAAACCCATAACCCTGAACCCCAAATCTTAAACTCTAAATCCAAGATCTTAAAGCCTAGACCTTCAATGGTAAACTCTTAACACTAAACCTTAAATCACAAACTGTAAATCCTAACCCTTGAATCGTAAACAGTAAACCTTGTTCACTATACAATAAACCCAACACCTTCAGCCAAAACCTTTAACCCTAAAACTTAAACCCTAAACCCTAAACCTTGAACTATAAACCCTAAACTGATAAAATTAACCCTTAAACACAAAATGTTAAAATTTAAACAAAAAAATACTAATAAAAAACCCTAAACTATAAACCTTAAACCTTAAACCCTTAATTGAAGATAAAAAATCCTAAGTCCTACCCCCAAAACACAGAACAATGAACCCCAAACCATACACCTTAAGCCAAAACATTAAACCCTAAAACTTCAAACCTAAACCCTCAACCCCAAAATTTAAACCGTAAACCCAAATCCCTGAACTCGAAATCTTAAACTCTAAATCCAAGATCCTAAATCCTAGACCTTCAATTGTAACCTCTTAACACTAAATCTTAAATCACAAACTCTAAATCCTAACCCTTGAATCGTAAACAGTAAACCATGTTCACTATACAATAAACCCAACACCTTAAGCCAAAACCTTTAACCCTAAAACTTAAACTCTAAACCCTAAACCTTGAACTATAAACCCTAAACCCATAACATTAACCCCTAAACAAAAAACATTAAAATTTAAACCAAAAAATACTAATAAAAAACCCTAAACTATAAACCTTAAACCTTAAACCCTTAATTGAAGATAAAAAATCCTAAGTCCTACCCCCAAAACACAGAACACTGAACCCCAAACCATACACCTTAAGCCAAAACATTAAACCCTAAAACTTCAAACCTAAACCCTCAACCCCGAAATTTAAACCGTAAACCCATAACCCAAAACCCCAAATCTTAAACTCTAAATCCAGGATCCTAAATCCTAGACCTTCAATTGTAACCTCTTAACACTAAACCTTAAATCACAAACTCTAAATCCTAACCCTTGAATCGTAAACAGTAAACCATGTTCACTATACAATAAACCCTACACCTTAAGCCAAAACCTTTAACTCTAAAACTTAAACCCTAAACCCTAAACCATGAACTTTAAACCCTAAAACCTTAACATTAACCCCTAAACCCAAAACGTTAAAATTTAAACCAAAAAATACTAATAAATAACCCTAAACTATAAACCTTAAACCTTAAACCCTTAATTGAAGATAAAAAATCCTAAGCCCTACCCCCAAAACACAGAACACTAAACCCCAAACCATACACCTTAAGCCAAAACATTAAACCCTAAAAATTAAACCCTCAATCCTCAACCCTGAACCCCAAACCTTATACCTTAAGCCAAAACATTAAACTCTAAAACTTAAACCCTAAACCCTCAACCCAGAACTATAAACCGTAAACCCTTAACATGAATCCCTAAACCCAAAACGTTTAAATTTAAATAAAAAAAGACTACCAAAAAATCCTAAACCATCAACCTTAAACCTTAAACCCTTAATTGAAGAAAAGAAATTCTAGCTCCTAGCCCCTAAACACTGAACACTAAACACTGAACCCCAAACCCTACACCTTAAGCCAAAACCGTAAACCCTAAAAATTAAACACTCAATCCTCAACCCTTAATTTTAAACCCTAAACCCATAACATTAACCCCTAAACCCAAATCAATAAAATTTAAACCAAAAAATACTAATAAAAAACCCTAAACTATAAATCTTAAACCTTAAACCCTTAATTGAAGATAAAAAATCCTAAGTCCTAACGCCAAAACACTGAACACTGAACCCCAAACCATACACCTTAAGCCAAAACATTAAACCCTAAAACTTAAACCCTAAACCCTAAACTCTGAAATTTAAACCCTAAACCCTTAACATTAACCCCTAAACCCAAAACGTTAAAATTTAAACCAAAAAATACTAACAAAAAACCCTAAACTTTAAACCTTAAACCTTAAACCCTTAATTGAAGATAAAAAAATCCTAAGTCCTAACCCCAAAACACAGAACACTCAACCCCAAACCCTACACCTTAAGCCAAAACCGTAAACCCTAAAACTTAAACCTTCAATCCTCAACCCTTAATTTTAAACCGTAAACCCTGAAAGTTAATCCCTTCACCCAAAACGTTAAAATTTAAACAAAAAAATAGTAGACAAAACCTTAAACCATAAACCTTACCTTAAACCTTTAATTGTTGATAAAAAATCTTAATACTTAACCCCTAAACACAGAACCAATAACCCCGAACCCACAACCCTTAACTCCAAACCCTGAACCCTCAATCCTAAACCCATAACCCTGAACCCCAAATCTTAAACTCTAAATCCAAGATCTTAAAGCCTAGACCTTCAATGGTAAACTCTTAACACTAAACCTTAAATCACAAACTGTAAATCCTAACCCTTGAATCGTAAACAGTAAACCTTGTTCACTATACAATAAACCCTACACCTTAAGCCAAAACCTTTAACTCTAAAACTTAAACCCTAAACCCTAAACCATGAACTTTAAACCCTAAAACCTTAACATTAACCCCTAAACCCAAAACGTTAAAATTTAAACCAAAAAATACTAATAAATAACCCTAAACTATAAACCTTAAACCTTAAACCCTTAATTGAAGATAAAAAATCCTAAGCCCTACCCCCAAAACACAGAACACTAAACCCCAAACCATACACCTTAAGCCAAAACATTAAACCCTAAAAATTAAACCCTCAATCCTCAACCCTGAACCCCAAACCTTATACCTTAAGCCAAAACATTAAACTCTAAAACTTAAACCCTAAACCCTCAACCCAGAACTATAAACCGTAAACCCTTAACATGAATCCCTAAACCCAAAACGTTTAAATTTAAATAAAAAAAGACTACCAAAAAACCCTAAACCATCAACCTTAAACCTTAAACCCTTAATTGAAGAAAAAAAACTCTAGCTCCTACCCCCAAAACACAGAACACTGAACCCCAAACCATATACGTTAAGCCAAAACATTATACTCTAAAACTTAAACCCTAAACCCTCAACCCAGAACTTTAAACCGTAAACCCTTAACATGAATCCCTAAACACAAAACGTTTAAATTTAAATAAAAAAAGACTACCAAAAAACCCTAAACCATCAACCTTAAACCTTAAACCCTTAATTGAAGAAAAAAAATCCTAGACCTTCAATGGTAAACTCTTAACACTAAACCCCAAATCTTAAACTCTAAATCCAAGATTCTAAATCCTAGACCTTCAATGGTAAACTCTTAACACTAAAACTTAAATCACAAACTCTAAATCCTAATCCTTGAATCGTAAACAGTAAACCATGTTCACTATACAATAAACCCAACACCTTAAGCCAAAACCTTTAACCCTAAAACTTCAACCCTAAACCCTAAACCTTGAACTATAAACCCTACACGCTTAACAATAATCCCTAAACCAAAAACGTTAAAATTTAAACCAAAAAATACTAATAAAAAACCGTAAACTATAAACCTTAAACCTTAAACCCTTAATTGAATATAAAAAATGCTAGATCCTAACCCCTAAACACAGAACACTGAACCCTAAACCCTACACCTGAAGCCAAAACCGTAAACCCTAAAACTTAAACCCTCAATCCTCAACCCTTACTTTTAAACCGTAAACCCTGAACATTAATCACTTCACCCAAAACGTTAAAATTTAAACAAAAAAATAGTACATAAAACCTGAAACCATAACCCTTACCTTAAACCTTTAATTGTAGATAAAAAATCTAAATCCTTAACCCCTAAACACAGAACCAGGAACCCCGAACCCTAAACCCTTAACTCTAAACCCTGAACCCTCAATCCTAAACCCAAACCATACACCTTAAGCCAAAACATTAAACCCTAAAAATTAAACCCTCAATCCTCAACCCTGAACCCCAAACCTTATACCTTAAGCCAAAACATTAAACTCTAAAACTTAAACCCTAAACCCTCAACGCAGAACTTTAAACCGTAAACCCTTAACATGAATCCCTAAACCCAAAACGTTTAAATTTAAATAAAAAAAGACTACCAAAAAACCCTAAATTATAAACCTTAAACCTTAAACCCTTAATTGAAGAAAAGAAATTCTAGCTCCTAGCCCCTAAACACTGAACACTGAACACTGAACCCCAAACCCTACACCTTAAGCCAAAACCGTAAACCCTAAAAATTAAACCCTCAATCCTCAACCCTTAATTTTAAACCCTAAACCCATAACATTAACCCCTAAACCCAAATCAATAAAATTTAAACCAAAAAATACTAATAAAAAACCCTAAACTATAAATCTTAAACCTTAAACCCTTAATTGAAGATAAAAAATCCTAAGTCCTAACGCCAAAACACTGAACACTGAACCCCAAACCATACACCTTAAGCCAAAACATTAAACCCTAAAACTTAAACCCTAAACCCTAAACTCTGAAATTTAAACCCTAAACCCTTAACATTAACCCCTAAACCCAAAACGTTAAAATTTAAACCAAAAAATACTAACAAAAAACCCTAAACTTTAAACCTTAAACCTTAAACCCTTAATTGAAGATTAAAAAATCCTAAGTCCTAACCCCAAAACACAAAACACTCAACCCCAAACCCTACACCTTAAGCCAAAACCGTAAACCCTAAAACTTAAACCTTCAATCCTCAACCCTTAATTTTAAACCGTAAACCCTGAACATTAATCCCTTCACCCAAAACGTTAAAATTTAAACAAAAAAATAGTAGTCAAAACCTTAAACCATAAACCTTACCTTAAACGTTTAATTGTTGATAAAAAATCTTAATACTTAACCCCTAAACACAGAACCAATAACCCCGAACCCACAACCCTTAACTCTAAACCCTGAACCCTCAATCCTAAACCCACAACCCTGAACCCCAAATCTTAAACTCTAAATCCAAGATCTTAAAGCCTAGATCTTCAATGGTAAACTCTTGACACTAAACCTTAAATCACAAACTCTAAATCCTAACCCTTGAATCGTAAACAGTAAACCTTGTTCACTATACAATAAACCCAACACCTTCAGCAAAAACCTTTAACCCTAAAACTTAAACCCTAAACCCTAAACCTTGAACTATAAACCCTAAACCGATAACATTAACCCTTAAACACAAAACGTTAAAATTTAAACCAAAAAATACTAATAAAAAACCCTAAACTATAAACCTTAAACCTTAAACCTTAATTGAAGATAAAAAATCCTAAGTCCTACCCCCAAAACACAGAACACTGAACCCCAAACCATATACCTTAAGCCAAAACATTATACTCTAAAACTTAAACCCTAAACCCTCAACCCAGAACTTTAAACCGTAAACCCTTAACATGAATCCCTAAACACAAAACGTTTAAATTTAAATAAAAAAAGACTACCAAAGAACCCTAAACTATCAACCTTAAACCTTAAACCCTTAATTGAAGAAAAAAAATCCTAGACCTTCAATGGTAAACTCTTAACACTAAACCCCAAATCTTAAACTCTAAATCCAAGATTCTAAATCCTAGACCTTCAATGGTAAACTCTTAACACTAAAACTTAAATCACAAACTCTAAATCCTAATCCTTGAATCGTAAACAGTAAACCATGTTCACTATACAATAAACCCAACACCTTAAGCCAAAACCTTTAACCCTAAAACTTCAACCCTAAACCCTAAACCTTGCACTATAAACCCTACACGCTTAACAATAATCCCTAAACCAAAAACGTTAAAATTTAAACCAAAAAATACTAATAAAAAACCCTAAACTATAAACCTTAAACCTTAAACCTTAATTGAAGATAAAAAATCCTAAGTCCTACCCCCAAAACACAGAACACTGAACCCCAAACCATATACCTTAAGCCAAAACATTATACTCTAAAACTTAAACCCTAAACCCTCAACCCAGAACTTTAAACCGTAAACCCTTAACATGAATCCCTAAACACAAAACGTTTAAATTTAAATAAAAAAAGACTACCAAAAAACCCTAAACCATCAACCTTAAACCTTAAACCCTTAATTGAAGAAAAAAAATCCTAGACCTTCAATGGTAAACTCTTAACACTAAACCCCAAATCTTAAACTCTAAATCCAAGATTCTAAATCCTAGACCTTCAATGGTAAACTCTTAACACTAAAACTTAAATCACAAACTCTAAATCCTAATCCTTGAATCGTAAACAGTAAACCATGTTCACTATACAATAAACCCAACACCTTAAGCCAAAACCTTTAACCCTAAAACTTCAACCCTAAACCCTAAACCTTGAACTATAAACCCTACACGCTTAACAATAATCCCTAAACCAAAAACGTTAAAATTTAAACCAAAAAATACTAATAAAAAACCGTAAACTATAAACCTTAAACCTTAAACCCTTAATTGAATATAAAAAATGCTAGATCCTAACCCCTAAACACAGAACACTGAACCCTAAACCCTACACCTGAAGCCAAAACCGTAAACCCTAAAACTTAAACCCTCAATCCTCAACCCTTACTTTTAAACCGTAAACCCTGAACATTAATCACTTCACCCAAAACGTTAAAATTTAAACAAAAAAATAGTAGATAAAACCTGAAACCATAACCCTTACCTTGAACCTTTAATTGTAGATAAAAAATCTAAATCCTTAACCCCTAAACACAGAACCAGGAACCCCGAACCCTAAACCCTTAACTCTAAACCCTGAACCCTCAATCCTAAACCCAAACCATACACCTTAAGCCAAAACATTAAACCCTCAATCCTCAACCCTGAACCCCAAACCTTATACCTTAAGCCAAAACATTAAACTCTAAAACTTAAACCCTAAACCCTCAACGCAGAACTTTAAACCGTAAACCCTTAATCCTAAACCCACAACCCTGAACCCTCAATCCTAAACCCACAACCCTGAACCCCAAATCTTAAACTCTAAATCCAAGATCTTAAAGCCTAGATCTTCAATGGTAAACTCTTGACACTAAACCTTAAATCACAAACTCTAAATCCTAACCCTTGAATCGTAAACAGTAAACCTTGTTCACTATACAATAAACCCAACACCTTCAGCAAAAACCTTTAACCCTAAAACTTAAACCCTAAACCCTAAACCTTGAACTATAAACCCTAAACCGATAACATTAACCCTTAAACACAAAACGTTAAAATTTAAACCAAAAAATACTAATAAAAAACCCTAAACTATAAACCTTAAACCTTAAACCTTAATTGAAGATAAAAAATCCTAAGTCCTACCCCCAAAACACAGAACACTGAACCCCAAACCATATACCTTAAGCCAAAACATTATACTCTAAAACTTAAACCCTAAACCCTCAACCCAGAACTTTAAACCGTAAACCCTTAACATGAATCCCTAAACCCAAAACGTTTAAATTTAAATAAAAAAAGACTACCAAAAAACCCTAAACCATCAACCTTAAACCTTAAACCCTTAATCGAAGAAAAGAAATTCTAGCTCCTAGCCCCTAAACACTGAACACTGAACACAGAACCCCAAACCCTACACCTTAAGCCAAAACCGTAAACCCTAAAAATTAAACCCTCAATCCTCAACCCTTAATTTTAAACCCTAAACCCATAACATTAACCCCTAAACCCAAATCAATAAAATTTAAACCAAAAAATACTAATAAAAAACCCTAAACTATAAATCTTAAACCTTAAACCCTTAATTGAAGATAAAAAATCCTAAGTCCTAACGCCAAAACACTGAACACTGAACCCCAAACCATACACCTTAAGCCAAAACATTAAACCCTAAAACTTAAACCCTAAACCCTAAACTCTGAAATTTAAACCCTAAACCCTTAACATTAACCCCTAAACCCAAAACGTTAAAATTTAAACCAAAAAATACTAACAAAAAACCCTAAACTTTAAACCTTAAACCTTAAACCCTTAATTGAAGATAAAAAAATCCTAAGTCCTAACCCCAAAACACAGAACACTCAACCCCAAACCCTACACCTTAAGCCAAAACCGTAAACCCTAAAACTTAAACCTTCAATCCTCAACCCTTAATTTTAAACCGTAAACCCTGAACATTAATCCCTTCACCCAAAACGTTAAAATTTAAACAAAAAAATAGTAGACAAAACCTTAAACCATAAACCTTACCTTAAACGTTTAATTGTTGATAAAAAATCATAATACTTAACCCCTAAACACAGAACCAATAACCCCGAACCCACAACCCTTAACTCTAAACCCTGAACCCTCAATCCTAAACCCACAACCCTGAACCCCAAATCTTAAACTCTAAATCCAAGATCTTAAAGCCTAGATCTTCAATGGTAAACTCTTGACACTAAACCTTAAATCACAAACTCTAAATCCTAACCCTTGAATCGTAAACAGTAAACCTTGTTCACTATACAATAAACCCAACACCTTCAGCAAAAACCTTTAACCCTAAAACTTAAACCCTAAACCCTAAACCTTGAACTATAAACCCTAAACCGATAACATTAACCCTTAAACACAAAACGTTAAAATTTAAACCAAAAAATACTAATAAAAAACCCTAAACTATAAACCTTAAACCTTAAACCTTAATTGAAGATAAAAAATCCTAAGTCCTACCCCCAAAACACAGAACACTGAACCCCAAACCATATACCTTAAGCCAAAACATTATACTCTAAAACTTAAACCCTAAACCCTCAACCCAGAACTTTAAACCGTAAACCCTTAACATGAATCCCTAAACCCAAAACGTTTAAATTTAAATAAAAAAAGACTACCAAAAAACCCTAAACCATCAACCTTAAACCTTAAACCCTTAATCGAAGAAAAGAAATTCTAGCTCCTAGCCCCTAAACACTGAACACTGAACACAGAACCCCAAACCCTACACCTTAAGCCAAAACCGTAAACCCTAAAAATTAAACCCTCAATCCTCAACCCTTAATTTTAAACCCTAAACCCATAACATTAACCCCTAAACCCAAATCAATAAAATTTAAACCAAAAAATACTAATAAAAAACCCTAAACTATAAATCTTAAACCTTAAACCCTTAATTGAAGATAAAAAATCCTAAGTCCTAACGCCAAAACACTGAACACTGAACCCCAAACCATACACCTTAAGCCAAAACATTAAACCCTAAAACTTAAACCCTAAACCCTAAACTCTGAAATTTAAACCCTAAACCCTTAACATTAACCCCTAAACCCAAAACGTTAAAATTTAAACCAAAAAATACTAACAAAAAACCCTAAACTTTAAACCTTAAACCTTAAACCCTTAATTGAAGATAAAAAAATCCTAAGTCCTAACCCCAAAACACAGAACACTCAACCCCAAACCCTACACCTTAAGCCAAAACCGTAAACCCTAAAACTTAAACCTTCAATCCTCAACCCTTAATTTTAAACCGTAAACCCTGAACATTAATCCCTTCACCCAAAACGTTAAAATTTAAACAAAAAAATAGTAGACAAAACCTTAAACCATAAACCTTACCTTAAACGTTTAATTGTTGATAAAAAATCTTAATACTTAACCCCTAAACACAGAACCAATAACCCCGAACCCACAACCCTTAACTCTAAACCCTGAACCCTCAATCCTAAACCCACAACCCTGAACCCCAAATCTTAAACTCTAAATCCAAGATCTTAAAGCCTAGATCTTCAATGGTAAACTCTTGACACTAAACCTTAAATCACAAACTCTAAATCCTAACCCTTGAATCGTAAACAGTAAACCTTGTTCACTATACAATAAACCCACACCTTCAGCAAAAACCTTTAACCCTAAAACTTAAACCCTAAACCCTAAACCTTGAACTATAAACCCTAAACCGATAACATTAACCCTTAAACACAAAACGTTAAAATTTAAACCAAAAAATACTAATAAAAAACCCTAAACTATAAACCTTAAACCTTAAACCTTAATTGAAGATAAAAAATCCTAAGTCCTACCCCCAAAACACAGAACACTGAACCCCAAACCATATACCTTAAGCCAAAACATTATACTCTAAAACTTAAACCCTAAACCCTCAACCCAGAACTTTAAACCGTAAACCCTTAACATGAATCCCTAAACACAAAACGTTTAAATTTAAATAAAAAAAGACTACCAAAGAACCCTAAACTATCAACCTTAAACCTTAAACCCTTAATTGAAGAAAAAAAATCCTAGACCTTCAATGGTAAACTCTTAACACTAAACCCCAAATCTTAAACTCTAAATCCAAGATTATAAATCCTAGACCTTCAATGGTAAACTCTTAACACTAAACCTTAAATCACAAACTCTAAATCCTAATCCTTGAATCGTAAACAGTAAACCATGTTCACTATACAATAAACCCAACACCTTAAGCCAAAACCTTTAACCCTAAAACTTCAACCCTAAACCCTAAACCTTGAACTATAAACCCTAAACGCTTAACAATAATCCCTAAACCAAAAATGTTAAAATTTAAACAAAAAAATACTAATAAAAAACCGTAAACTATAAACCTTAAACCTTAAACCCTTAATTGAATATAAAAAATCCTAGATCCTAACCCCTAAACACAGAACACTGAACCCTAAACCCTACACCTTAAGCCAAAACCGTAAAACCTAAAACTAAAACCCTCAATCCTCAACCCTTACTTTTAAACCGTAAACCCTGAACATTAATCACTTCACCCAAAACGTTAAAATTTAAACAAAAAAATAGTAGACAAAACCTGAAACCATAAACCTTACCTTAAACCTTTAATTGTTGATAAAAAATCTTAATCCTTAACCCCTAAACACAGAACCAGGAACCCCGAACCCACAACCCTTAACTCTAAACCCTGAACCCTCAATCGTAAACCCAAAACCCTGAACTCCAAATCTTAAACTCTAAATCCAAGATCCTAAAGCCTAGACCTTCAATGGTAAACTCTTAACACTAAACCTTAAATCACAAACTCTAAATCCTAACCCTTGAATCGTAAACAGTAAACCTTGTTCACTATACAATAAACCCAACACCTTCAGCCAAAACCTTTAACCCTAAAACTTAAACCCTAAACCCTAAACCTTGAACTATAAACCCTAAACCGATAACATTAACCCTTAAACACAAAACGTTAAAATTTAAACAAAAAAATACTAATAAAAAACCCTAAACTATAAACCTTAAACCTTAAACCTTAATTGAAGATAAAAAATCCTAAGTCCTACCCCCAAAACACAGAGCACTGAACCCCAAACCATACACCTTAAGCCAAAACATTAAACCCTAAAACTTCAACCCTAAACCCTCAACCCCAAACTTTAAACCGTAAACCCATAACCCTAAACCCCAAATCTTAAACTCTAAATCCAAGATCCTAAATCCTAGACCTTCAGTGGTAAACTCTTAACCCCAAACCATACACCTTAAGCCAAAATATTAAACCCTAAAACCTAAACCCTAAACTGTAAACCCTGAAATTTGAACCCTAAACCATTAACATTAACCCCTAAACCCAAGACGTTAAACCCTGAACCCTCAATCCTAAACCCATAACCCTAAACCCCAAATCTTAAACTCTAAATCCAAGATCCTAAATCCTAGACCTTCAATGGTAAACTCTTAACACTAAACCTTAAATCACAAACTGTAAATCCTAACCCTTGAATCGTAAACAGTAAACCATGTTCACTACACAATAAACCCTACACCTTAAGCCAAAACCTTTAACCCTAAAACTTAAACCCTAATCCCTAAACCCTCAACCCTGAACTTTAAACCCTAAACCCTTAAAATTAACCCCTAAACCCAAAACATTAAAATTTAAACAAAAAAATACAAATAAAAAACCCTAAACTATAAACCTTAAACCTGAAACCCTTAATTGAAGATAAAAAATCCTAAGCCCTAACCACAAAAAACAGAACACTGAACCCCAAACCATACACCTTAAGCCAAAACATTAAACCCTAAAACTTAAACCCTAAACCGTCAACCCCGAACTTTAAACCGTAAACCCTTAACATGAATCCCTAAACCCAAAACGTTTAAATTTAAATAAAAAAAGACTACCAAAAAACCTTAAACCATCAACCTTAAACCTTAAACCCTTAATTGAAGATAAAAAATCCTAGCTCCTAACCCCTAAACACAGAACACTGAACCCCAAACCGTACACCTTAAGCCAAAACCGTAAACCCTAAAAATTATACCCTCAATCCTCAACCCTTAATTTTAAACCCTAAACCCTTAACATTAACCCATAAACCCAAAACGTTAAAATTTAAACCAAAAAATACTAATAAAAAACCCTAAACTATAAATCTTAAAACTTAAACCCTTAACTCTAAACCCTAAACCCTCAATTCTAAACCCATAACCCTAAACCCCAAATCTTAAACTCTAAATCCAAGATCCTAAATCCTAGACCTTCAATGGTAAACTCTTAACACTAAACCTTAAATCACAAACTCTAAATACTAACCGTTGATCGTAACCAGTAAACCATGTTGACTATACAATAAACCCTACACCTTAAGCCAAAACCTTTAACCGTAAAACTTCAACCCTAAACCCTAAATCTTGAACTATAAACCCTAAACCCTTAACAATAACCCCTAAACCAAAAATGTTAAAATTTAAACAAAAAAATACTAATAAAAAACCGTAAATTATAAACTTTAAACCTTAAACCCTTAATTGAAGATAAAAAATCCTAGCTCCTTACCCCTAAACACAGAACACTAAACCCCAAAACCTACACCTTAAGCCAAAACCGTAAACCCTAAAACAAAAAACCTCAATCCTCAACCATTAATTTCAAACCGTAAACCCTGAACACTAATCCCTTCACCCAAAACGTTAAACTTTAAACAAAAAAATAATAGAAAAAACCTTAAACCATAAACCTTACCTTAAACCCTTAATTGTAAATAAAAAATCCAAATCCTTAACCCCTAAACACTGAACCCTGAACCCCGAACCCTAAACCCTTAACTCTAAACCCTGAACCTTCAATTCTAAACCCAAAACCCTAAACCCCAAATCTTAAACTCTAAATCCAAGATCCTAAATCCTAGACCTTCAATGGTAAACTCTTAACACTAAACCTTAAATCACAAACTCTAAATCCTAACCCTTGAATCGTAAACAGTAAACCAAGTTGACTATACAATAAACCCTACACCTTAAGCCAAAACCTTTAACCCTAAAACTTCAACCCTAAACCCTTACCCTTGAACTATAAACCCTAAAGGCTTAAAAATAATCCCTAAACCAAAAACGTTAAAATTTAAACAAAAAAATACTAGTAAAAAACCGTAAACTATAAACCTTAAACCTGAAACCTTAAACCTGAAACCCTTAATTGAAGATAAAAAATCCTAGCTCCTAACCCCTAAACACAAAACACTAAAGCCCAAACCCTACACCTTAAGCCAAAACCGTAAACCCTAAAACTTAAACCCTCAATCCTCAACCCTTAATTTTAAACCGTAAACCCTGAACATTAATCCCTTCACCCAAAACATTAAACTTTAAACAAAAAAATAATAGAAAAAACCTTAAACCATAAACCTTACCTTAAACCCTTAATTGTAAATAAAAAATCATAATCCTTAATCCCTAAACACTGAACCTTGAACCCCAAACCCTAAACCCTTAACGCTAAACCCTGAACCCTCAATTCTAAACCCAAAACCCTAAACCCCAAATCTTAAACTCTAAATCCAAGATCCTAAATCCTAGACCTTCAATGGTAAACTCTTAACACTAAACCTTAAATCACAAACTCTAAATCCTAACCCTTGAATCGTAAACAGTAAACCAAGTTGACTATACAATAAACCCTACACCTTAAGCCAAAACCTTTAACCCTAAAACTTCAACCCTAAACCCTTACCCTTGAACTATAAACCCTAAAGGCTTAAAAATAATCCCTAAACCAAAAACGTTAAAATTTAAACAAAAAAATACTAGTAAAAAACCGTAAACTATAAACCTTAAACCTGAAACCTTAAACCTGAAACCCTTAATTGAAGATAAAAAATCCTAGCTCCTAACCCCTAAACACAGAACACTAAAGCCCAAACCCTACACCTTAAGCCAAAACCGTAAACCCTAAAACTTAAACCCTCAGTCCTCAACCCTTAATTTTAAACCGTAAACCCTGAACATTAATCCCTTCACCCAAAACTTTAAACTTTAAACAAAAAAATAATAGAAAAAACCTTAAACCATAAACCATACCTTAAATCCTTAATTGTAAATAAAAAATCATAATCCTTAACCCCACACTGAACCCTGAACCCCGAACTCAAAACCCTTAACTCTAAACCCTGAACCCTCAATTCTAAACCCAAAACAATAAACCCCAAATCTTAAACAATAAATCCGAGATCCTAAATCCTAGACCTTCAATGGTAAACTCTTAACACTAAACCTTAAATCACAAACTCTAAATACTAACCCTTGAATCGTAACCAGTAAACCATGTTTACTATACAATAAACCCTACACCTTAGGCCAAAACCTTTAACCCTAAAACTTCAACCCTAAACCCTAAACCTTGAACTATAAACCCTAATCGCTTAACAATAATCCCTAAACCAAAAACGTTAAAATTTAAACAAAAAAATACTAATAAAAAAGGGTAAACAATAAACCTTAAACCATAAACCTTACCTTAAACCCTTAATTGTAAATAAAAAATCCAAATCCTTAACCCCTAAACACAGAACCCTGAACACGTAACTCTAAACACTGGACCCTCAATCCTGAACCGATAACCCTAAACCCCAATCTTAAACTCTAAATCCAAGATCCTAAATCCTAGACCATCAATGGTAAACTCCTAACACTAAACCTTAAATCACAAACTCTAAATCCTAACCCTTGAATCATAAAAAGTAAACCATGTTCACTATACAATAAACCCTACACCTTAAGCCGAAACCTTTAACCCTAAAACTTCAACCCTAAACCGTAAACCCTAAACCTTGAACTATAAACCCTAAACGCTAAACAATAATCCCTAAACCAAAAAGGTTTAAATTTAAACCAAAAAATACTAATAAAAAACCCTAAACTATAAACCTTAAACCTTAAACCCTTAATTGAAGATAAAAAATCCTAAGTCCTACCCCCAAAACACAGACCACGTAAACCCCAAACCATACACCTTAAGCCAAAACATTAAACCCTAAAACTTAAACCCGAAACCCTCAACCCCGAACTTTAAACCGTAAACCCTTATCATTGATCCCTAAACCCAAAACGTTTAAATTTAAACAATAAAAGACTAACAAAAAATACAAAACCATCAACCTTCAACCTTAAACCCTTAATTGAAGATAAAAAATCCTAGATCCTAACCCCTAAACACTGAACACTGAACCCTAAACCCTACACCTTAAGCCAAAACCGTAAATCCTAAAACTTAAACCCTTAATCCTCAACCCTTAATTTTAAACCGTAAACCCTTAACATTAATCCGTTCACCCAAAACGTTAAACTTTAAACAAAAAAATAGTAGAAAAAACCTTAAACCATAAACCTTACCTTAAACCCTTAATTGTAGATAAAAAATCCAAATCCTTAACCCCTAAACACAGAACCCTGAACCATTAACTCTAAACCCTGGACCCTCAATCCTAATACCATAACCCTAAATCCCAAATCTTAAACTATAAATCCAAGATCCTAAATCCTAGACCATCAATGGTAAACTCTTAACACTAAACCTTAAATCACAAACTCTAAATCCTAACCCTTGAATCATAAAAAGTAAACCATGTTCACTATACAATAAACCCTACACCTTAAGCCAAAACCTTTAACCCTAAAACTTCAACCCTAAACCCTAAACCCTAAACCTTGAACTATAAACCCTAAACGCTAAACAATAATCCCTAAACCAAAAAGGTTTAAATTTAAACCAAAAAATACTAATAAAAAACCCTAAACTATAAACCTTAAACCTTAAACCCTTAATTGAAGATAAAAAATCCTAAGTCCTACCCCCAAAACACAGACCACGGAAACCCCAAACCATACACCTTAAGCCAAAACATTAAACCCTAAAACTTAAACCCGAAACCCTCAACCCCGAACTTTAAACCATAAACCCTTATCATTAATCCCTAAGCCCAAAACGTTTAAATTTAAACAATAAAAGACTAACAAAAAACACAAAACCATCAACCTTCAACCTTAAACCCTTAATTGAAGATAAAAAATCCTAGATCCTAACCCCTAAACACTGAACACTGAACCCCAAACCCTACACCTTAAGCCAAAACCGTAAATCCTAAAACTTAAACCCTTAATCCTCAACCCTTAATTTTAAACCGTAAACCCTTAACATTAATCCGTTCACCCAAAACGTTAAACTTTAAACAAAAAAATAGTAGAAAAAACCTTAAACCATAAACCTTACCTTAAACCCTTAATTGTAGATAAAAAATCCAAATCCTTAACCCCTAAACACAGAACCCTGAACCATTAACTCTAAACCCTGGACCCTCAATCCTAATACCATAACCCTAAATCACAAATCTTAAACTATAAATCCAAGATCCTAAATCCTAGACCTTCAATGGTAAACTCTTAACACTAAACCTTAAATCACAAACTCTAAATCCTAACCCTTGAATCGTAAACAGTAAACCATGTTGACTATACAATAAACCCAACACCTTAAGCCAAAACCTTTAACCCTAAAACTTCAACCCTAAACCCTAAACCTTGAACTATAAACCCTAAAGGCTTAACAATAATCCCTAAACGAATAACGTTAAAATTTAAACAAAAAAATACTAATAAAAAACCGTAAACTATAAACCTTAAACCATCAACCTTAAACCTTAAACCCTTAATTGAAGATAAAAAATCCTAGCTCCTAACCCCTAAAGACAGATCACTAAACCCCAAACCCTACACCTTAAGACAAAACCGTAAACCCTAAAGCTTAAACCCTCAATCCTCAACCCTTAATTTTAAACCATAAATTCTGAACATTAATCCCTTCACCCAAAACGTTAAACTTTAAACAAAAAAATAATAGAAAAAACCTTAAACCATAAACCTTACCTTAAACCCTTAATTGTAAATAAAAAATCCAAATCCTTAACCCCTAAACACAGAACCCTGAACCCTTAACTCTAAACACTGGACCCTCAATCCTAAACCCATAACCCTAAACCCCAAATCTTAAACACTAAATCCAAAATCCTAAACCTAGACCTTCAATGGTAAACTCTTAACACTAAACCTTAAATCACAAACTGTAAATCCTAACCCTTGAATCGTAAACAGTAAACCATGTTGACTATACAATAAACCCTACACCTTAAGCCAAAACCTTTAACCCTAAAACTTCAACCCTAAACCCTAAACCTTGAACTATAAACCCTAAAGGCTTAACAATGATCCCTAAACGAATAACGTTAAAATTTAAACAAAAAAATACTAATAAAAAACCGTAAACTATAAACCTTAAACCATCAACCTTAAACCTTAAACCCTTAATTGAAGATAAAAAATCCTAGCTCCTAACCCCTAAACACCGATCACTAAACCCCAAACCCTACACCTTAAGCCAAAACCGTAAACCCTAAAACTTAAACCCTCAATCCTCAACCCTTAATTTTAAACCATAAACCCTGAACATTAATCCCTTCACCCAAAACGTTAAACTTTAAACAAAAAAAAAAATAGAAAAAACCTCAAACCATAAACCTTACCTTAAACCCTTAATTGTAAATAAAAAATCCAAATCCTTAACCCCTAAACACTTAACCCTGAATCCCGAACTCTTAACCCTTAACTCTAAACCCTAAACCCTCAATTCTAAACCCATAACCCTAAACCCAAAATCTTAAACTCTAAATCCAAGATCCTAAATCCTAGACCTTCAATGGTAAACTCTTAACACTAAACCTTAAATCAGAAACTCTAAATACTAACCCTTGATCGTAACCAGTAAACCATGTTGACTATACAATAAACCCTACACCTTAAGCCAAAACCTTTAACCGTAAAACTTCAACCCTAAACCCTAAACCTTGAACTATAAACCCTAAACGCTTAACAATAATCCCTAAACCAAAAATGTTAAAATTTAAACAAAAAAATACTAATAAAAAACCGTAAATTATAAACCTTAAACCTTAAACCCTTAATTAAAGATAAAAAATCCTAGCTCCTAACCCCTAAACAAAGAACACTAAACCCCAAACCCTACACTTTAAGCCAAAACCGTAAACCCTAAAACAAAATCCCTCAATCCTCAACCATTAATTTCAAACCGTAAACCCTGAACACTAATCCCTTCACCCAAAACGTTAAACTTTAAACAAAAAAATAATAGAAAAAACCTTAAACCATAAACCTTACCTTAAACCCTTAATTGTAAATAAAAAATCCAAATCCTTAACCCCTAAACACTGAACCCTGAACCCCGAACCCTAAACCCTTAACTCTAAACCCTGAACCCTCAATTCTAAACCCAAAACCCTAAACCCCAAATCTTAAACTCTAAATCCAAGATCCTAAATCCTAGACCTTCAATGGTAAACTCTTAACACTAAACCTTAAATCACAAACTCTAAATCCTAACCCTTGAATCGTAAACAGTAAACCATGTTGACTATACAATAAACCCTACACCTTAAGCCAAAACCTTTAACCCTAAAACTTAAACCCTAAACCCTAAACCTTGAACTATAAACCGTAAAGGCTTAACAATAATCCCTAAACGAATAATGTTAAAATTTAAACAAAAAAATACTAGTAAAAAACCGTAAACTATAAACCTTAAACCATCAACCTTAAACCTTAAACCCTTAATTGTAAATAAAAAATCCAAATCCTTAACCCCTAAACACTGAACCCTGAACCCCGAACCCTAAACCCTTAACTCTAAACCCTGAACCCTCAATTCTAAACCCAAAACCCTAAACCCCAAATCTTAAACTCTAAATCCAAATCCTAAATCCTAGACCTTCAATGGTAAACTCTTAACACTAAACCTTAAATCACAAACTCTAAATCCTAACCCTTAAATCGTAAACAGTAAACCATGTTGACTATACAATAAACCCTACACCTTAAGCCAAAACCTTTAACCCTAAAACTTCAACCCTAAACCCTTACCCATGAACTATAAACCCTAAAGGCTTAAAAATAATCCCTAAACCAAAAACGTTAAAATTTAAACAAAAAACTACTAGTAAAAAACCGTAAACTATAAACCTTAAACCATCAACCTTAAACCTTAAACCCTTAATTGAAGATAAAAAATCCTAGCTCCTAACCCCTAAACACAGATCACTAAACCCCAAACCCTACACCTTAAGCCAAAACCGTAAACCCTAAAACTTAAACCCTCAATCCTCAACCCTTAATTTTAAACCATAAACCCTGAACATTAATCCCTTCACCCAAAACGTTAAACTTTAAACAAAAAAAAAATAGAAAAAACCTCAAACCATAAACCTTACCTTAAACCCTTAATTGTAAATAAAAAATCCAAATCCTTAACCCCTAAACAATTAACCCTGAATCCCGAACTCTTAACCCTTAACTCTAAACCCTAAACCCTCAATTCTAAACCCATAACCCTAAACCCCAAATCTTAAACTCTACATCCAAGATCCTAAATCCTAGACCTTCAATGGTAAACTCTTAACACTAAACCTTAAATCACAAACTCTAAATACTAACCCTTGATCGTAACCAGTAAACCATGTTGACTATACAATAAACCCTACACCTTAAGCCAAAACCTTTAACCGTAAAACTTCAACCCTAAACCCTAAACCTTGAACTATAAACCCTAAACGCTTAACAATAATCCCTAAACCAAAAATGTTAAAATTTAAACAAAAAAATACTAATAAAAAACCGTAAATTATAAACCTTAAACCTTAAACCCTTAATTGAAGATAAAAAATCCTAGCTCCTAACCCCTAAACACAGAACACTAAACCCCAAACCCTACACCTTAAGCCAAAACCGTAAACCCTAAAACAAAAACCCTCAATCCTCAACCATTAATTTCAAACCGTAAACCCTGAACACTAATCCCTTCACCCAAAACGTTAAACTTTAAACAAAAAATAATAGAAAAAATCTTAAACCATAAACCTTACCTTAAACCCTTAATTGTAAATAAAAAATCCAAATCCTTAACCCCTAAACACTGAACCCTGAACCCCGAACCCTAAACCCTTAACTCTAAACCCTGAACCCTCAATTCTAAACCCAAAACAATAAACCCCAAATCTTAAACTCTAAATCCAAGATCCCAAATCCTAGACCTTCAATGGAAAACTCTTAACACTAAACCTTAAATCACAAACTCTAAATACTAACCCTGGAATCGTAACCAGTAAACCATGTTCACTATACAATAAACCCTACACCTTAAGCCAAAACCTTTAACCCTAAAACTTCAACCCTAAACCCTAAACCTGGAACTATAAACCCTAATGGCTTAACAATAATCCCTAAACCAAGAACGTTAAAAATTAAACAAAAAAATACTAATAAAAAAGGGTAAACTATAAACCTTAACCCATAAACCTTACCTTAAACCCTTAATTGTAAATAAAAAATCCAAATCCTTAACCCCTAAACACTTATCCCTGAACCCCGAACCCTAAACCCTTAACTCTAAACCCTAAACCCTCAATTCTAAACCCAAAACCCTCAATTCTAAACCCAAAACCCTAAACCCCAAATCTTAAACTCTAAATCCAAGATCCTAAATCCTAGACCTTCAAGGGTAAACTCTTAACACTAAACCTTAAATCACAAACTCTAAATCCTAACCCTTGAATCGTAAACAGTAAACCATGTTGACTATACAATAAACCCTACACCTTAAGCCAAAACCTTTAACCGTAAAACTTCAACCCTAAACCCTAAACCTTGAACTATAAACCCTAAACGCTTAACAATAATCCCTAAACCAAAAATGTTAAAATTTAAACAAAAAAATACTAGTAAAAAACCGTAAATTATAAACCTTAAACCTTAAACCCTTAATTGAAGATAAAAAATCCTAGCTCCTAACCCCTAAACACAGAACACTAAACCCCAAACCCTACACCTTAAGCCAAAACTGTAAACCCTAAAACAAAAACCCTCAATCATCAACCATTAATTTCAAACCGTAAACCCTGAACACTAATCCCTTCACCCAAAACGTTAAACTTTAAACAAAAAATAATAGAAAAAACCTTAAACCATAAACCTTACCTTCAACCCTTAATTGTAAATAAAAAATCCAAATCCTTAACCCCTAAACAGTGAACCCTGAACCCCGAACCCTAAACCCTTAACTCTAAACCCTGAACCCTCAATTCTAAACCCAAAACCCTAAACCCGAAATCTTAACCTCTAAATCCAAGATCCTAAATCCTAGACCTTCAATGGTAAACTCTTAACACTAGACCTTAAATAACAAACTCTAAATCCTAACCCTTGAATCGTAAAGTAAACCCTCAATCCTCAAACCCTTAAACCATCAACCTTAAACCTGAAACCCTTAATTGAAGATAAAAAATCCTAGCTCCTAACCCCTAAACACAAAACACTAAACCCCAAACCCTACACCTTAAGCCAAAACCGTAAACCCAAAAACTTAAACCCTCAATCCTCAACCCTTAATTTTAAACCGTAAACCCTGAACATTAATCCCTTCACCCAAAACTTTAAACTTTAAACAAAAAAATAATAGAAAAAACCTTAAACCATAAACCATACCTTAAATCCTTAATTGTAAATAAAAAATCATAATCCTTAACCCCTAAACACTGAACCCTGAACCCCGAACTCAAAACCCTTAACTCTAAACCCTGAACCCTCAATTCTAAACCCAAAACAATAAACCCCAAATCTTAAACTCTAAATCCAAGATCCTAAATCCTAGACCTTCAATGGTAAACTCTTAACACTAAACCTTAAATCACAAACTCTAAATACTAACCCTTGAATCGTAACCAGTAAACCATGTTCACTATACAATAAACCCTACACCTTAAGCCAAAACCTTTAACCCTAAAACTTCAACCCTAAACCCTAAACCTTGAACTATAAACCCTAAACGTTTAACAATAATCCCTAAACCAAAAAGGTTAAAATTTAAACAAAAAAATACTAATAAAAAAGCGTAAACTATAAACCTTAAACCATAAACCTTACCTTAAACCCTTAATTGTAAATAAAAAATCATAATCCTTAGCCCCTAAACACTGAACCCTGAACCCTGAACCCCGAACCCTAAACCCTTAACTCTAAACCCTGAACCCTCAATTCTAAACCCAAAACAATAAACCCCAAATCTTAAACTCTAAATCCAAGATCCCAAATCCTAGACCTTCAATGGAAAACTCTTAACACTAAACCTTAAATCACAAACTCTAAATACTAACCCTGGAATCGTAACCAGTAAACCATGTTCACTATACAATAAACCCTACACCTTAAGCCAAAACCTTTAACCCTAAAACTTCAACCCTAAACCCTAAACCTGGAACTATAAACCCTAATGGCTTAACAATAATCCCTAAACCAAGAACGTTAAAAATTAAACAAAAAAATACTAATAAAAAAGGGTAAACTATAAACCTTAACCCATAAACCTTACCTTAAACCCTTAATTGTAAATAAAAAATCCAAATCCTTAACCCCTAAACACTTATCCCTGAACCCCGAACCCTAAACCCTTAACTCTAAACCCTAAACCCTCAATTCTAAACCCAAAACCCTCAATTCTAAACCCAAAACCCTAAACCCCAAATCTTAAACTCTAAATCCAAGATCCTAAATCCTAGACCTTCAAGGGTAAACTCTTAACACTAAACCTTAAATCACAAACTCTAAATCCTAACCCTTGAATCGTAAACAGTAAACCATGTTGACTATACAATAAACCCTACACCTTAAGCCAAAACCTTTAACCGTAAAACTTCAACCCTAAACCCTAAACCTTGAACTATAAACCCTAAACGCTTAAAAATAATCCCTAAACCAAAAATGTTAAAATTTAAACAACAAAATACTAATCATAAACCGTAAACTATAAACCCTAAACCATCAACCTTAAACATTAAACCATTAATTGAAGATAAAAAATCCTAGCTCCTAACCCCTAAACACAGAACACTAAACCCCAAACCCTACACCTTAAGCCAAAACCGTAAACCCTAAAACTTAAACACTCAATCCTCAACCCTTACTTTTCAACCGTAAACCCTGAACATTAATCCCTTCACCCAAAACGTTAAACTTTAAACAAAAAATAATAGAAAAAACCTTAAACCATAAACCTTACCTTAAACCCTTAATTGTAAATAAAAAATCCAAATCCTTAACCCCTAAACACTGAACCCTGAACCCTAAACCCTTAACTCTAAACCCTGAACCCTCAATTCTAAACCCAAAACAATAAACCCCAAATCTTAAACTCTAAATCCAAGATCCCAAATCCTAGACCTTCAATGGAAAACTCTTAACACTAAACCTTAAATCACAAACTCTAAATACTAACCCTGGAATCGTAACCAGTAAACCATGTTCACTATACAATAAACCCTACACCTTAAGCCAAAACCTTTAACCCTAAAACTTCAACCCTAAACCCTAAACCTGGAACTATAAACCCTAATGGCTTAACAATAATCCCTAAACCAAGAACGTTAAAAATTAAACAAAAAAATACTAATAAAAAAGGGTAAACTATAAACCTTAACCCATAAACCTTACCTTAAACCCTTAATTGTAAATAAAAAATCCAAATCCTTAACCCCTAAACACTTATCCCTGAACCCCGAACCCTAAACCCTTAACTCTAAACCCTAAACCCTCAATTCTAAACCCAAAACCCTCAATTCTAAACCCAAAACCCTAAACCCCAAATCTTAAACTCTAAATCCAAGATCCTAAATCCTAGACCTTCAAGGGTAAACTCTTAACACTAAACCTTAAATCACAAACTCTAAATCCTAACCCTTGAATCGTAAACAGTAAACCATGTTGACTATACAATAAACCCTACACCTTAAGCCAAAACCTTTAACCGTAAAACTTCAACCCTAAACCCTAAACCTTGAACTATAAACCCTAAACGCTTAAAAATAATCCCTAAACCAAAAATGTTAAAATTTAAACAACAAAATACTAATCATAAACCGTAAACTATAAACCCTAAACCATCAACCTTAAACATTAAACCATTAATTGAAGATAAAAAATCCTAGCTCCTAACCCCTAAACACAGAACACTAAACCCCAAACCCTACACCTTAAGCCAAAACCGTAAACCCTAAAACTTAAACACTCAATCCTCAACCCTTACTTTTCAACCGTAAACCCTGAACATTAATCCCTTCACCCAAAACGTTAAACTTTAAACAAAAAATAATAGAAAAAACCTTAAACCATAAACCTTACCTTAAACCCTTAATTGTAAATAAAAAATCCAAATCCTTAACCCCTAAACACTGAACCATGAACCCCGAACCCTAAACCCTTAACTCTAAACCCTGAACCCTCAATTCTAAACCCACAACCCTAAACCCGAAATCTTAACCTCTAAATCCAAGATCCTAAATCCTAGACCTTCAATGGTAAACTCTTAACACTAGACCTTAAATCACAAACTCTAAATCCTAACCCTTGAATCGTAAAGTAAACCATGTTGACTATACAATAAACCCTACACCTTAAGCCAAAACCTTTAACCCTAAAACTTCAACCCTAAACCCTAAACCTTGAACTATAAACCCGAAAGGCTTAACAATAATCCCTAAACAAAAAACGTTTAAATTTAAACAAAAAATACTAATAAAAAACCGTAAACTATAAACCTTAAACCATCAACCTTAAACCTTAAACCCTTAATTGAAGATAAAAAATCCTATCTCCTAACCCCTAAACACAGAACACTAAACCACAAACCCTACACCTTAAGCCAAAATCGTAAACCCTAAAACTTAAACCCTCAATCCTCAACCCTTACTTTTAAACCGTAAACCCTGAACATTAATCCCTTCACCCAAAACGTTAAACTTTAAACAAAAAAATAATAGAAAAAACCTTAAACCATAAACCTTACCTTAAACCCTTAATTGTAAATAAAAAATCCAAATCCTTAACCCCTAAACTCTGAACCCTGAACCCCGAACCCAAAACCCTTAAATCTAAACCCTGAACCCTCAATTCTAAACCCATAACCCTAAACCCCAAATCTTAACCTCTAAATCCAAGATCCTAAATCCTAGACCTTCAATGGTAAACTCTTAACACTAAACCTTAAATCACAAACTCTAAATCCTAACCCTTGAATCATAAACAGTAAACCATGTTGACTATACAATAAACCCTACACCTTAAGCCAAAACCTTTAACCCTAAAACTTCAACCCTAAACCCTAAACCTTGAACTATAAACCCGAAAGGCTTAATAATAATCCCTAAACGAAAAACGTTAAAATTTAAACAAAAAATAATAATAAAAAACCGTAAACTATAAACCTTAAACCATCAACCTTAAACCTTAAACCCTTAATTGAAGATAAAAAAATCCTAGCTCCTAACCCCTAAACACAGAACACTAAACCCCAAACCCTACACCTTTAGCCAAAACCGTATACCCTAAAACTTAACCCCTCAATCCTCAACCCTTAATTTTAAACCGTAAACCCTGAACATTAATAATAGAAAAACCTAAAACCATAAACCTTCCCTGAAACCCTTAATTGTAAATAAAAAATCCAAATCCTTAACCCCTAAACACTTAACCCTGAACACCGAACCCTAAACCCTTAACTCTAAACCCTGAACCCTCAATTCTAAACCCAAAACCCTCAATTCTAAACCCAAAAGCCTAAACCCCAAATCTTAAACTCTAAATTCAAGATCCTAAATCCTAGACCTTCAATGGTAAACTCTTAACACTAAACCTTAAATCAAAAACTCTAAATCCCAACCCTTGAATCGTAAATAGTAAACCATGTTGACTATACAATAAACCCTACACCTTAAGCCAAAACCTTTAACCGTAAAACTTCAACCCTAAACCCTAAACCTTGAACTATAAACCCTAAACGCTTAACAATAATCCCTAAACCAAAAATGTTAAAGTTTAAACAACAAAATACTAATCATAAACCGTAAACTATAAACCTTAAACCTTAAACCCTTAATTGAAGATAAAAAATCCTAGCGCCTAACCCCTAAACACAGAACACTAAACCCCAAACCCTACACCTTAAGCCAAAACCGTAAACCCTAAAACAAAAACCCTCAATCCTCAACCATTAATTTTAAACCGTAAACCCTGAAAACTAATCCCTTCACCCAAAACTTTAAACTTTAAACAAAAAAATAACAGAAAAAACCTTAAACCATAAACCTTACCGTAAACCCTTAATTGTAAATAAAAAATCCAAATCCTTAACCCCTAAACACTTACCCCTGAACCCTGAACCCTAAACTCTTAACTCTAAACCGTGAACCCTCAATTCTAAACCCAAAACAATAAACCCCAAATCTTAAACTCTAAATCCAAGATCCTAAATCCTAGACCTTCAATGGTAAACTCTTAACACTAAACCTTAAATCACAAACTCTAAATACTAACCCTTGAATCGTAACCAGTAAACCATGTTCACTATACAATAAACCCTACACCTTAAGTCAAAACCTTTAACCCTAAAACTTCAACCCTAAACCCTAAACCTTGAACTATAAACCCTAAACGCTTAACAATAATCCCTAAACCAAAAACGTTAAAATTTAAACAAAAAAATACTAATAAAAAAGCGTAAACTATAAACCTTAAACCATAAACCTTACCTTAAACCCTTAATTGTAAATAAAAAATCATAATCCTTAGCCCCTAAACACTGAACCCTGAACCCCGAACCCTAAACCCTTAATTCTAAACCCTGAACCCTCAATTCTAAACCCAAAACAATAAACCCCAAATCTTAAACTCTAAATCCAAGATCCTAAATCCTAGACCTTCAATGGTAAACTCTTAACACTAAACCTTAAATCAAAAATTCTAAATCCCAACCCTTGAATCGTAAACAGTAAACCATGTTGACTATACAATAAACCCTACACCTTAAGCCAAAACCTTTAACCGTAAAACTTCAACCCTAAACCCTAAACCTTGAACTATAAACCCTAAACGCTTAACAATAATCCCTAAACCAAAAATGTTAAAGTTTAAACAACAAAATACTAATCATAAACCGTAAACTATAAACCTTAAACCTTAAACCCTTAATTGAAGATAAAAAATCCTAGCTCCTAACCCTTCAACACAGAACACTAAACCCCAAACCCTACACCTTAAGCCAAAACCGTAAACCCTAAAACAAAAACCCTCAATCCTCAACCATTAATTTTAAACCGTAAACCCTGAACACTAATCCCTTCACCCAAAACATTAAACTTTAAACAAAAAAATAACAGAAAAAACCTTAAACCATAAACCTTACCGTAAACCCTTAATTGTAAATAAAAAATCCAAATCCTTAACCCCTAAACACTTACCCCTGAACCCTGAACCCTAAACCCTTAACTCTAAACCCTGAACCCTCAATTCTAAACCCAAAACAATAAACCCCAAATCTTAAACTCTAAATCCAAGATCCTAAATCCTAGACCTTCAATGGTAAACTCTTAACACTAAACCCCAAACCCTACACCTTAAGCCAAAACCGTAAACCCTAAAACAAAAACCCTCAATCCTCAACCATTAATTTCAAACCGTAAACCCTGAACACTAATCCCTTCACCCAAAACGTTAAACTTTAAACAAAAAATAATAGAAAAAATCTTAAACCATAAACCTTACCTTAAACCCTTAATTGTAAATAAAAAATCCAAATCCTTAACCCCTAAACACTGAACCCTGAACCCCGAACCCTAAACCCTTAACTCTAAACCCTGAACCCTCAATTCTAAACCCAAAACAATAAACCCCAAATCTTAAACTCTAAATCCAAGATCCCAAATCCTAGACCTTCAATGGAAAACTCTTAACACTAAACCTTAAATCACAAACTCTAAATACTAACCCTGGAATCGTAACCAGTAAACCATGTTCACTATACAATAAACCCTACACCTTAAGCCAAAACCTTTAACCCTAAAACTTCAACCCTAAACCCTAAACCTGGAACTATAAACCCTAATGGCTTAACAATAATCCCTAAACCAAGAACGTTAAAAATTAAACAAAAAAATACTAATAAAAAAGGGTAAACTATAAACCTTAACCCATAAACCTTACCTTAAACCCTTAATTGTAAATAAAAAATCCAAATCCTTAACCCCTAAACACTTATCCCTGAACCCCGAACCCTAAACCCTTAACTCTAAACCCTAAACCCTCAATTCTAAACCCAAAACCCTCAATTCTAAACCCAAAACCCTAAACCCCAAATCTTAAACTCTAAATCCAAGATCCTAAATCCTAGACCTTCAAGGGTAAACTCTTAACACTAAACCTTAAATCACAAACTCTAAATCCTAACCCTTGAATCGTAAACAGTAAACCATGTTGACTATACAATAAACCCTACACCTTAAGCCAAAACCTTTAACCGTAAAACTTCAACCCTAAACCCTAAACCTTGAACTATAAACCCTAAACGCTTAAAAATAATCCCTAAACCAAAAATGTTAAAATTTAAACAACAAAATACTAATCATAAACCGTAAACTATAAACCCTAAACCATCAAACTTAAACATTAAACCATTAATTGAAGATAAAAAATCCTAGCTCCTAACCCCTAAACACAGAACACTAAACCCCAAACCCTACACCTTAAGCCAAAACCGTAAACCCTAAAACTTAAACACTCAATCCTCAACCCTTACTTTTCAACCGTAAACCCTGAACATTAATCCCTTCACCCAAAACGTTAAACTTTAAACAAAAAATAATAGAAAAAACCTTAAACCATAAACCTTACCTTAAACCCTTAATTGTAAATAAAAAATCCAAATCCTTAACCCCTAAACACTGAACCATGAACCCCGAACCCTAAACCCTTAACTCTAAACCCTGAACCCTCAATTCTAAACCCACAACCCTAAACCCGAAATCTTAACCTCTAAATCCAAGATCCTAAATCCTAGACCTTCAATGGTAAACTCTTAACACTAGACCTTAAATCACAAACTCTAAATCCTAACCCTTGAATCGTAAAGTAAACCATGTTGACTATACAATAAACCCTACACCTTAAGCCAAAACCTTTAACCCTAAAACTTCAACCCTAAACCCTAAACCTTGAACTATAAACCCGAAAGGCTTAACAATAATCCCTAAACAAAAAACGTTTAAATTTAAACAAAAAATACTAATAAAAAACCGTAAACTATAAACCTTAAACCATCAACCTTAAACCTTAAACCCTTAATTGAAGATAAAAAATCCTATCTCCTAACCCCTAAACACATAACACTAAACCACAAACCCTACACCTTAAGCCAAAATCGTAAACCCTAAAACTTAAACCCTCAATCCTCAACCCTTAATTTTAAACCGTAAACCCTGAACATTAATCCCTTCACCCAAAACGTTAAACTTTAAACAAAAAAATAATAGAAAAAACCTTAAACCATAAACCTTACCTTAAACCCTTAATTGTAAATAAAAAATCCAAATCCTTAACCCCTAAACTCTGAACCCTGAACCCCGAACCCAAAACCCTTAAATCTAAACCCTGAACCCTCAATTCTAAACCCATAACCCTAAACCCCAAATCTTAACCTCTAAATCCAAGATCCTAAATCCTAGACCTTCAATGGTAAACTCTTAACACTAAACCTTAAATCACAAACTCTAAATCCTAACCCTTGAATCATAAACAGTAAACCATGTTGACTATACAATAAACCCTACACCTTAAGCCAAAACCTTTAACCCTAAAACTTCAACCCTAAACCCTAAACCTTGAACTATAAACCCGAAAGGCTTAATAATAATCCCTAAACGAAAAACGTTAAAATTTAAACAAAAAATAATAATAAAAAACCGTAAACTATAAACCTTAAACCATCAACCTTAAACCTTAAACCCTTAATTGAAGATAAAAAAATCCTAGCTCCTAACCCCTAAACACAGAACACTAAACCCCAAACCCTACACCTTTAGCCAAAACCGTATACCCTAAAACTTAACCCCTCAATCCTCAACCCTTAATTTTAAACCGTAAACCCTGAACATTAATAATAGAAAAACCTAAAACCATAAACCTTCCCTGAAACCCTTAATTGTAAATAAAAAATCCAAATCCTTAACCCCTAAACACTTAACCCTGAACACCGAACCCTAAACCCTTAACTCTAAACCCTGAACCCTCAATTCTAAACCCAAAACCCTCAATTCTAAACCCAAAAGCCTAAACCCCAAATCTTAAACTCTAAATTCAAGATCCTAAATCCTAGACCTTCAATGGTAAACTCTTAACACTAAACCTTAAATCAAAAACTCTAAATCCCAACCCTTGAATCGTAAATAGTAAACCATGTTGACTATACAATAAACCCTACACCTTAAGCCAAAACCTTTAACCGTAAAACTTCAACCCTAAACCCTAAACCTTGAACTATAAACCCTAAACGCTTAACAATAATCCCTAAACCAAAAATGTTAAAGTTTAAACAACAAAATACTAATCATAAACCGTAAACTATAAACCTTAAACCTTAAACCCTTAATTGAAGATAAAAAATCCTAGCGCCTAACCCCTAAACACAGAACACTAAACCCCAAACCCTACACCTTAAGCCAAAACCGTAAACCCTAAAACAAAAACCCTCAATCCTCAACCATTAATTTTAAACCGTAAACCCTGAAAACTAATCCCTTCACCCAAAACTTTAAACTTTAAACAAAAAAATAACAGAAAAAACCTTAAACCATAAACCTTACCGTAAACCCTTAATTGTAAATAAAAAATCCAAATCCTTAACCCCTAAACACTTACCCCTGAACCCTGAACCCTAAACTCTTAACTCTAAACCGTGAACCCTCAATTCTAAACCCAAAACAATAAACCCCAAATCTTAAACTCTAAATCCAAGATCCTAAATCCTAGACCTTCAATGGTAAACTCTTAACACTAAACCTTAAATCACAAACTCTAAATACTAACCCTTGAATCGTAACCAGTAAACCATGTTCACTATACAATAAACCCTACACCTTAAGTCAAAACCTTTAACCCTAAAACTTCAACCCTAAACCCTAAACCTTGAACTATAAACCCTAAACGCTTAACAATAATCCCTAAACCAAAAACGTTAAAATTTAAACAAAAAAATACTAATAAAAAAGCGTAAACTATAAACCTTAAACCATAAACCTTACCTTAAACCCTTAATTGTAAATAAAAAATCATAATCCTTAGCCCCTAAACACTGAACCCTGAACCCCGAACCCTAAACCCTTAATTCTAAACCCTGAACCCTCAATTCTAAACCCAAAACAATAAACCCCAAATCTTAAACTCTAAATCCAAGATCCTAAATCCTAGACCTTCAATGGTAAACTCTTAACACTAAACCTTAAATCAAAAATTCTAAATCCCAACCCTTGAATCGTAAACAGTAAACCATGTTGACTATACAATAAACCCTACACCTTAAGCCAAAACCTTTAACCGTAAAACTTCAACCCTAAACCCTAAACCTTGAACTATAAACCCTAAACGCTTAACAATAATCCCTAAACCAAAAATGTTAAAGTTTAAACAACAAAATACTAATCATAAACCGTAAACTATAAACCTTAAACCTTAAACCCTTAATTGAAGATAAAAAATCCTAGCTCCTAACCCTTCAACACAGAACACTAAACCCCAAACCCTACACCTTAAGCCAAAACCGTAAACCCTAAAACAAAAACCCTCAATCCTCAACCATTAATTTTAAACCGTAAACCCTGAACACTAATCCCTTCACCCAAAACATTAAACTTTAAACAAAAAAATAACAGAAAAAACCTTAAACCATAAACCTTACGGTAAACCCTTAATTGTAAATAAAAAATCCAAATCCTTAACCCCTAAACACTTACCCCTGAACCCTGAACCCTAAACCCTTAACTCTAAACCCTGAACCCTCAATTCTAAACCCAAAACAATAAACCCCAAATCTTAAACTCTAAATCCAAGATCCTAAATCCTAGACCTTCAATGGTAAACTCTTAACACTAAACCTTAAATCACAAACTCTAAATACTAACCCTTGAATCGTAACCAGTAAACCATGTTCACTATACAATAAACCCTACACCTTAAGTCAAAACCTTTAACCCTAAAACTTCAACCCTAAACCCTAAACCTTGAACTATAAACCCTAAACGCTTAACAATAATCCCTAAACCAAAAACGTTAAAATTTAAACAAAAAAATACTAATAAAAAAGCGTAAACTATAAACCTTAAACCATAAACCTTACCTTAAACCCTTAATTGTAAATAAAAAATCATAATCCTTAGCCCCTAAACACTGAACCCTGAACCCCGAACCCTAAACCCTTAATTCTAAACCCTGAACCCTCAATTCTAAACCCAAAACAATAAACCCCAAATCTTAAACTCTAAATCCAAGATCCTAAATCCTAGACCTTCAATGGTAAACTCTTAACACTAAACCTTAAATCAAAAATTCTAAATCCCAACCCTTGAATCGTAAACAGTAAACCATGTTGACTATACAATAAACCCTACACCTTAAGCCAAAACCTTTAACCGTAAAACTTCAACCCTAAACCCTAAACCTTGAACTATAAACCCTAAACGCTTAACAATAATCCCTAAAAAAAAAATGTTAAAGTTTAAACAACAAAATACTAATCATAAACCGTAAACTATAAACCTTAAACCTTAAACCCTTAATTGAAGATAAAAAATCCTAGCTCCTAACCCCTAAACACAGAACACTAAACCCCAAACCCTACACCTTAAGCCAAAACCGTAAACCCTAAAACAAAAACCCTCAATCCTCAACCATTAATTTTAAACCGTAAACCCTGAACACTAATCCCTTCACCCAAAACATTAAACTTTAAACAAAAAAATAACAGAAAAAACCTTAAACCATAAACCTTACCGTAAACCCTTAATTGTAAATAAAAAATCCAAATCCTTAACCCCTAAACACTTACCCCTGAACCCTGAACCCTAAACCCTTAACTCTAAACCCTGAACCCTCAATTCTAAACCCAAAACAATAAACCCCAAATCTTAAACTCTAAATCCAAGATCCTAAATCCTAGACCTTCAATGGTAAACTCTTAACACTAAACCTTAAATCACAAACTCTAAATACAAACCCTTGAATCGTAACCAGTAAACCATGTTCACTATACAATAAACCCTACACCTTAAGCCAAAACCTTTAACCCTAAAACTTCAACCTTAAACCCTAAACCTTGAACTATAAACCCTAATCGCTTAACAATAATCCCTAAACCAAAAACATTAAAATTTAAACAAAAGAATAGTAATAAAAAAGGGTAAACAATAAACCTTAAACCATAAACCTTACCTTAAACCCTTAATTGTAAATAAAAAATCCAAATCCTTAACCTCTAAACACTGAACCCTGAACCCCGAACCCTAAACGCTTAACTCTAAACCCTGAACCCTCAATTCTAAACCCAAAACCCTAAACCCCAAATCTTAAACTCTAAATCCAAGATCCTAAATCCTAGACCTTCAATGGTAAACTCTTAACACTAAACCTTAAATCACAAACTCTAAATCCTAACCCTTGAATCGTAAACAGTAAACCATGTTGACTATACAATAAACCCTACACCTTAAGCCAAAACCTTTAACCGTAAAACTTCAACCCTAAATCCTAAACCTTGAACTATAAACCCTAAACGCTTAATAATAATCCCTAAACCAAAAATGTTAAAATTTAAACAACAAAATACTAATCATAAACCGTAAACTATAAACCTTAAACCATCAACCTTAAATATTAAACCCTTAATTGAAGATAAAGAATCCTAGCTCCTAACCCTTCAACACAGAACACTAAACCCCAAACCCTACACCTTAAACCAAAACCGTAAACCCTAAAACTTAAACCCTCAATCCTCAACCCTTACTTTTAAACCGTATACCCTGAACATTAATCCCTTCACCCAAAACGTTAAACTTTAAACAAAAAAATAATAGAAAAAACCTTAAACCATAAACCTTACCTTAAACCCTTAATTGTAAATAAAAAATCACAATCCTTAGCCCCTAAACACTGAACCCTGAACCCCGAACCCTAAACCCTTAATTCTAAACACTGAACCCTCAATTCTAAACCCAAAACAATAAACCCCAAATCTTAAACTCTAAATCCAAGATCCTAAATCCTAGACCTTCAATGGTAAACTCTTAACACTAAACCTTAAATCACAAACTCTAAATACTAACCCTTGAATAGTAACCAGTAAACCATGTTCACTATACAATAAACCCTACACCTTAAGCCAAAACCTTTAACCCTAAAACTTCAACCTTAAACCCTAAACCTTGAACTATAAACCCTAATCGCTTAACAATAATCCCTAAACCAAAAAGATTAAAATTTAAACAAAAAATACTAATAAAAAACCGTAAACTATAAACCTTAAACCATCAACCTTAAACCTTAAACCCTTAATTGAAGATAAAAAATACTAGCTCCTAACCCTTCAACACAGAACACTAAACCACAAACCCTACACCTTAAGCCAAAACCGTAAACCCTAAAACTTAAACCCTCAATCCTCAACCCTTACTTTTAAACCGTAAACCCTGAACATTAATCCCTTCACCCAAAACGTTAAACTTTAAACAAAAAAATAATAGAAAAAACCTTAAACCATAAACCTTACCTTAAACCCTTAATTGTAAATAATAAATCCACATCCTTCACCCCTAAACACTTAACCCTGAACCCCGAACCCTAAACGCTTAACTCTAAACCCTGAACCCTCAATTCTAAACCCAAAACCCTAAACCCCAAATCTTAAACTCTAAATCCAAGATCCTAAATCCTAGACCTTCAATGGTAAACTCTTAACACTAAACCTTAAATCACAAACTCTAAATCCTAACCCTTGAATCGTAAACAGTAAACCATGTTGACTATACAATAAACCCTACACCTTAAGCCAAAACCTTTAACCGTAAAACTTTACCCCTAAATCCTAAACCTTGAACTATAAACCCTAAACGCTTAATAATAATCCCTAAACCAAAAATGTTAAAATTTAAACAACAAAATACTAATCATAAACCGTAAACTATAAACCTTAAACCATCAACCTTAAATATTAAACCCTTAATTGAAGATAAAAAATCCTAGCTCCTAACCCTTCAACACAGAACACTAAACCCCAAACCCTACACCTTAAACCAAAACCGTAAACCCTAAAACTTAAACCCTCAATCCTCAACCCTTACTTTTAAACCGTATACCCTGAACATTAATCCCTTCACCCAAAACGTTAAACTTTAAACAAAAAAATAATAGAAAAAACCTTAAACCATAAACCTTACCTTAAACCCTTAATTGTAAATAAAAAATCACAATCCTTAGCCCCTAAACACTGAACCCTGAACCCCGAACCCTAAACCCTTAATTCTAAACCCTGAACCCTCAATTCTAAACCCAAACCAATAAACACCAAATCTTAAACTCTAAATCCAAGATCCTAAATCCTAGACCTTCAATGGTAAACTCTTAACACTAAACCTTAAATCACAAACTCTAAATACTAACCCTTGAATAGTAACCAGTAAACCATGTTCACTATACAATAAACCCTACACCTTAAGCCAAAACCTTTAACCCTAAAACTTCAACCTTAAACCCTAAACCTTGAACTATAAACCCTAATCGCTTAACAATAATCCCTAAACCAAAAAGATTAAAATTTAAACAAAAAATACTAATAAAAAACCGTAAACTATAAACCTTAAACCATCAACCTTAAACCTTAAACCCTTAATTGAAGATAAAAAATACTAGCTCCTAACCCTTCAACACAGAACACTAAACCACAAACCCTACACCTTAAGCCAAAACCGTAAACCCTAAAACTTAAACCCTCAATCCTCAACCCTTACTTTTAAACCGTAAACCCTGAACATTAATCCCTTCACCCAAAACGTTAAACTTTAAACAAAAAAATAATAGAAAAAACCTTAAACCATAAACCTTACCTTAAACCCTTAATTGTAAATAATAAATCCACATCCTTCACCCCTAAACACTTAACCCTGAACCCTGAACCCTAAACCCTTAACTCTAAACCCTGAACCCTCAATTCTAAACCCAAAACCCTAAACCCCAAATCTTAAACTCTAAATTCAAGATCCTAAATCCTAGACCTTCAATGGTAAACTCTTAACGCTAAACCTTAAATCAAACACTCTAAATCCCAACCCTTGAATCGTAAACAGTAAACCATGTTGACTATACAATAAACCCTACACCTTAAGCCAAAACCTTTAACCCTAAAACTTTAACCCTAAACCCTAAACCTTGAACTATAAACCCTAAACGCTTAACAATAATCCCTAAACCAAAAATGTTAAAGTTTAAACAACAAAATACTAATCATAAACCGTAAACTATAAACCTTAAACCTTAAACCCTTAATTGAAGATAAAAAATCCTAGCTCCTAACCCCTAAACACAGAACACTAAACTCCAAACCCTACACCTTAAGCCAAAACCGTAAACCCTAAAACAAAAACCCTCAATCCTCAACCATTAATTTTAAACCGTAAACCCTGAACACTAATCCCTTCACCCAAAACATTAAACTTTAAACAAAAAAATAACAGAAAAAACCTTAAACCATAAACCTTACCGTAAACCCTTAATTGTAAATAAAAAATCCAAATCCTTAACCCCTAAACACTTACCCCTGAACCCTGAACCCTAAACCCTTAACTCTAAACCCTGAACCCTCAATTCTAAACCCAAAACAATAAACCCCAAATCTTAAACTCTAAATCCAAGATCCTAAATCCTAGACCTTCAATGGTAAACTCTTAACACTAAACCTTAAATCACAAACTCTAAATACTAACCCTTGAATCGTAACCAGTAAACCATGTTCACTATACAATAAACCCTACACCTTAAGTCAAAACCTTTAACCCTAAAACTTCAACCCTAAACCCTAAACCTTGAACTATAAACCCTAAACGCTTAACAATAATCCCTAAACCAAAAACGTTAAAATTTAAACAAAAAAATACTAATAAAAAAGCGTAAACTATAAACCTTAAACCATAAACCTTACCTTAAACCCTTAATTGTAAATAAAAAATCATAATCCTTAGCCCCTAAACACTGAACCTTGAACCCCGAACCCTAAACCCTTAATTCTAAACCCTGAACCCTCAATTCTAAACCCAAAACAATAAACCCCAAATCTTAAACTCTAAATCCAAGATCCTAAATCCTAGACCTTCAATGGTAAACTCTTAACACTAAACCTTAAATCACAAACTCTAAATACAAACCCTTGAATCGTAACCAGTAAACCATGTTCACTATACAATAAACCCTACACCTTAAGCCAAAACCTTTAACCCTAAAACTTCAACCTTAAACCCTAAACCTTGAACTATAAACCCTAATCGCTTAACAATAATCCCTAAACCAAAAACATTAAAATTTAAACAAAAGAATAGTAATAAAAAAGGGTAAACAATAAACCTTAAACCATAAACCTTACCTTAAACCCTTAATTGTAAATAAAAAATCCAAATCCTTAACCTCTAAACACTGAACCCTGAACCCCGAACCCTAAACGCTTAACTCTAAACCCTGAACCCTCAATTCTAAACCCAAAACCCTAAACCCCAAATCTTAAACTCTAAATCCAAGATCCTAAATCCTAGACCTTCAATGGTAAACTCTTAACACTAAACCTTAAATCACAAACTCTAAATCCTAACCCTTGAATCGTAAACAGTAAACCATGTTGACTATACAATAAACCCTACACCTTAAGCCAAAACCTTTAACCGTAAAACTTCAACCCTAAATCCTAAACCTTGAACTATAAACCCTAAACGCTTAATAATAATCCCTAAACCAAAAATGTTAAAATTTAAACAACAAAATACTAATCATAAACCGTAAACTATAAACCTTAAACCATCAACCTTAAACCTTAAACCCTTAATTGAAGATAAAAAATACTAGCTCCTAACCCTTCAACACAGAACACTAAACCACAAACCCTACACCTTAAGCCAAAACCGTAAACCCTAAAACTTAAACCCTCAATCCTCAACCCTTACTTTTAAACCGTAAACCCTGAACATTAATCCCTTCACCCAAAACGTTAAACTTTAAACAAAAAAATAATAGAAAAAACCTTAAACCATAAACCTTACCTTAAACCCTTAATTGTAAATAATAAATCCACATCCTTCACCCCTAAACACTTAACCCTGAACCCCGAACCCTAAACCTTTAACTCTAAACCCTGAACCCTCAATTCTAAACCCAAAACCCTAAACCCCAAATCTTAAACTCTAAATTCAAGATCCTAAATCCTAGACCTTCAATGGTAAACTCTTAACGCTAAACCTTAAATCAAACACTCTAAATCCCAACCCTTGAATCGTAAACAGTAAACCATGTTGACTATACAATAAACCCTACACCTTAAGCCAAAACCTTTAACCCTAAAACTTTAACCCTAAACCCTAAACCTTGAACTATAAACCCTAAACGCTTAATAATAATCCCTAAACCAAAAATGTTAAAGTTTAAACAACAAAATACTAATCATAAACCGTAAACTATAAACCTTAAACCTTAAACCCTTAATTGAAGATAAAAAATCCTAGCTCCTAACCCCTAAACACAGAACACTAAACTCCAAACCCTACACCTTAAGCCAAAACCGTAAACCCTAAAACAAAAACCCTCAATCCTCAACCATTAATTTTAAACCGTAAACCCTGAACACTAATCCCTTCACCCAAAACATTAAACTTTAAACAAAAAAATAACAGAAAAAACCTTAAACCATAAACCTTACCGTAAACCCTTAATTGTAAATAAAAAATCCAAATCCTTAACCCCTAAACACTTACCCCTGAACCCTGAACCCTAAACCCTTAACTCTAAACCCTGAACCCTCAATTCTAAACCCAAAACAATAAACCCCACATCTTAAACTCTAAATCCAAGATCCTAAATCCTAGACCTTCAATGGTAAACTCTTAACACTAAACCTTAAATCACAAACTCTAAATACTAACCCTTGAATCGTAACCAGTAAACCATGTTCACTATACAATAAACCCTACACCTTAAGTCAAAACCTTTAACCCTAAAACTTCAACCCTAAACCCTAAACCTTGAACTATAAACCCTAAACGCTTAACAATAATCCCTAAACCAAAAACGTTAAAATTTAAACAAAAAAATACTAATAAAAAAGCGTAAACTATAACCCTTAAACCATAAACCTTACCTTAAACCCTTAATTGTAAATAAAAAATCATAATCCTTAGCCCCTAAACACTGAACCCTGAACCCCGAACCCTAAACCCTTAATTCTAAACCCTGAACCCTCAATTCTAAACCCAAAACAATAAACCCCAAATCTTAAACTCTAAATCCAAGATCCTAAATCCTAGACCTTCAATGGTAAACTCTTAACACTAAACCTTAAATCACAAACTCTAAATACTAACCCTTGAATAGTAACCAGTAAACCATGTTCACTATACAATAAACCCTACACCTTAAGCCAAAACCTTTAACCCTAAAACTTCAACCTTAAACCCTAAACCTTGAACTATAAACCCTAATCGCTTAACAATAATCCCTAAACCAAAAAGATTAAAATTTAAACAAAAAATACTAATAAAAAACCGTAAACTATAAACCTTAAACCATCAACCTTAAACCTTAAACCCTTAATTGAAGATAAAAAATACTAGCTCCTAACCCTTCAACACAGAACACTAAACCACAAACCCTACACCTTAAGCCAAAACCGTAAACCCTAAAACTTAAACCCTCAATCCTCAACCCTTACTTTTAAACCGTAAACCCTGAACATTAATCCCTTCACCCAAAACGTTAAACTTTAAACAAAAAAATAATAGAAAAAACCTTAAACCATAAACCTTACCTTAAACCCTTAATTGTAAATAATAAATCCACATCCTTCACCCCTAAACACTTAACCCTGAACCCCGAACCCTAAACGCTTAACTCTAAACCCTGAACCCTCAATTCTAAACCCAAAACCCTAAACCCCAAATCTTAAACTCTAAATCCAAGATCCTAAATCCTAGACCTTCAATGGTAAACTCTTAACACTAAACCTTAAATCACAAACTCTAAATCCTAACCCTTGAATCGTAAACAGTAAACCATGTTGACTATACAATAAACCCTACACCTTAAGCCAAAACCTTTAACCGTAAAACTTCAACCCTAAATCCTAAACCTTGAACTATAAACCCTAAACGCTTAATAATAATCCCTAAACCAAAAATGTTAAAATTTAAACAACAAAATACTAATCATAAACCGTAAACTATAAACCTTAAACCATCAACCTTAAATATTAAACCCTTAATTGAAGATAAAAAATCCTAGCTCCTAACCCTTCAACACAGAACACTAAACCCCAAACCCTACACCTTAAACCAAAACCGTAAACCCTAAAACTTAAACCCTCAATCCTCAACCCTTACTTTTAAACCGTATACCCTGAACATTAATCCCTTCACCCAAAACGTTAAACTTTAAACAAAAAAATAATAGAAAAAACCTTAAACCATAAACCTTACCTTAAACCCTTAATTGTAAATAAAAAATCACAATCCTTAGCCCCTAAACACTGAACCCTGAACCCCGAACCCTAAACCCTTAATTCTAAACCCTGAACCCTCAATTCTAAACCCAAAACAATAAACACCAAATCTTAAACTCTAAATCCAAGATCCTAAATCCTAGACCTTCAATGGTAAACTCTTAACACTAAACCTTAAATCACAAACTCTAAATACTAACCCTTGAATAGTAACCAGTAAACCATGTTCACTATACAATAAACCCTACACCTTAAGCCAAAACCTTTAACCCTAAAACTTCAACCTTAAACCCTAAACCTTGAACTATAAACCCTAATCGCTTAACAATAATCCCTAAACCAAAAAGATTAAAATTTAAACAAAAAATACTAATAAAAAACCGTAAACTATAAACCTTAAACCATCAACCTTAAACCTTAAACCCTTAATTGAAGATAAAAAATACTAGCTCCTAACCCTTCAACACAGAACACTAAACCACAAACCCTACACCTTAAGCCAAAACCGTAAACCCTAAAACTTAAACCCTCAATCCTCAACCCTTACTTTTAAACCGTAAACCCTGAACATTAATCCCTTCACCCAAAACGTTAAACTTTAAACAAAAAAATAATAGAAAAAACCTTAAACCATAAACCTTACCTTAAACCCTTAATTGTAAATAATAAATCCACATCCTTCACCCCTAAACACTTAACCCTGAACCCTGAACCCTAAACCCTTAACTCTAAACCCTGAACCCTCAATTCTAAACCCAAAACCCTAAACCCCAAATCTTAAACTCTAAATTCAAGATCCTAAATCCTAGACCTTCAATGGTAAACTCTTAACGCTAAACCTTAAATCAAACACTCTAAATCCCAACCCTTGAATCGTAAACAGTAAACCATGTTGACTATACAATAAACCCTACACCTTAAGCCAAAACCTTTAACCCTAAAACTTTAACCCTAAACCCTAAACCTTGAACTATAAACCCTAAACGCTTAACAATAATCCCTAAACCAAAAATGTTAAAGTTTAAACAACAAAATACTAATCATAAACCGTAAACTATAAACCTTAAACCTTAAACCCTTAATTGAAGATAAAAAATCCTAGCTCCTAACCCCTAAACACAGAACACTAAACTCCAAACCCTACACCTTAAGCCAAAACCGTAAACCCTAAAACAAAAACCCTCAATCCTCAACCATTAATTTTAAACCGTAAACCCTGAACACTAATCCCTTCACCCAAAACATTAAACTTTAAACAAAAAAATAACAGAAAAAACCTTAAACCATAAACCTTACCGTAAACCCTTAATTGTAAATAAAAAATCCAAATCCTTAACCCCTAAACACTTACCCCTGAACCCTGAACCCTAAACCCTTAACTCTAAACCCTGAACCCTCAATTCTAAACCCAAAACAATAAACCCCACATCTTAAACTCTAAATCCAAGATCCTAAATCCTAGACCTTCAATGGTAAACTCTTAACACTAAACCTTAAATCACAAACTCTAAATACTAACCCTTGAATCGTAACCAGTAAACCATGTTCACTATACAATAAACCCTACACCTTAAGTCAAAACCTTTAACCCTAAAACTTCAACCCTAAACCCTAAACCTTGAACTATAAACCCTAAACGCTTAACAATAATCCCTAAACCAAAAACGTTAAAATTTAAACAAAAAAATACTAATAAAAAAGCGTAAACTATAAACCTTAAACCATAAACCTTACCTTAAACCCTTAATTGTAAATAAAAAATCATAATCCTTAGCCCCTAAACACTGAACCTTGAACCCCGAACCCTAAACCCTTAATTCTAAACCCTGAACCCTCAATTCTAAACCCAAAACAATAAACCCCAAATCTTAAACTCTAAATCCAAGATCCTAAATCCTAGACCTTCAATGGTAAACTCTTAACACTAAACCTTAAATCACAAACTCTAAATACAAACCCTTGAATCGTAACCAGTAAACCATGTTCACTATACAATAAACCCTACACCTTAAGCCAAAACCTTTAACCCTAAAACTTCAACCTTAAACCCTAAACCTTGAACTATAAACCCTAATCGCTTAACAATAATCCCTAAACCAAAAACATTAAAATTTAAACAAAAGAATAGTAATAAAAAAGGGTAAACAATAAACCTTAAACCATAAACCTTACCTTAAACCCTTAATTGTAAATAAAAAATCCAAATCCTTAACCTCTAAACACTGAACCCTGAACCCCGAACCCTAAACGCTTAACTCTAAACCCTGAACCCTCAATTCTAAACCCAAAACCCTAAACCCCAAATCTTAAACTCTAAATCCAAGATCCTAAATCCTAGACCTTCAATGGTAAACTCTTAACACTAAACCTTAAATCACAAACTCTAAATCCTAACCCTTGAATCGTAAACAGTAAACCATGTTGACTATACAATAAACCCTACACCTTAAGCCAAAACCTTTAACCGTAAAACTTCAACCCTAAATCCTAAACCTTGAACTATAAACCCTAAACGCTTAATAATAATCCCTAAACCAAAAATGTTAAAATTTAAACAACAAAATACTAATCATAAACCGTAAACTATAAACCTTAAACCATCAACCTTAAACCTTAAACCCTTAATTGAAGATAAAAAATACTAGCTCCTAACCCTTCAACACAGAACACTAAACCACAAACCCTACACCTTAAGCCAAAACCGTAAACCTTAAAACTTAAACCCTCAATCCTCAACCCTTACTTTTAAACCGTAAACCCTGAACATTAATCCCTTCACCCAAAACGTTAAACTTTAAACAAAAAAATAATAGAAAAAACCTTAAACCATAAACCTTACCTTAAACCCTTAATTGTAAATAATAAATCCACATCCTTCACCCCTAAACACTTAACCCTGAACCCCGAACCCTAAACCTTTAACTCTAAACCCTGAACCCTCAATTCTAAACCCAAAACCCTAAACCCCAAATCTTAAACTCTAAATTCAAGATCCTAAATCCTAGACCTTCAATGGTAAACTCTTAACGCTAAACCTTAAATCAAACACTCTAAATCCCAACCCTTGAATCGTAAACAGTAAACCATGTTGACTATACAATAAACCCTACACCTTAAGCCAAAACCTTTAACCCTAAAACTTTAACCCTAAACCCTAAACCTTGAACTATAAACCCTAAACGCTTAACAATAATCCCTAAACCAAAAATGTTAAAGTTTAAACAACAAAATACTAATCATAAACCGTAAACTATAAACCTTAAACCTTAAACCCTTAATTGAAGATAAAAAATCCTAGCTCCTAACCCCTAAACACAGAACACTAAACTCCAAACCCTACACCTTAAGCCAAAACCGTAAACCCTAAAACAAAAACCCTCAATCCTCAACCATTAATTTTAAACCGTAAACCCTGAACACTAATCCCTTCACCCAAAACATTAAACTTTAAACAAAAAAATAACAGAAAAAACCTTAAACCATAAACCTTACCGTAAACCCTTAATTGTAAATAAAAAATCCAAATCCTTAACCCCTAAACACTTACCCCTGAACCCTGAACCCTAAACCCTTAACTCTAAACCCTGAACCCTCAATTCTAAACCCAAAACAATAAACCCCAAATCTTAAACTCTAAATCCAAGATCCTAAATCCTAGACCTTCAATGGTAAACTCTTAACACTAAACCTTAAATCACAAACTCTAAATACTAACCCTTGAATCGTAACCAGTAAACCATGTTCACTATACAATAAACCCTACACCTTAAGTCAAAACCTTTAACCCTAAAACTTCAACCCTAAACCCTAAACCTTGAACTATAAACCCTAAACGCTTAACAATAATCCCTAAACCAAAAACGTTAAAATTTAAACAAAAAAATACTAATAAAAAAGCGTAAACTATAAACCTTAAACCATAAACCTTACCTTAAACCCTTAATTGTAAATAAAAAATCATAATCCTTAGCCCCTAAACACTGAACCTTGAACCCCGAACCCTAAACCCTTAATTCTAAACCCTGAACCCTCAATTCTAAACCCAAAACAATAAACCCCAAATCTTAAACTCTAAATCCAAGATCCTAAATCCTAGACCTTCAATGGTAAACTCTTAACACTAAACCTTAAATCACAAACTCTAAATACAAACCCTTGAATCGTAACCAGTAAACCATGTTCACTATACAATAAACCCTACACCTTAAGCCAAAACCTTTAACCCTAAAACTTCAACCTTAAACCCTAAACCTTGAACTATAAACCCTAATCGCTTAACAATAATCCCTAAACCAAAAACATTAAAATTTAAACAAAAGAATAGTAATAAAAAAGGGTAAACAATAAACCTTAAACCATAAACCTTACCTTAAACCCTTAATTGTAAATAAAAAATCCAAATCCTTAACCTCTAAACACTGAACCCTGAACCCCGAACCCTAAACGCTTAACTCTAAACCCTGAACCCTCAATTCTAAACCCAAAACCCTAAACCCCAAATCTTAAACTCTAAATCCAAGATCCTAAATCCTAGACCTTCAATGGTAAACTCTTAACACTAAACCTTAAATCACAAACTCTAAATCCTAACCCTTGAATCGTAAACAGTAAACCATGTTGACTATACAATAAACCCTACACCTTAAGCCAAAACCTTTAACCGTAAAACTTCAACCCTAAATCCTAAACCTTGAACTATAAACCCTAAACGCTTAATAATAATCCCTAAACCAAAAATGTTAAAATTTAAACAACAAAATACTAATCATAAACCGTAAACTATAAACCTTAAACCATCAACCTTAAACCTTAAACCCTTAATTGAAGATAAAAAATACTAGCTCCTAACCCTTCAACACAGAACACTAAACCACAAACCCTACACCTTAAGCCAAAACCGTAAACCTTAAAACTTAAACCCTCAATCCTCAACCCTTACTTTTAAACCGTAAACCCTGAACATTAATCCCTTCACCCAAAACGTTAAACTTTAAACAAAAAAATAATAGAAAAAACCTTAAACCATAAACCTTACCTTAAACCCTTAATTGTAAATAATAAATCCACATCCTTCACCCCTAAACACTTAACCCTGAACCCCGAACCCTAAACCTTTAACTCTAAACCCTGAACCCTCAATTCTAAACCCAAAACCCTAAACCCCAAATCTTAAACTCTAAATTCAAGATCCTAAATCCTAGACCTTCAATGGTAAACTCTTAACGCTAAACCTTAAATCAAACACTCTAAATCCCAACCCTTGAATCGTAAACAGTAAACCATGTTGACTATACAATAAACCCTACACCTTAAGCCAAAACCTTTAACCGTAAAACTTCAACCCTAAATCCTAAACCTTGAACTATAAACCCTAAACGCTTAATAATAATCCCTAAACCAAAAATGTTAAAATTTAAACAACAAAATACTAATCATAAACCGTAAACTATAAACCTTAAACCATCAACCTTAAACCTTAAACCCTTAATTGAAGATAAAAAATACTAGCTCCTAACCCTTCAACACAGAACACTAAACCACAAACCCTACACCTTAAGCCAAAACCGTAAACCTTAAAACTTAAACCCTCAATCCTCAACCCTTACTTTTAAACCGTAAACCCTGAACATTAATCCCTTCACCCAAAACATTAAACTTTAAACAAAAAAATAACAGAAAAAACCTTAAACCATAAACCTTACCGTAAACCCTTAATTGTAAATAAAAAATCCAAATCCTTAACCCCTAAACACTTACCCCTGAACCCTGAACCCTAAACCCTTAACTCTAAACCCTGAACCCTCAATTCTAAACCCAAAACAATAAACCCCACATCTTAAACTCTAAATCCAAGATCCTAAATCCTAGACCTTCAATGGTAAACTCTTAACACTAAACCTTAAATCACAAACTCTAAATACTAACCCTTGAATCGTAACCAGTAAACCATGTTCACTATACAATAAACCCTACACCTTAAGTCAAAACCTTTAACCCTAAAACTTCAACCCTAAACCCTAAACCTTGAACTATAAACCCTAAACGCTTAACAATAATCCCTAAACCAAAAACGTTAAAATTTAAACAAAAAAATACTAATAAAAAAGCGTAAACTATAAACCTTAAACCATAAACCTTACCTTAAACCCTTAATTGTAAATAAAAAATCATAATCCTTAGCCCCTAAACACTGAACCCTGAACCCCGAACCCTAAACCCTTAATTCTAAACCCTGAACCCTCAATTCTAAACCCAAAACAATAAACCCCAAATCTTAAACTCTAAATCCAAGATCCTAAATCCTAGACCTTCAATGGTAAACTCTTAACACTAAACCTTAAATCACAAACTCTAAATACAAACCCTTGAATCGTAACCAGTAAACCATGTTCACTATACAATAAACCCTACACCTTAAGCCAAAACCTTTAACCCTAAAACTTCAACCTTAAACCCTAAACCTTGAACTATAAACCCTAATCGCTTAACAATAATCCCTAAACCAAAAACATTAAAATTTAAACAAAAGAATAGTAATAAAAAAGGGTAAACAATAAACCTTAAACCATAAACCTTACCTTAAACCCTTAATTGTAAATAAAAAATCCAAATCCTTAACCTCTAAACACTGAACCCTGAACCCCGAACCCTAAACGCTTAACTCTAAACCCTGAACCCTCAATTCTAAACCCAAAACCCTAAACCCCAAATCTTAAACTCTAAATCCAAGATCCTAAATCCTAGACCTTCAATGGTAAACTCTTAACACTAAACCTTAAATCACAAACTCTAAATCCTAACCCTTGAATCGTAAACAGTAAACCATGTTGACTATACAATAAACCCTACACCTTAAGCCAAAACCTTTAACCGTAAAACTTCAACCCTAAACCCTAAACCTTGAACTATAAACCCTAAACGCTTAATAATAATCCCTAAACCAAAAATGTTAAAATTTAAACAACAAAATACTAATCATAAACCGTAAACTATAAACCTTAAACCATCAACCTTAAACATTAAACCCTTAATTGAAGATAAAAAATCCTAGCTCCTAACCCTTCAACACAGAACACTAAACCCCAAACCCTACACCTTAAGCCAAAACCGTAAACCCTAAAACTTAAACCCTCAATCCTCAACCCTTACTTTTAAACCGTAAACCCTGAACATTAATCCCTTCACCCAAAACGTTAAACTTTAAACAAAAAAATAATAGAAAAAACCTTAAACCATAAACCTTACCTTAAACCCTTAATTGTAAATAATAAATCCACATCCTTCACCCCTAAACACTTAACCCTGAACCCCGAACCCTAAACCCTTAACTCTAAACCCTGAACCCTCAATTCTAAACCCAAAACCCTAAACCCCAAATCTTAAACTCTAAATTCAAGATCCTAAATCCTAGACCTTCAATGATAAACTCTTAACGCTAAACCTTAAGTCAAACACTCTAAATCCCAACCCTTGAATCGTAAACAGTAAACCATGTTGACTATACAATAAACCCTACACCTTAAGCCAAAACCTTTAACCCTAAAACTTCAACCCTAAACCCTAAACCTTGAACTATAAACCCTAAACGCTTAACAATAATCCCTAAACCAAAAATGTTAAAGTTTAAACAACAAAATACTAATCATAAACCGTAAACTATAAACCTTAAACCTTAAACCCTTAATTGAAGATAAAAAATCCTAGCTCCTAACCCCTAAACACAGAACACTAAACTCCAAACCCTACACCTTAAGCCAAAACCGTAAACCCTAAAACAAAAACCCTCAATCCTCAACCATTAATTTTAAACCGTAAACCCTGAACACTAATCCCTTCACCAAAAACATTAAACTTTAAACAAAAAAATAACAGAAAAAACCTTAAACCATAAACCTTACCGTAAACCCTTAATTGTAAATAAAAAATCCAAATCCTTAACCCCTAAACACTTACCCTTGAACCCTGAACCCTAAACCCTTAACTCTAAACCCTGAACCCTCAATTCTAAACCCAAAACAATAAACCCCACATCTTAAACTCTAAATCCAAGATCCTAAATCCTAGACCTTCAATGGTAAACTCTTAACACTAAACCTTAAATCACAAACTCTAAATACTAACCCTTGAATCGTAACCAGTAAACCATGTTCACTATACAATAAACCCTACACCTTAAGTCAAAACCTTTAACCCGAAAACTTCAACCCTAAACCCTAAACCTTGAACTATAAACCCTAAACGCTTAACAATAATCCCTAAACCAAAAACGTTAAAATTTAAACAAAAAAATACTAATAAAAAAGCGTAAACTATAAACCTTAAACCATAAACCTTACCTTAAACCCTTAATTGTAAATAAAAAATCATAATCCTTAGCCCCTAAACACTGAACCCTGAACCCCGAACCCTAAACCCTTAATTCTAAACCCTGAACCCTCAATTCTAAACCCAAAACAATAAACCCCAAATCTTAAACTCTAAATCCAAGATCCTAAATCCTAGACCTTCAATGGTAAACTCTTAACACTAAACCTTAAATCACAAACTCTAAATACAAACCCTTGAATCGTAACCAGTAAACCATGTTCACTATACAATAAACCCTACACCTTAAGCCAAAACCTTTAACCCTAAAACTTCAACCTTAAACCCTAAACCTTGAACTATAAACCCTAATCGCTTAACAATAATCCCTAAACCAAAAACATTAAAATTTAAACAAAAGAATAGTAATAAAAAAGGGTAAACAATAAACCTTAAACCATAAACCTTACCTTAAACCCTTAATTGTAAATAAAAAATCCAAATCCTTAACCTCTAAACACTGAACCCTGAACCCCGAACCCTAAACGCTTAACTCTAAACCCTGAACCCTCAATTCTAAACCCAAAACCCTAAACCCCAAATCTTAAACTCTAAATCCAAGATCCTAAATCCTAGACCTTCAATAGTAAACTCTTAACACTAAACCTTAAATCACAAACTCTAAATCCTAACCCTTGAATCGTAAACAGTAAACCATGTTGACTATACAATAAACCCTACACCTTAAGCCAAAACCTTTAACCGTAAAACTTCAACCCTAAATCCTAAACCTTGAACTATAAACCCTAAACGCTTAATAATAATCCCTAAACCAAAAATGTTAAAATTTAAACAACAAAATACTAATCATAAACCGTAAACTATAAACCTTAAACCATCAACCTTAAACCTTAAACCCTTAATTGAAGATAAAAAATACTAGCTCCTAACCCTTCAACACAGAACACTAAACCACAAACCCTACACCTTAAGCCAAAACCGTAAACCCTAAAACTTAAACCCTCAATCCTCAACCCTTACTTTTAAACCGTAAACCCTGAACATTAATCCCTTCACCCAAAACGTTAAACTTTAAACAAAAAAATAATAGAAAAAACCTTAAACCATAAACCTTACCTTAAACCCTTAATTGTAAATAATAAATCCACATCCTTCACCCCTAAACACTTAACCCTGAACCCCGAACCCTAAACCTTTAACTCTAAACCCTGAACCCTCAATTCTAAACCCAAAACCCTAAACCCCAAATCTTAAACTCTAAATTCAAGATCCTAAATCCTAGACCTTCAATGGTAAACTCTTAACGCTAAACCTTAAATCAAACACTCTAAATCCCAACCCTTGAATCGTAAACAGTAAACCATGTTGACTATACAATAAACCCTACACCTTAAGCCAAAACCTTTAACCGTAAAACTTCAACCCTAAATCCTAAACCTTGAACTATAAACCCTAAACGCTTAATAATAATCCCTAAACCAAAAATGTTAAAATTTAAACAACAAAATACTAATCATAAACCGTAAACTATAAACCTTAAACCATCAACCTTAAATATTAAACCCTTAATTGAAGATAAAAAATCCTAGCTCCTAACCCTTCAACACAGAACACTAAACCCCAAACCCTACACCTTAAACCAAAACCGTAAACCCTAAAACTTAAACCCTCAATCCTCAACCCTTACTTTTAAACCGTATACCCTGAACATTAATCCCTTCACCCAAAACGTTAAACTTTAAACAAAAAAATAATAGAAAAAACCTTAAACCATAAACCTTACCTTAAACCCTTAATTGTAAATAAAAAATCCAAATCCTTAGCCCCTAAACACTGAACCCTAAACCCCGAACCCTAAACCCTTAACTCTAAACCCTGAACCCTCAATTCTAAACCCATAACCCTAAACCCCAAATCTTATCCTCTAAATCCAAGATCCTAAATCCTAGACCTTCAATGGTAAACTCTTAACACTAGACCTTAAATCACAAACTCTAAATCCTAACCCTTGAATCGTAAACAGTAAACCATGTTGACTATACAATAAACCCTACACCTTAAGCCAAAACCTTTAACCCTAAAACTTCAACCCTAAACCCTAAACCTTGAACTATAAACCCGAAAGGCTTAACAATAATCCCTAAACGAAAAACGTTAAAATTTAAACAAAAAATACTAATAAAAAACCGTAAACTATAAACCTTAAACCATCAACCTTAAACCTTAAACCCTTAATTGAAGATAAAAAATACTAGCTCCTAACCCTTCAACACAGAACACTAAACCACAAACCCTACACCTTAAGCCAAAACCGTAAACCCTAAAACTTAAACCCTCAATCCTCAACCCTTACTTTTAAACCGTAAACCCTGAACATTAATCCCTTCACCCAAAACGTTAAACTTTAAACAAAAAAATAATAGAAAAAACCTTAAACCATAAACCTTACCTTAAACCCTTAATTGTAAATAATAAATCCACATCCTTCACCCCTAAACACTTAACCCTGAACCCCGAACCCTAAACCCTTAACTCTAAACCCTGAACCCTCAATTCTAAACCCAAAACCCTAAACCCCAAATCTTAAACTCTAAATTCAAGATCCTAAATCCTAGACCTTCAATGGTAAACTCTTAACGCTAAACCTTAAATCAAACACTCTAAATCCCAACCCTTGAATCGTAAACAGTAAACCATGTTGACTATACAATAAACCCTACACCTTAAGCCAAAACCGTTAACCCTAAAACTTTAACCCTAAACCCTAAACCTTGAACTATAAACCCTAAACGCTTAACAATAATCCCTAAACCAAAAATGTTAAAGTTTAAACAACAAAATACTAATCATAAACCGTAAACTATAAACCTTAAACCTTAAACCCTTAATTGAAGATAAAAAATCCTAGCTCCTAACCCCTAAACACAGAACACTAAACTCCAAACCCTACACCTTAAGCCAAAACCGTAAACCCTAAAACAAAAACCCTCAATCCTCAACCATTAATTTTAAACCGTAAACCCTGAACACTAATCCCTTCACCCAAAACATTAAACTTTAAACAAAAAAATAACAGAAAAAACCTTAAACCATAAACCTTACCGTAAACCCTTAATTGTAAATAAAAAATCCAAATCCTTAACCCCTAAACACTTACCCCTGAACCCTGAACCCTAAACCCTTAACTCTAAACCCTGAACCCTCAATTCTAAACCCAAAACAATAAACCCCAAATCTTAAACTCTAAATCCAAGATCCTAAATCCTAGACCTTCAATGGTAAACTCTTAACACTAAACCTTAAATCACAAACTCTAAATACAAACCCTTGAATCGTAACCAGTAAACCATGTTCACTATACAATAAACCCTACACCTTAAGCCAAAACCTTTAACCCTAAAACTTCAACCTTAAACCCTAAACCTTGAACTATAAACCCTAATCGCTTAACAATAATCCCTAAACCAAAAACATTAAAATTTAAACAAAAGAATAGTAATAAAAAAGGGTAAACAATAAACCTTAAACCATAAACCTTACCTTAAACCCTTAATTGTAAATAAAAAATCCAAATCCTTAACCTCTAAACACTGAACCCTGAACCCCGAACCCTAAACGCTTAACTCTAAACCCTGAACCCTCAATTCTAAACCCAAAACCCTAAACCCCAAATCTTAAACTCTAAATCCAAGATCCTAAATCCTAGACCTTCAATGGTAAACTCTTAACACTAAACCTTAAATCACAAACTCTAAATCCTAACCCTTGAATCGTAAACAGTAAACCATGTTGACTATACAATAAACCCTACACCTTAAGCCAAAACCTTTAACCGTAAAACTTCAACCCTAAATCCTAAACCTTGAACTATAAACCCTAAACGCTTAATAATAATCCCTAAACCAAAAATATTAAAATTTAAACAACAAAATACTAATCATAAACCGTAAACTATAAACCTTAAACCATCAACCTTAAACCTTAAACCCTTAATTGAAGATAAAAAATACTAGCTCCTAACCCTTCAACACAGAACACTAAACCACAAACCCTACACCTTAAGCCAAAACCGTAAACCCTAAAACTTAAACCCTCAATCCTCAACCCTTACTTTTAAACCGTAAACCCTGAACATTAATCCCTTCACCCAAAACGTTAAACTTTAAACAAAAAAATAATAGAAAAAGCCTTAAACCATAAACCTTACCTTAAACCCTTAATTGTAAATAATAAATCCACATCCTTCACCCTTAAACACTTAACCCTGAACCCCGAACCCTAAACCTTTAACTCTAAACCCTGAACCCTCAATTCTAAACCCAAAACCCTAAACCCCAAATCTTAAACTCTAAATTCAAGATCCTAAATCCTAGACCTTCAATGGTAAACTCTTAACGCTAAACCTTAAATCAAACACTCTAAATCCCAACCCTTGAATCGTAAACAGTAAACCATGTTGACTATACAATAAACCCTACACCTTAAGCCAAAACCTTTAACCCTAAAACTTTAACCCTAAACCCTAAACCTTGAACTATAAACCCTAAACGCTTAACAATAATCCCTAAACCAAAAATGTTAAAGTTTAAACAACAAAATACTAATCATAAACCGTAAACTATAAACCTTAAACCTTAAACCCTTAATTGAAGATAAAAAATCCTAGCTCCTAACCCCTAAATACAGAACACTAAACTCCAAACCCTACACCTTAAGCCAAAACCGTAAACCCTAAAACAAAAACCCTCAATCCTCAACCATTAATTTTAAACCGTAAACCCTGAACACTAATCCCTTCACCCAAAACATTAAACTTTAAACAAAAAAATAACAGAAAAAACCTTAAACCATAAACCTTACCGTAAACCCTTAATTGTAAATAAAAAATCCAAATCCTTAACCCCTAAACACTTACCCCTGAACCCTGAACCCTAAACCCTTAACTCTAAACCCTGAACCCTCAATTCTAAACCCAAAACAATAAACCCCACATCTTAAACTCTAAATCCAAGATCCTAAATCCTAGACCTTCAATGGTAAACTCTTAACACTAAACCTTAAATCACAAACTCTAAATACTAACCCTTGAATCGTAACCAGTAAACCATGTTCACTATACAATAAACCCTACACCTTAAGTCAAAACCTTTAACCCTAAAACTTCAACCCTAAACCCTAAACCTTGAACTATAAACCCTAAACGCTTAACAATAATCCCTAAACCAAAAACGTTAAAATTTAAACAAAAAAATACTAATAAAAAAGCGTAAACTATAAACCTTAAACCATAAACCTTACCTTAAACCCTTAATTGTAAATAAAAAATCATAATCCTTAGCCCCTAAACACTGAACCCTGAACCCCGAACCCTAAACCCTTAATTCTAAACCCTGAACCCTCAATTCTAAACCCAAAACAATAAACCCCAAATCTTAAACTCTAAATCCAAGATCCTAAATCCTAGACCTTCAATGGTAAACTCTTAACACTAAACCTTAAATCACAAACTCTAAATACAAACCCTTGAATCGTAACCAGTAAACCATGTTCACTATACAATAAACCCTACACCTTAAGCCAAAACCTTTAACCCTAAAACTTCAACCTTAAACCCTAAACCTTCAACTATAAACCCTAATCGCTTAACAATAATCCCTAAACCAAAAACATTAAAATTTAAACAAAAGAATAGTAATAAAAAAGGGTAAACAATAAACCTTAAACCATAAACCTTACCTTAAACCCTTAATTGTAAATAAAAATTCCAAATCCTTAACCTCTAAACACTGAACCCTGAACCCCGAACCCTAAACGCTTAACTCTAAACCCTGAACCCTCAATTCTAAACCCAAAACCCTAAACCCCAAATCTTAAACTCTAAATCCAAGATCCTAAATCCTAGACCTTCAATGGTAAACTCTTAACACTAAACCTTAAATCACAAACTCTAAATCCTAACCCTTGAATCGTAAACAGTAAACCATGTTGACTATACAATAAACCCTACACCTTAAGCCAAAACCTTTAACCGTAAAACTTCAACCCTAAACCCTAAACCTTGAACTATAAACCCTAAACGCTTAATAATAATCCCTAAACCAAAAATGTTAAAATTTAAACAACAAAATACTAATCATAAACCGTAAACTATAAACCTTAAACCATCAACCTTAAACATTAAACCCTTAATTGAAGATAAAAAATCCTAGCTCCTAACCCTTCAACACAGAACACTAAACCCCAAACCCTACACCTTAAGCCAAAACCGTAAACCCTAAAACTTAAACCCTCAATCCTCAACCCTTACTTTTAAACCGTAAACCCTGAACATTAATCCCTTCACCCAAAACGTTAAACTTTAAACAAAAAAATAATAGAAAAAACCTTAAACCATAAACCTTACCTTAAACCCTTAATTGTAAATAATAAATCCACATCCTTCACCCCTAAACACTTAACCCTGAACCCCGAACCCTAAACCCTTAACTCTAAACCCTGAACCCTCAATTCTAAACCCAAAACCCTAAACCCCAAATCTTAAACTCTAAATTCAAGATCCTAAATCCTAGACCTTCAATGATAAACTCTTAACGCTAAACCTTAAATCAAACACTCTAAATCCCAACCCTTGAATCGTAAACAGTAAACCATGTTGACTATACAATAAACCCTACACCTTAAGCCAAAACCTTTAACCCTAAAACTTCAACCCTAAACCCTAAACCTTGAACTATAAACCCTAAACGCTTAACAATAATCCCTAAACCAAAAATGTTAAAGTTTAAACAACAAAATACTAATCATAAACCGTAAACTATAAACCTTAAACCTTAAACCCTTAATTGAAGATAAAAAATCCTAGCTCCTAACCCCTAAACACAGAACACTAAACTCCAAACCCTACACCTTAAGCCAAAACCGTAAACCCTAAAACAAAAACCCTCAATCCTCAACCATTAATTTTAAACCGTAAACCCTGAACACTAATCCCTTCACCCAAAACATTAAACTTTAAACAAAAAAATAACACAAAAAACCTTAAACCATAAACCTTACCGTAAACCCTTAATTGTAAATAAAAAATCCAAATCCTTAACCCCTAAACACTTACCCCTGAACCCTGAACCCTAAACCCTTAACTCTAAACCCTGAACCCTCAATTCTAAACCCAAAACAATAAACCCCACATCTTAAACTCTAAATCCAAGATCCTAAATCCTAGACCTTCAATGGTAAACTCTTAACACTAAACCTTAAATCACAAACTCTAAATACTAACCCTTGAATCGTAACCAGTAAACCATGTTCACTATACAATAAACCCTACACCTTAAGTCAAAACCTTTAACCCTAAAACTTCAACCCTAAACCCTAAACCTTGAACTATAAACCCTAAACGCTTAACAATAATCCCTAAACCAAAAACGTTAAAATTTAAACAAAAAAATACTAATAAAAAAGCGTAAACTATAAACCTTAAACCATAAACCTTACCTTAAACCCTTAATTGTAAATAAAAAATCATAATCCTTAGCCCCTAAACACTGAACCCTGAACCCCGAACCCTAAACCCTTAATTCTAAACCCTGAACCCTCAATTCTAAACCCAAAACAATAAACCCCAAATCTTAAACTCTAAATCCAAGATCCTAAATCCTAGACCTTCAATGGTAAACTCTTAACACTAAACCTTAAATCACAAACTCTAAATACAAACCCTTGAATCGTAACCAGTAAACCATGTTCACTATACAATAAACCCTACACCTTAAGCCAAAACCTTTAACCCTAAAACTTCAACCTTAAACCCTAAACCTTGAACTATAAACCCTAATCGCTTAACAATAATCCCTAAACCAAAAACATTAAAATTTAAACAAAAGAATAGTAATAAAAAAGGGTAAACAAAAAACCTTAAACCATAAACCTTACCTTAAACCCTTAATTGTAAATAAAAAATCCAAATCCTTAACCTCTAAACACTGAACCCTGAACCCCGAACCCTAAACGCTTAACTCTAAACCCTGAACCCTCAATTCTAAACCCAAAACCCTAAACCCCAAATCTTAAACTCTAAATCCAAGATCCTAAATCCTAGACCTTCAATGGTAAACTCTTAACACTAAACCTTAAATCACAAACTCTAAATCCTAACCCTTGAATCGTAAACAGTAAACCATGTTGACTATACAATAAACCCTACACCTTAAGCCAAAACCTTTAACCGTAAAACTTCAACACTAAACCCTAAACCTTGAACTATAAACCCTAAACGCTTAATAATAATCCCTAAACCAAAAATGTTAAAATTTAAACAACAGAATACTAATCATAAACCGTAAACTATAAACCTTAAACCATCAACCTTAAACATTAAACCCTTAATTGAAGATAAAAAATCCTAGCTCCTAACCCTTCAACACAGAACACTAAACCCCAAACCCTACACCTTAAGCCAAAACCGTAAACCCTAAAACTTAAACCCTCAATCCTCAACCCTTACTTTTAAACCGTATACCCTGAACATTAATCCCTTCACCCAAAACGTTAAACTTTAAACAAAAAAATAATAGAAAAAACCTTAAACCATAAACCTTACCTTAAACCCTTAATTGTAAATAAAAAATCCAAATCCTTAACCCCTAAACACTGAACCCTGAACCCCGAACCCTAAACCCTTAACTCTAAACCCTGAACCCTCAATTCTAAACCCATAACCCTAAACCCCAAATCTTAAAATCTAAATCCAAGATCCTAAATCCTAGACCTTCAATGGTAAACTCTTAAAACTAAACCTTAAATCACAAACTCTAAATCCTAACCCTTGAATCGTAAACAGTAAACCATGTTGACTATACAATAAACCCTACACCTTAAGCCAAAACCTTTAACCGTAAAACTTCAACCCTAAACCCTAAACCTTGAACTATAAACCCTAAATGCTTAATAATAATCCCTAAACCAAAAATGTTAAAATTTAAACAACAAAATACTAATCATAAACCGTAAAATATAAACCTTAAACAATCAACCTTAAATATTAAACCCTTAATTGAAGATAAAAAATCCTAGCTCCTAACCCTTCAACACAGAACACTAAACCCCAAACCCTACACCTTAAGCCAAAACCGTAAACCCTAAAACTTAAACCCTCAATCCTCAACCCTTACTTTTAAACCGTATACCCTGAACATTAATCCCTTCACCCAAAACGTTAAACTTTAAACAAAAAAATAATAGAAAAAACCTTAAACCATAAACCTTACCTTAAACCCTTAATTGTAAATAAAAAATCCAAATCCTTAACCCCTAAACACTGAACCCTGAACCCCGAACCCTAAACCCTTAACTCTAAACCCTGAACCCTCAATTCTAAACCCATAACCCTAAACCCCAAATCTTATCCTCTAAATCCAAGATCCTAAATCCTAGACCTTCAATGGTAAACTCTTAACACTAGACCTTAAATCACAAACTCTAAATCCTAACCCTTGAATCGTAAACAGTAAACCATGTTGACTATACAATAAACCCTACACCTTAAGCCAAAACCTTTAACCCTAAAACTTCAACCCTAAACCCTAAACCTTGAACTATAAACCCGAAAGGCTTAACAATAATCCCTAAACGAAAAACGTTAAAATTTAAACAAAAAATACTAATAAAAAACCGTAAACTATAAACCTTAAACCATCAACCTTAAACCTTAAACCCTTAATTGAAGATAAAAAATCCTAGCTCCTAACCCCTAAACACAGAACACTAAACCACAAACCCTACACCTTAAGCCAAAATCGTAAACCCTAAAACTTAAACCCTCAATCCTCAACCCTTACTTTTAAACCGTAAACCCTGAACATTAATCCCTTCACCCAAAACGGTAAACTTTAAACAAAAAAATAATAGAAAAAACCTTAAACCATAAACCTTACCTTAAACCCTTAATTGTAAATAAAAAATCCAAATCATTAACCCCTAAACTCTGAACCCTGAACCCCGAACCCAAAACCCTTAACTCTAAACCCTGAACCCTCAATTCTAAACCCATAACCCTAAACCCCAAATCTTAACCTCTAAATCCAAGATCCTAAATCCTAGACCTTCAATGGTAAACTCTTAACACTAAACCTTAAATCACAAACTCTAAATACTAACCCTTGAATCGTAACCAGTAAACCATGTTCACTATACAATAAACCCTACACCTTAAGTCAAAACCTTTAACCCTAAAACTTCAACCCTAAACCCTAAACCTTGAACTATAAACCCTAAACGCTTAACAATAATCCCTAAACCAAAAACGTTAAAATTTAAACAAAAAAATACTAATAAAAAAGCGTAAACTATAAACCTTAAACCATAAACCTTACCTTAAACCCTTAATTGTAAATAAAAAATCACAATCCTTAGCCCCTAAACACTGAACCCTGAACCCCGAACCCTAAACCCTTAATTCTAAACCCTGAACCCTCAATTCTAAACCCAAAACAATAAACCCCAAATCTTAAACTCTAAATCCAAGATCCTAAATCCTAGACCTTCAATGGTAAACTCTTAACACTAAACCTTAAATCACAAACTCTAAATACTAACCCTTGAATCGTAACCAGTAAACCATGTTCACTATACAATAAACCCTACACCTTAAGCCAAAACCTTTAACCCTAAAACTTCAACCTTAAACCCTAAACCTTGAACTATAAACCCTAATCGCTTAACAATAATCCCTAAACCAAAAAGATTAAAATTTAAACAAAAAAATACTAATAAAAAAGGGTAAACAATAAACCTTAAACCATAAACCTTACCTTAAACCCTTAATTGTAAATAAAAAATCCAAATCCTTAACCTCTAAACACTGAACCCTGAACCCCGAACCCTAAACGCTTAACTCTAAACCCTGAACCCTCAATTCTAAACCCAAAACCCTAAACCCCAAATCTTAAACTCTAAATCCAAGATCCTAAATCCTAGACCTTCAATGGTAAACTCTTAACACTAAACCTTAAATCACAAACTCTAAATCCTAACCCTTGAATCGTAAACAGTAAACCATGTTGACTATACAATAAACCCTACACCTTAAGCCAAAACCTTTAACCGTAAAACTTCAACACTAAACCCTAAACCTTGAACTATAAACCCTAAACGCTTAATAATAATCCCTAAACCAAAAATGTTAAAATTTAAACAACAGAATACTAATCATAAACCGTAAACTATAAACCTTAAACCATCAACCTTAAACATTAAACCCTTAATTGAAGATAAAAAATCCTAGCTCCTAACCCTTCAACACAGAACACTAAACCCCAAACCCTACACCTTAAGCCAAAACCGTAAACCCTAAAACTTAAACCCTCAATCCTCAACCCTTACTTTTAAACCGTATACCCTGAACATTAATCCCTTCACCCAAAACGTTAAACTTTAAACAAAAAAATAATAGAAAAAACCTTAAACCATAAACCTTACCTTAAACCCTTAATTGTAAATAAAAAATCCAAATCCTTAACCCCTAAACACTGAACCCTGAACCCCGAACCCTAAACCCTTAACTCTAAACCCTGAACCCTCAATTCTAAACCCATAACCCTAAACCCCAAATCTTAAAATCTAAATCCAAGATCCTAAATCCTAGACCTTCAATGGTAAACTCTTAAAACTAAACCTTAAATCACAAACTCTAAATCCTAACCCTTGAATCGTAAACAGTAAACCATGTTGACTATACAATAAACCCTACACCTTAAGCCAAAACCTTTAACCGTAAAACTTCAACCCTAAACCCTAAACCTTGAACTATAAACCCTAAACGCTTAATAATAATCCCTAAACCAAAAATGTTAAAATTTAAACAACAAAATACTAATCATAAACCGTAAAATATAAACCTTAAACAATCAACCTTAAATATTAAACCCTTAATTGAAGATAAAAAATCCTAGCTCCTAACCCTTCAACACAGAACACTAAACCCCAAACCCTACACCTTAAGCCAAAACCGTAAACCCTAAAACTTAAACCCTCAATCCTCAACCCTTACTTTTAAACCGTATACCCTGAACATTAATCCCTTCACCCAAAACGTTAAACTTTAAACAAAAAAATAATAGAAAAAACCTTAAACCATAAACCTTACCTTAAACCCTTAATTGTAAATAAAAAATCCAAATCCTTAACCCCTAAACACTGAACCCTGAACCCCGAACCCTAAACCCTTAACTCTAAACCCTGAACCCTCAATTCTAAACCCATAACCCTAAACCCCAAATCTTATCCTCTAAATCCAAGATCCTAAATCCTAGACCTTCAATGGTAAACTCTTAACACTAGACCTTAAATCACAAACTCTAAATCCTAACCCTTGAATCGTAAACAGTAAACCATGTTGACTATACAATAAACCCTACACCTTAAGCCAAAACCTTTAACCCTAAAACTTCAACCCTAAACCCTAAACCTTGAACTATAAACCCGAAAGGCTTAACAATAATCCCTAAACGAAAAACGTTAAAATTTAAACAAAAAATACTAATAAAAAACCGTAAACTATAAACCTTAAACCATCAACCTTAAACCTTAAACCCTTAATTGAAGATAAAAAATCCTAGCTCCTAACCCCTAAACACAGAACACTAAACCACAAACCCTACACCTTAAGCCAAAATCGTAAACCCTAAAACTTAAACCCTCAATCCTCAACCCTTACTTTTAAACCGTAAACCCTGAACATTAATCCCTTCACCCAAAACGGTAAACTTTAAACAAAAAAATAATAGAAAAAACCTTAAACCATAAACCTTACCTTAAACCCTTAATTGTAAATAAAAAATCCAAATCATTAACCCCTAAACTCTGAACCCTGAACCCCGAACCCAAAACCCTTAACTCTAAACCCTGAACCCTCAATTCTAAACCCATAACCCTAAACCCCAAATCTTAACCTCTAAATCCAAGATCCTAAATCCTAGACCTTCAATGGTAAACTCTTAACACTAAACCTTAAATCACAAACTCTAAATACTAACCCTTGAATCGTAACCAGTAAACCATGTTCACTATACAATAAACCCTACACCTTAAGTCAAAACCTTTAACCCTAAAACTTCAACCCTAAACCCTAAACCTTGAACTATAAACCCTAAACGCTTAACAATAATCCCTAAACCAAAAACGTTAAAATTTAAACAAAAAAATACTAATAAAAAAGCGTAAACTATAAACCTTAAACCATAAACCTTACCTTAAACCCTTAATTGTAAATAAAAAATCACAATCCTTAGCCCCTAAACACTGAACCCTGAACCCCGAACCCTAAACCCTTAATTCTAAACCCTGAACCCTCAATTCTAAACCCAAAACAATAAACCCCAAATCTTAAACTCTAAATCCAAGATCCTAAATCCTAGACCTTCAATGGTAAACTCTTAACACTAAACCTTAAATCACAAACTCTAAATACTAACCCTTGAATCGTAACCAGTAAACCATGTTCACTATACAATAAACCCTACACCTTAAGCCAAAACCTTTAACCCTAAAACTTCAACCTTAAACCCTAAACCTTGAACTATAAACCCTAATCGCTTAACAATAATCCCTAAACCAAAAAGATTAAAATTTAAACAAAAAAATACTAATAAAAAAGGGTAAACAATAAACCTTAAACCATAAACCTTACCTTAAACCCTTAATTGTAAATAAAAAATCCAAATCCTTAACCTCTAAACACTGAACCCTGAACCCCGAACCCTAAAGGCTTAACTCTAAACCCTGAACCCTCAATTCTAAACCCAAAACCCTAAACCCCAAATCTTAAACTCTAAATCCAAGATCCTAAATCCTAGACCTTCAATGGTAAACTCTTAAAACTAAACCTTAAATCACAAACTCTAAATCCTAACCCTTGAATCGTAAACAGTAAACCATGTTGACTATACAATAAACCCTACACCTTAAGCCAAAACCTTTAACCGTAAAACTTCAACCCTAAACCCTAAACCTTGAACTATAAACCCTAAATGCTTAATAATAATCCCTAAACCAAAAATGTTAAAATTTAAACAACAAAATACTAATCATAAACCGTAAAATATAAACCTTAAACAATCAACCTTAAATATTAAACCCTTAATTGAAGATAAAAAATCCTAGCTCCTAACCCTTCAACACAGAACACTAAACCCCAAACCCTACACCTTAAGCCAAAACCGTAAACCCTAAAACTTAAACCCTCAATCCTCAACCCTTACTTTTAAACCGTATACCCTGAACATTAATCCCTTCACCCAAAACGTTAAACTTTAAACAAAAAAATAATAGAAAAAACCTTAAACCATAAACCTTACCTTAAACCCTTAATTGTAAATAAAAAATCCAAATCCTTAACCCCTAAACACTGAACCCTGAACCCCGAACCCTAAACCCTTAACTCTAAACCCTGAACCCTCAATTCTAAACCCATAACCCTAAACCCCAAATCTTATCCTCTAAATCCAAGATCCTAAATCCTAGACCTTCAATGGTAAACTCTTAACACTAGACCTTAAATCACAAACTCTAAATCCTAACCCTTGAATCGTAAACAGTAAACCATGTTGACTATACAATAAACCCTACACCTTAAGCCAAAACCTTTAACCCTAAAACTTCAACCCTAAACCCTAAACCTTGAACTATAAACCCGAAAGGCTTAACAATAATCCCTAAACGAAAAACGTTAAAATTTAAACAAAAAATACTAATAAAAAACCGTAAACTATAAACCTTAAACCATCAACCTTAAACCTTAAACCCTTAATTGAAGATAAAAAATCCTAGCTCCTAACCCCTAAACACAGAACACTAAACCACAAACCCTACACCTTAAGCCAAAATCGTAAACCCTAAAACTTAAACCCTCAATCCTCAACCCTTACTTTTAAACCGTAAACCCTGAACATTAATCCCTTCACCCAAAACGGTAAACTTTAAACAAAAAAATAATAGAAAAAACCTTAAACCATAAACCTTACCTTAAACCCTTAATTGTAAATAAAAAATCCAAATCCTTAACCCCTAAACTCTGAACCCTGAACCCCGAACCCAAAACCCTTAACTCTAAACCCTGAACCCTCAATTCTAAACCCATAACCCTAAACCCCAAATCTTAAGCTCGAAATCCAAGATCCTAAATCCTAGACCTTCAATGGTAAACTCTTAACACTAAACCTTAAATCACAAACTCTAAATACTAACCCTTGAATCGTAACCAGTAAACCATGTTCACTATACAATAAACCCTACACCTTAAGTCAAAACCTTTAACCCTAAACCTTCAACCCTAAACCCTAAACCTTGAACTATAAACCCTAAACGCTTAACCATAATCCCTAAACCAAAAACGTTAAAATTTAAACAAAAAAATACTAATAAAAAAGCGTAAACTATAAACCTTAAACCATAAACCTTACCTTAAACCCTTAATTGTAAATAAAAAATCACAATCCTTAGCCCCTAAACACTGAACCCTGAACCCCGAACCCTAAACCCTTAATTCTAAACCCTGAACCCTCAATTCTAAACCCAAAACAATAAACCCCAAATCTTAAACTCTAAATCCAAGATCCTAAATCCTAGACCTTCAATGGTAAACTCTTAACACTAAACCTTAAATCACAAACTCTAAATACTAACCCTTGAATCGTAACCAGTAAACCATGTTCACTATACAATAAACCCTACACCTTAAGCCAAAACCTTTAACCCTAAAACTTCAACCTTAAACCCTAAACCTTGAACTATAAACCCTAATCGCTTAACAATAATCCCTAAACCAAAAAGATTAAAATTTAAACAAAAAAATACTAATAAAAAAGGGTAAACAATAAACCTTAAACCATAAACCTTACCTTAAACCCTTAATTGTAAATAAAAAATCCAAATCCTTAACCTCTAAACACTGAACCCTGAACCCCGAACCCTAAAGGCTTAACTCTAAACCCTGAACCCTCAATTCTAAACCCAAAACCCTAAACCCCAAATCTTAAACTCTAAATCCAAGATCCTAAATCCTAGACCTTCAATGGTAAACTCTTAAAACTAAACCTTAAATCACAAACTCTAAATCCTAACCCTTGAATCGTAAACAGTAAACCATGTTGACTATACAATAAACCCTACACCTTAAGCCAAAACCTTTAACCGTAAAACTTCAACCCTAAACCCTAAACCTTGAACTATAAACCCTAAACGCTTAATAATAATCCCTAAACCAAAAATGTTAAAATTTAAACAACAAAATACTAATCATAAACCGTAAAATATAAACCTTAAACAATCAACCTTAAATATTAAACCCTTAATTGAAGATAAAAAATCCTAGCTCCTAACCCTTCAACACAGAACACTAAACCCCAAACCCTACACCTTAAGCCAAAACCGTAAACCCTAAAACTTAAACCCTCAATCCTCAACCCTTACTTTTAAACCGTATACCCTGAACATTAATCCCTTCACCCAAAACGTTAAACTTTAAACAAAAAAATAATAGAAAAAACCTTAAACCATAAACCTTACCTTAAACCCTTAATTGTAAATAAAAAATCCAAATCCTTAACCCCTAAAAACTGAACCCTGAACCCCGAACCCTAAACTCTTAACTCTAAACCCTGAACCCTCAATTCTAAACCCATAACCCTAAACCCCAAATCTTATCCTCTAAATCCAAGATCCTAAATCCTAGACCTTCAATGGTAAACTCTTAACACTAGACCTTAAATCACAAACTCTAAATCCTAACCCTTGAATCGTAAACAGTAAACCATGTTGACTATACAATAAACCCTACACCTTAAGCCAAAACCTTTAACCCTAAAACTTCAACCCTAAACCCTAAACCTTGAACTATAAACCCGAAAGGCTTAACAATAATCCCTAAACGAAAAACGTTAAAATTTAAACAAAAAATACTAATAAAAAACCGTAAACTATAAACCTTAAACCATCAACCTTAAACCTTAAACCCTTAATTGAAGATAAAAAATCCTAGCTCCTAACCCCTAAACACAGAACACTAAACCACAAACCCTACACCTTAAGCCAAAATCGTAAACCCTAAAACTTAAACCCTCAATCCTCAACCCTTACTTTTAAACCGTAAACCCTGAACATTAATCCCTTCACCCAAAACGGTAAACTTTAAACAAAAAAATAATAGAAACAACCTTAAACCATAAACCTTACCTTAAACCCTTAATTGTAAATAAAAAATCCAAATCCTTAACCCCTAAACTCTGAACCCTGAACCCCGAACCCAAAACCCTTAACTCTAAACCCTGAACCCTCAATTCTAAACCCATAACCCTAAACCCCAAATCTTAACCTCTAAATCCAAGATCCTAAATCCTAGACCTTCAATGGTAAACTCTTAACACTAAACCTTAAATCACAAACTCTAAATACTAACCCTTGAATCGTAACCAGTAAACCATGTTCACTATACAATAAACCCTACACCTTAAGTCAAAACCTTTAACCCTAAAACTTCAACCCTAAACCCTAAACCTTGAACTATAAACCCTAAACGCTTAAAAATAATCCCTAAACCAAAAACGTTAAAATTTAAACAAAAAAATACTAATAAAAAAGCGTAAACTATAAACCTTAAACCATAAACCTTACCTTAAACCCTTAATTGTAAATAAAAAATCACAATCCTTAGCCCCTAAACACTGAACCCTGAACCCCGAACCCTAAACCCTTAATTCTAAACCCTGAACCCTCAATTCTAAACCCAAAACAATAAACCCCAAATCTTAAACTCTAAATCCAAGATCCTAAATCCTAGACCTTCAATGGTAAACTCTTAACACTAAACCTTAAATCACAAACTCTAAATACTAACCCTTGAATCGTAACCAGTAAACCATGTTCACTATACAATAAACCCTACACCTTAAGCCAAAACCTTTAACCCTAAAACTTCAACCTTAAACCCTAAACCTTGAACTATAAACCCTAATCGCTTAACAATAATCCCTAAACCAAAAAGATTAAAATTTAAACAAAAAAATACTAATAAAAAAGGGTAAACAATAAACCTTAAACCATAAACCTTACCTTAAACCCTTAATTGTAAATAAAAAATCCAAATCCTTAACCTCTAAACACTGAACCCTGAACCCCGAACCCTAAAGGCTTAACTCTAAACCCTGAACCCTCAATTCTAAACCCAAAACCCTAAACCCCAAATCTTAAACTCTAAATCCAAGATCCTAAATCCTAGACCTTCAATGGTAAACTCTTAAAACTAAACCTTAAATGACAAACTCTAAATCCTAACCCTTGAATCGTAAACAGTAAACCATGTTGACTATACAATAAACCCTACACCTTAAGCCAAAACCTTTAACCGTAAAACTTCAACCCTAAACCCTAAACCTTGAACTATAAACCCTAAACGCTTAATAATAATCCCTAAACCAAAAATGTTAAAATTTAAACAACAAAATACTAATCATAAACCGTAAAATATAAACCTTAAACAATCAACCTTAAATATTAAACCCTTAATTGAAGATAAAAAATCCTAGCTCCTAACCCTTCAACACAGAACACTAAACCCCAAACCCTACACCTTAAGCCAAAACCGTAAACCCTAAAACTTAAACCCTCAATCCTCAACCCTTACTTTTAAACCGTATACCCTGAACATTAATCCCTTCACCCAAAACGTTAAACTTTAAACAAAAAAATAATAGAAAAAACCTTAAACCATAAACCTTACCTTAAACTCTTAATTGTAAATAAAAAATCCAAATCCTTAACCCCTAAACACTGAACCCTGAACCCCGAACCCTAAACCCTTAACTCTAAACCCTGAACCCTCAATTCTAAACCCATAACCCTAAACCCCAAATCTTATCCTCTAAATCCAAGATCCTAAATCCTAGACCTTCAATGGTAAACTCTTAACACTAGACCTTAAATCACAAACTCTAAATCCTAACCCTTGAATCGTAAACAGTAAACCATGTTGACTATACAATAAACCCTACACCTTAAGCCAAAACCTTTAACCCTAAAACTTCAACCCTAAACCCTAAACCTTGAACTATAAACCCGAAAGGCTTAACAATAATCCCTAAACGAAAAACGTTAAAATTTAAACAAAAAATACTAATAAAAAACCGTAAACTATAAACCTTAAACCATCAACCTTAAACCTTAAACCCTTAATTGAAGATAAAAAATCCTAGCTCCTAACCCCTAAACACAGAACACTAAACCACAAACCCTACACCTTAAGCCAAAATCGTAAACCCTAAAACTTAAACCCTCAATCCTCAACCCTTACTTTTAAACCGTAAACCCTGAACATTAATCCCTTCACCCAAAACGGTAAACTTTAAACAAAAAAATAATAGAAAAAACCTTAAACCATAAACCTTACCTTAAACCCTTAATTGTAAATAAAAAATCCAAATCCTTAACCCCTAAACTCTGAACCCTGAACCCCGAACCCAAAACCCTTAACTCTAAACCCTGAACCCTCAATTCTAAACCCATAACCCTAAACCCCAAATCTTAACCTCTAAATCCAAGATCCTAAATCCTAGACCTTCAATGGCAAACTCTTAACACTAAACCTTAAATCACAAACTCTAAATACTAACCCTTGAATCGTAACCAGTAAACCATGTTCACTATACAATAAACCCTACACCTTAAGTCAAAACCTTTAACCCTAAAACTTCAACCCTAAACCCTAAACCTTGAACTATAAACCCTAAACGCTTAACAATAATCCCTAAACCAAAAACGTTAAAATTTAAACAAAAAAATACTAATAAAAAAGCGTAAACTATAAACCTTAAACCATAAACCTTACCTTAAACCCTTAATTGTAAATAAAAAATCATAATCCTTAGCCCCTAAACACTGAACCCTGAACCCCGAACCCTAAACCCTTAATTCTAAACCCTGAACCCTCAATTCTAAACCCAAAACAATAAACCCCAAATCTTAAACTCTAAATCAAAGATCCTAAATCCTAGACCTTCAATGGTAAACTCTTAACACTAAACCTTAAATCACAAACTCTAAATACAAACCCTTGAATCGTAACCAGTAAACCATGTTCACTATACAATAAACCCTACACCTTAAGCCAAAACCTTTAACCCTAAAACTTCAACCTTAAACCCTAAACCTTGAACTATAAACCCTAATCGCTTAACAATAATCCCTAAACCAAAAACATTAAAATTTAAACAAAAGAATACTAATAAAAAAGGGTAAACAATAAACCTTAAACCATAAACCTTACCTTAAACCCTTAATTGTAAATAAAAAATCCAAATCCTTAACCTCTAAACACTGAACCCTGAACCCCGAACCCTAAAGGCTTAACTCTAAACCCTGAACCCTCAATTCTAAACCCAAAACCCTAAACCCCAAATCTTAAACTCTAAATCCAAGATCCTAAATCCTAGACCTTCAATGGTAAACTCTTAAAACTAAACCTTAAATCACAAACTCTAAATCCTAACCCTTGAATCGTAAACAGTAAACCATGTTGACTATACAATAAACCCTACACCTTAAGCCAAAACCTTTAACCGTAAAACTTCAACCCTAAACCCTAAACCTTGAACTATAAACCCTAAATGCTTAATAATAATCCCTAAACCAAAAATGTTAAAATTTAAACAACAAAATACTAATCATAAACCGTAAAATATAAACCTTAAACAATCAACCTTAAATATTAAACCCTTAATTGAAGATAAAAAATCCTAGCTCCTAACCCTTCAACACAGAACACTAAACCCCAAACCCTACACCTTAAGCCAAAACCGTAAACCCTAAAACTTAAACCCTCAATCCTCAACCCTTACTTTTAAACCGTATACCCTGAACATTAATCCCTTCACCCAAAACGTTAAACTTTAAACAAAAAAATAATAGAAAAAACCTTAAACCATAAACCTTACCTGAAACCCTTAATTAAAAATAAAAAATCCAAATCCTTAACCCCTAAACACTGAACCCTGAACCCCGAACCCTAAACCCTTAACTCTAAACCCTGAACCCTCAATTCTAAACCCATAACCCTAAACCCCAAATCTTATCCTCTAAATCCAAGATCCTAAATCCTAGACCTTCAATGGTAAACTCTTAACACTAGACCTTAAATCACAAACTCTAAATCCTAACCCTTGAATCGTAAACAGTAAACCATGTTGACTATACAATAAACCCTACACCTTAAGCCAAAACCTTTAACCCTAAAACTTCAACCCTAAACCCTAAACCTTGAACTATAAACCCGAAAGGCTTAACAATAATCCCTAAACGAAAAACGTTAAAATTTAAACAAAAAATACTAATAAAAAACCGTAAACTATAAACCTTAAACCATCAACCTTAAACCTTAAACCCTTAATTGAAGATAAAAAATCCTAGCTCCTAACCCCTAAACACAGAACACTAAACCCCAAACCCTACACCTTAAGCCAAAACCGTAAACCCTAAAACTTAAACCCTCAATCCTCAACCCTTACTTTTAAACCGTAAACCCTGAACATTAATCCCTTCACCCAAAACGTTAAACTTTAAACAAAAAAATAATAGAAAAAACCTTAAACCATAAACCTTACCTTAAACCCTTAATTGTAAATAAAAAATCCAAATCCTTAACCCCTAAACTCTGAACCCTGAACCCCGAACCCAAAACCCTTAACTCTAAACCCTGAACCCTCAATTCTAAACCCATAACCTTAAACCCCAAATCTTAACCTCTAAATCCAAGATCCTAAATCCTAGACCTTCAATGGTAAACTCTTAACACTAAACCTTAAATCACAAACTCTAAATCCTAACCCTTGAATCATAAACAGTAAACCATGTTGACTATACAATAAACCCTACACCTTAAGCCAAAACCTTTAACCCGAAAACTTCAACCCTAAACCCTAAACCTTGAACTATAAACCCGAAAGGCTTAACAATAATCCCTAAACAAAAAATGTTAAAATTTAAACAAAAAATACTAATAAAAAACCGTAAACTATAAACCTTAAACCATCAACCTTACACTTTAAACCCTTAATTGAAGATAAAAAATCCTAGCTCCTAACCCCTAAACACAGAACACTAAACCCCTAACTCTACACCTTCAGCCAAAACCGTAAACCCTAAAACTTAAACCCTCAATCCTCAACCCTTAATTTTAAACCGTAAACCCTGAACATTAATCCCTTCACCCAAAACGTTAAACTTTAAACAAAAAAATAATAGAAAAAACCTTAAACCATAAACCTTACCTGAAACCCTTAATTGTAAATAAAAAATCCAAATCCTTAACCCCTAAACACTTAACCCTGAACCCCGAACCCTAAACCCTTAACTCTAAACCCTAAACCCTCAATTCTAAACCCAAAACCTTAAAACTTAAACCCTAAACCCTAAACCCTAAACTTTAAACCCTAAACCCTTAACATTAACCCGTTAACCCAAAACGTTAAAATTTATACCAAAAAATACTAATAAAAAACCCTAAACTATAAACCTTAAACCTTAAACCCTTAATTGAAGATAAAAAATCCTAAGTCCTACCCCCAAAAACACAGAACACTGAACCCCAAACCATACACCTTAAGCCAAAACATTAAACCCTAAACCCTCAACCCCGAAATTTAACTGTAAACCCTTAACATTAATCCCTAAACCCAAAACGTTTAAATTTAAACAAAAAATACTAACAAAAAACCCTAAACCATCAACCTTAAACCTTAAACCCTTAATTGAAGATAAAAAATACTAGATCCTAACCCCTAAACATAGAAAACTGAACCCCAAACCCTACACCATAAGCCAAAACCGTAAACCCTAAAACTCAAACCCTTAATCCTCAACCCTTAATTTTAAACCATAAACTCTTAACATTAATCCCTTCACCCAAAACGTTAAACTTTAAACAAAAAAATAATAGAAAAAACCTTAAACCATAAACCTTACCTTAAACCCTTAATTGTAAATAAAAAATCCAAATCCTTAACCCCTAAACACAGAACCCTGAACCCGTAACTCTAAACACTGGACCCTCAATCCTAAACCCATAACCCTAAACCCCAAATCTTAAACTCTAAATCCAAGATCCTAAATCCTAGACCTTCAATGGTAAACTCTTAACACTAAACCTTAAATCACAAACTCTAAATACTAACCCTTGAATCGTAACCAGTAAACCATGTTCACTATACAATAAACCCTACACCTTAAGCCAAAACCTTTAACCCTAAAACTTCAACCTTAAACCCTAAACCTTGAACTATAAACCCTAATCGCTTAACAATAATCCCTAAACCAAAAAGATTAAAATTTAAACAAAAAAATACTAATAAAAAAGGGTAAACAATAAACCTTAAACCATAAACCTTACCTTAAACCCTTAATTGTAAATAAAAAATCCAAATCCTTAACCTCTAAACACTGAACCCTGAACCCCGAACCCTAAAGGCTTAACTCTAAACCCTGAACCCTCAATTCTAAACCCAAAACCCTAAACCCCAAATCTTAAACTCTAAATCCAAGATCCTAAATCCTAGACCTTCAATGGTAAACTCTTAACACTAAACCTTAAATCACAAACTCTAAATCCTAACCCTTGAATCGTAAACAGTAAACCATGTTAACTAGACAATAAACCCTACACCTTAAGCCAAAACCTTTAACCGTAAAACTTCAACCCTAAACCCTAAACCTTGAACTATAAACCCTAAACGCTTAATAATAATCCCTAAACCAAAAATGTTAAAATTTAAACAACAAAATACTAATCATAAACCGTAAACTATAAACCTTAAACAATCAACCTTAAATATTAAACCCTTAATTGAAGATAAAAAATCCTAGCTCTTAACCCTTCAACACAGAACACTAAACCCCAAACCCTACACCTTAAGCCAAAACCGTAAACCCTAAAACTTAAACCCTCAATCCTCAACCCTTACTTTTAAACCGTATACCCTGAACATTAATCCCTTCACCCAAAACGTTAAACTTTAAACAAAAAAATAATAGAAAAAACCTTAAACCATAAACCTTACCTTAAACCCTTAATTGTAAATAAAAAATCCAAATCCTTAACCCCTAAACACTGAACCCTGAACCCCGAACCCTAAACCCTTAACTCTAAACCCTGAACCCTCAATTCTAAACCCATAACCCTAAACCCCAAATCTTATCCTCTAAATCCAAGATCCTAAATCCTAGACCTTCAATGGTAAACTCTTAACACTAGACCTTAAATCACAAACTCTAAATCCTAACCCTTGAATCGTAAACAGTAAACCATGTTGACTATACAATAAACCCTACACCTTAAGCCAAAACCTTTAACCCTAAAACTTCAACCCTAAACCCTAAACCTTGAACTATAAACCCGAAAGGCTTAACAATAATCCCTAAACGAAAAACGTTAAAATTTAAACAAAAAATACTAATAAAAAACCGTAAACTATAAACCTTAAACCATCAACCTTAAACCTTAAACCCTTAATTGAAGATAAAAAATACTAGCTCCTAACCCCTAAACACAGAACACTAAACCACAAACCCTACACCTTAAGCCAAAACCGTAAACCCTAAAACTTAAACCCTCAATCCTCAACCCTTACTTTTAAACCGTAAAACCTGAACATTAATCCCTTCACCCAAAACGTTAAACTTTAAACAAAAAAATAATAGAAAAAACCTTAAACCATAAACCTTACCTTAAACCCTTAATTGTAAATAAAAAATCCAAATCCTTAACCCCTAAACTCTGAACCCTGAACCCCGAACCCAAAACCCTTAACTCTAAACCCTGAACCCTCAATTCTAAACCCATAACCTTAAACCCCAAATCTTAACCTCTAAATCCAAGATCCTAAATCCTAGACCTTCAATGGTAAACTCTTAACACTAAACCTTAAATCACAAACTCTAAATCCTAACCCTTGAATCATAAACAGTAAACCATGTTGACTATACAATAAACCCTACACCTTAAGCCAAAACCTTTAACCCTAAAACTTCAACCCTAAACCCTAAACCTTGAACTATAAACCCGAAAGGCTTAACAATAATCCCTAAACGAAAAATGTTAAAATTTAAACAAAAAATACTAATAAAAAACCGTAAACTATAAACCTTAAACCATCAACCTTACACCTTAAACCGTTAATTGAAGATAAAAAATCCTAGCTCCTAACCCCTAAACACAGAACACTAAACCCCAAACCCTACACCTTAAGCCAAAACCGTAAACCCTAAAACTTAAACCCTCAATCCTCAACCCTTAATTTTAAACCGTAAACCCTGAACATTAATCCCTTCACCCAAAACGTTAAACTTTAAACAAAAAAATAATAGAAAAAACCTAAAACCATAAACCTTACCCTAAACCCTTAATTGTAAATAAAAAATCCAAATCCTTAACCCCTAAACACTTAACCCTGAACCCCGAACCCTAAACCCTTAACTCTAAACCCTAAACCCTCAATTCTAAACCCAAAACCTTAAAACTTAAACCCTAAACCCTAAACCCTAAACTTTAAACCCTAAACCCTTAACATTAACCCGTTAACCCAAAACGTTAAAATTTATACCAAAAAATACTAATAAAAAACCCTAAACTATAAACCTTAAACCTTAAACCCTTAATTGAAGATAAAAAATCCTAAGTCCTACCCCCAAAAACACAGAACACTGAACCCCAAACCATACACCTTAAGCCAAAACATTAAACCCTAAACCCTCAACCCCGAACTTTAACTGTAAACCCTTAACATTAATCCCTAAACCCAAAACGTTTAAATTTAAACAAAAAAGACTAACAAAAAACCCTAAACCATCAACCTTAAACCTTAAACCCTTAATTGAAGATAAAAAATACTAGATCCTAACCCCTAAACATAGAAAACTGAACCCCAAACCCTACACCATAAGCCAAAACCGTAAACCCTAAAACTCAAACCCTTAATCCTCAACCCTTAATTTTAAACCATAAACTCTTAACATTAATCCCTTCACCCAAAACGTTAAACTTTAAACAAAAAAATAATAGAAAAAACCTTAAACCATAAACCTTACCTTAAACCCTTAATTGTAAATAAAAAATCCAAATCCTTAACCCCTAAACACAGAACCCTGAACCCGTAACTCTAAACACTGGACCCTCAATCCTAAACCCATAACCCTAAACCCCAAATCTTAAACTCTAAATCCAAGATCCTAAATCCTAGACCTTCAATGGTAAACTCTTAACACTAAACCTTAAATCACAAACTCTAAATCCTAACCCTTGAATCGTAAAAAGTAAACCATGTTCACTATACAATAAACCCTACACCTTAAGCCAAAACCTTTAACCCTAAAACTTCAACCCTAAACCCTAAACCTTGAACTATAAACCCTAAACGCTAAACAATAAGCCCTAAACCAAAAAGGTTAAAATTTAAACCAAAAAATACTAATAAAAAATCCTAAACTATAAACCTTAAACCTTAAACCCTTAATTGAAGATAAAAAATCCTAAGTCCTACCCCCAAAACACAGACCACGGAAACCCCAAACCATACACCTTAAGCCAAAACATAAAACCCTAAAACTTAAACCCGAAACCCTTAACCCCGAACTTTAAACCGTAAACCCTTATTATTAATCCCTAAACCCAAAACGTTTAAATTTAAATAATAAAAGACTAACAAAAAACACAAAACAATCAACCTTCAACCTTAAACCCTTAATTGAAGATAAAAAATCCTAGATCCTAACCCCTAAACACAGAACACTGAACCCCAAACCCTACACCTTAAGCCAATACCATAAACCCTAAAAGTTAAACCCTTAATCCTCAACCCTTAATTTTAAACCGTAAACCCTTAACATTAATCCCTTCACCCAAAACGTTAAACTTTAAAACTTAAACCCTTAATCCTCAACCTTTAAATTTAAACCGTAAACCCTAAACATTAATCCCTTCACCCAAAACGTAAAACTTTTAAAAAAAAAAAGAGTAGAAAAAACCGTAAACCATAAACCTTACCTTAAACCCTTAATTGTAGATAAAAAATCCAAATCCTTAACCCCTAAACACAGAACCCTGAACCCTTAACTCTAAACCCTGGACCCTCGATCCTAAACCCATAACCCTAAACCCCAAATCTGAAACTCTAAATCCAAGATCCTAAATCCTAGACCTTCAATGGTAAACTCTTAACACTAAACCTTAACTCACAAACTCTAAATCCTAACCCTTGAATCGTAAACAGTAAACCATGTTGACTAAACAATAAACCCTACACCTTAAGCCAAAACATTTAACCCTAAAACTTCAACCCTAAACCCTAAACCTTGAACTATAAACCCTAAAGGCTTAACAATAATCCCTAAACTAAAAACGTTAAAATTTAAACAAAAAAATACTAATAAAAAACCGTAAACTATAAACCTTAAACCATCAACCTTAAACCATAAACTCTTAATTGAAGATAAAAAATCCTAGCTCCTAACCCCTAAACACAGAACACTAAACCCCAAACCCTACACCTTAAGCAAAAAACCGTAAACACTAAAACTTAAACCCTCAATCCTCAACCCTTAATTTTAAACCGTAAACCTTGAACATTAATCCCTTCACCCAAAACGTTAAACTTTAAACAAAAAAATAATTGAAAAAACCTTAAACCATAAACCTTACCTTAAACCCTTAATTGTAAATAATAAATCCACATCCTTCACCCCTAAACACTTAACCCTGAACCCCGAACCCTAAACCCTTAACTCTAAACCCTGAACCCTCAATTCTAAACCCAAAACCCTAAACCCCAAATCTTAAACTCTAAATTCAAGATCCTAAATCCTAGACCTTCAATGGTAAACTCTTAACGCTAAACCTTAAATCAAAAACTCTAAATCCCAACCCTTGAATCGTAAACAGTAAACCATGTTGACTATACAATAAACCCTACACCTTAAGCCAAAACCATTAACCCTAAAACTTCAACCCTAAACCCTAAACCTTGAACTATAAACCCTAAACGCTTAACAATAATCCCTAAACCAAAAATGTTAAAGTTTAAACAACAAAATACTAATCATAAACCGTAAACTATAAACCTTAAACCTTAAACCCTTAATTGAAGATAAAAAATCCTAGCTCCTAACCCCTAAACACAGAACACTAAACTCCAAACCCTACACCTTAAGCCAAAACCGTAAACCCTAAAACAAAAACCCTCAATCCTCAACCATTAATTTTAAACCGTAAACCCTGAACACTAATCCCTTCACCCAAAACATTAAACTTTAAACAAAAAAATAACAGAAAAAACCTTAAACCATAAACCTTACCGTAAACCCTTAATTGTAAATAAAAAATCCAAATCCTTAACCCCTAAACACTTACCCCTTAACCCTGAACCCTAAACCCTTAACTCTAAACCCTGAACCCTCAATTCTAAACCCAAAACAATAAACCCCACATCTTAAACTCTAAATCCAAGATCCTAAATCCTAGACCTTCAATGGTAAACTCTTAACACTAAACCTTAAATCACAAACTCTAAATACTAACCCTTGAATCGTAACCAGTAAACCATGTTCGCTATACAATAAACCCTACACCTTAAGTCAAAACCTTTAACCCTAAAACTTCAACCCTAAACCCTAAACCTTGAACTATAAACCCTAAACGCTTAACAATAATCCCTAAACCAAAAACGTTAAAATTTAAACAAAAAAATACTAATAAAAAAGCGTAAACTATAAACCTTAAACCATAAACCTTACCTTAAACCCTTAATTGTAAATAAAAAATCATAATCCTTAGCCCCTAAACACTGAACCCTGAACCCCGAACCCTAAACCCTTAATTCTAAACCCTGAACCCTCAATTCTAAACCCAAAACAATAAACCCCAAATCTTAAACTCTAAATCCAAGATCCTAAATCCTAGACCTTCAATGGTAAACTCTTAACACTAAACCTTAAATCACAAACTCTAAATACAAACCCTTCAATCGTAACCAGTAAACCATGTTCACTATACAATAAACCCTACACCTTAAGCCAAAACCTTTAACCCTAAAACTTCAACCTTAAACCCTAAACCTTGAACTATAAACCCTAATCGCTTAACAATAATCCCTAAACCAAAAACATTAAAATTTAAACAAAAGAATACTAATAAAAAAGGGTAAACAATAAACCTTAAACCATAAACCTTACCTTAAACCCTTAATTGTAAATAAAAAATCCAAATCCTTAACCTCTAAACACTGAACCCTGAACCCCGAACCCTAAACGCTTAACTCTAAACCCTGAACCCTCAATTCTAAACCCAAAACCCTAAACCCCAAATCTTAAACTCTAAATCCAAGATCCTAAATCCTAGACCTTCAATGGTAAACTCTTAACACTAAACCTTAAATCACAAACTCTAAATCCTAACCCTTGAATCGTAAACAGTAAACCATGTTGACTATACAATAAACCCTACACCTTAAGCCAAAACCTTTAACCGTAAAACTTCAACCCTAAACCCTAAACCTTGAACTATAAACCCTAAACGCTTAATAATAATCCCTAAACCAAAAATGTTAAAATTTAAACAACAAAATACTAATCATAAACCGTAAACTATAAACCTTAAACCATCAACCTTAAACATTAAACCCTTAATTGAAGATAATAAATCCTAGCTCCTAACCCTTCAACACAGAACACTAAACCCCAAACCCTACACCTTAAGCCAAAACCGTAAACCCTAAAACTTAAACCCTCAATCCTCAACCCTTACTTTTCAACCGTATACCCTGAACATTAATCCCTTCACCCAAAACGTTAAACTTTAAACAAAAAAATAATAGAAAAAACCTTAAACCATAAACCTTACCTTAAACCCTTAATTGTAAATAAAAAATCCAAATCCTTAACCCCTAAACACTGAACCCTGAACCCCGAACCCTAAACCCTTAACTCTAAACCCTTAACCCTCAATTCTAAACCCATAACCCTAAACCCCAAATCTTATCCTCTAAATCCAAGATCCTAAATCCTAGACCTTCAATGGTAAACTCTTAACACTAGACCTTAAATCACAAACTCTAAATCCTAACCCTTGAATCGTAAACAGTAAACCATGTTGACTATACAATAAACCCTACACCTTAAGCCAAAACCTTTAACCCTAAAACTTCAACCCTAAACCCTAAACCTTGAACTATAAACCCGAAAGGCTTAACAATAATCCCTACACGAAAAACGTTAAAATTTAAACAAAAAATACTAATAAAAAACCGTAAACTATAAACCTTAAACCATCAACCTTAAACCTTAAACCCTTAATTGAAGATAAAAAATCCTAGCTCCTAACCCCTAAACACAGAACACTAAACCACAAACCCTACACCTTAAGCCAAAACCGTAAACCCTAAAACTTAAACCCTCAATCCTCAACCCTTACTTTTAAACAGTAAACCCTGAACATTAATCCCTTCACCCAAAACGTTAAACTTTAAACAAAAAAATAATAGAAAAAACCTTAAACCATAAACCTTACCTGAAACCCTTAATTGTAAATAAAAAATCCAAATCCTTAACCCCTAAACCCTTAACTCTAAACCCTAAACCCTCAATTCTAAACCCAAAACCTTAAAACTTAAAGCCTAAACCCTAAACCCTAAACTTTAAACCCTAAACCCTTAACATTAACCCCTTAACCCAAAACGTTAAAATTTAAACCAAAAAATACTAATAAAAAACCCTAAACTATAAACCTTAAACCTTAAACCCTTAATTGAAGATAAAAAATCCTCAGTCCTACCCCCAAAAACACAGAACACTGAACCCCAAACCATACACCTTAAGCCAAAACATTAAACCCTAAACCCTCAACCCCGAACTTTAACTGTAAACCCTTAACATTAATCCCTAAACCCAAAACGTTTAAATTTAAACAAAAAAGACTAACAAAAAACCCTAAACCATCAACCTTTAACCTTAAACCCTTAATTGAAGATAAAAAATACTAGATCCTAACCCCTAAACACAGAAAACTGAACCCCAAACCCTACACCATAAGCCAAAACCGTAAACCCTAAAACTCAAACCCTTAATCCTCAACCCTTAATTTTAAACCATAAACCCTTAACATTAATCCCTTCACCCAAAACGTTAAACTTTAAACAAAAAAATAATAGAAAAAACCTTAAGCCATAAACCTTACCTTAAACCCTTAATTGTAAATAAAAAATCCAAATCCTTAACCCCTAAACACAGAACCCTGAACCTGTAACTCTAAACACTGGACCCTCAATCCTAAACCCATAACCCTAAACCCCAAATCTTAAACTCTAAATCCAAGATCCTAAATCCTAGACCTTCAATGGTAAACTCTTAACACTAAACCTTAAATCACAAACTCTAAATCCTAACCCTTGAATCGTAAACAGTAAACCATGTTGACTATACAATAAACCCTACACCTTAAGCCAAAACCTTTAACCGTAAAATTTCAACCCTAAACCCTAAACCTTGAACTATAAACCCTAAACGCTTAATAATAATCCCTAAACCAAAAATGTTAAAATTTAAACAACAAAATACTAATCATAAACCGTAAACTATAAACCTTAAACCATCAACCTTAAACATTAAACCCTTAATTGAAGATAAAAAATCCTAGCTCCTAACCCTTCAACACAGAACACTAAACCACAAACCCTACACCTTAAGCCAAAACCGTAAACCCTAAAACTTAAACCCTCAATCCTCAACCCTTACTTTTAAACAGTAAACCCTGAACATTAATCCCTTCACCCAAAACGTTAAACTTTAAACAAAAAAATAATAGAAAAAACCTTAAACCATAAACCTTACCTTACACCCTTAATTGTAAATAAAAAATCCAAATCCTTAACCCCTAAACTCTGAACCCTGAACCCCGAACCCAAAACCCTTAACTCTAAACCCTGAACCCTCAATTCTAAACCCATAACCTTAAACCCCAAATCTTAACCTCTAAATCCAAGATCCTAAATCCTAGACCTTCAATGGTAAACTCTTAACACTAAACCTTAAATCACAAACTCTAAATCCTAACCCTTGAATCATAAACAGTAAACCATGTTGACTATACAATAAACCCTACACCTTAAGCCAAAACCTTTAACCCTAAAACTTCAACCCTAAACCCTAAACCTTGAACTATAAACCCGAAAGGCTTAACAATAATCCCTAAACGAAAAACGTTAAAATTTAAACAAAAAATACTAATTAAAAACCGTAAACTATAAACCTTAAACCATCAACCTTACACCTTAAACCCTTAATTGAAGATAAAAAATCCTAGCTCCTAACCCCTAAACACAGAACACTAAACCCCTAACTCTACACCTTTAGCCAAAACCGTAAACCCTAAAACTTAAACCCTCAATCCTCAACCCTTAATTTTAAACCGTAAACCCTGAACATTAATCCCTTCACCCAAAACGTTAAACTTTAAACAAAAAAATAATAGAAAAAACCTAAAACCATAAACCTTACCTGAAACCCTTAATTAAAAATAAAAAATCCAAATCCTTAACCCCTAAACACTTAACCCTGAACCCCGAACCCTAAACCCTTAACTCTAAACCCTAAACCCTCAATTCTAAACCCAAAACCTTAAAACTTAAAGCCTAAACCCTAAACCCTAAACTTTAAACCCTAAACCCTTAACATTAACCCCTTAACCCAAAACGTTAAAATTTAAACCAAAAAATACTAATAAAAAACCCTAAACTATAAACCTTAAACCTTAAACCCTTAATTGAAGATAAAAAATCCTAAGTCCTACCCCCAAAAACACAGAACACTGAACCCCAAACCATACACCTTAAGCCAAAACATTAAACCCTAAACCCTCAACCCCGAACTTTAACTGTAAACCCTTAACATTAATCCCTAAACCCAAAACGTTTAAATTTAAACAAAAAAGACTAACAAAAAACCCTAAACCATCAACCTTAAACCTTAAACCCTTAATTGAAGATAAAAAATACTAGATCCTAACCCCTAAACATAGAAAACTGAACCCCAAACCCTACACCATAAGCCAAAACCGTAAACCCTAAAACTCAAACCCTTAATCCTCAACCCTTAATTTTAAACCATAAACCCTTAACATTAATCCCTTCACCCAAAACGTTAAACTTTAAACAAAAAAATAATAGAAAAAACCTTAAGCCATAAACCTTACCTTAAACCCTTAATTGTAAATAAAAAATCCAAATCCTTAACCCCTAAACACAGAACCCTGAACCTGTAACTCTAAACACTGGACCCTCAATCCTAAACCCATAACCCTAAACCCCAAATCTTAAACTCTAAATCCAAGATCCTAAATCCTAGACCTTCAATGGTAAACTCTTAAAACTAAACCTTAAATCACAAACTCTAAATCCTAACCCTTGAATCATAAACAGTAAACCATGTTGACTATACAATAAACCCTACACCTTAAGCCAAAACCTTTAACCCTAAAACTTCAACCCTAAACCCTAAACCTTGAACTATAAACCCGAAAGGCTTAACAATAATCCCTAAACGAAAAACGTTAAAATTTAAACAAAAAATACTAATTAAAAACCGTAAACTATAAACCTTAAACCATCAACCTTACACCTTAAACCCTTAATTGAAGATAAAAAATCCTAGCTCCTAACCCCTAAACACAGAACACTAAACCCCTAACTCTACACCTTTAGCCAAAACCGTAAACCCTAAAACTTAAACCCTCAATCCTCAACCCTTAATTTTAAACCGTAAACCCTGAACATTAATCCCTTCACCCAAAACGTTAAACTTTAAACAAAAAAATAATAGAAAAAACCTAAAACCATAAACCTTACCTGAAACCCTTAATTAAAAATAAAAAATCCAAATCCTTAACCCCTAAACACTTAACCCTGAACCCCGAACCCTAAACCCTTAACTCTAAACCCTAAACCCTCAATTCTAAACCCAAAACCTTAAAACTTAAAGCCTAAACCCTAAACCCTAAACTTTAAACCCTAAACCCTTAACATTAACCCCTTAACCCAAAACGTTAAAATTTAAACCAAAAAATACTAATAAAAAACCCTAAACTATAAACCTTAAACCTTAAACCCTTAATTGAAGATAAAAAATCCTAAGTCCTACCCCCAAAAACACAGAACACTGAACCCCAAACCATACACCTTAAGCCAAAACATTAATCCCTAAACCCTCAACCCCGAACTTTAACTGTAAACCCTTAACATTAATCCCTAAACCCAAAACGTTTAAATTTAAACAAAAAAGACTAACAAAAAACCCTAAACCATCAACCTTAAACCTTAAACCCTTAATTGAAGATAAAAAATACTAGATCCTAACCCCTAAACATAGAAAACTGAACCCCAAACCCTACACCATAAGCCAAAACCGTAAACCCTAAAACTCAAACCCTTAATCCTCAACCCTTAATTTTAAACCATAAACCCTTAACATTAATCCCTTCACCCAAAACGTTAAACTTTAAACAAAAAAATAATAGAAAAAACCTTAAGCCATAAACCTTACCTTAAACCCTTAATTGTAAATAAAAAATCCAAATCCTTAACCCCTAAACACAGAACCCTGAACCTGTAACTCTAAACACTGGACCCTCAATCCTAAACCCATAACCCTAAACCCCAAATCTTAAACTCTAAATCCAAGATCCTAAATCCTAGACCTTCAATGGTAAACTCTTAAAACTAAACCTTAAATCACAAACTCTAAATCCTAACCCTTGAATCGTAAAAAGTAAACCATGTTCACTATACAATAAACCCTACACCTTAAGCCAAAACCTTTAACCCTAAAACTTCAACCCTAAACCCTAAACCTTGAACTATAAACCCTAAACACTAAACAATAAGCCCTAAACCAAAAAGGTTAAAATTTAAACCAAAAAATACTAATAAAAACCCCTAAACTATAAACCTTAAACCTTAAACCCTTAATTGAAGATAAAAAATCCTAAGTCCTACCCCCAAAACACAGACCACGGAAACCCCAAACCATACACCTTAAGCCAAAACATAAAACCCTAAAACTTAAACCCGAAACCCTCAACCCCGAACTTTAAACCGTAAACCCTTATTATTAAACCGTAATCGCTTAACAATAATCCCTAAACCAAAAACATTAAAATTTAAACAAAAGAATACTAATAAAAAAGGGTAAACAATAAACCTTAAACCATAAACCTTACCTTAAACCCTTAATTGTAAATAAAAAATCCAAATCCTTAACCTCTAAACACTGAACCCTGAACCCCGAACCCTAAACGCTTAACTCTAAACCCTGAACCCTCAATTCTAAACCCAAAACCCTAAACCCCAAATCTTAAACTCTAAATCCAAGATCCTAAATCCTAGACCTTCAATGGTAAACTCTTAACACTAAACCTTAACTCACAAACTCTAAATCCTAACCCTTGAATCGTAAACAGTAAACCATGTTGACTAAACAATAAACCCTACACCTTAAGCCAAAACATTTAACCCTAAAACTTCAACCCTAAACCCTAAACCTTGAACTATAAACCCTAAAGGCTTAACAATAATCCCTAAACTAAAAACGTTAAAATTTAAACAAAAAAATACTAATAAAAAACCGTAAACTATAAACCTTAAACCATCAACCTTAAACCTTAAACCCTTAATTGAAGATAAAAAATCCTAGCTCCTAACCCCTAAACACAGAACACTAAACCCCAAACCCTACACCTTAAGCAAAAAACCGTAAACACTAAAACTTAAACCCTCAATCCTCAACCCTTAATTTTAAACCGTAAACCTTGAACATTAATCCCTTCACCCAAAACGTTAAACTTTAAACAAAAAAATAATAGAAAAAACCTTAAACCATAAACCTTACCTTAAACCCTTAATTGTAAATAAAAAATCCACATCCTTCACCCCTAAACACTTAACCCTGAACCCCGAACCCTAAACCCTTAACTCTAAACCCTGAACCCTCAATTCTATACCCATAACCCTAAACCCCAAATCTTAAACTCTAAATCCAAGATCCTAAATCCTAGACCTTCAATGGTAAACCCTTAACACTAAACCTTAAATCACAAACTCTAAATACTAACCCTTGAATCGTAATCAGTAAACCATGTTCACTATACAATAAACCCTACACCTTAAGCCAAAACCTTGAACCCTAAAACTTCAACCCTAAACCCTAAACCTTGAACTATAAACCCTAAACGCTTAACAATAATCCCTAAACCAAAAACGTTAAAATTTAAACAAAAAAATACTAATAAAAAAGCGTAAACTATAAACCTTAAACCATAAACCTTACCTTAAACCCTTAATTGTAAATAAAAAATCATAATCCTTAGCCCCTAAACACTGAACCCTGAACCCCGAACCCTAAACCCTTAATTCTAAACCCTGAACCCTCAATTCTAAACCCAAAACAATAAACCCCAAATCTTAAACTCTAAATCAAAGATCCTAAATCCTAGACCTTCAATGGTAAACTCTTAACACTAAACCTTAAATCACAAACTCTAAATACAAACCCTTGAATCGTAACCAGTAAACCATGTTCACTATACAATAAACCCTACACCTTAAGCCAAAACCTTTAACCCTAAAACTTCAACCTTAAACCCTAAACCTTGAACTATAAACCCTAATCGCTTAACAATAATCCCTAAACCAAAAACATTAAAATTTAAACAAAAGAATACTAATAAAAAAGGGTAAACAATAAACCTTAAACCATAAACCTTACCTTAAACCCTTAATTGTAAATAAAAAATCCAAATCCTTAACCTCTAAACACTGAACCCTGAACCCCGAACCCTAAACGCTTAACTCTAAACCCTGAACCCTCAATTCTAAACCCAAAACCCTAAACCCCAAATCTTAAACTCTAAATCCAAGATCCTAAATCCTAGACCTTCAATGGTAAACTCTTAACACTAAACCTTAACTCACAAACTCTAAATCCTAACCCTTGAATCGTAAACAGTAAACCATGTTGACTAAACAATAAACCCTACACCTTAAGCCAAAACATTTAACCCTAAAACTTCAACCCTAAACCCTAAACCTTGAACTATAAACCCTAAAGGCTTAACAATAATCCCTAAACTAAAAACGTTAAAATTTAAACAAAAAAATACTAATAAAAAACCGTAAACTATAAACCTTAAACCATCAACCTTAAACCTTAAACCCTTAATTGAAGATAAAAAATCCTAGCTCCTAACCCCTAAACACAGAACACTAAACCCCAAACCCTACACCTTAAGCAAAAAACCGTAAACACTAAAACTTAAACCCTCAATCCTCAACCCTTAATTTTAAACCGTAAACCTTGAACATTAATCCCTTCACCCAAAACGTTAAACTTTAAACAAAAAAATAATTGAAAAAACCTTAAACCATAAACCTTACCTTAAACCCTTAATTGTAAATAAAAAATCCACATCCTTCACCCCTAAACACTTAACCCTGAACCCCGAACCCTAAACCCTTAACTCTAAACCCTGAACCCTCAATTCTATACCCATAACCCTAAACCCCAAATCTTAAACTCTAAATCCAAGATCCTAAATCCTAGACCTTCAATGGTAAACCCTTAACACTAAACCTTAAATCACAAACTCTAAATACTAACCCTTGAATCGTAATCAGTAAACCATGTTCACTATACAATAAACCCTACACCTTAAGCCAAAACCTTGAACCCTAAAACTTCAACCCTAAACCATAAACCTTGAACTATAAACCCTAAACGCTTAACAATAATTCCTAAACCAAAAATGTTAAAATTTAAACAAAAAAATACTAATAAAAAACTGTAAACTATAAACCTTAAACCATCAACCTTAAACCTTAAACCCTTAATTGAAGATAAAAAATCCTAGCACCTAACCCCTAAACACAGAATACTAAACCCCAAACCCTACACCTTAAGCCAAAACCGTAAACCCTAAAACTTAAACCCTCAATCCTCAACCATTAATTTTAAACTGTAAACCCTGAACACTAATCCCTTCACCCAAAACGTTTAACTTTAAACAAAAAAGATAATAGAAAAAACCTTAAACCATAAACCTTACCTTAAACCCTTAATTGTAAATAAAAAATCCAAATCCTTAACCCCTAAACACTTAACCCTGAACCCCGAACCCTAAACCCTTAACTCTAAACCCTGAACCCTCAATTCTAAACCCATAACCCTAAACCCCAAATCTTAAACTCTAGTTCCAAGATTCTAAATCCTAGACCTTCAATGGTAAACTCTTAACACTAAACCTTAAATCACAAACTCTAAATACTAACCCTTGAATCGTAACCAGTAAACCATGTTCACTATACAATAAACCCTACACCTTAAGCCAAAACCTTTAACCCTAAAACTTCAACCCTAAACCCTAAACCTTGAACTATAAACCCTAAACGCTTAACAATAATCCCTAAACCAAAAATGTTAAAATTTAAACAAAAAAATACTAATAAAAAACCGTAAACTATAAACCTTAAACCATCAACCGTAAACCTTAAACCCTTAATTGAAGATAAAAAATCCTAGCTCCTAACCCCTAAACACAGAACACTAAACCCCAAACCCTACACCTTAAGCAAAAAACCATAAACACTAAAACTTAAACCCTCAATCCTCAACCCTTAATTTTAAACCGTAAACCTTGAACATTAATCCCTTCACCCAAAACGTTAAACTTTAAACAAAAAAATAATTGAAAAAACCTTAAACCATAAACCTTACCTTAAACCCTTAATTGTAAATAAAAAATCCACATCCTTCACCCCTAAACACTTAACCCTGAACCCCGAACCCTAAACCCTTAACTCTAAACCCTGAACCCTCAATTCTATACCCATAACCCTAAACCCCAAATCTTAAACTCTAAATCCAAGATCCTAAATCCTAGACCTTCAATGGTAAACCCTTAACACTAAACCTTAAATCACAAACTCTAAATACTAACCCTTGAATCGTAATCAGTAAACCATGTTCACTATACAATAAACCCTACACCTTAAGCCAAAACCTTGAACCCTAAAACTTCAACCCTAAACCCTAAACCTTGAACTATAAACCCTAAACGCTTAACAATAATTCCTAAACCAAAAATGTTAAAATTTAAACAAAAAAATACTAATAAAAAACTGTAAACTATAAACCTTAAACCATCAACCTTAAACCTTAAACCCTTAATTGAAGATAAAAAATCCTAGCACCTAACCCCTAAACACAGAATACTAAACCCCAAACCCTACACCTTAAGCCAAAACCGTAAACCCTAAAACTTAAACCCTCAATCCTCAACCATTAATTTTAAACTGTAAACCCTGAACACTAATCCCTTCACCCAAAACGTTTAACTTTAAACAAAAAAGATAATAGAAAAAACCTTAAACCATAAACCTTACATTAAACCCTTAATTGTAAATAAAAAATCCAAATCCTTAACCCCTAAACACTTAACCCTGAACCCCGAACCCTAAACCCTTAACTCTAAACCCTGAACCCTCAATTCTAAACCCATAACCCTAAACCCCAAATCTTAAACTCTAGTTCCAAGATTCTAAATCCTAGACCTTCAATGGTAAACTCTTAACACTAAACCTTAAATCACAAACTCTAAATACTAACCCTTGAATCGTAACCAGTAAACCATGTTCACTATACAATAAACCCTACACCTTAAGCCAAAACCTTTAACCCTAAAACTTCAACCCTAAACCCTAAACCTTGAACTATAAACCCTAAACGCTTAACAATAATCCCTAAACCAAAAATGTTAAAATTTAAACAAAAAAATACTAATAAAAAACCGTAAACTATAAACCTTAAACTATCAACCGTAAACCTTAAACCCTTAATTGAAGATAAAAAATCCTAGCTCCTAACCCCTAAACACAGAACACTAAACCCCAAACCCTACACCTTAAGCCAAAACCGTAAACCCTAAAACTTAACCCCTCAATCCTCAACCATTAATTTTAAACCGTAAACCCTGAACACTAATCCCTTCACCCAAAACGTTAAACTTTAAACAAAAAATAATAGAAAAAACCTTAAACCATAAACCTTACCTTAAACCCGTAATAGTAAATAAAAAACCAAATCCTTAACCCCTAAACACTGAACCCTGAACCCCAAGCCCTAAACCCTTAACTCTAAACCCTGAACCCTTAATCCTAAACCAATAACCCTAAACCCCAAATCTTAAACTCTAAATCCGAGATCCTAAATCCTAGACCTTTAATGGTAAACTCTTAACACTAAACCTTAAATCACAAACTCGTAATCCTAACCCTTGAATCGTAAACAGTAAACCATGTTCACTATACAATAAACCCTACACCTTAAGCCAAAACCTTTAACCCTAAAACTTAAACCCTAAACCCTAAACCCTAAACTTTAAACCCTAAACCCTTAACATTAACCCCTTAACCCAAAACGTTAAAATTTAAACCAAAAAATACAAATAAAAAACCCTAAACTATAAACCTTAAACCTTAAACCCTTAATTGAAGATAAAAAATCCTAAGTCCTACCCCCAAAAACACAGAACACTGAACCCCAAACCATACACCTTAAGCCAAAACATTAAACCCTAAACCCTCAACCCCGAACTTTAACTGTAAACCCTTAACATTAATCCCTAAACCCAAAACGTTTAAATTTAAACAAAAAAGACTAACAAAAAACCCTAAACCATCAACCTTAAACCTTAAACCCTTTATTGAAGATAAAAAATACTAGATCCTAACCCCTAAACACAGAAAACTGAACCCCAAACCCTACACCATAAGCCAAAACCGTAAACCCTAAAACTCAAACCCTTAATCCTCAACCCTTAATTTTAAACCATAAACCCTTAATATTAATCCCTTCACCCAAAACGTTAAACTTTAAACAAAAAAATAATAGAAAAAACCTTAAACCATAAACCTTACCTTAAACCCTTAATTGTAAATAAAAAATCCAAATCCTTAACCCCTAAACACAGAACCCTGAACCCGTAACTCTAAACACTGGACCCTCAATCCTAAACCCATAACCCTAAACCCCAAATCTTAAACTCTAAATCCAAGATCCTAAATCCTAGACCTTCAATGGTAAACTCTTAACACTAAACCTTAAATCACAAACTCTAAATCCTAACCCTTGAATCGTAAAAAGTAAACCATGTTCACTATACAATAAACCCTACACCTTAAGCCAAAACCTTTAACCCTAAAACTTCAACCCTAAACCCTAAACCTTGAACTATAAACCCTAAACGCTAAACAATAAGCCCTAAACCAAAAAGGTTAAAATTTAAACCAAAAAATACTAATAAAAAACCCTAAACTATAAACCTTAAACCTTAAACCCTTAATTGAAGATAAAAAATCCTAAGTCCTACCCCCAAAACACAGACCACGGAAACCCCAAACCATACACCTTAAGCCAAAACATAAAACCCTAAAACTTAAACCCGAAACCCTTAACCCCGAACTTTAAACCGTAAACCCTTATTATTAATCCCTAAACCCAAAACGTTTAAATTTAAATAATAAAAGACTAACAAAAAACACAAAACAATCAACCTTCAACCTTAAACCCTTAATTGAAGATAAAAAATCCTAGATCCTAACCCCTAAACACAGAACACTGAACCCCAAACCCTACACCTTAAGCCAATACCATAAACCCTAAAAGTTAAACCCTTAATCCTCAACCCTTAATTTTAAACCGTAAACCCTTAACATTAATCCCTTCACCCAAAACGTTAAACTTTAAAACTTAAACCCTTAATCCTCAACCTTTAAATTTAAACCGTAAACCCTAAACATTAATCCCTTCACCCAAAACGTAAAACTTTAAAAAAAAAAGAGTAGAAAAAACCGTAAACCATAAACCTTACCTTAAACCCTTAATTGTAGATAAAAAATCCAAATCCTTAACCCCTAAACACAGAACCCTGAACCCTTAACTCTAAACCCTGGACCCTCGATCCTAAACCCATAACCCTAAAGCCATAATTTATGGTTGAAGGTTTAAGGTTTACGGTTTAAGGTTTGGGGTTTAGGGTTTAAGGTTTAGGACTTTTGTCTGAGGGCTTATAATTTATGTTTTTAGGGTTTATGGCGTCGGATTTAATATTTTTGGTTAAGGATTTACGGTTTAGAGTTTACGGTTTTGGATTTAGGATTTAGGGTTTGGGATTTAAGGTTTAGTGCTTAGAATTTAGTGATTCGGGTTTAGAATTTATGGTTTATGATTTAGAGTTTTAGGACTTATGGCTTTTATTTTTTTTGTTAAAGCTTACGGCTTTGAGTTTAGGGCTTAAGATTTAAGTTTTAGGGTTCAAGGATTAGAGGTTATGGTTAAGAGTATGGGGTTTAGGATTTAGGATTTAGAGTTTAATGTTTAGGATTAGGAGTTTATTTTTTGGGATCAACTTTTTTGGTTAAGGGTTTAGGGTTTAGGGCTTAGTTTTACAATTTATGGTATAGGATTTAGTTTTTGGGGTTTAGCGTTTAGTTATTAGAGTTTAGGGTTCAGGGTATAACGTTTAAGGTTTCATGTTTTGGGGTTTATTACTTATGGTTTAAGATTTAGGGTTTAGGGTTTTCGATTTGGGGTTTATGTTTAGGTTTTTAAGTATAGGTTTAAGATTTAGGGTTTATGGTTTATATTTTAGGTTTAGAGGTTAGGGTTTGGATTTAGGGTTTATGGTTTATGGATTAGCTTTTAAGGTTTTATGGTTTAGGCTTTAAGGCTTAGGGTGTAGGGTTTAGGGTTTAGCGATTAGGGTTTTGGTCTTAGAAATTAGGCTTTAAGGTATAATATTTAGGGTATAGGATTTGATTTTTAGGGTTTACGATTTTGGGTTTAGCGTTTACGACTTTGGTTGTAGGGTGTAGGGTTTAGGGGTTAGTGTTTAGGGTTTTGGTCTTAGGGTTTAGGCATTAAGGTTTAGGGTTGAAGGGTTAGGGTGTACTGTTCAAGGATTGGGCTTTACGGTTTAGGGTTTTGTGTTTATTGTTTGGGGTTTTTAGGCTTAGTTTTTAGTCCATAATGTTTAGGGTTTGGCCTTGAGGGTTGAGGTTTAGGGTTTACGGTATGGATTTAGGATTATAGGTAAAGGGGTTTAGGGTTTATGGTTTAGGTTTTGGGTTTAGGATTTAGTATTTAGGTTTCAGGGTTTACGGCTTAGTGTTTATGGTTTAGGGTTTAGGGGTTAGTGTTTAGGGTATCTGTCTTAGGTTTTAGGCTTTAAGGTTTAGGGTTGAAGGTTTAGGGTTTAGTATTCAGGGTTGAGTGTTTAATGTTTTGGTTTTAAAGTTTGTGTTTAAGGGTTTATGTTTTGGGTTTAGGGTTCAGGGATTAGAGGTTAGGGTTTAGAGTTTGGGGTTTAGGATTTAGGAAATAGAGTTTAATGTTCAGGATTAAGAGTTTTGTTTTTGGGATTAACGTTTTGGGTTAAGAGTTTAGGGTTTAGGACTTAGTTTTATGGTTTATGGTATAGGATTTAGTTTTTGGGGTTTATTATTCATTCATGGTTTAAGATTTAGGGTTTAGGGTTTACAATTTAGGTTTTGGGTTGAGGGTTTAAAATTTTGGGTGTAAGGTTTAGGGTTTACGGTTTAGGGTATTGGGGTTTAGGGTTTCGGGCATCGTTTTTAGGGTTTATGGTTGTTTAGATTTTTTTAAGATTTATAGTTTAGGTTTTAGTTTTTAGTCCTTAAACTTTTGGGTTTGGCCTTCAGGGTTGAGAGTTTAGAGTGAATGGTATGGGTTTAGGATTTAGATTCAAGAATTTAAAGTTTATGGTTTAGGGGTTAGGGTGTTAGCTTAATTGTTTAGTGTTTTTGATTTAGGATTCTTGGTGGAATCATTACTATTTGGGGTTTACGTTTAGGTTTTTAAGTATAGGTTTATGATATATGGTTTAGGGATTAGGATTTAGAGTTTAGGGTTCACGGTCTAGGGCTTAGGATTCAGAGTTCTAGGATAAAGGTGTAGGGTTTTGGGTTTTAGGCTTAGTGTTTATCATTTACGGTTAAGGTTTCAGTTATTAGGGTTTATGTTTTTTGTTTAAGGTTTAGGGTTTAGGGTTTAGTATGTAGGGTTTATGGTTAATGGTTTAAGGTTAGGTTTATGGTTTAGTATGTAGGGTTTAGGATTTATGGTTTATCGTTTAGGGTTTGATATGTAGGGTTTAGGATTTATGGTTTGAGTTTAGGGTTTGGGTTTCCGGTATGGGTTTAGGATTTTGCGTTTAGGATTGAAGGTTTAAATTTTGGGGTTTAGGGTTTTAGGGCTTACTGTTGTTTAGGTTCGTTTAGGGTTTTGCCCTGAGTGTTGAGTGTTTAGTGTTTAGGGTGTACAGTGTGTGTTTTAGGGTTTATGTTTTGGGTTTAGGGTTTAGTATGTAGGGTTTATGGTTAATGGTTTAAGGTTAGGTTTAGGGTTTAGTATGTACCGTTTAGGATTTATTGTTTTGGGTTTAGGGTTTGGTATGTAGGGTTTAGGATTTATGGTTTAGGGTTTAGGATTTGGGATTTCCGGTATGGGTTTAGGATTTTGCGTTTAGGATTGAAGGTTTAAAGTTTGGGGTTTAGGGTTTTAGGGTTTACTGTTGTTTAGGTTCGTTTAGGGTTTTGCCTTGAGGGTTGAGTGTTTAGTGTTTAGGGTGTAAAGTGTGTGTTTTAGGGTTTATGTTTTGGGTTTAGGGTTTCGAGTTTAGTGTTCAATATTAAGTGTTTATTTTTTTGGGTTTAATGTTTTGGGTTTAGTGTTTGGGGTTTAGGGCTTAGGATTTAAGTTTTAGGGTTCAAGGATTAGAGGTTAGGGTTTAGGGTATAACGTTTAAGGTTTAAAGTTCGGAGTTTATTATTCATGGTTTAAGATTTAGAGTTTAGGGTTTATTATTGTTTAGGGTGGTTTAGGGTTTGGCATTGAGGGTTGAGTGTTTAATGTTGAGGGTTTAAAGTTTATGTTTTGGGTTTATGGTTTGGGTTTAGGGTTTAGAGTTTAGTGTTCAAGATTAAGTGTTTATTTTTTAGGGTTTAATGTTTTGGGTTTACGGTTTGGGGTTTAGGGCTTAGGGTTTAAGTTTTAGGGTTTAGGGATTAGAGGTTACGGTTTAGAGTTTGGGGTTTAGGATTTAGGATTTAGAGTTTAATGTTCAGGGTTAAGAGTTTATTTTTTGGGATCAACGTTTTGGGTTAAGAGTTTAGGGTTTAGGGCTTAGTTTTACGGTTTATTGTATAGGATTTAGTTTTTAAGGTTTATTATTCATTCATGATTTAAGATTTAGGGTTTAGGGTTTACGGTTTAGGTTTTGGGGTTAGGGTTTAAGATTTAGGGTTTAAAGTTTAGGGTTTACAGTTTAGGGCATTGGGGTTTAGGTATTAGGGTTTAGGGTTTAGGGCTTCGTTTTTAGGGTTTATGGTTGTTTAAATTTTTTTAGGATTTATAGTTTCGGTTTTAGTTTTTAGTCCTTAAAGTTTTGGGTTTGGCCTTCAGGGTTGAGAATTTAGAAGTAATGGTATGGGTTTAGGATTTAGATTCTAGAATTTAAAGTTTATGGTTTAGGGGTTAGGGTGTTAACTTAATTGTTTAGTATTTTTGATTTAGGATTCTTGGTTTACTGTTTACTATTTGGGGTTTACATTTAGGTTTTTAGGTATAGGTTTATGATTTTTGGTTTTTAGGATTAGGATTTATAGCTTAAGGATCACGGTCTAGGGCTTAGGATTCAGGGTTCTAGGATCAAGGTGTATGGTTTTGGGTTTTGGGCTTAGTGTTTATCATTTGCGGTTAAGCTTTCAGTTATTAGGGTTTATGTTTTTTGTTTAAGGTTTAGGGTTCAGGGTTTCGTATGTAGGGTTTATGGTTAATGGTTTAAGGTTAGGTTTAGGGTTTAGTATCTAAGGTTTAGAATTTATTGTTTTGGGTTTAGGGTTTGGTATGTAGGGTTTAGGATTTATGGTTTAGGGTTTAGGATTTGGGGTTTCCGGTATGGGTTTAGGATTTTGCGTTTAGGATTGAGGGTTTAAAGTTTGGGGTTTAGGGTTTTAGGGTTTACAGTTGTTTAGGTTGGTTTAGGGTTTTGCCTTGAGGGTTGAGTGTTTAGTGTTTAGGGTTTACAGTGTGTGTTTTAGAGTTTGTGTTTTGGGTTTAGGGTTTCGAGTTTAGTGTTCAAGATTAAGTGTTTATTTTTTAGGGTTTAATGTTTTGGTTTATGGTTTGGGGTTTAGGGCTTAGGGTTTAAGTTTTAGGGTTCAGGGATTAGAGGTTAGGGTTTAGAGTTTGGGGTTTAGGATTTAGGATTTAGAGTTTAATGTTCAGGATTAAGAGTTTATTTTTTTGGGTCAATGTTTTGGGTTAAGGGTTTAGGGTTTAGGGCTTAGTTTTACGGTTTATTGTATAGGATTTAGTTGTTGGGGTTTAGCGTTTAGTTATTAGAGTTTAGGGTTTAGGGCTTAGTTTTAGGGTTTATGGTATAGGATTTAGTTTTCTGGGTTTAGCGTTTAGTTATTAGAGTTTAGCGTTTAGGGTATAACATTTAAGGTTTAAAGTTTATTATTCATGGTTTAAGATTTAGGGTTTAGGGTTTACGGTTGTTTAGGGTGGTTTATGGTTTGGCCTTGAGGGTTGAGTGTTTAATGTTTAGGGTTGAAAGTTTGTGTTTTAGGGTTTATGTTTTGGGTTTAGGGTTTAGAGTTTATTGTTCTAGATTAAGTGTTTATTTTTTAGTGTTTTATCTTTTGGGTTTACGTTTTGGGGTTTAGGGCTTAGGGTCTAAGTATTAGGGTTCAGGGATTAGAGGTTAGGGTTAAGAGTTTTGGGTTTAGGATTTAGAGTTTAATGTTCAGGATTAAGAGTTTAATTTTTGGGATCAACGTTTCGGGTTAATGGTTTAGGGTTTAGGTCTTAGTTTTACTGTTTATAAGTATAGGTTTATGATTTATGGTTTAAGGATTATGATTTAGAGTTTAGGGTTCATGGTCTAGGGCTTAGGATTCAGGGTTATAGGAACAAGGTGTAGGGTTTTGGGTTTTGGCCTTAGCGTTTATCATTTACTGTTAAAGTATTAGTGTTTATGTTTTTTGTTTAAGGTTTAGGGTTTAGGGTTTAGTATGTAGGGTTTATGGTTAATGGTTTAAGGTTAGGTTTAGGGTTTAGTATGTATGGTTTAGGATTTATGGTTTAGGGTTTAGGATTTGGGGTTTCCGGTATGGGTTTAGGATTTAGCGTTTAGGATTGAGGGTTTAAAGTTTGGGGTTTAAGGTTTTAGGGTTTACGGTTGTTTAGGTTGGTTTATGGTTTTGCCTTGATGGTTGAGTGTTTAGTGTTTAGGGTTTAAAGTGTGTGTTTTAGGGTTTATGTTTTGGGTTAAGGGTTTAGAGTTTAGTGTTCAAGATGAAGTGTTTATTTTTTTGGGTTTAATGTTTTGGGTTTTTAGGTTTGGGGTTTAGGGCTTACGATTTAAGTTTTAGGGTTCAAGGATTAGAGGTTAAGGTTTAGAGTTTTGGGTTTAGGATTTAGGGTTTAGAGTTTAATTTTCAGGATTAAGAGTTTATTTTTTTGGATCAACGTTTTGGGTTAAGGGTTTCGGGTTTAGGGCTTAGTTTTAGGGTTTATGGTATAGGATGTAGTTTTTGGGGTTTAGTGTTTAGTTATTAGAGTTTAGGGTTTAGGGTATAACGTTTTAGGTTTCATGTTTTGGGGTTTATTATTTATGGTTTAAGATTTAAGGTTTAGAGTTTTCTATTTTGGGTTTACGTTTAGGTTTTTAAGTATAAGTTTAATATTTAGGGTTTAGTGTTTATATTTTAGGGTTTAGAGGTTAGGGTTTAGGATTTAGGATTTGGCTTTTAAGATTTTATGGTTTAGGCTTTAAGGCTTAGGGTGTAGGGTTTAGTGTTTAGTGATTAGGGTTTAGTGATTAGGGTTTTGGTCTTTAAAATTAGGCTTTAAGGTATAGTATTTAGGGTATAGGATTTGGTTTTAGGGTTTTTGATTTAGGGTTTAGCGTTTACGACTTTTGTTGTTGGGTGTAGGGTTTAGGGGTTAGTGTTTAAGGTTTTGGTCTTAGGGTTTAGGCATTAAGGTTTTGGGTTGAAGGTTTAGGGTGTAGTGTTCAGGAATTAGGCTTTACGGTTTAGGGTTTGGTGTTTATTGTTTAGGGTTTTTAGGCTTAGTTTTTAGTCCATAATGTTTAGGGTCTGGCCTTGAAGGTTGAGGGTTTAGGGTTTATGGTATGGATTTAGGATTACAGTTAAAGGGCTTTAGGGTTTATTGTTTAGGTTTTGGGTTTAGGATTTAGGATATAGTTTTTAGGGTTTACGGCTTAGGATGTAGGGTTTAGGGTTTAGGGGTTAGTGTTTAGGGTATCAGTCTTAGGTATTAGGCTTGATGGTTTAGGGTTGAAGGTTTAGAGTTTAGTATTCAGGGATTAGGGTTTATGGTTTATGGTTTTCGGTTTATGGTTCAAGGGTTATGGTTTTGGATTAATTATATAGTGTTTTACTTAGGTTTCATGGTTTAATGTTTAGTGTTTGGGGTTTACGTTTAGGTTTTTATGTATATGTTTAGGATTTATGGTTTTAGGTTTAGGATTTAGAGTTTAGGGTTCTGGGACTAGGGTTTAGGATTAAGGGTTCTAGGATCAAGGTGTAGGGTTTTCGGTTGTTTAGGTTGGTTTAGGGTTTGGCCTTGAGGGTTGAGTGTTTAATGTTTAGGGTTTAAAGTTTGTAATTTAGGGTTTATGTTTTGGGTTTAGCGTTTAGAGTTTAGTGTTCAAGATTAAGTGTTTATTTTTTAGGGTTTAATGATTTGGGTTGACGGTTTGGGGTTTAGGGCTTAGGGTTTAAGTTTTAGGATTCAGGGATTAGAGGTTAGGGTTAAGAGTTTGGGGTTTAGGATTAAGAGTTTATTTTTTGGGATCAATGTTTAGGGTTAAGGGTTTAGGGTTTTACGGTTTATGGTATAGGATTTAGTTTTCGAGGTTTATTATGCATTCATGGTTTAAGATTTAGGGTTTACGGTTTACGGTTTACGGTTTAGGTTTTGGGTTTATGGTTTAAGATTCAGGGTTTAATGTTTAGGGTTGACGTTTTAGGGTATTGGGGTTTAGGGCTTCGTTTTTAGGGTTTATGGTTGTTTAGGGTTTGGCCTTCAGGGTTGAGAGTTTAGAGTTAAAGGTATGGGTTTAGGATTTAGATTCTAGAATTGAAAGTTTATGGTTTAGGGGTTAGGGTGTTAGCTTAATTGTTTAGTGTTTTTTATTTAGGATTCTTGGTTTAATGTTTACTATTTGGGGTTTACGTTTAGGTTTTTAAGTATAGGTTTATGATTTATGGTTTAAGGATTAGGATTTAGACTTTAGGGTTCACGGGCTAAGGCTTAGGATTCAGGATTCTAGGATCAAGGTGTAGGTTTTCAGGTTTTGGGCTTAGTGTTTATCATTTACGGTTTAGGTTTCAGTTATTAGGGTTTATGTTTTTTTTTTAAGGTTTAGGGTTTAGGGGTTCGTATGTAGGATTTATGGTTAATGGTTTAAGGTTAGGTTTAGGGTTTAGTATGTAGGGTTTAGGATTTATGGTTTTGGGTTTGGGGTTTGGTATGTATGGTTTAGTATTTATGGTTTAGGGTTTAGGATTTTGGGTTTCCAGTATGGGTTTACGATTAAGCGTTTAGGAATGAGGTTTTAAAGTTTGGAGTTTATGGTTTTAGTGTTTACGGTTGTTTAGATTGGTTTAGGGTTTTGCCTTGACGGTTGAGTGTTTACTGTTTAGGGTTTAAAGTGGGTGTTTTAGGGTTTATGTTTTGGGTTTAGGGTTTAAAGTTTAGTGTTCAAGATTAAGTGTTTATTTTTTTGTGTTTAATGTTTAGAGTTTAGGGTTTGGGGTTTAGGGCTTAGGATTTATGTTTTGGGGTTCAGGAATTAGAGGTTAGGGTTTAGAGTTTGGGGTTTAGGATTTAGGGTTTAGAGTTTAATGTTAGGGATTAAGAGTTTATTTTTGGGATCAACGTTTTGGGTTAAGGGTTTGGGGTTTAGGGCTTAGTTTTAAGGTTTATGGTATAGGATTTAGTTTTTCGAGTTTAGCGTTTAGTTATTAGAGTTTAAATTTCAGTCTTCAGGGTTGAGAGTTTAGAGTTAATGCTATGGGTTTAGGATTTTGATTCTAGAATTTAAAGTTTATGGTTTAGGGGTTAGTGTGTTTGCTTATTTGTTTAGTGTTTTTTATTTAGGATTCTTGGTTTAATGTTTACTATTTTGGGGTTTACGTTTAGGTTTTTAAGTATAGGTTTATGATTTATGGTTTAGGGTATAGGATTTGGGTTTTTCGGTATGGGTTTAGGTTTTAGCGTTTAGGATTGACGGTTTAAAGTTTGGGGTTTTGGGTTTTAGGCTTTACAGTTGTTTAGATTGGTTTAGGGTTTTGCCTTGACGATTGAGTGTTTAGTGTTTAGGGTTTAAAGTGTGTGTTTTAGGGTTTATGGGTTACGGTTTAGATTTAGGGTTTTGGGTTTAAGATTTAAGGTTTAGGGTTTATTTTTTAGAGTTTAGAGGTGAGGGTTTCGGATTTAGGGTTTAGGGTTTACGGATTAGCTTTTAAGGTTTTATGGTTTCGGCTTTAAGGCTTAGGGTGTAGGGTTTAGGGTTTAGTGATTAGGGTTTAATGTTTTGGGTTTAGGGTTTGGGATTTAGGGCTTAGGGTTTAAGTTTTAGGGTTTAGGGATTAGAGGTTAGGGTTTAGAGTTTGGGGTTTAGGATTTAGGATTTATAGTTTAATGTTCTTGATGAAGAGTTTATTTTTTGGGATCAACATTTTGGATTAAGGGTTTAGGGTTTAGGGCTTAGTTTTACGGTTTATGGTATAGGATTTAGTTTTTGGGGTTTATTATTCATGGTTTAAGATTTAGGGTTTAGGGTTTACGGTTTAGGTTTTAGTTTTAGGGTTTAAGATTTAGGGTTTAGGGTTTAGGGTATTGGGGTTAAGGTATTAGGATTTAGGGTTTAGGGCTTCTTTTTTAGGGTTTATGGTTATTTAGATTTTTTTAGGATTTATGGTTTAGGTTTTAGTTCTAAGTCCTTAAGGTTTATGGTTTGGCCTTCAGGGTTGAGAGTTTAGAGTTAATGGTATAGGTTTTGAATTTAGATTCTAGAATTTAAAGTTTAGGGTTTATGGTTTAGGGTTTAGGGGTTAGGGTGTTAGCTTAATTGTGTACTGTTTTTAATTTAGGATGCTTGGTTTAATGTTTACTATTTGGGGTTTACGTTTAGGTTTTTAAGTATAGGTTTATGATTTATGGTTTAAGGATTAGGATTTAGAGTTTCGGGTTCATGGTCTAAGGCTTAGGATTCAGGGTTCTAGGATTAAGGTGTAGGGTTTTGGGTTTTTGGGTTTACGGTTTTTTAGGTTGGTTTAGGGTTTTGCCATGACGGTTGAGTGTTTAGTGTTTAGGGTTTAAAGTGTGTGCTTTAGGGTTTATGTTTTGGGTTGAGGGTTTAGAGTTTAGTGTTCAAGATTAAGTGTTTATTTTTTTGGGTTTAATGTTTTGGGTTTAGGGTTTTGGGTTTAGGGCTTAGGATTTACTTTTTAGGGTTCAAGGATTAGAAGTTAGGGTTTTGAGTTTAGGGTTTAGGATTTTGGGTGTAGAGTTTAATGTTTAGGATTAAGAGTTTATTTGTTAGGATCATCGTTTTGGGTTAAGGGTTTAGGGTTTAGGGCTCAGTTTTAGGGTTTATGGTATAGGATTTAGTTTTTTGGGGTTTAGCTTTTAGTTATTAGAGTTTAAAGTTTTGTCTTCAGGGTTGAGAGTTTAGAGTTAATGATATGGGTTTAGGATTTAGATTCTAGAATTTAAAGTTTATGGTTTAGGGGTTAGGGTGTTAGCTTAATTGTTTAGTGTTTTTTATTTACCATTCTTTGTTTAATGTTTACTATTTGGTGTTTACGTTTAGGTTTTTATGTATAGGTTTATGATTTATGGTTTTTACGATTAGGATTTATAGCTTAAGGATCACGGTCTAGGGCTTAGGATTCAGGGTTCTAGGATCAAGGTGTATGGTTTTGGGTTTTGGGCTTAGTATTTATCATTTGCGGTTAAGCTTTTAGTTATTAGGGTTTATATTTTTTGTTTAAGGTTTAGGGTTAAGGGTTTCGTATGTAGGGTTTATGGTTAATGGTTTAAGGTTAGGTTTAGGGTTTAGTATCTAGGTTTAGGATTTATTGTTTTGGGTTTAGGGTTTGGTATGTAGGGTTTAGGATTTATGGTTTAGGGTTTAAGATTTGGGGTTGCCAGTATGGGTTTAGGATTTTGCGTTTAGGATTGAGGGTTTAAAGTTTGGGGTTTAGGGTTTTAGGGTTTACGGTTGTTCAGGTTGGTTTAGGGTTTTGCCTTGAGGGTTGAGTGTTTAGTGTTTAGGGTTTACAGTGTGTGTTTTAGAGTTTGTGTTTTGGGTTTAGGGTTTCGAGTTTAGTGTTCAAGATTAAGTGTTTATTTTTTATGGTTTAATGTTTTGGTTTACGGTTTGGGGTTTTTTATGTTTTAGGGTTTAGGGATTAGAGGTTAGGGTTTAGAGTTTGGGGTTTAGGATTTAGGATTTAGAGTTTAATGTTCAGGATTTAGAGTTTATTTTTTGGGATCAACGTTTTGGGTTAAGGGTTTAGGGTTTAGGGCTTAGTTTTTCAGTTTATTGTATAGGATTTAGTTGTTGGGGTTTAGTGTTTAGTTATTAGAGTTTAGGGTTTAGGGCTTAGTTTTAGGGTTTATGGTATAGGATTTAGTTTTTTGGGTTTAGCGTTTAGTTATTAGAGTTTAGGGTTTAGGGTATAACATTTAAGGTTTAAAGTTTATTATTCATGGTTTAAGATTTAGGGTTTAGGGTTTACGGTTGTTTAGGGTGGTTTAGGGTTTGGCCTTGAGGGTTGAGTGTTTAATGTTTAGGGTTTAAAGTTTGTGTTTTAGGGTTTATGTTTTGGGTTTAGGGTTTAGAGTTTATTGTTCTAGATTAAGTGTTTATTTTTTAGTGTTTTATGTTTTGGTTTACGGTTTGGGGTTTAGGGCTTAGGGTCTAAGTATTAGGGTTCAGGGATTAGAGGTTAGGGTTAAGAGTTTTGGGTTTAGGATTTAGAGTTTAATGTTCAGGATTAAGAGTTTAATTTTTGGGATCAACGTTTTGGGTTAAGGGTTTAGGGTTTAGGTCTTAGTTTTACTGTTTTTAAGTATAGGTTTATGATTTATGGTTTAAGGATTATGATTTAGAGTTTAGGGTTCACGGTCTAGGGCTTAGGATTCAGGGTTATAGGATCAAGGTGTAGGGTTTTGGGTTTTGGGGTTTTTAGGCATAGTTTTTAGTCCATAATGTTTAGGGTTTGGCCTTGAGGGTTGAGGGTTTAGGGTTTACGGTAAGGATTTAGGATTACAAGTAAAGGGGTTTAGGGTTTATGGTTTAGGTTTTGGGTTTAGGATTTAGGATTTAGGTTTTAGGGTTTACGGCTTAGGGTGTAGGGTTTAGGGTTTATGGGTTAGGGTTTAGGGTATCGGTCTTAGGTTTTAGGCCTTCAGGTTTAGGGTTGAAGGTTTAGAGTTTAGTATTCGGAGATTAGGGTTTATGGCTTAGGGTTTTGGGTTTATTGTTCAAGGGTTATGGTTTTGGATTAATTGTTTAGTGTTTTTTACTTAGGTTTCATGGTTTAATGTTTACTGTTTGGGGTTTACGTTTAGGCTTTTATGTATGGGTTTAGGATTTATGGTTTTAGGTTTAGGATTTAGAGTTTAGGGTTTAGGATTAAGGGTTCTAGGATCAAGGTGTAAGGTTTTCGGTTTTAGGTTTTGTGTTTATCATTTAAGGTTAAGGTTTTAGTTATTAGGGTTAATTTTTTTGGTTTAGGGTTTAGGGTTTAATGTTTTGTGTGTAGTGTTTATGGTTTATGGTTTAAGGTTAAGGTTTAGGTTTTGGGGTTTATGGTGGTTTAGAGTGTTTTAGGATTTAAGGTTTAGGTTTTAGTTTTTAGTCCTTAAGCTTTAGAGTTAACGGTATTGGTTTAGGATTTATCATTTAGGGTTGAGGGTTTAAGGTTTGGGGTTTATGGTTTTAGGGTTTACGGTTTTTTAGGATGGTTTAGGGTTTGGCCTTGAGGGTTGAGTGTTTAATGTTTAGTGTTTAAATTATGTGTTTTAGGGTTTATTTTTTGGGTTTAGGGTTTAGAGTTTAGTGTTCAAGATTAAGTGTTTATTTTTTACGGTTAAATATTTTGGGTTTACGGTTTGGGGTTTAGGGCTTAAGATTTAAGTTTTAGGGTTCAAGGATTAGAGGTTATGGTTAAGAGTTTGGGGTTTAGGATTTAGGATTTAGAGTTTAATGTTTAGGATTAGGAGTTTATTTTTTGGGATCAACTTTTTTGGTTAAGGGTTTAGGGTTTAGGGCTTAGTTTTACAATTTATGGTATAGGATTTAGTTTTTGGGGTTTAGCGTTTAGTTATTAGAGTTTAGGGTTCAGGGTATAACGTTTAAGGTTTCATGTTTTGGGGTTTATTACTTATGGTTTAAGATTTAGGGTTTAGGTTTAGGTTTTTAAGTATAGGTTTAAGATTTAGGGTTTATGGTTTATATTTTAGGTTTAGAGGTTAGGGTTTTGATTTAGGGTTTACGGTTTATGGATTAGCTTTTAAGGTTTTATGGTTTAGGCTTTAAGGTTTAGGGTGTAGGGTTTAGGATTTAGCGATTAGGGTTTCGGTCTTAGAAATTAGGCTTTAAGGTATAATATTTAGGGTATAGGATTTGATTTTTAGGGTTTACGATTTTGGGTTTAGCGTTTACGACTTTGGTTGTAGGGTGTAGGGTTTAGGGGTTAGTGTTTAGGGTTTTGGTCTTAGGGTTTAGTCATTAAGGTTTAGGGTTGAAGGGTTAGGGTGTAGTGTTCAGGGATTAGGCTTTACGTTTTAGGGTTTGGTGTTTATTGTTTGGGTTTTTAGGCTAAGTTTTTAGTCCATAATGTTTAGGGTCTGGCCTTGAGGGTTGAGGTTTAGGGTTTACGGTATGGATTTAGGATTATAGGTAAAGGGGTTTAGGGTTTACGGTTTAGGTTTTGGGTTTAGGATTTAGTATTTAGGTTTTAGGGTTTACGGCTTAGTGTTTAGGGTTTAGGGTTTAGGGGTTAGTGTTTAGGGTATCGGTCTTAGGTTTTAGGCTTTAAGGTTTAGGGTTGAAGGTTTAGGGTTTAGTATTCAGGGTTTAGTGTTTAATGTTTTGGTTTTAAAGTTTGTGTTTAAGGGTTTATGTTTTGGGTTTAGGGTTTAAGTTTTAGGGTTCAGGGATTAGAGGTTAGGGTTTAGAGTTTGGGGTTTAGGATTTAGGAAATAGAGTTTAATGTTCAGGATTAAGAGTTTTGTTTTTGGGATTAATGTTTTGGGTTAAGAGTTTAGGGTTTAGGACTTAGTTTTATGGTTTATGGTATAGGATTTAGTTTTTGGGGTTTATTATTCATTCATGGTTTAAGATTTAGGGTTTAGGGTTTACAATTTAGGTTTTGGGTCGAGGGTTTAAAATTTTGGGTGTAAGGTTTAGGGTTTACGGTTTAGGGTATTGGGGTTTAGGTATTAGGGTTTAGGGTTTCGGGCATCGTTTTTAGGGTTTATGGTTGTTTAGATTTTTTTAAGATTTATAGTTTAGGTTTTAGTTTTTAGTCCTTAAACTTTTGGGTTTGGCCTTCAGGGTTGAGAGTTTAGAGTGAATGGTATGGGTTTAGGATTTAGATTCAAGAATTTAAAGTTTATGGTTTAGGGGTTAGGGTGTTAGCTTAATTGTTTAGTGTTTTTGATTTAGGATTCTTGGTGGAATCATTACTATTTGGGGTTTACGTTTAGGTTTTTAAGTATAGGTTTATGATATATGGTTCAGGGATTAGGATTTAGAGTTTAGGGTTCACGGTCTAGGGCTTTGGATTCAGGGTTCTAGGATCAAGGTGTAGGGTTTTGTGTTTTTGGCTTAGTGTTTATCATTTACGGTTAAGGTTTCAGTTATTAGGGTTTATGTTTTTTGTTTAAGGTTTAGAGTTTAGGGTTTAGTATGTAGGGTTTATGGTTAATGGTTTAAGGTTAGGTTTAGGGTTTAGAATGTAACGTTTAGGATTTATTGTTTTGGGTTTAGGGTTTGGTATGTAGGGTGTAGGATTTATGGTTTAGGGTTTAGGATTTGGGGTTTCCGGTATGGGTTTAGGATTTTGCATTTAGGATTGAGGGTTTAAAGTTTGGGGTTTAGGGTTTTAAGGTTTACTGTTGTTTAGGTTCGTTTAGGGTTTTGCCTTGACGGTTGAGTGTTTAGTGTTTAGGGTGTAAAGTGTGTGTTTTAGGGTTTATGTATTGGGTTTAGGGTTTAGTATGTAGGGTTTATGGTTATCGGTTTAAGGTTAGGTTTAGGGTTTAGTATGTAACGTTTAGGATTTATTGTTTTGGGTTTAGGGTTTGGTATGTAGGGTTTAGGATTTATGGTTTAGGGTATAGGATTTGGGGTTTCCGGTATGGGTTTAGGATTTTGCGTTTAGGATTGAAGGTTTAAAGTTTGGGGTTTAGGGTTTTAGGGTTTACTGTTGCTTAGGTTTGTTTAGGGTTTTGCCTTGAGGGTTGAGTGTTTAGTGTTTAGGGTGTAAAGTGTGTGTTTTAGGGTTTATGTTTTGGGTTTAGGGTTTCGAGTTTAGTGTTCAAGATTAAGTGTTTATTTTTTTGGGTTTAATGTTTTGGGTTTAGGGTTTGGGGTTTAGGGCTTAGGATTTAAGTTTTAGGGTTCAAGGATTAGAGGTTAGGGTTTAGGGTATAACGTTTAAGGTTTAAAGTTCGGAGTTTATTATTCATGGTTTAAGATTTAGAGTTTAGGTTTTACGGTTGTTTAGGGTGGTTTAGGGTTTGGCATTGAGGGTTGAGTGTTTAATGTTGAGGGTTTAAAGTTTATGTTTTGGGTTTATGGTTTGGGTTTAGGGGTTAGAGTTTAGAGTTCAAGATTAAGTGTTTATTTTTTAAGGTTTAATGTTTTGGGTTTACGGTTTGGGGTTTAGGGCTTAGGGTTTAAGTTTTAGGGTTCAGGGATTAGAGGTTACGGTTTAGAGTTTGGGGTTTAGGATTTAGGATTTAGAGTTTAATGTTCAGGATTAAGAGTTTATTTTTTGGGATCAACGTTTTGGGTTAAGGGTTTAGGGTTTAGGGCTTAGTTTTACGGTTTATTGTATAGGATTTAGTTTTTGGGGTTTATTATTCATTCATGATTTAAGATTTTGGGTTTAGGGTTTACGGTTTAGGTTTTGGGGTTAGGGTTTAAGATTTAGGGTTTAAAGTTTAGGGTTTACAGTTTAGGGCATTGGGGTTTAGGTATTAGGGTTTAGGGTTTAGGGCTTCGTTTTTAGGGTTTATGGTTGTTTAAATTTTTTTAGGATTTATAGTTTCGGTTTTAGTTTTTAGTCCTTAAAGTTTTGGGTTTGGCTTTCAGGGTTGAGAGTTTAGAAGTAATGGTATGGGTTTAGGATTTAGATTCTAGAATTTAAAGTTTATGGTTTAGGGGTTAAGGTGTTAACTTAATTGTTTAGTATTTTTGATTTAGGATTCTTGGTTTACTGTTTACTATTTGGGGTTTACATTTAGGTTTTTAGGTATAGGTTTATGATTTATGGTTTTTAGGATTAGGATTTATAGCTTAAGGATCACGGTCTAGGGCTTAGGATTCAGGGTTCTAGGATCAGGGTGTATGGTTTTGGGTTTTGGGCTTAGTGTTTATCATTTGCGGTTAAGCTTTCAGTTATTAGGGTTTATGTTTTTTGTGTAAGGTTTAGGGTTCAGGGTTTCGTATGTAGGGTTTATGGTTAATGGTTTAAGGTTAGGTATAGGGTTTAGTATCTAAGGTTTATAATTTATTGTTTTGGGTTTAGGGTTTGGTATGTAGGGTTTAGGATTTATGGTTTAGGGTTTAGGATTTGGGGTTTCCGGTATGGGTTTAGGATTTTGCGTTTAGGATTGAGGGTTTAAAGTTCGGGGTTTAGGGTTTTAGGGTTTACGGTTGTTTAGGTTGGTTTAGGGTTTTGCCTTGAGGGTTGAGTGTTTAGTGTTTAGGGTTTACAGTGTGTGTTTTAGAGTTTGTGTTTTGGGTTTAGGGTTTCAAGTTTAGTGTTCAAGATTAAGTGTTTATTTTTTAGGGTATAATGTTTTGGTTTACGGTTTGGGGTTTTTTAAGTTTTAGGGTTTAGGGATTAGAGGTTAGGGTTTAGAGTTTGGGGTTTAGGATTTCGGATTTAGAGTTTAATGTTCAGGATTAAAAGTTTATTTTTTGGGATCAACGTTTTGGGTTAAGGGTTTAGGGTTTAGGGCTTAGTTTTACGGTTTATTGTATAGGATTTAATTGTTGGGGTTTAGCGTTTAGTTATTAGAGTTTAGGGTTTAGGGCTTAGTTTTAGGGTTTATGGTATAGGATTTAACTTTTTGGGTTTAGTGTTTAGTTATTAGAGTTTAGGGTTTAGGGTATAACGTTTAAGGTTTAAAGTTTATTATTCATGGTTTAAGATTTAGGGTTTAGGGTTTACGGTTGTTTAGGGTGGTTTAGGGTTTGGTCTTGATGGTTGAGTGTTTAATGTTTAGGGTTTAAAGTTTGTGTTTTAGGGTTTATGTTTTGGGTTTAGGGTTTAGAGTTTATTGTTCTAGATTAAGTGTTTATTTTTTAGTGTTTAATGTTTTGGGTTTACGGTTTGGGGTTTAGGGCTTAGGGTCAAAGTATTAGGGTTCTGGGATTAGAGGTTAGGGTTAAGAGTTTTGGGTTTAGGATTTAGAGTTTAATGTTCAGGATTAAGAGTTTATTTTTTGGGATCAACGTTTTGGGTTAAGGGTTTAGGGTTTAGGTCTTAGTTTTACTGTTTTTAAGTATAGGTTTATGATTTATGGTTTAAGGATTATGATTTAGAGTTTAGGGTTCACGGTCTAGGGCTTAGGATTCAGGGTTCTAGGATCAAGGTGTAGGGTTTTGGGTTTTGGGCTTAGTGTTTATGGTATAGGATTTAACTTTTTGGGTTTAGCGTTTAGTTATTAGAGTTTAGGGTTTAGGGTATAACGTTTAAGGTTTAAAGTTTATTATTCATGGTTTAAGATTTAGGGTTTAGGGTTTACGGTTGTTTAGGGTGGTTTAGGGTTTGGTCTTGATGGTTGAGTGTTTAATGTTTAGGGTTTAAATTTTGTGTTTTAGGGTTTATGTTTTGGGTTTACGGTTTAAAGTTTATTGTTCTAGATTAAGTGTTTATTTTTTAGTGTTTAATGTTTTGGGTTTACGGTTTGGGGTTTAGGGCTTAGGGTCAAAGTATTAGGGTTCTGGGATTAGAGGTTAGGGTTAAGAGTTTTGGGTTTAGGATTTAGAGTTTAATGTTCAGGATTAAGAGTTTATTTTTTGGGATCAACGTTTTGGGTTAAGGGTTTAGGGTTTAGGTCTTAGTTTTACTGTTTTTAAGTATAGGTTTATGATTTATGGTTTAAGGATTATGATTTAGAGTTTAGGGTTCACGGTCTAGGGCTTAGGATTCAGGGTTCTAGGATTAAGGTGTAGGGTTTTGGGTTTTGGGCTTAGTGTTTATCATTTACGGTTAAGGTTTCAGTTAATAGGGTTTTTGTTTTTTGTTTAAGGTTTAGGGTTTACGGTTTCGTATGTAGGATTTATGGTTAATGGTTTAAGGTTAGGTTTAGGGTTTAGTATGTAGGGTTTAGGATCATGGTTTAGGGTTTAGGGTTTGATATGTAGGGTTTAGGATTTATGGTTTAGGGTTTAGTATTTGGGGTTTCCGGTATGGGTTTAGGATTTAGCGTTTAGGATTGAGGGTTTAAAGTTTGGGGTTTAGGGTTTAGGGTTTATGGTTGTTTAGGTTGGTTTAGGGTTTTGCCTTGATGGTTGAGTGTTTAGTGTTTAGGGTTTCAAGTGTGTGTTTTGGATTTAGGGTTTAGAGTTTAGTGTTCAAGATGAAGTGTTTCTTTTTTTGGGTTTAATGTTTTGGGTTTAAGGTTTTGGGTTTAGGGCTTAGGATTTAAGTTTTAGGGTTCAAGGATTAGAGGTTAGGGTTTAGAGTTATGGGTTTTGGATTTAGGATTTAGAGTTTAATTTTCAGGATTAAGAGTTTATTTTTTGGGATCAACGGTTTGGGTTAAGGGTTTAGGGTTGAGGTCTTACTTTTACTGTTTTTAAGTATAGGTTTATGATTTATGGTTTAAGGATTATGATTTAGAGTTTAGGGTTCACGGTCTAGGGCTTAGGATTCAGGGTTATAGGATCAAGGTGTAGGGTTTTGGGTTTTGGTCTTAATGTTTATAATTTACTGTTAAATTTTCAAGTATTAGTTTAAGGTTTAGGGTTTAGGGTTTAGTATGTAGGGTTTATGGTTAATGGTTTAAGGTTAGGTTTAGGGTTTAGTATGTATGGTTTAGGATTTTTGGTTTAGGGTTTAGGGTTTGGTATGTAGGGTTTAGGATTTATAGTTTAGGGTTTAGGATTTGGGGTTTCCGGTATGGGTTTAGGATTTAGCGTTTAGGATTGAGGATTTAAAGTTTGGAGTTTAAGGTTTTAGGGTTTACGGTTGTTTAGGTTGGTTTTTGGTTTTGCCTTGATGGTTGAATGTTTAGTGTTTAGTGTTTAAAGTGTGTGTTTTAGGGTTTATGTTTTGGGTTTAGGGTTTAGATTTTAGTGTTCAAGATGAAGTGTTTATTTTTTGGGTTTAATGTTTTGGGTTTTTAGGTTTGGGGTTTAGGGCTTACGATTTAAGTTTTAGGGTTCAAGGATTAGAGGTTAAGGTTTAGAGTTTTGGGTTTAGGATTTAGGGTTTAGAGTTTAATTTTCAGGATTAAGAGTTTATTTTTTTGGATCAACGTTTTGGGTTAAGGGTTTCGGGTTTAGGGCTTAGTTTTAGGGTTTATGGTATAGGATTTAGTTTTTGGGGTTTAGTGTTTAGTTATTAGAGTTTAGGGTTTAGGGTATAACGTTTTAGGTTTCATGTTTTGGGGTTTATTATTTATGGTTTGAGATTTAAGGTTTAGGGTTTTCTATTTGGGGTTTACGTTTAGGTTTTTAAGTATAGGTTTAATATTTAGGGTTTAGTGTTTATATTTTAGGGTTTAGAGGTTAGGGTTTAGGATTTAGGATTTAGCTTTTAAGATTTTATGGTTTAGGCTTTAAGACTTAGGGTGTAGGGTTTAGGGTTTAGTGATTAGGGTTTCGGTCTTTAAAATTAGGCTTTAAGGTATAGTATTTAGGGTATAGGATTTGGTTTTAGGGTTTTGGATTTAGGGTTTAGCGTTTACGACTTTGGTTGTAGGGTGTAGGGTTTAGGGGTTAGTGTTTAAGGTTTTGGTCTTAGGGTTTAGGCATTAAGGTTTAGGGTTTAGTGTTCAGGGATTAGGCTTTACGGTTTAGGGTTTGGTATTTATTGTTTAGGGTTTTTAGGCTTAGTTTTTTGTCCATAATGTTTAGGGTCTGGCCTTGAAGGTTGAGGGTTTAGGGTTTATGCTATGGATTTAGGAATACAGTTAAAGGGCTTTAGGGTTTATTGTTTAGGTTTTGGGTTTAGGATTTAGGATATAGTTTTTAGGGTTTACGGCTTAGGATGTAGGGTTTAGGGTTTAGGGGTTAGTGTTTAGGGTATCAGTCTTAGGTATTAGGCTTTATGGTTTAGGGTTAAAGGTTTAGAGTTTAGTATTCAGAGATTAGGGTTTATGGTTTATGGTTTTCGGTTTATGGTTCAAGGGTTATGGTTTTGGATTAATTGTATAGTGTTTTACTTAGGTTTCATGGTTTAATGTTTAGTGTTTGGGGTTTACGTTTAGGTTTTTATGTATATGTTTAGGATTTATGGTTTTAGGTTTAGGATTTAGAGTTTAGGGTTCTGGGTCTAGGGTTTAGGATTAAGGGTTCTAGGATCAAGGTGTAGGGTTTTCGGTTGTTTAGGTTGGTTTAGGGTGTGGCCTTGAGGGTTGAGTGTTTAATGTTTAGGGTTTAAAGTTTGTGTTTTAGGGTTTATGTTTTGGGTTTAATGTTTGTGTTTAGAGTTTAGTGTTCAAGATTTAGTGTTTATTTTTTAGGGTTTAATGATTTGGGTTGACGGTTTGGGGTTTAGGGCTTAGGGTTTAAGTTTTAGGATTCACGGATTAGAGGTTAGGGTTAATAGTTTGGGGTTTAGGATTAAGAGTTTATTTTTTGGGATCAACGTTTAGGGTTAAGGGTTTAGGGTTTTACGGTTTATGGTATAGGATTTAGTTTTCGAGGTTTATTATGCATTCATGGTTTAAGATTTAGGGTTTACGGTTTACGGTTTAGGTATTGGGTTTACGGTTTAAGATTCAGGGTTTAATTTTTAGGGTTAACGTTTTAGGGTATTGGGGTTTAGGGCTTCGTTTTTAGGGTTTATGGTTGTTTAGGGTTTGGCCTTCAGGGTTGCGAGTTTAGAGTTAAAGGGATGGGTTTAGGATTTAGATTCTAGAATTTAAAGTTTATGGTTTAGGGGTTAGGGTGTTAGCTTAATTGTTTAGTGTTTTTTATTTAGGATTCTTGGTTTAATGTTTACTATTTGGGGTTTACGTTTAGGTTTTTAAGTATAGGTTTATGATTTATGGTTTAAGGATTAGGATTTAGACTTTAGGGTTCACGGTCTAAGGCTTAGGATTCAGGATTCTAGGATCTAGGTGTAGGGTATCAGGTTTTGGGCTTAGTGTTTATCATTTACGGTTAAGGTTTCAGTTATTAGGGTTTATGTTTTTTTTTTAAGGTTTAGGGTTTAGGGGTTAGTATGTAGGATTTATGGTTAATGGTTTAAGGTTAGGTTTAGGGTTTAGTATGTAGGGTTTAGGATTTATGGTTTTGGGTTTGGGGTTTGGTATGTATGGTTTAGTATTTATGGTTTAGGGTTTAGGATTTTGGGTTTCCAGTATGGGTTTACGATTTAGCGTTTAGGAAATGAGGTTTTAAAGTTTGGAGTTTATGGTTTTAGGGTTTACGGTTGTTTAGATTGGTTTAGGGTTTTGCCTTGACGGTTGAGTATTTACTGTTTAGGGTTTAAAGTGGGTGTTTTAGGATTTATGTTTTGGGTTTAGGGTTAAAAGTTTAGTGTTCAAGATTAAGTGTTTATTTTTTTTGGGTTTAATGTTTAGGGTTTAGGGTTTGGCGTTTAGGGCTTAGGATTTATGTTTTGGGGTTCAGGAATTAGAGGTTACGGTATAGAGTTTGGGGTTTAGGATTTAGGGTTTAGAGTTTAATGTTAGGGATTAAGAGTTTATTTTTTGGGATCAACATTTTGGGTTAAGGGTTTGGGGTTTAGGGCTTAGTTTTAGGGTTTATGGTATAGGATTTAGTTTTTGGGGTTTAGCGTTTAGTTATTAGAGTTTAAATTTCAGTCTTCAGGGTTGAGAGTTTAGAGTTAATGCTATGGGTTTAGGATTTTGATTCTAGAATTTAAAGTTTATGGTTTAGGGGTTAGTGTGTTTGCTTATTTTTTTAGTGTTTTTTATTTAGGAATCTTGGTTTAATGTTTACTATTTGGGGTTTACGGTTAGCTTTTTAAGTATAGGTTTATGATTTATGGTTTAAGGATTAAGATTTATATTTTGGGGTTCACGGTCTAAGGCTTAGGATTCAGGGTTCTTGGATCAAGGTGTAGGGTTTTGGGTTTTGGGCTTAGTGTTTATCATTTACGGTTAAGGTTTCAGTTATTAGGGTTTTTGTTTTTTGTTTAAGGTTTAGGGTTTACGGTTTCGTATGTAGGATTTATGGTTAATGGTTTAAGGTTAGGTTTAGGGTTTAGTATGTAGGGTTTAGGATTTATGGTTTAGGGTTTAGGGTTTGATATGTAGGGTTTAGGATTTATGGTTTAGGGTTTAGTATTTGGGGTTTCCGGTATGGGTTTAGGATTTAGCGTTTAGGATTGAGGGTTTAAAGTTTGGGGTTTAGGGTTTTAGGGTTTATGGTTGTTTAGGTTGGTTTAGGGTTTTGCCTTGATGGTTGAGTGTTAAGTGTTTAGGGTTTCAAGTGTGTGTTTTAGGGTTTATGTTTTGGATTTAAGGTTTAGAGTTTAGTGTTCAAGATGAGGTGTTTCTTTTTTTGGGTTTAATGATTTGGGTTTTTAGGTTTGGGGTTTAGGGCTTACGATTTAAGTTTTAGGGTTCAAGGATTAGAGGTTAAGGTTTAGAGTTTTGGGTTTAAGATTTAAGGTTTAGGGTTTATTTTTTAGAGTTTAGAGGTGAGGGTTTCGGATTTAGGGTTTAGGGTTTACAGATTAGCTTTTAAGGTTTTATGGTTTCGGCTTTAAGGCTTAGGGTGTAGGGTTTAGGGTTTAGGGATTATGGTTTCGGTCTTTAAAATTAGGCTTTAAGGTATAGTATTTAGGGTATAGATTTGGTGTTTAGGGTTTAAGATTTAAGGTTTAGCGTTTACGACGTAGGTTGTAGGGTGTAGGGTTTAGGGGTTAATGTTTAGGATTTTGTTCTTAGGGTTTAGGCATTAAGGTTTAGGGTTGAAGGTTTAGGGTGTAGTGTTCAGGGATTAGGCTTTACGGTTTAGGGTTTGGTGTTGATTGTATGGGGTTTTTAGGCTTAGTTTTTAGTCCATAATGTTTAGCGTATGGCCTTTAGGGTTGAGGGTTTAGGGTTTATGGTATAGATTTAAGATTACAAGTAAAGGGGTTTAGGGTTTATGGTTTAGGTTTTGGGTTTAGGATTTAGGATTTAGGTTTTAGGGTTTACGCATTAGTGTGTAGGGTTTAGGGGGTAGGGGTTAAGGGTTAGTATTTAGGGTATCGCTCTTTGGTTTTAGGCTTAAGGGTTCTAGGATCAAGGTGTAGGGTTTTCGGTTTTAGGTTTAGTGTTTATCATTTACGATTAAGGTTTTAGTTATTAGGGTTAATTTTTTTGGTTTAGGGTTTAGGGTTTAGGGTTTTGTGTGTAGTATTTATGGTTTATGGTTTAAGGTTAAGGTTTAGGTTTTGGGGTTTATGGTTGTTTAGAGTGTTTTAGAATTTATGGTTTAGAATTTAGTTTTTAGTCCTTAAGGTTTAGAGTTTGGCCTTCAGGGTTGAGTGTTTAGAGTTAACGATATTGGTTTAGGATTTATCATTTAGGGTTGAGGGTTTAAGGTTTGGGGTTTATAGTTTTAGGGTTTACGGTTATTTAGGGTTTTTAAGGATTGTTTAGGGTTTGGCCTTGAGGGTTGAGTGTTTAATGTTTAGGGTGTAAAGTTTGTATTTTAGGGTTTATGTTTTGGGTTTAGGGTTTAGAGTTTAGTGTTCAAGATTAAGTGTTTATTTTTTAGGGTTTAATGTTTTGGGTTTAGGGTTTGGGATTTAGGGCTTAGGGTTTAAGTTTTAGGTTTAGGGATTAGAGGTTAGGGTTTAGAGTTTGGGGTTTAGGATTTAGGATTTATAGTTTAATGTTCTTGATTAAGAGTTTATTTTTTGGGATCAACATTTTGGATTAAGGGTTTAGGGTTTAGGGCTTAGTTTTACGGTTTATGGTATAGATTTAGTTTTTGGGGTTTATTATTCATGGTTTAAGATTTAGGGTTTAGGGTTTACGGTTTAGGTTTTTGTTTTAGGGTTTAAGATTTAGGGTTTAGGGTTTAGGGTATTGGGGTTTAGGTATTAGGATTTAGGGTTTAGGGCTTCTTTGTTAGGGTTTATGGTTATTTAGATTTTTTTAGGATTTATGGTTTAGGTTTTAGTTCTAAGTCCTTAAGGTTTATGGTTTGGCCTTCAGGGTTGAGAGTTTAGAGTTAATGGTATAGGTTTTGAATTTAGATTCTAGAATTTAAAGTTTAGGGTTTAGGGGTTAGGGTTTACAGTTGTTTAGGTTGGTTTAGGGTTTTGCCATGACGGTTGAGTGTTTAGTGTTTAGGGTTTAAAGTGTGTGCTTTAGGGTTTATGTTTTGGGTTGAGGGTTTAGAGTTTAGTGTTCAAGATTAAGTGTTTATTTTTTTGGGTTTAATGTTTTGGGTTTAGGGTTTTGGGTTTAGGGCTTTGGATTTACGTTTTAGGGTTCAAGGATTAGAGGTTAGGGTTTTGAGTTTTGGGTTTAGGATTTTGGGTGTAGAGTTTAATGTTAGGGATTAAGAGTTTATTTTTTAGGATCATCGTTTTGGGTTAAGGGTTTAGGGTTTAGGGCTTAGTTTTAGGGTTTATGGTATAGGATTTAGTTTTTGGGGTTTAGCGTTTAGTTATTAGAGTTTAAAGTTTTGTCTTCAGGGTTGAGAGTTTAGAGTTAATGATATGGGTTTAGGATTTAGATTCTAGAATTTAAAGTTTATGGTTTAGGGGTTAGGGTGTTAGCTTAATTGTTTAGTGTTTTTTATTTAGCATTCTTGGTTTAATGTTTACTATTTGGTGTTTACGTTTAGGTTTTTAAGTATAGTTTTATGATTTATGGTTTAAGGATTAGGATTTAGAGTATAGGTTTCACGGTCTAAGGCTTAGGATTCTGGGTTCTAGGATTAAGGTGTATGGTTTTGGGTTTTTGGGTTTTTGGGTTTTTGGGTTTACGGTTGTTTAGGTTGGTTTAGGGTTTTGCCATGACGGTTGAGTGTTTAGTGTTTAGGGTTTAAAGTGTGTGTTTTAGGGTTTATGTTTTGGGTTTAGGGTTTAGAGTTTAGTGTTCAAGATTAAGTGTTTATTTTTTTGGGTTTAATGTTTTGGGTTTAGGGTTTTGGGTTTAGGGCTTAGGATTTAAGTGTTAGGGTTCAAGGATTAAAGGTTAGGGTTTAGAGTTTTGGGTTTAGAATTTAGGGTTTAGAGTTTAATGTTCAGGAATAAGAGTTTATTTTTTGGGATCAACATTTTGGGTTAAGGTTTTAGGGTTTAGGGCTTAGTTTTACGGTTTATGGTATAGGATTTAGTTTTTGGGGTTTAGGGTTTACTTATTAGAGTTTAAAGTTTAGTCTTCAGGGTTGAGAGTTTAGAGTTAATGGTATGGGTTTAGGATTTAGATTCTAGAATTTAAAGTTTATGGTTTAGGGGTTAGGGTGTTAGCTTAATTGTTTAGTGTTTTTTATTTAGGATTCTTGGTTTAATGTTTACTATTTGGGGTTTACGTTTAGGTTTTTAAGTATAGGTTTATGATTTATGGTTTAAGGATTAATATTTAGATTTTGGGGTTCACGGTCTAAGGCTTAGGATTCAGGGTTCTTGGATCAAGGTGTAGGGTTTTGGGTTTTGGGCTTAGTGTTTATCATTTACGGTTAAGGTTTCAATTATTAGGTTTTATGTTTTTTGTTTAAGGTTTAGGGTTTACGGTTTCGTATGGAGGATTTATGGTTAATGGTTTAAGGTTAGGTTTACGGTTTAGTATATAGGGTTTAGGATTTATCGTTTTGGGTTTGGGGTTTGGTATGTAGGGTTTAGGATTTATGGTTTAAGGTTTAGGATTTGGGGATTTCGGTATGGGTTTAGGATTTAGCGTTTAGGATTGACGGTTTAAAGTTTGGGGTTTAGGGTTTTAGGCTTTACAGTTGTTTAGATTTGTTTAGGGTTTTGCCTTGACGGTTGAGTGTTTAATGTTTAGGGTTTAAAGTGTGTGTTTTAGGGTTTATGTTTTGGGTTTAGGGTTTAAAGTTTAGTGTTCAAGATTAAGTGTTTATTTTTTTTGGTTTAATGTTTTGGGTTTAAGGTTTGGAGTTTAGGGCTTAGGATTTAAGTTTTGGGGTTTAGTGATTAAAGGTTAGGGTTTAGAGTTTGGGGTTTAGGATTTAGGGTTTAGAGTTTAATGTTCAGGATTAAGAGTTTATTTTTTGGGATCAACGTTTTGGGTTAAAGGTTTAGGGTTTAGGGCTTAGTTTTAGGGTTTATGGTATAGGATTTAGTTTTTGGGTTTTAGCATTTAGTTATTAGAGTTTAGGGTTTAGTACTTAGTTTTAGGGTTTATAGTATAGGATTTAATTTTTGGAGTTTAGCGTTTAGTTATTAGAGTTTAGGGTTTAGGGTATAACGTTTAAGGTTTAAAGTTTGGAGTTTATTATTCATGGTTTAAGATTAAGGTTTAGGGTTTGGCCCTGAGGGTTGAGTGTTTAGTGTTTAGGGTTTAAAGTGTGTGTACTAGGGTTTATGTTTTGGGTTTAGGGTTTAGAGTTCAGTGTTCAAGATTAAGTGTTGATTTTTTGGGTTTAATGTTTTGGGCTTAGGGTTTGGGGTTTAGGGCATAGGATTTAAGTTTTAGGGTTCAAGGATTAGAGGTTAGCATTTAGAGTTTGGGGTTAAGGATTTAAGGTTAAGAGTTTAATGTTCATGACTAAGAGTTTATTTTTTGGGATCAACGTTTTGGGTTAAGGGTTGAGGGTTTAGGGCTTAGTTTTAGGGTTTATGGTATAGGATTTAGTTTTTGGGGTTTAGTGTTTAGTTATTAGAGTTTAGGGTTTAGGGTATAACGTTTAAGGTTTTATGTTTAGGGGTTATGGTTTAGTATTTAAGGTTTAGCGTTTACGACTTTTGTCGTAGGGTCTAGGGTTTCGGGGTTAGTGTTTAGGGGTTTGGTCTTAGGGTTTAGGCATTAAGGTTTTGGGTTAAAGGTTTAGGGTGTAGTGTTCAGGGATTAGGCTTTACGGTTTAGGGTTTGGTTTTTATTGTTTGGGGTTTTTAGGCTTAGTTTTTAGTCCATAATGTTTAGGGTATGGCCTTTAGGGTTGAGGGTTTAGGGTTTAGGGTATAAATTTAAGATTACAAGTAAAGGGGTTTAGGGTTTATGGTTTAGGTTTTGGGTTTAGGATTTAGGATTTAGGATTTAGGTTTTAGGGTTTATACATTAGGGTGTAGGGTTTAGGGGTTAGGGGTTAAGGGTTAGTATTTAGGGTATCGCTCTTTGGTTTTAGGCTTAAGGGTTCTAGGATCAAGGTGTAGGGTTTTCGGTTTTAGGTTTAGTGTTTATCATTTACGATTAAGGTTTTAGTTATTAGGGTTAATTTTTTTGGTTTAGGGTTTAGGGTTTAGGGTTTTGTGTGTAGTATTTATGGTTTATGGTTTAAGGTTAATGTTTAGGTTTTGGGGTTTATGGTTGTTTAGAGTGTTTTAGAATTTATGGTTTAGGATTTAATTTTTAGTCCTTAAGATTTAGGGTTTGGCCTTCAGGGTTGAGTGTTTAGAGTTAGCGGTATTGGTTTAGGATTTATAGTTTAGGGTTGAGGGTTTAAGGTTTGGGGTTTATGGAGGGTTTAAGGTTTGGGGTTTATGGTTTTAGGGTTTACGGTTATTTAGGGTGGTTTAGGGTGTGGCCTTGAGGGTTGAGTGTTTAATGTTTAGGGTTTAAAGTTTGTGTTTTAGGGTTTATGTTTAGGGTTTAGGGTTTAGAGTTTAGTGTTCAAGATTAATTGTTTATTTTTCTGGGGTTAATGTTTTGGGTTTAGGGTTTGGGGTTTAGGGCTTAGGGTTTAAGTTTTAGGGTTCAGGGATTAAAGGTTAGGATTTAGAGTTTGGGGTTTAGGATTTAGGATTTAGAGTTTAATGTTCAGGATTAAGAGTTTATTTTTTGGGATCAACGTTTTGGGTTTAGGGTTTAGGGCTTACTTTTACAGTTTATGGTATAGGATTTAGTTTTTGGGGTTTATTATTCATGGTTTAATATTTAGGGGTTAGGGTTTACTGTTTAGGTTTTGGGTTCAGGGTATTGGGGTTTAGGTATTAGGGTTTAGGGTTTGGGGCTTCGTTTTTAGGATTTATGCTTGTTTAGATTTTTTTAGGATTTATGGTTTAGGTTTTAGTTCTGAGTCCTTAAGGTTTAGGGTTTGGCCTTCAGGCTTAGTGTTTATCATTTACGGTTAAGGTTTCAGTTATTAGGGTTTATGTTTTTTGTTTAAGGTTTAGGGTTTACGGTTTCGTATGTGATGCGATCATGGATAGCTCGCAGAAGCAGCATGAAGCCGAGGATGCTTTAGCAGTACCAAGTGGACCAATGACAAGATCAAGAGCTAAGGAGTTCGGAAATGCAATCACCACATTACTCACTCAAGTCCAACCGTTCGAAGACATGGAGAATAAAACCGTCTTGGTTGCTCGAGTGGACTAATACAAGGGTGATTCGTTTGTACTCTTTTTCCAGCCTTTGGTTTTATCCCAATGGGTTTTCCAAAGGAGGGTTTTAATGAGGCAAATGGATCACTCTACTCCACTTAGTCCACAAGAGACAACAAGACAAATTCAGGTCCAAGTCCAACAATTTATGGGATTTATTTTCTGAAGTTCCAGCCCACTAAAGAAGAGATTAAGTAAGCCCAGCTCAATAAAATTCTGATTGAAAACGCCCAAGGGAATGGAGAAGCTGGCGTGGGGACTTCAAGGGTTACTCAAAAAATTAGTCAATGCTTTCTTAATTACGTTGTTTAATTTTAGACTTGTTTTCTACTCTATCTTTTCTTTAAAACTCCAGCCAAACACATCAAAAGGGGGCTAGACCTTTCTTTTATAAAATCTGAGAGTGTATTTCTCTTGTGTTCTTTGAAGAACAATTTCGATTGTTGGTGAGTTATATCCATCAATCAAACCGAATCAAGGTGTGTCATATCCTTGCTTCAAGCCTTGACAATCTCGAGTGTGTCATATCTCGAAGGAGTCATTGAGGAAATATCCAAGGTCTTCCGCAACCTTGGTGCGATCCAATCATTCCATCATTCCATCTATCCATTTCTTTCCTACATACCCCTCGAGAGTGCCGATTCTAGGGAAGGCCTTATCATTTGGTATCAGAGCACACTTTCGAGATCGGTATTCGTGTCTGTTCATCTTCTCATTTTCATCATCGTAAATTTTTCTTTTTTCTTGTCTAGCTTTCTGTTTAGAATCATATCAGTTCTGTTTATAAATCAAATCGGTTTGATCGCTAACACTTGAGCGATTAGACTTCTCCTCTTTGCGAATTTGAATCCAACTGATCTGATCATTTTCGCTTCTCTATTTTTTCTCTGTCTAATCTCTACTAATCGTTTCTAAATTCTGTTCTGATTATTTAAAAAAAAAAAAAAAAAAAAAAAGAAATCTGTCCGATTTAATTAGTTTGGGGGGGAGTATAAATTTTGTTCTAATTTTCATCTCTTAAGTTCTTGATCTTTTGATCTGTTCCTATTTAAAAAAAAAAAAAAAGAACTAAACTCTTTTCTTTCTATCTCCGTTCAATCGATTCGAGTTTGTGTTGTTGGAATTGTTCATCCAATTTGATCGGTTTTGTTCCATAAGAACCATTGAGAAAACGCTGTGGGAGGACATTTTGAGTGATTGAGTGAATAAAAAGGAGAGAAACACTTGTGAGGATCGACTTTTTATTACTAACGGTTTGTTAAGTGTTTGCAGGGAAAATTCCGAATGTCTAATAGCGAAGAAGAAGTCGCTGATAACACCAACCGAGCACGAGTAACAAGAGATACTAATTTGGACGTGCAGGCCCTTATGGGAGAAATGAGGCGCATGTTGAGGAGAGAGTTGAATTCAGTTCATGAGAGAATGGATACAATACAAGAATCCGTTAATCAAGGATTGCCTCAAAATACTGCTGGTCGAAGAAGAAGACAACAACCTCAAGAAGAAGATGAATAGGACGAGTTGAACTACTACAGCAGAGGTAGTCAAGCTTCTAATCGGAGTCGAAGAAGGCCGAGACGTGTAAGAGAAGCTGGGGTTCGAAATGAGGACAATCTCAGTGGACTGAAGTTGAAGATACCGCCATTTCATGGGAAGAATGATCCAGACGCTTACTTGGAGTGGGAAAAGAAAATTGAGCTCGTGTTTGATTGTCAAAATTATTCAGGGCAAAAGAAAGTTCAAGTAGCGGCGACTGAATTTTATGAATATGCTATTAATTGGTGGGATCAGATCGTGACAAGTAGAAGACGCAACCGTGAACCGCCCGTAGTCACTTGGGAAGAGATGAAAAATCTGATGAGGAAGAGATTTGTTCCTAGCCACTACCATCGGGAGTTACATCAGAAGCTTAGGCGATTAACTCAGGGCAGTAAGAGTGTGGAGGATTATTTTCAAGAGATGGAGTCCCTAATGATCAAAGCTGACATAGATGAAGATGCTGAGGCAACAATGGCAAGGTTCTTGAGTGGGTTGGCTCGAGATATACAAGATAGAATGGAGCTTCAAACATATGCTGATTTGGAGGAAATGCTCCATAAGGCTGTTTTGGTTGAACAACAAATTAAGAGGAGGGGTACTTCTAGGCTTTCCTATGGAGCTGGAGCAGCCAATGCTAGGACGAGTTACAGCCGAGAAGATAAGTCTATTGTTAAGCCAAAATCCGACCCTAAGCCTTACGCCAATACTCAAGACGCCAAAGGAAAAGCTGTGGCGACTTCGTCTAGAAACCGGGACGTTAAATGTTTCAAGTGTCAAGGGAGAGGACATTACGCCAATGAGTGCACCAATAGAAGGACTATGATCCTATTGGATAATGGCGAGATTGAAACTGAGGAGGAAGAGCTTGAAAGTGATAGTGAGACCGAGGAAGCGGACGTAGAGTTACCAGCCACCGGAGAATTATTGGTAACAAGACGTTCCTTGAGTATTCAAGTTAAGGATACTGTCTAAGAGCAGCGGGAGAACTTATTTCACACGAGATGCTTGGTACAAGGTAAAGTTTGCAGCCTTATTATTGATGGTGGGAGCTGTACTAATGTGGCTAGTGAAACAATGGTGAAGAAGTTAGGGTTGGAAGTTAAGAGGCATCCAAAACCTTATCAGCTTCAATGGCTAAATGATGCTGGCGAGATGACGGTGAGCAGCCAAGTATTGGTTCCTATAACCATAGGCAAGTATGAGGACGAAATTCTTTGTGATATTTTACCTATGGAGGCGGGCCACATCTTGCTTGGAAGACCTTGGCAGTTCGATAGAAGGGTCTTACATGACGGTTTTACTAATCGATACTCATTTGAGAACAATGGCCGAAAGACGATACTTGCTCCATTAACACCACAAGAAGTTCATCAAGATCAACTTCAGCTGAAACAACAAGGAAAAACCATTGTGAGTGAACCCCTAAACACACCACCTCAAAATAAAAACGAGAGTTTGAGAAAAACCAAGAAAAAGGCCTGTGAGAGTAAACCCGTGAGGCATTCAAACTTCTTTGTGAGGTCTAATGTGGTTAAGAGAGCTCTGTTCTCTAAACAACCCGTTCTCTTATTTATTTACAAAGAAGCTTTGCTGAACCTTACTAACCCCGTACCGGATTTGCCGAGTAAAATTACTTCTATTTTGCAGGATTTTGAAGACGTCTTTCCGGAAGAAAACCCCAAGGGATTGCCGCCTATTCGTGGGATTGAGCATCAAATTGATTTCGTGCCTGGAGCTTCACTTCCTAACAGGCCAGCATATAGAACCAACCCAGTTGAGACTAAGGAGCTTCAAAAGCAAGTGACTGAGCTGATGGACAAAGGATACATCCGAGAGAGCATGAGCCCTTGTGCTGTGCCGGTGCTGCTCGTTCCAAAGAAAGATGGAACTTGGAGGATGTGCATTGATTGCCGAGCCATCAACAATATCACTGTAAAGTATCGCCATCCTATCCCTCGTTTAGATGATATGTTAGATGAGCTTCATGGTTCTAGCATATTTTCGAAAATAGATCTTAAAAGTGGATACCATCAAATTAGGATGAAAGAGGGTGATGAATGGAAAACTGCGTTTAAAACTAAACATGGCTTGTATGAATGGTTAGTTATGCCATTTGGATTAACAAATGTACCTAGTACTTTTATGAGATTGATGAATCATGTTTTGAGGAGCTTCATTGGAATTTTTGTTGTTGTTTACTTTGATGATATCTTAGTCTACAGCAAAAATTTAGAAGAACATGTTAAGTATCTAGAAGCGGTTTTGATGGTACTTAGGAAAGAAAAACTGTATGCTAATCTGAAGAAATGCACTTTTTGTACGGATAACGTTGTGTTTCTAGGCTTTGTTATAAGTGCAGATGGCATCAAAGTGGATGAAGAGAAGGTTAGAGCTGTCCGCGAATGGCCCAGTCCGAAAACTGTAGGAGACGTGAGGAGTTTCCATGGGCTTGCGGGATTTTATCGAAGATTTGTGAAAGATTTCAGTACCATAGCTGCTCCTCTCACTGAAGTGATCAAGAAAAGTGTAGGATTTAAATGGGAGAAAGCACAAGAAGAAGCGTTCCAAGCGTTAAAGGATAAACTCACCAATGCACCACTTTTATCTTTACCGAATTTTCTTAAAACTTTTGAAATTGAGTGTGATGCATCTGGTGTAGGTATTGGAGCTGTATTGATGCAAGAGATGAAGCCCATAGCCTTTTTTAGTGAGAAGCTTGGAGGAGCTACGTTGAACTATCCAACCTACGACAAGGAGTTGTATGCGCTAGTCCGAGCCTTGCAAACGTGGCAACACTACCTCTGGCCAAAGGAGTTTGTCATTCATACTGACCACGAGTCTTTGAAGCATTTAAAGGGTCAGCATAAGCTCAACAAGAGACATGCTAGGTGGGTAGAGTTTATCGAAACATTTCCCTATGTGATCAAGTACAAACAAGGTAACGAAAACATAGTTGCTGATGCCTTATCTCGAAGGTATGCCTTGATTTCGACTTTGGATGCTAAATTATTGGGATTTGAACACCTTAAAGATCTTTATCAAGCTGATTCTGATTTTCAAGATAATTACAAGTTTTGTGAGAAGTTTGCTTTTGGGAAATATTTTAGGCATGACGGCTTTCTTTTCTTTGAAAATCGTTTGTGTGTGCCTAATTGTTCTTTGAGAGACTTGCTAGTTAGGGAGGCACATGGAGGAGGCTTGATGGGGCATTTTGGGATCGCCAAGACTTTAAAAGTGATGCAAGAACACTTTTACTGGCCGCAGATGAAGAGGGACGTTGAAAGAATTTGTGGGAGATGTGTCACGTGCAAACAAGCTAAATCAAAGGTACAGTCCCAAGGTATGTACACGCCTTTGCCTATTCCTGATCATCCTTGGACTGACATTTCTATGGATTTTGTGCTTGGATTACCTAGAACTAGGACTGGAAAGGACTCGATTTTTGTGGTTGTCGATAGGTTCTCTAAAATGGCACATTTTCTTGCTTGTCATAAAACTGATGATGCTTCTCATATAGCTGACTTGTTCTTTAAAGAAATAGTTCGTTTGCATGGAATGCCTAGGACTATAGTCAGTGATAGGGACACAAAGTTCTTGAGTTATTTTTGGAAAACACTTTGGTCTAAGCTAGGTACTAAGTTGTTATTCTCAACTACTTGTCATCCTCAAACCGACGGTCAAACTGAAGTAGTTAATAGAACTTTATCCACCTTGCTGCGTGCCTTGATTAAAAAGAACTTGAAAACTTGGGAAGAATGCTTACCACATGTTGAATTTGCTTACAATCGATCAGTGCATTCCGCCACAAAGTTTTCTCCATTTGAAATTGTTTATGGCTTTAATCCTTTATCTCCTTTGGATCTAACCCCATTGCCTTTGAGTGAAAGAGCAAGCTTGGACGGGAAAAAGAAAGCTGAACTTGTTAAACAGATTCATGAGAAAGCAAAGCACAACATCGAGGAGAAGACAAAGTTATACGCCAAACAAGCTAATAAAGGCAGACGCAAGATGATTTTTGAGGAGGGAGATCACGTCTGGATACATCTAAGGAAGGAGAGATTTCCGGCTGAGAGGAAGTCTAAGTTGATGCCAAGGATTGACGGTCCATTCCGGGTCACAAAGAGGATCAACGATAATGCTTACCAAATCGATCTCCAAGGTAAATACAATGTGAGCTCAAGCTTTAACGTTGCTGACTTAATCCCTTTTGTTGCAGATGTTCCAGATTTGAGGACAAATCCTTTTCAAGAGGGAGGGGATGATGCGATCATGGATAGCTCGCAGAAGCAGCATGAAGCCGAGGATGCTTTAGCAGTACCAAGTGGACCAATGACAAGATCAAGAGCTAAGGAGTTCGGAAATGCAATCACCACATTACTCACTCAAGTCCAACCGTTCGAAGACATGGAGAATAAAACCGTCTTGGTTGCTCGAGTGGACTAATACAAGGGTGATTCGTTTGTACTCTTTTTCCAGCCTTTGGTTTTATCCCAATGGGTTTTCCAAAGGAGGGTTTTAATGAGGCAAATGGATCACTCTACTCCACTTAGTCCACAAGAGACAACAAGACAAATTCAGGTCCAAGTCCAACAATTTATGGGATTTATTTTCTGAAGTTCCAGCCCACTAAAGAAGAGATTAAGTAAGCCCAGCTCAATAAAATTCTGATTGAAAACGCCCAAGGGAATGGAGAAGCTGGCGTGGGGACTTCAAGGGTTACTCAAAAAATTAGTCAATGCTTTCTTAATTACGTTGTTTAATTTTAGACTTGTTTTCTACTCTATCTTTTCTTTAAAACTCCAGCCAAACACATCAAAAGGGGGCTAGACCTTTCTTTTATAAAATCTGAGAGTGTATTTCTCTTGTGTTCTTTGAAGAACAATTTCGATTGTTGGTGAGTTATATCCATCAATCAAACCGAATCAAGGTGTGTCATATCCTTGCTTCAAGCCTTGACAATCTCGAGTGTGTCATATCACGAAGGAGTCATTGAGGAAATATCTAAGGTCTTCCGCAACCTTGGTGCGATCCAATCATTCCATCATTCCATCTATCCATTTCTTTCCTACATACCCCTCGAGAGTGCCGATTCTAGGGAAGGCCTTATCAGTATGTAGGATTTATGGTTAATGGTTTAAGGTTAGGTTTAGGGTTTAGTATGTAGGGTTTAGGATTTATCGTTTTGGGTTTGGGGTTTGGTATGTAGGGTTTAGGATTTATTGTTTAGGGTTTAGGATTTGGGGTTTTCGGTATGGGTTTAGGATTTAGCATATAGGATTGATGGTTTAAAGTTTGGGGTTTAGGGTTTTAGGCTTTACAGTTGTTTAGATTGGTTTAGGGTTTTGCCTTTACGGTTGAGTGTTCTAGTGTTTAGGGTTTAAAGTGTGTGTTTTAGGGTTTATGTTTTGGGTTTAGGGTTTAAAGTTTAGTGTTCAAGATTAAGTGTTTATTTTTTTGGGTTTATCGTTTCGGGTTTAGGGTTTGGGGATTAGGGCTTAGGATTTAAGTTTTGGGGTTCAGGGATTAGAGGTTAGGGTTTAGAGTTTGGGATTTAGGATTTAGGGTTTAGAGTTTTATGTTTAGGATTAATAGTTTAGTTTTTGGGATCAACGTTTTGGGTTAAGGGTTTAGGGTTTAGGGCTTAGTTTTAGGGTTTATGGTATAGGATTTAGTTTTTTGGTTTTAGCGTTTAGTTATTAGAGTTTAGGGTTTATTACTTAGTTTTAGGGTTTATAGTATAGGATTTAGTTTTTGGGGTTTAGCGTTTAGTTATTAGTGTTTAGGGTTTAGGGTATAACGTTTAAGGTTTAAAGTTTGGAGTTTATTATTAATGGTTTAAGATTAAGGTTTAGGGTTTGGCCTTGAGGGTTGAGTGTTTAGTGTTTAGGGTTGAAAGTGTGTGTATAAGGGTTTATGTTTTGGGTTTAGGATTTAGAATTTAGTGTTCAAGATTAAGTGTTGATTTTTTTCGGTTTAATGTTTTGGGTTTAGGGTTTGGGGTTTAAGGCTTAGGATTTAAGTTTTAGGGTTCAAGGATTAGAGGTTAGGGTTTAGAGTTTGGGGTTAAGGATTTAGGGTTAAGAGTTTAATGTTCAGGACTCAGAGTTTATTTTTTGGGATCAACGTTTTGGGTTAAGGGTTAAGGGTTTAGGGTTGAAGGTTTAGGATGTAGTGTTCAGGGATTAGGCTTTACGGTTTAGGGTTTGGTGTTTATTGTTTGGGGTTTTTAGGCTTAGTTTTTAGTCCATAATGTTTAGGGTATGGCCTTTAGGGTTGAGGGTTTAGGGTTTACGGTATAGATTTAAGATTACGGGTAAAGGGGTTTAGGGTTTATGGTTTAGGTTTTGGGTTTAGGATTTAGGTTTTAGGTTTTAGGGTTTACGCATTAGGGTGTAGGGTTTACGGGTTAGGGGTTAGTATTTAGGGTATCGCTCTTTTGTTTTAGGCTTAAGGGTTCTAGGATCAAGGTGTAGGGTTTTCGGTTTTAGGTTTAGTGTTTATCATTTACGATTAAGGTTTTAGTTATTAGGGTTAATTTTTTTGGTTTAGAGTTTAGGGTTTAGGGTTTTGTGTGTATTATTTATGGTTGATGGTTTAAGGTTAAGGTTTAGGTTTTGGGGTTTATGGTTGTTTAGAGTGTTTTAGAATTTATGGTTTAAGATTTAGTTTTTAGTCCTTAAGGTTTGGCCTTCAGGGTTGAGTGTTTAGAGTTAACGGTATTGGTTTAGGATTTATCGTTTAGGGTTGAGGGTTTAAGGTTTGGGGTTTATGGAGGGTTTAAAGTTTGGGGTTTATGGTTTTAGGGTTTACGGTTATAAAGGGTGGTTTAGGGTGTAGCGTTGAGGGTTTAGTGTTTAATGTTTAGGGTTTAAAGTTTGTGTCTTAGGGTTTATGTTTTGGGTTTAGGGTTTAGAGTTTATTGTTCAAGATTAAGTGTTTATTTTTTTGGGTTTAATGTTTTGGGTTTAGGGTTTGGGGTTTAGGGCTTATGGTTTAAGTTTTAGGGTTCAGGGATTAGAGGTTAGGGTTTAGAGTTTGGGGTTTAAGATTTAGGATTTAGAGTTTAATGTTCAGGATTAAGAGTTTATTTTTTGGGATCAACGTTTTGGGTTAAGGGTTTAGGGTCTAGGGCTTAGTTTTACGGTTTATGGTATAGGATTTAGTTTTTGGGGTTTTAGCGTTTAGTTATTAGAGTTTAGGGTTCAGGGTATAACGTTTTAGGTTTCATGTTTTGGGGTTTATTATTTATAGTTTAAGATTTAGGGTTTAGGGTTTTCTATTTGGGGTTTACGTTTAGGTTTTTAAGTATAAGTTTAAGATTTAGGGTTTAGGGTTTATATTTTAGGGTTTAGAGGTTAGGGTTTAGGATTTAGGATTTAGCTTTTAAGGTTTTATGGTTAGGCTTTAAGGCTTAGGGTGTAGGGTTTAGGGTTTAGTGATTAGTTTTTTGGTCTTAGAAATTAGGCTTTAAGGTATAGTATTAAGTGTATAGGATTTGGTTTTTAGTGTTTAAGATTTAGAGTTTAGCGTTTACTACTTTGGTTTAAGGGTGTAGGGTTTAGGGGTTAGTGTTTAGGGTTTTGGTCTTAGGGTTTAGGCATTAAGGTTTAGGGTGTAGTGTTCATGGATTAGGGTTTACGGTTTAGGGTTTTGTGTTTATTGTTTGGGGTTTTTAGGCTTAGTTTTTAGTCCATAATGTTTAGGGTCTGGCCTTGAGGGTTGAGGGTCTAGGGTTTACGGTATGGATTTAGGATTACAGGTAAAAGGGTTTAGGGTTTATGGTTTAGGTTTTGGGTTTAAGATTTAGGATTTAGGTTTTAGGGTTTACGGCTTAGAGTGTAGGGTTTAGGGTTAGGGGTTAGTGATTAGGTATCGGTCTTAGGTTTTAGGCTTTAAGGTTTAGGGTTGAAGGTTTAGAGTTTAGTATTCAGGGATTAGGGTTTATGGTTTAGGGTTATGTGTTTATTGTTGAAGGGTTATGGTTTTGGATTAATTGTTTTTTGTTTTTTACTTAGGTTTCATGATTTAATGTTTAGTGTTTGGGAATTACGTTTAGGCTTTTATGTATGGGTTTAGGATTTATGGTTTTAGGTTTAGTATTTAGAGTTTAGGGTTCTGGGTCTTGGGTTGAGGATTAAGGGTTCTAGGATCAAGGTGTAGGGTTTTCGGTTTTAGGTTTTTTGTTTATCATTTACAGTTACGGTTTTAGTTATTATAGTTAATTTTTTTTGTTTAGGGTTTAGGGTTTAGGGTTTGGGGTTTAGGGTTTAGGGTTTAGGGTTTTGTGTGTAGTGTTTATGGTTTATGGTTTAAGGTTAAGGTTTAGGTTTTAGGGTTTATGATTGTTTAGAGTGTTTTAGGATTTAAGGTTTACTTTTTAGTTTTTAGTCCTTAAGCTTTAGGGTTTGGGCTTCAGGGTTGAGTGTTTAGAGTTAACAGTATTGGTTTAGGATTTATCCTTTAGGGTTGAGGGTTTAAGGTTTGGGGTTTATGGTTTTAGGCTTTACGCTTTTTTAGGAGGGTTTAGGATTTGGCCTTGAGGGTTGAGTGTTTAGAGTTTAGTGTTCAAGATTAAGTGTTTATTTTTTAGGGTTTAATGTTTTGGGTTTACGGTTTGGGGTTTAGGGCTTAGGGTTTAAGTTTTAGGATTCAAGGATTAGAGGTTAGGGTTAAGAGTTTGGGGTTTAGGATTTAGGATTTAGAGTTTAATGTTCAGGATTAAGAGTTTATTTTTTGGGATCAACATTTTGGGTTAAGGGAGGGTTAAGAGTTTGGGGTTTAGGATTTTGGATTTAGAGTTTAATGTTCAAGATTAAGAGTTTCTTTTTTGGGATCAACATTTCGGGTTAAGGGATTAGGGTTTAGGGCTTAGTTTTACGGTTTATGGTATAGGGCTTAGTTTTACGGTTTATGGTATAGGAATTAGTTTTACGGTTTATGGTATAGGATTTAGTTTTTGGGGTTTATTATTCATTCATGGTTTAAGATTTAGGGTTTAAGGTTTACGGTTTAGGTTTTGGGTTTAGGGTGTAGGATTTAGGGTTTAAGGTTTAGGGCTGACGGTTTAGGGTATTGGGGTTTAGGTATTAGGGTTTAGGGTTTAGGGCCTCATTTTTAGGGTTTATGGTTGTTTAGATTTTTTTAGGATTTATAGTTTAGCTTTTAGTTTTTTAGTCTTTAAAGTTTAGGGTTTGGCGTTCAGGGTTGAGAGTTTAGAGTTAATGGTATGGGTTTAGGATTTAGATTCTAGAATTTAAAGTTTAGGGTTTAGGGGTTCGGGTGTTAGCTTAATTGTTTAGTGTTTTTGATTTAGGATTCTTGGTTTAATCTTTACTATTTGGGGTTTACGTTTAGGTTTTTATATATAGGTTTAGGATTTATGGTTTAAGGATTATGATTTAGAGTTTAGGGTTCACGGTCTAGGGATTAGGATTCAGGGTTCTAGGATCAAGGTGTAGGGTTTTGGGTTTTAGGCTTAGTGTTTATCATTTACGGTTAAGGTTTCAGTTATTAGTGTTTGTGTTTTTTGTTTAAGGTTTAGAGTTTAGGGTTTAGTATGTAGGGTTTATAGTTAATGGTTTAAGGTTAGGTTTATGGTTTAGTATGTAGGGTTTAGGATTTATGGTTTAGGGTTTAGGGTTTGATATGTAGGGTTTAGGATTTATGGTTTAGGGTTTAGTATTTGGGGTTTCCGGTATGGGTTTAGGATTTAGCGTTTAGGATTGAGGGTTTAAAGTTTGGGGTTTAGGGTTTTAGGGTTTATGGTTGTTTAGGTTGGTTTAGGGTTTTGCCTTGATGGTTGAGTGTTAAGTGTTTAGGGTTTCAAGTGTGTGTTTTAGGGTTTATGTTTTGGATTTAAGGTTTAGAGTTTAGTGTTCAAGATGAGGTGTTTCTTTTTTTGGGTTTAATGATTTGGGTTTTTAGGTTTGGGGTTTAGGGCTTACGATTTAAGTTTTAGGGTTCAAGGATTAGAGGTTAAGGTTTAGAGTTTTGGGTTTAGGATTTAGGGTTTAGAGTTTAATTTTCAGGATTAAGAGTTTATTTTTTTGGATCAACGTTTTGGGTTAAGGGTTTAGGGTTTAGGGCTTAGTTTTAAGATTTATGGTATAGGATTTAGTTTTTGGGGTTTTAGCGTTTAGTTATTAGAGTTTAGGGTTCAGGGTATAATGTTTTAGGTTTCATGTTTTGGGGTTTATTATTTATGGTTTAAGATTTAGGGTTTAGGGTTTTCTATTTGGGGTTTACGTTTAGGTTTTTAAGTATAGGTTTAAGATTTCGGGTTTAGGATTTATATTTTACGGTTTAGAGGTTAGGGTTTTGAATTTAGGATTTAGCTTTTAAGTTTTTATGGTTTAGGCTTTAAGACTTAGGGTGTAGGGTTTAAGGTTTAGTGATTAGGGTTTCGGTCTTAAAAATTAGGCTTTAAGGTATTGTATTTAGGGTATAGGATTTGGTTTTTAGGGTTTAGGATTTAGGGTTTAGCGTTTACGACTTTGGTTGTAGGGTGTAGGGTTTACGGGTTAGTGTTTAGGGTTTTGGTGTTAGGGTTTAGGCATTAAGGTTTAGGGTTGAAGGTTTAGGGTGTAGTGTTCAGGGATTAGGCTTTACGGTTTAGGGTTTTTTGTGTATTGTTTGGGGTTTTTAGGCTTAGTTTTTAGTCCATAATGTTTAGGGTCTGGCCTTGAGGGTTGAGGGTTGAGGGTTAAGGGTTTACGGTATGGATTTAGGATTATAGGTAAAGGGGTTTAGGGTTTATGGTTTAGGTTTTGGGTTTAGGATTTAGGATTTAGGTTTTAGGGTTTACGGTTCAGGGTGTAGGGTTTAGGGTTTAGCGGTTAGTGTTTAGGGTATCGGTCTTAGGTTTTAGGCTTTAGGGTTTAGGGTTGAAGGTTTAGAGTTTAGTATTCAGGGATTAGGGTTTACGGTTTTGGGTTTTGGGTTTATTGTTCAAGGGTTATGGTTTTGGATTAATTGTTTAGTGTTTTTTACTTTGGTTTCATGGTTTAATGTTTAGTGTTTGGGGATTACGTTTAGGCTTTTATGTATGGGTTTAGGATTTATGGTTTTAGGTTTAGGATTTAGAGTTTAGGGTTCTGGGTCTAGGGTTTAGGATTAAGGGTTCTAGGATCAAGGTGTAGGGTTTTCGGTTTTAGGTTTTGTGTTTATCATTTAAGGTTATGGTTTTAATTATTAAGGTTAACCTTTTGGTTTAGGGTTTAGGGTTTAAGGTTTAGGTTTAAGGGTTTAGGGTTTAGGGTTATGTGTGTAGTGTTTATGGTTTATGGTTTAAGGTTAAGGTTTAGGTTTTGGGGTGTATGGTTGTTCAGAGTGTTTTAGGATTTAAGGTTTAGGTTTTAGTTTTTAGTACTTAAGCTTTAGGGTTTGCCCTTCAGGGTTGAGTGTTCAGAGTTAACGGTATTGGTTTAGGATTTATCGTTTAGGGTTGAGGTTTTAAGGTTTGGGGTTTATGGTTTTAGGCTTTACGGTTTTTAAGGATTGTTTAGGGTTTGGCCTTGAGGGTTGAGTGTTTAGTGTTTAGGGTTAAAAGTTTGTGTTTTAGGGTTTATGTTTTGGGTTTAGGGTTTAGAGTTTAGTGTTCAAGATTAAGTGTTTATTTTTTAGGGTGTAATTTTTTGGGTTTACCGTTTGGGGTTTAGGGCTTAAGATTTAAGTTTTAGGGTTCAAGGATTAGAGGTTAGGGTTAAGAGTTTGGGGTTTAGGATTGAGGATTTAGATTTTAATGTTTAGGATTAAGAGTTTATTTTTTGGGATCAACGTTTTGGGTAAAGGGTTGAGGGTTTAGGGCTTAGTTTTACGGTTTATGGTATAGGATTTAGTTTTTGGGGTTTTAGCGTTTAGTTATTAGAGTTTAGGGTTCAGGGTATAACGTTTTAGGTTTCATGTTTTGGGGTTTATTATTTATAGTTTAAGATTTAGGGTTTAGGGTTTTCTATTTGGGGTTTACGTTTAGGTTTTTAAGTATAAGTTTAAGATTTAGGGTTTAGGGTTTATATTTTAGGGTTTAGAGGTTAGGGTTTAGGATTTAGGATTTAGCTTTTAAGGTTTTATGGTTAGGCTTTAAGGCTTAGGGTGTAGGGTTTAGGGTTTAGTGATTAGTTTTTTGGTCTTAGAAATTAGGCTTTAAGGTATAGTATTAAGTGTATAGGATTTGGTTTTTAGTGTTTAAGATTTAGAGTTTAGCGTTTACTACTTTGGTTTAAGGGTGTAGGGTTTAGGGGTTAGTGTTTAGGGTTTTGGTCTTAGGGTTTAGGCATTAAGGTTTAGGGTGTAGTGTTCATGGATTAGGGTTTACGGTTTAGGGTTTTGTGTTTATTGTTTGGGGTTTTTAGGCTTAGTTTTTAGTCCATAATGTTTAGGGTCTGGCCTTGAGGGTTGAGGGTCTAGGGTTTACGGTATGGATTTAGGATTACAGGTAAAAGGGTTTAGGGTTTATGGTTTAGGTTTTGGGTTTAAGATTTAGGATTTAGGTTTTAGGGTTTACGGCTTAGAGTGTAGGGTTTAGGGTTAGGGGTTAGTGATTAGGTATCGGTCTTAGGTTTTAGGCTTTAAGGTTTAGGGTTGAAGGTTTAGAGTTTAGTATTCAGGGATTAGGGTTTATGGTTTAGGGTTATGTGTTTATTGTTGAAGGGTTATGGTTTTGGATTAATTGTTTTTTGTTTTTTACTTAGGTTTCATGATTTAATGTTTAGTGTTTGGGAATTACGTTTAGGCTTTTATGTATGGGTTTAGGATTTATGGTTTTAGGTTTAGTATTTAGAGTTTAGGGTTCTGGGTCTTGGGTTGAGGATTAAGGGTTCTAGGATCAAGGTGTAGGGTTTTCGGTTTTAGGTTTTTTGTTTATCATTTACAGTTACGGTTTTAGTTATTATAGTTAATTTTTTTTGTTTAGGGTTTAGGGTTTAGGGTTTGGGGTTTAGGGTTTAGGGTTTAGGGTTTTGTGTGTAGTGTTTATGGTTTATGGTTTAAGGTTAAGGTTTAGGTTTTAGGGTTTATGATTGTTTAGAGTGTTTTAGGATTTAAGGTTTACTTTTTAGTTTTTAGTCCTTAAGCTTTAGGGTTTGGGCTTCAGGGTTGAGTGTTTAGAGTTAACAGTATTGGTTTAGGATTTATCCTTTAGGGTTGAGGGTTTAAGGTTTGGGGTTTATGGTTTTAGGCTTTACGCTTTTTTAGGAGGGTTTAGGATTTGGCCTTGAGGGTTGAGTGTTTAGAGTTTAGTGTTCAAGATTAAGTGTTTATTTTTTAGGGTTTAATGTTTTGGGTTTACGGTTTGGGGTTTAGGGCTTAGGGTTTAAGTTTTAGGATTCAAGGATTAGAGGTTAGGGTTAAGAGTTTGGGGTTTAGGATTTAGGATTTAGAGTTTAATGTTCAGGATTAAGAGTTTATTTTTTGGGATCAACATTTTGGGTTAAGGGAGGGTTAAGAGTTTGGGGTTTAGGATTTTGGATTTAGAGTTTAATGTTCAAGATTAAGAGTTTCTTTTTTGGGATCAACATTTCGGGTTAAGGGATTAGGGTTTAGGGCTTAGTTTTACGGTTTATGGTATAGGGCTTAGTTTTACGGTTTATGGTATAGGAATTAGTTTTACGGTTTATGGTATAGGATTTAGTTTTTGGGGTTTATTATTCATTCATGGTTTAAGATTTAGGGTTTAAGGTTTACGGTTTAGGTTTTGGGTTTAGGGTGTAGGATTTAGGGTTTAAGGTTTAGGGCTGACGGTTTAGGGTATTGGGGTTTAGGTATTAGGGTTTAGGGTTTAGGGCCTCATTTTTAGGGTTTATGGTTGTTTAGATTTTTTTAGGATTTATAGTTTAGCTTTTAGTTTTTTAGTCTTTAAAGTTTAGGGTTTGGCGTTCAGGGTTGAGAGTTTAGAGTTAATGGTATGGGTTTAGGATTTAGATTCTAGAATTTAAAGTTTAGGGTTTAGGGGTTCGGGTGTTAGCTTAATTGTTTAGTGTTTTTGATTTAGGATTCTTGGTTTAATCTTTACTATTTGGGGTTTACGTTTAGGTTTTTATATATAGGTTTAGGATTTATGGTTTAAGGATTATGATTTAGAGTTTAGGGTTCACGGTCTAGGGATTAGGATTCAGGGTTCTAGGATCAAGGTGTAGGGTTTTGGGTTTTAGGCTTAGTGTTTATCATTTACGGTTAAGGTTTCAGTTATTAGTGTTTGTGTTTTTTGTTTAAGGTTTAGAGTTTAGGGTTTAGTATGTAGGGTTTATAGTTAATGGTTTAAGGTTAGGTTTATGGTTTAGTATGTAGGGTTTAGGATTTATGGTTTAGGGTTTAGGGTTTGATATGTAGGGTTTAGGATTTATGGTTTAGGGTTTAGTATTTGGGGTTTCCGGTATGGGTTTAGGATTTAGCGTTTAGGATTGAGGGTTTAAAGTTTGGGGTTTAGGGTTTTAGGGTTTATGGTTGTTTAGGTTGGTTTAGGGTTTTGCCTTGATGGTTGAGTGTTAAGTGTTTAGGGTTTCAAGTGTGTGTTTTAGGGTTTATGTTTTGGATTTAAGGTTTAGAGTTTAGTGTTCAAGATGAGGTGTTTCTTTTTTTGGGTTTAATGATTTGGGTTTTTAGGTTTGGGGTTTAGGGCTTACGATTTAAGTTTTAGGGTTCAAGGATTAGAGGTTAAGGTTTAGAGTTTTGGGTTTAGGATTTAGGGTTTAGAGTTTAATTTTCAGGATTAAGAGTTTATTTTTTTGGATCAACGTTTTGGGTTAAGGGTTTAGGGTTTAGGGCTTAGTTTTAAGATTTATGGTATAGGATTTAGTTTTCGGGGTTTTAGCGTTTAGTTATTAGAGTTTAGGGTTCAGGGTATAATGTTTTAGGTTTCATGTTTTGGGGTTTATTATTTATGGTTTAAGATTTAGGGTTTAGGGTTTTCTATTTGGGGTTTACGTTTAGGTTTTTAAGTATAGGTTTAAGATTTCGGGTTTAGGATTTATATTTTACGGTTTAGAGGTTAGGGTTTTGAATTTAGGATTTAGCTTTTAAGTTTTTATGGTTTAGGCTTTAAGACTTAGGGTGTAGGGTTTAAGGTTTAGTGATTAGGGTTTCGGTCTTAAAAATTAGGCTTTAAGGTATTGTATTTAGGGTATAGGATTTGGTTTTTAGGGTTTAGGATTTAGGGTTTAGCGTTTACGACTTTGGTTGTAGGGTGTAGGGTTTACGGGTTAGTGTTTAGGGTTTTGGTGTTAGGGTTTAGGCATTAAGGTTTAGGGTTGAAGGTTTAGGGTGTAGTGTTCAGGGATTAGGCTTTACGGTTTAGGGTTTTTTGTGTATTGTTTGGGGTTTTTAGGCTTAGTTTTTAGTCCATAATGTTTAGGGTCTGGCCTTGAGGGTTGAGGGTTGAGGGTTAAGGGTTTACGGTATGGATTTAGGATTATAGGTAAAGGGGTTTAGGGTTTATGGTTTAGGTTTTGGGTTTAGGATTTAGGATTTAGGTTTTAGGGTTTACGGTTCAGGGTGTAGGGTTTAGGGTTTAGCGGTTAGTGTTTAGGGTATCGGTCTTAGGTTTTAGGCTTTAGGGTTTAGGGTTGAAGGTTTAGAGTTTAGTATTCAGGGATTAGGGTTTACGGTTTTGGGTTTTGGGTTTATTGTTCAAGGGTTATGGTTTTGGATTAATTGTTTAGTGTTTTTTACTTTGGTTTCATGGTTTAATGTTTAGTGTTTGGGGATTACGTTTAGGCTTTTATGTATGGGTTTAGGATTTATGGTTTTAGGTTTAGGATTTAGAGTTTAGGGTTCTGGGTCTAGGGTTTAGGATTAAGGGTTCTAGGATCAAGGTGTAGGGTTTTCGGTTTTAGGTTTTGTGTTTATCATTTAAGGTTATGGTTTTAATTATTAAGGTTAACCTTTTGGTTTAGGGTTTAGGGTTTAAGGTTTAGGTTTTAGGGTTTAGGGTTTAGGGTTATGTGTGTAGTGTTTATGGTTTATGGTTTAAGGTTAAGGTTTAGGTTTTGGGGTGTATGGTTGTTCAGAGTGTTTTAGGATTTAAGGTTTAGGTTTTAGTTTTTAGTACTTAAGCTTTAGGGTTTGCCCTTCAGGGTTGAGTGTTCAGAGTTAACGGTATTGGTTTAGGATTTATCGTTTAGGGTTGAGGTTTTAAGGTTTGGGGTTTATGGTTTTAGGCTTTACGGTTTTTAAGGATTGTTTAGGGTTTGGCCTTGAGGGTTGAGTGTTTAGTGTTTAGGGTTAAAAGTTTGTGTTTTAGGGTTTATGTTTTGGGTTTAGGGTTTAGAGTTTAGTGTTCAAGATTAAGTGTTTATTTTTTAGGGTGTAATTTTTTGGGTTTACCGTTTGGGGTTTAGGGCTTAAGATTTAAGTTTTAGGGTTCAAGGATTAGAGGTTAGGGTTAAGAGTTTGGGGTTTAGGATTGAGGATTTAGATTTTAATGTTTAGGATTAAGAGTTTATTTTTTGGGATCAACGTTTTGGGTAAAGGGTTGAGGGTTTAGGGCTTAGTTTTACGGTTTATGGTATAAGATTTAGTGTTTGGGGTTTAGTATTCATTCATGGTTTAAGATTTAGGGTTTAGGGTTTAGGTTTTGGGTTTAGGGTTTAAGGTTTAGGGTTTACGGTTTAGGGTATTGGGGTTTAGGTATTAGGGTTTAGGGTTTAGGGCTTCATTTTTAGGGTTTATTGTTGTTTTAATTTTTTTTATGATTTATAGTTTAGGTTTTAGTTTTTAGTCCATAAAGTTTAGGGTTTGGCCTTCGGGGTTGAGAGTTTAGAGTTAATGGTATGGGTTTAGGATTTAGATTCTAGAATTTAAAGTTTATGGTTTAGGGGTTAGGGTGTTAGCTTAATTGGTTAGTGTTTATTATTTGGGATTCTTGGTTTAATGATTACTATTTGGGATTTACGTTTCGGTTTTTAAATATAGGTTTATGATTTATGGTTTAAGGATTAGCATTTAGAGTTTAGGGATCACGGACTAGGGCTTAGGATTCAGGGTTCTAGGATCAAGGTGTAGGGTTTTGGGTTTTGGGCTTAGTGTTTATCATTTACGGTTAAGGTTTCAGTTATTAAGGTTTATGTTTTTTGTTTAAGGTTTAGGGTTTAGGGTTTCGTATGTAGGGTTTATGGTTAATGGTTTAAGGTTAGGTTTAGGGTTTAGTATGTAGGGTTTAGGATTTATGGTTTTGGGTTTAGGGTTTGGTATGTAGGGTTTCAGATTTATGGTTTAGGGATTAGTATTTGAGGTTTCAGGTATGGGTTTAGGATTTAGCGTTTAGGATTGAGGGTTTAGGATTGTTTAAGGTTTGGGGTTTAGGGTTTTAGGGTTTACTGTTGTTTATGTTGGTTTAGGGTTTTGCCTTGACGGTTGAGTGTTTAGCGTTTAGGGTTTAAAGTGTGTGTTTTAGAGTTTATGTTTTGGGTTTAGGGTTTAGAGTTTAGTGTTCAAGATTAAGTGTTTATTTTTTTGGGTTTATTGTTTTGGGTTTAGGGTTTTAGGGTTCGAGGATTAGAGGTTAGGGTTTAGGGTATAACGTTTAAGGTTTAAAGTTTGGAGTTTATTATTCATGGTTTAAGATTTAGAGTTTAGGGTTTACGTTTATTTAGGGTGGTTTAGGGTTTGTCCTTCATGGTTGAGTGATTAATGTTTAAGGTTTAAAGTTTATGTTTTAGGGTTTATGTTTTATGTTTAGGGTTTAGATTTTAGTGTTCAAGATTAAGTGTTTATTTTTTAGGGTTTAATGTTTTGGGTTTACGGTTTGGGGTTTAGGGCTTAGGGTTTAGAGTTTGAGGTTTAGGATTTAGGATTTAGAGTTTAATGTTTTGGATTAAAAGTTTGTTTTTTGGGATCAACATTTTGGGTTAAGGGTTTAGGGTTTAGGGCTTAGTTTTACGGTTTATGGTATAGGATTTAGTTTTTGGGGTTTATTATTCATGGTTTAAGATTTAGGGTTTAGGGTTTACAGTTAAGGTTTGGGTTTAGGGTTTAAGATTTAGGGTTTAAGGTTTAGTGTTTACGGTTTAGGGTATTGGGGTTTAGAAATTAGGGTTTAGGGTTTAGGTCTTCGTTTTTAGGGTTTATGGTTGTTTAGATTTTTTTAGGATATATAGTTTAGGTTTTAGTTTTTAATCCTCAACGTTTAGGGTTTGGCCTTTAGGGTTGAGAGTTTAGAGTTAATGGTATGGGTTTAGGATTTAGTAACTAGAATTTAAAGTTTAGGGTTTTGGGGTTAGGGTGTTAGCTTAATTGTTTAGTGTTTTTGATTTAGGATTCTTGGTTTAATCTTTACTATTTGGGGTTTACGTTTAGGTTTTTAACTATAGGTTTATGATTTATGGTTTAGGGATTATGATTTAGAGTTTAGGGTTCACGGTCTAGGGCTTAGGATTCAGGGTTCTAGGATCAAGGTGTAGGGTTTTGGGTTTTAGGCTTAGTGTTTATCATTTACGGTTAAGGTTTCAGTTATTAGGGTTTATGTTTTTTGTTTAAGGTTTAGGGTTTAGGGTTTAGTATGTAGGGTTTATGGCTAATGGTTTAAGGTTAGGTTTAGGGTTTAGTATGTAGGGTTTAGGATTTATGGTTTTGGGTTTAGGGTTTGATATGTAGGGTTTAGGATTTATGGTTTGAGTTTAGAGATTTGGGGTTTCCGGTATGGGTTTAGCATTTAGCGTTTAGGATTGAGGGTTTAAAGTTTGGGGATTAGGGTTTTAGGATTTACGATTGTTGAGGTTGGTTTAGGGTTTTGCCTTGACAGTTGAGTGTTTAGTGTTTAGGGTTTAAAGTGTGTGTTTTAGGGTTTATGTTTTGGGTTTAGGGTTTAGAGTTTAGTGATTAAGATTAATTGTTTATTTTTTTGGGTTTAATGTTTTGGGTTTAGGGCTTAGGATTTAAGTTTTGGGGATCAGGGATTAGAGGTTAGGGTTTAGAGTTTGGGGTTTAGGATTTAGGGTTTAGAGTTTAATGTTCAGGATTAAGAGTTTATTTTTTGGGATCAACATTTTGGGTTAAGTGTTTAGGGTTTAGGGCTTAGTTTTAGGGTATATGGTATAGGATTTAGTTTTTGGGGTTTAGCGTTTAGTTATTAGAGTTTAAGGTTTAAAGTTTAGAGTTTATTATTCATGGTTTAAGATTTAGAGTTTAGGGTTTACGGTTGTTTAGGGTGGTTTAGGGTTTGGCCTTGAGGGTTGAGTGTTTAATGTTTAGGGTTTAAAGTTTATGTTTTAGGGTTTATATTTTGGGTCTACGGTTTGGGGTTTAGGGCTTAGGGTTTATGTTTTAGGGTTTAGGGATTAGAGGTTAGGGTTTAGAGTTTGGCGTTTAGGATTTAGGATATAGAGTTTAATGTTCTGGATTAAGAGTTTATTTTTTGGGATCAACATTTTGGGTTAAGGAGAGTAGGGTTTAGTGCTTAGTTTTATGGTTTATGGTATAGGTTTTAGTTTCTGGGGCTTATTATTCATGGTTTAAGATTTAGGTTTAGGGTTTACGGTTATGTTTTGGGTTTAGGGTTTAAGATTTAGGGTTTAAGGTTTAAGGTTTACAGTTTAGGGTATTGGGGTTTAGGTATTAGGGTTTAGGGTTTAGGGCTTTGTTTTTAGGGTTTATGGTTGTTTAGATTTTTTTAGGATTTATAGTTTAGGTTTTAGTTTTTAATCCTCAAAGTTTAGGGTTTGGCCTTTAGGGTTGAGAGTTTAGAGTTAATGGTATGGGTTTAGGATTTAGATTCTAGAATTTAAAGTTTAGGGTTTTGGGGTTAGGGTGTTAGCTTAATTGTTTAGTGTTTTTGATTTAGGATTCTTGGTTTAATCTTTACTATTTGGGGTTTACGTTTAGGTTTTTAACTATAGGTTTATGATATATGGTTTAGGGATTATGATTTAGAGTTTAGGGTTCACGGTCTAGGGCTTAGGATTCAGGGTTCTAGGATCAAGGTGTAGGGTTTTGGGTTTTAGGCTTAGTGTTTATCATTTACGGTTAAGGTTTCAGTTATTAGGGTTTATGTTTTTTGTTTAAGGTTTAGGGTTTAGGGTTTAGTATGTAGGGTTTATGGCTAATGGTTTAAGGTTAGGTTTAGGGTTTAGTATGTAGGGTTTAGGATTTATGGTTTTGGGTTTAGGGTTTGATATGTAGGGTTTAGGATTTATTGTTTGAGTTTAGGGATTTGGGGTTTCCGGTATGGGTTTAGCATTTAGCGTTTAGGATTGAGGGTTTAAAGTTTGGGGTTTAGGATTTTAGGATTTACGATTGTTGAGGTTGGTTTAGGGTTTTGCATTGACAGTTGAGTGTTTAGTGTTTAGGGTTTAAAGTGTGTGTTTTAGGGTTTATGTTTTGGGTTTAGGGTTTAGAGTTTAGTGATTAAGATTAAGTGTTTATTTTTTTGGGTTTAATGTTTTGGGTTTAGGGTTTGGGGTTTAGGGCTTAGGATTTAAGTTTTAGGGTTCAGGGATTAGAGGTTAGGGTTTAGAGTTTGGGGTTTAGGATTTAGGATTTATAGTTTAATGTTCAGGATTAAGAGTTTATTTTTGGGATCAACGTTTTGGGTTAAAGTTTAGGGTTTAGGGCTTAGTTTTAGGGTTTATGGTATAGGATTTAGTTTTTGGGGTTTAGTGTTTAGTTATTAGAGTTTTGGGTTTAGTCTTCCGGGTTGAGAGTTTAGACTTAATTGTATGGGTTTAGGATTTAGATTCTAGAATTTAATGTTTATGGTTTAGGGGTTAGGATGTTAGCTTAATTGTTTTGTGTTTTTTATTTAGGATTCTTGGTTTAATGTTTACTATTTGTGGTTTACATTTAGGTTTTTAAGTATAGGTTTATGATTTATGGTTTAAGGATTAGGATTTAGAGTTTAGGGTTCACGATCTAAGGCTTAGGATCTAGGTGTAGGGTTTTGGGTTTTGGGTTTAGTGTTTATCATTTATGGTTAAGGTTTCAGTTATTAGGGTTTATGTTTTTTGTTTAAAGTTTAGGGTTTAGGGTTTCGTATGTAGGATTTATTGTTAATGGTTTAAGGTTAGGTTTAGGGTTTAGTATGCAGTGTTTAGGATTTATGGTTTTGAGTTTGGGGTTTGGTATGTAGGGTATAGGATTTATGGTTTAGGGTTTAGGATTTAGGGTTTCCGGTATGGGTTTAGGATTTAGCGTTTAGGATTGAGGGTTTAAAGTTTGGGGTTTAGGGTTTTAGGGTTTACGGTTGTTTAGATTGGTTTAGGGTTTTGCCTTGACGGTTGAGCATTTAGTTATTAGAGTTTAGCGTTTAGTTATTAGAGTTTAGGGTTTAGGGTATAACGTTTAAGGTTAAAAGTTTGGAGTTAATTATTCATGGTTTAAGATTTAGAGTTTAGGGTTTACGGTTGTTTAAGGTGGTTTAGAGTTTCGCCTTGAGGGTTGAGTGTTTAATGTTTAGGGTTTAAAGTTTATGTTTTAGGGTTTATGTTTTGGGTTTAGGGTTGGGAGTTTAGTGTTCAAGATTAAGTGTTTATTTTTTTGAGTTTAATGTTTTGGGTTTACGGTTTGGGGTTTAGGGCTTAAGGTTTAAGTTTTAGGGTTCAGTGATTAGAGGTTAGGGTTTAGAGTTTGGGGTTTAGGATTTAGGATTTAGAGTTTAATGTTCTGGATTAAGAGTTTATTTTTTGGGATCAACGTTTTGGGTTAAGGGTTTAGGGTTTAGGGCTTAGTTTTACGGTTTCTGGTATAGGATTTAGTTTTTGGGGTTTAGTATTCATTCATGGTTTAAGATTTTGGGTTTAGGGTGTACGGTTTAGGTTTTGGGTTTAGGGTTTAAGATTTAGGGTTTAAGGTTTGGGGTTTACAATTTAGGGTATTGGGGTTTAGGTATTAGGTTTTAGGGTTTAGGGCTTCGTTTTTAGGGTTTATGGTTGTTTAGATTTTTTTAGGATATATAGTTTAGGTTTTAGTTTTTAATCTTTAAAGTTTAGGGTTTGGCCTTCAGGGTTGAGAGTTTAGAGTTAATGGTATGGGTTTAGGATTTAGATTCTAGAATTTAAAGGTTAGGGTTTAGGGTTTAGTATGTAGGGTTTAGGATTTATGGTTTAGGGTTTAGGGTTTGATATGTAGGGTTTAGGATTTATGGTTTGAGTTTAGGGATTTGGGGTTTCCGGTATGGGTTTAGGATTTAGCGTTTAGGATTGAGGGTTTAAAGTTTGGGGTTTAGGGTTTTAGGATTTATGGTTGTTTAGGTTGGTTTAGGGTTTTGCCTTGACGGTTGAGTGTTTAGTGTTTATGGTTTAAAGTGTGTGTTTTAGGGTTTAAGTTATTAGGGTTTTTTTTTTTGTTTAAAGTTTAGGGTTTAGTTTTTCGTATGTAGGATTTACGGTTAATGGTTTAAGGTTAGGTTTAGGGTTTAGTATGCAGTGTTTAGGATTTATGGTTTTGAGTTTGGGGTTTGGTTTGTAGGGTTTAGGATTTATGGTTTATGGTTTAGGATTTAGGGCTTCCGGTATGGGTTTAGGATTTAGCGATTAGGATTGAGGGTTTAAAGTTTGGGGTTTAGGGTTTTAGGGTTTACGGTTGTTTAGATTGGTTTTTGGTTTTGCCTTGACGGTTGACCGTTTAGTTATTAGAGTTTAGCGTTTCGTTATTAGAGTTTAGGGTTTAGGGTATAACGTTTAAGGTTTAAAGTTTGGAGTTTATTATTCATGGTTTAAGATTTAGAGTTTAGGGTTTATGGTTGTTTAACGTGGTTTCGGGTATGGCCTTGAGGGTTGAGTGTTTAGTGTTTAGGGTTTAAAGTGTGTGTATTAGGGTTTATGTTTTGGGTTTAGGGTTTAGAGTTTAGTGTTCAAGATTAAGTGTTTATTTTTTTGGGTTTAATGTTTTGGGTTTAGGGTTTGGGGTTTAGGGCTTAGAATTTAAGTTTTAGAGTTCAAGGATTTGAGGTTAGGGTTTAGAGTTGGGGTTAAGGATTTAGGGTTTAGAGTTTAATGTTCAGGACTAAGAGTTTATTTTTTGGGATAACGTTTTGGGTTAAGGGTTTAGGGTTTAGGGCTTAGTTTTAGGGTTTATGGTATAGGATTTAGTTTTTGGGGTTTAGCGTTTAGTTATTAGAGTTTAGGGTTCAGGGTATAATTATTAGGGTTTATGGTTGTTTAGATTTTGTTAGGATTTATGGTTAGGTTTTAGTTCTGAGCCCTTAAGGTTTAGGGTTTGGCCTTCAGGGTTGAGAGTTTAGAGTTAATGGTATAGGTTTTGTATTTAGATTCTAGAATTTAAAGTTTAGGGTTTATGGTTTAGGGTTTAGGGGTTTGGATGTTAGCTTAATTGTTCAGTGTTTTTTATTTAGGATTCTTGGTTTAATGTTTACTATTTGGGGTTTACGTTTAGGTTTTTAAGTATAGGTTTATGATTTGTGGTTTAAGGATTAGGATTTAGAGTTTAGGGTTCACGGTCTTGGGCTTAGGATTCAGGGTTCTAGGATCAAGGTGTAGGGTTTTGGGTTTTGGGCTTAGTGTTTATCACTTACAGTTTAGGTTTCAATTATTAGGGTTTATGTTTTTTGTTTAAGGTTTATGGTTTAGTGTTTAGTTATTAGAGTTTAGGGTTTGGGGCTTAGTTTTAGGGTTTAGTTTATGGGGTTTAGCGTTTAGTTATTAGAGTTTAGGGTTTAGGGTATAACGTTTAAGGTTTTATGTTTGGGGTTTATTATTTATGGTTTAATATTTAGGGATTAGGGTTTACGGTTTAGGTTTTGGGTTTTGGGTTTAAGATTTACGGTTTAAGGTTTATATTTTAGGGTTTAGAGGTTAGGGTTTATGATTTAGGGTTTATGGTTTATGGATTAACTTTTAAGGTTTTATGGTTTAGGATTTAAGGCTTAGGGTGCAGGGTTTAGGGTTTAGTGATTAAGGTTTCGGTCTTAAAAATTAGGCTTTAAGGTATAGTATTTAGGGTATAGATTTTGGTGTTTAGGGTTTAGGATTTAAACCGTCAACCCTAAACGCTAAATCCTAAACCCATACCGTACACTCTAAACTCTCAACCCCCAAGGCCAAACCCTAAAACTTATGGACAAAAAACTAAAACGTAAACCATAAATCTTAAAACACTTTAAACAACCGTAAACCCCAAAACCTAAACCCTAACCTTAAACCTTAAACCATAAACACTACACACTAAACCCTAAACCCTAAAAACTAAACCAAAAAAATTAACCCTAATAACTAAAACCTTAACCGTAAATGATAAACATTAAATCTAAAAACGAAAACCGTACACCTTGATCCTAGAACCCTGAATCCTAAACCATAGACCCAGAACCCTAAACTCTAAATCCTAATCTTAAAACCATAAATCCTAAACCCATACATAAAAGCCTAAACGTAAACCCCAGACACTAAACATTAAACCATGAATCCTAAGCAAAAAACACTAAACCCTAAACCTTAAAGCCTAAACCCTAACACCGAAACCCTAAACACTAACCCCTAAACCAAGAACGCTACCCCCAAAGCCGTAAACCTGAAACCCAAAATCATAAACCTTAAACCCCAAATCCAAAACCATATACCTTAAACCCAAAATCCTACACCTTAAAGACTAATTTCTAAGACTAAAACATTAATCAATAAACCCTAAAACTCAAACTGTAAATCCTAAACATATTATCCCTTTATCCTGAACATTGAACATTAAACCTAAACCCAAAAACCCAAACTCTAAATCCTAAACTCTAAGCCTGAACCCTATAACATAAATCTAAAGCCCTAAACCCCATACCCTAAACTAAAAACAAAATACACCCTAAATAATAAACCCATAATCTTGAACAATTAAAATCTAAACAACCGTAAACCCTAAATCCATATATCCCAAACCTTAAACGCTCAACTCTAAACGATAAACCCTAAACCCTAAACACTAAGCCCTAAACCCAAAACCTAAACATTAAACCCTAAATCGGAAACCATAAATAATAAACCCCAAAACATGAAACCTTAAACGTTATACCGTGAACCCTAAACTCTAATAACTAAAGGCTAAACCCCAAAAACTAAATCCTATACCATAAACCCTAAAACTAAGCCCTAAACCCTAAACCCTTAACCCAAAACGTTGATCCCAAAAAATAAACCCTTAATCCTAAACATTAAACTCTAAACCCGAAATTCTAAACCCCAAACTCTAAACCCTAACCTCTAATACATGAACCCTAGCATTTAAACCCTAAGCCCTAAATCCCAAACCCTAAACCCAAAACATAAACCCTAAAACACACACTTTAAACCCTAAACACTAAATACTCAACCGTCAAGGCCAAACCCTAAGCCAACCTAAACAACCGTAAACCCTAAAACCCAAAACCCCAAACCTTAAACCGTCAACCCTAAACGCTAAATCCTAAACCCATAGCGTACACTCTAAACTCTCAACCCCCAAGGTCAAACCCTAAACCTTAAGGACAAAAAACTAAAACGTAAACCATAAATCTTAAAACACTTTAAACAACCGTAAACCCCAAAACCTAAACCCTAACCTTAAACCTTAAACCATAAACACTACACACTAAACCCTAAACCCTAAAAACTAAACCAAAAAAATTAACCCTAATAAATAAAACCTTAACCGTAAATGATAAACATTAAATCTAAAAACGAAAACCGTACACCTTGATCCTAGAACCCTGAATCCTAAACCACAGACCCAGAACCCTAAACTCTAAATCCTAATCCTAAAACCATAAATCCTAAACCCATACATAAAAGCCTAAACGTAAACCCCAGACACTAAACATTAAACCATGAATCCTAAGCAAAAAACACTAAACCCTAAACCTTAAAGACTAAACCATAAGACCGAAACCCTAAACACTAACCCCTAAACCAAGAACGCTACCCCCAAAGCCGTAAACCTTAAACCCCAAATCCAAAACCATATACCTTAAACCCAAAATCCTACACCTTAAAGACTAATTTCTAAGACTAAAACATTAATCACTAAACCCTAAAACCCAAACTGTAAATCCTAAACATATTATCCCTTTATCCTAAACATTGAACATTAAACCTAAACCCAAAAACCCAAACTCTAAATCCTAAACTCTAAGCCTGAACCCTATAACATAAATCTAAAGCCCTAAACCCCATACCCTAAACTAAAAACAAAATACACCCTAAATAATAAACCCATAATCTTGAACAATTAAAATCTAAACAACCGTAAACCCTAAATCCATATATCCCAAACCTTAAACCCTCAACCCTAAACGATAAACCCTAAACCCTAAATTCTAAGCCCTAAACCCAAAACCTAAACATTAAACCCTAAATCTTAAACCATAAATAATAAACCCCAAAACATGAAACCTTAAACGTTATACTGTGAACCCTAAACTCTAATAACTAAATGCTAAACCCCAAAAACTAAATCATATACCATAAACCCTAAAACTAAGCCCTAAACCCTAAACCCTTAACCCAAAACGTTGATCCCAAAAAATAAACCCTTAATCCTAAACATTAAACTCTAAACCCGAAATCCTAAACCCCAAACTCTAAACCCTAACCTCTAATACATGAACCCTAGCATTTAAACCCTAAGCCCTAAATCCCAAACCATAAACCCAAAACATAAACCTTAAAACACACACTTTAAACCCTAAACACTAAATACTCAACCGTCAAGGCAAAAACCTAAACAAACCTAAACAACCGTAAGCCCTAAAACCCTAAACCCCAAACTTTGAACCCTCAATCCTAAACACTAAATCCTAAACCCATACCGGAAACCCCAAATCCTAAACCCTAAACAATAAATCCTAAACCCTACATACCAAACCCTAAACCCTAAACCATAAATCCTCAACCCTACATACTAAACCCTAAACCTAACCTTAAACCATTAACCATAAACCCTACATACTAAACCCTCAACCTTAAACCTCAAACAGAAAACATAAACCCTAATAACCGAAACCTTAACCGAAAATAATAAACACTAAGCCTAAAACCCAAAACTCTACACCTTAATCCTAGAACCCTGAATCCTAATCCCTAAAACCCTAAACCCCAAACTTCGAACCCTCAATCCTAAACACTGAATCCTAAACCTATACCGGAAACCACAAATCCTAAACCCTAAACCATAAATCCAAAACCCTACATACCAAACCCTAAATCCTAAACCATAAATCCTCAACCCTACATACTAAACCCTAAACCTAACCTTAAACCATTAACCATAAACCCTACATACTAAACCCTAAACCCTAAAGCCAAAACCTTTAACAGAAAATATAAACCCTAATAACTGAAACCTTAACCCGTGAACCCTAAAACTTAAACCCTAACCCCAAAACCTAAACCCAAAACACAAACTTTAAACCCTAAAAATAAACACTTAATCTTGAACACTAAACTCTAAACCCGAAACCCAAAACATAAACCCGAAAACACAAACTTTAAACCATAAACACTAAACACTCAACCCTCAAGGCCAAACCCTAAACCACCCTAACAAACCGTAAACCCTAAAACCCAAAACCCCAAACCTTAAAGCCTCAACCCCAAACGCTAAATCCTAAACCCTTACCGTAAACTCTAAACTCTCAACCCCCAAGGCCAAACCCTAAACCTTAAGGACTAAAAACTAAAACGTAAACCATAAATCCTAAAACACTTTAAACAGTTGTAAACCCCAAAACCTAAACCCTAACCTTAAACCATAAACCATAAACACTACACACCAAACCCTAAACCTTAAACACTAAACCAAAAAAATTAACCCTAATATACTAAAATTTACCCTAAAAACTAAAACCTAAACCATAAATCCAAAGGTGCTCTAAACAACCGTAAACCCTAAAAACTAAGCCCTAAACCCTAAACCCAAATACCTAAACCCCAAATACCTAAAACTAAACGCTAAACCCTAAAATCTAAATCTTATACCATAAACCCTAAAACTAAACCCTAAACCCTAAACCCTTAACCCAAAACGTTGATCCCAAAAAATAAACTCTTAATCTTAAACATTAAACTCTAAACCCGAAATCCTAAACCCCAAACTCTAAACCCTAACCTCTAATACCTGAACCCTAACATTTAAACCCTAAGCCCTAAACCCCAAACCCTAAACCCAAAACATAAACCCTAAAACACACACTTTAAACCCTAAACTCTAAACACTCAACCGTCAAGGCAAAACCCTAAACCAACCTAAACAACCGTAAGCCCTAAAACCCTAAACCCCAAACTTTGAACCCTCAATCCTAAACACTAAATCCTAAACCCATACCGGAAACCCCAAATCCTAAACCCTAAACCATAAATCCAAAACCCTACATACCAAACCCTAAACCCTAAACCATAAATCCTCAACCCTACATACTAAACCCTAAACCTAACCTTAAACCATTAACCGTAAACCCTACATACTAAACCCTAAACCCTAAACCTTAAACAGAAAACATAAACCCTAATAACTGAAACCTTAACCGTAAATAATAAACACTAAACCTAAAACCCAAAAGCCTACACCTTAATCCTAGAACCCTGAATCCTAAGCCCTAGTACGTGAACCCTAAACTCTAAATCCTATTCTTTCAACCTTAAAGCCATAACTCCTAAACAATAAACCCCAAACCCTAAACCATAAACCCTAATCCCCGAACACTAAATCCTAAACCTTCAATCGTAAACCATAAAGCCTAAAACCTAAGACCAAAACCCTACACAGTAACCTAAAACCCAATACCCTAAAACATAAACCCTAAACCCTAAATCTTAAACCCTAAACCTAAAACCTAAACCGTAAACCCAAAACACTAAATATTAAACCCAAAACTAAATCCTTTACCATAAACCCTAAAAATAAGCCCTAAACCCTAAACCCTAAACCCAAAACTGCAAACCCTAAACCCAAAACATTAAACCCTAAAAAATAAACACTTAATCTTGAACACTAAACTCTAAACCCTAAACCCAAAACATAGACCCAAAAACGCAAACTTTAAACCCTAAACACTAAACACTCAAACCCTCAAGTTCAAACCCTAAACCCCAAACTTTAAACCCTCTATCCTAAATGCTAAATCCTAAACCCATACCGGAAACCCTAAATCCTAAACCCTAAACCATAAATCCTAAACCACTCTAAACAACCGTAACCTCCAAAACCTAAAACCTAACCCTAAACAATTAACCATAAATCGTACACACTAAACCCTAAACCTTAAATAGAAAACATAAACCCTAATAACTGAAACCTTAACCGTAAATGATAAACACTAAGCCTAAAACCCAAATCCCTACACCTTCATCCTAGAACCCTGAATCCTAAGCTCTAGACCATGAACCCTAAACTCTAAATCCTAATCCTTTAACCATAAATCATAAACCTATACTTAAAAACCTAAACTTAAACCCCAAATAGTAAACATTAAACCAAGAATCCTAAACAAAAAACACTAAACAATTAAGATAACACCTTAACCCTTAAACCCTAAACCATAAACCCTGAACTTTAAATTCTAGAATCAAAATCCAAAATCCAAAATCCTAGACCTTAAGTTTTAAACGGTATCCTAAACCCTAAATCCTATACTCTATACCCTTAACCCTAAACCATAACCCCTAAACAATAAACCCTAAACCCTAAACCATAAACCCTAAATCCTAAACCCTAAAACAAAACCTAAACCATAAATCCTAAACCCTTTTACCTGTAATCCTAAATCTATACCGTAAACCCTAAACCCTCAACCCTCAAGGCCAGACCCTAAACATTAAGAACTAAAAACTAAGCCTAAAAACCCCAAACAATAAACCCCAAACAATAAACCCCAAACCCTAAACCGTAAACCCTAATCCCTGATCACTTCACACTAAACCCTAAACCCTAAACCAAAAACCATTTACCATAAAAACTAAAACCTCAACCCTAAATCATAAACTCTTAACCTGAAAACCCAAAACCTACAAATTCATCCTAAAACCCTGAATCCTAGGCCTTATACCCTTAAACCTAAACCATAACCTCTAAACAATAAACCCCATACCCTAAACCGTAAACCCTAATTCTTAAACCCTAAACCCTAAACCTTCAACTCTAAACCTTAACACCTAAACCCCAAGACCGAAACCCTAAACACTAACCCCTAAACCACAAACGCTACCCGTAAACCCTAAACCCAAAATCATAAACCCTAAACCCCAAATCCTAAACCCTATACCTTAAACAAACAATCTTACAACTTAAAGACTAATTTCTAAGGACGAAACATTAATCACTAAACCCTCACCCCTACACCCCAAGCCTTAAAACCAAAACCCTAAAACCCTAAAAGCTAAACCCTAGACCCTAAACCCTAATTCCTAAACACTAACCTCTAACACACTAAACTCCAAACCTTAAACCATAAAAATAAACCCTAAATTTAAACCTTAAACGTTATACCTTAAACCCTAAACTCTAATAACTAATGCTAAACCCCCAAAACTAAACGCTATACCCTATACCCTAAACCCTAAAAAACTAAGCCCTAAACCCTAAATTCCTAAACACTTAACCCAAAACCCTAAACCCTAAATCCCAAACCCAAAAACCAAACCCAAAACCCTAAATCCGAAACCATAAACCCTAAACCTAAACAACTAAACCACCCTCAACAACCTTAAACGCCTAAACCCTAAACGTTTATCCCAAAAAATTATCCCTTTATCCTGAACATTAACCATTAAACCAAACCCTAAAACCAAACTCTAAATCCTAAACCCTAAGCCCTGAACACTATAACATAAATCCAAAACCCTAAACCCCAAACCCCAAACCCTAAACAAAAAGCAAAACACACCCTAAATAATAAACCCTTAATCTTGAACAATTAAAATCTAAACCCCAAACCGTAAACCTAAAACCTAAAACCGTAACACCTAAGCAATAAACCCCAAACCCTAAAACATAAACTTTAATCCCCGAACACTAAATCCTAAACCATAAAGCCTAAAACATAAGACTGAAATCCTACACACTAACCCCTAAACCCTAAACCCAATACCCTAAACCGTAAACCCTAAACCCTAAATCTTAAACCCTAAACCCAAAACAGAAACAATGAACCCAAAACCCTAAATCTTAAACCATAAATAATAAACCCTAAACATTAAACCTTAAACGTAATACCCTAAACCCTAAACTCTATTAACTAAATGCTACACCCCAAAAACTAAATCCTATACCATAAACACTAAAACTAAGCCCTAAACCTTAAACCCTAAACCTAAAACGTTGATACCAAAAAATAAACTCTTAATCCTGAACATTAAACTCCAACCCCTAAATCCTAAACCCCAAACTCTAAACCCTAACCTCTAATCCGTGAACCCTAAAACTTAAACCCTAAGCCCTAAACCCCAAACCCTAAACTCAAAACTTTAAACCCTAAAAAATAAACACTTAATCTTGAACACTAAACTCTAAACCCGAAACCCAAAACATAAACCCGAAAACACAAACTTTAAACCGTAAACACTAAACACTCAACCCTCAAGGCCAAACCCTAAACCACCCTAAACAACCATCAACCCAAAAACCCAAAACCCCAAACCTTAATGCCTCAACCCTAAACGCTAAATCCTAAACCCTTACCGTAAACTATAAACTCTCAACCCCCAAGGCCAAACCCTAAACCTTAAGGACTAAAAACTAAAGCGTAAACCATAAATCCTAAAACACTTTAAACAACCGTAAACCCCAAAACCTAAACACTAACCTTAAACCATAAACCATAAACACTACACACTAAACCCTAACCCTTAAACACTAAACCAAAAATATTAACCCTAATATACTAAAAGTTACCCTAAAAACTAAAACCTAAAGCATAAATCCTAAAGTGCTCTCATACCCCAAACTTTAAACCTTTAACATTATACCCTAAACCCTAAACTCTAATAACTAAATGCTAAACCCCAAAAACTAAATCCTATACCATAAACCCTAAACCCTAAACCCTTAACCCAAAACGTTGATCCCAAAAAAGAAACTCTTAATCCTAAACATTAAACTCTAAACCCAAAATCCTAAACCCCAAACTCTAAACCCTAACCTCTAATACATGAACCCTAACATTTAAACCCTAAGCCCTAAACCCCAAACCTTAAACCCAAAACATAAACCCTAAAACACACACTTTAAACCCTAAACTCTAAACACTCAACCGTCAAGGCAAAACCCTAAACCAACCTAAACAACCGTAAGCCCTAAAACCCTAAACCCCAAACTTTGAACCCTCAATCCTAAACACTAAATCCTAAACCCATACCGGAAACCCCAAATCCTAAACCCTAAACCTAAATCCAAAACCCTACATACCAAACCCTAAACCCTAAACCATAAATCCTCAACCATACATACTAAACCCTAAACCTAACCTTAAACCATTAACCATAAACCCTACATACTAAACCCTAAACCCTAAACCTTAAACAGAAAACATAAACCCTAATAACTGAAACCTTAACCGTAAATAATAAACACTAAGCCTAAAACCCAAAACCTTATACCTTAATCCTAGAACCCTGAATCCTAAGCCTTAGACCGTGAACCCTAAACTCTAAATCATAATCCTTAAACCTTAAAGCCATAACCCATAAACAATAAACCCCAAACCCTAAACTATAAACCCTAATCCACGAACACTAAATCCTAAACCTTCAACCCTAAACCTTAAAGCCTAAAAATAAGACCGAAACCCTACACACTAACCCTAAACCCAATACCCTAAACCATAAACCCTAAATCCTAAATCTTAAACCTTAAACCCTAAACCTAAACCGTAAACCCAAAACACAAACTTTAATAACTAATGCTAAACCCCAAAAACTAAATCCTATACAATAAACCCTAAAACTTAGGCCTAAACCCTAAACTCAAAACATTAAACCCTAAAAAATAAACACTTAATCTTGAACACTATACTCTAATCCCAAAACCCAAAACATAAACCCTAAAACACAAACTTTAAACCCTAAAAATAAACACTTAATCTTGAACACTATACTCTAAACCCAAAACCCAAAATATAAACCCTAAAACACAAACTTTAAACCCTAAACAATAAAGAATCAACCCTCAAGGCCAAACCCTAAGCCACCATAAACAACCGTAAACCCTAAAACCCAAAACCCCAAACCTTAAACCGTCAACCCTAAATGCTAAATCCTAAACCCATACCGTACACTCGAAACTCTCAACCCCCAAGGCCAAACCCTAAACCTTAAGGACAAAAAACTAAAACGTAAACCATAAATCTTAAAACACTTTAAACAACCGTAAACCCCAAAACCTAAACCCTAACCTTAAACCTTAAACCATAAACACTACACACTAAACCCTAAACCCTAAAAACCAAACCAAAAAAAGTAACCCTAATAACTAAAACCTTAACCGTTATTGATAAACATTAAACCTAAAAACGAAAACCGTACACCTTGATCCTAGAACCCTGAATCCTAAACCATAGACCCAGAACCCTAAACTCTAAATCCTAATCCTAAAACAATAAATCCTATACAATAAACGTAAACCATAAACCCAAATTGTAAACCCAAAACCCTAAATCTTAAACCATAAATAATAAACCCCAAACATTAAACCTTAATCGTAATACCCTAAACCCTAAACTCTAATAACTAAATGCTAAACCCCAAAAACTAAATCCTATACAATAAACCCTAAAACTTAGGCCTAAACCCTAAACTCAAAACATTAAACCCTAAAAATAAACACTTAATCTTGAACACTATACTCTAATCCAAAAACCCAAAACATAAACCCTAAAACACAAACTTTAAACCCTAAAAATAAACACTTAATCTTGAACACTATACTCTAAACCCAAAACCCAAAATATAAACCCTAAAACAGAAACTTTAAACCCTAAACACTAAAGACTCAACCCTCAAGGCCAAACCCTAAGCCAGCCTAAACAACCGTAAACCCTAAAACCCAAAACCCCAAACCATAAACCGTCAACCCTAAACGCTAAATCCTAAACCCATACCGTAAACTCTAAACTCTCAACCCCCAAGGCCAAACCCTAAACCTTAAGGAAAAAAAACTAAAAGGTAAACCATAAATCTTAAAACACTTTAAACAACCGTAAACCCCAAAACCTAAACCCTAACCTTAAACCTTAAACCATAAACACTACACACTAAACCCTAAACCCTAAAAACTAAACCAAAAAAATTAACCCTAATAACTAAAACCTTAACCGTAAATGATATACATTAAACCTAAAAACGAAAACCGTCCACCTTGATCCTAGAACCCTGAATCCTAAACCATAGACCCAGAACCCTAAACTCTAAATCCTAATCCTAAAACCATAAATCCTAAACCCATACATAAAAGCCTAAACGTAAACCCCAGACACTAAACATTAAACCATGAATCCTAAGCAAAAAACACTAAACCCTAAACCTTAAAGACTAAACCCTAAGACCCTAACCCTAAACACTAACCCCTAAACCAAGAACGCTACCCCCAAAGCCGTAAACCTGAAACCCAAAATTATAAACCTTAAACCCCAAATCCAAAACCATATACCTTAAACCCAAAATCCTACATTAATCACTAAACTCTAAAACCCAAACTCTAAATCCTAAACATATTATCCCTTTATCCTAAACATTGAACATTAAACCTAAACCATAAAACCCAAACTCTAAATCCTAAACTCTAAGCCTGAACCCTATAACATAAATCTAAAGCCCTAAACCCCATACCCTAAACTAAAAACAAAATACACCCTAAATAATAAAGCCATAATCTTGAACAATTAAAATCTAAACAACCGTAAACCCTAAATCCCTATATCCCAAACCTTAAACCCTCAACCCTAAACGCTAAATCCTAAACCCTTACCATAAACTATAAACTCTCAACCTCCAAGGCCAAACCCTAAACCTTAAGGACTAAAAACTAAAACGTAAACCATAAATCCTAAAACATTTTAAACAATCGTAAACCCCAAAACCTAAACCCTAACCTTAAACCATAAACCATAAACACTACACACCAAACCCTAACCCTTAAACACTAAACCAAAAAAATTAACCCTAATATACTAAAATTTACCCTAAAAACTAAAATCTAAACCATAAATCCTAAGGTGCTCTAAACAACCGTAAACCCTAAAAACTAAGCCCTAAACCCTAAACCCAAATACCAAAACCCCAAAATTTAAACCTTAAACATTATACCCTAACCGCTAACCACTAATAACTAAAAGCTAAACCCCAAAATCTAAATCCTATACCATAAACCCTAAAACTAAACCCAAAACCCAAAACCCTTAACCCAAAACGTTGATCCCGAAAGATAAACTCTTAATCCTAAACATTAAACTCTAAACCCGAAATCCTAAACCCCAAACTCTAAACCCTAACCTCTAATACCTGAACGCTAACATTTAAACCCTAAGCCCTAAACCCCAAACCCTAAACCCAAAACATTAAACCCTAAAACACACACTTTAAACCCTAAACACTAAACACTCAACCGTCAAGGCAAAACCCTAAACCAACCTAAACAACCGTAAGCCCTAAAACCCTAAACCCCAATCCTAAACACTAAATCCTAAACCCTAAACAATAAATCCTAAACCCTACATACCAAACCCTAAACCCTAAACCATAAATCCTCAACCCTACATACTAAACCCTAAACCTAACCTTAAACCATTAACCATAAACCCTACATACTAAACCCTAAACCCTAAACCTTAAACAGAAAACATAAACCCTAATAACTGAAACCTTAACCGTAAATAATAAACACTAAGCCTAAAACCCAAAACCCTACACCTTAATCCTAGAACCCTGAATCCTAAGCCCTAGACCGTGAACCCTAAACTTTAAATCCAAATCCATCAACCTTAAAGCCATAACTCCTAAACAATAAACCCCAAACCCTGAACCATAAACCCTAATCCCCGAACACTAAATCCTAAACCTTCAACCCTAAACCTTAAAGCCTAAAACCTAAGACCAAAACCCTAGACAGTAACCTAAAACCCAATACCTTAAAACGTAAACCCTAAACCATAAATCTTAAACCCTAAACCTAAAACCTAACCTTAAACCGTAAACAATAAACACTACACACCTAACCCTAACCCTTAAACACTAAACCAAAAATATTAACCCTAATATACTAAAATTTACCCTAAAAACTAAAACCTTAACCATAAATCCTAAAGTGCTCTCATACCCCAAACTTTAAACCTTAATCATTATACCCTAAACCCTAAACTCTAATAACTAAACGCTAAACCCCAAAACCTAAATCCTATACCATAAACCCTTAACCCATAACGTTGATCCCAAAAAATAAACTCTTAATCCTAAACATTAAACTCTAAACCCGAAATCCTAAACCCCAAACTCTAAACCCTAACCTCTAATACCTGAACATTAACATTTAAACCCTAAACCCTAAACCACAAACCCTAAACTCAAAACATAAACCCTAAAACACACACTTTAAACCCTAAACACTAAATACTCAACTGTCAATGCAAAACCCTAAACAAACCTAAACAATCGTAAGCCCGAAAACCCTAAACCCCAAAGTTTGAACCCTCAATCCTAAACCCTAAATCTTAAACCATAAATAATAAACCCCAAACATTAAACATTAATCGTAATACCCTAAACCCTAAACTCTAATAACTAAATGCTAAACCCCAAAAACTAAATCCTATACAATAAACCCTAAACCCAAAACATTAAATTCTAAAAACTAACTTTAAACCCTAAACACTAAAGACTAAAGACTCAAGGCCAAACCCTAAAACACAAACTTTAAACCCTAAAACACAAACTTTAAACCCTAAACACTAAAGACTCAACCCTCAAGGCCAAACCCTAAGCCACCCTAAACAACCGTAAACCCTAAAACCCAAAACCCCAAACCTTAAACCGTCAACCCTAAACGCTAAATCCTAAACCCATACCTTAAACTCTAAACTCTCAACCCCCAAGGCCAAACCCTAAACCTTAAGGACTAAAAACTAAAACGTAAACCATAAATCTTAAAACACTTTAAACAACCGTAAACCCCAAAACGTAAACCCTAACCTTAAACCTTAAACCATAAACACTACACACTAAACCCTAAACCCTAAAAACTAAACCAAAAAAATTAACCCTAATAACTAAAACCTTAACCGTAAATGATAAACATTAAACCTAAAAACGAAAACCGTACACCTTGATCCTAGAACCCTGAATCCTAAACCATAGACCCAGAATCCTAAACTCTAAATCCTAATCCTAAAACCATAAATCCTAAACCCATACATAAAAGCCTAAACGTAAACCCCAGACACTAAACATTAAACCATGAATCCTAAGCAAAAAACACTAAACCCTAAACCTTAAAGCCTAAACCCTAAGACCGAAACCCTAAACACTAACCCCTAAACCAAGAACGCTACCCCCAAAGCCGTAAACCTGAAACCTAAAATCATAAACCTTAAACCCCAAATCCTACACCTTAAAGACTAATTTCTAAGACTGAAACATTAATCACTATACCCTAAAACCCAAACTCTAAATCCTAAACATATTATCCCTTTATCCTGAACATTGAACATTAAACCCAAACTCTAAATCCTAAACTCTAAGCCTGAACCCTATAACATAAATCTAAAGCCCTAAACCCCAAACCCTAAACTAAAAACAAAATACACCCTAAATAATAATCCCATAATCTTGAACAATTAAAATCTAAACAACCGTAAACCCTAAATCCATATATCCCAAACATTAAACCCTCAACCCTAAACCATAAACCCTAAACCCTAAACTCTAAGCCCTAAACTCAAAACCTAAACATTAAACCCTAAGTCTTAAACCATAAATAATAAACCCCAAAACTTGAAACCTTAAACGTTATACCCTGAACCCTAAACTCTAATAACCAAACACTAAACCCCAAAAACTAAGTCCTATACCATAAACCCTAAAACTAAGCCCTAAATCCTAAACCCTTAACAAAAACGTTGATCCCAAAAAATAAACTCTTAATCCTGAACATTAAACTCTAACCCTTAAATCCTAAATCCCAAACTCTAAACCCAAATCTCTAATCCCTGAACCCTAAACTTAAACCCTGAGCCCTAAACCCCAAACTGTAAACCCAAAACATTAAACCCAAAAAAATAAACACTTAATATTGAACACAAAACTCTAAACCCTAAACCCAAAACATAAACCCGAAAACACAAACTTTAAACCCTAAACACTCAACCCTCAAGGAAAAACCCTAAACTACCCTAAACAACTGTAAACCCTAAAACCCTAAACCCCAAACCTTAAACCCTCAACCCTAAATGCTAAATCATAAACTTAGACCGTAAACTCTAAACTCTCAACCCTGAAGGCCAAACCCTAAACCTTTAGGACTAAAAACTAAAACCTAGACCATAAATCCTAAAATCTATAAACAACCATAAACCCCAAAAACTAAGCCCTAAACCCTAAACTCTAATACCTAAACCCCAATACCCTAAACCGTAAATCCTAAACCCTAAATCTTAAACCCTAATCCTGAAACCTAAACCGTAAACCCTAAACCCTAAACCCCAAACTCTAAACTCTAAATCCTAAACCCCAAACTCTAAACCCTAACCTCTAATCACTTAACTCTAAAACTTAAACCCTAAGCCCTAAACCCCAAACCCTAAACCCAAAACATTAAACAAAAAAAAATAAACACTTAAACTTGAACACTAAACTCTAAACCCTAAACCCAAAACATAAACCCTAAAATACACTCTTTAAACCCTAAACATTACACACTCAACCATCAAGGCAAAACCCTAAACCAACCTAAACATCCGTAATTCCTTAACCCATATCGGAACCCCAAATCCTAAACCCTAAAGCATAAATTCTAAACCATACATACCAAACCCTAAACCCTACATACCAAACCCTAAACCCAAAACCATAAATCCTCAACCCTACATACAAAACCCTAAACCTAACCTTAAACCATTAACCATAAACCCTACATACTAAACCCTAAACCCAAAACCTTAAACAGAAAACATTAACCCTAATAAAATAAAAGTTAACCATAAATGATAAACACTAAGCGTAAAACCCAAAACCCTACACCTTGATCTTAGAACCCTGAATCCTAAGCCCTAGACCGTGAACCCTAAACTCTAAGTCCTAATAACTATAAATCATAAACCTATACTTACAAACCTAAACGTAAACCCCAAATAGTAAACATTAAACGAAGAATACTAAATAAAAAACACTAAACAATTAAGCTAACACCCTAACCCCTAAACCCTAAACCATATAAACCTTAAACTTTAAATTCTAGAATCTAAATCCTAAATCCTAAATCCTAGACCCTAAGTTTTAAAGGGAATCCTAAACCCTAAATCCTACACCCTATACCCTTAAACCTAAACCATAAATCCTAAACAATAAACCCCAAAACCTATACCATAAACCATAAATCCTAAATCTTAAACCCAAAACCTAAATCATAAATCCTAAACCCCTTTACCTGTAATCCTAAATCCACACTGTAAACTCTAAACCGTCAACCCTCAAGGCCAGACCCTAAACATTAAGGACTAAAAACTAAGCCTAAAAACCCCAAACAACAAATCCCAAACCCTAAACCGTAAACCTTAATCCCTGAACACTACACAATAAACCCTAAACCAAAAACCAATTACCATAAAAACTAAAACCTTAACCCTCAATGATAAACTCTTAACCTGAAAACCCAAACCCTACACATTGATCCTGAACATTGAACATTAAACCGAAACCCTAAAACCCAAACTCTTAATCCTAAACTCTAAGACCTGAACCCTAAAACATAAATCCAATGCCCTAAACCTCAAACCCTAAACCAAAAACAAAATACACCCTAAATAATAAACCTAAACCCTAAGACCATAACATCTAAAAAATAAACCCCAAACCCTAAACCATAAACCCTAAAACCCTGAACACTAAATCCTAAACATTCAACCCTAAACCTTAAAACCTAAAACCTAAGACCGAAACTCTACACAATAATCCCTAAACCAAAAACCGTAAACCATAAACCCTAAACCCAAAACCTAAACTGTAAACCCTATACCCTAAATCTTAAACCATGAATAATAAACTCCAAACTTTAAACCTTAAACGTTATACCATAAACCCTAAACTCTAATAACTAAACGCTAAACCCCAAAAACTAAATGTTATACCATAAACCCTAAAACTAAGCCCTAAACCCTAAACTCTAATAACTAAACGCTAAACCCCAAAAACTAAATCCTATACCATAAACCCTAAAACTAAGCCCTAAACCCTAAACCCTTAACCCAAAACGTTAATCCCAAAAAATAAACTCTTAATCCTGAACATTAAACTATAAACCCTAAATCATAAATCTATACTTAAAAACCTAAACGTAAACCCCAAATAGTAAATACTAAACCAAGAATCCTAACTAAAAAACACTAAACAATTAACTAACACCCTAACCCCTAAACCCTAAACTTTAAACTGTAGAATCTAAATCCTAAACCACCCATACCGTTAACTCTAAACTATTAACTCTGAGAGCCAAACCCTAAACCATAAGGACTAAAAACTAAAACCTAAACCATAAATCCTAAAACACTCTAAATAACCGTAAACCCTAAAAAATAAGCCCTAAACCCTAGGCCTTAAAGCCTAAACCAAAAACCCTTAAAAGCTAAACCATAAACCCTAAACCCTAAATCCAAAACCCTAACCTCTAAACCCTAAAATATAAACCCTAAACCCTAAATCTTAAACCCTAAACCCAAAACCTAAACCGTAATTTCAAAACCCTAAATCTTAAACCATAAATAATAAACCCCTAACATTAAACCTTAAACGTAATACCCTAAACCCTAAACTCTAAAAACTAAACGCTAAACCCCAAAAACTAAATCCTATACCATAAACCCTAAAACTAAGCCCTAAACCCTTAACCCTTAACCCAAAACTTAATCCTGAACATTAAACTCTAACCCCTAAATCCTAAATCCCAAACTCTAAATCCTAACCTCTAATCCATGAACCCTAAACTTAAACCCTAAGCCCTAAACCCCAAACTCTAAACCCAAAACATTAAACCCAAAAAATAAACCCTTAATATTGAACATAAAACTCTAAGCCCTAAACCCAAAACATAAACCCTAAAACACACACTTTAAACCCTAAACACAAAACACTCAACCGTCAAGGCAAAACCCTAAACCAACCTAAACAACTGTAAATCCTTAAGCCATATCGGAACCCCAAATCCTAAACCCTAAAGCATAAATTCTAAACACCACATACCAAACCCTAAACCCTAAACCATAAATCCTAAACCCTAAACCATAAATCCTCAACCCTACATACTAAACCCTAAACATAATCTTAAACCATTAACCATAAACCCTAGATACTAAACCCTAAACCCTAAACCTTAAACAGAAAAAATAAACCCTAATCCTTAAACCATAAATAATAAACCTATACTTAAAAACCTAAACGTAAACCCCAAATAGTAAACATTAAACCAAGAATCCTAAATAAAAAACACTAAACAATTAAGCTAACACCCTAACCCCAAAACCCTCAACCATAAACCCTAAACTTTAAATTATAGAATCTAAATCCTAAATCCTAAATGCTAGACCCTAAGTTTTAAACGGAATCCTAAACCCTATATCCTATACCCTATACCCTTAAACCTAAACCATAACTCCTAAACAATAAACCCAAAAACCTATACCATAAACCATAAATCCTAAATCTTAAACCCAAAACCTAAGCCATAAATCCTAAACCCCTTTACCTGTAATCCTAAATCCATACTGTAAACCCTAAACTGTCAACACTCAAGGCCAGACCCTAAACATTAAGGAATAAAAACTAAGCCTAAAAACCCCAAACAACAAATCCCAAACCCTAAACCGTAAACCCTTATCCCTGAACACTACACACTAAACCCTAAACCAAAAACCATTTACCATAAAAACTAAAATATTAACCCTAAATGATAAACTCTTAACCTGAAAACCCAAACCCTACACATTGATCCTAGGCCCTATACCCTTAACCTTAAACCATAACCTCTAAACAATAAACCTCATACCCTAAACCGTAAACCCTAATCCTTAAACACCAAACCCTAAACCTTCAACTCTAAACCTTAAAGCCTAAACCATAAGACTGAAACCCTAAACAATAACCCCTAAACCATAAACCCTAAACAATAACCCCTAACCCATAAACCCTACACCTAAAGCCGTAAACCCTAAACCCAAAATGATAAACCCTAAACCCCAAATCGAAAACCCTATACCTTAAACCCAAAATCCTACGCTTTAAATTCCTAAACCCTTAACCCAAAACCCTAAACCCTAAACCTAAACCCTAAACCCTAAACCTAAACAACTAAACCCTAAACCACCTTAAACGACCCTAAACCCCTAAACCCTAAACGTTTATCCCAAAAATTATCCCTTTATCCTGAACATTGAACAATAAACCTAAATCCTAAAACCCAAACCCTAAAACCCAAACTCTAAATCCTAAACTCTAAGCCCTGAACCCTAAAACATAAATCCAAAGCCCTAAAACCCAAACCCTAAACCAAAAACTTAATACACCTTAAATAATAAACCCTTAAACTTAAACAATTAAAACCTAAACCCTAAGACAGTAACATCTAAACAATTAACCCCAAACCCTAAACCATAAACCCAAATCCCCGAACACTAAATCCTAAAACTTCAACCCTAAACCCAATACCCTAAACCGTAAATCCTAAACCCTAAACCCAAAACCTAAACCGTAAACCCTAAACCCTAAATCTTAAACCATGAATAATAAACTCCAAACTTTAAACATTAAACGTTATACCCTAAACCCTAAACTCTAATAACTAAACGCTAAACCCCAAAAACTAAATCCTATACCATAAACCCTAAAACTAAGCCCTAAACCCTAAACTCTAATAACTAAACGCTAAACCCCAAAAACTAAATCCTATACCATAAACCCTAAAACTAAGCCCTAAACCCTAAACCCTTAACCCTAAACATTGATCCCGAAAATTAAACTCTTAATCCTGAACATTAAACTCTAAACCCTAAATCCTAAACCCCAAACTCTACACCCTAACCTCTAATCCCTGAACCCTAAAACTTAAATCCTAAGTCCTAAACCCCAAACACTAAACCCAAAACATTAAACCCAAAAAACTAAACACTTAATCTTGAACACTAAACTCTAAACCCTAAATCCAAAACATAAACCCTAAAACATACACTTTAAACCCAAAACAATAAACACTTAAACGTCAAGGCAAAACCCTAAACCATCCTAAACAACCGTAAACCCTAAAACCATTTACCCCAAACTTTAAACCCTCAACCTAAACGCTAAATCCTAAACCCATACCGGAAACCCCAAATCCTAAACCCTAAACCATAAATCCTAAACCCTACATAGCAACCCTAAACCCTAAACAATAAATCCTAAACCCTACATACTAAACCCAAAACCTAACCTTAAACCATTATCCATAAACCCTACATACTCAACCCTAAACCTTAAACCTTAAACAGAAAACATAAACCCTAATAACAGAAACCTTAACTGTAAATGATAAACACTAAGCCTAAAATCCAAAACCCTACACATTGATCCTAAAACCCTGAATCCTAAGCCCTAGACCGTGAACCCTAAACTCTAAATCCTAATCCTTAAACCATAAATCATAAATCTATACTTAAAAACCTAAATGTAAACCCCAAATAGTAAACATCAAACCAAGAGTCCTAAAAAATAACCCTAAACAATTAAGCTAACACCCTAACCCCTAAACCCTAAACCATAAACCCTAACCTTTAAATTCCAGAATGTAAATCCTAAACCCATACCGTTAACTCTAGACTCTGAACCCTGAAGGACAAACCCTAAACCTTAAGGACTAAAAACTAAAACCTAAACCATAAATCCTAAAACACTCTAAGCAAACGTAAACCCTAAGCCTAAACAATAAAACCTTAAAAGCTAAACAATAAACCCTAAACCCTAAATCCAAAACCCTAACCTCTAAACCCTAATATATAAACCCTAAACCCTAAAATATAAACCCTAAACCCAAAACCTAAACATTAAACCCTAAACCCTAAATCTTAAACCATAAATAATAAACCCCAAAACATGAAACCTTAAACGTTATACCCTGAACCCTAAACTCTAATAACTAAGCGCTAAACCCCAAAAACTAAATCCTATACCATAAACCCTAAAACTAAGCACTAAACCCTAAACCCTTAACCCAAAACGTTAATCCCAAAAAATAAACTCTTAATCCTGAACATTAAACTCTAAACCCTAAATCCTAAACCCAAAACTCTAAACCCTAACCTCTAATCCTTGAACCCTAAAACTTAAATCCTAAGCCCTAAACCCCAAACCCTAAACCCTAAACATTAAACCCAAAAAAATAAACACTTAAATCTTGAACAGTAAACTCTAAACCCTAAACCCAAAACATAAACCCTAAAACACACACTTTAAACACTAAACACTAAACACTCAACCGTCAAGGCAAAATCCTAAATCAACCTAACCAACCGTAAACCCTAAAACCCTAAACCCCAAACTATAAACCCTCAATCCTAAACGTTAAATCCTAAACCCATACCAGACACGCCAAATCCTAACCCTAAACCATAAATCCTAAACCCTACATACCAAACCTTAAAGCCTAAACCATAAATCCTAAACCCTACGTACTAAACCCTAAACTTAACCTTAAACCATTAACCATAAACCCTACATACTAAACCCTAAACCCTAAACCTTAAACAAAAAAGAAAAACCCTAATAACTGAAACTTTAACCGTAAATGATAAACACTAAGCCCAAAACCCAAAACCCTACACCTTGATCCTAAAACCCTGAATCCTAAGCCCTAGACCATGAACCCTAAACTCTAAATCCTAATCCTTAAATCATAAATCATAAACCTATACTTAAAAACCTAAACGTAAACCCCAAATAGTAAATATTAAACCAAGAATTCTAAATAAAAAACAATAAACAATTAAGCTACCACCCTAACCCCAAAACCTTAAACCATAAACCCTAGAATCTAAATCCTAAACCCATACCATGAACTCTAAACTCTCAACCCTGAAGGCCAAACCCTAAACCTTACGGATTAAAACTAAAACCTAAACCATAAATCCTAAAAAAATCTAAACAACTATAAACCCTAAAAACAAAGCCCTAAACCCTAAACCCTAATACCTAAACCCCAATACCCTAAACCTCAAAACTCTAAACCGTAAACCCTAAACCCTAAACCCTAAATCTTAAACCCTAAATCCAAAACTTAAACCGTAAACCCTAAACCCTAAATCTTAAACCATGAATAATAATGCCCCAAAACTAAATCCAATACCATAAACAGTAACACTAAGCCCTAAACCCTAAACCCTTACCCCAAAACGTTGATCCCAAAAATAAACTCTAAATCCTAAATCCTAGAACCTAAATCCTAAATCCTAGATCCTAAATCCTAGAACCTAACCGCCAAACTCTAAACCCTTACCTCTAATCCCTGAACCGTAAAACTTAAACCCTAAGCCCTAAACCCCAAACCGTAAACCCAAAACATTAAACCCTAAAAATAAACACTTAATCTTGAACACTAAACTCTAAACCCAAAACCCAAAACATAAACCCTAAAACACAAACTTTAAAACCTAAACATTAAACACTCAACCCTCAAGGCCACACCCTAAACAACCCTAATCAACCGTAAACTCTAAAACCATAAATCCCAAACCTTAAACCCTCAACCCTAAACGATAAATCCTAAACCAATATCGTTAACTCTAAACACACAACCCTGAAGGCCAAACCCTAAACCTTAAGGACTAAACACTAAAACCTAAACCATAAATCCTAAAACACTCTAAACAACCGTAAACCCCAAAACGTAAACCTTAACCTTAAACCATAAACAATAAACACTACACACTAAACCCTAAACCTTAAACCCTAAACCCTTAACCCTAAACAAAAAAAATTAACCCTAAACAAAAAAAATTAACCCTAATAACTAAAACCTAAACCGTAAATGATAAACACTAAACCTAAAACCGAAAACCCTACACCTTAATCTTAGAACCCTTAATCCTAAACCCTAGACCCAGAACCCTAAACTCTAAATCCTAAACCTAAAACCATAAATCCTAAACCCATACATAAAAGCCTAAATGTAAACCCCACACACTAAACATTAAACCACGAATCCTAAGCAAAAAACAATAAACAATTAATAAAAAACCATAACCCTTTATACAAAAACCCAAAACCCAAAACCATAAACCCTAATCCCTGAATACTAAACCCTAAACCTTCAACCCTAAACCTTAAAGCCTAAAACCTAAGACCGATACCCTAAACACTAACCCCTAAACCCTAAACCCTACACCCTAAGCCGTAAATCCTAAAACCTAAATCCTAAATCCTAAACCCAAAACCTAAACCATAAACCCTAAACCCCTTTACCTGTAATCCTAAATCCATACCGTAAACCCTAAACCCTCAACCCTCAAGGCCAGACCCTAAATATTATGGACTAAAAACTAAGCCTAAAAACCCCAAACAATAAACACTAAACCCTAAACCGTAAAGCGTAATCCCTGAACACTACACCCTAAACCTTCAACCCTAAACCTTAATGCCTAAACCCTAAGACCAAAACCCTAAACACTAACCCCTAAACCCTACACCCTACAACCAAAGTCGTAAACCCCAAAAACTAAATCCTATACCATAAACCCTAAACCTAAGCCCTAAACCCTATACCCTTAACCTAAAACGTTGATCCCAAAAAATTAATTCTTAATCCTGAACATTAAAATCTAGGCCGTAAATCCTAACCCCAAACTCTAATCCCTTAACCCAAAAACTTAAAACCTAAGCCTTAAATCCCAAACCCCAAACCCAAAACATTAAACCTTAAAAAATAAATACTTAATCTTGAACACTAAACTCTAAACCCTAAACTTAAAACACAAACTTTAAACCCTAAACAGTAAACACTCAACCCTCAAGGCCAAACCCTAAACCGCCCTAAACAATAAACACCAAACCCTAAACTGTAAAACCTAATCCCTGAACACTACACCCTAAACCTTAAACCTTAAACAGAAAACATAAACCCTAATAACTGAAACCTTAACCGTAAATGATAAACACTAATCCTAAAACCAAAAACCCTACACATTGATCCTAGAACCTTCAACCCTAAACCTTAATGCATAAACCCTAAGACCAAAACCCTCAACACTAACCCCTAAACCCTACACCCTACAACCAAAGTCGTAAACGCTAAACCCTAAATCCTAAACCCTACACACCAAATTCCATACCCTAAATACTATACCTTAAAGCCTAATTTTTAAGACCGAAACCCTAATCACTAAACCCCAAACCCAACACCCAAAACCTTAAAGCCTAAACCATAAAACCTTAAAAGCTAATCCATAAACCCTAAACCCTAAATCTGAAACCCTAACCTCTAAACCCTAAAATATAAACCCGAAATCTTAAACCCAAAACCCAAAACCTAAACCGTAAACCCTAAACCCTAAATCCTAAATCTTAAACCATAAATAATAAACCCCACACATAAAACCTTAAACGTTATACCCTAAACCCTAAACTCTAATAACTAAACGCTAAACCCCAAAAACTAAATCCTATACATAAAGCCTAAAACTAAGCCCTAAACCCTATACCCTTAACCCAAAACGTTGATCACAAAAAAAATATTGTTAATCGTGAACATTAAAATCTAGACCGTAAATCCTAAACCCCAAACTCTAAACCCTAACCTCTAATCCCTGAACCCTAAAACTTAAACCCTTAGCCCTAAACCCCAAACCCGAAACCCAAAACATTAAATTCTAAAAATAAACACTTAATCTTGAACACTAAACTCTAAACCCTAAACCCAAAACATAAACCCTAAAACCCTACACCTTGATCCTAGAACATTGAATCCTAAGCCCTAGACCGTGAACCCTAAACTCTAAATCCTAATCCTTAAACCATAAATCATAAACCTATACTTAAAAACCTAAACGTAAACCCCAAATAGTAAACATTAAACCAAGAATCCTAAATAAAAAACACTAAACAATTAAGCTAACACCCTAACCCCTAAACCCTCAACCATAAACCCTAAACTTTAAATTCTAGAATCTAAATCCTAAATTCAAAATCCTAGACCATAAGTTTTAAACGGAATCCTATACCCTATACCCTTAAACCTAAACCATAACCCCTAAACAATAAACCCAAAAACCTAAACCATAAACCATAAATCCCAAATCCTAAACCCAAAACCTAAATCATAAATCCTAAACCCCTTTACCTGTAATCCTAAATACATACTGTAAACCCTAAACAATCAACCCTCAAGGCTAAACCCTAAACATTAAGGAGTAAAAACTAAGCCTAAAAACCCCAAACAACAAACCCCAGAACCCTAAACCGTAAACCCTAATCCCTGAACACTACACACTAAACCCTAAACCAAAAACCATTTACCATAAAAACTAAAACCTTAACCCTTAACGATAAACTCTTAACCTGAAAACCCAAACCCTACACATTGATCCTAGGCCCTATACCCTTAACCCTAAACCATAACCTCTAAACAATAAACCCCATACCCTAAACCGTAAATCCTAATCTGTAAACACTGAACCCTAAACCTTCAACTCTAAACCTTAAAGCCTAAACCTTAAGACCGAAACCCTAAACAATAACCCCTAAACCATAAACTCTACACCCAAAGCCGTAAACCCTAAACCCAAAATGATAAACCCTAAACCCCAAATCCAAAACCCTATACCTTAAACCTAAAATCTTCCACCTTAAATCCCTAAACCCTTAACCCAAAACCCTAAACCCTAAATCCTAAACCCTAAACCCTAAACCTAAACAACTAAACCCTAAACCACCCTAAACAACCCTAAACAACACTAAACCCCTAAACCCTAAATCTTAAACCCTAAACCCAAAACCTAAACCGTAAATCTTAAACCCTAAATCTTAAATCATGAATAATAAACTCCAAACTTTAAACCTGAAACGTTATACGCTAAACCCAAAACTCTAGTAACTAAACACTAAACCCCAAAAACTAAATCCTATTCCATAAACCATAAATCTAAGCCCTAAACCCTAAACCCTTAACCCAAAACGTTGATCCCAAAAAATAAACTCTTAATCCTGAACATTAAACTCTAAACCCTAAATCCTAAATCCCAAACTCTAAACCCTAACCACTAATCCCTAAACCCTAAAACTTAAATCTAATCCCTAAAACCCAAACCCTAAACCCAAAACATTAATCCCAAAAAAATAAACCCTTAATCTTGAACACTAAACTCTAAACCCTAAACCCAAAACATAAACCCTAAAACACACACTTTAAACCCTAAACACTAAATACTCAACCGCTAAGGCAAAACCCTAAACCAACCTAAACAACCGTAAACCCTAAAACCCTAAACCCCAACTTTAAACCCTCAATCCTAAACGCTAAATCCTAAACTCATACCGGAAACCCAAAATCCTAAACCCCACATACCAAACCCTAAAACCTAAACCATAAATCTCAAACCCTATATACTAAACCCTAAACCTAACCTTAAACCATTAACCATAAACCCTATATACTAAATAATAAACCCTAAACCTTAAACAAAATAATAAACCCTAATAACTGAAACCTTAACCGTAAATGATAAACACTAACTCCAAAACCTAAAACCCCAGACCTTGATCCTAAACCCTAAACCTAAAACCCTAGAAATTGTTAATCCTGAACATTAAAATCTAGACCGTAAATCTTAAACCCCAAACTCTAAACCCTAACCTTTAATCCCTGAACCCTAAAACTTAAACCTTTAGCTCTAAACCCCAAACCCTAAACCCAAAAAATTAAACCCTAAAAATAAACACTTAATCTTGAACACTAAACTCTATACCCTAAATCCAAAACATAAACCCTAAAACACAAACTTTAAACCCAAAAAAGTAAACACTCAACCGTCAAGGCTAAACCCTAAACCACCCTGAACAACTGTAAACCCTAAAACCCTAAACCCCAAACCTTAAACCCTAAACCCTAAATGCTAAATCCTAAACCCATACCGTAAACTCTAAACTCTTAACCCTCAAGGCCAAACCGTAAACCTTAAGGACTAAAAACTAAAACCTAAACCATATATCCTAAAACACTCTAAATAACCGTAAACCCCAAAACCTAAACCCTAACCTTAAACAGAAAACATAAACCCTAATAACTGAAACCTTAACCATAAATGATAAACACTAACTCCAAAACCCAAAACCCTAGACCTTGATCTTAGAACTCTGAATCCTAAGCCCTAGACAGTGAACCCTAAACTCTAAATCCTAAACCTTAAACCATAAATCATAAACCTATAATTAAAAACCTAAACGTAAACCCCAAATAGTAAACATTAAAATCTAAACTCTCAACCCTGAAGGCCAAACCCTAAACCTTAAGGACTAAAAACTAAAACTTAAACCATAAATCCTAAAAGAATCTAAACAACCATTAACCCTAAAAATGAAACCCTAAACCCTAATACCTAAACCCCAATACCCTAAACCGTAAACCCTAAACCCTAAATTTTAAACCCTAAACCCAAAACCTAAACCGTAAACCCTAAACCCTAAATCTTAAACCATAAATAATAAACCCCAAAACATGACACCTTAAAAGTTATACCCTGAACCCTAAACTCTAATAACTAAACGCTAAACCCCTAAAACTAAATCCTATACCATAAACACTAAAACTAAGCCCTAAACCCTAAAACCTTAACCCAAAACGTTGATCCCAAAAAATAAACTCTTAATCCTGAACATTAAACTCTAAACCCTAAATCCAAAACATAAAACTCTAAACCCTAACCTCTAATACTTGAACCCTAAAACTTAAATCCTAAGCCCTAAACCCCAAACCCAAAACTTTAAACCTAAAAAAATAAACACTTAATCTTGAACACTAAACTCTAAACCCTAAACCCAAAACTTAAACCCTAAAACGCACACTTTAAACCCTAAACACTAAACACACAACCGTCATGGCAAAACCCTAAACCAACCTAAACAACCGTAAACCCTAAAACCCTAAACCCCAAACTTTAAACCCTCAATCCTAAACGCTAAATCCTAAACCCATACCGGAAACCCCAAATCCTAAACCCTAAACCCTACATACCAAACCCTACACCCTAAACCATAAATCCTAAACCCTACATACTAAACACTAAACCTAACCTTAAACCATTAACCATAAACCCGACATACTAAACCCTAAACCAAAAACCTTAAACAAAAAACATAAACCCTAATAACTGAAACCTAAACTGTAAATGATAAACACTAAGCCCAAAACCAAAACCCTACACCTTGATCCTAGAACCCTGAATCCTAAGCCCTAGACCGTGAACCTTAACCTCTAAATCCTAATCCTTAAACCGTAAATCATACACCTATACTTTAAAACCTAAACATAAACCCCAAATAGTAAACATTAAACTAAGAATCCTAAATAAAAAACACTAAACAATTAAGCTAACACCCTAACCCCTAAACCCTAAACTTTAAATTCAAGAATCTAAATCCTAAACCCAGACCATTAACTCTAAACACTCAACCCTAAAGGCCAAACACTAAACCTTAAGGACTAAAAACTAAAACCTAAACCATTAATCCTAAAACACTCTAAACAACCATAAACCCCAAAACCTAAACCTTAACCTTAAACCATAAACCATCAACACTACACACTAAACCTTAAACCCTAAACCCTAAACCAAAAAAATTAACCCTAACAACTAAAACCTTAACCGTAAATGATAAACACAAAACCTAAAACCGAAAACCCTACACCTTGATCCTAGAACCCTTAATCCTAAACCCTAGACCCAGAACCCTAAACTCTAAATCCTAAACCTAAAACCATAAATCCTAAACCAATACATAAAAGCCTAAACGTAAACCCCACACACTAAACAGTAAACCATGAATCCTAAGCAAAAAACACTAAACAATTAATCAAAAACCATAACCCCTGAACAATAAACCCAAAACCCTAAACCATAAACCCTAATCCCTGAATACAAAACCCTAAACCTTCAACCCAAAACCTTAAATCCTAAAACGTAAGACCGATACCCTAAACACTAACCCCTAAACCCTAAACCCTACACTCTTAGCCGTAAACCCTAAAACCTAAATCCTAAATCCTAAACCCAAAACCTAAACCATAAACACTATCCCCTTTACCTGTAATCCTAAATCCATACCGTAAACCCTAAACCCTCAACCCTCAAGGCCAGACCCTAAACATTATGGACTAAAAAACTAAGCCTAAAAACCCCAAACAATAAACACCAAACCCTAAACCGTAAACCCTAATCCCTAAACACAACACCCTAAACCTTCAACCCTAAACCTTAATACCTAAACCGTAAAACCAAAACCCTAAACACTAACCCCTAAACCCTACACCTTACAACCAAAGTCGTAAATGCTAAACCCTAAATCCTAAACCCTAGACCCAGAACCCTAAACTCTAAATCCTAAACCTAAAACCATAAATCCTAAACCCATACATAAAAGCCTAAACGTAAACCCCAGACACTAAACAGTAAACCATGAATCCTAAGCAAAAAACACTAAACAATTAATCAAAAACCATAACCCCTGAACAATAAACCCAAAACCCTAAACCATAAACCCTAATCCCTGAATACAAAACCCTAAACCTTCAACCCAAAACCTTAAATCCTAAAACCTAAGACCGATACCCTAAACACTAACCCCTAAACCCTAAACCCTACACTCTTAGCCGTAAACCCTAAAACCTAAATCCTAAATCCTAAACCCAAAACCTAAACCATAAACACTAAACCCCTTTACCTGTAATCCTAAATCTATACCGTAAACCCTAAACCCTCAACCCTCAAGGCCAGACCCTAAACATTATGGACTAAAAAACTAAGCCTAAAAACCCCAAACAATAAACACCAAACCCTAAACCGTAAACCCTAATCCCTAAACACAACACCCTAAACCTTCAACCCTAAACCTTAATACCTAAACCCTAAAACCAAAACCCTAAACACTAACCCCTAAACCCTACACCTTACAACCAAAGTCGTAAATGCTAAACCCTAAATCCTAAACCCTAGACCCAGAACCCTAAACTCTAAATCCTAAACCTAAAACCATAAATCCTAAACCCATACATAAAAGCCTAAACGTAAACCCCACACACTAAACAGTAAACCATGAATCCTAAGCAAAAAACACTAAACAATTAATCAAAAACCATAACCCCTGAACAATAAACCCAAAACCCTAAACCATAAACCCTAATCCCTGAATACAAAACCCTAAACCTTCAACCCAAAACCTTAAATCCTAAAACCTAAGACCGATACTCTAAACACTAACCCCTAAACCCTAAACCCTACACTCTTAGCCGTAAACCCTAAAACCTAAATCCTAAATCCTAAACCCAAAACCTAAACCATAAACACTAAACCCCTTTACCTGTAATCCTAAATCTATACCGTAAACCCTAAACCCTCAACCCTCAAGGCCAGACCCTAAACATTATGGACTAAAAAACTAAGCCTAAAAACCCCAAACAATAAACACCAAACCCTAAACCGTAAACCCTAATCCCTAAACACTACACCCTAAACCTTCAACCCTAAACCTTAATGCCTAAACCCTAAAACCAAAACCCTAAACACTAACCCCTAAACCCTACACCTTACAACCAAAGTCGTAAATGCTAAACCCTAAATCCTAAACGCTAAAAAACAAATCCTATACCCTAAATACTATACCTTAAAGCCTAATTTCTAAGACCGAAACCCTAATCACTAAACCCTAAACCCTACACCCTAAACCTTAAAGCCTAAACCATAAAACCTTAAAAGCTAATCCATAAACCCTAAACCCTAAATCCTAAACCCTAACCTCTAAACCCTAAAATATAAACCCCGAACCCTAAATCTTAAACCTATACTGAAAAACCTAAACGTAAACCCCAAATAGAAAACCCTAAACCCTAAATCTTAAACCATGAATAATAAACCCTAAAAACTAAATCCTATACCATAAACCGTAAAACTAAGCCCTAAACCCTAAACTCTTAACCCAAAACGTTGATCCCAAAAAATAAACATTAAACAATTAAGCTAACACCCAAACCCCTAAACTTTAAATTCTAGAATCTAAATCCTAAACCCATACCATTAACTCTAAACTCTCAACCCTGAAGGGCAAACCGTAAACCTTAAGGACTAAAAACTAAAACGTAAACCATAAATCCTAAATAAATCTAAACAACCATAAACCCTAAAAACGAAGCCCTAAACCCTAAACCTTAATATCTAAACCCCAATACCCTAAATCGTAAACCCTAAACCCCAATAAACTAAATCGTAAACCCTAAAACGTAAACCCTAAATCTTAAACCTTAAACCCAAAACCTAAACCATAAACCGTAAACACTAAATCTTAAACTATGAATAATAAACCTCAATAACTAAATCCTATACCATAAACCGTAAAACTAAGCCCTAAACCCTAAACCCATAACCCAAAAAGTTGATCCCAAAAAATAAACTCTTAATCCTGAACATTAAACTCTAAATCCTAAATCCTAAACCCCAAACTCTAAACCCTAACCTCTAATCCCTGAACCCTAAAACTTAAACCCTAACCCCTAAACCCCAAACCCTAAACCCAAAAAATTAAACCCTAAAAAATAAACCCTTAATCTTAAACACTAAACTCTAAACCCTTAACCCAAAACGTAAACCCTTAAACTCAAACTTTAAACCCTAAACATTAAACACTCAACCCTTAAGGCCAAACCCTAAACAACCAAAAACCCTAAAACCGTAAACCCCAAACCGTAAATCCTCAGCCCTAAACGATAAATCCTAAACCAATACCGATAACTCTAAACACTCAACCCTGAAGGCTAAACCCTAAACCTTAAGGACTAAAAACTAAAACCTAAACCATAAATCCTAAAACACTCTAAACAACCATAAACCCCAAAACCTAAACCTTAACCTTAAACCATAAACTATAAACACTACACACTAAACCCTAAACCCTAAACCCTAAACCCTAAACCCTAAAAAATTAACCCTAACAACTAAAACCTTAACCGTAAATGATAAATACTAAACCTAAAATCGAAAACCCAACACCTTGATCCTAGAACCCGTAATCCTAAACACTAGACCCAGAACCCTAAACTCTAAATCCTAAACCTAAATCAATAAATCCTAAACCCATACATAAAAGCCTTAACGTAAACCCTAAACACTAAACAATTAATCCAAAACCATAACCCCTGAACAATAAACCCAAAAACCTAAACCATAAACCCTAATCCCTTAATACTAAACACTAAACCTTCAAACCTAAACCTTAAAGCCTAAAACCTAAGACTGATACACTAAACACTAACCCCAAAACCTTAAACCTTACACCCTAAGCCGTAAACCCTAAAACCTAAATCCTAAATCCTAAACCCAAAACATAAACCCTAAAACACACACTTTAAACCCTAAACACTAAACACTCAACCGTCAAGGCAAAACCCTAAACAAACATAACCAACCATCAACCCTAAAACCCTAAACCCCAAACTATAAACCCTCAATCCTAAATGCTAAATCCTTAACCCATACCGGAAACGCCAAATCCTAAACCCTAAACCATAAATCCTAAACCCTACATACCAAACCCTAAACCCTAAACCATAAATCCTAAACCCTACATAGTAAACCATAAACCTAATCTTAAACCATTAAACATAAACCCTACATAATAAACCCTAAACCCTAAACCTTAAACAAAAAATTAAAACCCTAATAACTGAAACCTTAACCGTAAATGATAAACACTAAGCCCAAAACCCAAAACCCTACACCTTGATCCTAAAACCCTGAATCCTAAACCCTAAACCGTGAACCCTAAACTCTAAATCCTAATCCTTAAACCATCAATCATAAACCTTTACATAAAAACCAAAACGTAAACCCCAAATAGTAAACATTAAACCTAGAATCCTAAATAAAAAAACTAAACAATTAAGCTAACACCCTAACCCCTAAACCCTAAACCATAAACCCAAAATTTTAAACCCTAAATCCAAAACCTAAACCGTAAACCCTAAACCCTAAATCTTAAACCATGAATAATAAACCCCCAAAACTAAATCCTATAGCATAAACTGTAAAACTAAGCCCTAAACCCTAAACCCTTACCCCAAAATGTTGATCCTAAAAAATAAACTATTAATCCTGAACATTAAACTCGGAATCCTAGAACCTAACCGCCAAACTCTAAACCCTTACCTCTAATCCCTGAAATGTAAAGCTTAAACCCTCAGCCCTAAACCCTAAACCCTAAACCCTAAGCCCTAAACCCCAAACCCCAAACCCAAAACATTAAACCCTAAAAAATAAACACTTAATCTTGAACACTAAACTCTAAACCCTAAACCCAAAACATAAACCCTAAAACACAAACTTTAAAACCTAAACATTAAACAATCAACCCTCAAGGCCACACCCTAAACAACCCTAATCAACCGTAAACTCTAAAACCATAAATCCCAAACCTTAAACCCTCAACCCTAAACGATAAATCCTAAACCAATACCGTTAACTCTAAACACTCAACCCTGAAGGCCAAACCCTAAACCTTAAGGACTAAACACTAAAACCTAAACCATAAAGCTTAATCCCTGAACACTACACCCTAAACCTTCAACCCTAAACCTTAATGACTAAACCCTAAGACCAAAACCCTAAACACTAACCCGTAAACCTTAAAGCCTAAACCATAAAACCTTAAAAGCTAATCCATAAACCCTAAACCCTAAATCCTAAACCCTAACCTCTAAACCCTAAAATATAAACCCCAAACCCTAAATCTTAAACCTATACTTAAAAACCTAAACGTAAACCCCAAATAGAGAACCCTAAACCCTAAATCTTAAACCATGAATAATAAACCCCAAAACATGACACCTTAAAAATTATACCTTGAACCCTAAACTCTAATAACTAAACACTAAACCCCAAAAACTAAATCCTATACCATAAACACTAAAACTAAGCCCTAAACCCTTAACCCTTAACCCAAAACATTGATCCCAAAAAATAAACTCTTAATCTTGAACATTAAACTCTAAACCCTAAATCCAAAACATAAAACTTTAAACCCTAACCTCTAATCCTTGAACCCTAAAACTTAAATCCTAAGCCGTAAACCCCAAACCCTAAACCCAAAACATTAAACCCAAAAAAATAAACACTTAATCTTGAACACTAAACTCTAAACCCTAAACCCAAAACATAAACCCAAAAACACACACTTTAAACCCTAAACACTAAACACTCAACCGTCATGGAAAAACACTAAACCAACCTAAACAACCGTAAACCCTAAAACCCTAAACCCCAACTTTAAACCCTCAATCCTAAACGCTAAATCCTAAACCCATACCGAAAACACAAAATCCTAAACCCTAAACCATAAATCCTAAACCCTACATACCAAACACTAAATCTTATACCACAAATCCTAAACCCTACATACTAAACCCTAAACCTAACCTTAAACCATTAACCATAAACCCTAAATACTAAACCCTAAACCCTAACCCTTAAACAAAAAACATAAACACTAATAACTGAAACCTTAACCGTAAATGATAAACACTAAGCCCAAAACCCAAAAACCTACACCTTTATCCTAGAACCCTGAATCATAAGCCCTAGACCGTGAACCCTAAACTGTAAATTCTAATCCTTAAACCATAAATCATAAACCTATACTTAAAAACCTAAACGTAAACCCCAAATAGTAAACATTATACTAAGAATCCTAAATAAAAAACACTGACCAATTAAGCTAACATCCAAACCCCTAAACCCTAAACCATAAACCCTAAACTTTAAATTCTAGAATCTGTATACAAAACCTATACCATTAACTCTAAACTCTCAACCCTGAAGGCCAAACCCTAAACCTTAAGGGCTTAGAACTAAAACCTAACCATAAATCCTAAAAAATCTAAACAACCATAAACCCTAAAAACGAAGCCCTACACCCTAAACCCTAATACCTAAACCCCAATACCCTAAACCCTACACCTTAAATCTTAAACCCTAAACCCAAAACCTAAACCGTAAACCCTAACCCCTAAATCTTAAACCATGAATAATAAACCCTAAAAACTAAATCCTATACCATAAACCGTAAAACTAAGCCCTAAACCCTAAACCCTTAAAGCAAAACATTGATCCCAAAAATAAACATTAAACAATTAAGCTAACACCCAAACCCCTAAACTTTAAATTCTAGAATCTAAATCCTAAACCCATACCATTAACTCTAAACTCTCAACCCTGAAGGGCAAACCCTAAACCTTAAGGACTAAAAACTAAAACGTAAACCATAAATCCTAAATAAATCTAAACAACCATAAACCCTAAAAACGAAGCCCTAAACCCTAAACCCTAATACCTAAACCCCAATACCCTAAATCTCAAACCCTAAACCCCAATACCCTAAATCGTAAACCCTAAACCCTAAATCTTAAACCTTAAACCCAAAACCTAAACCGTAAACCGTAAACACTAAATCTTAAACTATGAATAATAAACCCCAAAAACTAAATCCTATACCATAAACCGTAAAACTAAGCCTTAAACCCTAAACCCATAACCCAAAAAGTTGATCCCAAAAAATAAACTCTTAATCCTGAACATTAAACTCTAAATCCTAAATCCTAAACCCCAAACTCTAAACCCTAACCTCTAATCCCTGAACCCTAAAACTTAAACCCTAACCCCTAAACCCCAAACCCTAAACCCAGAAAATTAAACCCTAAAAAATAAACCCTTAATCTTAAACACTAAACTCTAAACCCTTAACCTAAAACGTAAACCCTTAAACTCAAACTTTAAACCCTAAACATTAAACACTCAACCCTTAAGGCCAAACCCTAAACAACCAAAAACCCTAAAACCGTAAACCCCAAACCGTAAATCCTCAGCCCTATACGATAAATCCTAAACCAATACCGTTAACTCTAAACACTCAACCCTGAAGGCCAAACCCTAAACCTTAAGGACTAAAACCTAAAACCTAAACCATAAATCCTAAAACACTCTAAACAACCATAAACCCCAAAACCTAAACCTTAACCTTAAACCAAAAACTATAAACACTACACATAAACCCTAAACCCTAAACCCTAAACCCTAAACCCTAAACCCTAAACCCTAAAAAATTAACCCTAACAACTAAAACCTTAACCGTAAATGATAAACACTAAACCTAAAATCGAAAACCCAACACTTTGATCCTAGAACCCTTAATCCTAAACACTAGACCCAGAACCCTAAACTCTAAATCCTAAACCTAAATCCATAAATCCTAGACCCATACATAAAAGCCTAAACGTAAACCCTAAACACTAAACAATTAATCCAAAACCATAACCCCTAAACAATAAACCCAAAACCCTAAATAATAAACCCTAATCCCTGAATACTAAACACCTAACCTTCAACCCTAAACCTTAAAGCCTAAAACCTAAGACTGATACCCTAAACACTAACCCCTAAACCCTAAACCCTACACCTTAAGCCGTAAACACTAAAACCTAAATCCTAAATCCTAGGCCCGAAACATAAACCCTAAAATACACACTTTAAACCCTAAACACAAAACACTCAACCGTCAAGGCAAAACCCTAAACAAACATAACCAACCATAAACCCTAAAACCCTGAACCCCAAACTATAAACCCTCAATCCTAAATGCTAAATCCTTAACCCATACCGGAAACTCCAAATCCTAAACCCTAAACAATAAATCCTAAACCCTACATACCAAACCTTAAACCCTAAACCATAAATCCAAAACCCTACATAGTAAACCATAAACCTAACCTTAAACCATTAACCATAAACCCTACAAAATAAACCCTAAACCCTAAACCTTAAACAAAAAATAAAAACCCTAATAACTAAAACCTTAACCGTAAATGATAAACACTAAGCCCAAAACCCAAAACCCTACACCTTGATCCTAAAACCCTGAATCCTAAGCCCTAGACCGTGAACCCTAAACTCTAAATCCTAATCCTTAAACCATAAATAATAAACCTTTACTTAAAAACCTAAACGTAAACCTCAAATAGTAAACATTAAACCAAGAATCCTAAATAAAAAAACTAAACAATTAAGCTAACACCCTAACCCCTAAACCCTAAACCATAAACCCTAAACTTTAAATTCTAGAATCTAAATCCTAAACCCATACCATTAACTTTAAACTCTCAACCCTGAAGGCCAAACCCTAAACCTTAGGTATTAAAAACTAAAAACTAAACCATAAATCCTAAAAAAATCTAAGCAACCATAAACCCTAAAAATAAAGCCCTAAACCCTAAACTCTAAAACCTAAACCCCAATACCATAAACCGTAAACCCTAAACCGTAAACCCTAAATTTTAAACCCTAAACCCAAAACCTAAACCGTAAACCCTAAACCCTAAATCTTAAACCATGAATAATAAACCCCCAAAACTAAATCCTATACCATAAACTGTAAAACTAAGCCCTAAACCCTAAACCCTTACCCCAAAATGTTGATCCCAAAAAAAAACTCTTAATCCTGAACATTAAACTCTTAATCCTAGAACCTAACCGCCAAACTCTAAACCCTTACCTCTAATCCCTGAACCGTAAAACTTAAACCCTAAGCCCTAAACCCTAAACCCTAAACCCTAAACCCTAAGCCCTAAACCCCAAACCCTAAACCCAAAACATTAAACCCTAAAAATAAACACTTAATCTTGAACACTAAACTCTAAACCCTAAACCCAAAACATAAACCCTAAAACACAAACTTTAAAACCTAAACATTAAACACTCAACCCTCAAGGCCACACCCTAAAACACCCTAAACAACCGTAAATCCTAAAACCATAAATCCCAAACCTTAAACCCTAACCCCTAAACGATAAATCCTAAACCAATACCGTTAACTCTAAACACTCAACCCTGAAGGCCAAACCCTAAACCTTAAGGACTAAAAACTAAAACCTAAACCACAAATCCTAAACCATAAATCCTAAAACACTCTAAACAACCATAAACCCCAAAACCTAAACCTTAACCTTAAACCATAAACCATAAACACTACACACTAAAACCTAAACCCTAAACCCTAAACCCTAAACCCTAAACCAAAAAAATTAACCCTAATAAATAAAACCTAAATCGTAAATGATAAACACTAAACCTAAAACCGAAAACCCTACACCTTAATATTAGAACCCTTAATCCTAAACCCTAGACCCAGAACCCTATACTCTAAATCCTAAACCTAAAACCATAAATCCTAAACCCATACATAAAAGCCTAAACGTAAACCCCACACACTAAATAGTAAACACTAAACAATTAATCAAAAACCATAACCCCTGAACAATAAACCCAAAACCCTAAACCATAAACCCTAATCCCTGAATACTAAACCAAAACCTTCAACCCTAAACCTGAAAGCCTAAAACCTAAAACCGATACCCTAAACACTAACCCCTAAACCCTAAACCCTACACCCTAAGCCATAAACCCTAAAACCTAAATCCTAAATCCTAAACCCAAAACATAAACCATTAACCCTAAACCCCTTTACCAGTAATCCTAAATCCATACCGTAAACCTTAAACCCTAAACATTATGGACTAAAAACTAAGCCTAAAACCCCAAACAATAAACACCAAACCCTAAACCGTAAAGCCTAATCCCTGAACACTACACCCTAAACTTTCCACCCTAAACCTTAATGCCTGAACCCTAAGACCAATACCCTAAACACTAACCCCTAAACCCTACACCCTACAACCAAAGTCCTAAACCCCAAAAACAAAATCTTATACCATAAACCCTAACACTAAGCCCTAAACCCTATACCCTTAACCCAAAAAATAAATTCTTAATCCTGAACATTAAAATCTAGGCCGTAAATCCTCAACCCCAAACTCTAATCCCTGAACCCTAAAACTTAAACACTAAGCCTTAAACCCCAAACCCTAAACCCAAAACATTAAACCCTAAAAAATAAACACTTAATCTTGAACACTAAACTCTAAACCCTAAACCCAAAACATAAACCCTAAAACACAAACTTTAAACCCTAAACAGTAAACACTCAACCCTCAAGGCCAAACCCTAAACCACCCTAAACAATAAACAGCAAACCCTAAACCGTAAAGACTAATCCCTGAACACTACACCCTAAACTTTCAACCCTAAACCTTAATGGCTAAACCCTAAGACCAAAACCCTAAACACTAACCCCTAAACCCTACACCTTACAACCAAAGTCGTAAATGCTAAACCCTAAATCCTAAACCCTAAACACCAAATCCTATACCCTAAATACTATACCTTAAAGCCTAATTTTTAAAACCGGAACCCTAATCACTAAACCCTAAACACTACACCCTAACCCTTAAAGCCGAAACCATAAAACCTTAAAAGCTAATCCATAAACCCTAAACCCTAAACCCTAAAATCTAAACCCTAAACCCTAAATCTTAAACCCAAAACCCAAAACCTAAACCGTAAACCCCAAACCCTAAATCTTTAACCATAAATAATAAACCCCAGACATAAAACCTTAAATGTTATACCCTAAACCCTAAACTCTAATAACTAAACACTAAACCCCAATAACTAAATCCTATACCATAAACCCTAAAACTAAGCCCTAAACCCTATACCCTTAACCCAAAACGTTGATCCCAAAAAATAAATTGTTAATCTTGAACATTAAAATCTAGACCGTAAATCCTAAACCCCAAACTCTAAACCCTAACCTTTTATCCCTGAACCCTAAAACTTAAACCTTTAGCCCTAAACCCCAAACCCTAAACCCAAAAAATTAAACCTTAAAAATAAACACTTAATCTTGAACACTAAACTCTATACCCTAAATCCAAAACATAAACCCTAAAACACAAACTTTAAACCCAAAAAAGTAAACACTCAACCGTCAAGGCCAAACCCTAAACCACCCTGAACAACTGTAAACCCTAAAACCCTAAACCCCAAACCTTAAACCCTCAACCCTAAATGCTAAATCCTAAACCCATACCGTAAACTCTAAACCCTTAACCCTCAAGGCCAAACCGTAAACCTTAAGGACTAAAAACTAAAACCTAAACCATAAATCCTAAACCACTCTAAACAACCGTAAACCCCAAAACCTAAACCCTAACCTTAAATAGAAAACATAAACCCTAATAACTAAAACCTTAACCGTAAATGATAAACACTAAGCCTAAAACCGAAAACCATTGCACCTTGATCCTAGAACCCTGAATCCTAAGCCCTAGACCGTGAACCCTAAACTCTAAATCATAATCCTTAAACCATAAATCATAAACCTATACTGAAAAACCTAAACGTAAACCCCAAATAGTAAACATTGAACCATGAATCCTAAATAAAAAACACTAAACAATTAAGCTATCACCCTAACCCCTAAATCCTCAACCATAAACCCTAAACTTTAAATTCTAGAATCTAAATCCTAAATCCTAAATCCTAGACCATAAGTTTTAAACGAAATCCTATACCCTAAATCCTATACCCTTAAACCTAAACCATAACCCCTAAACAATAAACCCAAAAACCTAAACCATAAACCATAAATCCTAAATCCTAAACCCAAAACCTAAATCATAAATCCTAAACCCCTTTACTTGTAATCCTAAAACCATACTGTAAACCCTAAACCGTCAACCCTCAAGGCGAGACCCTAAACATTAAGGAGTAAAAACTAAGCCTAAAAACCCCAAACAACAAACCCCAAACCCCAAACCCTAAACCCTAAACCCTAATCCCTGAACACTACACATTAAACCCTAAACCAAAAACCATTTACCATAAAAACTAAAACCTTAACCCTTAATGATAAACTCTTAACCTGAAAACCCAAACCCTACACATTGATCCTAGGCCCTATACCCTAAACCATAACCTCTAAACAATAAACCCAAAAACCTAAACCATAAACCATAAATCCTAAATCCTAAACCCAAAACCTAAATCATAAATCCTAAACCCCTTTACCTGTAATCCTAAAACCATACTGTAAACCCTAAACCGTCAACCCTCAAGGCCAGACCCTAAACATTAAAGAGTAAAAACTAAGCCTAAAAGCCCCAAACAACAAACCCCAAACCCTAAACCGTAAACCCTAATCCCTGAACACTACACATTAAACCCTAAACCAAAAACTATTTACCATAAAAACTAAAACCTTAACCCATAATGATAAATTCTTAACCTGAAAACCCAAACCCTACACATTGATCCTAGGCCCTATACCCTTAACCCTAAACCATAACCTCTAAACAATAAACCCCATACCCTAAACCGTAAACCCTAATCTTTAAACACTGAACCCTAAACCTTCAACTCTAAACCTTAAAGCCTAAACCTTAAGACCGAAACCCTAAACAATAACCCCTAAACCATAAACCCTACACCCAAAGCCGTAAACCCTAAACCCAAAATGATAAACCCTAAACCCCAAATCAAAAACCCTATACCTTAAACCTAAAATCCTACACCTTAAATCCCTAAACCCTTAACCCAAAATCCTAAACCCTAAATCCTAAACCCTAAACCCTAAACCTAAACAACTAAACCCTAAACCACCCTAAACAACCCTAAACACCTAAACCCTAAACGTTTATCCCAAAAATTATCCCTTTATCCTGAACATTGAACATTAAACCCAAACCCTAAAACCAAAACTCTAAATCCTAAACTCTAAGCCCTAAACCCTAAAACATAAATCCAAAGCCCTAAACCCCAAACCCTAAACCAAAAACAAAATACACCCTAAATAATAAACCCATAATCTTGAACAATTAAAATATAAACCCTAAACCCTAAACCTAAACCCTAAGACCATAACATCTAAACTATAAACCCCAAACCCTAAACCATACACCGTAATCCCCGAACACTAAATCCTAAACCTTCAACCCTTAACCCTAAAGCCTAAAACCTAAGACCGAAACCCTACACACTAATCCCTAAACCCTAAACCCAATATCCTAAACCATAAACCCAAAACCCTAAATCTTAAACTCTAAACACAAAACCTAAACTGTAAATCCTAAACCCTAAATCTTAAACAATGAATAATAAACTTAAAACTTTAAACCTGAAACATTATACCCTAAACCCTAAACTCTAATAACTAAACGCTAAACCCCAAAAACTAAATCCTATACCATAAACCCTAAAACTAAGCCCTAAACCCTAATCCCTTAACCCAAAATGTTGATCCCAAAAAATAAACTCTTAATCCTGAACATTAAACTCTAAACCCTAAATCCTAAACCCCAAACTCTAAATCCTAACCTCTAATCCCTGAACCCTAAAACTTAAATCCTAAGCCCTAAACCCAAAACCCTTAACCCAAAACAATAAACCCAAAAAAATAAACCCTTGATCTTGAACTCTAAACTCTATACCCTAAATCCAAAACATAAAAGCTAAAACACACACTTTAAACCCTAAACACTAAACACTCAACCGTCAAGGCAAAACCCTAAACAAACCTAAACAACCGTAAACCCTAAAACCCTAAATCCCAAACTTTAAACCCTCAATCCTAAACACTAAATACTAAACTCATACCGAAAACCCCAAATCCTAAACCCTCTATACCAAACCCTAAACCCTAAACCATAAATCCAAAACCCTATATGCTTAACGCTAAACTTAACCTTAAACCATTAACCATAAACCCTACATACTAAACCCTAAACCCTAAACCTTAAACAAAAAACATAAACCCTAATAACTAAAACCTTAACCGTAAATGATAAACACTAAGCCCAAAACCCAAAACCCTAGACCTTGATCCTAGAACCCTGAATCCTAAGCCCTAGACAGTGAACCCTATACTCTAAATCCTAATCCTTAAACCATAAATCATAAACCTATAATTAAAAACGTAAACGTAAACCCCAAATAGTAAACATTACACTCTAAACCCCTACACCCTAAACTCTAAACTCTCAACCCTGAAGGCCAAACCCTAAACCTTAAGGACTAAAAACTAAAACCTACACCATAAATCCTAAAGCAATTTAAACAACCACTAACCCTAAAAACGAATCCCTAAACCCTAATACCTAAACCCCAATACCCTATACCATTAACCCTAAACCCTAAACCCTAAATTTTAAACCCTAAACCGAAAACCTAAACCGTAAACCCTAAACCCTAAATCTTAAACCATGAATAATAAACCCCAAAACATGACACCTTAAAAGTTATACCCTAACCCCTAAACTCTAATAACTAAACGCTAAACCCCAAAAACTAAATCCTATACCATAAACACTAAAACTAAGCCCTAAACCCTAAAACCTTATCCCAAAACGTTGATCCCAAAAAATAAACTCTTAATCCTGAACATTAAACTCTAAACCCTAAATCCAAAACATAAAACTCTAAACCCTAACCTCTAATCCTTGAACCCTAAAACTTAAATCCTAAGCCCTAAACCCCAAACCCTATATCCAAAACATTAAACCCAAAACATTAAACACTTAGTCTTGAACACTAAACTCTAAACCTTAAACCCAAACATAAACCCTAAACCACACACTTTAAACCCTAAACACTAAACACTCATAACTGAAACCTTAACTGTAAATGACAAACACTAAGCCCAAAACCCAAAACCCTACACCTTGATCCTAGAACCCTGAATCCTAAGCCCTAGACCGTGAACCCTAAACTCTAAATCCTAATCCTTAAACCATAAATCATAAACCCTAAATCCTAAACCCTAAACCCTAAAGCCTAAACCATAAAACCTTAAAAGCTAATCCATAAACCCTAAATCCTAAACCCTAACCTCTAAACCCTAAAATATAAACCCCAAATAGAAAACCCTAAACCCTAAATCTTAAACCCTAAATTATAAACCCCAAAACATGAAACCTTAAACGTTATACCCTGAACCCTAAACTCTAATAACTAAACGCTAAACCCCAAAAACTAAATCCTATACCATAAACCCTAAAACTAAGCCTTCAACCCTAAACCCTTAACCCAAAACGTTGATCCCAAAAAATAAACTCTTAATCCTTAACATTAAATCTAAACACTAAATCCTAAACCCAAAACTTTAAACCCTAACCTCTAATCCTTGAACCCTAAAACTTAAATCCTAAGCCCTAAACCCAAAACCCTTAACCCAAAACAATAAACCCAACAAAATAAACCCTTAATCTTGAACTCTAAACTCTATACCCTAAATCCAAAACATAAACCCTAAAACACACACTTTAAACCCTAAACACTAAACACTCAACCGTCAAGGCAAAACCCTAAACAAACCTAAACAACCGTAAACCCTAAAACCCTAAATCTCAAACTTTAAACCCTCAATCCTAAACACTAAATACTAAACTCATACCCAAAACCCCAAATCCTAAACCCTCTATACCAAACCCTAAACCCTAAACCATAAATGCTAAACCCTACATACTAAACCCAAACCCTAAACCTCAAGGACTAAAAACTAAAACCTAAACCATAAATCCTAAAACAATTTAAACAACCGCTAACCCTAAAAACGAATCCCTAAACCCTAATACCTAAACCCCAATACCCTATACCATAAACCCTAAACCCTAAACCCTAAATTTTAAACCCTAAACCGAAAACCTAAACCGTAAACCCTAAACCCTAAATCTTAAACCATGAATAATAAACCCCAAAACATGACACCTTAAAAGTTATACCCTGAACCCTAAACTCTAATAACTAAACGCTAAACCCCAAAAACTAAATCCTATACCATAAACACTAAAACTAAGCCCTAAACCCTAAAACCTTAACCCAAAACGTTGATCCCAAAAAATAAACTCTTAATCCTGAACATTAAACTCTAAACCCTAAATCCAAAACATAAAACTCTAAACCCTAACCTCTAATCCTTGAACCCTAAAACTTAAATCCTAATCCCTAAACCCCAAACCCTATATCCAAAACATTAAACCCAAAACATTAAACACTTAGTCTTGAACACTAAACTCTAAACCTTAAACCCAAACATAAACCATAAAACACACACTTTAAACCCTAAACACTAAACACTCATAACTCAAACCTTAACCGTAAATGATCTACACTAAGCCCAAAACCCAAAACCCTACACCTTGATCCTAGAACCCTGAATCCTAAGCCCTAGACCGTGAACCCTAAACTCTAAATCCTAATCCTTCAACCATAAATCATAAACCCTAAATCCTAAATCCTAAACCCTAAAGCCTAAACCATAAAACCTTAAAAGCTAATCCATAAACCCTAAACCCTAAATCCTAAACCCTAACCTCTAAACCCTAAAATATAAACCCCAAATAGAAAACCCTAAACCCTAAATCTTAAACCATAAATAATAAACCCCAAAACATGAAACCTTAAACGTTATACCCTGAACCCTAAACTCTAATAACTAAACGCTAAACCCCAAAAACTAAATCCTATACCATAAACCCTAAAACTAAGCCTTCAACCCTAAACCCTTAACCCAAAACGTTGATCCCAAAAAATAAACTCTTAATCCTGAACATTAAACTCTAAACACTAAATCCTAAACCCAAAACTTTAAACCCTAACCTCTAATCCTTGAACCGTAAAACTTAAATCCTAAGCCCTAAACCCAAAACCCTTAACCCAAAACAATAAACCCAAAAAAATAAACCCTTAATCTTGAACTCTAAACTCTATACCCTAAATCCAAAACATAAACCCTAAAACACACACTTTAAACCCTAAACACTAAACACTCAACCGTCAAGGCAAAACCCTAAACAAACCTAAACAACCATAAACCCTAAAACCCTAAATCCCAAACTTTAAACCCTCAATCCTAAACACTAAATACTAAACTCATACCGAAAACCCCAAATCCTAAACCCTCTATACCAAACCTTAAACCCTAAACCATAAATCCTAAACCTTATATACATAACCCTAAACTTAACCTTAAACCATTAACCATAAACCCTACATACTAAACCTTAAACCCTAAACCTTAAACAAAAAACATAAACCCTAATAACTAAAACCTTAACCGTAAATGATAAACACTAAGCCCAAAACCCAAAACCCTAGACCTTGATCCTAGAACCCTGAATCCTAAGCCCTAGACAGTGAACCCTATACTCTAAATCCTAATCCTTAAAACATAAATAATAGACCTATAATTAAAAACCTAAACATAAACCCCAAATAGTAAACATTACACTCTAAACCCCTACACCCTAAACTCTAAACTCTCAACCCTGAAGGCCAAACCCTAAACCTTAAGGACTAAAAACTAAAACCTAAACCATAAATCCTAAAACAATTTAAACAACCACTAACCCTAAAAACGAATCCCTAAACCCTAATACCTAAACCCCAATACCCTATACCATAAACCCTAAACCCGAAACCCTAAATTATAAACCCTAAACCGAAAACCTAAACCGTAAACCCTAAACCCTAAATCTTAAACCATGAATAATAAACCCCAAAACATGACACCTTAAAAGTTATACCCTGAACCCTAAACTCTAATAACTAAACGCTAAACCCCAAAAACTAAATCCTATACCATAAACACAAAAACTAAGCCCTAAACCCTAAAACCTTGACTCAAAACGTTGATCCCAAAAAATAAACTCTTAATCCTGAACATTAAACTCTAAACCCTAAATCCAAAACATAAAACTCTAAACCCTAACCTCTAATCCTTGAACCCTAAAACTTAAATCCTAAGCCTTAAACCCCAAACCCTATATCCAAAACATTAAACCCAAAACATTAAACACTTAGTCTTGAACACTAAACTCTAAACCTTAAACCCAAACATAAACCCTAAAACACACACTTTAAACCCTAAACACTAAACACTCATAACTGAAACCTTAACCGTAAATGATAAACACTAAGCCCAAAACCCAAAACCCTACACCTTGATCCTAGAACCCTGAACCCTAAGCCCTAGACCGTGAACCCTAAACTCTAAATCCTAATCCTTCAACCATAAATCATAAACCCTAAATCCTAAATCCTAAACCCTAAAGCCTAAACCATAAAACCTTAAAAGCTAATCCATAAACCCTAAACCCTAAATCCTAAACCCTAACCTCTAAACCCTAAAATATAAACCCCAAATAGAAAACCCTAAACCCTAAATCTTAAACCATAAATAATAAACCCCAAAACATGAAACCTTAAACGTTATACCCTGAACCCTAAACTCTAATAACTAAACGCTAAACCCCAAAAACTAAATCCTATACCATAAACCCTAAAACTAAGTCTTCAACCCTAAACCCTTAACCCAAAACGTTGATCCCAAAAAATAAACTCTTAATCCTGAACATTAAACTCTAAACACTAAATCCTAAACCCAAAACTTTAAACCCTAACCTCTAATCCTTGAACCGTAAAACTTAAATCCTAAGCCCTAAACCCAAAACCCTTAACCCAAAACAATAAACCCAAAAAAATAAACCCTTAATCTTGAACTCTAAACTCTATACCCTAAATCCAAAACATAAACCCTAAAACACACACTTTAAACCCTAAACACTAAACACTCAACCGTCAAGGCAAAACCCTAAACAAACCTAAACAACCATAAACCCTAAAACCCTAAATCCCAAACTTTAAACCCTCAATCCTAAACACTAAATACTAAACTCATACCGAAAACCCCAAATCCTAAACCCTCTATACCAAACCTTAAACCCTAAACCATAAATCCTAAACCCTATATACATAACCCTAAACTTAACCTTAAACCATTAACCATAAACCCTACATACTAAACCTTAAACCCTAAACCTTAAACAAAAAACATAAACCCTAATAACTAAAACCTTAACCGTAAATGATAAACACTAAGCCCAAAACCCAAAACGCTAGACCTTGATCCTAGAACCCTGAATCCTAAGCCCTAGACAGTGAACCCTATACTCTAAATCCTAATCCTTAAAACATAAATAATAGACCTATAATTAAAAACCTAAACATAAACCCCAAATAGTAAACATTACACTCTAAACCCCTACACCCTAAACTCTAAACTCTCAACCCTGAAGGCCAAACCCTAAACCTTAAGGACTAAAAACTAAAACCTAAACCATAAATCCTAAAACAATTTAAACAACCACTAACCCTAAAAACGAATCCCTAAACCCTAATACCTAAACCCCAATACCCTATACCATAAACCCTAAACCCGAAACCCTAAATTTTAAACCCTAAACCGAAAACCTAAACCGTAAACCCTAAACCCTAAATCTTAAACCATGAATAATAAACCCCAAAACATGACACCTTAAAAGTTATACCCTGAACCCTAAACTCTAATAACTAAACGCTAAACCCCAAAAACTAAATCCTATACCATAAACACAAAAACTAAGCCCTAAACCCTAAAACCTTGACTCAAAACGTTGATCCCAAAAAATAAACTCTTAATCCTGAACATTAAACTCTAAACCCTAAATCCAAAACATAAAACTCTAAACCCTAACCTCTAATCCTTGAACCCTAAAACTTAAATCCTAAGCCTTAAACCCCAAACCCTATATCCAAAACATTAAACCCAAAACATTAAACACTTAGTCTTGAACACTAAACTCTAAACCTTAAACCCAAACATAAACCCTAAAACACACACTTTAAACCCTAAACACTAAACACTCATAACTGAAACCTTAACCGTAAATGATAAACACTAAGCCCAAAACCCAAAACCCTACACCTTGATCCTAGAACCCTGAACCCTAAGCCCTAGACCGTGAACCCTAAACTCTAAATCCTAATCCTTCAACCACAAATCATAAACCCTAAATCCTAAATCCTAAACCCTAAAGCCTAAACCATAAAACCTTAAAAGCTAATCCATAAACCCTAAACCCTAAATCCTAAACCCTAACCTCTAAACCTTAAAATATAAACCCCAAATAGAAAACCCTAAACCCTAAATCTTAAACCATAAATAATAAACCCCAAAACATGAAACCTTAAACGTTATACCCTGAACCCTAAACTCTAATAACTAAACGCTAAACCCCAAAAACTAAATCCTATACCATAAACCCTAAAACTAAGCCTTCAACCCTAAACCCTTAACCCAAAACGTTGATCCCAAAAAATAAACTCTTAATCCTGAACATTAAACTCTAAACACTAAATCCTAAACCCAAAACTTTAAACCCTAACCTCTAATCCTTGAACCGTAAAACTTAAATCCTAAGCCCTAAACCCAAAACCCTTAACCCAAAACAATAAACCCAAAAAAATAAACCCTTAATCTTGAACTCTAAACTCTATACCCTAAATCCAAAACATAAACCCTAAAACACACACTTTAAACCCTAAACACTAAACACTCAACCGTCAAGGCAAAACCCTAAACAAACCTAAACAACCATAAACCCTAAAACCCTAAATCCCAAACTTTAAACCCTCAATCCTAAACACTAAATACTAAACTCATACCGAAAACCCCAAATCCTAAACCCTCTATACCAAACCTTAAACCCTAAACCATAAATCCTAAACCCTATATACATAACCCTAAACTTAACCTTAAACCATTAACCATAAACCCTACATACTAAACCTTAAACCCTAAACCTTAAACAAAAAACATAAACCCTAATAACTAAAACCTTAACTGTAAATGATACACACTAAGCCCAAAACCCAAAACCCTAGACCTTGATCCTAGAACCCTGAATCCTAAGCCCTAGACAGTGAACCCTATACTCTAAATCCTAATCCTTAAAACATAAATAATAGACCTATAATTAAAAACCTAAACATAAACCCCAAATAGTAAACATTACACTCTAAACCCCTACACCCTAAACTCTAAACTCTCAACCCTGAAGGCCAAACCCTAAACCTTAAGGACTAAAAACTAAAACCTAAACCATAAATCCTAAAACAATTTAAACAACCACTAACCCTAAAAACGAATCCCTAAACCCTAATACCTAAACCCCAATACCCTATACCATAAACCCTAAACCCGAAACCCTAAATTTTAAACCCTAAACCGAAAACCTAAACCGTAAACCCTAAACCCTAAATCTTAAACCATGAATAATAAACCCCAAAACATGACACCTTAAAAGTTATACCCTGAACCCTAAACTCTAATAACTAAACGCTAAACCCCAAAAACTAAATCCTATACCATAAACACAAAAACTAAGCCCTAAACCCTAAAACCTTGACTCAAAACGTTGATCCCAAAAAATAAACTCTTAATCCTGAACATTAAACTCTAAACCCTAAATCCAAAACATAAAACTCTAAACCCTAACCTCTAATCCTTGAACCCTAAAACTTAAATCCTAAGCCTTAAACCCCAAACCCTATATCCAAAACATTAAACCCAAAACATTAAACACTTAGTCTTGAACACTAAACTCTAAACCTTAAACCCAAACATAAACCCTAAAACACACACTTTAAACCCTAAACACTAAACACTCATAACTGAAACCTTAACCGTAAATGATAAACACTAAGCCCAAAACCCAAAACCCTACACCTTGATCCTAGAACCCTGAACCCTAAGCCCTAGACCGTGAACCCTAAACTCTAAATCCTAATCCTTCAACCATAAATCATAAACCCTAAATCCTAAATCCTAAACCCTAAAGCCTAAACCATAAAACCTTAAAAGCTAATCCATAAACCCTAAACCCTAAATCCTAAACCCTAACCTCTAAACCCTAAAATATAAACCCCAAATAGAAAACCCTAAACCCTAAATCTTAAACCATAAATAATAAACCCCAAAACATGAAACCTTAAACGTTATACCCTGAACCCTAAACTCTAATAACTAAACGCTAAACCCCAAAAACTAAATCCTATACCATAAACCCTAAAACTAAGCCTTCAACCCTAAACCCTTAACCCAAAACGTTGATCCCAAAAAATAAACTCTTAATCCTGAACATTAAACTCTAAACACTAAATCCTAAACCCAAAACTTTAAACCCTAACCTCTAATCCTTGAACCGTAAAACTTAAATCCTAAGCCCTAAACCCAAAACCCTTAACCCAAAACAATAAACCCAAAAAAATAAACCCTTAATCTTGAACTCTAAACTCTATACCCTAAATCCAAAACATAAACCCTAAAACACACACTTTAAACCCTAAACACTAAACACTCAACCGTCAAGGCAAAACCCTAAACAAACCTAAACAACCATAAACCCTAAAACCCTAAATCCCAAACTTTAAACCCTCAATCCTAAACACTAAATACTAAACTCATACCGAAAACCCCAAATCCTAAACCCTCTATACCAAACCTTAAACCCTAAACCATAAATCCTAAACCCTATATACATAACCCTAAACTTAACCTTAAACCATTAACCATAAACCCTACATACTAAACCTTAAACCCTAAACCTTAAACAAAAAACATAAACCCTAATAACTAAAACCTTAACTGTAAATGATACACACTAAGCCCAAAACCCAAAACCCTAGACCTTGATCCTAGAACCCTGAATCCTAAGCCCTAGACAGTGAACCCTATACTCTAAATCCTAATCCTTAAAACATAAATAATAGACCTATAATTAAAAACCTAAACATAAACCCCAAATAGTAAACATTACACTCTAAACCCCTACACCCTAAACTCTAAACTCTCAACCCTGAAGGCCAAACCCTAAACCTTAAGGACTAAAAACTAAAACCTAAACCATAAATCCTAAAACAATTTAAACAACCACTAACCCTAAAAACGAATCCCTAAACCCTAATACCTAAACCCCAATACCCTATACCATAAACCCTAAACCCGAAACCCTAAATTTTAAACCCTAAACCGAAAACCTAAACCGTAAACCCTAAACCCTAAATCTTAAACCATGAATAATAAACCCCAAAACATGACACCTTAAAAGTTATACCCTGAACCCTAAACTCTAATAACTAAACGCTAAACCCCAAAAACTAAATCCTATACCATAAACACAAAAACTAAGCCCTAAACCCTAAAACCTTGACTCAAAACGTTGATCCCAAAAAATAAACTCTTAATCCTGAACATTAAACTCTAAACCCTAAATCCAAAACATAAAACTCTAAACCCTAACCTCTAATCCTTGAACCCTAAAACTTAAATCCTAAGCCTTAAACCCCAAACCCTATATCCAAAACATTAAACCCAAAACATTAAACACTTAGTCTTGAACACTAAACTCTAAACCTTAAACCCAAACATAAACCCTAAAACACACACTTTAAACCCTAAACACTAAACACTCATAACTGAAACCTTAACCGTAAATGATAAACACTAAGCCCAAAACCCAAAACCCTACACCTTGATCCTAGAACCCTGAACCCTAAGCCCTAGACCGTGAACCCTAAACTCTAAATCCTAATCCTTCAACCATAAATCATAAACCCTAAATCCTAAATCCTAAACCCTAAAGCCTAAACCATAAAACCTTAAAAGCTAATCCATAAACCCTAAACCCTAAATCCTAAACCCTAACCTCTAAACCCTAAAATATAAACCCCAAATAGAAAACCCTAAACCCTAAATCTTAAACCATAAATAATAAACCCCAAAACATGAAACCTTAAACGTTATACCCTGAACCCTAAACTCTAATAACTAAACGCTAAACCCCAAAAACTAAATCCTATACCATAAACCCTAAAACTAAGCCTTCAACCCTAAACCCTTAACCCAAAACGTTGATCCCAAAAAATAAACTCTTAATCCTGAACATTAAACTCTAAACACTAAATCCTAAACCCAAAACTTTAAACCCTAACCTCTAATCCTTGAACCGTAAAACTTAAATCCTAAGCCCTAAACCCAAAACCCTTAACCCAAAACAATAAACCCAAAAAAATAAACCCTTAATCTTGAACTCTAAACTCTATACCCTAAATCCAAAACATAAACCCTAAAACACACACTTTAAACCCTAAACACTAAACACTCAACCGTCAAGGCAAAACCCTAAACAAACCTAAACAACCATAAACCCTAAAACCCTAAATCCCAAACTTTAAACCCTCAATCCTAAACACTAAATACTAAACTCATACCGAAAACCCCAAATCCTAAACCCTCTATACCAAACCTTAAACCCTAAACCATAAATCCTAAACCCTATATACATAACCCTAAACTTAACCTTAAACCATTAACCATAAACCCTACATACTAAACCTTAAACCCTAAACCTTAAACAAAAAACATAAACCCTAATAACTAAAACCTTAACCGTAAATGATAAACACTAAGCCCAAAACCCAAAACCCTAGACCTTGATCCTAGAACCCTGAATCCTAAGCCCTAGACAGTGAACCCTATACTCTAAATCCTAATCCTTAAAACATAAATAATAGACCTATAATTAAAAACCTAAACATAAACCCCAAATAGTAAACATTACACTCTAAACCCCTACACCCTAAACTCTAAACTCTCAACCCTGAAGGCCAAACCCTAAACCTTAAGGACTAAAAACTAAAACCTAAACCATAAATCCTAAAACAATTTAAACAACCACTAACCCTAAAAACGAATCCCTAAACCCTAATACCTAAACCCCAATACCCTATACCATAAACCCTAAACCCGAAACCCTAAATTTTAAACCCTAAACCGAAAACCTAAACCGTAAACCCTAAACCCTAAATCTTAAACCATGAATAATAAACCCCAAAACATGACACCTTAAAAGTTATACCCTGAACCCTAAACTCTAATAACTAAACGCTAAACCCCAAAAACTAAATCCTATACCATAAACACAAAAACTAAGCCCTAAACCCTAAAACCTTGACTCAAAACGTTGATCCCAAAAAATAAACTCTTAATCCTGAACATTAAACTCTAAATCCTAAATCCAAAACATAAAACTCTAAACCCTAACCTCTAATCCTTGAACCCTAAAACTTAAATCCTAAGCCTTAAACCCCAAACCCTATATCCAAAACATTAAACCCAAAACATTAAACACTTAGTCTTGAACACTAAACTCTAAACCTTAAACCCAAACATAAACCCTAAAACACACACTTTAAACCCTAAACACTAAACACTCATAACTGAAACCTTAACCGTAAATGATAAACACTAAGCCCAAAACCCAAAACCCTACACCTTGATCCTAGAACCCTGAACCCTAAGCCCTAGACCGTGAACCCTAAACTCTAAATCCTAATCCTTCAACCATAAATCATAAACCCTAAATCCTAAATCCTAAACCCTAAAGCCTAAACCATAAAACCTTAAAAGCTAATCCATAAACCCTAAACCCTAAATCCTAAACCCTAACCTCTAAACCCTAAAATATAAACCCCAAATAGAAAACCCTAAACCCTAAATCTTAAACCATAAATAATAAACCCCAAAACATGAAACCTTAAACGTTATACCCTGAACCCTAAACTCTAATAACTAAACGCTAAACCCCAAAAACTAAATCCTATACCATAAACCCTAAAACTAAGCCTTCAACCCTAAACCCTTAACCCAAAACGTTGATCCCAAAAAATAAACTCTTAATCCTAAACATTAAACTCTAAACACTAAATCCTAAACCCAAAACTCTAAACCCTAACCTCTAATCCTTGAACCTAAAACTTAAATCCTAAGCCCCAAACCCCAAACCTTAAACCCAAAACTTTAAACCCAAAAAAATAAACACTTAATCTTGAACACTAAACTCTAAACCCTAAACCCAAAACATAAACCCTAAAAACCCCTAAACAACCGTAAACCCTAAAACCCTAAACCCCAAACTTTAAACCCTCAATCCTAAACATTGAATCCTAAACCCATACCGGAAACCCCAAATCCTAAACCCTAAACCATAAATACTAAACCCTACATACCAAACCCTAAACCCTAAACCATAAATCGTAAACCCTACATACTAAACCCTAAACCTAACCTTAAACCATTAACCATAAACCCTACATAATAAACCCTAAACCTTAAACCTTAAACAAAAAACATAAACACTAATAACTGAAACCTTAACCGTAAATAATAAACACTAAGCCCAAAACCCAAAACCCTACACCTTGATCCTAGAACCCTGAATCCTAAGCCCTGGACCGTGAACCCAACACTCTAAATCCTAATCCTTAAACCACAAATCATAAACCTATACTTAAAAACATTGAACAATTAAGCTAAGATCCAAACCCCTAAACCCTAAACCATAAACCCTAAACTTTAAATTCTAGAATCTAAATACAAAACCTATACCATTAACTCTAAACTCTCAACCCTGAAGGCCAAACCCTAAACCTTAAGGACTAAAACCTTAAATGTAAACCATAAATCCTAAAAAAATCTAAACAATCATAAACCCTAAAAACGAAGCCCTAAACCCTAATACCTAAACCCAAATACCCTAAACCGTAAACCCTAAACCCTAAACCCTAAATCTTAACCCTTAAACCCAAAACCTAAACCGTAAACCCTGAACCCTAAACATTGATCCCAAAAATTAAACTCTTAATCCTGAACATTAAACTCTAAATCCTAAATCCTAAACCCCAAACTCTAAACCCAAACCTCTAATCCCTGAACCCTAAAACCTAAACCCTAAGCCCTAAACCCTAAACCCTAAACCATAAACAATAAATACTACACACAAAACCCTAAACCCTAAACCCTAAACCCTAAACCTTACACCCTAATGCGTAAACCCTAAAACCTTAATCGTAAATGATAAACACTAAACCTAAAACCGAAAACCCTACACCTTGATCCTAAAACCCTTAAGCCTAAAACCAAAGACCGATACCCTAAACACTAACCCCTAACCCCTAAACCCTACACCCTAATGCATAAACCCTAAAACCCATATCGTAAATCCTAAACCCAAAACCTAAACCATAAACCCTAAACCCCTTTACCAGTAATCTTAAATCTATACCATAAACCCTAAACCCTCAACCCTAAAGCGCATACCCTAAACATTATGGACTAAAAACTAAGCTTAAAAACCCCAAACAATTAACACCAAACCCTAAACCGTAAAGCCTAATCCCTGAACACTACACCTTAAACCTTCAACCCTAAACCTTAATGCGTAAACCGTAAGACCAAAACCCTAAACACTAACCCCTAAACCCTACACCCTACAACCAAAGTTGTAAACGCTAAACCCTAAATCCTAAACCCTAAACACCAAATCCTATACCCTAAATATTATACCTTAAAGCCTAATTTTTAAGACCGAAACCGTAATCATTAAACCCTAAACCCTGCACCCTAAGCCTTAAAACCTTAAAAGCTAATCCATAAACCATAAACCCTAAATCCTAAACCCTAACCTCTAAACCCTAAAATATAAACCTTAAACCCTAAATCTTAAACCTAAAACCCAAAACCTAAACCGTAAACCCTAAACCCTAAATCTTAAACCTAAAAATAATAAACCCCAAACATAAAACCTTAAACGTTATACCCTAAACCCTAAACTCTAATAACTAAACGCTAAAGCCCATAAACTAAATCCTATACCATAAACCCTAAAACTAAGTCCTAAACCCTAAACTCTAATAACTAAACGCTAGACCCCAAAAACTAAATCCTATACCATAAACCCTAAAACTAAGCCTTAAACCCTAAACCCTTAACCCAAAACATTGATCCCAAAAAATAAACTCTTAATCCTGAACATTAAACTCTAAATCCTAAATCCTAAACCCCAAACTCTAAACCCTAACCTCTAATCCCTAAACCCTAAAACATAAACCCTAAACCCTAAACCCCATACCCTAAACCCAAAACATTAAACCCAAAAAAATAAACACTTAATCTTGAACACTAAACTGTAAACCCTAAACCCAAAACATAAACCCTAAAACACAAACTTTAAACCCTAAACATTAAACCCCAAACCTTAAACCCTCCATAAACCCTAAATAACCGTAAACCCTAAAACCATAAACCCCAAACCTTAAACCCTCCATAAACCCCAAACCTTAAACCCTCAACCCTAAACGGTAAATCCTAAACCAATACCGTTAACTCTAAACACTCAACCCTGAAGGCCAAACCCTAAACCTTAAGGATTAAAAACTAAATCCTAACCCATAAATTCTAAAACACTCTAAACAACCATAAACCCCAAAACCTAAACCTTAACCTTAAACCATAAACCATAAATACTACACACAAAACCCTAAACCCTAAACCCTAAACCTTACACTCTAATGCGTAAACCCTAAAACCTAAATCCTAAATCCTTTACCCAAAACCTAAACCATAAACCCTAAACCCCTTTACCTGTAATCTTAAATCTATACCATAAACCCTAAACCCTTAACCCGAAAGGCCATACCCTAAACATTATGGACTAAAAACTAAGCTTAAAAACCCCAAACAATTAACACCAAACCCTAAACCGTAAAGCCTAATCCCTGAACACTACACCTTAAACCTTTAACCCTAAACCTTAATGCGTAAACCCTAAGACCAAAACCCTAAACACTAACCCCTAAACCCTACACCCTACAACCAAAGTCGTAAACGCTAAACCCTAAATCCTAAACCCTAAACACCAAATCCTATACCCTAAATATTATACCTTAAAGCCTAATTTTTAAGACCGAAACCGTAATCATTAAACCCTAAACCCTGCACCCTAAGCCTTAAAACCTTAAAAGCTAATCCATAAACCATAAACCCTAAATCCTAAACCCTAACCTCTAAACCCTAAAATATAAACCTTAAACCCTAAATCTTAAACCTAAAACCCAAAACCTAAACCGTAAACCCTAAACCCTAAATCTTAAACCTAAAAATAATAAACCCCAAACATAAAATCTTAAACGTTATACCCTAAACCCTAAACTCTAATAACTAAACGCTAAAGCCCATAAACTAAATCCTATACCATAAACCCTAAAACTAAGTCCTAAACCCTAAACTCTAATAACTAAACGCTAGACCCCAAAAACTAAATCCTATACCATAAACCCTAAAACTAAGCCTTAAACCCTAAACCCTTAACCCAAAACATTGATCCCAAAAAATAAACTCTTAATCCTGAACATTAAACTCTAAATCCTAAATCCTAAACCCCAAACTCTAAACCCTAACCTCTAATCCCTAAACCCTAAAACATAAACCCTAAACCCTAAACCCAATACCCTAAACCCAAAACATTAAACCCAAAAAAATAAACACTTAATCTTGAACACTAAACTGTAAACCCTAAACCCAAAACATAAACCCTAAAACACAAACTTTAAACCCTAAACATTAAACCCCAAACCTTAAACCCTCCATAAACCCTAAATAACTGTAAACCCTAAAACCATAAACCCCAAACCTTAAACCCTCCATAAACCCCAAACCTTAAACCCTCAACCCTAAACGGTAAATCCTAAACCAATACCGTTAACTCTAAACACTCAACCCTGAAGGCCAAACCCTAAACCTTAAGGACTAAAAACTAAATCCTAACCCATAAATTCTAAAACACTCTAAACAACCATAAACCCCAAAACCTAAACCTTAACCTTAAACCATAAACCATAAATACTACACACAAAACCCTAAACCCTAAACCCTAAACCTTACACTCTAATGCGTAAACCCTAAAACCTAAATCCTAAATCCTTTACCCAAAACCTAAACCATAAACCCTAAACCCCTTTACCTGTAATCTTAAATCTATACCATAAACCCTAAACCCTTAACCCGAAAGGCCATACCCTAAACATTATGGACTAAAAACTAAGCCTAAAACCCCCAAACAATAAACACCAAACCCTAAACCATAAAGCCTAATCCCTGAACACTACACCCTAAACCTTAAACCTTATACCTTAATGCCTAAACCCTAAGACCATTACCCTAAACACTAACCCCTAAACCCTACACCCTACAACAAAAGTCGTAAACGCTAAACCCTAAGGTTTGGGGTTTTAGGTTTTAGGGTTTACGGTTGTTTAGGGTGGCTTAGGGTTTGGCCTTGAGGGTTGAGTCTTTAGTGTTTAGGGTTTAAAGTTTGTGTTTTAGGGTTTATATTTTGGGTTTTGGGTTTATAGTATAGTGTTCAAGATTAAGTGTTTATTTTTAGGGTTTAAAGTTTGTGTTTTAGGGTTTATGTTTTGGGTTTTGGGATTAGAGTATAGTGTTCAAGATTAAGTTAGGGTTCAGGTATTAGAGGTTAGGGTTTAGAGTTTGGGGTTTAGGATTTCGGGTTTAGAGTTTAATGTTTAAGATTAAGAGTTTATTTTTTGGGATCAACGTTTTGGGTTAAGGGTTTAGGGTTTAGGATTTAGTTTTAGGGTTTATGGTATAGGATTTAGATTTTAGGGTTTAGTGTTTAGTTTTAGGTATTTGGGGTTTAGATATTTGGGTTTAGGGTTTAGGGCTTAGTTTTTAGGGTTTACGGTTGTTTAGAGCACCTTAGGATTTATGGTTTAGGTTTTAGTTTTTAGGGTAAATTTTAGTATATTAGGGTTAATTTTTTTGGTTTAGTGTTTAAGGTTAGGGTTTAGGTTTTGGGGTTTACAATTGTTTAAAGTGTTTTAGGATTTATGGTTTACGTTTTAGTTTTTAGTCCTTAAGCTTTAGGGTTTGGCCTTGGGGGTTGAGAGTTTAGAGTTTACGGTAAGGGTTTAGGATTTGGCATTTGGGGTTAAGGCTTTAAGGTTTGTGGTTTTGGGTTTTAGGGTTTACGGTTTTTTAGGGTGGTTTAGGGTTTGGCCTTGAGGGTTGAGTGTTTAGTGTTTACGGTTTAAAGTTTGTGTTTCCGGGTTTATGTTTTGGGTTTCGGGTTTAGAGTTTAGTGTTCAAGATTAAGTGTTTATTTTTAGGGTTTAAAGTTTGTGTTTTGGGTTTAGGTTTTGGGGTTTAGGGCTTAGGGTTTAAGTTTTAGGGTTCACGAATTAGAGGTTAGGGTTTAGAGTTTGGGGTTTAGGATTTAGGGGTTAGAGTTTAATGTTCAGGATTAACAGTTTATTTTTTGGTATCAACCTTTTGGGTTTAGGGTTTAGGGTTTAGGGCTTAGTTTTAGTGTTTATGGTATAGGATTTAGTTTTTGGGGTTTAGCGTTTAGTTATTAGAGTTTAGGGTTTAGGGTATAACGTTTAAGGTTTAATGTTTAGGGTTTATTAGTTTTGGTTTAAGATTTAGGGTTTTGGGTTACTGTTTCGGTTTTGGGTTTAGGGTATAAGATTTAGGGTTTAGGGTATTGGGTTTAGGGTTTAGGGGTTAGTGTGTAGGGTTTCAGTCTTAGGTTTTAGGCTTTAAGGTTTAGGGTTGAAGGTTTAGGATTTAGTGTTCGGGGATTAAAGTTTATGGTTTTGGGTTTGGGGTTTATTTCTTAGGTGTTATTTTAGGTTTTAGGTTTACGGGTTAGGGTTTAGATTTTAATTGTTCAAGATTAAGGGTTTATTATTTAGGGTGTATTTTGTTTTTTTTTAGGGTTTGGGGTTTGGGGTTTAGGGTTTTGGATTTATGTTATAGGGTCAGGGCTAAGAGTTTAGTATTTAGAGTTTGGATTTTAGGGTTTTGTTTAATGGTTAATGTTCAGGATAAAGGGATAATTTTTTGAGACAAACGTTTAGGGTTTAGGTGTTTAGGGTTGTTAAAGGGTGGTTTAGGGTTTAGTTGTTTAGGTTTAGGGTTTAGGGTTTGGGATTTAGGGTTTAGGGTTTGGTTTTAGGTTTTGGGATTTAGGGTTTAGGGTTTGGTATTAGGTTTTGGGATTTAGGGGTTTAGGGTTTTGGGGTTTATTGTTTAGATGTTATGGTCTTAGGGTTTAGGTTTAGGATTTAGGGTTTAGATTTTAATTGTTCAAGATTAAGGGTTTATTCTTTAGGGTGTATTTTGTTTTATGTTTAGGGTTTGGGGTTTAGGGCTTTGGATTTATGTTATAGGGTTTATGGTTTAGGAGTCATTGTTTAGGGTTTCGGTCTTAAGGTTTAGGCTTTAAGGTTTAGAGTTGAAGGTTTAGGGTTTAGTGTTTAAGGATTAGGGTTTATGGTTTAGGGTATGGGGTTTATTGTTTAGAGGTTATGGTTTAATTTTAAGGGTATAGGGCCTAGGATCAATGTGTAGGGTTTGGGTTTTCAGGTTAAGAGTTTATCATTTAGGGTTAATGTTTTAGTTTTTATGGTAAATGGTTTTTGGTTTAGGGTTTGGTGTGTGGTGTTCAGGGATTAGGGTTTATGGTTTAGGGTTTGGGGTTTTTAGGCTTAGTTTTTATTCCTTAATGTTTAGGGTCTGGCCTTGAGGGTTGACGGTTTAGGGTTTACAGTATGGATTTAGGATTACAGGTAAAAGGGCTAGGATTTATGATTTAGGTTTTGGGTTTAGGATTTAGGATTTATGGTTTATGGTATAGGATTTGGGGTTTAGGATTCCGTTTAAAACTTAGGGTCTTGGATTTAGGATTTAGGATTTAGATTCTTGAATTTAAAGTTTAGGGTTTATGGTTGAGGGTTTTGGGGTTAGGGTGTTAGCTTAATTGTTTAGTGTTTTTTATTTAGGATTCTTGGTTTAATGTTTACTATTTGGGGTTTACGTTTAGGTTTTTAAGTATAGGTTTATGATTTATGGTTTAAGGATTAGGATTTAGAGTTTAGGGTTCACGGTCTAGGGCTTAGGATTCAGGGTTCTAGGATCAATGTGTAGGGTTTTTGGTTTTAGGCTTAGTGTTTATCATTTACGGTTAAGGTTTATTTTATTAGGGTTTCTGTTTTCTGTTTAAGGTTTAGGGTTTAGGGTTTAGTAGCTAGGGTTTATGGTTAATGGTTTAAGATTACGTTTAGGGTTTAGTATGTAGGGTTCAAGATTTATGGTTTAGGGTTTAGGATATATGGTTTAAGGTTTAGGGTTTGGTCTGTGGTGTTCAGAATTTATGCTTTAGGGTTTAGGATTTGAGGTTCCGATATGGGTTAAGGATTTACGGTTGTTTAGGTTGGTTTAGGGTTTTGCCTTGATGGTTGAGTGTTTAGTGTTTAGGGTTTAAAATGTGTGTTTTAGAGTTTATGTTTTGGGTTTAGGGTTTAGAGTTTTGTGTTCAATATTAAGTGTTTATTTTTTTGGGTTTAATATTTTGGGTTTAGAGTTTGGGGTTTAGGGCTTAGGGTTTAAGTTTAGGGTTCATGGATTAGAGGTTAGGGTTTAGTGTTTGGGATTTAGGATTTAGGGGTTAGAGTTTAATGTTAAGGATTTAGAGTTTATTTTTTGGGTTCAAAGTTTTGGGTTAAGGGTTTAGGGTTTAGGGCTTAGTTATAGGGTTTATGGTATAGGATTTAGTTTTTGGGGTTTAGTGTTTAGTTATTAGAGTTTAGGGTTAAGGGTATTACGTTTAAGGTTTAATGTTAGGGGTTTATTATTTATGGTTTAAGATTTAGGGTTTTGAGATTACGGTTTAGGTTTTGGGTTTAGGGTTTAAGATTTAGGGTCTAGTGTTTATTGTTTAGCTTTTAAGGTTTTATGGTTTAGGCTTTAAGGCTTAGGATTTAGGGCTTAGTTTTTAGGGTTTACGGTTATTTAGCATGTTTTAGGATTTATGGTTTAGATTTTAGTTTTTAGTCCTTAAGGTTTAAGGTTTGGCTTTCAGGGTTCAGAGTTTAGAGTTAACGGTATGGGTTTAGGATTGGGGTTTATGGTTTAGGGTTTAGGGGTTAGGGTGTTAGCTTAATTGTTTAGTGTTTTTTAGTTAGGATTCTTGGTTTAGTGTTTACTATTTGAGGTTTACGTTTAGATTTTTAAGTATTGATTTATGATTTAGGGTTTATAGTTTAATGTTCAGGATTAAGAGTTTATTTTTTGGGATCAACGTTTTGGGTTAAGGGTTTAGGGTTTAGGGTTTAGGGCTTAGTTTTATGGTTTATGGTATAGGATTTAGTTTTTGGGTTTTGGGTTTTGGGTTAAGGGTTTAGGGATTTAAGGTGTAGGATTTTGGGTTTAAGGTATAGGGATTTGGATTTGGGGTTTAGGGTTTATCATTTTGGGTTTAGGGTTTTCGGCTTTCGGTGTATGGTTTATGGTTTAGGGGTTATTGTTTAGGGTTTCGGTCTTAAGGTTTAGGGTTTAAGGTTTAGAGTTGAAGGTTTAGGGTTTAGTGGTTAAGGATTAGGGTTTACGGTTTAGGGTATGGGGTTTATTGTTTAGAGGTTATGGTTTAGGGTTAAGGGTATAGGGCCTAGGATCAATGTGTAGGGTTTGGGTTTTCAGGTTAGGAGTTTAGCATTTAGGGTTAACGTTTTAGGTTTTATGGTAAATGGTTTTTAGTTTAGGGTTTAGTGTGTAGTGTTCAGGGATTAGGGTTTATGGTTTAGGGTTTGGGGTTTTTAGGCTTAGTTTTTAGTCCTTAATGTTTAGGGTCTCGCGTTGAGGGTTGACGGTTTAGGGTTATAAGTATGGATTTAGGATTCTAGGTAAAGGGGTTTAGGATTTATGATTTAGGTTTTGGGTTTAGGATTTAGGATTTATGGTTTATGGTATAGGTTTTTGGGTTTATTGTTTAGGAGTTATGGTTTAGGTTTAAGGGTATAGGGTATAGGATTTAGGGTTTAGGATTCCGTTTAAAACTTAGGGTCTAGGATTTTGGATTAAGGATTTAGATTCTAGAATTTAAAGTTTAAGATTTATGGTTTAGGGTTTAGGGGTTAGGGTGTTAGCTTAATTGTTTAATGTTTTTTTATTTAGGATTCTTGGTTTAATGTACTATTTGGGGTTTACGTTTAGGTTTTAAGTATAGGTTTATAATTTACAGTTATTAGGATTTAGAGTTAAGGGTTCACGGTCTAGGGCTTAGGATTCAGGGTTCTAGGATCAAGGTGTAGGGTTTTGGGTTTTACGCTTAGTGTTTATCATTTATGGTTAAGTTTTGTTTTATTAGGGTTTATGTTTTCTGTTTAAGGTTTAAGTTTAGGGTTTAGTATGTAGGGTTTATGGTTAATGGTTTAAGGTTAGGTTTAGGGTTTTGTATGTAGGGTTGAGGATTTATGGTTTAGGGTTTAGGGTTTGGTATGTATGGTTTAGAATTTTTGCTTTAGTGTTTAGGATTTGGGGTTCCGATATGGGTTAAGGAATTACGGATGTTTAGAGTTTAGTGTTCAAGTTTAAGTGTTTATTTTTTTGTGTTTAATGTTTTGGGTTTAGGGTTTGGGGTTTAGGGCTTAGGGTTTAAGTTTATGGGTTAAAGGATTAGAGGTTAGGGTTTAGAGTTTGGGGTTTAGGATTTAAAGTTTAGAGTTGGGGGTTTAGGGTTTAGGGTTGACGGTTTAGGTTTCAGGATTAGGGTTTAAGATTTAGGGTTTAGGATTTACGGTTTAGGGTATTGGGGTTTGGGTATTAGAGTTTAGGGTTTAGGGATAAGTTTTTAGGGTTTACGGTTGTTTATAGCATTTTAGGATTTGTGGTCTAGGTTTTAGTTTTTAGTCCTAAAGGTTTAGGGTTTGGCCTTCAGGGTTGAGAGTTTAGAGTTTACGGTATAAGTTTAGGATTTAGCGTTTAGGGTTGAGGGTTTAAGGTTTGGGGTTTAAGGTTTTAGGGTTTACGGTTGTTTTGGGTGGTTTAGGGTTTGGCCTTGAGGGTTGAGTGTTTAGGGTTTAAAGTTTGTGTTTTCAGGTTTATGTTTTGGGTTTAGGGTTTAGAGTTTTGTGTTCAATATTAAGTGTTTATTTTTTTGGGTTTAATGTTTTGGGTTTACAGTTTGGGGTTTAGGGCTCAGGGTTTAAGTTTAGGGCTCAGCGTTTAAGTTTAGGTTTCAGGGATTAGAGGTTAGGTTTTAGAGTTTGGGATTTAGGATTTAACGGTTAGAGTTTAATGTTCAGGATTAAGAGTTTATTTTTGGGATCAACGTTTTGGGTTAAGGGTTTAGGGTTTAGGGCTTAGTTTTAGGGTTTATGGTATAGGATTTAGTTTTTGGGGTTTAGCGTTTAGTTATTAGAGTTTAGGGTTCAGGGTATAACGTTTAAGGTTTCATGGTTTGGGGTTTATTATTTATGGTTTAAGATTTAGGGTTTAGGGTTTAATGTTTAGGTTTTGGGTTTAGGGCTTAGAGTTTAGGGTTTAGAGTTTATCGTTTAGGCTTGAGGGTTTAAGGTTTGGGATTTATGGTTTTTGGGTTTACGGTTGTTTAGATTTTAATTGTTCAAGATTATAGGTTTCTTATTTAGGGTGTATTTTGTTTTTAGTTTAGGGTTTGGGGTTTAGGGCTTTAGATATATGTTATAAGGTTCAGGCTTAGAGTTTAGGATTTAGAGTTAGGGTTTTAGGGTTTGGGTTTAATGTTCAATGTTCAAGATAAAGGGATAATATGTTTAGGATTTAGAGTTTGGGTTTTAGGGTTTAGTGATTAATGTTTCAGTCTTAGAAATTAGTCTTTAAGGTGTAGGATTTTGGGTTTAAGGTATATGGTTTTGGATTTGGGGTTTAAGGTTTATGATTTTGGGTTTCAGGTTTACGGCTTTGGGGGTAGCGTTCTTGGTTTAGGGGTTAGTGTTTAGGGTTTCGGTCTTAGGGTTTAGGCTTTAAGGTTTAGGGTTTAGTGTTTTTTGCTTAGGATTCATGGTTTAAAATTTAGTGTCTGGGGTTTACGTTTAGGCTTTTATGTATGGGTTTAGGATTTATGGTTTTAGGTTTACGATTTAGAGTTTAGGGTTCTGGGTCTATGGTTTAGGATTCAGGGATCTAGGATCAAGGTGTACGGTTTTCGTTTTTAGGTTTAATGTTTATCATTTACGGTTAAGGTTTTAGTTATTAGGGTTAATTTTTTTGGTTTAGTTTTTAGGGTTTAGGGTTTAGTGTGTAGTGTTTATGGTTTAAGGTTTAGGATTAGGGTTTAGGTTTTGGGGTTTACGGTTGTTTAAAGTGTTTTAAGATTTATGGTTTACGTTTTAGTTTTTAGTCCTTAAGGTTTAGGGTTTGGCCTTGAGGGTTGAGAGTTTAGAGTTTACGATATGGGTTTAGGATTTAGCGTTTAGGGTTGACGGTTTAAGGTTTGGGGTTTTGGGTTTTAGGGTTTACGGTTGTTTAGGGTGGCTTAGGGTTTGGCCTTGAGGGTTGAGTCTTTAGTGTTTAGGGTTTAAAGTTTGTGTTTTAGGGTTTATATTTTGGGTTTTGGGTTTAGAGTATAGTGTTCAGGGTTTAGGTTTAGGATTTAGGGTTTAGATTTTAATTGTTCAAGATTAAGGGTTTATTCTTTAGGGTGTATTTTGTTTTATGTTTAGGGTTTGGGGTTTAGGGCTTTGGATTTATGTTATAGGGTTTATGGTTTAGGAGTCATTGTTTAGGGTTTCGGTCTTAAGGTTTAGGCTTTAAGGTTTAGAGTTGAAGGTTTAGGGTTTAGTGTTTAAGGATTAGGGTTTATGGTTTAGGGTATGGGGTTTATTGTTTAGAGGTTATGGTTTAATTTTAAGGGTATAGGGCCTAGGATCAATGTGTAGGGTTTGGGTTTTCAGGTTAAGAGTTTATCATTTAGGGTTAATGTTTTAGTTTTTATGGTAAATGGTTTTTGGTTTAGGGTTTGGTGTGTGGTGTTCAGGGATTAGGGTTTATGGTTTAGGGTTTGGGGTTTTTAGGCTTAGTTTTTATTCCTTAATGTTTAGGGTCTGGCCTTGAGGGTTGACGGTTTAGGGTTTACAGTATGGATTTAGGATTACAGGTAAAAGGGCTAGGATTTATGATTTAGGTTTTGGGTTTAGGATTTAGGATTTATGGTTTATGGTATAGGATTTGGGGTTTAGGATTCCGTTTAAAACTTAGGGTCTTGGATTTAGGATTTAGGATTTAGATTCTTGAATTTAAAGTTTAGGGTTTATGGTTGAGGGTTTTGGGGTTAGGGTGTTAGCTTAATTGTTTAGTGTTTTTTATTTAGGATTCTTGGTTTAATGTTTACTATTTGGGGTTTACGTTTAGGTTTTTAAGTATAGGTTTATGATTTATGGTTTAAGGATTAGGATTTAGAGTTTAGGGTTCACGGTCTAGGGCTTAGGATTCAGGGTTCTAGGATCAATGTGTAGGGTTTTTGGTTTTAGGCTTAGTGTTTATCATTTACGGTTAAGGTTTATTTTATTAGGGTTTCTGTTTTCTGTTTAAGGTTTAGGGTTTAGGGTTTAGTAGCTAGGGTTTATGGTTAATGGTTTAAGATTACGTTTAGGGTTTAGTATGTAGGGTTCAAGATTTATGGTTTAGGGTTTAGGATATATGGTTTAAGGTTTAGGGTTTGGTCTGTGGTGTTCAGAATTTATGCTTTAGGGTTTAGGATTTGAGGTTCCGATATGGGTTAAGGATTTACGGTTGTTTAGGTTGGTTTAGGGTTTTGCCTTGATGGTTGAGTGTTTAGTGTTTAGGGTTTAAAATGTGTGTTTTAGAGTTTATGTTTTGGGTTTAGGGTTTAGAGTTTTGTGTTCAATATTAAGTGTTTATTTTTTTGGGTTTAATATTTTGGGTTTAGAGTTTGGGGTTTAGGGCTTAGGGTTTAAGTTTAGGGTTCATGGATTAGAGGTTAGGGTTTAGTGTTTGGGATTTAGGATTTAGGGGTTAGAGTTTAATGTTAAGGATTTAGAGTTTATTTTTTGGGTTCAAAGTTTTGGGTTAAGGGTTTAGGGTTTAGGGCTTAGTTATAGGGTTTATGGTATAGGATTTAGTTTTTGGGGTTTAGTGTTTAGTTATTAGAGTTTAGGGTTAAGGGTATTACGTTTAAGGTTTAATGTTAGGGGTTTATTATTTATGGTTTAAGATTTAGGGTTTTGAGATTACGGTTTAGGTTTTGGGTTTAGGGTTTAAGATTTAGGGTCTAGTGTTTATTGTTTAGCTTTTAAGGTTTTATGGTTTAGGCTTTAAGGCTTAGGATTTAGGGCTTAGTTTTTAGGGTTTACGGTTATTTAGCATGTTTTAGGATTTATGGTTTAGATTTTAGTTTTTAGTCCTTAAGGTTTAAGGTTTGGCTTTCAGGGTTCAGAGTTTAGAGTTAACAGTATGGGTTTAGGATTGGGGTTTATGGTTTAGGGTTTAGGGGTTAGGGTGTTAGCTTAATTGTTTAGTGTTTTTTAGTTAGGATTCTTGGTTTAGTGTTTACTATTTGAGGTTTACGTTTAGGTTTTTAAGTATTGATTTATGATTTAGGGTTTATAGTTTAATGTTCAGGATTAAGAGTTTATTTTTTGGGATCAACATTTTGGGTTAAGGGTTTAGGGTTTAGGGTTTAGGGCTTAGTTTTATGGTTTATGGTATAGGATTTAGTTTTTGGGTTTTGGGTTTTGGGTTAAGGGTTTAGGGATTTAAGGTGTAGGATTTTGGGTTTAAGGTATAGGGATTTGGATTTGGGGTTTAGGGTTTATCATTTTGGGTTTAGGGTTTTCGGCTTTCGGTGTATGGTTTATGGTTTAGGGGTTATTGTTTAGGGTTTCGGTCTTAAGGTTTAGGGTTTAAGGTTTAGAGTTGAAGGTTTAGGGTTTAGTGGTTAAGGATTAGGGTTTACGGTTTAGGGTATGGGGTTTATTGTTTAGAGGTTATGGTTTAGGGTTAAGGGTATAGGGCCTAGGATCAATGTGTAGGGTTTGGGTTTTCAGGTTAGGAGTTTAGCATTTAGGGTTAACGTTTTAGGTTTTATGGTAAATGGTTTTTAGTTTAGGGTTTAGTGTGTAGTGTTCAGGGATTAGGGTTTATGGTTTAGGGTTTGGGGTTTTTAGGCTTAGTTTTTAGTCCTTAATGTTTAGGGTCTCGCGTTGAGGGTTGACGGTTTAGGGTTATAAGTATGGATTTAGGATTCTAGGTAAAGGGGTTTAGGATTTATGATTTAGGTTTTGGGTTTAGGATTTAGGATTTATGGTTTATGGTATAGGTTTTTGGGTTTATTGTTTAGGAGTTATGGTTTAGGTTTAAGGGTATAGGGTATAGGATTTAGGGTTTAGGATTCCGTTTAAAACTTAGGGTCTAGGATTTTGGATTAAGGATTTAGATTCTAGAATTTAAAGTTTAAGATTTATGGTTTAGGGTTTAGGGGTTAGGGTGTTAGCTTAATTGTTTAATGTTTTTTTATTTAGGATTCTTGGTTTAATGTACTATTTGGGGTTTACGTTTAGGTTTTAAGTATAGGTTTATAATTTACAGTTATTAGGATTTAGAGTTAAGGGTTCACGGTCTAGGGCTTAGGATTCAGGGTTCTAGGATCAAGGTGTAGGGTTTTGGGTTTTACGCTTAGTGTTTATCATTTATGGTTAAGTTTTGTTTTATTAGGGTTTATGTTTTCTGTTTAAGGTTTAAGTTTAGGGTTTAGTATGTAGGGTTTATGGTTAATGGTTTAAGGTTAGGTTTAGGGTTTTGTATGTAGGGTTGAGGATTTATGGTTTAGGGTTTAGGGTTTGGTATGTATGGTTTAGAATTTTTGCTTTAGTGTTTAGGATTTGGGGTTCCGATATGGGTTAAGGAATTACGGATGTTTAGAGTTTAGTGTTCAAGTTTAAGTGTTTATTTTTTTGTGTTTAATGTTTTGGGTTTAGGGTTTGGGGTTTAGGGCTTAGGGTTTAAGTTTATGGGTTAAAGGATTAGAGGTTAGGGTTTAGAGTTTGGGGTTTAGGATTTAAAGTTTAGAGTTGGGGGTTTAGGGTTTAGGGTTGACGGTTTAGGTTTCAGGATTAGGGTTTAAGATTTAGGGTTTAGGATTTACGGTTTAGGGTATTGGGGTTTGGGTATTAGAGTTTAGGGTTTAGGGATAAGTTTTTAGGGTTTACGGTTGTTTATAGCATTTTAGGATTTGTGGTCTAGGTTTTAGTTTTTAGTCCTAAAGGTTTAGGGTTTGGCCTTCAGGGTTGAGAGTTTAGAGTTTACGGTATAAGTTTAGGATTTAGCGTTTAGGGTTGAGGGTTTAAGGTTTGGGGTTTAAGGTTTTAGGGTTTACGGTTGTTTTGGGTGGTTTAGGGTTTGGCCTTGAGGGTTGAGTGTTTAGGGTTTAAAGTTTGTGTTTTCAGGTTTATGTTTTGGGTTTAGGGTTTAGAGTTTTGTGTTCAATATTAAGTGTTTATTTTTTTGGGTTTAATGTTTTGGGTTTACAGTTTGGGGTTTAGGGCTCAGGGTTTAAGTTTAGGGCTCAGCGTTTAAGTTTAGGTTTCAGGGATTAGAGGTTAGGTTTTAGAGTTTGGGATTTAGGATTTAACGGTTAGAGTTTAATGTTCAGGATTAAGAGTTTATTTTTTGGGATCAACGTTTTGGGGTAAGGGTTTAGGGTTTAGGGCTTAGTTTTAGGGTTTATGGTATAGGATTTAGTTTTTGGGGTTTAGCGTTTAGTTATTAGAGTTTAGGGTTCAGGGTATAACGTTTAAGGTTTCATGGTTTGGGGTTTATTATTTATGGTTTAAGATTTAGGGTTTAGGGTTTAATGTTTAGGTTTTGGGTTTAGGGCTTAGAGTTTAGGGTTTAGAGTTTATCGTTTAGGGTTGAGGGTTTAAGGTTTGGGATTTATGGTTTTTGGGTTTACGGTTGTTTAGATTTTAATTGTTCAAGATTATAGGTTTCTTATTTAGGGTGTATTTTGTTTTTAGTTTAGGGTTTGGGGTTTAGGGCTTTAGATATATGTTATAAGGTTCAGGCTTAGAGTTTAGGATTTAGAGTTTGGGTTTTAGGGTTTGGGTTTAATGTTCAATGTTCAAGATAAAGGGATAATATGTTTAGGATTTAGAGTTTGGGTTTTAGGGTTTAGTGATTAATGTTTCAGTCTTAGAAATTAGTCTTTAAGGTGTAGGATTTTGGGTTTAAGGTATATGGTTTTGGATTTGGGGTTTAAGGTTTATGATTTTGGGTTTCAGGTTTACGGCTTTGGGGGTAGCGTTCTTGGTTTAGGGGTTAGTGTTTAGGGTTTCGGTCTTAGGGTTTAGGCTTTAAGGTTTAGGGTTTAGTGTTTTTTGCTTAGGATTCATGGTTTAAAATTTAGTGTCTGGGGTTTACGTTTAGGCTTTTATGTATGGGTTTAGGATTTATGGTTTTAGGTTTACGATTTAGAGTTTAGGGTTCTGGGTCTATGGTTTAGGATTCAGGGATCTAGGATCAAGGTGTACGGTTTTCGTTTTTAGGTTTAATGTTTATCATTTACGGTTAAGGTTTTAGTTATTAGGGTTAATTTTTTTGGTTTAGTTTTTAGGGTTTAGGGTCTAGTGTGTAGTGTTTATGGTTTAAGGTTTAGGATTAGGGTTTAGGTTTTGGGGTTTACGGTTGTTTAAAGTGTTTTAAGATTTATGGTTTACGTTTTAGTTTTTAGTCCTTAAGGTTTAGGGTTTGGCCTTGAGGGTTGAGAGTTTAGAGTTTACGATATGGGTTTAGGATTTAGCGTTTAGGGTTGACGGTTTAAGGTTTGGGGTTTTGGGTTTTAGGGTTTACGGTTGTTTAGGGTGGCTTAGGGTTTGGCCTTGAGGGTTGAGTCTTTAGTGTTTAGGGTTTAAAGTTTGTGTTTTAGGGTTTATATTTTGGGTTTTGGGTTTAGAGTATAGTGTTCAAGATTAAGTGTTTATTTTTAGGGTTTAAAGTTTGTGTTTTAGGGTTTATGTTTTTTTGTTTTGGGATTAGAGTATAGTGTTCAAGATTAAGTGTTTACTTTTAGGGTTTAGGGTTTAGGCCTAAGTTTTAGGGTTTATTGTATAGGATTTAGTTTTTGGGGTTTAGCATTTAGTTATTAGAGTTTAGGGTTTAGGGTATTACGATTAAGGTTTAATGTTTGGGGTTTATTATTTATGGTTTAAGATTTAGGATTTTGGGTTTACAGTTTGGGTTTACGGTTTACGTTTATTGTATAGGATTTAGGTTTTGGGGTTTAGCGTTTAGTTATTAGAGTTTAGGGTTTAGGGTATTACGTTTAAGGTTTAATGTTTGGGGTTTATTATTTATGGTTTAAGATTTAGGGTTTTGGGTTTACTGTTTGGGTTTACGGTTTAGGTTTACGGTTTAAGGTTTAAGATTTAGGATTTAGGGTTTAGGGTTTACGGTTTAGAGTATTGGGTTTAGGGTTAGTGTATAGGGTTTCGGTCTTATTTTTTAGGCTTTAAGGTTTATGGTTGAAGGTTTAGGATTTGGTGTTCGGGGATTAGGGTTTAGGGTTTAGGATTTGGGGTTTATCGTTTATGGGTTATGGCTTGAAGGTTTATGGATTAGAATTTAGAGTTTAGGGTTCACGGTCTAGGGCTTAGGATTCAGGGTTCTAGGATTAAGGTGTAGGGTTTTGGGTTTTAGGCTTAGTGTTTATTATTTACAGTTAAGGTTTCAGTTATTAGGGTTTATGTTTTCTGTTAAACGTTTAGGGTTTAGGGTTTAGTATGTAGGGTTTATGGTTAATGCTTTAAGGTTAGGTTTATGGTTTAGTATGTAGGGTTAAAGTTTTATGGTTTAGGGTTTAGGGTTTGGTATGTAGGGTTTTGGATTTATGGTTTAGGGTTTAGGATTTGGGGTTTCCAGTATGGGTTTAGGATTTACGGTTTAGGGTATTGGGGTTTGGGTATTAGAGTTTAGGGTTTAGGGATAAGTTTTTAGGGTTTACGGTTGTTTATAGCATTTTAGGATTTGTGGTCTAGGTTTTAGTTTTTAGTCCTAAAGGTTTAGGGTTTGGCCTTCAGGGTTGAGAGTTTAGAGTTTACAGTATAAGTTTAGGATTTAGCGTTTAGGGTTGAGGGTTTAAGGTTTGGGGTTTAAGGTTTTAGGGTTTACGGTTGGTGGTTTAGGGTTTGGCCTTGAGGGTTGAGTGTTTAGGGTTTAAAGTTTGTGTTTTCAGGTTTATGTTTTGGGTTTAGGGTTTAGAGTTTTGTGTTCAATATTAAGTGTTTATTTTTTTGGGTTTAATGTTTTGGGTTTACAGTTTGGGGTTTAGGGCTCAGAGTTTAAGTTTAGGGCTCAGCGTTTAAGTTTAGGTTTCAGGGATTAGAGGTTAGGTTTTAGAGTTTGGGATTTAGGATTTAACGGTTAGAGTTTAATGTTCAGGATTAAGAGTTTATTTTTTGGGATCAATGTTTTGGGTTAAGGGTTTAGGGTTTAGGGCTTAATTTTAGGGTTTATGGTATAGGATTTAGTTTTTGGGGTTTAGCGTTTAGTTATTAGAGTTTAGGGTTCAGGGTATAACGTTTAAGGTTTCATGGTTTGGGGTTTATTATTTATGGTTTAAGATTTAGGGTTTAGGGTTTAATGTTTAGGTTTTGGGTTTAGGGCTTAGAGTTTAGGGTTTAGAGTTTATCGTTTAGGGTTGAGGGTTTAAGGTTTGGGATTTATGGTTTTTGGGTTTACGGTTGTTTAGATTTTAATTGTTCAAGATTATAGGTTTCTTATTTAGGGTGTATTTTGTTTTTAGTTTAGGGTTTGGGGTTTAAGGCTTTAGATTTATGTTATAAGGTTTAGGCTTAGAGTTTAGGATTTAGAGTTTGGGTTTTAGGGTTTGGGTTTAATGTTCAATGTTCAAGATAAAGGGATAATATGTTTAGGATTTAGAGTTTGGGTTTTAGGGTTTAGTGATTAATGTTTCAGTCTTAGAAATTAGTCTTTAAGGTGTAGGATTTTGGGTTTAAGGTATATGGTTTTGGATTTGGGGTTTAAGGTTTATGATTTTGGGTTTCAGGTTTACGGCTTTGGGGGTAGCGTTCTTGGTTTAGGGGTTAGTGTTTAGGGTTTCGGTCTTAGGGTTTAGGCTTTAAGGTTTAGGGTTTAGTGTTTTTTGCTTAGGATTCATGGTTTAAAATTTAGTGTCTGGGGTTTACGTTTAGGCTTTTATGTATGGGTTTAGGATTTATGGTTTTAGGTTTACGATTTAGAGTTTAGGGTTCTGGGTCTATGGTTTAGGATTCAGGGATCTAGGATCAAGGTGTACGGTTTTCGTTTTTAGGTTTAATGTTTATCATTTACGGTTAAGGTTTTAGTTATTAGGGTTAATTTTTTTGGTTTAGTTTTTAGGGTTTAGGGTCTAGTGTGTAGTGTTTATGGTTTAAGGTTTAGGATTAGGGTTTAGGTTTTGGGGTTTACGGTTGTTTAAAGTGTTTTAAGATTTATGGTTTACGTTTTAGTTTTTAGTCCTTAAGGTTTAGGGTTTGGCCTTGAGGGTTGAGAGTTTAGAGTTTACGATATGGGTTTAGGATTTAGCGTTTAGGGTTGACGGTTTAAGGTTTGGGGTTTTGGGTTTTAGGGTTTACGGTTGTTTAGGGTGGCTTAGGGTTTGGCCTTGAGGGTTGAGTCTTTAGTGTTTAGGGTTTAAAGTTTGTGTTTTAGGGTTTATATTTTGGGTTTTGGGTTTAGAGTATAGTGTTCAAGATTAAGTGTTTATTTTTAGGGTTTAAAGTTTGTGTTTTAGGGTTTATGTTTTTTTGTTTTGGGATTAGAGTATAGTGTTCAAGATTAAGTGTTTATTTTTAGGGTTTAGGGTTTAGGCCTAAGTTTTAGGGTTTATTGTATAGGATTTAGTTTTTGGGGTTTAGCATTTAGTTATTAGAGTTTAGGGTTTAGGGTATTACGATTAAGGTTTAATGTTTGGGGTTTATTATTTATGGTTTAAGATTTAGGATTTTGGGTTTACAGTTTGGGTTTACGGTTTACGTTTATTGTATAGGATTTAGGTTTTGGGGTTTAGCGTTTAGTTATTAGAGTTTAGGGTTTAGGGTATTACGTTTAAGGTTTAATGTTTGGGGTTTATTATTTATGGTTTAAGATTTAGGGTTTTGGGTTTACTGTTTGGGTTTACGGTTTAGGTTTACGGTTTAAGGTTTAAGATTTAGGATTTAGGGTTTAGGGTTTACGGTTTAGAGTATTGGGTTTAGGGTTAGTGTATAGGGTTTCGGTCTTATTTTTTAGGCTTTAAGGTTTATGGTTGAAGGTTTAGGATTTGGTGTTCGGGGATTAGGGTTTAGGGTTTAGGATTTGGGGTTTATCGTTTATGGGTTATGGCTTGAAGGTTTATGGATTAGAATTTAGAGTTTAGGGTTCACGGTCTAGGGCTTAGGATTCAGGGTTCTAGGATTAAGGTGTAGGGTTTTGGGTTTTAGGCTTAGTGTTTATTATTTACAGTTAAGGTTTCAGTTATTAGGGTTTATGTTTTCTGTTAAACGTTTAGGGTTTAGGGTTTAGTATGTAGGGTTTATGGTTAATGCTTTAAGGTTAGGTTTATGGTTTAGTATGTAGGGTTGAAGTTTTATGGTTTAGGGTTTAGGGTTTGGTATGTAGGGTTTTGGATTTATGGTTTAGGGTTTAGGATTTGGGGTTTCCAGTATGGGTTTAGGATTTACGGTTTAGGGTATTGGGGTTTGGGTATTAGAGTTTAGGGTTTAGGGATAAGTTTTTAGGGTTTACGGTTGTTTATAGCATTTTAGGATTTGTGGTCTAGGTTTTAGTTTTTAGTCCTAAAGGTTTAGGGTTTGGCCTTCAGGGTTTCAGAGTTTAGAGTTTACGGTATAAGTTTAGGATTTAGCGTTTAGGGTTGAGGGTTTAAGGTTTGGGGTTTAAGGTTTTAGGGTTTACGGTTGGTGGTTTAGGGTTTGGCCTTGAGGGTTGAGTGTTTAGGGTTTAAAGTTTGTGTTTTCAGGTTTATGTTTTGGGTTTAGGGTTTAGAGTTTTGTGTTCAATATTAAGTGTTTATTTTTTTGGGTTTAATGTTTTGGGTTTACAGTTTGGGGTTTAGGGCTCAGAGTTTAAGTTTAGGGCTCAGCGTTTAAGTTTAGGTTTCAGGGATTAGAGGTTAGGTTTTAGAGTTTGGGATTTAGGATTTAACGGTTAGAGTTTAATGTTCAGGATTAAGAGTTTATTTTTTGGGATCAATGTTTTGGGTTAAGGGTTTAGGGTTTAGGGCTTAATTTTAGGGTTTATGGTATAGGATTTAGTTTTTGGGGTTTAGCGTTTAGTTATTAGAGTTTAGGGTTCAGGGTATAACGTTTAAGGTTTCATGGTTTGGGGTTTATTATTTATGGTTTAAGATTTAGGGTTTAGGGTTTAATGTTTAAGTTTTGGGTTTAGGGCTTAGAGTTTAGGGTTTAGAGTTTATCGTTTAGGGTTGAGGGTTTAAGGTTTGGGATTTATGGTTTTTGGGTTTACGGTTGTTTAGATTTTAATTGTTCAAGATTATAGGTTTCTTATTTAGGGTGTATTTTGTTTTTAGTTTAGGGTTTGGGGTTTAAGGCTTTAGATTTATGTTATAAGGTTTAGGCTTAGAGTTTAGGATTTAGAGTTTGGGTTTTAGGGTTTGGGTTTAATGTTCAATGTTCAAGATAAAGGGATAATATGTTTAGGATTTAGAGTTTGGGTTTTAGGGTTTAGTGATTAATGTTTCAGTCTTAGAAATTAGTCTTTAAGGTGTAGGATTTTGGGTTTAAGGTATATGGTTTTGGATTTGGGGTTTAAGGTTTATGATTTTGGGTTTCAGGTTTACGGCTTTGGGGGTAGCGTTCTTGGTTTAGGGGTTAGTGTTTAGGGTTTCGGTCTTAGGGTTTAGGCTTTAAGGTTTAGGGTTTAGTGTTTTTTGCTTAGGATTCATGGTTTAAAATTTAGTGTCTGGGGTTTACGTTTAGGCTTTTATGTATGGGTTTAGGATTTATGGTTTTAGGTTTACGATTTAGAGTTTAGGGTTCTGGGTCTATGGTTTAGGATTCAGGGATCTAGGATCAAGGTGTACGGTTTTCGTTTTTAGGTTTAATGTTTATCATTTACGGTTAAGGTTTTAGTTATTAGGGTTAATTTTTTTGGTTTAGTTTTTAGGGTTTAGGGTCTAGTGTGTAGTGTTTATGGTTTAAGGTTTAGGATTAGGGTTTAGGTTTTGGGGTTTACGGTTGTTTAAAGTGTTTTAAGATTTATGGTTTACGTTTTAGTTTTTAGTCCTTAAGGTTTAGGGTTTGGCCTTGAGGGTTGAGAGTTTAGAGTTTACGATATGGGTTTAGGATTTAGCGTTTAGGGTTGACGGTTTAAGGTTTGGGGTTTTGGGTTTTAGGGTTTACGGTTGTTTAGGGTGGCTTAGGGTTTGGCCTTGAGGGTTGAGTCTTTAGTGTTTAGGGTTTAAAGTTTGTGTTTTAGGGTTTATATTTTGGGTTTTGGGTTTAGAGTATAGTGTTCAAGATTAAGTGTTTATTTTTAGGGTTTAAAGTTTGTGTTTTAGGGTTTATGTTTTTTTGTTTTGGGATTAGAGTATAGTGTTCAAGATTAAGTGTTTATTTTTAGGGTTTAGGGTTTAGGCCTAAGTTTTAGGGTTTATTGTATAGGATTTAGTTTTTGGGGTTTAGCATTTAGTTATTAGAGTTTAGGGTTTAGGGTATTACGATTAAGGTTTAATGTTTGGGGTTTATTATTTATGGTTTAAGATTTAGGATTTTGGGTTTACAGTTTGGGTTTACGGTTTACGTTTATTGTATAGGATTTAGGTTTTGGGGTTTAGCGTTTAGTTATTAGAGTTTAGGATTTAGGGTATTACGTTTAAGGTTTAATGTTTGGGGTTTATTATTTATGGTTTAAGATTTAGGGTTTTGGGTTTACTGTTTGGGTTTACGGTTTAGGTTTACGGTTTAAGGTTTAAGATTTAGGATTTAGGGTTTAGGGTTTACGGTTTAGAGTATTGGGTTTAGGGTTAGTGTATAGGGGTTCGGTCTTATTTTTTAGGCTTTAAGGTTTATGGTTGAAGGTTTAGGATTTGGTGTTCGGGGATTAGGGTTTAGGGTTTAGGATTTGGGGTTTATCGTTTATGGGTTATGGCTTGAAGGTTTATGGATTAGAATTTAGAGTTTAGGGTTCACGGTCTAGGGCTTAGGATTCAGGGTTCTAGGATTAAGGTGTAGGGTTTTGGGTTTTAGGCTTAGTGTTTATTATTTACAGTTAAGGTTTCAGTTATTAGGGTTTATGTTTTCTGTTAAACGTTTAGGGTTTAGGGTTTAGTATGTAGGGTTTATGGTTAATGCTTTAAGGTTAGGTTTATGGTTTAGTATGTAGGGTTGAAGTTTTATGGTTTAGGGTTTAGGGTTTGGTATGTAGGGTTTTGGATTTATGGTTTAGGGTTTAGGATTTGGGGTTTCCAGTATGGGTTTAGGATTTACGGTTTAGGGTATTGGGGTTTGGGTATTAGAGTTTAGGGTTTAGGGATAAGTTTTTAGGGTTTACGGTTGTTTATAGCATTTTAGGATTTGTGGTCTAGGTTTTAGTTTTTAGTCCTAAAGGTTTAGGGTTTGGCCTTCAGGGTTGAGAGTTTAGAGTTTACGGTATAAGTTTAGGATTTAGCGTTTAGGGTTGAGGGTTTAAGGTTTGGGGTTTAAGGTTTTAGGGTTTACGGTTGGTGGTTTAGGGTTTGGCCTTGAGGGTTGAGTGTTTAGGGTTTAAAGTTTGTGTTTTCAGGTTTATGTTTTGGGTTTAGGGTTTAGAGTTTTGTGTTCAATATTAAGTGTTTATTTTTTTGGGTTTAATGTTTTGGGTTTACAGTTTGGGGTTTAGGGCTCAGAGTTTAAGTTTAGGGCTCAGCGTTTAAGTTTAGGTTTCAGGGATTAGAGGTTAGGTTTTAGAGTTTGGGATTTAGGATTTAACAGTTAGAGTTTAATGTTCAGGATTAAGAGTTTATTTTTTGGGATCAATGTTTTGGGTTAAGGGTTTAGGGTTTAGGGCTTAATTTTAGGGTTTATGGTATAGGATTTAGTTTTTGGGGTTTAGCGTTTAGTTATTAGAGTTTAGGGTTCAGGGTATAACGTTTAAGGTTTCATGGTTTGGGGTTTATTATTTATGGTTTAAGATTTAGGGTTTAGGGTTTAATGTTTAGGTTTTGGGTTTAGGGCTTAGAGTTTAGGGTTTAGAGTTTATCGTTTAGGGTTGAGGGTTTAAGGTTTGGGATTTATGGTTTTTGGGTTTACGGTTGTTTAGATTTTAATTGTTCAAGATTATAGGTTTCTTATTTAGGGTGTATTTTGTTTTTAGTTTAGGGTTTGGGGTTTAAGGCTTTAGATTTATGTTATAAGGTTCAGGCTTAGAGTTTAGGATTTAGAGTTTGGGTTTTAGGGTTTGGGTTTAATGTTCAATGTTCAAGATAAAGGGATAATATGTTTAGGATTTAGAGTTTGGGTTTTAGGGTTTAGTGATTAATGTTTCAGTCTTAGAAATTAGTCTTTAAGGTGTAGGATTTTGGGTTTAAGGTATATGGTTTTGGATTTGGGGTTTAAGGTTTATGATTTTGGGTTTCAGGTTTACGGCTTTGGGGGTAGCGTTCTTGGTTTAGGGGTTAGTGTTTAGGGTTTCGGTCTTATGGTTTAGTCTTTAAGGTTTAGGGTTTAGTGTTTTTTGCTTAGGATTCATGGTTTAATGTTTAGTGTCTGGGGTTTACGTTTAGGCTTTTATGTATGGGTTTAGGATTTATGGTTTTAGGATTAGGATTTAGAGTTTAGGGTTCTGGGTCTGTGGTTTAGGATTCAGGGTTCTAGGATCAAGGTGTACGGTTTTCGTTTTTAGATTTAATGTTTATCATTTATGGTTAAGGTTTTATTTATTAGGGTTAATTTTTTTGGTTTAGTTTTTAGGGTTTAGGGTTTAGTGTATAGTGTTTATGGTTTAAGGTTTAAGGTTAGGGTTTAGGTTTTGGGTTTTAGGGTTTGGGTTTAATGTTCAATGTTCAAGACAAAGGGATAATATGTTTAGGATTTAGAGTTTGGGTTTTAGGGTTTAGTGATTAATGTTTCAGTCTTAGAAATTAGTCTTTAAGGTGTAGGATTTTGGGTTTAAGGTATATGGTTTTGGATTTGGGGTTTAAGGTTTATGATTTTGGGTTTCAGGTTTACGGCTTTGGGGGTAGCGTTCTTGGTTTAGGGGTTAGTGTTTAGGGTTTCGGTATTAGGGTTTAGGCTTTAAGGTTTAGGGTTTAGTGTTTTTTGCTTAGGATTCATGGTTTAAAGTTTAGTGTCTGGGGTTTACGTTTAGGCTTTTATGTATGGGTTTAGGATTTATGGTTTTAGGTTTACGATTTAGAGTTTAGGGTTCTGGGTCTATGGTTTAGGATTCAGGGATCTAGGATCAAGGTGTACGGTTTTCGTTTTTAGGTTTAATGTTTATCATTTACGGTTAAGGTTTTAGTTATTAGGGTTAATTTTTTTGGTTTAGTTTTTAGGGTTTAGGGTTTAGTGTGTAGTGTTTATGGTTTAAGGTTTTGGATTAGGGTTTAGGTTTTGGGGTTTACGGTTGTTTAAAGTGTTTTAAGATTTATGGTTTACGTTTTAGTTTTTAGTCCTTAAGGTTTAGGGTTTGGCCTTGAGGGTTGAGAGTTTAGAGTTTAGGGTTTAGGATTTAGCGTTTAGGGTTGACGGTTTAAGGTTTGGGGTTTTGGGTTTTAGGGTTTACGGTTGTTTAGGGTGGCTTAGGGTTTGGCCTTGAGGGTTGAGTCTTTAGTGTTTAGGGTTTAAAGTTTGTGTTTTAGGGTTTATATTTTTGGTTTTGGGTTTAGAGTATAGTGTTCAAGATTAAGTGTTTATTTTTAGGGTTTAAAGTTTGTGTTTTAGGGTTTATGTTTTTTTTGTTTTGGGATTAGAGTATAGTGTTCAAGATTAAGTGTTTATTTTTAGGGTTTAATGTTTTGGGTTTAGGGTTTAGGCCTAAGTTTTAGGGTTTATTGTATAGGATTTAGTTTTTGGGGTTTAGCATTTAGTTATTAGAGTTTAGGGTTTAGGGTATTACGATTAAGGTTTAATGTTTGGGGTTTATTATTTATGGTTTAAGATTTAGGATTTTGGGTTTACAGTTTGGGTTTACGGTTTACGTTTATTGTATAGGATTTAGGTTTTGGGGTTTAGTGTTTAGTTATTAGAGTTTAGGGTTTAGGGTATTACGTTTAAGGTTTAATGTTTGGGGTTTATTATTTATGGTTTAAGATTTAGGGTTTTGGGTTTACTGTTTGGGTTTACGGTTTAGGTTTACGGTTTAAGGTTTAAGATTTAGGATTTAGGGTTTAGGGTTTACGGTTTAGGGTATTGGGTTTAGGGTTAGTGTATAGGGTTTCAGTCTTATTTTTTAGGCTTTAAGGTTTATGGTTGAAGGTTTAGGATTTGGTGTTCGGGGATTAGGGTTTAGGGTTTAGGATTTGGGGTTTATCGTTTATGGGTTATGGCTTGAAGGTTTATGGATTAGAATTTAGAGTTTAGGGTTCACGGTCTAGGGCTTAGGATTCAGGGTTCTAGGATTAAGGTGTAGGGTTTTGGGTTTTAGGCTTAGTGTTTATTATTTACAGTTAAGGTTTCAGTTATTAGGGTTTATGTTTTCTGTTAAACGTTTAGGGTTTAGGGTTTAGTATGTAAGGTTTATGGTTAATGTTTTAAGGTTAGGTTTATGGTTTAGTATGTAGGGTTGAAGTTTTATGGTTTAGGGTTTAGGGTTTGGTATGTAGGGTTTTGGATTTATGGTTTAGGGTTTAGGATTTGGGGTTTCCGGTATGGGTTTAGGATTTACGGTTTAGGGTATTGGGGTTTGGGTATTAGAGTTTAGGGTTTAGGGATAAGTTTTTAGGGTTTACGGTTGTTTATAGCATTTTAGGATTTGTGGTCTAGGTTTTAGTTTTTAGTCCTAAAGGTTTAGGGTTTGGCCTTCAGGGTTGAGAGTTTAGAGTTTACGGTATAAGTTTAGGATTTAGCGTTTAGGGTTGAGGGTTTAAGGTTTGGGGTTTAAGGTTTTAGGGTTTACGGTTGTTTTGGGTGGTTTAGGGTTTGGCCTTGAGGGTTGAGTGTTTAGGGTTTAAAGTTTGTGTTTTCAGGTTTATGGTTTAGGGTTTAGGGTTTGGTATGTAGGGTTTTGGATTTATGGTTTAGGGTTTAGGATTTGGGGTTTCCGGTATGGGTTTAGGATTTAGTGTTTAGGATTTAGAGTTTGGGTTTTAGGGTTTGGTTTAATGGTTAATGTTCATGATAAAGGGATAATTTTTTGGGATAAACGTTTAGGGTTTAGGCGTTTAGGGTTGTTAAGGGTTGTTTAGGGTTTAGTTGTTTAGGTTTAGGGTTTGGGATTTATGGTTTAGGGTTTGGTTGTAGGGTTTAGGGATTAGGGTTTTGGGTTAAGGGTTTAGGAATTTAGGGTTTAGGGCTTAGTTTTTTAGGGTTTAGGGTATAGGGTATAACGTTTAGTTTTGGGGGTTTAGCATTGGTTATTAGAGTTTAGGGTTTAAGGTATAACGTTTAAGGTTTAAAGTTTAGGGTTTATTTTTATGGTTTAAGGTTTGGAGTTTAGTGTTTAGAGGTTAGTGTTTAGGAATTGGGGTTTAGGGTCTAGGGTTTAGCTTTTAGGGTTTTAGGGTTTTGGTTTTAAGGCTTAGGGTATTGGGTTTTAGGTTACTGTGTAGGGTTTTTGTCTTAGGTTTTAGGCTTTAAGGTATACGGTTGAAGGTTTAGGAATTAGTGTTTGGGGATTAGGGTTTATGGTTTAGGGTTTGGGGTTTATTGTTTAGGAGTTATGGCTTTAAGGTTGAAGGATTAGGATTTAGAGTTTAGGGTTCACGGTCTAGGGCTTAGGATTCAGGGTTCTAGGATTAAGGTGTAGGGTTTTGGGTTTTAGGCTTAGTGTTTATTATTTACGGTTAAGGTTGCAGTTATTAGGGTTTATGTTTTCTGTTTAAGGTTTAGGGTTTAGGGTTTAGTATGTAGGGTTTATTGTTAATGGTTTAAGGTTAGGTTTAGGGTTTAGTATGTAGGGTTGAGGATTTATTGTTTAGAGTTTAGGGTTTGGTATGTAGGGTTTTGGATTTATGGTTTATGGTTTAGGATTTGGGGTTTCCGGTATGGGTTTAGGATTTAGTGTTTAGGATTGAGGGTTCAAAGTTTGGGGTTTAGGGTTTTAGGGTTTACGGTTGTTTAGGTTTGTTTAGGGTTTTGCCTTGACGATTGAGTGTTGAGGGTTTAAAGTGTGTGTTTTGGGTTTATGTTTTGGGTTTAGGGTTTGGGGTTTAGGGCTTAGGGTTTAAATGTTAGGGTTCAGGTATTAGAGGTTAGGGTTTAGAGTTTGGGGTTTAGGATTTCGGGTTTAGAGTTTAATGTTTAGGATTGAGAGTCTATTTTTTGGGATCAACGTTTTGTGTTAAGGGTTTAGGGTTTAGGGTTTAGTTTTAGGGTTAATGGTATAGGATTTAGGTTTTGGGGTTTAGCGTTCAGGTATTAGAGTTTAGAGGTTAGGGTATAATGTTTAAGGTTTAAAGTTTGGAGTTTATTATTCATGGTTTAAGATTTTGGGTTTATGGTTAACGGTTTAGGGTGTTTGGGTTTAGGGTTTAGGGCTTAGTTTTTAGGGTTTACGGTTGTTTAGAGCACCTTAGGATTTATGGGTTTGGTTTTAGTTTTTAGGGTAAATTTTAGTATATTAGGGTTAATTTTTTTGGTTTAGTGGTAAGGGTTAGGGTTTGGGGTGTAGTGTTTATGGTTTATGGTTTAAGGTTAGGGTTTAGGTTTTGGGGTTTACGATTGTTTAAAGTGTTTAAGGATTTATGGTTTACGTTTTTGTTTTTAGTCCTTAAGGTTTAGGGTTTGGCCTTGGGGGTTGAGAGTTTAGAGTTTACGGTAAGGGTTTAGGATTTAGCATTTAGGGTTGAGGATTTAAGGTTTGGGGTTTTGGGTTTTAGGGGTTACGGTTGTTTAGGGTGGTTTAGGGTTTGGCCTTGAGGGTTGAGTGTTTAGTGTTTACAGTTTAAAGTTTGTGTTTTCGGGTTTATGTTTTGGGTTTCGGGTTTACAGTTTAGTGTTCAAGATTAAGTGTTTATTTTTTAGGGTTTAATGTTTTGGGTTTAGGCTTTGGGGTTTAGGGCTTAAGGTTTAAGTTTTAGGGTTCACGAATTTGAGGTTAGGGTTTAGAGTTTGGGGTTTAGGATTTAGGGGTTAGAGTTTAATGTTCAGGATTAAGAGTTTATTTTTTGGTATCAATGTTTTGGGTTTAGGGCTTAGGCTTTAGGGCTTAGTTTTAGTGTTTATGGTATAGGATTTAGTTTTTGGGGTTTAGCGTTTAGTTATTAGAGTTTAGGGTTTAGGGCATTACGTTTAAGGTTTAATGTTTTGGGTTTATTATTTATGGTTTAAGATTTAGGGTTTTGGGTTTACTGTTTCGGTTCTGGGTTTAGGGTCTAAGATTTAGGGTTTAGGGTTTACGGTTTAGGGTATTAGCATTAGGTATTACGGGTTAGTGTGTAGGGTTTCAGTCTTAGGTTTTAGGCTTTAAGGTTTAGGGTTGAAGGTTTAGGATTTAGTGTTCGGGGATTAAAGTTTATGGTTTAGGGTTTGGGCTTTATTGCTTAGGTGTTATGGTTTTAGTGTTTAGGTTTACGGTTTAGGGTTTAGATTTTAATGTTCAAGATTAAGGGTTTATTATTTATGGTGTATTTTGTTTTTTGTTTAGGGTTTGGGGTTTATGTTATAGGGTTCAGGGCTAAGAGTTTAGGATTTAGAGTTTGGGTTTTAGGGTTTGGTTTAATGGTTAATGTTCAGGATAAAAGGATAAGTTTTTGGGATAAACGTTTAGCGTTTAGGCATTAAAGGTTGTTGAGGGTGGTTTAGGGTTTAATTGTTTAGGTTTAGGGTTTAGGGTTTGGGATTTAGGGTTTAGGGTTTGGTTTTAGGGTTTGGGATTTAGGGTTTAGGGTTTGGTTTTAGGGTTTGGGATTAAGGGCTTAGGGTTTAGGATTTTGGGTTAAGGGTTTAGGAATTTAAGGGTTTAGGGTTTTGGGTTAAGGGTTTAGGAAATTAGGGTTTAGGGCTTAGTTTTTTAGGGTTTAGGGTATTGGGTATAGCATTTAGTTTTGGGGATTTAGTGTTAGTTATTAGAGTTTAGGGTTTAAGGTATAATGTTTAAGGTTTAAAGTTTAGGGTTTATTTTTATGGTTTAAGGTTTGGAGTTTAATGTTTAGAGGTTAGGGTTTAGGATTTAGGGTCTAGGGTCTAGGGTTTAGCTTTTAGGGTTTTTGTTTTAAGGCTTGGGGTGTATGGTTGAGGGTTTCGTGGTTAATATTTCTGCCTTAGAAATTAGTCTTTAAGTTGTAGGATTTTGTGTTTAAGGTATAGGGTTTAGGATTTGGGGTTTAGGGTTTATGATTTTGGGTTTAGGGTTTACGGCTTTGGGGGTAGCGTTTGTGGTTTAGGGGTTAGTGTATAGGGTTTCGGTCTTAGGGTTTAGGCTTTAAGGTTTAGAGTTGAAGGTTTAGGGTTTAGTGTTTAAGGATTAGGGTTTACGGTTTAGGGTATGGGGTTTATTGTTTAGAGGTTATGGTTTAGGTTTAAGGGTATAGGGCCTAGGATTCAGGGTTCAGCATCAATGTGTAGGTTTTGGGTTTTCAGGTTAAACGTTTATCATTTAGGGTTGAGGTTTTAGTTTTTATGGTAAATGGTTTTTGGTTTACGGTTTAGGGTTTGGGGTTTATTGTTTGGGGTTTATTGTTTGGGGTTTTTAGGCTTAATTTTTAGTCCTTAATGTTTAGGGTCTAGCCTTGAGGGTTGAGGGTTTAGGGTTTACGGTATGGATTTAGGATTACAGGTAAAGAGTTTTAGGATTTATGGTTTTGGTTTTGGTTTAGTGTTTAGGATTTAGGGTTTATGGTTTTGGGTTTTGGGTTTATTGTTTAGGGGTTATGGTTTTGGGTTATGGTTTAGGGTTAAGGGTATAGAGTATAGGATTTAGGTAGGATACCATTTAAAACTTATGGTCTAGGATTTTGGATTTAGGATTTTGATTCTAGAATTTAAAGTTCAGGGTTTATGGTTTAGGATTTAAGGGTTAGGGTGTTAGCTTAATTGTTTAGTGTTTTTTGTTTAGGATTCTTTTTTTAATGTTTACTATTTGGGGTTTACGTTTAGGTTTTTAAGGTTAGGTTTTAGGTTTTGGAGTTTACGGTTGTTTAGAGTGGTTTTGGATTTATGGTTTAGGGTTTAGGATTTGGGGTTTCTGGTATGGGTTTAGGATTTAGCGTTTAGGATAGAGGGTTTAAAGTTTGGGGTTTAGGTTTTTAGGGCTTACAGTTATTTAGGTTGGTTTAGGGTTTTGCCTTGACGGTTGAGTGTTTAGTGTTTAGGGTTTAAAGTGTGTGTTTTAGGGTTTATGTTTTGGGTTTAGGGTTTGGGGTTTAGGTTCTAGGGTTTAAATGTTAGGGTTCAGGTATTAGAGGTTAGGGTTTAGAGTTTGGGGTTTAGGATTTCGTGTTTAGAGTTTAACGTTTAGGATTAAGATTTTATTTTTTGGGATCAACGTTTTGGGTTCAGGGTTTAGGGTCTATGGTTTAGTTTTAGGGTTTATGGTATTGGATTTAGTTTTTGGGGTTTAGCGTTTAGTTCTTAGAGTTTAGCGGTTAGGGTATAATGTTTAAGGTTTAAAGTTTGGGGTTTATTATTCATGGTTTACGATTTTGGGTTTAGGGTTAACGGTTTAGGGTATTGGGGTTTAGGTATTTGGGTTTAGGGTTTAGGGCTTAGTTTTTAGGGTTTACGGTTGTTTGGACCACTTTAGGATTTATGGTTTAGGTTTTAGTTTTTAGGGTAAATTTTAGTATATTAGGGTTAATTTTTTGGTTTAGTGTTTAAGGGTTAGGGTTTGGTGTGTAGTGTTTATGGTTTATGGTTTAAGGTTAGGGTTTAGGTTTTGGGGTTTACGATTGTTTAAAGTGTTTTAGGAATTATGGTTTACGTTTTAGTTTTTAGTCCTTAAGGTTTAGGGTTTGGCCTTGGAGGCTGAGAGTTTAGAGTTTACGGTAAGGGTTTAGGATTTAGGGTTGAGGGTTTAAGGTTTGGGTTTTAGGGCTTACGGTTGTTTAGGGTGGTTTAGGGTTTGGCCTTGAGGGTTGAGTGTTTAGTGTTTATGGTTTAAAGTTTGTGTTTTCGGGTTTATGTTTTGGGTTTCGGGTTCAAAGTTTAGTGTTCAAGATTAAGTTTTTATTTTTTAGGGTTTAATGTTTTGGGTTTAGGGTTTGGGGTTTAGGGCTTAGGGTTTAAGTTTTAGGGTTCACGGATTAGAGGTTAGGGTTTAGAGTTTGGGGTTTAGGATTTAGGGGTTAGAGTTTAATGTTCAGGATTAAGTGTTTAGGGTTTAGGGTATTACGTTTAAGGTTTAATGTTTAGAGTTTATTATTTATGGTTTAGGATTTAGGGTTTTCGGTTTACTGTTTAGGTTTAGGGTTTAGGGTTTAGGGTTTAAGATTTAGGGTTTATGGTTTACGATTTAGGGTATTGGGTTTAGGGTTTAGGGGTTAGTGTGTAGGGTTTCAATCTTAGGTATTAGGCTTTAAGGTTTAGGGTTGAAGGTTTAGGATTTAGTGTTCGGGGATTAAAGTTGATGGTTTAGGGTTTGGGGTTTATTGCTTAGGTGTTTTGGTTTTAGGGTTTAGGTTTACGGTTTAGGGTTTAGATTTTAATTATTCAAGATTAAGGATTTATTATTTAGGGTGTATTTTGTTTTTTGTTTAGGATTTGGGGTTTAGGGTTTTGGATTTATGTTATAGGGTTCAGGGCTTAGAGTTTAGGATTTAGAGTTTGGGTTTTAGGGTTTGGTTTAATGGTTAATGTTGAGGATAAAATGATAATTTTTGGGAATACACGTTTAGGGTTTAGGCATTTAGGGTTGTTGAGGGTGGTTTAGGGTTTAGTTGTTTAGGTCTAGGGTTTAGGGTTTGGGATTTAGGGTTTAGGGTTTGGTTTTAGGGTTTGGGATTTAGGGTTTAGGGTGTTGGGTTAAGGGTTTAGGAATTTAGGGTTTAGGGCTTAGTTTTTTAGGGTTTAGGGTATAAGTTATAGCGTTTAGTTTTGGGGTTCAACATTAGTTATTAGAGTTTAGGGTTTAAGGTATAACATTTAAGGTTTAAAGTTTAGGGTTTATTTTTATGGTTTAAGGTTTGGAGATTAATGTTTAGAGGTTAGGATTTAGGATTTAGGGTTTAGGGTCTAGGGTTTAGCTTTTAGGGTTTTAGGGTTTTGGTTTTAAGGCTTGGGGTGTATTGTTGAGGGTTTAGGGTTTAGGGTTTAGGATTTGGGGTTTACGGTTTATGATTTTGGGTTTAGGGTTTACGGCTTTGGGGGTAGCGTTTGTGGTTTAGGGGTTAGTGTTTAGGGTTTCGGTGTTAGGGTTTATTCTTTAAGGGTTAGAGTTGAAGGTTTAGGGTTTAGTGTTTAAGGAATTGGGTTTATGGTTTAGGGTATGGGGTTTATTGTTTAGAGATTATAGTTTAGGTTTAAGGGTATAGGGCCTAGGATTCAGGGTTTTAGGATCAATGTGTAGGTTTTGGGTTTTCAGGTTAAGAGTTTTTCATTTAGGGTTGCGGTTTTAGTTTTTTCGGTAAATGGTTTTTGGTTTAGGGTTTACGGTTTAGGGTTTGGGGTTTATTGTTTGGGGTTTTTAGGCTTAGTTTTTAATCCTTAATGTTTAGGGTCTGGCCTTGAGGGTTGAGGGTTTAGGGTTTACGGTATGGATTTAGGATTACGGGTAAAAGGGTTTAGGATTTATGGTTTAGGTTTTGGTTTAGGGTTTAGGATTTAGTGTTTATGGTTTAGGGTTTTGGGATTATTGTTTAGGGGTAATGGTTTAGGGTTAAGGGTATAGAGTATAGGATTTAGGGTTTAGGATACCGTTTCAAACTTAATGTCTAGGATTTAGGATTTAGGATTTTGATTCTAGAATTTAAAGTTCAGGGTTTATGGTTTAGGGTTTAGGGGTTAGGGTGTTAGCTTAGTTGTTTAGTGTTTTTTTGTTTAGGATTCTTGGTTTAATGTTTACTTATTGGGGTTTACGTTTAGGTTTTTAAGTATAGTTTATGATTTATGGTTAAAGGATTAGTATTTAGAGTTTAGGGTTAATGGTCTAGAGCTTAGGATTCAAGGTTCTAGGATGAAGGTGTAGGGTTTTGGGTTTTAGGCTTAGTGTTTATCATTTACATTTAAGGTTTCAGTTATTAGGGTTTATGTTTTCTATTTAAGGTTTAGGGTTTAGGGTTTTGTGTGTACGATTTATGTATAATTGTTTAAGGTTAGGTTTTAGGTTTTGAATTTTACGGTTGTTTAGAGTGGTTTAGGATTTTGCCTTGACGGTTGAGTGTTTATTGTTTAGGGTTTAAAGTGTGTGTTTTGGGGTTTATGTTTTGGGTTTAGGGTTTGGGGTTTAGGGCTTAGTGTTTAAATGTTAGGGTTCAAGTATTAGAGGTTAGGGTTTAGAGTTTGGGGTTTAGGATTTCGGGTTTAGAGTTTAATGTTTAGGATTAAGAGTTTATTTTTTAGGATCAACGTTTTGGGTTAAGGGTTTAGGGTTTAAGGTTTTGGTTTAGGGTTTTGGTTTAGGGTGTAGCGTTTAGTTATTAGAGTTTCGGGTTTAGGGTATAATGTTTAAGGTTTATAGTTTGGGGTTTATCATTCATGGTTTAAGATTTTAGGTTTAGGGTTAACGGTTTAGGGTATTGGGGTTTAGGTATTTGGGTTTAGGGTTTAGGGCTTAGTTTTTAGGGTTTCCGGTTGTTTAGAGCACTTTAGGATTTATGGTTAGGTTTTAGTTTTTAGGGTAAATTTTAGGATATTAGGGTTAATTTTTTTGGTTAGTGTTTAAGGGTTAGGGTTTAGTGTGTAGTGTTTATAGTTTATGGTTTAAGGTTTGGGTTTAGGTTTTGGGGTTTACGGTTGTTTAAAGTGTTTTAGGATTTATGGTTTACGTTTTAGTTTTTAGTCCTTAAGGTTTCGGGTTTCAGTCTTAGGTTTTAGGCTTTAAGGTTTAGGGTTGAAGGTTTAGGATTTAGTGTTCAGAGATTAAAGTTTATGGTTTAGGGTTTGGAGTTTATTGCTTAGGTGTTATGGTTTTAGGGTTTAGGTTTACGGTTTAGGGTTTAGATTTTAATTGTTCAAGATTAAGGGTTTATTATTTAGGGGTTATGGTTTAGGGTTAAGGGTATAGAGTATAGGATTTAGGGTTTAGGATACCGTTTAAAACGTATGGTCTAGGATTTTGGATTTAGGATTTTGATTCTAGAATTTAAAGTTCAGGGTTTATGGTTTAGGATTTAGGGGTTAGGATGTTAGCTTAATTGTTTAGTTTTTTTTGTTTAGGATTCTTTGTTTAATGTTTACTATTTGGGGTTTACGTTTAGGTTTTTAAGTATAGTTTATGATTTATGGTTAAAGGATTAGGATTTAGAGTTTAGGGTTAATGGTCTAGAGCTTAGGATTCAAGGTTCTAGGACGAAGGTGTAGGGTTTTTGGTTTTAGGCTTAGTGTTTATCATTTACGGTTAAGGTTTCAGTTATTAGGGTTTATGTTTTCTATTTAAGGTTTAGGGGTTAGGGTTTAGTGTGTACGATTTATGGTTAATTGTTTAAGGTTAGGTTTTAGGTGTTGGAGTTTACGGTTGTTTAGAGTGGTTTAGGATTTATGGTTTAGGGTTTAGGATTTGGGGTTTCTGGTATGGGTTTAGGATTTAGCGTTTAGGATAGAGGGTTAAAAGTTTGGGGTTTAGGGTTTTAGGGCTTACGGTTATTTAGGTTGGTTTAGGGTTTTGCCTTGACGGTTGAGTGTTTAGTGTTTAGGGTTTAAAGTGTGTGTTTTAGGGTTTATGTTTTTTGCTTAGGGTTTGGGGTTTAGATCTTAGGGTTTAAATGTTAGGGTTTAGGTATTAGAGGTTAGGGTTTAGAGTTTGGGGTTTAGGATTTCGGGTTTAAAGTTTAACGTTTAGGATTAAGATTTTATTTTTTGGGATCAACGTTTTGGGTTAAGGGTTTAGGGTTTAGGGTTTAGTTTTACGTGTTATGGTATAGGATTTAGTTTTGGGGTTTAGCGTTTAGTTATTAGAGTTTAGCGGTTAGGGTATAATGTTTAAGGTTTAAAGTTTGGGGTTTATTATTCATGGTTTCTGATTTTTGGTTTAGGGTTAACAGTTTAGGGTATTGGGGTTTAGGTATTTGGGTTTAGGGTTTAGGGCTTAGTTTCTAGGGTTTACGGTTGTTTAGAGCACTTTAGGATTTATGGTTTAGGTTTTAGTTTTTAGGGTAAATTTTGGTATATTAGGGTTAATTTGTTTGGTTTAGTGTTTAAGGGTTAGGGTTTGGTGTGTAGTGTTTATGGTTTATGGTTTAAGGTTAGGGTTTAGGTTTTGGGGTTTACGATTGTTTAAAGTGTTTTGGGAATTATGGTTTACGTTTTAGTTTTTAGTCCTTAAGGTTTAGGGTTTGGCCTTGGAGGTTGAGAGTTTATAGTTTACGGTAAGGGTTTAGGATTTAGCGTTTAGGATTGAGGGTTTACGGTTGTTTAGGGTGGTTTAGGGTTTGGCCTTGAGGGTTGACTGTTTAGTGTTTAAGGTTTAAAGTTTGTGTTTTCGGGTTTATGTTTTGGGTTTCGGGTTCAAAGTTTAGTGTTCAAGATTAAGTGTTTATTTTTTAAGGTTTAATGTTTTGGGTGTAGGGTTTGGGGTTTAGGGCTTAGGGTTTAAGTTTTAGGGTTCAGGGATTAGAGGTTAGGGTTTAGAGTTTGGGGTTTAGGATTTACGGGTTAGAGTTTAATGTTCAGGATTAAGAGTTTAGGGTTTAGGGTATTACGTTTAAGGTTTAATGTTTAGGGTTTATTATTTATGGTTAGGATTTAGGGTTTTCGGTTTACTGTTTAGGTTTAGGGTTTAGGGTTTAAGATTTAGGGTTTAGGGTTTACGATTTAGGGTATTGGGTTTAGGGTTTAGGGGTTAGTGTTTAGGGTTTCAGTCTCAGGTTTTAGGCTTTAAGGTATAGGGTTGAAGGTTTAGGATTTAGTGTTCTGGGATTAAAGTTGATGGTTTAGGGTTTGGGGTTTATTGCTTAGGTGTTATGGTTTTAGGGTTTAGGTTTACGGTTTAGCGTTTAGATTTTAATTGTTCAAGATTAAGGATTTATTATTTAGGGTGTATTTTTTTTTTTGTTTAGGATTTGGGGTTTAGGGTTTTGGATTTATGTTATAGGGTTCACGGCTTAGAGTTTAGGATTTAGAGTTTTCGTTTTAGGGTTTGGTTTAATGGTTAATGTTCAGGATAAAGGGATAATTTTTTGGGATACAAGTTTAGGGTTTAGGCGTTTAGGGTTGTTGAGGGTGGTTTAGGGTTTAGTTGTTTAGGTCTATGGTTTAGGGTTTGGGATTTAGGGTTTAGGGTTTGGGATTTAGGGTTTAGGGTTTAGGAAATAAGGGTTTAGGGCTTAGTTTTTTAAGGTTTAGGGTATAGGTTATAGCGTTTAGTTTTGGGGGTTTAGCATTAGTTATTAGAGTTTAAGGTTTAAGGTATAACATTTAAGGTTTAAAGTTTAGGGTTTATTTTTATGGTTTAAGGTTTGGAGTTTAGGATTTAGGGTTTAGGGTCTAGGGCCTAGGGTCTAGGGTTTAGCTTTTAGGGTTTTAGGGTTTTGGTTTTAAGGCTTGGGGTGTATGGTTGAGGGTTTAGTGATTAATATTTCTGCCTTAGAAATTAGTCTTTAAGTTGTAGGATTTTGTGTTTAAGGTATAGGGTTTAGGATTTGGGGTTTAGGGTTTATGATTTTGGGTTTAGGGTTTACGGCTTTGGGGGTAGCATTTGTGGTTTAGGGGTTAGTGTTTAGGGTTTCGGTGTTAGGGTTTATTCTTTAAGGTTTAGAGTTGAAGGTTTAGGGTTTAGTGTTTAAGTAATAGGGTTTATGGTTTAGGGTATGGGGTTTATTGTTTAGAGGTTATAGTTTAGGTTTAAGTGTATAGGGCCTAGGATTCAGGGTTTTAGGATCAATGTGTAGGTTTTGGGTTTTCAGGTTATGAGTTTATCATTTAGGGTTGAGGTTTTAGTTTTTACGGTAAATGGTTTTTAGTTTAGGGTTTAGGGTTTTGTTTTAGGGTGTAGCGTTTAGTTATTAGAGTTTCAGGTTTAGGGTATAATGTTTAAGGTTTATAGTTTGGGGTTTATTATTCATGGTTTAAGATTTTAGGTTTAGGGTTAACGGTTTAGGGTATTGGGGTTTACGTATTTGGGTTTAGGGTTGAGGGCTTAGTTTTTAGGGTTTCCGGTTGTTTAGAGCACTTTAGGATTTATGGTTTTGGTTTTAGTTTTTAGGGTAAATTTTAGGATATTAGGGTTAATTTTTTTGGTTTAGTGTTTAAGGGTTAGGGTTTAGTGTGTAGTGCTTATAGTTTATGGTTTAAGGTTAGGGTTTAGGTTTTGGGATTTACGGTTGTTTAAAGTGTTTTAGGATTTATGGTTTACGTTTTAGTTTTTAGTCCTTAAGGTTTAGGGTTTCAGTCTTAGGTTTTAGGCTTTAAGGTTTAGGGTTGAAGGTTTAGGATTTAGTGTTCAGGGATTAAAGTTTATGGTTTAGGGTTTGGGGTTTATTGCTTAGGTGTTATGGTTTTAGGGTTTAGGTTTAGGATTTAGGGTTTAGATTTTATTTGTTCAAGATTAAGGGTTTATTATTTAGGGTGTATTTTGTTTTTTGTTTAGAGTTTGGGGTTTAGGGTTTTGGATTTATGTTATAGGGTTCAAGGCTTAGAGTTTAGGATTTAGAGTTTGGGTTTTAGGGTTTGGTTTAATGGTTAATGTTCAGGATAAAGGGATAATTTTTTGGGATAAACGTTTAGGGTTTAGGCAGTTAAGGTTGTTGAGGGTGGTTTAGGGTTTAGTCGTTTAGGTTTAGGGTTTACGGTTTGGGATTTATGGTTTAGGGTTTGGTTTTAGGGTTTTGGATTGAGGGTTAAGGGTTTAGGGTTAACGATTTAGGGTTTGGGGTTTAGGCTTAGGGTTTAAGTTTTAGGGTTCACGAATTAGAGGTTAGGGTTTAGAGTTTGGGGTTTCGGATTTAGGGGTTAGAGTTTAATGTTCAGGATTAAGAGTTTATTTTTTGGTATCAACGTTTTGGGTTTAGGGTTTAGAGTTTAGGGCTTAGTTTTAGTCTTTATGGTATAGGATTTAGTTTTTGGGGTTTAGCATTTAGTTGTTAGAGTTTAGGGTTTAGGGTATTACGTTTAAGGTTTATTATTTATGGTTTAGGATTTAGGGTTTTCGGTTTACTGTTTAGGTTTAGGGTTTAGGGTTTAAGATTTAGGGTTTAGGGTTTACGATTTAGGGTATTGGGTTTAGGGTTTAGGGGTTAGTGTGTAGGGTTTCAATCTTAGGTATTAGGCTTTAAGGTTTAGGGTTGAAGGTTTAGGATTTAGTGTTCGGGGATTAAAGTTGATGGTTTAGGGTTTGGGGTTTATTGCTTAGGTTTTTTGGTTTTAGGGTTTAGGTTTACGGTTTAGGGTTTAGATTTTAATTGTTCAAGATTAAGGGTTTATTATTTAGGGTGTATTTTGTTTTTTGTTTAGGATTTGAGGTTTAGGGTATACGATTTATGTTATAGGGTTCAGGGCTTAAAGTTTAGGATTTAGCGTTTGTGTTTTAGGGTTTGGTTTAATGGTTAATGTTCAGGATGAAGGGATAATTTTTTGGGATAAACTTTTAGGGTTTAGGCGTTTAGGGTTGTTGAGGGTGGTTTAGGGTTTAGAGTTTTGGATTTAGGGTTTAGTGTATGGTTTTAGAGTTTATGGTTATGGGTTTAGGGTTTACGGCTTTTAGGGTTTAGGGCTTAGTTTTTAGGGTTTAGGGTATAGGGTATAGCGTTTAGTTTTGGGGGTTTAGCTTTAGTTATTAGAGTTTAGGGTTTAAGGTATAACGTTTAATGTTTAATGTTTGGTGTTAATTTTTATGGTTTAAGGTTTGGAGTTTAGTGTTTAGAGGTAAGGTTTAGGATTTAGGGTTTAGGGTCTAGGGTTTGGCTTTTACTGTTTTTGGGTTTTGGCTTTAAGGCTTGGGGTGTAGGGTTAAGGATTTTGTGTTTAAGGTATAGGGTTTAGGATTTTGGGTTTAGGGTTTATGATTTTGGGTTTAGGGTTTACGGCATTGGGGGTAGCATTTGTGGTTTAGGGGTTAGTGTTTAGGGTTTCGGTGTTAGGGTTTATTCTTTAAGGTTTAGAGTTGAAGGTTTAGGGTTTAGTGTTTAAGGAATAGGGTTTATGGTTTAGGGTATGGGGTTTATTGTTTAGAGGTTATAGTTTAGGTTTAAGTGTATAAGGCCTAGGATTCAGGGTTTTAGGATCAATGTGTAGGTTTTGGGTTTTCAGGTTAAGAGTTTATCATTTAGGGTTGAGGTTTTAGTTTTTACGGTAAATGGTTTTTGGTTTAGGGTTTATGGTTTAGTGTGAAGTGATCAGGGATTAGGGTTTACAGTTTAGGGTTTGGGGTTTATTGTTTGGGGTTTTTAGGCTTAGTTTTTAGTCCTTAATGTTTAGGGTCTGGCCTTGAGGGTTGAGGGTTTAGGGTTTACGGTATGGATTTAGGATTACGGGTAAAAGGGTTTAGGATTTATGGTTTAGGTTTTGGTTAAGGATTTAGGATTTAGTGTTTACGGTTTAGGGTTTTGGGTTTATTGTTTAGGGGTTATGGTTTAGGGTTAAGGGTATAGAGTATAGGATTTAGGGTTTAGGATACTGTTTAAAACTTATGGTCTAGGATTTTGGATTTAGGATTTTGATTCTAGAATTTAAAGTTCAGGGTTTATGGTTTAGGGTTTAGGGGTTAGGGTGTTAGCTTAATTGTTTAGTGTTTTTTGTTTACGATTCTTGGTTTAATGTTTACTTATTGGGGTTTACGTTTAGGTTTTTAAGTATTGTTTATGATTTATGGTTTTAGGATTTAGAGTCTAGGGTTAATGGTGTAGAGCTTAGGATTCAAGGTTCTAGGATGAAGGTGTAGGGTTTTGGATTTTAGGCTTAGTGTTTATCATTTACGGTTAAGGTTTCAGTTATTAGGGTTTATGTTTTCTATTTAAGGTTTAGGGTTTAGGGTTTAGTATGTACGATTTATGTATAATTGTTTAAGGTTAGGTTTTAGGTTTTGAAGTTTACGGTTGTTTAGAGTGGTTTAGGATTTTGCCTTGCCGGTTGAGTGTTTATTGTGTAGGGTTTAAAGTGTGTGTTTTAGGGTTTATGTTTTGGGTTTAGGGTTTGGGGTTTAGGGCTTAGGGTTTAAATGTTAGGGTTCAAGTATTAGAGGTTAAGGTTTAGAGTTTGGGGTTTAGGATTTCGGGTTTAGAGTTTAATGTTTAGGATTAATAGTTTATTTTTTTGAATTAACGTTTTGGGTTAAGTGTTTAGGGTTTAGGGTTTTGTTTTAGGGTGAAGCGTTTAGTTATTAGAGTTTCGGGTTTAGGTTATAATGTTTAAGGTTTATAGTTTGGGGTTTATTATTCATGGTTTAAGATTTTAGGTTTATGGTTAACGGTCTAGGGTATTGGGGTTTACGTATTTGGGTTTAGTGTTGAGGGCTTAGTTTTTAGGGTTTCCGGTTGTTTAGAGCACTTTAGGATTTATGGTTTAGGTTTTTGTTTTTAGGGTAAATTTTAGTATATTAGGGTTAATTTTTTTGGTTTAGTGTTTAAGGGTTAGGGTTTAGTGTGTAGTGTTTATAGTTTATGGTTTAAGGTTAGGGTTTAGGTTTTGGGGTTTACGGTTGTTGAAAGTGTTTTAGGATTTATGGTTTACGTTTTATTTTTTAGTCCTTAAGGTTTAGGGTTTCAGTCTTAGGTTTTAGGCTTTAAGGTTTAGTGTTGAAGGTTTAGGATTTAGTGTTCAGGGATTAAAGTTTATGGTTTAGGGTTTGGGGTTTATTGCTTAGGTGTTATGATTTTAGGGTTTAGGTTTACGGTTTAGGGTTTAGATTTTATTTGTTCAAGATTAAGGGTTTATTATTTAGGGTGTATTTCGTTTTTTGTTTAGGGTTTGGGGTTTAGGGTTTTGGATTTATGTTATAGGGTTCAGGGCTTAGAGTTTAGGATTTAAAGTTTGGGTTTTAGGGTTTGGTTTAATGGTTAATATTCAGGATAAAGGGATAATTTTTTGGGATAAACGTTTAGGGTTTAGGCGGTTAAGGTTGTTGAGGGTGGTTTAGGGTTTAGTCGTTTAGGTTTAGGGTTTAGGGTTTGGAATTTAGGGTTTAGGGTTTGGTTTTAGGGTTTGGGATTGAGGGTTAAGGGTTTTGGGTTAAGGGTTTAAGTATTTAGGGTTTATGGCCTAGTTTTTTAGGGTTTAGGGTATAGGGTATAACGTTTAGTTTTGGGAGTTTAGCGTTAGATATTAGAGTTTAGGGTTTAAGGTATAACGTTTAAGGTTTATAGTTTAGGGTTTATTTTTATGGTTTAAGGTTTGGAGTTTAGTGTTTAGAGGTTAGGGTTTAGGATTTAGGGTTTAGGGTCTAGGGTTTAGCTTTTAGGGTTTTAGGGTTTTGGCTTTAAGGCTTGGGGTGTAGGGTTGAGGGTTTAGTGATAAATGTTTCTGCCTTAGAAATTAGTCTTTAAGTAGTAGGATTTGGTGTTTAAGGTATAGGGTTTAGGATTTGGGGTTTAGGATTTGAGTGTTTAGTGTTTACGGTTTAAAGTTTGTGTTTTCGGGTTTATGTTTTGGGTTTCGGGTTTAGAGTTTTGTGTTCAAGATTAAGTGTTTATTTTTTAGAGTTTAATGTTTTGGGTTTAGGGTTTGGGGTTTAGGGCTTAGGGTTTAAGTTTTAGGGTTCACGAATTAGAGGTTAGGGTTTAGAGTTTGGGGTTTCGGATTTAGGGGTTAGAGTTTAATGTTCAGGATTAAGAGTTTATTTTTTGGTATCAACGTTTTGGGTTTAGGGTTTAGAGTTTAGGGCTTAGTTTTAGTCTTTATGGTATAGGATTTAGTTTTTGGGGTTTAGCATTTAGTTGTTAGAGTTTAGGGTTGAGGGTATTACGTTTAAGGTTTAATGTTTAGGGTTTATTATTTATGGTTTAAGATTTAGGGTTTTGGGTTTACTGTTTAGTTTTTGGGTTTAGGGTTTAAGATTTAGGGTTTAGGGTTTAAGATTTAGGGTTTAGGGTATTAGGTTTAGGGTTTAGGGGTTAGTGTGTAGGGTTTTAGTCTTAGGTTTTAGGCTTTAAGGTTTAGGATTGAAGGTTTAGGATTTAGTGTTCATGGATTAAAGTTTATGGTTTAGGGTTTGGGGTTTATTTCTTAGGTGTTATGGTTTTAGGGTTTAGGTTTTCGGTTTAGGGTTTAGATTTTATTTGTTCAAGATTAAGGGTTTATTATTTAGGGTGTATTTCGTTTTTTGTTTAGGGTTTATGGTTTAGGGTATACGATTTATGTTATAGGGTTCAAGGCTTAGAGTTTAGGATTTAGCGTTTGTGTTTTAGGGTTTGGTTTAATGGTTAATGTTCAGGATAAAGGGATAATTTTTTGGGATAAACTTTTAGGGTTTAGGTGTTTAGGGTTGTTGAGGGTGGTTTAGGGTTTAGTTGTTTAGGTTTAGGGTTTAGAGTTTTGGATTTAGGGTTTAGTGTATGCTTTTAGGGTTTATGGTTTTGGGTTTAGGGTTTACGGCTTTAAGGGTTTAGGGCTTAGTTTTTAGGGTTTAGGGTATAGGGTATAACGTTTAGTTTTGGGGGTTTAGCTTTAGTTATTAAGGTTTAGGGTTTAAGGTATAACGTTTAATGTTTAAAGTTTGGTGTTTATTTTTATGGTTTAAGGTTTGGAGTTTAGTGTTTAGAGGTAAGGGTTTAGGATTTAGGGTTTAGGGTCTAGGGTTTGGCTTTTACTGTTTTTGGGTTTTGGCTTTAAGGCTTGGGGTGTAGGGTTGAGGGTTTAGTGATTAATGTTTCTGCCTTAGAAATTAGTCTTTAAGTTGTAGGATTTTGTGTTTAAGGTATAGGGTTTAGGATTTTGGGTTTAGGGTTTACGATTTTGGAATTAGGGTTTACGGCATTGGGGGTAGCGTTTGTGGTTTAGGGTTTAATGTTTAGGGTTTCGGTGTTAGGGTTTAGGCTTTAAGGTTTAGAGTTGAAGGTTTAGGGTTTACGGATTAGGGTTTAGGGTTTAGGGTATGGGGTTATTATTTAGAGGTTATGGTTTAGGTTTAAGGGTATAGGGCCTAGGATTCAAGGTTCTAGGATCAATGTGTAGGTTTTGGGTTTTCAGGTTAAGAGTTTATCATTTATGGTAAATGGTTTTTGGTTTAGGGTTTAGGGTTTAGTTTGAAGTGATCAGGGATTAGGGTTTATGGTTTAGGGTTTGGGGTTTATTGTTTGGGGTTTTTAGGCTTAGTTTTTAGTCCCTAATGTTTAGGGGTCTGGCCTTGTGGGTTGAGGGTTTAGGGTTTACGGTATGGATTTAGGATTACAGGTAAAAGGGTTTAGGATTTATGGTTTAGGTTTTTGTTTAGGGTTTAGGATTTAGTGTTTATGGTTTAGGGTTTTGGGTTTATTGTTTAGTGGTTATGGTTTAGGGTTAAGGGTATAGAGTATACGATTTAGGGTTTAGGATACCGTTCAAAACTAAAGGTTTAGGATTTGGGATATAGGATTTTGATTTTAGAATTTAAAGTTCAGGGTTTATGGTTTAGGGTTTAGGGGTTTGGGTGTTAGCTTAATTGTTTAGTGTTTTTTGTTTAGGATTCTTGGTTTAATGTTTACTATTTGGGGTTTACGTTTAGGTTTTTAAGTATAGGTTTATGATTTATGGTTAAAGGATTAGGATTTAGAGTTTTGGGTTCATGGTCTAGAGCTTAGGATTCAGGGTTCTAGGATGAAGGTGTAGGGTTTTGGGTTTTAGTCTTAGTGTTTATCATTTACGGTTAAGGTTTCAGTTATTAGGATTTATGTTTTCTATTTAAGGCTTAGGGTTTAGGGTTTAGTGTGTACGATTTATGGTTAATTGTTTAAGGTTAGGTTTTAGGTTTTGGAGTATACGGTTGTTTAGAGTGGTTTAGGGTTTATGGTTTAGTGTTTAGGATTTGGGGTTTCCGTTATGGGTTTAGGATTTAGCATATAGGATAGAGGGTTTAAAGTTTGGGGTTTAGGGTTTGACCTTGAGGGTTTAGTGTTTAGTGTTTAGGGTTTAAAGTTTGTGTTTTCGGGTTTATGTTTTGGGTTTAGGGTTTAGAGTTTAGTGTTCATGATTAAGTGTTTATTTTTTAGGGTTTAATGTTTTTAGTTTAGGGTTTGCAGTTTTGGGTTTAGGGTTTAGGGTTTAGGGCTTATTTTTAGGGTTTATGATAAAGGAATTAGTTTTTGGGGTTTAGTGTTTAGTTATTACATTTTAGGATTTAGGGTATTACATTTAATGTTTAATGTTTGGGCTTTACTATTTATGGTTTAATATCTAGTGTTTTGGGTTTACGGTTTAGGTTTTAGGTTTAGGGTTTAAGATTTACGGGTTAGGGTTTATGTTTTAGGGTATTGCATTTTAGGTTACTGTGTAGGGTTTTGGTCTTAGGTTTTAGGCTTTAAGGTTTACGGTTGAAGGTTTAGGATTTAGTGTTTGGGGATTAGGGTTTATGGTTTAGGGTTTGGGTTTTATTGTTTAGGAGTTATGGCTTTAAGGTTTAAGGATTAGAATTTAGAGTTTAGGCTTCACGGTCTAGGGTTTAGGATTCAGGGTTCTAGGATTAAGGTGTAGGGTTTTGGGTTTTAGGCTTACTGTTTATTATTTACGGTTAAGGTTTCAGTTATTAGGGTTTATGTTTTTTGTTTAAGGTTTAGGGTTTAGGGTTTAGTATGTAGGGTTTATGGTTAATGGTTTAAGGTTAGGTTTAGGGTTTAGTATGTAGGGTTCAAGATTTATGGTTTAGGGTTTAGGGTTTGGTATGTAGGGTTTAGGATTTATGGTTTAGGGTTTAATGTTTAGGGTTTAGGGTTTGGGGTTTAGAGCTTAGTGTTTAAGTTTTAGGGTTCACGGATTAGACTTTAGGGTTAAGAGTTTGGAGTTTAGGATTTAGGGGTTAGAGTTTAATGTTCAGGATTAAGAGTTTATTTTTTGGTATCAACGTTTTGGGTTTAGGGTTTGGGGGTTTAGGGTTTAGGGCTTAGTTTTAGTGTTTATGGTATAGGATTTAGTTTTTGGGGTTTAGTGTTTAGTTATTAGAGTTAATGGTTTTGGGTATTACGTTTAAGGTTTAATGTTTAGGGTTTATTATTTATGGTTTAAGATTTAGGGTTTTCGATTTACTGTTTAGGTTTTGGGTTTAGGGTTTAAGATTTAGGGTTTAAGGTTTACGGTTTAGGGTATTGGGTTTAGGGTTTACGGGTTAGTGTGTAAGGTTTCAGTCTTAGGTTTTAGGCTTTAAGGTTTAGGGTTGAAGGTTTAGGATTTAGTGTTCGGGGATTAAAGCTTATGGTTTAGGGTTTGGGGTTTATTGCTTAGGTGTTATGGTTTTGGGGTTTAGGTTTACGGTTTAGGGTTTAGATTTTAATTGTTCAAGATTAAGGGTTTATTATTTAGGGTGTATTTTGTTTTTTGTTTAGGGTTTGAGGTTTGGGGTTTAGGGTTTTGGATTTATGTTATAGGGTTCAGGGGTAAGAGTTTAGTATTTAGAGTTTGGATTTTATGGTTTTGTTTAATGGTTAATGTTCAGGATAAAGGGATAATTTTTTGAGATAAACGTTTAGGGTTTAGGTGTTTAGAGTTGTTAGAGGGTGGTTTAGGGTTTAGTTGTTTAGGTTTAGGGTTTAGGATTTGGGATTTAGGGTTAAGGGTTTGGTTTAGGTTTGGGATTTAGGGTTTAGGGTTTTGGGTTATGGGTTTAGGAATTTAGGGTTTAGGGCTTAGTTTTTTGGGGTTTAGGGTATAATGTATAGCGTTTAGTTTTGGGGGTTTAGCGTTAGTTATTAGAGGTTTAAGGTATAACGTTTAAGGTTTAAAGTTTAGGGTTTATTTTTATGGTTTAAGGTTTGGAATTTAGTGTTTAGAGGTTAGGGTTTAGGATTTAGGGTTTAGGGTCTAGGGTTTAGCTTTTAGGGTTTTTGGGTTTTGACTATAAGGCTTGGGGTGTAGGGTTAAGGGTTTAGTGATTAATGTTTTTGCCTTAGAAATTAGTCTTTAAGTTGTAGGATTTTGTGTTTATGGTATAGGGTTTAGGATTTGGGATTTAGGGTTTATGATTTTGGGTTTAGGGTTTACGGTTTTGGGGGTAGCGTTTGTGGTTTCGGGGTTAGTGTTTACGGTTTCGGTCTTAGGGTTTAGGCTTTAAGGTTTAGCGTTGAAGGTTTAGGGTTTAGTGGTTAAGGATTAGGGTTTAACGTTTAGGGTATGGTGTTTATTGTTTAGAGGTTATGGTTTAGGTTTAAGGGTATAGGTCCTAGGATTCAGGGTTCTAGGATCAATGTGTAGGTTTTGGGTTTTCAGGTTAAGAGTTTATCATTTAGGGTTGAGGTCTTAGTTTTTATGGTAAATGGTTTTTGGTTTAGGGTTTAGGGTTTAGTGTGAATTGATCAGGAATTAGGGTTTACCGTTTAGGTTTTGGGGTATATTGTTTGGGGTTTTTAGGCTTAGTTTTTAGTCCTTAGTGTTTATGGTCTGCCCTTGAGGGTTGATGGTTTAGGGTTTACGGTTTGGATTTAGGATTATAGGTAAAAGGGTTTAGGATTTATTGTTTAGGTTTTAGTTTAGGGTTTAGGATTTAGGGTTTATGGTTTAGGGTTTTGGGTTTATTGTTTAGTGGTTATGGTTTAGGGTTAAGGGTATAGAGTATAGGATTTAAGGTTTAGGATACTGTTTAAAACTTAAGGTTTAGGATTTCGGATTTAGGATTTTGATTCTAGAATTTAAAGTTCAGGGTTTATGGTTTAGGGTTTAGGGTTTAGGGTGTTAGCTTAATTGTGTAGTGTTTTTTGTTTAGGATTCTTGGTTTAATGTTTACTATTTGGGGTTTACGTTTAGGTTTTTAAGTATAGGTTTATGATTCGTGGTTAAAGGTTTAGGATTTAGAGTTTGGGGTTCATGGTCTAGAGCTTAGGATTCAGGGTTCTAGGATGAAGGTGTAGGGTTTTGGGTTTTAGGCTTAGTGTTTATCATTTACTATTAATGTTTCAGTTATTAGGGTTTATGTTTTCTATTTAAGGTTTAGGGTTTAGGATTTTGTGTGTACAATTTATGGGTAATTGTTTAAGGTTAGGTTTTAGGTTTTGGAGTTTACGGTTGTTTAGAGTAGTTTAGGATTTATGGTTTAGGGTTAAGGATTTGGGGTTTCCGGTATGGGTTTAGGATTTAGCGTTTAGGATCGAGGGTTTAATTGGGATTTAGGGTTTGACCTTGGGGGTTGAGTGTTTAGTGTTTAGGGTTTAAAGTTTGTGTTTTCGGGTTTAAGTTTTCGGTTTAGGGTTTAGAGTTTAATGTTCAAGATTAAGTGTTTATTTTTTAGGGTTGAATGTTTTGGGTTTAGGGTTTGCAGTTTTGGGTTTAGGGTTTAGGGTTTAGGGCTTATTTTTAGGGTTTAGTGATTAATGTTTAGGGTTTAGCTTTTAGTGTTTTAGGGTTTTGGCTTTAAGGCTTGGGGTGTACGGTTGAGGGTTTAGTGATTAATGTTTTTGCCTTAGAAATTAGTCTTTAAGTTGTAGGATTTTGTCTTTAAGGTATAGGGTTTAGGATTTGGGGTTTAGGGTTTATGATTTTGGGTTTAGGGTTTACGGCTTTAGGGGTAGCATTTGTGGTTTAGGGTTTAGGGTTTCAGTCTTAGGGTTTAGGCTTTAAGGTTTAGAGTTGAAGGTTTAGGGTTTAGTGTTTAAGGATTAGGGTTTACGGTTTAGGGTATGGGGTTATTGTTTAGAGGTTATTGTTTAGGTTTAAGGGTATAGGGCCTAGGATTCACGGTTCTAGGATCAATGTGTATGTTTTGGGTTTTCAGGTTAAGAGTTTATCATTTAGGGTTGAGGTTTTAGTTTTTATGGTAAATGGTTTTTGGTTTATGGTTTAGCGTTTAGTGTGAAGTGATCAGGGATTAGGGTTTATTGTTTAGGGTTTGGCATTTATTGTTTGGGGTTTTTAGGCTTAGTTTTTAGTCCTTAATGTTTAGGGGTCTGGCCTTGTGGGTTGAGGGTTTAGGGTTTACGGTATGGATTTAGGATTACAGGTAAAATGGTTTAGTATTTATGGTTTAGGTTTTGGTTTAGGGTTTAGGATTTAGTGTTTATGGTTTAGGGTTTTGGGTTTATTGTTTAGGGTTTATGGTTTAGGGTTAAGGGTATAGAGTATAGGATTTAGGGTTTAGGATACCATTTAAAACTGACGGTCTAGGATTTAGGATTTAGGATTTTGATTCTAGAATTTAAAGTTCAGGGTTTATGGTTTAGGGTTTAGGGGTTAGGGTGTTAGCTTAATTGTTTAGTGTTTTTTGTTTAGGATTCTTGGTTTAATGTTTACTATTTGGGGTTTACGTTTAGGTTTTTAAGTATTGGTTTATGATTTATGGTTAAAGGATTAGGATTTAGAGTTTAGGGTTCATGGTCTAGAGCTTAGGATTCTGGGTTCTAGGATTCAGGGTTCTAAGATGAAGGTGTAGGGTTTTGGGTTTTAGTCTTAGTGTTTATCATTTACGGTTAAGGTTTCAGTTATTAGGGTTTATGTTTTCTATTTAAGGTTTTGGGTTTAGGGTTTAGTGTGTACGATTTATGGTTAATTGTTTAAGGTTAGGTTTTAGGATTTGGAGTTTACGGTTGTTTAGGGTGGTTTAGGATTTATGGTTAATGGTTTAGGATTTGGGGTTTCCGGTATGGGTTTAGGATTTAGCGTATAGGATAGAGGGTTTAAAGTTTGGGGTTTAGGGTTTGACCTTGGGGGTTGAGTGTTTAGTGTTTAGGGTTTAAAGTTTGTGTTTTCGGGTTTATGTTTTGGGTTTAGGGTTTAGAGTTTAGTGTTCAAGATTAGTTGTTTCTTTTTTGGGGTTTAATGTTTTTGGTTTAGGATTTGCAGTTTTGGGTTTAGGGTTTAGGGTTTAGGGCTTATTTTTAGGGTTTATGGTAAAGGATTTAGTTTTTGGGGTTTAGTGTTTAGTTATTACAGTTTAGGATTTAGGGTATTACATTTAATGTTTAATGTTTGGGCTTTACTATTTATGATTTAATATTTAGTGTTTTGGGTTTACGGTTTAGGTTTTAGGTTTAGGGTTTAAGATTTAGGGGTTAGGGTTTACGTTTTAGGGTATTGGGTTTTAGGTTACTGTGTAGGGTTTTGGTCTTAGGTTTTAGGCTTTAAGGTTTACGGTTGAAGGTTAAGGATTTAGTGTTCGGGGATTAGGGTTTATGGCTTAGGGTTTGGGTTTTATTGTTTAGGAGTTATGGCTTTAAAGTTTAAGGATTAGGATTTAAAGTTTAGGCTTCACGGTCTAGGGCTTAGGATTCAGGGTTTTAGGATTAAGGTGTAGGGTTTTGGGTTTTAGGCTTAGTGTTTATTATATACGGTTAAGGTTTCAGTTATTAGGGTTTATGTTTTCTGTTTAAGGTTTAGGGTTTAGGGTTTAGTATGTAGGGTTTATGGTTAATGGTTTAAGGTTAGGTTTAGGGTTTAGTATGTAGGATTGAGGATTTATGGTTTAGGGTTTAGGGTTTTGTATGTAGGGTTTAGGATTTATGGTTTAGGGTTTAGGATTTGGGGTTTCCGGTATGGGTTTAGGATTTAGTGTTTAGGATTGAGGGTTCAAAGTTTTGGGTTTTGAGTTTTCAGGCTTACGGTTGTTTAGGTTGGTTTAGGGTTTTGCCTTGACGGTTGAGTGTTTAGTGTTTAGGGTTTAAAGTGTGTGTTTTAGGGTTTATGTTTTGGGTTTAAGGTTTGGGGTTTAGGGCTTAGGGTTTAAATGTTAGGGTTAAGGTATTAGAGGTTAGGGTTTAGAGTTTGGGGTTTAAGATTTCGGGTTTAGAGTTTAATGTTTTAGGATTAAGAGTTTATTTTTTAGGATCAACGTTATGGGTTAAGGGTTTAGGGTTGAGGGTTGAGGGTTTAGTTTTAGGGTTTATGGTATAGGATTTAGTTTTTGGGGTTTAGTGTTTAGTTATTAGAGTTTCAGGGTTAGGGTATAATGTTTAAGGTTTCAAGTTTGGGGTTTAAGATTTAAGATTTAAGATTTTAGGTTTAGGGTTAACAATTTAGGGTATTGGGGTTTAGGTCTTTGGGTTTAGAGTTTAGGGCTTAGTTTTTAGGGTTCTAGGATCAATGTGTAGGTTTTGGGTTTTCAGGTTAAGAGTTTATCATTTATGGTAAATGGTTTTTGGTTTAGGGTTTAGGGTTTAGTTTGAAGTGATCAGGGATTAGGGTTTATGGTTTAGGGTTTGGGGTTTATTGTTTGGGGTTTTTAGGCTTAGTTTTTAGTCCCTAATGTTTAGGGGTCTGGCCTTGTGGGTTGAGGGTTTAGGGTTTACGGTATGGATTTAGGATTACAGGTAAAAGGGTTTAGGATTTATGGTTTAGGTTTTTGTTTAGGGTTTAGGATTTAGTGTTTATGGTTTAGGGTTTTGGGTTTATTGTTTAGGGGTTATGGTTTAGGGTTAAGGGTATAGAGTATACGATTTAGGGTTTAGGATACCGTTCAAAACTTAAGGTTTAGGATTTTGGATTTAGGATTTTGATTTTAGAATTTAAAGTTCAGGATTTATGATTTAGGGTTTAGGGGTTTGGGTGTTAGCTTAATTGTTTAGTGTTTTTTGTTTAGGATTCTTGGTTTAATGTTTACTATTTGGGGTTTACGTTTAGGTTTTTAAGTATAGGTTTATGATTTATGGTTAAAGGATTAGGATTTAGAGTTTTGGGTTCATGGTCTAGAGCTTAGGATTCAGGGTTCTAGGATGAAGGTGTAGGGTTTTGGGTTTTAGTCTTAGTGTTTATCATTTACGGTTAAGGTTTCAGTTATTAGGGTTTATGTTTTCTATTTAAGGTTTAGGGTTTAGGGTTTAGTGTGTACGATTTATGGTTAATTGTTTAAGGTTAGGTTTTAGGTTTTGGAGTATACGGTTGTTTAGAGTGGTTTAGGGTTTATGGTTTAGTGTTTAGGATTTGGGGTTTCCGTTATGGGTTTAGGATTTAGCATATAGGATAGAGGGTTTAAAGTTTGGAGTTTAGGGTTTGACCTTGAGGGTTTAGTGTTTAGTGTTTAGGGTTTAAAGTTTGTGTTTTCGGGTTTATGTTTTGGGTTTAGGGTTTAGAGTTTAGTGTTCATGATTAAGTGTTTATTTTTAGGGTTTAATGTTTTTAGTTTAGGGTTTGCAGTTTTGGGTTTAGGGTTTAGGGTTTAGGGCTTATTTTTAGGGTTTATGATAAAGGATTTAGTTTTGGGGGTTTAGTGTTTAGTTATTACATTTTAGGATTTAGGGTATTACATTTAATGTTTAATGTTTGGGCTTTACTATTTATGGTTTAATATCTAGTGTTTTGGGTTTACGGTTTAGGTTTTAGGTTTAGGGTTTAAAATTTAGGGGTTAGGGTATACATTTTAGGGTATAGCATTTTAGGTTACTGTGTAGGGTTTTGGTCTTAGGTTTTAGGCTTTAAGGTTTACGGTTGAAGGTTTAGGATTTAGTGTTTGGGGATTAGGGTTTAAGGTTTAGGGTTTGGGTTTTATTGGTTAGGAGTTATGGCTTTAAGGTTTAAGGATTAGAATTTAGAGTTTAGGCTTCACGGTCTAGGGTTTAGGATTCAGGGTTCTAGGATTAAGGTGTAGGGTTTTGGGTTTTAGGCTTACTGTTTATTATTTACGGTTAAGGTTTCAGTTATTAGGGTTTATGTTTTTTGTTTAAGGTTTAGGGTTTAGGGTTTAGTATGTAGGGTTTATGGTTAATGGTTTAAGGTTAGGTTTAGGGTTTAGTATGTAGGGTTCAAGATTTATGGTTTAGGGTTTAGGGTTTGGTATGTAGGGTTTAGGATTTATGGTTTAGGGTTTAATGTTTAGGGTTTAGGGTTTGGGGTTTAGAGCTTAGTGTTTAAGTTTTAGGGTTCACGGATTAGACTTTAGGGTTAAGAGTTTGGAGTTTAGGATTTAGGGGTTAGAGTTTAATGTTCAGGATTAAGAGTTTATTTTTTGGTATCAACGTTTTGGGTTTAGGGTTTGGGGGTTTAGGGTTTAGGGCTTAGTTTTAGTGTTTATGGTATAGGATTTAGTTTTTGGGGTTTAGTGTTTAGTTATTAGAGTTAATGGTTTTGGGTATTACGTTTAAGGTTTAATGTTTAGGGTTTATTATTTATGGTTTAAGATTTAGGGTTTTGGATTTACTGTTTAGGTTTTGGGTTTAGGGTTTAAGATTTAGGGTTTAAGGTTTACGGTTTAGGGTATTGGGTTTAGGGTTTACGGGTTAGTGTGTAAGGTTTCAGTCTTAGGTTTTAGGCTTTAAGGTTTAGGGTTGAAGGTTTAGGATTTAGTGTTCGGGGATTAAAGCTTATGGTTTAGGTTTGGGATTTAGGGTTTAGGGTTTTGGGTTACGGGTTTAGGAATTTAGGGTTTAGGGCTTAGTTTTTTGGGGTTTAGGGTATAATGTATAGCGTTTAGTTTTGGGGGTTTAGCGTTAGTTATTAGAGGTTTAAGGTATAACGTTTAAGGTTTAAAGTTTAGGGTTTATTTTTATGGTTTAAGGTTTGGAGTTTAGTGTTTAGAGGTTAGGGTTTAGGATTTAGGGTTTAGGGTCTAGGGTTTAGCTTTTTGGGTTTTTGGGTTTTGACTATAAGGCTTGGGGTGTAGGGTTAAGGGTTTAGTGATTAATGTTTTTGCCTTAGAAATTAGTCTTTAAGTTGTAGGATTTTGTGTTTATGGTATAGGGTTTAGGATTTGGGATTTAGGGTTTATGATTTTGGGTTTAGGGTTTACGGCTTTGGGGGTAGCGTTTGTGGTTTCGGGGTTAGTGTTTACGGTTTCGGTCTTAGGGTTTAGGCTTTAAGGTTTAGGGTTTAGTGTTTAAGGATTAGGGTTTACCGTTTAGGGTATGGGGTTTATTGTTTAGAGGTTATGGTTTAGGTTTAAGGGTATAGGTCCGAGGATTCAGGGTTTATGGTTTAGGGTTTTGGGTTTATTGTTTAGTGGTTATGGTTTAGGGTTAAGGGTATAGAGTATAGGATTTAAGGTTTAGGATACCGTTTAAAACTTAAGGTTTAGGATTTTGGATTTAGGATTTTGATTCTAGAATTTAAAGTTCAGGGTTTATGGTTTAGGGTTTAGGGTTTAGGGTGTTAGCTTAATTGTGTAGTGTTTTTTGTTTAGGATTCTTGGTTTAATGTTTACTATTTGGGGTTTACGTTTAGGTTTTTAAGTATAGGTTTATGATTCGTGGTTAAAGGTTTAGGATTTAGAGTTTGGGGTTCATGGTCTAGAGCTTAGGATTCAGGGTTCTAGGATGAAGGTGTAGGGTTTTGGGTTTTAGGCTTAGTGTTTATCATTTACTATTAATGTTTCAGTTATTAGGGTTTATGTTTTCTATTTAAGGTTTAGGGTTTAGGATTTTGTGTGTACAATTTATGGTTAATTGTTTAAGGTTAGGTTTTAGGTTTTGGAGTTTACGGTTGTTTAGAGTAGTTTAGGATTTATGGTTTAGGGTTTAGGATTTGGGGTTTCCGGTATGGGTTTAGGATTTAGCGTTTAGGATCGAGGGTTTAAAGTTTGGGATTTAGGGTTTGACCTTGGGGGTTGAGTGTTTAGTGTTTAGGGTTTAAAGTTGTGTTTTCGGGTTTAAGTTTTCGGTTTAGGGTTTAGAGTTTAATGTTCAAGATTAAGTGTTTATTTTTTAGGGTTTAATGTTTTGGGTTTAGGGTTTGCAGTTTAGGGTTTAGGGTTTAGGGTTTAGGGCTTATTTTTAGGGTTTAGTGATTAATGTTTAGGGTTTAGCTTTTAGTGTTTTAGGGTTTTGGCTTTAAGGCTTGGGGTGTACGGTTGAGGGTTTAGTGATTAATGATTTTGCCTTAGAAATTAGTCTTTAAGTTGTAAGATTTTGTCTTTAAGGTATATGGTTTAGGATTTGGGGTTTAGGGTTTACGGCTTTGGGGGTAGCGTTTGTAGTTTAGGGTTTAGTGTTTAGGGTTTCAGTCTTAGGGTTTAGGCTTTAAGGTTTAGAGTTGAAGGTTTAGGGTTTAGTGTTTAAGGATTAGGGTTTACGGTTTAGGGTATGGGGTTATTGTTTAGAAGTTATGGTTTAGGTTTAAGGGTATAGGGCCTAGGATTCAAGGTTCTAGGATCAATGTGTAGGTTTTGGGTTTTCAGGTTAAGAGTTTATCATTTAGGGTTGAGGTTTTAGTTTTTATGGTAAATGATTTTTGGTTTATGGTTTAGCGTTTAGTGTGAAGTGATCAGGGATTAGGGTTTATTGTTTAGGGTTTGGGATTTATTGTTTGGGGTTTTTAGGCTTAGTTTTTAGTCCTTAATGTTTAGGGGTCTGGCCTTGTGGGTTGAGGGTTTAGGGTTTACGGTATGGATTTAGGATTACAGGTAAAAGGGTTTAGTATTTATGGTTTAGGTTTTGGTTTAGGGTTTAGGATTTAGTGTTTATGGTTTAGGGTTTTGGGTTTATTGTTTAGGGGTTATGGTTTAGGGTTAAGGGTATAGAGTATAGGATTTAGGGTTTGACGGTCTAGGATTTTGGATTTAGGATTTTGATTCTAGAATTTAAAGTTCAGGGTTTATGGTTTAGGGTTTAGGGGTTAGGGTGTTAGCTTAATTGTTTAGTGTTTTTGTTTAGGATTCTTGGTTTAATGTTTACTATTTGGGGTTTACGTTTAGGTTTTTAAGTATTGGTTTATGATTTATGGTTAAAGGATGAGGATTTAGAGTTTAGGTTTCATGGTCTAGAGCTTAGGATTCTGGGTTCTAGGATTCATGGTTCTAAGATGAAGGTGTAGGGTTTTGGGTTTTAGTCTTAGTGTTTATCATTTACGGTTAAGGTTTCAGTTATTAGAGTTTATGTTTTCTATTTAAGGTTTTGGGTTTAGGGTTTAGTGTGTACGATTTATGGTTAATTGTTTAAGGTTAGGTTTTAGGTTTTGGAGTTTACGGTTGTTTAGAGTGGTTTAGGATTTATGGTTAATGGTTTAGGATTTGGGGTTTCAGGTATGGGTTTAGGATTTAGCGTATAGGATAGAAGGTTTAAAGTTTGGGGTTTAGGGTTTGACCTTGGGGGTTGAGTGTTTAGTGTTTAGGGTTTAAAGTTTGTGTTTTCGGGTTTATGTTTTCGGTTTAGGGTTTAGAGTTTAATGTTCAAGATTAAGTGTTTATTTTTTAGGGTTTAATGTTTTTGGTTTAGGGTTTAGGGTTTAGGATTTGGGGTTTCCGGTATGGGTTTAGGATTTAGTGTTTAGGATTGAGGGTTCAAAGTTTTGGGTTTTGAGTTTTAGGGCTTACGGTTGTTTAGGTTGGTTTAGGGTTTTGCCTTGACGGTTGAGTGTTTAGTGTTTAGGGTTTAAAGTGTGTGTTTTAGGGTTTATGTTTTGGGTTTAGGGTTTGGGGTTTAGGGCTTAGGATTTAAATGTTAGGGTTAAGGTATTAGAGGTTAGGGTTTAGAGTTTGGGGTTTAAGATTTCGGGTTTAGAGTTTAATGTTTTAGGATTAAGAGTTTATTTTTTGGGATCAACGTTATGGGTTAAGGGTTTAGGGTTGAGGGTTGAGGGTTTAGTTTTAGGGTTAATGGTATAGGATTTAGTTTTTGGGGTTTAGCGTTTAGTTATTAGAGTTTCGGGGTTAGGGTATAATGTTTAAGGTTTCAAGTTTGGGGTTTAAGATTTAAGATTTAAGATTTTAGGTTTAGGGTTAACAGTTTAGGGTATTGGGGTTTAGGTCTTTGGGTTTAGAGTTTAGGGCTTAGTTTTTAGGGTTTCCGGTTGTTTAGAGCACTTTAGGATTTATGGTTTAGGTTTTAGTTTTTAAGGTAAATTTTAGTATATTAGAGTTAATTTATTTTGTTTAGTGTTTAAGGGTTAGGGTTTAGTGTGTAGTGTTTATAGTTTATGGTTTAAGATTAGGGTTTAGGTTTTGGGGTTTACGGTTGTTTAAAGTGTTTTAGGATTTATGGTTTACGTTTTAGTTTTTAGTCCTTAAGGTTTAGGGTTTGGCCTTGGGGGTTGAGAGTTTAGAGTTTACGGTAAGGGTTTAGGATTTAGCGTTTAGGGTTGAGGGTTTAAGGTTTGGGGTTTTGGGTTTTATGGTTTACGCTTGTTTAGGGTGGTTTAGGGTTTGGCCTTGAGGGTTGAGTGTTTAGGGTTTAAAGTTTGTGTTTTCAGGTTTGTGTTTTGGGTTTCGGGTTTATAGTTTAATGTTCAAGATTAAGTGTTTATTTTTTAGGTTTAATGTTTTGGGTTTAGGGTTTGGGGTTTAGGGCTTAGGGTTTAAGTTTTAGGGTTCACGGATTAGAGCTTAGGGTTTAGATTTTGGGGTTTAGGATTTGGGGGTTAGAGTTTAATGTTCAGGATTAAGATTTAATTTTTTGGTATCAACGTTTTGGGTTTAGGGTTTAGGGTTTAGGGCTTAGTTTTAGTGTTTATAGTATAGGATTTAGTTTTTGGGGTTTAGCGTTTAGTTATTAGAGTTTAGGGTTTAGGGTATTACGTTTAAGGTTTAATGTTTAGGGTTTATTATTTATGGTTTAAGATTTAGGGTTATGATTTACTGTTTAGGTCTTGGGTTTAGGGTTTAAGATTTAGGTTTTTGGGTTTACGATTTAGGGTTTAGGGTTTACGGTTTAGGGTATTGGGTTTAGGATTTAGGGGTTAGTGTGTAAGGTTTCAGTCTTAGGTTTTAGTCTTAGGTAAGGGTTTAGGATTTAGCGTTTAGGGTTGAGGGTTTAAGGTTTGGGGTTTTGGGTTTTCTGGTTTACGCTTGTTTAGGGTGGTTTAGGGTTTGGCCTTGAGGGTTGAGTGTTTAGGGTTTAAAGTTTGTGTTTTCGGGTTTATGTTTTGGGTTTCGGGTTTAGAGTTTAGTGTTCAAGATTAAGTGTTTATTTTTTAGGGTTTAATGTTTTGGGTTTAGGGTTTGGGGTTTAGGGCTTAGGGTTTAAGTTTTAGGGTTCACAGATTAGAGCTTAGGTTTTAGATTTTGGGGTTTAGGATTTGGGGGTTAGATTTTAATGTTCAGGATTAAGAGTTTATTTTTTGGTATCAACGTTTTGGGTTTAGGGTTTAGGGTTTAGTGTTTATAGTATAGGATTTAGTTTTTGGGGTTTAGCGTTTAGTTATTAGAGTTTAGGGTTTAGGATATTACGTTTAAGGTTTAATGTTTAGGGTTTATTATTTATGGTTTAGGATTTAGGGTTTTGGATTTACTGTTTAGGTCTTGGGTTTAGGGTTTAAGATTTAGGTTTTAGGGTTTACGATTTAGGGTTTAGGGTTTACGGTTTAGGGTATTGGGTTTAGGATTTAGGGGTTAGTGTGTAAGGTTTCAGTCTTAGGTTTTAGGCTTTAAGCTTTAGGGTTGAAGGTTTAGGATTTAGTGTTCGGGGATTAAAGATTATGGTTTAGGGTTTGGAGTTTATTGCTTAGGTGTTATGGTTTTAGGGTTTAGGTTTACAGTTTAGGTATTAGATTTTAATTGTTCAAGATTAAGGGTTTATTATTTAGGGTGTCTTTTGTTTTTTGTTTAGGGTTTGAGGTTTAGGGTTTTGGATTTATGTTATAGGGTTCAGGGCTTAGAGTTTAGGATTTAGCGTTTGGGTTTTAGGGTTTTGTTTAATGGTTAATGTTCAGGATAAAGGGATAATTTTTTGGGATAAACTTTTAGGGTTTAGGTGTTTAGGGTTGTTGAGGGTGGTTTAGGGTTTAGTTTTTTAGGTTTAGGGTTTAGAGTTTTGGATTTAGGGTTTAGTGTATGGTTTTAGGCGTTTAGGGTTTTGGATTTAGGGTTTAGGGTTTGGTTTTAGGGTTTGGGATTTAGGGTTTAGGGTTTTGGGTTAAGGGTTTAGGAATTTAGGGTTTAGGGCTTAGTTTTTTAGGGTTTAGGGTATAGGGTATAGCGTTTAGTTTTGGGAGTTTAGCTTTAGTTACTAGCGTTTAGGGTTTAAGGTATTACGTTTAATGTTCAAAGTTTGGTGTTTATTTTTATGGTTTAAGGTTTGGAGTTTAGTGTTTAGAGGTTAGAGTTTAGGATTTAGGATTTCGGGTCTAGGGTTAAGCTTTTAGGGTTTTTGGGTTTTGGCTTTAAGGCTTGGGGTGTAGGGTTAAGGGTTTAGTGATTAATGTTTTTGCCTTAGAAATTAGTCTTTAAGTTGTAGGATTTTGTGTTTAAGGTATAGGGTTTAGGATTTGGGGTTTAGGGTTTGTGATTTTGGGTTTAGGGTTTACGGCTTTGGGGGTAGCGTTTGTGGTTTAGGGGTTAGTGTTTACGGTTTTGGTCTTAGGGTTTAGGCTTTAAGGTTTAGAGTTGAAGGTTTAGGGTTTAGTGTTCAAGGATTAGGGTTTACGGTTTAGGGTATGGGGTTTATTGTTTAGAGGTTATGGTTTAGGTTTAAGGGTATAGGGCCTAGGATTCAGGGTTCTAGGATCAATGTGTAGGTTTTGGGTTTTCAGGTTAAGAGTTTTTCATTTAGGGTTGAGGTTTTAGTTTTTATGGTAAATGGTTTTTGGTTTAGGGTTTAGGGTTTAGGGTTTAGGGTTTAGGGTTTGGGGTTTATTGTTTGGGGTTTTTAGGCTTAGTTTTTAGTCCTTAATGTTTAGGGTCTCGCCTTGAAGGTTTAGGGTTTAGGACGGTATGGATTTTGGATTACAGATAAAAGGGTTTAGGATTTTTGGTTTAGGTTTTAGTTTAGGGTTTAGGATTTAGGGTTTATGGTTTAGGGTTTTGAGTTTATTGTTTAGTGGTTATGGTTTAGGGTTAAGGGTATAGAGTATAGGATTTAGGGTTTAGGATACCGTTTAAAACTTAATGTCTAGGATTTAGGATTTAGGATTTTGATTCTAGAATTTAAAGTTCAGGGTTTATGGTTTAGGGTTTAGGGTTTAGGGTGTTAGCTTAATTGTGTAGTGTTTTTTGTTTAGTATTCTTGGTTTAATGTTTACTATTTGGGGTCTACGTTTAGGTTTTTAAGTATAGGTTTATGATTTATGGTTAAAGGATTAGGATTTAGAGTTTAGGGTTCATGGTCTAGAGCTTAGGATTCAGGGTTCTAGAATGAAGGTGTAGGGTTTTTGGTTTTAGGCTTAGTGTATATCATTTACGGTTAAGGTTTCAGTTATTAGGGTTTATGTTTTCTATTTAAGGGTTAGGATTTAGGGTTTTGTGTGTACGATTTATGGTTAATTGTTTAAGGTTAGGTTTTAGGTTTTGGAGTTTACGGTTGTTTAGAGTGGTTTAGGATTTATGGTTTAGGGTTTAGGATTTGGGGTTTCCAGTATGGTTTAGGATTTAGCGTTTAGGATCAAGGGTTTAAAGTTTGGGGTTTAGAGTTCGACCTTGAGGGTTGAGTGTTTAGTGTTTATGGTTTAAAGTTTGTGTTTTCGGGTTTATGTTTTGGGTTTAGGGTTTAGTGTTTAGTGTTCAAGAGAAAGTGTTTATTTTTTAGGGTTTAATATTTTGGGTTTAGGGTTTGGGTTTAGGGTTTAGGGTTTAGGGCTTATTTTTAGGGTTTATGGTAAAGGATTTAGTTTTTGGGGTTTAGCGTTTAGTTATTAGAGTTTAGTGTTTCAGTCTTAGGTTTTAGGCTTTAAGGTTTAGGATTGAAGGTTTAGGATTTAGTGTTCATGGATTAAAGTTTATGGTTTAGGGTTTGGGGTTTATTTCTTAGGTGTTATGGTTTTAGGGTTTAGGTTTACGGTTTAGGGTTTAGATTTTATTTGTTCAAGATTAAGGGTTTATTATTTAGGGTGTATTTCGTTTTTTTGTTTAGGGTTTGAGGTTTAGGGTATATGATTTATGTTATAGGGTTCAAGGCTTAGAGTTTAGGATTTAGCGTTTGTGTTTTAGGGTTTGGTTTAGTGGTTAATGTTCAGGATAAAGGGATAATTTTTTGGGATAAACTTTTAGGGTTTAGGTGTTTAGGGTTGTTGAGGGTGGTTTAGGGTTTAGTTGTTTAGGTTTAGGGTTTAGAGTTTTGGATTTAGGGTTTAGTGTATGGTTTTAGGGTTTATGGTTTTGGGTTTAGGGTTTACGGCTTTTAGGGTTTAGGGCTTAGTTTTTAGGGTTTAGGGTATAGGGTATAACGTTTAGTTTTGGGGGTTTAGCTTTAGTTATTAGAGTTTAGGGTTTAAGGTATAACGATTAATGTTTAAAGTTTGGTGTTTATTTTTATGGTTTAAGGTTTGGAGTTTAGTGTTTAGAGGTAAGGGTTTAGGATTTAGGGTTTAGGGTCTAGGGTTTGGCTTTTACTGTTTTTGGGTTTTGGCTTTAAGGCTTGGGGTGTAGGGTTGAGGGTTTAGTGATTAATGTTTCTGCCTTAGAAATTAGTCTTTAAGTTGTAGGATTTTGTGTTTAAGGTATAGGGTTTAGGATTTTGGGTTTAGGGTTTACGATTTTGGGTTTAGGGTTTACGGCTTTGGGGGTAGCGTTTGTGGTTTAGGGGTTAATGTTTAGGGTTTTGGTCTTAGGGTTTAGGCTTTACGGTTTAGAGTTGAAGGTTTAGGGTTTAGTGTTTAAGGATTAGGGTTTACGGTTTAGGGTATGGGGTTATTGTTTAGAGGTTATGGTTTAGGTTTAAGGGTATAGGGCCTAGGATTCAAGGTTCTAGGATCAATGTGTAGGTTTTGGGTTTTCAGGTTAAGAGTTTATCATTTATGGTAAATTGTTTTTGGTTTAGGGTTTAGGGTTTAGTTTGAAGTGATCAGGGATTAGGGTTTATGGTTTAGGGTTTGGGGTTTATTGTTTGGGGTTTTTAGGCTTAGTTTTTAGTCCCTAATGTTTAGGGGTCTGGCCTTGTGGGTTGAGGGTTTAGGGTTTACGGTATGGATTTAGGATTACAGGTAAAAGGGTTTAGGATTTATGGTTTAGGTTTTTGTTTAGGGTTTAGGATTTAGTGTTTATGGTTTAGGGTTTTGGGTTTATTGTTTAGGGGTTATGGTTTAGGGTTAAGGGTATAGAGTATACGATTTAGGGTTTAGGATACCGTTCAAAACTTAAGGTTTAGGATTTTGGATTTAGGATTTTGATTTTAGAATTTAAAGTTCAGGGTTTATGGTTTAGGGTTTAGGGGTTTGGATGTTAGGTTAATTGTTTATTGTTTTTTGTTTAGGATTCTTGGTTTAATGTTTACTATTTGGGGTCTACGTTTAGGTTTTTAAGTATAGGTTTATGATTTATGGTTAAAGGATTAGGATTTAGAGTTTTGGGTTCATGGTCTAGAGCTTAGGATTCAGGGTTCTAGGATGAAGGTGTAGGGTTTTGGGTTTTAGTCTTAGTGTTTATCATTTACGGTTAAGGTTTCAGTTATTAGGGTTTATGTTTTCTATTTAAGGTTTAGGGTTTAGGGTTTAGTGTGTACGATTTATGGTTAATTGTTTAAGGTTAGGTTTTAGGTTTTGGAGTATACGGTTGTTTAGAGTTGTTTACGGTTTATGGTTTAGTGTTTAGGATTTGGGGTTTCCGTTATGGGTTTAGGATTTAGCATATAGGATAGAGGGTTTAAAGTTTGGGGTTTAGGGTTTGACCTTGAGGGTTTAGTGTTTAGTGTTTAGGGTTTAAAGTTTGTGTTTTCGGGTTTATGTTTTGGGTTTAGGGTTTAGAGTTTAATGTTCATGATTAAGTGTTTATTTTTTAGGGTTTAATGTTTTTAGTTTAGGGTTTGCAGTTTTGGGTTTAGGGTTTAGGGTTTAGGGCTTATTTTTAGGGTTTATGATAAAGGATTTAGTTTTGGGGGTTTAGTGTTTAGTTATTACATTTTAGGATTTAGGGTATTACATTTAATGTTTAATGTTTGGGCTTTACTATTTATGGTTTAATATCTAGTGTTTTGGGTTTACGGTTTAGGTTTTAGGTTTAGGGTTTAAGATTTAGGGGTTAGGGTTTACGTTTTAGGGTATTGCATTTTAGGTTACTGTGTAGGGTTTTGGTCTTAGGTTTTAGGCTTTAAGGTTGACGGTTGAAGGTTTAGGATTTAGTGTTTGGGGATTAGGGTTTATGGTTTAGGGTTTGGGTTTTATTGTTTAGGAGTTATGGCTTTAAGGTTTAAGGATTAGAATTTAGAGTTTAGGCTTCACGGTCTAGGGCTTAGGATTCAGGGTTCTAGGATTAAGGTGTAGGGTTTTGGGTTTTAGGCTTAGTGTGTATTATTTACGGTTAAGGTTTCAGTTATTAGGGTTTATGTTTTCTGTTTAAGGTTTAGGGTTTAGGGTTTAGTATGTAGGGTTTATGGTTAATGGTTTAAGGTTAGGTTTAGGGTTTAGTATGTAGGGTTCAAGATTTATAGTTTAGGGTTTAGGGTTTGGTATGTAGGGTTTAGGATTTATGGTTTAGGGTTTAATGTTTAGGGTTTAGGGTTTGAGGTTTAGAGCTTAGTGTTTAAGTTTTAGGGTTCACGGATTAGAGTTTAGGGTTAAGAGTTTGGAGTTTAGGATTTTGGGGTTAGAGTTTAATGTTCAGGATTAAGAGTTTATTTTTTGGTATTTATGTTTTGGGTTTAGGGTTTGGGGGTTTAGGGTTTAGGGCTTAGTTTTAGTGTTTATGGTATAGGATTTAGTTTTTGGGGTTTAGTGTTTAGTTATTAGAGTTAAGGGTTTAGGGTATTACGTTTAAGGTTTAATGTTTAGGGTTTATTATTTATGGTTTAAGATTTAGGGTTTTGGATTTACTGTTTAGGTTTTGGGTTTAGGGTTTAATGTTTAGGGTTTAGGGTTTGGGGTTTAGAGCTTAGTGTTTAAGTTTTAGGGTTCACGGATTAGAGTTTACGGTTAAGAGTTTGGAGTTTAGGATTTAGGGGTTAGAGTTTAATGTTCAGGATTAAGAGTTTATTTTTTGGTATCAACGTTTTGGGTTTAGGGTTTAGGGCTTAGTTTTAGTGTTTATGGTATAGGATTTAGTTTTTGGGGTTTAGTGTTTAGTTATTAGAGTTAATGGTTTTGGGTATTACGTTTAAGGTTTAATGTTTAGGGTTTATTATTTATGGTTTAAGATTTAGGGTTTTGGATTTACTGTTTAGGTTTTGGGTTTAGGGTTTAAGATTTAGGGTTTAAGGTTTACGGTTTAGGGTATTGGGTTTAGGGTTTACGGGTTAGTGTGTAAGGTTTCAGTCTTAGGTTTTAGGCTTTAAGGTTTAGGGTTGAAGGTTTAGGATTTAGTGTTCGGGGATTAAAGCTTATGGTTTAGGGTTTGGGGTTTATTGCTTAGGTGTTATGGTTTTAGGGTTTAGGGTTTTGGGTTACGGGTTTAGGAATTTAGGGTTTAGGGCTTAGTTTTTTGGGGTTTAGGGTATAATGTATAGCGTTTAGTTTTGGGGGTTTAGCGTTAGTTATTAGAGGTTTAAGGTATAACGTTTAAGGTTTAAAGTTTAGGGTTTATTTTTATGGTTTAAGGTTTGGAGTTTAGTGTTTAGAGGTTAGGGTTTAGGATTTAGGGTTTAGGGTCTAGGGTTTAGCTTTTTGGGTTTTTGGGTTTTGACTATAAGGCTTGGGGTGTAGGGTTAAGGGTTTAGTGATTAATGTTTTTGCCTTAGAAATTAGTCTTTAAGTTGTAGGATTTTGTGTTTATGGTATAGGGTTTAGGATTTGGGATTTAGGGTTTAGGGTTTACGGCTTTGGGGGTAGCGTTTGTGGTTTCGGGGTTAGTGTTTAGGGTTTCGGTCTTAGGGTTTAGGCTTTAAGGTTTAGAGTTGAAGGTTTAGGGTTTAGTGTTTAAGGATTAGGGTTTACCGTTTAGGGTATGGTGTTTATTGTTTAGAGGTTATGGTTTAGGTTTAAGGGTATAGGTCCTAGGATTCAGGGTTCTAGGATCAATGTGTAGGTTTTGGGTTTTCAGGTTAAGAGTTTATCATTTAGGGTTGAGGTCTTAGTTTTTATGGTAAATGGTTTTTGGTTTAGGGTTTAGGGTTTAGTGTGAATTGATCAGGAATTAGGGTTTACGGTTTAGGTTTTAGGGTATATTGTTTGGGGTTTTTAGGCTTAGTTTTTAGTCCTTAGTGTTTATGGTCTGCCCTTGAGGGTTGACGATTTAGGGTTTACGGTATGGATTTAGGATTACAGGTAAAAGGGTTTAGGATTTATTGTTTAGGTTTTAGTTTAGGGTTTAGGATTTAGGGTTTATGGTTTAGGGTTTTGGGTTTATTGTTTAGTGGTTATGGTTTAGGGTTAAGGGTATAGAGTATAGGATTTAAGGTTTAGGATACTGTTTAAAACTTAAGGTTTAGGATTTTGGATTTAGGATTTTGATTCTAGAATTTAAAAATCAGGGTTTATGGTTTAGGGTTTAGGGTTTAGGGTGTTAGCTTAATTCTGTATTGTTTTTTGTTTAGGATTCTTGGTTTAATGTTTACTATTTGGGGTTTACGTTTAGGTTTTTAAGTATAGGTTTATGATTCGTGGTTAAAGGTTTAGGATTTAGAGTTTGGGGTTCATGGTCTAGAGCTTAGGATTCAGGGTTCTAGGATGAAGGTATAGGGTTTTGGGTTTTAGGCTTAGTGTTTATCATTTACTATTAATGTTTCAGTTATTAGGGTTTATGTTTTCTATTTAAGGTTTAGGGTTTAGGATTTTGTGTGTACAATTTATGGTTAATTGTTTAAGGTTAGGTTTTAGGTTTTGGAGTTTACGGTTGTTTAGAGTAGTTTAGGATTTATGGTTTAGGGTTTAGGATTTGGGGTTTCTGGTATGGGTTTAGGATTTAGCGTTTAGGATTGAGGGTTTAAAGTTTGGGATTTAGGGTTTGACCTTGGGGGTTGAGTGTTTAGTGTTTAGGGTTTAAAGTTTGTGTTTTCGGGTTTAAGTTTCCGGTTTAGGGTTTAGAGTTTAATGTTCAAGATTAAGTTTTTATTTTTTAGGGTTTAATGTTTTGGGTTTAGGGTTTGCAGTTTTGGGTTTAGGGTTTAGGGTTTAGGGCTTATTTTTAGGGTTTAGTGATTAATGTTTAGGGTTTAGCTTTTAGTGTTTTAGGGTTTTGGCTTTAAGGCTTGGGGTGTACGGTTGAGGGTTTAGTGATTAATGTTTTTGCCTTAGAAATTAGTCTTTAAGTTGTAGGATTTTGTCTTTAAGGTATAGGGTTTAGGATTTGGGGTTTAGGGTTTATGATTTTGGGTTTAGGGTTTACGGCTTTGGGGGTAGCGTTTGTGGTTTAGGGTTTAGTGTTTAGGGTTTCAGTCTTAGGGTTTAGGCTTTAAGGTTTAGAGTTGAAGGTTTAGGGTTTAGTGTTTAAGGATTAGGGTTTACGGTTTAGGGTATGGGGTTATTGTTTAGAGGTTATGGTTTAGGTTTAAGGGTATAGGGCCTAGGATTCAAGGTTCTAGGATCAATGTGTAGGTTTTGGGTTTTCAGGTTAAGAGTTTATCATTTAGGGTTGAGGTTTTAGTTTTTATGGTAAATGGTTTTTGGTTTATGGTTTAGCGTTTAGTGTGAAGTGATCAGGGATTAGGGTTTATTGTTTAGGGTTTGGGATTTATTGTTTGGGGTTTTTAGGCTTAGTTTTTAGTCCTTAATGTTTAGGGGTCTAGCCTTGTGGGTTGAGGGTTTAGGGTTTACGGTATGGATTTAGGATTACAGGTAAAAGGGTTTAGTATTTATGGTTTAGGTTTTGGTTTAGGGTTTAGGATTTAGTGTTTATGGTTTAGGGTTTTGGGTTTATTGTTTAGGGGTTATGGTTTAGGGTTAAGGGTATAGAGTATAGGATTTAGGGTTTAGGATACCGTTTAAAACTGACTGTCTAGGATTTAGGATTTAGGATTTTGATTCTAGAATTTAAAGTTCAGGGTTTATGGTTTAGGGTTTAGGGGTTAGGGTGTTAGCTTAATTGTTTAGTGTTTTTTGTTTAGGATTCTTGGTTTAATGTTTACTATTTGGGGTTTACGTTTAGGTTTTTAAGTATTGGTTTATGATTTATGGTTAAAGGATGAGGATTTAGAGTTTAGGGGTCATGGTCTAGAGCTTAGGATTCTGGGTTCTAGGATTCAGGGTTCTAAGATGAAGGTGTAGGGTTTTGGGTTTTAGTCTTAGTGTTTATCATTTACGGTTAAGGTTTCAGTTATTAGAGTTTATGTTTTCTATTTAAGGTTTTGGGTTTAGGGTTTAGTGTGTACGATTTATGGTTAATTGTTTAAGGTTAGGTTTTAGGTTTTGGAGTTTACGGTTGTTTAGAGTGGTATAGGATTTATGGTTAATGGTTTAGGATTTGGGGTTTCCGGTATGGGTTTAGGATTTAGCGTATAGGATAGAGGGTTTAAAGTTTGGGGTTTAGGGTTTGACCTTGGGGGTTAAGTGTTTAGTGTTTAGGGTTTAAAGTTTGTGTTTTCGGGTTTATTTTTTGGGTTTAGGGTTTAGAGTTTAGTGTTCAAGATTAGTTTTTTATTTTTTGGGGTTTAATGTTTTTGGTTTAGGATTTGCAGTTTTGGGTTTAGGGTTTAGGGTTTAGGGCTTATTTTTAGGGTTTATGGTAAAGGATTTAGTTTTTGGGGTTTAGTGTTTAGTTATTACAGTTTAGGATTTAGGGTATTACATTTAATGTTTAATGTTTGGGCTTTACTATTTATGATTTAATATTTAGTGTTTTGGGTTTACGGTTTAGGTTTTAGGTTTAGGGTTTAAGATTTAGGGGTTAGGGTTTACGTTTTAGGGTATTGCATTTTAGGTTACTGTGTAGGGTTTTGGTCTTAGGTTTTAGGCTTTAAGGTTTACGGTTGAAGGTTTAGGATTTAGTGTTTGGGGATTAGGGTTTATGGTTTAGGGTTTGCGTTTTATTGTTTAGGAGTTATGGCTTTAAAGTTTAAGGATTAGGAATTAAAGTTTAGGCTTCACGGTCTAGGGCTTAGGATTCAGGGTTTTAGGATTAAGGTGTAGGGTTTTGGGTTTTAGGCTTAGTGTTTATTATATACGGTTAAGGTTTCAGTTATTAGGGTTTATTTTTTCTGTTTAAGGTTTAGGGTTTAGGGTTTAGTATGTAGGGTTTATGGTTAATGGTTTAAGGTTAGGTTTAGGGTTTAGGGTTTAGTATGTAGGGTTTATGGTTAATGGTTTAGGGTTTAGGGTTTTGTTTGTAGGGTTTAGGATTTATGGTTTAGGGTTTAGGATTTGGGGTTTCAGGTATGGGTTTAGGATTTAGTGTTTAGGATTGAGGGTTCAAAGTTTTGGGTTTTGAGTTTTAGGGCTTACGGTTGTTTAGGTTGGTTTAGGGTTTTGCCTTGATGGTTGAGTGTTTAGTGTTTAGGGTTTAAAGTGTGTGTTTTAGGGTTTATGTTTTGGGTTTAGGGTTTGGGGTTTAGGGCTTAGGGTTTAAATGTTAGGATTAAGGTATTAGAGGTTAGGGTTTAGAGTTTGGGGTTTAAGATTTCGGGTTTAGAATTTAATGTTTTAGGATTAAGAGTTTATTTTTTGGGATCAACGTTATGGGTTAAGGGTTTAGGGTTGAGGGTTGAGGGTTTAGTTTTAGGGTTTATGGTATAGGATTTAGTTTTTGGGGTTTAGCGTTTAGTTATTAGAGTTTCGGGGTTAGGGTATAATGTTTAAGGTTTCAAGTTTGGGGTTTAAGATTTAAGATTTAAGATTTTAGGTTTAGGGTTAACAGTTTAGGGTATTGGGGTTTAGGTCTTTGGGTTTAGAGTTTAGGGCTTAGTTTTTAGGGTTTCCGGTTGTTTAGAGCACTTTAGGATTTATGGTTTAGGTTTTAGTTTTTAGGGTAAATTTTAGTATATTAGAGTTAATTTTTTTGGTTTAGTGTTTAGGGGTTAGGGTTTAGTGTGTAGTGTTTATAGTTTATGGTTTAAGGTTAGGGTTTAGGTTTTGGGGTTTAGGGTTGTTTAAAGTGTTTTAGGATTTATGGTTTACGTTTTAGTTTTTAGTCCTTAAGGTTTAGGGTTTGGCCTTGGGGGTTGAGAGTTTAGAGTTTACGGTAAGGGTTTACGATTTAGCGTTTAGGGTTGAGGGTTTAAGGTTTGGGGTTTTGGGTTTTATGGTTTACGCTTGTTGAGGGTGGTTTAGGGTTTGGCCTTGAGGGTTGAGTGTTTAGGATTTAAAGTTTGTGTTTTCGGGTTTATGTTTTGGGTTTCGGGTTTATAGTTTAGTGTTCAAGATTAAGTGTTTATTTTTTAGGTTTAATGTTTTGGGTTTAGGGTTTGGGGTTTAGGGCTTAGGGTTTAAGTTTTAGGGTTCACGGATTAGAGCTTAGGGTTTAGATTTTGGGGTTTAGGATTTGGGGGTTAGAGTTTAATGTTCAGGATTAAGATTTAATTTTTTGGTATCAACGTTTTGGGTTTAGGGTTTAGGGTTTAGGGCTTAGTTTTAGTGTTTATAGTATAGGATTTAGTTTTTGGGGTTTAGCGTTTAGTTATTAGAGTTTAGGGTTTAGGGTATTACGTTTAAGGTTTAATGTTTAGGGTTTATTATTTATGGTTTAACATTTAGGGTTATGATTTACTGTTTAGGTCTTGGGTTTAGGGTTTAAGATTTAGGTTTTTGGGTTTACGATTTAGGGTTTAGGGTTTACGGTTTAGGGTATTGGGTTTAGGATTTAGGGGTTAGTGTGTAAGGTTTCAGTCTTAGGTTTTAGTCTTAGGTAAGGGTTTAGGATTTAGCGTTTAGGGTTGAGGGTTTAAGGTTTGGGGTTTTGGGTTTTCTGGTTTACGCTTGTTTAGGGTGGTTTAGGGTTTGGCCTTGAGGGTTGAGTGTTTAGGGTTTAAAGTTTATGTTTTCGGGTTTATGTTTTGGGTTTCGGGTTTAGAGTTTAGTGTTCAAGATTAAGTGTTTATTTTTTAGGGTTTAATGTTTTGGGTTTAGGGTTTGGGGTTTAGGGCTTAGGGTTTAAGTTTTAGGGTTCACAGATTAGAGCTTAGGGTTTAGATTTTGGGGTTTAGGATTTGGGGGTTAGATTTTAATGTTCAGGATTAAGAGTTTATTTTTTGGTATCAACGTTTTGGGTTTAGGGTTTAGGGTTTAGTGTTTATAGTATAGGATTTAGTTTTTGGGGTTTAGCGTTTAGTTATTAGAGTTTAGGGTTTAGGGTATTACGTTTAAGGTTTAATGTTTAGGGTTTATTATTTATGGTTTAAGATTTAGGGTTTTGGATTTACTGTTTAGGTCTTGGGTTTAGGGTTTAAGATTTAGGTTTTAGGGTTTACGATTTAGGGTTTAGGGTTTACGGTTTAGGGTATTGGGTTTAGGATTTAGGGGTTAGTGTGTAAGGTTTCAGTCTTAGGTTTTAGGCTTTAAGCTTTAGGGTTGAAGGTTTAGGATTTAGTGTTCGGGGATTAAAGATTATGGTTTAGGGTTTGGAGTTTATTGCTTAGGTGTTATGGTTTTAGGGTTTAGGTTTACAGTTTAGGTATTAGATTTTAATTGTTCAAGATTAAGGGTTTATTATTTACGGTGTCTTTTGTTTTTTGTTTAGGGTTTGAGGTTTAGGGTTTTGGATTTATGTTATAGGGTTCAGGGCTTAGAGTTTAGGATTTAGCGTTTGGGTTTTAGGGTTTTGTTTAATGGTTAATGTTCAGGATAAAGGGATAATTTTTTGGGATAAACTTTTAGGGTTTAGGTGTTTAGGGTTGTTGAGGGTGGTTTAGGGTTTAGTTTTTTAGGTTTAGGGTTTAGAGTTTTGGATTTAGGGTTTAGTGTATGGTTTTAGGCGTTTAGGGTTTGGGATTTGGGGTTTAGGGTTTAGTTTTAGGGTTTGGGATTTAGGGTTTAGGGTTTTGGTTTAAGGGTTTAGGAATTTAGGGTTTAGAGCTTAGTTTTTAAGGGTTTAGGGTATAGGGTATAGCGTTTAGTTTTGGGAGTTTAGCTTTAGTTACTAGCGTTTAGGGTTTAAGGTATAACGTTTAATGTTCAAAGTTTGGTGTTTATTTTTATGGTTTAAGGTTTGGAGTTTAGTGTTTAGAGGTTAGAGTTTAGGATTTAGGATTTAGGGTCTAGGGTTAAGCTTTTAGGGTTTTTGGGTTTTGGCTTTAAGGCTTGGGGTGTAGGGTTAAGGGTTTAGTGATTAATGTTTTTGCCTTAGAAATTAGTCTTTAAGTTGTAGGATTTTGTGTTTAAGGTATAGGGTTTAGGATTTGGGGTTTAGGGTTTATGATTTTGGGTTTAGGGTTTACGGCTTTAGGGGTAGCGTTTGTGGTTTAGGGGTTAGTGTTTAGGGTTTTGGTCTTAGGGTTTAGGCTTTAAGGTTTAGAGTTGAAGGTTTAGGGTTTAGTGTTTAAGGATTAGGGTTTACGGTTTAGGGTATGGGGTTTATTGTTTAGAGGTTATGGTTTAGGTTTAAGGGTATAGGGCCTAGGATTCAGGGTTATATGATCAATGTGTAGGTTTTGGGTTTTCAGGTTAAGAGTTTTTCATTTAGGGTTGAGGTTTTAGTTTTTATGGTAAATGGTTTTTGGTTTAGGGTTTAGGGTTTAGGGTTTAGGGTTTAGGGTTTGGGGTTTATTGTTTGGGGTTTTTAGGCTTAGTTTTTAGTCCTTAATGTTTAGGGTCTCGCCTTGAAGGTTTAGGGTTTAGGGTTTACGGTATGGATTTAGGATTACAGGTAAAAGGGTTTAGGATTTATGGTTTAGGTTTTAGTTTAGGGTTTAGGATTTAGGGTTTATGGTTTAGGGTTTTGAGTTTATTGTTTAGTGGTTATGGTTTAGGGTTAAGGGTATAGAGTATAGGATTTAGGGTTTAGGATACCGTTTAAAACTTAATGTCTAGGATTTAGGATTTAGGATTTTGATTCTCGAATTTAAAGTTCAGGGTTTATGGTTTAGGGTTTAGGGTGTTAGCTTAATTGTGTAGTGTTTTTTGTTTAGGATTCTTGGTTTAATGTTTACTATTTGGGGTTACGTTTAGGTTTTTAAGTATAGGTTTATGATTTATGGTTAAAGGATTAGGATTTAGAGTTTAGGGTTCATGGTCTAGAGCTTAGGATTCAGGGTTCTAGAATGAAGGTGTAGGGTTTTTGGTTTTAGGCTTAGTGTTTATCATTTACGGTTAAGGTTTCAGTTATTAGGGTTTATGTTTTCTATTTAAGGTTTAGGATTTAGGGTTTTGTGTGTACGATTTATGGTTAATTGTTTAAGGTTAGGTTTTAGGTTTTGGAGTTTACGGTTGTTTAGAGTGGTTTAGGATTTATGGTTTAGGGTTTAGGATTTGGGGTTTCCAGTATGGGTTTAGGATTTAGCGTTTAGGATCGAGGGTTTAAAGTTTGGGGTTTAGAGTTCGACCTTGAGGGTTGAGTGTTTAGTGTTGATGGTTTAAATTTTGTGTTTTCGGGTTTATGTTTTGTGTTTAGGGTTTAGTGTTTAGTGTTCAAGATTAAGTGTTTATTTTTTAGGGTTTAATATTTTGGGTTTAAGGTTTGGGTTTAGGGTTTAGGGTTTAGGGCTTATTTTTAAGGTTTATGGTAAAGGATTTAGTTTTTGGGGTTTAGCGTTTAGTTATTAGAGTTTAGTATTTAGGGTATTACGTTTAAGGTTTAATGTTTGGGCTTTCTTATTTATGGTTTAAAATTTAGTGTTTTGGGTTTACGGTTTAGGTCTTACGTTTAGGGTTTAAGATTTAGGGTTTAGTGTTTACTTTTTAGGGTATTGGGTTTTAGGTTACTGTGTAGGGTTTTGGTCTTAGGTTTTAGGCTTTAAGGTTTAGGATTGAAGGTTTAGGATTTAGTGTTCAGGGATTAGGGTTTATGGTTTAGGGTTTGGGGTTTATTGTTTAGGAGTTATGGCTGTAAGGTTTAAGGATTAGGATTTAGAGTTTAGGGTTTACGGTCTAGGGTTTAGGATTCAGGGTTCTAGGATTAAGGTGTAGGGTTTTGGGTTTTAGGCTTAGTGTTTATTATTTACAGTTAAGGTTTCAGTTATTAGGGTTTATGTTTTCTGTTTAAGGTTTAGGATTTAGGGTTTAGTATGTAGGGTTTATGGTTAATGGTTTAAGGTTAGGTTTAGGGTTTAGTATGTAGGGTTGAGGATTTATGGTTTAGGGTTTAGGGTTTGGTATGTAGGGTTTAGGATTTATGGTTTAGGGTTTAGGATATGGGGTTTCCGAGATGGGTTTAGGATTTAGTGTTTAGGATTGAGGGTTCAAAGTTTGGGGTTTAGGGTTTTAGGGCTTACGGTTGTTTAGGTTGGTTTAGGGTTTTGCCTTGACGGTTGAGTGTTTAGTGTTTAGGGTTTAAAGTGTGTGTTTTAGGATTTATGTTTTGGGTTTAGGGTTTGGGGTTAAGGGCTTAGGGTTTAAATGTTAGGGTTCAGGTATTAAAGGTTAGGGTTTAGAGTTTGGGTTTTAGGATTTCAGGTTTAGAGGTTAATGTTTAGGATTAAGAGTTTATTTTTTGGGATCAACGTTTTGGGTTAAAGGTTTAGGGTTTAAGGTTTAGTTTTAGGGTTTCTGGTATAGGATTTAGTTTTTGGGGTTTAGTGTTTAGTTATTAGAGTTTTGGGGTTAGGGTATAATGTTTAAGGTTTATAGTTTGGGGTTTATTATTCATGGTTTTTAGGTTTAGGGTTAACGGTTTAGGGTATTGGGGTTTAGGTATTTTGGTTTAGGGTTTAGGGCTTAGTTTTTAGGGTTTCCGGTTGTTTAGAGCACTTTAGGATTTATGGTTTAGGTTTTAGTTTTGAGGGTAAATTTTAGTATATTAGGGTTAATTTTTTTGGTTTAGTGTTTAAGGGTTAGGGTTTAGTGTGTAGTGTTTATAGTTTATGGTTTAAGGTTAGGGTTTTCGTTTTGGGGTTTACGGTTGTTTAAAGTGTTTTAGGATTTATGGTTTACGTTTTAGTTTTTAGTCCTTAAGGTTTAGGGTTTGGCCTTGGGGGTTGAGAGTTTAGAGTTTACGGTAAGGGTTTAGGATTTAGCGTTTAGAGTTAAGGGTTTAAGGTTTGGGGTTTTGGGTTTTAGGGTTTACAGTTGTTTAGGGTGGGTTAGGGTTTGGCCTTGAGGGTTGAGTGTTTAGTGTTTACGGTTTAAAGTTTGTGTTTTCGGGTTTATGTTTTGGGTTTCGGGTTTAGAGTTTAGGGTTCAAGATTAAGTGTTTATTTTTTAGGGTTTAATGTTTTGGGTTTAGAGTTTAGGGTTTTGGGTTTAGGGCTTAGGGTTTAAGTTTTAGGGTTTACGGATTAGAGGTTAGGGTTTAGAGTTTGGGGTTTAGGATTTAGGGGTTAGATTTTAATGTTCATGATTAAGAGTTTATTTTTTGGTATCAACGTTTTAGGTTTAGGGTTTAGGGTTTAAGGCTTAGTTTTAGTGTTTATGGTATAGGATTTAGTTTTTGGGGTTTAGAGTTTAGTTATTAGAGTTTAGGGTTTAGGGTATTACGTTTAAGGTTTAATGTTTAGGGTTTTTTATTTATGGTTTAAGATTTAGGGTTTTGGGTTTATTGTTTAGGTTTTGGGTTTAGGGTTTAAGATTTAGGGTTTAGGGTTTACGGTTTAGGGTATTGGGATTAGGGTTTAGGGGTTAGTGTGTAGGGTTTCAGTCTTAGGTTTTAGTCTTTAAGGTTTAGGGTTGAAGGTTTAGGATTTAATGTTCAGGGATTAAAGTTTATGGTTTAGGGTTTGGGGTTTATTGCTTAGGTGTTATGGTTTTAGGGTTTAGGTTTACGGTTTAGGGTTTAGATTTTAATTGTTCAAGATTAAGGGTTTATTATTTAGGGTGTATTTTGTTTTTTTGTTTAGGGTTTGGGGTTTGGGGTTTAGGGTTTTGGATTTATGTTATAGGGTTAAGTGCTTAGAGTTTAGGATTTAGAGTTTGGGTTTTAAGGTTTGGTTTAATGGTTAATGTTCTGGATAAAGGTATAAGTTTTTGGGATAAACGTTTAGGGTTTAGGCGTTTAAGGCTGTTAAGGGTGGTTTAGGGTTTAGTTGTTTAGGTTTAGGGTTTAGGGTTTGGGATTTAGGGTTTAGGGTTTGGTTTTAAGGTTTGGGATTGAAGGTTAAGGGTTTAGGAATTTAGGGTTTATGGCCTAGTTTTTTAGGGTTTAGGGTATAGGGTATAACGTTTAGTTTTGGGGGTTTAGCGTTAGTTATTAGAGTTTAGGGTTTAAGGTATAACGTTTAAGGTTTAGAGTTTAGGGTTTATTTTTGTGGTTTAAGGTTTGGAGTTTAGTGTTTAGAGGTTAGGGTTTAGGATTTAGGGTTTAGGGTCTAGGGTTTAGCTTTTAGGGTTTTAGGGTTTTGGCTTTAAGGCTTGGGGTGTAGGGTTGAGGGTTTAGTGATAAATGTTTCTGCCTTAGAAATTAGTCTTTAAGTTGTAGGATTTTGTGTTTAAGGTATAGGGTTTAAGGTTTGGGGTTTAGGGTTTGGCCTTGAGGGTTGAGTGTTTAGTGTTTACGGTTTAAAGTTTGTGTTTTCGGGTTTACGTTTTGGGTTCCGGGTTTAGAGTTTAGTGTTCAAGATTAAGTGTTTATTTTTTAGGGTTTAATGTTTTGGGTTTAAGGTTTGGGATTTAGGGTTTAGGGTTTAAGTTTTAAGGTTCATGGATTAGAGGTTAGGGTTTAGAGTTTGGGGTTTAGGATTTAGGGGTTAGAGTTTAATGTTCAGGATTAAGAGTTTATTTTTTGGTATCAATGTTTTGGGTTTAAGGTTTAGGGTTTAGGGCTTAGTTTTAGTGTTTATGGTATCAATGTTTTGGGTTTAAGGTTATTAGAGTTTAGGGTTTAGGGTATTACGTTTAAGTTTTAATGTTTAGGGTTTATTATTTATGGTTTAAGATTTAGGGTTTTGGCTTTATTGTTTACGTTTTGGGTTTAGGGTTTAAGATTTAGGGTTTAGGGTTTACGACTTTGGGGGTAGCGTTTGTGGTTTGGGGTTAGTGTTTAGGGTTTCAGACTTAGGGTTTAGGCTTTAAGGTTTAGAGTTGAAGGTTTAAGGTTTAGTGTTTAAGGATTAGGGTTTACGGTTTAGGGTATAGGGTTTATTGTTTAGAGGGTATGGTTTAGGTTTAAGGGTATAGGGCCTAGGATTCAGGGTTCTAAGATCAATGTGTAGGTTTTGGGTTTTCAGGTTAAGAGTTTATCATTTAGGGTTGAGGTTTTAGTTTTTATGGTAAATGGTTTTTGGTTTAAGGTTTAGGGTTTAGGGCATAGTTTTAGTGTTTATGGTATAGGGTTTAGTTTTGGGGGTTTAGTGTTTAGTTAGTAGAGTTTAGGGTTTAGGGTATTACGTTTAAGGTTTAATATTTAGGGTTTATTATTTATGGTTTAAGATTTAAGGTTTTGGGTTTACTGTTTAGGTTTTGGGTTAAGGGTTTAAGATTTAGGGTTAAGGGTTTACGGTTTAGGGTATTAGGTTTAGGGTTTAGGGGTTAGTGTGTAACGTTTCAGTCTGAGGTTTTAGGCTTTAAGGTTTAGGGTTGAAGGTTTAGGATTTAATGTTCGGGGATTAAAGTTTATGGTTTAGGGTATTAGGGTTATTCTTTAGAGGTTATGGTTTAGGTTTAAGGGTACAGGGCCTAGGATTCAGGGTTCTAGGATCAATGTGTAGGTTTTGGGTTTTCAGGTTAAGAGTTTATCATTTAGGGTTGAGGTTTTAGTTTTTATGGTAAATGGTTTTCGTTTACGGTTTAGGGTTTAGTGTGAAGTGATCAGGGATTAAGGTTTACGGTTTAGGGTTTGGGGTTTATTGTTTGGGGTTTTTAGGCTTAGTTTTTAGTCCTTAATGTTTGGGGTCTGGCCTTGAGGGTTGAGGGTTTAGGGTTTACGGTATGGATTTAGGATTACAGGTAAAAGGGTTTAGGATTTATTGTTTAGGTTTTAGTTTAGGGTTTAGGATTTAGGGTTTATGGTTTAGGGTTTTGGGTTTATTGTCTAGTGGTTATGGTTTAGGGCTTTGTTTTTTAGGGTTTTGGGTATATAGGGTATAGGGTTTAGTTTTTGGGGTTTAGTGTTAGTTATTAGAGTTTAGGATTTAAGGTATAAAGTTTAAGGTTTAAAGTTTGGGGTTTGTTTTTATGGTTTAAGGTTTGGAGTTTAGTGTTTAGAGGTTAGGGTTTTGGATTTAGGGTTTAAGGTTTAGGGTTTAGCTTTTGGGGTTTTAGGGTTTAGTCTTTAAGGCTTGGGGTGTAGGGTTTAGGGTTTAGTGATTAATGTTTCAGTCTTAGAAATTAGTCTTTAAGGTGTAGGATTTTGGGTTTAAGGTATAGGGTTTAGGAATTGGGGTTTAGGTTTTAGGATTTTGGGTTTAGGACTTTGGTTTTAGGATTTCGGGTTTAGGGTTTACGGTTTTGGGTGTATGGTTTATGGTTTAGGGGTTATTGTTTATTGTTTTGGTCTTAAGGTTTAGGCCTTAAGGTTTAGAGTTGAAGGTTTAGGGTTTAATGTTTAGGGATTCAGGTTTACGGTTTAGGGTATGGGGTTTATTGTTTAGAGGTTATGGTTTAGGGTTAAGGGTATAGGGCATAGGATTCAGGGTTCTAGGATCAATGTGTAGGGTTTGGGTTTCAGGTTAAGAGTTTATCATTTAGGGTTAACGTTTTAGTTTTTATGGTAAATGGTTTTTAGTTTAGGGTTTAGGCTTTAGTGTGTAGGGTTTAGTGTTTATGGTTTAAGGTTTGAAGTTTAGGGTTTTGGGGTTTAGGGTTGTTTAGGGTGGTTTAGGATGGTTTAGGGTTTAGGGTTTAGGGCTTAGTTTTTAGTCCTTAATGTTTAGGGTCTGGCCTTGGGCGTTGAGGGTTTAGGTTTTACAGTATGGCTTTTGGATTACATGTAAAGGGGTTTAGGGTTTATGGTTTAGGTTTTGGGTTTAGGATTTAGGATTTAGGGTTTAGGGTTTATGGCTTAGGGTGTAAGGTTTAGGGTTTAGGGGTTAGTGTTTAGGGTATCAGTCTTAGGGTTTAGGCTTTAAGGTTTAAGGTTGATGGTTTAGGGTTTTGGGTTTATTGTTTAGGGTTTATGGTTTAGGGTTAAGGGTATAGGGTATAGGATCTAGGGTTTAGGATACCGTTTAAAACTTAGGGTATAGGATTTAGGATTTAGGATTTAGATTCTAGAATTTAAAGTTTAGATTCTAGAATTTAAAGTTTAGGGTTTATGGTTTAGGGTTTAGGAGTTAGGGTGTTAGCTTAATTGTTTAATGTTTTTTGTTTAGGTTTCTTGGTTTAATGTTTACTATTTGGGGTTAAGTTTAGGTTTTTAAGTATAGGTTTATGATTTATGGTTTAAGGATTAGGATTTAGAGTTTAGGGTTCACAGTCTAAGGCTTAGGATTAAGGGTTCTAGGATCAAGGTGTAGGGTTTTACGCTTTAGGCTTAGTGCTTGTCATTTATGTTTAAGGTTTCAGTTATTAGGGTTTATATTTTCTATTTAAGGTTTAAGGTCCAGGGTTTAGTGTGTAGGGTTTATGGTTAATGGTTTAAGGTTTGGTTTTAGGTTTTGGAGTTTACGGTTGTTTAGAGTGGTTTAGGATTTATGGTTTGGGGTTTAGGATTTGGGGTTTCCGATATGGGTTTAGGATTTAGCGTTTAGGATTGAGGGTTTAAAGTTTGGGGTTTAGGGTTTTAGGGTTTACGATTGTTTAGGTTGGTTTAGGGTTTAAAGTTTGTGTTTTAGGGTTTATGTTTTTGGTTGAGGGTTTAGAGTTTTCTGTTCAAGATTAAGTGTTTATTGTTTTGGGTTTAATGTTTTGGGTTTAGGGTTTGGGGTTTAGGGCTTAGAGTTTAAGTTTTAGGGTTTAGGGATTAGAGGTTAGGGTTTAGAGTTTGGGGTTTAGGATTCAGGGTTTAGAGTTTAATGTTCAGGATTAAGAGTTTAGTTTTTGGGATCATCATTTTGGGTTAAGGGTTTATGGTTTAGGGTTTAGGGCTTAGTTTTAGGGTTTACGGTATAGGATTTAGTTTTTGGGGTTTAGCATTTAGATATTAGAGTTTAGGGTTTAGGGTATAATGTTTAAGGTTTAAAGTTTGGGTTTTATTATTCATGGTTTAAGATTTTGGGTTTAGGGTTTAGGGTTTTGGTTTTTGGTTTAGGGTTTAATATATAGCGTTTAGGGTTTACGGTTTATGGTATTGGGGTTTAGGTATTAGGATTTAGGGTTTAGGGTTTAGTTTTTAGGGTTTATGGTCTAGGATTTAGTTTTTGGGGTTTAGCATTTAGGTATTAGGTTTAGGTTTAGGGTATAACGTTTAAGGTTTTAAGTTTGGGGTTTATTATTCATGGTTTAAGATTTAGGGTTTAGGTTTTTGGTATAGGTTTTAGGATTTAGGGTTTAGGGTTTACGGCTTATGGTGTAGGGTTTATGGTTTAGGGGTTAGTGTTTAGGGTTTTTGTCTTAGGTTTTTAGGCTTTAAGGTTTAGGGTTGAAGGTTTTGGATTTAGTGTTCAGGGATTAGGGTTTGTGGTTTTAGGGTTTAGGTTTAGGGTTTAGATTTTAATTGTTCAAGATTACGGGTTTATTATTTAGGGTCTATTTCTTTTTGGGTTTAGGGTTAGGGGTTTAGGGCTTTGGATTTATGTTTAAGGGTTCATGGCTTTGTGTTTAAGATTTAGAGTTTGCTTTTTCGGGTTTGGGTTTAATGTTCAATGTTCAGGATAAAGGGATAATTTTTTGGGATAAATGTTGAGGGTTTAGGGATTTAGGGTTATTTTGGTTGGTTTATGGTTTAGTGGTTTAGGTTTACGGTTTAGGGTTTAGGATTTAGGGTTTTGGGTTTTGGGTTAAATGTTTAAGGATTTAGGTTTTAGGGCTTAGTTTTTTAGGATTTAGGGTATAGGGTTTAGTTTTTGGGGTTTAGCGTTAGTTATTAGAGTTTAGGGTTTAAGGTATAACGTTTAAGGTCTAAAGTTTGGGGTTTATTTTTATGGTTTAAGGTTTGGGGTTTAGGGTTTACAATATAGGTTGAAGATTTAGCATTTAGGGTTGAGGGTTGAAGGTTTAGGATTAAAGGTTTTAAGGGTTTATGATAGTTTAGGGTGGCTTAGGGTTTGACCTTGAGGGTTGAGTGTTTAGTGTTTAGGGTATAAAATTTGTGTTTTAGGTTTTATGTTTTGGGTTTAGGGTTAAGAGTTTAGTGTTAGAGATTAAGTGTTTATTTTTTAGGGTTTAATGTTTTGGGTTTAGGGTTTGGGATTTAGGGCTTAGGGTTTTAGTTTTAGGTATCAGGGATTAGAGGTTAGGGTTAGAGTTTGGGGTTTAGGATCTAGGGTTTAGAGTTTAATGTTCAGGATTAAGAGTTTATTTTTTGGGATCAATGTTTTGGGTTAAGGGTTTAGGTATTAGGGTTTAGGGTTTAGGGCTTCGTTTTTAGGGTTTATGGTCTAGGATTTAGTTTTTGGGGTTTAGCGTTTATTATTAGAATTTAAGGTTTAGGGTATAACGTTTAAGGTTTAAAGTTTGGGGTTTATTATTTATGGTTTAAGACTTAGGGTTTAGGGTTTATTGTTTAGGGTTTAGGTTTATGGTATAGAATTTAGGGTTTAGGGTTTACGGCTTAGGGTGTATGGTTTAGGTTTAGGGTTTAGGGTTTAGTGTTTAGGGTTTTGGTCTTGGGTTTTTGACTTTAATGTTTAGGGTTGAAGGTTTAGGATTTAGTGTTCAGGGATTAGGGTTTACGGTTTAGGGTTTAGGGTTTATTGTTTAGGGGTTATAGTTTTAGGGTTTAGGTTTAGAGTTTAGGGTTTAGATTTTAATTGTTAAAGATTAAGGGTTTATTAGTTAGGGTCTATTATTTTTGGGGTTTAGGGTTTGGGGTTTAGGCTTTGGATTTATGTTTTAGGGTTCAGGGCTTTGAGTTTAGGATTTAGAGTTTGAGTTTAATGTTCAATTTTCTGGATAAAGGGATAATTTTTTGGGATAAATGTTAGGGTTTAGGGGTTTAGGGTTATTTAGGGTGGTTTAGGGTTTAGTGGTTTAGGGTTAAGGTTTAGGGTTTAGGATTTAGGATTTAGGGTTTTTGGGTTAAGGGTTTAGGGATTTATAATTTGGGCTTAGTTTTGTAGGATTTAGGGTATAGGGTATAGGGTTTATTTTTTGGGGTTTAGCATTAGTTTTTAGAATTGAGGGTTGAAGGTATAACGTTTAAGGTCTAAAATTTGGGGTTTATTTTTATGGTTGAAGGTTTGGGGTTTAGGGTTTAGTGGTTAGTGTTTAGTATTTAGGGTTTAGGGGTTAGGGTTTAGCTTTTAGGGTTTAGGTTTAAAGGCTTTAAGGCTTAGGGTGTAAGGTGTATGGTTTGGTTAGGGTTGAGGGTTTAGGGTTTAGGGTTTTAGGGTTTATGGTTGTTTAGGGTGGTTTAGGGTTTGGCCTTTAGGGTTGAGTAATTAGTGTTTTAGGGTTTATGTTTTGGGTTTAGGGTTTAGAGTTTAGTGTTCATGATTAAGTGTTTATTTTTAGGGTTTAATCTTTTGAGTTTAGGGTTTGGGGTTTAGGGCTTAGGGTTTTGAGTTTAATGTTCATGATTAAGAGTTAATTTTTTGGGATCAACGTTTGGGTTTAGAGTTTAGGTATTAGGATTTAGGGTTTAGGGCTTAGTTTTTAGGGTTTATGGTCTAGGATTTAGTTTTTGGGGTTTAGCGTTTAGTTATTAGAGTTTAAGGTTTAGGGTATAACGTCTGAGGTTTAAAGTTTGGGGTTTATTATTTATGGTTTAAGATTTGGGTTTAGGGTTTAGGGTTTAGGTTTTAGGTTTAGGCTTTAGAATTTAGGCTTTAGGGTTTACGGGTTAGGGTGTAGGGTTTAGTGTTAATGGGTTAGTGTTTAGGCTTTCCATCTTAGGTTTTTGGCTTTAAGGTTTAGGGTTGAAGGTTTAAGATTTAGTGTTTAGGGATTTGGGTTTATAGTTTAGGGTTTGGGGTTTATTGTTTAGGGGTTATAGTTTTAGGGTTTAGGTTTAGGGTTTAAGGTTTAGATTTTAAGTGTTCAAGATTAAGAGTTTATTATTTAGGGTCAATTTATTTTGGGTTAAAGGTTTGGTGTTTAGGGCTTTGGATTTATTTTTAGGGTTCAGGACTTAGAGTTTAGAATTTAGAGTTTGGGTTTTAGGGTTTGGGTTTAATGTTCAATGTTTTGGATAAAGGGATAATTTTTTGGGATAAACGTTTAGGGTTTAGGGGTTTAGGATTGTTTAGGGTGGTTTTGGTTTAATTGTTTAGGTTTAGGGTTTACGGTTTAGGATTTAGGGTTTAGGGTTTTGGGTTAAGGGTTTAGGGATTGTGGGTTTAAGGCTTAGTTTTTTAGGGTTTAGAGTTAGTTATTAGTGTTTAGGGTTTAAGGTATAACGTTTAAGGTTTAAAGTTTGGAGTTTATTTTTATGGTTTAAGGTTTAAAGGTACAGGTTTAGGATTTAGGGTTTAGGGTTTAGGGATTAGGGTTTAGCTTTTAGGGTTTTAGGGTTTAAGATTTAGGGTTTAGGGGTTTAGGATTATTTAGGGTGGTTTAGGGTTTAGTGGTTTAGGATTAGGGTTTAGGATTTAGGATTTAGGGTTTATGGTTTAAGGTTTAAGATTTTAGGATTTAGGATTTAGGATTTAGGGTTTAGGGGTATAGGATTGTTTAGGGTGGTTTAGGGTTTAGTGGTTTAGGTTTATGGTTTAGGGTTTAGGATTTAGGGTTATGGGTTTTGGCTTAAGGGTTTGGGGATTGAGGGTTTAGAATTAGTTATTAGAGTTTAGGGTTTAGTGTTTAGAGTTAGTTATTAGAGTTTAGGGTTTAAGGTATAATGTTTAAGGTTTAAATTTTGGGGTTTATTTTTATGGTTTAAGGTTTAGGGTGTAGGGTTTAGAGGTTAGGGTTTAAGATTTAGGGTTTAGGGTTTAGGGGGTAGGATTTAGGGTTTGAGGGTTTAGGCTTTCAGGCTTAGGGTGTAGGATTTAGTGTTTAGTAATTAATGTTTCGGTCTTAGAAATTAGGTTTGAAGGTGTAGGATTTAGGGTTTAAGGTATAGGGTTTAGGAATCGGGGTTTAGGGTTTAGGATTTTGGTCTTAAGGTTTAGGTTTTAAGGTTTAGGGTTTAGTGTTTAAGGATTAGGGTTTACAGTTTAGGGTTTAGGGTTTATTGTTTAGAGGTATGGTTTAGGGTTAAGGGAATAGGGTATAGGATTTAGTGTTAAGGGTATAGGTTATATGATTTAGGGTTTAAGGGTACCATTTAAAATTTAGGGTATAGGATTTGTGTTTAGGATTTAGAGTTTAGAATTTAAAGTTTGGGGTTTATAGGTTAGGGTGTTGGCTGAATTGTTTTGTGTTTATGGTTTAGGATTTATGGTTTTAGGTTTATGAGTTGGGGTTAGGTTTAGGTTTTTAGGTATAGGTGTAGGGTTTATGGTTCAAGGTTTAAAATTTAGAGTTTAGGGTTCAGGGTCTAGGACTTAGGATTCAGGGTTCTAGGATCGATCCGTATGGGTTGGGTTTTTAGGTTTAGAGTTTATCATTTTGGGTTAATTGGTTTTAGTTTAGGGTTTAGGGTTTAGTGTTTAGGGTTAATGGTTTGCGGTTTAGGGTTTTGGGGTCTAAGGTTGTTTAGGATGGTTTAGGGTTTAGTTTTTATTCCTTAATGTTTAGGGTCTAGCCTTGAGGGTTGAGGGTTTATGGTTTAGGGTTTAGGGGTTAGGGTTTTGGCTTAATTGATTAGTGTTTTTGGTAGGGTTAAGTGTAGGGTTCAGGTTTTAATTGTTTAGTGTTGAGGCTTTAAGGCTTAGGGTGTAGGATTTAGGGTTTATGGTTTAAGGTTTAAAATTTAGAGTTTAGGGTTCAGGGTCTAGGGCTTAGGATTCAGGGTTCTAAGATCAATATGTAGAGTTTGGTTTTTAGGATAAGAGTTTATCATTTAGGGTTATGGTTTTAGTTTTTAGGGTTAATAGTTTTTAGTTTAGGGTTTAGGGTTCAGTGTGTAGGGTTTAAGGTTTGCGGTTTAGGGTTTTGTGGTTTAGGGTTGTTTAAGGTGGTTAGGGTTTAGGGTTTAAGGTTTAGTTTTTAGTCCTTAATTTTTAGGGTTTGCCTTGAGGGTTGAGGGTTTAGGGTTTACGGTATAGGTTTAGGATTTAGCTTTGAGGGTTGTGGGTTTTAGGGTTTACTGTTGTTTAGGGCGGTTTAGGGTTTTGCCTAGAGGGTTAAGTGTTTAGTGTTTAGGGTTTAAATTTTGTGTTTTAGGGTTTATGTTTTGGGTTTAAGGTTTAGAGTTTAGTGTTCAAGATTAAGTGTTTATTTTTTAGGGTTTAGGTTTAGGGTTTAGGATTTAGGGTTTATGTTTTACGGCTTATGGTGTAGGGTTTAGGGTTTAGGGGTTAGTGTTTAGGGTTTTGGTCTTCGGTTTTAGGCTTTAAGGTTTAGGGTTGAAGGTTTAGGGTTTAGTGTTCAGGGATTAGGGTTTATGGTTTAGGGTTTGGAGTTTATTGTTTAGAGGTTATGGTTTAGGGTTAAGGATATAGGGTATAAGATTTAGGGTTTAGGGTATTGTTTAAAATTTTAGGGTCTAGGAATTTCGTTTAGGATTTAGAGTCTAGAATTTAAAGTTTAGGGTGTATGGGTTAGGGGTATGGCTTAATTGTTTTGTGTTTATGGTTTAAGATTTATGGCTTAAGATTTAGGATTTAGGATTTGGGGTTAGGTTTAGCTTTTTAGGTATAGGTTTAGGGTTTATGGTTCAATGTTTAGGATTTAGAGTTTAGGATTAGGGTCTAGGGCTTAGGTTTCAGGGTTCTATGATCAATGTGTAGGGTTTGGCTTTTTAGGTTTAGAGTTTATCATTTAGGGTTAATGATTTTTTGTTTAGTGTTTAAGGTTTAGTGTTTAGGATTTAAGGTTTACGGTTTGGGGTTTTGGGGTTGAGGGTCGTTTAGGGTGGTTAATGGTTTAGGGTTTAGGTTTTAGTTTTTAGTCCTTAATGTTTAGGGTCTGGCCTTGAGGGTTGAGGGTTGATGGTTTAGGGTTTAGGAGTTAGGGTTTTGGCTTAATTGATTAATGTTTTTGTAGGGTTCAGTGTAGGGTTTAGGTTTTAATTGTTTAATGTTTAGGCTTTATGGCTTAAGGTGTAGGGTTTAGGGTTTATGGTTCAAGTTTTAAAATTTAGAGTTTAGGGTTCAGGGTCTAGAGCTTAAGATTCAAGGTTCTAAGATCAATATATAGGGTTTAGGTTTTTAGGATAAGAGTTTATCATTTAGGGTTAAGTTTTTAGTTTTTAGGGTTAATGGTTTTTAGTTTAAGGTTTAAGGTTTAGCTTCTAGGGTATAGTGTTTAGGGTTTAAGGTTTAGTTTGTAGGGTTTAGTGTTTAGGGTTTAAGGTTTGCGGTTTAGGGTTGTTTAGGGTGTTTAGAGTTTAGTTTTTAATCCATAGGGTTTAGGGTTTGCCTTGAGGGTTTGAGTGTTTTGGGTTTACGGTATGGGTTTAGGATTTAGCGTTTAGGGTTGTGGGTTTAAGGTTTGGGGTTTAGGGTTTTAGGGTTTATGGTTGTTTAGGGTGGTTTAGGGTTTCACCTTAAGGGTTGAGTGTTTAGTGTTTAGGGTTTAAATTTTTTGTTTTAGGGTTTATGTTTTGGGTTTAGGGTTTACAGTTTAGTGTTCAAGATTAAGTGTTTATTTTTAGGGTTTAATGGTTTAAGATTTAGGGTTTAGGGTTTACGGTTTAGGTTTGGGGTTTAGGGTTTAAGATTTAGGGTTTGGCGTTTACGGCTTATGGTGTAGGGTTTAGGGTTTAGGGGTTAGTGTTTAGGGTTTTGGTCTTAGGTTTTATGCTTTAAGGTTTAGGGTTGAAGGTTTTTGATTTAGTGTTCAGGGATTAGGGTTAATTGTTTAGGGTTTGGGGTTTATTATTTAGGGGTTGTGTTTTTAGTGTTTAGGGTTTCGGGTTTAGGGGTTAGTGTTTAGGGTTTTGGGTTTAAAGTTTGTGTTTTACGGTCTATATTTTGCGTTTAGGGTTTTGAGTTTAGTGTTCAAGATTAAGTGTTTATTTTTAGGGTTTAATATTTTGAGTTTAGGGTTTGGGGTTTATGGCTTAGGGTTTAAGTTTTAGGGTTCAGGGATTAGAGGTTAGGGTTTAGAGTTTGTGGTTTAGGATTTAGGGTTTAGAGTTTAATGTTCAGGATTAGGAGTTTATTATTAGGGATCAACATTTTGGGTTAAGGGTTTAGTTATTAGGGTTAACGGTTCTAAGGCTTAGTTTTTAGGGTTATGGTATATGATTTAGTTTTTGGGGTTTAGCATTTAGTTGTTAGAGTTTAGGGTTTAGGGTATAACGTTGAAGGTTTAAAGTTTGGGGTTTATTATTTATGGTTTAAGATATAGGGTTTAGGGTTTACGGTTTAGGTTTTAGGTTTAGGGTTTAGAATTTAGGGTTTAGGATTTATGGCTTAGGGTGTATGGTTTATTATTTAGGGGCTATTTTGTTTTGGGTTTAGGCTTTAAGGTTTAGGATTTTGGATTTATGTTTTAGGGTTAAGCACTTTGAGTTTAGGATTTAGAGTTTGAGTTTTAGGGTTTGAGTTTAATGTTCAATGTTCACGATAAAGGGATAATTGTTTGGGATAAACGATAAAAGGTTTAGGGGTTTAGGATTTTTTAGGGTGGTTTAGGGTTTAGTGGTTTGGATTTAGGGTTAATGGTTTAGGATTTAGGTATCAGGGATTAGGGTTTATGGTTTAGGGTTTGGAGTTTAGGTTTTAGGAATTATTGTTTTAGGGTTTAGGTTAAGGGTTTAGGGTTTAGATTTTAATTGTTCAAGATTAAGGGTTTAGGGTATAGGATTTTGGGTTCAGTGTCTAGGGCTTAGGATTCTGAGTTGTAGGATCAATGTGTAGGGTTTGGGGTTTTTAAGATAAGGGTTTATCATTTAGGGTTAAGGTTTTAGTTTCTAGGGTTAATGGTTTTTGGTTTAGGGTGTAGGGTTTAGGGTTTAGTTTTTTTTCTTTAAGGTTTAGGGTTTTGCCTTGAGGGTTAGGAGTTTCGGGTTTACGGTATGGGTTTAGATTTTAACGTTTAGGTTTGAGGATTTAAGGTTTGGGGTTTACGGTTTTTGGATTTACGGTTGTTTAGGGTGTTTAGGGTTTGGCCTTGAGGGTTGAGTGTTTAGTGTTTAGGGTTTAAAGTTTGTGTTGTTAGTGTTTATGTTTTGGGTTTGGTGTTTATGGGTTAGGGTTTAGGTTTAAGGTTTAGATTTTAATAGTTCAAGATTAATGGTTTATTATTTAGGGGATATTTTGTTTTGGGTTTATGGTTTGAGGTTTAGGAATTTTGATTTATGTTTTAGGGTTTAAGGCTTTGAGTTTAGGATTTAGAGTTTGGGTTTTAGGGTTTCGGTTTAATGTTCAATGTTCACGGTAAAGGGATAAACGTTTGCAGTTTAGGGGTTTAGGATTTTTACGGTCGTTTAGGGTTTAGTTGTTTAGATTTAGGGTTGAAGGTTTTGGATTTAGTGTTTATTGATTAGGGTTTATGGTTTAGGGTTGGAGTTTATTTTTTAGGGGTTATTGTTTTAGGGTTTAGGTTTAGGGTTTAGGGTTTAGATTTTAGTTGATTAAGATTAAGGATTTAGGGTTTAGGGTTTAGGATTTAGGGTTTAGGGTTTAGGGGTTAGGGTTTATGGTTTAGGGGTTAGGGTTTATGGTTTAGGGTTTAGGGGTTAGGGTTTTCGGTTAATTGTTTAGTGTTTTTTGTTTAGGATTCATGGTTTAATGTTTAGTATTTGGGGTTTGCGTTTAGGTTTTTAAATATAGGTTTAGGATTTATGGTTTAAGGTTTAGGATTTTGAGTTTAGGTTTCAGGGTCTAGGGTTTAGGATTCAATGTTCTAGGTTCAACGTGTAGGGTTTTTGGTTTTAGGTTTAGTGTTTAGCATTTACGGTTAAGGTTTTAGTTATTAGGGTTAATGTTTTTCTGTTTAGCTAGGATCAAGGTGTAGGGTTGAAGGTTTAGGATTTAGTGTTTAGGGATTAGGGTTTATGGTTTAGGGTTGGAGTTTAGTTTTTAGGGGTTATTGGTTTAGGGTTTAGGCTTAGGGTTTAGGATTTAGCGTTTAGGGTTTAGGATTTAGGGTTTAGGGTTTAGGGGTTAGGGTTTATGGTTTAGGGTTTAGGGTTTAGGGGTTAGGGTTTATGGTTTAGGGTTTAGGGGTTAGGGTTTTTGCTTAATTGTTTAGTGTTTTTTGTTTAGGATTCATGGTTTAATGTTTAGTATTTGGGGTTTGCGTTTAGGTTTTTAAATATAGGTTTAGGATTTATGGTTTAAGGTTTAGGATTTTGAGTTTAGTGTTCAGAGGCTAGGGTTTAGGATTCAAGATTCTAGGATCAAGGTGTAGGGTTTTGGGTTTTAGGTTTAGTATTTAGCATTTACGGTTAAGGTTTTAGTTATTACGATTTATGTTTTTCTGTTTAGGGTTTAGGGTTTAGTGTGTAGGGTTTATGGTTTATGGTTTAATATTAGGGTTTAGGTTTTGGGGTTTACGGTTGTTTAGAGTGGTTTTGGATTTATGGTTTAGGGTTTAGGTTTTAGTCCTTAAGGTTTACGGTTTGGCCTTGAGGGTTGAGGGTTTAGGGTTTACGATATGGGTTTAGGATTTAGTTTTTCGGGTTGAGGGTTTAAGGTTTTGGGTTTAGGGTTTTAGGGTTTACCATCATTTAGGGTGGTTTAGGGTTTGGCCTTGAGGGTTGAGTGTTTAGTGTTTTGGGTTTAAAGTTTGTGTTGTTAGGGTTTATGTTTTGGGTTTGGGGTTTATGGTTTAGGGTTTTGGTTAAAGGTTTAGATTTTAATAGTTCAAGATTAAGGGTTTATTATTTAGGGGATATTTTGTTTTGGGTTTATGGTTTGAGGTTTAGGATTTATGATTTATGTTTTAGGGTTTAGGGCTTTCAGTTTAGGATTTAGAGTTTGGGTTTTAGGGTTTGGGTTTAAAGTACAATGTTCACGATAAAGGGATAAACGTTTGCAGTTTAGGGGTTTAGGATTTTTAGGGTGGTTTAGGGTTTAGTTGTTTGGATTTAGGATTGAAGGTTTAGGATTTAGTGTTTAGGGATTAGGGTTTAGGTTTTAGTCCTTAAGGTTTACGGTTTGGCCTTGAGGGTTGAGGGTTTAGGGTTTACGATATGGGTTTAGGATTTAGTTTTTCGGGTTGAGGGTTTAAGGTTTTGGTTTAGGGTTTTAGGGTTTACCGTCGTTTAGGGTGGTTTAGGGTTTGGCCTTGAGGGTTGAGTGTTTAGGGTTTTGGGTTTAAAGTTTGTGTTTTACGGTCTATATTTTGCGTTTAGGGTTTTGAGTTTAGTGTTCAAGATTAAGTGTTTATTTTTAGGGTTTAATATTTTGAGTTTAGGGTTTGGGGTTTATGGCTTAGGGTTTAAGTTTTAGGGTTCAGGGATTAGAGGTTACGGTTTAGAGTTTGTGGTTTAGGATTTAGGGTTTAGAGTTTAATGTTTAGGATTAGGAGTTTATTATTAGGGATCAACATTTTGGGTTAAGGGTTTAGTTATTAGGGTTAACGGTTCTAAGGCTTAGTTTTTAGGGTTATGGTATATGATTTAGTTTTTGGGGTTTAGCATTTAGTTGTTAGAGTTTAGGGTTTAGGGTATAACGTTGAAGGTTTAAAGTTTGGGGTTTATTATTTATGGTTTAAGATATAGGGTTTAGGGTTTACGGTTTAGGTTTTAGGTTTAGGGTTTAGAATTTAGGGTTTAGGATTTATGGCTTAGGGTGTATGGTTTATTATTTAGGGGCTATTTTGTTTTGGGTTTAGGCTTTAAGGTTTAGGATTTTGGATTTATGTTTTAGGGTTAAGCACTTTGAGTTTAGGATTTAGAGTTTGAGTTTTAGGGTTTGAGTTTAATGTTCAATGTTCACGATAAAGGGATAATTGTTTGGGATAAACGATAAAAGGTTTAGGGGTTTAGGATTTTTTAGGGTGGTTTAGGGTTTAGTGGTTTGGATTTAGGGTTAATGGTTTAGGATTTAGGTATCAGGGATTAGGGTTTATGGTTTAGGGTTTGGAGTTTAGGTTTTAGGAATTATTGTTTTAGGGTTTAGGTTAAGGGTTTAGGGTTTAGATTTTAATTGTTCAAGATTAAGGGTTTAGGGTATAGGATTTTGGGTTCAGTGTCTAGGGCTTAGGATTCTGAGTTGTAGGATCAATGTGTAGGGTTTGGGGTTTTTAAGATAAGGGTTTATCATTTAGGGTTAAGGTTTTAGTTTCTAGGGTTAATGGTTTTTGGTTTAGGGTGTAGGGTTTAGGGTTTAGTTTTTTTTCTTTAAGGTTTAGGGTTTTGCCTTGAGGGTTAGGAGTTTCGGGTTTACGGTATGGGTTTAGATTTTAACGTTTAGGTTTGAGGATTTAAGGTTTGGGGTTTACGGTTTTTGGATTTACGGTTGTTTAGGGTGTTTAGGGTTTGGCCTTGAGGGTTGAGTGTTTAGTGTTTAGGGTTTAAAGTTTGTGTTGTTAGTGTTTATGTTTTGGGTTTGGTGTTTATGGGTTAGGGTTTAGGTTTAAGGTTTAGATTTTAATAGTTCAAGATTAAGGGTTTATTATTTAGGGGATATTTTGTTTTGGGTTTATGGTTTGAGGTTTAGGAATTTTGATTTATGTTTTAGGGTTTAAGGCTTTGAGTTTAGGATTTAGAGTTTGGGTTTTAGGGTTTCGGTTTAATGTTCAATGTTCACGGTAAAGGGATAAACGTTTGCAGTTTAGGGGTTTAGGATTTTTACGGTCGTTTAGGGTTTAGTTGTTTAGATTTAGGGTTGAAGGTTTTGGATTTAGTGTTTATTGATTAGGGTTTATGGTTTAGGGTTGGAGTTTATTTTTTAGGGGTTATTGTTTTAGGGTTTAGGTTTAGGGTTTAGGGTTTAGATTTTAGTTGATCAAGATTAAGGATTTAGGGTTTAGGGTTTAGGATTTAGGGTTTAGGGTTTAGGGGTTAGGGTTTATGGTTTAGGGGTTAGGGTTTATGGTTTAGGGTTTAGGGGTTAGGGTTTTCGGTTAATTGTTTAGTGTTTTTTGTTTAGGATTCATGGTTTAATGTTTAGTATTTGGGGTTTGCGTTTAGGTTTTTAAATATAGGTTTAGGATTTATGGTTTAAGGTTTAGGATTTTGAGTTTAGGTTTCAGGGTCTAGGGTTTAGGATTCAATGTTCTAGGTTCAACGTGTAGGGTTTTTGGTTTTAGGTTTAGTGTTTAGCATTTACGGTTAAGGTTTTAGTTATTAGGGTTAATGTTTTTCTGTTTAGCTAGGATCAAGGTGTGGGGTTGAAGGTTTAGGATTTAGTGTTTAGGGATTAGGGTTTATGGTTTAGGGTTGGAGTTTAGTTTTTAGGGGTTATTGGTTTAGGGTTTAGGCTTAGGGTTTAGGATTTAGCGTTTAGGGTTTAGGATTTAGGGTTTAGGGTTCAGGGGTTAGGGTTTATGGTTTAGGGTTTAGGGTTTAGGGGTTAGGGTTTATGGTTTAGGGTTTAGGGGTTAGGGTTTTTGCTTAATTGTTTAGTGTTTTTTGTTTAGGATTCATGGTTTAATGTTTAGTATTTGGGGTTTGCGTTTAGGTTTTTAAATATAGGTTTAGGATTTATGGTTTAAGGTTTAGGATTTTGAGTTTAGTGTTCAGAGGCTAGGGTTTAGGATTCAAGATTCTAGGATCAAGGTGTAGGGTTTTGGGTTTTAGGTTTAGTGTTTAGCATTTACTGTTAAGGTTTTAGTTATTAGGGTTTATGTTTTTCTGTTTAGGGTTTAGGGTTTAGTGTGTAGGATTTATGGTTTATGGTTTAATATTAGGGTTTAGGTTTTGGGGTTTACGGTTGTTTAGTGTGGTTTTGGATTTATGGTTTAGGGTTTAGGTTTTAGTCCTTAAGGTTTACGGTTTGGCCTTGAGGGTTGAGGGTTTAGGGTTTACGATATGGGTTTAGGATTTAGTTTTTCGGGTTGAGGGTTTAAGGTTTTGGGTTTAGGGTTTTAGGGTTTACCGTCATTTAGGGTGGTTTAGGGTTTGGCCTTGAGGGTTGAGTGTTTAGTGTTTTGGGTTTAAAGTTTGTGTTGTTAGGGTTTATGTTTTGGGTTTGGGGTTTATGGTTTAGGGTTTTGGTTAAAGGTTTAGATTTTAATAGTTCAAGATTAAGGGTTTATTATTTAGGGGATATTTTGTTTTGGGTTTATGGTTTGAGGTTTAGGATTTAGAGTTTGGGTTTTAGGGTTTGGGTTTAAAGTTCAATGTGCACGATAAAGGGATAAACGTTTGCAGTTTAGGGGTTTAGGATTTTTAGGGTGGTTTAGGGTTTAGTTGTTTGGATTTAGGATTGAAGGTTTAGGATTTAGTGTTTAGGGATTAGGGTTTAGGTTTTAGTCCTTAAGGTTTACGGTTTGGCCTTGAGGGTTGACGGTTTAGGGTTTACGATATGGGTTTCGGATTTAGTTTTTCGGGTTGAGGGTTTAAGGTTTTGGGTTTAGGGTTTTAGAGTTTACCGTCGTTTAGGGTGGTTTAGGGTTTGGCCTTGAGGGTTCAGTGTTTAGTGTTTTGGGTTTAAAGTTTGTGTTTTACGGTCTATATTTTGCGTTTAGGGTTTTGAGTTTAGTGGTCAAGATTAAGTGTTTATTTTTAGGGTTTAATGTTTTGAGTTTAGGGTTTGGGGTTTATGGCTTAGGGTTTAAGTTTTAGGGTTCAGGGATTAGAGGTTAGGGTTTAGAGTTTGTGGTTTAGGATTTAGGGTTTAGAGTTTAATGTTCAGGATTAGGAGTTTATTATTAGGGATCAACATTTTGGGTTAAGGGTTTAGTTATTAGGATTAACGGTTTTAAGGCTTAGTTTTTAGGGTTATGGTTTATGATTTAGTTTTTGGGGTTTAGCGTTTAGTTGTTAGAGTTTAGGGTTTAGGGTATAACGTTTAAGGTTTAAAGTTTGGGGTTTATTATTTATGGTTTAAGATATAGGGTTTATGGTTTACGGTTTAGGTTTTAGGTTTAGGGTTTAGAATTTAGGGTTTAGGATTTATGGCTTAGGGTGTATGGTTTATTATTTAGGGGCTATTTTGTTTTGGGTTTAGGCTTTAAGGTTTAGGATTTTGGATTTATGTTTTAGGGTTAAGCGCTTTGAGTTTAGGATTTAGAGTTTGAGTTTTAGGGTTTGAGTTTAATGTTCAATGTTCACGATAAAGGGATAATTGTTTGGGATAAACGATAAAAGGTTTAGGGGTTTAGGATTTTTTAGGGTGGTTTAGGGTTTAGTGGTTTGGATTTAGGGTTAATGGTTTAGGATTTAGGTATCAGGGATTAGGGTTTATGGTTTAGGGTTTGGAGTTTAGGTTTTAGGAATTATTGTTTTAGGGTTTAGGTTAAGGGTTTAGGGTTTAGATTTTAATTGTTCAAGATTAAGGGTTTAGGGTATAGGATTTTGGGTTCAGTGTCTAGGGCTTAGGATTCAGAGTTCTAGGATCAATGTGTAGGGTTTGGGGTTTTTAAGATAAGGGTTTATCATTTAGGGTTAAGGTTTTAGTTTCTAGGGTTAATGGTTTTTGGTTTAGGGTGTAGGGTTTAGGGTTTAGTTTTTTTTCTTTAAGGTTTAGGGTTTTGCCTTGCGGGTTAGGAGTTTCGGGTTTACGGTATGGGTTTAGGTTTTAACGTTTAGGTTTGAGGGTTTAAGGTTTGGGGTTTACGGTTTTTGGATTTACGGTTGTTTAGGGTGTTTAGGGTTTGGCCTTGAGGGTTGAGTGTTTAGTGTTTAGGGTTTAAAGTTTGTGTTGTTAGTGTTTATGTTTTGGATTTGGTGTTTATGGGTTAGGGTTTAGGTTTAAGGTTTAGATTTTAATAGTTCAAGATTAAGGGTTTATTATTTAGGGGATATTTTGTTTTGGGTTTATGGTTTGAGGTTTAGGAATTTTGATTTATGTTTTAGGGTTTAAGGCTTTGAGTTTAGGATTTAGAGTTTGGGTTTTAGGGTTTCGGTTTAATGTTCAATGTTCATGGTAAAGGGATAAACGTTTGCAGTTTAGGGGTTTAGGATTTTTAGGGTCGTTTAGGGTTTAGTTGTTTAGATTTAGGGTTGAAGGTTTTGGATTTAGTGTTTATTGATTAGGGTTTATGGTTTAGGGTTGGAGTTTATTTTTTAGGGGTTATTGTTTTAGGGTTTAGGTTTAGTGTTTAGGGTTTAGATTTTAGTTGATCAAGATTAAGGGTTTAGGGTTTAGGATTTAGGGTTTAGGGTTTAGGATTTAGGGTTTAGGGTTTAGGGGTTAGGGTTTATGGTTTAGGGGTTAGGGTTTATGGTTTAGGGTTTAGGGGTTAGGGTTTTCGGTTAATTGTTTAGTGTTTTTTTGTTTAGGATTCATGGTTTAATGTTTAGTATTTGGGGTTTGCGGTTAGGTTTTTAAATATAGGTTTAGGATTTTTGGTTTAAGGTTTAGGATTTTGAGTTTAGGGTTCAGGGTCTAGGGTTTAGGATTCAAGGTTCTAGGTTCAAGGTGTAGGGTTTTGGGTTTTAGGTTTAGTGTTTAGCATTTACGGTTAAGGTTTTAGTTATTAGGGTTAATGTTTTTCTGTTTAGCTAGGATCAAGGTGTAGGGTTGAAGGTTTAGGATTTAGTGTTTAGGGATTAGGGTTTATGGTTTAGGGTTGGAGTTTGTTTTTAGGGGTTATTGGTTTAGGGTTTAGGTTTAGGGTTTAGGATTTAGCGTTTAGGGTTTAGGATTTAGGGTTTAGGGTTTAGGGGTTAGGGTTTATGGTTTAGGGTTTAGGGGTTAGGGTTTATGGTTTAGGGTTTAGGGGTTAGGGTTTTCGCTTAATTGTTTAGTGTTTTTTGTTTAGGATTCATGGTTTAATGTTTAGTATTTGGGGTTTGCGTTTAGGTTTTTAAATATAGGTTTAGGATTTATGGTTTAAAGTTTAGGATTTTGAGTTTAGTGTTCAGAGTCTAGGGTTTAGGATTCAAGGTTCTAGGATCAAGGTGTAGGGTTTTGGGTTTTAGGTTTAGTGTTTAGCATTTACGGTTAAGGTTTTAGTTATTAGGGTTAATGTTTTTCTGTTTAGGGTTTAGGGTTTAGTGTGTAGGGTTTATGGTTTATGGTTTAATGTTAGGGTTTAGGTTTAGGGGTTTACGGTTGTTTAGAGTGGTTTTGGATTTATGGTTTAGGGTTTAGTTTTTAGTCCTTAAGGTTTACTGTTTGGCCTTGAGGGTTGAGGGTTTAGGGTTTACGATATGGGTTTAGGATTTAGTTTTTCGGGTTGAGGGTTTAGGTATTAAGAGTTTATTATTAGGGATCAACATTTTGGGTTAAGGGTTTAGTTATTAGGGTTAACGGTTTTAAGGCTTAGTTTTTAGGGTTATGGTATAGGATTTAGTTTTTGGGGTTTAGCGTTTAGTTGTTAGAGTTTAGGGTTTAGGGTATAACGTTTAAGGTTTAAAGTTTGGGATTTATTATTTATGGTTTAAGATATAGGGTTTAGGGTTTACGGTTTAGGTTTTAGGTTTAGGGTTAAGAATTTAGGGTTTAGAATTTATGGCTTAGTGTGTATGGTTTATTATTTAGGGGCTATTTTGTTTAGGGTTTAGGATTTGAGGTTTAGGATTTTGGATTTATGTTTTAGGGTTAAGGGCTTTGAGTTTAGGATTTAGAGTTTGAGTTTTAGGGTTTGAGTTTAATGTTCAATGTTCAGGATAAAGGGATAATTGTTTGGGATAAACGATAAAAGGTTTAGGGGTTTAGGATTTTTTAGGGTGGTTTAGGGTTTAGTGGTTTAGATTTAGGGTTAATGGTTTAGGATTTAGTGTTCAGGGATTAGAGTTTATGGTTTAGGGTTTGGAGTTTATTTTTTAGGACTTTTTGTTCTAGTGTTTAGGTTAAGGGTTTAGGGTTTAGATTTTAATTGGTCAAGATTAAGGGTTTAGGGTTTAGGATTTAGGGTTCAGTGTCTAGGGCTTAGGATTCAGAGTTCTAGGATCAATGTGTAGGGTTTGGGGTTTTTAAGATAAGGGTTTATCATTTAGGGTTAAGGTTTTAGTTTCTATGGTTAATGGTTTTTGGTTTAGGGTGTAGGGTTTAGGGTTTAGTTTTTTGTCCTTAAGGTTTAGGGTTTTGCCTTGAGGGTTAAGGGTTTAGGGTTTACGGTATGGGTTTAGGTTTTAACGTTTAGGGTTGAGGGTTTAAGGTTTGGGGTTTACGGTTTTTGGGTTTACGGTTGTTTAGGGTGTTTAGGGATTGGCCTTGAGGGTTGAGTGTTTAGTGTTTAGCGTTTAAAGTTTGTGTTGTTAAGGTTTATGTTTTGGGTTTGGGGTTTATGGTTTAGGGTTTAGGTTTAAGGTTTAGATTTTAATAGTTCAAGATTAAGGGTTTATTATTTAGGGGATTTTTTGTTTTGGGTTTATGGTTTGAGGTTTAGGAATTTTGATTTATGTTTTAGGGTTTAAGGCTTTGAGTTTAGGATTTAGAGTTTGGGTTTTAGGGTTTGGGTTTAATGTTCAATGTTCACGATAAAGGGATAAATGTTTGCAGTTCAGGGGTTTAGGTATTTTAGGGTTGTTTAGGGTTTAGTTGTTTAGATTTAGGGTCGAAGGTTAAGGATTTAGTGTTTAGGGATTAGAGTTTATGGTTTAGGGCTGGAGTTTATTTTTTAGGGGTTATTGTTTTAGGGTTTAGGTTTAGGGTTTAGGGTTTAGTTTTTAGTTGATCAAGATTAAGGGTTCAGGGTTTAGGATTTAGGGTTTATGGTTTAGGGTTTAGGATTTGGGGTTTAGTGTTTAGGGGTTAGGGTTTATGGTTTAGGGTTTAGGGGTTAGGGTTTTCGCTTAATTGTTTAGTGTTTTTTGTTTAGGATTCATGGTTTAGTGTTTAGTATTTGGGGTTTGCGTTTAGGTTTTTAAATATAGGTTTAGGATTTATGGTTTAAAGTTTAGGATTTTGACTTTAGTGTTCAGAGTCTAGGGTTTAGGATTCAAGGTTCTAGGAACAAGGTGTAGGGTTTTTGGTTTTAGGTTTAGTGTTTAGCATTTACGGTTAAGGTTTTAGTTATTAGGGTTAATGTTTTTCTGTTTAGGGTTTAGGGTTTAGTGTGTAGGGTTTATGGTTTATGGTTTAATGTTAGGGTTTAGGTTTTGGGGTTTACGGTTGTTTAGAGTGGTTTTGGATTTATGGTTTAGGGTTTAGGTTTTAGTCCTTAAGGTTTACGGTTTCGCGTTGAGGGTTGATGGTTTAGGGTTTACGATATGGGTTTCGGATTTAGTTTTTCAGGTTGAGGGTTTAAGGTTTTGGGTTTAGAGTTTTAGGGTTTACCGTCGTTTAGGGTGGTTTAGGGTTTGGCCTTGAGGCTTGAGTGTTTAGTGTTTTGGGTTTAAAGTTTGTGTTTTAGGGTCTATATTTTGTGTTTAGGGTTTAGAGTTTAGTGTTCAAGATTAAGTGTTTATTTTTAGGGTTTAATGTTTTGAGTTTAGCGTTTAGGGTTTAGGATTTAGGGTTTAGGGTTTAGGGGTTAGGGTTTATGGTTTAGGGTTTAGGGGTTAGGGTTTATGGTTTAGGGTTTAGGGGTTAGGGTTTTCGCTTAATTGTTTAGTGTTTTTTGTTTAGGATTCATGGTTTAATGTTTAGTATTTGGGGTTTGCGTTTAGGTTTTTAAATATAGGTTTAGGATTTATGGTTTAAAGTTTAGGATTTTGAGTTTAGTGTTCAGAGTCTAGGGTTTAGGATTCAAGGTTCTAGGATCAAGGTGTAGGGTTTTGGGTTTTAGGTTTAGTGTTTAGCATTTACGGTTAAGGTTTTAGTTATTAGGGTTAATGTTTTTCTGTTTAGGGTTTAGGGTTTAGTGTGTAGGGTTTATGGTTTATGGTTTAATGTTAGGGTTTAGGTTTAGGGGTTTACGGTTGTTTAGAGTGGTTTTGGATTTATGGTTTAGGGTTTAGTTTTTAGTCCTTAAGGTTTACTGTTTGGCCTTGAGGGTTGAGGGTTTAGGGTTTACGATATGGGTTTAGGATTTAGTTTTTCGGGTTGAGGGTTTAGGTATTAAGAGTTTATTATTAGGGATCAACATTTTGGGTTAAGGGTTTAGTTATTAGGGTTAACGGTTTTAAGGCTTAGTTTTTAGGGTTATGGTATAGGATTTAGTTTTTGGGGTTTAGCGTTTAGTTGTTAGAGTTTAGGGTTTAGGGTATAACGTTTAAGGTTTAAAGTTTGGGATTTATTATTTATGGTTTAAGATATAGGGTTTAGGGTTTACGGTTTAGGTTTTAGGTTTAGGGTTAAGAATTTAGGGTTTAGAATTTATGGCTTAGTGTGTATGGTTTATTATTTAGGGGCTATTTTGTTTAGGGTTTAGGATTTGAGGTTTAGGATTTTGGATTTATGTTTTAGGGTTAAGGGCTTTGAGTTTAGGATTTAGAGTTTGAGTTTTAGGGTTTGAGTTTAATGTTCAATGTTCAGGATAAAGGGATAATTGTTTGGGATAAACGATAAAAGGTTTAGGGGTTTAGGATTTTTTAGGGTGGTTTAGGGTTTAGTGGTTTAGATTTAGGGTTAATGGTTTAGGATTTAGTGTTCAGGGATTAGAGTTTATGGTTTAGGGTTTGGAGTTTATTTTTTAGGACTTTTTGTTCTAGTGTTTAGGGTTTAGATTTTAATTGGTCAAGATTAAGGGTTTAGGGTTTAGGATTTAGGGTTCAGTGTCTAGGGCTTAGGATTCAGAGTTCTAGGATCAATGTGTAGGGTTTGGGGTTTTTAAGATAAGGGTTTATCATTTAGGGTTAAGGTTTTAGTTTCTATGGTTAATGGTTTTTGGTTTAGGGTGTAGGGTTTAGGGTTTAGTTTTTTGTCCTTAAGGTTTAGGGTTTTGCCTTGAGGGTTAAGGGTTTAGGGTTTACGGTATGGGTTTAGGTTTTAACGTTTAGGGTTGAGGGTTTAAGGTTTGGGGTTTACGGTTTTTGGGTTTACGGTTGTTTAGGGTGTTTAGGGATTGGCCTTGAGGGTTGAGTATTTAGTGTTTAGCGTTTAAAGTTTATGTTGTTAAGGTTTATGTTTTGGGTTTGGGGTTTATGGTTTAGGGTTTAGGTTTAAGGTTTAGATTTTAATAGTTCAAGATTAAGGGTTTATTATTTAGGGGATTTTTTGTTTTGGGTTTATGGTTTGAGGTTTAGGAATTTTGATTTATGTTTTAGGGTTTAAGGCTTTGAGTTTAGGATTTAGAGTTTGGGTTTTAGGGTTTGGGTTTAATGTTCAATGTTCACGATAAAGGGATAAATGTTTGCAGTTCAGGGGTTTAGGTATTTTAGGGTTGTTTAGGGTTTAGTTGTTTAGATTTAGGGTCGAAGGTTAAGGATTTAGTGTTTAGGGATTAGAGTTTATGGTTTAGGGCTGGAGTTTATTTTTTAGGGGTTATTGTTTTAGGGTTTAGGTTTAGGGTTTAGGGTTTAGTTTTTAGTTGATCAAGATTAAGGGTTCAGGGTTTAGGATTTAGGGTTTATGGTTTAGGGTTTAGGATTTGGGGTTTAGTGTTTAGGGGTTAGGGTTTATGGTTTAGGGTTTAGGGGTTAGGGTTTTCGCTTAATTGTTTAGTGTTTTTTGTTTAGGATTCATGGTTTAGTGTTTAGTATTTGGGGTTTGCGTTTAGGTTTTTAAATATAGGTTTAGGATTTATAATTTAAAGTTTAGGATTTTGACTTTAGTGTTCAGAGTCTAGGGTTTAGGATTCAAGGTTCTAGGAACAAGGTGTAGGGTTTTTGGTTTTAGGTTTAGTGTTTAGCATTTACGGTTAAGGTTTTAGTTATTAGGGTTAATGTTTTTCTGTTTAGGGTTTAGGGTTTAGTGTGTAGGGTTTATGGTTTATGGTTTAATGTTAGGGTTTAGGTTTTGGGGTTTACGGTTGTTTAGAGTGGTTTTGGATTTATGGTTTAGGGTTTAGGTTTTAGTCCTTAAGGTTTACGGTTTCGCGTTGAGGGTTGATGGTTTAGGGTTTACGATATGGGTTTCGGATTTAGTTTTTCAGGTTGAGGGTTTAAGGTTTTGGGTTTAGAGTTTTAGGGTTTACCGTCGTTTAGGGTGGTTTAGGGTTTGGCCTTGAGGCTTGAGTGTTTAGTGTTTTGGGTTTAAAGTTTGTGTTTTAGGGTCTATATTTTGTGTTTAGGGTTTAGAGTTTAGTGTTCAAGATTAAGTGTTTATTTTTAGGGTTTAATGTTTTGAGTTTAGGGTTTAGGGTTTAGGGCTTAGGGTTTAGGGTTTAGGGCTTAGGGTTTAAGTTTTAGGGTTCAGGGATTAGAGGTTAGGGTTTAGATTTTGTTTAGGATTTAGGGTTTAGAGTTTAATGTTCAGGATTAAGAGTTTATTATTAGGGATCAACATTTTGGGTTAAGGGTTTAGGTATTAGGGTTAACGGTTTTAAGGCTTAGTTTTTAGGGTTATGGTATAGGATTTGGTTTTTGGGGTTTCGCGTTTAGTTGTTAGAGTTTAGGGTTTAGGGTATAACGTTTAAGGTTTAAAGTTTGGGGTTTATTATTTATGGTTTAAGATATAGGGTTTAGGGTTTACGGTTTAGGTTTTAGGTTTAGGGTTTAGAATTTAGAGTTTAGGATTTATGGCTTAGGGTGTATGGTTTATTATTTAGGGGCTATTTTGTTTAGGGTTTAGGGTTTGAGGTTTAGGATTTTGGATTTATGTTTTAGGGTTAAGGGCTTTGAGTTTAGGATTTAGAGTTTGAGTTTTAGGGTTTGAGTTTAATGTTCAATGTTCAGGATAAAGGGATAATTGTTTGGGATAAACGATAAAAGGTTTAGGGGTTTAGGATTTTTAGGGTGGTTTAGGGTTTAGTGGTTTAGATTTAGGGTTAATTGTTTAGGATTTACTGTTCAGGGATTAGGGTTTATGGTTCAGGGTTTGGAGTTTATTTTTTAGGAATTATTGTTTTAGGGTTTAGGTTAAGGGTTTAGGGTTTAGATTTTAATTGTTCAAGATTAAGGGTTTAGAGTTTAGGATTTAGTGTTCAGGGTCTAGGGCTTATGATTCTGAGTTCTAGGATCAATGTGTAGGGTTTGGGTTTTTAAGATAAGAGTTTATCATTTAGGGTTAAGGTTTTAGTTTCTAGGGTTAATGGTTTTTGGTTTAGGGTGTAGGGTTTAGGGTTTAGTTTTTTGCCCTTAAGGTTTAGGGTTTTGCCTTGAGGGTTAAGGGTTTAGGGTTTACGGTATGGGTTTAGGTTTTAACGTTTAGGGTTGAGGGTTTAAGGTTTGGGGTTTACAGTTTTTGGGTTTACGGCTGTTTAGGGTGTTTAGGGATTGGCCTTGAGGGTTGAGTGTTTAGTGTTTAGCGTTTAAAGTTTGTGTTGTTAGGGTTTATGTTTTGGTTTGGGGTTTATGGTTTAGGGTTTAGGTTTAAGGTTTAGATTTTAATAGTTCAAGATTAAGGGTTTATTATTTAGATTATATTTTGTTTTGGGTTTATGGTTTGAGGTTTAGGAATTTTGATTTATGTTTTAGGGTTTAGGGCTTTGAGTTTAGGATTTGGAGTTTGGGTTTTAGGGTTTGGGTTTAAAGTTCAATGTTCACGGTAAAGGGATAAACGTTTGCAGTTTAGGGGTTTAGGATTTTTAGGGTGGTTTAGGGTTTAGTTGTTTAGATTTAGGGTTGAAGGTTTAGGATTTAGTGTTTAGGGATTAGGGTTTATGGTTTAGGGCTGGAGTTTATTTTTTAGGGGTTATTGTTTTAGGGTTTAGGTTTAGGGTTTAGGGTTTATACTTTAGTTGATCAAGATTAAGGGTTCAGGGTTTAGGATTTAGGGTTTAGGGTTTAGGATTTAGGGTTTAGGGTTTAGGGGTTAGGGTTTATGGTTTAGGGTTTAGGGGTTAGGGTTTTCGCTTAATTGTTTAGTGTTTTTTGTTTAGGATTCATGGTTTAATGTTTAGTATTTGGGGTTTGCGTTTAGGTTTTTAAATATAGGTTTAGGATTTATGGTTTAGGGTTTAGGATTTTGAGTTTAGGGTTCAGGGTCTAGGGTTTAGGATTCAAGTTTCTAGGATCAAGGTGTAGGGTTTTGGGTTTTAGGTTTAGTGTTTAGCATTTACGGTTAAGGTTTTAGTTTTTAGAGTTAATGTTTTTCTGTTTAGAGTTTAGGGTTTAGTGTGTAGGGTTTATGGTTTATGGTTTAATGTTAGGGTTTAGGTTTTGGGGTTTACGGTTGTTTAGAGTGGTTTTGGATTTATGGTTTAGGGTTTAGGTTTTAGTCCTTAAGGTTTACGGTTTGGCCTTGAGGGTTGAGGTTTTAGGGTTTACGATATGGATTTAGGATTTAGTTTTTTGGGTTGAGGGTTTAAGGTTTTGGGTTTAGGTTTTAGGGTTTACCGTCGTTTAGGGTGGTTTAGGGTTTGGCCTTGAGGGTTGAGTGTTTAGTGTTTTGGGTTTAAAGTTTGTGTTTTACGGTCTATATTTTGCGTTTAGGGTTTAGAGTTTAGTGTTCAAGTTTAAGTTTTAATTTTTAGGGTTTAATGTTTTGAGTTTAGGGTTTGGGGTTTAGGGCTTAGGGTTTAAGTTTTAGGGTTCAGGGATTAGAGGTTAGGGTTTAGATTTTGTTTAGGATTTAGGGTTTAGAGTTTAATGTTCAAGATTAAGAGTTTATTATTAGGGATCAACATTTTGGGTTAAGGGTTTAGGTATTAGGGTTAATGGTTTTAAGGCTTAGTTTTTAGGGTTATGGTATAGGATTTAGTTTTTGGGGTTTAGCGTTTAGTTGTTAGAGTTTAGGGTTTAGGGTATAACGTTTAAGGTTTAAAGTTTGGGGTTTATTATTTATGGTTTAAGATATAGGGTTTAGGGTTTACAGTTTAGGTTTTAGGTTTAGGGTTTAGAATTTAGGGTTTAGGATTTATGGCTTAGGGTGTATGGTTTATTATTTAGGGGCTATTTTGTTTTGGGTTTAGGGTTTGAGGTTTAGGATTTTGGATTTATGTTTTAGGGTTAAGGGCTTTGAGTTTAGGATTTAGAGTTTGAGTTTTAGGGTTTGAGTTTAATGTTCAATGTTCACGATAAAGGGATAATTGTTTAGGATAAACGATAAAAGGTTTAGGGGTTCAGGATTTTTAGGGTGGTTTAGGGTTTAGTGGTTTAGATTTAGGGTTAATGGTTTAGGAATTAGTGTTCAGGGATTAGGGTTTATGGTTTAGGGTTTGGAGTTTATTTTTTAGGAATTATTGTTTTAGGGTTTAGGTTAAGGGTTTAGGGTTTAGATTTTAATTGTTCAAGATTAAGGGTTTAGAGTTTAGGATTTAGGGTTCAGGGTCTAGGGCTTAGGATTCTGAGTTCTAGGATCAATGTGTAGGGTTTGGGTTTTTAAGATAAGAGTTTATCATTTAGGGTTAAGGTTTTAGTTTCTAGGGTTAATGGTTTTTGGTTTAGGGTGTAGGGTTTAGGGTTTAGTTTTTTGTCCTTAAGGTTTAGGGTTTTGCCTTGAGGGTTAAGGGTTTAGGGTTTACGGTATGGGTTTAGGTTTTAACGTTTAGGGTTGAGGGTTTAAGGTTTGAGGTTTAGGAATTTTGATTTATGTTTTAGGGTTTAGGGCTTTGAGTTTAGGATTTAGAGTTTGGGTTTTAGGGTTTGGGTTTAATGTTCAATGTTCACGGTAAAGGGATAAACGTTTAGGGTTTAGTGTGTAGGGTTTATGATTTTTAGGGTGGTTTAGGGTTTAGTTGTTTAGATTTAGGGTTGAAGGTTTAGGATTTAGTGTTTAGGGATTAGGGTTGAAGGTTTAGGATTTAGTGTTTAGGGATTAGGGTTTATGGTTTAGGGCTAGAGTTTATTTTCTAGGGGTTTAGGTTTAGGGTTTAGGGTTTATATTTTAGTTGATCAAGATTAAGGGTTCAGGGTTTAGGATTTAGGGTTTAGGGTTTAGGATTTAGGGTTTAGGGTTTAGGGGTTAGGGTTTATGGTTTAGGGTTTAGGGGTTAGGGTTTTGGCTTAATTGTTTAGTGTTTTTTGTTTAGGATTCATGGTTTAATGTTTAGTGTTTGGGATTTGCGTTTAGGTTTTTAAATATAGGTTTAGGATTTATGGTTTAGGGTTTAGGATTTTGAGTTTATGGTTCAGGGTCTAGGGTTTAGGATTCAAGGTTCTAGGATCAAGGTGTAGGGTTTTGGGTTTTAGGTTTAGTGTTTAGCATTTACGGTTAAGGTTTTAGTTCTTAGAGTTAATGTTTTTCTGTTTAGAGTTTAGGGTTTAGTGTGTAGGGTTTATGGTTTATGGTTTAATGTTAGGGTTTAGGTTTTGGGGTTTACGGTTGTTTAGAGTGGTTTTGGATTTATGGTTTAGGGTTTAGGTTTTAGTCCTTAAGGTTTACGGTTTGGCCTTGAGGATTGAGGGTTTAGGGTTTACGATATGGGTTTAGGATTTAGTTTTTCGGGTTGAGGGTTTAAGGTTTTGGGTTTAGGGTTTTAGGGTTTACCGTCGTTTAGGGTGGTTTAGGGTTTGGCCTTGAGGGTTGAGTGTTTAGTGTTTTGGGTTTAAAGTTTGTGTTTTAGGGTCTATATTTTGCGTTTAGGGTTTAGAGTTTAGTGTTCAAGATTAAGTGTTTATTTTTAGGGTTTAATGTTTTGAGTTTAGGGTTTGGGGTTTAGGGCTTATGGTTTAAGTTTTAGGGTTCAGGGATTAGAGGTTAGGGTTTAGAGTTTGTGGTTTAGAATATAGGGTTTAGAGTTTAATGTTCAAGATTAAGAGTTTATTATTAGGGATCAACATTTTGGGTTAAGGGTTTAGGTATTAGGGTTAACGGTTTTAAGGCTTAGTTTTTAGGGTTATGGTATAGGATTTAGTTTTTGGGGTTTAGCGTTTAGTTGTTAGAGTTTAGGGTTTAGGGTATAACGTTTAAGGTTTAAAGTTTGGGGTTTATTATTTATGGTTTAAGATATAGGGTTTAGGGTTTACGGTTTAGGTTTTAGGTTTAGGGTTTAGAATTTAGGGTTTAGGATTTATGGCTTAGGGTGTATGGTTTATTATTTAGGGGCTATTTTGTTTTGGGTTTAGGGTTTGAGGTTTAGGATTTTGGATTTATGTTTTAGGGTTAAGGGCTTGGAGTTTAGGATTTAGAGTTTGAGTTTTAGGGTTTGAGTTTAATGTTCAATGTTCACGATAAAGGGATAATTGTTTGGGATAAACGATAAAAGGTTTATGGGCTTAGGATTTTTAGGGTGGTTTAGGGTTTAGTGGTTTAGATTTAGGGTTAATGGTTTAGGATTTAGTGTTCAGGGATTAGGGTTTATGGTTTAGGGTTTGGAGTTTATTTTTTAGGAATTATTGTTTTAGGGTTTAGGTTAAGGGTTTAGGGTTTAGATTTTAATTGTTCAAGATTAAGGGTTTAGGGTTTAGGATTTAGGGTTTAGGGTTTAGGATTTATGTTTTAGGGTTCACGCCTTTGAATTTAGGATGTAGAGTTTTGGTTTTAGGTTAAACGTTTGCAGTGTAGGGGTTTAGGATTTTAAGGGTGGTTTAGGGCTTACTGCTTTCGGTGTAGGGTTTTATGGTTTAGGGGTTAGTGTTGAGGGTTTTGGTCTTAAGTTTAAGGCTTTAAGGTTTAGGGTTGAAGGTTTAGGGTTTTGTGTTTAAGGATTAGGGTTTACGGTTCACGGTTTAGGGTTTATTTTTTAGAGGTTATGGTTTAGGGTTAAGGGTATAGGGTATAGGATTTAGGGTTAAGGGTATAGGTTATTGGATTTAGGGTTTAGGGTACCGTTTAAAATTTAGGGTATAGTATTTTTGTTTAAGATTTAGAGTCTAGAATTTAAAGTTTATAATTTATAGGTTAGGGTGTTCGCTGAATTGTTGTTTGTTTATGGTTTAGGATTTATGGTTTAAGGTTTAGGATTTGGGGTTAGGTTTAGGTTTTTAGGTATAGGTTTAGGGTTTATGGTTCAAGGTTTAAAATTTAGAGTTTAGGGTTCAGGGTCTAGGGCTTAAGATTCAGGGTTCTAGGATCAATGTGTAGGGTATTGGTTTTGGGTTAGGGTTTAGGGTTTAGTGTGTAGGGTTTAGTGTTTATCATTTAGGGTTAAGGTTTTAGGGTTCAGGGATTAGGGGTTAGGGTTTACAGTTTGGGATTTAGAGTTTAATGTTCAGGATTAAGAGTTTATTTTTAGGGATCAACATTTTGGGTTAAGGGTTTCGGTATTAGGGTTTTGGTTTAGGGTTAAGGGTATAAGGCCTAGGATTCAGGGTTCTAGGATCAATGTATAGGGTTTGTGTTTTCAGGTTAAGAGTTTATCATTTAGGGTTGAGGTTTTAGTTTTTATGGTAAATGGTTTTTGGTTTAGGGTTTAGGGTTTAGTGTGTAGTGTTAAGGGATTAGGATTTACGGTTTAGGGTTTGGGGTTTATTGTTTGGGGTTTTTAGGCTTAATTTTTAGTCCTTAATGTTTAGGGTCTGGCCTTGAGGGTTGAGAGTTTAGGGTTTATGGTATGGATTTAGGATTATAAGTAAAAGGGTTTAGGATTTATTGTTTAGGTTTTGGGTTTAGGGTTTAGGATTTAGGGTTTATGGTTTTGGGTTTATTATTTAGGGGTTATGGTTTAGGGTTAAGGGTATAGAGTATAAGATTTAGGGTTTAGGATACCGTTTAAAACTTAGGGTCTAGGATTTTGGATTTTGATTCTAGAATTTAAAGTTGAGGGTTTAGGGGTTTGGGTGTTAGCCTAATTGTTTAGTGTTTTTTGTTTAGGATTCTTGGTTTAATGTTTACTATTTGGGGTTTACGTTTAGGTTTTTAAGTATAGGTTTATGATTTATGGTTTAAGAATTAGGATTTAAAGTTTTGGGTTCACGGTCTAGAGCTTAGGATTCAGGGTTCGAGGATCAAGGTGTAGGGTGTTGGATTTTAGGCTTAGTGTTTATCATTTACGGTTTAAGGTTTATGTTTTTTGTTTAAGGTTTGGGTTTAGGGTTTACTGTGTACGGTTTATGGTTAATGGTTTAAGGTTAGGTTTTAGGTTTTGGGGTTTACGGTTGGTTAGAGTGGTTTAGGATTTGGGGTTTCCGGTATGGGTTTAGGATTTAAAGTTTGGGGTTTAGGGTTTTAGGGTTTACGGTTGTTTAGGTTGGTTTAGGGTTTGGCCTTGAGGGTTGAATGTTTAGTTTTAGGGTTGTTTAGGGTTTGAGGTTTAGGGCTTTGGATTTATGTTTTGGGGTTCAGGGCTTAGAGTTTAGGATTTAGAATTTGGGTTTTAGGGTTTGGGTTTAATGTTCAATGTTCGGGATAAAGGGATAATTTTTTGGGATAAACGTTTAGGGCTTAGGGGTTTACAGTTGTTTAGGGTGGTTTAGGGTTTAGGTTTAGGGTTTAAGGTTTACGATTTAGGGCTTAGGGTTTTGGGTTAAGGGTTTAAAGATTTAGGGTTTAGGGCTTAGTTATTAGAGTTTTGGATTTAAGGTATAACATTTAAGGTTTAAAGTTTGGGGTTTGTTTTTATGGTTTAAGGTTTGGAGTTTAGTGTTTAGAGGTTAGGTTTTAGGATTTAAGGTTTAGGGTTTTGGGTTTAGCTTTTAGGGTTTTAGGGTTTAGGCTTTAAGGCTTGGGGTGTAGGGTTTAGGGTTTAGTGATTAATGTTTCAGTTTTAGAAATTAGTCTTTAAGGTGTAGGATTTTTGGTTTAAGGTATAGAGTTTAGGATTTGGGGTTTAGGGTTTATGATTTTGGGTTTTGGGTTAACGGTTTTCAGTGTAGGGTTTGTATTTTAGGGGTTATTGTTTAGGGTTTCGGTCTTAAGGTTTAGGCTTTAAGGTTTAGAATTGAAGGTTTAGGGTTTATTGTTTAGGGATTAGGGTTTATGGTTTAGGGTATGGGGTTTATTGTTTAGAGGTTATGGTTTAGGGTTAAGGGTATAGAGCCTAGGATTCAGAGTTCTAGGATCAATGTGTAAGGTTTGGGTTTTCAGGTTAAGAGTTTATCATTTAGGGTTAAGGTTTTAGTTTCTAGGGTTAATGGTTTTTGGTTTAAGGTTTAGTTTTTTGTCCTTAAGGTTTAGGGTTTTGCCTTGAGGGTTAAGTCTTTAGGGTTTACGGTATGGGTTAAGGGTTTAGAAGTTAGTGTTCAAGAGTAAGTGTTTATTTTCTAGGGTTTAATGTTTTGGGTTTAGGGTTTAGAATTTTGGGGTTAGGATTTTTGGTTTTGGGTTTACGGCTTTGGGTGTGGGGTTTTATGGTTTAGGGGTTAGTGTTTAGGGTTTCGTTCTTAAGGTTTAGGCTTTTAGGTTTAGGGTTGAAGGTTTAGGATTTAGTGTTTAGGGATTAGGGTTTATGGTTTAGGGTTTGGGGTATATTGTTTAGGGTTATAGTTATTGGGATTAACATTTAGGGTTTAGAGGTTTAGGATTGTTAAGGTGCTTTAGGGTTTAGTGGTTTAGGTTTAGTGTTTAAGGATTTATTTTTATGGTTTAAGGTTTGGGGTTTAGGGTTTAGAGGTTAGGGTTTAAGATTTAGGGTTTAGCTTTTAGGGTTTTAAGGTTTAGGCTTTAAGGCTTAAGGTGTAGGGTTTAGGGTTTAGGGTTTAGTATGTAGGGTTGAGGATTTATGGTTTAGGGTTTGGTATGTAGGGTTTAGGATTTATGGTTTAGGGTTTAGTATTTGGAGTTTCCGGTATGGGTTTAGGGTTTTAGAGTTTAGGATTGAGGGTTTAAAGTTTAGGGTTTAGGGTTTTAGGGTTTACGGTTGTTTAGGTTGGTTTAGGGTTTTGCCTTGACGGTTGAGTGTTTAGTGTTTAGGGTTTAAAGTGTGTGTTTTAGGGTTTAGAGTTTAGTGTTCAAGATTAAGTGTTTATTTTTTTGGGTTTTATATTTTGGGTTTAGGGTTTTGGGTTTAGGGCTTAGGGTTTCAGTTTTAGGGTTTGGAGTTTAGGGATAGGGTTTAAGTTTTAGGGTTCAGGGATTAGACGTTAGGGTTTAGAGTTTGGGGTTTAGGATTTAGGGGTTAGCATTTAGTTATTAGAGTTTAGAGTTTAGGACATAGTTTTAGGGTTTATGGTATAGGATTTTGTTTTTGGGGTTTAGTGTTTAGTTATTAGAGTTTAGGGTTTAGGGTATAATGTTTAAGGTTTAAATTTTGGGGTGTATTATTGATTGTTTAAGATTTTGGGTTTAGGGTTAACGGTTTAGGGTATTGGGGTTTAGGTATTAGGGCTTACGGTTTAGGGCTTAGTTTTTAAGGTTTATGGTTGTTAAGAGCATTTTAGGATTTATGGTTTAGGTTTTAGTTTTTAGTCCTTAAGGTTTAGGGTTTGGACTTCTGGGTTGAGAGTTTAAAGTTTACTGTATGGGTTTAGGATTTAGCGTTTAGGTTTGAGGGTTTAAGGTTTGGGGTTTAAGGTTTTAGAGTTTACAGATGTTTAGGGTGGCTTAGGGGTTGGCCTTGAGGATTGAGTGTTTAGTGTTTAGGGTTTAAAGTTAGTGTTTTCGGGTTTATGTTTTTGGTTTAGGGTTTAGAGTTTAGTGTTCAAGCTTAAGTGTTTATTTTTTAGGGTTTAATGTTTTGGGTGTAGGGTTTGGAGGTTAGGGCTAAGGGTTTAAGTTTTAAGGTTCAGGGATTAGAGGTTAGGGTTTAGAGTTTGGGGTTTAGGATTTACAGGTTAGAGTTTAATGTTCAAGATTAAGAGTTTATTTTTTGGGATCAACGTTTTGGGCTTAGATTTGTTTATGGTATAGGATTTAGTTTTTGGGGTTTAGCATTTAGTTATTAGAGTTTAGGGTTTAGGGTATTACGTTTAAGGTTTAATGTTTGGGGTTTATTATTTATGGTTTAAGATTTAGGGTTTAGGGGTTAGGGTTTAGGGTTTAGGGGTTAGTGTTTAGGGTTTAGGGTTTTGGGCTTAGTTTTAGCGATTATGGTATAAGATTTAGTTTTTGGGGTTTAGCGTTTAGTTAATAAAGTTTAGGGTTTAGGGTATTATGTTTCAGGTTTAATGTTTGGGGTTTATTATTTATGGTTTAAGATTTAGGGTTTAGCGTTTAGGGTATAGGGTTTAAGGTTTGGGGTTTAGGGTTTTTTTGTTGACGGTTGTTTAGGGTGGTTCAGGTTTTTGCCTTGAGGGTTGAGTGTTTAGTGTTTACGGTTTCAAGTTTGTGTTTTAGGGTTTATGTTTTGGGTTAAGGGTTTAGAAGTAAGTGTTCAAGAGTAAGTGTTTATTTTCTAGGGTTTAATGTTTTGGGTTTAGGGTTTAGAATTTTGGGTTTAGGATTTTTGGTTTTGGGTTTAAGGCTTTGGGTGTGGGGTTTTATGGTTTAGGGGTTAGTGTTTAGTGTTTTGTTCTTAAGGTTTAGGCTTTAAGGTTTAGGGTTGAAGGTTTAGGATTTAGTGTTTAGGGATTAGGGTTTATGGTTTAGGGTTTGGGGTATATTGTTTAGGGGTTATAGTTATTTGGATTAACATTTAAGGTTTAGGGGTTTAGGATTGTTAAAGTGCTTTAGGGTTTAGTGGTTTAGGTTTAGTGTTTAAGGGTTTATTTTTATGGTTAAAGGTTTGGGGTTTAGGGTTTAGAAGTTAGGGTTTAAGATTTAGGGTTTAGAAGTTAGGGTTTAAGATTTAGGGTTTAGCTTTTAGGGTTTTAAGGTTTAGGCTTTAAGGCTTAAGGTGTAGGGTTTATGGTTTAGGGTTTAGGGTTTAGTATGTAGGGTTGAGGATTTATGGTTTAGGGTTTGGTATGTAAGGTTTAGGATTTATGGTTTAGGGTTTAGTATTTGGAGTTTCCTTTATGGGTTTAGGGTTTTAGAGTTTAGGATTGAAGGTTTAAAGTTTAGGGTTTAGGGTTTTAGGGTTTATGGTTGTTTTGGTTGGTTTAGGGTTTCGCCTTGACGGTTGAGTGTTTAGTGTTTAGGGTTGAAAGTGTGTATTTTAGGGTTTAGAGTTTAGTGTTCAAGATTAAGTGTTTATTTTTTTGGGTTTAATATTTTGGGTTTAGGGTTTTGGGTTTAGGGCTTAGGGTTTAAGTTTTAGGGTTTGGAGTTGAGGGCTTAGGGTTTAAGTTTTAGGGTTCAGGGATTAGAGGTTAGGGTTTAGAGTTTGGGGTTTAGGATTTAGGGGTTATCGTTTAGTTATTAGAGTTTAGGGTTTAGGACATAGTTTTAGGGTTTATGGTATAGGGTTTAGTTTTTGGGGTTTAGCGTTTAGTTATTAGAGTTGAGGGTTTAGGGTATAATGTTTAAGGTTTAAAGTTTGGGGTGTATTATTGATGGTTTAAGATTTTGGGTTTAGGGTTAACGGTTTAGGGTATTGGGGTTTAGGTATTAGGGCTTACGGTTTAGGGCTTAGTTTTTAAGGTTTATGGTTGTTAAGAGCATTTTAGGATTTATGGTTTAGGTTTTAGTTTTTAGTCCTTAAGGTTTAGGGTTTGGACTTCTGGGTTGAGAGTTTAGAGTTTACTGTATGGGTTTAGGATTTAGCGTTTAGGTTTGAGGGTTTAAGGTTTGGGGTTTAAGGTTTTAGAGTTTACGGATGTTTAGGGTGGCTTAGGGGTTGGCCTTGAGGATTGAGTGTTTAGTGTTTAGGGTTTAAAGTTAGTGTTTTCGGGTTTATGTTTTTGGTTTAGGGTTTAGAGTTTAGTGTTCAAGCTTAAGTGTTTATTTTTTAGGGTTTAATGTTTTGGGTGTAGGGTTTGGAGGTTGGGGCTTAGGGTTTAAGTTTTAAGGTTCAGGGATTAGAGGTTAGGGTTTAGAGTTTGGGGTTTAGGATTTACAGGTTAGAGTTTAATGTTCAGGATTAAGAGTTTATTTTTTGGGATCAACGTTTTGGGCTTAGATTTGTTTATGGTATAGGATTTAGTTTTTGGGGTTTAGCTTTTAGTTATTAGAGTTTAGGGTTTAGGGTATTACGTTTAAGGTTTAATGTTTGGGGTTTATTATTTATGGTTTAAGATTTAGGGTTTAGGGTTTAGGGGTTAGTATTTAGGGTTTAGGGTTTTGGGCATAGTTTTAGTATTTATGGTATAAGATTTAGTTTTTGGGGTTTAGCGTCTAGTTAATAGAGTTTAGGGTTTAGCGTATTACGTTTAAGGTTTAATGTTTGGGGTTTATTATTTATGGTATAAGATTTAGGGTTTAGCGTTTAGGGTATAGGGTTTAAGGTTTGGGGTTTAGGATTTTTGGGTTAACGGATGTTTAGGGTGGTTTAGGTTTTTGCCTTGAGGGTTGAGTGTTTAGTGTTTAGGGTTTCAAGTTTGTGTTTTATGGTTTATGTTTTGGGTTAAGGTTTTAGAAGTTAGTGTTCCAGAGTAAGTGTTTATTTTCTAGGGTTTAATGTTTTGGGTTTAGGGTTTAGAATTTTGGGTTTAGGATTTTTGGTTTTGGGCTTACGGCTTTGGGTGTGGGGTTTTATGATTTAGGGGTTAGTGTTTAAGGATTCGTTCTTAAGGTTTAGGCTTTAAGGTTTAGGGTTGAAGGTTTAGGATTTAGTGTTTAGGGATTAGGGTTTATGGTTTAGGGTTTGGGGTATATTGTTTAGGGGTTATAGTTATTGGGATTAACATTTAGGGTTTAGGGGTTTAGGATTGTTAAGGTGCTTTAGGGTTTAGTGGTTTAGGTTTAGTGTTTAAGGGTTTATTTTTATGGTTTAAGGTTTGGGGTTTAGGGTTTAGAAGTTAGGGTTTAAGATTTAGGGTTTTAGGGTTTAGGCTTTAAGGCTTAAGGTGTTGGGTTTATGGTTTAGGGTTTAGGGTTTAGTATGTAGGGTTGAGGATTTAGGGTTTAGGGTTTGGTATGTAGGGTTTAGGATTTATGGTTTAGGGTTTAGGGTTTAGGATTTAGGGGTTCGCATTTAGTTATTAGAGTTTAGGGTTTAGGATATAGTTTTAGGGTTTATGGTATAGGATTTAGTTTTTGGGGTTTAGCGTTTAGTTATTAGAGTTTAGGGTTTAGGGTATAATGTTTAAGGTTTAAAGTTTGGGGTATATTATTGATGGTTTAAGATTTTTGGTTTAGGGTTAACAGTTTAGGGTATTGGGGTTTAGGTATTAGGGCTTAGGGTTTAGGGCTTAGTTTTTAAGGTTTATGGTTGCTAAGAGCATTTTAGGATTTATGGTTTAGGTTTTAGTTTTTAGTCCTTAAGGTTTAGTGTTTGGACTTCTAGGTTCAGAGTTTAAAGTTTACTGTATGGGTTTAGGATTTAGCGTTTAGGGTTGAGGGTTTAGGGTTTTAGAGTTTACGGATGTTTAGGGTGCCTTAGGGGTTGGCCTTGAGGATTGAGTGTTTAGTGTTTAGGGTTTAAATTTAGTGTTTTCGGGTTTATGTTTTTGGGTTAGGGTTTAGAGTTTAGTGTTCAAGATTAAGTGTTTATTTTTTAGGGTTTAATGTTTTGGGTGTATGGTTTGCAGTTTAGGGCTTAGGGTTTAAGTTTTAGGGTTCAGGGATTAGAGGTTAGGGTTTAGAGTTTGGGGTTTAGGATCTACGGGTTAGAGTTTAATGCTTAGGATTAAGAGTTGATTTTTTGGAATCAACGTTTTGGGTTAAGGGTTTTGGGCTTAGTTTTAGTGTTTATGGTATAGGATTTTGTTTTTGGGGTTTAGCGTTTAGTTATTAGAGTTTAGGGTTGAGGGTATTACGTTTAAGGTTTAATGTTTGGGGTTTATTATTTATGGTTTAAGATTTAGGGTTTAGCGTTTAGGGTATATGGTTTAAGGTTTGGGGTTTAGGGTTTTTGGGTTTACGGTTGTTTAGGGTGGTTTAGGTTTTTGCCTTGAGGGTTGAGTGTTTAGTGTTTAGGGTTTCAAGTTTGTGTTGTTAGGGTTTATGTTTTGGGTTTGGGGTTTATGGTTTAGGGTTTCAGTTTAAGGTTTAGATTTTAATAGTTCAAGATTAAGGGTTTATTATTTTGGGGATATTTTGTTTTGGGTTTATGGTTTGAGGTTTCGGAATTTTGATTTATGTTTTAGGGTTCAGGGCTTTGAGTTTAGGATTTAGAGTTTAGGTTTTAGGGCTTGGGTTTAATGTTCAATGTTGACGATAAAGGGATAATTTTTTAGGATAAACATTTAGGGTTTAGGATTTTTTAGGGTGGTTTAGGGTATAGGGGTTTAGGATTGTTAGGGTGCTTTACGGTTTAGTGGTTTAGGTTTAGGGTTTAGGTTTTGATTTTAATAGTTCAACATTATGGGTTTATTATTTAGGGTTTATTTTGTTTAGTGTTTAGGGTTTGGTGTTTAGGGCTTTGGATTTATGTTTTAGGGTTCATGCCTTTGAATTTAGGATTTAGAGTTTTGGTTTTAGGTTTTGGGTTTAATGTTCAATTTTCACGATAAAAGGTTAAACGTTTGGAGTGTAGGGGTTTAGGATTTTAAGGGTGGTTTAGGGCTTACTGCTTTCGGTGTAGGGTTTTATGGTTTAGGGGTTAGTGTTGAGGGTTTTGGTCTTAAGTTTAAGGCTTTAAGGTTTAGGGTTGAAGGTTTAGGGTTTTGTGTTTAAGGATTAGGGTTTACGGTTCAGGGTTTAGGGTTTATTTTTTAGAGGTTATGGTTTAGGGTTAAGGGTATAGGGTATAGGATTTAGGGTTAAGGGTATAGGTTATTGGATTTAGGGTTTAGGGTACCGTTTAAAATTTAGGGTATAGTATTTTTGTTTAAGATTTAGAGTCTAGAATTTAAAGTTTATAATTTATGGGTTAGGGTGTTCGCTGAATTGTTGTTTGTTTATGGTTTAGGATTTATGGTTTAAGGTTTAGGATTTGGGGTTAGGTTTAGGTTTTTAGGTATAGGTTTAGGGTTTATGGTTCAAGGTTTAAAATTTAGAGTTTAGGGTTCAGGGTCTAGGGCTTAAGATTCAGGGTTCTAGGATCAATGTGTAGGGTATTGGTTTTGGGTTAGGGTTTAGGGTTTAGTGTGTAGGGTTTAGTGTTTATCATTTAGGGTTAAGGTTTTATTTTTTAAGGTTATTGGTTTTTGGTTTAGGGTTTAGGGTTTAGTGTGTATGGTTTAGTGTTTAGGGTTTAAGGTTTGCGGTTTAGGGTTTTGGGGTATAGGGTTGTTAAGGGTGGGCGAGGGTTAAGGGTTTGGGGTTTACGGCATGGGTTTAGGATTACATGTAAAGGTTTTTAGGGTTGACGGTTTAGGTTTTGGGTTTAGGATTTAGGATTTAGGGTTTAGGGTTTAGGGGTAGTGTTTAGTGTATTGTTCTTAGGGTTTAGGGTTGAAGGCTTAGGGTTTAGTATTCGGGGATTAGGGTTTATGGTTTAGGGTTTGGGTTTATTGTTTAAGGGTTATGGTTTAGGGTTAAGGGTATATAGGGTATAGGATTTAGGGTTTAGGGTATTGTTTAAAACTCAAGGTCTAGGATTTATGATTAAATGATTTTGATTCTAGAATTTAAAGTTTAGGGTTTATGGTTTAGGATTTAGGGGTTAGGATTTATGGTTTAGGGTTTAGGGGTTAGGGTTTTCACTTAATTGTTTAGTGTTTTTTGCTTAGGATTCATGGTTTAATGTTTAGTATTTGGGGTTTGCGTTTAGGTTTTTAAATGTAGGTTTAGGATTTATGGTTTAAGGTTTAGGATTTTGAGTTTAGGGTTCAGGGTCTAGGGTTTAGGATTCAAGGTTCTAGGATCAAGGTGTAGGGTTTTGGGTTTTAGGTTTAGTGTTTAGCATTTACGGTTAAGGTTTTAGTTATTAGGGTTAATGTTTTTCTGTTCAGGGTTTAGGGTTTAGTGTGTAGGGTTTATGGTTTATGGTTTAATGTTAGGGTTTAGGTTTTGGGGTTTACGGTTGTTTAGAGTGGTTTTGGATTTATGGTTTAGGGTTTAGTTTTTAGTCCTTAAGGTTTACGGTTTGGCCTTGAGGGTTGAGGGTTTAGGGTTTACGATATGGGTTTAGGATTTAGTTTTTAGGGTTGAGGGTTTAAGGTTTTGGGTTTAGGGTTTTAAGGTTTACGGTTGTTTAGGGTGGTTTAGGGTTTGGCCTTGAGGGCTGAGTGTTTAGTGTTTTGGGTTTAAAGTTTGTGTTTTAGGGTCTATGTTTTGGCTTTAGGGTTTAGAGTTTAGTGTTCAAGATTAAGTGTTTATTTTTAGGGTTTAATGTTTTGAGTTTAGGGTTTGGGGTTTAGGGCTTACAGTTTGGGATTTAGAGTTTAATGTTCAGGATTAAGAGTTTATTTTTAGGGATCAACATTTTGGGTTAAGGGTTTCGGTATTAGGGTTTTGGTTTAGGGTTAAGGGTATAAGGCCTAGGGTTTTAGGGTTTTGGTTCAGGGTTCTAGGATCAATGTATAGGGTTTGTGTTTTCAGGTTAAGAGTTTATCATTTAGGGTTGAGGTTTTAGTTTTTATGGTAAATGGTTTTTGGTTTAGGGTTTAGGGTTTAGTGTGTAGTGTTAAGGGATTAGGGTTTACGGTTTAGGGTTTGGGGTTTATTGTTTGGGGTTTTTAGGCTTAGTTTTTAGTCCTTAATGTTTAGGGTCTGGCCTTGAGGGTTGAGAGTTTAGGGTTTACGGTATGGATTTAGGATTATAAGTAAAAGGGTTTAGGATTTATGGTTTAGGTTTTGGGTTTAGGGTTTAGGATGTAGGGTTTATGGTTTTGGGTTTATTATTTAGGGGTTATGGTTTAGGGTTAAGGGTATAGAGTATAAGATTTAGGGTTCAGGATACCGTTTAAAACTTAGGGTTTAGGGGTTTGGGTATTAGCCTAATTGTTTAGTGTTTTTTGTTTAGGATTCTTGGTTTAATGTTTACTATTTGGGGTTTACGTTTAGGTTTTTAAGTATAGGTTTATGATTTATGGTTTAAGAATTAGGATTTAAAGTTTTGGGTTCACGGTCTAGAGCTTAGGATTCAGGGTTCGAGGATCAAGGTGTAGGGTGTTGGATTTTAGGCTTAGTGTTTATCATTTACGGTTTAAGGTTTATGTTTTTTGTTTAAGGTTTGGATTTAGGGTTTACTGTGTACGGTTTATGGTTAATGGTTTAAGGTTAGGTTTTAGGTTTTGGGGTTTACGGTTGGTTAGAGTGGTTTAGGATTTGGGGTTTCCGGTATGGGTTTAGGATTTAAAGTTTGGGGTTTAGGGTTTTAGGGTTTACGGTTATTTAGGTTGGTTTAGGGTTTGGCCTTGAGGGTTGAGTGTTTAGTTTTTGGGTTGTTTAGGGTTTGAGGTTTAGGGCTTTGGATTTATGTTTTGGGGTTCAGGGCTTAGAGTTTAGGATTTAGAATTTGGGTTTTAGGGTTTGGGTTTAATGTTCAATGTTCGGGATAAAGGGATAATTTTTTGGGATAAACGTTTAGGGCTTAGGGGTTTACAGTTGTTTAGGGTGGTTTAGGGTTTAGGTTTAGGGTTTAAGGTTTACGATTTAGGGCTTAGGGTTTTGGGTTAAGGGTTTAAAGATTTAGGGTTTAGGGCTTAGTTATTAGAGTTTTGGATTTAAGGTATAACATTTAAGGTTTAAAGTTTGGGGTTTGTTTTTATGGTTTAAGGTTTTGAGTTTAGTGTTTAGAGGTTAGGGTTTAGGATTTAAGGTTTAGGGTTTTGGGTTTAGCTTTTAGGGTTTTAGGGTTTAGGCTTTAAGGCTTGGGGTGTAGGGTTTAGGGTTTAGTGATTAATGTTTCAGTTTTAGAAATTAGTCTTTAAGGTGTAGGATTTTTGGTTTAAGGTATACAGTTTAGGATTTGGGGTTTAGGGTTTATGATTTTGGGTTTTGGGTTAACAGTTTTCGGTGTAGGGTTTGTGTTTTAGGGGTTATTGTTTAGGGTTTCGGTCTTAAAGTTTAGGCTTTAAGGTTTATAATTGAAGGTTTAGGGTTTATTGTTTAGGGATTAGGGTTTACGGTTTAGGGTATGGGGTTTATTGTTTAGAGGTTATGGTTTAGGGTTAAGGGTATAAGGCCTAGGATTCAGAGTTCTAGGATCAATGTGTAAGGTTTGGGTTTTCAGATTAAGAGTTTATCATTTAGGGTTAAGGTTTTAGTTTCTAGGGTTAATGGTTTTTGGTTTAAGGTTTAGTTTTTTGTCCTTAAGGTTTAGGGTTTTGCCTTGAGGGTTAAGTCTTTAAGGTTTACGGTATGGGTTAAGGGTTTAGAAGTTAGTGTTCAAGAGTAAGTGTTTATTTTCTAGGGTTTAATTTTTTGGGTTTAGGGTTTAGAATTTTGGGGTTAGGATTTTTGGTTTTGGGTTTACGGCTTTGGGTGTGGGGTTTTATGGTTTAGGGGTTAGTGTTTAGGGTTTCGTTCTTAAGGTTTAGGCTTTAAGGTTTAGGGTTGAAGGTTTAGCATTTAGTGTTTAGGGATTAGGGTTTATGGTTTAGGGTTTGGGGTATATTGTTTAGGGGTTATAGTTATTGGGATTAACATTTAGGGTTTAGAGGTTTAGGATTGTTAAGGTGCTTTAGGGTTTAGTGGTTTAGGTTTAGTGTTTAAGGGTTTATTTTTATGGTTTAAGGTTTGGGGTTTAGGGTTTAGAGGTTAGGGTTTAAGATTTAGGGTTTAGCTTTTAGGGTTTTAAGGTTTAGGCTTTAAGGCTTAAGGTGTAGGGTTTAGGGTTTAGTATATAGGGTTGAGGATTTATGGTTTAGGGTTTGGTATGTAGGGTTTAGGATTTATGGTTTAGGGTTTAGTATTTGGAGTTTCCGGTATGTGTTTAGGGTTTTAGAGTTTAGGATTGAGGGTTTAAAGTTTAGGGTTTAGGGTTTTAGGGTTTATGGTTGTTTAGGTTGGTTTAGGGTTTTGCCTTGACGGTTGAGTGTTTAGTGTTTAGGGTTTAAAGTGTGTGTTTTAGGGTTTAGAGTTTAGTGTTCAAGATTAAGTGTTTATTTTTTTGGGTTTAATATTTTGGGTTTAGGGTTTTGGGTTTAGGGCTTAGGGTTTCAGTTTTAGGGTTTAGAGTTTAGTGTTCAAGATTAAGTGTTTATTTTTTTGGGTTTAATATTTTGGGTTTAGGGTTTTGGGTTTAGGGCTTAGGGTTTCAGTTTTAGGGTTTGGAGTTTAGGGATAGGGTTTAAGTTTTAGGGTTCAGGGATTAGACGTTAGGGTTTAGAGTTTGGGGTTTAGGATTTAGGGGTTAGCATTTAATTATTAGAGTTTAGGGTTTAGGACATAGTTTTAGGGTTTATGGTATGGGATTTTGTTTTTGGGCTTTAGTGTTTAGTTATTAGAGTTTAGGGTTTAGGGTATAATGTTTAAGGTTTAACTTTTGGGGTGTATTATTGATGGTTTAAGATTTTTGGTTTAGGGTTAACGGTTTAGGGTATTGGGGTTTAGGTATTAGGGCTTAGGATTTAGCGCTTAGTTTTTAAGGTTTATGGTTGTTAAGAGCATTTTAGGATTTATGGTTTAGGTTTTAGTTTTTAGTCCTTAAGGTTTAGGGTTTGCACTTTTGGGTTGAGAGTTTAGAGTTTACTGTATGGGTTTAGGATTTAGCGTTTAGGGTTGAGGGTTTAAGGTTTGGGGTTTAGGGTTTAAGAGTTTACGGTTGTTTAGGGTGGCTTAGGGGTTGGCCTTAAGGATTGAGTGTTTAGTGTTTAGGGTTTAAAGTTAGTGTTTTCGGGTTTATGTTTTTGGTTTAGGGTTTAGAGTTTAATGTTCAAGATTAAGTGTTTATTTTTTAGGGTTTAATGTTTTGGGTGTAGGGTTTGGAGGTTAGGGCTTAGGGTTTAAGTTTTAGGGTTCAGGGATTAGAGGTTAGGGTTTAGAGTTTGGGGTTTAGGATTTACGGGTTAGAATTTAATGTTCAGGATTAAGAGTTTATTTTTTGGGCTCAACGTGTTGGGTTTAGGGTTTTGGGCTTAGATTTGTTTATGGTATAGGATTTAGTTTTTGGGGTTTAGCATTTAGTTATTAGAGTTTAGGGTTTAGGGTATTACGTTTAAGGTTTAATGTTTGGGGTTTATTATTAATGGTTTAAGATTTAGGGTTTAGGGGTTAGGGTTTAGGGTTTAGGGGTTAGTGTTTAGGGTTTAGGGTTTTGGGCTTAGTTTTAGTGTTTATGGTATAAGATTTATTTTTTGGGGTTTAGCGTTTAGTTAATAGAGTTTAGGGTTTAGGGTATTATGTTTAAGGTTTAATGTTTGGGGTTTATTATTTATGGTTTAAGATTTAGGGTTTAGCGTTTAGGGTATAGGGTTTAAGGTTTGGGCTTTAGGGTTTTTGGGTTGACGGTTGTTTAGGGTGGTTTAGGTTTTTGCCTTGAGGGTTGAGTGTTTAGTGTTTAGTGTTTCAAGTTTGTGTTTTAGGGTTTATGTTTTGGGTTAAGAGTTTAGAAGTAAGTGTTCAAGAGTAAGTGTTTATTTTCTAGGGTTTAATGTTTTGGGTTTAGGGTTTAGAATTTTGGGTTTAGGATTTTTGGTTTTGGGTTTACGGCTTTGGGTGTGGGGTTTTATGGTTTAGGGGTTAATGTTTAGTGTTTCGTTCTTAAGGGTTAGGCTTTAAGGTTTAGGGTTGAAGGTTTAGGATTTAGTGTTTAGGGATTAGGGTTTATGGTTTAGGGTTTGGGGTATATTGTTTAGGGGTTATAGTTATTTGGATTAACATTTAAGGTTTAGGGGTTTAGGATTGTTAAGGTGCTTTAGGGTTTAGTGGTTTAGGTTTAGTGTTTAAGGGTTTATTTTTATGGTTAAAGGTTTGGGGTTTAGGGTTTAGAAGTTAGGGTTTAAGATTTAGGGTTTAGAAGTTAGGGTTTAAGATTTAGGGTTTAGCTTTTAGGGTTTTAAGGTTTAGGCTTTAAGGCTTAAGGTGTAGGGTTTATGGTTTAGGGTTTAGGGTTTAGTATGTAGGGTTGAGGATTTATGGTTTAGGGTTTGGTATATAGGGTTTAGGATTTATGGTTTAGGGTTTAGTATTTGGAGTTTCCTTTATGGGTTTAGGGTTTTAGAGTTTAAGATTGAGGGTTTAAAGTTTAGGGTTTAGGGTTTTAGGGTTTATGGTTGTTTAGGTTGGTTTATGGTTTCGCCTTGACAGTTGAGTGTTTAGTGTTTATGGTTGAAAGTGTGTATTTTAGGGTTTCGAGTTTTAGTGTTCAAGATGAAGTGTTTATTTTTTTGGGTTTAATATTTTGGGTTTAGGGTTTTGGGTTTAGGGCTTAGGGTTTAAGTTTTAGGGTTTGGAGTTTAGGGCATAGGGTTTAAGTTTTAGGGTTCAGGGATTAGAGGTTAGGGTTTAGAGTTTGGGGTTTAGGATTTAGGGGTTATCGTTTAGTTATTAGAGTTTAGGGTTTAGGACATAGTTTTAGGGTTTATGGTATAGGGTTTAGTTTTTGGGGTTTAGCGTTTAGTTATTAGAGTTTAGGGTTTAGTGTATTACGTTTAAGGTTTAATGTTTGGTGTTTATTATTTATGGTTTAAGATTTAGGGTTTAGCATTTAGGGTGTATGGTTTAGTTTTAGGGTTTATGGTATTGGATTTAGTTTTTGGGGTTTAGCGTTTAGTTCTTAGAGTTTAGCGGTTAGGGTATAATGTTTAAGGTTTAAAGTTTGGGGTGTATTATTGATGGTTTAAGATTTTGGGTTTAGGGTTAACGGTTTAGGGTATTGGGGTTTAGGTATTAGGGCTTACGGTTTAGGGCTTACGGTTTAGGGCTTAGTTTTTAAGGTTTATGGTTGTTAAGAGCATTTTAGGATTTATGGTTTAGGTTTTAGTTTTTAGTCCTTAAGGTTTAGGGTTTGGACTTCTGGGTTGAGAGTTTAGAGTTTACTGTATGGGTTTAGGATTTAGCGTTTAGGTTTGAGGGTTTAAGGTTTGGGGTTTAAGGTTTTAGAGTTTACGGATGTTTAGGGTGGCTTAGGGGTTGGCCTTGAGGATTGAGTGTTTAGTGTTTAGGGTTTAAAGTTAGTGTTTTCGGGTTTATGTTTTTGGTTTAGGGTTTAGAGTTTAGTGTTCAAGCTTAGGTGTTTATTTTTTAGGGTTTAATGTTTTGGGTGTAGGGTTTGGAGGTTAGGGCTTAGGGTTTAAGTTTTAGGGTTCAGGGATTAGAGGTTAGGGTTTAGAGTTTGGGGTTTAGGATTTACGGGTTAGAGTTTAATGTTCAGGATTAAGAGTTTATTTTTTGGGATCAACGTTTTGGGCTTAGATTTGTTGATGGTATAGGATTTAGTTTTTGGGGTTTAGCTTTTAGTTATTAGAGTTTAGGGTTTAGGGTATTACGTTTAAGGTTTAATGTTTGGGGTTTATTATTTATGGTTTAGGATTTAGGGTTTAGGGTTTAGGGGTTAGTGTTTAGGGTTTAGGGTTTTGGGCATAGTTTTAGTATTTATGGTATAAGATTTAGTTTTTGGGGTTTAGCGTCTAGTTAATAGAGATTAGGGTTTAGCGTATTACGTTTAAGGTTTAATGTTTGGGGTTTATTATTTATGGTTTAAGATTTAGGGTTTAGCGTTTAGGGTATAGGGTTTAAGGTTTGGGGTTTAGGGTTTTTGGGTTAACGGTTGTTTAGGGTGGTTTAGGTTTTTGCCTTGAGGGGTGAGTGTTTAGTGTTTAGGGTTTCAAGTTTGTGTTTTATGGTTTATGTTTTGGGTTAAGGTTTTAGAAGTTAGTGTTCCAGAGTAAGTGTTTATTTTCTAGGGTTTAATGTTTTGGGTTTAGGGTTTATAATTTTGGGTTTAGAATTTTTGGTTTTGGGTTTACGGCTTTGGGTGTGGGGTTTTATGGTTTAGGGGTTAGTGTTTAGGGTTTTGTTCTTAAGGTTTAGGCTTTAAGGTTTAGGGTTGAAGGTTTAGGATTTAGTGTTTAGTGATTAGGGTTTAGGGTTGAAGTTAGTGTTCTAGAGTAAGTGTTTATTTTCTAGGGTTTAATGTTTTGGGTTTAGGGTTTAGAATTTTGGGTTTAGAATTTTTGGTTTTGGGTTTACGGCTTTGGGTGTGGGGTTTTATGGTTTAGGGGTTAGTGTTTAGGGTTTCGTTCTTAAGGTTTAGGGTTGAAGGTTTAGGATTTAGTGTTTAGGGATTAGGATTTATGGTTTAGGGTTTGGGGTATATTGTTTAGGGGTTATAGTTATTGGGATTAACATTTAGGGTTTAGGGGTTTAGGATTGTTAAGGTGCTTTAGGGTTTAGTGGTTTAGGTTTAGTGTTTAAGGGTTTATTTTTATGGTTTAAGGTTTAGGGTTTAGGGTTTAGAAGTTAGGGTTTAAGATTTAGGGATTTAGGGTTTAGGCTTTAAGGCTTAAGGTGTTGGGTTTATGGTTTAGGGTTTAGGGTTTAGTATGTAGGGTTGAGGATTTATGGTTTAGGGTTTGGTATGTAGGGTTTAGGATTTATGGTTTAGGGTTTAGTATTTGGAGTTTCCGATATGGATTTAGGGTTTTAGAGTTGAGGATTGAGGGTTTAAAGTTTAGGGTTTAGGGTTTTAGGGTTTATGGTTGTTTAGGTTGGTTTAGGGTTTTGCCTTGACGGTTGAGTGTTTAGTGTTTAGGGTTTAAAGTGTGTGTTTTAGGGTTTAGAGTTTAGTGTTCAAGATTAAGTGTTTATTTTTTTGGGTTTAATATTTTGGGTTTAGGGTTTTGGGTTTAGGGCTTAGGGTTTAAGTTTTAGGGTTCAGGGATTAGAGGTTAGGGTTTAGAGTTTGGGGATTAGGATTTAGGGGTTCGGCTTTAGTTATTAGAGTTTAGGGTTTAGGGCTTAGTTTTAGGGTTTATGGTATAGGATTTAGTTTTTGGGGTTTAGCGTTTAGTTATTAAAGTTTAGGGTTTAGGGTATAATGGTTAAGGTTTAAAGTTTGGGGTTTAGGGCTTAGGGTTTAAGTGTTAGGCTTTAGGGATTAGAGGTTAGGGTTTAGAGTTTGGGGTTTGGATTTAGGGGTTAGCGTTTAGTCATTAGAGTTTAGGGTTTAGGGCTTAGTTTTAGGGTTTATGGTATAGGATTTAGTTTTTGGGGTTTAGCATTTAGTTATTAGAGTTTAGGGTTTAGGGTATAATGTTTAAGGTTTAAAGTTTGGGGTTTATTATTGATGGTTTAAGATTTTGGGTTTAGGGTTAACGGTTTAGGGTATTGGGGTTTAGTTATTAGGGTTTAGGGTTTAGGGCTTAGTGTTTAAGGTTTATGGTTGTCAAGAGCATTTTAGAATTTATGGTTTAGGTTTTAGTTTCTAGTCCTTAAGGTTTAGGGTTTGGACTTCAGGGTTGAGAGTTTAGTGTTTACTGTATGGGTTTTGGATTTAGCGTTTAGGGTTGAGGGTTTAAGGTTTTAGGGTTCAAGGATTAGAGGTTAGGGTTTACAGTTTGGGGTTTAGGATTTACGGGTTAGAGTTTAATGTTTAGGATTAAGAGTTTATTTTTTGGGATCAACGTTTTGGGTTTAGGGTTTTGGGGTTAGTTTTAGTGTTTATGGTATAGGATTTAGTTTTTGGGGTTTAGCGTTTAGTTATTGGAGTTTAGGGTTTAGTATATTACGTTTAAGGTTTAATGTTTGGTGTTTATTATTTATGGTTTAAGATTTAGGGTTTAGGGTTTTGGGCTTAGTTTTACTGTTTATGGTAAAGGATTTAGTTTTTGGGGTTTAGCGTTTAGTTAATAGAGTTTATGGTTTAGGGTATTATGTTTAAGGTTAAATGTTTGGGGTTTATTATTTATGGTTTAAGATTTAGGGTTTAGCGTTTAGGGTATAGGGTTTAAGGTTTCGGGTTTAGGGTTTTTGGGTTTACGGTTGTTTAGGGTGGTTTTTAGGTTTTTGCCTTGAGGTTTGAGTGTTTAGTGTTGAGGGTTTCAAGTTTGTGTTTTAGGGTTTATGTTTTGGGTTAAGGGTTTAGAAGTTAGTGTTCAAGATTAAGTGTTTATTTTCTAGGGTTTAATGTTTTGGGTTTAGGGCTTTGGGTGTGGGGTTTTATGGTTTAGGGGTTTTATGGTTTAGGGGTTAGTGTTTAGGGTTTCGTTCTTAAGGTTTAGGCTTTAAGGTTTAGGGTGGAAGGTTTAGGATTTAGTGTTTAGGGTTGAAGGTTTAGGATTTAGTGTTTAGGGATTAGGGTTTACGGTTTAGGGTTTGGGGTATATTGTTTAGGGGTTATAGTTATTGGGATTAACATTGAGGGTTTAGGGGTTAGGATTGTTAAGATGCTTTAGGGTTTACTGATTTAGGGGTTTATTTTTATGGTTTAAGGTTTGGGGTTTAGGGTTTAGAGGTTAGGGTTTAAGATTTAGGGTTTATCTTTTAGTGTTTTTGGGTTTAGGCTTGAAGGCTTAAGGTGTGGGGTTTAGGGTTTAGGATTTAGGGTTTAGTATGTAGGGTTGAGGATTTATGGTTTAGGGTTTAGGATTTGGTATGTAGGGTTTAGGATTTATGTTTTAGGGTTTAGGATTTGGAGTTTCCGGTATGGGTTTAGGGTTTTAGAGTTTAGGATTGAGGGTTTAAAGTTTGGGGTTTAGGGTTTTAGGGTTTACGGTTATTTAGGTTGGTTTAGGGTTTAGGGTTTAAAGTGTGTGTTTTAGGGTTAAGATTTTAGTGTTCAAGATTAAGTGTTTATTTTTTTGGGTTTATTATTTTGGGTTTAGGGTTTTGGATTTAGGGTTTAAGGTTTAAGTTTTAGGGTTTGCGGTTTAGGGCTTAGGGTTTAAGTTTTAGGTATTAGGGATTAGATGTTAGGGTTTAGAGTTTGGGGTTTAGGATTTAGGGGTTAGCGTTTAGTTATTAGAGTTTAGGGTTTAGGGCTTAGTTTTAGGGTTTATGGTATAGGATTTAGTTTTTGGGGTTTAGCGTTTAGTTATTAGAGTTTAGGGTTTAGGGTATAATGTTTAACGTTTAAAGTTTGGGGTGTATTATTGATGGTTTAAGATTTTGGGTTTCTGGTTAACGATTTAGAGTTTGGACTTCAGGGTTGAGAGTTTAGAGTTTACTGTATGAGTTTAGGATTTAGCGTTTAGGGTTGAGGGTTTAAGGTTTGTGGTTGATGGTTTTAGAGTTTACGGTTGTTTAGGGTGGCTTATGGGTTGGGCTTGAGGATTGAGTGTTTAGTGTTTAGGGTTTAAAGTTAGTGTTTTCGGGTTTATGTTTTTGGGTTAGGGTTTAGAGTTTAGTGTTGAAGATTAAGTGTTTATTTTTTAGGGTTTAATGTTTTAGGTGTAGGGTTTGGAGTTTAGGGCTGAGGGTTTAAGTTTTAGGGTTCAAGGATTAGAGGTTAGGGTTTAGAGTTTGGGGTTTAGGATTTACGGGTTAGAGTTTAGGGTTTAGGGCTTAGTTTTAGGGTTTATGGTATAGGATTTAGTTTTTGGGGTTTAGCGTTTAGTTATTAGAGTTTAGGGTTTAGGGTATAATGTTTAAGGTTTAAAGTTTTGGGTTTATTATTTTGGGTTTAGGGTTAATGGTTTAGGGTATTGGGGTTTAGTTATTCGGGTTTAAGGATTAGGGCTTAGTGTTTAAGGTTTATGGTTGTCAAGAGCATTTTAGGATTTATGGTTTAGGTTTTAGTTTCTAGTCCTTAAGGTTTAGGGCTTGGACTTCAAGGTTGAGAGTTTAGAGTTTACTGTATGGGTTTAGGATTTAGCGTTTAGGGTTGAGGGTTTAAGGTTTTAGGGTTCAGGGATCAGAGTTTAGGGTTTAGAGTATAATGTTTAAGGTTTAAAGTTTGGGGTGTATTATTGATGGTTTAATATTTTGGGTTTAGGGTTAACGATTTAGGGTTTGTACTTCAGGGTTGAGAGTTTAGAGTTTACTGTATGGGTTTAGGATTTAGCGTTTAGGGTTGAGGGTTTAAGGTTTGGGGTTGATGGTTTTAGAGTTTACGGTTGTTTAGGGTGGCTTATGGGTTGGCCTTGAGGATTGAGTGTTTAGTGTTTAGGGTTTAATGTTAGTGTTTTCGGGTTTATGTTTTTGGGTTAGGGTTTAGAGTTTAGAGTTGAAGATTAAGTGTTTATTTTTTAGGGTTTAATGTTTTGGGTGTAGGGTTTGGAGTTTAGGGCTTAGGGTTTAAGTTTTAGGGTTCAGGGATTAGAGTTTAGGGTTTAGAGTTTGGGGTTTAGGAATTACGGGTTAGAGTTTAATATTTAGGATTAAGAGTTTATTTTTTGGGATCAACGTTTTGGGTTTAGGGTTTTTGGCTTAATTTTAGTGTTTATGGTATAGGATTTAGTTTTTGGGGTTTAGCGTTTAGTTATTAGAGTTTAGGGTTTAGGGTATTACGTTTAAGGTTTAATGTTTGGTGTTTATTATTTATGGTTTAAGATTTAGGGTTTAGCGTTTAGGGTTTAGGGTTTAAGGTTTGGGGTTTAGGATTTAGGGTTTAGGGTTTAGGGTTTAGGGTTTAGGGTTGAGGGTTGAGGGTTTAGGGTTTGGGGTTTAGGATTTTAGGTTTAGGATTTTGGGTTTTCGGTTTACGGCTTTGGGTGTGGGGTTTTATGGTTTAAGGGTTAGTGTTTAGGGTTTCGTTCTGAAGGTTTAGGCTTGAAGGTTTAGGATTTAGTGTTTAGCGATTAGGGTTTATGGTTTAGGGTTTGGGGTATATTGTTTAGGGGTTATAGTTATTGTGATTAACATTTAGGGTTTAGGGATTAACATTTATGTTTAGGGTTTAGGATTTGGAGTTTCCGGTATGGGTTTAGGGTTTTAGAGTTTAGGATTGAGGGTTTAAAGTTTGGGGTTAAGGGTTTTGCTTTGACAGTTGAGTGTTTAGTGTTTAGGGTTTAAAGTGTGTGTTTTAGGGTTTAGAGTTTAGTGTTCAAGATGAAGTGTTTATGTTTTTGGGTTTAATATTTTGGGTTTAGGGTTTTAGGTTTAGTGCTTCGGGTTTAAGTTTTAAGGTTTGGGGTTTAGGGCTTAGGGTTTAAGTTTTTGGGTTCAGGGATTAGAGGTTAGGGTTCAGAGTTTAGAGTTTAGGATTTAGGGGTTAGCGTTTAGTTATTAGAGTTTAGGGTTTAGGGCTTAGTTTTAGGGTTTATGGTATAGGATTTAGTTTTTGGGGTTTAACATTTAGTTATTAGAGTTTAGGATTTAGGGTATAATGTTTAAGGTTTAAAGTTTGGGGTTTATTATTGATGGTTTAAGATTTTGGCTTTAGGGTTAACGATTTAGTATATTGGGGTTTAGGTATTAGGATTTAGGGTTTAGAACTTAGTTTTAGGGTTTATGGTATAGGATTTAGTTTTTGGGGTTTAGCGTTCTGTTATTAGAGTTTAGGGTTTAGGGTATAATGTTTAAAGTTTAAAGTTTGGGGTTTATTATTGATGGTTTAAGATTTTGGATTTAGGGTTAACAGTTTAGGGTATTGGGGTTTAGGTATTTGGGTTTAGGGTTTCGGGCTTAGTTTTTAAGGTTTATGGTTCTTAAGAGCATTTTAGGGTTTATGGTTTAGGTTTTAGTTTTTAGTCCTTAAGGTTTAGGGTTTGGACTTCAGGGTTGAGAGTTTAGAGTTTACTATATGGGTTTAGGATTTAGCGTTTAGGGTTGAGTGTTAAAGGTTTGGGGTTTAGGGTTTTAGAGTTTACGGTTGTTTAGGGTGGCTTAGGGATTAGCCTTGAGGATTGAGTGTTTAGTGTATAGGGTTTAAAGTTAGTGTTTTCGGGTTTATGTTTTTGGTTTAGGGTTTAGAGTTTAGTGTTCAAGATTAAGTGTTTATTTTTTAGGGTTTAATGTTTTGGGTGTAAGGTTTGGAGTTTAGGGCTTAGGGTTTAAGTTTTAGGGTTCAGGGATTAGAGGTTAGGGTTTAGAGTTTGGGGTTTAGGATTTACGGGTTAGAGTTTAATGTTCAGGATTAAGAGTTTATTTTTTGGGATCAACGTTTTGGGTTTAGGGTTTTGGGCTTAGTTTTAGTGTTTATGGTATAGGATTTATTTTTTGGGGTTTAGCGTTTAGTTATTAGAGTATAGGGTTTAAGGTTTGGGGTTTAGGGTTTTTGGATTTACAGTTGTTTAGGGTGGTTTAGGTTTTTGCTTTGAGGGTTGAGTGTTTAGTGTTTAGGGTTTCAAGTTTGTGTTTTAGGGTTTATGTTTTGGGTTAAGGGTTTAGAAGTGAGTGTTCAAGATTAAGTATTTATTTTCTAGGGTTTAATGTTTTGGGTTTAGGGTTTAGGATTTTGGGTTTTGGGTTTACGGCTTTGGGTGTGAGGTTTTATGGTTTAGGTGTTAGTGTTTAGGGTTTCGTTCTTAAGGTTTAGGCTTTAAGGTTTAGGGTTGAAGGTTTAGGATTTAGTGTTTAGGGATTAGGGTTTATGGTTTTGGGTTTGGGGTATATTGTTTAGGGGTTATAATTATTGGGATTAACATTTAGGATTTAGGGGTTTAGGATTGTTAAGGTGCTTTAGGGTTTAGTGGTTTAGGTTTAGTGTTTAGGGGTTTATTTTTATGGTTTAAGGTTTGGGGTTTAGGGTTTAGAGGTTAGGGTTTAAAATTTAGGGTTTAGCTTTTAGGGTTTTAGGGTTTAGGCTATAAGTCTTAAGGTATAGGGTTTAGGGTTTAGGGTTTAGTATGTAGGGTTGAGGATTTATGGTTTAGGGTTTAGGGTTTGGTATGTAGAGTTTAGGATTTATTGTTTAGGGTTTAGGATTTGGAGTTTCTGGTATGGGTTTACGGTTTTATTGTTTAGGATTAAGGGTTTAAAGTTTGGGGTTTAGGATTTTAGGGTTTAATGTTGTTTAGGTTGGTTTAGAGTTTTGCCTTGATGGTTGAGTGTTTAGTGTTTAGGGTTTAAAGTGTGTATTTTAGGGTTTAGAGTTTAGTGTTCAAGATTAAGTGTTTAATTTTTTTGGTTTAATATTTGCGTTTAAGGGTTTTGGATTTAGGGCTTAGGGTTTAAGTTTTAGGGTTTGGGGTTTAGGGCTTAGGGTTTTAGTTTTAGGGTTCAGGAATTAAAGGTTAGGGTTTAGAGTTTGGGGTTTAGGATTTAGGGGTTAGCGGTTAGTTATTAAAGTTTAGGGTTTAGGACTTAGTTTTAGGGTTTATGGTATAGGATTTAGTTTTTGGGGTTGAGCGTTCAGTTATTAGAGTTTTGGGTTTAGGGTATAATGTTTAAGGTTTAAAGTTTGGGGTTTATTATTGATGGTTTAAGATTTTGGGTTTAGGGTTAACAGTTTAGGGTATTGGGGTTTAGGTATTAGGGTTTAGGGTTTAGGGCTTAGTTTTTAAGGTTTATGGTTGTTAAGAGCATTTTAGGATTTATGGTTTAGGTTTTATTTTTAGTCCTTAAGGTTTAGGGTTTGGACTTCAGGGTTGAGAGTTTAGAGTTTATTTTATGGGTTTAGGATTTAGCGTTTAGGGATGAGGGTTTAAGGTTTGGGGTTTAGGGTTTTAGAGTTTACGGTTGTTTAGGGTGGCTTAGGGGTTGGCCTTGAGGATTGAGTGTTTAGTGTTTAGGGTTTAAAGTTAGTGTTTTCGGGTTTATGTTTTTGGGTTAGGGTTTAGAGTTTAGTGTTGAAGATTAAGTGTTTATTTTTTAGGCTTTAATGTTTTGGGTGTAGGGTTTGGAGTTTAGGGCTGAGGGTTTAAGTTTTAGGGTTCAAGGATTAGAGGTTAGGGTTTAGAGTTTAGGGTTTAGGATTTACGGGTTAGAGTTTAGGGTTTAGGGCTTAGTTTTAGGATTTATGGTATAGGATTTAGTTTTTGGGGTTTAGCGTTTAGTTATTAGAGTTTAGGGTTTAGGGTATAATGTTTAAGGTTTAAAGTTTGGGGTTTATTATTTTGGGTTTAGGGTTAATGGTTTAGGGTATTGGGGTTTAGTTATTCGGGTTTAAGGTTTAGGGCTTAGTGTTTAAGGTTTATGGTTGTCAAGAGCATTTTAGGATTTATGGTTTAGGTTTTAGTTTCTAGTCCTTAAGGTTTAGGGTTTGGACTTCAGGGTTGAGAGTTTAGAGTTTACTGTATGGGTTTAGGATTTAGCGTTTAGGGTTGAGGGTTTAAGGTTTGGGGTTTAGGGTTTTAGAGTTTACGGTTGTTTAGGGTGGCTTAGGGGTTGGCCTTGAGGATTGAGTGTTTAGTGTTTAGGGTTTAAAGTTAGTGTTTTCGGGTTTATGTTTTTGGGTTAGGGTTTAGAGTTTAGTGTTGAAGATTAAGTGTTTATTTTTTAGGGTTTAATGTTTTGGGTGTAGGGTTTGGAGTTTAGGGCTGAGGGTTTAAGTTTTAGGGTTCAAGGATTAGAGGTTAGGGTTTAGAGTTTGGGGTTTAGGATTTACGGGTTAGAGTTTAGGGTTTAGGGCTTAGTTTTAGGATTTATGGTATAGGATTTAGTTTTTGGGGTTTAGCGTTTAGTTATTAGAGTTTAGGGTTTAGGGTATAATGTTTAAGGTTTAAAGTTTGGGGTTTATTATTTTGGGTTTAGGGTTAATGGTTTAGGGTATTGGGGTTTAGTTATTCGGGTTTAAGGTTTAGGGCTTAGTGTTTAAGGTTTATGGTTGTCAAGAGCATTTTAGGATTTATGGTTTAGGTTTTAGTTTCTAGTCCTTAAGGTTTAGGGTTTGGACTTCAGGGTTGAGAATTTAAAGTTTACTGTATGGGTTTAGGATTTAGCGTTTAGGGTTGAGGGTTTAAGGTTTTAGGGTTCAGGGATCAGAGTTTAGGGTTTAGAGTATAATGTTTAAGGTTTAAAGTTTGGGATGTATTATTGATGGTTTAAGATTTTGGGTTTAGGGTTAACGATTTAGGGTTTGTACTTCAGGGTTGAGAGTTTAGAGTTTACTGTATGGGTTTAGGATTTAGCGTTTAGGGTTGAGGGTTTAAGGTTTGGGGTTGATGGTTTTAGAGTTTACGGTTGTTTAGGGTGGCTTATGGGTTGGCCTTGAGGATTGAGTGTTTAGTGTTTAGGGTTTAAAGTTAGTGTTTTCGAGTTTATGTTTTTGGGTTAGGGTTAAGAGTTTAGAGTTGAAGATTAAGTGTTTATTTTTTAGGGTTTAATGTTTTGGGTGTAGGGTTTGGAGTTTAGGGCTTAGGGTTTAAGTTTTAGGGCTTAGGGTTCAGGGATTAGAGTTTAGGGTTTAGAGTTTGGGGTTTAGGAATTACGGGTTAGAGTTTAATATTTAGGATTAAGAGTTTATTTTTTGGGATCAACGTTTTGGGTGTAGGGTTTTGAGTTTAGGGCTTAGGGTTCAGGGATTAGAGTTTAGGGTTTATAGTTTGGGGTTTAGGAATTACGGGTTAGAGTTTAATATTTAGGATTAAGAGTTTATTTTTTGGGATCAACGTTTTGGGTTTAGGGTTTTGGGCTTAATTTTAGTGTTTATGGTATAGGATTTAGTTTTTGGGGTTTAGCGTTTAGTTATTAGAGTTTAGGGTTTAGGGTATTACGTTTAAGGTTTAATGTTTGGTGTTTATTATTTGATGGTTGAGTGTTTAGTGTTTAGGGTTTAAAGTGTGTATTTTAGGGTTTAGAGTTTAGTGTTCAAGATTAAGTGTTTAATTTTTTTGGTTTAATATTTGCGTTTAAGGGTTTTGGATTTAGGGTTTAGGGTTTAAGTTTTAGGGTTTGGGGCTTAGTTTTTAAGGTTTATGGTTGTTAAGAGCATTTTAGGATTTATGGTTTAGGTTTTATTTTTTAGTCCTTAAGGTTTAGGGTTTGGACTTCAGGGTTGAGAGTTTAGAGTTTATTTTATGGGTTTAGGATTTAGCGTTTAGGGTTGAGGGTTTAAGGTTTGGGGTTTAGGGTTTTAGAGTTTACGGTTGTTTAGGGTGGCTTAGGGGTTGGCCTTGAGGATTGAGTGTTTAGTGTTTAGGGTTTAAAGTTAGTGTTTTCGGGTTTATGTTTTTGGGTTAGGGTTTAGAGTTTAGTGTTTAGGATTAGGGTTTAGGATTTTGAGTTTAGGATTTTGGGTTTTGGGTTTACGGCTTTGGGTGTGGGGTGTTATGGTTTAGGGGTTAGTGTTTAGGGTTTCGTTCTTAAGGTTTAGGCTTGAAGGTTTAGGGTTGAAGGTTTAAGAGTTAGTGTTTAGGGATTAGGCTTTATGGTTTAGGGTTTGGGGTATATTGTTTAGGGGTTATAATTAATCGGATTAACATTTAGGGTTTAGGGGTTTAGAATTGTTAAGGTGCTTTAGGGTTTAGTGGTTTAGGTTTTTTGTCTAGGGGTTTATTTTTATGGTTTAAGGTTTGGAGTTTAGGGTTTAGAGGTTAGGGTTTAAGATTTAGGTTTTAGCTTTTAGGGTTTTAGGGTTTAGGCTTTAAGGCTTAAGGTGTAGGGTTTAGGGTTTAGTATGTAGGGTTGAGGATTTATGGTTTAGGGCTAAGGGTTTGGTATGTAGGGTTTAGGATTTGGAGTTTCCGGTATGGGTTTAGGGTTTTAGAGTTTAGGATTAAGGGTTTAAAGTTTGGGGTTTAGGGTTTTAGGGTTTACGGTTGTTTAGGTTGGTTTAGGGTTTTGCATTGACGGTTCAGTGTTTAGTATTTAGGGATTAAAGTGTATGTTTTAGTGTTTAGAGTTTAGTGTTCAAGATTAAGTGTTTATTTTTTGGGTTTAGGGTTTTGGGCTTAGTTTTTCTGCTTATGGTATAGGTTTTAGTTTTTGGGGTTTAGCATTTAGTTATTAGGGTATAGGGTTTAAGGTTTGGGGTTTAGTGTTTTTGGATTTACGGTTGTTTAGGGTGGTTTAGGGGTTGAGGTTTGAGTGTTTAGTGTTTAGGGTTTCAAGTTTGTGTTTTAGTGTTTATGTTTTGGGTTAAGGGTTTAGAAGTTAGTGTTCAAGATTAAGTATTTACTTTCTAGGGTTTAATGTTTTGGGTTTAGGATTTTGGGTTTTGGGTTTACGGCTTTGGGTGTGAGGTTTTATGGTTTAGGTGTTAGTGTTTAGGGTTTCGTTCTTAAGGTTTAGGCTTAAAGGTTTAGGGTTGAAGGTTTAGGATTTAGTGTTTAGGGATTAGGGTTTATGGTTTAGGGTTCGGGGTATATTGTTTAGAGGTTATAATTATTGGGATTAACATTTAGGATTTAGGGGTTTAGCATTGTTAAGGTGCTTTAGGGTTTAGTGGTTTAGGTTTAGTGTTTAGGGGTTTTATTTTATGGTTTAAGGTTTACGGTTTAGGGTTTAGAGATTAGGGTTTAAGATTTAGGGTTTTAGGGTTTAGGCTTTAAGGCTTAAGGTATAGGGTTTATTGTTTAGTGTTTAGGGTTTAGGGTTTAGGGTTTAGTATGTAGGGTTGAGTATTTATGGTTTAGGGTTTAGGATTTGGAGTTTCTGGTATGGGTTTACGGTTTTAGAGTTTAGGATTGAGGGTTTAAAGTTTGGGGTTTAGGATTTTAGGGTTTACGGTTGTTAAGAGCATTTTAGAATTTATGGTTTAGGTTTTAGAGTTTACGGTTGTTTAGGGTGGCTTAGGGGTTGGCCTTGAGGACTGAGTGTTTAGTGTTTAGGGTTTAAAGTTAGTGTTTTCGGGTTTATGTTTTTGGTTTAGGGTTTAGAGTTTAGTGTTCAAGATTAAGTGTTTATTTTTTAGGGTTTAATGTTTTGGGTGTAGGGTTTGCAGTTTAGGGCTTAGGGTTTAAGTTTTAGGGTTTAGGGATTAGAGGTTAGGGTTTAGAGTTTGGGGTTTAGGATTTACGGGTTAGAGTTTAATGTTCAGGATTAAGAGTTTATGTTTTGGGATCAACGTTTTGGGTTTAGGATTTTGTGCTTAGTTGTAGTGTTTATGGTATTGGATTTAGTTTTTGGAGTTTAGCGTTTAGTTATTAGAGTTTAGGAATTAGGGTATTACGTTTAAGGTTTAATGTTTAGGGTTTATTATTTATGGTTTAAGATTTAGGGTTTTAGGGTTTAGGCTTTAAGGCTTAAGGTATAGGGTTTAGGGTTTAGTATGTAGGGTTGAGGATATATGGTTTCGGGTTTAGGGTTTGGTATGTAGGGTTTAGGATTTATGGTTTAGGGTTTAGGATTTGGAGTTTCTGGTATGGGTTTACGGTTTTAGAGTTTAGGATTGAGGGTTTAAAGTTTGGGGTTTAGGATTTTAGGGTTTACGGTTGTTTAGGTTGGTTTAGGGTTTTGCCTTGACGGTTGAGTGTTTAGTGTTTAGGGTTTAAAGTGTGTATTTTAGGGTTTAGAGTTTAGTGTTCAAGATTAAGTGTTCAATTTTTTTGGTTTAATATTTTCGTTTTAGGGTTCTGGGTTTAAGGCTTAGGGTTTAAGTTTTAGGGTTTGGGGCTTAGGGCTTAGGTTTTAGTTTTAGGGTTCAGGGATTAAAGGTTAGGGTTTAGAGTTTGGGGTTAGGATTTAGGGGTTAGCGGTTAGTTATTAAAGTTTAGGGTTTAGGACTTAGTTTTAGGGTTTATGGTATAGGATTTAGTTTTTGGGGTTGAGCGTTCAGTTATTAGAGTTTTGGGTTTAGGGTATAATGTTTAAGGTTTAAAGTTTGGGGTTTATTATTGATGGTTTAAGATTTTGGGTTTAGGGTTAACAGTTTAGGGTATTGGGGTTTAGGTATTAGGGTTTAGGGTTTAGTGCTTAGTTTTTAAGGTTTATGGTTGTTAAGAGCATTTTAGGATTTATGGTTTAGGTTTTAGTTTTTAGTCCTTAAGGTTTAGGGTTTGGACTTCAGGGTTGAGAGTTTAGAGTTTACTGTATGGGTTTAGGATTTAGTGTTTAGGGTTGAGGGTTTAAGGTTTGCGGTTTAGGGTTGTAGAGTTTACGGTTGTTTAGGGTGGCTTAGGGGTTGGCCTTGAGGATTGAGTGTTTAGTGTTTAGGGTTTAAAGTTAGTGTTTTCGGGTTTATGTTTTGGGTTTAGGGTTTAGAGTTTAGTGTTCAAGATTAATTCTTTATTTTTTAGGGTTTAATGTTTTGGGTGTAGGGTTTAGAGTTTAGGGCTTATGGTTTAAGTTTTAGGGTTCAGGGATTAGAGGTTAGGGTTTAGAGTTTGGGGTTTAGGATTTATGGGTTAGAGTTTAATGTTCAGGATTAAGAGTTTATTTTTTGGGATCAACGTTTTGTGTTTAGGGTTTTGGGTTTAGTTTTAGTGTTTATGGTATAGGATTTAGTTTTTGGCGTTTAGCGTTTAGTTATTAGAGTATAGGGTTTAAGGTTGGGGTTTAGGGTTTTTGGGTTTACAGTTATTTAGGGTGGTTTAGGTTTTTGCCTTGAGGGTTGAGTGTTTAGTGTTTAGGGTTTCAAGTTTGTGTTTTAGGGTTTATGTTTTGGGTTAAGGGTTTAGAAATTAGTGTTCAAGATTAAGTGTTTATTTTCTATGGTTTAATGTTTTGGGTTTAGGGTTTACGATTTTGAGTTTAGGATTTTGTGTTTTGGGTTTAGGGGTTGGTGTTTAGGGTTTCGTTCTTAAGGTTTAGGCTTTAAGGTTTAGGGTTGAAGGTTTAAGAGTTAGTGTTTAGGGATTAGGGTTTATGGTTTAGGGTTTGGAGTATATTGTTTAGGGGTTATAATTATTGGGATTGACATTTAGGGTTTAGGGGTTTAGGATTGTTAAGGTGCTTTAGGGTTTAGTGGTTTAGGTTTACTTTCTAGGGGTTTATTTTTATGGTTTAAGGTTTGGAGTTTAGGGTTTAGAGGTTAGGATTTAAGATTTAGGGTTTAGCTTTTAGGGTTTTAGGGTTTAGGTTTTAAGGCTTAGGTGTACGGTTTAGGGTTTAGCGTTTAGGGTTTAGTATGTAGTGTTGAGGATTTATGGTTTAGGGTTAAGGTTTTGGTATGTAGGGTTTAGGATTTGGAGTTTCCGGTATGGGTTTAGGGTTTTAGAGTTTAGGATTGACGGTTTAAAGTTTGGGGTTTAGTTTTTTAGGGTTTACGGTTGTTTAGGTTGGTTTAGGGTTTTGCATTGACAGTTGAGTGTTTAGTGTTGAGGGTTTAAAGTGTATGTTTTAGGGTTTAGATTTTAGTGTTCAAGATTAAGTGTTTATTTTTTGGGTTTAGGGTTTTGGGCTTAGTTTTACTGCTTATGGTATAGCATTTAGTTTTTGGGCTTCAGCGTTCAGTTATTAGAGTTTAGGGTTTAGGGTATAGTGTTTAAGGTTTAGAGGTTAGGGTTTGGAGTCTGGGGTTTTGGATTTAGGGGTTAGCGTTTAGTTATTAAAGTTTAGGGTTTAGGACTTAGTTTTAGGGTTTATGGTATAGGATTTAGTTTTTGGGGTTGAGCGTTCAGTTATTAGAGTTTTGGGTTTAGGGTATAATGTTTAAGGTTTAAAGTTTGGGGTTTATTATTGATGGTTTAAGATTTTGGGTTTAGGGTTAACAGTTTAGGGTATTGGGGTTTAGGTATTAAGGTTTAGGGTTTAGGGCTTAGTTTTTAAGGATTAAGGTTGTTAAGAGCATTTTAGGATTTATGGTTTAGGTTTTAGTTTTTAGTCCTTAAGGTTTAGGGTTTGGACTTCAGGGTTGAGAGTTTAGAGTTTACTGTATCGGTTTAGGATTTAGTGTTTAGGGTTGAGGGTTTAAGGTTTGGGGTTTAGGGTTTTAGAGTTTACGGTTGTTTAGGGTGGCTTAGGGGTTTGCCTTGAGGATTGAGTGTTTAGTGTTTAGGGTTTAAAGTTAGTGTTTTCGGGTTTATGTTTTTGGTTTAGGGTTTAGAGTTTAGTGTTCAAGATTAAGTGTTTATTTTTTAGGGTTTAATGTTTTGGGTGTAGGGTTTGGAGTTTAGGGCTTAGGGTTTAAGTTTTAGGGTTCAGGGATTAGAGGTTAGGGTTTAGATTTTGGGGTTTAGGATTTACGGGTGAGAGTTTAATGTTCAGGATTAAGAGTTTATGTTTTGGGATCAACGTTTTGGGTTTCGGGTTTTGTGTTTAGTTTTAGTGTTTATGGTATTGGATTTAGTTTTTGGGGTTTAGCGTTTAGTTATTAGAGTTTAGGAATTAGGGTATTACGTTTAAGGTTTAATGTTTAGGGTTTATTATTTATGGTTTAAGATTTAGGGTTTAGGGTTTAGGGGTTAGTGTTTAGGGTTTAGGGTTTTGGGCTTAGTTTTAGTGTTTATTGTAGAAGATTTAGTTTTTGGGGTTTAGCATTTAGTTAATAGAGTTTAGGGTTTAGGGTATTACGTTTAAGGTTTAATGTTTGGGGTTTATTATTTATGATTTAAGATTTAGGGTTTAGCGTTTAGGATATAGGGTTTAAGGTTTGTGGTTTAGGTTTTTGCCTTGAGGGTTGAGTGTTTAGTGTTTAGGGTTTCAAGTTTGTGTTTTAGGGTTTATGTTTTGGGTTATGGGTTTAGAAGTTAGTGTTCAAGATTAAGTGTTTATTTTCTAGGGTTTAATGTTTTGGGTTTAGTGTTTTGGATTTGTTGTTTAAGATTTTGGGTTTTGGGTTTACGGCTTTGGGTGTGGGGTGTTATGGTTTAGGGGTTAATGTTTAGCGTATCGTTCTTAAGGTTTAGACTTTAAGGTTTAGGTTGAAGGTTTAGGATTTAGTGTTTAGGGATTAGGGTGTATGGTTTAGGGTTTGGGGTATATTGTTTAGGGGTTATACTTATTGGGATTAACATTTAGAGTTTAGGGGTTTAGGATTGGTAAGGTGCTTTAGGGTTTAGTGGTTTAGGTTTAGTGTTTAGGGGTTTATTTTTATGGTTTAAGGTTTGGGGTTTAGGGTTTAGAGGTTAGGGTTTAAGATTTAGGGTTTAGCTTTTAGGGTTTTAGGGTTTAGGCTTTAAGGCTTAAGGTGTAGGGTTTAGGGTTTAGTATGTAGGGTTGAGGATTTATGGTTTAGGGTTTAGGGTTTGGTATGTAGGGTTTAGGATTTATTGTTTAGGATTTAGGATTTGGAGTTTCCGGTATGGGTTTAGGGTTTTAGAGTTTAGGATATAGAGTTTAAAGTTTGGGGTTTAGGATTTTAGGGTTTACGGTTGTTTAGGTTGGTTTAGGGTTTTGCCTTGACGGTTGAGTGTTTAGTGTTTAGGGTTTAAAGTGTGTGTTTTAGGGTTTAGAGTTTAGTGTTCAAGATTAAGTGTTTATTTTTTTGGGTTTAATATTTTGGGTTTAAGGTTTTGGGTTTAGGGCTTAGGTTTTAAGTTTTAGGGTTTGGGGTTTAGGGCTTAGGGTTTTAGTTTTAGGGTTCCAGGTTTAGAGGTTAGGGTTTGGAGTCTGGGGTTTTGGATTTAGGGGTTAGCGTTTAGTTATTAAAGTTTAGGGTTTAGGACTTAGTTTTAGGGTTTATGGTATAGGATTTAGTTTTTGGGGTTTAGCGTTAACTTATTAGAGTTTAGGGTTTAGGGTATAATGTTTAAGGTTTAAAGTTTGGGGTTTATTATTGATGGTTTAAGATTTTGGGTTTAGGGTTAACAGTTTAGGGTTTAAGTTTTAAGGTTCAGGGATTAGAGGTTAGGGTTTAGAGTTTGGAGTTTAGGATTTACGGGTTAGAGTTTAATGTTCAGGATTAAGAGTTTATTTTTTGGGATCAACGTTTTGGGTTTAGGGTTTTGGGCTTAGTTTTAGTGTTTATGGTATAGGATTTAGTTTTTGGGGTTTAGCGTTTAGTTATTAGAGTTTAGGGTTTAGGGTATTACGTTTAAGGTTTAATGTTTGGGGTTTATTATTTATTGTTTAAGATTTAGGGTTTAAGGTTTAGGGGTTAGTGTTTAGGGTTTAGGATTTTGGTCTTATTTTTAGTGTTTATGGTATAAAATTTAGTTTTTGGGGTTTAGTGTTTAGTTAATAGAGTTTAGGGTTTAGGGTTTAGTTAATAGAGTTTAGGGTTTAGGGTACGTTTAAGGTTTAATGTTTGGGGTTTATTATTTATGGTTTAAGATATAGGGTTTAGCGTTTAGGGTATAGGGTTTAAGGTTTGGGGTTTAGGGTTTTTGGGTTTATGGTTGTTAAGGGTGGTTTAGGTTTCTTCCTTTAGGGTTGAGTGTTTAGTGTTTAGGGTTTCATGTTTGTGTTTTAGGGTTTATGTTTTGGGTTAAGGGTTTAGAAGTTAGTGTTCAAGATGAAGTGTTTATTTTCTAGGGTTTAATGTTTTGGGTTTAGGATTTAGGATTTTGGGTTTAGGATTTTGGGTCTTGGGTTTATGGCTCTGGGTGTGGGGTTTTATGGTTTACGGGTTAGTGTTTAGGGTTTCGTTCTTAAGGTTTAGGCTTTAAGGTTTCGGGTTGAAGGTTGAGGATTTAGTGTTTAGGGATTAAGGTTTATGGGTTAGGGTTTGGGGTATATTGTTTAGGGGTTATAGTTATTGGGATAAACGTTTAGGGTTTAGGGGTTTAGGATTGTTAAGGTGCTTTAGGGTTTAGGATTTAGGGTTTTGGGTTTATTGTTTAGGGGTTATGGTTTAGGGTTAAGGGTATAAAGTATAGGATTTAGGGTTTAGGATACCGTTTAAAACTTTGGGTCTAGGATTTTGGATTTTGATTTTAGAATTTAAAGTTGAGGGTTTAGGGGTTAGGGTGTTAGCCTAATTGTATAGTGTTTTTTGTTTAGGATTCTTGGTTTAATTTTTACTATTTTGGGTTTACGCTTAGGTTTTTAAGTATAAGGTTTAGGGTTTAGGGTTTAGGGTTCAGTGATTAATGTTTCAGTTTTAGAAATTAGTCTTTCAGGAGTAGGATTTTTGGTTTAAGGTATAGAGTTTAGAATTTGGAGTTTAGGGTTTATGCTTTTAGGGTTTTGGGCTTAGTTTTAGTGTTTATGGTATAGGATTTAGTTTTTGGGGTTTAGCGTTTAGTTATTAGAGTATAGGGTTTAAGGTTTGGGGTTTAGGGTTTTTGGGTTTACGGTTGTTTAGGGTGGTTTAGGTTTTTGCCTTGAGGGTTGAGTGTTTAGTGTTTAGGGTTTCAAGTTTGTGTTTTATGGTTTATGTTTTGGGTTAAGGGTTTAGAAGTTAGTGTTCAAGATTAAGTATTTATTTTCTAGGGTTTAATGTTTTTTGGTTTAGGATATTGGGTTTAGGATTTTGGGTTTTGGGTTAACGGCTTTGGGTGTGGGGTTTTATGGTTTAGGGGTTAGTGTTTAGGGTTTACGATTTTGGGTTTTGGGTTAACGGCTTTGGCTGTGGGGTTGTATGGTTTAGGGGTTAGTGTTTATGGTTTCGTTCTTAAGGTTTTGGCTTTAAGGTTTAGGGTTGGAGGTTTAGGATTTAGTGTTTAGGGATTAGGGTTTATGGTTTAGGGTTCGGGGTATATTGTTTAGGGGTTATAATTATTGGGATTAACATTTAGGGTTTAGGGGTTTAGGATTGTTAAGGTGCTTTAGGGTTTAGTGGTTTAGGTTTAGTGTTTAGGGGTTTATTTTTATGGTTTAAGGTTTGGGGTTTAGGGTTTAGAGGTTAGGGTTTAAGATTTAGGGTTTAGCTTTTAGGGTTTTAGGGTTTAGGCTTTAAGGCTTAAGGTGTAGGGTTTAGGGTTTAGGGTTTAGGGTTTAGTATGTAGGGTTGAGGATTTATGGTTTAGGGTTTAGGGTTTGGTATGTAGGGTTTAGGATTTATTGTTTAGGATTTAGGATTTGGAGTTTCCGGTATGGGTTTATGGTTTTAGAGTTTAGGATTGAGGGTTTAAAGTTTGGGGTTTAGTATTTTAGGGTTACGGTTGTTTAGGTTGGTTTAGGGTTTTGCCTTGACGGTTGAGTGTTTAGTGTTTAGGGTTTAAAGTGTTCGATTTAGGGTTTAGAGTTTAGTGTTCAAGATTAAGTGTTTATTTTTTTGGGTTTAATATTTTGGGTTTAGGGTTTTCGGTTTAGGGCTTAGGGTTTAAGTTTTAGGGTTTGAGGTTTAGGGCTTAGGGTTTAAGTTTTAGGGTTCAGGGATTAGAGGTTAGTGTTTAGAGTTTGGGGTTTAGGATTTAGGGGTTAGTGTTTAGTTATTAAAGTTTAGGGTTTAAGACTTAGTTTTAGGGTTTATGGTAAAGGATTTATTTTTTTGGGGTTTAGCGACCAGTTATTAGAGTTTAGGGTTTAGGGTATAATGTTTAAGGTTTATAGTTTGGGGTTTATTATTGATGGTTTAAGATTTTGGGTTTAGGGTTAACAGTTTAGGGTATTGGGGTTTAGGTATTAGGGTTTAGAGTTTAGGGCTTAGTTTTTAAGGTTTATGATTTTTAAGAGTATTTTAGGATTTATGGTTTAGGTTTTAGTTTTTAGTCCTTAAGGTTTAGGGTTTGGACTTCAGGGTTGAGAGTTTAGAGTTTACTGTATGGGTTTAGTATTTAGCGTTTAGGGTTGAGGGTTTAAGGTTTGGGGTTTAGGGTTTTAGAGTTTACGGTTGTTTAGGGTGGCTTAGGGGTTGGCCTTGAGGATTGAGTGTTTAATGTTTACGGTTTCAAGTTAGTGTTTTCGGGTTTATGTTTTTAGTTTAGGGTTTAGAGTTTAGTGTTCAAGATTAATTATTTATTTTTTAGGGTTTAATGTTTTGGGTGTAGGGTTTTGAGTTTAAGGCTTAGGGTTTAAGTTTTAAGGTTCAAGGATTAGAGGTTAGGGTTTAGAGTTTGGGGTTTAGGATTTACGGGTTAGAGTTTAATGTTCAGGATTAAGAGTTTATTTTTTGGGATCAACGTTTTGGGTTTAGGGTTTTGGGCTTAGTTTTAGTGTTTATGGTATAGGATTTAGTTTTTGGGGTTTAGCGTTTAGTTATTAGAGTTTAGGGTTTAGGGTATTACGTTTAAGGTTTAATGTTTGGGGTTTATTATTTATTGTTTAAGATTTAGGGTTTAGGGTTTAGGGGTTAGTGTTTAGGGTTTAGGATTTTGGTCTTATTTTTAGTGTTTATGGTATAAGATTTAGTTTTTGGGGTTTAGTGTTTAGTTAATAGAGTTTAGGGTTTAGGGTTTAGTTAAAAGAGTTTAGGGTTTAGGGTACGTTTAAGGTTTAATGTTTGGGGTTGATTATTTATGGTTTAAGATATAGGGTTTAGCGTTTAGGGTATAGGGTTTAAGGTTTGGGGTTTAGGGTTTTTGAGTTTACGGTTGTTTATGGTGGTTTAGGTTTTTGCCTTGAGGGTTGAGTGTTTAGTGTTTAGGGTTTCATGTTTGTGTTTTAGGGTTTATGTTTTGGGTTAAGGGTTTAGAAGTTAGTGTTCAAGATTAAGTATTTATTTTCTAGGGTTTATGGTTTTGGGTTTAGGGTCTAGGATTTTGGGTTTTGGGTTTACGGCTTTGGTTGTGCGGTTTTATGGTTTAGGTGTTAGTGTTTAAGGTTTCGTTCTTAAGGTTTAGGCTTTAAGGTTTAGGGTTAAAGGTTTAGGATTTAGTGTTTAGGGATTAAGGTATATGGTTTAGGGTTCGGGGTATATTGTTTAGGGGTTATAATTATTGGGATTAACATTTAGGATTAAGGGGTTTAGGATTGTTAGGGTGCTTTAGGGTTTAGTGGTTTAGGGGTTTATTTTTATGGTTTAAGGTTTGGGGTTTGGGGTTTAGGGTTTAGAGGTTAGGGTTTAGGGGTTAGAGTTTAAGATTTAGGGTTTAGCTTTTAGGGTTTTAGGCTTTAGGCTTTAAGGCATAAGGTATAGGGTATAGGGTTTAGGGTTTAGGGTTTAGGGTTTAGTATGTAGGGTTTAGGATTTATGGTTTAGTGTTTAGTGTTTGGTATGTAGGGTTTAGGATTTATTGTTTAGGGTTTAGGATTTGGAGTTTCTGGTATGGGTTTAGGGTTTTAGAGTTTAGGATTGAGGGTTTAAAGTTTGGGGTTTAGAAATTTAGGGTTTACGGTTGTTTAGGTTGGTTTAGGGTTTTGCCTTGACGGTTGTGTGTTTAGTGTTTAGGGTTTAAAGTGTGCGTTTTAGGGTTTAGAGTTTAGTGTTCAAGATTAAGTGTTTATTTTTTTTAGTGTAATATTTTAGGTTTAGGGTTTTGGTTTAGGGCTTAGGGTTTAAGTTTTAGGGTTTAGGGTTTAGGGCTTAAGGTTTAAGTTTTAGGGTTCCGGGATTAGAGGTTAGGGTTTAGGATTTTGGGGTTAGGGTTTAGTTATTAGAGTTTAGGGTTTAGGGCTTTGTTGGAGGGTTTATGGTATAAGATTTAGTTTTTGGGGTTTAGCGTTCAGTTATTAGAGTTTAGGGTTTAGGGTATAATGTTTAAGGTTTAAAGTTTGGATTTAGGGTTAACGGTTTAGGGTATTGGGGTTTAGGTATTAGGGTTTAGGGTTTAGGGCTTAGTTTTTATGGTTTATGGTTGTTAAGAGCATTTTAGGATTTATGGTTTAGGTTTTAGTTTTTAGTCTTTATGGTTTTGGGTTTGGACTTCTGGGTTGAGAGTTTAGAGTTTACTGTATGGGTTTCGGATTTAGCGTTTAGGGTTGAGGGTTTAAAGTTTGGGTTTAGGGTTTTAGAGTTTTCGGTTGTTTCGGTGGCTTAGGGGTTGGCCTTGAGGATTGAGTGTTTAGTGTATAGGGTTTAAAGTTAGTGTTTTCGGGTTTATGTTTTTGGTTTACGGTTTACAGTTTAGTGTTCAGGATTAATAGTTTATTTTTAAGTGTTTAATGTTTTGGGTGTAGGGTTTTGAGTTTAGGGATTAGGGTATAAGTTTTAGGGTTCAGGCATTAGAGGTTAGGGTTTAGAGTTTGGGGTTTAGGATTTAGGGGTTAGTGTTTAGTTATTAAAGTTTAGGGTTTAAGACTTAGTTTTAGGGTTTATGGTATAGGATTTATTTTTTTGGGGTTTAGCGACCAGTTATTAGAGTTTAGGGTTTAGGGTATAATGTTTAAGGTTTATAGTTTGGGGTTTATTATTGATGGTTTAAGATTTTGGGTTTAGGGTTAACAGTTTAGGGTATTGGGGTTTAGGTATTAGGGTTTAGAGTTTAGGGCTTAGTTTTTAAGGTTTATGATTTTTAAGAGTATTTTAGGATTTATGGTTTAGGTTTTAGGGTTTGGACTTCAGGGTTGAGAGTTTAGAGTTTACTGTATGGGTTTAGTATTTAGCGTTTAGGGTTGAGGGTTTAAGGTTTGGAGTTTAGGGTTTTAGAGTTTACGGTTGTTTAGGGTGGCTTAGGGGTTGGCCTTGAGGATTGAGTGTTTAGTGTTTAGGGTCTAAAGTTAGTGATTTCGGGTTTATGTTTTTGGTTTAGGGTTTAGAGTTTAGTGTACAAGGTTAATTGTTTATTTTTAGGGTTTAATGTTTTGGGTGTAGGGTTTGGAGTTTAGGGCTTAGGGTTTAAGTTTTAGGGTTCAGGGATTAGAGCTTCGGGTTTAGAGTTTGGGGTTTAGGATTTACGGGTTAGAGTTTAATGTTCAGGATTAAGAGTTTATTTTTTGGGATCAACGTTTTGGGTTTAGGGTATTACGTTTAAGGTTTAATGTTTGGGGTTTATTATTTATTGTTTAAGATTTAGGGTTTTGGGTTTAGGGGTTAGTGTTTAGGGTTTAGGATTTTGGTCTTATTTTTAGTGTTTATGGTATAAGATTTAGTTTTGGGGTTTAGTGTTTAGTTAATAGAGTTTAGGGTTTAGGGTTTAGTTAATAGAGTTTAGGGTTTAGGGTACGTTTAAGGTTTAATGTTTGGGGTTTATTATTTATGGTTTAAGATATAGGGTTTAGCGTTTAGGGTATAGGGTTTAAGGTTTGGGGTTTAGGGTTTTTGGGTTTATGGTTGTTAAGGGTGGTTTAGGTTTCTTCCTTTAGGGTTGAGTGTTTAGTGTTTAGGGTTTCATGTTTGTGTTTTAGGGTTTATGTTTTGGGTTAAGGGTTTAGAAGTTAGTGTTCAAGATTAAGTATTTATTTTCTAGGGTTTATTGTTTTGGGTTTAGGGTTTAGGATTTTGGGTTTTGGGTTTAGGATTTTGGGTTTTGGGTTTACGGCTTTGGTTGTGCGGTTTTGTGGTTTAGGTGTTAGTGTTTAGGGTTTCGTTCTTAAGGTTTAGGCTTTAAGGTTTAGGGTTAAAGGTTTAGGATTTAGTGTTTAGGGATTAGGGTATATGGTTTAGGGTTCGGGGTATATTGTTTAGGGGTTATAATTATTGGGATTAACATTTAAGATTAAGGGGTTTAGGATTGTTAAGGTGCTTTAGGGTTTAGTGGTTTAGGTTTAGTGTTTAGGGGTTTATTTTTATGGTGTAAGGTTTGGGGTTTAGGGTTTAGATGTTAGGGTTTAGGGGTTAGAGTTTAAGATTTAAGGTTTAGCTTTTAGGGTTTTAGGCTTTAGGCTTTAAGGCATAAGGTATAGGGTATACGGTTTAGGGTTTAGGGTTTAGGGTTTAGTATGTAGGGTTTAGGATTTATGGTTTAGTGTTTAGTGTTTGGTATGTAGGGTTTAGGATTTATTGTTTAGGGTTTAGGATTTGGAGTTTCTGGTATGGGTTTAGGGTTTTAGAGTTTAGGATTAAGGGTTTAAAGTTTGGGGTTTAGAATTTTAGGGTTTACGGTTGTTTAGGTTGGTTTAGGGTTTTGCCTTGACGGTTGAGTGTTTAGTGTTTAGGGTTTAAAGTGTGTGTTTTAGGGTTTAAAGTTTAGTGTTCAAGATTAAGTGTTTATTTTTTTTGGTGTAATATTTTAGGTTTAGGGTTTTGGGTTTAGGGCTTAGGGTTTAAGTTTTAGGGTTTTGGGTTTAGGGCTTAAGGTTTAAGTTATAGGGTTCCGGGATTAGAGGTTAGGGTTTAGAGTTTGGGGTTTAGGATTTAGGGGTTAGGCTTTAGTTATTAGAGTTTAGGGTTTAGGGCTTTGTTGGAGGGTTTATGGTATAAGATTTAGTTTTTGGGGTTTAGCGTTCAGTTATTAGAGTTTAGGGTTTAGGGTATAATGTTTAAGGTTTAAAGTTTGGATTTAGGGTTAACGGTTTAGGGTATTGGGGTTTAGGTATTAGGGTTTAGGGTTTAGGGCTTAGTTTTTATGGTTTATGGTTGTTAAGAGCATTTTAGGATTTATGGTTTAGGTTTTAGTTTTTAGTTTTTAAGGTTTTGGGTTTGGACTTCTGGGTTGAGAGTTTAGAGTTTACTGTATGGGTTTCAGATTTAGCGTTTAGGGTTGAGGGTTTAAAGTTTGGGGTTTAGGGTTTTAGAGTTTACGGTTGTTTCGGTGGCTTAGGGGTTGGCCTTGAGGATTGAGTGTTTAGTGTATAGGGTTTAAAGTTAGTGTTTTCGGGTTTATGTTTTTGGTTTACGGTTTACAGTTTAGTGTTCAGGATTAATAGTTTATTTTTAAGTGTTTAATGTTTTGGGTGTAGGGTTTTGAGTTTAGGGCTTAGGGTTTAAGTTTTAGGGTTCAGGCATTAGAGGTTAGGGTTTAGAGTTTGGGGTTTAGGATTTAGGGGTTAGCGTTTAGTTATTAAAGTTTAGGGTTTAAGACTTAGTTTTAGGGTTTATGGTATAGGATTTATTTTTTTGGGGTTTAGGGATCAGTTATTAGAGTTTAGGGTTTAGGGTATAATGTTTAAGGTTTAAAGTTTGGGGTTTATTATTGATGGTTTAAGATTTTGGGTTTAGGGTTAACAGTTTAGGGTATTGGGGTTTAGGTATTAGGGTTTAGAGTTTAGGGCTTAGTTTTTAAGGTTTATGGTTGTTAAGAGCATTTTAGGATTTACGGTTTAGGTTTTAGGGTTTGGACTTCAGGGTTGAGAGTTTAGAGTTTACTGTATGGGATTAGTATTTAGCGTTTAGGGTTGAGGGTTTAAGGTTTGGGGTTTAGGGTTTTATAGTTTACGGTTGTTTAGGGTGGCTTAGGGGTTGGCCTTGAGGATTGAGTGTTTAGTGTTTAGGGTCTAAAGTTAGTGATTTCGGGTTTATGTTTTTGGTTTAGGGTTTAGAGTTTAGTGTACAAGATTAATTGTTTATTTTTAGGGTTTAATGTTTTGGGTGTAGGGTTTGGAGTTTAGGGCTTAGGGTTCAGGGATTAGAGCTTCGGGTTTAGAGTTTGGGGTTTAGGATTTACGGGTTAGAGTTTAATGTTCAGGATTAAGAGTTTATTTTTTGGGATCAACGTTTTGGGTTTAGGGTTTTGGGCTTTGGGTTTAGGGTATTACGTTTAAGGTTTAATGTTTGGGGTTTATTATTTATTGTTTAAGATTTAGGGTTTTGGGTTTAGGGGTTAGTGTTTAGGGTTTAGGATTTTGGTCTTATTTTTAGTGTTTATGGTATAAGATTTAGTTTTGGGGTTTAGTGTTTAGTTAATAGAGTTTAGGGTTTAGGGTTTAGTTAATAGAGTTTAGGGTTTAGGGTACGTTTAAGGTTTAATGTTTGGGGTTTATTATTTATGGTTTAAGATATAGGGTTTAGCGTTTAGGGTATAGGGTTTAAGGTTTGGGGTTTAGGGTTTTTGGGTTTATAGTTGTTAAGGGTGGTTTAGGTTTTTGCCTTTAGGGTTGAGTGTTTAGTGTTTAGGGTTTCATGTTTGTGTTTTAGGGTTTATGTTTTGGGTTAAGGGTTTAGAAGTTAGTGTTCAAGATTAAGTATTTATTTTCTAGGGTTTATTGTTTTGGGTTTAGGGTTTAGGATTTTGGGTTTTGTGTTTAGGATTTTGGGTTTTGGGTTTACGGCTTTGGTTGTGCGGTTTTGTGGTTTAGGTGTTAGTGTTTAGGGTTTCGTTCTTAAGGTTTAGGCTTTAAGGTTTAGGGTTAAAGGTTTAGGATTTAGTGTTTAGGGATTAGGGTATATGGTTTAGGGTTCGGGGTATATTGTTTAGGGGTTATAATTATTGGGATTAACATTTAAGATTAAGGGGTTTAGGATTGTTAAGGTGCTTTAGGGTTTAGTGGTTTAGGTTTAGTGTTTAGGGGTTTATTTTTATGGTTTAAGGTTTGGGGTTTTGGGTTTAGATGTTAGGGTTTAGGGGTTAGAGTTTAAGATTTAGGGTTTAGCTTTTAGGGTTTTAGGCTTTAGGCTTTAAGGCATAAGGTATAGGGTATACGGTTTAGGGTTTAGGGTTTAGGGTTTAGTATGTAGGGTTTAGGATTTATGGTTTAGTGTTTAGTGTTTGGTATGTAGGGTTTAGGATTTATTGTTTAGGGTTTAGGATTTGGAGTTTCTGGTATGGGTTTAGGGTTTTAGAGTTTAGGATTGAGGGTTTAAAGTTTGGGGTTTAGAATTTTAGGGTTTAAGGTTGTTTAGGTTGGTTTAGGGTTTTGCCTTGACGGTTGAGTGTTTAGTGTTTAGGGTTTAAAGTGTGTGTTTTAGGGTTTAAAGTTTAGTGTTCAAGATTAAGTGTTTATTTTTTTTGGTGTAATATTTTAGGTTTAGGGTTTTGGGTTTAGGGCTTAGGGTTTAAGTTTTAGGGTTTAGGGTTTAGGGCTTAAGGTTTAAGTTATAGGGTTCCGGGATTAGAGGTTAGGGTTTAGAGTTTGGGGTTTAGGATTTAGGGGTTAGGCTTTAGTTATTAGAGTTTAGGGTTTAGGGCTTTGTTGGAGGGTTTATGGTATAAGATTTAGTTTTTGGGGTTTAGCGTTCAGTTATTAGAGTTTAGGGTTTAGGGTATAATGTTTAAGGTTTAAAGTTTGGATTTAGGGTTAACGGTTTAGGGTATTGGGGTTTAGGTATTAGGGTTTAGGGTTTAGGGCTTAGTTTTTATGGTTTATGGTTGTTAAGAGCATTTTAGGATTTATGGTTTAGGTTTTAGTTTTTAGTTTTTAAGGTTTTGGGTTTGGACTTCTGGGTTGAGAGTTTAGAGTTTACTGTATGGGTTTCAGATTTAGCGTTTAGGGTTGAGGGTTTAAAGTTTGGGGTTTAGGGTTTTAGAGTTTACGGTTGTTTCGGTGGCTTAGGGGTTGGCCTTGAGGATTGAGTGTTTAGTGTATAGGGTTTAAAGTTAGTGTTTTCGGGTTTATGTTTTTGGTTTACGGTTTACAGTTTAGTGTACAGGATTAATAGTTTATTTTTAAGGGTTTAATGTTTTGGGTGTAGGGTTTTGAGTTTAGGGCTTAGGGTTTAAGTTTTAGGGTTCAGGCATTAGAGGTTAGGGTTTAGAGTTTGGGGTTTAGGATTTACGGGTTAGAGTTTAATGTTCAGGATTAAGAGTTATTTTTTGGGATCAACGTGTTGGGTTTAGGTTTTTGGGCTTAGTTTTAGTGTTTATGGTATAGGATTTAGTTTTTGGGGTTTAGCGTTTAGTTATTAGAGTTTAGGGTTTAGGGTATTACGTTTAAGGTTTAATGTTTACGGTATATTATTTATGGTTTAAGATTTAGGGTTTAGGGTTTAGGGGTTAGTGTTTAGGGTTTAGGTTTTGGGCTTAGTTTTAGTGTCTATGGTATAAGATTTAGTTTTTGGGGTTTAGCATTTAGTTAATAGAGTTTAGGGTTTAGTGGTTTAGGGTTTAGGGGTTAGGGTGTTAGCCTAATTGTATAGTGTTTTTTGTTTAGGATTCTTGGTTTAACTTTTACTATTTTGGGTTTACGTTTAGGTTTTTAAGTATAGGGTTTAGGGTTTAGGGTTTAGTGATTAATGTTTCAGTTTTAAAAATTAGTCTTTAAAGAGTAGGATTTTTGGTTTAAGGTATAGAGTTTAGAATTTGGAGTTTAGGGTGTACGCTTTTAGGGTTTTGGGCTTAGTTTTAGTGTTTATGGTATAGGATTTAGTTTTTGGGGTTTAGCGTTTAGTTATTAGAGTATAGGGTTTAAGGTTTGGGGTTTAGGGTTTTTGGGTTTACGGTTGTTTAGGGTGGTTAGGATTTTGCCTTGAGGGTTGAGTGTTTAGTGTTTAGGGTTTCATGTTTGTGTTTTAGGGTTTATGTTTTGGGTTAAGGGTTTAGAAGTTAGTGTTCAAGATGAAGTATTTATTTTTCTAGGGTTTAATGTTTTAGGTTTAGGATTTAGGATTTTGGGTTTAGGATTTTGGGTCTTGGGTTTATGGCTCTGGGTGTGGGGTTTTATGGTTTACGGGTTAGTGTTTAGGGTTTCGTTCTTAAGGTTTAGGCTTTAAGGTTTAGGGTTGAAGGTTGAGGATTTAGTGTTTAGGGATTAAGGTTTATGGGTTAGGGTTTGGGGTATATTGTTTAGGGGTTATAGTTATTGGGATAAACGTTTAGGGTTTAGGGGTTTAGGATTGTTAAGGTGCTTTAGGGTTTAGGATTTAGGGTTTTGGGTTTATTGTTTAGGGGTTATGGTTTAGGGTTAAGGGTATAAAGTATAGGATTTAGGGTTTAGGATACCGTTTAAAACTTAGGGTCTAGGATTTTGGATTTTGATTTTAGAATTTAAAGTTGAGGGTTTAGGGGTTAGGGTGTTAGCCTAATTGTATAGTGTTTTTTGTTTAGGATTCTTGGTTTAATTTTTACTATTTTGGGTTTACGCTTAGGTTTTTAAGTATAGGGTTTAGGGTTTAGGGTTCAGTGATTAATGTTTCAGTTTTAGAAATTAGTCTTTAAGGAGTAGGATTTTTGGTTTAAGGTATAGAGTTTAGAATTTGGAGTTTAGGGTTTATGCTTTTAGGGTTTTGGGCTTAGTTTTAGTGTTTATGGTATAGGATTTAGTTTTTGGGGTTTAGCGTTTAGTTATTAGAGTATAGGGTTTAAGGTTTGGGGTTTAGGGTTTTTGGGTTTACGGTTGTTTAGGGTGGTTTAGGTTTTTGCCTTGAGGGTTGAGTGTTTAGTGTTTAGGGTTTCAAGTTTGTGTTTTATGGTTTATGTTTTGGGTTAAGGGTTTAGAAGTTAGTGTTCAAGATTAAGTATTTATTTTCTAGGGTTTAATGTTTTGGGTTTAGGATATTGGGTTTAGGATTTTGGGTTTTGGGTTAACGGCTTTGGGTGTGGGATTTTATGGTTTAGGGGTTAGTGTTTAGGGTTTAGGATTTTGGGTTTTGGGTTAACGGCTTTGGCTGTGGGGTTTTATGGTTTAGGGGTTAGTGTTTATGGTTTCTTTCTTAAGGTTTTGGCTTTAAGGTTTAGGGTTGGAGGTTTAGGATTTAGTGTTTAGGGATTAGGGTTTATGGTTTAGGGTTCGGGGTATATTGTTTAGGGGTTATAATTATTGGGATTAACATTTAGGGTTTAGGGGTTTAGGATTGTTAAGGTGCTTTAGGGTTTAGTGGTTTAGGTTTAGTGTTTAGGGGTTTATTTTTATGGTTTAAGGTTTGGGGTTTAGGGTTTAGAGGTTAGGGTTTAAGATTTAGGGTTTAGCTTTTAGGGTTTTAGGGTTTAGGCTTTAAGGCTTAAGGTGTAGGGTTTAGGGTTTAGGGTTTAGGGTTTAGGGATTAGGGTTTATGGTTTAGGGTTCAGGGTATATTGTTTAGGGGTTATAATTATTGGGATTAACATTTAGGGTTTAAGGGTTTTGGATTGTTAAGGTGCTTTAGGGTTTAGTGGTTTAGGTTTAGTGTTTAGGGGTTTATTTTTATGATTTAAGGTTTGGGGTTTAGGGTTTAGAGGTTAGGGTTTAAGATTTAGGGTTTAGCTTTTAGGGTTTTAGGCTTTAGGCTTTAAGGCTTAAGGTGTAGGGTTTAGGGTTTAGGGTTTAGGGTTTAGTATGTAGGGTTGAGGATTTATGGTTTAGGGTTTAGGGTTTGGTATGTCGGGTTTAGGATTTATTGTTTAGGATTTAGGATTTGGAGTTTCCGGTATGGGTTTAGGGTTTTAGAGTTTAGGATTGAGGGTTTAAAATTTGGGGTTTAGGATTTTAGGGTTACGGTTGTTTAGGTTGGTTTAGGGTTTTGCTTTGACGGTTGAGTGTTTAGTGTTTAGGGTTTAAAGTGTGTGTTTTAGGGTTTAGGATTGTTAAGGTGCTTTAGGGTTTAGTGGTTTAGGTTTAGTGTTTAGGGGTTTATTTTTATTGTTTAAGGTTTGGGGTTTAGGGTTTAGAGGTTAGGGTTTAGGGGTTAGAGTTTAAGATTTAGGGTTTAGCTTTTAGGGTTTTAGGCTTTAGGCTTTAAGGCATAAGGTATAGGGTATAGGGTTTAGGGTTTAGGGTTTAGGGTTTAGGGTTTAGTATGTAGGGTTTAGGGTTTAGTGGTTTAGGTTTAGTGTTTAGGGGTTTATTTTTATGGTTTAAGGTTTGGGGTTTAGGGTTTAGAGGTTAGGGTTTAAGCTTTAGGGTTTTGCTTTTAGGGTTTTAGAGTTTTAGGTTTTAGGGGTTAGTGCTTAGGGTTTAGGATTTTGGGTTTAGGATTTTGGGTTTTGGGTTAACGGCTTTGGGTGTGGGGTTTTATGGTTTAGGGGTTAGTGTTTAGGGCTTTGTTCTTAAGGTTTTGGCTTTAAGGTTTAGGGTTGAAGGTGTAGGTTTTAGTGTTTAGGGATTAGGGTTTATGGTTTAGGGTTCGGGGTATATTGTTTAGGGGTTATAATTATTGGGATTAACATTTAGGGTTTAGGGGTTTAGGATTGTTAGGTGCTTTAGGGTTTAGTGGTTTAGGTTTAGTGTTTAGGGGTTTATTTTTATGGTTTAAGGTTTGGGGTTTAGGGTTTATAGGTTAGGGTTTAAGATTTAGGGTTTAGCTTTTAGGGTTTTAGGGTTTAGGATTTAAGGCTTAAGGTGTAGGGTTTAGGGTTTAGGGTTTAGGGTTTAGTATGTAGGGTTGAGGATTTATGGTTTAGGGTTTAGGGTTTAGTTGTAGGGTTTAGGATTTATTGTTTAGGATTTAGGATTTGGTGTTTCCGGTATGGGTTTAGGGTTTTAGAGTTTAGGATTGAGGGTTTAAAGTTTGGGGTTTAGGATTTTAGGGTTACGGTTGTTTAGGTTGGTTTAGGGTTTTGCCTTGACGGTTAAGTGTTTTGTGTTTTAGGGTTTATGTTTTGGGTTAAGGGTTTAGAAGTTAGTGTTCAAGATTAAGTATTTATTTTCTAGGGTTTATTGTTTTGGGTTTAGGGTTTAGGATTTTGGGTTTTGGGTTTAGGATTTTGGGTTTTGGGTTTACGGCTTTGGTTGTGCGGTTTTGTGGTTTAGGTGTTAGTGTTTAGGGTTTCGTTCTTAAGGTTTAGGCTTTAAGGTTTAGGGTTAAAGGTTTAGGATTTAGTGTTTAGGGATTAGGGTATATGGTTTAGGGTTCGGGGTATATTGTTTAGGGGTTATAATTATTGGGATTAACATTTAAGATTAAGGGGTTTAGGATTGTTAAGGTGCTTTAGGGTTTAGTGGTTTAGGTTTAGTGTTTAGGGGTTTATTTTTATGGTTTAAGGTTTGGGGTTTAGGGTTTAGATGTTAGGGTTTAGGGGTTAGAGTTTAAGATTTAGGGTTTAGCTTTTAGGGTTTTAGGCTTTAGGCTTTAAGGCATAAGGTATAGGGTTTAGGGTTTAGGGTTTAGGGTTTAGGGTTTAGTATGTAGGGTTTAGGATTTATGGTTTAGTGTTTAGTGTTTGGTATGTAGGGTTTAGGATTTATTGTTTAGGGTTTAGGATTTGGAGTTTCTGGTATTGGTTTAGGGTTTTAGAGTTTAGGATTGAGGGTTTAAAGTTTGGGGTTTAGAATTTTAGGGTTTACAGTTGTTTAGGTTGGTTTAGGGTTTTGCCTTGACGGTTGAGTGTTTAGTGTTTAGGGTTTAAAGTGTGTGTTTTAGGGTTTAAAGTTTAGTGTTCAAGATTAAGTGTTTATTTTTTTTGGTGTAATATTTTAGGTTTAGGGTTTTGGGTTTAGGGCTTAGGGTTTAAGTTTTAGGGTTTAGGGTTTAGGGCTTAAGGTTTAAGTTTTAGGGTTCCGGGATTAGAGGTTAGGGTTTAGAGTTTGGGGTTTAGGATTTAGGGGTTAGGCTTTAGTTATTAGAGTTTAGGGTTTAGGGCTTTGTTGGAGGGTTTATGGTATAAGATTTAGTTTTTGGGGTTTAGCGTTCAGTTATTAGAGTTTAGGGTTTAGGGTATAATGTTTAAGGTTTAAAGTTTGGATTTAGGGTTAACGGTTTAGGGTATTGGGGTTTAGGTATTAGGGTTTAGGGTTTAGGGCTTAGTTTTTATGGTTTATGGTTGTTAAGAGCATTTTAGGATTTATGGTTTAGGTTTTAGTTTTTAGTTTTTAAGGTTTTGGGTTTGGACTTCTGGGTTGAGAGTTTAGAGTTTACTGTATGGGTTTCAGATTTAGCGTTTAGGGTTGAGGGTTTAAAGTTTGGGGTTTAGGGTTTTAGAGTTTACGGTTGTTTCGGTGGCTTAGGGGTTGGCCTTGAGGATTGAGTGTTTAGTGTATAGGGTTTAAAGTTAGTGTTTTCGGGTTTATGTTTTTGGTTTACGGTTTACAGTTTAGTGTTCAGGATTAATAGTTTATTTTTAAGGGTTTAATGTTTTGGGTGTAGGGTTTTGAGTTTAGGGCTTAGGGTTTAAGTTTTAGGGTTCAAGCATTAGAGGTTAGGGTTTAGAGTTTGGGGTTTAGGATTTACGGGTTAGAGTTTAATGTTCAGGATTAAGAGTTATTTTTTGGGATCAACGTTTTGGGTTTAGGTTTTTGGGCTTAGTTTTAGTGTTTATGGTATAGGATTTAGTTTTTGGGGTTTAGCGTTTAGTTATTAGAGTTTAGGGTTTAGGGTATTACGTTTAAGGTTTAATGTTTACGGTATATTATTTATGGTTTAAGATTTAGGGTTTAGGGTTTAGGGGTTAGTGTTTAGGGTTTAGGTTTTGGGCTTAGTTTTAGTGTCTATGGTATAAGATTTAGTTTTTGGGGTTTAGCATTTAGTTAATAGAGTTTAGGGTTTAGTGGTTTAGGGTTTAGGGGTTAGGGTGTTAGCCTAATTGTATAGTGTTTTTTGTTTAGGATTCTTGGTTTAACTTTTACTATTTTGGGTTTACGTTTAGGTTTTTAAGTATAGGGTTTAGGGTTTAGGGTTTAGTGATTAATGTTTCAGTTTTAAAAATTAGTCTTTAAAGAGTAGGATTTTTGGTTTAAGGTATAGAGTTTAGAATTTGGAGTTTAGGGTGTACGCTTTTAGGGTTTTGGGCTTAGTTTTAGTGTTTATGGTATAGGATTTAGTTTTTGGGGTTTAGCGTTTAGTTATTAGAGTATAGGGTTTAAGGTTTGGGGTTTAGGGTTTTTGGGTTTACGGTTGTTTAGGGTGGTTAGGATTTTGCCTTGAGGGTTGAGTGTTTAGTGTTTAGGGTTTCATGTTTGTGTTTTAGGGTTTATGTTTTGGGTTAAGGGTTTAGAAGTTAGTGTTCAAGATGAAGTATTTATTTTTCTAGGGTTTAATGTTTTAGGTTTAGGATTTAGGATTTTGGGTTTAGGATTTTGGGTCTTGGGTTTATGGCTCTGGGTGTGGGGTTTTATGGTTTACGGGTTAGTGTTTAGGGTTTCGTTCTTAAGGTTTAGGCTTTAAGGTTTAGGGTTGAAGGTTGAGGATTTAGTGTTTAGGGATTAAGGTTTATGGGTTAGGGTTTGGGGTATATTGTTTAGGGGTTATAGTTATTGGGATAAACGTTTAGGGTTTAGGGGTTTAGGATTGTTAAGGTGCTTTAGGGTTTAGGATTTAGGGTTTTGGGTTTATTGTTTAGGGGTTATGGTTTAGGGTTAAGGGTATAAAGTATAGGATTTAGGGTTTAGGATACCGTTTAAAACTTAGGGTCTAGGATTTTGGATTTTGATTTTAGAATTTAAAGTTGAGGGTTTAGGGGTTAGGGTGTTAGCCTAATTGTATAGTGTTTTTTGTTTAGGATTCTTGGTTTAATTTTTACTATTTTGGGTTTACGCTTAGGTTTTTAAGTATAGGGTTTAGGGTTTAGGGTTCAGTGATTAATGTTTCAGTTTTAGAAATTAGTCTTTAAGGAGTAGGATTTTTGGTTTAAGGTATAGAGTTTAGAATTTGGAGTTTAGGGTTTATGCTTTTAGGGTTTTGGGCTTAGTTTTAGTGTTTATGGTATAGGATTTAGTTTTTGGGGTTTAGCGTTTAGTTATTAGAGTATAGGGTTTAAGGTTTGGGGTTTAGGGTTTTTGGGTTTACGGTTGTTTAGGGTGGTTTAGGTTTTTGCCTTGAGGGTTGAGTGTTTAGTGTTTAGGGTTTCAAGTTTGTGTTTTATGGTTTATGTTTTGGGTTAAGGGTTTAGAAGTTAGTGTTCAAGATTAAGTATTTATTTTCTAGGGTTTAATGTTTTGGGTTTAGGATATTGGGTTTAGGATTTTGGGTTTTGGGTTAACGGCTTTGGGTGTGGGATTTTATGGTTTAGGGGTTAGTGTTTAGGGTTTAGGATTTTGGGTTTTGGGTTAACGGCTTTGGCTGTGGGGTTTTATGGTTTAGGGGTTAGTGTTTATGGTTTCTTTCTTAAGGTTTTGGCTTTAAGGTTTAGGGTTGGAGGTTTAGGATTTAGTGTTTAGGGATTAGGGTTTATGGTTTAGGGTTCGGGGTATATTGTTTAGGGGTTATAATTATTGGGATTAACATTTAGGGTTTAGGGGTTTAGGATTGTTAAGGTGCTTTAGGGTTTAGTGGTTTAGGTTTAGTGTTTAGGGGTTTATTTTTATGGTTTAAGGTTTGGGGTTTAGGGTTTAGAGGTTAGGGTTTAAGATTTAGGGTTTAGCTTTTAGGGTTTTAGGGTTTAGGCTTTAAGGCTTAAGGTGTAGGGTTTAGGGTTTAGGGTTTAGGGTTTAGGGATTAGGGTTTATGGTTTAGGGTTCAGGGTATATTGTTTAGGGGTTATAATTATTGGGATTAACATTTAGGGTTTAAGGGTTTTGGATTGTTAAGGTGCTTTAGGGTTTAGTGGTTTAGGTTTAGTGTTTAGGGGTTTATTTTTATGATTTAAGGTTTGGGGTTTAGGGTTTAGAGGTTAGGGTTTAAGATTTAGGGTTTAGCTTTTAGGGTTTTAGGCTTTAGGCTTTAAGGCTTAAGGTGTAGGGTTTAGGGTTTAGGGTTTAGGGTTTAGTATGTAGGGTTGAGGATTTATGGTTTAGGGTTTAGGGTTTGGTATGTCGGGTTTAGGATTTATTGTTTAGGATTTAGGATTTGGAGTTTCCGGTATGGGTTTAGGGTTTTAGAGTTTAGGATTGAGGGTTTAAAATTTGGGGTTTAGGATTTTAGGGTTACGGTTGTTTAGGTTGGTTTAGGGTTTTGCTTTGACGGTTGAGTGTTTAGTGTTTAGGGTTTAAAGTGTGTGTTTTAGGGTTTAGGATTGTTAAGGTGCTTTAGGGTTTAGTGGTTTAGGTTTAGTGTTTAGGGGTTTATTTTTATTGTTTAAGGTTTGGGGTTTAGGGTTTAGAGGTTAGGGTTTAGGGGTTAGAGTTTAAGATTTAGGGTTTAGCTTTTAGGGTTTTAGGCTTTAGGCTTTAAGGCATAAGGTATAGGGTATAGGGTTTAGGGTTTAGGGTTTAGGGTTTAGGGTTTAGTATGTAGGGTTTAGGGTTTAGTGGTTTAGGTTTAGTGTTTAGGGGTTTATTTTTATGGTTTAAGGTTTGGGGTTTAGGGTTTAGAGGTTAGGGTTTAAGCTTTAGGGTTTTGCTTTTAGGGTTTTAGAGTTTTAGGTTTTAGGGGTTAGTGCTTAGGGTTTAGGATTTTGGGTTTAGGATTTTGGGTTTTGGGTTAACGGCTTTGGGTGTGGGGTTTTATGGTTTAGGGGTTAGTGTTTAGGGCTTTGTTCTTAAGGTTTTGGCTTTAAGGTTTAGGGTTGAAGGTGTAGGTTTTAGTGTTTAGGGATTAGGGTTTATGGTTTAGGGTTCGGGGTATATTGTTTAGGGGTTATAATTATTGGGATTAACATTTAGGGTTTAGGGGTTTAGGATTGTTAGGTGCTTTAGGGTTTAGTGGTTTAGGTTTAGTGTTTAGGGGTTTATTTTTATGGTTTAAGGTTTGGGGTTTAGGGTTTATAGGTTAGGGTTTAAGATTTAGGGTTTAGCTTTTAGGGTTTTAGGGTTTAGGCTTTAAGGCTTAAGGTGTAGGGTTTAGGGTTTAGGGTTTAGGGTTTAGTATGTAGGGTTGAGGATTTATGGTTTAGGGTTTAGGGTTTAGTTGTAGGGTTTAGGATTTATTGTTTAGGATTTAGGATTTGGTGTTTCCGGTATGGGTTTAGGGTTTTAGAGTTTAGGATTGAGGGTTTAAAGTTTGGGGTTTAGGATTTTAGGGTTACGGTTGTTTAGGTTGGTTTAGGGTTTTGCCTTGACGGTTAAGTGTTTAGTGTTTAGGGTTTAAAGTGTTCGATTTAGGGTTTAGAGTTTAGTGTTCAAGATTAAGTGTTTATTTTTTTGGGTTTAATATTTTGGGTTTAGGGTTTTCGGTTTAGGGCTTAGGGTTTAAGTTTTTGGGTTTGAGGTTTAGGGCTTAGGGTTTAAGTTTTAGGGTTCAGGGATTAGAGGTTAGGGTGTAGAGTTTGGGGTTTAGGATTTAGGGGTTAGCGTTTAGTTATTAAAGTTGAGGGTTTAAGATTTAGTTTTAGGGTTTATGGTATAGGATTTATTTTTTTGGGGTTTAGCGATCAGTTATTAGAGTTTAGGGTTTAGGGTATAATGTTTAAGGTTTATAGTTTGGGGTTTATTATTGATGGTTTAAGATTTTGGGTTTAGGGTTAACAGTTTAGGGTATTGGGGTTTAGGTATTAGGGGTTAGAGTTTAGGGCTTAGTTTTTAAGGTTTATGGTTTTTAAGAGCATTTTAGGATTTATGGTTTAGGTTTTAGTTTTTAGTCCTTAAGGTTTAGGGTTTGGACTTCAGGGTTGAGAGTTTAGAGTTTACCTGATGGGTTTAGTATTTAGCGTTTAGGGTTGAGGGTTTAAGATTTGGGTTTAGGGTTTTAGAGTTTACGGTTGTTTAGGGTGGCTTAGGGGTTGGCCTTGAGGATTGAGTGTTTAGTGTTTACGGTTTAAAGTTAGTGTTTTCGGGTTTATGTTTTTGGTTTAGGGTTTAGAGTTTAGTGTTCAAGATTAATTGTTTATTTTTTAGGGTTTAATGTTTTGGGTGTAGGGTTTTGAGTTTAAGGCTTAGGGTTTAAGTTTTAAGGTTCAGGGATTAGAGGTTAGGGTTTAGAGTTTGGGGTTTAGGATTTACGGGTTAGAGTTTAATGTTCAGGATTAAGAGTTTATTTTTTGGGATCAACGTTTTGGGTTTAGGGTTTTGGGCTTAGGTTTAGTGTTTATGGTATAGGATTTAGTTTTTGGGGTTTAGCGTTTAGTTATTAGAGTTTAGGGTTTAGGGTATTACGTTTAATGTTTAATGTTTGGGGTTTATTATTTATTGTTTAAGATTTAGGGTTTAGGGTTTCGGGGTTAGTGTTTAGGGTTTAGGATTTTGGTCTTATTTTTAGTGTTTATGGTATAAGATTTAGTTTTTGGGTTTAGTGTTTAGTTAATAGAGTTTAGGGTTTAGGGTTTAGTTAACAGAGTTTACGGTTTAGGGTACGTTTAAGGTTTAATGTTTGGGGTTTATTATTTATGGTTTAAGATATAGGGTTTAGCGTTTAGGGTATAGGGTTTAAGGTTTGGGGTTTAGGGTTTTTGGGTTTACGGTTGTTTAGGGTGGTTTAGGTTTTTGCCTTGAGGGTTGAGTGTTTAGTGTTTAGGGTTTCATGTTTGTGTTTTAGGGTTTATGTTTCGGGTTAAGGGTTTAGAAGTTAGTGTTCAAGATTAAGTATTTATTTTCTAGGGTTTATTGTTTTGGGTTTAGGGTTTAGGATTTTGGGTTTTGGGTTTACGGCTTTGGTTGTGCGGTTTTATGGTTTAGGTGTTAGTGTTTAGGGTTTTGTTCTTAAGGTTTAGGCTTTAAGGTTTAGGGTTAAAGGTTTAGGATTTAGTGTTTAGGGATTAGGGTATATGGTTTAGGGTTCGGGGTATATTGTTTAGGGGTTATAATTATTGGGATTAACATTTAGGATTAAGGGGTTAGGATTGTTTAGGTGCTTTAGGGTTTAGTTGTTTAGGTTTAGTGTTTAGGGGTTTATTTTTATTGTTTAAGGTTCGGGGTTTAGGGTTTAGAGGTTAGTGTTTAGGGGTTAGAGTTTAAGATTTAGGGTTTAGCTTTTAGGGTTTTGGGCTTTAGGCTTTAAGGCATAAGGTATAGGGTATAGGGTTTAGGGTTTAGGGTTTAGGGTTTAGGGTTTAGTATGTAGGGTTTTGGGTTTAGTGGTTTAGGTTTAGTGTTTAGGGGTTTATTTTTATGGTTTAAGGTTTGGGGTTTAGGGTTTAGAGGTTAGGGTTTAAGCTTTAGGGTTTAGCTTTCAGGGTTTTAGAGTTTTAGGGTTTAGGGGTTAGTGTTTAGGGTTTTGGATTTTGGGTTTAGGATTTTGGGTTTTGGGTTAACGGCTTTGGGTGTGGGGTTTTATGGTTTAGGGGTTAGTGTTTAGGGCTTCGTTCTTAAGGTTTTGGCTTTAAGGTTTAGGGTTGAAGGTGTAGGTTTTAGTGTTTAGGGATTAGGGTTTATGGTTTAGGGTTCGGGGTATATTGTTTAGGGGTTATAATTATTAGGATTAACATTTAAGGTTTAAGGGTTTAAGATTGTTAAGGTGCTTTAGGGTTTAGTGGTTTAGGTTTAGTGTTTAGGGGTTGATTTTTATGGTTTAAGGTTTGGGGTTTAGGGTTTAGAGGTTAGGGTTTAAGATTTAGGGTTTAGCTTTTAGGGTTTTGGGGTTTAGGCTTTAAGGCTTAAGGTGTAGGGTTTAGGGTTTAGGGTTTAGGGTTTAGTATATAGGGTTGAGGATTTATGGTTTAGGGTTTAGGGTTTGGTATGTAGGGTTTAGGATTTATTGTTTAGGATTTAGGATTTGGAGTTTCCGGTATGGGTTTAGGGTTTTAGAGTTTAGGATTGAGGGTTTAAAGTTTGGGGTTTAGGATTTTAGGGTTACGGTTGTTTAGGTTGGTTTAGGGTTTTGCCTTGACGGTTGAGTGTTTAGTGTTTAGGGTTTAAAGTGTTCGATTTAGGGTTTAGAGTTTAGTGTTCAAGATTAAGTGTTTATTTTTTTGGGTTTAATATTTTAGGTTTAGGGTTTTCGGTTTAGGGCTTAGGGTTTAAGTTTTTGGGTTTGAGGTTTAGGGCTTAGGGTTTAAGTTTTAGGGTTCAGGGATTAGAGGTTAGGGTTTAGAGTTTGGGGTTTAGGATTTAGGGGTTAGCGTTTACTTATTAAAGTTTAGGGTTTAAGACTTAGTTTTAGGGTTTATGGTATAGGATTTATTTTTTTGGGGTTTAGGGATCAGTTATTAGAGTTTAGGGTTTAGGGTATAATGTTTAAGGTTTAAAGTTTGGGGTTTATTATTGATGGTTTAAGATTTTGGGTTTAGGGTTAACAGTTTAGGGTATTGGGGTTTAGGTATTAGGGTTTAGAGTTTAGGGCTTAGTTTTTAAGGTTTATGGTTGTTAAGAGCATTTTAGGATTTACGGTTTAGGTTTTAGGGTTTGGACTTCATGGTTGAGAGTTTAGAGTTTACTGTATGGGATTAGTATTTAGCGTTTAGGGTTGAGGGTTTAAGGTTTGGGGTTTAGGGTTTTAGAGTTTACGGTTGTTTAGGGTGGCTTAGGGGTTGGCCTTGAGGATTGAGTGTTTAGTGTTTAGGGTCTAAAGTTAGTGATTTCGGGTTTATGTTTTTGGTTTAGGGTTTAGAGTTTAGTGTACAAGATTAATTGTTTATTTTTAGGGTTTAATGTTTTGGGTGTAGGGTTTGGAGTTTAGGGCTTAGGGTTTAAGTTTTAGGGTTCAGGGATTAGAGCTTCGGGTTTAGAGTTTGGGGTTTAGGATTTACGGGTTAGAGTTTAATGTTCAGGATTAAGAGTTTATTTTTTGGGATCAACGTTTTGGGTTTAGGGTTTTGGGCTTAGGTTTAGTGTTTATGGTATAGGATTTAGTTTTTGGGGTTTAGCGTTTAGTTATTAGAGTTTAGGGTTTAGGGTATTACGTTTAATGTTTAATGTTTGGGGTTTATTATTTATTGTTTAAGATTTAGGGTTTAGGGTTTCGGGGTTAGTGTTTAGGGTTTAGGATTTTGGTCTTATTTTTAGTGTTTATGGTATAAGATTTAGTTTTTGGGTTTAGTGTTTAGTTAATAGAGTTTAGGGTTTAGGGTTTAGTTAACAGAGTTTACGGTTTAGGGTACGTTTAAGGTTTAATGTTTGGGGTTTATTATTTATGGTTTAAGATATAGGGTTTAGCGTTTAGGGTATAGGGTTTAAGGTTTGGGGTTTAGGGTTTTTGGGTTTACGGTTGTTTAGGGTGGTTTAGGTTTTTGCCTTGAGGGTTGAGTGTTTAGTGTTTAGGGTTTCAAGTTTGTGTTTTAGGGTTTATGTTTTGGGTTAAGGGTTTAGAAGTTAGTGTTCAAGATTAAGTGTTTATTTTCTAGGGTTTAATGTTTTGGGTTAAGGGTTTAGGATTTTGGGTTTTGGGTTTACGGCTTTGGGTGTAGGGTTTATGGTATAGGATTTATTTTTTTGGGGTTTAGCGATCAGTTATTAGAGTTTAGGGTTTAGGGTATAATGTTTAAGGTTTATAGTTTGGGGTTTATTATTGATGGTTTAAGATTTTGGGTTTAGGGTTAACAGTTTAGGGTATTGGGGTTTAGGTATTAGGGGTTAGAGTTTAGGGCTTAGTTTTTAAGGTTTATGGTTTTTAAGAGCATTTTAGGATTTATGGTTTAGGTTTTAGTTTTTAGTCCTTAAGGTTTAGGGTTTGGACTTCAGGGTTGAGAGTTTAGAGTTTACCTGATGGGTTTAGTATTTAGCGTTTAGGGTTGAGGGTTTAAGATTTGGGTTTAGGGTTTTAGAGTTTACGGTTGTTTAGGGTGGCTTAGGGGTTGGCCTTGAGGATTGAGTGTTTAGTGTTTACGGTTTAAAGTTAGTGTTTTCGGGTTTATGTTTTTGGTTTAGGGTTTAGAGTTTAGTGTTCAAGATTAATTGTTTATTTTTTAGGGTTTAATGTTTTGGGTGTAGGGTTTTGAGTTTAAGGCTTAGGGTTTAAGTTTTAAGGTTCAGGGATTAGAGGTTAGGGTTTAGAGTTTGGGGTTTAGGATTTACGGGTTAGAGTTTAATGTTCAGGATTAAGAGTTTATTTTTTGGGATCAACGTTTTGGGTTTAGGGTTTTGGGCTTAGGTTTAGTGTTTATGGTATAGGATTTAGTTTTTGGGATTTAGCGTTTAGTTATTAGAGTTTAGGGTTTAGGGTATTACGTTTAATGTTTAATGTTTGGGGTTTATTATTTATTGTTTAAGATTTAGGGTTTAGGGTTTCGGGGTTAGTGTTTAGGGTTTAGGATTTTGGTCTTATTTTTAGTGTTTATGGTATAAGATTTAGTTTTTGGGTTTAGTGTTTAGTTAATAGAGTTTAGGGTTTAGGGTTTAGTTAACAGAGTTTACGGTTTAGGGTACGTTTAAGGTTTAATGTTTGGGGTTTATTATTTATGGTTTAAGATATAGGGTTTAGCGTTTAGGGTATAGGGTTTAAGGTTTGGGGTTTAGGGTTTTTGGGTTTACGGTTGTTTAGGGTGGTTTAGGTTTTTGCCTTGAGGGTTGAGTGTTTAGTGTTTAGGGTTTCATGTTTGTGTTTTAGGGTTTATGTTTCGGGTTAAGGGTTTAGAAGTTAGTGTTCAAGATTAAGTATTTATTTTCTAGGGTTTATTGTTTTGGGTTTAGGGTTTAGGATTTTGGGTTTTGGGTTTACGGCTTTGGTTGTGCGGTTTTATGGTTTAGGTGTTAGTGTTTAGGGTTTTGTTCTTAAGGTTTAGGCTTTAAGGTTTAGGGTTAAAGGTTTAGGATTTAGTGTTTAGGGATTAGGGTATATGGTTTAGGGTTCGGGGTATATTGTTTAGGGGTTATAATTATTGGGATTAACATTTAGGATTAAGGGGTTAGGATTGTTTAGGTGCTTTAGGGTTTAGTTGTTTAGGTTTAGTGTTTAGGGGTTTATTTTTATTGTTTAAGGTTCGGGGTTTAGGGTTTAGAGGTTAGTGTTTAGGGGTTAGAGTTTAAGATTTAGGGTTTAGCTTTTAGGGTTTTGGGCTTTAGGCTTTAAGGCATAAGGTATAGGGTATAGGGTTTAGGGTTTAGGGTTTAGGGTTTAGGGTTTAGTATGTAGGGTTTTGGGTTTAGTGGTTTAGGTTTAGTGTTTAGGGGTTTATTTTTATGGTTTAAGGTTTGGGGTTTAGGGTTTAGAGGTTAGGGTTTAAGCTTTAGGGTTTAGCTTTCAGGGTTTTAGAGTTTTAGGGTTTAGGGGTTAGTGTTTAGGGTTTTGGATTTTGGGTTTAGGATTTTGGGTTTTGGGTTAACGGCTTTGGGTGTGGGGTTTTATGGTTTAGGGGTTAGTGTTTAGGGCTTCGTTCTTAAGGTTTTGGCTTTAAGGTTTAGGGTTGAAGGTGTAGGTTTTAGTGTTTAGGGATTAGGGTTTATGGTTTAGGGTTCGGGGTATATTGTTTAGGGGTTATAATTATTAGGATTAACATTTAAGGTTTAAGGGTTTAAGATTGTTAAGGTGCTTTAGGGTTTAGTGGTTTAGGTTTAGTGTTTAGGGGTTGATTTTTATGGTTTAAGGTTTGGGGTTTAGGGTTTAGAGGTTAGGGTTTAAGATTTAGGGTTTAGCTTTTAGGGTTTTGGGGTTTAGGCTTTAAGGCTTAAGGTGTAGGGTTTAGGGTTTAGGGTTTAGGGTTTAGTATATAGGGTTGAGGATTTATGGTTTAGGGTTTAGGGTTTGGTATGTAGGGTTTAGGATTTATTGTTTAGGATTTAGGATTTGGAGTTTCCGGTATGGGTTTAGGGTTTTAGAGTTTAGGATTGAGGGTTTAAAGTTTGGGGTTTAGGATTTTAGGGTTACGGTTGTTTAGGTTGGTTTAGGGTTTTGCCTTGACGGTTGAGTGTTTAGTGTTTAGGGTTTAAAGTGTTCGATTTAGGGTTTAGAGTTTAGTGTTCAAGATTAAGTGTTTATTTTTTTGGGTTTAATATTTTGGGTTTAGGGTTTTCGGTTTAGGGCTTAGGGTTTAAGTTTTTGGGTTTGAGGTTTAGGGCTTAGGGTTTAAGTTTTAGGGTTCAGGGATTAGAGGTTAGGGTTTAGAGTTTGGGGTTTAGGATTTAGGGGTTAGCGTTTACTTATTAAAGTTTAGGGTTTAAGACTTAGTTTTAGGGTTTATGGTATAGGATTTATTTTTTTGGGGTTTAGGGATCAGTTATTAGAGTTTAGGGTTTAGGGTATAATGTTTAAGGTTTAAAGTTTGGGGTTTATTATTGATGGTTTAAGATTTTGGGTTTAGGGTTAACAGTTTAGGGTATTGGGGTTTAGGTATTAGGGTTTAGAGTTTAGGGCTTAGTTTTTAAGGTTTATGGTTGTTAAGAGCATTTTAGGATTTACGGTTTAGGTTTTAGGGTTTGGACTTCATGGTTGAGAGTTTAGAGTTTACTGTATGGGATTAGTATTTAGCGTTTAGGGTTGAGGGTTTAAGGTTTGGGGTTTAGGGTTTTAGAGTTTACGGTTGTTTAGGGTGGCTTAGGGGTTGGCCTTGAGGATTGAGTGTTTAGTGTTTAGGGTCTAAAGTTAGTGATTTCGGGTTTATGTTTTTGGTTTAGGGTTTAGAGTTTAGTGTACAAGATTAATTGTTTATTTTTAGGCTTTAATGTTTTGGGTGTAGGGTTTGGAGTTTAGGGCTTAGGGTTTAAGTTTTAGGGTTCAGGGATTAGAGCTTCGGGTTTAGAGTTTGGGGTTTAGGATTTACGGGTTAGAGTTTAATGTTCAGGATTAAGAGTTTATTTTTTGGGATCAACGTTTTGGGTTTAGGGTTTTGGGCTTAGGTTTAGTGTTTATGGTATAGGATTTAGTTTTTGGGGTTTAGCGTTTAGTTATTAGAGTTTAGGGTTTAGGGTATTACGTTTAATGTTTAATGTTTGGGGTTTATTATTTATTGTTTAAGATTTAGGGTTTAGGGTTTCGGGGTTAGTGTTTAGGGTTTAGGATTTTGGTCTTATTTTTAGTGTTTATGGTATAAGATTTAGTTTTTGGGTTTAGTGTTTAGTTAATAGAGTTTAGGGTTTAGGGTTTAGTTAACAGAGTTTACGGTTTAGGGTACGTTTAAGGTTTAATGTTTGGGGTTTATTATTTATGGTTTAAGATATAGGGTTTAGCGTTTAGGGTATAGGGTTTAAGGTTTGGGGTTTAGGGTTTTTGGGTTTACGGTTGTTTAGGGTGGTTTAGGTTTTTGCCTTGAGGGTTGAGTGTTTAGTGTTTAGGGTTTCATGTTTGTGTTTTAGGGTTTATGTTTCGGGTTAAGGGTTTAGAAGTTAGTGTTCAAGATTAAGTATTTATTTTCTAGGGTTTATTGTTTTGGGTTTAGGGTTTAGGATTTTGGGTTTTGGGTTTACGGCTTTGGTTGTGCGGTTTTATGGTTTAGGTGTTAGTGTTTAGGGTTTTGTTCTTAAGGTTTAGGCTTTAAGGTTTAGGGTTAAAGGTTTAGGATTTAGTGTTTAGGGATTAGGGTATATGGTTTAGGGTTCGGGGTATATTGTTTAGGGGTTATAATTATTGGGATTAACATTTAGGATTAAGGGGTTAGGATTGTTTAGGTGCTTTAGGGTTTAGTTGTTTAGGTTTAGTGTTTAGGGGTTTATTTTTATTGTTTAAGGTTCGGGGTTTAGGGTTTAGAGGTTAGTGTTTAGGGGTTAGAGTTTAAGATTTAGGGTTTAGCTTTTAGGGTTTTGGGCTTTAGGCTTTAAGGCATAAGGTATAGGGTATAGGGTTTAGGGTTTAGGGTTTAGGGTTTAGGGTTTAGTATGTAGGGTTTTGGGTTTAGTGGTTTAGGTTTAGTGTTTAGGGGTTTATTTTTATGGTTTAAGGTTTGGGGTTTAGGGTTTAGAGGTTAGGGTTTAAGCTTTAGGGTTTAGCTTTCAGGGTTTTAGAGTTTTAGGGTTTAGGGGTTAGTGTTTAGGGTTTTGGATTTTGGGTTTAGGATTTTGGGTTTTGGGTTAACGGCTTTGGGTGTGGGGTTTTATGGTTTAGGGGTTAGTGTTTAGGGCTTCGTTCTTAAGGTTTTGGCTTTAAGGTTTAGGGTTGAAGGTGTAGGTTTTAGTGTTTAGGGATTAGGGTTTATGGTTTAGGGTTCGGGGTATATTGTTTAGGGGTTATAATTATTAGGATTAACATTTAAGGTTTAAGGGTTTAAGATTGTTAAGGTGCTTTAGGGTTTAGTGGTTTAGGTTTAGTGTTTAGGGGTTGATTTTTATGGTTTAAGGTTTGGGGTTTAGGGTTTAGAGGTTAGGGTTTAAGATTTAGGGTTTAGCTTTTAGGGTTTTGGGGTTTAGGCTTTAAGGCTTAAGGTGTAGGGTTTAGGGTTTAGGGTTTAGGGTTTAGTATATAGGGTTGAGGATTTATGGTTTAGGGTTTAGGGTTTGGTATGTAGGGTTTAGGATTTATTGTTTAGGATTTAGGATTTGGAGTTTCCGGTATGGGTTTAGGGTTTTAGAGTTTAGGATTGAGGGTTTAAAGTTTGGGGTTTAGGATTTTAGGGTTACGGTTGTTTAGGTTGGTTTAGGGTTTTGCCTTGACGGTTGAGTGTTTAGTGTTTAGGGTTTAAAGTGTTCGATTTAGGGTTTAGAGTTTAGTGTTCAAGATTAAGTGTTTATTTTTTTGGGTTTAATATTTTGGGTTTAGGGTTTTCGGTTTAGGGCTTAGGGTTTAAGTTTTTGGGTTTGAGGTTTAGGGCTTAGGGTTTAAGTTTTAGGGTTCAGGGATTAGAGGTTAGGGTTTAGAGTTTGGGGTTTAGGATTTAGGGGTTAGCGTTTACTTATTAAAGTTTAGGGTTTAAGACTTAGTTTTAGGGTTTATGGTATAGGATTTATTTTTTTGGGGTTTAGGGATCAGTTATTAGAGTTTAGGGTTTAGGGTATAATGTTTAAGGTTTAAAGTTTGGGGTTTATTATTGATGGTTTAAGATTTTGGGTTTAGGGTTAACAGTTTAGGGTATTGGGGTTTAGGTATTAGGGTTTAGAGTTTAGGGCTTAGTTTTTAAGGTTTATGGTTGTTAAGAGCATTTTAGGATTTACGGTTTAGGTTTTAGGGTTTGGACTTCAGGGTTGAGAGTTTAGAGTTTACTGTATGGGATTAGTATTTAGCGTTTAGGGTTGAGGGTTTAAGGTTTGGGGTTTAGGGTTTTAGAGTTTACGGTTGTTTAGGGTGGCTTAGGGGTTGGCCTTGAGGATTGAGTGTTTAGTGTTTAGGGTCTAAAGTTAGTGATTTCGGGTTTATGTTTTTGGTTTAGGGTTTAGAGTTTAGTGTACAAGATTAATTGTTTATTTTTAGGGTTTAATGTTTTGGGTGTAGGGTTTGGAGTTTAGGGCTTAGGGTTTAAGTTTTAGGGTTCAGGGATTAGAGCTTCGGGTTTAGAGTTTGGGGTTTAGGATTTACGGGTTAGAGTTTAATGTTCAGGATTAAGAGTTTATTTTTTGGGATCAACGTTTTGGGTTTAGGGTTTTGGGCTTTGGGTTTAGGGTATTACGTTTAAGGTTTAATGTTTGGGGTTTATTATTTATTGTTTAAGATTTAGGGTTTTGGGTTTAGGGGTTAGTGTTTAGGGTTTAGGATTTTGGTCTTATTTTTAGTGTTTATGGTATAAGATTTAGTTTTGGGGTTTAGTGTTTAGTTAATAGAGTTTAGGGTTTAGGGTTTAGTTAATAGAGTTTAGGGTTTAGGGTACATTTAAGGTTTAATGTTTGGGGTTTATTATTTATGGTTTAAGATATAGGGTTTAGCGTTTAGGGTATAGGGTTTAAGGTTTGGGGTTTAGGGTTTTTGGGTTTATGGTTGTTAAGGGTGGTTTAGGTTTCTTCCTTTAGGGTTGAGTGTTTAGTGTTTAGGGTTTCATGTTTGTGTTTTAGGGTTTATGTTTTGGGTTAAGGGTTTAGAAGTTAGTGTTCAAGATTAAGTATTTATTTTCTAGGGTTTATTGTTTTGGGTTTAGGGTTTAGGATTTTGGGTTTAGGGTTTAGGATTTTGGGTTTTGGGTTTACGGCTTTGGTTGTGCGGTTTTGTGGTTTAGGTGTTAGTGTTTAGGGTTTCGTTCTTAAGGTTTAGGCTTTAAGGTTTAGGGTTAAAGGTTTAGGATTTAGTGTTTAGGGATTAGGGTATATGGTTTAGGGTTCGGGGTATATTGTTTAGGGGTTATAATTATTGGGATTAACATTTAAGATTAAAGGGTTTAGGATTGTTAAGGTGCTTTAGGGTTTAGTGGTTTAGGTTTAGTGTTTAGGGGTTTATTTTTATGGTTTAAGGTTTGGGGTTTAGGGTTTAGATGTTAGGGTTTAGGGGTTAGAGTTTAGGATTTAGGGTTTAGCTTTTAGGGTTTTAGGCTTTAGGCTTTAAGGCATAAGGTATAGGGTTTAGGGTTTAGGGTTTAGGGTTTAGGGTTTAGTATGTAGGGTTTAGGATTTATGGTTTAGTGTTTAGTGTTTGGTATGTAGGGTTTAGGATTTATTGTTTAGGGTTTAGGATTTGGAGTTTCTGGTATTGGTTTAGGGTTTTAGAGTTTAGGATTGAGGGTTTAAAGTTTGGGGTTTAGAATTTTAGGGTTTACGGTTGTTTAGGTTGGTTTAGGGTTTTGCCTTGACGGTTGAGTGTTTAGTGTTTAGGGTTTAAAGTGTGTGTTTTAGGGTTTAAAGTTTAGTGTTCAAGATTAAGTGTTTATTTTTTTTGGTGTAATATTTTAGGTTTAGGGTTTTGGGTTTAGGGCTTAGGGTTTAAGTTTTAGGGTTTAGGGTTTAGGGCTTAAGGTTTAAGTTTTAGGGTTCCGGGATTAGAGGTTAGGGTTTAGAGTTTGGGGTTTAGGATTTAGGGGTTAGGCTTTAGTTATTAGAGTTTAGGGTTTAGGGCTTTGTTGGAGGGTTTATGGTATAAGATTTAGTTTTTGGGGTTTAGCGTTCAGTTATTAGAGTTTAGGGTTTAGGGTATAATGTTTAAGGTTTAAAGTTTGGATTTAGGGTTAACGGTTTAGGGTATTGGGGTTTAGGTATTAGGGTTTAGGGTTTAGGGCTTAGTTTTTATGGTTTATGGTTGTTAAGAGCATTTTAGGATTTATGGTTTAGGTTTTAGTTTTTAGTTTTTAAGGTTTTGGGTTTGGACTTCTGGGTTGAGAGTTTAGAGTTTACTGTATGGGTTTCAGATTTAGCGTTTAGGGTTGAGGGTTTAAAGTTTGGGGTTTAGGGTTTTAGAGTTTACGGTTGTTTCGGTGGCTTAGGGGTTGGCCTTGAGGATTGAGTGTTTAGTGTATAGGGTTTAAAGTTAGTGTTTTCGGGTTTATGTTTTTGGTTTACGGTTTACAGTTTAGTGTTCAGGATTAATAGTTTATTTTTAAGGGTTTAATGTTTTGGGTGTAGGGTTTTGAGTTTAGGGCTTAGGGTTTAAGTTTTAGGGTTCAAGCATTAGAGGTTAGGGTTTAGAGTTTGGGGTTTAGGATTTACGGGTTAGAGTTTAATGTTCAGGATTAAGAGTTATTTTTTGGGATCAACGTTTTGGGTTTAGGTTTTTGGGCTTAGTTTTAGTGTTTATGGTATAGGATTTAGTTTTTGGGGTTTAGCGTTTAGTTATTAGAGTTTAGGGTTTAGGGTATTACGTTTAAGGTTTAATGTTTACGGTATATTATTTATGGTTTAAGATTTAGGGTTTAGGGTTTAGGGGTTAGTGTTTAGGGTTTAGGTTTTGGGCTTAGTTTTAGTGTCTATGGTATAAGATTTAGTTTTTGGGGTTTAGCATTTAGTTAATAGAGTTTAGGGTTTAGTGGTTTAGGGTTTAGGGGTTAGGGTGTTAGCCTAATTGTATAGTGTTTTTTGTTTAGGATTCTTGGTTTAACTTTTACTATTTTGGGTTTACGTTTAGGTTTTTAAGTATAGGGTTTAGGGTTTAGGGTTTAGTGATTAATGTTTCAGTTTTAAAAATTAGTCTTTAAAGAGTAGGATTTTTGGTTTAAGGTATAGAGTTTAGAATTTGGAGTTTAGGGTGTACGCTTTTAGGGTTTTGGGCTTAGTTTTAGTGTTTATGGTATAGGATTTAGTTTTTGGGGTTTAGCGTTTAGTTATTAGAGTATAGGGTTTAAGGTTTGGGGTTTAGGGTTTTTGGGTTTACGGTTGTTTAGGGTGGTTAGGATTTTGCCTTGAGGGTTGAGTGTTTAGTGTTTAGGGTTTCATGTTTGTGTTTTAGGGTTTATGTTTTGGGTTAAGGGTTTAGAAGTTAGTGTTCAAGATGAAGTATTTATTTTTCTAGGGTTTAATGTTTTAGGTTTAGGATTTAGGATTTTGGGTTTAGGATTTTGGGTCTTGGGTTTATGGCTCTGGGTGTGGGCTTTGTTGGAGGGTTTATGGTATAAGATTTAGTTTTTGGGGTTTAGCGTTCAGTTATTAGAGTTTAGGGTTTAGGGTATAATGTTTAAGGTTTAAAGTTTGGATTTAGGGTTAACGGTTTAGGGTATTGGGGTTTAGGTATTAGGGTTTAGGGTTTAGGGCTTAGTTTTTATGGTTTATGGTTGTTAAGAGCATTTTAGGATTTATGGTTTAGGTTTTAGTTTTTAGTTTTTAAGGTTTTGGGTTTGGACTTCTGGGTTGAGAGTTTAGAGTTTACTGTATGGGTTTCGGATTTAGCGTTTAGGGTTGAGGGTTTTAGAGTTTATGGTTGTTTCGGTGGCTTAGGGGTTGGCCTTGAGGATTGAGTGTTTAGTGTATAGGGTTTAAAGTTAGTGTTTTCGGGTTTATGTTTGTGGTTTACGGTTTACAGTTTATTGTTCAGGATTAATAGTTTATTTTTAAGGGTTTAATGTTTTGGGTGTAGTGTTTTGAGTTTAGGGCTTCGGGTTTAAGTTTTAGGGTTCAGGCATTAGAGGTTAGGGTTTAGAGTTTGGGGTTTAGGATTTACGGGTTAGAGTTTAATGTTCAGGATTAAGAGTAATTTTTTGGGATCAACGTTTTGGGTTTAGGTTTTTGGGCTTAGTTTTAGTGTTTATGGTATAGGATTTAGATTTTGGGGTTTAGCGTTTAGTTATTAGAGTTTAGGGTTTAGGGTATTACGTTTAAGGTTTAATGTTTACGATTTATTATTTATGGTTTAAGATTTAGGGTTTAGGGTTTAGGGGTTAGTGTTTAGGGTTTAGGTTTTGGGCTTAGTTTTAGTGTCTATGGTATAAGATTTAGTTTTGGGGTTTAGCATTTAGTTAATAGAGTTTAGGGTTTAGGGTATTACGTTTAAGGTTTAATGTTTGGGGTTAATTATTTATGGTTTAAGATTTAGGGTTTAGCGTTTAAGGTATAGGGTTTAAGGTTTGGGGTTTAGGGTTTATGGGTTTATAGTTGTTTAGGGTGGTTTAGGTTTTTACTTGAGGGATGAGTGTTTAGTGTTTTGGGTTTCAAGTTTGTGTTTTAGGGTTTATGTTTTGGGTTAAGGGTTTAGAAGTTGGTATTCAGGATTAAGTATTTATTTTCTAGGGTTTAATGTTTTGGGTTTAGGGTTTAGGATTTTGGGTTTTGGGTTTACGGCTTTTGGTGTTGGGTTTTATGGTTTAGGGGTTAGTGTTTAGGGTTTCGTTCTTAAGGTTTAGGCTTTAAGGTTTAGGGTTGAAGGTTTAGTATTTAGTGTTTAGTGATTAGGGTTTATGGTTTAGGGTTTGGGGGATTATGTTTAGGGGTTATAGTTATTGGGATTAACATTTAGGGTTTAGGGGTTTTGGATTGTTAAGGTGCTTTAGGGTTTAGTGGTTTAGGTTTAGTGTTTATGGGTTTATTTTTATAGTTTAAGGTTTGGGGTTTAGGGTTTAGAGGTTAGGGTTTAAGCTTTAGGGTTTAGCTTTTAGGGTTTTAGAGTTTTAGGGTTTAGGGGTTAGTGTTTAGGGTTTAGGATTTTGGGTTTAGGATTTTGGGTTTTGGGTTAATGGCTTTGGGTGTGGGGTTTTATGGTTTAGGGGTTAGTGTTTAGGGCTTCGTTCTTAAGGTTTTGGCTTTAAGGTTTAGGGTTGAAGGTGTAGGTTTTAGTGTTTAGGGATTAGGGTTTATGGTTTAGGGTTCGGGGTATATTGTTTAGGGGTTATAATTATTGGGATTAACATTTAGGGTTTAGGGGTTTAGGATTGTTAAGGTGCTTTAGGGTTTAGTGGTTTAGGTTTAGTGTTTAGGGGTTTATTTTTATGGTTTAAGGTTTGGGGTTTAGCTTTTAGGGTTTAGGGATTAGCTTTTAGGGTTTAGCTTTTAGCTTTTAGAGTTTAGGGTGTAGGGTATAATGTTTAATGTTTAAAGTTTGGGGTTTATTATTGATGGTTTAAGATTTTGGGTTTAGGGTTAACGGTTTAGGGTATTGGGGTTTAGGTATTAGGGTTTAGGGTTTAGGGCTTAGTTTTTATGGTTTATGGTTGTTAAGAGCATTTTAGGATTTATGGTTTAGGTTTTAGTTTTTAGTCCTTAAGGTTTAGGGTTTGGACTTCATGGTTGAGAGTTTAGAGTTTACTGTATGGGTTTAGGATTTAGCATTTAGGGTTGAGGGTTTAAGGTTTGGGGGTTAGGGTTTTAGAGTTTACGGTTGTTTAGGGTGGCTTAGGGATTGGCCTTGAGGATTGAGTGTTTAGTGTTTAGGGTCTAAAGTTAGTGTTTTCGGGTTTATGTTTTTGGTTTAGGGTTTAGAGTTTAGTGTTCAAGATTAATTGTTTATTTTTAGGGTTTAATGTTTTGGATGTAGGGTTTGGAGTTTAGGGCTTAGGGTTTAAGTTTTAGGGTTCAGGGATTAGAGGTTAGGGTTTAGAGTTTGGGGTTTAGGATTTACGGGTTAGAGTTTAATGTTCAGGATTAAGAGTTTATTTTTTGGGATCAACATTTTGGGTTTAGGGTTTTGGGCTTAGTTTTAGTGTTTATGGTATAGGATTTAGTTTTTGGGGTTTAGCGTTTAGTTATTAGAGTTTAGGGTTTAGGGTATTACGTTTAAGGTTTAATGTTTGGGGTTTATTATTTATGGTTTAAGATTTAGGGTTTAGGGTTTAGGGGTTAGTGTTTAGGGTTTAGGATTTTGGGTTTATTTTTAATGTTTATGGTATAAGATTTAGTTTTGGGGTTTACTGTTTAGTTAATAGAGTTTAGGGTTTAGGGTACGTTTAAGGTTTAATGTTTGGGGTTTAATGTTTGGGGTTTATTATTTATGGTTTAAGATATAGTGTTTAGTGTTTAGGGTCTAAAGTTAGTGTTTTCGGGTTTATGTTTTTGGTTTAGGGTTTAGAGTTTAGTGTTCAAGATTAATTGTTTATTTTTAGGGTTTAATGTTTTGGGTGTAGGGTTTGGAGTTTAGGGCTTAGGGTTTAAGTTTTAAGGTTCAGGGATTAGAGGTTAGGGTTTAGAGTTTGGGGTTTAGGATTTACGGGTTAGAGTTTAATGTTCAGGATTAAGAGTTTATTTTTTGGGATCAACATTTTGGGTTAAGGGTTTTGGGCTTAGTTTTAGTGTTTATGGTATAGGATTTAGTTTTTGGGGTTTAGTGTTTAGTTATTAGAGTTTAGGGTTTAGGGTATTACGTTTAAGGTTTAATATTTGGGGTTTATTATTTATGGTTTAAGATTTAGGGTTTAGGGTGTAGGGGTTAGTGTTTAGGGTTTAGGGTTTTGGGCTTACTTTTAGTGTTTATGGTATAAGATTTAGTTTTTGGGGTTTAGCGTTTAGTTAATAGAGTTTAGGGTTTAGGGTATTACGTTTAAGGTTTAATGTTTGGGGTTAATTATTTACGGTTTAAGATTTAGGGTTTAGCGTTTAGGGTATAGGTTTTATGGTTTGGGGTTTAGGGTTTTTGGGTTTACGGTTGTTTAGGGTGGTTTAGGTTTTTGCCTTGAGGGTTGAGTGTTTAGTGTTTAGGGTTTCATGTTTGTGTTTTAGGGTTTATGTTTTGGGTTAAGGGTTTAGAAGTTTGTTTTCAAGATTAAGTATTTAATTTCTAGGGTTTAATGTTTTGGGTTTAGGGTTTAGGATTTTGGGTTTAGGATTTTGGGTCTTGGGTTTATGGCTTTGGGTGTGGGGTTTTATGGTTTATGGGTTAGTGTTTAGGGTTTCGTTCTTAGGCTTTAAGGTTTAGGGTTGAAGGTTTAGGATTTAGTGTTTAGGGATTAAGGTTTATGGGTTAGGGTTTGGGGTATATTGTTTAGGGGTTATAGTTATTGTGATAAACGTTTAGGGTTTAGGGGTTTAGGATTGTTAAGGTGCTTTAGGGTTTAGGATTTAGGGTTTTGGGTTTATTGTTTAGGGGTTATGGTTTAGGGTTACGGGTATAAAGTATATGATTTAGGGTTTAGGATACCATTTAAAACTTAGGGTCTAGGATTTTGGATTTTGATTTTAGAATTTAAAGTTGAGGGTTTAGGGGTTAGGGTGTTAGCCTAATTCTATAGTGTTTTTTGTTTAGGATTCTTGGTTCAATGTTTACTATTTTGGGTTTACGTTTAGGTTTTGAAGTATAGGGTTTAGGGGTTAGGGTTTAGTGATTAATGTTTCAGTTTTAGAAATTAGTCTTTAAGGTGTAGGATTTTTGGTTTAAGGTATAGAGTTTAGAATTTGGAGTTTAAGGTATATGATTTTGGGTTTTGGGTTAACGGCTTTGGGTGTAGTGTTTATGTTTTAGGGGTTATTGTTTAGGGTTTCGGTCTTAAGGTTTAGGCTTTAAGGTTTAGAATTGACGGTTTAGGGTTTAGTGTTTAGGGATTAGGGTTGACGGTTTAGGGTATGGGGTTTATTGTTCAGTGGTTATGGTTTAGTGTTAAGGGTATAGGGCCTAGGATTCAGGTTTCTAGGATCAATGTGTAGGGTTTGGGTTTTCAGGTTAAGAGTTTATCATTTAGGGTTAAGGTTTTAGTTTCTAGGGTTAATTGTTTTTTGTTTAAGGTTTAGGGTTTAGGGTTTAGTTTTTTGTCCTTAAGGTTTAGGGTTTTGCCTTGAGGGTTAAGGGTTTAGGGTTTACGGTATGGGTTTAGGATTTAGCGTTTAGGGTTGAGGGTTTAAGGTTTGGGGTTTAGGGTTTTTGGGTTTAAGGTTTAGGGTTTTTGGGTTTACGGTGGTTTAGGGTGTTTAGGGTTTGGCCTTGAGGGTTGAGTGTTTAGTGTTTAGGGTTTAAAGTTTGTGTTGTTAGCGTTTATGTTTTGTGTTTGGAGTTTATCGTTTAGGGTTTAGATTTTAATTTTTCAAGATTAAGGGTTTATTATTTAGGGGATATTTTGTTTTCGGTTTAGGATTTTTGATTTATGTTTTAGGGTTTAGGGCTTTGAGTTTAAGATTTAGAGTTTGGGTTTTAGGGTTTGGGTTTAATGTTCAACGTTCACGATAAAGGGATAAACTTTTGCAGTTTAGGGGTTTAGGATTTTTAGGGTGGTTTAGGGTTTAGTTTTTTGTCCTTAAGGTTTAGGGTTTTGCATTGAGGGTTAAGGGTTTAGGGTTTTGCATTGAGGGTTAAGGGTTTAGGGTTTATGGTATGGGTTTAGGATTTAGCTTTTAGGGTTGAGGATTTAAGGTTTGGGGTTTAGGGTTTTTGGATTTACGGTGGTTTAGGGTGTTTAGGGTTTCGCCTTGAGGGTTGAGTGTTTAGTATTTAGGGTTTAAAGTTTGTGTTGTTAGGGTTTATGTTTTGGGTTTGGGGTTTATGGTTTAGGGTTTAGGTTTAGGGTTTAGATTTTAATTTTTCAAGATTAAGGGTTTATTATTTAGGGGATATTTTGTTTTGGGTTTAGGGTTTAGGGTTTGAGGTTTAGGATTTTTTATTTATGTTTTAGGGTTTAGGGCTTTGAGTTTAGGATTTAGAGTTTGGGTTTTAGGGTTTGGGTTTAATGTTCAATGTTCACGATAAAGGGATAAATGTTTGGAGTGTAGGGGTTTAGATTTAAGGTTGAAGGTTTAGGATTTAGTGTTTAGGGATTAAGGTTTATGGTTTAGGGTTGGAGTTTATTTTTAGGGGTTATTGTTTTAGGGTTTAGGTTTAGGGTTTAGGGTTTAGATTTTAATTGATCAAGATTAAGGGTTTAGGGTTTACGATTTAGGGTTTAGGGTTTAGGGTTTAGGATTTAGTGTGGGTTTAGGATTTAGGGTTTAGGGTTTAGGATTTAGTGTTTAAGGATTAAGGTTTATGGTTTTGGGTTTGGGGTTTATTGTTTAGGGATTGTAGTTTTAGGGTTTAGGTTTAGGGTTTAAGGTTTAGATTTTAATTGTTAAAGATTAATGGTTTATTATTTAGGGTCTATTTTTTTTTGGGTTTAGGGTTTGAGGTTTAGGGCTTTGGATTTATGTTTTAGGTTTCAGGGATTAGAGTTTAGTATTTAGAGTTTGGGTTTTAGGGTTTGGGTTTAATGTTCAATGTTCAGGATAAAGGGATAATTTTTTGGGATAATTGTTTAGGGTTTAGGGGTTTAGGGTTGTTTAGGGTGGTTTAGGTTTTAGTTGTTTAGCTTTAGGGTTTAGGGTTTAGGATTTAGGGTTTTGGGTTTTGGGTTAAGGGTTTAGAGATTTAGGGTTTAGGGCTTAGTTTTTTAGGGTATAGGGTATAGGGTATAGGGTTTAGTTTTTGGGGTTTAGCATTAGTTATTAGAGTTTATGGTTTAAGGTATAATGTTTAAGGTTTAAAGTTTGGGGTTTATTTTTGTGGTTTAAGGTTTGGAGTTTAGTGTTTAGTGGTTAGGGTTTTAGGGTTTTAGGGTTTAGGCTTTAAGGCTTGGGGTGTAGGGTTTAGGGTTTAGTGATTAATGTTTCAGTCTTAGAATTTAGAGTTTAGAGTTTAGAGTTTAGGTATTAGCATTGAGGGTTTAGGGCTTAGTTTTTAGGGTTTATGGTCTAGGATTTAGTTTTTGGGGTTTAGCCCTTTAGTTATTCGATTTTAAGGTTTAGGGTATAACGTTTGAGGTTTAAAGTGTGGGGTTTATTATTTATGGTTTAAGATTTTGGGTTTAGAATTTAGGGTTTAAGATTTTAGGATTTAGGATTTAGGGTTTAGGGGTTTAGGTTTGTGTAGGGTGGTTTTTGGTTTAGTGGTTTAGGTTTAGGGTTTAAGGTTTAGGATTTAGGGTTATGGGTTTTGGCTTAAGGGTTTGGGGATTGATGGTTTAGAATTAGTTATTAGAGTATAGGGTTTAGTGTTTAGAGTTAGTTATTAGAGTTTAGGGTTTAAGGTTTAAAGTTTAGGGTTCAGGGCTTCGAGTTTAGGATTTAGAGTTTGGGTTTTAGGGTTTTGGTTTAATGTTCAATGTTCAGGATAAAGGGATAATTTTTTGGGATAAACGTTTGGGATTTAGGGGTTTAGGATTGTTAGGGTGCTTTAGGATTTAGTGGTTTAGGTTTAGGGCTTTGGGTTTACGGCTTTGGGTGTAGGGTTTTATTGTTTAGGGGTTAGTGTTTAGGGATTAGAGTTTATGGTTTAGGGTTTGGGGTATATTGTTTAGGGTTTATAGTTATTGGGAAAAACGTTTAGGGTTTAGGGGTTTAGGATTGTTAAGGTGCTTTAGGGTTTAGTGGTTTAGGTTTAGTGTTTAGGGGTTTATTTTTATGGTTTAAGGTTTGGGGTTTAGGGTTTAGAGGTTAAGGTTTAAGATATAGGGTTAGCTTTTAGCGTTTTAGGGTTTACGGTTGTTTAGGTCGGTTAAATGTTTTGCCTTGACGGTTGAGTGTTTAGTGTTTAGGGTTTAAAGTGTGTATTTTAGGGTTTATTGTATAGGATTTAGATTTTGGGGTTTTGCATTTAGTTATTAGAGTTTAGAGTTTAGGGTATAATGTTTAAGGTTTAAAGTTTGGGGTTTATTATTGATGGTTTAAGATTTTCGGTTTGGGGTTAACGGTTTAGGATATTGGGGTTTCGGTATTAGGGTTTAGGGTTTATGGCTTAGTTTTTAATGTTTGTGGTTGTTAAGAGCATTTTAGGATTTATGGTTTAGGTTTTAGTTTTTAGTCCTTAAGGTTTAGGGTTTGGACTTCAGGGTTGAGAGTTTAGAGTTTACGGTATAGGTTTAGGATTTAGCGTTTAGGGTTGAGGGTTTAAGGTTTGGGGTTTAGGGTTTTAGAGTTTACGGTTGTTTAGGGTGTTTTAGGGTTTGGCCTTGAGGATTGAGTGTTTAATGTTTAGGGTTTAAAGTTTGTGTTTTCGGGTTTAAGTTTTTGGTTTAGGGTTTGGAGTTTAGTGTTCAAGATTAAATGTTTATTTTTTAGGGTTTAATGTTTTGGGTGTAGGGTTTGGGGTTTAGGGCTTAGGGTTTAAGTTTTAGGGTTCAGGGATTAGAGGTTAGGGTTTAGAGTTTGGGGTTTAGGATTTAGGTGTTAGCATTTAGTTATTAGAGTTTAGGGTTTAGGATTTAGGGGTTAGCATTTAGTTAATGTTCAGGATTAAGAGTTAATTCTTGGGATCAACGTTTTGGGTTTAGGGTTTTGGGTTTTGGGTTTAGTTATAGTGTTTATGGTATAGGATTTTGTTTTTGGGGTTTAGCGTTTAGTTATTAGAGTTTAGGGTTTAGGGTATTACGTTTAAGGTTTAATGTTTGGGGTTTATTATTTATTGTTTAAGATTTAGGGTTTAGGGTTTAGAGGTTAGTGTTTATGGTATAAGATTTAGTTTTTGGGGTTTAGGGTTAACGGTTTAGGGTATTGGGGTTTATGTATTAGGGTTTAGGGTTTAGGGCTTAGTTTTTAAGGTTTATGGTTGTTAAGAGCATTTTAGGATTTATGGTTTAGGTTTTAGTTTTTAGTCCTTAAGGTTTAGGGTTTGGACTTCAAGGTTGAGAGTTTAGAGTTTACGGTATGGGTTTAGGATTTATCGTTTAGGGTTGAGGGTTTAAGGTTTGGGGTTTAGGGTTTTAGAGTTTACGGTTTTTTAGGGTGGCTTAGGGTTTGGCCTTGAAGATTGAGTGTTAGTGTTTAGGGTTTAAAGTTAGTGTTTTTTTCGGGTTTATGTTTTTGGTTTAGGGTTTAGAGTTTAGTGTTCATAATTAACTGTTTATTTTTTTGGGTTTAATGTTTTGGGTATAGGGTTTGGAGTTTAGGGCTTATGGTTTAAGTTTTAGGGTTCAGGGATTAGAGGTTAGGGTTTAGAGTTTGGGGTTTAGGATTTACGGGTTATAGTTTAATGTTCAGGGTTAAGAGTTTATTTTTTGGGATCAACGTTTTGGGTTTAGGGTTTTGGGCTTAGTTTTAGTGTTTATGGTATTGGATTTAGTTTTTGGGGTTTAGCGTTTAGTTATTAGAGTTTAGGGATTAGGTTATTACGTTAGGATTTAGGGGTTAGAGTTTAATGTTCATGGTTAAGAGTTTATTTTTTGGGATCAACGTTTTGGGTTTTGGGTTTAGTGTTTTGGGCTTAGTTTTAGTGTTTATGGTATTGGATTTAGTTTTTTGGGTTTAGCGTTTAGTTATTAGAGTTTAGGGTTTAGGGTATTATGTTTAAGGTTTAATGTTTGGGGTTTATTATTTATGGTTTTAGATTTAGGGTTTAGGGTTTAGGGGTTAGAGTTTAGGGTTTAAGGTTTTGGGCTTAATTTTAGTGTTTATGGTATAGGATTTAGTTTTTAAGGTTTAATGTTTGGGGTTTATTATTTATGGTTTTAGATTTAGGTTTTAGGGTTTCGGTCTTAGGTTTTAGGCCTTAAGGTTTAGGGTTGAAGGTTTTGGATTTAGTGTTTAGGGATTAAGGTTTATAGTTTAGGGTTTGGGGTTTATTGTTTTGGGGTTATAGTTATTGGGATAAATGTTTAGGGTTTAGGGGTTTAGGATTGTTAAGGTGCTTTAGGGTTTAGGATTTACGGTTTTGGGTTTATTGTTTAGGGGTTATGGTTTAGGGTTAAGGGTATAGAGTATAGGATTTAGGGTTTAGGATACCGTTTAAAACATAGGGTCTAGGATTTTGGATTTTGATTTTAGAATTTAAAGTTGAGGGTTTAGGGATTAGGGTGTTAGCCTAATTGTTTAGTGTTTTTTGTTTAGGATTCTTGGTTTAATGTTTACTATTTGGGGTTACGTTTAGGTTTTTAAGTATAGGGTTTAGGGTTTAGGGTTTAGTGATTAATGTTTCAGTTTTAGAAATTAGTCTTTAAGGTGAAGGATTTTTTGTTCAAGGTATAGAGTTTAGGATTTATTGTTTAGGGATTAGGGTTTATGGTTTAGGGTTTGGGGTATATTGTTTAGGGGTTATAGTTATTGGGATAAACGTTTAGGGTTTAGGGGTTTAGGATTGTTAAGGTGCTTTAGGGTTTAGGATTTAGGGTTTTGGGTTTATTGTTTAGGGGTTATGGTTTAGGGTTAAGTGTATAGAGTATAGGATTTAGGGTTTAGTATACCATTTAAAACTTAGGGTCTAGGATTTTGGATTTTGATTTTAGAATTTAAAATTGAGGGTTTAGGGATTAGGGTGTTAGCCTAATTGTTTAGTGTTTTTTGTTTAGGATTCTTGGTTTAATGTTTACTATTTGGGGTTTACGTTTAGGTTTTTAAGTATAGGGTTTAGGGTTTAGGGTTTAGTGATTAATGTTTCAGTTTTAGAAATTAGTCTTTAAGGTGTAGGATTTTTGGTTTAAGGTATAGAGTTTAGGATTTAGTGTTTAGGGGTTTATTTTTATGGTTTAAGGTTTGGGGTTTAGGGTTTAGAGGTTAGGGTTTAAGATTTAGGGTTTAGCTTTTCGGGTTTTAGGGTTTAGGCTTTAAGGCTTAAGCTGTAGAGTTTAGGGTTTAGGGTTTATGGTTTAGTATGTAGGGTTGAGGATTTATGGTTTAGGGTTTAGGGTTTGGTATGTAGGGTTTAGGATTATGGTTTAGGGTTTAGGATTTGGAGTTTCTGGTATGGGTTTAGGGTTTTAGAGTTTAGGATTGAGGGTTTAAAGTTTGAGGTTTAAGGTTTTAGGGTTTACGGTTGTTTAGGTTGGTTTAGGGTTTTGCCTTGGCGGTTGAGTGTTTAGTGGTTAGGGTTTAAAGTGTGTGTTTTAGGGTTTAGAGTTTAGTGTTCAAGATTAAGTGTTAATTTTATTGGGTTTAATATTTTGGGTTTAGGGTTTTGGGTTTAGGGCTTAGGGTTTAAGTTTTAGAGTTTGGGGTTTAGGGATTAGGGTTTAAGTTTTAGGGTTCAGGGATTAGAGGTTAGGGTTTAGAGTTTGGGGTTTAGGATTTAGGGGTTAGCATCTAGTTATTAGAGTTTAGGGTTTAGGGCTTAGTTTTAGGGTTTATGGTATAGGATTTAGTGTTTGGGGTTTAGCGTTTAGTTATTAGAGTTTAGGGTTTAGGGTATAATGTTTAAGTTTTAAAGTTTGGGGTTTAATATTGATGGTTTAAGATTTTGGGTTTAGGGTTAACGGTTTAGGCTATTGGGGTTTAGGTATTAGAGTTTGTGGTTTAGGGCTTAGGGTTTAAGTTTTAGGGTTCAGGGATTAGAGGTTAGGGTTTAGAGTTTGGGGTTTAGGATTTAGGGGTTAGAGTTTAATGTTCAGGGTTAAGAGTTTATTTTTTGGGATCAACGTTCTGGGTTTAGGGTTTAGTGTTTTGGGCTTAGTTTTAGTGTTTATGGTATTGGATTTAATTTTTTTGGTGTAGTGTTAAGTTATTAGAGTTTAGGGTTTAGGGTATTATGTTTAAGGTTTAATGTTTGGAGTTTATTATTTATGGTTTTAGATTTAGGGTTTAAGGTTTAGGGGTTAGTGTTTAGGGTTTAGGGTTTTGGGCTTAGTTTTAGGGTTTATGGTATAGGATTTAGTTTTTGGGGTTGAGCATTTAGTTAATAGAGTTTAGGGTTTAGGGTATTACGGTTAAGGTTTAATATTTGGGGTTTATAATTTATGGTTTTAGTTTTTGGTTTTAGGGTTTCGGTCTTAGGTTTTAGGCTTTAAGGTTTAGGGTTGATGGTTTTGGATTTAGTGTTTAGGGATTATGGTTTATACTTTAGGGTTTGGGGTTTATTGTTTAGGTGTTGTAGTTTTAGGGTTTCGGTTGAGGGTTTAGGGTTTAGGGTTTAGATTTTTATTATTAAAGATTAAGGGTTTATTATTTAGGGTCTATTTTTTTTTGGGTTTAAGGTTTGAGGTTTAGGACTTTGGATTTATGGTTTAGGTTTCAGGGATTAGAGTTTAGTATTTAGAGTTTGGGTTTAATGTTCAATGTTCAGGATAAAGGGATAATTTTTTGGGATAAACGTTTTGGGTTTAGGGGTTTAGGGTTGTTTAGGTTTTAGTTGTTTAGGTTTAGGGTTTAGGGTTTAGGGTTTAGAGCTTAGTTTTTTCGGGTATAGGGTTTAGTTTTTGGGATTTAGCGTTAGTTATTAGAGTTTCTGGTTTAAGGTATAATGTTTAAGGTTTAAAGTTTGGTGTTTATTTTTATGGTTTAAGGTTTGGAGTTAAGTGTTTAGTGGTTAGGGTTTTTGGGTTTTTGGGTTTAGACTTTAAGGCTTGGGGTGTAGGGTTTAGGGTTTAGTGATTAATGTTTCAGTCTTAGAAATTAGTTTTTAATTTGTAGGATTTTTGGGTTAAGGTATAGGGTTTAGGATTTGGGTTTAGGGTTTTTGATTTTGGGTTTATGGTTTACGGCTTTGGTGGTTGCGTTTGTGGTTGAGGGGTTAGTGTTTAGGGTTTCAGTCTTACGGTTTAGGATTTATGGTTTAGAGTTGAAGGTTTAGGGTTTAGTGTTTATGGATTAGGGTTTACGGTTTAGGGTATGGGTTTTATTGTTTAGAGGTTATGGTTTAGGGTTAAGGGTATAGGGCCTAGGATTCAGGGTTCTAGGATCAATGTATAGGGTTTTGGTTTTCAGGTTAAGAGTTTAGCATTTAGGGTTGAGGTTTTAGTTTTTATGGTAAATGGTTTTTGGTTTAGGGTTTAGGGTTTAGTGTGTAGTGTTAAGGGATTAGGGTTTACGGTTTAGGGTTTGGGATTTATTGTTTGGGGTTTTTATGCTTAGTTTTTAGTCCTTAATGTTTAGGGTCTGGCCTTGAGGGTTGAGAGTTTTGGGTTGACGGTATAGATTTAGGATTATAAGTAAAAGGGTTTAGGATTTATGGTTTAGGTTTGGGGTTTATGGTTTAGGATTTAGGGTTTCTGGTTTTGGGTTTATGGTTTTGGGTTTATTGTTTAGGGGTTATGGTTTAGGGTTAAGGGTATAGAGTATAGGATTTAGGGTTTAGGATACCGTTTAAAACTTAGGGTCTAGGATTTTGGATTTTGATTCTAGAATTTAAAGTTGAGGGTTTAGGGGTTAGGGTGTTAGCCTAATTGTTTAGTTTTTTTTGTTTAGGATTCTTTGTTTAATGTTTACTATTTGGGGTTCACGTTTAGGTTTTTAAGTATAGGTTTATGATTTATGGTTTAAGGATTAGGATTTAGAGTTTAAGGTTCACAGTCTAGAGCTTAGGATTCAGGGTTCTAGGATCAAAGTGTAGGGTTTTGGGTTTTAGGCTTAGTGTTTATCATTTATGGTTTAGGGTTTATGTTTTCTGTTTAAGGTTTAGGGTTTAGGATTTAGTGTGTATGGTTATGGTTAATGGTTTAAGGTTAGGTTTTAGGTTTTAGGGTTTACTGTTGTTTAGGGTTTAGGGTGTAGCTTTTAGGGTTTTAGGGTTTAGGCTTTAAAGCTTGGGGTGTAGGGTTTAGGGTTTTGTGATTAATGTTTCAATCTTAGAAATTAGTCTTTAAGGTGTAGGATTTTGGGCTTAAGGTATAGAGTTTAGGATTTGGGGTTTAGGGTTTATGATTTTGGGTTTTGGGTTAACGGCTTTGGGTGTAGGGTTTATGTTTTAGGGGTTATTGTTTAGGGTTTCGGTCTTAAGGTTTAGGCAATAAGGTTTAGAGTTGAAGGTTTAAGGTTTAGGGATTAGGGATTGGGGTTTATAGTTTAGGGTTTGGGGTTTATTGTTTAGGCATTATAGTTTTAGGGTTTAGGTTTAGGGTTTAGGGATTGATGTTTTAAGGCTTAGTTTTTAGGGTTTAGGTTTAGAGTTAGTTATTAGAGTTTAGGGTTTAAGGTTTAAAGTTTGGGGTTTATTTTTATGGTTTAAGGTTTGGGGTTTAGGGTTTAGAGGTTAGGGTTTAGGATTTAGTTGTTAGGGTTTGGGGCTTAGCATTTTGGGTTTTTGGGTTTAGGCTTTAAGGCGTAAGGTGTAGGATTTAGGATTTAGCGTTTAGGGTATAGGGTTTAAGGTTTGGGGTTTAGGGTTTTTGGGTTTACGGTTGTTTAGGGTGGTTTAGGTTTTTGCCTTGAGGGTTGAGTGTTTAGTGTTTAGGGTTTCAAGTTTGTGTTTTAGGGTTTATGTTTTGGGTTAAGGGTTTAGAAGTTAGTGTTCAAGATTAAGTGTTTATTTTCTAGGGTTTAATGTTTTGGGTTTAGGGTTTAGGATTTTGGGTTTTGGGTTTACGGCTTTGGGTGTAGGGTTTTATGGTTTAGGGGTTAGTGTTTAGGGTTTCGTTCTTAAGGATTAGGGTTTATGGTTTAGGGTTGAAGGTTTAGGATTTAGTGTGTTGGGATTAGGGTTTATGGTTTAGGGTTTGGGGTATATATTGTTTAGGGGTTATAGTTATTGGGATAAACGTTTAGGGTTTAGGTTTATTGTTTAGGGGTTTAGTTTTTGGTTTAAAGTTTGGGGTTTAGGCTTTAGAGGTTAGGGTTTAAGATTTAGGGTTTAGCTTTTAGGGTTTTAGGGTTTAGGCTTTAAGGCTTTAAGGCTTAAGGTGTAGGGTTTAGGGTTTAGGGTTTAGGGTTTAGTATGTAGGGTTGAGGATTTATGGTTTCAAGTTTAGGGTTTGGTATGTAGGGTTTAGGATTTATGGTTTAGGGTCTGGGATTTGGAGTTTCCGGTATGGGTTTAGGGTTTTAGAGTTTAGGATTGACGGTTTAAAGTTTGGGGTTTAAGGTTTTAGGGTTTACAGTTGTTTAGGTTGGTTTAGGGTTTTGCCTTGACGGTTGAGTACTTAGTGTTTAGGGTTTAAAGTGTGTGCTTTTGGGTTTATGTTTTGGGTTTAGGGTTTAGAGTTTAGTGTTCAAGATTAAGTGTTTATTTTTTTTGGGTTTAATATTTTGTGTTTAGGGTTTGGGGTTTAGGGCTTAGGGTTTAAGTTTTAGGATTCAGGGTTGAGAGTTTAGAGTTTACGGTATGGGTTTAGGATTTAGCGTTTAGGGTATAGGGTTTAAGGTTTGGGGGTTTAGGGTTTTTGGGTTTACGGTTGTTTAGGGTGGTTTAGGTTTTTGCCTTGAGGGTTTAGTGTTTAGTGTTTAGGGTTCCAAGTTTGTGTTTTAGGGTTTATGTTTTGGGTTAAGGGTTTAGAAGTTAGTGTTCAAGATTAAGTGTTTATTTTCTAGGGTTTAATGTTTTGGGTTTAGGGTTTAGGATTTTGGGTTTTGGGTTTACGGCTTTAGGTGTAGGGTTTTATGGTTTAGGGGTTAGTGTTTAGGGTTTCGTTCTTAAGGTTTAGGCTTTACGGTTTCGGGTTTAATATTTTGTGTTTAGGGTTTAGGGCTTAGTTTTTTCGGGTATAGGGTTTAGTTTTTGGGGTTTAGTGTTAGTTATTAGAGTTTATGGTTTAAGGTATAATGTTTAAGGTTTAAAGTTTGGGGTTTATTTTTATGGTTTAAGGTTTGGAGTTTAGTGTTTAGTGGTTAGGGTTTTAGGGTTTTAGGGTTTAGGCTTTAAGGCTTGGGGTGTAGGGTTAAGGGTTTAGTGATTAATGTTTCAGTCTTAGAAATTATATTTTAGGAATTATTGTTTTAGGGTTTAGGTTAAGGGTTTAGGGTTTAGATTTTAATTGTTCAAGATTAAGGGTTTAGCGTTTAGGATTTAGGGTTCATGGCCTAGGGCTTAGGATTCAGGGTTCTAGGATCAATGTGTAGGGTTTTTGTTTTTAAGATAAGAGTTTATCATTTAGGGTTAAGATTTTAGTTTCTAGGGTTAATAGTTTTTGGTTTAGGTTTTAGGGTTTAAGGTTTAGTTTTTTGTCCTTAAGGTTTAGGGTTTTGCCTTGAGGGTTAAGGGTTTAGGTTTTACGGTATGGGTTTAGGATTTAGCATTTAGGGTTGAGGGTTTAAGGTTTGGAGTTTATGGTTTTTGGGTTTACGGTTGTTTAGGGTGTTTAGGGTTTGGCATTGAGGGTTGAAGGTTTAGGATTTATTGTTTAGGGATTAGGGTTTATGGTTTAGGGTTTAAAGTTTATTTTTTAGGAGTTATTGTTTTAGGGTTTAGGTTTAGGGTTTAGGGTTTAGATTTTAATTGATCAAGATTAAGGGTTTAGGGTTTAGGATTTAGGGTTTAGTGTTTAGGGTTTAGGATTTAGGGTTTAGGGTTTAGGATGTAGTGTTTAGGGTATTAGTCATAGGTTTTAGGCTTTAAGATTTAGGGTTGAAGGTTTAGGATTTAGTGTTTAGGGATTAGGGTTTATGGTTTAGGGTTTGGGGTTTATTGTTTAGGGGTTGTTGTTTTAGGGTTTAGGTTTAGGGTTTAGGGTTTAGATTTTAATTATTCAAGATTAAGGGTTTATTATTTAGGGTCTATTTTTGTTTGGGTTTAGTGTTTGAGGTTTAGGGCTTTGGATTTATGTTTTAGGGTTCAGGGCTTCGAGTTTAGGATTTAGAGTTTGGGTTTTAGGGTTTGGGTTTAATGTTCAGTGTTCAGGATAAAGGGATAATTTTTTGGGATAAACGTTTAGGGTTTAGGGGTTTAGGATTGTTAGGGTGCTTTAGTGTTTAGTGGTTTAGGTTTAGGGTTTAGGTTTAGATTTTAATAGTTCAAGATTAAGGGTTTATTATTTAGGTTCTATTTTCTTTTGTGTTTAGGGTTTGGGGTTTAGGGCTTTGGATTAATGCTTTAGGGTCCAGGGCTTTGAATTTAGGATTTAGAGTTTGGGTTTTAGGGTTTGGGTTTAATGTTCAATGTTGAGGATAAAGTGATAATTTTTTGGGATAAACATTTAGGGTTTAGGATTTTTTAGGGTGGTTTAGGGTATAGGGGTTTAGGTTTAGGGTTTATGGTTTAGAATTTAGGATTTATGGTTTTGGGTTTTCGGTTAAGGGTTTAGGGATTGAGGTTTTAGGATTTTGGGTTTTGGGTTTACGGCTTTGGGTGTAGGGTTTTATGGTTTAGGGGTTAGTGTTTAGGGTTTCGTTCTTATGGTTTAGGCATTAAGGTTTAGGGTTGAAGGTTTAGGATTTAGTGTGTAGGGATTAGGGTTTATGGTTTAGGGTTTGGGGTATATTGTTTAGGGGTTATAGTTATTGGGATACATATTTAGGGTTTAGGTGTTTAGGATTGTTAAGGTGCTTTAGGGTTTAGTGGTTTAGGTTTAGTGTTTAGGGGTATATTTTTATGGTTTAAGGTTTGGAGTTTAGGGTTTAGAGGTTAGGGTTCAAGAGTTAGGGTTTAGCTTTTAGGGTTTTAGGGTTTAGGCTTTAAGGCTTAAAGTGTAGGGTTTAGGGTTTAGGGTTTAGGGTTTAGTGTGTAGGGTTGAGTTTTTATGGTTTAGGGTTTAGGGTTTGGTATGTAGGGTTTAGGATTTATGGTTTAGGGTTTGGGATTTGGAGTTTCCGGTATGGGCTTAGGGTTTTAGAGTTTAGGATTGAGGGTTTAAAGTTTGGGGTTTAGGGTTTTAGGGTTTACGGTTGTTTAGGTTGGTTTAGGGTTTTGCCTTGACGGTTGAGTGTTTAGTGTTTAGGGTTTAAAGTGTGTGTTTTAGGGTTTATGTTTTGGGTTTAGGGTTTAGAGTTTAGTGTTCAAGATTAAGTGTTTATTTTTTTTGGGTTTAATATTTTGGGTTTAGGGCTTAGGGTTTAAGTTTAAGGGTTTTGGGTATAGGGCTTAGGGTTTAAGGTTTAGGGTTCAGGGATTAGAGGTTAGGGTTTAGAGTTTGGGGTTTCGGATTTAGAGGTTAGCGTTTAGTTATTAGAGTTTAGGGTTTAGGGCTTAGTTTTAGGGTTTATGGTATAGGATTTAGTTTTTGGGGTTTAGCGTTTAGTTATTAGAGTTTAGGGTTTAGGGTATAATGTTTAAGGTTTAAAGTTTGGGGTTTATTATTGATGGTTTAAGATTTTGGTTTTAGGGTTAAAGGTTTAGAGTATTGGGGTTTAGGTATTAGGGTTTAGGGTTTAGGTGTTGGTTTTTAAGGTTTATTGTTGTTAAGAGCATTTTAGGATATATGGTTTAGGTTTTAGTTTTTAGTCCTTAAGGTTTAGGGTATGGACTTCAGGGTTGAGAGTTTAGAGTTTACGGTATGGGTTTAGGATTTAGTGTTTAGGGTTGAGGGTTTAAGTTTTAGGGTTCAGGGATTAGAGGTTAGGGTTTAGAGTTTGGGGTTTAGGATTTAGGGGTTAGAGTTTAATGTTCAGGGTTAAGAGTTTATTTTTTGGGATCAACGTTCTGGGTTTAGGGTTTAGTGTTTTGGGCTTAGTTTTAGTGTTTATGGTATTGGATTTAATTTTTTTGGTTTAGTGTTAAGTTATTAGAGTTTAGGGTTTAGGGTATTATGTTTAAGGTTTAATGTTTGGGGTTTATTATTTATGGTTTTAGATTTAGGGTTTAAGGTTTAGGGGTTAGTGTTTAGGGTTTAGGGTTTTGGGCTTAGTTTTAGGGTTTATGGTATAGGATTTAGTTTTTGGGGTTGAGCATTTAGTTAATAAAGTTTAGGGTTTAGGGTATTACGGTTAAGGTTTAATGTTTGGGGTTTATAATTTATGGTTTTAGTTTTTGGTTTTAGGGTTTCGGTCTTAGGTTTTAAGCTTTAAGGTTTATGGTTGATGGTTTTGGATTTAGTGTTTAGGGATTATGGTTTATAGTTTAGGGTTTGGGGTTTATTGTTTAGGTGTTGTAGTTTTAGGGTTTCGGTTGAGGGTTTAGGGTTTAGGGTTTAGGGTTTAGATTTTTATTATTAAAGATTAAGGGTTTATTATTTAGGGTCTATTTTTTTTTGGGTTTAAGGTTTGAGGTTTAGGACTTTGGATTTATGGTTTAGGTTTCAGGGATTAGAGTTTAGTATTTAGAGTTTGGGTTTAATGTTCAATGTTCAGGATAAAGGGATAATTTTTTGGGATAAACGTTTTGGGTTTAGGGGTTTAGGGTTGTTTAGGTTTTAGTTGTTTAGGTTTAGGGTTTAGGGTTTAGGGTTTAGGGCTTAGTTTTTTCGGGTATAGGGTTTAGTTTTTGGGATTTAGCGTTAGTTATTAGAGTTTATGGTTTAAGGTATAATGTTTAAGGTTTAGGGTTGAAGGTTTTTGGATTTAGTGTTTAGGGATTAGGGTTTATAGTTTAGGGTTTGGGGTTTATTGTTTTGGGGTTATAGTTATTGGGATAAACGTTTAGGGTTTAGGGGTTTAGGATTGTTAAGGTGCTTTAGGGTTTAGGATTTAGGGTTTTGGGTTTATTGTTTAGGGGTTATGGTTTAGGGTTAAGGGTATAGAGTATAGGATTTAGGGTTTAGGATACCGTTTAAAACATAGGGTCAAGGATTTTGGATTTTGATTTTAGAATTTAAAGTTGAGGGTTTAGGGATTAGGGTGTTAGCCTAATTGTTTAGTGTTTTTTGTTTAGGATTCTTGGTTTAATGTTTACTATTTGGGGTTACGTTTAGGTTTTTAAGTATAGGGTTTAGGGTTTAGGGTTTAGTAATTAATGTTTCAGTTTTAGAAATTAGTCTTTATGGTGAAGGATTTTTTGTTCAAGGTATAGAGTTTAGGATTTATTGTTTAGGGATTAGGGTTTATGGTTTAGGGTTTGGGGTATATTGTTTAGGGGTTATAGTTATTGGGATAAACGTTTAGGGTTTAGGGGTTTAGGATTGTTAAGGTGCTTTAGGGTTTAGGATTTAGGGTTTTGGGTTTATTGTTTAGGGGTTATGGTTTAGGGTTAAGTGTATAGAGTATAGGATTTAGGGTTTAGTATACCATTTAAAACTTAGGGTCTAGGATTTTGGATTTTGATTTTAGAATTTAAAATTGAGGATTTAGGGATTAGGGTGTTAGCCTAATTGTTTAGTGTTTTTTGTTTAGGATTCTTGGTTTAATGTTTACTATTTGGGGTTTACGTTTAGGTTTTTAAGTATAGGGTTTAGGGTTTAGGGTTTAGTGATTAATGTTTCAGTTTTAGAAATTAGTCTTTAAGGTGTAGGATTTTTGGTTTAAGGTATAGAGTTTAGGATTTAGTTTTTAGGGGTTTATTTTTATGGTTTAAGGTTTGGGGTTTAGGGTTTAGAGGTTAGGGTTTAAGATTTAGGGTTTAGCTTTTCGGGTTTTAGGGTTTAGGCTTTAAGGCTTAAGTTGTAGAGTTTAGGGTTTAGGGTTTATGGTTTAGTATGTAGGGTTGAGGATTTATGGTTTAGGGTTTAGGGTTTGGTATGTAGGGTTTAGGATTATGGTTTAGGGTTTAGGATTTGGAGTTTCTGGTATGGGTTTAGGGTTTTAGAGTTTAGGATTGAGGGTTTAAAGTTTGAGGTTTAAGGTTTTAGGGTTTACGGTTGTTTAGGTTGGTTTAGGGTTTTGCCTTGGCGGTTGAGTGTTTAGTGGTTAGGGTTTAAAGTGTGTGTTTTAGGGTTTAAAGTTTGGGGTTTAGGCTTTAGAGGTTAGGGTTTAGCTTTTAGGGTTTTGGGTTAAGGGTGTACGGATTTAGGGTTTAGGGCTTAGTTTTTTCGGGTATAGGGTTTAGTTTTTGGGGTTTAGCGTTAGTTATTAGAGTTTATGGTTTAAGGTATAATGTTTAAGGTTTAAAGTTTGGTGTTTATTTTTATGGTTTAAGGTTTGGAGTTTAGTGTTTAGTGGTTAGGGTTTTAGGGTTTTAGGGTTTAGGCTTTAAGGCTTGGGGTGTAGGGTTAAGGGTTTAGTGATTAATGTTTCAGTCTTAGAAATTATATTTTAGGAATTATTGTTTTAGGGTTTAGGTTAAGGGTTTAGGGTTTAGATTTTAATTTCTTCAAGATTAAGGGTTTAGGGTTTAGGATTTAGGGTTTAGGGTTTAGGGTTTAGGATTCAGGGTTTAGGGTTTAGGATGTAGTGTTTAGGGTATTAGTCATAGGTTTTAGGCTTTAAGATTTAGGGTTGAAGGTTTAGGATTTAGTATTTAGGGATTAGGGTTTATGGTTTAGGGTTTGGGGTTTATTGTTTAGGGGTTGTTGTTTTAGGGTTTAGGTTTAGGGTTTAGGGTTTAGATTTTAATTATTCAAGATTAAGGGTTTATTATTTAGGGTCTATTTTTGTTTGGGTTTAGGGTTTGAGGTTTAGGGCTTTGGATTTATGTTTTAGAGTTCAGGGCTTCGAGTTTAGGATTTAGAGTTTGGGTTTTAGGGTTTGGGTTTAATGTTCAGTGTTCAGGATAAAGGGATAATTTTTTGGGATAAACGTTTAGGGTTAAGGGGTTTAGGATTGTTAGGGTGCTTTAGTGTTTAGTGGTTTAGGTTTAGGGTTTAGGTTTAGATTTTAATAGTTCAAGATTAAGGGTTTATTATTTAGGGTCTATTTTCTTTTGTGTTTAGGGTTTGGGGTTTAGGGCTTTGGATTAATGCTTTAGGGTCCAGGGCTTTGAATTTAGGATTTAGAGTTTGGGTTTTAGGGTTTGGGTTAAATGTTCCATGTTGAGGATAAAGTGATAATTTTTTGGGATAAACATTTAGGGTTTAGGATTTTTAGGGTGGTTTAGGGTATAGGGGTTTAGGTTTAGGGATTATGGTTTAGAATTTAGGATTTATGGTTTTGGGTTTTCGGTTAAGGGTTTAGGGATTGAGGTTTTAAGGCTTAATTTTTAAGGGTTTAGGTTTAGAGTTAGTTATTAGAGTTTAGGGTTTAAGGTTTAAAGTTTGGGTTTATTTTTATGGTTTAAGGTTTGGGGTTTAGGGTTTAGATGTTAGGGTTTAGGATTAAGTTGTTAGGGTTTAGGGTTTAGGATTTAGTTGTTAGGGTTTAGGGTTTAGCATTTTGGGTTTTTGGGTTTAGGCTTTAAGGCTTAAGGTGTAGGATTTAGGATTTAGCGTTTAGGGTATAGGATTTAAGGTTTGGGGTTTAGGGTTTTTGGGTTTACGGTTGTTTAGGGTGGTTTAGGTTTTTGCCTTGAGGGTTGAGTGTTTAGTGTTTAGGGTTTCAAGTTTGTGTTTTAGGGTTTATGTTTTGGGTTAAGGGTTTAGAAATTAGTGTTCAAGATTAAGTGTTTATTTTCTAGGGTTTAATGTTTTGCGTTTAGGGTTTAGGATTTTGGGTTTAGGATTTTGGGTTTTGGGTTGACGGCTTTGGGTGTAGGGTTTAATGGTTTAGGGGTTAGTGTTTAGGGTTTCGTTCTTAAGGTTTAGGCATTAAGGTTTAGGGTTGAAGGTTTAGGATTTAGTGTGTAGGGATTAGGGTTTATGGTTTAGGGTTTGGGTTATATTGTTTAGGGGTTATAGTTATTGGGATACACATTTAGGGTTTAGGTGTTTAGGATTGTTAAGGTGCTTTAGGGTTTAGTGGTTTAGGTTTAGTGTTTAGGGGTATATTTTTATGGTTTAAGGTTTGGGGTTTAGGGTTTAGAGGTTAGGGTTTAAGAGTTAGGGTTTAGCTTTTAGGGTTTTAGGGTTTAGGCTTTAAGGCTTAAAGTGTAGGGTTTAGGGTTTAGGGTTTAGGGTTTAGTGTGTAGGGTTGAGTTTTTATGGTTTAGGGTTTAGGGTTTGGTATTTAGGGTTTAGGATTTATGGTTTAGGGTTTGGGATTTGGAGTTTCCGGTATGGGCTTAGGGTTTTAGAGTTTAGGATTGAGGGTTTAAAGTTTGGGGTTTACGGTTTTAGGGTCTACGGTTGTTTAGGTTGGTTTAGGGTTCTGCCTTGACGGTTGAGTGTTTAGTGTTTAGGGTTTAAAGTGTGTGTTTTAGGGTTTATGTTTTGGGTTTAGGGTTTAGAGTTTAGTGTTCAAGATTAAGTGTTTATTTTTTTTGGGTTTAATATTTTGGGTTTAGGGCTTAGGGTTTAAGTTTAAGCGTTTCGGGTATAGGGCTTAGGGTTTAAGGGTTAGGGTTCAGGGATTAGAGGTTAGGGTTTAGAGTTTGGGGTTTCGGATTTAGAGGTTAGCGTTTAGTTATTAGAGTTTAGGGTTTAGGGCTTAGTTTTAGTGTTTATGGTATAGGATTTAGTTTTTGGGGTTTAGCGTTTAGTTATTAGAGTTTAGGGTTTAGGGTATAATGTTTAAGGTTTAAAGTTTGGGGTTTATTATTGATGGTTTAAGATTTTGGTTTTAGGGTTAAAGGTTTAGAGTATTGGGGTTTAGGTATTAGGGTTTAGGGTTTAGGTGTTGGTTTTTAAGGTTTATTGTTGTTAAGAGCATTTTAGGATTTATGGTTTAGGTTTTAGTTTTTAGTCCTTAAGGTTTAGGGTTTGGACTTCAGGGTTGAGAGTTTAGAGTTTACGGTATGGGTTTAGGATTTAGTGTTTATGGTTGAGGGTTTAAGGTTTGGGGTTTAGGGTTTTAGGGTGTTCGGTTGTTTAGGGTGGTTTAGGGTTTGGCCTTGAGGATTGAGTGTTTATTTTTTAGGGTGTAAAGTTTGTGTTTTCAGGTTTATGTTTTTTGTTTAGGCTTTAGAGTTTAGTGTTCAAGATTAAGTGTTTATTTTTTAGGGTTTAATGTTTTGGGTGTAGGGTTTGGGGTTTAGGGCTTAGGGTTTAAGTTTTAGGGTTCAGGGATTAGAGGTTAGGGTTTTGAGTTTGGGGTATTGGATTTAGGGGTTAGAGTTTAATGTTCAGGATTAAGAGTTTATTTTTTGGAATCAACGTTTTGGGTTTAGGGTTTAGGGTTTTGGGCTTAGTTTTAGGGTTTATGGTATAGGATTTAGTTTTTTGGGTTTAGCGTTTAGTTAATAGAGTTTAGGGTTTAGGGTATTACGTTTAAGGTTTAATGTTTGGGGTTTATTATTTATGGTTTAAGATTTTGGTTTTAGGGTTTCGGACTTAGGTTTTAGGCTTTAAGGTTTAGGGTTGAATGTTTTGGATTTAGTGTTTAGGGATTAGGGTTTATAGTTTAGGGTTTGGGGTTTATTGTTTAGGTGTTATAGTTTTAGGGTTTAGGTTTAGGGTTTAGGGTTTAGATTTTAATTGTTCAAGATTAAGGGTTTATTATTTAGGGTCTATTTTGTATTGGGTTTAGGGTTTGAGGTTTAGGGCTTTGGATTTATGTTTTAGGTTTCAGGGATTAGAGTTTAGTATTTAGAGTTTGGGTTTTAGGGTTTGGGTTTAATGTTCAATGTTCAGGATAAAGGGATAATTTTTTGGGATAATTGTTTAGGGTTTAGGGGTTTAGGGTTGTTTAGGGTGGTTTAGGTTTTAGTTGTTTAGCTTTAGGGTTTAGGGTTGAGGATTTAGGGTTTTGGGTTTTGGGTTAAGGGTTTAGAGATTTAGGGTTTAGGGCTTAGTTTTTTAGGGTATAGGGTATAGGGTATAGGGTTTAGTTTTTGGGGTTTAGCATTAGTTATTAGAGTTTATGGTTTAAGGTATAATGTTTAAGGTTTAAAGTTTGGGGTTTATTTTTGTGGTTTAAGGTTTGGAGTTTAGTGTTTAGTGGTTAGGGTTTTAGGGTTTTAGGGTTTAGGCTTTAAGGCTTGGGGTGTAGGGTTTAGGGTTGAGTGATTAATGTTTCAGTCTTAGAATTTAGAGTTTAGAGTTTAGAGTTTAGGTATTAGCATTGAGGGTTTAGGGCTTAGTTTTTAGGGTTTATGGTCTAGGATTTAGTTTTTGGGGTTTAGCCCTTTAGTTATTCGATTTTAAGGTTTAGGGTATAACGTTTGAGGTTTAAAGTGTGGGGTTTATTATTTATGGTTTAAGATTTTGGGTTTAGAATTTAGGGTTTAAGATTTTAGGATTTAGGATTTAGGGTTTAGGGGTTTAGGTTTGTGTAGGGTGGTTTTTGGTTTAGTGGTTTAGGTTTAGGGTTTAAGGTTTAGGATTTAGGGTTATGGGTTTTGGCTTAAGGGTTTGGGGATTGACGGTTTAGAATTAGTTATTAGAGTTTAGGGTTTAGTGTTTAGAGTTAGTTATTAGAGTTTAGGGTTTAAGGTTTAAAGTTTGGGGTTTATTTTGATGGTGTAAGGTTTAGGGGTTAGTGTTTAGGGTTTCGTTCTTAAGGTTTTAGCTTTAAGGTTTAGGGTTGAAGGTGTAGGATTTAGTGTTTAGGGATTTGGGTTTATGGTTTAGGGTTCGGGGTATATTGTTTAGGGGTTATAATTATTGGGATTAACATTTAGGGTTTAGGGGTTTAGGATTGTTAAGGTGCTTTAGGGTTTAGTGGTTTAGGTTTAGTGTTTAGGGGTTTATTTTTATGGTTTAAGGTTTGGAGTTTAGGGTTTAGAGGTTAGGGTTTAAGATTTAGGGTTTAGCTTTTAGGGTTTTAGGGTTTAGGATTTAGGGGTTAGCGTTTAGTTATTAGAGTTTAGGGTTTAGGACTTAGTTTTAGGGTTTATGGTATAGGATTTAGTTTTTCGTGTTTAGCGTTTAGTTATTAGAGTTTAGGGTTTAGGGTATAATGTTTAAGGTTTAAAGTTTGGGGTTTATTATTGATGGTTTAAGATTTTGGGTTTAGGGTTAACGGTTTAGGGTATCCGGGTTTAGGGCTTAGTTTTTATGGTTTATGGTTGTTAAGAGCATTTTAGGATTTATGGTTTAGGTTTTAGTTTTTAGTCCTTAAGGTTTAGGGTTTGGACTTCAGGGTTGAGAGTTTAGAGTTTACTGTATAGGTTTAGGATTTAGCGTTTAGGGTTGAGGGTTTAAGGTTTGGGGTTTAGGGTTTTAGAGTTTACGGTTTTTAAGGGTGGCTTAGGGTTTGGCCTTGAAGATTGAGTGTTTAGTGTTTAGGGTTTAAAGTTAGTGTTTTTTTCGGGTTTATGTTTTTGGTTTAGGGTTAAGAGTTTAGTGTTCATAATTAACTGTTTATTTTTTTGGGTTTAATGTTTTGGGTATAGGGTTTGGAGTTTAGGGCTTATGGTTTAAGTTTTAGGGTTCAGGGATTAGAGGTTAGGGTTTAGAGTTTGGGGTTTAGGATTTACGGGTTATAGTTTAATGTTCAGGGTTAAGAGTTTATTTTTTGGGATCAACGTTTTGGGTTTAGGGTTTTGGGCTTAGTTTTAGTGTTTATGGTATTGGATTTAGTTTTTGGGGTTTAGCGTTTAGTTATTAGAGTTTAGGGATTAGGTTATTACGTTAGGATTTAGGGGTTAGAGTTTAATGTTCATGGTTAAGAGTTTATTTTTTGGGATCAACGTTTTGGGTTTTGGGTTTAGTGTTTTGGGCTTAGTTTTAGTGTTTATGGTATTGGATTTAGTTTTTTGGGTTTAGCGTTTAGTTATTAGAGTTTAGGGTTTAGGGTATTATGTTTAAGGTTTAATGTTTGGGGTTTATTATTTATGGTTTTAGATTTAGGGTTTAGGGTTTAGGGGTTAGAGTTTAGGGTTTAAGGTTTTGGGCTTAATTTTAGTGTTTATGGTATAGGATTTAGTTTTTAAGGTTTAATGTTTGGGGTTTATTATTTATGGTTTTAGATTTAGGTTTTAGGGTTTCGGTCTTAGGTTTTAGGCCTTAAGGTTTAGGGTTGAAGGTTTTTGGATTTAGTGTTTAGGGATTAGGGTTTATAGTTTAGGGTTTGGGGTTTATTGTTTTGGGGTTATAGTTATTGGGATAAACGTTTAGGGTTTAGGGGTTTAGGATTGTTAAGGTGCTTTAGGGTTTAGGATTTAGGGTTTTGGGTTTATTGTTTAGGGGTTATGGTTTAGGGTTAAGGGTATAGTGTATAGGATTTAGGGTTTAGGATACTGTTTAAAACATAGGGTCTAGGATTTTGGATTTTGATTTTATAATTTATAGTTGAGGGTTTAGGGATTAGGGTGTTAGCCTAATTGTTTAGTGTTTTTTGTTTAGGATCCTTGGTTTAATGTTTACTATTTGGGGTTACGTTTAGGTTTTTAAGTATAGGGTTTAGGGTTTAGGGTTTAGTAATTAATGTTTCAGTTTTAGAAATTAGTCTTTATGGTGAAGGATTTTTTGTTCAAGGTATAGAGTTTAGGATTTATTGTTTAGGGATTAGGGTTTATGGTTTAGGGTTTGGGGTATATTGTTTAGGGGTTATAGTTATTGGGATAAACGTTTAGGGTTTAGGGGTTTAGGATTGTTAAGGTGCTTTAGGGTTTAGGATTTAGGGTTTTGGGTTTATTGTTTAGGGGTTATTGTTTAGTGTTTTTTGTTTAGGATTCTTGGTTTAATGTTTACTATTTGGGGTTTACGTTTAGGTTTTTAAGTATAGGGTTTAGGGTTTAGGGTTTAGTGATTAATGTTTCAGTTTTAGAAATTAGTCTTTAAGGTGTAGGATTTTTGGTTTAAGGTATAGAGTTTAGGATTTAGTGTTTAGGGGTTTATTTTTATGGTTTAAGGTTTGGGGTTTAGGGTTTAGAGGTTAGGGTTTAAGATTTAGGGTTTAGCTTTTCGGGTTTTACGGTTTAGGCTTTAAGGCTTAAGTTGTAGAGTTTAGGGTTTAGGGTTTATGGTTTAGTATGTAGGGTTGAGGATTTATGGTTTAGGGTTTAGGGTTTGGTATGTAGGGTTTAGGATTATGGCTTAGGGTTTAGGATTTGGAGTTTCTGGTATGGGTTTAGGGTTTTAGAGTTTAGGATTGAGGGTTTAAAGTTTGAGGTTTAAGGTTTTAGGGTATACGGTTGTTTAGGTTGGTTTAGGGTTTTGCCTTGGCGGTTGAGTGTTTAGTGGTTAGGGTTTAAAGTGTGTGTTTTAGGGTTTAAAGTTTAGTGTTCAAGATTAAGTGTTAATTTTATTGGGTTTAATATTTTGGGTTTAGGGTTTTGGGTTTAGGGCTTAGGGTTTAAGTTTTAGGGTTTGGGGTTTAGGGATTAGGGTTTAAGTTTTAGGGTTCAGGGATTAGAGGTTAGGGTTTAGAGTTTGGGGTTTAGGATTTAGGGGTTAGCATCTAGTTATTAGAGTTTAGGGTTTAGGGCTTAGTTTTAGGGTTTATGGTATAGGATTTAGTGTTTGGGGTTTAGCGTGTAGTTATTAGAGTTTAGGGTTTAGGGTATAATTTATAAGGTTTAAAGTTTGGGGTTTAATATTGATGGTTTAAGATTTTGGGTTTAGGGTTAACGGTTTAGGGTATTGGGGTTTAGGTATTAGGGTTTGTGGTTTAGGGCTTAGGGTTTAAGTTTTAGGGTTCAGGAATTAGAGGTTAGGGTTTAGAGTTTGGGGTTTAGGATTTAGGGGTTAGAGTTTAATGTTCAGGGATTAGAGGTTAGGGTTTATGGTATAGGATTTAGTTTTTGGGGTCGAGCATTTAGTTAATAGAGTTTAGGGTTTAGGGTATTACGTTTAAGGTTTAATGTTTGGGGTTTATTATTTATGGTTTTAGTTTTTGGTTTTAGGGTTTCGGTCTTAGGTTTTAGGCTTTAAGGTTTAGGGTTGAAGGTTTTGGATTTAGTGTTTAGGGATTAGGGTTTATAGTTTAGGGTTTGGGGTTTATTGTTTAGGTGTTGTAGTTTTAGGGTTTCGGTTGAGGGTTTAGGGTTTAGGGTTTAGATTTTTATTATTCAAGATTAAGGGTTTATTATTTAGGGTCTATTTTGTTTTGGGTTTAAGGTTTGAGGTTTAGGACTTTGGATTTATGGTTTAGGTTTCAGGGATTAGAGTTTAGTATTTAGAGTTTGGGTTTTAGGGTTTGGGTTTAATGTTCAATGTTCAGGATAAAGGGATAATTTTTTGGGATAAACGTTTTGGGTTTAGGGGTTTAGGGTTGTTTAGGGTTGTTTAGGTTTTAGTTGTTTAGGTTTAGGGTTTAGGGTTTAGGATTTAGGGTTTAGGGTTTTGGGTTAAGGGTGTACAGATTTAGGGTTTAGGGCTTAGTTTTTTCGGGTATAGGGTTTAGTTTTTGGGGTTTAGCGTTAGTTATTAGAGTTTATGGTTTAAGGTATAATGTTTAAGGTTTAAAGTTTGGTGTTTATTTTTATTTTTTAAGGTTTGGAGTTAAGTGTTTAGTGGTTAGGGTTTTTGGGTTTTTGGGTTTAGGCTTTAAGGCTTGGGGTGTAGGGTTTAGGGTTTAGTGATTAACGTTTCAGTCTTAGAAATTAGTTTTTAATTTATAGGATTTTTGGGTTAAGGTATAGGGTTTAGGATTTGGGTTTAGGGTTTTTGATTTTGGGTTTAGGGTTTACGGCTTTGGTGGTTGCGTTTGTGGTTGAGGGGTTAGTGTTTAGGGTTTCAGTCTTACGGTTTTGGCTTTATGGTTTAGAGTTGAAGGTTTAGGGTTTAGTGTTTATGGATTAGGGTTTACGGTTTAGGGTATGGGTTTTATTGTTTAGAGGTTATGGTTTAGGGTTAAGGGTATAGGGCCTAGGATTCAGGGTTCTAGGATCAATGTATAGGGTTTGGGTTTTCAGGTTAAGAGTTTATCATTTAGGGTTGAGGTTTTAGTTTTTATGGTAAATGGTTTTTGGTTTAGGGTTTAGGGTTTAGTGTGTAGTGTTAAGGGATTAGGGTTTACGGTTTAGGGTTTGGGATTTATTGTTTGGGGTTTTTATGCTTAGTTTTTAGTCCTTAATGTTTAGGGTCTGGCCTTGAGGGTTGAGAGTTTTGGGTTGACGGTATAGATTTAGGATTATAAGTAAAAGGGTTTAGGATTTATGGTTTAGGTTTTGGGTTTATGGTTTAGGATTTAGGGTTTATGGTTTTGGGTTTATGGTTTTGGGTTTATTGTTTAGGGGTTATGGTTTAGGGTTAAGGGTATAGAGTATAGGATTTAGGGTTTAGGATACCGTTTAAAACTTAGTGTCTAGGATTTTGGATTTTGATTCTAGAATTTAAAGTTGAGGGTTTAGGGGTTAGGGTGTTAGCCTAATTGTTTAGTTTTTTTTGTTTAGGATTCTTTGTTTAATGTTTACTATTTGGGGTTCACGTTTAGGTTTTTAAGTATAGGTTTATGATTTATGGTTTAAGGATTAGGATTTAGAGTTTAAGGTTCACAGTCTAGAGCTTAGGATTCAGGGTTCTAGGATCAAAGTGTAGGGTTTTGGGTTTTAGGCTTAGTGTTTATCATTTATGGTTTAGGGTTTATGTTTTCTGTTTAAGGTTTAGGGTTTAGGATTTAGTGTGTATGGTTTATGGTTAATGGTTTAAGGTTAGGTTTTAGGTTTTAGGGTTTACTGTTGTTTAGGGTTTAGGGTGTAGCTTTTAGGGTTTTAGGGTTTAGGCTTTAAGGCTTGGGGTGTAGGGTTTAGGGTTTAGTGATTAATGTTTCAGTCTTAGAAATTAGTCTTTAAGGTGTAGGATTTTGGGTTTAAGGTATAGAGTTTAGGATTTGGGGTTTAGGGTTTATGATTTTGGGTTTTGGGTTAACGGCTTTGGGTGTAGGGTTTATGTTTTAGGGGTTACTGTTTAGGGTTTCGGTCTTAAGGTTTAGGCTTTAAGGTTTAGAGTTGAAGGTTTAGGGTTTAGGGATTAGGGATTAGGGTTTATAGTTTAGGGTTTGGGGTTTATTTTTTAGGCATTATAGTTTTAGGGTTTAGGTTTAGGGTTTAGGGATTGATGGTTTAAGGCTTAGTTTTTAGGGTTTAGGTTTAGAGTTAGTTATTAGAGTTTAGGGTTTAAGGTTTAAAGTTAGTTATTAGAGTTTAGGGTTTAAGGTTTATTTTTATGGTTTAAGGTTTGGGGTTTAGGGTTTAGAGGTTAGGGTTTAGGATTTAGTTGTTAGGGTTTGGGGTTTAGCATTTTGGGTTTTTGGGTTTAGGCTTTAAGGCTTAAGGTGTAGGATTTAGGATTTAGCGTTTAGGGTATAGGGTTTAAGGTTTGGGGTTTAGGGTTTTTGGGTTTACGGTTGTTTAGGGTGGTTTAGGTTGTTGCCTTGAGGGTTGAGTGTTTAGTGTTTAGGGTTTCAAGTTTGTGTTTTAGGGTTTATGTTTTGGGTTAAGGGTTTAGAAGTTAGTGTTCAAGATTAAGTGTTTATTTTCTAGGGTTTAATGTTTTGGGTTTAGGGTTTAGGATTTTGGGTTTTGGGTTTACGGCTTTGAGTGTAGGGTTTTATGGTTTAGGGGTTAGTGTTTAGGGTTTCGTTCTTAAGGATTAGGGTTTATGGTTTAGGGTTGAAGGTTTAGGATTTAGTGTGTAGGGATTAGGGTTTATGGTTTAGGGTTTGGGGTATATTGTTTAGGGGTTATAGTTATTGGGATAAACGTTTAGGGTTTAGGTTTATTGTTTAGGGGTTTAGTTTTATGGTTTAAAGTTTGGGGTTTAGGCTTTAGAGGTTAGGGTTTAAGATTTAGGGTTTAGCTTTTAGGGTTTTGGGTTAAGGGTGTACGGATTTAGGGTTTAGGGCTTAGTTTTTTCGGGTATAGGGTTTAGTTTTTGGGGTTTAGCGTTAGTTATTAGAGTTTATGGTTTAAGGTATAATGTTTAAGGTTTAAAGTTTGGTGTTTATTTTTATTTTTTAAGGTTTGGAGTTAAGTGTTTAGTGGTTAGGGTTTTTGGGTTTTTGGGTTTAGGCTTTAAGGCTTGGGGTGTAGGGTTTAGGGTTTAGTGATTAACGTTTCAGTCTTAGAAATTAGATTTTAATTTGTAGGATTTTTGGGTTAAGGTATAGGGTTTAGGATTTGGGTTTAGGGTTTTTGATTTTGGGTTTAGGGTTTACGGCTTTGGTGGTTGCGTTTGTGGTTGAGGGGTTAGTGTTTAGGGTTTCAGTCTTACGGTTTAGGCTTTATGGTTTAGAGTTGAAGGTTTAGGGTTTAGTGTTTATGGATTAGGGTTTACGGTTTAGGGTATGGGTTTTATTGTTTAGAGGTTATGGTTTAGGGTTAAGGGTATAGGGCCTAGGATTCAGGGTTCTAGGATCAATGTATAGGGTTTGGGTTTTCAGGTTAAGACTTTATCATTTAGGGTTGAGGTTTTAGTTTTTATGGTAAATTGTTTTTGGTTTAGGGTTTAGGGTTTAGTGTGTAGTGTTAAGGGATTAGGGTTTACGGTTTAGGGTTTGGGATTTATTGTTTGGGGTTTTTATGCTTAGTTTTTAGTCCTTAATGTTTAGGGTCTGGCCTTGAGGGTTGAGAGTTTTGGGTTGACGGTATAGATTTAGGATTATAAGTAAAAGGGTTTAGGATTTATGGTTTAGGTTTTGGGTTTATGGTTTAGGATTTAGGGTTTATGGTTTTGGGTTTATGGTTTTGGGTTTATTGTTTAGGGGTTATGGTTTACGGTTAAGGGTATAGAGTATAGGATTTAGGGTTTAGGATACCGTTTAAAACTTAGTGTCTAGGATTTTGGATTTTGATTCTAGAATTTAAAGTTGAGGGTTTAGGGGTTAGGGTGTTAGCCTAATTGTTTAGTTTTTTTTGTTTAGGATTCTTTGTTTAATGTTTACTATTTGGGGTTCATGTTTAGGTTTTTAAGTATAGGTTTATGATTTATGGTTTAAGGATTAGGATTTAGAGTTTAAGGTTCACAGTCTAGAGCTTAGGATTCAGGGTTCTAGGATCAAAGTGTAGGGTTTTGGGTTTTAGGCGTAGTGTTTATCATTTATGGTTTAGGGTTTATGTTTTCTGTTTAAGGTTTAGGGTTTAGGATTTAGTGTGTATGGTTTATGGTTAATGGTTTAAGGTTAGGTTTTAGGTTTTAGGGTTTACTGTTGTTTAGGGTTTAGTGTGTAGCTTTTAGGGTTTTAGGGTTTAGGCTTTAAGGCTTGGGGTGTAGGGTTTAGGGTTTAGTGATTAATGTTTCAGTCTTAGAAATTAGTCTTTAAGGTGTAGGATTTTGGGTTTAAGGTATAGAGTTTAGGATTTGGGGTTTAGGGTTTATGATTTTGGGTTTTGGGTTAACGGCTTTGGGTGTAGGGTTTATGTTTTAGGGGTTACTGTTTAGGGTTTCGGTCTTATAGTTTTAGGGTTTAGGTTTAGGGTTTAGGGATTGATGTTTTAAGGCTTAGTTTTTAGGGTTTAGGTTTAGAGTTAGTTATTAGAGTTTAGGGTTTAAGGTTTAAAGTTAGTTATTAGAGTTTAGGGTTTAAGATTTATTTTTATGGTTTAAGGTTTGGGGTTTAGGGTTTAGAGGTTAGGGTTTAGGATTTAGTTGTTACGGTTTGGGGTTTAGCATTTTGGGTTTTTGGGTTTAGGCTTTAAGGCTTAAGGTGTAGGATTTAGGATTTAGCGTTTAGGGTATAGGGTTTAAGGTTTGGGGTTTAGGGTTTTTGGGTTTACGGTTGTTTAGGGTGGTTTAGGTTTTTGCCTTGAGGGTTGAGTGTTTAGTGTTTAGGGTTTCAAGTTTGTGTTTTAGGGTTTATGTTTTGGGTTAAGGGTTTAGAAGTTAGTGTTCAAGATTAAGTGTTTATTTTCTAGGGTTTAATGTTTTGGGTTAAGGGTTTAGGATTTTGGGTTTTGGGTTTACGGCTTTGGGTGTAGGGTTTTATGGTTTAGGGGTTAGTGTTTAGGGTTTCGTTCTTAAGGATTAGGGTTTATGGTTTAGGGTTGAAGGTTTAGGATTTAGTGTGTAGCGATTAGGGTTTATGGTTTAGGGTTTGGGGTATATTGTTTAGGGGTTATAGTTATTGGGATAAACGTTTAGGTTTTAGGTTTATTGTTTAGGGGTTTAGTTTTATGGTTTAAAGTTTGGGGTTTAGTATTTAGAGTTTGGGTTTTAGGGTTTGGGTTTAATGTTCAATGTTCAGGATAAAGGGATAATTTTTTGGGATAAACGTTTTGGGTTTAGGGGTTTAGGGTTGTTTAGGGTTGTTTAGGTTTTAGTTGTTTAGGTTTAGGGTTTAGGGTTTAGGATTTAGGGTTTAGGGTTTTGGGTTAAGGGTGTACAGATTTAGGGTTTAGGGCTTAGTTTTTTCGGGTATAGGGTTTAGTTTTTGGGGTTTAGCGTTAGTTATTAGAGTTTATGGTTTAAGGTATAATGTTTAAGGTTTAAAGTTTGGTGTTTATTTTTATTTTTTAAGGTTTGGAGTTAAGTGTTTAGTGGTTAGGGTTTTTGGGTTTTTGGGTTTAGGCTTTAAGGCTTGGGGTGTAGGGTTTAGGGTTTAGTGATTAACGTTTCAGTCTTAGAAATTAGTTTTTAATTTGTAGGATTTTTGGGTTAAGGTATAGGGTTTAGGATTTGGGTTTAGGGTTTTTGATTTTGGGTTTAGGGTTTACGGCTTTGGTGGTTGCGTTTGTGGTTGAGGGGTTAGTGTTTAGGGTTTCAGTCTTACGGTTTAGGCTTTATGGTTTAGAGTTGAAGGTTTAGGGTTTAGTGTTTATGGATTAGGGTTTACGGTTTAGGGTATGGGTTTTATTGTTTAGAGGTTATGGTTTAGGGTTAAGGGTATAGGGCCTAGGATTCAGGGTTCTAGGATCAATGTATAGGGTTTGGGTTTTCAGGTTAAGAGTTTATCATTTAGGGTTGAGGTTTTAGTTTTTATGGTAAATTGTTTTTGGTTTAGGGTTTAGGGTTTAGTGTGTAGTGTTAAGGGATTAGGGTTTACGGTTTAGGGTTTGGGATTTATTGTTTGGGGTTTTTATGCTTAGTTTTTAGTCCTTAATGTTTAGGGTCTGGCCTTGAGGGTTGAGAGTTTTGGGTTGACGGTATAGATTTAGGATTATAAGTAAAAGGGTTTAGGATTTATGGTTTAGGTTTTGGGTTTATGGTTTAGGATTTAGGGTTTATGGTTTTGGGTTTATGGTTTTGGGTTTATTGTTTAGGGGTTATGGTTTACGGTTAAGGGTATAGAGTATAGGATTTAGGGTTTAGGATACCGTTTAAAACTTAGTGTCTAGGATTTTGGATTTTGATTCTAGAATTTAAAGTTGAGGGTTTAGGGGTTAGGGTGTTAGCCTAATTGTTTAGTTTTTTTTGTTTAGGATTCTTTGTTTAATGTTTACTATTTGGGGTTCATGTTTAGGTTTTTAAGTATAGGTTTATGATTTATGGTTTAAGGATTAGGATTTAGAGTTTAAGGTTCACAGTCTAGAGCTTAGGATTCAGGGTTCTAGGATCAAAGTGTAGGGTTTTGGGTTTTAGGCGTAGTGTTTATCATTTATGGTTTAGGGTTTATGTTTTCTGTTTAAGGTTTAGGGTTTAGGATTTAGTGTGTATGGTTTATGGTTAATGGTTTAAGGTTAGGTTTTAGGTTTTAGGGTTTACTGTTGTTTAGGGTTTAGTGTGTAGCTTTTAGGGTTTTAGGGTTTAGGCTTTAAGGCTTGGGGTGTAGGGTTTAGGGTTTAGTGATTAATGTTTCAGTCTTAGAAATTAGTCTTTAAGGTGTAGGATTTTGGGTTTAAGGTATAGAGTTTAGGATTTGGGGTTTAGGGTTTATGATTTTGGGTTTTGGGTTAACGGCTTTGGGTGTAGGGTTTATGTTTTAGGGGTTACTGTTTAGGGTTTCGGTCTTATAGTTTTAGGGTTTAGGTTTAGGGTTTAGGGATTGATGTTTTAAGGCTTAGTTTTTAGGGTTTAGGTTTAGAGTTAGTTATTAGAGTTTAGGGTTTAAGGTTTAAAGTTAGTTATTAGAGTTTAGGGTTTAAGATTTATTTTTATGGTTTAAGGTTTGGGGTTTAGGGTTTAGAGGTTAGGGTTTAGGATTTAGTTGTTACGGTTTGGGGTTTAGCATTTTGGGTTTTTGGGTTTAGGCTTTAAGGCTTAAGGTGTAGGATTTAGGATTTAGCGTTTAGGGTATAGGGTTTAAGGTTTGGGGTTTAGGGTTTTTGGGTTTACGGTTGTTTAGGGTGGTTTAGGTTTTTGCCTTGAGGGTTGAGTGTTTAGTGTTTAGGGTTTCAAGTTTGTGTTTTAGGGTTTATGTTTTGGGTTAAGGGTTTAGAAGTTAGTGTTCAAGATTAAGTGTTTATTTTCTAGGGTTTAATGTTTTGGGTTAAGGGTTTAGGATTTTGGGTTTTGGGTTTACGGCTTTGGGTGTAGGGTTTTATGGTTTAGGGGTTAGTGTTTAGGGTTTCGTTCTTAAGGATTAGGGTTTATGGTTTAGGGTTGAAGGTTTAGGATTTAGTGTGTAGCGATTAGGGTTTATGGTTTAGGGTTTGGGGTATATTGTTTAGGGGTTATAGTTATTGGGATAAACGTTTAGGTTTTAGGTTTATTGTTTAGGGGTTTAGTTTTATGGTTTAAAGTTTGGGGTTTAGTATTTAGAGTTTGGGTTTTAGGGTTTGGGTTTAATGTTCAATGTTCAGGATAAAGGGATAATTTTTTGGGATAAACGTTTTGGGTTTAGGGGTTTAGGGTTGTTTAGGGTTGTTTAGGTTTTAGTTGTTTAGGTTTAGGGTTTAGGGTTTAGGATTTAGGGTTTAGGGTTTTGGGTTAAGGGTGTACAGATTTAGGGTTTAGGGCTTAGTTTTTTCGGGTATAGGGTTTAGTTTTTGGGGTTTAGCGTTAGTTATTAGAGTTTACGGTTTAAGGTATAATGTTTAAGGTTTAAAGTTTGGTGTTTATTTTTATTTTTTAAGGTTTGGAGTTAAGTGTTTAGTGGTTAGGGTTTTTGGGTTTTTGGGTTTAGGCTTTAAGGCTTGGGGTGTAGGGTTTAGGGTTTAGTGATTAACGTTTCAGTCTTAGAAATTAGTTTTTAATTTGTAGGATTTTTGGGTTAAGGTATAGGGTTTAGGATTTGGGTTTAGGGTTTTTGATTTTGGGTTTAGGGTTTACGGCTTTGGTGGTTGCGTTTGTGGTTGAGGGGTTAGTGTTTAGGGTTTCAGTCTTACGGTTTAGGCTTTATGGTTTAGAGTTGAAGGTTTAGGGTTTAGTGTTTATGGATTAGGGTTTACGGTTTAGGGTATGGGTTTTATTGTTTAGAGGTTATGGTTTAGGGTTAAGGGTATAGGGCCTAGGATTCAGGGTTCTAGGATCAATGTATAGGGTTTGGGTTTTCAGGTTAAGAGTTTATCATTTAGGGTTGAGGTTTTAGTTTTTATGGTAAATGGTTTTTGGTTTAGGGTTTAGGGTTTAGTGTGTAGTGTTAAGGGATTAGGGTTTACGGTTTAGGGTTTGGGATTTATTGTTTGGGGTTTTTATGCTTAGTTTTTAGTCCTTAATGTTTAGGGTCTGGCCTTGAGGGTTGAGAGTTTTGGGTTGACGGTATAGATTTAGGATTATAAGTAAAAGGGTTTAGGATTTATGGTTTAGGTTTTGGGTTTATGGTTTAGGATTTAGGGTTTATGGTTTTGGGTTTATGGTTTTGGGTTTATTGTTTAGGGGTTATGGTTTAGGGTTAAGGGTATAGAGTATAGGATTTAGGGTTTAGGATACCGTTTAAAACTTAGTGTCTAGGATTTTGGATTTTGATTCTAGAATTTAAAGTTGAGGGTTTAGGGGTTAGGGTGTTAGCCTAATTGTTTAGTTTTTTTTGTTTAGGATTCTTTGTTTAATGTTTACTATTTGGGGTTCACGTTTAGGTTTTTAAGTATAGGTTTATGATTTATGGTTTAAGGATTAGGATTTAGAGTTTAAGGTTCACAGTCTAGAGCTTAGGATTCAGGGTTCTAGGATCAAAGTGTAGGGTTTTGGGTTTTAGGCTTAGTGTTTATCATTTATGGTTTAGGGTTTATGTTTTCTGTTTAAGGTTTAGGGTTTAGGATTTAGTGTGTATGGTTTATGGTTAATGGTTTAAGGTTAGGTTTTAGGTTTTAGGGTTTACTGTTGTTTAGGGTTTAGGGTGTAGCTTTTAGGGTTTTAGGGTTTAGGCTTTAAGGCTTGGGGTGTAGGGTTTAGGGTTTAGTGATTAATGTTTCAGTCTTAGAAATTAGTCTTTAAGGTGTAGGATTTTGGGTTTAAGGTATAGAGTTTAGGATTTGGGGTTTAGGGTTTATGATTTTGGGTTTTGGGTTAACGGCTTTGGGTGTAGGGTTTATGTTTTAGGGGTTACTGTTTAGGGTTTCGGTCTTATAGTTTTAGGGTTTAGGTTTAGGGTTTAGGGATTGATGTTTTAAGGCTTAGTTTTTAGGGTTTAGGTTTAGAGTTAGTTATTAGAGTTTAGGGTTTAAGGTTTAAAGTTAGTTATTAGAGTTTAGGGTTTAAGATTTATTTTTATGGTTTAAGGTTTGGGGTTTAGGGTTTAGAGGTTAGGGTTTAGGATTTAGTTGTTACGGTTTGGGGTTTAGCATTTTGGGTTTTTGGGTTTAGGCTTTAAGGCTTAAGGTGTAGGATTTAGGATTTAGCGTTTAGGGTATAGGGTTTAAGGTTTGGGGTTTAGGGTTTTTGGGTTTACGGTTGTTTAGGGTGGTTTAGGTTTTTGCCTTGAGGGTTGAGTGTTTAGTGTTTAGGGTTTCAAGTTTGTGTTTTAGGGTTTATGTTTTGGGTTAAGGGTTTAGAAGTTAGTGTTCAAGATTAAGTGTTTATTTTCTAGGGTTTAATGTTTTGGGTTAAGGGTTTAGGATTTTGGGTTTTGGGTTTACGGCTTTGGGTGTAGGGTTTTATGGTTTAGGGGTTAGTGTTTAGGGTTTCGTTCTTAAGGATTAGGGTTTATGGTTTAGGGTTGAAGGTTTAGGATTTAGTGTGTAGCGATTAGGGTTTATGGTTTAGGGTTTGGGGTATATTGTTTAGGGGTTATAGTTATTGGGATAAACGTTTAGGTTTTAGGTTTATTGTTTAGGGGTTTAGTTTTATGGTTTAAAGTTTGGGGTTTAGGCTTTAGAGGTTAGGGTTTAAGATTTAGGGTTTAGCTTTTAGGGTTTTAGGGTTTAGGCTTTAAGGCTTAAGGTGTAGGGTTTAGGGTTTAGGGTTTAGTATGTAGGGTTGAGGATTTATGGTTTCAGGTTTAGGGTTTGGTATGTAGGGTTTAGGATTTATGGTTTAGGGTCCGGGATTTGGAGTTTCCGGTATGGGTTTAGGGTTTTAGAGTTTAGGATTGACGGTTTAAAGTTTGGGATTTAAGGTTTTAGGGTTTACAGTTGTTTAGGTTGGTTTAGGGTTTTGCCTTGACGGTTGAGTGCTTAGTGTTTAGGGTTTAAAGTGTGTCCTTTAGGGTTTATGTTTTGGGTTTAGGGTTTAGAGTTTAGTGTTCAAGATTAAGTGTTTATTTTTTTTTGGGTTTAATATTTTGTGTTTAGGTTTTGGGGTTTAGGGATTAGGGTTTAAGTTTTAGGATTCAGGGTTGAGAGTTTAAAGTTTACGGTATGGGTTTAGGATTTAGCGTTTAGGGTATAGGGTTTAAGGTTTGGGGGTTTAGGGTTTTTGGGTTTACGGTTGTTTAGGGTGGTTTAGGTTTTTGCCTTGAGGGTTGAGTGTTTAGTGTTTAGGGTTCCAAGTTTGTGTTTTAGGGTTTATGTTTTGGGTTAAGGGTTTAGAAGTTAGTGTTCAAGATTAAGTGTTTATTTTCTAGGGTTTAATGTTTTGGGTTTAGGGTTTAGGATTTTGGGTTGAGGATTTTGGGTTTTGGGTTTACGGCTTTAGGTGTAGGGTTTTATGGTTTAGGGGTTAGTGTTTAGGGTTTCGTTCTTAAGGTTTAGGCTTTATGGTTTCGGGTTTAATATTTTGTGTTTAGGGTTTAGGGCTTAGTTTTTTCGGGTATAGGGTTTAGTTTTTGGGGTTTAGCGTTAGTTATTAGAGTTTATGGTTTAAGGTATAATGTTGAAGGTTTAAAGTTTGGGGTTTATTTTTATGGTTTAAGGTTTGGAGTTTAGTGTTTAGTGGTTAGGGTTTTAGGGTTTTAAGGTTTAGGCTTTAAGGCTTGGGGTGTAGGGTTAAGGGTTTAGTGATTAATGTTTCAGTCTTAGAAATTATATTTTAGGAATTATTGTTTTAGGGTTTAGGTTAAGGGTTTAGGGTTTAGATTTTAATTGTTCAAGATTAAGGGTTTAGGGTTTAGGATTTAGGGTTTAGGGTTTAGGGTTTAGGATTTAGGGTTTAGGATGTAGTGTTTAGGGTATTAGTCATAGGTTTTAGGCTTTAAGATTTAGGGTTGAAGGTTTAGGATTTAGTGTTTAGGGTTTATGGTTTAGGGTTTAGGGTTTGGGGTTTTATTGTTTAGGGGTTGTTGTTTTAGGGTTTAGGTTTAGGGTTTAGGGTTTAGATTTTAATTATTCAAGATTAAGGGTTTATTATTTAGGGTCTATTTTTGTGTGGGTTTAGGGTTTGAGGTTTAGGGCTTTGGATTTATGTTTTAGGGTTCAGGGCTTCGAGTTTAGGATTTAGAGTTTGGGTTTTAGGGTTTGGGTTTAATGTTCAGTGTTCAGGATAAAGTGATAATTTTTTGGGATAAACGTTTAGGGTTTAGGGGTTTAGGATTGTTAGGGTGCTTTAGTGGTTTAGGTTTAGGGTTTAGGTTTAGATTTTAATAGTTCAAGATTAAGGGTTTATTATTTAGGGTCTATTTTCTTTTGTGTTTAGGGTTTGGGGTTTAGGGCTTTGGATTAATGCTTTAGGGTCCAGGGCTTTGAATTTAGGATTTAGAGTTTGGGTTTTAGGGTTTGGGTTTAATGTTCAATGTTGAGGATAAAGTGATAATTTTTTGGGATAAACATTTAGGGTTTAGGATTTTTAGGGTGGTTTAGGGTATAGGAGTTTAGGTTTAGGGTTTATGGTTTAGAATTTAGGATTTATAGTTTTGGGTTTTCGGTTAAGGGTTTAGGGATTGAGGTTTTAAGGCTTAATTTTTAAGGGTTTAGGTTTAGAGTTAGTTATTAGAGTTTAGGGTTTAAGGTTTAAAGTTTGGGTTTATTTTTATAGTTTAAGGTTTGGGGTTTAGGGTTTAGATGTTAGGGTTTAGGATTTAGTTGTTAGGGTTTAGGGTTTAGCATTTTGGGTTTTTGGGTTTAGGCTTTAAGACTTAAGGTGTAGGATTTAGGATTTAGCGTTTAGGGTATAGGATTTAAGGTTTGGGGTTTAGGGTTTTTGGGTTTACGGTTGTTTAGGGTGGTTTAGGTTTTTGCCTTGAGGGTTGAGTGTTTAGTGTTTAGGGTTTCAAGTTTGTGTTTTAGGGTTTATGTTTTGGGTTAAGGGTTTAGAAATTAGTGTTCAAGATTAAGTGTTTATTTTCTAGGGTTTAATGTTTTGCGTTTAGGGTTTAGGATTTTGGGTTTAGGATTTTGGGTTTTGGGTTTACGGCTTTGGGTGTAGGGTTTTATGGTTTAAGGGTTAGTGTTTAGGGTTTCGTTCTTAAGGTTTAGGCATTAAGGTTTAGGGTTGAAGGTTTAGGATTTAGTGTGTAGGGATTAGGGTTTATGGTTTAGGGTTTGGGGTTTATTGTTTAGGGGTTATAGTTATTGGGATACACATTTAGGGTTTAGGTGTTTAGGATTGTTAAGGTGCTTTAGGGTTTAGTGGTTTAGGTTTAGTGTTTAGGGGTATATTTTTATGGTTTAAGGTTTGGGGTTTAGGGTTTAGAGGTTAGGGTTTAAGAGTTAGGGTTTAGCTTTTAGGGTTTTGGGCTTAGTTTTAGTGTTTATGGTATTGGATTTAGTTTTTGGGGTTTAGCGTTTAGTTATTAGAGTTTAGGGATTAGGTTATTACGTTAGGATTTAGGGGTTAGAGTTTAATGTTCATGGTTAAGAGTTTATTTTTTGGGATCAACGTTTTGGGTTTTGGGTTTAGTGTTTTGGGCTTAGTTTTAGTGTTTATGGTATTGGATTTAGTTTTTTGGGTTTAGCGTTTAGTTATTAGAGTTTAGGGTTTAGGGTATTATGTTTAAGGTTTAATGTTTGGGGTTTATTATTTATGGTTTTAGATTTAGGGTTTAGGGTTTAGGGGTTAGAGTTTAGGGTTTAAGGTTTTGGGCTTAATTTTAGTGTTTATGGTATAGGATTTAGTTTTTAAGGTTTAATGTTTGGGGTTTATTATTTATGGTTTTAGATTTAGGTTTTAGGGTTTCGGTCTTAGGTTTTAGGCCTTAAGGTTTAGGGTTGAAGGTTTTTGGATTTAGTGTTTAGGGATTAGGGTTTATAGTTTAGGGTTTGGGGTTTATTGTTTTGGGGTTATAGTTATTGGGATAAACGTTTAGGGTTTAGGGGTTTAGGATTGTTAAGGTGCTTTAGGGTTTAGGATTTAGGGTTTTGGGTTTATTGTTTAGGGGTTATGGTTTAGGGTTAAGGGTATAGAGTATAGGATTTAGGGTTTAGGATACCGTTTAAAACATAGGGTCTAGGATTTTGGATTTTGATTTTATAATTTATAGTTGAGGGTTTAGGGATTAGGGTGTTAGCCTAATTGTTTAGTGTTTTTTGTTTAGGATTCTTGGTTTAATGTTTACTATTTGGGGTTACGTTTAGGTTTTTAAGTATAGGGTTTAGGGTTTAGGGTTTAGTAATTAATGTTTCAGTTTTAAAAATTAGTCTTTATGGTGAAGGATTTTTTGTTCAAGGTATAGAGTTTAGGATTTATTGTTTAGGGATTAGGGTTTATGGTTTAGGGTTTGGGGTATATTGTTTAGGGGTTATAGTTATTGGGATAAACGTTTAGGGTGTAGGGGTTTAGGATTGTTAAGGTGCTTTAGGGTTTAGGATTTAGGGTTTTGGGTTTATTGTTTAGGGGTTATTGTTTAGTGTTTTTTGTTTAGGATTCTTGGTTTAATGTTTACTATTTGGGGTTTACGTTTAGGTTTTTAAGTATAGGGTTTAGGGTTTAGGGTTTAGTGATTAATGTTTCAGTTTTAGAAATTAGTCTTTAAGGTGTAGGATTTTTGGTTTAAGGTATAGAGTTTAGGATTTAGTGTTTAGGGGTTTATTTTTATGGTTTAAGGTTTGGGGTTTAGGGTTTAGAGGTTAGGGTTTAAGATTTAGGGTTTAGCTTTTCGGGTTTTAGGGTTTAGGCTTTAAGGCTTAAGTTGTAGAGTTTAGGGTTTAGGGTTTATGGTTTAGTATGTAGGGTTGAGGATTTATGGTTTAGGGTTTAGGGTTTGGTATGTAGGGTTTAGGATTATGGCTTAGGGTTTAGGATTTGGAGTTTCTGGTATGGGTTTAGGGTTTTAGAGTTTAGGATTGAGGGTTTAAAGTTTGAGGTTTAAGGTTTTAGGGTATACGGTTGTTTAGGTTGGTTTAGGGTTTTGCCTTGGCGGTTGAGTGTTTAGTGGTTAGGGTTTAAAGTGTGTGTTTTAGGGTTTAAAGTTTAGTGTTCAAGATTAAGTGTTAATTTTATTGGGTTTAATATTTTGGGTTTAGGGTTTTGGGTTTAGGGCTTAGGGTTTAAGTTTTAGGGTTTGGGGTTTAGAGATTAGGGTTTAAGTTTTAGGGTTCAGGGATTAGAGGTTAGGGTTTAGAGTTTGGGGTTTAGGATTTAGGGGTTAGCATCTAGTTATTAGAGTTTAGGGTTTAGGGCTTAGTTTTAGGGTTTATGGTATAGGATTTAGTGTTTGGGGTTTAGCGTGTAGTTATTAGAATTTAGGGTTTAGGGTATAATGTTTAAGGTTTAAAGTTTGGGGTTTAATATTGATGGTTTAAGATTTTGGGTTTAGGGTTAACGGTTTAGGGTATTGGGGTTTAGGTATTAGGGTTTGTGGTTTAGGGCTTAGGGTTTAAGTTTTAGGGTTCAGGAATTAGAGGTTAGGGTTTAGAGTTTGGGGTTTAGGATTTAGGGGTTAGAGTTTAATGTTCAGGGATTAGAGGTTAGGGTTTATGGTATAGGATTTAGTTTTTGGGGTTGAGCATTTAGTTAATAGAGTTTAGGGTTTAGGGTATTACGTTTAAGGTTTAATGTTTGGGGTTTATTATTTATGGTTTTAGTTTTTGGTTTTAGGGTTTCGGTCTTAGGTTTTAGGCTTTAAGGTTTAGGGTTGAAGGTTTTGGATTTAGTGTTTAGGGATTAGGGTTTATAGTTTAGGGTTTGGGGTTTATTGTTTAGGTGTTGTAGTTTTAGGGTTTCGGTTGAGGGTTTAGGGTTTAGGGTTTAGATTTTTATTATTCAAGATTAAGGGTTTATTATTTAGGGTCTATTTTGTTTTGGGTTTAAGGTTTGAGGTTTAGGACTTTGGATTTATGGTTTAGGTTTCAGGGATTAGAGTTTAGTATTTAGAGTTTGGGTTTTAGGGTTTGGGTTTAATGTTCAATGTTCAGGATAAAGGGATAATTTTTTGGGATAAACGTTTTGGGTTTAGGGGTTTAGGGTTGTTTAGGGTTGTTTAGGTTTTAGTTGTTTAGGTTTAGGGTTTAGGGTTTAGGATTTAGGGTTTAGGGTTTTGGGTTAAGGGTGTACAGATTTAGGGTTTAGGGCTTAGTTTTTTCGGGTATAGGGTTTAGTTTTTGGGGTTTAGCGTTAGTTATTAGAGTTTATGGTTTAAGGTATAATGTTTAAGGTTTAAAGTTTGGTGTTTATTTTTATTTTTTAAGGTTTGGAGTTAAGTGTTTAGTGGTTAGGGTTTTTGGGTTTTTGGGTTTAGGCTTTAAGGCTTGGGGTGTAGGGTTTAGGGTTTAGTGATTAACGTTTCAGTCTTAGAAATTAGTTTTTAATTTGTAGGATTTTTGGGTTAAGGTATAGGGTTTAGGATTTGGGTTTAGGGTTTTTGATTTTGGGTTTAGGGTTTACGGCTTTGGTGGTTGCGTTTGTGGTTGAGGGGTTAGTGTTTAGGGTTTCAGTCTTACGGTTTAGGCTTTATGGTTTAGAGTTGAAGGTTTAGGGTTTAGTGTTTATGGATTAGGGTTTACGGTTTAGGGTATGGGTTTTATTGTTTAGAGGTTATGGTTTAGGGTTAAGGGTATAGGGCCTAGGATTCAGGGTTCTAGGATCAATGTATAGGGTTTGGGTTTTCAGGTTAAGAGTTTATCATTTAGGGTTGAGGTTTTAGTTTTTATGGTAAATGGTTTTTGGTTTAGGGTTTAGGGTTTAGTGTGTAGTGTTAAGGGATTAGGGTTTACGGTTTAGGGTTTGGGATTTATTGTTTGGGGTTTTTATGCTTAGTTTTTAGTCCTTAATGTTTAGGGTCTGGCCTTGAGGGTTGAGAGTTTTGGGTTGACGGTATAGATTTAGGATTATAAGTAAAAGGGTTTAGGATTTATGGTTTAGGTTTTGGGTTTATGGTTTAGGATTTAGGGTTTATGGTTTTGGGTTTATGGTTTTGGGTTTATTGTTTAGGGGTTATGGTTTAGGGTTAAGGGTATAGAGTATAGGATTTAGGGTTTAGGATACCGTTTAAAACTTAGTGTCTAGGATTTTGGATTTTGATTCTAGAATTTAAAGTTGAGGGTTTAGGGGTTAGGGTGTTAGCCTAATTGTTTAGTTTTTTTTGTTTAGGATTCTTTGTTTAATGTTTACTATTTGGGGTTCACGTTTAGGTTTTTAAGTATAGGTTTATGATTTATGGTTTAAGGATTAGGATTTAGAGTTTAAGGTTCACAGTCTAGAGCTTAGGATTCAGGGTTCTAGGATCAAAGTGTAGGGTTTTGGGTTTTAGGCTTAGTGTTTATCATTTATGGTTTAGGGTTTATGTTTTCTGTTTAAGGTTTAGGGTTTAGGATTTAGTGTGTATGGTTTATGGTTAATGGTTTAAGGTTAGGTTTTAGGTTTTAGGGTTTACTGTTGTTTAGGGTTTAGGGTGTAGCTTTTAGGGTTTTAGGGTTTAGGCTTTAAGGCTTGGGGTGTAGGGTTTAGGGTTTAGTGATTAATGTTTCAGTCTTAGAAATTAGTCTTTAAGGTGTAGGATTTTGGGTTTAAGGTATAGAGTTTAGGATTTGGGGTTTAGGGTTTATGATTTTGGGTTTTGGGTTAACGGCTTTGGGTGTAGGGTTTATGTTTTAGGGGTTACTGTTTAGGGTTTCGGTCTTAAGGTTTAGGCTTTAAGGTTTAGATTTGAAGGTTTAGGGTTTAGGGATTAGGGATTAGGGTTTATAGTTTAGGGTTTGGGGTTTATTTTTTAGGCATTATAGTTTTAGGGTTTAGGTTTAGGGTTTAGGGATTGATGGTTTAAGGCTTAGTTTTTAGGGTTTAGGTTTAGAGTTAGTTATTAGAGTTTAGGGTTTAAGGTTTAAAGTTAGTTATTAGAGTTTAGGGTTTAAGGTTTATTTTTATGGTTTAAGGTTTGGGGTTTAGGGTTTAGAGGTTAGGGTTTAGGATTTAGTTGTTAGGGTTTGGGGTTTAGCATTTTGGGTTTTTGGGTTTAGGCTTTAAGGCTTAAGGTGTAGGATTTAGGATTTAGCGTTTAGGGTATAGGGTTTAAGGTTTGGGGTTTAGGGTTTTTGGGTTTACGGTTGTTTAGGGTGGTTTAGGTTGTTGCCTTGAGGGTTGAGTGTTTAGTGTTTAGGGTTTCAAGTTTGTGTTTTAGGGTTTATGTTTTGGGTTAAGGGTTTAGAAGTTAGTGTTCAAGATTAAGTGTTTATTTTCTAGGGTTTAATGTTTTGGGTTTAGGGTTTAGGATTTTGGGTTTTGGGTTTACGGCTTTGAGTGTAGGGTTTTATGGTTTAGGGGTTAGTGTTTAGGGTTTCGTTCTTAAGGATTAGGGTTTATGGTTTAGGGTTGAAGGTTTAGGATTTAGTGTGTAGGGATTAGGGTTTATGGTTTAGGGTTTGGGGTATATTGTTTAGGGGTTATAGTTATTGGGATAAACGTTTAGGGTTTAGGTTTATTGTTTAGGGGTTTAGTTTTATGGTTTAAAGTTTGGGGTTTAGGCTTTAGAGGTTAGGGTTTAAGATTTAGGGTTTAGCTTTTAGGGTTTTGGGTTAAGGGTGTACGGATTTAGGGTTTAGGGCTTAGTTTTTTCGGGTATAGGGTTTAGTTTTTGGGGTTTAGCGTTAGTTATTAGAGTTTATGGTTTAAGGTATAATGTTTAAGGTTTAAAGTTTGGTGTTTATTTTTATTTTTTAAGGTTTGGAGTTAAGTGTTTAGTGGTTAGGGTTTTTGGGTTTTTGGGTTTAGGCTTTAAGGCTTGGGGTGTAGGGTTTAGGGTTTAGTGATTAACGTTTCAGTCTTAGAAATTAGATTTTAATTTGTAGGATTTTTGGGTTAAGGTATAGGGTTTAGGATTTGGGTTTAGGGTTTTTGATTTTGGGTTTAGGGTTTACGGCTTTGGTGGTTGCGTTTGTGGTTGAGGGGTTAGTGTTTAGGGTTTCAGTCTTACGGTTTAGGCTTTATGGTTTAGAGTTGAAGGTTTAGGGTTTAGTGTTTATGGATTAGGGTTTACGGTTTAGGGTATGGGTTTTATTGTTTAGAGGTTATGGTTTAGGGTTAAGGGTATAGGGCCTAGGATTCAGGGTTCTAGGATCAATGTATAGGGTTTGGGTTTTCAGGTTAAGAGTTTATCATTTAGGGTTGAGGTTTTAGTTTTTATGGTAAATGGTTTTTGGTTTAGGGTTTAGGGTTTAGTGTGTAGTGTTAAGGGATTAGGGTTTACGGTTTAGGGTTTGGGATTTATTGTTTGGGGTTTTATGCTTAGTTTTTAGTCCTTAATGTTTAGGGTCTGGCCTTGAGGGTTGAGAGTTTTGGGTTGACGGTATAGATTTAGGATTATAAGTAAAAGGGTTTAGGATTTATGGTTTAGGTTTTGGGTTTATGGTTTAGGATTTAGGGTTTATGGTTTTGGGTTTATGGTTTTGGGTTTATTGTTTAGGGGTTATGGTTTACGGTTAAGGGTATAGAGTATAGGATTTAGGGTTTAGGATACCGTTTAAAACTTAGTGTCTAGGATTTTGGATTTTGATTCTAGAATTTAAAGTTGAGGGTTTAGGGGTTAGGGTGTTAGCCTAATTGTTTAGTTTTTTTTGTTTAGGATTCTTTGTTTAATGTTTACTATTTGGGGTTCATGTTTAGGTTTTTAAGTATAGGTTTATGATTTATGGTTTAAGGATTAGGATTTAGAGTTTAAGGTTCACAGTCTAGAGCTTAGGATTCAGGGTTCTAGGATCAAAGTGTAGGGTTTTGGGTTTTAGGCGTAGTGTTTATCATTTATGGTTTAGGGTTTATGTTTTCTGTTTAAGGTTTAGGGTTTAGGATTTAGTGTGTATGGTTTATGGTTAATGGTTTAAGGTTAGGTTTTAGGTTTTAGGGTTTACTGTTGTTTAGGGTTTAGTGTGTAGCTTTTAGGGTTTTAGGGTTTAGGCTTTAAGGCTTGGGGTGTAGGGTTTAGGGTTTAGTGATTAATGTTTCAGTCTTAGAAATTAGTCTTTAAGGTGTAGGATTTTGGGTTTAAGGTATAGAGTTTAGGATTTGGGGTTTAGGGTTTATGATTTTGGGTTTTGGGTTAACGGCTTTGGGTGTAGGGTTTATGTTTTAGGGGTTACTGTTTAGGGTTTCGGTCTTATAGTTTTAGGGTTTAGGTTTAGGGTTTAGGGATTGATGTTTTAAGGCTTAGTTTTTAGGGTTTAGGTTTAGAGTTAGTTATTAGAGTTTAGGGTTTAAGGTTTAAAGTTAGTTATTAGAGTTTAGGGTTTAAGATTTATTTTTATGGTTTAAGGTTTGGGGTTTAGGGTTTAGAGGTTAGGGTTTAGGATTTAGTTGTTACGGTTTGGGGTTTAGCATTTTGGGTTTTTGGGTTTAGGCTTTAAGGCTTAAGGTGTAGGATTTAGGATTTAGCGTTTAGGGTATAGGGTTTAAGGTTTGGGGTTTAGGGTTTTTGGGTTTACGGTTGTTTAGGGTGGTTTAGGTTTTTGCCTTGAGGGTTGAGTGTTTAGTGTTTAGGGTTTCAAGTTTGTGTTTTAGGGTTTATGTTTTGGGTTAAGGGTTTAGAAGTTAGTGTTCAAGATTAAGTGTTTATTTTCTAGGGTTTAATGTTTTGGGTTAAGGGTTTAGGATTTTGGGTTTTGGGTTTACGGCTTTGGGTGTAGGGTTTTATGGTTTAGGGGTTAGTGTTTAGGGTTTCGTTCTTAAGGATTAGGGTTTATGGTTTAGGGTTGAAGGTTTAGGATTTAGTGTGTAGCGATTAGGGTTTATGGTTTAGGGTTTGGGGTATATTGTTTAGGGGTTATAGTTATTGGGATAAACGTTTAGGTTTTAGGTTTATTGTTTAGGGGTTTAGTTTTATGGTTTAAAGTTTGGGGTTTAGGCTTTAGAGGTTAGGGTTTAAGATTTAGGGTTTAGCTTTTAGGGTTTTAGGGTTTAGGCTTTAAGGCTTAAGGTGTAGGGTTTAGGGTTTAGGGTTTAGTATGTAGGGTTGAGGATTTATGGTTTCAGGTTTAGGGTTTGGTATGTAGGGTTTAGGATTTATGGTTTAGGGTCTGGGATTTGGAGTTTCCGGTATGGGTTTAGGGTTTTAGAGTTTAGGATTGACGGTTTAAAGTTTGGGATTTAAGGTTTTAGGGTTTACAGTTGTTTAGGTTGGTTTAGGGTTTTGCCTTGACGGTTGAGTGCTTAGTGTTTAGGGTTTAAAGTGTGTCCTTTAGGGTTTATGTTTTGGGTTTAGGGTTTAGAGTTTAGTGTTCAAGATTAAGTGTTTATTTTTTTTTGGGTTTAATATTTTGTGTTTAGGGTTTGGGGTTTAGGGATTAGGGTTTAAGTTTTAGGATTCAGGGTTGAGAGTTTAAAGTTTACGGTATGGGTTTAGGATTTAGCGTTTAGGGTATAGGGTTTAAGGTTTGGGGGTTTAGGGTTTTTGGGTTTACGGTTGTTTAGGGTGGTTTAGGTTTTTGCCTTGAGGGTTGAGTGTTTAGTGTTTAGGGTTCCAAGTTTGTGTTTTAGGGTTTATGTTTTGGGTTAAGGGTTTAGAAGTTAGTGTTCAAGATTAAGTGTTTATTTTCTAGGGTTTAATGTTTTGGGTTTAGGGTTTAGGATTTTGGGTTGAGGATTTTGGGTTTTGGGTTTACGGCTTTAGGTGTAGGGTTTTATGGTTTAGGGGTTAGTGTTTAGGGTTTCGTTCTTAAGGTTTAGGCTTTATGGTTTCGGGTTTAATATTTTGTGTTTAGGGTTTAGGGCTTAGTTTTTTCGGGTATAGGGTTTAGTTTTTGGGGTTTAGCGTTAGTTATTAGAGTTTATGGTTTAAGGTATAATGTTGAAGGTTTAAAGTTTGGGGTTTATTTTTATGGTTTAAGGTTTGGAGTTTAGTGTTTAGTGGTTAGGGTTTTAGGGTTTTAAGGTTTAGGCTTTAAGGCTTGGGGTGTAGGGTTAAGGGTTTAGTGATTAATGTTTCAGTCTTAGAAATTATATTTTAGGAATTATTGTTTTAGGGTTTAGGTTAAGGGTTTAGGGTTTAGATTTTAATTGTTCAAGATTAAGGGTTTAGGGTTTAGGATTTAGGGTTTAGGGTTTAGGGTTTAGGATTTAGGGTTTAGGATGTAGTGTTTAGGGTATTAGTCATAGGTTTTAGGCTTTAAGATTTAGGGTTGAAGGTTTAGGATTTAGTGTTTAGGGTTTATGGTTTAGGGTTTAGGGTTTGGGGTTTTATTGTTTAGGGGTTGTTGTTTTAGGGTTTAGGTTTAGGGTTTAGGGTTTAGATTTTAATTATTCAAGATTAAGGGTTTATTATTTAGGGTCTATTTTTGTGTGGGTTTAGGGTTTGAGGTTTAGGGCTTTGGATTTATGTTTTAGGGTTCAGGGCTTCGAGTTTAGGATTTAGAGTTTGGGTTTTAGGGTTTGGGTTTAATGTTCAGTGTTCAGGATAAAGTGATAATTTTTTGGGATAAACGTTTAGGGTTTAGGGGTTTAGGATTGTTAGGGTGCTTTAGTGTTTAGTGGTTTAGGTTTAGGGTTTAGGTTTAGATTTTAATAGTTCAAGATTAAGGGTTTATTATTTAGGGTCTATTTTCTTTTGTGTTTAGGGTTTGGGGTTTAGGGCTTTGGATTAATGCTTTAGGGTCCAGGGCTTTGAATTTAGGATTTAGAGTTTGGGTTTTAGGGTTTGGGTTTAATGTTCAATGTTGAGGATAAAGTGATAATTTTTTGGGATAAACATTTAGGGTTTAGGATTTTTAGGGTTTAGGATTTTTAGGGTGGTTTAGGGTATAGGGGTTTAGGTTTAGGGTTTATGGTTTAGAATTTAGGATTTATAGTTTTGGGTTTTCGGTTAAGGGTTTAGGGATTGAGGTTTTAAGGCTTAATTTTTAAGGGTTTAGGTTTAGAGTTAGTTATTAGAGTTTAGGGTTTAAGGTTTAAAGTTTGGGTTTATTTTTATAGTTTAAGGTTTGGGGTTTAGGGTTTAGATGTTAGGGTTTAGGATTTAGTTGTTAGGGTTTAGGGTTTAGCATTTTGGGTTTTTGGGTTTAGGCTTTAAGACTTAAGGTGTAGGATTTAGGATTTAGCGTTTAGGGTATAGGATTTAAGGTTTGGGGTTTAGGGTTTTTGGGTTTACGGTTGTTTAGGGTGGTTTAGGTTTTTGCCTTGAGGGTTGAGTGTTTAGTGTTTAGGGTTTCAAGTTTGTGTTTTAGGGTTTATGTTTTGGGTTAAGGGTTTAGAAATTAGTGTTCAAGATTAAGTGTTTATTTTCTAGGGTTTAATGTTTTGCGTTTAGGGTTTAGGATTTTGGGTTTAGGATTTTGGGTTTTGGGTTTACGGCTTTGGGTGTAGGGTTTTATGGTTTAAGGGTTAGTGTTTAGGGTTTCGTTCTTAAGGTTTAGGCATTAAGGTTTAGGGTTGAAGGTTTAGGATTTAGTGTGTAGGGATTAGGGTTTATGGTTTAGGGTTTGGGGTTTATTGTTTAGGGGTTATAGTTATTGGGATACACATTTAGGGTTTAGGTGTTTAGGATTGTTAAGGTGCTTTAGGGTTTAGTGGTTTAGGTTTAGTGTTTAGGGGTATATTTTTATGGTTTAAGGTTTGGGGTTTAGGGTTTAGAGGTTAGGGTTTAAGAGTTAGGGTTTAGCTTTTAGGGTTTTAGGGTTTAGGCTTTAAGGCTTAAAGTGTAGGGTTTAGGGTTTAGGGTTTAGGGTTTAGTGTGTAGGGTTGAGTTTTTATGGTTTAGGGTTTAGGGTTTGGTATTTAGGGTTTAGGATTTATGGTTTAGGGTTTGGGATTTCGAGTTTCCGGTATGGGCTTAGGGTTTTAGAGTTTAGGATTGAGGGTTTAAAGTTTGGGGTTTAGGGTTTTAGGGTTTACGGTTGTTTAGGTTGGTTTAGGGTTCTGCCTTGACGGTTGAGTGTTTAGTGTTTAGGGTTTAAAGTGTGTATTTTAGGGTTTATGTTTTGGGTTTAGGTTTTAGAGTTTAGAGTTTAGTGTTCAAGATTAAGTGTTTATTTTTTTTGGGTTTAATGTTTTGGGTTTAGGGCTTAGGGTTTAAGTTTAAGGGTTTCGGGTATAGGGCTTAGGGTTTAAGGGTTAGGGTTCAGGGATTAGAGGTTAGGGTTTAGAGTTTGGGGTTTCGGATTTAGAGGTTAGCATTTAGTTATTAGAGTTTAGGGTTTAGGGCTTAGTTTTAGTGTTTATGGTATAGGATTTAGTTTTTGGGGTTTAGCGTTTAGTTATTAGAGTTTAGGGTTTAGGGTATAATGTTTAAGGTTTAAAGTTTGGGGTTTATTATTGATGGTTTAAGATTTTGGTTTTAGGGTTAAAGGTTTAGAGTATTGGGGTTTAGGTATTAGGGTTTAGGGTTTAGGTGTTGGTTTTTAAGGTTTATTGTTGTTAAGAGCATTTTAGGATTTATGGTTTAGGTTTTAGTTTTTAGTCCTTAAGGTTTAGGGTTTGGACTTCAGAGTTGAGAGTTTAGAGTTTACGGTATGGGTTTAGGATTTAGTGTTTAGGGTTGAGGGTTTAAGGTTTGGGGTTTAGGGTTTTAGGGTGTTCGGTTGTTTAGGGTGGTTTAGGGTTTGGCCTTGAGGATTGAGTGTTTATTTTTTAGGGTGTAAAGTTTGTGTTTTCAGGTTTATGTTTTTTGTTTAGGCTTTAGAGTTTAGTGTTCAAGATTAAGTGTTTATTTTTTAGGGTTTAATGTTTTGGGTGTAGGGTTTGGGGTTTAGGGCTTAGGGTTTAAGTTTTAGGGTTCAGGGATTAGAGGTTAGGGTTTTGAGTTTGGGGTATTGGATTTAGGGGTTAGAGTTTAATGTTCAGGATTAAGAGTTTATTTTTTGGAATCAACGTTTTGGGTTTAGGGTTTAGGGTTTTGGGCTTAGTTTTAGGGTTTATGGTATAGGATTTAGTTTTTGGGGTTTAGCGTTTAGTTATTAGAGTTTAGGGTTTAGGGTATTACGTTTAAGGTTTAATGTTTGGGGTTTATTATTTATGGTTTAAGATTTAGGGTTTAGGGTTTAGGGGTTAGTGTTTAGGGTTTAGGGTTTAGGGGTTAGTGTTTAGGGTTTAGGGTTTTGGATTTAGTTTTAGTGTTTATAGTATAGGATTTAGTTTTTGGGGTTTAGCGTTTAGTTAATAGAGTTTAGGGTTTAGGGTATTACGTTTAAGGTTTAATGTTTGCGGTTTATTATTTATGGTTTAAGATTTTGGTTTTAGGGTTTCGGACTTAGGTTTTAGGCTTTAAGGTTTAGGGTTGAATGTTTTGGATTTAGTGTTTAGGGATTAGGGTTTTAGGGTTTAGGCTGTAAGGCTTGGGGTGTAGGGTTTAGGGTTTAGTGATTAATGTTTCAGTCTTAGAATTTAGAGTTTAGAGTTTAGAGTTTAGGTATTAGCATTGAGGGTTTAGGGCTTAGTTTTTAGGGTTTATGGTCTAGGATTTAGTTTTTGGGGTTTAGCCCTTTAGTTATTCGATTTTAAGGTTTAGGGTATAACGTTTGAGGTTTAAAGTGTGGGGTTTATTATTTATGGTTTAAGATTTTGGGTTTAGGATTTAGGGTTTAAGATTTTAGGATTTAGGATTTAGGGTTTAGGGGTTTAGGTTTGTGTAGGGTGGTTTTTGGTTTAGTGGTTTAGGTTTAGGGTTTAAGGTTTAGGATTTAGGGTTATGGGTTTTGGCTTAAGGGTTTGGGGATTGACGGTTTAGAATTAGTTATTAGAGTTTAGGGTTTAGTGTTTAGAGTTAGTTATTAGAGTTTAGGGTTTAAGGTTTAAAGTTTGGGGTTTATTTTGATGGTGTAAGGTTTAGGGGTTAGTGTTTAGGGTTTCGTTCTTAAGGTTTTAGCTTTAAGGTTTAGGGTTGAAGGTGTAGGATTTAGTGTTTAGGGATTTGGGTTTATGGTTTAGGGTTCGGGGTATATTGTTTAGGGGTTATAATTATTGGGATTAACATTTAGGGTTTAGGGGTTTAGGATTGTTAAGGTGCTTTAGGGTTTAGTGGTTTAGGTTTAGTGTTTAGGGGTTTATTTTTATGGTTTAAGGTTTGGAGTTTAGGGTTTAGAGGTTAGGGTTTAAGATTTAGGGTTTAGCTTTTAGGGTTTTAGGGTTTAGGATTTAGGGGTTAGCGTTTAGTTATTAGAGTTTAGGGTTTAGGACTTAGTTTTAGGGTTTATGGTATAGGATTTAGTTTTTCGTGTTTAGCGTTTAGTTATTAGAGTTTAGGGTTTAGGGTATAATGTTTAAGGTTTAAAGTTTGGGGTTTATTATTGATGGTTTAAGATTTTGGGTTTAGGGTTAACGGTTTAGGGTATCCGGGTTTAGGGCTTAGTTTTTATGGTTTATGGTTGTTAAGAGCATTTTAGGATTTATGGTTTAGGTTTTAGTTTTTAGTCCTTAAGGTTTAGGGTTTGGACTTCAGGGTTGAGAGTTTAGAGTTTACTGTATAGGTTTAGGATTTAGCGTTTAGGGTTGAGGGTTTAAGGTTTGGGGTTTAGGGTTTTAGAGTTTACGGTTTTTAAGGGTGGCTTAGGGTTTGGCCTTGAAGATTGAGTGTTTAGTGTTTAGGGTTTAAAGTTAGTGTTTTTTTCGGGTTTATGTTTTTGGTTTAGGGTTAAGAGTTTAGTGTTCATAATTAACTGTTTATTTTTTTGGGTTTAATGTTTTGGGTATAGGGTTTGGAGTTTAGGGCTTATGGTTTAAGTTTTAGGGTTCAGGGATTAGAGGTTAGGGTTTAGAGTTTGGGGTTTAGGATTTACGGGTTATAGTTTAATGTTCAGGGTTAAGAGTTTATTTTTTGGGATCAACGTTTTGGGTTTAGGGTTTTGGGCTTAGTTTTAGTGTTTATGGTATTGGATTTAGTTTTTGGGGTTTAGCGTTTAGTTATTAGAGTTTAGGGATTAGGTTATTACGTTAGGATTTAGGGGTTAGAGTTTAATGTTCATGGTTAAGAGTTTATTTTTTGGGATCAACGTTTTGGGTTTTGGGTTTAGTGTTTTGGGCTTAGTTTTAGTGTTTATGGTATTGGATTTAGTTTTTTGGGTTTAGCGTTTAGTTATTAGAGTTTAGGGTTTAGGGTATTATGTTTAAGGTTTAATGTTTGGGGTTTATTATTTATGGTTTTAGATTTAGGGTTGAGGGTTGAGGGTTTAAGGTTTGGGGTTTAGGGTTTTAGAGTTTACGGTTTTTAAGGGTGGCTTAGGGTTTGGCCTTGAAGATTGAGTGTTTAGTGTTTAGGGTTTAAAGTTAGTGTTTTTTTCGGGTTTATGTTTTTGGTTTAGGGTTAAGAGTCTAGGATTTTGGATTTTGATTTTAGAATTTAAAGTTGAGGGTTTAGGGATTAGGGTGTTAGCCTAATTGTTTAGTGTTTTTTGTTTAGGATTCTTGGTTTAATGTTTACTATTTGGGGTTATGTTTAGGTTTTTAAGTATAGGGTTTAGGGTTTAGGGTTTAGTGATTAATGTTTCAGTTTTAGAAATTAGTCTTTAAGGTGAAGGATTTTTTGTTCAAGGTATAGAGTTTAGGATTTATTGTTTAGGGATTAGGGTTTATGGTTTAGGGTTTGGGGTATATTGTTTAGGGGTTATAGTTATTGGGATAAACGTTTAGGGTTTAGGGGTTTAGGATTGTTAAGGTGCTTTAGGGTTTAGGATTTAGGGTTTTGGGTTTATTGTTTAGGGGTTATGGTTTAGGGTTAAGTGTATAGAGTATAGGATTTAGGGTTTAGTATACCATTTAAAACTTAGGGTCTAGGATTTTGGATTTTGATTTTAGAATTTAAAATTGAGGGTTTAGGGATTAGGGTGTTAGCCTAATTGTTTAGTGTTTTTTGTTTAGGATTCTTGGTTTAATGTTTACTATTTGGGGTTTACGTTTAGGTTTTTAAGTATAGGGTTTAGGGTTTAGTGATTAATGTTTCAGTTTTAGAAATTAGTCTTTAAGGTGTAGGATTTTTGGTTTAAGGTATAGAGTTTAGGATTTAGTGTTTAGGGGTTTATTTTTATGGTTTAAGGTTTAGGGTTTAGGGTTTAGAGGTTAGGGTTTAAGATTTAGGGTTTAGCTTTTCGGGTTTTATGGTTTAGGCTTTAAGGCTTAAGTTGTAGAGTTTAGGGTTTAGGGTTTATGGTTTAGTATGTAGGGTTGAGGATTTATGGTTTAGGGTTTAGGGTTTGGTATGTAGGGTTTAGGATTATGGTTTAGGGTTTAGGATTTGGAGTTTCTGGTATGGGTTTAGGGTTTTAGAGTTTAGGATTGAGGGTTTAAAGTTTGAGGTTTAAGGTTTTAGGGTATACGGTTGTTTAGGTTGGTTTAGGGTTTTGCCTTGGCGGTTGAGTGTTTAGTGGTTAGGGTTTAAAGTGTGTGTTTTAGGGTTTAAAGTTTAGTGTTCAAGATTAAGTGTTAATTTTATTGCGTTTAATATTTTGGGTTTAGGGTTTTGGGTTTAGGGCTTAGGGTTTAAGTTTTAGGGTTTGGGTTTTAGGGATTAGGGTTTAAGTTTTAGGGTTCAGGGATTAGAGGTTAGGGTTTAGAGTTTGGGGTTTAGGATTTAGGGGTTAGCATCTAGTTATTAGAGTTTAGGGTTTAGGGCTTAGTTTTAGGGTTTATGGTATAGGATTTAGTGTTTGGGGTTTAGCGTGTAGTTATTAGAGTTTAGGGTTTAGGGTATAATGTTTAAGGTTTAAAGTTTGGGGTTTAATATTGATGGTTTAAGATTTTGGGTTTAGGGTTAACGGTTTAGGGTATTGGGGTTTAGGTATTAGGGTTTGTGGTTTAGGGCTTAGGGTTTAAGTTTTAGGGTTCAGGAATTAGAGGTTAGGGTTTAGAGTTTGGGGTTTAGGATTTAGGGGTTAGTGTTTAATGTTCAGGGATTAGAGGTTAGGGTTTATGGTATAGGATTTAGTTTTTGGGGTTGAGCATTTAGTTAATAGAGTTTAGGGTTTAGGGTATTACGTTTAAGGTTTAATGTTTGGGGTTTATTATTTATGGTTTTAGTTTTTGGTTTTAGGGTTTCGGTCTTAGGTTTTAGGCTTTAAGGTTTAGGGTTGAAGGTCTTGGATTTAGTGTTTAGGGATTAGGGTTTATAGTTTAGGGTTTGGGGTTTATTGTTTGGATGTTGTAGTTTTAGGGTTTCGGTTGAGGGTTTAGGGTCTAGGGTTTAGATTTTTATTATTCAAGATTAAGGGTTTATTATTTAGGGTCTATTTTGTTTTGGGTTTAAGGTTTGAGGTTTAGGACTTTGGATTTATGGTTTAGGTTTCAGGGATTAGAGTTTAGTATTTAGAGTTTGGGTTTTAGGGTTTGGGTTTAATGTTCAATGTTCAGGATAAAGGGATAATTTTTTGGGTTAAACGTTTTGGGTTTAGGGGTTTAGGGTTGTTTAGGGTTGTTTAGGTTTTAGTTGTTTAGGTTTAGGGTTTAGGGTTTAGGATTTAGGGTTTAGGGTTTTGGGTTAAGGGTGTACAGATTTAGGGTTTAGGGCTTAGTTTTTTCGGGTATAGGGTTTAGTTTTTGGGGTTTAGCGTTAGTTATTAGAGTTTATGGTTTAAGGTATAATGTTTAAGGTTTAAAGTTTGGTGTTTATTTTTATTTTTTAAGGTTTGGAGTTAAGTGTTTAGTGGTTAGGGTTTTTGGGTTTTTGGGTTTAGGCTTTAAGGCTTGGGGTGTAGGGTTTAGGGTTTAGTGATTAACGTTTCAGTCTTAGAAATTAGTTTTTAATTTGTAGGATTTTTGGGTTAAGGTATAGGGTTTAGGATTTGGGTTTAGGGTTTTTGATTTTGGGTTTAGGGTTTACGGCTTTGGTGGTTGCGTTTGTGGTTGAGGGGTTAGTGTTTAGGGTTTCAGTCTTACGGTTTAGGCTTTATGGTTTAGAGTTGAAGGTTTAGGGTTTAGTGTTTATGGATTAGGGTTTACGGTTTAGGGTATGGGTTTTATTGTTTAGAGGTTATGGTTTAGGGTTAAGGGTATAAGGCCTAGGATTCAGGGTTCTAGGATCAATGTATAGGGTTTGGGTTTTCAGGTTAAGAGTTTATCATTTAGGGTTGAGGTTTTAGTTTTTATGGTAAATGGTTTTTGGTTTAGGGTTTAGGGTTTAGTGTGTAGTGTTAAGGGATTAGGGTTTACGGTTTAGGGTTTGGGATTTATTGTTTGGGGTTTTTATGCTTAGTTTTTAGTCCTTAATGTTTAGGGTCTGGCCTTGAGGGTTGAGAGTTTTGGGTTGACGGTATAGATTTAGGATTATAAGTAAAAGGGTTTAGGATTTATGGTTTAGGTTTTGGGTTTATGGTTTAGGATTTAGGGTTTATGGTTTTGGGTTTATGGTTTTGGGTTTATTGTTTAGGGGTTATGGTTTAGGGTTAAGGGTATAGAGTATAGGATTTAGGGTTTAGGATACCGTTTAAAACTTAGTGTCTAGGATTTTGGATTTTGATTCTAGAATTTAAAGTTGAGGGTTTAGGGGTTAGGGTGTTAGCCTAATTGTTTAGTTTTTTTTGTTTAGGATTCTTTGTTTAATGTTTACTATTTGGGGTTCACGTTTAGGTTTTTAAGTATAGGTTTATGATTTATGGTTTAAGGATTAGGATTTAGAGTTTAAGGTTCACAGTCTAGAGCTTAGGATTCAGGGTTCTAGGATCAAAGTGTAGGGTTTTGGGTTTTAGGCTTAGTGTTTATCATTTATGGTTTAGGGTTTATGTTTTCTGTTTAAGGTTTAGGGTTTAGGATTTAGTGTGTATGGTTTATGGTTAATGGTTTAAGGTTAGGTTTTAGGTTTTAGGGTTTATTGTTGTTTAGGGTTTAGGGTGTAGCTTTTAGGGTTTTAGGGTTTAGGCTTTAAGGCTTGGGGTGTAGGGTTTAGGGTTTAGTGATTAATGTTTCAGTCTTAGAAATTAGTCTTTAAGGTGTAGGATTTTGGGTTTAAGGTATAGAGTTTAGGATTTGGGGTTTAGGGTTTATGATTTTGGGTTTTGGGTTAACGGATTTGGGTGTAGGGTTTATGTTTTAGCTGTTACTATTTAGGGTTTCGGTCTTAAGGTTTAGGCTTTAAGGTTTAGAGTTGAAGGTTTAGGGTTTAGGGATTAGGGATTAGGGTTTATAGTTTAGGGTTTGGGGTTTATTTTTTAGGCATTATAGTTTTAGGGTTTAGGTTTAGGGTTTAGGGATTGATGTTTTAAGGCTTAGTTTTTAGGGTTTAGGTTTAGAGTTAGTTATTAGAGTTTAGGGTTTAAGGTTTAAAGTTAGTTATTAGAGTTTAGGGTTTAAGGTTTATTTTTATGGTTTAAGGTTTGGGGTTTAGGGTTTAGAGGTTAGGGTTTAGGATTTAGTTGTTAGGGTTTGGGGTTTAGCATTTTGGGTTTTTGGGTTTAGGCTTTAAGGCTTAAGGTGTAGGTTTTTGAGCATTTAGTTAATAAAGTTTAGGGTTTAGGGTATTACGTTTAAGGTTTAATGTTTGGGGTTTATTATTTATGGTTTTAGTTTTTGGTTTTAGGGTTTCGGTCTTAGGTTTTAGGCTTTAAGGTTTAGGGTTGAAGGTTTTGGATTTAGTGTTTAGGGATTAGGGTTTATAGTTTAGGGTTTGGGGTTTATTGTTTAGGTGTTGTAGTTTTAGGGTTTCGGTTGAGGGTTTAGGGTTTAGGGTTTAGATTTTTATTATTCAAGATTAAGGGTTTATTATTTAGGGTCTATTTTGTTTTGGGTTTAAGGTTTGAGGTTTAGGACTTTGGATTTATGGTTTAGGTTTCAGGGATTAGAGTTTAGTATTTGGAGTTTGGGTTTTAGGGTTTGGGTTTAATGTTCAATGTTCAGGACAAAGCTATAATTTTTTGGGATAAACGTTTTGGGTTTAGGGGTTTAGGGTTGTTTAGGGTTGTTTAGGTTTTAGTTGTTTAGGTTTAGGGTTTAGGGTTTAGGATTTAGGGTTTTGGGTTTTGGGTTAAGGGTGTACGGATTTAGGGTTTAGGGCTTAGTTTTTTTGGGTATAGGGTTTAGTTTTTGGGGTTTAGCGTTAGTTATTAGAGTTTATGGTTTAAGGTATAATGTTTAAGGTTTAAAGTTTGGTGTTTATTTTTATGGTTTAAGGTTTGGAGTTAAGTGTTTAGTGGTTAGGGTTTTTGGGTTTTTGGGTTTAGGCTTTAAGGCTTGGGGTGTAGGGTTTAGGGTTTAGTGATTAACGTTTCAGTCTTAGAAATTAGTTTTTAATTTGTAGGAATTTTGGGTTAAGGTATAGGGTTTAGTATTTGGGTTTAGGGTTTTTGATTTTGGGTTTAGGGTTTACGGCTTTGGTGGTTGCGTTCGTGGTTGAGGGGTTAGTGTTTAGGGTTTCAGTCTTACGGTTTAGGCCTTATGGTTTAGAGTTGAAGGTTTAGGGTTTAGGGTTTTAGAGTTTAGGATTGACGGTTTAAAGTTTGGGATTTAAGGTTTTAGGGTTTATAGTTGTTTAGGTTGGTTTAGGGTTTTGCCTTGACGGTTGAGTGCTTAGTGTTTAGGGTTTAAAGTGTGTGCTTTAGGGTTTAGAGTTTGGGGTTTAGGATTTACGGGTTAGAGTTTAATGTTCAGGATTAAGAGTTTATTTTTTGGGATCAACGTTTTGGGTTTAGGGTTTTGGGCTTAGGTTTAGTGTTTATGGTATAGGATTTAGTTTTTGGGGTTTAGCGTTTAGTTATTAGAGTTTAGGGTTTAGGGTATTACGTTTAATGTTTAATGTTTGGGGTTTATTATTTATTGTTTAAGATTTAGGGTTTAGGGTTTAGGGGTTAGTGTTTAGGGTTTAGGATTTTGGTCTTATTTTTAGTGTTTATGGTATAAGATTTAGTTTTTGGGTTTAGTGTTTAGTTAATAGAGTTTAGGGTTTAGGGTTTAGTTAACAGAGTTTACGGTTTAGGGTACGTTTAAGGTTTAATGTTTGGGGTTTATTATTTATGGTTTAAGATATAGGGTTTAGCGTTTAGGGTATAGGGTTTAAGGTTTGGGGTTTAGGGTTTTTGGGTTTACGGTTGTTTAGGGTGGTTTAGGTTTTTGCCTTGAGGGTTGAGTGTTTAGTGTTTAGGGTTTCATGTTTGTGTTTTAGGGTTTATGTTTCGGGTTAAGGGTTTAGAAGTTAGTGTTCAAGATTAAGTATTTATTTTCTAGGGTTTATTGTTTTGGGTTTAGGGTTTAGGATTTTGGGTTTTGGGTTTACGGCTTTGGTTGTGCGGTTTTATGGTTTAGGTGTTAGTGTTTAGGGTTTTGTTCTTAAGGTTTAGGCTTTAAGGTTTAGGGTTAAAGGTTTAGGATTTAGTGTTTAGGGATTAGGGTATATGGTTTAGGGTTCGGGGTATATTGTTTAGGGGTTATAATTATTGGGATTAACATTTAGGATTAAGGGGTTTAGGATTGTTTAGGTGCTTTAGGGTTTAGTTGTTTATGTTTAGTGTTTAGGGGTTTATTTTTATTGTTTAAGGTTCGGGGTTTAGGGTTTAGAGGTTAGTGTTTAGGGGTTAGAGTTTAAGATTTAGGGTTTAGCTTTTAGGGTTTTGGGCTTTAGGCTTTAAGGCATAAGGTATAGGGTATAGGGTTTAGGGTTTAGGGTTTAGGGTTTAGGGTTTAGTATGTAGGGTTTTGGGTTTAGTGGTTTAGGTTTAGTGTTTAGGGGTTTATTTTTATGGTTTAAGGTTTGGGGTTTAGGGTTTAGAGGTTAGGGTTTAAGCTTTAGGGTTTAGCTTTCAGGGTTTTAGAGTTTTAGGGTTTAGTGGTTAGTGTTTAGGGTTTTGGATTTTGGGTTTAGGATTTTGGGTTTTGGGTTAACGGCTTTGGGTGTGGGGTTTTATGGTTTAGGGGTTAGTGTTTAGGGCTTCGTTCTTAAGGTTTTGGCTTTAAGGTTTAGGGTTGAAGGTGTAGGTTTTAGTGTTTAGGGATTAGGGTTTATGGTTTAGGGTTCGGGGTATATTGTTTAGGGGTTATAATTATTAGGATTAACATTTAAGGTTTAAGGGTTTAAGATTGTTAAGGTGCTTTAGGGTTTAGTGGTTTAGGTTTAGTGTTTAGGGGTTGATTTTTATGGTTTAAGGTTTGGGGTTTAGGGTTTAGAGGTTAGGGTTTAAGATTTAGGGTTTAGCTTTTAGGGTTTTGGGGTTTAGGCTTTAAGGCTTAAGGTGTAGGGTTTAGGGTTTAGGGTTTAGGGTTTAGTATATAGGGTTGAGGATTTATGGTTTAGGGTTTAGGGTTTGGTATGTAGGGTTTAGGATTTATTGTTTAGGATTTAGGATTTGGAGTTTCCGGTATGGGTTTAGGGTTTTAGAGTTTAGGATTGAGGGTTTAAAGTTTGGGGTTTAGGATTTTAGGGTTACGGTTGTTTAGGTTGGTTTAGGGTTTTGCCTTGACGGTTGAGTGTTTAGTGTTTAGGGTTTAAAGTGTTCGATTTAGGGTTTAGAGTTTAGTGTTCAAGATTAAGTGTTTATTTTTTTGGGTTTAATATTTTGGGTTTAGGGTTTTCGGTTTAGGGCTTAGGGTTTAAGTTTTTGGGTTTGAGGTTTAGGGCTTAGGGTTTAAGTTTTAGGGTTCAGGGATTAGAGGTTAGGGTTTAGAGTTTGGGGTTTAGGATTTAGGGGTTAGCGTTTACTTATTAAAGTTTAGGGTTTAAGACTTAGTTTTAGGGTTTATGGTATAGGATTTATTTTTTTGGGGTTTAGGGATCAGTTATTAGAGTTTAGGGTTTAGGGTATAATGTTTAAGGTTTAAAGTTTGGGGTTTATTATTGATGGTTTAAGATTTTGGGTTTAGGGTTAACAGTTTAGGGTATTGGGGTTTAGGTATTAGGGTTTAGAGTTTAGGGCTTAGTTTTTAAGGTTTATGGTTGTTAAGAGCATTTTAGGATTTACGGTTTAGGTTTTAGGGTTTGGACTTCAGGGTTGAGAGTTTAGAGTTTACTGTATGGGATTAGTATTTAGCGTTTAGGGTTGAGGGTTTAAGGTTTGGGGTTTAGGGTTTTAGAGTTTACGGTTGTTTAGGGTGGCTTAGGGGTTGGCCTTGAGGATTGAGTGTTTAGTGTTTAGGGTCTAAAGTTAGTGATTTCGGGTTTATGTTTTTGGTTTAGGGTTTAGAGTTTAGTGTACAAGATTAATTGTTTATTTTTAGGGTTTAATGTTTTGGGTGTAGGGTTTAGAGTTTAGGGCTTAGGGTTTAAGTTTTAGGGTTCAGGGATTAGAGCTTCGGGTTTAGAGTTTGGGGTTTAGGATTTACGGGTTAGAGTTTAATGTTCAGGATTAAGAGTTTATTTTTTGGGATCAACGTTTTGGGTTTAGGGTTTTGGGCTTTGGGTTTAGGGTATTACGTTTAAGGTTTAATGTTTGGGGTTTATTATTTATTGTTTAAGATTTAGGGTTTAGGGTTTAGGGGTTAGTGTTTAGGGTTTAGGATTTTGGTCTTATTTTTAGTGTTTATGGTATAAGATTTAGTTTTTGGGTTTAGTGTTTAGTTAATAGAGTTTAGGGTTTAGGGTTTAGTTAACAGAGTTTACGGTTTAGGGTACGTTTAAGGTTTAATGTTTGGGGTTTATTATTTATGGTTTAAGATATAGGGTTTAGCGTTTAGGGTATAGGGTTTAAGGTTTGGGGTTTAGGGTTTTTGGGTTTACGGTTGTTTAGGGTGGTTTAGGTTTTTGCCTTGAGGGTTGAGTGTTTAGTGTTTAGGGTTTCATGTTTGTGTTTTAGGGTTTATGTTTCGGGTTAAGGGTTTAGAAGTTAGTGTTCAAGATTAAGTATTTATTTTCTAGGGTTTATTGTTTTGGGTTTAGGGTTTAGGATTTTGGGTTTTGGGTTTACGGCTTTGGTTGTGCGGTTTTATGGTTTAGGTGTTAGTGTTTAGGGTTTTGTTCTTAAGGTTTAGGCTTTAAGGTTTAGGGTTAAAGGTTTAGGATTTAGTGTTTAGGGATTAGGGTATATGGTTTAGGGTTAGGGGTATATTGTTTAGGGGTTATAATTATTGGGATTAACATTTAGGATTAAGGGGTTTAGGATTGTTTAGGTGCTTTAGGGTTTAGTTGTTTATGTTTAGTGTTTAGGGGTTTATTTTTATTGTTTAAGGTTCGGGGTTTAGGGTTTAGAGGTTAGTGTTTAGGGGTTAGAGTTTAAGATTTAGGGTTTAGCTTTTAGGGTTTTGGGCTTTAGGCTTTAAGGCATAAGGTATAGGGTATAGGGTTTAGGGTTTAGGGTTTAGGGTTTAGGGTTTAGTATGTAGGGTTTTGGGTTTAGTGGTTTAGGTTTAGTGTTTAGGGGTTTATTTTTATGGTTTAAGGTTTGGGGTTTAGGGTTTAGAGGTTAGGGTTTAAGCTTTAGGGTTTAGCTTTCAGGGTTTTAGAGTTTTAGGGTTTAGTGGTTAGTGTTTAGGGTTTTGGATTTTGGGTTTAGGATTTTGGGTTTTGGGTTAACGGCTTTGGGTGTGGGGTTTTATGGTTTAGGGGTTAGTGTTTAGGGCTTCGTTCTTAAGGTTTTGGCTTTAAGGTTTAGGGTTGAAGGTGTAGGTTTTAGTGTTTAGGGATTAGGGTTTATGGTTTAGGGTTCGGGGTATATTGTTTAGGGGTTATAATTATTAGGATTAACATTTAAGGTTTAAGGGTTTAAGATTGTTAAGGTGCTTTAGGGTTTAGTGGTTTAGGTTTAGTGTTTAGGGGTTGATTTTTATGGTTTAAGGTTTGGGGTTTAGGGTTTAGAGGTTAGGGTTTAAGATTTAGGGTTTAGCTTTTAGGGTTTTGGGGTTTAGGCTTTAAGGCTTAAGGTGTAGGGTTTAGGGTTTAGGGTTTAGGGTTTAGTATATAGGGTTGAGGATTTATGGTTTAGGGTTTAGGGTTTGGTATGTAGGGTTTAGGATTTATTGTTTAGGATTTAGGATTTGGAGTTTCCGGTATGGGTTTAGGGTTTTAGAGTTTAGGATTGAGGGTTTAAAGTTTGGGGTTTAGGATTTTAGGGTTACGGTTGTTTAGGTTGGTTTAGGGTTTTGCCTTGACGGTTGAGTGTTTAGTGTTTAGGGTTTAAAGTGTTCGATTTAGGGTTTAGAGTTTAGTGTTCAAGATTAAGTGTTTATTTTTTTGGGTTTAATATTTTGGGTTTAGGGTTTTCGGTTTAGGGCTTAGGGTTTAAGTTTTTGGGTTTGAGGTTTAGGGCTTAGGGTTTAAGTTTTAGGGTTCAGGGATTAGAGGTTAGGGTTTAGAGTTTGGGGTTTAGGATTTAGGGGTTAGCGTTTACTTATTAAAGTTTAGGGTTTAAGACTTAGTTTTAGGGTTTATGGTATAGGATTTATTTTTTTGGGGTTTAGGGATCAGTTATTAGAGTTTAGGGTTTAGGGTATAATGTTTAAGGTTTAAAGTTTGGGGTTTATTATTGATGGTTTAAGATTTTGGGTTTAGGGTTAACAGTTTAGGGTATTGGGGTTTAGGTATTAGGGTTTAGAGTTTAGGGCTTAGTTTTTAAGGTTTATGGTTGTTAAGAGCATTTTAGGATTTACGGTTTAGGTTTTAGGGTTTGGACTTCAGGGTTGAGAGTTTAGAGTTTACTGTATGGGATTAGTATTTAGCGTTTAGGGTTGAGGGTTTAAGGTTTGGGGTTTAGGGTTTTAGAGTTTACGGTTGTTTAGGGTGGCTTAGGGGTTGGCCTTGAGGATTGAGTGTTTAGTGTTTAGGGTCTAAAGTTAGTGATTTCGGGTTTATGTTTTTGGTTTAGGGTTTAGAGTTTAGTGTACAAGATTAATTGTTTATTTTTAGGGTTTAATGTTTTGGGTGTAGGGTTTAGAGTTTAGGGCTTAGGGTTTAAGTTTTAGGGTTCAGGGATTAGAGCTTCGGGTTTAGAGTTTGGGGTTTAGGATTTACGGGTTAGAGTTTAATGTTCAGGATTAAGAGTTTATTTTTTGGGATCAACGTTTTGGGTTTAGGGTTTTGGGCTTTGGGTTTAGGGTATTACGTTTAAGGTTTAATGTTTGGGGTTTATTATTTATTGTTTAAGATTTAGGGTTTTGGGTTTAGGGGTTAGTGTTTAGGGTTTAGGATTTTGGTCTTATTTTTAGTGTTTATGGTATAAGATTTAGTTTTGGGGTTTAGTGTTTAGTTAATAGAGTTTAGGGTTTAGGGTTTAGTTAATAGAGTTTAGGGTTTAGGGTACGTTTAAGGTTTAATGTTTGGGGTTTATTATTTATGGTTTAAGATATAGGGTTTAGCGTTTAGGGTATAGGGTTTAAGGTTTGGGGTTTAGGGTTTTTGGGTTTGTGGTTGTTAAGGGTGGTTTAGGTTTCTTCCTTTAGGGTTGAGTGTTTAGTGTTTAGGGTTTCATGTTTGTGTTTTAGGGTTTATGTTTTGGGTTAAGGGTTTAGAAGTTAGTGTTCAAGATTAAGTATTTATTTTCTAGGGTTTATTGTTTTGGGTTTAGGGTTTAGGATTTTGGGTTTAGGGTTTAGGATTTTGGGTTTTGGGTTTACGGCTTTGGTTGTGCGGTTTTGTGGTTTAGGTGTTAGTGTTTAGGGTTTCGTTCTTAAGGTTTAGGCTTTAAGGTTTAGGGTTAAAGGTTTAGGATTTAGTGTTTAGGGATTAGGGTATATGGTTTAGGGTTCGGGGTATATTGTTTAGGGGTTATAATTATTGGGATTAACATTTAAGATTAAGGGGTTTAGGATTGTTAAGGTGCTTTAGGGTTTAGTGGTTTAGGTTTAGTGTTTAGGAGTTTATTTTTATGGTTTAAGGTTTGGGGTTTAGGGTTTAGAGGTTAGGGTTTAAGCTTTAGGGTTTTGCTTTTAGGGTTTTAGAGTTTTAGGTTTTAGGGGTTAGTGCTTAGGGTTTAGGATTTTGGGTTTAGGATTTTGGGTTTTGGGTTAACGGCTTTGGGTGTGGGGTTTTATGGTTTAGGGGTTAGTGTTTAGGGCTTTGTTCTTAAGGTTTTGGCTTTAAGGTTTAGGGTTGAAGGTGTAGGTTTTAGTGTTTAGGGATTAGGGTTTATGGTTTAGGGTTCGGGGTATATTGTTTAGGGGTTATAATTATTGGGATTAACATTTAGGGTTTAGGGGTTTAGGATTGTTAAGGTGCTTTAGGGTTTAGTGGTTTAGGTTTAATGTTTAGGGGTTTATTTTTATGGTTTAAGGTTTGGGGTTTAGGGTTTATAGGTTAGGGTTTAAGATTTAGGGTTTAGCTTTTAGGGTTTTAGGGTTTAGGCTTTAAGGCTTAAGGTGTAGGGTTTAGGGTTTAGGGTTTAGGGTTTAGTATGTAGGGTTGAGGATTTATGGTTTAGGGTTTAGGGTTTAGTTGTAGGGTTTAGGATTTATTGTTTAGGATTTAGGATTTGGTGTTTCCGGTATGGGTTTAGGGTTTTAGAGTTTAGGATTGAGGGTTTAAAGTTTGGGGTTTAGGATTTTAGGGTTACGGTTGTTTAGGTTGGTTTAGGGTTTTGCCTTGACGGTTAAGTGTTTAGTGTTTAGGGTTTAAAGTGTTCGATTTAGGGTTTAGAGTTTAGTGTTCAAGATTAAGTGTTTATTTTTTTGGGTTTAATATTTTGGGTTTAGGGTTTTCGGTTTAGGGCTTAGGGTTTAAGTTTTAGGGTTCAGGGATTAGAGGTTAGGGTGTAGAGTTTGGGGTTTAGGATTTAGGGGTTAGCGTTTAGTTATTAAAGTTGAGGGTTTAAGACTTAGTTTTAGGGTTTATGGTATAGGATTTATTTTTTTGGGGTTTAGCGATCAGTTATTAGAGTTTAGGGTTTAGGGTATAATGTTTAAGGTTTATAGTTTGGGGTTTATTATTGATGGTTTAAGATTTTGGGTTTAGGGTTAACAGTTTAGGGTATTGGGGTTTAGGTATTAGGGGTTAGAGTTTAGGGCTTAGTTTTTAAGGTTTATGGTTTTTAAGAGCATTTTAGGATTTATGGTTTAGGTTTTAGTTTTTAGTCCTTAAGGTTTAGGGTTTGGACTTCAGGGTTGAGAGTTTAGAGTTTACCTGATGGGTTTAGTATTTAGCGTTTAGGGTTGAGGGTTTAAGATTTGGGTTTAGGGTTTTAGAGTTTACGGTTGTTTAGGGTGGCTTAGGGGTTGGCCTTGAGGATTGAGTGTTTAGTGTTTACGGTTTAAAGTTAGTGTTTAGGGGTTTATTTTTATGGTTTAAGGTTTTGTGGTTTAGGTGTTAGTGTTTAGGGTTTCGTTCTTAAGGTTTAGGCTTTAAGGTTTAGGGTTAAAGGTTTAGGATTTAGTGTTTAGGGATTAGGGTATATGGTTTAGGGTTCGGGGTATATTGTTTAGGGGTTATAATTATTGGGATTAACATTTAAGATTAAGGGGTTTAGGATTGTTAAGGTGCTTTAGGGTTTAGTGGTTTAGGTTTAGTGTTTAGGAGTTTATTTTTATGGTTTAAGGTTTGGGGTTTAGGGTTTAGAGGTTAGGGTTTAAGCTTTAGGGTTTTGCTTTTAGGGTTTTAGAGTTTTAGGTTTTAGGGGTTAGTGCTTAGGGTTTAGGATTTTGGGTTTTGGGTTAACGGCTTTGGGTGTGGGGTTTTATGGTTTAGGGGTTAGTGTTTAGGGCTTTGTTCTTAAGGTTTTGGCTTTAAGGTTTAGGGTTGAAGGTGTAGGTTTTAGTGTTTAGGGTTTAGGGTTTATGGTTTAGGGTTCGGGGTATATTGTTTAGGGGTTATAATTATTGGGATTAACATTTAGGGTTTAGGGGTTTAGGATTGTTAAGGTGCTTTAGGGTTTAGTGGTTTAGGTTTAGTGTTTAGGGGTTTATTTTTATGGTTTAAGGTTTGGGGTTTAGGGTTTATAGGTTAGGGTTTAAGATTTAGGGTTTAGCTTTTAGGGTTTTAGGGTTTAGGCTTTAAGGCTTAAGGTGTAGGGTTTAGGGTTTAGGGTTTAGGGTTTAGTATGTAGGGTTGAGGATTTATGGTTTAGGGTTTAGGGTTTAGTTGTAGGGTTTAGGATTTATTGTTTAGGATTTAGGATTTGGTGTTTCCGGTATGGGTTTAGGGTTTTAGAGTTTAGGATTGAGGGTTTAAAGTTTGGGGTTTAGGATTTTAGGGTTACGGTTGTTTAGGTTGGTTTAGGGTTTTGCCTTGACGGTTAAGTGTTTAGTGTTTAGGGTTTAAAGTGTTCGATTTAGGGTTTAGAGTTTAGTGTTCAAGATTAAGTGTTTATTTTTTTGGGTTTAATATTTTGGGTTTAGGGTTTTCGGTTTAGGGCTTAGGGTTTAAGTTTTAGGGTTCAGGGATTAGAGGTTAGGGTGTAGAGTTTGGGGTTTAGGATTTAGGGGTTAGCGTTTAGTTATTAAAGTTGAGGGTTTAAGACTTAGTTTTAGGGTTTATGGTATAGGATTTATTTTTTTGGGGTTTAGCGATCAGTTATTAGAGTTTAGGGTTTAGGGTATAATGTTTAAGGTTTATAGTTTGGGGTTTATTATTGATGGTTTAAGATTTTGGGTTTAGGGTTAACAGTTTAGGGTATTGGGGTTTAGGTATTAGGGGTTAGAGTTTAGGGCTTAGTTTTTAAGGTTTATGGTTTTTAAGAGCATTTTAGGATTTATGGTTTAGGTTTTAGTTTTTAGTCCTTAAGGTTTAGGGTTTGGACTTCAGGGTTGAGAGTTTAGAGTTTACCTGATGGGTTTAGTATTTAGCGTTTAGGGTTGAGGGTTTAAGATTTGGGTTTAGGGTTTTAGAGTTTACGGTTGTTTAGGGTGGCTTAGGGGTTGGCCTTGAGGATTGAGTGTTTAGTGTTTACGGTTTAAAGTTAGTGTTTTTGGTTTAGGGTTTAGAGTTTAGTGTTCAAGATTAATTGTTTATTTTTTAGGGTTTAATGTTTTGGGTGTAGGGTTTTGAGTTTAAGGCTTAGGGTTTAAGTTTTAAGGTTCAGGGATTAGAGGTTAGGGTTTAGAGTTTGGGGTTTAGGATTTACGGGTTAGAGTTTAATGTTCAGGATTAAGAGTTTATTTTTTGGGATCAACGTTTTGGGTTTAGGGTTTTGGGCTTAGGTTTAGTGTTTATGGTATAGGATTTAGTTTTTGGGGTTTAGCGTTTAGTTATTAGAGTTTAGGGTTTAGGGTATTACGTTTAATGTTTAATGTTTGGGGTTTATTATTTATTGTTTAAGATTTAGGGTTTAGGGTTTAGGGGTTAGTGTTTAGGGTTTAGGATTTTGGTCTTATTTTTAGTGTTTATGGTATAAGATTTAGTTTTTGGGTTTAGTGTTTAGTTAATAGAGTTTAGTGTTTAGGGTTTAGTTAACAGAGTTTACGGTTTAGGGTACGTTTAAGGTTTAATGTTTGGGGTTTATTATTTATGGTTTAAGATATAGGGTTTAGCGTTTAGGGTATAGGGTTTAAGGTTTGGGGTTTAGGGTTTTTGGGTTTACGGTTGTTTAGGGTGGTTTAGGTTTTTGCCTTGAGGGTTGAGTGTTTAGTGTTTAGGGTTTCATGTTTGTGTTTTAGGGTTTATGTTTCGGGTTAAGGGTTTAGAAGTTAGTGTTCAAGATTAAGTATTTATTTTCTAGGGTTTATTGTTTTGGGTTTAGGGTTTAGGATTTTGGGTTTTGGGTTTACGGCTTTGGTTGTGCGGTTTTATGGTTTAGGTGTTAGTGTTTAAGGTTTTGTTCTTAAGGTTTAGGCTTTAAGGTTTAGGGTTAAAGGTTTAGGTTTTAGTGTTTAGGGATTAGGGTATATGGTTTAGGGTTCGGGGTATATTGTTTAGGGGTTATAATTATTGGGATTAACATTTAGGATTAAGGGGTTTAGGATTGTTTAGGTGCTTTAGGGTTTAGTTGTTTAGGTTTAGTGTTTAGGGGTTTATTTTTATTGTTTAAGGTTCGGGGTTTAGGGTTTAGAGGTTAGTGTTTAGGGGTTAGAGTTTAAGATTTAGGGTTTAGCTTTTAGGGTTTTGGGCTTTAGGCTTTAAGGCATAAGGTATAGGGTATAGGGTTTAGGGTTTAGGGTTTAGGGTTTAGGGTTTAGTATGTAGGGTTTTGGGTTTAGTGGTTTAGGTTTAGTGTTTAGGGGTTTATTTTTATGGTTTAAGGTTTGGGGTTTAGGGTTTAGAGGTTAGGGTTTAAGCTTTAGGGTTTAGCTTTCAGGGTTTTAGAGTTTTAGGGTTTAGGGGTTAGTGTTTAGGGTTTTGGATTTTGGGTTTAGGATTTTGGGTTTTGGGTTAACGGCTTTGGGTGTGGGGTTTTATGGTTTAGGGGTTAGTGTTTAGGGCTTCGTTCTTAAGGTTTTGGCTTTAAGGTTTAGGGTTGAAGGTGTAGGTTTTAGTGTTTAGGGATTAGGGTTTATGGTTTAGGGTTCGGGGTATATTGTTTAGGGGTTATAATTATTAGGATTAACATTTAAGGTTTAAGGGTTTAAGATTGTTAAGGTGCTTTAGGGTTTAGTGGTTTAGGTTTAGTGTTTAGGGGTTGATTTTTATGGTTTAAGGTTTGGGGTTTAGGGTTTAGAGGTTAGGGTTTAAGATTTAGGGTTTAGCTTTTAGGGTTTTGGGGTTTAGGCTTTAAGGCTTAAGGTGTAGGGTTTAGGGTTTAGGGTTTAGGGTTTAGTATATAGGGTTGAGGATTTATGGTTTAGGGTTTAGGGTTTGGTATGTAGGGTTTAGGATTTATTGTTTAGGATTTAGGATTTGGAGTTTCCGGTATGGGTTTAGGGTTTTAGAGTTTAGGATTGAGGGTTTAAAGTTTGGGGTTTAGGATTTTAGGGTTACGGTTGTTTAGGTTGGTTTAGGGTTTTGCCTTGACGGTTGAGTGTTTAGTGTTTAGGGTTTAAAGTGTTCGATTTAGGGTTTAGAGTTTAGTGTTCAAGATTAAGTGTTTATTTTTTTGGGTTTAATATTTTGGGTTTAGGGTTTTCGGTTTAGGGCTTAGGGTTTAAGTTTTTGGGTTTGAGGTTTAGGGCTTAGGGTTTAAGTTTTAGGGTTCAGGGATTAGAGGTTAGGGTTTAGAGTTTGGGGTTTAGGATTTAGGGGTTAGCGTTTACTTATTAAAGTTTAGGGTTTAAGACTTAGTTTTAGGGTTTATGGTATAGGATTTATTTTTTTGGGGTTTAGGGATCAGTTATTAGAGTTTAGGGTTTAGGGTATAATGTTTAAGGTTTAAAGTTTGGGGTTTATTATTGATGGTTTAAGATTTTGGGTTTAGGGTTAACAGTTTAGGGTATTGGGGTTTAGGTATTAGGGTTTAGAGTTTAGGGCTTAGTTTTTAAGGTTTATGGTTGTTAAGAGCATTTTAGGATTTACGGTTTAGGTTTTAGGGTTTGGACTTCAGGGTTGAGAGTTTAGAGTTTACTGTATGGGATTAGTATTTAGCGTTTAGGGTTGAGGGTTTAAGGTTTGGGGTTTAGGGTTTTAGAGTTTACGGTTGTTTAGGGTGGCTTAGGGGTTGGCCTTGAGGATTGAGTGTTTAGTGTTTAGGGTCTAAAGTTAGTGATTTCGGGTTTATGTTTTTGGTTTAGGGTTTAGAGTTTAGTGTACAAGATTAATTGTTTATTTTTAGGGTTTAATGTTTTGGGTGTAGGGTTTAGAGTTTAGGGCTTAGGGTTTAAGTTTTAGGGTTCAGGGATTAGAGCTTCGGGTTTAGAGTTTGGGGTTTAGGATTTACGGGTTAGAGTTTAATGTTCAGGATTAAGAGTTTATTTTTTGGGATCAACGTTTTGGGTTTAGGGTTTTGGGCTTTGGGTTTAGGGTATTACGTTTAAGGTTTAATGTTTGGGGTTTATTATTTATTGTTTAAGATTTAGGGTTTTGGGTTTAGGGGTTAGTGTTTAGGGTTTAGGATTTTGGTCTTATTTTTAGTGTTTATGGTATAAGATTTAGTTTTGGGGTTTAGTGTTTAGTTAATAGAGTTTAGGGTTTAGGGTTTAGTTAATAGAGTTTAGGGTTTAGGGTACGTTTAAGGTTTAATGTTTGGGGTTTATTATTTATGGTTTAAGATATAGGGTTTAGCGTTTAGGGTATAGGGTTTAAGGTTTGGGGTTTAGGGTTTTTGGGTTTATGGTTGTTAAGGGTGGTTTAGGTTTCTTCCTTTAGGGTTGAGTGTTTAGTGTTTAGGGTTTCATGTTTGTGTTTTAGGGTTTATGTTTTGGGTTAAGGGTTTAGAAGTTAGTGTTCAAGATTAAGTATTTATTTTCTAGGGTTTATTGTTTAGGGTTTAGGGTTTAGGATTTTGGGTTTAGGGTTTAGGATTTTGGGTTTTGGGTTTACGGCTTTGGTTGTGCGGTTTTGTGGTTTAGGTGTTAGTGTTTAGGGTTTCGTTCTTAAGGTTTAGGCTTTAAGGTTTAGGGTTAAAGGTTTAGGATTTAGTGTTTAGGGATTAGGGTATATGGTTTAGGGTTCGGGGTATATTGTTTAGGGGTTATAATTATTGGGATTAACATTTAAGATTAAGGGGTTTAGGATTGTTAAGGTGGTTTAGGGTTTAGTGGTTTAGGTTTAGTGTTTAGGGGTTTATTTTTATGGTTTAAGGTTTGGGGTTTAGGGTTTAGATGTTAGGGTTTAGGGGTTAGAGTTTAAGATTTAGGGTTTAGCTTTTAGGGTTTTAGGCTTTAGGCTTTAAGGCATAAGGTATAGGGTTTAGGGTTTAGGGTTTAGGGTTTAGGGTTTAGTATGTAGGGTTTAGGATTTATGGTTTAGTGTTTAGTGTTTGGTATGTAGGGTTTAGGATTTATTGTTTAGGGTTTAGGATTTGGAGTTTCTGGTATTGGTTTAGGGTTTTAGAGTTTAGGATTGAGGGTTTAAAGTTTGGGGTTTAGAATTTTAGGGTTTACGGTTGTTTAGGTTGGTTTAGGGTTTTGCCTTGACGGTTGAGTGTTTAGTGTTTAGGGTTTAAAGTGTGTGTTTTAGGGTTTAAAGTTTAGTGTTCAAGATTAAGTGTTTATTTTTTTTGGTGTAATATTTTAGGTTTAGGGTTTTGGGTTTAGGGCTTAGGGTTTAAGTTTTAGGGTTTAGGGTTTAGGGCTTAAGGTTTAAGTTTTAGGGTTCCGGGATTAGAGGTTAGGGTTTAGAGTTTGGGGTTTAGGATTTAGGGGTTAGGCTTTAGTTATTAGAGTTTAGGGTTTAGGGCTTTGTTGGAGGGTTTATGGTATAAGATTTAGTTTTTGGGGTTTAGCGTTCAGTTATTAGAGTTTAGGGTTTAGGGTATAATGTTTAAGGTTTAAAGTTTGGATTTAGGGTTAACGGTTTAGGGTATTGGGGTTTAGGTATTAGGGTTTAGGGTTTAGGGCTTAGTTTTTATGGTTTATGGTTGTTAAGAGCATTTTAGGATTTATGGTTTAGGTTTTAGTTTTTAGTTTTTAAGGTTTTGGGTTTGGACTTCTGGGTTGAGAGTTTAGAGTTTACTGTATGGGTTTCAGATTTAGCGTTTAGGGTTGAGGGTTTAAAGTTTGGGGTTTAGGGTTTTAGAGTTTACGGTTGTTTCGGTGGCTTAGGGGTTGGCCTTGAGGATTGAGTGTTTAGTGTATAGGGTTTAAAGTTAGTGTTTTCGGGTTTATGTTTTTGGTTTACGGTTTACAGTTTAGTGTTCAGGATTAATAGTTTATTTTTAAGGGTTTAATGTTTTGGGTGTAGGGTTTTGAGTTTAGGGCTTAGGGTTTAAGTTTTAGGGTTCAAGCATTAGAGGTTAGGGTTTAGAGTTTGGGGTTTAGGATTTACGGGTTTGAGTTTAATGTTCAGGATTAAGAGTTATTTTTTGGGATCAACGTTTTGGGTTTAGGTTTTTGGGCTTAGTTTTAGTGTTTATGGTATAGGATTTAGTTTTTGGGGTTTAGCGTTTAGTTATTAGAGTTTAGGGTTTAGGGTATTACGTTTAAGGTTTAATGTTTACGGTATATTATTTATGGTTTAAGATTTAGGGTTTAGGGTTTAGGGGTTAGTGTTTAGGGTTTAGGTTTTGGGCTTAGTTTTAGTGTCTATGGTATAAGATTTAGTTTTTGGGGTTTAGCATTTAGTTAATAGAGTTTAGGGTTTAGTGGTTTAGGGTTTAGGGGTTAGGGTGTTAGCCTAATTGTATAGTGTTTTTTGTTTAGGATTCTTGGTTTAACTTTTACTATTTTGGGTTTACGTTTAGGTTTTTAAGTATAGGGTTTAGGGTTTAGGGTTTAGTGATTAATGTTTCAGTTTTAAAAATTAGTCTTTAAAGAGTAGGATTTTTGGTTTAAGGTATAGAGTTTAGAATTTGGAGTTTAGGGTGTACGCTTTTAGGGTTTTGGGCTTAGTTTTAGTGTTTATGGTATAGGATTTAGTTTTTGGGGTTTAGCGTTTAGTTATTAGAGTATAGGGTTTAAGGTTTGGGGTTTAGGGTTTTTGGGTTTACGGTTGTTTAGGGTGGTTAGGATTTTGCCTTGAGGGTTGAGTGTTTAGTGTTTAGGGTTTCATGTTTGTGTTTTAGGGTTTATGTTTTGGGTTAAGGGTTTAGAAGTTAGTGTTCAAGATGAAGTATTTATTTTTCTAGGGTTTAATGTTTTAGGTTTAGGATTTAGGATTTTGGGTTTAGGATTTTGGGTCTTGGGTTTATGGCTCTGGGTGTGGGCTTTGTTGGAGGGTTTATGGTATAAGATTTAGTTTTTGGGGTTTAGCGTTCAGTTATTAGAGTTTAGGGTTTAGGGTATAATGTTTAAGGTTTAAAGTTTGGATTTAGGGTTAACGGTTTAGGGTATTGGGGTTTAGGTATTAGGGTTTAGGGTTTAGGGCTTAGTTTTTATGGTTTATGGTTGTTAAGAGCATTTTAGGATTTATGGTTTAGGTTTTAGTTTTTAGTTTTTAAGGTTTTGGGTTTGGACTTCTGGGTTGAGAGTTTAGAGTTTACTGTATGGGTTTCGGATTTAGCGTTTAGGGTTGAGGGTTTTAGAGTTTATGGTTGTTTCGGTGGCTTAGGGGTTGGCCTTGAGGATTGAGTGTTTAGTGTATAGGGTTTAAAGTTAGTGTTTTCGGGTTTATGTTTGTGGTTTACGGTTTACAGTTTATTGTTCAGGATTAATAGTTTATTTTTAAGGGTTTAATGTTTTGGGTGTAGTGTTTTGAGTTTAGGGCTTAGGGTTTAAGTTTTAGGGTTCAGGCATTAGAGGTTAGGGTTTAGAGTTTGGGGTTTAGGATTTACGGGTTAGAGTTTAATGTTCAGGATTAAGAGTAATTTTTTGGGATCAACGTTTTGGGTTTAGGTTTTTGGGCTTAGTTTTAGTGTTTATGGTATAGGATTTAGATTTTGGGGTTTAGCGTTTAGTTATTAGAGTTTAGGGTTTAGGGTATTACGTTTAAGGTTTAATGTTTACGATTTATTATTTATGGTTTAAGATTTAGGGTTTAGGGTTTAGGGGTTAGTGTTTAGGGTTTAGGTTTTGGGCTTAGTTTTAGTGTCTATGGTATAAGATTTAGTTTTGGGGTTTAGCATTTAGTTAATAGAGTTTAGGGTTTAGGGTATTACGTTTAAGGTTTAATGTTTGGGGTTAATTATTTATGGTTTAAGATTTAGGGTTTAGCGTTTAAGGTATAGGGTTTAAGGTTTGGGGTTTAGGGTTTATGGGTTTATAGTTGTTTAGGGTGGTTTAGGTTTTTACTTGAGGGATGAGTGTTTAGTGTTTTGGGTTTCAAGTTTGTGTTTTAGGGTTTATGTTTTGGGTTAAGGGTTTAGAAGTTGGTATTCAGGATTAAGTATTTATTTTCTAGGGTTTAATGTTTTGGGTTTAGGGTTTAGGATTTTGGGTTTTGGGTTTACGGCTTTTGGTGTTGGGTTTTATGGTTTAGGGGTTAGTGTTTAGGGTTTCGTTCTTAAGGTTTAGGCTTTAAGGTTTAGGGTTGAAGGTTTAGTATTTAGTGTTTAGTGATTAGGGTTTATGGTTTAGGGTTTGGGGGATTATGTTTAGGGGTTATAGTTATTGGGATTAACATTTAGGGTTTAGGGGTTTTGGATTGTTAAGGTGCTTTAGGGTTTAGTGGTTTAGGTTTAGTGTTTATGGGTTTATTTTTATAGTTTAAGGTTTGGGGTTTAGGGTTTAGAGGTTAGGGTTTAAGCTTTAGGGTTTAGCTTTTAGGGTTTTAGAGTTTTAGGGTTTAGGGGTTAGTGTTTAGGGTTTAGGATTTTGGGTTTAGGATTTTGGGTTTTGGGTTAATGGCTTTGGGTGTGGGGTTTTATGGTTTAGGGGTTAGTGTTTAGGGCTTCGTTCTTAAGGTTTTGGCTTTAAGGTTTAGGGTTGAAGGTGTAGGTTTTAGTGTTTAGGGATTAGGGTTTATGGTTTAGGGTTCGGGGTATATTGTTTAGGGGTTATAATTATTGGGATTAACATTTAGGGTTTAGGGGTTTAGGATTGTTAAGGTGCTTTAGGGTTTAGTGGTTTAGGTTTAGTGTTTAGGGGTTTATTTTTATGGTTTAAGGTTTGGGGTTTAGCTTTTAGGGTTTAGGGATTAGCTTTTAGGGTTTAGCTTTTAGCTTTTAGAGTTTAGGGTGTAGGGTATAATGTTTAATGTTTAAAGTTTGGGGTTTATTATTGATGGTTTAAGATTTTGGGTTTAGGGTTAACGGTTTAGGGTATTGGGGTTTAGGTATTAGGGTTTAGGGTTTAGGGCTTAGTTTTTATGGTTTATGGTTGTTAAGAGCATTTTAGGATTTATGGTTTAGGTTTTAGTTTTTAGTCCTTAAGGTTTAGGGTTTGGACTTCAGGGTTGAGAGTTTAGAGTTTACTGTATGGGTTTAGGATTTAGCATTTAGGGTTGAGGGTTTAAGGTTTGGGGGTTAGGGTTTTAGAGTTTACGGTTGTTTAGGGTGGCTTAGGGATTGGCCTTGAGGATTGAGTGTTTAGTGTTTAGGGTCTAAAGTTAGTGTTTTCGGGTTTATGTTTTTGGTTTAGGGTTTAGAGTTTAGTGTTCAAGATTAATTGTTTATTTTTAAGGTTTAATGTTTTGGATGTAGGGTTTGGAGTTTAGGGCTTAGGGTTTAAGTTTTAGGGTTCAGGGATTAGAGGTTAGGGTTTAGAGTTTGGGGTTTAGGATTTACGGGTTAGAGTTTAATGTTCAGGATTAAGAGTTTATTTTTTGGGATCAACATTTTGGGTTTAGGGTTTTGGGCTTAGTTTTAGTGTTTATGGTATAGGATTTAGTTTTTGGGGTTTAGCGTTTAGTTATTAGAGTTTAGGGTTTAGGGTATTACGTTTAAGGTTTAATGTTTGGGGTTTATTATTTATGGTTTAAGATTTAGGGTTTAGGGTTTAGGGGTTAGTGTTTAGGGTTTAGGATTTTGGGTTTATTTTTAATGTTTATGGTATAAGATTTAGTTTTGGGGTTTACTGTTTAGTTAATAGAGTTTAGGGTTTAGGGTACGTTTAAAGTTTAATGTTTGGGGTTTAATGTTTGGGGTTTATTATTTATGGTTTAAGATATAGTGTTTAGTGTTTAGGGTCTAAAGTTAGTGTTTTCGGGTTTATGTTTTTGGTTTAGGGTTTAGAGTTTAGTGTTCAAGATTAATTGTTTATTTTTAGGGTTTAATGTTTTGGGTGTAGGGTTTGGAGTTTAGGGCTTAGGGTTTAAGTTTTAAGGTTCAGGGATTAGAGGTTAGGGTTTAGAGTTTGGGGTTTAGGATTTACGGGTTAGAGTTTAATGTTCAGGATTAAGAGTTTATTTTTTGGGATCAACATTTTGGGTTAAGGGTTTTGGGCTTAGTTTTAGTGTTTATGGTATAGGATTTAGTTTTTGGGGTTTAGCGTTTAGTTATTAGAGTTTAGGGTTTAGGGTATTACGTTTAAGGTTTAATATTTGGGGTTTATTATTTATGGTTTAAGATTTAGGGTTTAGGGTGTAGGGGTTAGTGTTTAGGGTTTAGGGTTTTGGGCTTACTTTTAGTGTTTATGGTATAAGATTTAGTTTTTGGGGTTTAGCGTTTAGTTAATAGAGTTTAGGGTTTAGGGTATTACGTTTAAGGTTTAATGTTTGGGGTTAATTATTTATGGTTTAAGATTTAGGGTTTAGCGTTTAGGGTATAGGTTTTATGGTTTGGGGTTTAGGGTTTTTGGGTTTACGGTTGTTTAGGGTGGTTTAGGTTTTTGCCTTGAGGGTTGAGTGTTTAGTGTTTAGGGTTTCATGTTTGTGTTTTAGGGTTTATGTTTTGGGTTAAGGGTTTAGAAGTTTGTTTTCAAGATTAAGTATTTAATTTCTAGGGTTTAATGTTTTGGGTTTAGGGTTTAGGATTTTGGGTTTAGGATTTTGGGTCTTGGGTTTATGGCTTTGGGTGTGGGGTTTTATGGTTTATGGGTTAGTGTTTAGGGTTTCGTTCTTAGGCTTTAAGGTTTAGGGTTGAAGGTTTAGGATTTAGTGTTTAGGGATTAAGGTTTATGGGTTAGGGTTTGGGGTATATTGTTTAGGGGTTATAGTTATTGTGATAAACGTTTAGGGTTTAGGGGTTTAGGATTGTTAAGGTGCTTTAGGGTTTAGGATTTAGGGTTTTGGGTTTATTGTTTAGGGGTTATGGTTTAGGGTTACGGGTATAAAGTATATGATTTAGGGTTTAGGATACCATTTAAAACTTAGGGTCTAGGATTTTGGATTTTGATTTTAGAATTTAAAGTTGAGGGTTTAGGGGTTAGGGTGTTAGCCTAATTCTATAGTGTTTTTTGTTTAGGATTCTTGGTTCAATGTTTACTATTTTGGGTTTACGTTTAGGTTTTGAAGTATAGGGTTTAGGGGTTAGGGTTTAGTGATTAATGTTTCAGTTTTTGAAATTAGTCTTTAAGGTGTAGGATTTTTGGTTTAAGGTATAGAGTTTAGAATTTGGAGTTTAAGGTATATGATTTTGGGTTTTGGGTTAACGGCTTTGGGTGTAGTGTTTATGTTTTAGGGGTTATTGTTTAGGGTTTCGGTCTTAAGGTTTAGGCTTTAAGGTTTAGAATTGACGGTTTAGGGTTTAGTGTTTAGGGATTAGGGTTGACGGTTTAGGGTATGGGGTTTATTGTTCAGTGGTTATGGTTTAGTGTTAAGGGTATAGGGCCTAGGATTCAGGTTTCTAGGATCAATGTGTAGGGTTTGGGTTTTCAGGTTAAGAGTTTATCATTTAGGGTTAAGGTTTTAGTTTCTAGGGTTAATTGTTTTTTGTTTAAGGTTTAGGGTTTAGGGTTTAGTTTTTTGTCCTTAAGGTTTAGGGTTTTGCCTTGAGGGTTAAGGGTTTAGGGTTTACGGTATGGGTTTAGGATTTAGCGTTTAGGGTTGAGGGTTTAAGGTTTGGGGTTTAGGGTTTTTGGGTTTAAGGTTTAGGGTTTTTGGGTTTACGGTGGTTTAGGGTGTTTAGGGTTTGGCCTTGAGGGTTGAGTGTTTAGTGTTTAGGGTTTAAAGTTTGTGTTGTTAGCGTTTATGTTTTGTGTTTGGAGTTTATCGTTTAGGGTTTAGATTTTAATTTTTCAAGATTAAGGGTTTATTATTTAGGGGATATTTTGTTTTCGGTTTAGGATTTTTGATTTATGTTTTAGGGTTTAGGGCTTTGAGTTTAAGATTTAGAGTTTGGGTTTTAGGGTTTGGGTTTAATGTTCAACGTTCACGATAAAGGGATAAACTTTTGCAGTTTAGGGGTTTAGGATTTTTAGGGTGGTTTAGGGTTTAGTTTTTTGTCCTTAAGGTTTAGGGTTTTGCATTGAGGGTTAAGGGTTTAGGGTTTTGCATTGAGGGTTAAGGGTTTAGGGTTTATGGTATGGGTTTAGGATTTAGCTTTTAGGGTTGAGGATTTAAGGTTTGGGGTTTAGGGTTTTTGGATTTACGGTGGTTTAGGGTGTTTAGGGTTTCGCCTTGAGGGTTGAGTGTTTAGTATTTAGGGTTTAAAGTTTGTGTTGTTAGGGTTTATGTTTTGGGTTTGGGGTTTATGGTTTAGGGTTTAGGTTTAGGGTTTAGATTTTAATTTTTCAAGATTAAGGGTTTATTATTTAGGGGATATTTTGTTTTGGGTTTAGGGTTTAGGGTTTGAGGTTTAGGATTTTTTATTTATGTTTTAGGGTTTAGGGCTTTGAGTTTAGGATTTAGAGTTTGGGTTTTAGGGTTTGGGTTTAATGTTCAATGTTCACGATAAAGGGATAAATGTTTGGAGTGTAGGGGTTTAGATTTAAGGTTGAAGGTTTAGGATTTAGTGTTTAGGGATTAAGGTTTATGGTTTAGGGTTGGAGTTTATTTTTAGGGGTTATTGTTTTAGGGTTTAGGTTTAGGGTTTAGGGTTTAGATTTTAATTGATCAAGATTAAGGGTTTAGGGTTTACGATTTAGGGTTTAGGGTTTAGGGTTTAGGATTTAGTGTGGGTTTAGGATTTAGGGTTTAGGGTTTAGGATTTAGTGTTTAAGGATTAAGGTTTATGGTTTTGGGTTTGGGGTTTATTGTTTAGGGATTGTAGTTTTAGGGTTTAGGTTTAGGGTTTAAGGTTTAGATTTTAATTGTTAAAGATTAATGGTTTATTATTTAGGGTCTATTTTTTTTTGGGTTTAGGGTTTGAGGTTTAGGGCTTTGGATTTATGTTTTAGGTTTCAGGGATTAGAGTTTAGTATTTAGAGTTTGGGTTTTAGGGTTTGGGTTTAATGTTCAATGTTCAGGATAAAGGGATAATTTTTTGGGATAATTGTTTAGGGTTTAGGGGTTTAGGGTTGTTTAGGGTGGTTTAGGTTTTAGTTGTTTAGCTTTAGGGTTTAGGGTTTAGGATTTAGGGTTTTGGGTTTTGGGTTAAGGGTTTAGAGATTTAGGGTTTAGGGCTTAGTTTTTTAGGGTATAGGGTATAGGGTATAGGGTTTAGTTTTTGGGGTTTAGCATTAGTTATTAGAGTTTATGGTTTAAGGTATAATGTTTAAGGTTTAAAGTTTGGGGTTTATTTTTGTGGTTTAAGGTTTGGAGTTTAGTGTTTAGTGGTTAGGGTTTTAGGGTTTTAGGGTTTAGGCTTTAAGGCTTGGGGTGTAGGGTTTAGGGTTTAGTGATTAATGTTTCAGTCTTAGAATTTAGAGTTTAGAGTTTAGAGTTTAGGTATTAGCATTGAGGGTTTAGGGCTTAGTTTTTAGGGTTTATGGTCTAGGATTTAGTTTTTGGGGTTTAGCCCTTTAGTTATTCGATTTTAAGGTTTAGGGTATAACGTTTGAGGTTTAAAGTGTGGGGTTTATTATTTATGGTTTAAGATTTTGGGTTTAGAATTTAGGGTTTAAGATTTTAGGATTTAGGATTTAGGGTTTAGGGGTTTAGGTTTGTGTAGGGTGGTTTTTGGTTTAGTGGTTTAGGTTTAGGGTTTAAGGTTTAGGATTTAGGGTTATGGGTTTTGGCTTAAGGGTTTGGGGATTGATGGTTTAGAATTAGTTATTAGAGTATAGGGTTTAGTGTTTAGAGTTAGTTATTAGAGTTTAGGGTTTAAGGTTTAAAGTTTAGGGTTCAGGGCTTCGAGTTTAGGATTTAGAGTTTGGGTTTTAGGGTTTTGGTTTAATGTTCAATGTTCAGGATAAAGGGATAATTTTTTGGGATAAACGTTTGGGATTTAGGGGTTTAGGATTGTTAGGGTGCTTTAGGATTTAGTGGTTTAGGTTTAGGGCTTTGGGTTTACGGCTTTGGGTGTAGGGTTTTATTGTTTAGGGGTTAGTGTTTAGGGATTAGAGTTTATGGTTTAGGGTTTGGGGTATATTGTTTAGGGTTTATAGTTATTGGGAAAAACGTTTAGGGTTTAGGGGTTTAGGATTGTTAAGGTGCTTTAGGGTTTAGTGGTTTAGGTTTAGTGTTTAGGGGTTTATTTTTATGGTTTAAGGTTTGGGGTTTAGGGTTTAGAGGTTAAGGTTTAAGATATAGGGTTAGCTTTTAGCGTTTTAGGGTTTACGGTTGTTTAGGTCGGTTAAATGTTTTGCCTTGACGGTTGAGTGTTTAGTGTTTAGGGTTTAAAGTGTGTATTTTAGGGTTTATGGTATAGGATTTAGATTTTGGGGTTTTGCATTTAGTTATTAGAGTTTAGAGTTTAGGGTATAATGTTTAAGGTTTAAAGTTTGGGGTTTATTATTGATGGTTTAAGATTTTCGGTTTGGGGTTAACGGTTTAGGATATTGGGGTTTCGGTATTAGGGTTTAGGGTTTATGGCTTAGTTTTTAATGTTTGTGGTTGTTAAGAGCATTTTAGGATTTATGGTTTAGGTTTTAGTTTTTAGTCCTTAAGGTTTAGGGTTTGGACTTCAGGGTTGAGAGTTTAGAGTTTACGGTATAGGTTTAGGATTTAGCGTTTAGGGTTGAGGGTTTAAGGTTTGGGGTTTAGGGTTTTAGAGTTTACGGTTGTTTAGGGTGTTTTAGGGTTTGGCCTTGAGGATTGAGTGTTTAATGTTTAGGGTTTAAAGTTTGTGTTTTCGGGTTTAAGTTTTTGGTTTAGGGTTTGGAGTTTAGTGTTCAAGATTAAATGTTTATTTTTTAGGGTTTAATGTTTTGGGTGTAGGGTTTGGGGTTTAGGGCTTAGGGTTTAAGTTTTAGGGTTCAGGGATTAGAGGTTAGGGTTTAGAGTTTGGGGTTTAGGATTTAGGTGTTAGCATTTAGTTATTAGAGTTTAGGGTTTAGGATTTAGGGGTTAGCATTTAGTTAATGTTCAGGATTAAGAGTTAATTCTTGGGATCAACGTTTTGGGTTTAGGGTTTTGGGTTTTGGGTTTAGTTATAGTGTTTATGGTATAGGATTTTGTTTTTGGGGTTTAGCGTTTAGTTATTAGAGTTTAGGGTTTAGGGTATTACGTTTAAGGTTTAATGTTTGGGGTTTATTATTTATTGTTTAAGATTTAGGGTTTAGGGTTTAGAGGTTAGTGTTTATGGTATAAGATTTAGTTTTTGGGGTTTAGGGTTAACGGTTTAGGGTATTGGGGTTTAGGTATTAGGGTTTAGGGTTTAGGGCTTAGTTTTTAAGGTTTATGGTTGTTAAGAGCATTTTAGGATTTATGGTTTAGGTTTTAGTTTTTAGTCCTTAAGGTTTAGGGTTTGGACTTCAAGGTTGAGAGTTTAGAGTTTACGGTATGGGTTTAGGATTTATCGTTTAGGGTTGAGGGTTTAAGGTTTGGGGTTTAGGGTTTTAGAGTTTACGGTTTTTTAGGGTGGCTTAGGGTTTGGCCTTGAAGATTGAGTGTTAGTGTTTAGGGTTTAAAGTTAGTGTTTTTTTCGGGTTTATGTTTTTGGTTTAGGGTTTAGAGTTTAGTGTTCATAATTAACTGTTTATTTTTTTGGGTTTAATGTTTTGGGTATAGAGTTTGGAGTTTAGGGCTTATGGTTTAAGTTTTAGGGTTCAGGGATTAGAGGTTAGGGTTTAGAGTTTGGGGTTTAGGATTTACGGGTTATAGTTTAATGTTCAGGGTTAAGAGTTTATTTTTTGGGATCAACGTTTTGGGTTTAGGGTTTTGGGCTTAGTTTTAGTGTTTATGGTATTGGATTTAGTTTTTGGGGTTTAGCGTTTAGTTATTAGAGTTTAGGGATTAGGTTATTACGTTAGGATTTAGGGGTTAGAGTTTAATGTTCATGGTTAAGAGTTTATTTTTTGGGATCAACGTTTTGGGTTTTGGGTTTAGTGTTTTGGGCTTAGTTTAAGTGTTTATGGTATTGGATTTAGTTTTTTGGGTTTAGCGTTTAGTTATTAGAGTTTAGGGTTTAGGGTATTATGTTTAAGGTTTAATGTTTGGGGTTTATTATTTATGGTTTTAGATTTAGGGTTTAGGGTTTAGGGGTTAGAGTTTAGGGTTTAAGGTTTTGGGCTTAATTTTAGTGTTTATGGTATAGGATTTAGTTTTTAAGGTTTAATGTTTGGGGTTTATTATTTATGGTTTTAGATTTAGGTTTTAGGGTTTCGGTCTTAGGTTTTAGGCCTTAAGGTTTAGGGTTGAAGGTTTTGGATTTAGTGTTTAGGGATTAAGGTTTATAGTTTAGGGTTTGGGGTTTATTGTTTTGGGGTTATAGTTATTGGGATAAATGTTTAGGGTTTAGGGGTTTAGGATTGTTAAGGTGCTTTAGGGTTTAGGATTTACGGTTTTGGGTTTATTGTTTAGGGGTTATGGTTTAGGGTTAAGGGTATAGAGTATAGGATTTAGGGTTTAGGATACCGTTTAAAACATAGGGTCTAGGATTTTGGATTTTGATTTTAGAATTTAAAGTTGAGGGTTTAGGGATTAGGGTGTTAGCCTAATTGTTTAGTGTTTTTTGTTTAGGATTCTTGGTTTAATGTTTACTATTTGGGGTTACGTTTAGGTTTTTAAGTATAGGGTTTAGGGTTTAGGGTTTAGTGATTAATGTTTCAGTTTTAGAAATTAGTCTTTAAGGTGAAGGATTTTTTGTTCAAGGTATAGAGTTTAGGATTTATTGTTTAGGGATTAGGGTTTATGGTTTAGGGTTTGGGGTATATTGTTTAGGGGTTATAGTTATTGGGATAAACGTTTAGGGTTTAGGGGTTTAGGATTGTTAAGGTGCTTTAGGGTTTAGGATTTAGGGTTTTGGGTTTATTGTTTAGGGGTTATGGTTTAGGGTTAAGTGTATAGAGTATAGGATTTAGGGTTTAGTATACCATTTAAAACTTAGGGTCTAGGATTTTGGATTTTGATTTTAGAATTTAAAATTGAGGGTTTAGGGATTAGGGTGTTAGCCTAATTGTTTAGTGTTTTTTGTTTAGGATTTGGGGTTTACGTTTAGGTTTTTAAGTATAGGGTTTAGGGTTTAGGGTTTAGTGATTAATGTTTCAGTTTTAGAAATTAGTCTTTAAGGTGTAGGATTTTTGGTTTAAGGTATAGAGTTTAGGATTTAGTGTTTAGGGGTTTATTTTTATGGTTTAGGGTTTAGAGGTTAGGGTTTAAGATTTAGGGTTTAGCTTTTCGGGTTTTAGGGTTTAGGCTTTAAGGCTTAAGCTGTAGAGTTTAGGGTTTAGGGTTTATGGTTTAGTATGTAGGGTTGAGGATTTATGGTTTAGGGTTTAGGGTTTGGTATGTAGGGTTTAGGATTATGGTTTAGGGTTTAGGATTTGGAGTTTCTGGTATGGGTTTAGGGTTTTAGAGTTTAGGATTGAGGGTTTAAAGTTTGAGGTTTAAGGTTTTAGGGTTTACGGTTGTTTAGGTTGGTTTAGGGTTTTGCCTTGGCGGTTGAGTGTTTAGTGGTTAGGGTTTAAAGTGTGTGTTTTAGGGTTTAGAGTTTAGTGTTCAAGATTAAGTGTTAATTTTATTGGGTTTAATATTTTGGGTTTAGGGTTTTGGGTTTAGGGCTTAGGGTTTAAGTTTTAGAGTTTGGGGTTTAGGGATTAGGGTTTAAGTTTTAGGGTTCAGGGATTAGAGGTTAGGGTTTAGAGTTTGGGGTTTAGGATTTAGGGGTTAGCATCTAGTTATTAGAGTTTAGGGTTTAGGGCTTAGTTTTAGGGTTTATGGTATAGGATTTAGTGTTTGGGGTTTAGCGTTTAGTTATTAGAGTTTAGGGTTTAGGGTATAATGTTTAAGTTTTAAAGTTTGGGGTTTAATATTGATGGTTTAAGATTTTGGGTTTAGGGTTAACGGTTTAGGCTATTGGGGTTTAGGTATTAGAGTTTGTGGTTTAGGGCTTAGGGTTTAAGTTTTAGGGTTCAGGGATTAGAGGTTAGGGTTTAGAGTTTGGGGTTTAGGATTTAGGGGTTAGAGTTTAATGTTCAGGGTTAAGAGTTTATTTTTTGGGATCAACGTTCTAGGTTTAGGGTTTAGTGTTTTGGGCTTAGTTTTAGTGTTTATGGTATTGGATTTAATTTTTTTGGTGTAGTGTTAAGTTATTAGAGTTTAGGGTTTAGGGTATTATGTTTAAGGTTTAATGTTTGGAGTTTATTATTTATGGTTTTAGATTTAGGGTTTAAGGTTTAGGGGTTAGTGTTTAGGGTTTAGGGTTTTGGGCTTAGTTTTAGGGTTTATGGTATAGGATTTAGTTTTTGGGGTTGAGCATTTAGTTAATAGAGTTTAGGGTTTAGGGTATTACGGTTAAGGTTTAATGTTTGGGGTTTATAATTTATGGTTTTAGTTTTTGGTTTTAGGGTTTCGGTCTTAGGTTTTAGGCTTTAAGGTTTAGGGTTGATGGTTTTGGATTTAGTGTTTAGGGATTATGGTTTATAGTTTAGGGTTTGGGGTTTATTGTTTAGGTGTTGTAGTTTTAGGGTTTCGGTTGAGGGTTTAGGGTTTAGGGTTTAGATTTTTATTATTAAAGATTAAGGGTTTATTATTTAGGGTCTATTTTTTTTTGGGTTTAAGGTTTGAGGTTTAGGACTTTGGATTTATGGTTTAGGTTTCAGGGATTAGAGTTTAGTATTTAGAGTTTGGGTTTAATGTTCAATGTTCAGGATAAAGGGATAATTTTTTGGGATAAACGTTTTGGGTTTAGGGGTTTAGGGTTGTTTAGGTTTTAGTTGTTTAGGTTTAGGGTTTAGGGTTTAGGGTTTAGGGCTTAGTTTTTTCGGGTATAGGGTTTAGTTTTTGGGATTTAGCGTTAGTTATTAGAGTTTATGGTTTAAGGTATAATGTTTAAGGTTTAAAGTTTGGTGTTTATTTTTATGGTTTAAGGTTTGGAGTTAAGTGTTTAGTGGTTAGGGTTTTTGGGTTTTTGGGTTTAGACTTTAAGGCTTGGGGTGTAGGGTTTAGGGTTTAGTGATTAATGTTTCAGTCTTAGAAATTAGTTTTTAATTTGTAGGATTTTTGGGTTAAGGTATAGGGTTTAGGATTTGGGTTTAGGGTTTTTGATTTTGGGTTTATGGTTTACGGCTTTGGTGGTTGCGTTTGTGGTTGAGGGGTTAGTGTTTAGGGTTTCAGTCTTACGGTTTAGGATTTATGGTTTAGAGTTGAAGGTTTAGGGTTTAGTGTTTATGGATTAGGGTTTACGGTTTAGGGTATGGGTTTTATTGTTTAGAGGTTATGGTTTAGGGTTAAGGGTATAGGGCCTAGGATTCAGGGTTCTAAGATCAATGTATAGGGTTTTGGTTTTCAGGTTAAGAGTTTAGCATTTAGGGTTGAGGTTTTAGTTTTTATGGTAAATGGTTTTTGGTTTAGGGTTTAGGGTTTAGTGTGTAGTGTTAAGGGATTAGGGTTTACGGTTTAGGGTTTGGGATTTATTGTTTGGGGTTTTTATGCTTAGTTTTTAGTCCTTAATGTTTAGGGTCTGGCCTTGAGGGTTGAGAGTTTTGGGTTGACGGTATAGATTTAGGATTATAAGTAAAAGGGTTTAGGATTTATGGTTTAGGTTTGGGGTTTATGGTTTAGGATTTAGGGTTTCTGGTTTTGGGTTTATGGTTTTGGGTTTATTGTTTAGGGGTTATGGTTTAGGGTTAAGGGTATAGAGTATAGGATTTAGGGTTTAGGATACCGTTTAAAACTTAGGGTCTAGGATTTTGGATTTTGATTCTAGAATTTAAAGTTGAGGGTTTAGGGGTTAGGGTGTTAGCCTAATTGTTTAGTTTTTTTTGTTTAGGATTCTTTGTTTAATGTTTACTATTTGGGGTTCACGTTTAGGTTTTTAAGTATAGGTTTATGATTTATGGTTTAAGGATTAGGATTTAGAGTTTAAGGTTCACAGTCTAGAGCTTAGGATTCAGGGTTCTAGGATCAAAGTGTAGGGTTTTGGGTTTTAGGCTTAGTGTTTATCATTTATGGTTTAGGGTTTATGTTTTCTGTTTAAGGTTTAGGGTTTAGGATTTAGTGTGTATGGTTATGGTTAATGGTTTAAGGTTAGGTTTTAGGTTTTAGGGTTTACTGTTGTTTAGGGTTTAGGGTGTAGCTTTTAGGGTTTTAGGGTTTAGGCTTTAAAGCTTGGGGTGTAGGGTTTAGGGTTTTGTGATTAATGTTTCAATCTTAGAAATTAGTCTTTAAGGTGTAGGATTTTGGGCTTAAGGTATAGAGTTTAGGATTTGGGGTTTAGGGTTTATGATTTTGGGTTTTGGGTTAACGGCTTTGGGTGTAGGGTTTATGTTTTAGGGGTTATTGTTTAGGGTTTCAGTCTTAAGGTTTAGGCAATAAGGTTTAGAGTTGAAGGTTTAGGGTTTAGGGATTAGGGATTGGGGTTTATAGTTTAGGGTTTGGGGTTTATTGTTTAGGCATTATAGTTTTAGGGTTTAGGTTTAGGGTTTAGGGATTGATGTTTTAAGGCTTAGTTTTTAGGGTTTAGGTTTAGAGTTAGTTATTAGAGTTTAGGGTTTAAGGTTTAAAGTTTGGGGTTTATTTTTATGGTTTAAGGTTTGGGGTTTAGGGTTTAGAGGTTAGGGTTTAGGATTTAGTTGTTAGGGTTTGGGGCTTAGCATTTTGGGTTTTTGGGTTTAGGCTTTAAGGCGTAAGGTGTAGGATTTAGGATTTAGCGTTTAGGGTATAGGGTTTAAGGTTTGGGGTTTAGGGTTTTTGGGTTTACGGTTGTTTAGGGTGGTTTAGGTTTTTGCCTTGAGGGTTGAGTGTTTAGTGTTTAGGGTTTCAAGTTTGTGTTTTAGGGTTTATGTTTTGGGTTAAGGGTTTAGAAGTTAGTGTTCAAGATTAAGTGTTTATTTTCTAGGGTTTAATGTTTTGGGTTTAGGGTTTAGGATTTTGGGTTTTGGGTTTACGGCTTTGGGTGTAGGGTTTTATGGTTTAGGGGTTAGTGTTTAGGGTTTCGTTCTTAAGGATTAGGGTTTATGGTTTAGGGTTGAAGGTTTAGGATTTAGTGTGTTGGGATTAGGGTTTATGGTTTAGGGTTTGGGGTATATATTGTTTAGGGGTTATAGTTATTGGGATAAACGTTTAGGGTTTAGGTTTATTGTTTAGGGGTTTAGTTTTTGGTTTAAAGTTTGGGGTTTAGGCTTTAGAGGTTAGGGTTTAAGATTTAGGGTTTAGCTTTTAGGGTTTTAGGGTTTAGGCTTTAAGGCTTTAAGGCTTAAGGTGTAGGGTTTAGGGTTTAGGGTTTAGGGTTTAGTATGTAGGGTTGAGGATTTATGGTTTCAAGTTTAGGGTTTGGTATGTAGGGTTTAGGATTTATGGTTTAGGGTCTGGGATTTGGAGTTTCCGGTATGGGTTTAGGGTTTTAGAGTTTAGGATTGACGGTTTAAAGTTTGGGGTTTAAGGTTTTAGGGTTTACAGTTGTTTAGGTTGGTTTAGGGTTTTGCCTTGACGGTTGAGTACTTAGTGTTTAGGGTTTAAAGTGTGTGCTTTTGGGTTTATGTTTTGGGTTTAGGGTTTAGAGTTTAGTGTTCAAGATTAAGTGTTTATTTTTTTTGGGTTTAATATTTTGTGTTTAGGGTTTGGGGTTTAGGGCTTAGGGTTTAAGTTTTAGGATTCAGGGTTGAGAGTTTAGAGTTTACGGTATGGGTTTAGGATTTAGCGTTTAGGGTATAGGGTTTAAGGTTTGGGGGTTTAGGGTTTTTGGGTTTACGGTTGTTTAGGGTGGTTTAGGTTTTTGCCTTGAGGGTTTAGTGTTTAGTGTTTAGGGTTCCAAGTTTGTGTTTTAGGGTTTATGTTTTGGGTTAAGGGTTTAGAAGTTAGTGTTCAAGATTAAGTGTTTATTTTCTAGGGTTTAATGTTTTGGGTTTAGGGTTTAGGATTTTGGGTTTTGGGTTTACGGCTTTAGGTGTAGGGTTTTATGGTTTAGGGGTTAGTGTTTAGGGTTTCGTTCTTAAGGTTTAGGCTTTACGGTTTCGGGTTTAATATTTTGTGTTTAGGGTTTAGGGCTTAGTTTTTTCGGGTATAGGGTTTAGTTTTTGGGGTTTAGTGTTAGTTATTAGAGTTTATGGTTTAAGGTATAATGTTTAAGGTTTAAAGTTTGGGGTTTATTTTTATGGTTTAAGGTTTGGAGTTTAGTGTTTAGTGGTTAGGGTTTTAGGGTTTTAGGGTTTAGGCTTTAAGGCTTGGGGTGTAGGGTTAAGGGTTTAGTGATTAATGTTTCAGTCTTAGAAATTATATTTTAGGAATTATTGTTTTAGGGTTTAGGTTAAGGGTTTAGGGTTTAGATTTTAATTGTTCAAGATTAAGGGTTTAGCGTTTAGGATTTAGGGTTCATGGCCTAGGGCTTAGGATTCAGGGTTCTAGGATCAATGTGTAGGGTTTTTGTTTTTAAGATAAGAGTTTATCATTTAGGGTTAAGATTTTAGTTTCTAGGGTTAATAGTTTTTGGTTTAGGTTTTAGGGTTTAAGGTTTAGTTTTTTGTCCTTAAGGTTTAGGGTTTTGCCTTGAGGGTTAAGGGTTTAGGTTTTACGGTATGGGTTTAGGATTTAGCATTTAGGGTTGAGGGTTTAAGGTTTGGAGTTTAGGGTTTTTGGGTTTACGGTTGTTTAGGGTGTTTAGGGTTTGGCATTGAGGGTTGAAGGTTTAGGATTTATTGTTTAGGGATTAGGGTTTATGGTTTAGGGTTTAAAATTTATTTTTTAGGAGTTATTGTTTTAGGGTTTAGGTTTAGGGTTTAGGGTTTAGATTTTAATTGATCAAGATTAAGGGTTTAGGGTTTAGGATTTAGGGTTTAGTGTTTAGGGTTTAGGATTTAGGGTTTAGGGTTTAGGATGTAGTGTTTAGGGTATTAGTCATAGGTTTTAGGCTTTAAGATTTAGGGTTGAAGGTTTAGGATTTAGTGTTTAGGGATTAGGGTTTATGGTTTAGGGTTTGGGGTTTATTGTTTAGGGGTTGTTGTTTTAGGGTTTAGGTTTAGGGTTTAGGGTTTAGATTTTAATTATTCAAGATTAAGGGTTTATTATTTAGGGTCTATTTTTGTTTGGGTTTAGTGTTTGAGGTTTAGGGCTTTGGATTTATGTTTTAGGGTTCAGGGCTTCGAGTTTAGGATTTAGAGTTTGGGTTTTAGGGTTTGGGTTTAATGTTCAGTGTTCAGGATAAAGGGATAATTTTTTGGGATAAACGTTTAGGGTTTAGGGGTTTAGGATTGTTAGGGTGCTTTAGTGTTTAGTGGTTTAGGTTTAGGGTTTAGGTTTAGATTTTAATAGTTCAAGATTAAGGGTTTATTATTTAGGTTCTATTTTCTTTTGTGTTTAGGGTTTGGGGTTTAGGGCTTTGGATTAATGCTTTAGGGTCCAGGGCTTTGAATTTAGGATTTAGAGTTTGGGTTTTAGGGTTTGGGTTTAATGTTCAATGTTGAGGATAAAGTGATAATTTTTTGGGATAAACATTTAGGGTTTAGGATTTTTTAGGGTGGTTTAGGGTATAGGGGTTTAGGTTTAGGGTTTATGGTTTAGAATTTAGGATTTATGGTTTTGGGTTTTCGGTTAAGGGTTTAGGGATTGAGGTTTTAGGATTTTGGGTTTTGGGTTTACGGCTTTGGGTGTAGGGTTTTATGGTTTAGGGGTTAGTGTTTAGGGTTTCGTTCTTATGGTTTAGGCATTAAGGTTTAGGGTTGAAGGTTTAGGATTTAGTGTGTAGGGATTAGGGTTTATGGTTTAGGGTTTGGGGTATATTGTTTAGGGGTTATAGTTATTGGGATACATATTTAGGGTTTAGGTGTTTAGGATTGTTAAGGTGCTTTAGGGTTTAGTGGTTTAGGTTTAGTGTTTAGGGGTATATTTTTATGGTTTAAGGTTTGGAGTTTAGGGTTTAGAGGTTAGGGTTCAAGAGTTAGGGTTTAGCTTTTAGGGTTTTAGGGTTTAGGCTTTAAGGCTTAAAGTGTAGGGTTTAGGGTTTAGGGTTTAGGGTTTAGTGTGTAGGGTTGAGTTTTTATGGTTTAGGGTTTAGGGTTTGGTATGTAGGGTTTAGGATTTATGGTTTAGGGTTTGGGATTTGGAGTTTCCGGTATGGGCTTAGGGTTTTAGAGTTTAGGATTGAGGGTTTAAAGTTTGGGGTTTAGGGTTTTAGGCTTTACGGTTGTTTAGGTTGGTTTAGGGTTTTGCCTTGACGGTTGAGTGTTTAGTGTTTAGGGTTTAAAGTGTGTGTTTTAGGGTTTATGTTTTGGGTTTAGGGTTTAGAGTTTAGTGTTCAAGATTAAGTGTATATTTTTTTTGGGTTTAATATTTTGGGTTTAGGGCTTAGGGTTTAATTTTAAGGGTTTTGGGTATAGGGCTTAGGGTTTAAGGTTTAGGGTTCAGGGATTAGAGGTTAGGGTTTAGAGTTTGGGGTTTCGGATTTAGAGGTTAGCGTTTAGTTATTAGAGTTTAGGGTTTAGGGCTTAGTTTTAGGGTTTATGGTATAGGATTTAGTTTTTGGGGTTTAGCGTTTAGTTATTAGAGTTTAGGGTTTAGGGTATAATGTTTAAGGTTTAAAGTTTGGGGTTTATTATTGATGGTTTAAGATTTTGGTTTTAGGGTTAAAGGTTTAGAGTATTGGGGTTTAGGTATTAGGGTTTAGGGTTTAGGTGTTGGTTTTTAAGGTTTATTGTTGTTAAGAGCATTTTAGGATATATGGTTTAGGTTTTAGTTTTTAGTCCTTAAGGTTTAGGGTATGGACTTCAGGGTTGAGAGTTTAGAGTTTACGGTATGGGTTTAGGATTTAGTGTTTAGGGTTGAGGGTTTAAGTTTTAGGGTTCATGGATTAGAGGTTAGGGTTTAGAGTTTGGGGTTTAGGATTTAGGGGTTAGAGTTTAATGTTCAGGGTTAAGAGTTTATTTTTTGGGATCAACGTTCTGGGTTTAGGGTTTAGTGTTTTGGGCTTAGTTTTAGTGTTTATGGTATTGGATTTAATTTTTTTGGTTTAGTGTTAAGTTATTAGAGTTTAGGGTTTAGGGTATTATGTTTAAGGTTTAATGTTTGGGGTTTATTATTTATGGTTTTAGATTTAGGGTTTAAGGTTTAGGGGTTAGTGTTTAGGGTTTAGGGTTTTGGGCTTAGTTTTAGGGTTTATGGTATAGGATTTAGTTTTTGGGGTTGAGCATTTAGTTAATAAAGTTTAGGGTTTAGGGTATTACGGTTAAGGTTTAATGTTTGGGGTTTATAATTTATGGTTTTAGTTTTTGGTTTTAGGGTTTCGGTCTTAGGTTTTAAGCTTTAAGGTTTAGGGTTGATGGTTTTGGATTTAGTGTTTAGGGATTATGGTTTATAGTTTAGGGTTTGGGGTTTATTGTTTAGGTGTTGTAGTTTTAGGGTTTCGGTTGAGGGTTTAGGGTTTAGGGTTTAGATTTTTATTATTAAAGATTAAGGGTTTATTATTTAGGGTCTATTTTTTTTTGGGTTTAAGGTTTGAGGTTTAGGACTTTGGATTTATGGTTTAGGTTTCAGGGATTAGAGTTTAGTATTTAGAGTTTGGGTTTAATGTTCAATGTTCAGGATAAAGGGATAATTTTTTGGGATAAACGTTTTGGGTTTAGGGGTTTAGGGTTGTTTAGGTTTTAGTTGTTTAGGTTTAGGGTTTAGGGTTTAGGGTTTAGGGCTTAGTTTTTTCGGGTATAGGGTTTAGTTTTTGGGATTTAGCGTTAGTTATTAGAGTTTATGGTTTAAGGTATAATGTTTAAGGTTTAGGGTTGAAGGTTTTTGGATTTAGTGTTTAGGGATTAGGGTTTATAGTTTAGGGTTTGGGGTTTATTGTTTTGGGGTTATAGTTATTGGGATAAACGTTTAGGGTTTACGGGTTTAGGATTGTTAAGGTGCTTTAGGGTTTAGGATTTAGGGTTTTGGGTTTATTGTTTAGGGGTTATGGTTTAGGGTTAAGGGTATAGAGTATAGGATTTAGGGTTTAGGATACCGTTTAAAACATAGGGTCAAGGATTTTGGATTTTGATTTTAGAATTTAAAGTTGAGGGTTTAGGGATTAGGGTGTTAGCCTAATTGTTTAGTGTTTTTTGTTTAGGATTCTTGGTTTAATGTTTACTATTTGGGGTTACGTTTAGGTTTTTAAGTATAGGGTTTAGGGTTTAGGGTTTAGTAATTAATGTTTCAGTTTTAGAAATTAGTCTTTATGGTGAAGGATTTTTTGTTCAAGGTATAGAGTTTAGGATTTATTGTTTAGGGATTAGGGTTTATGGTTTAGGGTTTGGGGTATATTGTTTAGGGGTTATAGTTATTGGGATAAACGTTTAGGGTTTAGGGGTTTAGGATTGTTAAGGTGCTTTAGGGTTTAGGATTTAGGGTTTTGGGTTTATTGTTTAGGGGTTATGGTTTAGGGTTAAGTGTATAGAGTATAGGATTTAGGGTTTAGTATACCATTTAAAACTTAGGGTCTAGGATTTTGGATTTTGATTTTAGAATTTAAAATTGAGGATTTAGGGATTAGGGTGTTAGCCTAATTGTTTAGTGTTTTTTGTTTAGGATTCTTGGTTTAATGTTTACTATTTGGGGTTTACGTTTAGGTTTTTAAGTATAGGGTTTAGGGTTTAGGGTTTAGTGATTAATGTTTCAGTTTTAGAAATTAGTCTTTAAGGTGTAGGATTTTTGGTTTAAGGTATAGAGTTTAGGATTTAGTTTTTAGGGGTTTATTTTTATGGTTTAAGGTTTGGGGTTTAGGGTTTAGAGGTTAGGGTTTAAGATTTAGGGTTTAGCTTTTCGGGTTTTAGGGTTTAGGCTTTAAGGCTTAAGTTGTAGAGTTTAGGGTTTAGGGTTTATGGTTTAGTATGTAGGGTTGAGGATTTATGGTTTAGGGTTTAGGGTTTGGTATGTAGGGTTTAGGATTATGGTTTAGGGTTTAGGATTTGGAGTTTCTGGTATGGGTTTAGGGTTTTAGAGTTTAGGATTGAGGGTTTAAAGTTTGAGGTTTAAGGTTTTAGGGTTTACGGTTGTTTAGGTTGGTTTAGGGTTTTTCCTTGGCGGTTGAGTGTTTAGTGGTTAGGGTTTAAAGTGTGTGTTTTAGGGTTTAAAGTTTGGGGTTTAGGCTTTAGAGGTTAGGGTTTAGCTTTTAGGGTTTTGGGTTAAGGGTGTACGGATTTAGGGTTTAGGGCTTAGTTTTTTCGGGTATAGGGTTTAGTTTTTGGGGTTTAGCGTTAGTTATTAGAGTTTATGGTTTAAGGTATAATGTTTAAGGTTTAAAGTTTGGTGTTTATTTTTATGGTTTAAGGTTTGGAGTTTAGTGTTTAGTGGTTAGGGTTTTAGGGTTTTAGGGTTTAGGCTTTAAGGCTTGGGGTGTAGGGTTAAGGGTTTAGTGATTAATGTTTCAGTCTTAGAAATTATATTTTAGGAATTATTGTTTTAGGGTTTAGGTTAAGGGTTTAGGGTTTAGATTTTAATTTCTTCAAGATTAAGGGTTTAGGGTTTAGGATTTAGGGTTTAGGGTTTAAGGTTTAGGATTCAGGGTTTAGGGTTTAGGATGTAGTGTTTAGGGTATTAGTCATAGGTTTTAGGCTTTAAGATTTAGGGTTGAAGGTTTAGGATTTAGTGTTTAGGGATTAGGGTTTATGGTTTAGGGTTTGGGGTTTATTGTTTAGGGGTTGTTGTTTTAGGGTTTAGGTTTAGGGTTTAGGGTTTAGATTTTAATTATTCAAGATTAAGGGTTTATTATTTAGGGTCTATTTTTTTTTGGGTTTAGGGTTTGAGGTTTAGGGCTTTGGATTTATGTTTTAGAGTTCAGGGCTTCGAGTTTAGGATTTAGAGTTTGGGTTTTAGGGTTTGGGTTTAATGTTCAGTGTTCAGGATAAAGGGATAATTTTTTGGGATAAACGTTTAGGGTTTAGGGGTTTAGGATTGTTAGGGTGCTTTAGTGTTTAGTGGTTTAGGTTTAGGGTTTAGGTTTAGATTTTAATAGTTCAAGATTAAGGGTTTATTATTTAGGGTCTATTTTCTTTTGTGTTTAGGGTTTGGGGTTTAGGGCTTTGGATTAATGCTTTAGGGTCCAGGGCTTTGAATTTAGGATTTAGAGTTTGGGTTTTAGGGTTTGGGTTAAATGTTCATTGTTGAGGATAAAGTGATAATTTTTTGGGATAAACATTTAGGGTTTAGGATTTTTAGGGTGGTTTAGGGTATAGGGGTTTAGGTTTAGGGATTATGGTTTAGAATTTAGGATTTATGGTTTTGGGTTTTCGGTTAAGGGTTTAGGGATTGAGGTTTTAAGGCTTAATTTTTAAGGGTTTAGGTTTAGAGTTAGTTATTAGAGTTTAGGGTTTAAGGTTTAAAGTTTGGGTTTATTTTTATGGTTTAAGGTTTGGGGTTTAGGGTTTAGATGTTAGGGTTTAGGATTTAGTTGTTAGGGTTTAGGGTTTAGGATTTAGTTGTTAGGGTTTAGGGTTTAGCATTTTGGGTTTTTGGGTTTAGGCTTTAAGGCTTAAGGTGTAGGATTTAGGATTTAGCGTTTAGGGTATAGGATTTAAGGTTTGGGGTTTAGGGTTTTTGGGTTTACGGTTGTTTAGGGTGGTTTAGGTTTTTGCCTTGAGGGTTGAGTGTTTAGTGTTTAGGGTTTCAAGTTTGTGTTTTAGGGTTTATGTTTTGGGTTAAGGGTTTAGAAATTAGTGTTCAAGATTAAGTGTTTATTTTCTAGGGTTTAATGTTTTGCGTTTAGGGTTTAGGATTTTGGGTTTAGGATTTTGGGTTTTGGGTTGACGGCTTTGGGTGTAGGGTTTAATGGTTTAGGGGTTAGTGTTTAGGGTTTCGTTCTTAAGGTTTAGGCATTAAGGTTTAGGGTTGAAGGTTTAGGATTTAGTGTGTAGGGATTAGGGTTTATGGTTTAGGGTTTGGGTTATATTGTTTAGGGGTTATAGTTATTGGGATACACATTTAGGGTTTAGGTGTTTAGGATTGTTAAGGTGCTTTAGGGTTTAGTGGTTTAGGTTTAGTGTTTAGGGGTATATTTTTATGGTCTAAGGTTTGGGGTTTAGGGTTTAGAGGTTAGGGTTTAAGAGTTAGGGTTTAGCTTTTAGGGTTTTAGGGTTTAGGCTTTAAGGCTTAAAGTGTAGGGTTTAGGGTTTAGGGTTTAGTGTGTAGGGTTGAGTTTTTATGGTTTAGGGTTTAGGGTTTGGTATTTAGGGTTTAGGATTTATGGTTTAGGGTTTGGGATTTGGAGTTTCCGGTATGGGCTTAGGGTTTTAGAGTTTAGGATTGAGGGTTTAAAGTTTGGGGTTTACGGTTTTAGGGTCTACGGTTGTTTAGGTTGGTTTAGGGTTCTGCCTTGACGGTTGAGTGTTTAGTGTTTAGGGTTTAAAGTGTGTGTTTTAGGGTTTATGTTTTGGGTTTAGGGTTTAGAGTTTAGTGTTCAAGATTAAGTGTTTATTTTTTTTGGGTTTAATATTTTGGGTTTAGGGCTTAGGGTTTAAGTTTAAGCGTTTCGGGTATAGGGCTTAGGGTTTAAGGGTTAGGGTTCAGGGATTAGAGGTTAGGGTTTAGAGTTTGGGGTTTCGGATTTAGAGGTTAGCGTTTAGTTATTAGAGTTTAGGGTTTAGGGCTTAGTTTTAGTGTTTATGGTATAGGATTTAGTTTTTGGGGTTTAGCGTTTAGTTATTAGAGTTTAGGGTTTAGGGTATAATGTTTAAGGTTTAAAGTTTGGGGTTTATTATTGATGGTTTAAGATTTTGGTTTTAGGGTTAAAGTTTAGAGTATTGGGGTTTAGGTATTAGGGTTTAGGGTTTAGGTGTTGGTTTTTAAGGTTTATTGTTGTTAAGAGCATTTTAGGATTTATGGTTTAGGTTTTAGTTTTTAGTCCTTAAGGTTTAGGGTTTGGACTTCAGGGTTGAGAGTTTAGAGTTTACGGTATGGGTTTAGGATTTAGTGTTTATGGTTGAGGGTTTAAGGTTTGGGGTTTAGGGTTTTAGGGTGTTCGGTTGTTTAGGGTGGTTTAGGGTTTGGCCTTGAGGATTGAGTGTTTATTTTTTAGGGTGTAAAGTTTGTGTTTTCAGGTTTATGTTTTTTGTTTAGGCTTTAGAGTTTAGTGTTCAAGATTAAGTGTTTATTTTTTAGGGTTTAATGTTTTGGGTGTAGGGTTTGGGGTTTAGGGCTTAGGGTTTAAGTTTTAGGGTTCAGGTATTAGAGGTTAGGGTTTTGAGTTTGGGGTATTGGATTTAGGGGTTAGAGTTTAATGTTCAGGATTAAGAGTTTATTTTTTGGAATCAACGTTTTGGGTTTAGGGTTTAGGGTTTTGGGCTTAGTTTTAGGGTTTATGGTATAGGATTTAGTTTTTGGGGTTTAGCGTTTAGTTATCAGAGTTTAGGGTTTAGGGTATTACGTTTAAGGTTTAATGTTTGGGGTTTATTATTTATGGTTTAAGATTTAGGGTTTAGGGTTTAGGGGTTAGTGTTTAGGGTTTAGGGTTTAGGGGTTAGTGTTTAGGGTTTAGGGTTTTGGGTTTAGTTTTAGTGTTTATAGTATAGGATTTAGTTTTTGGGGTTTAGCGTTTAGTTAATAGAGTTTAGGGTTTAGGGTATTACGTTTAAGGTTTAATGTTTGGGGTTTATTATTTATGGTTTCAGATTTTGGCTTTAGGGTTTCGGACTTAGGTTTTAGGCTTTAAGGTTTAGGGTTTAATGTTTTGGATTTAGTGTTTAGGGATTAGGGTTTATAGTTTAGGGTTTGGGGTTTATTGTTTAGGTGTTATAGTTTTAGGGTTTAGGTTTAGGGTTTAGGGTTTAGATTTTAATTGTTCAAGATTAAGGGTTTATTATTTAGGGTCTATTTTGTATTGGGTTTAGGGTTTGAGGTTTAGGGCTTTGGATTTATGTTTTAGGTTTCAGGGATTAGAGTTTAGTATTTAGAGTTTGGGTTTTAGGGTTTGGGTTTAATGTTCAATGTTCAGGATAAAGGGATAATTTTTTGGGATAATTGTTTAGGGTTTAGGGGTTTAGGGTTGTTTAGGGTGGTTTAGGTTTTAGTTGTTTAGCTTTAGGGTTTAGGGTTGAGGATTTAGGGTTTTGGGTTTTGGGTTAAGGGTTTAGAGATTTAGGGTTTAGGGCTTAGTTTTTTAGGGTATAGGGTATAGGGTATAGGGTTTAGTTTTTGGGGTTTAGCATTAGTTATTAGAGTTTATGGTTTAAGGTATAATGTTTAAGGTTTAAAGTTTGGGGTTTATTTTTGTGGTTTAAGGTTTGGAGTTTAGTGTTTAGTGGTTAGGGTTTTAGGGTTTTAGGGTTTAGGCTTTAAGGCTTGGGGTGTAGGGTTTAGGGTTGAGTGATTAATGTTTCAGTCTTAGAATTTAGAGTTTAGAGTTTAGAGTTTAGGTATTAGCATTGAGGGTTTAGGGCTTAGTTTTTAGGGTTTATGGTCTAGGATTTAGTTTTTGGGGTTTAGCCCTTTAGTTATTCGATTTTAAGGTTTAGGGTATAACGTTTGAGGTTTAAAGTGTGGGGTTTATTATTTATGGTTTAAGATTTTGGGTTTAGGATTTAGGGTTTAAGATTTTAGGATTTAGGATTTAGGGTTTAGGGGTTTAGGTTTGTGTAGGGTTGTTTTTGGTTTAGTGGTTTAGGTTTAGGGTTTAAGGTTTAGGATTTAGGGTTATGGGTTTTGGCTTAAGGGTTTGGGGATTGACGGTTTAGAATTAGTTATTAGAGTTTAGGGTTTAGTGTTTAGAGTTAGTTATTAGAGTTTAGGGTTTAAGGTTTAAAGTTTGGGGTTTATTTTGATGGTGTAAGGTTTAGGGGTTAGTGTTTAGGGTTTCGTTCTTAAGGTTTTAGCTTTAAGGTTTAGGGTTGAAGGTGTAGGATTTAGTGTTTAGGGATTTGGGTTTATGGTTTAGGGTTCGGGGTATATTGTTTAGGGGTTATAATTATTGGGATTAACATTTAGGGTTTAGGGGTTTAGGATTGTTAAGGTGCTTTAGGGTTTAGTGGTTTAGGTTTAGTGTTTAGGGGTTTATTTTTATGGTTTAAGGTTTGGAGTTTAGGGTTTAGAGGTTAGGGTTTAAGATTTAGGGTTTAGCTTTTAGGGTTTTAGGGTTTAGGATTTAGGGGTTAGCGTTTAGTTATTAGAGTTTAGGGTTTAGGACTTAGTTTTAGGGTTTATGGTATAGGATTTAGTTTTTCGTGTTTAGCGTTTAGTTATTAGAGTTTAGGGTTTAGGGTATAATGTTTAAGGTTTAAAGTTTGGGGTTTATTATTGATGGTTTAAGATTTTGGGTTTAGGGTTAACGGTTTAGGGTATCCGGGTTTAGGGCTTAGTTTTTATGGTTTATGGTTGTTAAGAGCATTTTAGGATTTATGGTTTAGGTTTTAGTTTTTAGTCCTTAAGGTTTAGGGTTTGGACTTCAGGGTTGAGAGTTTAGAGTTTACTGTATAGGTTTAGGATTTAGCGTTTAGGGTTGAGGGTTTAAGGTTTGGGGTTTAGGGTTTTAGAGTTTACGGTTTTTAAGGGTGGCTTAGGGTTTGGCCTTGAAGATTGAGTGTTTAGTGTTTAGGGTTTAAAGTTAGTGTTTTTTTCGGGTTTATGTTTTTGGTTTAGGGTTAAGAGTTTAGTGTTCATAATTAACTGTTTATTTTTTTGGGTTTAATGTTTTGGGTATAGGGTTTGGAGTTTAGGGCTTATGGTTTAAGTTTTAGGGTTCAGGGATTAGAGGTTAGGGTTTAGAGTTTGGGGTTTAGGATTTACGGGTTATAGTTTAATGTTCAGGGTTAAGAGTTTATTTTTTGGGATCAACGTTTTGGGTTTAGGGTTTTGGGCTTAGTTTTAGTGTTTATGGTATTGGATTTAGTTTTTGGGGTTTAGCGTTTAGTTATTAGAGTTTAGGGATTAGGTTATTACGTTAGGATTTAGGGGTTAGAGTTTAATGTTCATGGTTAAGAGTTTATTTTTTGGGATCAACGTTTTGGGTTTTGGGTTTAGTGTTTTGGGCTTAGTTTTAGTGTTTATGGTATTGGATTTAGTTTTTTGGGTTTAGCGTTTAGTTATTAGAGTTTAGGGTTTAGGGTATTATGTTTAAGGTTTAATGTTTGGGGTTTATTATTTATGGTTTTAGATTTAGGGTTTAGGGTTTAGGGGTTAGAGTTTAGGGTTTAAGGTTTTGGGCTTAATTTTAGTGTTTATGGTATAGGATTTAGTTTTTAAGGTTTAATGTTTGGGGTTTATTATTTATGGTTTTAGATTTAGGTTTTAGGGTTTCGGTCTTAGGTTTTAGGCCTTAAGGTTTAGGGTTGAAGGTTTTTGGATTTAGTGTTTAGGGATTAGGGTTTATAGTTTAGGGTTTGGGGTTTATTGTTTTGGGGTTATAGTTATTGGGATAAACGTTTAGGGTTTAGGGGTTTAGGATTGTTAAGGTGCTTTAGGGTTTAGGATTTAGGGTTTTGGGTTTATTGTTTAGGGGTTATGGTTTAGGGTTAAGGGTATAGAGTATAGGATTTAGGGTTTAGGATACCGTTTAAAACATAGGGTCTAGGATTTTGGATTTTGATTTTATAATTTATAGTTGAGGGTTTAGGGATTAGGGTGTTAGCCTAATTGTTTAGTGTTTTTTGTTTAGGATTCTTGGTTTAATGTTTACTATTTGGGGTTACGTTTAGGTTTTTAAGTATAGGGTTTAGGGTTTAGGGTTTAGTAATTAATGTTTCAGTTTTAGAAATTAGTCTTTATGGTGAAGGATTTTTTGTTCAAGGTATAGAGTTTAGGATTTATTGTTTAGGGATTAGGGTTTATGGTTTAGGGTTTGGGGTATATTGTTTAGGGGTTATAGTTATTGGGATAAACGTTTAGGGTTTAGGGGTTTAGGATTGTTAAGGTGCTTTAGGGTTTAGGATTTAGGGTTTTGGGTTTATTGTTTAGGGGTTATTGTTTAGTGTTTTTTGTTTAGGATTCTTGGTTTAATGTTTACTATTTGGGGTTTACGTTTAGGTTTTTAAGTATAGGGTTTAGGGTTTAGGGTTTAGTGATTAATGTTTCAGTTTTAGAAATTAGTCTTTAAGGTGTAGGATTTTTGGTTTAAGGTATAGAGTTTAGGATTTAGTGTTTAGGGGTTTATTTTTATGGTTTAAGGTTTGGGGTTTAGGGTTTAGAGGTTAGGGTTTAAGATTTAGGGTTTAGCTTTTCGGGTTTTACGGTTTAGGCTTTAAGGCTTAAGTTGTAGAGTTTAGGGTTTAGGGTTTATGGTTTAGTATGTAGGGTTGAGGATTTATGGTTTAGGGTTTAGGGTTTGGTATGTAGGGTTTAGGATTATGGCTTAGGGTTTAGGATTTGGAGTTTCTGGTATGGGTTTAGGGTTTTAGAGTTTAGGATTGAGGGTTTAAAGTTTGAGGTTTAAGGTTTTAGGGTATACGGTTGTTTAGGTTGGTTTAGGGTTTTGCCTTGGCGGTTGAGTGTTTAGTGGTTAGTGTTTAAAGTGTGTGTTTTAGGGTTTAAAGTTTAGTGTTCAAGATTAAGTGTTAATTTTATTGGGTTTAATATTTTGGGTTTAGGGTTTTGGGTTTAGGGCTTAGGGTTTAAGTTTTAGGGTTTGGGGTTTAGGGATTAGGGTTTAAGTTTTAGGGTTCAGGGATTAGAGGTTAGGGTTTACAGTTTGGGCTTTAGGATTTAGGGGTTAGCATCTAGTTATTAGAGTTTAGGGTTTAGGGCTTAGTTTTAGGGTTTATGGTCTAGGATTTAGTGTTTGGGGTTTAGCGTGTAGTTATTAGAGTTTAGGGTTTAGGGTATAATGTTTAAGGCTTAAAGTTTGGGGTTTAATATTGATGGTTTAAGATTTTGGGTTTAGGGTTAACGGTTTAGGGTATTGGGGTTTAGGTATTAGGGTTTGTGGTTTAGGGCTTAGGGTTTAAGTTTTAGGGTTCAGGAATTAGAGGTTAGGGTTTAGAGTTTGGGGTTTAGGATTTAGGGGTTAGAGTTTAATGTTCAGGGATTAGAGGTTAGGGTTTATGGTATAGGATTTAGTTTTTGGGGTCGAGCATTTAGTTAATAGAGTTTAGGGTTTAGGGTATTACGTTTAAGGTTTAATGTTTGGGGTTTATTATTTATGGTTTTAGTTTTTGGTTTTAGGGTTTCGGTCTTAGGTTTTAGGCTTTAAGGTTTAGGGTTAAAGGTTTTGGATTTAGTGTTTAGGGATTAGGGTTTATAGTTTAGGGTTTGGGGTTTATTGTTTAGGTGTTGTAGTTTTAGGGTTTCGGTTGAGGGTTTAGGGTTTAGGGTTTAGATTTTTATTATTCAAGATTAAGGGTTTATTATTTAGGGTCTATTTTGTTTTGGGTTTAAGGTTTGAGGTTTAGGACTTTGGATTTATGGTTTAGGTTTCAGGGATTAGAGTTTAGTATTTAGAGTTTGGGTTTTAGGGTTTGGGTTTAATGTTCAATGTTCAGGATAAAGGGATAATTTTTTGGGATAAACGTTTTGGGTTTAGGGGTTTAGGGTTGTTTAGGGTTGTTTAGGTTTTAGTTGTTTAGGTTTAGGGTTTAGGGTTTAGGATTTAGGGTTTAGGGTTTTGGGTTAAGGGTGTACAGATTTAGGGTTTAGGGCTTAGTTTTTTCGGGTATAGGGTTTAGTTTTTGGGGTTTAGCGTTAGTTATTAGAGTTTATGGTTTAAGGTATAATGTTTAAGGTTTAAAGTTTGGTGTTTATTTTTATTTTTTAAGGTTTGGAGTTAAGTGTTTAGTGGTTAGGGTTTTTGGGTTTTTGGGTTTAGGATTTAAGGCTTGGGGTGTAGGGTTTAGGGTTTAGTGATTAACGTTTCAGTCTTAGAAATTAGTTTTTAATTTGTAGGATTTTTGGGTTAAGGTATAGGGTTTAGGATTTGGGTTTAGGGTTTTTGATTTTGGGTTTAGGGTTTACGGCTTTGGTGGTTGCGTTTGTGGTTGAGGGGTTAGTGTTTAGGGTTTCAGTCTTACGGTTTAGGCTTTATGGTTTAGAGTTGAAGGTTTAGGGTTTAGTGTTTATGGATTAGGGTTTACGGTTTAGGGTATGGGTTTTATTGTTTAGAGGTTATGGTTTAGGGTTAAGGGTATAGGGCCTAGGATTCAGGGTTCTAGGATCAATGTATAGGGTTTGGGTTTTCAGGTTAAGAGTTTATCATTTAGGGTTGAGGTTTTAGTTTTTATGGTAAATGGTTTTTGGTTTAGGGTTTAGGGTTTAGTGTGTAGTGTTAAGGGATTAGGGTTTACGGTTTAGGGTTTGGGATTTATTGTTTGGGGTTTTTATGCTTAGTTTTTAGTCCTTAATGTTTAGGGTCTGGCCTTGAGGGTTGAGAGTTTTGGGTTGACGGTATAGATTTAGGATTATAAGTAAAAGGGTTTAGGATTTATGGTTTAGGTTTTGGGTTTATGGTTTAGGATTTAGGGTTTATGGTTTTGGGTTTATGGTTTTGGGTTTATTGTTTAGGGGTTATGGTTTAGGGTTAAGGGTATAGAGTATAGGATTTAGGGTTTAGGATACCGTTTAAAACTTAGTGTCTAGGATTTTGGATTTTGATTCTAGAATTTAAAGTTGAGGGTTTAGGGGTTAGGGTGTTAGCCTAATTGTTTAGTTTTTTTTGTTTAGGATTCTTTGTTTAATGTTTACTATTTGGGGTTCACGTTTAGGTTTTTAAGTATAGGTTTATGATTTATGGTTTAAGGATTAGGATTTAGAGTTTAAGGTTCACAGTCTAGAGCTTAGGATTCAGGGTTCTAGGATCAAAGTGTAGGGTTTTGGGTTTTAGGCTTAGTGTTTATCATTTATGGTTTAGGGTTTATGTTTTCTGTTTAAGGTTTAGGGTTTAGGATTTAGTGTGTATGGTTTATGGTTAATGGTTTAAGGTTAGGTTTTAGGTTTTAGGGTTTACTGTTGTTTAGGGTTTAGGGTGTAGCTTTTAGGGTTTTAGGGTTTAGGCTTTAAGGCTTGGGGTGTAGGGTTTAGGGTTTAGTGATTAATGTTTCAGTCTTAGAAATTAGTCTTTAAGGTGTAGGATTTTGGGTTTAAGGTATAGAGTTTAGGATTTGGGGTTTAGGGTTTATGATTTTGGGTTTTGGGTTAACGGCTTTGGGTGTAGGGTTTATGTTTTAGGGGTTACTGTTTAGGGTTTCGGTCTTATAGTTTTAGGGTTTAGGTTTAGGGTTTAGGGATTGATGTTTTAAGGCTTAGTTTTTAGGGTTTAGGTTTAGAGTTAGTTATTAGAGTTTAGGGTTTAAGGTTTAAAGTTAGTTATTAGAGTTTAGGGTTTAAGATTTATTTTTATGGTTTAAGGTTTGGGGTTTAGGGTTTAGAGGTTAGGGTTTAGGATTTAGTTGTTACGGTTTGGGGTTTAGCATTTTGGGTTTTTGGGTTTAGGCTTTAAGGCTTAAGGTGTAGGATTTAGGATTTAGCGTTTAGGGTATAGGGTTTAAGGTTTGGGGTTTAGGGTTTTTGGGTTTACGGTTGTTTAGGGTGGTTTAGGTTTTTGCCTTGAGGGTTGAGTGTTTAGTGTTTAGGGTTTCAAGTTTGTGTTTTAGGGTTTATGTTTTGGGTTAAGGGTTTAGAAGTTAGTGTTCAAGATTAAGTGTTTATTTTCTAGGGTTTAATGTTTTGGGTTAAGGGTTTAGGATTTTGGGTTTTGGGTTTACGGCTTTGGGTGTAGGGTTTTATGGTTTAGGGGTTAGTGTTTAGGGTTTCGTTCTTAAGGATTAGGGTTTATGGTTTAGGGTTGAAGGTTTAGGATTTAGTGTGTAGCGATTAGGGTTTATGGTTTAGGGTTTGGGGTATATTGTTTAGGGGTTATAGTTATTGGGATAAACGTTTAGGTTTTAGGTTTATTGTTTAGGGGTTTAGTTTTATGGTTTAAAGTTTGGGGTTTAGGCTTTAGAGGTTAGGGTTTAAGATTTAGGGTTTAGCTTTTAGGGTTTTAGGGTTTAGGCTTTAAGGCTTAAGGTGTAGGGTTTAGGGTTTAGGGTTTAGTATGTAGGGTTGAGGATTTATGGTTTCAGGTTTAGGGTTTGGTATGTAGGGTTTAGGATTTATGGTTTAGGGTCTGGGATTTGGAGTTTCCGGTATGGGTTTAGGGTTTTAGAGTTTAGGATTGACGGTTTAAAGTTTGGGATTTAAGGTTTTAGGGTTTACAGTTGTTTAGGTTGGTTTAGGGTTTTGCCTTGACGGTTGAGTGCTTAGTGTTTAGGGTTTAAAGTGTGTCCTTTAGGGTTTATGTTTTGGGTTTAGGGTTTAGAGTTTAGTGTTCAAGATTAAGTGTTTATTTTTTTTTGGGTTTAATATTTTGTGTTTAGGTTTTGGGGTTTAGGGATTAGGGTTTAAGTTTTAGGATTCAGGGTTGAGAGTTTAAAGTTTACGGTATGGGTTTAGGATTTAGCGTTTAGGGTATAGGGTTTAAGGTTTGGGGGTTTAGGGTTTTTGGGTTTACGGTTGTTTAGGGTGGTTTAGGTTTTTGCCTTGAGGGTTGAGTGTTTAGTGTTTAGGGTTCCAAGTTTGTGTTTTAGGGTTTATGTTTTGGGTTAAGGGTTTAGAAGTTAGTGTTCAAGATTAAGTGTTTATTTTCTAGGGTTTAATGTTTTGGGTTTAGGGTTTAGGATTTTGGGTTGAGGATTTTGGGTTTTGGGTTTACGGCTTTAGGTGTAGGGTTTTATGGTTTAGGGGTTAGTGTTTAGGGTTTCGTTCTTAAGGTTTAGGCTTTATGGTTTCGGGTTTAATATTTTGTGTTTAGGGTTTAGGGCTTAGTTTTTTCGGGTATAGGGTTTAGTTTTTGGGGTTTAGCGTTAGTTATTAGAGTTTATGGTTTAAGGTATAATGTTGAAGGTTTAAAGTTTGGGGTTTATTTTTATGGTTTAAGGTTTGGAGTTTAGTGTTTAGTGGTTAGGGTTTTAGGGTTTTAAGGTTTAGGCTTTAAGGCTTGGGGTGTAGGGTTAAGGGTTTAGTGATTAATGTTTCAGTCTTAGAAATTATATTTTAGGAATTATTGTTTTAGGGTTTAGGTTAAGGGTTTAGGGTTTAGATTTTAATTGTTCAAGATTAAGGGTTTAGGGTTTAGGATTTAGGGTTTAGGGTTTAGGGTTTAGGATTTAGGGTTTAGGATGTAGTGTTTAGGGTATTAGTCATAGGTTTTAGGCTTTAAGATTTAGGGTTGAAGGTTTAGGATTTAGTGTTTAGGGTTTATGGTTTAGGGTTTAGGGTTTGGGGTTTTATTGTTTAGGGGTTGTTGTTTTAGGGTTTAGGTTTAGGGTTTAGGGTTTAGATTTTAATTATTCAAGATTAAGGGTTTATTATTTAGGGTCTATTTTTGTGTGGGTTTAGGGTTTGAGGTTTAGGGCTTTGGATTTATGTTTTAGGGTTCAGGGCTTCGAGTTTAGGATTTAGAGTTTGGGTTTTAGGGTTTGGGTTTAATGTTCAGTGTTCAGGATAAAGTGATAATTTTTTGGGATAAACGTTTAGGGTTTAGGGGTTTAGGATTGTTAGGGTGCTTTAGTGTTTAGTGGTTTAGGTTTAGGGTTTAGGTTTAGATTTTAATAGTTCAAGATTAAGGGTTTATTATTTAGGGTCTATTTTCTTTTGTGTTTAGGGTTTGGGGTTTAGGGCTTTGGATTAATGCTTTAGGGTCCAGGGCTTTGAATTTAGGATTTAGAGTTTGGGTTTTAGGGTTTGGGTTTAATGTTCAATGTTGAGGATAAAGTGATAATTTTTTGGGATAAACATTTAGGGTTTAGGATTTTTAGGGTGGTTTAGGGTATAGGGGTTTAGGTTTAGGGTTTATGGTTTAGAATTTAGGATTTATAGTTTTGGGTTTTCGGTTAAGGGTTTAGGGATTGAGGTTTTAAGGCTTAATTTTTAAGGGTTTAGGTTTAGAGTTAGTTATTAGAGTTTAGGGTTTAAGGTTTAAAGTTTGGGTTTATTTTTATAGTTTAAGGTTTGGGGTTTAGGGTTTAGATGTTAGGGTTTAGGATTTAGTTGTTAGGGTTTAGGGTTTAGCATTTTGGGTTTTTGGGTTTAGGCTTTAAGACTTAAGGTGTAGGATTTAGGATTTAGCGTTTAGGGTATAGGATTTAAGGTTTGGGGTTTAGGGTTTTTGGGTTTACGGTTGTTTAGTGTGGTTTAGGTTTTTGCCTTGAGGGTTGAGTGTTTAGTGTTTAGGGTTTCAAGTTTGTGTTTTAGGGTTTATGTTTTGGGTTAAGGGTTTAGAAATTAGTGTTCAAGATTAAGTGTTTATTTTCTAGGGTTTAATGTTTTGCGTTTAGGGTTTAGGATTTTGGGTTTAGGATTTTGGGTTTTGGGTTTACGGCTTTGGGTGTAGGGTTTTATGGTTTAAGGGTTAGTGTTTAGGGTTTCGTTCTTAAGGTTTAGGCATTAAGGTTTAGGGTTGAAGGTTTAGGATTTAGTGTGTAGGGATTAGGGTTTATGGTTTAGGGTTTGGGGTTTATTGTTTAGGGGTTATAGTTATTGGGATACACATTTAGGGTTTAGGTGTTTAGGATTGTTAAGGTGCTTTAGGGTTTAGTGGTTTAGGTTTAGTGTTTAGGGGTATATTTTTATGGTTTAAGGTTTGGGGTTTAGGGTTTAGAGGTTAGGGTTTAAGAGTTAGGGTTTAGCTTTTAGGGTTTTGGGCTTAGTTTTAGTGTTTATGGTATTGGATTTAGTTTTTGGGGTTTAGCGTTTAGTTATTAGAGTTTAGGGATTAGGTTATTACGTTAGGATTTAGGGGTTAGAGTTTAATGTTCATGGTTAAGAGTTTATTTTTTGGGATCAACGTTTTGGGTTTTGGGTTTAGTGTTTTGGGCTTAGTTTTAGTGTTTATGGTATTGGATTTAGTTTTTTGGGTTTAGCGTTTAGTTATTAGAGTTTAGGGTTTAGGGTATTATGTTTAAGGTTTAATGTTTGGGGTTTATTATTTATGGTTTTAGATTTAGGGTTTAGGGTTTAGGGGTTAGAGTTTAGGGTTTAAGGTTTTGGGCTTAATTTTAGTGTTTATGGTATAGGATTTAGTTTTTAAGGTTTAATGTTTGGGGTTTATTATTTATGGTTTTAGATTTAGGTTTTAGGGTTTCGGTCTTAGGTTTTAGGCCTTAAGGTTTAGGGTTGAAGGTTTTTGGATTTAGTGTTTAGGGATTAGGGTTTATAGTTTAGGGTTTGGGGTTTATTGTTTTGGGGTTATAGTTATTGGGATAAACGTTTAGGGTTTAGGGGTTTAGGATTGTTAAGGTGCTTTAGGGTTTAGGATTTAGGGTTTTGGGTTTATTGTTTAGGGGTTATGGTTTAGGGTTAAGGGTATAGAGTATAGGATTTAGGGTTTAGGATACCGTTTAAAACATAGGGTCTAGGATTTTGGATTTTGATTTTATAATTTATAGTTGAGGGTTTAGGGATTAGGGTGTTAGCCTAATTGTTTAGTGTTTTTTGTTTAGGATTCTTGGTTTAATGTTTACTATTTGGGGTTACTTTAGGTTTTTAAGTATAGGGTTTAGGGTTTAGGGTTTAGTAATTAATGTTTCAGTTTTAAAAATTAGTCTTTATGGTGAAGGATTTTTTGTTCAAGGTATAGAGTTTAGGATTTATTGTTTAGGGATTAGGGTTTATGGTTTAGGGTTTGGGGTATATTGTTTAGGGGTTATAGTTATTGGGATAAACGTTTAGGGTTTAGGGGTTTAGGATTGTTAAGGTGCTTTAGGGTTTAGGATTTAGGGTTTTGGGTTTATTGTTTAGGGGTTATTGTTTAGTGTTTTTTGTTTAGGATTCTTGGTTTAATGTTTACTATTTGGGGTTTACGTTTAGGTTTTTAAGTATAGGGTTTAGGGTTTAGGGTTTAGTGATTAATGTTTCAGTTTTAGAAATTAGTCTTTAAGGTGTAGGATTTTTGGTTTAAGGTATAGAGTTTAGGATTTAGTGTTTAGGGGTTTATTTTTATGGTTTAAGGTTTGGGGTTTAGGGTTTAGAGGTTAGGGTTTAAGATTTAGGGTTTAGCTTTTCGGGTTTTAGGGTTTAGGCTTTAAGGCTTAAGTTGTAGAGTTTAGGGTTTAGGGTTTATCGTTTAGTATGTAGGGTTGAGGATTTATGGTTTAGGGTTTAGGGTTTGGTATGTAGGGTTTAGGATTATGGCTTAGGGTTTAGGATTTGGAGTTTCTGGTATGGGTTTAGGGTTTTAGAGTTTAGGATTGAGGGTTTAAAGTTTGAGGTTTAAGGTTTTAGGGTATACGGTTGTTTAGGTTGGTTTAGGGTTTTGCCTTGGCGGTTGAGTGTTTAGTGGTTAGGGTTTAAAGTGTGTGTTTTAGGGTTTAAAGTTTAGTGTTCAAGATTAAGTGTTAATTTTATTGGGTTTAATATTTTGGGTTTAGGGTTTTGGGTTTAGGGCTTAGGGTTTAAGTTTTAGGGTTTGGGGTTTAGGGATTAGGGTTTAAGTTTTAGGGTTCAGGGATTAGAGGTTAGGGTTTACAGTTTGGGCTTTAGGATTTAGGGGTTAGCATCTAGTTATTAGAGTTTAGGGTTTAGGGCTTAGTTTTAGGGTTTATGGTATAGGATTTAGTGTTTGGGGTTTAGCGTGTAGTTATTAGAGTTTAGGGTTTAGGGTATAATGTTTAAGGTTTAAAGTTTGGGGTTTAATATTGATGGTTTAAGATTTTGGGTTTAGGGTTAACGGTTTAGGGTATTTGGGTTTAGGTATTAGGGTTTGTGGTTTAGGGCTTAGGGTTTAAGTTTTAGGGTTCAGGAATTAGAGGTTAGGGTTTAGAGTTTGGGGTTTAGGATTTAGGGGTTAGAGTTTAATGTTCAGGGATTAGAGGTTAGGGTTTATGGTATAGGATTTAGTTTTTGGGGTCGAGCATTTAGTTAATAGAGTTTAGGGTTTAGGGTATTACGTTTAAGGTTTAATGTTTGGGGTTTATTATTTATGGTTTTAGTTTTTGGTTTTAGGGTTTCGGTCTTAGGTTTTAGGCTTTAAGGTTTAGGGTTAAAGGTTTTGGATTTAGTGTTTAGGGATTAGGGTTTATAGTTTAGGGTTTGGGGTTTATTGTTTAGGTGTTGTAGTTTTAGGGTTTCGGTTGAGGGTTTAGGGTTTAGGGTTTAGATTTTTATTATTCAAGATTAAGGGTTTATTATTTAGGGTCTATTTTGTTTTGGGTTTAAGGTTTGAGGTTTAGGACTTTGGATTGATGGTTTAGGTTTCAGGGATTAGAGTTTAGTATTTAGAGTTTGGGTTTTAGGGTTTGGGTTTAATGTTCAATGTTCAGGATAAAGGGATAATTTTTTGGGATAAACGTTTTGGGTTTAGGGGTTTAGGGTTGTTTAGGGTTGTTTAGGTTTTAGTTGTTTAGGTTTAGGGTTTAGGGTTTAGGATTTAGGGTTTAGGGTTTTGGGTTAAGGGTGTACAGATTTAGGGTTTAGGGCTTAGTTTTTTCGGGTATAGGGTTTAGTTTTTGGGGTTTAGCGTTAGTTATTAGAGTTTATGGTTTAAGGTATAATGTTTAAGGTTTAAAGTTTGGTGTTTATTTTTATTTTTTAAGGTTTGGAGTTAAGTGTTTAGTGGTTAGGGTTTTTGGGTTTTTGGGTTTAGGCTTTAAGGCTTGGGGTGTAGGGTTTAGGGTTTAGTGATTAACGTTTCAGTCTTAGAAATTAGTTTTTAATTTGTAGGATTTTTGGGTTAAGGTATAGGGTTTAGGATTTGGGTTTAGGGTTTTTGATTTTGGGTTTAGGGTTTACGGCTTTGGTGGTTGCGTTTGTGGTTGAGGGGTTAGTGTTTAGGGTTTCAGTCTTACGGTTTAGGCTTTATGGTTTAGAGTTGAAGGTTTAGGGTTTAGTGTTTATGGATTAGGGTTTACGGTTTAGGGTATGGGTTTTATTGTTTAGAGGTTATGGTTTAGGGTTAAGGGTATAGGGCCTAGGATTCAGGGTTCTAGGATCAATGTATAGGGTTTGGGTTTTCAGGTTAAGAGTTTATCATTTAGGGTTGAGGTTTTAGTTTTTATGGTAAATGGTTTTTGGTTTAGGGTTTAGGGTTTAGTGTGTAGTGTTAAGGGATTAGGGTTTACGGTTTAGGGTTTGGGATTTATTGTTTGGGGTTTTTATGCTTAGTTTTTAGTCCTTAATGTTTAGGGTCTGGCCTTGAGGGTTGAGAGTTTTGGGTTGACGGTATAGATTTAGGATTATAAGTAAAAGGGTTTAGGATTTATGGTTTAGGTTTTGGGTTTATGGTTTAGGATTTAGGGTTTATGGTTTTGGGTTTATGGTTTTGGGTTTATTGTTTAGGGGTTATGGTTTAGGGTTAAGGGTATAGAGTATAGGATTTAGGGTTTAGGATACCGTTTAAAACTTAGTGTCTAGGATTTTGGATTTTGATTCTAGAATTTAAAGTTGAGGGTTTAGGGGTTAGGGTGTTAGCCTAGTTGTTTAGTTTTTTTTGTTTAGGATTCTTTGTTTAATGTTTACTATTTGGGGTTCACGTTTAGGTTTTTAAGTATAGGTTTATGATTTATGGTTTAAGGATTAGGATTTAGAGTTTAAGGTTCACAGTCTAGAGCTTAGGATTCAGGGTTCTAGGATCAAAGTGTAGGGTTTTGTGTTTTAGGCTTAGTGTTTATCATTTATGGTTTAGGGTTTATGTTTTCTGTTTAAGGTTTAGGGTTTAGGATTTAGTGTGTATGGTTTATGGTTAATGGTTTAAGGTTAGGTTTTAGGTTTTAGGGTTTACTGTTGTTTAGGGTTTAGGGTGTAGCTTTTAGGGTTTTAGGGTTTAGGCTTTAAGGCTTGGGGTGTAGGGTTTAGGGTTTAGTGATTAATGTTTCAGTCTTAGAAATTAGTCTTTAAGGTGTAGGATTTTGGGTTTAAGGTATAGAGTTTAGGATTTGGGGTTTAGGGTTTATGATTTTGGGTTTTGGGTTAACGGCTTTGGGTGTAGGGTTTATGTTTTAGGGGTTACTGTTTAGGGTTTCGGTCTTAAGGTTTAGGCTTTAAGGTTTAGAGTTGAAGGTTTAGGGTTTAGGGATTAGGGATTAGGGTTTATAGTTTAGGGTTTGGGGTTTATTTTTTAGGCATTATAGTTTTAGGGTTTAGGTTTAGGGTTTAGGGATTGATGGTTTAAGGCTTAGTTTTTAGGGTTTAGGTTTAGAGTTAGTTATTAGAGTTTAGGGTTTAAGGTTTAAAGTTAGTTATTAGAGTTTAGGGTTTAAGGTTTATTTTTATGGTTTAAGGTTTGGGGTTTAGGGTTTAGAGGTTAGGGTTTAGGATTTAGTTGTTAGGGTTTGGGGTTTAGCATTTTGGGTTTTTGGGTTTAGGCTTTAAGGCTTAAGGTGTAGGATTTAGGATTTAGCGTTTAGGGTATAGGGTTTAAGGTTTGGGGTTTAGGGTTTTTGGGTTTACGGTTGTTTAGGGTGGTTTAGGTTGTTGCCTTGAGGGTTGAGTGTTTAGTGTTTAGGGTTTCAAGTTTGTGTTTTAGGGTTTATGTTTTGGGTTAAGGGTTTAGAAGTTAGTGTTCAAGATTAAGTGTTTATTTTCTAGGGTTTAATGTTTTGGGTTTAGGGTTTAGGATTTTGGGTTTTGGGTTTACGGCTTTGAGTGTAGGGTTTTATGGTTTAGGGGTTAATGTTTAGGGTTTCGTTCTTAAGGATTAGGGTTTATGGTTTAGGGTTGAAGGTTTAGGATTTAGTGTGTAGGGATTAGGGTTTATGGTTTAGGGTTTGGGGTATATTGTTTAGGGGTTATAGTTATTGGGATAAACGTTTAGGGTTTAGGTTTATTGTTTAGGGGTTTAGTTTTATGGTTTAAAGTTTGGGGTTTAGGCTTTAGAGGTTAGGGTTTAGGATTTAGGGTTTAGGGTTTTGGGTTAAGGGTGTACAGATTTAGGGTTTAGGGCTTAGTTTTTTCGGGTATAGGGTTTAGTTTTTGGGGTTTAGCGTTAGTTATTAGAGTTTATGGTTTAAGGTATAATGTTTAAGGTTTAAAGTTTGGTGTTTATTTTTATTTTTTAAGGTTTGGAGTTAAGTGTTTAGTGGTTAGGGTTTTTGGGTTTTTGGGTTTAGGCTTTAAGGCTTGGGGTGTAGGGTTTAGGGTTTAGTGATTAACGTTTCAGTCTTAGAAATTAGATTTTAATTTGTAGGATTTTTGGGTTAAGGTATAGGGTTTAGGATTTGGGTTTAGGGTTTTTGATTTTGGGTTTAGGGTTTACGGCTTTGGTGGTTGCGTTTGTGGTTGAGGGGTTAGTGTTTAGGGTTTCAGTCTTACGGTTTAGGCTTTATGGTTTAGAGTTGAAGGTTTAGGGTTTAGTGTTTATGGATTAGGGTTTACGGTTTAGGGTATGGGTTTTATTGTTTAGAGGTTATGGTTTAGGGTTAAGGGTATAGGGCCTAGGATTCAGGGTTCTAGGATCAATGTATAGGGTTTGGGTTTTCAGGTTAAGAGTTTATCATTTAGGGTTGAGGTTTTAGTTTTTTTGGTAAATGGTTTTTGGTTTAGGGTTTAGGGTTTAGTGTATAGTGTTAAGGGATTAGGGTTTACGGTTTAGGGTTTGGGATTTATTGTTTGGGGTTTTTATGCTTAGTTTTTAGTCCTTAATGTTTAGGGTCTGGCCTTGAGGGTTGAGAGTTTTGGGTTGACGGTATAGATTTAGGATTATAAGTAAAAGGGTTTAGGATTTATGGTTTAGGTTTTGGGTTTATGGTTTAGGATTTAGGGTTTATGGTTTTGGGTTTATGGTTTTGGGTTTATTGTTTAGGGGTTATGGTTTACGGTTAAGGGTATAGAGTATAGGATTTAGGGTTTAGGATACCGTTTAAAACTTAGTGTCTAGGATTTTGGATTTTGATTCTAGAATTTAAAGTTTAGGGTTTAGGGGTTAGGGTGTTAGCCTAATTGTTTAGTTTTTTTTGTTTAGGATTCTTTGTTTAATGTTTACTATTTGGGGTTCATGTTTAGGTTTTTAAGTATAGGTTTATGATTTATGGTTTAAGGATTAGGATTTAGAGTTTAAGGTTCACAGTCTAGAGCTTAGGATTCAGGGTTCTAGGATCAAAGTGTAGGGTTTTGGGTTTTAGGCGTAGTGTTTATCATTTATGGTTTAGGGTTTATGTTTTCTGTTTAAGGTTTAGGGTTTAGGATTTAGTGTGTATGGTTTATGGTTAATGGTTTAAGGTAAGGTTTTAGGTTTTAGGGTTTACTGTTGTTTAGGGTTTAGTGTGTAGCTTTTAGGGTTTTAGGGTTTAGGCTTTAAGGCTTGGGGTGTAGGGTTTAGGGTTTAGTGATTAATGTTTCAGTCTTAGAAATTAGTCTTTAAGGTGTAGGATTTTGGGTTTAAGGTATAGAGTTTAGGATTTGTGGTTTAGGGTTTATGATTTTGGGTTTTGGGTTAACGGCTTTGGGTGTAGGGTTTATGTTTTAGGGGTTACTGTTTAGGGGTTCGGTCTTATAGTTTTAGGGTTTAGGTTTAGGGTTTAGGGATTGATGTTTTAAGGCTTAGTTTTTAGGGTTTAGGTTTAGAGTTAGTTATTAGAGTTTAGGGTTTAAGGTTTAAAGTTAGTTATTAGAGTTTAGGGTTTAAGATTTATTTTTATGGTTTAAGGTTTGGGGTTTAGGGTTTAGAGGTTAGGGTTTAGGATTTAGTTGTTACGGTTTGGGGTTTAGCATTTTGGGTTTTTGGGTTTAGGCTTTAAGGCTTAAGGTGTAGGATTTAGGATTTAGCGTTTAGGGTATAGGGTTTAAGGTTTGGGGTTTAGGGTTTTTGGGTTTACGGTTGTTTAGGGTGGTTTAGGTTTTTGCCTTGAGGGTTGAGTGTTTAGTGTTTAGGGTTTCAAGTTTGTGTTTTAGGGTTTATGTTTTGGGTTAAGGGTTTAGAAGTTAGTGTTCAAGATTAAGTGTTTATTTTCTAGGGTTTAATGTTTTGGGTTAAGGGTTTAGGATTTTGGGTTTTGGGTTTACGGCTTTGGGTGTAGGGTTTTATGGTTTAGGGGTTAGTGTTTAGGGTTTCGTTCTTAAGGATTAGGGTTTATGGTTTAGGGTTGAAGGTTTAGGATTTAGTGTGTAGCGATTAGGGTTTATGGTTTAGGGTTTGGGGTATATTGTTTAGGGGTTATAGTTATTGGGATAAACGTTTAGGTTTTAGGTTTATTGTTTAGGGGTTTAGTTTTATGGTTTAAAGTTTGGGGTTTAGGCTTTAGAGGTTAGGGTTTAAGATTTAGGGTTTAGCTTTTAGGGTTTTAGGGTTTAGGCTTTAAGGCTTAAGGTGTAGGGTTTAGGGTTTAGGGTTTAGTATGTAGGGTTGAGGATTTATGGTTTCAGGTTTAGGGTTTGGTATGTAGGGTTTAGGATTTATGGTTTAGGGTCTGGGATTTGGAGTTTCCGGTATGGGTTTAGGGTTTTAGAGTTTAGGATTGACGGTTTAAAGTTTGGGATTTAAGGTTTTAGGGTTTACAGTTGTTTAGGTTGGTTTAGGGTTTTGCCTTGACGGTTGAGTGCTTAGTGTTTAGGGTTTAAAGTGTGTCCTTTAGGGTTTATGTTTTGGGTTTAGGGTTTAGAGTTTAGTGTTCAAGATTAAGTGTTTATTTTTTTTTGGGTTTAATATTTTGTGTTTAGGGTTTGGGGTTTAGGGATTAGGGTTTAAGTTTTAGGATTCAGGGTTGAGAGTTTAAAGTTTACGGTATGGGTTTAGGATTTAGCGTTTAGGGTATAGGGTTTAAGGTTTGGGGGTTTAGGGTTTTTGGGTTTACGGTTGTTTAGGGTGGTTTAGGTTTTTGCCTTGAGGGTTGAGTGTTTAGTGTTTAGGGTTCCAAGTTTGTGTTTTAGGGTTTATGTTTTGGGTTAAGGGTTTAGAAGTTAGTGTTCAAGATTAAGTGTTTATTTTCTAGGGTTTAATGTTTTGGGTTTAGGGTTTAGGATTTTGGGTTGAGGATTTTGGGTTTTGGGTTTACGGCTTTAGGTGTAGGGTTTTATGGTTTAGGGGTTAGTGTTTAGGGTTTCGTTCTTAAGGTTTAGGCTTTATGGTTTCGGGTTTAATATTTTGTGTTTAGGGTTTAGGGCTTAGTTTTTTCGGGTATAGGGTTTAGTTTTTGGGGTTTAGCGTTAGTTATTAGAGTTTATGGTTTAAGGTATAATGTTGAAGGTTTAAAGTTTGGGGTTTATTTTTATGGTTTAAGGTTTGGAGTTTAGTGTTTAGTGGTTAGGGTTTTAGGGTTTTAAGGTTTAGGCTTTAAGGCTTGGGGTGTAGGGTTAAGGGTTTAGTGATTAATGTTTCAGTCTTAGAAATTATATTTTAGGAATTATTGTTTTAGGGTTTAGGTTAAGGGTTTAGGGTTTAGATTTTAATTGTTCAAGATTAAGGGTTTAGGGTTTAGGATTTAGGGTTTAGGGTTTAGGGTTTAGGATTTAGGGTTTAGGATGTAGTGTTTAGGGTATTAGTCATAGGTTTTAGGCTTTAAGATTTAGGGTTGAAGGTTTAGGATTTAGTGTTTAGGGTTTATGGTTTAGGGTTTAGGGTTTGGGGTTTTATTGTTTAGGGGTTGTTGTTTTAGGGTTTAGGTTTAGGGTTTAGGGTTTAGATTTTAATTATTCAAGATTAAGGGTTTATTATTTAGGGTCTATTTTTGTGTGGGTTTAGGGTTTGAGGTTTAGGGCTTTGGATTTATGTTTTAGGGTTCAGGGCTTCGAGTTTAGGATTTAGAGTTTGGGTTTTAGGGTTTGGGTTTAATGTTCAGTGTTCAGGATAAAGTGATAATTTTTTGGGATAAACGTTTAGGGTTTAGGGGTTTAGGATTGTTAGGGTGCTTTAGTGTTTAGTGGTTTAGGTTTAGGGTTTAGGTTTAGATTTTAATAGTTCAAGATTAAGGGTTTATTATTTAGGGTCTATTTTCTTTTGTGTTTAGGGTTTGGGGTTTAGGGCTTTGGATTAATGCTTTAGGGTCCAGGGCTTTGAATTTAGGATTTAGAGTTTGGGTTTTAGGGTTTGGGTTTAATGTTCAATGTTGAGGATAAAGTGATAATTTTTTGGGATAAACATTTAGGGTTTAGGATTTTTAGGGTGGTTTAGGGTATAGGGGTTTAGGTTTAGGGTTTATGGTTTAGAATTTAGGATTTATAGTTTTGGGTTTTCGGTTAAGGGTTTAGGGATTGAGGTTTTAAGGCTTAATTTTTAAGGGTTTAGGTTTAGAGTTAGTTATTAGAGTTTAGGGTTTAAGGTTTAAAGTTTGGGTTTATTTTTATAGTTTAAGGTTTGGGGTTTAGGGTTTAGATGTTAGGGTTTAGGATTTAGTTGTTAGGGTTTAGGGTTTAGCATTTTGGGTTTTTGGGTTTAGGCTTTAAGACTTAAGGTGTAGGATTTAGGATTTAGCGTTTAGGGTATAGGATTTAAGGTTTGGGGTTTAGGGTTTTTGGGTTTACGGTTGTTTAGTGTGGTTTAGGTTTTTGCCTTGAGGGTTGAGTGTTTAGTGTTTAGGGTTTCAAGTTTGTGTTTTAGGGTTTATGTTTTGGGTTAAGGGTTTAGAAATTAGTGTTCAAGATTAAGTGTTTATTTTCTAGGGTTTAATGTTTTGCGTTTAGGGTTTAGGATTTTGGGTTTAGGATTTTGGGTTTTGGGTTTACGGCTTTGGGTGTAGGGTTTTATGGTTTAAGGGTTAGTGTTTAGGGTTTCGTTCTTAAGGTTTAGGCATTAAGGTTTAGGGTTGAAGGTTTAGGATTTAGTGTGTAGGGATTAGGGTTTATGGTTTAGGGTTTGGGGTTTATTGTTTAGGGGTTATAGTTATTGGGATACACATTTAGGGTTTAGGTGTTTAGGATTGTTAAGGTGCTTTAGGGTTTAGTGGTTTAGGTTTAGTGTTTAGGGGTATATTTTTATGGTTTAAGGTTTGGGGTTTAGGGTTTAGAGGTTAGGGTTTAAGAGTTAGGGTTTAGCTTTTAGGGTTTTAGGGTTTAGGCTTTAAGGCTTAAAGTGTAGGGTTTAGGGTTTAGGGTTTAGGGTTTAGTGTGTAGGGTTGAGTTTTTATGGTTTAGGGTTTAGGGTTTGGTATTTAGGGTTTAGGATTTATGGTTTAGGGTTTGGGATTTCAAGTTTCCGGTATGGGCTTAGGGTTTTAGAGTTTAGGATTGAGGGTTTAAAGTTTGGGGTTTAGGGTTTTAGGGTTTACGGTTGTTTAGGTTTGTTTAGGGTTCTGCCTTGACGGTTGAGTGTTTAGTGTTTAGGGTTTAAAGTGTGTGTTTTAGGGTTTATGTTTTGGGTTTAGGTTTTAGAGTTTAGAGTTTAGTGTTCAAGATTAAGTGTTTATTTTTTTTGGGTTTAATATTTTGGGTTTAGGGCTTAGGGTTTAAGTTTAAGGGTTTCGGGTATAGGGCTTAGGGTTTAAGGGTTAGGGTTCAGGGATTAGAGGTTAGGGTTTAGAGTTTGGGGTTTCGGATTTAGAGGTTAGCATTTAGTTATTAGAGTTTAGGGTTTAGGGCTTAGTTTTAGTGTTTATGGTATAGGATTTAGTTTTTGGGGTTTAGCGTTTAGTTATTAGAGTTTAGGGTTTAGGGTATAATGTTTAAGGTTTAAAGTTTGGGGTTTATTATTGATGGTTTAAGATTTTGGTTTTAGGGTTAAAGGTTTAGAGTATTGGGGTTTAGGTATTAGGGTTTAGGGTTTAGGTGTTGGTTTTTAAGGTTTATTGTTGTTAAGAGCATTTTAGGATTTATGGTTTAGGTTTTAGTTTTTAGTCCTTAAGGTTTAGGGTTTGGACTTCAGAGTTGAGAGTTTAGAGTTTACGGTATGGGTTTAGGATTTAGTGTTTAGGGTTGAGGGTTTAAGGTTTGGGGTTTAGGGTTTTAGGGTGTTCGGTTGTTTAGGGTGGTTTAGGGTTTGGCCTTGAGGATTGAGTGTTTATTTTTTAGGGTGTAAAGTTTGTGTTTTCAGGTTTATGTTTTTTGTTTAGGCTTTAGAGTTTAGTGTTCAAGATTAAGTGTTTATTTTTTAGGGTTTAATGTTTTGGGTGTAGGGTTTGGGGTTTAGGGCTTAGGGTTTAAGTTTTAGGGTTCAGGGATTAGAGGTTAGGGTTTTGAGTTTGGGGTATTGGATTTAGGGGTTAGAGTTTAATGTTCAGGATTAAGAGTTTATTTTTTGGAATCAACGTTTTGGGTTTAGGGTTTAGGGTTTTGGGCTTAGTTTTAGGGTTTATGGTATAGGATTTAGTTTTTGGGGTTTAGCGTTTAGTTATTAGAGTTTAGGGTTTAGGGTATTACGTTTAAGGTTTAATGTTTGGGGTTTATTATTTATGGTTTAAGATTTAGGGTTTAGGGTTTAGGGGTTAGTGTTTAGGGTTTAGGGTTTAGGGGTTAGTGTTTAGGGTTTAGGGTTTTGGATTTAGTTTTAGTGTTTATAGTATAGGATTTAGTTTTTGGGGTTTAGCGTTTAGTTAATAGAGTTTAGGGTTTAGGGTATTACGTTTAAGGTTTAATGTTTGCGGTTTATTATTTATGGTTTAAGATTTTGGTTTTAGGGTTTCGGACTTAGGTTTTAGGCTTTAAGGTTTAGGGTTGAATGTTTTGGATTTAGTGTTTAGGGATTAGGGTTTATAGTTTAGTTTTTGGGGTTTAGCATTAGTTATTAGAGTTTATGGTTTAAGGTATAATGTTTAAGGTTTAAAGTTTGGGGTTTATTTTTGTGGTTTAAGGTTTGGAGTTTAGTGTTTAGTGGTTAGGGTTTTAGGGTTTTAGGGTTTAGGCTGTAAGGCTTGGGGTGTAGGGTTTAGGGTTTAGTGATTAATGTTTCAGTCTTAGAATTTAGAGTTTAGAGTTTAGAGTTTAGGTATTAGCATTGAGGGTTTAGGGCTTAGCTTTTAGGGTTTATGGTCTAGGATTTAGTTTTTGGGGTTTAGCCCTTTAGTTATTCGATTTTAAGGTTTAGGGTATAACGTTTGAGGTTTAAAGTGTGGGGTTTATTATTTATGGTTTAAGATTTTGGGTTTAGGATTTAGGGTTTAAGATTTTAGGATTTAGGATTTAGGGTTTAGGGGTTTAGGTTTGTGTAGGGTGGTTTTTGGTTTAGTGGTTTAGGTTTAGGGTTTAAGGTTTAGGATTTAGGGTTATGGGTTTTGGCTTAAGGGTTTGGGGATTGACGGTTTAGAATTAGTTATTAGAGTTTAGGGTTTAGTGTTTAGAGTTAGTTATTAGAGTTTAGGGTTTAAGGTTTAAAGTTTGGGGTTTATTTTGATGGTGTAAGGTTTAGGGGTTAGTGTTTAGGGTTTCGTTCTTAAGGTTTTAGCTTTAAGGTTTAGGGTTGAAGGTGTAGGATTTAGTGTTTAGGGATTTGGGTTTATGGTTTAGGGTTCGGGGTATATTGTTTAGGGGTTATAATTATTGGGATTAACATTTAGGGTTTAGGGGTTTAGGATTGTTAAGGTGCTTTAGGGTTTAGTGGTTTAGGTTTAGTGTTTAGGGGTTTATTTTTATGGTTTAAGGTTTGGAGTTTAGGGTTTAGAGGTTAGGGTTTAAGATTTAGGGTTTAGCTTTTAGGGTTTTAGGGTTTAGGATTTAGGGGTTAGCGTTTAGTTATTAGAGTTTAGGGTTTAGGACTTAGTTTTAGGGTTTATGGTATAGGATTTAGTTTTTCGTGTTTAGCGTTTAGTTATTAGAGTTTAGGGTTTAGGGTATAATGTTTAAGGTTTAAAGTTTGGGGTTTATTATTGATGGTTTAAGATTTTGGGTTTAGGGTTAACGGTTTAGGGTATCCGGGTTTAGGGCTTAGTTTTTATGGTTTATGGTTGTTAAGAGCATTTTAGGATTTATGGTTTAGGTTTTAGTTTTTAGTCCTTAAGGTTTAGGGTTTGGACTTCAGGGTTGAGAGTTTAGAGTTTACTGTATAGGTTTAGGATTTAGCGTTTAGGGTTGAGGGTTTAAGGTTTGGGGTTTAGGGTTTTAGAGTTTACGGTTTTTAAGGGTGGCTTAGGGTTTGGCCTTGAAGATTGAGTGTTTAGTGTTTAGGGTTTAAAGTTAGTGTTTTTTTCGGGTTTATGTTTTTGGTTTAGGGTTAAGAGTTTAGTGTTCATAATTAACTGTTTATTTTTTTGGGTTTAATGTTTTGGGTATAGGGTTTGGAGTTTAGGGCTTATGGTTTAAGTTTTAGGGTTCAGGGATTAGAGGTTAGGGTTTAGAGTTTGGGGTTTAGGATTTACGGGTTATAGTTTAATGTTCAGGGTTAAGAGTTTATTTTTTGGGATCAACGTTTTGGGTTTAGGGTTTTGGGCTTAGTTTTAGTGTTTATGGTATTGGATTTAGTTTTTGGGGTTTAGCGTTTAGTTATTAGAGTTTAGGGATTAGGTTATTACGTTAGGATTTAGGGGTTAGAGTTTAATGTTCATGGTTAAGAGTTTATTTTTTGGGATCAACGTTTTGGGTTTTGGGTTTAGTGTTTTGGGCTTAGTTTTAGTGTTTATGGTATTGGATTTAGTTTTTTGGGTTTAGCGTTTAGTTATTAGAGTTTAGGGTTTAGGGTATTATGTTTAAGGTTTAATGTTTGGGGTTTATTATTTATGGTTTTAGATTTAGGGTTGAGGGTTGAGGGTTTAATGTTTGGGGTTTAGGGTTTTAGAGTTTACGGTTTTTAAGGGTGGCTTAGGGTTTGGCCTTGAAGATTGAGTGTTTAGTGTTTAGGGTTTAAAGTTAGTGTTTTTTTCGGGTTTATGTTTTTGGTTTAGGGTTAAGAGTCTAGGATTTTGGATTTTGATTTTAGAATTTAAAGTTGAGGGTTTAGGGATTAGGGTGTTAGCCTAATTGTTTAGTGTTTTTTGTTTAGGATTCTTGGTTTAATGTTTACTATTTGGGGTTATGTTTAGGTTTTTAAGTATAGGGTTTAGGGTTTAGGGTTTAGTGATTAATGTTTCAGTTTTAGAAATTAGTCTTTAAGGTGAAGGATTTTTTGTTCAAGGTATAGAGTTTAGGATTTATTGTTTAGGGATTAGGGTTTATGGTTTAGGGTTTCGGGTATATTGTTAAGGGGTTATAGTTATTGGGATAAACGTTTAGGGTTTAGGGGTTTAGGATTGTTAAGGTGCTTTAGGGTTTAGGATTTAGGGTTTTGGGTTTATTGTTTAGGGGTTATGGTTTAGGGTTAAGTGTATAGAGTATAGGATTTAGGGTTTAGTATACCATTTAAAACTTAGGGTCTAGGATTTTGGATTTTGATTTTAGAATTTAAAATTGAGGGTTTAGGGATTAGGGTGTTAGCCTAATTGTTTAGTGTTTTTTGTTTAGGATTCTTGGTTTAATGTTTACTATTTGGGGTTTACGTTTAGGTTTTTAAGTATAGGGTTTAGGGTTTAGGGTTTAGTGATTAATGTTTCAGTTTTAGAAATTAGTCTTTAAGGTGTAGGATTTTTGGTTTAAGGTATAGAGTTTAGGATTTAGTGTTTAGGGGTTTATTTTTATGGTTTAAGGTTTAGGGTTTAGGGTTTAGAGGTTAGGGTTTAAGATTTAGGGTTTAGCTTTTCGGGTTTTATGGTTTAGGCTTTAAGGCTTAAGTTGTAGAGTTTAGGGTTTAGGGTTTATGGTTTAGTATGTAGGGTTGAGGATTTATGGTTTAGGGTTTAGGGTTTGGTATGTAGGGTTTAGGATTATGGTTTAGGGTTTAGGATTTGGAGTTTCTGGTATGGGTTTAGGGTTTTAGAGTTTAGGATTGAGGGTTTAAAGTTTGAGGTTTAAGGTTTTAGGGTATACGGTTGTTTAGGTTGGTTTAGGGTTTTGCCTTGGCGGTTGAGTGTTTAGTGGTTAGGGTTTAAAGTGTGTGTTTTAGGGTTTAAAGTTTAGTGTTCAAGATTAAGTGTTAATTTTATTGGGTTTAATATTTTGGGTTTAGGGTTTTGGGTTTAGGGCTTAGGGTTTAAGTTTTAGGGTTTGGGTTTTAGGGATTAGGGTTTAAGTTTTAGGGTTCAGGGATTAGAGGTTAGGGTTTAGAGTTTGGGGTTTAGGATTTAGGGGTTAGCATCTAGTTATTAGAGTTTAGGGTTTAGGGCTTAGTTTTAGGGTTTATGGTATAGGATTTAGTGTTTGGGGTTTAGCGTGTAGTTATTAGAGTTTAGGGTTTAGGGTATAATGTTTAAGGTTTAAAGTTTGGGGTTTAATATTGATGGTTTAAGATTTTGGGTTTAGGGTTAACGGTTTAGGGTATTGGGGTTTAGGTATTAGGGTTTGTGGTTTAGGGCTTAGGGTTTAAGTTTTAGGGTTCAGGAATTAGAGGTTAGGGTTTAGAGTTTGGGGTTTAGGATTTAGGGGTTAGTGTTTAATGTTCAGGGATTAGAGGTTAGGGTTTATGGTATAGGATTTAGTTTTTGGGGTTGAGCATTTAGTTAATAGAGTTTAGGGTTTAGGGTATTACGTTTAAGGTTTAATGTTTGGGGTTTATTATTTATGGTTTTAGTTTTTGGTTTTAGGGTTTCAGTCTTAGGTTTTAGGCTTTAAGGTTTAGGGTTGAAGGTCTTGGATTTAGTGTTTAGGGATTAGGGTTTATAGTTTAGGGTTTGGGGTTTATTGTTTGGATGTTGTAGTTTCAGGGTTTCGGTTGAGGGTTTAGGGTCTAGGGTTTAGATTTTTATTATTCAAGATTAAGGGTTTATTATTTAGGGTCTATTTTGTTTTGGGTTTAAGGTTTGAGGTTTAGGACTTTGGATTTATGGTTTAGGTTTCAGGGATTAGAGTTTAGTATTTAGAGTTTGGGTTTTAGGGTTTGGGTTTAATGTTCAATGTTCAGGATAAAGGGATAATTTTTTGGGTTAAACGTTTTGGGTTTAGGGGTTTAGGGTTGTTTAGGGTTGTTTAGGTTTTAGTTGTTTAGGTTTAGGGTTTAGGGTTTAGGATTTAGGGTTTAGGGTTTTGGGTTAAGGGTGTACAGATTTAGGGTTTAGGGCTTAGTTTTTTCGGGTATAGGGTTTAGTTTTTGGGGTTTAGCGTTAGTTATTAGAGTTTATGGTTTAAGGTATAATGTTTAAGGTTTAAAGTTTGGTGTTTATTTTTATTTTTTAAGGTTTGGAGTTAAGTGTTTAGTGGTTAGGGTTTTTGGGTTTTTGGGTTTAGGCTTTAAGGCTTGGGGTGTAGGGTTTAGGGTTTAGTGATTAACGTTTCAGTCTTAGAAATTAGTTTTTAATTTGTAGGATTTTTGGGTTAAGGTATAGGGTTTAGGATTTGGGTTTAGGGTTTTTGATTTTGGGTTTAGGGTTTACGGCTTTGGTGGTTGCGTTTGTGGTTGAGGGGTTAGTGTTTAGGGTTTCAGTCTTACGGTTTAGGCTTTATGGTTTAGAGTTGAAGGTTTAGGGTTTAGTGTTTATGGATTAGGGTTTACGGTTTAGGGTATGGGTTTTATTGTTTAGAGGTTATGGTTTAGGGTTAAGGGTATAGGGCCTAGGATTCAGGGTTCTAGGATCAATGTATAGGGTTTGGGTTTTCAGGTTAAGAGTTTATCATTTAGGGTTGAGGTTTTAGTTTTTATGGTAAATGGTTTTTGGTTTAGGGTTTAGGGTTTAGTGTGTAGTGTTAAGGGATTAGGGTTTACGGTTTAGGGTTTGGGATTTATTGTTTGGGGTTTTTATGCTTAGTTTTTAGTCCTTAATGTTTAGGGTCTGGCCTTGAGGGTTGAGAGTTTTGGGTTGACGGTATAGATTTAGGATTATAAGTAAAAGGGTTCAGGATTTATGGTTTAGGTTTTGGGTTTATGGTTTAGGATTTAGGGTTTATGGTTTTGGGTTTATGGTTTTGGGTTTATTGTTTAGGGGTTATGGTTTAGGGTTAAGGGTATAGAGTATAGGATTTAGGGTTTAGGATACCGTTTAAAACTTAGTGTCTAGGATTTTGGATTTTGATTCTAGAATTTAAAGTTGAGGGTTTAGGGGTTAGGGTGTTAGCCTAATTGTTTAGTTTTTTTTGTTTAGGATTCTTTGTTTAATGTTTACTATTTGGGGTTCACGTTTAGGTTTTTAAGTATAGGTTTATGATTTATGGTTTAAGGATTAGGATTTAGAGTTTAAGGTTCACAGTCTAGAGCTTAGGATTCAGGGTTCTAGGATCAAAGTGTAGGGTTTTGGGTTTTAGGCTTAGTGTTTATCATTTATGGTTTAGGGTTTATGTTTTCTGTTTAAGGTTTAGGGTTTAGGATTTAGTGTGTATGGTTTATGGTTAATGGTTTAAGGTTAGGTTTTAGGTTTTAGGGTTTATTGTTGTTTAGGGTTTAGGGTGTAGCTTTTAGGGTTTTAGGGTTTAGGCTTTAAGGCTTGGGGTGTAGGGTTTAGGGTTTAGTGATTAATGTTTCAGTCTTAGAAATTAGTCTTTAAGGTGTAGGATTTTGGGTTTAAGGTATAGAGTTTAGGATTTGGGGTTTAGGGTTTATGATTTTGGGTTTTGGGTTAACGGATTTGGGTGTAGGGTTTATGTTTTAGCTGTTACTGTTTAGGGTTTCGGTCTTAAGGTTTAGGCTTTAAGGTTTAGAGTTGAAGGTTTAGGGTTTAGGGATTAGGGATTAGGGTTTATAGTTTAGGGTTTGGGGTTTATTTTTTAGGCATTATAGTTTTAGGGTTTAGGTTTAGGGTTTAGGGATTGATGTTTTAAGGCTTAGTTTTTAGGGTTTAGGTTTAGAGTTAGTTATTAGAGTTTAGGGTTTAAGGTTTAAAGTTAGTTATTAGAGTTTAGGGTTTAAGGTTTATTTTTATGGTTTAAGGTTTGGGGTTTAGGGTTTAGAGGTTAGGGTTTAGGATTTAGTTGTTAGGGTTTGGGGTTTAGCATTTTGGGTTTTTGGGTTTAGGCTTTAAGGCTTAAGGTGTAGGTTTTTGAGCATTTAGTTAATAGAGTTTAGGGTTTAGGGTATTACGTTTAAGGTTTAATGTTTGGGGTTTATTATTTATGGTTTTAGTTTTTGGTTTTAGGGTTTCGGTCTTAGGTTTTAGGCTTTAAAGTTTAGGGTTGAAGGTTTTGGATTTAGTGTTTAGGGATTAGGGTTTATAGTTTAGGGTTTGGGGTTTATTGTTTAGGTGTTGTAGTTTTAGGGTTTCGGTTGAGGGTTTAGGGTTTAGGGTTTAGATTTTTATTATTCAAGATTAAGGGTTTATTATTTAGGGTCTATTTTGTTTTGGGTTTAAGGTTTGAGGTTTAGGACTTTGGATTTATGGTTTAGGTTTCAGGGATTAGAGTTTAGTATTTGGAGTTTGGGTTTTAGGGTTTGGGTTTAATGTTCAATGTTCAGGACAAAGCTATAATTTTTTGGGATAAACGTTTTGGGTTTAGGGGTTTAGGGTTGTTTAGGGTTGTTTAGGTTTTAGTTGTTTAGGTTTAGGGTTTAGGGTTTAGGATTTAGGGTTTTGGGTTTTGGGTTAAGGGTGTACGGATTTAGGGTTTAGGGCTTAGTTTTTTTGGGTATAGGGTTTAGTTTTTGGGGTTTAGCGTTAGTTATTAGAGTTTATGGTTTAAGGTATAATGTTTAAGGTTTAAAGTTTGGTGTTTATTTTTATGGTTTAAGGTTTGGAGTTAAGTGTTTAGTGGTTAGGGTTTTTGGGTTTTTGGGTTTAGGCTTTAAGGCTTGGGGTGTAGGGTTTAGGGTTTAGTGATTAACGTTTCAGTCTTAGAAATTAGTTTTTAATTTGTAGGAATTTTGGGTTAAGGTATAGGGTTAAGTATTTGGGTTTAGGGTTTTTGATTTTGGGTTTAGGGTTTACGGCTTTGGTGGTTGCGTTCGTGGTTGAGGGGTTAGTGTTTAGGGTTTCAGTCTTACGGTTTAGGCCTTATGGTTTAGAGTTGAAGGTTTAGGGTTTAGGGTTTTAGAGTTTAGGATTGACGGTTTAAAGTTTGGGATTTAAGGTTTTAGGGTTTATAGTTGTTTAGGTTGGTTTAGGGTTTTGCCTTGACGGTTGAGTGCTTAGTGTTTAGGGTTTAAAGTGTGTGCTTTAGGGTTTATGTTTTGGGTTTAGGGTTTAGAGTTTAGTGTTCAAGATTAAGTGTTTATTTTTTTTTGGGTTTAATATTTTGTGTTTAGGGTTTGGGGTTTAGGGCTTAGGGTTTAAGTTTTAGGATTCAGGGTTGAGAGTTTAAAGTTTACGGTATGGGTTTAGGATTTAGTGTTTAGGGTATAGGGTTTAAGGTTTGGGGGTTTAGGGTTTTTGGGTTTACGGTTGTTTAGGGTGGTTTAGGTTTTTGCCTTGAGGGTTGAGTGTTTAGTGTTTAGGGTTCCAAGTTTGTGTTTTAGGGTTTATGTTTTGGGTTAAGGGTTTAGAAGTTAGTGTTCAAGATTAAGTGTTTATTTTCTAGGGTTTAATGTTTTGGGTTTAGGGTTTAGGATTTTGGGTTTAGGATTTTGGGTTTTGGGTTTACGGCTTTAGGTGTAGGGTTTTATGGTTTAGGGGTTAGTGTTTAGGGTTTCGTTCTTAAGGTTTAGGCTTTATGGTTTCGGGTTTAATATTTAGTGTTTAGGGTTTAGGGCTTAGTTTTTTCGGGTATAGGGTTTAGTTTTTGGGGTTTGGCGTTAGTTATTAGAGTTTATGGTTTAAGGTATAATGTTTAAGGTTTAAAGTTTGGGGTTTAGTGGTTAGGGTTTTAGGGTTTTAGGGTTTAGGCTTTAAGGCTTGGGTGTAGGGTTAAGGGTTTAGTGATTAATGTTTCAGTCTTAGAAATTATATTTTAGGAATTATTGTTTTAGGGTTTAGGTTAAGGGTTTAGGGTTTAGATTTTAATTGTTCAAGATTAAGGGTTTAGGGTTTAGGATTTAGGTTTCATGGCCTAGGGCTTAGGATTCAGGGTTCTAGGATCAATGTGTAGAGTTTTTGTTTTTAAGATAAGAGTTTATCATTTAGGGTTAAGATTTTAGTTTCTAGGGTTAATAGTTTTTGGTTTAGAGTTTATGGTTTAAGGTTTAGTTTTTTGTCCTTAAGGTTTAGGGTTTTGCCTTGAGGGTTAAGGGTTTAGGTTTTACGGTATGGGTTTAGGATTTAGCATTTAGGGTTGAGGGTTTAAGGTTTGGAGTTTAGGGTTTTTGGGTTTACGGTTGTTTAGGGTGTTTAGGGTTTGGCATTGAGGGTTGAAGGTTTAGGATTTAGTGTTTAGGGATTAGGGTTTATGGTTTAGGGTTTAAAGTTTATTTTTTAGGAGTTATTGTTTTAGGGTTTAGGTTTAGGGTTTAGGGTTTAGATTTTAATTGATCAAGATTAAGGGTTTAGGGTTTAGGATTTAGGGTTTAGGGTTTAGGGTTTAGAATTTAGGGTTTAGGGTTTAGGATGTAGTGTTTAGGGTATTAGTCATAGGTTTTAGGCTTTAAGATTTAGGGTTGAAGGTTTAGGATTTAGTGTTTAGGGATTAGGGTTTATGGTTTAGGGTTTGGGGTTTATTGTTTAGGGGTTGTTGTTTTAGGGTTTAGGTTTAGGGTTTAGGGTTTAGATTTTCATTATTCAAGATTAAGGGTTTATTATTTAGGGTCTATTTTTGTTTGGGTTTAGGGTTTGAGGTTTAGGGCTTTGGATTTATGTTTTAGGGTTCAGGGCTTCGAGTTTAGGATTTAGAGTTTGGGTTTTAGGGTTTGGGTTTAATGTTAAGTGTTCAGGATAAAGGGATAATTTTTTGGGATAAACGATTAGGGTTTAGGGGTTTAGGATTGTTAGGGTGCTTTAGTTTTTAGTGGTTTAGGTTTAGGGTTTAGGTTTAGATTTTAATAGTTCAAGATTAAGGGTTTATTATTTAGGGTCTATTTTCTTTTGTGTTTAGGGTTTGGGGTTTAGGGCTTTGGATTAATGTTTTAGGGTCCAGGGCTTTGAATTTAGGATTTAGAGTTTGGGTTTTAGGGTTTAGGTTTAATGTTCAATGTTGAGGATAAAGTGATAATTTTTTGGGATAAACATTTAGGGTTTAGGATTTTTTAGGGTGGTTTAGGTTTAGGGTTTATTGCTTAGAATTTAGGATATATAGTTTCTGGTTTTCGGTTAAGGGTTTAGGGATTGAGGTTTTAAGGCTTAATTTTTAAGGGTTTAGGTTTAGAGTTAGTTATTAGAGTTTAGGGTTTAAGGTTTAAAGTTTGGGTTTATTTTTATGGTTTAAGGTTTGGGGTTTAGGGTTTAGATGTTAGGGTTTAGGATTTAGTTGTTAGGGTTTAGGGTTTAGCATTTTGGGTTTTTGGGTTTAGGCTTTAAGCCTTAAGGTGTAGGATTTAGGATTTAGCGTTTTGCGTATAGGATTTAAGGTTTGGGGTTTAGGGTTTTTGGGTTTACGGTTGTTTAGGGTGGTTTAGGTTTTTGCCTTGAGGGTTGAGTGTTTAGTGTTTAGGGTTTAAAGTGTGTGTTTTAGGGTTTATGTTTTGGGTTTAGGGTTTAGAGTTTAGTGTTCAAGATTAAGTGTTTATTTTTTTTGGGTTTAATATTTTGGGTTTAGGGATTGAGGTTTTAAGGCTTAATTTTTAAGGGTTTAGGTTTAGAGTTAGTTATTAGAGTTTAGGGTTTAAGGTTTAAAGTTTGGGTTTATTTTTATGGTTTAAGGTTTGGGGTTTAGGGTTTAGATGTTAGGGTTTAGGATTTAGTTGTTAGGGTTTAGGGTTTAGCATTTTGGGTTTTTGGGTTTAGGCTTTAAGGCTTAAGGTGTAGGATTTAGGATTTAGCGTTTAGGGTATAGGATTTAAGGTTTGGGGTTTAAGGTTTTTGGGTTTACGGTTGTTTAGGGTGGTTTAGGTTTTTGCCTTGAGGGTTGAGTGTTTAGTGTTTAGGGTTTCAAGTTTGTGTTTTAGGGTTGATGTTTTGGGTTAAGGGTTTAGAAATTAGTGTTCAAGATTAAGTGTTTATTTTCTAGGGTTTAATGTTTTGCGTTTAGGGTTTAGGATTTTGGGTTTAGGATTTTGGGTTTAGGATTTTGGGTTTTGGGTTTACGGCTTTGGGTGTAGGGTTTAATGGTTTAGGGGTTAGTGTTTAGGGTTTCGTTCTTAAGGTTTAGGCATTAAGGTTTAGGGTTGAAGGTTTAGGATTTAGTGTGTAGGGATTAGGGTTTATGGTTTAGGGTTTGGGGTATATTGTTTAGGGGTTATAGTTATTGGGATACACATTTAGGGTTTAGGTGTTTAGGATTGTTAAGGTGCTTTAGGGTTTAGTGGTTTAGGTTTAGTGTTTAGGGGTATACTTTTATGGTTTAAGGTTTGGGGTTTAGGGTTTAGAGGTTAGGGTTTAAGAGTGAGGGTTTAGCTTTTAGGGTTTTAGGGTTTAGGCTTTAAGGCTGAAAGTGTAGGGTTTAGGGTTTAGGGTTTAGGGTTTAGTGTGTAGGGTTGAGTTTTTATGGTTTAGGGTTTAGGGTTTGGTATGTAGGGTTTAGGATTTATGGTTTAGGGTTTGGGATTTGGAGTTTCCGGTATGGGCTTAGGGTTTTAGAGTTTAGGATTGAGGGTTTAAAGTTTGGGGTTTAGGGTTTTAGGGTTTACGGTTGTTTAGGTTGGTTTAGGGTTTTGCCTTGACGGTTGAGTGTTTAGTGTTTAGGGTTTAAAGTGTGTGTTTTAGGGTTTATGTTTTGGGTTTAGGGTTTAGAGTTTAGTGTTCAAGATTAAGTGTTTCTTTTTTTTGGGTTTAATATTTTGGGTTTAGGGCTTAGGGTTTCAGGGATTAGAGGTTAGGGTTTAGAGTTTGGGGTTTCGGATTTAGAGGTTAGCGTTTAGTTATTAGAGTTTAGGGTTTAGGGCTTAGTTTTAGGGTTTATGGTATAGGATTTAGTTTTTGGGGTTTGGCGTTTAGTTATTAGAGTTTAGGGTTTAGGGTATAATGTTTAAGGTTTAAAGTTTGGGGTTTATTATTGATGGTTTAAGATTTTGTTTTTAGGGTTAAAGGTTTAGAGTATTGGGGTTTAGGTATTAGGGTTTAGGGTTTAGGTGTTGGTTTTTAAGGTTTATTGTTGTTAAGAGCATTTTAGGATTTATGGTTTAGGTTTTAGTTTTTAGTCCTTAAGGTTTAGGGTTTGGACTTCAGGGTTGAGAGTTTAGAGTTTACGGTATGGGTTTAGGATTTAGTGTTTAGGGTTGAGGGTTTAAGGTTTGGGGTTTAGGGTTTTAGGGTGTTCGGTTGTTTAGGGTGGTTTAGGGTTTGGCCTTGAGGATTGAGTGTTTATTTTTTAGGGTGTAAAGTTTGTGTTTTCAGGTTTATGTTTTTTGTTTAGGCTTTAGAGTTTAGTGTTCAAGATTAAGTGTTTATTTTTTAGGGTTTAATGTTTTGGGTGTAGGGTTTGGGGTTTAGGGCTTAGGGTTTAAGTTTTAGGGTTCAGGGATTAGAGGTTAGGGTTTTGAGTTTGGGGTATTGGATTTAGGGGTTAGAGTTTAATGTTCAGAATTAAGAGTTTATTTTTTGGAATCAACGTTTTGGGTTTAGGGTTTAGGGTTTTGGGCTTAGTTTTAGGGTTTATGGTATATGATTTAGTTTTTGGGGTTTAGCGTTTAGTTATTAGAGTTTAGGGTTTAGGGTATTACGTTTAAGGTTTAATGTTTGGGGTTTATTATTTATGGTTTAAGATTTAGGGTTTAGGGTTTAGGGGTTAGTGTTTAGGGTTTAGGGGTTAGTGTTTAGGGTTTAGGGTTTTGGGTTTAGTTTTAGTGTTTATAGTATAGGATTTAGTTTTTGGGGTTTAGCGTTTAGTTAATAGAGTTTAGGGTTTAGGGTATTACGTTTAAGGTTTAATGTTTGGGGTTTATTATTTATGGTTTAAGATTTTGGTTTTAGGGTTTCGGACTTAGGTTTTAGGCTTTAAGGTTTAGGGTTGAATGTTTTGGATTTAGTGTTTAGGGATTAGGGTTTATAGTTTAGGGTTTGGGGTTTATTGTTTAGGTGTTATAGTTTTAGGGTTTAGGTTTAGGGTTTAGGGTTTAGATTTTAATTGTTCAAGATTAAGGGTTTATTATTTAGGGTCTATTTTGTATTGGGTTTAGGGTTTGAGGTTTAGGTCTTTGGATTTATGTTTTAGGTTTCAGGGATTAGAGTTTAGTATTTAGAGTTTGGGTTTTAGGGTTTGGGTTTAATGTTCAATGTTCAGGATAAAGGGATAATTTTTTGGGATAATTGTTTAGGGTTTAGGGGTTTAGGGTTGTTTAGGGTGGTTTAGGTTTTAGTTGTTTAGCTTTAGGGTTTAGGGTTTAGGATTTAGGGTTTTGGGTTTTGGGTTAAGGGTTTAGAGATTTAGGGTTTAGGGCTTAGTTTTTTAGGGTATAGGGTATAGGGTATAGGGTTTAGTTTTTGGGGTTTAGCATTAGTTATTAGAGTTTATGGTTTAAGGTATAATGTTTAAGGTTTAAAGTTTGGGGTTTATTTTTGTGGTTTAAGGTTTTGAGTTTTGGAGTTTAGTGTTTAGTGGTTAGGGTTTTAGGGTTTTAGGGTTTAGGCTTTAAGGCTTGGGGTGTAGGGTTTAGGGTTTAGTGATTAACGTTTCAGTCTTAGAAATTAGTTTTTAATTTGTAGGATTTTTGGGTTAAGGTATAGGGTTTAGGATTTGGGTTTAGGGTTTTTGATTTTGGGTTTAGGTTTACGGCTTTGGTGGTTGCGTTTGTGGTTGAGGGGTTAGTGTTTAGGGTTTCAGTCTTACGGTTTAGGCTTTATGGTTTAGAGTTGAAGGTTTAGGGTTTAGTGTTTATGGATTAGGGTTTACGGTTTAGGGTATGGGTTTTATTGTTTAGAGGTTATGGTTAGGGTTAAGGGCATAGGGCCTAGGATTCAGGGTTCTAGGATCAATGTATAGGGTTTGGGTTTTCAGGTTAAGAGTTTATTATTTAGGGTTGAGGTTTTAGTTTTTATGGTAAATGGTTTTTAGTTTAGGGTTTAGGGTTTAGTGTGTAGTGTTAAGGGATTAGGGTTTACGGTTTAGGGTTTGGGATTTATTGTTTGGGGTTTTTATGCTTAGTTTTTAGTCCTTAATGTTTAGGGTCTGGCCTTGAGGGTTGAGAGTTTTGGGTTGACGGTATAGATTTAGGATTATAAGTAAAAGGGTTTAGGATTTATGGTTTAGGTTTTGGGTTTATGGTTTAGGATTTAGGGTTTATGGTTTTGGGTTTATGGTTTTGGGTTTATTGTTTTGGGGTTATGGTTTAGGGTTAAGGGTATAGAGTATAGGATTTAGGGTTTAGGATACCGTTTAAAACTTAGGGTCTAGGATTTTGGATTTGGATTCTAGAATTTAAAGTTGAGGGTTTAGGGGTTAGGGTGTTAGCCTAATTGTTTAGTTTTTTTTGTTTAGGATTCTTTGTTTAATGTTTACTATTTGGGGTTCACGTTTAGGTTTTTAAGTATAGGTTTATGATTTATGGTTTAAGGATTAGGATTTAGAGTTTAAGGTTCACAGTCTAGAGCTTAGGATTCAGGGTTCTAGGATCAAAGTGTAGGGTTTTGGGTTTTAGGCTTAGTGTTTATCATTTATGGTTTAGGGTTTATGTTTTCTGTTTAAGGTTTAGGGTTTAGGATTTAGTGTGTATGGTTTATGGTTAATGGTTTAAGGTTAGGTTTTAGGTTTTAGGGTTTACTGTTGTTTAGGGTTTAGGGTGTAGCTTTTCGGGTTTTAGGGTTTAGGCTTTAAAGCTTGGGGTGTAGGGTTTAGGGTTTAGTGATTAATGTTTCAGTCTTAGAAATTAGTCTTTAAGGTGTAGGATTTTGGGTTTAAGGTATAGAGTTTAGGATTTGGGGTTTAGGGTTTATGATTTTGGGTTTTGGGTTAACGGCTTTGTGTGTAGGGTTTATGTTTTAGGGGTTACTGTTTAGGGTTTCGGTCTTAAGGTTTAGGCTTTAAGGTTTAGAGTTGAAGGTTTAGGGTTTAGGGATTAGGGATTAGGGTTTATAGTTTAGGGTTTGGGGTTTATTGTTTAGGCATTATAGTTTTAGGGTTTAGGTTTAGGGTTTAGGGATTGATGTTTTAAGGCTTAGTTTTTAGGGTTTAGGTTTAGAGTTAGTTATTAGAGTTTAGGGTTTAAGGTTTAAAGTTAGTTATTAGAGTTTAGGGTTTAAGGTTTAAAGTTTGGGGTTTATTTTTATGGTTTAAGGTTTGGGGTTTAGGGTTTAGAGGTTAGGGTTTAGGATTTAGTTGTTAGGGTTTGGGGTTTAGCATTTTGGGTTTTTGGGTTTAGGCTTTAAGGCGTAAGGTGTAGGATTTAGGATTTAGCGTTTAGGGTATAGGGTTTAAGGTTTGGGGTTTAGGGTTTTTGGGTTTACGGTTGTTTAGGGTGGTTTAGGTTTTTGCCTTGAGGGTTGAGTGTTTAGTGTTTAGGGTTTCAAGTTTGTGTTTTAGGGTTTATGTTTTGGGTTAAGGGTTTAGAAGTTAGTGTTCAAGATTAAGTGTTTATTTTCTAGGGTTTAATGTTTTGGGTTTAGGGTTTAGGATTTTGGGTTTTGGGTTTACGGCTTTGGGTGTAGGGTTTTATGGTTTAGGGGTTAGTGTTTAGGGTTTCGTTCTTAAGGATTAGGGTTTATGGTTTAGGGTTGAAGGTTTAGGATTTAGTGTGTAGGGATTAGGGTTTATGGTTTAGGGTTTGGGGTATATTGTTTAGGGGTTATAGTTATTGGGATAAACGTTTAGGGTTTAGGTTTATTGTTTAGGGGTTTAGTTTTATGGTTTAAAGTTTGGGGTTTAGGCTTTAGAGGTTAGGGTTTAAGATTTAGGGTTTAGCTTTTAGGGTTTTAGGGTTTAGGGTTTAAGGCTTAAGGTGTAGGGTTTAGGGTTTAGGGTTTAGTATGTAGGCTTGAGGATTTATGGTTTCAAGTTTAGGGTTTGGTATGTAGGGTTTAGGATTTATGGTTTAGGGTCTGGGATTTGGAGTTTCCGGTATGGGTTTAGGGTTTTAGAGTTTAGGATTGACGGTTTAAAGTTTGGGGTTTAAGGTTTTAGGGTTTACAGTTGTTTAGGTTGGTTTAGGGTTTTGCCTTGACGGTTGAGTGCTTAGTGTTTAGGGTTTAAAGTGTGTGCTTTAGGGTTTATGTTTTGGGTTTAGGGTTTAGAGTTTAGTGTTCAAGATTAAGTGTATATTTTTTTTTGGGTTTAATATTTTGTGTTTAGGGTTTGGGGTTTAGGGCTTAGGGTTTAAGTTTTAGGATTCAGGGTTGAGAGTTTAAAGTTTACGGTATGGGTTTAGGGGTTAGTGTTTAGGGTTTGGGGCTTTGTTTTTTCGGGTATAGGGTTTAGTTTTTGGGGTTTAGCGTTAGTTATTAGAGTTTATGGTTTAAGGTATAATGTTTAAGGTTTAAAGTTTGGGGTTTATTTTTATGGTTTAAGGTTTGGAGTTTAGTGTTTAGTGGTTAGGGTTTTAGGGTTGAGGATTTTTTAGGGTGGTTTAGGGTATAGGGGTTTAGGTTTAGGGTTTATGGTTTAGAATTTAGGATTTATAGTTTTGGGTTTTAGGTTAAGGGTTTAGGGATTGAGGTTTTAAGGCTTAATTTTTAAGGGTTTAGGTTTAGAGTTAGTTATTAGAGTTTAGGGTTTAAGGTTTAAAGTTTGGGTTTATTTTTATGGTTTAAGGTTTGGGGTTTAGGGTTTAGATGTTAGGGTTTAGGATTTAGTTGTTAGGGTTTAGGGTTTAGCATTTTGGGTTTTTGGGTTTAGGCTTTAAGGCTTAAGGTGTAGGATTTAGGATTTAGCGTTTTGCGTATAGGATTTAAGGTTTGGGGTTTAGGGTTTTTGGGTTTACGGTTGTTTAGGGTGGTTTAGGTTTTTGCCTTGAGGGTTGAGTGTTTAGTGTTTAGGGTTTAAAGTGTGTGTTTTAGGGTTTATGTTTTGGGTTTAGGGTTTAGAGTTTAGTGTTCAAGATTAAGTGTTTATTTTTTTTGGGTTTAATATTTTGGGTTTAGGGCTTAGGGTTTAAGTTTAAGGGTTTCGGGTATAGGGCTTAGGGTTTAAGGTTTAGGGTTCAGGGATTAGAGGTTAGGGTTTAGAGTTTGGGGTTTCGGATTTAGAGGTTAGCGTTTAGTTATTAGAGTTTAGGGTTTAGGGCTTAGTTTAAGGGTTTATGGTATAGGATTTAATTTTTGGGGTTTAGCGTTTAGTTATTAGAGTTTAGGGTTTAGGGTATAATGTTTAAGGTTTAAAGTTTGGGGTTTATTATTGATGGTTTAAGATTTTGTTTTTAGGGTTAAAGGTTTAGAGTATTGGGGTTTAGGTATTAGGGTTTAGGGTTTAGGTGTTGGTTTTTAAGGTTTATTGTTGTTAAGAGCATTTTAGGATTTATGGTTTAGGTTTTAGTTTTTAGTCCTTAAGGTTTAGGGTTTGGACTTCAGGGTTGAGAGTTTAGAGTTTACGGTATGGGTTTAGGATTTAGTGTTTAGGGTTGAGGGTTTAAGGTTTGGGGTTTAGGATTTTAGGGTGTTCGGTTGTTTAGGGTGGTTTAGGGTTTGGCCTTGAGGATTGAGTGTTTATTTTTTAGGGTGTAAAGTTTGTGTTTTCAGGTTTATGTTTTTTGTTTAGGCTTTAGAGTTTAGTGTTCAAGATTAAGTGTTTATTTTTTAGGGTTTAATGTTTTGGGTGTAGGGTTTGGGGTTTAGGGCTTAGGGTTTAAGTTTTAGGGTTCAGGGATTAGAGGTTAGGGTTTTGAGTTTGGGGTATTGGATTTAGGGGTTAGAGTTTAATGTTCAGAATTAAGAGTTTATTTTTTGGAATCAACGTTTTGGGTTTAGGGTTTAGGGTTTTGGGCTTAGTTTTAGGGTTTATGGTATATGATTTAGTTTTTGGGGTTTAGCGTTTAGTTATTAGAGTTTAGGGTTTAGGGTATTACGTTTAAGGTTTAATGTTTGGGGTTTATTATTTATGGTTTAAGATTTAGGGTTTAGGGTTTAGGGGTTAGTGTTTAGGGTTTAGGGGTTAGTGTTTAGGGTTTAGGGTTTTGGGTTTAGTTTTAGTGTTTATAGTATAGGATTTAGTTTTTGGGGTTTAGCGTTTAGTTAATAGAGTTTAGGGTTTAGGGTATTACGTTTAAGGTTTAATGTTTGGGGTTTATTATTTATGGTTTAAGATTTTGGTTTTAGGGTTTCGGACTTAGGTTTTAGGCTTTAAGGTTTAGGGTTGAATGTTTTGGATTTAGTGTTTAGGGATTAGGGTTTATAGTTTAGGGTTTGGGGTTTATTGTTTAGGTGTTATAGTTTTAGGGTTTAGGTTTAGGGTTTAGGGTTTAGATTTTAATTGTTCAAGATTAAGGGTTTATTATTTAGGGTCTATTTTGTATTGGGTTTAGGGTTTGAGGTTTAGGTCTTTGGATTTATGTTTTAGGTTTCAGGGATTAGAGTTTAGTATTTAGAGTTTGGGTTTTAGGGTTTGGGTTTAATGTTCAATGTTCAGGATAAAGGGATAATTTTTTGGGATAATTGTTTAGGGTTTAGGGGTTTAGGGTTGTTTAGGGTGGTTTAGGTTTTAGTTGTTTAGCTTTAGGGTTTAGGGTTTAGGATTTAGGGTTTTGGGTTTTGGGTTAAGGGTTTAGAGATTTAGGGTTTAGGGCTTAGTTTTTTAGGGTATAGGGTATAGGGTATAGGGTTTAGTTTTTGGGGTTTAGCATTAGTTATTAGAGTTTATGGTTTAAGGTATAATGTTTAAGGTTTAAAGTTTGGGGTTTATTTTTGTGGTTTAAGGTTTTGAGTTTTGGAGTTTAGTGTTTAGTGGTTAGGGTTTTAGGGTTTTAGGGTTTAGGCTTTAAGGCTTGGGGTGTAGGGTTTAGGGTTTAGTGATTAACGTTTCAGTCTTAGAAATTAGTTTTTAATTTGTAGGATTTTTGGGTTAAGGTATAGGGTTTAGGATTTGGGTTTAGGGTTTTTGATTTTGGGTTTAGGTTTACGGCTTTGGTGGTTGCGTTTGTGGTTGAGGGGTTAGTGTTTAGGGTTTCAGTCTTACGGTTTAGGCTTTATGGTTTAGAGTTGAAGGTTTAGGGTTTAGTGTTTATGGATTAGGGTTTACGGTTTAGGGTATGGGTTTTATTGTTTAGAGGTTATGGTTAGGGTTAAGGGCATAGGGCCTAGGATTCAGGGTTCTAGGATCAATGTATAGGGTTTGGGTTTTCAGGTTAAGAGTTTATTATTTAGGGTGTAAAGTTTGTGTTTTCAGGTTTATGTTTTTTGTTTAGGCTTTAGAGTTTAGTGTTCAAGATTAAGTGTTTATTTTTTAGGGTTTAATGTTTTGGGTGTAGGGTTTGGGGTTTAGGGCTTAGGGTTTAAGTTTTAGGGTTCAGGGATTAGAGGTTAGGGTTTTGAGTTTGGGGTATTGGATTTAGGGGTTAGAGTTTAATGTTCAGAATTAAGAGTTTATTTTTTGGAATCAACGTTTTGGGTTTAGGGTTTAGGGTTTTGGGCTTAGTTTTAGGGTTTATGGTATATGATTTAGTTTTTGGGGTTTAGCGTTTAGTTATTAGAGTTTAGGGTTTAGGGTATTACGTTTAAGGTTTAATGTTTGGGATTTATTATTTATGGTTTAAGATTTAGGGTTTAGGGTTTAGGGGTTAGTGTTTAGGGTTTAGGGGTTAGTGTTTAGGGTTTAGGGTTTTGGGTTTAGTTTTAGAGTTTATAGTATAGGATTTAGTTTTTGGGGTTTAGCGTTTAGTTAATAGAGTTTAGGGTTTAGGGTATTACGTTTAAGGTTTAATGTTTGGGGTTTATTATTTATGGTTTAAGATTTTGGTTTTAGGGTTTCGGACTTAGGTTTTAGGCTTTAAGGTTTAGGGTTGAATGTTTTGGATTTAGTGTTTAGGGATTAGGGTTTATAGTTTAGGGTTTGGGGTTTATTGTTTAGGTGTTATAGTTTTAGGGTTTAGGTTTAGGGTTTAGGGTTTAGATTTTAATTGTTCAAGATTAAGGGTTTATTATTTAGGGTCTATTTTGTATTGGGTTTAGGGTTTGAGGTTTAGGTCTTTGGATTTATGTTTTAGGTTTCAGGGATTAGAGTTTAGTATTTAGAGTTTGGGTTTTAGGGTTTGGGTTTAATGTTCAATGTTCAGGATAAAGGGATAATTTTTTGGGATAATTGTTTAGGGTTTAGGGGTTTAGGGTTGTTTAGGGTGGTTTAGGTTTTAGTTGTTTAGCTTTAGGGTTTAGGGTTTAGGATTTAGGGTTTTGGGTTTTGGGTTAAGGGTTTAGAGATTTAGGGTTTAGGGCTTAGTTTTTTAGGGTATAGGGTATAGGGTATAGGGTTTAGTTTTTGGGGTTTAGCATTAGTTATTAGAGTTTATGGTTTAAGGTATAATGTTTAAGGTTTAAAGTTTGGGGTTTATTTTTGTGGTTTAAGGTTTGGAGTTTAGTGTTTAGTGGTTAGGGTTTTAGGGTTTTAGGGTTTAGGCTTTAAGGCTTGGGGTGTAGGGTTCAGGGTTTAGTGATTAATGTTTCAGTCTTAGAATTTAGAGTTTAGAGTTTAGAGTCTAGGTATTAGCATTGAGGGTTTAGGGCTTAGTTTTTAGGGTTTATGGTCTAGGATTTAGTTTTTGGGGTTTAGCCCTTTAGTTATTCGATTTTAAGGTTTAGGGTATAACGTTTGAGGTTTAAAGTGTGGGGTTTATTATTTATGGTTTAAGATTTTGGGTTTAGGATTTAGGGTTTAAGATTTTAGGATTTAGGATTTAGGGTTTAGGGGTTTAGGTTTGTGTAGGGTGGTTTTTGGTTTAGTGGTTTAGGTTTAGGGTTTAAGGTTTAGGATTTAGGGTTATGGGTTTTGGCTTAAGGGTTTGGGGATTGACGGTTTAGAATTAGTTATTAGAGTTTAGGGTTTAGTGTTTAGAGTTAGTTATTAGAGTTTAGGGTTTAAGGTTTAAAGTTTGGGGTTTATTTTGATGGTGTAAGGTTTAGGGGTTAGTGTTTAGGGTTTCGTTCTTAAGGTTTTAGCTTTAAGGTTTAGGGTTGAAGGTGTAGGATTTAGTGTTTAGGGATTTGGGTTTATGGTTTAGGGTTCGGGGTATATTGTTTAGGGGTTATAATTATTGGGATTAAAATTTAGGGTTTAGGGGTTTAGGATTGTTAAGGTGCTTTAGGGTATAGTGGTTTAGGTTTAGTGTTTAGGGGTTTATTTTTATGTTTTAAGGTTTGGAGTTTAGGGTTTAGAGGTTAGGGTTTAAGATTTAGGGTTTAGCTTTTAGGGTTTTAGGGTTTAGGATTTAGGGGTTAGCGTTTAGTTATTAGAGTTTAGGGTTTAGGACTTAGTTTTAGGGTTTATGGTATAGGATTTAGTTTTTCGTGTTTAGCGTTTAGTTATTAGAGTTTAGGGTTTAGGGTATAATGTTTAAGGTTTAAAGTTTGGGGTTTATTATTGATGGTTTAAGATTTTTGGTTTAGGGTTAACGGTTTAGGGTATCCGGGTTTACGGCTTAGTTTTTATGGTTTATGGTTGTTAAGAGCATTTTAGGATTTATGGTTTAGGTTTTAGTTTTTAGTCCTTAAGGTTTAGGGTTTGGACTTCAGGGTTGAGAGTTTAGAGTTTACTGTATGGGTTTAGGATTTAGCGTTTAGGGTTGAGGGTTTAAGGTTTGGGGTTTAGGGTTTTAGAGTTTACGGTTTTTAAGGGTGGCTTAGGGTTTGGCCTTGAAGATTGAGTGTTTAGTGTTTAGGGTTTAAAGTTAGTGTTTTTTTCGGGTTTATGTTTTTGGTTTAGGGTTAAGAGTTTAGTGTTCATAATTAACTGTTTATTTTTTTGGGTTTAATGTTTTGGGTATAGGGTTTGGAGTTTAGGGCTTATGGTTTAAGTTTTAGGGTTCAGGGATTAGAGGTTAGGGTTTAGAGTTTGGGGTTTAGGATTTACGGGTTAGAGTTTAATGTTCAGGATTAAGAGTTTATTTTTTGGGATCAATGTTTTGGGTTTAGGGTTTTGGGTTTAGTTTTAGTGTTTATGGTATAGGATTTAGTTTTTGGGGTTTAGCGTTTAGGTATTAGAATATAGGGTTTAAGGTTTGGGGTTTAGGGTTTTTGGGTTTACGGTTGTTTAGGGTGGTTTAGGTTTTTGCCTTGAGGGTTGAGTGTTTAGTGTTTAGGGTTTCAAGTTTGTGTTTTAGGGTTTAGGTTTTGGGTTAAGGGTTTAGAAGTTAGTGTTCAAGATTAAGTTTTTATTTTCTATGGTTTAATGTTTTGGGTTTAGGGTTTAGGATATTGGGTTTAGGATTTTGGGTTTTGGGTTTAGGGGTTTTATGGTTTAGGGGTTAGTGTTTAGGGTTTAGGATTTAGGGTTTAGAATTTTGGGTTTTGGGTTAACGGCTTTGGGTGTGGGGTTTTATGGTTCAGGGGTTAGTGTTTACGGTTTCGTTCTTAAGGTTTTGGCTTTAAGGTTTAGGGTTGAAGGTTTAGGATTTAGTGTTTAGGGATTAGGGTTTATGGTTTAGGGTTCAGGGTATATTGTTTAGGGGTTATAATTATTGGGATTAACATTTAGGGTTTAGGGGTTTAGGATTGTTAAGGTGCTTTAGGGTTTAGTGGTTTAGGTTTAGTGTTTAGGGGTTTATTTTTATGGTTTAAGGTTTGGGGTTTAGGGTTTGGGGTTTAGGGTTTAGAGGTTAGGGTTTAAGATTTAGGGTTTAGCTTTTAGGGTTTTAGGGTTTAGGCTTTAAGGCTTAAGGTGTAGGGTTTAGGGTTTAGGGTTTAGGGTTTAATATGTAGGGTTGAGGATTTATGGTTTCCGGTTTAGGGTTTAGTATGTAGGGTTTAGGATTTATGGTTTAGGGTTTAGGATTTGGAGTTTCTGGTATGGGTTTAGGGTTTTAGAGTTTAGGATTGAGGGTTTAAAGTTTGAGGTTTAAGATTTTAGGGTTTACGGTTGTTTAGGTTGGTTTAGGGTTTTGCCTTGGCGGTTGAGTGTTTTGTGGTTAGGGTTTAAAGTGTGTGTTTTAAGGTTTAAAGTTTGGTGTTTATTTTTATGGTTTAAGGTTTGGAGTTAAGTGTTTAGTGGTTAGGGTTTTTGGGTTTTTGGGTTTAGGCTTTAAGGCTTGGGGTGTAGGTTTTAGGGTTTAGTGATTAACGTTTCAGTCTTAGAAATTAGTTTTTAATTTGTAGGATTTTTGGGTAAAGGTATAGGGTTTAGGATTTGGGTTTAGGGTTTTTGATTTTGGGTTTAGGGTTTACGGCTTTGGTGGTTGCTTTTGTGGTTGAGGGGTTAGTGTTTAGGGTTTCAGTCTTACGGTTTAGGCTTTATGGTTTAGAGTTGAAGGTTTAGGGTTTAGTGTTTATGGATTAGGGTTTACGGTTTAGGGTATGGGTTTTATTGTTTAGAGGTTATGGTTTAGGGTTAAGGGTATAGGGCCTAGGATTCAGGGTTCTAGGATCAATATATAGGGTTTGGGTTTTCAGGTTAAGAGTTTATCATTTAGGGTTGAGGTTTTAGTTTTTATGGTAAATGGTTTTTGGTTTAGGGTTTAGGGTTTAGTGTGTAGTGTTAAGGGATTAGGGTTTACGGTTTAGGGTTTGGGATTTATTGTTTGGGGTTTTTATGCTTAGTTTTTAGTCCTTAATGTTTAGGGTCTGGCCTTGAGGGTTGAGAGTTTTGGGTTGACGGTATAGATTTAGGATTATAAGTAAAAGGGTTTAGGATTTATGGTTTAGGTTTTGGGTTTATGGTTTAGGATTTAGGGTTTATGGTTTTGGGTTTATTGTTTAGGGGATATGGTTCAGGGTTAAGGGTATAGAGTATAGGATTTAGGGTTTAGGATACCGTTTCAAACTTAGTGTCTAGGATTTTGGATTTTGATTCTAGAATTTAAAGTTGAGGGTTTAGGGGTTAGGGTGTTAGCCTAATTGTTTAGTTTTTTTTGTTTAGGATTCTTTGTTTAATGTTTACTATTTGGGGTTCACGTTTAGGTTTTTAAGTATAGGTTTATGATTTATGGTTTAAGGATTAGGATTTAGAGTTTAAGGTTCACAGTCTAGAGCTTAGGATTCAGGGTTCTAGGATCAAAGTGTAGGGTTTTGGGTTTTAGGCTTAGTGTTTATCATTTATGGTTTAGGGTTTATGTTTTCTGTTTAAGGTTTAGGGTTTAGGATTTAGTGTGTATGGTTTATGGTTAATGGTTTAAGGTTAGGTTTTAGGTTTTAGGGTTTACTGTTGTTTAGGGTTTAGGGTGTAGCTTTTAGGGTTTTAGGGTTTAGGCTTTAAGGCTTGGGGTGTAGGGTTTAGGGTTTAGTGATTAATGTTTCAGTCTTAGAAATTAGTCTTTAAGGTGTAGGATTTTGGGTTTAAGGTATAGAGTTTAGGATTTGGGGTTTAGGGTTTATGATTTTGGGTTTTGGGTTAACGGCTTTGGGTGTAGGGTTTATGTTTTAGGAGTTACTGTTTAGGGTTTCGGTCTTAAGGTTTAGGCTTTAAGGTTTAGAGTTGAAGGTTTAGGGTTTAGGGATTAGGGATTAGGGTTTATAGTTTAGGGTTTGGGGTTTATTTTTTAGGCATTATAGTTTTAGGGTTTAGGTTTAGGGTTTAGGGATTGATGTTTTAAGGCTTAGTTTTTAGGGTTTAGGTTTAGAGTTAGTTATTAGAGTTTAGGGTTTAAGGTTTAAAGTTAGTTATTAGAGTTTAGGGTTTAAGGTTTAAAGTTTGGGGTTTATTTTTATGGTTTAAGGTTTGGGGTTTAGGGTTTAGAGGTTAGGGTTTAGGATTTAGTTGTTAGGGTTTGGGGTTTAGCATTTTGGGTTTTTGGGTTTAGGCTTTAAGGCATAAGGTGTAGGATTTAGGATTTAGCGTTTAGGGTATAGGGTTTAAGGTTTGGGGTTTAGGGTTTTTGGGTTTACGGTTGTTTAGGGTGGTTTAGGTTTTTGCCTTGAGGGTTGAGTGTTTAGTGTTTAGGGTTTCAAGTTTGTGTTTTAGGGTTTATGTTTTGGGTTAAGGGTTTAGAAGTTAGTGTTCAAGATTAAGTGTTTATTTTCTAGGGTTTAATGTTTTGGGTTTAGGGTTTAGGATTTTGGGTTTTGGGTTTACGGCTTTGGGTGTAAGGTTTTATGGTTTAGGGGTTAGTGTTTAGGGTTTCGTTCTTAAGGATTAGGGTTTATGGTTTAGGGTTGAAGGTTTAGGATTTAGTGTGTAGGGATTAGGGTTTATGGTTTAGGGTTTGGGGTATATTGTTTAGGGGTTATAGTTATTGGGATAAACGTTTAGGGTTTAGGTTTATTGTTTAGGGGTTTAGTTTTATGGTTTAAAGTTTGGGGTTTAGGCTTTAGAGGTTAGGGTTTAAGATTTAGGGTTTAGCTTTTAGGGTTTTAGGGTTTAGGCTTTAAGGCTTAAGGTGTAGGGTTTAGGGTTTAGGGTTTAGTATGTAGGGTTGAGGATTTATGGTTTCGGGTTTAGGGTTTGGTATGTAGGGTTTAGGATTTATGGTTTAAGGTCTGGGATTTGGAGTTTTCGGTATGGGTTTAGGGTTTTAGAGTTTAGGATTGACGGTTTAAAGTTTGGGATTTAAGGTTTTAGGGTTTACAGTTGTTTAGGTTGGTTTAGGGTTTTGCCTTGACGGTTGAGTGCTTAGTGTTTAGGGTTTAAAGTGTGTGCTTTAGAGTTTATGTTTTGGGTTTAGGGTTTAGAGTTTAGTGTTCAAGATTAAGTGTATATTTTTTTTTGGGTTTAATATTTTGTGTTTAGGGTTTGGGGTTTAGGGCTTAGGGTTTAAGTTTTAGGATTCAGGGTTGAGAGTTTAAAGTTTACGGTATGGGTTTAGGGGTTAGTGTTTAGGGTTTGGGGCTTTGTTTTTTCGGGTATAGGGTTTAGTTTTTGGGGTTTAGCGTTAGTTATTAGAGTTTATGGTTTAAGGTATAATGTTTAAGGTTTAAAGTTTGGGGTTTATTTTTATGGTTTAAGGTTTGGAGTTTAGTGTTTAGTGGTTAGGGTTTTAGGGTTTTAGGGTTTAGGCTTTAAGGCTTGGGGTGTAGGGTTGAGGGTTTAGTGATTAATGTTTCCGGGTCCAGGGCTTTGAATTTAGGATTTAGAGTTTGGGTTTTAGGGTTTGGGTTTAATGTTCAATGTTGAGGATAAAGTGATAATTTTTTGGGATAAACATTTAGGGTTGAGGATTTTTTAGGGTGGTTTAGGGTATAGGGGTTTAGGTTTAGGGTTTATGGTTTAGAATTTAGGATTTATAGTTTTGGGTTTTAGGTTAAGGGTTTAGGGATTGAGGTTTTAAGGCTTAATTTTTAAGGGTTTAGGTTTAGAGTTAGTTATTAGAGTTTAGGGTTTAAGGTTTAAAGTTTGGGTTTATTTTTATGGTTTAAGGTTTGGGGTTTAGGGTTTAGATGTTAGGGTTTAGGATTTAGTTGTTAGGGTTTAGGGTTTAGCATTTTGGGTTTTTGGGTTTAGGCTTTAAGGCTTAAGGTGTAGGATTTAGGATTTAGCGTTTTGTGTATAGGATTTAAGGTTTGGGGTTTAGGGTTTTTGGGTTTACGGTTGTTTAGGGTGGTTTAGGTTTTTGCCTTGAGGGTTGAGTGTTTAGTGTTTAGGGTTTAAAGTGTGTGTTTTAGGGTTTATGTTTTGGGTTTAGGGTTTAGAGTTTAGTGTTCAAGATTAAGTTTTGGGTGTAATATTTTGGGTTTAGGGCTTAGGGTTTAAGTTTAAGGGTTTCGGGTATAGGGCCTAGGGTTTAAGGTTTAGGGTTCAGGGATTAGAGGTTAGGGTTTAGAGTTTGGGGTTTTGGATTTAGGGGTTAGCGTTTAGTTATTAGAGTTTAGGGTTTAGGGCTTAGTTTTAGGGTTTAGGGTATAGGATTTAGTTTTTGGGGTTTAGCGTTTAGTTATTAGAGTTTAGGGTTTAGGGTATAATGTTTAAGGTTTAAAGTTTGGGGTTTAAAGTTTGGGGTTTATTATTGATGGTTTAAGATTTTGGTTTTAGGGTTAAAGGTTTAGAGTATTGGGGTTTAGGTATTAGGGTTTAGGGTTTAGGTGTTGGTTTTTAAGGTTTATTGTTGTTAAGAGCATTTTAGGATTTATGGTTTAGGTTTTAGTTTTTAGTCCTTAAGGTTTAGGGTTTGGACTTCAGGGTTGAGAGTTTAGAGTTTACGGTATGGGTTTAGGATTTAGTGTTTAGGGTTGAGGGTTTAAGGTTTGGGGTTTAGGGTTTTAGGGTGTTCGGTTGTTTAGGGTGGTTTAGGGTTTGGCCTTGAGGATTGAGTGTTTATTTTTTAGGGTGTAAAGTTTGTGTTTTCAGGTTTATGTTTTTTGTTTAGGCTTTAGAGTTTAGTGTTCAAGATTAAGTGTTTATTTTTTAGGGTTTAATGTTTTGGGTGTAGGGTTTGGGGTTTAGGGCTTAGGGTTTAAGTTTTAGGGTTCAGGGATTAGAGGTTAGGGTTTTGAGTTTGGGGTATTGGATTTAGGGGTTAGAGTTTAATGTTCAGGATTAAGAGTTTATTTTTTGGAATCAACGTTTTGGGTTTAGGGTTTAGGGTTTTGGGCTTAGTTTTAGGGTTTATGGTATAGGATTTAGTTTTTGGGGTTTAGCGTTTAGTTATTAGAGTTTAGGGTTTAGGGTATTACGTTTAAGGTTTAATGTTTGGGGTTTATTATTTATGGTTTAAGATTTAGGGTTTAGGGTTTAGGGGTTAGTGTTTAGGGTTTAGGGTTTAGGGGTTAGTGTTTAGCGTTTAGGGTTTTGGGTTTAGTTTTAGTGTTTATAGTATAGGTTTTAGTTTTTGGGGTTTAGCGTTTAGTTAATAGAGTTTAGGGTTTAGGGTATTACGTTTAAGGTTTAATGTTTGGGGTTTATTATTTATGGTTTAAGATTTTGGTTTTAGGGTTTCGGACTTAGGTTTTAGGCTTTAAGGTTTAGGGTTGAATGTTTTGGATTTAGTGTTTAGGGATTAGGGTTTATAGTTTAGGGTTTGGGGTTTATTGTTTAGGTGTTATAGTTTTAGGGTTTAGGTTTAGGGTTTAGGTTTAGGGTTTAGGGTTTAGATTTTAATTGTTCAAGATTAAGGGTTTATTATTTAGGGTCTATTTTGTATTGGGTTTAGGGTTTGAGGTTTAGGTCTTTGGATTTATGTTTTAGGTTTCAGGGATTAGAGTTTAGTATTTAGAGTTTGGGTTTTAGGGTTTGGGTTTAATGTTCAATGTTCAGGATAAAGGGATAATTTTTTGGGATAATTGTTTAGGGTTTAGGGGTTTAGGGTTGTTTAGGGTGGTTTAGGTTTTAGTTGTTTAGCTTTAGGGTTTAGGGTTTAGGATTTAGGGTTTTGGGTTAAGGGTTTAGAGATTTAGGGTTTAGGGCTTAGTTTTTTAGGGTATAGGGTATAGGGTATAGGGTTTAGGTTTTGGGGTTTAGCATTAGTTATTAGAGTTTATGGTTTAAGGTATAATGTTTAAGGTTTAAAGTTTGGGGTTTATTTTTGTGGTTTAAGGTTTGGAGTTTAGTGTTTAGTGGTTAGGGTTTTAGGGTTTTAGGGTTTAGGCTTTAAGGCTTGGGGTGTAGGGTTTAGGGTTTAGTGATTAATGTTTCAGTCTTAGAATTTAGAGTTTAGAGTTTAGAGTCTAGGTATTAGCATTGAGGGTTTAGGGCTTAGTTTTTAGGGTTTATGGTCTAGGATTTAGTTTTTGGGGTTTAGCCCTTTAGTTATTCGATTTTAAGGTTTAGGGTATAACGTTTGAGGTTTAAAATGTGGGGTTTATTATTTATGGTTTAAGATTTTGGGTTTAGGATTTAGGGTTTAAGATTTTAGGATTTAGGATTTAGGGTTTAGGGGTTTAGGTTTGTGTAGGGTGGTTTTTGGTTTAGTGGTTTAGGTTTAGGGTTTAAGGTTTAGGATTTAGGGTTATGGGTTTTGGCTTAAGGGTTTGGGGATTGACGGTTTAGAATTAGTTATTAGAGTTTAGGGTTTAGTGTTTAGAGTTAGCTTTTAGAGTTTAGGGTTTAAGGTTTAAAGTTTGGGGTTTATTTTGATGGTGTAAGGTTTAGGGGTTAGTGTTTAGGGTTTCTTTCTTAAGGTTTTAGCTTTAAGGTTTAGGGTTGAAGGTGTAGGATTTAGTGTTTAGGGATTTGGGTTTATGGTTTAGGGTTCGGGGTATATTGTTTAGGGGTTATAATTATTGGGATTAAAATTTAGGGTTTAGGGGTTTAGGATTGTTAAGGTGCTTTAGGGTTTAGTGGTTTAGGTTTAGTGTTTAGGGGTTTATTTTTATGTTTTAAGGTTTGGAGTTTAGGGTTTAGAGGTTAGGGTTTAGGATTTAGGGTTTAGCTTTTAGGGTTTTAGGGTTTTAGGGTTTAGGATTTAGGGGTTAGCGTTTAGTTATTAGAGTTTAGTGTTTAGGACTTAGTTTTAGGGTTTATGGTATAGGATTTAGTTTTTCGTGTTTAGCGTTTTGTTATTAGAGTTTAGGGTTTAGGGTATAATGTTTAAGGTTTAAAGTTTGGGGTTTATTATTGATGGTTTAAGATTTTGGGTTTAGGGTTAACGGTTTAGGGTATCCGGGTTTAGGGCTTAGTTTTTATGGTTTATGGTTGTTAAGAGCATTTTAGGATTTATGGTTTAGGTTTTAGTTTTTAGTCCTTAAGGTTTAGGGTTTGGACTTCAGGGTTGAGAGTTTAGAGTTTACTGTATGGGTTTAGGATTTAGCGTTTAGGGTTGAGGGTTTAAGGTTTGGGGTTTAGGGTTTTAGAGTTTACGGTTTTTAAGGGTGGCTTAGGGTTTGGCCTTGAAGATTGAGTGTTTAGTGTTTAGGGTTTAAAGTTAGTGTTTTTTTCGGGTTTATGTTTTTGGTTTAGGGTTAAGAGTTTAGTGTTCATAATTAATTGTTTATTTTTTTGGGTTTAATGTTTTGGGTATAGGGTTTGGAGTTTAGGGCTTATGGTTTAAGTTTTAGGGTTCAGGGATTAGAGGTTAGGGTTTAGAGTTTGGGGTTTAGGATTTACGGGTTATAGTTTAATGTTCAGGGTTAAGAGTTTATTTTTTGGGATCAACGTTTTGGGTTTAGGGTTTTGGGTTAGTTTTAGTGTTTATGGTATAGGATTTAGTTTTTTTGGTTTAGCGTTTAGTTATTAGAGTTTAGGGATTAGGTTATTACGTTAGGATTTAGGGGTTAGAGTTTAATGTTCAGGGTTAAGAGTTTATTTTTTGGGATCAACGTTTTGGGTTTAGGGTTTAGTGTTTTGGGCTTAGTTTTAGTGTTTATGGTATTGGATTTAGTTTTTTGGGTTTAGCGTTTAGTTATTAGAGTTTAGGGTTTAGGGTTTAGGGTATCCGGGTTTAATGTTTGGGGTTTATTATTGATGGTTTAAGATTTTGGGTTTAGGGTTAACGGTTTAGGGTATCCGGGTTTAGGGCATAGTTTTTATGGTTTATGGTTGTTAAGAGCATTTTAGGATTTATGGTTTAGGTTTTAGTTTTTAGTCCTTAAGGTTTAGGGTTTGGACTTCAGGGTTAAGAGTTTAGAGTTTACTGTATGGGTTTAGGATTTAGCGTTTAGGGTTGAGGGTTTAAGGTTTGGGGTTTAGGGTTTTAGAGTTTACGGTTATTTTGGGTGGCTTAGGGGTTGGCCTTGAGGATTGAGTGTTTAGTGTTTACGGTCTAAAGTTAGTGTTTTCGGGTTTATGTTTTTGGTTTAGGGTTTAGAGTTTAGTGTTCAAGATTAATTATTTATTTTTTAGGGTTTAATGTTTTGGGTGTAGGGTTTGGAGTTTAGGGGTTAGGGTTTAAGTTTTAGGGTTCAGGGATTAGAGGTTAGGGTTTAGAGTTTGGGGTTTAGGATTTACGGGTTAGAGTTTAATGTTCAGGATTAAGAGTTTATTTTTTGGGATCAACGTTTTGGGTTTAGGGTTTTGGGTTTAGTTTTAGTGTTTATGGTATAGGATTTAGGTTTTTGCCTTGAGGGTTGAGTGTTTAGTGTTTAGGGTTTCAAGTTTGTGTTTTAGGGTTTAGGTTTTGGGTTAAGGGTTTAGAAGTTAGTGTTCAAGATTAAGTTTTTATTTTCTATGGTTTAATGTTTTGGGTTTAGTGTTTAGGATATTGGGTTTAGGATTTTGGGTTTTGGGTTTAGGGGTTTTATGGTTTAGGGGTTAGTGTTTAGGGTTTAGGATTTAGGGTTTAGAATTTTGGGTTTTGGGTTAACGGCTTTGGGTGTGGGGTTTTATGGTTCAGGGGTTAGTGTTTACGGTTTCGTTCTTAAGGTTTTGGCTTTAAGGTTTAGGGTTGAAGGTTTAGGATTTAATGTTTAGGGATTAGGGTTTATGGTTTAGGGTTCAGGGTATATTGTTTAGGGGTTATAATTATTGGGATTAACATTTAGGGTTTAGGGGTTTAGGATTGTTAAGGTGCTTTAGGGTTTAGTGGTTTAGGTTTAGTGTTTAGGGGTTTATTTTTATGGTTTAAGGTTTGGGGTTTAGGGTTTAAGATTTAGGGTTTAAGATTTAGGGTTTAGCTTTTTGGGTTTTAGGGTTTTAGGGTTTAGGCTTTAAGGCTTAAGGTGTAGGGTTTAGGGTTTAGGGTTTAGGGTTTAGTATGTAGGGTTGAGGATTTATGGTTTCGGGTTTAGGGTTTAGTATGTAGGGTTTAGGATTTATGGTTTAGGGTTTAGGATATGGAGTTTCTGGTATGGGTTTAGGGTTTTAGTGTTTAGGATTGAGGGTTTAAAGTTTGAGATTTAAGATTTTAGGGTTTACGGTTGTTTAGGTTGGTTTAGGGTTTTGCCTTGGCGGTTGAGTGTTTTGTGGTTAGGGTTTAAAGTGTGTGTTTTAGGGTTTAGAGTTTAGTGTTCAAGATTAAGTGTTAATTTTTTGGGGTTTAATATTTTGGGTTTAGGGCTTAGTTTTTATGGTCTATCGTTGTTAAGAGCATTTTAGGATTTATGGTTTAGGTTTTAGTTTTTACTCCTTAAGGTTTAGGGTTTGGACTTCAGTGTTGAGAGTTTACAGTTTACTGTATGGGTTTAGGATTTAGCGTTTAGGGTTGAGGGTTTAAGGTTTGGGGTTTAGGGTTTTAGAGTTTACAGTTATTTAGGGTGGCTTAGGGGTTGGCCTTGAGGATTGAGTGTTTAGTGTTTAGGGTCTAAAGTTAGTGTTTTCGGGTTTATCTTTTTGGTTTAGGGTTTAGAGTTTAGTGTACAAGATTAATTGTTTATTTTTAGGGTTTAATGTTTTGGGTGTAGGGTTTGGAGTTTAGGGCTTAGGGTTTAAGTTTTAGGGTTAAGGGATTAGAGCTTCGGGTTTAGAGTTTGGGGTTTAGGATTTACGGGTTAGAGTTTAATGTTCAGGATTAAGAGTTTATTTTTTGGGATCAACATTTTGGGTTTAGGGTTTTGGGCTTAGTTTTAGTGTTTATAGTATAGGATTTAGTTTTTGGGGTTTAGCGTTTAGTTATAAGAGTTTAGGGTTTAGGGTATTACGTTTAAGGTTTAATGTTTGGGGTTTGTTATTTATGGTTTAAGATTTACGGTTTAGGGTTTAGGGGTTAATGTTTAGGGTTTAGGATTTTGCGCTTAGTTTTTGTGTTTATGGTATTAGATTTAGTTTTTGGGGTTTAGTGTTTAGTTAATAAAGTTTAGGGTTTAGGGTATTACGTTTAAGGTTTAATGTTTGGGCTTAATTATTAATGGTTTAAGATTTAAGGTTTAGCATTTAGGGTATAGGGTTTAAGGTTTTGGGGTTTAGGGTTTTAGAGTTTACGGTTATTTAGGGTGGCTTAGGGGTTGGCCTTGAGGATTGAGTGTTTAGTGTTTAGGGTCTAAAGTTAGTGTTTTCGGGTTTATGTTTTTGGTTTAGGGTTTAGAGTTTAGTGTTCAAGATTAATTATTTATTTTTTAGGGTTTAATGTTTTGGGTGTAGGGTTTGGAGTTTAGGGGTTAGGGTTTAAGTTTTAGGGTTCAGGGATTAGAGGTTAGGGTTTAGAGTTTGGGGTTTAGGATTTACGGGTTAGAGTTTAATGTTCAGGATTAAGAGTTTATTTTTTGGGATCAACGTTTTGGGTTTAGGGTTTTGGGTTTAGTTTTAGTGTTTATGGTATAGGATTTAGTTTTTGGGGTTTAGCGTTTAGGTATTAGAATATAGGGTTTAAGGTTTGGGGTTTAGGGTTTTTGGGTTTACGGTGTTTAGGGTGGTTTAGGTTTTTGCCTTGAGGGTTGAGTGTTTAGTGTTTAGGGTTTCAAGTTTGTGTTTTAGGGTTTAAGTTTTGGGTTAAGGGTTTAGAAGTTAGTGTTCAAGATTAAGTTTTTATTTTCTATGGTTTAATGTTTTGGGTTTTGGGTTTAGGATATTGGGTTTAGGATTTTGGGTTTTGGGTTTAGGGGTTTTATGGTTTAGGGGTTAGTGTTTAGGGTTTAGGATTTAGGGTTTAGAATTTTGGGTTTTGGGTTAACGGCTTTGGGTGTGGGGTTTTATGGTTCAGGGGTTAGTGTTTACGGTTTCGTTCTTAAGGTTTTGGCTTTAAGGTTTAGGGTTGAAGGTTTAGGATTTAGTGTTTAGGGATTAGGGTTTATGGTTTAGGGTTCAGTGTATATTGTTTAGGGGTTATAATTATTGGGATTAACATTTAGGGTTTAGGGGTTTAGGATTGTTAAGGTGCTTTAGGGTTTAGTGGTTTAGGTTTAGTGTTTAGGGGTTTATTTTTATGGTTTAAGGTTTGGGGTTTAGGGTTTAGAGGTTAGGGTTTAAGATTTAGGGTTTAGCTTTTAGGGTTTTAGGGTTTAGGCTTTAAGGCTTAAGGTGTAGGGTTTAGGGTTTAGGGTTTAGGGTTTAGTATGTAGGGTTGAGGATTTATGGTTTCGGGTTTAGGGTTTAGTATGTAGGGTTTAGGATTTATGTTTTAGGGTTTAGGATATGGAGTTTCTGGTATGGGTTTAGGGTTTTAGTGTTTAGGATTGAGGGTTTAAAGTTTGAGGTTTAAGATTTTAGGGTTTACGGTTGTTTAGGTTGGTTTAGGGTTTTGCCTTGGCGGTTGAGTGTTTTGTGGTTAGGGTTTAAAGTGTGTGTTTTAGGGTTTAGAGTTTAGTGTTCAAGATTAAGTGTTAATTTTTTGGGGTTTAATATTTTGGGTTTAGGGTTTAGAGTTTAGGGCTTAGGGTTTAAGTTTTAGGGTTTAGGGTTTAGGGCTTAGGGTTTAAGTTTAAAGGTTAGGGATTAGAGGTTAGGGTTTAGAGTTTGGGGTTTAGGATTTAGGGGTTAGCGTTTAGTTATTAGAGTTTAGGGTATAATGTTTAAGGTTTAAAGTTTGGGGTTTATTATTGATGGTTTACGATTTTGGGTTTAGGGTTAACGGTTTAGGGTATTCGGGTTTAGGGCTTAGTTTTTATGGTCTATGGTTGTTAAGAGCATTTTAGGATTTATGGTTTAGGTTTTAGTTTTTACTCCTTAAGGTTTAGGGTTTGGACTTCAGGGTTGAGAATTTACAGTTTACTGTATGGGTTTGGCATTTAGCGTTTAGGGTTGAGGGTTTAAGGTTTGGGGTTTAGGGTTTTAGAGTTTACGGTTATTTAGGGTGGCTTAGGGGTTGGCCTTGAGGATTGAGTGTTTAGTGTTTAGGGTCTAAAGTTAGTGTTTTCGGGTTTATGTTTTTGGTTTAGGGTTTAGAGTTTAGTGTACAAGATTAATTGTTTATTTTTAGGGTTTAATGTTTTGGGTGTAGGGTTTGGAGTTTAGGGCTTAGGGTTTAAGTTTTAGGGTTAAGGGATTAGAGCTTCGGGTTTAGAGTTTGGGGTTTAGGATTTACGGGTTAGAGTTTAATGTTCAGGATTAAGAGTTTATTTTTTGGGATCAACATTTTGGGTTTAGGGTTTTGGGCTTAGTTTTAGTGTTTATGGTATAGGATTTAGTTTTTGGGGTTTAGCGTTTAGTTATTAGAGTTTAGGGTTTAGGGTATTACGTTTAAGGTTTAATGTTTGGGGTTTGTTATTTATGGTTTAAGATTTAGGGTTTAGGGTTTAGGGGTTAGTGTTTAGGGTTTAGGATTTTGGGCTTAGTTTTTGTGTTTATGGTATAAGATTAAGTTTTTGGGGTTTAGCGTTTAGTTATTAGAGTTTAGGGTTTAGGGTATTACGTTTAAGGTTTAATGTTTGGGGTTTATTATTTATGGTTTAAGATTTAGGGTTTAGGGTTTAGGGGTTAGTGTTTAGGGTTTAGGATTTTGGGCTTATTTTTAGTGTTTATGGTATAGGATTTAGTTTTTGGGATTTACTGTTTAGTTAATAGAGTTTAGGGTTTAGGGTATGTTTAAGGTTTAATGTTTGGGGTTTATTATTTATGGTTTAAGATATAGGGTTTAGCGTTTAGGGTATAGGGTTTAAGGTTTTGGGGTTTAGGGTTTTTGGGTTTACGGTTGTTTAGGGTGGTTTAGGTTTTTGCCTTGAGGGTTGAGTGTTTAGTGTTTAGGGTTTCATGTTTGTGTTTTAGGGTTTATGTTTTGGGTTAAGGGTTTAGAAGTTAGTGTTCAAGATTAAGTATTTATTTTCTAGGGTTTAATGTTTTGGGTTTAGGATTTAGGATTTTGGGTTTAGGGTTTAGTATGTAGGGTTGAGGATTTATGGTTTCGGGTTTAGGGTTTAGTATGTAGGGTTTAGGATTTATGGTTTAGGGTTTAGGATTTGGAGTTTCTGGTATGGTTTAGGGTTTTAGAGTTTAGGATTGAGGGTTTAAAGTTTGAGGTTTAAGATTTTAGGGTTTACGGTTGTTTAGGTTGGTTTAGGGTTTTGCCTTGGCGGTTGAGTGTTTTGTGGTTAGGGTTTAAAGTGTGTGTTTTAGGGTTTAGAGTTTAGTGTTCAAGATTAAGTGTTAATTATTTTGGGTTTAATATTTTGGGTTTAGGGTTTAGAGTTTAGGGCTTAGGGTTTAAGTTTTAGGGTTTGGGGTTTAGGGCTTAGGGTTTAAGTTTAAAGTTTAGGGATTAGAGGTTAGGGTTTAGAGTTTGGGGTTTAGGATTTAGGGGTTAGCGTTTAGTTATTAGAGTTTAGGGTATAATGTTTAAGGTTTAAAGTTTGGGGTTTATTATTGATGGTTTAAAATTTTGGGTTTAGGGTTAACGGTTTAGGGTATTCGGGTTTAGGGCTTAGTTTTTATGGTCTATGGTTGTTAAGAGCATTTTAGGATTTATGGTTTAGGTTTTAGTTTTTACTCCTTAAGGTTTAGGGTTTGGACTTCAGGGTTGAGAGTTTACAGTTTACTGTATGGGTTTGGGATTTAGCGTTTAGGGTTGAGGGTTTAAGGTTTGGGGTTTAGGGTTTTAGAGTTTATGGTTATTTAGGGTGGCTTAGGGGTTGGCCTTGAGGATTGAGTGTTTAGTGTTTAGGGTCTAAAGTTAGTGTTTTTTGTTTAGGAATCTTGGTTTAATTTTTACTATTTTGGGTTTACGTTTAGGTTTTTAAGTATAGGGTTTAGGGTTTAGGGTTTAGTGATTAACGTTTCAGTTTTAGAAATTAGTCTTTAAGGAGTAGGATTTTTGGTTTAAGGTATAGAGTTTAGAATTTGGAGTTTAGGGTTTATGCTTTTAGGGTTTTTGGCTTAGTTTTAGTGTTTATGGTATAGGATTTAGTTTTTGGGGTTTAGCGTTTAGTTATTAGAGTATAGGGTTTAAGGTTTGGGGTTTAGGGTTTTTGGGTTTACGGTTGTTTAGGGTGGTTTAGGTTTTTGCCTTAAGGGTTGAGTGTTTAGTGTTTAGGGTTTCAAGTTTGTGTTTTAGGGTTTATGTTTTGGGTTAAGGGTTTAGAAGTTAGTGTTCAAGATTAAGTATTTATATTTTAGGGTTTAAAATTTTGGGTTTAGGGTTTAGGATTTTGGGTTTAGGATTTTGGGTTTTGGGTTAACGGCTTTGGGTGTGGGGTTTTATGGTTTAGGGGTTAGTGTTTACGGTTTCGTTCTTAAGGTTTAGGGTTGGAGGTTTAGGATTTAGTGTTTAGGGATTAGGGTTTATGGTTTAGGGTTCGGGGTATATTGTTTAGGGGTTATAATTATTCGGATTAACATTTAGGGTTTAGGGGTTTAGGATTGTTAAGGTGCTTTAGGGTTTAGTGGTTTAGGTTAAGTGTTTAGGGGTTTATTTTTATGGTTTATGGTTTGGGGTTTAGGGTTTAGAGGTTAGGGTTTAAGATTTAGGGTTTAGCTTTTAGGGTTTTAGGGTTTAGGCTTTAAGGCTTAAGGTGTAGGGTTTAGGGTTTAGGGTTTAGGGTTTAGTATGTAGGGTTGAGGATTTATGGTTTAGGGTTTAGGGTTTGGTATGTAGGGTTTAGGATTTATTGTTTAGGATTTAGGATTTGAAGTTTCCGGTATGGGTTTAGGGTTTTAGAGTTTAGGATTGAGGGTTTAAAGTTTGGGGTTTAGGATTTTAGGGTTTACGGTTGTTTAGGTTGGTTTAGGGTTTTGCCTTGACGGTTGAGTGTTTAGTGTTTAGGGTTTAAAGTGTTTGATTTAAGGTTTAGAGTTTAGTGTTCAAGATTAAGTGTTTATTTTTTTGGGTTTAATATTTTGGGTTTAGGGTTTTGGGTTTAGGGCTTAGGGTTTAAGTTTTAGGGTTTGAGGTTTAGGGCTTAGGATTTAAGTTTTAGGGTTCAGGGATTAGAGGTTAGGGTTTAGAGTTTGGGGTTTAGGATTTAGGGGTTAACGTTTTGTTATTAAAGTTTAGGGTTTAGGACTTAGTTTTAGGGTTTATGGTATAGGATTTATTTTTTTGGGGTTTAGCGATCAGTTATTAGAGTTTAGGGTTTAGGGTATAATGTTTAACGTTTAAAGTTTGGGGTTTATTATTGATGGTTTAAGATTTTGGGTTTAGGGTTAACAGTTTAGGGTATTGGGGTTTAGGTATTAGGGTTTAGAGTTTAGGACTTAGTTTTTAAGGTTTATGGTTGTTAAGAGCATTTTAGGATTTATGGTTTAGGTTTTAGTTTTTGGTCCTTAAGGTTTATGGTTTGGAATTCAGGGTTGAGAGTTTAGAGTTTACTATATGGGTTTAGTATTTAGCGTTTAGGGTTGAGGGTTTAAGGTTTGGGGTTTAGGGTTTTAGAGTTTACGGTTGCTTAGGGGTTGGCCTTGAGGATTGAGTGTTTAGTGTTTTGGGTTTACAGTTAGTGTTTTCGGGTTTATGTTTTTGGTTTAGGGTTTAGAGTTTAGTGTTCAAGATTAATTGTTTATTTTTTAGGGTTTAATGTTTTGGGTGTAGGGTTTTGAGTTTAAGGCTTAGGGTTTAAGTTTTAGGGTTCAGGGATTAGAGGTTAGGGTTTAGAGTTTGGGGTTTAGGATTTACGGGTTAGAGTTTAATGTTCAGGATTAAGAGTTTATTTTTTGGGATCAACGTTTTGGGTTTAGGGTTTTGGGCTTAGTTTTAGTGTTTATGGTATAGGATTTAATTTTTGGGGTTTAGCGTTGAGTTATTAGAGTTTAGGGTTTAGGGTATTACGTTTAAGGTTTAATGTTTGGGGTTTATTATATATGGTTTAAGATTTAGGGTTTAGGGGTTAGGGGTTAGTGTTTAGGGTTTAGGATTTTGGGCTTATTTCTAATGTTTATGGTATAAGATTTAGTTTTTGGGGTTTAGTGTTTTGTTAATAGAGTTTAGGGTTTAGGGTACGTTTAAGGTTTAATGTTTGGGGTTTATTATTTATGGTTTAAGATATAGGGTTTAGCGTTTAGGGTATAGGGTTTAAGGTTAGGGGTTTAGGGTTTTTGTGTTTACGGTTGTTTAGGGTGGTTTAGGTTTTTGCCTTGAGGGTTGAGTGTTTAGTGTTTAGGGTTTCAAGTTTGTCTTTTAGGGTTTATGTTTTGGGTTAAGGGTTTAGAAGTTTGTGTTCAAGATTAAGTATTTATTTACTACGGTTTATTGTTTTGGGTTTAGGGTTTAGGATTTTGGGTTTTGGGTTTACGGCTTTGGTTGTGCGGTTTTATGGTTTAGGTGTTAGTGTTTAGGGTTTCGTTCTTAAGGTTTAGGCTTTAAGGTTTATGGTTGAAGGTTTAGGATTTAGTGTTTAGGGATTAGGGTATATGGTTAAGGGTTCGGGGTATATTGTTTAGGGGTTATAATTATTGGGATTAACATTTAGGATTAAGGGGTTTAGGATTGTTAAGGTGCTTTAGGGTTTAGCGGTTTAGGTTTAGTGTTTAGGGGTTTTTTTTTATGGTTTAAGGTTTGGGGTTTAGGGTATTCGGGTTTAGGGCTTAGTTTTTATGGTTTATGGTTGTTAAGAGCATTTTAAGATTTATGGTTTAGGTTTTAGTTTTTACTCCTTAAGGTTTAGGGTTTGGACCTCAGGGTTGAGAGTTTACAGTTTACTGTATGGGTTTAGGATTTAGCGTTTAGGGTTGAGGGTTTAATGTTTGGGATTTAGGGTTTTAGAGTTTACGGTTATTTAGGGTGGCCTAGGGGTTTGCCTTGAGGATTGATTGTTTAGTGTTTAGGGTCTAAAGTTAGTGTTTTCGGGTTTATGTTTTTGGTTTAGGGTTTAGAGTTTAGTGTACAAGATTAATTGTTTATTTTTTAGGGTTTAATGTTTTGGGTGTAGGGTTTAGAGTTTAGGGCTTAGGGTTTAAGTTTTAGGGTTAAGGGATTAGAGCTTTGGGTTTAGAGTTTGGTGTTTAGGATTTACGGGTTAGAGTTTAATGTTCAGGATTAAGAGTTTATTTTTTGGGATCAACATTTTGGGTTTAGGGTTTTGGGCTTAGTTTTTGTGTTTCTGGTATAGGATTTAGTTTTTGGGGTTTAGCGTTTAGTTATTAGAGTTTAGGGTTTAGGGTATTACATTTAAGGTTTAATGTTTGGGGTTTGTTATTTATGGTTTAAGATTTAGGGTTTAGGGTTTAGGGGTTAGTTTTTATGGTTTAGGATTTTGGGCTTAGTTTTTGTGTTTATGGTATAAGATTTAGTTTTTGGGGTTTAGTGTTTAGTTAATAGAGTTTAGGGTTTAGGGTATAGGGTTTAAGGTTTTGGGGTTTAGGGTTTTTGGGTTTACGGTTGTTTAGGGTGGTTTAGGTTGTTGCCTTGAGCGTTGAGTGTTTAGTGTTTAGGGTTTCATGTTTGTGTTTTAGGGTTATGTTTTGGGTTAAGGGTTTAGAAGTTAGTGTTCAAGATTAAGTTTTTATTTTCTAGGGTTTAATGTTTTGGGTTTAGGATTTAGGATTTTGGGTTTAGGATTTTGGGTCTTGGGTTTATGGCTTTGGGTGTGGGGTGTTATGGTTTACGGGTTAGTGTTTGGGGTTTCGTTCTTAAGGTTTAGGCTTTAAGGTTTATGGGTTAGGGTTTGGGGTATATTGTTTAGGTGTTATAGTTATTGGGATAAACTTTTAGGGTTTAGGGGTTTAGGATTGTTAAGGTGCTTTAGGGTTTAGGATTTAGGGTTTTGGGTTTATTGTTTAGGGGTTATGGTTTAGGGTTAAGGGTATAAAGTATAGGATTTAGGGTTTAGGATACCGTTTAAAACTTACGGTCTAGGATTTTGGATTTTGATTTTAGAATTTAAAGTTGAGGGTTTAGGGGTTAGGGTGTTAGCGTAATTGTATAGTGTTTTTTGTTTAGGAATCTTAGTTTAATTTTTACTATTTTGGGTTTACGTTTAGGTTTTTAAGTATAGGGTTTAGGGTTTAGGGTTTAGGGTTTAGGGTTTAGGGATTAATGTTTCAGTTTTAGAAATTAGTCTGTAAGGAGTAGGATTTTTGGTTTAAGGTATAGAGTTTAGAATTTGGAGTTTAGGGTTTATGCTTTTAGGGTTTTGGGCTTAGTTTTAGTGTTTATGGTATAGGATTTAGTTTTTGGGGTTTAGCGTTTAGTTATTAGAGTATAGGGATTAAGGTTTGGGGTTTAGGGTTTTTGGGTTTACGGTTGTTTAGGATGGTTTAGGTTTTTGCCTTGAGGGTTGAGTGTTTAGTGTTTAGGGTTTCAAGTTTGTGTTTTAGGGTTTATGTTTTGGGTTAAGGGTTTAGAAGTTAGTGTTCAAGATTAAGTATTTATTTTTTAGGGTTTAATGTTTCGGTTTAGGGTTTAGGATTTTGGGTTTAGGATTTTGGGTTTTGGGTTAACGGCTTTGGGTGTGGGGTTTTATGGTTTAGGGGTTAGTGTTTACGGTTTCGTTCTTAAGGTTTTGGCTTTAAGGTTTAGGGTTGGAGGTTTAGGATTTAGTGTTTAGGGATTAGGGTTTATGGTTTAGGGTTTAGGGTTTAGGGTTTGGTATGTAGGGTTTAGGATTTATTGTTTAGGATTTAAGATTTGGAGTTTCTGGTATGGGTTTAGGGTTTTAGAGTTTAGGATTGAGGGTTTAAAGTTTGGGGTTTAGGATTTTAGGGTTTACGGTTGTTTAGGTTGGTTTAGGGTTTTGCCTTGACGGTTGAGTGTTTAGTGTTTAGTGTTTAGGGTTTAAAGTGTTCGATTTAGGGTTTAGAGTTTAGTGTTAAAGATTAAGTGTTTATTTTTTTGGGTTTAATATTTTGGGTTTAGGGTTTTGGGTTTATGGCTTAGGGTTTAAGTTTTAGGGTTTGAGGTTTAAGGCTTAGGGTTTAAGTTTTAGGGTTCAGGGATTAGAGGTTAGGGTTTAGAGTTTGGGGTTTAGGATATAGGGTTAGCGTTTAGTTATTAAAGGTTAGGGTTTAAGACTTAGTTTTAGGGTTTATGGTATAGGATTTATTATTTTGGGGTTTAGCGATCAATTATTAGAGTTTAGGGTTTAGGGTATAATGTTTAAGGTTTAAAGTTTGGGGATTATTATTGATGGTTTAAGATTTTGGGTTTACGGTTAACAGTTTAGGGTATTGGGGTTTAGGTATTAGGGTTTAGAGTTTAGGGCTTAATTTTTAAGGTTTATGGTTGTTAAGAGCATTTTAGGATTTATGGTTTAGGTTTTAGTTTTTCGTCCTTAAGGTTTAGGGTTTGGACTTCAGGGTTGAGAGTTTACAGTTTACTGTATGGGTTTAGTATTTAGCGTTTAGGGTTGAGGGTTTAAGGTTTGGGGTTTAGGGTTTTAGAGTTTACGGTTGTTTAGGGTGGCTTAGGGGTTGTCCTTGAGGATTGAGTGTTTAGTGTTTAGGGTTTAAAGTTAGTGTTTTCGGGTTTATGTTTTTGGTTTAGGGTTCAGAGTTTAGTGTTCAAGATTAATTGTTTATTTTTTAGGGTTTAATGTTTTGGGTGTAGGGTTTTGAGTTTAAGGCTTAGGGTTTAAGTTTTAGGGTTCAGGGATTAGAGGTTAGGGTTTAGAGTTTGGGGTTTAGTATTTACTGGTTAGAGTTTAATGTTCAAGATTAAGAGTTTATTTTTTGGGATCAATGTTTTGGGTTTAGGGTTTTGGGCTTAGTTTTAGTGTTTATGGTATAGGATTTAGTTTTTGGGGTTTAGCGTTTAGTTATTAGAGTTTAGGGTTTAGGGTATTACGTTTAAGGTTTAATGTTTGGGGTTTGTTATTTATGGTTTAAGATTTAGGGTTTAGGGTTTAGGGGTTAGTGTTTAGGGTTTAGGATTTTGGGCTTAGTTTTTGTGTTTATGGTATAAGATTTAGTTTTTGGGGTTTACTGTTTAGTTAATAGAGTTTAGGGTTTAGGGTACGTTTAAGGTTTAATGTTTGGGGTTTATTATTTATGGTTTATGATATAGGGTTTAGCGTTTAGGGTATAGGGTTTAAGGTTTTGGGGTTTAGGGTTTTTGGGTTTACGGTTGTTTAGGGTGGTTTAGGTTTTTGCCTTGAGGGTTGAGTGTTTAGTGTTTAGGGTTTCATGTTTGTGTTTTAGGGTTTATGTTTTGGGTTAAGGGTTTAGAAGTTAGTGTTCAAGATTAAGTATTTATTTTCTAGGGTTTAATGTTTTGGGTTTAGGATTTAGGATTTTGGGTTTAGGATTTTGGGTCTTGGGTTTATGGCTTTGGGTGTGGGGTTTTATGGTTTATGGGTTAGTGTTTAGGGTTTCGTTCTTAAGGTTTAGGCTTTAAGGTTTAGGGTTGAAGGTTGAGGATTTAGTGTTTAGGGATTAAGGTTTATGGGTTAGGGTTTGGGGTATATTGTTTAGGGGTTATAGTTATTGGGATAAACGTTTTGGGTTTAGGGGTTAAGGATTGTTAAGGTGCTTTAAGGTTTAGGATTTAGGGTTTTGGGTTTATTGTTTAGGGGTTATGGTTTAGGGCTAAGGGTATAAAGTATAGGATTTAGGGTTTAGGATACCGTTTAAAACTTAGGGTCAAGGATTTTGGATTTTGATTTTAGAATTTAAAGTTGAGGGTTTAGGGGTTAGGGTGTTATCCTAATTGTATAGTGTTTTTTGTTTAGGAATCTTGGTTTAATTTTTACTATTTTGGGTTTACGTTTAGGTTTTTAAGTATAGGGTTTAGTGCTTATTGTTTCAGTTTTAGAAATTAGTCTTTAAGGAGTAGGATTTTTGGTTTAAGGTATAGAGTTTAGAATTTGGAGTTTAGGGTTTATGCTTTTAGGGTTTTGGGCTTAGTTTTAGTGTTTATGGTATAGGATTTAGTTTTTGGGGTTTAGCGTTTTGTTATTAGAGTATAGGGTTTAAGGTTTGGGGTTTAGGGTTTTTGGGTTTACGGTTGTTTAGGGTGGTTTAGGTTTTTGCCTTAAGGGTTGAGTGTTTAGTGTTTAGGGTTTCAAGTTTGTGTTTTAGGGTTTATGTTTTGGGTTAAGGGTTTAGAAGTTAGTGTTCAAGATTAAGTATTTATTTTTTAGGGTTTAATGTTTTGGGTTTAGGGTTTAGGATTTTGGGTTTAGGATTTTGGGTTTTGGGTTAACGGATTTGGGTGTGGGGTTTTATGGTTTAGGGGTATATTGTTTAGGGGTTATAATTATTCGGATTAACATTTAGTGTTTAGGGGTTTAGGGGTTTAGAGTTTACTATATGGGTTTAGTATTTAGCGTTTAGGGTTGAGGGTTTAAGGTTTGGGGTTTAGGGTTTTAGAGTTTACGGTTGCTTAGGGTGGCTTAGGGGTTGGCCTTGAGGATTGAGTGTTTAGTGTTTAGGGTTTAAAGTTAGTGTTTTCGGGTTTATGTTTTTGGTTTAGGGTTTACAGTTTAGTGTTCTGGATTAATAGTTTATTTTTAAGGGTTTAATGTTTTGGGTGTAGGTTTTTGAGTTTAGGGCTTAGGGTTTAAGTTTTAGGGTTCAGGCTTTAGAGGTTAGGGTTTAGAGTTTGGGGTTTAGGATTTACGGGTTAGAGTTTAATGTTCAGGATTAAGAGTTAGTTTTTGGGATTAACGTTTTGGGTTTAGGGTTTTGGGCTTAGTTTTAGTGTTTATGGTATAGGATTTAGTTTTTGGGGTTTAGCGTTTACTTATTAGAGTTTAGGGTTTAGGGTATTACGTTTAAGGTTTAATGTTTGGGGTTTATTATTTATGGTTTAAGATTTAGGGTTTAGGGTTTAGGGGTTAGTGTTTAGTGTTTAGGTTTTGGGCTTAGTTTTAGTGTCTATTGTATAAGATTTAGTTTTTGGGGTTTAGCATTTAGTTAATAGAGTTTAGGGTTTAGGGTATTACGTTTAAGGTTTAATGTTTGCATTTTATTATTTATGGCTTAAGATTTAGGGTTTAGCGTTTAAGGTATAGGGTTTAAGGTTTGGGGTTTAGGGTTTATGGATTTACGGTTTTTTAGGGTGGTTTAGGTTTTTGCTTTAGGGTTGAGTGTTTAGTGTTTAGGGTTTCAAGTTTGTGTTTTAGGGTTTATGTTTTGGGTTAAGGGTTTAGAAGTTAGTATTCAAGATTAAGTATTTATTTTCTAGGGTTTAATGTTTTGGGTTTAGGGTTTAGGATTTTGGGTTTAGGATTTTGGGTTTTGGGTTTATGGCTTTCGGTGTGGGGTTTTATGGTTTAGGGGTTAGTGTTTAGGGTTTCATAGTTAAGGTTTAGGCTTTAAGGTTTTGGGTTGACGGTTTAGGATTTAGTGTTTAGGGATTAGGGTTTATGGTTTAGGGTTTGGGAGATTATGTTTAGGGGTTATAGTTATTGGGATTAATATTTAGGGTTTAGGGGTTTAGGATTGTTAAGGTGCTTTAGGGTTTAGTGGTTTAGGTTTAGTGTTTAGGGGTTTATTTTTATGGTTTAAGGTTTGGGGTTTAGGGTTTAGAGGTTAGGGTTTAAGATATAGGGTTTAGCTTTTAGTGTTTTAGGGTTTAGGCTTTAAGGCTTAAGGTGTAGGGTTTAGGGTTTAGGGTTTAGGGTTTAGTATGTAGTGTTGAGGATTTATGGTTTTGGGTTTAGGGTTTGGTATGTAGGGTTTAGGATTTATGGTTTAGGCTTTAGGGTTTCGGATTTGGAGTTTCTGGTATGGGTTTAGGGTTTTAGAGTTTAGGATTAAGGGTTTAAAGTTTGAGGTTTAATGTTTTAGGGTTTACGGTTGGTTAGGTTGGTTTAGGGTTTTGCCTTGGCGGTTGAGTGTTTAGTGGTTAGGGTTTAAAGTGTGTGTTTTAGGGTTTAGATTTTAGTGTTCAAGATTAAGTGTTAATTTTTTTGGGTTTAATATTTTAGGTTTTAGGGTTTTGGGTTTAGGGCTTAGGGTTTAAGTTTTAAGGTTTGGGGTTTGGACTTCAGGGTTGAGAGTTTAGAGTTTACTGTATGGGTTTAGGATTTAGCATTTAGGGTTGAGGGTTTAAGGTTTGGGGGTTAGGGTTTTAGAGTTTACGGTTGTTTAGGGTGGCTTAGGGGTTGGCCTTGAGGATTGTGTGTTTAGTGGTTAGGGTCTAAAGTTAGTGTTTTCGGGTTTATGTTTTTGGTTTAGGGTTTAGAGTTTAGTGTACAAGATTAATTGTTTATTTTTAGGGTTTAAAGTTTTGGGTGTAGGGTTTGGAGTTTAGGGCTTAGGGTTTAAGTTTTAGGGTTCAGGGATTAGGGCTTCGGGTTTGGAGTTTGGGGTTTAGGATTTACGGGTTAGAGTTTAATGTTCAGGATTAAGAGTTTATTTTTTGGGATCAACGTTTTGGGTTTAGGGTTTTGGGCTTAGTTTTAGTGTTTATGGTATAGGATTTAGTTTTTGGGGTTTAGCGTTTAGTTATTAGAGTTTAGGGTTTAGGGTATTACGTTTAAGGTTTAATATTTACGGTTTATTATTTATGGTTTAAGATTTAGGGTTTAGGGTTTAGGGGTTAGTGTTTAGAGTTTAGGGTTTTGGGCTTACTTTTAGTGTTTATGGTATAAGATTTAGTTTTTGGGGTTTAGCGTTTAGTTAATAGAGTTTAGGGTTTAGGGTATTACGTTTAAGGTTTAATGTTTGGGGTTAATTATTTATGGTTTAAGATTTAGGGTTTAGCGTTTAGGGTATAGGTTTTAAGGTTTGGGGTTTAGGGTTTTTGGGTTTACGGTTGTTTAGGGTGGTTTAGCTTTTTGCCTTGAGGGTTGAGTGTTTAGTGTTTAGGGTTTCATGTTTGTGTTTTAGGGTTTATGTTTTGGGTTAAGGGTTTAGAAGTTAGTGTTCAAGATTAAGTATTTATTTTCTAGGGTTTAATGTTTTGGGTTTAGGATTTAAGATTTTGGGTTTAGGATTTTGGGTCTTGGGTTTATGGCTTTGGGTGTGGGGTTTTATGGTTTACGGTTAGTGTTTAGGGTTTCGTTCTTAAGGTTTAGGCTCTAAGGTTTAGGGTTGAAGGTTGAGGATTTAGTGTTTAGGGATTAAGGTTTATGGGTTAGGGTTTGGGGTATATTGTTTAGGGGTTATAGTTATTGGGATAAACGTTTAGGGTTTAGGGGTTTAGGATTGTTAAGGTGCTTTAAGGTTTAGGATTTTGGGTTTTGGGTTTATTGTTTAGGGGTTATGGTTTAGGGCTAAGGGTATAAAGTATAGGATTTAGGGTTTAGGATACCGATTAAAACTTAGGGTCTAGGATTTTGGATTTTGATTTTAGAATTTAAAGTTGAGGGTTTAGGGGTAAGGGTGTTAGCCTAATTGTATAGTGTTTTTTGTTTAGGATTCTTGGTTTAATTTTTACTATTTTGGGTTTACGTTTATGTTTTTAAGTATAGGGTTAGGGGTTAGGGTTTAGTGATTAATGTTTCAGTTTTAGAAATTAGTCTTTAAGGAGTAGGATTTTTGTGTTTAAGGTATAGGGTTTAGAATTTTGAGTTTAGGGTTTATGCTTTTAGGGTTTTGGGCTTAGTTTTAGTGTTTATGGTATAGGATTTAGTTTTTGGGGTTTAGCGTTTAGTTATTAGAGTATAGGGTTTAAGGTTTGGGGTTTAGTGTTTTTGGGTTTACGGTTGTTTAGGGTGGTTTAGGTTTTTTCCTTGAGGGTTGAGTGTTTAGTGTTTAGGGTTTCAAGTTTGTGTTTTAGGGTTTATGTTTTGGGTTAGGGGTTTAGAAGTTAGTGTTCAAGATTAAGTATTTATTTTATAGGGTTTAATGTTTTTGGTTTAGGATTTTGGATTTTGGGTTTAGGATTTTGGGTTTTGGGTTAACGGCTTTGGGTGTGGGGTTTTATGGTTTAGGGCTTAGTGTTTAGTTATTAGAGTTTAGGGTTTAGGATATAATGTTTAATGTTTAAAGTTTGGGGTTTATTATTGATGGTTTAAGACTTTGGGTTTAGGGTTAACGGTTTAGGGTATTGGGGTTTAGGTATTTGGGTTTAGGGTTTAGGGCTTAGTTTTTATGGTTTATGGTTGGTAAGAGTATTTTAGGATTTATGGTTTAGGTTTTAGTTTTTAGTCCTTAAGGTTTAGGGTTTGGACTTCAGGGTTGAGAGTTTAGAGTTTACTGTATGGGTTTAGGATTTAGCATTTAGGGTTGAGGGTTTAAGGTTTGGGGGTTAGGGTTTTAGAGTTTACGGTTGTTTAGGGTGACTTAGGGGTTGGCCTTGAGGATTGTGTATTTACTGTTTAGGGTCTAAAGTTAGTGTTTTCGGGTTTATGTTTTTGGTTTAGGGTTTATAGTTTAGTGTACAAGATTAATTGTTTATTTTTAGGGTTTAATGTTTTTGGTGTAGGGTTTGGAGTTTAGGGCTTAGGGTTTAAATTTTAGGGTTCAGGGATTAGGGCTTCGGGTTTAGAGTTTAATGTTCAGGATTAAGAGTTTATTTTTTGGGATCAACGTTTTGGGTTTAGGGTTTTGGGCTTAGTTTTAGTGTTTATGGTATAGTATTTAGTTTTTGGGGTTTAGCGTTTAGTTATTAGAGTTTAGTGTTTAGGATATTACGTTTAAGGTGTAAGATTTTTGGTTTAGGGTATAGTGTTTAGGATTTAGTGTTTAGGGGTTTACTTTTATGGTTTAAGGTTTGGGGTTTAGGGTTTAGAGGTTAGGGTTTAAGATTTAGGGTTTAGCTTTTAGGGTTTTAGGGTTTAGGCTTTAAGGCTTAAGTTGTAGGGTTTAGGGTTTAGGATTTATGGTTTAGGGTTTAGGGTTTGGTATGTAGGGTTTAGGATTTATGGTTTAGGGTTTAGGATTTGGAGTTTCTGGTATGGGTTTAGGGTTTTAGAGTTTAGGATTGAGGGTTTAAAGTTTAAGGTTTAAGGTTTTAGGGTTTACGGTTGTTTAGGTTGGTTTAGGGTTTTGCCTTGGCGGTTGAGTGTTTAGTGGTTAGGGTTTAGAGTTTAGTGTTCAAGATTAAGGGTTAATTTTTTTGGGTTTAATATTTTGGGTTTAGGGTTTTGGGGTTAGTGCTTAGGGTTTAAGTTTTAGGGTTTGGGGTTAAGGATTAGGGTTTAAGTTTTACGGTTCAGGGATTAGAGGTTAGGGTTTAGAGTTTGGGGTTTAGGATTTAGGGGTTAGCATTTAGTTATTAGAGTTTAGGGTTTAGGGCTTAGTTTTAGGGTTTATTGTATAGGATTTAGTTTTTGGGGTTTAAAGTGTGTATTTTAGGGTTTATGGTATAAGATTTAGTTTTTGGGGTTTTGCATTTAGTTATTAGAGTTTAGAGTTTAGGGTATAATGTTTAAGGTTTAAAGTTTGGGGTTTATTATTGATGGTTTAAGATTTTTGGTTTGGGGTTAACGGTTTAGGGTATTAGGGTTTCGATATTAGTGTTTAGGGTTTATGGCTTAGTTTTTAATGTTTATGGTTGTTAAGAGCATTTTAGGATTTATGGTTTAGGTTTTAGTTTTTAGTCCTTAAAGTTTAGGGTTTGGACTTCAGGGTTGAGAGTTTAGAGTTTACGTTATAGGTTTAGGATTTAGCGTTTAGGATTTAGCGTTTAGGGTTGAGGGTTTAAGGTTTGGGGTTTAGGGTTTTAGAGTTTACGGTTGTTTAGGGTGTTTTAGGTTTTGGCCTTGAGGATTGAGTGTTTAGTGTTTAGGGTTTAAAGTTTGTGTTTTCGGGTTGAAGTTTTTGGTTTAGGGTTTGGAGTTTAGTGTTCAAGATTAAATGTTTATTTTTTAGGGTTTAATGTTTTGGGTGTAGGGTTTGGGGTTTAGGGCTTAGGGTTTAAGTTTTAGGGTTCAGGGATTATAGGTTAGGGTTTAGAGTTTGGGGTTTAGGATTTAGGTGTTAGCATTTAGTTATTAGAGTTTAGGGTTTAGGATTTAGGGGTTAGCATTTAGTTAATGTTCAATATTAAGAGTTAATTCTTGGGATCAACGTTTTGGGTTTAGGGTTTAGGGTTTTGGGCTTAGTTATAGTGTTTATGGTATAGGATTTTGTTTTTGGGGTTTAGCGTTTAGTTATTAGAGTTTAGGGTTTAGGGTATTACGTTTAAGGTTTAATGTTTGGGGTTTATTATTTATAGTTTAAGATTTAGGGTTTAGGGTTTAGAGGTTAGTGTTTAGGGTTTAGGATTTTGGGCTTAGTTTTAGTGTTTATGGTATAAGATTTAGTTTTTGGGGTTTAGGGTTAACGGTTTAGGGTATTGGGGTTTAGGTATTAGGGTTTAGGGTTTAGGGCTTAGTTTTTAAGGTTTATGGTTGTTAAGAGCATTTTAGGATTTATGGTTTAGGTTTTAGTTTTTAGTCCTTAAGGTTTAGGGTTTGGACTTCAAGGTTGAGAGTTTAGAGTTTACGGTATGGGTTTAGGATTTGCGTTTAGGGTTGAGGGTTTAAGGTTTGGGGTTTAGGGTTTTAGAGTTTACGGTTTTTTAGGGTGGCTTAGGGTTTGGCCTTGAAGATTGAGTGTTTAGTGTTTAGGGTTTAAAGTTAGTGTTTTTTTCAGGTTTATGTTTTTGGTTTAAAGTTTATTTTTTGGGATCAACGTTTTGGGTTTAGGGTTTTGGGCTTAGTTTTAGTGTTTATGGTATTGGATTTAGTTTTTGGGGTTTAGCGTTTAGTTATTAGAGTTTAGGGATTAGGTTGTTACATTAGGATTTAGGGGTTAAAGTTTAATGTTCAGGGTTAAGAGTTTATTTTTTGGGATCAACATTTTGGTTTTAGGGTTTAGTGTTTTGGGCTTAGTTTTAGTGTTTATGGTATTGGTTTTAGTTTTTTGGGTTTAGCGTTTAGTTATTAGAGTTTAGGGTTTAGGGTATTATGTTTAAGGTTTAATGTTTGGGGTTTATTATTTATTTTTTAGATTTAGGTTTTAGGGTTTCGATCTTAGGTTTTAGGCCTTAAGGTTTAGGGTTGAAGGTTTTGGATTTAGTGTTTATGGATTAGGGTTTATAGTTTAGGGTTTGGGGTTTATTGTTTTGGGGTTATAGTTATTGGGATAAACGTTTAGGGTTTAGGGGTTTAGGATTGTTAAGGTGCTTTAGGGTTTAGGATTTAGGGTTTTGGGTTTATTGTTTAGGGGTTATGGTTTAGGGTTAAGGGTATAGAGTATAGGATTTAGGGTTTAGTATACCGTTTAAAACTTAGGGTCTAGGATTTTGGATTTTGATTTTAGAATTTAAAGTTGAGGGTTTAGGGATTAGGGTTTTAGCCTAATTGTTTAGTGTTTTTTGTTTTGGATTCTTGGTTTAATGTTTACTATTTGGGGTTTACGTTTAGGTTTTTAAGTATAGGGTTTAGGGTTTAGGGTTTAGTGATTAATGTTTCAGTTTTAGAAATTAGTCTTTAAGGTGTAGGATTTTTGGTTTAAGGTATAGTGTTTAGGATTTAGTGTTTAGGGGTTTACTTTTATGGTTTAAGGTTTGGGGTTTAGGGTTTAGAGGTTAGGTTTTAGGGTTTAGGCTTTAAGGCTTAAGTTGTAGGGTTTAGGGTTTAGGGTTTATGGTTTAGTATGTAGGGTTGAGGATTTATGGTTTAGGGTTTAGGGTTTGGTATGTAGGGTTTAGGATTTATGGTTTAGGCTTTAGGATTTGGAGTTTCTGGTATGGGTTTACGGTTTTAGAGTTTAGGATTGAGGGTTTAAAGTTTGAGGTTTAATGTTTTAGGGTTTACGGTTGTTTAGGTTGGTTTAGGGTTTTGCCTTGGCGGTTGAGTGTTTAGTGGTTAGGGTTTAAAGTGTGTGTTTTAGGGTTTAGAGTTTAGTGTTCAAGATTAAGTGTTAATTTTTTTGGGTTTAATATTTTGGGTATAGGGTTTTGGGTTTAGGGCTTATGGTTTAAGTTTTAGGGTTTGGGGTTTAGGGATTAGGGTTTAAGTTTTAGGGTTCAGGGATTAGAGGTTAGGGTTTAGAGTTTGGGGTTTAGGATTTAGGGGTTAGCATTTAGTTATTCAACTTTAGGGTTTAGGGCTTAGTTTTAGGGTTTATGGTATAGGATTTAGTTTTTGGGGTTTAGCGTTTAGTTATTAGAGTTTAGGGTTTAGGGTATAATGTTTAAGGTTAAAAGTTTGGGGTTTAATATTGATGGTTTAGATTTTGGGTTTAGGGTTAACGGTTTAGGGTATTGGGGTTTAGGTATTAGGGTTTGTGGTTTAGGGCTTAGGGTTTAAGTTTTAGGGTTCATGGATTAAAGGTTAGGGTTTAGAGTTTGGGGTTTAGGATTTAGGGGTTAGAGTTTAATGTTCAGGGTTAAATGTTTATTTTTTGGGATCAACGTTTGGGGTTTAGGGTTTAGTGTTTTGGGCTTAGTTTTAGTGTTTATGGTATTGGATTTAGTTTTTTGGGTTTAGCGTTTAATTACTTGAGTTTAGGGTTTAGGGTATTATGTTTAAGGTTTAATGTTTGGGGTTTATTATTTATGGTTTTAGATTTAGGATTTAGGGTTTAGGGGTTAGTGTTTAGGGTTTAGGGTTTAGGGTTTTGGGCTTAGTTTTAGTGTTTATGGTATAGGATTTAGTTTTTGGGGTTTAGCATTTAGTTAATAGAGTTTAGGGTTTAGGGTATTACGTTTAAGGTTTAATGTTTGGGGTTTATTATTTATTGTTTTAGATTTAGGTTTTAGGGTTTCGGTCTTAGGTTTTAGGCCTTAAGGTTTAGGGTTGAAGGTTTTGGATTTAGTGTTTAGGGATTAGGGTTTATAGTTTAGGGTTTGGGGTTTATTGTTTTGGGGTTAAAGTTATTGGGATAAGCGTTTAGGGTTTAGGGGTTTAGGATTGTTAAGGTGCTTTAGGGTTTAGGATTTAGGGTTTTGGGTTTATTGTTTAGGGGTTATGGTTTAGGGTTAAGGGTATAGAGTATAGGATTTAGGGTTTAGGATACCATTTAAAACTTGGGGTCTAGGATTTTGGATTTTGATTTTAGAATTTAAAGTTGAGGGTTTAGGGATTAGGGTGTTAGCCTAATTGTTTAGTGTTTTTTGTTTAGGATTCTTGGTTTAATGTTTACTATTTGGGGTTTACGTTTAGGTTTTTAAGTATAGGGTTTAGGGTTTAGGGTTTAGTGATTAATGTTTCAGTTTTAGAAATTAGTCTTTAAGGTGAAGGATTTTTTGTTCAAGGTATAGAGTTTAGGATTTAGTGTTTAGGGATTAGGGTTTATGGTTTAGGGTTTGGGGTATATTGTTTAGGGGTTTAGGATTGTTAAGGTGCTTTAGGGTTTAGAATTTAGGGTTTTGGGTTTATTGTTTAGGGGTTATGGTTTAGGGTTAAGTGTATAGAGTATAGGATTTAGGGTTTAGTATACCGTTTAAAACTTAGGGTCTAGGATTTTGGATTTTGATTTTAGAATTTAAAATTGAGGGTTTAGGGATTAGGGTGTTAGCCTAATTATTTAGTGTTTTTTTTTTAGGATTCTTGGTTTAATGTTTACTATTTGGGGTTTACGTTTAGGTTTTAAGTATAGGGTTTAGGGTGTAGGGTTTAGTGATTAATGTTTCAGTTTTAGAAATTAGTCTTTAAGGTGTAGGATTTTTGGTTTAAGGTATAGAGTTTAGGATTTAGTGTTTAGGGGTTTATTTTTATGGTTTAAGGTTTGGGGTTTAGGGTTTAGAGGTTAGGGTTTGAGATTTAGGGTTTAGCTTTTAGGGTTTTAGGGTTTAGGCTTTAAGGCTTAAGTTGTAGGGTTTAGGGTTTAGGGTTTATGGTTTAGTATGTAGGGTTGAGGATTTATGGTTTAGGGTTTAGGGTTTGGTATGTAGAGTTTAGGATTTATGGTTTAGGGTTTAGGATTTGGAGTTTCTGGTATGGGTTTAGGGTTTTAGAGTTTAGGATTGAGGGTTTAAAGTTTGAGGTTTAAGGTTTTAGGGTTTACGGTTGTTTAGGTTGGTTTAGGGTTTTGCCTTGGCAGTTAAGTGTTTAGTGGTTAGGGTTTGAAGTGTGTGTTTTAGGGTTTAGAGTTTAGTGTTCAAGATTAAGTGTTAATTTTTTTGCGTTTAATATTTTGGGTTTAGGGTTTTGGGTTTAGGGCTTAGGGTTTAAGTTTTAAGGTTTGGGGTTTAGGGATTAGGGTTTAAGTTTTAGGGTTCAGGGATTAGAGGTTAGGGTTTAGAGTTTGGGGTTTAGGATTTAGGGTTTAAGTTTTAGGGTTCAGGGATTAGAGGTTAGGGTTTAGAGTTTGGGGTTTAGGATTTAGGGTTAGCATTTAGTTATTAGAGTTTAGGGTTTAGGGCTTAGTTTTAGGGTTTATGGTATAGGATTTAGTGTTAAATATTAAATAGCGTTTAGTTATTATAGTTTAGGGTTTAAGGTATAATGTTTAAGGTTTAAAGTTTGGGGTTTAATATTGATGGTTTAAGATTTTGGGTTTAGGGCTAACGGTTTAGGGCATTGGGGTTTAGGTATTAGGAATTGTGGTTTAGGGCTTAGGGTTTAAGTTTTAGGGTTCAAGGATTAGAGGTTAGGGTTTAGAGTTTGGGGTTTAGGATTTAGGGGTTAGAGTTTAATGTTCAGGGTTAGAGTTTAATGTTCAGGGTTAAGAGTTTATTTTTTGGGATCAACATTTTGGGTTTAGGGTTTAGTGTTTTGGGCTTAGTTTTAGTGTTTATGGTATTGGATTTAGTTTTTTGGGTTTAGCGTTTAGTTATTAGAGTTTAGGGTTTAGGGTATTATGTTTTAGGTTTAATGTTTGGGGTTTATTATTTATGGTTTTAGATTTAGGGTTTAGGGTTTAGGGGTTAGTGTTTAGGGTTTAGGGTTTTGGGCTTAGTTTTAGTGTTTATGGTATAGGATTTAGTTTTTGGGGTTTAGCATTTAGTTAATAGAGTTTAGGGTTTAGGGTATTACGTTTAAGGTTTAATGTTCTGGGTTTATTAATTATGGTTTTCGATTTAGGTTTTAGGGTTTCGGTCTTAGGTTTTAGGCCTTAAGGTTTAGGGTTGAAGGTTTTGGATTTAATGTTTAGGGATTAGGGTTTATAGTTTAGGGTTTGGGGTTTATTGTTTTGGGGTTATAGTTATTGGGATAAACGTTTAGGGTTTAGGGGTTTAGGATTGTTAAGGTGCTTGAGGGTTTAGGATTTAGGGTTTTGGGTTTATTGTTTAGGGGTTATGGTTTAGGATTAAGGGTATAGAGTATAGGATTTAGGGTTTAGGATACCGTTTAAAACATAGGGTCTAGGATTTTGGATTTTGATTTTAGAATTTAAAGTTGAGGGTTTAGGGATTAGGGTGTTAGCCTAATTAGGGATTAGGATTTATGGTTTAGTGTTTAGGAGTTGGAGTTTCTGGTATGGGTTTAGGGTTTTAGAGTTTAAGATTGAGGGTTTAAAGTTTTAGGTTTAAGGTTTTAGGGTTTACGGTTGTTTAGGTTTGTTTAGGGTTTTGCCTTGGCGGTTGAGTGTTTAGTGGTTAGGGTTTAAAGTGTGTGTTTTAGGGTTTAGGGATTAGGGTGTTAGCCTAATTGTTTAGTGTTTTTTGTTTAGGATTCTTGGTTTAATGTTTACTATTTGGGGTTTACGTTTAGGTTTTTAAGTATAGGGTTTAGGGTTTAGGGTTTAGTGATTAATGTTTCAGTTTTAGAAATTAGTCTTTAAGGTGAAGGATTTTTTGTTCAAGGTATAGAGTTTAGGATTTAGTGTTTAGGGATTAGGGTTTATGGTTTAGGGTTTGGGGTATATTGTTTAGGGGTTTAGGATTGTTAAGGTGCTTTAGGGTTTAGAATTTAGGGTTTTGGGTTTATTGTTTAGGGGTTATGGTTTAGGGTTAAGTGTATAGAGTATAGGATTTAGGGTTTAGTATACCGTTTAAAACTTAGGGTCTAGGATTTTGGATTTTGATTTTAGAATTTAAAATTGAGGGTTTAGGGATTAGGGTGTTAGCCTAATTATTTAGTGTTTTTTTTTTAGGATTCTTGGTTTAATGTTTACTATTTGGGGTTTACGTTTAGGTTTTAAGTATAGGGTTTAGGGTGTAGGGTTTAGTGATTAATGTTTCAGTTTTAGAAATTAGTCTTTAAGGTGTAGGATTTTTGGTTTAAGGTATAGAGTTTAGGATTTAGTGTTTAGGGGTTTATTTTTATGGTTTAAGGTTTGGGGTTTAGGGTTTAGAGGTTAGGGTTTGAGATTTAGGGTTTAGCTTTTAGGGTTTTAGGGTTTAGGCTTTAAGGCTTAAGTTGTAGGGTTTAGGGTTTAGGGTTTATGGTTTAGTATGTAGGGTTGAGGATTTATGGTTTAGGGTTTAGGGTTTGGTATGTAGAGTTTAGGATTTATGGTTTAGGGTTTAGGATTTGGAGTTTCTGGTATGGGTTTAGGGTTTTAGAGTTTAGGATTGAGGGTTTAAAGTTTGAGGTTTAAGGTTTTAGGGTTTACGGTTGTTTAGGTTGGTTTAGGGTTTTGCCTTGGCAGTTGAGTGTTTAGTGGTTAGGGTTTGAAGTGTGTGTTTTAGGGTTTAGAGTTTAGTGTTCAAGATTAAGTGTTAATTTTTTTGCGTTTAATATTTTGGGTTTAGGGTTTTGGGTTTAGGGCTTAGGGTTTAAGTTTTAAGGTTTGGGGTTTAGGGATTAGGGTTTAAGTTTTAGGGTTCAGGGATTAGAGGTTAGGGTTTAGAGTTTGGGGTTTAGGATTTAGGGTTTAAGTTTTAGGGTTCAGGGATTAGAGGTTAGGGTTTAGAGTTTGGGGTTTAGGATTTAGGGTTAGCATTTAGTTATTAGAGTTTAGGGTTTAGGGCTTAGTTTTAGGGTTTATGGTATAGGATTTAGTGTTAAATATTAAATAGCGTTTAGTTATTATAGTTTAGGGTTTAAGGTATAATGTTTAAGGTTTAAAGTTTGGGGTTTAATATTGATGGTTTAAGATTTTGGGTTTAGGGCTAACGGTTTAGGGCATTGGGGTTTAGGTATTAGGAATTGTGGTTTAGGGCTTAGGGTTTAAGTTTTAGGGTTCAAGGATTAGAGGTTAGGGTTTAGAGTTTGGGGTTTAGGATTTAGGGGTTAGAGTTTAATGTTCAGGGTTAGAGTTTAATGTTCAGGGTTAAGAGTTTATTTTTTGGGATCAACATTTTGGGTTTAGGGTTTAGTGTTTTGGGCTTAGTTTTAGTGTTTATGGTATTGGATTTAGTTTTTTGGGTTTAGCGTTTAGTTATTAGAGTTTAGGGTTTAGGGTATTATGTTTTAGGTTTAATGTTTGGGGTTTATTATTTATGGTTTTAGATTTAGGGTTTAGGGTTTAGGGGTTAGTGTTTAGGGTTTAGGGTTTTGGGCTTAGTTTTAGTGTTTATGGTATAGGATTTAGTTTTTGGGGTTTAGCATTTAGTTAATAGAGTTTAGGGTTTAGGGTATTACGTTTAAGGTTTAATGTTCTGGGTTTATTAATTATGGTTTTCGATTTAGGTTTTAGGGTTTCGGTCTTAGGTTTTAGGCCTTAAGGTTTAGGGTTGAAGGTTTTGGATTTAATGTTTAGGGATTAGGGTTTATAGTTTAGGGTTTGGGGTTTATTGTTTTGGGGTTATAGTTATTGGGATAAACGTTTAGGGTTTAGGGGTTTAGGATTGTTAAGGTGCTTGAGGGTTTAGGATTTAGGGTTTTGGGTTTATTGTTTAGGGGTTATGGTTTAGGATTAAGGGTATAGAGTATAGGATTTAGGGTTTAGGATACCGTTTAAAACATAGGGTCTAGGATTTTGGATTTTGATTTTAGAATTTAAAGTTGAGGGTTTAGGGATTAGGGTGTTAGCCTAATTAGGGATTAGGATTTATGGTTTAGTGTTTAGGAGTTGGAGTTTCTGGTATGGGTTTAGGGTTTTAGAGTTTAAGATTGAGGGTTTAAAGTTTTAGGTTTAAGGTTTTAGGGTTTACGGTTGTTTAGGTTTGTTTAGGGTTTTGCCTTGGCGGTTGAGTGTTTAGTGGTTAGGGTTTAAAGTGTGTGTTTTAGGGTTTAGGGATTAGGGTGTTAGCCTAATTGTTTAGTGTTTTTTGTTTAGGATTCTTGGTTTAATGTTTACTATTTGGGGTTTACGTTTAGGTTTTTAAGTATAGGGTTTAGGGTTTAGGGTTTAGTGATTAATGTTTCAGTTTTAGAAATTAGTCTTTAAGGTGAAGGATTTTTTGTTCAAGGTATAGAGTTTAGGATTTAGTGTTTAGGGATTAGGGTTTATGGTTTAGGGTTTGGGGTATATTGTTTAGGGGTTTAGGATTGTTAAGGTGCTTTAGGGTTTAGAATTTAGGGTTTTGGGTTTATTGTTTAGGGGTTATGGTTTAGGGTTAAGTGTATAGAGTATAGGATTTAGGGTTTAGTATACCGTTTAAAACTTAGGGTCTAGGATTTTGGATTTTGATTTTAGAATTTAAAATTGAGGGTTTAGGGATTAGGGTGTTAGCCTAATTATTTAGTGTTTTTTTTTTAGGATTCTTGGTTTAATGTTTACTATTTGGGGTTTACGTTTAGGTTTTAAGTATAGGGTTTAGGGTGTAGGGTTTAGTGATTAATGTTTCAGTTTTAGAAATTAGTCTTTAAGGTGTAGGATTTTTGGTTTAAGGTATAGAGTTTAGGATTTAGTGTTTAGGGGTTTATTTTTATGGTTTAAGGTTTGGGGTTTAGGGTTTAGAGGTTAGGGTTTGAGATTTAGGGTTTAGCTTTTAGGGTTTTAGGGTTTAGGCTTTAAGGCTTAAGTTGTAGGGTTTAGGGTTTAGGGTTTATGGTTTAGTATGTAGGGTTGAGGATTTATGGTTTAGGGTTTAGGGTTTGGTATGTAGAGTTTAGGATTTATGGTTTAGGGTTTAGGATTTGGAGTTTCTGGTATGGGTTTAGGGTTTTAGAGTTTAGGATTGAGGGTTTAAAGTTTGAGGTTTAAGGTTTTAGGGTTTACGGTTGTTTAGGTTGGTTTAGGGTTTTGCCTTGGCAGTTGAGTGTTTAGTGGTTAGGGTTTGAAGTGTGTGTTTTAGGGTTTAGAGTTTAGTGTTCAAGATTAAGTGTTAATTTTTTTGGGTTTAATATTTTGGGTTTAGGGTTTTGGGTTTAGGGCTTAGGGTTTAAGTTTTAAGGTTTGGGGTTTAGGGATTAGGGTTTAAGTTTTAGGGTTCAGGGATTAGAGGTTAGGGTTTAGAGTTTGGGGTTTAGGATTTAGGGTTTAAGTTTTAGGGTTTAGGGATTAGAGGTTAGGGTTTAGAGTTTGGGGTTTAGGATTTAGGGGTTAGCATTTAGTTATTAGAGTTTAGGGTTTAGGGCTTAGTTTTAGGGTTTATGGTATAGGATTTAGTGTTAAATATTAAATAGCGTTTAGTTATTATAGTTTAGGGTTTAAGGTATAATGTTTAAGGTTTAAAGTTTGGGGTTTAATATTGATGGTTTAAGATTTTGGGTTTAGGGCTAACGGTTTAGGGCATTGGGGTTTAGGTATTAGAAATTGTGGTTTAGGGCTTAGGGTTTAAGTTTTAGGGTTCAAGGATTAGAGGTTACGGTTTAGAGTTTGGGGTTTAGGATTTAGGGGTTAGAGTTTAATGTTCAGGGTTAGAGTTTAATGTTCAGGGTTAAGAGTTTATTTTTTGGGATCAACGTTTTGGGTTTAGGGTTTAGTGTTTTGGGCTTAGTTTTAGTGTTTATGGTATTGGATTTAGTTTTTTGGGTTTAGCGTTTAGTTATTAGAGTTTAGGGTTTAGGGTATTATGTTTTAGGTTTAATGTTTGGGGTTTATTATTTATGGTTTTAGATTTAGGGTTTAGGGTTTAGGGGTTAGTGTTTAGGGTTTAGGGTTTTGGGCTTAGTTTTAGTGTTTATGGTATAGGATTTAGTTTTTGGGGTTTAGCATTTAGTTAATAGAGTTTAGGGTTTAGGGTATTACGTTTAAGGTTTAATGTTCTGGGTTTATTAATTATGGTTTTCGATTTAGGTTTTAGGGTTTCGGTCTTAGGTTTTAGGCCTTAAGGTTTAGGGTTGAAGGTTTTGGATTTAATGTTTAGGGATTAGGGTTTATAGTTTAGGGTTTGGGGTTTATTGTTTTGGGGTTATAGTTATTGGGATAAACGTTTAGGGTTTAGGGGTTTAGGATTGTTAAGGTGCTTGAGGGTTTAGGATTTAGGGTTTTGGGTTTATTGTTTAGGGGTTATGGTTTAGGATTAAGGGTATAGAGTATAGGATTTAGGGTTTAGGATACCGTTTAAAACATAGGGTCTAGGATTTTGGATTTTGATTTTAGAATTTAAAGTTGAGGGTTTAGGGATTAGGGTGTTAGCCTAATTAGGGATTAGGATTTATGGTTTAGTGTTTAGGAGTTGGAGTTTCTGGTATGGGTTTAGGGTTTTAGAGTTTAAGATTGAGGGTTTAAAGTTTTAGGTTTAAGGTTTTAGGGTTTACGGTTGTTTAGGTTGGTTTAGGGTTTTGCCTTGGCGGTTGAGTGTTTAATGGTTAGGGTTTAAAGTGTGTGTTTTAGGGTTTAGAGTTTCGTGTTCAAGATTAAGTGTTAATTTTTTTGGGTTTAATATTTTGGGTTTAGGGTTTTGGGTTTAGGGCTTAGGGTTTAAGTTTTAGGGTTTGGGGTTTAGGAATTAGGGTTTAAGTTTTAGGGTTCAGGGATTAGAGGTTAGGGTTTAGAGTTTGGGGTTTAGGATTTAGGGGTTAGCATTTAGTTATTAGACTTTAGGGTTTAGGGCTTAGTTTTAGGGTTTTTGGTATAGGATTTAGTTTTTGGGGTTTAGCTTTTAGTTATTAGAGTTTAGGGTTTAGGGTATAATGTTTAAGGTTTAAAGTTTGGGGTTTAATATTGATGGTTTAAGATTTTGGGTTTGGGGTTAACGGTTTAGGGTATTGGGGTTTAGGTATTAGGGTTTGTGGTTTAGGGCTTAGGGTTTAAGTTTTAGGTTTCAGGGATTAGGGGTTAGAGTTTAATGTTCAGGGTTAAGAGTTTATTTTTTGGGATCAACGTTTTGGGTTTAGGGTTTAGTGTTTTGGGCTTAGTTTTAGTGTTTATGGTATTGGATTTAGTTTTTTGGGTTTAGCGTTTAGTTATTAGAGTTTAGGGTTTAGGGTATTATGTTTAAGGTTTAATGTTTGGGGTTTATTATTTATGGTTTTAGATTTAGGGTTTAGGGTTTAGGGGTTTGTGTTTAGGGTTTAGGGTTTTGTGCTTAGTTTTAGTGTTTATGGTATAGGATTTAGTTTTTGGGGTTTAGCATTTAGTTAATAGAGTTTAGGGTTTAGGGTATTACGTTTAATGTTTAATGTTTGGGGTTTATTATTTATGGTTTTCGATTTAGGTTTTAGGGTTTCGGTCTTAGGTTTTAGGCCTTAAGGTTTAGGGTTGAAGGTTTTGGATTTAGTGTTTAGGGATTAGGGTTTATAGTTTAGGGTTTGGGGTTTATTGTTTTGGGGTTATAGTTATTGGGATAAACGTTTAGGGTTTAGGGGTTTAGGATTGTTAAGGTGCTTGAGGGTTTAGGATTTAGGGTTTTGGGTTTATTGTTTAGGGGTTATGGTTTAGGGTTAAGGGTATAGAGTATAGGATTTAGGGTTTAGGATACTATTTAAAACATAGGGTCTAGGATTTTGGATTTTGATTTTAGAATTTAAAGTTGAGGGTTTAGGGATTAGGGTGTTAGCCTAATTAGGGATTAGGATTTATGGTTTAGTGTTTAGGAGTTGGAGTTTCTGGTATGGGTTTAGGGTTTTAGAGTTTAAGATTGAGGGTTTAAAGTTTTAGGTTTAAGGTTTTAGGGTTTACGGTTGTTTAGGTTGGTTTAGGGTTTTGCCTTGGCGGTTGAGTGTTTAGTGGTTAGGGTTTAAAGTGTGTGTTTTAGGGTTTAGAGTTTAGTGTTCAAGATTAAGTGTTAATTTTTTTGGGTTTAATATTTTGGGTTTAGGGTTTAGGGTTTAGGGCTTAGGGTTTAAGTTTTAGGGTTTGGGGTTTAGGGATTAGGGTTTAAGTTTTAGGGTTCAGGGATTAGAGGTTAGGGTTTAGAGTTTGGGGTTTAGGATTTAGGGGTTAGCATTTAGTTATTAGACTTTAGGGTTTAGGGCTTAGTTTTAGGGTTTTTGGTATAGGATTTAGTTTTTGGGGTTTAGCTTTTAGTTATGAGAGTTTAGTGTTTAGGGTTTAATGTTTAAGGTTTAAAGTTTGGGGTTTAATATTGATGGTTTAAGATTTTGGGTTTGGGGTTAACGGTTTAGGGTATTGGGGTTTAGGTATTAGGGTTTGTGGTTTAGGGCTTAGGGTTTAAGTTTTAGGTTTCAGGGATTAGGGGTTCGAGTTTAATGTTCAGGGTTAAGAGTTTATTTTTTGGGATCAACGTTTTGGGTTTAGGGTTTAGTGTTTTGGGCTTAGTTTTAGTGTTTATGGTATTGGATTTAGTTTTTTGGGTTTAGTGTTTAGTTATTAGAGTTTAGGGTTTAGGGTATTATGTTTAAGGTTTAATGTTTGGGGTTTATTATTTATGGTTTTAGATTTAGGGTTTAGGGTTTAGGGGTTTGTGTTTAGGGTTTAGGGTTTTGGGCTTAGTTTTAGTGTTTATGGTATAGGATTTAGTTTTTGGGGTTTAGCATTTAGTTAATAGAGTTTAGGGTTTAGGGTATTACGTTTAAGGTTTAATGTTTGGGGTTTATTATTTATGGTTTTCGATTTAGGTTTTAGGGTTTCGGTCTTAGGTTTTAGGCCTTAAGGTTTAGGGTTGAAGGTTTTGGATTTAGTGTTTAGGGATTAGGGTTTATAGTTTAGGGTTTGGGGTTTATTGTTTTAGGTTATAGTTATTGGGATAAACGTTTAGGGTTTAGGGGTTTAGGATTGTTAAGGTGCTTTAGGGTTTAGGATTTAGGGTTTTGGGTTTATTGTTTAGGGGTTATGGTTTAGGGTTAAGGGTATAGAGTATAGGATTTAGGGTTTAGGATACCGTTTAAAACATAGGGTCTAGGATTTTGGATGTTGATTTTAGAATTTAAAGTTGATGGTTTAGGGATTAGGGTGTTAGCCTAATTAGGGATTAGGATTTATGGTTTAGAGTTTAGGATTTGGAGTTTCTGGTATGGGTTTAGGGTTTTAGAGTTTAGGATTGAGGGTTTAAAGTTTTAGGTTTAAGGTTTTAGGGTTTACGGTTGTTTAGGTTGGTTTAGGGTTTTGCCTTGGCGGTTGAGTGTTTAGTGGTTAGGGTTTAAAGTGTGTGTTTTAGGGTTTAGAGTTTAGTGTTCAAGATTAAGTGTTAATTTTTTTGGGTTTAATATTTTGGGTATAGGGTTTTGGATTTAGGGCTTAGGGTTTAAGTTTTAGGGTTTGGGGTTTAGGGATTAGGGTTTAAGTTTTAGGGTTCAGGGATTAGAGGTTAGGGTTTAGAGTTTGGGGTTTAGGATTTAGGGGTTAGCATTTAGTTATTCGACTTTAGGGTTTAGGGCTTAGTTTTAGGGTTTATGGTATAGGATTTAGTTTTTGGGGTTAAGCTTTTAGTTATTAGAGTTTAGGGTTTAGGGTATAATGTTTAAGGTTTAAAGTTTGGGGTTTAATATTGATGGTTTAAGATTTTGGGTTTAGGGTTAATGGTTTAGGGTATTAGGGTTTAGGTATTAGGGTTTGTGGTTTAGGGCTTAGGGTTTAAGTTTTAGATTTCAGGGATTAGAGGTTAGGGTTTAGAGTTTGGGGTTTAGGATTTAGGGGTTAGAGTTTAATGTTCAGGGTTAAGAGTTTATTTTTTGGGATCAACGTTTTGGGTTTAGGGTTTAGTGTTTTGGGGTTAGTTTTAGTGTTTATGGTATTGGATTTAGTTTTTTGGGTTTAGTGTTTAGTTATTAGAGTTTAGGGTTTAGGGTATTATGTTTAAGGTTTAATGTTTGGGGTTTATTATTTATGGTTTTAGATTTAGGGTTTAGGGTTTAGGGGTTTGTGTTTAGTGTTTATGGTATAGGATTTAGTTTTTGTGGTTTAGCATTTAGTTAATAGAGTTTAGGGTTTAGGGTATTACGTTTAAGGTTTAATGTTTGGGGTTTATTATTTATGGTTTTCGATTTAGGTTTTAGGGTTTCGGTCTTAGGTTTTAGGCCTTAAGGTTTAGGGTTGAAGGTTTTGGATTTAGTGTTTAGGGATTAGGGTTTATAGTTTAGGGTTTGGGGTTTATTGTTTAGGTGTTGTAGTTTTAGGGTTTCGGTTTAGGTTTTAGGGTTTAGGGTTTAGATTTTTATTATTCAAGATTAAGGGTTTATTATTTAGAGTCTATTTTGTTTTGGGTTTAAGGTTTGAGGTTTAGGGCTTTGGATTTATGGTTTAGGTTTCAGGGATTAGAGTTTAGTATTTAGAGTTTGGGTTTTAGGGTTTGGGTTTAATGTTCAATGTTCAGGATAAAGGGATAATTTTTTGGGATAAACGTTTTGGGTTTAGGGTTTTAGGGTTGTTTAGGGTTGTTTAGGTTTTAATTGTTTAGGTTTAGGGTTTAAGGTTTAGGATTTAGGGTTTTGGGTTTTGGGTTAAGAGTTTAGGAATTTAGGGTTTAGGGCTTAGTTTTTTCGGGTATAGGGTTTAGTTTTTGGGGTTTAGTGTTAGTTATTAGAGTTTATGGTTTAAGGTATAATGATTAAGGTTTAAAGTTTGGTGTTTATTTTTATGGTTTAAGGTTTGGAGTTAAGTGTTTAGTGGTTAGGGTTTTTGGGTTTTTGGGTTTAGGCTTTAAGGCTTGGGGTGTAGGGTTTAGGGTTTAGTGATTAACGTTTCAGTCTTAGAAATTAGTTTTTAATTTGTAGGATTTTTGGGTTAAGGTATAGGGTTTAGGATTTGGGTTTAGGGTTTTTGATTTTGGGTTTAGGGTTTACGGCTTTGGTGGTTGCGTTTGTGGTTGAGGGGTTAGTGTTTAGGGTTTCAGTCTTACGATTTAGGCTTTATGGTTTAGGGTTTAGTGTTTAAGGATTAGGGTTTACGGTTTAGCGTATGGGTTTTATTGTTTAGAGGTTATGGTTTAGGGTTAAGGGTATAGGGCCTAGGATTCAGGGTTCTAGGATCAATGTATAGGGTTTGGGTTTTCAGGTTAAGAGTTTATCATTTAGGGTTGAGGTTTTAGTTTTTATGGTAAATTGTTTTTGGTTTAGGGTTTAGGGTTTAGTGTGTAGTGTTAAGGGATTAGGGTTTACGGTTTAGGGTTTGGGATTTATTGTTTGGGGTTTTTATGCTTAGTTTTTAGTCCTTAATGTTTAGGGTTTGGCCTTGAGGGTTGAGAGTTTTGAGTTTACGGTATAGATTTAGGATTATAAGTAAAAGGGTTTAGGATTTATGGTTTAGGTTTTGGTTTATGGTTTAGGATTTAGGGTTTATGGTTTTGGGTTTATGGTTTTGGGTTTATTGTTCAGGGGTTATGGTTTAGGGTTAAGGGTATAGAGTATAGGATTTAGGGTTTAGGATACCGTTTAAAACTTAGGGTCTAGGATTTTGGATTTTGATTCTAGAATTTAAAGTTGAGGGTTTAGGGGTTAGGGTGTTAGCCTAATTGTTTAGTTTTTTTTGTTTAGGATTCTTTGTTTAATGTTTACTATTTGGGGTTTACGTTTAGGTTTTTAAGTATAGGTTTATGATTTATGGTTTAAGGATTAGGATTTAGAGTTTAAGGTTCACGGTCTAGAGCTTAGGATTCAGGGTTCTAGGATCAAAGTGTAGGGTTTTGGGTTTTAGACTTAGTGTTTATCATTTATGGTTTAGGGTTTATGTTTTCTGTTTTAGGTTTAGGGTTTAGGATTTAGTGTGTATGGTTTATGGTTAATGGTTTAAGGTTAGGTTTTAGGTTTTAGGGTTTACTGTTGTTTAGGGTTTAGGATAAAGTGATTATTTTTTGGGATAAACATTTAGGGTTTAGGATTTTTTAGGGTGGTTTAGGGTATAGGGGTTTAGGTTTAGGGTTTATGGTTTAGAATTTAGGATTTATGGTTTTAGGTTTTCGGTTAAGGGTTTAGGGATTGAGGTTTTAAGGCTTAATTTTTAAGGGTTTAGGTTTAGAGTTAGTTATTAGAGTTTAGGGTTTAAGGTTTAAAGTTTGGGTTTATTTTTATGGTTTAAGGTTTGGGGTTTAGGGTTTAGATGTTAGGGTTTAGGATTTAGTTGTTAGGGTTTAGGGTTTAGCATTTTGGATTTTTGGGTTTAGGCTTTAAGGCTTAAGGTGTAGGATTTAGGATTTAGCGTTTAGGGTATAGGATTTAAGGTTTGGGGTTTAGGGTTTTTGGGTTTACGGTTGTTTAGGGTGGTTTAGGTTTTTGCCTTGAGGGTTGAGTGTTTAGTGTTTAGGGTTTCAAGTTTGTGTTTTAGGGTTTATGTTTTGGGTTAAGGGTTTAGAAATTAGTGTTCAAGATTAAGTGTTTATTTTCTAGGGTTTAATGTTTTGCGTTTAGGGTTTAGGATTTTGAGTTTAGGATTTTGGGTTTTGGGTTACGGCTTTGGGTGTAGGGTTTTATGGTTTAGGGGTTAGTGTTTAGGGTTTCGTTCTTAAGGTTTAGGCATTAAGGTTTAGGGTTGAAGGTTTAGGATTTAGTGTGTAGGGATTAGGGTTTATGTTTTAGGGTTTGGGGTATATTGTTTAGGGGTTATAGTTATTGGGATAAACATTTAGGGTTTAGGTGTTTAGGATTGTTAAGGTGCTTTAGGGTTTAGTGGTTTAGGTTTAGTGTTTAGGGGTATATTTTTATGGTTTAAGGTTTGGGGTTTAGGGTTTAGAGGTTAGGGTTTAAGAGTTAGGGTTTAGCTTTTAGGGTTTTAGGGTTTAGGCTTTAAGGCTTAAAGTGTAGGGTTTAGGGTTTAGGGTTTAGGGTTTAGTGTGTAGGGTTGAGTTTTTATGGTTTAGGGTTTAGGGTTTGGTATGTAGGGTTTAGGATTTATGGTTTAGGGTTTGGGATTTGGAGTTTCCGTTATGGGTTTAGGGTTTTAGAGTTTAGGATTGAGGGTTTAAAGTTTGGGGTTTAGAATTTTAGGGTTTACGGTTGTTTAGGTTGGTTTAGGGTTTTGCCTTGACGGTTGAGTGTTTAGTGTTTAGGGTTTAAAGTGTGTGCAAGATTTATGTTTTGGGTTTAGGGTTTAGAGTTTAGTGTTCAAGATTAAGTGTTTATTTTTTTTGGGTTTAATATTTTGGATTTAGGGCTTAGGGTTTAAGTTTAAGGGTTTCGGGTATAGGGCTTAGGGTTTAAGGTTTAGGGTTTAGGGTTTAGAGTTTAGTGTTCAAGATTAAGTGTTTATTTTTTTTGGGTTTAATATTTTGGATTTAGGGCTTAGGGTTTAAGTTTAAGGGTTTCGGGTATAGGGCTTAGGGTTTAAGGTTTAGGGTTCAGGGATTAGAGGTTAGGGTTTAGATTTTGGGATTTAGGATTTAGGGGTTAGCGTTTAGTTATTAGAGTTTAGGGTTTAGGGTTTAGTTTTAGGGTTTATGGTATAGGATTTAGTTTTTGGGGTTTAGCGTTTAGTTATTAGAGTTTAGGGTTTAGGGTATATTGTTTAAGGTTTAAAGTTTGGGGTTTATTATTGATGGTTTAAGATTTTGGGTTTAGGGTTAACGGTTTATAGTATTGGGGTTTAGGTATTAGGGTTTAGGTGTTGGTTTTTAAGGTTTATTGTTGTTATGAGCATTTTAGGATTTATGGTTTAGGTTTTAGTTTTTAGTCCTTAAGGTTTAGGGTTTGGACTTCAGGGTTGAGAGTTTAGAGTTTACGGTATGGATTTAGGATTTAGTGTTTAGGGTTGAGGGTTTAAGGTTGGGGGTTTTGGGTTTTAGGGTTTTCGGTTTTTTAGGGTGGTTTAGGGTTTGGCCTTGAGGATTGAGTGTTTATTTTTTAGGGTGTAAAGTTTGTGTTTTCAGGTTTATGTTTTTTGTTTAGGCTTTAGAGTTGAGTGTTCAAGATTAAGTGTTTATTTTTTAGGGTTTAAGGTTTTGGGTTTAGGGTTTGGGGTTTAGGGCTTAGGGTTTAAGTTTTAGGGTTCAGGGATTAGAGGTTAGGGTTTTGAGTTTGGGGTATTGGATTTATGGGTTAGAGTTTAATGTTCAGGATTAAGAGTTTATTTTTTGGAATCAACGTTTTGGGTTTAGGGTTTAGGGTTTTGGGTTTAGGGTTTAGGGTTTTGGGCTTAGTTTTAGGGTTTATGGTATAGGATTTAGTTTTTGGGGTTTAGCGTTTAGTTATTAGAGTTTATGGTTTAGGGTATTACGTTTAAGGTTTAATGTTTGGGGTTTATTATTTATGGTTTAAGATTTAGGGTTTAGGGTTTAGGGTTTAGGGGTTAGTGTTTAGGGTTTAGGGTTTAGGGGTTAGTGTTTAGGGTTTAGGGTTTAGGGGTTAGTGTTTAGGGTTTAGGGTTTTGGGTTTAGTTTTAGTGTTTATAGTATAGGATTTAGTTTTTGGGGTTTAGCGTTTAGTTAATAGAGTTTAGGGTTTAGGGTATTACGTTTAAGGTTTAATGTTTGGGGTTTATTATTTATGGTTTAAGATTTTGGTTTTAGGGTTTCGGACTTAGGTTTTAGGCTTTAAGGTTTAGGGTTAAAGGTTTTGGATTTAGTGTTTAGGGATTAGGGTTTATAGTTTAGGGTTTGGGGTTTATTGTTTAGGTGTTATAGTTTTAGGGTTTAGGTTTAGGGTTTAGGGTTTAGATTTTAATTGTTCAAGATTAAGGGTTTATTATTTAGGGTCTATTTTGTATTGGGTTTAGGGTTTGAGGTTTAGGGCTTTGGATTTATGTTTTAGGTTTCAGGGATTAGAGTTTAGTATTTAGAGTTTGGGTTGTAGGGTTTGGGTTTAATGTTCAATGTTCAGGATAAAGGGATAATTTTTTGGGATAAATGTTTAGGGTTTAGGGGTTTAGGGTTGTTTAGGGTGGTTTAGGTTTTAGTTGTTTAGCTTTAGGGTTTAGGGTTTAGGATTTAGGGTTTAGTTTTTGGGGTTTAGCATTAGTTATTAGAGTTTATGGTTTAAGGTATAATGTTTAAGGTTTAAAGTTTGGGGTTTATTTTTATGGTTTAAGGTTTGGAGTTTAGTGTTTAGTGGTTAGGGTTTTAGGGTTTTAGTGTTTAGGCTTTAAGGCTTGGGGTGTAGGGTTTAGGGTTTAGTGATTAATGTTTCAGTCTTAGAAATTAGTCTTTAAGTTGTAGGATTTTTGGGTTAACGTATAGGGTTTAGGATTTTGGTTTAGGGTTTTTGATTTTGTGTTTAGGGTTTACGGCTTTGGTGGTTGCGTTTGGGGTTTAGGGTTTAGCGTTTAAGGATTAGGGTTTACGGTTTAGGGTATAGGTTTTATTGTTTAGAGGTTATGGTTTTGGGTTAAGGGTATAGGGCCTAGGATTCAGGGTTCTAGGATCAATGTATTGGGTTTGGGTTTTCAGGTTAAGAGTTTCTTATTTAGGGTTGAGGTTTTAGTTTTTATGGTAAATGGTTTTTGGTTTAGGGTTTAGGGTTTAGGGTTTAGTGTGTAGTGTTAAGGGATTAGGGTTTACGGTTTAGGGTTTGGGATTTATTGTTTGGGGTTTTTAGGCTTAGTTTTTAGTCCTTTATGTTTAGGGTCTGGCCTTGAGGGTTGATTGTTTGGGGTTGACGGTCTTGAATTAGGATTATAAGTAAAAGGGTTTAGGATTTATGGTTTAGGTTTTGGGTTTATGGTTTAGGATTTAGGGTTTATGGTTTTGGGTTTATTGTTCAGGGGTTATGGTTTAGGGTTAAGGGTATAGAGTATAGGATTTAGGGTTTAGGATACCGTTTTAAACTTAGGGTCTAGGATTTTGGATTTTGATTCTAGAATTTAAAGTTGAGGGTTTAGGGGTTAGGGTGTTAGCCTAATTGTTTAGTGTTTTTTGTTAAGGATTCTTTGTTTAATGTTTACTATTTGGGGTTTACGTCTAGGTTTTTAAGTATAGGTTTATGATTTATGGTTTAAGGATTAGGATTTAGAGTTTAAGGTTCACGGTCTAGAGCTTAGGATTCAGGGTTCTAGGATCAAAGTGTAGGGTTTTGGGTTTTAGACTTAGTGTTTATCATTTATGGTTTAGGGTTTATGTTTTCTGTTTTAGGTTTAGGGTTTAGGATTTAGTGTGTATGGTTTATGGTTAATGGTTTAAGGTTAGGTTTTAGGTTTTAGGGTTTACTGTTGTTTAGGGTTTAGGATAAAGTGATTATTTTTTGGGATAAACATTTAGGGTTTAGGATTTTTTAGGGTGGTTTAGGGTATAGGGGTTTAGGTTTAGGGTTTATGGTTTAGAATTTAGGATTTATGGTTTTAGGTTTTCGGTTAAGGGTTTAGGGATTGAGGTTTTAAGGCTTAATTTTTAAGGGTTTAGGTTTAGAGTTAGTTATTAGAGTTTAGGGTTTAAGGTTTAAAGTTTGGGTTTATTTTTATGGTTTAAGGTTTGGGGTTTAGGGTTTAGATGTTAGGGTTTAGGATTTAGTTGTTAGGGTTTAGGGTTTAGCATTTTGGATTTTTGGGTTTAGGCTTTAAGGCTTAAGGTGTAGGATTTAGGATTTAGCGTTTAGGGTATAGGATTTAAGGTTTGGGGTTTAGGGTTTTTGGGTTTACGGTTGTTTAGGGTGGTTTAGGTTTTTGCCTTGAGGGTTGAGTGTTTAGTGTTTAGGGTTTCAAGTTTGTGTTTTAGGGTTTATGTTTTGGGTTAAGGGTTTAGAAATTAGTGTTCAAGATTAAGTGTTTATTTTCTAGGGTTTAATGTTTTGCGTTTAGGGTTTAGGATTTTGAGTTTAGGATTTTGGGTTTTGGGTTACGGCTTTGGGTGTAGGGTTTTATGGTTTAGGGGTTAGTGTTTAGGGTTTCGTTCTTAAGGTTTAGGCATTAAGGTTTAGGGTTGAAGGTTTAGGATTTAGTGTGTAGGGATTAGGGTTTATGTTTTAGGGTTTGGGGTATATTGTTTAGGGGTTATAGTTATTGGGATAAACATTTAGGGTTTAGGTGTTTAGGATTGTTAAGGTGCTTTAGGGTTTAGTGGTTTAGGTTTAGTGTTTAGGGGTATATTTTTATGGTTTAAGGTTTGGGGTTTAGGGTTTAGAGGTTAGGGTTTAAGAGTTAGGGTTTAGCTTTTAGGGTTTTAGGGTTTAGGCTTTAAGGCTTAAAGTGTAGGGTTTAGGGTTTAGGGTTTAGGGTTTAGTGTGTAGGGTTGAGTTTTTATGGTTTAGGGTTTAGGGTTTGGTATGTAGGGTTTAGGATTTATGGTTTAGGGTTTGGGATTTGGAGTTTCCGTTATGGGTTTAGGGTTTTAGAGTTTAGGATTGAGGGTTTAAAGTTTGGGGTTTAGAATTTTAGGGTTTACGGTTGTTTAGGTTGGTTTAGGGTTTTGCCTTGACGGTTGAGTGTTTAGTGTTTAGGGTTTAAAGTGTGTGCAAGATTTATGTTTTGGGTTTAGGGTTTAGAGTTTAGTGTTCAAGATTAAGTGTTTATTTTTTTTGGGTTTAATATTTTGGATTTAGGGCTTAGGGTTTAAGTTTAAGGGTTTCGGGTATAGGGCTTAGGGTTTAAGGTTTAGGGTTTAGGGTTTAGAGTTTAGTGTTCAAGATTAAGTGTTTATTTTTTTTGGGTTTAATATTTTGGATTTAGGGCTTAGGGTTTAAGTTTAAGGGTTTCGGGTATAGGGCTTAGGGTTTAAGGTTTAGGGTTCAGGGATTAGATGTTAGGGTTTAGATTTTGGGATTTAGGATTTAGGGGTTAGCGTTTAGTTATTAGAGTTTAGGGTTTAGGGCTTAGTTTTAGGGTTTATGGTATAGGATTTAGTTTTTGGGGTTTAGCGTTTAGTTATTAGAGTTTAGGGTTTAGGGTATATTGTTTAAGGTTTAAAGTTTGGGGTTTATTATTGATGGTTTAAGATTTTGGGTTTAGGGTTAACGGTTTATAGTATTGGGGTTTAGGTATTAGGGTTTAGGTGTTGGTTTTTAAGGTTTATTGTTGTTATGAGCATTTTAGGATTTATGGTTTAGGTTTTAGTTTTTAGTCCTTAAGGTTTAGGGTTTGGACTTCAGGGTTGAGAGTTTAGAGTTTACGGTATGGATTTAGGATTTAGTGTTTAGGGTTGAGGGTTTAAGGTTGGGGGTTTTGGGTTTTAGGGTTTTCGGTTTTTTAGGGTGGTTTAGGGTTTGGCCTTGAGGATTGAGTGTTTATTTTTTAGGGTGTAAAGTTTGTGTTTTCAGGTTTATGTTTTTTGTTTAGGCTTTAGAGTTGAGTGTTCAAGATTAAGTGTTTATTTTTTAGGGTTTAAGGTTTTGGGTTTAGGGTTTGGGGTTTAGGGCTTAGGGTTTAAGTTTTAGGGTTCAGGGATTAGAGGTTAGGGTTTTGAGTTTGGGGTATTGGATTTATGGGTTAGAGTTTAATGTTCAGGATTAAGAGTTTATTTTTTGGAATCAACGTTTTGGGTTTAGGGTTTAGGGTTTTGGGTTTAGGGTTTAGGGTTTTGGGCTTAGTTTTAGGGTTTATGGTATAGGATTTAGTTTTTGGGGTTTAGCGTTTAGTTATTAGAGTTTATGGTTTAGGGTATTACGTTTAAGGTTTAATGTTTGGGGTTTATTATTTATGGTTTAAGATTTAGGGTTTAGGGTTTAGGGTTTAGGGGTTAGTGTTTAGGGTTTAGGGTTTAGGGGTTAGTGTTTAGGGTTTAGGGTTTAGGGGTTAGTGTTTAGGGTTTAGGGTTTTGGGTTTAGTTTTAGTGTTTATAGTATAGGATTTAGTTTTTGGGGTTTAGCGTTTAGTTAATAGAGTTTAGGGTTTAGGGTATTACGTTTAAGGTTTAATGTTTGGGGTTTATTATTTATGGTTTAAGATTTTGGTTTTAGGGTTTCGGACTTAGGTTTTAGGCTTTAAGGTTTAGGGTTAAAGGTTTTGGATTTAGTGTTTAGGGATTAGGGTTTATAGTTTAGGGTTTGGGGTTTATTGTTTAGGTGTTATAGTTTTAGGGTTTAGGTTTAGGGTTTAGGGTTTAGATTTTAATTGTTCAAGATTAAGGGTTTATTATTTAGGGTCTATTTTGTATTGGGTTTAGGGTTTGAGGTTTAGGGCTTTGGATTTATGTTTTAGGTTTCAGGGATTAGAGTTTAGTATTTAGAGTTTGGGTTGTAGGGTTTGGGTTTAATGTTCAATGTTCAGGATAAAGGGATAATTTTTTGGGATAAATGTTTAGGGTTTAGGGGTTTAGGGTTGTTTAGGGTGGTTTAGGTTTTAGTTGTTTAGCTTTAGGGTTTAGGGTTTAGGATTTAGGGTTTAGTTTTTGGGGTTTAGCATTAGTTATTAGAGTTTATGGTTTAAGGTATAATGTTTAAGGTTTAAAGTTTGGGGTTTATTTTTATGGTTTAAGGTTTGGAGTTTAGTGTTTAGTGGTTAGGGTTTTAGGGTTTTAGTGTTTAGGCTTTAAGGCTTGGGGTGTAGGGTTTAGGGTTTAGTGATTAATGTTTCAGTCTTAGAAATTAGTCTTTAAGTTGTAGGATTTTTGGGTTAACGTATAGGGTTTAGGATTTTGGTTTAGGGTTTTTGATTTTGTGTTTAGGGTTTACGGCTTTGGTGGTTGCGTTTGGGGTTTAGGGTTTAGCGTTTAAGGATTAGGGTTTACGGTTTAGGGTATAGGTTTTATTGTTTAGAGGTTATGGTTTTGGGTTAAGGGTATAGGGCCTAGGATTCAGGGTTCTAGGATCAATGTATTGGGTTTGGGTTTTCAGGTTAAGAGTTTCTTATTTAGGGTTGAGGTTTTAGTTTTTATGGTAAATGGTTTTTGGTTTAGGGTTTAGGGTTTAGGGTTTAGTGTGTAGTGTTAAGGGATTAGGGTTTACGGTTTAGGGTTTGGGATTTATTGTTTGGGGTTTTTAGGCTTAGTTTTTAGTCCTTTATGTTTAGGGTCTGGCCTTGAGGGTTGATTGTTTGGGGTTGACGGTCTTGAATTAGGATTATAAGTAAAAGGGTTTAGGATTTATGGTTTAGGTTTTGGGTTTATGGTTTAGGATTTAGGGTTTATGGTTTTGGGTTTATTGTTCAGGGGTTATGGTTTAGGGTTAAGGGTATAGAGTATAGGATTTAGGGTTTAGGATACCGTTTTAAACTTAGGGTCTAGGATTTTGGATTTTGATTCTAGAATTTAAAGTTGAGGGTTTAGGGGTTAGGGTGTTAGCCTAATTGTTTAGTGTTTTTTGTTAAGGATTCTTTGTTTAATGTTTACTATTTGGGGTTTACGTCTAGGTTTTTAAGTATAGGTTTATGATTTATGGTTTAAGGACTAGGATTTAGAGTTTTGGGTTCACGGTCTAGAGCTTAGGATTCAGAGTTCTAGGATCAAGGTGTAGGGTTTTGGGTTTTAGGCTTAGTGTTTATCATTTACGGTTTAGGGTTTATGTTTTCTGTTTAAGGTTTAGGATTTAGGGTTTATGGTTTATGGTTAATGGTTTAAGGTTAGGTTTTTGGTTTTGGGGTTTACGATTGTTTAGACTGGTTTAGGATTTATGGTTTACAGTTTAGGATTTGGGGTTTCCAGTATGGGTTGAGGATTTAGCATTTAGGATTGAGGGTTTAAAGTTTGGGGTTTAGGATTTTAGGGTTTATGGTTGATTAGGTTGGTTTAGGGTTTGGCCTTGAGGGTGGAGTGTTTAGTGTTTAGGTTGGTTTAGGGTTTGGGGTTTAGGGCTTTGGATTTATGTTTTAGGGTTCAGGGCTTAGAGTTTAGGATTTAGTCTTTTGGTTTTAGGGTTTGGGTTTAATGTTCAATGTTCGGGATAAAGGGATAATTTTTTGGGATAAACATTTAGGTTTTAGAGGTTTACAATTGTTTAGGGTGGTTAGGGTTTAGGTTTACGGTTTACGGTTTAGGATTTAGGGCTTAGGGTTTTGGGTTAAGGGTTTAGAGATTTAGGGTTTAGGTCTTAGTTTTTTAGGGTTTAGGGTATATAGGTATAGGGTTTAGTTTTTGGGGTTTAGTGTTAGTCATTAGAGTTTAGAATATAAGGTTTAACCTTTAAGGTTTAAAGTTTCGGGTTTGTTTTTATGGTTTAAGGTTTGGAGTTTAGGGGTTAGAGTTTAGCTTTTAGGGTTTAAGGTTTAGGATTTAAGGTTTAGGGTTTAGGATGTAGCAATTAATGTTTCAGTTTTAGAAATTAGTCTTTAAGGTGTAGGATTTTTGGTTTAAGGTATAGAGTTTAGGATTTGGGGTTTAGGGTTTATGATTTTGGGTTTTGGGTTAACGGCTTTGGGTGTAGGGTTTATGTTTTAGGGGTTTTTGTTTAGGGTTTTGGTCTTAAGGTTTAGGCTTTAAGGTTTAGAGTTGAAGGTTTAGGGTTTATTATTTTGGGATTAGGGTTTACGGTTTAGGGTATGGGGTTTATTGTTTAGAGGTTATGGTTTAGGGTTAAGGGTATAGGGCCTAGGATTCAGGGTTCTAGGATAAATATGTAGGATTTGGGTTTTCAGGTTAAGATTTTATCCTTTAGGGTTAAGGTTTTAGTTTTTATGGTAAATGGTTTTTGGTTTAGTGTTTAGGGTTTAAGGTTTACGGTTTAGGGTTTTGGGGTTTAGGGTTGTTTAGGGTGGTTTAGGGTTTAGGGCTTAATGTTTAGGGTCTGGCATTGATGGTTGAGGGTTTATGTTTTACGGTATGGGTTTAGGATTATATGTAAAGGGGTTTAGGGTTTATGGTTTAGGTTTTGGGTTTGGGATTTAGGGTTTAGGGTTTACGGCTTCGGGTGTAGGGTGTAGGGTTTAGGGGTTAGTGTTTAGGGTAACGGTCTTAGGGTTTAGGCTTTAAGGTTTAGGGTTGATGGTTTAGGGTTTTGGGTTTATTGTTTAGGGGTTATGGTTTAAGGTTTAGGGTATAGGATATAGGGTGTAGGATACCGTTTAAAACTTAGGGTATAGGATTTTGGATTTAGGATTTAGATTCTAGAATTTAAAGTTTAGGGTTTATGGTTTAGGGTTTAGGAGTTAGGGTGTTACCTTAATTGTTTAGTGTTTTTTGTTTAGGTTTCTTGGTTTAATATTTACTATTTGGGGTTAATGTTTAGGTTTTTAAGTATAGGTTTATGATTTACGGTTTAAGGATTAGGATTTAGAGTTTAGGGTCCACAGTCTAGGGCTTAGGATTCAGGGTTCTAGGATCAAGGTGTAGGGTTTTGGGTTTTAGGCTTAGTGTTTGTCATTTACGTTTAAGGTTTCAGTTATGAGGGTTTATGTTTTCTGTTTAAGGTTTAAGGTTTAGGGTTTAGAGTGTAGGGTTTATGGTTAATGATTTAAGGTTTGGTTTTAGGTTTTGGAGTTTACGATTGTTTAGAGTCGTTTAGGATTTATGATTTAGGGTTTAGATTTTGGGGTTTCCGGTATGCGTTTAGTATTTAGCGTTTAGGATTGAGGGTTTAAAGTTTGGGGTTTAGGGTTTTAGGGTTTACAGTTGTTTAGGTTGGTTTAGGGTTTAGCCTTGAGGGTTGAGTGTTTAGTGTTTAGGGTTTAAAGTTTGTGTTTTAGGGTTTATGTTTTTGGTTGAGGGTTTAGAGTTTTGTGTCCAAGATTAAGTGTTTATTTTTTTGGGTTTAATGTTTTGTGTTTACTGTTTGGGGTTTAGGGTTTAGGGTTTAAGTTTGAAGGTTCAGTGATTAGAGGTTAGGGTTTAGAGTTTAGGGTTTAGGATTTAGAGTTTAGAGTTTAATGTTCAGGATTAAGAGTTTATTTTTTGGGATCAATGTTTTGGGTTAAGGGTTAAGGGTTTAGGGTTTAGGGCTTAGTTTTAGGGTTTACGGTATAGGATTTAGTTTTTAGGGTTTAGCGTTTATTTATTAGAGTTTAGGGTTTAGGGTATAACGTTTAAGGTTTAAAGTTTGGGTTATATTATTCATGGTTTAGGGTTTTGCCTGGAGGGTTGAGTGTTTAGTGTTTAGGGTTTAAATTTTGTGTTTTAGGGTTTATGTTTTGGGTTTAAGGTTTAGAGTTTAGTGTTCAAGATTAAGTGTTTATTTTTTAGGGTTTAATGGTTTAGGGTTTAGGTTTAGGGTTTAGGGTTAAATGTTTAGGGATTTAGGTTTTAGGGCTTAGTTTTTTAGGATTTAGGGTATAGGGTATAGGGTTTAGTTTTTGGGGTTTAGCATTAGTTATTAGAGTTTAGGGTTTAAGGTATAACGTTTAAGGTCTAAAGTTTGGGGTTTATTTTTATGGTGTAAGGTTTGGGGTTTAGGATTTAGAGATTAGTGTCTAGGATTTAGGGTTTAGCTTTTATGGTTTTAGGTTTAAAGGCTTTAAGGCTTAGGGTGTAGGGTTTAGGATTTAGTGAGGCTTGAGGGTTTAGGGTTTACGGTATAGGTTTTAGGATTTAGCGTTTAGGGTTGAGGGTTGAAGGTTTAGGATTTAAGGTTTATAGGGTTTACGATAGTTTAGGGTGGTTTAGGGTTTGTCCTTGAGGGTTGAGTGTTTAGTGTTTAGAGTTTAAAGTTTGTGTTTTAGGGTTTATTTTTTGGGTTTAGGGTTAAGAGTTTAGTGTTAAAGATTAAGTGTTTATTTTTTAGTGTTTAATGTTTTGGGTTTAAGGTTTGGGGTTTAGGGCTTAGGGTTTAAGTTTCAGGTTTCAGAGATTAGAGGTTAGGATTTAGAGTTTTGGGTTTAGGATAAGTTTATTTTTGGGATCAATGTTTTGGGTTAAGGGTTAAGGGTTAAGGGTTTAGGGTTTAGGGCTTAGTTTTAGGGTTTACTAAATATAGGATTTAGTTTTTGGGGTTTAGCGTTTATTTAATAGAGTTTAGGGTTTAGGGTATAACGTTTAAGGTTTAAAGTTTGGGTTATACTATTCATGGTTTAAGATGTAGTGTTTAGGGTTTACGGGTTAGATTTTGGGTTTAGGGTTTAAGATTTAGGGTTTAGGGTTTACGGTTTAGGGTATTGGGGTTTAGGTATTACGGTTTATGGTTTAGTTTTTAGGGTTTATGGGCTAGGATTTAGTTTTTCGGTTTTAGCGTTTAGTTATTAGAGTTTAGGGTTTAGGGTATAACGTTTAAGGTTGAAGGTTTGGGGTTTATTATTCATGGTTTAAGATTTAGGGTTTAGGCTTTTGGTTTACGTTTTAGGATTTAGAGTTTAGGGTTTACGGTTTATGTATTAGGGTTTAGGGTTTAGGGGTTAGTGTTTAGGGTTTTGGTCGTAGGTTTTAGGCTTTAAGGTTTAGGGTTGAAGGTTTTGGATTTAATGTTCAGGGATTAGGGTTAATTGTTTAGGGTTTGCGGTTTATTATTTAAGGGTTGTGTTTTGAGGGTTTAGGTTTAGGGTTCGGGGTTTAGATTTTAATTGTTCAAGATTAAGGGTTTAGTATTTAGGGTCTATTTTTTTTTGGGTTTAGGGTTTGGGGTTTAGGGCTTTGGATTTATGTTTTAAGGTTCATGGCTTTGTGTTTAGGATTTATAGTTTGCTTTTTAGGGTGTGGGTTTAATGTTTAATGGTCACGATAAAGGGATAATTTTTTGGGATACACGTTTAGAGTTTAGGGATTTAGGGTTATTTAGGGTGGTTTAGGTTTTAGTTGTTTAGGTATAGGGTTTAGGGTTTAGAATTTAGGGTTTTGGGTTTTGGGTTAAGTGTTTAGGGATTTAGGGGTTAGGGCTTAGTTTTTTAGGGTATAGGGTATAGGGTATATGGTTAATTTTTGGGGGTTTAGCGTTAGTTATTAGAGTTTATGGTTTAAGGTATAATGTTTAAGCTTGAAGGTTTGGGGTTTATTTTCATGGTTTATGGTTTGGAGTTTAGTGTTTAGTGGTTAGGTTTTAGGATTTAGGGTTTAGGGTCTAGGGTTTAGCTTTTAGGGTTTTAGGGTTTAGGCTTTAAGGCTTGGGGTGTAGGGTTTAGGGTTTAGTGATTAATGTTTCAGTCTTAGAATTTAGTCTTTAAGTTGTAGGATTTTTGGGTTAAGGTATAGGGTTTAGGATTTGGGGTTTACGGTTTTTGATTTTGGGTTTAAAATTTACGGCTTTGGTGGTTGCGTTTGTGGTTGAGGGGTTAGGGTTTAGGGTTTCGGTCTTAGGGTTTAGGCTTTAAGGTTTAGAGTTGAAGGTTTAGGGTTTAGTGTTTAAGGATTAGGGTTTACCGTTTAGGGTATGGATTTTATTGTTTAGAGGTTATGGTTTAGGGTTAAGGGTATAAGGCCTAGGATTCAGGGTTCTAGGATCAATGTATAGGGTTTTGGTTTTCAGGTTAAGCTTTTATCATTTAGGGTTGAGGTTTTAGTTTTTAGTCCTTAATGTTTAGGGTCTGGCCATGAGGGTTGAGGGTTTAGGTTTTACGGTATGGGTTTAGGATAAAATGTAAAGGGGTTTAGGGTTAATTGTTAGGTTTTGGGTTTACAGCTTCGGGTGTAGGGTATAGGGTTTAGGGGTTAGTGTTTAGGGTAACGGTCTTAGTGTTTAGGCTTTAAGGTTTAGGGTTGATGGTTTAGGGTTGGGTTTATTGTTTAGGGGTTATAGTTTAAGGTTAAGGGTATTGGGTATAGGATATAGGGTTTAGGATACCGTTTAAAACTTAGGGTCTAGGATTTTGGATTTAGGATTTAGATTCTAGAATTTAAAGTTTAGGGTTTAGGGTTTAGGGTTTAGGGGTTAGGGTGTTAGCTTAATTGTTTAGTGTTTTTTGTTTAGAATTCTTGGTTTAATGTTTACTATATCGGGTTAACGTTTAGGTTTTTAAGTATAGGTTTATGATTTATTGTTTAAGGATTAGGATTTAGAGTTTAGGGTCAACAGTCTAGGGCTTAGGATTCAGGGTTCTAGGATCAATGTGTAGGGTTTTGGGTTTTAGGCTTAGTGTTTGTCATTTACGTTTAAGGTTTCAGTTATGAGGGTTTATGTTTTCTGTTTAAGGTTTAGGGTTTAGGGTTTAGTGTGTAGGGTTTATGGTTAATGATTTAAGGTTTGGTTTTAGGTTTTGGAGTTTACAATTGTTTAGAGTGGTTTAGGATTTGGGGTTTTCGGTATGGGTTTAGTATTTAGCGTTTAGTATTGAGGGTTTAAAGTTTGGGGTTTAGGGTTTAGGGTTTAGGGTTGTTTAGGTTGGTTTAGGGTTTAGCCTTGAGGGTTGAGTGTTTAGTGTTGAGGGTTTACAGTTTGTGTTTTAGCATTTATGTTTTTGGTTGAGGTTTTAGAGTTTTGTGTCCAAGATTAAGTGTTTATGTTTTTGGGTTTAATGTTTTGTGTTTAAGGTTTGGGGTTTAGGGTTTAGGGTTTAGGGTTTAGGGTTTAGGGTTCAAGGATTAGAGGTTAGGATTTAGAGTTTGGGGTTTAAGATTTAGGGTTTAGAGTTTTGGGTTAAGGGTTAAGGGTTTAGGGTTTAGGGCTTAGTTTTAGGGTTTATGGTATTGGATTTAGTTTTTAGGGTTTAGCGTTTATTTATTAGAGTTTAGGGTTTAGGGTATAATGTTTAAGGTTTAAAGTTTCGGTTATATTATTCATGGTTTAAGATTTAGGGTTTAAGGTTTACGGTTTAGGTTTTGGGTTTAGGATTTAAGATTTAGGATTTAGGGTTTACGGTTTAGGGTATTGGGGTTTAGGTATTAGGGTTTAGGGTTTAGTTTTTAGGGTTTATGGTCTAGAATTTAGTTTTTAGGTTTTAGCGTTTAGTTATTAGAGTTTAGGGTTTAGGGTATAACGCTTAAGGTTTAAAGTTTGGGGTTTATTATTCATGGTTTAAGATTTAGGGTTTAGGTTTTAGGATTTAGGGTTTGTTTACGGCTTATGGTGTAGGGTTTAGGGTTTAGGGGTTATTGTTTAGGGTTTTGGTCTCAGGTTTTAGGCTTTAAGGTTTAGGGTTGAAGGTTTTTGATTTAGTGTTCAGGGATTAGGGTTAATTGTTTAGGGTTTGCGGTTTATTATTTAGGGGTTGTGTTTTTAGTGTTTAGGGTTTCGGGTTTAGGGGTTAGTGTTTAGGGTTTTGGTCTTGGGTTTTGGGCTTGAAGGTTTAGGGTTGAAGGTTTAGGATTTAGTGTTCAGGGATTAGGGTTTATGGTTTAGGGTTTAGGGATTATTGTTTAGGGGTTATAGTTTTTGGGTTTTGGTTTAGAGTTTAGGGTTTAGATTTTAATTGTTCAAGATTAAGGATTTATTAGTTAGGGTCTATTATTTTTTGGGTTTAGGGTTTGGGGTTTAGGCTTTGGATTTATGTTTTAGGGTTCAGGGCTTTGAGTTTAGGATTTAGAGTTTGGGTTTTAGGGTTTAGGTTTAATGTTCAATGTTCCGGATAAAGGGATAATTTTTTGGGATACACGTTTAGGGTTTAGGGGTTTAGGGTTATTTAGGGAAGTTTAAGGTTTAGTGGTTTAGGTATAGGGTTTAGGGTTTAGGATTTAGGGTTTTGGGTTTTGGGTTAAGGGTTTAGGGATTTAGAATTTGGGCTTAGTTTTTTAGGATTTGGGGTATAGGGTATAGGGTTTATTTTTTGGGGTTTAGAGTTAGTTATTAGAATTTAGGGTTTAAGGTCTAAAATTTGGGGTTTATTTTTATGGTTTAATGTTTGGGGTTTAGGGTTTAGAGTTTAGTATTTAGGATTTATGGTTTAGGGGTTAGGGTTTAGCTTTTAGGGTTTAAGTTTAAAGTCTTTAAGGTTTAGGGCGTACGGTTTATTGTTTAGTGAGGGTTGAGGGTCTAGGGTTTAGGGTTTAGGGTTTTAGGGTTTATGGTTGTTTAGGGTGGTTTAGGGTTTGGCCTTGAGGGTTGAGTAATTAGTGTTTAGGGTTTAAAGTTTGTGTTTTAGGGTTTAGGTTTTGTGTTTGAGGTTTAGAGTTTAGTGTTCAAGATTAAGTGTTTATTTTTTAGGGTTTAATCTTTTGGATTTAGGGTTTGGGGTTTAGGGCTTAGGGTTTAGACTTTAATGTTCATGATTAAGAGTTTATTTTTTGGGATCAATGTTTTGGGTTTAGAGTTTAGGTATTAGCATTGAGGGTTTAGAGCTTAGTTTTTAGGGTTTATGGTCTAGGATTTAGTTTTTGGGGTTTAGGCCTTTAGTTATTCGATTTTAAGGTATAGGGTATAACGTTTGAGGTTTAAAGTGTGGGGTTTATTATTTATGGTTTAAGATTTTGGGTTTAGGATTTAGGGTTTAAGATTTTAGGATTTAGGATTTAGGGTTTAGGCGTTTAGGTTTGTGTAGGGTGGTTTTTGGTTTAGTGGTTTAGGTTTAGGGTTTAAGGTTTAGGATTTAGGGTTATGGGTTTTGGCTTAAGGGTTTGAAGATTGAGGGTTTAGAATTAGTTATTAGAGTTTAGGGTTTAGTGTTTAGTGTTAGTTATTAGAGTTTAGGGTTTAAGGTATAACGTTTAAGGTTTAAAGTTTGGGGTTTATTTTGATGGTTTAAGGTTTGGGGTTTAGGGTTTAGAGGTTAGGGTTTAAGATTTAGGGTTTAGGGTTTAGGGTTTTGGGTTTATGATTTAGGGTTTTAGGGTTTAGGCTTGAAGGCTTAGGGTGTAGGGTTTAGGGTTAGTGATTAAGGTTTCGGTCTTAGAAATTAGGCTTGAAGGTGTAGGATTTAGGGTTTAAGGTATAGGGTTTAGGATTTTGGGTTTAGGGTTTAGGATTTTGGTTTAGGATTTTGGGTTTAGGGTTTACGGCTTTGGGTGTAGGGTTTTATGGTTTAGGGGTTAGTGTTTAGGGTTTCGGTCTTAAGGTTTAGGCTTTAAGGTTTAGGGTTGAAGGTTTAGGGTTTAGTGTTTAAAGATTAGGGTTTACGGTTTAGGGTTTGGGTTTATTGTTCAGAGGTATGGTTTAGGGTTTAGGGAATATGGTATAGGATTTAGGATTAAGGGTATAGGTTATACGATTTAGAGTTTAGGGTACCATTTAAAATTTAGAGTATAGGATTTTTGTTTAGGATTTAGAGTCTATAATTTAAAGTTTAGGGTTTATGGGTTAGGGTGGTAGCTGAATTGTTTTGTGTTTATTTTTTAGGATTTGTGGTTTTAGGTTTAGGATTTGGGGTTAGGTTTAGTTTTAGGATTTGAGTTTATGTTTAGGTTTTTAGGTATTGGTTTAGGGTTTATGGTTCAAGGTTTAAAATTTAGAGTTTAGGCTTCATGGTCTAGGGCTTAGGATTCAGGGTTCTAGGATCAATGTGTAGGATTTGGGTTTTTAGGTTTAGAGTTTATCATTTAGGGTTAAAGTTTTAGTTTTTAGGGTTAATTGGTTTTGGTTTAGGGTTTAGGGTTTAGTGTTTAGGGTTAAAGGTTTGTGGTTTAGGGTTTTGGGGTCTAAGGTTGTTTACGGTGGTTTAGGGTTTAGGGTTTAGGGTTTAAGGTTTAGTTTTTATTTCTTAATGTTTAGGGTCTGGCCTTGAAGGTTGAGGGTTTATGGTTTAGGATTAAGGGGTTAGGGTTTTGGCTTAATTGATTAGTGTTTTTTGTAGGGTTGAGTGTAGTGTTCAGGTTTTAATTGTTTAGTGTTGAGGCTTTAAGGCTTAGGGTATAGGGTTTAGGGTTTAAGGTTCAAGGTTTAAAATTTAGAGTTTAGGGTTCAGGGTCTAGGGCTTAGGATTCAGGGTTCTAAGATCAATATGTAGGGTTAGGGTTTTTAGGATAAGAGTTTATCATTTAGGGTTATGGTTTTAGTTTTTAGGGTTATTGGTTTTTTGTGTACGGTTTAGGGTTCAGTGTGTAGGGTATAGTGTTTAGGGGTGGTTTAGGGTTTTGGGGTTTAGGGTTGTTTAAGGTGGTTAGGGTTTAGGGTTTAAGGTTTAGTTTTTATTCCTTAATGTTTAGGGTCTGGCCTTGAGGGTTGAGGGTTTATGGTTTAGGGTTAAGGGGTTAGGGTTTTAGCTTAATTGATTAGTGTTTTTTGTAGGGTTGAGTGTAGTGTTCAGGTTTTAATTGTTTAGTGTTGAGGCTTTAAGGCTTAGGGTATAGGGTTTAGGGTTTAAGGTTCAAGGTTTAAAATTTAGAGTTTAGGGTTCAGGGTCTAGGGCTTAGGATTCAGGGTTCTAAGATCAATATGTAGGGTTTGGGTTTTTAGGATAAGAGTTTATCATTTAGGGTTATGGTTTTAGTTTTTAGGGTTAATGGTTTTTTGTGTACGGTTTAGGGTTCAGTGTGTAGGGTATAGTGTTTAGGGGCGGTTTAGGGTTTTGGGGTTTAGGGTTGTTTAAGGTGGTTAGGGTTTAGGGTTTAAGGTTTAGTTTTTAGTCCTTAAGATTTAGGGTTTGCCTTGGGGGTTGAGGGTTTAGGGTTTACGGTATGGGTTTAGGATTTAGCTTTTACGGTTGTGGGTTTTAGGGTTTATGGTTGTTTAGGGGGGTTTAGGGTTTCGCCTAGAGGGTTAAGTGTTTAGTGTTTAGGGTTTAAATTTTGTGTTTTAGGGTTTATGTTTTGGGTTTAAGGTTTAGAGTTTAGTGTTCAATGGTTTAGGGTTTAGGTTTAGGGTTTAGGTTTAGGGTTTAGGGTTAAATGTTTAGGGATTTAGGTTTTAGGGCTTAGTTTTTTAGGATTTAGGGTATAGGGTATAGGGTTTAGTTTTTGGGGTTTAGCATTAGTTAGTAGAGTTTAGGGTTTAAGGTATAACGTTTAAGGTCTAAAGTTTGGGGTTTATTTTTATGGTGTAAGGTTTGGGGTTTAGGGTATAGAGATTAGTGTCTAGGATTTAGGGTTTAGCTTTTATGGTTTTAGGTTTAAAGGCTTTAAGGCTTAGGGTGTAGGGTTTATGATTTAGTGAGGGTTGAGGGTTTAGGGTTTAGGGTTTACGGTATAAGTTGAGGATTTAGCGTTTAAGGTTGAGGGTTGAAGGTTTAGGATTTAAGGTTTTGAGGGTTTACAATAGTTTAGGGTGGTTTAGGGTTTGGCCTTGAGGGTTGAGTGTTTAGTGTTTAGGGTTTAAAGTTTGTGTTTTAGGGTTTATGTTTTGGGTTTAGGGTTAAGAGTTTAGTGTTAAAGATTAAGTGTTTATTTTTTAGTGTTTAATGTTTTGGGTTTAGGGTTTGGGGTTTAGGGCTTAGGGTTTAAGTTTTAGGTTTCAGAGATTAGAGGTTAGGGTTTAGAGTTTAATGTTCAGGAATAAGAGTTTATTTTTTAGGATCAACGTTATGGGTTAAGGGTTTAGGTATTAGGGTTTAGGGTTTAGGGCTTAGTTTTTAGGGTTTATGGTCTAGGATATAGTTTTTGGGGTTTAGCGTTTAGTTATTAGAGTTTAAGGTTTAGCGTATCGTTGAACATTTAAAGTTTGGGGTTTATTATTTATGGTTTAAGATTTAGGGTTTAGGTATTACTGTTTAGGGTTTAGGTTTAGGGTATAGAATTTAGAGTTTAGGGTTTACAGCTTAGGGTTTAGGGTTTAAGGTTTAGGGATTAGTGTTTAGGGTTTTGGGCTTGGGTTTTGGGCTTTAAGGTTTAGGGTTTAAGGTTTAGGATTTAGTGTTCAGGGATTAGGGTTTATGGTTTAGGGTTTAGGGTTTATTGCTTAGGGGTTATAGTTTTAGGGTTTAGGTTTAGAGTTTAGGGTTTAGATTTTAATTGTTCAAGATTAAGGTTATAGTTTAGGGTTTAGGGTTAGGGTTTTAGGGTTTTAGGGTTTAGGCTTTAAGGCTTGGGGTGTAGGGTTTAGGGTTTAGTGATTAATGTTTCAGTCTTAGAATTTAGAGTTTAGAGTTTAGAGTTTAGGTATTAGCATTGAGGGTTTAGGGCTTAGTTTTTAGGGTTTATGGTCTAGGATTTAGTTTTTGGGGTTTAGCCCTTTAGTTATTCGATTTTAAGGTTTAGGGTATAACGTTTGAGGTTTAAAGTGTGGGGTTTATTATTTATGGTTTAAGATTTTGGGTTTAGGATTTAGGGTTTAAGATTTTAGGATTTAGGATTTAGGGTTTAGGGGTTTAGGTTTGTGTAGGGTGGTTTTTGGTTTAGTGGTTTTGGTTTAGGGTTTAGGGTTATGGGTTTTGGCTTAAGGGTTTAGGGATTGAGGGTTTAGAATTAGTTATTAGAGTTTATTTTGATGGTTTAAGGTTTGGGGTTTAGGGTTTAGAGGTTAGGGTTTAAGATTTAGGGTTTAGGGTTTAAGGTTTAGGATTTAGGGTTTTAGGGTTTAGGCTTTAAGGCTTAGGGTGTAAGGTTTAGGGTTAGTGATTAAGGTTTCGGTCTTAGAAATTAGGCTTGAAGGTGTAGGATTTAGGGTTTAAGTATAGGGTTTAGTATTTTGGGTTTAGGGTTTAGGATTTTGGTTTAGGATTTTGGGTTTAGGGTTTACGCTTTGGGTGTAGGGTTTTATGGTTTAAGAGTTACTGTTTAGGGTTTCGGTCTTAAGGTTTAGGCTTTAAGGTTTAGAGTTGAAGGTTTAGGGTTTAGTGTTTAAAGATTAGGGTTTACAGTTTAGGGTTTGGGGTTTATTGTTCAGAGGTATGGTTTAGGGTTTAGGGAATATGGTATAGGATTTATGGGTTAGGGTGGTAGTTGAATTGTTTTGTGTTTATGGGTTAGGATTTGTGGTTTTAGGTTTAGGATTTGGGGTTAGGTTTAGGTTTAGGATTTGAGTTTATGTTTAGGTTTTTAGGTATTGGTTTAGGGTTTATGGTTCAAGGTTTAAAATTTAGAGTTTAGGCTTCAGGGTCTAGGGCTTAGGATTTAGGGTTCTAGGATCAATGTGTAGGATTTGGGTTTTTAGGTTTAGAGTTTATCATTTAGGGTTAAAGTTTTAGTTTTTAGGGTTAATTGGTTTTGGTTTAGGGTTTAGGGTTTAGTGTTTAGGGTTAAAGGTTTGCTGTTTAGTGGTTTAGGTATAGGGTTTAGGGTTTAGGATTTAGGGTTTTGGGTTTTGGGTTAAGGGTTTACGGATTTAGAATTTGGGCTTAGTTTTTTAGGATTTGGGGTATATGGTATAGGGTTTATTTTTTGGGGTTTAGAGTTAGTTATTAGAATTTAGGGTTTAATGTATAAAGTTTAAGGTCTAAAATTTGCTGTTTATTTTTATGGTTTAAGGTTTGGGGTTTAGGGTTTAGAGTTTAGTATTTACGATTTAGGGTTTAGGGGTTAGTGTTTAGCTTTTAGGGTTTAAGTTTAAAGCCTTTAAGGCTTATGGTGTAGGGTTTATTTTTTAGTGAGGGTTTCGGGTTTAGGGTTTAGTGTTTTAGGGTTTATGGTTGTTTAGGGTGGTTTAGGGTTTGGCCTTGAGGGTTGAGTAATTAGTGTTTAGGGTTTAAATTTTCTGTTTTAGGGTTTAGGTTTTGTGTTTGGGGTTTAGAGTTTAGTGTTCAAGATTAAGTGTTTATTTTTTAGGGTTTAATCTTTTGGATTTAGGGTTTGCGGTTTAGGGCTTAGGGTTTAGAGTTTAATGTTCATGATTAAAAGTTTATTTTTTCGGATCAACATTTTGGGTTTAGAGTTTAGGTATTGGCATTGAGGGTTTAGGGCTTAGTTTTTAGGTTTTATGGTCTAGGATTTAGTTTTGGGGGTTTAGCGTTTAGTTATTCGATTTTAAGGTTTAGGGTATAACGTTTGAGGTTTAAAGTGTGGGGTTTAGTATTTATGGTTTAAGATTTTGGGTTTAGGATCTAGGGTTTAAGATTTTAGGATTTAGGATTTAGGGATTGATTGAATTTACTCAACTTCTAAGTGGCTTTGATACTACTTGATGCGACCTCAGCCACGATCCAACGAGTATAGGGGTTCTCGAAGGGAAGTTGAAGAGATCTCCTCCTGCGAATACACTTAGGAGTTAAGATGAAGGGAGAATCCTTGGCGATGGCTCGGTGAGAAGACAAGGCAAGGCGGTGGAGTGAGTGACGCCACAAAGGGTTGCGAATAGCCACTTGATGAGTCGAGGATCCTTCAGCTTCACACCAAAAGTATCGATGATTCCTTAGCTTCACACCAAGAGAATCGGTTTGTGATGGATGAACACACCAACACCAAAATGATGGATGAAAAATGGACTTTTTTGCTCTTAGGCTTACACACAAAATATAAAGGAAAGAGATTGGAGATTTTGAGACTAACAAGCCTAGTCTCGACATCATTAAGTCTCGGAAATAACAATGCTTATAAACAAGAAAATAAGTTTGAATAAATTTGAATTCAAAAGAAGGCTGCTCTTGATGCCTTGGCCGCGTGAAGAAGAAAGAGATGGGCCTTGGTATTTGTTGTTGAATGGACAAGGCCTTGAACTCCTAAGTTAACGATGGGCTATGGTAGAGTAAAACCTTTGCCTCATTAAAAACCTCATCAAGAAAACCCATTGGGACAAAACTCGATAAGGAAAAAAGAGTACAAAAGAACACTCTTCCCATGTTAACTTACTTAGCTTATATCAATACCATGGAGGTTTGATTAGCCGTGTGGTTGAGATGTTGGCTCTATATGTTTTGGAGAAGTCCTCTGATGGTTTCCTTGAGCTTCTTTTTGATCGAGTCATGGGACCGGTTGGTATCTTCAAGCTCTCCTTGGTTCCATGCTTATCCTTTAGCTCCGGTTCAAGCTGCTCCTCAAGATCATGCTCCTCTTCTTGTTCCTTGTCCGAGGTGTCCTTGGTGCTCCTTAGGATCACATCAGTAGCTAAGCTAAAATTGACCCCATCTCAACACCCTAGCCTTATAAGCTTAAGTGGTTGAATGACAAGACCATCCCTATTGTTAATGAGAAAGTAATGATTTCGTTTGGTATAAGGTCTTATCAAGACCAAGTCTTTTGCGATGTAGTGCCTATGCAATCAACCCACCTCCTCTTGGGGCGTCCTTGGCAGTTTGACAAGGGCACTACTAAGGATTTTAGAGGATATGAAGATGATTTTAGGGGAAGAATATTAGAAGAGAGGAGTAATGAAGATGAAGAGAAGAACTTGTGTATTTTCGTGTGTTGTTTCTTCTTACATTCCAATTCACATATATGTACGCTTTACATGAATTATAGTGAGAAATATATCTCACCAATACCTCTAGACAAGTATAAGCGAGCCATGCTTCTCCCAACTACTCCTACCTACTCCTCTTTGCAACTTGCTCCACTTGTGCTGAGAGAGAAAAACCTGGTCTGCTTCTAACCACTCTAGTTCCTTCTCTACTTCTTGTTTGGCCTCGTTTTAGTTGATCTTAACTACTCATTGGCACTTTATTTCATGTGCAAGCAAGACTTTATTCTTCTTCTCTTCATTACTTGTTTTGTACAGAATATCTTCTCCTTTTACTCCTGAGCTCTCACCATATTCCAACACACTTGCTATACATGCTAACTCTTTCCCTTTGATATTGTCTCCTCTCCTTTTACGTGCACACACCTTCACATCCATATCCTCAATAGGAGTCTTAGCCGGTTTACACCCAAACTTCCCAGTTTCTTTTAGTAAGTCGATCACATACTTCCTTTGCGATATAAATATTCCCTTTGTCTCTCTGCTCATCTCAATTCCTAGGAAGTATTTGAGCTCTCCTAGGTCTTTTATATCAAACGTAGAGTTTAGATCTTCCTTTGTCTGTTTCATCTCCTCACAATTGTTGAAGAGAACGAAAAGATAACGTGTGTGGGAAGGCTAGACAAACGCAAAAGAGAAGAGGAAACTAGCTGTTGGAAAGGAATTGGAGGCAAAGGATTTCGGTTGAAACAAGACCAGGTCTAAAAGTCAAAGGCTTGAAATGAACCATGCTAAGAACCAGTGGACAGTTGCCAGCCCCTAACACTCAGCCTAAAAGGAGCAAACTCGGAAGTCCCTCCCAAGCATGTTTTGCCATTTTAGGATAAGTAGAGATTAGTAATTTATCTTGTGGATATTTCATTGTATTGGCTGTATCTCTCTCTCATCTAGCTCGCCTATATCTTGTAAATGGCTTAGAAGAAATAAAATCAAGAGATTAAAAATCAAACAACTCTTCTTCCTTTTCTCTTTCACTTATCTTATCCTTCTCTAATTCTACTTAATTCTCGATTATACTCTCTAAAATCTACAACAATCACTTCCCGTAACAATAATGTCATCCACGTAGATGAGCACCACAACTATCCCTTCTTTGCTCCTTTTGGTAAAGAGAGAGTGATCCGCTTCAGATTTTACAAACCCTTTTTCCAACAGGCACCGGCTTAACCGTTGGTACCAAGCTCTAGGAGATTGTTTCAAGCCATATATAGCCTTCTTTAATCTACACACTTGATATGAACTTGCTCCATAACCCTGTGGAAGTTCCATAAACACTTCTTCTTCTAAATCCCCTTGTAAGAAAGCGTTTCTCACATCCATTTGCCACAAATTCCATGACAGATTAATGGCAATGGATAGTAGAACCCTCACGAAGTGCAACTTCGCTACTGGAGCAAAAGCTTCAGTATAATCTTCTCCATATACTTGTGTATATTCTTTTGCTACTAGTCTAGCTTTATACCTCTCAATTTCACCGTTGCTCTTGTATTTGATAGTATACACCCATCTACATCCCACAAGTTTCTTCCCGCTTGGCAGTTTTGTCAAGTCCCAAGTATTATTTCTCAACATATATGCAATATCTTCCCCCATGGCATCAACCCATAACTTGTCCATGCTTGCTTCCTAATAAGAATTAGGTACTTTTCTATCAATAGTGCTCAGAAATGCCTGATGATCAGCTGGAGTATTAGAAACCGAGTAGTATTCTTCAATAGGATATCTTATGGCTATCTTCTCTTCTTGTGCGGTGTTATGCTTAGGGGACAAGAAGGAGATGCTGTCGCCTATAGGATCAGAATCTGAGCCTGTCATGCGCCCAGTACATCCCTCTCTTGTCCCAAGCACAACCTCAGTTCCCATGTGATCTTGATGAGCCATAGCCATCCCATTGTAATACACTCTAGTATTTTTCCAATTTTCAGGTCCGTGTCTTATCCCTTGGCTTCTTCTTAACTAAGGAGCTTGCACTTCTTCCACTTCTTCGGATTCTATCTCCCTCTCACCTCTTGTACTCTCCTCTTCTTCTACCAGTTTTGAATCTAATGGTAAAGTATTTGGAACTAACGGAAGCTGCTCACTTTCTTCTACTTCTTCTTCACCCCTCTGCTCATTATCATCACTCTCCCGGCCATCTATGCTTTCCCAAATGCTTCTTAGAAATTGATCTCTATCTGCATTTGAGTTCACAATCTCATCTAACTCTTCCCATTTTTTTTTCTCAAAGTAACCATACTCTTCCTCAAATTGCACCTCCCTTGACACATACATTCTATTAGTCACCGGGTTAAGACATTTGTATCCTTTTTGAGTACTTGAGTATCCCACAAACACACACTTAAAACTGTTTGGCTCTAACTTATTTCTTTGTGCGTCTGGAACAAGGACATAACATCTACACCCAAAGACTATCAAGTGACTGATACTCGGCTGTTGAATAATGAGAGAATACATTCATCTGCGTTAAATACTCGGCTGGTGAGATATTTTTCTCTCTATAATTCATGTAAAGCGTCCATATATGTTGGTTGTATTGTAAGAAGAAAAATACACACGAAAATACACAAGTTCTTCTCTAATAAAACCTTATATTCATCTTCTTCATTACTCCTCTCTTCTCTAAAAATCATCTTCATATTCTATAAAATCTACATGGTATTAGAGCACTTAAGGTCCTAAACAAGATCTTAAACTCGTTCATATCTCTCAAACACTTCAAATCACTTTGTTTTTTTTCTGTCTCGTGTGTACTATTCACCAAAAATTTCAAGTCATGGAAAGCTCCAAGAATATGGTTCTACCGGCTATTCTCAAGGGGAATAACTATATTTTGTGATCAAGGACCACAAAGATAGTTCTAAGAGGAAGAGGGCTGTGGGAGTATGTTGATAGCTTGGTGGGAAACACTGAAGAAGGAAGTGCTGAAGATGGTAGTATGATGGAGAGGAAGCGGGAGCAAGAAGATGCTCAAGTCTTGGCTGCTCTTCAAAGCTCCCTTGAGCCATCTATACTGGCGGCCTACTCACTATGAGAACTCCAAGGAGCTATGGGAGACACTCAAGGGAGTTTATGGAAACATCTCAAACATTTCAAGGATCTTTGAGGTGAGAAGACATTGAACGACCTTCAGCAGAATGGGAAGGCGTTCAAGGACTTGTTTGGGGAGTTTAGAGGGTTGTGGGCAAAGCTGGAAATGCTTAGACCTACAACAAACGACCCAAAGGAGTTGAATGAGAGGAGAGAGCAAGATCAAGTGTTTGGTCTCTTACTCACACTTGATGACTCTGACAAGGGACTCATTCAGCATATCCTTCAATTTGACAAGCTTCCAACATTAAATGAAGTGTGTCAACAAGTTCAGAAGGAGGAAGGTGCTAGAGGGTTGTTTAAACCCGCTAGTGAAATGGCGCATGTGGCGCAAAGAAGTTTTGGGCATGGGGAAAGGAGAGCAGTTGAGTGTAGCCATTGTAGAATGAGAGGGCACACTAAGGAGAAGTGTTGGACACTTTACCCGCACTTGAAACCAGCCCGACTAAGAGGAAGTGGCCAGGGAAGCAGTCAAGGTGCTAGGAACTTTGCGGGTGTAACTAGCATGGAAGGAGACCAATTGGTGAGGAAGAGCGATTTGGAGGGCCTCATCAAGAGTATCTCAAAGCTAGTAGAATCTAGTAAGGGTTTCCTTACCTCTAAGGCTAAGAGAAACGTGATAATAGATTCGGGAGCAAGTTATAATATGATTTGTGATGCTAAGTTGCTGGAGAATGTAGAACCGCATAAGGGTAGTGTTAGGATAGCAAATGGGAAAGAAGTTCCAATAGAGGGTGTTGGGGACTTAGAAGTGTTTGGGAAGAGAACTAAAGCTTTATATATCCCAGAATTTACTTCGAATTTGCTATCAGTTCATAAGACAACTATGGACTTGAATTGTAAAGTTGTTTTTGGAGTTAATGGTGTTGAGTTTCAGGATAATGAAACCAAAGATGCGATCGGATCAGGGAGTGTGAAAGATGGTCTGTACATATTGAATAAAAAGGATAAAGAGTTGAAAGCGCTTGCGGTCAGTTCGGTTGAATCAAGCCCTTTATGGCATTCTCGCCTTGGTCACCAAGTCACAAGGTGCTCAGCATGGTCTTGCCTAACCATTCATTACCCAAGAAGGCATGTGAAGCATGTATTTTGGGGAAGCATTGTAGAAAAGTGTTTCCAGAGTCTACTACTATGTATAAGAAATCTTTTGAGTTAATACACTCTGATGTATGGTCTGCTCCGTGTACTTCAAGAGATCAATATAAGTACTTTGTTTCCTTCATCGATAAAAAATCAAAGTATACATGGGTAACATTGATGCGCTCTAAGGATCAAGTGTGTAGATTTTAAGGAGAATAAACTAGAATTAGAAAATATCAAGAACTCAATGAGATTGAAGATGGCTGAGAGAGATTTCTGGGATATAGGTTCAGAATCAAAGTCTGTCGTACGCCCAGAACATCCCTCACCTACGGTAGACTTCACCTTAGATCCTATATGCTCTTGTTGAACCGTAGCTAATCCATTGTAATATACCCTAGTGTTTTTCCAATTTTCTGGGCCATGCCTTATCCGTTGGCTTCTTCTTAGAGGGGGTTCTTGAGTTACCTCAACTTCTTCATGTTCAGACTCCCCCTCACCACTTGCAAGTTCTGATTCTTCAACCAGTTTGGAATCCCTTGGTAGTGAGCTTGTATCCGATGAGATATCCCTTGCTCATCATTACCTCCATTCGAACCATTGACATCTGCCATTTGTTTTCTTCAAAATACCCACAATTCTCATCAAAACGCACCTCTCTTGACATATATATCCTATTAGTTTCTGGATGGAAACACTTGTATCCCTTCTGAGTGCTTGAGTATCCCACAAAAATACATTTGATGCTTTTTGGCTCAAGTTTACTCCTTAGTGCATCAGGGGTAAAGACATAGCATTTACACTCGAAAACTCTTAGGTGATCAATGCTTGGCTTTACTCCATTCAAAATTTCAAATGGAGACTTGTGGCTCAGACTTTCTGTGGGTAAATGATTAATCACATAGCATACCGCCATCACAACATCTCCCCAAAAACTCTTAGGCACGCCTCTATCAAACATCATACTTCTAGCCACCTCCAACAAATGTCTATTCTTTCTCTCGGAAACTCCACCATTATCACTCCTAAGGATCTTGATCTTTGTACCAAACTGATTCAGTGCATAATTGTAGAATTTTTGAAATGATTCAAATACTTGATCCTTAGAGCTCATTAGAGTTACCCAAGTGTACTTTGACCTTTGATCAATGAAAGACACGAAATACTTATATTGATCTTTTGAAGTACAGGGGGCTGACCACACATCAGAATGTATCAACTCAAAACACTTCTCATACACAGTAGTAGATTCCGGAAACACTTTCCTACAATGCTTCCTAAAGACACACGCTTCACACTCCTTATTAGGTAAGGTGAGGTTGGGCAGGACCATGCTGAGCACCTTGTGACTTGGATGACCAAGGCGTGAGTGCCATAAAGGGCTTGAACCAACCAGACTAACCGCAAACGACTCCATCACTCCATCTTCTTTATTCAGCAAATACAAACCACCTTCCACATTCCCTACTCCGATTACTTCCTTAGTCTCATTATCCTGAAACTCAACATCATTAGATCCAAAAATAACTTTGCAATCTAGATCTTTAGTTGCTTTATAAACCGAGAGTAAGTTAGATGTGAATTCTGGAATGTATAAGGCCTTAGTATTTTTCCTAAACACTTTTAGGTCTCCAATTCCTTCTATTTGAACCTCTTTTCCATTTGCAACTTTAACATTTTCTTCACAAGGCTTAATATTTGTTAACAACTTGGCATTACAAATCATATTATGACTTGCTCCAGAATCTATTATCACCTTCTCCCTAGCTTTAGAGGTAAAGAAAACCTTACCAGACTCAGCTAGCTTAGCAATACTCTTGATGAGAGCTTCCAGATCGCTTTTCCTCACCAAGTTGTCATTTTCCACGTTTGCTACTCCAACAAAGTTCCTTGGTCCTTGACTACTTCCTTGGCCATTTCCCCTTAGCCTAGCTGGCTTTAAATGTGGATGCAAGGTCCAGCATTTTTCCTTAGTATGTCCTTTCATCTTGCAATGCTCACATTCCAGACTCCTTCTTTTTCCATAAAATTGGCTCCTATGTGGAGCATTTGCCATTTCGCTTGATGCTTTGAACAAGCCCCTAGACCCTTCCTCTTTTTGTATCTGTTGGCAGACTTCATTCAGCGTTGGAAGCTTCTCAAAGCAAAGGATGTGTTGAATGAGGCTCTTGTAGGACTCATTTAACGTGAGTAGTAGCCCAAACACCTAGTCATGTTCCCTCCTCTCATTTAATTCCTTGGGGTCATTTGTTGCTGGCCTGAGCATCTCAAGCTCAGCCCATAAGCCTCTAAATACCCCAAATAGATCCTTGAATGCCTTTCCATCTTGCTGAAGGTCATTCAATGCTTTCTTCACCTCAAAAATCCTAGAAATGTTTGAGTGTGTCCCATAGCTCCTTGGCTGTCTCACAGTAGGAGTAAGCAGCGAGTATTGATGGCTCTATAGAGCTCTGGAGAACTGCAAGAACTTGTTGGTCTTCTTGCTCCCACTTCTGCCCCTTCACAACGCCATCACCCGCTGCTCCTTCTCCAGCTACCTCCTCTGGAGTTTCCACATAACTCCATAGACCTCTGCTTCTTAGAGCAGTTCTTGTAGTCCTTGATCACAACAAGTAGTTGCTCCCTTTGAAGACAACCGGCAGTACAACTTGTTTCTGCATCTCCATAGGTTTTTTTTCTTATCTTCAACAACCAGCTTGAGAATATGGAGAGAAATAAGAGAACCAGAAAAAATCTGAGAGAGAAACTTTTAGATGAGAAAGAAACAGTTTAGAAGATTTTCAAGGAGAATAAACTAGAATTAGAAAATATCAAGAACTCAATGAGATTGAAGATGGCTGAGAGAGATTTCTGGAATATTTTTTCTTGTTATTCTAACAATTGAGCTCGGTTTGAATGTGCATACATGTAAGAGAAAAAATTTAAAAACAAGACATAGGAATTTACAATGGGTAAAAGACTAACACCCTTGACTTCCTAAAATAGTTAAACATGCTAAGATCAAGTCCTGGGCGTGTTTCTTCTTTGGGTGAGGAGCATGGAGCTTGCCTTTACCCAATGGCTCCTCATTTGCTTCTACTTAGTTTTTAACCCTTTGATCTGCTTAGAATTCAACCAAGAATCCTTCCTTCTAGTTACATCCCAATGTCTAGTTTTGCCACTCATTAAATCATCAGCTCCACTCTTTTCCTTACTTGTTGCATACGGCACTTCTCCCTTAGTCTTAGAGCATTCGCCAAGTTCCCAGATACTTGTTATGCACTCCAGCTCCTTGCCTTTGTTATTATGTGAACTCGCATTGCTACTTCCCATGTATGCCTTCTCATCCTTAATCTCAACATCAAGTGCTTGAATCATTTCAGAACTTCTATAACTATATGCTCAATCAGTATGATACCAAGATTAAGATACTAAGAAGTGATAATGGCGGAGAATACATGAGCATACGGTTTAGGGAGTTTGTGAATGAGAAAGGGATAGTACATCAGACAACTTGCGCCTATACACAACAACAAAATGGGATAGCAGAGAGGAATAATAGACATTTGTTAGAAGGGGCTAGGAGCATGATGGTTGATAGAGGAGTTCCAAAGAATCTGTGGGGAGATGCAGTGATGGTGGCAGCTTAGTTAATCAACCGCATACCCACTGAAAGCTTGAGTTACAAGTCACCATTTGAAGTTTTGAATGGTGTGAAGCCTGTTGAATTTGCGGAATAGAAGATTAGAGAGTTTGAGAGTGCTTGAAAGAGAAACAATAGAATGAGAGATAAAGAGAAGTTTCTAGTAGAATTGATTAAGTGTTACAAAGGGTGTACAACATGTATATATAGAGGAGAGCCACGAAATTAGGAGGTGAAGAAGGGTTTCACAGCATTCAAATGTCCCTCCAATCTCTTATTTGAAATTTAAACACATCTCCTTCCTTTTCACACTTCCCAAGACACCCACTTGTGCACCCAAAGTCTTCACCCTTCTAGAAGACTTCTTAATGGGTTTGCACATGTTCAATAATACCTCTGCTCTTCTTTGGGTCTTAAGCTCTCTTCTCTTGTTTTCTTATTTCTTCTTATTTAACGCAGATTAATGTATTCTCTCATTATTCAACACTCCCCCTCAAGTGTGTGTTTGTGGGATACTCAAGTACTCAAAAGGGATACAAATGTCTTAACCTTGTGCCTAATAGAATGTATGTGTCAAGGGAGGTGCAATTTGAGGAAGAGTATGGTTACTTTGAGAAAAATAAATGGGAAGACTTAGATGAGATTGTGAACTCAAATGCAGATAGAGATCAAGTTCTAAGAAGCATTTGGGAAAACATAGATGGTCGAGAGAGTGATGATAATGAGCAGAGGGGTGAAGAAGAAGTAGAAGAAAGTGAGCAGCTTCCGTTAGTTCTAGATACCTTACCATTAGATTCAGAACTTGTAGAAGAAGAGGAGAGTACAAGAGGTGAGGGGGAGATAGAATCCGAAGAAGTGGAAGAAGTGCAAGCTCCTCAATTAAGAAGAAGCCAAAGGATAAGACACGGACCTGAAAATTGGAAAAATACTAGAGTGTATTACAATGGGATGGCTATGACTCATCAACATCACATGGGAACTGAGGTTGTGCTTGAGACAAGAGAGGGATGTACTGGGCGTACGGCAGACTTAGATTCTGATCCTATAGGCGACAACATCTCCTTCTTGTCCCCTAAGCATAACACCGCACAAGAAAAGAAGATAGCCATAAGATATCCTATTGAAGAATACTACTCAGTTTCTAATACTCCAGCTGATCATCAGGCATTTCTGAGCACTATTGATAGAAAAGTACCTAATTCTTATTAGGAAGCAAGCATGGACAAGTTATGGGTTGATGCCATGGGGGAAGAGATTGCATCTATGTTGAGAAATAATACTTGGGACTTGACAAAACTACCAAGAAGGAAGAAACTTGTGGGATGTAGATGGGTGTATACTATCAAATACAAGAGCAACGGTGAAATTGAGAGGTATAAAGCTAGACTAGTGGCAAAAGGATATACACAAGTATATGGAGAAGATTATACTGAAACTTTTGCTCTAGTAGTGAAGTTGCACTCGGAGGGTTCTACTATCCATTGCCATTAATCTGTCATGGAATTTGTGGCAAATGGATGTGAGAAACGCTTTTTTACAAGGGGATTTAGAAGAAGAAGTGTTTATGGAACTTCCTCAGGGTTATGGAGCAAGTGCAGATAAAGTGTGTAGATTAAAGAAGGCTACATACAGCTTGAAACAATCTCCTAGAGCTTGGTACCAACGGTTAAGCAGGTGCCTGTTGGAGAAAGGGTTTGTAAAATCTGAAGCGGATCACTCTCTCTTTACCAAAAGGAGCAAAGAAGTGATAGTTGTGGTGCTCATCTACATGGATGACATTATTGTTACGGGAAGTGATTGTGAGGAGATGAAACAGACTAAAGAATATCTAAACTCTACGTTTGATATAAAAGACATAGGAGAGCTCAAATACTTCCTAGGAATTGAGATGAGTATAGAGGCAAAGGGAATGTTTATATCGCAAAGGAAGTATGTGATCGACTTACTAAAAGAAACTAGGAAGCTTGGGTGTAAACCGGCTAAGACTCCTATTGAAGAAGGTTATCAAGAAGAGAGCAACATGGAGATATGGTCTGACATCAAGCAGTACCAAAGGTTAGTTGGTAAACTAATCTATTTGACCATAACAAGGCCAGATATTTGTTTTGCGGTGAATAAAGTAAGTCAACACATGCAAGCGCTAACAACACACCATTGGGGAATGATTGAAAGGATCTTGAGATATCTAAAAGGGAACCCAGGAAGAGGTATTTGGCTAGAGTGTCATGGAAGAGCAGATGTAGAAGCGTTTTGTGATGCGGATTGGGCTGGGGATAGACAAGATAGGAAGTCTACGACCGGTTATTGTACATTCGTAGGCGGGAATCTTGTCACCTGGAGAAGCAAAAAACAAAAGGTAATCTCTCTATCTAGTGCTGAAGCTGAGTATAAAGCAATGAGAGAAGCCACAAAAGAAATGATATGGCTGAAGGCGCTTCTACATGACTTGGGAGTTCAAGAAGACAAACCAATGACATTGTATTGTGATAACCAAGCGGCAATACACATAGCTTCAAACCCGGTGTTTCATGAAAAGACAAAACACATTGAGGTGGATTGTCATTTCATCCGAGACAAAATTCAGGAGGGAGTTGTGGTTTCCAAGTTTGTGAAGAGTAGAGAACAAATGGCGGATATATTTACCAAGGCTACTTCTTCACGCATATGTGAATACATCCATGGCAAGATCGGCTTAAAGAACCCCTACCAGCCTATCTTGAGGGGGAGTGTTGAGAATATGGATGTGAAGGTGTGTGCACATGAAATAAAGTGCCAATGAGTAGTTAAGATCAACTAAAACGAGACCAAACAAGAAGTAGAGAAGGAACTAGAGTGGTTAGAAACAGACCAGTTTTTTTCTCTCTCAGCACAAGTGGAGCAAGTTGCAAAGAGGAGTAGGTAGGAGCAGTTAGGAGAAGTATGGGTCGCCTATACTTGTGTAGAGGTGTTAGTGAGATATTTTTCTCTCTATAATTCATGCAAAGCGTCCATATATGTTGGTTGTATTGTAAGAAGAAAAATACACACGAAAATACACAAGTTCATCTCTAATAAAAACTTCTATTCATCTTCTTCATTACTCCTCTCTTCTCTAAAAATCATCTTCATATCCTCTAAAATCTACATTATTCAACATGTGCAAGCCCATTAAGAAGTCTTCTAGAAGGGTGAAGACTTTGGGTGCACAAGTGGGTTTCTCAGGAAGTGTGAAAAGGAAGGAGATGTGTTTGAATTTCAAATAAGAGATTGGAGGGAAATTTGAATGTTGTGAAACTCTTCTTCACCTTCTAATTTCGTGGCTCTCCTCTATATATACATGTTCTACACCCTTTGTAACACTCAATCAATTCTAATGGAAACTTCTCTTTATCTCTCATTCTATTGTTTCTCTTTCAAGCACTCTCAAACTTTTAATCTTCTATTCCGTAAATTCAACATGGTATCAGAGCAAGGTTCTTAACTAAATCAAGCTCTTGTTATCCCATTTTCAAATCTCTTCCTTTAAAATTCTAGGAATACTCTTTGTCAATCTTTCTTCACTCTGAGACTTAGTTCTCAAAGTCATTGACTCTTGAGTTTTGAAAAGGCTGATAAAGTGTATTTCTTGAAGCTTCTCTAAAATTTTCTTTTTTACTCTAAAATTCTGGGAATACTCTTTGTCAATCCATTTTAACTCTGAGACTTAGTCCTCAAAGTCATTGACTCTTGAGTTATGAAAAGGCTGAAAAAGTGTATTTCTTGAAACTTCTCTAATATTTTCTTCAGAAAATCTCCTAACCCTCTGGTTAATAGAATTATCCGGTGAATAAATCTTGGAACACCATGGAAAACTCTAAACCAATTGTTATTCCAGTGATCTTGAAGGGTGTCAACTATTTGTTGTGGTTAAGAATGATAAGAACAACTCTATGTGGTCATGGGCTTTGGAGCCATGTCTTGAAAGGACAAGATCCAAAATATGGAGAAGAAGACATCGATAATTATGAAGATAAGTGATTTCAAGAGGACCAAATGGTGCTCGGAATCATCCAGAACTCTCTTGAAGCATCCATCCTTGAAGCCTACTCCTACTATGAAAATGCAAAGGAATTGTGGGATACTCTTCAAACCGTGTATGGGAATACTTCAAACTTGGGCATAATCTATGAAGTCAAGAAGGCTATCAATGATCAAAGCCAAGAGGATTTGGGGTTTGCAAAGCACTTTGGCAAATTCAGATCATTGTGGGCTGAACTAGAAATGTTAAGGCCAAGCACGATTGATCCTTTGGTGTTAAATGAGAGGCGCGAACTGTAGATTTTAGAGGATATGAAGGTGATTTTAAGGGAGGAAGATTAGAAGATAGGAGTGATGAAGATGATGAATAGAAGTTTATAATTTCGTGTGTAATGTTTCCTTACAATCCCATATACATATATGCACGCTTTACATGAATTATTGAGTGAAAAATATCTCACCAACACCTCTACACAAGTATAGACGAGCCATGCTTCTCCCAACTGCTCCCACCTACTCCTCTTTGCAACTTGCTCCACTTGTGCTGAGTGAGAAAAAACTGGTCTGCTTCTAACCAATTCAGTTCCTTCTCCACTTCTTGTTTGGTTTCGTTTTAGTTGATCTTAGCTACTCATTGGTGCTTTATTTCATGTTCACACACCTTCACATCCATATTCTCAACACTCCCCCTCAAGATAGGCTGGTAAGGGTTCTTTAAGCCGATCTTGCCATGGATGTATTCACATATGCGTGAAGAAGTAGGCTTGGTAAATATATCCGCCATTTGTTCACTACTCTTCACAAACTTGGGAACCACAACTCCCTCATGAATTTTGTCTTGGATGAAATGACAATCCACCTCAATGTGTTTTGTCCTTTCATGAAACACCGGGTTTGAAGCTATGTGTATTGCCGCTTGGTTATCACAATACAATGTCATTGGTTTGTCTTCTTGAACTCCCAAGTCATGTAGAAGCGCCTTCAGCCATATCATTTCTTTTGTGGCTTCTCTCATTGCTCTATACTCAGCTTCAGCACTAGATAGAGAGATTACCTTTTGTTTTTTGCTTCTCCAGGTGACAAGATTCCCGCCTACGAATGTACAATAACCGGTCGTAGACTTCCTATCTTGTCTATCCCCAGCCCAATCCGCATCACAAAACGCTTCTACATCTGCTCTTCCATGACACTCTAGCCAAATACCTCTTCCTGGGTTCCCTTTTAGATATCTCAAGATCCTTTCAATCATTCCCCAATGGTGTGTTGTTGGCGCTTGCATGTGTTGACTTACTTTATTCACCGCAAAACAAATATCTGGCCTTATTATGGTCAAATAGATTAGTTTACCAACTAACCTTTGGTACTGCTTGATGTCAGACCATATCTCCACGTTGCTCTCTTCTTGGTAACCTTCTTCAATAGGAGTCTTAGCCGGTTTACACCCAAGCTTCCCAGTTTCTTTTAGTAAGTCAATCACATACTTCCTTTGCGATATAAACATTCCCTTTTCCTCTCTGCTCATCTCAATTCCTAGGAAGTATTTGAGCTCTCCTAGGTCTTTTATATCAAACGTAGAGTTTAGATCCTCCTTAGTCCGTTTCATCTCCTCACAATCACTTCCCGTAACAATAATGTCATCCACGTAGATAAGCACCACAACTATCCCATTTTTGCTCCTTTTGGTAAAGAGAGAGTGATCTGCTTCAGATTTGACAAACCCTTTCTCCAACAGGCACCGGCTTAACCGTTGGTACCAAGCTCTAGGAGATTGTTTCAAGCCATATATAGCCTTCTTTAATCTACACACTTGATCTGAACTTGCTCCATAACCTTGTGGAAGTTCCATAAACACTTCTTCTTCTAAATCCCCTTGTAAGAAAGCGTTTCTCACATCCATTTGCAACAAATTCCATGACAGATTAATGGCAATGGATAGTAGAACCCTCACCGAGTGCAACTTCGCTACTGGAGCAAAAGTTTCAGTATAATCTTCACCATATACTTGTGTATATCCTTTTGCCACTAGTCTAGCTTTATACCTCTCAATTTCACCATTGCTCTTGTATTTGATAGTATACACCCATCTACATCCCACAAGTTTCTTCCCGCTGGGCAATTTTGTCAAGTCCCAAGTATTATTTCTCAACATAGATGCAATCTCTTCCCTCATGGCATCTGTTAGATTTTAGAGATTATAAATGAGAGATTTTGAGATAAATTAGAAGGAAAACCATAGTAGAACATTAGAGAAGAATTTCTTATTGATCTTTGTGAATTACATAGCATATTTATAGGAGAATTACAAGGGAACCTAGGTTTAACTTTAATTTGAACCAGCCAATAGGAGAGTAGTCTTGGGAGCGCCCTTGACCATGCCAGCCTGTTCCAGCCTGGTTCCAGCCCCTTCCTTGACCAAATGGATAAGAAGGAAGACCAAGGACAAGCCCCAATGCACCTGGACGCTCTAGTGACTTGGTGCATGATCCGAACATTGCCCAGCTTCTAGAAGACTCTAGAAGACTCTCCAAGACTCTCCAAGACTTCCTTAAACGTTCCGGAGGCTCCCTTAGGTCGTACGGTCTTGTACGGATCCATACGGACTTGTACGGACTTGTACGGATCCGTACGGACTTGTACGGACACCCAAATCCAACCATTTTCCCTAAGCTCCCTTGATGATATGCTTGCTTAATACTCCCCCTCAAACTTAGCCGGAGTGTCGGAATGAAGGCTAAGTTTGGGAACCGGGATTACCACCTCATTAAAAACCTTACCAAGGAAAACCCAGTGGGACAAAACCTTGGGAAGGGAAAAAGAGTGTGGTCTTCCCGGAACAGGCAAGTATTATCAAGGATGAGTAAGGTCTACTAACCCAAGTTTGCTATGGATGTGGTTGCAAACTTTGAGGCTAGCAGCCTTGGTGAAGATGTCAGCCAGCTGGTCTTCACTCTTGGTGTAGCATGGAAGTATCACTCCTTTTATGATCTTCTCTCTAATCTTGTGGCAGTCGATCTCAATGTGCTTGGTCCTCTCGTGAAATACTGGATTCGTTGCTATATGAATGGCTGCCTGATTGTCACAATGCATCGTGATAGGACTTGAAGTTTCTATGCCGAGATCTTTGAGAAGTGCTTTCAACCAAACTAATTCATTTGTCAGCTTCCTCATTGCTCTATATTCTGACTCTGCACTCGAGCATGACACAACCTTCTGCTTCTTAGACTTCCAAGTCACTAGATTGCCTCCAATGAAAGTACAGTAGCCAGTTGTGGACTTTCTATCCATAGTGTCTCCAGCATAGTCTGCATCGCAATATCCAACTATCTCAGTGTTGCCATTCTTCCCCATCCAGATTCCTTGGCCTGGTGATCCTTTGATGTATCTCAAAATTCTTTCCACCATGTTCCAATGATGCACGGTTGGTTCTTTCATATGTTGGCTAACCTGATTCACAGCAAAACATAAGTCAGGCCGTGTAATAGTCAAGTAGATGAGCTTACCAACTAGGCGCCGATATTGTGCTGGGTCTTCAAATGGCTTGTCAAGCGGATCATCTTCTTTCTCCCCCTTTCTCTTGACCTTGTAGCCATCTTCAAGTGGAGTCTTAGCTGGTTTGGATCCTAGCTTTCCTGTCTCCTGCAATAAATCAAGAGAATATTTCCTTTGTGATAGAAATAGGCCTTCCGTGGATCGGCATATCTCTATCCCTAGGAAATACTTGAGTTCTCCCAAGTCCTTGATATCAAAAACAGACTTAAGGAAGGATTTGGTTTCTTGAACCCCAACTTGATCACTACCTGAGATGATCAAGTCATCCACATAAACCAATACCACAATAAGCCCACGGGAGTTCTGGTGAGTGAACAAGGTATGGTCGGCTTCTGACCGGCTAAATCCTCGAGCAACAAGAGTGAAGCTCAGTTTATGATACCAGGCCCTCGGTGATTGCTTTAAACCATAAATTGCCTTTCTTAACCTTAAGACTTTTCCGGGGCTGATTGTGTGCTCTAATCCGGGTGGTGGAGTCATGTACACTTCTTCTTCCAATTCTCCTTGAAGAAAGGCGTTCTTCACGTCCATTTGCCATATATCCCATGATAGATTTGTGGCTAAGGACAAGATAACCCTAACTGTGTGAAGCTTTGCCACGGGCGCAAAGGTATCGGTATAATCAGCTCCATATGTCTGGGTGAAACCTCTGGCTACCAATCTGGCTTTGTACCGCTCAATCTCCCCATTAGATTGATATTTTATTGTAAATACCCACTTGGAACTTACTGCCTTCTTTCCCTTTGGAAGCTCCGTTTCATCCCAAGTATGATTCTTATCCATTGCTCCTATCTCAGCATCCACCGCAGCTAACCATTCTTTGTGTTCTTTTGCTTCTTCATAGGAGCTCGGAATTTGGTGTTGATCAATCTTCCCAAGGAATGCTTGGTGTTCTAATGGCAAGAGGGCAAGAGAACAGACCGCTTGGAGAGGATGAGCCACGGCTTGGCTGTTGTAATAGACCCTTGTTTGTTTCCAATGATCTGGTCCATACTTCAGCCTTGTGCTTCTTCTAAGCTGAGGAGCACTAATTTCTTCACTCTCATGGTCTTGACTAACCATTGGCTCCATTCCTCTAGTGACTTCTTCTTCATGATGAGCTTGTTCTTGATTACCATTATCTAAGTTGTTTGCTTCCTCTTCATTGTTATTTTCGGAATTTGGTCCTCCTTGCGGTTCCTGCTCCGGTTGCTCTTGATGAGAGTCCCTTGGAGCAGGATTTCCCAGATGATTGAGTATGAACTCTAAGCTGCCGGCTCTATCTGAAGGAGAGCGGGCTAGGTCTTTAACATTATCCCAATTCTGCTTCTTGTCAAAGTATCCTTGGTTTTCTATGAACTTCACGTCTCTTGAAACCAGGGTACACTTCCGGATGGGGTCATAACACTTATACCCCTTTTGAGTAGTAGAATAGCCTATGAATACACATCTTGTGCTTTTGGCTTCTAGTTTGTCCCTCTGAGTACCTGGGACAAATACAAAACACAAACATCCAAGAACCCGTAAGTGATTGATAAAGGGTTTATTGTGATTTAAAACTTCAAAGGGAGAGACGTCCTTTAGGACTCTTGTTGGAATTCGGTTGATAAGATAGCAGGCCGTCATGACTGCATCTCCCCAGAAGTTTCTTGGCAGGTTGGAATGGAACATCATGGCTCTAGCTACTTCCATGAGATGCCTATTCTTTCTTTCAGCTACACCATTTTGTTGAGGTGTGTATGGGCAGCTTGTTTGGTGGATTATTCCATGCTTAGCTAAGTGTTCTTTGAATTTGTGGCTTGTATATTCCCCTCCATTATCCGTTCGAAGTACCTTAACATTTGTTTTGAATTGATTAGTAATGTAGTTCTGAAAATTAATGAAAGCGTCAAATACTCTATCTTTAGATGGCATTAAGGTGATCCAAGTGTATTTCGACTTTTCATCAATAAATGTCACAAAGTACTTATTATTATCTCTTGATAAACATGGGGAAGTCCATACATCCGAGTGGACCAAATCAAAACATTTTTCATATATGGTAGAGGACTTAGGAAATACACTTTTACAATGTTTTCCTAAAATACAAGACTCACAAACCGAGTTATTAAACGAAATATTAGGCAATATTATTTCCAAGGCACGCGAGTGAGGATGTCCCAATCTAGCGTGCCATATTGCATTAGAACTACTAGCTAAGCATGAATTAAAACTTGATAAAGTAGGATTGTTTGAAGAATCTTCTAAGATGTATAAGTCTCCTTTTGTGTTTCCTTCTCCAAGAACCCTTCCGGTCTTAATATCCTGAAAATGGAAACTATTAGGCCCAAAGATAGTATAAGCATCAAGATCAGTAGTAGCTCTCTTAACCGATACAAGATTCGAAGTGAAAGATGGCATGTAGAAAGCTTGAGATTCTTTGTCAAATAGTCTTAAACTTCCTATCCCTTTAACCGGTATTTTATCACCATTAGCAATCACTACATTTCCACTAGCAGTTTTAATGTTACTAATCAAATTTGGATTACTAATCATGTGATGAGAAGCTCCAGAATCAATAACAAGAGAAGTGCTAGTTTTAGTAGGTTTAGTAGCAAAGTAGGTGATACCGGACTCCTTTAGTGCAACAATGGATCGAATGAGTGCCTCTAGGTCTGACTTGCACACCACGTCATTCGAGTATGCTACCATGGCCATCTCATCTCCTTGCTTTGAGTTTTTGGTTTGAGGTTGTTTGGTTGCGGTTGAGGAGCTTGGCGCTTCTTGTGCTTGATGAGCTTGAAACTTCCTTGGTTTGAACTCCCTTGGTTGCCAATCTTTGGGCTTGAGATGTGGATGAAGGATCCAGCAATCCTCCCTTGTATGACCATCTTTCTTGCAATGATCGCATGTTTTCCTATTCTTGCCTTTGTAGCCATGACTTGGTTGGTAATTGCCTTTATTAGCCGTTGGGAGTTCTTGTTTTCTACTAAAGAGACCAAAGGACCCTTGTTCCTTTTGAATTTGTGCACAAACTACATTGAGGCTAGGGAGTTTCTCCGATCTCAAGATGTGTTTTATGAGGTCATTAAATGCCGGATTGAGTGTGAGAAGTAAACCAAAGACCTTATCTTGTTCTCTCCTTTCTTCAATGATTGAAAAATCCTTAGTGCGTGGACGTAACATCTCTAATTCAGCCCAAAGAAATCTAAATTTCCCAAAGTGTTGAGTAAATTCTAGATCCTCTTGGTTGAGATTGTTGATTGCCCTTTTCACTTCAAAGACCCGGGTCAAGTTGGAGACGTTCTCGTAAACATTCTTTAATGTATCCCAAAGCTCCTTTGTCGTGTCACAATAGGAGTATGCCTCTAGGATTGATGTGTCTAGTGAGTTTTGAAGGAGACCCAATAACGTTTGGTCCTCTTGAAACCATTTGATTTCCTCCTCGGTCTTGGTCTCATTTTCTTCATCTTGTGTGTCTTCTTTTGGGTTTTGTGTGATCTCAATGTGTCTCCACAAACCTCTTCCACACAAAGCAGTCTTTGTTGTTCTAGCCCACAGGAAGTAATTGATCCCTTTGAGTGTAACCGGAATAATCATAGTTTTTAGATTTTCCATGATCTTCTTGGTGTTTAATCACAAAGCTAGCAACTTTCTCAACTCAGCACCAATGGATTTGAGGAATTTCTCTCAGAGAGAAATGAAGCTAGCAACGTGAAAGGAAGAAAAAGAAGTGAAAATCACAAAGATAGCAACTTTCTCAACTCAGCACCAATGGATTTGAGGAATTTCTCTCAGAGAGAAATGAAGCTAGCAGCGTGAGAAAGGAGAAAATAAAGAATAAAAGCTTGGAGAATGACTAGAAATGACAAGAACTGATGGAGAACTGATGGAGAAATGATGGAGAAATGATGGAGAATGATGGAGAAATGATGGAGAATAATGGAGAATAATTAAGAATAAAGCGGAATAGATAGGAGCAAGATCAAAGCTCTGATACCATGTTAGATTTTAGAGATTATAAATGAGAGATTTTGAGATAAATTAGAAGGAAAACCATAGTAGAACATTAGAGAAGAATTTCTTATTGATCTTTGTGAATTACATAGCATATTTATAGGAGAATTACAAGGGAACCTAGGTTTAACTTTAATTTGAACCAGCCAATAGGAGAGTAGTCTTGGGAGCGCCCTTGACCATGCCAGCCTAATCCAGCCTGGTTCCAGCCTGGTTCCAGCCCCTTCCTTGACCAAATGGATAAGAAGGAAGACCAAGGACAAGCCCCAATACACCTGGACGCTCTAGTGACTTGGTGCATGATCCGAACATTGCCCAGCTTCTAAAAGACTCTAGAAGACTCTCCAAGACTCTCTAAGACTTCCTTAAACGTTCCGGAGGCTCCCTTAGGTCGTACGGTCTTGTACGGACTTGTACGGATCCGTACGGACTTGTACGGATCCGTACGGACTTGTACGGACACCCAAATCCAACCATCTTCCCTAAGCTCCCTTGATGATATGCTTGCTTAATAGCATCAACCCATAACTTGTCCATGCTTGCTTCCTCATAAGAATTAGGTACTTTTCTATCAATAGGGCTCAGAAATGCCTGATGATCAGCTGGAGTATTAGAAACCGAATAGTATTCTTCAATAGGATATCTTATGGCTATCTTCTCTTCTTGTGCGGTGTTATGCTTAAGGGACAAGAAGGAGACGCTGTCGCCTATAGGATCAGGATCTAAGCCTGCCGTACGCCCAGTACATCCCTCTCTTGTCCCAAGCACAACATCAGTTCCCATGTGATCTTGATAAGCCATAGCCATCCCATTGTAATACACTCTAGTATTTTTCCAATTTTCAGGTCCGTGTCTTATCCTTTGGCTTCTTCTTAACTGAGGAGCTTGCACTTCTTCCACTTCTTCAGATTCTATCTCCCCCTCACCTCTTGTACTCTCCTCTTCTTCTACCAGTTCTGAGTCTAATGGTAAAGTATCCGGAACTATCGGAAGCTGCTCACTTTCTTCTACTTCTTCTTCACCCCTCTGCTCCTTATCATCACTCTCTCGGCCATCTATGCTTTCCCAAATGCTTCTTAGAACTTGATCTCTTTCTGCATTTGAGTCCATAATCTCATCTAAGTCTTCTCATTTCTTTTTTTCGAAGTAACCATACTCTTCCTCAAATTGCACCTCCCTTGACACATACATTCTATTAGTCTCTGGGTTAAGACATTTGTATCCTTTTTGAGTACTTGAGTATCCCACAAAGACACACTTAATACACTTTGGTCTAACTTATTTCTTTGTGCCTCTGGAACAAGGACATAGCATCTACACCCAAAGACTCTCAAGTGACTGATACTCGGCTTCACACCATTCAAAACTTCAAATGGTGACTTGTAACTCAAGCTTTCAGTGGGTATGCGGTTGATTAAGTAAGCTACCGCCATCACTGCATCTCCCCACAGATTCTTAGGAACTCCCCTATCAAACATCATGCTCCTAGCCACTTCTAACAAATGTCTATTCTTCCTCTCTGCTATCCCATTTTGTTGAGGTGTATAGGTGCAAGTTGTCTGATGTACTATCCCTTTCTCATTCACAAACTCCCTAAACTGTATGCTCATGTATTCTCCACCATTATCACTTCTTAGTATCTTAATCTTGGTATCATACTGATTGAGCACATAGTTATAGAAGTTCTGAAATGATTCAAGCACTTGATCCTTAGAGTGCATCAATGTTACCCATGTATACTTTGATTTTTGATCGATGAAGGAAACAAAGTACTTATATTGATCTCTTGAAGTACACGGAGCAGACCATACATCAGAGTGTATTAACTCAAAAGACTTCTTATACATAGTAGTAGATTCTGGAAACACTTTCCTACAATGCTTCCCCAAAATACATGCATCACACGCCTCCTTGGGTACTGAATGGTTGGGCAAGACCATGCTGAGCACCTTGTGACTTGGGTGACCAAGGCGAGAATGCCATAAAGGGCTTGATCCAACCGAACTGACCGCAAGTGCTTTCAACTCTTTATCCTTTTTATTCAATATGTACAGACCATCTTTCACACCCCCTGATCCGATCGCATCTTTGGTTTCATTATCCTGAAACTCAACACCATTAACTCCAAAAACAACTTTACAATTCAAGTCCTTAGTTGCCTTATGAACCGATAGCAAATTCGAAGTAAATTCTGGGATATATAGGGCTTTAGTTCTCTTCCCAAACACCTCTAAGTCCCCAACCCCCTCTATTGGAACTTCTTTCCCGTTTGCTATCCTAACACTACCCTTATGCGGTTCTACATTCTCCAGCAACTTAGCATCACAAATCATATTATGACTTGCTCCAGAATCTATTATCACGTTTCTCTTAGCCTTAGAGGTAAATAAACCCTTACCAGATTCCGCTAGCTTTGAGATACTCTTGATGAGGCCCTCCAAATCGCTCTTCCTCACCAATTGGTCTCCTTCCATGCTAGTTACTGTTGAGAATATGGATGTGAAGGTCTGTGCACGTGAAAGGAGAGGGGACAATATCAAAGGGAAAGAGTTAGCATGTATAGCAAGTGTGTTGGAATATGGTGAAAGCTCAGGAGTAAAAAGAGAAGGTATACCATGCACTGCACATGAAATAAAGCACCAATGAGTAGCTAAGATCAAACTAAATGAGACCAAACAAGAAGTGGAGAAGGAACTGAATTGGTTAGAAGCAGACCAGTTTTTTCTCACTCAGCACAAGTGGAGCAAGTTGCAAAGAGGAGTAGGTGGGAGCAGTTGGGAGAAGCATGGCTCGCCTATACTTGTGTAGAGGTGTTGGTGAGATATTTTTCACTCAATAATTCATGTAAATCGTGCATATATGTGTATGGGATTGTAAGGAAACATTACACACGAAATTATAAACTTCTATTCATCATCTTCATCACTCCTATCTTCTAATCTTCCTCCCTTAAAATCATCTTCATATCCTCTAAAATCTACATGGTATCAGAGCACTTAAGGTCCTAAACAAGATCTTAAACTCATTCATATCTCTCAAACATTTCAAATCACTCTGTTTTCTTTCTGTTCCGTGTGTACTATTCACCAAAAATTTCAAGTCATGGAAAGCTCCAAGAATATGGTTCTACCAGTTATTCTCAAGGGGAATAACTATATTTTGTGGTCAAGGACCACAAAGACAGTCCTAAGAGGAAGAGGGCTGTGGGAGTATGTTGATAGCTTGGTGGGAAATGCTGAAGAAGGAAGGGCTGAAGAGGGCAGTATGATGGAGAGGAAGCGGGAGCAAGAAGATGCTCAAGTCTTGGCTGCACTTCAAAGCTCCCTTGAGCCATCTATTCTGGCGGCCTATTCATACTGTGAGAACTCCAAGGAGCTGTGGGAGACGCTCAAGGGAGTTTATGGAGACATCTCAAACATTTCAAGGATCTTTGAGGTGAAGAAGGCATTGAATGACCTTCAGCAGAATGGGAAGGAGTTCAAGGACTTGTTTGGGGAGTTTAGAGGGTTGTGGGCAGAGCTGGAAATGCTTAGACCTACAACAAACGACCCAAAGGAGTTGAATGAGAGGAGAGAGCAAGATCAAGTGTTTGGTCTCTTACTCACACTTGATGACTCTTACAAGGGACTCATTCAGCATATCCTTCGATTTGACAAGCTTCCAACACTAAATGAAGTGTGTCAACAAGTTCAGAAAGAGGAAGGTGCTAGAGTGTTGTTTAAACCCGCTAGTGAGATGGCGCATGTGGTGCAAAGAAGTTTTGGGCATGGAGAAAGGAGAGCTGTTGAGTGTAGCCATTGTAGGATGAAAGGGCACACTAAGGAGAAGTGCTGGACACTTTACCCGCACTTGAAACCAGCCCGGCTAAGAGGAAATGGCCAGGGAAGCAGTCAAGGCTCTAGGAACTTTGCGGGTGTAACTAGCATGGAAGGAGACCAATTGGTGAGGAAGAGCGATTTGGAGGGCCTCATCAAGAGTATCTCAAAGCTAGCGGAATCTGGTAAGGGTTTCTTTACCTCTAAGGCTAAGAGAAACGTGATAATAGATTCTGGAGCAAGTCATAATATGATTTGTGATGCTAAGTTGCTGGAGAATGTAGAACCGCATAAGGGTAGTGTTAGGATAGCAAACGGGAAAGAAGTTCCAATAGAGGGGGTTGGGGACTTAGAGGTGTTTGGGAAGAGAACTAAAGCCCTATATATCCCAGAATTTACTTCGAATTTGCTATCGGTTCATAAGGCAACTAAGGACTTGAATTGTAAAGTTGTTTTTGGAGTTAATGGTGTTGAGTTTCAGGATAATGAAACCAAAGATGCGATCGGATCAGGGGGTGTGAAAGATGGTCTGTACATATTGAATAAAAAGGATAAAGAGTTGAAAGCGCTTGCGGTCAGTTCGGTTGGATCAAGCCCTTTATGGCATTCTCGCCTTGGTCACCCAAGTCACAAGGTGCTCAGCATGGTCTTGCCCAACCATTCAGTACCCAAGGAGGCGTGTGAAGCATGTATTTTGGGGAAGCATTGTAGGAAAGTGTTTCCAGAATCTACTACTATGTATAAGAAGTCTTTTGAGTTAATACACTCTGATGTATGGTCTGCTCCGTGTACTTCAAGAGATCAATATAAGTACTTTGTTTCCTTCATCGATCAAAAATCAAAGTATACATGGGTAACATTGATGCGCTCTAAGGATCAAGTGCTTGAATCATTTCAGAACTTCTATAACTATGTGCTCAATCAGTATGATACCAAGATTAAGATACTAAGAAGTGATAATGGCGGAGAATACATGAGCATACAGTTTAGGGAGTTTGTGAATGAGAAAGGGATAGTACATCAGACAACTTGCGCCTATACACCTCAACAAAATGGGATAGCAGAGAGGAAGAATAGACATTTGTTAGAAGTGGCTAGGAGCATGATGTTTGATAGGGGAGTTCCTAAGAATCTGTGGGGAGATGCAGTGATGGCGGCAGCTTACTTAATCAACCGCATACCCACTGAAAGCTTGAGTTACAAGTCACCATTTGAAGTTTTGAATGGTGTGAAGCCGAGTATCAGTCACTTGAGAGTCTTTGGGTGTAGATGCTATGTCCTTGTTCCAGAGGCACAAAGAAATAAGTTAGAGCCAAAGAGTATTAAGTGTGTGTTTGTGGGATACTCAAGTACTCAAAAAGGATACAAATGTCTTAACCCGGAGACTAATAGAATGTATGTGTCAAGGGAGGTGCAATTTGAGGAAGAGTATGGTTACTTCGAAAAAAAGAAATGGGAAGACTTAGATGAGATTATGGACTCAAATGCAGATAGAGATCAAGTTCTAAGAAGCATTTGGGAAAGCATAGATGGCCGGGAGAGTGATGATAATGAGCAGAGGGGTGAAGCAGAAGTAGAAGAAAGTGAGCAGCTTCCGATAGTTCTGGATACTTTACCATTAGACTCAGAACTGGTAGAAGAAGAGGAGAGTACAAGAGGTGAGGGGGAGATAGAATCTGAAGAAGTGGAAGAAGTGCAAGCTCCTCAATTAAGAAGAAGCCAAAAGATCAGACACGGACCTGAAAATTGGAAAAATACTAGAGTGTATTATAATGGGATGGCTATGGCTTATCAAGATCACATGGGAACTGATGTTGTGCTTGGGACAAGAGAGGGATGTACTGGGCGTACGGCAGGCTTAGATCCTGATCCTATAGGCGACAGCGTCTCCTTCTTGTCCCTTAAGCATAGCACCGCACAAGAAGAGAAGATAGCCATAAGATATCCTATTGAAGAATACTACTCGGTTTCTAATACTCCAGCTGATCATCAGGCATTTCTGAGCACTATTGATAGAAAAGTACCTAATTCTTATGAGGAAGCAAGCATGGACAAGTTATGGGTTGATGCCATGAGGGAAGAGATTGCATCTATGTTGAGAAATAATACTTGGGACTTGACAAAATTGCCTAGTGGGAAGAAACTTGTGGGATGTAGATGGGTGTATACTATCAAATACAAGAGCAATGGTGAAATTGAGAGGTATAAAGCTAGACTAGTGGCAAAAGGATATACACAAGTATATGGAGAAGATTATACTGAAACTTTTGCTCCAGTAGCGAAGTTGCACTCGGTGAGGGTTCTACTATCCATTGCCATTAATCTGTCATGGAATTTGTGGCAAATGGATGTGAGAAACGCTTTCTTACAAGGGGATTTAGAAGAAGAAGTGTTTATGGAACTTCCACAAGGTTATGGAGCAAGTTCAGATCAAGTGTGTAGATTAAAGAAGGCTATATACGGCTTGAAACAATCTCCTAGAGCTTGGTACCAACGGTTAAGCCGGTGCCTGTTGGAGAAAGGGTTTGTAAAATCTGAAGCGGATCACTCTCTCTTTACCAAAAGGAGCAAAAATGGGATAGTTGTGGTGCTTATCTACGTGGATGACATTATTGTTACGGGAAGTGATTGTGAGGAGATGAAACGGACTAAGGAGGATCTAAACTCTACATTTGATATAAAAGACCTAGGAGAGCTCAAATACTTCCTAGGAATTGAGATGAGCAGAGAGGAAAAGGGAATGTTTATATCGCAAAGGAAGTATGTGATCGACTTACTAAAAGAAACTGGGAAGCTTGGGTGTAAACCGGCTAAGACTCCTATTGAAGAAGGTTACCAAGAAGAGAGCAACGTGGAGATATGGTCTGACATCAAGCAGTACCAAAGGTTAGTTGGTAAACTAATCTATTTGACCATAACAAGGCCAGATATTTGTTTTGCGGTGAATAAAGTAAGTCAACACATGCAAGCGCCAACAACACACCATTGGGGAATGATTGAAAGGATCTTGAGATATCTAAAAGGAAACCCAGGAAGAGGTATTTGGCTAGAGTGTCATGGAAGAGCAGATGTAGAAGCGTTTTGTGATGCGGATTGGGCTGGGGATAGACAAGATAGAAAGTCTACAACCGGTTATTGTACATTCGTAGGTGGGAATCTTGTCACCTGGAGAAGCAAAAAACAAAAGGTAATCTCTCTATCTAGTGCTGAAGCTGAGTATAGAGCAATGAGAGAAGCCACAAAAGAAATGATATGGCTGAAGGCGCTTCTACATGACTTGGGAGTTCAAGAAGACAAACCAATGACATTGTATTGTGATAACCAAGCAGCAATACACATAGCTTCAAACCCGGTGTTTCATGAAAGGACAAAACACATTGAGGTGGATTGTCATTTCATCCGAGACAAGATTCAGGAGGGAGTTGTGGTTCCCAAGTTTGTGAAGAGTGGAGAACAAATGGCGGATATATTTACAAAGGCTACTTCTTCACGCATCTGTGAATACATCCATGGCAAGATCGGCTTAATGGACCCCTACCAGCCTATCTTGAGGGGGAGTGTTGAGAATATGGATGTGAAGGTCTGTGCACGTGAAAGGAGAGGGGACAATATCAAAGGGAAAGAGTTAGCATGTATAGCAAGTGTGTTGGAATATGGTGAAAGCTCAGGAGTAAAAAGAGAAGGTATACCATGCATTGCACATGAAATAAAGCACCAATGAGTAGCTAAGATCAAACTAAATGAGACCAAACAAGAAGTGGAGAAGGAACTGAATTGGTTAGAAGCAGACCAGTTTTTTCTCACTCAGCACAAGTGGAGCAAGTTGCAAAGAGGAGTAGGTGGGAGCAGTTGGGAGAAGCATGGCTCGCCTATACTTGTGTAGAGGTGTTGGTGAGATATTTTTCACTCAATAATTCATGTAAATCGTGCATATATGTGTATGGGATTGTAAGGAAACATTACACACGAAATTATAAACTTCTATTCATCATCTTCATCACTCCTATCTTCTAATCTTCCTCCCTTAAAATCATCTTCATATCCTCTAAAATCTACAGTTACACCCGCAAAGTTCCTAGAGCCTTGACTGCTTCCCTGGCCATTTCCTCTTAGCCGGGCTGGTTTCAAGTGCGGGTAAAGTGTCCAGCACTTCTCCTTAGTGTGCCCTTTCATCCTACAATGGCTACACTCAACAGCTCTCCTTTCTCCATGCCCAAAACTTCTTTGCACCACATGCGCCATCTCACTAGTGGGTTTAAACAACTCTCTAGCACCTTCCTCTTTCTGAATTTGTTGACACACTTCATTTAATGTTGGAAGCTTGTCAAATCGAAGGATATGCTGAATGAGTCCCTTGTAAGAGTCATCAAGTGTGAGTAAGAGACCAAACACTTGATCTTGCTCTCTCCTCTCATTCAACTCCTTTGGGTCGTTTGTTGTAGGTCTAAGCATTTCCAGCTCTGCCCACAACCCTCTAAACTCCCCAAACAAGTCCTTGAACGCCTTCCCATTCTGCTGAAGGTCATTCAATGCCTTCTTCACCTCAAAGATCCTTGAAATGTTTGAGATGTCTCCATAAACTCCCTTGAGCGTCTCCCACAGCTCCTTGGAGTTCTCACAGTATGAATAGGCCGCCAGAATAGATGGCTCAAGGGAGCTTTGAAGTGCAGCCAAGACTTGAGCATCTTCTTGCTCCCGCTTCCTCTCCATCATACTGCCCTCTTCAGCCCTTCCTTCTTCAACATTTCCCACCAAGCTATCAACATACTCCCACAGCCCTCTTCCTCTTAGGACTGTCTTTGTGGTCCTTGACCAAAAAATATAGTTATTCCCCTTGAGAATAACTGGTAGAACCATATTCTTGGAGCTTTCCATGACTTGAAATTTTTGGTGAATAGTACACACGAAATAGAAAAAAAACAGAGTGATTTGAAATGTTTGAGAGATATGAACGAGTTTAAGATCTTGTTTAGGACCTTAAGTGCTCTGATACCATGTAGATTTTAGAGGATATGAAGGTGATTTTAAGGGAGGAAGATTAGAAGATAGGAGTGATGAAGATGATGAATAGAAGTTTATAATTTCGTGTGTAATGTTTCCTTACAATCCCATATACATATATGCACGCTTTACATGAATTATTGAGTGAAAAATATCTCACCAACACCTCTACACAAGTATAGGCGAGCCATGCTTTTCCCAACTGCTCTCACCTACTCCTCTTTGCAACTTGCTCCACTTGTGCTGAGTGAGAAAAAACTGGTCTGCTTCTAACCAATTCAGTTCCTTCTCCACTTCTTGTTTGGTTTCGTTTTAGTTGATCTTAGCTACTCATTGGTGCTTTATTTCATGTTCACACACCTTCACATCTATATTCTCAACACGAACAAGACAAGGTCTTTGGTCTGCTATTGACCTTAAATCCAACTTACAAGGATCTCATTAAGCACCTCCTTAGGGAAGACAATCTCCCCAGCCTAGATGAAGTGTGCTCCAAGATACAAAATGAGCAAGGATCTCATGGTTTATCTGGGGGAAAAATGCTGGAAGCTCCATCCTCATCTAAAACCAAGCTGGTGGAAGGAACCAAGAGCGAATGTCTCCCAAGAAGTGGCTGGGAATCAGGCTGGGACATTCAAGAGGGCTGAAGAAGGAGAAATGAGACTTTTGGTGCCATATCAACAAGAATCTGAATTTGTGAGGAAATCAGATTTGGAAGCTCTCATCAAAGCCTTGAAAGAGGCTGGTAGGTCTTGTATGGTTTCTAGAAACTCTCTTCATGCTCAAAACATTTCAAAGCCTTTGATTGTAGATTCTGGTGCATCACATCATATGATAAGTGATGCACATCTAATGAATAACATAAAACCGGCTGTAGGTAATGTTATTATAGCAAATGGAGATAGTATTCCAATTAATGGAGTAGGAAATTTTAGGTTATTTGGAAAAGATTCAAACGCTTTCTACATGCCTAAGTTTACTTCAAATTTGTTATGCGTAAAGAAAGTTACATCTGATTTGAATTGTTATGCTATATTTGTTCCTAATGATGTACACTTTCAGGATATTGAGACCATGAAACTACTCGGAAAAGGAGTAGCAAAGGAGGAGCTGTATGTTCTTGAAAATAACAAGCCGGACTCCAATTTATTTTTTAGTTTTAGTCAGAATGTTTCTAATGTTAGTAGTTCAATTCCGCACTCTAGAGCATTAGAACTATGGTTGCCTAGGATTTCTTTCAAAAATGATGAATGTGAAGCTTGTATACTTGGCAAACATTGTAAATCTGTGTTTTCCAAGTCTCCAACTATCTATGAAAAGTGTTTTGATTTAATTCATTCTGATGTTTGGACATCACCATGTGAATCTAGAGAACATCATATATACTTTGTCACCTTCATAGATGAAAAATCAAAATATACATGGCTAACACTTCTTCCATCCAAAGATAGAGTTCTAGAAGCGTTTAGAAAATTTCAAGCATATGTGACTAACCATTATAATTCCAAGATTAAAATTTTTAGATAAGATAATGGTGGAGAGTACACAAGCCATGCCTCCAAACAACACTTAGCACACCATGGGATAGTCCATCAAACCAGCAGCCATACACTCCTCAGCAAAATGGAGTTGCTGAAAGAAAGAATAGGCACTTAATGGAAGTGGTCCGGTCTATGATGTTCCACACAAGTGTTCCCAAGAGATTTTGGGGAGATGATGTGGTTTCAGCATGCTATTTGATCAACCGGATGCCAACAAAAATCTTGGATGATCACTCTCCATTTGAGGTATTAAACAACTCTAAACCTGCCATTAACCACTTACGTGTGTTTGGGTGTGTTTGTTTTGTATTAATCCAAGGAGAACAAAGAAACAAGTTGGAGGCTAAAAGTGTGAAGAGCATGTTCATTGGATACTCCACAACACAAAAAGGTTACAAATGCTTTGTCCCAGAAACAAGGAAGATTCTAGTCTCAAGGGACATGAAGTTTGTTGAAACAAAAGGGTTCTATGATGAGAAGAACTGGAAAGAATTGGAGAATCTATCATCCTCATCATCAGACCAAGCTAGCAATTTGAGAAAAATCTTAGAGAACCTTGGATTACATCAGCCAGAAGCTAGTACAAGCACATCTCAATCAAATGAAGAAACTATACCCTTTGATCCTGAGGGAGGCAATAAACAGGAGGATCCAGTAGTGGCTCAACAAGATTCAACAATTCATGATCAAAATGAATCAGAAGTTCGCAATGAAGCGGTTCATGATCAAAGTGAAGAGAGTCCGGAAAGTCAAGAAGAAGCTCAAACCTCAGATTCTGACTTTAAAGGGCCAAAACCTCAAGTTCAAGCTCAAGAAGGGGGTTTAAGGAGAAGTACATGTAAGATTTTAGAGATTATAAATGAGAGATTTTGAGATAAATTAGAAGGAAACCCATAGTAGAACATTAGAGAAGAATTTCTTATTGATCTTTGTGAATTACATAGCATATTTATAGGAGAATTACAAGGGAACCTAGGTTTAACTTTAATTTGAACTAGCCAATAGGAGAGTAGTCTTGCGAGCGCCATTGACCATGCCAGCTTGATCCAGCCTGGTTCCAGCCCTTCCTTGAGCAAATGGATAAGAAGGAAGACCAAGGACAAGCCCCAATGCACCTGGACGCTCTAGTGACTTGGTGCATGATCTGAACATTGTCAAGCTTCTAGAAGACTCTCCAAGTCTCTCCAAGACTTCCTTAAACTTTCTGGAGGCTCCCTTAGGTCGTACGGTCTTGTACGGTCTTGTACGGTCTTGTACGGACTTGTACGGATCCGTACGGACTTGTATGGACACCCAAATCCAACCATCTTCCCTAAGCTCCCTTGATGATATGCTTGATTAATAAGCCGGAGTGTCGGAATAAAGGCTAAGTTTGGGAACCGGGACTAACATTAAGGTGATCCAAGTGTATTTCGACTTTTCATCAATAAATGTCACAAAGTACTTATTATTATCTCTTGATAAACATGGGGAAGTCCATACATCCGAGTGGACCAAATCAAAACATTTTTCATATATGGTAGAGGACTTAGGAAATACACTTTTACAATGTTTTCCTAAAATACAAGACTCACAAACCGAGTTATTAAACGAAATATTAGGCAATATTATTTCCAAGGCACGCGAGTGAGGATGTCCCAATCTAGCGTGCCATATTGCATTAGAACTACTAGCTAAGCATGAATTAAAACTTGATAAAGTAGGATTGCTTGAAGAATCTTCTAAGATGTATAAGTCTCCTTTTGTGTTTCCTTCTCCAAGAACCCTTCCGGTCTTAATATCTTGAAAATGGAAACTATTAGGCCCAAAGATAGTATAAGCATCAAGATCAGTAGTAGCTCTCTTAACCGATACAAGATTCGAAGTGAAAGATGGCATGTAGAAAGCTTGAGATTCTTTGTCAAATAGTCTTAAACTTCCTATCCCTTTAACCGGTATTTTATCACCATTAGCAATCACTACATTTCCACTAGCAGTTTTAATGTTACTAATCAAATTTGGATTACTAATCATGTGATGAGAAGCTCCAGAATCAATAACAAGAGAAGTGCTAGTTTTAGTAGGTTTAGTAGCAAAGTAGGTGATACCGGACTCCTTTAGTGCAACAATGGATCGAATGAGTGCCTCTAGGTCTGACTTGCGCACCACGTCATTCGAGTATGCTACCATGGCCATCTCATCTCCTTGCTTTGAGTTTTCGGTTTGAGGTTGTTTGGTTGCGGTTGAGGAGCTTGGCGCTTCTTGTGCTTGATGAGCTTGAAACTTCCTTGGTTTGAACTCCCTTGGTTGCCAATCTTTAGGCTTGAGATGTGGATGAAGGATCCAGCAATCCTCCCTTGTATGACCATCTTTCTTGCAATGATCGCATGTTTTCCTACTCTTGCCTTTGTAGCCATGACTTGGTTGGTAATTGCCTCTATTAGCCGTTGGGAGTTCTTGTTTTCTACTAAAGAGACCAAAGGACCCTTGTGTGTCTTCTTTTGGGTTTTGTGTGATCTCAATGTGTCTTCACAAACCTCTTCCACACAAAGCAGTCTTTGTTGTTCTTGCCCACAGCAAGTAATTGATCCCTTTGAGTGTAACCGGAATGATCATGATTTTTAGATTTTCCATGATCGTCTTGGTGTTTAATCACAAAGCTAGCAACTTTCTCAACTCAGCACCAATGGATTTGAGGAATTTCTCTCAGAGAGAAATGAAGCTAGCAACGTGAAAGGAAGAAAAAGAAGTGAAAATCACAAAGCTAGCAACTTTCTCAACTCAGCACCAATGGATTTGAGGAATTTCTCTCAGAGAGAAATGAAGCTAGCAGCGTGAGAAAGGAGAAAATAAAGAATAAAAGCTTGGAGTATGACTAGAAATGACAAGAACTGATGGAGAACTGATGGAGAAATGATGGAGAAATGATGGAGAATGATGGAGAAATGATGGAGAATAATGGAGAATAACTAAGAATAAAGCGGAATAGATAGGAGCAAGATCAATGCTCTGATACCATGTAAGATTTTAGAGATTATAAATGAGAGATTTTGAGATAAATTAGAAGGAACCCCATAGTAGAACATTAGAGAAGAATTTCTTATTGATCTTTGTGAATTACATAGCATATTTATAGGAGAATTACAAGGGAACCTAGGTTTAACTTTAATTTGAACCAGCCAATAGGAGAGTAGTCTTGGGAGCGCCATTGACCATGCCAGCTTGATCCAGCCTGGTTCCAGCCCTTCCTTGACCAAATGGATAAGAAGGAAGACCAAGGACAAGCCCCAATGCACCTGGACGCTCTAGTGACTTGGTGCATGATCTGAACATTGCCAAGCTTCTAGAAGACTCTAGAAGACTCTCCAAGACTCTCCAAGACTTCCTTAAACGTTCCAGAGGCTCCCTTAGGTCGTACGGTCTTGTACGGCCTTGTACGGATCCGTACGGACTTGTACGGATCCGTATGGACTTGTACGGATCCGTACGGACTTGTACGGACACCCAAATCCAACCATCTTCCCTAAGCTCCCTTGATGATATGCTTGATTAATAGTACAAGACAAAGGTTTGGACCGGAACATTGGAAGCAAACCCGAGTGTACTAGAACAACACGGCAGTTGCTCATCCCATTCAAGCTGTTTGCACTCTACATAGGCAAGTTGGATGAAGCTGAGATTCCAACAACCTATGAAGAAGCCAAGGAGATTAAAGTATGGAGAGATGTTGTTGGTGAAGAAAAGAAAACTATGGAAAAATCAACCACACTTGGGATGAAGCTGAACTGCCAAAAGGGAAGAAGGACTTAAGCTCTAGATGGATCTTCACTATCAAGTATAGAAGTGATGGAGAAATAGACCGTTACAAGCCTAGGCTGGTGGCTAGAGGATTCACTCAAACCTATGGAGAGGACTACCTTGACACCTTTGCACCTGTGCCAAAACTTCATACGGTAAGAGTTATTTTATCCTTATCTACTAACTTGGAATGGGATCTTTGACAGATGGACGTCAAGAATGCATTCTTGCAAGGGGAACTAGAGGATGAAGTCTACATGACTCCACCACCAGGAAAGGTGTTGAGACTCAAGAAAGCAATCTATGGACTGAAGCAATCTCCTTGAGCATGGTACCACAAGTTGAGTACAACACTCAATAGTAAAGGCTTCAAGAAGTTCGAGGCAGATCATACACTTTTCACCTTGCAAAGCCAAGAAGGTATTGTACTCATTCTCATTTATGTGGATGACATTATCATCTCGGGGAATGACAAGGTAGATATTAAAGATACAAAAGCATATTTAAAATTTGTATTTGATATTAAAGATCTTGGAGAGTTGAAATATTTTCTAGAGATTGAAGACTATAGGTCCAATGAAAGACTCTTCTTATCCCAAAGGAAGTACACTCTTGATCTATTGGCTGAGGCAAGAAAACTAGGAGCCAAGCCAGCAAAGACTCCCTTAGAAGAAGGATACAAAGTCATACGAGAGGGGGAGCTTGAAGATAAACCTTTTGAAAATGTCAAGCAATATCGGAGAATTTATCTTACCATAACTCGTCCTGATTTGTGTTTTGTTGTGAACGAGGTGAGTCAACATATGCAAGCTCCAAAAGTGCACCATTGGAGCATGGTGGATCGGATTCTCAAATATCTCAAAGGAGCTCCAGGTCAAGGCATTTGGCTGGGTTGTAACAAAAGCACAGAAATTGTGGGTTATTGTGATGCTGACTGGGCTGGAGACAAAACGGATAGAAGATCTACCACTGGGTATTGCACATTCATTGGAGGTAACTTGGTCACTTGGAAGAGCAAGAAACAAAAGGTTGTGTCATGGTCAAGTGCTGAAGCTGAGTATAAAGCAATGATGAAGCTCACAAATGAGCTAACATGGCTGAAAGCTCTTCTCAATGATTTGGGCATTGAATCACCAGATCCAATCACAATGCATTGTGACAACCAAGCTGCTATTCACATTGCGTCCAACTCAGTGTTCCATGAGAGGACAAAGCATATTGAAGTGGATTGTCACAAGGTGCGAGAGATGGTGGAGAAAAGGGTCATTCTTCCATGCTTTACAAGGAGTTCAGAACAGTTGCCAGACATTTTTACCAAGGCAGCGAGTTTAAAAGTGTGTGAGTTCATCCATTCAAAGCTTGGACTCATAGATTAACTTAGCCATGGAGTCCACACTCTTTTTCCCTTAGCATGGTTTTGTCCCATGAGGTTTTTCGATACTAAGGTTTTTAATGAGGTGGGTCATCATGGTTCCAAGCTTAACCTTTGGTTTCTCTACGGTTAAGCTTGAGGGGGAGTTTTGAATAATGAGAGAATACATTCATCTGCGTTAAATAAGAAGAAATAAGAAAACAAGAGAAGAGAGCTTAAGACCCAAAGAAGAGAAGAGGCCTTATTGAACATGTGCAAACCCATTAAGAAGTCTTCTAGAAGGGTGAAGACTTTGGGTGCACAAGTGGGTGTGTCGGAAAGTGTGAAAAAGAAGGAGATGTGTTTGAATATCAAATAAGAGATTGGAGGGACATTTGAATGTTGTGAAACCCTTCTTCACCTCCTAATTTCGTGGCTCTCCTCTATATATACATGTTGTACACCCTTTGTAACACTTAATCAATTCTAATGGAAACTTCTCTTTATCTCTCATTCTATTGTTTCTCTTTCAAGCACTCTCAAACTCTCTAATCTTCTATTCCGCAAATTCAACAGGCTTCACACCATTCAAAACTTCAAATGGTGACTTGTAACTCAAGCTTTCAGTGGGTATGCGGTTGATTAACTAAGCTGCCGCCATCACTGCATCTCCCCATAGATTCTTTGGAACTCCCCTATCAAACATCATGCTCCTAGCCCCTTCTAACAAATGTCTATTCTTCCTCTCTGCTATCCCATTTTGTTGTGGTGTATAGGCGCAAGTTGTCTGATGTATTATCCCTGTTGATTTTAAGGAGAATAAACAAGAATCAGAGATTATCAAGAGCTGATGAGATTGAAGAAGGTTGAAAGAGATTTCTGGAAAATTATTTCTTGTTATTATCACTCTAGAGCTCGGTTTTCATATGTATACATGTAAGAGAAAGGATTTAAAAACAAGACACATAAATTTACAATGGATAAAAGACTAACACCCTTGACTTCCTAAAATGGTTTAACATGCTAGAATCAAGGCCTGAGCGTTTTTCTTCTTTGGGTGAGGAGTATGGAGCTCGCCTTTACCCAATGGCTCCTCATTTGCTTCTTCTTGGGTTTTCAACCCTCTGACCTGCTTAGGATTCAACTGAGAATCCTTCCTTCTAGTTACATCCCAATGTCTAGTTTTGCCACTCATTAAATCATCAACTCCACTCTTCTCCTTACTTGTTGCACACGGCACTTCTCCCTTAGTCTTAGAGCATTCGCCAAGTTCCCAGATACTTGCTATGCACTCCAGCTCCTTACCTTTGTTATTATGTGAACTCGCATTGCTACTTCCCATGTATGCCTTCTCATCCATATTCTCAACACTCCCCCTCAAGATAGGCTGGTAGGGATCCTTTAAGCCTATCTTGTCATGGATGTACTCACATATACTTAGGGAAGTAGCCTTTGTGAAGATGTCTGCCATCTGGTCTCCACTCTTCACAAACTTAGGGATTATTAGCCCATCTTGAATCTTGCCCCGGATGAAGTGACAATCCACTTCAATGTGTTTCGTTCTCTCATGAAACACTGGATTTGAAGCTATGTGTATTGCGGCTTGGTTATCGCAATAAAGGCTCATTGGTTTGGTTTCTTGAATACCCAAATCCTTGAGAAGAGCCTTCAGCCATATCATCTCCTTTGTGACTTCCTTCATTGCTCTATACTCAGCCTCAGCACTTAACAATGCAATTACCTTCTGTTTTTTACTCCTCCAAGTGACAAGATTTCCTCCTACAATTGTGCAATACCCAGTTGTAGATTTTCTATCTTGTTTGTCTCCAGCATAGTCTGAGTAACAATAGGCTTCCACTTCGGTATTTTCATTGCGACTCAACCATATTCCCTTTCCAGGGTTCCCCTTGAGATACCTAAGTATTCTCTCCACCATGCCCCAATGGTATGCTTTCGGAGCTTGCATGTGCTGGCTCACCCTATTCACGGCAAAGCATATATCTGGCCGAGTTATAGTTAAGTAGATTAGTTTTCCAACTAACCTTTGATATTGCTTGACATCAGGTCACATTTCCTCCTTACTCACATCTTGATAGCCTTCTTCAATGGGCGTTTTTGCTGGCTTCGACCCTAACTTGCCGGTTTCCTTTAGTAAGTCAATCACATACTTCCTTTGTGATATAAACATCCCATTTGGCTCTCTGATCATCTCAATGCCCAAGAAATACCTCAAATCTCCCAAATCTTTTATATCAAACGTGGAGCTCAGAATTTCCTTGGTCCTTTTAACTCCTTCAACATCATTTCCGGTGATGATGATATCATCTACATAGATAAGAACCGCCACTAGCCCCTCTTTACTCCTCTTGGTGAATAGAGTATGATCAGCTTCCGACTTCACAAATTCCTTCTCCAGCAAGCATCTGCTCAATCTTTGGTACCATGCCCTCGGAGATTGTTTCAAACCATAAATAGCTTTCTTCAATTCACAGACCTGATTTGTACCTGTACCATATCCTTGTGGAAGAGCCATAAAGACTTCCTCTTCTAGGTCTCCTTGTAAAAAGGCATTTTTTACATCCATTTGCCATAACTCCCATGACAAGTTAACCGCAATGGATAGGAGAACCCTTACCGAATGCAATTTTGCCACCGGAGCAAACGTTTCTGTATAATCTTCTCTATAGACTTGTGTGTACCCCTTTGCCACTAGTCTCGCTTTGTATCTCTCGACTTCACCATTGCTTTTATACTTGATAGTATAAATCCATCTACATCCCACTAGCTTCTTCCCTCTTGGCAGCTCTGTCAAATTCCATGTATTGTTTCTCACCATAGAACTGATCTCTTCTTCCATGGCTTTAACCCATCTCTCGTCTCTACATGCTTCCTCATATGATGCTGGGACTTGATGTTCATCAATCTTGGTGAGGTAAGCTTGCTGCCCAACACCTAAATAGGACACTGAACTATATGCTTTAATAGGATATTTTATGTCACTTACGGTTAATTCTCTTCTCTTTGAAGTACATAATCTACTTGGTAAGGGAGGGATGCTGTCGCCTATAGGTTCAGAATCAAAGTCTGCCGTACGCCTAGAACATCCCTCACCTACGGTAGACTTCACCTCAGATCCTATTATTAATCAAGCTTATCATCAAGGGAGCTTAGGGAAGATGGTTGGATTTGGGTGTCCGTACAAGTCCGTACAGATCCGTACAAGTCCGTACAAGTCTGTACGGATCCGTACAAGGCCATACAAGACCGTACAACCTTAGCGAGCCTCCGGAACATTTGAGGAAGCCTTCGAGAGTCTTCTAGAAGCTTGGAAACGTTTGGACCATGCACCAAGCCACTTGAGTGTCCAGGTGCATTGGCACCTTGTCCTTGGTCTTCCTTCTTATCCATTTGGTCAAGGAAGGGGCTGGAAACAGGCTGGCATGGTCAAGGACGCCCAAAGACTACACTCCTATTGGCTGATTCAAATTAAAGTTAAACCTAGGTTCCCTTGTAATTCTCCTATATGTTGAATAATGAGAGAATACATTAGCTTAAGACCCAAAGAAGAGAAGAGGCCTTATTCAACATATGCAAGCCCATTAAGAAATCTTCTAGAAGGGTGAAGACTTTGGGTGCACAAGTGGGTGTCTCGGGAAGTGTGAAAAGGAAGGAGATGTGTTTGAATTTCAAATAAGAGATTAGAGGGAAATTGAATGTTGTGAAACCCTTCTTCACCTCCTAATTTCGTGGCTCTCCTCTATATATACATGTTGTACACCCTTTGTAACACTCACTCAATTCTAATGGAAACTTCTCTTTATCTCTCATTCTATTGTTTCTCTTTCAAACACTCTCAAACTCTCTAATCTTCTATTCCGCAAATTCAACATGGTATCAGAGCAAGGTTCTTAACTAAATCAAGCTCTTGTTATCCCATTTTCAAATCTCTTCCTTTAAAATTCTGGGAATACTCTTTGTCAATCCTTTTTCACTCTGAGACTTAGTCCTCAAAGTCATTGACTCTTGAGTTGTGAAAAGGCTGGAAAAGTGTATTTCTTGAAACTTCTCTAATATTTTCTTGAGAAAATCTCTTAATCCTCTGGTTAATAGAATTATCCGGTGAATAAATCTTGAAACACCATGGAAAATTCTAAACCAATTGTTATTCCAGTCATCTTGAAGGGTGTCAACTATTTGCTGTGGTCAAGAATGATAAGAACAGCCCTATGTGGTCGTGGGCTTTGGAGCCATGTCTTGAAAGGCCAAGATCCAAAAGATGGAGAAGAAGCCATCGGTAATTATGAAGATAAGTGGTTCCAAGAGGACCAAATGGTGCTCGGAATCATCCAGAACTCTCTTGAAGCATCCATCCTTGAAGCCTACTCCTACTGTGAAAATGCAAAGGAATTGTGGGATACTCTTCAAACCATGTATGGGAATACTTCAAACTTGAGCAGAATCTATGAAGTCAAGAAGGCTATCAATGATCTAAGCCAAGAAGATTTGGAGTTTACAAAGCACTTTGGCAAATTCAGATCATTGTGGGCTGAACTAGAAATGTTAAGGCCAAGCACGATTGATCCTTTGGTGTTAAATGAGAGGCGCGAACAAGACAAGGTCTTTGGTCTGCTATTGACCTTAAATCCAACTTACAAGGATCTCATTAAGCACCTCCTTAGGGCAGACAATCTCCCCAGCCTAGATGAAGTGTGCTCCAAGATACAAAAGGAGCAAGGATCTCATGGTCTATTTGGGGGAAAGGGCGAGCTGGTTATGGCTAACAAAGTAGAGCTGGGAGACGCCAACAAAGGATTTTACAAACCGTTGGGATCAAACCAGAACAAGAAAGTGGGATCAAATCCAATTTGTGAGCATTGCAAGAAAGAGGGGCACACAAAGGAAAAATGCTGGAAGCTCCATCCTCATCTAAAACCAAGCTGGTGGAAGGAACCAAGAGCTAATGTCTCCCAAGAAGTGGCTGGGAATCAGGTTGGGACATCCAAGAGGGCTGAAGAAGAAGAAATGAGAGCGTTGGTGCCATATCAACAAGAATCTGAATTTGTGAGGAAATCAGATTTGGAAGCTCTCATCAAAGCCTTGAAAGAGGCTGGTAGGTCTGGTATGGTTTCTGGAAACTCTCTTCATGCTCAAAACATTTCAAAGCCTTTGATTGTAGATTCTGGTGCATCACATCATATGATAAGTGATGCACATCTAATGAATAACATAAAACCGGCTGTAGGTAATGTCATTATAGCAAATGGAGATAGTATTCCAATTGATGGAGTAGGAAATCTTAGGTTATTTGGAAAAGATTCAAACGCTTTCTACATGCCTAAGTTTACTTCAAATTTGTTATCCGTAAAGAAAGTTACATCTGATTTGAATTGTTATGCTATATTTGGTCCTAATGATGTACACTTTCAGGATATTGAGACCATGAATCTACTCGGAAAAGGAGTAGCAAAGGAGGAGCTGTATGTTCTTGAAAATAACAAGCCAGACTCCAATTTATTTTGTAGTTTTAGTCTGAATGTTTCTAATGTTAGTAGTTCAATTTGGCATGCAAGGCTAGGTCATCCGCACTCTAGAGCATTAGAACTATTGTTGCCTAGGATTTCTTTCAAAAATGATGAATGTGAAGCTTGTATACTTGGCAAACATTGTAAATCTGTGTTTTCCAAGTCTCCAACTATCTATGAAAAGTATTTTGATTTAATTCATTCTGATGTTTGGACCTCACCATGTGAATCTAGAGAACATCATAAATACTTTGTCACCTTTATAGATGAAAAATCAAAATATACATGGCTAACACTTCTTCCATCCAAAGATAGAGTTCTAGAAGCATTTAGAAAATTTCAAGCATATGTGACTAACCATTATAATGCCAAGATTAAAATTTTTAGATCAGATAATGGTGGAGAGTACACAAGCCATGCCTTCAAACAACACTTAGCAAACCATGGGATAGTCCATCAAACCAGCTGCCCATACACTCCTCAGCAAAATGGAGTTGCTGAAAGAAAGAATAGGTACTTAATGGAAGTGGCCCGGTCTATGATGTTCCACACAAGTGTTCCCAAGAGATTTTGGGGAGATGCTGTGGTTTCAGCATGCTATTTGATCAACCGAATGCCAACAAAAATTTTGGATGATCACTCTCCATTTGAGGTATTAAACAACTCTAAACCCGCCATTAACCACTTACGTGTGTTTGGGTGTGTTTGTTTTGTATTAATCCCAGGAGAACAAAGAAACAAGTTGGAAGCTAAAAGTGTGAAGAGCATGTTCATTGGATACTCCACAGCACAAAAAGGTTACAAATGCTTTGTTCCGGAAACAAGGAAGATTCTAGTCTCAAGGGACGTGAAGTTTGTTGAAACGAAAGGGTTCTATGATGAGAAGAATTGGAAAGAATTGGAGAATCTATCATCCTCATCATCAGACCGAGCTAGCAATTTGAGAAAAATCTTGGAGAACCTTGGATTACATCAGCCAGAAGCTAGTACAAGCACATCTCAATCTAATGAAGAAACTATACCCTTTGATCCTGAGGGAGGCAATAAACAAGAGGATCCAGTAGTGGCTCAACAAGACTCAACAATTTATGATCAAAATGAATCAGAAGTTCGCAATGAAGCGGTTCATGATCAAAGTGAAGAGAGTCCGGAAAGTCAAGAAGAAGCTCAAACCTCAGATTCTGACTTTGAAGGGCCAGAACCTCAAGTTCAATATCAAGAAGGGGGTTTAAGGAGAAGTACAAGACAAAGGTTTGGACCAGAACATTGGAAGCAAACCCGAGTGTACTACAACAACAAGGCAGTTGCTCATCCGATTAAAGCTGTTTGCACTCTAGCTCATTTCCCATTGGAACATCAAGCCTACATGGGCAAGTTGGATGAAGCTGAGATTCCAACAACCTATGAAGAGCCAAGGAGCTTAAAGTATGGAGAGATGTTGTTGGTGAAGAAAAGAAAGCTATGGAAATTAACCACACTTGGGATGAAGTTAAACTGCCAAAAGGGAAGAAGGCCGTAAGCTCTAGATGGATCTTCACTATCAAGTATAGAAGTGATGGAGAAATAGAGCGTTACAAGGCTAGGCTGGTGGCTAGAGGATTCACTCAAACCTATGGAGAGGACTACCTTGACACATTTGCACCTGTGGCAAAACTTCATACGGTAAAAGTTATTTTATCCTTAGCTACTAACTTGAAATGGGATCTTTGGCAGATGGACGTCAAAAATGCATTCTTGCAAGGGGAACTAGAGGATGAAGTCTACATGACTCCACCACCAGGCTTGGAGGACTCAATTGCACCAGGAAAGGTGTTGAGACTCAAGAAAGCAATCTATGGACTGAAGCAATCTCCTCGAGCATGGTACCACAAGTTGAGTACAACACTCAAGAGTAAAGGCTTCAAGAAGTCCGAGGCAGATCATACACTTTTCACCTTGCAAAGCCAAGAAGGTATTGTAGTCATTCTCATTTATGTGGATGATATTATCATCTCTGGGAATGACAAGGTAGGTATTAAAGATACAAAAGCATATTTAAAATCTGTATTTGATATTAAAGATCTTGGAGAGTTGAAATATTTTCTAGGGATTGAAGTCTATAGGTCCAATGAAGGACTCTTCTTATCCCAAAGGAAGTACACTCTTGATCTATTGGCTGGGGCAGGAAAGCTAGGAGCCAAACCAGCAAAGACTCCCTTAGAAGAAGGATACAAAGTCATACGAGAGGGGGAGCTTGAAGATAAACTTTTTGAAGATGTCAAGCAATATCGGAGAATGGTTGGTAAGTTGATTTATCTTACCATAACTCGTCCTGATTTGTGTTTTGCTGTGAACCAGGTGAGCCAACATATGCAAGCTCCAAAAGTGCATCATTGGAACATGGTGGATCGGATCCTCAAATATCTCAAAGGAGCTCCAGGTCAAGGCATTTGGATGGGTTGCAACAAAAGCACATAAATTGTGGGTTATTGTGATGCTGACTGGGCTGGAGACAAAACGGATAGAAGATCCACCATTGGGTATTGCACATTCATTGGAGGTAACCTGGTCACTTGGATGAGCAAGAAACAAAAGGTTGTGTCATGTTCAAGTGCTGAAGCTGAGTATAGAGCAATGAGGAAGCTCACAAATGAGCTAACATGGCTGAAAGCTCTTCTCAAGGATTTGGGCATTGAATCGGCAGATCCAATCACAATGCATTGTGACAACCAAGCTGCTATTCACATTGCGTCCAACTCAGTGTTCCATGAGAGGACAAAGCATATTGAAGTGGATTGTCACAAGGTGCGAGAGATGGTGGAGAAAAGGGTCATTCTTCCATGCTTTACAAGGAGTTCAGAACAATTAGCAGACATTTTTACCAAGGCAGCGAGTTTAAAAGTGTGTGAGTTCATCCATTCAAAGCTTGGACTCATAGATATGTCTCGGCCGTGATTTCCTTAGCCATGGAGTCCACACTCTTTTCCCTTAGTATGGTTTTGTCCCATGAGGTTTTCCATACTAAGGTTTTTAATGAGGTGGGTCATCATGGTTCCAAGCTTAACCTTTGGTTTCTCTACGGTTAAGCTTGAGGGAGAGTGTTGAATAATGAGAGAATACATTAGCTTAAGACCCAAAGAAGAGAAGAGGCCTTATTCAACATATGCAAGCCCATTAAGAAATCTTCTAGAATGGTGAAGACTTTGGGTGCACAAGTGGGTGTCTCGGGAAGTGTGAAAAGGAAGGAGATGTGTTTGAATTTCAAATAAGAGATTAGAGGGAAATTGAATGTTGTGAAACCCTTCTTCACCTTCTAATTTCGTGGCTCTCCTCTATATATACATGTTGTACACCCTTTGTAACACTCACTCAATTCTAATGGAAACTTCTCTTTATCTCTCATTCTATTGTTTCTCTTTCAAACACTCTAAAACTTTCTAATCTTCTATTCCGCAAATTCAACACTATAAATATGCTATGTATTTCACAAAGATAAATAAGAAATTCTTCTCTAATATTCTACTATGGTGTTTCTTCTAGTTTATCTCAAAAGCTCTCATTTATAATCTCTAAAATCTAACATGGTATCAGAGCTTTGATCTTGCTCCTATCTATTCCGCTTTATTCTTAATTATTCTCCATTATTCTCCATCATTTCTCCATCATTCTCCATCATTTCTCCATCATTTCTCCATCAGTTCTCCATCAGTTCTTGTCATTTCTAGTCATTCTCCAAGCTTTTATTCTTTATTTTCTCCTTTCTCACGCTGCTAGCTTCATTTCTCTCTGAGAGAAATTCCTCAAATCCATTGGTGCTGAGTTGAGAAAGTTGCTAGCTTTGTGATTAAACATCAAGAAAATCATGGAAAATCTAAAAACCATGATCATTCCGGTTACCCTCAAAGGGAATAATTACTTGCTGTGGGCAAGAACAACTAAGACTGCTTTGTGTGGAAGAGGTTTGTGGAGACACATTGAGATCACACAAAACCCTAAAGAAGACACACAAGATGAAGAAAATGAGACCAAGACCGAGGAGGAAATCAAATGGTTTCAAGAAGACCAAACGGTTTTGAGTCTCCTTCAAAACTCACTAGACCCATCAATCCTAGAGGCATACTCCTATTGTGACACGGCAACGGAGCTTTGGGATACACTAAAGAATGTCTACGGGAACATCTCCAACTTGACCCGGGTCTTCGAAGTAAAAAGGGCAATCAACAATCTCAATCAAGATGATCTAGAATTTACTCAACACTTTGGGAAATTTAGATCTCTTTGGGCTGAATTAGAGATGTTACGTCCAAGCACAAAGGATTTTTCAATCATTGAAGAAAGAAGAGAACAAGATAAGGTCTTCGGTTTGCTTCTCACACTCAATCCGGCGTTTAACGACCTCATAAAGCATATCTTAAGATCGGAGAAGCTCCCTAGACTTGATGAAGTTTGTGCACAAATTCAAAAGGAACAAGGGTTCTTTGGTCTCTTTAGTGGTAAACAAGAACTCCCAATGGCCAATAAGGGCAATTACCAACCAAATCAAGGCTACAAAGGCAAGAATAGGAAAACATGCGATCATTGCAAGAAGGATGGTCATACAAAGGAGGATTGCTGGATCCTTCATCCACATCTCAAGCCCAAAGATTGGCATCCAAGGGAATTCAAGCCAAGAAAGTTCCAAGCTCATCAAGCACAAGAAACGCCAAGCTCATCAAACTCAACAAAACAACCTCCAACCGAAAGCTTGAAGCAAGGAGATGAGATGGCCATGATAGCATATTCAAATGACGTGGTGCGCAAGTCAGACTTAGAAGCACTCATTCGATCCATCGCCGCACTAAATGAGTCCGGTATCACATACTTTGCTACTAAACCTAATAAGACTAGCACTTCTCTTGTTATTGATTCTGGAGCTTCTCATCACATGATTAGTAATCCAAATTTGATTAGTAATCCAAATTTGATTAGTAACATTAAAACTGCTAGTGGAAATGTAGTGATTGCTAATGGTGATAGGATACCGGTTAAAGGAATAGGAAGTTTAAAACTATTTGACAAAGAATCTCAAGCTTTCTCCATGCCATCTTTCACTTCGAATCTTGTATCGGTTAAGAGAGCTACTACTGATCTTGATGCTTATGCTATCTTTGGGCCTAATAGTTTCCATTTTCAGGATATTAAAACCGGAAGGGTTCTTGGAGAAGGAAACACAAAAGGAGACTTATACATCTTAGAAGATTCTTCAAGCAATCCTACTTTATCAAGTTTTAATTCATGCATAGCTAGTAGTTCTAATGCAATATGGCACGCTAGATTGGGATATCCTCACTCGCGTGCCTTGGAAATAATATTGCCTAATATTTCGTTTAATAACTCGGTTTGTGAGTCTTGTATTTTAGGAAAACATTGTAAAAGTGTATTTCCTAAGTCCTCTACCATATATGAAAAATGTTTTGATTTGGTCCACTCGGATGTATGGACTTCCCCATGTTTATCAAGAGATAATAATAAGTACTTTGTGACATTCATTGATGAAAAGTCGAAATACACTTGGATCACCTTAATGCCATCTAAAGATAGAGTATTTGACGCTTTCATTAATTTTCAGAACTACATTACTAATCAATTCAAAACAAATGTTAAGGTACTTCGAACGGATAATGGAGGGGAATATACAAGCCACAAATTCAAAGAACACCTAGCTAAGCATGGAATAATCCACCAAACGAGCTGCCCATACACACCTCAACAAAATGGTGTAGCGGAAAGAAAGAATAGACATCTCATGGAAGTAGCTAGAGCTATGATGTTCCATTCCAACTTGCCAAGAAACTTCTAGGGAGATGCAGTCATGACGGCTTGCTATCTTATCAACCGAATTCCAACAAGAGTCCTAAAGGACGTCTCTCCCTTTGAAGTTTTAAATCACAATAAACCCTATATCAATCACTTACGAGTTCTTGGGTGTTTGTGTTTTGTTTTTGTCCCAGGTACTCAGAGGGACAAACTAGAAGCCAAAAGCACAAGATGTGTATTCATAGGCTATTCTACCACTCAAAAGGGGTATAAGTGCTATGACCCCATCCGGAAGTGTACCCTGGTTTCAAGAGACGTGAAGTTCATAGAAAACCAAGGGTACTTTGACAAGAAACAAAATTGGGATAGCGTTAAAGACCTAGCCCGTTCTCCTTCAGATAGAACCGCTAGCTTAGAGTTCTTACTCAATCATTTGGGAAATCCGGCTCCAAGAGACTCTCATCAAGAGCAACCAGATCATCAGCCACAAGAAGGACCAAATTCTGAAAATAACAGTGAAGAAGAAGCAAACAACTTGGATAATGGTAATCAAGACCAAGCTCATCATGAAGAAGAATCCACTGGAGGAATGGAGCCAATGGTTAGTCAAGACCATGAGAGTGAAGAAATTAGTGCTCCTCAGCTTAGAAGAAGTACAAGGCTGAAGTATGGACCAGATCATTGGAAACAAACAAGGGTCTATTACAACAGCCAAGCCGTGGCTCATCCTCTCCAAGCGGTTTGTTCTCTTGCCCTCTTGCCATCAGAACACAAAGCATTCCTTGGAAAGATTGATCAACACCAAATTCCGAGCTCCTATGAAGAAGCAAAAGAACACAAAGAATGGTTAGCTGCTGTGGATGCTGAGATAGGGGCAATGGATAAGAATCATACTTGGGATGAAACTGAGCTTCCAAAGGGAAAGAAGGCAGTAAGTTCCAAGTGGGTATTTACAATCAAATATCAATCTAATGGGGAGATTGAGCGGTACAAAGCCAGATTGGTAGCCAGAGGTTTCACCCAGACATATGGAGCTGATTATACCGATACTTTTGCGCCAGTGGCAAAGCTTCACACAGTTAGGGTCATCTTGTCCTTAGCCACAAATCTATCATGGGATCTATGGCAAATGGACGTGAAGAACGCCTTTCTTCAAGGAGAATTGGAAGAAGAAGTGTACATGACTCCACCACCTGGATTAGAACACTCAATCAGCCCCGAAAAAGTCCTAAGGTTAAGAAAGGCAATTTATGGTCTAAAGCAATCACCAAGGGCCTGGTATCATAAACTGAGCTTCACTCTTGTTGCTCGAAGATTTAGCCGGTCAGAAGCCGACCATACCTTGTTCACTCACCAGAGCTCCCGTGGGCTTATTATGATATTGGTTTATGTGGATGACTTGATCATCTCAGGTAGTGATCAAGTTGGGATTCAAGAAACCAAATCCTTCCTTAAGTCTGTTTTTGATAGTTAAACCTAGGTTCCCTTGTAATTCTCCTATAAATATGCTATGTATTTCACAAAGATAAATAAGAAATTCTTCTCTAATATTCTACTATGGTGTTTCTTCTAGTTTATCTCAAAAGCTCTAAAATCTAACATGGTATCAGAGCATTGATCTTGCTCCTATCTATTCTGCTTTATTCTTGGTTATTCTCCATCATTCTCCATCATTCTCCATCATTTCTCCATCATTTCTCCATCAGTTCTTGTCATTTCTACTCATTCTCTGTTGAGAATATGGATGTGAAGGTGTGTGAACATGAAATAAAGCACCAATGAGTAGCTAAGATCAACTAAAACGAAACCAAACAAGAAGTGGAGAAGGAACTGAATTGGTTAGAAGCAGACCAGTTTTTTCTCACTCAGCACAAGTGGAGCAAGTTGCAAAGAGGAGTAGGTGGGAGCAGTTGGGAGAAGCATGGCTCGCCTATACTTGTGTAGAGGTGTTGGTGAGATATTTTTCACTCAATAATTCATGTAAATCGTGCATATATGTGTATGGGATTGTAAGGAAACATTACACACGAAAATATTGAACTTCTTCTCTAAAAAACTTCTATTCATCATCTTCATTCTCTTCTCTTCTAATCTTCTTCCCTTAAAATCACCTTCATATCCTCTAAAATCTACATGGTATCAGAGCACTTAAGGTCCTAAACAAGATCTTAAACTCGTTCATATCTCTCAATCATTTCAAATCACTCTGTTTTTTTTCTGTTTCGTGTGTACTATTCACCAAATATTTCAAGTCATGGAAAGCTCCAAGAATATGGTTCTACCAGTTATTCTCAAGGGGAATAACTATATTTTGTGGTCAAGGACCACAAAGACAGTCCTAAGAGGAAGAGGGCTGTGGGAGTATGTTGATAGCTTGGTGATAAATGCTGAAGAAGGAAGGGCTGAAGAGGGCAGTATGATGGAGAGGAAGCGGGAGCAAGAAGATGCTCAAGTCTTGGCTGCACTTCAAAGCTCCCTTGAGCCATCTATTCTGGCGGCCTATTCATACTGTGAGAACTCCAAGGAGCTGTGGGAGACGCTCAAGGGAGTTTATGGAGACATCTCAAACATTTCAAGGATCTTTGAGGTGAAGAAGGCATTGAATGACCTTCAGCAGAATGGGAAGGCGTTCAAGGACTTGTTTGGGGAGTTTAGAGGGTTGTGGGCAGAGCTGGAAATGCTTAGACCTACAACAAACGACCCAAAGGAGTTGAATGAGAGGAGAGAGCAAGATCAAGTGTTTGGTCTCTTACTCACACTTGATGACTCTTACAAGGGACTCATTCAGCATATCCTTCGATTTGACAAGCTTCCAACATTAAATGAAGTGTGTCAACAAATTCAGAAAGAGGAAGGTGCTAGAGAGTTGTTTAAACCCGCTAGTGAGATGGCGCATGTGGTGCAAAGAAATTTTGGGCATGGAGAAAGGAGAGCTGTTGAGTGTAGCCATTGTAGGATGAAAGGCCACACTAAGGAGAAGTGCTGGACACTTTACCCGCACTTGAAACCAGCCCGGCTAAGAGGAAATGGCCAGGGAAGCAGTCAAGGCTCTAGGAACTTTGCGGGTGTAACTAGCATGGAAGGAGACCAATTGGTGAGGAAGAGCGATTTAGAGGGCCTCATCAAGAGTATCTCAAAGCTAGCGGAATCTGGTAAGGGTTTCTTTACCTCTAAGGCTAAGAGAAACGTGATAATAGATTCTGGAGCAAGTCATAATATGATTTGTGATGCTAAGTTGCTGGAGAATGTAGAACCGCATAAGGGTAGTGTTAGGATAGCAAACGGGAAAGAAGTTCCAATAGAGGGTGTTGGGGACTTAGAGGTGTTTGGGAAGAGAACTAAAGCTCTATATATCCCAGAATTTACTTCAAATTTGCTATCAGTTCATAAGGCAACTAAGGACTTGAATTGTAAAGTTGTTTTTGGAGTTAATGGTGTTGAGTTTCAGGATAATGAAACCAAAGATACGATCGGATCAGGGGGTGTGAAAGATGGTCTGTACATATTGAATAAAAAGGATAAAGAGTTGAAAGCGCTTGCGGTCAGTTCGGTTGGATCAAGCCCTTTATGGCATTCTCGCCTTGGTCACCCAAGTCACAAGGTGCTCAGCATGGTCTTGCCCAACCATTCAGTACCCAAGGAGGCGTGTGAAGCATGTATTTTGGGGAAGCATTGTAGGAAAGTGTTTCCAGAATCTACTACTATGTATAAGAAGCCTTTTGAGTTAATACACTCTGATGTATGGTCTGCTCCGTGTACTTCAAGAGATCAATATAAGTACTTTGTTTCCTTCATCGATCAAAAATCAAAGTATACATGGGTAACATTGATGCGCTCTAAGGATCAAGTGCTTGAATCATTTCAGAACTTCTATAACTATGTGCTCAATCAGTATGATACCAAGATTAAGATACTAAGAAGTGATAATGGCGGAGAATACATGAGCATACAGTTTAGGGAGTTTGTGAATGAGAAAGGGATAGTACATCAGACAACTTGCGCCTATACACCTCAACAAAATGGGATAGCAGAGAGGAAGAATAGACATTTGTTAGAAGTGGCTAGGAGCATGATGTTTGATAGGGGAGTTCCTAAGAATCTGTGGGGAGATGCAGTGATGGCGGCAGCTTACTTAATCAACCGCATACCCACTGAAAGCTTGAGTTACAAGTCACCATTTGAAGTTTTGAATGGTGTGAAGCCGAGTATCAGTCACTTGAGAGTCTTTGGGTGTAGATGCTATGTCCTTGTTCCAGAGGCACAAAGAAATAAGTTGGAGCCAAAGAGTATTAAGTGTGTGTTTGTGGGATACTCAAGTACTCAAAAAGGATACAAGTGTCTTAACCCGGAGACTAATAGAATGTATGTGTCAAGGGAGGTGCAATTTGAGGAAGAGTATGGTTACTTCGAAAAAACGAAATGGGAAGACTTAGATGAGATTATGGACTCAAATGCAGAAAGAGATCAAGTTCTAAGAAGCATTTGGGAAAGCATAGATGGCCAGGAGAGTGATGATAAGGAGCAGAGGGGTGAAGAAGAAGTAGAAGAAAGTGAGCAGCTTCCGATAGTTCCGGATACTTTACCATTAGACTCAGAACTGGTAGAAGAAGAGGAGAGTACAAGAGGTGAGGGGGAGATAGAATCTGAAGAAGTGGAAGAAGTGCAAGCTCCTCAGTTAAGAAGAAGCCAAAGGATAAGACACGGACCTGAAAATTGGAAAAATACTAGAGTGTATTACAATGGGATGGCTATGGCTTATCAAGATCACATGGGAACTGATGTTGTGCTTGGGACAAGAGAGGGATGTACTGGGCGTACGGCAGGCTTAGATCCTGATCCTATAGGCGACAGCGTCTCCTTCTTGTCCCTTAAGCATAACACCGCACAAGAAGAGAAGATAGCCATAAGATATCCTATTGAAGAATACTACTCGGTTTCTAATACTCCAGCTGATCATCAGGCATTTCTGAGCACTATTGATAGAAAAGTACCTAATTCTTATGAGGAAGCAAGCATGGACAAGTTATGGGTTGATGCCATGAGGGAAGAGATTGCATCTATGTTGAGAAATAATACTTGGGACTTGACAAAATTGCCCAGCGGGAAGAAACTTGTGGGATGTAGATGGGTGTATACTATCAAATACAAGAGCAATGGTGAAATTGAGAGGTATAAAGCTAGACTAGTGGCAAAAGGATATACACAAGTATATGGAGAAGATTATACTGAAACTTTTGCTCCAGTAGCGAAGTTGCACTCGGTGAGGGTTCTACTATCCATTGCCATTAATCTGTCATGGAATTTGTGGCAAATGGATGTGAGAAACGCTTTCTTACAAGGGGATTTAGAAGAAGAAGTGTTTATGGAACTTCCACAAGGTTATGGAGCAAGTTCAGATCAAGTGTGTAGATTAAAGAAGGCTATATATGGCTTGAAACAATCTCCTAGAGCTTGGTACCAACGGTTAAGCCGGTGCCTGTTGGAGAAAGGGTTTGTAAAATCTGAAGCGGATCACTCTCTCTTTACCAAAAGGAGCAAAAATGGGATAGTTGTGGTGCTTATCTACGTGGATGACATTATTGTTACGGGAAGTGATTGTGAGGAGATGAAACGGACTAAGGAGGATCTAAACTCTACGTTTGATATAAAAGACCTAGGAGAGCTCAAATACTTCCTAGGAATTGAGATGAGCAGAGAGGAAAAGGGAATGTTTATATCGCAAAGGAAGTATGTGATTGACTTACTAAAAGAAACTGGGAAGCTTGGGTGTAAACCGGCTAAGACTCCTATTGAAGAAGGTTACCAAGAAGAGAGCAACGTGGAGATATGGTCTGACATCAAGCAGTACCAAAGGTTAGTTGGTAAACTAATCTATTTGACCATAACAAGGCCAGATATTTGTTTTGCGGTGAATAAAGTAAGTCAACACATGCAAGCTCCAACAACACACCATTGGGGAATGATTGAAAGGATCTTGAGATATCTAAAAGGGAACCCAGGAAGAGGTATTTGGCTAGAGTGTCATGGAAGAGCAGATGTAGAAGCGTTTTGTGATGCGGATTGGGCTGGGGATAGACAAGATAGGAAGTCTACGACCGGTTATTGTACATTCGTAGGCGGGAATCTTGTCACCTGGAGAAGCAAAAAACAAAAGGTAATCTCTCTATCTAGTGCTGAAGCTGAGTATAGAGCAATGAGAGAAGCCACAAAAGAAATGATATGGCTGAAGGCGCTTCTACATGACTTGGGAGTTCAAGAAGACAAACCAATGACATTGTATTGTGATAACCAAGCGGCAATACACATAGCTTCAAACCCGGTGTTTCATGAAAGGACAAAACACATTGAGGTGGATTGTCATTTCATCCGAGACAAAATTCAGGAGGGAGTTGTGGTTCCCAAGTTTGTGAAGAGTAGAGAACAAATGGCGGATATATTTACCAAGCCTACTTCTTCACGCATATGTGAATACATCCATGGCAAGATCGGCTTAAAGAACCCCTACCAGCCTATCTTGAGGGGGAGTGTTGAGAATATGGATGTGAAGGTGTGTGAACATGAAATAAAGCACCAATGAGTAGCTAAGATCAACTAAAACGAAACCAAACAAGAAGTGGAGAAGGAACTGAATTGGTTAGAAGCAGACCAGTTTTTTCTCACTCAGCACAAGTGGAGCAAGTTGCAAAGAGGAGTAGGTGGGAGCAGTTGGGAGAAGCATGGCTCGCCTATACTTGTGTAGAGGTGTTGGTGAGATATTTTTCACTCAATAATTCATGTAAATCGTGCATATATGTGTATGGGATTGTAAGGAAACATTACACACGAAAATATTGAACTTCTTCTCTAAAAAACTTCTATTCATCATCTTCATTCTCTTCTCTTCTAATCTTCTTCCCTTAAAATCACCTTCATATCCTCTAAAATCTACATTCTCCACGTTTTACTTCTTTATTTTCCCCTTTCTCACACTGCTAGCTTCATTTCTCTCTGAGAGAAATTCCTCAAATCCATTGGTGCTGAGTTGAGAAAGTTGCTAGCTTTGTGATTTTCACTTCATTTTCTTCCTTTCACGTTGCTAGCGTCATCTCTCTCTGAGACAAATTCCTCAAATCCATTGGTGCTGAGTTGAGAAAGTTGCTAGCTTTGTGATTAAACACCAAGAAAATCATGGAAAATCTAAAAACCATGATCATTCCGGTTACCCTCAAAGGGAATAATTACTTGCTGTGGGCAAGAACAACTAAGACTGCTTTGTGTGGAAGAGGTTTGTGGAGACACATTGAGATCACACAAAACCCTAAAGAAGACACACAAGATGAAGAAAATGAGACCAAGACCGAGGAGGAAATCAAATGGTTTCAAGAAGACCAAACGGTTTTGGGTCTCCTTCAAAACTCACTAGACCCATCAATCCTAGAGGCATACTCCTATTGTGACACGGCAACGGAGCTTTGGGATACACTAAAGAATGTCTACGGGAACATCTCCAACTTGACCCGGGTCTTCGAAGTAAAAAGGGCAATCAACAATCTCAATCAAGATGATCTAGAATTTACTCAACACTTTGGGAAATTTAGATCTCTTTGGGCTGAATTAGAGATGTTACGTCCAAGCACAAAGGATTTTTCAATCATTGAAGAAAGAAGAGAACAAGATAAGGTCTTCGGTTTGCTTCTCACACTCAATCCGGCGTTTAACGACCTCATAAAGCATATCTTAAGATCGGAGAAGCTCCCTAGACTTGATGAAGTTTGTGCACAAATTCAAAAGGAACAAGGGTCCTTTGGTCTCTTTAGTGGTAAACAAGAACTCCCAATGGCCAATAAGGGCAATTACCAACCAAATCAAGGCTACAAAGGCAAGAATAGGAAAACATGCGATCATTGCAAGAAGGATGGTCATACAAAGGAGGATTGCTGGATCCTTCATCCACATCTCAAGCCCAAAGATTGGCATCCAAGGGAATTCAAGCCAAGAAAGTTCCAAGCTCATCAAGCACAAGAAACGCCAAGCTCATCAAACTCAACAAAACAACCTCCAACCGAAAGCTTGAAGCAAGGAGATGAGATGGCCATGGTAGCATATTCAAATGACGTGGTGCGCAAGTCAGACTTAGAAGCACTCATTCGATCCATCACCGCACTAAAGGAGTCCGGTATCACATACTTTGCTACTAAACCTAATAAGACTAGCACTTCTCTTGTTATTGATTCTGGAGCTTCTCATCACATGATTAGTAATCCAAATTTGATTAGTAACATTAAAACTGCTAGTGGAAATGTAGTGATTGCTAATGGTGATAGGATACCGGTTAAAGGAATAGGAAGTTTAAAACTATTTGACAAAGAATCTCAAGCTTTCTCCATGCCATCTTTCACTTCGAATCTTGTATCGGTTAAGAGAGCTACTACTGATCTTGATGCTTATGCTATCTTTGGGCCTAATAGTTTCCATTTTCAGGATATTAAAACCGGAAGGGTTCTTGGAGAAGGAAACACAAAAGGAGACTTATACATCTTAGAAGATTCTTCAAACAATCATACTTTATCAAGTTTTAATTCATGCATAGCTAGTAGTTCTAATGCAATATGGCATGCTAGATTGGGACATCCTCACTCGCGTGCCTTGGAAATAATATTGCCTAATATTTCGTTTAATAACTCGGTTTGTGAGTCTTGTATTTTAGGAAAACATTGTAAAAGTGTATTTCCTAAGTCCTCTACCATATATGAAAAATGTTTTGATTTGGTCCACTCGGATGTATGGACTTCCCCATGTTTATCAAGAGATAATAATAAGTACTTTGTGACATTCATTGATGAAAAGTCGAAATACACTTGGATCAACTCAAAATACTTCTTATACATCATAGTAGACTCTGGAAACACTTTTCTACAATGCTTCCCCAAAATACATGTTTCACACGCCTTCTTAATGAATGGTTGGGCAAGACTATGCTGAGCACCTTGTGACTTGGGTGACCAAGACGAGAGTGCCATAAAGGGCTGGATCCAACCGAACTGACCGCAAGCGCTTTCAACTCTTTATCCTTTTTATTCAATATGTACAGACCATTTTTAACACCCTCTGATCTGATCGCATCTTTGGTTTCATTATCCTGAAACTCAACACCATTAACTCCGAAAACAACTTTACAATTTAAGTCCTTAGTTGCCTTATGAACTGATAGCAAATTCAAAGTAAATTCTCAGATAGATAAGGCTTTAGTTCTCTTCCCAAACACTTCTAAGTCACAACACCCTCTATTGGAACTTCTTTCCCGTTTGCTATCCTAACACTACCTTTATGCGGTTCTACATTCTCCAACAACTTAGTATCACAAATCATATTATGACTTGCTCCCGAATCCATTATCACGTTTCTCCTAGCCTTAGAGGTAAATAAACCCTTACCAGATTCCGCTAGCTTTGAGATACTCTTGATGAGGCCCTCCAAATCCCTCTTCTTCACCAATTGGTCTCCTTCCATGCTAGTTACACCCGCAAAGTTCCTAGCACCTTGACTGCTTCCCTGGCCACTTCCTCTTAGCCGAGCTGGTTTCAAGTGCGGGTAAAGTGTCCAGCACTTCTCCTTAGTGTGCCCTCTCATTCTACAATGGCTACACTCAACCGCTCTCCTTTCTCCATGCCCAAAATTTCTTTGCGCCACATGCACCATCTCACTAGCGTGTTTAAACAACCCTCTAGCACTTTCCTCCTTCTGAACTTGTTGACACACTTCATTTAATGTTGGAAGCTTGTCAAAATCGAAGGATATGCTGAAGGTCATTCAAAACCTTCCCAAACAAGTCCTTGAACGCCTTCCTAGTCTGCTGAAGGTCATTCAATGCCTTTTCACCTCAAAGATCCTTGAAATGTTTGAGATGTCTCCATAAACTCCCTTGAGCGTCTCCCATAGCTCCTTGGAGTTCTCACAGTATGAATAGACCGCCAGTATAGATGGCTCAAGGGAGCTTTGAAGCGCAGCCAAGACTTGAGCATCTTCTTGCTCCCGCTTCCTCTCCATCATACTGCCATCTTAAGCCCTTCCTTCTTCAGCGTTTCCCGCCGAGCTATCAACATACTCCCACAGCTCTGTTCGTCTTAGGACTATCTTTGTGGTCCTTGACCACAAAATATAGTTATTCCCCTTGAGAATAACCGGTAGAACCATATTCTTGGAGCTTTCCATGACTTGAAATTTTTGGTGAATAATACACACGAGACAGAAAAAATACAGAGTGATTTGAAGTGTTTGAGAGATATGAACGAGTTTAAGATCTTGTTTAGGACCTTAAGTGCTCTGATACCATGTGGATTTTAGAGGATATGAAGATGATTTTAGGGGAAGAAGATTAGAAGAGAGGAGTAATGAAGATGATGAATAGAAGTTTTTTATTAGAGAAGAACTTGTGTATTTTCGTGTGTAATTTCTTCTTACAATCCAATACACATATATGCATACTTTACATGAATTATAGAGAGAAAAATATCTTACCAACACCTCTACACAAGTATAGGCGAGCCATGTTTCTCCCAACTGCTCCTACCTACTCCTCTTTGCAACTTGCTCCACTTGTGCTGAGAGAGAAAAAAAATGGTCTGCTTCTAACCACTCTAGTTCCTTCTCTACTTCTTGTTTGGTCTTGTTTTAGTTAATCTTATCTACTCATTGGCACTTTATTTCATGTGCAAGCAAGACTCTATTCTTCTTCTCTTCATTACTTGTTTTGCACGGTATACCTTCTCCTTTGACTCCTGAGCTTTCACCATATTCCAACACACTTGCTATACATGCTAAATCTTTCCCTTTGATATTGTCTCCTCTCCTTTCACATGAACACACCTTCATATCCATATTCTCAACACACATTGTGGTAGGACTAATCACTACTCGTTTATGCATAATAACATAAGGATTTGCTTAGCGCCTCTGGTTCAAGTAAATGATATGCAAGTAAAGTTTTTTAGGGATGCTAGTTCTTGTAAGAATTAGAGAGATTATGCGGAATATAAGAGATTAAACATGAGAGAATAATGTAAATGACATGGAGAATATGCAAGTATGAACTAAGAGAATAAGCATGTAAATGAGACTAATAAAATGAGAGAGATTTCGTGGAGAATGAGAGAATGGGACCCCAAAGGGTCTAGCATTCCATTGATAATGAGGTATTACATTTATAGAGAAAAATCTAGGGTTTTCTCTAAGTAAATTCAAAATGCAACAACCAATAGAAATGCTTTAGTTCAAACTAGCCAATAAGGGCTTAGTCTTGGAGGCTCCTTTTGACCATGTGGATAAGATTGCCAGCCTTGCTCCAGCCCTCCTTGCTTTGACCGGTTGGATAAGGTTGCATTGGGACACTCCTTTGGCTAGATTCATTGTCAGCTATCCATGTCCTTTTGCACCCGAGTTTTGCACGATCCCCAAATCCTGAAAATACTTTATCCCGAGTTTTGCACATTCTTGTTTCTTCATTTTAGGATGTTTGGAGACATTTTGGGGAATCTCGGATTTTGCACGGTCCGTACAATCCGTACAATCCATACAAGTCCTTACAAAATCCATACGGTCGGGATGGTTTGGTCTTGCAAGGCCTGGCTGGTCTTCTTGATCAATAGTTCTAAGTCTAACTTTTTGATCAATCCTAGCCTTGTTAGGAAATCATTAGCAAGAATGATTGTTGTGTTTTGCTAATGATCTTTAAAGAATCCTTGAGCATAGGTACATTGGACGAGTCATTACCCGAGGAAGTCAAGTAGATTTTGGATCGGTTCCAAGATGTCTTCCCCGATGAAATACCCCATGGACTACCTCCCACAAGAGGAATAGAGCACCAAATTGATCTCATCCCCGGTGCACAACTCCCCAATAAGCCAGCCTACCGAGTGAACCCCGAAGAAGCTAAGGAGTTGGAGCGGAAAGTAAGTGACTTGATGAGCAAGGGGTACGTCCAAGAGAGCCTTAGCCCTTGTGCGGTTCCGGTCTTGCTAGTCCCGAAGGAGGATGCCTCTTGGATGATGTGCATAGACTGTTGTGCCATCAATAACATCATAATCAAGTACCGGCACCCGATCCCAAGGCTAGGACATACTAGATGAGCAAAGCGGTTCAATCCTATTCTCCAAAATTGACTTGAAAAGCGCATTCAAAACTAAACAAGGTTTGTACGAATGGTTGGTAATGCCATTTGGTAATTCTAATGATCCCAAGTACATTTATGAGATTGATGAATACGTTTTGTGATATTTTATCAAAAAATTCGTGGAAGTATACTTTGATGATATTCTCATTTATAGCCAAAATTTGATTGATCATGTCCATCATTTGGGACTTGTCTTGGAAACTCTTAGAAATGAAGGTTTATATTCTAATCTCGCTAAATGCATATTCTGGGCTAATGAATTAGTTTTCTTAGGCTTTGTTGTTAGCTTTCAGGGTTTGAAAGTAGACAACGAGAAGATCAAAGTGATTGAGGAGTCGCCAACACCGACGAGTATTAGTCACGTTAGGAGCTTTCACGGCTTGGCTAGTTTTTACCATCGATTTTGTTAGATTTTAGAGATTATGAAAGAAGAATTTTGAGATACACTAGAAGGAAAACCATGGTAGAATATTAGAGAAGAATTTTTTATAGTATACTTATAGGATTAGAGAAGAATTTCTTATTGATCTTTGTGAATTACATAGCATATTTATAGGAGAATTACAAGGGAACCTAGGTTTAACTTTAATTTGAACCAGCCAATAGGAGTATAGTATTTGGAGCGCCCTTGACCATGCCAGCCTGGTTCAAGCCCTTCCTTGACCGAATGGATAAGAAGGAAGACCAAGGATAAGGCGCCAATGCACCTGGACGCCCTAGTTACTTGGTGCATGATCTGAACGTTGCCAAGCTTTTCGAAGACTCTCAAGGACTTCCACAAATATTCCAGAGGCTCCCTTAGGTCGTACGATCTTGTACAGTCTTGTATGGCCTTGTATGGATCCTTACGGACTTGTACGGACACCCAAATCCAACCATCTTCCCTAAGCTCCCTTAATGATAGCTTGATTAATACAACCCCTCAAATTTAGCCGGAGTGTCGGAATGCAGGCTAAGTTTAGGAACCGGGACTACCACCTCATTAAAAACCTTACCAAAGAAAATCTAGTGGGACAAAACCTTGGTAAGAGAAAAAAAGTGTGGTCTTCCCGGAACAGGCAAGTATTATCAAGTATGAGTAAGGTCGACTAACCCAAGTTTGCTGTGGATGTGGTTGCAAACTTTGAGGCTAGTGGTCTTGGTGAAGATGTCAGCCAACTAATCTTCACTCTTGGTGTAGCATAGAAGTATCACTCCTTCTATGATCTTCTCTCTGACCTTGTGGCAGTCAATCTCAATGTGTTTAGTCCTCTCATGAAATACTGGATTGGTTGCTATATGAATGGCTGCCTGACTGTCACAATGCATTGTGATAGGACTTGAAGTTTCTATGCCAAGATCTTTGAGAAGTGCCTTCAACCACACTAATTCATTTGTCAGCTTTCTCATTGCTCTATACGGATCCATATAAGTCCGTACAAGTCTGTATGGATCCGTACAAGGCCGTAAAAGACCGTACGACCTAAGGGAGCCTTCGGAACGTTTAAGGAAGTATTGGAGAGTCTTCGAGAGTCTTCTAGAGTCTTCTAGAAGCTGGGCAATGTTTGGATCATGCACTAAGTCACTAGAGCGTCCAGGTGCATTGGGGCTTGTCCTTGGTCTTCCTTCTTATCCATTTGGTCAAGGAAGGGCTGGAACCAGGCTGGAACAGGCTGGCATGGTCAAGGGCACTCCCAAGACTACTCTCCTATTGGTTGGTTCAAATTAAAATTAAACCTAGGTTCCTTTGTAATTCTCCTATAAATATGCTATGTAATTCACAAAGATCAATAAGAAATTCTTCTCTAATGTTCTACTATGGTTTTCCTTATATTTTATCTCAAAATCTCTCATTTATAATCTCTAAAATCTTACATGGTATCAGAGCATTGATCTTGCTCCTATATATTCCGCTTTATTCTTAGTTATTCTCCATTATTCTCCATCATTTCTCCATCATTCTCCATCATTTCTCCATCAGTTCTTGTCATTTCTAATCATTCTCCAAGCTTTTATTCTTTATTTTCTCCTTTCTCACGTTGCTAGCTTCATTTCTCTGTGAGAGAAATTCCTCAAATCCATTGGTGCTGAGTTGAGAAAGTTGCTAGCTTTGTGATTTTCACTTCTTTTTCTTCCTTTCACGTTGCTAGCTTCATTTCTCTCTGAGAGAAATTCCTCAAATCCATTGGTGCTGAGTTGAAAAAGTTGCTAGCTTTGTGATTAAACACCAAGAAGATCTTGGAAAATCTAAAAACCATGATCATGCCTAAGCACTAAGGATTTCTTTAGATCTCTTTGGGCTGAATTAGAGATGTTACGTCCAAGCCCTAAGGATTTTTCAATCATTGAAGAAAGGAGAGAACAAGATAAGGTCTTTGGTTTACTTCTCACACTCAATCCGGCGTTTAATGACCTCATAAAACACATCTTGAGATCGGAGAAGCTCCCTAGTCTTGATGAAGTTTGTGCACAAATTCAAAAGGAACAAGGGTCCTTTGGTCTCTTTAGTGGTAAACAAGAACTCCCAATGGCCAATAAGGCAATTACCAACCAAATCAAGGCTACAAAGGCAAGAATAGGAAAACATGCGATCATTGCAAGAAGGATGGTCATACAAAGGAGGATTGCTGGATCCTTCATCCACATCTCAAGCCCAAAGATTGGCATCCAAGGGAATTCAAGCCAAGAAAGTTCCAAGCTCATCAAGCACAAGAAAGTGATTGCTAATGGTGATAAAATACCGGTTAAAGGGATAGGAAGTTTAAGACTATTTGACAAAGAATCTCAAGCTTTCTACATGCCATCTTTCACTTCGAATCTTGTATCGGTTAAGAGAGCTACTACTGATCTTGATGCTTATGCTATCTTTGGGCCTAATAGTTTCCATTTTTAGGATATTAAGACCGGAAGGGTTCTTGGAGAAGGAAACACAAAAGGAGACTTATACATCTTAGAAGATTCTTCAAGCAATCCTACTTTATAAAGTTTTAATTCATGCTTAGCTAGTAGTTCTAATGCAATATGGCACGCTAGATTGGGACATCCTCACTCGCGTGCCTTGGAAATAATATTGCCTAATATTTCGTTTAATAACTCGGTTTGTGAGTCTTGTATTTTAGGAAAACATTGTAAAAGTGTATTTCCTAAGTCCTCTACCATATATGAAAAATGTTTTGATTTGGTCCACTCGGATGTATGGACTTCCCCATAATAAGTACTTTGTGATATTTATTGATGAAAAGTCAAAATACACTTGGATCATCTTAATGCCATCTAAAGATAGAGTATTTGACGCTTTCATTAATTTTCAGAACTACATTACTAATCAATTCAAAACAAATGTTAAGGTACTTCGAACGGATAATGGAGGGGAATATACAAGCCATAAATTCAAAGAACACTTAGCTAAGCATGGAAAAATCCACCAAACAAGCTGCCCATACACACCTCAACAAAATGGTGTAGCTGAAAGAGAGAATAGGCATCTCATGGAAGTAGCTAGAGCCATGATGTTCCATTCCAACCTGCCAAGAAACTTCTGGGGAGATGTAGTCATGACGGCCTGCTATCTTATCAACCAAATTCCAACAAGAGTCCTAAAGGACGTCTCTCCCTTTGAAGTTTTAAATCACAATAAACCCTTTATCAATCACTTACGGGTTCTTGGATGTTTGTGTTTTGTATTTGTCCCAGGTACTCATAAGGACAAACTAGAAGCCAAAAGCACAAGATGTGCATTCATAGGCTATTCTACTACTCAAAAGGGGTATAAGTGTTATGACCCCATCCGGAAGTGTACCCTAGTTTCAAGAGACGTGAAGTTCATAGAAAACCAAGGATACTTTTACAAGAAGCAGAATTGGGATAGTGTTAAAGACCTAGCCCGCTCTCCTTTAGATAGAGCCACCAGCTTAGAGTTCATACTCAATCTTCTGGGAAATCCTGCTCCAAGGGACTCTCATCAAGAGCAACCGGAGCAGCAACCGCAAGGAGGACCAAATTCTGAAAATAACAATGAAGAGGAAGCAAACAACTTAGATAATGGTAATCAAGACCAAGCTCATCATGAACAAAAAGTCACTGGAGGAATGGAGCCAATGGTTAGTCAAGACCATGAGAGTGAAGAAATTAGTGCTCCTCAGCTTAGAAGAAGCACAAGGCTGAAGTATGGACCAGATCATTGGAAACAAACAAGGGTCTATTACAACAGCCAAGCTGTGGCTCATCCTCTCCAAGCGGTCTGTTCTCTTGCCCTCTTGCCATCAAAACACCAAGCATTCCTTGGGAAGATTGATCAACACCAAATTCCGAGCTCCTATGAAGAAGCAAAAGAACACAAAGATAGGTTAGCTGCTGTGGATGCTGAGATAGGAGCAATGGATAAGAATCATACTTGGGATGAAACGGAGCTTCCAAAGGGAAAGAAGGTAGTAAGTTCCAAGTGGGTATTTACAATAAAATATCAATCTAATGGGGAGATTGAGCGGTACAAAGCCAGATTGGTAGCCAGAGGTTTCACCCAGACATATGGAGCTGATTATACCGATATTTTTGCGCCAGTGGCAAAGCTTCACACAGTTAGGGTTATCTTGTCCTTAGCCACAAATCTATCATGGGATCTATGGAAAATGGACGTGAAGAACGCCTTTCTTCAGGGAGAATTGGAAGAAGAAGTGTACATGACTCCACCACCCGGATTAGAGCACACAATCAGCCCTGGAAAAGTCTTAAAGTTAAGAAAGACAATTTATGGACTAAAGCAATCACCGAGGGCCTGGTTGTTGAATTTGCGGAATAGAAGATTAGAGAGTTTGAGAGTGCTTGAAAGAGAAACAATAGAATGAGAGATAAAGAGAAGTTTCCATTAGAATTGAGTGAGTGTTACAAAGGGTGTACAACATGTATATATAGAGGATAGCCACGAAATTAGGAGGTGAAGAAGGGTTTCACAACATTCAATTTCCCTCCAATCTCTTATTTGAAATTCAAACACATCTCCTTCCTTTTCACACTTTCCGAGACACCCACTTGTGCACCCAAAGTCTTCACCCTTCTAGAAGACTTCTTAATGGGCTTGCATATGTTGAATGGCCTCTTCTCTTCTTTGGGTCTTAAGCTAATGTATTCTCTCATTACTCAACACTCCCCCTCAAGCTTAACCGTAGAGAAACCAAAGGTTAAGCTTGGAACCATGATGACCCACCTCATTAAAAACCTTAGTATGGAAAACCTCATGGGACAAAACCATACTAAGGGAAAAAGAGTGTGGACTCCATGGCTAAGGAAATCACGGCCGAGACATATCTATGAGTCCAAGCTTTGAATGGATGAACTCACACACTTTTAAACTCGCTGCCTTGGTAAAAATGTCTGCCAATTGTTCTGAACTCCTTGTAAAGCATGGAAGAATGACCCTTTTCTCCACCATCTCTCGCACCTTGTGACAATCCACTTCAATATGCTTTGTCCTCTCATGGAACACTGAGTTGGACGCAATGTGAATAGCAGCTTGGTTGTCACAATGCATTGTGATTGGATCTGCCGATTCAATGCCCAAATCCTTGAGAAGAGCTTTCAGCCATGTTAGCTCATTTGTGAGCTTCCTCATTGCTCTATACTCAGCTTCAGCACTTGAACATGACACAACCTTTTGTTTCTTGCTCTTCCAAGTGACCAGGTTACCTCCAATGAATGTGCAATACCCAGTGGTGGATCTTCTATCCGTTTTGTCTCCAGCCCAGTCAGCATCACAATAACCCACAATTTCAGTGCTTTTGTTGCAACCCATCCAAATGCCTTGACCTGGAGCTCCTTTGAGATATTTGAGGATCCGATCCACCATGTTCCAATGATGCACTTTTGGAGCTTGCATATGTTGGCTCACCTGGTTCACAGCAAAACACAAATCAGGACGAGTTATGGTAAGATAAATCAACTTACCAACCATTCTCCGATATTGCTTGACATCTTCAAAAGGTTTATCTTCAAGCTCCCCCTCTCGTATGACTTTGTATCCTTCTTCTAAGGGAGTCTTTGCTGCTTTGGCTCCTAGCTTTCCTGCCCCAGCCAATAGATCAAGAGTGTACTTCCTTTGGGATAAGAAGAGTCCTTCATTGGACCTATAGACTTCAATCCCTAGAAAATATTTCAACTCTCCAAGATCTTTAATATCAAATACAGATTTTAAATATGCTTTTGTATCTTTAATACCTACCTTGTCATTCCCAGAGATGATAATATCATCCACATAAATGAGAATGACTACAATACCTTCTTGGCTTTGCAAGGTGAAAAGTGTATGATCTGCCTCGGACTTCTTGAAGCCTTTACTCTTGAGTGTTGTACTCAACTTGTGGTACCATGCTCGAGGAGATTGCTTCAGTCCATAAATTGCTTTCTTGAGTCTCAACACCTTTCCTGGTGCAATTGAGTCCTCCAAGCCTGGTGGTGGAGTCATGTAGACTTCATCCTCTAGTTCCCCTTGCAAGAATGCATTCTTGACGTCCATCTGCCAAAGATCCTATTTCAAGTTAGTAGCTAAGGATAAAATAACTCTTACCGTATGAAGTTTTGCCACAGGTGCAAATGTGTCAAGGTAGTCCTCTCCATAGGTTTGAGTGAATCCTCTAGCCACCAGCCTAGCCTTGTAACGCTCTATTTCTCCATCACTTCTATACTTGATAGTGAAGATCCATCTAGAGCTTACGGCCTTCTTCCCTTTTTGGCAGTTCAGCTTCATCCCAAGTGTGGTTAATTTCCATAGCTTTCTTTTCTTCACCAACAGCATCTCTCCATACTTTAAGCTCCTTGGCTTCTTGATAGGTTGTTGGAATCTCAGCTTCATCCAACTTGCCAATGTAGGCTTGATGTTCCAATGGGAAATGAGCTAGAGTGCAAACAGCTTGAATGGGATGAGCAACTGCCTTGTTGTTGTAGTACACTCGGGTTTGCTTCCAATGTTTTGGTCCAAACCTTTGTCTTGTACTTCTCCTTAAACCCCCTTCTTGATATTGAACTTGAGGTTCTGGCCCTTCAAAGTCAGAATCTGTGGTTTGAGCTTCTTCTTGACTTTCCGGACTCTCTTCACTTTGATCATGAACCGCTTCATTGCGAACTTCTGATTCATTTTGATCATAAATTGTTGAGTCTTGTTGAGCCACTACTGGATCCTCTTGTTTATTGCCTCCCTCAGGATCAAAGGGTATAGTTTCTTCATTAGATTGAGATGTGCTTGTACTAGCTTCTGGCTGATGTAATCCAAGGTTCTCCAAGATTTTTCTCAAATTGCTAGCTCGGTCTGATGATGAGGATGATAGATTCTCCAATTCTTTCCAGTTCTTCTCATCATAGAACCCTTTCGTTTCAACAAACTTCACGTCCCTTGAGACTAGAATCTTCCTTGTTTCCGGAACAAAGCATTTGTAACCTTTTTGTGTTGTGGAGTATCCAATGAACATGCTCTTCACAATTTTAGCTTCCAACTTGTTTCTTTGTTCTCCTGGGATTAATACAAAACAAACACACCCAAACACACGTAAGTGGTTAATGGCAGGTTTATAGTTGTTTAATACCTCAAATGGAGAGTGATCATCCAAAATTTTTGTTGGCATTCGGTTGATCAAATAGCATGCTGAAACCACAGCATCTCCCCAAAATCTCTTGGGAACACTTGTGTGGAACATCATAGACCGGGCCACTTCCATTAAGTGCCTATTCTTTCTTTCAGCAACTCCATTTTGCTGAGGAGTGTATGGGCAGCTGGTTTGATGGACTATCCCATGGTGTGCTAAGTGTTGTTTGAAGGCATGGCTTGTGTACTCTCCACCATTATCTGATCTAAAAATTTTAATCTTGGCATTATAATGGTTAGTCACATATGCTTGAAAATTTCTAAACGCTTCTAGAACTCTATCTTTGGATGGAAGAAGTGTTAGCCATGTATATTTTGATTTTTCATCTATGAAGGTGACAAAGTATTTATGATGTTCACTAGATTCACATGGTGAGGTCCAAACATCAGAATGAACTAAATCAAAACACTTTTCATAGATAGTTGGAGACTTGGAAAACACAGATTTACAATGTTTGCCAAGTATACAAGCTTCACATTCATCATTTTTGAAAGAAATCCTAGGCAACAATAGTTCTAATGCTCTAGAGTGCGGATGACCTAGCCTTGCATGCCAAATTGAACTACTAACATTAGAAACATTCAAACTAAAACTACAAAATAAATTGGTGTTCGGCTTGTTATTTTCAAGAACATACAGCTCCTCCTTTGCTACTCCTTTTCCGAGTAGATTCATGGTCTCAATATCCTGAAAGTGTACATCATTAGGACCAAATATAGCATAACAATTCAAATCAGATGTAACTTTCTTTACGGATAACAAATTTGAAGTAAACTTAGGCATGTAGAAAGCGTTTGAATCTTTTCCAAATAACCTAAGATTTCCTACTCCATCAATTGGAATACTATCTCCATTTGCTATAATGACATTACCTACAGCCGGTTTTATGTTATTCATTAGATGTGCATCACTTATCATATGATGTGATGCACCAGAATCTACAATCAAAGGCTTTGAAATGTTTTGAGCATGAAGAGAGTTTCCAGAAACCATACCAGACCTACCAGCCTCTTTCAAGGCTTTGATGAGAGCTTCCAAATCTGATTTCCTCACAAATTCAGATTCTTGTTGATATGGCACCAAAGCTCTCATTTCTCCTTCTTCAGCCCTCTTGGATGTCCCAACCTGATTCCCAGCCAATTCTTGGGAGACATTAGCTCTTGGTTCCTTCCACCAGCTTGGTTTTAGATGAGGATGGAGCTTCCAGCATTTTTCCTTTGTGTGCCCATCTTTCTTGCAATGCTCACAGATTGCATTTGATCCCACTTTCTTGTTCTGGTTTGATCCCAAAGGTTTGTAAAATCCTTTGTTTGCTTCACTCAATTCTACTTTGTTAGCCATAACCAGCTCGCCCTTTCTCCCAAATAGACCATGAGATCCTTGCTCCTTTTGTATCTTGGAGCACACTTCATCTAGGCTGGGGAGATTGTCTGCCCTAAGGAGGTGCTTAATGAGATCCTTGTAAGTTGGATTTAAGGTCAATAGCAGACCAAAGACCTTGTCTTGTTCGCGCCTCTCATTTAACACCAAAGGATCAATCGTGCTTAGCCTTAACATTTCTAGTTCAGCCCACAATGATCTGAATTTGCCAAAGTGCTTTGTAAACTCCAAATCTTCTTGGCTTAGATCATTGATAGCCTTCTTGACTTCATAGATTCTGCTCAAGTTTGAAGTATTCCCATACACGGTTTGAAGAGTATCCCACAATTCCTTTGCATTTTCACAGTAGGAGTAGGCTTCAAGGATGGATGCTTCAAGAGAGTTCTGGATGATTCCGAGCACCATTTGGTCCTCTTGGAACCACTTATCTTCATAATTACCGATGGCTTATTCTCCATTTTTTGGATCTTGTCCTTTCAAGACATGGCTCCAAAGCCCACGACCACATAGAGCTGTTCTTATCATTCTTGACCACAGCAAATAGTTGACACCCTTCAAGATGACTGGAATAACAATTGGTTTAGAGTTTTCCATGGCGTTTCAAGATTTATTCACCGGATAATTCTATTAACCAGAGGATTAAGAGATTTTCTCAAGAAAATATTAGAGAAGCTTCAAGAAATACACTTTTTCAGCCTTTTCACAACTCAAGAGTCAATGACTTTGAGGACTAAGTCTCGGAGTGAAAAAAGATTGACAAAGAGTATTCCCAGAATTTTAAAGGAAGAGATTTGAAAATGGGATAACAAGAGCTTGATTAAGTTAAAAAAACCTTGCTCTGATACCATGTTGAATTTGCGGAATAGAAGATTAGAGAATTTGAGAGTGCTTGAAAGAGAAACAATAGAATGAGAGGTAAAGAGAAGTTTCCATTAGAATTGATTAAGTGTTACAAAGGGTGTACAACATGTATATATAGAGGAGAGCCACGAAATTAGGAGGTGAAGAAGGGTTTCACAACATTAAATTTTCCTCCAATCTCTTATTTGAAATTCAAACACATCTCTTTCCTTTTCACACTTCCCGAGACACCCACTTGTGCACCCAAAGTCTTCACCTTCTATAAGACTTCTTAATGGGTTTGCATATGTTGAATAAGACATCTTCTCTTCTTTTGGTCTTAAGCTAATGTATTCTCTCATTATTCAACATTGAAGACCCAACACAATATCGGTGCCTAGTTGGTAAGCTCATCTACTTGACTATTACACGGCCTGACTTATGTTTTGCTGTGAATCAGGTTAGCCAACATATGAAGGAACCAACCGTGCATCATTGGAACATGGTGGAAAGAATTTTGAGATACATCAAAGGATCACCAGGCCAAGGAATCTGGATGGGGAAGAATGGCAACACTAAGATAGTTGGATATTGCGATGCAGACTATGCTGGAGACACTATGGATAGAAAGTCCATAATTGGCTACTGTACTTTCATTGGAGGCAATCTAGTGGCCTGGAAGTCTAAGAAGCAGAAGGTTGTGTCATCTCGAGTGCAAAGTCAGAATATAGAGCAATGAGGAAGCTGACAAATGAATTAGTTTGGTTGAAAGCACTTCTCAAAGATCTCAGCATAGAAACTTGAAGTCCTATCACGATGCATTGTGACAATCAGGCAGCCATTTATATAGCAACGAATCCAGTATTTCACGAGAGGACCAAGCACATTGAGATCGACTGCCACAAGGTTAGAGAGAAGATCATAGAAGGAGTGATACTTCCATGCTACACCAAGAGTGAAGACCAGTTTGCTGACATCTTCCCCAAGAGTGCTAGCCTCAAAGTTTGCAACCACATCCATAGCAAACTTGGGTTAGTAGACCCTACTCATCCTTGATAATACTTGCCTGGGTTTTTCCCTTACCAAGGTTTTCTCCCACGGACTTGTACGGACACCCAAATCCAACCATCTTCCCTAAGCTCCCTTGATTATATGCTTGATTAATACTCCCCCTCAAAGCCGTAGTGTTGGAATGAAGGCTAAGTCTGGGAACCGGGACTACCACCTCATTAAAAACCTTACCAAGGAAAACCCAGTGGGACAAAACCTCGGTAAGGGAAAAAGAGTGTGGTCTTCCCGGAACAGGCAAGTATTATCAAGGATGAGTAGGGTCTACTAACCCAAGTTTGCTATGAATGTGGTTGCAAACTTTGAGGCTAGCACTCTTGGTGAAGATGTCAGCCAACTGGTCTTCACTCTTGGTGTAGCATGGAAGTATCACTTCTTCTATGATCTTCTCTCTAACCTTGTGGCAGTCGATTTTAATGTGCTTGGTCCTCTCATGAAATACTAGATTGGTTGCTATATGAATGGCTGCCTGATTGTCACAATGGATCGTGATAGGACTTGAAGTTTCTATGCCTAGATCTTTGAGAAGTGCTTTCAACCAAACTAATTCATTTGTCAGCTTCCTTATTGCTCTATATTCTGACTCCGCACTCGAGCATGACACAACGTTCTGCTTCTTAGACTTCCAGGTCACTAGATTGCCTCCAATGAAAGTACAGTAGCTAGTTGTGGACTTTCTATCCATAGTGTCTCCAGCATAGTCTGCATCGCAATATCCAACAATCTCAGTGTTGCCATTCTTCCCCATCCAGATTCCTTAGCCTGGTGATGCTTTGATGTATCTCAAAAAATTTTCCACCATGTTCCAATGATGCACGGTTGGTTCTTTCATATGTTGGCTCACCTGATTCACAGCAAAACATAAGTCAGGCCATGTAATAGTCAAGTAGATGAGCTTACCAACTAGGCGCCTATATTGTGCTGGGTATTCAAATGGCTTGTCAAGCGGATCATCTTCTTTCTCCCCCTTTCTCTTGACCTTGTAGCCATCTTCAAGTGGAGTCTTACCTGGTTTGGATCCTAGCTTTCCTGTCTCCTGCAATAAATCAAGAGAATATTTCCTTTGTGATAGAAATAGGCCTTCCGAGGATCGGCATATCTCTATCCCTAGGAAATACTTGAGTTCTCAGTCCTTGATATCAAAAACAGACTTAAGGAATGATTTGGTTTCTTGAACCCCAACTTGATCACTACCTGAGATGATTAAGTCATCCGCATAAACCAATACCACAATAAGCCCACGGGAGCCCTGGTGAGTGAACAATGTATGGTCGGCTTCTGACCGGCTAAATCCCCGAGCAACAAGAGTGAAGCTCAGTTTATGATATCAGGCCCTCGGTGATTGCTTTAGACCATAAACTGTCTTTCTTAACTTTAAAACTTTTACAGGGCTGATTGTGTGCTCTAATCCAGGTGGTGGAGTCATGTACACTTCTTCTTTCAATTCTCCTTGAAGAAAAGCGTTCTTCACGTCCATTTGCCATAGATCCCATGAAAGATTTGTGGCTAAAGAAAAGATGACCCTAACTGTGTTAAGCTTTGCCTGGCGCAAAAGTATCAGTATAATCGGCTCCATATGTTTGGGTGAAACCTCTGGCTACCAATCTGGCTTAATCTCCCCATTAGATTGATTGTAAATACCCACTTGGAACTTACTGCCTTCTTTCCCTTTGGAAGCTCCATTTCATCCCAAGTATGATTCTTATCCATTGCTCCTATCTCAGCATTCACAGCAGCTAACCATTCTTTGTATTCTTTTGCTTCTTCATAAGAGCTCAAAATTTGGTGTTGATCAATCTTTCCAAGGAATGCTTGGTGTTCTGATGGCAACAGCGAAAGAGAACAGACCGCTTGGAGAGGATAAGCCACGACTTGGCTGTTGTAATAGACCCTTATTTGTTTCCAATGATCTTGTCCATACTTCAGCCTTGTACTTCTAAGCTGAGGAGCACTAATTTCTTCACTCTCATGGTCTTGACTAACCATTGGCTCAATTCCTCCCACTTCTTCTTCTTCATGATGAGCTTGGTCTTGATTAACATTATCCAAGTTGTTTGCTTCTTCTTCATTGTTATTTTCAGAATTTGGTCTTTCTTGTGGTTGCTGGTCTGGTTGCTCTTGATGAGAGTCCCTTGGAGCAGGATTTCCCAGATGATTGAGTAAGAACTCTAAGCTGGCAGCTCTATCTGAAGGAGAGCGGGCTAGGTCTTTAACACTATCCCAATTTTGCTTCTTGTAAAAGTATCATTGGTTTTCTATGAACTTCACATCTCTTGAAACTAGGGTACACTTCCGGATGGGGTCATAACACTTATACCCCTTTTGAGTAGTAGAATAGCCTATGAATACACATCTTGTGCTTTTGGCTTCTAGTTTGTCCTTCTGAGTACCTGGGACAAATACAAAACACAAACATCCAAGAACCCGTAAGTGATTGATAAAGGATTTATTGTGATTTAAAACTTCAAAAGGAGAGACGTCCTTTAGGACTCTTGCTGGAATTCGGTTAATAAGATAGCAGGCCGTCATGACTGCATCTCCCCAGAAGTTTCTTGGCAGGTTGGAATGGAACATCATGGCTCTAGCTACTTCCATGAGATGCATATTCTTTCTTTCAGCTACACCATTTTGTTGAGGTGTGTATGGGCAGCTTGTTTGGTGGATTTTTCCATGCTTAGCTAAGTGTTCTTTGAATTTATGGCTTGTATATTCCCCTCCATTATCTGTTCGAAGTACCTTAACATTTGTTTTGAATTGATTAGTAATGTAGTTCTGAAAATTAATGAAAGCGTCAAATACTCTATCTTTCATCAATAAATGTCACAAAGTACTTATTATTATCTCTTGATAAACATGGGGAAGTCCATACATCCGAGTGGACCAAATCAAAACATTTTTCATATATGGTAGAGGACTTAGGAAATACACTTTTACAATGTTTTCCTAAAATACAAGACTCACAAACCGAGTTATTAAATGAAATATTAGGCAATATTATTTCCAAGGCACGCGAGTGAGGATGTCCCAATCTAGCGTGCCATATTGCATTAGAACTACTAGCTAAGCATGAATTAAAACTTGATAAAGTAGGATTGCTTGAAGAATCTTCTAAGATGTATAAGTCTCCTTTTGTGTTTCCTTCTCCAAGAACCCTTCTGGTCTTAATATCCTGAAAATGGAAACTATTAGGCCCAAAGATAGCATAAGCATCAAGATCAGTAGTAGCTCTCTTAACCGATACAAGATTCGAAGTGAAAGATGGCATATAGAAAGCTTGAGATTCTTTGTCAAATAGTCTTAAACTTCCTATCCCTTTAACCGGTATTTTATCACCATTAGCAATCACTACATTTCCACTAGCAGGTTTAATGTTACTAATCAAATTTGGATTACTAATCATGTGATGAGAAGCTCCGGAATCAATAACAAGAGAAGTGCTAGTTTTAGTAGGTTTAGTAGCAAAGTAGGTGATACCGGACTCCTTTAGTGCAGCAATGGATCGAATGAGTGCCTCTAGGTCTGACTTGCGCACCACGTCATTCGAGTATGCTACCATGGCCATCTCATCTCCTTGCTTTGAGTTTTCGGTTTGAGGTTGTTTGGTTGCGGTTGAGGAGCTTGACGCTTCTTGTGCTTGATGAGCATGAAACTTCCTTGGTTGGAACTTCCTTGGTTGCCAATCTTTGGGCTTGAGATGTGGATGAAGGATCCAGCAATCCTCCCTTGTATGACCATCTTTCTTGCAATGATCGCATGTTTTCCTATTCTTGCCTTTGTAGCCATGACTTGGTTGGTAATTGCCTTTATTAGCCGTTGGGAGTTCTTGATTTCCACTAAAGAGACCAAAGGACCCTAGTTCCTTTTGAATTTGTGCACAAACTTCATCGAGGCTAGGGAGCTTCTCCGATCTCAAGATGTGCTTTATGAGGTCATTAAATGCCGGATTGAGTGTGAGAAGTAAACCGAAGACCTTATCTTGTTCTCTCCTTTCTTTAATGATTGAAAAATCCTTAGACTTGGATGTAACATCTCTAATTCAGCCCAAAGAGATCTGAATTTCCCAAAGTGTTGAGTAAATTCTAGATCCTCTTGGTTGAGATTGTTGATTACCCTTTTCACTTCAAAGACCCGGGTCAAGTTGGAGACGTTCCCATAAACATTCTTTAATGTATCCCAAAGCTCCTTTGCCGTGTCACAATAGGAGTATGCCTCTAGGATTGATGTGTCTAGTGAGTTTTGAAGGAGACCCAACACCGTTTGGTCCTCTTGAAACCATTTAATTTCCTCCTCGGTCTTGGTCTCATTTTCTTCATCTTGTGTGTCTTCTTTTGGGTTTTGTGTGATCTCAATGTGGCTCCACAAAGCAGTCTTTGTTGTTCTTGCTCACAGCAAGTAATTGATCCATTTGAGTGTAACCGTAATGATCATGGTTTTTAGATTTTCCATAATCTTCTTGGTGTTTAATCACAAAGCTAGCAACTTTCTCAACTCAGCACCAATGGATTTGAGGAATTTCTCTCAGAGAGAAATGAAGCTAGCAACGTGAAAGGAAGAAAAAGAAGTGAAAATCATAAAGCTAGCAACTTTCTCAACTCAGCACCAATGGATTTGAGGAATTTCTCTCAAGGAGAAATGAAGCTAGCAGCGTGAGAAAGGAGAAAATAAAGAAGAACAGCTTGGAGACTGACTAGAAATGACAAGAACTGATGGAGAAATGATGGAGAATGATGGAGAATAACTAAGAATAAAGCGAATAGACAGGAGCAAGATCAATGCTCTGATACCATGTTAGATTTTAGAGATTATAAATGAGAGATTTTGAGATAAACTAGAAGGAAAACCATAGTAGAACATTAGAGCAGATTTTTTTATTGATCTTTGTGAATTACATAGCATATTTATAGGAGAATTACAAGGGAACCTAGGTTTAACTTTAATTTGAATCAGCCAATAAGAGAGTAGTCATTGGAGCGCCCTTGACCATGCCAGCCTGGTCCAGCCTTGTTCCAGCCCTTCCTTGACCAAATGGATAAGAAGGAAGACCAAGGACAAGCCCCAATGCACCTAGACGCTCAAGTGACTTGGTGCATGATCTGAACGTTGCCAAGCTTTTCGAAGAATCTAGAAGACTCTCGAAGACTTCATTAAATGTTCCAGAGGCTCCCTTAGGTCGTACGGTTTTGTACGGCCTTGTACGGATCAGTACAGACTTTTACAGACTTGTACGGACACCCAAATCCAACCATATTCCCTAAGCTCCCTTGATTATATGCTTGATTAATACAGTAGCCCGTAGTGGACTTCCTATCCATACTGTCTCCTGTAAGATTTTAGAGATTATAAATGAGAGATTTTGAGATAAATTAGAAGGAAAACCATAGTAGAACATTAGAGAAGAATTTCTTATTGATCTTTGTGAATTACATAGCATATTTATAGCAGAATTACAAGGGAACCTAGGTTTAACTTTAATTTGAACCAGCCAATAGGAGAGTAGTCTTGGGAGCGCCCTTGACCATGCCAGCCTGGTTCCAACCCTTCCTTGACCAAATGGATAAGAAGGAAGACCAAGGACAAGCCCAAAATCACCTGGACGCTCTAGTGACTTGGTGCATGATCTGGACATTGCCAAGCTTCTAGAAGACTCTAGAAGACTCTCCAAGACTCTCCAAGACTTCCTTAAACGTTCCGGATGCTCCCTTAGGTCGTACGGTCTTGTACGGCCTTGTACGGATCCGAACAGACTTGTACGGACTTGTACGGATCCGAACAGACTTGTACGGACTTGTACGGATCCGTACGAAATTGTACAGACACTCAAATCCAACCATCTTCCCTAAGCTCCCTTGATGATATGCTTGATTAATACTCCCCCTCAAACTTAGCCGGAGTGTCGGAATGAAGGCTAAGTTTGGGAACCGGGACTACCACCTCATTAAAAACCTTACCAAGGATAACCCAGTGGGACAAAACCTTGGTAAGGGAAAAAGAGTGTGGTCTTCCCGGAACAGGCAAGTATTATCAAGGATGAGTAAGGTCTACTAACCCAAGGTTGTTATGGATGTGGTTGCAAACTTTTAGCCTAGCAGCCTTGGTGAAGATGTCAGCCAGCTGGTCTTCACTCTTGGTGTAGTGTGTGTTGAATAATGAGAGAATACATTAGCTTAAGACCCAAAGAAGAGAAGAGGCCTTATTCAACATATGCAAGCCCATTAAGAAGTCTTCTAGAAGGGTGAAGACTTTGGATGCACAAGTGGGTGTCTCGGGAAGTGTGAAAAGGAAGGAGATGTGTTTGAATTTCAAATAAGAGATTGGAGGGAAATTGAATGTTGTGAAACCCTTCTTCACCTCCTAATTTCGTGGCTATCCTCTATATATACATGTTGTACACCCTTTGTAACACTCACTCAATTCTAATGGAAACTTCTCTTTATCTCTCATTCTATTGTTTCTCTTTCAAGCACTCTCAAACTCTCTAATCTTCTATTCCGCAAATTCAACATGGTATCAGAGCAAGGTTCTTAACTAAATCAAGCTCTTGTTATCCCATTTTCAAATCTCTTCCTTTAAAATTCTGGGAATATTCTTTGTCAATCCTTTTTCACTCTGAGACTTAGTCCTCAAAGTCATTGACTCATGCTATTTGATCAACCGAATGCCAACAAAAATTTTGGATGATCACTCTCCATTTGAGGTATTAAACAACTCTAAACCCGCCATTAACCACTTACGTGTGTTTGGGTGTGTTTGTTTTGTATTAATTCCAGGAGAACAAAGAAACAAGTTGGAAGCTAAAAGTGTGAAGAGCATGTTCATTGGATACTCCACAACACAAAAAGGTTACAAATGCTTTGTTCCGGAAACAAGGAAGATTCTAGTCTCAAGGGACGTGAAGTTTGTTGAAACGAAAGGGTTCTATGATGAGAAGAACTGGAAAGAATTGGAGAATCTATCATCCTCATCATCAGACCGAGCTAGCAATTTGAAAAAAATCTTGGAGAACCTTGGATTACATCAGCCAGAAGCTAGTACAAGCACATCTCAATCAAATGAAGAAACTATACCCTTTGATCCTGAGGGAGGCAATAAACAAGAGGATCCAGTAGTGGCTCAACAAGACTCAACAATTCATGATCAAAATGAATCAAAAGTTCGCAATGAAGCAGTTCATGATCAAAGTGAAGAGAGTCCGGAAAGTCAAGAAGAAGCTCAAACCTCAGATTCTGACTTTGAAGGGCCAGAACCTCAAGTTCAATATCAAGAAGGGGGTTTAAGGAGAAGTACAAGACAAAGGTTTGGACCAGAACATTGGAAGCAAACCCGAGTGTACTACAACAACAAGGCAGTTGCTCATCCCATTCAAGCTGTTTGCACTCTAGCTCATTTCCCATTGGAACATCAAGCCTACATGGGCAAGTTGGATGAAGCTGAGATTCCAACAACCTATGAAGAAGCCAAGGAGCTTAAAGTATGGAGAGATGCTGTTGGTGAAGAAAAGAAAGCTATGGAAATTAACCACACTTGGGATGAAGCTGAACTGCCAAAAGGGAAGAAGGCCGTAAGCTCTAGATGGATCTTCACTATCAAGTATAGAAGTGATGGAGAAATAGAGCGTTACAAGGCTAGGCTGGTGGCTAGAGGATTCACTTAAACCTATGGAGAGGACTACCTTGACACATTTGCACCTGTGGCAAAACTTCATACGGTAAGAGTTATTTTATCCTTAGCTACTAACTTGAAATGGGATCTTTGGCAGATGGACGTCAAGAATGCATTCTTGCAAGGGGAACTAGAGGATGAAGTCTACATGACTCCACCACCAGGCTTGGAGGACTCAATTGCACCAGGAAAGGTGTTGAGACTCAAGAAAGCAATCTATGGACTGAAGCAATCTCCTCGAGCATGGTACCACAAGTTGAGTACAACACTCAAGAGTAAAGGCTTCAAGAAGTCCGAGGCAAATCATACACTTTTCACCTTGCAAAGCCAAGAAGGTATTGTAGTCATTCTCATTTATGTGGATGATATTATCATCTCTGGGAATGACAAGGTAGGTATTAAAGATACAAAAGCATATTTAAAATCTGTATTTGATATTAAAGATCTTGGAGAGTTGAAATATTTTCTAGGGATTGAAGTCTATAGGTCCAATGAAGGACTCTTCTTATCCCAAAGGAAGTACACTCTTGATCTATTGGCTGGGGCAGGAAAGCTAGGAGCCAAACCAGCAAAGACTCCCTTAGAAGAAGGATACAAAGTCATACGAGAGGGGGAGCTTGAAGATAAACCTTTTGAAGATGTCAAGCAATATCGGAGAATGGTTGGTAAGTTGATTTATCTTACCATAACTCGTCCTGATTTGTGTTTTGCTGTGAACCAGGTGAGCCAACATATGCAAGCTCCAAAAGTGCATCATTGGAACATGGTGGATCGGATCCTCAAATATCTCAAAGGAGCTCCAGGTCAAGGCATTTGGATGGGTTGCAACAAAAGCACAGAAATTGTGGGTTATTGTGATGCTGACTGGGCTGGAGACAAAACGGATAGAAGATCCACCACTGGGTATTGCACATTCATTGGAGGTAACCTGGTCACTTGGAAGAGCAAGAAACAAAAGGTTGTGTCATGTTCAAGTGCTGAAGCTGAGTATAGAGCAATGAGGAAGCTCACAAATGAGCTAACATGGCTGAAAGCTTTTCTCAAGGATTTGGGCATTGAATCGGCAGATCCAATCACAATGCATTGTGACAACCAAGCTGCTATTCACATTGCGTCCAACTCAGTGTTCCATGAGAGGACAAAGCATATTGAAGTGGATTGTCACAAGGTGCGAGAGATGGTGGAGAAAAGGGTCATTCTTCCATGCTTTACAAGGAGTTCAGAACAATTGGTAGACATTTTTACCAAGGCAGCGAGTTTAAAAGTGTGTGAGTTCATCCATTCAAAGCTTGGACTCATAGATATGTCTCGGCCGTGATTTCCTTAGCCATGGAGTCCACACTCTTTTTCCCTTAGTATGGTTTTGTCCCATGAGGTTTTCCATACTAAGGTTTTTAATGAGGTGGGTCATCATGGTTCCAAGCTTAACCTTTGGTTTCTCTACGGTTAAGCTTGAGGGGGAGTGTTAAATAATGAGAGAATACATTAGCTTAAGACCCAAAGAAGAGAAGAGGCCTTATTCAACATATGCAAGCCCATTAAGAAGTCTTCTAGAAGGGTGAAGACTTTGGATGCACAAGTGGGTGTCTCGGGAAGTGTGAAAAGGAAGGAGATGTGTTTGAATTTCAAATAAGAGATTGGAGGGAAATTGAATGTTGTGAAACCCTTCTTCACCTCCTAATTTCGTGGCTATCCTCTATATATACATGTTGTACACCCTTTGTAACACTCACTCAATTCTAATGGAAACTTCTCTTTATCTCTCATTCTATTGTTTCTCTTTCAAGCACTCTCAAACTCTCTAATCTTCTATTCCGCAAATTCAACATGGTATCAGAGCAAGGTTCTTAACTAAATCAAGCTCTTGTTATCCCATTTTCAAATCTCTTCCTTTAAAATTCTGGGAATATTCTTTGTCAATCCTTTTTCACTCTGAGACTTAGTCCTCAAAGTCATTAACTCTTGAGTTGTGAAAAGGCTGAAAAAGTGTATTTCTTGAAGGTTCTCTAAAATTTTCTTTTTCACTCTAAAATTCTGGGAATACTCTTTGTCAATCCTTTTTCACTCTGAGACTTAGTCCTCAAAGTCATTGACTCTTGAGTTGTGAAAAGGCTGGAAAAGTGTATTTCTTGAAGCTTCTCTAATATTTTCTTGAGAAAATCTCTTAATCCTCTGGTTAATAGAATTATCCGGTGAATAAATCTTGAAACACCATGGAAAATTCTAAACCAATTGTTATTCCAGTCATCTTTGTTGATTTTAAGGAGAATAAACTAGAATTAGAAAATATCAAGAACTCAATGAGATTGAAGATGGCTGAGAGAGATTTCTGGAATATTTTTTCTTGTTATTATATCAATTCAGCTCGGTTTACATTGCATATATGTAAGAGAAAAAATTCAAACAACAAGACACAGGAATTTACAATGGTTAAAAGACTAACACCTTTAGCTTCCTAAAATGGTTAAACATGCTAAGATCAAGGCCTGGGCGTGTTTCTTCTTTGGGTGAGGAGCATGGAGCCTGCCTTTACCCAATGGCTCCTCATGTGCTTCTTCTTGGTTTTTCAACCCTTTGATCTGCTTAGAATTCAACCAAGAATCCTTCCTTCTAGTTACATCCCAATGTCTAGTTTTGCCACTCATTAAATCATCAGCTCCACTCTTTTCCTTACTTGTTGCATACGGCACTTCTCCCTTAGTCTTAGAGCATTCGCCAAGTTCCCAGATACTTGCTATGCACTCCAGCTCCTTGCCTTTGTTATTATGTGAACTCGCATTGCTACTTCCCATGTATGCCTTCTCATCCATATTCTCAACACTCCCCCTCAAGATAGGCTGGTAGGGATCCTTTAAGCCTATCTTGTCATGGATGTACTCACATATATTTAGGGAAGTAGCCTTTGTGAAGATGTCTGCCACCTGGTCTCCACTCTTCACAAACTTAGGGATTATTAGCCCATCTTGAATCTTGCCCCGGATGAAGTGACAATCCACTTCAATGTGTTTCGTTCTCTCATGAAACACTGGATTTGAAGCTATGTGTATTGCGGCTTGGTTATCGCAATAAAGGGTCATTGGTTTGGTTTCTTGAATACCCAAATCCTTGAGAAGAGCCTTCAGCCATATCATCTCCTTTGTGACTTCCTTCATTGCTCTATACTCAGCTTCAGCACTTGACAATGCAATTACCTTCTGTTTTTTACTCCTCCAAGTGACAAGATTTCCTCCTACAAATGTGCAATACCCAGTTGTAGATTTTCTATCTTGTTTGTCTCCAGCATAGTCTGAATCACAATAGGCTTCCAATTCAGTATTTTCATTGCGACTCAACCATATTCCCTTTCTAGGGTTCCCCTTGAGATACCTAAGTATTCTCTCCACCATGCCCCAATGGTGTGCTTTTGGAGCTTGCATGTGCTGGCTCACCCTATTCACGGCAAAGCATATATCCGGCCGAGTTATAGTTAAGTAGATTAGTTTTCCAACTAACCTTTGATATTGCTTGACATCAGGCCACATTTCCTCCTTACTCACATCTTGATAGCCTTCTTCAATGGGCGTTTTTGCTGGCTTCGACCCTAACTTGCCGGTTTCCTTTAGTAAGTCAATCACATACTTCCTTTGTGATATAAACATCCCATTTGGCTCTCTGATCATCTCAATGCCCAAGAAATACCTCAGCTCTCCCAAATCTTTTATATCAAACGTGGAGCTCAGAATTACCTTGGTCCTTTTAACTCCTTCAACATCACTTCCGGTGATGATGATATCATCTACATAGATAAGAACAGCCACTAGCCCCTCTTTACTCCTCTTGGTGAATAGGGTATGATCAGCTTCCGACTTCACAAATTCCTTCTCCAGCAAGCATCTGCTCAGTCTTTGGTACCAGGCCCTCGGGGATTGTTTCAAACCATAAATAGCTTTCTTCAATTCACAGACCTGATTTGTACCTGTACCATATCCTTGTGGAAGAGCCATAAAGACTTCCTCTTCTAGGTCTCCTTGTAAAAAGGCATTTTTTACATCCATTTGCCATAACTCCCATGACAAGTTAACCGCAATGGATAGGAGAACCCTTACCGAATGCAATTTTGCCACCGGAGCAAAAGTTTCTGTATAATCTTCTCCATAGACTTGTGTGTATCCCTTTGCCACTAGTCTTGCTTTGTATCTCTCGACTTCACCATTGCTTTTATACTTGATAGTATAAACCCATCTACATCCCACTAACTTCTTCCCTCTTGGCAGCTCAGTCAAATTCCATGTATTGTTTCTCACCATAGAGCTGATCTCTTCTTCCATGGCTTTAATCCATCTCTCGTCTCTACATGCTTCCTCATATGATGCTAGGACTTGATGTTCATCAATCTTGGTGAGGTAAGCTTGCTGCTCAGCACCTAAATAGGACACTGAACTATATGCTTCAATAGGATATTTTATGTCACTTACGGTTAATTTTCTTCTCTTTGAAGTACATGATCTACTTGGTAAGGGAGGGATGCTGTCGCCTATAGGTTCAGAATCAAAGTCTGCCGTACGCCCAGAACATCCCTCACCTACGGTAGACTTCACCTCAGATCCTATATGCTCTTGCTGAACCGTAGCTAATCCATTGTAATACACCCTAGTGTTTTTCCAATTTTCCGGGCCATGCCTTATCCGTTGGCTTCTTCTTAGAGGGGGTTCTTGAGTTACCTCAACTTCTTCATGTTCAGACTCCCCCTCACCACTTGCAAGTTCTGATTCTTCAACCAGTTCGGAATCCCTTGGTAGTGAGCTTGTATCCGATGAGAGTTGCTCATTGTCTTCTTCTTCCTCTTCACCTCCTTGCTCATTCTGAGATATCCCTTGCTCATCATTACCTCCATTCGAACCATTGACATCTGCCAAGATGCTTCTTAGCACTTGCTCTCTGTCTATGCCCGAGCTCACAATGTCATCCAAATCCTCCCATTTTTTTTCTTCAAAATACCCACAATTCTCATCAAAACGCACCTCTCTTGACACATATATCCTATTAGTTTCTGGATGGAAACACTTGTATCCCTTCTGAGTGCTTGAGTATCCCACAAAAATACATTTGATGCTTTTTGGCTCAAGTTTACTCCTTAGTGCATCAGGGGTAAAGACATAGCATTTACACCCGAAAACTCTTAGGTGATCAATGCTTGGCTTTACTCCATTCAAAATTTCAAATGGAGACTTGTGGCTCAGACTTTCTGTGGGTAAACGATTAATCACATAGCATGCCGCCATCACAGCATCTCCCCAAAAACTCTTAGGCACGCCTCTATCAAACATCATACTTCTAGCCACCTCCAGCAAATGTCTATTCTTTCTCTCGGAAACTCCATTCTGCTGAGGTGTGTATGCACAAGAAGTCTGGTGAATTATCCCATTGTCATCCAGCAACTTCTTGAATCTATTACTCATATACTCTCCACCATTATCACTCCTAAGGATCTTGATCTTTGTACCAAACTGATTCAGTGTATAATTGTAGAATTTTTGAAATGATTCAAATACTTGATCCTTAGAGCTCATTAGAGTTACCCAAGTGTACTTTGACCTTTGATCAATGAAAGACACGAAATACTTATATTGATCTTTTGAAGTACAGGGGGCTGACCACACATCAGAATGTATCAACTCAAAACACTTCTCATACACAGTAGTAGATTCCGGAAACACTTTCCTACAATGCTTCCCTAAGACACATGCTTCACACTCCTTATTAGGTAAGGTGAGGTTGGGCAGGACCATGCTGAGCACCTTGTGACTTGGATGACCAAGGCGTGAGTGCCATAAAGGGCTTGAACCAACCAGACTAACCGCAAACGACTCCATCACTCCATCTTCCTTATTCAGCAAATACAAACCACCTTCCACATTTCCTACTCCGATTACTTCCTTAGTCTCATTATCCTGAAACTCAACATCATTAGATCCAAAAATAACTTTGCAATCTAGATCCTTAGTTGCTTTATATACCGAGAGTAAGTTAGATGTGAATTCCGGAATGTATAAGGCCTTAGTATTTTTCCTAAACACTTTTAGGTCTCCAATTCCTTCTATTTGAACCTCTTTTCCATTTGCAACTTTAACATTTCCTTCACAAGGCTTAATATTTGTTAACAGCTTGGCATTACAAATCATATTATGACTTGCTCCAGAATCTATTATCACCTTCTCCCTAGCTTTAGAGGTAAAGAAAACCTTACCAGACTCAGCTAGCTTAGCAATACTCTTGATGAGAGCTTCCAGGTCGCTTTTCCTCACCAAGTTGTCATTTTCCACGTTTGCTACTCCAGCAAAGTTCCTTGGTCCTTGACTACTTCCTTGGCCATTTCCCCTTAGCCTAGCTGGCTTTAAATGTGGGTGCAAGGTCCAGCATTTTTCCTTAGTATGTCCTTTCATCTTGCAATGCTCACATTCCAGACTCCTTCTTTCTCCATAGAGTTGGCTCCTATGTGCAGCATGTGCCATTTCGCTTGATGCTTTGAACAAGCCCCTAGACCCTTCCTCCTTTTGGATCTGTTGACAGACTTCATTCAGCGTTGGAAGCTTGTCAAAGCGAAGGATGTGTTGAATGAGGCTCTTGTAGGACTCATTTAACGTGAGTAGTAGCCCAAACACCTGGTCTTGTTCCCTCCTCTCATTCAATTCCTTGGGGTCATTTGTTGCTGGCCTGAGCATCTCAAGCTCAGCCCATAAGCCTCTAAATACCCCAAATAGATCCTTGAATGCCTTTCCATCTTGCTGAAGGTCATTCAACGCTTTCTTCACCTCAAAAATCCTAGAAATGTTTGAGATGTCTCCATACACTCCTTTGAGTGTGTCCCACAGCTCCTTGGCTGTCTCACAGTAGGAGTAAGCAGCGAGTATTGATGGCTCTAGAGAGCTCTGGAGCACTGCAAGAACTTGTTGGTCTTCTTGCTCCCACTTCTGCCCCTTCACAACGCCATCACCTGCTGCTCCTTCTCCAGCTACCTCCTCTGGAGTTTCCACATAACTCCATAGACCTCTGCTTCTTAGAGCAGTTCTTGTAGTCCTTGACCACAGCAAGTAGTTGCTCCCTTTGAAGACAACCGGCAGTACAACTTGTTTCTGCATCTCCATAGGTTTTCTTTCTTATCTTCAACAACCAGCTTGAGAATATGGAGAGAAATAAGGGAACAAGAAAAAAATCTGAGAGTGAAAGTTTTAGATGAGAAAGAAACAGTTTAGAAGATTTTCAAGGATCTCTAAACATGCTCTGATACCATGTTGATTTTAAGGAGAATAAACTAGAATTAGAAAATATCAAGAACTCAATGAGATTGAAGATGGCTGAGAGAGATTTCTGGAATATTTTTTCTTGTTATTATATCAATTCAGCTCGGTTTACATTGCATATATGTAAGAGAAAAAATTCAAACAACAAGACACAGGAATTTACAATGGTTAAAAGACTAACACCTTTAGCTTCCTAAAATGGTTAAACATGCTAAGATCAAGGCCTGGGCGTGTTTCTTCTTTGGGTGAGGAGCATGGAGCCTGCCTTTACCCAATGGCTCCTCATGTGCTTCTTCTTGGTTTTTCAACCCTTTGATCTGCTTAGAATTCAACCAAGAATCCTTCCTTCTAGTTACATCCCAATGTCTAGTTTTGCCACTCATTAAATCATCAGCTCCATGTTGAATTTGCGGAATAGAAGATTAGAGAGTTTGAGAGTGCTTGAAAGAGAAACAATAGAATGAGAGATAAAGAGAAGTTTCCATTAGAATTGAGTGAGTGTTACAAAGGGTGTACAACATGTATATATAGAGGATAGCCACGAAATTAGGAGGTGAAGAAGGGTTTCACAACATTCAATTTCCCTCCAATCTCTTATTTGAAATTCAAACACATCTCCTTCCTTTTCACACTTCCCGAGACACCCACTTGTGCACCCAAAGTCTTCACCCTTCTAGAAGACTTCTTAATGGGCTTGCATATGTTGAATAAGGCCTCTTCTCTTCTTTGGGTCTTAAGCTAATGTATTCTCTCATTATTCAACACTCCCCCTCAAGCTTAACCGTAGAGAAACCAAAGGTTAAGCTTGGAACCATGATGACCCACCTCATTAAAAACCTTAGTATGGAAAACCTCATGGGATAAAACCATACTAAGGGAAAAAGAGTGTGGACTCCATGGCTAAGGAAATCATGGCCGAGACATATCTATGAGTCCAAGCTTTGAATGGATGAACTCACACACTTTTAAACTCGCTGCCTTGGTAAAAATGTCTACCAATTGTTCTGAACTCCTTGTAAAGCATGGAAGAATGACCCTTTTCTCCACCATCTCTCGCACCTTGTGACAATCCACTTCAATATGCTTTGTCCTCTCATGGAACACTGAGTTGGACGCAATGTGAATAGCAGCTTGGTTGTCACAATGCATTGTGATTGGATCTGCCGATTCAATGCCCAAATCCTTGAGAAAAGCTTTCAGCCATGTTAGCTCATTTGTGAGCTTCCTCATTGCTCTATACTCAGCTTCAGCACTTGAACATGACACAACCTTTTGTTTCTTGCTCTTCCAAGTGACCAGGTTACCTCCAATGAATGTGCAATACCCAGTGGTGGATCTTCTATCCGTTTTGTCTCCAGCCCAGTCAGCATCACAATAACCCACAATTTCTGTGCTTTTGTTGCAACCCATCCAAATGCCTTGACCTGGAGCTCCTTTGAGATATTTGAGGATCCGATCCACCATGTTCCAATGATGCACTTTTGGAGCTTGCATATGTTGGCTCACCTGGTTCACAGCAAAACACAAATCAGGACGAGTTATGGTAAGATAAATCAACTTACCAACCATTCTCCGATATTGCTTGACATCTTCAAAAGGTTTATCTTCAAGCTCCCCCTCTCGTATGACTTTGTATCCTTCTTCTAAGGGAGTCTTTGCTGGTTTGGCTCCTAGCTTTCCTGCCCTAGCCAATAGATCAAGAGTGTACTTCCTTTGGGATAAGAAGAGTCCTTCATTGGACCTATAGACTTCAATCCCTAGAAAATATTTCAACTCTCCAAGATCTTTAATATCAAATACAGATTTTAAATATGCTTTTGTATCTTTAATACCTACCTTGTCATTCCCAGAGATGATAATATCATCCACATAAATGAGAATGACTACAATACCTTCTTGGCTTTGCAAGGTGAAAAGTGTATGATCTGCCTCGGACTTCTTGAAGCCTTTACTCTTGAGTGTTGTACTCAACTTGTGGTACCATGCTCGAGGAGATTGCTTCAGTCCATAGATTGCTTTCTTGAGTCTCAACACCTTTCCTGGTGCAATTGAGTCCTCCAAGCCTGGTGGTGGAGTCATGTAGACTTCATCTTCTAGTTCCCCTTGCAAGAATGCATTCTTGACGTCCATCTGCCAAAGATCCCATTTCAAGTTAGTAGCTAAGGATAAAATAACTCTTACCGTATGAAGTTTTGCCACAGGTGCAAATGTGTCAAGGTAGTCCTCTCCATAGGTTTGAGTGAATCCTCTAGCCACCAGCCTAGCCTTGTAACGCTCTATTTCTCCATCACTTCTATACTTGATAGTGAAGATCCATCTAGAGCTTACGGCCTTCTTCCCTTTTGGCAGTTCAGCTTCATCCCAAGTGTGGTTAATTTCCATAGCTTTCTTTTCTTCACCAACAGCATCTCTCCATACTTTAAGCTCCTTGGCTTCTTCATAGGTTGTTGGAATCTCAGCTTCATCCAACTTGCCCATGTAGGCTTGATGTTCCAATGGGAAATGAGCTAGAGTGCAAATAGCTTGAATGGGATGAGCAACTGCCTTGTTGTTGTAGTACACTCGGGTTTGCTTCCAATGTTCTGGTCCAAACCTTTGTCTTGTACTTCTCCTTAAACCCCCTTCTTGATATTGAACTTGAGGTTCTGGCCCTTCAAAGTCAGAATCTGAGGTTTGAGCTTCTTCTTGACTTTCCGGACTCTCTTCACTTTGATCATGAACCGCTTCATTGCGAACTTTTGATTCATTTTGATCATGAATTGTTGAGTCTTGTTGAGCCACTACTGGATCCTCTTGTTTATTGCCTCCCTCAGGATCAAAGGGTATAGTTTCTTCATTTGATTGAGATGTGCTTGTACTAGCTTCTGGCTGATGTAATCCAAGGTTCTCCAAGATTTTTTTCAAATTGCTAGCTCGGTCTGATGATGAGGATGATAGATTCTCCAATTCTTTCCAGTTCTTCTCATCATAGAACCCTTTCGTTTCAACAAACTTCACGTCCCTTGAGACTAGAATCTTCCTTGTTTCCGGAACAAAGCATTTGTAACCTTTTTGTGTTGTGGAGTATCCAATGAACATGCTCTTCACACTTTTAGCTTCCAACTTGTTTCTTTGTTCTCCTGGAATTAATACAAAACAAACACACCCAAACACACGTAAGTGGTTAATGGCGGGTTTAGAGTTGTTTAATACCTCAAATGGAGAGTGATCATCCAAAATTTTTGTTGGCATTCGGTTGATCAAATAGCATGCTGAAACCACAGCATCTCCCCAAAATCTCTTGGGAACACTTGTGTGGAACATCATAGACCGGGCCACTTCCATTAAGTGCCTATTCTTTCTTTCAGCAACTCCATTTTGCTGAGGAGTGTATGGGCAGCTGGTTTGATGGACTATCCCATGGTTTGCAAAGTGTTGTTTGAAGGCATGGCTTGTGTACTCTCCACCATTATCTGATCTAAAAATTTTAATCTTGGCATTATAATGGTTAGTCACATATGCTTGAAATTTTCTAAATGCTTCTAGAACTCTATCTTTGGATGGAAGAAGTGTTAGCCATGTATATTTTGATTTTTCATCTATGAAGGTGACAAAGTATTTATGATGTTCTCTAGATTCACATGGTGAGGTCCAAACATCAGAATGAACTAAATCAAAACACTTTTCATAGATAGTTGGAGACTTGGAAAACACAGATTTACAATGTTTGCCAAGTATACAAGCTTCACATTCATCATTTTTGAAAGAAATCCTAGGCAACAATAGTTCTAATGCTCTAGAGTGCGGATGACCTAGCCTTGCATGCCAAATTGAACTACTAACATTAGAAACATTCACACTAAAACTACAAAATAAATTAGAGTCCGGCTTGTTATTTTCAAGAACATACAGCTCCTCCTTTGCTACTCCTTTTCCGAGTAGATTCATGGTCTCAATATCCTGAAAGTGTACATCATTAGGACCAAATATAGCATAACAATTCAAATCAGATGTAACTTTCTTTACGGATAACAAATTTGAAGTAAACTTAGGCATGTAGAAAGCGTTTGAATCTTTTCCAAATAACCTAAGATTTCCTACTCCATCAATTGGAATACTATCTTCATTTGCTATAATGACATTACCTACAGCCGGTTTTATGTTATTCATTAGATGTGCATCACTTATCATATGATGTGATGCACCAGAATCTACAATCAAAGGCTTTGAAATGTTTTGAGCATGAAGAGAGTTTCCAGAAACCATACTAGACCTACCAGCCTCTTTCAAGGCTTTGATGAGAGCTTCCAAATCTGATTTCCTCACAAATTCAGATTCTTGTTGATATGGCACCAAAGCTCTCATTTCTCCTTCTTCAGCCCTCTTGGATGTCCCAGCCTGATTCCCAGCCACTTCTTGGGAGACATTAGCTCTTGGTTCCTTCCACCAGCTTGGTTTTAGATGAGGATGGAGCTTCCAGCATTTTTCCTTTGTGTGCCCCTCTTTCTTGCAATGCTCACAAATTGCATTTGATCCCACTTTCTTGTTCTGGTTTGATCCCAACGGTTTGTAAAATCCTTTGTTTGCTTCACCCAACTCTACTTTTTTAGCCATAACCAGCTCGCCCTTTCCCCCAAATAGACCATGAGATCCTTGCTCCTTTTGTACCTTGGAGCACACTTCATCTAGGCTAGGGAGATTGTCTGCCCTAAGGAGGTGCTTAATGAGATCTTTGTAAGTTGGATTTAAGGTCAATAGCAGACCAAAGACCTTGTCTTGTTCGCGCCTCTCATTTAACACCAAAGGATCAATCGTGCTTGGCCTTAACATTTCTAGTTCAGCCCACAATGATCTGAATTTGCCAAAGTGCTTTGTAAACTCCAAATCTTCTTGGCTTAGATCATTGATAGCCTTCTTGACTTCATAGATTCTGCTCAAGTTTGAAGTATTCCCATACACGGTTTGAAGAGTATCCCACAATTCCTTTGCATTTACACAGTAGGAGTAGGCTTCAAGGATGGATGCTTCAAGAGAGTTCTGGATGATTCCGAGCACCATTTGGTCCTCTTGGAACCACTTATCTTCATAATTACCGATGGCTTCTTCTCCATCTTTTGGATCTTGGCCTTTCAAGACATGGCTCCAAAGCCCACGACCACATAGGGCTGTTCTTATCATTCTTGACCACAGCAAATAGTTGACACCCTTCAAGATGACTGGAATAACAATTGGTTTAGAATTTTCCATGGTGTTTCAAGATTTATTCACCGAATAATTCTATTAACCAGAGGATTAAGAGATTTTCTCAAGAAAATATTAGAGAAGCTTCAAGAAATACACTTTTCCAGCCTTTTCACAACTCAAGAGTCAATGACTTTGAGGACTAAGTCTCAGAGTGAAAAAGGATTGACAAAGAGTATTCCCAGAATTTTAGAGTGAAAAAGAAAATTTTAGAGAACCTTCAAGAAATACACTTTTTCAGCCTTATCACAACTCAAGAGTCAATGACTTTGAGGACTAAGTCTTGAAGCTTCTCTAATATTTTCTTGAGAAAATCTCTTAATCCTCTGGTTAATAGAATTATCCGGTGAATAAATCTTGAAACACCATGGAAAATTCTAAACCAATTGTTATTCCAGTCATCTTGAAGGGTGTCAACTATTTGCTGTGGTCAAGAATGATAAGAACAGCCCTATGTGGTCGTGGGCTTTGGAGCCATGTCTTGAAAGGCCAAGATCCAAAAGATGGAGAAGAAGCCATCGGTAATTATGAAGATAAGTGGTTCCAAGAGGACCAAATGGTGCTCGGAATCATCCAGAACTCTCTTGAAGCATCCATCCTTGAAGCCTACTCCTACTGTGAAAATGCAAAGGAATTGTGGGATACTCTTCAAACCGTGTATGGGAATACTTCAAACTTGAGCAGAATCTATGAAGTCAAGAAGGCTATCAATGATCTAAGCCAAGAAGATTTGGAGTTTACAAAGCACTTTGGCAAATTCAGATCATTGTGGGCTGAACTAGAAATGTTAAGGCCAAGCACGATTGATCCTTTGGTGTTAAATGAGAGGCGTGAACAAGACAAGGTCTTTGGTCTGCTATTGACCTTAAATCCAACTTACAAAGATCTCATTAAGCACCTCCTTAGGGCAGACAATCTCCCCAGCCTAGATGAAGTGTGCTCCAAGATACAAAAAGAGCAAGGATCTCATGGTCTATTTGGGGGAAAGGACGAGCTGGTTATGGCTAACAAAGTAGAGTTGGGTGAAGCAAACAAAGGATTTTACAAACCGTTGGGATCAAACCAGAACAAGAAAGTGGGATCAAATGCAATTTGTGAGCATTGCAAGAAAGAGGGGCACACAAAGGAAAAATGCTGGAAGCTCCATCCTCATCTAAAACCAAGCTGGTGGAAGGAACAAAGAGCTAATGTCTCCCAAGAAGTGGCTGGGAATCAGGCTGGGACATCCAAGAGGGCTGAAGAAGGAGAAATGAGAGCTTTGGTGCCATATCAACAAGAATCTGAATTTGTGAGGAAATCAGATTTGGAAGCTCTCATCAAAGCCTTGAAAGAGGCTGGTAGGTCTGGTATGGTTTCTGGAAACTCTCTTCATGCTCAAAACATTTCAAAGCCTTTGATTGTAGATTCTGGTGCATCACATCATATGATAAGTGATGCACATCTAATGAATAACATAAAACCGGCTGTAGGTAATGTCATTATAGCAAATGGAGATAGTATTCCAATTGATGGAGTAGGAAATCTTAGGTTATTTGGAAAAGATTCAAACGCTTTCTACATGCCTAAGTTTACTTCAAATTTGTTATCTGTAAAGAAAGTTACATCTGATTTGAATTGTTATGCTATATTTGGTCCTAATGATGTACACTTTCAGGATATTGAGACCATGAATCTACTCGGAAAAGGAGTAGCAAAGGAGGAGCTGTATGTTCTTGAAAATAACAAGCCGGACTCTAATTTATTTTGTAGTTTTAGTGTGAATGTTTCTAATGTTAGTAGTTCAATTTGGCATGCAAGGCTAGGTCATCCGCACTCTAGAGCATTAGAACTATTGTTGCCTAGGATTTCTTTCAAAAATCATGAATGTGAAGCTTGTATACTTGGTAAACATTGCAAATCTGTGTTTTCCAAGTCTCCAACTATCCATGAAAAGTATTTTGATTTAATTCATTCTGATGTTTGGACCTCACCATGTGAATCTAGAGAACATCATAAATACTTTGTCACCTTCATAGATGAAAAATCAAAATATACATGGCTAACACTTCTTCCATCCAAAGATAGAGTTCTAGAAGCATTTAGAAAATTTCAAGCATATGTGACTAACCATTATAATGCCAAGATTAAAATTTTTAGATCAGATAATGGTGGAGAGTACACAAGCCATGCCTTCAAACAACACTTAGCAAACCATGGGATAGTCCATCAAACCAGCTGCCCATACACTCCTCAGCAAAATGGAGTTGCTGAAAGAAAGAATAGGCACTTAATGGAAGTGGCCCGGTCTATGATGTTCCACACAAGTGTTCCCAAGAGATTTTGGGGAGATGCTGTGGTTTCAGCATGCTATTTGATCAACCGAATGCCAACAAAAATTTTGGATGATCACTCTCCATTTGAGGTATTAAACAACTCTAAACCCGCCATTAACCACTTACGTGTGTTTGGGTGTGTTTGTTTTGTATTAATTCCAGGAGAACAAAGAAACAAGTTGGAAGCTAAAAGTGTGAAGAGCATGTTCATTGGATACTCCACAACACAAAAAGGTTACAAATGCTTTGTTCCGGAAACAAGGAAGATTCTAGTCTCAAGGGACGTGAAGTTTGTTGAAACGAAAGGGTTCTATGATGAGAAGAACTGGAAAGAATTGGAGAATCTATCATCCTCATCATCAGACCGAGCTAGCAATTTGAAAAAAATCTTGGAGAACCTTGGATTACATCAGCCAGAAGCTAGTACAAGCACATCTCAATCAAATGAAGAAACTATACCCTTTGATCCTGAGGGAGGCAATAAACAAGAGGATCCAGTAGTGGCTCAACAAGACTCAACAATTCATGATCAAAATGAATCAAAAGTTCGCAATGAAGCAGTTCATGATCAAAGTGAAGAGAGTCCGGAAAGTCAAGAAGAAGCTCAAACCTCAGATTCTGACTTTGAAGGGCCAGAACCTCAAGTTCAATATCAAGAAGGGGGTTTAAGGAGAAGTACAAGACAAAGGTTTGGACCAGAACATTGGAAGCAAACCCGAGTGTACTACAACAACAAGGCAGTTGCTCATCCCATTCAAGCTGTTTGCACTCTAGCTCATTTCCCATTGGAACATCAAGCCTACATGGGCAAGTTGGATGAAGCTGAGATTCCAACAACCTATGAAGAAGCCAAGGAGCTTAAAGTATGGAGAGATGCTGTTGGTGAAGAAAAGAAAGCTATGGAAATTAACCACACTTGGGATGAAGCTGAACTGCCAAAAGGGAAGAAGGCCGTAAGCTCTAGATGGATCTTCACTATCAAGTATAGAAGTGATGGAGAAATAGAGCGTTACAAGGCTAGGCTGGTGGCTAGAGGATTCACTTAAACCTATGGAGAGGACTACCTTGACACATTTGCACCTGTGGCAAAACTTCATACGGTAAGAGTTATTTTATCCTTAGCTACTAACTTGAAATGGGATCTTTGGCAGATGGACGTCAAGAATGCATTCTTGCAAGGGGAACTAGAGGATGAAGTCTACATGACTCCACCACCAGGCTTGGAGGACTCAATTGCACCAGGAAAGGTGTTGAGACTCAAGAAAGCAATCTATGGACTGAAGCAATCTCCTCGAGCATGGTACCACAAGTTGAGTACAACACTCAAGAGTAAAGGCTTCAAGAAGTCCGAGGCAAATCATACACTTTTCACCTTGCAAAGCCAAGAAGGTATTGTAGTCATTCTCATTTATGTGGATGATATTATCATCTCTGGGAATGACAAGGTAGGTATTAAAGATACAAAAGCATATTTAAAATCTGTATTTGATATTAAAGATCTTGGAGAGTTGAAATATTTTCTAGGGATTGAAGTCTATAGGTCCAATGAAGGACTCTTCTTATCCCAAAGGAAGTACACTCTTGATCTATTGGCTGGGGCAGGAAAGCTAGGAGCCAAACCAGCAAAGACTCCCTTAGAAGAAGGATACAAAGTCATACGAGAGGGGGAGCTTGAAGATAAACCTTTTGAAGATGTCAAGCAATATCGGAGAATGGTTGGTAAGTTGATTTATCTTACCATAACTCGTCCTGATTTGTGTTTTGCTGTGAACCAGGTGAGCCAACATATGCAAGCTCCAAAAGTGCATCATTGGAACATGGTGGATCGGATCCTCAAATATCTCAAAGGAGCTCCAGGTCAAGGCATTTGGATGGGTTGCAACAAAAGCACAGAAATTGTGGGTTATTGTGATGCTGACTGGGCTGGAGACAAAACGGATAGAAGATCCACCACTGGGTATTGCACATTCATTGGAGGTAACCTGGTCACTTGGAAGAGCAAGAAACAAAAGGTTGTGTCATGTTCAAGTGCTGAAGCTGAGTATAGAGCAATGAGGAAGCTCACAAATGAGCTAACATGGCTGAAAGCTTTTCTCAAGGATTTGGGCATTGAATCGGCAGATCCAATCACAATGCATTGTGACAACCAAGCTGCTATTCACATTGCGTCCAACTCAGTGTTCCATGAGAGGACAAAGCATATTGAAGTGGATTGTCACAAGGTGCGAGAGATGGTGGAGAAAAGGGTCATTCTTCCATGCTTTACAAGGAGTTCAGAACAATTGGTAGACATTTTTACCAAGGCAGCGAGTTTAAAAGTGTGTGAGTTCATCCATTCAAAGCTTGGACTCATAGATATGTCTCGGCCGTGATTTCCTTAGCCATGGAGTCCACACTCTTTTTCCCTTAGTATGGTTTTGTCCCATGAGGTTTTCCATACTAAGGTTTTTAATGAGGTGGGTCATCATGGTTCCAAGCTTAACCTTTGGTTTCTCTACGGTTAAGCTTGAGGGGGAGTGTTAAATAATGAGAGAATACATTAGCTTAAGACCCAAAGAAGAGAAGAGGCCTTATTCAACATATGCAAGCCCATTAAGAAGTCTTCTAGAAGGGTGAAGACTTTGGATGCACAAGTGGGTGTCTCGGGAAGTGTGAAAAGGAAGGAGATGTGTTTGAATTTCAAATAAGAGATTGGAGGGAAATTGAATGTTGTGAAACCCTTCTTCACCTCCTAATTTCGTGGCTATCCTCTATATATACATGTTGTACACCCTTTGTAACACTCACTCAATTCTAATGGAAACTTCTCTTTATCTCTCATTCTATTGTTTCTCTTTCAAGCACTCTCAAACTCTCTAATCTTCTATTCCGCAAATTCAACAGTATGGAAGTATCACTCCTTCTATGATCTTCTCTCTAACCTTGTGGCAGTCGATCTCAATGTGCTTGGTCCTCTCGTGAAATACTGGATTCGTTGTTATATGAATGGCTGCCTGATTGTCACAATGCATCGTGATAGGACTTGAAGTTTCTATGCCGAGATCTTTGACTTGAAGTTTATACTTGAAGTTTCAACCAAACTAATTCATTTGTCAGCTTCCTCATTGCTCTATATTCTGACTCTACACTCGAGCATGACACAACCTTCTGCTTCTTAGACTTCCAGGTCACTAGATTGCCTCCAATGAAAGTACAATAGCCAGTTGTAGACTTTCTATCCATAGTGTCTCCAGCATAGTCTGCATCGCAATATCCAACAATCTCAGTGCTGCCATTCTTCCCCATCTAGATTCCTTGGCCTGGTGATCCTTTGATGTATCTCAAAATTCTTTCCACCATGTTCCAATGATGCACGGTTGGTTCTTTCGTATGTTGGCTAACCTGATTCACAGCAAAACATAAGTCAGGCCGTGTAATAGTCAAGTAGATGAGCTTACCAACTAGGCGCCGATATTGTGCTGGGTCTTCAAATGGCTTGTCAAGCGGATCATCTTCTTTCTCCCCCTTTCTCTTCACCTTGTAGCCATCTTCAAGTGGAGTCTTACCTGGTTTGGATCCTATCTTTCCTGTCTCCTGCAATAAATCAAGAGAATATTTCCTTTGTGATAGAAATAGGCCTTCCGAGGATCCGCATATCTCTATCCCTAGGAAATACTTGAGTTCTCCCAAGTCCTTGATATCAAAAACAGACTTAAGGAATGATTTGGATTCTTGAACCCCAACTTGATCACTACCTGAGATGATCAAGTCATCCACATAAACCAATACCACAATAAGCCCACGAGAGTTCTGGTTAGTGAACAAGGTATGGTCGGCTTCTGACCGGCTAAATCCTCAAGCAACAAGAGTGAAGCTCAGTTTATGATACCAGGCCCTCGGTGATTGCTTTAATCCATAAATTGCCTTTCTTAACCTTAAGACTTTTCCGGGGCTGATAGTGTGCTCTAATCCGGGTGGTGGAGTCATGTACACTTCTTCTTCCAATTCTCCTTGAAGAAAGGCGTTCTTCACGTCCATTTGCCATAGATCCCATAATAGATTTGTGGCTAAGGACAAGATAACCCTAACTGTGTGAAGCTTTGCCACGGGCGCAAAAGTATCGGTATAATCAGCTCCATATGTCTGGGTGAAACCTCTGGCTACCAATCTGGCTTTGTACCGCTCAATCTCCCCATTAGATTGATATTTTATTGTAAATACCCACTTGGAACTTACTGCCTTCTTTCCCTTTGGAAGCTCTGTTTCATCCCAAGTATGATTCTTATCCATTGCTCCTATCTCAGCATCCACCGCAGCTAACCATTCTTTGTGTTCTTTTGCTTCTTCATAGGAGCTCGGAATTTGGTGTTGATCAATCTTCCCAAGGAATGCTTGGTGTTCTGATGGCAAGAGGGCAAGAGAACAGACCGCTTGGAGAGGATGAGCCACGGCTTGGCTGTTGTAATAGACCCTTATTTGTTTCCAATGATCTGGTCCATACTTCAGCCTTGTGCTTCTTCTAAGCTGAGGAGCACTAATTTCTTCACTCTCATGGTCTTGACTAACCATTAGCTCCATTCCTCGAGTGACTTCTTCTTCATGATGAGCTTGGTCTTGATTACCATTATCTAAGTTGTTTGCTTCCTCTTCATTGTTATTTTTGGAATTTGGTCCTCCTTGCGGTTGCTGCTCCAGTTGCTCTTGATGAGAGTCCCTATTTACCAGATGACTGAGTATGAACTCTAAGCTGGCGGCTCTATCTGAAGGAGAGCGGGCTAGGTCTTTAACACTATCCCAATTCTGCTTCTTGTCAAAGTATCCTTGGTTTTCTATGAACTTCACGTCTCTTGAAACCAGGGTACACTTCCGGATGGGGTCATAACACTTATACCCCTTTTGAGTAGTAGAATAGCCTATGAATACACATCTTATGCTTTTGGCTTCTAGTTTGTCCCTCTGAGTACCTGGGAAAAATACAAAACACAAACATCCAAGAACCCGTAAGTGATTGATAAAGGGTTTATTGTGATTTAAAACTTCAAAGGGAGAGACGTCCTTTAGGACTCTTGTTGGAATTCGGTTTATAAGATAGCAGGCCGTCATGACTGCATCTTCCCAGAGGCTTCTTGGCAGGTTGGAATGGAACATCATGGCTCTAGCTACTTCCATGAGATGCCTATTCTTTCTTTCAGCTACACCATTTTGTTGAGGTGTGTATGGGCAGCTTATTTGGTGGATTATTCCATGCTTAGCTAAGTGTTCTTTGAATTTGTGGCTTGTATATTCTCCTCCATTATCCGTTCGAAGTGTTGAATTTGCGGAATAGAAGATTAGAGAGTTTGAGAGTGCTTGAAAGAGAAACAATAGAATGAGAGATAAAGAGAAGTTTCCATTAGAATTGAGTGAGTGTTACAAAAGGTGTACAACATGTATATATAGAGGAGAGCCACGAAATTAGGAGGTGAAGAAGGGTTTCACAACATTCAATTTCCCTCCAATCCCTTATTTGAAATTCAAACACATCTCCTTTCTTTTCACACTTCCCTAGACACCCACTTGTGCACCCAAAGTCTTCACCCTTCTAGAAGACTTCTTAATGGGCTTGCATATGTTGAATAAGGCCTCTTCTCTTCTTTGGGTCTTAAGCTAATGTATTCTCTCATTATTCAACACTCCCCTTCAAGCTTAACCGTAGAGAAACCAAAGGTTAAGCTTGGAACCATGATGACCCACCTCATTAAAAACCTTAGTATGGAAAACCTCATGGGACAAAACCATACTAAGGGAAAAAGAGTGTGGACTCCATGGCTAAGGAAATCACGGCCGAGACATATCTATGAGTCCAAGCTTTGAATGGATGAACTCACACACTTTTAAACTCGCTGCCTTGGTAAAAATGTCTGCCAATTGTTCTGAACTCCTTGTAAAGCATGGAAGAATGACCCTTTTCTCCACCATCTCTCGCACCTTGTGACAATCCACTTCAATATGCTTTGTCCTCTCATAGAACACTGAGTTGGACGCAATGTGAATAGCAGCTTGGTTGTCACAATGCATTGTGATTGGATCTGCCGATTCAATGCCCAAATCCTTGAGAAGAGCTTTCAGCCATGTTAGCTCATTTGTGAGCTTCCTCATTGCTCTATACTCAGCTTCAGCACTTGAACATGACACAACCTTTTGTTTCTTGCTCTTCCAAGTGACCAGGTTACCTCCAATGAATGTGCAATACCCAGTGGTGGATCTTCTATTCGTTTTGTCTCCAGCCCAGTCAGCATCACAATAACCCACAATTTCTGTGCTTTTGTTGCAACCCATCCAAATGCCTTGACCTGGAGCTCCTTTGAGATATTTGAGGATCCGATCCACCATGTTCCAATGATGCACTTTTGGAGCTTGCATATGTTGGCTCACCTGGTTCACAGCAAAACACAAATCAGGACGAGTTATGGTAAGATAAATCAACTTACCAACCATTCTCCGATATTGCTTGACATCTTCAAAAGGTTTATCTTCAAGCTCCCCCTCTCGTATGACTTTGTATCCTTCTTCTAAGGGAGTCTTTGCTGGTTTGGCTCCTAGCTTTCCTGCCCCAGCCAATAGATCAAGAGTGTACTTCCTTTGGGATAAGAAGAGTCCTTCATTGGACCTATAGACTTCAATCCCTAGAAAATATTTCAACTCTCCAAGATCTTTAATATCAAATACAGATTTTAAATATGCTTTTGTATCTTTAATACCTACCTTGTCATTCCCAGAGATGATAATATCATCCACATAAATGATAATGACTACAATACCTTCTTGGCTTTGCAAGGTGAAAAGTGTATGATCTGCCTCAGACTTCTTGAAGCCTTTACTCTTGAGTGTTGTACTCAACTTGTGGTACCATGCTCGAGGAGATTGCTTCAGTCCATAGATTGCTTTCTTGAGTCTCAACACCTTTCCTGGTGCAATTGAGTCCTCCAAGCCTGGTGGTGGAGTCATGTAGACTTCATCCTCTAGTTCCCCTTGCAAGAATGCATTCTTGACGTCCATCTGCCAAAGATCCCATTTCAAGTTAGTAGCTAAGGATAAAATAACTCTTACCGTATGAAGTTTTGCCACAGGTGCAAATGTGTCAAGGTAGTCCTCTCCATAGGTTTGAGTGAATCCTCTAGCCACCAGCCTAGCCTTATAACGCTCTATTTCTCCATCACTTCTATACTTGATAGTGAAGATCCATCTAGAGCTTACGGCCTTCTTCCCTTTTGGCAGTTCAGCTTCATCCCAAGTGTGGTTAATTTCCATAGCTTTCTTTTCTTCACCAACAGCATCTCTCCATACTTTAAGCTCCTTGGCTTCTTCATAGGTTGTTGGAATCTCAGCTTCATCCAACTTACCCATGTAGGCTTGATGTTCCAATGGGAAATGAGCTAGAGTGCAAACAGCTTGAATGGGATGAGCAACTGCCTTGTTGTTGTAGTACACTCGGGTTTGCTTCCAATGTTCTGGTCCAAACCTTTGTCTTGTACTTCTCCTTAAACCCCCTTCTTGATATTGAACTTGAGGTTCTGGCCCTTCAAAGTCAGAATCTGAGGTTTGAGCTTCTTCTTGACTTTCCGGACTCTCTTCACTTTGATCATGAACCGCTTCATTGCGAACTTCTGATTCATTTTGATCATGAATTGTTGAGTCTTGTTGAGCCACTACTGGATCCTCTTGTTTATTGCCTCCCTCAAGATCAAAGGGTATAGTTTCTTCATTTGATTGAGATGTGCTTGTACTAGCTTCTGGCTGATGTAATCCAAGGTTCTCCAAGATTTTTCTCAAATTGCTAGCTCGGTCTGATGATGAGGATGATAGATTCTCCAATTCTTTCCAGTTCTTCTCATCATAGAACCCTTTCGTTTCAACAAACTTCACGTCCCTTGAGACTAGAATCTTCCTTGTTTCCGGAACAAAGCATTTGTAACCTTTTTGTGTTGTGGAGTATCCAATGAACATGCTCTTCACACTTTTAGCTTCCAACTTGTTTCTTTGTTCTCCTGGGATTAATACAAAACAAACACACCCAAACACACGTAAGTGGTTAATGGCGGGTTTAGAGTTGTTTAATACCTCAAATGGAGAGTGATCATCCAAAATTTTTGTTGGCATTCGGTTGATCAAATAGCATGCTGAAACCACAGCATCTCCCCAAAATCTCTTGGGAACACTTGTGTGGAACATCATAGACCGGGCCACTTCCATTAAGTGCCTATTCTTTCTTTCAGCAACTCCATTTTGCTGAGGAGTGTATGGGCAGCTGGTTTGATGGACTATCCCATGGTTTGCTAAGTGTTGTTTGAAGGCATGGCTTGTGTACTCTCCACCATTATCTGATCTAAAAATTTTAATCTTGGCATTATAATGGTTAGTCACATATGCTTGAAATTTTCTAAATGCTTCTAGAACTCTATCTTTGGATGGAAGAAGTGTTAGCCATGTATATTTTGATTTTTCATCTATAAAGGTGACAAAGTATTTATGATGTTCTCTAGATTCACATGGTGAGGTCCAAACATCAGAATGAATTAAATCAAAACACTTTTCATAGATAGTTGGAGACTTGGAAAACACAGATTTACAATGTTTGCCAAGTATACAAGCTTCACATTCATCATTTTTGAAAGAAATCCTAGGCAACAATAGTTCTAATGCTCTAGAGTGCGGATGACCTAGCCTTGCATGCCAAATTGAACTACTAACATTAGAAACATTCAGACTAAAACTACAAAATAAATTGGAGTCCGGCTTGTTATTTTCAAGAACATACAGCTCCTCCTTTGCTACTCCTTTTCCGAGTAGATTCATGGTCTCAATATCCTGAAAGTGTACATCATTAGGACCAAATATAGCATAACAACTCAAATCAGATGTAACTTTCTTTACGGATAACAAATTTGAAGTAAACTTAGGCATGTAGAAAGCATTTGAATCTTTTCCAAATAACCTAAGATTTCCTACTCCATCAATTGGAATACTATCTCCATTTGCTATAATGACATTACCTACAGCCGGTTTTATGTTATTCATTAGATGTGCATCACTTATCATATGATGTGATGCACCAGAATCTACAATCAAAGGCTTTGAAATGTTTTGAGCATGAAGAGAGTTTCCAGAAACCATACCAGACCTACCAGCCTCTTTCAAGGCTTTGATGAGAGCTTCCAAATCTGATTTCCTCACAAATTCAGATTCTTGTTGATATGGCACCAAAGCTCTCATTTCTCCTTCTTCAGCCCTCTTGGATGTCCCAGCCTGATTCCCAGCCACTTCTTGGGAGACATTAGCTCTTGGTTCCTTCCACCAGCTTGGTTTTAGATGAGGATGGAGCTTCCAGCATTTTTCCTTTGTGTGCCCCTCTTTCTTGCAATGCTCACAAATTGCATTTGATCCCACTTTCTTGTTCTGGTTTGATCCCAACGGTTTGTAAAATCCTTTGTTGGCGTCTCCCAGCTCTACTTTGTTAGCCATAACCAGCTCGCCCTTTCCCCCAAATAGACCATGAGATCCTTGCTCCTTTTGTATCTTGGAGCACACTTCATCTAGGCTGGGGAGATTGTCTGCCCTAAGGAGGTGCTTAATGAGATCCTTGTAAGTTGGATTTAAGGTCAATAGCAGACCAAAGACCTTGTCTTGTTCGCGCCTCTCATTTAACACCAAAGGATCAATCGTGCTTGGCCTTAACATTTCTAGTTCAGCCCACAATGATCTGAATTTGCCAAAGTGCTTTGTAAACTCCAAATCTTCTTGGCTTAGATCATTGATAGACTTCTTGACTGTTGAGAATATGGATGAGAAGGCATACATGGGAAGTAGCAATGCGAGTTCACATAATAACAAAGGCAAGGAGCTGGAGTGCATAGCAAGTATCTGGGAACGTGGCGAATGCTCTAAGACTAAGGGAGAAGTGCCGTATGCAACAAGTAAGGAAAAGAGTGGAGCTGATGATTTAATGAGTGGCAAAACTAGACATTGGGATGTAACTAGAAGGAAGGATTCTTGGTTGAATTCTAAGCAGATCAAAGGGTTGAAAAACCAAGAAGAAGCACATGAGGAGCCATTGGGTAAAGGCAGGCTCCATGCTCCTCACCCAAAGAAGAAACACGCCCAGGCCTTGATCTTAGCATGTTTAACCATTTTAGGAAGCTAAAGGTGTTAGTCTTTTAACCATTGTAAATTCCTGTGTCTTGTTGTTTGAATTTTTTCTCTTACATATATGCAATGTAAACCGAGCTGAATTGATATAATAACAAGAAAAAATATTCCAGAAATCTCTCTCAGCCATCTTCAATCTCATTGAGTTCTTGATATTTTCTAATTCTAGTTTATTCTCCTTAAAATCAACATGGTATCAGAGCATGTTTAGAGATCCTTGAAAATCTTCTAAACTATTTCTTTCTCATCTAAAAATTTCACTCTCAGATTTTTTTTCTTGTTCCCTTATTTCTCTCCATATTCTCAAGCTGGTTGTTGAAGATAAGAAAGAAAACCTATGGAGATGCAGAAACAAGTTGTACTGCCGGTTGTCTTCAAAGGGAGCAACTACTTGCTGTGGTCAAGGACTACAAGAACTGTTCTAAGAAGCAGAGGTCTATGGAGTTATGTGGAAACTCCAGAGGAGGTAGCTGGAGAAGGAGCAGCAGGTGATGGCGTTGTGAAGGGGCAGAAGTGGGAGCAAGAAGACCAACAAGTTCTTGCAGTGCTCCAGAGCTCTCTAGAGCCATCAATACTCGCTGCTTACTCCTACTGTGAGACAGCCAAGGAGCTATGGGACACACTCAAAGGAGTGTATGGAGACATCTCAAACATTTCTAGGATTTTTGAGGTGAAGAAAGCGTTGAATGACCTTCAGCAAGATGGAAAGGCATTCAAGGATCTATTTGGGGTATTTAGAGGCTTATGGGCTGAGCTTGAGATGCTCAGGCCAGCAACAAATGACCCCAAGGAATTGAATGAGAGGAGGGAACAGGACCAGGTGTTTAGGCTACTACTCACGTTAAATGAGTCATACAAGAGCCTCATTCAACACATCCTTCGCTTTGACAAGCTTCCAACGCTGAATGAAGTCTGTCAACAGATCCAAAAGGAGGAAGGGTCTAGGGGCTTGTTCAAAGCATCAAGCGAAATGGCACATGCTGCACATAGGAGCCAACTCTATGGAGAAAGAAGGAGTCTGGAATGTGAGCATTGCAAGATGAAAGGACATACTAAGGAAAAATGCTGGACCTTGCACCCACATTTAAAGCCAGCTAGGCTAAGGGGAAATGGCCAAGGAAGTAGTCAAGGACCAAGGAACTTTGCTGGAGTAGCAAACGTGGAAAATGACAACTTGGTGAGGAAAAGCGACCTGGAAGCTCTCATCAAGAGTATTGCTAAGCTAGCTGAGTCTGGTAAGGTTTTCTTTACCTCTAAAGCTAGGGAGAAGGTGATAATAGATTCTGGAGCAAGTCATAATATGATTTGTAATGCCAAGCTGTTAACAAATATTAAGCCTTGTGAAGGAAATGTTAAAGTTGCAAATGGAAAAGAGGTTCAAATAGAAGGAATTGGAGACCTAAAAGTGTTTAGGAAAAATACTAAGGCCTTATACATTCCGGAATTCACATCTAACTTACTCTCGGTATATAAAGCAACTAAGGATCTAGATTGCAAAGTTATTTTTGGATCTAATGATGTTGAGTTTAAGGATAATGAGACTAAGGAAGTAATCGGAGTAGGGAATGTGGAAGGTGGTTTGTATTTGCTGAATAAAGAAGATGGAGTGATGGAGTCGTTTGCGGTTAGTCTGGTTGGTTCAAGCCCTTTATGGCACTCACGCCTTGGTCATCCAAGTCACAAGGTGCTCAGCATGGTCCTGCCCAACCTCACCTTACCTAATAAGGAGTGTGAAGCATGTGTCTTAGGGAAGCATTGTAGGAAAGTGTTTCCGGAATCTACTACTGTGTATGAGAAGTGTTTTGAGTTGATACATTCTGATGTGTGGTCAGCCCCCTGTACTTCAAAAGATCAATATAAGTATTTCGTGTCTTTCATTGATCAAAGGTCAAAGTACACTTGGGTAACTCTAATGAGCTCTAAGGATCAAGTATTTGAATCATTTCAAAAATTCTACAATTATACACTGAATCAGTTTGGTACAAAGATCAAGATCCTTAGGAGTGATAATGGTGGAGAGTATATGAGTAATAGATTCAAGAAGTTGCTGGATGACAATGGGATAATTCACCAGACTTCTTGTGCATACACACCTCAGCAGAATGGAGTTTCCGAGAGAAAGAATAGACATTTGCTGGAGGTGGCTAGAAGTATGATGTTTGATAGAGGCGTGCCTAAGAGTTTTTGGGGAGATGCTGTGATGGCCGCATGCTATGTGATTAATCGTTTACCCACAGAAAGTCTGAGCCACAAGTCTCCATTTGAAATTTTGAATGGAGTAAAGCCAAGCATTGATCACCTAAGAGTTTTCGGGTGTAAATGCTATGTCTTTACCCCTGATGCACTAAAGAGTAAACTTGAGCCAAAAAGCATCAAATGTATTTTTGTGGGATACTCAAGCACTCAGAAGGGATACAAGTGTTTCCATCCAGAAACTAATAGGATATATGTGTCAAGAGAGGTGCGTTTTGATGAGAATTGTGGGTATTTTGAAGAAAAAAAAATGGGAGGATTTGGATGACATTGTGAGCTCGGGCATAGACAGAGAGCAAGTGCTAAGAAGCATCTTGGCAGATGTCAATGGTTCGAATGGAGGTAATGATGAGCAAGGGATATCTCAGAATGAGCAAGGAGGTGAAGAGGAAGAAGAAGACAATGAGCAACTCTCATCGGATACAAGCTCACTACCAAGGGATTCCGAACTGGTTGAAGAATCAGAACTTGCAAGTGGTGAGGGGGAGTCTGAACATGAAGAAGTTGAGGTAACTCAAGAACCCCCTCTAAGAAGAAGCCAACGGATAAGGCATGGCCCGGAAAATTGGAAAAACACTAGGGTGTATTACAATGGATTAGCTACGGTTCAACAACAGCATATAGGATCTGAGGTAAAGTCTACCGTAGGTGAGGGATGTTCTGGGCGTACGGCAGACTTTGATTCTGAACCTATAGGCGACAGCATCCCTCCCTTACCAAGTAGATCATGTACTTCAAAGAGAAGAAAATTAACCGTAAGTGACATAAAATATCCTATTGAAGCATATAGTTCAGTGTCCTATTTAGGTGCTGAGCAGCAAGCTTACCTCACCAAGATTGATGAACATCAAGTCCCAGCATCATATGAGGAAGCATGTAGAGACGAGAGATGGATTAAAGCCATGGAAGAAGAGATCAGCTCTATGGTGAGAAACAATACATGGAATTTGACTGAGCTGCCAAGAGGGAAGAAGTTAGTGGGATGTAGATGGGTTTATACTATCAAGTATAAAAGCAATGGTGAAGTCGAGAGATACAAAGCAAGACTAGTGGCAAAGGGATACACACAAGTCTATGGAGAAGATTATACAGAAACTTTTGCTCCGGTGGCAAAATTGCATTCGGTAAGGGTTCTCCTATCCATTGCGGTTAACTTGTCATGGGAGTTATGGCAAATGGATGTAAAAAATGCCTTTTTACAAGGAGACCTAGAAGAGGAAGTCTTTATGGCTCTTCCACAAGGATATGGTACAGGTACAAATCAGGTCTGTGAATTGAAGAAAGCTATTTATGGTTTGAAACAATCCCCGAGGGCCTGGTACCAAAGACTGAGCAGATGCTTGCTGGAGAAGGAATTTGTGAAGTCGGAAGCTGATCATACCTTATTCACCAAGAGGAGTAAAGAGGGGCTAGTGGCTGTTCTTATCTATGTAGATGATATCATCATCACCGGAAGTGATGTTGAAGGAGTTAAAAGGACCAAGGTAATTCTGAGCTCCACGTTTGATATAAAAGATTTGGGAGAGCTGAGGTATTTCTTGGGCATTGAGATGATCAGAGAGCCAAATGGGATGTTTATATCACAAAGGAAGTATGTGATTGACTTACTAAAGGAAACCGGCAAGTTAGGGTCGAAGCCAGCAAAAACGCCCATTGAAGAAGGCTATCAAGATGTGAGTAAGGAGGAAATGTGGCCTGATGTCAAGCAATATCAAAGGTTAGTTGGAAAACTAATCTACTTAACTATAACTCGGCCGGATATATGCTTTGCCGTGAATAGGGTGAGCCAGCACATGCAAGCTCCAAAAGCACACCATTGGGGCATGGTGGAGAGAATACTTAGGTATCTCAAGGGGAACCCTGGAAAGGGAATATGGTTGAGTCGCAATGAAAATACTGAATTGGAAGCCTATTGTGATTCAGACTATGCTAGAGACAAACAAGATAGAAAATCTACAACTGGGTATTGCACATTTGTAGGAGGAAATCTTGTTGATTTTAAGGAGAATAAACAAGAATCAGAGATTATCAAGAGCTGATGAGATTGAAGAAGGTTGAAAGAGATTTCTGGAAAATTATTTCTTGTTATTATCACTCTAGAGCTCGGTTTTCATATGTATACATGTAAGAGAAAGGATTTAAAAACAAGACACATAAATTTACAATGGATAAAAGACTAACACCCTTGACTTCCTAAAATGGTTAAACATGCTAGAATCAAGGCCTGAGCGTCTTTCTTCTTTGGGGGAGGAGTATGGAGCTCGCCTTTACCCAATGGCTCCTCATTTGCTTCTTCTTGGGTTTTCAACCCTCTGATCTGCTTAGGATTCAACCGAGAATCCTTCCTTCTAGTTACATCCCAATGTCTAGTTTTGCCACTCATTAAATCATCAACTCCACTCTTCTCCTTACTTGTTGCACACAGCACTTCTCCCTTAGTCTTAGAGCATTCGCCAAGTTCCCAGATACTTGTTATGCACTCCAGCTCCTTCCCTTTGTTATTATGTGAACTCGCATTGCTACTTCCCATGTATGCCTTCTCATCCATATTCTCAACACTCCCCCTCAAGATAGGCTGGTAGGGATCCTTTAAGCCTATCTTGTCATGGATGTACTCACATATACTTAGGGAAGTAGCCTTTGTGAAGATGTCTGCCATCTGGTCTCCACTCTTCACAAACTTAGGGATTATTAGCCCATCTTGAATCTTGCCCCGGATGAAGTGACAATCCACTTCAATGTGTTTTGTTCTCTCATGAAACACTGGATTTGAAGCTATGTGTATTGCGGCTTGGTTATCGCAATAAAGGCTCATTGGTTTGGTTTCTTGAATACCCAAATCCTTGAGAAGAGCCTTCAGCCATATCATCTCCTTTGTGACTTCCTTCATTGCTCTATACTCAGCCTCAGCACTTGACAATGCAATTACCTTCTGTTTTTTACTCCTCCAAGTGACAAGATTTCCTCCTACAAATGTGCAATACCCAGTTGTAGATTTTCTATCTTGTTTGTCTCCAGCATAGTCTGAATCACAGTAGGCTTCCACTTCGGTATTTTCATTGCGACTCAACCATATTCCCTTTCCAGGGTTCCCCTTGAGATACCTAAGTATTCTCTCCACCATGCCCCAATGGTGTACTTTCGGAGCTTGCATGTGCTGGCTCACCCTATTCACGGCAAAGCATATATCTGGCCGAGTTATAGTTAAGTAGATTAGTTTTCCAACTAACCTTTGATATTGCTTGACATCAGGCCACATTTCCTCCTTACTCACATCTTGATAGACTTCTTCAATGGGCGTTTTTGCTGGCTTCGACACTAACTTGCCAGTTTCCTTTAGTAAGTCAATCACATACTTCCTTTGTGATATAAACATCCCATTTGGCTCTCTGATCATCTCAATGCCCAAGAAATACCTCAGCTCTCCTAAATCTTTTATATCAAACGTGGAGCTCAGAATTTCCTTGGTCCTTTTAACTCCTTCAACATCATTTCCGGTGATTATGATATCATCTACATAGATAAGAACCGCCACTAGCCCATCTTTACTCCTCTTGGTGAATAGAGTATGATCAGCTTCTGACTTCACAAATTCCTTCTCCAGCAAGCATCTGCTCAATCTTTGGTACCAGGCCCTCGGAGATTGTTTCAAACCATAAATAGCTTTCCTCAATTCACAGACCTGATTTGTACCTGTACCATATCCTTGTGGAAGAGCCATAAAGACTTCCTCTTCTAGGTCTCCTTGTAAAAAGGCATTTTTTACATCCATTTGCCATAACTCCCATGACAAGTTAACCGCAATGGATAGGAGAACCCTTACCGAATGCAATTTTGCCACCGGAGCAAATGTTTCTGTATAATCTTCTCCATAGACTTGTGTGTACCCCTTTGCCACTAGTCTTGCTTTGTATCTCTCGACTTCACCATTGCTTTTATACTTGATAGTATAAACCCATCTACATCCCACTAGCTTCTTTCCTCTTGGCAGCTCTGTCAAATTCCATGTATTGTTTCTCACCATAGAACTGATCTCTTCTTCCATGGCTTTAACCCATCTCTCATCTCTACATGCTTCCTCATATGATGCTGGGACTTGATGTTTATCAATCTTGGTGAGGTAAGCTTGCTGCTCAGCACCTAAATAGGACACTGAACTATATGCTTCAATAGGATATTTTATGTCACTTACGGTTAATTCTCTTCTCTTTGCAAGTACATGATCTACTTGGTAAAGGAGGGATGCTGTCGCCTATAGGTTCAGAATCAAAGTCTGCCGTACGCCCAGAACATCCCTCACCTACGGTAGACTTCACCTCAGATCCTATATGCTGTTGTTGAACCGTAGCTAATCCATTGTAATACACCCTAGTGTTTTTCCAATTTTCCGGGCCATGCCTTATCCGTTGGCTTCTTCTTAGAGGGGGTTCTTGAGTTACCTCAACTTCTTCATGTTCAGACTCCCCCTCACCACTTGCAAGTTCTGATTCTTCAACCAGTTCGGAATCCCTTGGTAGTGAGCTTGTATCCGATGAGAGTTGCTCATTGTCTTCTTCTTCCTCTTCACCTCCTTGCTCATTCTGAGATATCCCTTGCTCATCATTACCTCCATTCGGACCATTGACATCTGCCAAGATGCTTCTTAGCACTCGCTCTCTGTCTATGCCCGAGCTCACAATGTCATTTAAATCCTCCCATTTTTTTTCTTCAAAATACCCACAATTCTCATCAAAACGCACCTCTCTTGACACATATATCCTATTAGTTTCTGGATGGAAACACTTGTATCCCTTCTGAGTGCTTGAGTATCCCACGAAAATACATTTGATGCTTTTTGGCTCAAGTTTACTCCTTAGTACATCAGGGGTAAAGACATAGCATTTACACCCGAAAACTCTTAGGTGATTAATGGTTGGCTTTACTCCATTCAAAATTTCAAATGGAGACTTGTGGCTCAGACTTTCTGTGGGTAAACGATTAATCACATAGCATGCCGCCATCACAGCATCTCCCCAAAATCTCTTAGGCACGCCTCTATCAAACATCATACTTCTAGCCACCTCCAGCAAATGTCTATTCTTTCTCTCGGAAACTCCATTCTGCTGAGGTGTGTATGCACAAGAAGTTTGGTGAATTATCCCATTGTCATCCAGCAACTTCTTGAATCTATTACTCATATACTCTCCACCATTATCACTCCTAATGATCTTGATCTTCGTACCAAACTGATTCAGTGCATAATTGTAGAATTTTTGAAATGATTCAAATACTTGATCCTTAGAGCTCATTAGAGTTACCCAAGTGTACTTTGACCTTTGATCAATGAAAGACACGAAATACTTATATTGATCTTTTGAAGTACAGGGGGCTGACCACACATCAGAATGTATCAACTCAAAACACTTCTCATACACAGTAGTAGATTCCGGAAACACTTTCCTACAATGTTTCCCTAAGACACATGCTTCACACTCCTTATTAGGTAAGGTGAGGTTGGGCAGGACCATGCTGAGCACCTTGTGACTTGGATGACCAAGGCGTGAGTGCCATAAAGGGCTTGAACCAACCAAACTAACCGCAAACGACTCCATCACTCCATCTTCTTTATTCAGCAAATACAAACCACCTTCCACATTCCCTACTCCGATTACTTCCTTAGTCTCATTATCCTGAAACTCAACATCATTAGATCCAAAAATAACTTTGCAATCTACATCCTTAGTTGCTTTATAAACCGAGAGTAAATTAGATGTGAATTCTGGAATGTACAAGGCCTTAGTATTTTTCCTAAACACTTTTAGGTCTCCAATTCCTTCTATTTGAACCTCTTTTCCATTTGCAACTTTAACATTTCCTTCACAAGGCTTAATATTTGTTAACAGCTTGGCATTGCAAATCATATTATGACTTGCTCTAGAATCTATTATCACCTTCTCCCTAGCTTTAGAGGTAAAGAAAACCTTACCAGACTCAGCTAGCTTAGCAATACTCTTGATGAGAGCTTCCAAATCACTTTTCCTCACCAAGTTGTCATTTTCCACGTTTGCTACTCCAGCAAAGTTCCTTGGTCCTAGACTACTTCCTTGGCCATTTCCCCTTAGTCTAGCCGGCTTTAAATGTGGGTGCAAGGTCCAGCATTTTTCCTTAGTATGTCCTTTCATCTTGCAATGCTCACATTCCAGACTCCTTCTTTCTCCTTAGAGTTGGCTCCTATGTGCAGCATGTGCCATTTCGCTTGATGCTTTGAACAAGCCCCTAGACCCTTCCTCCTTTTGGATCTGTTGACAGACTTCATTCAGCGTTGGAAGCTAGTCAAAGCGAAGGATGTGTTGAATGAGGCTCTTGTAGGACTCATTTAACGTGAGTAGTAGCCCAAACACCTGGTCCTGTTCCCTCCTCTCATTCAATTCCTTTGGGTCATTTGTTGCTGGCCTGAGCATCTCAAGCTCAGCCCATAATCCTCTAAATACCCCAAATAGATCCTTGAATGCCTTTCCATCCTGCTGAAGGTCATTCAACGCTTTCTTCACCTCAAAAATCCTAGAAATGTTTGAGATGTCTCCATACACTCCTTTGAGTGTGTCCCACAGCTCCTTGGCTGTCTCACAGTAGGAGTAAGCAGCGAGTATTGATGGCTCTAGAGAGCTCTGGAGCACCGCAAGAACTTGTTGGTCTTCTTGCTCCCACTTCTGCCCCTTCACAATGTCATCACCCACTGCTCCTTCTCCAGCTACCTCTTCCCCAGCAGCCTCCTCTGGAGTTTCCACATAACTCCATAGACCTCTGCTTCTTAGAGCAGTTCTTGTAGTCCTTGACCACAGCAAGTAGTTGTAGATTTTAGAGGATATGAAGATGATTTTAAGGGAGGAAGATTAGAAGATAGGAGTGATGAAGATGATGAATAGAAGTTTATAATTTCGTGTGTAATGTTTCCTTACAATCCCATACACATATATGCACGATTTACATGAATTATTGAGTGAAAAATATCTCACCAACACCTCTACACAAGTATAGGCGAGCCATGCTTCTCCCAACTGCTCCCACCTACTCCTCTTTGCAACTTGCTCCACTTGTGCTGAGTGAGAAAAAACTGGTCTGCTTCTAACCAATTCAGTTCCTTCTCCACTTCTTGTTTGGTCTCATTTTAGTTGATCTTAGCTACTCATTGGTGCTTTATTTCATGTGCAATGCATGGTATACCTTCTCTTTTTACTCCTGAGCTTTCACCATATTCCAACACACTTGCTATACATGCTAACTCTTTCCCTTTGATATTGTCCCCTCTCCTTTCACGTGCACAGACCTTCACATCCATATTCTCAACACTCCCCCTCAAGATAGGCTGGTAGGGGTCCATTAAGCCGATCTTGCCATGGATGTATTCACAGATGCGTGAAGAAGTAGCCTTTGTAAATATATCCGCCATTTGTTCTCCACTCTTCACAAACTTGGGAATCACAACTCCCTCCTGAATCTTGTCTCGGATGAAATGACAATCCACCTCAATGTGTTTTGTCCTTTCATGAAACACCGGGTTTGAAGCTATGTGTATTGCCGCTTGGTTATCACAATACAATGTCATTGGTTTGTCTTCTTGAACTCCCAAGTCATGTAGAAGCGCCTTCAGCCATATCATTTCTTTTGTGGCTTCTCTCATTGCTCTATACTCAGCTTCAGCACTAGATAGAGAGATTACCTTTTGTTTTTTGCTTCTCCAGGTGACAAGATTCCCACCTACGAATGTACAATAACCGGTTGTAGACTTTCTATCTTGTCTATCCCCAGCCCAATCCGCATCACAAAACGCTTCTACATCTGCTCTTCCATGACACTCTAGCCAAATACCTCTTCCTGGGTTTCCTTTTAGATATCTCAAGATCCTTTCAATCATTCCCCAATGGTGTGTTGTTGGCGCTTGCATGTGTTGACTTACTTTATTCACCGCAAAACAAATATCTGGCCTTGTTATGGTCAAATAGATTAGTTTACCAACTAACCTTTGGTACTGCTTGATGTCAGACCATATCTCCACGTTGCTCTCTTCTTGGTAACCTTCTTCAATAGGAGTCTTAGCCGGTTTACACCCAAGCTTCCCAGTTTCTTTTAGTAAGTCGATCACATACTTCCTTTGCGATATAAACATTCCCTTTTCCTCTCTGCTCATCTCAATTCCTAGGAAGTATTTGAGCTCTCCTAGGTCTTTTATATCAAACGTAGAGTTTAGATCCTCCTTAGTCCGTTTCATCTCCTCACAATCACTTCCCGTAACAATAATGTCATCCACGTAGATAAGCACCACAACTATCCCATTTTTGCTCCTTTTGGTAAAGAGAGAGTGATCCGCTTCAGATTTTACAAACCCTTTCTCCAACAGGCACCGGCTTAACCGTTGGTACCAAGCTCTAGGAGATTGTTTCAAGCCGTATATAGCCTTCTTTAATCTACACACTTGATCTGAACTTGCTCCATAACCTTGTGGAAGTTCCATAAACAGTTCTTCTTCTAAATCCCCTTGTAAGAAAGCGTTTCTCACATCCATTTGCCACAAATTCCATGACAGATTAATGGCAATGGATAGTAGAACCCTCACCGAGTGCAACTTTGCTACTGGAGCAAAAGTTTCAGTATAATCTTCTCCATATACTTGTGTATATCCTTTTGCCACTAGTCTAGCTTTATACCTCTCAATTTCACCATTGCTCTTGTATTTGATAGTATACACCCATCTACATCCCACAAGTTTCTTCCCACTAGGCAATTTTGTCAAGTCCCAAGTATTATTTCTCAACATAGATGCAATCTCTTCCCTCATGGCATCAACCCATAACTTGTCCATGCTTGCTTCCTCATAAGAATTAAGTACTTTTCTATCAATAGTGCTCAGAAATGCCTGATGATCAGCTGGAGTATTAGAAACCGAGTAGTATTCTTCAATAGGATATCTTATGGCTATCTTCTCTTCTTGTGCGGTGTTATGCTTAAGGGACAAGAAGGAGACGCTGTCGCCTATAGGATCAGGATCTAAGCCTGCCGTACGCCCAGTACATCCCTCTCTTGTCCCAAGCACAACATCAGTTCCCATGTGATCTTGATAAGCCATAGCCATCCCATTGTAATACACTCTAGTATTTTTCCAATTTTCAGGTCCGTGTCTTATCCTTTGGCTTCTTCTTAATTGAGGAGCTTGCACTTCTTCCACTTCTTCAGATTCTATCTCCCCCTCACCTCTTGTACTCTCCTCTTCTTCTACCAGTTCTGAGTCTAATGGTAAAGTATCCGAAACTATCGGAAGCTGCTCACTTTCTTCTACTTCTTCTTCACCCCTCTGCTCATTATCATCACTCTCCCAGCCATCTATGCTTTCCCAAATGCTTCTTAGAACTTGATCTCTATCTGCATTTGAGTCCATAATCTCATCTAAGTCTTCCCATTTCTTTTTTTCGAAGTAACCATACTCTTCCTCAAATTGCACCTCCCTTGACACATACATTCTATTAGTCTCCGGGTTAAGACATTTGTATCCTTTTTGAGTACTTGAGTATCCCACAAACACACACTTAATACTCTTTGGCTCTAACTTATTTCTTTGTGCCTCTGGAACAAGGACATAGCATCTACACCCAAAGACTCTCAAGTGACTGATACTCGGCTTCACACCATTCAAAACTTCAAATGGTGACTTGTAACTCAAGCTTTCAGTAGGTATGCGGTTGATTAAGTAAGCTGCCGCCATCACTGCATCTCCCCACAGATTCTTAGGAACTCCCCTATCAAACATCATGCTCCTAGCCACTTCTAACAAATGTCTATTCTTCCTCTCTGCTATCCCATTTTGTTGAGGTTGTTGAGAATATGGATGTGAAGGTGTGTGAACATGAAATAAAGCACCAATGAGTAGCTAAGATCAACTAAAACGAAACCAAACAAGAAGTGGAGAAGGAACTGAATTGGTTAGAAGCAGACCAGTTTTTTCTCACTCAGCACAAGTGGAGCCAGTTGCAAAGAGGAGTAGGTGGGAGCAGTTGGGAGAAGCATGGCTCGCCTATACTTGTGTAGAGGTGTTGGTGAGATATTTTTCACTCAATAATTCATGTAAATCGTGCATATATGTGTATGGGATTGTAAGGAAACATTACACACGAAAATATTGAAGTTCTTCTCTAAAAAACTTCTATTCATCATCTTCATTCTCTTCTCTTCTAATCTTCTTCCCTTTAAAATCACCTTCATATCCTCTAAAATCTACATGGTATCAGAGCACTTAAGGTCCTAAACAAGATCTTAAACTCGTTCATATCTCTCAATCATTTCAAATCACTCTGTTTTTTTTCTGTTTCGTGTGTACTATTCACCAAATATTTCAAGTCATGGAAAGCTCCAAGAATATGGTTCTACCAGTTATTCTCAAGGGGAATAACTATATTTTGTGGTCAAGGACCACAAAGACAGTCCTAAGAGGAAGAGGGCTGTGGGAGTATGTTGATAGCTTGGTGATAAATGCTGAAGAAGGAAGGGCTGAAGAGGGCAGTATGATGGAGAGGAAGCGGGAGCAAGAAGATGCTCAAGTCTTGGCTGCACTTCAAAGCTCCCTTGAGCCATCTATTCTGGCGGCCTATTCATACTGTGAGAACTCCAAGGAGCTGTGGGAGACGCTCAAGGGAGTTTATGGAGACATCTCAAACATTTCAAGGATCTTTGAGGTGAAGAAGGCATTGAATGACCTTCAGCAGAATGGGAAGGCGTTCAAGGACTTGTTTGGGGAGTTTAGAGGGTTGTGGGCAGAGCTGGAAATGCTTAGACCTACAACAAACGACCCAAAGGAGTTGAATGAGAGGAGAGAGCAAGATCAAGTGTTTGGTCTCTTACTCACACTTGATGACTCTTACAAGGGACTCATTCAGCATATCCTTCGATTTGACAAGCTTCCAACATTAAATGAAGTGTGTCAACAAATTCAGAAAGAGGAAGGTGCTAGAGAGTTGTTTAAACCCGCTAGTGAGATGGCGCATGTGGTGCAAAGAAATTTTGGGCATGGAGAAAGGAGAGCTGTTGAGTGTAGCCATTGTAGGATGAAAGGCCACACTAAGGAGAAGTGCTGGACACTTTACCCGCACTTGAAACCAGCCCGGCTAAGAGGAAATGGCCAGGGAAGCAGTCAAGGCTCTAGGAACTTTGCGGGTGTAACTAGCATGGAAGGAGACCAATTGGTGAGGAAGAGCGATTTAGAGGGCCTCATCAAGAGTATCTCAAAGCTAGCGGAATCTGGTAAGGGTTTCTTTACCTCTAAGGCTAAGAGAAACGTGATAATAGATTCTGGAGCAAGTCATAATATGATTTGTGATGCTAAGTTGCTGGAGAATGTAGAACCGCATAAGGGTAGTGTTAGGATAGCAAACGGGAAAGAAGTTCCAATAGAGGGTGTTGGGGACTTAGAGGTGTTTGGGAAGAGAACTAAAGCTCTATATATCTCAGAATTTACTTCAAATTTGCTATCAGTTCATAAGGCAACTAAGGACTTGAATTGTAAAGTTGTTTTTGGAGTTAATGGTGTTGAGTTTCAGGATAATGAAACCAAAGATACGATCGGATCAGGGGGTGTGAAAGATGGTCTGTACATATTGAATAAAAAGGATAAAGAGTTGAAAGCGCTTGCGGTCAGTTCGGTTGGATCAAGCCCTTTATGGCATTCTCGCCTTGGTCACCCAAGTCACAAGGTGCTCAGCATGGTCTTGCCCAACCATTCAGTACCCAAGGAGGCGTGTGAAGCATGTATTTTGGGGAAGCATTGTAGGAAAGTGTTTCCAGAATCTACTACTATGTATAAGAAGCCTTTTGAGTTAATACACTCTGATGTATGGTCTGCTCCGTGTACTTCAAGAGATCAATATAAGTACTTTGTTTCCTTCATCGATCAAAAATCAAAGTATACATGGGTAACATTGATGCGCTCTAAGGATCAAGTGCTTGAATCATTTCAGAACTTCTATAACTATGTGCTCAATCAGTATGATACCAAGATTAAGATACTAAGAAGTGATAATGGCGGAGAATACATGAGCATACAGTTTAGGGAGTTTGTGAATGAGAAAGGGATAGTACATCAGACAACTTGCGCCTATACACCTCAACAAAATGGGATAGCAGAGAGGAAGAATAGACATTTGTTAGAAGTGGCTAGGAGCATGATGTTTGATAGGGGAGTTCCTAAGAATCTGTGGGGAGATGCAGTGATGGCGGCAGCTTACTTAATCAACCGCATACCCACTGAAAGCTTGAGTTACAAGTCACCATTTGAAGTTTTGAATGGTGTGAAGCCGAGTATCAGTCACTTGAGAGTCTTTGGGTGTAGATGCTATGTCCTTGTTCCAGAGGCACAAAGAAATAAGTTGGAGCCAAAGAGTATTAAGTGTGTGTTTGTGGGATACTCAAGTACTCAAAAAGGATACAAGTGTCTTAACCCGGAGACTAATAGAATGTATGTGTCAAGGGAGGTGCAATTTGAGGAAGAGTATGGTTACTTCGAAAAAACGAAATGGGAAGACTTAGATGAGATTATGGACTCAAATGCAGAAAGAGATCAAGTTCTAAGAAGCATTTGGGAAAGCATAGATGGCCAGGAGAGTGATGATAAGGAGCAGAGGGGTGAAGAAGAAGTAGAAGAAAGTGAGCAGCTTCCGATAGTTCCGGATACTTTACCATTAGACTCAGAACTGGTAGAAGAAGAGGAGAGTACAAGAGGTGAGGGGGAGATAGAATCTGAAGAAGTGGAAGAAGTGCAAGCTCCTCAGTTAAGAAGAAGCCAAAGGATAAGACACGGACCTGAAAATTGGAAAAATACTAGAGTGTATTACAATGGGATGGCTATGGCTTATCAAGATCACATGGGAACTGATGTTGTGCTTGGGACAAGAGAGGGATGTACTGGGCGTACGGCAGGCTTAGATCCTGATCCTATAGGCGACAGCGTCTCCTTCTTGTCCCTTAAGCATAACACCGCACAAGAAGAGAAGATAGCCATAAGATATCCTATTGAAGAATACTGTTGAGAACATGGATGTGAAAGTCTGTGCACGTGAAAGGAGAGGGGACAATATCAAAGGGAAAGAGTTAGCATGTATAGCAAGTGTGCTGGAATATGGTGAAAGCTCAGGAGTAAAAAGAGAAGGTATACCATGCATTGCACATGAAATAAAGCACCAATGAGTAGCTAAGATCAACTAAAATGAGACCAAACAAGAAGTGGAGAAGGAACTGAATTGGTTAGAAGCAGACTAGTTTTTTCTCACTCAGCACAAGTGGAGCAAGTTGCAAAGAGGAGTAGGTGGGAGCAGTTGGGAGAAGCATGGCTCGCCTATACTTGTGTAGAGGTGTTGGTGAGATATTTTTCACTCAATAATTCATGTAAATCGTGCATATATGTGTATGGGATTGTAAGGAAACATTACACACGAAATTATAAACTTCTATTCATCATCTTCATCACTCCTATCTTCTAATCTTCCTCCCTTAAAATCATCTTCATATCCTCTAAAATCTACATGGTATCAGAGCACTTAAGGTCCTAAACAAGATCTTAAACTCATTCATATCTCTCAAACATTTCAAATCACTCTGTTTTTTTTCTGGTTCGTGTGTACTATTCACCAAAAATTTCAAGTCATGGAAAGCTCCAAGAATATGGTTCTACCAGTTATTCTCAAGGGGAATAACTATATTTTGTGGTCAAGGACCACAAAGACAGTCCTAAGAGGAAGAGGGCTGTGGGAGTATGTTGATAGCTTAGTGGGAAATGCTGAAGAAGGAAGGGCTGAAGAGGGCAGTATGATGGAGAGGAAGCGGGAGCAAGAAGATGCTCAAGTCTTGGCTGCACTTCAAAGCTCCCTTGAGCCATCTATTCTGGCGGCCTATTCATACTGTGAGAACTCCAAGGAGCTGTGGGAGACGCTCAAGGGAGTTTATGGAGACATCTCAAACATTTCAAGGATCTTTGAGGTGAAGAAGGCATTGAATGACCTTCAGCAGAATGGGAAGGCGTTCAAGGACTTGTTTGGGGAGTTTAGAGGGTTGTGGGCAGAGCTGGAAATGCTTAGACCTACAACAAACGACCCAAAGGAGTTGAATGAGAGGAGAGAGCAAGATCAAGTGTTTGGTCTCTTACTCACACTTGATGACTCTTACAAGGGACTCATTCAGCATATCCTTCGATTTGACAAGCTTCCAACATTAAATGAAGTGTGTCAACAAGTTCAGAAAGAGGAAGGTGCTAGAGTGTTGTTTAAACCCGCTAGTGAGATGGCGCATGTGGTGCAAAGAAGTTTTGGGCATGGAGAAAGGAGAGCTGTTGAGTGTAGCCATTGTAGGATGAAAGGGCACACTAAGGAGAAGTGCTGGACACTTTACCCGCACTTGAAACCAGCCCGGCTAAGAGGAAATGGCCAGGGAAGTAGTCAAGGCTCTAGGAACTTTGCGGGTGTAACTAGCATGGAAGGAGACCAATTGGTGAGGAAGAGCGATTTGGAGGGCCTCATCAAGAGTATCTCAAAGCTAGCGGAATCTGGTAAGGGTTTCTTTACCTCTAAGGCTAAGAGAAACGTGATAATAGATTCTGGAGCAAGTCATAATATGATTTGTGATGCTAAGTTGCTGGAGAATGTAGAACCGCATAAGGGTAGTGTTAGGATAGCAAACGGGAAAGAAGTCCCAATAGAGGGGGTTGGGGACTTAGAGGTGTTTGGGAAGAGAACTAAAGCCCTATATATCCCAGAATTTACTTCGAATTTGCTATCGGTTCATAAGGCAACTAAGGACTTAAATTGTAAAGTTGTTTTTGGAGTTAATGGTGTTGAGTTTCAGGATAATGAAACCAAAGATGCGATCGGATCAGGGGGTGTGAAAGATGGTCTGTACATATTGAATAAAAAGGATAAAGAGTTGAAAGCGCTTGCGGTCAGTTCGGTTGGATCAAGCCCTTTATGGCATTCTCGCCTTGGTCACCCAAGTCACAAGGTGCTCAGCATGGTCTTGCCCAACCATTCAGTACCCAAGGAGGCGTGTGAAGCATGTATTTTGGGGAAGCATTGTAGGAAAGTGTTTCCAGAATCTACCACTATGTATAAGAAGTCTTTTGAGTTAATACACTCTGATGTATGGTCTGCTCCGTGTACTTCAAGAGATCAATATAAGTACTTTGTTTCCTTCATCGATCAAAAATCAAAGTATACATGGGTAACATTGATGCGCTCTAAGGATCAAGTGCTTGAATCATTTCAGAACTTCTATAACTATGTGCTCAATCAGTATGATACCAAGATTAAGATACTAAGAAGTGATAATGGCGGAGAATACATGAGCATACAGTTTAGGGAGTTTGTGAATGAGAAAGGGATAGTACATCAGACAACTTGCGCCTATACACCTCAACAAAATGGGATAGCAGAGAGGAAGAATAGACATTTGTTAGAAGTGGCTAGGAGCATGATGTTTGATAGGGGAGTTCCTAAGAATCTGTGGGGAGATGCAGTGATGGCGGCAGCTTACTTAATCAACCGCATACCCACTGAAAGCTTGAGTTACAAGTCACCATTTGAAGTTTTGAATGGTGTGAAGCCGAGTATCAGTCACTTGAGAGTCTTTGGGTGTAGATGCTATGTCCTTGTTCCAGAGGCACAAAGAAATAAGTTAGAGCCAAAGAGTATTAAGTGTGTGTTTGTGGGATACTCAAGTACTCAAAAAGGATACAAATGTCTTAACCCGGAGACTAATAGAATGTATGTGTCAAGGGAGGTGCAATTTGAGGAAGAATATGGTTACTTCGAAAAAAAGAAATGGGAAGACTTAGATGAGATTATGGACTCAAATGCAGATAGAGATCAAGTTCTAAGAAGCATTTGGGAAAGCATAGATGGCCGGGAGAGTGATGATAATGAACAGAGGGGTGAAGAAGAAGTAGAAGAAAGTGAGCAGCTTCCGATAGTTCTGGATACTTTACCATTAGACTCAGAACTGGTAGAAGAAGAGGAGAGTACAAGAGGTGAGGGGGAGATAGAATCTGAAGAAGTTGAAGAAGTGCAAGCTCCTCAATTAAGAAGAAGCCAAAGGATAAGACACGGACCTGAAAATTGGAAAAATACTAGAGTGTATTACAATGGGATGGCTATGGCTTATCAAGATCACATGGGAACTGATGTTGTGCTTAGGACAAGAGAGGGATGTACTGGGCGTACGGCAGGCTTAGATCCTGATCCTATAGGCGACAGCGTCTCCTTCTTGTCCCTTAAGCATAACACCGCACAAGAAGAGAAGATAGCCATAAGATATCCTATTGAAGAATACTACTCGGTTTCTAATACTCCAGCTGATCATCAGGCATTTCTGAGCACTATTGATAGAAAAGTACCTAATTCTTATGAGGAAGCAAGCATGGACAAGTTATGGGTTGATGCCATGAGGGAAGAGATTGCATCTATGTTGAGAAATAATACTTGGGACTTGACAAAATTGCCTAGTGGGAAGAAACTTGTGGGATGTAGATGGGTGTATACTATCAAATACAAGAGCAATGGTGAAATTGAGAGGTATAAAGCTAGACTAGTGGCAAAAGGATATACACAAGTATATGGAGAAGATTATACTGAAACTTTTGCTCCAGTAGCGAAGTTGCACTCGGTGAGGGTTCTACTATCCATTGCCATTAATCTGTCATGGAATTTGTGGCAAATGGATGTGAGAAACGCTTTCTTACAAGGGGATTTAGAAGAAGAAGTGTTTATGGAACTTCCACAAGGTTATGGAGCAAGTTCAGATCAAGTGTGTAGATTAAAGAAGGCTATATACGGCTTGAAACAATCTCCTAGAGCTTGGTACCAACGGTTAAGCCGGTGCCTGTTGGAGAAAGGGTTTGTAAAATCTGAAGCGGATCACTCTCTCTTTACCAAAAGGAGCAAAAATGGGATAGTTGTGGTGCTTATCTACGTGGATGACATTATTGTTACGGGAAGTGATTGTGAGGAGATGAAACGGACTAAGGAGGATCTAAACTCTACGTTTGATATAAAAGACCTAGGAGAGCTCAAATACTTCCTAGGAATTGAGATGAGCAGAGAGGAAAAGGGAATGTTTATATCGCAAAGGAAGTATGTGATCGACTTACTAAAAGAAACTGGGAAGCTTGGGTGTAAACCGGCTAAGACTCCTATTGAAGAAGGTTACCAAGAAGAGAGCAATGTGGAGATATGGTCTGACATCAAGCAGTACCAAAGGTTAGTTGGTAAACTAATCTATTTGACCATAACAAGGCCAGATATTTGTTTTGCGGTGAATAAAGTAAGTCAACACATGCAAGCGCCAACAACACACCATTGGGGAATGATTGAAAGGATCTTGAGATATCTAAAAGGAAACCCAGGAAGAGGTATTTGGCTAGAGTGTCATGGAAGAGCAGATGTAGAAGCGTTTTGTGATGCGGATTGGGCTGGGGATAGACAAGATAGAAAGTCTACAACCGGTTATTGTACATTCGTAGGTGGGAATCTTGTCACCTGGAGAAGCAAAAAACAAAAGGTAATCTCTCTATCTAGTGCTGAAGCTGAGTATAGAGCAATGAGAGAAGCCACAAAAGAAATGATATGGCTGAAGGCGCTTCTACATGACTTGGGAGTTCAAGAAGACAAACCAATGACATTGTATTGTGATAACCAAGCAGCAATACACATAGCTTCAAACCCGGTGTTTCATGAAAGGACAAAACACATTGAGGTGGATTGTCATTTCATCCGAGACAAGATTCAGGAGGGAGTTGTGGTTCCCAAGTTTGTGAAGAGTGGAGAACAAATGGCGGATATATTTACAAAGGCTACTTCTTCACGCATCTGTGAATACATCCATGGCAAGATCGGCTTAATGGACCCCTACCAGCCTATCTTGAGGGGGAGTGTTGAGAACATGGATGTGAAAGTCTGTGCACGTGAAAGGAGAGGGGACAATATCAAAGGGAAAGAGTTAGCATGTATAGCAAGTGTGCTGGAATATGGTGAAAGCTCAGGAGTAAAAAGAGAAGGTATACCATGCATTGCACATGAAATAAAGCACCAATGAGTAGCTAAGATCAACTAAAATGAGACCAAACAAGAAGTGGAGAAGGAACTGAATTGGTTAGAAGCAGACTAGTTTTTTCTCACTCAGCACAAGTGGAGCAAGTTGCAAAGAGGAGTAGGTGGGAGCAGTTGGGAGAAGCATGGCTCGCCTATACTTGTGTAGAGGTGTTGGTGAGATATTTTTCACTCAATAATTCATGTAAATCGTGCATATATGTGTATGGGATTGTAAGGAAACATTACACACGAAATTATAAACTTCTATTCATCATCTTCATCACTCCTATCTTCTAATCTTCCTCCCTTAAAATCATCTTCATATCCTCTAAAATCTACAAATACTACTCGGTTTCTAATACTCCAGCTGATCATCAGGCATTTCTGAGCACTATTGATAGAAAAGTACCTAATTCTTATGAGGAAGCAAGCATGGACAAGTTATGGGTTGATGCCATGAGGGAAGAGATTGCATCTATGTTGAGAAATAATACTTGGGACTTGACAAAATTGCCCAGCGGGAAGAAACTTGTGGGATGTAGATGGGTGTATACTATCAAATACAAGAGCAATGGTGAAATTGAGAGGTATAAAGCTAGACTAGTGGCAAAAGGATATACACAAGTATATGGAGAAGATTATACTGAAACTTTTGCTCCAGTAGCGAAGTTGCACTCGGTGAGGGTTCTACTATCCATTGCCATTAATCTGTCATGGAATTTGTGGCAAATGGATGTGAGAAACGCTTTCTTACAAGGGGATTTAGAAGAAGAAGTGTTTATGGAACTTCCACAAGGTTATGGAGCAAGTTCAGATCAAGTGTGTAGATTAAAGAAGGCTATATATGGCTTGAAACAATCTCCTAGAGCTTGGTACCAACGGTTAAGCCGGTGCCTGTTGGAGAAAGGGTTTGTAAAATCTGAAGCGGATCACTCTCTCTTTACCAAAAGGAGCAAAAATGGGATAGTTGTGGTGCTTATCTACGTCGATGACATTATTGTTACGGGAAGTGATTGTGAGGAGATGAAACGGACTAAGGAGGATCTAAACTCTACGTTTGATATAAAAGACCTAGGAGAGCTCAAATACTTCCTAGGAATTGAGATGAGCAGAGAGGAAAAGGGAATGTTTATATCGCAAAGGAAGTATGTGATTGACTTACTAAAAGAAACTGGGAAGCTTGGGTGTAAACCGGCTAAGACTCCTATTGAAGAAGGTTACCAAGAAGAGAGCAACGTGGAGATATGGTCTGACATCAAGCAGTACCAAAGGTTAGTTGGTAAACTAATCTATTTGACCATAACAAGGCCAGATATTTGTTTTGCGGTGAATAAAGTAAGTCAACACATGCAAGCTCCAACAACACACCATTGGGGAATGATTGAAAGGATCTTGAGATATCTAAAAGGGAACCCAGGAAGAGGTATTTGGCTAGAGTGTCATGGAAGAGCAGATGTAGAAGCGTTTTGTGATGCGGATTGGGCTGGGGATAGACAAGATAGGAAGTCTACGACCGGTTATTGTACATTCGTAGGCGGGAATCTTGTCACCTGGAGAAGCAAAAAACAAAAGGTAATCTCTCTATCTAGTGCTGAAGCTGAGTATAGAGCAATGAGAGAAGCCACAAAAGAAATGATATGGCTGAAGGCGCTTCTACATGACTTGGGAGTTCAAGAAGACAAACCAATGACATTGTATTGTGATAACCAGGCGGCAATACACATAGCTTCAAACCCGGTGTTTCATGAAAGGACAAAACACATTGAGGTGGATTGTCATTTCATCCGAGACAAAATTCAGGAGGGAGTTGTGGTTCCCAAGTTTGTGAAAAGTAGAGAACAAATGGCAAATATATTTACCAAGCCTACTTCTTCACGCATATGTGAATACATCCATGGCAAGATCGGCTTAAAGAACCCCTACCAGCCTATCTTGAGGGGGAGTGTTGAGAATATGGATGTGAAGGTGTGTGAACATGAAATAAAGCACCAATGAGTAGCTAAGATCAACTAAAACGAAACCAAACAAGAAGTGGAGAAGGAACTGAATTGGTTAGAAGCAGACCAGTTTTTTCTCACTCAGCACAAGTGGAGCCAGTTGCAAAGAGGAGTAGGTGGGAGCAGTTGGGAGAAGCATGGCTCGCCTATACTTGTGTAGAGGTGTTGGTGAGATATTTTTCACTCAATAATTCATGTAAATCGTGCATATATGTGTATGGGATTGTAAGGAAACATTACACACGAAAATATTGAAGTTCTTCTCTAAAAAACTTCTATTCATCATCTTCATTCTCTTCTCTTCTAATCTTCTTCCCTTTAAAATCACCTTCATATCCTCTAAAATCTACAGAGGTGTATAGGCGCAAGTTGTCTGATGTACTATCCCTTTCTCATTCACAAACTCCCTAAACTGTATGCTCATGTATTCTCCGCCATTATCACTTCTTAGTATCTTAATCTTGGTATCATACTGATTGAGCACATAGTTATAGAAGTTCTGAAATGATTCAAGCACTTGATCCTTAGAGCGCATCAATGTTACCCATGTATACTTTGATTTTTGATCGATGAAGGAAACAAAGTACTTATATTGATCTCTTGAAGTACACGGAGCAGACCATACATCAGAGTGTATTAACTCAAAAGACTTCTTATACATAGTAGTAGATTCTGGAAACACTTTCCTACAATGCTTCCCCAAAATACATGCTTCACACGCCTCCTTGGGTACTGAATGGTTGGGCAAGACCATGCTGAGCACCTTGTGACTTGGGTGACCAAGGCGAGAATGCCATAAAGGGCTTGATCCAACCGAACTGACCGCAAGCGCTTTCAACTCTTTATCCTTTTTATTCAATATGTACAGACCATCTTTCACACCCCCTGATCCGATCGCATCTTTGGTTTCATTATCCTGAAACTCAACAACATTAACTCCAAAAACAACTTTACAATTCAAGTCCTTAGTTGCCTTATGAACCGATAGCAAATTCGAAGTAAATTCTGGGATATATAGGGCTTTAGTTCTCTTCCCAAACACCTCTAAGTCCCCAACACCCTCTATTGGAACTTCTTTCCCGTTTGCTATCCTAACACTACCCTTATGCGGTTCTACATTCTTCAGCAACTTAGCATCACAAATCATATTATGACTTGCTCCAGAATCTATTATCACGTTTCTCTTAGCCTTAGAGGTAAAGAAACCCTTACCAGATTCCGCTAGCTTTGAGATACTCTTGATGAGGCCCTCCAAATCGCTCTTCCTCACCAATTGGTCTCCTTCCATGCTAGTTACACCCGCAAAGTTCCTAGAGCCTTGACTGCTTCCCTGGCCATTTCCTCTTAGCCGGGCTGGTTTCAAGTGCGGGTAAAGTGTCCAGCACTTCTCCTTAGTGTGCCCTTTCATCCTACAATGGCTACACTCAACAGCTCTCCTTTCTCCAAAACTTCTTTGCACCACATGCGCCATCTCACTAGCGGGTTTAAACAACACTCTAGCACCTTCCTCTTTCTGAACTTGTTGACACACTTCATTTAATGTTGGAAGCTTGTCAAATCGAAGGATATGCTGAATGAGTCCCTTGTAAGAGTCATCAAGTGTGAGTAAGAGACCAAACACTTGATCTTGCTCTCTCCTCTCATTCAACTCCTTTGGGTCGTTTGTTGTAGGTCTAAGCATTTCCAGCTCTGCCCACAACCCTCTAAACTCCCCAAACAAGTCCTTGAACGCCTTCCCATTCTGCTGAAGGTCATTCAATGCCTTCTTCACCTCAAAGATCCTTGAAATGTTTGAGATGTCTCCATAAACTCCCTTGAGCGTCTCCCACAGCTCCTTGGAGTTCTCACAGTATGAATAGGCCGCCAGAATAGATGGCTCAAGGGAGCTTTGAAGTGCAGCCAAGACTTGAGCATCTTCTTGCTCCCGCTTCCTCTCCATCATACTGCCCTCTTCAGCCCTTCCTTCTTCAGCATTTCCCACCAAGCTATCAACATACTCCCACAGCCCTCTTCCTCTTAGGACTGTCTTTGTGGTCCTTGACCACAAAATATAGTTATTCCCCTTGAGAATAACTGGTAGAACCATATTCTTGGAGCTTTCCATGACTTTAAATTTTTGGTGAATAGTACACACGAAACAGAAAAAAAACAGAGTGATTTGAAATGTTTGAGAGATATGAATGAGTTTAAGATCTTGTTTAGGACCTTAAGTGCTCTGATACCATGTAGATTTTAGAGGATATGAAGATGATTTTAAGGGAGGAAGATTAGAAGATAGGAGTGATGAAGATGATGAATAGAAGTTTATAATTTCGTGTGTAATGTTTCCTTACAATCCCATACACATATATGCACGATTTACATGAATTATTGAGTGAAAAATATCTCACCAACACCTCTACACAAGTATAGGCGAGCCATGCTTCTCCCAACTGCTCCCACCTACTCCTCTTTGCAACTTGCTCCACTTGTGCTGAGTGAGAAAAAACTGGTCTGCTTCTAACCAATTCAGTTCCTTCTCCACTTCTTGTTTGGTCTCATTTTAGTTGATCTTAGCTACTCATTGGTGCTTTATTTCATGTGCAATGCATGGTATACCTTCTCTTTTTACTCCTGAGCTTTCACCATATTCCAACACACTTGCTATACATGCTAACTCTTTCCCTTTGATATTGTCCCCTCTCCTTTCACGTGCACAGACCTTCACATCCATATTCTCAACAGTAGTTGCTCCCTTTGAAGACAACTGGCAGTACCACTTGTTTCTGCATCTCCATAGGCTTTTTCCAACAAGCAGCTTGAGAATATGAAGAGAAAAAAGGAAAAAAAAAATCTGAGAGAGAGATTTTTAGATGAGAAAGAAACAGTTTAGAAGATTTTCAAGGATCTCTAAACATGCTCTGATACCATGTTGATTTTAAGGAGAATAAACAAGAATCAGAGATTATCAAGAGCTGATGAGATTGAAGAAGGTTGAAAGAGATTTCTGGAAAATTATTTCTTGTTATTATCACTCTAGAGCTCGGTTTTCATATGTATACATGTAAGAGAAAGGATTTAAAAACAAGACACATAAATTTACAATGGATAAAAGACTAACACCCTTGACTTCCTAAAATGGTTAAACATGCTAGAATCAAGGCCTGAGCGTCTTTCTTCTTTGGGGGAGGAGTATGGAGTGTTGAATTTGCGGAATAGAAGATTAGAGAGTTTGAGAGTGCTTGAAAGAGAAACAATAGAATGAGAGATAAAGAGAAGTTTCCATTAGAATTGAGTGAGTGTTACAAAGGGTGTACAACATGTATATATAGAGGATAGCCACGAAATTAGGAGGTGAAGAAGGGTTTCACAACATTCAATTTCCCTCCAATCTCTTATTTGAAATTCAAACACATCTCCTTCCTTTTCACACTTCCCGAGACACCCACTTGTGCACCCAAAGTCTTCACCCTTCTAGAAGACTTCTTAATGGGCTTGCATATGTTGAATAAGGCCTCTTCTCTTCTTTGGGTCTTAAGCTAATGTATTCTCTCATTATTCAACACTCCCCCTCAAGCTTAACCGTAGAGAAACCAAAGGTTAAGCTTGGAACCATGATGACCCACCTCATTAAAAACCTTAGTATGGAAAACCTCATGGGACAAAACCATACTAAGGGAAAAAGAGTGTGGACTCCATGGCTAAGGAAATCACGGCCGAGACATATCTATGAGTCCAAGCTTTGAATGGATGAACTCACACACTTTTAAACTCGCTGCCTTGGTAAAAATGTCTGCCAATTGTTCTGAACTCCTTGTAAAGCATGGAAGAATGACCCTTTTCTCCACCATCTCTCGCACCTTGTGACAATCCACTTCAATATGCTTTGTCCTCTCATGGAACACTGAGTTGGACGCAATATGAATAGCAGCTTGGTTGTCACAATGCATTGTGATTGGATCTGCCGATTCAATGCCCAAATCCTTGAGAAGAGCTTTCAGCCATGTTAGCTCATTTGTGAGCTTCCTCATTGCTCTATACTCAGCTTCAGCACTTGAACATGACACAACCTTTTGTTTCTTGCTCTTCCAAGTGACCAGGGTACCTCCAATGAATGTGCAATACCCAGTGGTGGATCTTCTATCCGTTTTGTCTCCAGCCCAGTCAGCATCACAATAACCCACAATTTCTGTGCTTTTGTTGCAACCCATCCAAATGCCTTGACCTGGAGCTCCTTTGAGATATTTGAGGATCCGATCCACCATGTTCCAATGATGCACTTTTGGAGCTTGCATATGTTGGCTCACCTGGTTCACAGCAAAACACAAATCAGGACGAGTTATGGTAAGATAAATCAACTTACCAACCATTCTCCGATATTGCTTGACATCTTCAAAAGGTTTATCTTCAAGCTCCCCCTCTCGTATGACTTTGTATCCTTCTTCTAAGGGAGTCTTTGCTGGTTTGGCTCCTAGCTTTCCTGCCCCAGCCAATAGATCAAGAGTGTACTTCCTTTGGGATAAGAAGAGTCCTTCATTGGACCTATAGACTTCAATCCCTAGAAAATATTTCAACTCTCCAAGATCTTTAATATCAAATACAGATTTTAAATATGCTTTTGTATCTTTAATACCTACCTTGTCATTCCCAGAGATGATAATATCATCCACATAAATGATAATGACTACAATACCTTCTTGGCTTTGCAAGGTGAAAAGTGTATGATCTGCCTCAGACTTCTTGAAGCCTTTACTCTTGAGTGTTGTACTCAACTTGTGGTACCATGCTCGAGGAGATTGCTTCAGTCCATAGATTGCTTTCTTGAGTCTCAACACCTTTCCTGGTGCAATTGAGTCCTCCAAGCCTGGTGGTGGAGTCATGTAGACTTCATCCTCTAGTTCCCTTTGCAAGAATGCATTCTTGACGTCCATCTGCCAAAGATCCCATTTCAAGTTAGTAGCTAAGGATAAAATAACTCTTACCGTATGAAGTTTTGCCACAGGTGCAAATGTGTCAAGGTAGTCCTCTCCATAGGTTTGAGTGAATCCTCTAGCCACCAGCCTAGCCTTGTAACGCTCTATTTCTCCATCACTTCTATACTTGATAGTGAAGATCCATCTAGAGCTTACGGCCTTCTTCCCTTTTGGTAGTTCAGTTTCATCCCAAGTGTGGTTGATTTCCATAGCTTTCTTTTCTTCACCAATAGCATCTCTCCATACTTTAAGCTCCTTGGCTTCTTCATAGGTTGTTGGAATCTCAGCTTCATCTAACTTGCCCATGTAGGCTTGATGTTCCAATGGGAAATGAGCTAGAGTGCAAACAGCTTGAATGGGATGAGCAACTGCCTTGTTGTTGTAGTACACTCGGGTTTGCTTCCAATGTTCTGGTCCAAACCTTTGTCTTGTACTTCTCCTTAAACCCCCTTCTTGATATTGAACTTGAGGTTCTGGCCCTTCAAAGTCAGAATCTGAGGTTTGAGCTTCTTCTTGACTTTCCGGACTCTCTTCACTTTGATCATGAACCGCTTCATTGCGAACTTCTGATTCATTTTGATCATAAATTGTTGAGTCTTGTTGAGCCACTACTGGATCCTCTTGTTTATTGCCTCCCTCAGGATCAAAGGGTATAGTTTCTTCATTAGATTGAGATGTGCTTGTACTAGCTTCTGGCTGATGTAATCCAAGGTTCTCCAAGATTTTTCTCAAATTGCTAGCTCGGTCTGATGATGAGGATGATAGATTCTCCAATTCTTTCCAGTTCTTCTCATCATAGAACCCTTTCGTTTCAACAAACTTCACGTCCCTTGAGACTAGAACCTTCCTTGTTTCCGGAACAAAGCATTTGTAACCTTTTTGTGTTGTGGAGTATCCAATGAACATGCTCTTCACACTTTTAGCTTCCAACTTGTTTCTTTGTTCTCCTGGGATTAATACAAAACAAACACACCCAAACACACGTAAGTGGTTAATGGCGGGTTTAGAGTTGTTTAATACCTCAAATGGAGAGTGATCATCCAAAATTTTTGTTGGCATTCGGTTGATCAAATAGCATGCTGAAACCACAGCATCTCCCCAAAATCTCTTGGGAACACTTGTGTGGAACATCATAGACCGGACCACTTCCATTAAGTGCCTATTCTTTCTTTCCGCAACTCCATTTTGCTGAGGAGTGTATGGGCAGCTGGTTTGATGGACTATCCCATGGTTTGCTAAGTGTTGTTTGAAGGCATGGCTTGTGTACTCTCCACCATTATCTGATCTAAAAATTTTAATCTTGGCATTATAATGGTTAGTCACATATGCTTGAAAATTTCTAAATGCTTCTAGAACTCTATCTTTGGATGGAAGAAGTGTTAGCCATGTATATTTTGATTTTTCATCTATAAAGGTGACAAAGTATTTATGATGTTCTCTAGATTCACATGGTGAGGTCCAAACATCAGAATGAATTAAATCAAAACACTTTTCATAGATAGTTGGAGACTTGGAAAACACAGATTTACAATGTTTGCCAAGTATACAAGCTTCACATTCATCATTTTTGAAAGAAATCCTAGGCAACAATAGTTCTAATGCTCTAGAGTGCGGATGACCTAGCCTTGCATGCCAAATTGAACTACTAACATTAGAAACATTCAGACTAAAACTACAAAATAAATTGGAGTCCGGCTTGTTATTTTCAAGAACATACAGCTCCTCCTTTGCTACTCCTTTTCCGAGTAGTTTCATGGTCTCAATATCCTGAAAGTGTACATCATTAGGACCAAATATAGCATAACAATTCAAATCAGATGTAACTTTCTTTACGGATAACAAATTTGAAGTAAACTTAGGCATGTAGAAAGCATTTGAATCTTTTCCAAATAACCTAAGATTTCCTACTCCATCAATTGGAATACTATCTCCATTTGCTATAATGACATTACCTACAGCCGGTTTTATGTTATTCATTAGATGTGCATCACTTATCATATGATGTGATGCACCAGAATCTACAATCAAAGGCTTTGAAATGTTTTGAGCATGAAGAGAGTTTCCAGAAACCATACCAGACCTACCAGCCTCTTTCAAGGCTTTGATGAGAGCTTCCAAATCTGATTTCCTCACAAATTCAGATTCTTGTTGATATGGCACCAAAGCTCTCATTTCTCCTTCTTCAGCCCTCTTGGATGTCCCAGCCTGATTCCCAGCCACTTCTTGGGAGACATTAGCTCTTGGTTCCTTCCACCAGCTTGGTTTTAGATGAGGATGGAGCTTCCAGCATTTTTCCTTTGTGTGCCCCTCTTTTTTGCAATGCTCACAAATTGCATTTGATCCCACTTTCTTGTTCTGGTTTGATCCCAACGGTTTGTAAAATCCTTTGTTGGCGTCTCCCAGCTCTACTTTGTTAGCCATAACCAGCTCGCCCTTTCCCCCAAATAGACCATGAGATCCTTGCTCCTTTTGTATCTTGGAGCACACTTCATCTAGGCTGGGGAGATTGTCTGCCCTAAGGAGGTGCTTAATGAGATCCTTGTAAGTTGGATTTAAGGTCAATAGCAGACCAAAGACCTTGTCTTGTTCGCGCCTCTCATTTAACACCAAAGGATCAATCGTGCTTGGCCTTAACATTTCTAGTTCAGCCCACAATGATCTGAATTTGCCAAAGTGCTTTGTAAACTCCAAATCTTCTTGGCTTAGATCATTGATAGCCTTCTTGAGTTCATAGATTCTGCTCAAGTTTGAAGTATTCCCATACACGGTTTGAAGAGTATCCCACAATTCCTTTGCATTTTCACAGTAGGAGTAGGCTTCAAGGATGGATGCTTCAAGAGAGTTCTGGATGATTCCGAGCACCATTTGGTCCTCTTGGAACCACTTATCTTCATAATTACCGATGGCTTCTTCTCCATCTTTTGGATCTTGGCCTTTCAAGACATGGCTCCAAAGCCCACGACCACATAGGGCTGTTCTTATCATTCTTGACCACAGCAAATAGTTGACACCCTTCAAGATGACTGGAATAACAATTGGTTTAGAATTTTCCATGGTGTTTCAAGATTTATTCACCGGATAATTCTATTAACCAGAGGATTAAGAGATTTTCTCAAGAAAATATTAGAGAAGCTTCAAGAAATACACTTTTCCAGCCTTTTCACAACTCAAGAGTCAATGACTTTGAGGACTAAGTCTCAGAGTGAAAAAGGATTGACAAAGAGTATTCCCAGAATTTTAGAGTGAAAAAGAAAATTTTAGAGAACCTTCAAGAAATACACTTTTTCAGCCTTTTCACAACTCAAGAGTCAATGACTTTGAGGACTAAGTCTCAGAGTGAAAAAGGATTGACAAAGAGTATTCCCAGAATTTTAAAGGAAGAGATTTGAAAATGGGATAACAAGAGCTTGATTTAGTTAAGAACCTTGCTCTGATACCATGTTGAATTTGCGGAATAGAAGATTAGAGAGTTTGAGAGTGCTTGAAAGAGAAACAATAGAATGAGAGATAAAGAGAAGTTTCCATTAGAATTGAGTGAGTGTTACAAAGGGTGTACAACATGTATATATAGAGGATAGCCACGAAATTAGGAGGTGAAGAAGGGTTTCACAACATTCAATTTCCCTCCAATCTCTTATTTGAAATTCAAACACATCTCCTTCCTTTTCACACTTCCCGAGACACCCACTTGTGCACCCAAAGTCTTCACCCTTCTAGAAGACTTCTTAATGGGCTTGCATATGTTGAATAAGGCCTCTTCTCTTCTTTGGGTCTTAAGCTAATGTATTCTCTCATTATTCAACATGGAGCTCGCCTTTACCCAATGGCTCCTCATTTGCTTTTTCTTGGGTTTTCAACCCTCTGATCTGCTTAGGATTCAACCGAGAATCCTTCCTTCTAGTTACATCCCAATGTCTAGTTTTGCCACTCATTAAATCATCAACTCCACTCTTCTCCTTACTTGTTGCACACAGCACTTCTCCCTTAGTCTTAGAGCATTCGCCAAGTTCCCAGATACTTGTTATGCACTCCAGCTCCTTCCCTTTGTTATTATGTGAACTCGCATTGCTACTTCCCATGTATGCCTTCTCATCCATATTCTCAACAAATCTTGTCACTTGGAGGAGTAAAAAACAGAAGGTAATTGCATTGTCAAGTGCTGAAGCTGAGTATAGAGCAATGAAGGAAGTCACAAAGGAGATGATATGGCTGAAGGCTCTTCTCAAGGATTTGGGTATTCAAGAAACCAAACCAATGACCCTTTATTGCGATAACCAAGCCGCAATACACATAGCTTCAAATCCAGTGTTTCATGAGAGAACGAAACACATTGAAGTGGATTGTCACTTCATCCGGGGCAAGATTCAAGATGGGCTAATAATCCCTAAGTTTGTGAAGAGTGGAGACCAGGTGGCAGACATCTTCACAAAGGCTACTTCCCTAAATATATGTGAGTACATCCATGACAAGATAGGCTTAAAGGATCCCTACCAGCCTATCTTGAGGGGGAGTGTTGAGAATATGGATGAGAAGGCATACATGGGAAGTAGCAATGCGAGTTTACATAATAACAAAGGCAAGGAGCTGGAGTGCATAGCAAGTATCTGGGAACTTGGCGAATGCTCTAAGACTAAGGGAGAAGTGCCGTATGCAACAAGTAAGGAAAAGAGTGGAGCTGATGATTTAATGAGTGGCAAAACTAGACATTGGGATGTAACTAGAAGGAAGGATTCTTGGTTGAATTCTAAGCAGATCAAAGGGTTGAAAAACCAAGAAGAAGCACATGAGGAGCCATTGGGTAAAGGCAGGCTCCATGCTCCTCACCCAAAGAAGAAACACGCCCAGGCCTTGATCTTAGCATGTTTAACCATTTTAGGAAGCTAAAGGTGTTAGTCTTTTAACCATTGTAAATTCTTGTGTCTTGTTGTTTGAATTTTTTCTCTTACATATATGCAATGTAAACCGAGCTGAATTGATATAATAATAAGAAAAAATATTCCAGAAATCTCTCTCAGCCATCTTCAATCTCATTGAGTTCTTGATATTTTCTAATTCTAGTTTATTCTCCTTAAAATCAACATTGACTTCATAGATTCTGCTCAAGTTTGAAGTATTCCCATACACGGTTTGAAGAGTATCCCACAATTCCTTTGCATTTTCACAGTAGGAGTAGGCTTCAAGGATGGATGCTTCAAGAGAGTTCTGGATGATTCCGAGCACCATTTGGTCCTCTTGGAACCACTTATCTTCATAATTACCGATGGCTTCTTCTCCATCTTTTGGATCTTGGCCTTTCAAGACATGGCTCCAAAGCCCACGACCACATAGGGCTGTTCTTATCATTCTTGACCATAGCAAATAGTTGACACCCTTCAAGATGACTAGAATAACAATTGGTTTATAATTTTCCATGGTGTTTCAAGATTTATTCACCGGATAATTCTATTAACCAGAGGATTAAGAGATTTTCTCAAGAAAATATTAGAGAAGCTTCAAGAAATACACTTTTCCAGCCTTTTCACAACTCAAGAGTCAATGACTTTGAGGACTAAGTCTCAGAGTGAAAAAGGATTGACAAAGAGTATTCCCAGAATTTGAGAGTGAAAAAGAAAATTTTAGAGAACCTTCAAGAAATACACTTTTTCAGCCTTTTCACAACTCAAGAGTCAATGACTTTGAGGACTAAGTCTCAGAGTGAAAAAGGATTGACAAAGAGTATTCCCAGAATTTTAAAGGAAGAGATTTGAAAATGGGATAACAAGAGCTTGATTTAGTTAAGAACCTTGCTCTGATACCATGTTGAATTTGCGGAATAGAAGATTAGAGAGTTTGAGAGTGCTTGAAAGAGAAACAATAGAATGAGAGATAAAGAGAAGTTTCCATTAGAATTGAGTGAGTGTTACAAAAGGTGTACAACATGTATATATATAGGAGAGCCACGAAATTAGGAGGTGAAGAAGGGTTTCACAACATTCAATTTCCCTCCAATCCCTTATTTGAAATTCAAACACATCTCCTTCCTTTTCACACTTCCCGAGACACCCACTTGTGCACCCAAAGTCTTCACCCTTCTAGAAGACTTCTTAATGGGCTTGCATATGTTGAATAAGGCCTCTTCTCTTCTTTGGGTCTTAAGCTAATGTATTCTCTCATTATTCAACACGAAGTACCTTAACATTTGTTTTGAATTGATTAGTAATGTAGTGCTGAAAATTAATGAAAGCGTCAAATACTCTATCTTTCATCAATAAATGTCACAAAGTACTTATTATTATCTCTTGATAAACATGGGGAAGTCCATACATCCGAGTGGACCAAATCAAAACATTTTTCATATATGGTAGAGGACTTAGGAAATACACTTTTACAATGTTTTCCTAAAATACAAGACTCACAAACCGAGTTATTAAATGAAATATTAGGCAATATTATTTCCAAGGCACGCGAGTGAGGATGTCCCAATCTAGCGTGCCATATTGCATTAGAACTACTAGTTAAGCATGAATTAAAACTTGATAAAGTAGGATTGCTTGAAGAATCTTCTAAGATGTATAAGTCTCCTTTTGTGTTTCCTTCTCCAAGAACCCTTCCGGTCTTAATATCCTGAAAATGGAAACTATTAGGCCCAAAGATAGCATAAGCATCAAGATCAGTAGTAGCTCTCTTAACCGATACAAGATTCGAAGTGAAAGATGGCATGTAGAAAGCTTGAGATTCTTTGTCAAATAGTCTTAAACTTCCTATCCCTTTAACCGGTATTTTATCACCATTAGCAATCACTACATTTCCACTAGCAGGTTTAATGTTACTAATCAAATTTGGATTACTAATCATGTGATGAGAAGCTCCGGAATCAATAACAAGAGAAGTGCTAGTTTTAGTAGGTTTAGTAGCAAAGTAGGTGATACCGGACTCCTTTAGTGCAGCAATGGATCGAATGAGTGCCTCTAGGTCTGACTTGCGCACCACGTCATTCGAGTATGCTACCATGGCCATCTCATCTCCTTGCTTTGAGTTTTCGGTTTGAGGTTGTTTGGTTGCGGTTGAGGAGCTTGACGCTTCTTGTGCTTGATGAGCATGAAACTTCCTTGGTTGGAACTTCCTTGGTTGCCAATCTTTGGGCTTGAGATGTGGATGAAGGATCCAGCAATCCTCCCTTGTATGACCATCTTTCTTGCAATGATCGCATGTTTTCCTATTCTTGCCTTTGTAGCCATGACTTGGTTGGTAATTGCCTTTATTAGCCGTTGGGAGTTCTTGATTTCCACTAAAGAGACCAAAGGACCCTAGTTCCTTTTGAATTTGTGCACAAACTTCATCGAGGCTAGGGAGCTTCTCCGATCTCAAGATGTGCTTTATGAGGTCATTAAATGCCGGATTGAGTGTGAGAAGTAAACCGAAGACCTTATCTTGTTCTCTCCTTTCTTTAATGATTGAAAAATCCTTAGACTTGGATGTAACATCTCTAATTCAGCCCAAAGAGATCTGAATTTCCCAAAGTGTTGAGTAAATTCTAGATCCTCTTGGTTGAGATTGTTGATTACCCTTTTCACTTCAAAGACCCGGGTCAAGTTGGAGACGTTCCCATAAACATTCTTTAATGTATCCCAAAGCTCCTTTGCCGTGTCACAATAGGAGTATGCCTCTAGGATTGATGTGTCTAGTGAGTTTTGAAGGAGACCCAACACCGTTTGGTCCTCTTGAAACCATTTAATTTCCTCCTCGGTCTTGGTCTCATTTTCTTCATCTTGTGTGTCTTCTTTTGGGTTTTGTGTGATCTCAATGTGGCTCTATCTGAAGGAGAGCGGGCTAGGTCTTTAACGTTATCCCAATTCTGCTTCTTGTCAAAGTATCCTTGGTTTTCTATGACCTCCACGTCTCTTGAAACCAGGGTACACTTCCGGATGGGGTCATAACACTTATACCCCTTTTGAGTGGTAGAATAGCCTATGAATACACATCTTGTGCTTTTGGCTTCTAGTTTGTCCCTCTGAGTACCTGGGACAAATACAAAACACAAACATCCAAGAACTCGTAAGTGATTGATAAAGGGTTTATTGTGATTTAAAACTTTAAAGGGAGAGATGTCCTTTAGAACTCTTGTTGGAATTCGATTGATAAGATAGCAGGCCGTCATGACTGCATCTCCCCAGAAGTTTCCTGGGAGGTTGGAATGGAACATCATAGCTCTAGCTACTTCCATGAGATGTCTATTCTTTCTTTCAGCTACACTATTTTGTTGGGTGTGTATTGTGGATTTTAGAGGATATGAAGATGATTTTAGGGGAAGAATATTAGAAGAGAGGAGTAATGAAGATGAAGAGAAGAACTTGTGTATTTTTGTGTGTGATTTCTTTTTACATTCCAAATCGCATATATGCACGATTTACATGAATTATAGTGAGAAAAACATCTCACCAACACCTCTAGACAAGTATGGGCGAGCCATGCTTCTCCCAACTGCTCCTACCTACTCCTCTTTGCAACTTGCTCCACTTGTGCTGAGAGAGAAAAAACTGGTATGCTTCTAACCACTCTAGTTCCTTCTCTACTTCTTGTCTGGTCTCGTTTTAGTTTATCTTAACTACTCATTGGCACTTTATTTCATGTGCAAGCAAGACTTGATTCTTCTTCTTTTCATTACTTGTTTTGCACAGTATACCTTCTCCTTTTACTCCTGAGCTCTCACCATATTCCAACACACTTGCTATACATGCTAACTCTTTCCCTTTGATATTGTCTCCTCTCCTATCACGTGCACACACCTTCACATCCATATTCTCAACACTCCCCCTCAAGATAGGCTGGTAGGGGTTCTTTAAGCCGATCTTGCCTTGGATGTATTCACATATGCGTGAAGAAGTAGCCTTGGTAAATATATCCGCCATTTGTTCTCTACTCTTCACAAACTTGGGAACCACAACTCCCTCCTGAATCTTGTCTTGGATAAAATGACAATCCACCTCAATGTGTTTTGTCTTTTCATGAAACACCGGGTTTGTCTTTGTGAACTCCCAAGTCATGTAGAAGCGCCTTTAGCCATATCATTTCATTTGTGGCTTCTCTCATTGCTCTATACTCAGCTTCAGCACTAGATAAAGAGATTGTCTTTTGTTTTTTGCTTCTCCAGGTGACAAGATTCCCGCCTACGAATATACAATAACCGGTCGTAGACTTCCTATCTTGTCTATCCCCAGCCCAATCCGCATCACAAAACGCTTCTACATCTGCTCTTCCATGACACTCTAGCCAAATACCTCTTCCCGGGTTCCTTTTTAGATATCACAAGATCCTTTCAATCATACCCCAATGGTGTGTTTTTGGTGCTTGCATGTGTTGACTTACTTTATTCACCGCAAAGCAAATATTCGGCCTTGTTATGGTCAAATATATTACTTTACCAACAAACCTTTGGTACTACTTGATGTCAGACCATATCTCCACGTGCTCTCTTCTTGATAACCTTCTTCAATAGGAGTCTTAGCCAGTTTACACCCAAGCTTCCCAGTTTCTTTTAGTAAGTCGATCACATACTTCCTTTGCGATATAAACATTCCCTTTGTTTCTCTGCTCATCTCAATTTCTAGGAAGTATTTGAGCTCTCCTAGGTCTTTTATATCAAACGTAGAGTTTAGGTCTTCCTTAGTCCGTTTTATCTCCTCACAATCACTTCCTATAACAATAATTTCATCCATGTAGATGAGCACCACAACTATCCCTTCTTTGCTCCTTTTGGTAAACAGAGAGTGATCCGCTTCAGATTTTACAAACCCTTTCTCCAACAGGCACCTTCTTAACTATTGGTACCAAGCTCTAGGAGATTGTATCAAGCCGTATATAGCCTTCTTTAATCTACACACTTGATCTGAACTTGCTCCATAACCCTGTGGAAGTTCCATAAACACTTGTTCTTCTAAATCCCCTTGTAAGAAAGCGTTTCTCACATCCATTTGCCACAAATTCCATGAAAAATTAATGGCAATGGATAGTAGAACCCTTACTGGAGCAAAAGTTTCAGTATAATCTTCTGCATATACCTGTGTATATCCTTTTGCCACTAGTCTAGCTTTATACCTCTTAATTTCACCGTTGCTCTTGTATTTGATAGTATACACCCATCTACATCCCACAAGTTTCTTCCCGCTTGGCAATTTTGTCAAGTCCCAAGTATTATTTCTCAACATAGATGCAATCTCTTCCTCCATGGCATCAACCCATAACTTGTCCATGCTTGCTTCCTCATAAAAATTAGGTACTTTTCTATCAATAGTACTCAGAAATGCCTGATGATCAGCTGGAGTATTAGAAACCGAGTAGTATTCTTCAATAGGATATTTTATGGCTATCTTCTCTTCTTGTGCGTTGTTATGCTTAAGGGACAAGAAAGAGACGCTATCGCCTATAGGATCAGGATCTAAGCATGCCGTACGCCCAGTACATCCCTCTCTTGTCCCAAGCACAACCTTAATTCCCATGTGATCTTGATAAGCCATAGCCATCCCATTGTAATACACTCTAGTATTTTTCCAATTTTCAGGTTTGTGTCTTATCCTTTGGCTTCTTCTTAACTGAGGAGCTTGCACTTCTTCACATTCTATCTGTAGATTTTAGAGGATATGAAGGTGATTTCAAGGGAAGAAGATTAGAAGAGAAGAGTAATGAAGATGATGAATAGAAGTTTTTTAGAGAAGAACTTCAATATTTTCGTGTGTTATGTTTCCTTACAATCCCATACACATATATGCACGATTTACATGAATTATTGAGTGAAAAATATCTCACCAACACCTCTACACAAGTATAGGCGAGCCATGCTTCTCCCAACTGCTCCCACCTACTTCTCTTTGCAACTTGCTCCACTTGTGCTGAGTGAGAAAAAACTGGTCTGCTTCTAACCAATTCAGTTCCTTCTCCACTTCTTGTTTGGTCTCGTTTTAGTTGATCTTAGCTACTCATTGGTGCTTTATTTCATGTGCAAGCAAGACTTTATTCTTCTTCTCTTCCTTACTTGTTTTGCATGGTATACCTTCTCTTTTTACTCCTGAGCTTTCACCATATTCCAACACACTTGCTATACATGCTAACTCTTTCCCTTTGATATTGTCCCCTCTCCTTTCACGTGCACAGACCTTCACATCCATATTCTCAACACTATCTCCCCCTCACCTCTTGTACTCTCCTCTTCTTCTACCAGTTCTGAATCTAATGGTAAGATATCTGGAACTAACGGAAGCTGCTCACTTTCTTCTACTTCTTCTTCACCCCTCTGCTCATTATCATCACTCTCCTGCCATCTATGTTTTCCCAAATGCTTCTTAGAACTTGATCTCTATCTGCATTTGCGTTCACAATCTCATCTAAGTCTTCCCATTTCTTTTTCTCAAAGTAACTATACTCTTCCTCAAATTGCACCTCCCTTGACACATACATTCTATTAGTCTCCAGGTTAAGACATTTGTATCCCTTTTGAGTACTTGAGTATCCCACAAACACACACTTAATACTCTTTGGCTCTAACTTATTTCTTTGTGCTTCTGGAACAAAGGCATAGCATCTACAACCAAAGACTCTCAAGTGACTGATACTTGGCTTCACACCATTCAAAACTTCAAATGGAGACATGTAACTCAAGCTTTCAGTGGGTATGCGGTTGATTAAGTAAGCTGCCGCCATCACTGCATCTCCCCACAGATTCTTAGGAACTCCCCTATCAAACATCATGCTCCTAGCCACTTCTAACAAATGTCTATTCTTCCTCTCTGCTATCCCATTTTGTTGAGGTGTATAGGCGCAAGTTGTCTGATGTACTATCCCTTTCTCATTCACAAACTCCCTAAACCGTATGCTCATGTATTCTCCGCCATTATCACTTCTTAGTATCTTAATCTTGGTATCATACTGATTGAGCACATTGTTATAAAAGTTCTGAAATGATTCAAGCACTTGATCCTTAGAGCCCATCAATGTAACACATGTATACTTTGATTTTTGATCGATGAAAGAAACAAAGTATTTATATTGATCTCTTGAAGTACACGGAGCAGACCATACATCAGAGTGTATTAACTCAAAAGACTTCTTATACATAGTAGTAGACTCTGGAAACACTTTCCTACAATGCTTCCCCAAAATACATGCTTCACACGCCTTCTTGGGTAATGAATGGTTGGGCAAGACCATGCTGAGCACCTTGTGACTTGGGTGACCAAGGCGAGAATGCCATAAATGGCTTGATCCAACCGAACTGACCACAAGCGCTTTCAACTCTTTATCCTTTTTATTCAATATGTACATACCATCTTTCACACCCCCTGATCCGATCGCATCTTTGGTTTCATTATCCTGAAACTCAACACCATTAACTCCAAAAACAACTTGACAATTTAAGTCCTTAGTTGCCTTATGAACTGATAGCAAATTCAAAGTAAATTCTGGGATATATAAGGCTTTAGTTCTCTTCCCAAACACTTCTAAGTCCCCAACACCCTCTATTGGAATTTCTTTCCCGGTAGCTATCCTAACACTACTCTTATGCGGTTCTACATTCTCCAGCAACTTAGCATCACAAATCATATTATGACTTGCTCCCGAATCTATTATCACATTTCCCTTACCAGATTCCGCTAGCTTTGACATACTCTTGATGAGGCCCTCCAAATCACTTTTCCTCACCAATTGGTCTCCTTCCATGCTAGACAAATGTGGGAAGGCTAGACAAATGCAAAAGAGAAGAGGAAACTAGCTGTTGGAAAGGAATTGGAGGCAAAGGATTTTGGTTGAAACAAGACCAGGTCTGAAAGTCAAAGACTTGAGATGAACCATGCTAAGAACCAGTGGACAGTTGCTAGCCCCTAACACTTAGCCTAAAGGAGCAAACTTGGAAGTCCCTCCCCAGCATATTTTGCCATTTTAGGCTAAGTAGAGATTAGTAATTTACCTTATGGATATTTCATTGCATTGGCTGTAACTCTCTCTCATCTAGCTCGCCTATATCTTGTAAATGGCTTAGAAGAAATAAAATTAAGAGATTAAAAATCCTTCTCTAATTTCTCTTAATTCTTGATTCTACTCTCTAAAATCTACATGGTATTAGAGCAATTAAGATCTATAACAAGTTCTTAAACTCAGTTTTATCATCTAATTTCTTCTAATCTCTTTGAAATCCCCTGTTTTCGTTTTTAAATCTCCTCTTTCTTTCAGTTTTACTTACCAGACACTTCTTTGCTAAAAACTATGGAGATGCAAAAGCAGATGATACTACCAGTTGTTTTTGTTGTATTTGCGGAATAGAAGATTAGAGAGTTTGAGAGTGCTTGAAAGAGAAACAATAGAATGAGAGATAAAGAGAAGTTTCCATTAGAATTAAGTGAGTGTTACAAAGGGTGTACAACATGTATATATATAGGAGAGCCACGAAATTAGGAGGTGAAGAAGGGTTTCACAACATTCAATTTCCCTCCAATCTCTTATTTGAAATTCAAACACATCTCCTTCCTTTTCACACTTCCCGAGACACCCACTTGTGCACCCAAAGTCTTCACCCTTCTAGAAGACTTCTTAATGGGCTTGCATATGTTGAATAAGGCCTCTTCTCTTCTTTGGGTCTTAAGCTAATGTGTTCTCTCATTATTCAACACTCCCCCTCAAGCTTAACCGTAGAGAAATCAAAGGTTAAGCTTGGAACCATGATGATCCACCTCATTAAAAACCTTAGTATGGAAAACCTCATGGGACAAAACCATACTAAGGGAAAAAGAGTGTGGACTCCATGGCTAAGGAAATCACGGCCGAGACATATCTATGAGTCCAAGCTTTGAATGGATGAACTCACACACTTTTAAACTCGCTGCCTTGGTAAAAATGTTTGCCAATTGTTCTGAACTCCTTGTAAAGCATGGAAGAATGACCCTTTTCTCCACCATCTCTCGCACCTTGTGACAATCCACTTCAATATGCTTTGTCCTCTCATGGAACACTGAGTTGGACGCAATGTGAATAGCAGCTTGGTTGTCACAATGCATTGTGATTGGATCTGGCGATTCAATGCCCAAATCCTTGAGAAGAGCTTTCAGCCATGTTAGCTCATTTGTGAGCTTCCTCATTGCTCTATACTCAGCTTCAGCACTTGAACATGACACAACCTTTTGTTTCTTGCTCTTCCAAGTGACCAGGTTACCTCCAATGAATGTGCAATACCCAGTGGTGGATCTTCTATCCGTTTTGTCTCCAGCCCAGTCAGCATCACAATAACCCACAATTTCTGTGCTTTTGTTGCAACCCATCCAAATGCCTTGACCTGGATCTCCTTTGAGATATTTGAGGATCCGATCCACCATGTTCCAATGATGCACTTTTGGAGCTTGCATATGTTGGCTCACCTGGTTCACAGCAAAACACAAATCAGGACGAGTTATGGTAAGATAAATCAACTTACCAACCATTCTCCGATATTGCTTGACATCTTCAAAAGGTTTATCTTCAAGCTCCCCCTCTCGTATGACTTTGTATCCTTCTTCTAAGGGAGTTTTTGCTGGTTTGGCTCCTAGCTTTCCTGCCCCAGCCAATAGATCAAGAGTGTACTTCCTTTGGGATAAGAAGAGTCCTTCATTGGACCTATAGACTTCAATCCCTAGAAAATATTTCAACTCTCCAAGATCTTTAATATCAAATACAGATTTTAAATATGCTTTTGTATCTTTAATACCTACCTTGTCATTCCCAGAGATGATAATATCATCCACATAAATGAGAATGACTACAATACCTTCTTGGCTTTGCAAGGTGAAAAGTGTATGATCTGCCTCGGACTTCTTGAAGCCTTTACTCTTGAGTGTTGTACTCAACTTATGGTACCATGCTCGAGGAGATTGCTTCAGTCCATAGATTGCTTTCTTGAGTCTCAACACCTTTCCTGGTGCAATTGAGTCCTCCAAGCCTGGTGGTGGAGTCATGTAGACTTCATCCTCTAGTTCCCCTTGCAAGAATGCATTCTTGACGTCCATCTGCCAAAGATCCCATTTCAAGTTAGTAGCTAAGGATAAAATAACTCTTACCGTATGAAGTTTTGCCACAGGTGCAAATGTGTCAAGGTAGTCCTCTCCATAGGTTTGAGTGAATCCTCTAGCCACCAGCCTAGCCTTGTAACGCTCTATTTCTCCATCACTTCTATACTTGATAGTGAAGATCCATCTAGAGCTTACGGCCTTCTTCCCTTTTGGTAGTTCAGCTTCATCCCAAGTGTGGTTGATTTCCATAGCTTTCTTTTCTTCACCAATAGCATCTCTCCATACTTTAAGCTCCTTGGCTTCTTCATAGGTTGTTGGAATCTCAGCTTCATCTAACTTGCCCATGTAGGCTTGATGTTCCAATGGGAAATGAGCTAGAGTGCAAACAGCTTGAATGGGATGAGCAACTGCCTTTTTGTTGTAGTACACTCGGGTTTGCTTCCAATGTTCTGGCCCAAACCTTTGTCTTGTACTTCTCCTTAAACCCCCTTCTTGATATTGAATTTGAGGTTCTGGCCCTTCAAAGTCAGAATCTGAGGTTTGAGCTTCTTCTTGACTTTCCGGACTCTCTTCACTTTGATCATGAACTGCTTCATTGCGAACTTCTGATTCATTTTGATCATAAATTGTTGAGTCTTGTTGAGCCACTACTGGATCCTCTTGTTTATTGCCTCCCTCAGGATCAAAGGGTATAGTTTCTTCATTTGATTGAGATGTGCTTGTACTAGCTTCTGGCTGATGTAATCCAAGGTTCTCCAAGATTTTTCTCAAATTGCTAGCTTGGTCTGATGATGAGGATGATAGATTCTCCAATTCTTTCCAGTTCTTCTCATCATAGAACCCTTTCGTTTCAACAAACTTCACGTCTCTTGAGACTAGAATCTTCCTTGTTTCCGGAACAAAGCATTTGTAACCTTTTTGTGTTGTGGAGTATCCAATGAACATGCTCTTCACACTTTTAGCTTCCAACTTGTTTCTTTGTTCTCCTGGGATTAATACAAAACAAACACACCCAAACACACGTAAGTGGTTAATGGCGGGTTTAGAGTTGTTTAATACCTCAAATGGAGAGTGATCATCCAAAATTTTTGTTGGCATTCGGTTGATCAAATAGCATGCTGAAACCACAGCATCTCCCCAAAATCTCTTGGGAACACTTGTGTGTAACATCATAGACCGGGCCACTTCCATTAAGTGCCTATTCTTTCTTTCAGCAACTCCATTTTGCTGAGGAGTGTATGGGCAGCTGGTTTGATGGACTATCCCATGGTTTGCTAAGTGTTGTTTGAAGGCATGGCTTGTGTACTCTCCACCATTATCTGATCTAAAAATTTTAATCTTGGCATTATAATGGTTAGTCACATATGCTTGAAAATTTCTAAATGCTTCTAGAACTCTATCTTTGGATGGAAGAAGTGTTAGCCATGTATATTTTGATTTTTCATCTATAAAGGTGACAAAGTATTTATGATGTTCTCTAGATTCACATGGTGAGGTCCAAACATCAGAATGAATTAAATCAAAACACTTTTCATAGATAGTTGGAGACTTGGAAAACACAGATTTACAATGTTTGCCAAGTATACAAGCTTCACATTCATCATTTTTGAAAGAAATCCTAGGCAACAATAGTTCTAATGCTCTAGAGTGCGGATGACCTAGCCTTGCATGCCAAATTGAACTACTAACATTAGAAACATTCAGACTAAAACTACAAAATAAATTGGAGTCCGGCTTGTTATTTTCAAGAACATACAGCTCCTCCTTTGCTACTCCTTTTCCGAGTAGTTTCATGGTCTCAATATCCTGAAAGTGTACATCATTAGGACCAAATATAGCATAACAATTCAAATCAGATGTAACTTTCTTTACGGATAACAAATTTGAAGTAAACTTAGGCATGTAGAAAGCATTTGAATCTTTTCCAAATAACCTAAGATTTCCTACTCCATCAATTGGAATACTATCTCCATTTGCTATAATGACATTACCTACAGCCGGTTTTATGCTATTCATTAGATGTGCATCACTTATCATATGATGTGATGCACCAGAATCTACAATCAAAAGCTTTGAAATGTTTTGAGCATGAAGAGAGTTTCCAGAAACCATACCAGACCTACCAGCCTCTTTCAAGGCTTTGATGAGAGCTTCCAAATCTGATTTCCTCACAAATTCAGATTCTTGTTGATATGGCACCAAAGCTCTCATTTCTCCTTCTTCAGCCCTCTTGGATGTCCCAGCCTGATTCCCAGCCACTTCTTGGGAGACATTAGCTCTTGGTTCCTTCCACCAGCTTGGTTTTAGATGAGGATGGAGCTTCCAGCATTTTTCCTTTGTGTGCCCCTCTTTCTTGCAATGCTCACAAATTGCATTTGATCCCACTTTCTTGTTCTGGTTTGATCCCAACGGTTTGTAAAATCCTTTGTTGGCGTCTCCCAGCTCTACTTTGTTAGCCATAACCAGCTCACCCTTTCCCCCAAATAGACCATGAGATCCTTGCTCCTTTTGTATCTTGGAGCACACTTCATCTAGGCTGGGGAGATTGTCTGCCCTAAGGAGGTGCTTAATGAGATCCTTGTAAGTTGGATTTAAGGTCAATAGCAGACCAAAGACCTTGTCTTGTTCGCGCCTCTCATTTAACACCAAAGGATCAATCGTGCTTGGCCTTAACATTTCTAGTTCAGCCCACAATGATCTGAATTTGCCAAAGTGCTTTGTAAACTCCAAATCTTCTTGGCTTAGATCATTGATAGCCTTCTTGACTTCATAGATTCTGCTCAAGTTTGAAGTATTCCCATACACGGTTTGAAGAGTATCCCACAATTCCTTTGCATTTTCACAGTAGGAGTAGGCTTCAATGATGGATGCTTCAAGAGAGTTCTGGATGATTCCGAGCACCATTTGGTCCTCTTGGAACCACTTATCTTCATAATTACCGATGGCTTCTTCTCCATCTTTTGGATCTTGGCCTTTCAAGACATGGCTCCAAAGCCCACGACCACATAGGGCTGTTCTTATCATTCTTGACCACAGCAAATAGTTGACACCCTTCAAGATGACTGGAATAACAATTGGTTTAGAATTTTCCATGGTGTTTCAAGATTTATTCACCGGATAATTCTATTAACCAGAGGATTAAGAGATTTTCTCAAGAAAATATTAGAGAAGCTTCAAGAAATACACTTTTCCAGCCTTTTCACAACTCAAGAGTCAATGACTTTGAGGACTAAGTCTCAGAGTGAAAAAGGATTGACAAAGAGTATTCCCAGACTTTTAGAGTGAAAAAGAAAATTTTAGAGAACCTTCAAGAAATACACTTTTTCAGCCTTTTCACAACTCAAGAGTCAATGACTTTGAGGACTAAGTCTCAGAGTGAAAAAGGATTGACAAAGAGTATTCCCAGAATTTTAAAGGAAGAGATTTGAAAATGGGATAACAAGAGCTTGATTTAGTTAAGAACCTTGCTCTGATACCATGTTGTATTTGCGGAATAGAAGATTAGAGAGTTTGAGAGTGCTTGAAAGAGAAACAATAGAATGAGAGATAAAGAAAAGTTTCCATTAGAATTAAGTGAGTGTTACAAAGGGTGTACAACATGTATATATATAGGAGAGCCACGAAATTAGGAGGTGAAGAAGGGTTTCACAACATTCAATTTCCCTCCAATCTCTTATTTGAAATTCAAACACATCTCCTTCCTTTTCACACTTCCCGAGACACCCACTTGTGCACCCAAAGTCTTCACCCTTCTAGAAGACTTCTTAATGGGCTTGCATATGTTGAATAAGGCCTCTTCTCTTCTTTGGGTCTTAAGCTAATGTGTTCTCTCATTATTCAACAGTTTTCAAGGGAAACAACTACCTCTTGTGGTCAAGGACCACGAAGACAGCCTTGAGAAGTAGAGGGCTGTGGGGATATGTGGAAATCTCAGATGGAGCTGTTGAAGGAAGTGAAGCCAGTGATGGCAGTACAAAGGAGAAGAAATGGGAGCAAGAGGACCAACAGGTCCTTGCAGCGCTTCAGAGCTCTCTTGAGCAATCAATCTTGGCTGGTTACTCCTATTGTGAGATAGCCAAGGAGCTGTGGGAAACACTCAAAGGAGTGTATGGAGATATGTCAAATATCTCAAGGATTTTTGAAGTCAAGAAAGCCCTGAATGATCTTCAGCAAGAGGGGAAGGCATTCAAGGATCTGTTTGGAATGTTTAGAGGGTTGTGGGCAGAGCTGGAGATGCTTAGGCCGGTAACAAACGATCCCAAAGAGCTGAATGAGAGGAGAGAGCAAGACCAAGTATTTGGATTATTGCTCACACTCAATGATTCGTACAAGAGCCTCATTCAGCATATTTTGAGGTTTGACAAACTTCCAACTCTAAATGAAGTATGTCAACAGATTCAAAAAGAAGAGGGAGCTAGAGGCTTATTCAAGCCAACAAGTGAGATAGCGCATGTGGCGCAAGGAAACCAAAGCTATGGTGAAAGGAGGAACTTGGAATGTGAGCATTGCAAGATGAGAGGGCACACAAAGGAAAAGTGCTGAAGCCTTCACCCCTATTTGAAGCCGGCAAGGCTGAGAGGAAATAACCAAGAAATTGGTCAGGGAACAAGGATTTTTGCTGGAAGTACAAGTGTAGAAGATGATGGATTAGTGAGGAAATCGGACCTGGAAGCCCTCATCAAAAGCATCTCCAAGCTAGCTGATTCTGGTAAGAGCTACATAGCTTCTAAACTTGATAGAAAGGTTATTGTAGACTCAGGTGCAAGTCACCACATGAATAGAGATAGAGATTTGTTAGCGGATAAAACCTCATGGTGGAACAGTTAGGATAGCTAATGGTAAAGAAGTCCCCATAGAATTAATTGGTGATTTGGAATTATTTAGAAAAAAACACTAAGGCTTTGTTTGTTCCCGAATTCACCACCAATCTGTTGTCGGTTCACAAGGCTACTCAAGACCTGAATTGTAAAGTTATTTTTGGATCTAATGAAGTTCAGTTTCAAGACAATAATACTAAGGAAGTGATTGGAGAAGGAGGAGTTAAAGGTGGGCTGTATGTTTTGAATAAAGGGGAGCAAGATGTAGTGAAGTCTTGTGGTCTGAGTGAAGTTGGTTCAAGATCTTTATGGCACTCACGGCTAGGTCACCCAAGCAATAAGGTGCTCAGCATGATCTTGCCCAATATCACCAAAGACAATAAAGGATGTGCAGCTTGTGTGTTAGGCAAGCAATGTAGAAGTAGTTTTCCGGATTCCACAACTAAGTATGCTAAGTGTTTTGAGCTGATTCACTCTGATGTATGGACAACTCCATGCATCTCCAAAGTTCAATATAAGTATTTTGTCTCTTTTATTGATGAAAAGTCCAAGTATACGTGGGTGACACTCATGAGTTCCAAGAGCCAAGTATTTGAATCCTTTGCGAAATTTTGCAAGTATGTCAAAATACAATTTGGAACCAAAATCAAAATTCTCAGAAGTGATAATGGGGGAGAATACCTAAGTAATCAGTTCAAGAATTTTGTGGAAGAAAAGGGAATAGTGCACCAAACCTCATGTGCTTATACTCCTCAGCAAAACGGAGTATCGGAAAGGAAGAATAGGCATTTGTTGGAGGTAGCTAGAAGCATGCTGTTTGATCGGAAAGTTCCAAAAAGCTTTTGGGGAGATGCCATAATGACAACTTGTTATGTCATCAATCGGTTACCAACACCAAATCTAAACAACAAGTCTCCATATGAGGTGCTTAATGGAGTAAAGCCTAACATCAATCATCTCAGAGTATTTGGAAGTAAGTGTTATGTGCTTATCCCCGAGTCACAAAGAAGCAAGCTGGAGCCTAAAAGTATGAGATGTGTCTTTGTTGGATACTCAAGTACCCAAAAGGGGTATAAGTGTTATAATCCAGAAACTAACAAGATTCATGTGTCAAGAGAAGTCCAATTTGAAGAGGAGAATGGATATTTTCAAAGTGAGAGTTGGAAAGACCTTGAGGAAATTGTTAGTTCAAGTCTAGATAGGGCACAAGTACTAAGGAGCATTTTAGTGAGTGAAGATGGACAGAGAAGAGGCACGGATGACTTGGAAACTTCTTCTAATAGGAGTGAAGATGAAGTAAAAGAAGACAGAAACAAGTCTCAAATCTCCGAGGAAAGTGATTCAGCTCTTGGAGAATCAAGTGATACTAAAAATCAACCAGAAGGAGAAGAAGTGACCATAGACCCTGAGGAAGGTTTGATGCATGAGGAGGGTGAAGAAACCCAAGCCCCAGAACCTATCTTAAGAAGGAGTCAGAGGAGAAAATTTGATCCGGAAAATTGGAAAAATACAAGAGTTTACTTCAATGGTCTATCTATGGTTCAACAAGACAACACAAGGACTGAGGCGTTGTTTAGTGTGAGTAGGGGATGTTCTGGGCGTACGGCAGGCTTTGACTGATCCTATAGGCAACAACATCCCTCCCTCATCTACTAAGCAACACAACTCACAAGAAGAAAATCTAGCCGTTACAACCATAAGGTATCCTATTGAAGCCTATTATTCTACAATTCATTTACCAGATAAGGATCAAGCATTTTTGAGTGCAATTGATGAGCAAGTACCAACAACCTATGAAGAAGCTTGTAAAAGCAAATTTTGGGTTGAGGCAATTTTGGCTTGGGTTTCTTCTGTAAGAATTAGAGAGATTATGCGGAATATAAGAGATTAAACATGAGAGAATAATGTAAATGACATGGAGAATATGCAATTATGAACTAAGAGAATAAGCATGTAAATGAGACTAAGGAGAATAAAATGAGAGAGATTTCGTGGAGAATGAGAGAATGAGACCCCAAAGGGTCTAACATTTCATTGATAATGAGGCATTACATTTATAGAGAAAAATCTAGGGTTTTCTCTAAGTAAATTCAAAATGCAACAACCAATAGAAATGCTTTAATTCAAACTAGCCAATAAGGGCTTAGTCTTGGAGGCTCCTTTTGACCATGTGGATAAGATTGCCAGCCTTGCTCCAGCCCTCCTTGCTTTGACCGGTTGGATAAGGTTGCATTGGGACACTCCTTTGGCTAGATTCATTGCCAGCTATCCATGTCCTTTTGCACCCGAGTTTTGCACGATCCCCAAATCCTGAAAATACTTTATCCCGAGTTTTGCACATTCTTGTTTCTTCATTTTATGATGTTTGGAGACATTTTGGAGAATCTCGGATTTTGCACGGTCCGTACAATCCGTACAAGTCCGTACAAAATCCGTACGGTCGGGATGGTTTGGTTTTGCAAGGCCTGGCTGGTCTTCTTGATCAATACTCCCCCTCAAACTTAGCCATAGTGAACTTGAGAATGGAGGCTAAGTTTGGAGTGACCCGTGAGTGCCACCTCATTAAAAACCTTATAAGGAAAACCCTTTGGAACAAAACCTTATAAGGGAAAAAGAGTATGGCCTTCACAGATCTAGGGGACCTTTGACCAAAGACATGAAAAGGTCTTGTAACCTTTGTGAAGAATGTCGCAACTTAATCTTCACTTGTTGTAGTCTTGCAAGGATTTGTTGATTTCGTTCTTTGGTAATCACTTCGGTCTCCTCTTGGGTTCACCACGCTTGAGTCTTAGCTCTCGGGTCATCCTTCTTGGGTTCACCATTTGTGGATTCCAAATCTTGATCAATGCTTTGAAATGCTCCCCCTCACGATCGGCTTGAGAATAAGGAAAGACGATCTTTTGGGTTTGAAGTCCTTTATGCACATTGCTCCTTGCAAGAAAAATTGACAAAATGTATCAATTTACTCCAATTTTAATGGTAGAAATGATCACACTTTGCATAGAGAATTTAAATGGAGAGAGAGGATAGAAACAACCTAATTCCTTTGGATGTTGGTTTCTTCCTCTTTGTTGATTTATTGGGTTGGGGAGCACCACTTGTGTATGCTCTGATTTTATCTCCTTATTTTCCTCACTTCCGAAAGATAAACCAACCTTAAGGTGAGTATGATCCATACAACTTGGTTTTCTTCATGGTGATGGAGATGCCTTAGTTTCGTTTCCAACTCACATGCCTCTTTGCTTTGTCTCAACCATTGCCCTTGTCTTTGCGAGCTTGTCTTTGCGAGCTTGTCTTTGCAAGCTTGTCTTTGCAAGTGACCCGGTTTTGATCTTTAGTAAAGTGGCCCGTCTTCTAGTGGGACAATTTGTCTCCTATGATGCGGTCCCTCTATCAACTCGTCCACAAGTGAGCACGAACCTACAACTTGTTTCCAACGGTGTGGCCCCTCTATCAACTTGTCCACGAGTGAGCACGAACCTTCAACATCTTTTAGTGCGGTGCGGTCTAGTCTCAACTCGGTTTGGTTTGCTTAAAGATCCTTGCCTTCTTTTCGGTTCTTTCTCCCCCTCAAGCTTGGTTGGAGGGACTCCGAAAGGCAAGCTTGAAAAACGTAAAAGATGAACACTTCAAACCGGTACCAAATGAACACTAACTCCCACAGCTTCCTTGTGTCACCAATCATACTTCTTTACTTCATTTAATCTTCATTTGGCCTCTTCATTATCTAATACTTCCCCGTTAGAATATTCACGCTTTCCTCCTCTAAACCTTCATCATGAGATTTAAAATTTTAAAGTACTCAACGTGAGGGATAAGGAAGTTTAGATGAAAGATAGATTGCAAATAAGAGAAACTAAAGAAACAAGATTAAAAAATAATTGGTACACTAAGTATATTGGAAAATATTAGTGTTTAGAGAGTAGCCCTTTATGCTAAACCGGTTAGGATAGTGACTTGTTGTTGAACCATTGTTTTGATTGGTCGATCTTCTTGAGATTTGACCTCTTCTTCCACCACTCACATTCTTCCATTCCTAAGAAAAACAAAGGTTAGTGGTTGGGATTTTTCTCTTCATGGCTCTTCACCACAAAGGACTTTACTCTCATTTGAGAGATTGGATTCTAGCGATGGTCTTTGGAATTATCCACTTGTTTTAACAAGAATGGAAAACTTTAAACCAAAGCCTATCCTTTTGAGAAAATAAAACCGGATGAATCAATGTCATTAATTGTTTTTCATTCATAAGAAAGAAAACTGACTAAGATTCATCCTTTTTTTTTTTTGAAAATTTTTACCAAGGACTTAGTAAATACTAGAGGTCTAATGTTTTTGAAAACTTGGATTTAAAGAACTTGGATTCATCATGCCTTCTTGATTTAACTTCTATGAGTAAATCAGGCCATGGTTCACTTCTTTAATCCCAAAAGAGTTTGGATTCATCATGCCTTCTTGACTTTAACTCCAATGAGTAAATCAGGTCATGGTTCACCTCTTTTAACACAAAAGAATTTGGATCCATCATGCCTTCTCAATTTTAACTCCAACGAGCCAAAATAGGTCATGGTTCACTTCTTTTGGTTTCTAAGGGTTTGGATTCACTCAAGGTTCTCTAGCATTCGAGTTTCAACGAGGCTCTCATCCAACTTTGGATTTGGATCCATCTCGGTTCCCTAGCTTCGGATTCAACAAGGTTCACTACCCCTTTTTTCTTTTCTTAAATAGAACAACCAAGGATTCCTTAAAACACTCTTCCCAAACAAATAAGTACATAAGAGATTGGAATCCAATAAGAATTTTTAAGAAAAATTGAAAAAAATAACCTAGGACTCAAACATGTTTGGAAGTAGTCCAAGATTTTCTACCAAAAGATTTGGATTCATCAAGGTTCTCTAGCTTTTGGATTCAACGAGGTTCTCTTCCTTTGGTAATTTGAAAAACAAAGAGATTTGGATTCATCAAGGCTTTGTGCTTATGCTCATAATAACATAGCTTTACCAAGGTTCTCTTCTCTTTTCAAGACGGGACTTGGATTCAACATGGCTTTATGCTTATGCTCATGGGGGCATAGCTTTACCAAAGTTCTCTTCCCTTAAAAATGGGACTTGGATTCAACATGGCTTTATGCTTATGCTTATGGAAACATAGCTTTACCAAAGTTCTCTTCCCATAAAACAATGGGAATTGGATTCAACAAAGTTTTATACTTAAACTCATAAGAGCAAAGTTTTACCAAGGTTCTCTACCTTTAAAACACGGATACAACATGATTAAATATGCTTAAATCCATAAGAATCAAGTAATTTTAATCATGGTTCACTAATTGAAATTGCTTCAAACCACTAAAAAACTCAAAAACATAAAATACCATGGAGTTACGTATTTCTTCATTCCATAAGAAAGAAAAATACAATCCAAGGTTTTAACTTTGTAAAAATTGTGGTTTGAGCTTTAAAATCAAGAAATGACTTGGAGATGAAAATGGGGCTTAAAAAGGAATAGATTATAGAATGAGGCACCAATAAATCATGGTTCTAAGTGTATTCATTGTTGAGAATATGGATGTGAAGGTCTGTGCACGTGAAAGGAGAGGGGACAATATCAAAGGGAAAGAGTTAGCATGTATAGCAAGTGTGTTGGAATATGGTGAAAGCTGTTGAATTTGCGGAATAGAAGATTAGAGAGTTTGAGAGTGCTTGAAAGAGAAACAATAGAATAAGAGATAAAGAGAAGTTTCCATTAGAATTGATTAAGTGTTACAAAGGGTGTACAACATGTATATATAGAGGGGAGCCACGAAAATAGAAGGTGTAGAACGGTTTCACATCATTCAATTTCCCTCCAATCTCTTATTTGAAATTCAAACACATCTCCTTCCTTTTCACACTTCCCGAGACACCCACTTGTGCACCCAAATTTTTCACCCTTCTAGAAGACTTCTTAATGGACTTGCATATGTTGAATAAGGCCTCTTCTCTTCATTGGGTCTTAAGCTAATGTATTCTCTCATTATTCAACACTCCCCCTCAAGCTTAACCGTAGAGAAACCAAAGGTTAAGCTTGGAACCATGATGACCCACCTCATTAAAAACCTTAGTATGGAAAACATCATGGGACAAAACCATACTAAGGGAAAAAGAGTGTGGACTCCATGGCTAAGGAAATCATGGCCGAGACATATCTATGAGTCCAAGCTTTGAATGGATGAACTCACACACTTTTAAACTCGCTGCCTTGGTAAAAATGTCTGCCAATTGTTTTGAACTCCTTGTAAAACATGGAAGAATGACCCTTTTCTCCACCATCTCTCGTACCTTGTGACAATCCACTTCAATATGTTTTGTCCTCTCATGGAACACTGAGTTGGACGCAATGTGAATAGCAGCTTGGTTGTCACAATGCATTGTGATTGGATCTGGTGATTCAATGCCCAAATCCTTGAGAAGAGCTTTCAGCCATGTTAGCTCATTTGTGAGCTTCCTCATTGCTCTATACTCAGCTTCAGCACTTGAACATGACACAACCTTTTGTTTCTTGCTCTTCCAAGTGACCAGGTTACCTCCAATGAATGTGCAATACCCAGTGGTGGATCTTCTATCCGTTTTGTCTCCAGCCCAGTCAGCATCACAATAACCCACAATTGCTGTGCTTTTGTTACAACCCATCCAAATGCCTTGACCTGGAGCTCCTTTGAGATATTTGAGAATCCGATCCACCATGCTCCAATGGTGCACTTTTGGAGCTTGCATATGTTGACTGACCTGGTTCACAGCAAAACACAAATCAGGACGAGTTATGGTAAGATAAATCAACTTACCAACCATTCTCCGATATTGCTTGACATCTTCAAAAGGTTTATCTTCAAGCTCCCCCTCTCGTATGACTTTGTATCCTTCTTCTAAGGGAGTCTTTGCTGGTTTGGCTCCTAGCTTTCCTGCCCCAGCCAATAGATCAAGAGTGTACTTCCTTTGGGATAAGAAGAGTCCTTCATTGGACCTATAGACTTCAATCCCTAGAAAATATTTCAACTCTCCAAGATCTTTAATATCAAACACAGATTTTAAATATGCTTTTGTATCTTTAATACCTACCTTGTCATTCCCAGAGATGATAATATCATCCACATAAATGAGAATGACTACAATACCTTCTTGGCTTTGCAAGGTGAAAAGTGTATGATCTGCCTCGGACTTCTTGAAGCCTTTACTCTTGAGTGTTGTACTCAACTTGTGGTACCATGCTCGAGGAGATTGCTTTAGTCCATAGATTGCTTTCTTGAGTCTCAACACCTTTCCTGGTGCAATTGAGTCCTCCAAGCCTGGTGGTGGAGTCATGTAGACTTCATCCTCTAGTTCCCCTTGCAAGAATGCATTCTTGACGTCCATCTGCCAAAGATCCCATTCCAAGTTAGTAGCTAAGGATAAAATAACTCTTACCGTATGAAGTTTTGCCACAGGTGCAAATGTGTCAAGGTAGTCCTCTCCATAGGTTTGAGTAAATCCTCTAGCCACCAGCCTAGCCTTGTAACGCTCTATTTCTCCATCACTTCTATACTTGATAGTGAAGATCCATCTAGAGCTTACGGCCTTCTTCCCTTTTGGCAGTTCAGCTTCATCCCAAGTGTGGTTGATTTCCATAGCTTTCTTTTCTTCACCAATAGCATCTCTCCATACTTTAAGCTCCTTGGCTTCTTCATAGGTTGTTGGAATCTCAGCTTCATCCAACTTGCCCATGTAGGCTTGATGTTCCAATGGGAAATGAGCTAGAGTGCAAACAGCTTGAATGGGATGAGCAACTGCCTTGTTGTTGTAGTACACTCGGGTTTGTTTCCAATGTTCTGGTCCAAACCTTTGTCTTGTACTTCTCCTTAAACCCTCTTCTTGATCTTGAACTTGAGGTTCTGGCCCTTCAAAGTCAGAATCTGAGGTTTGAGCTTCTTCTTGACTTTTCGGACTCCCTTCGCTTTGATCATGAACCGCTTCATTGCGAACTTCTGATACATTTTGATCATGAATTGTTGAGTCTTGTTGAGCCACTACTGGATCCTCTTGTTTATTGCCTCCCTCAGGATCAAAGGGTATAGTTTCTTCATTTGATTGAGATGAGCTTGTACTAGCTTCTGGCTGATGTAATCCAAGGTTCTCCAAGATTTTTCTCAAATTGCTAGCTCGGTCTGATGATGAGGATGACAGATTCTCCAATTCTTTCCAGTTCTTCTCATCATAGAACCCTTTCATTTCAACAAACTTCACGTCCCTTGAGACTAGAATCTTCCTTGTTTCCGGAACAAAGCATTTGTAACCTTTTTGTGTTGTGGAGTATCCAATGAACATGCTCTTCACACTTTTAGCTTCCAACTTGTTTCTTTGTTCTCCTGGGATTAATACAAAACAAACACACCCAAACACACGTAAGTGGTTAATGGCAGGTTTAGAGTTGTTTAATACCTCAAATGGAGAGTAATCATCCAAAATTTTTGTTGGCATTCGGTTGATCAAATAGCATGCTGAAAGCACAGCATCTCCCCAAAATCTCTTGGGAACACTTGTGTGGAACATCATAGACCGAGCTACTTCCATTAAGTGCCTATTCTTTCTTTCAGCAACTCCATTTTGCTGAGGAGTGTATGGGCAGCTAGTTTGATGGACTATCCCATGGTGTGCTAAGTGTTGTTTGAAGGCATGGCTTGTGTACTCTCCACCATTATCTGATCTAAAAATTTTAATCTTGGCATTATAATGGTTAGTCACATATGCTTGAAAATTTCTAAACGCTTCTAGAACTCTATCTTTGGATGGAAGAAGTGTTAGCCATGTATATTTTGATTTTTCATCTATGAAGGTGACAAAGTATTTATGATGTTCTCTAGATTCACATGGTGATGTCCAAACATCAGAATGAACTAAATCAAAACACTTTTCATAGATAGTTGGAGACTTGGAAAACACAGATTTACAATGTTTGCCAAGTATACAAGCTTCACATTCATCATTTTTGAAAGAAATCCTAGGCAACAATAGTTCTAATGCTCTAGAGTGCGGATGACCTAGCCTTGCATGCCAAATTGAACTACTAACATTAGAAACATTCAAACTAAAACTAGAAATTAAATTGGAGTCCGGCTTGTTATTTTCAAGAACATACAGCTCCTCCTTTGCTACTCCTTTTCCGAGTAGTTTCATGGTCTCAATATCCTGAAAGTGTACATCATTAGGACCAAATATAGCATAACAATTCAAATCAGATGTAACTTTCTTTACGGATAACAAATTTGAAGTAAACTTAGGCATGTAGAAAGCGTTTGAATCTTTTCCAAATAACCTAAGATTTCCTACTCCATCAATAGGAATACTATCTCCATTTGCTATAATGACATTACCTACAGCCGGTTTTATGTTATTCATTAGATGTGCATCACTTATCATATGATGTGATGCACCAGAATCTACAATCAAAGGCTTTGAAATGTTTTGAGCATGAAGAGAGTTTCCAGAAACCATACCAGACCTACCAGCCTCTTTCAAGGCTTTGATGAGAGCTTCCAAATCTGATTTCCTCACAAATTCAGATTCTTGTTGATATGGCACCAAAACTCTCATGTCTCCTTCTTCAGCCCTCTTGGATGTCCCAGCCTGATTCCCAGCCACTTCTTGGGAGACATTAGCTCTTGGTTCCTTCCACCAGCTTGGTTTTAGATGAGGATGGAGCTTCCAGCATTTTTCCTTTGTGTGCCCCTCTTTCTTGCAATGCTCACAGATTGCATTTGATCCCACTTTCTTGTTCTGGTTTGATCCCAACGGTTTGTAAAATCCTTTGTTGGCATCACCCAGCTCTACTTTGTTAGCCATAGCCAGCTCGCCCTTTCCCCCAAATAGACCATGAGATCCTTGCTCCTTTTGTATCTTGGAGCACACTTCATCTAGGCTGGGGAGATTGTCTGCCCTAAGGAGGTGCTTAATGAGATCCTTGTAAGTTGGATTTAAGGTCAATAGCAGACCAAAGACCTTGTCTTGTTCGCGCCTCTCATTTAACACCAAAGGATCAATCGTGCTTGGCCTTAACATTTCTAGTTCAGCCCACAATGATCTGAATTTGCCAAAGTGCTTTGTAAACTCCAAATCTTCTTGGCTTAGATCATTGATAGCCTTCTTGACTTCATAGATTCTGCTCAAGTTTGAAGTATTCCCATACACGGTTTGAAGAGTATCCCACAATTCCTTTGCATTTTCACAGTAGGAGTAGGCTTCAAGGATGGATGCTTCAAAAGAGTTCTGGATGATTCCGAGCACCATTTGGTCCTCTTGGAACCACTTATCTTCATAATTACCGATGGCTTCTTCTCCATCTTTTGGATCTTGTCCTTTCAAGACATGGCTCCAAAGCCCACGACCACATAGAGCTGTTCTTATCATTCTTGACCACAGCAAATAGTTGACACCCTTCAAGATGACTGGAATAACAATTGGTTTAGAATTTTCCATGGTGTTTCAAGATTTATTCACCGGATAATTCTATTAACCAGAGGATTAAGAGATTTTCTCAAGAAAATATTAGAAAAGCTTCAAGAAATACACTTTTTCAGCCTTTTCACAACTCAAGAGTCAATGACTTTGAGGACTAAATCTCAGAGTGAAAAAGGATTGACAAAGAGTATTCCCAGAATTTTAGAGTGAAAAAGAAAATTTTAGAGAAGCTTCAAGAAATACACTTTTTCAGCCTTTTCACAACTCAAGAGTCAATGACTTTGAGGACTAAGTCTCAGAGTGAAAAAGGATTGACAAATAGTATTCCCAGAATTTTAAAGGAAGAGATTTGAAAATGGGATAACAAAAGCTTGATTTAGTTAAGAACCTTGCTCTGATACCATGTTGAATTTGCGGAATAGAAGATTAGAGAGTTTGAGAGTGCTTGAAAGAGAAACAATAGAATGAGAGATAAAGAAAAGTTTCCATTAGAACTGATTAAGTGTTACAAAGGGTGTACAACATGTATATATAGAGGGGAGCCACGAAAATAGAAGGTGTAGAAGGGTTTCACATCATTCAATTTCCCTCCAATCTCTTATTTGAAATTCAAACACATCTCCTTCCTTTTCACACTTCCCGAGACACCCACTTGTGCACCCAAATTCTTCACCCTTCTAGAAGACTTCTTAATGGACTTGCATATGTTGAATAAGGCCTCTTCTCTTCATTGGGTCTTAAGCTAATGTATTCTCTCATTATTCAACAAAAGCTCAGGAGTAAAAAGAGAAGGTATACCATGCATTGCACATGAAATAAAGCACCAATGAGTAGCTAAGATCAACTAAAATGAGACCAAACAAGAAGTGGAGAAGGAACTGAATTGGTTAGAAGCAGACCAGTTTTTTCTCACTCAGCACAAGTGGAGCAAGTTGCAAAGAGGAGTAGTTGGGAGAAGCATGGCTCGCCTATACTTGTGTAGAGGTGTTGGTGAGATATTTTTCACTCAAGAATTCATGTAAATCGTGCATATATGTGTATGGGATTGTAAGGAAACATTACACACGAAATTATAAACTTCTATTCATCATCTTCATCACTCCTATCTTCTAATCTTCCTCCCTTAAAATCATCTTCATATCCTCTAAAATCTACATGGTATCAGAGCACTTAAGGTCCTAAACAAGATCTTAAACTCATTCATATCTCTCAAACATTTCAAATCACTCTGTTTTTTTTCTGTTTCGTGTGTACTATTCACCAAAAATTTCAAGTCATGGAAAGCTCCAAGAATATGGTTCTACCAGTTATTCTCAAGGGGAATAACTATATTTTGTGGTCAAGGACCACAAAGACAGTCCTAAGAGGAAGAGGGCTGTGGGAGTATGTTGATAGCTTGGTGGGAAATGCTGAAGAAGGAAGGGCTGAAGAGGGCAGTATGATGGAGAGGAAGCGGGAGCAAGAAGATGCTCAAGTCTCGGCTGCACTTCAAAGCTCCCTTGAGCCATCTATTCTGGCGGCCTATTCATACTGTGAGAACTCCAAGGAGCTGTGGGAGACGCTCAAGGGAGTTTATGGAGACATCTCAAACATTTCAAGGATCTTTGAGGTGAAGAAGGCATTGAATGACCTTCAGCAGAATGGGAAGGCGTTCAAGGACTTGTTTGGGGAGTTTAGAGGGTTGTGGGCAGAGCTGGAAATGCTTAGACCTACAACAAACGACCCAAAGGAGTTGAATGAGAGGAGAGAGCAAGATCAAGTGTTTGGTCTCTTACTCACACTTGATGACTCTTACAAGGGACTCATTCAGCATATCCTTCGATTTGACAAGCTTCCAACATTAAATGAAGTGTGTCAACAAGTTCAGAAAGAGGAAGGTGCTAGAGTGTTGTTTAAACCCGCTAGTGAGATGGCGCATGTGGTGCAAAGAAGTTTTGGGCATGGAGAAAGGAGAGCTGTTGAGTAGCCATTGTAGGATGGAAGGGCACACTAAGGAGAAGTGCTGGACACTTTACCCGCACTTGAAACCAGCCCGGCTAAGAGGAAATGGCCAGGGAAGCAGTCAAGGCTCTAGGAACTTTGCGGGTGTAACTAGCATGGAAGGAGACCAATTGGTGAGGAAGAGCGATTTGGAGGGCCTCATCAAGAGTATCTCAAAGCTAGCGGAATCTGGTAAGGGTTTCTTTACCTCTAAGGCTAAGAGAAACGTGATAATAGATTCTGGAGCAAGTCATAATATGATTTGTGATGCTAAGTTGCTGGAGAATGTAGAACCGCATAAGGGTAGTGTTAGGATAGCAAACGGGAAAGAAGTTCCAATAGAGGGGGTTGGGGACTTAGAGGTGTTTGGGAAGAGAACTAAAGCCCTATATATCCCAGAATTTACTTCGAATTTGCTATCGGTTCATAAGGCAACTAAGGACTTGAATTGTAAAGTTGTTTTTGGAGTTAATGGTGTTGAGTTTCAGGATAATGAAACCAAAGATGCGATCGGATCAGGGGGTGTGAAAGATGGTCTGTACATATTGAATAAAAAGGATAAAGAGTTGAAAGCGCTTGCGGTCAGTTCGGTTGGATCAAGCCCTTTATGGCATTCTCGCCTTGGTCACCCAATTCACAAGGTGCTCAGCATGGTCTTGCCCAACCATTCAGTACCCAAGGAGGCGTGTGAAGCATGTATTTTGGGGAAGCATTGTAGGAAAGTGTTTCCAGAATCTACTACTATGTATAAGAAGTCTTTTGAGTTAATACACTCTGATGTATGGTCTGCTCCGTGTACTTCAAGAGATCAATATAAGTACTTTGTTTCCTTCATCGATCAAAAATCAAAGTATACATGGGTAACATTGATGCGCTCTAAGGATCAAGTGCTTGAATCATTTCAGAACTTCTATAACTATGTGCTCAATCAGTATGATACCAAGATTAAGATACTAAGAAGTGATAATGGCGGAGAATACATGAGCATACAGTTTAGGAAGTTTGTGAATGAGAAAGGGATAGTACATCAGACAACTTGCGCCTATACACCTCAACAAAATGGGATAGCAGAGAGGAAGAATAGACATTTGTTAGAAGTGGCTAGGAGCATGATGTTTGATAGGGGAGTTCCTAAGAATCTGTGGGGAGATGCAGTGATGGCGGCAGCTTACTTAATCAACCGCATACCCACTGAAAGCTTGAGTTACAAGTCACCATTTGAAGTTTTGAATGGTGTGAAGCCGAGTATCAGTCACTTGAGAGTCTTTGGGTGTAGATGCTATGTCCTTGTTCTAGAGGCACAAAGAAATAAGTTAGAGCCAAAGAGTATTAAGTGTGTGTTTGTGGGATACTCAAGTACTCAAAAAGGATACAAATGTCTTAACCCGGAGACTAATAGAATGTATGTGTCAAGGGAGGTGCAATTTGAGGAAGAGTATGGTTACCTCGAAAAAAAGAAATTGGAAGACTTAGATGAGATTATGGACTCAAATGCAGATAGAGATCAAGTTCTAAGAAGCATTTGGGAAAGCATAGATGGCCGGGAGAGTGATGATAATGAGCAGAGGGGTGAAGAAGAAGTAGAAGAAAGTGAGCAGCTTCCGATAGTTCCGGATACTTTACCATTAGACTCAGAACTGGTAGAAGAAGAGGAGAGTACAAGAGGTGAGGTGGAGATAGAATCTGAAGAAGTGGAAGAAGTGCAAGCTCCTCAATTAAGAAGAAGCCAAAGGATAAGACACGGACCTGAAAATTGGAAAAATACTAGAGTGTATTACAATGGGATGGCTATGGCTTATCAAGATCACATGGGAACTGATGTTGTGCTTGGGACAAGAGAGGGATGTACTGGGCGTACGGCAGGCTTAGATCCTGATCCTATAGGCGACAGCGTCTCCTTCTTGTCCCTTAAGCATAACACCGCACAAGAAGAGAAGATAGCCATAAGATATCCTATTGAAGAATACTACTCGGTTTCTAATACTCCAGCTGATCATCAGGCATTTCTGAGCACTATTGATAGAAAAGTACCTAATTCTTATGAGGAATCAAGCATGGACAAGTTATGGGTTGATGCCATGAGGGAAGAGATTGCATCTATGTTGAGAAATAATACTTGGGACTTGACAAAATTGCCTAGTGGGAAGAAACTTGTGGGATGTAGATGGGTGTATACTATCAAATACAAGAGCAATGGTGAAATTGAGAGGTATAAAGCTAGACTAGTGGCAAAAGGATATACACAAGTATATGGAGAAGATTATACTGAAACTTTTGCTCCAGTAGCGAAGTTGCACTCGGTGAGGGTTCTACTATCCATTGCCATTAATCTGTCATGGAATTTGTGGCAAATGGATGTGAGAAACGCTTTCTTACAAGGGGATTTAGAAGAAGAAGTGTTTATGGAACTTCCAGAAGGTTATGGAGCAAGTTCAGATCAAGTGTGTAGATTAAAGAAGGCTATATACGGCTTGAAACAATCTCCTAGAGCTTGGTACCAACGGTTAAGCCGGTGCCTGTTGGAGAAAGGGTTTGTAAAATCTGAAGCGGATCACTCTCTCTTTACCAAAAGGAGCAAAAATGGGATAGTTGTGGTGCTTATCTACGTGGATGACATTATTGTTACGGGAAGTGATTGTGAGGAGATGAAACGGACTAAGGAGGATCTAAACTCTACGTTTGATATAAAAGACCTAGGAGAGCTCAAATACTTCCTAGGAATTGAGATGAGCAGAGAGGAAAAGGGAATGTTTATATCGCAAAGGAAGTATGTGACCGACTTACTAAAAGAAACTGGGAAGCTTGGGTGTAAACCGGCTAAGACTCCTATTGAAGAAGGTTACCAAGAAGAGAGCAATGTGGAGATATGGTCTGACATCAAGCAATACCAAAGGTTAGTTGGTAAACTAATCTATTTGACCATAACAAGGCCAGATATTTTTTTTGCGGTGAATAAAGTAAGTCAACACATGCAAGCGCCAACAACACACCATTGGGGAATGATTGAAAGGATCTTGAGATATTTAAAAGGAAACCCAGGAAGAGGTATTTGGCTAGAGTGTCATGGAAGAGCAGATGTAGAAGCGTTTTGTGATGCGGATTGGGCTGGGGATAGACAAGATAGAAAGTCTACAACCGGTTATTGTACATTCGTAGGTGGGAATCTTGTCACCTGGAGAAGCAAAAAACAAAAGGTAATCTCTCTATCTAGTGTTGAAGCTGAGTATAGAGCAATGAGAGAAGCCACAAAAGAAATGATATGGCTGAAGGCGCTTCTACATGACTTGGGAGTTCAAGAAGACAAACCAATGACATTGTATTGTGATAACCAAGCAGCAATACACATAGCTTCAAACCCGGTGTTTCATGAAAGGACAAAACACATTGAGGTGGATTGTCATTTCATCCGAGACAAGATTCAGGAGGGAGTTGTGGTTCCCAAGTTTGTGAAGAGTGGAGAACAAATGGCGGATATATTTACAAAGGCTACTTCTTCACGCATCTGTGAATACATCCATGGCAAGATCGGCTTAATGGACCCCTACCAGCTTATCTTGAGGGGGAGTGTTGAGAATATGGATGTGAAGGTCTGTGCACGTGAAAGGAGAGGGGATAATATCAAAGGGAAAGAGTTAGCATGTATAGCAAGTGTGTTGGAATATGGTGAAAGCTCAGGAGTAAAAAGAGAAGGTATACCATGCATTGCACATGAAATAAAGCACCAATGAGTAGCTAAGATCAACTAAAATGAGACCAAACAAGAAGTGGAGAAGGAACTGAATTGGTTAGAAGCAGACCAGTTTTTTCTCACTCAGCACAAGTGGAGCAAGTTGCAAAGAGGAGTAGGTGGGAGCAGTTGGGAGAAGCATGGCTCGCCTATACTTGTGTAGAGGTGTTGGTGAGATATTTTTCACTCAATAATTCATGTAAATCGTGCATATATGTGTATGGGATTGTAAGGAAACATTACACACGAAATTATAAACTTCTATTCATCATCTTCATCTTAATGCTCTGATACCATGTAAGGACCTTAATGCTCTGATACCATGTAAGAATTAGAGAGATTATGCGGAATATAAGAGATTAAACATGAGAGAATAATGTAAATGACATGGAGAATATGCAATTATGAACTAAGAGAATAAGCATGTAAATGAGACTAAGGAGAATAAAATGAGAGAGATTTCGTGGAGAATGAGAGAATGGGACCCCAAAGGGTCTAACATTTCATTGATAATGAGGCATTACATTTATAGAGAAAAATCTAGGGTTTTCTCTAAGTAAATTCAAAATGCAACAACCAATAGAAATGCTTTAATTCAAACTAGCCAATAAGGGCTTAGTCTTGGAGGCTCCTTTTGACCATGTGGATAAGATTGCCAGCCTTGCTCCAGCCCTCCTTGCTTTGACCGGTTGGATAAGGTTGCATTGGGACACTCCTTTGGCTAGATTCATTGCCAGCTATCCATGTCCTTTTGCACCCGAGTTTTGCACGATCCCCAAATGATGTGATCATGGATAGCTCACGGAAGTCACTTGAAGCCGAGGACGCCTTGACCATGCCAAGTGGACCAATGACAAGATCACGTGCCAAAGAGTTCCAGAAAGCAATCAGTGGATTACTCACTCAAGCTCATTCGCCAAAGGACCAGCTCGAAGACATGGATAAGAAAATCATCTTGGTTGCTCGAGTGGACTAATAAATGGGTGATTCGTTTGTACTCTTTTTCCTAGCCTTTGGTTTTGTCCCAATGGGTTTTCCAAAGGAAGGTTTTAATGAGGCAAATGGGTCACTCTAATCCATCAAGTCCACAAGAGTCCACAAGAGAAGTTTCAGTCCAAGTCCAAGTTATGTTTGGGTCTTTTTTTCAGAAGTATCAAGCCCAAAGGAGGGATTGTTGGCCCAAATATCATTGTCTCTATGCATGAAAACGCCCAGCCTTATTTGGAGAAGATGTAGGTGCTTGAGTAGTTCAAAAGTCCGTACAATCCGTACAGTCCATACAAGTCCGTACAAAATCCGTACGGTCGGGATGGTTTGGTCTTGCAAGGCTTGGCTGGTCTTCTTGATCAATATCTTCACCCTCCTCATGCATCAGACCTTCCTCAGGGTCTATGGTCACTTCTTCTCCTTCTGGTTGATTTTTAGTATCACTTGATTCTCCAAGAGCTGAATCACTTTCCTCAGAGATTTGAGACTTGTTTCTGTCTTCTTTTACTTCATCTTCACTCCTATTAGAAGAAGTTTCCAAGTCATCCGTGCCTCTTCTCTGTCCATCTTCACTCACTAAAATGCTCCTGAGTACTTGTGCCCTATCCAGACGTGAACTAACAATCTCCTCAAGGTCTTTCCAACTCTCACTTTGAAAATATCTATTCTCCTCTTTAAATTGGACTTCTCTTGACACATGAATCCTGTTAGTTTCTGGATTATAACAACACTTATAAACCTTTTGGGTACTTGAATATCCAACAAAGACACATCTCATACTTTTAGGCTCCAGCTTGCCTCTTTGTGACTCGGGGATAAGCACATAATGTTGAATAAAGAAGAAAATGATCATAAGAAGGTTAACTTGAAGTGCAAAGAAGCAAGAAAAGAGTTGTTGGAGAGCTTCCTTGGGCTCCGTGAAAAGGAAGGAGATGATTTTGAATTTCAAACTCAATCAGACCGTTGGAGGCTACTTCTCCTTCATACAAGTCGAGTTTCACTTCTATATAATGTATCTCTTGCTGTAACCTAAAATTTATTCTAATGGAAACTTCTCTTTATCTCTCATTCTCTTGTTTCTCTTGAAAACACTCTCCAATCTTCTATTCCGCAAATTCATTATGGTATCAGAGCAAGGTTCTTAACTAAATCAAGCTCTTGTTATCTTATTTTTTACAAAATCATGTTATTTTTCAAATCTCTTCCTTTAAAATTCTGGGAATACTCTTTGTCAATCTTTTTTCACTCTGAGACTTAGTGCTCAAAGTCATTGACTCTTGAGTTGTGAAAAGGCTGAAAAAGTGTATTTCTTGAAGCTTCTCTAAACTTTTCTTGAGAAAATCTCTTAATCCTCTGGTTAATTGAAAATTCCGGTGAATAAATCTTGAAACACCATGGAAAACTCTAAACCAATTGTTATTCCAGTCATCTTGAAGGGTGTCAACTATTTGCTGTGGTCAAGAATGATAAGGACAAGATCCATGTCTTATGGTTGTGGGCTTTGGAGCCATGTCTTGAAAGGATAAGATCCAAAAGAGCCTTAGAAGACAACAGAGAAAGAAGCCACCAAAGATGGAGAAGAAGCCATCAGTGATTATGAAGATAAGTGGTTTCAAGAGGACCAAATGGTGCTCGGAATCATCTAGAACTCACTTGAAGCACCCATCCTTGAAGCACCCATCCTTGAAGCATACTCTTATTGTGAAAACTCCAAGGAACTGTGGGATACACTTCAAAATGTGTATGGGAACACTTCAAATTTGAGCAGAGTCTACGAAGTAAAGAAAGCTATCAATGACCTAAGCCAAGAAGACTTGGAGTTTACAAAACACTTTGGCAAGTTCAGGTCTCTATGGGCTGAACTTGAGATGTTGAGACCAAACTCGGTAGATCCAATGGTGCTAAATGAGAGGCGTGAACAAGACAAGGTCTTTGGACTTCTTCTTACCTTGAATCCAACTTACAAAGACCTCATCAAGCATCTTTTGAGGGCTGACAAGCTTCCAAGATTAGATGAAGTGTGCTCAATGATCCAAAAGGAGCAAGGATCACACAGACTCTTTGGGGGAAAAGAAGAGCTAATCACAGCCAACAAGGGTGCATACAAGCCTCCAAACCAGAACAAAAAGCTGGTAACAAACCCACATGTAATATGTGGACATTGCAAGAAAGAAGGGTGTACAAAAGAAAAATGCTGGATCCTCAACCCCCATCTCAAACCAAGCTGGTGGAAAGAACCAAGAGCAAACCTCACCAAAGAAATTGTTGAGAATCACGCTGGTCCATCCACACAATCTATGGATGGAGAAATGAGGGCTCTAGTGTCATCTCAACATGAGCTAGTAAGGAAATCAGATCTTGAGGCCCTCATCAAAGCCTTGAAAGAGGCTGGTAATTCTGGTACAATTTCTGGTATCTTTCTCCATGCTCAAAATATCACAAAGCCATTAATTGTAGATTCAGGTGCATCACATCATATGATAAATGATTCTCATTTAATGAACAACTTAGAACCGGCTTTAGGTGATGTGGTTATAGCAAATGGAGATAAAGTTCTGTTGAATTTGCGGAATAGAAGATTAGAGAGTTTGAGAGTGCTTGAAAGAGAAACAATAGAATGAGAGATAAAGAGAAGTTTCCATTAGAATTGAGTGAGTGTTACAAAGGGTGTACAACATGTATATATAGAGGATAGCCACGAAATTAGGAGGTGAAGAAGGGTTTCACAACATTCAATTTCCCTCCAATCTCTTATTTGAAATTCAAACACATCTCCTTCCTTTTCACACTTCCCGAGACACCCACTTGTGCACCCAAAGTCTTCACCCTTCTAGAAGACTTCTTAATGGGCTTGCATATGTTGAATAAGGCCTCTTCTCTTCTTTGGGTCTTAAGCTAATGTATTCTCTTATTATTCAACACTCCCCCTCAAGCTTAACCGTAGAGAAACCAAAGGTTAAGCTTGGAACCATGATGACCCACCTCATTAAAAACCTTAGTATGGAAAACCTCATGGGACAAAACCATACTAAGGGAAAAAGAGTGTGGACTCCATGGCTAAGGAAATCACGGCCGAGACATATCTATGAGTCCAAGCTTTGAATAGATGAACTCACACACTTTTAAACTCGCTGCCTTGGTAAAAATGTCTGCCAATTGTTCTGAACTCCTTGTAAAGCATGGAAGAATGACCCTTTTCTCCACCATCTCTCGCACCTTGTGACAATCCACTTCAATATGCTTTGTCCTCTCATGGAACACTGAGTTGGACGCAATGTGAATAGCAGCTTGGTTGTCACAATGCATTGTGATTGGATCTGCCGATTCAATGCCCAAATCCTTGAGAAGAGCTTTCAGCCATGTTAACTCATTTGTGAGCTTCCTCATTGCTCTATACTCAGCTTCAGCACTTGAACATGACACAACCTTTTGTTTCTTGCTCTTCCAAGTGACCAGGTTACCTCCAATGAATGTGCAATACCCAGTGGTGGATCTTCTATCCGTTTTGTCTCCAGCCCAGTCAGCATCACAATAACCCACAATTTCTGTGCTTTTGTTGCAACCCATCCAAATGCCTTGACCTAGAGCTCCTTTGAGATATTTGAGGATCCGATCCACCATGTTCCAATGATGCACTTTTGGAGCTTGCATATGTTGGCTCACCTGGTTCACAACAAAACACAAATCAGGACGAGTTATGGTAAGATAAATCAACTTACCAACCATTCTCCGATATTGCTTGACATCTTCAAAAGGTTTATCTTCAAGCTCCCCCTCTCGTATGACTTTGTATCCTTCTTCTAAGGGAGTTTTTGCTGGTTTGGCTCCTAGCTTTCCTGCCCCAGCCAATAGATCAAGAGTGTACTTCCTTTGGGATAAGAAGAGTCCTTCATTGGACCTATAGACTTCAATCCCTAGAAAATATTTCAACTCTCCAAGATCTTTAATATCAAATACAGATTTTAAATATGCTTTTGTATCTTTAATACCTACCTTGTCATTCCCAGAGATGATAATATCATCCACATAAATGAGAATGACTACAATACCTTCTTGGCTTTGCAAGGTGAAAAGTGTATGATCTGCCTCGGACTTCTTGAAGCCTTTACTCTTGAGTGTTGTACTCAACTTGTGGTACCATGCTCGAGGAGATTGCTTCAGTCCATAGATTGCTTTCTTGAGTCTCAACACCTTTCCTGGTGCAATTGAGTCCTCCAAGCCTGGTGGTGGAGTCATGTAGACTTCATCCTCTAGTTCCCCTTGCAAGAATGCATTCTTGACGTCCATCTGCCAAAGATCCCATTTCAAGTTAGTAGCTAAGGATAAAATAACTCTTACCGTATGAAGTTTTGCCACAGGTGCAAATGTGTCAAGGTAGTCCTCTCCATAGGTTTGAGTGAATCCTCTAGCCACCAGCCTAGCCTTGTAACGCTCTATTTCTAAATCACTTCTATACTTGATAGTGAAGATCCATCTAGAGCTTACGGCCTTCTTCCCTTTTGGCAGTTCAGCTTCATCCCAAGTGTGGTTAATTTCCATAGATTTCTTTTCTTCACCAACAGCATCTCTCCATACTTTAAGCTCCTTGGCTTCTTCATAGGTTGTTGGAATCTCAGCTTCATCCAACTTGCCCATGTAGGCTTGATGTTCCAATGGGAAATGAGCTAGAGTGCAAACAGCTTGAATGGGATGAGCAACTGCCTTGTTGTTGTAGTACACTCGGGTTCGCTTCCAATGTTCTGGTCCAAACCTTTGTCTTGTACTTCTCCTTAAACCCCCTTCTTGATATTGAACTTGAGGTTCTGGCCCTTCAAAGTCAGAATCTGAGGTTTGAGCTTCTTCTTGACTTTCCGGACTCTCTTCACTTTGATCATGAACCGCTTCATTGCGAACTTCTGATTCATTTTGATCATGAATTGTTGAGTTTTGTTGAGCCACTACTGGATCCTCTTGTTTATTGCCTCCCTCAGGATCAAAGGGTATAGTTTCTTCATTTGATTGAGATGTGCTTGTACTAGCTTCTGGCTGATGTAATCCAAGGTTCTCCAAGATTTTTCTCAAATTGCTAGCTCGGTCTGATGATGAGGATGATAGATTCTCCAATTCTTTCCAGTTCTTCTCATCATAGAACCCTTTCGTTTCAACAAACTTCACGTCCCTTGAGACTAGAATCTTCCTTGTTTCCGGAACAAAGCATTTGTAACCTTTTTGTGTTGTGGAGTATCCAATGAACATGCTCTTCACACTTTTAGCTTCCAACTTGTTTCTTTGTTCTCCTGGGATTAATACAAAACAAACACACCCAAACACACGTAAGTGGTTAATGGCGGGTTTAGAGTTGTTTAGTACCTCAAATGGAGAGTGATCATCCAAAATTTTTGTTGGCATTCGGTTGATCAAATAGCATGCTGAAACCACAGCATCTCCCCAAAATCTCTTGGGAACACTTGTGTGGAACATCATAGACCGGGCCACTTCCATTAAGTGCCTATTCTTTCTTTCAGCAACTCCATTTTGCTGAGGAGTGTATGGACAGCTGGTTTGATGGACTATCCCATGGTTTGCTAAGTGTTGTTTGAAGGCATGGCTTGTGTACTCTCCACCATTATCTGATCTAAAAATTTTAATCTTGGCATTATAATGGTTAGTCACATATGCTTGAAATTTTCTAAATGCTTCTAGAACTCTATCTTTGGATGGAAGAAGTGTTAGCCATGTATATTTTGATTTTTCATCTATAAAGGTGACAAAGTATTTATGATGTTCTCTAGATTCACATGGTGAGGTCCAAACATCAGAATGAATTAAATCAAAACACTTTTCATAGATAGTTGGAGACTTGGAAAACACAGATTTGCAATGTTTACCAAGTATACAAGCTTCACATTCATCATTTTTGAAAGAAATCCTAGGCAACGATAGTTCTAATGCTCTAGAGTGCGGATGACCTAGCCTTGCATGCCAAATTGAACTACTAACATTAGAAACATTCAGACTAAAACTACAAAATAAATTGGAGTCCGGCTTGTTATTTTCAAGAACATACAGCTCCTCCTTTGCTACTCCTTTTCCGAGTAGATTCATGGTCTCAATATCCTGAAAGTGTACATCATTAGGACCAAATATAGCATAACAATTCAAATCAGATGTAACTTTCTTTACGGATAACAAATTTGAAGTAAACTTAGGCATGTAGAAAGCGTTTGAATCTTTTCCAAATAATCTAAGATTTCCTACTCCATCAATTGGAATACTATCTCCATTTGCTATAATGACATTACTTACAGCCGGTTTTATGTTATTCATTAGATGTGCATCACTTATCATATGATGTGATGCACCAGAATCTACAATCAAAGGCTTTGAAATGTTTTGAGCATGAAGAGAGTTTCCAGAAACCATACCAGACCTACCAGCCTCTTTCAAGGCTTTGATGAGAGCTTCCAAATCTGATTTCCTCACAAATTCAGATTCTTGTTGATATGGCACCAAAGCTCTCATTTCTCCTTCTTCAGCCCTCTTGGATGTCCCAGCCTGATTCCCAGCCACTTCTTGGGAGACATTAGCTCTTGGTTCCTTCCACCAGCTTGGTTTTAGATGAGGATGGAGCTTCCAACATTTTTCCTTTGTGTGCCCCTCTTTCTTGCAATGCTTACAAATTGCATTTGATCCCACTTTCTTGTTCTGGTTTGATCCCAACGGTTTGTAAAATCCTTTGTTGGCGTCTCCCAGCTCTACTTTGTTAGCCATAACCAGCTCGCCCTTTCCCCCAAATAGACCATGAGATCCTTGCTCCTTTTGTATCTTGGAGCACACTTCATCTAGGCTGGGGAGATTGTCTGCCCTAAGGAGGTGCTTAATGAGATCCTTGTAAGTTGGATTTAAGGTCAATAGCAGACCAAAGACCTTGTCTTGTTCGCGCCTCTCATTTAACACCAAAGGATCAATCGTGCTTGGCCTTAACATTTCTAGTTCAGCCCATAATGATCTGAATTTGCCAAAGTGCTTTGTAAACTCCAAATCTTCTTGGCTTAGATCATTGATAGCCTTCTTGACTTCATAGATTCTGCTCAAGTTTGAAGTATTCCCATACACAGTTTGAAGAGTATCCCACAATTCCTTTGCATTTTCACAGTAGGAGTAGGCTTCAAGGATGGATGCATCAAGAGAGTTCTGGATGATTCCGAGCACCATTTGGTCCTCTTGGAACCACTTATCTTCATAATTACCGATGGCTTCTTCTCCATCTTTTGGATCTGGGCCTTTCAAGACATGGCTCCAAAGCCCACGACCACATAGGGCTGTTCTTATCATTCTTGACCACAGCAAATAGTTGACACCCTTCAAGATGACTGGAATAACAATTGGTTTAGAATTTTCCATGGTATTTCAAGATTTATTCACCGGATAATTCTATTAACCAGAGGATTAAGAGATTTTCTCAAGAAAATATTAGAGAAGCTTCAAGAAATACACTTTTCCAGCCTTTTCACAACTCAAGAGTCAATGACTTTGAGGACTAAGTCTCAGAGTGAAAAAGGATTGACAAAGAGTATTCCCAGAATTTTAGAGTGAAAAAGAAAATTTTAGAGAACCTTCAAGAAATACACTTTTTCAGCCTTATCACAACTCAAGAGTCAATGACTTTGAGGACTAAGTCTCAGAGTGAAAAAGGATTGACAAATAGTATTCCCAGAATTTTAAAGGAAGAGATTTGAAAATGGGATAACAAGAGCTTGATTTAGTTAAGAACCTTGCTCTGATACCATGTTGAATTTGCGGAATAGAAGATTAGAGAGTTTGAGAGTGCTTGAAAGAGAAACAATAGAATGAAAGATAAAGAGAAGTTTTCATTAGAATTGAGTGAGTGTTACAAAGGGTGTACAACATGTATATATAGAGGATAGCCACGAAATTAGGAAGTGAAGAAGGGTTTCACAACATTCAATTTCCCTCCAATCTCTTATTTGAAATTCAAACACATCTCCTTCCTTTTCACACTTCCCGAGACACCCACTTGTGCACCCAAAGTCTTCACCCTTCTAGAAGACTTCTTAATGGGCTTGCATATGTTGAATAAGGCCTCTTCTCTTCTTTGGGTCTTAAGCTAATGTATTATCTTATTATTCAACACCAGTTAAAGGAATTGGTAATCTTAGATTGTTTGGTAAAGATTCTAAAGCTTTTTACATGCCTGAGTTTACTTCTAATTTGTTATCCGTGAAAAAAGTTACGTCTGATCTTAATTGTTATGCAATCTTTGGGCCTAATGATGTACATTTTCAGGATATTGAGACTATGAAACTACTCGGAAAAGGAGTAGCCAAGGAGGAACTTTATGTTCTTGAAGACACTAACCTAGCCTCTCATATATCTTGTAACTTTAGTTTAAATCCCTTTGATGTTAGTAACTCTATTTGGCATGCTAGATTAGGCCATCCTCACCCTAGAGCATTAGGACTGTTGTTACCTAGTATTTCGTTTAAAAATGATGTATGTGAAGCTTGTATACTTGGCAAACATTGCAAGTCTGTGTTTTCCAAGTCTCCAACTATCTATGAAAAATGTTTTGATTTAATTCATTCTGATGTTTGGACATCACCATGTGAATCTAGAGAACATCATAAATATTTTGTCACTTTCATAGATGAAAAATCAAAATATACTTGGCTAACACTTCTTCCATCTAAGGACCAAGTACTAGAAGCATTTAGAAATTTTCAAGCATATTCGACTAACCATTATAATGCAAAGATTAAAATTTTTAGATCAGATAATGGTGGAGAGTACACAAGCCATGCTTTCAAACAACACTTAGCAAAACATGGGATAATCCATCAAACAAGCTGTCCATACACTCCTCAACAACATGGAGTTGCTGAAAGAAAGAATAGGCATTTGAAGGAGGTATCCCGGTCTATGATGTTCCACACCAATGTTCCAAAGAATTTTTGGGGGGATGCTGTGGTTTTAGCATGTCACTTAATCAACCGAACACCTACAAAAATCCTACAAGATCATTCTCCGTTTGAGGTATTAAACAACACTAAACCCTCCATTAACCACTTACGTGTGTTTGGTTGTGTGTACTTTATTTTAATCCCAGGAGCACAACGCAACAAGCTGGATGCTAAGAGCGTGAAGAGCATGTTCATTGGGTACTCCACAACACAAAAGGGTTACAAATGCTATGTTCCAGACTCAAGAAAAGTTCTAGTCTCAAGGGATGTGAAGTTTGTGGAAACCAAGGGATTCTATGGTGAGAAGATCTGGGAAGAATTGAAGAATCTATCATCCTCACCATTAGACCGAGCAACAAACTTCAGGAGGATCTTGGAAAGTATTGGACTGCATCAACAAGAAAATAGCATAAGCACATCACATCCAGTTGAAGAAGCTATTCCCCTTGATCATGACGGAGGCAATGAAGAAGAGGAGCCAATCTTGGCACCACAAGAAGACTTAGCAATTCATGATCAAAGTGAATCAGCAGTTCAAAATGAAGCGGTTTATGATCAAAATGAAGTGGGTCCGGAAATTCAAGAAGAAGAGTAAGCTCAAGAAGTACCCTTAAGGAGAAGTACAAGACAAAGGTTTGGCCCAGAACATTGGAAGCAAACCCGGGTGTATTACAACAACAAGGCAGTTGCGCATCCAATTCAAGCTGTTTGCACTCTAGCTCACTTCCCATTAGAACATCAAGTATACATTGGCAAGCTGGATAAAGCTGAGATTACAACAAACTATGAAGAAGCCACGAAACACAAAGTATGGAGAGATGCAGTTGGAGAAGAAAAAAGGGCTATGGAAATCAACAACACTTGGTATGAAGCAGAACTGCCAAAAGGAAAGAAGGCTGTAAGCTCTAGATGGATCTTCACTATCAAGTATAGAAGTGATGGAGAAATAGAGCTTTACAAGGCTAGGCTGGTGGCTAGAGGATTCACTCAAACCTATGGAGAGGACTACCTTGACACATTTGCTCCGGTGGCCAAACTTCATACGGTAAGAGTAATTTTATCCTTAGTTACTAACTTAGAATGGGATCTATGGCAGATGGATGTCAAGAATGCATTCTTACAAGGAGAACTAGAGGATGAAGTATATATGACTCCACCACCAGGCTTGGAGGACTCAATTGCACCAGGAAAGGTGCTAAGACTCAAGAAAGCCATTTATGGACTGAAGCAATCTCCTCGAGCATGGTACCACAAGCTGAGTACAACACTCAAGAGTAGAGGCTTCAAGAAGTCAGAAGCAGATCACACACTTTTCACATTGCAAAGCCAAGAAGGTATTGTAGTCATTCTCATTTACGTGGATGATATAATCATCTCTAGGAATGACAAGGTAAGTGTTCAAGACACTAAAACATTCTTGAAATCTGTATTTGATATTAAAAATCTTGGAGAGCTAAAATACTTTCTAGGGATTGAGGTTTGTGTAGATTTTAGAGGATATGAAGATGATTTTAAGGGAGGAAGATTAGAAGATAGGAGTGATGAAGATGATGAATAGAAGTTTATAATTTCGTGTGTAATGTTTCCTTACAATCCCATACACATATATGCACGATTTACATGAATTATTGAGTGAAAAATATCTCACCAACACCTCTACACAAGTATAGGCGAGCCATGCTTCTCCCAACTGCTCCCACCTACTCCTCTTTGCAACTTGCTCCACTTGTGCTGAGTGAGAAAAAACTGGTCTGCTTCTAACCAATTCAGTTCCTTCTCCACTTCTTGTTTGGTCTCATTTTAGTTGATCTTAGCTACTCATTGGTGCTTTATTTCATGTGCAATGCATGGTATACCTTCTCTTTTTACTCCTGAGCTTTCACCATATTCCAACACACTTGCTATACATGCTAACTCTTTCCCTTTGATATTGTCCCCTCTCCTTTCACGTGCACAGACCTTCACATCCATATTCTCAACACTCCCCCTCAAGATAGGCTGGTAGGGGTCCATTAAGCCGATCTTGCCATGGATGTATTCACAGATGCGTGAAGAAGTAGCCTTTGTAAATATATCCGCCATTTGTTCTCCACTCTTCACAAACTTGGGAACCACAACTCCCTCCTCAATCTTGTCTCGGATGAAATGACAATCCACCTCAATGTGTTTTGTCCTTTCATGAAACACCGGGTTTGAAGCTATGTGTATTGCTGCTTGGTTATCACAATACAATGTCATTGGTTTGTCTTCTTGAACTCCCAAGTCATGTAGAAGCGCCTTCAGCCATATCATTTCTTTTGTGGCTTCTCTCATTGCTCTATACTCAGCTTCAGCACTAGATAGAGAGATTACCTTTTGTTTTTTGCTTCTCCAGGTGACAAGATTCCCACCTACGAATGTACAATAACCGGTTGTAGACTTTCTATCTTGTCTATCCCCAGCCCAATCCGCATCACAAAACGCTTCTACATCTGCTCTTCCATGACACTCTAGCCAAATACCTCTTCCTGGGTTTCCTTTTAAATATCTCAAGATCCTTTCAATCATTCCCCAATGGTGTGTTGTTGGCGCTTGCATGTGTTGACTTACTTTATTCACCGCAAAACAAATATCTGGCCTTGTTATGGTCAAATAGATTAGTTTACCAACTAACCTTTGGTACTGCTTGATGTCAGACCATATCTCCACGTTGCTCTCTTCTTGGTAACCTTCTTCAATAGGAGTCTTAGCCGGTTTACACCCAAGCTTCCCAGTTTCTTTTAGTAAGTCGGTCACATACTTCCTTTGCGATATAAACATTCCCTTTTCCTCTCTGCTCATCTCAATTCCTAGGAAGTATTTGAGCTCTCCTAGGTCTTTTATATCAAACGTAGAGTTTAGATCCTCCTTAGTCCGTTTCATCTCCTCACAATCACTTCCCGTAACAATAATGTCATCCACGTAGATAAGCACCACAACTATCCCATTTTTGCTCCTTTTGGTAAAGAGAGAGTGATCTGCTTCAGATTTTACAAACCCTTTCTCCAACAGGCACCGGCTTAACCGTTGGTACCAAGCTCTAGGAGATTGTTTCAAGCCGTATATAGCCTTCTTTAATCTACACACTTGATCTGAACTTGCTCCATAACCTTCTGGAAGTTCCATAAACACTTCTTCTTCTAAATCCCCTTGTAAGAAAGCGTTTCTCACATCCATTTGCCACAAATTCCATGACAGATTAATGGCAATGGATAGTAGAACCCTCACCGAGTGCAACTTCGCTACTGGAGCAAAAGTTTCAGTATAATCTTCTCCATATACTTGTGTATATCTTTTTGCCACTAGTCTAGCTTTATACCTCTCAATTTCACCATTGCTCTTGTATTTGATAGTATACACCCATCTACATCCCACAAGTTTCTTCCCACTAGGCAATTTTGTCAAGTCCCAAGTATTATTTCTCAACATAGATGCAATCTCTTCCCTCATGGCATCAACCCATAACTTGTCCATGCTTGCTTCCTCATAAGAATTAGGTACTTTTCTATCAATAGTGCTCAGAAATGCCTGATGATCAGCTGGAGTATTAGAAACCGAGTAGTATTCTTCAATAGGATATCTTATGGCTATCTTCTCTTCTTGTGCGGTGTTATGCTTAAGGGACAAGAAGGAGACGCTGTCGCCTATAGGATCAGGATCTAAGCCTGCCGTACGCCCAGTACATCCCTCTCTTGTCCCAAGCACAACATCAGTTCCCATGTGATCTTGATAAGCCATAGCCATCCCATTGTAATACACTCTAGTATTTTTCCAATTTTCAGGTCCGTGTCTTATCCTTTGGCTTCTTCTTAATTGAGGAGCTTGCACTTCTTCCACTTCTTCAGATTCTATCTCCCCCTCACCTCTTGTACTCTCCTCTTCTTCTACCAGTTCTGAGTCTAATGGTAAAGTATCCAGAACTATCGGAAGCTGCTCACTTTCTTCTACTTCTTCTTCACCCCTCTGCTCATTATCATCACTCTCCCGGCCATCTATGCTTTCCCAAATGCTTCTTAGAACTTGATCTCTATCTGCATTTGAGTCCATAATCTCATCTAAGTCTTCCCATTTCTTTTTTTCGAAGTAACCATACTCTTCCTCAAATTGCACCTCCCTTGACACATACATTCTATTAGTCTCCGGGTTAAGACATTTGTATCCTTTTTGAGTACTTGAGTATCCCACAAACACACACTTAATACTCTTTGGCTCTAACTTATTTCTTTGTGCCTCTGGAACAAGGACATAGCATCTACACCCAAAGACTCTCAAGTGACTGATACTCGGCTTCACACCATTCAAAACTTCAAATGGTGACTTGTAACTCAAGCTTTCAGTGGGTATGCGGTTGATTAAGTAAGCTGCCGCCATCACTGCATCTCCCCACAGATTCTTAGGAACTCCCCTATCAAACATCATGCTCCTAGCCACTTCTAACAAATGTCTATTCTTCCTCTCTGCTATCCCATTTTGTTGAGGTGTATAGGCGCAAGTTGTCTGATGTACTATCCCTTTCTCATTCACAAACTCCCTAAACTGTATGCTCATGTATTCTCCGCCATTATCACTTCTTAGTATCTTAATCTTGGTATCATACTGATTGAGCACATAGTTATAGAAGTTCTGAAATGATTCAAGCACTTGATCCTTAGAGCGCATCAATGTTACCCATGTATACTTTGATTTTTGATCGATGAAGGAAACAAAGTACTTATATTGATCTCTTGAAGTACACGGAGCAGACCATACATCAGAGTGTATTAACTCAAAAGACTTCTTATACATAGTAGTAGATTCTGGAAACACTTTCCTACAATGCTTCCCCAAAATACATGCTTCACACGCCTCCTTGGGTACTGAATGGTTGGGCAAGACCATGCTGAGCACCTTGTGACTTGAGTGACCAAGGCGAGAATGCCATAAATGTTGAATAATGAGAGAATACATTAGGTTAAGACCCAAAGAAGAGAAGATGCCTTATTCAACATATGCAAGCCCATTAAGAAGTCTTCTAGAAGGGTGAAGACTTTGGGTGCACAAGTGGGTGTCTCGGGAAGTGTGAAAAGGAAGGAGATGTGTTTGAATTTCAAATAAGAGATTGGAGGGAAATTGAATGTTGTGAAACCCTTCTGCACCTCCTAATTTCGTGGCTATCCTCTATATATACATGTTGTACACCCTTTGTAACACTCAATCCATTCTAATGGAAACTTCTCTTTATCTCTCATTCTATTGTTTCTCTTTCAAGCACTCTCAAACTCTCTAATCTTCTATTCCGAAAATTCAACATGGTATCAGAGCAAGGTTCTTAACTAAATCAAGCTCTTGTTATCCCATTTTCAAATCTCTTCCTTTAAAATTCTGGGAATACTCTTTGTAAATCCTTTTTCACTCTGAGACTTAGTCCTCAAAGTCATTGTCTCTTGAGTTGTGATAAGGCTGAAAAAGTGTATTTCTTGAAGGTTCTCTAAAATTTTCTTTTTCACTCTAAAATTCTGGGAATACTCTTTGTCAATCCTTTTTCACTCTGAGACTTAGTCCTCAAAGTCATTGACTCTTGAGTTGTGAAAAGGCTGGAAAAGTGTATTTCTTGAAGCTTCTCTAATATTTTCTTGAGAAAATCTCTTAATCCTCTGGTTAATAGAATTATCCGGTGAATAAATCTTGAAACACCATGGAAAATTCTAAACCAATTGTTATTCCAGTCATCTTGAAGGGTGTCAACTATTTGCTGTGGTCAAGAATGATAAGAACAGCCCTATGTGGTCGTGGGCTTTGGAGCCATGTCTTGAAAGGCCAAGATCCAAAAGATGGAGAAGAAGCCATCGGTAATTATGAAGATAAGTGGTTCCAAGAGGACCAAATGGTGCTCGGAATCATCCAGAACTCTCTTGAAGCATCCATCCTTGAAGCCTACTCCTACTGTGAAAATGCAAAGGAATTGTGGGATACTCTTCAAACCGTGTATGGGAATACTTCAAACTTAAGCAGAATCTATGAAGTCAAGAAGGCTATCAATGATCTAAGCCAAGAAGATTTGGAGTTTACAAAGCACTTTGGCAAATTCAGATCATTGTGGGCTGAACTAGAAATGTTAACGCCAAGCACTATTGATCCTTTGGTGTTAAATGAGAGGCGCGAACAAGACAAGGTCTTTGGTCTGCTATTGACCTTAAATCCAACTTACAAGGATCTCATTAAGCACCTCCTTAGGGCAGACAATCTCCCCAGCCTAGATGAAGTGTGCTCCAAGATACAAAAGGAGCAAGGATCTCATGGTCTATTTGGGGGAAAGGGCGAGCTGGTTATGGCTAACAAAGTAGAGCTGGGAGACGCCAACAAAGGATTTTACAAACCGTTGGGATCAAACCAGAACAAGAAAGTGGGATCAAATGCAATTTGTGAGCATTGCAAGAAAGAGGGGCACACAAAGGAAAAATGCTGGAAGCTCCATCCTCATCTAAAACCAAGCTGGTGGAAGGAACCAAGAGCTAATGTCTCCCAAGAAGTGGCTGGGAATCAGGCTGGGACATCCAAGAGGGCTGAAGAAGGAGAAATGAGAGCTTTGGTGCCATATCAACAAGAATATGAATTTGTGAGGAAATCAGATTTGGAAGCTCTCATTAAAGCCTTGAAAGAGGCTGGTAGGTCTGGTATGGTTTCTGGAAACTCTCTTCATGCTCAAAACATTTCAAAGCCTTTGATTGTAGATTCTGGTGCATCACATCATATGATAAGTGATGCACATCTAATGAATAACATAAAACCGGCTGTAGGTAATGTCATTATAGCAAATGGAGATAGTATTCCAATTGATGGAGTAGGAAATCTTAGGTTATTTGGAAAAGATTCAAACGCTTTCTACATGCCTAAGTTTACTTCAAATTTGTTATCCGTAAAGAAAGTTACATCTGATTTGAATTATTATGCTATATTTGGTCCTAATGATGTACACTTTCAGGATATTGAGACCATGAATCTACTCGGAAAAGGAGTAGCAAAGGAGGAGCTGTATGTTCTTGAAAATAACAAGCCGGACTCCAATTTATTTTGTAGTTTTAGTCTGAATGTTTCTAATGTTAGTAGTTCAATTTGGCATGCAAGGCTAGGTCATCCGCACTCTAGAGCATTAGAACTATTGTTGCCTAGGATTTCTTTCAAAAATGATGAATGTGAAGCTTGTATACTTGGTAAACATTGCAAATCTGTGTTTTCCAAGTCTCCAACTATCTATGAAAAGTGTTTTGATTTAATTCATTCTGATGTTTGGACCTCACCATGTGAATCTAGAGAACATCATAAATACTTTGTCACCTTTATAGATGAAAAATCAAAATATACATGGCTAACACTTCTTCCATCCAAAGATAGAGTTCTAGAAGCATTTAGAAAATTTCAAGCATATGTGACTAACCATTATAATGCCAAGATTAAAATTTTTAGATCAGATAATGGTGGAGAGTACACAAGCCATGCCTTCAAACAACACTTAGCAAACCATGGGATAGTCCATCAAACCAGCTGCCCATACACTCCTCAGCAAAATGGAGTTGCTGAAAGAAAGAATAGGCACTTAATGGAATGGCCCGGTCTATGATGTTCCACACAAGTGTTCCCAAGAGATTTTGGGGAGATGCTGTGGTTTCAGCATGCTATTTGATCAACCGAATGCCAACAAAATTTTTGGATGATCACTCTCCATTTGAGGTATTAAACAACTCTAAACCCGCCATTAACCACTTACGTGTGTTTGGGTGTGTTTGTTTTGTATTAATCCCAGGAGAACAAAGAAACAAGTTGGAAGCTAAAAGTGTGAAGAGCATGTTCATTGGATAATCCACAACACAAAAAGGTTACAAATGCTTTGTTCCGGAAACAAGGAAGATTCTAGTCTCAAGGGACGTGAAGTTTGTTGAAACGAAAGGGTTCTATGATGAGAAGAACTGGAAAGAATTGGAGAATCTATCATCCTCATCATCAGACCGAGCTAACAATTTGAGAAAAATCTTGGAGAACCTTGGATTACATCAGCCAGAAGCTAGTACAAGCACATCTCAATCAAATGAAGAAACTATACCCTTTGATCCTGAGGGAGGCAATAAACAAGAGGATCCAGTAGTGGCTCAACAAGACTCAACAATTCATGATCAAAATGAATCAGAAGTTCGCAATGAAGCGGTTCATGATCAAAGTGAAGAGAGTCCGGAAAGTCAAGAAGAAGCTCAAACCTCAGATTCTGACTTTGAAGGGCCAGAACCTCAAGTTCAATATCAAGAAGGGGGTTTAAGGAGAAGTACAAGACAAAGGTTTGGACCAGAACATTGGAAGCAAACCCGAGTGTACTACAACAACAAGGCAGTTGCTCATCCCATTCAAGCTGTTTGCACTCTAGCTCATTTCCCATTGGAACATCAAGCCTACATGGGCAAGTTGGATGAAGCTGAGATTCCAACAACCTATGAAGAAGCCAAGGAGCTTAAAGTATGGAGAGATGCTGTTGGTGAAGAAAAGAAAGCTATGGAAATTAACCACACTTGGGATGAAGCTGAACTGCCAAAAGGGAAGAAGGCCGTAAGCTCTAAATGGATCTTCACTATCAAGTATAGAAGTGATGGAGAAATATAGCGTTACAAGGCTAGGCTGGTGGCTAGAGGATTCACTCAAACCTATGGAGAGGACTACCTTGACACATTTGCACCTGTGGCAAAACTTCATACGGTAAGAGTTATTTTATCCTTAGCTACTAACTTGAAATGGGATCTTTGGCAGATGGACGTCAAGAATGCATTCTTGCAAGGGGAACTAGAGGATGAAGTCTACATGACTCCACCACCAGGCTTGGAGGACTCAATTGCACCAGGAAAGGTGTTGAGACTCAAGAAAGCAATCTATGGACTGAAGCAATCTCCTCGAGCATGGTACCACAAGTTGAGTACAACACTCAAGAGTAAAGGCTTCAAGAAGTCCGAGGCAGATCATACACTTTTCACCTTGCAAAGCCAAGAAGGTATTGTAGTCATTCTCATTTATGTGGATGATATTATCATCTCTGGGAATGACAAGGTAGGTATTAAAGATACAAAAGCATATTTAAAATCTGTATTTGATATTAAAGATCTTGGAGAGTTGAAATATTTTCTAGGGATTGAAGTCTATAGGTCCAATGAAGGACTCTTCTTATCCCAAAGGAAGTACACTCTTGATCTATTGGCTGGGGCAGGAAAGCTAGGAGCCAAACCAGCAAAGACTCCCTTAGAAGAAGGATACAAAGTCATACGAGAGGGGGAGCTTGAAGATAAACCTTTTGAAGATGTCAAGCAATACCGGAGAATGGTTGGTAAGTTGATTTATCTTACCATAACTCGTCCTGATTTGTGTTTTGCTGTGAACCAGGTGAGCCAACATATGCAAGCTCCAAAAGTGCATCATTGGAACATGGTGGATCGGATCCTCAAATATCTCAAAGGAGCTCCAGGTCAAGGCATTTGGATGGGTTACAACAAAAGCACAGAAATTGTGGGTTATTGTGATGCTGACTGGGCTGGAGACAAAACGGATAGAAGATCCACCACTGGGTATTGCACATTCATTGGAGGTAACCTGGTCACTTGGAAGAGCAAGAAACAAAAGGTTGTGTCATGTTCAAGTGCTGAAGCTGAGTATAGAGCAATGAGGAAGCTCACAAATGAGCTAACATGGCTGAAAGCTCTTCTCAAGGATTTGGGCATTGAATCGGCAGATCCAATCACAATGCATTGTGACAACCAAGCTGCTATTCACATTGCGTCCAACTCAGTGTTCCATGAGAGGAAAAAGCATATTGAAGTGGATTGTCACAAGGTGCGAGAGATGGTGGAGAAAAGGGTCATTCTTCCATGCTTTACAAGGAGTTCAGAACAATTGGCAGACATTTTTACCAAGGCAGCGAGTTTAAAAGTGTGTGAGTTCATCCATTCAAAGCTTGGACTCATAGATATGTCTCGGCCGTGATTTCCTTAGCCATGGAGTCCACACTCTTTTTCCCTTAGTATGGTTTTGTCCCATGAGGTTTTCCATACTAAGGTTTTTAATGAGGTGGGTCATCATGGTTCCAAGCTTAACCTTTGGTTTCTCTACGGTTAAGCTTGAGGGGGAGTGTTGAATAATGAGAGAATACATTAGGTTAAGACCCAAAGAAGAGAAGATGCCTTATTCAACATATGCAAGCCCATTAAGAAGTCTTCTAGAAGGGTGAAGACTTTGGGTGCACAAGTGGGTGTCTCGGGAAGTGTGAAAAGGAAGGAGATGTGTTTGAATTTCAAATAAGAGATTGGAGGGAAATTGAATGTTGTGAAACCCTTCTTCACCTCCTAATTTCGTGGCTATCCTCTATATATACATGTTGTACACCCTTTGTAACACTCAATCCATTCTAATGGAAACTTCTCTTTATCTTTCATTCTATTGTTTCTCTTTCAAGCACTCTCAAACTCTCTAATCTTCTATTCCGCAAATTCAACAATAAAGGGCTTGATCCAACCGAACTGACCGCAAGCGCTTTCAACTCTTTATCCTTTTTATTCAATATGTACAGACCATCTTTCACACCCCCTGATCCGATCGCATCTTTGGTTTCATTATCCTGAAACTCAACACCATTAACTCCAAAAACAACTTTACAATTCAAGTCCTTAGTTGCCTTATGAACCGATAGCAAATTCGAAGTAAATTCTGGGATATATAGGGCTTTAGTTCTCTTCCCAAACACCTCTAAGTCCCCAACCCCCTCTATTGGAACTTCTTTCCCGTTTGCTATCCTAACACTACCCTTATGCGGTTCTACATTCTCCAGCAACTTAGCATCACAAATCTTATTATGACTTTCTCCAGAATCTATTATCACGTTTCTCTTAGCCTTAGAGGTAAAGAAACCCTTACCAGATTCCGCTAGCTTTGAGATACTCTTGATGAGGCCCTCCAAATCGCTCTTCCTCACCAATTGGTCTCCTTCCATGCTAGTTACACCCGCAAAGTTCCTAGAGCCTTGACTGCTTCCCTGGCCATTTCCTCTTAGCCGGGCTGGTTTCAAGTGCGGGTAAAGTGTCCAGCACTTCTCCTTAGTGTGCCCTTTCATCCTACAATGGCTACACTCAACAGCTCTCCTTTCTCCATGCCCAAAACTTCTTTGCACCACATGCGCCATCTCACTAGCGGGTTTAAACAACACTCTAGCACCTTCCTCTTTCTGAACTTGTTGACACACTTCATTTAATGTTGGAAGCTTGTCAAATCGAAGGATATGCTGAATGAGTCCCTTGTAAGAGTCATCAAGTGTGAGTAAGAGACCAAACACTTGATCTTGCTCTCTCCTCTCATTCAACTCCTTTGGGTCGTTTGTTGTAGGTCTAAGCATTTCCAGCTCTGCCCACAACCCTCTAAACTCCCCAAACAAGTCCTTGAACGCCTTCCCATTCTGCTGAAGGTCATTCAATGCCTTCTTCACCTCAAAGATCCTTGAAATGTTTGAGATGTCTCCATAAACTCCCTTGAGCGTCTCCCACAGCTCCTTGGAGTTCTCACAGTATGAATAGGCCGCCAGAATAGATGGCTCAAGGGAGCTTTGAAGTGCAGCCAAGACTTGAGCATCTTCTTGCTCCCGCTTCCTCTCCATCATACTGCCCTCTTCAGCCCTTCCTTCTTCAGCATTTCCCACCAAGCTATCAACATACTCCCACAGCCCTCTTCCTCTTAGGACTGTCTTTGTGGTCCTTGACCACAAAATATAGTTATTCCCCTTGAGAATAACTGGTAGAACCATATTCTTGGAGCTTTCCATGACTTGAAATTTTTGGTGAATAGTACACACGAAACAGAAAAAAAAAGGAGTGATTTGAAATGTTTGAGAGATATGAATGAGTTTAAGATCTTGTTTAGGACCTTAAGTGCTCTGATACCATGTAGATTTTAGAGGATATGAAGATGATTTTAAGGGAGGAAGATTAGAAGATAGGAGTGATGAAGATGATGAATAGAAGTTTATAATTTCGTGTGTAATGTTTCCTTACAATCCCATACACATATATGTACGATTTACATGAATTATTGAGTGAAAAATATCTCACCAACACCTCTACACAAGTATAGGCGAGCCATGCTTCTCCCAACTGCTCCCACCTACTCCTCTTTGCAACTTGCTCCACTTGTGCTGAGTGAGAAAAAACTGGTCTGCTTCTAACCAATTCAGTTCCTTCTCCACTTCTTGTTTGGTCTCATTTTAGTTGATCTTAGCTATTCATTGGTGCTTTATTTCATGTGCAATGCATGGTATACCTTCTCTTTTTACTCCTGAGCTTTCACCATATTCCAACACACTTGCTATACATGCTAACTCTTTCCCTTTGATATTGTCCCCTCTCCTTTCACGTGCACAGACCTTCACATCCATATTCTCAACAGTTTGTAGATCTAAAGAAGGACTTTTCTTATCCCAAAGAAAATACACTCTTGATCTATTGACTGAGGCAGGAAAGCTAGGAGCTAAACCAGCTAAAACTCCTCTAGAAGAAGGATACAAAGTCATACGAGAAGGGGAGCCTGAAGACAAACCATTAGATAATGTGAAACAATACAGGAGAATGGTTGGTAAGTTGATTTACCTTACAATTACTCATCCTGATTTGTGCTTTGCTGTGAACCAGGTGAGCCAACATATGCAAGCTCCAAAAGTGCATCATTGGAACATGGTGGATCGGATCCTCAAATATCTCAAAGGAGCTCCAGGTCAAGGCACTGGATGGGTTGCAACAAAAGCATAGAAATTGTGGGTTATTGTGATGCTGACTGGGCTGGAGACAAAATGGATAGAAAATCCACCACTGGGTATTGCACATTCATTGGAGGCAACCTGGTTGTTAGATTTTAGAGATTATAAATGAGAGTTTTTGAGATAAATTAGAAGAAACACCATAGTAGAATATTAGAGAAGAATTTCTTATTGATCTTTGTGAAATACATAGCATATTTATAGGAGAATTACAAGGGAACCTAGGTTTAACTTTAATTTGAACCAGCCAATAGGAGTGTAGTCTTTGGGCGTCCTTGACCATGCCAGCCTGTTTCCAGCCCCTTCCTTGACCAAATGGATAAGAAGGAAGACCAAGGACAAGGTGCCAATGCACCTGGACACTCAAGTGGCTTGGTGCATGGTCCAAACGTTTCCAAGCTTCTAGAAGACTCTCGAAGGCTTCCTCAAATGTTCCGGAGGCTCGCTAAGGTTGTATGGTCTTGTACGGCCTTGTACGGATCCGTACAGACTTGTACGGATCCGTACGGACTTGTACGGATCCGTACGGACTTGTACGGATCCGTACGGACTTGTACGGATCCGTACGGACTTGTACGGATCCGTACGGACTTGTACGGACACCCAAATCCAACCATATTCCCTAAGCTCCCTTGATGATAAGCTTGATTAATACTCCCCCTCAAACTTAGCCGGAGTGTTGGAATGAAGGCTAAGTTTGGGAACCGGGACTACCACCTCATTAAAAACCTTACCAAGGAAAACCCAGTGGGACAAAACCTTGGTAAGGGAAAAAGAGTGTGGTCTTCCCGGAACAGGCAAGTATTATCAAGGATGAGTAAGGTCTACTAACCCAAGTTTGCTGTGGATGTGGTTGCAAACTTTGAGGCTAGCAGCCTTGGTGAAGATGTCAGCCAACTGGTCTTCACTCTTGGTGTAACATGGAAGTATCACTCCTTCTATGATCTTCTCTCTAACTTTGTGGCAGTCAATCTCAATGTGCTTGGTCCTCTCGTGAAATACTGGATTGGTTGCTATATGAATGGCTGCCTGATTGTCACAATGCATTGTGATGGGACTTGAAGTTTCTATGCCAAGATCCTTGAGAAGAGCCTTCAACCAAACTAATTCATTTGTCAGCTTCCTCATTGCTCTATATTCTGACTCCGCACTTGAGCATGACACAACCTTCTGCTTCTTAGACTTCCAAGTTACTAGATTGCCTCCAATGAAAGTACAGTAGCCAGTTGTAGACTTCCTATCCATAGTGTCTCCCGCATAGTCCGCATCGACGTATCTAACTATCTCAGTGTTGCCATTCTTCCCCATCCAAATTCCTTGGCCAGGTGAACCTTTGATGTATCTCAATATTCTTTCCACCATGTTCCAATGATGCACGGTTGGTTCCTTCATATGTTGGCTAACCTGATTCAAAGCAAAACATAAGTCAGGCCGTGTAATAGTCAAATAGATGAGCTTACCAACTAGGCGCCGATATTATGCTGGGTCTTCAAATGGCTTGTCAAGCGGATCATCTTCTTTCTCCCCCTTTCTCTTGACCTTGTAGCCATCTTCAAGTGGGGTCTTAGCTGGTTTGGATCCTAGCTTTCTTGTCTCCTGCAATAAATCAAGAGAATATTTCCTTTGTGATAGAAATAGGCCTTCCGAGGATCGGCATATCTCTATCCCTAGGAAATACTTAAGCTCTCCCAAGTCCTTGATATCAAAAACAGACTTAAGGAAGGATTTGGTTTCTTGAATCCCAACTTGATCACTACCTGAGATGATCAAGTCATCCACATAAACCAATACCACAATAAGCCCAAGGTATGGTCGGCTTCTGACCGGCTAAATTCTCGAGCAACAAGAGTGAAGCTCAGTTTATTATACCAGGCCCTTGGTGATTGCTTTAGACCATAAATTGCCTTTCTTAACCTTAGGACTTTTCCGGGGCTGATTGAGTGTTCTAATCCAGGTGGTGGAGTCATGTACACTTCTTCTTCCAATTCTCCTTGAAGAAAAGCGTTCTTCACGTCCATTTGCCATAGATCCCATGATAGATTTGTGGCTAAGGACAAGATGACCCTAACTGTGTGAAGCTTTGCCACTGGCGCAAAAGTATCGGTATAATCAGCTCCATATGTCTGGGTGAAACCTCTGGCTACCAATCTGGCTTTGTACCGCTCAATCTCCCCATTAGATTGATATTTGATTGTAAATACCCACTTGGAACTTACTGCCTTCTTTCCCTTTGGAAGCTCAGTTTCATCCCAAGTATGATTCTTATCCATTGCCCTTATCTCAGCATCCACAGCAGCTAACCATTCTTTGTGTTCTTTTGCTTCTTCATAGGAGCTCGGAATTTGGTGTTGATCAATCTTTCCAAGGAATGCTTTGTGTTCTGATGGCAAGAGGGCAAGAGAACAAACCGCTTGGAGAGGATGAGCCACGGCTTGGATGTTGTAATAGACCCTTGTTTGTTTCCAATGATCTAGTCCATACTTCAGCCTTGTACTTCTTCTAAGCTGAGGAGCACTAATTTCTTCACTCTCATGGTCTTGACTAACCATTGGCTCCATTCCTCCAGTGGATTCTTCTTCATGATGAGCTTGGTCTTGATTACCATTATCCAAGTTGTTTGCTTCTTCTTCACTGTTATTTTCAGAATTTGGTCCTTCTTGTGGCTGATGATCTGGTTGCTCTTGATGAGAGTCTCTTGGAGCCGGATTTCCCAAATGATTGAGTAAGAACTCTAAGCTGGCGGTTCTATCTGAAGGAGAACGGGCTAGGTCTTTAACGCTATCCCAATTTTGTTTCTTGTCAAAGTACCCTTGGTTTTCTATGAACTTCACGTCTCTTGAAACCAGGGTACACTTCCGGATGGGGTCATAGCACTTATACCCCTTTTGAGTGGTAGAATAGCCTATGAATACACATCTTGTGCTTTTGGCTTCTAGTTTGTCCCTCTGAGTACCTGGGACAAATACAAAACATAAACCCCCAAGAACTCGTAAGTGATTGATATAGGGTTTATTGTGATTTAAAACTTCAAAGGAAGAGACGTCCTTTAGGACTCTTGTTGGAATTCGGTTGATAAGATAGCAAGCCGTCATGACTGCATCTCCCCAGAAGTTTCTTGGCAAGTTGGAATGGAACATCATAGCTCTAGCTACTTCCATGAGATGTCTATTCTTTCTTTCAGCTACACCATTTTGTTGAGGTGTGTATGGGCAGCTCGTTTGGTGGATTATTCCATGCTTAGCTAGGTGTTCTTTGAATTTGTGGCTTGTATATTCCCCTCCATTATCCGTTCGAAGTACCTTAACATTTGTTTTGAATTGATTAGTAATGTAGTTCTGAAAATTAATGAAAGCGTCAAATACTCTATCTTTAGATGGCATTAAGGTGATCCAAGTGTATTTCGACTTTTCATCAATGAATGTCACAAAGTACTTATTATTATCTCTTGATAAACATGGGGAAGTCCATACATCCGAGTGGACCAAATCAAAACATTTTTCATATATGGTAGAGGACTTAGGAAATACACTTTTACAATGTTTTCCTAAAATACAAGACTCACAAACCGAGTTATTAAACGAAATATTAGGCAATATTATTTCCAAGGCACGCGAGTGAGGATGTCCCAATCTAGCGTGCCATATTGCATTAGAACTACTAGCTATGCATGAATTAAAACTTGATAAAGTAGGATTGCTTGAAGAATCTTCTAAGATGTATAAGTCTCCTTTTGTGTTTCCTTCTCCAAGAACCCTTCCGGTTTTAATATCCTGAAAATGGAAACTATTAGGCCCAAAGATAGCATAAGCATCAAGATCAGTAGTAGCTCTCTTAACCGATACAAGATTCGAAGTGAAAGATGGCATGTAGAAAGCTTGAGATTCTTTGTCAAATAGTTTTAAACTTCCTATTCCTTTAACCGGTATCCTATCACCATTAGCAATCACTACATTTCCACTAGCAGTTTTAATGTTACTAATCAAATTTGGATTACTAATCATGTGATGAGAAGCTCCAGAATCAATAACAAGAGAAGTGCTAGTCTTATTAGGTTTAGTAGCAAAGTATGTGATACCGGACTCCTTTAGTGCGGCGATGGATCGAATGAGTGCTTCTAAGTCTGACTTGCTCACCACGTCATTTGAATATGCTACCATGGCCATCTCATCTCCTTGCTTCAAGCTTTCGGTTTGAGGTTGTTTTGTTGAGTTTGATGAGCTTGGCGTTTCTTGTGCTTGATGAGCTTGGAACTTTCTTGGCTTGAATTCCCTTGGATGCCAATCTTTGGGCTTGAGATGTGGATGAAGGATCCAGCAATCCTCCTTTGTATGACCATCCTTCTTGCAATGATCGCATGTTTTCCTATTCTTGCCTTTGTAGCCATGACTTGGTTGGTAATTGCCTTTATTAGCCGTTGGGAGTTCTTGATTTCCACTAAAGAGACCAAAGGACCCTAGTTCCTTTTGAATTTGTGCACAAACTTCATCGAGGCTAGGGAGCTTCTCCGATCTCAAGATGTGCTTTATGAGGTCATTAAATGCCGGATTGAGTGTGAGAAGTAAACCGAAGACCTTATCTTGTTCTCTCCTTTCTTTAATGATTGAAAAATCCTTAGACTTGGATGTAACATCTCTAATTCAGCCCAAAGAGATCTGAATTTCCCAAAGTGTTGAGTAAATTCTAGATCCTCTTGGTTGAGATTGTTGATTACCCTTTTCACTTCAAAGACCCGGGTCAAGTTGGAGACGTTCCCATAAACATTCTTTAATGTATCCCAAAGCTCCTTTGCCGTGTCACAATAGGAGTATGCCTCTAGGATTGATGTGTCTAGTGAGTTTTGAAGGAGACCCAACACCGTTTGGTCCTCTTGAAACCATTTGATTTCCTCCTCGGTCTTGGTCTCATTTTCTTCATCTTGTGTGTCTTCTTTTGGGTTTTGTGTGATCTCAATGTGTCTCCACAAACCTCTTCCACACAAAGCAGTCTTAGTTGTTCTTGCCCACAGAAAGTAATTATTCCCTTTGAGGGTAACCGGAATGATCATGGTTTTTAGATTTTCCATGATTTTCTTGGTGTTTAATCACAAAGCTACTTTATCAAGTTTTAATTCATGCTTAGCTAGTAGTTCTAATGCAATATGGCACGCTAGATTGGGACATCCTCACTCGCGTGCCTTGGAAATAATATTGCCTAATATTTCGTTTAATAACTCGGTTTGTGAGTCTTGTATTTTAGGAAAACATTGTAAAAGTGTATTTCCTAAGTCCTCTACCATATATGAAAAATGTTTTGATTTGGTCCACTCGGATGTATGGACTTCCCCATGTTTATCAAGAGATAATAATAAGTACTTTGTGACATTTATTGATGAAAAGTCAAAATACACTTGGATCACCTTAATGCCATCTAAAGATAGAGTATTTGACGCTTTCATTAATTTTCAGAACTACATTACTAATCAATTCAAAACAAATGTTAAGGTACTTCGAACGGATAATGGAGGGGAATATACAAGCCACAAATTCAAAGAACACTTAGCTAAGCATGGAATAATCCACCAAACAAGCTGCCTATACACACCTCAACAAAATGGTGTAGCTGAAAGAAAGAATAGGCATCTCATGGAAGTAGCTAGAGCCATGATGTTCCATTCCAACCTGCCAAGAAACTTCTGGGGAGATGCAGTCATGACGGCCTGCTATCTTATCAACCGAATTCCAACAAGAGTCCTAAAGGACGTCTCTCCCTTTGAAGTTTTAAATCACAATAAACCTTTTATCAATCACTTACGGGTTCTTGGATGTTTGTGTTTTGTATTTGTCCCAGGTACTCAGAGGGACAAACTAGAAGCCAAAAGCACAAGATGTGTATTCATAGGCCATTCTACTACTCAAAAGGGGTATAAGTGTTATGACCCCATCCGGAAGTGTACCCTGGTTTCAAGAGACGTGAAGTTCATAGAAAACCAAGGATACTTTGACAAGAAGCAGAATTGGGATAATGTTAAAGACCTAGCCCGCTCTCCTTCAGATAGAGCCGGCAGCTTAGAGTTCATACTCAATCATCTGGGAAATCCTGCTCCAAGGGACTCTCATCAAGAGCAACCGGAGCAGGAACCGCAAGGAGGACCAAATTCCGAAAATAACAATGAAGAGGAAGCAAACAACTTAGATAATGGTAATCAAGAACAAGCTCATCATGAAGAAGAAGTCACTGGAGGAATGGAGCCAATGGTTAGTCAAGACCATGAGAGTGAAGAAATTAGTGCTCCTCAGCTTAGAAGAAGCACAAGGCTGAAGTATGGACCAGATCATTGGAAACAAACAAGGGTCTATTACAACAGCCAAGCCGTGGCTCATCCTCTCCAAGCGGTCTGTTCTCTTGCCCTCTTGCCATCCGAACACCAAGCATTCCTTGGGAAGATTGATCAACACCACATTCCGAGCTCCTATGAAGAAGCAAAAGAACACAAAGAATAGTTAGCTGCGGTGGATGCTGAGATAGGAGCAATGGATAAGAATCATACTTGGGATGAAACGGAGCTTCCAAAGGGAAAGAAGGCAGTAAGTTCCAAGTGGGTATTTACAATAAACTATCAATCTAATGGGGAGATTGAGCGGTACAAAGCCAGATTGGTAGCCAGAGGTTTCACCCAGACATATGGAGCTGATTATACCGATACCTTTGCGCCCGTGGCAAAGCTTCACACAGTTAGGGTTATCTTGTCCTTAGCCACAAATCTATCATGGGATCTATGGCAAATGGAAGTGAAGAACGCCTTTCTTCAAGGAGAATTGGAAGAAGAAGTGTACATGACTCCACCACCCGGATTAGAGCACACAATCAGCCCCGGAAAAGTCTTAAGGTTAAGAAAGGCAATTTATGGATTAAAGCAATCATCGAGGGCCTGGTATCATAAACTGAGCTTCACTCTTGTTGCTCGAGGATTTAGCCGGTCAGAAGCTGACCATACCTTGTTCACTCACCAGAACTCCCGTGGGCTTATTGTGGTATTGGTTTATGTGGATGACTTGATCATCTCAGGTAGTGATCAAGTTGGGGTTCAAGAAAACAAATCCTTCCTTAAGTCTGTTTTTGATATCAAGGACTTGGGAGAACTCAAGTATTTCCTAGGGATAGAGATATGCCGATCCACGGAAGGCCTATTTCTATCACAAAGGAAATATTCTCTTGATTTATTGCAGGAGACAGGAAAGCTAGGATCCAAACCAGCTAAGACTCCACTTGAAGATGGCTACAAGGTCAAGAGAAAGGGGGAGAAAGAAGATGATCCGCTTGACAAGCCATTTGAAGACCCAGCACAATATCGGCGCCTAGTTGGTAAGCTCATCTACTTGACTATTACACGGCCTGACTTATGTTTTGCTGTGAATCAGGTTAGCCAACATATGAAAGAACCAACCGTGTATCATTGGAACATGGTGGAAAGAATTTTGAGATACATCAAAGGATCACCAGGCCAAGGAATCTGGATGGGGAAGAATGGCAACACTGAGATAGTTGGATATTGCGATGCAGACTATGCTGGAGACACTATGGATAGAAAGTCCACAACTGGCTACTGTACTTTCATTGGAGGCAATCTAGTGACTTGGAAGTCTAAGAAGCAGAAGGTTGTGTCATGCTCGAGTGCAGAGTCAGAATATAGAGCAATGAGGAAGCTGACAAATGAATTAGTTTGGTTGAAAGCACTTCTCAAAGATCTCGGCATAGAAACTTCAAGTCCTATCACGATGCATTGTGACAATCAGGCAGCCATTCATATAGCAACGAATCCAGTATTTCACGAGAGGACCAAGCACATTGAAATCGACTGCCACAAGGTTAGAGAGAAGATCATAGAAGGAGTGATACTTCCATGCTACACCAAGAGTGAAGACCAGCTGGCTGACATCTTCACCAAGGCTGCTAGCCTCAAAGTTTGCAACCACATCCATAGCAAACTTGGGTTAGTAGACCTTACTCATCCTTGATAATACTTGCCTGTTCCGGGAAGACCACACTCTTTTTCCCTTCCCAAGGTTTTGTCCCACTGGGTTTTCCTTTGTAAGGTTTTTAATGAGGTGGTAGTCCCGGTTCCCAAACTTAGCCTTCATTCCGACACTCCGGCTAAGTTTGAGGGGGAGTATTAATCAAGCATATCATCAAGGGAGCTTAGGGAAGATGGTTGGATTTGGGTGTCCGTACAAGTCCGTACGGATCCGTACAAGGCTGTACAAGACCGTACGACCTAAGGGAGCCTCCGGAACGTTTAAGGAAGTCTTGGAGAGTCTTGGAGAGTCTTCTAGTGTCTTCTAGAAGCTGGGCAATGTTCGGATCATGCACCAAGTCACTAGAGCGTCCAGGTGCATTGGGGCTTGTCCTTGGTCTTCCTTCTTATCCATTTGGTCAAGGAAGGGGCTGGAACCAGGCTGGAACAGGCTGGCATGGTCAAGGGCGCTCCCAAGACTACTCTCCTATTGGCTGGTTCAAATTAAAGTTAAACCTAGGTTCCCTTGTAATTCTCCTATAAATATGCTATGTAATTCACAAAGATCAATAAGAAATTCTTCTCTAATGTTCTACTATGGTTTTCCTTCTAATTTATCTCAAAATCTCTCATTTATAATCTCTAAAATCTAACATTTAATCACAAAGCTAGCAACTTTCTCAACTCAGCACCAATGGATTTGAGGAATTTCTCTCAGAGAGAAATGAGGCTAGTAACGTGAAAGGAAGAAAATGAAGTGAAAATCACAAAGCTAGCAACTTTCTCAACTCAGCACCAATGGATTTGAGGAATTTCTCTCAGAGAGAAATGAAGCTAGCAGCGTGAGAAAAGAGAAATTAAAGAAGAAAAACGTGGAGAATGAGTAGAAATGACAAGAACTGATGGAGAAATGATGGAGAAATGATGGAGAAATGATGGAGAATGATGGAGAATGATGGAGAATAACCAAGAATAAAGCAGAATAGATAGGAGCAAGATCAATGCTCTGATATCATGTTAGATTTTAGAGATTATAAATGAGAGCTTTTGAGATAAATTAGAAGAAACACCATAGTAGAATATTAGAGAAGAATTTCTTATTGATCTTTGTGAAATACATAGCATATTTATAGGAGAATTACAAGGGAACCTAGGTTTAACTTTAATTTGAACCAGCCAATAGGAGTGTAGTCTTTGGGCGTCCTTGACCATGCCAGCCTGTTTCCAGCCCCTTCCTTGACCAAATGGATAAGAAGGAAGACCAAGGACAAGGTGCCAATGCACCTGGACACTCAAGTGGCTTGGTGCATGGTCCAAACGTTTCCAAGCTTCTAGAAGACTCTCGAAGGCTTCCTCAAATGTTCCGGAGGCTCGCTAAGGTTGTACGGTCTTGTACGGCCTTGTACGGATCCGTACGGATCCGTACGGACTTGTACGGACTTGTACGGATCCGTACGGACTTGTACGGACACCCAAATCCAACCATCTTCCCTAAGCTCCCTTGATGATAAGCTTGATTAATACTGGTCACTTGGAAAAGCAAGAAGCAAAAGGTGGTGTCATGTTCAAGCGTTGAAGCTGAATATAGAGCTATGAAGAAGCTCACAAATGAATTGACTTGGCTGAAGTCTCTGCTCAAAGATCTAGGCATTGAATCACCAGATCCTATCACAATGCATTGTGACAACCAAGCTGCAATCCATATTGCGTCCAACTCAGTGTTTCACGAGAGGACGAAGCATATTGAAGTGGATTGTCACAAGGTGCGTGAGATGGTGGAGAAAGGAGTAATCCTTCCATGTTTTACAAGAAGTTCAGATCAGTTAGCTGACATTTTTACTAAGGCAGCGAGCTTAAAGGTTTGTGAGTTCATCCATTCAAAGCTTGGACTCATAGACATGTCTCAGCCATGATCCCCTTAGCTATGAAGTCCGCACTCTTTTTCCCTTAGTATGGTTTTTTCCCATGAGGTTTTCCGTAATAAGGTTTTTAATGAGGTGGGTCTTCATGGTTCCAAGCTCAACCTAGTTATCTCTACGGTTAAGCTTGAGGGGGAGTGTTGAATAAAGAAGAAAATGATCATAAGAAGGTTAACTTGAAGTGCAAAGAAGCAAGAAAAGAGTTGTTGGAGAGCTTCCTTGGGCTCCGTGAAAAGGAAGGAGGTGATTTTGAATTTCAAACTCAATCAGACCGTTGGAGGCTACTTCTCCTTCATACAAGTCGAGTTTCACTTCTATATAATGTATCTCTTGCTGTAACCTAAAATTCATTCTAATGGAAACTTCTCTTTATCTCTCATTCTCTTGTTTCTCTTGAAAACACTCTCCAATCTTCTATTCCGCAAATTCATTACATAACACTTACTTCCAAATACTCGGAGATGATTGATGTTAGGCTTTACTCCATTAAACACCTCATATGGAGACTTGTTGTTTAGGTTTGGTGTTGGTAACCGATTGATGACATAACAAGCTGTCATTATGGCATCTCCCCAAAAGCTTTTTGGAACTTTCCGATCAAACAGCATGCTTCTAGCTACCTCCAACAAATGCCTATTCTTCCTTTCTGATACTCCATTTTGCTGAGGAGTATAAGCACATGAGGTTTGGTGCACTATTCCATTTTCTTCCACAAAATTCTTGAACTGATTACTCAGGTATTCTCCCCCATTATCACTCCTTAGAATTTTGATCTTGGTTTCAAATTGTATTTCGACATACTTGTAGAGTTTGGCAAAGGATTCAAATACTTGGCTCTTGGAACTTAGGAGTGTCACCCACGTATACTTGGACTTTTCATCAATAAAAGAGACAAAATACTTATATTGATCTTTGGAGACACATGGAGTTGTCCATACATCAGAGTGAATCAGCTCAAAGCACTTAGCATACTTAGTTGTGGAATCCGGAAAACTACTCTTACATTGCTTGCCTAACACACAAGCTTCACATCCTTTATTGTCTTCAGTGATATTGGGCAAGATCATGCTGAGCACCTTGTTGCTTGGGTGACCTAGCCGTGAGTGCCATAAAGATCTTGAACTAACTTCACTCAGACCACAAGACTTCACTACATCTTGCTCCTCTTTATTCAAAACATACAGCCCACCTTTAACTCCTCCTTCTCCAATCATTTCCTTAGTATTATTGTCCTGAAACTGAACTTCATTAGATCCAAAAATAACTTTGCAATTCAGGTCTTGAGTAGCCTTGTGCACCGACAACAGATTGGTGGTGAATTCGGGAACAAACAAAGCCTTAGTGTTTTTTCTAAACAATTCCAAATCACCAATTCCTTTTATGGGGACTTCTTTACCATTAACTATCCTAACAGTTCCACCATGAGGTTTTATATTTGCTAATAAACCTCCATCTCTAATCATGTGGTGACTTGCACCTGAGTCTACAATAACCTTTTTACCAAGTTTAGAAGCTATGTAGCTCTTACCAGAATCAGCTAGTTTGGAGATGCTTTTGATGAGGGCTTCCAGGTCCGATTTCCTCACTAAGCCATCATCTCCTACACTTGCACTTCCAGCAAAAATCCTTGTTCCTTGACCAACTCCTTGGTTACTTCCTCTCAGCCTTGCTGGCTTCAAATGTGGGTGAAGGGTCCAACACTTTTCTTTTGTGTGCCCCTCATCTTGCAATGTTCACATTCCAAGTTCCTCCTTTCACCATACCTTTGGTTTCTTTGTGCCACATGCGCTATCTCACTTGTTGGCTTGAATAAGCATCTAGCTCCCTCTTCTTTTTGAATCTGTTGACATACTTCATTTAGAGTTGGAAGTTTGTCAAACCTCAAAATATGCTGAATGAGGCTCTTGTATGAATCATTGAGCGTGAGCAATAATCCAAGTACTTGGTCTTGCTCTCTTCTCTCATTCAGCTCTTTTGGATCATTTGTTGTCGGCCTAAGCATCTCCAGCTCTGCCCACAACCCTCTAAACGTTCCAAACAGATCCTTGAATGCCTTCCCTTCTTGCTGAAGATCATTCAGGGCTTTCTTGACTTCAAAAATCCTTGAGATATTTGACATGTCTCCATACACTCCTTTGAGTGTTTCCCACAGCTCCTTGGCTGTCTCACAATAGGAGTAACCAGCCAAGATTGATGGCTCAAGAGAGCTCTGAAGTGCTGCAAGGACCTGTTGGTCCTCTTGCTCCCATTTCTTCTCCTTTGTACTGCCATCACTGGCTTCACTTCCTTCAACAGCTCCTTCTGAGATTTCCACATATCCCCACAGCCCTCTACTTCTCAAGGCTGTCTTCGTGGTCCTTGACCACAAGAGGTAGTTGTTTCCCTTGAAAACAACTGGTAGTATCATCTGCTTTTGCATCTCCATAGTTTTTAGCAAAGAAATGTCTGGTAAGTAAAACTGAAAGAAAGAAGAGATTTATAAACGAAAACAGGGGATTTCAAAGAGATTAGAAGAAATTAGATGAGAAAACCGAGTTTAAGAACTTGTTATAGATCTTAATTGCTCTGATACCATGTAGATTTTAGAGAGTAGAATTGGATTTTTAATCTCTTGATTTTATTTCTTCTAAGCCATTTACAAGATATAGGCGAGCTAGATGAGAGAGAGTTACAGCCAATGCAATGAAATATCCACAAGGTAAATTACTAATCTCTACTTAGCCTAAAATGGCAAAACATGCTTGGGAGGGACTTCCAAGTTTGCTCCTTTAGGCTGAGTGTTAGGGGCTGGCAACTTTCCACTGGTTCTTAGCATGGTTCATCTCAAGTCTTTGACTTTCAGACCTGGTCTTGTTTCAACCGAAATCCTTTGCCTCCAATTCCTTTCCAACAGCTAGTTTCCTCTTCTCTTTTGCCTTTTTCTAGCCTTCCCACACACACTATCTTTTCGTTTTCTTCAACAGAAATTACCTCAATGATCAGAAATATTACTTGGAGCATGATGGAGTTGCCTAAGGGAAAGAAAACCGTGGGCTGTAGATGGGTCTATACGATTAAGTACAAGAGCACAGGAGAGATAGAGAGTTACAAAGCTCGGCTGGGGAAGACTACATCGAGACATTTGCACCGGTTGCCAAACTTCACTCAGTCCGAGTTCTTTTGTCGATTGCCATAAATCTTTCATGGGGGCTGTGGCAAATGGACGTAAGAAATGCATTCTTGCAAGGAGACTTAGAAGAAGAAGTTTACATGGTGGCTCCTCAAGGATATGACCAAAAGCAAGGCCTAGTATGTAAACTAAGAAAGGCAATTTATGGTCTCAAGCAGTCCCCGAGAGCTTGGAACCAAAGATTAAGTGGCTGCCTTGAAGAGGAGAATTTTACAAAATCAGAAGCTGATCACTCTCTATTCACCAAACGAGGAGAAAAGGGGATCATGGTGATTTTGATTTATGTTGATGACATCATAATCACTGGTAATGATGAAGAGGGCATTCTAAGGACCAAGGAAATCTTGAAAAAATCATTTGACATAAAGGATTTAGGGGAGCTAAAATATTTCCTTGGAATTGAAATGATGAGGTCGGAGGAAGGGATGTTTATCTCTCAAAGAAAGTATGCTCTGGATCACTTAACCGAGACTGGAAAGCTTGGAGGAAGGCCTGCAAAGACTCCTATTGAAGATGGGTACCAAGATGTACCTAAGGGGGAGCTATGGGCTGATGTGAAACAATACCAAAGGCTAGTGGAAAAATTAATCTACTTGACTATCACACGTCCTGATATTAGTTTTGCAGTGAATCGTGTGAGTCAACATATGCAAGCCCCAAGAGTGCATCATTGGAATATGGTAGAAAGAATACTAAGGTATCTCAAAGGGAGTCCCGGGAAGGGAGTGTGGCTTAAGTGTTGTGGAAACACAAAGCTGGTAGGCTACTGTGATGCAGATTGGGGAGGTGATAAAATGGATAGGAAGTCCACTACTGGATATTGCACATTCGTTGGAGGTAATCTAGTGACTTGGAGAAGTAAGAAACAAAAGGTAACAGCCTTATCAAGTGCTGAGGCAGAGTACCGGGCAATGAAAGAAGTAACAAAAGAGTTGATCTAGGTGAAAGCTTTGCTTAGAGATCTGGTTTGCTTAGAGATCTGGGAATACATGAGGATAAACCAATCACTCTCTATTGTGATAACCAAGCAGCTATACACATTACCTCCAATCCAGTTTTCCATGAGCGAACAAAACACATTGAGATAGACTGTCATTTTGTTCGAGAAAAAATTCAAGGAGGAGTTGTGATTCCAAGGTTCATCAAGAGTAAAGAACAAGTGGCAGATATCTTCACCAAGGCAACCACATCCCCTAGTCAGCAACTATATACAGTCCAAGGTTGGCTTAATAGATCCCTACCAGCCAGCTTTGAGGGGGAGTGTTGAAGAAAACAAAAAGATAGTGTGTGTGGGAAGGCTAGACAAATTCAAAAGAGAAGAGGAAACTAGCTGTTGGAAAGGAATTGGAGGCAAAGGATTTCGGTTGAAACAAGACCAGGTCTGAAAGTCAAAGACTTGAGATGAACCATGCTAAGAACCAGTGGACAGTTGCCAGCCCCTAACACTCAGCCTAAAGGAGCAAACTTGGAAGTCCCTCCCAAGCATGTTTTGCCATTTTAGGCTAAGTAGAGATTAGTAATTTACCTTATGGATATTTCATTGCATTGGCTGTAACTCTCTCTCATCTATCTCGCCTATATCTTGTAAATGGCTTAGAAGAAATAAAATTAAGAGATTAAAAATCCTTCTCTAATTTCTCTTAATTCTTGATTCTACTCTCTAAAATCTACAAGTTACACCCGCAAAGTTCCTAGCGCCTTGACTGCTTTCCTGGCCACTTCCTCTTAGCCGAGCTGGTTTCAAGTATCTCACCAACACCTCTACACAAGTATAGGCGAGCCATGCTTCTCCCAACTGTTCCTACCTACTCCTCTTTGCAACTTGCTCCACTTGTGCTGAGAGAGAAAAAACTGGTCTGTTTCTAACCAGTCTAGTTCCTTCTCTACTTCTTGTTTGGTCTTGTTTTAGTTGATCTTAACTACTCATTGGCACTTTATTTCATGTTCACACACCTTCACATCCATATTCTCAACACTCCCCCTCAAGATAGGCTAGTAGGGGTTCTTTAAGCCGATCTTGCCATGTATGTATTCACATATGCGTGAAGAAGTAGGCTTGGTAAATATATCCGCCATTTGTTCTCTACTCTTCACAAACTTGGGAACCACAACTCCCTCCTGAATTTTGTCTCGGATGAAATGACAATCCACCTCAATGTGTTTTGTCCTTTCATGAAACACCGGGTTTAAAGCTATGTGTATTGCCGCTTGGTTATCACAATACAATGTCATTGGTTTGTCTTCTTGAACTCCCAAGTCATGTAGAAGCGCCTTCAGCCATATCATTTCTTTTGTGGCTTCTCTCATTGCTCTATACTCAGCTTCAGCACTAGATAGAGAGATTACCTTTTGTTTTTTGCTTCTCTAGGTGACAAGATTCCCCCCTACGAATGTACAATAACCGGTCGTAGACTTCCTATCTTGTCTATCCCCAGCCCAATCCGCATCACAAAATGCTTCTACATCTGCTCTTCCATGACACTCTAGCCAAATACCTCTTCCTGGGTTCCCTTTTAGATATCTCAAGATCTTTTCAATAATTCCCCAATGGTATGTTGTTGGCGCTTGCATGTGTTGACTTACTTTATTCACCGCAAAACAAATATCTGGCCTTGTTATGGTCAAATAGATTAGTTTACCAACTAACCTTTGGTACTGCTTGATGTTAGACCATATCTCTACGTTGCTCTCTTCTTGGTAATCTTCTTCAATAGGAGTCTTAGCCGGTTTACACCCAAGCTTCCCAGTTTTTTTTAGTAAGTCGATCACATACTTCCTTTGCGATATAAACATTCCCTTTGCCTCTCTGCTCGTCTCAATTCCTAGGAAGTATTTGAGCTCTCCTAGGTCTTTTATATCAAACGTAGAGTTTAGATCCTCCTTAGTCCGTTTCATCTCCTCACAATCACTTCCCGTAACAATAATGTCATCCACGTAGATAACCACCACAACTATCCCTTTTTTGCTCCTTTTGGTAAAGAGAGAGTGATCCGCTTCAGATTTTACAAACCCTTTCTCCAACAGGCACCGGCTTAACCGTTGGTACCAAGCTCTAGGAGATTGTTTCAAGCCGTATATAGCCTTCTTTAATCTACACACTTGATCTGAACTTGCTCCATAACCTTGTGGAAGTTCCATAAACACTTCTTCTTCTAAATCCCCTTGTAAGAAAGCGTTTCTCACATCCATTTGCCACAAATTCCATGACAGATTAATGGCAATGGATAGTAGAACCCTCACCGAGTGCAACTTCGCTACTGGAGCAAAAGTTTCAGTATAATCTTCTCCATATACTTGTGTATATCATTTTGCCACTAGTCTAGCTTTATACCTCTCAATTTCACCATTGCTCTTGTATTTGATAGTATACACCCATCTACATCCCACAAGTTTCTTTCCGCTGGGCAATTTTGTCAAGTCCCAAGTATTATTTCTCAACATAGATGCAATCTCTTCCCTCATGGCATCAACCCATAACTTGTCCATGCTTGCTTCCTCATAAGAATTAGGTACTTTTCTATCAATAGTGCTCAAAAATGCCTGATGATCAGCTGGAGTATTAGAAACCGAGTAGTATTCTTCAATAGGATATCTTATGGCTATTTTCTCTTCTTGTGCGGTGTTATGCTTAAGGGACAAGAAGGAGACGCTGTCGCCTATAGGATCAGGATCTAAGCCTGCCGTACCGCCAGTACATCCCTCTCTTGTTTCCAAGCACAACATCAGTTCCCATGTGATCTTGATAAGCCATAGCCATCCCATTGTAATACACTCTAGTATTTTTCCAATTTTCAGGTCCGTGTCTTATCCTTTGGCTTCTTCTTAACTGAGGAGCTTGCACTTCTTCCACTTCTTCAGATTCTATCTCCCCCTCACCTCTTGTACTCTCCTCTTCTTCTACCAGTTCTGAGTCTAATGGTAAAGTATCCGGAACTATCGGAAGCTGCTCACTTTCTTCTACTTCTTCTTTACCCCTCTGCTCATTATCATCACTCTCCCGGCCATCTATGCTTTCCCAAATGCTTCTTAGAACTTGATCTCTATCTGCATTTGAGTCCATAATCTCATCTAAGTCTTCCCATTTCTTTTTTTCGAAGTAACCATACTCTTCCTCAAATTGCACCTCCCTTGACACATACATTCTATTAGTCTCCGGGTTAAGACATTTGTATCCTTTTTGAGTACTTGAGTATCCCACAAAGACACACTTAATACACTTTGGTCTAACTTATTTCTTTGTGCCTCTGGAACAAGGACATAGCATCTACACCCAAAGACTCTCAAGTGACTGATACTCGGCTTCACACCATTCAAAACTTCAAATGGTGACTTGTAACTCAAGCTTTCAGTGGGTATGCGGTTGATTAAGTAAGTTGCCGCCATCACTGCATCTCCCCACAGATTCTTAGGAACTCCCCTATCAAACATCATGCTCCTAGCCACTTCTAACAAATGTCTATTCTTCCTCTCTGCTATCCCATTTTGTTGAGGTGTATAGGTGCAAGTTGTCTGATGTACTATCCCTTTCTCATTCACAAACTCCCTAAACTGTATGCTCATGTATTCTCCGCCATTATCACTTCTTAGTATATTAATCTTGGTATCATACTGATTGAGCACATAGTTATAGAAGTTCTGAAATGATTCAAGCACTTGATCCTTAGAGCGCATCAATGTTACCCATGTATACTTTGATTTTTGATCGATGAAGGAAACAAAGTACTTATATTGATCTCTTGAAGTACACGGAGCAGACCATACATCAGAGTGTATTAACTCAAAAGACTTCTTATACATAGTAGTAGATTCTGGAAACACTTTCCTACAATGCTTCCCCAAAATACATGCTTCACACGCCTCCTTGGGTACTGAATGGTCGGGCAAGACAATGCTGAGCACCTTGTGACTTGGGTAACCAAGGCGAGAATGCCATAAAGGGCTTGATCCAACCGAACTGACCACAAGCGGTTTCAACTCTTTATCCTTTTTATTCAATATGTACAGACCATCTTTCACACCCCCTGATCCGATCGCATCTTTGGTTTCATTATCCTGAAACTCAACACCATTAACTCCAAAAACAACTTTATAATTCAAGTCCTTAGTTGCCTTATGAACCGATAACAAATTCAAAGTAAATTCTGGGATATATAGGGCTTTAGTTCTCTTCCCAAACACCTCTAAGTCCCCAACACCCTCTATTGGAACTTCTTTCCCGTTTGCTATCCTAAAACTACCCTTATGCGGTTCTACATTCTCCAGCAACTTAGCATCACAAATCATATTATGACTTGCTCCAGAATCTATTATCACGTTTCTCTTAGCCTTAGAGGTAAAGAAACCCTTACCATATTCTGCTAGCTTTGAGATACTCTTGATGAGGCCCTCCAAATCGCTCTTCCTCACCAATTGGTCTCCTTCCATGCTAGTTACACCCGCAAAGTTTCTAGAGCCTTGACTGCTTCCCTTGGCATTTCCTCTTAGCCGGGCTGGTTTCAAGTGCGGGTAAAGTGTCCAGCACTTCTCCTTAGTGTGCCCTTTCATCCTACAATGGCTACAATCAACAGCTCTGCTTTCTCTATGCCCAAAACTTCTTTGCACCACATGCACCATCTCACTAGCGGGTTTAAACAACCCTCTAGCACCTTCCTCTTTCTGAACTTGTTGACACACTTCATTTAATGTTGGAAGCTTGTCAAATCGAAGGATATGCTGAATGAGTCCCTTGTAAGAGTCATCAAGTGTGAGTAAGAGACCAAACACTTGATCTTGCTCTCTCCTCTCATTCAACTCCTTTGGGTCGTTTGTTGTAGGTCTAAGCATTTCCAGCTCTGCCCACAACCCTCTAAACTCCCCAAACAAGTCCTTGAACGCCTTCCCATTCTGTTGAAGGTCATTCAATGCCTTCTTCACCTCAAAGATCCTTGAAATGTTTGAGATGTCTCCATAAACTCCCTTGAGCGTCTCCCACAGCTCCTTGGAGTTCTCACAGTATGAATAGGCCGCCAGAATAGATGACTCAAGGGAGCTTTGAAGTGCAGCCAAGACTTGAGCATCTTCTTGCTCCCGCTTCCTCTCCATCATACTGCCATCTTCAGCCCTTCCTTCTTCAGCATTTCCCACCAAGCTATCAACATACTCCCACAGCCCTCTTCCTCTTAGGACTGTCTTTGTGGTCCTTGACCACAAAATATAGTTATTCCCCTTGAGAATAACTGGTAGAACCATATTCTTGGAGCTTTCCATGACTTGAAATTTTTGGTGAATAGTACACACGAAACAGAAAAAAAACAGAGTGATTTGAAATGTTTGAGAGATATGAACGAGTTTAAGATCTTGTTTAGGACCTTAAGTGCTCTGATACCATGTAGATTTTAGAGGATATGAAGGTGATTTTAAGGGAGGAAGATTAGAAGATAGGAGTGATGAAGATAATGAATAGAAGTTTTTTAGAGAAGAAGTTTATAATTTCGTGTGTGTTTTTCTTCTTACAATCCAACCAACATATATGGACGCTTTACATGAATTTTAGAGAGAAAAATATCTCACCAACACCTCTACACAAGTATAGGCGAGCCATGTTTCTCCCAACTGCTCCTACCTACTCCTCTTTGCAACTTGCTCCACTTGTGCTGAGAGAGAAAAAACTGCTCTGTTTCTAACCAGTCTAGTTCCTTCTCTACTTCTTGTTTGGTCTTGTTTTAGTTGATCTTAACTACTCATTGGCACTTTATTTCATGTTCACACACCTTCACATCCATATTCTCCACACTCGGTAGATCCAATGGTGCTAAACGAGGTCTTTGGACTTCTTCTTACCTTGAATCCAACTTACAAAGACCTCATCAAGCATCTTTTGAGGGCTGACAAGCTTCCAAGATTAGATGAAGTGTGCTCAATGATCCAAAAGGAGCAAGGATTACACGGACTCTTTGGGGGAAAAGAAGAGCTAATCACAGCCAACAAGGGAACATACAAGCCTCCGAACCATAACAAAAAGCTGGTAACAAACCCACATGTAATATGTGGACATTGCAAAAAAGAAAGGCATACAAAAGAAAAATGCTGGATCCTCAACCCCATCTCAAACCAAGCTGGTGGAAAGCACCAAGAGCAAACTTCACCAAAGAAATTATTGAGAATCACGCTGGTCCATCCACACAATCTATGGAAGGAGAAATGAGGGCTCTTGTGTCATCTCAACATGAGCTAGTAAGGAAATCAGATCTTGAGGCCCTCATCAAAGCCTTGAAAGAAGCTGGTAATTCTGGTACAGTTTCTGGTATCTCTCTCCATGCTCAAAATATCACAAAGCCATTAATTGTAGATTCATGTTGTTGAATTTGCGGAATAGAAGATTAGAGAGTTTGAGAGTGCTTGAAAGAGAAACAATAGAATGAGAGATAAAGAGAAGTTTCCATTAGAATTGAGTGAGTGTTACAAAGGGTGTACAACATGTATATATAGAGGATAGCCACGAAATTAGGAGGTGAAGAAGGGTTTCACAACATTCAATTTCCCTCCAATCTCTTATTTGAAATTCAAACACATCTCCTTCCTTTTCACACTTTCCGAGACACCCACTTGTGCACCCAAAGTCTTCACCCTTCTAGAAGACTTCTTAATGGGCTTGCATATGTTGAATAAGGCCTCTTCTCTTCTTTGGGTCTTAAGCTAATGTATTCTCTCATTATTCAACACTCCCCCTCAAGCTTAACCGTAGAGAAACCAAAGGTTAAGCTTGGAACCATTATGACCCACCTCATTAAAAACCTTAGTATGGAAAACCTCATGGGACAAAACCATACTAAGGGAAAAAGAGTGTGGACTCCATGGCTAAGGAAATCACGGCCGAGACATATCTATGAGTCCAAGCTTTGAATGGATGAACTCACACACTTTTAAACTCGCTGCCTTGGTAAAAATGTCTGCCAATTGTTCTGAACTCCTTGTAAAGCATGGAAGAATGACCCTTTTCTCCACCATCTCTCGCACCTTGTGACAATCCACTTCAATATGCTTTGTCCTCTCATGGAACACTGAGTTGGACGCAATGTGAATAGCAGCTTGGTTGTCACAATGCATTGTGATTGGATCTGCCGATTCAATGCCCAAATCCTTGAGAAGAGCTTTCAGCCATGTTAGCTCATTTGTGAGCTTCCTCATTACTCTATACTCAGCTTCAGCACTTGAACATGACACAACCTTTTGTTTCTTGCTCTTCCAAGTGACCAGGTTACCTCCAATGAATGTGCAATACCCAGTGGTGGATCTTCTATCCGTTTTGTCTCCAGCCCAGTCAGCATCACAATAACCCACAATTTCTGTGCTTTTGTTGCAACCCATCCAAATGCCTTGACCTGGAGCTCCTTTGAGATATTTGAGGATCCGATCCACCATGTTCCAATGATGCACTTTTGGAGCTTGCATATGTTGGCTCACCTGGTTCACAGCAAAACACAAATCAGGACGAGTTATGGTAAGATAAATCAACTTACCAACCATTCTCCGATATTGCTTGACATCTTCAAAAGGTTTATCTTCAAGCTCCCCCTCTCGTATGACTTTGTATCCTTCTTCTAAGGGAGTCTTTGCTGGTTTGGCTCCTAGCTTTCCTGCCCCAGCCAATAGATCAAGAGTGTACTTCCTTTGGGATAAGAAGAGTCCTTTATTGGACCTATAGACTTCAATCCCTAGAAAATATTTCAACTCTCCAAGATCTTTAATATCAAATACAGATTTTAAATATGCTTTTGTATCTTTAATACCTACCTTGTCATTCCCAGAGATGATAATATCATCCACATAAATGAGTATGACTACAATACCTTCTTGGCTTTGCAAGGTGAAAAGTGTATGATCTGCCTCGGACTTCTTGAAGCCTTTACTCTTGAGTGTTGTACTCAACTTGTGGTACCATGCTCGAGGAGATTGCTTCAGTCCATAGATTGCTTTCTTGAGTCTCAACACCTTTCCTGGTGCAATTGAGTCCTCCAAGCCTGGTGGTGGAGTCATGTAGACTTCATCCTCTAGTTCCCCTTGCAAGAATGCATTCTTGACGTCCATCTGCCAAAGATCCCATTTCAAGTTAGTAGCTAAGGATAAAATAACTCTTACCGTATGAAGTTTTGCCACAGGTGCAAATGTGTCAAGGTAGTCCTCTCCATAGGTTTGAGTGAATCCTCTAGCCACCAGCCTAGCCTTGTAACGCTCTATTTCTCCATCACTTCTATACTTGATAGTGAAGATCCATCTAGAGCTTACGGCCTTCTTCCCTTTTGGCAGTTCATCTTCATCCCAAGTGTGGTTAATTTCCATAGCTTTCTTTTCTTCACCAACAGCATCTCTCCATACTTTAAGCTCCTTGGCTTCTTCATAGGTTGTTGGAATCTCAGCTTCATCCAACTTGCCCATGTAGGCTTGATGTTCCAATGGGAAATGAGCTAGAGTGCAAACAGCTTGAATGGGATGAGCAACTGCCTTGTTGTTGTAGTACACTCGGGTTTGCTTCCAATGTTCTGGTCCAAACCTTTGTCTTGTACTTCTCCTTAAACCCCCTTCTTGATATTGAACTTGAGGTTCTGGCCCTTCAGAGTCAGAATCTGAGGTTTGAGCTTCTTCTTGACTTTCCGGACTCTCTTCACTTTGATCATGAACCGCTTCATTGCGAACTTCTGATTCATTTTGATCATAAATTGTTGAGTCTTGTTGAGCCACTACTGGATCCTCTTGTTTATTGCCTCCCTCAGGATCAAAGGGTATAGTTTCTTCATTAGATTGAGATGTGCTTGTACTAGCTTCTGGCTGATGTAATCCAAGGTTCTCCAAGATTTTTCTCAAATTGCTAGCTCGGTCTGATGATGAGGATGATAGATTCTCCAATTCTTTCCAGTTCTTCTCATCATAGAACCCTTTCGTTTCAACAAACTTCACGTCCCTTGAGACTAGAACCTTCCTTGTTTCCGGAACAAAGCATTTGTAACCTTTTTGTGTTGTGGAGTATCCAATGAACATGCTCTTCACACTTTTAACTTCCAACTTGTTTCTTTGTTCTCCTGGGATTAATACAAAACAAACACACCCAAACACACGTAAGTGGTTAATGGCGGGTTTAGAGTTGTTTAATACCTCAAATGGAGAGTGATCATCCAAAATTTTTGTTGGCATTCGGTTGATCAAATAGCATGCTGAAACCACAGCATCTCCCCAAAATCTCTTGGGAACACTTGTGTGGAACATCATAGACCGGGCCACTTCCATTAAGTGCCTATTCTTTCTTTCAGCAACTCCATTTTGCTGAGGAGTGTATGGGCAGCTGGTTTGATGGACTATCCCATGGTTTGCTAAGTGTTGTTTGAAGGCATGGCTTGTGTACTCTCCACCATTATCTGATCTAAAAATTTTAATCTTGGCATTATAATGGTTAGTCACATATGCTTGAAATTTTCTAAATGCTTCTAGAACTCTATCTTTGGATGGAAGAAGTGTTAGCCATGTATATTTTGATTTTTCATCTATAAAGGTGACAAAGTATTTATGATGTTCTCTAGATTCACATGGTGAGGTCCAAACATCAGAATGAATTAAATCAAAACACTTTTCATAGATAGTTGGAGACTTGGAAAACACAGATTTGCAATGTTTACCAAGTATACAAGCTTCGCATTCATCATTTTTGAAAGAAATCCTAGGCAACAATAGTTCTAATGCTCTAGAGTGTGTATGACCTAGCCTTGCATGCCAAATTGAACTACTAACATTAGAAACATTCAGACTAAAACTACAAAATAAATTGGAGTCCGGCTTGTTATTTTCAAGAAAACCAGATCTAAAACTAAGTTTTCTTGAAAATAACAAGCCGGACTCCAATTTATTTTGTAGTTTTAGTCTGAATGTTTCTAATGTTAGTAGTTCAATTTGGCATGCAAGGCTAGGTCATCCGCACTCTAGAGCATTAGAACTATTGTTGCCTAGGATTTCTTTCAAAAATGATGAATGTGAAGCTTGTATACATGGCAAACATTGTAAATCTGTGTTTTCCAAGTCTCCAACTATCTATGAAAAGTGTTTTGATTTAATTCATTATGATGTTTGGCCCTCACCATGTGAATCTAGAGAACATCATAAATACTTTGTCACCTTTGTAGATGAAAAATCAAAATATACATGGCTAACACTTCTTCCATCCAAAGATAGAGTTCTAGAAGCATTTAGAAAATTTCAAGCATATGTGACTAACCATTATAATGCCAAGATTAAAATTTTTAGATCAGATAATGGTGGAGAGTACACAAGCCATGCCTTCAAACAACACTTAGCAAACCATGGGATAGTCCATCAAACCAGCTGCCCATACACTCCTCAGCAAAATGGAGTTGCTGAAAGAAAGAATAGGCACTTAATGGAAGTGGCCCGGTCTATGATGTTCCACACAAGTGTTCCCAAGAGATTTTGGGGAGATGCTGTGGTTTCAGCATGCTATTTGATCAACCGAATGCCAACAAAAATTTTGGATGATCACTCTCCATTTGAGGTATTAAACAACTCTAAACCCGCCATTAACCACTTACGTGTGTTTGGGTGTGTTTGTTTTGTATTAATCCCAGGAGAACAAAGAAAGAAGTTGGAAGCTAAAAGTGTGAAGAGCATGTTCATTGGATACTCCACAACACAAAAAGGTTACAAATGCTTTGTTCCGGAAACAAGGAAGATTCTAGTCTCAAGGGACGTGAAGTTTGTTGAAACGAAAGGGTTCTATGATGAGAAGAACTGGAAAGAATTGGAGAATCTATCATCCTCATCATCAGACCGAGCTAGCAATTTGAGAAAAATCTTGGAAAACCTTGGATTACATCAGCCAGAAGCTAGTACAAGCACATCTCAATCAAATGAAGAAACTATACCCTTTGATCCTGAGGGAGGCAATAAACAAGAGGATCCGGTAGTGGCTCAACAAGACTCAACAATTCATGATAAAAATGAATCAGAAGTTCGCAATGAAGCGGTTCATGATCAAAGTGAAGAGAGTCCGGAAAGTCAAGAAGAAGCTCAAACCTCAGATTCTGACTTTGAAGGGCCAGAACCTCAAGTTCAATATCAAGAAGGGGGTTTAAGGAGAAGTACAAGACAAAGGTTTGGACCAGAACATTGGAAGCAAACCCGAGTGTACTACAACAACAAGGCAGTTGCTCATCCCATTCAAGCTGTTTGCACTCTAGCTCATTTCCCATTGGAACATCAAGCCTACATGGGCAAGTTGGATGAAGCTGAGATTCCAACAACCTATGAAGAAGCCAAGGAGCTTAAAGTATGGAGAGATGCTGTTGGTGAGGAAAAGAAAGCTATGGAAATTAACCACACTTGGGATGAAGCTGAACTGCCAAAAGGGAAGAAGGCCGTAAGCTCTAGATGGATATTCACTATCAAGTATAGAAGTGATGGAGAAATAGAGCGTTACAAGGCTAGGCTGGTGGCTAGAGGATTCACTCAAACCTATGGAGAGGACTACCTTGACACATTTGCACCTGTGGCAAAACTTCATACGGTAAGAGTTATTTTATCCTTAGCTACTAACTTGAAATGGGATCTTTGGCAGATGGACGTCAAGAATGCATTCTTGCAAGGGGAACTAGAGGATGAAGTCTACATGACTCCACCACCAGGCTTGGAGGACTCAATTGCACCAGGAAAGGTGTTGAGACTCAAGAAAGCAATCTATGGACTGAAGCAATCTCCTCGAGCATGGTACCACAAGTTGAGTACAACACTCAAGAGTAAAGGCTTCAAGAAGTCCGAGGCAGATCATACACTTTTCACCTTGCAAAGCCAAGAAGGTATTGTAGTCATTCTCATTTATGTGGATGATATTATCATCTCTGGGAATGACAAGGTAGGTATTAAAGATACAAAAGCATATTTAAAATCTGTATTTGATATTAAAGATCTTGGAGAGTTGAAATATTTTCTAGGGATTGAAGTCTATAGGTCCAATGAAGGACTCTTCTTATCCCAAAGGAAGTACACTCTTGATCTATTGGCTGGGGCAGGAAAGCTAGGAGCCAAACCAGCAAAGACTCCCTTAGAAGAAGGATACAAAGTCATATGAGAGGGGGAGCTTGAAGATAAACCTTTTGAAGATGTCAAGCAATATCGGAGAATGGTTGGTAAGTTGATTTATCTTACCATAACTCGTCCTGATTTGTGTTTTGCTGTGAACCAGGTGAGCCAACATATGCAAGCTCCAAAAGTGCATCATTGGAACATGGTGGATCGGATCCTCAAATATCTCAAAGGAGCTCCAGGTCAAGGCATTTGGATGGGTTGCAACAAAAGCACAGAAATTGTGGGTTATTGTGATGCTGACTGGGCTGGAGACAAAACGGATAGAAGATCCACCACTGGGTATTGCACATTCATTGGAGGTAACCTGGTCACTTGGAAGAGCAAGAAACAAAAGGTTGTGTCATGTTCAAGTGCTGAAGCTGAGTATAGAGTAATGAGGAAGCTCACAAATGAGCTAACATGGCTGAAAGCTCTTCTCAAGGATTTGGGCATTGAATCGGCAGATCCAATCACAATGCATTGTGACAACCAAGCTGCTATTCACATTGCGTCCAACTCAGTGTTCCATGAGAGGACAAAGCATATTGAAGTGGATTGTCACAAGGTGCGAGAGATGGTGGAGAAAAGGGTCATTCTTCCATGCTTTACAAGGAGTTCAGAACAATTGGCAGACATTTTTACCAAGGCAGCGAGTTTAAAAGTGTGTGAGTTCATCCATTCAAAGCTTGGACTCATAGATATGTCTCGGCCGTGATTTCCTTAGCCATGGAGTCCACACTCTTTTTCCCTTAGTATGGTTTTGTCCCATGAGGTTTTCCATACTAAGGTTTTTAATGAGGTGGGTCATAATGGTTCCAAGCTTAACCTTTGGTTTCTCTACGGTTAAGCTTGAGGGGGAGTGTTGAATAATGAGAGAATACATTAGCTTAAGACCCAAAGAAGAGAAGAGGCCTTATTCAACATATGCAAGCCCATTAAGAAGTCTTCTAGAAGGGTGAAGACTTTGGGTGCACAAGTGGGTGTCTCGGAAAGTGTGAAAAGGAAAGAGATGTGTTTGAATTTCAAATAAGAGATTGGAGGGAAATTGAATGTTGTGAAACCCTTCTTCACCTCCTAATTTCGTGGCTCTCCTCTATATATACATGTTGTACACCCTTTGTAACACTCACTCAATTCTAATGGAAACTTCTCTTTATCTCTCATTCTATTGTTTCTCTTTCAAGCACTCTCAAACTCTCTAATCTTCTATTCCGCAAATTCAACACTCTTGTGGTCAAGGACCACGAAGACAGCCTTGAGAAGTAGAGGGCTATGGAGATATGTGGAAATCTCGGAAGGAGCTATTGAAGGAAGTGAAGCCAGTGATGGCAGTACAAAGGAGAAGAAATGGGAGCAAGAGAACCAACAGGTCCTTGCAGCGCTTTAGAGCTCTCTTGAGCCATCAATCTTGGCTGGTTACTCCTATTGTGAGACAGCCAAGGAGCTGTGGGAAACACTCAAAGGAGTGTATGGAGATATGTCAAATATCTCAAGGATTTTTGAAGTCAAGAAAACCCTGAATGATCTTCAGCAAGAGGGGAAGGCATTCAAGGATCTGTTTGGAACGTTTAGAGGGCTATGGGCAGAGCTGGAGATGCTTAGGCCGGCAACAAACAATCCCAAAGAGCTGAATGAGAGGAGGGAGCAAGACCAAGTATTTGGATTATTGCTCACACTCAATGATTCGTACAAGAACCTCATTCAGCATATTTTGAGGTTTGACAAACTTCCAAATCTAAATGAAGTATATCAACAGATTCAAAAAGAAGAGGGAGCTAGAGGCTTATTCAAGCCAACAAGTGAGATAGCGCATGTGGCGCAAAGAAACCAAAACTATGGTGAAAGGAGGAACTTGGAATGTGAGCATTGCAAGATGAGAGGGCACACAAAGGAAAAGTGCTGGACCCTTCACCCCCATTTGAAGCCGGCAAGGCTGAGAGGAAATAACCAAGAAATTGGTCAGGGAACAAGGATTTTTGCTAGAAGTGCAAGTGTAGGAGATGATGGCTTAATGAGGAAATCGGACCTGGAAGCCCTCATCAAAAGCATCTCCAAGCTAGCTGGTTCTGGTAAGAGTTACATAGCTTCTAAATGTTGAATTTGCGGAATAGAAGATTAGAGACACCCACTTGTGCACCCAAAGTCTTCACCCTTCTAGAAGACTTCTTAATGGGCTTTGCACATGTTGAGTAAAGGCCTCTTCTCTTCTTTGGGTCTTAAACTCTCTTCTCTTGTTTTCTTTCTTCTTATTTAACGCAGATGAATGTATTCTCTCATTATTCAACACTCCCCCACAGGCTTAACCGTAGAAAAACCAAAGGTTAAGCTTGGAACCATGATGACCCACCTCATTAAAAACCTTAGTATGGTTCACAACAAAACAAAAATCAGGACGAGTTATGGTAAGATAAATCAACTTACCAACCATTCTCCGATATTGCTTGACATCTTCAAAAGGTTTATCTTCAAGCTCCCCTTCTCGTATGACTTTCTAAGGGAGTCTTTGCTGGTTTGGCTCTTAGCTTTCCTGCCTCAGCCAATAGATCAAGAGTGTACTTCCTTTGGGATAAGAAGAGTCCTTCATTGGACCTATAGACTTCAATCCCTAGAAAATATTTCAACTCTCCAAGATCTTTAATATCAAATACAGATTTTAAATATGCTTTTGTATCTTATATACCTACCTTGTCATTCCCCGAGATGATAATATCATCCACATAAATGAGAATGACTACAATACCTTCTTGGCTTTGCAAGGTGAAAAGTGTATGATCTGCCTCGGACTTCTTGAAGCCTTTACTCTTGAGTGTTGTACTCAACTTGTGGTACCATGCTCGAGGAGATTGCTTCAGTCCATAGATTGCTTTCTTGAGTCTCAACACCTTTCCTGGTGCAATTGAGTCCTCCAAGCTTGGAGGTGGAGTCATGTAGACTTCATCCTCTAGTTCCTCTTGCAAGAATGCATTCTTGACGTCCATCTGCCAAAGATCCCTTTCCAAGTTAGTAGCTAATGATAAAATGACTCTTACCGTATGAAGTTTTGCCACAGGTGCAAATGTGTCAAGGTAGTCCTCTCCATAGGTTTGAGTGAATCCTCTAGCCACCAGCCTAGCCTTGTAACGCTCTATTTCTCCATCACTTCTATACTTGATAGTGAAGATCCATCTAGAGCTTACGGCCTTCTTCCCTTTTGGCAGTTCAGCTTCATCCCAAGTGTGGTTGATTTGCATAGCTTTCTTTTCTTCACCAATAGCATCTCTCCATACTTTAAGCTCCTTGGCTTCTTCATAGGTTGTTGGAATCTCAGCTTCATCCAACTTGCCCATGCAGCTTGATGTTCCAATGTGAAATGAGCTAGAGTGCAAACAGCTTGAATGGGATGAGCAACTGCCTTGTTGTTGTAGTACACTCGGGTTTGCTTCCAATGTTCTGGTCCAAACCTTTGTCTTGTACTTCTCCTTAAACCCCCTTCTTGAGCTTGAACTTGAGGTTCTGGCCCTTCAAAGTCAGAATCTGAGGTTTGAGCTTCTTCTTGACTTTCTGGACTCTCTTCACTTTGATCATGAACCGCTTCATTGCGAACTTATGATTCATTTTGATCATGAATTGTTGAGTCTTGTTGAGCCACTACTGGATCCTCCTGTTTATTGCCTCCCTCAGGATCAAAGGGTATAGTTTCTTCATTTGATTGAGATGTGCTTGTACTAGCTTCTGGCTGATATAATCCAAGGTTCTCCAAGATTTTTCTCATATTGCTAGCTCGGTCTGATGATGAGGATGATAGATTCTCCAATTCTTTCCAGTTCTTCTCATCATAGAACCCTTTTGTTTCAACAAACTTCACGTCCCTTGAGACTAGAATCTTCCTTGTTTCCGGAACAAAGCATTTGTAACCTTTTTGTGTTGTGGAGTATCCAATGAACATGCTCTTCACACTTTTAGCCTCCAACTTGTTTCTTTGTTCTCCTTGGATTAATACAAAACAAACACACCCAAACACACGTAAGTGGTTAATGGTGTTGAATAATGAGAGAATACATTAGCTTAAGACCCAAAGAAGAGAAGAGGTCTTATTCAACATATGCAAGCCCATTAAGAAGTCTTCTAGAAGGGTGAAGACTTTGGGTGCACAAGTGGGTGTCTCGGGAAGTGTGAAAAGGAAGGAGATGTGTTTGAATTTCAAATAAGAGATTGGAGGGAAATTGAATGTTGTGAAACCCTTCTTCACCTCCTAATTTCGTGGCTCTCCTCTATATATACATGTTGTACACCCTTTGTAACACTCACTCAATTCTAATGGAAACTTCTCTTTATCTCTCATTCTATTGTTTCTCTTTCAAGCACTCTCAAACTCTCTAATCTTCTATTCCGCAAATTCAACATGGTATCAGAGCAAGGTTCTTAACTAAATCAAGCTCTTGTTATCCCATTTTCAAATCTCTTCCTTTAAAATTCTGGGAATACTCTTTGTCAATCCTTTTTCACTCTGAGACTTAGTCCTCAAAGTCATTGACTCTTGAGTTGTGAAAAGGCTGGAAAAGTGTATTTCTTGAAGCTTCTCTAATATTTTCTTGAGAAAATCTCTTAATCCTCTGGTTAATAGAATTATCCGGTGAATAAATCTTGAAACACCATGGAAAATTCTAAACCAATTGTTACTCCAGTCATCTTGAAGGGTGTCAACTATTTGCTGTGGTCAAGAATGATAAGAACAGCTCTATGTGGTCGTGGGCTTTGGAGCCATGTCTTGAAAGGCCAAGATCCAAAAGATGGAGAAGAAGCCATCAGTAATTATGAAGATAAGTGGTTCCAAGAGGACCAAATGGTGCTCGGAATCATCCAGAACTCTCTTGAAGCATCCATCCTTGAAGCCTACTCCTACTGTGAAAATGCAAAGGAATTGTGGGATACTCTTCAAACCGTGTATGGGAATACTTCAAACTTGAGCAGAATCTATGAAGTCAAGAAGGCTATCAATGATCTAAGCCAAGAAGATTTGGAGTTTACAAAGCACTTTGGCAAATTCAGATCATTGTGGGCTGAACTAGAAATGTTAAGGCCAAGCACGGTTGATCCTTTGGTGTTAAATGAGAGGCGCGAACAAGACAAGGTCTTTGGTCTGCTATTGACCTTAAATCCAACTTACAAGGATCTCATTAAGCACCTCCTTAGGGCAGACAATCTCCCCAGCCTAGATAAAGTGTGCTCCAAGATACAAAAGGAGCAAGGATCCATATGGTCTATTTGGGGGAAAGGGCGAGCTGGTTATGGCTAACAAAGTAGAGCTGGGAGACGCCAACAAAAGATTTTACAAACCGTTGGGATCAAACCAGAACAAGAAAGTGGGATCAAATGCAATTTGTGAGCATTGCAAGAAAGAGGGGCACACAAAGGAAAAATGCTGGAAGCTCCATCCTCATCTAAAACCAAGCTGGTGGAAGGAACCAAGAGCTAATGTCTCCCAAGAAGTGGCTGGGAATCAGGCTGGGACATCCAAGAGGGCTGAAGAAGGAGAAATGAGAGCTTTGGTGCCATATCAACAAGAATCTGAATTTGTGAGGAAATCAGATTTGGAAGCTCTCATCAAAGCCTTGAAAGAGGCTGGTAGGTCTGGTATGGTTTCTGGAAACTCTCTTCATGCTCAAAACATTTCAAAGCCTTTGATTGTAGATTCTGGTGCATCACATCATATGATAAGTGATGCACATCTAATGAATAACATAAAACCGGCTGTAGGTAATGTCATTATAGCAAATGGAGATAGTATTCCAATTGATGGAGTAGGAAATCTTAGGTTATTTGGAAAAGATTCAAACGCTTTCTACATGCCTAAGTTTACTTCAAATTTGGTATCCGTAAAGAAAGTTACATCTGATTTGAATTGTTATGCTATATTTGGTCCTAATGATGTACACTTTCAGGATATTGAGACCATGAATCTACTCGGAAAAGGAGTAGCAAAGGAGGAGCTGTATGTTCTTGAAAATAACAAGCCGGACTCCAATTTATTTTGTAGTTTTAGTCTGAATGTTTCTAATGTTAGTAGTTCAATTTGGCATGCAAGGCTAGGTCATCCGCACTCTAGAGCATTAGAACTATTGTTGCCTAGGATTTCTTTCAAAAATGATGAATGTGAAGCTTGTATACTTGGCAAACATTGTAAATCTGTGTTTTCCAAGTCTCCAACTATCTATGAAAAGTGTTTTGATTTAATTCATTCTGATGTTTGGACCTCACCATGTGAATCTAAAGAACATCATAAATACTTTGTCACCTTTATAGATGAAAAATCAAAATATACATGGCTAACACTTCTTCCATCCAAAGATAGAGTTCTAGAAGCATTTAGAAAATTTCAAGCATATGTGACTAACCATTATAATGCCAAGATTAAAATTTTTAGATCAGATAATGGTGGAGAGTACACAAGCCATGCCTTCAAACAACACTTAGCAAACCATGGGATAGTCCATCAAACCAGCTGCCCATACACTCCTCAGCAAAATGGAGTTGCTGAAAGAAAGAATAGGCACTTAATGGAAGTGGCCCGGTCTATGATGTTCCACACAAGTGTTCCCAAGAGATTTTGGGGAGATGCTGTGGTTTCAGCATGCTATTTGATCAACCGAATGCCAACAAAAATTTTGGATGATCACTCTCCATTTGAGGTATTAAACAACTCTAAACCCGCCATTAACCACTTACGTGTGTTTGGGTGTGTTTGTTTTGTATTAATCCCAGGAGAACAAAGAAACAAGTTGGAAGCTAAAAGTGTGAAGAGCATGTTCATTGGATACTCCACAACACAAAAAGGTTACAAATGCTTTGTTCCGGAAACAAGGAAGATTCTAGTCTCAAGGGACGTGAAGTTTGTTGAAACGAAAGGGTTCTATGATGAGAAGAACTGGAAAGAATTGGAGAATCTATCATCCTCATCATCAGACCGAGCTAGCAATTTGAGAAAAATCTTGGAGAACCTTGGATTACATCAGCCAGAAGCTAGTACAAGCACATCTCAATCAAATGAAGAAACTATACCCTTTGATCCTGAGGGAGGCAATAAACAAGAGGATCTAGTAGTGGCTCAACAAGACTCAACAATTCATGATCAAAATGAATCAGAAGTTCGCAATGAAGCGGTTCATGATCAAAGTGAAGAGAGTCCGGAAAGTCAAGAAGAAGCTCAAACCTCAGATTCTGACTTTGAAGGGCCAGAACCTCAAGTTCAATATCAAGAAGGGGGTTTAAGGAGAAGTACAAGACAAAGGTTTGGACCAGAACATTGGAAGCAAACCCGAGTGTACTACAACAACAAGGCAGTTGCTCATCCCATTCAAGCTGTTTGCACTCTAGCTCATTTCCCATTGGAACATCAAGCCTACATGGGCAAGTTGGATGAAGCTGAGATTCCAACAACCTATGAAGAAGCCAAGGAGCTTAAAGTATGGAGAGATGCTGTTGGTGAGGAAAAGAAAGCTATGGAAATTAACCACACTTGGGATGAAGCTGAACTGCCAAAAGGGAAGAAGGCCGTAAGCTCTAGATGGATATTCACTATCAAGTATAGAAGTGATGGAGAAATAGAGCGTTACAAGGCTAGGCTGGTGGCTAGAGGATTCACTCAAACCTATGGAGAGGACTACCTTGACACATTTGCACCTGTGGCAAAACTTCATACGGTAAGAGTTATTTTATCCTTAGCTACTAACTTGAAATGGGATCTTTGGCAGATGGACGTCAAGAATGCATTCTTGCAAGGGGAACTAGAGGATGAAGTCTACATGACTCCACCACCAGGCTTGGAGGACTCAATTGCACCAGGAAAGGTGTTGAGACTCAAGAAAGCAATCTATGGACTGAAGCAATCTCCTCGAGCATGGTACCACAAGTTGAGTACAACACTCAAGAGTAAAGGCTTCAAGAAGTCCGAGGCAGATCATACACTTTTCACCTTGCAAAGCCAAGAAGGTATTGTAGTCATTCTCATTTATGTGGATGATATTATCATCTCTGGGAATGACAAGGTAGGTATTAAAGATACAAAAGCATATTTAAAATCTGTATTTGATATTAAAGATCTTGGAGAGTTGAAATATTTTCTAGGGATTGAAGTCTATAGGTCCAATGAAGGACTCTTCTTATCCCAAAGGAAGTACACTCTTGATCTATTGGCTGGGGCAGGAAAGCTAGGAGCCAAACCAGCAAAGACTCCCTTAGAAGAAGGATACAAAGTCATACGAGAGGGGGAGCTTGAAGATAAACCTTTTGAAGATGTCAAGCAATATCGGAGAATGGTTGGTAAGTTGATTTATCTTACCATAACTCGTCCTGATTTGTGTTTTGCTGTGAACCAGGTGAGCCAACATATGCAAGCTCCAAAAGTGCATCATTGGAACATGGTGGATCGGATCCTCAAATATCTCAAAGGAGCTCCAGGTCAAGGCATTTGGATGGGTTGCAACAAAAGCACAGAAATTGTGGGTTATTGTGATGCTGACTGGGCTGGAGACAAAACGGATAGAAGATCCACCACTGGGTATTGCACATTCATTGGAGGTAACCTGGTCACTTGGAAGAGCAAGAAACAAAAGGTTGTGTCATGTTCAAGTGCTGAAGCTGAGTATAGAGTAATGAGGAAGCTCACAAATGAGCTAACATGGCTGAAAGCTCTTCTCAAGGATTTGGGCATTGAATCGGCAGATCCAATCACAATGCATTGTGACAACCAAGCTGCTATTCACATTGCGTCCAACTCAGTGTTCCATGAGAGGACAAAGCATATTGAAGTGGATTGTCACAAGGTGCGAGAGATGGTGGAGAAAAGGGTCATTCTTCCATGCTTTACAAGGAGTTCAGAACAATTGGCAGACATTTTTACCAAGGCAGCGAGTTTAAAAGTGTGTGAGTTCATCCATTCAAAGCTTGGACTCATAGATATGTCTCGGCCGTGATTTCCTTAGCCATGGAGTCCACACTCTTTTTCCCATAGTATGGTTTTGTCCCATGAGGTTTTCCATACTAAGGTTTTTAATGAGGTGGGTCATCATGGTTCCAAACTTAACCTTTGGTTTCTCTACGGTTAAGCTTGAGGGGGAGTGTTGAATAATGAGAGAATACATTAGCTTAAGACCCAAAGAAGAGAAGAGGTCTTATTCAACATATGCAAGCCCATTAAGAAGTCTTCTAGAAGGGTGAAGACTTTGGGTGCACAAGTGGGTGTCTCGGGAAGTGTGAAAAGGAAGGAGATGTGTTTGAATTTCAAATAAGAGATTGGAGGGAAATTGAATGTTGTGAAACCCTTCTTCACCTCCTAATTTCGTGGCTCTCCTCTATATATACATGTTGTACACCCTTTGTAACACTCACTCAATTCTAATGGAAACTTCTCTTTATCTCTCATTCTATTGTTTCTCTTTCAAGCACTCTCAAACTCTCTAATCTTCTATTCCGCAAATTCAACAAATGGCAGGTTTAGAGTTGTTTAATACCTCAAATGGAGAGTGATCATCCAAGATTTTTGTTGGCATCCGGTTGATCATGTTGAATTTGTGGAATAGAAGATTAGAGAGTTTGAGAGTGCTTGAAAGAGAAACAATAGAATGAGAGATAAAGAGAAGTTTCCATTAGAATTGAGTGAGTGTTACAAAGGGTGTACAACATGTATATATAGAGGAGAGCCACGAAATTAGGAGGTGAAGAAGGGTTTCACAACATTCAATTTCCCTCCAATCTCTTATTTGAAATTCAAACACATCTCCTTCCTTTTCACACTTCCCGAGACACCCACTTGTGCACCCAAAGTCTTCACCCTTCTAGAAGACTTCTTAATGGGCTTGCATATGTTGAATAAGACCTCTTCTCTTCTTTGGGTCTTAAGCTAATGTATTCTCTCATTATTCAACACTCCCCCTCAAGCTTAACCGTAGAGAAACCAAAGGTTAAGTTTGGAACCATGATGACCCACCTCATTAAAAACCTTAGTATGGAAAACCTCATGGGACAAAACCATACTATGGGAAAAAGAGTGTGGACTCCATGGCTAAGGAAATCACGGCCGAGACATATCTATGAGTCCAAGCTTTGAATGGATGAACTCACACACTTTTAAACTCGCTGCCTTGGTAAAAATGTCTGCCAATTGTTCTGAACTCCTTGTAAAGCATGGAAGAATGACCCTTTTCTCCACCATCTCTCGCATCTTGTGACAATCCACTTCAATATGCTTTGTCCTCTCATGGAACACTGAGTTGGACGCAATGTGAATAGCAGCTTGGTTGTCACAATGCATTGTGATTGGATCTGCCGATTCAATGCCCAAATCCTTGAGAAGAGCTTTCAGCCATGTTAGCTCATTTGTGAGCTTCCTCATTACTCTATACTCAGCTTCAGCACTTGAACATGACACAACCTTTTGTTTCTTGCTCTTCCAAGTGACCAGGTTACCTCCAATGAATGTGCAATACCCAGTGGTGGATCTTCTATCCGTTTTGTCTCCAGCCCAGTCAGCATCACAATAACCCACAATTTCTGTGCTTTTGTTGCAACCCATCCAAATGCCTTGACCTGGAGCTCCTTTGAGATATTTGAGGATCCGATCCACCATGTTCCAATGATGCACTTTTGGAGCTTGCATATGTTGGCTCACCTGGTTCACAACAAAACACAAATCAGGACGAGTTATGGTAAGATAAATCAACTTACCAACCATTCTCCGATATTGCTTGACATCTTCAAAAGGTTTATCTTCAAGCTCCCCCTCTCGTATGACTTTGTATCCTTCTTCTAAGGGAGTCTTTGCTGGTTTGGCTCCTAGCTTTCCTGCCCCAGCCAATAGATCAAGAGTGTACTTCCTTTGGGATAAGAAGAGTCCTTCATTGGACCTATAGACTTCAATCCCTAGAAAATATTTCAACTCTCCAAGATCTTTAATATCAAATACAGATTTTAAATATGCTTTTGTATCTTTAATACCTACCTTGTCATTCCCAGAGATGATAATATCATCCACATAAATGAGAATGACTACAATACCTTCTTGGCTTTGCAAGGTGAAAAGTGTATGATCTGCCTCGGACTTCTTGAAGCCTTTACTCTTGAGTGTTGTACTCAACTTGTGGTACCATGCTCGAGGAGATTGCTTCAGTCCATAGATTGCTTTCTTGAGTCTCAACACCTTTCCTGGTGCAATTGAGTCCTCCAAGCCTGGTGGTGGAGTCATGTAGACTTCATCCTCTAGTTCCCCTTGCAAGAATGCATTCTTGACGTCCATCTGCCAAAGATCCCATTTCAAGTTAGTAGCTAAGGATAAAATAACTCTTACCGTATGAAGTTTTGCCACAGGTGCAAATGTGTCAAGGTAGTCCTCTCCATAGGTTTGAGTGAATCCTCTAGCCACCAGCCTAGCCTTGTAACGCTCTATTTCTCCATCACTTCTATACTTGATAGTGAATATCCATCTAGAGCTTACGGCCTTCTTCCCTTTTGGCAGTTCAGCTTCATCCCAAGTGTGGTTAATTTCCATAGCTTTCTTTTCCTCACCAACAGCATCTCTCCATACTTTAAGCTCCTTGGCTTCTTCATAGGTTGTTGGAATCTCAGCTTCATCCAACTTGCCCATGTAGGCTTGATGTTCCAATGGGAAATGAGCTAGAGTGCAAACAGCTTGAATGGGATGAGCAACTGCCTTGTTGTTGTAGTACACTCGGGTTTGCTTCCAATGTTCTGGTCCAAACCTTTGTCTTGTACTTCTCCTTAAACCCCCTTCTTGATATTGAACTTGAGGTTCTGGCCCTTCAAAGTCAGAATCTGAGGTTTGAGCTTCTTCTTGACTTTCCGGACTCTCTTCACTTTGATCATGAACCGCTTCATTGCGAACTTCTGATTCATTTTGATCATGAATTGTTGAGTCTTGTTGAGCCACTACTGGATCCTCTTGTTTATTGCCTCCCTCAGGATCAAAGGGTATAGTTTCTTCATTTGATTGAGATGTGCTTGTACTAGCTTCTGGCTGATGTAATCCAAGGTTCTCCAAGATTTTTCTCAAATTGCTAGCTCGGTCTGATGATGAGGATGATAGATTCTCCAATTCTTTCCAGTTCTTCTCATCATAGAACCCTTTCGTTTCAACAAACTTCACGTCCCTTGAGACTAGAATCTTCCTTGTTTCCGGAACAAAGCATTTGTAACCTTTTTGTGTTGTGGAGTATCCAATGAACATGCTCTTCACACTTTTAGCTTCCAACTTGTTTCTTTGTTCTCCTGGGATTAATACAAAACAAACACACCCAAACACACGTAAGTGGTTAATGGCGGGTTTAGAGTTGTTTAATACCTCAAATGGAGAGTGATCATCCAAAATTTTTGTTGGCATTCGGTTGATCAAATAGCATGCTGAAACCACAGCATCTCCCCAAAATCTCTTGGGAACACTTGTGTGGAACATCATAGACCGGGCCACTTCCATTAAGTGCCTATTCTTTCTTTCAGCAACTCCATTTTGCTGAGGAGTGTATGGGCAGCTGGTTTGATGGACTATCCCATGGTTTGCTAAGTGTTGTTTGAAGGCATGGCTTGTGTACTCTCCACCATTATCTGATCTAAAAATTTTAATCTTGGCATTATAATGGTTAGTCACATATGCTTGAAAATTTCTAAATGCTTCTAGAACTCTATCTTTGGATGGAAGAAGTGTTAGCCATGTATATTTTGATTTTTCATCTATAAAGGTGACAAAGTATTTATGATGTTCTCTAGATTCACATGGTGAGGTCCAAACATCAGAATGAATTAAATCAAAACACTTTTCATAGATAGTTGGAGACTTGGAAAACACAGATTTACAATGTTTGCCAAGTATACAAGCTTCACATTCATCATTTTTGAAAGAAATCCTAGGCAACAATAGTTCTAATGCTCTAGAGTGCGGATGACCTAGCCTTGCATGCCAAATTGAACTACTAACATTAGAAACATTCAGACTAAAACTACAAAATAAATTGGAGTCCGGCTTGTTATTTTCAAGAACATACAGCTCCTCCTTTGCTACTCCTTTTCCGAGTAGATTCATGGTCTCAATATCCTGAAAGTGTACATCATTAGGACCAAATATAGCATAACAATTCAAATCAGATGTAACTTTCTTTACGGATAACAAATTTGAAGTAAACTTAGGCATGTAGAAAGCGTTTGAATCTTTTCCAAATAACCTAAGATTTCCTACTCCATCAATTGGAATACTATCTCCATTTGCTATAATGACATTACCTACAGCCGGTTTTATGTTACTCATTAGATGTGCATCACTTATCATATGATGTGATGCACCAGAATCTACAATCAAAGGCTTTGAAATGTTTTGAGCATGAAGAGAGTTTCCAGAAACCATACCAGACCTACCAGCCTCTTTCAAGGCTTTGATGAGAGCTTCCAAATCTGATTTCCTCACAAATTCAGATTCTTGTTGATATGGCACCAAAGCTCTCATTTCTCCTTCTTCAGCCCTCTTGGATGTCCCAGCCTGATTCCCAGCCACTTCTTGGGAGACATTAGCTCTTGGTTCCTTCCACCAGCTTGGTTTTAGATGAGGATGGAGCTTCCAGCATTTTTCCTTTGTGTGCCCCTCTTTCTTGCAATGCTCACAAATTGCATTTGATCCCACTTTCTTGTTCTGGTTTGATCCCAACGGTTTGTAAAATCCTTTGTTGGCGTCTCCCAGCTCTACTTTGTTAGCCATAACCAGCTCTCCCTTTCCCCCAAATAGACCATGAGATCCTTGCTCCTTTTGTATCTTGGAGCACACTTCATCTAGGCTGGGGAGATTGTCTGCCCTAAGGAGGTGCTTAATGAGATCCTTGTAAGTTGGATTTAAGGTCAATAGCAGACCAAAGACCTTGTCTTGTTCGCGCCTCTCATTTAACACCAAAGGATCAATCGTGCTTGGCCTTAACATTTCTAGTTCAGCCCACAATGATCTGAATTTGCCAAAGTGCTTTGTAAACTCCAAATCTTCTTGGCTTAGATCATTGATAGCCTTCTTGACTTCATAGATTCTGCTCAAGTTTGAAGTATTCCCATACACGGTTTGAAGAGTATCCCACAATTCCTTTGCATTTTCACAGTAGGAGTAGGCTTCAAGGATGGATGCTTCAAGAGAGTTCTGGATGATTCCGAGCACCATTTGGTCCTCTTGGAACCACTTATCTTCATAATTACCGATGGCTTCTTCTCCATCTTTTGGATCTCAAGACATGGCTCCAAAGCCCACGACCACATAGGGCTGTTCTTATCATTCTTGACCACAGCAAATAGTTGACACCCTTCAAGATGACTGGAATAACTATTGGTTTAGAATTTTCCATGGTGTTTCAAGATTTATTCACCGGATAATTCTATTAACCAGAGGATTAAGAGATTTTCTCAAGAAAATATTAGAGAAGCTTTAAGAAATACACTTTTCCAGCCTTTTCACAACTCAAGAGTCAATGACTTTGAGGACTAAGTCTCAGAGTGAAAAAGGATTGACAAAGTGTATTCCCAGAATTTTAGAGTGAAAAAGAAAATTTTAGAGAACCTTCAAGAAATACACTTTTTCAGCCTTTTCACAACTCAAGAGTCAATGACTTTGAGGACTAAGTCTCAGAGTGAAAAAGGATTGACAAAGAATATTCCCAGAATTTTAAAGGAAGAGATTTGAAAATGGGATAACAAGAGCTTGATTTAGTTAAGAACCTTGCTCTGATACCATGTTGAACTTGCGGAATAGAAGATTAGAGAGTTTGAGAGTGCTTGAAAGAGAAACAATAGAATGAGAGATAAAGAGAAGTTTCCATTAGAATTGAGTGAGTGTTACAAAGGGTGTACAACATGTATATATAGAGGAGAGCCACGAAATTAGGAGGTGAAGAAGGGTTTCACAACATTCAATTTCCCTCCAATCTCTTATTTGAAATTCAAACACATCTCCTTCCTTTTCACACTTTCCGAGACACCCACTTGTGCACCCAAAGTCTTCACCCTTCTAGAAGACTTCTTAATGGGCTTGCATATGTTGAATAAGGCCTCTTCTCTTCTTTGGGTCTTAAGCTAATGTATTCTCTCATTATTCAACAGATCAAATAGCATGCTGAAACCACATCATCTCCCCAAAATCTCTTGGGAACACTTGTGTGGAACATTATAGACCGGACCACTTCCATTAAGTGCCTATTCTTTCTTTCAGCAACTCAATTTTGCTAAGGAGTATATGGGCAGCTGGTTTGATGGACTATCCCATGGTGTGCTAAGTGTTGTTTGAAGGCATGGCTTATGTACTCTCCGCCATTATCTGATCTAAAAATTTTAATCTTGGCATTATAATGGTTAGTCACATATGCTTGAAATTTTCTAAACGCTTCTAGAACTCTATCTTTGGATGGAAGAAGTGTTAGCCATGTATATTTTGATTTTTCATCTATGAATGTGACAAAGTATTTATGATGTTCTCTAGATTCACATGGTGTGGTCCAAACATCAGAATGAACTAAATCAAAACACTTTTCATAGATAGTTGGAGACTTGGAAAACACAGATTTACAATGTTTGCCAAGTATACAAGCTTCACATTCATCATTTTTGAAAGAAATCCTAGGCAACAATAGTTCTAATGCTCTAGAGTGCGGATGACCTAGCCTTGCATGCCAAATTGAACTACTAACATTAGAAACATTCAAACTAAAACTACAAAACAAATTGGAGTCCGGCTTGTTATTTTTAAGAACATACAACTCCTCCTTTGCTACTCTTTTTCCGAGTAGTTTCATGGTCTCAATATCCTGAAAGTGTACATCATTAGGACAAAATATAGCATAGCAATTCAAATCAGATGTAATTTTCTTTATGGATAACAAATTTGAAGTAAACTTAGGCATGTAGAAACCGTTTTAATCTTTTCCAAATAACCTAAGATTTCCTACTCCATCAATTGGAATACTATCTCAATTTGCTATAATGACATTACCTACAGTCGTTTTTATGTTATTCATTAGATGTGCATCACTTATCATATGATGTGATGCACCAGAATCTACAATCAAAGGCTTTGAAATGTTTTGAGCATGAAGAGAGTTTCCAGAAACCATACCAGACCTACCAGCCTCTTTCAAGGCTTTGATGAGAGCTTCCAAATCTGATTTCCTCACAAATTCAGATTCTTGTTGATATGGCACCAAAGCTCTTATTTCTCCTTCTTCAGCCCTCTTGGATGTCCCAGCCTGATTCCCAGCCACTTCTTGGGAGACATTAGCTCTTGGTTCCTTCCACCAGCTTGGTTTTAGATAGGATGGAGCTTCCAGCATTTTTCCTTTGTGTGCCTCTCTTTCTTGCAATGCTCACAGATTGCATTTGATCCCACTTTCTTGTTCTGGTTTGATCCCAAAGGTTTGTAAAATCCTTTGTTTGCGTCACCCAACTCTACTTTGTTAGCCATAACCAGCTCGCCCTTTCCCCCAAATAGACCATGAGATCCTTGCTCCTTTTGTATCTTGGAGCACACTTCATCTAGGCTGGGGAGATTGTCTGCCCTAAGGAGGTGCTTAATGAGATCCTTGTAAGTTGGATTTAAGGTCAATAGCAGACCAGAGACATTGTCTTGTTTGCGCCTCTCATTTAACACCAAAAGATCAATCGTGCTTGGCCTTAACATTTCTAGTTCAGCCCACAATGATCTGAATTTGCCAAAGTGCTTTGTAAACTCCAAATCTTCTTGGCTTAGATCATTGATAGCCTTCTTGACTTCATAGATTATGCTCAAGTTTGAGGTATTCCCATACACGGTTTGAAGAGTATCCCACAATTCCTTTGCATTTTCACAGTAGGAGTAGGCTTCAAGTATGGATGCTTCAAGAGAGTTCTGTATGATTCCGAGCACCATTTCGTCCTCTTGGAACCACTTATCTTCATAATTACCAATGGCTTCTTCTCCATCTTTCGGATCTTGTCCTTTCAAGACATGGCTCCAAAGCCCAGGACCACATAGAGCTGTTCTTATCATTCTTGACCACAGCAAATAGTTGACACCCTTCAAGATGACTGGAATAACAATTGGTTTAGAGTTTTCCATGGTGTTTCAAGATTTATTCATCGGACAATTCTATTAACCAGAGGATTAAGAGATTTTCTCAAGAAAATATTAGAGAAGCTTCAAGAAATACATTTTTTCAGCCTTTTCACAACTCAAGAGTCAATGACTTTGAGGACTAAGTCTCAGAGTGAAAAAGGATTGACAAAGAGTATTCCCAGAATTTTAGAATGAACAAGAAAATTTTAGAGAAGCTTCAAGAAATAGACTTTTTCAGCCTTTTCACAACTCAATAGTCAATGACTTTGAGGACTAAATCTCAGAGTGAAAAAAGATTGACAAAGAGTATTCCCAGAATTTTAAAGGAAGAGATTTGAAATGGGATAACAAGAGCTTGATTTAGTTAAGAACCTTGCTCTGATACCATGTTGAATTTGCGGAATAGAAGATTAGAGAGTTTGAGAGTGCTTGAAAGAGAAACAATAGAATGAGAGATAAAGAGAAGTTTCCATTAGAATTGATTAAGTGTTACAAAGGGTGTACAACATGTATATATAGAGGAGGGTCACGAAATTAGAAGGTGAAGAAGGGTTTCACAATATTCAAATTTCCCTCCAATCTCTTATTTGAAATTCAAATACATCTCCTTCTTTTTCTCACTTCCCGAGACACCCACTTGTGCACCCAAAGTCTTCACCCTTCTAGAAGACTTATTAATGGGCTTGCACATGTTGAATAAGGCCTCTTCTCTTCTTTGGGTCTTAAACTCTCTTCTCTTGTTTTCTTATTTCTTCTTATTTAACACAGATGAATGTATTCTCTTATTATTCAACACTAAACTTGATAGAAAGGTTATTGTAGACTCAGGTGCAAGTCACCACATGATTAGAGATGGAGGTTTTGTTAGCAAATATAAAACCTCATGGTGGAACAGTTAGGATAGCTAATGGTAAAGAAGTCCCCATAGAAGGAATTGGTGATTTGGAATTATTTAGAAAAAAACACTAGAACTTTGTTTGTTCCCGAATTCACCACCAATCTGTTGTCGGTTCACAAGGCTACTCAAGACCTGAATTGTAAAGTTAATTTTGGATCTAATGAAGTTCAGTTTCAGGACAATAATACTAAGGAAGTGATTGGAGAAGGAGGAGTTAAAGGTGGGATGTATGTTTTGAATAAAGAGGAGCAAGATGTAGTGAAGTCTTGTGGTCTGAGTGAAGTTGGTTCAAGATCTTTGTGGCACTCACGGCTAGGTCACCCAAGCAACAAGGTGCTCAGCATGATCTTGCCCAATATCACCGAATACAATAAAGGATGTGAAGCTTGTGTGTTAGGCAAGCAATGTAGAAGTAGTTTTCCGGATTCCACAACTAAGTATGCTAAGTGTTTTGAGCTGATTCACTCTGATGTATGGACAGCTCCATGTATCTCCAAGGATCAGTATAAGTATTTTGTCTCTTTTATTGATGAAAAGTCCAAGTATACGTGAGTGACACTAATGAGTTCCAAGAGCCAAGTATTTGAATCCTTTGCGAAATTCTACAAGTATGTCGAAATACAATTTGGAACCAAAATCAAAATTCTCAGAAGTGATAATGGGGGAGAATGCCTAAGTAATCAGTTCAAGAATTTTGTGGAAGAAAAGGGAATAGTGCACCAAACCTCATGTGCTTATACTCCTCAGCAAAACGGAGTATCGGAAAGGAAGAATAGGCATTTGCTGGAGGTAGCTAGAAGCATGCTGTTTGATCGGAAAGTTCCAAAAAGCTTTTGGGGAGATGCCATAATGACAGTTTGTTATGTCATCAATCGGTTAACAACACCAAACCTAAACAACAAGTCTCCATATGAGGTGCTTAATGGAGTAAAGCCTAACATCAACCATCTCCGAGTATTTGGAAGTAAGTGTTATGTGCTTTTCTCCGAGTCACAAAGAAGCAAGCTGGAGCCTAAAAGTATGAGATGTGTCTTTGTTGGATACTCAAGTACCCAAAAGGGGTATAAGTGTTATAATCCAGAAACTAACAGGATTCATGTGTCAAGAGAAGTCCAATTTGAAGAGGAGAATGAATATTTTCAAAGTGAGAGTTGGAAAGACCTTGAGGAGATTGTTAGTTTAAGTCTGGATAGGGCACAAGTACTAAGGAGCATTTTAGTGAGTGAAGATGGACAGAGAAGAGGCACAGATGACTTGGAAACTTCTTCTAATAGGAGTGAAGATGAAGTAAAAGAAGACAGAAACAAGTCTCAAATCTCCGAGGAAAGTGATTCAGCTCTCGGAGAATCAAGTGGTACTAAAAATCAACCAGAAGGAGAAGAATTGACCATAGACCCTGAGGAAGGTCTGATGCATGAGGAGGGTGGAGAAACCCAAGCCCTAGAACCTATCTTAAGAAGGAGTCAGAAGAGAAAATTTGACCCGGAAAATTGGAAAAATACAAGGGTTTACTTCAATGGTCTATCTATGGTTCAACAAGACAACACAAGGACTAAGGCGTTGTTTAGTGTGAGTAGGGGATGTTCTGGGCGTACGGCAGGCTTTGACCCTGATCCTATAGGCGACAACATCCCTCCCTCATCTACTAAGCAACACAACTCACAAGAAGAAAATCTAGCCGTTACAACCATAAGGTATCCTATTGAAGCCTATTATTCTACAATTCATTTACCGGATAAGGATCAAGCATTTTTGAGTGCAATTGATGAGCAAGTACCAACAACCTATGAAGAACCTTGTAAAAGAAAAGTGTGGGTTGAGGCAATGGAAGAAGAAATTGCCTCAATGATTAGAAATAATACTTGGAGCATGATGGAGTTGCCTAAGGAAAAGAAAACCTGTAGATGGGTCTATACGATTAAGTACAAGAGCACAGGAGAGATAGAGAGGTATAAAGCTCGGCTGGTGGCTAAGGGGTATACACAAGTATACGGGGAAGACTACACCGAGACATTTGCACTGGTTTCCAAACTTCACTCAGTTCGAGTTCTCTTGTCGATTGCCATAAATCTCTCATGGGAGTTGTGGCAAATGGACGTAAAAAATGCATTCTTGCAAGGAGACTTAGAAGAAGAATTTTACATGGCGGCTCCTCAAGGATATGACCAGAAGCAAGGCCAAGTATGTAAACTAAGAAAGGCAAACAGTCCCCGAGAGCTTGGTACCAAAGATTAAGTGGCTGCCTTAAAGAGGAGAATTTTACAAAATCAGAAGTTGATCACACTCTATTCACCAAACAAGGAGAAAAGGGGATCGTAGTGATTTTGATTTATGTTGATGGCATCATAATAACTGGTAATAATGAAGAGGGCATTCTAAGGACCAAGGAAATCTTGAAAAAATCATTTGACATAAAGGATTTAGGGGAGCTAGAATATTTCCTTGGAATTGAAATGATGAGGTCGGAGGAAGGGATGTTTATCTTTCAAAGGAAGTATGCTCTGGATCTCTTAACCGAGACTGGAAAGCTTGGAGGAAGGCCTGCAAAGACTCCTATTGAAGATGGGTACCAAGATGTACCTGAGGGGGAGTTATGGGCTGATGTGAAACAATACCAAAAGCTAGTGGGAAAATTAATCTACTCCCCTATCACACGTCCTGATATTAGTTTTGCAGTGAATCGTGTGAGTCAACATATGCAAACCCCAAGAGTGCATCATTAAAATGTGGTAGAAAGAATACTAAGGTATCTCAAAGGGAGTCCCGGGAAGGGAGTGTGGCTTAAGTGTTGTGGAAACACAGAGCTGGTAGGCTACTGTGATGCAGATTGGGGGGGGTGATAAAATGGATAGGAAGTCCACTACTGGATATTGCACATTCGTTGGAGGTAATCTAGTGACTTGGAGAAGTAAGAAACAAAAGGTAACAGCCTTAGCAAGTGTCGAGGCTGAGTACCGGGCAAATGAAAGAAGTAACAAAAGAGTTGATCTGGTTGAAAGCTTTGCTTAGAGATCTGGGAATACATGAGGGTAAACCAACCACTCTCTATTGTGATAACCAAGCAGCCATACACATTGCCTCCAATCCAGTTTTCCATGAGCAAACAAAACACATTGAGATAGACTGTCATTTTCTTCGAGAAAAAATTCAAGGAGTTGTGATTCCAAGGTTCATCAAGAGTGAAGAACAAGTGGCAGATATCTTCACCAAGGCAACCACATCGCTAGTCAGCAACTATATAGAGTCCAAGGTTGGCTTTATAGATCCCTACCAGCCAGCCTTGAGGGGGAGTGTTGAAGAGAACGAAAGATAACGTGTGTGGGAAGGCTAGACAAACGCAAAAGAGAAGAGGAAACTAGCTGTTGGAAAGGAATTGGAGGCAAAGGATTTCGGTTGAAACAAGACCAGGGCTGAAAGTCAAAGGCTTGAAATGAACCATGCTAAGATCCAGTGGACAGTTGCCAGCCCCTAACACTCAGCCTAAAAGGAGCAAACTTGGAGGTATTAAACAACACTAAAACCTCTATTAACCACTTACGTGTGTTTGGTTGTGTGTGCTTTGTTTTAATCCTTGGAGAACAACGTAACAAGCTGGATGTTAAGAGTGTGAAGAGCATGTTCATTGGGTACTACACAACACAAAAGGGTTACAAATGGTATGTTCCAGACTCAAAAAAGGTTCTAGTCTCAAGGGATGTGAAGTTTGTGCAAACCAAGGGATTCTATGGTGAGAAGAACTGGGAAGAATTGAAGAAAATATCATCTTCATCATCAGACCGAGCAACAAACTTAAGGAGGATCTTAGAAAGTATTGGACTGCATCAACAAGAAAATAGCATAAGCACATCACATCAAGTTGAAGAAGTTATTCCCCTTGATCATGAGGGAGGCAATGAAGAAGAGGAGCCAATCTTGGCACAAGAAGACTCAGCAATTCATGATCAAAGTGAATCAGCAGTTCATGTGAAAAGTGATGGATCTTCACTATCAAGTATAGAAGTGATGGAGAAATAGAGCGTTACAAGGCTAGGCTGGTGGCTAGAGAATTCACTCAAACCTATGGAGAGGACTACCTTGACACATTTGCTCCGGTGGCCAAACTTCATACGGTTAGAGTAATTTTATCCTTAGCTACTAACTTAGAATGGGATCTATGGCAGATGGATGTCAAGAATGCATTCTTACAAGGAGAACTAGAGGATGAAGTATATATGACTCCACCACCGGGCATGGAGGACTCAATTGCACCAGGAAAGGTGCTAAGACTCAAGAAAGCCATTTATGGACTTAAAAAATGTCCTCGAGCATGGTACCACAAGCTGAGCACAACACTCAAGAGTAAAGGCTTCAAGAAGTCAGAAGCAGATCATACACTTTTCACATAGCAAAGCCAAGAAGGTATTGTAGTCATTCTCATTTACGTGGATGATATAATCATCTCTGGGAATGACAAGGTAAGTGTTCAAGGTACTAAAACATTCTTGAAATCTGTATTTGATATTAAGGATCTTGGAGAGCTAAAATACCTTCTAGGGATTGAGGTTTGTAGGTCTAAAGAAGGACTCTTCTTATCCCAAAGAAAATACACTCTTGATCTATTGACTGAGGCAGTAAAGCTAGGAGCTAAACCAGCCAAAACTCCCCTAGAAGAAGGATACAAAGTCATACGAGAAGGGGAGCCTAAAGACAAACCATTAGATAATGTCAAACAATACAGGATAATGGTTGGTAAGTTGATTTACCTTACTATTACTCGTCCTGATTTTTGCTTTGCTGTGAACCAAGTGAGCCAACATATGCAAGCTACAAAGGTGCATCATTGGAACATGGTGGATCAGATCTCAAATATCTCAAAGGAGCTCCTGGTCAAGGCATTTGGATGGGTTGCAACAAAAGCATAGAAATTGTGGGTTATTGTGATGCTGACTGGGCTGGAGACAAATGGATAGAAAATCCACCACTATGTATTGCACATTCATTGGAGGCAACCTGGTCACTTGGAAAAGCAAAAAGCAAAATGTGGTGTCATGTTCAAGCGCTGAAGCTGAATATAAAGCTATGAGGAAGCTCACAAATGAATTGACTTGGCTGAAGTCTCTGCTCAAAGATCTAGGCATTGAATCACCAGATCCTATCACAATGCATTGTGACAACCAAGCTACAATCCATATTGCGTCCAACTCAGTGTTTCATGAGAGGATGAAGCATATTGAAGTGGATTGTCACAAGGTGCGTGAGATGGTGGAAAAAGGAGTAATCCTTCCATGTTTTACAAGAAGTTCATATCAGTTAGCTGACATTTTTACCAAGGCAGCGAGCTTAAAGGTTTATGAGTTCATCCATTCAAAGCTTGGACTCATAGACCATGTCTCAGCCATGATCCCCTTACCTATGAAGTCCGCACTCTTTTTCCCTTAGTATGGTTTTGTCCCATGAGGTTTTCCATAATAAGGTTTTTAATGTGTATTGATCAAGAAGACCAGCCAGGCCTTGCAAGACCAAACCATCCCGACCGTACGGATTTTGTACGGACTTGTACAGATTTTGTACGGACTTGTACGAATTGTACAGACCGTGCAAAATCCGGGATTCCCCAAAATGTCTCCAAACATCCTAAAATGAAGAAACAAGAATGTGCAAAACTCGGGATAAAGTATTTTTAGGATTTGGGGATCGTGTAAAACTCGGGTGCAAAAGGATATGGATAACTGGCAATGAATCTAGCCAAAAGGAGTGTCCCAATCTAACCTTATCCAACCGGTCAAAGCAAGGAGGGCTGGAGCTAGGCTGGCAATCTTATCCACATGGTCAAAAGGAGCCTCCTGTTGAGAATATGGATGTGAAGGTCTGTGCACGTGAAAGGAGAGGGGACAATATCAAAGGGAAAGAGTTAGCATGTATAGCAAGTGTGTTGGAATATGGTGAAAGCTCAGGAGTAAAAAGAGAAGGTATACCATGCATTGCACATGAAATAAAGCACCAATGAGTAGCTAAGATCAACTAAAATGAGACCAAACAAGAAGTGGAGAAGGAACTGAATTGGTTAGAAGCAGACCAGTTTTTTCTCACTCAGCACAAGTGGAGCAAGTTGCAAAGAGGAGTAGGTGGGAGCAGTTGGGAGAAGCATGGCTCGCCTATACTTGTGTAGAGGTGTTGGTGAGATATTTTTCACTCAATAATTCATGTAAATCGTGCATATATGTGTATGGGATTGTAAGGAAACATTACACACGAAATTATAAACTTCTATTCATCATCTTCATCACTCCTATCTTCTAATCTTCCTCCCTTAAAATCATCTTCATATCCTCTAAAATCTACATGGTATCAGAGCACTTAAGGTCCTAAACAAGATCTTAAACTCATTCATATCTCTAAAACATTTCAAATCACTCCTTTTTTTTTTGTTTCGTGTGTACTATTCACCAAAAATTTCAAGTCATGGAAAGCTCCAAGAATATGGTTCTACCAGTTATTCTCAAGGGGAATAAATATATTTTGTGGTCAAGGACTGTTAAATTTGCGGAATAGAAGATTAGAGAGTTTAAGAGTGCTTGAAAGAGAAACAATAGAATGAGAGATAAAGAGAAGTTTCCATTAGAATTGAGTGAGTGTTACAAAGGGTGTACAACATGTATATATAGAGGAGAGCCACGAAATTAGGAGGTGAAGAAGGGTTTCACAACATTCAATTTCCCTCCAATCTCTTATTTGAAATTCAAACACATCTCCTTCCTTTTCACACTTCCCGAAACACCCACTTGTGCACCCAAAGTCTTCACCCTTCTAGAAGACTTCTTAATGGGCTTGCATATGTTGAATAAGGCCTCTTCTCTTCTTTGGGTCTTAAGCTAATGTATTCTCTCATTATTCAACACTCCCCCTCAAGCTTAACTGTAGAGAAACCAAAGGTTAAGAATGCTGAAGGGTGTCAACTATTTGCTGTGGTCAAGAATGATAAGAACAGCCCTATGTGGTCGTGGGCTTTGGAGCCATGTCTTGAAAGGCCAAGATCCAAAAGATGGAGAAGAAGCCATCGGTAATTATGAAGATAAGTGGTTCCAAGAGGACCAAATGGTGCTCGGAATCATCCAGAACTCTCTTGAAGCATCCATCCTTGAAGCCTACTCCTACTGTGAAAATGCAAAGGAATTGTGGGATACTCTTCAAACCGTGTATGGGAATACTTCAAACTTGAGCAGAATCTATGAAGTCAAGAAGGCTATCAATGATCTAAGCCAAGAAGATTTGGAGTTTACAAAGCACTTTGGCAAATTCAGATCATTGTGGGCTGAACTAGAAATGTTAAGGCCAAGCACGATTGATCCTTTGGTGTTAAATGAGAGGCGCGAACAAGACAAGGTCTTTGGTCTGCTATTGACCTTAAATCCAACTTACAAGGATCTCATTAAGCACCTCCTTAGGGCAGACAATCTCCCCAGCCTAGATGAAGTGTGCTCCAAGATACAAAAGGAGCAAGGATCTCATGGTCTATTTGGGGGAAAGGGAGAGCTGGTTATGGCTAACAAAGTAGAGCTGGGAGACGCCAACAAAGGATTTTACAAACCGTTGGGATCAAACCAGAACAAGAAAGTGGGATCAAATGAAATTTGTGAGCATTGCAAGAAAGAGGGGCACACAAAGGAAAAATGCTGGAAGCTCCATCCTCATCTAAAACCAAGCTGGTGGAAGGAACCAAGAGCTAATGTCTCCCAAGAAGTGGCTGGGAATCAGGCTGGGACATCCAAGAGGGCTGAAGAAGGAGAAATGAGAGCTTTGGTGCCATATCAACAAGAATCTGAATTTGTGAGGAAATCAGATTTGGAAGCTCTCATCAAAGCCTTGAAAGAGGCTGGTAGGTCTGGTATGGTTTCTGGAAACTCTCTTCATGCTCAAAACATTTCAAAGCCTTTGATTGTAGATTCTGGTGCATCACATCATATGATAAGTGATGCACATCTAATGAGTAACATAAAACCGGCTGTAGGTAATGTCATTATAGCAAATGGAGATAGTATTCCAATTGATGGAGTAGGAAATCTTAGGTTATTTGGAAAAGATTAAAACGGTTTCTACATGCCTAAGTTTACTTCAAATTTGTTATCCGTAAAGAAAGTTACATCTGATTTGAATTGTTATGCTATATTTGGTCCTAATGATGTACACTTTCAGGATATTGAGACCATGAATCTACTCGGAAAAGGAGTAGCAAAGGAGGAGCTGTATGTTCTTGAAAATAACAAGCCGGACTCCAATTTATTTTGTAGTTTTAGTCTGAATGTTTCTAATGTTAGTAGTTCAATTTGGCATGCAAGGCTAGGTCATCCGCACTCTAGAGCATTAGAACTATTGTTGCCTAGGATTTCTTTCAAAAATGATGAATGTGAAGCTTGTATACTTGGCAAACATTGTAAATCTGTGTTTTCCAAGTCTCCAACTATCTATGAAAAGTGTTTTGATTTAATTCATTCTGATGTTTGGACCTCACCATGTGAATCTAGAGAACATCATAAATACTTTGTCACCTTTATAGATGAAAAATCAAAATATACATGGCTAACACTTCTTCCATCCAAAGATAGAGTTCTAGAAGCATTTAGAAATTTTCAAGCATATGTGACTAACCATTATAATGCCAAGATTAAAATTTTTAGATCAGATAATGGTGGAGAGTACACAAGCCATGCCTTCAAACAACACTTAGCAAACCATGGGATAGTCCATCAAACTAGCTGCCCATACACTCCTCAGCAAAATGGAGTTGCTGAAAGAAAGAATAGGCACTTAATGGAAGTGGCCCGGTCTATGATGTTCCACACAAGTGTTCCCAAGAGATTTTGGGGAGATGCTGTGGTTTCAGCATGCTATTTGATCAACCGAATGCCAACAAAAATTTTGGATGATCACTCTCCATTTGAGGTATTAAACAACTCTAAACCCGCCATTAACCACTTACGTGTGTTTGGGTGTGTTTGTTTTGTATTAATCCCAGGAGAACAAAGAAACAAGTTGGAAGCTAAAAGTGTGAAGAGCATGTTCATTGGATACTCCACAACACAAAAAGGTTACAAATGCTTTGTTCCGGAAACAAGGAAGATTCTAGTCTCAAGGGACGTGAAGTTTGTTGAAACGAAAGGGTTCTATGATGAGAAGAACTGGAAAGAATTGGAGAATCTATCATCCTCATCATCAGACCGAGCTAGCAATTTGAGAAAAATCTTGGAGAACCTTGGATTACATCAGCCAGAAGCTAGTATAAGCACATCTCAATCAAATGAAGAAACTATATCCTTTGATCCTGAGGGAGGCAATAAACAAGAGGATCCAGTAGTGGCTCAACAAGACTCAACAATTCATGATCAAAATAAATCAGAAGTTCGCAATGAAGTGGTTCATGATCAAAGTGAAGAGAGTCCGGAAAGTCAAGAAGAAGCTCAAACCTCAGATTCTGACTTTGAAGGGCCAGAACCTCAAGTTCAATATCAAGAAGGGGGTTTAAGGAGAAGTACAAGACAAAGGTTTGGACCAGAACATTGGAAGCAAACCCGAGTGTACTACAACAACAAGGTAGTTGCTCATCCCATTCAAGCTGTTTGCACTCTATCTCATTTCCCATTGGAACATCAAGCCTACATGGGCAAGTTGGATGAAGCTGAGATTCCAACAACCTATGAAGAAGCCAAGGAGCTTAAAGTATGGAGAGATGCTGTTGGTGAAGAAAAGAAAGCTATGGAAATTAACCACACTTGGGATGAAGCTGAACTGCCAAAAGGGAAGAAGGCCGTAAGCTCTAGATGGATATTCACTATCAAGTATAGAAGTGATGGAGAAATAGAGCGTTACAAGGCTAGGCTGGTGGCTAGAGGATTCACTCAAACCTATGGAGAGGACTACCTTGACACATTTGCACCTGTGGCAAAACTTCATACGGTAAGAGTTATTTTATCCTTAGCTACTAACTTGAAATAGGATCTTTGGCAGATGGACGTCAAGAATGCATTCTTGCAAGGGGAACTAGAGGATGAAGTCTACATGACTCCACCACCAGGCTTGGAGGACTCAATTGCACCAGGAAAGGTGTTGAGACTCAAGAAAGCAATCTATGGACTGAAGCAATCTCCTCGAGCATGGTACCACAAGTTGAGTACAACACTCAAGAGTAAAGGCTTCAAGAAGTCCGAGGCAGATCATACACTTTTCACCTTGCAAAGCCAAGAAGGTATTGTAGTCATTCTCATTTATGTGGATGATATTATCATCTCTGGGAATGACAAGGTAGGTATTAAAGATACAAAAGCATATTTAAAATCTGTATTTGATATTAAAGATCTTGGAGAGTTGAAATATTTTCTAGGGATTGAAGTCTATAGGTCCAATGAAGGACTCTTCTTATCCCAAAGGAAGTACACTCTTGATCTATTGGCTGGGGCAGGAAAGCTAGGAGCCAAACCAGCAAAGACTCCCTTAGAAGAAGGATACAAAGTCATACGAGAGGGGGAGCTTGAAGATAAACCTTTTGAAGATGTCAAGCAATATCGGAGAATGGTTGGTAAGTTGATTTATCTTACCATAACTCGTCCTGATTTGTGTTTTGTTGTGAACCAGGTGAGCCAACATATGCAAGCTCCAAAAGTGCATCATTGGAACATGGTGGATCGGATCCTCAAATATCTCAAAGGAGCTCCAGGTCAAGGCATTTGGATGGGTTGCAACAAAAGCACAGAAATTGTGGGTTATTGTGATGCTGACTGGGCTGGAGACAAAACGGATAGAAGATCCACCACTGGGTATTGCACATTCATTGGAGGTAACCTGGTCACTTGGAAGAGCAAGAAACAAAAGGTTGTGTCATGTTCAAGTGCTGAAGCTGAGTATAGAGCAATGAGGAAGCTCACAAATGAGCTAACATGGCTGAAAGCTCTTCTCAAGGATTTGGGCATTGAATCGACAGATCCAATCACAATGCATTGTGACAACCAAGCTGCTATTCACATTGCGTCTAACTCAGTGTTCCATGAGAGGACAAAGCATATTGAAGTGGATTGTCACAAGGTGCGAGAGATGGTGGAGAAAAGGGTCATTCTTCCATGCTTTACAAGGAGTTCAGAACAATTGGCAGACATTTTTACCAAGGCAGCGAGTTTAAAAGTGTGTGAGTTCATCCATTCAAAGCTTGGACTCATAGATATGTCTCGGCCGTGATTTCCTTAGCCATGGAGTCCACACTCTTTTTCCCATAGTATGGTTTTGTCCCATGAGGTTTTCCATACTAAGGTTTTTAATGAGGTGGGTCATCATGGTTCCAAGCTTGACCTTTGGTTTCTCTACGGTTAAGCTTGAGGGGGAGTGTTGAATAATGAGAGAATACATTAGCTTAAGACCCAAAGAAGAGAAGAGGCCTTATTCAACATATGCAAGCCCATTAAGAAGTCTTCTAGAAGGGTGAAGACTTTGGGTGTTTATATCGCAAAGGAAGTATGTGATCGACTTACTAAAAGAAACTGGGAAGCTTGGGTGTAAACCGGCTAAGACTCCTATTGAAGAAGGTTACCAAGAAGAGAGCAACGTGGAGATATGGTCTGACATCAAGCAGTACCAAAGGTTAGTTGGTAAACTAATCTATTTGACCATAACAAGGCCAGATATTTGTTTTGCGGTGAATAAAGTAAGTCAACACATGCAAGCGCCAACAACACACCATTGGGGAATGATTGAAAGGATCTTGAGATATATAAAAGGAAACCCAGGAAGAGGTATTTGGCTAGAGTGTCATGGAAGAGCAGATGTAGAAGCGTTTTGTGATGCGGATTGGGCTGGGGATAGACAAGATAGAAAGTCTACAACCGGTTATTGTACATTCGTAGGTGGGAATCTTGTCACCTGGAGAAGCAAAAAACAAAAGGTAATCTCTCTATCTAGTGCTGAAGCTGAGTATAGAGCAATGAGAGAAGCCACAAAAGAAATGATATGGCTGAAGGCGCTTCTACATGACTTGGGAGTTCAAGAAGACAAACCAATGACATTGTATTGTGATAACCAAGCAGCAATACACATAGCTTCAAACCCGGTGTTTCATGAAAGGACAAAACACATTGAGGTGGATTGTCATTTCATCCGAGACAAGATTCAGGAGGGAGTTGTGGTTCCCAAGTTTGTGAAGAGTGGAGAACAAATGGCGGATATATTTACAAAGGCTACTTCTTCACGCATCTGTGAATACATCCATGGCAAGATCGGCTTAATGGACCCCTACCAGCCTATCTTGAGGGGGAGTGTTGAGAATATGGATGTGAAGGTCTGTGCACGTGAAAGGAGAGGGGACAATATCAAAGGGAAAGAGTTAGCATGTATTACAAGTGTGTTGGAATATGGTGAAAGCTCAGGAGTAAAAAGAGAAGGTATACCATGCATTGCACATGAAATAAAGCACCAATGAGTAGCTAAGATCAACTAAAATGAGACCAAACAAGAAGTGGAGAAGGAACTGAATTGGTTAGAAGCAGACCAGTTTTTTCTCACTCAGCACAAGTGGAGCAAGTTGCAAAGAGGAGTAGGTGGGAGCAGTTGGGAGAAGCATGGCTCGCCTATACTTGTGTAGAGGTGTTGGTGAGATATTTTTCACTCAATAATTCATGTAAATCGTGCATATATGTGTATGGGATTGTAAGGAAACATTACACACGAAATTATAAACTTCTATTCATCATCTTCATCACTCCTATCTTCTAATCTTCCTCCCTTAAAATCATCTTCATATCCTCTAAAATCTACACCTCCAAGACTATGCCCTTATTGGCTAGTTTGAATTAAAGCATTCCTATTGGTTGTTGTATTTTGAATTTACATAGAGAAAACCCTATATTTTTTCCTATAAATGTAATACCTCATTATCAATGAAATGTTAGACCCTTTGGGGTCCCATTCTCTCATTCTCCATGAAATCTCTCTCATTTTATTCTCCTTAGTCTCATTTACATGTTTATTCTCTTAGTTCATACTTGCATATTCTCCATGTCATTTACATTATTCTCTCATGTTTAATATCTTATATTCCGCATAATCTCTCTAATTTTAACATGGTATTAGAGCATTAAGGTCCTTAAATGTGTCCTTAACCTCCTTCTTCTTATTCTTTTATTTTCATACACTTTGTTAGCCTCTTTCACTCTGAGAGTTATTCCTCAAAACCATTGGTTCTTGAGTTATGAAAGTTGCTAACTTAGTGTTTCTAGTGACAAGAAGAGAAATAAATGGGGGCTGTAGTGAAAAACTACATAAAAAGGGAGATTAAAGGCTGCCTTAAAAAGGGAGATTAAAGGCTGTTCTTTAAATCCAAGTTTTCAAAAACCTTGGACCTCTAGTAATTCCTAAGTCCTTGGAAAATTTTCAAAAAAAATAAAAGGGATGAATCTTAGTCAGTTTTCTTTCTTATGAATGAAAAACAATTAATGACATTGATTCATCCGGTTTTGTTTTCTTAAAAGGATAGGCTTTGGTTTGAAGTTTTCCATTCTTGTTAAAACAAGTGGATAATTCCAAAGACCATTGCTAGAATCCGATCTCTCAAATGAGAGGAAAAGTCTTTTGTGGTGAAGAACCATGAAGAGAAAAATCCCAACCACTAACATTGTTTTTAGGAATGGAAGAATGTGAGTGGTGGAAGAAGAGGTCGAATCTCAAGAAGATCGACCAATCAAAACAATGATTCAACAACGAGTCACTATCCTAACCGGTTTAGCGTAAAGGGCTACTCTCGAAACACTCATCTTTTCCAATATACTTAGTGTACCAATTATTGTTTATTCTTGTTTCTTTAGTTTCTCTTATTTTCAATTTATCTTTCATCTAAACTTTCTTATCCCTCACGTTGAGTACTTTAAAATTTTAAATCTCATGATGAAGGTTTAGAGGAGGAAAGCGTGAATATTCTAACGGGGAAGTATTAGATGATGAAGAGGTCAAACGAAGATTAAATGAAGTAAAGAAGTATGATTGGTGACACAAGGAAGCTGTGGGAGTTAGTGTTCATTTGGTACCGGTTTGAAGTGTTCATCTTTTACGTTTTTCAAGCTTGCCTTTCGGAGTCCCTCCAACCAAGTTTGAGGGAGAGAAAGAACCGAAAAGAAGGTGAAGGATGCCCAAGAAGAAGGAAAAGAAAAATGATGTCAAAGAAGGCAAGAATCTTCAAGCAAACTAGCCGAGTTGAGACTAGACCGCACCGCACTAAAAGATGTTGAAGGTTCGTGCTCACTCGTGGACAAGTTTATAGAGGGGCCACAATGTTGGAAACAAGTTGTAGGTTCGTGCTCACTTGTGGACGAGTTAATAGAGGGACCGCATCATAGGAGACAAATTGTCCCACTAGAAGATGGGCCACTTTACTAGAGATCAAAGACAAGCTTGCAAAGACAAGCTCGCAAAGACAAGGCAACGGTTGAGACAAAGCAAGGAGGTATGCGAGTTGGAAACGAAGCTAAGGCATCTCCATCACCATGAAAAAACCAAGTTGTATGGATCATACTCACCTTAATTCTGGTTTATCTTTCAGAAGTGAGGAGAATAAGGAGATAAAATCAAAGCATACACAAGTGGTGCTCCCCAACCCAATAAATCAACAAAGAGGAAGAAACCACCATCCAAAGGAATTAGGTTGTTTCTATCCTCTCCCTCCATTTAAATTCTCTATGCAAAGTGTGATCATTTCTACCATTATAATTGGAGTAAATTGATACACTTTGTCAATTTTTCTTGCAAGGAGCAATGTGCATAAAGGACTTCAAACCCAAAAGATCGTCTTTCCTTATTCTCAAGCCGATCGTGAGGGGGAGCATTTCAAAGCATTGATCAATATTTGGAATCCACAAATGGTGAACCCAAGAAGGATGACCCGAGAGCTAAGACTCAAGCGTAGTGAACCCAAGAGGAAGACCGAAGTGATTACCAAAGAATGAAATCTACAAATCCTTGCAAGACTACAACAAATGAAGATTAAGTGGCGACATTCTTCACAAAGGTTACAAGACCTTTTCATGCCCTTGGTCAAAGGTCCCCTAGATCAGTGAAGGCCATACTCTTTTTCTTTTCTAAGGTTTTGTCCCAAAGGGTTTTCCTTATAAGGTTTTTAATGAGGTGACACTCACGGGTTACTCCAAACTAAGCCTCCATTCTCAAGTTCACTCTAGCTAAGTTTGAGGGAGAGTATTGATCAAGAAAACCAGCCAGGCCTTGCAAGACCAAACCATCCCGACCGTACGGATTGTACGGACCGTGCAAAATCCAGGATTCCCCAAAATGTCTCCAAACATCCTAAAATGAAGAAACAAGAATGTGCAAAACTCGGGATAAAGTATTTTCAGGATTTGGGGATCGTGCAAAACTCGGGTGCAAAAGGACATGGATAGCTGGCAATGAATCTAGCCAAAGGAGTGTCCCAATGCAACCTTATCCAACCGGTCAAAGCAAGGAGGGCTGGAGCTAGGCTGGCAATCTTATCCACATGGTCAAAAGGAGCCTCCAAGACTATGCCCTTATTGGCTAGTTTGAATTAAAGCATTCCTATTGGTTGTTGCATTTTGAATTTACTTAGAGAAAACCCTAGATTTTTCTCTATAAATATAATACCTCATTATCAATGAAATGTTTGATCCTTTGGGGTCCTATTCTTTCATTCTCAACGAAATCTCTCTCATTTTATTCTCCTTAGTCTCATTTACATGTTTATTCTCTTAGTTCATACTTGCATATTCTCCATGTCATTTACATTATTCTCTCATGTTTAATATCTTATATTCCACATAATCTCTCTAATTCTAACAATGAGGTGGGTCTTCATGGTTCCAAGCTCAACCTAGATATCTCTACGGTTAAGCCTGAGGGGGAGTGTTGAATAAAGAAGAAAATGATCATATGAAGGTTAAGTTGAAGTGCAAAAAAACATGAAAAGAATTGTTGGAGAGCTTCCTTGGGTTCCGTGAAAAGGAAGGAGATGATTTTGAATTTCAAACTCAATCAGACCATTGGAGGCTACTTCTCCTTCATACAAGTCGAGTTTCACTTTTATATAATGTATCTCTTGTTGTAACCTTAAATTCATTCTAATGGAAACTTCTCTTTATCTCTTATTCTCTTGTTTCTCTTGCAAAAACTCTCTAATCTTCTATTCCGCAAATTCAATATTATGCACATTACTCCTTGCAAGAAAAATTGACAAACATAGTGTATCAATTTACTCCAATTTTAATGGTCGAAATGATGACACTTTGCATAGAGAATTTAAATGGAGGGAGAGGATAGAAACAACCTAATCCCTTTGGATGGTGGTTTCTTCCTCTGTGTTGTTTTCACCAAGTGAGGTCTTGATGGTTTTGCTCCAAGTTTTTCTTGTGCACCATTCAACTTTTTCTTGGCTCTTTGTTGATTTGTTGGGTTGAGGAGCACCACTTGTATATGCTTGGATTTTATCTCATTATTCTCCTTACTTATGAAAGATAAACCAGCCTTAAGGTGAGTATGATCCATACAATTTGGTTTTCTTCATAGTGATGGAGATGCCTTAGCTTCGTTTCCAACTCGCATGCCTCCTTGCTTTGTCTCAACTGTTGCCCTTGTCTTTGCAAGCTTGTCTTTGCAAGTGACCCGGTTTTGATCTCTAGTCAAGTGGCCCGTCTTCTAGTGGAACAATTTGTCTCCTATGATGCGGTCCCTCTATCAACTCGTCCACAAGTTAGCACGAACCTACAACTTGTTTCCAACTGTGTGGCCCCTCTATCAACTTGTCCACAAGTGAGCACGAACCTTCAACATCTTTTAGTGTGGTGCAGTCTAGTCTCAACTCGGCTTTGTTTGCTTGAAGATTCTTGCAATACAAATGAATATTGTATCAAATTCTTTACAAGATATAAAGAAGAGAATTTGACCACAAAGAATAATTTGAAATTTAGAAAGGATAGATACAACCTTATCTCTTTGGAATTTGATGTTCTTCCTTTCCTCGTTACTTGATTGTTCACTTTGCGTGCCTTTACACTTTTCATGTCTTGCAAGTTGCCATTGATCATCCTTGCCTTATTTGACATTATTTTTCTTTTCCTTCTTCTTTGGCATCCTTCGTTTTCTTTTCGGTTCTTTCTCCCCCTCAAGCTTGGTTGGAGGGTCTCCGAAAGACAAGCTTGAAAATCTTAAAAGAGGAACACTTCAAACAGGTGCCAAATGAACACTAACTCCCACATCTTCCTTGTGTCACCAATCATACTTCTTTGCTTCATTTAATCTTCATTTGACCTCTTCATTTGACCTCTTCATTATCTAATACTTCCCCATTAGCATATTCACTCTTTCTTCCTCTAAACCTTCATCATGAGATTTAAAATTTTAAAGTACTCATCGTGAGGGATAAGGAAGCTTAGATGAAAGATAGATTGAAAATAAGAGAAACTAAAGAAACAAGATTAAACAATAATTGGTACACTAAGTATATTGGAAAAGATGAGTGTTTAGAGAGTAGCCCTTTATGCTAAACCGTAGGATAGTGACTCGTTGTTGAATCATTTTTGTGATTGGTCGATCTTCTTGAGATTTGACCTCTTTTTCCACCACTCACATTCTTTCATTCCTAAGAAAAACAAAAGGTTAGTGGTTGGGATTTTTCTCTTCATGGCTCTTCACCACAAAGAACTTTTACTCTCATTTGAGAGATCGGATTCTAGCAATGGTCTTTGGAATTATCCACTTGTTTTAACAAGAACAGAAAACTTCAAACCAAAGCCTATCCTTTTGAGAAAACAAAACCGTATGAAGCAATGTTATTAATTGTTTTTCATTCATAAGAAAGAAAACTGACTAAGATTCATCCTTTTTATTTTTGTAAATTCACCAAGGACTTAGTAATTACTAGAGGTCCAAGGTTTTAGATTCATCATGCCTTCTCGATTTAACTTCTATGTGTAAATCAGGCCATGGTTCACTTCTTTAATCCTAAAAGAGCTCATCATGCCTTCTCGACTTTAATTCCAATGAGTAAATCAGGTCATGGTTCACCTCTTTTAACACAAAAGAATTTGGATCCATCGTGCCTTCTCAATTTTAACTCCAACGAGTAAAATAGGTCATGATTCACTTCTTTTGGTTTCTAAGGGTTTGGATTCATTCAATGTTCTCCGGCATTCGAGTTTCAACAAGTCTCTCATTCAACTTTGGATTTGGATCCATCTCGGTTCCCTAGCTTCAGATTCAACAAGCTTCACTATCACCCTTTTTTTCTTCTCTTAAATAGAACAAACAAGGATTCCTTAAACACTCTTCCCAAACAAACAAGTACATAAGAGATTGTGGTTTGAGCTTCAAACCACTAAAAACAACTCAAAAAACATAAAATACAATGGACTTATGTATTTCTTCATTCCATAAGAAAGAAAAATACAATCCAAAGTTTTAACTTTGTAAAAATTGTGGTTTGAGCTTTAAAATCAAGAAATCACGTGGAGATGAAAATGGGCTTCAAAAAAAGGAATAGATTATAGAACGAGGTGCCAGCAAATCATGGTTCTAAGTGTATTTATTTCCAAAATGGAAGCACTAGATGAATCCCTGAATAAGCAATTAAGGCAGCCTTATATCTCCTTTTTTATGTAGTTTTTCACTACAGCCCCCATTTATTTCTCTTCATTGTCACTAGAAACACTAAGTTAGCAACTTTCACAACTCAAGAACCAATGGTTTTGAGGAATAACTCTCAGAGTGAAAGAGGCTAACAAAGTGTATGAAAATAAAAAATAAGAAGAAGGAGATTAAGGAGACATTTAAGGATCTTAATGCTCTGATACCATGTAAGATGGAGAATAGGCTAGAGTTGTAGAGTGGAGAATATGCAAAACTAAACTAAACTAAGAGAATAAGCATGAAAATAAACCTAAGGAGACTAAAAGCATGGAGAATTTCGTAAACACCAAAGAGAATAAGAGAATGAGACTCCAAAGGGTCTAACATTTCATTGATAATGAGACATTACATTTATAGAGAAAAATCTAGGGTTTTCTCTAAGTAAAGACAAAATGCAACAACTAATAGGAATGCTTTAATTCAAACTAGCCAATAAGGGCTTAGTCTTGGAAGCTCTTTTTGACCATGTGGATAAGATTGCTAGCCTTGCTCCAGCCCTCCTTGCTTTGACCGGTTGGATAAGGTTGCATTGGGACACTCCTTTGGCTAGATTCATTGGCAGCGCTATCTATGTCCTTTTGTATCCGAGTTTTGTATTAATCAAGCTTATCATCAAGGGAGCTTGGGGAAGATGGTTGGATTTGCGTGTCCGTACAAGTCCGTATAGATCCGTACAAGTCCGTACAAGTTCGTACGGATCCGTACAAGACCGCACAAGATCGTACGATACAGATCCATACAAGGGCGTACAAGACCGTACAAGATCTACGACCTAAGGGAGCCTCCGGAACGTTTAAGGAATTCTTCGAGAGTCTTCGAGAAGCTTGGCAACATTCGAATCATGCACTAAGTCACTAGAGCGTCCAGGTGCATTGGCGCCTTATCCTCGGTCTTCCTTCTTATCCATTCGGTCTAGGAATGGCTGGAACCAGGGTGGACCAGGCTGGCATAGTCAAGGGCGCTCCAAAGACTAGACTCCCATTGGTTGGTTCAAATTAAAGTTAAACTAGGTTCCCTTGTAATTCTTCTATAAATATTCTATGTAATTCACAAAGATCAATAAGAAATTATTCTCTAATATTCTATTATGGTTTTCCTTCTAGTTTATCTCTCATTTACTCATCCATAATCTCTAAAATCTAACATTTTGCACATTCTTGTTTTTTCATTTTAGGATGTTTGGAGATATTTTGGGGAATCCTGGATTTTGCACGGTCTGTACAATCCGTACAAGTCCGTATAAAATCTGTACGGTTGGGTTGGTTTGGTCTTGCAAGGCTTGGCTGGTCTTCTTGATCAATAAATGCTACCAAGGAAACAGAATGAATTATATCACAAGTTATATATTTATGATGGTTTTCTCTTTAAAGACAAGCGGCTTTGTATTCCCAAGGGATCAATTAGGGAGTTACTTATACAAGAAGCGCATGGAGGCAGATTGATGGGTCACTTCGGAAACAAGAAGACTTTGGACATGCTTATCGAACACTTCTATTGGCCAAAGATGCGATGTGAGAAGTGTTTGGTTTGTAAGAAAGCAAAGTCAAGAATACATCTGTATGGTTTATATCTTCCATTGCCAATCCCTACTTCACCATGGGTTGATCTCTCAATGGACTTTTTTTAGGGCTACCAAAAGTGCAACAAATAGATTCTATATTTGTGGTAGTCGACCACTTCTCCAAGATGCCGCACTTCATCCCATGCTCCAAGAGAAATGATGCTACAAAAACCGCTAACTTGTTCTTCAAGGAAATCGTCAAATTACATGGTATTCTGAGGACTATTGTATCGGACCGAGACTCAAAGTTCCTAACCCACGTTTGGAGGACGCTTTGGAAAAGATTAGGGACCAAGCTTATTTTTTCTACAACATGCCATCCCCAAACCGATGGCCAAACGAAAGTCATCAATAGGACTTTTAATACTCTCCTTAGGGTTACAATCGGCAAGAACATGAAGACTTGGGTCGAGTGCCTTCCCTTTGTAGAATTTGCATACATCTAGGCATCTCATTCAACAGCAAAACTCTCACCATTCGAGGTCGCCTACGGCTTTAAGCCTTTGACTCCATTAGATCTTTTGCAACTACCACTGATGAGGCCCCGACACCACCCGGAGAACAAGAGGAGGAACTCGAGAACTTACTTGAGGAAGAGAAGAGCTCCGAAGCCCCTACAATACCATCTGGTGTCATGAAGAGGAACAACTCAAGAGTCTATAGGGCCAAGTTCAATGCATACATACAAGGAGCCCTAAGACGCGAATACCTGAGAGCACCCGAGGCTCACCGACCGTAGAAGACTCCCGGGAGTTGATTTGTTTTGGAAGGCATGAGTTTAGTGTCTTCACTATTTCATTGAAGTGAAGACACCCTTAAGACGTTAAGGTATTGTCTCTTTTTTCCCAGCTCGGGTTTTTTCCATAGGGTTTACCTAGCGGGGTTTTAATGAGGCAAGATCTCTTGATGCATCACATTCTCTTCCATTGTTTATCTCACTTGGAAATTCACATGACAAGTAAAGATGAGCAAAGGATGTGATTCTATCTCCAAAGAAGGCACTTGTCTAAATAAACCTTCTTTTTCTTTTCTTTGAAACGTTTTAGGTGTTGTGGTTTAAGTTGGTTTTAAGAAGTCCAAATTAGGTGATTGTTACAATATTTGGACATTTTTGTAATAAGTTTAAGATCAGACTTAGAGGCTCCAGATAAAAGCCTCTAAAAACTCTTGTAAGATTTTTAGACTACTTTTGACATAAAATTTGAGAAGCTTTTCTCCTTTGTTCTTGAGAGATTCAAAAGTCATCTTCACGCCTTGAAGCCTAGCTCGGCGTGGGGCACGTTGTATCAAGAGATTAACACTCCTCTTGTGGTTCACGCTTCATCCCATCTTCTATCCTTCTTCTATAGTTACTCCTAGGTTGAGAATCTCCCCGGGTTTAGCACCAAGATCTCTGCTTCGTTCTCTTTGCCGAGAAGCTAGACGGAGTATTTGTCTTCTCCTCGGATCATCCTCACAGATCATTCCTTTAGTAGAGTTCAAGATTCAAGCTTCCGGAGCCACATCATCCTTGGTATCAGAGCTGAAAATTCCTACAAAAAAGGTGTATCGTTCTATCTTCTATCCTTGTTGCATTTTTTAGCATTTTGTGTTTGCATTTTCTTATCTTTCTTGTTTTCATCTTCCCGTTTCTTTAAGACTGCATTTGCATCATAAAACCTTGGAAAATCTCATAAAAATGTTATCTCATGCATTTAGATAGAAGGCCGGTTAGGGAGTAAGTCATTTGCATTTAACGTTTTAGAGCATTTTAACATTTTCGCCTAGCTTATTCATCTTGCGTTCTTGATGTTCTTGGTGATTGTTGTTTGATGCTTTCATTTGATCCGAAAACGTCATGATGCAACTGTTGTGTTTGTTTGTCCTAGGATTAATGCACCTAGACATGTTTAGGACTGTCATTAGCGCATTTCATGTTGTCCAACCTGCTTTTACTTTTTGTTTTGTCTCGTAGTCTTTCTCTCTCTCCCTTGGTGTTACTTTTCCTTTGGCGTGGGAGTTTAACCTTAGCTGGATCGAGTAAAACGAACCTAACCCCAAACAAAAGTGAACCTCACCAGAGTACCAAGGTCGAGCTTGTCTTAGCGACCCGAGGAGATGAAGGGGCAGCCGGATTAGGCAAACGTCCTTACCACCATCCAAACTCAGCTCCAACAGCTTGGAGAACGCCTTGCTTGAGTAGAGACGCCGCCTCCTCAAGCACCACCAAGGCATGGACTGGATCAAGATGCCTTATCCGATGAAGAAATAGAACACCCTCGTCAACCAAGAGTGAGACCTCAAAGACGTATGGGCTTACATGAAGTTGAAGACGAGCACTCGCTAAGACCCCATGCCCCGAGTCTCAAACTCACGACTCCAACATTTGTGAGGAAGGTTGACCCGTAAGCATATCTCGATTGGGAAAGGCGCATGGACCATATTTTTGCTTTTTATGAGTACACATAGCAAAGGAAGGTTATCTATGTCGTAGTTCAACTTACGGATCAAGCCTTTACTTGGTGGGATCGAGACCAATCCGAGAGAAGGAGGAACCATGAGGACCTATGCCATCATGGGAAGCTATGAAGCACCAAATGAGAATGAGATATGTACCCCCTTTGTACCACCGAGATCTCCAAAAGAAATTTAGAAAACTCTCACAAGGCTCTCGATCGGTGGAAGAATACTACGTGGAGTTCGAGCACTTAAGAAACCGCCTACAACTAGATGAAGAGGAAGAGACTCTAATGGCACAATTCTTAGACGGTTTGCAAGATCGAATTGTGAGAAAGTTTGAGAGGCAATCATATGGACGCTTTGAAGAACTTCTCTGTTGAATAATGAGAGAATACATTACGTTAAGACCCAAAGAAGAGAAGAGGCCTTATTCAACATATGCAAGCCCATTAAGAAGTCTTCTAGAAGGGTGAAGACTTTGGGTGCACAAGTGGGTGTCTCGGGAAGTGTGAAAAGGAAGGAGATGTGTTTGAATTTCAAATAAGAGATTGGAGGGAAATTGAATGTTGTGAAACCCTTCTTCACCTCCTAATTTCGTGGCTATCCTCTATATATACATGTTGTACACCCTTTGTAACACTTACACAATTTTAATGGAAACTTCTCTTTATCTCTCATTCTATTGTTTCTCTTTCAAGCACTCTCAAAATCTCTAATCTTCTATTCCGCAAATTCAACATGGTATCAGAGCAAGGTTCTTAACTAAATCAAGCTCTTGTTATCCCATTTTCAAATCTCTTCCTTTAAAATTCTGGGAATATTCTTTGTCAATCCTTTTTCACTCTGAGACTTAGTCCTCAAAGTCATTGACTCTTGAGTTGTGAAAAGGCTGAAAAAGTGTATTTCTTGAAGGTTCTCTAAAATTTTCTTTTTCACTCTAAAATTCTGGGAATACTCTTTGTCAATCCTTTTTCACTCTGAGACTTAGTCCTCAAAATCATTGACTCTTGAGTTGTGAAAAGGCTGGAAAAGTGTATTTCTTGAAGCTTCTCTAATATTTTCTTGAGAAAATCTCTTAATCCTCTGGTTAATAGAATTATCCGGTGAATAAATCTTGAAACACCATGGAAAATTCTAAACCAATTGTTATTCCAGTCATCTTGAAGGGTGTCAACTATTTGCTGTGGTCAAGAATGATAAGAACAGCCCTATGTGGTCGTGGGCTTTGGAGCCATGTCTTGAGATCCAAAAGATGGAGAAGAAGCCATCGGTAATTATGAAGATAAGTGGTTCCAAGAGGACCAAATGGTGCTCGGAATCATCCAAAACTCTCTTGAAGCATCCATCCTTGAAGCCTACTCCTACTGTGAAAATGCAAAGGAATTGTGGGATACTCTTCAAACCGTGTATGGGAATACTTCAAACTTGAGCAGAATCTATGAAGTCAAGAAGGCTATCAATGATCTAAGCCAAGAAGATTTGGAGTTTACAAAGCACTTTGGCAAATTCAGATCATTGTGGGCTGAACTAGAAATGTTAAGGCCAAGCACGATTGATCCTTTGGTGTTAAATGAGAGGCGCGAACAAGACAAGGTCTTTGGTCTGCTATTGACCTTAAATCCAACTTACAAGGATCTCATTAAGCACCTCCTTAGGGCAGACAATCTCCCCAGCCTAGATGAAGTGTGCTCCAAGATACAAAAGGAGCAAGGATCTCATGGTCTATTTGGGGGAAAGGGCGAGCTGGTTATGGCTAACAAAGTAGAGCTGGGAGACGCCAACAAAGGATTTTACAAACCGTTGGGATCAAACCAGAACAAGAAAGTGGGATCAAATGCAATTTGTGAGCATTGCAAGAAAGAGGGGCACACAAAGGAAAAATGCTGGAAGCTCCATCCTCATCTAAAACCAAGCTGGTGGAAGGAACCAAGAGCTAATGTCTCCCAAGAAGTGGCTGGGAATCAGGCTGGGACATCCAAGAGGGCTGAAGAAGGAGAAATGAGAGCTTTGGTGCCATATCAACAGGAATCTGAATTTGTGAGGAAATCAGATTTGGAAGCTCTCATCAAAGCCTTGAAAGAGGCTGGTAGGTCTGGTATGGTTTCTGGAAACTCTCTTCATGCTCAAAACATTTCAAAGCCGTTGATTGTAGATTCTGGTGCATCACATCATATGATAAGTGATGCACATCTAATGAATAACATAAAACCGGCTGTAGGTAATGTCATTATAGCAAATGGAGATAGTATTCCAATTGATGGAGTAGGAAATCTTAGGTTATTTGGAAAAGATTCAAACGCTTTCTACATGCCTAAGTTTACTTCAAATTTGTTATCCGTAAAGAAAGTTACATCTGATTTGAATTGTTATGCTATATTTGGTCCTAATGATGTACACTTTCAGGATATTGAGACCATGAATCTACTCGGAAAAGGAGTAGCAAAGGAGGAGCTGTATGTTCTTGAAAATAACAAGCCGGACTCCAATTTATTTTGTAGTTTTAGTCTGAATGTTTCTAATGTTAGTAGTTCAATTTGGCATGCAAGGCTAGGTCATCCGCACTCTAGAGCATTAGAACTATTGTTGCCTAGGATTTCTTTCAAAAATGATGAATGTGAAGCTTGTATACTTGGCAAACATTGCAAATCTGTGTTTTCCAAGTCTCCAACTATCTATGAAAAGTGTTTTGATTTAATTCATTCTGATGTTTGGACCTCACCATGTGAATCTAGAGAACATCATAAATACTTTGTCACCTTTATAGATGAAAAATCAAAATATACATGGCTAACACTTCTTCCATCCAAAGATAGAGTTCTAGAAGCATTTAGAAAATTTCAAGCATATGTGACTAACCATTATAATGCCAAGATTAAAATTTTTAGATCAGATAATGCTGGAGAGTACACAAGCCATGCCTTCAAACAACACTTAGCAAACCATGGGATAGTCCATCAAACCAGCTGCCCATACACTCCTCAGCAAAATGGAGTTGCTGAAAGAAAGAATAGGCACTTAATGGAAGTGGCCCGGTCTATGATGTTCCACACAAGTGTTCCCAAGAGATTTTGGGGAGATGCTGTGGTTTCAGCATGCTATTTGATCAACCGAATGCCAACAAAAATTTTGGATGATCACTCTCCATTTGAGGTATTAAACAACTCTAAACCCGCCATTAACCACTTACGTGTGTTTGGGTGTGTTTGTTTTGTATTAATCCCAGGAGAACATAGAAACAAGTTGGAAGCTAAAAGTGTGAAGAGCATGTTCATTGGATACTCCACAACACAAAAAGGTTACAAATGCTTTGTTCCGGAAACAAGGAAGATTCTAGTCTCAAGGGACGTGAAGTTTGTTGAAACGAAAGGGTTCTATGATGAGAAGAACTGGAAAGAATTGGAGAATCTATCATCCTCATCATCAGACCGAGCTAGCAATTTGAGAAAAATCTTGGAGAACCTTGGATTACATCAGCCAGAAGCTAGTACAAGCACATCTCAATCAAATGAAGAAACTATACCCTTTGATCCTGAGGGAGGCAATAAACAAGAGGATCCAGTAGTGGCTCAACAAGACTCAACAATTCATGATCAAAATGAATCAGAAGTTCGCAATAAAGCGGTTCATGATCAAAGTGAAGAGAGTCCGGAAAGTCAAGAAGAAGCTCAAACCTCAGATTCTGACTTTGAAGGGCTAGAACCTCAAGTTCAATATCAAGAAGAGGGTTTAAGGAGAAGTACAAGACAAAGGTTTGGACCAGAACATTGGAAGCAAACCCGAGTGTACTACAACAACAAGGCAGTTGCTCATCCCATTCAAGCTGTTTGCACTCTAGCTCATTTCCCATTGGAACATCAAGCCTACATGGGCAAGTTGGATGAAGCTGAGATTCCAACAACCTATGAAGAAGCCAAGGAGCTTAAAGTATGGAGAGATGCTGTTGGTGAAGAAAAGAAAGCTATGGAAATTAACCACACTTGGGATGAAGCTGAACTGCCAAAAGGGAAGAAGGCCGTAAGCTCTAGATGGATCTTCACTATCAAGTATAGAAGTGATGGAGAAATAGAGCGTTACAAGGCTAGGCTGGTGGCTAGAGGATTCACTCAAACCTATGGAGAGGACTACCTTGACACATTTGCACCTGTGGCAAAACTTCATACGGTAAGAGTTATTTTATCCTTAGCTACTAACTTGAAATGGGATCTTTGGCAGATGGACGTCAAGAATGCATTCTTGCAAGGGGAACTAGAGGATGAAGTCTACATGACTCCACCACCAGGCTTGGAGGACTCAATTGCACCAGGAAAGGTGTTGAGACTCAAGAAAGCAATCTATGGACTGAAGCAATCTCCTCGAGCATGGTACCACAAGTTGAGTACAACACTCAAGAGTAAAGGCTTCAAGAAGTCCGAGGCAGATCATACACTTTTCACCTTGCAAAGCCAAGAAGGTATTGTAGTCATTCTCATTTATGTGGATGATATTATCATCTCTGGGAATGACAAGGTAGGTATTAAAGATACAAAAGCATATTTAAAATCTGTATTTGATATTAAAGATCTTGGAGAGTTGAAATATTTTCTAGGGATAGAAGTCTATAGGTCCAATGAAGGACTCTTCTTATCCCAAAGGAAGTACACTCTTGATCTATTGGCTGGGGCAGGAAAGCTAGGAGCCAAACCAGCAAAGACTCCCTTAGAAGAAGGATACAAAGTCATACGAGAGGGGGAGCTTGAAGATAAACTTTTTGAAGATGTCAAGCAATATCGGAGAATGGTTGGTAAGTTGATTTATCTTACCATAACTCATCCTGATTTGTGTTTTGCTATGAACCAGGTGAGCCAACATATGCAAGCTCCAAAAGTGCATCATTGGAACATGGTGGATCGGATCCTCAAATATCTCAAAGGAGCTCCAGGTCAAGGCATTTGGATGGGTTACAACAAAAGCACAGAAATTGTGGGTTATTGTGATGCTGACTGGGCTGGAGACAAAACGGATAGAAGATCCACCACTGGGTATTGCACATTCATTGGAGGTAACCTGGTCACTTGGAAGAGCAAGAAACAAAAGGTTGTGTCATGTTCAAGTGCTGAAGCTGAGTATAGAGCAATGAGGAAGCTCACAAATGAGCTAACATGGCTGAAAGCTCTTCTCAAGGATTTGGGCATTGAATCGGCAGATCCTGTTGAATAATGAGAGAATACATTAGCTTAAGACCCAATGAAGAGAAGAGGCTTTATTCAACATATGCAAGTCCATTAAGAAGTCTTCTAGAAGGGTGAAGACTTTGGGGTGTACAAGTGGGTGTCTCGGGAAGTGTGGAAAGGAAGGAGATGTGTTTGAATTTCAAATAAGAGATTGGAGGGAAATTTAATGTTGTGAAATCCTTCTACACCTTCTATTTTCGTGGCTCCCCTCTATATATACATGTTGTACACCCTTTGTAACACTTAACCAATTCTAATGGAAACTTCTCTTTATCTCTCATTCTATTGTTTCTCTTTCAAGCACTCTCAAACTCTCTAATCTTCTATTCCGCAAATTCAACATGGTATCAGAGCAAGGTTCTTAACTAAATCAAGCTCTTGTTATCCTATTTTCAAATTCTCTTCTTTTAAAATTCTGGGAATATTCTTTGTCAATCCTTTTTCACTCTGAGACTTAGTCCTCAAAGTCAATGACTCTTGAGTTGTGAAAAGGCTGAAAAAGTGTATTTCTTGAAGCTTCTCTAAAATTTTCTTTTTCACTCTAAAATTATGGGAATACTCTTTGTCAATCCTTTTTCACTCTGAGATTTAGTCCTCAAAGTCATTGACTCTTGAGTTGTGAAAAGGATGAAAAAGTGTATTTCTTGAAGCTTCTCTAATATTTTCTTGAGAAAATCTCTTAATCCTCTGGTTAATAGAATTATCCATTGAATAAATCTTGAAACACCATGGAAAATTCTAAACCAATTGTTATTCCAGTCATCTTGAAGGGTGTCAACTATTTGCTGTGGTCAAGAATGATAAGAACAGTGTTGAGAATATGGATGTGAAGGTCTGTGCACGTGAAAGGAGAGGGGACAATATCAAAGGGAAAGAGTTAGCATGTATAGCAAGTGTGTTGGAATATGGTGAAAGCTCAGGAGTAAAAAGAGAGAGTATACCATGCATTGCACATGAATAAAGCACCAATGAGTAGCTAAGATCAACTAAAATGAGACCAAACAAGAAGTGGAGAAGGAACTGAATTGGTTAGAAGCAGACCAGTTTTTTCTCACTCAGCACAAGTGGAGCAAGTTGCAAAGAGGAGTAGGTGGGAGCAGTTGGGAGAAGCATGGCTCGCCTATACTTGTGTAGAGGTGTTGGTGAGATATTTTTCACTCAAAAATTCATGTAAATCGTGCATATATGTGTATGGGATTGTAAGGAAACAAGACACACGAAATTATAAACTTCTATTCATCATCTTCATCACTCCTATCTTCTAATCTTCCTCCCTTAAAATCATCTTCATATCCTCTAAAATCTACATGGTATCAGAGCACTTAAGGTCCTAAACAAGATCTTAAACTCATTCATATCTCTCAAACATTTCAAATCACTCTGTTTTCTTTCTGTTTCGTGTGTACTATTCACCAAAAATTTCAAGTCATGGAAAGCTCCAAGAATATGGTTCTACCAGTTATTCTCAAGGGGAATAACTATATTTTGTGGTCAAGGACCACAAAGACAGTCCTAAGAGGAAGAGGGCTGTGGGAGTATGTTGATAGCTTGGTGGGAAATGCTGAAGATGGAAGGGCTGAAGAGGGCAGTATGATGGAGAGGAAGCGGGAGCAAGAAGATGCTCAAGTCTTGGCTGCACTTCAAAGCTCCCTTGAGCCATCTATTCTGGCGGCCTATTCATACTGTGAGAACTCCAAGGAGCTGTGGGAGACGCTCAAGGGAGTTTATGGAGACATCTCAAACATTTCAAGGATCTTTGAGGTGAAGAAGGCATTGAATAACCTTCAGCAAAATGGGAAGGCGTTCAAGGACTTGTTTGGGGAATTTAGAGGGTTGTGGGCAGAGCTGGAAATGCTTAGACCTACAACAAACGACCCAAAGGAGTTGAATGAGAGGAGAGAGCAAGATCAAGTGTTTGGTCTCTTACTCACACTTGATGACTCTTACAAGGGACTCATTCAGCATATCCTTCGATTTGACAAGCTTCCAACATTAAATGAAGTGTGTCAACAAGTTCAGAAAGAGGAAGGTGCTAGAGTGTTGTTTAAACCCGCTAGTGAGATGGCGCATGTGGTGCAAAGAAGTTTTGGGCATGGAGAAAGGAGAGCTGTTGAGTGTAGCCATTGTAGGATGAAAGGGCACACTAAGGAGAAGTGCTGGACACTTTACCCACACTTGAAACCAGCCCGGCTAAGAGGAAATGGCCAGGGAAGCAGTCAAGGCTCTAGGAACTTTGCGGGTGTAACTAGCATGGAAGGAGACCAATTGGTGAGGAAGAGCGATTTGGAGGGCCTCATCAAGAGTATCTCAAAGCTAGGGGAATCTGGTAAGGGTTTCTTTACCTCTAAGGCTAAGAGAAACGTGATAATAGATTCTGGAGCAAGTCATAATATGATTTGTGATGCTAAGTTGCTGGAGAATGTAGAACCGCATAAGGGTAGTGTTAGGATAGCAAACGGGAAAGAAGTTCCAATAGAGGGGGTTGGGGACTTAGAGGTGTTTGGAAAGAGAACTAAAGCCCTATATATCCCAGAATTTACTTCGAATTTGCTATCGGTTCATAAGGCAACTAAGGACTTGAATTGTAAAGTTGTTTTTGGAGTTAATGGTGTTGAGTTTCAGGATAATGAAACCAAAGATGCGATCATATCAGGGGGTGTGAAAGATGGTCTGTACATATTGAATAAAAAGGATAAAGAGTTGAAAGCGCTTACGGTCAGTTCGGTTGGATCAAGCCCTTTATGGCATTCTCGCCTTGGTCACCCAAGTCACAAGGTGCTCAGCATGGTCTTGCCCAACCATTCAGTACCCAAGGAGGCGTGTGAAGCATGTATTTTGGGGAAGCATTGTAGGAAAGTGTTTCCAAAATCTACTACTATGTATAAGAAGTCTTTTGAGTTAATACACTCTGATGTATGGTCTGCTCCGTGTACTTCAAGAGATCAATATAAGTACTTTGTTTCCTTCATCGATCAAAAATCAAAGTATACATGGGTAACATTGATGCGCTCTAAGGATCAAGTGCTTGAATCATTTCAGAACTTCTATAACTATGTGCTCAATCAGTATGATACCAAGATTAAGATACTAAGAAGTGATAATGGCGGAGAATACATGAGCATACAGTTTAGGGAGTTTGTGAATGAGAAAGGGATAGTACATCAGACAACTTGCGCCTATACACCTCAACAAAATGGGATAGCAGAGAGGAAGAATAGACATTTGTTAGAAGTGGCTAGGAGCATGATGTTTGATAGGGGAGTTCCTAAGAATCTGTGGGGAGATGCAGTGATGGCGGCAGCTTACTTAATCAACCGCATACCCACTGAAAGCTTGAGTTACAAGTCACCATTTGAAGTTTTGAATGGTGTGAAGCCGAGTATCAGTCACTTGAGAGTCTTTGGGTGTAGATGCTATGTCCTTGTTCCAGAGGCACAAAGAAATAAGTTAGAGCCAAAGAGTATTAAGTGTGTGTTTGTGGGATACTCAAGTACTCAAAAAGGATACAAATGTCTTAACCCGGAGACTAATAGAATGTATGTGTCAAGGGAGGTGCAATTTGAGGAAGAGTATGGTTACTTCGAAAAAAAGAAATGGGAAGACTTAGATGAGATTATGGACTCAAATGCAGATAGAGATCAAGTTCTAAGAAGCATTTGGGAAAGCATAGATGGCCGGGAGAGTGATGATAATGAGCAGAGGGGTGAAGAAGAAGTAGAAGAAAGTGAGCAGCTTCCGATAGTTCTGGATACTTTACCATTAGACTCAAAACTGGTAGAAGAAGAGGAGAGTACAAGAGGTGAGGGGGAGATAGAATCTGAAGAAGTGGAAGAAGTGCAAGCTCCTCAATTAAGAAGAAGCCAAAGGATAAGACACGGACCTGAAAATTGGAAAAATACTAGAGTGTATTACAATGGGATGGCTATGGCTTATCAAGATCACATGGGAACTGATGTTGTGCTTGGGACAAGAGAGGGATGTACTGGGCGTACGACAGGCTTAGATCCTGATCCTATAGGCGACAGCGTCTCCTTCTTGTCCCTTAAGCATAACACCGCACAAGAAGAGAAGATAGCCATAAGATATCCTATTGAAGAATACTACTCGGTTTCTAATACTCCAGCTGATCATCAGGCATTTTTGAGCACTATTGATAGAAAAGTACCTAATTCTTATGAGGAAGCAAGCATGGACAAGTTATGGGTTGATGCCATGAGGGAAGAGATTGCATCTATGTTGAGAAATAATACTTGGGACTTGACAAAATTGCCTAGTGGGAAGAAACTTGTGGGATGTAGATGGGTGTATACTATCAAATACAAGAGCAATGGTGAAATTGAGAGGTATAAAGCTAGACTAGTGGCAAAAGGATACACACAAGTATATGGTGAAGGTTATACTGAAACTTTTGCTCCAGTAGCGAAGTTGCACTCGGTGAGGGTTCTACTATCCATTGCCATTAATCTGTCATGGAATTTGTGGCAAATGGATGTGAGAAACGCTTTCTTACAAGGGGATTTAGAAGAAGAAGTGTTTATGGAACTTCCACAAGGTTATGGAGCAAGTTCAGATCAAATGTGTAGATTAAAGAAGGCTATATACGGCTTGAAACAATCTCCTAGAGCTTGGTACCAACGGTTAAGCCGGTGCCTGTTGGAGAAAGGGTTTGTAAAATCTGAAGCGGATCACTCTCTCTTTACCAAAAGGAGCAAAAATGGGATAGTTGTGGTGCTTATCTACGTGGATGACATTATTGTTACGGGAAGTGATTGTGAGGAGATGAAACGGACTAAGGAGGATCTAAACTCTACGTTTGATATAAAAGACCTAGGAGAGCTCAAATACTTCCTAGGAATTGAGATGAGCAGAGAGGAAAAGGGAATGTTTATATCGCAAAGGAAGTATGTGATCGACTTACTAAAAGAAACTGGGAAGCTTGGGTGTAAACCGGCTAAGACTCCTATTGAAGAAGGTTACCAAGAAGAGAGCAACGTGGAGATATGGTCTGACATCAAGCAGTACCAAAGGTTAGTTGGTAAACTAATCTATTTGACCATAACAAGGCCAGATATTTGTTTTGCGGTGAATAAAGTAAGTCAACACATGCAAGCGCCAACAACACACCATTGGGGAATGATTGAAAGGATCTTGAGATATCTAAAAGGAAACCCAGGAAGAGGTATTTGGCTAGAGTGTCATGGAAGAGCAGATGTAGAAGCGTTTTGTGATGCGGATTGGGCTGGGGATAGACAAGATAGAAAGTCTACAAACGGTTATTGTACATTCGTAGGTGGGAATCTTGTCACCTGGAGAAGCAAAAAACAAAAGGTAATCTCTCTATCTAGTGCTGAAGCTGAGTATAGAGCAATGAGAGAAGCCACAAAAGAAATGATATGGCTGAAGGCGCTTCTACATGACTTGGGAGTTCAAGAAGACAAACCAATGACATTGTATTGTGATAACCAAGCAGCAATACACATAGCTTCAAACCCGGTGTTTCATGAAAGGACAAAACACATTGAGGTGGATTGTCATTTCATCCGAGACAAGATTCAGGAGGGAGTTGTGGTTCCCAAGTTTGTGAAGAGTGGAGAACAAATGGCGGATATATTTACAAAGGCTACTTCTTCACGCATCTGTGAATACATCCATGGCAAGATCGGCTTAATGGACCCCTACCAGCCTATCTTGAGGGGGAGTGTTGAGAATATGGATGTGAAGGTCTGTGCACGTGAAAGGAGAGGGGACAATATCAAAGGGAAAGAGTTAGCATGTATAACAAGTGTGTTGGAATATGGTGAAAGCTCAGGAGTAAAAAGAGAAGGTATACCATGCATTGCACATGAAATAAAGCACCAATGAGTAGCTAAGATCAACTAAAATGAGACCAAACAAGAAGTGGAGAAGGAACTGAATTGGTTAGAAGCAGACCAGTTTTTTCTCACTCAGCACAAGTGGAGCAAGTTGCAAAGAGGAGTAGGTGGGAGCAGTTGGGAGAAGCATGGCTCGCCTATACTTGTGTAGAGGTGTTGGTGAGATATTTTTCACTCAATAATTCATGTAAATCGTGCATATATGTGTATGGGATTGTAAGGAAACATTACACACGAAATTATAAACTTCTATTCATCATCTTCATCACTCCTATCTTCTAATCTTCCTCCCTTAAAATCATCTTCATATCCTCTAAAATCTACACCTCCAAGGCTATGCCCTTATTGGCTAGTTTGAATTAAAGCATTCCTATTGGTTGTTGTATTTTGAATTTACATAGAGAAAACCCTAGATTTTTTCCTATAAATGTAATACCTCATTATCAATGAAATGTTAGACCCTTTGGGGTCCCATTCTCTCATTCTCCATGAAATCTCTCTCATTTTATTCTCCTTAGTCTCATTTACATGTTTATTCTCTTAGTTCATACTTGCATATTCTCCATGTCATTTACATTATTCTCTCATGTTTAATATCTTATATTCCGCATAATCTCTCTAATTTTAACATGGTATTAGAGCATTAAGGTCCTTAAATGTGTCCTTAACCTCCTTCTTCTTATTCTTTTATTTTCATACACTTTGTTAGCCTCTTTCACTCTGAGAGTTATTCCTCAAAACCATTGGTTCTTGAGTTATGAAAGTTGCTAACTTAGTGTTTCTAGTGACAAGAAGAGAAATAAATGGGGGCTGTAGTGAAAAACTACATAAAAAGGGAGATTAAAGGCTGCCTTAAAAAGGGAGATTAAAGGCTGTTCTTTAAATCCAAGTTTTCAAAAACCTTGGACCTCTAGTAATTCCTAAGTCCTTGGAAAATTTTCAAAAAAAATAAAAGGGATGAATCTTAGTCAGTTTTCTTTCTTATGAATGAAAAACAATTAATGACACTGATTCATCCGGTTTTGTTTTCTTAAAAGGATAGGCTTTGGTTTGAAGTTTTCCATTCTTGTTAAAACAAGTGGATAATTCCAAAGACCATTGCTAGAATCCGATCTCTCAAATGAGAGGAAAAGTCCTTTGTGGTGAAGAACCATGAAGAGAAAAATCCCAACCACTAACATTGTTTTTAGGAATGGAAGAATGTGAGTGGTGGAAGAAGAGGTCGAATCTCAAGAAGATCGACCAATCAAAACAATGATTCAACAACGAGTCACTATCCTAACCGGTTTAGCGTAAAGGGCTACTCTCGAAACACTCATCTTTTCCAATATACTTAGTGTACCAATTATTGTTTATTCTTGTTTCTTTAGTTTCTCTTATTTTCAATTTATCTTTCATCTAAACTTTCTTATCCCTCACGTTGAGTACTTTAAAATTTTAAATCTCATGATGAAGGTTTAGAGGAGGAAAGCGTGAATATTCTAACGGGGAAGTATTAGATGATGAAGAGGTCAAACGAAGATTAAATGAAGTAAAGAAGTATGATTGGTGACACAAGGAAGCTGTGGGAGTTAGTGTTCATTTGGTACTGGTTTGAAGTGTTCATCTTTTACGTTTCTCAAGCTTGCCTTTCGGAGTCCCTCCAACCAAGTTTGAGGGAGAGAAAGAACCGAAAAGAAGGTGAAGGATGCCCAAGAAGAAGGAAAAGAAAAATGATGTCAAAGAAGGCAAGAATCTTCAAGCAAACTAGCCGAGTTGAGACTAGACCGCACCGCACTAAAAGATGTTGAAGGTTCGTGCTCACTCGTGGACAAGTTTATAGAGGGGCCACAATGTTGGAAACAAGTTGTAGGTTCGTGCTCACTTGTGGACGAGTTAATAGAGGGACCGCATCATAGGAGACAAATTGTCCCACTAGAAGACGGGCCACTTTACTAGAGATCAAAGACAAGCTTGCAAAGACAAGCTCGCAAAGACAAGGCAACGGTTGAGACAAAGCAAGGAGGTATGCGAGTTGGAAACGAAGCTAAGGCATCTCTATCACCATGAAAAAACCAAGTTGTATGGATCATACTCACCTTAATTCTGGTTTATCTTTCAGAAGTGAGGAGAATAAGGAGATAAAATCAAAGCATACACAAGTGGTGCTCCCCAACCCAATAAATCAACAAAGAGGAAGAAACCACCATCCAAAGGAATTAGGTTGTTTCTATCCTCTCCCTCCATTTAAATTCTCTATGCAAAGTGTGATCATTTCTACCATTATAATTGGAGTAAATTGATACACTTTGTCAATTTTTCTTGCAAGGAGCAATGTGCATAAAGGACTTCAAACCCAAAAGATCGTCTTTCCTTATTCTCAAGCCGATCGTGAGGGGGAGCAATTCAAAGCATTGATCAATATTTGGAATCCACAAATGGTGAACCCAAGAAGGATGACCCGAGAGCTAAGACTCAAGCGTAGTGAACCCAAGAGGAAGACCGAAGTGATTACCAAAGAATGAAATCTACAAATCCTTGCAAGACTACAACAAATGAAGATTAAGTGGCGACATTCTTCACAAAGGTTACAAGACCTTTTCATGCCCTTGGTCAAAGGTCCCCTAGATCAGTGAAGGCCATACTCTTTTTCTTTTCTAAGGTTTTGTCCCAAAGGGTTTTCCTTATAAGGTTTTTAATGAGGTGACACTCACGGGTTACTCCAAACTAAGCCTCCATTCTCAAGTTCACTCTAGCTAAGTTTGAGGGAGAGTATTGATCAAGAAAACCAGCCAGGCCTTGCAAGACCAAACCATCCCGACCGTACGGATTGTACGGACCGTGCAAAATCCAGGATTCCCCAAAATGTCTCCAAACATCCTAAAATGAAGAAACAAGAATGTGCAAAACTCGGGATAAAGTATTTTCAGGATTTGGGGATCGTGCAAAACTCGGGTGCAAAAGGACATGGATAGCTGGCAATGAATCTAGCCAAAGGAGTGTCCCAATGCAACCTTATCCAACCGGTCAAAGCAAGGAGGGCTGGAGCTAGGCTGGCAATCTTATCCACATGGTCAAAAGGAGCCTCCAAGACTATGCCCTTATTGGCTAGTTTGAATTAAAGCATTCTTATTGGTTGTTGCATTTTGAATTTACTTAGAGAAAACCCTAGATTTTTCTCTATAAATATAATACCTCATTATCAATGAAATGTTTGACCCTTTGGGGTCCCATTCTTTCATTCTCAACGAAATCTCTCTCATTTTATTCTCCTTAGTCTCATTTACATGTTTATTCTCTTAGTTCATACTTGCATATTCTCCATGTCATTTACATTATTCTCTCATGTTTAATATCTTATATTCCACATAATCTCTCTAATTCTAACAATGAGGTGGGTCTTCATGGTTCCAAGCTCAACCTAGATATCTCTACGGTTAAGCCTGAGGGGGAGTGTTGAATAAAGAAGAAAATGATCATATGAAGGTTAAGTTGAAGTGCAAAAAAACATGAAAAGAATTGTTGGAGAGCTTCCTTGGGTTCCGTGAAAAGGAAGGAGATGATTTTGAATTTCAAACTCAATCAGACCATTGGAGGCTACTTCTCCTTCATACAAGTCGAGTTTCACTTTTATATAATGTATCTCTTGTTGTAACCTTAAATTCATTCTAATGGAAACTTCTCTTTATCTCTTATTCTCTTGTTTCTCTTGCAAAAACTCTCTAATCTTCTATTCCGCAAATTCAATATTATGCACATTACTCCTTGCAAGAAAAATTGACAAACATAGTGTATCAATTTACTCCAATTTTAATGGTCGAAATGATGACACTTTGCATAGAGAATTTAAATGGAGGGAGAGGATAGAAACAACCTAATCCCTTTGGATGGTGGTTTCTTCCTCTGTGTTGTTTTCACCAAGTGAGGTCTTGATGGTTTTGCTCCAAGTTTTTCTTGTGCACCATTCAACTTTTTCTTGGCTCTTTGTTGATTTGTTGGGTTGAGGAGCACCACTTGTATATGCTTGGATTTTATCTCATTATTCTCCTTACTTATGAAAGATAAACCAGCCTTAAGGTGAGTATGATCCATACAATTTGGTTTTCTTCATAGTGATGGAGATGCCTTAGCTTCGTTTCCAACTCGCATGCCTCCTTGCTTTGTCTCAACTGTTGCCCTTGTCTTTGCAAGCTTGTCTTTGCAAGTGACCCGGTTTTGATCTCTAGTCAAGTGGCCCGTCTTCTAGTGGAACAATTTGTCTCCTATGATGCGGTCCCTCTATCAACTCGTCCACAAGTTAGCACGAACCTACAACTTGTTTCCAACTGTGTGGCCCCTCTATCAACTTGTCCACAAGTGAGCACGAACCTTCAACATCTTTTAGTGTGGTGCAGTCTAGTCTCAACTCGGCTTTGTTTGCTTGAAGATTCTTGCAATACAAATGAATATTGTATCAAATTCTTTACAAGATATAAAGAAGAGAATTTGACCACAAAGAATAATTTGAAATTTAGAAAGGATAGATACAACCTTATCTCTTTGGAATTTGATGTTCTTCCTTTCCTCGTTACTTGATTGTTCACTTTGCGTGCCTTTACACTTTTCATGTCTTGCAAGTTGCCATTGATCATCCTTGCCTTATTTGACATTATTTTTCTTTTCCTTCTTCTTTGGCATCCTTCGTTTTCTTTTCGGTTCTTTCTCCCCCTCAAGCTTGGTTGGAGGGTCTCCGAAAGACAAGCTTGAAAATCTTAAAAGAGGAACACTTCAAACAGGTGCCAAATGAACACTAACTCCCACATCTTCCTTGTGTCACCAATCATACTTCTTTGCTTCATTTAATCTTCATTTGACCTCTTCATTTGACCTCTTCATTATCTAATACTTCCCCATTAGCATATTCACTCTTTCTTCCTCTAAACCTTCATCATGAGATTTAAAATTTTAAAGTACTCATCGTGAGGGATAAGGAAGCTTAGATGAAAGATAGATTGAAAATAAGAGAAACTAAAGAAACAAGATTAAACAATAATTGGTACACTAAGTATATTGGAAAAGATGAGTGTTTAGAGAGTAGCCCTTTATGCTAAACCGTAGGATAGTGACTCGTTGTTGAATCATTTTTGTGATTGGTCGATCTTCTTGAGATTTGACCTCTTTTTCCACCACTCACATTCTTTCATTCCTAAGAAAAACAAAAGGTTAGTGGTTGGGATTTTTCTCTTCATGGCTCTTCACCACAAAGAACTTTTACTCTCATTTGAGAGATCGGATTCTAGCAATGGTCTTTGGAATTATCCACTTGTTTTAACAAGAACAGAAAACTTCAAACCAAAGCCTATCCTTTTGAGAAAACAAAACCGTATGAAGCAATGTTATTAATTGTTTTTCATTCATAAGAAAGAAAACTGACTAAGATTCATCCTTTTTATTTTTGTAAATTCACCAAGGACTTAGTAATTACTAGAGGTCCAAGGTTTTAGATTCATCATGCCTTCTCGATTTAACTTCTATGTGTAAATCAGGCCATGGTTCACTTCTTTAATCCTAAAAGAGCTCATCATGCCTTCTCGACTTTAATTCCAATGAGTAAATCAGGTCATGGTTCACCTCTTTTAACACAAAAGAATTTGGATCCATCGTGCCTTCTCAATTTTAACTCCAACGAGTAAAATAGGTCATGATTCACTTCTTTTGGTTTCTAAGGGTTTGGATTCATTCAATGTTCTCCGGCATTCGAGTTTCAACAAGTCTCTCATTCAACTTTGGATTTGGATCCATCTCGGTTCCCTAGCTTCAGATTCAACAAGCTTCACTATCACCCTTTTTTTCTTCTCTTAAATAGAACAAACAAGGATTCCTTAAACACTCTTCCCAAACAAACAAGTACATAAGAGATTGTGGTTTGAGCTTCAAACCACTAAAAACAACTCAAAAAACATAAAATACAATGGACTTATGTATTTCTTCATTCCATAAGAAAGAAAAATACAATCCAAAGTTTTAACTTTGTAAAAATTGTGGTTTGAGCTTTAAAATCAAGAAATCACGTGGAGATGAAAATGGGCTTCAAAAAAAGGAATAGATTATAGAACGAGGTGCCAGCAAATCATGGTTCTAAGTGTATTTATTTCCAAAATGGAAGCACTAGATGAATCCCTGAATAAGCAATTAAGGCAGCCTTATATCTCCTTTTTTATGTAGTTTTTCACTACAGCCCCCATTTATTTCTCTTCATTGTCACTAGAAACACTAAGTTAGCAACTTTCACAACTCAAGAACCAATGGTTTTGAGGAATAACTCTCAGAGTGAAAGAGGCTAACAAAGTGTATGAAAATAAAAAATAAGAAGAAGGAGATTAAGGAGACATTTAAGGATCTTAATGCTCTGATACCATGTAAGATGGAGAATAGGCTAGAGTTGTAGAGTGGAGAATATGCAAAACTAAACTAAACTAAGAGAATAAGCATGAAAATAAACCTAAGGAGACTAAAAGCATGGAGAATTTCGTAAACACCAAAGAGAATAAGAGAATGAGACTCCAAAGGGTCTAACATTTCATTGATAATGAGACATTACATTTATAGAGAAAAATCTAGGGTTTTCTCTAAGTAAAGACAAAATGCAACAACTAATAGGAATGCTTTAATTCAAACTAGCCAATAAGGGCTTAGTCTTGGAAGCTCCTTTTGACCATGTGGATAAGATTGCTAGCCTTGCTCCAGCCCTCCTTGCTTTGACCGGTTGGATAAGGTTGCATTGGGACACTCCTTTGGCTAGATTCATTGGCAGCGCTATCTATGTCCTTTTGTATCCGAGTTTTGTATTAATCAAGCTTATCATCAAGGGAGCTTGGGGAAGATGGTTGGATTTGCGTGTCCGTACAAGTCCGTATAGATCCGTACAAGTCCGTACAAGTTCGTACGGATCCGTACAAGACCGCACAAGATCGTACGATACAGATCCATACAAGAGCGTACAAGACCGTACAAGATCTACGACCTAAGGGAGCCTCCGGAACGTTTAAGGAATTCTTCGAGAGTCTTCGAGAAGCTTGGCAACATTCGAATCATGCACTAAGTCACTAGAGCGTCCAGGTGCATTGGCGCCTTATCCTCGGTCTTCCTTCTTATCCATTCGGTCTAGGAATGGCTGGAACCAGGGTGGACCAGGCTGGCATAGTCAAGGGCGCTCCAAAGACTAGACTCCCATTGGTTGGTTCAAATTAAAGTTAAACTAGGTTCCCTTGTAATTCTTCTATAAATATTCTATGTAATTCACAAAGATCAATAAGAAATTATTCTCTAATATTCTATTATGGTTTTCCTTCTAGTTTATCTCTCATTTACTCATCCAGAATCTCTAAAATCTAACATTTTGCACATTCTTGTTTTTTTCATTTTAGGATGTTTGGAGATATTTTGGGGAATCCTGGATTTTGCACGGTCTGTACAATCCGTACAAGTCCGTATAAAATCTGTACGGTTGGGTTGGTTTGGTCTTGCAAGGCTTGGCTGGTCTTCTTGATCAATAAATGCTACCAAGGAAACAGAATGAATTATATCACAAGTTATATATTTATGATGGTTTTCTCTTTAAAGACAAGCGGCTTTGCATTCCCAAGGGATCAATTAGGGAGTTACTTATACAAGAAGCGCATGGAGGCAGATTGATGGGTCACTTCGGAAACAAGAAGACTTTGGACATGCTTATCGAACACTTCTATTGGCCAAAGATGCGATGTGAGAAGTGTTTGGTTTGTAAGAAAGCAAAGTCAAGAATACATCTGTATGGTTTATATCTTCCATTGCCAATCCCTACTTCACCATGGGTTGATCTCTCAATGAACTTTTTTTAGGGCTACCAAAAGTGCAACAAATAGATTCTATATTTGTGGTAGTCGACCACTTCTCCAAGATGCCGCACTTCATCCCATGCTCCAAGGAAATGATGCTACAAAAACCGCTAACTTGTTCTTCAAGGAAATCGTCAAATTACATGGTATTCTGAGGACTATTGTATCGGACCGAGACTCAAAGTTCCTAACCCACGTTTGGAGGACGCTTTGGAAAAGATTAGGGACCAAGCTTATTTTTTCTACAACATGCCATCCCCAAACCGATGGCCAAACGAAAGTCATCAATAGGACTTTTAATACTCTCCTTAGGGTTACAATCGGCAAGAACATGAAGACTTGGGTCGAGTGCCTTCCCTTTGTAGAATTTGCATACATCTAGGCATCTCATTCAACAGCAAAACTCTCACCATTCGAGGTCGCCTACGGCTTTAAGCCTTTGACTCCATTAGATCTTTTGCAACTACCACTGATGAGGCCCCGACACCACCCGGAGAACAAGAGGAGGAACTCGAGAACTTACTTGAGGAAGAGAAGAGCTCCGAAGCCCCTACAATACCATCTGGTGTCATGAAGAGGAACAACTCAAGAGTCTATAGGGCCAAGTTCAATGCATACATACAAGGAGCCCTAAGACGCGAATACCTGAGAGCACCCGAGGCTCACCGACCGTAGAAGACTCCCGGGAGTTGATTTGTTTTGGAAGGCATGAGTTTAGTGTCTTCACTATTTCATTGAAGTGAAGACACCCTTAAGACGTTAAGGTATTGTCTCTTTTTTCCCAGCTCGGGTTTTTTCCATAGGGTTTACCTAGCGGGGTTTTAATGAGGCAAGATCTCTTGATGCATCACATTCTCTTCCATTGTTTATCTCACTTGGAAATTCACATGACAAGTAAAGATGAGCAAAGGATGTGATTCTATCTCCAAAGAAGGCACTTGTCTAAATAAACCTTCTTTTTCTTTTCTTTGAAACGTTTTAGGTGTTGTGGTTTAAGTTGGTTTTAAAAAGTCCAAATTAGGTGATTGTTACAATATTTGGACATTTTTGTAATAAGTTTAAGATCAGACTTAGAGGCTCCAGATAAAAGCCTCTAAAAACTCTTGTAAGATTTTTAGACTACTTTTGACATAAAATTTGAGAAGCTTTTCTCCTTTGTTCTTGAGAGATTCAAAAGTCATCTTCACGCCTTGAAGCCTAGCTCGGCGTGGGGCACGTTGTATCAAGAGATTAACACTCCTCTTGTGGTTCACGCTTCATCCCATCTTCTATCCTTCTTCTATAGTTACTCCTAGGTTGAGAATCTCCCCGGGTTTAGCACCAAGATCTCTGCTTCGTTCTCTTTGCCGAGAAGCTAGACGGAGTATTTGTCTTCTCCTCGGATCATCCTCACAGATCATTCCTTTAGTAGAGTTCAAGATTCAAGCTTCCGGAGCCACATCATCCTTGGTATCAGAGCTGAAAATTCCTACAAAAAAGGTGTATCGTTCTATCTTCTATCCTTGTTGCATTTTTTAGCATTTTGTGTTTGCATTTTCTTATCTTTCTTGTTTTCATCTTCCCGTTTCTTTAAGACTGCATTTGCATCATAAAACCTTGGAAAATCTCATAAAAATGTTATCTCATGCATTTAGATAGAAGGCCGGTTAGGGAGTAAGTCATTTGCATTTAACGTTTTAGAGCATTTTAACATTTTCGCCTAGCTTATTCATCTTGCGTTCTTGATGTTCTTGGTGATTGTTGTTTGATGCTTTCATTTGATCCGAAAACGTCATGATGCAACTGTTGTGTTTGTTTGTCCTAGGATTAATGCACCTAGACATGTTTAGGACTGTCATTAGCGCATTTCATGTTGTCCAACCTGCTTTTACTTTTTGTTTTGTCTCGTAGTCTTTCTCTCTCTCCCTTGGTGTTACTTTTCCTTTGGCGTGGGAGTTTAACCTTAGCTGGATCGAGTAAAACGAACCTAACCCCAAACAAAAGTGAACCTCACCAGAGTACCAAGGTCGAGCTTGTCTTAGCGACCCGAGGAGATGAAGGGGCAGCCGGATTAGGCAAACGTCCTTACCACCATCCAAACTCAGCTCCAACAGCTTGGAGAACGCCTTGCTTGAGTAGAGACGCCGCCTCCTCAAGCACCACCAAGGCATGGACTGGATCAAGATGCCTTATCCGATGAAGAAATAGAACACCCTCGTCAACCAAGAGTGAGACCTCAAAGACGTATGGGCTTACATGAAGTTGAAGACGAGCACTCGCTAAGACCCCATGCCCCGAGTCTCAAACTCACGACTCCAACATTTGTGAGGAAGGTTGACCCGTAAGCATATCTCGATTGGGAAAGGCGCATGGACCATATTTTTGCTTTTTATGAGTACACATAGCAAAGGAAGGTTATCTATGTCGTAGTTCAACTTACGGATCAAGCCTTTACTTGGTGGGATCGAGACCAATCCGAGAGAAGGAGGAACCATGAGGACCTATGCCATCATGGGAAGCTATGAAGCACCAAATGAGAATGAGATATGTACCCCCTTTGTACCACCGAGATCTCCAAAAGAAATTTAGAAAACTCTCACAAGGCTCTCGATCGGTGGAAGAATACTACGTGGAGTTCGAGCACTTAAGAAACCGCCTACAACTAGATGAAGAGGAAGAGACTCTAATGGCACAATTCTTAGACGGTTTGCAAGATCGAATTGTGAGAAAGTTTGAGAGGCAATCATATGGACGCTTTGAAGAACTTCTCTGTTGAATAATGAGAGAATACATTACGTTAAGACCCAAAGAAGAGAAGAGGCCTTATTCAACATATGCAAGCCCATTAAGAAGTCTTCTAGAAGGGTGAAGACTTTGGGTGCACAAGTGGGTGTCTCGGGAAGTGTGAAAAGGAAGGAGATGTGTTTGAATTTCAAATAAGAGATTGGAGGGAAATTGAATGTTGTGAAACCCTTCTTCACCTCCTAATTTCGTGGCTATCCTCTATATATACATGTTGTACACCCTTTGTAACACTTACACAATTTTAATGGAAACTTCTCTTTATCTCTCATTCTATTGTTTCTCTTTCAAGCACTCTCAAAATCTCTAATCTTCTATTCCGCAAATTCAACATGGTATCAGAGCAAGGTTCTTAACTAAATCAAGCTCTTGTTATCCCATTTTCAAATCTCTTCCTTTAAAATTCTGGGAATATTCTTTGTCAATCCTTTTTCACTCTGAGACTTAGTCCTCAAAGTCATTGACTCTTGAGTTGTGAAAAGGCTGAAAAAGTGTATTTCTTGAAGGTTCTCTAAAATTTTCTTTTTCACTCTAAAATTCTGGGAATACTCTTTGTCAATCCTTTTTCACTCTGAGACTTAGTCCTCAAAATCATTGACTCTTGAGTTGTGAAAAGGCTGGAAAAGTGTATTTCTTGAAGCTTCTCTAATATTTTCTTGAGAAAATCTCTTAATCCTCTGGTTAATAGAATTATCCGGTGAATAAATCTTGAAACACCATGGAAAATTCTAAACCAATTGTTATTCCAGTCATCTTGAAGGGTGTCAACTATTTGCTGTGGTCAAGAATGATAAGAACAGCCCTATGTGGTCGTGGGCTTTGGAGCCATGTCTTGAAAGGCCAAGATCCAAAAGATGGAGAAGAAGCCATCGGTAATTATGAAGATAAGTGGTTCCAAGAGGACCAAATGGTGCTCGGAATCATCCAGAACTCTCTTGAAGCATCCATCCTTGAAGCCTACTCCTACTGTGAAAATGCAAAGGAATTGTGGGATACTCTTCAAACCGTGTATGGGAATACTTCAAACTTGAGCAGAATCTATGAAGTCAAGAAGGCTATCAATGATCTAAGCCAAAAAGATTTGGAGTTTACAAAGCACTTTGGCAAATTCAGATCATTGTTGGCTGAACTAGAAATGTTAAGGCCAAGCATGATTGATCCTTTGGTGTTAAATGAGAGGCGCGAACAAGACAAGGTCTTTGGTCTGCTATTGACCTTAAATCCAACTTACAAGGATCTCATTAAGCACCTCCTTAGGGCAGACAATCTCCCCAGCCTAGATGAAGTGTGCTCCAAGATACAAAAGGAGCAAGGATCTCATGGTCTATTTGGGGGAAAGGGCGAGCTGGTTATGGCTAACAAAGTAGAGCTGGGAGACGCCAACAAAGGATTTTACAAACCGTTGGGATCAAACCAGAACAAGAAAGTGGGATCAAATGCAATTTGTGAGCATTGCAAGAAAGAGGGGCACACAAAGGAAAAATGCTGGAAGCTCCATCCTCATCTAAAACCAAGCTGGTGGAAGGAACCAAGAGCTAATGTCTCCCAAGAAGTGGCTGGGAATCAGGCTGGGACATCCAAGAGGGCTGAAGAAGGAGAAATGAGAGCTTTGGTGCCATATCAACAGGAATCTGAATTTGTGAGGAAATCAGATTTGGAAGCTCTCATCAAAGCCTTGAAAGAGGCTGGTAGGTCTGGTATGGTTTCTGGAAACTCTCTTCATGCTCAAAACATTTCAAAGCCGTTGATTGTAGATTCTGGTGCATCACATCATATGATAAGTGATGCACATCTAATGAATAACATAAAACCGGCTGTAGGTAATGTCATTATAGCAAATGGAGATAGTATTCCAATTGATGGAGTAGGAAATCTTAGGTTATTTGGAAAAGATTCAAACGCTTTCTACATGCCTAAGTTTACTTCAAATTTGTTATCCGTAAAGAAAGTTACATCTGATTTGAATTGTTATGCTATATTTGGTCCTAATGATGTACACTTTCAGGATATTGAGACCATGAATCTACTCGGAAAAGGAGTAGCAAAGGAGGAGCTGTATGTTCTTGAAAATAACAAGCCGGACTCCAATTTATTTTGTAGTTTTAGTCTGAATGTTTCTAATGTTAGTAGTTCAATTTGGCATGCAAGGCTAGGTCATCCGCACTCTAGAGCATTAGAACTATTGTTGCCTAGGATTTCTTTCAAAAATGATGAATGTGAAGCTTGTATACTTGGCAAACATTGCAAATCTGTGTTTTCCAAGTCTCCAACTATCTATGAAAAGTGTTTTGATTTAATTCATTCTGATGTTTGGACCTCACCATGTGAATCTAGAGAACATCATAAATACTTTGTCACCTTTATAGATGAAAAATCAAAATATACATGGCTAACACTTCTTCCATCCAAAGATAGAGTTCTAGAAGCATTTAGAAAATTTCAAGCATATGTGACTAACCATTATAATGCCAAGATTAAAATTTTTAGATCAGATAATGCTGGAGAGTACACAAGCCATGCCTTCAAACAACACTTAGCAAACCATGGGATAGTCCATCAAACCAGCTGCCCATACACTCCTCAGCAAAATGGAGTTGCTGAAAGAAAGAATAGGCACTTAATGGAAGTGGCCCGGTCTATGATGTTCCACACAAGTGTTCCCAAGAGATTTTGGGGAGATGTTGTGGTTTCAGCATGCTATTTGATCAACCGAATGCCAACAAAAATTTTGGATGATCACTCTCCATTTGAGGTATTAAACAACTCTAAACCCGCCATTAACCACTTACGTGTGTTTGGGTGTGTTTGTTTTGTATTAATCCCAGGAGAACATAGAAACAAGTTGGAAGCTAAAAGTGTGAAGAGCATGTTCATTGGATACTCCACAACACAAAAAGGTTACAAATGCTTTGTTCCGGAAACAAGGAAGATTCTAGTCTCAAGGGACGTGAAGTTTGTTGAAACGAAAGGGTTCTATGATGAGAAGAACTGGAAAGAATTGGAGAATCTATCATCCTCATCATCAGACCGAGCTAGCAATTTGAGAAAAATCTTGGAGAACCTTGGATTACATCAGCCAGAAGCTAGTACAAGCACATCTCAATCAAATGAAGAAACTATACCCTTTGATCCTGAGGGAGGCAATAAACAAGAGGATCCAGTAGTGGCTCAACAAGACTCAACAATTCATGATCAAAATGAATCAGAAGTTCGCAATAAAGCGGTTCATGATCAAAGTGAAGAGAGTCCGGAAAGTCAAGAAGAAGCTCAAACCTCAGATTCTGACTTTGAAGGGCCAGAACCTTAAGTTCAATATCAAGAAGAGGGTTTAAGGAGAAGTACAAGACAAAGGTTTGGACCAGAACATTGGAAGCAAACCCGAGTGTACTACAACAACAAGGCAGTTGCTCATCCCATTCAAGCTGTTTGCACTCTAGCTCATTTCCCATTGGAACATCAAGCCTACATGGGCAAGTTGGATGAAGCTGAGATTCCAACAACCTATGAAGAAGCCAAGGAGCTTAAAGTATGGAGAGATGCTGTTGGTGAAGAAAAGAAAGCTATGGAAATTAACCACACTTGGGATGAAGCTGAACTGCCAAAAGGGAAGAAGGCCGTAAGCTCTAGATGGATCTTCACTATCAAGTATAGAAGTGATGGAGAAATAGAGCGTTACAAGGCTAGGCTGGTGGCTAGAGGATTCACTCAAACCTATGGAGAGGACTACCTTGACACATTTGCACCTGTGGCAAAACTTCATACGGTAAGAGTTATTTTATCCTTAGCTACTAACTTGAAATGGGATCTTTGGCAGATGGACGTCAAGAATGCATTCTTGCAAGGGGAACTAGAGGATGAAGTCTACATGACTCCACCACCAGGCTTGGAGGACTCAATTGCACCAGGAAAGGTGTTGAGACTCAAGAAAGCAATCTATGGACTGAAGCAATCTCCTCGAGCATGGTACCACAAGTTGAGTACAACACTCAAGAGTAAAGGCTTCAAGAAGTCCGAGGCAGATCATACACTTTTCACCTTGCAAAGCCAAGAAGGTATTGTAGTCATTCTCATTTATGTGGATGATATTATCATCTCTGGGAATGACAAGGTAGGTATTAAAGATACAAAAGCATATTTAAAATCTGTATTTGATATTAAAGATCTTGGAGAGTTGAAATATTTTCTAGGGATAGAAGTCTATAGGTCCAATGAAGGACTCTTCTTATCCCAAAGGAAGTACACTCTTGATCTATTGGCTGGGGCAGGAAAGCTAGGAGCCAAACCAGCAAAGACTCCCTTAGAAGAAGGATACAAAGTCATACGAGAGGGGGAGCTTGAAGATAAACCTTTTGAAGATGTCAAGCAATATCGGAGAATGGTTGGTAAGTTGATTTATCTTACCATAACTCGTCCTGATTTGTGTTTTGCTGTGAACCAGGTGAGCCAACATATGCAAGCTCCAAAAGTGCATCATTGGAACATGGTGGATCGGATCCTCAAATATCTCAAAGGAGCTCTAGGTCAAGGCATTTGGATGGGTTACAACAAAAGCACAGAAACTGTGGGTTATTGTGATGCTGACTGGGCTGGAGACAAAACGGATAGAAGATCCACCACTGGGTATTGCACATTCATTGGAGGTAACCTGGTCACTTGGAAGAGCAAGAAACAAAAGGTTGTGTCATGTTCAAGTGCTGAAGCTGAGTATAGAGCAATGAGGAAGCTCACAAATGAGCTAGCATGGCTGAAAGCTCTTCTCAAGGATTTGGGCATTGAATCGGCAGATCCTGTTGAATAATGAGAGAATACATTAGCTTAAGACCCAATGAAGAGAAGAGGCTTTATTCAACATATGCAAGTCCATTAAGAAGTCTTCTAGAAGGGTGAAGACTTTGGGTGCACAAGTGGGTGTCTCGGGAAGTGTGGAAAGGAAGGAGATGTGTTTGAATTTCAAATAAGAGATTGGAGGGAAATTTAATGTTGTGAAACCCTTCTACACCTTCTATTTTCGTGGCTCCCCTCTATATATACATGTTGTACACCCTTTGTAACACTTAACCAATTCTAATGGAAACTTCTCTTTATCTCTCATTCTATTGTTTCTCTTTCAAGCACTCTCAAACTCTCTAATCTTCTATTCCGCAAATTCAACACGGTATCAGAGCAAGGTTCTTAACTAAATCAAGATCTTGTTATCCTATTTTCAAATTCTCTTCTTTTAAAATTCTGGGAATATTCTTTGTCAATCCTTTTTCACTCTGAGACTTAGTCCTCAAAGTCATTGACTCTTGAGTTGTGAAAAGGCTGAAAAAGTGTATTTCTTGAAGCTTCTCTAAAATTTTCTTTTTCACTCTAAAATTATGGGAATACTCTTTGTCAATCCTTTTTCACTCTGAGATTTAGTCCTCAAAGTCATTGACTCTTGAGTTGTGAAAAGGATGAAAAAGTGTATTTCTTGAAGCTTCTCTAATATTTTCTTGAGAAAATCTCTTAATCCTCTGGTTAATAGAATTATCCATTGAATAAATCTTGAAACACCATGGAAAATTCTAAACCAATTGTTATTCCAGTCATCTTGAAGGGTGTCAACTATTTGCTGTGGTCAAGAATGATAAGAACAGTGTTGAGAATATGGATGTGAAGGTCTGTGCACGTGAAAGGAGAGGGGACAATATCAAAGGGAAAGAGTTAGCATGTATAGCAAGTGTGTTTGAATATGGTGAAAGCTCAGGAGTAAAAAGAGAGAGTATACCATGCATTGCACATGAATAAAGCACCAATGAGTAGCTAAGATCAACTAAAATGAGACCAAACAAGAAGTGGAGAAGGAACTGAATTGGTTAGAAGCAGACCAGTTTTTTCTCACTTAGCACAAGTGGAGCAAGTTGCAAAGAGGAGTAGGTGGGAGCAGTTGGGAGAAGCATGGCTCGCCTATACTTGTGTAGAGGTGTTGGTGAGATATTTTTCACTCAAAAATTCATGTAAATCGTGCATATATGTGTATGGGATTGTAAGGAAACAAGACACACGAAATTATAAACTTCTATTCATCATCTTCATCACTCCTATCTTCTAATCTTCCTCCCTTAAAATCATCTTCATATCCTCTAAAATCTACATGGTATCAGAGCACTTAAGGTCCTAAACAAGATCGTAAACTCATTCATATCTCTCAAACATTTCAAATCACTCTGTTTTCTTTCTGTTTCGTGTGTACTATTCACCAAAAATTTCAAGTCATGGAAAGCTCCAAGAATATGGTTCTACCAGTTATTCTCAAGGGGAATAACTATATTTTGTGGTCAAGGACCACAAAGACAGTCCTAAGAGGAAGAGGGCTGTGGGAGTATGTTGATAGCTTGGTGGGAAATGCTGAAGATGGAAGGGCTGAAGAGGGCAGTATGATGGAGAGGAAGCGGGAGCAAGAAGATGCTCAAGTCTTGGCTGCACTTCAAAGCTCCCTTGAGCCATCTATTCTGGCGGCCTATTCATACTGTGAGAACTCCAAGGAGCTGTGGGAGACGCTCAAGGGAGTTTATGGAGACATCTCAAACATTTCAAGGATCTTTGAGGTGAAGAAGGCATTGAATGACCTTCAGCAAAATGGGAAGGCGTTCAAGGACTTGTTTGGGGAATTTAGAGGGTTGTGGGCAGAGCTGGAAATGCTTAGACCTACAACAAACGACCCAAAGGAGTTGAATGAGAGGAGAGAGCAAGATCCATTTGCCACAAATTCCATGACAGATTAATGGCAATGGATAGTAGAACCCTCACCGAGTGCAACTTCGCTACTGGAGCAAAAGTTTCAGTATAATCTTCACCATATACTTGTGTATATCCTTTTGCCACTAGTCTAGCTTTATACCTCTCAATTTCACCATTGCTCTTGTATTTGATAGTATACACCCATCTACATCCCACAAGTTTCTTCCCGCTGGGCAATTTTGTCAAGTCCCAAGTATTATTTCTCAACATAGATGCAATCTCTTCCCTCATGGCATCAACCCATAACTTGTCCATGCTTGCTTCCTCATAAGAATTAGGTACTTTTCTATCAATAGTGCTCAGAAATGCCTGATGATCAGCTGGAGTATTAGAAACCGAGTAGTATTCTTCAATAGGCTATCTTATGGCTATCTTCTCTTCTTGTGCGGTGTTATGCTTAAGGGACAAGAAGGAGACGCTGTCGCATATAGGATCAGGATCTAAGCCTGCCGTACGCCCAGTACATCCCTCTCTTGTCCCAAGCACAACATCAGTTCCCATGTGATCTTGATAAGCCATAGCCATCCCATTGTAATACACTCTAGTATTTTTCCAATTTTGAGGTCCGTGTCTTATCCTTTGGCTTCTTCTTAACTGAGGAGCTTGCACTTCTTCCACTTCTTCAGATTCTATCTCTCCCTCACCTCTTGTACTCTCCTCTTCTTCTACCAGTTCTGAGTCTAATGGTAAAGTATCCAGAACTATCGGAAGCTGCTCACTTTCTTCTACTTCTTCTTCACCCCTCTGCTCCTTATCATCACTCTCCCGGCCATCTATGCTTTCCCAAATGCTTCTTAGAACTTGATCTCTTTCTGTATTTGAGTCCATAATCTCATCTAAGTCTTCCCATTTCTTTTTTTCGAAGTAACCATACTCTTCCTCAAATTGCACCTCCCTTGACACATACATTCTATTAGTCTCCGGGTTAAGACATTTGTATCCTTTTTGAGTACTTGAGTATCCCACAAACACACACTTAATACTCTTTGGCTCTAACTTATTTCTTTGTGCCTCTGGAACAAGGACATAGCATCTACACCCAAAGACTCTCAAGTGACTGATACTCGGCTTCACACCATTCAAAACTTCAAATGGTGACTTGTAACTCAAGCTTTCAGTGGGTATGCGGTTGATTAAGTAAGCTGCCGCCATCACTGCATCTCCCCACAGATTCTTAGGAACTCCCCTATGAAACATCATGCTCCTAGCCACTTCTAACAAATGTCTATTCTTCCTCTCTGCTATCCCATTTTGTTGAGGTGTATAGGCGCAAGTTGTCTGATGTACTATCCCTTTCTCATTCACAAACTCCCTAAACTGTATGCTCATGTATTCTCCGCCATTATCACTTCTTAGTATCTTAATCTTGGTATCATACTGATTGAGCACATAGTTATAGAAGTTCTGAAATGATTCAAGCACTTGATCCTTAGAGCGCATCAATGTTACCCATGTATACTTTGATTTTTGATCGATGAAGGAAACAAAGTACTTATATTGATCTCTTGAAGTACACGGAGCAGACCATACATCAGAGTGTATTAACTCAAAAGACTTCTTATACATAGTAGTAGATTCTGGAAACACTTTCCTACAATGCTTCCCCAAAATACATGCATCACACGCCTCCTTGGGTACTGAATGGTTGGGCAAGACCATGCTGAGCACCTTCTGACTTGGGTGACCAAGGCGAGAATGCCATAAAGGGCTTGATCCAACCGAACTGACCGCAAGTGCTTTCAACTCTTTATCCTTTTTATTCAATATGTACAGACCATCTTTCACACCCCCTGATCCGATCGCATCTTTGGTTTCATTATCCTGAAACTCAACACCATTAACTCCAAAAACAACTTTACAATTCAAGTCCTTAGTTGCCTTATGAACCGATAGCAAATTCGAAGTAAATTCTGGGATATATAGGGCTTTAGTTCTCTTCCCAAACACCTCTAAGTCCCCAACCCCCTCTATTGGAACTTCTTTCCCGTTTGCTATCCTAACACTACCCTTATGCGGTTCTACATTCTCCAGCAACTTAGCATCACAAATCATATTATGACTTGCTCCAGAATCTATTATCACGTTTCTCTTAGCCTTAGAGGTAAAGAAACCCTTACCAGATTCCGCTAGCTTTGAGATACTCTTGATGAGGCCCTCCAAATCGCTCTTCCTCACCAATTGGTCTCCTTCCATGCTAGTTACACCCGCAAAGTTCCTAGAGCCTTGACTGCTTCCCTGGCCATTTCCTCTTAGCTGGGCTGGTTTCAAGTGCGGGTAAAGTGTCCAGCACTTCTCCTTAGTGTGCCCTTTCATCCTACAATGGCTACACTCAACAGCTCTCCTTTCTCCATGCCCAAAACTTCTTTGCACCACATGCGCCATCTCACTAGCGGGTTTAAACAACTCTCTAGCACCTTCCTCTTTCTGAATTTGTTGACACACTTCATTTAATGTTGGAAGCTTGTCAAATCGAAGGATATGCTGAATGAGTCCCTTGTAAGAGTCATCAAGTGTGAGTAAGAGACCAAACACTTGATCTTGCTCTCTCCTCTCATTCAACTCCTTTGGGTCGTTTGTTGTAGGTCTAAGCATTTCCAACTCTGCCCACAACCCTCTAAACTCCCCAAACAAGTCCTTGAACGCCTTCCCATTCTGCTGAAGGTCATTCAATGCCTTCTTCACCTCAAAGATCCTTGAAATATTTGAGATGTCTCCATAAACTCCCTTGAGCGTCTCCCACAGCTCCTTGGAGTTCTCACAGTATGAATAGGCCGCCAGAATAGATGGCTCAAGGGAGCTTTGAAGTGCAGCCAAGACTTGAGCATCTTCTTGCTCCCGCTTCCTCTCCATCATACTGCCCTCTTCAGCCCTTCCTTCTTCAGCATTTCCCACCAAGCTATCAACATACTCCCACAGCCCTCTTCCTCTTAGGACTGTCTTTGTGGTCCTTGACCACAAAATATAGTTATTCCCCTTGAGAATAACTGGTAGAACCATATTCTTGGAGCTTTCCATGACTTGAAATTTTTGGTGAATAGTACACACGAAACAGAAAAAAAACAGAGTGATTTGAAATGTTTGAGAGATATGAACGAGTTTAAGATCTTGTTTAGGACCTTAAGTGCTCTGATACCATGTAGATTTTAGAGGATATGAAGGTGATTTTAAGGGAGGAAGATTAGAAGATAGGAGTGATGAAGATGATGAATAGAAATTTATAATTTCGTGTGTAATGTTTCCTTACAATCCCATATACATATATGCACGCTTTACATGAATTATTGAGTGAAAAATATCTCACCAACACCTCTACACAAGTATAGGCGAGCCATGCTTCTCCCAACTGCTCCCACCTACTCCTCTTTGCAACTTGCTCCACTTGTGCTGAGTGAGAAAAAACTGGTCTGCTTCTAACCAATTCAGTTCCTTCTCCACTTCTTGTTTGGTTTTGTTTTAGTTGATCTTAGCTACTCATTGGTGCTTTATTTCATGTTCACACACCTTCACATCCATATTCTCAACAAATGAATCTAGCCAAAGGAGTGTCCCAATGCAACCTTATCCAACCGGTCAAAGCAAGGAGGGCTGGAGCTACGCTGGCAATCTTATCCACATGGTCAAAAGTGTTGAGAATATGGATGTGAAGGTCTGTGCACGTGAAAGGAGAGGGGACAATATCAAAGGGAAAGAGTTAGCATGTATAGCAAGTGTGTTGGAATATGGTGAAAGCTCAGGAGTAAAAGGAGAAGGTATACCATGCATTGCACATGAAATAAAGTACCAATGAGTAGCTAAGATCAACTAAAATGAGACCAAACAAGAAGTGGAGAAGGAACTGAATTGGTTAGAAGCAGACCAGTTTTTTCTCACTCAGCACAAGTGGAGCAAGTTGCAAAGAGGAGTAGGTGGGAGCAGTTGGGAGAAGCATGGCTCGCCTATACTTGTGTAGAGGTGTTGGTGAGATATTTTTCACTCAAAAATTCATGTAAATCGTGCATATATGTGTATGGGATTGTAAGGAAACAAGACACACGAAATTATAAACTTCTATTCATCATCTTCATCACTCCTATCTTCTAATCTTCCTCCCTTAAAATCATCTTCATATCCTCTAAAATCTACATGGTATCAGAGCACTTAAGGTCCTAAACAAGATCGTAAACTCATTCATATCTCTCAAACATTTCAAATCACTCTGTTTTTTTTCTGTTTCGTGTGTACTATTCACCAAAAATTTCAAGTCATGGAAAGCTCCAAGAATATGGTTCTACCAGTTATTCTCAAGGGGAATAACTATATTTTGTGGTCAAGGACCACAAAGACAGTCCTAAGAGGAAGAGGGCTGTGGGAGTATGTTGATAGCTTGGTGGGAAATGCTGAAGAAGGAAGGGCTGAAGAGGGCAGTATGATGGAGAGGAAGCGGGAGCAAGAAGATGCTCAAGTCTTGGCTGCACTTCAAAGCTCCCTTGAGCCATCTATTCTGGCGGCCTATTCATACTGTGAGAACTCCAAGGAGCTGTGGGAGACGCTCAAGGGAGTTTATGGAGACATCTCAAACATTTCAAGGATCTTTGAGGTGAAGAAGGCATTGAATGACCTTCAGCAGAATGGGAAGGCGTTCAAGGACTTGTTTGGGGAGTTTAGAGGGTTGTGGGCAGAGCTGGAAATGCTTAGACCTACAACAAACGACCCAAAGGAGTTGAATGAGAGGAGAGAGCAAGATCAAGTGTTTGGTCTCTTACTCACACTTGATGACTCTTACAAGGGACTCATTCAGCATATCCTTCGATTTGACAAGCTTCCAACATTAAATGAAGTGTGTCAACAAGTTCAGAAAGAGGAAGGTGCTAGAGTGTTGTTTAAACCCGCTAGTGAGATGGCGCATGTGGTGCAAAGAAGTTTTGGGCATGGAGAAAGGAGAGCTGTTGAGTGTAGCCATTGTAGGATGAAAGGGCACACTAAGGAGAAGTGCTGGACACTTTACCCGCACTTGAAACCAGCCCGGCTAAGAGGAAATGGCCAGGGAAGCAGTCAAGGCTCTAGGAACTTTGCGGGTGTAACTAGCATGGAAGGAGACCAATTGGTGAGGAAGAGCGATTTGGAGGGCCTCATCAAGAGTATCTCAAAGCTAGCGGAATCTGGTAAGGGTTTCTTTACCTCTAAGGCTAAGAGAAACGTGATAATAGATTCTGGAGCAAGTCATAATATGATTTGTGATGCTAAGTTGCTGGAGAATGTAGAACCGCATAAGGGTAGTGTTAGGATAGCAAACGGGAAAGAAGTTCCAATAGAGGGGGTTGGGGACTTAGAGGTGTTTGGGAAGAGAACTAAAGCCCTATATATCCCAGAATTTACTTCGAATTTGCTATCGGTTCATAAGGCAACTAAGGACTTGAATTGTAAAGTTGTTTTTGGAGTTAATGGTGTTGAGTTTCAGGATAATGAAACCAAAGATGCGATCGGATCAGGGGGTGTGAAAGATGGTCTGTACATATTGAATAAAAAGGATAAAGAGTTGAAAGCGCTTGCGGTCAGTTCGGTTGGATCAAGCCCTTTATGGCATTCTCGCCTTGGTCACCCAAGTCACAAGGTGCTCAGCATGGTCTTGCCCAACCATTCAGTACCCAAGGAGGCGTGTGATGCATGTATTTTGGGGAAGCATTGTAGGAAAGTGTTTCCAGAATCTACTACTATGTATAAGAAGTCTTTTGAGTTAATACACTCTGATGTATGGTCTGCTCCGTGTACTTCAAGAGATCAATATAAGTACTTTGTTTCCTTCATCGATCAAAAATCAAAGTATACATGGGTAACATTGATGCGCTCTAAGGATCAAGTGCTTGAATCATTTCAGAACTTCTATAACTATGTGCTCAATCAGTATGATACCAAGATTAAGATGCTAAGAAGTGATAATGGCGGAGAATACATGAGCATACAGTTTAGGGAGTTTGTGAATGAGAAAGGGATAGTACATCAGACAACTTGCGCCTATACACCTCAACAAAATGGGATAGCAGAGAGGAAGAATAGACATTTGTTAGAAGTGGCTAGGAGCATGATGTTTGATAGGGGAGTTCCTAAGAATCTGTGGGGAGATGCAGTGATGGCGGCAGCTTACTTAATCAACCGCATACCCACTGAAAGCTTGAGTTACAAGTCACCATTTGAAGTTTTGAATGGTGTGAAGCCGAGTATCAGTCACTTGAGAGTCTTTGGGTGTAGATGCTATGTCCTTGTTCCAGAGGCACAAAGAAATAAGTTAGAGCCAAAGAGTATTAAGTGTGTGTTTGTGGGATACTCAAGTACTCAAAAAGGATACAAATGTCTTAACCCGGAGACTAATAGAATGTATGTGTCAAGGGAGGTGCAATTTGAGGAAGAGTATGGTTACTTCGAAAAAAAGAAATGGAAAGACTTAGATGAGATTATGGACTCAAATGCAGATAGAGATCAAGTTCTAAGAAGCATTTGGGAAAGCATAGATGGCCGAGAGAGTGATGATAATGAGCAGAGGGGTGAAGAAGAAGTAGAAGAAAGTGAGCAGCTTCCGATAGTTCTGGATACTTTACCATTAGACTCAGAACTGGTAGAAGAAGAGGAGAGTACAAGAGGTGAGGGGGAGATAGAATTTGAAGAAGTGGAAGAAGTGCAAGCTCCTCAATTAAGAAGAAGCCAAAGGATAAGACACGGACCTGAAAATTGGAAAAATACTAGAGTGTATTACAATGGGATGGCTATGGCTTATCAAGATCACATGGGAACTGATGTTGTGCTTGGGACAAGAGAGGGATGTACTGGGCGTACGGCAGGCTTAGATCCTGATCCTATAGGCGACAGCGTCTCCTTCTTGTCCCTTAAGCATAACACCGCACAAGAAGAGAAGATAGCCATAAGATATCCTATTGAAGAATACTACTCGGTTTCTAATACTCCAGCTGATCATCAGGCATTTCTGAGCACTATTGATAGAAAAGTACCTAATTCTTATGAGGAAGCAAGCATGGACAAGTTATGGGTTGATGCCATGAGGGAAGAGATTGCATCTATGTTGAGAAATAATACTTGGGACTTGACAAAATTGCCTAGTGGGAAGAAACTTGTGGGATGTAGATGGGTGTATACTATCAAATACAAGAGCAATGGTGAAATTGAGAGGTATAAAGCTAGACTAGTGGCAAAAGGATATACACAAGTATATGGAGAAGATTATACTGAAACTTTTTCTCCAGTAGCGAAGTTGCACTCGGTGAGGGTTCTACTATCCATTGCCATTAATCTGTCATGGAATTTGTGGCAAATGGATGTGAGAAACGCTTTCTTACAAGGGGATTTAGAAGAAGAAGTGTTTATGGAACTTCCACAAGGTTATGGAGCAAGTTCAGATCAAGTGTGTAGATTAAAGAAGGCTATATACGGCTTGAAACAATCTCCTAGAGCTTGGTACCAACGGTTAAGCCGGTGCCTGTTGGAGAAAGGGTTTGTAAAATCTGAAGTGGATCACTCTCTCTTTACCAAAAGGAGCAAAAATGGGATAGTTGTGGTGCTTATCTACGTGGATGACATTATTGTTACGGGAAGTGATTGTGAGGAGATGAAACGGACTAAGGAGGATCTAAACTCTACGTTTGATATAAAAGACCTAGGAGAGCTCAAATACTTCCTAGGAATTGAGATGAGCAGAGAGGAAAAGGGAATGTTTATATCGCAAAGGAAGTATGTGATCGACTTACTAAAAGAAACTGGGAAGCTTGGGTGTAAACCGGCTAAGACTCCTATTGAAGAAGGTTACCAAGAAGAGAGCAACGTGGAGATATGGTCTGACATCAAGCAGTACCAAAGGTTAGTTGGTAAACTAATCTATTTGACCATAACAAGGCCAGATATTTGTTTTGCGGTGAATAAAGTAAGTCAACACATGCAAGCGCCAACAACACACCATTGGGGAATGATTGAAAGGATCTTGAGATATCTAAAAGGAAACCCAGGAAGAGGTATTTGGCTAGAGTGTCATGGAAGAGCAGATGTAGAAGCGTTTTGTGATGCGGATTGGGCTGGGGATAGACAAGATAGAAAGTCTACAACCGGTTATTGTACATTCGTAGGTGGGAATCTTGTCACCTGGAGAAGCAAAAAACAAAAGGTAATCTCTCTATCTAGTGCTGAAGCTGAGTATAGAGCAATGAGAGAAGCCACAAAAGAAATGATATGGCTGAAGGCGCTTCTACATGACTTGGGAGTTCAAGAAGACAAACCAATGACATTGTATTGTGATAACCAAGCAGCAATACACATAGCTTCAAACCCGGTGTTTCATGAAAGGACAAAACACATTGAGGTGGATTGTCATTTCATCCGAGACAAGATTCAGGAGGGAGTTGTGGTTCCCAAGTTTGTGAAGAGTGGAGAACAAATGGCGGATATATTTACAAAGGCTACTTCTTCACGCATCTGTGAATACATCCATGGCAAGATCGGCTTAATGGACCCCTACCAGCCTATCTTGAGGGGGAGTGTTGAGAATATGGATGTGAAGGTCTGTGCACGTGAAAGGAGAGGGGACAATATCAAAGGGAAAGAGTTAGCATGTATAGCAAGTGTGTTGGAATATGGTGAAAGCTCAGGAGTAAAAAGAGAAGGTATACCATGCATTGCACATGAATAAAGCACCAATGAGTAGCTAAGATCAACTAAAATGAGACCAAACAAGAAGTGGAGAAGGAACTGAATTGGTTAGAAGCAGACCAGTTTTTTCTCACTCAGCACAAGTGGAGCAAGTTGCAAAGAGGAGTAGGTGGGAGCAGTTGGGAGAAGCATGGCTCGCCTATACTTGTGTAGAGGTGTTGGTGAGATATTTTTCACTCAATAATTCATGTAAATCGTGCATATATGTGTATGGGATTGTAAGGAAACATTACACACGAAATTATAAACTTCTATTCATCATCTTCATCACTCCTATCTTCTAATCTTCCTCCCTTAAAATCATCTTCATATCCTCTAAAATCTACAAACAGCTCTATGTGGTCGTGGGCTTTGGAGCCATGTCTTGAAAGGACAAGATCCAAAAGATGGAGAAGAAGCCATCGGTAATTATGAAGATAAGTGGTTCCAAGAGGACCAAATGGTGCTCGGAATCATCCAGAACTCTCTTGAAGCATCCATCCTTGAAGCCTACTCTTACTGTGAAAATGCAAAGGAATTGTGGGATACTCTTCAAACCGTGTATGGGAATACTTCAAACTTGAGCAGAATCTATGAAGTCAAGAAGTCTATCAATGATCTAAGCCAAGAAGATTTGGAGTTTACAAAGCACTTTGGCAAATTCAGATCATTGTGGGCTGAACTAGAAATGTTAAGGCCAAGCACGATTGATCCTTTGGTGTTAAATGAGAGGCGCGAACAAGACAAGGTCTTTGGTCTGCTATTGACCTTAAATCCAACTTACAAGGATCTCATTAAGCACCTCCTTAGGGCAGACAATCTCCCCAGCCTAGATGAAGTGTGCTCCAAGATACAAAAGGAGCAAGGATCTCATGGTCTATTTGGGGGAAAGGGCGAGCTGGCTATGGCTAACAAAGTAGAGCTGGGTGATGCCAACAAAGGATTTTACAAACCGTTGGGATCAAACCAGAACAAGAAAGTGGGATCAAATGCAATCTGTGAGCATTGCAAGAAAGAGGGGCACACAAAGGAAAAATGCTGGAAGCTCCATCCTCATCTAAAACCAAGCTGGTGGAAGGAACCAAGAGCTAATGTCTCCCAAGAAGTGGCTGGGAATCAGGCTGGGACATCCAAGAGGGCTGAAGAAGGAGACATGAGAGTTTTGGTGCCATATCAACAAGAATCTGAATTTGTGAGGAAATCAGATTTGGAAGCTCTCATCAAAGCCTTGAAAGAGGCTGGTAGGTCTGGTATGGTTTCTGGAAACTCTCTTCATGCTCAAAACATTTCAAAGCCTTTGATTGTAGATTCTGGTGCATCACATCATATGATAAGTGATGCACATCTAATGAATAACATAAAACCGGCTGTAGGTAATGTCATTATAGCAAATGGAGATAGTATTCCTATTGATGGAGTAGGAAATCTTAGGTTATTTGGAAAAGATTCAAACGCTTTCTACATGCCTAAGTTTACTTCAAATTTGTTATCCGTAAAGAAAGTTACATCTGATTTGAATTGTTATGCTATATTTGGTCCTAATGATGTACACTTTCAGATATTGAGACCATGAATCTACTCGGAAAAGGAGTAGCAAAGGAGGAGCTGTATGTTCTTGAAAATAACAAGCTGGACTCCAATTTATTTTGTAGTTTTAGTCTGAATATTTCTAATGTTAGTAGTTCAATTTGGCATGCAAGGCTAGGTCATCCGCACTCTAAAGCATTAGAACTATTGTTGCCTAGGATTTCTTTCAAAAATGATGAATGTGAAGCTTGTATACTTGGCAAACATTATAAATCTGTGTTTTCCAAGTCTCCAACTATCTATGAAAAGTGTTTTGATTTAATTCATTCTGATGTTTGGACCTCACCATGTGAATCTAGAGAACATCATAAATACTTTGTCACCTTCATAGATGAAAAATCAAAATATACATGGCTAACACTTCTTCCATCCAAAGATAGAGTTCTAGAAGCATTTAGAAATTTTCAAGCATATGTGACTAACCATTATAATGCCAAGATTAAAATTTTTAGATCAGATAATGGTGGAGAGTACACAAGCCATGCCTTCAAACAACACTTAGCAAACCATGGGATAGTCCATCAAACCAGCTGCCCATACACTCCTCAGCAAAATGGAGTTGCTGAAAGAAAGAATAGGCACTTAATGGAAGTGGCCCGGTCTATGATGTTCCACACAAGTGTTCCCAAGAGATTTTGGGGAGATGCTGTGGTTTCAGCATGCTATTTGATCAACCGAATGCCAACAAAATTTTTGGATGATCACTCTCCATTTGAGGTATTAAACAACTCTAAACCCGCCATTAACCACTTACGTGTGTTTGGGTGTGTTTGTTTTGTATTAATCCCAGGAGAACAAAGAAACAAGTTGGAAGCTAAAAGTGTGAAGAGCATGTTCATTGGATACTCCACAACACAAAAAGGTTACAAATGCTTTGTTCCGGAAACAAGGAAGATTCTAGTCTCAAGGGACGTGAAGTTTGTTGAAACGAAAGGGTTCTATGATGAGAAGAACTGGAAAGAATTGGAGAATCTATCATCCTCATCATCAGACCGAGCTAGCAATTTGAGAAAAATCTTGGAGAACCTTGGATTACATCAGCCAGAAGCTAGTACAAGTACATCTCAATCAAATGAAGAAACTATACCCTTTGATCCTGAGGGAGGCAATAAACAAGAGGATCCAGTAGTGGCTCAACAAGACTCAACAATTCATGATCAAAATGAATCAGAAGTTCGCAATGAAGCGGTTCATGATCAAAGTGAAGGGAGTCCGGAAAGTCAAGAAAAAGCTCAAACCTCAGATTCTGACTTTGAAGGGCCAGAACCTCAAGTTCAAGATCAAGAAGAGGGTTTAAGGAGAAGTACAAGACAAAGGTTTGGACCAGAACATTGGAAGCAAACCCGAGTGTACTACAACAACAAGGCAGTTGCTCATCCCATTCAAGCTGTTTGCACTCTAGCTCATTTTCCATTGGAACATCAAGCCTACATGGGCAAGTTGGATGAAGCTGAGATTCCAACAACCTATGAAGAAGCCAAGGAGCTTAAAGTATGGAGAGATGCTATTGGTGAAGAAAAGAAAGCTATGGAAATCAACCACACTTGGGATGAAGCTGAACTGCCAAAAGGGAAGAAGGCCGTAAGCTCTAGATGGATCTTCACTATCAAGTATAGAAGTGATGGAGAAATAGAGCGTTACAAGGCTAGGCTGGTGGCTAGAGGATTTACTCAAACCTATGGAGAGGACTACCTTGACACATTTGCACCTGTGGCAAAACTTCATACGGTAAGAGTTATTTTATCCTTAGCTACTAACTTGGAATGGGATCTTTGGCAGATGGACGTCAAGAATGCATTCTTGCAAGGGGAACTAGAGGATGAAGTCTACATGACTCCACCACCAGGCTTGGAGGACTCAATTGCACCAGGAAAGGTGTTGAGACTCAAGAAAGCAATCTATGGACTGAAGCAATCTCCTCGAGCATGGTACCACAAGTTGAGTACAACACTCAAGAGTAAAGGCTTCAAGAAGTCCGAGGCAGATCATACACTTTTCACCTTGCAAAGCCAAGAAGGTATTGTAGTCATTCTCATTTATGTGGATGATATTATCATCTCTGGGAATGACAAGGTAGGTATTAAAGATACAAAAGCATATTTAAAATCTGGGTTTGATATTAAAGATCTTGGAGAGTTGAAATATTTTCTAGGGATTGAAGTCTATAGGTCCAATGAAGGACTCTTCTTATCCCAAAGGAAGTACACTCTTGATCTATTGGCTGGGGCAGGAAAGCTAGGAGCCAAACCAGCAAAGACTCCCTTAGAAGAAGGATACAAAGTCATACGAGAGGGGGAGCTTGAAGATAAACCTTTTGAAGATGTCAAGCAATATCGGAGAATAGTTGGTAAGTTGATTTATCTTACCATAACTCGTCCTGATTTGTGTTTTGCTGTGAACCAGGTGAGTCAACATATGCAAGCTCCAAAAGTGCACCATTGGAGCATGGTGGATCGGATTCTCAAATATCTCAAAGGAGCTCCAGGTCAAGGCATTTGGATGGGTTGTAACAAAAGCACAGAAATTGTGGGTTATTGTGATGCTGACTGGGCTGGAGACAAAACGGATAGAAGATCCACCACTGGGTATTGCACATTCATTGGAGGTAACCTGGTCACTTGGAAGAGCAAGAAACAAAAGGTTGTGTCATGTTCAAGTGCTGAAGCTGAGTATAGAGCAATGAGGAAGCTCACAAATGAGCTAACATGGCTGAAAGCTCTTCTCAAGGATTTGGGCATTGAATCACCAGATCCAATCACAATGCATTGTGACAACCAAGCTGCTATTCACATTGCGTCCAACTCAGTGTTCCATGAGAGGACAAAACATATTGAAGTGGATTATCACAAGGTACGAGAGATGGTGGAGAAAAGGGTCATTCTTCCATGTTTTACAAGGAGTTCAGAACAATTGGCAGACATTTTTACCAAGGCAGCGAGTTTAAAAGTGTGTGAGTTCATCCATTCAAAGCTTGGACTCATAGATATGTCTCGACCATGATTTCCTTAGCCATGGAATCCACACTCTTTTTCCCTTAGTATGGTTTTGTCCCATGAGGTTTTCCATACTAAGGTTTTTAATGAGGTGGGTCATCATGGTTCCAAGCTTAACCTTTGGTTTCTCTACGGTTAAGCTTGAGGGGGAGTGTTGAATAATGAGAGAATACATTAGCTTAAGACCCAATGAAGAGAAGAGGCCTTATTCTGTTGAATAATGAGAGAATACATTAGCTTAAGACCCAATGAAGAGAAGAGGCCTTATTCAACATATGCAAGTCCATTAAGAAGTCTTCTAGAAGGGTGAAGACTTTGGGTGCACAAGTGGGTGTCTCGGGAAGTGTGAAAAGGAAGGAGATGTGTTTGAATTTCAAATAAGAGATTGGAGGGAAATTTAATGTTGTGAAACCCTTATACACCTTCTATTTTCGTGGCTCCCCTCTATATATACATGTTGTACACCCTTTGTAACACTTAATCAATTCTAATGGAAACTTCTCTTTATCTCTCATTCTATCGTTTCTCTTTCAAGCACTCTCAAACTCTCTAATCTTCTATTCCGCAAATTCAACATGGTATCAGAGCAAGGTTATTAACTAAATCAAGCTCTTGTTATCCCATTTTCAAATCTCTTCTTTTAAAATTCTGGGAATACTCTTTGTCAATCCTTTTTCACTCTGAGACTTAGTCCTCAAAGTCATTGACTCTTGAGTTGTGAAAAGGCTGAAAAAGTGTATTTCTTGAAGCTTCTCTAAAATTTTCTTTTTTCACTCTAAAATTCTGGGAATACTCTTTGTCAATCCTTTTTCACTCTGAGACTTAGTCCTCAAAGTCATTGACTCTTGAGTTGTGAAAAGGCTGAAAAAGTGTATTTCTTGAAGCTTCTCTAATATTTTTTTGAGAAAATCTCTTAATCCTCTGGTTAATAGAATTATCCGGTGAATAAATCTTGAAACACCATGGAAAATTCTAAACCAATTGTTATTCCAGTCATCTTGAAGGGTGTCAACTATTTGATGTGGTCAAGAATGATAAGAACAGCTCTATGTGGTCGTGGGCTTTGGAGCCATGTCTTGAAAGGACAAGATCCAAAAGATGGAGAAGAAGCCATCGGTAATTATGAAGATAAGTGGTTCCAAGAGGACCAAATGGTGCTCGGAATCATCCAGAACTCTCTTGAAGCATCCATCCTTGAAGCCTACTCCTACTGTGAAAATGCAAAGGAATTGTGGGATACTCTTCAAACCGTGTATGGGAATACTTCAAACTTGAGCAGAATCTATGAAGTCAAGAAGGCTATCAATGATCTAAGCCAAGAAGATTTGGAGTTTACAAAGCACTTTGGCAAATTCAGATCATTGTGGGCTGAACTAGAAATGTTAAGGCCAAGCACGATTGATCCTTTGGTGTTAAATGAGAGGCGCGAACAAGACAAGGTCTTTGGTCTGCTATTGACCTTAAATCCAATTTACAAGGATCTCATTAAGCACCTCCTTAGGGCAGACAATCTCCCCAGCCTAGATGAAGTGTGCTCCAAGATACAAAAGGAGCAAGGATCTCATGGTCTATTTGGGGGAAAGGGCTAGCTGGCTATGGCTAACAAAGTAGAGCTGGGTGATGCCAACAAAGGATTTTACAAACCGTTGGGATCAAACCAGAACAAGAAAGTGGGATCAAATGCAATCTGTGAGCATTGCAAGAAAGAGGGGCACACAAAGGAAAAATGCTGGAAGCTCCATCCTCATCTAAAACCAAGCTGGTGGAAGGAACCAAGAGCTAATGTCTCCCAAGAAGTGGCTGGGAATCAGGCTGGGACATCCAAGAGGGCTGAAGAAGGAGACATGAGAGTTTTGGTGCCATATCAACAAGAATCTGAATTTGTGAGGAAATCAGATTTGGAAGCTCTCATCAAAGCCTTGAAAGAGGCTGGTAGGTCTGGTATGGTTTCTGGAAACTCTCTTCATGCTCAAAACATTTCAAAGCCTTTGATTGTAGATTCTGGTGCATCACATCATATGATAAGTGATGCACATCTAATGAATAACATAAAACCGGCTGTAGGTAATGTCATTATAGCAAATGGAGATAGTATTCCTATTGATGGAGTAGGAAATCTTAGGTTATTTGGAAAAGATTCAAACGCTTTCTACATGCCTAAGTTTACTTCAAATTTGTTATCCGTAAAGAAAGTTACATCTGATTTGAATTGTTATGCTATATTTGGTCCTAATGATGTACACTTTCAGGATATTAAGACCATGAATCTACTCGGAAAAGGAGTAGCAAAGGAGGAGCTGTATGTTCTTGAAAATAACAAGCTGGACTCCAATTTATTTTGTAGTTTTAGTCTGAATATTTCTAATGTTAGTAGTTCAATTTGGCATGCAAGGCTAGGTCATCCGCACTCTAGAGCATTAGAACTATTGTTGCCTAGGATTTCTTTCAAAAATGATGAATGTGAAGCTTGTATACATGGCAAACATTGTAAATCTGTGTTTTCCAAGTCTCCAACTATCTATGAAAAGTGTTTTGATTTAATTCATTATGATGTTTGGCCCTCACCATGTGAATCTAGAGAACATCATAAATACTTTGTCACCTTCATAGATGAAAAATCAAAATATACATGGCTAACACTTCTTCCATCCAAAGATAGAGTTCTAGAAGCATTTAGAAATTTTCAAGCATATGTGACTAACCATTATAATGCCAAGATTAAAATTTTTAGATCAGATAATGGTGGAGAGTACACAAGCCATGCCTTCAAACAACACTTAGCAAACCATGGGATAGTCCATCAAACCAGCTGCCCATACACTCCTCAGCAAAATGGAGTTGCTGAAAGAAAGAATAGGCACTTAATGGAAGTGGCCCGGTCTATGATGTTCCACACAAGTGTTCCCAAGAGATTTTGGGGAGATGCTGTGGTTTCAGCATGCTATTTGATCAACCGAATGCCAACAAAATTTTTGGATGATCACTCTCCATTTGAGGTATTAAACAACTCTAAACCCGCCATTAACCACTTACGTGTGTTTGGGTGTGTTTGTTTTGTATTAATCCCAGGAGAACAAAGAAACAAGTTGGAAGCTAAAAGTGTGAAGAGCATGTTCATTGGATACTCCACAACACAAAAAGGTTACAAATGCTTTGTTCCGGAAACAAGGAAGATTCTAGTCTCAAGGGACGTGAAGTTTGTTGAAACGAAAGGGTTCTATGATGAGAAGAACTGGAAAGAATTGGAGAATCTATCATCCTCATCATCAGACCGAGCTAGCAATTTGAGAAAAATCTTGGAGAACCTTGGATTACATCAGCCAGAAGCTAGTACAAGTACATCTCAATCAAATGAAGAAACTATACCCTTTGATCCTGAGGGAGGCAATAAACAAGAGGATCCAGTAGTGGCTCAACAAGACTCAACAATTCATGATCAAAATGAATCAGAAGTTCGCAATGAAGCGGTTCATGATCAAAGTGAAGGGAGTCCGGAAAGTCAAGAAAAAGCTCAAACCTCAGATTCTGACTTTGAAGGGCTAGAACCTCAAGTTCAAGATCAAGAAGAGGGTTTAAGGAGAAGTACAAGACAAAGGTTTGGACCAGAACATTGGAAGCAAACCCGAGTGTACTACAACAACAAGGCAGTTGCTCATCCCATTCAAGCTGTTTGCACTCTAGCTCATTTTCCATTGGAACATCAAGCCTACATGGGCAAGTTGGATGAAGCTGAGATTCCAACAACCTATGAAGAAGCCAAGGAGCTTAAAGTATGGAGAGATGCTATTGGTGAAGAAAAGAAAGCTATGGAAATCAACCACACTTGGGATGAAGCTGAACTGCCAAAAGGGAAGAAGGCCGTAAGCTCTAGATGGATCTTCACTATCAAGTATAGAAGTGATGGAGAAATAGAGCGTTACAAGGCTAGGCTGGTGGCTAGAGGATTTACTCAAACCTATGGAGAGGACTACCTTGACACATTTGCACCTGTGGCAAAACTTCATACGGTAAGAGTTATTTTATCCTTAGCTACTAACTTGGAATGGGATCTTTGGCAGATGGACGTCAAGAATGCATTCTTGCAAGGGGAACTAGAGGATGAAGTCTACATGACTCCACCACCAGGCTTGGAGGACTCAATTGCACCAGGAAAGGTGTTGAGACTCAAGAAAGCAATCTATGGACTGAAGCAATCTCCTCGAGCATGGTACCACAAGTTGAGTACAACACTCAAGAGTAAAGGCTTCAAGAAGTCCGAGGCAGATCATACACTTTTCACCTTGCAAAGCCAAGAAGGTATTGTAGTCATTCTCATTTATGTGGATGATATTATCATCTCTGGGAATGACAAGGTAGGTATTAAAGATACAAAAGCATATTTAAAATCTGGGTTTGATATTAAAGATCTTGGAGAGTTGAAATATTTTCTAGGGATTGAAGTCTATAGGTCCAATGAAGGACTCTTCTTATCCCAAAGGAAGTACACTCTTGATCTATTGGCTGGGGCAGGAAAGCTAGGAGCCAAACCAGCAAAGACTCCCTTAGAAGAAGGATACAAAGTCATACGAGAGGGGGAGCTTGAAGATAAACCTTTTGAAGATGTCAAGCAATATCGGAGAATGGTTGGTAAGTTGATTTATCTTACCATAACTCGTCCTGATTTGTGTTTTGCTGTGAACCAGGTGAGTCAACATATGCAAGCTCCAAAAGTGCACCATTGGAGCATGGTGGATCGGATTCTCAAATATCTCAAAGGAGCTCCAGGTCAAGGCATTTGGATGGGTTGTAACAAAAGCACAGAAATTGTGGGTTATTGTGATGCTGACTGGGCTGGAGACAAAACGGATAGAAGATCCACCACTGGGTATTGCACATTCATTGGAGGTAACCTGGTCACTTGGAAGAGCAAGAAACAAAAGGTTGTGTCATGTTCAAGTGCTGAAGCTGAGTATAGAGCAATGAGGAAGCTCACAAATGAGCTAACATGGCTGAAAGCTCTTCTCAAGGATTTGGGCATTGAATCACCAGATCCAATCACAATGCATTGTGACAACCAAGCTGCTATTCACATTGCGTCCAACTCAGTGTTCCATGAGAGGACAAAACATATTGAAGTGGATTATCACAAGGTACGAGAGATGGTGGAGAAAAGGGTCATTCTTCCATGTTTTACAAGGAGTTCAGAACAATTGGCAGACATTTTTACCAAGGCAGCGAGTTTAAAAGTGTGTGAGTTCATCCATTCAAAGCTTGGACTCATAGATATGTCTCGACCATGATTTCCTTAGCCATGGAGTCCACACTCTTTTTCCCTTAGTATGGTTTTGTCCCATGAGGTTTTCCATACTGAGGTTTTTAATGAGGTGGGTCATCATGGTTCCAAGCTTAACCTTTGGTTTCTCTACGGTTAAGCTTGAGGGGGAGTGTTGAATAATGAGAGAATACATTAGCTTAAGACCCAATGAAGAGAAGAGGCCTTATTCTGTTGAATAATGAGAGAATACATTAGCTTAAGACCCAATGAAGAGAAGAGGCCTTATTTAACATATGCAAGTCCATTAAGAAGTCTTCTAGAAGGGTGAAGACTTTGGGTGCACAAGTGGGTGTCTCGGGAAGTGTGAAAAGGAAGGAGATGTGTTTGAATTTCAAATAAGAGATTGGAGGGAAATTTAATGTTGTGAAACCCTTATACACCTTCTATTTTCGTGGCTCCCCTCTATATATACATGTTGTACACCCTTTGTAACACTTAATCAATTCTAATGGAAACTTCTCTTTATCTCTCATTCTATCGTTTCTCTTTCAAGCACTCTCAAACTCTCTAATCTTCTATTCCGCAAATTCAACATGGTATCAGAGCAAGGTTATTAACTAAATCAAGCTCTTGTTATCCCATTTTCAAATCTCTTCTTTTAAAATTCTGGGAATACTCTTTGTCAATCCTTTTTCACTCTGAGACTTAGTCCTCAAAGTCATTGACTCTTGAGTTGTGAAAAGGCTGAAAAAGTGTATTTCTTGAAGCTTCTCTAAAATTTTCTTTTTTCACTCTAAAATTCTGGGAATACTCTTTGTCAATCCTTTTTCACTCTGAGACTTAGTCCTCAAAGTCATTGACTCTTGAGTTGTGAAAAGGCTGAAAAAGTGTATTTCTTGAAGCTTCTCTAATATTTTTTTGAGAAAATCTCTTAATCCTCTGGTTAATAGAATTATCCGGTGAATAAATCTTGAAACACCATGGAAAATTCTAAACCAATTGTTATTCCAGTCATCTTGAAGGGTGTCAACTATTTGATGTGGTCAAGAATGATAAGAACAGCTCTATGTGGTCGTGGGCTTTGGAGCCATGTCTTGAAAGGACAAGATCCAAAAGATGGAGAAGAAGCCATCGGTAATTATGAAGATAAGTGGTTCCAAGAGGACCAAATGGTGCTCGGAATCATCCAGAACTCTCTTGAAGCATCCATCCTTGAAGCCTACTCCTACTGTGAAAATGCAAAGGAATTGTGGGATACTCTTCAAACCGTGTATGGGAATACTTCAAACTTGAGCAGAATCTATGAAGTCAAGAAGGCTATCAATGATCTAAGCCAAGAAGATTTGGAGTTTACAAAGCACTTTGGCAAATTCAGATCATTGTGGGCTGAACTAGAAATGTTAAGGCCAAGCACGATTGATCCTTTGGTGTTAAATGAGAGGCGCGAACAAGACAAGGTCTTTGGTCTGCTATTGACCTTAAATCCAATTTACAAGGATCTCATTAAGCACCTCCTTAGGGCAGACAATCTCCCCAGCCTAGATGAAGTGTGCTCCAAGATACAAAAGGAGCAAGGATCTCATGGTCTATTTGGGGGAAAGGGCGAGCTGGCTATGGCTAACAAAGTAGAGCTGGGTGATGCCAACAAAGGATTTTGCAAACCGTTGGGATCAAACCAGAACAAGAAAGTGGGATCAAATGCAATCTGTGAGCATTGCAAGAAAGAGGGGCACACAAAGGAAAAATGCTGGAAGCTCCATCCTCATCTAAAACCAAGCTGGTGGAAGGAACCAAGAGCTAATGTCTCCCAAGAAGTGGCTGGGAATCAGGCTGGGACATCCAAGAGGGCTGAAGAAGGAGACATGAGAGTTTTGGTGCCATATCAACAAGAATCTGAATTTGTGAGGAAATCAGATTTGGAAGCTCTCATCAAAGCCTTGAAAGAGGCTGGTAGGTCTGGTATGGTTTCTGGAAACTCTCTTCATGCTCAAAACATTTCAAAGCCTTTGATTGTAGATTCTGGTGCATCACATCATATGATAAGTGATGCACATCTAATGAATAACATAAAACCGGCTGTAGGTAATGTCATTATAGCAAATGGAGATAGTATTCCTATTGATGGAGTAGGAAATCTTAGGTTATTTGGAAAAGATTCAAACGCTTTCTACATGCCTAAGTTTACTTCAAATTTGTTATCCGTAAAGAAAGTTACATCTGATTTGAATTGTTATGCTATATTTGGTCCTAATGATGTACACTTTCAGGATATTAAGACCATGAATCTACTCGGAAAAGGAGTAGCAAAGGAGGAGTTGTATGTTCTTGAAAATAACAAGCTGGACTCCAATTTATTTTGTAGTTTTAGTCTGAATATTTCTAATGTTAGTAGTTCAATTTGGCATGCAAGGCTAGGTCATCCGCACTCTAGAGCATTAGAACTATTGTTGCCTACGATTTCTTTCAAAAATGATGAATGTGAAGCTTGTATACATGGCAAACATTGTAAATCTGTGTTTTCCAAGTCTCCAACTATCTATGAAAAGTGTTTTGATTTAATTCATTATGATGTTTGGCCATCACCATGTGAATCTAGAGAACATCATAAATACTTTGTCACCTTCATAGATGAAAAATCAAAATATACATGGCTAACACTTCTTCCATCCAAAGATAGAGTTCTAGAAGCATTTAGAAATTTTCAAGCATATGTGACTAACCATTATAATGCCAAGATTAAAATTTTTAGATCAGATAATGGTGGAGAGTACACAAGCCATGCCTTCAAACAACACTTAGCAAACCATGGGATAGTCCATCAAACCAGCTGCCCATACACTCCTCAGCAAAATGGAGTTGCTGAAAGAAAGAATAGGCACTTAATGGAAGTGGCCCGGTCTATGATGTTCCACACAAGTGTTCCCAAGAGATTTTGGGGAGATGCTGTGGTTTCACCATGCTATTTGCTCAACCGAATGCCAACAAAAATTTTGGATGATCACTCTCCATTTGAGGTATTAAACAACTCTAAACCCGCCATTAACCACTTACGTGTGTTTGGGTGTGTTTGTTTTGTATTAATCCCAGGAGAACAAAGAAACAAGTTGGAAGCTAAAAGTGTGAAGAGCATGTTCATTGGATACTCCACAACACAAAAAGGTTACAAATGCTTTGTTCCGGAAACAAGGAAGATTCTAGTCTCAAGGGACGTGAAGTTTGTTGAAACGAAAGGGTTCTATGATGAGAAGAACTGGAAAGAATTGGAGAATCTATCATCCTCATCATCAGACCGAGCTAGCAATTTGAGAAAAATCTTGGAGAACCTTGGATTACATCAGCCAGAAGCTAGTACAAGTACATCTCAATCAAATGAAGAAACTATACCCTTTGATCCTGAGGGAGGCAATAAACAAGAGGATCCAGTAGTGGCTCAACAAGACTCAACAATTCATGATCAAAATGAATCAGAAGTTCGCAATGAAGCGGTTCATGATCAAAGTGAAGGGAGTCCGAAAAGTCAAAAAAAAGCTCAAACCTCAGATTCTGACTTTGAAGGGCCAGAACCTCAAGTTCAAGATCAAGAAGAGGGTTTAAGGAGAAGTACAAGACAAAGGTTTGGACCAGAACATTGGAAGCAAACCCGAGTGTACTACAACAACAAGGCAGTTGCTCATCCCATTCAAGCTGTTTGCACTCTAGCTCATTTTCCATTGGAACATCAAGCGTACATGGGCAAGTTAGATGAAGCTGAGATTCCAACAACCTATGAAGAAGCCAAGGAGCTTAAAGTATGGAGAGATGCTATTGGTGAAGAAAAGAAAGCTATGGAAATCAACCACACTTGGGATGAAGCTGAACTGCCAAAAGGGAAGAAGGCCGTAAGCTCTAGATGGATCTTCACTATCAAGTATAGAAGTGATGGAGAAATAGAGCGTTACAAGGCTAGGCTGGTGGCTAGAGGATTTACTCAAACCTATGGAGAGGACTACCTTGACACATTTGCACCTGTGGCAAAACTTCATACGGTAAGAGTTATTTTATCCTTAGCTACTAACTTGGAATGGGATCTTTGGCAGATGGACGTCAAGAATGCATTCTTGCAAGGGGAACTAGAGGATGAAGTCTACATGACTCCACCACCAGGCTTGGAGGACTCAATTGCACCAGGAAAGGTGTTGAGACTCAAGAAAGCAATCATGGACTGAAGCAATCTCCTCGAGCATGGTACCACAAGTTGAGTACAACACTCAAGAGTAAAGGCTTCAAGAAGTCCGAGGCAGATCATACACTTTTCACCTTGCAAAGCCAAGAAGGTATTGTAGTCATTCTCATTTATGTGGATGATATTATCATCTCTGGGAATGACAAGGTAGGTATTAAAGATACAAAAGCATATTTAAAATCTGGGTTTGATATTAAAGATCTTGGAGAGTTGAAATATTTTCTAGGGATTGAAGTCTATAGGTCCAATGAAGGACTCTTCTTATCCCAAAGGAAGTACACTCTTGATCTATTGGCTGGGGCAGGAAAGCTAGGAGCCAAACCAGCAAAGACTCCCTTAGAAGAAGGATACAAAGTCATACGAGAGGGGGAGCTTGAAGATAAACCTTTTGAAGATGTCAAGCAATATCGGAGAATGGTTGGTAAGTTGATTTATCTTACCATAACTCGTCCTGATTTGTGTTTTGCTGTGAACCAGGTGAGTCAACATATGCAAGCTCCAAAAGTGCACCATTGGAGCATGGTGGATCGGATTCTCAAATATCTCAAAGGAGCTCCAGGTCAAGGCATTTGGATGGGTTGTAACAAAAGCACAGAAATTGTGGGTTATTGTGATGCTGACTGGGCTGGAGACAAAACGGATAGAAGATCCACCACTGGGTATTGCACATTCATTGGAGGTAACCTGGTCACTTGGAAGAGCAAGAAACAAAAGGTTGTGTCATGTTCAAGTGCTGAAGCTGAGTATAGAGCAATGAGGAAGCTCACAAATGAGCTAACATGGCTGAAAGCTCTTCTCAAGGATTTGGGCATTGAATCACCAGATCCAATCACAATGCATTGTGACAACCAAGCTGCTATTCACATTGCGTCCAACTCAGTGTTCCATGAGAGGACAAAACATATTGAAGTGGATTATCACAAGGTACGAGAGATGGTGGAGAAAAGGGTCATTCTTCCATGTTTTACAAGGAGTTCAGAACAATTGGCAGACATTTTTACCAAGGCAGCGAGTTTAAAAGTGAGTGAGTTCATCCATTCAAAGCTTGGACTCATAGATATGTCTCGACCATGATTTCCTTAGCCATGGAGTCCACACTCTTTTTCCCTTAGTATGGTTTTGTCCCATGAGGTTTTCCATACTGAGGTTTTTAATGAGGTGGGTCATCATGGTTCCAAGCTTAACCTTTGGTTTCTCTACGGTTAAGCTTGAGGGGGAGTGTTGAATAATGAGAGAATACATTAGCTTAAGACCCAATGAAGAGAAGAGGCCTTATTCTGTTGAATAATGAGAGAATACATTAGCTTAAGACCCAATGAAGAGAAGAGGCCTTATTCAACATATGCAAGTCCATTAAGAAGTCTTCTAGAAGGGTGAAGACTTTGGGTGCACAAGTGGGTGTCTCGGGAAGTGTGAAAAGGAAGGAGATGTGTTTGAATTTCAAATAAGAGATTGGAGGGAAATTTAATGTTGTGAAACCCTTATACACCTTCTATTTTCGTGGCTCCCCTCTATATATACATGTTGTACACCCTTTGTAACACTTAATCAATTCTAATGGAAACTTCTCTTTATCTCTCATTCTATCGTTTCTCTTTCAAGCACTCTCAAACTCTCTAATCTTCTATTCCGCAAATTCAACATGGTATCAGAGCAAGGTTATTAACTAAATCAAGCTCTTGTTATCCCATTTTCAAATCTCTTCTTTTAAAATTCTGGGAATACTCTTTGTCAATCCTTTTTCACTCTGAGACTTAGTCCTCAAAGTCATTGACTCTTGAGTTGTGAAAAGGCTGAAAAAGTGTATTTCTTGAAGCTTCTCTAAAATTTTCTTTTTTCACTCTAAAATTCTGGGAATACTCTTTGTCAATCCTTTTTCACTCTGAGACTTAGTCCTCAAAGTCATTGACTCTTGAGTTGTGAAAAGGCTGAAAAAGTGTATTTCTTGAAGCTTCTCTAATATTTTTTTCAGAAAATCTCTTAATCCTCTGGTTAATAGAATTATCCGGTGAATAAATCTTGAAACACCATGGAAAATTCTAAACCAATTGTTATTCCAGTCATCTTGAAGGGTGTCAACTATTTGCTGTGGTCAAGAATGATAAGAACAGCTCTATGTGGTCGTGGGCTTTGGAGCCATGTCTTGAAAGGACAAGATCCAAAAGATGGAGAAGAAGCCATCGGTAATTATGAAGATAAGTGGTTCCAAGAGGACCAAATGGTGCTCGGAATCATCCAGAACTCTCTTGAAGCATCCATCCTTGAAGCCTACTCCTACTGTGAAAATGCAAAGGAATTGTGGGATACTCTTCAAACCGTGTATGGGAATACTTCAAACTTGAGCAGAATCTATGAAGTCAAGAAGGCTATCAATGATCTAAGCCAAGAAGATTTGGAGTTTACAAAGCACTTTGGCAAATTCAGATCATTGTGGGCTGAACTAGAAATGTTAAGGCCAAGCACGATTGATCCTTTGGTGTTAAATGAGAGGCGCGAACAAGACAAGGTCTTTGGTCTGCTATTGACCTTAAATCCAATTTACAAGGATCTCATTAAGCACCTCCTTAGGGCAGACAATCTCCCCAGCCTAGATGAAGTGTGCTCCAAGATACAAAAGGAGCAAGGATCTCATGGTCTATTTGGGGGAAAGGGCGAGCTGGCTATGGCTAACAAAGTAGAGCTGGGTGATGCCAACAAAGGATTTTACAAACCGTTGGGATCAAACCAGAACAAGAAAGTGGGATCAAATGCAATCTGTGAGCATTGCAAGAAAGAGGGGCACACAAAGGAAAAATGCTGGAAGCTCCATCCTCATCTAAAACCAAGCTGGTGGAAGGAACCAAGAGCTAATGTCTCCCAAGAAGTGGCTGGGAATCAGGCTGGGACATCCAAGAGGGCTGAAGAAGGAGACATGAGAGTTTTGGTGCCATATCAACAAGAATCTGAATTTGTGAGGAAATCAGATTTGGAAGCTCTCATCAAAGCCTTGAAAGAGGCTGGTAGGTCTGGTATGGTTTCTGGAAACTCTCTTCATGCTCAAAACATTTCAAAGCCTTTGATTGTAGATTCTGGTGCATCACATCATATGATAAGTGATGCACATCTAATGAATAACATAAAACCGGCTGTAGGTAATGTCATTATAGCAAATGGAGATAGTATTCCTATTGATGGAGTAGGAAATCTTAGGTTATTTGGAAAAGATTCAAACGCTTTCTACATGCCTAAGTTTACTTCAAATTTGTTATCCGTAAAGAAAGTTACATCTGATTTGAATTGTTATGCTATATTTGGTCCTAATGATGTACACTTTCAGGATATTAAGACCATGAATCTACTCGGAAAAGGAGTAGCAAAGGAGGAGCTGTATGTTCTTGAAAATAACAAGCTGGACTCCAATTTATTTTGTAGTTTTAGTCTGAATATTTCTAATGTTAGTAGTTCAATTTGGCATGCAAGGCTAGGTCATCCGCACTCTAGAGCATTAGAACTATTGTTGCCTACGATTTCTTTCAAAAATGATGAATGTGAAGCTTGTATACATGGCAAACATTGTAAATCTGTGTTTTCCAAGTCTCCAACTATCTATGAAAAGTGTTTTGATTTAATTCATTATGATGTTTGGCCATCACCATGTGAATCTAGAGAACATCATAAATACTTTGTCACCTTCATAGATGAAAAATCAAAATATACATGGCTAACACTTCTTCCATCCAAAGATAGAGTTCTAGAAGCATTTAGAAATTTTCAAGCATATGTGACTAACCATTATAATGCCAAGATTAAAATTTTTAGATCAGATAATGGTGGAGAGTACACAAGCCATGCCTTCAAACAACACTTAGCAAACCATGGGATAGTCCATCAAACCAGCTGCCCATACACTCCTCAGCAAAATGGAGTTGCTGAAAGAAAGAATAGGCACTTAATGGAAGTGGCCCGGTCTATGATGTTCCACACAAGTGTTCCCAAGAGATTTTGGGGAGATGCTGTGGTTTCACCATGCTATTTGCTCAACCGAATGCCAACAAAAATTTTGGATGATCACTCTCCATTTGAGGTATTAAACAACTCTAAACCCGCCATTAACCACTTACGTGTGTTTGGGTGTGTTTGTTTTGTATTAATCCCAGGAGAACAAAGAAACAAGTTGGAAGCTAAAAGTGTGAAGAGCATGTTCATTGGATACTCCACAACACAAAAAGGTTACAAATGCTTTGTTCCGGAAACAAGGAAGATTCTAGTCTCAAGGGACGTGAAGTTTGTTGAAACGAAAGGGTTCTATGATGAGAAGAACTGGAAAGAATTGGAGAATCTATCATCCTCATCATCAGACCGAGCTAGCAATTTGAGAAAAATCTTGGAGAACCTTGGATTACATCAGCCAGAAGCTAGTACAAGTACATCTCAATCAAATGAAGAAACTATACCCTTTGATCCTGAGGGAGGCAATAAACAAGAGGATCCAGTAGTGGCTCAACAAGACTCAACAATTCATGATCAAAATGAATCAGAAGTTCGCAATGAAGCGGTTCATGATCAAAGTGAAGGGAGTCCGGAAAGTCAAGAAAAAGCTCAAACCTCAGATTCTGACTTTGAAGGGCCAGAACCTCAAGTTCAAGATCAAGAAGAGGGTTTAAGGAGAAGTACAAGACAAAGGTTTGGACCAGAACATTGGAAGCAAACCCGAGTGTACTACAACAACAAGGCAGTTGCTCATCCCATTCAAGCTGTTTGCACTCTAGCTCATTTTCCATTGGAACATCAAGCCTACATGGGCAAGTTAGATGAAGCTGAGATTCCAACAACCTATGAAGAAGCCAAGGAGCTTAAAGTATGGAGAGATGCTATTGGTGAAGAAAAGAAAGCTATGGAAATCAACCACACTTGGGATGAAGCTGAACTGCCAAAAGGGAAGAAGGCCGTAAGCTCTAGATGGATCTTCACTATCAAGTATAGAAGTGATGGAGAAATAGAGCGTTACAAGGCTAGGCTGGTGGCTAGAGGATTTACTCAAACCTATGGAGAGGACTACCTTGACACATTTGCACCTGTGGCAAAACTTCATACGGTAAGAGTTATTTTATCCTTAGCTACTAACTTGGAATGGGATCTTTGGCAGATGGACGTCAAGAATGCATTCTTGCAAGGGGAACTAGAGGATGAAGTCTACATGACTCCACCACCAGGCTTGGAGGACTCAATTGCACCAGGAAAGGTGTTGAGACTCAAGAAAGCAATCTATGGACTGAAGCAATCTCCTCGAGCATGGTACCACAAGTTGAGTACAACACTCAAGAGTAAAGGCTTCAAGAAGTCCGAGGCAGATCATACACTTTTCACCTTGCAAAGCCAAGAAGGTATTGTAGTCATTCTCATTTATGTGGATGATATTATCATCTCTGGGAATGACAAGGTAGGTATTAAAGATACAAAAGCATATTTAAAATCTGGGTTTGATATTAAAGATCTTGGAGAGTTGAAATATTTTCTAGGGATTGAAGTCTATAGGTCCAATGAAGGACTCTTCTTATCCCAAAGGAAGTACACTCTTGATCTATTGGCTGGGGCAGGAAAGCTAGGAGCCAAACCAGCAAAGACTCCCTTAGAAGAAGGATACAAAGTCATACGAGAGGGGGAGCTTGAAGATAAACCTTTTGAAGATGTCAAGCAATATCGGAGAATGGTTGGTAAGTTGATTTATCTTACCATAACTCGTCCTGATTTGTGTTTTGCTGTGAACCAGGTGAGTCAACATATGCAAGCTCCAAAAGTGCACCATTGGAGCATGGTGGATCGGATTCTCAAATATCTCAAAGGAGCTCCAGGTCAAGGCATTTGGATGGGTTGTAACAAAAGCACAGAAATTGTGGGTTATTGTGATGCTGACTGGGCTGGAGACAAAACGGATAGAAGATCCACCACTGGGTATTGCACATTCATTGGAGGTAACCTGGTCACTTGGAAGAGCAAGAAACAAAAGGTTGTGTCATGTTCAAGTGCTGAAGCTGAGTATAGAGCAATGAGGAAGCTCACAAATGAGCTAACATGGCTGAAAGCTCTTCTCAAGGATTTGGGCATTGAATCACCAGATCCAATCACAATGCATTGTGACAACCAAGCTGCTATTCACATTGCGTCCAACTCAGTGTTCCATGAGAGGACAAAACATATTGAAGTGGATTATCACAAGGTACGAGAGATGGTGGAGAAAAGGGTCATTCTTCCATGTTTTACAAGGAGTTCAGAACAATTGGCAGACATTTTTACCAAGGCAGCGAGTTTAAAAGTGTGTGAGTTCATCCATTCAAAGCTTGGACTCATAGATATGTCTCGACCATGATTTCCTTAGCCATGGAGTCCACACTCTTTTTCCCTTAGTATGGTTTTGTCCCATGAGGTTTTCCATACTGAGGTTTTTAATGAGGTGGGTCATCATGGTTCCAAGCTTAACCTTTGGTTTCTCTACGGTTAAGCTTGAGGGGGAGTGTTGAATAATGAGAGAATACATTAGCTTAAGACCCAATGAAGAGAAGAGGCCTTATTCTGTTGAATAATGAGAGAATACATTAGCTTAAGACCCAATGAAGAGAAGAGGCCTTATTCAACATATGCAAGTCCATTAAGAAGTCTTCTAGAAGGGTGAAGACTTTGGGTGCACAAGTGGGTGTCTCGGGAAGTGTGAAAAGGAAGGAGATGTGTTTGAATTTCAAATAAGAGATTGGAGGGAAATTTAATGTTGTGAAACCCTTATACACCTTCTATTTTCGTGGCTCCCCTCTATATATACATGTTGTACACCCTTTGTAACACTTAATCAATTCTAATGGAAACTTCTCTTTATCTCTCATTCTATCGTTTCTCTTTCAAGCACTCTCAAACTCTCTAATCTTCTATTCCGCAAATTCAACATGGTATCAGAGCAAGGTTATTAACTAAATCAAGCTCTTGTTATCCCATTTTCAAATCTCTTCTTTTAAAATTCTGGGAATACTCTTTGTCAATCCTTTTTCACTCTGAGACTTAGTCCTCAAAGTCATTGACTCTTGAGTTGTGAAAAGGCTGAAAAAGTGTATTTCTTGAAGCTTCTCTAAAATTTTCTTTTTTCACTCTAAAATTCTGGGAATACTCTTTGTCAATCCTTTTTCACTCTGAGACTTAGTCCTCAAAGTCATTGACTCTTGAGTTGTGAAAAGGCTGAAAAAGTGTATTTCTTGAAGCTTCTCTAATATTTTTTTCAGAAAATCTCTTAATCCTCTGGTTAATAGAATTATCCGGTGAATAAATCTTGAAACACCATGGAAAATTCTAAACCAATTGTTATTCCAGTCATCTTGAAGGGTGTCAACTATTTGCTGTGGTCAAGAATGATAAGAACAGCTCTATGTGGTCGTGGGCTTTGGAGCCATGTCTTGAAAGGACAAGATCCAAAAGATGGAGAAGAAGCCATCGGTAATTATGAAGATAAGTGGTTCCAAGAGGACCAAATGGTGCTCGGAATCATCCAGAACTCTCTTGAAGCATCCATCCTTGAAGCCTACTCCTACTGTGAAAATGCAAAGGAATTGTGGGATACTCTTCAAACCGTGTATGGGAATACTTCAAACTTGAGCAGAATCTATGAAGTCAAGAAGGCTATCAATGATCTAAGCCAAGAAGATTTGGAGTTTACAAAGCACTTTGGCAAATTCAGATCATTGTGGGCTGAACTAGAAATGTTAAGGCCAAGCACGATTGATCCTTTGGTGTTAAATGAGAGGCGCGAACAAGACAAGGTCTTTGGTCTGCTATTGACCTTAAATCCAATTTACAAGGATCTCATTAAGCACCTCCTTAGGGCAGACAATCTCCCCAGCCTAGATGAAGTGTGCTCCAAGATACAAAAGGAGCAAGGATCTCATGGTCTATTTGGGGGAAAGGGCGAGCTGGCTATGGCTAACAAAGTAGAGCTGGGTGATGCCAACAAAGGATTTTACAAACCGTTGGGATCAAACCAGAACAAGAAAGTGGGATCAAATGCAATCTGTGAGCATTGCAAGAAAGAGGGGCACACAAAGGAAAAATGCTGGAAGCTCCATCCTCATCTAAAACCAAGCTGGTGGAAGGAACCAAGAGCTAATGTCTCCCAAGAAGTGGCTGGGAATCAGGCTGGGACATCCAAGAGGGCTGAAGAAGGAGACATGAGAGTTTTGGTGCCATATCAACAAGAATCTGAATTTGTGAGGAAATCAGATTTGGAAGCTCTCATCAAAGCCTTGAAAGAGGCTGGTAGGTCTGGTATGGTTTCTGGAAACTCTCTTCATGCTCAAAACATTTCAAAGCCTTTGATTGTAGATTCTGGTGCATCACATCATATGATAAGTGATGCACATCTAATGAATAACATAAAACCGGCTGTAGGTAATGTCATTATAGCAAATGGAGATAGTATTCCTATTGATGGAGTAGGAAATCTTAGGTTATTTGGAAAAGATTCAAACGCTTTCTACATGCCTAAGTTTACTTCAAATTTGTTATCCGTAAAGAAAGTTACATCTGATTTGAATTGTTATGCTATATTTGGTCCTAATGATGTACACTTTCAGGATATTAAGACCATGAATCTACTCGGAAAAGGAGTAGCAAAGGAGGAGCTGTATGTTCTTGAAAATAACAAGCTGGACTCCAATTTATTTTGTAGTTTTAGTCTGAATATTTCTAATGTTAGTAGTTCAATTTGGCATGCAAGGCTAGGTCATCCGCACTCTAGAGCATTAGAACTATTGTTGCCTAGGATTTCTTTCAAAAATGATGAATGTGAAGCTTGTATACATGGCAAACATTGTAAATCTGTGTTTTCCAAGTCTCCAACTATCTATGAAAAGTGTTTTGATTTAATTCATTATGATGTTTGGCCCTCACCATGTGAATCTAGAGAACATCATAAATACTTTGTCACCTTCATAGATGAAAAATCAAAATATACATGGCTAACACTTCTTCCATCCAAAGATAGAGTTCTAGAAGCATTTAGAAATTTTCAAGCATATGTGACTAACCATTATAATGCCAAGATTAAAATTTTTAGATCAGATAATGGTGGAGAGTACACAAGCCATGCCTTCAAACAACACTTAGCAAACCATGGGATAGTCCATCAAACCAGCTGCCCATACACTCCTCAGCAAAATGGAGTTGCTGAAAGAAAGAATAGGCACTTAATGGAAGTGGCCCGGTCTATGATGTTCCACACAAGTGTTCCCAAGAGATTTTGGGGAGATGCTGTGGTTTCACCATGCTATTTGCTCAACCGAATGCCAACAAAAATTTTGGATGATCACTCTCCATTTGAGGTATTAAACAACTCTAAACCCGCCATTAACCACTTACGTGTGTTTGGGTGTGTTTGTTTTGTATTAATCCCAGGAGAACAAAGAAACAAGTTGGAAGCTAAAAGTGTGAAGAGCATGTTCATTGGATACTCCACAACACAAAAAGGTTACAAATGCTTTGTTCCGGAAACAAGGAAGATTCTAGTCTCAAGGGACGTGAAGTTTGTTGAAACGAAAGGGTTCTATGATGAGAAGAACTGGAAAGAATTGAAGAATCTATCATCCTCATCATCAGACCGAGCTAGCAATTTGAGAAAAATCTTGGAGAACCTTGGATTACATCAGCCAGAAGCTAGTACAAGTACATCTCAATCAAATGAAGAAACTATACCCTTTGATCCTGAGGGAGGCAATAAACAAGAGGATCCAGTAGTGGCTCAACAAGACTCAACAATTCATGATCAAAATGAATCAGAAGTTCGCAATGAAGCGGTTCATGATCAAAGTGAAGGGAGTCCGGAAAGTCAAGAAAAAGCTCAAACCTCAGATTCTGACTTTGAAGGGCCAGAACCTCAAGTTCAAGATCAAGAAGAGGGTTTAAGGAGAAGTACAAGACAAAGGTTTGGACCAGAACATTGGAAGCAAACCCGAGTGTACTACAACAACAAGGCAGTTGCTCATCCCATTCAAGCTGTTTGCACTCTAGCTCATTTTCCATTGGAACATCAAGCCTACATGGGCAAGTTGGATGAAGCTGAGATTCCAACAACCTATGAAGAAGCCAAGGAGCTTAAAGTATGGAGAGATGCTATTGGTGAAGAAAAGAAAGCTATGGAAATCAACCACACTTGGGATGAAGCTGAACTGCCAAAAGGGAAGAAGGCCGTAAGCTCTAGATGGATCTTCACTATCAAGTATAGAAGTGATGGAGAAATAGAGCGTTACAAGGCTAGGCTGGTGGCTAGAGGATTTACTCAAACCTATGGAGAGGACTACCTTGACACATTTGCACCTGTGGCAAAACTTCATACGGTAAGAGTTATTTTATCCTTAGCTACTAACTTGGAATGGGATCTTTGGCAGATGGACGTCAAGAATGCATTCTTGCAAGGGGAACTAGAGGATGAAGTCTACATGACTCCACCACCAGGCTTGGAGGACTCAATTGCACCAGGAAAGGTGTTGAGACTCAAGAAAGCAATCTATGGACTGAAGCAATCTCCTCGAGCATGGTACCACAAGTTGAGTACAACACTCAAGAGTAAAGGCTTCAAGAAGTCCGAGGCAGATCATACACTTTTCACCTTGCAAAGCCAAGAAGGTATTGTAGTCATTCTCATTTATGTGGATGATATTATCATCTCTGGGAATGACAAGGTAGGTATTAAAGATACAAAAGCATATTTAAAATCTGGGTTTGATATTAAAGATCTTGGAGAGTTGAAATATTTTCTAGGGATTGAAGTCTATAGGTCCAATGAAGGACTCTTCTTATCCCAAAGGAAGTACACTCTTGATCTATTGGCTGGGGCAGGAAAGCTAGGAGCCAAACCAGCAAAGACTCCCTTAGAAGAAGGATACAAAGTCATACGAGAGGGGGAGCTTGAAGATAAACCTTTTGAAGATGTCAAGCAATATCGGAGAATGGTTGGTAAGTTGATTTATCTTACCATAACTCGTCCTGATTTGTGTTTTGCTGTGAACCAGGTGAGTCAACATATGCAAGCTCCAAAAGTGCACCATTGGAGCATGGTGGATCGGATTCTCAAATATCTCAAAGGAGCTCCAGGTCAAGGCATTTGGATGGGTTGTAACAAAAGCACAGAAATTGTGGGTTATTGTGATGCTGACTGGGCTGGAGACAAAACGGATAGAAGATCCACCACTGGGTATTGCACATTCATTGGAGGTAACCTGGTCACTTGGAAGAGCAAGAAACAAAAGGTTGTGTCATGTTCAAGTGCTGAAGCTGAGTATAGAGCAATGAGGAAGCTCACAAATGAGCTAACATGGCTGAAAGCTCTTCTCAAGGATTTGGGCATTGAATCACCAGATCCAATCACAATGCATTGTGACAACCAAGCTGCTATTCACATTGCGTCCAACTCAGTGTTCCATGAGAGGACAAAACATATTGAAGTGGATTATCACAAGGTACGAGAGATGGTGGAGAAAAGGGTCATTCTTCCATGTTTTACAAGGAGTTCAGAACAATTGGCAGACATTTTTACCAAGGCAGCGAGTTTAAAAGTGTGTGAGTTCATCCATTCAAAGCTTGGACTCATAGATATGTCTCGACCATGATTTCCTTAGCCATGGAGTCCACACTCTTTTTCCCTTAGTATGGTTTTGTCCCATGAGGTTTTCCATACTGAGGTTTTTAATGAGGTGGGTCATCATGGTTCCAAGCTTAACCTTTGGTTTCTCTACGGTTAAGCTTGAGGGGGAGTGTTGAATAATGAGAGAATACATTAGCTTAAGACCCAATGAAGAGAAGAGGCCTTATTCTGTTGAATAATGAGAGAATACATTAGCTTAAGACCCAATGAAGAGAAGAGGCCTTATTCAACATATGCAAGTCCATTAAGAAGTCTTCTAGAAGGGTGAAGACTTTGGGTGCACAAGTGGGTGTCTCGGGAAGTGTGAAAAGGAAGGAGATGTGTTTGAATTTCAAATAAGAGATTGGAGGGAAATTTAATGTTGTGAAACCCTTATACACCTTCTATTTTCGTGGCTCCCCTCTATATATACATGTTGTACACCCTTTGTAACACTTAATCAATTCTAATGGAAACTTCTCTTTATCTCTCATTCTATCGTTTCTCTTTCAAGCACTCTCAAACTCTCTAATCTTCTATTCCGCAAATTCAACATGGTATCAGAGCAAGGTTATTAACTAAATCAAGCTCTTGTTATCCCATTTTCAAATCTCTTCTTTTAAAATTCTGGGAATACTCTTTGTCAATCCTTTTTCACTCTGAGACTTAGTCCTCAAAGTCATTGACTCTTGAGTTGTGAAAAGGCTGAAAAAGTGTATTTCTTGAAGCTTCTCTAAAATTTTCTTTTTTCACTCTAAAATTCTGGGAATACTCTTTGTCAATCCTTTTTCACTCTGAGACTTAGTCCTCAAAGTCATTGACTCTTGAGTTGTGAAAAGGCTGAAAAAGTGTATTTCTTGAAGCTTCTCTAATATTTTTTTCAGAAAATCTCTTAATCCTCTGGTTAATAGAATTATCCGGTGAATAAATCTTGAAACACCATGGAAAATTCTAAACCAATTGTTATTCCAGTCATCTTGAAGGGTGTCAACTATTTGCTGTGGTCAAGAATGATAAGAACAGCTCTATGTGGTCGTGGGCTTTGGAGCCATGTCTTGAAAGGACAAGATCCAAAAGATGGAGAAGAAGCCATCGGTAATTATGAAGATAAGTGGTTCCAAGAGGACCAAATGGTGCTCGGAATCATCCAGAACTCTCTTGAAGCATCCATCCTTGAAGCCTACTCCTACTGTGAAAATGCAAAGGAATTGTGGGATACTCTTCAAACCGTGTATGGGAATACTTCAAACTTGAGCAGAATCTATGAAGTCAAGAAGGCTATCAATGATCTAAGCCAAGAAGATTTGGAGTTTACAAAGCACTTTGGCAAATTCAGATCATTGTGGGCTGAACTAGAAATGTTAAGGCCAAGCACGATTGATCCTTTGGTGTTAAATGAGAGGCGCGAACAAGACAAGGTCTTTGGTCTGCTATTGACCTTAAATCCAATTTACAAGGATCTCATTAAGCACCTCCTTAGGGCAGACAATCTCCCCAGCCTAGATGAAGTGTGCTCCAAGATACAAAAGGAGCAAGGATCTCATGGTCTATTTGGGGGAAAGGGCGAGCTGGCTATGGCTAACAAAGTAGAGCTGGGTGATGCCAACAAAGGATTTTACAAACCGTTGGGATCAAACCAGAACAAGAAAGTGGGATCAAATGCAATCTGTGAGCATTGCAAGAAAGAGGGGCACACAAAGGAAAAATGCTGGAAGCTCCATCCTCATCTAAAACCAAGCTGGTGGAAGGAACCAAGAGCTAATGTCTCCCAAGAAGTGGCTGGGAATCAGGCTGGGACATCCAAGAGGGCTGAAGAAGGAGACATGAGAGTTTTGGTGCCATATCAACAAGAATCTGAATTTGTGAGGAAATCAGATTTGGAAGCTCTCATCAAAGCCTTGAAAGAGGCTGGTAGGTCTGGTATGGTTTCTGGAAACTCTCTTCATGCTCAAAACATTTCAAAGCCTTTGATTGTAGATTCTGGTGCATCACATCATATGATAAGTGATGCACATCTAATGAATAACATAAAACCGGCTGTAGGTAATGTCATTATAGCAAATGGAGATAGTATTCCTATTGATGGAGTAGGAAATCTTAGGTTATTTGGAAAAGATTCAAACGCTTTCTACATGCCTAAGTTTACTTCAAATTTGTTATCCGTAAAGAAAGTTACATCTGATTTGAATTGTTATGCTATATTTGGTCCTAATGATGTACACTTTCAGGATATTAAGACCATGAATCTACTCGGAAAAGGAGTAGCAAAGGAGGAGCTGTATGTTCTTGAAAATAACAAGCTGGACTCCAATTTATTTTGTAGTTTTAGTCTGAATATTTCTAATGTTAGTAGTTCAATTTGGCATGCAAGGCTAGGTCATCCGCACTCTAGAGCATTAGAACTATTGTTGCCTAGGATTTCTTTCAAAAATGATGAATGTGAAGCTTGTATACATGGCAAACATTGTAAATCTGTGTTTTCCAAGTCTCCAACTATCTATGAAAAGTGTTTTGATTTAATTCATTATGATGTTTGGCCCTCACCATGTGAATCTAGAGAACATCATAAATACTTTGTCACCTTCATAGATGAAAAATCAAAATATACATGGCTAACACTTCTTCCATCCAAAGATAGAGAGTTCTAGAAGCATTTAGAAATTTTCAAGCATATGTGACTAACCATTATAATGCCAAGATTAAAATTTTTAGATCAGATAATGGTGGAGAGTACACAAGCCATGCCTTCAAACAACACTTAGCAAACCATGGGATAGTCCATCAAACCAGCTGCCCATACACTCCTCAGCAAAATGGAGTTGCTGAAAGAAAGAATAGGCACTTAATGGAAGTGGCCCGGTCTATGATCTTCCACACAAGTGTTCCCAAGAGATTTTGGGGAGATGCTGTGGTTTCAGCATGCTATTTGATCAACCGAATGCCAACAAAAATTTTGGATGATCACTCTCCATTTGAGGTATTAAACAACTCTAAACCCGCCATTAACCACTTACGTGTGTTTGGGTGTGTTTGTTTTGTATTAATCCCAGGAGAACAAAGAAACAAGTTGGAAGCTAAAAGTGTGAAGAGCATGTTCATTGGATACTCCACAACACAAAAAGGTTACAAATGCTTTGTTCCAGAAACAAGGAAGATTCTAGTCTCAAGGGACGTGAAGTTTGTTGAAACGAAAGGGTTCTATGATGAGAAGAACTGGAAAGAATTGGAGAATCTATCATCCTCATCATCAGACCGAGCTAGCAATTTGAGAAAAATCTTGGAGAACCTTGGATTACATCAGCCAGAAGCTAGTACAAGTACATCTCAATCAAATGAAGAAACTATACCCTTTGATCCTGAGGGAGGCAATAAACAAGAGGATCCAGTAGTGGCTCAACAAGACTCAACAATTCATGATCAAAATGAATCAGAAGTTCGCAATGAAGCGGTTCATGATCAAAGTGAAGGGAGTCCGGAAAGTCAAGAAAAAGCTCAAACCTCAGATTCTGACTTTGAAGGGCCAGAACCTCAAGTTCAAGATCAAGAAGAGGGTTTAAGGAGAAGTACAAGACAAAGGTTTGGACCAGAACATTGGAAGCAAACCCGAGTGTACTACAACAACAAGGCAGTTGCTCATCCCATTCAAGCTGTTTGCACTCTAGCTCATTTTCCATTGGAACATCAAGCCTACATGGGCAAGTTGGATGAAGCTGAGATTCCAACAACCTATGAAGAAGCCAAGGAGCTTAAAGTATGGAGAGATGCTATTGGTGAAGAAAAGAAAGCTATGGAAATCAACCACACTTGGGATGAAGCTGAACTGCCAAAAGGGAAGAAGGCCGTAAGCTCTAGATGGATCTTCACTATCAAGTATAGAAGTGATGGAGAAATAGAGCGTTACAAGGCTAGGCTGGTGGCTAGAGGATTTACTCAAACCTATGGAGAGGACTACCTTGACACATTTGCACCTGTGGCAAAACTTCATACGGTAAGAGTTATTTTATCCTTAGCTACTAACTTGGAATGGGATCTTTGGCAGATGGACGTCAAGAATGCATTCTTGCAAGGGGAACTAGAGGATGAAGTCTACATGACTCCACCACCAGGCTTGGAGGACTCAATTGCACCAGGAAAGGTGTTGAGACTCAAGAAAGCAATCTATGGACTGAAGCAATCTCCTCGAGCATGGTACCACAAGTTGAGTACAACACTCAAGAGTAAAGGCTTCAAGAAGTCCGAGGCAGATCATACACTTTTCACCTTGCAAAGCCAAGAAGGTATTGTAGTCATTCTCATTTATGTGGATGATATTATCATCTCTGGGAATGACAAGGTAGGTATTAAAGATACAAAAGCATATTTAAAATCTGGGTTTGATATTAAAGATCTTGGAGAGTTGAAATATTTTCTAGGGATTGAAGTCTATAGGTCCAATGAAGGACTCTTCTTATCCCAAAGGAAGTACACTCTTGATCTATTGGCTGGGGCAGGAAAGCTAGGAGCCAAACCAGCAAAGACTCCCTTAGAAGAAGGATACAAAGTCATACGAGAGGGGGAGCTTGAAGATAAACCTTTTGAAGATGTCAAGCAATATCGGAGAATGGTTGGTAAGTTGATTTATCTTACCATAACTCGTCCTGATTTGTGTTTTGCTGTGAACCAGGTGAGTCAACATATGCAAGCTCCAAAAGTGCACCATTGGAGCATGGTGGATCGGATTCTCAAATATCTCAAAGGAGCTCCAGGTCAAGGCATTTGGATGGGTTGTAACAAAAGCACAGAAATTGTGGGTTATTGTGATGCTGACTGGGCTGGAGACAAAACGGATAGAAGATCCACCACTGGGTATTGCACATTCATTGGAGGTAACCTGGTCACTTGGAAGAGCAAGAAACAAAAGGTTGTGTCATGTTCAAGTGCTGAAGCTGAGTATAGAGCAATGAGGAAGCTCACAAATGAGCTAACATGGCTGAAAGCTCTTCTCAAGGATTTGGGCATTGAATCACCAGATTCAATCACAATGCATTGTGACAACCAAGCTGCTATTCACATTGCGTCCAACTCAGTGTTCCATGAGAGGACAAAACATATTGAAGTGGATTATCACAAGGTACGAGAGATGGTGGAGAAAAGGGTCATTCTTCCATGTTTTACAAGGAGTTCAGAATAATTGGCAGACATTTTTACCAAGGCAGCGAGTTTAAAAGTGAGTGAGTTCATCCATTCAAAGCTTGGACTCATAGATATGTCTCGACCATGATTTCCTTAGCCATGGAGTCCACACTCTTTTTCCCTTAGTATGGTTTTGTCCCATGAGGTTTTCCATACTGAGGTTTTTAATGAGGTGGGTCATCATGGTTCCAAGCTTAACCTTTGGTTTCTCTACGGTTAAGCTTGAGGGGGAGTGTTGAATAATGAGAGAATACATTAGCTTAAGACCCAATGAAGAGAAGAGGCCTTATTCTGTTGAATAATGAGAGAATACATTAGCTTAAGACCCAATGAAGAGAAGAGGCCTTATTCAACATATGCAAGTCCATTAAGAAGTCTTCTAGAAGGGTGAAGACTTTGGGTGCACAAGTGGGTGTCTCGGGAAGTGTGAAAAGGAAGGAGATGTGTTTGAATTTCAAATAAGAGATTGGAGGGAAATTTAATGTTGTAAAACCCTTATACACCTTCTATTTTCGTGGCTCCCCTCTATATATACATGTTGTACACCCTTTGTAACACTTAATCAATTCTAATGGAAACTTCTCTTTATCTCTCATTCTATCGTTTCTCTTTCAAGCACTCTCAAACTCTCTAATCTTCTATTCCGCAAATTCAACATGGTATCAGAGCAAGGTTATTAACTAAATCAAGCTCTTGTTATCCCATTTTCAAATCTCTTCTTTTAAAATTCTGGGAATACTCTTTGTCAATCCTTTTTCACTCTGAGACTTAGTCCTCAAAGTCATTGACTCTTGAGTTGTGAAAAGGCTGAAAAAGTGTATTTCTTGAAGCTTCTCTAAAATTTTCTTTTTTCACTCTAAAATTCTGGGAATACTCTTTGTCAATCCTTTTTCACTCTGAGACTTAGTCCTCAAAGTCATTGACTCTTGAGTTGTGAAAAGGCTGAAAAAGTGTATTTCTTGAAGCTTCTCTAATATTTTTTTCAGAAAATCTCTTAATCCTCTGGTTAATAGAATTATCCGGTGAATAAATCTTGAAACACCATGGAAAATTCTAAACCAATTGTTATTCCAGTCATCTTGAAGGGTGTCAACTATTTGCTGTGGTCAAGAATGATAAGAACAGCTCTATGTGGTCGTGGGCTTTGGAGCCATGTCTTGAAAGGACAAGATCCAAAAGATGGAGAAGAAGCCATCGGTAATTATGAAGATAAGTGGTTCCAAGAGGACAAAATGGTGCTCGGAATCATCCAGAACTCTCTTGAAGCATCCATCCTTGAAGCCTACTCCTACTGTGAAAATGCAAAGGAATTGTGGGATACTCTTCAAACCGTGTATGGGAATACTTCAAACTTGAGCAGAATCTATGAAGTCAAGAAGGCTATCAATGATCTAAGCCAAGAAGATTTGGAGTTTACAAAGCACTTTGGCAAATTCAGATCATTGTGGGCTGAACTAGAAATGTTAAGGCCAAGCACGATTGATCCTTTGGTGTTAAATGAGAGGCGCGAACAAGACAAGGTCTTTGGTCTGCTATTGACCTTAAATCCAATTTACAAGGATCTCATTAAGCACCTCCTTAGGGCAGACAATCTCCCCAGCCTAGATGAAGTGTGCTCCAAGATACAAAAGGAGCAAGGATCTCATGGTCTATTTGGGGGAAAGGGCGAGCTGGCTATGGCTAACAAAGTAGAGCTGGGTGATGCCAACAAAGGATTTTACAAACCGTTGGGATCAAACCAGAACAAGAAAGTGGGATCAAATGCAATCTGTGAGCATTGCAAGAAAGAGGGGCACACAAAGGAAAAATGCTGGAAGCTCCATCCTCATCTAAAACCAAGCTGGTGGAAGGAACCAAGAGCTAATGTCTCCCAAGAAGTGGCTGGGAATCAGGCTGGGACATCCAAGAGGGCTGAAGAAGGAGACATGAGAGTTTTGGTGCCATATCAACAAGAATCTGAATTTGTGAGGAAATCAGATTTGGAAGCTCTCATCAAAGCCTTGAAAGAGGCTGGTAGGTCTGGTATGGTTTCTGGAAACTCTCTTCATGCTCAAAACATTTCAAAGCCTTTGATTGTAGATTCTGGTGCATCACATCATATGATAAGTGATGCACATCTAATGAATAACATAAAACCGGCTGTAGGTAATGTCATTATAGCAAATGGAGATAGTATTCCTATTGATGGAGTAGGAAATCTTAGGTTATTTGGAAAAGATTCAAACGCTTTCTACATGCCTAAGTTTACTTCAAATTTGTTATCCGTAAAGAAAGTTACATCTGATTTGAATTGTTATGCTATATTTGGTCCTAATGATGTACACTTTCAGGATATTAAGACCATGAATCTACTCGGAAAAGGAGTAGCAAAGGAGGAGCTGTATGTTCTTGAAAATAACAAGCTGGACTCCAATTTATTTTGTAGTTTTAGTCTGAATATTTCTAATGTTAGTAGTTCAATTTGGCATGCAAGGCTAGGTCATCCGCACTCTAGAGCATTAGAACTATTGTTGCCTAGGATTTCTTTCAAAAATGATGAATGTGAAGCTTGTATACATGGCAAACATTGTAAATCTGTGTTTTCCAAGTCTCCAACTATCTATGAAAAGTGTTTTGATTTAATTCATTATGATGTTTGGCCCTCACCATGTGAATCTAGAGAACATCATAAATACTTTGTCACCTTCATAGATGAAAAATCAAAATATACATGGCTAACACTTCTTCCATCCAAAGATAGAGTTCTAGAAGCATTTAGAAATTTTCAAGCATATGTGACTAACCATTATAATGCCAAGATTAAAATTTTTAGATCAGATAATGGTGGAGAGTACACAAGCCATGCCTTCAAACAACACTTAGCAAACCATGGGATAGTCCATCAAACCAGCTGCCCATACACTCCTCAGCAAAATGGAGTTGCTGAAAGAAAGAATAGGCACTTAATGGAAGTGGCCCGGTCTATGATCTTCCACACAAGTGTTCCCAAGAGATTTTGGGGAGATGCTGTGGTTTCAGCATGCTATTTGATCAACCGAATGCCAACAAAAATTTTGGATGATCACTCTCCATTTGAGGTATTAAACAACTCTAAACCCGCCATTAACCACTTACGTGTGTTTGGGTGTGTTTGTTTTGTATTAATCCCAGGAGAACAAAGAAACAAGTTGGAAGCTAAAAGTGTGAAGAGCATGTTCATTGGATACTCCACAACACAAAAAGGTTACAAATGCTTTGTTCCAGAAACAAGGAAGATTCTAGTCTCAAGGGACGTGAAGTTTGTTGAAACGAAAGGGTTCTATGATGAGAAGAACTGGAAAGAATTGGAGAATCTATCATCCTCATCATCAGACCGAGCTAGCAATTTGAGAAAAATCTTGGAGAACCTTGGATTACATCAGCCAGAAGCTAGTACAAGTACATCTCAATCAAATGAAGAAACTATACCCTTTGATCCTGAGGGAGGCAATAAACAAGAGGATCCAGTAGTGGCTCAACAAGACTCAACAATTCATGATCAAAATGAATCAGAAGTTCGCAATGAAGCGGTTCATGATCAAAGTGAAGGGAGTCCGGAAAGTCAAGAAAAAGCTCAAACCTCAGATTCTGACTTTGAAGGGCCAGAACCTCAAGTTCAAGATCAAGAAGAGGGTTTAAGGAGAAGTACAAGACAAAGGTTTGGACCAGAACATTGGAAGCAAACCCGAGTGTACTACAACAACAAGGCAGTTGCTCATCCCATTCAAGCTGTTTGCACTCTAGCTCATTTTCCATTGGAACATCAAGCCTACATGGGCAAGTTGGATGAAGCTGAGATTCCAACAACCTATGAAGAAGCCAAGGAGCTTAAAGTATGGAGAGATGCTATTGGTGAAGAAAAGAAAGCTATGGAAATCAACCACACTTGGGATGAAGCTGAACTGCCAAAAGGGAAGAAGGCCGTAAGCTCTAGATGGATCTTCACTATCAAGTATAGAAGTGATGGAGAAATAGAGCGTTACAAGGCTAGGCTGGTGGCTAGAGGATTTACTCAAACCTATGGAGAGGACTACCTTGACACATTTGCACCTGTGGCAAAACTTCATACGGTAAGAGTTATTTTATCCTTAGCTACTAACTTGGAATGGGATCTTTGGCAGATGGACGTCAAGAATGCATTCTTGCAAGGGGAACTAGAGGATGAAGTCTACATGACTCCACCACCAGGCTTGGAGGACTCAATTGCACCAGGAAAGGTGTTGAGACTCAAGAAAGCAATCTATGGACTGAAGCAATCTCCTCGAGCATGGTACCACAAGTTGAGTACAACACTCAAGAGTAAAGGCTTCAAGAAGTCCGAGGCAGATCATACACTTTTCACCTTGCAAAGCCAAGAAGGTATTGTAGTCATTCTCATTTATGTGGATGATATTATCATCTCTGGGAATGACAAGGTAGGTATTAAAGATACAAAAGCATATTTAAAATCTGGGTTTGATATTAAAGATCTTGGAGAGTTGAAATATTTTCTAGGGATTGAATTCTATAGGTCCAATGAAGGACTCTTCTTATCCCAAAGGAAATACACTCTTGATCTATTGGCTGGGGCAGGAAAGCTAGGAGCCAAACCAGCAAAGACTCCCTTAGAAGAAGGATACAAAGTCATACGAGAGGGGGAGCTTGAAGATAAACCTTTTGAAGATGTCAAGCAATATCGGAGAATGGTTGGTAAGTTGATTTATCTTACCATAACTCGTCCTGATTTGTGTTTTGCTGTGAACCAGGTGAGTCAACATATGCAAGCTCCAAAAGTGCACCATTGGAGCATGGTGGATCGGATTCTCAAATATCTCAAAGGAGCTCCAGGTCAAGGCATTTGGATGGGTTGTAACAAAAGCACAGAAATTGTGGGTTATTGTGATGCTGACTGGGCTGGAGACAAAACGGATAGAAGATCCACCACTGGGTATTGCACATTCATTGGAGGTAACCTGGTCACTTGGAAGAGCAAGAAACAAAAGGTTGTGTCATGTTCAAGTGCTGAAGCTGAGTATAGAGCAATGAGGAAGCTCACAAATGAGCTAACATGGCTGAAAGCTCTTCTCAAGGATTTGGGCATTGAATCACCAGATCCAATCACAATGCATTGTGACAACCAAGCTGCTATTCACATTGCGTCCAACTCAGTGTTCCATGAGAGGACAAAACATATTGAAGTGGATTATCACAAGGTACGAGAGATGGTGGAGAAAAGGGTCATTCTTCCATGTTTTACAAGGAGTTCAGAACAATTGGCAGACATTTTTACCAAGGCAGCGAGTTTAAAAGTGTGTGAGTTCATCCATTCAAAGCTTGGACTCATAGATATGTCTCGACCATGATTTCCTTAGCCATGGAGTCCACACTCTTTTTCCCTTAGTATGGTTTTGTCCCATGAGGTTTTCCATACTGAGGTTTTTAATGAGGTGGGTCATCATGGTTCCAAGCTTAACCTTTGGTTTCTCTACGGTTAAGCTTGAGGGGGAGTGTTGAATAATGAGAGAATACATTAGCTTAAGACCCAATGAAGAGAAGAGGCCTTATTCTGTTGAATAATGAGAGAATACATTAGCTTAAGACCCAATGAAGAGAAGAGGCCTTATTCAACATATGCAAGTCCATTAAGAAGTCTTCTAGAAGGGTGAAGACTTTGGGTGCACAAGTGGGTGTCTCGGGAAGTGTGAAAAGGAAGGAGATGTGTTTGAATTTCAAATAAGAGATTGGAGGGAAATTTAATGTTGTGAAACCCTTATACACCTTCTATTTTCGTGGCTCCCCTCTATATATACATGTTGTACACCCTTTGTAACACTTAATCAATTCTAATGGAAACTTCTCTTTATCTCTCATTCTATCGTTTCTCTTTCAAGCACTCTCAAACTCTCTAATCTTCTATTCCGCAAATTCAACATGGTATCAGAGCAAGGTTATTAACTAAATCAAGCTCTTGTTATCCCATTTTCAAATCTCTTCTTTTAAAATTCTGGGAATACTCTTTGTCAATCCTTTTTCACTCTGAGACTTAGTCCTCAAAGTCATTGACTCTTGAGTTGTGAAAAGGCTGAAAAAGTGTATTTCTTGAAGCTTCTCTAAAATTTTCTTTTTTCACTCTAAAATTCTGGGAATACTCTTTGTCAATCCTTTTTCACTCTGAGACTTAGTCCTCAAAGTCATTGACTCTTGAGTTGTGAAAAGGCTGAAAAAGTGTATTTCTTGAAGCTTCTCTAATATTTTTTTCAGAAAATCTCTTAATCCTCTGGTTAATAGAATTATCCGGTGAATAAATCTTGAAACACCATGGAAAATTCTAAACCAATTGTTATTCCAGTCATCTTGAAGGGTGTCAACTATTTGCTGTGGTCAAGAATGATAAGAACAGCTCTATGTGGTCGTGGGCTTTGGAGCCATGTCTTGAAAGGACAAGATCCAAAAGATGGAGAAGAAGCCATCGGTAATTATGAAGATAAGTGGTTCCAAGAGGACAAAATGGTGCTCGGAATCATCCAGAACTCTCTTGAAGCATCCATCCTTGAAGCCTACTCCTACTGTGAAAATGCAAAGGAATTGTGGGATACTCTTCAAACCGTGTATGGGAATACTTCAAACTTGAGCAGAATCTATGAAGTCAAGAAGGCTATCAATGATCTAAGCCAAGAAGATTTGGAGTTTACAAAGCACTTTGGCAAATTCAGATCATTGTGGGCTGAACTAGAAATGTTAAGGCCAAGCACGATTGATCCTTTGGTGTTAAATGAGAGGCGCGAACAAGACAAGGTCTTTGGTCTGCTATTGACCTTAAATCCAATTTACAAGGATCTCATTAAGCACCTCCTTAGGGCAGACAATCTCCCCAGCCTAGATGAAGTGTGCTCCAAGATACAAAAGGAGCAAGGATCTCATGGTCTATTTGGGGGAAAGGGCGAGCTGGCTATGGCTAACAAAGTAGAGCTGGGTGATGCCAACAAAGGATTTTACAAACCGTTGGGATCAAACCAGAACAAGAAAGTGGGATCAAATGCAATCTGTGAGCATTGCAAGAAAGAGGGGCACACAAAGGAAAAATGCTGGAAGCTCCATCCTCATCTAAAACCAAGCTGGTGGAAGGAACCAAGAGCTAATGTCTCCCAAGAAGTGGCTGGGAATCAGGCTGGGACATCCAAGAGGGCTGAAGAAGGAGACATGAGAGTTTTGGTGCCATATCAACAAGAATCTGAATTTGTGAGGAAATCAGATTTGGAAGCTCTCATCAAAGCCTTGAAAGAGGCTGGTAGGTCTGGTATGGTTTCTGGAAACTCTCTTCATGCTCAAAACATTTCAAAGCCTTTGATTGTAGATTCTGGTGCATCACATCATATGATAAGTGATGCACATCTAATGAATAACATAAAACCGGCTGTAGGTAATGTCATTATAGCAAATGGAGATAGTATTCCTATTGATGGAGTAGGAAATCTTAGGTTATTTGGAAAAGATTCAAACGCTTTCTACATGCCTAAGTTTACTTCAAATTTGTTATCCGTAAAGAAAGTTACATCTGATTTGAATTGTTATGCTATATTTGGTCCTAATGATGTACACTTTCAGGATATTAAGACCATGAATCTACTCGGAAAAGGAGTAGCAAAGGAGGAGCTGTATGTTCTTGAAAATAACAAGCTGGACTCCAATTTATTTTGTAGTTTTAGTCTGAATATTTCTAATGTTAGTAGTTCAATTTGGCATGCAAGGCTAGGTCATCCGCACTCTAGAGCATTAGAACTATTGTTGCCTACGATTTCTTTCAAAAATGATGAATGTGAAGCTTGTATACATGGCAAACATTGTAAATCTGTGTTTTCCAAGTCTCCAACTATCTATGAAAAGTGTTTTGATTTAATTCATTATGATGTTTGGCCATCACCATGTGAATCTAGAGAACATCATAAATACTTTGTCACCTTCATAGATGAAAAATCAAAATATACATGGCTAACACTTCTTCCATCCAAAGATAGAGTTCTAGAAGCATTTAGAAATTTTCAAGCATATGTGACTAACCATTATAATGCCAAGATTAAAATTTTTAGATCAGATAATGGTGGAGAGTACACAAGCCATGCCTTCAAACAACACTTAGCAAACCATGGGATAGTCCATCAAACCAGCTGCCCATACACTCCTCAGCAAAATGGAGTTGCTGAAAGAAAGAATAGGCACTTAATGGAAGTGGCCCGGTCTATGATGTTCCACACAAGTGTTCCCAAGAGATTTTGGGGAGATGCTGTGGTTTCACCATGCTATTTGCTCAACCGAATGCCAACAAAAATTTTGGATGATCACTCTCCATTTGAGGTATTAAACAACTCTAAACCCGCCATTAACCACTTACGTGTGTTTGGGTGTGTTTGTTTTGTATTAATCCCAGGAGAACAAAGAAACAAGTTGGAAGCTAAAAGTGTGAAGAGCATGTTCATTGGATACTCCACAACACAAAAAGGTTACAAATGCTTTGTTCCGGAAACAAGGAAGATTCTAGTCTCAAGGGACGTGAAGTTTGTTGAAACGAAAGGGTTCTATGATGAGAAGAACTGGAAAGAATTGGAGAATCTATCATCCTCATCATCAGACCGAGCTAGCAATTTGAGAAAAATCTTGGAGAACCTTGGATTACATCAGCCAGAAGCTAGTACAAGTACATCTCAATCAAATGAAGAAACTATACCCTTTGATCCTGAGGGAGGCAATAAACAAGAGGATCCAGTAGTGGCTCAACAAGACTCAACAATTCATGATCAAAATGAATCAGAAGTTCGCAATGAAGCGGTTCATGATCAAAGTGAAGGGAGTCCGGAAAGTCAAGAAAAAGCTCAAACCTCAGATTCTGACTTTGAAGGGCCAGAACCTCAAGTTCAAGATCAAGAAGAGGGTTTAAGGAGAAGTACAAGACAAAGGTTTGGACCAGAACATTGGAAGCAAACCCGAGTGTACTACAACAACAAGGCAGTTGCTCATCCCATTCAAGCTGTTTGCACTCTAGCTCATTTTCCATTGGAACATCAAGCCTACATGGGCAAGTTAGATGAAGCTGAGATTCCAACAACCTATGAAGAAGCCAAGGAGCTTAAAGTATGGAGAGATGCTATTGGTGAAGAAAAGAAAGCTATGGAAATCAACCACACTTGGGATGAAGCTGAACTGCCAAAAGGGAAGAAGGCCGTAAGCTCTAGATGGATCTTCACTATCAAGTATAGAAGTGATGGAGAAATAGAGCGTTACAAGGCTAGGCTGGTGGCTAGAGGATTTACTCAAACCTATGGAGAGGACTACCTTGACACATTTGCACCTGTGGCAAAACTTCATACGGTAAGAGTTATTTTATCCTTAGCTACTAACTTGGAATGGGATCTTTGGCAGATGGACGTCAAGAATGCATTCTTGCAAGGGGAACTAGAGGATGAAGTCTACATGACTCCACCACCAGGCTTGGAGGACTCAATTGCACCAGGAAAGGTGTTGAGACTCAAGAAAGCAATCTATGGACTGAAGCAATCTCCTCGAGCATGGTACCACAAGTTGAGTACAACACTCAAGAGTAAAGGCTTCAAGAAGTCCGAGGCAGATCATACACTTTTCACCTTGCAAAGCCAAGAAGGTATTGTAGTCATTCTCATTTATGTGGATGATATTATCATCTCTGGGAATGACAAGGTAGGTATTAAAGATACAAAAGCATATTTAAAATCTGGGTTTGATATTAAAGATCTTGGAGAGTTGAAATATTTTCTAGGGATTGAAGTCTATAGGTCCAATGAAGGACTCTTCTTATCCCAAAGGAAGTACACTCTTGATCTATTGGCTGGGGCAGGAAAGCTAGGAGCCAAACCAGCAAAGACTCCCTTAGAAGAAGGATACAAAGTCATACGAGAGGGGGAGCTTGAAGATAAACCTTTTGAAGATGTCAAGCAATATCGGAGAATGGTTGGTAAGTTGATTTATCTTACCATAACTCGTCCTGATTTGTGTTTTGCTGTGAACCAGGTGAGTCAACATATGCAAGCTCCAAAAGTGCACCATTGGAGCATGGTGGATCGGATTCTCAAATATCTCAAAGGAGCTCCAGGTCAAGGCATTTGGATGGGTTGTAACAAAAGCACAGAAATTGTGGGTTATTGTGATGCTGACTGGGCTGGAGACAAAACGGATAGAAGATCCACCACTGGGTATTGCACATTCATTGGAGGTAACCTGGTCACTTGGAAGAGCAAGAAACAAAAGGTTGTGTCATGTTCAAGTGCTGAAGCTGAGTATAGAGCAATGAGGAAGCTCACAAATGAGCTAACATGGCTGAAAGCTCTTCTCAAGGATTTGGGCATTGAATCACCAGATCCAATCACAATGCATTGTGACAACCAAGCTGCTATTCACATTGCGTCCAACTCAGTGTTCCATGAGAGGACAAAACATATTGAAGTGGATTATCACAAGGTACGAGAGATGGTGGAGAAAAGGGTCATTCTTCCATGTTTTACAAGGAGTTCAGAATAATTGGCAGACATTTTTACCAAGGCAGCGAGTTTAAAAGTGAGTGAGTTCATCCATTCAAAGCTTGGACTCATAGATATGTCTCGACCATGATTTCCTTAGCCATGGAGTCCACACTCTTTTTCCCTTAGTATGGTTTTGTCCCATGAGGTTTTCCATACTGAGGTTTTTAATGAGGTGGGTCATCATGGTTCCAAGCTTAACCTTTGGTTTCTCTACGGTTAAGCTTGAGGGGGAGTGTTGAATAATGAGAGAATACATTAGCTTAAGACCCAATGAAGAGAAGAGGCCTTATTCTGTTGAATAATGAGAGAATACATTAGCTTAAGACCCAATGAAGAGAAGAGGCCTTATTCAACATATGCAAGTCCATTAAGAAGTCTTCTAGAAGGGTGAAGACTTTGGGTGCACAAGTGGGTGTCTCGGGAAGTGTGAAAAGGAAGGAGATGTGTTTGAATTTCAAATAAGAGATTGGAGGGAAATTTAATGTTGTAAAACCCTTATACACCTTCTATTTTCGTGGCTCCCCTCTATATATACATGTTGTACACCCTTTGTAACACTTAATCAATTCTAATGGAAACTTCTCTTTATCTCTCATTCTATCGTTTCTCTTTCAAGCACTCTCAAACTCTCTAATCTTCTATTCCGCAAATTCAACATGGTATCAGAGCAAGGTTATTAACTAAATCAAGCTCTTGTTATCCCATTTTCAAATCTCTTCTTTTAAAATTCTGGGAATACTCTTTGTCAATCCTTTTTCACTCTGAGACTTAGTCCTCAAAGTCATTGACTCTTGAGTTGTGAAAAGGCTGAAAAAGTGTATTTCTTGAAGCTTCTCTAAAATTTTCTTTTTTCACTCTAAAATTCTGGGAATACTCTTTGTCAATCCTTTTTCACTCTGAGACTTAGTCCTCAAAGTCATTGACTCTTGAGTTGTGAAAAGGCTGAAAAAGTGTATTTCTTGAAGCTTCTCTAATATTTTTTTCAGAAAATCTCTTAATCCTCTGGTTAATAGAATTATCCGGTGAATAAATCTTGAAACACCATGGAAAATTCTAAACCAATTGTTATTCCAGTCATCTTGAAGGGTGTCAACTATTTGCTGTGGTCAAGAATGATAAGAACAGCTCTATGTGGTCGTGGGCTTTGGAGCCATGTCTTGAAAGGACAAGATCCAAAAGATGGAGAAGAAGCCATCGGTAATTATGAAGATAAGTGGTTCCAAGAGGACAAAATGGTGCTCGGAATCATCCAGAACTCTCTTGAAGCATCCATCCTTGAAGCCTACTCCTACTGTGAAAATGCAAAGGAATTGTGGGATACTCTTCAAACCGTGTATGGGAATACTTCAAACTTGAGCAGAATCTATGAAGTCAAGAAGGCTATCAATGATCTAAGCCAAGAAGATTTGGAGTTTACAAAGCACTTTGGCAAATTCAGATCATTGTGGGCTGAACTAGAAATGTTAAGGCCAAGCACGATTGATCCTTTGGTGTTAAATGAGAGGCGCGAACAAGACAAGGTCTTTGGTCTGCTATTGACCTTAAATCCAATTTACAAGGATCTCATTAAGCACCTCCTTAGGGCAGACAATCTCCCCAGCCTAGATGAAGTGTGCTCCAAGATACAAAAGGAGCAAGGATCTCATGGTCTATTTGGGGGAAAGGGCGAGCTGGCTATGGCTAACAAAGTAGAGCTGGGTGATGCCAACAAAGGATTTTACAAACCGTTGGGATCAAACCAGAACAAGAAAGTGGGATCAAATGCAATCTGTGAGCATTGCAAGAAAGAGGGGCACACAAAGGAAAAATGCTGGAAGCTCCATCCTCATCTAAAACCAAGCTGGTGGAAGGAACCAAGAGCTAATGTCTCCCAAGAAGTGGCTGGGAATCAGGCTGGGACATCCAAGAGGGCTGAAGAAGGAGACATGAGAGTTTTGGTGCCATATCAACAAGAATCTGAATTTGTGAGGAAATCAGATTTGGAAGCTCTCATCAAAGCCTTGAAAGAGGCTGGTAGGTCTGGTATGGTTTCTGGAAACTCTCTTCATGCTCAAAACATTTCAAAGCCTTTGATTGTAGATTCTGGTGCATCACATCATATGATAAGTGATGCACATCTAATGAATAACATAAAACCGGCTGTAGGTAATGTCATTATAGCAAATGGAGATAGTATTCCTATTGATGGAGTAGGAAATCTTAGGTTATTTGGAAAAGATTCAAACGCTTTCTACATGCCTAAGTTTACTTCAAATTTGTTATCCGTAAAGAAAGTTACATCTGATTTGAATTGTTATGCTATATTTGGTCCTAATGATGTACACTTTCAGGATATTAAGACCATGAATCTACTCGGAAAAGGAGTAGCAAAGGAGGAGCTGTATGTTCTTGAAAATAACAAGCTGGACTCCAATTTATTTTGTAGTTTTAGTCTGAATATTTCTAATGTTAGTAGTTCAATTTGGCATGCAAGGCTAGGTCATCCGCACTCTAGAGCATTAGAACTATTGTTGCCTAGGATTTCTTTCAAAAATGATGAATGTGAAGCTTGTATACATGGCAAACATTGTAAATCTGTGTTTTCCAAGTCTCCAACTATCTATGAAAAGTGTTTTGATTTAATTCATTATGATGTTTGGCCCTCACCATGTGAATCTAGAGAACATCATAAATACTTTGTCACCTTCATAGATGAAAAATCAAAATATACATGGCTAACACTTCTTCCATCCAAAGATAGAGTTCTAGAAGCATTTAGAAATTTTCAAGCATATGTGACTAACCATTATAATGCCAAGATTAAAATTTTTAGATCAGATAATGGTGGAGAGTACACAAGCCATGCCTTCAAACAACACTTAGCAAACCATGGGATAGTCCATCAAACCAGCTGCCCATACACTCCTCAGCAAAATGGAGTTGCTGAAAGAAAGAATAGGCACTTAATGGAAGTGGCCCGGTCTATGATCTTCCACACAAGTGTTCCCAAGAGATTTTGGGGAGATGCTGTGGTTTCAGCATGCTATTTGATCAACCGAATGCCAACAAAAATTTTGGATGATCACTCTCCATTTGAGGTATTAAACAACTCTAAACCCGCCATTAACCACTTACGTGTGTTTGGGTGTGTTTGTTTTGTATTAATCCCAGGAGAACAAAGAAACAAGTTGGAAGCTAAAAGTGTGAAGAGCATGTTCATTGGATACTCCACAACACAAAAAGGTTACAAATGCTTTGTTCCAGAAACAAGGAAGATTCTAGTCTCAAGGGACGTGAAGTTTGTTGAAACGAAAGGGTTCTATGATGAGAAGAACTGGAAAGAATTGGAGAATCTATCATCCTCATCATCAGACCGAGCTAGCAATTTGAGAAAAATCTTGGAGAACCTTGGATTACATCAGCCAGAAGCTAGTACAAGTACATCTCAATCAAATGAAGAAACTATACCCTTTGATCCTGAGGGAGGCAATAAACAAGAGGATCCAGTAGTGGCTCAACAAGACTCAACAATTCATGATCAAAATGAATCAGAAGTTCGCAATGAAGCGGTTCATGATCAAAGTGAAGGGAGTCCGGAAAGTCAAGAAAAAGCTCAAACCTCAGATTCTGACTTTGAAGGGCCAGAACCTCAAGTTCAAGATCAAGAAGAGGGTTTAAGGAGAAGTACAAGACAAAGGTTTGGACCAGAACATTGGAAGCAAACCCGAGTGTACTACAACAACAAGGCAGTTGCTCATCCCATTCAAGCTGTTTGCACTCTAGCTCATTTTCCATTGGAACATCAAGCCTACATGGGCAAGTTGGATGAAGCTGAGATTCCAACAACCTATGAAGAAGCCAAGGAGCTTAAAGTATGGAGAGATGCTATTGGTGAAGAAAAGAAAGCTATGGAAATCAACCACACTTGGGATGAAGCTGAACTGCCAAAAGGGAAGAAGGCCGTAAGCTCTAGATGGATCTTCACTATCAAGTATAGAAGTGATGGAGAAATAGAGCGTTACAAGGCTAGGCTGGTGGCTAGAGGATTTACTCAAACCTATGGAGAGGACTACCTTGACACATTTGCACCTGTGGCAAAACTTCATACGGTAAGAGTTATTTTATCCTTAGCTACTAACTTGGAATGGGATCTTTGGCAGATGGACGTCAAGAATGCATTCTTGCAAGGGGAACTAGAGGATGAAGTCTACATGACTCCACCACCAGGCTTGGAGGACTCAATTGCACCAGGAAAGGTGTTGAGACTCAAGAAAGCAATCTATGGACTGAAGCAATCTCCTCGAGCATGGTACCACAAGTTGAGTACAACACTCAAGAGTAAAGGCTTCAAGAAGTCCGAGGCAGATCATACACTTTTCACCTTGCAAAGCCAAGAAGGTATTGTAGTCATTCTCATTTATGTGGATGATATTATCATCTCTGGGAATGACAAGGTAGGTATTAAAGATACAAAAGCATATTTAAAATCTGGGTTTGATATTAAAGATCTTGGAGAGTTGAAATATTTTCTAGGGATTGAAGTCTATAGGTCCAATGAAGGACTCTTCTTATCCCAAAGGAAGTACACTCTTGATCTATTGGCTGGGGCAGGAAAGCTAGGAGCCAAACCAGCAAAGACTCCCTTAGAAGAAGGATACAAAGTCATACGAGAGGGGGAGCTTGAAGATAAACCTTTTGAAGATGTCAAGCAATATCGGAGAATGGTTGGTAAGTTGATTTATCTTACCATAACTCGTCCTGATTTGTGTTTTGCTGTGAACCAGGTGAGTCAACATATGCAAGCTCCAAAAGTGCACCATTGGAGCATGGTGGATCGGATTCTCAAATATCTCAAAGGAGCTCCAGGTCAAGGCATTTGGATGGGTTGTAACAAAAGCACAGAAATTGTGGGTTATTGTGATGCTGACTGGGCTGGAGACAAAACGGATAGAAGATCCACCACTGGGTATTGCACATTCATTGGAGGTAACCTGGTCACTTGGAAGAGCAAGAAACAAAAGGTTGTGTCATGTTCAAGTGCTGAAGCTGAGTATAGAGCAATGAGGAAGCTCACAAATGAGCTAACATGGCTGAAAGCTCTTCTCAAGGATTTGGGCATTGAATCACCAGATCCAATCACAATGCATTGTGACAACCAAGCTGCTATTCACATTGCGTCCAACTCAGTGTTCCATGAGAGGACAAAACATATTGAAGTGGATTATCACAAGGTACGAGAGATGGTGGAGAAAAGGGTCATTCTTCCATGTTTTACAAGGAGTTCAGAACAATTGGCAGACATTTTTACCAAGGCAGCGAGTTTAAAAGTGTGTGAGTTCATCCATTCAAAGCTTGGACTCATAGATATGTCTCGACCATGATTTCCTTAGCCATGGAGTCCACACTCTTTTTCCCTTAGTATGGTTTTGTCCCATGAGGTTTTCCATACTGAGGTTTTTAATGAGGTGGGTCATCATGGTTCCAAGCTTAACCTTTGGTTTCTCTACGGTTAAGCTTGAGGGGGAGTGTTGAATAATGAGAGAATACATTAGCTTAAGACCCAATGAAGAGAAGAGGCCTTATTCTGTTGAATAATGAGAGAATACATTAGCTTAAGACCCAATGAAGAGAAGAGGCCTTATTCAACATATGCAAGTCCATTAAGAAGTCTTCTAGAAGGGTGAAGACTTTGGGTGCACAAGTGGGTGTCTCGGGAAGTGTGAAAAGGAAGGAGATGTGTTTGAATTTCAAATAAGAGATTGGAGGGAAATTTAATGTTGTGAAACCCTTATACACCTTCTATTTTCGTGGCTCCCCTCTATATATACATGTTGTACACCCTTTGTAACACTTAATCAATTCTAATGGAAACTTCTCTTTATCTCTCATTCTATCGTTTCTCTTTCAAGCACTCTCAAACTCTCTAATCTTCTATTCCGCAAATTCAACATGGTATCAGAGCAAGGTTATTAACTAAATCAAGCTCTTGTTATCCCATTTTCAAATCTCTTCTTTTAAAATTCTGGGAATACTCTTTGTCAATCCTTTTTCACTCTGAGACTTAGTCCTCAAAGTCATTGACTCTTGAGTTGTGAAAAGGCTGAAAAAGTGTATTTCTTGAAGCTTCTCTAAAATTTTCTTTTTTCACTCTAAAATTCTGGGAATACTCTTTGTCAATCCTTTTTCACTCTGAGACTTAGTCCTCAAAGTCATTGACTCTTGAGTTGTGAAAAGGCTGAAAAAGTGTATTTCTTGAAGCTTCTCTAATATTTTTTTCAGAAAATCTCTTAATCCTCTGGTTAATAGAATTATCCGGTGAATAAATCTTGAAACACCATGGAAAATTCTAAACCAATTGTTATTCCAGTCATCTTGAAGGGTGTCAACTATTTGCTGTGGTCAAGAATGATAAGAACAGCTCTATGTGGTCGTGGGCTTTGGAGCCATGTCTTGAAAGGACAAGATCCAAAAGATGGAGAAGAAGCCATCGGTAATTATGAAGATAAGTGGTTCCAAGAGGACAAAATGGTGCTCGGAATCATCCAGAACTCTCTTGAAGCATCCATCCTTGAAGCCTACTCCTACTGTGAAAATGCAAAGGAATTGTGGGATACTCTTCAAACCGTGTATGGGAATACTTCAAACTTGAGCAGAATCTATGAAGTCAAGAAGGCTATCAATGATCTAAGCCAAGAAGATTTGGAGTTTACAAAGCACTTTGGCAAATTCAGATCATTGTGGGCTGAACTAGAAATGTTAAGGCCAAGCACGATTGATCCTTTGGTGTTAAATGAGAGGCGCGAACAAGACAAGGTCTTTGGTCTGCTATTGACCTTAAATCCAATTTACAAGGATCTCATTAAGCACCTCCTTAGGGCAGACAATCTCCCCAGCCTAGATGAAGTGTGCTCCAAGATACAAAAGGAGCAAGGATCTCATGGTCTATTTGGGGGAAAGGGCGAGCTGGCTATGGCTAACAAAGTAGAGCTGGGTGATGCCAACAAAGGATTTTACAAACCGTTGGGATCAAACCAGAACAAGAAAGTGGGATCAAATGCAATCTGTGAGCATTGCAAGAAAGAGGGGCACACAAAGGAAAAATGCTGGAAGCTCCATCCTCATCTAAAACCAAGCTGGTGGAAGGAACCAAGAGCTAATGTCTCCCAAGAAGTGGCTGGGAATCAGGCTGGGACATCCAAGAGGGCTGAAGAAGGAGACATGAGAGTTTTGGTGCCATATCAACAAGAATCTGAATTTGTGAGGAAATCAGATTTGGAAGCTCTCATCAAAGCCTTGAAAGAGGCTGGTAGGTCTGGTATGGTTTCTGGAAACTCTCTTCATGCTCAAAACATTTCAAAGCCTTTGATTGTAGATTCTGGTGCATCACATCATATGATAAGTGATGCACATCTAATGAATAACATAAAACCGGCTGTAGGTAATGTCATTATAGCAAATGGAGATAGTATTCCTATTGATGGAGTAGGAAATCTTAGGTTATTTGGAAAAGATTCAAACGCTTTCTACATGCCTAAGTTTACTTCAAATTTGTTATCCGTAAAGAAAGTTACATCTGATTTGAATTGTTATGCTATATTTGGTCCTAATGATGTACACTTTCAGGATATTAAGACCATGAATCTACTCGGAAAAGGAGTAGCAAAGGAGGAGCTGTATGTTCTTGAAAATAACAAGCTGGACTCCAATTTATTTTGTAGTTTTAGTCTGAATATTTCTAATGTTAGTAGTTCAATTTGGCATGCAAGGCTAGGTCATCCGCACTCTAGAGCATTAGAACTATTGTTGCCTACGATTTCTTTCAAAAATGATGAATGTGAAGCTTGTATACATGGCAAACATTGTAAATCTGTGTTTTCCAAGTCTCCAACTATCTATGAAAAGTGTTTTGATTTAATTCATTATGATGTTTGGCCATCACCATGTGAATCTAGAGAACATCATAAATACTTTGTCACCTTCATAGATGAAAAATCAAAATATACATGGCTAACACTTCTTCCATCCAAAGATAGAGTTCTAGAAGCATTTAGAAATTTTCAAGCATATGTGACTAACCATTATAATGCCAAGATTAAAATTTTTAGATCAGATAATGGTGGAGAGTACACAAGCCATGCCTTCAAACAACACTTAGCAAACCATGGGATAGTCCATCAAACCAGCTGCCCATACACTCCTCAGCAAAATGGAGTTGCTGAAAGAAAGAATAGGCACTTAATGGAAGTGGCCCGGTCTATGATGTTCCACACAAGTGTTCCCAAGAGATTTTGGGGAGATGCTGTGGTTTCACCATGCTATTTGCTCAACCGAATGCCAACAAAAATTTTGGATGATCACTCTCCATTTGAGGTATTAAACAACTCTAAACCCGCCATTAACCACTTACGTGTGTTTGGGTGTGTTTGTTTTGTATTAATCCCAGGAGAACAAAGAAACAAGTTGGAAGCTAAAAGTGTGAAGAGCATGTTCATTGGATACTCCACAACACAAAAAGGTTACAAATGCTTTGTTCCGGAAACAAGGAAGATTCTAGTCTCAAGGGACGTGAAGTTTGTTGAAACGAAAGGGTTCTATGATGAGAAGAACTGGAAAGAATTGGAGAATCTATCATCCTCATCATCAGACCGAGCTAGCAATTTGAGAAAAATCTTGGAGAACCTTGGATTACATCAGCCAGAAGCTAGTACAAGTACATCTCAATCAAATGAAGAAACTATACCCTTTGATCCTGAGGGAGGCAATAAACAAGAGGATCCAGTAGTGGCTCAACAAGACTCAACAATTCATGATCAAAATGAATCAGAAGTTCGCAATGAAGCGGTTCATGATCAAAGTGAAGGGAGTCCGGAAAGTCAAGAAAAAGCTCAAACCTCAGATTCTGACTTTGAAGGGCCAGAACCTCAAGTTCAAGATCAAGAAGAGGGTTTAAGGAGAAGTACAAGACAAAGGTTTGGACCAGAACATTGGAAGCAAACCCGAGTGTACTACAACAACAAGGCAGTTGCTCATCCCATTCAAGCTGTTTGCACTCTAGCTCATTTTCCATTGGAACATCAAGCCTACATGGGCAAGTTAGATGAAGCTGAGATTCCAACAACCTATGAAGAAGCCAAGGAGCTTAAAGTATGGAGAGATGCTATTGGTGAAGAAAAGAAAGCTATGGAAATCAACCACACTTGGGATGAAGCTGAACTGCCAAAAGGGAAGAAGGCCGTAAGCTCTAGATGGATCTTCACTATCAAGTATAGAAGTGATGGAGAAATAGAGCGTTACAAGGCTAGGCTGGTGGCTAGAGGATTTACTCAAACCTATGGAGAGGACTACCTTGACACATTTGCACCTGTGGCAAAACTTCATACGGTAAGAGTTATTTTATCCTTAGCTACTAACTTGGAATGGGATCTTTGGCAGATGGACGTCAAGAATGCATTCTTGCAAGGGGAACTAGAGGATGAAGTCTACATGACTCCACCACCAGGCTTGGAGGACTCAATTGCACCAGGAAAGGTGTTGAGACTCAAGAAAGCAATCTATGGACTGAAGCAATCTCCTCGAGCATGGTACCACAAGTTGAGTACAACACTCAAGAGTAAAGGCTTCAAGAAGTCCGAGGCAGATCATACACTTTTCACCTTGCAAAGCCAAGAAGGTATTGTAGTCATTCTCATTTATGTGGATGATATTATCATCTCTGGGAATGACAAGGTAGGTATTAAAGATACAAAAGCATATTTAAAATCTGGGTTTGATATTAAAGATCTTGGAGAGTTGAAATATTTTCTAGGGATTGAAGTCTATAGGTCCAATGAAGGACTCTTCTTATCCCAAAGGAAGTACACTCTTGATCTATTGGCTGGGGCAGGAAAGCTAGGAGCCAAACCAGCAAAGACTCCCTTAGAAGAAGGATACAAAGTCATACGAGAGGGGGAGCTTGAAGATAAACCTTTTGAAGATGTCAAGCAATATCGGAGAATGGTTGGTAAGTTGATTTATCTTACCATAACTCGTCCTGATTTGTGTTTTGCTGTGAACCAGGTGAGTCAACATATGCAAGCTCCAAAAGTGCACCATTGGAGCATGGTGGATCGGATTCTCAAATATCTCAAAGGAGCTCCAGGTCAAGGCATTTGGATGGGTTGTAACAAAAGCACAGAAATTGTGGGTTATTGTGATGCTGACTGGGCTGGAGACAAAACGGATAGAAGATCCACCACTGGGTATTGCACATTCATTGGAGGTAACCTGGTCACTTGGAAGAGCAAGAAACAAAAGGTTGTGTCATGTTCAAGTGCTGAAGCTGAGTATAGAGCAATGAGGAAGCTCACAAATGAGCTAACATGGCTGAAAGCTCTTCTCAAGGATTTGGGCATTGAATCACCAGATCCAATCACAATGCATTGTGACAACCAAGCTGCTATTCACATTGCGTCCAACTCAGTGTTCCATGAGAGGACAAAACATATTGAAGTGGATTATCACAAGGTACGAGAGATGGTGGAGAAAAGGGTCATTCTTCCATGTTTTACAAGGAGTTCAGAATAATTGGCAGACATTTTTACCAAGGCAGCGAGTTTAAAAGTGAGTGAGTTCATCCATTCAAAGCTTGGACTCATAGATATGTCTCGACCATGATTTCCTTAGCCATGGAGTCCACACTCTTTTTCCCTTAGTATGGTTTTGTCCCATGAGGTTTTCCATACTGAGGTTTTTAATGAGGTGGGTCATCATGGTTCCAAGCTTAACCTTTGGTTTCTCTACGGTTAAGCTTGAGGGGGAGTGTTGAATAATGAGAGAATACATTAGCTTAAGACCCAATGAAGAGAAGAGGCCTTATTCTGTTGAATAATGAGAGAATACATTAGCTTAAGACCCAATGAAGAGAAGAGGCCTTATTCAACATATGCAAGTCCATTAAGAAGTCTTCTAGAAGGGTGAAGACTTTGGGTGCACAAGTGGGTGTCTCGGGAAGTGTGAAAAGGAAGGAGATGTGTTTGAATTTCAAATAAGAGATTGGAGGGAAATTTAATGTTGTAAAACCCTTATACACCTTCTATTTTCGTGGCTCCCCTCTATATATACATGTTGTACACCCTTTGTAACACTTAATCAATTCTAATGGAAACTTCTCTTTATCTCTCATTCTATCGTTTCTCTTTCAAGCACTCTCAAACTCTCTAATCTTCTATTCCGCAAATTCAACATGGTATCAGAGCAAGGTTATTAACTAAATCAAGCTCTTGTTATCCCATTTTCAAATCTCTTCTTTTAAAATTCTGGGAATACTCTTTGTCAATCCTTTTTCACTCTGAGACTTAGTCCTCAAAGTCATTGACTCTTGAGTTGTGAAAAGGCTGAAAAAGTGTATTTCTTGAAGCTTCTCTAAAATTTTCTTTTTTCACTCTAAAATTCTGGGAATACTCTTTGTCAATCCTTTTTCACTCTGAGACTTAGTCCTCAAAGTCATTGACTCTTGAGTTGTGAAAAGGCTGAAAAAGTGTATTTCTTGAAGCTTCTCTAATATTTTTTTCAGAAAATCTCTTAATCCTCTGGTTAATAGAATTATCCGGTGAATAAATCTTGAAACACCATGGAAAATTCTAAACCAATTGTTATTCCAGTCATCTTGAAGGGTGTCAACTATTTGCTGTGGTCAAGAATGATAAGAACAGCTCTATGTGGTCGTGGGCTTTGGAGCCATGTCTTGAAAGGACAAGATCCAAAAGATGGAGAAGAAGCCATCGGTAATTATGAAGATAAGTGGTTCCAAGAGGACAAAATGGTGCTCGGAATCATCCAGAACTCTCTTGAAGCATCCATCCTTGAAGCCTACTCCTACTGTGAAAATGCAAAGGAATTGTGGGATACTCTTCAAACCGTGTATGGGAATACTTCAAACTTGAGCAGAATCTATGAAGTCAAGAAGGCTATCAATGATCTAAGCCAAGAAGATTTGGAGTTTACAAAGCACTTTGGCAAATTCAGATCATTGTGGGCTGAACTAGAAATGTTAAGGCCAAGCACGATTGATCCTTTGGTGTTAAATGAGAGGCGCGAACAAGACAAGGTCTTTGGTCTGCTATTGACCTTAAATCCAATTTACAAGGATCTCATTAAGCACCTCCTTAGGGCAGACAATCTCCCCAGCCTAGATGAAGTGTGCTCCAAGATACAAAAGGAGCAAGGATCTCATGGTCTATTTGGGGGAAAGGGCGAGCTGGCTATGGCTAACAAAGTAGAGCTGGGTGATGCCAACAAAGGATTTTACAAACCGTTGGGATCAAACCAGAACAAGAAAGTGGGATCAAATGCAATCTGTGAGCATTGCAAGAAAAAGGGGCACACAAAGGAAAAATGCTGGAAGCTCCATCCTCATCTAAAACCAAGCTGGTGGAAGGAACCAAGAGCTAATGTCTCCCAAGAAGTGGCTGGGAATCAGGCTGGGACATCCAAGAGGGCTGAAGAAGGAGACATGAGAGTTTTGGTGCCATATCAACAAGAATCTGAATTTGTGAGGAAATCAGATTTGGAAGCTCTCATCAAAGCCTTGAAAGAGGCTGGTAGGTCTGGTATGGTTTCTGGAAACTCTCTTCATGCTCAAAACATTTCAAAGCCTTTGATTGTAGATTCTGGTGCATCACATCATATGATAAGTGATGCACATCTAATGAATAACATAAAACCGGCTGTAGGTAATGTCATTATAGCAAATGGAGATAGTATTCCTATTGATGGAGTAGGAAATCTTAGGTTATTTGGAAAAGATTCAAACGCTTTCTACATGCCTAAGTTTACTTCAAATTTGTTATCCGTAAAGAAAGTTACATCTGATTTGAATTGTTATGCTATATTTGGTCCTAATGATGTACACTTTCAGGATATTAAGACCATGAATCTACTCGGAAAAGGAGTAGCAAAGGAGGAGCTGTATGTTCTTGAAAATAACAAGCTGGACTCCAATTTATTTTGTAGTTTTAGTCTGAATATTTCTAATGTTAGTAGTTCAATTTGGCATGCAAGGCTAGGTCATCCGCACTCTAGAGCATTAGAACTATTGTTGCCTAGGATTTCTTTCAAAAATGATGAATGTGAAGCTTGTATACATGGCAAACATTGTAAATCTGTGTTTTCCAAGTCTCCAACTATCTATGAAAAGTGTTTTGATTTAATTCATTATGATGTTTGGCCCTCACCATGTGAATCTAGAGAACATCATAAATACTTTGTCACCTTCATAGATGAAAAATCAAAATATACATGGCTAACACTTCTTCCATCCAAAGATAGAGTTCTAGAAGCATTTAGAAATTTTCAAGCATATGTGACTAACCATTATAATGCCAAGATTAAAATTTTTAGATCAGATAATGGTGGAGAGTACACAAGCCATGCCTTCAAACAACACTTAGCAAACCATGGGATAGTCCATCAAACCAGCTGCCCATACACTCCTCAGCAAAATGGAGTTGCTGAAAGAAAGAATAGGCACTTAATGGAAGTGGCCCGGTCTATGATGTTCCACACAAGTGTTCCCAAGAGATTTTGGGGAGATGCTGTGGTTTCAGCATGCTATTTGATCAACCGAATGCCAACAAAAATTTTGGATGATCACTCTCCATTTGAGGTATTAAACAACTCTAAACCCGCCATTAACCACTTACGTGTGTTTGGGTGTGTTTGTTTTGTATTAATCCCAGGAGAACAAAGAAACAAGTTGGAAGCTAAAAGTGTGAAGAGCATGTTCATTGGATACTCCACAACACAAAAAGGTTACAAATGCTTTGTTCCGGAAACAAGGAAGATTCTAGTCTCAAGGGACGTGAAGTTTGTTGAAACGAAAGGGTTCTATGATGAGAAGAACTGGAAAGAATTGGAGAATCTATCATCCTCATCATCAGACCGAGCTAGCAATTTGAGAAAAATCTTGGAGAACCTTGGATTACATCAGCCAGAAGCTAGTACAAGTACATCTCAATCAAATGAAGAAACTATACCCTTTGATCCTGAGGGAGGCAATAAACAAGAGGATCCAGTAGTGGCTCAACAAGACTCAACAATTCATGATCAAAATGAATCAGAAGTTCGCAATGAAGCGGTTCATGATCAAAGTGAAGGGAGTCCGGAAAGTCAAGAAAAAGCTCAAACCTCAGATTCTGACTTTGAAGGGCCAGAACCTCAAGTTCAAGATCAAGAAGAGGGTTTAAGGAGAAGTACAAGACAAAGGTTTGGACCAGAACATTGGAAGCAAACCCGAGTGTACTACAACAACAAGGCAGTTGCTCATCCCATTCAAGCTGTTTGCACTCTAGCTCATTTTCCATTGGAACATCAAGCCTACATGGGCAAGTTGGATGAAGCTGAGATTCCAACAACCTATGAAGAAGCCAAAGAGCTTAAAGTATGGAGAGATGCTATTGGTGAAGAAAAGAAAGCTATGGAAATCAACCACACTTGGGATGAAGCTGAACTGCCAAAAGGGAAGAAGGCCGTAAGCTCTAGATGGATCTTCACTATCAAGTATAGAAGTGATGGAGAAATAGAGTGTTACAAGGCTAGGCTGGTGGCTAGAGGATTTACTCAAACCTATGGAGAGGACTACCTTGACACATTTGCACCTGTGGCAAAACTTCATACGGTAAGAGTTATTTTATCCTTAGCTACTAACTTGGAATGGGATCTTTGGCAGATGGACGTCAAGAATGCATTCTTGCAAGGGGAACTAGAGGATGAAGTCTACATGACTCCACCACCAGGCTTGGAGGACTCAATTGCACCAGGAAAGGTGTTGAGACTCAAGAAAGCAATCTATGGACTGAAGCAATCTCCTCGAGCATGGTACCACAAGTTGAGTACAACACTCAAGAGTAAAGGCTTCAAGAAGTCCGAGGCAGATCATACACTTTTCACCTTGCAAAGCCAAGAAGGTATTGTAGTCATTCTCATTTATGTGGATGATATTATCATCTCTGGGAATGACAAGGTAGGTATTAAAGATACAAAAGCATATTTAAAATCTGGGTTTGATATTAAAGATCTTGGAGAGTTGAAATATTTTCTAGGGATTGAAGTCTATAGGTCCAATGAAGGACTCTTCTTATCCCAAAGGAAGTACACTCTTGATCTATTGGCTGGGGCAGGAAAGCTAGGAGCCAAACCAGCAAAGACTCCCTTAGAAGAAGGATACAAAGTCATACGAGAGGGGGAGCTTGAAGATAAACCTTTTGAAGATGTCAAGCAATATCGGAGAATGGTTGGTAAGTTGATTTATCTTACCATAACTCGTCCTGATTTGTGTTTTGCTGTGAACCAGGTGAGTCAACATATGCAAGCTCCAAAAGTGCACCATTGGAGCATGGTGGATCGGATTCTCAAATATCTCAAAGGAGCTCCAGGTCAAGGCATTTGGATGGGTTGTAACAAAAGCACAGAAATTGTGGGTTATTGTGATGCTGACTGGGCTGGAGACAAAACGGATAGAAGATCCACCACTGGGTATTGCACATTCATTGGAGGTAACCTGGTCACTTGGAAGAGCAAGAAACAAAAGGTTGTGTCATGTTCAAGTGCTGAAGCTGAGTATAGAGCAATGAGGAAGCTCACAAATGAGCTAACATGGCTGAAAGCTCTTCTCAAGGATTTGGGCATTGAATCACCAGATCCAATCACAATGCATTGTGACAACCAAGCTGCTATTCACATTGCGTCCAACTCAGTGTTCCATGAGAGGACAAAACATATTGAAGTGGATTATCACAAGGTACGAGAGATGGTGGAGAAAAGGGTCATTCTTCCATGTTTTACAAGGAGTTCAGAACAATTGGCAGACATTTTTACCAAGGCAGCGAGTTTAAAAGTGTGTGAGTTCATCCATTCAAAGCTTGGACTCATAGATATATCTCGACCATGATTTCCTTAACCATGGAGTCCACACTCTTTTTCCCTCAGTATGGTTTTGTCCCATGAGGTTTTCCATACTAAGGTTTTTAATGAGGTGGGTCATCATGGTTCCAAGCTTAACCTTTGGTTTCTCTACGGTTAAGCTTGAGGGAGAGTGTTGAATAATGAGAGAATACATTACGTTAAGACCCAAAGAAGAGAAGAGGCCTTATTCAACATATGCAAGCCCATTAAGAAGTCTTCTAGAAGGGTGAAGACTTTGGGTGCACAAGTGGGTGTCTCGGGAAGTGTGAAAAGGAAGGAGATGTGTTTGAATTTCAAATAAGAGATTGGAGGGAAATTGAATGTTGTGAAACCCTTCTTCACCTCCTAATTTCGTGGCTATCCTCTATATATACATGTTGTACACCCTTTGTAACACTTACACAATTCTAATGGAAACTTCTCTTTATCTCTCATTCTATTGTTTCTCTTTCAAGCACTCTCAAAATCTCTAATCTTCTATTCCACAAATTCAACATTCTCCACCTAGCCATACAAGTGGATCAACAAGTGAAGAAAACATAGTTCCATGAACCTGACCCGAGTCCAAGGCACCCCCACTTGGTCCCCTAGTGCATCTCCATTCAAAAACAACACTCGGCCACAAGACAAGAACAAGGCTACCATTGTAGAGTCCCGCTTCAAGCCTAGACCTGCCGAGGCAAAAAAGGAAAGGTAATTTGAGCCGAGAGGGGAGGATAGTGTAACTAAAATCGAGACATTATATGCTACAAGTGCCAAGGTCACGGCCGTTACGCGAGAGAGTGCCCAAATCATCAGGGTCACAAAATCCGGTGATTACGAGTCTCAAGATGAAGAATCCCCACAAGAAGAAGACGAGGACACTATGGAAGAAGAACTTGAGTATGCAGATGAAGGGGAGCTCTTGGTTATTTGGAGGCTCCTAAGTTCAAATCAAGCCCCGGAAGACACCACCCAACGAGAAAACATCTTCCACATGCAGTGTACGGTAAGTGGGTAGGTAAGTGTGTTGAAGAGAATGAGAAGATAGCGTGTGTGGGAAGGCTAGACAAACGTAAAAGAGAAGAGGAAACTAGCTGTTGGAAAGGAATTGGAGGCAAGGAATTTCGGTTGAAACAAGACCAGGTCTGAAAGTCAAAGGCTTGAGATGAACCGTGCTAAGAACCAGTGGACAGTTGCCAGCCCCTAACACTCAGCCTAAAGGAGGAAACTTGGAAGTTCCTCCCAAGCATGTTTTGCCATTTTAGGCTAAGTGGAGATTAGTAATTTACCTTGTGGATATTTTATTGTATTGGCTGAATCTCTCTCTCATTTAGCTCGCCTATATCTTGTAAATGACTTAGAATAGATAAAATCAAGAGATTAAAAATAAAACAACTCTTCTTGTTTTTCTCTCTCACTTACCTTATCATTCTCGAATTCCTCTTAATTATCGATTATACTCTCTAAAATCTATAATGTGGTCTTATTATCAATGGGGGATCATGCACCAATGTGGCTAGCTCTACCATTGTAGACAAGCTCAAATTGACCCCATCTCAACACCCTAAGCCTTATAAGCTTAAGTGGTTGAATGATAAGACCGTCCTTAGTGTTAATAAGCAAGTGATAATTTCATTTAGTATAGGTTCTTACCAAGACCAAGTCTTGCGTGATGTAGTGCATATGCAAGTGAGTCACCTCCTTTTGGGGCGTCTACGGAAGTTTGACAAGGGCACTACACATTGTGGTAAGACTAATCACTACTCATTTATGCATAACAACAAAAAGATTAGTCTAGCGCCTCTTACACTGATTCAAGTCAATGAAATGCAAGTAAAGTTGTCTAGGGATGCTAGTTCTAAGTCTAACTTTTTGACCAATCCTAGTCTTGTTAGGAAATCGCTTAGCAATAATGATTGTTGTGTTTTGCTAATGGTTTTTAAAGAATCCTTGAGCATGGGTACCTTGGACGAGTCACTACCCGAAGAAGTCAAGAAGCTTTTGGATCAGTTCCAAGACGTTTTCCTCAAAGAGAGAGAGCACTAAATTGATCTCATCCTTGGCGCTCAACTCCCCTATAGGCTAGCCCACCGACCCCGAAGATTCTAAGGAGTTGGAGTGGCAAGTAAGTGACTTGATGAGCAAGGGATACGTCCGAGATAGTCTTAGCCCTTGTGTGGTTCCGGTCTTGTTAGTCCCAAAGAAGGATGACTCTTGGAGGATGTGCATAGACTATCGGGCCATCAACAACATCACAATCAAGTCTCGGCATCCAAACCCAAGGTTAGATGACATGCTAGACAAGCTAGGCGGTTGAACCCTCTTCTCCAAGATTGACTTGAAAAGCGGCTATCATCAAGTGAGAATGTAGGAGGGAGATGAATGGAAGACCGCATTCAAAACCAAACAAGGTTTGTACGAATAGTTGGTAATGCCATTCGGTCTTTCTAATGCCCCGAGTACATTTATGATATTGATGAACCATGTTTTGCGATCCTTTATCAACAAATTTGTGGTAGTATACTTTGATGATATTCTCATTTATAGCCAAAATTTGATTGATCATGTTCATCACTTAGGACTTGTCTTGGAAACCCTTAGAAAGGAAGGCTTATATGTTAATCTCGCTAAATGCATATTTTGTGCTACTGAGTTGGTTTTCCTAGGTTTTGTTGTTAGCTCGCAGGGTTTGAAAGTAGATAACGAGAAGATCAAAGCAATTGAGGAATGGCCAACACTGACAAGCAGTAGTCAAGTTAGAAGCTTTCACAGCTTGGGTAGCTTCTACCGCCGATTTTTCAAAGACTTCAGCACGGTGGCTGCACCTCTCACCTTGGTAATAAGGAAGAATGTGGGTTTTAGTTACGGTAAACCACAAGAAGAAGCCTTTCACGAGTTGAAACACCGGCTTACTCATGCTCCATTGTTAGTGCTTCCGGACTTCTCCAAGACTTTTGAGATCGAGTGTGATGCCTTCTGGGTAGGGATATGGGCTGTGTTGACTCAAGGAGGAAAGTCCGTGGCATATTTTAGCGAGAAGCTTAGTGGATCGACACTTAACTACCCCACTTACGATAAAGAGTTGTATGCTCTAGTGAGAGCCATGGAGACTTGGCAACATTACCTCTTGGCCAAGGAATGTGTCATCCACACCGACTACGAGACCTTGAAGCACTTGAGAGGACATAAAATCTTAAGAAAAGACACGCCAAATAATTTGGAGTTCATATAAGCCTTTCCTTATGTCATAAAGTAAAAGAAAGGGAAAGACAATTATGTGGCGAATGCTTTGTCTAAACGGTATGTTTTGATATCAACCATGGAGGCCAAGGTTCTAGGTTTCGAGAGTATCAAAGGAAGCTATGAGACTGATCCAGAACTAGGGGAATGCTATCAAGGAAGAGGAAAAGGATTGTATCACAAGTTCTATACGCATGATGGGTTTCTCTTTAAACGCAAGCGGCTATGTATTCCCAAGGGATCGATTAGAGAGTTACTTATGCAAGAAGCACATGGAGGGAGATTGATGGGTCACTTTGGAAACAAGAAGACTTTGGATATGCTTAGGGAACACTTCTATTGGCCAAATATGCGGTGTGAGGTTGAGCGGTTTTGTGAGAAGTGTTTGGTTTGCAAGAAGGCAAATTCAAGGGTACATTGGTATGGTATATATCTCCCATTGTTCATCCCTGTTGAGAATATGGATGTGAAGGTGTGTGAACATGAAATAAAGTGCCAATGAGTAGTTAAGATCAACTAAACGAGACCAGACAAGAAGTAGAGAAGGAACTAGAGTTGTTAGAAGCAGACAAGTATTTTTCTCTTTCAGCACAAGTGGAGCAAGTTGCAAAGAGGAGTAGGTAGGAGCAGTTGGGAGAAGTATGGCTCGCCTATAGTTGTGTAGAGGTGTTGGTGAGATATTTTTCTCTCTATAATACTTGTAAAGCGTGCATATATGTGAGTTAGATTGTAAGAAGAAATAACACACGAAATTATAAACTTCTATTCATCATCTTCATCACTCCTATCTTCTAATCTTTCTCCCTTAGAATCACCTTCATATCCTCTAAAATCTACATGGTATCAGAGCACTTAAGGTCCTAAACAAGATCTTAAACTCGTTCATATCTCTCAAACATTTCAAATCACTCTGTTTTTTTTCTGTTTCGTGTGTACTATTCACCAAAAATTTCAAGTCATGGAAAGCTCCAAGAATATGGTTCTACCAGTTATTCTCAAGGGGAATAACTATATTTTGTGGTCAAGGACCACAAAGACAGTCCTAAGAGGAAGAGGGCTGTGGGAGTATGTTGATAGCTTGGTGGGAAATGCTGAAGAAGGAAGGGCTGAAGAGGGCAGTATGATGGAGAGGAAGCGGGAGCAAGAAGATGCTCAAGTCTTGGCTGCACTTCAAAGCTCCCTTGAGCCATCTATTCTGGCGGCCTATTCATACTGTGAGAACTCCAAGGAGCTGTGGGAGACGCTCAAGGGAGTTTATGGAGACATCTCAAACATTTCAAGGATCTTTGAGGTGAAGAAGGCATTGAATGACCTTCAGCAGAATGGGAAGGCGTTCAAGGACTTCTTTGGGGAGTTTAGAGGGTTGTGGGCAGAGCTGGAAATGCTTAGACCTACAACAAACGACCCAAAGGAGTTGAATGAGAGGAGAGAGCAAGATCAAGTGTTTGGTCTCTTACTCACACTTGATGACTCTTACAAGGGACTCATTCAGCATATCCTTCGATTTGACAAGCTTCCAACATTAAATGAAGTGTGTCAACAAATTCAGAAAGAGGAAGGTGCTAGAGGGTTGTTTAAACCCGTTAGTGAGATGGCGCATGTGGTGCAAAGAAGTTTTGGGCATGGAGAAAGGAGAGCTGTTGAGTGTAGCCATTGTAGGATGAAAGGGCACACTAAGGAGAAGTGCTGGACACTTTACCCGCACTTGAAACCAGCCCGGCTAAGAGGAAATGGCCAGGGAAGCAGTCAAGGCTCTAGGAACTTTGCGGGTGTAACTAGCATGGAAGGAGACCAATTGGTGAGGAAGAGCGATTTGGAGGGCCTCATCAAGAGTATCTCAAATCTTGAATAAAAAGGATAAAGAGTTGAAAGCGCTTGCGGTCAGTTCGGTTGGATCAAGCCCTTTATGGCATTCTCGCCTTGGTCACCCAAGTCACAAGGTGCTCAGCATGGTCTTGCCCAACCATTCAGTACCCAAGGAGGCGTGTGAAGCATGTATTTTGGGGAAGCGTTGTAGGAAAGTGTTTCCAGAATCTACTACTATGTATAAGAAGTCTTTTGAGTTAATACACTCTGATGTATGGTCTGCTCCGTGTACTTCAAGAGATCAATATAAGTACTTTGTTTCCTTCATCGATCAAAAATCAAAGTATACATGGGTAACATTGATGCGCTCTAAGGATCAAGTGCTTGAATCATTTCAGAACTTCTATAACTATGTGCTCAATCAGTATGATACCAAGATTAAGATACTAAGAAGTGATAATGGCGGAGAATACATGAGCATACAGTTTAGGGAGTTTGTGAATGAGAAAGGGATAGTACATCAGACAACTTGCGCCTATACACCTCAACAAAATGGGATAGCAGAGAGGAAGAATAGACATTTGTTAGAAGTGGCTAGGAGCATGATGTTTGATAGGGGAGTTCCTAAGAATCTGTGGGGAGATGCAGTGATGGCGGCAGCTTACTTAATCAACCGCATACCCACTGAAAGCTTGAGTTACAAGTCACCATTTGAAGTTTTGAATGGTGTGAAGCCGAGTATCAGTCACTTGAGAGTCTTTGGGTGTAGATGCTATGTCCTTGTTCCAGAGGCACAAAGAAATAAGTTAGAGCCAAAGAGTATTAAGTGTGTGTTTGTGGGATACTCAAGTACTCAAAAAGGATACAAATGTCTTAACCCGGAGACTAATAGAATGTATGTGTCAAGGGAGGTGCAATTTGAGGAAGAGTATGGTTACTTCGAAAAAAAGAAATGGGAAGACTTAGATGAGATTATGGACTCAAATGCAGATAGAGATCAAGTTCTAAGAAGCATTTGGGAAAGCATAGATGTCCGGGAGAGTGATGATAATGAGCAGAGGGGTGAAGAAGAAGTAGAAGAAAGTGAGCAGCTTCCGATAGTTCTGGATACTTTACCATTAGACTCAGAACTGGTAAAAGAAGAGGAGAGTACAAGAGGTGAGGGGGAGATAGAATCTGAAGAAGTGGAAGAAGTGCAAGCTCCTCAATTAAGAAGAAGCCAAAGGATAAGACACGGACCTGAAAATTGGAAAAATACTAGAGTGTATTACAATGGGATGGCTATGGCTTATCAAGATCACATGGGAACTGATGTTGTGCTTGGGACAAGAGAGGGATGTACTGGGCGTACGGCAGGCTTAGATCCTGATCCTATAGGCGACAGCGTCTCCTTCTTGTCCCTTAAGCATAACACCGCACAAGAAGAGAAGATAGCCATAAGATATCCTATTGAAGAATACTACTCGGTTTCTAATACTCCAGCTGATCATCAGGCATTTCTGAGCACTATTGATAGAAAAGTACCTAATTCTTATGAGGAAGCAAGCATGGACAAGTTATGGGTTGATGCCATGAGGGAAGAGATTGCATCTATGTTGAGAAATAATACTTGGGACTTGACAAAATTGCCTAGTGGGAAGAAACTTGTGGGATGTAGATGGGTGTATACTATCAAATACAAGAGCAATGGTGAAATTGAGAGGTATAAAGCTAGACTAGTGGCAAAAGGATATACACAAGTATATGGAGAAGATTATACTGAAACTTTTGCTCCAGTAGCGAAGTTGCACTCGGTGAGGGTTCTACTATCCATTGCCATTAATCTGTCATGGAATTTGTGGCAAATGGATGTGAGAAACGCTTTCTTACAAGGGGATTTAGAAGAAGAAGTGTTTATGGAACTTCCAGAAGGTTATGGAGCAAGTTCAGATCAAGTGTGTAGATTAAAGAAGGCTATATACGGCTTGAAACAATCTCCTAGAGCTTGGTACCAACGGTTAAGCCGGTGCCTGTTGGAGAAAGGGTTTGTAAAATCTGAAGCGGATCACTCTCTCTTTACCAAAAGGAGCAAAAATGGGATAGTTGTGGTGCTTATCTACGTGGATGACATTATTGTTACGGGAAGTGATTGTGAGGAGATGAAACGGACTAAGGAGGATCTAAACTCTACGTTTGATATAAAAGACCTAGGAGAGCTCAAATACTTCCTAGGAATTGAGATGAGCAGAGAGGAAAAGGGAATGTTTATATCGCAAAGGAAGTATGTGATCGACTTACTAAAAGAAACTGGGAAGCTTGGGTGTAAACCTGCTAAGACTCCTATTGAAGAAGGTTACCAAGAAGAGAGCAATGTGGAGATATGGTCTGACATCAAGCAGTACCAAAGGTTAGTTGGTAAACTAATCTATTTGACCATAACAAGGCCAGATATTTGTTTTGCGGTGAATAAAGTAAGTCAACACATGCAAGCGCCAACAACACACCATTGGGGAATGATTGAAAGGATCTTGAGATATCTAAAAGGGAACCCAGGAAGAGGTATTTGGCTAGAGTGTCATGGAAGAGCAGATGTAGAAGCGTTTTGTGATGCGGATTGGGCTGGGGATAGACAAGATAGGAAGTCTACGACCGGTTATTGTACATTCGTAGGCGGGAATCTTGTCACCTGGAGAAGCAAAAAACAAAAGGTAATCTCTCTATCTAGTGCTGAAGCTGAGTATAGAGCAATGAGAGAAGCCACAAAAGAAATGATATGGCTGAAGGCGCTTCTACATGACTTGGGAGTTCAAGAAGACAAGCCAATGACATTGTATTGTGATAACCAAGCGGCAATACATATAGCTTCAAACCCGGTGTTTCATGAAAGGACAAAACACATTGAGGTGGATTGTCATTTCATCCGAGACAAAATTCAGGAGGGAGTTGTGGTTCCCAAGTTTGTGAAGAGTAGAGAACAAATGGCGGATATATTTACCAAGCCTACTTCTTCACGCATATGTGAATACATCCATGGCAAGATTGGCTTAAAAAACCCCTACCAGCCTATCTTGAGGGGGAGTGTTGAGAATATGGATGTGAAGGTGTGTGAACATGAAATAAAGTGCCAATGAGTAGTTAAGATCAACTAAACGAGACCAGACAAGAAATAGAGAAGGAACTAGAGTTGTTTGAAGCAGACAAGTATTTTTCTCTTTCAGCACAAGTGGAGCAAGTTGCAAAGAGGAGTAGGTAGGAGCAGTTGGGAGAAGTATGGCTCGCCTATAGTTGTGTAGAGGTGTTGGTGAGATATTTTTCTCTCTATAATACTTGTAAAGCGTGCATATATGTGAGTTAGATTGTAAGAAGAAATAACACACGAAATTATAAACTTCTATTCATCATCTTCATCACTCCTATCTTCTAATCTTTCTCCCTTAGAATCACCTTCATATCCTCTAAAATCTACAATCCCTACTTCACCTTTGGGTTGATCTCTCGATGGATTTCATTTTAGGGCTACCAAGAGTACAACAGAAGGATTCTATATTTGTGGTAGTCGACCGTTTCTCCAAGATGGCACATTTCATCCCATGCTCAAAGACAAACGATGCTACCACAGCTAACTTGTTCTTTAAGGAAGTAGTCAAATTACATGGTATCCCAAGGACCATTGTATCGGACCGAGACTCGAAGTTCCTAACTCATTTTTGGAGGACCTTTGCCTCGTTAAAACCGCATCGAGAAAACCCATTGGGACAAAACTAAATAAGAGAAAAAGAGTACAAAAGAACACTCTGCCCATGTTAACTTACTTAGCTTGTATCAATACCATAGATGTTTAATTAGCCGTGTTGTTGAGATGTTGGCTCCATATGTTTTGGAGAAGTCCTCTGATGGTTTTCTTGAGCTTCTTTTATATCGAGTCATGGGACCGGTTGGTATCTTCAAGCTCTCCTCGGTTCTGTGCTTATCATTCAGCTCTTGTTCAAGCTGCTCCTCAAGATCATGCTCCTCTTCTTGTTCCTTGTCCGAGGTGTCCTTGATGCTTCTTAGGATCACATCATCCTCTTCCACTTGAAAAGGATTTGTCCTCAAATCTGCTTCATCTGCAATATAAGGAACACAATCAGATATGTTGAAGCAAGAACTCACATTATACTTACCTTGGAGGTCGAGTTGATAAGCATTGTCGTTGATCCTCCGAGTTATCTTGAATAATGCATCGATTATAGGCATTACCTATGATTTCCTTCCAGCCATAAACCTTTCCTTTCTTAAGTGAATCCAAACGAGGTCTCCCACCTCAAATACTATTCTTTGACGTGACTTGTTAGCTTGACTAGCAAATTGTTTGTTTTTCTCTTTGATATTCTTCTTAGCCTTCTCATGGATCCTTTTAACGATTTCAGCCTTCCGTTTACCAGCCGTACTAGCGCTTTCACTCAAAGGGAAAGGTATTAAATCCAAAGGAGAAATGGGATTAAACCCGTAAACAGTTTAAAAAGAGAATATCGAGAAGTAGTATGCACCAAATGGTTATAAGCAAATTCTACATGTGGCAAATATTCTTCCCAAGCGTTAATATTCTTTGTAATCAATGCCCGTAAGAGAGTTCCTAAAGACCTATTAACTACTTTTGTTTGACCATCGGTTTGTGGGTGGCAAGTGGTGGAGAACATCAGCTTGGTTCCTAACTTAGCCCATAAGGAACTTGGTATCTCTATCGAAAACTATCGACCTAGGCATTCCATGAAGATGAAATATTTCCTTGAAGAACAAGTCTGCTATGTGTAATGCATCATTGGTTTTATGAGAAGCTATTAAATGCACCATTTTCGAGAATTTATCTAGTACCACAAAAATGGATCTTTTCCGGTCTTAGTCCTAGGTAAACCCCCAAAAAATCCATAGATATATCAGTCCAAGGATGATTAGATACGGGTAAAGGAGTATACAAACCATTGGGTTGAACCTTCGACTTAGCTTGTTTACAGGTTGCACACCTAGCACAAATTCTTTCGATGTCTCTCTTTAGGTGAGGCCAATGGAAGTGATCTTTCATTATCTTGAGTGTTTTGGCGACTCTAAAGTGTCTCATGAGCCCTCCTCTGTGAGCTTCCCTAAGAAAAAATTCTCTCATAGAACAGTGAGGAACACATAGGCGATTATCATAAAAGAGAAACCCATCATGCCGATAGTATCGCCCGGAAGCAAATTTTTCACACGCCTTATAAATTTCTTGGAAGTCAACATCTGTTGGATATAACTCTTTAAGTTGTTCAAAACCAAGTAAATTAGCGCTAAGTGTAGAGAATAAAGTATATCTTCGGGATAATGCATCAGCAACTACATTATCATTACCTTTTTGTATTTTATGACATATGGGAATGTTTCGATGAATTCGACCCACCGTGCATGTCTTTTGTTGAGCTTTTGTTGTCTTTTGAGATCCTTAAGTGATTCATGGTCCGTGTGGATAACGAATTCCTTGGGCCAGAAGTAATGTTGCCATGTTTGGAGTACTCAGACGAGTGCATATAATTCCTTGTCATACGTAGGATAGTTAAGAGTTGCTCCTCTAAGTTTTTCACTAAAATAGGCAATAGGTTTTTGATCCTACATTAAAACAGCTCCAATGCCTATGCCCGAGGTATCACATTCGATTTCAAAGGTGTTAAGGAAATTAGGTAGAATTAAAAGTGGAGTATTAGTAAGCTTATCCTTTAAGGATTGAAAAGCTTCTTCTTGTTTGTGTCCCCATTTAAATCCCACATCCTTTTTGATGATCACCGTGAGTGGAGCCGCTATGGTACTAAAGTCTTTCATGAAGCGTCGATAGAATCCCGCTAGTCCATGAAAACTCCTCACTTCTCTAACGTTTGTTGGGCTCGGCCAGTCCTTGATAGCTTTGATCTTGTCCTCGTCAACCTTAATGCCATCTGCACTTACGACAAAGCCTAGAAAAACAAGGTTATCCGTGCAAATGGTCCACTTTTGAGATTAGCATAGAGATGTTTTTTTCTTAGGACATTTAACACCGAGTACAAGTGCTGGATATGTTCTTCTAGGTTCTTGCTATAGACCAAGATATCGTCAAAATATACGACAACAAAGTATTCTATTAACGATCTAATAACATGATTCATTAACCTCATGAATGTACTAGGTGCATTTGTTAGACCAAACGACATGACTAACCATTCGTATAATCCATGTTTTGTTTTAAATGCAGTTTTCCACTCATCACCCTCCTTCATCCTAATTTGATGATAACCGCTTTAAAGATCTATCTTAGAAAATATGCTAGACCCATGCAATTTGTCTAACATATCGTCTAATTGAGGAATAAGGTGTCGATACTTCGCCGTAATATTGTTGAGGGCTCAGCAGTCAACACATATACGCCAGCTTCCATCCTTTTTGGGCACAAGTAACATGGGTACTGCACATGGACTCATACTTTCCCTAATATGTCCTTTCTTCATTAGTTCCTCGACTTATCGTTGTAGTTCCTTGGTCTCGATATGATTTGTTCGATCGGCCGGTCGGTTAGGTAACGTAGCTCTAGTGACGAAATCGATTTGGTGCTCTGTGCCTCGAGTAGGGGGTAATCCTTCTGGTATCCTCGGGAAACACGTCCTTAAAATTCTGCAAAAGTTCTGTTATCTCACTCGGTAGTACCGGTGCAAGGTTAGACAGGCTCGAAAGAGCTTCTGAACAAACAAAAACATAGGTTGCCCCGTGTTCAAAGATTTGTGTATCTTAGCAGCCTTGATAAAGAAATTCGAGGGGTACTTGTAGATTTTAGAGAGTATAATCAAGAATTAAGAAGAATTAGAGAAGGATAAGATAAGTGAAAGAGAAAAGGAAGAAGAGTTGTTTGATTTTTAATCTCTTGATTTTATTTCTTCTAAGTCATTTACAAGATATAGGCGAGCTAGATGAGAGAGAGATACAACCAATACAATGAAATATCCACAAGATAAATTACTAATCTCTACTTAGCCTAAAATGGCAAAACATGCTTGGGAGGGACTTCTAAGTTTGCTACTTTTAGGCTGAGTGTTAGGGGCTGGCAACTGTCCACTGGTTCTTAGCATGGTTCATTTCAAGCCTTTGACTTTCAGACCTGGTCTTTTTTCAACTGAAATCCTTTGCCTCTAATTCCTTTCCAACAGCTAGTTTCCTCTTCTCTTTTGCGTTTTTCTAGCCTTTCCACACACGCTATCTTTTCGTTTTCTTCAACAGTCCCCCTCAAGGCTGGCTGGTAGGGATCTATTAAGCCAACCTTGGACTGTATATAGTTGCTGACTAGCGATGTGGTGGCCTTGGTGAAGATATCTGCAACATGTTCTTCACTCTTGATGAACCTTGGAATCACAACTCCTCCTTGAATTTTTTCTCGAACAAAATGACAGTCTATCTCAATGTGTTTTGTTCGCTCATGGAAAACTGGATTAGAGGCAATGTGTATGGCTGCTTGGTTATCACAATAGAGAGTGGTTGGCTTACCCTCATGTATTCCCAGATCTCTAAGCAAAGCTTTCAACCAGATAAAACTCTTTTGTTACTTCTTTCATTGCCCGGTACACCCCCTCGGCACTGTTGATTTTAGAGGATATGAAGGTGATTTTAAGGGAAGAAGATTAGAAGAGAAGAGTAATGAAGATGATGAATAGAAGTTTTTTAAAGAAGAACTTCAATATTTTCGTGTGTTATTTCTTCTTACAATCTAACTCACATATATGCACGCTTTACATGAATTATAGAGAGAAAAATATCTCACCAACACCTCTACACAACTATAGGCGAGCCATACTTCTCCCAACTACTCCTACCTACTCCTCTTTGCAACTTGCTCCACTTGTGCTGAAAGAGAAAAATACTGGTCTGCTTCTAACCACTCTAGTTCCTTCTCTACTTCCTGTCTGGTCTCGTTTAGTTGATCTTAACTACTCATTGGCACTTTATTTCATGTGCAAGCAAGACTTTATTCTTATTCTCTTCATTACTTGTTTTGCATGGTATACCTTCTCCTTTTACTCCTAAGCTTTCACCATATTCCAACACACTTGCTATACATGCTAACTCTTTCCCTTTGATATTGTCTCCTCTCCTTTCACGTGCACACACCTTCACATCCACATTCTCAACAGGCACTTGATAAGGTTGTTACCTTTTGTTTCTTACTTCTCCAAGTCACTAGATTACCTCCAATGAATGTGCAATATCCAGTAGTGGACTTCCTATCCATTTTATCACCTCCCCAATCTGCATCAAAATAGCTTACCAGCTCTGTGTTTCCACAACACTTAAGCCACACTCCCTTCCCAGGACTCCCTTTGAGATACCTTAGTATTCTTTCTACCATATTCCAATAATGCACTCTTGGGGCTTGCATATGTTGACTCACACGATTCACTGCAAAACTAATATCAGGACGTGTGATAGTCAAGTAGATTAATTTTCCCACTAGCCTTTGGTATTGTTTCACATCAGCCCATAGCTCCCCCTCAGGTACATCTTGGTATCCATCTTCAATAGGAGTCTTTGCAGGCCTTCCTCCAAGCTTTCCAGTCTCGGTTAAGAGATCCAGAGCATACTTCCTTTGAAAGATAAACATCCCTTCCTCCGACCTCATCATTTCAATTCCAAGGAAATATTCTAGCTCCCCTAAATCCTTTATGTCATCATTACCAGTGATTATGATGTCATCAACATAAATCAAAATCACTACGATCCCCTTTTCTCCTTGTTTGGTGAATAGAGAGTGATCAACTTCTGATTTTGTAAAATTCTCCTCTTCAAGGCAGCTACTTAATCTTTTGTACCAAGCTCTCGGGGACTGTTTGAGACCATAAATTGCCTTTCTTAGTTTACATACTTGGCCTTGCTTCTGGTCATATCCTTGAGGAGCCGCCATGTAAACTTCTTCTTCTAAGTCTACTTGCAAGAATGCATTTCTTACGTCCATTTGCCACAGTCCCTATGAGAGATTTATGGCAATCGACAAGAGAACTCGAACTGAGTGAAGTTTGGCAACCGGTGCAAATGTCTCGGTGTAGTCTTCCCCGTAGACTTGTGTATACCCCTTAGCCACCAGCCGAGCTTTGTACCTCTCTTTCTCTCCTGTGCTCTTGTACTTAATCGTATAGACCTATCTACAGCCCACGGTTTTCTTTCCCTTAAGCAACTCCATCATGCTCCAAGTATTATTTCTAATCATTGAGTCCATTTCTTCTTCCATTGCCTCAACCCACACTTTGCTTTTACAAGCTTCTTCATAGGTTGTTGGTACATGCTCATCAATTGCACTAAAAAATGCTTGATCCTTATCAGGCAAATGAATTGTAGAATAATAGGCTTCAATAGGATACCTTATGGTTGTAACGGCTAGATTTTCTTCTTGTGAGTTGTGTTGCTTAGTAGATGAGGGAGGGATGCTGCCGCCTATAGAATCAGGGTCAAAGCCTACCGTACGCCCAGAACATCCCCTACTCACACTAAACAACGCCTTAGTCCTTGTGTTGTCTTGTTGAACCATAGATAGACCATTGAAGTAAACTCTTGTATTTTTCCAATTTTCCGGATCAAATTTTCTCCTCTGACTCCTTCTTAAGATAGGTTCTGGGGCTTGGGTTTCTCCACCCTCCTCATGCATCAGACCTTCCTCAGGGTCTATGGTCAATTCTTCTCATTCTGGTTGATTTTTAGTACCACTTGATTCTCCGAGAGCTGAATCACTTTCCTCGGAGATTTGAGACTCGTTTCTGCCTTCTTTTACTTCATCTTCCCTCTTATTAGAAGAAGTTTCCAAGTCATCCGTGCCTTTTCTCTGTCCATTGTCACTCACTAAAATGCTCCTTAGTACTTGTGCCTGTTAGATTTTAGAGATTATAAATGAGAGATTTTGAGATAAACTAGAAGAAACACCATAGTAGAATATTAGAGAAGAATTTCTTATTGATCTTTGTGAAATACATAGCATATTTATAGGAGAATTACAAGGGAACCTAGGTTTAACTTTAATTTGAACCAGCCAATAGGAGTATAGTCTTTGGGCGTCCTTGACCATGCCAGCCTGTTTCCAGCCCCTTCCTTGACCAAATAGATAAGAAGGAAGACCAAGGACAAGGTGCCAATGCACCTGGACACTCAAGTGGCTTGGTGCATGATCCAAACGTTTCCAAGCTTCTAGTAGACTCTCGAAGGCTTCCTCAAATGTACAGACTTGTACGGACTTGTACGGATCCGTAAGGACTTGTACGGATCCGTACAGACTTGTACGGACTTGTACGGATCCGTAAGGACTTGTACGGACACCAAAATCCAACCATCTTCCCTAAGCTCCCTTGATGATAAGCTTGATTAATACTCCCCCTCAAACTTAGCCGGAGTGTTGGAATGAAAGCTAAGTTTGGGAACCGGAACTACCACCTCATTAAAAACCTTACCAAGGAAAACCCAGTGGGACAAAACCTTGGTAAGGGAAAAAGAGTGTGGTCTTCCCGGAACAGGCAAGTATTATCAAGGATGAGTAAGGTCTACTAACCCAAGTTTGCTATGGATGTGGTTGCAAACTTTGAGGCTAGCAGCCTTGGTGAAGATGTCAGCCAACTGGTCTTCACTCTTAGTGTAACATGGAAGTATCACTCCTTCTATGATCTTCTCTCTAACTTTGTGGCAGTCAATCTCAATGTGCTTGGTCCTCTCGTGAAATACTGGATTGGTTGCTATATGAATGGCTGCCTGATTGTCACAATGCATTGTGATGGGACTTGAAGTTTCTATGCCAAGATCCTTGAGAAGAGCCTTCAACCAAACTAATTCATTTGTTAGCTTCCTCATTGCTCTATATTCTGACTCCGCACTTGAGCATGACACAACCTTCTGCTTCTTAGACTTCCAAGTTACTAGATTGCCTCCAATGAAAGTACAATAGCCAGTTGTAGACTTCCTATCTATAGTGTCTCCCGCATAGTCCGCATCGCAGTATCCAACTATCTCAGTGTTGCCATTCTTCCCCATCCAAATTCCTTGGCCCGGTGAACCTTTGATGTATCTCAATATTCTTTCCACCATGTTCCAATGATGCACGGTTGGTTCCTTCATATGTTGGCTAACCTGATTCACAGCAAAACATAAGTCAGGCCGTGTAATAGTCAAATAGATGAGCTTACCAACTAGGCGCCGATATTGTGCTGGGTCTTCAAATGGCTTGTCAAGTGGATCATCTTCTTTCTCCCCCTTTCTCTTGACCTTGTAGCCATCTTCAAGTGGGGTCTTAGCTGGTTTGGATCCTAGCTTTCTTGTCTCCTGCAATAAATCAAGAGAATATTTCCTTTGTGATAGAAATAGGCCTTTCGAGGATCGGCATATCTCTATCCCTAGGAAATACTTAAGCTCTCCCAAGTCCTTGATATCAAAAACAGACTTAAGGAAGGATTTGGTTTCTTGAATCCCAACTTGATCACTACCTGAGATGATCAAGTCATCCATGTTGAATAATGAGAGAACACATTAGCTTAAGACCCAAAGAAGAGAAGAGGCCTTATTCAACATATGCAAGCCCATTAAGATGTCTTCTAGAAGGGTGAAGACTTTGGGTGCACAAGTGGGTGTCTCAGGAAGTGTGAAAAGGAAGGAGATGTGTTTGAATTTCAAATAAGAGATTGGAGGGAAATTGAATGTTGTGAAACCCTTCTTCACCTCCTAATTTCGTGGCTCTCCTCTATATATACATGTTGTACACCCTTTGTAACACTCACTCAATTCTAATGGAAACTTCTCTTTATCTCTCATTCTATTGTTTCTCTTTCAAGCACTCTCAAACTCTCTAATCTTCTATTCTGCAAATTCAACATGGTATCAGAGCAAGGTTCTTAACTAAATCAAGCTCTTGTTATCCCATTTTCAAATCTCTTCCTTTAAAATTCTGGGAATACTCTTTGTCAATCCTTTTTCACTCTGAGACTTAGTCCTCAAAGTCATTGACTCTTGAGTTGTGAAAAGGCTGAAAAAGTGTATTTCTTGAAGGTTCTCTAAAATTTTCTTTTTCACTCTAAAATTCTGGGAATACTCTTTGTCAATCCTTTTTCACTCTGAGACTTAGTCCTCAAAGTCATTGACTCTTGAGTTGTGAAAAGGCTGGAAAAGTGTATTTCTTGAAGCTTCTCTAATATTTTCTTGAGAAAATCTCTTAATCCTCTGGTTAATAGAATTATCCGGTGAATAAATCCTGAAACACCATGGAAAATTCTAAACCAATTGTTATTCCAGTCATCTTGAAGGGTGTCAACTATTTGCTGTGGTCAAGAATGATAAGAACAGCCCTATGTGGTCGTGGGCTTTGGAGCCATGTCTTGAAAGGCCAAGATCCAAAAGATGGAGAAGAAGCCATCGGTAATTATGAAGATAAGTGGTTCCAAGAGGACCAAATGGTGCTCGGAATCATCCAGAACTCTCTTGAAGCATCCATCCTTGAAGCCTACTCCTACTGTGAAAATGCAAAGGAATTGTGGGATACTCTTCAAACCGTGTATGGGAATACTTCAAATTTGAGCAGAATCTATGAAGTCAAGAAGGCTATCAATGATCTAAGCCAAGAAGATTTGGAGTTTACAAAGCACTTTGGCAAATTCAGATCATTGTGGGCTGAACTAGAAATGTTAAGGCCAAGCACGATTGATCCTTTGGTGTTAAATGAGAGGCGCGAACAAGACAAGGTCTTTGGTCTGCTATTGACCTTAAATCCAACTTACAAGGATCTCATTAAGCACCTCCTTAGGGCAGACAATCTCCCCAGTCTAGATGAAGTGTGCTCCAAGATACAAAAGGAGCAAGGATCTCATGGTCTATTTGGGGGAAAGGGTGAGCTGGTTATGGCTAACAAAGTAGAGCTGGGAGACGCCAACAAAGGATTTTACAAACCGTTGGGATCAAACCAGAACAAGAAAGTGGGATCAAATGCAATTTGTGAGCATTGCAAGAAAGAGGGGCACACAAAGGAAAAATGCTGGAAGCTCCATCCTCATCTAAAACCAAGCTGGTGGAAGGAACCAAGAGCTAATGTCTCCCAAGAAGTGGCTGGGAATCAGGCTGGGACATCCAAGAGGGCTGAAGAAGGAGAAATGAGAGCTTTGGTGCCATATCAACAAGAATCTGAATTTGTGAAGAAATCAGATTTGGAAGCTCTCATCAAAGCCTTGAAAGAGGCTGGTAGGTCTGGTATGGTTTCTGGAAACTCTCTTCATGCTCAAAACATTTCAAAGCCTTTGATTGTAGATTCTGGTGCATCACATCATATGATAAGTGATGCACATCTAATGAATAACATAAAACCGGCTGTAGGTAATGTCATTATAGCAAATGGAGATAGTATTCCAATTGATGGAGTAGGAAATCTTAGGTTATTTGGAAAAGATTCAAATGCTTTCTACATGCCTAAGTTTACTTCAAATTTGTTATCCGTAAAGAAAGTTACATCTGATTTGAATTGTTATGCTATATTTGGTCCTAATGATGTACACTTTTAGGATATTGAGACAATGAATCTACTCGGAAAAGGAGTAGCAAAGGAGGAGCTGTATGTTCTTGAAAATAACAAGCCGGACTCCAATTTATTTTGTAGTTTTAGTCTAAATGTTTCTAATGTTAGTAGTTCAATTTGGCATGCAAGGCTAGGTCATCCGCACTCTAGAGCATTAGAACTATTGTTGCCTAGGATTTCTTTCAAAAATGATGAATGTGAAGCTTGTATACTTGGCAAACATTGTAAATCTGTGTTTTCCAAGTCTCCAACTATCTATGAAAAGTGTTTTGATTTAATTCATTCTGATGTTTGGACCTCACCATGTGAATCTAGAGAACATCATAAATACTTTGTCATCTTTATAGATGAAAAATCAAAATATACATGGCTAACACTTCTTCCATCCAAAGATAGAGTTCTAGAAGCATTTAGAAATTTTCAAGCATATGTGACTAACCATTATAATGCCAAGATTAAAATTTTTAGATCAGATAATGGTGGAGAGTACACAAGCCATGCCTTCAAACAACACTTAGCAAACCATGGGATAGTCCATCAAACCAGCTGCCCATACACTCCTCAGCAAAATGGAGTTGCTGAAAGAAAGAATAGGCACTTAATGGAAGTGGCCCGGTCTATGATGTTCCACACAAGTGTTCCCAAGAGATTTTGGGGAGATGCTGTGGTTTCAGCATTCTATTTGATCAACCGAATGCCAACAAAAGTTTTGGATGATCACTCTCCATTTGAGGTATTAAACAACTCTAAACCCGCCATTAACCACTTACGTGTGTTTGGGTGTGTTTGTTTTGTATTAATCCCAGGAGAACAAAGAAACAAGTTGGAAGCTAAAAGTGTGAAGAGCATGTTCATTGGATACTCCACAACACAAAAAGGTTACAAATGCTTTGTTCCAGAAACAAGGAAGATTCTAGTCTCAAGGGACGTGAAGTTTGTTGAAACGAAAGGGTTCTATGATGAGAAGAACTGGAAAGAATTGGAGAATCTATCATCCTCATCATCAGACCGAGCTAGCAATTTGAGAAAAATCTTGGAGAACCTTGGATTACATCAGCCAGAAGCTAGTACAAGCACATCTCAATCAAATGAAGAAACTATACCCTTTGATCCTGAGGGAGGCAATAAACAAGAGGATCCAGTAGTGGCTCAACAAGACTCAACAATTTATGATCAAAATGAATCAGAAGTTCGCAATGAAGCGGTTCATGATCAAAGTGAAGAGAGTCCGGAAAGTCAAGAAGAAGCTCAAACCTCAGATTCTGACTTTGAAGGGCCAGAACCTCAAGTTCAATATCAAGAAGGGGGTTTAAGGAGAAGTACAAGACAAAGGTTTGGACCAGAACATTGGAAGCAAACTCGAGTGTACTACAACAACAAGGCAGTTGCTCATCCCATTCAAGTTGTTTGCACTCTAGCTCATTTCCCATTGGAACATCAAGCCTACATGGGCAAGTTAGATGAAGCTGAGATTCCAACAACCTATGAAGAAGCCAAGGAGCTTAAAGTATGGAGAGATGCTATTGGTGAAGAAAAGAAAGCTATGGAAATCAACCACACTTGGGATGAAGCTGAACTGCCAAAAGGGAAGAAGGCCGTAAGCTCTAGATGGATCTTCACTATCAAGTATAGAAGTGATGGAGAAATAGAGCGTTACAAGGCTAGGCTGGTGGCTAGAGGATTCACTCAAACCTATGGAGAGGACTACCTTGACACATTTGCACCTGTGGCAAAACTTCATACGGTAAGAGTTATTTTATCCTTAGCTACTAACTTGAAATGGGATCTTTGGCAGATGGACGTCAAGAATGCATTCTTGCAAGGGGAACTAGAGGATGAAGTCTACATGACTCCACCACCAGGCTTGGAGGACTCAATTGCACCAGGAAAGGTGTTGAGACTCAAGAAAGCAATCTATGGACTGAAGCAATCTCCTCGAGCATGGTACCACAAGTTGAGTACAACACTCAAGAGTAAAGGCTTCAAGAAGTCTGAGGCAGATCATACACTTTTCACCTTGCAAAGCCAAGAAGGTATTGTAGTCATTCTCATTTATGTGGATGATATTATCATCTCTGGGAATGACAAGGTAGGTATTAAAGATACAAAAGCATATTTAAAATCTGTATTTGATATTAAAGATCTTGGAGAGTTGAAATATTTTCTAGGGATTGAAGTCTATAGGTCCAATGAAGGACTCTTCTTATCCCAAAGGAAGTACACTCTTGATCTATTGGCTGGGGCAGGAAAGCTAGGAGCCAAACCAGCAAAGACTCCCTTAGAAGAAGGATACAAAGTCATACGAGAGGGGGAGCTTGAAGATAAACCTTTTGAAGATGTCAAGCAATATCGGAGAATGGTTGGTAAGTTGATTTATCTTACCATAACTCGTCCTGATTTGTGTTTTGCTGTGAACCAGGTGAGCCAACATATGCAAGCTCCAAAAGTGCATCATTGGAACATGGTGGATCGGATCCTCAAATATCTCAAAAGAGCTCCAGGTCAAGGCATTTGGATGGGTTGCAACAAAAGCACAGAAATTGTGGGTTATTGTGATGCTGACTGGGCTGGAGACAAAACGGATAGAAGATCCACCACTGGGTATTGCACATTCATTGGAGGTAACCTGGTCACTTGGAAGAGCAAGAAACAAAAGGTTGTGTCATGTTCAAGTGCTGAAGCTGAGTATAGAGCAATGAGGAAGCTCACAAATGAGCTAACATGGCTGAAAGCTCTTCTCAAGGATTTGGGCATTGAATCGGCAGATCCAATCACAATGCATTGTGACAACCAAGCTGCTATTCACATTGCGTCCAACTCAGTGTTCCATGAGAGGACAAAGCATATTGAAGTGGATTGTCACAAGGTGCGAGAGATGGTGGAGAAAAGGGTCATTCTTCCATGCTTTACAAGGAGTTCAGAACAATTGGCAGACATTTTTACCAAGGCAGCGAGTTTAAAAGTGTGTGAGTTCATCCATTCAAAGCTTGGACTCATAGATATGTCTCGGCCGTGATTTCCTTAGCCATGGAGTCCACACTCTTTTTCCCTTAGTATGGTTTTGTCCCATGAGGTTTTCCATACTAAGGTTTTTAATGAGGTGGGTCATCATGGTTCCAAGCTTAACCTTTGATTTCTCTACGGTTAAGCTTGAGGGGGAGTGTTGAATAATGAGAGAACACATTAGCTTAAGACCCAAAGAAGAGAAGAGGCCTTATTCAACATATGCAAGCCCATTAAGATGTCTTCTAGAAGGGTGAAGACTTTGGGTGCACAAGTGGGTGTCTCGGGAAGTGTGAAAAGGAAGGAGATGTGTTTGAATTTCAAATAAGAGATTGGAGGGAAATTGAATGTTGTGAAACCCTTCTTCACCTCCTAATTTCGTGGCTCTCCTCTATATATACATGTTGTACACCCTTTGTAACACTCACTCAATTCTAATGGAAACTTCTCTTTATCTCTCATTCTATTGTTTCTCTTTCAAGCACTCTCAAACTCTCTAATCTTCTATTCTGCAAATTCAACAATCCACATAAACCAATACCACAATAAGCCCACGGGAGCTCTGGTGAGTGAACAAGGTATGGTCGGCTTCTGACCGGCTAAATCCTCGAGCAACAAGAGTGAAGCTCAGTTTATGATACCAGGCCCTTGGTGATTGCTTTAGACCATAAATTGCCTTTCTTAACCTTAGGACTTTTCCGGGGCTGATTGAGTGTTCTAATCCGGGTGGTGGAGTCATGTACACTTCTTCTTCCAATTCTCCTTGAAGAAAGGCGTTCTTCACGTCCATTTGCCATAGATCCCATGATAGATTAGTTGCTAAGGACAAGATGACCCTAACTGTGTGAAGCTTTGCCACTGGCGCAAAAGTATCGGTATAATCAGCTCCATATGTCTGGGTGAAACCTCTGGCTACCAATCTGGCTTTGAAGTTTGTGCACGTGAAGGTCTGTGCACGTGAAAGGAGAGGGGATATTTGTTGAGATTTATTGTGATTTAAAACTTCAAAGGGAGAGATGTCCTTTAGGACTCTTGTTGGAATTCGGTTGATAAGATAGCAAGCCGTCATTGTTGAGAATATGGATGTGAAGGTCTGTGCACGTGAAAGGAGAGGGGACAATATCAAAGGGAAAGAGTTAGCATGTATAGCAAGTGTGTTGGAATATGGTGAAAGCTCAGGAGTAAAAAGAGAAGGTATACCATGCATTGCACATGAAATAAAGCACCAATGAGTAGCTAAGATCAACTAAAATGAGACCAAACAAGAAGTGGAGAAGGAACTGAATTGGTTAGAAGCAAACCAGTTTTTTCTCACTCAGCACAAGTGGAGCAAGTTGCAAAGAGGAGTAGGTGGGAGCAGTTGGGAGAAGCATGGCTCGCCTATACTTGTGTAGAGGTGTTGGTGAGATATTTTTCACTCAATAATTCATGTAAATCGTGCATATATGTGTATGGGATTGTAAGGAAACATTACACACGAAATTATAAACTTCTATTCATCATCTTCATCACTCCTATCTTCTAATCTTCCTCCCTTAAAATCATCTTTATATCCTCTAAAATCTACATGGTATCAGAGCACTTAAGGTCCTAAACAAGATCTTAAACTCATTCATATCTCTCAAACATTTCAAATCACTCTGTTTTTTTCTGTTTCGTGTGTACTATTCACCAAAAATTTCAAGTCATGGAAAGCTCCAAGAATATGGTTCTACCAGTTATTCTCAAGGGGAATAACTATATTTTGTGGTCAAGGACCACAAAGACAGTCCTAAGAGGAAGAGGGCTGTGGGAGTATGTTGATAGCTTGGTGGGAAATGCTGAAGAAGGAAGGGCTGAAGAGGGCAGTATGATGGAGAGGAAGCGGGAGCAAGAAGATGCTCAAGTCTTGGCTGCACTTCAAAGCTCCCTTGAGCCATCTATTCTGGCGGCCTATTCATACTGTGAGAACTCCAAGGAGCTGTGGGAGACGCTCAAGGGAGTTTATGGAGACATCTCAAACATTTCAAGGATCTTTGAGGTGAAGAAGGCATTGAATGACCTTCAGCAGAATGGGAAGGCGTTCAAGGACTTGTTTGGGGAGTTTAGAGGGTTGTGGGCAGAGCTGGAAATGCTTAGACCTACAACAAACGACCCAAAGGAGTTGAATGAGAGGAGAGAGCAAGATCAAGTGTTTGGTCTCTTACTGACACTTGATGACTCTTACAAGGGACTCATTCAGCATATCCTTCGATTTGACAAGCTTCCAACATTAAATGAAGTGTGTCAACAAGTTCAGAAAGAGGAAGGTGCTAGAGTGTTGTTTAAACCCGCTAGTGAGATGGCGCATGTGGTGCAAAGAAGTTTTGGGCATGGAGAAAGGAGAGCTGTTGAGTGTAGCCATTGTAGGATGAAAGGGCACACTAAGGAAAAGTGCTGGACACTTTACCCGCACTTGAAACCAGCCCGGCTAAGAGGAAATGGCCAGGGAAGCAGTCAAGGCTCTAGGAACTTTGCGGGTGTAACTAGCATGGAAGGAGACCAATTGGTGAGGAAGAGCGATTTGGAGGGCCTCATCAAGAGTATCTCAAAGCTAGCGGAATCTGGTAAGGGTTTCTTTACCTCTAAGGCTAAGAGAAACGTGATAATAGATTCTGGAGCAAGTCATAATATGATTTGTGATGCTAAGTTGCTGGAGAATGTAGAACCGCATAAGGGTAGTGTTAGGATAGCAAACGGGAAAGAAGTTCCAATAGAGGGGGTTGGAGACTTAGAGGTGTTTGGGAAGAGAACTAAAGCCCTATATATCCCAGAATTTACTTCGAATTTGCTATCGGTTCATAAGGCAACTAAGGACTTGAATTGTAAAGTTGTTTTTGGAGTTAATGGTGTTGAGTTTCAAGATAATGAAACCAAAGATGCGATCGGATCAGGGGGTGTGAAAGATGGTCTGTACATATTGAATAAAAAGGATAAAGAGTTGAAAGCGCTTGCGGTCAGTTCGGTTGGATCAAGCCCTTTATGGCATTCTCGCCTTGGTCACCCAAGTCACAAGGTGCTCAGCATGGTCTTGCCCAACCATTCAGTACCCAAGGAGGCGTGTGAAGCATGTATTTTGGGGAAGCATTGTAGGAAAGTGTTTCCAGAATCTACTACTATGTATAAGAAGTCTTTTGAGTTAATACACTCTGATGTATGGTCTGCTCCGTGTACTTCAAGAGATCAATATAAGTACTTTGTTTCCTTCATCGATCAAAAATCAAAGTATACATGGGTAACATTGATGCGCTCTAAGGATCAAGTGCTTGAATCATTTCAGAACTTCTATAACTATGTGCTCAATCAGTATGATACCAAGATTAAGATACTAAGAAGTGATAATGGCGGAGAATACATGAGCATACAGTTTAGGGAGTTTGTGAATGAGAAAGGGATAGTACATCAGACAACTTGCGCCTATACACCTCAACAAAATGGGATAGCAGAGAGGAAGAATAGACATTTGTTAGAAGTGGCTAGGAGCATGATGTTTCATAGGGGAGTTCCTAAGAATCTGTGGGGAGATGCAGTGATGGCGGCAGCTTACTTAATCAACCGCATACCCACTGAAAGCTTGAGTTACAAGTCACCATTTGAAGTTTTGAATGGTGTGAAGCCGAGTATCAGTCACTTGAGAGTCTTTGGGTGTAGATGCTATGTCCTTGTTCCAGAGGCACAAAGAAATAAGTTAGAGCCAAAGAGTATTAAGTGTGTGTTTGTGGGATACTCAAGTACTCAAAAAGGATACAAATGTCTTAACCCGGAGACTAATAGAATGTATGTGTCAAGGGAGGTGCAATTTGAGGAAGAGTATGGTTACTTCGAAAAAAAGAAATGGGAAGACTTAGATGAGATTATGGACTCAAATGCAGAAAGAGATCAAGTTCTAAGAAGCATTTGGGAAAGCATAGATGGCCGGGAGAGTGATGATAAGGAGCAGAGGGGTGAAGAAGAAGTAGAAGAAAGTGAGCAGCTTCCGATAGTTCCGGATACTTTACCATTAGACTCAGAACTGGTAGAAGAAGAGGAGAGTACAAGAGGTGAGGGGGAGATAGAATCTGAAGAAGTGGAAGAAGTGCAAGCTCCTCAGTTAAGAAGAAGCCAAAGGATAAGACACGGACCTGAAAATTGGAAAAATACTAGAGTGTATTACAATGGGATGGCTATGGCTTATCAAGATCACATGGGAACTGATGTTGTGCTTGGGACAAGAGAGGGATGTACTGGGCGTACGGCAGGCTTAGATCCTGATCCTATAGGCGACAGCGTCTCCTTCTTGTCCCTTAAGCATAACACCGCACAAGAAGAGAAGATAGCCATAAGATATCCTATTGAAGAATACTACTCGGTTTCTAATACTCTAGCTGATCATCAGGCATTTCTGAGCACTATTGATAGAAAAGTACCTAATTCTTATGAGGAAGCAAGCATGGACAAGTTATGGGTTGATGCCATGAGGGAAGAGATTGCATCTATGTTGAGAAATAATACTTGGGACTTGACAAAATTGCCTAGTGGGAAGAAACTTGTGGGATGTAGATGGGTGTATACTATCAAATACAAGAGCAATGGTGAAATTGAGAGGTATAAAGCTAGACTAGTGGCAAAAGGATATACACAAGTATATGGAGAAGATTATACTGAAACTTTTGCTCCAGTAGCGAAGTTGCACTCGGTGAGGGTTCTACTATCCATTGCCATTAATCTGTCATGGAATTTGTGGCAAATGGATGTGAGAAACGCTTTCTTACAAGGGGATTTAGAAGAAGAAGTGTTTATGGAACTTCCAGAAGGTTATGGAGCAAGTTCAGATCAAGTTTGTAGATTAAAGAAGGCTATATACGGCTTGAAACAATCTCCTAGAGCTTGGTACCAACGGTTAAGCCTGTTGAATAATGAGAGAATACATTAGCTTAAGACCCAAAGAAGAGAAGAGGTCTTATTCAACATATGCAAGCCCATTAAGAAGTCTTCTAGAAGGGTGAAGACTTTGGGTGCACAAGTGGGTGTCTCGGGAAGTGTGAAAAGGAAGGAGATGTGTTTGAATTTCAAATAAGAGATTGGAGGGAAATTGAATGTTGTGAAACCCTTCTTCACCTCCTAATTTCGTGGCTCTCCTCTATATATACATGTTGTACACCCTTTGTAACACTCACTCAATTCTAATGGAAACTTCTCTTTATCTTTCATTCTATTGTTTCTCTTTCAAGCACTCTCAAACTCTCTAATCTTCTATTCCGCAAATTCAACATGGTATCAGAGCAAGGTTCTTAACTAAATCAAGCTCTTGTTATCCCATTTTCAAATCTCTTCCTTTAAAATTCTGGGAATACTCTTTGTCAATCCTTTTTCACTCTGAGACTTAGTCCTCAAAGTCATTGACTATTGAGTTGTGAAAAGGCTGAAAAAGTGTATTTCTTGAAGGTTCTCTAAAATTTTCTTTTTCACTCTAAAATTCTGGGAATACTCTTTGTCAATCCTTTTTCACTCTGAGACTTATTCCTCAAAGTCATTGACTCTTGAGTTGTGAAAAGGCTGGAAAAGTGTATTTCTTGAAGCTTCTCTAATATTTTCTTGAGAAAATCTCTTAATCCTCTGGTTAATAGAATTATCCGGTGAATAAATCTTGAAACACCATGGAAAATTCTAAACCAATTGTTATTCCAGTCATCTTGAAGGGTGTCAACTATTTGCTGTCGTCAAAAATGATAAGAACAGCCCTATGTGGTCGTGGGCTTTGGAGCCATGTCTTGAAAGGCCAAGATCCAAAAGATGGAGAAGAAGCCATCGGTAATTATGAAGATAAGTGGTTCCAAGAGGACCAAATGGTGCTCGGAATCATCCAGAACTCTCTTGAAGCATCCATCCTTGAAGCCTACTCCTACTGTGAAAATGCAAAGGAATTGTGGGATACTCTTCAAACCGTGTATGGGAATACTTCAAACTTGAGCAGAATCTATGAAGTCAAGAAGGCTATCAATGATCTAAGCCAAGAAGATTTGGAGTTTACAAAGCACTTTGGCAAATTCAGATCATTGTGGGCTAAACTAGAAATGTTAAGGCCAAGCACGATTGATCCTTTGGTGTTAAATGAGAGGCGCGAACAAGACAAGGTCTTTGGTCTGCTATTGACCTTAAATCCAACTTACAAGGATCTCATTAAGCACCTCCTTAGGGCAGACAATCTCCCCAGCCTAGATGAAGTGTGCTCCAAGATACAAAAGGAGCAAGGATCTCATGGCCTATTTGGGGGGAAGGGCGAGCTGGTTATGGCTAACAAAGTAGAGCTGGGAGACGCCAACAAAGGATTTTACAAACCGTTGGGATCAAACCAGAACAAGAAAGTGGGATCAAATGCAATTTGTGAGCATTGCAAGAAAGAGGGGCACACAAAGGAAAAATGCTGGAAGCTCCATCCTCATCTAAAACCAAGCTGGTGGAAGGAACCAAGAGCTAATGTCTCCCAAGAAGTGGCTGGGAATCAGGCTGGGACATCTAAGAGGGCTGAAGAAGGAGAAATGAGAGCTTTGGTGCCATATCAACAAGAATCTGAATTTGTGAGGAAATCAGATTTGGAAGCTCTCATCAAAGCCTTGAAAGAGGCTGGTAGGTCTGGTATGGTTTCTGGAAACTCTCTTCATGCTCAAAACATTTCAAAGCCTTTGATTGTAGATTCTGGTGCATCACATCATATGATAAGTGATGCACATCTAATGAATAACATAAAACCGGCTGTAGGTAATGTCATTATAGCAAATGGAGATAGTATTCCAATTGATGGAGTAGGAAATCTTAGGTTATTTGGAAAAGATTCAAATGCTTTCTACATGCCTAAGTTTACTTCAAATTTGTTATCCGTAAAGAAAGTTACATCTGATTTGAATTGTTATGCTATATTTGGTCCTAATGATGTACACTTTCAGGATATTGAGACCATGAATCTACTTGGAAAAGGAGTAGCAAAGGAGGAGCTGTATGTTCTTGAAAATAACAAGCCGGACTCCAATTTATTTTGTAGTTTTAGTCTGAATGTTTCTAATGTTAGTAGTTCAATTTGGCATGCAAGGCTAGGTCATCCGCACTCTAGAGCATTAGAACTATTGTTGCCTAGGATTTCTTTCAAAAATGATGAATGTGAAGCTTGTATACTTGGCAAACATTGTAAATCTGTGTTTTCCAAGTCTCCAACTATTTATGAAAAGTGTTTTGATTTAATTCATTCTGATGTTTGGACCTCACCATGTGAATCTAGAGAACATCATAAATACTTTGTCACCTTTATAGATGAAAAATCAAAATATACATGGCTAACACTTCTTCCATCCAAAGATAGAGTTCTAGAAGCATTTAGAAAATTTCAAGCATATGTGACTAACCATTATAATGCCAAGATTAAAATTTTTAGATCAGATAATGGTGGAGAGTACACAAGCCATGCCTTCAAACAACACTTAGCAAACCATGGGATAGTCCATCAAACCAGCTGCCCATACACTCCTCAGCAAAATGGAGTTGCTGAAAGAAAGAATAGGCACTTAATGGAAGTGGCCCGGTCTATGATGTTCCACACAAGTGTTCCCAAGAGATTTTGGGGAGATGCTGTGGTTTCAGCATGCTATTTGATCAACCGAATGCCAACAAAAATTTTGGATGATCACTCTCCATTTGAGGTATTAAACAACTCTAAACCCGCCATTAACCACTTACGTGTGTTTGGGTGTGTTTGTTTTGTATTAATCCCAGGAGAACAAAGAAACAAGTTGGAAGCTAAAAGTGTGAAGAGCATGTTCATTGGATACTCCACAACACAAAAAGGTTACAAATGCTTTGTTCCGGAAACAAGGAAGATTCTAGTCTCAAGGGACGTGAAGTTTGTTGAAACGAAAGGGTTCTATGATGAGAAGAACTGGAAAGAATTGGAGAATCTATCATCCTCATCATCAGACCGAGCTAGCAATTTGAGAAAAATCTTGGAGAACCTTGGATTACATCAGCCAGAAGCTAGTACAAGCACATCTCAATCAAATGAAGAAACTATACCCTTTGATCCTGAGGGAGGCAATAAACAAGAGGATCCAGTAGTGGCTCAACAAGACTCAACAAATTCATGATCAAAATGAATCAGAAGTTCGCAATGAAGCGGTTCATGATCAAAGTGAAGAGAGTCCGGAAAGTCAAGAAGAAGCTCAAACCTCAGATTCTGACTTTGAAGGGCCAGAACCTCAAGTTCAATATCAAGAAGGGGTTTTAAGGAGAAGTACAAGACAAAGGTTTGGACCAGAACATTGGAAGCAAACCCGAGTGTACTACAACAACAAGGCAGTTGCTCATCCCATTCAAGCTGTTTGCACTCTAGCTCATTTCCCATTGGAACATCAAGCCTACATGGGCAAGTTGGATGAAGCTGAGATTCCAACAACCTATGAAGAAGCCAAGGAGCTTAAAGTATGGAGAGATGCTGTTGGTGAAGAAAAGAAAGCTATGGAAATTAACCACACTTGGGATGAAGCTGAACTGCCAAAAGGGAAGAAGGCCGTAAGCTCTAGATGGATCTTCACTATCAAGTATAGAAGTGATGGAGAAATAGAGCGTTACAAGGCTAGGCTGGTGGCTAGAGGATTCACTCAAACCTATGGAGAGGACTACCTTGACACATTTGCACCTGTGGCAAAACTTCATACGGTAAGAGTTATTTTATCCTTAGCTACTAACTTGAAATGGGATCTTTGGCAGATGGACGTCAAGAATGCATTCTTGCAAGGGGAACTAGAGGATGAAGTCTACATGACTCCACCACCAGGCTTGGAGGACTCAATTGCACCAGGAAAGGTGTTGAGACTCAAGAAAGCAATCTATGGACTGAAGCAATCTCCTCGAGCATGGTACCACAAGTTGAGTACAACACTCAAGAGTAAAGGCTTCAAGAAGTCCGAGGCAGATCATACACTTTTCACCTTGCAAAGCCAAGAAGGTATTGTAGTCATTCTCATTTATGTGGATGATATTATCATCTTTGGGAATGACAAGGTAGGTATTAAAGATACAAAAGCATATTTAAAATCTGTATTTGATATTAAAGATCTTGGAGAGTTGAAATATTTTCTAGGGATTGAAGTCTATAGGTCCAATGAAGGACTCTTCTTATCCCAAAGGAAGTACACTCTTGATCTATTGGCTGGGGCAGGAAAGGTAGGAGCCAAACCAGCAAAGACTCCCTTAGAAGAAGGATACAAAGTCATACGAGAGGGGGAGCTTGAAGATAAACCTTTTGAAGATGTCAAGCAATATCGTCCTGATTTGTGTTTTGCTGTGAACCAGGTGAGCCAACATATGCAAGCTCCAAAAGTGCATCATTGGAACATGGTGGATCAGATCCTCAAATATCTCAAAGGAGCTCCAGGTCAAGGCATTTGGATGGGTTGCAACAAAAGCACAGAAATTGTGGGTTATTGTGATGCTGACTGGGCTGGAGACAAAACGGATAGAAGATCCACCACTGGGTATTGCACATTCATTGGAGGTAACCTGGTCACTGTTGATTTTAAGGAGAATAAACAAGAATCAGAGATTATCAAGAGCTGATGAGATTGAAGAAGGTTGAAAGAGATTTCTGGAAAATTATTTCTTGTTATTATCACTCTAGAGCTCGGTTTTCATATGTATACATGTAAGAGAAAGGATTTAAAAAAAACAAGACACATAAATTTACAATGGATAAAAGGCTAACACCCTTGACTTCCTAAAATGGTTAAACATGCTAGAATCAAGGCCTGAGCGTCTTTCTTCTTTGGGGAAGGAGTATGGAGCTCGCCTTTACCCAATGGCTCCTCATTTGCTTCTTCTTGGGTTTTCAACCCTCTGATCTGCTTAGGATTCAACCGAGAATCCTTCCTTCTAGTTACATCCCAATGTCTAGTTTTGCCACTCATTAAATCATCAACTCCACTCTTCTCCTTACTTGTTGCACACAGCACTTCTCCCTTAGTCTTAGAGCATTCGCCAAGTTCCCAGATACTTGTTATGCACTCCAGCTCCTTCCCTTTGTTATTATGTGAACTCGCATTGCTACTTCCCATGTATGCCTTCTCATCCATATTCTCAACACTCCCCCTCAAGATAGGCTGGTAGGGATCCTTTAAGCCTATCTTGTCATGGATGTACTCACATATACTTAGGGAAGTAGCCTTTGTGAAGATGTCTGCCATCTGGTCTCCACTCTTCACAAACTTAGGGATTATTAGCCCATCTTGAATCTTGCCCCGGATGAAGTGACAATCCACTTCAATGTGTTTTGTTCTCTCATGAAACACTGGATTTGAAGCTATGTGTATTGCGGCTTGGTTATCACAATAAAGGCTCATTGGTTTGGTTTCTTGAATACCCATATCCTTGAGAAGAGCCTTCAGCCATATCATCTCCTTTGTGACTTCCTTCATTGCTCTATACTCAGCCTTAGCACTTGACAATGCAATTACCTTCTGTTTTTTACTCCTCCAAGTGACAAGATTTCCTCCTACAAATGTGCAATACCCAGTTGTAGATTTTCTATCTTGTTTGTCTCCAGCATAGTCTGAATCACAGTAGGCTTCCACTTCGGTATTTTCATTGCGACTCAACCATATTCCCTTTCCAGGGTTCCCCTTGAGATACCTAAGTATTCTCTCCACCATGCCCCAATGGTGTACTTTCGGAGCTTGCATGTGCTGGCTCACCCTATTCACGGCAAAGCATATATCTGGCCGAGTTATAGTTAAGTAGATTAGTTTTCCAACTAACCTTTGATATTGCTTGACATCAGGCCACATTTCCTCCTTACTCACATCTTGATAGCCTTCTTCAATGGGCGTTTTTGCTGGCTTCGACCCTAACTTGCCAGTTTCCTTTAGTAAGTCAATCACATACTTCCTTTGTGATATAAACATCCCATTTGGCTCTCTGATCATCTCAATGCCCAAGAAATACCTCAGCTCTCCTAGATCTTTTATATCAAACGTGGAGCTCAGAATTTCCTTGGTCCTTTTAACTCCTTCAACGTCATTTCCGGTGATTATGATATCATCTACATAGATAAGAACTGCCACTAGCCCCTCTTTACTCCTCTTGGTGAATAGAGTATGATCAGCTTCTGACTTCACAAATTCCTTCTCCAGCAAGCATCTGCTCAATCTTTGGTACCAGGCCCTCGGAGATTGTTTCAAACCATAAATAGCTTTCCTCAATTCACAGACCTGATTTGTACCTGTACCATATCCTTGTGGAAGAGCCATAAAGACTTCCTCTTCTAGGTCTCCTTGTAAAAAGGCATTTTTTACATCCATTTGCCATAACTCCCATGACAAGTTAACCGCAATGGATAGGAGAACCCTTACCGAATGCAATTTTGCCACCGGAGCAAATGTTTCTGTATAATCTTCTCCATAGACTTGTGTGTACCCCTTTGCCACTAGTCTTGCTTTGTATCTCTCGACTTCACCATTGCTTTTATACTTGATAGTATAAACCCATCTACATCCCACTAGCTTCTTTCCTCTTGGCAGCTCTGTCAAATTCCATGTATTGTTTCTCACCATAGAACTGATCTCTTCTTCCATGGCTTTAACCCATCTCTCATCTCTACATGCTTCCTCATATGATGCTGGGACTTGATGTTCATCAATCTTGGTGAGGTAAGCTTGCTGCTCAGCACCTAAATAGGACACTGAACTATATGCTTCAATAGGATATTTTATGTCACTTACGGTTAATTCTCTTCTCTTTGAAGTACATGATCTACTTGGTAAGGGAGGGATGCTGTCGCCTATAGGTTCAGAATCAAAGTCTGCCGTATGCCCAGAACATCCCTCACCTACGGTAGACTTCACCTCAGATCCTATATGCTGTTGTTGAACCGTAGCTAATCCATTGTAATACACCCTAGTGTTTTTCCAATTTTCCGGGCCATGCCTTATCCGTTGGCTTCTTCTTAGAGGGGGTTCTTGAGTTACCTCAACTTCTTCATGTTCAGACTCCCCCTCACCACTTGCAAGTTCTGATTCTTCAACCAGTTCGGAATCCCTTGGTAGTGAGCTTGTATCCGATGAGAGTTGCTCATTGTCTTCTTCTTCCTCTTCACCTCCTTGCTCATTCTGAGATATCCCTTGCTCATCATTACCTCCATTCGAACCATTGACATCTGCCATGATGCTTCTTAGCACTCGCTCTCTGTCTATGCCCGAGCTCACAATGTCATTTAAATCCTCCCATTTTTTTTCTTCAAAATACCCACAATTCTCATCAAAACGCACCTCTCTTGACACATATATCCTATTAGTTTCTGGATGGAAACACTTGTATCCCTTCTGAGTGCTTGAGTATCCCACGAAAATACATTTGATGCTTTTTGGCTCAAGTTTACTCCTTAGTGCATCAGGGGTAAAGACATAGCATTTACACCCGAAAACTCTTAGGTGATTAATGGTTGGCTTTACTCCATTCAAAATTTCAAATGGAGACTTGTGGCTCAGACTTTCTGTGGGTAAACGATTAATCACATAGCATGCCGCCATCACAGCATCTCCCCAAAATCTCTTAGGCACGCCTCTATCAAACATCATACTTCTAGCCACCTCCAGCAAATGTCTATTCTTTCTCTCGGAAACTCCATTCTGCTGAGGTGTGTATGCACAAGAAGTCTGGTGAATTATCCCATTGTCATCCAGCAACTTCTTGAATCTATTACTCATATACTCTCCACCATTATCACTCCTAAGGATCTTGATCTTTGTACCAAACTGATTCAGTGCATAATTGTAGAATTTTTGAAATGATTCAAATACTTGATCCTTAGAGCTCATTAGAGTTACCCAAGTGTACTTTGACCTTTGATCAATGAAAGACACGAAATACTTATATTGATCTTTTGAAGTACAGGGGGCTGACCACACATCAGAATGTATCAACTCAAAACACTTCTCATACACAGTAGTAGATTCCGGAAACACTTTCCTACAATGTTTCCCTAAGACACACGCTTCACACTCCTTATTAGGTAAGGTGAGGTTGGGCAGGACCATGCTGAGCACCTTGTGACTTGGATGACCAAGGCGTGAGTGCCATAAAGGGCTTGAACCAACCAGCCTAACCGCAAATGACTCCATCACTCCATCTTCTTTATTTAGCAAATACAAACCACCTTCCACATTCCCTACTCCGATTACTTCCTTAGTCTCATTATCCTGAAACTCAACATCATTAGATCCAAAAATAACTTTGCAATCTAGATCCTTAGTTGCTTTATGAACCGAGAGTAAATTAGATGTGAATTCTGGAATGTACAAGGCCTTAGTATTTTTCCTAAACACTTTTAGGTCTCCAATTCCTTCTATTTGAACCTCTTTTCCATTTGCAACTTTAACATTTCCTTCACAAGGCTTAATATTTGTTAACAGCTTGGCATTACAAATCATATTATGACTTGCTCCAGAATCTATTATCACCTTCTCCCTAGCTTTAGAGGTAAAGAAAACCTTACCAGACTCAGCTAGCTTAGCAATACTCTTGATGAGAGCTTCCAGATCGCTTTTCCTCACCAAGTTGTCATTTTCCACGTTTGCTACTCCAGCAAAGTTCCTTGGTCCTTGACTACTTCCTTGGCCATTTCCCCTTAGCCTAGCTGGCTTTAAATGTGGGTGCAAGGTCCAGCATTTTTCCTTAGTATGTCCTTTCATCTTGCAATGCTCACATTCCAGACTCCTTCTTTCTCCATAGAGTTGGCTCCTATGTGCAGCATGTGCCATTTCGCTTGATGCTTTGAACAAGCCCCTAGACCCTTCCTCCTTTTGGATCTGTTGACAGACTTCATTCAGCGTTGGAAGCTTGTCAAAGCGAAGGATGTGTTGAATGAGGCTCTTGTAGGACTCATTTAACGTGAGTAGTAGCCCAAACACCTGGTCCTGTTCCCTCCTCTCATTCAATTCCTTGGGGTCATTTGTTGCTGGCCTGAGCATCTCAAGCTCAGCCCATAATCCTCTAAATACCCCAAATAGATCCTTGAATGCCTTTCCATCCTGCTGAAGGTCATTCAACGCTTTCTTCACCTCAAAAATCCTAGAAATGTTTGAGATGTCTCCATACACTCCTTTGAGTGTGTCCCACAGCTCCTTGGCTGTCTCACAGTAGGAGTAAGCAGCGAGTATTGATGGCTCTAGAGAGCTCTGGAGCACCGCAAGAACTTGTTGGTCTTCTTGCTCCCACTTCTGCCCCTTCACAATGCCATCACCCACTGCTCCTTCTCCAGCTACCTCTTCCCCAGCAGCCTCCTCTGGAGTTTCCACATAACTCCATAGACCTCTGCTTCTTAGAGCAGTTCTTGTAGTCCTTGACGACAGCAAGTAGTTGCTCCCTTTGAAGACAACTGGCAGTACCACTTGTTTCTGCATCTCCATAGGCTTTTTCCAACAAGCAGCTTGAGAATATGAAGAGAAATAAGGGAAAAAAAAATCTGAGAGAGAGATTTTTAGATGAGAAAGAAACAGTTTAGAAGATTTTCAAGGATCTCTAAACATGCTCTGATACCATGTTGATTTTAAGGAGAATAAACAAGACTCCCTTAGAAGAAGGATACAAAGTCATACGAGAGGGGGAGCTTGAAGATAAACCTTTTGAAGATGTCAAGCAATATCGGAGAATGGTTGGTAAGTTGATTTATCTTACCATAACTCGTCCTGATTTGTGTTTTGCTGTGAACCAGGTGAGCCAACATATGCAAGCTCCAAAAGTGCATCATTGGAACATGGTGGATCAGATCCTCAAATATCTTAAAGGAGCTCCAGGTCAAGGCATTTGGATGGGTTGCAACAAAAGCACAGAAATTGTGGGTTATTGTGATGCTGACTGGGCTGGAGACAAAACGGATAGAAGATCCACCACTGGGTATTGCACATTCATTGGAGGTAACCTGGTCACTGTTGATTTTAAGGAGAATAAACAAGAATCAGAGATTATCAAGAGCTGATGAGATTGAAGAAGGTTGAAAGAGATTTCTGGAAAATTATTTCTTGTTATTATCACTCTAGAGCTCGGTTTTCATATGTATACATGTAAGAGAAAGGATTTAAAAAAAACAAGACACATAAATTTACAATGGATAAAAGGCTAACACCCTTGACTTCCTAAAATGGTTAAACATGCTAGAATCAAGGCCTGAGCGTCTTTCTTCTTTGGGGAAGGAGTATGGAGCTTGCCTTTACCCAATGGCTCCTCATTTGCTTCTTCTTGGGTTTTCAACCCTCTGATCTGCTTAGGATTCAACCGAGAATCCTTCCTTCTAGTTACATCCCAATGTCTAGTTTTGCCACTCATTAAATCATCAACTCCACTCTTCTCCTTACTTGTTGCACACAGCACTTCTCCCTTAGTCTTAGAGCATTCGCCAAGTTCCCAGATACTTGTTATGCACTCCAGCTCCTTCCCTTTGTTATTATGTGAACTCGCATTGCTACTTCCCATGTATGCCTTCTCATCCATATTCTCAACAGTCACTTGGAAGAGCAAGAAACAAAAGGTTGTGTCATGTTCAAGTGCTGAAGCTGAGTATAGAGCAATGAGGAAGCTCACAAATGAGCTAACATGGCTGAAAGCTCTTCTCAAGGATTTGGGCATTGAATCGGCAGATCCAATCACAATGCATTGTGACAACCAAGCTGCTATTCACATTGCGTCCAACTCAGTGTTCCATGAGAGGACAAAGCATATTGAAGTGGATTGTCACAAGGTGCGAGAGATGGTGGAGAAAAGGGTCATTCTTCCATGCTTTACAAGGAGTTCAGAACAATTGGCAGACATTTTTACCAAGGCAGCGAGTTTAAAAGTGTGTGAGTTCATCCATTCAAAGCTTGGACTCATAGATATGTCTCGGCCGTGAATTCCTTAGCCATGGAGTCCACACTCTTTTTCCCTTAGTATGGTTTTGTCCCATGGGGTTTTCCATACTAAGGTTTTTAATGAGGTGGGTCATCATGGTTCCAAGCTTAACCTTTGGTTTCTCTACGGTTAAGCTTGAGGGGGAGTGTTGAATAATGAGAGAATACATTAGCTTAAGACCCAAAGAAGAGAAGAGGTCTTATTCAACATATGCAAGCCCATTAAGAAGTCTTCTAGAAGGGTGAAGACTTTGGGTGCACAAGTGGGTGTCTCGGGAAGTGTGAAAAGGAAGGAGATGTGTTTGAATTTCAAATAAGAGATTGGAGGGAAATTGAATGTTGTGAAACCCTTCTTCACCTCCTAATTTCGTGGCTCTCCTCTATATATACATGTTGTACACCCTTTGTAACACTCACTCAATTCTAATGGAAACTTCTCTTTATCTCTCATTCTATTGTTTCTCTTTCAAGCACTCTCATACTCTCTAATCTTCTATTCCGCAAATTCAACAAAGCCGGTGCCTGTTGGAGAAAGGGTTTGTAAAATCTGAAGTGGATCACTCTCTCTTTACCAAAAGGAGCAAAAATGGGATAGTTGTGGTGCTTATCTACGTGGATGACATTATTGTTACGGGAAGTGATTGTGAGGAGATGAAACGGACTAAGGAGGATCTAAACTCTACGTTTGATATAAAAGACCTAGGAGAGCTCAAATACTTCCTAGGAATTAAGATGAGTAGAGAGGAAAAAGGAATGTTTATATCGCAAAGGAAGTATGTGATCGACTTACTAAAAGAAACTGGGAAGCTTGGGTGTAAACCGGCTAAGACTCCTATTGAAGAAGGTTACCAATGTAGATTTTAGAGGATATGAAGATGATTTTAAGGGAGGAAGATTAGAAGATAGGAGTGATGAAGATGATGAATAGAAGTTTATAATTTCGTGTGTAATGTTTCCTTACAATCCCATACACATATATGCACGATTTACATGAATTATTGAGTGAAAAATATCTCACCAACACCTCTACACAAGTATAGGCGAGCCATGCTTCTCCCAACTGCTCCCACCTACTCCTCTTTGCAACTTGCTCCACTTGTGCTGAATGAGAAAAAACTGGTCTGCTTCTAACCAATTCAGTTCCTTCTCCACTTCTTGTTTGGTCTCATTTTAGTTGATCTTAGCTACTCATTGGTGCTTTATTCATGTGCAATGCATGGTATACCTTCTCTTTTTGCTCCTGAGCTTTGACCATATTCCAACACACTTGCTATACATGCTAACTCTTTCCCTTTGATATTGTCCCCTCTCCTTTCACGTGCACATACCTTCACATCCATATTCTCAACACTCCCCCTCAAGATAGGCTGGTAGGGGTCCATTAAGCCGGTCTTGCCATGGATGTATTCACAGATGCGTGAAGAAGTAGCCTTTGTAAATATATCCGCCATTTGTTCTCCACTCTTCACAAACTTGGGAACCACAACTCCCTCCTGAATCTTGTCTCGGATGAAATGACAATCCACCTCAATGTGTTTTGTCCTTTCATGAAACACCGGGTTTGAAGCTATGTGTATTGCTGCTTGGTTATCACAATACAATGTCATTGGTTTGTCTTCTTGAACTCCCAAGTCATGTAGAAGCGCCTTCAGCCATATCATTTCTTTTGTGGCTTCTCTCATTGCTCTATACTCAGCTTCAGCACTAGATAGAGAGATTACCTTTTGTTTTTTGCTTCTCCAGGTGACAAGATTCCCACCTACGAATGTACAATAACCGGTTGTAGACTTTCTATCTTGTCTATCCCCAGCCCAATCCGCATCACAAAACGCTTCTACATCTGCTCTTCCATGACACTCTAGCCAAATACCTCTTCCTGGGTTTCCTTTTAGATATCTCAAGATCCTTTCAATCATTCCCCAATGGTGTGTTGTTGGCGCTTGCATGTGTTGACTTACTTTATTCACCGCAAAACAAATATCTGGCCTTGTTATGGTCAAATAGATTAGTTTACCAACTAACCTTTGGTACTGCTTGATGTCAGACCATATCTCCATGTTGCTCTCTTCTTGGTAACCTTCTTCAATAGGAGTCTTAGCCGGTTTACACCCAAGCTTCCCAGTTTCTTTTAGTAAGTCGATCACATACTTCCTTTGCGATATAAACATTCCCTTTTCCTCTCTGCTCATCTCAATTCCTAGGAAGTATTTGAGCTCTCCTAGGTCTTTTATATCAAACGTAGAGTTTAGATCCTCCTTAGTCCGTTTCATCTCCTCACAATCACTTCCCGTAACAATAATGTCATCCACGTAGATAAGCACCACAACTATCCCATTTTTGCTCCTTTTGGTAAAGAGAGAGTGATCCACTTCAGATTTTACAAACCCTTTCTCCAACAAGCACCGGCTTAACCGTTGGTACCAAGCTCTAGGAGATTGTTTCAAGCTGTATATAGCCTTCTTTAATCTACACACTTGATCTGAACTTGCTCCATAACCTTGTGGAAGTTCCATAAACACTTCTTCTTCTAAATCCCCTTGTAAGAAAGCGTTTCTCACATCCATTTGCCACAAATTCCATGACAGATTAATGACAATGGATAGTAGAACCCTCACCGAGTGCAACTTCGCTACTGGAGCAAAAGTTTCAGTATAATCTTCTCCATATACTTGTGTATATCCTTTTGCCACTAGTCTAGCTTTATACCTCTCAATTTCACCATTGCTCTTGTATTTGATAGTATACACCCATCTACATCCCACAAGTTTCTTCCCACTAGGCAATTTTGTCAAGTCCCAAGTATTATTTCTCAACATAGATGCAATCTCTTCCCTCATGGCATCAACCCATAACTTGTCCATGCTTGCTTCCTCATAAGAATTAGGTACTTTTCTATCAATAGTGCTCAGAAATGCCTGATGATCAGCTGGAGTATTAGAAACCGAGTAGTATTCTTCAATAGGATATCTTATGGCTATCTTCTCTTCTTGTGCGGTGTTATGCTTAAGGGACAAGAAGGAGACGCTGTCGCCTATAGGATCAGGATCTAAGCCTGCCGTACGCCCAGTACATCCCTCTCTTGTCCCAAGCACAACATCAGTTCCCATGTGATCTTGATAAGCCATAGCCATCCCATTGTAATACACTCTAGTATTTTTCCAATTTTCAGGTCCGTGTCTTATCCTTTGGCTTCTTCTTAATTGAGGAGCTTGCACTTCTTCCACTTCTTCAGATTCTATCTCCCCCTCACCTCTTGTACTCTCCTCTTCTTCTACCAGTTATGAGTCTAATGGTAAAGTATCCGGAACTATCGGAAGCTGCTCACTTTCTTCTACTTCTTCTTCACCCCTCTGCTCCTTATCATCACTCTCCCGGCCATCTATGCTTTCCCAAATGCTTCTTAGAACTTGATCTCTTTCTGCATTTGAGTCCATAATCTCATCTAAGTCTTCCCATTTCTTTTTTTCGAAGTAACCATACTCTTCCTCAAATTGCACCTCCCTTGACACATACATTCTATTAGTCTCCGGGTTAAGACATTTGTATCCTTTTTGAGTACTTGAGTATCCCACAAACACACACTTAATACTCTTTGGCTCTAACTTATTTCTTTGTGCCTCTGGAACAAGGACATAGCATCTACACCCAAAGACTCTCAAGTGACTGATACTCGGCTTCACACCATTCAAAACTTCAAATGGTGACTTGTAACTCAAGCTTTCAGTGGGTATGCGGTTGATTAAGTAAGCTGCCGCCATCACTGCATCTCCCCACAGATTCTTAGGAACTCCCCTATCAAACATCATGCTCCTAGCCACTTCTAACAAATGTCTATTCTTCCTCTCTGCTATCCCATTTTGTTGAGGTGTATAGGCGCAAGTTGTCTGATGTACTATCCCTTTCTCATTCACAAACTCCCTAAACTGTATGCTCATGTATTCTCCGCCATTATCACTTCTTAGCATCTTAATCTTGGTATCATACTGATTGAGCACATAGTTATAGAAGTTCTGAAATGATTCAAGCACTTGATCCTTAGAGCGCATCAATGTTACCCATGTATACTTTGATTTTTGATCGATGAAGGAAACAAAGTACTTATATTGATCTCTTGAAGTACACGGAGCAGACCATACATCAGAGTGTATTAACTCAAAAGACTTCTTATACATAGTAGTAGATTCTGGAAACACTTTCCTACAATGCTTCCCCAAAATACATGCTTCACACGCCTCCTTGGGTACTGAATGGTTGGGCAAGACCATGCTGAGCACCTTGTGACTTGGGTGACCAAGGCGAGAATGCCATAAAGGGCTTGATCCAACCGAACTGACCGCAAGCGCTTTCAACTCTTTATCCTTTTTATTCAATATGTACAGACCATCTTTCACACCCCCTGATCCGATCGCATCTTTGGTTTCATTATCCTGAAACTCAACACCATTAACTCCAAAAACAACTTTACAATTCAAGTCCTTAGTTGCCTTATGAACCGATAGCAAATTCGAAGTAAATTCTGGGATATATAGGGCTTTAGTTCTCTTCCCAAACACCTCTAAGTCCCCAACCCCCTCTATTGGAACTTCTTTCCCGTTTGCTATCCTAACACTACCCTTATGCGGTTCTACATTCTCCAGCAACTTAGCATCACAAATCATATTATGACTTGCTCCAGAATCTATTATCACGTTTCTCTTAGCCTTAGAGGTAAAGAAACCCTTACCAGATTCCGCTAGCTTTGAGATACTCTTGATGAGGCCCTCCAAATCGCTCTTCCTCACCAATTGGTCTCCTTCCATGCTAGTTACACCCGCAAAGTTCCTAGAGCCTTGACTGCTTCCCTGGCCATTTCCTCTTAGCCGGGCTGGTTTCAAGTGCGGGTAAAGTGTCCAGCACTTCTCCTTAGTGTGCCCTTTCATCCTACAATGGCTACACTCAACAGCTCTCCTTTCTCCATGCCCAAAACTTCTTTGCACCACATGCGCCATCTCACTAGCGGGTTTAAACAACACTCTAGCACCTTCCTCTTTCTGAACTTGTTGACACACTTCATTTAATGTTGGAAGCTTGTCAAATCGAAGGATATGCTGAATGAGTCCCTTGTAAGAGTCATCAAGTGTGAGTAAGAGACCAAACACTTGATCTTGCTCTCTCCTCTCATTCAACTCCTTTGGGTCGTTTGTTGTAGGTCTAAGCATTTCCAGCTCTGCCCACAACCCTCTAAATTCCCCAAACAAGTCCTTGAACGCCTTCCCATTCTGCTGAAGGTCATTCAATGCCTTCTTCACCTCAAAGATCCTTGAAATGTTTGAGATGTCTCCATAAACTCCCTTGAGCGTCTCCCACAGCTCCTTGGAGTTCTCACAGTATGAATAGGCCGCCAGAATAGATGGCTCAAGGGAGCTTTGAAGTGCAGCCAAGACTTGAGCATCTTCTTGCTCCCGCTTCCTCTCCATCATACTGCCCTCTTCAGCCCTTCCATCTTCAGCATTTCCCACCAAGCTATCAACATACTCCCACAGCCCTCTTCCTCTTAGGACTGTCTTTGTGGTCCTTGACCACAAAATATAGTTATTCCCCTTGAGAATAACTGGTAGAACCATATTCTTGGAGCTTTCCATGACTTGAAATTTTTGGTGAATAGTACACACGAAACAGAAAGAAAACAGAGTGATTTGAAATGTTTGAGAGATATGAATGAGTTTAAGATCTTGTTTAGGACCTTAAGTGCTCTGATACCATGTAGATTTTAGAGGATATGAAGATGATTTTAAGGGAGGAAGATTAGAAGATAGGAGTGATGTGTTGAATAATGAGAGAATACATTAGCTTAAGACCCAAAGAAGAGAATAGGCCTTATTCAACATATGCAAGCCCATTAAGAAGTCTTCTAGAAGGGTGAAGACTTTGGGTGCACAAGTGGGTGTCTCGGGAAGTGTGAAAAGGAAGGAGATGTGTTTGAATTTCAAATAAGAGATTGGAGGGAAATTGAATGTTGTGAAACCCTTCTTCACCTCCTAATTTCGTGGCTCTCCTCTATATATACATGTTGTACACCCTTTGTAACACTCACTCAATTCTAATGGAAACTTCTCTTTATTTCTCATTCTATTGTTTCTCTTTCAAGCACTCTCAAACTCTCTAATCTTCTATTCCGCAAATTCAACATGGTATCAGAGCAAGGTTCTTAACTAAATCAAGCTCTTGTTATCCCATTTTCAAATCTCTTCCTTTAAAATTCTGGGAATATTCTTTGTCAATCCTTTTTCACTCTGAGACTTAGTCCTCAAAGTCATTGACTCTTGAGTTGTGAAAAGGCTGAAAAAGTGTATTTCTTGAAGGTTCTCTAAAATTTCTTTTTCACTCTAAAATTCTGGGAATACTCTTTGTCAATCCTTTTTCACTCTGAGACTTAGTCCTCAAAGTCATTGACTCTTGAGTTGTGAAAAGGCTGGAAAAGTGTATTTTTTGAAGCTTCTCTAATATTTTCTTGAGAAAATCTCTTAATCCTCTGGTTAATAGAATTATCCGGTGAATAAATCTTGAAACACCATGGAAAATTCTAAACCAATTGTTATTCCAGTCATCTTGAAGGGTGTCAACTATTTGCTGTGGTCAAGAATGATAAGAACAGCCCTATGTGGTCGTGGGCTTTGGAGCCATGTCTTGAAAGGCCAAGATCCAAAAGATGGAGAAGAAGCCATCGGTAATTATGAAGATAAGTGGTTCCAAGAGGACCAAATGGTGCTCGGAATCATCCAGAACTCTCTTGAAGCATCCATCCTTGAAGCCTACTCCTACTGTGAAAATGCAAAAGAATTGTGGGATACTCTTCAAACCGTGTATGGGAATACTTCAAACTTGAGCAGAATCTATGAAGTCAAGAAGGCTATCAATGATCTAAGCCAAGAAGATTTGGAGTTTACAAAGCACTTTGGCAAATTCAGATCATTGTGGGCTGAACTAGAAATGTTAAGGCCAAGCACGATTGATCCTTTGGTGTTAAATGAGAGGCGCGAACAAGACAAGGTCTTTGGTCTGCTATTGACCTTAAATCCAACTTACAAGGATCTCATTAAGCACCTCCTTAGGGCAGACAATCTCCCCAGCCTAGATGAAGTGTGCTCCAAGATACAAAAGGAGCAAGGATCTCATGGTCTATTTGGGGGAAAGGGTGAGCTGGTTATGGCTAACAAAGTAGAGCTGGGAGACGCCAACAAAGGATTTTACAAACCGTTGGGATCAAACCAGAACAAGAAAGTGGGATCAAATGCAATTTGTGAGCATTGCAAGAAAGAGGGGCACACAAAGGAAAAATGCTGGAAGCTCCATCCTCATCTAAAACCAAGCTGGTGGAAGGAACCAAGAGCTAATGTCTCCCAAGAAGTGGCTGGGAATCAGGCTGGGACATCCAAGAGGGCTGAAGAAAGAGAAATGAGAGCTTTGGTGCCATATCAACAAGAATCTGAATTTGTGAGGAAATCAGATTTGGAAGCTCTCATCAAAGCCTTGAAAGAGGCTTGTAGGTCTGGTATGGTTTCTGGAAACTCTCTTCATGCTCAAAACATTTCAAAGCCTTTGATTGTAGATTCTGGTGCATCACATCATATGATAAGTGATGCACATCTAATGAGTAACATAAAACCGGCTGTAGGTAATGTCATTATAGCAAATGGAGATAGTATTCCAATTGATGGAGTAGGAAATCTTAGGTTATTTGGAAAAGATTCAAACGCTTTCTACATGCCTAAGTTTACTTCAAATTTGTTATCCGTAAAGAAAGTTACATCTGATTTGAATTGTTATGCTATATTTGGTCCTAATGATGTACACTTTCAGGATATTGAGACCATGAATCTACTCGGAAAAGGAGTAGCAAAGGAGGAGCTGTATGTTCTTGAAAATAACAAGCCGGACTCCAATTTATTTTGTAGTTTTAGTCTGAATGTTTCTAATGTTAGTAGTTCAATTTGGCATGCAAGGCTAGGTCATCCGCACTCTAGAGCATTAGAACTATTGTTGCCTAGGATTTCTTTCAAAAATGATGAATGTGAAGCTTGTATACTTGGCAAACATTGCAAATCTGTGTTTTCCAAGTCTCCAACTATCTATGAAAAGTGTTTTGATTTAATTCATTCTGATGTTTGGACCTCACCATGTGAATCTAGAGAACATCATAAATACTTTGTCACCTTTATAGATGAAAAATCAAAATATACATGGCTAACACTTCTTCCATCCAAAGATAGAGTTCTAGAAGCATTTAGAAATTTTCAAGCATATGTGACTAACCATTATAATGCCAAGATTAAAATTTTTAGATCAGATAATGGTGGAGAGTACACAAGCCATGCCTTCAAACAACACTTAGCAAACCATGGGATAGTCCATCAAACCAGCTGCCCATACACTCCTCAGCAAAATGGAGTTGCTGAAAGAAAGAATAGGCACTTAATGGAAGTGGCCCGGTCTATGATGTTCCACACAAGTGTTCCCAAGAGATTTTGGGGAGATGCTGTGGTTTCAGCATGCTATTTGATCAACCGAATGCCAACAAAAATTTTGGATGATCACTCTCCATTTGAGGTATTAAACAACTCTAAACCCGCCATTAACCACTTACGTGTGTTTGGGTGTGTTTGTTTTGTATTAATCCCAGGAGAACAAAGAAACAAGTTGGAAGCTAAAAGTGTGAAGAGCATGTTCATTGGATACTCCACAACACAAAAAGGTTACAAATGCTTTGTTCCGGAAACAAGGAAGATTCTAGTCTCAAGGGACGTGAAGTTTGTTGAAACGAAAGGGTTCTATGATGAGAAGAACTGGAAAGAATTGGAGAATCTATCATCCTCATCATCAGACCGAGCTAGCAATTTGAGAAAAATCTTGGAGAACCTTGGATTACATCAGCCAGAAGCTAGTACAAGCACATCTCAATCAAATGAAGAAACTATACCCTTTGATCCTGAGGGAGGCAATAAACAAGAGGATCTAGTAGTGGCTCAACAAGACTCAACAATTCATGATCAAAATGAATCAGAAGTTCGCAATGAAGCGGTTCATGATCAAAGTGAAGAGAGTCCGGAAAGTCAAGAAGAAGCTCAAACCTCAGATTCTGACTTTGAAGGGCCAGAACCTCAAGTTCAATATCAAGAAGGGGGTTTAAGGAGAAGTACAAGACAAAGGTTTGGACCAGAACATTGGAAGCAAACCCGAGTGTACTACAACAACAAGGCAGTTGCTCATCCCATTCAAGCTGTTTGCACTCTAGCTCATTTCCCATTGGAACATCAAGCCTACATGGGCAAGTTGGATGAAGCTGAGATTCCAACAACCTATGAAGAAGCCAAGGAGCTTAAAGTATGGAGAGATGCTGTTGGTGAAGAAAAGAAAGCTATGGAAATTAACCACACTTGGGATGAAGCTGAACTGCCAAAAGGGAAGAAGGCCGTAAGCTCTAGATGGATATTCACTATCAAGTATAGAAGTGATGGAGAAATTGAGCGTTACAAGGCTAGGCTGGTGGCTAGAGGATTCACTCAAACCTATGGAGAGGACTACCTTGACACATTTGCACCTGTGGCAAAACTTCATACGGTAAGAGTTATTTTATCCTTAGCTACTAACTTGAAATGGGATCTTTGGCAGATGGACGTCAAGAATGCATTCTTGCAAGGGGAACTAGAGGATGAAGTCTACATGACTCCACCACCAGGCTTGGAGGACTCAATTGCACCAGGAAAGGTGTTGAGACTCAAGAAAGCAATCTATGGACTGAAGCAATCTCCTCGAGCATGGTACCACAAGTTGAGTACAACACTCAAGAGTAAAGGCTTCAAGAAGTCCGAGGCAGATCATACACTTTTCACCTTGCAAAGCCAAGAAGGTATTGTAGTCATTCTCATTTATGTGGATGATATTATCATCTCTGGGAATGACAAGGTAGGTATTAAAGATACAAAAGCATATTTAAAATCTGTATTTGATATTAAAGATCTTGGAGAGTTGAAATATTTTCTAGGGATTGAAGTCTATAGGTCCAATGAAGGACTCTTCTTATCCCAAAGGAAGTACACTCTTGATCTATTGGCTGGGGCAGGAAAGCTAGGAGCCAAACCAGCAAAGACTCCCTTAGAAGAAGGATACAAAGTCATACGAGAGGGGGAGCTTGAAGATAAACCTTTTGAAGATGTCAAGCAATATCGGAGAATGGTTGGTAAGTTGATTTATCTTACCATAACTCGTCCTGATTTGTGTTTTGCTGTGAACCAGGTAAGCCAACATATGCAAGCTCCAAAAGTGCATCATTGGAACATGGTGGATCGGATCCTCAAATATCTCAAAGGAGCTCCAGGTCAAGGCATTTGGATGGGTTGCAACAAAAGCACAGAAATTGTGGGTTATTGTGATGCTGATTGGGCTGGAGACAAAACAGATAGAAGATCCACCACTGGGTATTGCACATTCATTGGAGGTAACCTGGTCACTTGGAAGAGCAAGAAACAAAAGGTTGTGTCATGTTCAAGTGCTGAAGCTGAGTATAGAGCAATGAGGAAGCTCACAAATGAGCTAACATGGCTGAAAGCTCTTCTCAAGGATTTGGGCATTGAATCGGCAGATCCAATCACAATGCATTGTGACAACCAAGCTGTTATTCACATTGTGTCCAACTCAGTGTTCCATGAGAGGACAAAGCATATTGAAGTGGATTGTCACAAGGTGCGAGAGATGGTGGAGAAAAGGGTCATTCTTCCATGCTTTACAAGGAGTTCAGAACAATTGGCAGACATTTTTACCAAGGCAGCGAGTTTAAAAGTGTGTGAGTTCATCCATTCAAAGCTTGGACTCATAGATATGTCTCGGCCGTGATTTCCTTAGCCATGGAGTCCACACTCTTTTTCCCTTAGTATGGTTTTGTCCCATGAGGTTTTCCATACTAAGGTTTTTAATGAGGTGGGTCATCATGGTTCCAAGCTTAACCTTTGGTTTCTCTACGGTTAAGCTTGAGGGGGAGTGTTGAATAATGAGAGAATACATTAGCTTAAGACCCAAAGAAGAGAAGAGGCCTTATTCAACATATGCAAGCCCATTAAGAAGTCTTCTAGAAGGGTGAAGACTTTGGGTGCACAAGTGGGTGTCTCGGGAAGTGTGAAAAGGAAGGAGATGTGTTTGAATTTCAAATAAGAGATTGGAGGGAAATTGAATGTTGTGAAACCCTTCTTCACCTCCTAATTTCGTGGCTCTCCTCTATATATACATGTTGTACACCCTTTGTAACACTCACTCAATTCTAATGGAAACTTCTCTTTATTTCTCATTCTATTGTTTCTCTTTCAAGCACTCTCAAACTCTCTAATCTTCTATTCCGCAAATTCAACATGATGAAGATGATGAATAGAAGTTTATAATTTCGTGTGTAATGTTTCCTTACAATCCCATACACATATATGCACGATTTACATGAATTATTGAGTGAAAAATATCTCACCAACACCTCTACACAAGTATAGGCGAGCCATGCTTCTCCCAACTGCTCCCACCTACTCCTCTTTGCAACTTGCTCCACTTGTGCTGAGTGAGAAAAAACTGGTCTGCTTCTAACCAATTCAGTTCCTTCTCCACTTCTTGTTTGGTCTCATTTTAGTTGATCTTAGCTACTCATTGGTGCTTTATTCATGTGCAATGCATGGTATACCTTCTCTTTTTACTCCTGAGCTTTCACCATATTCCAACACACTTGCTATACATGCTAACTCTTTCCCTTTGATATTGTCCCCTCTCCTTTCACGTGCACAGACCTTCACATCCATATTCTCAACAACCAAGAAGAGAGCAACGTGGAGATATGGTCTGACATCAAGCAGTACCAAAGGTTAGTTGGTAAACTAATCTATTTGACCATAACAAGGCCAGATATTTGTTTTGCGGTGAATAAAGTAAGTCAACACATGCAAGCGCCAACAACACACCATTGGGGAATGATTGAAAGGATCTTGAGATATCTAAAAGGAAACCCAGGAAGAGGTATTTGGCTAGAGTGTCATGGAAGAGCAGATGTAGAAGCGTTTTGTGATGCGGATTGGGCTGGGGATAGACAAGATAGAAAGTCTACAACCGGTTATTGTACATTCGTAGGTGGGAATCTTGTCACCTGGAGAAGCAAAAAACAAAAGGTAATCTCTCTATCTAGTGCTGAAGCTGAGTATAGAGCAATGAGAGAAGCCACAAAAGAAATGTTGAATAATGAGAGAATACATTAGCTTAAGACCCAAAGAAGAGAAGAGGCCTTATTCAACATATGCAAGCCCATTAAGAAGTCTTCTAGAAGGGTGAAGACTTTGGGTGCACAAGTGGGTGTCTCGGGAAGTGTGAAAAGGAAGGAGATGTGTTTGAATTTCAAATAAGAGATTGGAGGGAAATTGAATGTTGTGAAACCCTTCTTCACCTCCTAATTTCGTGGCTATCCTCTATATATACATGTTGTACACCCTTTGTAACACTCACTCAATTCTAATGGAAATTTCTCTTTATCTCTCATTCTATTGTTTCTCTTTCAAGCACTCTCAAACTCTCTAATCTTCTATTCCGCAAATTCAACATGGTATCAGAGCAAGGTTCTTAACTAAATCAAGCTCTTGTTATCCCATTTTCAAATCTCTTCCTTTAAAATTCTGGGAATACTCTTTGTCAATCCTTTTTCACTCTGAGACTTAGTCCTCAAAGTCATTGACTCTTGAGTTGTGATAAGGCTGAAAAAGTGTATTTCTTGAAGGTTCTCTAAAATTTTCTTTTTCACTCTAAAATTCTGGGAATACTCTTTGTCAATCCTTTTTCACTCTGAGACTTAGTCCTCAAAGTCATTGACTCTTGAGTTGTGAAAAGGCTGAAAAAGTGTATTTCTTGAAGCTTCTCTAATATTTTCTTCAGAAAATCTCTTAATCCTCTGGTTAATAGAATTATCCGGTGAATAAATCTTGAAACACCATGGAAAATTCTAAACCAATTGTTATTCCAGTCATCTTGAAGGGTGTCAACTATTTGCTGTGGTCAAGAATGATAAGAACAGCCCTATGTGGTCGTGGGCTTTGGAGCCATGTCTTGAAAGGCCAAGATCCAAAAGATGGAGAAGAAGCCATCGGTAATTATGAAGATAAGTGGTTCCAAGAGGACCAAATGGTGCTCGGAATCATCCAGAACTCTCTTGAAGCATCCATCCTTGAAGCCTACTCCTACTGTGGAAATGCAAAGGAATTGTGGGATACTCTTCAAACCGTATATGGGAATACTTCAAACTTGAGCAGAATCTATGAAGTCAAAAAGGCTATCAATGATCTAAGCCAAGAAGATTTGGAGTTTACAAAGCACTTTGGCAAATTCAGATCATTGTGGGCTGAACTAGAAATGTTAAGGCCAAGCACGATTGATCCTTTGGTGTTAAATGAGAGGCGCGAACAAGACAAGGTCTTTGGTCTGCTATTGACCTTAAATACAACTTACAAGGATCTCATTAAGCACCTCCTTAGGGCAGACAATCTCCCCAGCCTAGATGAAGTGTGCTCCAAGATACAAAAGGAGCAAGGATCTCATGGTCTATTTGGGGGAAAGGGCGAGCTGGTTATGGCTAACAAAGTAGAGCTGGGAGACGCCAACAAAGGATTTTACAAACCGTTGGGATCAAACCAGAACAAGAAAGTGGGATCAAATGCAATTTTTGAGCATTGCAAGAAAGAGGGGCACACAAAGAAAAAATGCTGGAAGCTCCATCCTCATCTAAAACCAAGCTGGTGGAAGGAACCAAGAGCTAATGTCTCCCAAGAAGTGGCTGGGAATCAGGCTGGGACATCCAAGAGGGCTGAAGAAGGAGAAATGAGAGCTTTGGTGCCATATCAACAAGAATCTGAATTTGTGAGGAAATCAGATTTGGAAGCTCTCATCAAAGCCTTGAAAGAGGCTGGTAGGTCTGGTATGGTTTCTGGAAACTCTCTTCATGCTCAAAACATTTCAAAGCCTTTGATTGTAGATTCTGGTGCATCACATCATATGATAAGTGATGCACATCTAATGAATAACATAAAACCGGCTGTAGGTAATGTCATTATAGCAAATGGAGATAGTATTCCAATTGATGGAGTAGGAAATCTTAGGTTATTTGGAAAAGATTCAAACGCTTTCTACATGCCTAAGTTTACTTCAAATTTGTTATCCGTAAAGAAAGTTACATCTGATTTGAATTGTTATGCTATATTTGGTCCTAATGATGTACACTTTCAGGATATTGAGACCATGAATCTACTCGGAAAAGGAGTAGCAAAGGAGGAGCTGTATGTTCTTGAAAATAACAAGCCGGACTCTAATTTATTTTGTAGTTTTAGTCTGAATGTTTCTAATGTTAGTAGTTCAATTTGGCATGCAAGGCTAGGTCATCCGCACTCTAGAGCATTAGAACTATTGTTGCCTAGGATTTCTTTCAAAAATGATGAATGTGAAGCTTGTATACTTGGTAAACATTGCAAATCTGTGTTTTCCAAGTCTCCAACTATCTATGAAAAGTGTTTTGATTTAATTCATTCTGATGTTTGGACCTCACCATGTGAATCTAGAGAACATCATAAATACTTTGTCACCTTTATAGATGAAAAATCAAAATATACATGGCTAACACTTCTTCCATCCAAAGATAGAGTTCTAGAAGCATTTAGAAATTTTCAAGCATATGTGACTAACCATTATAATGCCAAGATTAAAATTTTTAGATCAGATAATGGTGGAGAGTACACAAGCCATGCCTTCAAACAACACTTAGCAAACCATGGGATAGTCCATCAAACCAGCTGCCCATACACTCCTCAGCAAAATGGAGTTGCTGAAAGAAAGAATAGGCACTTAATGGAAGTGGCCCGTTCTATGATGTTCCACACAAGTGTTCCCAAGAGATTTTGGGGAGATGCTGTGGTTTCAGCATGCTATTTGATCAACCGAATGCCAACAAAAATTTTGGATGATCACTCTCCATTTGAGGTATTAAACAACTCTAAACCCGCCATTAACCACTTACGTGTGTTTGGGTGTGTTTGTTTTGTATTAATCCCAGGAGAACAAAGAAACAAGTTGGAAGCTAAAAGTGTGAAGAGCATGTTCATTGGATACTCCACAACACAAAAAGGTTACAAATGCTTTGTTCCGGAAACAAGGAAGATTCTAGTCTCAAGGGACGTGAAGTTTGTTGAAATGAAAGGGTTCTATGATGAGAAGAACTGGAAAGAATTGGAGAATCTATCATCCTCATCATCAGACCGAGCTAGCAATTTGAGAAAAATCTTGGAGAACCTTGGATTACATCAGCCAGAAGCTAGTACAAGCACATCTCAATCAAATGAAGAAACTATACCCTTTGATCCTGAGGGAGGCAATAAACCAGAGGATCCAGTAGTGGCTCAACAAGACTCAACAATTCATGATCAAAATGAATCAGAAGTTCGCAATGAAGCGGTTCATGATCAAAGTGAAGAGAGTCCGGAAAGTCAAGAAGAAGCTCAAACCTCAGATTCTGACTTTGAAGGGCCAGAACCTCAAGTTCAATATCAAGAAGGGGGTTTGAGGAGAAGTACAAGACAAAGGTTTGGACCAGAACATTGGAAGCAAACCCGAGTGTACTACAACAACAAGGCAGTTGCTCATCCCATTCAAGCTGTTTGCACTCTAGCTCATTTCCCATTGGAACATCAAGCCTACATGGGCAAGTTGGATGAAGCTGAGATTCCAACAATCTATGAAGAAGCCAAGGAGCTTAAAGTATGGAGAGATGCTGTTGGTGAAGAAAAGAAAGCTATGGAAATTAACCACACTTGGGATGAAGCTGAACTGCCAAAAGGGAAGAAGGCCGTAAGCTCTAGATGGATCTTCACTATCAAGTATAGAAGTGATGGAGAAATAGAGCGTTACAAGGCTAGGCTGGTGGCTAGAGGATTCACTCAAACCTATGGAGAGGACTACCTTGACACATTTGCACCTGTGGCAAAACTTCATACGGTAAGAGTTATTTTATCCTTAGCTACTAACTTGAAATGGGATCTTTGGCAGATGGACGTCAAGAATGCATTCTTGCAAGGGGAACTAGAGGATGAAATCTACATGACTCCACCACCGGGCTTGGAGGACTCAATTGCACCAGGAAAGGTGTTGAGACTCAAGAAAGCAATCTATGGACTGAAGCAATCTCCTCGAGCATGGTACCACAAGTTGAGTACAACACTCAAGAGTAAAGGCTTCAAGAAGTCCGAGGCAGATCATACACTTTTCACCTTGCAAAGCCAAGAAGGTATTGTAGTCATTCTCATTTATGTGGATGATATTATCATCTCTGGGAATGACAAGGTAGGTATTAAAGATACAAAAGCATATTTAAAATCTGTATTTGATATTAAAGATCTTGGAGAGTTGAAATATTTTCTAGGGATTGAAGTCTATAGGTCCAATGAAGGACTCTTCTTATCCCAAAGGAAGTACACTCTTGATCTATTGGCTGAGGCAGGAAAGCTAGGAGCCAAACCAGCAAAGACTCCCTTAGAAGAAGGATACAAAGTCATACGAGAGGGGGAGCTTGAAGATAAACCTTTTGAAGATGTCAAGCAATATCGGAGAATGGTTGGTAAGTTGATTTATCTTACCATAACTCGTCCAGATTTGTGTTTTGCTGTGAACCAGGTGAGCCAACATATGCAAGCTCCAAAAGTGCATCATTGGAACATGGTGGATCGGATCCTCAAATATCTCAAAGGAGCTCCAGATCAAGGCATTTGGATGGGTTACAACAAAAGCACAGAAATTGTGGGTTATTGTGATGCTGACTGGGCTGGAGACAAAACGGATAGAAGATCCACCACTGGGTATTGCACATTCATTGGAGGTAACCTGGTCAGTTGGAAGAGCAAGAAACAAAAGGTTGTGTCATGTTCAAGTGCTGAAGCTGAGTATAGAGCAATGAGGAAGCTCACAAACGAGCTAACATGGCTGAAAGCTCTTCTCAAGGATTTGGGCATTGAATCGCCAGATCCAATCACAATGCATTGTGACAACCAAGCTGCTATTCACATTGCGTCCAACTCAGTGTTCCATGAGAGGACAAAACATATTGAAGTGGATTGTCACAAGGTGCGAGAGATGGTGGAGAAAAGGGTCATTCTTCCATGCTTTACAAGAAGTTCAGAACAATTGGCAGACATTTTTACCAAGGCAGCGAGTTTAAAAGTGTGTGAGTTCATCCATTCAAAGCTTGGACTCATAGATATGTCTCGGCCATGATTTCCTTAGCCATGGAGTCCACACTCTTTTTCCCTTAGTATGGTTTTGTCCCATGAGGTTTTCCATACTAAGGTTTTTAATGAGGTGGGTCATCATGGTTCCAAGCTTAACCTTTGGTTTCTCTACGGTTAAGCTTGAGGGGGAGTGTTGAATAATGAGAGAATACATTAGCTTAAGACCCAAAGAAGAGAAGAGGCCTTATTCAACATATGCAAGCCCATTAAGAAGTCTTCTAGAAGGGTGAAGACTTTGGGTGCACAAGTGGGTGTCTCGGGAAGTATGAAAAGGAAGGAGATGTGTTTGAATTTCAAATAAGAGATTGGAGGGAAATTGAATGTTGTGAAACCCTTCTTCACCTCCTAATTTCGTGGCTATCCTCTATATATACATGTTGTACACCCTTTGTAACACTCACTCAATTCTAATGGAAACTTCTCTTTATCTCTCATTCTATTGTTTCTCTTTCAAGCACTCTCAAACTCTCTAATCTTCTATTCCGCAAATTCAACAAGAAATGATATGGCTGAAGGCGCTTCTACATGACTTGGGAGTTCAAGAAGACAAACCAATGACATTGTATTGTGATAACCAAGCAGCAATACACATAGCTTCAAACCCGGTGTTTCATGAAAGGACAAAACACATTGAGGTGGATTGTCATTGTTGAAAATATGGATGTGAAGGTCTGTGCACGTGAAAGGAGAGGGGACAATATCAAAGGGAAAGAGTTAGCATGTATAGCAAGTGTGTTGGAATATGGTGAAAGCTCAGGAGTAAAAAGAGAAGGTATACCATGCATTACACATGAATAAAGCACCAATGAGTAGCTAAGATCAACTAAAATGAGACCAAACAAGAAGTAGAGAAGGAACTGAATTGGTTAGAAGCAGACCAGTTTTTTCTCACTCAGCACAAGTGGAGCAAGTTGCAAAGAGGAGTAGGTGGGAGCAGTTGGGAGAAGCATGGCTCGCCTATACTTGTGTAGAGGTGTTGGTGAGATATTTTTCACTCAATAATTCATGTAAATCGTGCATATATGTGTATGGGATTGTAAGGAAACATTACACACGAAATTATAAACTTCTATTCATCATCTTCATCACTCCTATCTTCTAATCTTCCTCCCTTAAAATCATCTTCATATCCTCTAAAATCTACATGGTATCAGAGCACTTAAGGTCCTAAACAAGATCTTTAACTCATTCATATCTCTCAAACATTTCAAATCACTCTGTTTTCTTTCTGTTTCGTGTGTACTATTTGTTGAATTTGCGGAATAGAAGATTAGAGAGTTTGAGAGTGCTTGAAAGAGAAACAATAGAATGAGAGATAAAGAGAAGTTTCCATTAGAATTGAGTGAGTGTTACAAAGGGTGTACAACATGTATATATAGAGGAGAGCCACGAAATTAGGAGGTGAAGAAGGGTTTCACAACATTCAATTTCCCTCCAATCTCTTATTTGAAATTCAAACACATTTCCTTCCTTTTCACACTTCCCGAGACACCCACTTGTGCACCCAAAGTTTTCACCCTTCTAGAAGACTTCTTAATGGGCTTGCATATGTTGAATAAGACCTCTTCTCTTCTTTGGGTCTTAAGCTAATGTATTCTCTCATTATTCAACACTCCCCCTCAAGCTTAACCGTAGAGAAACCAAAGGTTAAGCTTGGAACCATGATGACCCACCTCATTAAAAACCTTAGTATGGAAAACCTCATGGGACAAAACCATACTAAGGGAAAAAGAGTGTGGACTCCATGGCTAAGGAAATCACGGCCGAGACATATCTATGAGTCCAAGCTTTGAATGGATGAACTCACACACTTTTAAACTCGCTGCCTTGGTAAAAATGTCTGCCAATTGTTCTGAACTCCTTGTAAAGCATGGAAAAATGACCATTTTCTCCACCATCTCTCGCACCTTGTGACAATCCACTTCAATATGCTTTGTCCTCTCATGGAACACTGAGTTGGACGCAATGTGAATAGCAGCTTGGTTGTCACAATGCATTGTGATTGGATCTGGCGATTCAATGCCCAAATCCTTGAGAAGAGCTTTCAGCCATGTTAGCTCATTTGTGAGCTTTCTCATTGCTCTATACTCAGCTTCAGCACTTGAACATGACACAACCTTTTGTTTCTTGCTCTTCCAAGTGACCAGGTTACCTCCAATGAATGTGCAATACCCAGTGGTGGATCTTCTATCCGTTTTGTCTCCAGCCCAGTCAGCATCACAATAACCCATAATTTCTGTGCTTTTGTTGCAACCCATCCAAATGCCTTGACCTGGAGCTCAATTGAGATATTTGAGGATCCGATCCACCATGTTCCAATGATGCACTTTTGGAGCTTGCATATGTTGGCTCACCTGGTTCACAGCAAAACACAAATCAGGACGAGTTATGGTAAGATAAATCAACTTACCAACCATTCTCCGATATTGCTTGACATCTTCAAAAGGTTTATCTTCAAGCTCCCCCTCTCGTATGACTTTGTATCCTTCTTCTAAGGGAGTCTTTGCTGGTTTGGCTCCTAGCTTTCCTGCCCCAGCCAATAGATCAAGAGTGTACTTCCTTTGGGATAAGAAGAGTCCTTCATTGGACCTATAGACTTCAATTCCTAGAAAATATTTCAACTCTCCAAGATCTTTAATATCAAATACAGATTTTAAATATGCTTTTGTATCTTTAATACCTACCTTGTCATTCCCAGAGATGATAATATCATCCACATAAATGAGAATGACTACAATACCTTCTTGGCTTTGCAAGGTGAAAAGTGTATGATCTGCCTCGGACTTCTTGAAGCCTTTACTCTTGAGTGTTGTACTCAACTTGTGGTACCATGCTCGAGGAGATTGCTTCAGTCCATAGATTGCTTTCTTGAGTCTCAACACCTTTCCTGGTGCAATTGAGTCCTCCAAGCCTGGTGGTGGAGTCATGTAGACTTCATCCTCTAGTTCCCCTTGCAAGAATGCATTCTTGACGTCCATCTGCCAAAGATCCCATTCCAAGTTAGTAGCTAAGGATAAAATAACTCTTACCGTATGAAGTTTTGCCACAGGTGCAAATGTGTCAAGGTAGTCCTCTCCATAGGTTTGAGTGAATCCTCTAGCCACCAGCCTAGCCTTGTAACGCTCTATTTCTCCATCACTTCTATACTTGATAGTGAATATCCATCTAGAGCTTACGGCCTTCTTCCCTTTTGGCAGTTCAGCTTCATCCCAAGTGTGGTTAATTTCCATAGCTTTCTTTTCTTCACCAACATCATCTCTCCATACTTTAAGCTCCTTGGCTTCTTCACAGGTTGTTGGAATCTCAGCTTCATCCAACTTGCCCATGTAGGCTTGATGTTCCAATGGGAAATGAGCTAGAGTGCAAACAGCTTGAATGGGATGAGCAACTGCCTTGTTGTTGTAGTACACTCGGGTTTGCTTCCAATGTTCTGGTCCAAACCTTTGTCTTGTACTTCTCCTTAAACCCCCTTCTTGATATTGAACTTGAGGTTCTGGCCCTTCAAAGTCAGAATCTGAGGTTTGAGCTTCTTCTTGACTTTCCGGACTCTCTTCACTTTGATCATGAACCGCTTCATTGCGAACTTCTGATTCATTTTGATCATGAATTGTTGAGTCTTGTTGAGCCACTACTGGATCCTCTTGTTTATTGCCTCCCTCATGATCAAAGGGTATAGTTTCTTCATTTGATTGAGATGTGCTTGTACTAGCTTCTGGCTGATGTAATCCAAGGTTCTCCAAGATTTTTCTCAAATTGCTAGCTCGGTCTGATGATGAGGATGATAGATTCTCCAATTCTTTCCAGTTCTTCTCATCATAGAACCCTTTCGTTTCAACAAACTTCACGTCCCTTGAGACTAGAATCTTCCTTGTTTCCGGAACAAAGCATTTGTAACCTTTTTGTGTTGTGGAGTATCCAATGAACATGCTCTTCACACTTTTAGCTTCCAACTTGTTTCTTTGTTCTCCTGGGATTAATACAAAACAAACACACCCAAACACACATAAGTGGTTAATGGCGGATTTAGAGTTGTTTAATACCTCAAATGGAGAGTGATCATCCAAAATTTTTGTTGGCATTCGGTTGATCAAATAGCATGCTGAAACCACAGCATCTCCCCAAAATCTCTTGGGAACACTTGTGTGGAACATCATAGACCGGGCCACTTCCATTAAGTGCCTATTCTTTCTTTCAGCAACTCCATTTTGCTGAGGAGTGTATGGGCAGCTGGTTTGATGGACTATCCCATGGTTTGCAAAGTGTTGTTTGAAGGCATGGCTTGTGTACTCTCCACCATTATCTGATCTAAAATTTTTAATCTTGGCATTATAATGGTTAGTCACATATGCTTGAAAATTTCTAAATGCTTCTAGAACTCTATCTTTGGATGGAAGAAGTGTTAGCCATGTATATTTTGATTTTTCATCTATAAAGGTGACAAAGTATTTATGATGTTCTCTAGATTCACATGGTGAGGTCCAAACATCAGAATGAATTAAATCAAAACACTTTTCATAAATAGTTGGAGACTTGGAAAACACAGATTTACAATGTTTGCCAAGTATACAAGCTTCACATTCATCATTTTTGAAAGAAATCCTAGGCAACAATATTTCTAATGCTCTAGAGTGCGGATGACCTAGCCTTGCATGCCAAATTGAACTACTAACATTAGAAACATTCAGACTAAAACTACAAAATAAATTGGAGTCCGGCTTGTTATTTTCAAGAACATACAGCTCCTCCTTTGCTACTCCTTTTCCGAGTAGATTCATGGTCTCAATATCCTGAAAGTGTACATCATTAGGACCAAATATAGCATAACAATTCAAATCAGATGTAACTTTCTTTACGGATAACAAATTTGAAGTAAACTTAGGCATGTAGAAAGCTTTTGAATCTTTTCCAAATAACATAAGATTTCCTACTCCATCAATTGGAATACTATCTCCATTTGCTATAATGACATTACCTACAGCCGGTTTTATGTTACTCATTAGATGTGCATCACTTATCATATGATGTGATGCACCAGAATCTACAATCAAAGGCTTTGAAATGTTTTGAGCATGAAGAGAGTTTCCAGAAACCATACCAGACCTACCAGCCTCTTTCAAGGCTTTGATGAGAGCTTCCAAATCTGATTTCCTCACAAATTCAGATTCTTGTTGATATGGCACCAAAGCTCTCATTTCTCCTTCTTCAGCCCTCTTGGATGTCCCAGCCTGATTCCCAGCCACTTCTTGGGAGACATTAGCTCTTGGTTCCTTCCACCAGCTTGGTTTTAGATGAGGATGGAGCTTCAAGCATTTTTCCTTTGTGTGCCCCTCTTTCTTGCAATGCTCACAAATTGCATTTGATCCCACTTTCTTGTTCTGGTTTGATCCCAACGGTTTGTAAAATCCTTTGTTGGCGTCTCCCAGCTCTACTTTGTTAACCATAACCAGCTCGCCCTTTCCCCCAAATAGACCATGAGATCCTTGCTCCTTTTGTATCTTGGAGCACACTTCATCTAGGCTGGGGAGATTGTCTGCCCTAAGGAGGTGCTTAATGAGATCCTTGTAAGTTGGATTTAAGGTCAATAGCAGACCAAAGACCTTGTCTTGTTCGCGCCTCTCATTTAACACCAAAGGATCAATCGTGCTTGGCCTTAACATTTCTAGTTCAGCCCACAATGATCTGAATTTGCCAAAGTGCTTTGTAAACTCCAAATCTTCTTGGCTTAGATCATTGATAGCCTTCTTGACTTCATAGATTCTGCTCAAGTTTGAAGTATTCCCATACACGGTTTGAAGAGTATCCCACAATTCCTTTGCATTTTCACAGTAGGAGTAGGCTTCAAGGATGGATGCTTCAAGAGAGTTCTGGATGATTCCGAGCACCATTTGGTCCTCTTGGAACCACTTATCTTCATAATTACCGATGGCTTCTTCTCCATCTTTTGGATCTTGGCCTTTCAAGACATGGCTCCAAAGCCCACGACCACATAGGGCTGTTCTTATCATTCTTGACCACAACAAATAGTTGACACCCTTCAAGATGACTGGAATAACAATTGGTTTAGAATTTTCCATGGTGTTTCAAGATTTATTCACCGGATAATTCTATTAACCAGAGGATTAAGAGATTTTCTCAAGAAAATATTAGAGAAGCTTCAAGAAATACACTTTTCCAGCCTTTTCACAACTCAAGAGTCAATGACTTTGAGGACTAAGTCTCAGAGTGAAAAAGGATTGACAAAGAGTATTCTCAGAATTTTAGAGTGAAAAAGAAAATTTTAGAGAACCTTCAAGAAATACACTTTTTCAGCCTTTTCACAACTCAAGAGTCAATGACTTTGAGGACTAAGTCTTAGAGTGAAAAAGGATTGACAAAGAATATTCCCAGAATTTTAAAGGAAGAGATTTGAAAATGGGATAACAAGAGCTTGATTTAGTTAAGAACCTTGCTCTGATACCATGTTGAATTTGCGGAATAGAAGATTAGAGAGTTTGAGAGTGCTTGAAAGAGAAACAATAGAATGAGAGATAAAGAGAAGTTTCCATTAGAATTGAGTGAGTGTTACAAAGGGTGTACAACATGTATATATAGAGGAGAGCCACGAAATTAGGAGGTGAAGAAGGGTTTCACAACATTCAATTTCCCTTCAATCTCTTATTTGAAATTCAAACACATCTCCTTCCTTTTCACACTTCCCGAGACACCCACTTGTGCACCCAAAGTTTTCACCCTTCTAGAAGACTTCTTAATGGGCTTGCATATGTTGAATAAGACCTCTTCTCTTCTTTGGGTCTTAAGCTAATGTATTCTCTCATTATTCAACACTATTCACCAAAAATTTCAAGTCATGGAAAGCTCCAAGAATATGGTTCTACCAGTTATTCTCAAGGGGAATAACTATATTTTGTGGTCAAGGACCACAAAGACAGTCCTAAGAGGAAGAGGGCTGTGGGAGTATGTTGATAGCTTGGTGGGAAATGCTGAAGATGGAAGGGCTGAAGAGGGCAGTATGATGGAGAGGAAGCGGGAGCAAGAAGATGCTCAAGTCTTGGCTGCACTTCAAAGCTCCCTTGAGCCATCTATTCTGGCGGCCTATTCATACTGTGAGAACTCCAAGGAGCTGTGGGAGACGCTCAAGGGAGTTTATGGAGATATCTCAAACATTTCAAGGATCTTTGAGGTGAAGAAGGCATTGAATGACCTTCAGCAGAATGGGAAGGCGTTCAAGGACTTGTTTGGGGAATTTAGAGGGTTGTGGGCAGAGCTGGAAATGCTTAGACCTACAACAAACGACCCAAAGGAGTTGAATGAGAGGAGAGAGCAAGATCAAGTGTTTGGTCTCTTACTCACACTTGATGACTCTTACAAGGGACTCATTCAGCATATCCTTCGATTTGACAAGCTTCCAACATTAAATGAAGTGTGTCAACAAGTTCAGAAAGAGGAAGGTGCTAGAGTGTTGTTTAAACCCGCTAGTGAGATGGCGCATGTGGTGCAAAGAAGTTTTGGGCATGGAGAAAGGAGAGCTGTTGAGTGTAGCCATTGTAGGATGAAAGGGCACACTAAGGAGAAGTGCTGGACACTTTACCAGCACTTGAAACCAGCCCGGCTAAGAGGAAATGGCCAGGGAAGCAGTCAAGGCTCTAGGAACTTTGCGGGTGTAACTAGCATGGAAGGAGACCAATTGGTGAGGAAGAGCGATTTGGAGGGCCTCATCAAGAGTATCTCAAAGCTAGCGGAATCTGGTAAGGGTTTCTTTACCTCTAAGGCTAAGAGAAACGTGATAATAGATTCTGGAGCAAGTCATAATATGATTTGTGATGCTAAGTTGCTGGAGAATGTAGAACCGCATAAGGGTGTGTTAGGATAGCAAACGGGAAAGAAGTTCCAATAGAGGGGGTTGGGGACTTAGAGGTGTTTGGGAAGAGAACTAAAGCCCTATATATCCCAGAATTTACTTCGAATTTGCTATCGGTTCATAAGGCAACTAAGGACTTGAATTGTAAAGTTGTTTTTGGAGTTAATGGTGTTGAGTTTCAGGATAATGAAACCAAAGATGCGATCGGATCAGGGGGTGTGAAAGATGGTCTGTACATATTGAATAAAAAGGATAAAGAGTTGAAAGCGCTTGCGGTCAGTTCGGTTGGATCAAGCCCTTTATGGCATTCTTGCCTTGGTCACCCAAGTCACAAGGTGCTCAGCATGGTCTTGCCCAACCATTCAGTACCCAAGGAGGCGTGTGAAGCATGTATTTTGGGGAAGCATTGTAGGAAAGTGTTTCCAGAATCTACTACTATGTATAAGAAGTCTTTTGAGTTAATACACTCTGATGTATGGTCTGCTCCGTGTACTTCAAGAGATCAATATAAGTACTTTGTTTCCTTCATCGATCAAAAATCAAAGTATACATGGGTAACATTGATGCGCTCTAAGGATCAAGTGCTTGAATCATTTCAGAACTTCTATAACTATGTGCTCAATCAGTATGATACCAAGATTAAGATGCTAAGAAGTGATAATGGCGGAGAATACATGAGCATACAGTTTAGGGAGTTTGTGAATGAGAAAGGGATAGTACATCAGACAACTTGCGCCTATACACCTCAACAAAATGGGATAGCAGAGAGGAAGAATAGACATTTGTTAGAAGTGGCTAGGAGCATGATGTTTGATAGGGGAGTTCCTAAGAATCTGTGGGGAGATGCAGTGATGGCGGCAGCTTACTTAATCAACCGCATACCCACTGAAAGCTTGAGTTACAAGTCACCATTTGAAGTTTTGAATGGTGTGAAGCCGAGTATCAGTCACTTGAGAGTCTTTGGGTGTAGATGCTATGTCCTTGTTCCAGAGGCACAAAGAAATAAGTTAGAGCCAAAGAGTATTAAGTGTGTGTTTGTGGGATACTCAAGTACTCAAAAAGGATACAAATGTCTTAACCCGGAGACTAATAGAATGTATGTGTCAAGGGAGGTGCAATTTGAGGAAGAGTATGGTTACTTCGAAAAAAAGAAATGGGAAGACTTAGATGAGATTATGGACTCAAATGCAGATAGAGATCAAGTTCTAAGAAGCATTTGGGAAAGCATAGATGGCCGGGAGAGTGATGATAATGAGCAGAGGGGTGAAGAAGAAGTAGAAGAAAGTGAGCAGCTTCCGATAGTTCTGGATACTTTACCATTAGACTCAGAACTGGTAGAAGAAGAGGAGAGTACAAGAGGTGAGGGGGAGATAGAATCTGAAGAAGTGGAAGAAGTGCAAGCTCCTCAATTAAGAAGAAGCCAAAGGATAAGACACGGACCTGAAAATTGGAAAAATACTAGAGTGTATTACAATGAGATGGCTATGGCTTATCAAGATCACATGGGAACTGATGTTGTGCTTGGGACAAGAGAGGGATGTACTGGGCGTACGGCAGGCTTAGATCCTGATCCTATAGGCGACAGCGTCTCCTTCTTGTCCCTTAAGCATAACACCGCACAAGAAGAGAAGATAGCCATAAGATATCCTATTGAAGAATACTACTCGGTTTCTAATACTCCAGCTGATCATCAGGCATTTCTGAGCACTATTGATAGAAAAGTACCTAATTCTTATGAGGAAGCAAGCATGGACAAGTTATGGGTTGATGCCATGAGGGAAGAGATTGCATCTATGTTGAGAAATAATACTTGGGACTTGACAAAATTGCCTAGTGGGAAGAAACTTGTGGGATGTAGTGTTGAATAATGAGAGAATACATTAGCTTAAGACCCAAAGAAGAGAAGAGGCCTTATTCAACATATGCAAGCCCATTAAGAAGTCTTCTAGAAGGGTGAAGACTTTGGGTACACAAGTGGGTGTCTCGGGAAGTGTGAAAAGGAAGGAGATGTGTTTGAATTTCAAATAAGAGATTGGAGGGAAATTGAATGTTGTGAAACCCTTCTTCACCTCCTAATTTCGTGGCTATCCTCTATATATACATGTTGTACACCCTTTGTAACACTCACTCAATTCTAATGGAAACTTCTCTTTATCTCTCATTCTATTGTTTCTCTTTCAAGCACTCTCAAACTCTCTAATCTTCTATTCCGCAAATTCAACATGGTATCAGAGCAAGGTTCTTAACTAAATCAAGCTCTTGTTATCCCATTTTCAAATCTCTTCCTTTAAAATTCTGGGAATACTCTTTGCCAATCCTTTTTCACTCTGAGACTTAGTCCTCAAAGTCATTGACTCTTGAGTTGTGATAAGGCTGAAAAAGTGTATTTCTTGAAGGTTCTCTAAAATTTTCTTTTTCACTCTAAAATTCTGGGAATACTCTTTGTCAATCCTTTTTCACTCTGAGACTTAGTCCTCAAAGTCATTGACTCTTGAGTTGTGAAAAGGCTGGAAAAGTGTATTTCTTGAAGCTTCTCTAATATTTTCTTGAGAAAATCTCTTAATCCTCTGGTTAATAGAATTATCCGGTGAATAAATCTTGAAACACCATGGAAAATTCTAAACCAATTGTTATTCCAGTCATCTTGAAGGGTGTCAACTATTTGCTGTGGTCAAGAATGATAAGAACAGCCCTATGTGGTCGTGGGCTTTGGAGCCATGTCTTGAAAGGCCAAGATCCAAAAGATGGAGAAGAAGCCATCGGTAATTATGAAGATAAGTGGTTCCAAGAGGACCAAATGGTGCTCGGAATCATCCAGAACTCTCTTGAAGCATCCATCCTTGAAGCCTACTCCTACTGTGAAAATGCAAAGGAATAATGGGATACTCTTCAAACCGTGTATGGGAATACTTCAAACTTGAGCAGAATCTATGAAGTCAAGAAGGCTATCAATGATCTAAGCCAAGAAGATTTGGAGTTTACAAAGCACTTTGGCAAATTCAGATCATTGTGGGCTGAACTAGAAATGTTAAGGCCAAGCACGATTGATCCTTTGGTGTTAAATGAGAGGCGCGAACAAGACAAGGTCTTTGGTCTGCTATTGACTTTAAATCCAACTTACAAGGATCTCATTAAGCACCTCCTTAGGGCAGACAATCTCCCCAGCCTAGATGAAGTGTGCTCCAAGATACAAAAGGAGCAAGGATCTCATGGTCTATTTGGGGGAAAGGGCGAGCTGGTTATGGCTAACAAAGTAGAGCTGGAAGACGCCAACAAAGGATTTTACAAACCGTTGGGATCAAACCAGAACAAGAAAGTGGGATCAAATGCAATTTGTGAGCATTGCAAGAAAGAGGGGCACACAAAGGAAAAATGCTGGAAGCTCCATCCTCATCTAAAACCAAGCTGGTGGAAGGAACCAAGAGCTAATGTCTCCCAAGAAGTGGCTGGGAATCAGGCTGGGACATCCAAGAGGGCTGAAGAAGGAGAAATGAGAGCTTTGGTGCCATATCAACAAGAATCTGAATTTGTGAGGAAATCAGATTTGGAAGCTCTCATCAAAGCCTTGAAAGAGGCTGGTAGGTCTGGTATGGTTTCTGGAAACTCTCTTCATGCTCAAAACATTTCAAAGCCTTTGATTGTAGATTCTGGTGCATCACATCATATGATAAGTGATGCACATCTAATGAATAACATAAAACCGGCTGTAGGTAATGTCTTTATAGCAAATGGAGATAGTATTCCTATTGATGGAGTAGGAAATCTTAGGTTATTTGGAAAAAATTCAAACGCTTTCTACATGCCTAAGTTTACTTCAAATTTGTTATCCGTAAAGAAAGTTACATCTGATTTGAATTGTTATGCTATATTTGGTCCTAATGATGTACACTTTCAGGATATTGAGACCATGAATCTACTCGGAAAAGGAGTAGCAAAGGAGGTGCTGTATGTTCTTGAAAATAACAAGCCGGACTCCAATTTATTTTGTAGTTTTAGTCTGAATGTTTTTAATGTTAGTAGTTCAATTTGGCATGCAAGGCTAGGTCATCCGCACTCTAGAGCATTAGAACTATTGTTGCCTAGGATTTCTTTCAAAAATGAGGAATGTGAAGCCTGTATACTTGGTAAACATTGCAAATCTGTGTTTTCCAAGTCTCCAACTATCTATGAAAAGTGTTTTGATTTAATTCATTCTGATGTTTGGACCTCACCATGTGAATCTAGAGAACATCATAAATACTGTCACCTTTATAGATGAAAAATCAAAATATACATGGCTAACACTTCTTCCATCCAAAGATAGAGTTCTAGAAGCATTTAGAAATTTTCAAGCATATGTGACTAACCATTATAATGCCAAGATTAAATTTTTTAGATCAGATAATGGTGGAGAGTACACAAGCCATGCCTTCAAACAACACTTAGCAAACCATGGGATAGTCCATCAAACCAGCTGCCCATACACTCCTCAGCAAAATAGAGTTGCTGAAAGAAAGAATAGGCACTTAATGGAAGTGTACTACAACAACAAGGCAGTTGCTCATCCCATTCAAGCTGTTTGCACTCTAGCTCATTTCCCATTGGAACATCAAGCCTACATGGGCAAGTTGGATGAAGCTGAGATTCCAACAACCTATGAAGAAGCCAAGGAGCTTAAAGTATGGAGAGATGCTGTTGGTGAAGAAAAGAAAGCTATGGAAATTAACCACACTTGGGATGAAGCTGAACTGCCAAAAGGGAAGAAGGCCGTAAGCACTAGATGGATCTTCACTATCAAGTATAGAAGTGATGGAGAAATAGAGCGTTACAAGGCTAGGCTGGTGGCTAGAGGATTCACTCAAACCTATGGAGAGGACTACCTTGACACATTTGCACCTGTGGCAAAACTTCATACGGTAAGAGTTATTTTATCCTTAGCTACTAACTTGAAATGGGATCTTTGGCAGATGGACGTCAAGAATGCATTCTTGCAAGGGGAACTAGAGGATGAAGTCTACATGACTCCACCACCAGGCTTGGAGGACTCAATTGCACCAGGAAAAGTGTTGAGACTCAAGAAAGCAATCTATGGACTGAAGCAATCTCCTCGAGCATGGTACCACAAGTTGAGTACAACACTCAAGAGTAAAGGCTTCAAGAAGTCCGAGGCAGATCATACACTTTTCACCTTGCAAAGCCAAGAAGGTATTGTAGTCATTCTCATTTATGTGGATGATATTATCATCTCTGGGAATGACAAGGTAGGTATTAAAGATACAAAAGCATATTTAAAATCTGTATTTGATATTAAAGATCTTGGAGAGTTGAAATATTTTCTAGGGATTGAAGTCTATAGGTCCAATGAAGGACTCTTCTTATCCCAAAGGAAGTACACTCTTGATCTATTGGCTGGGACAGGAAAGCTAGGAGCCAAACCAGCAAAGACTCCCTTAGAAGAAGGATACAAAGTCATACGAGAGGGGGAGCTTGAAGATAAACCTTTTGAAGATGTCAAGCAATATCGGAGAATGGTTGGTAAGTTGATTTATCTTACCATAACTCGTCCTGATTTGTGTTTTGCTGTGAACCAGGTGAGCCAACATATGCAAGCTCCAAAAGTGCATCATTGGAACATGCTGGATCGGATCCTCAAATATCTCAAAGGAGCTCCAGATCAAGGCATTTGGATGGGTTGCAACAAAAGCACAGAAATTGTGGGTTATTGTGATGCTGACTGGGCTGGAGACAAAACGGATAGAAGATCTACCACTGGGTATTGCACATTCATTGGAGGTAACCTGGTCACTTGGAAGAGCAAGAAACAAAAGGTTGTGTCATGTTCTAGTGCTGAAGCTGAGTATAGAGCAATGAGGAAGCTCACAAATGAGCTAACATGGCTGAAAGCTCTTCTCAAGGATTTGGGCATTGAATCGGCAGATCCAATCACAATGCATTGTGACAACCAAGCTGCTATTCACATTGCGTCCAACTCAGTGTTCCATGAGAGGACAAAGCATATTGAAGTGGATTGTCACAAGGTGCGAGAGATGGTGGAGAAAAGGGTCATTCTTCCATGCTTTACAAGGAGTTCAGAACAATTGGCAGACATTTTTACCAAGGCAGCGAGTTTAAAAATGTGTGAGTTCATCCATTCAAAGCTTGGACTCATAGATATGTCTCGGCCGTGATTTCCTTAGCCATGGAGTCCACACTCTTTTTCCCTTAGTATGGTTTTGTCCCATGAGGTTTTCCATACTAAGGTTTTTAATGAGGTGGGTCATCATGGTTCCAAGCTTAACCTTTGGTTTCTCTACGGTTAAGCTTGAGGGGGAGTGTTGAATAATGAGAGAATACATTAGCTTAAGACCCAAAGAAGAGAAGAGGCCTTATTCAACATATGCAAGCCCATTAAGAAGTCTTCTAGAAGGGTGAAGACTTTGGGTACACAAGTGGGTGTCTCGGGAAGTGTGAAAAGGAAGGAGATGTGTTTGAATTTCAAATAAGAGATTGGAGGGAAATTGAATGTTGTGAAACCCTTTTTCACCTCCTAATTTCGTGGCTATCCTCTATATATACATGTTGTACACCCTTTGTAACACTCACTCAATTCTAATGGAAACTTCTCTTTATCTCTCATTCTATTGTTTCTCTTTCAAGCACTCTCAAACTCTCTAATCTTCTATTCCGCAAATTCAACATGTAGATGGGTGTATACTATCAAATACAAGAGCAATGGTGAAATTGAGAGGTATAAAGCTAGACTAGTGGCAAAAGGATATACACAAGTATATGGAGAAGATTATACTGAAACTTTTGCTCCAGTAGCGAAGTTGCACTCGGTGAGGGTTCTACTATCCATTGCCATTAATCTGTCATGGAATTTGTGGCAAATGGATGTGAGAAACGCTTTCTTACAAGGGGATTTAGAAGAAGAAGTGTTTATGGAACTTCCACAAGGTTATGGAGCAAGTTCAGATCAAGTGTGTAGATTAAAGAAGGCTATATACGGCTTGAAACAATCTCCTAGAGCTTGGTACCAACGGTTAAGCCGGTGCCTGTTGGAGAAAGGGTTTGTAAAATCTGAAGCGGATCACTCTCTCTTTACCAAAAGGAGCAAAAATGGGATAGTTGTGGTGCTTATCTACGTGGATGACATTATTGTTACGGGAAGTGATTGTGAGGAGATGAAACGGACTAAGGAGGATCTAAACTCTACGTTTGATATAAAAGACCTAGGAGAGCTCAAATACTTCCTAGGAATTGAGATGAGCAGAGAGGAAAAGGGAATGTTTATATCGCAAAGGAAGTATGTGATCGACTTACTAAAAGAAACTGGGAAGCTTGGGTGTAAACCGGCTAAGACTCCTATTGAAGAAGGTTACCAAGAAGAGAGCAACGTGGAGATATGGTCTGACATCAAGCAGTACCAAAGGTTAGTTGGTAAACTAATCTATTTGACCATAACAAGGCCAGATATTTGTTTTGCGGTGAATAAAGTAAGTCAACACATGCAAGCGCCAACAACACACCATTGGGGAATGATTGAAAGGATCTTGAGATATCTAAAAGGAAACCCAGGAAGAGGTATTTGGCTAGAGTGTCATGGAAGAGCAGATGTAGAAGCGTTTTGTGATGCGGATTGGGCTGGGGATAGACAAGATAGAAAGTCTACAACCGGTTATTGTACATTCGTAGGTGGGAATCTTGTCACCTGGAGAAGCAAAAAACAAAAGGTAATCTCTCTATCTAGTGCTGAAGCTGAGTATAGAGCAATGAGAGAAGCCACAAAAGAAATGATATGGCTGAAGGCGCTTCTACATGACTTGGGAGTTCAAGAAGACAAACCAATGACATTGTATTGTGATAACCAAGCAGCAATACACATAGCTTCAAACCCGGTGTTTCATGAAAGGACAAAACACATTGAGGTGGATTGTCATTTCATCCGAGACAAGATTCAGGAGGGAGTTGTGGTTCCCAAGTTTGTGAAGAGTGGAGAACAAATGGCGGATATATTTACAAAGGCTACTTCTTCACGCATCTGTGAATACATCCATGGCAAGATCGGCTTAATGGACCCCTACCAGCCTATCTTGAGGGGGAGTGTTGAGAATATGGATGTGAAGGTCTGTGCACGTGAAAGGAGAGGGGACAATATCAAAGGGAAAGAGTTAGCATGTATAGCAAGTGTGTTGGAATATGGTGAAAGCTCAGGAGTAAAAAGAGAAGGTATACCATGCATTGCACATGAATAAAGCACCAATGAGTAGCTAAGATCAACTAAAATGAGACCAAACAAGAAGTGGAGAAGGAACTGAATTGGTTAGAAGCAGACCAGTTTTTTCTCACTCAGCACAAGTGGAGCAAGTTGCAAAGAGGAGTAGGTGGGAGCAGTTGGGAGAAGCATGGCTCGCCTATACTTGTGTAGAGGTGTTGGTGAGATATTTTTCACTCAATAATTCATGTAAATCGTGCATATATGTGTATGGGATTGTAAGGAAACATTACACACGAAATTATAAACTTCTATTCATCATCTTCATCACTCCTATCTTCTAATCTTCCTCCCTTAAAATCATCTTTATATCCTCTAAAATCTACAGTCATGACTGCATCTCCCCAGAAGTTTCTTGGCAAGTTGGAATGGAACATCATAGCTCTAGCTACTTCCATGAGATGTCTATTCTTTCTTTCAGCTACACCATTTTGTTGAGGTGTGTATGGGCAGCTCGTTTGGTGGATTATTCCATGCTTAGCCAGGTGTTCTTTGAATTTGTGGCTTGTATATTCCCCTCCATTATCCGTTCGAAGTACCTTAACATTTGTTTTGAATTGATTAGTAATGTAGTTCTGAAAATTAATGAAAGCGTCAAATACTCTATCTTTAGATGGCATTAAGGTGATCCAAGTGTATTTCGACTTTTCATCAATGAATGTCACAAAGTACTTATTATTATCTCTTGATAAACATGGGGAAGTCCATACATCCGAGTGGACCAAATCAAAACATTTTTCATATATGGTAGAGGACTTAGGAAATACACTTTTACAATTTTTTCCTAAAATGCAAGACTCACACACCGAGTTATTAAACGAAATATTAGGCAATATTATTTCCAAGGCACGCGAGTGAGGATGTCCCAATCTAGCGTGCCATATTGCATTAGAACTACTAGCTAAGCATGAATTAAAACTTGATAAAGTAAGATTGCTTGAAGAATCTTCTAAGATGTATAAGTCTTCTTTTGTGTTTCCTTCTCCAAGAACCCTTCCGGTCTTAATATCCTGAAAATGGAAACTATTAGGCCCAAAGATAGCATAAGCATCAAGATCAGTAGTAGCTCTCTTAACCGATACAAGATTCGAAGTGAAAGATGGCATGTAGAAAGCTTGAGATTCTTTGTCAAATAGTTTTAAACTTCCTATTCCTTTAACCGGTATCCTATCACCATTAGCAATCACTACATTTCCACTAGCAGTTTTAATGTTACTAATCAAATTTGGATTACTAATCATGTGATGAGAAGCTCCAGAATCAATAACAAGAGAAGTACTAGTCTTATTAGGTTTAGTAGCAAAGTATGTGATACCGGACTCCTTTAGTGCGGCGATGGATCGAATGAGTGCTTCTAAGTCTGACTTGCGCACCACGTCATTTGAATATGCTACCATGGCCATCTCATCTCCTTGCTTCAAGCTTTCGGTTTGAGGTTGTTTTGTTGAGTTTGATGAGCTTGGCGTTTCTTGTGCTTGATGAGCTTGGAACTTTTTTGGCTTGAATTCCCTTGGATGCCAATCTTTGGGCTTGAGATGTGGATGAAGGATCCAGCAATCCTCCTTTGTATGACCATCCTTCTTGCAATGATCGCATGTTTTCCTATTCTTGCCTTTGTAGCCTTGATTTGGTTGGTAATTGCCCTTATTGGCCATTGGGAGTTCTTGTTTACCACTAAAGAGACCAAAGGACCCTTGTTCCTTTTGAATTTGTGCACAAACTTCATCAAGTCTAGGGAGCTTCTCCGATCTTAAGATATGCATTATGAGGTCGTTAAACATCGGATTGAGTGTGAGAAGCAAACCGAAGACCTTATCTTGTTTTCTTCTTTCTTCAATGATTGAAAAATCCTTTGTGCTTGGACGTAACATCTCTAATTCAGCCCAAAGAGATCTAAATTTCCCAAAGTGTTGAGTAAATTCTAGATCCTCTTGATTGAGATTGTTGATTGCACTTTTTACTTCGAAGACGCGGGTCAAGTTGGATATGTTCCCGTAGACATTCTTTAGTGTATCCCAAAGTTCCTTTGCGGTGTCACAATAGGAGTATGCCTCAAGGATTGATGGGTCTAGTGAGTTTTGAAGGAGACACAAAACTGTTTGGTCTTCTTGAAACCATTTGATTTCCTCCTCGGTCTTGGTCTCATTTTCTTCATCTTGTGTATCTTCTTTAAGGTTTTGTGTGATCTCAATATGTCTCCACAAACCTCTTCCACACAAAGCAGTCTTAGTTGTTCTTGCCCACAGCAAGTAATTATTCCCTTTGAGGGTAACCGGAATGATCATGGTTTTTAGATTTTCCATGATTTTCTTGGTGTTTAATCACAAAGCTAGCAACTTTCTCAACTCAGCACCAATGGATTTGAGGAATTTCTCTCAGAGAAAAATGAGGCTAGCAACGTGAAAGGAAGAAAAATGAAGTGAAAACACAAAGCTAGCAACTTTCTCAACTCAGCACCAATGGATTTGAGGAATTTCTCTCAGAGAGAAATGAAGCTAGCAGCGTGAGAAAGGAGAAAATAAAGAAGAAAAACGTGGAGAATGAGTAGAAATGACAAGAACTGATGGAGAATAACCAAGAATAAAGCGGAAAAGATAGGAGCAAGATCAATGCTCTGATACCATGTTAGATTTTAGAGATTATAAATGAGAGATTTTGAGATAAACTAGAAGAAACACCATAGTAGAATATTAGAGAAGAATTTCTTATTGATCTTTGTGAAATACATAGCATATTTATAGGAGAATTACAAGGGAACCTAGGTTTAACTTTAATTTGAACCAGCCAATAGGAGTATAGTCTTTGGGCGTCCTTGACCATGCCAGCCTGTTTCCAGCCCCTTCCTTGACTAAATGGATAAGAAGGAAGACCAAGGACAAGGTGCCAATGCACCTGGACACTCAAGTGGCTTGGTGCATGATCCAAACGTTTCCAAGCTTCTAGTAGACTCTCGAAGGCTTCCTCAAATGTTCTGGAGGCTCCCTATGGTCGTACGGACTTGTACGGATCCGTACAGACTTGTACGGACTTGTACGGATCCGTAAGGACTTGTACGGACACCAAAATCCAACCATCTTCCCTAAGCTCCCTTGATGATAAGCTTGATTAATAGTGCCCTATTCAGACTTGAACTAACAATCTCCTCAAGGTCTTTCCAACTCTCACTTTGAAAATATCAATTCTCCTCTTCAAATTGGACTTCTCTTGACACATGAATCCTGTTAGTTTCTGGATTATAACACTTATACCCCTTTTGGGTACTTGAGTATCCAACAAAGATACATCTCATACTTTTAGGCTCCAGCTTGCTTCTTTGTGACTCGGGGAGAAGCACATAACACTTACTTCCAAATACTCGGAGATGGTTGATGTTAGGCTTTACTCCATTAAGCACCTCATATGGAGACTTGTTGTTTAGGTTTGGTGTTGGTAATCGATTGATGACATAACAAGCTGTCATTATGGCATCTCCCCAAAAGCTTTTTGGAACTTTCCGATCAAACATTATGCTTCTAGCTACCTCCAGCAAATGCCTATTCTTCATTTCCGATACTCTTTTCTTCCACAAAAATCTTGAACTGATAACTTAGGTATTCTCCCCCATTATCACTTCTGAGAATTTTGATCTTGGTTCCAAATTGTATTTCGACATGCTTGTAGAATTTCGCAGAGGATTCAAATACTTGGCTCTTGGAACTCATGAGTATCACCCACGTATACTTGGACTTTTCATCAATAAAAGAGACAAAATACTTATATTGATCTTTTGAAGTACAGGGGGCTGACCACACATCAGAATGTATCAACTCAAAACACTTCTCATACACAGTAGTAGATTCTGGAAACACTTTCCTACAATGCTTCCCTAAGACACACGCTTCACACTCCTTATTAGGTAAGGTGAGGTTGGGCAGGACCATGCTGAGCACCTTGTGACTTGGATGACCAAGGCGTGAGTGCCAACCAGACTAACCGCAAACGACTCCATCACTCCATCTTCTTTATTCAACAAATACAAACCACCTTCCACATTCCCTACTTCGATTGCTTCCTTAGTCTCATTATCCTGAAACTCAACATCATTAGATCCAAAAATAACTTTGCAATCTAGATCCTTAGTTGCTTTATAAACCGAGAGTAAGTTAGATGTGAATTCCGGAATGTATAAGGCCTTAGTATTTTTCCTAAACACTTTTAGGTCTCCAATTCCTTCTATTTGAACCTCTTTTCCATTTGCGACTTTAACATTTCCTTCACAAGGCTTAATATTTGTTAAAACCTTGGCATTACAAATCATATTATGACTTGCTCCAGAATCTATTATCACCTTCTCCCTAGCTTTAGAGGTAAAGAAAACCTTACCAGACTCAGCTAGCTTAGCAATACTCTTGATGAGATCGCTTTTCCTCACCAAGTTGTCATTTTCCACGTTTGCTACTCCAGCAAAGTTCCTTGGTCCTTGACTACTTCCTTGGCCATTTCCCCTTAGCCTAGCTGGCTTTAAATGTGGGTGCAAGGTCCAGCATTTTTCCTTAGTATGTCCTTTCATCTTGCAATGCTCACATTCCAGACTCCTTCTTTCTCCATAGAGTTGGCTCCTATGTGCAGCATGTGCCATTTCGCTTGATGCTTTGAACAAACTCCTAGACCCTTCCTCCTTTTGGATCTGTTGACAGACTTCATTCAGCGTTGGAAGCTTGTCAAAGCGAAGGATGTGTTGAATGAGGCTCTTGTAGGACTCATTTAACGTGAGTAGTAGCCCAAACACCTGGTCCTGTTCCCTCCTCTCATTCAATTCCTTGGGGTCATTTGTTGCTGGCCTGAGCATCTCAAGCTCAGCCCATAAGCCTCTAAATACCCCAAATAGATCCTTGAATGCCTTTCCATCTTGCTGAAGGTCATTCAATGCTTTCTTCACCTCAAAAATCCTAGAAATGTTTGAGATGTCTCCATACACTCCTTTGAGTGTGTCCCATAGCTCCTTGGCTGTCTCACAGTAGGAGTAAGCAGCGAGTATTGATGGCTCTAGAGAGCTCTGGAGCACTGCAAGAACTTGTTGGTCTTCTTGCTCCCACTTCTGCCCCTTCACAACGCCATCACCCGCTGCTCCTTCTCCAGCTACCTCCTCTGGAGTTTCCACATAACTCCATAGACCTCTGCTTCTTAGAGCAGTTCTTGTAGTCCTTGACCACATCAAGTAGTTGCTCCCTTTGAAGACAACCGGCAGTACAACTTGTTTCTGCATCTCCATAGGTTTTCTTTCTTATCTTCAACAACCAACTTGAGAATATAGAGAGAAATAAGAGAACAAGAAAAAATCTGAGAGAGAAACTTTTAGATGAGAAAGAAACAGTTTAGAAGATTTTCAAGGATCTCTACACATGCTCTGATACCATGTTGATTTTAAGGATAATAAACTAGAATTAGAAAATATCAAGAACTCAATGAGATTGAAGATGGCTGAGAGAGATTTCTGGAATATTTTTTCTTGTTATTCTATCAATTGAGCTCGGTTTGAATGTGCATACATGTAAGAGAAAAAATTTAAAAACAAGACACAGGAATTTACAATGGGTAAAAGACTAACACCATTGACTTCCTAAAATGGTTAAACATGCTAAGATCAAGTCCTGGGCGTGTTTCTTCTTTGGGTGAGGAGCATGGAGCTTGCCTTTACCCAATGGCTCCTCATGTGCTTCTTGGTTTTTTAATCCTTTGATCTGCTTAGAATTCAACCAAGAATCCTTCCTTCTAGTTACATCCCAATGTCTAGTTTTGCTAGTCATTAAATCATCAGCTCCACTCTTTTCCTTACTTGTTGCATACGGCACTTCTCCCTTAGTCTTAGAGCATTCGCCAAGTTCCCAGATGTTGAATTTTCGGAATAGAAGATTAGAGAGTTTGAGAGTGCTTGAAAGAGAAACAATAGAATGAGAGATAAAGAGAAGTTTCCATTAGAATTGAGTGAGTGTTACAAAGGGTGTACAACATGTATATATAGAGGAGAGCCACGAAATTAGGAGGTGAAGAAGGGTTTCACAACATTCAATTTCCCTCCAATCTCTTATTTGAAATTCAAACACATCTCCTTCCTTTTCACACTTCCCGAGACACCCACTTGTGCACCCAAAGTCTTCACCCTTCTCGAAGACTTCTTAATGGGCTTGCATATGTTGAATAAGGCCTCTTCTATTCTTTGGGTCTTAAGCTAATGTATTCTCTCATTATTCAACACTCCCCCTCAAGCTTAACCGTAGAGAAACCAAAGGTTAAGCTTGGAACCATGATGACCCACCTCATTAAAAACCTTAGTATGGAAAACCTCATGGGACAAAACCATACTAAGGGAAAAAGAGTGTGGACTCCATGGCTAAGGAAATCACGGCCGAGACATATCTATGAGTCCAAGCTTTGAATGGATGAACTCACACATTTTTAAACTCGCTGCCTTGGTAAAAATGTCTGCCAATTGTTCTGAACTCCTTGTAAAGCATGGAAGAATGACCCTTTTCTCCACCATCTCTCGCACCTTGTGACAATCCACTTCAATATGCTTTGTCCTCTCATGGAACACTGAGTTGGACGCAATGTGAATAGCAGCTTGGTTGTCACAATGCATTGTGATTGGATCTGCCGATTCAATGCCCTAATCCTTGAGAAGAGCTTTCAGCCATGTTAGCTCATTTGTGAGCTTCCTCATTGCTCTATACTCAGCTTCAGCACTTGAACATGACACAACCTTTTGTTTCTTGCTCTTCCAAGTGACCAGGTTACCTCCAATGAATGTGCAATACCCAGTGGTGGATCTTCTATCCGTTTTGTCTCCAGCCCAGTCAGCATCACAATAACCCACAATTTCTGTGCTTTTGTTGCAACCCATCCAAATGCCTTGACCCGGAGCTCCTTTGAGATATTTGAGGATCCGATCCACCATGTTCCAATGATGCACTTTTGGAGCTTGCATATGTTGGCTCACCTGGTTCACAGCAAAACACAAATCAGGACGAGTTATGGTAAGATAAATCAACTTACCAACCATTCTCCGATATTGCTTGACATCTTCAAAAGGTTTATCTTCAAGCTCCCCCTCTCGTATGACTTTGTATCCTTCTTCTAAGGGAGTCTTTGCTGGTTTGGCTCCTAGCTTTCCTGCCCCAGCCAATAGATCAAGAGTGTACTTCCTTTGGGATAAGAAGAGTCCTTCATTGGACCTATAGACTTCAATCCCTAGAAAATATTTCAACTCTCCAAGATCTTTAATATCAAATACAGATTTTAAATATGCTTTTGTATCTTTAATACCTACCTTGTCATTCCCAGAGATGATAATATCATCCACATAAATGAGAATGACTACAATACCTTCTTGGCTTTGCAAGGTGAAAAGTGTATGATCTGCCTCAGACTTCTTGAAGCCTTTACTCTTGAGTGTTGTACTCAACTTGTGGTACCATGCTCGAGGAGATTGCTTCAGTCCATAGATTGCTTTCTTGAGTCTCAACACCTTTCCTGGTGCAATTGAGTCCTCCAAGCCTGGTGGTGGAGTCATGTAGACTTCATCCTCTAGTTCCCCTTGCAAGAATGCATTCTTGACGTCCATCTGCCAAAGATCCCATTTCAAGTTAGTAGCTAAGGATAAAATAACTCTTACCGTATGAAGTTTTGCCACAGGTGCAAATGTGTCAAGGTAGTCCTCTCCATAAGTTTGAGTGAATCCTCTAGCCACCAGCCTAGCCTTGTAACGCTCTATTTCTCCATCACTTCTATACTTGATTGTGAAGATCCATCTAGAGCTTACGGCCTTCTTCCCTTTTGGCAGTTCAGCTTCATCCCAAGTGTGGTTAATTTTCATAGCTTTCTTTTCTTCACCAACAGCATCTCTCCATACTTTAAGCTCCTTGGCTTCTTCATAGGTTGTTGGAATCTCAGCTTCATCCAACTTGCCCATGTAGGCTTGATGCTCCAATGGGAAATGAGCTAGAGTGCAAACAGCTTGAATGGGATGAGCAACTGCCTTGTTGTTGTAGTACACTCGGGTTTGCTTCCAATGTTCTTGTCCAAACCTTTGTCTTGTACTTCTCCTTAAACCCCCTTCTTGATATTGAACTTGAGGTTCTGGCCTTTCAAAGTCAGAATCTGAGGTTTGAGCTTCTTCTTGACTTTCCGGACTCTCTTCACTTTGATCATGAACCGCTTCATTGCGAACTTCTGATTCATTTTGATCATGAATTGTTGAGTCTTGTTGAGCCACTACTAGATCCTCTTGTTTATTGCCTCCCTCAGGATCAAAGGGTATAGTTTCTTCATTTGATTGAGATGTGCTTGTACTAGCTTATGGCTGATGTAATCCAAGGTTCTCCAAGATTTTTCTCAAATTGCTAGCTCGGTCTGATGATGAGGATGATAGATTCTCCAATTCTTTCCAGTTCTTCTCATCATAGAACCCTTTCGTTTCAACAAACTTCACGTCCCTTGAGACTAGAATCTTCCTTGTTTCCGGAACAAAGCATTTGTAACCTTTTGGTGTTGTGGAGTATCCAATGAACATGCTCTTCACACTTTTAGCTTCCAACTTGTTTCTTTGTTCTCCTCGGATTAATACAAAACAAACACACCCAAACACACGTAAGTTGTTAATGGCGGGTTTAGAGTTGTTTAATACCTCAAATGGAGAGTGATCATCCAAAATTTTTGTTGGCATTCGGTTGATCAAATAGCATGCTGAAACCACAGCATCTCCCCAAAATCTCTTGGGAACACTTGTGTGGAACATCATAGACCGGGCCACTTCCATTAAGTGCCTATTCTTTCTTTCAGCAACTCCATTTTGCTGAGGAGTGTATGGGCTGTTGAGAATATGGATGTGAAGGTCTGTGCACGTGAAAGGAGAGGGGACAATATCAAAGGGAAAGAGTTAGCATGTATAGCAAGTGTGTTGGAATATGGTGAAAGCTCAGGAGTAAAAAGAGAAGGTATACCATGCATTGCACATGAAATAAAGCACCAATGAGTAGCTAAGATCAACTAAAATGAGACCAAACAAGAAGTGGAGAAGGAACTGAATTGGTTAGAAGCAGACCAGTTTTTTCTCACTCAGCACAAGTGGAGCAAGTTGCAAAGAGGAGTAGGTGGGAGCAGTTGGGAGAAGCATGGCTCGCCTATACTTGTGTAGAGGTGTTGGTGAGATATTTTTCACTCAATAATTCATGTAAATCGTGCATATATGTGTATGGGATTGTAAGGAAACATTACACACGAAATTATAAACTTCTATTCATCATCTTCATCACTCCTATCTTCTAATCTTCCTCCCTTAAAATCATCTTCATATCCTCTAAAATGTACATGGTATCAGAGCACTTAAGGTCCTAAACAAGATCTTAAACTCATTCATATCTCTCAAACATTTCAAATCACTCTGTTTTTTTTTCTGTTTCGTGTGTACTATTCACCAAAAATTTTAAGTCATGGAAAGCTCCAAGAATATGGTTCTACCAGTTATTCTCAAGGGGAATAACTATATTTTGTGGTAAAGGACCACAAAGACAGTCCTAAGAGGAAGAGGGCTGTGGGAGTATGTTGATAGCTTGGTGGGAAATGCTGAAGAAGGAAGGGCTGAAGAGGGCAGTATGATGGAGAGGAAGTGGGAGCAAGAAGATGCTCAAGTCTTGGCTGCACTTCAAAGCTCCCTTGAGCCATCTATTCTGGCGGCCTATTCATACTGTGAGAACTCCAAGGAGCTGTGGGAGACGCTCAAGGGCGTTTATGGAGACATCTCAAACATTTCAAGGATCTTTGAGGTGAAGAAGGCATTGAATGACCTTCAGCAGAATGGGAAGGCGTTCAAGGACTTGTTTGGGGAGTTTAGAGGGTTGTGGGCAGAGCTGGAAATGCTTAGACCTACAACAAACGACCCAAAGGAGTTGAATGAGAGGAGAGAGCAAGATCAAGTGTTTGGTCTCTTACTCACACTTGATGACTCTTACAAGGGACTCATTCAGCATATCCTTCGATTTGACAAGCTTCCAACATTAAATGAAGTGTGTCAACAAGTTCAGAAAGAGGAAGGTGCTAGAGTGTTGTTTAAACCCGCTAGTGAGATGGCGCATGTGGTGCAAAGAAGTTTTGGGCATGGAGAAAGGAGAGCTGTTGAGTGTAGCCATTATAGGATGAAAGGGCACACTAAGGAGAAGTGCTGGACACTTTATCCGCACTTGAAACCAGCCCGGCTAAGAGGAAATGGCCAGGGAAGCAGTCAAGGCTCTAGGAACTTTGCGGGTGTAACTAGCATGGAAGGAGACCAATTGGTGAGGAAGAGCGATTTGGAGGGCCTCATCAAGAGTATCTCAAAGCTAGCGGAATCTGGTAAGGGTTTCTTTACCTCTAAGGCTAAGAGAAACGTGATAATAGATTCTGGAGCAAGTCATAATATGATTTGTGATGCTAAGTTGCTGGAGAATGTAGAACCGCATAAGGGTAGTGTTAGGATAGCAAACGGGAAAGAAGTTCCAATAGAGGGGGTTGGGGACTTAGAGGTGTTTGGGAAGAGAACTAAAGCCCTATATATCCCAGAATTTACTTCGAATTTGCTATCGGTTCATAAGGCAACTAAGGACTTGAATTGTAAAGTTGTTTTTGGAGTTAATGGTGTTGAGTTTCAGGATAATGAAACCAAAGATGCGATCGGATCAGGGGGTGTGAAAGATGGTCTGTACATATTGAATAAAAAGGATAAAGAGTTGAAAGTGCTTGCGGTCAGTTCGGTTGGATCAAGCCCTTTATGGCATTCTCGCCTTGGTCACCCAAGTCACAAGGTGCTCAGCATGGTCTTGCCCAACCATTCAGTACCCAAGGAGGCGTGTGAAGCATGTATTTTGGGGAAGCATTGTAGGAAAGTGTTTCCAGAATCTACTACTATGTATAAGAAGTCTTTTGAGTTAATACACTCTGATGTATGGTCTGCTCCGTGTACTTCAAGAGATCAATATAAGTACTTTGTTTCCTTCATCGATCAAAAATCAAAGTATACATGGGTAACATTGATGCGCTCTAAGGATCAAGTGCTTGAATCATTTCAGAACTTCTATAACTATGTGCTCAATCAGTATGATACCAAGATTAAGATACTAAGAAGTGATAATGGCGGAGAATACATGAGCATACAGTTTAGGGAGTTTGTGAATGAGAAAGGGATAGTACATCAGACAACTTGCGCCTATACACCTCAACAAAATGGGATAGCAGAGAGGAAGAATAGACATTTGTTAGAAGTGGCTAGGAGCATGATGTTTCATAGGGGAGTTCCTAAGAATCTGTGGGGAGATGCAGTGATGGCGGCAGCTTACTTAATCAACCGCATACCCACTGAAAGCTTGAGTTACAAGTCACCATTTGAAGTTTTGAATGGTGTGAAGCCGAGTATCAGTCACTTGAGAGTCTTTGGGTGTAGATGCTATGTCCTTGTTCCAGAGGCACAAAGAAATAAGTTAGAGCCAAAGAGTATTAAGTGTGTGTTTGTGGGATACTCAAGTACTCAAAAAGGATACAAATGTCTTAACCCGGAGACTAATAGAATGTATGTGTCAAGGGAGGTGCAATTTGAGGAAGAGTATGGTTACTTCGAAAAAAAGAAATGGGAAGACTTAGATGAGATTATGGACTCAAATGCAGTTAGAGATCAAGTTCTAAGAAGCATTTGGGAAAGCATAGATGGCCGGGAGAGTGATGATAATGAGCAGAGGGGTGAAGAAGAAGTAGAAGAAAGTGAGCAGCTTCCGATAGTTCTGGATACTTTACCATTAGACTCAGAACTGGTAGAAGAAGAGGAGAGTACAAGAGGTGAGGGGGAGATAGAATCTGAAGAAGTGGAAGAAGTGCAAGCTCCTCAATTAAGAAGAAGCCAAAGGATAAGACACGGACCTGAAAATTGGAAAAATACTAGAGTGTATTACAATGGGATGGCTATGGCTTATCAAGATCACATGGGAACTGATGTTGTGCTTGGGACAAGAGAGGGATGTACTGGGCGTACGGCAGGCTTAGATCCTGATCCTATAGGCGACAGCGTCTCCTTCTTGTCCCTTAAGCATAACACCGCACAAGAAGAGAAGATAGCCATAAGATATCCTATTGAAGAATACTACTCGGTTTCTAATACTCCAGCTGATCATCAGGCATTTCTGAGCACTATCGATAGAAAAGTACCTAATTCTTATGAGGAAGCAAGCATGGACAAGTTATGGGTTGATGCCATGAGGGAAGAGATTGCATCTATGTTGAGAAATAATACTTGGGACTTGACAAAATTGCCTAGTGGGAAGAAACTTGTGGGATGTAGATGGGTGTATACTATCAAATACAAGAGCAATGGTGAAATTGAGAGGTATAAAGCTAGACTAGTGGCAAAAGGATATACACAAGTATATGGAGAAGATTATACTGAAACTTTTGCTCCAGTAGCGAAGTTGCACTCGGTGAGGGTTCTACTATCCATTGCCATTAATCTGTCATGGAATTTGTGGCAAATGGATGTGAGAAACGCTTTCTTACAAGGGGATTTAGAAGAAGAAGTGTTTATGGAACTTCCACAAGGTTATGGAGCAAGTTCAGATCAAGTGTGTAGATTAAAGAAGGCTATATACGGCTTGAAACAATCTCCTAGAGCTTGGTACCAACGGTTAAGCCGGTGCCTGTTGGAGAAAGGGTTTGTAAAATCTGAAGCGGATCACTCTCTCTTTACCAAAAGGAGCAAAAATGGGATAGTTGTGGTGCTTATCTACGTGGATGACATTATTGTTACGAGAAGTGATTGTGAGGAGATGAAACGGACTAAGGAGGATCTAAACTCTACGTTTGATATAAAAGACCTAGGAGAGCTCAAATACTTCCTAGGAATTGAGATGAGCAGAGAGGAAAAGGGAATGTTTATATCGCAAAGGAAGTATGTGATCGACTTACTAAAAGAAACTGGGAAGCTTGGGTGTAAACCGGCTAAGACTCCTATTGAAGAAGGTTACCAAGAAGAGAGCAACGTGGAGATATGGTCTGACATCAAGCAGTACCAAAGGTTAGTTGGTAAACTAATCTATTTGACCATAACAAGGCCAGATATTTGTTTTGCGGTGAATAAAGTAAGTCAACACATGCAAGCGCCAACAACACACCATTGGGGAATGATTGAAAGGATCTTGAGATATCTAAAAGGAAACCCAGGAAGAGGTATTTGGCTAGAGTGTCATGGAAGAGCAGATGTAGAAGCGTTTTGTGATGCGGATTGGGCTGGGGATAGACAAGATAGAAAGTCTACAACCGGTTATTGTACATTCGTAGGTGGGAATCTTGTCACCTGGAGAAGCAAAAAACAAAAGGTAATCTCTCTATCTAGTGCTGAAGCTGAGTATAGAGCAATGAGAGAAGCCACAAAAGAAATGATATGGCTGAAGGCGCTTCTACATGACTTGGGAGTTCAAGAAGACAAACCAATGACATTGTATTGTGATAACCAAGCAGCAATACACATAGCTTCAAACCCGGTGTTTCATGAAAGGACAAAACACATTGAGGTGGATTGTCATTTCATCCGAGACAAGATTCAGGAGGGAGTTGTGGTTCCCAAGTTTGTGAAGAGTGGAGAACAAATGGCGGATATATTTACAAAGGCTACTTCTTCACGCATCTGTGAATACATCCATGGCAAGATCGGCTTAATGGACCCCTACCAGCCTATCTTGAGGGGGAGTGTTGAGAATATGGATGTGAAGGTATGTGCACTTGAAAGGAGAGGGGACAATATCAAAGGGAAAGAGTTAGCATGTATAGCAAGTGTGTTGGAATATGGTGAAAGCTCATGAGTAAAAAGAGAAGGTATACCATGCATTGCACATGAAATAAAGCACCAATGAGTAGCTAAGATCAACTAAAATGAGACCAAACAAGAAGTGGAGAAGGAACTGAATTGGTTAGAAGCAGACCAGTTTTTTTTCACTCAGCACAAGTGGAGCAAGTTGCAAAGAGGAGTAGGTGGGAGCAGTTGGGAGAAGCATGGCTCGCCTATACTTGTGTAGAGGTGTTGGTGAGATATTTTTCACTCAATAATTCATGTAAATCGTGCATATATGTGTATGGGATTGTAAGGAAACATTACACACGAAATTATAAACTTCTATTCATCATCTTCATCACTCCTATCTTCTAATCTTCCTCCCTTAAAATCATCTTCATATCCTCTAAAATCTACATGGGCAGCTGGTTTGATGGACTATCCCATGGTTTGCTAAGTGTTGTTTGAAGGCATGGCTTGTGTACTCTCCACCATTATCTGATCTAAAAATTTTAATCTTGGCATTATAATGGTTAGTCACATATGCTTGAAATTTTCTAAATGCTTCTAGAACTCTATCTTTGGATGGAAGAAGTGTTAGCCATGTATATTTTGATTTTTCATCTATAAAGGTGACAAAGTATTTATGATGTTCTCTAGATTCACATGGTGAGGTCCAAACATCAGAATGAATTAAATCAAAACACTTTTCATAGATAGTTGGAGACTTGGAAAACACAGATTTACAATGTTTGCCTAGTATACAAGCTTCACATTCATCATTTTTGAAAGAAATCCTAGGCAACAATAGTTCTAATGCTCTAGAGTGCGGATGACCTAGCCTTGCATGCCAAATTGAACTACTAACATTAGAATCATTCAGACTAAAACTACAAAATAAATTGGAGTCCGGCTTGTTATTTTCAAGAACATACAGCTCCTCCTTTGCTACTCCTTTTCCGAGTAGATTCATGGTCTCAATATCCTGAAAGTGTACATCATTAGGACCAAATATAGCATAACAATTCAAATCAGATGTAACTTTCTTTACGGATAACAAATTTGAAGTAAACTTAGGCATGTAGAAAGCGTTTGAATCTTTTCCAAATAACCTAAGATTTCCTACTCCATCAATTGGAATACTATCTCCATTTGCTATAATGACATTACCTACAGCCGGTTTTATGTTATTCATTAGATGTGCATCACTTATCATATGATGTGATGCACCAGAATCTACAATCAAAGGCTTTGAAATGTTTTGAGCATGAAGAGAGTTTCCAGAAACCATACCAGACCTACCAGCCTCTTTCAAGGCTTTGATGAGAGCTTCCAAATCTGATTTCCTCACAAATTCAGATTCTTGTTGATATGGCACCAAAGCTCTCATTTCTCCTTCTTCAGCCCTCTTGGATGTCCCAGCCTGATTCCCAGCCACTTCTTGGGAGACATTAGCTCTTGGTTCCTTCCACCAGCTTGGTTTTAGATGAGGATGGAGCTTCCAACATTTTTCCTTTGTGTGCCCCTCTTTCTTGCAATGCTCACAAATTGCATTTGATCCCACTTTCTTGTTCTGGTTTGATCTCAACGGTTTGTAAAATCCTTTGTTGGCGTCTCCAAGCTCTACTTTGTTAGCCATAACCAGCTCGCCCTTTCCCCCAAATAGACCATGAGATCCTTGCTCCTTTTGTATCTTGGAGCACACTTCATCTAGGCTGGGGAGATTGTCTGCCCTAAGGAGGTGCTTAATGAGATCCTTGTAAGTTGGATTTAAGGTCAATAGCAGACCAAAGACCTTGTCTTGTTCGCGCCTCTCATTTAACACCAAAGGATCAATCGTGCTTGGCCTTAACATTTCTAGTTCAGCCCACAATGATCTGAATTTGCCAAAGTGCTTTGTAAACTCCAAATCTTCTTGGCTTAGATCATTGATAGCCTTCTTGACTTCATAGATTCTGCTCAAGTTTGAAGTATTCCCATACACGGTTTGAAGAGTATCCCACAATTCCTTTGCATTTTCACAGTAGGAGTAGGCTTCAAGGATGGATGCTTCAAGAGATTTCTGGATGATTCCGAGCACCATTTGGTCCTCTTGGAACCACTTATCTTCATAATTACCGATGGCTTCTTCTCCATCTTTTGGATCTTGGCCTTTCAAGACATGGCTCCAAAGCCCACGACCACATAGGGCTGTTCTTATCATTCTTGACCACAGCAAATAGTTGACACCCTTCAAGATGACTGGAATAACAATTGGTTTAGAATTTTTCATGGTGTTTCAAGATTTATTCACCGGATAATTCTATTAACCAGAGGATTAAGAGATTTTCTCAAGAAAATATTAGAGAAGCTTCAAGAAATACACTTTTTCAGCCTTTTCACAACTCAAGAGTCAATGACTTTGAGGACTAAGTCTCAGAGTGAAAAAGGATTGACAAAGAGTATTCCCAGAATTTTAGAGTGAAAAAGAAAATTTTAGAGAACCTTCAAGAAATACACTTTTTCAGCCTTTTCACAACTCAAGAGTCAATGACTTTGAGGACTAAGTCTCAGAGTGAAAAAAGATTGACAAAGAGTATTCCCAGAATTTTAAAGGAAGAGATTTGAAAATGGGATAACAAGAGCTTGATTTAGTTAAGAACCTTGCTCTGATACCATGTTGAATTTGCGGAATAGAAGATTAGAGAGTTTGAGAGTGCTTGAAAGAGAAACAATAGAATGAGAGATAAAGAGAAGTTTCCATTAGAATTGAGTGAGTGTTACAAAGGGTGTACAACATGTATATATAGAGGAGAGCCACGAAATTAGGAGGTGAAGAAGGGTTTCACAACATTCAATTTCCCTCCAATCTCTTATTTGAAATTCAAACACATCTCCTTCCTTTTCACACTTCCCGAGACACCCACTTGTGCACCCAAAGTCTTCACCCTTCTAGAAGACTTCTTAATGGGCTTGCATATGTTGAATAAGGCCTCTTCTCTTCTTTGGGTCTTAAGCTAATGTATTCTCTCATTATTCAACACCAGATACTTGCTATGCACTCCAGATCTTTGCCTTTGTTATTATGTGAACTCGCATTGCTACTTTCCATGTATGCCTTCTCATCCATATTCTCAACAGTGAGTGCCATAAAGATCTTGAACCAACTTCACTCAGACCACAAGACTTCACTACATCTTGCTCCTTTTTATTCAAAACATACAGCCCACCTTTAATTCCTCCTTCTCCAGTATCTTCCTTAGTATTATTGTCCTGAAACTGACTTTACAATTCTGGTCTTGAGTGGCCTTGTGAACGGACAACAGATTGGTGGTGAATTTGGGAACAAACAAAGCTTTAGTGTTTTTTCTAAATAATTATAAATCACCAATTCCTTCTATGGGGATTTATTTACCATTAGCTATCCTAACTGTTTCACCATGAGGTTTTATATTCGCTAAGAAACCTCCATCTCTAATCATGTGGTAACTTGAACCTGAGTCTACAATAACCTTTCTATCAAGTTTAGAAGCTATGTATCTCTTACCAGAATCAGCTAGCTTGGAGATGCTTTTGATGAGGGCTTCCAGGTCCGATTTTCTCACTAAGCCATCATCTCCTACACTTGCACTTCCAGCAAAAATCCTTGTTCCCTGACCAATTCCTTGGTTATTTCCTCTCAGCTTTGTCGGCTTCAAATGGGGGTGAAGGGTCCAGCACTTTTCCTTTGTGTGCCCTCTCATCTTGCAATGCTCACATTCCAAGTTCCTCCTTTCACCATAGCTTTGGTTTCTTTGCGCCACATGCGCTATCTCACTTGTTGGCTTGAATAAGCCTCTAGCTCTCTCTTCTTTTTGAATCTGTTGACATACTTCATTCAGAGTTGGAAGTTTGTCAAACCTCAAAATATGCTGAATGAGGCTCTTGTACGAATCATAGAGTGTGAGCAATAATCCAAATACTTGGTCTTGCTCTTTCCTCTCATTCAGCTCTTTGGGATCGTTTGTTGCCGGCCTAAGCATCTCCGGCTCTGCCCACAGCCCTCTAAATGTTCCAAACATATCCTTGAATGCCTTCCCCTCTTGCTGAAGATCATTCAGGGCTTTCTTGACATCAAAAATCCTTGAGATATTTGACATATCTCCATACACTCCTTTGAGTGTTTCCCACAACTCCTTGGCTGTCTCACAATAGGAGTAACTGTTAGATTTTAGAGATTATAAATGAGAGCTTTTGAGATAAACTAGAAGAAACACCATAGTAGAATATTAGAGAAGAATTTCTTATTGATCTTTGTGAAATACATAGCATATTTATAGGAGAATTACAAGGGAACCTAGGTTTAACTTTAATTTGAACCAGCCAATAGGAGTGTAGTCTTTGGGCGTCCTTGACCATGCCAGCCTGTTTCCAGCCCCTTCCTTGACCAAATAGATAAGAAGGAAGACCAAGGACAAGGTGCCAATGCACATGGACACTCAAGTGGCTTGGTACATGATCCAAACGTTTCCAAGCTTCTAGAAGACTCTCGAAGGCTTCCTCAAATGTTCCGGAGGCTCGCTAAGTTTGTACGGTCTTGTACGGCCTTGTACGGTCTTGTACGGCCTTGTACGGATCTGTACGGACTTGTACGGACACCCAAATCCAACCATCTTCCCTAAGCTCCCTTGATGATAAGCTTGATTAATACTCCCCCTCAAACTTAGCCGGAGTGTTGGAATGAAGGCTCCGTTTTGGAACCGGGACTACCACCTCATTAAAAACGTTACCAAGGAAAACCCAGTGGGACAAAACCTTGGTAAGGGAAAAAGAGTGTGGTCTTCCCGGAACAGGCAAGTATTATCAAGGATGAGTAAGGTCTACTAACCCAAGTTTGCTGCGGATGTGGTTGCAAACTTTGGGGCTAGCAGCCTTGGTGAAGATGTCAGCCAACTGGTCTTCACTCTTGGTGTAACATGGAAGTATCACTCCTTCTATGATCTTCTCTCTAACTTTGTGGAAGTCAATCTCAATGTGCTTGGTCCTCTCGTGAAATACTGGATTGGTTGCTATATGAATGGCTGCCTGATTGTCACAATGCATTGTCATGGGACTTGAAGTTTCTATGCCAAGATCCTTGAGAAGAGCCTTCAACCAAACTAAGTCATTTGTCAGCTTCCTCATTGCTCTATATTCTGACTCCGCACTTGAGCATGACACAACCTTCTACTTCTTAGACTTCCAAGTTACTAGATTGCCTCCAATGAAAGTACAGTAGCCAGTTGTAGACTTCCTATCCATAGTGTCTCCCGTATAGTCCGCATCGCAGTATCCAACTATCTCAGTGTTGCCATTCTTCCCCATCCAAATTCCTTGGCCCGGTGAACCTTTGATGTATCTCAATATTCTTTCCACCATGTTCCAATGATGCACGGTTGGTTCCTTCATATGTTGGCTAACCTGATTCACAGCAAAACATAAGTCAGGCCGTGTAATAGTCAAATAGATGAGCTTACCAACTAGGCGCCAATATTGTGCTGGGTCTTCAAATGGCTTGTCAAGTGGATCATCTTCTTTCTCCCCCTTTCTCTTGACCTTGTAGCCATCTTCAAGTGGGGTCTTAGCTGGTTTGGATCCTAGCTTTCCTGTCTCCTGCAATAAATCAAGAGAATATTTCATTTGTGATAGAAATAGGCCTTCCGAGGATCGGCATATCTCTATCCCTAGGAAATACTTAAGCTCTCCCAAGTCCTTGATATCAAAAACAGACTTAAGGAAGGATTTAGTTTCTTGAATCCCAACTTGATCACTACCTGAGATGATCAAGTCATCCACATAAACCAATACCACAATAAGCCCACGGGAGCTCTGGTGAGTGAACAAGGTATGGTCGGCTTCTGACCGACTAAATCCTCGAGCAACAAGAGTGAAGCTCAGTTTATGATATCAGGCCCTTGATGATTGCTTTAGACCATAAATTGCCTTTCTTAACCTTAGGACTTTTCCGGGGCTGATTGAGTGTTCTAATCCAGGTGGTGGAGTCATGTACACTTCTTCTTCCAATTCTCCTTGAAGAAAGGCGTTCTTCACGTCCATTTGCCATAGATCCCATGATAGATTTGTGGCTAAGGACAAGATGACCCTAACTGTGTGAAGCTTTGCCACTGGCGCAAAAGTATCGGTATAATCAGCTCCATATGTCTGGGTGAAACTTCTGGCTACCAATCTGGCTTTGTACCGCTCAATCTCCCCATTAGATTGATATTTGATTGTAAATACCCACTTGGAACTTACTGCCTTCTTTCCCTTTGGAAGCTCAGTTTCATCCCAAGTATGATTCTTATCCATTGCCCCTATCTCAGCATCCACAGCAGCTAACCATTCTTTGTGTTCTTTTGCTTCTTCATACGAGCTCGGAATTTGGTGTTGATCAATCTTTCCAAGGAATGCTTTGTGTTCTGATGGCAAGAGGGCAAGAGAACAAGCCGCTTGGAGAGGATGAGCCACGACTTGGCTGTTGTAATAGACCCTTGTTTGTTTCCAATGATCTGGTTCATACTTCAGTCTTGTACTTCTTCTAAGCTTAGGAGCACTAATTTCTTCACTCTCATGGTCTTGACTAACCATTGGCTCCATTCCTCCAGTGGATTCTTCTTCATGATGAGCTTGGTCTTGATTACCATTATCCAAGTTGTTTGCTTCTTCTTCACTGTTATTTTCAGAATTTGGTCCTTCTTGTGGTTGATGATCTGGTTGCTCTTGATGAGAGTCTCTTGGAGATGGATTTCCCAAATGATTGAGTAAGAACTCTAAGCTGACGGTTCTATCTGAAGGAGAACGGGCTAGGTCTTTAACACTATCCCAATTTTGTTTCTTGTCAAAGTACCCTTGGTTTTCTATGAACTTCACGTCTCTTGAAACCAGGGTACACTTCCGAATGGGGTCATAACACTTATACCCCTTTTGAGTGGTAGAATAGCCTATGAATACACATCTTGTGCTTTTGGCTTCTAGTTTGTCCCTCTGAGTACCTGGGACAAATACAAAACATAAACACTCAAGAACTCGTAAGTGATTGATAAAGGGTTTATTGTGATTTAAAATTTCAAAGGGAGAGACGTCCTTTAGGACTCTTGTTGGAATTCGGTTGATAAGATAGCAAGCCGTCATGACTGCATCTCCCCAGAAGTTTCTTGGCAAGTTGGAATGGAACATCATAGCTCTAGCTACTTCCATGAGATGTCTATTCTTTCTTTCAACTACACCATTTTGTTGAGGTGTGTATGGGCAGCTCGTTTGGTGGATTATTCCATGCTTAGCTAGGTGTTCTTTGAATTTGCGGCTTGTATATTCCCCTCCATTATCCGTTCGAAGTACCTTAACATTTGTTTTGAATTGATTAGTAGTGTAGTTCTGAAAATTAATGAAAGCGTTAAATACTCTATCTTTAGATGGCATTAAGCTGATCCAAGTGTATTTCGACTTTTCATCAATGAATGTCACAAAGTACTTATTATTATCTCTTGATAAACATGGGGAAGTCCATACATCCGAGTGGACAAAATCAAAACATTTTTCATATATGGTAGAGGACTTAGGAAATACACTTTTACAATGTTATCCTAAGATACAAGACTCATAAACCGAGTTATTAAACGAAATATTAGGCAATATTATTTCCAAGGCATGCGAGTGACGATGTCCCAATCTACCGTGTCATATTGCATTAGAACTACTAGCTAAGCATGAATTAAAACTTGATAAAGTATGATTTCTTGAAGAATATTCTATGATGTATAAGTCTCCTTTTGTGTTTCCTTCTCCAAGAACCCTTCCGGTCTTAATATCCTGAAAATGGAAACTATTAGGCCCAAAGATAGCATAAGCATCAAGATCAGTAGTAGCTCTCTTAACCGATACAAGATTCAAAGTGAAAGATGGCATGTAGAAAGCTTGAGATTCTTTGTCAAATAGTTTTAAACTTCCTATTCTTTTAACCGGTATCCTATCACCATTAGCAATCACTACATTTCCACTAGCAGTTTTAATGTTACTAATCAGATTTGGATTACTAATCATGTGATGAGAAGCTCCAGAATCAATAACAAGAGAAGTACTAGTCTTATTAGGTTTAGTAGCAAAGTATGTGATACCGGACTCCTTTAGTGCGGTGATGGATCGAATGAGTGCTTCCAAGTCTGACTTGCGCACCACGTCATTTGAATATGCTACCATGGCCATCTCATCTCCTTTCTTTGAGTTTTTGGTTTGAGGTTATTTGGTTGCGGTTGAGGAGCTTGGCGCTTCTTGTGCTTGATGAGCTTGGAACTTTCTTGGCTTGAATTCCCTTGGATGCCAATCTTTGGGCTTGAGATGTGGATGAAGGATCCAGCAATCCTCCTTCGTATGACCATCCTTCTTGCGCATGTTTTCCTATTCTTGCCTTTGTAGCCTTGATTTGGTTGGTAATTGCCCTTATTGGCCATTGGGAGTTCTTGTTTACCACTAAAGAGACCAAAGGACCCTTGTTCCTTTTGAATTTGTGTACAAACTTCATCAAGTCTAGGGAGCTTCTCCGATCTTAAGATTATTAATCAAGCATATCATCAAGGGAGCTTAGGGAAGATGGTTGGATTTGGGTGTCCGTACAAGTCCGTACAAGTCCGTACGGATCCGTACAAGGCCGTACAAGATCGTACAAGACCGTACGACCTAAGAGAGCCTCCGGAACGTTTAAGGAAGTCTTGGAGAGTCTTGGAGAGTCTTCTAGAAGCTGGACAATGTTCGGATCATGCACCAAGTCACTAGAGCGTCCAGGTGCATTGGGGCTTGTCCTTGGTCTTCCTTCTTATCCATTTGGTCAAGGAAGGGGCTGGAACCAGGCTGGAACAGGCTGGCATGGTCAAGGACGCTCCCAAGACTACTCTCCTATTGGCTGGTTCAAATTAAAGTTAAACCTAGGTTCCCTTGTAATTCTCCTATAAATATGCTATGTAATTCACAAAGATCAATAAGAAATTCTTCTCTAATGTTCTACTATGGTTTTCCTTCTAATTTATCTCAAAATCTCTCATTTATAATCTCTAAAATCTAACATGGTATCAGAGCATTGATCTTGCTCCTATCTATTCCGCTTTATTCTTAATTATTCTCCATTATTCTCCATCATTTCTCCATCATTCTCCATCATTTCTCCATCAGTTCTCCATCAGTTCTTGTCATTTCTAGTCATTCTCCAAGCTTTTATTCTTTATTTTCTCCTTTCTCATGCTGCTAGCTTCATTTCTCTCTGAGAGAAATTCCTCAAATCCATTGGTGCTGAGTTGAGAAAGTTGCTAGCTTTGTGATTTTCACTTCTTTTTCTTCCTTTCACGTTGCTAGCTTCATTTCTCTCTGAGAGAAATTCCTCAAATCCATTGGTGCTGAGTTGAGAAAGTTGCTAGCTTTGTGATTAAACACCAAGAAGATCATGGAAAATCTAAAAACCATGATTATTCCGGTTACACTCAAAGGGATCAATTACTTGCTGTGGGCAAGAACAACAAAGACTGCTTTGTGTGGAAGAGGTTTGTGGAGACACATTGAGATCACACAAAACCCAAAAGAAGAAACACAAGATGAAGAAAATGAGACCAAGACCGAGGAGGAAATCAAATGGTTTCAAGAGGACCAAACGGTGTTGGGTCTCCTTCAAAACTCACTAGACACATCAATCCTAGAGGCATACTCCTATTGTGACACGACAAAGGAGCTTTGGGATACATTAAAGAATGTTTACGGGAACGTCTCCAACTTGACCCGGGTCTTTGAAGTGAAAAGGGCAATCAACAATCTCAACCAAGAGGATCTAGAATTTACTCAACACTTTGGGAAATTTAGATCTCTTTGGGCCGAATTAGAGATGTTACGTCCAAGCACTAAGAGATCTCTAATTCAGCCCAAAGAGATCTAAATTTCCCAAAGTGTTGAGTAAATTCTAGATCCTCTTGATTGAGATTGTTGATTGCCCTTTTTACTTTGAAGACCCGGGTCAAGTTGGATATGTTCCCGTAGACAATCTTTAGTGTATCCCAAAGCTCCTTTGCAGTGTCACAATAGGAGTATGCCTTTAGGATTGATGTGTCTAGTGAGTTTTGAAGGAGACCCAAAACCGTTTGGTCTTCTTGAAACCATTTGATTTCCTCCTCGGTTTTGGTCTCATTTTCTTCATCTTGTGTGTCTTCTTTTGGGTTTTGTGTGATCTCAATGTGTCTCCACAAACCTCTTCCACACAAAGCAGTCTTAGTTGTTCTTGCCCACAACAAGTAATTATTCCCTTTGAGGGTAACCGGAATGATCATGGTTTTTAGATTTTCCATGATTTTCTTGGTGTTTAATCACAAAGCTAGCAACTTTTTCAACTCAGCACCAATGGATTTGAGGAATTTCTCTCAGAGAGAAATAAGGCTAGCAACGTGAAAGGAAGAAAATGAAGTGAAAATCACAAAGCTAGCAACTTTCTCAACTCAGCACCAATGGATTTGAGGAATTTCTCTCAGAGAGAAATGAAGCTAGCAGCGTGAGAAGGGAGAAAATAAAGAAGAAAAACGTGGAGAATGAGTAGAAATGACAAGAACTGATGGAGAAATAATGGAGAAATGATGGAGAAATGATGGAGGATGATGGAGAATGATGGAGAATAACCAAGAATAAAGCGGAATAGATAGGAGCAAGATCAATGCTCTGATACCATGTTAGATTTTAGAGATTATAAATGAGAGCTTTTGAGATAAACTAGAAGAAACACCATAGTAGAATATTAAAGAAGAATTTCTTATTGATCTTTGTGAAATACATAGCATATTTATAGGAGAATTGTAGATTTTAGAGAGTAGAATCAAGAATTAAGAGAAATTAGAGAAGAATTTTTAATCTCTTGATTTTATTTCTTCTAAGCCATTTACAAGATATAGGCGAGCTAGATGAGAGAGAGTTATAGCCAATGCAATGAAATATCCACAAGGTAAATTACTAATCTCTACGTAGCCTAAAATGGCAAAACATGCTTGGGAGGGACTTCCAAGTTTGCTCCTTTAGGCTGAGTGTTAGGGGCTGACAACTGTCCACTGGTTCTTGGCATGGTTCATCTCAAGTCTTTGACTTTCAGACCTGGTCTTGTTTTAACCGAAATCCTTTGCCTCCAATTCCTTTCCAACATCAAGTTTCTTCTTCTCTTTTGCATTTGTCTAGCCTTCCCACACACACTATCTTTTCGTTTTCTTCAACACTCCCCCTCAAGGCTGGCTGGTAGGGATCTATTAAGCCAACCTTGGACTGTATATAGTTGCTGACTATAGATGTGGTTGCCTTGGTGAAGATATCTGCCACTTGTTCTTCACTCTTGATGAACCTTGGAATCACAACTCCTCCTTGAATTTTTTCTCGAACAAAATGACAGTCTATCTCAATGTGTTTTGTTCACTCATGGAAAACTGGATTGGAGGCAATGTGTATGGCTGCTTGGTTATCACAATAGAGAGTGGTTGGTTTATCCTCATGTATTCCCAGATCTCTAAGCAAAGCTTTCAACTAGATCAACTCTTTTGTTACTTCTTTCATTGCCCGATACTCTGCCTCAGCACTTGATAAGGCTGTTACCTTTTGTTTCTTACTTCTCCAAGTCACTAGATTACCTCCAACGAATGTGCAATATCCAGTAGTGGACTTCCTATCCATTTTATCACCTCCCCAATCTGCATCACAGTAGCCTACCAGCTCTGTGTTTCCACAACACTTAAGCCACACTCCTTTCCCGGGACTCCCTTTGAGGTACCTTAGTATTCTTTCTACCATATTCCAATGATGCACTCTTAGGGCTTGCATATGTTGACTCACACGATTCACTGCAAAACTAATATCAGGACGTGTGATAGTCAAGTAGATTAATTTTCCCACTAGCCTTTGGTATTGTTTCACATCAGCCCATAGCTCCCCCTCAGGTACATCTTGGTACTCATCTTCAATAGGAGTCTTTGTAAGCCTTCCTCCAAGCTTTCCAGTCTCGGTTAAGAGATCCAGAGCATACTTCCTTTGAGAGATAAACATCCCTTCCTCCGACCTCATCATTTCAATTCCAAGGAAATATTTTAGCTCCTCTAAATCCTTTATGTCAAATGATTTTTTCAAGATTTCCTTGGTCCTTAGAATGCCCTCTTCATCATTACCAGTGATTATGATATCATTAACATAAATCAAAATCACTATGATCCCCTTTTCTCCTCGTTTGGTGAATAGAGAGTGATCAGCTTCTGATTTTGTAAAATTCTCCTCTTCAAGGCAGCCACTTAATCTTTGGTACCAAGCTCTCGGGGACTGCTTGAGACCATAAATTGCCTTTCTTAGTTTACATACTTGGCCTTGCTTCTGGTCATATCCTTGAGGAGCCACCATGTAAACTTCTTCTTCTAAGTCTCCTTGCAAGAATGCATTTTTTACGTCCATTTGCCACAGCCCCCATGAGAGATTTATGGCAATCGACAAAAGAACTCGGACTGAGTGAAGTTTGGCAACCGGTGCAAATGTCTCGGTGTAATCTTCCCCGTAGACTTGTGTATACCCCTTAGCCACCAGCCGAGCTTTGTACCTCTCTATCTCTCATGTGCTCTTGTACTTAATCGTATAGACCCATCTACAGCCCACGGTTTTCTTTCCCTTAAGCAAGTCCATCATGCTCCAAGTATTATTTCTAATCATTGAGGCCATTTCTTCTTCCATTGCCTCAACCCACACTTTGCTTTTACAAGCTTCTTCATAGGTTGTTGGTACATGCTCATCAATTGCACTAAAAAATGCTTGATTCTTCTTGTGAGTTGTGTTGCTTAGTAGATGAGGGAGGGATGCTGCCGCCTATAGAATCAGGGTCAAAGCCTGCCGTACGCCCAGAATATCCCCTACTCACACTAAACAACGCCTCAGTCCTTGTGTTGTCTTGTTGAACCATAGATAGACCATTGAAGTAAACTCTTGTATTTTTCCAATTTTCCGGATCAAATTTTCTCCTCTGACTCCTTCTTAAGATAGGTTTTGGGGCTTGGGTTTCTCCACCCTCCTCATGCATCAGACCTTCCTCAGGGTCTATGGTCAATTCTTCACATTTTGGTTGATTTTTAGTACCACTTGATTCTCCGAGAGCTGAATCACTTTCCTCGGAGATTTGAGACTCGTTTCTGCCTTCTTTTACTTCATCTTCCCTCTTATTAGAAGAAGTTTCCAAGTCATCCGTGCCTTTTCTCTGTCCATCGTCACTCACTAAAATGCTCCTTAGTACTTGTGCCCTATTCAGACTTGAACTAACAATCTCCTCAAGGTCTTTCCAACTCTCACTTTGAAAATATCAATTCTCCTCTTCAAATTGGACTTCTCTTGACACATGAATCCTGTTAGTTTCTGGATTATAATACTTATACCCCTTTTGGGTACTTGAGTATCCAACAAAGACACATCTCATACTTTTAGGCTCCAGCTTGCTTCTTTGTGACTAGGGGATAAGCACATAACACTTACTTCCAAATACTCGGAGATGGTTGATGTTAGGCTTTACTCCATTAAGCACCTCATATGGAGACTTGTTGTTTAGGTTTGGTGTTGGTAACCGATTGATGACATAACAAGCTGTCATTATGGCATCTCCCCAAAAGCTTTTTGGAACTTTCCGATCAAACAACATGCTTCTAGCTACCTCCAGCAAATGCCTATTCTTCTTTTCCGATACTCCGTTTTGCTGAAGAGTATAAGCACATGAGGTTTGGTGCACTATTCCCTTTTCTTCCACAAAATTCTTGAACTGATTACTTAGGTATTCTCCCCCATTATCACTTCTGAGAATTTTGATCTTGGTTCCAAATTGTATTTCGACATACTTGGAGAATTTGGCAAAGGATTCAAATACTTGGCTCTTGGAACTTTGGAGTGTCACCCACGTATACTTGGACTTTTCATCAATAAAAGAGACAAAATACTTATATTGATCTTTGGAGACACATGGAGCTGTCCATACATCAGAGTGAATCAGCTCAAAGCACTTAGCATACTTAGTTGTGGAATCCGGAAAACTACTCCTACATTGCTTGCCTAACACACAAGCTTCACATCCTTTATTGTATTCGGTGATATTGGGCAAGATCATGTTGAGCACCTTGTTGCTTGGGTGACCTAGCCGTGAGTGCCATAAAGATCTTGAACCAACTTCACTCAGACGACAAGACTTCACTACATCTTGCTCCTCTTTATTCAAAACATACAGCCCACCTTTAACTCCTCCTTCTCCAATCACTTCCTTAGTATTATTGTCCTGAAACTGAACTTCATTAGATCCAAAAATAACTTTGCATTTCAGGTCTTGAGTAGCCTTGTGCACCGACAACAGATTGGTGGTGAATTCGGGAACAAACAAAGCCTTAGTGTTTTTTCTAAACAATTCCAAATCACCAATTCCTTTTATGGGGACTTCTTTACCATTAGCTATCCTAACAGTTCCACCATGAGGTTTTATATTTGCTAATAAACCTCTATCTCTAATCATGTGGTGACTTGCACCTGAGTCTACAATAACCTTTTTACTAAGTTTAGAAGCTATGTATCTCTTACCAGAATCAGCTAGTTTGGAGATGCTTTTGATGAGGGCTTCCAGGTCCGATTTCCTCACTAAGCCATCATCTCCTACACTTGCACTTCCAGCAAAAATCCTTGTTCCCTGACCAACTCCTTGGTTACTTCCTCTCAGCCTTGCTGGCTTCAAATGTGGGTGAAGGGTCCAACACTTTTCTTTTGTGTGCCCTCTCATCTGTTCACATTCCAAGTTCCTCCTTTCACCATTGCTTTGGTTTCTCTGCGCCACATGCGCTATCTCACTTGTGTTGAGAATATGGATGAGAAGGCATACATGGGAAGTAGCAATGCGAGTTCACATAATAACAAAGGCAAGGAGCTGGAGTGCATAGCAAGTATCTGGGAACTTGGCGAATGCTCTAAGACTAAGGGAGAAGTGCCGTATGCAACAAGTAAGGAAAAGAGTGGAGCTGATGATTTAATGAGTGGCAAAACTAGACATTGGGATGTAACTAGAAGGAAGGATTCTTGGTTGAAGTCTAAGCAGATCAAAGGGTTGAAAAACCAAGAAGAAGCACATGAGGAGCCATTGGGTAAAGGCAAGCTCCATGCTCCTCACCCAAAGAAGAAACACGCCCAGGCCTTGATCTTAGCATGTTTAACCATTTTAGGAAGTTAAAGGTGTTAGTCTTTTAACCATTGTAAATTCCTGTGTCTTGTTGTTTGAATTTTTTCTCTTACATATATGCAATGTAAACCGAGCTGAATAGATAGAATAACAAGAAAAAATATTCTAGAAATCTCTCTCAGCCATCTTCAATCTCATTGAGTTCTTGATATTTTCTAATTCTAGTTTATTCTCCTTAAAATCAACATGGTATCAGAGCATGTTTAGAGATCCTTGAAAATCTTCTAAACTGTTTCTTTCTCATCTAAAACTTTCTCTCTCAGATTTTTTCTTGTTCTCTTATTTCTCTCCATATTCTCAAGCTGGTTGTTGAAGATAAGAAAGAAAACCTATGGAGATGCAGAAACAAGTTGTACTGCCGGTTGTCTTCAAAGGGAGCAACTACTTGTTGTGGTCAAGGACTACAAGAACTGCTCTAAGAAGCAGAGGTCTATGGAGTTATGTGGAAACTCCAGAGGAGGTAGCTGGAGAAGGAGCAGCAGGTGATGGCGTTGTGAAGGGGCAGAAGTGGGAGCAAGAAGACCAACAAGTTCTTGCAGTGCTCCAGAGCTCTCTAGAGCCATCAATACTCGCTGCTTACTCCTACTGTGAGACAGCCAAGGAGCTGTGGGACACACTCAAAGGAGTGTATGGAGACATCTCAAACATTTCTAGGATTTTTGAAGTGAAGAAAGCGTTGAATGACCTTCAGCAAGATGGAAAGGCATTCAAGGATCTATTTGGGGGTATTTAGAGGCTTATGGGCTGAGCTTGAGATGCTCAGGCCAGCAACAAATGACCCCAAGGAATTGAATGAGAGGAGGGAACAGGACCAGGTGTTTGGGCTACTACTCACGTTAAATGAGTCCTACAAGAGCCTCATTCAACACATCCTTCGCTTTGACAAGCTTCCAACGCTGAATGAAGTCTGTCAACAGATCCAAAAGGAGGAAGGGTCTAGGGGCTTGTTCAAAGCATCAAGCGAAATGGCACATGCTGCACATAGGAGCCAACTCTATGGAGAAAGGAGGAGTCTGGAATGTGAGCATTGCAAGATGAAAGGACATACTAAGGAAAAATGCTGGACCTTGCACCCACATTTAAAGCCAGCTAGGCTAAGGGGAAATGGCCAAGGAAGTAGTCAAGGACCAAGGAACTTTGCTGGAGTAGCAAACGTGGAAAATGACAACTTGGTGAGGAAAAGCGACCTGGAAGCTCTCATCAAGAGTATTGCTAAGCTAGCTGAGTCTGGTAAGGTTTTCTTTACCTCTAAAGCTAGGGAGAAGGTGATAATAGATTCTGGAACAAGTCATAACATGATTTGTAATGCCAAGCTGTTAACAAATATTAAGCCTTGTGAAGGAAATGTTAAAGTTGCAAATGGAAAAGAGGTTCAAATAGAAGGAATTGGAGACCTAAAAGTGTTTAGGAAAAATACTAAGGCCTTATACATTCCGGAATTCACATCTAACTTACTCTCGGTATATAAAGCAACTAAGGATCTAGATTGCAAAGTTATTTTTGGATCTAATGATGTTGAGTTTCAGGATAATGAGACTAAGGAAGTAATCGGAGTAGGGAATGTGGAAGGTGGTTTGTATTTGCTGAATAAAGAAGATGGAGTGATGGAGTCGTTTGCGGTTAGTCTGGTTGGTTCAAGCCCTTTATGGCACTCACGCCTTGGTCATCCAAGTCACAAGGTGCTCAGCATGGTCCTGCCCAACCTCCCTTACCAAGTAGATCATGTACTTCAAAGAGAAGAAAATTAACCGTAAGTGACATAAAATATCCTATTGAAGCATATAGTTCAGTGTCCTATTTAGGTGCTGAGCAGCAAGCTTACCTCACCAAGATTGATGAACATCAAGTCCCAGCATCATATGAGGAAGCATGTAGAGACGAGAGATGGGTTAATGCCATGGAAGAAGAGATCAGCTCTATGGTGAGAAATAATACATGGAATTTGACTGAGCTGCCAAGAGGGAAGAAGCTAGTGGGATGTAGATGGGTTTATACTATCAAGTATAAAAGCAATGGTGAAGTCGAGAGATACAAAGCAAGACTAGTGGCAAAGGGATACACACAAGTCTATGGAGAAGATTATACAGAAACTTTTGCTCCGGTGGCAAAATTGCATTCAGTAAGGGTTCTCCTATCCATTGCGGTTAACTTGTCATGGGAGTTATGGCAAATGGATGTAAAAAATGCCTTTTTACAAGGAGACCTAGAAGAGGAAGTCTTTATGGCTCTTCCACAAGGATATGGTACAGGTACAAATCAGGTCTGTGAATTGAAGAAAGCTATTTATGGTTTGAAACAATCCCCGAGGGCCTGGTACCAAAGACTGAGCAGATGCTTGCTGGAGAAGGAATTTGTGAAGTCGGAAGCTGATCATACTCTATTCACCAAGAGGAGTAAAGAGGGGCTAGTGGCTGTTCTTATCTATGTAGATGATATCATCATCACCGGAAGTGATGTTGAAGGAGTTAAAAGGACCAAGGTAATTCTGAGCTCCACGTTTGATATAAAAGATTTGGGAGAGCTGAGGTATTTCTTGGGCATTGAGATGATCAGAGAGCCAAATGGGATGTTTATATCACAAAGGAAGTATGTGATTGACTTACTAAAGGAAACCGGCAAGTTAGGGTCGAAGCCAGCAAAAACACCCATTGAAGAAAGCTATCAAGATGTGAGTAAGGAGGAAATGTGGCCTGATGTCAAGCAATATCAAAGGTTAGTTGGAAAACTAATCTACTTAACTATAACTCGGCCGGATATATGCTTTGCCGTGAATAGGGTGAGCCAGCACATGCAAGCTCCAAAAGCACACCATTGGGGCATGGTGGAGAGAATACTTAGGTATCTCAAGGGGAACCCTGGAAAGGGAATATGGTTGAGTCGCAATGAAAATACTGAATTGGAAGCCTATTGTGATTCAGACTATGCTGGAGACAAACAAGATAGAAAATCTACAACTGGGTATTGCACATTTGTAGGAGGAAATCTTGTCACTTGGAGGAGTAAAAAACAGAAGGTAATTGCATTGTCAAGTGCTGAAGCTGAGTATAGAGCAATGAAGGAAGTCATAAAGGAGATGATATGGCTGAAGGCTCTTCTCAAGGATTTGGGTATTCAAGAAACCAAACCAATGACCCTTTATTGCGATAACCAAGCCGCAATACACATAGCTTCAAATCCAGTGTTTCATGAGAGAAAGAAACATATTGAAGTGGATTGTCACTTCATCCGGGGCAAGATTCAAGATGGGCTAATAATCCCTAAGTTTGTGAAGAGTGGAGACCAGGTGGCAGACATCTTCACAAAGGCTACTTCCCTAAATATATGTGAGTACATCCATGACAAGATAGGCTTAAAGGACCCCTACCAGCCTATCTTGAGGGGGAGTGTTGAGAATATGGATGAGAAGGCATACATGGGAAGTAGCAATGCGAGTTCACATAATAACAAAGGCAAGGAGCTGGAGTGCCTAGCAAGTATCTGGGAACTTGGCGAATGCTCTAAGACTAAGGGAGAAGTGCCGTATGCAACAAGTAAGGAAAAGAGTGGAGCTGATGATTTAATGAGTGGCAAAACTAGACATTGGGATGTAACTAGAAGGAAGGATTCTTGGTTGAAGTCTAAGCAGATCAAAGGGTTGAAAAACCAAGAAGAAGCACATGAGGAGCCATTGGGTAAAGGCAAGCTCCATGCTCCTCACCCAAAGAAGAAACACGCCCAGGCCTTGATCTTAGCATGTTTAACCATTTTAGGAAGTTAAAGGTGTTAGTCTTTTAACCATTGTAAATTCCTGTGTCTTGTTGTTTGAATTTTTTCTCTTACATATATGCAATGTAAACCGAGCTGAATAGATAGAATAACAAGAAAAAATATTCTAGAAATCTCTCTCAGCCATCTTCAATCTCATTGAGTTCTTGATATTTTCTAATTCTAGTTTATTCTCCTTAAAATCAACAACTTGTTGGCTTGAATAAGCATCTAGCTCCCTCTTCTTTTTGAATCTGTTGACATACTTCATTTAGAGTTGGAAGTTTGTCAAACCTCAAAATATGCTGAATGAGGCTCTTGTGTGAATCATTGAGCGTGAGCAATAATCCAAATACTTGGTCTTGCTCTCTCCTCTCATTCAGCTCTTTGAAATCATTTGTTGCTGGCCTAAACATCTCCAGCTCTGCCCACAGCCCTCTAAACGTTCCAAACAGATCCTTGAATGCCTTCCCCTCTTGCTGAAGATCATTCAGGGCTTTCTTGACTTCAAAAATCCTTGAGATATTTGACATATCTGTTGAATTTGCGGAATAGAAGATTAGAGAGTTTGAGAGTGCTTGAAAGAGAAACGATAGAATGAGAGATAAAGAGAAGTTTCCATTAGAATTGATTAAGTATTACAAAAGGTGTACAACATGTATATATAGAGGAGAGCCACGAAATTAAGAGGTGAAGAAGGGTTTCACAACATTCAAATTTCCCTCCAATCTCTTATTTGAAATTCAAACACATCTCCTTCCTTTTCACACTTCCCGAGACACCCAATTGTGCACCCAAAGTCTTCACCTTCTAGAAGACTTCTTAATGGGCTTGCATATGTTGAATAAGCCCTCTTCTCTTCTTTGGGTCTTAAGCTAATGTATTCTCTCATTATTCAACACTCCCCCTCAAGCTTAACCGTAGAGAAACCAAAGGTTAAGCTTGGAACCATGATGACCCACCTCATTAAAAACCTTAGTATGGAAAACCTCATGGGACAAAACCATACTAAGGGAAAAAGAGTGTGGACTCCATGGCTAAGGAAATCATAGCCGAGACATATCTATGAGTCCAAGCTTTGAATGGATGAACTCACACACTTTTAAACTCGCTACCTTGGTAAAAATGTCTGCCAATTGTTCTGAACTTCTTGTAAAGCATGGAAGAATGACCCTTTTCTCCACCATCTCTCGCACCTTGTGACAATCCACTTCAATATGTTTTGTCCTCTCATGGAACACTGAGTTGGACGCAATGTGAATAGCAGCTTGGTTGTCACAATGCATTGTGATTGGATCTGCCGATTCAATGCCCAAATCCTTGAGAAGAGCTTTCAGCCATGTTAGCTCGTTTGTGAGCTTCCTCATTTCTCTATACTCAGCTTCAGCACTTGAACATGACACAACCTTTTGTTTCTTGCTCTTCCAAGTGACAAGGTTATCTCCAATGAATGTGCAATACCCAGTGGTGGATCTTCTATCCGTTTTGTCTCCAACCCAGTCATCATCACAATAACCCACAATTTCTGTGCTTTTGTTACAACCCATCCAAATGCCTTGACCCGGAGCTCCTTTGAGATATTTGAGAATCCGATCCACCATGCTCCAATGGTGCACTTTTGGAGCTTGCATATGTTGACTCACCTGGTTCACAGCAAAACACAAATCAGGACGAGTTATGGTAAGATAAATCAACTTACCAACCATTCTCCGATATTGCTTGACATCTTCAAAAGGTTTATCTTCAAGCTCCCCCTCTCGTATGACTTTGTATCCTTCTTCTAAGGGAGTCTTTGCTGGTTTGGCTCCTAGCTTTCCTGCCTCAGCCAATAGATCAAGAGTGTACTTCCTTTGGGATAAGAAAAGTCCTTCATTGGACCTATAGACTTCAATCCCTAGAAAATATTTCAACTCTCCAAGATCTTTAACATCAAATACAGATTTTAAATATGCTTTTGTATCTTTAATACCTACCTTGTCATTCCCCGAGATGATAATGTCATCCACATAAATGAGAATGACTACAATACCTTCTTGGCTTTGCAAGGTGAAAAGTGTATGATCTGCCTCGGACTTCTCGAAGCCTTTACTCTTGAGTGTTGTACTCAACTTGTGGTACCATGCTCGAGGAGATTGCTTCAGTCCATAGATTGCTTTCTTGAGTCTCAACACTTTTCCTGGTGCAATTGAGTCTTCCAAGCCTGGTGGTGGAGTCATGTAGACTTCATCCTCTAGTTCCCCTTGCAAGAATGCATTCTTGACGTCCATCTGCCAAAGATCCCATTTCAAGTTAGTAGCTAAGGATAAAATAACTCTTACCGTATGAAGTTTTGCCACAGGTGCAAATGTGTCAAGGTAGTCCTCTCCATAGGTTTGAGTGAATCCTCTAGCCACCAGCCTAGCCTTGTAACGCTCTATTTCTCCATCACTTCTATACTTGATAGTGAAGATCCATTTAGAGCTTACGGCCTTCTTCCCTTTTGGCAGTTCAGCTTCATCCCAAGTGTGGTTAATTTCCATAGCTTTCTTTTCTTCACCAACAGCATCTCTCCATACTTTAAGCTCCTTGGCTTCTTCATAGGTTGTTGGAATCTCAGCTTCATCCAACTTGCCCATGTAGGCTTAATGTTCCAATGGGAAATGAGCTAGAGTGCAAACTACTTGAATGGGATGAGCAACTGCCTTGTTGTTGTAGTACACTCGGGTTTGGTTCCAATGTTCTGGTCCAAACCTTTGTCTTGTACTTCTCCTTAAACCCCCTTCTTGATATTGAACTTGAGGTTCTGGCCCTTCAAAGTCAGAATCTGAGGTTTGAGCTTCTTCTTGACTTTTCGGACTCTCTTCACTTTGATCATGAACCGCTTCATTGCGAACTTCTGATTCATTTTGATCATGAATTGTTGAGTCTTGTTGAGCCACTACTGGATCCTCTTGTTTATTGCCTCCCTCAGGATCAAAGGGTATAGTTTCTTCATTTGATTGAGATGTGCTTGTACTAGCTTTTGGCTGATGTAATCCAAGGTTCTCCAAGATTTTTCTCAAATTGCTAGCTCGGTCTGATGATGAGGATGATAGATTCTCCAATTCTTTCCAGTTCTTCTCATCATAGAACCCTTTCGTTTCAACAAACTTCACGTCCCTTGAGACTAGAATCTTTCTTGTTTCCGGAACAAAGCATTTGTAACCTTTTTGTGTTGTGGAGTATCCAATGAACATGCTCTTCACACTTTTAGCTTCCAACTTGTTTCTTTGTTCTCCTGGGATTAATACAAAACAAAAACACCCAAACACACGTAAGTGGTTAAAGGCGGGTTTAGAGTTGTTTAATACCTCAAATGGAGAGTGATCCGGTTGATCAAATAGCATGCTGAAACCACAGCATCTCCCCAAAATCTCTTGGGAACACTTGTGTGGAACATCATAGACCGGGCCACTTCCATTAAATGCCTATTCTTTCTTTCAGCAACTCCATTTTGCTGAGGAGTGTATGGGCAGCTGGTTTGATGGACTATCCCATGATGTGCTAAGTGTTGTTTGAAGGCATGACTTGTGTACTCTCCACCATTATCTGATCTAAAAATTTTAATCTTGGCATTATAATGGTTAGTCACATATGCTTGAAAATTTCTAAATGCTTCTAGAACTCTATCTTTGGATGGAATAAGTGTTAGCCATGTATATTTTGATTTTTCATCTATGAAGGTGACAAAGTATTTATGATGTTCTCTAGATTCACATGGTGAGGTCCAAACATCAGAATGAATTAAATCAAAACACTTTTCATAGATAGTTGGAGACTTGGAAAACACAGATTTGCAATGTTTACCAAGTTTACAAGCTTCACATTCATCATTTTTGAAAGAAATCCTAGGCAACAATAGTTCTAATGCTCTAGAGTGCGGATGACCTAGCCTTGCATGCCAAATTGAACTACTAACATTAGAAAAGTTCAGACTAAAACTTCAAAATAAATTGGAGTCCGGCTTGTTATTTTCAAGAACATACAGCTCCTCCTTTGCTACTCTTTTTCCGAGTAGTTTCATGGTCTCAATATCCTGAAAGTGTACATCATTAGGACCAAATATAGCATAACAATTCAAATCAGATGTAACTTTTTTTACGGATAACAAATTTGAAGTAAATTTAGGCATGTAGAAAGCGTTTGAATCTTTTCCAAATAACCTAAGATTTCCTACTCCATCAATTGGAATACTATCTCCATTTGCTATAATGACATTACCTACAGCCGGTTTTATGTTATTCATTAGATGTGCATCACTTATCATATGATGTGATGCACCAGAATCTACAATCAAAGGCTTTGAAATGTTTTGAGCATGAAGAGAGTTTCCAGAAACCATACCAGACCTACCAGCCTCTTTTAAGGCTTTGATGAGAGCTTCCAAATCTGATTTCCTCACAAATTCAAATTCTTGTTGATATGGCACCAAAGCCTGATTCCCAGCCACTTCTTGGGAGACATTAGCTCTTGGTTCCTTCCACCAGCTTGGTTTTAGATGAGGATGGAGCTGTTGAATTTGCGGAATAGAAGATTAGAGAGTTTGAGAGTGCTTGAAAGAGAAACAATAGAATGAGAGATAAAGAGAAGTTTCCATTAGAATTGAGTGAGTGTTACAAAGGGTGTACAACATGTATATATAGAGGATAGCCACGAAATTAGGAGGTGAAGAAGGGTTTCACAACAATCAATTTCCCTCCAATCTCTTATTTGAAATTCAAACACATCTCCTTCCTTTTCACACTTCCCGAGACACCCACTTGTGCACCCAAAGTCTTCACCCTTCTAGAAGACTTCTTAATGGGCTTGCATATGTTGAATAAGGCCTCTTCTCTTCTTTGGGTCTTAACCTAATGTATTCTCTCATTATTCAACACTCCCCCTCAAGCTTAACCGTAGAGAAACCAAAGGTTAAGCTTGGAACCATGATGACCCACCTCATTAAAAACCTTAGTATGGAAAACCTCATGGGATAAAACCATACTAAGGGAAAAAGAGTGTGGACTCCATGGCTAAGGAAATCACGGCCGAGACATATCTATGAGTCCAAGCTTTGAATGGATGAACTCACACACTTTTAAACTCGCTGCCTTGGTAAAAATGTCTGCCAATTGTTCTGAACTCCTTGTAAAGCATGGAAGAATGACCCTTTTCTCCACCATCTCTCGCACCTTGTGACAATCCACTTCAATATGCTTTGTCCTCTCATGGAACACTGAGTTGGACGCAATGTGAATAGCAGCTTGGTTGTCACAATGCATTGTGATTGGATCTGCCGATTCAATGCCCAAATCCTTGAGAAGAGCTTTCAGCCATGTTAGCTCATTTGTGAGCTTCCTCATTGCTCTATACTCAGCTTCAGCACTTGAACATGACACAACCTTTTGTTTCTTGCTCTTCCAAGTGACCAGGTTACCTCCAATGAATGTGCAATACCCAGTGGTGGATCTTCTATCCGTTTTGTCTCCAGCCCAGTCAGCATCACAATAACCCACAATTTATGTGCTTTTGTTGTAACCCATCCAAATGCCTTGACCTGGAGCTCCTTTGAGATATTTGAGGATCCGATCCACCATGTTCCAATGATGCACTTTTGGAGCTTGCATATGTTGGCTCACCTGGTTCACAGCAAAACACAAATCAGGACGAGTTATGGTAAGATAAATCAACTTACCAACCATTCTCCGATATTGCTTGACATCTTCAAAAGGTTTATCTTCAAGCTCCCCCTCTCGTATGACTTTGTATCCTTCTTCTAAGGGAGTCTTTACTGGTTTGGCTCCTAGCTTTCCTGCCCCAGCCAATAGATCAAGAGTGTACTTCCTTTGGGATAAGAAGAGTCCTTCATTGGACCTATAGACTTCAATCCCTAGAAAATATTTCAACTCTCCAAGATCTTTAATATCAAATACGGATTTTAAATATGCTTTTGTATCTTTAATACCTACCTTGTCATTCCCAGAGATGATAATATCATCCACATAAATGAGAATGACTACAATACCTTCTTGGCTTTGCAAGGTGAAAAGTGTATGATCTGCCTCGGACTTCTTGAAGCCTTTACTCTTGAGTGTTGTACTCAACTTGTGGTACCATGCTCGAGGAGATTGCTTCAGTCCATAGATTGCTTTCTTGAGTCTCAACACCTTTCCTGGTGCAATTGAGTCCTCCAAGCCTGGTGGTGGAGTCATGTAGACTTCATCCTCTAGTTCCCCTTGCAAGAATGCATTCTTGACGTCCATCTGCCAAAGATCCCATTTCAAGTTAGTAGCTAAGGATAAAATAACTCTTACCGTATGAAGTTTTGCCACAGGTGCAAATGTGTCAAGGTAGTCCTCTCCATAGGTTTGAGTGAATCCTCTAGCCACCAGCCTAGCCTTGTAACGCTCTATTTCTCCATCACTTCTATACTTGATAGTGAAGATCCATTTAGAGCTTACGGCCTTCTTCCCTTTTGGCAGTTCAGCTTCATCCCAAGTGTGGTTAATTTCCATAGCTTTCTTTTCTTCACCAACAGCATCTCTCCATACTTTAAGCTCCTTGGCTTCTTCATAGGTTGTTGGAATCTCAGCTTCATCCAACTTGCCCATGTAGGCTTGATGTTCCAATGGGAAATGAGCTAGAGTGCAAACAACTTGAATGGGATGAGCAACTGCCTTGTTGTTGTAGTACACTCGGGTTTGGTTCCAATGTTCTGGTCCAAACCTTTGTCTTGTACTTCTCCTTAAACCCCCTTCTTGATATTGAACTTGAGGTTCTGGCCCTTCAAAGTCAGAATCTGAGGTTTGAGCTTCTTCTTGACTTTTCGGACTCTCTTCACTTTGATCATGAACCGCTTCATTGCGAACTTCTGATTCATTTTGATCATGAATTGTTGAGTCTTGTTGAGCCACTACTGGATCCTCTTGTTTATTGCCTCCCTCAGGATCAAAGGGTATAGTTTCTTCATTTGATTGAGATGTGCTTGTACTAGCTTTTGGCTGATGTAATCCAAGGTTCTCCAAGATTTTTCTCAAATTGCTAGCTCGGTCTGATGATGAGGATGATAGATTCTCCAATTCTTTCCAGTTCTTCTCATCATAGAACCCTTTCGTTTCAACAAACTTCACGTCCCTTGAGACTAGAATCTTTCTTGTTTCCGGAACAAAGCATTTGTAACCTTTTTGTGTTGTGGAGTATCCAATGAACATGCTCTTCACACTTTTAGCTTCCAACTTGTTTCTTTGTTCTCCTGGGATTAATACAAAACAAACACACCCAAACACACGTAAGTGGTTAATGGCGGGTTTAGAGTTGTTTAATACCTCAAATGGAGAGTGATCATCCAAAATTTTTGTTGGCATTCGGTTGATCAAATAGCATGCTGAAACCACAGCATCTCCCCAAAATCTCTTGGGAACACTTGTGTGGAACATCATAGACCGTGCCACTTCCATTAAGTGCCTATTCTTTCTTTCAGCAACTCCATTTTGCTGAGGAGTGTATGGGCAGCTGGTTTGATGGACTATCCCATGATGTGCTAAGTGTTGTTTGAAAGCATGGCTTGTGTACTCTCCACCATTATCTGATCTAAAAATTTTAATCTTGGCATTATAATGGTTAGTCACATATGCTTGAAATTTTCTAAATGCTTCTAGAACTCTATCTTTGGATGGAAGAAGTGTTAGCCATGTATATTTTGATTTTTCATCTATAAAGGTGACAAAGTATTTATGATGTTCTCTAGATTCACATGGTGAGGTCCAAACATCAGAATGAATTAAATCAAAACACTTTTCATAGATAGTTGGAGACTTGGAAAACACAGATTTGCAATGTTTACCAAGTATACAAGCTTCACATTCATCATTTTTGAAAGAAATCCTAGGCAACAATAGTTCTAATGCTCTAGAGTGCGGATGACCTAGCCTTGCATGCCAAATTGAACTACTAACATTAGAAACATTCAGACTAAAACTACAAAATAAATTGGAGTCCGGCTTGTTATTTTCAAGAACATACAGCTCCTCCTTTGCTACTCCTTTTCCGAGTAGATTCATGGTCTCAATATCCTGAAAGTGTACATCATTAGGACCAAATATAGCATAACAATTCAAATCAGATGTAACTTTCTTTACGGATAACAAATTTGAAGTAAACTTAGGCATGTAGAAAGCGTTTGAATCTTTTCCAAATAACCTAAGATTTCCTACTCCATCAATTGGAATACTATCTCCATTTGCTATAATGACATTACCTACAGCCGGTTTTATGTTATTCATTAGATGTGCATCACTTATCATATGATGTGATGCACCAGAATCTACAATCAAAGGCTTTGAAATGTTTTGAGCATGAAGAGAGTTTCCAGAAACCATACCAGACCTACCAGCCTCTTTCAAGGCTTTGATGAGAGCTTCCAAATCTGATTTCCTCACAAATTCAGATTCTTGTTGATATTGCACCAAAGCTCTCATTTCTCCTTCTTCAGCCCTCTTGGATGTCCCAGCCTGATTCCCAGCCACTTCTTGGGAGACATTAGCTCTTGGTTCCTTCCACCAGCTTGGTTTTAGATGAGGATGGAGCTTCCAGCATTTTTCCTTTGTGTGCCCCTCTTTCTTGCAATGCTCACAAATTGCATTTGATCTCACTTTCTTGTTCTGGTTTGATCCCAACGGTTTGTAAAATCCTTTGTTGGCGTCTCCCAGCTCTACTTTGTTAGCCATAACCAACTCGCCCTTTCCCCCAAATAGACCATGAGATCCTTGCTCCTTTTGTACCTTGGAGCACACTTCATCTAGGCTAGGGAGATTGTCTGCCCTAAGGAGGTGCTTAATGAGATCCTTGTAAGTTGGATTTAAGGTTAATAGCAGACCAAAGACCTTGTCTTGTTCGCGCCTCTCATTTAACACCAAAGGATCAATCGTGCTTGGCCTTAACATTTCTAGTTCAGCCCACAATGATCTGAATTTGCCAAAGTGCTTTGTAAACTCCAAATCTTCTTGGCTTAGATCATTGATAGCCTTCTTGACTTCATAGATTCTGCTCAAGTTTGAAGTATTCCCATACACGGTTTGAAGAGTATCCCACAATTCCTTTGCATTTTCACAGTAGGAGTAGGCTTCAAGGATGGATGCTTCAAGAGAGTTCTGGATGATTCCGAGCACCATTTGGTCCTCTTGGAACCACTTATCTTCATAATTACCGATGGCTTCTTCTCCATCTTTTGGATCTTGGCCTTTCAAGACATGGCTCCAAAGCCCACGACCACATAGGGCTGTTCTTATCATTCTTGACCACAGCAAATAGTTGACACCCTTCAAGATGACTGGAATAACAATTGGTTTAGAATTTTCCATGGTGTTTCAAGATTTCACCGGATAATTCTATTAACCAGAGGATTAAGAGATTTTCTCAAGAAAATATTAGAGAAGCTTCAAGAAATACACTTTTCCAGCCTTTTCACAACTCAAGAGTCAATGACTTTGAGGACTAAGTCTCAGAGTGAAAAAGGATTGACAAAGAGTATTCCCAGAATTTTAGAGTGAAAAAGAAAATTTTAGAGAACCTTCAAGAAATACATTTTTTCAGCCTTATCACAACTCAAGAGTCAATGACTTTGAGGACTAAGTCTCAGAGTGAAAAAGGATTGACAAAGAGTATTCCCAGAATTTTAAAGGAAGAGATTTGAAAATGGGATAACAAGAGCTTGATTTAGTTAAGAACCTTGCTCTGATACCATGTTGAATTTGCGGAATAGAAGATTAGAGAGTTTGAGAATGCTTGAAAGAGAAACAATAGAATGAGAGATAAAGAGAAGTTTCCATTAGAATTGAGTGAGTGTTACAAAGGGTGTACAACATGTATATATAGAGGATAGCCACGAAATTAGGAGGTGAAGAAGGGTTTCACAACAATCAATTTCCCTCCAATCTCTTATTTGAAATTCAAACACATCTCCTTCCTTTTCACACTTCCCGAGACACCCACTTGTGCACCCAAAGTCTTCACCCTTCTAGAAGACTTCTTAATGGGCTTGCATATGTTGAATAAGGCCTCTTCTCTTCTTTGGGTCTTAACCTAATGTATTCTCTCATTATTCAACAGGAGCTTCCAGCATTTTTCCTTTGTGTGCCCCTCTTTCTTGCAATGCTCACAGATTGCATTTGATCCCACTTTCTTGTTCTGGTTTGATCCCAAAGGTTTGTAAAATCCTTTATTTGCTTCACCCAACTCTACTTTGTTTGCCATAACCAGCTCGCCCTTTCCCCCAAATAGACCATGAGATCCTTGCTCCTTTTGTATCTTGGAGAACACTTCATCTAGGCTGGGGAGATTGTCTGCCCTAAGGAGGTGCTTAATGAGATCCTTGTAAGTTGGATTTAAGGTTAATAGCAGACCAAAGACCTTGTCTTGTTCGCGCCTCTCATTTAACACTAAAGGATCAATCGTGCTTGGCCTTAACATTTCTAGTTCAGCCCACAATGATCTGAATTTGCCAAAGTGCTTTGTAAACTCCAAATCTTCTTGGCTTAGATCATTGATAGCCTTCTTGACTTCATAGATTCTACTCAAGTTTGAAGTATTCCCATACACGGTTTGAAGAGTATCCCACAATTCCTTTGCATTTTCACAGTAGGAGTAGGCTTCAAGGATAGATGCTTCAAGAGAGTTCTGGATGATTCCGAGCACCATTTGGTCCTCTTGGAACCACTTATCTTCATAATTACCGATGGCTTCTTCTCCATATTTTGGATCTTGTCCTTTCAAGACATGGCTCCAAAGCCCACGACCACATAGAGCTGTTCTTATCATTCTTGACCACAGCAAATAGTTGACACCCTTCAAGATAACTGAAATAACAATTGGTTTAGAGTTTTCCATGGTGTTTCAAGATTTATTCACCGGATAATTCTAATAACCAAAGGATTAAGAGATTTTCTCAAGAAAATATTAGAGAAGCTTCAAGAAATACACTTTTTCAGCCTTTTCACAACTCAAGAGTCAATGACTTTGAGGACTAAGTCTCAGAGTGAAAAAAGATTGACAAAGAGTATTCCCAGAATTTTAGAGTGAAAAAAGAAAATTTTAGAGAAGCTTTAAGAAATACACTTTTTCAGCCTTTTCACAACTCAAGAGTCAATGACTTTGAGGACTAAGTCTCAGAGTGAAAAAGGATTGACAAAGAGTATTCCCAGAATTTTAAAAGAAGAGATTTGAAAATGGGATAACAAGAGCTTGATTTAGTTAAGAACCTTGCTCTGATACCATGTTGAATTTGCGGAATAGAAGATTAGAGAGTTTGAGAGTGCTTGAAAGAGAAACGATAGAATGAGAGATAAAGAGAAGTTTCCATTAGAATTGATTAAGTGTTACAAAGGGTGTACAACATGTATATATAGAGGAGAGCCACGAAATTAAGAGGTGAAGAAGGGTTTCACAACATTCAAATTTCCCTCCAATCTCTTATTTGAAATTCAAACACATCTCCTTCCTTTTCACACTTCCCGAGACACCCAATTGTGCACCCAAAGTCTTCACCTTCTAGAAGACTTCTTAATGGGCTTGCATATGTTGAATAAGGCCTCTTCTCTTCTTTGGGTCTTAAGCTAATGTATTCTCTCATTATTCAACAATATCTCCATACACTCCTTTGAGTGTTTCCCACAGCTCCTTGGCTGTCTCACAATAGGAGTAACCAACCAAGATTGATGGCTCAAGAGAGCTCTGAAGTGCTGCAAGGACCTGTTGGTCCTCTTGCTCCCATTTCTTCTCCTTTGTACTGCCATCACTGGCTTCATTTCCTTCAACAGTTCCTTCTGAGATTTCCACATATCCCCACAGCCCTCTACTTCTTAATGCTGTCTGATAAGTAAAACTGAAAGAAAGAAGAGATTTATAAATGAAAACAGGGGATTTCAAAGAGATTAGAAGAAATTAGATGATAAAACCGAGTTTAAGAACTTGTTATAGATCTTAATTGCTCTAATACCATGTAGATTTTAGAGAGTAGAATCAAGAATTAAGAGAAATTAGAGAAGGATTTTTAATCTCTTGATTTTATTTCTTCTAGGCGAGCTAGATGAGAGAGAGTTACAGCCAATGCAATGAAATATCCACAAGGTAAATTACTAATCTCTACTTATCCTAAAATGGCAAAACATGCTTGGGAGGGACTTCCAAGTTTGCTCCTTTAGGCTGAGTGTTAGGGGCTGGCAACTGTCCACTGGTTCTTGGCATGGTTCATCTCAAGTCTTTGACTTTCAGACCTGGTCTTGTTTCAACCGAAATCCTTTTCCTCCAATTCCTTTCCAACAGCTAGTTTCTTCTTCTCTTTTGCATTTGTCTAGCCTTCCCACACACACTATCTTTTCGTTTTCTTCAACAAGAATTACAAGGAAACCTAGGTTTAACTTTAATTCGAACCAGCCAATAGGAGTGTAGTCTTTGGGCGTCCTTGACCATGCCAGCCTGTTTCCAGCCCCTTCCTTGACCAAATGGATAAAAAGGAAGACCAAGGACAAGGTGCCAATGCACCTGGACACTCAAGTGGCTTGGTGCATGATCCAAACGTTTCCAAGCTTCTAGAAGACTCTCGAAGGCTTCCTCAAATGTTCCGGAGGCTCGCTAAGGTTGTACGGTCTTGTACGGCCTTGTACGGATCCGTACGGACTTGTACAGTTCGTACGGACTTGTACGGACACCCAAATCCAACCATCTTCCCTAAGCTCCCTTGATGATAAGATTGATTAATAGTAACCAGCCAAGATTGATGGCTCAAGAGAGCTCTGAAGCGCTGCAAAGACCTGTTGGTCCTCTTGCTCCCATTTCTTCTCCTTTGTACTGCCATCACTGGCTTCACTTCCTTCAACAACTCCTTCTGAGATTTCCACATATCCTTACAGCCCTCTACTTCTCAAGGCTGTCTTCGTGGTCCTTGACCACAAGAGGTAGTTGTTTCCCTTGAAAACAACTGGTAGTATCATCTGCTTTTGCATTTCCATATTTTTTAGCAAAGAAATGTCTGGTAAGTAAAACTGAAAGAAAGAAGAGATTTATAAACGAAAACAGGGGATTTCAAAGAGATTAGAAGAAATTAGATGATAAAACCGAGTTTAAGAACTTGTTATAGATCTTAAATGCTCTGATACCATGTAGATTTTAGAGAGTATAATCGAGAATTAAGAAGAATTAGAGAAGGATAAGATAAGTGAAAGAGAAAAGGAAGAAGAGTTGTTTGATTTTTAATCTCTTGATTTTATTTCTTCTAAGTCATTTACAAGATATAGGCGAGCTAGATGAGAGAGAGATACAGCCAATACAATGAAATATCCACAAGATAAATTACTAATCTCTACTTAGCCTAAAATGGCAAAACATGCTTGGGAGGGACTTCCAAGTTTGCTCCTTTTAGGCTTAGTGTTAGGGGCTGGCAACTGTCCACTGATTCTTAGCATGGTTCATTTCAAGCCTTTGACTTTCAGACCTGGTCTTGTATCAACCAAAATCCTTTGCCTCCAATTCCTTTCCAACAGCCAGTTTCCTCTTCTCTTTTGCGTTTGTCTAGCCTTCCCACACACGTTATCTTTTCGTTCTCTTCAACAGTACTTACCTTTCGATCCTTTTACTTAAGTCGGAGTTAATCTAAATAAACCTCGTGAGGTGTCATTGGAATGAGCGTTGTCTTTCTTCCTTTGAACTCGAACGAATGTCGATTTGTAAAACCATCATGGATGACTCTACGATCAGACTGTCATGGTCTTCCTAGGAGAATGTGACCAGCTTCCATAGGCAAGACGTCGCATAGGATCTCATCTTCATATTTTTCGATAATGATTGGCACGATCACTTGATGATTGACTTTCATTTCTCCACTATCGTTAAGCCATTGAAGATCATACGACTTTGGGTGCTTTGTGACGTGTAGTTCAAGCTTCTCAACCATGAGGTTGCTCGCCACATTAGTGCAGCTTCCTCCATTGATAATTAAGTTATATACCTTTCCGGAAACGTGACATATGTTGAATTTGCGGAATAGAAGATTAGAGAGTTTGAGAGTGCTTGAAAGAGAAACAATAGAATGAGAGATATAGAGAAGTTTCCATTAGAATTGATTAAGTGTTACAAAGGGTGTATAACATGTATATATAGAGGAAAGCCACGAAATTAGAAGGTGAAGAAGGGTTTCACAACATTCAAATTTCCCTCCAATCTCTTATTTGAAATTCAAACACATCTCCTTCCTTTTCACACTTCCCGAGACACCCACTTGTGCACCCAAAGTCTTCACCCTTCTTAATGGGCTTGCACATGTTGAATAAGGCCTCTTCTCTTCTTTGGGTCTTAAGCTCTCTTCTCTTGTTTTCTTATTTCTTCTTATTTAACGCAGATGAATGTATTCTCTCATTATTCAACACTCCCCCTCAAGCTTAACCGTAGAGAAACCAAAGGTTAAGCTTGGAACCATGATGACCCACCTCATTAAAAACCTTGGTATGGAATACCTCATGGGGCAAAACCGTACTAAGGGAAAAAGAGTGTGGACTCCATGGCTAAGGAAATCATGGCCAAGACATATCTATGAGTCCAAGTTTTGAATGGATGAACTCACACACTTTTAAACTCGCTACCTTGGTAAAAATGTCTGCCAACTGTTCTGAACTCCATGTAAAGCATGGAAGAATGACCCTTTTCTCCACCATCTCTCGCACCTTGTGACAATCCACTTCAATATGCTTTGTCCTCTCATGGAACACTGAGTTGGACGCAATGTGAATAGCAGCTTGGTTGTCACAATGCATTGTGATTGGATCTGGCGATTCAATGCCCAAATCCTTGAGAAGAGCTTTCAGCCATGTTAGCTCATTTGTGAGCTTCCTCATTACTCTATACTCAGCTTCAGCACTTGAACATGACACAACCTTTTTTTTCTTGCTCTTCCAAGTGACCAGGTTACCTCCAATGAATGTGCAATACCCAATGGTGGATCTTTTATCCGTTTTGTCTCCAGTCCAGTCAGCATCACAATAACCCACAATTTCTGTGCTTTTGTTAATATAACCCATCCAAATGCCAACCTAGAGCTCCTTTGAGATATTTGAGAATCCGATCCACCATGCTCCAATGGTGCACTTTTAGAGCTTGCATATGTTGACTCACCTGGTTCACAGCAAAACACAAATCAGGACGAGTTATGGTAAGATAAATCAACTTACCGACCATTCTCCGATATTGCTTGACATCTTCAAAAGGTTTATCTTCAAGCTCCCCCTCTCGTATGACTTTGTATCCTTCTTCTAAGGGAGTCTTTGCTGGTTTGGCTCCTAGCTTTCTTGCCTCAGCCAATAGATCAAGAGTGTACTTCCTTTGGGATAAGAAGAGTCCTTCATTGAACCTATAGACTTCAATCCCTAGAAAATATTTCAACTCTCCAAGATCTTTAATATCAAATACAGATTTTAAATATGCTTTTGTATCTTTAATACCTACCTTGTCATTCCCCGAGATGATAATGTCATCCACATAAATAAGAATGACTACAATACCTTCTTGGCTTTGCAAGGTGAAAAGTGTATGATCGGCCTTGGACTTCTTGAAGCCTTTACTCTTGAGTGTTGTACTCAACTTGTGGTACCATGCTCGAGGAGAGTGCTTCAGTCCATAGATTGCTTTCTTGAGTCTCAACACCTTTCCTAGTGCAATTGAGTCCTGCAAGCTTGGTGGTGGAGTCATGTAGACTTCATCCTCTAGTTCCCCTTGCAAGAATGCATTCTTGACGTCCATCTGCCAAAGATCCCATTCCAAGTTAGTAGCTAAGGATAAAATGACTCTTGCCGTATGAAGTTTTGGCACAGGTGCAAATGTGTCGAGATAGTCGTCTCCATAGGTTTGAGTGAATCCTCTAGCCACCAGCCTAGCCTTGTAACACTCTATTTCTCCATCACTTCTATACTTGATAGTGAAGATCCATTTAGAGCTTACGGCCTTCTTCCCTTTTGGCAGTTCAGCTTCATCCCAAGTGTGGTTGATTTCCATAGCTTTCTTTTCTTCACCAACAACATCTCTCCATACATTAAGCTCCTTGGCTTCTTCGTAGGTTGTGGAATCTCAGCTTCATCCAACTTGCCCATGTAGGCTTGATGTTCCAATGGGAAATGAGCTAGAGTGCAAACAGCTTGAATGGGATGAGCAACTGCCTTATTGTTGTAGTACACTCGGGTTTGCTTCCAATGTTCTGGTCCAAACCTTTGTCTTGTACTTCTCCTTAAACCCCCTTCTTGAGTTTGAACTTGAGGTTCTGGCCCTTCAAAGTCAGAATCTGAGGTTTGAGCTTCTTCTTGACTTTCCGGACTCTCTTCACTTTGATCATGAACCGCTTCATTGCGAACTTCTGATTCATTTTGATTATAAATTGTTGAGTCTTGTTGAGCCACTACTGGATCCTCCTGTTTCTTGCCTCCCTCAGGATCAAAGGGTATAGTTTGTTCATTTGATTGAGATGTGCTTGTACTAGCTTCTGGCTGATGTAATCCAAGGTTCTCCAAGATTTTTCTCAAATTGCTAGCTCGGTCTGATGATGAGGATGATAGATTCTCCAATTCTTTCCAGTTCTTCTCATCATAGAACCTTTTCGTTTCAACAATCCAACTTGTTTCTTTGTTCTAATACAAAACAAACACACCCAAACACACATATGTGGTAAATGGCGGGTTTAGAGTTGTTTAATACCTCAAATGGAGAGAGATCATCCAAGATTTTTGTTGGCATCCGGTTGATCAAATAGCATGCTGAAACCATAGCATCTCCCCAAAATCTCTTGGGAACACTTGTGTGGAACATCATAGACCGGGCCACTTCCATTAAGTGCTTGTTCTTGTGGATTTTAGAGGATATGAAAATGATTTTAGGGGAAGAATATTAGAAGAGAGGAGTAATGAAGATGAAGAGAAGAACTTGTGTATTTTCGTGTGTAATTTTTCCTTACAATCTAAATCACATATATGCACGATTTACATGAATTATAGTGAGAAAAACATCTCACTAACACCTCTAGACAAGTATGGGCGAGCCATGCTTCTCCCAACTGCTCCTACCTACTCCTCTTTGCAATTTGCTCCACTTGTGCTGAGAGAGAAAAAACTGGTCTACTTCTAACCACTCTAGTTCCTTCTCTACTTCTTGTTTGGTCTCATTTTAGTTGATCTTAACTACTCATTGGCACTTTATTTCATGTGCAAGCAAGACTTGATTCTTCTGTTTTGCAAGGTATACCTTCTTCTTTTACTTCTGAGCTCTCACCATATTCCAACACACTTGCTATACATGCTAACTCTTTCCTTTGATATTGTCTCCTCTCCTTTCACGTGCACACACCTTCACATCCATATTCTCAACATCCCCCTCAAGATAGGCTGGTAGTGGTCCTTTAAGCCGATCTTGCCATGGATGTATTCACAGATGCGTGAAGAAGTAGCCTTGGTAAATATATCCGCCATTTGTTCTCCACTCTTCACAAACTTAGGAACCACAACTCCCTCCTGAATCTTGTCTCGGATGAAATGACAATCCACCTCAATGTGTTTTGTCCTTTCATGAAACAACGGGTTTGAAGCTATGTGTATTGCCGCTTGGTTATCACAATACAATGTCATTGGTTTGACTTCTTGAACTCCCACGTCATGTAGAAGCGCCTTCAGCCATATCATTTCTTTTGTGGCTTCTCTCATTGCTCTATACTCAGCTTCAACACTAGATAGAGAGATTACCTTTTGTTTTTTGCTTCTCCAGGTGACAAGATTCCCGCCTACGAATGTACAATAACCGGTCGTAGACTTCCTATCTTGTCTATCCCCAGCCCAATCCACATCACAAAACGCTTCTACATCTGCTCTTCCATGACATTCTAGCCAAATACCTCTTCATGGGTTCCTTTTAAGGTATCTCAAGATCCTTTCAATCATTCCCCAATGGTGTGTTGTTGGCGCTTGCATGTGTTCACCGCAAAGCAAATATCCGGCCTTGTTATGGTCAAATAGATTAGTTTACCAACTAACCTTTGGTACTGCTTGATGTCAGACCATATATCCACGTTGCTCTCTTCTTGATAACCTTCTTCAATAGGAGTCTTAGCCGGTTTACACCCAAGCTTCCCAGTTTCTTTTAGTAAGTCGATCATATACTTCCTTTGCGATATAAACATTCCCTTTGTCTCTTTGCTCATCTCAATTCCTAGGGAGTATTTGAGCTCTCCTAGGTTTTTTATATCAAATGTAGAGTTTAGATCTTCTTTAGTCCGTTTCATCTCCTCACAATCACTTCCCGTAACAATAATGTCATCCACGTAGATTTTGTACCATGCCAGGCCTTGCAAGACCAAACCATCCCGACCGTACGGATTTTGTACGGACTTGTACGGACTGTACGGATTGTACGGACCGTGCAAAATCCGGGTCCGTACAATCCGGGATTCCCCAAAATGTCTCCAAACATCCTAAAATGAAGAAACAAGAATGTGCAAAACTCGGGATAAAGTATTTTCAGGATTTAGGGATCGTGCAAAACTCGGGTGCAAAAGGACATGGATAGCTGGCAATGAATCTAGCCAAAGAAGTGTCCCAATGCAACCTTATCCAACCGGTCAAAGCAAGGAGGGCTGGAGCAAGGCTGGCAATCTTATCCACATGGTCAAAAGGAGCCTCCAAGACTAAGCCCTTATTGGCTAGTTTGAATTAAAGCATTTCTATTGGTTATTGCATTTTGAATTTACTTAGAGAAAACCCTAGATTTTTCTCTATAAATGTAATGCCTCATTATCAATGAAATGTTAGACCCTTTGGGGTCCCATTCTCTCATTCTCCACGAAATCTCTCTCATTTTATTCTCCTTAGTCTCATTTACATGCTTATTCTCTTAGTTCATACTTGCATATTCTCCATGTCATTTACATTATTCTCTCATGTTTAATCTCTTATATTCCGCATAATCTCTCTAATTCTTATATGGTATCAGAGCATTAAGGTCCTTAAATGCGTCCTTAATCTCTTTCTTCTTATTCTTTTATTTTCATACACTTTGTTAGCCTTTTTCACTCTGAGAGTTATTCCTCAAAACCATTGGTTCTTGAGTTGTGAAAGTTGCTAACTTAGTGTTTCTAGTGACAATGAAGAGAAATAAATGGGGGCTGTAGTGAAAAATTACATAAAAATGGAGATTAAAGGCTGCCTTAATTGCTTATTCATGGATTCGTCTAGTGCTTCCATTTTTTGGAAATGAATACACTTAGAACCATGATTTGCTGGTGCCTCATTTTATAATCTATTCCTTTTTAAGCCCCATTTTCATCTCCAAGTCATTTCTTGATTTTAAAGCTCAAACCACAATTTTTACAAAGTTAAAACCTTGGATTGTATTTTTCTTTCTTATGGAATGAAGAAATACGTAACTCCATCGTATTTTATGTTTTTGAGTTTTTTTAGTGGTTTGAAGCAATTTCAATTAGTGAACCATGATTAAAATTACTTGATTCTTATGGATTTAAGCATATTTAATCATGTTGTATCCGTGTTTTAAAGGTAGAGAACCTTGGTAAAACTTTGCTCTTATGAGTTTAAGTATAAAACTTTGATGAATCATAATCCTTGTTTTGTGGGAAGAGAACTTTGGTAAAGCTATGTTTCCATAAGCATAAGCATAAAGCCATGTTGAATCCAATTCCCATTGTTTTATGGGAAGAGAACTTTGGTAAAGTTATGTTTCCATAAGCATAAAGCCATGTTGAATCCAAGTCCCATTTTTAAGGGAAGAGAACTTTGGTAAAGCTATGCCCCCATGAGCATAAGCATAAAGCCATGTTGAATCCAAGTCCCATCTTGAAAAGAGAAGAGAACCTTGGTAAAGCTATGTTCTTATGAGCATAAGCACAAAGCCTTGATGAATCCAAATCTCTTTGTTTTCAAATTACCAAAGGAAGAGAACCTCGTTGAATCCAAAAGCTAGGGAACCTTGATGAATCCAAATCCTTTGGTAGAAAATCTTGGACTACTTCCAAACATGTTTGAGTCCATAGGTTATTTTTTCAATTTTTCTTAAAAATTCTTATTGGATTCCAATCTCTTTTGTACTTGTTTGTTTGGGAAGAGTGTTTTAAGGAATCCTTGGTTGTTCTATTTAAGAAAAGAAAAAAAAGGGGTAGTGAACCTTGATGAATCCAAAGCTAGGGAACCGAGATGGATCCAAATCCAAAGTTGGATGAGAGCCTCGTTGAAACTCGAATGCTAGAGAACCTTGAGTGAATCCAAACCCTTAGAAACCAAAAGAAGTGAACCATGACCTATTTTGGCTCGTTGGAGTTAAAATTGAGAAGGCATGATGGATCCAAATTCTTTTGTGTTAAAAGAGGTGAACCATGACCTGATTTACTCATTGGAGTTAAAGTTAAGAAGGCATGATGAATCCAAACTCTTTTGGGATTAAAGAAGTGAACCATGGCCTGATTTACTCATAGAAGTTAAGTCAAGAAGGCATGATGAATCCAAGTTCTTTAAATCCAAGTTTTCAAAAACATTGGACCTCTAGTATTTACTAAGTCCTTGGTAAAATTTTTCAAAAAAAAAAAAAGGGATGAATCTTAGTCAATTTTCTTTCTTATGAATGAAAAATAATTAATGACATTGATTCATCCGGTTTTATTTTCTCAAAAGGATAGGCTTTGGTTTAAAGTTTTCCATTCTTGTTAAAACAAGTGGATAATTCCAAAGACCATCGCTAGAATCCAATCTCTCAAATGAGAGTAAAGTCCTTTGTGGTGAAGAGCCATGAAGAGAAAAATCCCAACCACTAACCTTTGTTTTTCTTAGGAATGGAAGAATGTGAGTGGTGGAAGAAGAGGTCAAATCTCAAGAAGATCGACCAATCAAAACAATGGTTCAACAACAAGTTTAGAGGAGGAAAGTGTGAATATTCTAACGGGGAAGTATTAGATGATGAAGAGGCCAAATGAAGATTAAATGAAGTAAAGAAGTATGATTGGTGACACAAGGAAGCTGTGGGAGTTAGTGTTCATTTGGTACCGGTTTGAAGTGTTCATCTTTTACGTTTTTCAAGCTTGCCTTTCGGAGTCCCTCCAACCAAGCTTGAGGGGGAGAAAGAACCGAAAAGAAGGCAAGAATCTTTAAGCAAACCAAGCCGAGTTGAGACTAGACCGCACCGCACTAAAAGATGTTGAAGGTTCGTGCTCACTCGTGGACAAGTTGATAGAGGGGCCACACCGTTGGAAACAAGTTGTAGGTTCGTGCTCACTTGTGGACGAGTTGATAGAGGGACTGCATCATAGGAGACAAAATGTCCCACTAGAAGACGGGCCACTTTACTAAAGATCAAAACCGGGTCACTTGCAAAGACAAGCTTGCAAAGACAAGCTCGCAAAGACAAGGGCAATGGTTGAGACAAAGCAAAGAGGCATGTGAGTTGGAAACGAAGCTAAGGCATCTCCATCACCATGAAGAAAACCAAGTTGTATGGATCATACTCACCTTAAGGTTGGTTTATCTTTCGGAAGTGAGGAAAATAAGGAGATAAAATCAGAGCATACACAAGTGGTGCTCCCCAACCCAATAAATCAAAAAAGAGGAAGAAACCAACATCCAAAGGAATTAGGTTGTTTCTATCCTCTCTCTCCATTTAAATTCTCTATGCAAAATGTGATCATTTCTACCATTAAAATTGGAGTAAATTGATACATTTTGTCAATTTTTCTTGCAAGGAGCAATGTGCATAAAGGACTTCAAACCCAAAAGATCGTCTTTCCTTATTCTCAAGCCGATCGTGAGGGGGAGCATTCAAAGCATTGATCAAGATTTGGAATCCACAAATGGTGAACCCAAGAAGGATGACCCGAGAGCTAAGACTCAAGCGTGGTGAACCCAAGAGGAAGACCGAAGTGATTACCAAAGAATGAAATCAACAAATCCTTGCAAGACTACAACAAGTGAAGATTAAGTTGCGACATTCTTCACAAAGGTTACAAGACCTTTTCATGTCCTTGGTCAAAGGTCCCCTAGATCCGTGAAGGCCATACTCTTTTTCCCTTATAAGGTTTTGTCCCAAAGGGTTTTCCTTATAAGGTTTTTAATGAGGTGGCACTCACGGGTCACTCCAAACTTAGCCTCCATTCTCAAGTTCACTATGGCTAAGTTTGAGGGGGAGTATTGATCAAGAAGACCAGCCAGGCCTTGCAAGACCAAACCATCCCGACCGTACGGATTTTGTACGGACTTGTACGGACTGTACGGATTGTACGGACCGTGCAAAATCCGGGATTCCCCAAAATGTCTCCAAACATCCTAAAATGAAGAAACAAGAATGTGCAAAACTCGGGATAAAGTATTTTCAGGATTTGGGGATCGTGCAAAACTCGGGTGCAAAAGGACATGGATAGCTGGCAATGAATCTAGCCAAAGGAGTGTCCCAATGCAACCTTATCCAACCGGTCAAAGCAAGGAGGGCTGGAGCAAGGCTGGCAATCTTATCCACATGGTCAAAAGGAGCCTCCAAGACTAAGTTTGAATTAAAGCATTTCTATTGGTTGTTGCATTTTGAATTTACTTAGAGAAAACCCTAGATTTTTCTCTATAAATGTAATGCCTCATTATCAATGAAATGTTAGACCCTTTGGGGTCCCATTCTCTCATTCTCCATGAAATCTCTCTCATTTTATTCTCCTTAGTCTCATTTACATGCTTATTCTCTTAGTTCATACTTGCATATTCTCCATGTCATTTACATTATTCTCTCATGTTTAATCTCTTATATTCCGCATAATCTCTCTAATTCTTACAACAATCACTTCCCGTAACAATAATGTCATCCACGTAGATGAGCGCCACAACTATTCCTTCTTTGCTCCTTTTGGTAAAGAGAGAGTGATCCGCTTCAGATTTTACAAACCCTTTCTCCAACAGGCACCAGCTTAACCGTTGGTACCAAGCTCTAGGAGATTGTTTCAAGCCATATATAGCCTTCTTTAATCTACTCACTTGATCTGAACTTGCTCCATAACCCTGTGGAAGTTCCATAAACACTTCTTCTTCTAAATCCCCTTGTAAAAAAGCGTTTCTCACATCCATTTGCCACAAATTCCATGAAAAATTAATGGCAATGGATAGTAGAACCCTTACCGAGTGCAACTTTGCTACTAGAGCAAAAGTTTTAGTATAATCTTCTCCATATACTTGTGTATATCCTTTTGCCACTAGTCTAGCTTTATACCTCTCAATTTCATCGTTGCTCTTGTACTTGATAGTATACACCCATCTACAGCCCACAAGTTTCTTCCCGCTGGGCAGTTTTGTCAAGTCCCAAGTATTATTTCTCAACATAGATGCAATCTCTTCCCCCATGGCATCAACCCATAACTTGTCCATGCTTGCTTCCTCATAAGAATTAGGTACTTTTCTATCAATAGTGCTCAGAAATGCCTTATGATCAGCTGGAGTATTAGAAACCGAGTAGTATTCTTCAATAGGATATCTTATGGCTATCTTCTCTTCTTGTGCGGTGTTATGCTTAGGGGACAAGAAAGAGACGCTGTCGCCTATAGGATCAGAATCTACGCCTGTCGTACGCCCAGTACATCCCTCTCTTGTCCCAAGCACAACCTCAGTTCCCATGTAATCTTGATGAGCCATAGCCATCCCATTGTACTACACTCTAGTATTTTTCCAATTTTCAGGTCCGTGTCTTATCCTTTGGCTTCTTCTTAACTGAGGAGCTTGCACTTCTTCCACTTCTTCAGATTCTATCTCCCCCTCACCTCTTGTACTCTCCTCTTCTTCTACAAGTTCTGAATCTAATGGTAAAGTATCTGGAACTAACGGAAGCTGCTCACTTTCTTCTACTTCTTCTTCACCCCTCTGCTCATTATTATCACTCTCCCGACCATCTATGCTTTCCCAAATGCTTCTTAGAACTTAATCTCTATCTACATTTGAGTTGACAATCTCATCTAAGTCTTCCCATTTCTTTTTCTCAAAGTAACCATACTCTTCCTCAAATTGCACCTCCATTGACACATACATTCTATTAGTCTCCGGGTTAAGACATTTGTATTCTTTTTGAGTACTTGAGTATCCCACAAACACACACTTAATACTCTTTGACTTTAACTTATTTCTTTGTGCCTCTGGAACAAGGACATAGCATCTACACCCAAAGACTCTCAAGTGACTGATATTCGGCTTCACACCATTCAAAACTTCAAATGATGACTTGTAACTCAAGCTTTCAGTGGGTATGCGGTTGATTAAGTAAGCTGCCGCCATCACTGCATCTCCCCATAGATTCTTAGGAACTCCCCTATCAAACATCATGCTCCTAGCCACTTCTAACAAATGTCTATTCTTCCTTTCTGCTATCCCATTTTGTTGAGGTGTATAGGCGCAAGTTATCTAATGTACTATCCCTTTCTCATTCACAAACTCCCTAAACCGTATGCTCATGTATTCTCCGCCATTATCACTTCTCAGTATCTTAATCTTGGTATCATACTGATTGAGCACATAGTTATAGAAGTTCTGAAATGATTCAAGCACTTGATCCTTAGAGCGCATCAATGTTACCCATGTATACTTTGATTTTTCATCGATGAAGAAAACAAAGTACTTATATTGATCTCTTGAAGTACGCGGAGCAGACCATACATCAGAGTGTATTAACTCAAAAGACTTCTTATACATAGTAGTAGACTCTGGAAACACTTTCCTACAATGCTTCCCCAAAATACATGCTTCACACGCCTTCTTGGGTAATGAATAGTTGGGCAAGACTATGCTGAGCACCTTGTGACTTGGGTGACCAAGGCGAGAATGCCATAAAGGGCTTGATCCAACTGAACTGACCGCAAACGTTTTCAATTTTTTATCCTTTTTATTCAATATGTACAGACCATCTTTCACACCCCCTGATCTGATCGCATCTTTGGTTTCATTATCCTGAAACTCAACACCATTAAATCCAAAAACAACTTTACAATTCAAGTCCTTAGTTGCCTTATGAACTGATAACAAATTCGAAGTAAATTATGGGATATATAAGGCTTTAGTTCTCTTCCCAAACACTTCTAAGTCCCCAACACCCTCTATTGGAACCTCTTTCCTGTTTGCTATCCTAACACTACCCTTATGCGGTTCTACATTCTCCAGCAACTTAGCATCACAAATCATATTATGACTTCCTCCCGAATCTATTATCACGTTTCTCTTAGCTTTAGAGGTAAAGAAACCCTTAACAGATTCCGCTAGCTTTGAGATACTCTTGATGAGGCCCTCCAAATCGCTCTTCCTCACCAATTGGTCTCCTTCCATGCTAGTTACACCCGCAAAGTTCCTAGCGCCTTGACTGCTTCCCTGGCCACTTCCTCTTAGCCGAGCTGGTTTCAAGTGCGGATAAACTGTCCAGCACTTCTCCTTAGTGTGCCCTCTCATTCTACAATGGCTACACTCAACTGATCTCTTTTCTCCATGCCCAAAACTTCTTTGCGCCACATACGCCATCTCACTAGCGTGTTTAAACAACCCTCTAGCACCTTCCTCCTTCTGAACTTGTTGACACACTTCATTTAATGTGGGAAGCTTGTCAAATCGAAGGATATGCTGAATGAGTCCCTTGTAAGAGTCATCAAGTGTGAGTAAGAGACCAAACACTTGATCTTGCTCTATCCTCTCATTCAACTCCTTTGGGTCGTTTGTTGTAGGTCTAAGCATTTCCAGCTCTGCCCATAACCCTCTAAACTCCCCAAACAAGTCCTTGAACGCCTTCCCATTCTGCTGAAGGTCATTCAATGCCTTTTTCACCTCAAAGATCCTTGAAATATTTGAGATGTCTCCATAAACTCCCTTGAGCGTCTCCCATAGCTCCTTGGAGTTCTCACAGTATGAATAGGTCGCCAGAATAGATGGCTCAAGGGAGCTTTGAAGTGCAGCCAAAACTTGAGCATCTTCTTGCTCCCGCTTCCTCTCCATCATACTGCCATCTTCAGCCCTTCCTTCTTCAGCATTTCCCACCAAGCTATCAACATACTTCCACAGCCCTCTTCTTCTTAGGATTGTCTTTGTGGTCCTTGACCACAAAATATAGTTATTCCCCTTGAGAATAACCGGTAGAACCATATTCTTGGAGCTTTCCATGACTTGAAATTTTTGGTGAATAGTACACACGAAACAAAAAAAACAGAGTGATTTGAAATGTTTGAGAAATATGAACGAGTTTAAGATCTTGTTTAGGACCTTAAGTGCTCTGATACCATGTGGATTTTAGAGGATATGAAAATGATTTTAGGGGAAGAATATTAGAAGAGAGGAGTAATGAAGATGAAGAGAAGAACTTGTGTATTTTCGTGTGTAATTTTTCCTTACAATCTAAATCACATATATGCACGAATTACATGAATTATAGTGAGAAAAACATCTCACCAACACCTCTAGACAAGTATGGGCGAGCCATGCTTCTCCCAACTGCTCCTACCTACTCCTCTTTGCAACTTGCTCCACTTGTGCTGAGAGAGAAAAAAACTGGTCTGCTTCTAACCACTCTAGTTCCTTCTCTATTTCTTGTTTGGTCTCGTTTTAGTTGATCTTAACTACTCATTGGCACTTTATTTCATGTGCAAGCAAGACTTGATTCTTCTGTTTTGCAAGGTATACCTTCTCCTTTTACTCCTGAGCTCTCACCATATTCCAACACACTTGCTATACATGCTAACTCTTTCCCTTTGATATTGTCTCCTCTCCTTTCACGTGCACACACCTTCACATCCATATTCTCAACAATTCTATCTTTCAGCAACTCCATTTTGCTGAGGAGTGTATGGGCAGCTGGTTTGATGGACTATCCCATGGTGTGCTAAGTGTTGTTTGAAGGCATGGCTTGTGTACTCTCCACCATTATCTGATCTAAAATTTTTAATCTTGGCATTATAATGGTTAGTCATGTTGAATAATGAGAGAATACATTAGCTTAACACCCAAAGAAGAGAAGAGGCCTTATTCAACATATGCAAGCCCATTAAGAAGTCTTCTAGAAGGGTGAAGACTTTGGGTGCACAAGTGGGTGTCTTGGGAAGTGTGAAAAGGAAGGAGATGTGTTTGAATTTCAAATAAGAGATTGGAGGGAAATTGAATGTTGTGAAACCCTTCTTCACCTCCTAATTTCGTGGCTCTCCTCTATATATACATGTTGTACACCCTTTGTAACACTCACTCAATTCTAATGGAAATTTTTCTTTATCTCTCATTCTATTGTTTCTCTTTCAAGCACTCTCAAACTCTCTAATCTTCTATTCCGCAAATTCAACATGGTATCAGAGCAAGGTTCTTAACTAAATCAAGCTCTTGTTATCCCATTTTCAAATCTTTTCCTTTAAAATTCTGGAAATACTCTTTGTCAATCCTTTTTCACTCTGAGACTTAGTCCTCAAAGTCATTGACTCTTGAGTTGTGATAAGGCTGAAAAAGTGTATTTCTTGAAGGTTCTCTAAAATTTTCTTTTTCACTCTAAAATTCTGGGAATACTCTTTGTCAATCCTTTTTCACTCTGAGACTTAGTCCTCAAAGTCATTGACTCTTGAGTTGTGAAAAGGCTGGAAAAGTGTATTTCTTGAAGCTTCTCTAATATTTTCTTGAGAAAATCTCTTAATCCTCTGGTTAATAGAATTATCCGGTGAATAAATCTTGAAACACCATGGAAAATTCTAAACCAATTGTTATTCCAGTTATCTTGAAGGGTGTCAACTATTTGCTATGGTCAAGAATGATAAGAACAGCCCTATGTGGTCGTGGGCTTTGGAGCCATGTCTTGAAAGGCCAATATCCAAAAGATGGAGAAGAAGCCATCGGTAATTATGAAGATAAGTGGTTCCAAGAGGACCAAATGGTGCTCGGAATCATCCAGAACTCTCTTGAAGCATCCATCCTTGAAGCCTACTCCTACTGTGAAAATGCAAAGGAATTGTGGGATACTCTTCAAACCGTGTATGGGAATACTTCAAACTTGAGCAGAATCTATGAAGTCAAGAAGGCTATCAATGATCTAAGCCAAGAAGATTTGGAGTTTACAAAGCACTTTGGCAAATTCAGATCATTGTGGGCTGAACTAGAAATGTTAAGGCCAAGCACGATTGATCCTTTGGTGTTAAATGAGAGGCGCGAACAAGACAAGGTCTTTGGTCTGCTATTGACCTTAAATCCAACTTACAAGGATCTCATTAAGCACCTCCTTAGGGCAGACAATCTCCCCAGCCTAGATGAAGTGTGCTCCAAGATACAAAAGGAGCAAGGATCTCGTGGTCTATTTGGGGGAAAGGGCGAGCTGGTTATGGCTAACAAAGTAGAGCTGGGAGACGCCAACAAAGGATTTTACAAACCGTTGGGATCAAACCAGAACAAGAAAGTGGGATCAAATGCAATTTGTGAGCATTGCAAGAAAGAGGGGCACACAAAGGAAAAATGCTGGAAGCTCCATCCTCATCTAAAACCAAGCTGGTGGAAGGAACCAAGAGCTAATGTCTCTCAAGAAGTGGCTGGGAATCAGGCTGGGACATCCAAGAGGGCTGAAGAAGGAGAAATGAGAGCTTTGGTGCCATATCAACAAGAATCTGAATTTGTGAGGAAATCAGATTTGGAAGCTCTCATCAAAGCCTTGAAAGAGGCTGGTAGGTCTGGTATGGTTTCTGGAAACTCTCTTCATGCTCAAAACATTTCAAAGCCTTTGATTGTAGATTCTGGTGCATCACATCATATGATAAGTGATGCACATCTAATGACTAACATAAAACCGGCTGTAGGTAATGTCATTATAGCAAATGGAGATAGTATTCCAATTGATGGAGTAGGAAATCTTAGGTTATTTGGAAAAGATTCAAACGCTTTCTACATGCCTAAGTTTACTTCAAATTTGTTATCCGTAAAGAAAGTTACATCTGATTTGAATTGTTATGCTATATTTGGTCCTAATGATGTACACTTTCAGGATATTGAGACCATGAATCTACTCAGAAAAGGAGTAGCAAAGGAGGAGCTGTATGTTCTTGAAAATAACAAGCCGGACTCCAATTTATTTTGTAGTTTTAGTCTGAATGTTTCTAATGTTAGTAGTTCAATTTGGCATGCAAGGCTAGGTCATCCGCACTCTAGAGCATTAGAACTATTGTTGCCTAGGATTTCTTTCAAAAATGATGAATGTGAAGCTTGTATACTTGGTAAACATTGCAAATCTGTGTTTTCCAAGTCTCCAACTATCTATGAAAAGTGTTTTGATTTAATTCATTCTGATGTTTGGACCTCACCATGTGAATCTAGAGAACATCATAAATACTTTGTCATCTTTATAGATGAAAAATCAAAATATACATGGCTAACACTTCTTCCATCCAAAGATAGAGTTCTAGAAGCATTTAGAAAATTTCAAGCATATGTGACTAACCATTATAATGCCAAGATTAAAATTTTTAGATCAGATAATGGTGGAGAGTACACAAGCCATGCCTTCAAACAACACTTAGCAAACCATGGGATAGTCCATCAAACCAGCTGCCCATACACTCCTCAGCAAAATGGAGTTGCTGAAAGAAAGAATAGGCACTTAATGGAAGTGGCCCGGTCTATGATGTTCCACACAAGTGTTCCCAAGAGATTTTGGGGAGATGCTGTGGTTTCAGCATGCTATTTGATCAACCGAATGCCAACAAAAATTTTGGATGATCACTCTCCATTTGAGGTATTAAACAACTCTAAACCCGCCATTAACCACTTACGTGTGTTTGGGTGTGTTTGTTTTGTATTAATCCCAGGAGAACAAAGAAACAAGTTGGAAGCTAAAAGTGTGAAGAGCATGTTCATTGGATACAACACAACACAAAAAGGTTACAAATGCTTTGTTCCGGAAACAAGGAAAATTCTAGTCTCAAGGGACGTGAAGTTTGTTGAAACGAAAGGGTTATATGATGAGAAGAACTGGAAAGAATTGGAGAATCTATCATCCTCACCATCAGACCGAGCTACCAATTTGAGAAAAATCTTGGAGAACCTTGGATTACATCAGCCAGAAGCTAGTACAAGCACATCTCAATCAAATGAAGAAACTATACCCTTTGATCCTGAGGGAGGCAATAAACAAGAGGATCCAGTAGTGGCTCAACAAGACTCAACAATTCATGATCAAAATGAATCAGAAGTTCGCAATGAAGCGGTTCATGATCAAAGTGAAGGGAGTCCGGAAAGTCAAGAAGAAGCTCAAACCTCAGATTCTGACTTTGAAGGGCCAGAACCTCAAGTTCAAGATCAACAAGAAGGTTTAAGGAGAAGTACAAGACAAAGGTTTGGACCAGAACATTGGAAGCAAACCCGAGTGTACTACAACAACAAGGCAGTTGCTCATCCCATTCAAGCTGTTTGCACTCTAGCTCATTTCCCATTGGAACATCAAGCCTACATGGGCAAGTTGGATGAAGCTGAGATTCCAACAACCTATGAAGAAGCCAAGGAGCTTAAAGTATGGAGAGATGCTATTGGTGAAGAAAAGAAAGCTATGGAAATCAACCACACTTGGGATGAAGCTGAACTGCCAAAAGGGAAGAAGGCCGTAAGTTCTAGATGGATCTTCACTATCAAGTATAGAAGTGATGGAGAAATAGAGCGTTACAAGGCTAGGCTGGTGGCTAGAGGATTCACTCAAACCTATGGAGAGGACTACCTTGACACATTTGCACCTGTGGCAAAACTTCATACGGTAAGAGTTATTTTATCCTTAGCTACTAACTTGAAATGGGATCTTTGGCAGATGGACGTCAAGAATGCATTCTTGCAAGGGGAACTAGAGGATGAAGTCTACATGACTCCACCACCAGGCTTGGAGGACTCAATTGCACCAGGAAAGGTGTTGAGACTCAAGAAAGCAATCTATGGACTGAAGCAATCTCCTCGAGCATGGTACCACAAGTTGAGTACAACACTCAAGAGTAAAGGCATCAAGAAGTCCGAGGCAGATCATACACTTTTCACCTTGCAAAGCCAAGAAGGTATTGTAGTCATTCTCATTTATGTGGATGATATTATCATCTCTGGGAATGACAAGGTAGGTATTAAAGATACAAAAGCATATTTAAAATCTGTATTTGATATTAAAGATCTTGGAGAGTTGAAATATTTTCTAGGGATTGAAGTCTATAGGTCCAATGAAGGACTCTTCTTATCCCAAAGGAAGTACACTCTTGATCTATTGGCTGGGGCAGGAAAGCTAGGAGCCAAACCAGCAAAGACTCCCTTAGAAGAAGGATACAAAGTCATACGAGAGGGGGAGCTTGAAGATAAACCTTTTGAAGATGTCAAGCAATATCGGAGAATGGTTGGTAAGTTGATTTATCTTACCATAACTCGTCCTGATTTGTGTTTTGCTGTGAACCAGGTGAGCCAACATATGCAAGCTCCAAAAGTGCATCATTGGAACATGGTGGATCGGATCCTCAAATATCTCAAAGGAGCTCCAGGTCAAGGCATTTGGATGGGTTGCAACAAAAGCACAGAAATTGTGGGTTATTGTGATGCTGACTGGGCTGGAGACAAAACGGATAGAAGATCCACCACTGGGTATTGCACATTCATTGGAGGTAACCTGGTCACTTGGAAGAGCAAGAAACAAAAGGTTGTGTCATGTTCAAGTGCTGAAGCTGAGTATAGAGCAATGAGGAAGCTCACAAATGAGCTAACATGGCTGAAAGCTCTTCTCAAGGATTTGGGCATTGAATCGGCAGATCCAATCACAATGCATTGTGACAACCAAGCTGCTATTCACATTGCGTCCAACTCAGTGTTCCATGAGAGGACAAAGCATATTGAAGTGGATTGTCACAAGGTGCGAGAGATGGTGGAGAAAAGAGTCATTCTTCCATGCTTTACAAGGAGTTCAGAACAATTGGCAGACATTTTTACCAAGGCAGCGAGTTTAAAAGTGTGTGAGTTCATCCATTCAAAGCTTGGACTCATAGATATGTCTCGGCCGTGATTTCCTTAGCCATGGAGTCCACACTCTTTTTCCCTTAGTATGGTTTTGTCCCATGAGGTTTTCCATACTAAGGTTTTTAATGAGATGGGTCATCATGGTTCCAAGCTTAACCGTAGCTTAACCTTTGGTTTCTCTACGGTTAAGCTTGAGGGGGAGTGTTGAATAATGAGAGAATACATTAGCTTAACACCCAAAGAAGAGAAGAGGCCTTATTCAACATATGCAAGCCCATTAAGAAGTCTTCTAGAAGGGTGAAGACTTTGGGTGCACAAGTGGGTGTCTTGGGAAGTGTGAAAAGGAAGGAGATGTGTTTGAATTTCAAATAAGAGATTGGAGGGAAATTGAATGTTGTGAAACCCTTCTTCACCTCCTAATTTCGTGGCTCTCCTCTATATATACATGTTGTACACCCTTTGTAACACTCACTCAATTCTAATGGAAATTTCTCTTTATCTCTCATTCTATTGTTTCTCTTTCAAGCACTCTCAAACTCTCTAATCTTCTATTCCGCAAATTCAACAAGTCACATATGCTTGAAATTTTCTAAATGCTTCTAGAACTCTATCTTTGGATGGAAGAAGTATTAGCCATGTATATTTTGATTTTTCATCTATGAAGGTGACAAAGTATTTTTCATCTCTAGATTCACATGGTGAGGTCCAAACATCAGAATGAATTAAATCAAAACACTTTTCGTAGATAGTTGGAGACTTGGAAAACACAGATTTGCAATGTTTACCAAGTTTACAAGCTTCACATTCATCATTTTTGAAAGAAATCCTAGGCAACAATAGTTCTAATGCTCTAGAGTGCGGATGACCTAGCCTTGCATGCCAAATTGAACTACTAACATTAGAAAAGTTCAGACTAAAACTTCAAAATAAATTGGAGTCCGGCTTGTTATTTTCAAGAACATACAGCTCCTCCTTTGCTACTCTTTTTCCGAGTAGTTTCATGGTCTCAATATCCTGAAAGTGTACATCATTAGGACCAAATATAGCATAACAATTCAAATCAGATGTAACTTTCTTTACGGATAACAAATTTGAAGTAAACTTACGCATGTAGAAAGCGTTTGAATCTTTTTCAAATAACCTAAGATTTCCTACTCCATCAATTGGAATACTATCTCCATTTGCTATAATGACATTACCTACAGCCGGTTTTATGTTATTCATTAGATGTGCATCACTTATCATATGATGTGATGCACCAGAATCTACAATCAAAGGCTTTGAAATGTTTTGAGCATGAAGAGAGTTTCCAGAAACCATACCAGACCTACCAGCCTCTTTCAAGGCTTTGATGAGAGTTTCCAAATCTGATTTCCTCACAAATTCAGATTCTTGTTTATATGGCACCAAAGCTCTCATTTCTCCTTCTTCAGCCCTCTTGGATGTCCCAGCCTGATTCCCAGCCACTTCTTGGGAGACATTAGCTCTTGGTTCCTTCCACCAGCTTGGTTTTAGATGAGGATGGAGCTTCCAGCATTTTTCCTTTGTGTGCCCCTCTTTCTTGCAATGCTCACATATTGCATTTGATCCCACTTTCTTGTTCTGGTTTGATCCCAAAGGTTTGTAAAATCCTTTGTTTGCGTCACCCAACTGTACTTTGTTAGCCATAACCAACTCGCCCTTTCCCCCAAATAGACCATGAGATCCTTGCTCTTTTTTTTTATCTTGGAGCACACTTCATCTAGGCTGGGGAGATTGTCTGCCCTAAGGAGGTGCTTAATGAGATCCTTGTAAGTTGGATTTAAGGCATATAGTAGACCAAAGACCTTGTCTTGTTTGCGCCTCTCATTTAACACCAAAGGATCAATCGTGCTTGGCCTTAACATTTCTAGTTCAGCCCACAATGATCTGAACTTGCCAAAGTGCTTTGTAAACTCCAAATCTTCTTGGCTTAGATCATTGATAGCCTTCTTGACTTCATAAATTCTGCTTAAGTTTGAAATATTCCCATACACGGTTTGAAAAGTGTCCCACAATTCCTTTGCATTTTCACAGTAGGAGTAGGCTTCAAGGATGGATGCTTCAAGAGAATTCTGGATGATTCCGAGCACCATTTGGTCCTCATGGAACCACTTATCTTCATAATTACCGATGGCTTCTTCTCCATCTTTGGTGGTTTCTTTCTCTTCCGTCTTCTTAGGCTCTTTTGGATCTTGTACTTTCAAGACATGGCTCCAAAGCCCACGACCACATAGAGCTATTCTTATCATTCTTGACCACAGCAAATAGTTGACACCCTTCAAGATTACTGGAATAACAATTGGTTTAGAGTTTTCCATGGTGTTTCAAGATTTATTCACCGGACAATTCTATTAACCAGAGGATTAAGAGATTTTCTCAAGAAAATATTAGAGAAGCTTCAAGAAATACACTTTTCAGCCTTTTCATAACTCAAGAGTCAATGACTTTGAGGACTAAGTCTCAGAGTGAAAAAGGATTGATAAAGAGTATTCCCAGAATTTTAGAGTGAAAAATAAAAATTTTAGAGAAGCTTCAAGAAATACATTTTTTCAGCCTTTTCACAATTCAAAAGTCAATGACTTTGAGGACTAAGTCTCAGAGTGAAAAAGGATTGACAAAAAGTATTCCCAGAATTTTAAAGGAAGAGATTTGAAAATGGGATAACAAGAGCTTGATTTAGTTAAGAACCTTGCTCTGATACCATGTTGAATTTGCGGAATAGAAGATTAGAGAGTTTGAGAGTGCTTGAAAGAGAAACAATAGAATGGGAGATAAAGAGAAGTTTCCATTAGAATTGATTAAGTGTTACAAAGGGTGTACAACATGTATATATAGAAGAGAGCCACGAAATTAGAAGGTGAAGAAGGGTTTCACAACATTCAAATTTCCTTCCAATCTCTTATTTGAAATTCAAACACATCTCCTTCTTTTTCACACTTCCCGAGACACCCACTTGTGCACCCAAAGTCTTCACCCTTCTAGAAGACTTCTTAATGGGCTTGCACATGTTGAATAAGACCTCTTCTTTTCTTTGCGTCTTAAGCTCTCTTCTCTTGTTTTCTTATTTCTTCTTATTTAACGCAGATGAATGTATTCTCTCATTATTCAACAACATCGCGTGTGGAACAAGTTTTCCCGTTGCTCTTGCTCTGTAGTCTTAGATTTGACCGTCAAGTTTCTCCATGACACAAGTAGCTCTACTACAGTCGGTAGCTCTTCGCTTTCTTCTTGGAGTTTATGAGATTCTAGGGGCAATTCTTCTTTGGACTTAATATCTCCATTCTCGAGAAGAACCATGATCCGTTTGTTGGAATATTCATTGGCGTAATGCCCTTTTCCTTGGAATTTGTAGCATTGCACATTGATTGCTTTACTTACGGCCTTATTCCCTTGACTAGCTACGAGAGGTCTAGTATCCGTTTTGGTGTTTGGAATGGTCGTTTTTGTTTCTCCGAGAAATTTAAACTTCTCTTCTCTCGGATAGCTTGGCCGTGAAGTAATGGTGCTACTATTCCCGTAGCCTGGTCGTGAAGTTACTCTCCTCTTGAGTTGTTGTTCTACTAAGATCGCTTTGTGAAGCATTTCCTCGAGGTCTACGTAGTGTTGCATTTCGAGATGATTTTGAATATCTCGGCTAAGTCCTCCAAGAAACCTTGACATGGTGGCTTCCCTTTCTTCTTGGATATCGGCTTGGATCATGAGACTCTCCAACTCTTGATAATAGTCTTCAAATGTCTAGTTCTCTTGAGTAAGCCTCCTCAATATATTGTGAAGTTCTCAGTGGTAGTGACTTGGTACGAACCGCTTCCGCATGATTGCTTTCATCTCGGTCCATGTTTTTACCGGGTATTCTCCGGGAAGTAACCAATTGATCTCACCAGCTGAGGGCATAGTCGTAGAATTCAGTGACTACTACTCTAACTCGATTGATCTCCGAGTAGTGTTGGCCTTCGAACACCAACTCGATCTTCTTTTCCCACTCTAGGTAAGCATCCATGTCATTTTTGCCATGAAATGCGGGAATCATAGTTTGAGTCCTCCAAATCCGTCTTGTGATTGGACTCCTTCTCTTCTAACACGTCTTCTCCGATGACTATCGTGAGATGCACTACTATAAGTCCCATAGTAATCTTCGGCTGCTTCATCTCGCGGTGCTCTCGGTAGTCTTTTAGGCGATCGCGGTCTCTCATGCTCTCTTGCCAGACCTCGTCTTGGTTCTCTACCATGTTGCGAACTCTCTCCTCGATCAGATTGTGGTCTGAATTGTTGGTGAAGGGTCTCGATCCTTTCATTGAGCAATCTCTCTAGTCGGGTGGTGAAAGCATCAAGCAAAAGCTTGTTACGGTTTGGTCCTCCTTCGTCTTCCATCGTCGATCTCGTCTACAAATCAATTGATGTATCACTTGATCTATATCTTCAAAGACCTGAAACATTAACAAGAAAGATCACCATCCTCTTGTTTTCTTAAGCAATGATGAATTCGAACAACAAAAATCAAAACAGGAAACCCTAAACACACGAAAATGACCCTTAGACTACTTGATCACACAACAATTTTTAAAAACTTCAAAAAAAGTTTAAGAATTATAGAACAATCAAACACTCATTAGATCATATAGATTTATTTTTTCAGGATTTGAAAAATTGGTTTAACAATTAAAATCGAATTAAATGACAAGAAATCAGAAATGACTCTTCAATTCTTGTTGAACAAGCGATGAACCCTAGAGCAAATTCTATGATTCTTTTTGATTTTAATCATTCATTTAAGAAACAGAACACTTTGATTTTGATCTCTATGTGATTTAGAAACACAATCTAAAACATTTTCGAGCAAAATAGATCGATCAAAGTGGAATGCAATTCGACAAAATGAAGAACAATCAATCCGATCAAAATCAAGTCAATAGCGATTAGAACAAGGGATTTATTGAATTTACTCAACTTCTAAGTGGCTCTGATACCACTTGATTCGACCTCAGCCACGATCCAACGAGAAGAGGGGTTCTTGAAGGGAAGTTGAAGAGATATCCTCCCACAAATACACTTAGGAGTTGAGATGAAGGGATAATCCTTGGCGATGGCTCGGTGAGGAGATAAGGCAAGGCGGTGGAGTGAGTGACACCACAAAGGGTTGCGAATAGCCCTTTGATGAGTCAATGATCCTTCAGCTTCACACCAAAAGGATCGATGATTCCTTAGCTTCACACCAAGATAATCGGTTTGTGATGGATGAACACACCAACACCAAAATGTTAAGAAACAAGTTTTTATTTGAAAAATGGATGATGTGCTCTTACGCTTACACCCGAAATATAAAGGGAAGAGATGAGAGTTTCGAGACTAACAAGCTAGTCTCGAGATCATTAACTCACTCGAAAATAATAATGCATAAAAACAAGAAAATAAGTTTGAACAAATTTGAATTCAAAAGAAGGCTCCCCTTGATGCCTTGGCTGCGGGAAGAAGAAAGACATGGGCCTTGATCTTTTTTGATGAATGGAAAAGGCCTTGAACTCCTAAGTTAACGATGGGCTATGGTAGAGTAATTCTTTTGCCTCGTTAAAAACCTCATCAAGAAAACCCATTGGGACAAAACTCGATAAGGGAAAAGAATACAAAAGACCACTCTTCCCATGTTAACTTACTTAGCTTGTATCAATACCATGGAGGTTTGATTAGCCGTGTTGTTGAGATGTTGGCTCCATATGTTTTAGAAAAGTCATCTGATGGCTTCCTTGAGTTTCTTTGTCTTTGATAGAGTCATGGGACCAGTTGGTATCTTCAAGCTCTCCTCGGTTCCGTGCTTATCCTTTAGCTCCAGTTCAAGCTGCTCCCCAAGATCATGCTCCTCTTCTTGTTCCTTTTCCGAGGTGTCCGTGGTGCTCCTTAGGATCACATCAAATAGAACTCTCGGAATTCTCCTTAGGGCCACCCTAGGCAAGAAAATGAAGACTCTGGTCGAGTGCCTTCCCTTTGTAGAGTTTGTGATGCGACCTTAGTCACGATCCAACGAGAATAGTGGTTCACGAAGGGAAGCTAAAGAGATCTTCTCCCACAAATACACTTAGGAGTTGATATGAAGGAATAATCCTTGGCGATGGCTCGGTGAGGAGACAAGGCAAGGCGGTGGAGTGAGTTACGCCTCAAAGGGTTGCAGATAGCCCCTTGATGAGTCGATGATCCTTTAGCTTTAAACCGAAAAGATCGGTGATTCCTTAGCTTCACACCAAAAGAATCGATTTGTGATGGATGAACACACCAACACGAAAATGTTAAGAAACAAGTTTTTATTTGAAAAATGGATTGTTTTGCTCTTAGCTTACACACGAAATATAAAGGAAATAGATGAGAAATTTCGAGACTAAAATGCTAGTCTCGATATCATTAATTCACTCGAAAATAATAATGCATAAAAACAAGAAAATAAAGACTAAGTTTGAACAAAGTTTAAATTAAAAAGAAGGCTCCTCTTGATGTTTTGGCCGCGTTAAAAAGAAATAGATGGGCCTTTATCTTTGTTGATGAATGGACAAGACCTTGAACTCCTAAGTTAACGATGGGCTATGATGGAGTAATTCCTTTGGCTCGTTAAAAACCTCATCGAGAAAACCCACTGGGACAAAAATCGATAAGGGAAAAAGAGTACAAAAGAACATTTTTCCCATGTTAACTTACTTAGCTTGTATCAATACCTTGGAGGTTTGATTAGCCGTGTTGTTGAGATGTTGGTTCCATATGTTTTGGAGAAGTCCTCCGATGGCTTCCTTGAGCTTCTTGGTCTTTGATCGAGTCATGGGACCGGTTAATATCTTCAAGCTCTCCTCGGTTCTGCAATATAAGGAAGAAGCTTAGATATATTGAAGCTAGAACTCATATTTTGGAGGTCGAGTTGATAAGTGTTGTCGTTGATCCTCCAAGTTATCTTGAATGGTCTGTTGATTCTTAACATTAGCTTTGACTTCCTTTCAGGTGGAAACCTTTCTTTTCTCAAGTGAATCCAAACGAGGTCTCCCACCTCTAATACCATTCTTTTCGATTGACGAGCAAATTTGCCTCCATATTCAAACACCCCAAAGTGTGGCTTAAGGTATGGTGGCTTGCTTCTTTTACTTCCGGTCTTGTTGAAAGTTTTCTATCTTATAGTGATCCGGCCTCTTGAGATCTTGATGGTACGTAGCTTTCTTCTTCCTTTGCCGCTTGTATCGCAAATGACAGATTTCACCTTCATTGGTATGATAAGATTTTCATGCTTTTTGACATCTAGTATCTTCTTTGTTGAGAATATGGATGTGAAGGTCTGTGCACGTGAAAGGAGAGGGGACAATATCAAAGGGAAAGAGTTAGCATGTATAGCAAGTGTGTTGGAATATGGTGAAAGCTCATGAGTAAAAAGAGAAGGTATACCATGCATTGCACATGAAATAAAGCACCAATGAGTAGCTAAGATCAACTAAAATGAGACCAAACAAGAAGTGGAGAAGGAACTGAATTGGTTAGAAGCAGACCAGTTTTTTCTCACTCAGCACAAGTGGAGCAAGTTGCAAAGAGGAGTAGGTGGGAGCAGTTGGGAGAAGCATGGCTCGCCTATACTTGTGTAGAGGTGTTGGTGAGATATTTTTCACTCAATAATTCATGTAAATCGTGCATATATGTGTATGGGATTGTAAGGAAACATTACACACGAAATTATAAACTTCTATTCATCATCTTCATCACTCCTATCTTCTAATCTTCCTCCCTTAAAATCATCTTCATATCCTCTAAAATCTACATAGTATCAGAGCACTTAAGGTCCTAAAGAAGATCTTAAACTCATTCATATCTCTCAAACATTTCAAATCACTCTGTTTTTTTTCTGTTTCGTGTGTACTATTCACCAAAAATTTCAAGTCATGGAAAGCTCCAAGAATATGGTTCTACCAGTTATTCTCAAGGGGAATAACTATATTTTGTGGTCAAGGACCACAAAGACAGTCCTAAGAGGAAGAGGGCTGTGGGAGTATGTTGATAGCTTGGTGGGAAATGCTGAAGAAGGAAGGGCTGAAGAGGGCAGTATGATGGAGAGGAAGCGGGAGCAAGAAGATGCTCAAGTCTTGGCTGCACTTCAAAGCTCCCTTGAGCCATCTATTCTGGCGGCCTATTCATACTGCGAGAACTCCAAGGAGTTGTGGGAGACGCTCAAGGGAGTTTATGGAGACATCTCAAACATTTCAAGGATCTTTGAGGTGAAGAAGGCATTGAATGACCTTCAGCAGAATGGGAAGGCGTTCAAGGACTTGTTTGGGGAGTTTAGAGGGTTGTGGGCAGAGCTGGAAATGCTTAGACCTACAACAAACGACCCAAAGGAGTTGAATGAGAGGAGAGAGCAAGATCAAGTATTTGGTCTCTTACTCACACTTGATGACTCTTACAAGGGACTCATTCAGCATATCCTTCGATTTGACAAGCTTCCAACATTAAATGAAGTGTGTCAACAAGTTCAGAAAGAGGAAGGTGCTAGAGTGTTGTTTAAACCCGCTAGTGAGATGGCGCATGTGGTGCAAAGACGTTTTGGGCATGGAGAAAGGAGAGCTGTTGAGTGTAGCCATTGTAGGATGAAAGGGCACACTAAGGAGAAGTGGTGGACACTTTACCCGCACTTGAAACCAGCCCGGCTAAGAGGAAATGGCCAGGGAAGCAGTCAAGGCTCTAGGAACTTTGCGGGTGTAACTAGCATGGAAGGAGACCAATTGGTGAGGAAGAGCGATTTGGAGGGCCTCATCAAGAGTATCTCAAAGCTAGCGGAATCTGGTAAGGGTTTCTTTACCTCTAAGGCTAAGAGAAACGTGATAATAGATTCTGGAGCAAGTCATAATATGATTTGTGATGCTAGTTGCTGGAGAATGTAGAACCGCATAAGGGTAGTGTTAGGATAGCAAACGGGAAAGAAGTTCCAATAGAGGGGGTTGGGGACTTAGAGGTGTTTGGGAAGAGAACTAAAGCCCTATATATCCCAGAATTTACTTCGAATTTGCTATCGGTTCATAAGGCAACTAAGGACTTGAATTGTAAAGTTGTTTTTGGAGTTAATGGTGTTGAGTTTCAGGATAATGAAACCAAAGATGCGATCGGATCAGGGGGTGTGAAAGATGGTCTGTACATATTGAATAAAAAGGATAAAGAGTTGAAAGCGCTTGCGGTCAGTTCGGTTGGATCAAGCCCTTTATGGCATTCTCGCCTTGGTCACCCAAGTCACAAGGTGCTCAGCATGGTCTTGCCCAACCATTCAGTACCCAAGGAGGCGTGTGAAGCATGTATTTTGGGGAAGCATTGTAGGAAAGTGTTTCCAGAATCTACTACTATGTATAAGAAGTCTTTTGAGTTAATACACTCTGATGTATGGTCTGCTCCGTGTACTTCAAGAGATCAATATAAGTACTTTGTTTCCTTCATCGATCAAAAATCAAAGTATACATGCGTAACATTGATGCGCTCTAAGGATCAAGTGCTTGAATCATTTCAGAACTTCTATAACTATGTGCTCAATCAGTATGATACCAAGATTAAGATACTAAGAAGTGATAATGGCGGAGAATACATGAGCATACAGTTTAGGGAGTTTGTGAATGAGAAAGGGATAGTACATCAGACAACTTGCGCCTATACACCTCAACAAAATGGGATAGCAGAGAGGAAGAATAGACATTTGTTAGAAGTGGCTAGGAGCATGATGTTTGATAGGGGAGTTCCTAAGAATCTGTGGGGAGATGCAGTGATGGCGGCAGCTTACTTAATCAACCGCATACCCACTGAAAGCTTGAGTTACAAGTCACCATTTGAAGTTTTGAATGGTGTGAAGCCGAGTATCAGTCACTTGAGAGTCTTTGGGTGTAGATGCTATGTCCTTGTTCCAGAGGCACAAAGAAATAAGTTAGAGCCAAAGAGTATTAAGTGTGTGTTTGTGGGATACTCAAGTACTCAAAAAGGATACAAATGTCTTAACCCGGAGACTAATAGAATGTATGTGTCAAGGGAGGTGCAATTTGAGGAAGAGTATGGTTACTTCGAAAAAAAGAAATGGGAAGACTTAGATGAGATTATGGACTCAAATGCAGATAGAGATCAAGTTCTAAGAAGCATTTGGGAAAGCATAGATGGCCGGGAGAGTGATGATAATGAGTAGAGGGGTGAAGAAGAAGTAGAAGAAAGTGAGCAGCTTCCGATAGTTCTGGATACTTTACCATTAGACTCAGAACTGGTAGAAGAAGAGGAGAGTACAAGAGGTGAGGGGGAGATAGAATCTGAAGAAGTGGAAGAAGTGCAAGCTCCTCAATTAAGAAGAAGCCAAAGGATAAGACACGGACCTGAAAATTGGAAAAATACTAGAGTGTATTACAATGGGATGGCTATGGCTTATCAAGATCACATGGGAATTGATGTTGTGCTTGGGACAAGAGAGGGATGTACTGGGCGTACGGCAGGCTTAGATCCTGATCCTATAGGCGACAGCGTCTCCTTCTTGTCCCTTAAGCATAACACCGCACAAGAAGAGAAGATAGCCATAAGATATCCTATTGAAGAATACTACTCGGTTTCTAATACTCCAGCTGATCATCAGGCATTTCTGAGCACTATTGATAGAAAAGTACCTAATTCTTATGAGGAAGCAAGCATGGACAAGTTATGGGTTGATGCCATGAGGGAAGAGATTGCATCTATGTTGAGAAATAATACTTGGGACTTGACAAAATTGCCTAGTGGGAAGAAACTTGTGGGATGTAGATGGGTGTATACTATCAAATACAAGAGCAATGGTGAAATTGAGAGGTATAAAGCTAGACTAGTGGCAAAAGGATATACACAAGTATATGGAGAAGATTATACTGAAACTTTTGCTCCAGTAGCGAAGTTGCACTCGGTGAGGGTTCTACTATCCATTGCCATTAATCTGTCATGGAATTTGTGGCAAATGGATGTGAGAAACGCTTTCTTACAAGGGGATTTAGAAGAAGAAGTGTTTATGGAACTTCCACAAGGTTATGGAGCAAGTTCAGATCAAGTGTGTAGATTAAAGAAGGCTATATACGGCTTGAAACAATCTCCTAGAGCTTGGTACCAACGGTTAAGCCGGTGCCTGTTGGAGAAAGGGTTTGTAAAATCTGAAGCGGATCACTCTCTCTTTACCAAAAGGAGCAAAAATGGGATAGTTGTGGTGCTTATCTACGTGGATGACATTATTGTTACGGGAAGTGATTGTGAGGAGATGAAACGGACTAAGGAGGATCTAAACTCTACGTTTGATATAAAAGACCTAGGAGAGCTCAAATACTTCCTAGGAATTGAGATGAGCAGAGAGGAAAAGAGAATGTTTATATCGCAAAGGAAGTATGTGATCGACTTACTAAAAGAAACTGGGAAGCTTGGGTGTAAACCGGCTAAGACTCCTATTGAAGAAGGTTACCAAGAAGAGAGCAACGTGGAGATATGGTCTGACATCAAGCAGTACCAAAGGTTAGTTGGTAAACTAATCTATTTGACCATAACAAGGCCAGATATTTGTTTTGCGGTGAATAAAGTAAGTCAACACATGCAAGCGCCAACAACACACCATTGGGGAATGATTGAAAGGATCTTGAGATACCTTAAAAGGAACCCATGAAGAGGTATTTGGCTAGAATGTCATGGAAGAGCAGATGTAGAAGCGTTTTGTGATGTGGATTGGGCTGGGGATAGACAAGATAGGAAGTCTACGACCGGTTATTGTACATTCGTAGGCGGGAATCTTGTCACCTGGAGAAGCAAAAAACAAAAGGTAATCTCTCTATCTAGTGCTGAAGCTGAGTATAGAGCAATGAGAGAAGCCACAAAAGAAATGATATGGCTGAAGGCGCTTCTACATGACTTGGGAGTTCAAGAAGACAAACCAATGACATTGTATTGTGATAACCAAGCAGCAATACACATAGCTTCAAACCCGGTGTTTCATGAAAGGACAAAACACATTGAGGTGGATTGTCATTTCATCCGAGACAAGATTCAGGAGGGAGTTGTGGTTCCCAAGTTTGTGAAGAGTGGAGAACAAATGGCGGATATATTTACAAAGGCTACTTCTTCACGCATCTGTGAATACATCCATGGCAAGATCGGCTTAATGGACCCCTACCAGCCTATCTTGAGGGGGAGTGTTGAGAATATGGATGTGAAGGTCTGTGCACGTGAAAGGAGAGGGGACAATATCAAAGGGAAAGAGTTAGCATGTATAGCAAGTGTGTTGGAATATGGTGAAAGCTCAGGAGTAAAAAGAGAAGGTATACCATGCATTGCACATGAAATAAAGCACCAATGAGTAGCTAAGATCAACTAAAATGAGACCAAACAAGAAGTGGAGAAGGAACTGAATTGGTTAGAAGCAGACCAGTTTTTTCTCACTCAGCACAAGTGGAGCAAGTTGCAAAGAGGAGTAGGTGGGAGCAGTTGGGAGAAGCATGGCTCGCCTATACTTGTGTAGAGGTGTTGGTGAGATATTTTTCACTCAAAAATTCATGTAAATCGTGCATATATGTGTATGGGATTGTAAGGAAACATTACACACGAAATTATAAACTTCTATTCATCATCTTCATCACTCCTATCTTCTAATCTTCCTCCCTTAAAATCATCTTCATATCCTCTAAAATCTACATTCTTCTCGATGTATGCGGTTTGTTTTGTTTTGACAATATTTCTTTGTGAGAGAAACTCATACTCCATGATCTTTGTTGGATCAAAAGACAACTTTTTAAACATATTCAATAGTTCCAGTCCTTTGATGAAGTTGTACGAGTAGAGTTGATGACTTATAAGTCCATACTCATCAATGTTTAATTCCGCTATAGCTCCACACACGTAGCTACCCCACTTTTTATCATATTCTTCTATCACTAGATTAACAAAATTCTTCAGTGACATCTTTGGCCTAGTGAGCTTTATTTTCGTGTCGTGAGATAGGAGTTCCGTGTGTTGCCTTACATTCATAAATTTGGATGTAACCGCATAAAAAGATAAAAATTTTAACTTGGAAGAAGTTAACCGTACAAAAGATAATTTTATCTAATTGATCATACGGTTCTTTTCTAGTTTCTAGAACTGTTTTGAAATGCATGGTATGTTCATAAAAATTCTTGTTGATTATTAATATATTTCCACTATATTCCACAACAAGATAAAATTTTAAATCTCTAATAACAAAACCTAGTATTATAGCTCTTATCCAAGTTGAATGCATTGTTCAAATAATCATGTCTAAATTCGAATGCATATTTATCACGTTTCTTAATCCTATTTTGATGACAGTTATTTAGAAGGTGGATCTTAGATAAGGTTTTGAATTTATGCAACCTATCAAATAATTCATCAAAAGTAGATATCGAAGTTAGATACATCACCATGATTTTGTTGACTTGGGAACCTTTGTCTTTGTGCCTTGAATCCGTTTGAAAATGTTCTGGAATTTTGAATTCGAGTTGATGCTTAGTACCCATGATGTGTTACAATCTTCTTCTTCCTTTTCTAGCTCGAGGTTTCCTTGGTGAAGAAGTTGCTTGGTTTCTATTGGATCATGTAGCTTATTTCCTTGTCGGTTTTCTATCCTTTCAACCAAGGATTCAGAATCTGGCCATAGATCCACTTGGTTTTTCTTGAAAAGAACTCGATCAAGCTCCAGCCTTTTATTCCACAATCATAGAGCTTTTCCACCAAAGGTTCTTTCATTTGATTTCTAACACGTCTAAGGAAAAACATGTTCTTCACAAGACCATAGTTATCATTCTCGAGAGTTGATAGAAAACATACTCTTTCCCATTGACAAGGGTGGGGGTATATAGCATCTTCAACCTATTGATCAAGCCTAGCTTGTCATCTTGCCCGTGCAAATATTGTGCAAAAGGATGATGTGCAAATTTTGGGTTAAAGATAATTCGTGCAAAATCCGGGTCCAGCCTGGTTCCAGCCCTTGACCATGCCAGCCTGGTCCAGCCTGGTTCCAGCCCTTCCTTGACCAAATGGATAAGAAGGAAGACCAAGGACAAGCCCCAATGCACCTGGACGCTCTAGTGACTTGGTGCATGATCCGAACATTGCCAAGCTTCTCAAAGACTCTAGAAGACTCTCGAAGACTTCCTTAAACATTCCAGAGGCTCCCTTAGGTCGTACGATCTTGTACGGCCTTGTAAGGACTTGTACGGACACCCAAATCCAACCATCTTCGCTAAGCTCCCTTGATGATATGCTTGATTAATACTCCCCCTCAAACTTTAGCCGGAGTGTCGGAATGAAGGCTAAGTTTGGGAACCGGGACTAACTACCACCTCATTAAAAACCTTACCAAGGAAGTGTAGCATGGAAGTATCACTCCTTCTATGATCTTCTCTCTAACCTTGTGGCAGTCGATCTCAATGTGTTTGGTCCTCTCGTGAAATACTAGATTGGTTGCTATATGAATGGCTGCCTGATTGTCACAATGCATCGTGATAGGACTTGAAGTTTCTATGCCAAGATCTTTGAGAAGTGCTTTCAACCAAACTAATTCATTTGTCAGCTTCCTTATTGCTCTATATTCTGACTCCGCACTCGAGCATGACACAACCTTCTGCTTCTTAGACTTCCAGGTCACTAGATTGCCTCCAATGAAAGTACAGTAGCCAGTTGTGGACTTCCTATCCATAGTGTCTCCAACATAGTCTGCATCACAATATCCAACTATCTCAGTGTTGCCATTCTTCCCCATCTAGATTCCTTGGCCTGGTGATCCTTTGATGTATCTCAATATTCTTTCCACCATGTTTCAATGATGCACGGTTGGTTCCTTCATATGTTGGCTAACCTGATTCACAGCAAAACATAAGTCAGGCCGTGTAATAGTCAAGTAGATGAGCTTACCAACTAGGCGCCGATATTGTGCTGGGTCTTCAAATGACTTATCAAGCGGATCATCTTTCTCCCCTTTTCTCTTGACCTTGTAGCCATCTTCAAGTGGAGTCTTAGCTGGTTCGGATCCTAGCTTTCCTGTCTCATGTAATAAATCAAGAGAATATTTTCTTTGTGATAGAAATAGGCCTTCCGAGGATCGGCATATCTCTATCCCTAGGAAATACTTAAGCTCTCCTAAGTCCTTGATATCAAAAACAAACTTAAGGAAGGATTTGGTTTCTTGAATCCCAACTTGATCACTACCTAAGATGATCAAGTCATCCACATAAACCAATACCACAATAAGCCCACGGGAGCTCTGGTGAGTGAACAAGGTATGTCGGCTTCTAACCGGCTAAATCCTCGAGTAATAAGAGTGAAGCTTAGTTTATTATACCAGCCCCTCGGTGATTGCTTTAGACCATAAATTGCTTTTCTTAACCTTAAGACTTTTCCGGGGCTGATTGTGTGCTCTAATCCGGGTGGTGGAGTCATGTACACTTCTTCTTCCAATTCTCCTTGAAGAAAGGCGTTCTTCACGTCCATTTGTCATAGATCCCATGATAGATTTGTGGCTAAGGACAAGATGACCCTAACTGTGTGAAGCTTTGCCACTGGCGCAAAAGTATCGGTATAATCAGCTCCATATGTCTGGGTGAAACCTCTAGCTACCAATCTGGCTTTGTACCGCTCAATCTTCCCATTAGATTGATATTTCATTGTAAATACCCACTTGGAACTTACTGCCTTCTTTCCCTTTGGAAGCTCTATTTCATCCCAAGTATCATTCTTATCCATTGCTCCTATCTCAGCATCCACAACAGCTAACCATTCTTTGTATTCTTTTGCTTCTTCATAGGAGGTCGGAATTTGGTGTTGATCAATCTTTCTAAGGAATGCTTGGTGTTCTGATGGCAAGAGGGCAAGAGAACAGACCGCTTGGAGAGGATGAGCCACGACTTAGCTGTTGTAATAGACCCTTGTTTGTTTCCAATGATCTGGTCCATACTTCAGCCTTGTGCTTCTTATAAGCTGAGGAGCACTAATTTCTTCACTCGCATGGTCTTGACTAACCATTGGGTCCATTCCTCCAGTGGCTTCTTCTTCATGATGAGCTTGGTCTTGATTACCATTATCTAAGTTGTTTGCTTCCTCTTCATTGTTATTTTCAGAATTTGGTCCTCCTTGTGGTTGCTGCTCCGGTTGCTCTTGATGAGAGTCCCTTGGAGCAGGATTTCCCAGATGATTGAGTAAGAACTCTAAGCTGGCGACTCTATCAAAAGAAGAGCGGGCTAGGTCTTTAACACTATCTCAATTTTGCTTCTTGTCAAAGTATCCTTGATTTTCTATGAACTTCACGTCTCTTGAAACCAGGGTACACTTCCGGATGGGGTCATAACACTTATACCCCTTTTAAGTAGTAGAATAGCCTATGAATACACATCTTGTGCTTTTGGCTTCTAGTTTGTCCCTCTGAGTACCTGGGACAAATACAAAACACAAACACCCAAGAACTCGTAAGTGATTGATATAGGGTTTATTGTGATTTAAAACTTCAAAGGGAGAGACGTCCTTTAGGACTCTTGTTGGAATTCGGTTGATAAGATAGCAGGCTGTCATGACTGCATCTCCCCAGAAGTTCTTGGTAGGTTGGAATGGAACATCATGGCTCTAGCTACTTCCATGAGATGCCTATTCTTTCTTTCAGCTACACCATTTTGTTGAGGTGTGTATGGACAGCTTGTTTGGTGGATTATTCCATGCTTAGCTAAGTGTTCTTTGAATTTGTGGCTTGTATATTCCCCTCCATTATCCGTTCGAAGTACCTTAACATTTGTTTTGAATTGATTAGTAATGTAGTTCTGAAAATTAATGAAAGCGTCAAATACTCTATTTTAGATGGCATTAAGGTGATCCAAGTGTATTTCGACTTTTCATCAATAAATGTCATAAAGTACTTATTATTATCTCTTGATAAACATGCGGAAGTCCATAAATCCGAGTGGACCAAATCAAAACATTTTTCATATATGGTAGAGGACTTAGGAAATACACTTTTGCAATGTTTTCCTAAAATACAAAACTCACAAACCGAGTTATTAAATGAAATATTAGGCAATATTATTTCCAAGGCACGGGAGTGAGGATGTCCCAATCTAGCGTGCCATATTGCATTAGAACTACTAGCTAAGCATGAATTAAAACTTGATAAAGTTGGATTGCTTGAAGAATCTTCTAAGATGTATAAGTCTCCTTTGTGTTTCCTTCTCCAAGAACCCTTCCGATCTTAATATCCTGAAAATGAAAACTATTAGGCCCAAAGATAGCATAAGCATCAAGCTCAGTAGTAGCTCTCTTAACCGATACAAGATTCAAAGTGAAAGATGGCATGTAGAAAGCTTGAGATTCTTTGTCAAATAGTCTTAAACTTCCTATCCCTTTAACTGGTATTTTATCACCATTAGCAATTACTACATTCCCATTAGTAGATTTAATGTTACTAATCAAATTTGGATTACTAATCATGTGATGAGAAGCTCCGGAATCAATAACAAGAGAAGTGCTAGTTTTAGTAAGTTTTGTAGCAAAGTAGGTGATACCGGACTCCTTTAGTGCATCAATGGATCGAATGAGTGCCTCTAGGTCAGACTTATGCACCACGTCATTCGAGTATGCTACCATGGCCATCTCATCTCCTTTCTTTGAGTTTTTGGTTTGAGGTTATTTGGTTGCGGTTGAGGAGCTTGGCGCTTCTTGTGCTTGATGAGGTTGAAACTTCCTTGGTTGCCAATCTTTGGGCTTGAGATGAGGATGAAGGATCCAACAATCCTCCCTTGTATGACCATCTTTCTTGCAATGATCGCATGTTTTCCTATTCTTGCCTTTGTAGCCATGACTTGGTTGGTAATTGCCTTTATTAGCCATTGGGAGTTCTTGTTTTCCACTAAAGAAACCAAAGGACCCTTGTACCTTTTGAATTTGTGCACAAACTTCATCGAGGCTAGGGAGCTTCTCCGATCTCAAGATGTGCTTTATGAGGTCATTAAATGCCGGATTGAGTGTGAGAAGTAAACCAAATACCTTATCTTGTTCTCTCCTTTCTTCAATGATTGAAAAATCCTTAGTGCTTGGACGTAACATCTCTAATTTAGCCCAAAGAGATCTAAATTTCCCAAAGTGTTGAGTAAATTCTAGATCCTCTTGGTTGAGATTGTTGATTGCCCCTTTTACTTCAAAGACCCGGGTCAAGTTGGAGATGTTCCCGTAAACATTCTTTAATGTATCCCAAAGCTCCTTTGTCGTGTCACAATAGGAGTATGCCTCTAGGATTGATGTGTCTAGTGAGTTTTGAAGGAGACCCAACACCGTTTGGTCCTCTTGAAACCATTTGATTTCCTCCTCGGTCTTTGTCTCATTTTCTTCATCTTGTGTGTCTTCTTTTGGGTTTTGTGTGATCTCAATGTGTCTCCACAAACCTCTTCCACACAAAGCAGTCTTTGTTGTTCTTGCCCACAGCAAGTAATTGATCCCTTTTGAGTGTAACCGGAATGATCATGGTTTTTAGATTTTCCATTATCTTCTTGGTGTTTATGTTAAAATTTAGAGATTATAAATGAGAGATTTTGAGATAAATTAGAAGGAAAACCATAGTAGAACATTAGAGAAGAATTTCTTATTGACTTTGTGAATTACATAGCATATTTATAGGAGAATTACAAGGGAACCTAGGTTTAACTTTAATTTGAACCAGCCAATAGGAAAGTAGTCTTTGGAGCGCCCTTGACCATGCCAGCCTGGTCCAGCCTGGTTCCAGCCCTTCCTTGACTAAATGGATAAGAAGGAAGACCAAGGACAAGCCCCAATGCACCTGGACGCTCTAGTGACTTGGTGCATGATCCGAACGTTGCCAAGCTTCTCAAAGACTCTAGAAGACTCTCGAAGACTTCCTTAAACGTTCTGGAGGCTCCCTTAGGTCGTACGGTCTTGTACGGCCTTGTACAGACTTGTACGGACACCCAAATCCAACCATCTTCCCTAAGCTCCCTCTATGATATGCTTGATTAATACTCCCCCTCAAACTTAGCCACAGTGTCAGAATGAAGGCTAAGTTTGGGAGCCAGGACTACCACCTCATTAAAAACCTTACCAAGGAAAACCCAGTGGGACAAAACCTTGGTAAGAGAAAAAGAGTGTGGTCTTCCCGGAACAGGCAAGTATTATCAAGGATGAGTAAGGTCTACTAACCCAAGTTTGCTATGGATGTGGTTGTAAACTTTGAGGCTAGCAGCCTTGGTGAATATGTCAACCAACTGGTCTTCACTCTTGGTGTAGCATGGAAGTATCACTCCTTCTATGATCTTCTCTCTAACCTTGTGGCAGTCGATCTCAATGTGCTTGGTCCTCTCGTGAAATACTGGATTGGTTGCTATATTTATAGGAGAATTATAAGGGAACCTAGGTTTAACTTTAATTTGAACCACCCAATATGAGAGTAGTCTTTGGAGCGCCCTTGACCATACCAACCTGGTCCAGCATTGTTCCAGCCCTTCCTTGACCAAATAGATAAGAAGGAAGACCAAGGACAATGCACCTGGACGCTCTAGTGACTTGGTGCATGATCTGAACGTTGCCAAGCTTCTCGAAGACTCTTGAAGACTTCCTTAAACGTTTCGGAGGCTCCCTTAGGTTGTACGGTCTTGTACGGATCCGTACGGACTTGTACGGACACCTAAATCCAACCATCTCCCCTAAGCTCCCTTGATGATATGCTTGATTAATAGAACCATGATTAAAATTGCTTGATTCTTATGGATTGAAACTTATTTAATCATGTTGTATCCGGGTTTTAAAGGTAGGGAACCTTGGTAAAACTTTTCTCTTATGAGTTTAAGTATAAAACCTTAATGAATCCTAATCCTTGTTTTATGGGAAGAGAACTTTGGTAAAGCTATGTTTCCATAAGCATAAGCATAAAGCCATGTTAAATCCAAGTCCCATTTTTCTTTAAAGAGAAGAGAACCTTGGTAAAGCTATGTTATTATGAGCATAAGCACAAAGCCTTGATAAATCCAAATCTCTTTGTTTTCAAATTACCAAAGAAAGAGAACCTCGTTGAATCCAAAAGCAAGAGAACCTTGATGAATCCAAATCCTTTGGTAGAAAATCTTGGACTACTTTCAAACATTTTTGAGTCCTACGTTTTTTTTTCTCTTCAATTTTTCTTAAAAATTCTTATGTACTTGTTTGTTTGGGAAGAGTATTTTAAGGAATCCTTGTTTGTTCTATTTAAGAAAAAGGGGGTAGTGAACCTTGTTGAATCCGAAGCTAGGGAATCGAGATGGATCCAAATCCAAAGTTGGATGAGAGCCTCGTTGAAACTCGAATGCTGGAGAACCTTGAGTGAATCCAAACCCTTAGAAACCAAAAGAAATGAACCATGGCCTATTTTCCTCATTGGAGTTAAAATTGAGAAGGCATGATGAATTCAAATTCTTTTGTGTTAAAAGAGGTGAACCATGACCTGATTTACTCATTGAAGTTAAAATCGAGAAGGCATGATGAATCCGAACTCTTTTGGGATTAAAGAAGTGAACCATGACCTGATTTACTCATAGTAGTTAAATCGAGAAGGCATGATGAATCTAAAACCTTGGACCTCTAGTAATTACTAAGTCCTTGGTGAATTTACAAAAATAAAAAGGATGAATCTTAGTCAGTTTTCTTTCTTATGAATGAAAAACAATTAATAACATTGCTTCATCCGGTTTTGTTTTCTCAAAAGGATAAGCTTTGGTTTGAAGTTTTCCATTCTTGTTAAAACAAGTGGATAATTCCAAAGACCATTGCTAGAATCCGATCTCTCAAATGAGAGTAAAAGTCCTTTGTGGTGAAGAGCCATGAAGAGAAAAATCCCAACCACTAGCCTTTTATTTTCTTAGGAATGGAAGAATGTGAGTGGTGGAAGAAGAGGTCGAATCTCAAGAAGATCGACTGATCAAAACAATAATTCAACAACGAGTTACTATCCTAACTGGTTTAGCATAAATGACTACTTTCTAAACACTCATCTTTTCCAATATACTTAGTGTACAAAATAATTTTTAATCTTGTTTCTTTAGTTTCTCTTATTTGCAATCTATCTTTCATCTAAACTTCCTTATCCCTCACGTTGAGTACTTTAAAATTTTAATCTCATGATGAAGGTTTAGAGGAGAAAAGCGTGAATATTCTAACAGGGAAGAAGTATTAGATGATGAAGAGGTCAAATGAAGATTAAATGAAGTAAAGAAGTATGATTGGTGACACAAGGAAGCTGTGGGAGTTAGTGTTCATTTGGCACTGGTTTGAAGTGTTACTCTTTTACGTTTTTCAAGCTTGCCTTTCGGGGCCCCCCAACCAAGCTTGAGGGGGAGAAAGAACTGAAAAAGAAGGCGAATGATGCCAAAGAAGAAGAAAAGAAGAAGGAAAAGAGAAATAATGTCAAAGAAGGCAAGGATGATTAATGGTAACTTGCAAGACATGCAAAGTGTAAAGACATGCAAAGTGCCAAAACAATCAAGAAATGAGGAAAGGAAGAACATCAAACTCCAAAGAGATAATGTTGTATCTATCCTTTCTAAATTTCAAATTATTCTTTGTGGTCAAATTCTCTTGATTATATCTTGTAAAGAATTTGATACACTATTTATGTGTATTGCAAGAATCTTGAAGCATACCAAGCCAAGTTAAGACTAGATTGCACCGCAATGGAAGATGTTGAAGGTTCGTGCTCACTCGTGGACGAGTTGATAGAGGGACCACACTGTTGGAAGCAAGTTGTAGATTCGTGTTTATTCGTAGACGAGTTGATAGAGCGACCGCATCATAGGAGACAAATTGTCCCACTAAAAAACACAGGCCACTTGACTAGAAAGACTGGGTCACTTGCAAAGACAAGCTTGCAAAGACAAGCTTGCAAAGACAAGGAGAACGGTTGAGACAAAGCAAGGAGGCATGCGAGTTGGACACGAAGCTAAGGCATCTCCATCACCATGAAGAGAACCAAGCTGTATGGATCATACTCACCTTAAGGCTGGTTTATCTTTTAGAAGTGATGAGAATAAGGAGATAAAATCAAAGCATATACAAGTGGTGCTACTCAACCCAACAAATCAACAAAGAGCCAATAAAAGTTGAATAATGCACAAGAAAAAAAAACTTGTAGCAAAACCATCAAGACCTCACTTAGTGAAAACAACAAAGAGGAAGAAACCACCATCTAAAGTGATTAGGTTGTTTCTATCCTCTCCCTCCATTTAAATTCTCTATGCAAAGTGTGATAATTTCTACCATTAAAATTAGAGTAAATTAATATACTTTGTTTGTCAATTTTTCTTGCAAGGAGCATTGTACATAAAGGACTTCAAACCCAAAAGATCGTCTTTCCTTATTCTCAAGTCATTCCTGAGGGGGAGCATTCGAAGCATTAATCAAGATTTGGAATCCACAAATGGTGAACACAAGAAGGATGACCGAGAGCTAAGACTTAAGTGTTGAATTTGCAGAATAGAAGATTAGAGAGTTTGAGAGTGCTTGAAAGAGAAACAATAGAATGAGAGATAAAGAGAAGTTTCCATTAGAATTGAGTGAGTGTTACAAAGGGTGTACAACATGTATATATAGAGGAGAGCCACGAAATTAGGAGGTGAAAAAGGGTTTCACAACATTCAATTTCCCTCCAATCTCTTATTTGAAATTCAAACACATCTCCTTCCTTTTCACACTTCCCGAGACACCCACTTGTGCACCCAAAGTCTTCACCCTTCTAGAAGACTTCTTAATGGGCTTGCATATGTTGAATAAGGCCTCTTCTCTTCTTTGGGTCTTAAGCTAATGTGTTCTCTCATTATTCAACACTCCCCCTCAAGCTTAACCGTAGAGAAATCAAAGGTTAAGTTTGGAACCATGATGACCCACCTCATTAAAAACCTTAGTATGGAAAACCTCATGGGACAAAACCATACTAAGGGAAAAAGAGTGTGGACTCCATGGCTAAGGAAATCACGGCCGAGACATATCTATGAGTCCAAGCTTTGAATGGATGAACTCACACACTTTTAAACTCGCTGCCTTGGTAAAAATGTCTGCCAATTGTTCTGAACTCCTTGTAAAGCATGGAAGAATGACCCTTTTCTCCACCATCTCTCGCACCTTGTGACAATCCACTTCAATATGCTTTGTCCTCTCATGGAACACTGAGTTGGACGCAATGTGAATAGCAGCTTGGTTGTCACAATGCATTGTGATTGGATCTGCCGATTCAATGCCCAAATCCTTGAGAAGAGCTTTCAGCCATGTTAACTCATTTGTGAGCTTCCTCATTGCTCTATACTCAGCTTCAGCACTTGAACATGACACAACCTTTTGTTTCTTGCTCTTCCAAGTGACCAGGTTACCTCCAATGAATGTGCAATACCCAGTGGTGGATCTTCTATCCGTTTTGTCTCCAGCCCAGTCAGCATCACAATAACCCACAATTTCTGTGCTTTTGTTGCAACCCATCCAAATGCCTTGACCTGGAGCTCCTTTGAGATATTTGAGGATCCGATCCACCATGTTCCAATGATGCACTTTTGGAGCTTGCATATGTTGGCTCACCTGGTTCACAGCAAAACACAAATCAGGACGAGTTATGGTAAGATAAATCAACTTACCAACCATTCTCCGATATTGCTTGACATCTTCAAAAGGTTTATCTTCAAGCTCCCCCTCTCGTATGACTTTGTATCCTTCTTCTAAGGGAGTTTTTGCTGGTTTGGCTCCTAGCTTTCCTGCCCCAGCCAATAGATCAAGAGTGTACTTCCTTTGGGATAAGAAGAGTCCTTCATTGGACCTATAGACTTCAATCCCTAGAAAATATTTCAACTCTCCAAGATCTTTAATATCAAATACAGATTTTAAATATGCTTTTGTATCTTTAATACCTACCTTGTCATTCCCAGAGATGATAATATCATCCACATAAATGAGAATGACTACAATACCTTCTTGGCTTTGCAAGGTGAAAAGTGTATGATCTGCCTCGGACTTCTTGAAGCCTTTACTCTTGAGTGTTGTACTTAACTTGTGGTACCATGCTCGAGGAGATTGCTTCAGTCCATAGATTGCTTTCTTGAGTCTCAACACCTTTCCTGGTGCAATTGAGTCCTCCAAGCCTGGTGGTGGAGTCATGTAGACTTCATCCTCTAGTTCCCCTTGCAAGAATGCATTCTTGACGTCCATCTGCCAAAGATCCCATTTCAAGTTAGTAGCTAAGGATAAAATAACTCTTACCGTATGAAGTTTTGCCACAGGTGCAAATGTGTCAAGGTAGTCCTCTCCATAGGTTTGAGTGAATCCTCTAGCCACCAGCCTAGCCTTGTAACGCTCTATTTCTCCATCACTTCTATACTTGATAGTGAAGATCCATCTAGAGCTTACGGCCTTCTTCCCTTTTGGTAGTTCAGCTTCATCCCAAGTGTGGTTGATTTCCATAGCTTTCTTTTCTTCACCAATAGCATCTCTCCATACTTTAAGCTCCTTGGCTTCTTCATAGGTTGTTGGAATCTCAGCTTCATCTAACTTGCCCATGTAGGCTTGATGTTCCAATGGGAAATGAGCTAGAGTGCAAACAGCTTGAATGGGATGAGCAACTGCCTTGTTGTTGTAGTACACTCGGGTTTGCTTCCAATGTTCTGGTCCAAACATTTGTCTTGTACTTCTCCTTAAACCCCCTTCTTGATATTGAACTTGAGGTTCTGGCCCTTCAAAGTCAGAATCTGAGGTTTGAGCTTCTTCTTGACTTTCCGGACTCTCTTCACTTTGATCATGAACCGCTTCATTGCGAACTTCTGATTCATTTTGATCATAAATTGTTGAGTCTTGTTGAGCCACTACTGGATCCTCTTGTTTATTGCCTCCCTCAGGATCAAAGGGTATAGTTTCTTCATTTGATTGAGATGTGCTTGTACTAGCTTCTGGCTGATGTAATCCAAGGTTCTCCAAGATTTTTCTCAAATTGCTAGCTCGGTCTGATGATGAGGATGATAGATTCTCCAATTCTTTCCAGTTCTTCTCATCATAGAACCCTTTCGTTTCAACAAACTTCACGTCCCTTGAGACTAGAATCTTCCTTGTTTCCGGAACAAAGCATTTGTAACCTTTTTGTGTTGTGGAGTATCCAATGAACATGCTCTTCACACTTTTAGCTTCCAACTTGTTTCTTTGTTCTCCTGGGATTAATACAAAACAAACACACCCAAACACACGTAAGTGGTTAATGGCGGGTTTAGAGTTGTTTAATACCTCAAATGGAGAGTGATCATCCAAAATTTTTGTTGGCATTCGGTTGATCAAATAGCATGCTGAAACCACAGCATCTCCCCAAAATCTCTTGGGAACACTTGTGTGGAACATCATAGACCGGGCCACTTCCATTAAGTGCCTATTCTTTCTTTCAGCAACTCCATTTTGCTGAGGAGTGTATGGGCAGCTGGTTTGATGGACTATCCCATGGTTTGCTAAGTGTTGTTTGAAGGCATGGCTTGTGTACTCTCCACCATTATCTGATCTAAAAATTTTAATCTTGGCATTATAATGGTTAGTCACATATGCTTGAAAATTTCTAAATGCTTCTAGAACTCTATCTTTGGATGGAAGAAGTGTTAGCCATGTATATTTTGATTTTTCATCTATAAAGGTGACAAAGTATTTATGATGTTCTCTAGATTCACATGGTGAGGTCCAAACATCAGAATGAATTAAATCAAAACACTTTTCATAGATAGTTGGAGACTTGGAAAACACAGATTTACAATGTTTGCCAAGTATACAAGCTTCACATTCATCATTTTTGAAAGAAATCCTAGGCAACAATAGTTCTAATGCTCTAGAGTGCGGATGACCTAGCCTTGCATGCCAAATTGAACTACTAACATTAGAAACATTCAGACTAAAACTACAAAATAAATTGGAGTCCGGCTTGTTATTTTCAAGAACATACAGCTCCTCCTTTGCTACTCCTTTTCCGAGTAGTTTCATGGTCTCAATATCCTGAAAGTGTACATCATTAGGACCAAATATAGCATAACAATTCAAATCAGATGTAACTTTCTTTACGGATAACAAATTTGAAGTAAACTTAGGCATGTAGAAAGCATTTGAATCTTTTCCAAATAACCTAAGATTTCCTACTCCATCAATTGGAATACTATCTCCATTTGCTATAATGACATTACCTACAGCCGGTTTTATGTTATTCATTAGATGTGCATCACTTATCATATGATGTGATGCACCAGAATCTACAATCAAAGGCTTTGAAATGTTTTGAGCATGAAGAGAGTTTCTAGAAACCATACCAGACCTACCGGCCTCTTTCAAGGCTTTGATCAGAGCTTCCAAATCTGATTTCCTCACAAATTCAGATTCTTGTTGATATGGCACCAAAGCTCTTATTTCTCCTTCTTCAGCCCTCTTGGATGTCCCAGCCTGATTCCCAGCCACTTCTTGGGAGACATTAGCTCTTGGTTCCTTCCACCAGCTTGGTTTTAGATGAGGATGGAGCTTCCAGCATTTTTCCTTTGTGTGCCCCTCTTTCTTGCAATGCTCACAAATTGCATTTGATCCCACTTTCTTGTTCTGGTTTGATCCCAACGGTTTGTAAAATCCTTTGTTGGCGTCTCCCAGCTCTACTTTGTTAGCCATAACCAGCTCACCCTTTCCCCCAAATAGACCATGAGATCCTTGCTCCTTTTGTATCTTAGAGCACACTTCATCTAGGCTGGGGAGATTGTCTGCCCTAAGGAGGTGCTTAATGAGATCCTTGTAAGTTGGATTTAAGGTCAATAGCAGACCAAAGACCTTGTCTTGTTCGCGCCTCTCATTTAACACCAAAGGATCAATCGTGCTTGGCCTTAACATTTCTATTTCAGCCCACAATGATCTGAATTTGCCAAAGTGCTTTGTAAACTCCAAATCTTCTTGGCTTAGATCATTGATAGCCTTCTTGACTTCATAGATTCTGCTCAAGTTTGAAGTATTCCCATACACGGTTTGAAGAGTATCCCACAATTCCTTTGCATTTTCACAGTAGGAGTAGGCTTCAAGGATGGATGCTTCAAGAGAGTTCTGGATGATTCTGAGCACCATTTGGTCCTCTTGGAACCACTTATCTTCATAATTACCGATGGCTTCTTCTCCATCTTTTGGATCTTGGCCTTTCAAGACATGGCTCCAAAGCCCACGACCACATAGGGCTGTTCTTATCATTCTTGACCACAGCAAATAGTTGACACCCTTCAAGATGACTGAAATAACAATTGGTTTAGAATTTTCCATGGTGTTTCAAGATTTATTCACCGGATAATTTTATTAACCAGAGGATTAAGAGATTTTCTCAAGAAAATATTAGAGAAGCTTCAAGAAATACACTTTTCCAGCCTTTTCACAACTCAAGAGTCAATGACTTTGAGGACTAAGTCTCAGAGTGAAAAAGGATTGACAAAGAGTATTCCAAGAATTTTAAAGTGAAACAGAAAATTTTAGAGAACCTTCAAGAAATACACTTTTTCAGCCTTTTCACAACTCAAGAGTCAATGACTTTGAGGACTAAGTCTCAGAGTGAAAAAGGATTGACAAAGAGTATTCCCAGAATTTTAAAGGAAAAGATTTGAAAATGGGATAACTAGAGCTTGATTTAGTTAAGAACCTTGCTCTGATACCATGTTGAATTTGCGGAATAGAAGATTAGAGAGTTTGAGAGTGCTTGAAAGAGAAACAATAGAATGAGAGATAAAGAGAAGTTTCCATTAGAATTGAGTGAGTGTTACAAAGGGTGTACAACATGTATATATAGAGGAGAGCCACAAAATTAGGAGGTGAAAAAGGGTTTCACAACATTCAATTTCCCTCCAATCTCTTATTTGAAATTCAAACACATCTCCTTCCTTTTCACACTTCCCGAGACACCCACTTGTGCACCCAAAGTCTTCACCCTTCTAGAAGACTTCTTAATGGGCTTGCATATGTTGAATAAGGCCTCTTCTCTTCTTTGGGTCTTAAGCTAATGTGTTCTCTCATTATTCAACATTAAGCATGGTGAACTCAAGAAGAAGACCGAAGTGACTACCAAAGAATGAAATCAACAAATCCTTGCAAGACTACAACAAGTGAAGATTAAGTGGCTTCAGTCTTCACAAAGATTACAAGACCTTTTCATGCCCTTGGTCAAAGGTCCCCTAGATCCGTGAAGACCATACTCTTTTTCCCTTATAAGGTTTTGTCCCAAAGAGTTTTCCTTATAAGGTTTTTAATGAGGTGGTGTAAGAATTAGAGAGATTATGCGGAATATAAGAGATTAAACATGAGAGAATAATGTAAATGACATGGAGAATATGCAAGTATGAACTAAGAGAATAAGCATGTAAATGAGACTAAGGAGAATAAAATGAGAGAGATTTCGTGGAGAATGAGAGAATAGGACCCCAAAGGGTCTAACATTTCATTGATAATGAGGCATTACATTTATAGAGAAAAATCTAGGGTTTTCTCTAAGTAAATTCAAAATGCAACAACCAATAGAAATGCTTTAATTCAAACTAGCCAATAAGGGCTTAGTCTTGGAGGCTCCTTTTGACCATGTGGATAAGATTGCCAGCCTTGCTCCAGCCCTCCTTGCTTTGACCAGTTGGATAAGGTTGCATTGGGACACTCCTTTGGCTAGATTCATTGCCAGCTATCCATGTCCTTTTGCACCCGAGTTTTGCACGATCCCCAAATCCTGAAAATACTTTATCCCGAGTTTTGCACATTCTTGTTTCTTCATTTTAGGATGTTTGGAGACATTTTGGGGAATCCCGGATTTTGCACGGTCCGTACAATTCGTACAGTCCATACAAGTCCGTACAAAATCCGTACGGTCGGGATGGTTTGGTCTTGCAAGGCCTGGCTGGTCTTCTTGATCAATACTCCCCCTCAAACTTAGCCATAGTGAACTTGAGAATGGAGGCTAAGTTTGGAGTGACCCGTGAGTGCCACCTCATTAAAAACCTTATAAGGAAAGCCCTTTGGGACAAAACCTTATAAGGGAAAAAGAGTATGGCCTTCACGGATCTAGGGGACCTTTGACCAAGGACATGAAAAGGTCTTGTAACCTTTGTGAAGAATGTCGCACTTAATCTTCACTTGTTGTAGTCTTGCAAGGATTTGTTGATTTCATTATTTGGTAATCACTTCAGTCTTCCTCTTGGGTTCACCACGCTTGAGTCTTAGCTCTCGGGTCATCCTTCTTGGGTTCACCATTTGTGGATTCCAAATCTTGATCAATGCTTTGAATGCTCCCCCTCACGATCGGCTTGAGAATAAGGAAAGACGATCTTTTGGGTTTGAAGTCCTTTAGGTGGCACTCACGGGTCACTCCAAACTTAGCCTCCAAGTTCACTATGGCTAAATTTGAGGGGGAGTATTGATCAAAAAGACCAGCCAGGCCTTGCAAGACCAAACCAACCCGACCGTACGGATTTTGTACGGACTTTTACGGATTGTACGGACCATGCAAAATCCAGGATTCCCCAAAATGTCTCCAAACGTCCTAAAATGAAGAAATAAGAATGTGCAAAACTCGGGATAAAGTATTTTCAGGATTTGGATCGTGCAAAACTCGGGTGCAAAAGGACATGGATATAGCTGGCAATGAATCTAGCCAAAGGAGTATTCTAATGCAACCTTATCCAACCGGTCAAAGCAAGGAGGGGTGGAGCAAGGTTGGCAATCTTATCCACATGGTCAAAAAGAGCTTCCAAGACTAAGCCCTTATTGGCTAGTTTGAATTAAAGCATTCCTATTGGTTGTTGCATTTTATCTTTACTTAGAGAATATTAATCAAGCATATCATCAAGGGAGCTTAGGGAAGATGGTTGGATTTGGGTGTCTGTACAAGTCCGTACGGATCCGTACAAGTCCATACAAGTCCGTACGGATCTGTACAAGACCGTACGACCTAAGGGAGCCTCCGGAACGTTTAAGGAAGTCTCCGAGAGTCTTCTAGAGTCTTCGAAAAGTTTGGCAACGTTTGGATCATGCACCAAGTCACTAGAGCTTCCAGGTGCATTGGGGCTTGTCCTTGGTCTTCCTTCTTATCCATTTGGTCAAGGAAGGGCTGGAACCAGGCTGGACCAGGCTGGCATGGTCAAGGGCGCTCCAAAGACTACTCTCCTATTGGCTGGTTCAAAACAAAGTTAAACCTAGGTTCCCCTTGTAATTCTCCTATAAATATGCTATGTAATTCATAAAGATCAATAAGAAATTCTTCTCTAATGTTCTACTATGGTTTTCTTTCTAGTTTATCTCAAAATCTCTCATTTATAATCTCTAAAATCTAACATGGTATCAGAGCATTGATCTTGCTCCTATCTATTCCGCTTTATTCTTAGTTATTCTCCATCATTCTCCATCATTTCTCCAAGCTGTTCTTCTTTATTTTTTCCTTTCTCACGCTGCTAGCTTTATTTCTCTTTGAGAGAAATTCCTCAAGTCAATTGGTGCTGAGTTGAGAAAGTTGCTAGCTTATTGATTTTCACTTCTTTTTCTTCCTTTCACGGTGCTAGCTTCATTTCTCTCTAAGAGAAATTCCTCAAATCCATTGGTGCTGAGTTGAGAAAGTTGCTAGCTTTGTGATTTTCACTTCTTTTTCTTCCTTTCACGGTGCTAGCTTCATTTCTCTCTGAGAGAAATTCCTCAAATCCATTGGTGTTGAGTTGAGAAAGTTGCTAGCTTTGTGAATAAACACCAAGAATATCATGGAAAATCTAAAAACCATGATCATTCCGGTTACACTAAAAGGGATTAATTACTTGTTCTGGGCAAGAACAACAAAGACTGCTTTGTGTGGAAAAGGTTTGTGGAGACACATTGAGATCACACAAAACCCAAAAGAAGACACATAAGATGAAGAAAATGAGACCAAGACCGAGGAGGAAATCAAATGGTTTCAAGAGGACCAAACGGTGTTGGGTCTCCTTCAAAACTCACTAGACACATCAATCCTAGAGGCATACTCCTATTGTGACACAACAAAGGAGCTTTGGGATACATTAAAGAATTTTTATGAAAACGTCTCCAACTTGACCCGGGTCTTTGAAGTAAAAATGGCAATCAACAATCTCAACCAAGAGGATCTAGAATTTACTCAACACTTTGGGAATTTAGATCTCTTTGGGCTGAATTAGAGATGTTACGTCCAAGCACTAAGGATTATTCAATCATTGAAGAAAGGAGAGAACAAGATAAGGTCTTCGGTTTACTTCTCACACTCAATCCGGCATTTAATGACCTCATAAAGCACATCTTGAGATCAAAGAAGCTCCTTAGCCTCGATGAAGTTTGTGCACAAATTCAAAAGGAACAAGGGTCCTTTGGTCTCTTTAGTGGAAAACAAGAACTCCCAACGGCTAATAAAGGCAATTTACCAACCAAGTCATGGCTACAAAGGCAAGAATAGGAAAACATGCGATCATTACAAGAAAGATGGTCATACAAGGGAGGATTGCTGGATCCTTCATCCACATCTCAAACCCAAAGATTGGCAACCAGGGGAGTTCAAACCAAGGAAGTTTCAAGCTCATCATGTAAGAATTAGAGAGATTATGCGGAATATAAGAGATTAAACATGAGAGAATAATGTAAATGACATGGAAAATATGCAAGTATGAACTAAGAGAATAAGAATGTAAATGAGACTAAGGAGAATAAAAAGAGAGAGATTTCGTGGAGAATGAGAGAATGGAACCCCAAAAGGTCTAACATTTCATTGATAATGAGGCATTAAATTTATAGAGAAAAATCTAAGGTTTTCTCTAAGTAAATTCAAAATGCAACAACCAATAGGAATGCTTTAGTTCAAACTAGCCAATAAGGGCATAGTCTTGGAGGCTCCTTTTGACCATGTGGATAAGATTGCCAGCCTAGCTCCAGCCCTCATTGCTTCGACCGGTTGGATAAGGTTGCATTGGGACACTCCTTTGGCTAGATTCATTGCAAGCTATCCATGTCCTTTTGCACCCGAGTTTTGCACGATCCCCAAATCCTGAAAATACTTTATCCCGAGTTTTGAACATTTTTGTTTCTTCATTTTAGGATGTTTGGAGACATTTTGGGGAATCCCGGATTTTGCACGGTCCGTACAATCCGTACAAAATCTGTACGGTCGGGATGGTTTGGTCTTGCAAGGCCTGGCTGGTCTTCCTGATCAATACTCTCCCTCAAACTTAGCCATAGTGAACTTGAGAATGGAGGCTAAGTTTGAAGTGACCCGTGAGTGCCACCTCATTAAAAACCTTATAAGGAAAACCCTTTGGGACAAAACCTTATAAGGGAAAAAGAGTATGGCCTTCACGGATCTAGGAGACCTTTAACCAAGGGCATGAAAAGTTCTTGTAACCTTTGTGAAGAATGTCGCCACTTAATCTTTACTTGTTGTAGTCTTGCAAGGATTTGTTGATTTCATTCTTTGGTAATCACTTCGGTCTTCCTCTTGGGTTCACCACGCTTGAGTCTTAGCTCTCGGGTCATCCTTTATGGGTTCACCATTTTTGGATTCCAAATCTTGATCAATGCTTTGAATGCTTCCCCTCACGATCGGCTTGAGAATAAGGAAATACGATCTTTTGGGTTTGAAGTCTTTTATGCACATTGCTCCTTGCAAGAAAAATTGACAAAGTGTATCAATTTACTCCAATTTTAATGGTAGAAATGATCACACTTTTCATAGAGAATTGAAATAGAGGGAGAGGATAGAAACAACCTAATTCCTTTGGATGGTGGTTTCTTCCTCTTTGTTGATTTATTGGGTTGGAGAGGACCACTTGTATATACTCTGATTTTATCTCCTTATTCTCCTCACTTCCGAAAGATAAACCAGCCTTAAGGTGAGTATGATCCATACAACTTGGTTTTCTTCATGGTGATGGAGATGCCTTAGCTTCGTTTCCAACTCGCATGCCTCCTTGCTTTGTCTCAACCGTTTTCCTTGTCTTTGCGAGCTTGTCTTTGCAAGTGACCTGGTTTTGATCTCTAGTAAAGTGGCCCATCTTCTAGTGGGACAATTTGTCTCCTATGATGCGGTCCTTCTATCAACTCGTCCACGAGTGAGCACGAACCTACAACTTGTTTCCAATGGTGTGGCCCCTTTATCAACTAGTCCACGAGTGAGCACGAACCTTCAACATCTTTTAGTGCGGTGCGGTCTAGTCTCAACTCGGCTTGGTTTGCTTGAAGATTCTTACCTTCTTTGACATCATTTTTCTTTTCCTTCTTCTTTGGCATCCTTTGCCTTCTTTTCGGTTCTTTCTCCCCCTCAAGCTTGGTTGGAGGGATTCCGAAAGGCAAGTTTAAAAAACATAAAAGATGAACACTTCAACCGGTACCAAATGAACACTAAGTCCCACAGCTTCCTTGTGTCACCAATCATAATTCTTTACTTCATTTAGTCTTCATTTGACCTCTTCATAATCTAATACTTCCCCTTTAGAATATTCACGCTTTCCTCCTCTAAACCTTCATCATGAGATTTAAAATTTTAAAGTACTCAACGTGAGGGATAAGGAAGTTTAGATGAAAGATAGATTGCAAATAAGAGAAACTAAAGAAACAAGATTAAACAATAATTGGTACACTAAGTATATTGAAAAAGATTAGTGTTTAGAGAGTAGCCCTTTATGCTAAACTGGTTAGGATAGTGACTCGTTGTTGAACCATTGTTTTGATTGGTCGATCTTCTTGAGATTCGACCTCTTCTTCCACCACTCACATTCTTCCATTCCTAAGAAAACAAAGGTTAGTGGTTGGGATTTTTCTTTTCATGGCTCTTCACCACAAAGGACTTTTCCTCTCATTTGAGAGATCGGATTCTAGCAATGGTCTTTGGAATTATCCACTTCTTTTAACAAGAATGGAAAACTTCAAACCAAAGCCTATCCTTTTAAGAAAACAAAACCGGATGAATCAATGTCATTAATTGTTTTTCATTCATAAGAAAGAAAACTGACTAAGGTTCATCCCTTTTATTTTTTTGAAAATTTTCCAAGGACTTATGAATTAGTAGAGGTCCAAGGTTTTTGAAAACTTGGATTTAAAAAACTTGGATTCATCATGCCTTCTCGATTTAACTCCAATGAGTAAATCAGGCCATGGTTCACTTCTTTAATCCCAAAAGAGTTAGGATTCATCATGCCTTCCTTATTTTAACTCCAATGAGCAAAATAGGTCATGGTTCACTTCTTTTGGTTTCTAAGGGTTTGAATTCACTCAAGGTTCTCCAGCATTCGAGTTTCAACGAGGCTCTCATTCAACTTTGGATTTGGTTCCATCTCGGTTCCCTAGCTTCGGATTCAACAAGGTTCACTACCCCCTTTCTTTTTCCTTAAATAGAACAACCAAGGATTCCTTAAAACACTCTTCCCAAACAAACAAGTACATAAGATATTGGAATCCAATAAGAATTTTTTAAGAAAAATTGAAAAAATAACCTAGGACTCAAAAATGTTTGAAAGTAGTCCAAGATTTTCTACCAAAGGATTTGGATTCATCAAGGTTCTCTAGCTTTTGGATTCAACGAGGTTCTCTTCCTTTGGTAATTTGAAAACAAAGAGATTTGGATTCATCAAGGCTTTGTGCTTATGCTCATAATAACATAGCTTTACCAAAGTTCTCTTCTCTTTTCAAGACGAGACTTGGATTCAACATGGCTTTATGCTTATGCTCATGGGGGCATAGCTTTACCAAAGTTCTCTTCCCTTAAAAATGAGACTTGGATTCAATATGGTTTTATGCTTATGCTTATGGAACATAGCTTTACCAAAGTTCTCTTCCCATAAAACAATGGGAATTGGATTCAACATGGCTTTATGCTTATGCTTATGGAAACATAGCTTTACCAAAGTTCTCTTCCCATAAAACAAGGATTAGGATTCATCAAGGTTTTATACTTAAACTCATAAGAGCAAAGTTTTACCAAAGTTCTCTACCTTTAAAACCTAGGTACAACATGATTAAATATGCTTCAATCCATAAGAATCAAGTAATTTTAATCATGGTTCACTAATTGAAATTGCTTCAAACCACTCAAAAAAAAATCAAAAACATAAAATACAATGGAGTTACGTATTTTGTCATTCCATAAGAAAGAAATATACAATCCAAGGTTTTAACTTTGTAAAAATTGTGGTTTGAGCTTTAAAATCAAGAAATGACTTGGAGATGAAAATGGGACTTAAAAATGAATAGATTATAGAATGAGGCACCAGCAAATCATGGTTCTAAGTGTATTCATTTCCAAAAAAAAATGGAAGCACTAGACGAATCCATGAATAAGCAATTAAGGCAGCCTTTAATTCAAACTGCAACAACCAATAGGAATGCTTTAATTCAAACTAACCAATAAGGGCATGTCTTGGAGGCTCCTTTTTGTAGATTTTAGAGGATATGAAGATGATTTTAAGGGAGGAAGATTAGAAGATAGGAGTGATGAAGATGATGAATAGAAGTTTATAATTTCGTGTGTCTTGTTTCCTTACAATCCCATACACATATATGCACGATTTACATGAATTATTGAGTGAAAAATATCTCACCAACACCTCTACACAAGTATAGGCGAGCCATGCTTCTCCCAACTGCTCCCACCTACTCCTCTTTGCAACTTGCTCCACTTGTGCTTGTAGATTTTAGAGGATATGAAGGTGATTCTAAGGGAGAAAGATTAGAAGATAGGAGTGATGAAGATGATGAATAGAAGTTTATAATTTCGTGTGTTATTTCTTCTTACAATCTAACTCACATATATGCACGCTTTACAAGTATTATAGAGAGAAAAATATCTCACCAACACCTCTACACAACTATAGGCGAGCCATACTTCTCCCAACTGCTCCTACCTACTCCTCTTTGCAACTTGCTCCACTTGTGCTGAAAGAGAAAAATACTTGTCTGCTTCTAACAACTCTAGTTCCTTCTCTACTTCTTGTCTGGTCTCGTTTAGTTGATCTTAACTACTCATTGGCACTTTATTTCATGTTCACACACCTTCACATCCATATTCTCAACAGTGCTGAGTGAGAAAAAACTGGTCTGCTTCTAACCAATTCAGTTCCTTCTCCACTTCTTGTTTGGTCTCATTTTAGTTGATCTTAGCTACTCATTGGTGCTTTATTTCATGTGCAATGCATGGTATACCTTCTCCTTTTACTCCTGAGCTTTCACCATATTCCAACACACTTGCTATACATGCTAACTCTTTCCCTTTGATATTGTCCCCTCTCCTTTCACGTGCACAGACCTTCACATCCATATTCTCAACACTCCCCCTCAAGATAGGCTGGTAGGGGTCCATTAAGCCGATCTTGCCATGGATGTATTCACAGATGCGTGAAGAAGTAGCCTTTGTAAATATATCCGCCATTTGTTCTCCACTCTTCACAAACTTGGGAATCACAACTCCCTCCTGAATCTTGTCTCGGATGAAATGACAATCCACCTCAATGTGTTTTGTCCTTTCATGAAACACCGGGTTTGAAGCTATGTGTATTGCTGCTTGGTTATCACAATACAATGTCATTGGTTTGTCTTCTTGAACTCCCAAGTCATGTAGAAGCGCCTTCAGCCATATCATTTCTTTTGTGGCTTCTCTCATTGCTCTATACTCAGCTTCAGCACTAGATAGAGAGATTACCTTTTGTTTTTTGCTTCTCCAGGTGACAAGATTCCCACCTACGAATGTACAATAACCGGTTGTAGACTTTCTATCTTGTCTATCCCCACCCCAATCCGCATCACAAAACGCTTCTACATCTGCTCTTCCATGACACTCTAGCCAAATACCTCTTCCTGGGTTTCCTTTTAGATATCTCAAGATCCTTTCAATCATTCCCCAATGGTGTGTTGTTGGCGCTTGCATGTGTTGACTTACTTTATTCACCGCAAAACAAATATCTGGCCTTGTTATGGTCAAATAGATTAGTTTACCAACTAACCTTTGGTACTGCTTGATGTCAGACCATATCTCCACATTGCTCTCTTCTTGGTAACCTTCTTCAATAGGAGTCTTAGCCGGTTTACACCCAAGCTTCCCAGTTTCTTTTAGTAAGTCGATCACATACTTCCTTTGCGATATAAACATTCCCTTTTCCTCTCTGCTCATCTCAATTCCTAGGAAGTATTTGAGCTCTCCTAGGTCTTTTATATCAAACGTAGAGTTTAGATCCTCCTTAGTCCGTTTCATCTCCTCACAATCACTTCCCGTAACAATAATGTCATCCACGTAGATAAGCACCACAACTATCCCATTTTTGCTCCTTTTGGTAAAGAGAGAGTGATCCGCTTCAGATTTTACAAACCCTTTCTCCAACAGGCACCGGCTTAACCGTTGGTACCAAGCTCTAGGAGATTGTTTCAAGCCGTATATAGCCTTCTTTAATCTACACACTTGATCTGAACTTGCTCCATAACCTTCTGGAAGTTCCATAAACACTTCTTCTTCTAAATCCCCTTGTAAGAAAGCGTTTCTCACATCCATTTGCCACAAATTCCATGACAGATTAATGGCAATGGATAGTAGAACCCTCACCGAGTGCAACTTCGCTACTGGAGCAAAAGTTTCAGTATAATCTTCTCCATATACTTGTGTATATCCTTTTGCCACTAGTCTAGCTTTATACCTCTCAATTTCACCATTGCTCTTGTATTTGATAGTATACACCCATCTACATCCCACAAGTTTCTTCCCGCTGGGCAATTTTGTCAAGTCCCAAGTATTATTTCTCAACATAGATGCAATCTCTTCCCTCATGGCATCAACCCATAACTTGTCCATGCTTGCTTCCTCATAAGAATTAGGTACTTTTCTATCAATAGTGCTCAGAAATGCCTGATGATCAGCTGGAGTATTAGAAACCGAGTAGTATTCTTCAATAGGATATCTTATGGCTATCTTGTCTTCTTGTGCGGTGTTATGCTTAAGGGACAAGAAGGAGACGCTGTCGCCTATAGGATCAGGATCTAAGCCTGCCGTACGCCCAGTACATCCCTCTCTTGTCCCAAGCACAACATCAGTTCCCATGTGATCTTGATAAGCCGTAGCCATCCCATTGTAATACACTCTAGTATTTTTCCAATTTTCAGGTCCGTGTCTTATCCTTTGGCTTCTTCTTAATTGAGGAGCTTGCACTTCTTCCACTTCTTCCGATTCTCTCTCCCCCTCACCTCTTGTACTCTCCTCTTCTTCTACCAGTTCTGAGTCTAATGGTAAAGTATCCGGAACTATCGGAAGCTGCTCACTTTCTTCTACTTCTTCTTCACCCCTCTGCTCATTATCATCACTCTCCCGGCCATCTATGCTTTCCCAAATGCTTCTTAGAACTTGATCTCTATCTGCATCTGAGTCCATAATCTCATCTAAGTCTTCCCATTTCTTTTTTTCGAAGTAACCATACTCTTCCTCAAATTGCACCTCCCTTGACACATACATTCTATTAGTCTCCGGGTTAAGACATTTGTATCCTTTTTGAGTACTTGAGTATCCCACAAACACACACTTAATACTCTTTGGCTCTAACTTATTTCTTTGTGCCTCTGGAACAAGGACATAGCATCTACACCCAAAGACTCTCAAGTGACTGATACTCGGCTTCACACCATTCAAAACTTCAAATGGTGACTTGTAACTCAAGCTTTCAGTGGGTATGCGGTTGATTAAGTAAGCTGCCGCCATCACTGCATCTCCCCACAGATTCTTAGGAACTCCCCTATCAAACATCATGCTCCTAGCCACTTCTAACAAATGTCTATTCTTCCTCTCTGCTATCCCATTTTGTTGAGGTGTATAGGCGCAAGTTGTCTGATGTACTATCCCTTTCTCATTCACAAACTCCCTAAACTGTATGCTCATGTATTCTCCGCCATTATCACTTCTTAGTATCTTAATCTTGGTATCATACTGATTGAGCACATAGTTATAGAAGTTCTGAAATGATTCAAGCACTTGATCCTTAGAGCGCATCAATGTTACCCATGTATACTTTGATTTTTGATCGATGAAGGAAACAAAGTACTTATATTGATCTCTTGAAGTACACGGAGCAGACCATACATCAGAGTGTATTAACTCAAAAGACTTCTTATACATAGTAGTAGATTCTGGAAACACTTTCCTACAATGCTTCCCCAAAATACATGCTTCACACGCCTCCTTGGGTACTGAATGGTTGGGCAAGACCATGCTGAGCACCTTGTGACTTGGGTGACCAAGGCGAGAATGCCATAAAGGGCTTGATCCAACCGAACTGACCGCAAGCGCTTTCAACTCTTTATCCTTTTTATTCAATATGTACAGACCATCTTTCACACCCCCTGATCCGATCGCATCTTTGGTTTCATTATCCTGAAACTCAACACCATTAACTCCAAAAACAACTTTACAATTCAAGTCCTTAGTTGCCTTATGAACCGATAGCAAATTCGAAGTAAATTCTGGGATATATAGGGCTTTAGTTCTCTTCCCAAACACCTCTAAGTCCCCAACCCCCTCTATTGGAACTTCTTTCCCGTTTGCTATCCTAACACTACCCTTATGCGGTTCTACATTCTCCAGCAACTTAGCATCACAAATCATATTATGACTTGCTCCAGAATCTATTATCACGTTTCTCTTAGCCTTAGAGGTAAAGAAACCCTTACCAGATTCCGCTAGCTTTGAGATACTCTTGATGAGGCCCTCCAAATCGCTCTTCCTCACCAATTGGTCTCCTTCCATGCTAGTTACACCCGCAAAGTTCCTAGAGCCTTGACTGCTTCCCTGGCCATTTCCTCTTAGCCGGGCTGGTTTCAAGTGCGGGTAAAGTGTCCAGCACTTCTCCTTAGTGTGCCCTTTCATCCTACAATGGCTACACTCAACAGCTCTCCTTTCTCCATGCCCAAAACTTCTTTGCACCACATGCGCCATCTCACTAGCGGGTTTAAACAACACTCTAGCACCTTCCTCTTTCTGAACTTGTTGACACACTTCATTTAATGTTGGAAGCTTGTCAAATCGAAGGATATGCTGAATGAGTCCCTTGTAAGAGTCATCAAGTGTGAGTAAGAGACCAAACACTTGATCTTGCTCTCTCCTCTCATTCAACTCCTTTGGGTCGTTTGTTGTAGGTCTAAGCATTTCCAGCTCTGCCCACAACCCTCTAAACTCCCCAAACAAGTCCTTGAACGCCTTCCCATTCTGCTGAAGGTCATTCAATGCCTTCTTCACCTCAAAGATCCTTGAAATGTTTGAGATGTCTCCATAAACTCCCTTGAGCGTCTCCCACAGCTCCTTGGAGTTCTCACAGTATGAATAGGCCACCAGAATAGATGGCTCAAGGGAGCTTTGAAGTGCAGCCAAGACTTGAGCATCTTCTTGCTCCCGCTTCCTCTCCATCATACTGCCCTCTTCAGCCCTTCCTTCTTCAGCATTTCCCACCAAGCTATCAACATACTCCCACAGCCCTCTTCCTCTTAGGACTGTCTTTGTGGTCCTTGACCACAAAATATAGTTATTCCCCTTGAGAATAACTGGTAGAACCATATTCTTGGAGCTTTCCATGACTTGAAATTTTTGGTGAATAGTACACACGAAACAGAAAAAAAACAGAGTGATTTGAAATGTTTGAGAAATATGAATGAGTTTAAGATCTTGTTTAGGACCTTAAGTGCTCTGATACCATGTAGATTTTAGAGGATATGAAGATGATTTTAAGGGAGGAAGATTAGAAGATAGGAGTGATGAAGATGATGAATAGAAGTTTATAATTTCGTGTGTCTTGTTTCCTTACAATCCCATACACATATATGCACGATTTACATGAATTTTTGAGTGAAAAATATCTCACCAACACCTCTACACAAGTATAGGCGAGCCATGCTTCTCCCAACTACTCCCACCTACTCCTCTTTGCAACTTGCTCCACTTGTGCTGAGTGAGAAAAAACTGGTCTGCTTCTAACCAATTCAGTTCCTTCTCTATTTCTTGTTTGGTCTCATTTTAGTTGATCTTAGCTACTCATTGGTGCTTTATTTCATGTGCAATGCATGGTATACCTTCTCCTTTTACTCCTGAGCTTTCACCATATTCCAACACACTTGCTATACATGCTAACTCTTTCCCTTTGATATTGTCCCCTTTCCTTTCACGTGCACAGACCTTCACATCCATATTCTCAACACTTTTGACCATGTGGATAAGATTACCAGCGTAGCTCCAGCCCTCCTTGCTTTGACCGGTTGGATAAGGTTGCATTGGGACACTCCTTTGGCTAGATTCATTTGTTGAGAATATGGATGTGAAGGTGTGTGAACATGAAATAAAGCACCAATGAATAGCTAAGATCAACTAAAACGAAACCAAACAAGAAGTGGAGAAGGAACTGAATTGGTTAGAAGCAGACCAGTTTTTTCTCACTCAGCACAAGTGGAGCAAGTTGCAAAGAGGAGTAGGTGGGAGCAGTTGGGAGAAGCATGGCTCGCCTATACTTGTGTAGAGGTGTTGGTGAGATATTTTTCACTCAATAATTCATGTAAAGCGTGCATATATGTATATGGGATTGTAAGGAAACATTACACACGAAATTATAAATTTCTATTCATCATCTTCATCACTCCTATCTTCTAATCTTCCTCCCTTAAAATCACCTTCATATCCTCTAAAATCTACATGGTATCAGAGCACTTAAGGTCCTAAACAAGATCTTAAACTCGTTCATATCTCTCAAACATTTCAAATCACTCTGTTTTTTTCTGTTTCGTGTGTACTATTCACCAAAAATTTCAAGTCATGGAAAGCTCCAAGAATATGGTTCTACCAGTTATTCTCAAGGGGAATAACTATATTTTGTGGTCAAGGACCACAAAGACAGTCCTAAGAGGAAGAGGGCTGTGGGAGTATGTTGATAGCTTGGTGGGAAATGCTGAAGAAGGAAGGGCTGAAGAGGGCAGTATGATGGAGAGGAAGCGGGAGCAAGAAGATGCTCAAGTCTTGGCTGCACTTCAAAGCTCCCTTGAGCCATCTATTCTGGCGGCCTATTCATACTGTGAGAACTCCAAGGAGCTGTGGGAGACGCTCAAGGGAGTTTATGGAGACATCTCAAACATTTCAAGGATCTTTGAGGTGAAGAAGGCATTGAATGACCTTCAGCAGAATGGGAAGGCGTTCAAGGACTTGTTTGGGGAGTTTAGAGGGTTGTGGGCAGAGCTGGAAATGCTTAGACCTACAACAAACGACCCAAAGGAGTTGAATGAGAGGAGAGAGCAAGATCAAGTGTTTGGTCTCTTACTCACACTTGATGACTCTTACAAGGGACTCATTCAGCATATCCTTCGATTTGACAAGCTTCCAACATTAAATGAAGTGTGTCAACAAATTCAGAAAGAGGAAGGTGCTAGAGAGTTGTTTAAACCCGCTAGTGAGATGGCGCATGTGGTGCAAAGAAGTTTTGGGCATGGAGAAAGGAGAGCTGTTGAGTGTAGCCATTGTAGGATGAAAGGGCACACTAAGGAGAAGTGCTGGACACTTTACCCGCACTTGAAACCAGCCCGGCTAAGAGGAAATGACCAGGGAAGCAGTCAAGGCTCTAGGAACTTTGCGGGTGTAACTAGCATGGAAGGAGACCAATTGGTGAGGAAGAGCGATTTGGAGGGCCTCATCAAGAGTATCTCAAAGCTAGCGGAATCTGGTAAGGGTTTCTTTACCTCTAAGGCTAAGAGAAACGTGATAATAGATTCTGGAGCAAGTCATAATATGATTTGTGATGCTAAGTTGCTGGAGAATGTAGAACCGCATAAGGGTAGTGTTAGGATAGCAAACGGGAAAGAAGTTCAAATAGAGGGGGTTGAGGACTTAGAGGTGTTTGGGAAGAGAACTAAAGCCCTATATATCCCAGAATTTACTTCGAATTTGCTATCGGTTCATAAGGCAACTAAGGACTTGAATTGTAAAGTTGTTTTTGGAGTTAATGGTGTTGAGTTTCAGGATAATGAAACCAAAGATGCGATCGGATCAGGGGGTGTGAAAGATGGTCTGTACATATTGAATAAAAAGGATAAAGAGTTGAAAGCACTTGCGGTCAGTTCGGTTGGATCAAGCCCTTTATGGCATTCTCGCCTTGGTCACCCAAGTCACAAGGTGCTCAGCATGGTCTTGCCCAACCATTCAGTACCCAAGGAGGCGTGTGATGCATGTATTTTGGGGAAGCATTGTAGGAAAGTGTTTCCAGAATCTACTACTATGTATAAGAAGTCTTTTGAGTTAATACACTCTGATGTATGGTCAGCTCCGTGTACTTCAAGAGATCAATATAAGTACTTTGTTTCCTTCATCGATCAAAAATCAAAGTATACATGGGTAACATTGATGCGCTCTAAGGATCAAGTGCTTGAATCATTTCAGAACTTCTATAACTATGTGCTCAATCAGTATGATACCAAGATTAAGATACTAAGAAGTGATAATGGCGGAGAATACATGAGCATATAGTTTAGGGAGTTTGTGAATGAGAAAGGGATAGTACATCAGACAACTTGCGCCTATACACCTCAACAAAATGGGATAGCAGAGAGGAAGAATAGACATTTGTTAGAAGTGGCTAGGAGCATGATGTTTGATAGGGGAGTTCCTAAGAATCTGTGGGGAGATGCAGTGATGGCGGCAGCTTACTTAATCAACCGCATACCCACTGAAAGCTTGAGTTACAAGTCACCATTTGAAGTTTTGAATGGTGTGAAGCCGAGTATCAGTCACTTGAGAGTCTTTGGGTGTAGATGCTATGTCCTTGTTCCAGAGGCACAAAGAAATAAGTTAGAGCCAAAGAGTATTAAGTGTGTGTTTGTGGGATACTCAAGTACTCAAAAAGGATACAAATGTCTTAACCCGGAGACTAATAGAATGTATGTGTCAAGGGAGGTGCAATTTGAGGAAGAGTATGGTTACTTCGAAAAAAAGAAATGGGAAGACTTAGATGAGATTATGGACTCAAATGCAGATAGAGATCAAGTTCTAAGAAGCATTTGGGAAAGCATAGATGGCCGGGAGAGTGATGATAAGGAGCAGAGGGGTGAAGAAGAAGTAGAAGAAAGTGAGCAGCTTCCGATAGTTCCGGATACTTTACCATTAGACTCATAACTGGTAGAAGAAGAGGAGAGTACAAGAGGTGAGGGGGAGATAGAATCTGAAGAAGTGGAAGAAGTGCAAGCTCCTCAGTTAAGAAGAAGCCAAAGGATAAGACACGGACCTGAAAATTGGAAAAATACTAGAGTGTATTACAATGGGATGGCTATGGCTTATCAAGATCACATGGGAACTGATGTTGTGCTTGGGACAAGAGAGGGATGTACTGGGCGTACGGCAGGCTTAGATCCTGATCCTATAGGCGACAGCGTCTCCTTCTTGTCCCTTAAGCATAACACCGCACAAGAAGAGAAGATAGCCATAAGATATCCTATTGAAGAATACTACTCGGTTTCTAATACTTCAGCTGATCATCAGGCATTTTTGAGCACTATTGATAGAAAAGTACCTAATTCTTATGAGGAAGCAAGCATGGACAAGTTATGGGTTGATGCCATGAGGGAAGAGATTGCATCTATGTTGAGAAATAATACTTGGGACTTGACAAAATTGCCCAGCGGGAAGAAACTTGTGGGATGTAGATGGGTGTATACTATCAAATACAAGAGCAATGGTGAAATTGAGAGGTATAAAGCTAGACTAGTGGCAAAAGGATATACACAAGTATATGGTGAAGATTATACTGAAACTTTTGCTCCAGTAGCGAAGTTGCACTCGGTGAGGGTTCTACTATCCATTGCCATTAATCTGTCATGGAATTTGTGGCAAATGGATGTGAGAAACGCTTTCTTACAAGGGGATTTAGAAGAAGAAGTGTTTATGGAACTTCCACAAGGCTATGGAGCAAGTTCAGATCAAGTGTGTAGATTAAAGAAGGCTATATATGGCTTGAAACAATCTCCTAGAGCTTGGTACCAACGGTTAAGCCGGTGCCTGTTGGAGAAAGGGTTTGTAAAATCTGAAGCGGATCACTCTCTCTTTACCAAAAGGAGCAAAAATGGGATAGTTGTGGTGCTTATCTACGTGGATGACATTATTGTTACGGGAAGTGATTGTGAGGAGATGAAACGGACTAAGGAGGATCTAAACTCTACGTTTGATATAAAAGACCTAGGAGAGCTCAAATACTTCCTAGGAATTGAGATGAGCAGAGAGGAAAAGGGAATGTTTATATCGCAAAGGAAGTATGTGATTGACTTACTAAAAGAAACTGGGAAGCTTGGGTGTAAACCGGCTAAGACTCCTATTGAAGAAGGTTACCAAGAAGAGAGCAACGTGGAGATATGGTCTGACATCAAGCAGTACCAAAGGTTAGTTGGTAAACTAATCTATTTGACCATAACAAGGCCAGATATTTGTTTTGCAGTGAATAAAGTAAGTCAACACATGCAAGCGCCAACAACACACCATTGGGGAATGATTGAAAGGATCTTGAGATATCTAAAAGGGAACCCAGGAAGAGGTATTTGGCTAGAGTGTCATGGAAGAGCAGATGTAGAAGCGTTTTGAGATGCGGATTGGGCTGGGGATAGACAAGATAGGAAGTCTACGACCGGTTATTGTACATTCGTAGGCGGGAATCTTGTCACCTGGAGAAGCAAAAAACAAAAGGTAATCTCTCTATCTAGTGCTGAAGCTGAGTATAGAGCAATGAGAGAAGCCACAAAAGAAATGATATGGCTGAAGGCGCTTCTACATGACTTGGGAGTTCAAGAAGACAAACCAATGACATTGTATTGTGATAACCAAGCGGCAATACACATAGCTTCAAACCCGGTGTTTCATGAAAGGACAAAACACATTGAGGTGGATTGTCATTTCATCCGAGACAAAATTCAGGAGGGAGTTGTGGTTCCCAAGTTTGTGAAGAGTGGAGAACAAATGGCGGATATATTTACCAAGCCTACTTCTTCACGCATATGTGAATACATCCATGGCAAGATCGGCTTAAAGAACCCCTACTAGCCTATCTTGAGGGGGAGTGTTGAGAATATGGATGTGAAGGTGTGTGAACATGAAATAAAGCACCAATGAGTAGCTAAGATCAACTAAAACGAAACCAAACAAGAAGTGGAGAAGGAACTGAATTGGTTAGAAGCAGACCAGTTTTTTCTCACTCAGCACAAGTGGAGCAAGTTGCAAAGAGGAGTAGGTGGGAGCAGTTGGGAGAAGCATGGCTCGCCTATACTTGTGTAGAGGTGTTGGTGAGATATTCTTCACTCAATAATTCATGTAAATCGTGCATATATGTATATGGGATTGTAAGGAAACATTACACACGAAATTATAAACTTCTATTCATCATCTTCATTACTCCTATCTTCTAATCTTCCTCCCTTAAAATCACCTTCATATCCTCTAAAATCTACATCATTGCCAGCTATTCATGTCCTTTGCACCCGATTTTTGCACGATCCCCAAATCCTGAAAATACTTTATCCCGAGTTTTGCACATTCTTGTTTCTTCATTTTAAGATGTTTGGAGACATTTTGGGGAATCCCGGATTTTGCACGGTCCATACAATCTGTACAAGTCAGTACAAAATCTGTACGGTCGGGATGGTTTGGTCTTGTAAGGCCTGGCTGGTCTTCTTGATCAATACATCAAGCACTAGAAGCGCCAAGCTCCTCAACCGCAACCAAACAACCTCAAACCGAAAACTCAAAGCAAGGAGATGAGATAGCCATGGTAGCATACTCGAATGACGTGGTGCACAAGTCAGACCTAGAGGCACTCATTCGATCCATTGTTGCACTAAAGGAGTCTGGTATCACCTACTTTGCTACTAAATGTACTAAGACTATCACTTCTCTTGTTATTGATTTTGGAGCTTCTCATCACATGATCAGTAATCCAAATTTGATTAGTAAAATTAAATCTGCTAGTGGAAATGTAGTGATTACTAATGGTGATATAATACTGGTTAAAGGGATAGGAAGTTTAAAAACTATTTGACAAAGAATCTCTAGCTTTCTACATGCCATCTTTCACTTCGAATCTTGTATCGGTTAAGAAAGCTACTAATGATCTTGATGCTTATGATATCTTTGGGCCTAATAGTTTCCATTTTCAGGATATTAAGATCGGAAGGGTTATTGGAGAAGGAAACACAAAGGAGACTTATACATCTTAGAAGATTCTTCAAGCAATCCAACTTTATCAAGTTTTAATTCATGCTTAGCTAGTAGTTCTAATGCAATATGGCACGCTAGATTAGGACATCCTCACTCTCGTGCCTTGGAAATAATATTGCCTAATATTTCGTTTAATAACTCAGTTTGTGAGTCTTGTATTTTAGGAAAACATTGTAAAAGTGTATTTCCTAAGTCCTCTACCATATATGAAAAATGTTTTGATTTGGTCCACTCGGATGTATGGACTTCCCCATGTTTATCAAGAGATAATAATAAGTACTTTGTGACATTTATTGATGAAAAGTCGAAATACACTTGGATCACCTTAATGTCATCTAAAGATAGAGTATTTGACGCTTTCATTAATTTTCAGAACTACATTACTAATCAATTCAAAAAAATGTTAAGGTACTTCGAACGGATAATGGAGGGGAATATACAAGCCATAAATTCAAAGAACACTTAGCTAAGCATGAAATAATCCACCAAACAAGCTGCCTATACACACCTCAACAAAATGGTGTAGCTGAAAGAAAGAATAGGCATCTCATGGAAGTAACTAGAGCCATGATGTTCCATTCCAACCTGCCAAGAAACTTCTTGGGAGATGCAGTCATGACGGCCTGCTATCTTATCAACAAAATTCCAACAAGAGTCCTAAAGGACGTCTCTCCCTTTGAAGTTTTAAATCACAATAAACCCTTTATCAATCACTTACGGGTTCTTGGATGTTTGTGTTTTGTATTTGTCTCAGGTACTCATAGGGACAAACTAGAAGCCAAAAGCACAAGATGTATATTCATAGGCTATTCTACTACTCAAAAGGGGTATAAGTGTTATGACCCCATCCAGAAGTGTACCCTTGTTTCAAGAGACGTGAAGTCATAGAAAACCAAGGATACTTTGACAAGAAGCAAAATTGGGATAGTGTTAAAGACCTAGCCCACTCTTCTTTTGATAGAGTCGCCAGCTTAGAGTTCTTACTCAATCATCTGGGAAATCCTGCTCCAAGGGACTCTCATTAAGAGCAACCGGACCAACAACCACAAGAAGGCCCAAATTCTGAAAATAACAATGAAGAGGAAGCAAAAAACTCGGATCCAATGGATAATAGTGATCAAGATGAAGCTCATCATGAAGAAGAAGCCACTGGAGGAATGGAGCCAATGGTCAGTCAAGACCATGAGAGTGAAGAAATTAGTGCTCCTCAGTTTAGAAGAAGCCAAAGAACACAAAGAATGGTTAGCTGCTGTGGATGCTGAGGTAGGGGCAATGGATAGGAATCATACTTGGGATGAAGCTGAGCTTCCAAAGGGAAAGAAGGCAGTAAGTTCCAAGTGGGTATTTATAATCAAATATCAATCTCATGGGGGAGATTGAGCGGTACAAAGCCATATTGGTAGCCAGAGGTTTCACTCAGACGTATGGAGCCAATTATACAAATACTTTTGCGCTAGTGGCAAAGCTTCACACTGTTAGAGTCATCTTGTCCTTAGCCACAAATCTATCATGGGAGCTATGGCAAATGGACGTGAAGAACGCCTTCCTTCAAGGAGAATTGGAAGAAGAAGTGTACATGACTCCACCACCTAGATTAGAGCACTGAATCAACCCCGGAAAACTCCTAAGATTGAGAAAGGCAATTTATGGTCTAAGGCAATCACTGAGGGTCTGGTATCATAAACTGAATTTCACTCTTGTTGCCCAAGGATTTAGCCGGTCAGAAGCCGACCATACCTTGTTCACTCACCAGAGCTCTCGCAGACTTATTGTGGTATTGGTTTAGTGGATGACTTGATCATCTCAGGTAGTGATCAAGTTGGGATTCAAGAAACCAAATGCTTCCTTAAGTCTATTTTTGATATTAAGGACTTGGGAGAACTGAAGTATTTCCTAGGGATAGAGATATGCCTATCCTCGGAAGGCCTATTTCTATCATAAAGGAAATATTCTCTTGACTTATTGTAGGAAACAGAGAAGCTTGGATCCAAACCAGGTAAGACCCCACTTGAAGATGGCTACAAGGTCAAGAGAAAGGGGGAAAAAGAAGATGATCCGCTTGACAAGCCATTTGCAGACCCAGCCCAATATCGCCGCCTGGATGGTAAGCTCATCTACTTGACTATTACACGGCCTGACTTATGTTTTGCTGTGAATCAGGTTAGGCAACACATGAAGGAACCAACCGTGCATCAGTGGAACATGGTGGAAAGAATATTGAGATACATCAAAGGATCACCAGACCAAGGAATCTGGATGGGGAAGAATAGCAACACTGAGATAGTTGGATACCGCGATGCAGACTATACTGGAGACACTATGGATAGGAAGTCTACAACTGGCTACTGTACTTTCATTGGAGGCAATCTAGTGACCTGGAAGTCTAAGAAGTATAAGGTTGTGTCATGCTCGAGTGCGGAGTCAGTGTTGAGAATATGGATGTGAAGGTCTGTGCACGTGAAAGGAGAGGGGACAATATCAAAGGGAAAGAGTTAGCATGTATAGCAAGTGTGTTGGAATATGGTGAAAGCTCAGGAGTAAAAAGAGAAGGTATACCATGCATTGCACATGAAATAAAGCACAATGAGTAGCTAAGATCAACTAAAATGAGACCAAACAAGAAGTGGAGAAGGAACTGAATTGGTTAGAAGCAGACCAGTTTTTTCTCACTCAGCACAAGTGGAGCAAGTTGCAAAGAGGAGTAGGTGGGAGCAGTTGGGAGAAGCATGGCTCGCCTATACTTGTGTAGAGGTGTTGGTGAGATATTTTTCACTCAATAATTCATGTAAATCGTGCATATATGTGTATGGGATTGTAAGGAAACATTACACACGAAATTATAAACTTCTATTCATCATCTTCATCACTCATATCTTCTAATCTTCCTCCCTTAAAATCATCTTCATATCCTCTAAAATCTACATGGTATCAGAACTTCTATAACTATGTGCTCAATCAGTATGATACCAAGATTAAGATACTAAGAAGTGATAATGGCGGAGAATACATGAGCATACAGTTTAGGGAGTTTGTGAATGAGAAAGGGATAGTACATCAGACAACTTGCGCCTATACACCTCAACAAAATGGGATAGCAGAGAGGAAGAATAGACATTTGTTAGAAGTGGCTAGGAGCATGATGTTTGATATGGGAGTTCCTAAGAATCTGTGGGGAGATGCAGTGATGGCGGCAGCTTACTTAATCAACTGCATACCCACTGAAAGCTTGAGTTACAAGTCACCATTTGAAGTTTTGAATGGTGTGAAGCCGAGTATCAGTCACTTGAGAGTCTTTGGGTGTAGATGCTATGTCCTTGTTCCAGAGGCACAAAGAAATAAGTTAGAGCCAAAGAGTATTAAGTGTGTGTTTGTGGGATACTCAAGTACTCAAAAAGGATACAAATGTCTTAACCCGGAGACTAATAGAATGTATGTGTCAAGGGAGGTGCAATTTGAGGAAGAGTATGGTTACTTCGAAAAAAAGAAATGGGAAGACTTAGATGAGATTATGGACTCAAATGCAGATAGAGATCAAGTTCTAAGAAGCATTTGGGAAAGCATAGATGGCCGGGAGAGTGATGATAATGAGCAGAGGGGTGAAGAAGAAGTAGAAGAAAGTGAGCAGCTTCCGATAGTTCCGGATACTTTACCATTAGACTCAGAACTGGTAGAAGAAGAGGAGAGTACAAGAGGTGAGGGGGAGATAGAATCTGAAGAAGTGGAAGAAGTGCAAGCTCCTCAATTAAGAAGAAGCCAAAGGATAAGACACGGACCTGAAAATTGGAAAAATACTAGAGTGTATTACAATGGGATGGCTATGGCTTATCAAGATCACATGGGAACTGATGTTGTGCTTGGGACAAGAGAGGGATGTACTGGGCGTACGGCAGGCTTAGATCCTGATCCTATAGGCGACAGCGTCTCCTTCTTGTCCCTTAAGCATAACACCGCACAAGAAGAGAAGATAGCCATAAGATATCCTATTGAAGAATACTACTCGGTTTCTAATACTCCAGCTGATCATCAGGCATTTCTGAGCACTATTGATAGAAAAGTACCTAATTCTTATGAGGAAGCAAGCATGGACAAGTTATGGGTTGATGCCATGAGGGAAGAGATTGCATCTATGTTGAGAAATAATACTTGGGACTTGACAAAATTGCCTAGTGGGAAGAAACTTGTGGGATGTAGATGGGTGTATACTATCAAATACAAGAGCAATGGTGAAATTGAGAGGTATAAAGCTAGACTAGTGGCAAAAGGATATACACAAGTATATGGAGAAGATTATACTGAAACTTTTGCTCCAGTAGCGAAGTTGCACTCGGTGAGGGTTCTACTATCCATTGCCATTAATCTGTCATGGAATTTGTGGCAAATGGATGTGAGAAACGCTTTCTTACAAGGGGATTTAGAAGAAGAAGTGTTTATGGAACTTCCACAAGGTTATGGAGCAAGTTCAGATCAAGTGTGTAGATTAAAGAAGGCTATATACGGCTTGAAACAATCTCCTAGAGCTTGGTACCAACGGTTAAGCCGGTGCCTGTTGGAGAAAGGGTTTGTAAAATCTGAAGCGGATCACTCTCTCTTTACCAAAAGGAGCAAAAATGGGATAGTTGTGGTGCTTATCTACGTGGATGACATTATTGTTACGGGAAGTGATTGTGAGGAGATGAAACGGACTAAGGAGGATCTAAACTCTACGTTTGATATAAAAGACTTAGGAGAGCTCAAATACTTCCTAGGAATTGAGATGAGCAGAGAGGAAAAGGGAATGTTTATATCGCAAAGGAAGTATGTGATCGACTTACTAAAAGAAACTGGGAAGCTTGGGTGTAAACCGGCTAAGACTCCTATTGAAGAAGGTTACCAAGAAGAGAGCAACGTGGAGATATGGTCTGACATCAAGCAGTACCAAAGGTTAGTTGGTAAACTAATCTATTTGACCATAACAAGGCCAGATATTTGTTTTGCGGTGAATAAAGTAAGTCAACACATGCAAGCGCCAACAACACACCATTGGGGAATGATTGAAAGGATCTTGAGATATCTAAAAGGAAACCCAGGAAGAGGTATTTGGCTAGAGTGTCATGGAAGAGCAGATGTAGAAGCGTTTTGTGATGCGGATTGGGCTGGGGATAGACAAGATAGAAAGTCTACAACCGGTTATTGTACATTCGTAGGTGGGAATCTTGTCACCTGGAGAAGCAAAAAACAAAAGGTAATCTCTCTATCTAGTGCTGAAGCTGAGTATAGAGCAATGAGAGAAGGCACAAAAGAAATGATATGGCTGAAGGCGCTTCTACATGACTTGGGAGTTCAAGAAGACAAACCAATGACATTGTATTGTGATAACCAAGCAGCAATACACATAGCTTCAAACCCGGTGTTTCATGAAAGGACAAAACACATTGAGGTGGATTGTCATTTCATCCGAGACAAGATTCAGGAGGGAGTTGTGGTTCCCAAGTTTGTGAAGAGTGGAGAACAAATGGCGGATATATTTACAAAGGCTACTTCTTCACGCATCTGTGAATACATCCATGGCAAGATCGGCTTAATGGACCCCTACCAGCCTATCTTGAGGGGGAGTGTTGAGAATATGGATGTGAAGGTCTGTGCACGTGAAAGGAGAGGGGACAATATCAAAGGGAAAGAGTTAGCATGTATAGCAAGTGTGTTGGAATATGGTGAAAGCTCAGGAGTAAAAAGAGAAGGTATACCATGCATTGCACATGAAATAAAGCACAATGAGTAGCTAAGATCAACTAAAATGAGACCAAACAAGAAGTGGAGAAGGAACTGAATTGGTTAGAAGCAGACCAGTTTTTTCTCACTCAGCACAAGTGGAGCAAGTTGCAAAGAGGAGTAGGTGGGAGCAGTTGGGAGAAGCATGGCTCGCCTATACTTGTGTAGAGGTGTTGGTGAGATATTTTTCACTCAATAATTCATGTAAATCGTGCATATATGTGTATGGGATTGTAAGGAAACATTACACACGAAATTATAAACTTCTATTCATCATCTTCATCACTCCTATCTTCTAATCTTCCTCCCTTAAAATCATCTTCATATCCTCTAAAATCTACAGTCAGAATATAGAGCAATGAGGAAGCTGACAAATGAATTAGTTTGGTTGAAGGCACTTCTCAAGGATCTTGGCATAGAAACTTTAAGTCCTATCACGATGCATTATGACAATCAGGTTGCCATTCATATAGCAACCAATTCGGTATTTCACGAGAGGACCAAGCACATTGAGATCGACTGCCACAAGGTCAAAGAAAAGATCATAAAAGGAGTGATACTTCCATGTTACACCAAGAGTGAAGACCAGTTAGCTGACATCTTCACCAAGGCAGCTAGCCTCAAAGTTTGCTGCCACATCCACAACAAACTTGGGTTAGTAGACCTTACTCATCCTTGATAATACTTGCCTATTCCGGGAAGACCACACTATTTTTCCCTTACCAAGGTTTTGTCCCACTGGGTTTTCCTTGGTAAGGTTTTTTAATGAGGTGGTAGTCCTGGTTCCCAAACTTAGTCATTATTCCAACACTCCGGCTAAGTTTGAGGGGGAGTATTAATCAAGTTTATCATCAAGGGAGCTTAAGAACGATGGTCGGATTTAGGTGTCCGTACAAGGCCGTACAAGACTGTACAAAACCGTACGACCTAAGAGGGAGCCTCCAGAACGCGTAAGGAAGTCTTTGGAGAAGCTCGGCAACGTTCGGATCATGAACCAAGTCACTAGTGCATCTGGGTGCATTGGCGCCTTATCCATGGTCCCCTCCCTTATCCACTCGGGCAACGGTGGCTGGAACCAGGCTGGCAATGGTCAAGGGGCGCCCAAAGGCTGGACTCCTATTTTCTGGTTCAAAATAAAGTTAACCTAGGTTCCCTTGTAATTCTAAAATAAATATGCTATGTAATCAACAAGAAATAATAAGAAACTCTTCTTTAACATTCTACAATATTCTTCACTCTAGTTTACCTAGCATTTTTACATTCATAAACACTACAAATCTAACAAACTTTGCTTCCATTTAAAGATAGAGTATTTAATGCTTTTCTCAATTTTCAGTACTATGTTACTAATCAGTTTAATGGCAAAATTAAGGTACTAAGATCATACAATAGTGGAGAATACACAAGCAATAAGTTCAAGGAACATCTAGCTAAACATGGAATTATACATCAAACGAGTTGTCCTTATATGCCTCAACAAAATGGAGTAGCTGAAAGGAAAAACTGGCATCTTATGGAAGTAGCAAGATCAATAATGTTTCACTCATATGTACCAAAGTGATTTTGGAGAGATGCTGTGATGACCTCATGTTATCTCATCAACAAGATTCCAACTAGAGTATTAAACGATACATCTGCATTTGAGGTACTAAACAAGATGAAACCCTCTCTTAATCATTTGAAAGTTTTTGGGTGTGTGTGCTTTGTTTTGGTACCAGCTGATCAAAGAACTAAACTGGATGCTAAAAGCACAAAGAGTATCTTCCTAGGCTACTCAACAACGCAAAAGGGATATAAGTGTTATGATCCTGTCAACAATAAGCTACTAGTGTCTAGAGATGTGAAATTTATGGAAATCAAGGGTACTAGGACAAAATGGATTAGGAAAGTGTCAAGGATCTCGCCAACTCAACATCAGATAGAATGGAGAGTCTTCAATTTCTGCTCAACCATCTTGGAAACCCATAAAAAAGTCACAACCAACCATTTAGTACCAACACTAATCAAGGAAGCACCAACACTCAACAAAATAAAAATGAGAATCTGGAAGTTGATCAAGCAATGGGAAATCAAAATGATCAAAACTTAGTGGAATCGCCTCAAAATGATGAGTCTCCAGATCAAGCTGAGGGGGAGACTGAAAGTGAACCTCTTATAGATCAGCATTAAGCTCCAGATCAAGTGGAAGAATCAGTTGAAGAAATCATTCCACTAAAAAGAAGCACTAGACAAAGATTTGGTCCAGAACATTGGAAGCAAACTCGAGTGTACTACAACAATCAAGCTATTGCTCATCCAATACAAGCTGTGTTTGTAAGATTTTAGAGATTATAAATGAGAGATTTTGAGATAAACTAGAAGGAAAACCATAGTAGAACATTAGAGAAGAATTTCTTATTGATCTTTGTGAATTACATAGCATATTTATAGGAGAATTACAAGGGAACCTAGGTTTAACTTTAATTTGAACCAGCCAATAGGAGAGTAGTCTTGGGAGCGCCCTTGACCATGCCAGCCTGGTTCCAGCCCTTCCTTGACCAAATGGATAAAAAGGAAGACCAAAGACAAGTCCCCAATGCACCTGGACGCTCTAGTGACTTGGTGCATGATCTGAATATTGCCCAGCTTCTAGAAGACTCTAGAAGACTCTCCAAGATTCTCCAAGACTTCCTTAAACGTTCCGGAAGCTCCCTTAGGTCGTACGGTCTTGTACAGCCTTGTACGGATCCGTACGGACTTGTACGGATCCGTACGGACTTGTACGGACTTGTACGGACTTGTACGGACACCCAAATCCAACCATCTTCCCTAAGCTCCCTTGATGATATGCTTGATTAATACTCCCCCTCAAACTTAGCCGGAGTGTCGGAATGAAGGCTAAGTTTGGGAACCGGGACTACCACCTCATTAAAAACCTTACCAAGGAAAACCCAGTGGGACAAAACCTTGGGAAGGGAAAAAGAGTGTGGTCTTCCCGGAACAGGCAAGTATTATCAAGGATGAGTAAGGTCTACTAACCCAAGTTTGCTATGGATGTGGTTGCAAACTTTGAGGCTAGCAGCCTTGGTGAAGATGTCAGCCAGCTGGTCTTCACTCTTGGTGTAGCATGGAAGTATCACTCCTTCTATGATCTTCTCTCTAACCTTATGGCAGTCGATCTCAATGTGCTTGGTCCTCTCGTGAAATACTGGATTCGTTGCTATATGAATGGCTGCCTGATTGTCACAATGCATCGTGATAGGACTTGAAGTTTCTATGCCGAGATCTTTGAGAAGTGCTTTCAACCAAACTAATTCATTTGTCAGCTTCTTCATTGCTCTATATTCTGACTCTGCACTCGAGCATGACACAACCTTCTGCTTTTTAGACTTCCAGTGTTAGATTTTAGAGATTATAAATGAAAGATTTTGAGATAAATTAGAAGGAAAACCATAGTAGAACATTAGAGAAGAATTTCTTATTGATCTTTGTGAATTACATAGCATATTTATAGGAGAATTACAAGGGAACCTAGGTTTAACTTTAATTTGAACCAGCCAATAGGAGAGTAGTCTTGGGAGCGCCCTTGACCATGCCAGCCTGTTCCAGCCTGGTTCCAGCCCCTTCCTTGACCAAATGGATAAGAAGGAAGACCAAGGACAAGTCCCCAATGCACCTGGACGCTCTAGTGACTTGGTGCATGATCCGAACATTGCCCAGCTTCTAGAAGACTCTAGAAGACTCTCCAAGACTCTCCAAGACTTCCTTAAACGTTCCGGAGGCTCCCTTAGGTCGTACGGTCTTGTACGGTCTTGTACGGCCTTGTACGGATCCGTACGGACTTGTACGGACTTGTACGGACACCCAAATCCAACCATCTTCCCTAAGCTCCCTTGATGATATGCTTGATTAATACTCCCCCTCAAACTTAGCCGGAGTGTCGGAATGAAGGCTAAGTTTGGGAACCGGGACTACCAACTCATTAAAAACCTTACAAAGGAAAACCCAGTGGGACAAAACCTTGGGAAGGGAAAAAGAGTGTGGTCTTCCCGGAACAGGCAAGTATTATCAAGGATGAGTAAGGTCTACTAACCCAAGTTTGCTATGGATGTGGTTGCAAACTTTGAGGCTAGCAGCCTTGGTGAAGATGTCAGCCAGCTGGTCTTCACTCTTGGTGTAGCATGGAAGTATCACTCCTTCTATGATCTTCTCTCTAACCTTGTGGCAGTCGATCTCAATGTGCTTGGTCCTCTCGTGAAATACTGGATTCGTTGCTATATGAATGGCTGCCTGATTGTCACAATGCATCGTGATAGGACTTGAAGTTTCTATGCCGAGATCTTTGAGAAGTGCTTTCAACCAAACTAATTCATTTGTCAGCTTCCTCATTGCTCTATATTCTGACTCTGCACTCGAGCATGACACAACCTTCTGCTTCTTAGACTTCCAAGTCACTAGATTGCCTCCAATGAAAGTACAGTAGCCAGTTGTGGACTTTCTATCCATAGTGTCTCCAGCATAGTCTGCATCGCAATATCCAACTATCTCAGTGTTGCCATTCTTCCCCATCCAGATTCCTTGGCCTGGTGATCCTTTGATGTATCTCAAAATTCTTTCCACCATGTTCCAATGATGCACGGTTGGTTCTTTCATATGTTGGCTAACCTGATTCACAGCAAAACATAAGTCAGGCCGTGTAATAGTCAAGTAGATGAGCTTACCAACTAGGCGCCGATATTGTGCTGGGTCTTCAAATGGCTTGTCAAGCAGATCATCTTCTTTCTCCCCCTTTCTCTTGACCTTGTAGCCATCTTCAAGTGGAGTCTTAGCTGGTTTGGATCCTAGCTTTCCTGTCTCCTGCAATAAATCAAGAGAATATTTCCTTTGTGATAGAAATAGGCCTTCCGTGGATCGGCATATCTCTATCCCTAGGAAATACTTGAGTTCTCCCAAGTCCTTGATATCAAAAACAGACTTAAGGAAGGATTTGGTTTCTTGAACCCCAACTTGATCACTACCTGAGATGATCAAGTCATCCACATAAACCAATACCACAATAAGCCCACGGGAGTTCTGGTGAGTGAACAAGGTATGGTCAGCTTCTGACCGGCTAAATCCTCGAGCAACAAGAGTGAAGCTCAGTTTATGATACCAGGCCCTCGGTGATTGCTTTAATCCATAAATTGCCTTTCTTAACCTTAAGACTTTTCCGGGGCTGATTGTGTGCTCTAATCCGGGTGGTGGAGTCATGTACACTTCTTCTTCCAATTCTCCTTGAAGAAAGGCATTCTTCACGTCCATTTGCCATAGATCCCATGATAGATTTGTGGCTAAGGACAAGATAACCCTAACTGTGTGAAGCTTTGCCACGGGCGCAAAGGTATCGGTATAATCAGCTCCATATGTCTGGGTGAAACCTCTGGCTACCAATCTGGCTTTGTACCGCTCAATCTCCCCATTAGATTGATATTTTATTGTAAATACCCACTTGGAACTTACTGCCTTCTTTTCCTTTGGAAGCTCCGTTTCATCCCAAGTATGATTCTTATCCATTGCTCCTATCTCAGCATCCACCGCAGCTAACCATTCTTTGTGTTCTTTTGCTTCTTCATAGGAGCTCGGAATTTGGTGTTGATCAATCTTCCCAAGGAATGCTTGGTGTTCTGATGGCAAGAGGGCAAGAGAACAGACCGCTTGGAGAGGATGAGCCACGGCTTGGCTGTTGTAATAGACCCTTGTTTATTTCCAATGATCTGGTCCATACTTCAGCCTTGTGCTTCTTCTAAGCTGAGGAGCACTAATTTCTTCACTCTCATGGTCTTGACTAACCATTGGCTCTATTCCTCCAGCGACTTCTTCTTCATGATGAGCTTGTTCTTGATTACCATTATCTAAGTTGTTTGCTTCCTCTTCATTGTTATTTTCGGAATTTGGTCCTCCTTGCGGTTCCTGCTCCGGTTGCTCTTGATGAGAGTCCCTTGGAGCAGGATTTCCCAGATGATTGAGTATGAACTCTAAGCTGCCGGCTCTATCTGAAGGAGAGCGGGCTAGGTCTTTAACATTATCCCAATTTTGCTTCTTGTTAAAGTATCCTTGGTTTTCTATGAACTTCACGTCTCTTGAAACCAGGGTACACTTCCGGATGGGTCATAACACTTATACCCCGTTTGAGTAGTAGAATAGCCTATGAATACACATCTTGTGCTTTTGGCTTCTAGTTTGTCCCTCTGAGTACCTGGGACAAATACAAAACACAAACATCCAAGAACCCGTAAGTATGGTTACAAAGGCAAGAATAGGAAAACATGCGATCATTGCAAGAAAGATGGTCATACAAGGGAGGATTGCTGGATCCTTCATCCACATCTCAAGCCCAAAGATTGGCAACCAAGGGAGTTCAAACCAAGGAAGTTTCAAGCTTATCAAGCACAAGAAGCGCCAAGCTCCTCAACCGCAACCAAACAACCTCAAACCGAAAACTCAAAGCAAGGAGATGAGATGGCCATGGTAGCATACTCGAATGACGTGGTGCGCAAGTCAGACCTAGAGGCACTCATTCGATCCATTGCTGCACTAAAGGAGTCCGGTATCACCTACTTTGCTACTAAACGTACTAAAACTAGCACTTCTCTTGTTATTGATTCCGGAGCTTCTCATCACATGATTAGTAATCCAAATTTGATTAGTAACATTAAAACTGCTAGTGGAAATGTAGTGATTGCTAATGGTGATAAAATACCGGTTAAAGGGATAGGAAGTTTAAGACTATTTGACAAAGAATCTCAAGCTTTCTACATGCCATCTTTCACTTCGAATCTTGTATCGGTTAAGAGAGCTACTACTGATCTTGATGCTTATGCTATCTTTGGGCCTAATAGTTTCCATTTTCAGGATATTAAGACCGGAAGGGTTCTTGGAGAAGGAAACACAAAAGGAGACTTATACATCTTAGAAGATTCTTCAAACAATCCTACTTTATCAAGTTTTAATTCATGCTTAGCTAGTAGTTCTAATGCAATATGGCACGCTAGATTGGGACATCCTCACTCGCGTGCCTTGGAAATAATATTGCCTAATATTTCGTTTAATAACTCGGTTTGTGAGTCTTGTATTTTAGGAAAACATTGTAAAAGTGTATTTCCTAAGTCCTCTACCATATATGAAAAATGTTTTGATTTGGTCCACTCGGATGTATGGATTTCCCCATGTTTATCAAGAGATAATAATAAGTACTTTGTGACATTTATTGATGAAAAGTCGAAATACACTTGGATCACCTTAAAGCCATCTAAAGATAGAGTATTTGACGCTTTCATTAATTTTCAGAACTATTAATCAAGCTTATCATCAAGGGAGCTTAGGGAAGATGGTTGGATTTGGGTGTCCGTACAAGTCCGTACGGATCCGTACAAGGCCGTACAAGACCATACAACCTTAGCGAGCCTCCAGAACATTTGGGGAAGCCTTCGAGAGTCTTCTAGAAGCTTGGAAACGTTTGGACCATGCACCAAGCCACTTGAGTGTCCAGGTGCATTGGCACCTTGTCCTTGGTCTTCCTTCTTATCCATTTGGTCAAGGAAGGGGCTGGAAACAGGCTGGCATGGTCAAGGACGCCCAAAGACTACACTCCTATTGGCTGGTTCAAATTAAAGTTAAACCTAGGTTCCCTTGTAATTCTCCTATAAATATGCTATGTATTTCACAAATATCAATAAGAAATTCTTCTCTAATATTTTACTATGGTGTTTCTTCTACTTTATCTCAAAAGCTCTCATTTATAATCTCTAAAATCTAACATGGTATCAGAGCATTGATCTTGCTCCTATCTATTCTGCTTTATTATTGGTTATTCTCCATCATTCTCCATCATTCTCCATCATTTCTCCATCATTTCTCCATCAGTTCTTGTCATTTCTACTCATTCTCCACGTTTTTCTTCTTTATTTTCTCCTTTCTCACGCTGCTAGCTTCATTTCTCTCTGAGAGAAATTCCTCAAATCCATTGGTGCTGAGTTGAGAAAGTTGCTAGCTTTGTGATTAAACACCCAGAAAATCATGGAAAATCTAAAAACCATGATCATTCCGGTTACCCTCAAAGGGAATAATTACTTGCTGTGGGCAAGAACAACTAAGACTGCTTTGTGTGGAAGAGGTTTGTGGAGACACATTGAGATCACACAAAACCCTAAAGAAGACACACAAGATGAAGAAAATGAGACCAAGACCGAGGAGGAAATCAAATGGTTTCAAGAAGACCAAACGGTTTTGGGTCTCCTTCAAAACTCACTAGACCCATCAATCCTAGAGGCATACTCCTATTGTGACACTGCAAAGGAGCTTTGGGATACACTAAAGAATGTCTACGGGAACATCTCCAACTTGACCCGGGTCTTCGAAGTAAAAAGGGCAATCAACAATCTCAATCAAGAGGATCTAGAATTTACTCAACACTTTGGGAAATTTAGATCTCTTTGGGCTGAATTAGAGATGTTACGTCCAAGCACAAAGGATTTTTCAATCATTGATGAAAGAAGAGAACAAGATAAGGTCTTCGGTTTGCTTCTCACACTCAATCCGGCGTTTAACGACCTCATAAAGCATATCTTAAGATCGGAGAAGCTCCCTAGACTTGATGAAGTTTGTGCACAAATTCAAAAGGAACAAGGGTCCTTTGGTCTCTTTAGTGGTAAACAAGAACTCCCAATGGCCAATAAGGGCAATTACCAACCAAATCAAGGCTACAAAGGCAAGAATAGGAAAACATGCGATCATTGCAAGAAGGATGGTCATACAAAGGAGGATTGCTGGATCCTTCATCCACATCTCAAGCCCAAAGATTGGCATCTAAGGGAATTCAAGCCAAGAAAGTTCCAAGCTCATCAAGCACAAGAAACGCCAAGCTCATCAAACTCAACAAAACAACCTCAAACCGAAAGCTTGAAGCAAGGAGATGAGATGGCCATGGTAGCATATTCAAATGACGTGGTGCGCAAGTCAGACTTAGAAGCACTCATTCGATCCATCGCCGCACTAAAGGAGTCCGGTATCACATACTTTGCTACTAAACCTAATAAGACTAGCACTTCTCTTGTTATTGATTCTGGAGCTTCTCATCATATGATTAGTAATCCAAATTTGATTAGTAACATTGAACTGCTAGTGGAAATGTAGTGATTGCTAATGGTGATAGGATACCGGTTAAAGGAATAGGAAGTTTAAAACTATTTGACAAAGAATCTCAAGCTTTCTACATGCCATCTTTCACTTCGAATCTTGTATCGGTTAAGAGAGCTACTACTGATCTTGATGCTTATGCTATCTTTGGGCCTAATAGTTTCCATTTTCAGGATATTAAAACCGGAAAGGTTCTTGGAGAAGGAAACACAAAAGGAGACTTATACATCTTAGAAGATTCTTCAAGCAATCCTACTTTATCAAGTTTTAATTCATGCATAGCTAGTAGTTCTAATGCAATATGGCACGCTAGATTGGGACATCCTCACTCGCGTGCCTTGGAAATAATATTGCCTAATATTTCGTTTAATAACTCGGTTTGTGAGTCTTGTATTTTAGGAAAACATTGTAAAAGTGTATTTCCTAAGTCCTCTACTATATATGAAAAATGTTTTGATTTGGTCCACTCGGATGTATGGACTTCCCCATGTTTATCAAGAGATAATAATAAGTACTTTGTGACATTCATTGATGAAAAGTCGAAATACACTTGGATCACCTTAATGCCATCTAAAGATAGAGTATTTGATGCTTTTATTAATTTTCAGAACTACATTACTAATCAATTCAAAACAAATGTTAAGGTACTTCGAACGGATAATGGAGGGGAATATACAAGCCACAAATTCAAAGAACACCTAGCTAAGCATGGAATAATCCACCAAACGAGCTGCCCATACACACCTCAACAAAATGGTGTAGCTGAAAGAAAGAATAGACATCTCATGGAAGTAGCTAGAGCTATGATGTTCCATTCCAACTTGCCAAGAAACTTCTGGGGAGATGCAGTCATGACGGCTTGCTATCTTATCAACCGAATTCCAACAAGAGTCCTAAAGGACGTCTCTCCCTTTGAAGTTTTAAATCACAATAAACCCTATATCAATCACTTACGAGTTCTTGGGTGTTTGTGTTTTGTATTTGTCCCAGGTACTCAGAGGGACAAACTAGAAGCCAAAAGCACAAGATGTGTATTCATAGGCTATTCTACCACTCAAAAGGGGTATAAGTGCTATGACCCCATACGGAAGTGTACCCTGGTTTCAAGAGACGTGAAGTTCATAGAAAACCAAGGGTACTTTGACAAGAAACAAAATTGGGATAGCGTTAAAGACCTAGCCCGTTCTCCTTCAGATAGAACCGCCAGCTTAGAGTTCTTACTCAATCATTTGGGAAATCCGGCTCCAAGAGACTCTCATCAAGAGCAACCAGATCATCAGCCACAAGAAGGACCAAATTCTGAAAATAACAGTGAAGAAGAAGCAAACAACTTGGATAATGGTAATCAAGACCAAGCTCATCATGAAGAAGAATCCACTGGAGGAATGGAGCCAATGGTTAGTCAAGACCATGAGAGTGAAGAAATTAGTGCTCCTCAGCTTAGAAGAAGTACAAGGCTGAAGTATGGACCAGATCATTGGAAACAAACAAGGGTCTATTACAACAGCCAAGCCGTGGCTCATCCTCTCCAAGCGGTTTGTTCTCTTGCCCTCTTGCCATCAGAACACAAAGCATTCCTTGGAAAGATTGATCAACACCAAATTCCGAGCTCCTATGAAGAAGCAAAAGAACACAAAGAATGGTTAGCTGCTGTGGATGCTGAGATAGGGGCAATGGATAAGAATCATACTTGGGATGAAACTGAGCTTCCAAAGGGAAAGAAGGCAGTAAGTTCCAAGTGGGTATTTACAATCAAATATCAATCTAATGGGGAGATTGAGCGGTACAAAGCCAGATTGGTAGCCAGAGGTTTCACCCAGACATATGGAGCTGATTATGTTGAATAATGAGAGAATACATTAGCTTAAGACCCAAAGAAGAGAAGAGGCCTTATTCAACATATGCAAGCCCATTAAGAAGTCTTCTAGAAGGGTGAAGACTTTGGGTGCATAAGTGGGTGTCTCGGGAAGTGTGAAAAGGAAGGAGATGTGTTTGAATTTCAAATAAGAGATTGGAGGGAAATTGAATGTTGTGAAACCCTTCTTCACCTCCTAATTTCGTGGCTATCCTTTATATATACATGTTGTACACCCTTTGTAACACTCACTCAATTCTAATGGAAACTTCTCTTTATCTCTCATTCTATTGTTTCTCTTTCAAGCACTCTCAAACTCTCTAATCTTCTATTCCGCAAATTCAATATGGTATCAGAGCAAAGTTCTTAACTAAATCAAGCTCTTGTTATCCAATTTTTAAATCTCTTCCTTTAAAATTCTGGGAATACTCTTTGTCAATCCTTTATCACTCTGAGACTTAGTCCTCAAAGTCATTGACTCTTGAGTTGTGATAAGGCTGAAAAAGTGTATTTCTTGAAGGTTCTCTAAAATTTTCTTTTTTACTCTAAAATTCTGGGAATACTCTTTGTCAATCCTTTTTCACTCTGAGACTTAGTCCTCAAAGTCATTGACTCTTGAGTTGTGAAAAGGCTGGAAAAGTGTATTTCTTGAAGCTTCTCTAATATTTTCTTGAGAAAATCTCTTAATCCTCTGGTTAATAGAATTATCCGGTGAATAAATCTTGAAACACCATGGAAAATTCTAAACCAATTGTTATTCCAGTCATCTTGAAGGGTGTCAACTATTTGCTGTGGTCAAGAATGATAAGAACAGCCCTATGTGGTCGTGGGCTTTGGAGCCATGTCTTGAAAGGCCAAGATCCAAAAGATGGAGAAGAAGCCATCGGTAATTATGAAGATAAGTGGTTCCAAGAGGACCAAATGGTGCTCAGAATCATCCAGAACTCTCTTGAAGCATCCATCCTTGAAGCCTACTCCTACTGTGAAAATGCAAAGGAATTGTGGGATACTCTTCAAACCGTGTATGGGAATACTTCAAACTTGAGCAGAATCTATGAAGTCAAGAAGGCTATCAATGATCTAAGCCAAGAAGATTTGGAGTTTACAAAGCATTTTGGCAAATTCAGATCATTGTGGGCTGAACTAGAAATGTTAAGGCCAAGCACGATTGATCCTTTGGTGTTAAATGAGAGGCGCGAACAAGACAAGGTCTTTGGTCTGCTATTGACCTTAAATCCAACTTACAAGGATCTCATTAAGCACCTCCTTAGGGCAGACAATCTCCCCAGCCTAGATGAAGTGTGCTCCAAGATACAAAAGGAGCAAGGATCTCATGGTCTATTTGGGGGAAAGGGCGAGCCGGTTATGGCTAACAAAGTAGAGCTGGGAGACGCCAACAAAGGATTTTACAAACCGTTGGGATCAAACCAGAACAAGAAAGTGGGATCAAAAGCAATTTGTGAGCATTGCAAGAAAGAGGGGCACACAAAGGAAAAATGCTGGAAGCTCCATCCTCATCTAAAACCAAGCTGGTGGAAGGAACCAAGAGCTAATGTCTCCCAAGAAGTGGCTGGGAATCAGGCTGGGACATCTAAGAGGGCTGAAGAAGGAGTAATGAGAGCTTTGGTGCCATATCAACAAGAATCTGAATTTGTGAGGAAATCAGATTTGGAAGCTCTCATCAAAGCCTTGAAAGAGGCTGGTAGGTTTGGTATGGTTTCTGGAAACTCTCTTCATGCTCAAAACATTTCAAAGCCTTTGATTATAGATTCTGGTGCATCACATCATATGATAAGTGATGCACATCTAATGAATAACATAAAACCGGCTGTAGGTAATGTCATTATAGCAAATGGAGATAGTATTCCAATTGATGGAGTAGGAAATCTTAGGTTATTTGGAAAAGATTCAAACGCTTTCTACATGCCTAAGTTTACTTCAAATTTGTTATCCGTAAAGAAAGTTACATCTGATTTGAATTGTTATGCTATATTTGGTCCTAATGATGTACACTTTCAGGATATTGAGACCATGAATCTACTCGGAAAAGGAGTAGCAAAGGAGGAGCTGTATGTTCTTGAAAATAACAAGCCGGACTCCAATTTATTTTGTAGTTTTAGTCTGAATGTTTCTAATGTTAGTAGTTCAATTTGGCATGCAAGGCTAGGTCATCCGCACTCTAGAGCATTAGAACTATTGTTGCCTAGGATTTCTTTCAAAAATGATGAATGTGAAGCTTGTATACTTGGTAAACATTGCAAATCTGTGTTTTCCAAGTCTCCAACTATCTATGAAAAGTGTTTTGATTTAATTCATTCTGATGTTTGGACCTCACCATGTGAATCTAGAGAACATCATAAATACTTTGTCACCTTTATAGATGAAAAATCAAAATATACATGGCTAACACTTCTTCCATCCAAAGATAGACTTCTAGAAGCATTTAGAAAATTTCAAGCATATGTGACTAACCATTATAATGCCAAGATTAAAATTTTTAGATCAGATAATGGTGGAGAGTACACAAGCCATGCCTTCAAACAACACTTAGCAAACCATGGGATAGTCCATCAAACCAGCTGCCCATACACTCCTCAGCAAAATGGAGTTGCTGAAAGAAAGAATAGGCACTTAATGGAAGTGGCCCGGTCTATGATGTTCCACACAAGTGTTCCCAAGAGATTTTGGGGAGATGCTGTGGTTTCAGCATGCTATTTGATCAACCGAATGCCAACAAAAATTTTGGATGATCACTCTCCATTTGAGGTATTAAACAACTCTAAACCCGCCATTAACCACTTACGTGTGTTTGGGTGTGTTTGTTTTGTATTAATCCCAGGAGAACAAAGAAACAAGTTGGAAGCTAAAAGTGTGAAGAGCATGTTCATTGGATACTCCACAACACAAAAAGGTTACAAATGCTTTGTTCCGGAAACAAGGAAGATTCTAGTCTCAAGGGACGTGAAGTTTGTTGAAACGAAAGGGTTCTATGATGAGAAGAACTGGAAAGAATTGGAGAATCTATCATCCTCATCATCAGACCGAGCTAGCAATTTGAGAAAAATCTTGGAGAACCTTGGATTACATCAGCCAGAAGCTAGTACAAGCACATCTCAATCAAATGAAGAAACTATTCCCTTTGATCCTGAGGGAGGCAATAAACAAGAGGATCCAGTAGTGGCTCAACAAGACTCAACAATTCATGATCAAAATGAATCAGAAGTTCAGAATGAAGCGGTTCATGATCAAAGTGAAGAGAGTCCGGAAAGTCAAGAAGAAGCTCAAACCTCAGATTCTGACTTTGAAGGGCCAGAACCTCAAGTTCAATATCAAGAAGGGGGTTTAAGGAGAAGTACAAGACAAAGGTTTGGACCAGAACATTGGAAGCAAACCCGAGTGTACTACAACAACAAGGCAGTTGCTCATCCCATTCAAGCTGTTTGCACTCTAGCTCATTTCCCATTGGAACATCAAGCCTACATGGGCAAGTTGGATGAAGCTGAGATTCCAACAACCTATGAAGAAGCCAAGGAGCTTAAAGTATGGAGAGATGCTGTTGGTGAAGAAAAGAAAGCTATGGAAATTAACCACACTTGGGATGAAGCTGAACTGCCAAAAGGGAAGAAGGCCGTAAGCTCTAGATGGATCTTCACTATCAAGTATAGAAGTGATGGAGAAATAGAGCGTTACAAGGCTAGGCTGGTGGCTAGAGGATTCACTCAAACCTATGGAGAGGACTACCTTGACACATTTGCACCTGTGGCAAAACTTCATACGGTAAGAGTTATTTTATCCTTAGCTACTAACTTGAAATGGGATCTTTGGCAGATGGACGTCAAGAATGCATTCTTGCAAGGGGAACTAGAGGATGAAGTCTACATGACTCCACCACCAGGCTTGGAGGACTCAATTGCACCAGGAAAGGTGTTGAGACTCAAGAAAGCAATCTATGGACTGAAGCAATCTCCTCGAGCATGGTACCACAAGTTAGAGTACAACACTTAAGAGTAAAGGCTTCAAGAAGTCCGAGGCAGATCATACACTTTTCACCTTGCAAAGCCAAGAAGGTATTGTAGTCATTCTCATTTATGTGGATGATATTATCATCTCTGGGAATGACAAGGTAGGTATTAAAGATACAAAAGCATATTTAAAATCTGTATTTGATATTAAAGATCTTGGAGAGTTGAAATATTTTCTAGGGATTGAAGTCTATAGGTCCAATGAAGGACTCTTCTTATCCCAAAGGAAGTACACTCTTGATCTATTGGCTGGGGCAGGAAAGCTAGGAGCCAAACCAGCAAAGACTCCCTTAGAAGAAGGATACAAAGTCATACGAGAGGGGGAGCTTGAAGATAAACCTTTTGAAGATGTCAAGCAATATCGGAGAATGGTTGGTAAGTTGATTTATCTTACCATAACTCGTCCTGATTTGTGTTTTGCTGTGAACCAGGTGAGCCAACATATGCAAGCTCCAAAAGTGCATCATTGGAACATGGTGGATCGGATCCTCAAATATCTCAAAGGAGCTCCAGGTCAAGGCATTTGGATGGGTTGCAACAAAAGCACAGAAATTGTGGGTTATTGTGATGCTGACTGGGCTGGAGACAAAACGGATAGAAGATCCACCACTGGGTATTGCACATTCATTGGAGGTAACCTGGTCACTTGGAAGAGCAAGAAACAAAAGGTTGTGTCATGTTCAAGTGCTGAAGCTGAGTATAGAGCAATGAGGAAGCTCACAAATGAGCTAACATGGCTGAAAGCTCTTCTCAAGGATTTGGGCATTGAATCGGCAGATCCAATAACAATGCATTGTGACAACCAAGCTGCTATTCACATTGCGTCCAACTCAGTGTTCCATGAGAGGACAAAGCATATTGAAGTGGATTATCACAAGGTGCGAGAGATGGTGGAGAAAAGGGTCATTCTTCCATGCTTTACAAGGAGTTCAGAACAATTGGCAGACATTTTTACCAAGGCAGCGAGTTTAAAAGTGTGTGAGTTCATCCATTCAAAGCTTGGACTCATAGATATGTCTCGGCCGTGATTTCCTTAGCCATGGAGTCCACACTCTTTTTCCCTTAGTATGGTTTTGTCCCATGAGGTTTTCCATACTAAGGTTTTTAATGAGGTGGATCATCATGGTTCCAAGCTTAACCTTTGGTTTCTCTACGGTTAAGCTTGAGGGGGAGTGTTGAATAATGAGAGAATACATTAGCTTAAGACCCAAAGAAGAGAAGAGGCCTTATTCAACATATGCAAGCCCATTAAGAAGTCTTCTAGAAGGGTGAAGACTTTGGGTGCACAAGTGGGTGTCTCGGGAAGTGTGAAAAGGAAGGAGATGTGTTTGAATTTCAAATAAGAGATTGGAGGGAAATTGAATGTTGTGAAACCCTTCTTCACCTCCTAATTTCGTGGCTATCCTTTATATATACATGTTGTACACCCTTTGTAACACTCACTCAATTCTAATGGAAACTTCTCTTTATCTCTCATTCTATTGTTTCTCTTTCAAGCACTCTCAAACTCTCTAATCTTCTATTCCGCAAATTCAACAGATTATACCGATACTTTTGCGCCAGTGGCAAAGCTTCACACAGTTAGGGTCATCTTGTCCTTAGCCACAAATCTATCATGGGATCTATGGCAAATGGACGTGAAGAACGCCTTTCTTCAAGGAGAATTGGAAGAAGAAGTGTACATGACTCCACCACCTGGATTAGAACACTCAATCAGCCCCGGAAAAGTCCTAAGGTTAAGAAAGGCAATTTATGGTCTAAAGCAATCACCAAGGGCCTGGTATCATAAACTGAGCTTCACTCTTGTTGCTCGAGGATTTAGCCGGTCAGAAGCCGGCCATACCTTGTTCACTCACCAGAGCTCCCGTGGGCTTATTATGGTATTGGTTTATGTGGATGACTTGATCATCTCAGGTAGTGATCAAGTTGGGATTCAAGAAACCAAATCCTTCCTTAAGTCTGTTTTTGATATCAAGGACTTGGGAGAGCTTAACTATTTCCTAGGGATAGAGATATGCCGATCCTCGGAAGGCCTATTTCTATCACAAAGGAAATATTCTCTTGATTTATTGCAGGAGACAAGAAAGCTAGGATCCAAACCAGCTAAGACCCCACTTGAAGATGGCTACAAGGTCAAGAGAAAGGGGGAGAAAGAAGATGATCCGCTTGACAAGCCATTTGAAGACCCAGCACAATATCGGCGCCTAGTTGGTAAGCTCATCTATTTGACTATTACACGGCCTGACTTATGTTTTGCTGTGAATCAGGTTAGCCACACATATGAAGGAACCAACCGTGTATCATTGGAACATGGTGGAAAGAATATTGAGATACATCAAAGGTTCACCTGGCCAAGGAATTTGGATGGGGAAGAATGGCAACACTGAGATAGTTGGATACTGCGATGCGGACTATGCGGGAGACACTATGGATAGGAAGTCTACAACTGGCTACTGTACTTTCATTGGAGGCAATCTAGTAACTTGGAAGTCTAAGAAGCAGAAGGTTGTGTCATGCTCAAGTGCGGAGTCAGAATATAGAGCAATGAGGAAGCTGACAAATGAATTAGTTTGGTTGAAGGCTCTTCTCAAGGATCTTGGCATAGAAACTGCAAGTCCCATCACAATGCATTGTGACAATCAGGCAGCCATTCATATAGCAACCAATCCAGTATTTCACGAGAGGACCAAGCACATTGAGATTGACTGCCACAAAGTTAGAGAGAAGATCATAAAAGAAGTGATACTTCCATGTTACACCAAGAGTGAAGACCAGTTGGCTGACATCTTCACCAAGGCTGCTAGCCTCAAAGTTTGCAACCACATCCACAGCAAACTTGGGTTACTAGACCTTACTCATCCTTGATAATACTTGCCTGTTCCGGGAAGACCACACTCTTTTTCCCTTACCAAGGTTTTGTCCCATTGGGTTTTCCTTGGTAAGGTTTTTAATGAGGTGGTAGTCCCGGTTCCCAAACTTAGCCTTCATTCCAACACTCCGGCTAAGTTTGAGGGGGAGTATTTGTTGAATTTGCGGAATAGAAGATTAGAGAGTTTGAGAGTGCTTGAAAGAGAAACAATAGAGTGAGAGATAAAGAGAAGTTTCCATTAGAATTGAGTGAGTGTTACAAAGGGTGTACAACATGTATATATAAAGGATAGCCACGAAATTAGGAGGTGAAGAAGGGTTTCACAACATTCAATTTCCCTCCAATCTCTTATTTGAAATTCAAACACATCTTCTTCCTTTTCACACTTCCCGAGACACCCACTTGTGCATCCAAAGTCTTCACCCTTCTAGAAGACTTCTTAATGGGCTTGCATATGTTGAATAAGGCCTCTTCTCTTCTTTGGGTCTTAAGCTAATGTATTCTCTCATTATTCAACACTCCCCCTCAAGCTTAACCGTAGAGAAACCAAAGGTTAAGCTTGGAACCATGATGACCCACCTCATTAAAAACCTTAGTATGGAAAACCTCATGGGACAAAACCATACTAAGGGAAAAAGAGTGTGGACTCCATGGCTAAGGAAATCACGGCCGAGACATATCTATGAGTCCAAGTTTTGAATGGATGAACTCACACACTTTTAAACTCGCTGCCTTGGTAAAAATGTCTGCCAATTGTTCTGAACTCCTTGTAAAGCATGGAAGAATGACCCTTTTCTCCACCATCTCTCGCACCTTGTGACAATCACTTCAATATGCTTTGTCCTCTCATGGAACACTGAGTTGGACGCAATGTGAATAGCAGCTTGGTTGTCACAATGCATTGTGATTGGATCTGCCGATTCAATGCCCAAATCCTTGAGAAGAGCTTTCAGCCATGTTAGCTCATTTGTGAGCTTCCTCATTGCTCTATACTCAGCTTCAGCACTTGAACATGACACAACCTTTTGTTTCTTGCTCTTCCAAGTGACCAGGTTACCTCCAATGAATGTGCAATACCCAGTGGTGGATCTTCTATCCGTTTTGTCTCCAGCCTAGTCAGCATCACAATAACCCACAATTTCTGTGCTTTTGTTGCAACCCATCCAAATGCCTTGACCTGGAGCTCCTTTGAGATATTTGAGGATCCGATCCACCATGTTCCAATGATGCACTTTTGGAGCTTGCATATGTTGGCTCACCTGGTTCACAGCAAAACACAAATCAGGACGAGTTATGGTAAGATAAATCAACTTACCAACCATTCTCCGATATTGCTTGACATCTTAAAAAGGTTTATCTTCAAGCTCCCCCTCTCGTATGACTTTGTATCCTTCTTCTAAGGGAGTCTTTGCTGGTTTGGCTCCTAACTTTCCTGCCCCAGCCAATAGATCAAGAGTGTACTTCCTTTGGGATAAGAAGAGTCCTTCATTGGACCTATAGACTTCAATCCCTAGAAAATATTTCAACTCTCCAAGATCTTTAATATCAAATACAGATTTTAAATATGCTTTTGTATCTTTAATACCTACCTTGTCATTCCCAGAGATGATAATATCATCCACATAAATGAGAATGACTACAATACCTTCTTGGCTTTGCAAGGTGAAAAGTGTATGATCTGCCTCGGACTTCTTGAAGCCTTTACTCTTGAGTGTTGTACTCAACTTGTGGTACCATGCTCGAGGAGATTGCTTCAGTCCATAGATTGCTTTCTTGAGTCTCAACACCTTTCCTGGTGCAATTGAGTCCTCCAAGCCTGGTGTTGGGAGTCATGTAGACTTCATCCTCTAGTTCCCCTTACAAGAATGTATTCTTGACGTCCATCTGCCAAAGATCCCATTTCAAGTTAGTAGCTAAGGATAAAATAACTCTTACCGTATGAAGTTTTGCCACAGGTGCAAATGTGTCAAGGTAGTCCTCTCCATAGGTTTGAGTGAATCCTCTAGCCACCAGCCTAGCCTTGTAACGCTCTATTTCTCCATCACTTCTATACTTGATAGTGAAGATCCATCTAGAGCTTACGGCCTTCTTCCCTTTTGGCAGTTCAGCTTCATCCCAAGTGTGGTTAATTTCCATAGCTTTCTTTTCTTCACCAACAGCATCTCTCCATACTTTAAGCTCCTTGGCTTCTTCATAGGTTATTGGAATCTCAGCTTCATCCAACTTGCCCATGTAGGCTTGATGTTCCAATGGGAAATGAGCTAGAGTGCAAACAGCTTGAATGGGATGAGCAACTGCCTTGTTGTTGTAGTACACTCGGGTTTGCTTCCAATGTTCTGGTCCAAACCTTTGTCTTGTACTTCTCCTTAAACCCCCTTCTTGATATTGAACTTGAGGTTCTGGCCCTTCAAAGTCAGAATCTGAGGTTTGAGCTTCTTCTTGACTTTCCGGACTCTCTTCACTTTGATCATGAACCGCTTCATTGCGAACTTCTGATTCATTTTGATCATGAATTGTTGAGTCTTGTTGAGCCACTACTGGATCCTCTTGTTTATTGCCTCCCTTAGGATCAAAGGGTATAGTTTCTTCATTTGATTGAGATGTGATTGTACTAGCTTCTGGCTGATGTAATCCAAGGTTTTCTCAAATTGCTAGCTCGGTCTGATGATGAGGATGATAGATTCTCCAATTCTTTCCAGTTCTTCTCATCATAGAACCCTTTCGTTTCAACAAACTTCATGTTGAATTTGCGGAATAGAAGATTAGAGAGTTTGAGAGTGCTTGAAAGAGAAACAATAGAATGAGAGATAAAGAGAAGTTTCCATTAGAATTGAGTGAGTGTTACAAAGGGTGTACAACATGTATATATAGAGGAGAGCCACAAAATTAGGAGGTGAAGAAGGGTTTCACAACATTCAATTTCTCTCCAATCTCTTATTTGAAATTCAAACACATCTCCTTCCTTTTCACACTTCCCGAGACACCCACTTGTGCATCCAAAGTCTTCACCCTTCTAGAAGACTTCTTAATAGGCTTGCATATGTTGAATAAGGCCTCTTCTCTTCTTTGGGTCTTAAGCTAATGTATTCTCTCATTATTCAACAGTATTAATCAAGCTTATCATCAAGGGAGCTTAGGGAAGATGGTTGGATTTGGGTGTCCGTACAAGTCCGTACGGATCCGTACAAGTCCGTACAAGTCCGTACGGATCCGTACAAGGCCGTACAAGACCATACAACCTTAGCGAGCCTCCAGAACATTTGAGGAAGCCTACGAGAGTCTTCTAGAAGCTTGGAAACGTTTGGACCATGCACCAAGCCACTTGAGTGTCCAGGTGCATTGGCACCTTGTCCTTGGTCTTCCTTCTTATCCATTTGGTCAAGGAAGGGGCTGGAAACAGGCTGGCATGGTCAAAGACGCCCAAAGACTACACTCCTATTGGCTGGTTCAAATTAAAGTTAAACCTAGGTTCCCTTGTAATTCTCCTATAAATATGCTATGTATTTCGCAAAGATCAATAAGAAATTCTTCTCTAATATTCTACTATGGTGTTTCTTCTAGTTTATCTCAAAAGCTCACATTTATAATCTCTAAAATCTAACAAGAACTACATTACTAATCAATTCAAAACAAATGTTAAGGTACTTCGAACGGATAATGGAGGGGAATATACAAGCCACAAATTCAAAGAACACTTAGCTAAGCATGGAATAATCCACCAAACAAGCTGCCCATACACACCTCAACAAAATGGTGTAGCTGAAAGAAAGAATAGGCATCTCATGGAAGTAGCTAGAGCCATGATGTTCCATTCCAACCTGCCAAGAAACTTCTGGGGAGATGCAGTCATGACGGCCTGCTATCTTATCAACCGAATTCCAACAAGAGTCCTAAAGGACGTCTCTCCCTTTGAAGTTTTAAATCACAATAAACCCTTTATCAATCACTTACGGGTTCTTGAATGTTTGTGTTTTGTATTTGTCCCAGGTACTCAGAGGGACAAACTAGAAGCCAAAAGCACAAGATGTGTATTCATAGGCTATTCTACTACTCAAAAGGGGTATAAGTGTTATGACCCCATCCGGAAGTGTACCCTGGTTTCAAGAGACGTGAAGTTCATAGAAAACCAAGGATACTTTGACAAGAAGCAGAATTGGGATAATGTTAAAGACCTAGCCCGCTCTCCTTCAAATAGAGCCGGCAGCTTAGAGTTCATACTCAATCACCTGGGAAATCCTGCTCCAAGGGACTCTCATCAAGAGCAACCGGAGCAGGAACCGCAAGGAGGACCAAATTCCAAAAATAACAATGAAGAGGAAGCAAACAACTTAGATAATGGTAATCAAGAACAAGCTCATCATGAAGAAGAAGTCACTAGAGGAATGGAGCCAATGGTTAGTCAAGACCATGAGAGTGAAGAAATTAGTGCTCCTCAGCTTAGAAGAAGCACAAGGCTGAAGTATGGACCAGATCATTGGAAACAAACAAGGGTCTATTACAACAGCCAAGCCGTGGCTCATCCTCTCCAAGCGGTCTGTTCTCTTGCCCTCTTGCCATCAGAACACCAAGCATTCCTTGGGAAGATTGATCAACACCAAATTCCGAGCTCCTATGAAGAAGCAAAAGAACACAAAGAATGGTTAGCTGCGGTGGATGCTGAGATAGGAGCAATGGATAAGAATCATACTTGGGATGAAACGGAGCTTCCAAAGGGAAAGAAGGCAGTAAGTTCCAAGTGGGTATTTACAATAAAATATCAATCTAATGGGGAAATTGAGCGGTACAAAGCCAGATTGGTAGCCAAAGGTTTCACCCAGACATATGGAGCTGATTATACCGATACCTTTGCGCCCGTGGCAAAGCTTCACACAGTTAGGGTTATCTTGTCCTTAGCCACAAATCTATCATGGGATCTATGGCAAATGGACGTGAAGAACGCCTTTCTTCAAGGAGAATTGGAAGAAGAAGTGTACATGACTCCACCACCCGGATTAGAGCACACAATCAGCCCCGGAAAAGTCTTAAGGTTAAGAAAGGCAATTTATGGATTAAAGCAATCACCGAGGGCCTGGTATCATAAACTGAGCTTCACTCTTGTTGCTCGAGGATTTAGCCGGTCAGAAGCCGACCATACCTTGTTCACTCACCAGAACTCCCGTGGGCTTATTGTGGTATTGGTTTATGTGGATGACTTTATCATCTCAGGTAGTGATCAAGTTGGGGTTCAAGAAACCAAATCCTTCCTTAAGTCTGTTTTTGATATCAAGGACTTGGGAGAACTCAAGTATTTCCTAGGGATAGAGATATGCCGATCCACGGAAGGCCTATTTCTATCACAAAGGAAATATTCTCTTGATTTATTGCAGGAGACAAGAAAGCTAGGATCCAAACCAGCTAAGACTCCACTTGAAGATGGCTACAAGGTCAAGAGAAAGGGGGAGAAAGAAGATGATCCGCTTGACAAGCCATTTGAAGACCCAACAAAATATCGGCGCCTAGTTGGTAAGCTCATCTACTTGACTATTACACGGCCTGACTTATGTTTTGCTGTGAATCAGGTTAGCCAACATATGAAAGAACCAACCGTGCATCATTGGAACATGGTGGAAAGAATTTTGAGATACATCAAAGGATCACCAGGGCAAGGAATCTGGATGGGGAAGAATGGCAACACTGAGATAGTTGGATATTGCGATGCAGACTATGCTGGGGACACTATGGATAGAAAGTCCACAACTGGCTACTGTACTTTCATTGGAGGCAATCTAGTGACTTGGAAGTCTAAGAAGCAGAAGGTTGTGTCATGCTCGAGTGCAGAGTCAGAATATAGAGCAATGAAGAAGCTGACAAATGAATTAGTTTGGTTGAAAGCACTTCTCAAAGATCTCGGCATAGAAACTTCAAGTCCTATCACGATGCATTGTGACAATCAGGCAGCCATTCATATAGCAACGAATCCAGTATTTCACGAGAGGACCAAGCACATTGAGATCGACTGCCACAAGGTTAGAGAGAAGATCATAGAAGGAGTGATACTTCCATGCTACACCAAGAGTGAAGACCAGCTGGCTGACATCTTCACCAAGGCTGCTAGCCTCAAAGTTTGCAACCACATCCATAGCAAACTTGGGTTAGTAGACCTTACTCATCCTTGATAATACTTGCCTGTTCCGGGAAGACCACACTCTTTTTCCCTTCCCAAGGTTTTGTCCCACTGGGTTTTCCTTGGTAAGGTTTTTAATGAGGTGGTAGTCCCGGTTCCCAAACTTAGCCTTCATTCCGACACTCCGGCTAAGTTTGAGGAGGAGTATTAATCAAGCATATCATCAAGGAAGCTTAGGGAAGATGTTTGGATTTGGGTGTCCGTACAAGTCCGTACGGATCCGTACAAGTCCGTACAAGTCCGTACGGATCCGTACAAGGCCGTACAAGACCGTACAAGACCGTACGACCTAAGGGAGCCTCCGGAACGTTTAAGGAAGTCTTGGAGAGTCTTCTAGAGTCTTCTAGAAGCTGGGCAATATTCGGATCATGCACCAAGTCACTAGAGCGTCCAGGTGCATTGGGGCTTGTCCTTGGTCTTCCTTCTTATCCATTTGGTCAAGGAAGGGGCTGGAACCAGGCTGGAACAGGCTGGCATGGTCAAGGGCGCTTGTTCCTTTTGAAATTGTGCACAAACTTCATCGAGGCTAGGGAGCTTCTCCGATCTCAAGATGTGTTTTATGAGGTCATTAAATGCCGGATTGAGTGTGAGAAGTAAACCAAAGACCTTATCTTGTTCTCTCCTTTCTTCAATGATTGAAAAATCCTTAGTGCTTGGACGTAACATCTCTAATTCAGCCCAAAGAGATCTAAATTTCCCAAAGTGTTGAGTAAATTCTAGATCCTCTTGGTTGAGATTGTTGATTGCCCTTTTCACTTCAAAGACACGGGTCAAGTTGGAGACGTTCCCGTAAACATTCTTTAATGTATCCCAAAGCTCCTTTGCCGTGTCACAATAGGAGTATGCCTCTAGGATTGATGTGTCTAGTGAGTTTTGAAGGAGACCCAACACCGTTTGGTCCTCTTGAAACCATTTGATTTCCTCCTCGGTCTTGGTCTCATTTTCTTCATCTTGTGTGTCTTCTTTTGGGTTTTGTGTGATCTCAATGTGTCTCCACAAACCTCTTCCACACAAAGCAGTCTTTGTTGTTCTTGCCCACAGCAAGTAATTGATCCCTTTGAGTGTAACCGGAATGATCATGGTTTTTAGATTTTCCATGATCTTCTTGGTGTTTAATCACAAAGCTAGCAACTTTCTCAACTGAGCACCAATGGATTTGAGGAATTTCTCTCAGAGAGAAATGAAGCTAGCAACGTGAAAAGAAGAAAAAGAAGTGAAAATCACAAAGCTAGCAACTTTCTCAACTCAGCACCAATGGATTTGAGGAATTTCTCTCAGAGAGAAATGAAGCTAGCAGCGTGAAAAAGGAGAAAATAAAGAATAAAAGCTTGGAGAATGACTAGAAATGACAAGAACAGATGGAGAACTGATGGAGAAATGATGGAGAAATGATGGAGAATAATGGAGAATAATTAAGAATAAAGCGGAATAGATAGGAGCAAGATCAATGCTCTGATACCATGTTAGATTTTAGAGATTATAAATGAGAGATTTTGAGATAAATTAGAAGGAAAACCATAGTAGAACATTAGAGAAGAATTTCTTATTGATCTTTGTGAATTACATAGCATATTTATAGGAGAATTACAAGGGAACCTAGGTTTAACTTTAATTTGAACCAGCCAATAGGAGAGTAGTCTAAGGAGCGCCCTTGACCATGCCAGCCTGTTCCAGCCTGGTTCCAGCCCCTTCCTTGACCAAATGGATAAGAAGGAAGACCAAGGACAAGCCCCAATTCACCTGGACGCTCTAGTGACTTGGTGCATGATCCGAACATTGCCCAGCTTCTAGAAGACTCTCCAAGACTCTCCAAGACTTCCTTAAACGTTCCGGAGGCTCCCTTAGGTCGTACGGTCTTGTGCGGTCTTGTACGGCCTTGTACGGATCCGTACGGACTTGTACGGACTTGTACGGATCCGTACGGACTTGTACGGACACCCAAATCCAACCATTTTCCCTAAGCTCCCTTGATGATATGCTTGATTAATACAGGTCACTAGATTGCCTCCAATGAAAGTACAGTAGCCAGTTGTGGACTTTCTATCCATAGTGTCTCCAGCATAGTCTGCATCGCAATATCCAACTATCTCAGTGTTGCCATTCTTCCCCATCCAGATTCCTTGCCCTGGTGATCCTTTGATGTATCTCAAAATTCTTTCCACCATGTTCCAATGATGCACGGTTGGTTCTTTCATATGTTGGCTAACCTGATTCACAGCAAAACATAAGTCAGGCCGTGTAATAGTCAAGTAGATGAGCTTACCAACTAGGCGCCGATATTGTGCTGGGTCTTCAAATGGCTTGTCAAGCGGATCATCTTCTTTCTCCCCCTTTCTCTTGACCTTGTAGCCATCTTCAAGTGGAGTCTTAGCTGGTTTGGATCCTAGCTTTCCTGTCTCCTGCAATAAATCAAGAGAATATTTCCTTTGTGATAGAAATAGGCCTTCCGTGCATCGGCATATCTCTATCCCTAGGAAATACTTGAGTTCTCCCAAGTCCTTGATATCAAAAACAGACTTAAGGAAGGATTTGGTTTCTTGAACCCCAACTTGATCACTACCTGAGATGATAAAGTCATCCACATAAACCAATACCACAATAAGCCCACGGGAGTTCTGGTGAGTGAACAAGGTATGGTCGGCTTCTGACCGGCTAAATCCTCGAGCAACAAGAGTGAAGCTCAGTTTATGATACCAGGCCCTCGGTGATTGCTTTAGTCCATAAATTGCCTTTCTTAACCTTAAGACTTTTCCGGGGCTGATTGTGTGCTCTAATCCGGGTGGTGGAGTCATGTACACTTCTTCTTCCAATTCTCCTTGAAGAAAGGCGTTCTTCACGTCCATTTGCCATAGATCCCACGATAGATTTGTGGCTAAGGACAAGATAACCCTAACTGTGTGAAGCTGCCACTGGCGCAAAAGTATCGGTATAATCAGCTCCATATGTCTGGGTGAAACCTCTAGCTACCAATCTGGCTTTGTACCGCTCAATCTCCCCATTAGATTGATATTTTATTGTAAATACCCACTTGGAACTTACTGCCTTCTTTCCCTTTGGAAGCTCCATTTCATCCCAAGTATGATTCTTATCCATTGCTCCTATCTCAGCATCCACAGCAGCTAACCATTCTTTGTGTTCTTTTGCTTCTTCATAGGAGCTCGGAATTTGGTGTTGATCAATCTTCCCAAGGAATGCTTGGTGTTCTGATGGCAAGAGGGCAAGAGAACAGACCGCTTGGAGAGGATGAGCCACGGCTTGGCTGTTGTAATAGACCCTTGTTTGTTTCCAATGATCTGGTCCATACTTCAGCCTTGTGCTTCTTCTAAGCTGAGGAGCACTAATTTCTTCACTCTCATGGTCTTGACTAACCATTGGCTCCATTCCTCCAGTGACTTCTTCTTCATGATGAGCTTGGTCTTGATTACCATTCTCTAAGTTGTTTGCTTCCTCTTCATTGTTATTTTCAGAATTTGGTTCTCCTTGCGGTTGCTGCTCCGGTTGCTCTTGATGAGAATTTCCTAGATGATTGAGTAAGAACTCTAAGCTAGCGGCTCTATCTAAAGGAGAGCGGGCTAGGTCTTTAACACTATCCCAACTCTGCTTCTTGTCAAAGTATCCTTGGTTTTCTATGAACTTCACGTCTCTTGAAACTAGGGTACACTTCCGGATGGGGTCATAACACTTATACCCCTTTTGAGTAGTAGAATAGCCTATGAATACACATCTTGTGCTTTTGGCTTCTAGTTTGTCCCTCTGAGTACCTGGGACAAATACAAAACACAAACATCCAAGAACCCGTAAGTGATTGATAAAGGGTTTATTGTGATTTAAAACTTCAAAGGGAGAGACGTCCTTTAGGACTCTTGTTGGAATTCGGTTGATAAGATAGCAGGCCGTCATGACTGCATCTCCCTAGAAGTTTCTTGGCAGGTTGGAATGGAACATCATGGCTCGAGCTACATCCATGAGATGCCTATTCTTTCTTTCAGCTACACCATTTTGTTGAGGTGTGTATGGGCAGCTTGTTTGGTGGATTATTCCATGCTTAGCTAAGTGTTCTTTGAATTTGTGGCTTGTATATTCCCCTCCATTATCCGTTCGAAGTACCTTAACATTTGTTTTGAATTGATTAGTAACGTAGTTCTGAAAATTAATGAAAGCGTCAAATACTCTATCTTTAGATGGCATTAAGGTGATCCAAGTGTATTTCGACTTTTCATCAATAAATGTCACAAAGTACTTATTATTATCTCTTAATAAAGATGGGGAAGTCCAAACATCCGAGTGGACCAAATCAAAACATTTTTCATATGTGGTAGAGGACTTAGGAAATACACTTTTACAATGTTTTCCTAAAATACAAGACTCACAAACTGAGTTATTAAATGAAATATTAGGCAATATTATTTCCAAGGCACGTGAGTGAGGATGTCCCAATCTAGCGTGCCATATTGCATTTGAACTACTAGCTAAGCATGAATTAAAACTTGATAAAGTAGGATTGCTTGAAGAATCTTCTAAGATGTATAAGTCTCCTTTTGTGTTTCCTTCTCCAAGAACCCTTCCGGTCTTAATATCCTGAAAATGGAAACTATTAGGCCCAAAGATAGCATAAGCATCAAGATCAGTAGTAGCTCTCTTAACCGATACAAGATTCGAAATAAAAGATGGCATGTAGAAAGCTTGAGATTCTTTGTCAAATAGTCTTAAACTTCCTATCCCTTTAACCGGTATTTTATCACCATTAGCAATCACTACATTTCCACTAGCAGTTTTAATGTTACTAATCAAATTTGGATTACTAATCATGTGATGAGAAGCTCCGGAATCAATAACAAGAGAAGTGCTAATTTTAGTAGGTTTAGTAGCAAAGTAGGTGATACTGGACTCCTTTAGTGCAGCAATGGATCGAATGAGTGCCTCTAGGTCTGACTTGCGCACCACGTCATTCGAGTATGCTACCATGGCCATCTCATCTCCTTGCTTTGAGTTTTCGGTTTGAGGTTGTTTGGTTGCGGTTGAGGAGCTTGGCGCTTCTTGTGCTTGATGAGCTTGAAACTTCCTTGGTTTGAACTCCCTTGGTTGCCAATCTTTGGGCTTGAGATGTGGATGAAGGATCCAGCAATCCTCCCTTACATGACCATCTTTCTTGCAATGATCGCATGTTTTCCTATTCTTGCCTTTGTAGCCATGACTTGGTTGGTAATTGCCTTTATTAGCCGTTGGGAGTTCTTATTTTCTACTAAAGAGACCAAAGGACCTTTGTTCCTTTTGAATTTGTGCACAAACTTCATCGAGGCTAGGGAGCTTCTCCGATCTCAAGATGTGTTTTATGAGGTCATTAAATGCCGGATTGAGTGTGAGAAGTAAACCAAAGACCTTATCTTGTTCTCTCCTTTCTTCAATGATTGAAAAATCCTTAGTGCTTGGACGTAACATCTCTAATTCAGCCCAAAGAGATCTAAATTTCCCAAAGTGTTGAGTAAATTCTAGATCCTCTTGGTTGAGATTGTTGATTACCCTTTTCACTTCAAAGACCCAGGTTAAGTTGGAGACGTTCCCATAAACATTCTTTAATGTATCCCAAAGCTCCTTTGCCGTGTCACAATAGGAGTACGCCTCTAGGATTGATGTGTCTAGTGAGTTTTGAAGGAGACCCAACACCGTTTGGTCCTCTTGAAACCATTTGATTTCCTCCTCGGTCTTGGTCTCATTTTCTTCATCTTGTGTGTCTTCTTTTGGGTTTTGTGTGATCTCAATGTGTCTCCACAAACCTCTTCCACACAAAGCAGTCTTAGTTGTTCTTGCCCACAGCAAGTAATTGATCCCTTTGAGTGTAACCGGAATGATCATGGTTTTTAGATTTTCCATGATCTTCTTGGTGTTTAATCACAAAGCTAGCAACTTTCTCAACTGAGCACCAATGGATTTGAGGAATTTCTCTCAGAGAGAAATGAAGGTAGCAACGTGAAAGGAAGAAAAAGAAGTGAAAATCACAAAGCTAGCAACTTTCTCAACTCAGCACCAATGGATTTGAGGAATTTCTCTCAGAGAGAAATGAAGCTAGCAGCGTGAGAAAGGAGAAAATAAAGAATAAAAGCTTGGAGAATGACTAGAAATGACAAGAACTGATGGAGAACTGATGGAGAAATGATGGAGGAATGATGGAGAATGATGGAGAAATGATGGAGAATAATGGAGAATAACTAAGAATAAAGCGGAATAGATAGGAGCAAGATCAATGCTCTGATACCATGTAAGATTTTAGAGATTATAAATGAGAGATTTTGAGATAAAGTAGAAGGAAAACCATAGTAGAACATTAGAGAAGAATTTCTTATTGATCTTTGTGAATTACATAGCATATTTATAGGAGAATTACATGGGAACCTAGGTTTAACTTTAATTTGAACCAGCCAATAGGAGAGTAGTCTTGGGAGCGCCCTTGACCATGCCAGCCTGGTTCCAGCCCTTCCTTGACCAAATGGATAAAAAAGAAGACCAAGGACAAGTCCCCAATGCACCTGGACGCTCTAGTGACTTGGTGCATGATCTGAATATTGCCCAGCTTCTAGAAGACTCTAGAAGACTCTCCAAGATTCTCCAAGACTTCCTTAAACGTTCCGGAAGCTCCCTTAGGTCGTACGGTTTTGTACGGCCTTGTACGGATCCGTACGGACACCCAAATCCAACCATCTTCCCTAAGCTCCCTTGATGATATGCTTGATTAATAGTGTTCACTTGCTCTTTTGCCATCAGATCATCAAGCATTTATTGGAAAGATTGATCTTCATCATATACCTCAAAGCTATGAAGAAGCTAAGGAGAGTAAAGAATGGGTTGCAGCAGTTGATGATGTGATTGGTGCCATGAGTAGAAACCATACTTGGGATGAAGCTGAGTTACCTCCGGAAAAAAAAGCTGTGAGCTCTAGATGGATCTTTACAATTAAGTACCTAAGTAATGGTGATATAGAGAGGTATAATGCACGCCTAGCTGCAAGAGGGTTCACTTGAAGCTATGGGGATGATTACACGAATACTTTTGCACCTATAGTAAAGCGTCACACTATTAGAGTTGTCCATTGCTACTAATCTTTCACGGGATTTGTAGCAAATGGATGTGAAAAACGCATTCTTACAAGGAAAATTAGAAGAGGAAGTCTACATGACTCCACCACAAGGTCTTGAAGATTCAATCACTCCGGGGAAAGTCTAAAGGCTTAGGAAAGCAATTTATGGACTCAAAAAATCCCCAAAGGCATGGTATCACAAGCTCAGCTCAACACTCAAGGATAGAGGTTTTAGAAGATCGGAAGCTGATCACACCCTTTTCACCCTTCAAAGTCCTCAAGGCATCATTGTTATCTTGGTTTATGTGGATGACTTGATCATTTTAGGTAGTGATCAAGTAGGTATTCAAGAACTAAATCCTTCCTAAAATCTGTTTTTGATATTAAAGATTTGGGAGAACTAAAATACTTCCTAGGGATAGAGATATGTCGTTCTCCATAAGTCTTATTTCTATCGCAAAGGAAGTATACTCTTGATTTGTTGAGTGAAATAGGAAAATTAGGTTCTAAACCAGACAAGACACCACTTGAGGATGGCTACAAGGTCAAGCGAAAGGGGGAGAAAGAAAAGGATGATCCACTAGACAAACGATATGCCGATCCTTCTCAATATCGGAGGCTTGTAGCTAAACTCATTTACTTGACAATCTCAAGACCTGACTTGTGTTTTGCTATGAACCATGTTAGCCAACACATGAAGGAGCCTATGGTCTATCATTGGAACATGGTTGAAAGGATTATTTGGTATCTCAAAGGCTCACCAGGTTAAGGTGTTTAGATGGGAAAGAATGGAAATGCTAAGATTGTTGGGTATTGTGATGCTGACTATGCTGGAGACACTATTGATAGGAAATCAACCATGGGCTATTGCACTTTCATAGGAGGCAATCTGGTTACTTGGAAGTCTAAGAAACAGAAGGTGGTGTCATGTTCAAGTGCTGAAGCTGAATACCGGGCTAAGAGGAAGTTAACAAATGAGTTGGTATGGCTAAAGGCTCTCCTCAAAGATTTAGGTATAGTATCATCAACTCTAATCACCATGCATTGTGATAATCAAGCGGCAGTCCATCTAGCAACAAATTCAGTCTTCCATGAGAGGACAAAGCATATTGAGGTTGGATGCCACAAAGTGAGAGAGAAGATTGAAGGAGTAACATTGCCATGCTTTACAAGGAGTGAAGATCATTTGGCCGACATCATCACCAAGGCCGCTAGTCTCAAGATTTACAACCACATTTACAGCAAACTTGGACTAGTAGACCGCTCAAGACCATGATCAGCTCTCCTAATCCGTGAAGGTTTACCACACTCTTTTTCCCTTATCAAGGTTTTGTCTCAAAGGGTTTTCCTTGATAATGTTTTTAATGAGGTAGAACTCATGGGTTCTCCAAACTTAGTCTTCATTCCAATCACTCTGGCTAAGTTTGAAGGGGAGTATTGATCAAGCCTACCTTATCATCTTGGCCATGCAAATATTGTGCAAAAGGATGTGCAAATCTTGGGTTGAAGATAATCCGTGAAAAATCCGAGTCACTCATCTAGCTGTTGGAGCCTTAAATATTATGCAAAAAGGTTGTGTGCAGATCTCGGGTTGAAGATAATCCGTGCAAAACTTGAGATCAACTAACCATTAGAAATAGAGCCGTTGGAACCATATCCACTTGGTCATGAGTTGGCTCCAACCTTATCTACTCATTCAAAATTCAAATTCAAATTCAAAATAAAGGCTCCTTATTGGTTGTACCTTAGCTTCATATTTCTCTATATATTGTACTCCTTTGTAACTGATTTTAACTAAGAAAATAAAATCCTCTTTTTCTCATTCTCTCATTCTCTTTTCTAAAGTTCTTATTCTGACATTCTAACACAACCTGGTCCATATAATGGTCTTGTTGTTGTCTTTTTCTTCGATCAACTAACAATTGTTTGCCTTTGCTTTTTCGTTGAAGTTGGTCTAGATAAACCTTGTTAGATGTCATTGGAATAAGCGTTGTCTTTCTTCCTTTGAACTCAAACGAATGTCGATTTGTAAAACCATCATGGATAACACTACAATCAGACTGCCATGGCCTTCCTAGGAGAATGTGACCAGCTTCCATAGGCAAGACGACGCATAGGATCTCATCTTCATATTTCTCGATAACGATTAGCACGACCACTTGATGATTGAATTTCATTTCTCCACTATCGTTAAGCCATTAAAGATCATACGGTTTTGGGTGCTTTGTGACGTGTCGTCCAAGCTTCTCAACCATGAGGTTGCTCGCCACATTAGTGCAGCTTCCTCCATTGATAATTAAGCTACATACTTTTCTGTGAATGTGACATCGCGTGTGGAACAAGTTTTCCCGCTGCTCTTGCTCCGTAGTCTTAGTTGGACCGTCAAGTTTCTCCATGACACAAGTAGCTCTCCTACAGCCGGTACCTCTTCCCTTTCTTCTTGGAATTTAGGAAATTCTAGGGGCTCTTCTTCTTCGGACTCAATATCCCCATTCTCGAGAAGAATCATAATCCGTTTGTTGGAACATTCATTAGTGTAATGCCCTTTTCCTTGGCATTTGTAGCATTGCACATTGCTTGCTTTACTTATAGCCTTGTTCCCTTGACTAGCTATGAGAGGTCTAGTCTCCGTTATTGTGTTTGGAATGGTCGTCTTTGTTTCTCCGAGAAATTTAGAAGTCTGTTCTCTTGGATAGCTTGGCCGTGAAGTAGTGGTGCTACTATTCCCGTAGCCTGGTCGTTAAGTTACTCTACTATTGAGTTGTTGTTCTACTAAGATCGCTTTGTGAAGCATTTCCTCGAGGTCTATGTAGTGTTGCATTTTGAGACAATCTTGACTGTCTCGGTTATGTCCTCCGAGAAACCTTTACATGGTGGCTTCCCTTTCTTCTTGGATATCGACTCGGATAATGAGAGTCTCAAACTCTTGATAATAGTCTTCAACTGTCAGGTTCCCTTGAGTAAACCTCCTTAATTTGTTGTGAAGTTCTCGGTGGTAGTGACTTGGTACAAACCGTTTCCGCATGATTGCTTCCATCTTGGTCCATGTTTCTACCGGGTATTCTTGGTTGCATCTCCAGGAAGTAATCAATGGATCCCACCAACTGAGGGCATAGTCGTAGAATTCAGTGACTGCTACTCTTACTCGATTGATCTCCGAGTAGTGTTGGCATTTGAACACCAACTCGATCTTCTTTTCCCACTCCAAGTAAGCATCCAGGTCGTTTTTGCCGTGAAACGTAGGAATCTTCAGTTTAATTGGACTCCTTCTCTTCTAACACATCTTCTCCAGTGACTGTCGTGAGATGCACTACAATAAGTCCTATAGTAATCTTTGGCTGCTTCATCTTGCGGTGTTCTCGGTAGTCCTCTAGGCGATTGCAGTCTCTCACGCTCTCTTGCCGGACCTCATCTTGGTTCTCTACCATGTCGCGAACTCTCTCCTTGATCAAATTGTGGTCTGAATTTTTGGCGAAGCATCTTGATCCTTTCAGTGAGCAATCTCTCTAGTCGGGTGGTGATGATACACCCTTGATCGTCACTTAGAAGTATGGATTGATAGATGAATGTTTATGGAGATGGATGAACGAATATGGAGGTGAAAAGGGTGGATTGAATAGTGCCACAAAGGGGTGCAGAAATACCCTTTGATAAAATAGATGTTGGATATTACACACCAACATGACTCAAATTTAGAAAAGAGATTTTTGATTAAAAACTTGAGTGCCTTACAAGTGAAATTTGTCCAGAATATAAAGAGAAGAAGAAAGTTTAGAAGACAAAGCATTAAAGATAATCGGAAACTACAACAGAAATAAATGTTGTCCATGAATAAAGTCTTGAGTTTGAACTTTTAAATGCATTTGACTTGATTTCCCTCTTCTTTTTGACGAAAATTGCACTCTAAGGGGGGCTGAATGTTGATCTAAAATTAAGAAATAGTTATACTAAAGGATTTAAATAAATGGACATACAAGTGATCATCTTAACCCTCATTAAAAACCTTGATGAGAAAAACCCATTGGGACAAAACTCATCAAGGGAAAAAGAGTACTAAGATAAACACTTTTCCCATTCATTTAAATCAATTAGCTTGGATCAACATCAGAATACCTTGATGTGTACGATCTTGATTCTTTATTTGATTGAGTAGTCCTCCTATAGCTTAGTTGAACATCTTGGTCCTCGATCGGGTCATTGGACCAGCTGGTACAATGAGAACATCCATGCTACAAGCTCTTCCTCTTCTTGATTGTCCTTAGCCTCATGCTCCATGGCATCAATGCTATCCATTCCCACATCATCCCCCCTTTCTTGAGAAGGATTTGACCTCGAATCTTTTTAATCTGCCACAAAAGGAACTAAATCAGAAACATTGAAACTTGAGCTCACATTGTACTTACCTTGAAGATCAAGCTGGTAGGCATTGTTGTTAATCCTCTTAGTGATCTTGAAAGGGCCATCGATTCTTGGCATTAGTTTGGACTTCATCTCGGCTGGAAATCGTTCTTTCCTCAAGTGGATCCATACGAGGTCTCCTACTTCAAAGATCATTTCATGTCTGCCCTTGTTTGCATTCTTAGCATATTGTTTGGTTTTCTCTTCAATGTTTTTCCTAGCTGCTTCATGAATCTGTTTTACAATCTCAGCCTTTTTCTCCCCATCAACACTAGTTCTTTCACTCAAAGGTAAAGGGGTTAGATCCAAAGGAGACAAGGGGTTAAAACCATAGACAATGTGAAATGGAGAGTACTTAGAATCCGAATGCACCGCATGGTTATATGCAAACTCTACATGTGGTAAACATGCTTCCCAAGTTTTTAAGTTCTTTTTAATTAAAAGTCTCAACAATGTGGACAATGTTCTATTAACTACTTTAGTTTTCTCATCAGATTGTGGGTGACAAGTAGTTGAAAATACCGATTTAGTTCCAAGTTTAGTCCACAATGTCTTCCAAAAACAACTCAAAAACTTGGTATCTCTATCAAAAACTATAGTCCTAGACATTCCATGCAATCTAACAATTTCTCTAAAGAATAACTCAGCTACATGGGATGCATCATTAGTTTTGTTGTAGGCAATGAAATGAGCCATCTTAGAGAACCTACCTACTACAACAAATATAGTGTTAAGAATATGGATGCGAAGGTGTGTGCACGTTAAAGGAGAGGAGACAATATCAAAGGGAAAGAGTTAGCATGTATAGCAAGTGTGTGGGAATATGGTGAAAGCTCAGGAGTAAAAGGAGAAGGTATACCGTGCATATATGTGACATGTAATTGTAAGAAGAAAAATACACGAGAATATCCTCTTCTATTCATCAAAATAAAAAACTTCTATTCATCATCTTCATTACTCTTCTCTTTTAATCTTTTTCCCCTAAAAACACCTTCATATCCTCTAAAATCTACAGATAGAATCCTTTCCATTCTTAGTTCTATGCAATCCTAACAGAAAATCCATAGATATATCAGTCCAAAGATGAGTATGAATAGGTAAAGGAGTGTACAAACCGTAAGGCTGAACCTTGGACTTATCTTGTTTGCATGTAACACATCGATTACAAGTGCTCTTAACATCCCTCTTCATGTGTGGCCACTAAAAAAATTCTTGCATTACCTTAAGAGTTTTAGCTATCCCAAAATGTCCCATTATGCCTCCTCCATGTGCTTCTCTTATAAGCAAATCTCGCATAGAACAACTAGGCACATACAAACGATTATCATAGAACAAAAATCCATCTTGCCTAAAGTAATGTCCAGAACCAAACTTTTCACAAGCTTTATAGACTTTTTGAAAATCAGAATCAGTTTCATATAGGTCCTTGAGCTGTTCAAAACCCAAAAGCTTGGCATCAAGAGTACAAAGTTGAGTGTACCTTCGGGATAATGCATCAGCAACAATATTATCCTTACCTTGTTTATACCTTATGACATATGGGAATGTCTCTATGAATTCGACCCACCTAGCATGCCTCTTGTTGAGTTTTTGTTGGCCTTTCAAGTGTTTAAGAGATTCATGATCAGTGTGAATAACGAACTCCTTAGGCCATAAGTAGTGCTGCCATGTTTATAAAGCTCGGACCAATGCATATAGCTCTTTGTCATATGTCGGGTAATTCAATGTTGCTCCTCCAAGCTTCTCACTAAAGTATGCAATAGGCCTCTTTTCTTGCATCAAAACAACTTCAATCCCAACACCAGAAGCATCAAATTTGATTTTAAAGTTTTAAGAAAGTTCGGCAAAATCAGAGAGGGGCATTAGAAAGCTTCTCTTTAAGCATTTGGAATGCTTGTTCTTGCGGTTCTCCCACTTGAATTCCACATCTGTCTTGATTACTTCTGTAAGTGGTGCGGTTAAGGTGCTAAAGTTCTTGACAAATTTTCTTTAAAATCCAGCTAGTCCATGGAAGCTTCTAACTTCTCCTATGCTTTTCGGACTTGGCCACTCTTTGATTGCTTTCACATTTTGTTCATCGATTTTAACTCCATCTGCACTTACAACAAAACCTAGAAACACCACATTATCTGTGTACAAAGTGCATTTACTCATGTTAGCAAAAAACCTTTCTTTCCTAAGCACCTGTAGAATCGATTTTCAAGTGTGTAGCATGCTCTTCTAGGTTATTGATGTATATCAGAATATCATCAAAATAAACCACAACGAATATGCCAATGAACGCCCTAAGAACATGATTCATCAATGTATTAAGTGCGTTTGTCAGCCCGAAGGGCATCACTAACCATTCATATAAACCATGTTTTGTTTTAAAGGTTGTTTTCCATTCATCTTCCTCTTTCATTCTAATTTGATGATAGCCACTTTTAAGATCAATTTTAGAAAATACATTAGAGCCATGCAATTCATCAAGCATATCATCAGGTCTAGGTATAGGGTGTCGATACTTCATTGTGATTAGGTTGATTGCTATACAATCAACACACATGCGTCAAATACCATCCTTCTTTGGTACCAACAAGACAAGAACAATACAAGGGCTCATACTCCCACGAATATGCCCTTTCTCCATCAGCTCATCGACTTGCCTTTGCAACTCTTTGGTCTCTATGAGGTTGGTACGGTATGCAGGTCTGTTTGGAAGAGAAGCTCCGAGAACAAAGTGTATTTGATGTTCTATCCCACGGATTGGTGGTAGTCCTTGAGAGCTTTCCTCTGCAAACACATAATCAAAATCCTGTAAAAGAGTCTTTCTCTCACTCGTTAACACTGGTGTAAGGTTAGTTAAACTCGTAAAAGCGCCTTTGAACACAAACATTAGCATCGGTTTTTTAGAATTCTCACCTTGTTTTATAGCTTTATTGCCAACATAAAAATTTGATGACTCTCATGCGTTCTTGCTTACTCTTAAAGTGGATTTGATCTTGTCTTACCTCTTATGGAGTCATAGGAACAAAGATCGTTTTCTTGCCTTTAAAATCAAAATAATGGCGGTTTGTGAACACATCATGCGTCACCTTTCGATCTTACTGCTATGGCCTCCCTAGAAGAATATGACATGCTTCCATAGGTAAAACATCACATAAAATGTACTCTTCGTACTGACCTATTGAGAGTGGTACAACGACTTGTTTTGTGACCCTCATTTCTCCATTTTGGTTAAGCAATTGAAGATCATACGGTTTTGGGTGTTTGTGCTCCTTTAACCCGAGCTTCTTGACCATTGTTTCACTGGCAACATTGGTACAGCTACCTCCATCAATGATGAGGCTACACACTTTTATCTTGAACAAGACATCTGGTGTGAAACAAGTTTTCTCTTTGTTCATGCTCCTTAGACTTAGTGTGCACGCTTAAGGTTCTTCTTGCAACTAGCAACTCTCTGGATACAGGTAGTTCTTCATGCTCCTCTATTTGTGTTCCAAAGTCTGATGGCTCTTCCTCGGACTCTTATTCACAATTGTCTTTAAGAATAATGATCCTCGTGTTTGAACACTTGTTTGCGTAATGTCCTATGTCCTGACATTTAAAACATCGAACATTACTAGTCTTAGTCTCAATTTTATCTCTTATTACCTGACTAGTAGTGGCTTTCATCTCTGGTTTTGGTGTAGAGATTGATTTGATGCTTCCAAATCTGTCGTCTTGAGAGTAATTAGGCTTTGGATAGTTGTTTCCAGCACCATAACTTGGTCTTGAGGCTCATTTCTCTTCACTTGTTGTTCAACCAGAATGGCTTTGTGAAGCATCTCCTCTAGATCCACGTAATATTGCAACTCAAGTCTGTCTTGTATCTCTCGGTTCAGACCCCCCAAAAATCGAGCATAGTAGTTTCACTATCTTCCTTTAAATCTGCTCTAATCATCAAAGTCTCCATTTCTTGATAGTAGTCTTCTACATAATGGTTCTCTTGAGCCAATTTCCTCAATTTGTTGTGTAGTTCTCGGTGGTAATTTTGGAATAAATCTTTTTCTCATGATTCTCTTAATCTCAGTCTATGACTCAACGATCCACTCTTGGTTTTTTTCGTCTTGAGGTCACAAGTTGATCCCACCAACTAAGGGCATAGTCATAGAATTCTGTTGCAGCCACACGAACACAGTTGAACTCGGTATAGTGCTGGCAATCGAAGACTAACTTGATCTTCTTCTCCCATTCCAAATATGCATCAAGATCATTCTTTCCATGGAACGGTGGAATCTTGATCTTGAAACCAATGTTGTTGGGTTGTCTAGCTCTTCCTTCTGGTATATGTTTTTGTCTTCTTCTGCTGCTGTGTGTAGCGCTATTTTGATTGTTGTTGTAGTATTCTTCAGCTTCTTCATCATGGGAGTGTCTTGGAAGTTCTGTTGGTTGTCTAGATCGACTTCTCTCCTGTTGTGAGCCACTTCCATGATCAGGTCGTTTTCCAATCTCCTTACGAAGGGAATTATGCATAGATTCAAATCTGGCAGTCATCATTTGTTCCATTTTGGCTATCATGGCTTCGAACAGAAGCTTGTGGTTGTTGAATAATGAGAGAATACATTAGCTTAAGACCCAAAGAAGAGAAGAGGCCTTATTCAACATATGCAAGCCCATTAAGAAGTCTTCTAGAAGGGTGAAGACTTTGGGTGCACAAGTGGGTGTCTCGGGAAGTGTGAAAAGGAAGGAGATGTGTTTGAATTTCAAATAAGAGATTGGAGGGAAATTGAATGTTGTGAAACCCTTCTTCACCTCCTAATTTCGTGGCTATCCTCTATATATACATGTTGTACACCCTTTGTAACACTCACTCAATTCTAATGGAAACTTCTCTTTATCTCTCATTCTATTGTTTCTCTTTCAAGCACTCTCAAACTCTCTAATCTTCTATTCCTCAAATTGAACATGGTATCAGAGCAAGGTTCTTAACTAAATCAAGCTCTTGTTATCTCATTTTCAAATCTCTTCCTTTAAAATTCTGGGAATACTCTTTGTCAATCCTTTTTCACTCTGAGACTTAGTCCTCAAAGTCATTGACTCTTGAGTTGTGAAAAGGCTGGAAAAGTGTATTTCTTGAAGCTTCTCTAATATTTTCTTGAGAAAATCTCTTAATCCTCTGGTTAATAGAATTATCCGGTGAATAAATCTTGAAACACCATGGAAAATTCTAAACCAATTGTTATTCCAGTCATCTTGAAGGGTGTCAACTATTTGCTGTGGTCAAGAATGATAAGAAAAGCCCTATGTGGTCGTGGGCTTTGGAGCCATGTCTTGAAAGGCCAAGATCCAAAAGATGGAGAAGAAGCCATCGGTAATTATGAAGATAAGTGGTTCCAAGAGGACCAAATGGTGCTCGGAATCATCCAGAACTCTCTTGAAGCATCCATCCTTGAAGCCTACTCCTACTGTGAAAATGCAAAGGAATTGTGGGATACTCTTCAAACCGTGTATGGGAATACTTCAAACTTGAGCAGAATCTATGAAGTCAAGAAGGCTATCAATGATCTAAGCCAAGAAGATTTGGAGTTTACAAAGCACTTTGGCAAATTCAGATCATTGTGGGCTGAACTAGAAATGTTAAGGCCAAGCACGATTGATCCTTTGGTGTTAAATGAGAGGCGCGAACAAGACAAGGTCTTTGGTCTGCTATTGACCTTAAATCCAACTTACAAGGATCTCATTAAGCACCTCCTTAGGGCAGACAATCTCCCCAGCCTAGATGAAGTGTGCTCCAAGATACAAAAGGAGCAAGGATCTCATGGTCTATTTGGGGGAAAGGGCGAGCTGGTTATGGCTAACAAAGTAGAGCTGGGAGACGCCAACAAAGGATTTTACAAACCGTTGGGATCAAACCAGAACAAGAAAGTGGGATCAAATGCAATTTGTGAGCATTGCAAGAAAGAGGGGCACACAAAGGAAAAATGCTGGAAGCTCCATCCTCATCTAAAACCAAGCTGGTGGAAGGAACCAAGAGCTAATGTCTCCCAAGAAGTGGCTGGGAATCAGGCTGGGACATCCAAGAGGGCTGAAGAAGGAGAAATAAGAGCTTTGGTGCCATATCAACAAGAATCTGAATTTGTGAGGAAATCAGATTTGGAAGCTCTCATCAAAGCCTTGAAAGAGGCTGGTAGGTCTGGTATGGTTTCTGGAAACTCTCTTCATGCTCAAAACATTTCAAAGCCTTTGATTGTAGATTCTGGTGCATCACATCATATGATAAGTGATGCACATCTAATGAATAACATAAAACCGGCTGTAGGTAATGTCATTATAGTAAATGGAGATAGTATTCCAATTGATGGAGTAGGAAATCTTAGGTTATTTGGAAAAGATTCAAACGCTTTCTACATGCCTAAGTTTACTTCAAATTTGTTATCCGTAAAGAAAGTTACATCTGATTTGAATTGTTATGCTATATTTGGTCCTAATGATGTACACTTTCAGGATATTGAGACCATGAATCTACTCGGAAAAGGAGTAGCAAAGGAGGAGCTGTATGTTCTTGAAAATAACAAGCCGGACTCCAATTTATTTTGTAGTTTTAGTCTGAATGTTTCTAATGTTAGTAGTTCAATTTGGCATGCAAGGCTAGGTCATCCGCACTCTAGAGCATTAGAACTATTGTTGCCTAGGATTTCTTTCAAAAATGATGAATGTGAAGCTTGTATACTTGGTAAACATTGCAAATCTGTGTTTTCCAAGTCTCCAACTATCTATGAAAAGTGTTTTGATTTAATTCATTCTGATGTTTGGACCTCACCATGTGAATCTAGAGAACATCATAAATACTTTGTCACCTTTATAGATGAAAAATCAAAATATACATGGCTAACACTTCTTCCATCCAAAGATAGACTTCTAGAAGCATTTAGAAAATTTCAAGCATATGTGACTAACCATTATAATGCCAAGATTAAAATTTTTAGATCAGATAATGGTGGAGAGTACACAAGCCATGCCTTCAAACAACACTTAGCAAACCATGGGATAGTCCATCAAACCAGCTGCCCATACACTCCTCAGCAAAATGGAGTTGCTGAAAGAAAGAATTGGCACTTAATGGAAGTGGCCCGGTCTATGATGTTCCACACAAGTGTTCCCAAGAGATTTTGGGGAGATGATGTGGTTTCAGCATGCTATTTGATCAACCGAATGCCAACAAAAATTTTGGATGATCACTCTCCATTTGAGGTATTAAACAACTCTAAACCCGCCATTAACCACTTACGTGTGTTTGGGTGTGTTTGTTTTGTATTAATCCCAGGAGAACAAAGAAACAAGTTGGAAGCTAAAAGTGTGAAGAGCATGTTCATTGGATACTCCACAACACAAAAAGGTTACAAATGCTTTGTTCCGGAAACAAGGAAGATTCTAGTCTCAAGGGACGTGAAGTTTGTTGAAACGAAAGGGTTCTATAATGAGAAGAACTGGAAAGAATTGGAGAATCTATCATCCTCATCATCAGACCAAGCTAGCAATTTGAGAAAAATCTTGGAGAACCTTGGATTACATCAGCCAGAAGCTAGTACAAGCACATCTCAATCAAATGAAGAAACTATACCCTTTGATCCTGAGGGAGGCAATAAACAAGAGGATCCAGTAGTGGCTCAACAAGACTCAACAATTCATGATCAAAATGAATCAGAAGTTCGCAATGAAGCGGTTCATGATCAAAGTGAAGAGAGTCCGGAAAGTCAAGAAGAAGCTCAAACCTCAGATTCTGACTTTGAAGGGCCAGAACCTCAAGTTCAATATCAAGAAGGGGGTTTAAGGAGAAGTACAAGACAAAGGTTTGGACCAGAACATTGGAAGCAAACCCGAGTGTACTACAACAACAAGGCAGTTGCTCATCCCATTCAAGCTGTTTGCACTCTAGCTCATTTCCCATTGGAACATCAAGCCTACATGGGCAAGTTGGATGAAGCTGAGATTCCAACAAACTATGAAGAAGCCAAGGAGCTTAAAGTATGGAGAGATGCTGTTGGTGAAGAAAAGAAAGCTATGGAAATTAACCACACTTGGGATGAAGCTGAACTGCCAAAAGGGAAGAAGGCTGTAAGCTCTAGATGGATCTTCACTATCAAGTATAGAAGTGATGGAGAAATAGAGCGTTACAAGGCTAGGCTGGTGGCTAGAGGATTCACTCAAACCTATGGAGAGGACTACCTTGACACATTTGCACCTGTGGCAAAACTTCATACGGTAAGAGTTATTTTATCCTTAGCTACTAACTTGAAATGGGATCTTTGGTAGATGGACGTCAAGAATGCATTCTTGCAAGGGGAACTAGAGGATGAAGTCTACATGACTCCACCACCAGGCTTGGAGGACTCAATTGCACCAGGAAAGGTGTTGAGACTCAAGAAAGCAATCTATGGACTGAAGCAATCTCCTCGAGCATGGTACCACAAGTTGAGTACAACACTCAAGAGTAAAGGCTTCAAGAAGTCCGAGGCAGATCATACACTTTTCACCTTGCAAAGCCAAGAAGGTATTATAGTCATTCTCATTTATGTGGATGATATTATCATCTCTGGGAATGACAAGGTAGGTATTAAAGATACAAAAGCATATTTAAAATCTGTATTTGATATTAAAGATCTTGGAGAGTTGAAATATTTTCTAGGGATTGAAGTCTATAGGTCCAATGAAGGACTCTTCTTATCCCAAAGGAAGTACACTCTTGATCTATTGGCTGGGGCAGGAAAGCTAGGAGCCAAACCAGCAAAGACTCCCTTAGAAGAAGGATACAAAGTCATACGAGAGGGGGAGCTTGAAGATAAACCTTTTGAAGATGTCAAGCAATATCGGAGAATGGTTGGTAAGTTGATTTATCTTACCATAACTCGTCCTGATTTGTGTTTTGCTGTGAACCAGGTGAGCCAACATATGCAAGCTCCAAAAGTGCATCATTGGAACATGGTGGATCGGATCCTCAAATATCTCAAAGGAGCTCCAGGTCAAGGCATTTGGATGGGTTGCAACAAAAGCACAGAAATTGTGGGTTATTGTGATGCTGACTGGGCTGGAGACAAAACGGATAGAAGATCCACCACTGGGTATTGCACATTCATTGGAGGTAACCTGGTCACTTGGAAGAGCAAGAAACAAAAGGTTGTGTCATGTTCAAGTGCTGAAGCTGAGTATAGAGCAATGAGGAAGCTCACAAATGAGCTAACATGGCTGAAAGCTCTTCTCAAGGATTTGGGCATTGAATCGGCAGATCCAATCACAATGCATTGTGACAACCAAGCTGCTCTTCACATTGCGTCCAACTCAGTGTTCCATGAGAGGACAAAGCATATTGAAGTGGATTGTCACAAGGTGCGAGAGATGGTGGAGAAAAGGGTCATTCTTCCATGCTTTACAAGGAGTTCAGAACAATTGGCAGACATTTTTACCAAGGCAGCGAGTTTAAAAGTGTGTGAGTTCATCCATTCAAAGCTTGGACTCATAGATATGTCTCGGCCGTGATTTCCTTAGCCATGGAGTCCACACTCTTTTTCCCTTAGTATGGTTTTGTCCCATGAGGTTTTCCATACTAAGGTTTTTAATGAGGTGGGTCATCATGGTTCCAAGCTTAACCTTTGGTTTCTCTACGGTTAAGCTTGAGGGGGAGTGTTGAATAATGAGAGAATACATTAGCTTAAGACCCAAAGAAGAGAAGAGGCCTTATTCAACATATGCAAGCCCATTAAGAAGTCTTCTAGAAGGGTGAAGACTTTGGGTGCACAAGTGGGTGTCTCGGGAAGTGTAAAAAGGAAGGAGATGTGTTTGAATTTCAAATAAGAGATTGGAGGGAAATTGAATGTTGTGAAACCCTTCTTCACCTCCTAATTTCGTGGCTATCCTCTATATATACATGTTGTACACCCTTTGTAACACTCACTCAATTCTAATGGAAACTTCTCTTTATCTCTCATTCTATTGTTTCTCTTTCAAGCACTCTCAAACTCTCTAATCTTCTATTCCGCAAATTCAACAGTGGTTGTTGTCAATAGATACTTCATCATCATCAGGCATTGTTTATGACAATCAAATACAAAAACAACACCCAAGTCACCAATCCTTGAAACGTTCCTAAATTACTTCAAAACTCTTAGAACACAACACATTCGTTTTCAGAAGATGAAAAGTCAGTTTTCAGAAAACAATTTGCTAAAACGATTTTTATTTACAGAGGCAGATTCAAACAACAATAACTAAGGTGAAACAACTTAGAAATTGATGATTCAAAAGCTAATCTTATTGATCAAGAAGACCAGCCAGGCCTTGCAAGACCAAACTAACCCGCCCGTGCAAAATCCGGGATTCCCTAAAATGTACGGACTTGTACGGATTGTACGGACCGTGCAAAATCTGGGATTCCTCAAAATGTCTCCAAACATCCTAAAAAGAAGAAACAAGAATGTGCAAAACTCGGGATAAAGTATTTTCAGGATTTGGGGATCGTGCAAAACTCGGGTGCAAAAGGATTGGATCTGTATGGCCGGTTCCATTCATTGTGATGAATTATGATTCTTTCTATTCAAAGCTGTTTGAATTCATAGAGAGTTGTGAAAACTTGGGAACTGTTTCTAAAGGAGAGGTTTCTGCATTGTGGAAGGTATGCAACAACAACTTTGAAGCTTTGACATACTTAGCTGAATTCTATGAATTGCCTTACGGTTCCGAAAAACCGGAAACTGAACTTAGAAAAACCGCCGGTGGTTGATTAACTTCTTAGCTCGTTTATTTTTCTTTTTAACTGTAAAAGATCATATTTTTTACTATGAACAAGAATTTTGAAGCTATGTGGTGTATGCAGAATATAGATGTGTGTGTTAACTATTTACACATCCCAATTAGATTCGTTGTTATCACTTCAAAAAAAAAAAAAAAAAAAAAGGACATGGATATAGCTGGCAATGAATCTAGCCAAAGGAGTGTCCCAATGCAACCTTATCCAACTGGTCAAAGCAAAAAGGCTTGGAGCAAGGCTGACAATCTTATTCACATGGTCAAAAAGAGCCTCCAAGACTAAGCTCTCATTGGCTAGTTTGAATTAAAGCATTCCCATTGGTTGTTGCATTTTTAGAAAACCCTAGATTTTTCTCTATAAATGTAATGCCTCATTATCAATGAAATGTTAGACCCTTTGGGGTCCTATTCTCTCATTCTCCATGAAATCTCTCTCATTTTATTCTCCTTAGTCTCATTTACATGCTTATTCTCTTAGTTCATTCTTGCATATTCTCCATGTCATTTACATTATTCTCTCATACTTAATCTCTCTAATTCTAACATGGTATCAGAGCATTAAGGTCCTTAAATGTCTCCTTAATCTCATTCTTCTTAGTCTTTCATTTTCATACACTTTGTTAGCCTCTTTCACTCTGAGAGTTATTCCTCAAAACCATTGGTTCTTGAGTTGTGAAAGTTGCTAACTTATGTTTTTAGTGACAATGAAGAGTAATAAATGGGGCTGTAGTGACAAGCTACATAATAAGGGAGATTAAAGGCTGCCTTACTTGCTTATTCATGGATTCTTCTAGTGCTTCCATTTTTGGAAATGAATACACTTAGAACCATGATTTGTTGGTGCCTCATTCTATAATCTATTCTTTTTAAGCCCCATTTTCATCTCCAAGTCATTTGTTGATTTTAAAGCTCAAACCACAATTTTTACAAAACTAAAACCTTGGATTGTATTTTTCTTTTCTTATGGAATGAAGAGATACGTAAGTCCATTGTATTTTATGTTTTTGAGTTGTTTTTAGTGGTTTGAAGCAATTCAATTAGTGAACCATGATTAAAATTGCTTGATTCTTATGGATTGAAACATATTTAATCATGTTGTATCCGGGTTTTAAAGGTAGAGAACCTTGGTAAAACTTTGCTCTTATGAGTTTAAGTATCAAACCTTGATGAATCTTAATCCTTATTTTATGGGAAGAAAAATTTGGTAAAGCTATGTTTCCATAATCATAAGCATAAAGCTTTGTTGAATCCAAATCCCATTTTTCTTTAAAAGAGAAGAGAACCTTGGTAAAGCTATGTTATTATGAGCATAAGCACAAAGCCTTGATGAATCCAAATCTCTTTGTTTTCAAATTACCAAAGAAAGAGAACCTCGTTGAATCTAAAAGCTAGAGAACCTCGTTGAATCTAAAAGCTAGAGAACCTTGATGAATCCAAATCCTTTGGTAGAAAATCTTGGACTACTTTCAAACATTTTTGAGTCCTAGGTTATTTTTTCAATTTTTCTTAAATATTCTTATTGGATTCCAATCTCTTCTGTACTTGTTTGTTTGGGAAGAGTGTTTTAAGGAATCCTTGTTTGTTCTATTTAAGAAAAAAAAAAGAAAGGGAGGGTAGTGAACCTTGTTGAATCCAAAGCTAGGGAACCGAGATGGATCCAAATCCAAAGTTGGATGAGAGCCTCGTTGAAACTCGAATGCTGGAGAACCTTGAGTGAATCCAAACCCTTAGAAACCAAAAGAAGTGAACCATGGCCTATTTTGCTCATTGGAGTTAAAATTGAGAAGGCACGATGAATCCAAATTCTTTTGGGTTAAAAGAGGTGAACCATGACCTGATTTACTCCTTGGAGTTAAAATCAAGAAGGCATGATGAATCCTAACTCTTTTGGAAATAAAGAAGTGAACCATGGCCTGATTTACTCATTGGAGTTAAATCAAGAAGGCATGATGAATCCAAGTTCTTTAAATCCAAGTTTTCAAAAAACCTTGGACCTCTAGTAATTCTCAAGTCCTTGGAAAATTTTCAAAAAAAAATAAAAAATAAAAAAAATAAAAAGGATGAATCTTAGTCAGTTTTCTTTCTTATGAATGAAAAAACAATTAATGACATTGATTCATCCAGTTTTGTTTTCTCAAAAGGATAGGCTTTGTTTTGAAGTTTTCCATTCTTGTTAAACAAGTGGATAATTCCAAACACCATTGCTAGAATCTGATCTCTCAAATGAGAGGAAAAGTCCTTTGTGGTGAAGAGCCATGAAGAGAAAAAAAAAATCCCAACCACTAACCTTTTTTTTCTTCTTCTTAGGAATGGAAGAATGTGAGTGGTGGAAGAAGAGATCGAATCTCAAGAAGATCGACCAATCAAAAAAAAAATGATTCAACAAGTCACTATCTTAACCGGTTTAGCATAAAGGGCTGCTCTCTAAACACTCATCTTTTTCAATATTCTTAGTGTACCAATTATTGTTTAATCTTGTTTCTTTAGTTTCTCTTATTTGCAATCTATCTTTCATCTAAACTTCCTTATCCCTCACGTTGAGTACTTTAAAATTTTAAATCTCATGATGAAGGTTTAGAGGAAGAAAGCGTGAATATTCTAACGGGGAAGTATTAGATGATGAAGAGGTCAAATGAAGATTAAATGAAGTAAAGAAGTATGATTGGTGACACAAGGAAGTTGTGGAAGTTAGTGTTCATTTGGCTTTCGGAGTCCCTCCAACCAAGCTTGAGGGGGAGAAAAAACCGAAAAGAATGTGAAGGATGCCAAAGAAAAAGGAAAAGAAAAAAATGATGTCAAAGAAGACAAGATTCTTCAAGCAAATGAAGCCGAGTTGAGACTAGACCGCACCGCACTAAAAGATGTTGAAGGTTTGTGCTCACTCGTGGACAAGTTGATAGAGGGGCCACACCGTTGGGAACAAGTTGTAGGTTCGTGCTTGTAGATTTTAGAGGATATGAAGGTGATTTTAAGGGAGGAAGATTAGAAGATAGGAGTGATAAAGATGATGAATAGAACTTTATAATTTCGTGTATCATGTTTCCTTACAATCCCATATACATATATGCACGCTTTACATGAATTATTGAGGGAAAAATATCTCACCAACACCTCTACACAAGTATAGGCGAGCCATGCTTCTCCCAACTGCTCCCACCTACTCCTCTTTGCAACTTGCTCCACTTGTGCTGAGTGAGAAAAAACTGGTCTGCTTCTAACCAATTCAGTTCCTTCTCCACTTCTTGTTTGGTTTCGTTTTAGTTGATCTTAGTTACTCATTGGTGCTTTATTTCATGTTCACACACCTTCACATCCATATTCTCAACACTCCCCCTCAAGATAGGCTGGTAGGGGTTCTTTAAGCCGATCTTGCCATGGATGTATTCACATATGCGTGAAGAAGTAGGCTTGGTAAATATATCCGCCATTTGTTCTCTACTCTTCACAAACTTGGGAACCACAACTCCCTCCTGAATTTTGTCTCGGATGAAATGACAATCCACCTCAATGTGTTTTGTCCTTTCATGAAACACCGGGTTTGAAGCTATGTGTATTGCCACTTGGTTATCACAATACAATGTCATTGGTTTGTCTTCTTGAACTCCCAAGTCATGTAGAAGCGCCTTCAGCCATATCATTTCTTTTGTGGCTTCTCTCATTGCCCTATACTCAGCTTCAGCACTAGATAGAGAGATTACCTTTTGTTTTTTGCTTCTCCAGGTGACAAGATTCCCGCCTACGAATGTACAATAACCGGTCGTAGACTTCCTATCTTGTCTATCCCCAGCCCAATCCGCATCACAAAATGCTTCTACATCTGCTCTTCCATGACACTCTAGCCAAATACCTCTTCCTGGGTTCCCTTTTAGATATCTCAAGATCCTTTCAATCATTCCCCAATGGTGTGTTGTTGGCGCTTGCATGTGTTGACTTACGTTATTCACCGCAAAACAAATATCTGGCCTTGTTATGGTCAAATAGATTAGTTTACCAACTAACCTTTGGTACTGCTTGATGTCAGACCATATCTCCACGTTGCTCTCTTCTTGGTAACCTTCTTCAATAGGAGTCTTAGCCGGTTTACACCCAAGCTTCCCAGTTTCTTTTAGTAAGTCAATCACATACTTTCTTTGCGATATAAACATTCCCTTTTCCTCTCTGCTCATCTCAATTCCTAGGAAGTATTTGAGCTCTCCTAGGTCTTTTATATCAAACGTAGAGTTTAGATCCTCCTTAGTCCGTTTCATCTCCTCACAATCACTTCCCGTAACAATAATGTCATCCACGTAGATAAGCACCACAACTATCCCATTTTTGCTCCTTTTGGTAAAGAGAGAGTGATCCGCTTCAGATTTTACAAACCCTTTCTCCAACAGGCACCGGCTTAACCGTTGGTACCAAGCTCTAGGAGATTGTTTCAAGCCATATATAGCCTTCTTTAATCTACACACTTGATCTGAACTTGCTCCATAACCTTGTGGAAGTTCCATAAACACTTCTTCTTCTAAATCCCCTTGTAAGAAAGCGTTTCTCACATCCATTTGCCACAAATTCCATGACAGATTAATGGCAATGGATAGTAGAACCCTCACCGAGTGCAACTTCGCTACTGGAGCAAAAGTTTCAGTATAATCTTCACCATATACTTGTGCATATCCTTTTGCCACTAGTCTAGCTTTATACCTCTCAATTTCACCATTGCTCTTGTATTTGATAGTATACACCCATCTACATCCCACAAGTTTCTTCCCGCTGGGCAATTTTGTCAAGTCCCAAGTATTGTTTCTCAACATAGATGCAATCTCTTCCCTCATGGCATCAACCCATAACTTGTCCATGCTTGCTTCCTCATAAGAATTAGGTACTTTTCTATCAATAGTGCTCAGAAATGCCTGATGATCAGCTGGAGTATTAGAACCGAGTAGTATTCTTCAATAGGATATCTTATGGCTATCTTCTCTTCTTGTGCGGTGTTATGCTTAAGGGACAAGAAGGAGACGCTGTCGCCTATAGGATCAGGATCTAAGCCTGCCGTACGCCCAGTACATCCCTCTCTTGTCCCAAGCACAACATCAGTTCCCATGTGATCTTGATAAGCCATAGCCATCCCATTGTAATACACTCTAGTATTTTTCCAATTTTCAGGTCCGTGTCTTATCCTTTGGCTTCTTCTTAACTGAGGAGCTTGCACTTCTTCAACTTCTTCAGATTCTATCTCCCCCTCACCTCTTGTACTCTCCTCTTCTTCTTCCAGTTCTGGGTCTAATGGTACAGTATCTGGAACTATCGGAAGCTGCTCACTTTCTTCTACTTCTTCTTCACCCCTCTGCTCATTATCATCACTCTCCCGGCCATCTATGCTTTCCCAAATGCTTCTTAGAACTTGATCTCTATCTGCATTTTAGTTCACAATCTCATCTAATTCTTCCCATTTCTTTTTCTCAAAGTAACCATACTCTTCCTCAAATTGCACCTCCCTTGACATATACATTCTATTACTCTCTGGGTTAAGACATTTGTATCCCTTTTGAGTGCTTTAGTATCCCACAAACACACACTTAATACTCTTCGGCTCTAACTTATTTCTTTGTGCTTCTGGAACAAGAACGTAACATCTACACCCAAAGACTCTCAAGTGACTGATACTCGGCTTCACACCATTCAAAACTTCAAATGGTGACTTGTAACTCAAGCTTTCAGTGGGTATGCGGTTGATTAAGTAAGCTGCCGCCATCACTGCATCTCCCCACAGATTCTTCGGAACTCCCCTATCAAACATCATGCTCCTAGCCACTTCTAACAAATGTCTATTCTTCCTCTCTGCTATCCCATTTTGTTGAGGTGTATAGGCGCAAGTTGTCTGATGTACTATCCCTTTCTCATTCACAAACTCCCTAAACTGTATGCTCATGTATTCTCCGCCATTATCACTTCTTAGTATCTTAATCTTGGTATCATACTGATTGAGCACATAGTTATAGAAGTTCTGAAATGATTCAAGCACTTGATCCTTAGAGCGCATCAATGTTACCCATGTATACTTTGATTTTTGATCGATGAAGGAAACAAAGTACTTATATTGATCTCTTGAAGTACACGGAGCAGACCATACATCAGAGTGTATTAACTCAAAAGACTTCTTATACATAGTAGTAGATTCTGGAAACACTTTCCTACAATGCTTCCCCAAAATACATGCTTCACACGCCTCCTTGGGTACTGAATGGTTGGGCAAGACCATGCTGAGCACCTTGTGACTTGGATGACCAAGGCGAGAATGCCATAAAGGGCTTGATCCAACCGAACTGACCGCAAGCGCTTTCAACTCTTTATCCTTTTTATTCAATATGTACAGACCATCTTTCACACCCCCTGATCCGATCGCATCTTTGGTTTCATTATCCTGAAACTCAACACCATTAACTCCAAAAACAACTTTACAATTCAAGTCCTTAGTTGCCTTATGAACCGATAGCAAATTCGAAGTAAATTCTGGGATATATAGGGCTTTAGTTCTCTTCCCAAACACCTCTAAGTCCCCAACCCCCTCTATTGGAACTTCTTTCCCGTTTGCTATCCTAACACTACCCTTATGCGGTTCTACATTCTCCAGCAACTTAGCATCACAAATCATATTATGACTTGCTCCAGAATCTATTATCACGTTTCTCTTAGCCTTAGAGGTAAAGAAACCCTTACCAAATTCCGCTAGCTTTGAGATACTCTTGATGAGGCCCTCCAAATCGCTCTTCCTCACCAATTGGTCTCCTTCCATGCTAGTTACACCGTAAAGTTCCTAGAGCCTTGACTGCTTCCCTGGCCATTTCCTCTTAGCCGGGCTGGTTTCAAGTGCGGGTAAAGTGTCCAGCACTTCTCCTTAGTGTGCCCTTTCATCCTACAATGGCTATACTCAACAGCTCTCCTTTCTCCATGCCCAAAACTTCTTTGCACCACATGCGCCATCTCACTAGCGGGTTTAAACAACCCTCTAGCACCTTCCTCTTTCTGAATTTGTTGACACACTTCATTTAATGTTGGAAGCTTGTCAAATCGAAGGATATGCTGAATGAGTCCCTTGTAAGAGTCATCAAGTGTGAGTAAGAGACCAAACACTTGATCTTGCTCTCTCCTCTCATTCAACTCCTTTGGGTCGTTTGTTGTAGGTCTAAGCATTTCCAGCTCCGCCCACAACCCTCTAAACTCCCCAAACAAGTCCTTGAACGCCTTCCCATTCTGCTGAAGGTCATTCAATGCCTTCTTCACCTCAAAGATCCTTGAAATGTTTGAGATGTCTCCATAAACTCCCTTGAGCGTCTCCCACAGCTCCTTGGAGTTCTCACAGTATGAATAGGCCGCCAGAATAGATGGCTCAAGGGAGCTTTGAAGTGCAGCCAAGACTTGAGCATCTTCTTGCTCCCGCTTCCTCTCCATCATACTGCCCTCTTCAGCCCTTCCTTCTTCAGCATTTCCCATCAAGCTATCAACATACTCCCACAGCCCTCTTCCTCTTAGGACTGTCTTTGTGGTCCTTGACCACAAAATATAGTTATTCCCCTTGAGAATAACTGGTAGAACCATATTCTTGGAGCTTTCCATGACTTGAAATTTTTGGTGAATAGTACACACGAAACAGAAAAAAAACAGAGTGATTTGAAATGTTTGAGAGATATGAACGAGTTTAAGATCTTGTTTAGGACCTTAAGTGCTCTGATACCATGTAGATTTTAGAGGATATGAAGGTGATTTTAAGGGAGGAAGATTAGAAGATAGGAGTGATGAAGATGATGAATAGAAGTTTATAATTTCGTGTGTCATGTTTCCTTACAATCCCATATACATATATGCACGCTTTACATGAATTATTGAGGGAAAAATATCTCACCAACACCTCTACACAAGTATAGGCGAGCCATGCTTCTCCCAACTGCTCCCACCTACTCCTTTTTGCAACTTGCTCCACTTGTGCTGAGTGAGAAAAAACTGGTCTGCTTCTAACCAATTCAGTTCCTTCTCCACTTCTTGTTTGGTTTCGTTTTAGTTGATCTTAGTTACTCATTGGTGCTTTATTTCATGTTCACACACCTTCACATCCATATTCTCAACAGTGCTCACTTGTGGACGAGTTGATAGAGGGATTGCATCATAGAAGACAAATTGTCCCACTAGAAGACGGGCAACTTGACTAGAGATCAAAACCGGGTCACTTGCAAAGACAAGCTTGCAAAGATAAGCTCGCAAAGACAAGGGCAACGGTTGAGACAAAGCAAGGAGGCATGCGAGTTGGAAACGAAGCTAAGGCATCTCCATCACCATGAAGAGAACCAAGATGTATGGATCATACTAACCTTAAGGCTGGTTTATCTTTCGGAAGTGAGGGGAATAAGAAGATAAAATCAGAGCATACAAAAGTGGTGCTCCTCAACCCAATAAATCAACAAAGAGGAAGAAACCACCATCTAAAGGAATCAGGTTGTTTCTATCCTCTCCCTCCATTAAAATTCTCTATGCAAAGTGTGATCATTTCTACCATTAAAATTGGAGTAAATTGATACACTTTGTTTGTCAATTTTTCTTGCAAGGAACAATGTGCATAAAGGACTTCAAACCCAAAAGATCGTCTTTCCTTATTCTCAAGCCGATCGTGAGGGGGAGCATTCGAAGCATTGATCAAGATTTGGAATCAACAAATGGTGAACCCGAGAAAGATGACCCGAGAACTAAGATTCAAGCGTGGTGAACCCAAGAGGAAGACCGAAGTGATTACCAAAGAATGAAATCAACAAATCCTTGCAAGACTACAACAAGTCAAGATTAAATGGCGACATTCTTCACAAAGGTTACAAGACCTTTTCATGCCCTTGGTCAAAGGTCCCCTAGATCCGTGAAGGCCATCCTTTTTTTCCCTTATAATGTTTTGTCCCAAGGGGTTTTCCTTATAAGGTTTTTAATGAGGTGGCACTCACGGTCACTCCAAACTTAGCCTCCATTCTCGAGTTCACTATGGCTAAGTTTGAGGGGGAGTATTGATCAAGAAGACCAGCCAGGCCTTGCAAGACCAAACTAACCCGCCCGTGCAAAATCCGGGATTCCCTAAAATGTACGGACTTGTACGGATTGTACAGACCGTGCAAAATCCGAGATTCCTCAAAATGTCTCCAAACATCCTAAAAAGAAGAAACAAGAATGTGCAAAACTCGGGATAAAGTATTTTCAGGATTTGGGGATCGTGCAAAACTCGGGTGCAAAAGGACATGGATATAGCTGGCAATGAATCTAGCCAAAGGAGTGTCCCAATGTAACCTTATCCAACTGGTCAAAGCAAAGAGGCTTGGAGCAAGGCTGGCAATCTTATCCACATGGTCAAAAAGAGCCTCCAAGACTAAGCTCTCATTGGCTAGTTTGAATTAAAGCATTCCCATTGGTTGTTGCATTTTTAGAAAACCCTAGATTTTTCTCTATAAATGTAATGTCTCATTATCAATGAAATGTTAGACCCTTTGGGGTCCCATTCTCTCATTCTCCATGAAATCTCTCTCATTTTATTCTCCTTAGTCTCGTTTACATGCTTATTCTCTTAGTTCATTCTTGCATATTCTCCATGTCATTTACATTATTCTCTCATACTTAATCTCTCTAATTCTAACAAATCTAATAGTTGAGAGACTGAACGATAGGATCTGAGTGGTTTACTCTTAGAACACAGCAAATTCGTTTTCAGAAGATGAAAAGTCAGTTTTCAGAAAACAATTCGCTATAACGATTTTTTATTTGCAGAGTCAGATTCAAACAACAATAACTAAGGTGAAACAACTTAGAAATCGATGATTCAAAAGCTAATCTAATAGTCGAGACACTGAATGACAGGATCTGAGTGGTTTTAGACAGATTTGACAAACGAAACAAGAACGAAGATACTTAACTTCTAAGCAAAGTTCTAATACCACTTGATACACCCTCGATCGTCACTTAGAAGTAAGGATTGATAGATGAATGTTTATGGAGATGGACGAACGAATATGGAATTGAAAAGGGTGGATTGAATAGTGCCACAAAGGGGTGCAGAAAGGCCCTTTGATAAACGAGATGTTGGATATTACACACCAACAAGACTCAAATTTAGAAAAGTGATTTTTGATTAAAAACTTGAGTGCTTTACAAGTGAAATTCATCCAGAAAATATAAAGAGAAGATAAGAAGAGAGTTTAGAATGTTGAATTTGCGGAATAGAAGATTAGAGAGTTTGAGAGTGCTTGAAAGAGAAACAATAGAATGAGAGATAAAGAGAAGTTTCCATTAGAATTGATTAAGTGTTACAAAGCGTGTACAACATGTATATATAGAGGAGAGCCACAAAATTAAGAGGTGAAGAATGGTTTCACAACATTCAAATTTCCCTCCAATCTCTTATTTAAAATTCAAACACATCTCCTTCCTTTTCACACTTCCCGAGACACCCACTTGTGCACCCAAAGTCTTCACCCTTCTAGAAGACTTCTTAATGGGCTTGCATATGTTGAATAAGACCTCTTCTCTTCTTTGGGTCTTAAGCTAATGTATTCTCTCATTATTCAACACTCCCCCTCAAGCTTAACCATAGAGAAACCAAAGGTTAAGCTTGGAACCATTATGACCCACCTCATTAAAAACCTTAGTATGGAAAACCTCATGAGACAAAACCATACTAAGGGAAAAAGAGTGTGGACTTCATAGCTAAGGAAATCATGGCCGAGACATATCTATGAGTCCAAGCTTTGAATGGATGAACTCACACACTTTTAAACTCGCTGCCTTGGTAAAAATGTCTGCCAATTGTTCTGAACTCCTTGTAAAGCATGGAAGAATGACCCTTTTCTCCACCATTTCTCGCACCTTGTGACAATCCACTTCAATATGCTTTGTCCTCTCATGGAACACTGAGTTGGACGCAATGTGAATAACAGCTTGGTTGTCACAATGCATTGTGATTGGATCTGGCGATTCAATGCCCAAATCCTTGAGAAGAGCTTTCAGCCATGTTAGCTCATTTGTGAGCTTCCTCATTGCTCTATACTCAGCTTCAGCACTGGAACATGACACAACCTTTTGTTTCTTGCTCTTCCAAGTGACCAGGTTACCTCCAATGAATGTGCAATACCCAGTGGTGGATCTTCTATCCGTTTTGTCTCCAGCCCAGTCAGCATCACAATAACCCACAATTTCTGTGCTTTTGTTACAACCCATCCAAATGCCTTGACCTGGAGCTCCTTTGAGATATTTGAGAATCCGATCCACCATGCTCCAGTGGTGCACTTTTGGAGCTTGCATATGTAAACTCACCTGGTTCACAGCAAAACACAAATCAGGACGAGTTATGGTAAGATAAATCAACTTACCAACCATTCTCCGATATTGCTTGACATCTTCAAAAGGTTTATCTTCAAGCTCCCCCTCTCGTATGACTTTGTATCCTTCTTCTAAGGGAGTCTTTGTTGGTTTGGCTCCTAGCTTTCCTGCCTCAGCCAATAGATCAAGAGTGTACTTCCTTTGGGATAAGAAGAGTCCTTCATTGGACCTATAGACTTCAATCCCTAGAAAATATTTCAACTCTCCAAGATCTTTAATATCAAATACAGATTTTAAATATGCTTTTGTATCTTTAATACCTACCTTGTCATTCCCCGAGATGATAATGTCATCCACATAAATGAGAATGACTACAATACCTTCTTGGCTTTGCAAGATGAAAAGTGTATGATCTGCCTCGGAGTTCTTGAAGCCTTTACTCTTGAGTGTTGTACTCAACTTGTGGTACCATGCTCGAGGAGATTGCTTCAGTCCATAGATTGTTTTCTTGAGTCTCAACACCTTTCCTGGTGCAATTGAGTCCTCCAAGCCTGGTGGTGGAGTCATGTAGACTTCATGCTCTAGTTCCCCTTGCAAGACTGCATTCTTGACGTCCATCTGCCAAAGATCCCATTCCAAGTTAGTAGCTAAGGATAAAATGACTCTTACCGTATGAAGTTTTGCCACAGGTGAAAATGTGTCAAGGTAGTCCTCTCCATAGGTTTGAGTGAATCCTCTAGCCACCAGCCTAGCCTTGTAACACTCTATTTCTCCATCACTTCTATACTTGATAGTGAAGATCCATCTAGAGCTTACGGCCTTCTTCCCTTTTGGCAGTTCAGCTTCATCCCAGGTGTGGTTGATTTCCATAGCTTTCTTTTCTTCACCAACATCATCTCTCCATACTTTAAGCTCCTTGGCTTCTTCATAGGTTGTTGGAATCTCAGCTTCATCCAACTTGCCCATGTAGGCTTGATGTTCCAATGGGAAATAAGCTAGAGTGCAAACAGCTTGAATGGTGTGAGCAACTGCCTTGTTGTTGTAGTACACTCGGGTTTGCTTCCAATATTCTGGTCCAAACCTTTGTCTTGTACTTCTCCTTAAACCCCTTTCTTGAGCTTGAACTTGAGGTTCTGGCCCTTCAAAGTCAGAATCTGAGGTTTGAGCTTCTTCATGACTTTTGCGGAATAGAAGATTAGAGAGTTTGAGAGTGCTTGAAAGAGAAACAGTAGAATGAGAGATAAAGAGAAGTTTCCATTAGAATTGATTAAGTGTTACAAAGGGTGTACAACATGTATATATAGAAGAGAGGCACGAAATTAAGAGGTGAAGAATGGTTTCACAACATTCAAATTTCCCTCCAATCTCTTATTTGAAATTCAAACACATCTCCTTCCTTTTCACACTTCCCGAGACACCCATTTGTGCACCTAAAGTCTTCACCCTTCTAGAAGACTTCTTAATGGGCTTGCATATGTTGAATAAGGCCTCTTCTCTTCCTTGGGTCTTAAGCTAATGTATTCTCTCATTATTCAACATAGAAGACAAAGCATTAAAGTAAATCGGAAACTACAACATAAATAAATGATGTCCATGCATGAAGTCTTGAGTTTGAACTTTTAAATGCGTTTGACTTGATTTTCCTCTTATTTTGACAAAAGTTGCACTCTAAAGTGGGCTGAATGTTGATCCAGAAGTAAGAAATAGTCATGCTTAAGGATTTAAATAAATGGACATACAAGTAATCATCTTAAGCCTCATTAAAAACCTTGATGAGAAAAATCCATTGGGACAAAAACTCATCAAGGGAAAAGAGTACTAAAATAAACACTTTTCCCATTCATTTAAATCCATTAGCTTGGATCAACATCAGAATACCTTGATGTGTACGATCTTGAATCTTTATTTGATTGAGTAATCCTCCTATAGCTTGGTTGAACATCTTAGTCTTTGATCGGGTCATTGGACCAGCTAGTACAATGAGAACATCCTCTGTTACAAGCTCTTCCTCTTCTTGATTGTCCTTAGCCTCATGCTCCATGGCATCAATGCTATCCATTCTCACATTAGGTGAGAGCTTCAAGCAAAAGTTTGTTGCGGTTTGGTCCTTCTTCGTCTTACATCGTCGATCTCGTCTACAAATCACTTGATGTATCTACAATGAGAACATCCTCTGTTTTCTTAAGCAATGATGAATTCGAACAACAAAAATCGAAACAAGAACCCTAACCACACGAAAATACCCTTACACTACTTGATTACGTAACAATTTTTAAAAACTCCAAAAAATTTTAAAAAAATATAGAACAATCAAACACTCATTAGATCATATAGGTTTATTTTCAGTATTTTAAAAATTGTTTTTACAATTAAAATCAAATTAAAATGACAAGAAATCAAAAATGACTCTTCAATTCTTGTTGAACAAGCGATGAACCCTAGAGCAAATTTTATGATTCTTTTCGATTTTAATCATTCATTTAAGCAACAGAACACTTCGATTTTGATCTCTAGGTGATTTAGAAACACAATCTAAAACGTTTTCAAGCAAAACAGATCGATCAAAGTGGGATGCAATTCGACAAAATGAAGAACAAAAATCAATCCGATCAAATTCAAATCAATTGCGATTAGAACAAGGGATTGATTGAATTTACTCAACTTCTAAGTGGCTCTGATACCACTTGATGCGACCTCAGCCACGATCCAACGAGAAGAGAGGTTCTCGAAGGAAAGTTGAAGAGATCTTCTCCCACGAATACACTTAGGAGTTGAGATGAAGGGATAATCCTTGGCGATGGCTTGGTGAGCAGACAAGGCAAGGTGGTGGAGTGAGTGACACCACAAAGGGTTGTTGATATCCCCTTGATGATTTGATGATCCTTCAGCTTCACACCGAAAGGATCGGTGATTCCTTAGCTTCACACCAAGAGAATCAATTTGTGATGGATGAACACACCAACACGAAAATTTTTAAGAAACAAGTTTTTATTTGAAAAATGGATTGTTTTGCTCTTAGGCTTACACATGAAATATAAAGGAAAGAGATGAGAGATTTCGAGACTAACAAGCCTAGTCTCGAGATCATTAACTCACTTGAAAATAACAATGCGTAAAAACAAGAAAATAAAAACTAAGTTTGAACAAAGTTTGAATTCAAAAGAAGGCTCCTCTTGATGTCTTGGCCGTATGTAGAAGAAAGAGATGGGGCTTGGTCTTTGTTGATGAATGGACTATTGATCAAACCTATCTAGATAAGCTTCTCATCATGGACCGGACCGTACGGACTTATACGGATCCATACGAACCATGACCGTATAAGTTGAAGGATGTCTCCAAATGGCTCAAAGATGAAAGATAGTTATGTGCAAAACTCGGGTTAAGAGTACTTTAAAGTTCGTGCAAAACTCGGGATAAAAAGAAGAGAATATAGTCGTTTGAAGAAGGGGGGTGTTGAATTTGCGGAATAGAAGATTAGAGAGTTTGAGAGTGCTTGAAAGAGAAACAATAGAATGAGAGATAAAGAGAAGTTTCCATTAGAATTAAGTGAGTGTTACAAAGGGTGTACAACATGTATATATAGAGGAGAGCCACGAAATTAGGAGGTGAAGAAGGGTTTCACAACATTCAATTTCCATCCAATCTCTTATTTGAAATTCAAACACATCTCCTTCCTTTTCACACTTCCCGAGACACCCACTTGTGCACCCAAAGTCTTCACCCTTCTAGAAGACTTCTTAATGGACTTGCATATGTTGAATAAGGCCTCTTCTCTTCTTTGGGTCTTAAGCTAATGTGTTCTCTCATTATTCAACACTCCCCCTCAAGCTTAACCGTAGAGAAATCAAAGGTTAAGCTTGGAACCATGATGACCCACCTCATTAAAAACCTTAGTATGGAAAACCTCATGGGACAAAACCATACTAAGGGAAAAAGAGTGTGGACTCCATGGCTAAAGAAATCACGGCCGAGACATATCTATGAGTCCAAGCTTTGAATGGATGAACTCACACACTTTTAAACTCGCTGCCTTGGTAAAAATGTCTGCCAATTGTTCTGAACTCCTTGTAAAGCATGGAAGAATGACCCTTTTCTCCACCATCTCTCGCACCTTGTGACAATCCACTTCAATATGCTTTGTCCTCTCATGGAACACTGAGTTGGACGCAATGTGAATAGCAGCTTGGTTGTCACAATGCATTGTGATTGGATCTGGCGATTCAATGCCCAAATCCTTGAGAAGAGCTTTCAGCCATTTTAGCTCATTTGTGAGCTTCCTCATTGCTCTATACTCAGCTTCAGCACTTGAACATGACACAACCTTTTGTTTCTTGCTCTTCCAAGTGACCAGGTTACCTCCAATGAATGTGCAATACCTAGTGGTGGATCTTCTATCCGTTTTGTCTCCAGCCCAGTCAGCATCACAATAACCCACAATTTCTGTGCTTTTGTTGCAACCCATCCAAATGCCTTGACCTGGAGCTCCTTTGAGATATTTGAGGATCCGATCCACCATGTTCCAATGATGCACTTTTGGAGCTTGCATATGTTGGCTCACCTGGTTCACAGCAAAACACAAATCAGGACGAGTTATGGTAAGATAAATCAACTTACCAACCATTCTCCGATATTGCTTGACATCTTCAAAAGGTTTATCTTCAAGCTCCCCCTCTTGTATGACTTTGTATCCTTCTTCTAAGGGAGTTTTTGCTCGTTTGGCTCCTTGCTTTCTTGCCCCAGCCAATAGATCAAGAGTGTACTTCCTTTGGGATAAGAAGAGTCCTTCATTGGACCTATAGACTTCAATCCCTAGAAAATATTTCAACTCTCCAAGATCTTTAATATCAAATACAGATTTTAAATATGCTTTTGTATCTTTAATACCTACCTTGTCATTCCCAGAGATGATAATATCATCCACATAAATGAGAATGACTACAATACCTTCTTGGCTTTGCAAGGTGAAAAGTGTATGATCTGCCTCGGACTTCTTGAAGCCTTTACTCTTGAGTGTTGTACTCAACTTATGGTACCATGCTCGAGGAGATTGCTTCAGTCCATAGATTGCTTTCTTGAGTCTCAACACCTTTCCTGGTGCAATTGAGTCCTCCAAGCCTGGTGGTGGAGTCATGTAGACTTCATCCTCTAGTTCCCCTTGCAAGAATGCATTCTTGACGTCCATCTGCCAAAGATCCCATTTCAAGTTAGTAGCTAAGGATAAAATAACTCTTACCGTATGAAGTTTTGCCACAGGTGCAAATGTGTCAAGGTAGTCCTCTCCATAGGTTTGAGTGAATCCTCTAGCCACCAGCCTAGCCTTGTAACGCTCTATTTCTCCATCACTTCTATACTTGATAGTGAAGATCCATCTAGAGCTTACGGCCTTCTTCCCTTTTGGTAGTTCAACTTCATCCCAAGTGTGGTTGATTTCCATAGCTTTCTTTTCTTCACCAATAGCATCTCTCCATACTTTAAGCTCCTTGGCTTCTTCATAGGTTGTTGGAATCTCAGCTTCATCTAACTTGCCCATGTAGGCTTGATGTTCCAATGGGAAATGAGCTAGAGTGCAAACAGCTTGAATGGGATGAGCAACTGCCTTGTTGTTGTAGTACACTCGGGTTTGCTTCCAATGTTCTGGTCCAAACCTTTGTCTTGTACTTCTCCTTAAACCCCCTTCTTGATATTGAACTTGAGGTTCTGGCCCTTCAAAGTCAGAATCTGAGGTTTGAGCTTCTTCTTGACTTTCCGGACTCTCTTCACTTTGATCATGAACCGCTTCATTGCGAACTTCTGATTCATTTTGATCATAAATTGTTGAGTCTTGTTGAGCCACTACTGGATCCTCCTGTTTATTGCCTCCCTCAGGATCAAAGGGTATAGTTTCTTCATTTGATTGAGATGTGCTTGTACTAGCTTCTGGCTGATGTAATCCAAGGTTCTCCAAGATTTTTCTCAAATTGTTAGCTCGGTCTGATGATGAGGATGATAGATTCTCCAATTCTTTCCAGTTCTTCTCATCATAGAACCCTTTCGTTTCAACAAACTTCACGTCTCTTGAGACTAAAATCTTCCTTGTTTCCGGAACAAAGCATTTGTAACCTTTTTGTGTTGTGGAGTATCCAATGAACATGCTCTTCACACTTTTAGCTTCCAACTTGTTTCTTTGTTCTCCTGGGATTAATACAAAACAAACACACCCAAACACACGTAAGTGGTTAATGGCGGGTTTAGAGTTGTTTAATACCTCAAATGGAGAGTGATCATCCAAAATTTTTGTTGGCATTCGGTTGATCAAATAGCATGCTGAAACCACAGCATCTCCCCAAAATCTCTTGGGAACACTTGTGTGTAACATCATAGACCGGGCCACTTCCATTAAGTGCCTATTCTTTCTTTCAACAACTCCATTTTGCTGAGGAGTGTATGGGCAGCTGGTTTGATGGACTATCCCATGGTTTGCTAAGTGTTGTTTGAAGGCATGGCTTGTGTACTCTCCACCATTATCTGATCTAAAAATTTTAATCTTGGCATTATAATGGTTAGTCACATATGCTTGAAAATTTCTAAATGCTTCTAGAACTCTATCTTTGGATGGAAGAAGTGTTAGCCATGTATATTTTGATTTTTCATCTATAAAGGTGACAAAGTATTTATGATGTTCTCTAGATTCACATGGTGAGGTCCAAACATCAGAATGAATTAAATCAAAACACTTTTCATAGATAGTTGGAGACTTGGAAAACACAGATTTACAATGTTTGCCAAGTATACAAGCTTCACATTCATCATTTTTGAAAGAAATCCTAGGCAACAATAGTTCTAATGCTCTAGAGCGCGGATGACCTAGCCTTGCATGCCAAATTGAACTACTAACATTAGAAACATTCAGACTAAAACTACAAAATAAATTGGAGTCCGGCTTGTTATTTTCAAGAACATACAGCTCCTCCTTTGCTACTCCTTTTCCGAGTAGTTTCATGGTCTCAATATCCTGAAAGTGTACATCATTAGGACCAAATATAGCATAACAATTCAAATCAGATGTAACTTTCTTTACGGATAACAAATTTGAAGTAAACTTAGGCATGTAGAAAGCATTTGAATCTTTTCCAAATAACCTAAGATTTCCTACTCCATCAATTGGAATACTATCTCCATTTGCTATAATGACATTACCTACAGCCGGTTTTATGTTATTCATTAGATGTGCATCACTTATCATATGATGTGATGCACCAGAATCTACAATCAAAGGCTTTGAAATGTTTTGAGCATGAAGAGAGTTTCCAGAAACCATACCAGACCTACCAGCCTCTTTCAAGGCTTTGATGAGAGCTTCCAAATCTGATTTCCTCACAAATTCAGATTCTTGTTGATATGGCACCAAAGCTCTCATTTCTCCTTCTTCAGCCCTCTTGGATGTCCCAGCCTGATTCCCAGCCACTTCTTGGGAGACATTAGCTCTTGGTTCCTTCCACCAGCTTGGTTTTAGATGAGGATGGAGCTTCCAGCATTTTTCCTTTGTGTGCCCCTCTTTCTTGCAATGCTCACAAATTGCATTTGATCCCACTTTCTTGTTCTGGTTTGATCCCAACGGTTTGTAAAATCCTTTGTTGGCGTCTCCCAGCTCTACTTTGTTAGCCATAACCAGCTCACCCTTTCCCCCAAATAGACCATGAGATCCTTGCTCCTTTTGTATCTTGGAGCACACTTCATCTAGGCTGGGGAGATTGTCTGCCCTAAGGAGGTGCTTAATGAGATCCTTGTAAGTTGGATTTAAGGTCAATAGCAGACCAAAGACCTTGTCTTGTTCGCGCCTCTCATTTAACACCAAAGGATCAATCGTGCTTGGCCTTAACATTTCTAGTTCAGCCCACAATGATCTGAATTTGCCAAAGTGCTTTGTAAACTCCAAATCTTCTTGGCTTAGATCATTGATAGCCTTCTTGACTTCATAGATTCTGCTCAAGTTTGAAGTATTCCCATACACGGTTTGAAGAGTATCCCACAATTCCTTTGCATTTTCACAGTAGGAGTAGGCTTCAAGGATGGATGCTTCAAGAGAGTTCTGGATGATTCCGAGCACCATTTGGTCCTCTTGGAACCACTTATCTTCATAATTACCGATGGCTTCTTCTCCATCTTTTGGATCTTGGCCTTTCAAGACATGGCTCCAAAGCCCACGACCACATAGGGCTGTTCTTATCATTCTTGACCACAGCAAATAGTTGACACCCTTCAAGATGACTGGAATAACAATTGGTTTAGAATTTTCCATGGTGTTTCAAGATTTATTCACCGGATAATTCTATTAACCAGAGGATTAAGAGATTTTCTCAAGAAAATATTAGAGAAGCTTCAAGAAATACACTTTTCCAGCCTTTTCACAACTCAAGAGTCAATGACTTTGAGGACAAAGTCTCAGAGTGAAAAAGGATTGACAAAGAGTATTCCCAGAATTTTAGAGTGAAAAAGAAAATTTTAGAGAACCTTCAAGAAATACACTTTTTCAGCCTTTTCACAACTCAAGAGTCAATGACTTTGAGGACTAAGTCTCAGAGTGAAAAAGGATTGACAAAGAGTATTCCCAGAATTTTAAAGGAAGAGATTTGAAAATGGGATAACAAGAGCTTGATTTAGTTAAGAACCTTGCTCTGATACCATGTTAAATTTGCGGAATAGAAGATTAGAGAGTTTGAGAGTGCTTGAAAGAGAAACAATAGAATGAGAGATAAAGAGAAGTTTCCATTAGAATTAAGTGAGTGTTACAAAGGGTGTACAACATGTATATATAGAGGAGAGCCACGAAATTAGGAGGTGAAGAAGGGTTTCACAACATTCAATTTCCCTCCAATCTCTTATTTGAAATTCAAACACATCTCTTTCCTTTTCACACTTCCCGAGACACCCACTTGTGCACCCAAAGTCTTCACCCTTCTAGAAGACTTCTTAATGGGCTTGCATATGTTGAATAAGGCCTCTTCTCTTCTTTGGGTCTTAAGCTAATGTGTTCTCTCATTATTCAACAGGGGGGCCATTGGAGCCTTATCTCTTGATTTCAAATTTCAAAATAAGAGAGTTGTCTAACCTTATGTGCCAGCTAGCAAGGAGGAGCGTCCAATTCTTGTCTCTTATTGGTTGTGCCTTTTGCTTTATGCTTTTCTCTTTATCTATATTATGTAGCTTTTGTGCAAACAATGAAATTAATGGAATAGAGCTTTATTCTCTCTAATTCTCCACGAATTCTCTCTTGTAATCTCTCTAAATCTTTCATATTCTAACATGGTATCAGATCAAAGATCTTCATGGGTTTGAGCTTTGCTATATTGATTCTCTATTCTTGTTACTAAATCTCGTTTTCTTCAAAATCTATTCTCACAATCTCTCCATTTCATTCTTAAATCTTGTTTCACAAATCTATCTCCATTTCTTATCTCCTATCATCAGCTCTTATCACATTACTAGCTGTAGATTTTAGAGGATATGAAGATGATTTTAAGGGAGGAAGATTAGAAGATAGGAGTGATGAAGATGATGAATAGAAGTTTATAATTTCGTGTGTCTTGTTTCCTTACAATCCCATACACATATATGCACGATTTACATGAATTATTGAGTGAAAAATATCTCACCAACACCTCTACACAAGTATAGGCGAGCCATGCTTCTCCCAACTGCTCCCACCTACTCCTCTTTGCAACTTGCTCCACTTGTGCTGAGTGAGAAAAAACTGGTCTGCTTCTAACCAATTCAGTTCCTTCTCCACTTCTTGTTTGGTCTCATTTTAGTTGATCTTAGCTACTCATTGGTGCTTTATTTCATGTGCAATGCATGGTATACCTTCTCCTTTTACTCCTGAGCTTTCACCATATTCCAACACACTTGCTATACATGCTAACTCTTTCCCTTTGATATTGTCCCCTCTCCTTTCACGTGCACAGACCTTCACATCCATATTCTCAACACTCCCCCTCAAGATAGGCTGGTAGGGGTCCATTAAGCCGATCTTGCCATGGATGTATTCACAGATGCGTGAAGAAGTAGCCTTTGTAAATATATCCGCCATTTGTTCTCCACTCTTCACAAACTTGGGAATCACAACTCCCTCCTGAATCTTGTCTCGGATGAAATGACAATCCACCTCAATGTGTTTTGTCCTTTCATGAAACACCGGGTTTGAAGCTATGTGTATTGCTGCTTGGTTATCACAATACAATGTCATTGGTTTGTCTTCTTGAACTCCCAAGTCATGTAGAAGCGCCTTCAGCCATATCATTTCTTTTGTGGCTTCTCTCATTGCTCTATACTAAGCTTCAGCACTAGATAGAGAGATTACCTTTTGTTTTTTGCTTCTCCAGGTGACAAGATTCCCACCTACGAATGTACAATAACCAGTTGTAGACTTTCTATCTTGTCTATCCCCAGCCCAATCCGCATCACAAAACGCTTCTACATCTGCTCTTCCATGACACTCTAGCCAAATACCTCTTCCTGGGTTTCCTTTTAGATATCTCAAGATCCTTTCAATCATTCCCCAATGGTGTGTTGTTGGCGCTTGCATGTGTTGACTTACTTTATTCACCGCAAAACAAATATCTGGCCTTGTTATGGTCAAATAGATTAGTTTACCAACTAACCTTTGGTACTGCTTGATGTCAGACCATATCTCCACGTTGCTCTCTTCTTGGTAACCTTCTTCAATAGGAGTCTTAGCCGGTTTACACCCAAGCTTCCCAGTTTCTTTTAGTAAGTCGATCACATACTTCCTTTGCGATATAAACATTCCCTTTTCCTCTCTGCTCATCTCAATTCCTAGGAAGTATTTGAGCTCTCCTAGGTCTTTTATATCAAACGTAGAGTTTAGATCCTCCTTAGTCCGTTTCATCTCCTCACAATCACTTCCCGTAACAATAATGTCATCCACGTAGATAAGCACCACAACTATCCCATTTTTGCTCCTTTTGGTAAAGAGAGAGTGATCCGCTTCAGATTTTACAAACCCTTTCTCCAACAGGCACCGGCTTAACCGTTGGTACCAAGCTCTAGGAGATTGTTTCAAGCCGTATATAGCCTTCTTTAATCTACACACTTGATCTGAACTTGCTCCATAACCTTGTGGAAGTTCCATAAACACTTCTTCTTCTAAATCCCCTTGTAAGAAAGCGTTTCTCACATCCATTTGCCACAAATTCCATGACAGATTAATGGCAATGGATAGTAGAACCCTCACCGAGTGCAACTTCGCTACTGGAGCAAAAGTTTCAGTATAATCTTCTCCATATACTTGTGTATATCCTTTTGCCACTAGTCTAGCTTTATACCTCTCAATTTCACCATTGCTCTTGTATTTGATAGTATACACCCATCTACATCCCACAAGTTTCTTCCCACTAGGCAATTTTGTCAAGTCCCAAGTATTATTTCTCAACATAGATGCAATCTCTTCCCTCATGGCATCAACCCATAACTTGTCCATGCTTGCTTCCTCATAAGAATTAGGTACTTTTCTATCAATAGTGCTCAGAAATGCCTGATGATCAGCTGAAGTATTAGAAACCGAGTAGTATTCTTCAATAGGATATCTTATGGTTATCTTCTCTTCTTGTGCGGTGTTATGCTTAAGGGACAAGAAGGAGACGTTGTCGCCTATAGGATCAGGATCTAAGCCTGCCGTACGCCCAGTACATCCCTCTCTTGTCCCAAGCACAACATCAGTTCCCATGTGATCTTGATAAGCCATAGCCATCCCATTGTAATACACTCTAGTATTTTTCCAATTTTCAGGTCCGTGTCTTATCCTTTGGCTTCTTCTTAATTGAGGAGCTTGCACTTCTTCCACTTCTTCAGATTCTATCTCCCCCTCACCTCTTGTACTCTCCTCTTCTTCTACCAGTTCTGAGTCTAATGGTAAAGTATCCAGAACTATCGGAAGCTGCTCACTTTCTTCTACTTCTTCTTCACCCCTCTGCTCATTATCATCACTCTCCCGGCCATCTATGCTTTCCCAAATGCTTCTTAGAACTTGATCTCTATCTGCATTTGAGTCCATAATCTCATCTAAGTCTTCCCATTTCTTTTTTTCGAAGTAACCATACTCTTCCTCAAATTGCACCTCCCTTGACACATACATTCTATTAGTCTCCGGGTTAAGACATTTGTATCCTTTTTGAGTACTTGAGTATCCCACAAACACACACTTAATACTCTTTGGCTTTAACTTATTTCTTTGTGCCTCTGGAACAAGGACATAGCATCTACACCCAAAGACTCTCAAGTAACTGATACTCGGCTTCACACCATTCAAAACTTCAAATGGTGACTTGTAACTCAAGCTTTCAGTGGGTATGCGGTTGATTAAGTAAGCTGCCGCCATCACTGCATCTCCCCACAGATTCTTAGGAACTCCCCTATCAAACATCATGCTCCTAGCCACTTCTAACAAATGTCTATTCTTCCTCTCTGCTATCCCATTTTGTTGAGGTGTATAGGCGCAAGTTGTCTGATGTACTATCCCTTTCTCATTCACAAACTCCCTAAACTGTATGCTCATGTATTCTCCGCCATTATCACTTCTTAGTATCTTAATCTTGGTATCATACTGATTGAGCACATAGTTATAGAAGTTCTGAAATGATTCAAGCACTTGATCCTTAGAGCGCATCAATGTTACCCATGTATACTTTGATTTTTGATCGATGAAGGAAACAAAGTACTTATATTGATCTCTTGAAGTACACGGAGCAGACCATACATCAGAGTGTATTAACTCAAAAGACTTCTTATACATAGTAGTAGATTCTGGAAACACTTTCCTACAATGCTTCCCCAAAATACATGCTTCACACGCCTCCTTGGGTACTGAATGGTTGGGCAAGACCATGCTGAGCACCTTGTGACTTGGGTGACCAAGGCGAGAATGCCATAAAGGGCTTGATCCAACCGAACTGACCGCAAGCGCTTTCAACTCTTTATCCTTTTTATTCAATATGTACAGACCATCTTTCACACCCCCTGATCCGATCGCTTCTTTGGTTTCATTATCCTGAAACTCAACACCATTAACTCCAAAAACAACTTTACAATTCAAGTCCTTAGTTGCCTTATGAACCGATAGCAAATTCGAAGTAAATTCTGGGATATATAGGGCTTTAGTTCTCTTCCCAAACACCTCTAAGTCCCCAACCCCCTCTATTGGAACTTCTTTCCCGTTTGCTATCCTAACACTACCCTTATGCGGTTCTACATTCTCCAGCAACTTAGCATCACAAATCATATTATGACTTGCTCCAGAATCTATTATCACGTTTCTCTTAGCCTTAGAGGTAAAGAAACCCTTACCAGATTCCGCTAGCTTTGAGATACTCTTGATGAGGCCCTCCAAATCGCTCTTCCTCACCAATTGGTCTCCTTCCATGCTAGTTACACCCGCAAAGTTCCTAGAGCCTTGACTGCTTCCCTGGCCATTTCCTCTTAGCCGGGCTGGTTTCAAGTGCGGGTAAAGTGTCCAGCACTTCTCCTTAGTGTGCCCTTTCATCCTACAATGGCTACACTCAACAGCTCTCCTTTCTCCATGCCCAAAACTTCTTTGCACCACATGCGCCATCTCACTAGCGGGTTTAAACAACACTCTAGCACTTTCCTCTTTCTGAACTTGTTGACACACTTCATTTAATGTTGGAAGCTTGTCAAATCGAAGGATATGCTGAATGAGTCCCTTGTAAGAGTCATCAAGTGTGAGTAAGAGACCAAACACTTGATCTTGCTCTCTCCTCTCATTCAACTCCTTTGGGTCGTTTGTTGTAGGTCTAAGCATTTCCAGCTCTGCCCACAACCCTCTAAACTCCCCAAACAAGTCCTTGAACGCCTTCCCATTCTGCTGAAGGTCATTCAATGCCTTCTTCACCTCAAAGATCCTTGAAATGTTTGAGATGTCTCTATAAACTCCCTTGAGCGTCTCCCACAGCTCCTTGAAGTCCGCCAGAATAGATGGCTCAAGGGAGCTTTGAAGTGCAGCCAAGACTTGAGCATCTTCTTGCTCCCGCTTCCTCTCCATCATACTGCCCTCTTCAGCCCTTCCTTCTTCAGCATTTCCCACCAAGCTATCAACATACTCCCACAGCCCTCTTCCTCTTAGGACTGTCTTTGTGGTCCTTGACCACAAAATATAGTTATTCCCCTTGAGAATAACTGGTAGAACCATATTCTTGGAGCTTTCCATGACTTGAAATTTTTGGTGAATAGTACACACGAAACAGAAAAAAAACAGAGTGATTTGAAATGTTTGAGAGATATGAATGAGTTTAAGATCTTGTTTAGGACCTTAAGTGCTCTGATACCATGTAGATTTTAGAGGATATGAAGATGATTTTAAGGGAGGAAGATTAGAAGATAGGAGTGATGAAGATGATGAATAGAAGTTTATAATTTTGTGTGTATTGTTTCCTTACAATCCCATACACATATATGCACGATTTACATGAATTATTGAGTGAAAAATATCTCACCAACACCTCTACACAAGTATAGGCGAGCCATGCTTCTCCCAACTGCTCCCACCTACTCCTCTTTGCAACTTGCTCCACTTGTGCTGAGTGAGAAAAAACTGGTCTGCTTCTAACCAATTCAGTTCCTTCTCCACTTCTTGTTTGGTCTCATTTTAGTTGATCTTAGCTACTCATTGGTGCTTTATTTCATGTGCAATGCATGGTATACCTTCTCCTTTTACTCCTGAGCTTTCACCATATTCCAACACACTTACTATACATGCTAACTCTTTCCCTTTGATATTGTCCCCTCTCCTTTCACGTGCACAGACCTTCACATCCATATTCTCAACACTAGCTACTTTCACTCTGAGAGTTATTCCTCAAATCCATTGGTGCTGAGTTGTGAAAGTTGCTAGTTTTGTGAATAAATCTCATCTCTCTTATCATATTACTAGCTACTTTCACTTTGAGAGTTATTCCTCAAATCCATTGGTGCTGAGTTGTGAAAGTTGCTAGTTTTGTGAATAAATCCATTGAAATCTTGAAATCAGAAACTATGGAGAGCAACAAACCTGTAGTTATTCCGGTTACTCTTAAAGGCCATAACTACTTATTATGGGCAAGAACAACAAGAACAGCTCTGTGTGGAAGAAAAGGAATGTGGGCTCACATCATAACTACCACAACTTCAAAAGGAATCACACAAGCTGAAGAAGACAAAGAAATCAAAACAGTTGAAGAAGAGCAATGGTTTCAAGAGGACCAAACTGATGTATCCCAAGGGACGGAACCAAGGATCTGTCATGGATATTCGGTGATGACCAGGCTATGACTCGGTACGGAACGGCTGCGGAATGGTTTCGGAACGAGATAGCGGGATAGAGTGAAAAATCGAAGATGACTCGACCCGGTTCTTCACGAAAGAAAGGTAGATGGGTTGAAATGCGACACGAGAGGTATGGAACGTCTCTCGATATGGCATGGCGGTCACAAGTCTGAGCCCCGGCTCAAGGAAACATTATCGGAAGAGGTTCAAGTGCTTTGGCTCGATTGGACCGAAAAGAGAATACTCGAAGTATTTGCATAATAAGTCTAACATTATAATGAAGTGGAAGGGTGCTTTTTATAGGCTATATCGTAGGGCTTAGTTTCCCAAATAATATCGTTAAAAAACATACTCTTTAGCGGGTCGCATAAAGACAAAAGCTTAAAACAACAAAATAAGCTAAGGAAGGAGGTCCAAAATGCGGGTGCGCCTCTTGGATAGGATCACACCTTGCTTATCCTTGCTTGGCTTGAAAGTTTCCAAAAAGGTTGGCAATGGGTAGGTGTGATGCGTCAAGTCTCCTCGCCTCATTAAAAACCTATTCGGTAAACCACTTAGGAAAAATCCAAATAGGGAAAAAGAGTGGGGTTCTCTTGACGTCTAGGGAGCGTCTTCACCTTGTGATGGTAAAGACGCTGAATTCTCGAGCGTCCTTGGTGGTGTCATGGGCTGGATTGGTTCTTGCCTCTTGGTCCATGAGTCTTTGCACAACTCGCACAAACCTGTCCTGGTAGAGCTTGGTCTTGCTCCTTTGGATGGGCCCGGGTGGTATGGTGGAAACCTCCAATGCCTCGTCTAGATTGGATGGTATCAAGTCGTGGTGCTCAACATTGCTCGGGTGGGACATGTCCGTAGGCGGATAGGACTTTTCTGTAGACAGGGCCGCGCTCGGGTAGAGTTTATACGCGGAGGGGATAACACTCGGGTAAAACCTTTCTACGGACTGGTCTGCGGACTCGGTAGCACTCGGGTGAGACTTGTCTACGGACTTCCCTACAGACTTCTCTGCGGACTTGGTAGCACTGCGACATGGCTGTTCGATACGTGGGTTCCTATCACAAGCTGTCTTAGGCCTCCTTCAAAATTCACTTGATGCTCCAATCTTGGAAGCATATTCTTACTGTGAATCTGCAAAAGAACTATGGGATACTCTCCAAAATGTTTATGGAAACACCTCAAACTTGACTAGAGTCTTCGAGGTGAAAAAGGCAATCAACAATCTGTCCCAAGAAGATCTTGAATTCACCTATCACTTTGGGAAGTTCAGGTCTATTTGGGCAAAACTAGAAATGCTAAGACCAAACACTAAAGATCCAAAGGTGATTAATGAAAGGAGGAAACAAGAAAAAATATTCGGCTTGCTTCTTACATTAAACCCGAGCTACAACGATCTTACCAAACATCTCCTTAGAGATGATAAGCTTCCAAGTCTTGATGAAGTCTGCTCTAAAATCCAGAAAGAACAAGGGTCATTTGGCTTATTTGGTGGTAGTCAAGGAGATCTTCACTTGGTAAACAAGGTTGAGCTTCCCACAACAAACAAAGGAAGATATCAAAGCAACAACTTCAACAAGGATTACAAGCCTCCAATTTGTAGTCACTGTAAGAAAAGGGGTCATCTCAAAGAAAGGTGTTTCTTTCTTCATCCACATTTAAGGCCAACTACACCAAGAGCAAACTTGATTCAAGAAGCTGGGAACAATCAAACTCAAGCAAGCGCTTCTAAACCGACTGAAGAAGTGGCAATGACAGCCTCTTATGGAGATATAGTGAGGAAATCAGACCTTGAGTCACTCATCAAAGCCATCTCCAACATAAACTCATCCGGTATCACTCAATTTGAATAAAAACCTTGTAAATCATTGGTAGTTGATTCTGGAGCATCTCATCATATGATTAGCAATTCTAATTTGCTTAATGACATTAAAACCACCAATGGAAACGTAGTGATTACAAATGGAGATAGAGTACCAATTAAGGGAATTGGTGATTTAAAATTGTTTAATAAATCATCTAAAGCATTCTATATGCCTATATTCACCTCAAACTTATTATCCGTAAAAAGGATGACTAATGATTTGAATTTTTATACTATTTTTGGTCCTAGTAGTGTTCAGTTTCAGGATATTGAGAGTGAAGAATTGCTCGGGCAAGGAGATACTAAAGGAGACTTATACATTTTGAAGGATGCATCTCCAAGAAACTCTGCTATATCGTTTAATTCATGCTTAGACAATAATGCCTTGTGGCACTTTAGATTAGGACATCCTCACACTAGATCTCTTAAACTAATGTTGCCTAATATTTCGTTTAATAATTCTAGTTGTGAAGCTTGTATCTTAGGAAAGCATTGCAAATCTGTATTTCCGAAATCAAGTATTATCTATGAAATTTTTTTTGACTTAGTACATTCAGATGTATGGACTTCACCATGATTAACAAGAGATAATAAGAAATATTTTGTCACATTTATAGATGAGAAATCAAAATACACTTGGATTACAGTACTTCCAACTAACGAAAAAGTGTTTGATGCATTTCTCAACTTCCAAAATTATGTGACTAATCAATTTAATGTCAAACTGAAGGTACTAAGGTCTGATAATGGAGGGGAATACACAAGCAATAAATTCAAAGATCACTTGGCTAAGCATGCAATCATTCATCAAACAAGTTGCCCCCATACTCCACAACAAAATGGAGTGGCTAAGAGAAAGAACCGACACCTTATGGAAGTAGCAAGGTCCATGATTGACAGGAACCTACGTACCGGACAGCCGACTAACCAGCCCGCAGACGAATCCATAGACAAGTCTCACCCGTCATTAGAACAGTCCGCAGACAAGTCTCACCCAGACGCTGCCGAGTCCGCAGACAGGAATTACCCGACTGCCACTCGTTCTACGGACAAGCTACACCCGAGCGCCACCCTGTCTACAGACAAGTCCCACCCTGTTGAATTTGCGGAATATAAGATTAGAGAGTTTGAGAGTGCTTGAAAGAGAAACAATAGAATGAGAGATAAAGAGAAGTTTCCATTAGAATTGATTAAGTGTTACAAAGGGTGTACAACATGTATATATAGAGGGGAGCCACGAAAATAGAAGGTGTAGATGGGTTTCACAACATTCAAATTTCCCTCCAATCTCTTATTTGAAATTCAAACACATCTCCTTCCTTTTCACACTTCCCGAGACACCCACTTGTGCACCCAAAGTCTTCACCCTTGTAGAAGACTTCTTAATGGACTTGCATATGTTGAATAAGGCCTCTTCTCTTCATTGGGTCTTAAGCTAATGTATTCTCTCATTATTCAACACTCCCCCTCAAGCTTAACCGTAGAGAAACCAAAGGTTAAGCTTGGAACCATGATGACCCACCTCATTAAAAACCTTAGTATGGAAAACCTCATGGGACAAAACAATACTAAGGGAAAAAGAGTGTGGACTCCATGGCTAAGGAAATCATGGCCGAGACATATCTATGAGTCCAACTTTGAATGGATGAACTCACACACTTTTAAACTCGCTGCCTTGGTAAAAATGTCTGCCAATTGTTCTGAACTCCTTGTAAAACATGGAAGAATGACCCTTTTCTCCACCATCTCTCGTACCTTGTGACAATCCACTTCAATATGTTTTGTCCTCTCATGGAACACTGAGTTGGATGCAATGTGAATAGCAGCTTGGTTGTCACAATGCATTGTGATTGGATTTTGTGATTCAATGTCCAAATCCTTGAGAAGAGCTTTCAGCCATGTTAGCTCATTTGTGAGCTTCCTCATTGCTCTATACTCAGCTTCAGCACTTGAACATGACACAACCTTTTGTTTATTGCTCTTCCAAGTGACCAGGTTACCTCCAATGAATGTGCAATACCCAGTGGTGGATCTTCTATCCGTTTTGTCTCCAGCCCAGTCAGCATCACAATAACCCACAATTTCTGTGCTTTTGTTACAACCCATCCAAATGCCTTGACCTGGAGCTCCTTTGAGATATTTGAGAATCCGATCCACCATGCTCCAATGGTGCACTTTTGGAGCTTGCATATGTTGACTCACCTGGTTCACAGCAAAACACAAATCAGGACGAGTTATGGTAAGATAAATCAACTTACCAACCATTCTCCGATATTGCTTGACATCTTCAAAAGGTTTATCTTCAAGCTCCCCCTCTCGTATGACTTTGTATCCTTCTTCTAAGGGAGTCTTTGCTGGTTTGGCTCCTAGCTTTCTTGCCCCAGCCAATAGATCAAGAGTGTACTTCCTTTGGGATAAGAAGAGTCCTTCATTGGACCTATAGACTTCAATCCCTAGAAAATATTTCAACTCTCCAAGATCTTTAATATCAAACACAGATTTTAAATATGCTTTTGTATCTTTAATACCTACCTAGTCATTCCCAGAGATGATAATATCATCCACATATATGAGAATGACTACAATACCTTCTTGGCTTTGCAAGGTGAAAAGTGTATGATCTGCCTCGGACTTCTTGAAGCCTTTACTCTTGAGTGTTGTACTCAACTTGTGGTACCATGCTCGAGGAGATTGCTTCAGTCCATAGATTGCTTTCTTGAGTCTCAACACCTTTCCTGGTGCAATTGAGTCCTCCAAGCCTGGTGGTGGAGTCATGTAGACTTCATCCTCTAGTTCCCCTTGCAAGAATGCATTCTTGACGTCCATATGCCAAAGATCCCATTCCAAGTTAGTAGCTAAGGATAAAATAACTCTTACCGTATGAAGTTTTGCCACAGGTGCAAATGTGTCAAGGTGGTCCTCTCCATAGGTTTGAGTAAATCCTCTAGCCACCAGCCTAGCCTTGTAACGCTCTATTTCTCCATCACTTCTATACTTGATAGTGAAGATCCATCTAGAGCTTAGGACCTTCTTCCCTTTTGGCAGTTCAGCTTCATCCCAAGTGTGGTTGATTTCCATAGCTTTCTTTTCTTCACCAATAGCATCTCTCCATACTTTAAGCTCCTTGGCTTCTTCATAGGTTGTTGGAATCTCAGCTTCATCCAACTTGCCCATGTAGGCTTGATGTTCCAATGGGAAATGAGCTAGAGTGCAAACAGCTTGAATGGGATGAGTAACTGCCTTGTTGTTGTAGTACACTCGGGTTGTCCAAACTTTTCTCTTGTACTTCTCCTTAAACCCTCTTCTTGATCTTGAACTTGAGGTTCTGGCCCTTCAAAGTCAGAATCTGAGGTTTGAGCTTCTTCTTGACTTTCCGGACTCCCTTCACTTTGATCATGAACCGCTTCATTGCGAACTTCTGATTCATTTTGATCATGAATTGTTGAGTCTTGTTGAGCCACTACTGGATCCTCTTGTTTATTGCCTCCCTCGGGATCAAAGGGTATAGTTTCTTCATTTGATTGAGATGTGCTTGTACTAGCTTCTGGCTGATGTAATCCAAGGTTCTCCAAGATTTTTCTCAAATTGCTAGCTCGGTCTGATGATGAGGATGATAGATTCTCCAATTCTTTCCAGTTCTTCTCATCATAGAACCCTTTCGTTTCAACAAACTTCACGTCCCTTGAGACTAGAATCTTCCTTGTTTCCGGAACAAAGCATTTGTAACCTTTTTGTGTTGTGGAGTATCCAATGAACATGCTCTTCACACTTTTAGCTTCCAACTTGTTTCTTTGTTCTCCTGGGATTAATACAAAACAAACACACCCAAACACACGTAAGTGGTTAATGGCAGGTTTAGAGTTTTTTAATACCTCAAATGGAGAGTAATCATCCAAAATTTTTGTTGGCATTCGGTTGATCAAATAGCATGCTGAAACCACAGCATCTCCCCAAAATCTCTTGGGAACACTTGTGTGGAACATCATAGACCGGGCTACTTCCATTAAGTGCCTATTCTTTCTTTCAACAACTCCATTTTGCTGAGGAGTGTATGGGCAGCTGGTTTGATGGACTATCCCATGGTGGGCTAAGTGTTGTTTGAAGGCATGGCTTGTGTACTCTCCACCATTATCTGATCTAAAAATTTTAATCTTGGCATTATAATGGTTAGTCACATATGCTTGAAAATTTCTAAACGCTTCTAGAACTCTATCTTTGGATGGAAGAAGTGTTAGCCATGTATATTTTGATTTTTCATCTATGAAGGTGACAAAGTATTTATGATGTTCTCTAGATTCACATGGTGATGTCCAAACATCAGAATGAACTAAATCAAAACACTTTTCATAGATAGTTGGAGACTTGGAAAACACAGATTTACAATGTTTGCCAAGTATACAAGCTTCACATTTATCATTTTTGAAAGAAATCCTAGGCAACAATAGTTCTAATGCTCTAGAGTGCGGATGACCTAGCCTTGCATGCCAAATTGAACTACTAACATTAGAAACATTCAAACTAAAACTACAAAATAAATTGGAGTGCGGCTTGTTATTTTCAAGAACATACAACTCCTCCTTTGCTACTCCTTTTCCGAGTAGTTTCATGGTCTCAATATCCTGAAAGTGTACATCATTAGGACCAAATATAGCATAACAATTCAAATCAGACGTAACTTTCTTTACGGATAACAAATTTGAAGTAAACTTAGGCATGTAGAAAGCGTTTGAATCTTTTCCAAATAACCTAAGATTTGCTACTCCATCAATAGGAATACTATCTCCATTTGCTATAATGACATTACCTACAGCTGGTTTTATGTTATTCATTAGATGTGCATCACTTATCATATGATGTGATGCACCAGAATCTACAATCAAAGGCTTTGAAATGTTTTGAGCATGAAGAGAGTTTCCAGAAACCATACCAGACCTACCAGCCTCTTTCAAGGCTTTGATGAGAGCTTCCAAATCTGATTTCCTCACAAATTCAGATTCTTGTTGATATGGCACCAAAACTCTCATGTCTCCTTCTTCAGCCTTCTTGGATGTCCCAGCCTGATTCCCAGCCACTTCTTGGGAGACATTAGCTCTTGGTTCCTTCCACCAGCTTGGTTTTAGATGAGGATGGAGCTTCCATCATTTTTCCTTTGTGTGCCCCTCTTTCTTGCAATGCTCACAAATTGCATTTGATCCCACTTTCTTGTTCTGGTTTGATCCCAACGGTTTGTAAAATCCTTTGTTGGCATCACCCAGCTCTACTTTGTTAGCCATAACCAGCTCGCCCTTTCCCCCAAATAGACCATGAGATCCTTGCTCCTTTTGTATCTTGGAGCACACTTCATCTAGGCTGGGGAGATTGTCTGCCCTAAGGAGGTGCTTAATGAGATCCTTGTAAGTTGGATTTAAGGTCAATAGCAGACCAAAGACCTTGTCTTGTTCGCGCCTCTCATTTAACACCAAAGGATCAATCGTGCTTGGCCTTAACATTTCTAGTTCAGCCCACAATGATCTGAATTTGCCAAAGTGCTTTGTAAACTCCAAATCTTCTTGGCTTAGATCATTGATAGCCTTCTTGACTTCATAGATTCTGCTCAAGTTTGAAGTATTCCCATACACGGTTTGAAGAGTATCCCACAATTCCTTTGCATTTTCACAGTAGGAGTAGGCTTCAAGGATGGATGCTTCAAGAGAGTTCTGGATGATTCCGAGCACCATTTGGTCCTCTTGGAACCACTTATCTTCATAATTACCGATGGCTTTTTCTCCATCTTTTGGATCTTGTCCTTTCAAGACATGGCTCCAAAGCCCACGACCACATAGAGCTGTTCTTATCATTCTTGGCCACAGCAAATAGTTGACACCCTTCAAGATGACTGGAATAACAATTGGTTTAGAATTTTCCATGGTGTTTCAAGATTTATTCACCGGATAATTCTATTAACCAGAGGATTAAGAGATTTTCTCAAGAATATATTAGAAAAGCTTCAAGAAATACACTTTTTCAGCCTTTTCACAACTCAAGAGTCAATGACTTTGAGGACTAAATCTCAGAGTGAAAAAGGATTGACAAAGAGTATTCCCAGAATTTTAGAGTGAAAAAGAAAATTTTAGAGAAGCTTCAAGAAATACACTTTTTCAGCCTTTTCACAACTCAAGAGTCAATGACTTTGAGGACTAAGTCTCAGAGTGAAAAAGGATTGACAAAGAGTATTCCCAGAATTTTAAAAGAAGAGAATTTGAAAATAGGATAACAAGAGCTTGATTTAGTTAAGAACCTTGCTCTGATACCATGTTGAATTTGCGGAATATAAGATTAGAGAGTTTGAGAGTGCTTGAAAGAGAAACAATAGAATGAGAGATAAAGAGAAGTTTCCATTAGAATTGATTAAGTGTTACAAAGGGTGTACAACATGTATATATAGAGGGGAGCCACGAAAATAGAAGGTGTAGAAGGGTTTCACAACATTCAAATTTCCCTCCAATCTCTTATTTGAAATTCAAACACATCTCCTTCCTTTTCACACTTCCTGACCCACTTGTGCACCCAAAGTCTTCACCCTTCTAGAAGACTTCTTAATGGACTTGCATATGTTGAATAAGGCCTCTTCTCTTCATTGGGTCTTAAGCTAATGTATTCTCTCATTATTCAACACACCCGTCTACGGACAAGTCTTGCTCGTTCACAGAAAAAGTCTCACCCGCCTACGGACGAGTCACAACCAAGTGATGCCGAGCACCCAGACTTGGCATCACCCGATCATGGCGAGGCACTGGAGGTTCCCATCCTACTGTTGAATAATGAGAGAATACATTAGTTTAGGACCCAAAGAAGAGAAGAGGTCTTATTCAACATATGCAAGCCCATTAAGAAGTCTTCTTGAAGGGTGAAGACTTTGGGTGCACAAGTGGGTGTCTCGGGAAGTGTGAAAAGGAAAGAGATGTGTTTGAATTTTAAATAAGAGATTGGAGGGAAATTGAATGTTGTGAAACCCTTCTTCACCTCCTAATTTCGTGGCTCTCCTCTATATATACATGTTGTACACCCTTTGTAACATTCACTCAATTCTAATGGAAACTTCTCTTTATCTCTCATTCTATTGTTTCTCTTTCAAGCACTCTCAAACTCTCTAATCTTCTATTCCGAAAATTCAACATGGTATCAGAGCAAGGTTCTTAACTAAATCAAGCTCTTGTTATCCCATTTTCAAATCTCTTCCTTTAAAATTCTGGGAATACTCTTTGTCAATCCTTTTTCACTCTGAGACTTAGTCCTCAAAGTCATTGACTCTTGAGTTGTGAAAAGGCTGAAAAAGTGTATTTCTTGAAGGTTCTCTAAAATTTTCTTTTTCACTCTAAAATTCTGGGAATACTCTTTGTCAATCCTTTTTCACTCTGAGACTTAGTCCTCAAAGTCATTGACTCTTGAGTTGTGAAAAGGCTGGAAAAGTGTATTTCTTGAAGCTTCTCTAATAGTTTCTTGAGAAAATCTCTTAATCTTCTGGTTAATAGAATTATCCGGTGAATAAATCTTGAAACACCATGGAAAATTCTAAACCAATTGTTATTCCAGTCATCTTGAAGGGTGTCAACTATTTGTTGTGGTCAAGAATGATAAGAACAGCTCTATGTGGTCGTGGGCTTTGGAGTCATGTCTTGAAAGGCCAAGATCCAAAAGATGGAGAAGAAGCCATCAGTAATTATGAAGATAAGTGGTTCCAAGAGGACCAAATGGTGCTCGGAATCATCCAGAACTCTCTTGAAGCATCCATCCTTGAAGCCTACTCCTACTGTGAAAATGCAAAGGAATTGTGGGATACTCTTCAAACTGTGTATGGAAATACTTCAAACTTGAGCAGAATCTATGAAGTCAAGAAGGCTATCAATGATCTAAGCCAAGAAGATTTGGAGTTTACAAAGCACTTTGGCAAATTCAGATCATTGTGGGCTGAACTAGAAATGTTAAGGCCAAGCACGATTGATCCTTTGGTGTTAAATGAGAGGCGCGAACAAGACAAGGTCTTTGGTCTGCTATTGACCTTAAATCCAACTTACAAGGATCTCATTAAGCACCTCCTTAGGGCAGACAATCTCCCCAGCCTAGATGAAGTGTGCTCCAAGATACAAAAGGAGCAAGGATCTCATGGTCTATTTGGGGGAAAGGGCGAGCTGGTTATGGCTAACAAAGTAGAGCTGGGAGACGCCAACAAAGGATTTTACAAACCGTTGGGATCAAACCAGAACAAGAAAGTGGGATCAAATGCAATTTGTGAGCATTGCAAGAAAGAGGGGCACACAAAGGAAAAATGCTGGAAGCTCCATCCTCATCTAAAACCAAGCTGGTGGAAGGAACCAAGAGCTAATGTCTCCCAAGAAGTGGCTGGGAATCAGGCTGGGACATCCAAGAGGGCTGAAGAAGGAGAAATGAGAGCTTTGGTGCCATATCAACAAGAATCTGAATTTGTGAGGAAATCAGATTTGGAAGCTCTCATCAAAGCCTTGAAAGAGGCTGGTAGGTCTGGTATGGTTTCTGGAAACTCTCTTCATGCTCAAAACATTTCAAAGCCTTTGATTGTAGATTCTGGTGCATCACATCATATGATAAGTGATGCACATCTAATGAATAACATAAAACCGGCTGTAGGTAATGTCATTATAGCAAATGGAGATAGTATTCCAATTGATGGAGTAGGAAATCTTAGGTTATTTGGAAAAGATTCAAAAGCTTTCTACATGCCTAAGTTTACTTCAAATTTGTTATCCGTAAAGAAAGTTACATCTGATTTGAATTGTTATGCTATATTTGGTCCTAATGATGTACACTTTCAGGATACTGAGACCATGAATCTACTCGGAAAAGGAGTAGCAAAGGAGGTGCTGTATGTTCTTGAAAATAACAAGCCGGACTCCAATTTATTTTGTAGTTTTAGTCTGAATGTTTCTAATGTTAGTAGTTCAATTTGGCATGCAAGGCTAGGTCATCCGCACTCTAGAGCATTAGAACTATTGTTGCCTAGGATTTCTTTCAAAAATGATGAATGTGAAGCTTGTATACTTGGCAAACATTGTAAATCTGTGTTTTCCAAGTCTCCAACTATCTATGAAAAGTGTTTTGATTTAATTCATTCTGATGTTTGGACCTCACCATGTGAATCTAGAGAACATCATAAATACTTTGTCACCTTTATAGATGAAAAATCAAAATATACATGGCTAACACTTCTTCCATCCAAAGATAGAGTTCTAGAAGCATTTAGAAATTTTCAAGCATATGTGACTAACCATTATAATGCCAAGATTAAAATTTTTAGATCAGATAATGGTGGAGAGTACACAAGCCATGCCTTCAAACAACACTTAGCAAACCATGGGATAGTCCATCAAACCAGCTGCCAATACACTCCTCAGCAAAATGGAGTTGCTGAAAGAAAGAATAGGCACTTAATGGAAGTGGCCCGGTCTATGATGTTCCACACAAGTGTTCCCAAGAGATTTTGGGGAGATGCTGTGGTTTCAGCATACTATTTGATCAACCGAATGCCAACAAAAATTTTGGATGATCACTCTCCATTTGAGGTATTAAACAACTCTAAACCCGCCATTAACCACTTACGTGTGTTTGGGTGTGTTTGTTTTGTATTAATCCCAGGAGATCAAAGAAACAAGTTGGAAGCTAAAAGTGTGAAGAGCATGTTCATTGGATACTCCACAACACAAAAAGGTTACAAATGCTTTGTTACAAAAACAAGGAAGGTTCTAGTCTCAAGGGACGTGAAGTTTGTTGAAACGAAAGGGTTCTATGATGAGAAGAACTGGAAAGAATTGGAGAATCTATCATCCTCATCATCAGACCGAGCTAGCAATTTGAGAAAAATCTTGGAGAACCTTGGATTACATCAGCCAGAAGCTAGTACAAGCACATCTAAATCAAATGAAGAAACTATACCCTTTGATCCTGAGGGAGGCAATAAACAAGAGGATCGAGTAGTGGCTCAACAAGACTCAACAATTCATGATCAAAATGAATCAGAAGTTCGCAATGAAGCGGTTCATGATCAAAGTGAAGAGAGTCCGAAAAGTCAAGAAGAAGCTCAAACCTCAGATTCTGACTTTGAAGGGCCAGAACCTCAAGTTCAATATCAAGAAGGGGGTTTAAGGATGTTGAATAATGAGAGAACACATTAGCTTAAGACCCAAAGAAGAGAAGAGGCCTTATTCAACATATGCAAGCCCATTAAGAAATCTTCTAGAAAGGTGAAGACTTTGGGTGCACAAGTGGGTGTCTCGGGAAGTGTGAAAAGGAAGGAGATGTGTTTGAATTTCAAATAAGAGATTGGAGGGAAATTGAATGTTGTGAAACCCTTCTTCACCTCCTAATTTCGTGGCTCTCCTCTATATATACATGTTGTACACCCTTTGTAACACTTACTCAATTCTAATGGAAACTTCTCTTTATCTCTCATTCTATTGTTTCTCTTTCAAGCACTCTCAAACTCTCTAATCTTCTATTCCGCAAATTCAACATGGTATCAGAGCAAGGTTCTTAACTAAATCAAGCTCTAGTTATCCCATTTTCAAATCTCTTCCTTTAAAATTCTGGGAATACTCTTTGTCAATCCTTTTTCACTCTGAGACTTAGTTCTCAAAGTCATTGACTCTTGAGTTGTGAAAAGGCTGAAAAAGTGTATTTCTTGAAGGTTCTCTAAAATTTTCTTTTTCACTTTAAAATTCTTGGAATACTCTTTGTCAATCCTTTTTCACTCTGAGACTTAGTCCTCAAAGTCATTGACTCTTGAGTTGTGAAAAGGCTGGAAAAGTGTATTTCTTGAAGCTTCTCTAATATTTTCTTGAGAAAATCTCTTAATCCTCTGGTTAATAAAATTATCCGGTGAATAAATCTTGAAACACCATGGAAAATTCTAAACCAATTGTTATTTCAGTCATCTTTAAGGGTGTCAACTATTTGCTGTGGTCAAGAATGATAAGAACAGCCCTATGTGGTCGTGGGCTTTGGAGCCATGTCTTGAAAGGCCAAGATCCAAAAGATGGAGAAGAAGCCATCGGTAATTATGAAGATAAGTGGTTCCAAGAGGACCAAATGGTGCTCGGAATCATCCAGAACTCTCTTGAAGCATCCATCCTTGAAGCCTACTCCTACTGTGAAAATGCAAAGGAATTGTGGGATACTCTTCAAACCGTGTATGGGAATACTTCAAACTTGAGCAGAATCTATGAAGTCAAGAAGGCTATCAATGATCTAAGCCAAGAAGATTTGGAGTTTACAAAGCACTTTGGCAAATTCAGATCATTGTGGGCTGAACTAGAAATGTTAAGGCCAAGCACGATTGATCCTTTGGTGTTAAATGAGAGGCGCGAACAAGACAAGGTCTTTGGTCTGCTATTGACCTTAAATCCAACTTACAAGGATCTCATTAAGCACCTCCTTAGGGCAGACAATCTCCCCAGCCTAGATGAAGTGTGCTCCAAGATACAAAAGGAGCAAGGATCTCATGGTCTATTTGGGGGAAAGGGTGAGCTGGTTATGGCTAACAAAGTAGAGCTGGGAGACGCCAACAAAGGATTTTACAAACCGTTGGGATCAAACCAGAACAAGAAAGTGGGATCAAATGCAATTTGTGAGCATTGCAAGAAAGAGGGGCACACAAAGGAAAAATGCTGGAAGCTCCATCCTCATCTAAAACCAAGCTGGTGGAAGGAACCAAGAGCTAATGTCTCCCAAGAAGTGGCTGGGAATCAGGCTGGGACATCCAAGAGGGCTGAAGAAGGAGAAATGAGAGCTTTGGTGCCATATCAACAAGAATCTGAATTTGTGAGGAAATCAGATTTGGAAGCTCTCATCAAAGCCTTGAAAGAGGCTGGTAGGTCTGGTATGGTTTCTGGAAACTCTCTTCATGCTCAAAACATTTCAAAGCCTTTGATTGTAGATTCTGGTGCATCACATCATATGATAAGTGATGCACATCTAATGAATAACATAAAACCAGCTGTAGGTAATGTCATTATAGCAAATGGAGATAGTATTCCAATTGATGGAGTAGGAAATCTTAGGTTATTTGGAAAAGATTCAAATGCTTTCTACATGCCTAAGTTTACTTCAAATTTGTTATCCGTAAAGAAAGTTACATCTGATTTGAATTGTTATGCTATATTTGGTCCTAATGATGTACACTTTCAGGATATTGAGACCATGAAACTACTCGGAAAAGGAGTAGCAAAGGAGGTGCTGTATGTTCTTGAAAATAACAAGCCGGACTCCAATTTATTTTGTAGTTTTAGTCTGAATGTTTATAATGGTAGTAGTTCAATTTGGCATGCAAGGCTAGGTCATCCGCACTCTAGAGCATTAGAACTATTGTTGCCTAGGATTTCTTTCAAAAATGATGAATGTGAAGCTTGTATACTTGGCAAACATTGTAAATCTGTGTTTTCCAAGTCTCCAACTATCTATGAAAAGTGTTTTGATTTAATTCATTCTGATGTTTGGACCTCACCATGTGAATCTAGAGAACATCATAAATACTTTGTCACCTTTATAGATGAAAAATCAAAATATACATGGCTAACACTTCTTCCATCCAAAGATAGAGTTCTAGAAGCATTTAGAAATTTTCAAGCATATGTGTGTGACTAACCATTATAATGCCAAGATTAAAATTTTTAGATCAGATAATGGTGGAGAGTACACAAGCCATGCCTTCAAACAACACTTAGCAAACCATGGGATAGTCCATCAAACCAGCTGCCCATACACTCCTCAGCAAAATGGAGTTGCTGAAAGAAAGAATAGGCACTTAATGGAAGTGGCCCGGTCTATGATGTTCCACACAAGTGTTCCCAAGAGATTTTGGGGAGATGCTGTGGTTTCAGCATGCTATTTGATCAACCGAATGCCAACAAAAATTTTGGATGATCACTCTCCATTTGAGGTATTAAACAACTCTAAACCCGCCATTAACCACTTACGTGTGTTTGGGTGTGTTTGTTTTGTATTAATCCCAGGAGAACAAAGAAACAAGTTGGAAGCTAAAAGTGTGAAGAGCATGTTCATTGGATACTCCACAACACAAAAAGGTTACAAATGCTTTGTTCCGGAAACAAGGAAAATTCTAGTCTCAAGGGACGTGAAGTTTGTTGAAACGAAAGGGTTCTATGATGAGAAGAACTGGAAAGAATTGGAGAATCTATCATCCTCATCATCAGACCGAGCTAGCAATTTGAGAAAAATCTTGGAGAACCTTGGATTACATCAGCTAGAAGCTAGTACAAGCACATCTCAATCAAATGAAGAAACTATACCCTTTGATCCTGAGGGAGGCAATAAACAAGAGGATCCAGTAGTGGCTCAACAAGACTCAACAATTTATGATCAAAATGAATAAGAAGTTCGCAATGAAGCGGTTCATGATCAAAGTGAAGAGAGTCCGGAAAGTCAAGAAGAAGCTCAAACCTCAGATTCTGACTTTGAAGGGCCAGAACCTCAAGTTCAATATCAAGAAGGGGGTTTAAGGAGAAGTACAAGACAAAGGTTTGGAACAGAACATTGGAAGCAAACCCGAGTGTACTACAACAACAAGGCAGTTGCTTATCCCATTCAAGCTGTTTGCACTCTAGCTCATTTCCCATTGGAACATCAAGCCTACATGGGCAAGTTAGATGAAGCTGAGATTCCAACAACCTATGAAGAAGCCAAGGAGCTTAAAGTATGGAGAGATGCTATTGGTGAAGAAAAGAAAGCTATGGAAATCAACCACACTTGGGATGAAGCTGAACTACCAAAAGGGAAGAAGGCCGTAAGCTCTAGATGGATCTTCACTATCAAGTATAGAAGTGATGGAGAAATAGAGCGTTACAAGGCTAGGCTGGTGGCTAGAGGATTCACTCAAACCTATGGAGAGGACTACCTTGACACATTTGCACCTGTGGCAAAACTTCATACGGTAAGAGTTATTTTATCCTTAGCTACTAACTTGAAATGGGATCTTTGGCAGATGGACGTCAAGAATGCATTCTTGCAAGGGGAACTAGAGGATGAAGTCTACATGACTCCACCACCAGGCTTGGAGGACTCAATTGCACCAGGAAAGGTGTTGAACTCAAGAAAGCAATCTATGGACTGAAGCAATCTCCTCGAGCATGGTACCACAAGTTGAGTACAACACTCAAGAGTAAAGGCTTCAAGAAGTCCGAGGCAGATCATACACTTTTCACCTTGCAAAGCCAAGAAGGTATTGTAGTCATTCTCATTTATGTGGATGATATTATCATCTCTGGGAATGACAAGGTAGGTATTAAAGATACAAAAGCATATTTAAAATCTGTATTTGATATTAAAGATCTTGGAGAGTTGAAATATTTTCTAAAGATTGAAGTCTAAAGGTCCAATGAAGGACTCTTCTTATCCCAAAGGAAGTACACTCTTGATCTATTGGCTGGGGCAGGAAAGCTAGGAGCCAAACCAGCAAAAACTCCCTTAGAAGAAGGATACAAAGTCATACGAGAGGGGGAGCTTGAAGATAAACTTTTTGAAGATGTCAAGCAATATCGGAGAATGGTTGGTAAGTTGATTTATCTTACCATAACTCGTCCTGATTTGTGTTTTGTTGTGAACCAGGTGAGCCAACATATGAAAGCTCCAAAAGTGCATCATTGGAACATGGTGGATCGGATCCTCAAATATCTCAAAGGAGCTCCAGGTCAAGGCATTTGGATGGGTTGCAACAAAAGCACAGAAATTGTGGGTTATTGTGATGCTGACTGGGCTGGAAACAAAACGGATAGAAGATCCACCACTGGGTATTGCACATTCATTGGAGGTAACCTGGTCACTTGGAAGAGCAAGAAACAAAAGGTTGTGTCATGTTCAAGTGCTGAAGCTGAGTATAGAGCAATGAGGAAGCTCACAAATGAGCTAACATGGCTGAAAGCTCTTCTCAAGGATTTGGGCATTGAATCGGCAGATCCAATCACAATGCATTGTGACAACCAAGCTGCTATTCACATTGCGTCCAACTCAGTGTTCCATGAGAGGACAAAGCATATTGAAGTGGATTGTCACAAGGTGCGAGAGATGGTGGAGAAAAGGGTCATTCTTCCATGCTTTACAAGGAGTTCAAAACAATTGGCAGACATTTTTACCAAGGCAGCGAGTTTAAAAGTGTGTGAGTTCATCCATTCAAAGCTTGGACTCATAGATATGTCTCGGCCGTGATTTCCTTAGCCATGGAGTCCACACTCTTTTTCCCTTAGTATGGTTTTGTCCCATGAGGTTTTCCATACTAAGGTTTTTAATGAGGTGGGTCATCATGGTTCCAAGCTTAACCTTTGATTTCTCTACGGTTAAGCTTGAGGGAGAGTGTTGAATAATGAGAGAACACATTAGCTTAAGACCCAAAGAAGAGAAGAGGCCTTATTCAACATATGCAAGCCCATTAAGAAGTCTTCTAGAAAGGTGAAGACTTTGGGTGCACAAGTGGGTGTCTCGGGAAGTGTGAAAAGGAAGGAGATGTGTTTGAATTTCAAATAAGAGATTGGAGGGAAATTGAATGTTGTGAAACCCTTCTTCACCTCCTAATTTCGTGGCTCTCCTCTATATATACATGTTGTACACCCTTTGTAACACTTACTCAATTCTAATAGAAACTTCTCTTTATCTCTCATTCTATTGTTTCTCTTTCAAGCACTCTCAGACTCTCTAATCTTCTATTCCGCAAATTCAACAAAGGAGAAGTACAAGACAAAGGTTTGGACCAGAACATTGGAAGCAAACCCGAGTGTACTACAACAACAAGGCAGTTGCTCATCCCATTCAAGCTGAGATTCCAACAACCTATGAAGAAGCCAAGGAGCTTAAAGTATGGAGAGATGCTATTGGTGAAGAAAAGAAAGCTATGGAAATCAACCACACTTGGGATGAAGCTGAACTACCAAAAGGGAAGAAGGCCGTAAGCTCTAGATGGATCTTCACTATCAAGTATAGAAGTGATGGAGAAATAGAGCGTTACAAGGCTAGGCTGGTGGCTAGAGGATTCACTCAAACCTATGGAGAGGACTACCTTGACACATTTGCACCTGTGGCAAAACTTCATACGGTAAGAGTTATTTTATCCTTAGCTACTAACTTGAAATGGGATCTTTGGCAGATGGACGTCAAGAATGCATTCTTGCAAGGGGAACTAGAGGATGAAGTCTACATGACTCCACCACCAGGCTTGGAGGACTCAATTGCACCAGGAAAGGTGTTGAACTCAAGAAAGCAATCTATGGACTGAAGCAATCTCCTCGAGCATGGTACCACAAGTTGAGTACAACACTCAAGAGTAAAGGCTTCAAGAAGTCCGAGGCAGATCATACACTTTTCACCTTGCAAAGCCAAGAAGGTATTGTAGTCATTCTCATTTATGTGGATGATATTATCATCTCTGGGAATGACAAGGTAGGTATTAAAGATACAAAAGCATATTTAAAATCTGTATTTGATATTAAAGATCTTGGAGAGTTGAAATATTTTCTAGGGATTGAAGTCTAAAGGTCCAATGAAGGACTCTTCTTATCCCAAAGGAAGTACACTCTTGATCTATTGGCTGGGGCAGGAAAGCTAGGAGCCAAACCAGCAAAAACTCCCTTAGAAGAAGGATACAAAGTCATACGAGAGGGGGAGCTTGAAGATAAACTTTTTGAAGATGTCAAGCAATATCGGAGAATGGTTGGTAAGTTGATTTATCTTACCATAACTCGTCCTGATTTGTGTTTTGTTGTGAACCAGGTGAGCCAACATATGAAAGCTCCAAAAGTGCATCATTGGAACATGGTGGATCGGATCCTCAAATATCTCAAAGGAGCTCCAGGTCAAGGCATTTGGATGGGTTGCAACAAAAGCACAGAAATTGTGGGTTATTGTGATGCTGACTGGGCTGGAAACAAAACGGATAGAAGATCCACCACTGGGTATTGCACATTCATTGGAGGTAACCTGGTCACTTGGAAGAGCAAGAAACAAAAGGTTGTGTCATGTTCAAGTGCTGAAGCTGAGTATAGAGCAATGAGGAAGCTCACAAATGAGCTAACATGGCTGAAAGCTCTTCTCAAGGATTTGGGCATTGAATCGGCAGATCCAATCACAATGCATTGTGACAACCAAGCTGCTATTCACATTGCGTCCAACTCAGTGTTCCATGAGAGGACAAAGCATATTGAAGTGGATTGTCACAAGGTGCGAGAGATGGTGGAGAAAAGGGTCATTCTTCCATGCTTTACAAGGAGTTCAAAACAATTGGCAGACATTTTTACCAAGGCAGCGAGTTTAAAAGTGTGTGAGTTCATCCATTCAAAGCTTGGACTCATAGATATGTCTCGGCCGTGATTTCCTTAGCCATGGAGTCCACACTCTTTTTCCCTTAGTATGGTTTTGTCCCATGAGGTTTTCCATACTAAGGTTTTTAATGAGGTGGGTCATCATGGTTCCAAGCTTAACCTTTGATTTCTCTACGGTTAAGCTTGAGGGAGAGTGTTGAATAATGAGAGAACACATTAGCTTAAGACCCAAAGAAGAGAAGAGGCCTTATTCAACATATGCAAGCCCATTAAGAAGTCTTCTAGAAAGGTGAAGACTTTGGGTGCACAAGTGGGTGTCTCGGGAAGTGTGAAAAGGAAGGAGATGTGTTTGAATTTCAAATAAGAGATTGGAGGGAAATTGAATGTTGTGAAACCCTTCTTCACCTCCTAATTTCGTGGCTCTCCTCTATATATACATGTTGTACACCCTTTGTAACACTTACTCAATTCTAATGGAAACTTCTCTTTATCTCTCATTCTATTGTTTCTCTTTCAAGCACTCTCAGACTCTCTAATCTTCTATTCCGCAAATTCAACAAAGGAGAAGTACAAGACAAAGGTTTGGACCAGAACATTGGAAGCAAACCCGAGTGTACTACAACAACAAGGCAGTTGCTCATCCCATTCAAGCTGAGATTCCAACAACCTATGAAGAAGCCAAGGAGCTTAAAGTATGGAGAGATGCTATTGGTGAAGAAAAGAAAGCTATGGAAATCAACCACACTTGGGATGAAGCTGAACTACCAAAAGGGAAGAAGGCCGTAAGCTCTAGATGGATCTTCACTATCAAGTATAGAAGTGATGGAGAAATAGAGCGTTACAAGGCTAGGCTGGTGGCTAGAGGATTCACTCAAACCTATGGAGAGGACTACCTTGACACATTTGCACCTGTGGCAAAACTTCATACGGTAAGAGTTATTTTATCCTTAGCTACTAACTTGAAATGGGATCTTTGGCAGATGGACGTCAAGAATGCATTCTTGCAAGGGGAACTAGAGGATGAAGTCTACATGACTCCACCACCAGGCTTGGAGGACTCAATTGCACCAGGAAAGGTGTTGAGACTCAAGAAAGCAATCTATGGACTGAAGCAATCTCCTCGAGCATGGTACCACAAGTTGAGTACAACACTCAAGAGTAAAGGCTTCAAGAAGTCCGAGGCAGATCATACACTTTTCACCTTGCAAAGCCAAGAAGGTATTGTAGTCATTCTCATTTATGTGGATGATATTATCATCTCTGGGAATGACAAGGTAGGTATTAAAGATACAAAAGCATATTTAAAATCTGTATTTGATATTAAAGATCTTGGAGAGTTGAAATATTTTCTAGGGATTGAAGTCTATAGGTCCAATGAAGGACTCTTCTTATCCCAAAGGAAGTACACTCTTGATCTATTGGCTGGGGCAGGAAAGCTAGGAGCCAAACCAGCAAAGACTCCCTTAGAAGAAGGATACAAAGTCATACGAGAGGGGGAGCTTGAAGATAAACCTTTTGAAGATGTCAAGCAATATCGGAGAATGGTTGGTAAGTTGATTTATCTTACCATAACTCGTCCTGATTTGTGTTTTGCTGTGAACCAGGTGAGCCAACATATGCAAGCTCCAAAAGTGCATCATTGGAACATGGTGGATCGGATCCTCAAATATCTCAAAGGAGCTCCAGGTCAAGGCATTTGGATGGGTTGCAACAAAAGCACAGAAATTGTGGGTTATTGTGATGCTGACTGGGCTGGAGACAAAACGGATAGAAGATCCACCACTGGGTATTGCACATTCATTGTGTTGATTTTAAGGAGAATAAACTAGAATTAGAAAATATCAAGAACTCAATGAGATTGAAGATGGCTAAGAGAGATTTCTGGAATATTTTTTCTTGTTATTATATCAATTCAGCTCGGTTTACATTGCATATATGTAAGAGAAAAAATTCAAACAACAAGACACATGAATTTACAATGTTTAAAAGACTAACACCTTTAGCTTCCTAAAATGGTTAAACATGCTAAGATCAAGGCCTGGGCGTGTTTCTTCTTTGGGTGAGGAGCATGGAGCCTGCCTTTACCCAATGGCTCCTCATGTGCTTCTTCTTGGTTTTTCAACCCTTTGATCTGCTTAGAATTCAACCAAGAATCCTTCCTTCTAGTTACATCCCAATGTCTAGTTTTGCCACTCATTAAATCATCAGCTCCACTCTTTTCCTTACTTGTTGCATACGGCACTTCTCCCTTAGTCTTAGAGCATTCGCCAAGTTCCCAGATACTTGTTATGCACTCCAGCTCCTTGCCTTTGTTATTATGTGAACTCGCATTGCTACTTCCCATGTATGCCTTCTCATCCATATTCTCAACACTCCCCCTCAAGATACGCTGGTAGGGATCCTTTAAGCCTATCTTGTCATGGATGTACTCACATATATTTAGGGAAGTAGCCTTTGTGAAGATGTCTGCCACCTGGTCTCCACTCTTCACAAACTTAGGGATTATTAGCCCATCTTGAATCTTGCCCCGGATGAAGTGACAATCCACTTCAATGTGTTTCGTTCTCTCATGAAACACTGGATTTGAAGCTATGTGTATTGCGGCTTGGTTATCGCAATAAAGGGTCATTGGTTTGGTTTCTTGAATACCCAAATCCTTGAGAAGAGCCTTCAGCCATATCATCTCCTTTGTGACTTCCTTCATTGCTCTATACTCAGCTTCAGCACTTGACAATGCAATTACCTTCTGTTTTTTACTCCTCCAAGTGACAAGATTTCCTCCTACAAATGTGCAATACCCAGTTGTAGATTTTCTATCTTGTTTGTCTCCAGCATAGTCTGAATCACAATAGGCTTCCAATTCAGTATTTTCATTGCGACTCAACCATATTCCCTTTCCAGGGTTCCCCTTGAGATACCTAAGTATTCTCTCCACCATGCCCCAATGGTGTGCTTTTGGAGCTTGCATGTGCTGGCTCACCCTATTCACGGCAAAGCATATATCCGGCCGAGTTATAGTTAAGTAGATTAGTTTTCCAACTAACCTTTGATATTGCTTGACATCAGGCCACATTTCCTCCTTACTCACATCTTGATAGCCTTCTTCAATGGACGTTTTTGCTGGCTTCGACCCTAACTTGCCGGTTTCCTTTAGTAAGTCAATCACATACTTCCTTTGTGATATAAACATCCCATTTGGCTCTCTGATCATCTCAATGCCCAAGAAATACCTCAGCTCTCCCAAATCTTTTATATCAAACGTGGAGCTCAGAATTACCTTGGTCCTTTTAACTCCTTCAACATCACTTCCGGTGATGATGATATCATCTACATAGATAAGAACAGCCACTAGCCCCTCTTTACTCCTCTTGGTGAATAGGGTATGATCAGCTTCCGACTTCACAAATTCCTTCTCCAGCAAGCATCTGCTCAGTCTTTGGTACCAGGCCCTCGGGGATTGTTTCAAACCATAAATAGCTTTCTTCAATTCACAGACCTGATTTGTACCTGTACCATATCCTTGTGGAAGAGCCATAAAGACTTCCTCTTCTAGGTCTCCTTGTAAAAAGGCATTTTTTACATCCATTTGCCATAACTCCCATGACAAGTTAACCGCAATGGATAGGAGAACCCTTACCGAATGCAATTTTGCCACCGGAGCAAAAGTTTCTGTATAATCTTCTCCATAGACTTGTGTGTATCCCTTTGCCACTAGTCTTGCTTTGTATCTCTCGACTTCACCATTGCTTTTATACTTGATAGTATAAACCCATCTACATCCCACTAACTTCTTCCCCCTTGGCAGCTCAGTCAAATTCCATGTATTGTTTCTCACCATAGAGCTGATCTCTTCTTCCATGGCTTTAATCCATCTCTCGTCTCTACATGCTTCCTCATATGATGCTGGGACTTGATGTTCATCAATCTTGGTGAGGTAAGCTTGCTGCTCAGCACCTAAATAGGACACTGAACTATATGCTTCAATAGGATATTTTATGTCACTTACGGTTAATTTTCTTCTCTTTGAAGTACATGATCTACTTGGTAAGGGAGGGATGCTGTCGCCTATAGGTTCAGAATCAAAGTCTGCCGTACGCCCAGAACATCCCTCACCTACGGTAGACTTCACCTCAGATCCTATATGCTCTTGTTGAACCGTAGCTAATCCATTGTAATACACCCTAGTGTTTTTCCAATTTTCCGGGCCATGCCTTATCCGTTGGCTTCTTCTTAGAGGGGGTTCTTGAGTTACCTCAACTTCTTCATGTTCAGACTCCCCCTCACCACTTGCAAGTTCTGATTCTTCAACCAGTTCGGAATCCCTTGGTAGTGAGCTTGTATCCGATGAGAGTTGCTCATTGTCTTCTTCTTCCTCTTCACCTCCTTGCTCATTCTGAGATATCCCTTGCTCATCATTACCTCCATTCGAACCATTGACTCTGCCAAGATGCTTCTTAGCACTTGCTCTCTGTCTATGCCCGAGCTCACAATGTCATTCAAATCCTCCCATTTTTTTTCTTCAAAATACCCACAATTCTCATCAAAACGCACCTCTCTTGACACATATATCCTATTAGTTTCTGGATGGAAACACTTGTATCCCTTCTGAGTGCTTGAGTATCCCACAAAAATACATTTGATGCTTTTTGGCTCAAGTTTACTCCTTAGTGCATCAGGGGTAAAGACATAGCATTTACACCCGAAAACTCTTAGGTGATCAATGCTTGGCTTTACTCCATTCAAAATTTCAAATGGAGACTTGTGGCTCAGACTTTCTGTGGGTAAACGATTAATCACATAGCATGCCGCCATCACAGCATCTCCCCAAAAACTCTTAGGCACGCCTCTATCAAACATCATACTTCTAGCCACCTCCAGCAAATGTCTATTCTTTCTCTCGGAAACTCCATTCTGCTGAGGTGTGTATGCACAAGAAGTCTGGTGAATTATCCCATTGTCATCCAGCAACTTCTTGAATCTATTACTCATATACTCTCCACCATTATCACTCCTAAGGATCTTGATCTTTGTACCAAACTGATTCAGTGTATAATTGTAGAATTTTTGAAATGATTCAAATACTTGATCCTTAGAGCTCATTAGAGTTACCCAAGTGTACTTTGACCTTTGATCAATGAAAGACACGAAATACTTATATTGATCTTTTGAAGTACAGGGGGCTGACCACACATCAGAATGTATCAACTCAAAACACTTCTCATACACAGTAGTAGATTCCGGAAACACTTTCCTACAATGCTTCCCTAAGACACATGCTTCACACTCCTTATTAGGTAAGGTGAGGTTGGGCAGGACCATGCTGAGCACCTTGTGACTTGGATGACCAAGGCGTGAGTGCCATAAAGGGCTTGAACCAACCAGACTAACCGCAAACGACTCCATCACTCCATCTTCTTTATTCAGCAAATACAAACCACCTTCCACATTCCCTACTCCGATTACTTCCTTAGTCTCATTATCCTGAAACTCAACATCATTAGATCCAAAAATAACTTTGCAATCTAGATCCTTAGTTGCTTTATATACCGAAAGTAAGTTAGATGTGAATTCCGGAATGTATAAGGCCTTAGTATTTTTCCTAAACACTTTTCGGTCTCCAATTCCTTCTATTTGAACCTCTTTTCCATTTGCAACTTTAACATTTCCTTCACAAGGCTTAATATTTGTTAACAGCTTGGCATTACAAATCATATTATGACTTGCTCCAGAATCTATTATCACCTTCTCCCTAGCTTTAGAGGTAAAGAAAACCTTACCAGACTCAGCTAGCTTAGCAATACTCTTGATGAGAGCTTCCAGGTCGCTTTTCCTCACCAAGTTGTCATTTTCCACGTTTGCTACTCCAGCAAAGTTCCTTGGTCCTTGACTACTTCCTTGGCCATTTCCCCTTAGCCTAGCTGGCTTTAAATGTGGGTGCAAGGTCCAGCATTTTTCCTTAGTATGTCCTTTCATCTTGCAATGCTCACATTCCAGACTCCTTCTTTCTCCATAGAGTTGGCTCCTATGTGCAGCATGTGCCATTTCGCTTGATGCTTTGAACAAGCCCCTAGACCCTTCCTCCTTTTGGATCTGTTGACAGACTTCATTCAGCGTTGGAAGCTTGTCAAAGCGAAGGATGTGTTGAATGAGGCTCTTGTAGGACTCATTTAACGTGAGTAGTAGCCCAAACACCTGGTCCTGTTCCCTCCTCTCATTCAATTCCTTGGGGTCATTTGTTGCTGGCCTGAGCATCTCAAGCTCAGCCCATAAGCCTCTAAATACCCCAAATAGATCCTTGAATGCCTTTCCATCTTGCTGAAGGTCATTCAACGCTTTCTTCACCTCAAAAATCCTAGAAATGTTTGAGATGTCTCCATACACTCCTTTGAGTGTGTCCCACAGCTCCTTGGCTGTCTCACAGTAGGAGTAAGCAGCGAGTATTGATGGCTCTAGAGAGCTCTGGAGCACTGCAAGAACTTGTTGGTCTTCTTGCTCCCACTTCTGCCCCTTCACAACGCCATCACCTGCTGCTCCTTCTCCAGCTACCTCCTCTGGAGTTTCCACATAACTCCATAGACCTCTGCTTCTTAGAGCAGTTCTTGTAGTCCTTGACCACAGCAAGTAGTTGCTCCCTTTGAAGACAACCGGCAGTACAACTTGTTTCTGCATCTCCATAGGTTTTCTTTCTTATCTTCAACAACCAGCTTGAGAATATGGAGAGAAATAAGGGAACAAGAAAAAAAATCTGAGAGTGAAAGTTTTAGATGAGAAAGAAACAGTTTAGAAGATTTTCAAGGATCTCTAAACATGCTCTGATACCATGTTGATTTTAAGGAGAATAAACTAGAATTAGAAAATATCAAAAACTCAATGAGATTGAAGATGGCTGAGAGAGATTTCTGGAATATTTTTTCTTGTTATTATATCAATTCAGCTCGGTTTACATTGCATATATGTAAGAGAAAAAATTCAAACAACAAGACACAGGAATTTACAATGGTTAAAAGACTAACACCTTTAGCTTCCTAAAATGGTTAAACATGCTAAGATCAAGGCCTGGGCGTGTTTCTTCTTTGGGTGAGGAGCATGGAGCCTGCCTTTACCCAATGGCTCCTCATGTGCTTCTTCTTGGTTTTTCAACCCTTTGATCTGCTTAGAATTCAACCAAGAATCCTTCCTTCTAGTTACATCCCAATGTCTAGTTTTGCCACTCATTAAATCATCAGCTCCACTCTTTTCCTTACTTGTTGCATACGGCACTTCTCCCTTAGTCTTAGAGCATTCGCCAAGTTCCCAGATACTTGCTATGCACTCCAGCTCCTTGCCTTTGTTATTATGTGAACTCGCATTGCTACTTCCCATGTATGCCTTCTCATCCATATTCTCAACACATTGGAGGTAACCTGGTCACTTGGAAGAGCAAGAAACAAAAGGTTGTGTCATGTTCAAGTGCTGAAGCTGAGTATAGAGCAATGAGGAAGCTCACAAATGAGCTAACATGGCTGAAAGCTCTTCTCAAGGATTTGGGCATTGAATCGGCAGATCCAATCACAATGCATTGTGACAACCAAGCTGCTATTCACATTGCGTCCAACTCAGTGTTCCATGAGAGGACTAAGCATATTGAAGTGGATTGTCACAAGGTGCGAGAGATGGTAGAGAAAAGGGTCATTCTTCCATGCTTTACAAGGAGTTCAGAACAATTGGCAGACATTTTTACCAAGGCAGCGAGTTTAAAAGTGTGTGAGTTCATCCATTCAAAGCTTGGACTCATAGATATGTCTCGGCCGTGATTTCTTTAGCCATGGAGTCCACACTCTTTTTCCCTTAGTATGGTTTTGTCCCATGAGGTTTTCCATACTAAGGTTTTTAATGAGGTGGGTCATCATGGTTCCAAGCTTAACCTTTGGTTTCTCTACGGTTAAGCTTGAGGGGGAGTGTTGAATAATGAGAGAATACATTAGTTTAAGACCCAAAGAAGAGAAGAGGTCTTATTCAACATATGCAAGCCCATTAAGAAATCTTCTAGAAGGGTGAAGACTTTGGGTGCACAAGTGGGTGTCTTGGGAAATGTGAAAAGGAAGGAGATGTGTTTGAATTTTAAATAAGAGATTGGAGGGAAATTGAATGTTGTGAAACCCTTCTTCACCTCCTAATTTCGTGGCTCTCCTCTATATATACATGTTGTACACCCTTTGTAACATTCACTCAATTCTAATGGAAACTTCTCTTTATCTCTCATTCTATTGTTTCTCTTTCAAGCACTCTCAAACTCTCTAATCTTCTATTCCGCAAATTCAACACCTACCACCTAGACCAATCAAGAAGAGCAAGACTAAGCTCTATAAGGACAAGTTCATATGGGTAGTTCAAAGGCTCATGGACCGCAAATCAATTGTCGAACCAGCCCGCACCACCACCGACGCTCAAGAGTTAAGCGTCTTCACCATCACTAGTTGAAGACGCACCAAAGACGTCAAGAGAGTCATACTCTTTTTTCCTATTCGGATTTTCCAAAGTAGTTTGCCGAATAGGTTTTCAATGAGGCGAGAAAACTTGACGCACCACGCCTAGCCATTGTCATCCTTCTTGGAAACGTCGAGGCCAAGCAAGTATGGACAAGGTGTGATCCTATCCAAGAGGTCCACCAGTGTTTTGGGCCTCTTTCCTTCCTTAGTTTATTTTTGTTATTTTAAACCTTTTGTCTTTAAGCGGCCCGCTAAAGGATATGTCTTTAGCGGCCTTATATGGGACACTAAGCCCTTAAGTTGTAGCCTATAAAAGGCACACGTCACTTCAATGAAACGTTAGACTTTCACGCAATACTTAGAGTTTTCTCTTTCAAAGTTCAATCGTGTCAATTCTCTTAAACCTCTTTCCGATAACATTTCCTTGAGTTAGGCTCGGACTCGTGACCGACTTGTCGTATCAAGGGACGATCCATACCCCTTGTGTCGTATTTCGTTCCATCCCCTTTCTTTCGTGAAGATCCGGGTCGAGTCATCCTTGGTTCTTTACTCCATGCCCAGCATCCATTTTGACTAGAAATGAAATGGTACAGAGAAGCGCAGTGAGCGGTAGCAACTCCTTCTATCTCGTTCCGCTATCGTTCCGGCAACTACTCTATACCGAGTCAAAGCCTAGTTGCCGTTGAGTACCCATGACAGATCCTTGGATCAGTCCCTTGGAGTACCATCAACTGGTATCAGAGCTAAAAGCTCCACTAGTTTGTCTTCTTTCTTCTCTTATCTTTTTCTCTTTTCTCGGAAAACATTGAGCTGAGCCTTGACCAAGTGTCAAGCTTCGGTTCTCCTTGTTACCAATCCTTTTCCAGACAAGATCGGCTGAGATCTGACCTGGTGTTTGTAACACCCCCGATCATTTCTAATCAAAGGCGCTACAATGATTCTTAGAATATCTCATCCAAAGCTTCAGAACGAATCCAATGCCTCAGATGAAACATCCTTAGCACCATTCCTACTTATCCTCTTTCCTAGCTTTTCAACCGGAACAAGAATTCGTAATTAGTTTAGCTCGGACAAAGCCAAATATCATACTGGAACTTAAGTCGTAATATAAAAAACCTTTAACTTTATTTACTTAAGTTCCAAAACATATTTTCAAACTTTCATAAGCATATGTGCGCACAACAAAATCCATAAAACTTTTTAAGTCATTTACAACATACATTTTTACAAAAAAGGCCAACTCTACACCGACTTTACTTTGTTCCTTTTTTAACTCCGCTTTCTCTACCGCTTTCCTGCAAGGAAGGAGAACGAATAAGCAACTAATTTGCTTAGCGAATTCGGGTGCCTATCATGCATAAAATGATCCCACCAAACCCCAAACAAAATAACATCACATGGATCATTCACCGAAAATGAGATACAAAAATATGAACAATACATAGAACATTTTCTCGTCGATTCTCGTTCTCATTCACCATCCACAGCATCCATATTCCTTAGTTCGTTCATCCTTTTACCTCGCCAACACACAGACTGAACGTGCTAACGATCCTGAATCTCGTTCATCATCTTACCTCATTCGACATGCAACCACTAAGGCTGAACATGCCGAGTGATCCGAACAACGCATCGTAATGCGACATACGGCTGGTGGTAGCGACCCAATCCCCCATATGTATCACGATAGAGCGAGCTACGCCCACATCATACTGCTCTCATCGGACTAAGGACATATAGATCTGTCTCACCGAGCACGCCTCACCGCGCCTCGGAATCATAGCCGTGCACGCCTCATTGCGTACTGCGCTGACCACACTTAAACACATGCATCATACCACACGAAATTATACATGTTTCAATCCATATCAAGCCACTTTACTTGGGAAATCATCAAGTAAACCACCAAATAATTCCACCGAGAACTTAATATACTAACCATTTAGTATTCATGCATCTTACATCTTATTCATGTATATGCATCATTCACCACGAAATAAACAAAGAAAAACCAAACTCACAGTCTAGGTTTAGGCAATACTGTTCTGTCGACCGAATAAACTTGTCTGCGGAATAGAAATTCTTCCAAAAATCAGTATTTTCCTTGTCTTTTCTCACGAAATCCTCTTATTTTCTTCTCCACAGATTCTTCTCCACACTTAGAATTTCTTAGAGATTTTTGCAAACTTAATGAGAAAGGAAGTGGACTAATATTTATAGGATTAGAAGACTTAAGTTGAAGGAAATCTCAGCTCCAAACTTGGTGACACCTCCTCCATGAGTCATCAAGAAGACTTCATAGGAGGGTAAGCCCAGCTGCTTGCCACCACCTTCCTCCTAGGTTGCTTCCCATAAGCACCTAGCCACCACCTATCTGCTAGGCTACTTCACAGAAGCACCTCGCCACCACCTACCTGCTAGACTACTTCACAGAAGCACCTCGCCACCACCTACCTGCTAGGCTACTTTACAGAAGCAACTCGATTCCTCTTAACCGGTCTAACTCTTTCTCCCGCTTAGTTTTTCTCATTCCGACTAGTCCACCGATCACAATCAATTCACTTACAATGGATTCCTTCTTTCCGAGGCTGCCTTACTTTGTTGGGTCACCACTTACTCCCAATTCCCACTTTTCCGTGCATAACTTCCTTATGTTCTCGGGCAGTTCTTGTTCTATTTCCGGTTTAAAGAGAGGGTCACTACATTCTCCCCCTTATTAGAATTCGTCCCGAATTCTTAAGTTTTGTATTTATGCTTTATTTGTAAACATTTCCGGATAATCTCTCCGGAAATTTTCTTCATTTTCCCAGTCACAACTATTCGGTTTCGCTTTCCCCAAAAATACTTGGATTTGTCAGATCTCTCGGTTCTTTCGTCGTTCAATCCTTCTTTCTCCCACCCGAATTGGTCCTTCCGGGTAAGTAAGATTAGTGCGGAGCTCCTCTATTCGATGTGGTTCTACCGCAGTCGGATCCCTTATGTACTTTCTAAGCATAGATACATGGAACACTGGATGTAAGGCCATCTCCAAGGGAAGTTCTAGCCGGTAAGCTAGTTCTCCAACTCTTCCCACAATTTTATAAGGCCCTATAAACCTAGTAGCCAATTTCCCAACTTTTCCAAAACGGTATTTACCTTTTTGGGCTGCTACTTTCAAGTATACCCAATCTCCCACCGCAAAGACTAGTTCTCTCCGATTTTGATCCGCATATTTCTTTTGACGATCTTGGGCTTTCTTCATATTTATCTGTACCATTTTTATTTTCTCCGTGGTCTCATCTACGATACTTGGTCCAAACAGTTCTCTTTCCCCAATTTCAGTCCAACACAACGGCGTTCGACATGGTCGCCTATACAAAGCTTCGTAAGGAGACATGCCGATACTCGAGTGATAACTGTTATTATAAAAGAATTCTACTAATGGTAAGTGCTGTTCCCAAGATCCGGCCCAATCCAATATGCACATTCTGAGCATGTCTTCGATGGTCCTTATAGTCCTTTCCGTCTGACTATCGATTTCAGGGTGAAAGGCCGTACTAATATGTATTTGGGATCCTAAGGCATTTTGGAAAGTTCACCAAAACTGAGCAGTGAATTGAGGATCTCGATCCGATACAATACTAGCTGGTACTCCATGGAGTCGAACAATTTCCTTTAAGTATAACTCTGCTAGTGTCGCTACCCGATCTGTCACTTTGATCGGTAGTAAATGTGTAGACTTAGTCAAACGGTCTACTACCACCCATATTGCATCATTGCCTCTTCCTGGTGCGGTCGGTAATCCTGTTTTAAAATCCATTGCAACAGCTTCCCATTTTCACTCCGGAATTGGCAGGCTTTGTAATAATCCTCCGGGTAATTGGTGTTCGACCTTGACTTGTTGGCAAGTCTGGCACTGAGCCACCCACTGAGCTACTGATCTTTTCATTCCCGGCCAATGATAGTACCGTTTTATATCTCAGTACATCTTAGTACTTCCAGGATGGATACTAAGTAAGGATTGATGCGCCATCTTTAGAATTTTGTTCCTTAATTCCCGTCCAGCAAGAACTGTAATTCTTCCATTTAATAGGAGTGTACCATCACTAGCTATGTGATACCCCTTCTCATTTCGTCCATTAGTACTTTACAGCTCTTCAATAATTTTCTTTAAGTTCGAATCTTCTTGTTGTTCCTCACGGATTCTTTGAATCAGTCCAGCTTGATTCACCGCTTGGAGTCCTAATGGTTCACTACTTTCTCCTTCAAGAGTTGCTAGACTTATCTTTTTAAATCCGTCTTGTAAAACATCTAAGTCCTTTTCAACGTTTACATTAACCTGTCTACGACTTAGAGCATCTGCTACCACGTTTGCTTTCCCGGGATGGTACATGATCTTCAAGTCATAGTCCGCGATAATTTCCATCCATCTCCGTTGTCTCAAGTTAAGATCGGGTTGAGTGAATAGATACTTGAGGCTTTGATGATCTGTGAAAACTTGGACAGTTTCTCCATAGAGATAAGATTTCCATATTTTCAGCGCAAACACCACTGCGGCCATCTCTAAGTCATGAGTGGGATAGTTCTCTTCATGCTTCCTTAATTGACGTGATGCATTGTTGAATTTGCGGAATAGAAGATTAGAGAGTTTGAGAGTGCTTGAAAGAGAAACAATAGAATGAGAGATAAAGAGAAGTTTCCATTAGAATTGATTAAGTGTTACAAAGGGTGTACAACATGTATATATAGAGGAGAGCCACGAAATTAGGAGGTGAAGAAGGGTTTCACAACATTAAAATTTCTCTCCAATCTCTTATTTGAAATTCAAACACATCTCCTTCCTTTTCACACTTCCCAAGACACCCACTTGTGCACCCAAAGTCTTCACCCTTCTAGAAGACTTCTTAATGGGCTTGCATATGTTGAATAAGACCTCTTCTCTTCTTTGGGTCTTAAACTAATGTATTCTCTCATTATTCAACACTCCCCCTCAAGCTTAACCGTAGAGAAACCAAAGGTTAAGCTTGGAACCATGATGACCCACCTCATTAAAAACCTTAGTATGGAAAACCTCATGGGACAAAACCATACTAAGGGAAAAAGAGTGTGGACTCCATGGCTAAGGAAATCACGGCCGAGACATATCTATGAGTCCAAGCTTTGAATGGATGAACTCACACACTTTTAAACTCGCTGCCTTGGTAAAAATGTTTGCCAATTGTTCTGAACTCCTTGTAAAGCATGGAAGAATGACCCTTTTCTCTACCATCTCTCGCACCTTGTGACAATCCACTTCAATATGCTTTGTCCTCTCATGGAACACTGAGTTGGACGCAATGTGAATAGCAGCTTGGTTGTCACAATGCATTGTGATTGGATCTAGCGATTCAATGCCCAAATCCTTGAGAAGAGCTTTCAGCCATGTTAGCTCATTTGTGAGCTTCCTCATTGCTCTATACTCAGTTTCAGCACTTGAACATGACACAACCTTTTGTTTCTTGCTCTTCCAAGTGACCAGGTTACCTCCAATGAATGTGCAATACCCAGTGGTGGATCTTCTATCCGTTTTGTCTCCAGCCCAGTCAGCATCACAATAACCCACAATTTCTGTGCTTTTGTTACAACCCATCCAAATGCCTTGACATGGAGCTTCTTTAAGATATTTGAGAATCCGATCCACCATGCTCCAATGGTGCACTTTTGGAGCTTGCATATGTTGACTCACCTGGTTCACAGCAAAACACAAATTAGGACGAGTTATGGTAAGATAAATCAACTTACCAACTATTCTCCGATATTGCTTGACATCTTCAAAAGGTTTATCTTCAAGCCCCCCCTTTTGTATGACTTTGTATCCTTCTTCTAAGGGAGTCTATGTTGGTTTGGCTCCTAGCTTTCCTGCCTCAGCCAATAGATCAAGAGTGTACTTCTTTTGGGATAAGAAGAGTCCTTCATTGGACCTATAGACTTCAATCCCTAGAAAATATTTCAACTCTCCAAGATCTATAATATCAAATACAGATTTTAAATATGCTTTTGTATCTTTAATACCTACCTTGTCATTCCCCGAGATGATAATGTCATCCACATAAATGAGAATGACTACAATACCTTCTTGGCTTTGCAAGGTGAAAAGTGTATGATCTGCCTCGGACTTCTTGAAGCCTTTACTCTTGAGTGTTGTACTGAACTTGTGGTACCATGCTCGAGGAGATTGCTTCAATCCATAGATTGCTTTCTTGAGTCTCAACATCTTTCCTGGTGCAATTGAGTCCTCCAAGCCTGGAGGTGGAGTCATGTAGACTTCATCCTCTAGTTCCCCTTGCAAGAATGCATTCTTGACGTCCATCTGCCAAAGATCCCATTCCAAGTTAGTAGCTAAGGATAAAATGACTCTTACCGTATGAAGTTTTGCCACAGGTGCAAATGTGTCAAGGTAGTCCTCTCCATAGGTTTAAGTGAATCCTCTAGCCACCAGCCTAGCCTTGTAACGCTCTATTTTTCCATCACTTCTATACTTGATAGTGAAGATCCATCTAGAGCTTACGGCCTTCTTCCCTTTTGGCAGTTCAGCTTCATCCCAAGTGTGGTTGATTTCCATAGCTTTCTTTTCTTCACCAATAGCATCTCTCCATACTTTAAGCTCCTTGGCTTCTTCATAGGTTGTTGGAATCTCAGCTTCATCGAACTTGCCCATGTAGGCTTGATGTTCCAATGGGAAATGAGCTAGAGTGCAAATAGCTTGAATGGGATGAGCAACTGCCTTGTTGTTGTAGTACACTCGGGTTTGCTTCCAATGTTCTGGTCCAAACCTTTGTCTTGTACTTCTCCTTAAACCCCCTTCTAGAGCTTGAACTTGAGGTTCTGGCCCTTCAAAGTCAGAATCTGAGGTTTGAGCTTCTTCTTGACTTTCCGGACTCTCTTCACTTTGATCATGAACCGCTTCATTCCGAACTTCTGATTCATTTTGATCATGAATTATTGAGTCTTGTTGAGCCACTGCTGGATCCTCTTGTTTATTGTCTCCCTCAGGATCAAAGGGTATAGTTTCTTCATTTGATTGAGATGTGCTTGTACTAGCTTCTGGCTGATGTAATCCAAGGTTCTCTAAGATTTTTCTCAAATTCCTAGCTCGGTCTGATGATGAAGATGATAGATTCTCCAATTCTTTCCAGTTCTTCTCATCATATAACCCTTTCGTTTCAACAAACTTCACGTCCCTTGAGACTAGATTCTTCCTTGTTTGCGGAACAAAGCATTTGTAACCTTTTTGTGTTGTGGAGTATCCAATGAACATGCTCTTCACACTTTTAGCTTCCAACTTGTTTCTTTGTTCTCCTGGGATTAATACAAAACAAACACACCCAAACACACGTAAGTGGTTAATGGCAGGTCTAGAGTTGTTTAATACCTCAAATGGAGAGTGATCATCCAAAATTTTTGTTGGCATTCGGTTGATCAAATAGCATGCTGAAACCACAGCATCTCCCCAAAATCTCTTGGGAACACTTGTGTGGAACATCATAGACCGGGCCACTTCCATTAAGTGCCTATTCTTTCTTTCAGCAACTCCATTTTGCTGACGAGTGTATGGGCAGCTGGTTTGATGGACTATCCCATGGTGTGCTAAGTGTTGTTTGAATGCATGGCTTGTGTACTCTCCACCATTATCTAATCTAAAAATTTTAATCTTGGCATTATAATGGTTAGTCACATATGCTTGAAAATTTCTAAACGCTTCTAGAACTCTATCTTTGGATGGAAGAAGTGTTAGCCATGTATATTTTGATTTTTCATCTATGAAGGTGACAAAGTATTTATGATGTTCTCTAGATTCACATGGTGATGTCCAAACATCAGAATGAACTAAATCAAAACACTTTTCATAGATAGTTGGAGACTTGGAAAACACAGATTTACAATGTTTGCCAAGTATACAAGCTTCACATTCATCATTTTTGAAAGAAATCCTAGGCAACAATAGTTCTAATGCTCTAGAGTGCGGATGACCTAGCCTTGCATGCCAAATTGAACTACTAACATTAGAAACATTCAAACTAAAACTACAAAATAAATTGGAGTGCGGCTTGTTATTTTCAAGAACATATAGCTCCTCCTTTGCTACTCCTTTTCCGAGTAGTTTCATGGTCTCAATATCCTGAAAGTGTACATCATTAGGACCAAATATAGCATAACAATTCAAATCAGATGTAACTTTCTTTACGGATAACAAATTTGAAGTAAACTTAGGCATGTAGAAAGCGTTTGAATCTTTTCCAAATAACTTAAGATTTTCTACTCCATCAATTGGAATACTATCTCCATTTGCTATAACGACATTACCTACAGCCAGTTTTATGTTATTCATTAGATGTGCATCACTTATCATATGATGGGATGCACCAGAATCTACAATCAAAGGCTTTGAAATGTTTTGAGCATGAAGAGAGTTTCGAGAAACCATACAAACCTACCAGCCTCTTTCAAGGCTTTGATGAGAGCTTCCAAATCTGATTTCCTCACAAATTCAGATTCTTGTTGATATGGCACCAAAGCTCTCATTTCTCCTTCTTCAGCCCTCTTGGATGTCCCAGCCTGATTCCCAGCCACTTCTTGGGAGACATTAGCTCTTGGTTCCTTCCACCAGCTTGGTTTTAGATGAGGATGGAGCTTCCAGCATTTTTCCTTTGTGTGCCCCTCTTTCTTGCAATGCTCACAGATTGCATTTGATCCCACTTTCTTGTTCTGGTTTGATCCCAAAGGTTTGTAAAATCCTTTGTTTGCGTCACCCAACTCTACTTTGTTAGCCATAACCAGCTCGTCCTTTCCCCCAAATAGACCATGAGATCCTTGCTCCTTTTATATCTTGGAGCACACTTCATCTAGGCTGGGGAGATTGTCTGCCCCAAGGAGGTGCTTAATGAGATCCTTGTAAGTTGGATTTAAGGTCAATAGTAGACCAAAGACCTTGTCTTGTTCGCGCCTCTCATTTAACACCAAAGGATCAATCGTGCTTGGCCTTAACATTTCTAGTTCAGCCCACAATGATCTGAATTTGCCAAAGTGCTTTGTAAACTCCAAATCTTCTTGGCTTAGATCATTGATAGCCTTCTTGACTTCATAGATTCTGCTCAAGTTTGAAGTATTCCCATACACGGTTTGAAGAATATCCCACAATTCCTTTGCATTTTCACAGTAGGAGTAGGCTTCAAGGATGGATGCTTCAAGAGAGTTTTGGATGATTCCGAGCACCATTTGGTCCTCTTGGAATCACTTATCTTCATAATTACCGATGGCTTCTTCTCCATCTTTTGGATCTTGTCCTTTCAAGACATGGCTCCAAAGCCCACGACCACATAGAGTTGTTTTTATCATTATTGACCACAGCAAATAGTTGACACCCTTCAAGATGACTGGAATAACAATTGGTTTATTCACCGGATAATTCTATTAACCAGAGGATTAAGAGATTTTCTCAAGAAAATATTAGAGAAGCTTCAAGAAATACACTTTTTCAGCCTTTTCACAACTCAAGAGTCAATGACTTTGAGGACTAAGTCTCAGAGTGAAAAAGGATTGACAAAGAGTATTCCCAGAATTTTAGAGTGAAAAAGAAAATTTTAGAGAAGCTTCAAGAAATACACTTTTTCAGCCTTTTCACAACTCAAGAGTCAATGACTTTGAGGACTAAGTCTCAGAGTGAAAAAGGATTGACAAAGAGTATTCCTAGAATTTTAAAGGAAGAGATTTGAAAATGGGATAACAAGAGTTTGATTTAGTTAAGAACCTTGCTCTGATACAATGTTGAATTTGCGGAATAGAAGATTAGAGAGTTTGAGAGTGCTTGAAAGAGAAACAATAGAATGAGAGATAAAGAGAAGTTTCCATTAGAATTGATTAAGTGTTACAAAGGGTGTACAACATGTATATATAGAGGAGAGCCACGAAATTAAGAGGTGAATAATGGTTTCACAACATTCAAATTTCCCTCCAATCTCTTATTTGAAATTCAAACACATCTCCTTCCTTTTCACACTTCCCGATACACCCATTTTTGCACCCAAAGTCTTCACCCTTCTAGAAGACTTCTAAATGGGCTTGCATATGTTGAATAAGGCCTCTTCTCTTCCTTGGATCTTAACCTAATGTATTCTCTCATTATTCAACATGCATAAGCAATAACCTTATCATTTTGCATCAGTACACACAGACCTACTTGAGATGCATCAGTGTACACCGAGTAAGGTTGACCACGTTCAGGTAATGTTAATATAGGTGTTGTCGTCAAGGCTTCTTTCAATTGTTCAAATGCTTCTGATGCCTTTTCATCCCACTGGAACTTAACTCCTTTTCCCGTTAGTCGATTTAACGGCTTAACTTTAGTAGCAAAGTTCTTGACAAACTTACGGTAATACCCAGCTAAACCCAAGAAGCTTCGGACTTCAAAGACGTTGGCCGGCTTGGGCCAGTCCTTGATTACAGCAATCTTCTCGGGGTCAGTAGACACACCATGTTCCGATACTCGGTGGCCTAAGAATCCAATTTCGTTTTTCCAAAAGCTGCACTTGCCCAGCTTAGCAAACAACTTTTGTTCTCTTAAACGGTCCAACACTAGCCTTAAATGCCTTTCATGATCTTCGGTACTTCGAGAATCTATAAGAATATCATCAATAAAGATGATTACGAACTCATCTAAGTAGTCTCAAAAGATTTCATTCATTAATCTCATAAAAGCTGCCGGGGCATTAGTTAAGCCAAAAGACATTACGACAAACTCATAATGTCCATACCAAGTTCCGAAGGCGGTTCTCTGAATGTCACCTTCTGCAATCGGAATTTGATGATAGCCAGAAGCAAGATCAATCTTAGAAAATACTCTGGCTCCTTGTAACTGATCCAACAATTCATCAATTCTTGGCAATGGATACTTATCCTTAATGGTTACGTTATTGATTCCTCGATAATCAATACATAACCGCATACTCCCATCCTTCTTTTCCACAAATAGAACCGGGGCTCCCCAAGGTGATGAACTTGGTCGAATGAAGCCTTTATTCGAAAGGTCTTCCAATTGATTCTTAAGTTCTGCCAATTCCGCTGGGGCCATATGGTATGGTGCTTTCACTATTGGTACTACACCTGGTTCTAGAGTGATTGTAAAGGGGTTTGCGCGTGATGGTGGTATTCCTTCCAAAGGTTGGAATACATCCTGAAATTCCTTGACAATTGGAATTTCTTCTAACTTCAGTTCTTCCTTTGTATCAGCTTTAGTTGTAGTCAAGGTGACTAAGTATGCTTCTCTTTTTCTCAATTCCTTTTCAGTTCTTATAGCCGATATTATGGTTGCTCCAACACTTGGACAAATTCCTTGGAAAGAAACAAACTGTCATCCATCTTTTTCCCATGTAACTAAACCCTTCCCACAATCCAATAGGACCTGATAAGTGGATAGCCAATCCATTCCCAATATTACCTCATGATGGACAAGCGGGACAACTAACAGATTTGCTGAGAAGATCATCTCGCCAATCTTTACCGGAATTCCCATTACACATTTGTGGCATGGAGTATTTGGTCACCTGGTGTTCTAATTGGCACACTTACTTTTACATTCGTAAAAGTTCCCTCAAAACCCTTTACCACTTCGGGTGACACAAAACTATGCGTAGCACCCGAATCAAACAATACGTGCACCAAAATACCTCCCACACGTAACGTTCCTGTAATGGATCCTTTAGGAGGACAAGACGGTCCGGGTTTCTCTGCGTCTAAAGCATATACTCTACCGGTAATCGCATGTCTCTTAGGGGCTTGTCCTATAACAGGACGGTTTCCTGGAGCATCCATAGCTAAGGGTTGCACTATTGGTGCTGGTTGTCTTCGTGGACAAGATGTGGCATAATGCCCCCTCTCGTTGCATACAAAACATATAATACTCTCCGGCAACACTCTGGCTACCGGGTTTGGGCATGCTCTTTGCAAATGCCCCTGTTGTCCGCAACGATAACATCTTGGTAGTCTTTCTACCGGTCTTACAGACATTCGCACGCCCCTACTCGGACGCCCACTGCTTCGATTTTCTTGATTCCCTGGACTTGGCCTGTGTTGTCCGGAATCTCTTACCAAACTGGGTCTTGCAGCTTGAATTCTCTCTGTTGCTAACCCTTCCTCTACATTCACAGCCCTTTCTACCAGAGTGGGCAGGCTATCAAACTCTACTACTTGCAAGCGACTCTACAGTTCTGGTCGAAGTCCTTGCATGAACTTACGGCCAACAGCCCGCTCATCGTTTTGTCCATAACGCGCATATTGTCGAAGGCGCGTAAACTCAACTTCATAATCTTGTACCGTTCTATTCCCTTGTTCCAATCCTAAAGATTGTCTTTCCAATTGGTCCTGGGCTTCGACAAGAAAATATTTACTTAGGAATTCTCCACGGAATTTAGACATGAATATGATGACGAGTATCGTCCGTATCGTCTTGCCAAGGCACACCACCAATTAAATGCATCTCGGTTTAGGTAGTGCACGACCACATCCTTCTTGAATTCCTTTGGACATCGAGTAGCACTAAAATTCTGCTCGATATTCCTGAGTCAAACATCGGCCTCAAAGGGATTTGTTCCTCCTTCAAAATGTTCTGTTCCCAGGTTTCTCATCATTGTTACCACTTTTAAGTAATCTGGGGGCGGAGCATAACGACTTGAACTTGCATGAGGGTTTTGGCGGTCTAGACGATCAATCAAATCATGTACGAGGGTCATCAAAGGATCCCTCCTTCTCGCTGAATCCCTTTGTATTTGATCTCATAAACTTTCTCTATTGCTTGACAATGAGGCTTCTCCTCGTTCATTCACATTTGATTCCCAATTTCTAGGATGATTCACATTTGATGTCGGGTTAATGCTCCACGGAGGTGAGCAGCCCCTCGAAAGGCTCTACTTAGAGGCATTTGCAAGGAAATACTACGGCCAAAACTTAATCAACGAAGACAAAGAGGAACAAGTCGGTTTCCTATAAGCCTTTTTGCGACACATTTTGACTCGATAAAACTCGAAAATTTAAGTCCCAAATGAGCATCATAACCATGCCCTGATACCACCTCTTGTAACACCCCCGATCATTTCTAATCAAAGGCGCTACAAAGATACTTAGAATATCTCATCCAAAGCTTCAGAACGAATCCAATGCCTCCTTAACACCATTCCTACTTATCCTCATTCCTACTTATCCTCATTCCTAGCTTTTCAACCGGAATAAGAATTCGTAGTTAGTTTAGCTCGTAATATAAAAAACCTTTAACTTTATTTACTTAAGTTCCAAAACCATATTTTCAAACTTTCATAAGCATATGTGCGCACAACAAAATCCATAAAACTTTTAAGTCATTTACAACATACATTTTTACAAAAAAGACCAACTCTACACCGACTTTACTTTGTTGCTTCTTTAAGGTGAAGGAAATCTCAGCTCCAAACTTGGTGACACCTCCTCCATGAGTCATCAAGAAGACTTCATAGGAGGGTAAGCCCAGCTGCTTGCCACCACCTTCCTCCTAGGTTGCTTCCCATAAGCACCTAGCCACCACCTATCTGCTAGGCTACTTCATAGAAGCACCTCGCCACTATTAATCAAGCATATCATCAAGGGAGCTTAGGGAAGATGGTTGGATTTGGGTGTCCGTACAAGTCCGTACGGATCCGTACAAGTCCGTACGAATCCGTACAAGTCCGTACGGATCCGTACAAGTCCGTACGGATCCGTACAAGTCCGTACAAGTCCATACGGATCCGTACAAGGCCGTACAAGACCGTACAAGACCGTACGACCTAAGGGAGCCTCCGGAACGTTTAAGGAAGTCTTGGAGAGTCTTGGAGAGTCTTCTAGAGTCTTCTAGAAGCTAGGCAATTATCGGATCATGCACCAAGTCACTAGAGTGTCCAGGTGCATTGGGGCTTGTCCTTGGTCTTCCTTCTTATCCATTTGGTCAAGAAAGGGGTTGGAACCAGGCTGGAACAGGCTGGCATGGTCAAGGGCGCTCCCAAGACTACTCTCCTATTGGCTGGTTCAAATTAAAGTTAAACCTAGGTTCCCTTGTAATTCTTCTATAAATATGCTATGTAATTCACAAAGATCAATAAGAAATTCTTCTCTAATGTTCCACTATGGTTTTCCTTCTAATTTATCTCAAAATCTCTCATTTATAATCTCTAAAATCTAACATGGTATCAGAGCATTGATCTTGCTCCTATCTATTCCGCTTTATTCTTAATTATTCTCCATTATTCTCCATCATTTCTCCATCATTCTCTATCATTTCTCCATCATTTCTCCATCAGTTCTCCATCAGTTCTTGTCATTTCTAGTCATTCTCCAAGCTTTTATTCTTTATTTTATCCTTTCTCACGCTGCTAGCTTCATTTCTCTCTGAGAGAAATTCCTCAAATCCATTGGTGCTGAGTTGAGAAAGTTGCTAGCTTTGTGATTAAACACCAAGAAGATCATGGAAAATCTAAAAACCATGATTATTCCGGTTACACTCAAAGGGATCAATTACTTGCTGTGGGCAAGAACAACAAAGACTGCTTTGTGTGGAAGAGGTTTGTGGAGACACATTGAGATCACACAAAACCCAAAAGAAGACACACAAGATGAAGAAAATGAGACCAAGACCGAGGAGGAAATCAAATGGTTTCAAGAGGATCGAACGGTGTTGGGTCTCCTTCAAAACTCACTAGACACATCAATCCTAGAGGCATACTCCTATTGTGACACGGCAAAGGAGCTTTGGGATACATTAAAGAATGTTTACGGGAACGTCTCCAACTTGACCCGGGTCTTTGAAGTGAAAAGGACAATCAACAATCTCAAACAAGAGGATCTAGAATTTACTCAACACTTTGGGAAATTTAGATCTCTTTGGGCTGAATTAGAGATGTTACGTCCAAGCACTAAGGATTTTTCAATCATTGAAGAAAGGAGAGAACAAGATAAGGTCTTTGGTTTACTTCTCACACTCAATCCGGCATTTAATGACCTCATAAAACACATCTTGAAATCGGAGAAGCTCCCTAGCCTCGATGTAGTTTGTGCACAAATTCAAAAGGAACAAGGGTCCTTTGGTCTCTTTAGTAGAAAACAAGAACTCCCAACGGCTAATAAAGGCAAGAATAGGAAAACATGCGATCATTGCAAGAAAGATGGTCATACAAGGGAGGATTGCTGGATCCTTCATCCACATCTCAAGCCCAAAGATTGGCAACCAAGGGAGTTCAAACCAAGGAAGTTTCAAGCTCATCAAGCACAAGAAGCGCCAAGCTCCTCAACCGCAACCAAACAACCTCAAACCGAAAACTCAAAGCAAGGAGATGAGATGGCCATGGTAGCATACTCGAATGACGTGGTGCGCAAGTCAGACCTAGAGGCACTCATTCGATCCATTGCTGCACTAAAGGAGTCCGGTATCACCTACTTTGCTACTAAACCTACTAAAACTAGCACTTCTCTTGTTATTGATTCCGGAGCTTCTCATCACATGATTAGTAATCCAAATTTGATTAGTAACATTAAAACTGCTAGTGGAAATGTAGTGATTGCTAATGGTGATAAAATACCGGTTAAAGGGATAGGAAGTTTAAGACTATTTGACAAAGAATCTCAAGCTTTCTACATGCCATCTTTCACTTCGAATCTTGTATCGGTTAAGAGAGCTACTACTGATCTTGATGCTTATGCTATCTTTGGGCCTAATAGTTTCCATTTTCATGATATTAAGACCGGAAGGGTTCTTGGAGAAGGAAACACAAAAGTAGACTTATACATCTTAGAAGATTCTTCAAACAATCCTACTTTATCAAGTTTTAATTCATGCTTAGCTAGTAGTTCTAATGCAATATGGCACGCTAGATTGGGACATCCTCACTCGCGTGCCTTGGAAATAATATTGCCTAATATTTCGTTTAATAACTCGGTTTGTGAGTCTTGTATTTTAGGAAAACATTGTAAAAGTGTATTTCCTAAGTCCTCTACCATATATGAAAAATGTTTTGATTTGGTCCACTCGGATGTATGGACTTCCCCATGTTTATCAAGAGATAATAATAAGTACTTTGTGACATTTATTGATGAAAAGTCGAAATACACTTGGATCACCTTAATGCCATCTAAAGATAGAGTATTTCACGCTTTCATTAATTTTCAGAACTACATTACTAATCAATTTAAAACAAATGTTAAGGTACTTCGAACGGATAATGGAGGGGAATATACAAGCCACAAATTCAAAGAACACTTAGCTAAGCATGGAATAATCCACCAAACAAGCTGCCCATACACACCTCAACAAAATGGTGTAGCTGAAAGAAAGAATAGGCATCTCATGGAAGTAGCTAGAGCCATGATGTCCATTCCAACCTGCCAAGAAACTTCTAGGGAGATGCAGTCATGACGGCTTGCTATCTTATCAACCGAATTCCAACAAGAGTCCTAAAGGACGTCTCTCCCTTTGAAGTTTTAAATCACAATAAACCCTTTATCAATCACTTACGGGTTCTTGGATGTTTGTGTTTTGTATTTGTCCCAGGTACTCAGAGGGACAAACTAGAAGCCAAAAGCACAAGATGTGTATTCATAGGCTATTCTACTACTCAAAAGGGGTATAAGTGTTATGACCCCATCCGGAAGTGTACCCTGGTTTCAAGAGACGTGAAGTTCATAGAAAACCAAGGATACTTTGACAAGAAGCAGAATTGGGATAATGTTAAAGACCTAGCCCGCTCTCCTTCAGATAGAGCCGGCAGCTTAGAGTTCATACTCAATCATCTGGGAAATCCTGCTCCAAGGGACTCTCATCAAGAGCAACCGGAGCAGGAACCGCAAAGAGGACCAAATTCCGAAAATAACAATGAAGAGGAAGCAAACAACTTAGATAATGGTAATCAAGAACAAGCTCATCATGAAGAAGAAGTCACTGGAGGAATGGAGCCAATGGTTAGTCAAGACCATGAGAGTGAAGAAATTAGTGCTCCTCAGCTTAGAAGAAGCACAAGGCTGAAGTATGGACCAGATCATTGGAAACAAACAAGGGTCTATTACAACAGCCAAGCCGTGGCTCATCCTCTCCAAGCGGTCTGTTCTCTTGCCCTCTTGCCATCAGAACACCAAGCATTCCTTGGGAAGATTGATCAACACCAAATTCCGAGCTCCTATGAAGAAGCAAAAGAACACAAAGAATGGTTAGCTGCGGTGGATGCTGAGATAGGAGCAATGGATAAGAATCATACTTGGGATGAAACGGAGCTTCCAAAGGGAAAGAAGGCAGTAAGTTCCAAGTGGGTATTTACAATAAAATATCAATCTAATGGGGAGATTGAGCGGTACAAAGCTAGATTGGTAGCCAGAGGTTTCACCCAGACATATGGAGCTGATTATACCGATACCTTTGCGCCCGTGGCAAAGCTACACACAGTTAGGGTTATCTTGTCCTTAGCCACAAATCTATCATGGGATCTATGGCAAATGGACGTGAAGAACGCCTTTCTTCAAGGAGAATTGGAAGAAGAAGTGTACATGACTCCACCACCCGGATTAGAGCACACAATCAGCCCCGGAAAAGTCTTAAGGTTAAGAAAGGCAATTTATGGATTAAAGCAATCACCGAGGGCCTGGTATCATAAACTGAGCTTCACTCTTGTTGCTCGAGGATTTAGCCGGTCAGAAGCCGACCATACCTTGTTCACTCACCAGAACTCCCGTGGGCTTATTGTGGTATTGGTTTATGTGGATGACTTGATCATCTCAGGTAGTGATCAAGTTGGGGTTCAAGAAACCAAATCCTTCCTTAAGTCTGTTTTTGATATCAAGGACTTGGGACAGCTTAAGTATTTCCTAGGGATAGAGATATGCCGATCCTCGGAAGGCCTATTTCTATCACATAGGAAATATTCTCTTGATTTATTGCAGGAGACAAGAAAGCTAGGATCCAAACCAGCTAAGACCCCACTTGAAGATGGCTACAAGGTCAAGAGAAAGGGAGAGAAAGAAGATGATCCGCTTGACAAGCCATTTGAAGACCCAGCACAATATCGGCGCCTAGTTGGTAAGCTCATCTATTTGACTATTACACGGCCTGACTTATGTTTTGCTGTGAATCAGGTTAGCCAACATATGAAAGAACCAACCGTGCATCATTGGAACATGGTGGAAAGAATTTTGAGATACATCAAAGGATCACCAGGCCAAGGAATCTGGATGGGGAAGAATGGCAACACTGAGATAGTTGGATATTGCGATGCAGACTATGCTGGAGACACTATGGATAGAAAGTCCACAACTGGCTATTGTACTTTCATTGGAGGCAATCTAGTGACTTGGAAGTCTAAGAAGCAGAAGGTTGTGTCATGCTCGAGTGCAGAGTCAGAATATAGAGCAATGAGGAAGCTGACAAATGAATTAGTTTGGTTGAAAGCACTTCTCAAAGATCTCGGCATAGAAACTTCAAGTCCTATCACAATGCATTGTGACAATCAGGCAGCCATTCATATAGCAACGAATCCAGTATTTCACGAGAGGACCAAGCACATTGAGATCGACTGCCACAAGGTTAGAGAGAAGATCATAGAAGGAGTGATACTTCCATGCTACACCAAGAGTGAAGACCAGCTGGCTGACATCTTCACCAAGGCTGCTAGCCTCAAAGTTTGCAACCACATCCACAGTAAACTTGGGTTAGTAGACCTTACTCATCCTTGATAATACTTGCCTGTTCCGGGAAGACCACACTCTTTTTCCCTTACCAAGGTTTTGTCCCACTGGGTTTTCCTTGGTAAGTTTTTTAATGAGGTGGTAGTCCCGGTTCCCAAACTTGGCCTTCATTCCGACACTCCGGCTAAGTTTGAGGGGGAGTATTAATCAAGCATATCATCAAGGGAGCTTAGGGAAGATGGTTGGATTTGGGTGTCCGTACAAGTCCGTACGGATCCGTACAAGTCCGTACAAGTCCGTACGGATCCGTACAAGGCCGTACAAGACCGTACAAGACCGTACGACCTAAGGGAGCCTCCGGAACGTTTAAGGAAGTCTTGGAGAGTCTTGGAGAGTCTTCTAGAGTCTTCTAGAAGCTGGGCAATGTTCGGATCATGCACCAAGTCACTAGAGCGTCCAGGTGCATTGGGGCTTGTCCTTGGTCTTCCTTCTTATCCATTTGGTCAAGGAAGGGGTTGGAACCAGGCTGGAACAGGCTGGCATGGTCAAGGGCGCTCCCAAGACTACTCTCCTATTGGCTGGTTCAAATTAAAGTTAAACCTAGGTTCCCTTGTAATTCTCCTATAAATATGCTATGTAATTCACAAAGATCAATAAGAAATTCTTCTCTAATGTTCTACTATGGTTTTCCTTCTAATTTATCTCAAAATCTCTCATTTATAATCTCTAAAATCTAACAGCCACCATCTACCTGCTAGACTATTTCACAGAAGCACCTCGCCACCACCTACCTGCTAGGCTACTTTACAAAAGCACCTCGATTCCTCTTAACCGGTCTAACTCTTTCTCCCGCTTAGTTTTTCTCATTCCGACTAGTCCACCGATCACAATCAATTCCCTTACAATGGATTCCTTCTTTCCGAGGCTGCCTTACTTTGTTGGGTCACCACTTACTCCAAATTCCCTCTTTCCCGTCCATAATTTCCTTATGTTCTTGGGCAATTCTCGTTCTATTTCTGGTTTAAAGAGAGGGTCACTACACAAGTCTTCCCCGATTGCAGACAGGAGTTACTCGATCATTACCCGTTCCACGTACAATCCGCAGACAAGAGATGCCGAGCACCTAGACTTGGCATCACCCGATCAATACAAGGCTTTGGAGGTTCCTGTCCTTCCACCTGGACCCATCAAAAGAAGCAAGTCCAAGCTCTATAAAGACAAATTCGTGCGAGTGGTGCAATGAATCATGGACCAAGAAATCACCATGGCCGAGCCAATCCGCACCAACACCGACGCTAAGGAACTAAGCGTCTTCACCATCACCAGGTAAAGACGCACCCAAGACGCCAAGAGAATTGCACTCTTTTTCCCTGTCTGGATTTATCCCTAAGTGGTTTGCCATATAGGTTTTTAACAAGGCAAGGATACTTGGCACAACACGCTTCACCTCGGTCAAACCTTCTTAATGTCCGGGCCAAAGAAGGTTGACGAAGCGTGTTTTTATCCAACGAAGCCCACCCGCGTTTTGGGTTTCTTTTCTTTAAGTTATTCGCTTTTGTTGTTTGTCTTTAAGCGGCCAAACGAGCATGTTCGTTTAAGGCCTTATTCGGGACGCTTAAACCCATCCTTTGTAAGCCTATAAAAGGCGTGTAACCCCTTCATTAAATGGTTAGAATTTTCACGAAATACTTGGAGTTTCTCTTTCAAGTTCAATCGAGTCAATTCTCTTGAACCTCTCCCCGGTAACGTTTCCTCGAGCCGAGCTCGGAACCGTCACCGGCTTGCTGTATCAAGGGATGATCCATACCCCTTGTGTCGCATTTCATTCCATTCCCTATCTTTCGTGAAGTATCGGGTCGAGTCATCCTCGGTTCTTCACTCCATCCTTCTATCCTTAATCTTTATCGTTCCAGCAACCGGTCTTTACCGAGTCGTAGCCTGTTTGCCAATGAGTACCCGTGACTGATCCTTGGATCCATCAAGTACATCAAGGGTACATCAAGGGTACCTTGGATCCATTCAGTCCCTTGGGGTACATCAAGTACTCAACTATTAATCAAGCTTATCATCAAGGGAGCTTAGGAACGATGGTTGGATTTGGGTGTCTGTACAAGGCCGTACAAGATTGTACAAGACCGTACAACCTAAGGGGGAGCCTCCGCAACGCGTAAGGAAGTATTTGGAAAAGCTCAGCAACATTCAGATCATGAACCGAGTCACTAGTGCATCCGGGTGCATTGGCGCCATATCCATGGTCCCCTCCTTTATCCACTCAGTCAAGGCTGGCTCGAACCAGGCTGGCAATGGTCAAGGGGCGCCCAAAGGCTGGATTCCTATTGGCTGGTTCAAAATAAAGTTAACCTAGGTTCCCTTGGAATTCTACTATAAATATGCTATGTAATCAACAAGAAATAATAAGAAACTCTTCTCTAATATTCTACAATGTTCTTCACTCTAGTTTATCTTGCATTTTTACATTCATAAACACTAAAAATCTAACATGGTATCAGAGCATTGATCTTGCTCGTACTATTCCGCATTATTCTTGTTCACTCTCGTTAATTTCTCATAATTCTCGTCATTCTGGTGTTGTTCCTCTTTATTTTCTTTCTTTTTTACGCTGCTAGTTTCATTGCTCTCTGAGAAAAATTCTTCAAATCCATTGGTGATGAGTTGAGAAAGTTGCTAGCTTTGTGATTTAAGACCAAGAAAAAAATCATGGAAAATCTAAAAACCATGATTATTCCAGCTACACTAAAAGGGATGAATTATTTGTTGTGGGCAAGCACAACAAAGACAGCTTTGTGTGCAAGAGGTTTGTGGGGACACATTGAGATCACACAAAACCCAAAAGAAGACACACAAAATGAAAAAAATGAGACAAAGACCGAGGAGGAAATCAAGTCTTTCAAGAGGACCAAATGGTTTTGGGTCTTCTACAAAACTCGCTAGACCCATCAATCCTAGAGGCATACTCCTATTGTGACATGACAAAGGAGCTTTGGGATACACTAAAGAATGTCTACGGGAACATCTCCAACTTGACCCGGGTCTTTGAAGTAAAAAGGGCAATCAACAATCTCAACCATAAGGATCTAGAATTTACTCAACACTTTGGAAAATTTAGATCTCTTTGGGCTGAATTAGAGATGTTACACCCAAGCACTAAGGACCTTTCAATCATTAAAGAAAAGACCCAAGCACTAAGGACCTTTCAATCATTAAAGAAAAGAGAGAACAAGACACGATAAACTCAATCCGGCATTTAATGAGCTCATAAAGCACATCTTGAGATCGGATAAGCTCCCTAGCCTTGATGAAGTTTGTGCACAAATTCAAAAGGAACAAGGGTCCTTTGATCTCTTTAGTGGAAAACAAGAACTCTCAATGGCCAATAAAGGAAATTACCAACCAAATCAAGGCTACAAAGGCATACAAGGGAGGATTGTTGGATCCTTCATCCACTTCTCAAGCCCAAAGATTTGCAACCAAGTGAATTCAAGCCAAGGATGTTGAATTTGCGGAATAGAAGGATTAGAGAGTTTGAGAGTGCTTAAAAGAGAAACAATAGAATGAGAGATAAAGAGAAGTTTCCATTAGAATTGATTAAGTGTTACAAAGGGTGTACAACATGTATATATAGAAGAGAGCCACGAAATTAAGAGGTGAAGAAGGGTTTCACAACATTCAAATTTCCCTCCAATCTCTTATTTGAAATTCAAACACATCTCCTTCCTTTTCACACTTCCCGATATTAATCAAGCATATCATCAAGGGAGCTTAGGGAAGATGGTTGTATTTGGGTGTCCGTACAAGTCCGTACGGATCCGTACAAGTCCGTACAAGTCCGTACAAGTCCGTACAAGTCCGTACGGATCCGTACAAGGCCGTACAAGACCGTACAACCTAAGGGAGCCTCCGGAACGTTTAAGGAAGTCTTGGAGAGTCTTCGAGAGTCTTCTAGAAACTGGGCAATGTTCGGATCATGCACCAAGTCACTAGAGCGTCCAGGTGCATTGGGGCTTGTCCTTGGTCTTCCTTCTTATCCATTTGGTCAAGGAAGGGCTGGAACCAGGCTGGAACAGGCTGGCATGGTCAAGGGCTCTCCCAAGACTACTCTCCTATTCGCTGGTTCAAATTAAAGTTAAACCTAGGTTCCCTTGTAATTCTCCTAAAATATGCTATGTAATTCACAAAGATCAATAAGAAATTCTTCTCTAATGTTCTACTATGGTTTTCCTTCTAGTTTATCTCAAAATCTCTCATTTATAATCTCTAAAATCTTACACCTGAGACACCTACTTGTGCACCCAAAGTCTTCACCCTTCTAGAAGACTTCTTAATGGGCTTGTATATGTTGAATAAGGCCTTTTATCTTCTTTGGGTCTTGAGCTCTCTTCTCTTGTTTTCTTATTTCTTCTTATTTAACACAGATGAATGTATTCTCTCATTATTCAACACTCCCCCTCAAGCTTAACCGTAGAAAAACCAAAGGTTAAGCTTTGAACCATGTGACCCACCTCATTAAAAAACCTTAGTATGGAAAACCTCATGGGACAAAACCATACTAAGGGAAAAAGAGTGTGGACTCCATGGCTAAGGAAATCATGACCGAGACATATCTATGAGTCCAAGCTTTGAATGGATGAACTCACACACTTTTAAACTCGCTGCCTAGGTAAAAATGTCTGCCAACTGTTCTGAACTCCTTGTAAAGCATGGAAGAATAAACCTTTTCTCCACCATTTCTCGCACCTTTTTACAATCCACTTCAATATGCTTTGTCCTCTCGTATGACTTTGTATCCTTCTTCTAAGGGAGTCTTTGCTGGTTTGGCTCCTAGCTTTCCTGCCTCAGGCAATAGATCAAGAGTGTACTTCCTTTGGGATAAGAAAAGTCCTTCATTGGACCTATAGACTTCAATCCCTAGAAGGTATTTCAACTCTCCAAGATCTTTAATATCAAATACAGATTTTAAATATGTTTTTGTATCTTTAATACCTACCTTGTCATTCCCAGATATGATAATATCATCCACATAAATGAGAATGACTATAATACCTTCTTGGCTTTGCAAGGTGAAAAGTGTATGATCTGCCTCGGACTTCTTGAAGCCTTTACTCTTGAGTGTTGTACTCAACTTGTGGTACCATGCTCGAGGAGATTGCTTCAGTACATAGATTGCTTTCTTGAGTCTCAACACCTTTCCTGGTGCAATTGAGGCCTCCAAGCCTGGTGGTGGAGTTATCTAGACTTCATCCTCTAGTTCCCCTTGCAAGAATGCATTCTTGACGTCCATCTGCCAAAGATCTCATTCCAAGTTAGTAGCTAAGGATAAAATGACTCTTACCGTATGAAGTTTTGCCATAGGTGCAAATGTGTCAAGGTAGTCCTCTCCATAGGTTTGAGTGAATCCTCTAGGCACCAACCTAGCCTTGTAATGCTCTATTTCTCCATCACTTCTATACTTGATAGTGAAGATCCATCTAGAGCTTACGGTCTTCTTCTTTTTTGGCAGTTCAGCTTCATCCCAAGTGTGGTTGATTTTCGTAGCTCCTTGGCTTCTTCATAGGTTGTCGGAATCTCAACTTCATCCAAATTGCCCATGTAGGCTTGATGTTCCAATGGGAAATGAGCTAGAGTGCAAACAGCTTGAATGGGATGAGCAACTGCCTTGTTGTTGTAGTACACTCGGGTTTGCTTCCAATGTTCTGGTCCAAACCTTTGTCTTTTACTTCTCCTTAAACCCCCTTCTTGAGCTTGAACTTGAGGTTCTGGCCCTTCAAAGTCAGAATATGAGGTTTGAGCTTCTTCTTGACTTTCCGGACTCTCTTCACTTTGATCATGAACCGCTTCATTGCGAACTTCTAATTCATTTTGATCATGAATTGTTGAGTCTTGTTGAGCCACTACTAGATCCTCTTGTTTATTGCCTCTCTCACGATCAAAGGGTATAGTTTCTTCATTTGATTGAGATGTGCTTCTACTAGCTTCTGGCTGATGTAATCCAAGGTTCTCCAAGATTTTTCTCAAATTGCTAGCTCGGTCTGATGATGAGGATGATAGATTCTCCAATTCTTTCCAGTTCTTCTCATCATAGAACCCTTTCGTTTCAATAAACTTTACGTCCCTTTAGACTAGAATCTTTCTTGTTTCCGGAACAAAGCATTTGTAACCTTTTTGTGTTCTGGAGTATCCAATGAACATGCTCTTCGCACTTTTAGCTTCCAACTTGTTTCTTTGTTCTCCTGGGATTAATACAAAATAAACACACCCAAACACACGTAAGTGGTTAATGGCGGGTTTAGAGTTATTTAATACCTCAAATGGAGAGTGATCATCCAAGATTTTTGTTGGCATCCGGTTGATCAAATAGCATGCTGAAACCACAGCATCTCCCCAAAATCTCTTGGGAACACTTGTGTGGAACATCATAGATCGGGCCACTTCCATTAAGTGCCTATTCTTTTTTCAGCAACTCCATGTTGCTGAGGAGTGTCTGGGCAGCTGGTTTGATGGACTATCCCATGGTTTGCTATATTGATCAAGAAGACCAGCCAGGCCTTGCAAGACCAAACTAACCCGACCGTGCAAAATCCGGGATTCCCTAAAATGTACGGACTTGTACGGATTGTACGGACCGTGCAAAATCCGGGATTCCTCAAAATGTCTCCAAACATCCTAAAAAAAAGAAACAAGAATGTGCAAAACTCGGGATAAAGTAGTTTCAGGATTTGGGGATCGTGCAATGTTAGATTTTAGAGATTATAAATGAGAGATTTTGAGATAAACTAGAAGAAACACCATAGTAGAATATTAGAGAAGAATTTCTTATTGATCTTTGTGAAATACATAGCATATTTATAGGAGAATTACAAGGGAACCTAGGTTTAACTTTAATTTGAACCAGCCAATAGGAGTGTAGTCTTTGGGCGTCCTTGACCATGCCAGCCTGTTTCCAGCCCCTTCCTTGACCAAATGGATAAGAAGGAAGACCAAGGACAAGGTGCCAATGCACCTGGACACTCAAGTGGCTTGGTGCATGATCCAAACGTTTCCAAGCTTCTAGAAGACTCTCGAAGGCTTCCTCAAATGTTCCGGAGGCTCCCTATGGTCATACGGACTTGTACGGATCCGTACGGACTTGTACGGACACCCAAATCCAACCATCTTCCCTAAGCTCCCTTAATGATAAGCTTGATTAATACTCCCCCTCAAACTTAGCCGGAGTGTTGGAATGAAGGCTAAGTTTGGGAACCGGGACTACCACCTCATTAAAAACCTTACCAAGGAAAACCCAGTGGGACAAAACCTTGGTAAGGGAAAAAGAGTGTGGTCTTCCCGGAACAGGCAAGTATTATCAAGGATGAGTAAGGTCTACTAACCCAAGTTTGCTATGGATGTGGTTGCAAACTTTGAGGCTAGCAGCCTTGGTGAAGATGTCAGCCAACTGGTCTTCACTCTTGGTGTAACATGGAAGTATCACTCCTTTTATGATCTTCTCTCTAACTTTGTGGCAGTCAATCTCAATGTGCTTGGTCCTCTCGTGAAATACTGGATTGGTTGCTATATGAATGACTGTCTGATTGTCACAATGCATTGTGATGGGACTTGAAGTTTCTATGCCAAGATCCTTGAGAAGAGCCTTCAACCAAACTAATTCATTTGTTAGCTTCCTCATTGCTCTATATTCTGACTCCGCACTTGAGCATGACACAACCTTCTGCTTCTTAGACTTCCAAGTTACTAGATTGCCTCCAATGAAAGTACAATAGCCAGTTGTAGACTTCCTATCCATAGTGTCTCCCGCATAGTCCGCATCACAGTATCCAACTATCTCAGTGTTGCCATTCTTCCCCATCCAAATTCCTTGGCCCGGTGAACCTTTGATGTATCTCAATATTCTTTCCACCATGTTCCAATGATGCACGGTTGGTTCCTTCATATGTTGGCTAACCTGATTCACAGCAAAACATAAGTCAGGCCGTGTAATAGTCAAATAGATGAGCTTACCAACTAGGCGCCGATATTGTGATGGGTCTTCAAATGGCTTGTCAAGTGGATCATCTTCTTTCTCCCCCTTTCTCTTGACATTGTAGCCATCTTCAAGTGGGGTCTTGGCTGGTTTGGATCCTAGCTTTCTTGTCTCCTGCAATAAATCAAGAGAATATTTCCTTTGTGATAGAAATAGGCCTTCCGAGGATCGGCATATCTCTATCCCTAGGAAATACTTAAGCTCTCCCAAGTCCTTGATATCAAAAACAGATTTAAGGAAGGATTTGGTTTCTTGAATCCCAACTTGATCACTACCTGAGATGATCAAGTCATCCACATAAACCAATACCACAATAAGCCCACGGGAGCTCTGGTGAGTGAACAAGGTATGGTCGGCTTCTGACCGGCTAAATCCTCGAGCAACAAGAGTGAAGCTCAGTTTATGATACCAGGCCCTTGGTGATTGCTTTAGACCATAAATTGCCTTTCTTAACCTTAGGACTTTTCCGGGGCTGATTAAGTGTTCTATTCCGGGTGGTGGAGTCATGTACACTTCTTCTTCCAATTCTCCTTGAAGAAAGGCGTTCTTCACGTCCATTTGCCATAGATCCCATGATAGATTTGTGGCTAAGGACAAGATGACCCTAACTGTGTGAAGCTTTGCCACTGGCGCAAAAGTATCGGTATAATCAGCTCCATATGTCTGGGTGAAACCTCTGGCTACCAATTTGGCTTTGTACCGCTCAATCTCCCCATTAGATTGATATTTGATTGTAAATACCCACTTGGAACTTACTGCCTTCTTTCCCTTTGGAAGCTCCATTTCATCCCAAGTATGATTCTTATCCATTGCCCCTATCTCAGCATCCACAGCAGCTAACCATTCTTTGTGTTCTTTTGCTTCTTCATAGGAGCTCGGAATTTGGTGTTGATCAATACTCCCCCTCAAACTTAGCCATAGTGAACTTGAGAATAGAGGCTAAGTTTGGAGTGACCCGTGAGTGCCACCTCATTAAAAACCTTATAAGGAAAACCCTTTGGGACAAAACCTTATAAGGGAAAAAGAGTATGGCCTTCACGGATCTAGGGGACCTTTGACCAAGGACATGAAAAGGTCTTGTAACCTTTGTGAAGAATGTCGCAACTTAATCTTCACTTGTTGTAGTCTTGCAAGGATTTGTTGATTTCATTCTTTGGTAATCACTTCGGTCTTCCTCTTGGGTTCACCACGCTTGAGTCTTAGCTCTCGGGTCATCCTTCTTGGGTTCACCATTTGTGGATTCCAAATCTTGATCAATGCTTTGAATGCTCCCCCTCACGATCGGCTTGAGAATAAGGAAAGACGATCTTTTGGGTTTGAAGTCCTTTATGTTGATTTTAAGGAGAATAAACTAGAATTAGAAAATATCAAGAATTCAATGAGATTGAAGATGGCTGAGAGAGATTTCTGGAATATTTTTTCTTGTTATTATATCAATTCAGCTCGGTTTACATTGCATATATGTAAGAGAAAAAATTCAAACAACAAGACACAGGAATTTACAATGGTTAAAAGACTAACACCTTTAGCTTCCTAAAATGGTTAAACATGCTAAGATCAAGGCCTGGGCGTGTTTCTTCTTTGGGTGAGGAGCATGGAGCCTGCCTTTACCCAATGGCTCCTCATGTGCTTCTTCTTGGTTTTTCAACCCTTTGATCTGCTTAGAATTCAACCAAGAATTCTTCCTTACTTGTTGCATATGGCACTTCTCCCTTAGTCTTAGAGCATTCGCCAAGTTCCCAGATACTTGCTATGCACTCCAGCTCCTTGCCTTTGTTATTATGTGAACTCGCATTGCTACTTCCCATGTATGCCTTCTCATCCATATTCTCAACACTCCCCCTCAATATAGGCTGGTAGGGATCCTTTAAGCCTATCTTGTCATGGATGTACTCACATATATTTAGGGAAGTAGCCTTTGTGAAGATGTCTGCCACCTGGTCTCCACTCTTCACAAACTTAGGGATTATTAGCCCATCTTGAATCTTGCCCCGGATGAAGTGACAATCCACTTCAATGTATTTCGTTCTCTCATGAAACACTGGATTTGAAGCTATGTGTATTGCGGCTTGGTTATCGCAATAAAGGGTCATTGGTTTGGTTTCTTGAATACCCAAATCCTTGAGAAGAGCCTTCAGCCATATCATCTCCTTTGTGACTTCCTTCATTGCTCTATACTCAGCTTCAGCACTTGACAATGCAATTACCTTCTGTTTTTTACTCCTCCAAGTGACAAGATTTCCTCCTACAAATGTGCAATACCCAGTTGTAGATTTTCTATCTTGTTTGTCTCCAGCATAGTCTGAATCACAATAGGCTTCCAATTCAGTATTTTCATTGCGACTCAACCATATTCCCTTTCCAGGGTTCCCCTTGAGATACCTAAGTATTCTCTCCACCATGCCCCAATGGTGTGCTTTTGGAGCTTGCATGTGCTGGCTCACCCTATTCACGGCAAAGCATATATCCGGCCGAGTTATAGTTAAGTAGATTAGTTTTCCAACTAACCTTTGATATTGCTTGACATCAGGCCACATTTCCTCCTTACTCACATCTTGATAGCCTTCTTCAATGGGCGTTTTTGCTGGCTTCGACCCTAACTTGTCGGTTTCCTTTAGTAAGTCAATCACATACTTCCTTTGTGATATAAACATCCCATTTGGCTCTCTGATCATCTCAATGCCCAAGAAATACCTCAGCTCTCCCAAATCTTTTATATCAAACGTGGAGCTCAGAATTACCTTGGTCCTTTTAACTCCTTCAACATCACTTCCGGTGATGATGATATCATCTACATAGATAAGAACAGCCACTAGCCCCTCTTTACTCCTCTTGGTGAATAGGGTATGATCAGCTTCCGACTTCACAAATTCCTTCTCTAGCAAGCATCTGCTCAGTCTTTGGTACCAGGCCCTCGAGGATTGTTTCAAACCATAAATAGCTTTCTTCAATTCACAGACCTGATTTGTACCTGTACCATATCCTTGTGGAAGAGCCATAAAGACTTCCTCTTCTAGGTCTCCTTGTAAAAAGGCATTTTTTACATCCATTTGCCATAACTCCCATGACAAGTTAACCGCAATGGATAGGAGAACCCTTACCGAATGCAATTTTGCCACCGGAGCAAAAGTTTCTGTATAATCTTCTCCATAGACTTGTGTGTATCCCTTTGCCACTAGTCTCGCTTTGTATCTCTCGACTTCACCATTGCTTTTATACTTGATAGTATAAACCCATCTACATCCCACTAACTTCTTCCCTCTTGGCAGCTCAGTCAAATTCCATGTATTGTTTCTCACCATAGAGTTGATCTCTTCTTCCATGGCTTTAATCCATCTCTCGTCTCTACATGCTTCCTCATATGATGCTGGGACTTGATGTTCATCAATCTTGGTGAGGTAAGCTTGCTGCTCAGCACCTAAATAGGACACTGAACTATATGCTTCAATAGGATATTTTATGTCACTTACGGTTAATTTTCTTCTCTTTGAAGTACATGATCTACTTGGTAAGGGAGGGATGCTGTCGCCTATAGCTTCAGAATCAAAGTCTGCCGTACGCCCAGAACATCCCTCACCTACGGTAGACTTCACCTCAGATCCTATATGCTCTTGTTGAACCGTAGCTAATCCATTGTAATACACCCTAGTGTTTTTCCAATTTTCCGGGCCATGCCTTATCCGTTGGCTTCTTCTTAGAGGGGGTTCTTGAGTTACCTCAACTTCTTCATGTTCAGACTCCCCCTCACCACTTGCAAGTTCTGATTCTTCAACCAGTTCGGAATCCCTTGGTAGTGAGCTTGTATCCGATGAGAGTTGCTCATTGTCTTCTTCTTCCTCTTCACCTCCTTGCTCATTCTGAGATATCCCTTGCTCATCATTACCTCCATTCGAACCATTGACATCTGCCAAGATGCTTCTTAGCACTCGCTCTCTGTCTATGCCCGAGCTCACAATGTCATCCAAATCCTCCCATTTTTTTCTTCAAAATACCCACAATTCTCATCAAAACGCACCTCTCTTGACACATATATCCTATTAGTTTCTGGATGGAAACACTTGTATCCCTTCTGAGTGCTTGAGTATCCCACAAAAATACATTTGATGCTTTTTGGCTCAAGTTTACTCCTTAGTGCATCAGGGGTAAAGACATAGCATTTACACCCGAAAACTCTTAGGTGATCAATGCTTGGCTTTACTCCATTCAAAATTTCAAATGGAGACTTGTGGCTCAGACTTTCTGTGGGTAAACGATTAATCACATAGCATGCCGCCATCACAGCATCTCCCCAAAAACTCTTAGGCACGCCTCTATCAAACATCATACTTCTAGCCACCTCCAGCAAATGTCTATTCTTTCTCTCGGAAACTCCATTCTGCTGAGGTGTGTATGCACAAGAAGTCTGGTGAATTATCCCATTGTCATCCAGCAACTTCTTGAATCTATTACTCATATACTCTCCACAATTATCACTCCTAAGGATCTTGATCTTTGTACCAAACTGATTCAGTGTATAATTGTAGAATTTTTGAAATGATTCAAATACTTGATCCTTAGAGCTCATTAGAGTTACCCAAGTGTACTTTGACCTTTGATCAATGAAAGACACGAAATACTTATATTGATCTTTTGAAGTACAGGGGGCTGACCACACATCAGAATGTATCAACTCAAAACACTTCTCATACACAGTAGTAGATTCCGGAAACACTTTCCTACAATGCTTCCCTAAGACACATGCTTCACACTCCTTATTAGGTAAGGTGAGGTTGGGCAGGACCATGCTGAGCACCTTGTGACTTGGATGACCAAGGCGTGAGTGCCATGAAGGGCTTGAACCAACCAGACTAACCGCAAACGACTCCATCACTCCATCTTCTTTATTCAGCAAATACAAACCACCTTCCACATTCCCTACTCCGATTACTTCCTTAGTCTCATTATCCTGAAACTCAACATCATTAGATCCAAAAATAACTTTGCAATCTAGATCCTTAGTTGCTTTATATACCGAGAGTAAGTTAGATGTGAATTCCGGAATGTATAAGGCCTTAGTATTTTTCCTAAACACTTTTAGGTCTCCAATTCCTTCTATTTGAACCTCTTTTCCATTTGCAACTTTAACATTTCCTTCACAAGGCTTAATATTTGTTAACAGCTTGGCATTACAAATCATATTATGACTTGCTCCAGAATCTATTATCACCTTCTCCCTAGCTTTAGAGGTAAAGAAAACCTTACCAGACTCAGCTAGCTTAGCAATACTCTTGATGAGAGCTTCCAGGTCGCTTTTCCTCACCAAGTTGTCATTTTCCACGTTTGCTACTCCAGCAAAGTTCCTTGGTCCTTGACTACTTCCTTGGCCATTTCCCCTTAGCCTAGCTGGCTTTAAATGTGGGTGCAAGGTCCAGCATTTTTCCTTAGTATGTCCTTACATCTTGCAATGCTCAGATTCCAGACTCCTTCTTTCTCCATAGAGTTGGCTCCTATGTGCAGCATGTGCCATTTCGCTTGATGCTTTGAACAAGCCCCTAGACCCTTCCTCCTTTTGGATCTGTTGACAGACTTCATTCAGCGTTGGAAGCTTGTCAAAGCGAAGGATGTGTTGAATGAGGCTCTTGTAGGACTCATTTAACGTGAGTAGTAGCCCAAACACCTGGTCCTGTTCCCTCCTCTCATTCAATTCCTTGGGGTCATTTGTTGCTGGCCTGAGCATCTCAAGCTCAGCCCATAAGCCTCTAAATACCCCAAATAGATCCTTGAATGCCTTTCCATCTTGCTGAAGGTCATTCAACGCTTTCTTCACCTCAAAAATCCTAGAAATGTTTGAGATGTCTCCATACACTCCTTTGAGTGTGTCCCACAGCTCCTTGGCTGTCTCACAGTAGGAGTAAGCAGCGAGTATTGATGGCTCTAGAGAGCTCTGGAGCACTGCAAGAACTTGTTGGTCTTCTTGCTCCCACTTCTGCCCCTTCACAACGCCATCACCTGCTGCTCCTTCTCCAGCTACCTCCTCTGGAGTTTCCACATAACTCCATAGACCTCTGCTTCTTAGAGCAGTTCTTGTAGTCCTTGACCACAGCAAGTAGTTGCTCCCTTTGAAGACAACCGGCAGTACAACTTGTTTCTGCATCTCCATAGGTTTTCTTTCTTATCTTCAACAACCAGCTTGAGAATATGGAGAGAAATAAGGGAACAAGAAAAAAAATCTGAGAGTGAAAGTTTTAGATGAGAAAGAAACAGTTTAGAAGATTTTCAAGGATCTCTAAACATGCTCTGATACCATGTTGATTTTAAGGAGAATAAACTAGAATTAGAAAATATCAAGAACTCAATGAGATTGAAGATGGCTGAGAGAGATTTCTGGAATATTTTTTCTTGTTATTATATCAATTCAGCTCGGCTTACATTGCATATATGTAAGAGAAAAAATTCAAACAACAAGACACAGGAATTTACAATGGTTAAAAGACTAACACCTTTAGCTTCCTAAAATGGTTAAACATGCTAAGATCAAGGCCTGGGCGTGTTTCTTCTTTGGGTGAGGAGCATGGAGCCTGCCTTTACCCAATGGCTCCTCATGTGCTTCTTCTTGGTTTTTCAACCCTTTGATCTGCTTAGAATTCAACCAAGAATTCTTCCTTCTAGTTACATCCCAATGTCTAGTTTTGCCACTCATTAAATCATCAGCTCCACTCTTTTCCTTACTTGTTGCATATGGCACTTCTCCCTTAGTCTTAGAGCATTCGCCAAGTTCCCAGATACTTGCTATGTACTCCAGCTCCTTGCCTTTGTTATTATGTGAACTCGCATTGCTACTTCCCATGTATGCCTTCTCATCCATATTCTCAACACTTTATGCACATTGCTCCTTGCAAGAAAAATTGACAAAATGTATCAATTTACTCCAATTTTAATGGTAGAAATGATCACACTTTGCATAGAGAATTTAAATGGAGAGAGAGGATAAAAACAACCTAATTCTTTTGGATGTTGGTTTCTTCCTCTTTGTTGATTTATTGGGTTGGAGAGCACCACTTGTGTATGCTCTGATTTTATCTCCTCATTTTCCTCACTTCCGAAAGATAAACCAACCTTAAGGTGAGTATGATCCATACAACTTGGTTTTCTTCATGGTGATGGAGATGCCTTAGCTTCGTTTCCAACTCACATGCCTCTTTGCTTTGTCTCAACCATTGCCCTTGTCTTTGCGAGCTTGTCTTTGCAAGTGACCCGGTTTTGATCTTTAGTAAAGTGGCCCGTCTTCTAGTGGGACAATTTGTCTCCTATGATGCGGTCCCTCTATCAACTCGTCCACAAGTGAGCACGAACCTACAACTTGTTTCCAACGGTGTGGCCCCTCTATCAACTTGTCCACGAGTGAGCACGAACCTTCAACATCTTTTAGTGCGGTGCGGTCTAGTCTCAACTCGGCTTGGTTTGCTTAAAGATTCTTGCCTTCTTTTTGGTTCTTTCTCCCCCTCAAGCTTGGTTGGAGGGACTCCGAAAGGCAAGCTTGAAAAACGTAAAAGATGAACACTTCAAACCGGTACCAAATGAACACTAACTCCCACAGCTTCCTTGTGTCACCAATCATACTTCTTTACTTCATTTAATCTTCATTTGGCCTCTTCATTATCTAATACTTCCCCGTTAGAATATTCACGCTTTCCTCCTCTAAACCTTCATCATGAGATTTAAAATTTTAAAGTACTCAACGTGAGGGATAAGGAAGTTTAGATGAAAGATAGATTGCAAATAAGAGAAACTAAAGAAACAAGATTAAAAAATAATTGGTACACTAAGTATATTGGAAAATATTAGTGTTTAGAGAGTAGCCCTTTATGCTAAACCGGTTAGGATAGTGACTTGTTGTTGAACCATTGTTTTGATTGGTCGATCTTCTTGAGATTTGACCTCTTCTTCCACCACTCACATTCTTCCATTCCTAAGAAAAACAAAGGTTAGTGGTTGGGATTTTTCTCTTCATGGCTCTTCACCACAAAGGACTTTACTCTCATTTGAGAGATTGGATTCTAGCGATGGTCTTTGGAATTATCCACTTGTTTTAACAAGAATGGAAAACTTTAAACCAAAGCCTATCCTTTTGAGAAAATAAAACCGGATGAATCAATGTCATTAATTGTTTTTCATTCATAAGAAAGAAAACTGACTAAGATTCATCCCTTTTTTTTTTTTTTTTGAAAATTTTTACCAAGGACTTAGTAAATACTAGAGGTCCAATGTTTTTGAAAACTTGGATTTAAAGAACTTGGATTCATCATGCCTTCTTGATTTAACTTCTATGAGTAAATCAGGCCATGGTTCACTTCTTTAATCCCAAAAGAGTTTGGATTCATCATGCCTTCTTAACTTTAACTCCAATGAGTAAATCAGGTCATGGTTCACCTCTTTTAACACAAAAGAATTTGGATCCATCATGCCTTCTCAATTTTAACTCCAACGAGCCAAAATAGGTCATGGTTCACTTCTTTTGGTTTCTAAGGGTTTGGATTCACTCAAGGTTCTCTAGCATTCGAGTTTCAACGAGGCTCTCATCCAACTTTGGATTTGGATCCATCTCGGTTCCCTAGCTTCGGATTCAACAAGGTTCACTACCCCTTTTTTTTCTTTTCTTAAATAGAACAACCAAGGATTCCTTAAAACACTCTTCCCAAACAAACAAGTACAGAAGAGATTGGAATCCAATAAGAATTTTTAAGAAAAATTGAAAAAAATAACCTAGGACTCAAACATGTTTGGAAGTAGTCCAAGATTTTCTACCAAAGGATTTGGATTCATCAAGGTTCTCTAGCTTTTGGATTCAACGAGGTTCTCTTCCTTTGGAATTTGAAAACAAAGAGATTTGGATTCATCAAGGCTTTGTGCTTATGCTCATAATAGCATAGCTTTACCAAGGTTCTCTTCTCTTTTCAAGACGGGACTTGGATTCAACATGGCTTTATGCTTATGCTCATGGGGGCATAGCTTTACCAAAGTTCTCTTCCCTTAAAAATGGGACTTGGATTCAACATGGCTTTATGCTTATGCTTACGGAAACATAGCTTTACCAAAGTTCTCTTCCCATAAAACAATGGGAATTGGATTCAACATGGCTTTATGCTTATGCTTATGGAAACATAGCTTTACCAAAGTTCTCTTCCCACAAAACAAAGATTATGATTCATCAAAGTTTTATACTTAAACTCATAAGAGCAAAGTTTTACCAAGGTTCTCTACCTTTAAAACACGGATACAACATGATTTAATATGCTTAAATCCATAAGAATCAAGTAATTTTAATCATGGTTCACTAATTGAAATTGCTTCAAACCACTAAAAAAACTCAAAAACATAAAATACGATGGAGTTACGTATTTCTTCATTCCATAAGAAAGAAAAATACAATCCAAGGTTTTAACTTTGTAAAAATTGTGGTTTGAGCTTTAAAATCAAGAAATGACTTGGAGATGAAAATGGGGCTTAAAAAGGAATAGATTATAGAATGAGGCACCAGAAAATCATGGTTCTAAGTGTATTCATTTCCAAAAAATGGAAGCACTAGACGAATCCATGAATAAGCAATTAAGGCAGCATTTAATCTCCATTTTTATGTAATTTTCACTACAGCCCCCATTTATTTCTCTTCATTGTCACTAGAAACACTAAGTTAGCAACTTTCACAACTCAAAAACCAATGGTTTTGAGGAATAACTCTCAGAGTGAAAAAGGCTAACAAAGTGTATGAAAATAAAAGAATAAGAAGAAAGACACTAAAGACGCATTTAAGGACCTTAATGCTCTGATACCATGTAAGAATTAGAGAGATTATGTGGAATATAAGAGATTAAACATGAGAGAATAATGTAAATGACATGGAGAATATGCAAGTATGAACTAAGAGAATAAGCATGTAAATGAGACTAAGGAGAATAAAATGAGAGAGATTTCGTGGAGAATGAGAGAATGGGACCCCAAAGGGTCTAACATTTCATTGATAATGAGGCATTACATTTATAGAGAAAAATCTAGGGTTTTCTCTAAGTAAATTCAAAATGCAACAACCAATAGAAATGCTTTAATTCAAACTAGCCAATAAGGGCTTAGTCTTGGAGGCTCCTTTTGACCATGTGGATAAGATTGCCAGCCTTACTCCAGCCCTCCTTGCTTTGACCGGTTGGATAAGGTTGCATTGGGACACTCCTTTGGCTAGATTCATTGCCAGCTATCCATGTCCTTTTGCACCCGAGTTTTGCACGATCTCCAAATCCTGAAAATACTTTATCCCGAGTTTTGCACATTCTTGTTTCTTCATTTTAGGATGTTTGAAGACATTTTGGGGAATCCCGGATTTTGCACAATCCGTACAATCCGTACAGTCCGTACAAGTCCGTACAAAATCCGTACGGTCGGGATGGTTTGGTCTTGCAAGGCCTGGCTGGTCTTCTTGATCAATAAAAACTTCAAAGGGAGAGACGTCCTTTAGGACTCTTGTTGGAATTCGGTTGATAAGATAGCAAGCCGTCATGACTGCATCTCCCCAGAAGTTTCTTGGCAAGTTGGAATGGAACATCATAGCTCTAGCTACTTCCATGAGATGTCTATTCTTTCTTTCAGCTACACCATTTTGTTGAGGTGTGTATGGGCAGCTCGTTTGGTGGATTATTCCATGCTTAGCTAGGTGTTCTTTGAATTTGTGGCTTGTATATTCCCCTCCATTATCTGTTCGAAGTACCTTAACATTTGTTTTGAATTGATTAGTAATGTAGTTTTGAAAATTAATGAAAGCGTCAAATACTCTATCTTTAGATGGCATTAAGGTGATTCAAGTGTATTTTGACTTTTCATCAATGAATGTCACAAAGTACTTATTATTATCTCTTGATAAACATGGAGAAGTCCATACATCCGAGTGGACCAAATCAAAACATTTTTCATATATGGTAGAGGACTTAGGAAATACACTTTTACAATGTTTTCCTAAAATGCAAGACTCACACACCGAGTTATTAAACGAAATATTAGGCAATATTATTTCCAAGGCACGCGAGTGAGGATGTCCCAATCTAGCGTGGCATATTGCATTAGAACTACTAGCTAAGCATGAATTAAAACTTGATAAAGTAAGATTGCTTGAAGAATCTTCTAAGATGTATAAGTCTCCTTTTGTGTTTCCTTCTCCAAGAACCCTTCCGGTCTTAATATCCTGAAAATGGAAACTATTAGGCCCAAAGATAGCATAAGCATCAAGATCAGTAGTAGCTCTCTTAACCGATACAAGATTCGAAGTGAAAGATGGCATGTAGAAAGCTTGAGATTCTTTGTCAAATAGTTTTAAACTTCCTATTCCTTTAACCGGTATCCTATCACCATTAGCAATCACTACATTTCCACTAGCAGTTTTAATGTTACTAATCAAATTTGGATTACTAATCATGTGATGAGAAGCTCCAGAATCAATAACAAGAGAAGTACTAGTCTTATTAGGTTTAGTAGCAAAGTATGTGATACCGGACTCCTTTAGTGCGGCGATGGATCGAATGAGTGCTTCTAAGTCTGACTTGCGCACCACGTCATTTGAATATGCTACCATGGCCATCTCATCTCCTTGCTTCAAGCTTTCGGTTTGAGGTTGTTTTGTTGAGTTTGATGAGCTTGGCGTTTCTTGTGCTTGATGAGCTTGGAACTTTCTTGGCTTGAATTCCCTTGGATGCCAATCTTTGGGCTTGAGATGTGGATGAAGGATCCAGCAATCCTCCTTTGTATGACCATCCTTCTTGCAATGATCGCATGTTTTCCTATTCTTGCATTTGTAGCCTTGATTTGGTTGGTAATTGCCCTTATTGGCCATTGGGAGTTCTTGTTTACCACTAAAGAGACCAAAGGACCCTTGTTCCTTTTGAATTTGTGCACAAACTTCATCAAGTCTAGGGAGCTTCTCCGATCTTAAGATATGCTTTATGAGGTCGTTAAACGTCGGATTGAGTGTGAGAAGCAAACTGAAGACCTTATCTTGTTCTCTTCTTTCTTCAATGATTGAAAAATCCTTTGTGCTTGGACGTAACATCTCTAATTCAGCCCAAAGAGATCTAAATTTCCCAAAGTGTTGAGTAAATTCTAGATCCTCTTGATTGAGATTGTTGATTGCCCTTTTTACTTCGAAGACGCGGGTCAAGTTGGAGATGTTCCCGTAGATATTCTTTAGTGTATCCCAAAGCTCCTTTGCGGTGTCACAATAGGAGTATGCCTCTAGGATTGATGGGTCTAGTGAGTTTTGAAGGAGACCCAAAACTGTTTGGTCTTCTTGAAACCATTTGATTTCCTCCTCGGTCTTGGTCTCATTTTCTTCATCTTGTGTGTCTTCTTTAAGGTTTTGTGTGATCTCAATGTGTCTCCACAAACCTCTTCCACACAAAGCAGTCTTAGTTGTTCTTGCCCACAGCAAGTAATTATTCCCTTTGAGGGTAACCGGAATGATCATGGTTTTTAGATTTTCCATGATTTTCTTGGTGTTTAATCACAAAGCTAGCAACTTTCTCAACTCAGCACAATTGGATTTGAGGAATTTCTCTCAGAGAGAAATGAGGCTAGCAACGTGAAAGGAAGAAAAATGAAGTGAAAATCACAAAGCTAGCAACTTTCTCAACTCAGCACCAACGGATTTGAGGAATTTCTCTCAGAGAGAAATGAAGCTAGCAGCGTGAAAAAGCAGAAAATAAAGAAGAAAAACGTGGAGAATGAGTAGAAATGACAATAACTGATGGAGAAATGATGGAGAAATGATGGAGAATGATGGAGAATGATGGAGAATAACCAAGAATAAAGCGGAATAGATAGGAGCAAGATCAATGCTCTGATACCATGTTAGATTTTAGAGATTATAAATGAGAGATTTTGAGATAAAGTAGAAGAAACACCATAGTAGAATATTAGAGAAGAATTTCTTATTGATCTTTGTGAAATACATAGCATATTTATAGGAGAATTACAAGGGAACCTAGGTTTAACTTTAATTTGAACCAGCCAATAGGAGTGTAGTCTTTGGGCGTCCTTGACCATGCCAGCCTATTTCCAGCCCCTTCCTTGACCAAAAGGATAAGAAGGAAGACCAAGGACAAGGTGCCAATGCACCTGGACACTCAAGTGGCTTGGTGCATGATCCAAACGTTTCCAAGCTTCTAGAAGACTCTCGAAGGCTTCCTCAAATGTTCCGGAGGCTCCCTATGGTCGTACGGACTTGTACGGATCCGTACAGACTTGTATGGACTTGTACGGACACCCAAATCCAACCATCTTCCCTAAGCTCCCTTAATGATAAGCTTGATTAATATGCAAAACTTGGGTGCAAAAGGACATGGATATAGCTGGCAATGAATCTAGCCAAAGGAGTGTCCCAATGCAACCTTATCTAACTGGTCAAAGCAAGGAGGGCTGGAGCAAGGCTGGAGCAAGGCTGGCAATCTTATCCACATGGTCAAAAAGAACCTCCAAGACTAAGCTCTCATTGGCTAGTTTGAATTAAAGCATTCCCATTGGTTGTTGCATTTTTAGAAAACCCTAGATTTTTCTCTATAAATGTAATGCCTCATTATCAATGAAATGTTAGACCCTTTGGGGTCCCATTCTCTCATTCTCCATGAAATCTCTCTCATTTTATTCTCCTTAGTCTCATTTACATGCTTATTCTCTTAGTTCATACTTGCATATTCTCCATGTCATTTACATTATTCTCTCATGGTTAATCTCTCTAATTCTAACATGCTAAGTGTTGTTTGAAGGCATGGCTTGTGTATTCTCCACCATTATCTGATCTAAAAATTTTAATCTTGGCATTATAATGGTTAGTCACATATGCTTGAAATTTTTCAAATGCTTCTAGAACTCTATCTTTGGATAGAAGAAGTGTTAGCCATGTATATTTTGATTTTTCATCTATGAAGGTGACAAAGTATTTATGATGTTCTCTAGATTCACATGGTGAGGTCCAAACATCAGAATGAATTAAATCAAAACATTTTCTAGATAGTTGGAGATTTGAAAAACACAGATTTACAATGTTTACCAAGTATAAAAGCTTTACATTCATCATTTTTGAAAGAAATCCTAGGCAACAATAGTTCTAATGCTCTAGAGTGCGGATGACCTAGCCTTGCATGCCAAATTGAACTACTAACATTAGATGTTGAGAATATGGATGTGAAGGTGTGTGAACATGAAATAAAGTGCCAATGAGTAGTTAAGATCAACTAAAACAAGACCAAACAAGAAGTAGAGAAGGAACTAGACTGGTTAGAAACAGACCAGTTTTTTCTCTCTCAGCACAAGTGGAGCAAGTTGCAAAGAGGAGTAGGTAGGAGCAGTTGGGAGAAGCATGGCTCGCCTATACTTGTGTAGAGGTGTTGGTGAGATATTTTTCTCTCTAAAATTCATGTAAAGCATCCATATATGTTGGTTGTATTGTAAGAAGAAAAATACACACGAAATTATAAACTTCTATTCATCATCTTCATCACTCATATCTTCTAATCTTCCTCCCTTAAAATCACCTTCATATCCTCTAACATCTACATGGTATCAGAGCACTTAAGGTCCTAAACAAGATCTTAAACTCGTTCATATCTCTCAAACATTACAAATCACTCTGTTTTTTTTTCTGTTTCGTGTGTACTATTCACCAAAAATTTCAAGTCATGGAAAGCTCCAAGAATATGGTTCTACCAATTATTCTCAAAGGGAATAACTATATTTTGTGGTCAAGGACCACAAAGACAGTCCTAAGAGGAAGAGGGCTGTGGGAGTATGTTGATAGCTTGGTGGGAAATGCTGAAGAAGGAAGGGCTGAAGAGGGCAGTATAATGGAGAGGAAGCGGGAGCAAGAAGATGCTCAAGTCTTGGCTGCACTTCAAAGCTCCCTTGAGCCATCTATTCTAGCGGCTTATTCATACTGTGAGAACTCCAAGGAGCTGTGGGAGATGCTCAAGGGAGTTTATGGAGACATCTCAAACATTTCAAGGATCTTTGAGGTGAAGAAGGCATTGAACGACCTTCAGCAAAATGGGAAGGCGTTCAAGGACTTGTTTGGGGAGTTTAGAGGGTTGTGGGCAGAGCTGGAAATGCTTAGACCTACAACAAACGACCCAAAGGAGTTGAATGAGAGGAGAGAGCAAGATCAAGTGTTTGGTCTCTTACTCACACTTGATGACTCTTACAAGGGACTCATTCAGCATATCCTTCGATTTGACAAGCTTCCAACATTAAATGAAGTGTGTCAACAAGTTCAGAAAGAGGAAGGTGCTAGAGGGTTGTTTAAACCCGCTAGTGAGATGGCGCATGTGGTGCAAAGAAGTTTTGGGCATGGAGAAAGGAGAGTTGTTGAGTGTAGCCATTGTAGGATGAAAGGGCACACTAAGGAGAAGTGCTGGACACTTTACCCGCACTTGAAACCAGCCCGGCTAAGAGGAAATGGCCAGGGAAGCAGTCAAGGCTCTAGGAACTTTGCGGGTGTAACTAGCATGGAAGGAGAGCAATTGGTGAGGAAGAGCGATTTAGAGGGCCTCATCAAGAGTATCTCAAAGCTAGCGGAATCTGGTAAGGGTTTCTTTACCTCTAAGGCTAAGAGAAACGTGATAATAGATTCTGGAGCAAGTCATAATATGATTTGTGATGCTAAGTTGCTGGAGAATGTAGAACCGCATAAGGGTAGTGTTAGGATAGCAAACGGGAAAGAAGTTCCAATAGAGGGGGTTGGGGACTTAGAGGTGTTTGGGAAGAGAACTAAAGCCCTATATATCCCAGAATTTACTTCGAATTTGCTATCGGTTCATAAGGAAACTAAGGACTTGAATTGTAAAGTTGTTTTTGGAGTTAATGGTGTTGAGTTTCAGGATAATAAAACCAAAGATGCGATCGGATCAGGGGGTGTGAAAGATGGTCTGTACATATTGAATAAAAAGGATAAAGAGTTGAAAGCGCTTGCGGTCAGTTCGGTTGGATCAAGCCCTTTATGGCATTCTCGCCTTGGTCACCCAAGTCACAAAGTGCTCAGCATGGTCTTGCCCAACCATTCAGTACCCAAGGAGGCGTGTGAAGCATGTATTTTGGGGAAGCATTGTAGGAAAGTGTTTCCAGAATCTACTACTATGTATAAGAAGTCTTTTGAGTTAATACACTCTGATGTATGGTCTGCTCCGTGTACTTCAAGAGATCAATATAAGTACTTTGTTTCCTTCATCGATCAAAAATCAAGTGGCTAGGAGCATGATGTTTGATAGGGGAGTTCCTAAGAATCTGTGGGGAGATGCAGTGATGGCGGCAGCTTACTTAATCAACCGCATACCCACTTAAAGCTTGAGTTACAAGTCACCATTTGAAGTTTTGAATGGTGTGAAGCCGAGTATCAGTCACTTGAGAGTCTTTGGGTGTAGATGTTATATCCTTGTTCCAGAGGCACAAAGAAATAAGTTAGAGCCAAAGAGTATTAAGTGTGTGTTTGTGGGATACTCAAGTACTCAAAAAGGATACAAATGTCTTAACCCGGAGACTAATAGAATGTATGTGTCAAGGGAGGTGTAATTTGAGGAAGAGTATGGTTACTTCGAAAAAAAGAAATGGGAAGACTTAGATGAGATTATGGACTCAAATGCAGATAGAGATCAAGTTCTAAGAAGCATTTGGGAAAGCATAGATGGCCGGGAGAGTGATGATAATGAGCAGAGGGGTGAAGAAGAAGTAGAAGAAAGTGAGCAGCTTCCGATAGTTCCGGATACTTTACCATTAGACTCAGAACTGGTAGAAGAAGAGGAGAGTACAAGAGGTGAGGGGGAGATAGAATCTGAAGAAGTGGAAGAAGTGCAAGCTCCTCAATTAAGAAGAAGCCAAAGGATAAGACTCGGACCTGAAAATTGGAAAAATACTAGAGTGTATTACAATGGGATGGCTATGGCTTATCAAGATCACATGGGAACTGATGTTGTGCTTGGGACAAGAGAGGGATGTACTGGGCGTACGGCAGGCTTAGATCCTGATCCTATAGGCGACAGCGTCTCCTTCTTGTCCCTTAAGCATAACACCGCACAAGAAGAGAAGATAGCCATAAGATATCCTATTGAAGAATACTACTCGGTTTCTAATACTCCAGCTGATCATCAGGCATTTTTGAGCACTATTGATATAGTACCTAATTCTTATGAGGAAGCAAGCATGGACAAGTTATGGGTTGATGCCATGAGGGAAGAGATTGCATCTATGTTGAGAAATAATACTTGGGACTTGACAAAATTGCCCAGCGGGAAGAAACTTGTGGGATGTAGATGGGTGTATACTATCAAATACAAGAGCAATGGTGAAATTGAGAGGTATAAAGCTAGACTAGTGGGAAAAGGATATACACAAGTATATGGAGAAGATTATACTGAAACTTTTGCTCCAGTAGCGAAGTTGCACTCGGTGAGGGTTCTACTATCCATTGCCATTAATCTGTCATGGAATTTGTGGCAAATGGATGTGAGAAACGCTTTCTTACAAGGGGATTTAGAAGAAGAAGTGTTTATGGAACTTCCACAAGGTTATGGAGCAAGTTTAGATCAAGTGTGTAGATTAAAGAAGGCTATATACGGCTTGAAACAGTCTCCTAGAACTTGGTACCAACGGTTAAGCCGGTGCCTGTTGGAGAAAGGGTTTGTAAAATCTGAAGCGGATCACTCTCTCTTTACCAAAAGGAGCAAAAATGGGATAGTTGTGGTGCTTATCTACGTGGATGACATTATTGTTACGGGAAGTGATTGTGAGGAGATGAAACGGACTAAGGAGGATCTAAACTCTACGTTTGATATAAAAGACCTAGGAGAGCTCAAATACTTCCTAGGAATTGAGATGAGCAGAGAGGAAAAGGGAATGTTTATATCGCAAAGGAAGTATGTGATCGACTTACCAAAAGAAACTGGGAAGCTTGGGTGTAAACCGGCTAAGACTCCTATTGAAGAAGGTTACCAAGAAGAGAGCAACGTGGAGATATGGTCTGACATCAAGCAGTACCAAAGGTTAGTTGGTAAACTAATCTATTTGACCATAACAAGGCCAGATATTTGTTTTGCGGTGAATAAAGTAAGTCAACACATGCAAGCGCCAACAACACACCATTGGGGAATGATTGAAAGGATCTTGAGATATCTAAAAGGGAACCCAGGAAGAGGTATTTGGCTAGAGTGTCATGGAAGAGCAGATGTAGAAGCGTTTTGTGATGCGGATTGGGCTGGGGATAGACAAGATAGGAAGTCTACGACCGGTTATTGTACATTCGTAGGCAGGAATCTTGTCACCTGGAGAAGCAAAAAACAAAAGGTAATCTCTCTATCTAGTGCTGAAGCTGAGTATAGAGCAATGAGAGAAGCCACAAAAGAAATGATATGGCTGAAGGCGCTTCTACATGACTTGGGAGTTCAAGAAGACAAACCAATGACATTGTATTGTGATAACCGATAACCAAGCGGCAATACACATAGCTTCAAACCCGGTGTTTCATGAAAAGACAAAACACATTGAGGTGGATTGTCATTTCATCCGAGACAAAATTCAGGAGGGAGTTGTGGTTCCCAAGTTTGTGAAGAGTAGAGAACAAATGGCGGATATATTTACCAAGCCTACTTCTTCACGCATATGTGAATACATCCATGGCAAGATCGGCTTAAAGAACTCCTACCAGCCTATCTTGAGGGGGAGTGTTGAGAATATGGATGTGAAGGTGTGTGAACATGAAATAAAGTGCCAATGAGTAGTTAAGATCAACTAAAACAAGACCAAACAAGAAGTAGAGAAGGAACTAGACTGGTTAGAAATAGACCAGTTTTTTCTCTCTCAGCACAAGTGGAGCAAGTTGCAAAGAGGAGTAGGTAGGAGCAGTTGGGAAAAGCATGGCTCGTCTATACTTGTGTAGAGGTGTTGGTGAGATATTTTTCTCTCTAAAATTCATGTAAAGCGTCCATATATGTTGGTTGTATTGTAAGAAGAAAAATACACAGGAAATTATAAACTTCTATTCATCATCTTCATCACTCCTATCTTCTAATCTTCCTCCCTTAAAATCACCTTCATATCCTCTAAAATCTACATTAGAAACATTCAGACTAAAACTAAAAAATAAATTGGAGTCCGGCTTGTTATTTTCAAGAACATACGGCTCCTCCTTTACTACTCCTTTTCCGAGTAGTTTCATGGTCTCAATATCCTGAAAGTGTACATCATTAGGACCAAATATAGCATAACAATTCAAATCAGAAGTAACTTTCTTTATGGATAACAAATTTGAAGTAAACTTAGGCATGTAGAAAGCGTTTGAATATTTTCCAAATAACTTAAGATTTCCTACTCCATCAATTGGAATACTATCTCCATTTGCTATAATGACATTACCTACAGCCGGTTTTATGTTATTCATTAGATGTGCATCACTTATCATATGATGTGATGCACCAGAATCTACAATCAAAGGCTTTGAAATGTTTTGAGCATGAAGAGAGTTTCCAGAAACCATACCAGACCTACCAGCCTCTTTCAAGGTTTTGATGAGAGCTTCCAAATCTGATTTCCTCACAAATTCATATTCTTGTTGATATGGCACCAAAGCTCTCATTTCTCCTTCTTCAGCCCTCTTGGATGTCCCAGCATGATTCCCAGCCACTTCTTGGGAGACATTAGCTCTTGGTTCCTTCCACCAGCTTGGTTTTAGATGAGGATGGAGCTTCCAGCATTTTTTCTTTGTGTGCCCCTCTTTCTTGCAATGCTCATAGATTGCATTTGATCCCACTTTCTTGTTCTGGTTTGATCCCAAAGGTTTGTAAAATCCTTTGTTTGCGTCACCCAACTCTACTTTGTTAGCCATAACCAGCTCGCCCTTTCCCCCAAATAGACCATGAGATCCTTGCTCCTTTTGTATTTTGGAGCACACTTCATCTAGGCTGGGGAGATTGTCTGCCCTAAGGAGGTGCTTAATGAGATCCTTGTAAGTTGGATTTAAGGTCAATAGCAGACCAAAGACCTTGTCTTGTTCGCGCCTCTCATTTAACACCAAAGGATCAATCATGCTTGGCCTTAACATTTCTAGTTCAGCCCACAATGATCTGAATTTGCCAAAGTGCTTCGTAAACTCCAAATCTTCTTGGCTTAGATCATTGATAGCCTTCTTGACTTCATAGATTTTGCTCAAGTTTGAAGTATTCCCATACACGGTTTGAAGAGTATTCCACAATTCCTTTGCATTTTCACAGTAGGAGTAGGCTTCAAGGATGGATGCTTCAAGAGAGTTTTGGATGATTCCGAGCACCATTTGGTCCTCTTGGAACCACTTATCTTCATAATTACCGATGGCTTCTTCTCCATCTTTTGGATCTTGTCCTTTCAAGACATGGCTCCAAAGCCCACGACCACATAGAGCTGTTCTTATCATTCTTGACCACAGCAAATAGTTGACACCCTTCAAGATGACTGGAATAACAATTGGTTTAGAATTTTCCATGGTGTTTCAAGATTTATTCACCGGATAATTCTATTAACCAGAGGATTAAGTGATTTTCTCAAGAAAATATTAGAGAAGCTTCAAGAAATACACTTTTTCAGCCTTTTCACAACTCAAGAGTCAATGACTTTGAGGACTAAGTCTCAGAGTGAAAAAGGATTGACAAAGAGTATTCCCAGAATTTTAGAGTGAAAAAGAAAATTTTAGAGAAGCTTCAAGAAATACATTTTTTCAGCCTTTTCACAACTCAAGAGTCAATGACTTTGAGGACTAAGTCTCAGAGTGAAAAAGGATTGACAAAGAGTATTCCCAGAATTTTAAAGGAAGAGATTTGAAAATGGGATAACAAGAGCTTGATTTAGTTAAGAACCTTGCTCTGATACCATGTTGAATTTGCGGAATAGAAGATTAGAGAGTTTGAGAGTGCTTGAAAGAGAAACAATAGAATGAGAGATAAAGAGAAGTTTCCATTAGAATTGATTAAGTGTTACAAAGGGTGTACAAAATGTATATATAGAGGAGAGCCACGAAATTAGGAGGTGAAGAAGGGTTTCACAACATTAAAATTTCTCTCCAATCTCTTATTTGAAATTCAAACACATCTCCTTCCTTTTCACACTTTCCGAGACACCCACTTGTGCACCCACAGTCTTCACCTTCTAGAAGACTTCTTAATGGGCTTGCATATGTTGACTAAGGCCTCTTCTCTTCTTTTGGTCTTAACCTAATGTATTCTCTCATTATTCAACATGCATAAGCAATAACCTTATCATTTTGCATCAGTACACAACCCAAACCTACTCGAGATACATCAGTGTACACCGAGTAAGGTTGACCATGTTCAGGTAATGTTAATATAGGTGTTGTCGTCAAGGCTTCTTTCAATTGTTCAAATGCTTCTGATGCCTTTTCATCCCACTGGAACTTAACTCCTTTTCCCGTTAGTCGATTTAACAGCTTAGCTTTAGTAGCAAAGTTCTTGACAAACTTACGGTAATACCCAGCTAAACCCAAGAAGCTTCGGACTTCAAAGACGTTGGCCGGCTTGGGCCAGTCCTTGATTACAGCAATCTTCTCAGGGTCAGCAGACACACCATGTTCCGATACTCGGTGGCCTAAGAACCCAATTTCGTTTTTCCAAAAGCTACACTTGCCCAGCTTAGCAAACAACTTTTGTTCTCTTAAACGGTCCAACACTAGCCTTAAATGCCTTTCATGATCTTCGGTACTTCGAGAATATATAAGAATATCATCAATAAAGATGATTACGAACTCATCTAAGTAGTCTCGAAAGACTTCATTCATTAATCTCATAAAAGCTGCCGAGGCATTAGTTAAGCCAAAAGACATTACGACAAACTCATAATGACCATACCGAGTTTCGAAGGCGGTTCTCTGAATGTCACCTTCTGCAATCGGAATTTGATGATAGCCAGAAGCAAGATCAATCTTAGAAAATACTCTGGCTCCTTGTAACTGATCCAACAATTCATCAATTCTTGGCAATGGATACTTATCCTTAATGGTTACGTTATTGATTCCTCGATAATCAATACATAACCGCATACTCCCATCCTTCTTTTCCACAAATAGAACCGGGGCTCCCCAAGGTGATGAACTTGGTCGAATGAAGCCTTTATTCGAAAGGTCTTCCAATTGATTCTTAAGTTCTGCCAATTCCGCTAGGGCCATATGGTATGGTGCTTTCACTATCGGTACTGCACCTGGTTCTAGAGTGATTGTAAAGGGGTTTGCGCGTGATGGTGGTATTCCTTCCAAAGGTTGGAATACATCCTGAAATTCCTTGACAATTGGAATTTCTTCTAACTTCAGTTCTTCCTTTGTATCAGCTTTAGTTGTAGTCAAGGTGACTAAGTATGCTTCTCCTTTTCTCAATTCCTTTTCAGTTCTTATAGCCGATATTATGGTTGCTCCAACACTTGGACAAATTCCTTGGAAAGAAACAAACTGTCATCCATCTTTTTCCCATGTAACTAAACCCTTCCCACAATCCAATAGGACCTGATAAGTGGATAGCCAATCCATTCCCAATATTACCTTATGATGGACTAGCGGGACAACTAACAGATTTGCTGAGAAGATCATCTCGCCAATCTTTACCGGAATTCCCATTACACAGTTCGTGGCATGGAGTATTTGTACACCAGGTTTTCTAATTGGCACACTTACTTTTACATTCGTAAAAGTTCCCTCAAAACCCTTTACCACTTCGGGTGACACAAAACTATGCGTAGCACCCGAATCAAACAATACGTGCACCAAAATACCTCCCACACGTAACGTTCCTGTAATGGGTCCTTTAGGAGGACAAGACGGTCCGAGTTTCTCTGCGTCTAAAGCATATACTCTACCGGCAATCGCATGTCTCTTAGGGGCTTGTCCTATAACAGGACGGTTTCCTGGAGCATCCATAGCTAAGGGTTGCACTATTGGTGCTGGTTGTCTTCGTGGACAAGATGTGGCATAATGCCCCCTCTTGTTGCATACAAAACATATAATACTCTCCGGCAACACTCCGGCTACCGGGTTTGGACATGCTCTTTGCAAATGCCCCTGTTGTCTGCAACGATAACATCTTGGTAGTCTTTCTACCGGTCTTATAGACATTCGTGTTAGATTTTAGGGATTATAAATGAGAGCTTTTGAGATAAACTAGAAGAAACACCATAGTAGAATATTAGAGAAGAATTTCTTATTGATCTTTGTGAAATACATAGCATATTTATAGGAGAATTACAAGGGAACCTAGGTTTAACTTTAATTTGAACCAGCCAATAGGAGTGTAGTCTTTGGGCGTCCTTGACCATGCCAGCCTGTTTCCAGCCCCTTCCTTGACCAAATGGATAAGAAGGAAGACCAAGGACAAGGTGCCAATGCACCTGGACACTCAAGTGGCTTGGTGCATGGTCCAAACGTTTCCAAGCTTCTAGAAGACTCTCGAAGGCTTCCTCAAATGTTCTGGAGGCTCGCTAAGGTTGTACGGTCTTGTACGGCCTTGTACGGATCCGTACGGACTTGTACGGACTTGTACGGACACCCAAATCCAACCATCTTTCCTAAGCTCCCTTGATGATAAGCTTGATTAATACTCCCCCTCAAACTTAGCCGGAGTGTTGGAATGAAGGCTAAGTTTGGGAACCGGGACTACCACCTCATTAAAAACCTTACCAAGGAAAACCCAGTGGGACAAAACCTTGGTAAGGGAAAAAGAATGTGGTCTTCCCGGAACAGGCAAGTATTATCAAGGATGAGTAAGGTCTACTAACCCAAGTTTGCTGTGGATGTGGTTGCAAACTTTAAGGCTAGCAGCCTTGGTGAAGATGTCAGCCAACTGGTCTTCACTCTTGGTGTAACATGGAAGTATCACTCCTTCTATGATCTTCTCTCTAACTTTGTGGCAGTCAATCTCAATGTGCTTGGTCCTCTCGTGAAATACTGGATTGGTTGCTATATGAATGGCTGCCTGATTGTCACAATGCATTGTGATGGGACTTGAAGTTTCTATGCCAAGATCCTTGAGAAGAGCCTTCAACCAAACTAATTCATTTGTCAGCTTCCTCATTGCTCTATATTCTGACTCCGCACTTGAGCATGACACAACCTTCTGCTTCTTAGACTTCCAAGTTACTAGATTGCCTCCAATGAAAGTACAGTAGCCAGTTGTAGACTTCCTATCCATAGTGTCTCCCGCATAGTCCGCATCGCAGTATCCAACTATCTCAGTGTTGCCATTCTTCCCCATCCAAATTCCTTGGCCAGGTGAACCTTTGATGTATCTCAATATTCTTTCCACCATGTTCCAATGATGCACGGTTGGTTCTTTCATATGTTGGCTAACCTGATTCACAGCAAAACATAAGTCAGGCCGTGTAATAGTCAAATAGATGAGCTTACCAACTAGGCGCCGATATTGTGCTGGGTCTTCAAATGGCTTGTCAAGCGGATCATCTTCTTTCTCCCCCTTTCTCTTGACCTTGTAGCCATCTTCAAGTGGGGTCTTAGCTGGTTTGGATCCTAGCTTTCTTGTCTCTTGCAATAAATCAAGAGAATATTTCCTTTGTGAAAGAAATAGGCCTTCCGAGGATCGGCATATCTCTATCCCTAGGAAATACTTAAGCTCTCCCAAGTCCTTGATATCAAAAACAGACTTAAGGAAGGATTTGGTTTCTTGAATCCCAACTTGATCACTACCTGAGATGATCAAGTCATCCACATAAACCAATACCACAATAAGCCCACGGGAGCTCTGGTGAGTGAACAAGGTATGGTCGGCTTCTGACCGACTAAATCCTCGAGCAACAAGAGTGAAGCTCAGTTTATGATACCAGGCCCTTGGTGATTGCTTTAGACCATAAATTTCCTTTCTTAACCTTAGGACTTTTCCGGGGCTGATTGAGTGAACCAGGCTGGCAATGGTCAAGGGGCGCCCAAAGGCTGGACTCCTATTGGTTGGTTCAAAATAAAGTTAACCTAGGTTCCCTTGGAATTCTACTATAAATATGCTATGTAATCAACAAGAAATAATAAGAAACTCTTCTCTAATATTCTACAATGTTCTTCACTCTAGTTTATCTTGCATTTTTACATTCATAAACACTAAAAATCTAACATGGTATCAGAGCATTGATCTTGCTCGTACTATTCCGCATTACTCTTGTTCACTCTCGTTAATTTCTCGTAATTCTCGTCATTCTGGTGTTGTTCCTCTTTATTTTCTTTCTTTTTACGCTGCTAGTTTCATTGCTCTCTGAGAAAAATTCTTCAAATCCATTGGTGATGAGTTGAGAAAGTTGCTAGCTTTGTGATTTAAGACCAAGAAAAAAATCATGGAAAATCTAAAAACCATGATTATTCCAACTACACTAAAAGGGATCAATTATTTGTTGTGGGCAAGCACAACAAAGACAGCTTTGTGTGCAAGAGGTTTGTGGGGACACATTGAGATCACACAAAACCCAAAAGAAGACACACAAAATGAAAAAAATGAGACAAAGACCGAGGAGGAAATCAAGTGTTTCAAGAAGACCAAATGGTTTTGGGTCTTCTACAAAACTCGCTAGACCCATTAATCCTAAAGGCATACTCCTATTGTGACATGACAAAGGAGCTTTGGGATACACTAAAGAATGTCTACGGGAACATCTCCAACTTGACCCGGGTCTTTGAAGTAAAAAGGGCAATCAACAATCTCAACCACAAGGATCTAGAATTTACTCAACACTTTGGAAAATTTAGACCTCTTTGGGCTGAATTAGAGATGTTACACCCTCTTTGGGCTGAATTAGAGATGTTACACCCAAGCACTAAGGACCTTTCAATCATTAAAGAAAAGACCCAAGCACTAAAGACCTTTCAATCATTAAAGAAAGGAGAGAACAAGACAAGATAAACTCAATCCGGCATTTAATGACCTCATAAAGCACATCTTGAGATCGGATAAGCTCCCTAGCTTTGATGAAGTTTGTGCACAAATTCAAAAGGAACAAGGGTCCTTTGATCTCTTTAGTGGAAAACAAGAACTCTCAATGGCCAATAAAGGAAATTACCAACCAAATCAAGGCTACAAAGGAATACAAGGGAGGATTGTTGGATCCTTCATCCACTTTTCAAGCCCAAAGATTCGCAACCAAGGGAATTCAAGCCAAGGATGTTGAATTTGCGGAATAGAAGATTAGAGAGTTTGAGAGTACTTAAAAGAGAAACAATAGAATGAGAGATAAAGAGAAGTTTCCATTAGAATTGATTAAGTGTTACAAAGGGTGTACAACATGTATATATAGAGGAGAGCTACGAAATTAAGAGGTGAAGAAGGGTTTCACAACATTCAAATATCCCTCCAATCTCTTATTTGAAATTCAAACACATCTCCTTCCTTTTCACACTTCCCGAGACACCTACTTGTGCACCCAAAGTCTTCACCCTTCTAGAAGACTTATTATTGTGCTTGCATATGTTGAATAAGGCCTCTTATCTTCTTTGGGTCTTAAGCTCTCTTCTCTTGTTTTCTTATTTCTTCTTATTTAACATAGATGAATGTATTCTCTCATTATTCAACAAAGGAAGTTTCATGCTCATCAAGCACAAGAAGCACCAAGCTCCTCAAACTCAACAAAACAACCTCTAACCGAAAGCTTCAAGCAAGGAGTTGAGATGGCCATGGTAGCATATTTGAATGACGTGGTGCGCAAGTCAGACTTAGAAGCACTCATTCGATCCATTACCACACTAAAGGAGTCCGGTATCACCTACTTTGCTACTAAACCTACTAAGACTAGCACTTCTCTTGTTATTGATTATGGAGCTTCTCATCACATGATTAGTAATCCAAATTTGATTAGTAACATTAAATCTTCTAGTAAAAATGTAGTGATTGCTAATGGTGATAGAATACCGGTTAAAGGGATAGGAAGTTTAAAACTATTTGACAAAGAATCTCCAGCTTTCTACATGCCATCTTTCACTTTGAACCTTGTATCGGTTAAGAAAGATACTACTGATCTTGATTCTTATGCTATCTTTGGGCCTAATAGTTTCCATTTTTAGGATACTAAGACCGGAAGGGTTCTTGGAGAAGGAAACACAAAAGGAGACTTATATATCTTAGAAGATTCAACCAATCCAACTTTATCAAGTTTTAATTCATGCTTAGCCAGTAGTTCTAATGCAATATGGCACGCTACATTGGGACATCCTCACTCTCGTGCCTTGGAAATAATATTGCCTAATATTTCGTTTAATAACTCAGTTTGTGAGTCTTGTATTTTAGGAAAACATTGTAAAAATGTATTTCCTAAGTCCTCTACTATCTATGAAAAATGTTTTGATTTGGTCTACTCGGATGTATGGACATCTCCGTGTTTATCAAGAGATAATAATAAGTACTTTGTGACGTTTATTGATGAAAAATCTAAATACACCTGGATCACCTTAATGCCATCTAAAGATAGAGTATTTGACGCTTTCATTAATTTTCAGAATTACATTACTAATAAATTCAAAACGAATATTAAGGTACTTCGAACGGACAATGGAGGAAATATACAAGCCACAAATTCAAGGAGCACTTGGATAAGCATGGAATAATCCACTAAATAAGCTGCCCATACACACCTCAACAAAATGGTGTAGCTGAGAGGAAGAATATGTATCTAATGGAAGTAGCTAGAGCTATGATGTTCCATTCCAACTTGCTAAGACACTTCTGGGGAGATGTAGTCATGACAGCCTACTATTTTATCAACCAAATTCCAACAAGAGTTCTAAAGGACGTCTCTCCCTTTGAAGTTTTAAATCACAATAAACCCTTTATTAATCACTTACGAGTTCTTGGGTGTTTGTGTTTTGTATTTGTCCCATGTACTCAGAGGGACAAACTAGAAGCCAAAAGCACAAGATGTGTATTCATAGGCTATTCTGCCACTCAAAAGGGGTATAAGTGTTATGACCCCATCCGTAAGTGTATCCTGATTTCAAGAGACATGAAGTTAATAGAAAACCAAGGGTACTTTGACAAAAAGTAGAACTGGGATAGTGTTAAAGACCTAGCCGGCTCTCCTTCAGATAGAGCCGCCAGCTTAGAGTTCTTACTCAATCATCTGGGAAATCCTGCTCCAAGGGAATCTCATCAAGAGAAACCAGACCAGCAACCACAAGAATGCCCAAATTCTGAAAATAATAATGAAGAGGAAGCAAATAACTCGGATCCAATGGATAATAGTGATCAAGACGAAGCTCATCATGAAGAAGAAGCGACTGGAGGAATGAAGCCAATGGTTAGTCAAGACCATGAGAGTGAAGAAATTAGTGCTCCTCAGCTTAGAAGAAGCACAAGGCTAATCATTGGAAACAAACAAGGGTCTATTACAACAGCCAAGCCGTTGCTTATCCTCTCCAATCGGTTTGTTCTCTTGCCCTCTTGCCATCAGAACACCAAGCATTCCTTGGGAAGATTGATCAACACCAAATTCCAAGCACCTATGAAGAAGCAAAAGAACACAAAGAATGGTTAGCTGTTGTGGATGCTGAGATAGGAGCAATGGATAGGAATCATACTTGGGATGAAGCTGAGCTTCCAAAAGGAAAGAAGGCAGTAAGTTCCAAGAAGGCACAGTTCTAACTGTGTGAAGTTTTGCCACTGGTGCAAAAGTATCTGTATAATCAGCTCCATACGTCTGAGTGAAACCTCTGGTTACCAATTTGGCTTTGTACTGCTCAATCTTCCCATTAGAATGATATTTGAATGTAAAGACCTATTTGGAACTTACTGCCTTCTTTCCTTTTGGAAGCTCAGCTTCATCCCAAGTATGATTCCTATCCATTGCTCCTATCTCAGGATCCACAGCAGCTAACCATTATTTGTGTTCTTTTGCTTCTTCATAGGTGCTTGGAATTTGGTGTTGATCAATCTTCCCAAGGAATGCTTGGTGTTCTGATGGCAAGAGGGCAAGAGAACAAACCGCTTGGAGAGGATGTGCAACTGCTTGGCTGTTGTAATAGACCCTTGTTTGTTTCCAATGATCTGGTCCATACTTCAGCCTTGTGCTTCTTCTAAGCTGAGGAGCACTAATTTCTTCACTCTTATGGTCTTGACTAACCATTGGCTCTATTCCTCCTGTGGCTTCTTCTTCATGATGAGCTTGGTCTTGATTACCATTATCCAAATTGTTTGCTTCCTCTTCATTGTTATTTTCAGAGTTTGGTGCTTCTTGTGGTTGCTGGTCCGGTTGCTCTTGATGAGAGTCCCTTAGAGCAAGATTTTCCAGATGATTGAGTAAGAACTCTAAGCTGGCGGCTCTATCTGAAGGAGAGCGGGCTAGGTCTTTAATGCTATTATAATTCTGCTTATTGTCAAAGTACCCTTGGTTTTCTATGAACTTCACGTTTTAATAAACCATGGTACACTTTCGGATGGGGTCGTAACACTTATACCCCTTTTGAGTGGTAAAATAGCCTATGACTACACATCTTGTGCTTTTGGCTTCTAGTTTGTCCCTCTGAGTACCTGGAAAAAAATACAAAACACAAGCACACAAGAACTCGTAAGTGATTGATAAAGGGTTTATTGTGATTTAAAACTTCAAAGGGAGAGATGTCCTTTAGGACTCTTGTTGGAATCGGTTGATAAGATAGCAGGCCGTCATGACTGCATTGTTGAGAATATGGATGAGAAGGCATATATGGGAAGTAGCAATGCGAGTTCACATAATAACGAAGGGAAGGAGCTGGAGTGCATAGCAAGTATCTTGGAACTTGGCGAATGCTCTAAAACTAAGGGAGAGGTGCCGTATACAACAAGTAAGGAGAAGAGTGGAGTTGATGATTTAATGAGTGGCAAAACTAGACATTGGGATGTAACTAGAAGGAAGGCTTCTCGGTTGAATCCTAAGCAGGTCAAAGGGTTGAAAAACCAAGAAGAAGTGCATAAGGAGCCATTGGGTAAAAGCAAGCTCCATGCTCCTCACCCAAAGAAGAAAGATGTCCAGGCCTTGATCCTAGCATGTTTAATCATTTTAAGAAGTCAAGGGTGTTAGTCTTTTATCCATTGTAAATTCGTGTGTCTTGTTTTTAAATTTTTTCTTTTACATGTATGCACATTCAAACCGAGCTCAAGTGATAGAATAACAAGAAGAATTTTCCAGAAATCTCTCTCAACCTTCTTCAATCTCATTGAGTTCTTGATAATTTCTATTTCTAGTTTATTCTCCTTAAAATCAACATGTATCTCCCCAGAAGATTCTTGGCAGGTTGGAATGGAACATCATGACTCTAGCTACTTCCATGAGATGCCTATTCTTTCTTTCAGCTACACCATTTTGTTGGGGTGTGTATAGGCAGCTTGTTTGGTGGATTATTCCATGATTAGCTAAGTGTTCTTTGTGGCTTGTATATTCCCCTCTATTGTCCGTTCGAAGTACCTTAATATTTGTTTTGAATTTATTAGTAATGTAGTTCAGGAAATTAATGAAAGCGTCAAATACTCTATCTTTAGATGGCATTAAGGTGATTCAAGTGTATTTAGACATTTCATCAATAAACGTCACAAAGTACTTCTTATTATCTCTTGATAAGCATGGGGAAGTCCATACTGTTGAGAATATGGATGTGAAGGTCTGTGCACGTGAAAGGAGAGGGGACAATATCAAAGGGAAAGAGTTAGCATGTATAGCAAGTGTGTTGGAATATGGTGAAAGCTCAGGAGTAAAAAGAGAAGGTATACCATGCATTGCACATGAATAAAGCACCAATGAGTAGCTAAGATCAACTAAAATGAGACCAAACAAGAAGTGGAGAAGGAACTGAATTGGTTAGAAGCAGACCAGTTTTTTCTCACTCAGCACAAGTGGAGCAAGTTGCAAAGAGGAGTAGGTGGGAGCAGTTGGGAGAAGCATGGCTCGCCTATACTTGTGTAGAGGTGTTGGTGAGATATTTTTCACTCAATAATTCATGTAAATCGTGCATATATGTGTATGGGATTGTAAGGAAACATTACACACGAAATTATAAACTTCTATTCATCATCTTCATCACTCCTATCTTCTAATCTTCCTCCCTTAAAATCATCTTCATATCCTCTAAAATCTACATGGTATCAGAGCACTTAAGGTCCTAAACAAGATCTTAAACTCATTCATATCTCTCAAACATTTCAAATCACTCTGTTTTCTTTCTGTTTCGTGTGTACTATTCACCAAAAATTTCAAGTCATGGAAAGCTCCAAGAATATGGTTCTACCAGTTATTCTCAAGGGGAATAACTATATTTTGTGGTCAAGGACCACAAAGACAGTCCTAAGAGGAAGAGGGCTGTGGGAGTATGTTGATAGCTTGGTGGGAAATGCTGAAGATGGAAGGGCTGAAGAGGGCAGTATGATGGAGAGGAAGCGGGAGGAAGAAGATGCTCAAGTCTTGGCTGCACTTCAAAGCTCCCTTGAGCCATCTATTCTGGCGGCCTATTCATACTGTGAGAACTCCAAGGAGCTGTGGGAGACGCTCAAGGGAGTTTATGGAGACATCTCAAACATTTCAAGGATCTTTGAGGTGAAGAAGGCATTGAATGACCTTCAGCAGAATGGGAAGGCGTTCAAGGACTTGTTTGGGGAATTTAGAGGGTTGTGGGCAGAGCTGGAAATGCTTAGACCTACAACAAACGACCCAAAGGAGTTGAATGAGAGGAGAGAGCAAGATCAAGTGTTTGGTCTCTTACTCACACTTGATGACTCTTACAAGGGACTCATTCAGCATATCCTTCGATTTGACAAGCTTCCAACATTAAATGAAGTGTGTCAACAAGTTCAGAAAGAGGAAGGTGCTAGAGTGTTGTTTAAACCCGCTAGTGAGATGGCGCATGTGGTGCAAAGAAGTTTTGGGCATGGAGAAAGGAGAGCTGTTGAGTGTAGCCATTGTAGGATGAAAGGGCACACTAAGGAGAAGTGCTGGACACTTTACCCGCACTTGAAACCAGCCCGGCTAAGAGGAAATGGCCAGGGAAGCAGTCAAGGCTCTAGGAACTTTGCGGGTGTAACTAGCATGGAAGGAGACCAATTGGTGAGGAAGAGCGATTTGGAGGGCCTCATCAAGAGTATCTCAAAGCTAGCGGAATCTGGTAAGGGTTTCTTTACCTCTAAGGCTAAGAGAAACGTGATAATAGATTCTGGAGCAAGTCATAATATGATTTGTGATGCTAAGTTGCTGGAGAATGTAGAACCGCATAAGGGTAGTGTTAGGATAGTAAACGGGAAAGAAGTTCCAATAGAGGGGGTTGGGGACTTAGAGGTGTTTGGGAAGAGAACTAAAGCCCTATATATCCCAGAATTTACTTCGAATTTGCTATCGGTTCATAAGGCAACTAAGGACTTGAATTGTAAAGTTGTTTTTGGAGTTAATGGTGTTGAGTTTCAGGATAATGAAACCAAAGATGCGATCGGATCAGGGGGTGTGAAAGATGGTCTGTACATATTGAATAAAAAGGATAAAGAGTTGAAAGCGCTTGCGGTCAGTTCGGTTGGATCAAGCCCTTTATGGCATTCTCGCCTTGGTCACCCAAGTCACAAGGTGCTCAGCATGGTCTTGCCCAACCATTCAGTACCCAAGGAGGCGTGTGAAGCATGTATTTTGGGGAAGCATTGTAGGAAAGTGTTTCCAGAATCTACTACTATGTATAAGAAGTCTTTTGAGTTAATACACTCTGATGTATGGTCTGCTCCGTGTACTTCAAGAGATCAATATAAGTACTTTGTTTCCTTCATCGATCAAAAATCAAAGTATACATGGGTAACATTGATGCGCTCTAAGGATCAAGTGCTTGAATCATTTCAGAACTTCTATAACTATGTGCTCAATCAGTATGATACCAAGATTAAGATGCTAAGAAGTGATAATGGCGGAGAATACATGAGCATACAGTTTAGGGAGTTTGTGAATGAGAAAGGGATAGTACATCAGACAACTTGCGCCTATACACCTCAACAAAATGGGATAGCAGAGAGGAAGAATAGACATTTGTTAGAAGTGGCTAGGAGCATGATGTTTGATAGGGGAGTTCCTAAGAATCTGTGGGGAGATGCAGTGATGGCGGCAGCTTACTTAATCAACCGCATACCCACTGAAAGCTTGAGTTACAAGTCACCATTTGAAGTTTTGAATGGTGTGAAGCCGAGTATCAGTCACTTGAGAGTCTTTGGGTGTAGATGCTATGTCCTTGTTCCAGAGGCACAAAGAAATAAGTTAGAGCCAAAGAGTATTAAGTGTGTGTTTGTGGGATACTCAAGTACTCAAAAAGGATACAAATGTCTTAACCCGGAGACTAATAGAATGTATGTGTCAAGGGAGGTGCAATTTGAGGAAGAGTATGGTTACTTCGAAAAAAAGAAATGGGAAGACTTAGATGAGATTATGGACTCAAATGCAGATAGAGATCAAGTTCTAAGAAGCATTTGGGAAAGCATAGATGGCCGGGAGAGTGATGATAATGAGCAGAGGGGTGAAGAAGAAGTAGAAGAAAGTGAGCAGCTTCCGATAGTTCTGGATACTTTACCATTAGACTCAGAACTGGTAGAAGAAGAGGAGAGTACAAGAGGTGAGGGGGAGATAGAATCTGAAGAAGTGGAAGAAGTGCAAGCTCCTCAATTAAGAAGAAGCCAAAGGATAAGACACGGACCTGAAAATTGGAAAAATACTAGAGTGTATTACAATGGGATGGCTATGGCTTATCAAGATCACATGGGAACTGATGTTGTGCTTGGGACAAGAGAGGGATGTACTGGGCGTACGGCAGGCTTAGATCCTGATCCTATAGGCGACAGCGTCTCCTTCTTGTCCCTTAAGCATAACACCGCACAAGAAGAGAAGATAGCCATAAGATATCCTATTGAAGAATACTACTCGGTTTCTAATACTCCATCTGATCATCATGCATTTCTGAGCACTATTGATAGAAAAGTACCTAATTCTTATGAGGAAGCAAGCATGGACAAGTTATGGGTTGATGCCATGAGGGAAGAGATTGCATCTATGTTGAGAAATAATACTTGGGACTTGACAAAATTGCCTAGTGGGAAGAAACTTGTGGGATGTAGATGGGTGTATACTATCAAATACAAGAGCAATGGTGAAATTGAGAGGTATAAAGCTAGACTAGTGGCAAAAGGATATACACAAGTATATGGAGAAGATTATACTGAAACTTTTGCTCCAGTAGCGAAGTTGCACTCGGTGAGGGTTCTACTATCCATTGCCATTAATCTGTCATGGAATTTGTGGCAAATGGATGTGAGAAACACTTTCTTACAAGGGGATTTAGAAGAAGAAGTGTTTATGGAACTTCCACAAGGTTATGGAGCAAGTTCAGATCAAGTGTGTAGATTAAAGAAGGCTATATACGGCTTGAAACAATCTCCTAGAGCTTGGTACCAACGGTTAAGCCGGTGCCTGTTGGAGAAAGGGTTTGTAAAATCTGAAGTGGATCACTCTCTCTTTACCAAAAGGAGCAAAAATGGGATAGTTGTGGTGCTTATCTACGTGGATGAAATTATTGTTACGGGAAGTGATTGTGAGGAGATGAAATGGACTAAGGAGGATCTAAACTCTACGTTTGATATAAAAGACCTAGGAGAGCTCAAATACTTCCTAGGAATTGAGATGAGCAGAGAGGAAAAGGGAATGTTTATATCGCAAAGGAAGTATGTGATCGACTTACTAAAAGACTGGGAAGCTTGGGTGTAAACCGGCTAAGACTCCTATTGAAGAAGGTTACCAAGAAGAGAGCAACGTGGAGATATGGTCTGACATCAAGCAGTACCAAAGGTTAGTTGGTAAACTAATCTATTTGACCATAACAAGGCCAGATATTTGTTTTGCGGTGAATAAAGTAAGTCAACACATGCAAGCGCCAACAACACACCATTGGGGAATGATTGAAAGGATCTTGAGATATCTAAAAGGAAACCCAGGAAGAGGTATTTGGCTAGAGTGTCATGGAAGAGCAGATGTAGAAGCATTTTGTGATGCGGATTGGGCTGGGGATAGACAAGATAGAAAGTCTACAACCGGTTATTGTACATTCGTAGGTGGGAATCTTGTCACCTGGAGAAGCAAAAAACAAAAGGTAATCTCTCTATCTAGTGCTGAAGCTGAGTATAGAGCAATGAGAGAAGCCACAAAAGAAATGATATGGCTGAAGGCGCTTCTACATGACTTGGGAGTTCAAGAAGACAAACCAATGACATTGTATTGTGATAACCAAGCAGCAATACACATAGCTTCAAACCCGGTGTTTCATGAAAGGACAAAACACATTGAGGTGGATTGTCATTTCATCCGAGACAAGATTCAGGAGGGAGTTGTGGTTCCCAAGTTTGTGAAGAGTGGAGAACAAATGGCGGATATATTTACAAAGGCTACTTCTTCACGCATCTGTGAATACATCCATGGCAAGATCGGCTTAATGGACCCCTACCAGCCTATCTTGAGGGGGAGTGGTGAGAATATGGATGTGAAGGTCTGTGCACGTGAAAGGAGAGCGGACAATATCAAAGGGAAAGAGTTAGCATGTATAGCAAGTGTGTTGGAATATGGTGAAAGCTCAGGAGTAAAAAGAGAAGGTATATACCATGCATTGCACATGAATAAAGCACCAATGAGTAGCTAAGATCAACTAAAATGAGACCAAACAAGAAGTGGAGAAGGAACTGAATTGGTTAGAAGCAGACCAGTTTTTTCTCACTCAGCACAAGTGGAGCAAGTTGCAAAGAGAAGTAGGTGGGAGCAGTTGGGAGAAGCATGGCTCGCCTATACTTGTGTAGAGGTGTTGGTGAGATATTTTTCACTCAATAATTCATGTAAATCGTGCATATATGTGTATGGGATTGTAAGGAAACATTACACACGAAATTATAAACTTCTATTCATCATCTTCATCACTCCTATCTTCTAATCTTCCTCCCTTAAAATCATCTTCATATCCTCTAAAATCTACACATACATCCGAGTGGACCAAATCAAAACATTTTTTATAGATAGTAAAGGACTTAGGAAATACATTTTTACAATGTTTTCCTAAAATACAAGACTCACAAACTGAGTTATTAAACGAAATATTAGGCAATATTATTTCCAAGGCACGCGAGTGAGGATGTCCCAATCTAACGTGCCATATTGCATTAGAACTACTAGCTAAGCATGAATTAAAACTTGATAAAGTTGGATTGCTTGAAGAATCTTCTAAGATGTATAAGTATCCTTTTGTGTTTCCTTCTCCAAAAACCCTTCCGGTCTTAATATCCTGAAAATGGAAACTATTAGGCCCAAAGATAGCATAAGCATCAAGATCAATAGTAGCTCTCTTAACTGATACAAGATTCAAAGTGAAAGATGACATGTAGAAAGCTTGAGATTCTTTGTCAAATAGTCTTAAACTTCCTATCCCTTTAACCGGTATTTTATCACCATTAGCAATCACTACATTTCCACTAGCAGATTTAATGTTACTAATCAAATTTGGATTACTAATCATGTGATGAGAAGCTCCGGAATCAATAACAAGATAAGTGCTTGTTTTAGTAGGGATTAGTAGCAAAGTAGGTGATACCGGACTCCTTTAGTGCGGCAATGGATTGAATGAATGCCTCTAGGTCTGACTTGCGCACCACGTCATTCGAGTATGCTACCATGGCCATCTCATCTCGTTGCTTTAAGTTTTCGGTTTGAGGTTGTTTTGTTGCGGTTGAGGAGCTTGGCGCTTCTTGTACTTCCTTGGCTTGAATTCCCTTGGTTCCCTTGGTTGCCAAATTTGGGCTTGAGATGTGGATGAAGGATCCATCAATCTTTCCATGTATGACCATCTTTCTTGCAATGATCGCATGTTTTCCTATTCTTGCCTGTTAGATTTTAGAGATTATAAATGAGAGATTTTGAGATAAACTAGAAGGAAAACCATAGTAGAACATTAGAGAAGAATTTCTTATTGATCTTTGTGAATTACATAGCATATTTATAGGAGAATTACAAGGGAACCTAGGTTTAACTTTAATTTGAACCAGCCAATAAGAGAGTAGTCTTGGGAGCGCCCTTGACCATGCCAGCCTGGTTCCAGCCCTTCCTTGACCAAATGGATAAGAAGGAAGACCAAGGACAAGCCCCAATGCACCTGGATGCTCTAGTGACTTGGTGCATGATCCGAACATTGCCCAGCTTCTAGAAGACTCTAGAAGACTCTCCAAGACTCTCCAAGACTTCCTTAAACGTTCCGGAGGCTCCCTTAGGTCGTATGGTCTTGTACGGTCTTGTACGGCCTTGTACAGATCCGTACGGGCTTGTACGGCCTTGTACAGATCCCGGAACAGGCAAGTATTATCAAGGATGAGTAAGGTCTACTAACCCAAGTTTGCTATGGATGTGGTTGCAAACTTTGAGGCTAGAGCCTTGGTGAAGATGTCAGCCAGCTGGTCTTCACTCTTGGTGTAGCATGGAAGTATCACTCCTTCTATGATCTTCTCTCTAACCTTGTGGCAGTCGATCTCAATGTGCTTGGTCCCCTCGTGAAATACTGGATTCGTTGCTATATGAATGGCTGCATGATTGTCACAATGCATCGTGATAGGACTTGAAGTTTCTACGCCGAGATCTTTGAGAAGTGCTTTCAACCAAACTAATTCATTTGTCAGCTTCCTCATTGCTCTATATTCTGACTCTGCACTCGAGCATGACACAACCTTCTGCTTCTTAGACTTCCAGGTCACTAGATTGCCTCCAATGAAAGTACAGTAGCCAGTTGTGGACTTTCTATCCATAGTGTCTCCAGCATAGTCTGCATCGCAATATCCAACTATCTCAGTGTTGCCATTCTTCCCCATCCAGATTCCTTGGCCTGGTGATCCTTTGATGTATCTCAAAATTCTTTCCACCATGTTCCAATGATGCACGGTTGGTTCCTTCATATGTTGGCTAACTTGATTCACAGCAAAACATAAGTCAGGCCGTGTAATAGTCAAGTAGATGAGCTTACCAACTAGGCGCCGATATTGTGCTGGGTCTTCAAATGGCTTGTCAAGCGGATCATCTTTTTTCTCCCCCTTTCTCTTGACCTTGTAGCCATCTTCAAGTGGAGTCTTAGCTGGTTTGGATCCTAGCTTTCCTGTCTCTTGCAATAAATCAAGAGAATATTTCCTTTGTGATAGAAATAGGCCTTCCGAGGATCGGCATATCTCTATCCCTAGGAAATACTTAAGCTCTCCCAAGTCCTTGATATCAAAAACAGACTTAAGGAAGGATTTGGTTTCTTGAATCCCAACTTGATCACTACCTGAGATGATCAAGTCATCCACATAAACCAATACCACAATAAGCCCACGGGAGCTCTGGTGAGTGAACAAGGTATGGTCGGCTTCTGACCGGCTAAATCCTCGAGCAACAAGAGTGAAGCTCAGTTTATGATACCAGGCCCTCGGTGATTGCTTTAGTCCATAAATTGCCTTTCTTAACTTTAAGACTTTTCCGGGGCTGATTGTGTGCTCTAATCCGGGTGGTGGAGTCATGTACACTTCTTCTTCCAATTCTCCTTGAAGAAAGGCATTCTTCACGTCCATTTGCCATAGATCCCATGATAGATTTGTGGCTAAGGACAAGATAACCCTAACTGTGTGAAGCTTTGCCACTGGCACAAAAGTATCGGTATAATCAGCTCCATATGTCTGGGTGAAACCTCGGGCTACCAATCTGGCTTTGTACTGCTCAATCTCCCCATTAGATTGATATTTTATTGTAAATACCCCCTTGGAACTTACTGCCTTCTTTCCCTTTGGAAGCTCTGTTTCATCCCAAGTATGATTCTTATCCATTGCTCATATCTCAGCATCCACCGCAGCTAACCATTCTTTGTGTTCTTTTGCTTCTTCATAGGAGCTCGGAATTTGGTGTTGATCAATCTTCCCAAGGAATGCTTGGTGTTCTGATGGCAAGAGGGCAAGAGAACAGACCGCTTGGAGAGGATGAGCCACGGCTTGGCTGTTGTAATAGACCCTTGTTTGTTTCCAATGATCTGGTCCATACTTCAGCCTTGTGCTTCTTCTAAGCTGAGGAGCACTAATTTCTTCACTCTCATGGTCTTGACTAACCATTGGCTCCATTCCTCCAGTGACTTCTTTTTCATAATGAGCTTGGTCTTGATTACCATTATCTAAATTGTTTGCTTCCTCTTCATTTTTATTTTCAGAATTTGGTCCTCTTTGCGGTTGCTGCTCCGATTGCTCTTGATGAGAGTCCCTTGGAGCAGGATTTCCCAGATGATTGAGTATGAACTCTAAGCTGGCGGCTCTATCTGAAGGAGAACGGGCTAGGTCTTTAACACTATCCCAATTCTGCTTCTTGTCAAAGTATCCTTGGTTTTCTATGAACTTCACGTCTCTTGAAACCAGGGTACACTTCCGGATGGGGTCATAACACTTATACCCCTTTTGAGTAGTAGAATAGCCTATGAATACACATCTTGTGCTTTTGGCTTCTAGTTTGTCCCTCTGAGTACCTGGGACAAATACAAAACACAAACATCCAAGAACCCGTAAGTGATTGATAAAGGGTTTATTGTGATTTAAAACTTCAAATGGAGAGACGTCCTTTAGGACTCTTGTTGGAATTCGGTTGATAAGATAGCAGGCCGTCATGACTGCATCTCCCCAGAAGTTTCTTGGCAGGTTGGAATGGAACATCATGGCTCTAGCTACTTCCATGAGATGCCTATTCTTTCTTTCAGCTACACCATTTTGTTGAGGTGTGTATGGGCAGCTTGTTTGGTGGATTATTCCATGCTTAGCTAAGTGTTCTTTGAATTTGTGGCTTGTATATTTCCCTCCATTATCCGTTCGAAGTACTTTAACATTTGTTTTGAATTGATTAGTAATGTAGTTCTGAAAATTAATGAAAGCGTCAAATACTCTATCTTTAGATGGCATTAAGGTGATCCAAGTGTATTTCGACTTTTCATTAATAAATGTCACAAAGTACTTATTATTATCTCTTGATAAATATGGGGAAGTCCATACATCCGAGTGGACCAAATCAAAACATTTTTCATATATGGTAGAGGACTTAGGAAATACACTTTTACAATGTTTTCCTAAAATACAAGATCACAAACCGAGTTATTAAACAAAATATTAGGCAATATTATTTCCAAGGCACGCGAGTGAGGATGTCCCAATCTAGCGTGCCATATTGCATTAGAACTACTAGCTAAGCATGAATTAAAACTTGATAAAGTAGGATTGCTTGAAGAATCTTCTAAGATGTATAAGTCTCTTTTTGTGTTTCCTTCTCCAAGAACCCTTCCAGTCTTAATATCCTGAAAATGGAAACTATTAGGCCCAAAGATAGCATAAGCATCAAGATCAGTAGTGAAAGATGGCATGTAGAAAGCTTGAGATTCTTTGTCAAATAGTCTTAAACTTCCTATCCCTTTAACCGGTATTTTATCACCATTAACAATCACTACATTTCTACTAACAGTTTTGATGTTACTAAGCAAATTTGGATTATTAATCATGTGATGAGAAGCTCCGGAATCAATAACAAAAGAAGTGCTAGTTTTAGTAGGTTTAGTAGCAAAGTAGGTGATACCGGACTCCTTTAGTGCAACAATGGATCGAATGAGTGCCTCTAGGTCTGACTTGTGCACCACGTCATTCGAGTATGCTACCATGGCCATCCCATCTCCTTGCTTTGAGTTTTTGGTTTGAGGTTGTTTGGTTGCGGTTGAGGAGCTTGGCACTTCTTGTGCTTGATGAGCTTGAAACTTCTTTGGTTTGAACTCCCTTAGTTGCCAATCTTTGGGCTTGAGATGTGGATGAAGGATCCAGCAATCTGCCCTTGTATGACCATCTTTCTTGCAATGATCGCATGTTTTCCTATTCTTGCCTTTGTAGCCATGACTTGGTTGGTAATTTGCCTTTATTAACCGTTGAGAGTTCTTGTTTTCTACTAAAGAGACCAAAGGACCCTTGTTCCTTTTGAATTTGTGCACAAACTTCATCGAGGCTAGGGAGCTTCTCCGATCTCAAGATGTGTTTTATAAGGTCATTAAATGTCGATTGAGTGTGAGAAGTAAACCAAAGACCTTATCTTGTTCTCTCCTTTCTTCAATGATTGAAAAATCCTTAGTGCTTGGACGTAACATCTCTAATTCAGCCCAAAGAGATCTAAATTTCCCAAAGTGTTGAGTAAATTCTAGATCCTCTTGGTTGAGATTGTTGATTGCCCTTTTCACTTCAAAGACACGGGTCAAGTTGGAGACGTTCCCGTAAACATTCTTTAATGTATCTCAAAGCTCCTTTGCCGTGTTACAATAGGAGTATGCCTCTAGGATTGATGTGTCTAGTGAGTTTTGAAGGAGACCCAACACTGTTTGGTCCTCTTGAAACCATTTGATTTCCTCTTCGGTCTTGGTCTCATTTTCTTCATCTTGTGTGTCTTCTTTTGGGTTTTGTGTGATCTCAATGTGTCTCCACAAACCTCTTCCACACAAAGCAGTCTTTGTTGTTCTTGCCCACAGCAAGTAATTGATCCCTTTGAGTGTAACCGGAATGATCATGGTTTTTAGATTTTCCATGATCTTCTTGGTGTTTAATCACAAAGCTAGCAACTTTCTCAACTCAGCACCAATGGATTTGAGGAATTTCTCTCAGAGAGAAATAAAGCTAGCAACGTGAAAGGAAGAAAAAAAAGTGAAAATCACAAAGCTAGCAACTTTCTCAACTCAGCACCAATGGATTTGAGGAATTTCTCTCAGAGAGAAATGAAGCTAGCAGCGTGAGAAAGGAGAAAATAAAGAATAAAAGCTTGGAGAATGACTAGAAATGACAAGAACTGATGGAGAAATGATGGAGAAATGATGGAGAATGATGAAGAAATGATGGAGAATAATGGAGAATAACTAACAATAAAGCGGAATAGATAGGAGCAAGATCAATGCTCTGATACCATGTTAGATTTTAGAGATTATAAATGAGAGATTTTGAGATAAACTAGAAGGAAAACCATAGTAGAACATTGGAGAAGAATTTCTTATTGATCTTTGTGAATTACATAGCATATTTATAGGAGAATTACAAGGGAACCTAGGTTTAACTTTAATTTGAATCATCCAATAGGAGAGTAGTCTTGGGAGCGCCCTTGACCATGCCAGCCTGTTCCAGCCTGGTTCCAGCCTGTTCCAGCCTGGTTCCAGCCCTTCCTTGACCAAATGGATAAGAAGGAAGACCAAGGACAAACCCCAATGCACCTGGACGCTCTAGTGACTTGGTGCATGATCCGAACATTGCCCAGCTTCTAGAAGACTCTAGAAGACTCTCCAAGACTCTCCAAGACTTCCTTAAATGTTCCGGAGGCTCCCTTAGGTCGTACGGTCTTGTACGGCCTTGTACGGATCCGTACGGACTTGTACGGACTTGTACGGATCCGTACCGACTTGTACGGACACCCAAATCCAACCATCTTCCCTAAGCTCCCTTGATGATATGCTTGATTAATATTGCCTTTGTAGCCATGATTCAGTTGGTAATTGCCTTTATTAGACGTTGGGAGTTCTTGTTTTCCACTAAAGAGACCAAAGGACCCTTGTTCCTTTTGAATTTGTGCACAAACTTCATCAAGGCTAGGGAGCTTCTCCGATCTCAAGATGTGCTTTATGAGGTCATTAAATGCCAGATTGTGTGTGAGAAGCAGACCGAAGACGTTATCTTGTTCTCTCCTTTCTTCAATGATTGAAAAATCCTTTGTGGTTGGGCGTAACATCTCTAATTCAGCACAAAGTGATCTAAATTCCCCAAAGTGTTGAGTAAATTCTAGATCCTCTTGATTGAGATTGTTGATTGCTCTTTTTACTTCAAAGACCCAGGTCAAGTTGGAGATGTTCCTGTAGACATTCTTTAATGTATCCCAAAGCTCTTTTTCTGTGTCACAATAGGAGTATGCTTCTAGGATTTATGGTTTTAGTGAGTTTTGAAGAAGACCCAAAACCGTTTGGTCCTCTTGAAACCATTTGATTTCTTCCTCGATCTTTGTCTCATTTTCGTCATCTTGTGTGTCTTCTTTTGGGTTTTGCGTGATCTTAATGTGTCTCCAGAAACCTCTTCCACACAAGGCAGTCTTTGTTGTTCTCGCCCACAACAAGTAATTGATCCCTTTTAGTGTAACCGGAATAATCATGGTTTTTAGATTTTCCATGATTTTTCTTGGTCTTTAATCACAAAGACAACAACTTTCTCAACTCAACACCAATGGATTTGAGGAATTTCTCTCAGAGAGAAATGAAGCTAGCATCGTGGAAAGGAAGGAAATGAAGAGGAAATCACAAAGCTTGCAACTTTCTCAACTCAGCACCAATAGATTTGAGGAATATCTCTGAGAGAGAAATGAAGCTATCAGCATGAAAGAGAAGAAAATACAGAGGAAGAGCTTGGAGAATGACTAGAAATGACGAGTAATGAAAGAGAAATGATGGAGAATGAACAAGAATAATGCAGAATAGTAAGGAGCAAGATCAATGCTCTAATACCATGTTAGATTTTAGAGATTATAGATGAGCAAATGTAAGATAAACTAGAAGGAAAACCATGGTAGAATATTAGAGAAGAATTTCTTATTGATTCTTGTGGATTACATAGCATATTTATAGGAGAATTACAAGGGAGCCTAGGTTAACTTTATTTTGAACCATCCAATGGGAGTCCAGCCTTTGACGCGCCCTTGACCAATGCCAGCCTGGTTCCAGCCAGCCTTGACCGAATGGATAAGAAGGGTGACCATGAAGAAGGCACCAATGCACCCAGATGCTTTAGTGACTTGATGCAAGATCCGAACATTGCCAAGCTTCTCGAAGACTCTCAAAAACTTCCTCAAACGTTCTGGAGGCTCCCTTAGATCGTACGGTCTTGTACAGCCTTGTACAGATCCGTACGGTCTTGTACGGATCCGTACGGTCTTGTACGAACACCCAAATCTAACTCTCTTCCTTAAGCTCCCTTGATGATAAGCTTGATTAATAGCCCAAAGGCTGGACTCCTATTGGCTGGTTCAAAATAAAGTTGACCTAGGTTCCCTTGTAATTCTACTATAAATATGCTATGTAATCAACAAGAAATAATAAGAAACTCTTCTCTAATATTCTACAATGCTCTTCACTCTAGTTTATCTTGCATTTTTACATTAATAAACACTAAAAATCTAACATCAACAAAAAAAAAAGATATAAGTGCTATAATCCAGCCACTAATCGAATGCTAGTATCCAGAGATGTGAAGTTTGTGGACAATCAAGGGTACTATGACAAGATGGAATGGGATGGTGTAAAAGAATTGGTACACTCCACATCTGACCGACCAGCCAGTTTGAAGTTCCTATTGGATCACCTTGTAATTCCTCAACAACCAATCCGGGATACACAAATGATCAGGAAAGGAAAAAAGAAATTCCAGCTGAAACTGAGATTCATATGGATCAAGAAGATAACAATCAAGGGGGAGCTGAACCAAATGAACTAAATTCGCCCACAATGGAGAACTTGGAACAAGAAGAATCTGAAACTGAAAAATCAACAACAAGATCAAGTACAAGAACAACTAGCTGCAGAAATTGTCCCACTAAGAAGAAGCACAAGACAAAAGTTTGGTTCGGAGCATTGAAAGCAAACTAGAGTTTATTACAATAATAAAGAGGTCGCTCATGCAATTCAAGATGTATGTTCACTCGCCATCTTGCCATAATATCATCAAGTGTTTCTTGGCAAAATTGACGGCCATTATATTCCTAAAATCTATGAAGAAGCAAAAGAGAGTGAAAGATGGATTGCAGCTATAGATGATGAAATTGGAGCAATGACAAAAAACCATACTTGGGATTGTAAGAATTAGAGAAATTATGCGGAATATAAGAGATTAAACATGAGAGAATAATGTAAATGACATGGAGAATATGCAAGTATGAACTAAGAGAATAAACATGTAAATGAGACTAAGGAGAATAAAATGAGAGAGATTTCGTGGAGAATGAGAGAATGGGACCCCAAAGGGTCTAACATTTCATTGATAATGAGGCATTACATTTATAGAGAAAAATCTAGGGTTTTCTCTAAGTAAATTCAAAATGCAACAACCAATAGAAATGCTTTAATTCAAACTAGCCAATAAGGGCTTAGTCTTGGAGGCTCCTTTTGACCATGTGGATAAGATTGCCAGCCTTGCTCCAGCCCTCTTTGCTTTGACCGGTTGGATAAGGTTGCATTGGGACACTCCTTTGGCTAGATTCATTGCCAGCTATCCATGTCCTTTTGCACCCGAGTTTTGCACGATCCCCAAATCCTGAAAATACTTTATCCCGAGTTTTGCACATTCTTGTTTCTTCATTTTAGGATGTTTGGAGACATTTTGGGAAATCCCGGATTTTGCACGGTCCGTACAATCCGTACAATCCGTACAGTCCGTACAAGTCCGTACAAAATCCGTACAGTCGGGATGGTTTGGTCTTGCAAGGCCTGGCTGGTCTTCTTGATCAATACTCCCCCTCAAACTTAGCCATAGTGAACTTGAGAATGGAGGCTAAGTTTGGAGTGACCCGTGAGTGCCACCTCATTAAAAACCTTATAAGGAAAACCCTTTGGGACAAAAACCTTATAAGGGAAAAAGAGTATGGCCTTCACGGATCTAGGGGACCTTTGACCAAGGACATGAAAAGGTCTTGTAACCTTTGTGAAGAATGTCGCAACTTAATCTTCACTTGTTGTAGTCTTGCAAGGATTTGTTGATTTCATTCTTTGGTAATCACTTCGGTCTTCCTCTTGGGTTCACCACGCTTGAGTCTTAGCTCTCGGGTCATCCTTCTTGGGTTCACCATTTGTGGATTCCAAATCTTGATCAATGCTTTGAATGCTCCCCCTCACGATCGGCTTGAGAATAAGGAAAGACGATCTTTTGGGTTTGAAGTCCTTTATGCACATTGCTCCTTGCAAGAAAAATTGACAAAATGTATCAATTTACTCCAATTTTAATGGTAGAAATGATCACACTTTGCATAGAGAATTTAAATGGAGAGAGAGGATAGAAACAACCTAATTCCTTTGGATGTTGGTTTCTTCCTCTTTGTTGATTTATTGGGTTGGGGAGCACCACTTGTGTATGCTCTGATTTTATCTCCTTATTTTCCTCACTTCCGAAAGATAAACCAACCTTAAGGTGAGTATGATCCATACAACTTGGTTTTCTTCATGGTGATGGAGATGCCTTAGCTTCGTTTCCAACTCACATGCCTCTTTGCTTTGTCTCAACCATTGCCCTTGTCTTTGCGAGCTTGTCTTTGCAAGCTTGTCTTTGCAAGTGACCCGGTTTTGATCTTTAGTAAAGTGGCCCGTCTTCTAGTGGGACATTTTGTCTCCTATGATGCGGTCCCTCTATCAACTCGTCCACAAGTGAGCACGAACGTACAACTTGTTTCCAACGGTGTGGCCCCTCTATCAACTTGTCCACGAGTGAGCACGAACCTTCAACATCTTTTAGTGCGGTGCGGTCTAGTCTCAACTCGGCTTGGTTTCCTTAAAGATTCTTGCCTTCTTTTCGGTTCTTTCTCCCCCTCAAGCTTGGTTGGAGGGACTCCAAAAGGCAAGCTTGAAAAACGTAAAAGATGAACACTTCAAACCGGTACCAAATGAACACTAACTCCCACAGCTTCCTTGTGTCACCAATCATACTTCTTTACTTCATTTAATCTTCATTTGGCCTCTTCATCATCTAATACTTCCCCGTTAGAATATTCACGCTTTCCTCCTCTAAACCTTCATCATGAGATTTAAAATTTTAAAGTACTCAACGTGAGGGATAAGGAAGTTTAGATGAAATATAGATTGCAAATAAGAGAAACTAAAGAAACAAGATTAAAAAATAATTGGTACACTAAGTATATTGGAAAATATTAGTGTTTAGAGAGTAGCCCTTTATGCTAAACCGGTTAGGATAGTGACTTGTTGTTGAACCATTGTTTTGATTGGTCGATCTTCTTGAGATTTGACCTTTTCTTCCACCACTCACATTCTTCCATTCCTAAGAAAAACAAAGGTTAGTGGTTGGGATTTTTTCTCTTCATGGCTCTTCACCACAAAGGACTTTACTCTCATTTGAGAGATTGGATTCTAGCGATGGTCTTTGGAATTATCCACTTGTTTTAACAAGAATGGAAAACTTTAAACCAAAGCCTATCCTTTTGAGAAAATAAAACCGGATGAATCAATGTCATTAATTGTTTTTCATTCATAAGAAAGAAAACTGACTAAGATTCATCCCTTTTTTTTTTTTTGAAAATTTTTACCAAGGACTTAGTAAATACTAGAGGTCCAATGTTTTTGAAAACTTGGATTTAAAGAACTTGGATTCATCATGCCTTCTTGATTTAACTTCTATGAGTAAATCAGGCCATGGTTCACTTCTTTAATCCCAAAAGAGTTTGGATTCATCATGCCTTCTTAACTTTAACTCCAATGAGTAAATCAGGTCATGGTTCACCTCTTTTAACACAAAAGAATTTGGATCCATCATGCCTTCTCAATTTTAACTCCAACGAGCCAAAATAGGTCATGGTTCACTTCTTTTGGTTTCTAAGGGTTTGGATTCACTCAAGGTTCTCTAGCATTCGAGTTTCAACGAGGCTCTCATCCAACTTTGGATTTGGATCCATCTCGGTTCCCTAGCTTCGGATTCAACAAGGTTCACTACCCTTTTTTTTTTCTTTTCTTAAATAGAACAACCAAGGATTCCTTAAAACACTCTTCCCAAACAAACAAGTACAGAAGAGATTGGAATCCAATAAGAATTTTTAAGAAAAATTGAAAAAAATAACCTAGGACTCAAACATGTTTGGAAGTAGTCCAAGATTTTCTGCCAAAGGATTTGGATTCATGAAGGTTCTCTAGCTTTTGGATTCAACGAGGTTCTCTTCCTTTGGTAATTTGAAAACAAAGAGATTTGGATTCATCAAGGCTTTGTGCTTATGCTCATAATAACATAGCTTTACCAAGGTTCTCTTCTCTTTTCAAGACGGGACTTGGATTCAACATGGCTTTATGCTTATGCTCATGGGGGCATAGCTTTACCAAAGTTCTCTTCCCTTAAAAATGGGACTTGGATTCAATATGGCTTTATGCTTATGCTTATGGAAACATAGCTTTACCAAAGTTCTCTTCCCATAAAACAATGGGAATTGGATTCAACATGGCTTTATGCTTATGCTTATGGAAACATAGCTTTACCAAAGTTCTCTTCCCACAAAACAAGGATTATGATTCATCAAAGTTTTATACTTAAACTCATAAGAGCAAAGTTTTACCAAGGTTCTCTACCTTTAAAACACGGATACAACATGATTAAATATGCTTAAATCCATAAGAATTAAGTAATTTTAATCATGGTTCACTAATTGAAATTGCTTCAAACCACTAAAAAAACTCAAAAACATAAAATACGATGGAGTTACGTATTTCTTCATTCCATAAGAAAGAAAAATACAATCCAAGGTTTTAACTTTGTAAAAATTGTGGTTTGAGCTTTAAAATCAAGAAATGACTTGGAGATGAAAATGGGGCTTAAAAAGGAATAGATTATAAAATGAGGCACCAGCAAATCATGGTTCTAAGTGTATTCATTTCCAAAAAATGGAAGCACTAGACGAATCCATGAATAAGCAATTAAGGCAGCCTTTAATCTCCATTTTTATGTAATTTTTCACTACAGCCCCCATTTATTTCTCTTCATTGTCACTAGAAACACTAAGTTAACAACTTTCACAACTCAAGAACCAATGGTTTTGAGGAATAACTCTCAGAGTGAAAAAGGCTAACAAAGTGTATGAAAATAAAAGAATAAGAAGAAAGAGATTAAGGACACATTTAAGGACCTTAATGCTCTGATACCATGTAAGAATTAGAGAGATTATGCGGAATATAAGAGATTAAACATGAGAGAATAATGTAAATGACATGGAGAATATGCAAGTATGAACTAAGAGAATAAGCATGTAAATGAGACTAAGGAGAATAAAATGAGAGAGATTTCGTGGAGAATGAGAGAATGGGACCCCAAAGGGTCTAACATTTCATTGATAATGAGGCATTACATTTATAGAGAAAAATCTAGGGTTTTCTCTAAGTAAATTCAAAATGCAACAACCAATATAAATGCTTTAATTCAAACTAGCCAATAAGGGCCTAGTCTTGGAGGCTCCTTTTGACCATGTGGATAAGATTGCCAGCCTTGCTCCAGCCCTCCTTGCTTTGACCGGTTGGATAAGGTTGCATTGGGACACTCCTTTGGCTAGATTCATTGCCAGCTATCCATGTTTTTTTGCACCCGAGTTTTGCACGATCCCCAAATCCTGAAAATACTTTATCCCGAGTTTTGCACATTCTTGTTTCTTCATTTTAGGATGTTTGGAGACATTTTGGGAAATCCCGGATTTTGCACGGTCCGTACAATCCGTACAATCCGTACAGTCCGTACAGTCCGTACAAAATCCGTACAGTCGGGATGGTTTGGTCTTGCAAGGCCTGCCTGGTCTTCTTGATCAATAGGGATGAAGCTGAGTTACCTCAAGGAAAACGACATGTGAATTCTCGATGGGTATTTACCATTAAGTATCAAAGTAATGGAGAGATTGAAAGGTACAAGACTCGTTTGGTGGCAAGAGGCTTCACGCAAATTTATGGGGAAGTCTACAAGGATACCTTCGCTCCGGTAGCCAAATTACACACAGTTAGAGTTGTTTTGTACATTGCCACCAATCTCTCATGGGACTTATGGCAAATGGATGTGAAGAACGCTTTCTTACAAGGTGAATTGGAAGAAGAAGTCTACATGACTCCACCACCAGGTCTTGAAGCCACCATTACTCCGAGAAAGGTTTTAAAGCTTAGGAAGGCACTATATGGACTCAAACAATCCCCAAGAGCCTGGTATCATAAACTTAGCTCCACCTTGAGAACCAAAGGATTCAAAAGATCAGAGGCTTATCACACTCTATTTACACTCCAAATCACCAAAGGTATCATTGTCATCCTCATTTATGTAGATGATAAGGAAGGTATCCTAGAAACCAAGACATTTCACAAATCTGTGTTTGATATAAAAGATCTTGGAGAACTAAAGTACTTTCTAGGGATTGAAATAAGTTGTTCTCTGGAAGGCTTATTCATTTCTCAAAGAAAGTACACACTTGATTTGTTAAGTGAAACAGGGAAACTAGGAGCCAAACCAGCAAAAACACCACTTGAGGATGGCTACAAGGTCAAACGGAAGGGGGAGAAAGAAAAGGATAATCCACTTGACAAACCATATGTTGATCTTTCTCAATACCGACGACTTGTAGGTAAGCTCATTTATTTAACAATTACTAGACCTGACTTGTGTTTTGCCGTGAACCAGGTAAGCCAACACATGAATGAGCCTATGGTCTATCATTGGAACATGGTTGAAAGGATTCTTCGGTATCTCAAAGGGTCACCAGGACAAGGCATCTCGATGGGAAAGAATGCAAATACACAGATCGTTGGCTATTGTGATGCTGATTATGCTGGAGATGCCATTGATAGAAAATCAACCACCGGCTATTGCACCTTTGTTGGAGGCAACCTGGTTACTTTGAAGTCAAAGAAACAAAAAGTGATGTCTTGTTCAAGTGCTGAATCGGAGTATAGAGCAATGAGGAAGCTTACAAACGAGTTAGTATGGCTGAAAGCTCTACTAACAAACAAGGTTTCCTTAAAACACTCTTCCCAAAGAAAAAAAGTACAAAAGAGATTGGAATCCAATAAGAATTTTAAAGAAAACTGGAAGAGAAAGAGTCAAAAATGTTTGAAAGTAGTCCAAGATTTTTCTACCAAAGGATTCAGATTCATCAAGGTTCTCTAGCTTTTGTATTCAACGAGGTTCTCTTCCTTTGGTAATTTGAAAACAAAGAGATTTGGATTCATCAAGGCTTTGTGCTTATGCTCATAATTGTAGATTTTATAGAGTAGAATCGAGAATTAAGAGGAATTAGAGAAGGATAAGATAAGTGAGAGAGAAAAGAAAGAAGAGTTGTTTGATTTTTAATCTCTTGATTTTATTTCTTCTAAGCCATTTACAAGAGATATAGGTGAGCTAGATGAAAGAGAGATACATCCAATACAATGAAACATCCACAAGGTAAATTACTAATCTCTACTTAGCCTAAAATGGCAAAACATGCTTTGGAAGGACTTCCAAGTTTGTTCCTTTAGGCTGAGTGTTAGGGGCTGGCAACTGTCCACTGGTTCTTAGCATGGTTCATCTCAAGCCTTTGACTTTCAGACCTGGTCTTGTTTCAACTTAAATTCTTTGCCTCCTATTCCTTTCCAACCGCTAGTTTCCTCTTCTCTTTTGCGTTTGCCTAGCCTTCCCACACACGCTATCTTTTCGTTCTCTTCAACACTCCCCCTCAAGGCTGGCTGGTAGGGATCTATTAAGCCAACCTTGAACTCTATATAGTTGCTGACTAGCGATATTGTTCCTTGGTGAAGATATCTGCCACTTGTTCTTCACTCTTGATGAACCTTGGAATCATAACTCCTTGAATTTTTTCTCGAACAAAATGACAGTCTATCTCAATGTGTTTTGTTCGCTCATGGAAAACTGGATTAGAGGCAATGTGTATGGCTGCTTGGTTATCACAATAGAGAGTGGTTGGTTTACCCTCATGTATTCCCAGATCTCTAAGCAAAGCTTTCAACCAGATCAACTCTTTTGTTACTTCTTTCATTTCCCAGTACTCCGCCTCGGCACTTGATAAGGCTGTTACCTTTTGTTTCTTACTTCTCCAAGTCACTAGATTACCTCCAACGAATGTGCAATATGACTTCCTATCCATTTTATCACCTCCCCAATCTGCATCACAGTAGCCTACCAACTCTGTGTTTCCACAACACTTAAGCCAAATTCCCTTCCCGGGACTCTCTTTGAGATACCTTAGTATTCTTTCTACCATATTCCAATGATGCACTCTTGGGGCTTGCATATGTTGACTCACATGATTCACTGCAAAACTAATATCAGGACGTGTGATAGTCAAGTAGATTAATTTTCCCACTAGCCTTTGGTATTGTTTCACATAAGCCCATAGCTCCCCCTCAGGTACATCTTGGTACCCATCTTCAGTAGGAGTCTTTGCAGGCCTTCCTCCAAGCTTTCCAGTCTCGGTTAAGAGATCCAGAGCATACTTCCTTTGAGAGATAAACATCCCTTCCTCCGACCTCATCATTTCAATTCCAAGGAAATATTTTAGCTCCCCTAAATCCTTCAAGTCAAATGATTTTTTCAAGATTTCCTTGGTCCTTAGAATGCCCTCTTCATAATTACCAGTGATTATGATGTCATCAACATAAATCAAAATCACTACGATCCCCTTTTCTCCTCGTTTGGTGAATAGATAGTGATGAGCTTCTGATTTTGTAAAATTCTCTTCTTCAAAGCAGCCACTTAATCTTTGGTACCAAGCTCTAGGGGATTGCTTGAGACCATAAATTGCCTTTCTTAGTTTACATAATTGGTCTTGCTTCTGGTAATATCCTTGAGGAGCCGCCATGTAAACTTTTTCTTCTAAGTCTCCTTGCAAGAATGCATTTCTTATGTTCATTTGCCACAGCCCCCATGAGAGATTTATGGCAATCGACAAGAGAACTCGGGCTGAGTGAATTTTGGCAACCTGTGCAAATGTCTCGGTGTAGTCTTCCCTGTAGACTTGTGTATACCCCTTAGCCACCAGCCGAGCTTTGTACCTCTCTATCTCTCCTGTGTTCTTGTACTTAATCGTATAGACCCATCTACATCCCACGGTTTTCTTTCCCTTAGGCAACTCCATCATGCTCCAAGTATTATTTCTGATCATTGAGGCAATTGCATCTTCCATTGCCTCAACCCACACTTTGCTTTTACAAGCTTCTTCATAGGTTGATGGTACTTGCTCATCAATTGCACTAAAAAATGCTTGATCCTTATCCGATAAATGAATTGTAGAATAATAGGCTTCAATAGGATACCTTATGGTTGTAATGGCTAGATTTTCTTCTTGTGAGTTGTGTTGCTTAGTAGATGAGGGAGGGATGTTGTCGTCTATAGGATCAGGGTCAAAGCCTACCGTACGTGCAGAACATCCCCTTCTCACACTAAACAACGCCTGAGTCCTTGTGTTGTCTTGTTGAACCATAGATAGACCATTGAAGTAAACCCTTGTATTTTTCCAATTTTCTGGATAAAATTTTCTCCTCTGACTCCTTATTAAGATAGGTTTTGGGGCTTAGGTTTCTTCACCCTCCTCATGCATCAGACCTTCCTCAGGGTCTATGGTCAAGTCTTCTCCTTCTGGTGAATTTTGAGTACCACTTGATTCTCCAAGAGCTGAATCACTTTCCTCGGAGATTTGAGACTCGTTTCTGCCTTCTTTTACTTCATCTTCCCTCCTATTAGAAGAAGTTTCCAAGTTATCCGTGCCTCTTCTCTATCCATCTTCACTCACTAAAATGCTCCTTAGTACTTGTGCCCTATCCAGACTTGAACTAACAATCTCCTCAAGGTCTTTCCAACTCTCACTTTGAAAATATCCATTCTCCTCTTCAAATTGGACTTCTCTTGACACATCAATCCTGTTAGTTTCTGGATTATAACACTTATACCCCTTTTGGGTACTTGAGTATCCAACAAAGACATCTCATACTTTTAGGCTCCAGCTTGCTTCTTTGTGACTCAGGGATAAGCACATAACACTTACTTCCAAATACACGGAGATGATTGATGTTAGGCTTTACTCCATTAAGCACCTCATATGGGGACTTGTTGTTTAGGTTTGGTGTTGGTAACCGATTGATGACATAACAAGCTGTCATTATGGCATCTCCCCAAAAACTTTTTGGAACTTTCCGATCAAACAGCATGCTTCTAGCTACCTCCAACAAATGCCTATTTTTCCTTTTCGATACACCGTTTTGCTGAGGAGTATAAGCACATGAGGTTTGGTGCACTCTTCCCTTTTCTTCCACAAAATTCTTGAACTGATTACTTAGGTATTCTCCCTTAATATCACTTCTGAGAATTTTGATCTTGGTTCCAAATTGTATTTCGATATACTTGTAGAATTTCGCAAAGGATTCAAATACTTGGCTCTTGGAACTCATGAGTGTCAGCCACGTATACTTGGTCTTTTCATCAATAAAAGAGACAAAATACTTATATTGATCTTTGGAGATACATGGAGCTGTCCATACATCAGAGTGAATCAGCTCAAAACACTTAGTATACTTAGTTGAGGAATCCGGAAAAGTACTTCTACATTGCTTGCCTAACACACAAGCTTCACATCCTTTATTGTCTTCGGTGATATTGGGCAAGATCAAGCTGAGCACCTTGTTGCTTGGGTGACCTAGCCGTGAGTGCCATAAAGATCTTGAACCAACTTCACTCAGACCACAAGACTTCACTACATCTTGCTCATCTTTATTCAAAACATACAACCTTTAACTCCTCCTTCTCCAATCACTTCCTTATTATTATTGTCCTGAAACTAAACTTCATTAGATCCAAAAATAACTTTACAATTCAGGTGTTGAGTAGCCGTGTGAACCGACAACAGATTGGTGGTGAATTTGGGAACAAACAAAGCCTTAGTGTTTTTTCTAAATAATTTCAAATCACCAATTCCTTCCATGGGGACTTCTTTACCACTATCCTAACTGTTCCACCATGAGGTTTTATATTCGCTAATAAACCTCCATCTCTAATCATGTGGTGACTTGCACCTGAGTCTACAATAACCTTTCTATCAAGTTTAGAAGCTATGTAGCTCTTAGCAGAATCAGCTAGCTTGGAGATGCCTTTGATGAGGGCTTCTAGGTGTTGAATAATGAGAGAATACATTAGGTTAAGACCAAAAGAAGAGAAGAGGCCTTATTCAACATATGCAAGCCCATTAAGAAGTCTTCTAGAAGGTGAAGACTTTGGGTGCACAAGTGGGTGTCTCGGGAAGTGTGAAAAAGAAGGAGATGTGTTTGAATTTCAAATAAGAGATTGGAGGGAAATTTTAATCTTGTGAAACCCTTCTTCACCTCCTAATTTCGTGGCTCTCCTCTATATATACATGTTGTACACCCTTTGTAACACTTAATCAATTCTAATGGAAACTTCTCTTCATCTCTCATTCTATTGTTTCTCTTTCAAGCACTCTCAAACTCTCTAATCTTCTATTCCGCAAATTCAACATGGTATTCTTGATCTTGAACTTGAGGTTCTGGCCCTTCAAAGTCAGAATCTGAGGTTTGAGCTTCTTCTTAACTTTCCGGACTCTCTTCACTTTAATCATGAACCGCTTCATTAAGAACTTCTGATTCATTTTAATCATGAATTATTGAGTCTTGTTGAGCCACTACTGGATCCTCTTGTTTATTGTCTCCCTCAGGATCAAAGGGTATAGTTTCTTCATTTGATTGAGATGTGCTTGTACTAGCTTCTGGCTGATGTAATCCAAGGTTCTCCAAGATTTTTCTCAAATTGCTAGCTCGGTCTGATGATGAGGATGATAGATTCTCCAATTCTTTCCAGTTCTTCTCATCATAGAACCCTTTCGTTTCAACAAACTTCACGTCCCTTGAGACTTGAATCTTCCTTGTTTCCGGAACAAAGCATAGGAGTTGCTGAAAGAAAGAATAGGCACTTAATGGAAGTGGCCCGGTCTATGATGTTCCACACAAGTGTTCCCAAGAGATTTTGGGGAGATGCTGTGGTTTCAGCATGCTATTTGATCAACCGAATGCCAACAAAAATTTTGGATGGTCACTCTCTATTTGAGGTATTAAACAACTCTAAACCTGCCATTAACCACTTACGTGTGTTTGGGTGTGTTTGTTTTGTATTAATCCCAGGAGAACAAAGAAACAAGTTGGAAGCTAAAAGTGTGGTGACTTGCACCTGAGTCTACAATAACCTTTTTATCAAGTTTAGTAGCTATGTAGCTCTTACCAGAATCAACTAGCTTTGAGATGCTTTTGACGAGGGCTTCCAGGTCCGATTTCCTCACTAAGCCATCATCTCCTACACTTGTACTTCCAGAAAAAATCTTTGTTCCCTGACCAATTCTTTGGTTATTTCTGTTGAATTTGCGGAATAGAAGATTAGAGAGTTTGAGAGTGCTTGAAAGAGAAACAATAGAATGAAAGATAAAGAGAAGTTTCCATTAGAATTGATTAAGTGTTACAAAGGGTGTACAACATGTATATATAGAGGAGAGCCACGAAATTAAGAGGTGAAGAAGGGTTTCACAACATTCAAATTTCCCTCCAATCTCTAATTTGAAATTCAAACACCTCTCCTTCCTTTTCACACTTCCCGAGACACCCACTTGTGCACCCAAAGTCTTCACCTTTCTAAAAGACTTCTTAATGGGCTTGCATATGTTGAATAAGGACTCTTCTCTTCTTTGGGTCTTAAGCTAATGTATTCTCTCATTATTCAACACCCCCCCTCAAGCTTAACCGTAGAGAAACCAAAGGTTAAGCTTGGAACCATGATGACCCACCTCATTAAAAACCTTAGTATGGAAAACTTCATGGGACAAAACCATACTAAGGGAAAAAGAGTGTGGACTCCATGACTAAGGAAATCATGGCCGAGACATCTATGAGTCCAAGCTTTGAATGGATGAACTCACACACTTTTAAACTCGCTGCCTTGGTAAAAATGTCTGCCAATTGTTCTGAACTTCTTGTAAAGCATGGAAGAATGACCCTTTTCTCCACCATCTCTCGCACCTTGTGACAATCCACTTCAATATGATTTGTCCTCTCATGGAACACTGAGTTGGACGCAATGTGAATAGCAGCTTGGTTGTCACAATGCATTGTGATTGGATCTGGCGATTCAATGCCCAAATCCTTGAGAAGAGCTTTCAGCCATGTTAGCTCGTTTCTGAGCTTCCTCATTGCTCTATACTCAGCTTCAGCACTTGAACATGACACAACCTTTTGTTTCTTGCTCTTCCAAGTGACCAGGTTACCTCCAATGAATGTGCAATACCCAGTGGTGGATCTTTTATCCGTTTTGTCTCTAGCCCAATCAGCATCACAATAACCCACAATTTTTGTGCTTTTGTTACAACCCATCCAAATGCCTTGACCTGGAGCTCCTTTGAGATATTTGAGAATCCGATCCACCATGCTCCAATGGTGCACTTTTGGAGCTTGCATATGTTGACTCACCTAGTTCACAACAAAACACAAATCATGACGAGTTATGGTAAGATAAATCAACTTACCAACCATTCTCCGATATTGCTTGACATCTTCAAAAGGTTTATCTTCAAGCTCCCCCTCTCGTATGACTTTGTATCCTTCTTCTAAGGGAGTCTTTGCTGGTTTGGCTCCTACCTTTCCTGCCTCAGCCAATAGATCAAGAGTGTACTTCCTTTGGGATAAGAAGAGTCCTTCATTGGACCTATAGACTTCAATCCCTAGAAAATATTTCAACTCTCCAAGATCTTTAATATCAAATACAGATTTTAAATATGCTTTTGTATCTTTAATACCTATCTTGTCATTCCCCGAGATGATAATGTCATCCACATAAATGAGAATGACTACAATACCTTCTTGGCTTTGCAAGGTGAAAAGTGTATGATCTGCCTCGGACTTCTTGAAGCCTTTACTCTTGAGTGATGTACTCAACTTGTGGTACCATGCTCGAGGAGATTGCTTCAGTCCATAGATTGCTTTCTTGAGTCTCAACACCTTTCCTGGTGCAATTGAGTCCTCCAAGCCTGGTGGTGGAGTCATGTAGACTTCATCCTCTAGTTCCCCTTGCAAGAATGCATTCTTGACTGTTAGATTTTAGAGATTATAAATGAGAGATTTTGAGATAAACTAGAGGGAAAAGCATAGTAGAACATTAGAGAAGAATTTCTTATTGATCTTTGTGAATTACATAGCATATTTATAGGAGAATTACAAGGGAACCTAGGTTTAACTTTAATTTGAACCAGCCAATAGGAGAGTAGTCTTGGGAGCGCCCTTGACCATGCCAGCCTGTTCCACCCTGGTTCCAGCCCCTTCCTTGACCAAATGGATAAGAAGGAAGACCAAGGACAAGCCCCAATGCACCTGGACGCTCTAGTGACTTGGTGCATGATCCGAACATTGCCCAGCTTCTAGAAGACTCTAGAAGACTCTCCAAGACTCTCCAAGACTTCATTAAACGTTCCGGAGGCTCCCTTAGGTCGTACGGTCTTGTACGGCCTTGTATGATCTGCCTCAGACTTCTTGAAGCCTTTACTCTTGAGTGTTGTACTCAACTTGTGGTACCATGCTCGAGGAGATTGCTTCAGTTCATAGATTGCTTTCTTGAGTCTCAACACCTTTCCTGGTGCAATTGAGTCTTCCAAGCCTGGTGGTGGAGTCATGTAAACTTCATCCTCTAGTTCCCCTTGCAAGAATGCATTCTTGACGTCTATCTGCTAAAGATCCCATTCCAAGTTAGTAGCTAAGGATAAAATGACTCTTACCGTATGAAGTTTTGCCACATGTGCAAATGTGTCAAGGTAGTCCTCTCCATAGGTTTGAGTGAATCCTCTAGCCACCAGCCTAGCCTTGTAACGCTCTATTTCTCCATCACTTCTATACTTGATAGTGAAGATCCATCTAGAGCTTACGACCTTCTTCCCTTTTGGCAGTTCAGCTTCATCCCAAGTGTGGTTGATTTCCATAGCTTTCTTTTCTTCACCAACAGCATCTCTCCATACTTTAAGCTCCTTGGCTTCTTCATAGGTTGTTGGAATCTCAGCTTCATCCAACTTGCCCATGTAGGCTTGATGTTCCAATGGGAAATGAGCTAGAGTGCAAACAGCTTGAATGGGATGAGCAACTGCCTTGTTGTTGTAGTACACTCGGGTTTGCTTCCAATGTTCTGGTCCAAACCTTTGTCTTGTACTTCTCCTTAAACCCCTTTCTTGAGCTTGAACTTGAGGTTCTGGCCCTTTAAAGTCAGAATCTGAGGTTTGAGCTTCTTCTTGACTTTCCGGACTCTCTTCACTTTCATCATGAACCGCTTCATTGCGAACTTCCGATTCATTCTGATCATGAATTATTGGTTGGATTTGGGTGTCCGTACAAGTCCGTACGGATCCGTACAAGTCTGTACGGATCCGTACAAGTCCGTACGACCATAGGGAGCCTCCGGAACATTTGAGGAAGCCTTCGAGAGTCTTCTAGAAGCTTGGAAACGTTTGGATCATGCACCAAGCCACTTGAGTGTCCAAGTGCATTAGCACCTTGTCCTTGGTCTTCCTTCTTATCCATTTGGTCAAGGAAGGGGCTGGAAACAGGCTGGCATGGTTAAGGACGCCCAAAGACTACACTCCTATTGGCTGGTTCAAATTAAAGTTAAACCTAGGTTCCCTTGTAATTCTCCTATAAATATGCTATGTATTTCACAAAGATCAATAAGAAATTCTTCTCTAATATTCTACTATGGTGTTTCTTCTAGTTTATATCAAAATCTCTCATTTATAATCTCTAAAATTTAACATGGTATCAGAGCATTGATCTTGCTCCTATCTATTCCGCTTTATTCTTGGTTATTCTCCATCATTCTCCATCATTCTCCATCATTTCTCCATCATTTCTCCATCATTTCTCCATCAGTTCTTGTCATTTCTACTCATTCTCCACGTTTTTCTTCTTTATTTTCTCCTTTCTCACGCTGCTAGCTTCATTTCTCTCTGAGAAATTCCTCAAATCCATTGGTGCTGAGTTGAGAAAGTTGCTAGCTTTGTGATTTTCACTTCATTTTTCTTCCTTTCACGTTGCTAGCCTCATTTCTCTCTGAGAGAAATTCCTCAAATCCATTGGTGCTGAGTTGAGAAAGTTGCTAGTATTGAATTTGCGGAATAGAAGATTGGAGAGTGTTTTCAAGAGAAACAAGAGAATGAGAGATAAAGATAAGTTTCCATTAGAATGAATTTTAGGTTACAGCAAGAGATACATTATATAGAAGTGAAACTCGACTTGTATGAAGGAGAAGTAGCCTCCAACGGTCTGATTGAGTTTGAAATTCAAAATCATCTCCTTCCTTTTCACGGAGCCCAAGGAAGCTCTCCAACAATTCTTTTCTTGCTTCTTTGCACTTCAAGTTAACCTTCTTATGATCATTTTCTTCTTTATTCAACACTCCCCCTCAAGCTTAACCGTAGAGATAACTAGGTTGAGCTTGGAACCATGAAGACCCACCTCATTAAAAACTTTATTATGGAAAACCTCATGGGACAAAACCATACTAAGGGAAAAAGAGTGCGGACTTCATAGCTAAGGGGATCATGGCTGAGACATGTCTATGAGTCCAAGCTTTGAATGGATGAACTCACAAACCTTTAAGCTCGCTGCCTTAGTAAAAATGTCAGCTAACTGATCTGAACTTCTTGTAAAACATGGAAGGATTACTCCTTTCTCCACCATCTCACGCACCTTGTGACAATCCACTTCAATGTGCTTCGTCTTCTCATGAAACACTGAGTTGGACGCAATATGGATTGCAGCTTGGTTGTCACAATGCATTGTGATAGGATCTGGTGATTCAATGCCTAGATCTTTGAGGAGAGACTTCAGCCAAGTCAATTCATTTGTGAGCTTCCTCATAGCTCTATATTCAGCTTCAGCGCTTGAACATGACACCACCTTTTGCTTCTTGCTTTTCCAAGTGACCAGGTTGCCTCCAATGAATGTGCAATACCCAGTGGTGGATTTTCTATCCATTTTGTCTCCAGCCCAGTCAGCATCACAATAACCCATAATTTCTGTGCTTTTGTTGCAACCCATCCAGATGCCTTGACCTGGAGCTCCTTTGAGATATTTGAGGATCCGATCCACCATGTTCCAATGATGCACTTTTGGAGCTTGCATATGTTGGCTCACCTGGTTCACATCAAAGCACATATCAGGACGAGTAATAGTAAGGTAAATCAACTTACTATTAATCAAGCATATCATCAAGGGAGCTTAGGGAAGATGGTTGGATTTGGGTGTCCGTACAAGTCCGTACGGATCCGTACAAGCCCGTACGGATCCGTACAAGGCCGTACAAGACCGTACAAGACCGTACAACCTAAGGGAGCCTCTGGAACGTTTAAGGAAGTCTTGGAGAGTCTTGGAGAGTCTTCTAGAGTCTTCTAGAAGCTGGGCAATGTTCGGATCATGCACCAAGTCACTAGAGCGTCTAGGTGCATTGGGGCTTGTCCTTGGTCTTCCTTCTTATCCATTTGGTCAAGGAAGGGGCTGGAACCAGGCTGGAACAGGCTGGCATGGTCAAGGGCGCTCCCAAGACTACTCTCCTATTGGCTGGTTCAAATTAAAGTTAAACCTAGGTTCCCTTGTAATTCTCCTATAAATATGCTATGTAATTCACAAAGATCAATAAGAAATTCTTCTCTAATGTTCTACTATGGTTTTCCTTCTAATTTATCTCAAAATCTCTCATTTATAATCTCTAAAATCTAACATGGTATCAGAGCATTGATCTTGCTCCTATCTATTCCGCTTTATTCTTAATTATTCTCCATTATTCTCCATCATTTCTCCATCATTCTCCATCATTTCTCCATCATTTCTCCATCAGTTCTCCATCAGTTCTTGTCATTTCTAGTCATTCTCCAAGCTTTTATTCTTTATTTTCTCCTTTCTCACGCTGCTAGCTTCATTTCTCTCTGAGAGAAATTCCTCAAATCCATTGGTGCTGAGTTGAGAAAGTTGCTAGCTTTGTGATTTTCACTTCTTTTTCTTCTTTTCACGTTGCTAGCTTCATTTCTCTCTGAGAGAAATTCCTCAAATCCATTGGTGCTGAGTTGAGAAAGTTGCTAGCTTTGTGATTAAACACCAAGAAGATCATGGAAAATCTAAAAACCATGATCATTCCGGTTACACTCAAAGGGATCAATTACTTGCTGTGGGCAAGAACAACAAAGACTGCTTTGTGTGGAAGAGGTTTGTGGAGACACATTGAGATCACACAAAACCCAAAAGAAGACACACAAGATGAAGAAAATGAGACCAAGACCGAGGAGAAAATCAAATGGTTTCAAGAGGACCAAACGGTGTTGGGTCTCCTTCAAAATCACTAGACACATCAATCCTAGAGGCATACTCCTATTGTGACACGGCAAAGGAGCTTTGGGATACATTAAAGAATGTTTACGGGAACGTCTCCAACTTGACCCGAGTCTTTGAAGTGAAAAGGGCAATCAACAATCTCAACCAAGAGGATCTAGAATTTACTCAACACTTTGGGAAATTTAGATCTCTTTGGGCTGAATTAGAGATGTTACGTCCAAGCACTAAGGATTTTTCAATCATTGAAGAAAGGAGAGAACAAGATAAGGTCTTTGGTTTACTTCTCACACTCAATCCGGCATTTAATGACCTCATAAAACACATCTTGAGATCGGAGAAGCTCCCTAGCCTCGATGTAGTTTGTGCACAAATTCAAAAGGAACAAGGGTCCTTTGGTCTCTTTAGTAGAAAACAAGAACTCCCAATGGCTAATAAAGGCAATTACCAACCAAGTCATGGCTACAAAGGCAAGAATAGGAAAACATGCGATCATTGCAAGAAAGATGGTAATACAAGGGAGGATTGCTGGATCCTTCATCCACATCTCAAGCCCAAAGATTGGCAACCAAGGGAGTTCAAACCAAGGAAGTTTCAAGCTCATCAAGCACAAGAAGCGCCAAGCTCCTCAACCGCAACCAAACAACCTCAAACCGAAAACTCAAAGCAAGGAGATGAGATGCCCATGGTAGCATACTCGAATGACGTGGTGCGCAAGTCAGACCTAGAGGCACTCATTCGATCCATTGCTGCACTAAAGGAGTCCGGTATCACCTACTTTGCTACTAAACCTACTAAAACTAGCACTTCTCTTGTTATTGATTCCGGAGCTTCTCATCACATGATTAGTAATCCAAATTTGATTAGTAACATTAAAACTGCTAGTGGAAATGTAGTGATTGCTAATGGTGATAAAATACCGGTTAAAGGGATAGGAAGTTTAAGACTATTTGACAAAGAATCTCAAGCTTTCTACATGCCATCTTTCACTTCGAATCTTGTATCGGTTAAGAGAGCTACTACTGATCTTGATGCTTATGCTATCTTTGGGCCTAATAGTTTCCATTTTCAGGATATTAAGACCGGAAGGGTTCTTGGAGAAGGAAACACAAAAGGAGACTTATACATCTTAGAAGATTCTTCAAACAATCCTACTTTATCAAGTTTTAATTCATGCTTAGCTAGTAGTTCTAATGCAATATGGCACGCTAGATTGGGACATCCTCACTCGCGTGCCTTGGAAATAATATTGCCTAATATTTCGTTTAATAACTCGGTTTGTGAGTCTTGTATTTTAGGAAAACATTGTAAAAGTGTATTTCCTAAGTCCTCTACCATATATGAAAAATGTTTTGATTTGGTCCACTCGGATGTATGGACTTCCCCATGTTTATCAAGAGATAATAATAAGTACTTTGTGACATTTATTGATGAAAAGTCGAAATACACTTGGATCACCTTAATGCCATCTAAAGATAGAGTATTTGACGCTTTCATTAATTTTCAGAACTACATTACTAATCAATTCAAAACAAATGTTAAGGTACTTCGAACGGATAATGGAGGGGAATATACAAGCCAAAAAATTCAAAGAACACTTAGCTAAGCATGGAATAATCCACCAAACAAGCTGCCCATACACACCTCAACAAAATGGTGTAGCTGAAAGAAAGAATAGGCATCTCATGGAAGTAGCTAGAGCTATGATGTTCCATTCCAACCTGCCAAGAAACTTCTGGGGAGATGCAGTCATGACGGCCTGCTATCTTATCAACCGAATTCCAACAAGAGTCCTAAAGGACGTCTCTCCCTTTGAAGTTTTAAATCACAATAAACCCTTTATCAATCACTTACGGGTTCTTGGATGTTTGTGTTTTGTATTTGTCCCAGGTACTCAGAGGGACAAACTAGAAGCCAAAAGCACAAGATGTGTATTCATAGGCTATTCTACTACTCAAAAGGGGTATAAGTGTTATGACCCCATCCGGAAGTGTACCCTGGTTTCAAGAGACGTGAAGTTCATAGAAAACCAAGGATACTTTGACAAGAAGCAGAATTGGGATAATGTTAAAGACCTAGCCCGCTCTCCTTCAGATAGAGCTGGCAGCTTAGAGTTCATACTCAATCATCTGGGAAATCCTGCTCCAAGGGACTCTCATCAAGAGCAACCGGAGCAGGAACTGCAAGGAGGACCAAATTCCGAAAATAACAATGAAGAGGAAGCAAACAACTTAGATAATGGTAATCAAGAACAAGCTCATCATGAAGAAGAAGTCACTGGAGGAATGGAGCCACTGGTTAGTCAAGACCATGAGAGTGAAGAAATTAGTGCTCCTCAGCTTAGAAGAAGCACAAGGCTGAAGTATGGACCAGATCATTGGAAACAAACAAGGGTCTATTACAACAGCCAAGCTGTGGCTCATCCTCTCCAAGCGGTCTGTTCTCTTGCCCTCTTGCCATCAGAACACCAAGCATTCCTTGGGAAGATTGATCAACACCAAATTCCGAGCTCCTATGAAGAAGCAAAAGAACACAAAGAATGGTTAGTTGCGGTGGATGCTGAGATAGGAGCAATGGATAAGAATCATACTTGGGATGAACGGAGCTTCCAAAGGGAAAGAAGGCAGTAAGTTCCAAGTGGGTATTTACAATAAAATATCAATCTAATGGGGAGATTGAGCGGTACAAAGCCAGATTGGTAGCCAGAGGTTTCACCCAGACATATGGAGCTGATTATACCGATACCTTTGCGCCCGTGGCAAAGCTTCACACAGTTAGGGTTATCTTGTCCTTAGCCACAAATCTATCATGGGATCTATGGCAAATGGACGTGAAGAACGCCTTTCTTCAAGGAGAATTGGAAGAAGAAGTGTACATGACTCCACCACCCGGATTAGAGCACACAATCAGCCCCGGAAAAGTCTTAAGGTTAAGAAAGGCAATTTATGGATTAAAGCAATCACCGAGGGCCTGGTATCATAAACTGAGCTTCACTCTTGTTGCTCGAGGATTTAGCCGGTCAGAAGCTGACCATACCTTGTTCACTCACCAGAACTCCCGTGGGCTTATTGTGGTATTGGTTTATGTGGATGACTTGATCATCTCAGGTAGTGATCAAGTTGGGGTTCAAGAAACCAAATCCTTCCTTAATTCTGTTTTTGATATCAAGGACTTGGGAGAACTCAAGTATTTCCTAGGGATAGAGATATGCCGATTCACAGAAGGCCTATTTCTATCACAAAGGAAATATTCTCTTGATTTATTGCAGGAGACAGGAAAGCTAGGATCCAAACCAGCTAAGACTCCACTTGAAGATGGGTACAAGGTCAAGAGAAAAGGGGAGAAAGAAGATGATCCGCTTGACAAGCCATTTGAAGATCCAGCACAATATCGGCGCCTAGTTGGTAAGCTCATCTACTTGACTATTACACGGCCTGACTTATGTTTTGCTGTGAATCAGGTTAGCCAACATATGAAAGAACCAACCGTGCATCATTGGAACATGGTGGAAAGAATTTTGAGATACATCAAAGGATCACCAGGCCAAGGAATCTGGATGGGGAAGAATGGCAACACTGAGATAGTTGGATATTGCGATGCAGACTATGCTGGAGACACTATGGATAGAAAGTCCACAACTGGCTACTATACTTTCATTGGAGGCAATCTAGTGACTTGGAAGTCTAAGAAGCAGAAGGTTGTGTCATGCTCGAGTGCAGAGTCAGAATATAGAGCAATGAGGAAGCTGACAAATGAATTAGTTTGGTTGAAAGCACTTCTCAAAGATCTCGGCATAGAAACTTCAAGTCCTATCACGATGCATTGTGACAATCAGGCAGCCGTTCATATAGCAACGAATCCAGTATTTCACGAGAGGACCAAGCACATTGAGATCGACTGCCACAAGGTTAGAGAGAAGATCATAGAGGGAGTGATACTTCCATGCTACACCAAGAGTGAAGACCAGCTGGCTGACATCTTCACCAAGGCTGCTAGCCTCAAAGTTTGCAACCACATCCATAGCAAACTTGGGTTAGTAGACCTTACTCATCCTTGATAATACTTGCCTGTTCCGGGAAGACCACGCTCTTTTTCCCTTTCCAAGGTTTTGTCCCACTGGGTTTTCCTTGGTAAGGTTTTTAATGAGGTGGTAGTCCCGGTTCCCAAACTTAGCCTTCATTCCGACACTCCGGCTAAGTTTGAGGGGGAGTATTAATCAAGCATATCATCAAGGGAGCTTAGGGAAGATGGTTGGATTTGGGTGTCAGTACAAGTCCGTACGGATCCGTACAAGTCCGTACGGATCCGTACAAGTCCGTACGGATCCGTACAAGGCCGTACAAGACCGTACAAGACCGTACGACCTAAGAAAGTCTTGGAGAGTCTTGGAGAGTCTTCTAGAAGCTGGGCAATGTTCGGATCATGCACCAAGTCACTAGAGCGTCTAGGTGCATTGGGGCTTGTCCTTGGTCTTCCTTCTTATCCATTTGGTCAAGGAAGGGGCTGGAACCAGGCTGGAACAGGCTGGCATGGTCAAGGGCGCTCCCAAGACTACTCTCCTATTGGCTGGTTCAAATTAAAGTTAAACCTAGGTTCCCTTGTAATTCTCCTATAAATATGCTATGTAATTCACAAAGATCAATAAGAAATTCTTCTCTAATGTTCTACTATGGTTTTCCTTCTAATTTATCTCAAAATCTCTCATTTATAATCTCTAAAATCTAACACTTACCAACCATTCTCCTGTATTGTTTGACATTATCTAATGGTTTGTCTTCAGGCTCCCTCTCTCGTATGACTTTGTATCCTTCTTCTAGAGGAGTTTTAGCTGGTTTAGCTCCTAGCTTTCCTGCCTCAGTCAATAGATCAAGAGTGTATTTTCTTTGGGATAAGAAGAGTCCTTCTTTAGACCTACAAACCTCAATCCCTAGAAAGTATTTTAGCTCTCCAAGATCCTTAATATCAAATACAGATTTCAAGAATGTTTTAGTATCTTGAACACTTACCTTGTCATTCCCAGAGATGATTATATCATCCACGTAAATGAGAATGACTACAATACCTTCTTGGCTTTGCAATGTGAAAAGTGTGTGATCTGCTTCTGACTTCTTGAAGCCTCTACTCTTGAGTGTTGTACTCAGCTTGTGGTACCATGCTTGAGGAGATTGCTTCAGTCCATAAATGGCTTTCTTGAGTCTTAGCACCTTTCCTGGTGCAATTGAGTCCTCCAAGCCTGGTGGTGGAGTCATATATACTTCATCCTCTAGTTCTCTTTGTAAGAATGCATTCTTGACATCCATCTGCCATAGATCCCATTCTAAGTTAGTAGCTAAGGATAAAATTATTCTTACCGTATGAAGTTTGGCCACCGGAGCAAATGTGTCAAGGTAGTCCTCTCCATAGGTTTGAGTGAATCCTCTAGCCACCAGCCTAGCCTTGTAATGCTCTATTTCTCCATCACTTCTATACTTGATAGTGAAGATCCATCTAGAGCTTACAGCCTTCTTTCCTTTTGGCAGTTCTGCTTCATACCAAGTGTTGTTGATTTCCATAGCCCTTTTTTCTTCTCCAACTGCATCTCTCCATACTTTGTGTTTCGTGGCTTCTTCATAGTTTGTTGGAATCTCAGCTTTATCCAGCTTGCCAATGTATACTTGATGTTCTAATGGGAAGTGAACTAGAGTGCAAACAGCTTGAATTGGATGCGCAACTGCCTTGTTGTTGTAATACACCCGGGTTTGCTTCCAATGTTCTGGGCCAAACCTTTGTCTTGTACTTCTCCTTAAGGGTACTTCTTGAGCTTGCTCTTCTTCTTGAATTTCCAGACCCGCTTCATTTTGATCATAAACCGCTTCATTTTGAACTGCTGATTCACTTTGATAATGAATTGCTGAGTCTTCTTGTGGTGCCAAGATTGGCTCCTCTTCTTCATTGCCTCCGTCATGATCAAGGGGAATAGCTTCTTCAACTGGATGTGATGTGCTTATGCTATTTTCTTGTTGATGCAGTCCAATACTTTCCAAGATCCTCCTTAAGTTTGTTGCTCGGTCTGATGGTGAGGATGATAGATTCTTCAATTCTTCCCAGTTCTTCTCACAATAGAATCCCTTGGTTTCCACAAACTTCACATCCCTTGAGACTAGAACCTTTCTTGAGTCTGGAACATAGCATTTGTAACCCTTTTGTGTTGTGGAGTACCCAATGAACATGCTCTTCATACTCTTAGCATCCAGCTTGTTGCGTTGTTCTCCTGGGACTAAAACAAAGCACACACAACCAAACACACGTAAGTGGTTAATGGAAGGTTTAGTGTTGTTTAATACCTCAAACAGAGAATGATCTTGTAGGATTTTTGTAGGTGTTCGGTTGATTAAGTAACATGCTAAAACCACAGCATCCCCCCAAAACTTCTTTGGAACATTTGTGTGGAACATCATAGACCGGGACACCTCCATCAAATGCCTATTCTTTCTTTCTGCAACTCCATTTTGTTGAGGAGTGTATGGACAGCTTGTTTGATGGATTATCCCATGTTTTACTAAGTGTTGTTTGAAAGCATGGCTTGTGTACTCTCCACCATTATCTGATCTAAAAATTTTAATCTTTGCATTATAATGGTTAGTCACATATGCTTGAAAATTCCTAAATGCTTCTAGTACTCGGTCCTTAGATGGAAGAAGTGTTAGCCAAGTATATTTTGATTTTTCATCTATGAAAGTGACAAAATATTTATGATGTTCTCTAGATTCACATGGTGAGGTCCAAACTGTAGATTTTAGAGGATATGAAGGTGATTTTAAGGGAGGAAGATTAGAAGATAGGAGTGATGAAGATGATGAATAGAAGTTTATAATTTCGTGTGTGTTTTTCTTCTTACAATACAACAAACATATATGGACGCTTTACATGAATTTTAGAGAGAAAAATATCTCACTAACACCTCTACACAAGTATAGGCGAGCCATGCTTCTCCCAACTGCTCCTACCTACTCCTCTTTGCAACTTGCTCCACTTGTGCTGAGAGAGAAAAAACTGGTCTATTTCTAACCAGTCTAGTTCCTTCTCTACTTCTTGTTTGGTCTTGTTTTAGTTGATCTTAACTACTCATTGGCACTTTATTTCATGTTCACACACCTTCACATCCATATTCTCAACACTCCCCCTCAAGATAGGCTGGTAGGGGTTCTTTAAGCCGATCTTGCCATGGATGTATTCACATATGCGTGAAGAAGTAGGCTTGGTAAATATATCCGCCATTTGTTCTCTACTCTTCACAAACTTGGGAACCACAACTCCCTCCTGAATTTTGTCTCGGATGAAATGACAATCCACCTCAATGTGTTTTGTCCTTTCATGAAACACCGGGTTTGAAGCTATGTGTATTGCCGCTTGGTTATCACAATACAATGTCATTGGTTTGTCTTTTTGAACTCCCAAGTCATGTAGAAGCGCCTTCAGCCATATCATTTCTTTTGTGGCTTCTCTCATTGCTCTATACTCAGCTTCAGCACTAGATAGAGAGATTACCTTTTGTTTTTTGCTTCTCCAGGTGACAAGATTCTCGCCTACGAATGTACAATAACCGGTCGTAGACTTCCTATCTTGTCTATCCCCAGCCCAATCCGCATCACAAAACGCTTCTACATCTGCTCTTCCATGACACTCTAGCCAAATACCTCTTCCTGGGTTCCCTTTTAGATATCTCAAGATCCTTTCAATCATTCCCCAATGGTGTGTTGTTGGTGCTTGCATGTGTTGACTTACTTTATTCACCGCAAAACAAATATCTGGCCTTGTTATGGTCAAATAGATTAGTTTACCAACTAACCTTTGGTACTGCTTGATGTCAGACCATATCTCCACGTTGCTCTCTTCTTGGTAACCTTCTTCAATAGGAGTCTTAGCCGGTTTACACCCAAGCTTCCCAGTTTCTTTTAGTAAGTCGATCACATACTTCCTTTGCGATATAAACATTCCCTTTTCCTCTCTGCTCATCTCAATTCCTAGGAAGTATTTGAGCTCTCCTAGGTCTTTTATATCAAACGTAGAGTTTAGATCCTCCTTAGTCCGTTTCATCTCCTCACAATCACTTCCCGTAACAATAATGTCATCCACTTAGATAAGCACCACAACTATCCCATTTTTGCTCCTTTTGGTAAAGAAAGAGTGATCCGCTTTAGATTTTACAAACCCTTTCTCCAACAGGCACCGGCTTAACCGTTGGTACCAAGTGTTGAGAATATGGATGAGAAGGCATACATGGGAAGTAGCAATGCGAGTTCACATAATAACAAAGGCAAGGAGCTGGAGTGCATAGCAAGTATCTGGGAACTTGGCGAATGCTCTAAGACTAAGGGAGAAGTGCCGTATGCAACAAGTAAGGAAAAGAGTGGAGCTGATGATTTAATGAGTGGCAAAACTAGACATTGGGATGTAACTAGAAGGAAAGATTCTTGGTTGAATTCTAAGCAGATCAAAGGGTTGAAAAACCAAGAAGAAGCACATGAGGAGCCATTGGGTAAAGGCAGGCTCCATGCTCCTCACCCAAAGAAGAAACACGCCCAGGCCTTGATCTTAGCATGTTTAACCATTTTAGAAAGCTAAAGGTGTTAGTCTTTTAACCATTGTAAATTCCTGTGTCTTGTTGTTTGAATTTTTTCTCTTACATATATGCAATGTAAACCGAGCTGAATTGATATAATAACAAGAAAAAATATTCCAGAAATCTCTCTCAGCCATCTTCAATCTCATTGAGTTCTTGATATTTTCTAATTCTAGTTTATTCTCCTTAAAATCAACATGGTATCAGAGCATGTTTAGAGATCCTTGAAAATCTTCTAAACTGTTTCTTTCTCATCTAAAACTTTCACTCTCAGATTTTTTTTCTTGTTCCCTTATTTCTCTCCATATTCTCAAGCTGGTTGTTGAAGATAAGAAAGAAAACCTATGGAGATGCAGAAACAAGTTGTACTGCCGGTTGTCTTCAAAGGGAGCAACTACTTGCTGTGGTCAAGGACTACAAGAACTGCTCTAAGAAGCAGAGGTCTATGGAGTTATGTGGAAACTCCAGAGGAGGTAGCTGGAGAAGGAGCAGCAGGTGATGGCGTTGTGAAGGGGCAGAAGTGGGAGCAAGAAGACCAACAAGTTCTTGCAGTGCTCCAGAGCTCTCTAGAGCCATCAATACTCGCTGCTTACTCCTACTGTGAGACAGCCAAGGAGCTGTGGGACACACTCAAAGGAGTGTATGGAGACATCTCAAACATTTCTAGGATTTTTGAGGTGAAGAAAGCGTTGAATGACCTTCAGCAAGATGGAAAGGCATTCAAGGATCTATTTGGGGTATTTAGAGGCTTATGGGCTGAGCTTGAGATGCTCAGGCCAGCAACAAATGACCCCAAGGAATTGAATGAGAGGAGGGAACAGGACCAGGTGTTTGGGCTACTACTCACGTTAAATGAGTCCTACAAGAGCCTCATTCAACACATCCTTCGCTTTGACAAGCTTCCAACGCTGAATGAAGTCTGTCAACAGATCCAAAAGGAGGAAGGGTCTAAGGGCTTGTTCAAAGCATCAAGCGAAATGGCACATGCTGCACATAGGAGCCAACTCTATGGAGAAAGAAGGAGTCTGGAATGTGAGCATTGCAAGATGAAAGGACATACTAAGGAAAAATGTTGGACCTTGCACCCACATTTAAAGCCAGCTAGGCTAAGGGGAAATGGCCAAGGAAGTAGTCAAGGACCAAGGAACTTTGCTGGAGTAGCAAACGTGGAAAATGACAACTTGGTGAGGAAAAGCGACCTGGAAGCTCTCATCAAGAGTATTGCTAAGCTAGCTGAGTCTGGTAAGGTTTTCTTTACCTCTAAAGCTAGGGAGAAGGTGATAATAGATTCTGGAGCAAGTCATAATATGATTTGTAATGCCAAGCTGTTAACAAATATTAAGCCTTGTGAAGGAAATGTTAAAGTTGCAAATGGAAAAGAGGTTCAAATAGAAGGAATTGGAGACCTAAAAGTGTTTAGGAAAAATACTAAGGCCTTATACATTCCGGAATTCACATCTAACTTACTCTCGGTATATAAAGCAACTAAGGATCTAGATTGCAAAGTTATTTTTGGATCTAATGATGTTGAGTTTCAGGATAATGAGACTAAGGAAGTAATCGGAGTAGGGAATGTGGAAGGTGGTTTGTATTTGCTGAATAAAGAAGATGGAGTGATGGAGTCGTTTGCGGTTAGTCTGGTTGGTTCAAGCCCTTTATGGCACTCACGCCTTGGTCATCCAAGTCACAAGGTGCTCAGCATGGTCCTGCCCAACCTCACCTTACCTAATAAGGAGTGTGAAGCATGTGTCTTAGGGAAGCATTGTAGGAAAGTGTTTCCGGAATCTACTACTGTGTATGAGAAGTGTTTTGAGTTGATACATTCTGATGTGTGGTCAGCCCCCTGTACTTCAAAAGATCAATATAAGTATTTCGTGTCTTTCATTGATCAAAGGTCAAAGTACACTTGGGTAACTCTAATGAGCTCTAAGGATCAAGTATTTGAATCATTTCAAAAATTCTACAATTATACACTGAATCAGTTTGGTACAAAGATCAAGATCCTTAGGAGTGATAATGGTGGAGAGTATATGAGTAATAGATTCAAGAAGTTGCTGGATGACAATGGGATAATTCACCAGACTTCTTGTGCATACACACCTCAGCAGAATGGAGTTTCCGAGAGAAAGAATAGACATTTGCTGGAGGTGGCTAGAAGTATGATGTTTGATAGAGGCGTGCCTAAGAGTTTTTGGGGAGATGCTGTGATGGCGGCATGCTATGTGATTAATCGTTTACCCACAGAAAGTCTGAGCCACAAGTCTCCATTTGAAATTTTGAATGGAGTAAAGCCAAGCATTGATCACCTAAGAGTTTTCGGGTGTAAATGCTATGTCTTTACCCCTGATGCACTAAGGAGTAAACTTGAGCCAAAAAGCATCAAATGTATTTTTGTGGGATACTCAAGCACTCAGAAGGGATACAAGTGTTTCCATCCAGAAACTAATAGGATATATGTGTCAAGAGAGGTGCGTTTTGATGAGAATTGTGGGTATTTTGAAGAAAAAAAATGGGAGGATTTGGATGACATTGTGAGCTCGGGCATAGACAGAGAGCAAGTGCTAAGAAGCATCTTGGCAGATGTCAATGGTTCGAATGGAGGTAATGATGAGCAAGGGATATCTCAGAATGAGCAAGGAGGTGAAGAGGAAGAAGAAGACAATGAGCAACTCTCATCGGATACAAGCTCACTACCAAGGGATTCCGAACTGGTTGAAGAATCAGAACTTGCAAGTGGTGAGGGGGAGTCTGAACATGAAGAAGTTGAGGTAACTCAAGAACCCCCTCTAAGAAGAAGCCAACGGATAAGGCATGGCCCGGAAAATTGGAAAAACACTAGGGTGTATTACAATGGATTAGCTACGGTTCAACAAGAGCATATAGGATCTGAGGTGAAGTCTACCGTAGGTGAGGGATGTTCTGGGCGTACGGCAGACTTTGATTCTGAACCTATAGGCGACAGCATCCCTCCCTTACCAAGTAGATCATGTACTTCAAAGAGAAGAAAATTAACCGTAAGTGACATAAAATATCCTATTGAAGCATATAGTTCAGTGTCCTATTTAGGTGCTGAGCAGCAAGCTTACCTCACCAAGATTGATGAACATCAAGTCCCAGCATCATATGAGGAAGCATGTAGAGACGAGAGATGGATTAAAGCCATGGAAGAAGAGATCAGCTCTATGGTGAGAAACAATACATGGAATTTGACTGAGCTGCCAAGAGGGAAGAAGTTAGTGGGATGTAGATGGGTTTATACTATCAAGTATAAAAGCAATGGTGAAGTCGAGAGATACAAAGCAAGACTAGTGGCAAAGGGATACACACAAGTCTATGGAGAAGATTATACAGAAACTTTTGCTCCGGTGGCAAAATTGCATTCGGTAAGGGTTCTCCTATCCATTGCGGTTAACTTGTCATGGGAGTTATGGCAAATGGATGTAAAAAATGCCTTTTTACAAGGAGACCTAGAAGAGGAAGTCTTTATGGCTCTTCCACAAGGATATGGTACAGGTACAAATCAGGTCTGTGAATTGAAGAAAGCTATTTATGGTTTGAAACAATCCCCGAGGGCCTGGTACCAAAGACTGAGCAGATGCTTGCTGGAGAAGGAATTTGTGAAGTCGGAAGCTGATCATACTCTATTCACCAAGAGGAGTAAAGAGGGGCTAGTGGCTGTTCTTATCTATGTAGATGATATCATCATCACCGGAAGTGATGTTGAAGGAGTTAAAAGGACCAAGGTAATTCTGAGCTCCACGTTTGATATAAAAGATTTGGGAGAGCTGAGGTATTTCTTGGGCATTGAGATGATCAGAGAGCCAAATGGGATGTTTATATCACAAAGGAAGTATGTGATTGACTTACTAAAGGAAACCGGCAAGTTAGGGTCGAAGCCAGCAAAAACGCCCATTGAAGAAGGCTATCAAGATGTGAGTAAGGAGGAAATGTGGCCTGATGTCAAGCAATATCAAAGGTTAGTTGGAAAACTAATCTACTTAACTATAACTCGGCCGGATATATGCTTTGCCGTGAATAGGGTGAGCCAGCACATGCAAGCTCCAAAAGCACACCATTGGAGCATGGTGGAGAGAATACTTAGGTATCTCAAGGGGAACCCTGGAAAGGGAATATGGTTGAGTCGCAATGAAAATACTGAATTGGAAGCCTATTGTGATTCAGACTATGCTGGAGACAAACAAGATAGAAAATCTACAACTGGGTATTGCACATTTGTAGGAGGAAATCTTGTCACTTGGAGGAGTAAAAAACAGAAGGTAATTGCATTGTCAAGTGCTGAAGCTGAGTATAGAGCAATGAAGGAAGTCACAAAGGAGATGATATGGCTGAAGGCTCTTCTCAAGGATTTGGGTATTCAAGAAACCAAACCAATGACCCTTTATTGCGATAACCAAGCCGCAATACACATAGCTTCAAATCCAGTGTTTCATGAGAGAACGAAACACATTGAAGTGGATTGTCACTTCATCCGGGGCAAGATTCAAGATGGGCTAATAATCCCTAAGTTTGTGAAGAGTGGAGACCAGGTGGCAGACATCTTCACAAAGGCTACTTCCCTAAATATATGTGAGTACATCCATGACAAGATAGGCTTAAAGGATCCCTACCAGCCTATCTTGAGGGGTAGTTTTGAGAATATGGATGAGAAGGCATACATGGGAAGTAGCAATGCGAGTTCACATAATAACAAAGGCTAGGAGCTGGAGTGCATAGCAAGTATCTGGGAACTTGGCGAATGCTCTAAGACTAAGGGAGAAGTGCCGTATGCAACAAGTAAGGAAAAGAGTGGAGCTGATGATTTAATGAGTGGCAAAACTAGACATTGGGATGTAACTAGAAGGAAGGATTCTTGGTTGAATTCTAAGCAGATCAAAGGGTTAAAAAACCAAGAAGAAGCACATGAGGAGCCATTGGGTAAAGGCAGGCTCCATGCTCCTCACCCAAAGAAGAAACACGCCCAGGCCTTGATCTTAGCATGTTTAACCATTTTAGGAAGCTAAAGGTGTTAGTCTTTTAACCATTGTAAATTCCTGTGTCTTGTTGTTTGAATTTTTTCTCTTACATATATGCAATGTAAACCGAGCTGAATTGATATAATAACAAGAAAAAATATTCCAGAAATCTCTCTCAGCCATCTTCAATCTCATTGAGTTCTTGATATTTTCTAATTCTAGTTTATTCTCCTTAAAATCAACACCAAGCTCTAGGAGATTGTTTCAAGCCGTATATAGCCTTCTTTAATCTACACACTTGATCTGAACTTGCTCCATAACCTTGTGGAAGTTCCATAAACACTTCTTCTTCTAAATCCCCTTGTAAGAAAGCGTTTCTCACATCCATTTGCCACAAATTCCATGACAGATTAATGGCAATGGATAGTAGAACCCTCACCGAGTGCAACTTCGCTACTGGAGCAAAAGTTTTAGTATAATCTTCTCCATATACTTGTGTATATCCTTTTGCCACTAGTCTAGCTTTATACCTCTCAATTTCACCATTGCTCTTGTATTTGATAGTATACACCCATCTACATCCCACAAGTTTCTTCCCGCTGGGCAATTTTGTCAAGTCCCAAGTATTATTTCTCAACATAGATGCAATCTCTTCCCTCATGGCATCAACCCATAACGTGTCCATGCTTGCTTCCTCATAAGAATTAGGTACTTTTCTATCAATAGTGCTCAGAAATGCATGATGATCAGATGGAGTATTAGAAACCGAGTAGTATTCTTCAATAGGATATCTTATGGCTATCTTCTCTTCTTGTGCGGTGTTATGCTTAAGGGACAAGAAGGAGACGCTGTCGCCTATAGGATCAGGATCTAAGCCTGCCGTACGCCCAGTACATCCCTCTCTTGTCCCAAGCACAACATCAGTTCCCATGTGATCTTGATAAGCCATAGTCATCCCATTGTAATACACTCTAGTATTTTTCCAATTTTCAGGTCCGTGTCTTATCCTTTGGCTTCTTCTTAATTGAGGAGCTTGCACTTCTTCCACTTCTTCAGATTCTATCTCCCCCTCACCTCTTGTACTCTCCTCTTCTTCTACCAGTTCTGAGTCTAATGGTAAAGTATCCGAACTATCGGAAGCTGTTCACTTTCTTCTACTTCTTCTTCACCCCTCTGCTCATTATCATCACTCTCCCGGCCATCTATGCTTTCCCAAATGCTTCTTAGAACTTGATCTCTATCTGCATTTCAGTCCATAATCTCATCTAAGTCTTCCCATTTCTTTTTTTCGAAGTAACCATACTCTTCCTCAAATTGCACCTCCCTTGACACATACATTCTATTAGTCTCCGGGTTAAGACATTTGTATCCTTTTTGAGTACTTGAGTATCCCACAAACACACACTTAATACTCTTTGGCTCTAACTTATTTCTTTGTGCCTCTGGAACAAGGACATAGCATCTACACCCAAAGACTCTCAAGTGACTGATACTCGGCTTCACACCATTCAAAACTTCAAATGGTGACTTGTAACTCAAGCTTTCAGTGGGTATGCGGTTGATTAAGTAAGCTGTCGCCATCACTGCATCTCCCCACAGATTCTTAGGAACTCCCATATCAAACATCATGCTCCTAGCCACTTCTAACAAATGTCTATTCTTCCTCTCTGCTATCCCATTTTGTTGAGGTGTATAGGCACAAGTTGTTTGATGTACTATCCCTTTCTCATTCACAAACTCCCTAAACTGTATGCTCATGTATTCTCCGCCATTATCACTTCTTAGTATCTTAATCTTGGTATCATACTGATTGAGCACATAGTTATAGAAGTTCTGAAATGATTCAAGCACTTGATCCTTAGAGCGCATCAATGTTACCCATGTATACTTTGATTTTTGATCGATGAAGGAAACAAAGTACTTATATTGATCTCTTGAAGTACACGGAGCAGACCATACATCCGAGTGTATTAACTCAAAAGACTTCTTATACATAGTAGTAGATTCTGGAAACACTTTCCTACAATGCTTCCCTAAAATACATGCTTCACACGCCTCCTTGGGTACTGAATGGTTGGGCAAGACCATGCTGAGCACCTTGTGACTTGGGTGACCAAGGCGAGAATGCCATAAAGGGCTTGATCCAACCGAACTGACCGCAAGCGCTTTCAACTCTTTATCCTTTTTATTCAATATGTACAGACCATCTTTCACACCCCCTGATCCGATCGCATCTTTGGTTTCATTATCCTGAAACTCAACACCATTAACTCCAAAAACAACTTTACAATTCAAGTCCTTAGTTGCCTTATGAACCGATAGCAAATTCGAAGTAAATTCTGGGATATATAGGGCTTTAGTTCTCTTCCCAAACACCTCTAAGTCCCCAACCCCCTCTATTGGAACTTCTTTCCCGTTTGCTATCCTAACTGTTGATTTTAAGGAGAATAAACTAGAATTAGAAAATATCAAGAACTCAATGAGATTGAAGATGGCTGAGAGAGATTTCTGGAATATTTTTTCTTGTTATTCTATCAATTCAGCTCGGTTTACATTGCATATATGTAAGAGAAAAAATTCAAACAACAAGACACAGGAATTTACAATGGTTAAAAGACTAACACCTTTAACTTCCTAAAATGGTTAAACATGCTAAGATCAAGGCCTGGGCGTGTTTCTTCTTTGGGTGAGGAGCATGGAGCTTGCCTTTACCCAATGGCTCCTCATGTGCTTCTTCTTGGTTTTTCAACCCTTTGATCTGCTTAGAATTCAACCAAGAATCCTTCCTTCTAGTTACATCCCAATGTCTAGTTTTGCCACTCATTAAATCATCAGCTCCACTCTTTTCCTTACTTGTTGCATACGGCACTTCTCCCTTAGTCTTAGAGCATTCGCCAAGTTCCCAGATACTTGCTATGCACTCCAGCTCCTTGCGTTTGTTATTATGTGAACTCGCATTGCTACTTCCCATGTATGCCTTCTCATCCATATTCTCAACACTCCCCCTCAAGATAGGCTGGTAGGGGTCCTTTAAGCCTATCTTGTCATGGATATACTCACATATATTTAGGGAAGTAGCCTTTGTGAAGATGTCTGCCACCTGGTCTCCACTCTTCATAAACTTAGGGATTATTAGCCCATCTTGAATCTTGCCCCGGATGAAGTGACAATCCACTTCAATGTGTTTCGTTCTCTCATGAAACACTGGATTTGAAGCTATGTGTATTGCGGCTTGGTTATCGCAATAAAGGGTCATTGGTTTGGTTTCTTGAATACCCAAATCCTTGAGAAGAGCCTTCAGCCATATCATCTCCTTTGTGACTTCCTTCATTGCTCTATACTCAGCTTCAGCACTTGACAATGCAATTACCTTCTGTTTTTTACTCCTCCAAGTGACAAGATTTCCTCCTACAAATGTGCAATACCCAGTTGTAGATTTTCTATCTTGTTTGTCTCCAGCATAGTCTGAATCACAATAGGCTTCCAATTCAGTATTTTCATTGCGACTCAACCATATTCCCTTTCCAGGGTTCCCCTTGAGATACCTAAGTATTCTCTCCACCATGCTCCAATGGTGTGCTTTTGGAGCTTGCATGTGCTGGCTCACCCTATTCACGGCAAAGCATATATCCGGCCGAGTTATAGTTAAGTAGATTAGTTTTCCAACTAACCTTTGATATTGCCTGACATCAGGCCACATTTCCTCCTTACTCACATCTTGATAGCCTTCTTCAATGGGCGTTTTTGCTGGCTTCGACCCTAACTTGCCGGTTTCCTTTAGTAAGTCAATCACATACTTCCTTTGTGATATAAACATCCCATTTGGCTCTCTGATCATCTCAATGCCCAAGAAATACCTCAGCTCTCCCAAATCTTTTATATCAAACGTGGAGCTCAGAATTACCTTGGTCCTTTTAACTCCTTCAACATCACTTCCGGTGATGATGATATCATCTACATAGATAAGAACAGCCACTAGCCCCTCTTTACTCCTCTTGGTGAATAGAGTATGATCAGCTTCCGACTTCACAAATTCCTTCTCCAGCAAGCATCTGCTCAGTCTTTGGTACCAGGCCCTCGGGGATTGTTTCAAACCATAAATAGCTTTCTTCAATTCACAGACCTGATTTGTACCTGTACCATATCCTTGTGGAAGAGCCATAAAGACTTCCTCTTCTAGGTCTCCTTGTAAAAAGGCATTTTTTACATCCATTTGCCATAACTCCCATGACAAGTTAACCGCAATGGATAGGAGAACCCTTACCGAATGCAATTTTGCCACCGGAGCAAAAGTTTCTGTATAATCTTCTCCATAGACTTGTGTGTATCCCTTTGCCACTAGTCTCGCTTTGTATCTCTCGACTTCACCATTGCTTTTATACTTGATAGTATAAACCCATCTACATCCCACTAGCTTCTTCCCTCTTGGCAGCTCAGTCAAATTCCATGTATTGTTTCTCACCATAGAGCTGATCTCTTCTTCCATGGCTTTAACCCATCTCTCGTCTCTACATGCTTCCTCATATGATGCTGGGACTTGATGTTCATCAATCTTGGTGAGGTAAGCTTGCTGCTCAGCACCTAAATAGGACACTGAACTATATGCTTCAATAGGATATTTTATGTCACTTACGGTTAATTTTCTTCTCTTTGAAGTACATGATCTACTTGGTAAGGGAGGGATGCTGTCGCCTATAGGTTCAGAATCAAAGTCTGCCGTACGCCCAGAACATCCCTCACCTACGGTAGACTTCACCTCAGATCCTATATGCTCTTGTTGAACCGTAGCTAATCCATTGTAATACACCCTAATGTTTTTCCAATTTTCCGGGCCATGGCTTATCCGTTGGCTTCTTCTTAGAGGGGGTTCTTGAGTTACCTCAACTTCTTCATGTTCAGACTGTTAGATTTTAGAGATTATAAATGATAGATTTTGAGATAAATTAGAAGGAAAACCATAGTAGAACATTAGAGAAGAATTTCTTATTGATCTTTGTGAATTACATAGCATATTTATAGGAGAATTACAAGGGAACCTAGGTTTAACTTTAATTTGAACCAGCCAATAGGAGAGTAGTCTTGGGAGCGCCCTTGACCATGCCAGCCTGTTCCAGCCTGGTTCCAGCCCCTTCCTTGACCAAATGGATAAGAAAGAAGACCAAGGACAAGCCCCAATGCACCTGGACGCTCTAGTGACTTGGTGCATGATCCGAACATTGCCCAGCTTCTAGAAGACTCTAGAAGACTCTCCAAGACTCTCCAAGACTTCCTTAAATGTTCCGGAGGCTCCCTTAGGTCGTACGGTCTTGTACGGTCTTGTACGGCCTTGTACGGATCCGTACGGACTTGTACGGATCCGTACGGACTTGTACGGACACCCAAATCCAACCATCTTCCCTAAGCTCCCTTGATGATATGCTTGATTAATACTCCCCCTCAAACTTAGCCGGAGTGTCGGAATGAAGGCTAAGTTTGGGAACCGGGACTACCACCTCATTAAAAACCTTACCAAGGAAAACCCAGTGGGACAAAACATTGGGAAGGGAAAAAGAGTGTGGTCTTCCCGGAACAGGCAAGTATTATCAAGGATGAGTAAGGTCTACTAACCCAAGTTTGCTATGGATGTGGTTGCAAACTTTGAGGCTAGCAGCCTTGATGAAGATGTCAGCCAGCTGGTCTTCACTCTTGGTGTAGCATGGAAGTATCACTCCTTCTATGATCTTCTCTCTAACCTTGTGGCAGTCGATCTCAATGTGCTTAGTCCTCTCGTGAAATACTGGATTCGTTGCTATATGAATGGCTGCCTGATTGTCACAATGCATCGTGATAGGACTTGAAGTTTCTATGCCGAGATCTTTGAGAAGTGCTTTCAACCAAACTAATTCATTTGTCAGCTTCCTCATTGCTCTATATTCTGACTCTGCACTCGAGCATGACACAACCTTCTGCTTCTTAGACTTCCAAGTCACTAGATTGCCTCCAATGAAAGTACAGTAGCCAGTTGTGGACTTTCTATCCATAGTGTCTCCAGCATAGTCTGCATCGCAATATCCAACTATCTCAGTGTTGCCATTCTTCCCCATCCAGATTCCTTGGCCTGGTGATCCTTTGATGTATCTCAAAATTCTTTCCACCATGTTCCAATGATGCACGGTTGGTTCTTTCATATGTTGGCTAACCTGATTCACAGCAAAACATAAGTCAGGCCGTGTAATAGTCAAGTAGATGAGCTTACCAACTAGGCGCCGATATTGTGCTGGGTCTTCAAATGGCTTGTCAAGCGGATCATCTTCTTTCTCCCCCTTTCTCTTGACCTTGTAGCCATCTTCAAGTGGAGTCTTAGCTGGTTTGGATCCTAGCTTTCCTGTCTCCTGCAATAAATCAAGAGAATATTTCCTTTGTGATAGAAATAGGCCTTCCGTGGATCGGCATATCTCTATCCCTAGGAAATACTTGAGTTCTCCCAAGTCCTTGATATCAAAAACAGACTTAAGGAAGGATTTGGTTTCTTGAACCCCAACTTGATCACTACCTGAGATGATCAAGTCATCCACATAAACCAATACCACAATAAGCCCACGGGAGTTCTGGTGAGTGAACAAGGTATGGTCGGCTTCTGACCAGCTAAATCCTCGAGCAACAAGAGTGAAGCTCAGTTTATGATACCAGGCCCTCGGTGATTGCTTTAATCCATAAATTGCCTTTCTTAACCTTAAGACTTTTCCGGGGCTGATTGTGTGCTCTAATCCGGGTGGTGGAGTCATGTACACTTCTTCTTCCAATTATCCTTGAAGAAAGGCGTTCTTCACGTCCATTTGCCATAGATCCCATGATAGATTTGTGGCTAAGGACAAGATAACCCTAACTGTGTGAAGCTTTGCCACGGGCGCAAAGGTATCGGTATAATCAGCTCCATATGTCTGGGTGAAACCTCTGGCTACCAATCTGGCTTTGTACCGCTCAATCTCCCCATTAGATTGATATTTTATTGTAAATACCCACTTGGAACTTACTGCCTTCTTTCCCTTTGGAAGCTCCGTTTCATCCCAAGTATGATTCTTATCCATTGCTCCTATCTCAGCATCCACCGCAGCTAACCATTCTTTATGTTCTTTTGCTTCTTCATAGGAGCTCGGAATTTGGTGTTGATCAATCTTCCCAAGGAATGCTTGGTGTTCTGATGGCAAGAGGGCAAGAGAACAGACCGCTTGGAGAGGATGAGCCACGGCTTGGCTGTTGTAATAGACCCTTGTTTGTTTCCAATGATCTGGTCCATACTTCTAAGCTGAGGAGCACTAATTTCTTCACTCTCATGGTCTTGACTAACCATTGGCTCCATTCCTCCAGTGACTTCTTCTTCATGATGAGCTTGTTCTTGATTACCATTATCTAAGTTGTTTGCTTCCTCTTCATTGTTATTTTCGGAATTTGGTCCTCCTTGCGGTTCCTGCTCCGGTTGCTCTTGATGAGAGTCCCTTGGAGCAGGATTTCCCAGATGATTGAGTATGAACTCTAAGCTGCCGGCTCTATCTGAAGGAGAGCGGGCTAGGTCTTTAACATTATCCCAATTCTGCTTCTTGTCAAAGTATCCTTGGTTTTCTATGAACTTCACGTCTCTTGAAACCAGGGTACACTTCCGGATGGGGTCATAACACTTATACCCCTTTTGAGTAGTAGAATAGCCTATGAATACACATCTTGTGCTTTTGGCTTCTAGTTTGTCCCTCTGAGTACCTGGGACAAATACAAAACACAAACATCCAAGAACCCGTAAGTGATTGATAAAGGGTTTATTGTAATTTAAAACTTCAAAGGGAGAGACGTCCTTTAGGACTCTTGTTGGAATTCGGTTGATAAGATAGCAGGCCGTCATGACTGCATCTCCCCAGAAGTTTCTTGGCAGGTTGGAATGGAACATCATGGCTCTAGCTACTTCCATGAGATGCCTATTCTTTCTTTCAGCTACACCATTTTGTTGAGGTGTGTATGGGCAGCTTGTTTGGTGGATTATTCCATGCTTAGCTAAGTGTTCTTTGAATTTGTGGCTTGTATATTCCCCTCCATTATCCGTTCGAAGTACCTTAACATTTGTTTTGAATTGATTAGTAATGTAGTTCTGAAAATTAATGAAAGCGTCAAATACTCTATCTTTAGATGGCATTAAGGTGATCCAAGTGTATTTCGACTTTTCATCAATAAATGTCACAAAGTACTTATTATTATCTCTTGATAAACATGGGGAAGTCCATGTTGAATTTGCGGAATAGAAGATTAGAGAGTTTGAGAGTGCTTGAAAGAGAAACAATAGAATGAGAGATAAAGCGAAGTTTCCATTAGAATTAAGTGAGTGTTACAAAGGGTGTACAACATGTATATATAGAGGAGAGCCACGAAATTAGGAGGTGAAGAAGGGTTTCACAACATTCAATTTCCCTCCAATCTCTTATTTGAAATTCAAACACATCTCCTTCCTTTTCACACTTCCCGAGACACCCACTTGTGCACCCAAAGTCTTCACCCTTCTAGAAGACTTCTTAATGGGCTTGCATATGTTGAATAAGGCCTCTTCTCTTCTTTGGGTCTTAATCTAATGTATTCTCTCATTATTCAACACTCCCCCTTAAGCTTAACCGTAGAGAAACCAAAGGTTAAGCTTGGAACCATGATGACCCACCTCATTAAAAACCTTAGTATTGAAAACCTCATGGGACAAAACCATACTAAGGGAAAAAGAGTGTGGACTCCATGGCTAAGGAAATCACGGCCGAGACATATCTATGAGTCCAAGCTTTGAATGGATGAACTCACACACTTTTAAACTCGCTGCCTTGGTAAAAATGTCTGCCAATTGTTCTGAACTCCTTGTAAAGCATGAAAGAATAACCCTTTTCTCCACCATCTCTCGCACCTTGTGACAATCCACTTCAATATGCTTTGTCTTCTCATGGAACACTGAGTTGGACGCAATGTGAATAGCAGCTTGGTTGTCACAATGCATTGTGATTGGATCTGCCGATTCAATGCCCAAATCCTTGAGAAGAGCTTTCAGCCATGTTAGCTCATTTGTGAGCTTCCTCATTGCTCTATACTCAGCTTCAGCACTTGAACATGACACAACCTTTTGTTTCTTGCTCTTCCAAGTGACCAGGTTACCTCCAATGAATGTGCAATACCCAGTGGTGGATCTTCTATCCGTTTTGTCTCCAGCCCAGTCAGCATCACAATAACCCACAATTTCTGTGCTTTTGTTGCAACCCATCCAAATGCCTTGACCTTGAGCTCCTTTGAGATATTTGAGGATCCGATCCACCATGTTCCAATGATGCACTTTTGGAGCTTGCATATGTTGGCTCACCTGGTTCACAGCAAAACACAAATCAGGACGAGTTATGGTAAGATAAATCAACTTACCAACCATTCTCCGATATTGCTTGACATCTTCAAAAGGTTTATCTTCAAGCTCCCCCTCTCGTATGACTTTGTATCCTTCTTCTAAGGGAGTCTTTGTTGGTTTGGCTCCTAGCTTTCCTGCCCCAGCCAATAGATCAAGAGTGTACTTCCTTTGGGATAAGAAGAGTCCTTCATTGGACCTATAGACTTCAATCCCTAGAAAATATTTCAACTCTCCAAGATCTTTAATATCAAATACAGATTTTAAATATGCTTTTGTATCTTTAATACCTACCTTGTCATTCCCAGAGATGATAATATCATCCACATAAATGAGAATGACTACAATACCTTCTTGGCTTTGCAAGGTGAAAAGTGTATGATCTGCCTCGGACTTCTTGAAGCCTTTACTCTTGAGTGTTGTACTCAACTTGTGGTACCATGCTCGAGGAGATTGCTTCAGTCCATAGATTGCTTTCTTGAGTCTCAACACCTTTCCTGGTGCAATTGAGTCCTCCAAGCCTGGTGGTGGAGTCATGTAGACTTCATCCTCTAGTTCCCCTTGCAAGAATGCATTCTTGACGTCCATCTGCCAAAGATCCCATTTCAAGTTAGTAGCTAAGGATAAAATAACTCTTACCGTATGAAGTTTTGCCACAGGTGCAAATGTGTCAAGGTAGTCCTCTCCATAGGTTTGAGTGAATCCTCTAGCCACCAGCCTAGCCTTGTAACGCTCTATTTCTCCATCACTTCTATACTTGATAGTGAAGATCCATCTAGAGCTTACGGCCTTCTTCCCTTTTGGCAGTTCAGCTTCATCCCAAGTGTGGTTAATTTCCATAGCTTTCTTTTCTTCACCAACAGCATCTCTCCATACTTTAAGCTCCTTGGCTTCTTCATAGGTTGTTGGAATCTCAGCTTCATCCAACTTGCCCATGTAGGCTTGATGTTCCAATGGGAAATGAGCTAGAGTGCAAACAGCTTGAATGGGATGAGCAACTGCCTTGTTGTTGTAGTACACTCGGGTTTGCTTCCAATGTTCTGGTCCAAACCTTTGTCTTGTTCTTCTCCTTAAACCCCCTTCTTGATATTGAACTTGAGGTTCTGGCCCTTCAAAGTCAGAATCTGAGGTTTGAGCTTCTTCTTGACTTTCCGGACTCTCTTCACTTTGATCATGAACCTCTTCATTACGAACTTCTGATTCATTTTGATCATGAATTGTTGAGTCTTGTTGAGCCACTACTGAATCCTCTTGTTTATTGCCTCCCTCAGGATCAAAGGGTATAGTTTCTTCATTTGATTGAGATGTGCTTATACTAGCTTCTGGCTGATGTAATCCAAGGTTTTCCAAGATTTTTCTCAAATTGCTAGCTCGATCTGATGATGAGGATGATAGATTCTCCAATTCTTTCCAGTTCTTCTCATCATAGAACCCTTTCGTTTCAACAAACTTCACGTCCCTTGAGACTAGAATCCTCCTTGTTTCCGGAACAAAGCATTTATAACCTTTTTGTGTTGTGGAGTATCCAATGAACATGCTCTTCACACTTTTAGCTTCCAACTTGTTTCTTTGTTCTCCTGGGATTAATACAAAACAAACACACCCAAACACACGTAAGTGGTTAATGGCAGGTTTAGAGTTGTTTAATACCTCAAATGGAGAGTAATCATCCAAAATTTTTGTTGGCATTCGGTTGATCAAATAACATGCTGAAAGCACAGCATGTCCCCAAAATCTCTTGGGAACACTTGTGTGGAACATCATAGACCGAGCTACTTCCATTAAGTGCCTATTCTTTCTTTCAGCAACTCCATTTTGCTGAGGAGTGTATGGGCAGCTGGTTTGATGGACTATCCCATGGTGTGCTAAGTGTTGTTTGAAGGCATGGCTTGTGTACTCTCCACCATTATCTGATCTAAAAATTTTAATCTTGGCATTATAATGGTTAGTCACATATGCTTGAAAATTTCTAAACACTTCTAGAACTCTATCTTTGGATGGAAGAAGTGTTAGCCATGTATATTTTGTTTTTTCATCTATGAAGGTGACAAAGTATTTATGATGTTCTCTAGATTCACATGGTGATGTCCAAACATCAGAATGAACTAAATCAAAACACTTTTCATAGATAGTTGGAGATTTGGAAAACACAGATTTACAATGTTTGCCAAGTATACAAGCTTCACATTCATCATTTTTGAAAGAAATCCTAGGCAACAATAGTTCTAATGCTCTAGAGTGCGGATGACCTAGCCTTGCATGCCAAATTGAACTACTAACATTAGAAACATTCAGACTAAAACTACAAAATAAATTGGAGTCCGGCTTGTTATTTTCAAGAACATACAGCTCCTCCTTTGCTACTCCTTTTCCGAGTAGATTCATGGTCTCAATATCCTGAAAGTGTACATCATTAGGACCAAATATAGCATAACAATTCAAATCAGATGTAACTTTCTTTACGGATAACAAATTTGAAGTAAACTTAGGCATGTAGAAAGCGTTTGAATCTTTTCCAAATAACCTAAGATTTCCTACTCCATCAATTGGAATACTATCTCCATTTGCTATAATGACATTACCTACAGCCGGTTTTATGTTATTCATTAGATGTGCATCACTTATCATATGATGTGATGCACCAGAATCTACAATCAAAGGCTTTGAAATGTTTTGAGCATGAAGAGAGTTTCCAGAAACCATACCAGACCTACCAGCCTCTTTCAAGGCTTTGATGAGAGCTTCCAAATCTGATTTCCTCACAAATTCAAATTCTTGTTGATATGGCACCAAAGATCTCATTTCTCCTTCTTCAGCCCTCTTGGATGTCCCAGCCTGATTCCCAGCCACTTCTTGGGAGACATTAGCTCTTGGTTCCTTCCACCAGCTTGGTTTTAGATGAGGATGGAGCTTCCAGCATTTTTCCTTTGTGTGCCCCTCTTTCTTGCAATGCTCACAAATTGCATTTGATCCCACTTTCTTGTTCTGGTTTGATCCCAATGGTTTGTAAAATCCTTTGTTGGCGTCTCCCAGCTCTACTTTGTTAGCCATAACCAGCTCGCTCTTTCCCCCAAATAGACCATGAGATCCTTGCTCCTTTTGTATTTTGGAGCACACTTCATCTAGGCTGGGGAGATTGTCTGCCCTAAGGAGGTGCTTAATGAGATCCTTGTAAGTTGGATTTAAGGTCAATAGCAGACCAAAGACCTTGTCTTGTTCGCGCCTCTCATTTAACACCAAAGGATCAATCGTGCTTGGCCTTAACATTTCTAGTTCAGCCCACAATGATCTGAATTTGCCAAAGTGCTTTGTAAACTCCAAATCTTCTTGGCTTAGATCATTGATAGCCTTCTTGACTTCATAGATTCTGCTCAAGTTTGAAGTATTCCCATACACGGTTTGAAGAGTATCCCACAATTCCTTTGCATTTTCACAGTAGGAGTAGGCTTCAAGGATGGATGCTTCAAGAGAGTTCTGGATGATTCCGAGCACCATTTGGTCCTCTTGGAACCACTTATCTTCATAATTACCGATGGCTTCTTCTCCATCTTTTGGATCTTGGCCTTTCAAGACATGGCTCCAAAGCCCACGACCACATAGGGCTGTTCTTATCATTCTTGACCACAGCAAATAGTTGACACCCTTCAAGATGACTGGAATAACAATTGGTTTAGAATTTTCCATGGTGTTTCAAGATTTATTCACCGGATAATTCTATTAACCAGAGGATTAAGAGATTTTCTCAAGAAAATATTAGAGAAGCTTCAAGAAATACACTTTTCCAGCCTTTTCACAACTCAAGAGTCAATGACTTTGAGGACTAAGTCTCAGAGTGAAAAAGGATTGACAAAGAGTATTCCCAGAATTTTAGAGTGAAAAAGAAAATTTTAGAGAACCTTCAAGAAATACACTTTTTCAGCCTTTTCACAACTCAAGAGTCAATGACTTTGAGGACTAAGTCTCATAGTGAAAAAGGATTGACAAAGAGTATTCCCAGAATTTTAAAGGAAGAGATTTGAAAATGGGATAACAAGAGCTTGATTTAGTTAAGAACCTTGCTCTGATACCATGTTGAATTTGCGGAATAGAAGATTAGAGAGTTTGAGAGTGCTTGAAAGAGAAACAATAGAATGAGAGATAAAGAGAAGTTTCCATTAGAATTAAGTGAGTGTTACAAAGGGTGTACAACATGTATATATAGAGGAGAGCCACGAAATTAGGAGGTGAAGAAGGGTTTCACAACATTCAATTTCCCTCCAATCTCTTATTTGAAATTCAAACACATCTCTTTCCTTTTCACACTTCCCGAGACACCCACTTGTGCACCCAAAGTCTTCCTATTCTTGCCTTTGTAGCCATGACTTTGTTGGTAATTGCCTTTATTAGCCGTTGGGAGTTCTTGTTTTCTACTAAAGAGACCAAAGGACCCTTGTTCCTTTTGAATTTGTGCACAAACTTCATCGAGGCTAGGGAGCTTCTCTGATCTCAAGATGTGTTTTATGAGGTCATTAAATGCCGGATTGAGAGTGAGAAGTAAACCAAAGACCTTATCTTGTTCTCTCCTTTCTTCAATGATTGAAAAATCCTTAGTGCTTGGACGTAACATCTCTAATTCAACCCAAAGAGATCTAAATTTCCCAAAGTGTTGAGTAAATTCTAGAACCTCTTGGTTGAGATTGTTGATTGCCCTTTTCACTTCAAAGACCCGGGTCAAGTTGGAGACGTTCCCGTAAACATTCTTTAATGTATCCTAAAGCTCCTTTGCCGTGTCACAATAGGAGTATGCCTCTAGGATTGATGTGTCTAGTGAGTTTTGAAGGAGACCCAACACCGTTTGGTCCTCTTAAAACCATTTAATTTCCTCCTCGGTCTTGGTCTCATTTTCTTCATCTTGTGTGTCTTCTTTTGGGTTTTGTGTGATCTCAATGTGTCTCCACAAACCTCTTCCACACAAAGCAGTCTTTGTTGTTCTTGCCCACAGCAAGTAATTGATCCCTTTGAGTGTAACCGGAATAATCATGGTTTTTAGATTTTCCATGATCTTCTTGGTATTTAATCACAAAGCTAGCAACTTTCTCAACTCAGCACCAATGGATTTGAGGAATTTCTCTCAGAGAGAAATGAAGCTAGCAACGTGAAAGGAAGAAAAAGAAGTGAAAATCACAAAGCTAGCAACTTTCTCAACTCAGCACCAATGGATTTGAGGAATTTCTCTCAGAGAGAAATGAAGCTAGCAGCGTGAGAAAGGAGAAAATAAAGAATAAAAGCTTGGAGAATGACTAGAAATGACAAGAACTGATGGAGAACTGATGGAGAAATGATGGAGAATGATGGAGAAATGATGGAGAATAATAGAGAATAATTAAGAATAAAGCGGAATAGATAGGAGCAAGATCAATGCTCTGATACTATGTTAGATTTTAGAGATTATAAATGAGAGATTTTGAGATAAATTAGAAGGAAAACCATAGTAGAACATTAGAGAAGAATTTCTTATTGATCTTTGTGAATTACATAGCATATTTATAGGAGAATTACAAGGGAACCTAGGTTTAGCTTTAATTTGAACCAGCCAATAGGAGAGTAGTCTTGGGAGCGCCCTTGACCTTGCCAGCCTGTTCCAGCCTGGTTCCAGCCCCTTCCTTGACCAAATGGATAAGAAGGAAGACCAAGGACAAGCCCCAATGCACCTGGACGCTCTAGTGACTTGGTGCATGATCCGAACATTGCCCAGCTTATAGAAGACTCTAGAAGACTCTCCAAGACTCTCCAAGACTTCCTTAAACGTTCCGGAGGCTCCCTTAGGTCGTACGGTCTTGTACGGTCTTGTACGGCCTTGTACGGATCCGTACGGACTTGTACGGATCCGTACAGACTTGTACGGACACCCAAATCCAACCATCTTCCCTAAGCTCCCTTGATGATATGCTTGATTAATACAGACTCCCCCTCACCACTTGCAAGTTCTGATTCTTTAACCAGTTCGGAATCCCTTGGTAGTGAGCTTGTATCCGATGAGAGTTGCTCATTGTCTTCTTCTTCCTCTTCACCTCTTTGCTCATTCTGAGATATCCCTTGCTCATCATTACCTCCATTCGAACCATTGACATCTGCCAAGATGCTTCTTAGCACTCGCTCTCTGTCTATGCCCGAGCTCACAATGTCATCTAAATCCTCCCATTTTTTTTCTTCAAAATACCCACAATTCTCATCAAAACGCACCTCTCTTGACACATATATCCTATTAGTTTCTGGATGGAAACACTTGTATCCCTTCTGAGTGCTTGAGTATCCCACAAAAATACATTTGATGCTTTTTGGCTCAAGTTTACTCCTTAGTGCATCAGGGGTAAAGACATAGCATTTACACCCGAAAACTCTTAGGTGATCAATGCTTGGCTTTACTCCATTCAAAATTTCAAATGGAGACTTGTGGCTCAGACTTTCTGTGGGTAAAAGATTAATCACATAGCATGCCGCCATCACAGCATCTCCCCAAAAACTCTTAGGCATGCCTCTATCAAACATCATACTTCTAGCCACCTCCAGCAAATGTCTATTCTTTCTCTCGGAAACTCCATTCTGCTGAGGTGTGTATGCACAAGAAGTCTGGTGAATTATCCCATTGTCATCCAGCAACTTCTTGAATCTATTACTCATATACTCTCCACCATTATCACTCCTAAGGATCTTGATCTTTGTACCAAACTGATTCAGTGTATAATTGTAGAATTTTTGAAATGATTCAAATACTTGATCCTTAGAGCTCATTAGAGTTATCCAAGTGTACTTTGACCTTTGATCAATGAAAGACACGAAATACTTATATTGATCTTTTGAAGTACAGGGGGCTGACCACACATCAGAATGTATCAACTCAAAACACTTCTCATACACAGTAGTAGATTCCGGAAACACTTTCCTACAATGCTTCCCTAAGACACATGCTTCACACTCCTTATTAGGTAAGGTGAGGTTGGGCAGGACCATGCTGAGCACCTTGTGACTTGGATGACCAAGGCGTGAGTGCCATAAAGGGCTTGAACCAACCAGACTAACCGCAAACGACTCCATCACTCCATCTTCTTTATTCAGCAAATACAAACCACCTTCCACATTCCCTACTCCGATTACTTCCTTAGTCTCATTATCCTGAAACTCAACATCATTAGATCCAAAAATAACTTTGCAATCTAGATCCTTAGTTGCTTTATATACCGAGAGTAAGTTAGATGTGAATTCCGGAATGTATAAGGCCTTAGTATTTTTCCTAAACACTTTTAGGTCTCCAATTCCTTCTATTTGAACCTCTTTTCCATTTGCAACTTTAACATTTCCTTCACAAGGCTTAATATTTGTTAACAGCTTGGCATTACAAATCATGTTATGACTTGCTCCAGAATCTATTATCACCTTCTCCCTAGCTTTAGAGGTAAAGAAAACCTTACCAGACTCAGCTAGCTTAGCAATACTCTTGATGAGAGCTTCCAGGTCGCTTTTCCTCACCAAGTTGTCATTTTCCACGTTTGCTACTCCAGCAAAGTTCCTTGGTCCTTGACTACTTCCTTGGCCATTTTCCCTTAGCCTAGCTGGCTTTAAATGTGGGTGCAAGGTCCAGCATTTTTCCTTAGTATGTCCTTTCATCTTGCAATGCTCACATTCCAGACTCCTCCTTTCTCCATAGAGTTGGCTCCTATGTGCAGCATGTGCCATTTCGCTTGATGCTTTGAACAAGCCCCTAGACCCTTCCTCCTTTTGGATCTGTTGACAGACTTCATTCAGCGTTGGAAGCTTGTCAAAGCGAAGGATGTGTTGAATGAGGCTCTTGTAGGACTCATTTAACGTGAGTAGTAGCCCAAACACCTGGTCCTATTCCCTCCTCTCATTCAATTCCTTGGGGTCATTTGTTGCTGGCCTGAGCATCTCAAGCTCAGCCCATAAGCCTCTAAATACCCCAAATAGATCCTTGAATGCCTTTCCATCTTGCTGAAGGTCATTCAACGCTTTCTTCACTTCAAAAATCCTAGAAATGTTTGAGATGTCTCCATACACTCCTTTGAGTGTGTCCCACAGCTCCTTGGCTGTCTCACAGTAGGAGTAAGCAGCGAGTATTGATGGCTCTAGAGAGCTCTGGAGCACTGCAAGAACTTGTTGGTCTTCTTGCTCCCACTTCTGCCCCTTCACAACGCCATCACCTGCTGCTCCTTCTCCAGCTACCTCCTCTGGAGTTTCCACATAAATCCATAGACCTCTGCTTCTTAGAGCAGTTCTTGTAGTCCTTGACCACAGCAAGTAGTTGCTCCCTTTGAAGACAACCGGCAGTACAACTTGTTTCTGCATCTCCATAGGTTTTCTTTCTTATCTTCAACAACCAGCTTGAGAATATGGAGAGAAATAAGAGAACAAGAAAAAAATCTGAGAGAGAAAGTTTTAGATGAGAAAGAAACAGTTTAGAAGATTTTCAAGGATCTCTAAACATGCTCTGATACCATGTTGATTTTACGGAGAATAAACTAGAATTAGAAAATATCAAGAACTCAATGAGATTGAAGATGGCTGAGAGAGATTTCTGGAATATTTTTTCTTGTTATTCTATCAATTCAGCTCGGTTTACATTGCATATATGTAAGAGAAAAAATTCAAACAACAAGACACAGGAATTTACAATGGTTAAAAGACTAACACCTTTAACTTCCTAAAATGGTTAAACATGCTAAGATCAAGGCCTGGGCGTGTTTCTTCTTTGGGTGAGGAGCATGGAGCTTGCCTTTACCCAATGGCTCCTCATGTGCTTCTTCTTGGTTTTTCAACCCTTTGATCTGCTTAGAATTCAACCAAGAATCCTTCCTTCTAGTTACATCCCAATGTCTAGTTTTGCCACTCATTAAATCATCAGCTCCACTCTTTTCCTTACTTGTTGCATACGGCACTTCTCCCTTAGTCTTAGAGCATTCGCCAAGTTCCCAGATACTTGCTATGCACTCCAGCTCCTTGCCTTTGTTATTATGTGAACTCGCATTGCTACTTCCCATGTATGCCTTCTCATCCATATTCTCAACACTAACACTACCCTTATGCGGTTCTACATTCTCCAGCAACTTAGCATCACAAATCATATTATGACTTGCTCCAGAATCTATTATCACGTTTCTCTTAGCCTTAGAGGTAAAGAAACTCTTACCAGATTCCGCTAGCTTTGAGATACTCTTGATGAGGCCCTCCAAATCGCTTTTCCTCACCAATTGGTCTCCTTCCATGCTAGTTACACCCGCAAAGTTCCTAGAGCCCTGACTGCTTCCCTGGCCATTTCCTCTTAGCCGTGCTGGTTTCAAGTGCGGGTAAAGTGTCCAGCACTTCTCCTTAGTGTGCCCTTTCATCCTACAATGGCTACACTTAACAGCTCTCCTTTCTCCATGCCCAAAACTTCTTTGCACCACATGCGCCATCTCACTAGCGGGTTTAAACAACCCTCTAGCACCTTCCTCTTTCTGAACTTGTTGACAAACTTCATTTAATGTTGGAAGCTTGTCAAATCGAAGGATATGCTGAATGAGTCCCTTGTAAGAGTCATCAAGTGTGAGTAAGAGACCAAACACTTGATCTTGCTCTCTCCTCTCATTCAACTCCTTTGGGTCGTTTGTGTTAGATTTTAGAGATTATAAATGAGAGATTTTGAGATAAATTAGAAGGAAAACCATAGTAGAACATTAGAGAAGAATTTCTTATTGATCTTTGTGAATTACATAGCATATTTATAGGAGAATTACAAGGGAACCTAGGTTTAACTTTAATTTGAACCAGCCAATAGGAGAGTAGTCTTGGGAGCGCCCTTGACCATGCCAGCCTGTTCCAGCCTGATTCCAGCCCCTTCCTTGACCAAATGGATAAGAAGGAAGACCAAGGACAAGCCCCAATGCACCTGGACGCTCTAGTGACTTGGTGCATGATCCGAACATTGCCCAGCTTCTAGAAGACTCGAGAAGACTCTCCAAGACTCTCCAAGACTTCCTTAAACGTTCCGGAGGCTCCCTTAGGTCGTACGGTCTTGTACGGTCTTGTACGGCCTTGTACGGATCCGTACAGACTTGTACGGACACCCAAATCCAACCATCTTCCCTAAGCTCCCTTGATGATATGCTTGATTAATACTCCCCCTCAAACTTAGCCGGAGTGTCGGAATGAAGGCTAAGTTTGGGAACCGGGATTACCACCTCATTAAAAACCTTACCAAGGAAAACCCAGTGGGACAAAACCTTGGGAAGGGAAAAAGAGTGTGGTCTTCCCGGAACAGGCAAGTATTATCAAGGATGAGTAAGGTCTACTAACCCAAGTTTGCTATGGATGTGGTTGCAAACTTTGAGGCTAGCAGCCTTGGTGAAGATGTCAGCCAGCTGGTCTTCACTCTTGGTGTAGCATGGAAGTATCACTCCTTCTATGATCTTCTCTCTAACCTTGTGGCAGTCGATCTCAATGTGCTTGGTCCTCTCGTGAAATACTGGATTCGTTGCTATATGAATGGCTGCCTGATTGTCACAATGCATCGTGATAGGACTTGAAGTTTCTATGCCGAGATCTTTGAGAAGTGCTTTCAACCAAACTAATTCATTTGTCAGCTTCCTCATTGCTCTATATTCTGACTCTGCACTCGAGCATGACACAACCTTCTGCTTCTTAGACTTCCAAGTCACTAGATTGCCTCCAATGAAAGTACAGTAGCCAGTTGTGGACTTTCTATCCATAGTGTCTCCAGCATAGTCTGCATCGCAATATCCAACTATCTCAGTGTTGCCATTCTTCCCCATCCAGATTCCTTGGCCAGGTGAACCTTTGATGTATCTCAAAATTCTTTCCACCATGTTCCAATGATGCACGGTTGGTTCTTTCATATGTTGGCTAACCTGATTCACAGCAAAACATAAGTCAGGCCGTGTAATAGTCAAGTAGATGAGCTTACCAACTAGGCGCCGATATTGTGCTGGGTCTTCAAATGGCTTGTCAAGCGGATCATCTTCTTTCTCCCCCTTTCTCTTGACCTTGTACCCATCTTCAAGTGGAGTCTTAGCTGGTTTGGATCCTAGCTTTCCTGTCTCCTGCAATAAATCAAGAGAATATTTCCTTTGTGATAGAAATAGGCCTTTCGTGGATCGGCATATCTCTATCCCTAGGAAATACTTGAGTTCTCCCAAGTCCTTGATATCAAAAACAGACTTAAGGAAGGATTTGGTTTCTTGAACCCCAACTTGATCACTAACTGAGATGATCAAGTCATCCACATAAACCAATACCACAATAAGCCCACGGGAGTTCTGGTGAGTGAACAAGGTATGGTCAGCTTCTGACCGGCTAAATCCTCGAGCAACAAGAGTGAAGCTCAGTTTATGATACCAGGCCCTCGGTGATTGCTTTAATCCATAAATTGCCTTTCTTAACCTTAAGACTTTTCCGGGGCTGATTGTGTGCTCTAATCCGGGTGGTGGAGTCATGTACACTTCTTCTTCCAATTATCCTTGAAGAAAGGCGTTCTTCACGTCCATTTGCCATAGATCCCATGATAGATTTGTGGCTAAGGACAAGATAACCCTAACTGTGTGAAGCTTTGCCACGGGCGCAAAGGTATCGGTATAATCAGCTCCATATGTCTGGGTGAAACCTCTGGCTACCAATCTGGCTTTGTACCGCTCAATCTCCCCATTAGATTGATATTTTATTGTAAATACCCACTTGGAACTTACTGCCTTCTTTCCCTTTGGAAGCTCCGTTTCATCCCAAGTATGATTCTTATCCATTGCTCCTATCTCAGCATCCACCGCAGCTAACCATTCTTTGTGTTCTTTTGCTTCTTCATAGGAGCTCGGAATTTGGTGTTGATCAATCTTCCCAAGGAATGCTTGGTGTTCTGATGGCAAGAGGGCAAGAGAACAGACCGCTTGGAGAGGATGAGCCACGGCTTGGCTGTTGTAATAGACCCTTGTTTGTTTCCAATGATCTGGTCCATACTTCTAAGCTGAGGAGCACTAATTTCTTCACTCTCATGGTCTTGACTAACCATTGGCTCCATTCCTCCAGTGACTTCTTCTTCATGATGAGCTTGTTCTTGATTACCATTATCTAAGTTGTTTGCTTCCTCTTCATTGTTATTTTTGGAATTTGGTCCTCCTTGCGGTTCCTGCTCCGGTTGCTCTTGATGAGAGTCCCTTGGAGCAGGATTTCCCAGATGATTGAGTATGAACTCTAAGCTGCCGGCTCTATCTGAAGGAGAGCGGGCTAGGTCTTTAACATTATCCCAATTCTGCTTCTTGTCAAAGTATCCTTGGTTTTCTATGAACTTCACGTCTCTTGAAACCAAGGTACACTTCCGGATGGGGTCATAACACTTATACCCCTTTTGAGTAGTAGAATAGCCTATGAATACACATCTTGTGCTTTTGGCTTCTAGTTTGTCCCTCTGAGTACCTGGGACAAATACAAAACACAAACATCCAAGAACCCGTAAGTGATTGATAAAGGGTTTATTGTAATTTAAAACTTTAAAGGGAGAGACGTCCTTTAGGACTCTTGTTGGAATTCGGTTGATAAGATAGCAGGCCGTCATGACTGCATCTCCCCAGAAGTTTCTTGGCAGGTTGGAATGGAACATCATGGCTCTAGCTACTTCCATGAGATGCCTATTCTTTCTTTCAGCTACACCATTTTGTTGAGGTGTGTATGGGCAGCTTGTTTGGTGGATTATTCCATGCTTAGCTAAGTGTTCTTTGAATTTGTGGCTTGTATATTCCCCTCCATTATCCGTTCGAAGTACCTTAACATTTGTTTTGAATTGATTAGTAATGTAGTTCTGAAAATTAATGAAAGCGTCAAATACTCTATCTTTAGATGGCATTAAGGTGATCCAAGTGTATTTCGAATTTTCATCAATAAATGTCACAAAGTACTTATTATTATCTCTTGATAAACATGGGGAAGTCCATACATCCGAGTGGACCAAATCAAAACATTTTTCATATATGGTAGAGGACTTAGGAAATACACTTTTACAATGTTTTCCTAAAATACAAGACTCACAAACCGAGTTATTAAACGAAATATTAGGCAATGTTATTTCCAAGGCACGCGAGTGAGGATGTCCCAATCTAGCGTGCCATATTGCATTAGAACTACTAGCTAAGCATGAATTAAAACTTGATAAAGTAGGATTGTTTGAAGAATCTGTTGAATTTGCGGAATAGAAGATTAGAGAGTTTGAGAGTGCTTGAAAGAGAAACAATAGAATGAGAGATAAAGAGAAGTTTCCATCAGAATTGAGTGAGTGTTACAAAGGGTGTACAACATGTATATATAGAGGAGAGCCACAAAATTAGGAGGTGAAGAAGGGTTTCACAACATTCAATTTCCCTCCAATCTCTTATTTGAAATTCAAACACATCTCCTTCCTTTTCACACTTCCCGAGACACCCACTTGTGCACCCAAAGTCTTCACCCTTCTAGAAGACTTCTTAATGGGCTTGCATATGTTGAATAAGGCCTCTTCTCTTCTTTGGGTCTTAAGCTAATGTATTCTCTCATTATTCAACACTCCCCCTCAAGCTTAACCGTAGAGAAACCAAAGGTTAAGCTTGGAACCATGATGACCCACCTCATTAAAAACCTTAGTATGGAAAACCTCATGGGACAAAACCATACTAAGGGAAAAAGAGTGTGGACTCCATGGCTAAGGAAATCATGGCCGAGACATATCTATGAGTCCAAGCTTTGAATGGATGAACTCACACACTTTTAAACTCGCTACCTTGGTAAAAATGTGTGCCAATTGTTCTGAACTCACAATTTCTGTGCTTTTGTTGCAACCCATCCAAATGCCTTGACCTGGAGCTCCTTTGAGATATTTGAGGATCCGATCCACCATGTTCCAATGATGCACTTTTGGAGCTTGCATATGTTGGCTCACCTGGTTCACAGCAAAACACAAATCAGGACGAGTTATGGTAAGATAAATCAACTTACCAACCATTCTCCGATATTGCTTGACATCTTCAAAAGGTTTATCTTCAAGCTCCCCCTCTCGTATGACTTTGTATCCTTCTTCTAAGGGAGTCTTTGTTGGTTTGGCTCCTAGCTTTCCTGCCCCAGCCAATAGATCAAGAGTGTACTTCCTTTGGGATAAGAAGAGTCCTTCATTGGACCTATAGACTTCAATCCCTAGAAAATATTTCAACTCTCCAAGATCTTTAATATCAAATACAGATTTTAAATATGCTTTTGTATCTTTAATACCTACCTTGTCATTCCCAGAGATGATAATATCATCCACATAAATGAGAATGACTACAATACCTTCTTGGCTTTGCAAGGTGAAAAGTGTATGATCTGCCTCGGACTTCTTGAAGCCTTTACTCTTGAGTGTTGTACTCAACTTGTGGTACCATGCTCGAGGAGATTGCTTCAGTCCATAGATTGCTTTCTTGAGTCTCAACACCTTTCCTGGTGCAATTGAGTCCTCCAAGCCTGGTGGTGGAGTCATGTAGACTTCATCCTCTAGTTCCCCTTGCAAGAATGCATTCTTGACGTCCATCTGCCAAAGATCCCATTTCAAGTTAGTAGCTAAGGATAAAATAACTCTTACCGTATGAAGTTTTGCCACAGGTGCAAATGTGTCAAGGTAGTCCTCTCCATAGGTTTGAGTGAATCCTCTAGCCACCAGCCTAGCCTTGTAACGCTCTATTTCTCCATCACTTCTATACTTGATAGTGAAGATCCATCTAGAGCTTACGGCCTTCTTCCCTTTTGGCAGTTCAGCTTCATCCCAAGTGTGGTTAATTTCCATAGCTTTCTTTTCTTCACCAACAGCATCTCTCCATACTTTAAGCTCCTTGGCTTCTTCATAGGTTGTTGGAATCTCAGCTTCATCCAACTTGCCCATGTAGGCTTGATGTTCCAATGGGAAATGAGCTAGAGTGCAAACAGCTTGAATGGGATGAGCAACTGCCTTGTTGTTGTAGTACACTCGGGTTTGCTTCCAATGTTCTGGTCCAAACCTTTGTCTTGTACTTCTCCTTAAACCCCCTTCTTGATATTGAACTTGAGGTTCTGGCCCTTCAAAGTCAGAATCTGAGGTTTGAGCTTCTTCTTGACTTTCCGGACTCTCTTCACTTTGATCATAAACCTCTTCATTGCGAACTTCTGATTCATTTTGATCATGAATTGTTGAGTCTTGTTGACCCACTACTAAATCCTCTTGTTTATTGCCTCCCTCAGGATCAAAGGGTATAGTTTCTTTATTTGATTGAGATGTGCTTGTACTAGCTTCTGGCTGATGTAATCCAAGGTTTTCCAAGATTTTTCTCAAATTGCTAGCTCGGTCTGATGATGAGGATGATAGATTCTCCAATTCTTTCCAGTTCTTCTCATCATAGAACCCTTTCGTTTCAACAAACTTCACGTCCCTTGAGACTAGAATCTTCCTTGTTTCCGGAACAAAGCATTTGTAACCTTTTTGTGTTGTGGAGTATCCAATGAACATGCTCTTCACACTTTTAGCTTCCAACTTGTTTCTTTGTTCTCATGGGATTAATACAAAACAAACACACCCAAACACACGTAAGTGGTTAATGGCGGGTTTAGAGTTGTTTAATACCTCAAATGGAGAGTGATCATCCAAAATTTTTGTTGGCATTCGGTTGATCAAATAGCATGCTGAAACCACAGCATCTCCCCAAAATCTCTTGGGAACACTTGTGTGGAACATCATAGACCGGGCCACTTCCATTAAGTGCCTATTCTTTCTTTCAGCAACTCCATTTTGCTGAGGAGTGTATGGGCAGCTGGTTTGATGGACTATCCCATGGTTTGCTAAGTGTTGTTTGAAGGCATGGCCTGTGTACTCTCCACCATTATCTGATCTAAAAATTTTAATCTTGGCATTATAATGGTTAGTCACATATGCTTGAAATTTTCTAAATGCTTCTAGAACTCTATCTTTGGATGGAAGAAGTGTTAGCCATGTATATTTTGATTTTTCATCTATAAAGGTGACAAAGTATTTATGATGTTCTCTAGATTCACATGGTGAGGTCCAAACATCAGAATGAATTAAATCAAAACACTTTTCATAGATAGTTGGAGACTTGGAAAACACAGATTTACAATGTTTGCCAAGTATACAAGCTTCACATTCATCATTTTTGAAAGAAATCCTAGGCAACAATAGTTCTAATGCTCTAGAGTGCGGATGACCTAGCCTTGCATGCCAAATTGAACTACTAACATTAAAAACATTCAGACTAAAACTACAAAATAAATTGGAGTCCGGCTTGTTATTTTCAAGAACAAACAGCTCCTCCTTTGCTACTCCTTTTCCGAGTAGATTCATGGTCTCAATATCCTGAAAGTGTACATCATTAGGACCAAATATAGCATAACAATTCAAATCAGATGTAACTTTCTTTACGGATAACAAATTTGAAGTAAACTTAGGCATGTAGAAAGCGTTTGAATCTTTTCCAAATAACCTAAGATTTCCTACTCCATCAATTGGAATACTATCTCCATTTGCTATAATGACATTACCTACAGCCGGTTTTATGTTATTCATTAGATGTGCATCACTTATCATATGATGTGATGCACCAGAATCTACAATCAAAGGCTTTGAAATGTTTTGAGCATGAAGAGAGTTTCCAAAAACCATACCAGACCTACCAGCCTCTTTCAAGGCTTTGATGAGAGCTTCCAAATCTGATTTCCTCACAAATTCAGATTCTTGTTGATATGGCACCAAAGCTCTCATTTCTCCTTCTTCAGCCCTCTTGGATGTCCCAGCCTAATTCCCAGCCACTTCTTGGGAGACATTAGCTCTTGGTTCCTTCCACCAGCTTGGTTTTAGATGAGGATGGAGCTTCCAGCATTTTTTCCTTTGTGTGCCCCCCCTTTCTTGCAATGCTCACAAATTGCATTTGATCCCACTTTCTTGTTCTGGTTTGATCCCAACGGTTTGTAAAATCCTTTGTTGGCGTCCCCCAGCTCTACTTTGTTAGCCATAACCAGCTCGCCCTTTCCCCCAAATAGACCATGAGATCCTTGCTCCTTTTGTATCTTGGAGCACACTTCATCTAGGCTGGGGAGATTGTCTGCCCTAAGGAGGTGCTTAATGAGATCCTTGTAAGTTGGATTTAAGGTCAATAGCAGACCAAAGACCTTGTCTTGTTCGCGCCTCTCATTTAACACCAAAGGATCAATCGTGCTTGGCCTTAACATTTCTAGTTCAGCCCACAATGATCTGAATTTGCCAAAGTGCTTTGTAAACTCCAAATCTTCTTGGCTTAGATCATTGATAGCCTTCTTGACTTCATAGATTCTGCTCAAGTTTGAAGTATTCCCATACACGGTTTGAAGAGTATCCCACAATTCCTTTGCATTTTCACAGTAGGAGTAGGCTTCAAGGATGGATGCTTCAAGAGAGTTCTGGATGATTCCAAGCACCATTTGGTCCTCTTGGAACCACTTATCTTCATAATTACCGATGGCTTCTTCTCCATCTTTTGGATCTTGGCCTTTCAAGACATGGCTCCAAAGCCCACGACCACATAGGGCTGTTCTTATCATTCTTGACCACAACAAATAGTTGACACCCTTCAAGATGACTGGAATAACAATTGGTTTAGAATTTTCCATGGTGTTTCAAGATTTATTCACCGGATAATTCTATTAACCAGAGGATTAAGAGATTTTCTCAAGAAAATATTAGAGAAGCTTCAAGAAATACACTTTTCCAGCCTTTTCACAACTCAAGAGTCAATGACTTTGAGGACTAAGTCTCAGAGTGAAAAAGGATTGACAAAGAGTATTCCCAGAATTTTAGAGTGAAAAAGAAAATTTTAGAGAACCTTCAAGAAATACACTTTTTCAGCCTTTTCACAACTCAAGAGTCAATGACTTTGAGGACTAAGTCTCAGAGTGAAAAAGGATTGACAAAGAGTATTCCCAGAATTTTAAAGGAAGAGATTTGAAAATAGGATAACAAGAGCTTGATTTAGTTAAGAACCTTGCTCTGATACCATGTTGAATTTGCGGAATAGAAGATTAGAGAGTTTGAGAGTGCTTGAAAGAGAAACAATAGAATGAGAGATAAAGAGAAGTTTCCATCAGAATTGAGTGAGTGTTACAAAGGGTGTACAACATGTATATATAGAGGAGAGCCACAAAATTAGGAGGTGAAGAAGGGTTTCACAACATTCAATTTCCCTCCAATCTCTTATTTGAAATTCAAACACATCTCTTTCCTTTTCACACTTCCCGAGACACCCACTTGTGCACCCAAAGTCTTCACCCTTCTAGAAGACTTCTTAATGGGCTTGCATATGTTGAATAAGGCCTCTTTCTCTTCTTTGGGTCTTAAGCTAATGTATTCTCTCATTATTCAACAGAATCTTCTAAGATGTATAAGTCTCCTTTTGTGTTTCCTTCTCCAAGAACCCTTCCAGTCTTAATATCCTGAAAATGGAAACTATTAGGCCCAAAGATAGCATAAGCATCAAGATCAGTAGTAGCTCTCTTAACCGATACAAGATTCGAAGTGAAAGATGGCATGTAGAAAGCTTGAGATTCTTTGTCAAATAGTCTTAAACTTCCTATCCCTTTAACCGGTATTTTATCACCATTAGCAATCACTACATTTCCACTAGCAGTTTTAATGTTACTAATCAAATTTGGATTACTAATCATGTGATGAGAAGCTCCGGAATCAATAACAAGAGAAGTGCTAGTTTTAGTAGGTTTAGTAGCAAAGTAGGTGATACCGGACTCCTTTAGTGCAGCAATGGATCGAATGAGTGCCTCTAGGTCTGACTTGCGCACCACGTCATTCGAGTATGCTACCATGGCCATCTCATCTCCTTGCTTTGAGTTTTCGGTTTGAGGTTGTTTGGTTGCGGTTGAGGAGCTTGGCGCTTCTTGTGCTTGATGAGCTTGAAACTTCCTTGGTTTGAACTCCCTTGGTTGCCAATCTTTGGGCTTGAGATGTGGATGAAGGATCCAGCAATCCTCCCTTGTATGACCATCTTTCTTGCAATGATCGCATGTTTTCCTATTCTTGCCTTTATTAGCCGTTGGGAGTTCTTGTTTTCTACTAAAGTGACCAAAGGACCCTTGTTCCTTTTGAATTTGTGCATAAACTACATCGAGGCTAGGGAGCTTCTCCGATCTCAAGATGTGTTTTATGAGGTCATTAAATGCTGGATTGAGTGTGAGAAGTAAACCAAAGACCTTATCTTGTTCTCTCCTTTCTTCAATGATTGAAAAATCCTTAGTGCTTGGACGTAACATCTCTAATTCAGCCCAAAGAGATCTAAATTTCCCAAAGTGTTGAGTAAATTCTAGATCCTCTTGGTTGAGATTGTTGATTGCCCTTTTCACTTCAAAGACCCGGGTCAAGTTGGAGACGTTCCCGTAAACATTCTTTAATGTATCCCAAAGCTCCTTTGTCGTGTCACAATAGGAGTATGCCTCTAGGATTGATGTGTCTAGTGAGTTTTGAAGGAGACCCAACACCGTTTGGTCCTCTTGAAACCATTTGATTTCCTCCTCGGTCTTGGTCTCATTTTCTTCATCTTGTGTGTCTTCTTTTGGGTTTTGTGTGATCTCAATGTGTCTCCACAAACCTCTTCCACACAAAGCAGTCTTTGTTGTTCTTGCCCACAGCAAGTAATTGATCCCTTTGAGTGTAACCGGAATGATCATGGTTTTTAGATTTTCCATGATCTTCTTGGTGTTTAATCACAAAGCTAGCAACTTTCTCAACTCAGCACCAATGGATTTGAGGAATTTCTCTCAGAGAGAAATGAAGCTAGCAACGTGAAAAGAAGAAAAAGAAGTGAAAATCACAAAGATAGCAACTTTCTCAACTCAGTACCAATGGATTTGAAGAATTTCTCTCAGAGAGAAATGAAGCTAGCAGCGTGAGAAAGGAGAAAATAAAGAATAAAAGCTTGGAGAATGACTAGAAATGACAAGAACTGATGGAGAACTGATGGAGAAATGATGGAGAAATGATGGAGAATGATGGAGAAATGATAGAGAATAATGGAGAATAATTAAGAATAAAGCGGAATAGATAGGAGCAAGATCAATGCTCTGATACCATGTTAGATTTTAGAGATTATAAATGAGAGATTTTGAGATAAATTAGAAGGAAAACCATAGTAGAACATTAGAGAAGAATTTCTTATTGATCTTTGTGAATTACATAGCATATTTATAGGAGAATTACAAGGGAACCTAGGTTTAACCTTAATTTGAACCAGCCAATAGGAGAGTAGTCTTGGGAGCGCCCTTGACCATGCCAGCCTGTTCCAGCCTGGTTCCAGCCCCTTCCTTGACCAAATGGATAAGAAGGAAGACCAAGGACAAGCCCCAATGCACCTGGACGCTCTAGTGACTTGGTGCATGATCCGAACATTGCCCAGCTTCTAGAAGACTCTAGAAGACTCTCCAAGACTCTCCAAGACTTCCTTAAACGTTCCGGAGGCTCCCTTAGGTCGTACGGTCTTGTACGGTCTTGTACGGCCTTGTACGGATCCGTACGGACTTGTACAGACTTGTACGGACACCCAAATCCAACCATCTTCCCTAAGCTCCCTTGATGATATGCTTGATTAATATTGTAGGTCTAAGCATTTCCAGCTCTGCCCACAACCCTCTAAACTCCCCAAACAAGTCCTTGAACGCCTTCCCATTCTGTTGAAGGTCATTCAATGCCTTCTTCACCTCAAAGATCCTTGAAATGTTTGAGATGTCTCTATAAACTCCCTTGAGCATCTCCCACAGCTCCTTGGAGTTCTCACAGTATGAATAGGCCGCCAGAATAGATGGCTCAAGGGAGCTTTGAAGTGCAGCCAAGACTTGAGCATCTTCTTGCTCCCGCTTCCTCTCCATCATACTGCCCTCTTCAGCCCTTCCTTCTTCAGCATTTCCCACCAAGCTATCAACATACTCCCACAGCCCTCTTCCTCTTAGGACTGTCTTTGTGGTCCTTGACCACAAAATATAGTTATTCCCCTTGAGAATAACTGGTAGAACCATATTCTTGGAGCTTTCCATGACTTGAAATTTTTGGTGAATAGTACACACGAAACAGAAAAAAAACAGAGTGATTTGAAATGTTTGAGAGATATGAACGAGTTTAAGATCTTGTTTAGGACCTTAAGTGCTCTGATACCATGTAGATTTTAGAGGATATGAAGGTGATTTTAAGGGAGGAAGATTAGAAGATAGGAGTGATGAAGATGATGAATAGAAGTTTATAATTTCGTGTGTGTTTTTCTTCTTACAATACAACGAACATATATGGATGCTTTACATGAATTTTAGAGAGAAAAATATCTCACCAACACCTCTACACAAGTATAGGCGAGCCATGCTTCTCCCAACTGCTCCTACCTACTCCTCTTTGCAACTTGCTCCACTTGTGCTGAGAGAGAAAAAACTGGTCTGTTTCTAACCAGTCTAGTTCCTTCTCTACTTCTTGTTTGGTCTTGTTTTAGTTGATCTTAACTACTCATTGACACTTTATTTCATGTTCACACACCTTCACATCCATATTCTCAACACAAACATCAGAATGAATTAAATCAAAACATTTTTCATAGATAGTTGGAGACTTGGAAAACACAGACTTGCAATGTTTGCCAAGTATACAAGCTTCACATACATCATTTTTAAACGAAATACTAGGTAACAACAGTCCTAATGCTCTAGGGTGAGGATGGCCTAATCTAGCATGCCAAATAGAGTTACTAACATCAGAGGGATTTAAACTAAAGTTACAAGATATATGAGAGGCTGGGTTAGTGTCTTCAAGAACATAAAGTTCCTCCTTGGCTACTCCTTTTCCGAGTAGTTTCATAGTCTCAATATCCTGAAAATGCACATCATTAGGCCCAAAGATTGCATAACAATTAAGATCAGATGTAACCTTTTTCACGGATAACAAATTAGAAGTAAACTCAGGCATGTAAAAAGCTTTAGAATCTTTACCAAACAATCTAAGATTACCAATTCCTTTAACTGGAACTTTATCTCCATTTGCTATAACCACATCACCTAAAGCCGGTTCTAAGTTGTTCATTAAATGAGAATCACTTATCATATGATGTGATGCACCTGAATCTACAATTAATGGCTTTGTGATGTTTTGAGCATGGAGAGAGATACCAGAAATTGTACCAGAATTACCAGCCTCTTTCAAGGCTTTGATGAGGGCCTCAAGATCTGATTTCCTTACTAGCTCATGTTGAGATGACACTAGAGCCCTCATTTCTCCTTCCATAGATTGTGTGGATGGACCAGCGTGATTCTCAACAATTTCTTTGGTGAGGCTTGCTCTTGGTTCTTTCCACCAGCTTGGTTTGAGATGGGGGTTGAGGATCCAGCATTTTTCTTTTGTATGCCCTTCTTTCTTGCAATGTCCACATATTACATGTGGGTTTGTTACCAGCTTTTTGTTATGGTTTGGAGGCTTGTATGCACCCTTGTTGGCTGTGATTAGCTCTTCTTTTCCCCCAAAGAGTCCATATGATCCTTGCTCCTTTTGGATCATTAAGCACACCTCATCTAATCTTGGAAGCTTGTCAGCCCTCAAAAGATGCTTGATGAGGTCTTTGTAAGTTGGATTCAAGGTAAGAAGAAGTCCAAAGACCTTGTCTTGTTCACGCCTCTCATTTAGCACCATTGGATCTACCGAGTTTGGTCTCAACATCTCAAGTTCAGCCCATAGAGACCTGAACTTACCAAAGTGTTTTGTAAACTCCAAGTCTTCTTGGCTTAGGTCATTGATAGCTTTCTTTACTTCGTAGACTCTGCTCAAATTTGAAGTGTTCCCATACACATTTTGAAGTGTATCCCACAGTTCCTTGGAGTTTTCACAATAAGAGTATGCTTCAAGGATGGGTGCTTCAAGTGAGTTCTGGATGATTCCGAGCACCATTTGGTCTTCTTGAAACCACTTATCTTCATACTCACTGATGGCTTCTTCTCCATCTTTGGTGGTTTCTTCCTCTGTTGTCTTCTTAGGCTTTTTTGGATCTTGTCCTTTCAAGATATGGCTCCAAAGCCCACGACCACATAGAGCTGTTCTTATCATTCTTGACCACAGCAAATAGTTGACACCCTTCAAGATGACTGGAATAACAACTGGTTTAGAGTTTTCCATGGTGTTTCAAGATTTATTCACCGGAATTTTCTATTAACCAGAGGATTAAGAGATTTTCTCAAGAAAAGTTTAGAGAAGCTTCAAGAAATACAATTTTTTAGCTTTTTCACAACTCAAGAGTCAATGACTTTGAGGACTAAGTCTCAGAGTGAAAAAGGATTGACAAAGAGTATTCCCAGAATTTTAAAGGAAGAGATTTGAAAATAAGATGATTTTGTAAAAAATGAGATAACAAGAGCTTGATTTAGTTAAGAACCTTGCTCTGATACCATATTGAATTTGCGGAATAGAAGATTGGAGAGTGTTTTCAAGAGAAACAGGAGAATGAGAGATAAAGATAAGTTTCCATTAGAATGAATTTTAGGTTACAGCAAGAGATACATTATATAGAAGTGAAACTCGACTTGTATGAAGGAGAAGTAGCCTCCAACGGTCTGATTGAGTTTGAAATTCAAAATCATCTCCTTCCTTTTCACGGAGCCCAAGGAAGCTCTCCAACAATTCTTTTCTTGCTTCTTTGCACTTCAAGTTAACCTTCTTATGATCATTTTCTTCTTTATTCAACAGCTAGCTTTGTGATTAAACACCAAGAAAATCATGGAAAATCTAAAAACCATGATCATTCCGGTTACCCTCAAAGGGAATAATTACTTGTTGTGGAAGAGGTTTGTGGAGACACATTGAGATCACACAAAACCCTAAAGAAGACACACAAGATGAAGAAAATGAGACCAAGACCGAGGAGGAAATCAAATGGTTTCAAGAAAACCAAACGGTTTGGGTCTCCTTCAAAACTCACTAGACCCATCAATCCTAGAGGCATACTCCTATTGTGACACCGCAAAGGAGCTTTGGGATACACTAAAGAATGTCTACGGGAACATCTCCAACTTGACCCGCATCTTCGAAGTAAAAAGGGCAATCAACAATCTCAATCAAGAGGATCTAGAATTTACTCAACACTTTGGGAAATTTAGATCTCTTTGGGCTGAATTAGAGATGTTACGTCCAAGTACAAAGGATTTTTCAATCATTGAAGAAAGAAGAGAACAAGATAAGGTCTTTGGTTTGCTTCTCACACTCAATCCGACGTTTAAGGACCTCATAAAGCATATCTTAAGATCGGAAAAGCTCCCTAAACTTGATGAAGTTTGTGCACAAATTCAAAAGGAACAAGGGTCTTTTGGTCTCTTTAGTGGTAAACAAGAACTCCCAATGGCCAATAAGGGCAATTACCAACCAAATCAAGACTACAAAGGCAAGAATAGGAAAACATGCGATCATTGCAAGAAGGGTGGTCATACAAAGGAGGATTGCTGGATCTTTCATCCTCATCTCAAGCCCAAAGATTGGCATCTAAGCGAATTCAAGCCAAGAAAATTCCAAGCTCATCAAGCACAAGAAACGCCAAGCTCATCAAACTCAACAAAACAACCTCAAACCGAAAGCTTGAAGCAAGGAGATGAGATGGCCATGGTAGCATATTCAAATGACGTGGTGCGCAAGTCAGACTTAGAAGCACTCATTCGATCCATCGCCGCACTAAAGGAGTCCGGTATCACATACTTTGCTACTAAACCTAATAAGACTAGTACTTCTCTTGTTATTGATTCTGGAGCTTCTCATCACATGATTAGTAATCCAAATTTGATTAGTAACATTAAAACTGCTAGTGGAAATGTAGTGATTGCTAATGGTGATAGGATACCGGTTAAAGGAATAGGAAGTTTAAAACTATTTGACAAAGAATCTCAAGCTTTCTACATGCCATCTTTCACTTCGAATCTTGTATCGGTTAAGAGAGCTACTACTGATCTTGATGCTTATGCTATCTTTGGGCCTAATAGTTTCCATTTTCAGGATATTAAAACCGGAAGGGTTCTTGGAGAAGGAAACACAAAAGGAGACTTATACATCTTAGAAGATACTTCAAGCAATCCTACTTTATCAAGTTTTAATTCATGCATAGCTAGTAGTTCTAATGCAATATGGCACGCTAGATTGGGACATCCTCACTCGCGTGCCTTGGAAATAATATTGCCTAATATTTCGTTTAATAACTCGGTTTGTGAGTCTTGTATTTTAGGAAAACATTGTAAAAGTGTATTTCCTAAGTCCTCTACCATATATGAAAAATATTTTGATTTGGTCCACTCGGATGTATGGACTTCCCCATGTTTATCAAGAGATAATAATAAGTACTTTGTGACATTTATTGATGAAAAGTCGAAATACACTTGGATCACCTTAATGCCATCTAAAGATAGAGTATTTGACGCTTTCATTAATTTTCAGAACTACATTACTAATCAATTCAAAACAAATGTTAAGGTACTTCGAACGGATAATGGAGGGGAATATACAAGCCACAAATTCAAAGAACACCTAGCTAAGCATGGAATAATCCACCAAACGAGCTGCCCATACACACCTCAACAAAATGGTGTAGCTGAAAGAAAGAATAGACATCTCATGGAAGTAGCTAGAGCTATGATGTTCCATTCCAACTTGCCAAGAACTTCTGGGGAGATGCAGTTATGACGGCTTGCTATCTTATCAACCGAATTCCAACAAGAGTCCTAAAGGATGTCTCTCCCTTTGAAGTTTTAAATCATAATAAACCCTATATCAATCACTTACGAGTTCTTGGGTGTTTGTGTTTTGTATTTATCCCAGGTACTCAGAGAGACAAACTAGAAGCCAAAAGCACAAGATGTGTATTCATAGGCTATTCTACCACTCAAAAGGGGTATAAATGCTATGACCCCATCCGGAAGTGTATCCTGGTTTCAAGAGACGTGAAGTTCATAGAAAACCAAGGGTACTTTGACAAGAAACAAAATTGGGATAGTGTTAAAGATCTAGCCCGTTCTCCTTCAGATAGAACCGCCAGCTTAGAGTTCTTACTCAATCATTTGGGAAATCCGGCTCCAAGAGACTCTCATTAAGAGCAACCAGATCATCAGCCACAAGAAGGACAAATTCTGAAAATAACAGTGAAGAAGAAGCAAACAACTTGAATAATGGTAATCAAGACCAAGCTCATCATGAAGAAGAATCCACTGGAGGAATGGAGCCAATGGTTAGTCAAGACCATGAGAGTGAAGAAATTAGTGCTCCTCAGCTTAGAAGAAGTACAAGGCTGAAGTATGGACCAGATCATTGGAAACAAAAAAGGGTCTATTACAACAGCCAAGCAGTGGCTCATCCTCTCCAAGCAGTTTGTTCTCTTGCCCTCTTGCCATCAGAACACAAAGCATTCCTTGGAAAGATTGATCAACACCAAATTCCGAGATCCTATGAAGAAGCAAAAGAACACAAAGAATGGTTAGCTGCTGTGGATGCTGAGATAGGGGCAATGGATAAGAATCATACTTGGGATGAAATGGAGCTTCCAAAGGGAAAGAAGGCAGTAAGTTCCAAGTGGGTATTTACAATCAAATATCAATCTAATGGGGAGATTGAGCGGTACAATGCCAGATTGGTAGCCAGAGGTTTCACCCAGACATATGGAGCTGATTATACTGATACTTTTGCGCCAGTGGCAAAGCTTCACACAGTTAGGGTCATCTTGTCCTTAGCCACAAATCTATCATGGGATCTATGGCAAATGGACGTGAAGAACGCCTTTCTTCAAGGAGAATTGGAAGAAGAAGTGTACATGACTCCACCACCCGGATTAGAACACTCAATCAGCCCCGGAAAAGGCCTAAGGTTAAGAAAGGCAATTTATGGTCTAAAGCAATCACCAAGGGCCTGGTATCATAAACTGAGCTTCACTCTTGTTGCTCGAGGATTTAGCCGGTCAGAAGCTGACCATACCTTGTTCACTCACCAGAGCTCCCGTGGGCTTATTGTGGTATTGGTTTATGTGGATGACTTGATCATCTCAGGTAGTGATCAAGTTGGGGTTCAAGAAACCAAATCCTTCCTTAAGTCTATTTTTGATATCAAGGACTTGGGACAGCTTAAGTATTTCCTAGGGATAGAGATATGCCGATCCTCGGAAGGCCTATTTCTATCACAAAGGAAATATTCTCTTGATTTATTGCAGGAGACAAGAAAGCTAGGATCCAAACCAGCTAAGACACATTGAGATCACACAAAACCATAAAGAAGACACACAAGATGAAGAAAATGAGACCAAGACCGAGGAGGAAATCAAATGGTTTCAAGAAAACCAAACGGTTTGGGTCTCCTTCAAAACTGACTAGACCCATCAATCCTAGAGGCATACTCCTATTGTGACACTACAAAGGAGCTTTGGGATACACTAAAGAATGTCTACGGGAACATCTCCAACTTGACCCGGGTCTTCGAAGTAAAAAGGGCAATCAACAATCTCAATCAAGAGGATCTAGAATTTACTCAACACTTTGGGAAATTTAGATCTCTTTGGGCTGAATTAGAGATGTTACGTCCAAGCACAAAGGATTTTTCAATCATTGAAGAAAGAAGAGAACAAGATAAGGTCTTCGGTTTGCTTCTCACACTCAATCCGGCGTTTAACGACCTCATAAAGCATATCTTAAGATCGGAGAAGCTCCCTAGACTTGATGAAGTTTGTGCACAAATTCAAAAGGAACAAGGGTCCTTTGGTCTCTTTAGTGGTAAACAAGAACTCCCAATGGCCAATAAGGGCAATTACCAACCAAATCAAGGCTACAAAGGCAAGAATAGGAAAACATGCGATCATTGCAAGAAGGATGGTCATACAAAGGAGGATTGCTGGATCCTTCATCCACATCTCAAGCCCAAAGATTGGCATCCAAGGGAATTCAAGCCAAGAAAGTTCCAAGCTCATCAAGCACAAGAAACGCCAAGCTCATCAAACTCAACAAAACAACCTCAAACCGAAAGCTTGAAGCAAGGAGATGAGATGGCCATGGTAGCATATTCAAATGACGTGGTGCGCAAGTCAGACTTAGAAGCACTCATTCGATCCATCGCCGCACTAAAGGAGTCCGGTATCACATACTTTGCTACTAAACCTAATAAGACTAGCACTTCTCTTGTTATTGATTCTGGAGCTTCTCATCACATGATTAGTAATCCAAATTTGATTAGTAACATTAAAACTTCTAGTGGAAATGTAGTGATTGCTAATGGTGATAGGTATTAATCAAGCATATCATCAAGGGAGCTTAGGGAAGATGGTTGGATTTGGGTGTCCGTACAAGTCCGTACGGATCCGTACAAGGCCGTACAAGACCGTACAAGACCGTACGACTTAAGGGAGCCTCCGAAACGTTTAAGGAAGTCTTGGAGAGTCTTGGAGAGTCTTCTAGAGTCTTCTAGAAGCTGGGCAATGTTCGGATCATGCACCAAGTCACTAGAGCGTCCAGGTGCATTGGGGCTTGTCCTTGGTCTTCCTTCTTATCCATTTGGTCAAGGAAGGGGCTGGAACCAGGCTGGAACAGGCTGGCATGGTCAAGGGCGCTCCCAAGACTACTCTCCTATTGGCTGGTTCAAATTAAAGTTAAACCTAGGTTCCCTTGTAATTCTCCTATAAATATGCTATGTAATTCACAAAGATCAATAAGAAATTCTTCTCTAATGTTCTACTATGGTTTTCCTTCTAATTTATCTCAAAATCTCTCATTTATAATCTCTAAAATCTAACATGGTATCAGAGCATTGATCTTGCTCCTATCTATTCCGCTTTATTCTTAATTATTCTCCATTATTCTCCATCATTTCTCCATCATTCTCCATCATTTCTCCATCATTTCTCCATCAGTTCTCCATCAGTTCTTGTCATTTCTAGTCATTCTCCAAGCTTTTATTCTTTATTTTCTCCTTTCTCACGCTGCTAGCTTCATTTCTCTCTGAGAGAAATTCTTCAAATCCATTGGTGCTGAGTTGAGAAAGTTGCTAGCTTTGTGATTTTCACTTCTTTTTCTTCTTTTCACGTTGCTAGCTTCATTTCTCTCTGAGAGAAATTCCTCAAATCCATTGGTGCTGAGTTGAGAAAGTTGCTAGCTTTGTGATTAAACACCAAGAAGATCATGGAAAATCTAAAAACCATGATCATTCCGGTTACACTCAAAGGGATCAATTACTTGCTGTGGGCAAGAACAACAAAGACTGCTTTGTGTGGAAGAGGTTTGTGGAGACACATTGAGATCACACAAAACCCAAAAGAAGACACACAAGATGAAGAAAATGAGACCAAGACCGAGGAGGAAATCAAATGGTTTCAAGAGGACCAAACGGTGTTGGGTCTCCTTCAAAACTCACTAGACACATCAATCCTAGAGGCATACTCCTATTGTGACACGACAAAGGAGCTTTGGGATACATTAAAGAATGTTTACGGGAACGTCTCCAACTTGACCCGGGTCTTTGAAGTGAAAAGGGCAATCAACAATCTCAACCAAGAGGATCTAGAATTTACTCAACACTTTGGGAAATTTAGATCTCTTTGGGCTGAATTAGAGATGTTACGTCCAAGCACTAAGGATTTTTCAATCATTGAAGAAAGGAGAGAACAAGATAAGGTCTTTGGTTTACTTCTCACACTCAATCCGGCATTTAATGACCTCATAAAACATATCTTGAGATCGGAGAAGCTCCCTAGCCTCGATGTAGTTTCTGCACAAATTCAAAAGGAACAAGGGTCCTTTGGTCTCTTTAGTAGAAAACAAGAACTCCCAACGGCTAATAAAGGCAATTACTAACCAAGTCATGGCTACAAAGGCAAGAATAGGAAAACATGCGATCATTGCAAGAAAGATGGTCATACAAGGGAGGATTGCTGGATCCTTCATCCACATCTCAAGCCCAAAGATTGGCAACCAAGGGAGTTCAAACCAAGGAAGTTTCAAGCTCATCAAGCACAAGAAGCGCCAAGCTCCTCAACCGCAACCAAACAACCTCAAACCGAAAACTCAAAGCAAGGAGATGAGATGGCCATGGTAGCATACTCGAATGACGTGGTGCGCAAGTCAGACCTAGAGGCACTCATTCGATCCATTGCTGCACTAAAGGAGTCCGGTATCACCTACTTTGCTACTAAACCTACTAAAACTAGCACTTCTCTTGTTATTGATTACGGAGCTTCTCATCACATGATTAGTAATCCAAATTTGATTAGTAACATTAAAACTGCTAGTGGAAATGTAGTGATTGCTAATGGTGATAAAATACCGGTTAAAGGGATAGGAAGTTTAAGACTATTTGACAAAGAATCTCAAGCTTTCTACATGCCATCTTTCACTTCGAATCTTGTATCAGTTAAGAGAGCTACTACTGATCTTGATGCTTATGCTATCTTTGGGCCTAATAGTTTCCATTTTCAGGATATTAAAACCGGAAGGGTTCTTGGAGAAGGAAACACAAAAGGAGACTTATACATCTTAGAAGATTCTTCAAGCAATCCTACTTTATCAAGCTTTAATTCATGCATAGCTAGTAGTTCTAATGCAATATGGCACGCTAGATTGGGACATCCTCACTCGCGTGCCTTGGAAATAATATTGCCTAATATTTCGTTTAATAACTCGGTTTGTGAGTCTTGTATTTTAGGAAAACATTGTAAAAGTGTATTTCCTAAGTCCTCTACCATATATGAAAAATGTTTTGATTTGGTCCACTCGGATGTATGGACTTCCCCATGTTTATCAAGAGATAATAATAAGTACTCTGTGACATTTATTGATGAAAAGTCGAAATACACTTGGATCACCTTAATGCCATCTAAAGATAGAGTATTTGACGCTTTCATTAATTTTCAGAACTACATTACTAATCAATTCAAAACAAATGTTAAGGTACTTCGAACGGATAATGGAGGGGAATATACAAGCCACAAATTCAAAGAACACTTAGCTAAGCATGGAATAATCCACCAAACAAGCTGCCCATACACACCTCAACAAAATGGTGTAGCTGAAAGAAAGAATAGGCATCTCATGGAAGTAGCTAGTATTGATTAAGAAGACCAGCCAGGCCTTGCAAGACCAAACTAACCCGCCCGTGCAAAATCCGGGATTCCCTAAAATGTACGGACTTGTACGGATTGTATGGACCGTGCAAAATCCGGGATTCCTCAAAATGTCTCCAAACATCCTAAAAAGAAGAAACAAGAATGTGCAAAAATCGGGATAAAGTATTTTCAGGATTTGGGGATCGTGCAAAACTCGGGTGCAAAAGGACATGGATATAGCTGGCAATGAATCTAGCCAAAGGAGTGTCCCAATGCAACCTTATCCAACTGGTCAAAGCAAGGAGGCTTGGAGCAAGGCTGGCAATCTTATCCACATGGTCAAAAAGAGCCTCCAAGACTAAGCTCTCATTGGCTAGTTTGAATTAAAGCATTCCCATTGGTTGTTGCATTTTTAGAAAACCCTAGATTTTTCTCTATAAATGTAATGCCTCATTATCAATGAAATGTTAGACCCTTTGGGGTCCCATTCTCTCATTCTCCATGAAATCTCTCTCATTTTATTCTCCTTAGTCTCATTTACATGCTTATTCTCTTAGTTCATTCTTGCATATTCTCCATGTCATTTACATTATTCTCTCATGCTTAATCTCTCTAATTCTAACATGGTATCAGAGCATTAAGGTCCTTAAATGTCTCCTTAATCTCATTCTTCTTAGTCTTTCATTTTCATACACTTTGTTAGCCTCTTTCACTCTGAGAGTTATTCCTCAAAACCATTTGGTTCTTGAGTTGTGAAAGTTGCTAACTTATGTTTTTAGTGACAATGAAGAGAAATAAATGGGGCTGTAGTGACAAGCTACATAATAAGGGAGATTAAAGGCTGCCTTACTTGCTTATTCATGGATTCTTCTAGTGCTTCCATTTTTGGAAATGAATACACTTAGAACCATGATTTGTTGGTGCCTCATTCTATAATCTATTCTTTTTAAGCCCCATTTTCATCTCCAAGTCATTTGTTGATTTTAAAGCTCAAACCACAATTTTTACAAAACTAAAACCTTAGATTGTATTTTTCTTTCTTATGGAATGAAGAGATACGTAAGTCCATTGTATTTTATGTTTTTGAGTTGTTTTTAGTGGTTTGAAGCAATTCAATTAGTGAACCATGATTAAAATTGCTTGATTCTTATGGATTGAAATATATTTAATCATGTTGTATCTGGGTTTTAAAGGTAGAGAACCTTGGTAAAACTTTGCTCTTATGAGTTTAAGTATCAAACCTTGATGAATCTTAATCCTTTTTTTATGGGAAGAAAAATTTGGTAAAGCTATGTTTCCATAATCATAAGCATAAAGCCATGTTGAATCCAAATCCCATTTTTCTTTAAAAGAGAAGAGAACCTTGGTAAAGCTATGTTATTATGAGCATAAGCACAAAGCCTTGATGAATCCAAATCTCTTTGTTTTCAAATTACCAAAGAAAGAGAACGTCGTTGAATCTAAAAGCTAGAGAACCTCGTTGAATCTAAAAGCTAGAGAACCTTGATGAATCCAAATCCTTTGGTAGAAAATCTTGGACTACTTTCAAACATTTTTGAGTCCTAGGTTATTTTTTCAATTTTTCTTAAATATTCTTATTGGATTCCAATCTCTTCTGTACTTGTTTGTTTGGGAAGAGTGTTTTAAGGAATCCTTGTTTGTTCTATTTAAGAAAAAAAAAGGAAAGGGAGGGTAGTGAACCTTGTTGAATCCAAAGCTAGGGAACCGAGATGGATCCAAATCCAAAGTTGGATGAGAGCCTCGTTGAAACTCGAATGCTGGAGAACCTTAAGTGAATCCAAACCCTTAGAAACCAAAAGAAGTGAACCATGGCCTATTTTGCTCATTGGAGTTAAAATTGAGAAGGCATGATGAATCCAAATTCTTTTGGGTTAAAAGAGGTGAACCATGACCTGATTTACTCCTTGGAGTTAAAATCAAGAAGGCATGATGAATCCTAACTCTTTTGGAAATAAAGAAGTGAACCATGGCCTGATTTACTCATTGGAGTTAAATCAAGAAGGCATGATGAATCTAAGTTCTTTAAATCCAAGTTTTCAAAAAACCTTGGACCTCTAGTAATTCTCAAGTCCTTGGAAAATTTTCAAAAAAAAAATAAAAAATAAAAAAAATAAAAAGGATGAATCTTAGTCAGTTTTCTTTCTTATGAATGAAAAACAATTAATGACATTGATTCATCCGGTTTTGTTTTCTCAAAAGGATAGGCTTTGTTTTGAAGTTTTCCATTCTTGTTAAACAAGTGGATAATTCCAAAGACCATTGCTAGAATCCGATCTCTCAAATGAGAGGAAAAGTCCTTTGTGGTGAAGAGCCATGAAGAGAAAAAAAAAATCCCAACCACTAACCTTTTTTTTCTTCTTCTTAGGAATGGAAGAATGTGAGTGGTGGAAGAAGAGATCGAATCTCAAGAAGATCGACCAATCAAAAAAAAAAAAAAAAAAAAAAAAAATGATTCAACAAGTCACTATCTTAACCGGTTTAGCATAAATGGCTGCTCTATAAACACTCATCTTTTTCAATATTCTTAGTGTACCAATTATTGTTTAATCTTGTTTCTTTAGTTTCTCTTATTTGCAATCTATCTTTCATCTAAACTTCCTTATCCCTCACATTGAGTACTTTAAAATTTTAAATCTCATGATGAAGGTTTAGAGGAGGAAAGCGTGAATATTCTAACCGGGAAGTATTAGATGATGAAGAGGTCAAATGAAGATTAAATGAAGTAAAGAAGTATGATTGGTGACACAAGGAAGTTGTGGAAGTTAGTGTTCATTTGGCACCGGTTTGAAATGTTCCTCTTTTATGTTTTTCAAGCTTGCCTTTCGGAGTCCCTCCAACCAAGCTTGAGGGGGAGAAAGAACCGAAAAGAATGTGAAGGATGCCAAAGAAAAAGGAAAAAAAAAAAATGATGTCAAAGAAGACAAGATTCTTCAAGCAAATGAAGCCGAGTTGAGACTAGACCGCACCACACTAAAAGATGTTGAAGGTTCGTGCTCACTCGTGGACAAGTTGATAGAGGGGCCACACCGTTGGGAACAAGTTGTAGGTTCGTGCTCACTTGTGGACGAGTTGATAGAGGGACTGCATCATAGAAGACAAATTGTCCCACTAGAAGACGGGCAACTTGACTAGAGATCAAAACCGGGTCACTTGCAAAGACAAGCTTGCAAAGATAAGCTCGCAAAGACAAGGGCAACGGTTGAGACAAAGCAAGGAGGCATGCGAGTTGGAAACGAAGCTAAGGCATCTCCATCACCATGAAGAGAACCAAGATGTATGGATCATACTAACCTTAAGGCTGGTTTATCTTTCGGAAGTGAGGGGAATAAGTAGATAAAATCAGAGCATACAAAAGTGGTGCTCCTCAACCCAATAAATCAACAAAGAGGAAGAAACCACCATCTAAAGGAATCAGGTTGTTGTTGAGAATATGGATGTGAAGGTCTGTGCACGTGAAAGGAGAGGGGACAATATCAAAGGGAAAGAGTTAGCATGTATAGCAAGTGTGTTGGAATATGGTGAAAGCTCAGGAGTAAAAAGAGAAGGTATACCATGCATTGCACATGAAATAAAGCACCAATGAGTAGCTAAGATCAACTAAAATGAGACCAAACAAGAAGTGGAGAAGGAACTGAATTGGTTAGAAGCAGACCAGTTTTTTCTCACTCAGCACAAGTGGAGCAAGTTGCAAAGAGGAGTAGGTGGGAGCAGTTGGGAGAAGCATGGCTCGCCTATACTTGTGTAGAGGTGTTGGTGAGATATTTTTCACTCAATAATTCATGTAAATCGTGCATATATGTGTATGGGATTGTAAGGAAACATTACACACGAAATTATAAACTTCTATTCATCATCTTCATCACTCCTATCTTCTAATCTTCCTCCCTTAAAATCATCTTCATATCCTCTAAAATCTACATGGTATCAGAGCACTTAAGGTCCTATACAAGATCTTAAACTCATTCATATCTCTCAAACATTTCAAATCACTCTGTTTTTTTTTCTGTTTCGTGTGTACTATTCACCAAAAATTTCAAGTCATGGAAAGCTCCAAGAATATGGTTCTACCAGTTATTCTCAAGGGGAATAACTATATTTTGTGGTCAAGGACCACAAAGACAGTCCTAAGAGGAAGAGGGCTGTGGGAGTATGTTGATAGGTTGGTGGGAAATGCTGAAGAAGGAAGGGCTGAAGAGGGCAGTATGATGGAGAGAAAGCAGGAGCAAGAAGATGCTCAAGTCTTGGCTGCACTTCAAAGCTCCCTTGAGCCATCTATTCTGGCGGCCTATTCATACTGTGAGAACTCCAAGAAGCTGTGGGAGACGCTCAAGGGAGTTTATGGAGACATCTCAAACATTTCAAGGATCTTTGAGGTGAAGAAGGCATTGAATGACCTTCAGCAGAATGGGAAGGCGTTCAAGGACTTGTTTGGGGAGTTTAGAGGGTTGTGGGCAGAGCTGGAAATGCTTAGACCTACAACAAACGACCCAAAGGAGTTGAATGAGAGGAGAGAGCAAGATCAAGTGTTTGGTCTCTTACTCACACTTGATGACTCTTACAAGTGACTCATTCAGCATATCCTTCGATTTGACAAGCTTCCAACATTAAATGAAGTGTGTCAACAAGTTCAGAAAGAGGAAGGTGCTAGAGTGTTGTTTAAACCCGCTAGTGAGATGGCGCATGTGGTGCAAAGAAGTTTTGGGCATGGAGAAAGGAGAGCTGTTGAGTGTAGCCATTGTAGGATGAAAGGGCACACTAAGGAGAAGTGCTGGACACTTTACCCGCACTTGAAACCAGCCCGGCTAAGAGGAAATGGCCAGGGAAGCAGTCAAGGCTCTAGGAACTTTGCGGGTGTAACTAGCATGGAAGGAGACCAATTGGTGAGGAAGAGCGATTTGGAGGGCCTCATCAAGAGTATCTCAAAGCTAGCGGAATCTGGTAAGGGTTTCTTTACCTCTAAGGCTAAGAGAAACGTGATAATAGATTCTGGAGCAAGTCATAATATGATTTGTGATGCTAAGTTGCTGGAGAATGTAGAACCGCATAAGGGTAGTGTTAGGATAGCAAACGGGAAAGAAGTTCCAATAGAGGGGGTTGGGGACTTAGAGGTGTTTGGGAAGAGAACTAAAGCCCTATATATCCCAGAATTTACTTCGAATTTGCTATCGGTTCATAAGGCAACTAAGGACTTGAATTGTAAAGTTGTTTTTGGAGTTAATGGTGTTGAGTTTCAGGATAATGAAACCAAAGATGCGATCGGATCAGGGGGTGTGAAAGATGGTCTGTACATATTGAATAAAAAGGATAAAGAGTTGAAAGCGCTTGCGGTCAGTTCGGTTGGATCAAGCCCTTTATGGCATTCTCGCCTTGGTCACCCAAGTCACAAGGTGCTCAGCATGGTCTTGCCCAACCATTCAGTACCCAAGGAGGCGTGTGAAGCATGTATTTTGGGGAAGCATTGTAGGAAAGTGTTTCCAGAATCTACTACTATGTATAAGAAGTCTTTTGAGTTAATACACTCTGATGTATGGTCTGCTCCGTGTACTTCAAGAGATCAATATAAGTACTTTCTTTCCTTCAACGATCAAAAATCAAAGTATACATGGGTAACATTGATGCGCTCTAAGGATCAAGTGCTTGAATCATTTCAGAACTTTTATAACTATGTGCTCAATCAGTATGATACCAAGATTAAGATACTAAGAAGTGATAATGGTGGAGAATACATGAGCATACAGTTTAGGGAGTTTGTGAATGAGAAAGGGATAGTACATCAGACAACTTGCGCCTATACACCTCAACAAAATGGGATAGCAGAGAGGAAGAATAGACATTTGTTAGAAGTGGCTAGGAGCATGATGTTTGATAGGGGAGTTCCTAAGAATCTGTGGGGAGATGCAGTGATGGCGGCAGCTTACTTAATCAACCGCATACCCACTGAAAGCTTGAGTTACAAGTCACCATTTGAAGTTTTGAATGGTGTGAAGCCGAGTATCAGTCACTTGAGAGTCTTTGGGTGTAGATGCTATGTCCTTGTTCCAGAGGCACAAAGAAATAAGTTAGAGCCAAAGAGTATTAAGTGTGTGTTTGTGGGATACTCAAGTACTCAAAAAGGATACAAATGTCTTAACCCGGAGACTAATAGAATGTATGTGTCAAGGGAGGTGCAATTTGAGGAAGAGTATGGTTACTTCGAAAAAAAGAAATGGGAAGACTTAGATGAGATTATGGACTCAAATGCAGATAGAGATCAAGTTCTAAGAAGCATTTGGGAAAGCATAGATGGCCGGGAGAGTGATGATAATGAGCAGAGGGGTGAAGAAGAAGTAGAAGAAAGTGAGCAGCTTCCGATAGTTCTGGATACTTTACCATTAGACTCAGAACTGGTAGAAGAAGAGGAGAATACAAGAGGTGAGGGGGAGAAAGAATCTGAAGAAGTGGAAGAAGTGCAAGCTCCTCAATTAAGAAGAAGCCAAAGGATAAGACACGGACCTGAAAATTGGAAAAATACTAGAGTGTATTACAATGGGCTGGCTATGGCTTATCAAGATCACATGGGAACTGATGTTGTGCTTGGGACAAGAGAGGGATGTACTGGGCGTACGGCAGGCTTAGATCCTGATCCTATAGGCGACAGCGTCTCCTTCTTGTCCCTTAAGCATAACACCGCACAAGAAGAGAAGATAGCCATAAGATATCCTATTGAAGAATACTACTCGGTTTCTAATACTCCAGCTGATCATCAGGCATTTCTGAGCACTATTGATAGAAAAGTACCTAATTCTTATGAGGAAGCAAGCATGGACAAGTTATGGGTTGATGCCATGAGGGAAGAGATTGCATCTATGTTGAGAAATAATACTTGGGACTTGACAAAATTGCCTAGTGGGAAGAAACTTGTGGGATGTAGATGGGTGTATACTATCAAATACAAGAGCAATGGTGAAATTGAGAGGTATAAAGCTAGACTAGTGGCAAAAGGATATACACAAGTATATGGAGAAGATTATACTGAAACTTTTGCTCCAGTAGCGAAGTTGCACTCGGTGAGAGTTCTACTATCCATTGCCATTAATCTGTCATGGAATTTGTGGCAAATGGATGTGAGAAACGCTTTCTTACAAGGGGATTTAGAAGAAGAAGTGTTTATGGAACTTCCAGAAGGTTATGGAGCAAGTTCAGATCAAGTGTGTAGATTAAAGAAGGCTATATACGGCTTGAAACAATCTCCTAGAGCTTGGTACCAACGGTTAAGCCGGTGCCTGTTGGAGAAAGGGTTTGTAAAATCTGAAGCGGATCACTCTCTCTTTACCAAAAGGAGCAAAAATAGGATAGTTGTGGTGCTTATCTACGTGGATGACATTATTGTTACGGGAAGTGATTGTGAGGAGATGAAACGGACTAAGGAGGATCTAAACTCTACGTTTGATATAAAAGACCTAGGAGAGCTCAAATACTTCCTAGGAATTGAGATGAGCAGAGAGGAAAAGGGAATGTTTATATTGCAAAGGAAGTATGTGATTGACTTACTAAAAGAAACTGGGAAGCTTGGGTGTAAACCGGCTAAGACTCCTATTGAAGAAGGTTACCAAGAAGAGAGCAACGTGGAGATATGGTCTGACATCAAGCAGTACCAAAGGTTAGTTGGTAAACTAATCTATTTGACCATAACAAGGCCAGATATTTGTTTTGCGGTGAATAAAGTAAGTCAACACATGCAAGCGCCAACAACACACCATTGGGGAATGATTGAAAGGATCTTGAGATATCTAAAAGGAAACCCAGGAAGAGGTATTTGGCTAGAGTGTCATGGAAGAGCAGATGTAGAAGCGTTTTGTGATGCGGATTGGGCTGGGGATAGACAAGATAGAAAGTCTACAACCGGTTATTGTACATTCGTAGGTGGGAATCTTGTCACCTGGAGAAGCAAAAAACAAAAGGTAATCTCTCTATCTAGTGCTGAAGCTGAGTATAGAGCAATGAGAGAAGCCACAAAAGAAATGATATGGCTGAAGGCGCTTCTACATGACTTGGGAGTTCAAGAAGACAAACCAATGACATTGTATTGTGATAACCAAGCAACAATACACATAGCTTCAAACCCGGTGTTTCATGAAAGGACAAAACACATTGAGGTGGATTGTCATTTCATCCGAGACAAGATTCAGGAGGGAGTTGTGGTTCCCAAGTTTGTGAAGAGTGGAGAACAAATGGCGGATATATTTACAAAGGCTACTTCTTCACGCATCTGTGAATACATCCATGGCAAGATCGGCTTAATGGACCCCTACCAGCCTATCTTGAGGGGGAGTGTTGAGAATATGGATGTGAAGGTCTGTGCACGTGAAAGGAGAGGGGACAATATCAAAGGGAAAGAGTTAGCATGTATAGCAAGTGTGTTGGAATATGGTGAAAGCTCAGGAGTAAAAAGAGAAGGTATACCATGCATTGCACATGAAATAAAGCACCAATGAGTAGCTAAGATCAACTAAAATGAGACCAAACAAGAAGTGGAGAAGGAACTGAATTGGTTAGAAGCAGACCAGTTTTTTCTCACTCAGCACAAGTGGAGCAAGTTGCAAAGAGGAGTAGGTGGGAGCAGTTGGGAGAAGCATGGCTCGCCTATACTTGTGTAGAGGTGTTGGTGAGATATTTTTCACTCAATAATTCATGTAAATCGTGCATATATGTGTATGGGATTGTAAGGAAACATTACACACGAAATTATAAACTTCTATTCATCATCTTCATCACTCCTATCTTCTAATCTTCCTCCCTTAAAATCATCTTCATATCCTCTAAAATCTACAGTTGTTTCTATCCTCTCCCTCCATTAAAATTCTCTATGCAAAGTGTGATCATTTCTACCATTAAAATTGCAGTAAATTGATACACTTTGTTTGTCAATTTTTCTTGCAAGGAACAATGTGCATAAAGGACTTCAAACCCAAAAGATCGTCTTTCCTTATTCTCAAGCCGATCGTGAGGGGGAGCATTCGAAGCATTGATCAAGATTTGGAATCAACAAATGGTGAACCCGAGAAAGATGACCCGAGAACTAAGATTCAAGCGTGGTGAACCCAAGAGGAAGACCGAAGTGATTACCAAAGAATGAAATCAACAAATCCTTGCAAGACTACAACAAGTCAAGATTAAATGGCGACATTCTTCACAAAGGTTACAAGACCTTTTCATGCCCTTGGTCAAAGGTCCCCTAGATCCGTGAAGGCCATACTCTTTTTCCCTTATAATGTTTTGTCCCAAGGGGTTTTCCTTATAAGGTTTTTAATGAGGTGGCACTCACGGTCACTCCAAACTTAGCCTCCATTCTCGAGTTCACTATGGCTAAGTTTGAGGGGGAGTATTGATCAAGAAGACCAGCCAGGCCTTGCAAGACCAAACTAACCCGCCCGTGCAAAATCCGGGATTCCCTAAAATGTACGGACTTGTACGGATTGTATGGACCGTGCAAAATCCGGGATTCCTCAAAATGTCTCCAAACATCCTAAAAAGAAGAAACAAGAATGTGCAAAACTCGGGATAAAGTATTTTCAGGATTTGGGGATCGTGCAAAACTCGGGTGCAAAAGGACATGGATATAGCTGGCAATGAATCTAGCCAAAGGAGTGTCCCAATGCAACCTTATCCAACTGGTCAAAGCAAGGAGGCTTGGAGCAAGGCTGGCAATCTTATCCACATGGTCAAAAAGAGCCTCCAAGACTAAGCTCTCATTGGCTAGTTTGAATTAAAGCATTCCCATTGGTTGTTGCATTTTTAGAAAACCCTAGATTTTTCTCTATAAATGTAATGCCTCATTATCAATGAAATGTTAGACCCTTTGGGGTCCCATTCTCTCATTCTCCATGAAATCTCTCTCATTTTATTCTCCTTAGTCTCATTTACATGCTTATTCTCTTAGTTCATTCTTGCATATTCTCCATGTCATTTACATTATTCTCTCATGCTTAATCTCTCTAATTCTAACAGCTAGAGCCATGATGTTCCATTCCAACCTGCCAAGAAACTTCTGGGGATATGCAGTCATTGTTAGATTTTAGAGATTATAAATGAGAGATTTTGAGATAAATTAGAAGGAAAACCATAGTAGAACATTAGAGAAGAATTTCTTATAGATCTTTGTGAATTACATAGCATATTTATAGGAGAATTACAAGGGAACCTAGGTTTAACTTTAATTTGAACCAGCCAATAGGAGAGTAGTCTTGGGAGCGCCCTTGACCATGCCAGCCTGTTCCAGCCTGGTTCCAGCCCCTTCCTTGACCAAATGGATAAGAAGGAAGACCAAGGACAAGCCCCAATGCACCTGGACGCTTTAGTGACTTGGTGCATGATTCGAACATTGCCCAGCTTCTAGAAGACTCTAGAAGACTCTCCAAGACTCTCCAAGACTTCCTTAAACGTTCCGGAGGCTCCCTTAGGTCGTACGGTCTTGTACGGTCTTGTACGGCCTTGTACGGATCCGTACGAACTTGTACGGTGTTGCCATTCTTCCCCATCTATCTCAGTGTTGCCATTCTTCCCCATCCAAATTCCTTGGCCAGGTGAACCTTTGATGTATCTCAATATTCTTTCCACCATGTTCCAATGATGCACGGTTGGTTCCTTCATATGTTGGCTAACCTGATTCACAGCAAAACATAAGTCAGGCCGTGTAATAGTCAAATAGATGAGCTTACCAACTAGGCGCCGATATTGTGCTGGGTCTTCAAATGGCTTGTCAAGCGGATCATCTTCTTTCTCCCCCTTTCTCTTGACCTTGTAGCCATCTTCAAGTGGGGTCTTAGCTGGTTTGGATCCTAGCTTTCTTGTCTCCTGCAATAAATCAAGAGAATATTTCCTTTGTGATAGAAATAGGCCTTCCGAGGATCGGCATATCTCTATCCCTAGGAAATACTTAAGCTCTTCCAAGTCCTTGATATCAAAAACAGACTTAAGGAAGGATTTGGTTTCTTGAATCCCAACTTGATCACTACCTGAGATGATCAAGTCATCCACATAAACCAATACCACAATAAGCCCACGGGAGCTCTGGTGAGTGAACAAGGTATGGTCGGCTTCTGACCGGCTAAATCCTCGAGCAACAAGAGTGAAGCTCAATTTATGATACCAGGCCCTCGGTGATTGCTTTAATCCATAAATTGCCTTTCTTAACCTTAAGACTTTTTCGGGGCTGATTGTGTGCTCTAATCCGGGTGGTGGAGTCATGTACACTTCTTCTTCCAATTCTCCTTGAAGAAAGGCGTTCTTCACGTCCATTTGCCATAGATCCCATGATAGATTTGTGGCTAAGGACAAGATAACCCTAACTGTGTGAAGCTTTGCCACGAGCGCAAAGGTATCGGTATAATCAGCTCCATATGTCTGGGTGAAACCTCTGGCTACCAATCTGGCTTTGTACCGCTCAATCTCCCCATTAGATTGATATTTGATTGTAAATACCCACTTGGAACTTACTGCCTTCTTTCCCTTTGGAAGCTCAGTTTCATCCCAAGTATGATTCTTATCCATTGCCCCTATCTCAGCATCCACAGCAGCTAACCATTCTTTGTGTTCTTTTGCTTCTTCATAGGAGCTCGGAATTTGGTGTTGATCAATCTTTCCAAGGAATGCTTTGTGTTCTGATGGCAAGAGGGCAAGAGAACAAACCGCTTGGAGAGGATGAACCACGGCTTGGCTGTTGTAATAGACCTTTGTTTGTTTCCAATGATCTGGTCTATACTTCAGCCTTGTACTTCTTCTAAGCTGAGGAGCACTAATTTCTTCACTCTCATGGTCTTGACTAACCATTGGCTCCATTCCTCCAGTGGATTCTTCTTCATGATGAGCTTGGTCTTGATTACCATTATCCAAGTTGTTTGCTTCTTCTTCACTGTTATTTTCAGAATTTGGTCCTTCTTGTGGCTGATGATCTGGTTGCTCTTGATGAGAGTCTCTTGGAGCCGGATTTCCCAAATGATTGAGTAAGAACTCTAAGCTGGCGGTTCTATCTGAAGGAGAACGGGCTAGGTCTTTAACGCTATCCCAATTTTGTTTCTTGTCAAAGTACCCTTGGTTTTCTATGAACTTCACGTCTCTTGAAACCAGGGTACACTTCCGGATGGGGTCATAGCACTTATACCCCTTTTGAGTGGTAGAATAGCCTATGAATACACATCTTGTGCTTTTGGCTTCTAGTTTGTCCCTCTGAGTACCTGGGACAAATACAAAACACAAACACCCAAGAACTCGTAAGTGATTGATATAGGGTTTATTGTGATTTAAAACTTCAAAGGGAGAGACGTCCTTTAGGACTCTTGTTGGAATTCGGTTGATAAGATAGCAAGCCGTCATGACTGCATCTCCCCAGAAGTTTCTTGGCAAGTTGGAATGGAACATCATAGCTCTAGCTACTTCCATGAGATGTCTATTCTTTCTTTCAGCTACACCATTTTGTTGAGGTGTGTATGGGCAGCTCGTTTGGTGGATTATTCCATGCTTAGCTAGGTGTTCTTTGAATTTGTGGCTTGTATATTCCCCTCCATTATCCGTTCGAAGTACCTTAACATTTGTTTTGAATTGATTAGTAATGTAGTTCTGAAAATTAATGAAAGCGTCAAATACTCTATCTTTAGATGGCATTAAGGTGATCCAAGTGTATTTCGACTTTTCATCAATAAATGTCACAAAGTACTTATTATTATCTCTTGATAAATATGGGGAAGTCCATACATCCGAGTGGACCAAATCAAAACATTTTTCATATATGGTAGAGGACTTAGGAAATACACTTTTACAATGTTTTCCTAAAATACAAGACTCACAAACCGAGTTATTAAACGAAATATTAGGCAATATTATTTCCAAGGCATGCGAGTGAGGATGTCCCAATCTAGCGTGCCATATTGCATTAGAACTACTAGCTATGCATGAATTAAAACTTGATAAAGTAGGATTGCTTGAAGTATCTTCTAAGATGTATAAGTCTCCTTTTGTGTTTCCTTCTCCAAGAACCCTTCCGGTTTTAATATCCTGAAAATGGAAACTATTAGGCCCAAAGATAGCATAAGCATCAAGATCAGTAGTAGCTCTCTTAACCGATACAAGATTCGAAGTGAAAGATGGCATGTAGAAAGCTTGAGATTCTTTGTCAAATAGTTTTAAACTTCCTATTCCTTTAACCGGTATCCTATCACCATTAGCAATCACTACATTTCCACTAGTAGTTTTAATGTTACTAATCAAATTTGGATTACTAATCATGTGATGAGAAGCTCCAGAATCAATAACAAGAGAAGTGCTAGTCTTATTAGGTTTAGTAGCAAAGTATGTGATACCGGACTCCTTTAGTGCGGCGATGGATCGAATGAGTGCTTCTAAGTCTGACTTGCGCACCACGTCATTTGAATATGCTACCATGGCCATCTCATCTCCTTGCTTCAAGCTTTCGGTTTGAGGTTGTTTTGTTGAGTTTGATGAGCTTGGCGTTTCTTGTGCTTGATGAGCTTGGATGCCAATCTTTGGGCTTGAGATGTGGATGAAGGATCCAGCAATCCTCCTTTGTATGACCATCCTTCTTGCAATGATCGCATGTTTTCCTATTCTTGCCTTTGTAGCCTTGATTTGGTTGGTAATTGCCCTTATTGGCCATTGGGAGTTCTTGTTTACCACTAAAGAGACCAAAGGACCCTTGTTCCTTTTGAATTTGTGCACAAACTTCATCAAGTCTAGGGAGTTTCTCCGATCTTAAGATATGCTTTATGAGGTCGTTAAAAGCCGGATTGAGTGTGAGAAGCAAACCGAAGACCTTATCTTGTTCTCTTCTTTCTTCAATGATTGAAAAATCCTTTGTGCTTGGACGTAAACTAGAAGAAACACCATAGTAGAATATTAGAGAAGAATTTCTTATTGATCTTTGTGAAATACATAGCATATTTATAGGAGAATTACAAGGGAACCTAGGTTTAACTTTAATTTGAACCAGCCAATAGGAGTGTAGTCTTTGGGCGTCCTTAACCATGCCAGCCTGTTTCCAGCCCCTTCCTTGACCAAATGGATAAGAAGGAAGACCAAGGACAAGGTGCCAATGCACCTGGACACTCAAGTGGCTTGGTGCATGGTCCAAACGTTTCCAAGCTTCTAGAAGACTCTCGAAGGCTTCCTCAAATGTTTCGGAGGCTCGCTAAGGTTGTACGGTCTTGTACGGCCTTGTACGGATCCGTACGGACTTGTACGGACTTGTACGGATCCGTACGGACTTGTACGGACACCCAAATCCAACCATCTTCCCTAAGCTCCCTTGATGATAAGCTTGATTAATAACTCAATCATCTGGGAAATCCTGCTCCAAGGGACTCTCATCAAGAGCAACCAGAGCAGGAACCGCAAGGAGGACCAAATTCCAAAAATAACAATGAAGAGGAAGCAAACAACTTAGATAATGGTAATCAAGAACAAGCTCATCATGAAGAAGAAGTCACTGGAGGAATGGAGCCAATGGTTAGTCAAGACCATGAGAGTGAAGAAATTAGTGCTCCTCAGCTTAGAAGAAGCACAAGGCTGAAGTATGGACCAGATCATTGGAAACAAACAAGGGTCTATTACAACAGCCAAGCCGTGGCTCATCCTCTCCAAGCGGTCTGTTCTCTTGCCCTCTTGCCATCAGAACACCAAGCATTCCTTGGGAAGATTGATCAACACCAAATTCCGAGCTCCTATGAAGAAGCAAAAGAACACAAAGAATGGTTAGCTGCGGTGGATGCTGAGATAGGAGCAATGGATAAGAATCATACTTGGGATGAACGGAGCTTCCAAAGGGAAAGAAGGCAGTAAGTTCCAAGTGGGTATTTACAATAAAATATCAATCTAATGGGGAGATTGAGCGGTACAAAGCCAGATTGGTAGCCAGAGGTTTCACCCAGACATATGGAGCTGATTATACCGATACCTTTGCGCCCGTGGCAAAGCTTCACACAGTTAGGGTTATCTTGTCCTTAGCCACAAATCTATCATGGGATCTATGGCAAATGGACGTGAAGAACGCCTTTCTTCAAGGAGAATTGGAAGAAGCAGTGTACATGACTCCACCACCTGGATTAGAGCACTCAATCAGCCCCGGAAAAGTCCTAAGGTTAAGAAAGGCAATTTATGGTCTAAAGCAATCACTAAGGGTCTGGTATCATAAACTGAGCTTCACTCTTGTTGCTCGAGGATTTAGCCGGTCAGAAGCCGACCATACCTTGTTCACTCAACAGAGCTCCCATGGGCTTATTGTGGTATTGGTTTATGTGGATGACTTGATCATCTCAGGTAGTGATCAAGTTGGGGTTCAAGAAACCAAATCCTTCCTTAACTCTGTTTTTGATATCAAGGACTTGGGAGAACTCAAGTATTTCCTAGGGATAGAGATATACCGATCCACTGAAGGCCTATTTCTATCACAAAGGAAATATTCTCTTGATTTATTGCAGGAGACAGGAAAGCTAGGATCCAAACCAGCTAAGACTCCACTTGAAGATGGCTACAAGGTCAAGAGAAAGGGGGAGAAAGAAGATGATCCGCTTGACAAGCCATTTGAAGACCCAGCACAATATCGGCGCCTAGTTAGTAAGCTCATCTACTTGACTATTACACGGCCTGACTTATGTTTTGCTGTGAATCAGGTTAGCCAACATATGAAAGAACCAACCGTGCATCATTGGAACATGGTGGAAAGAATTTTGAGATACATCAAAGGATCACCAGGCCAAGGAATCTGGATGGGGAAGAATGGCAACACTGAGATAGTTGGATACTGCGATGCAGACTATGCTGGAGACACTATGGATAGAAAGTCCACAACTGGCTACTGTACTTTCATTGGAGGCAATCTAGTGACTTGGAAGTCTAAGAAGCAGAAGGTTGTGTCATGCTCGAGTGCAGAGTCAGAATATAGAGCAATGAAGAAGCTGACAAATGAATTAGTTTGGTTGAAAGCACTTCTCAAAGATCTCGGCATAGAAACTTCAAGTCCTATCATGATGCATTGTGACAATCAGGCAGCCATTCATATAGCAACGAATCCAGTATTTCACGAGAGGACCAAGCACATTGAGATCGACTGCCACAAGGTTAGAGAGAAGATCATAGAAGGAGTGATACTTCCATGCTACACCAAGAGTGAAGACCAGCTGGCTGACATCTTCACCAAGGCTGCTAGCCTCAAAGTTTGCAACCACATCCATAGCAAACTTGGGTTAGTAGACCTTACTCATCCTTGATAATACTTGCCTGTTCCGGGAAGACCACACTCTTTTTCCCTTCCCAAGGTTTTGTCCCACTGGGTTTTCCTTGGTAAGGTTTTTAATGAGGTGGTAGTCCCGGTTCCCAAACTTAGCCTTCATTCCGACACTCCGGCTAATTTTGAGGGAGAGTATTAATCAAGCATATCATCAAGGGAACTTAGGGAAGATGGTTGGATTTGGGTGTTCGTACAAGTCCGTACGGATCCGTACAAGTCCGTACAAGTCCGTATGAATCTGTACAAGGCCGTACAAGACCGTACAAGACCATACGACCTAAGGGAGCCTCCGGAACGTTTAAGGAAGTCTTGGAGAGTCTTGGAGAGTCTTCTAGAGTCTTCTAGAAGCTGGGCAATGTTCGGATCATGCACCAAGTCACTAGAGCGTCCAGGTGCATTGGGGCTTGTCCTTGGTCTTCCTTCTTATCCATTTGGTCAAGGAAGGGGCTGGAACAGGCTGGCATGGTCAAGGGCGCTCCCAAGACTACTCTCCTATTGGCTGGTTCAAATTAAAGTTAAACCTAGGTTCCCTTGTAATTCTCCTATAAATATGCTATGTAATTCACAAAGATCAATAAGAAATTCTTCTCTAATGTTCTACTATGGTTTTCCTTCTAATTTATCTCAAAATCTCTCATTTATAATCTCTAAAATCTAACAATAGGATACCGGTTAAAGGAATAGGAAGTTTAAAACTATTTGACAAAGAATCTCAAGCTTTCTACATGCCATCTTTCACTTCGAATCTTGTATCGGTTAAGAGAGCTACTACTGATCTTGATGCTTATGCTATCTTTGGGCCTAATAGTTTCCATTTTCAGGATATTAAAACCGGAAGGGTTCTTGGAGAAGGAAACACAAAAGGAGACTTATACATCTTAGAAGATTCTTCAAGCAATCCTACTTTATCAAGCTTTAATTCATGCATAGCTAGTAGTTCTAATGCAATATGGCACGCTAGATTGGGACATCCTCACTCGCGTGCCTTGGAAATAATATTGCCTAATATTTCGTTTAATAACTCGGTTTGTGGGTCTTGTATTTTAGGAAAACATTGTAAAAGTGTATTTCCTAAGTCCTCTACCATATATGAAAAATGTTTTGATTTGGTCCACTCGGATGTATGGACTTCCCCATGTTTATCAAGAGATAATAATAAGTACTTTGTGACATTCATTGATAAAAAGTCGAAATACACTTGGATCACCTCAATGCCATCTAAAGATAGAGTATTTGACGCTTTCATTAATTTTTCAGAACTACATTACTAATCAATTCAAAACAAATATTAAGGTACTTCGAACGGATAATGGAGGGGAATATACAAGCCACAAATTCAAAGAACACCTAGCTAAGCATGGAATAATCCACCAAACGAGCTGCCCATACACACCTCAACAAAATGGTGTAGCTGAAAGAAAGAATAGACATCTCATGGAAGTAGCTAGAGCTATGATGTTCCATTCCAACTTGCCAAGAAACTTCTGGGGAGATGCAGTCATGACGGCTTGCTATCTTATCAACCGAATTCCAACAAGAGTCCTAAAGGACGTCTCTCCCTTTGAAGTTTTAAATCACAATAAACCCTATATCAATCACTTACGAGTTCTTGGGTGTTTGTGTTTTGTATTTGTCCCAGGTACTCAGAGGGACAAACTAGAAGCCAAAAGCACAAGATGTGTATTCATAGGCTATTCTACCACTCAAAAGGGGTATAAGTGCTATGACCCCATCCGGAAGTGTACCCTGGTTTCAAGAGACGTGAAAGTTCATAGAAAACCAAGGGTACTTTGACAAGAAACAAAATTGGGATAGCGTTAAAGACCTAGCCCGTTCTCCTTCAGATAGAACCGCCAGCTTAGAGTTCTTACTCAATCATTTGGGAAATCCGGCTCCAAGAGACTCTCATCAACAGCAACCAGATCATCAGCCACAAGAAGGACCAAATTCTGAAAATAACAGTGAAGAAGAAGCAAACAACTTGGATAATGGTAATCAAGACCAAGCTCATCATGAAGAAGAATCCACTGGAGGAATGGAGCCAATGGTTAGTCAAGACCATGAGAGTGAAGAAATTAGTGCTCCTCAGCTTAGAAGAAGTACAAGGCTGAAGTATGGACCAGATCATTGGAAACAAACAAGGGTCTATTACAACAGCTAAGCCGTGGCTTATCCTCTCCAAGCGGTTTGTTCTCTTGCCCTCTTGCCATCAGAACACAAAGCATTCCTTGGAAAGATTGATCAACACCAAATTCCGAGCTCCTATGAAGAAGCAAAAGAACACAAAGAATGGTTAGCTGCTGTGGATGCTGAGATAGGGGCAATGGATAAGAATCATACTTGGGATGAAACTGAGCTTCCAAAGGGAAAGAAGGCAGTAAGTTCCAAGTGGGTATTTACAATCAAATATCAATCTAATGGGGAGATTGAGCGGTACAAAGCCAGATTGGTAGCTAGAGGTTTCACCCAGACATATGGAGCTGATTATACCGATACTTTTGCGCCAGTGGCAAAGCTTCACACAGTTAGGGTCATCTTGTCCTTAGCCACAAATCTATCATGGGATCTATGGCAAATGGACGTGAAGAACGCCTTTCCTCAAGAAGAATTGGAAGAAGAAGTGTACATGACTCCACCACCTGGATTAGAACACTCAATCAGCCCCGAAAAAGTCCTAAGGTTAAGAAAGGCAATTTATGGTCTAAAGCAATCACCAAGGGCCTGGTATCATAAACTGAGCTTCACTCTTGTTGCTCGAGGATTTAGCCGGTCAGAAGCCGACCATACCTTGTTCACTCACCAGAGGTCCCGTGGGCTTATTGTGGTATTGGTTTATGTGGATGACTTGATCATCTCAGGTAGTGATCAAGTTGGGATTCAAGAAACCAAATCCTTCCTTAAGTCTGTTTTTGATATCAAGGACTTGGGAGAGCTTAAGTATTTCCTAGGGATAGAGATATGCCGATCCTCGGAAGGCCTATTTCTATCACAAAGGAAATATTCTCTTGATTTATTGCAGGAGACAAGAAAGCTAGGATCCAAACCAGCTAAGACCCCATTTGAAGATGGCTACAAGGTCAAGAGAAAGGGGGAGAAAGAAGATGATCCGCTTGACAAGCCATTTGAAAACCCAGCACAATATCGGCGCCTAGTTGGTAAGCTCATCTATTTGACTATTACACGGCCTGACTTATGTTTTGCTGTGAATCAGGTTAGCCAACATATGAAGGAACCAACCGTGCATCATTGGAACATGGTGGAAAGAATATTGAGATACATCAAAGGTTCACCTGGCCAAGGAATTTGGATGGGGAAGAATGGCAACACTGAGATAGTTGGATACTGCGATGCGGACTATGCGGGAGACACTATGGATAGGAAGTCTACAACTGTGTCCTTAGCCACAAATCTATCATGGGATCTATGGCAAATGGACGTGAAGAACGCCTTTCTTCAAGGAGAATTGGAAGAAGAAGTGTACATGACTCCACCACCTGGATTAGAACACTCAATCAGCCCCGGAAAAGTCCTAAGGTTAAGAAAGGCAATTTATGGTCTAAAGCAATCACCAAGGGCCTGGTATCATAAACTGAGCTTCACTCTTGTTGCTCGAGGATTTAGCCGGTCAGAAGCCGACCATACCTTGTTCACTCACCAGAGCTCCCGTGGGCTTATTGTGGTATTGTTTTATGTGGATGACTTGATCATCTCAGGTAGTGATCAAGTTGGGATTCAAGAAACCAAATCCTTCCTTATGTTGAATAATGAGAGAATACATTAGCTTAAGACCCAAAGAAGAGAAGAGGCCTTATTCAACATATGCAAGCCCATTAAGAAGTCTTCTAGAAGGGTGAAGACTTTGGGTGCACAAGTGGGTGTCTCGGGAAGTGTGAAAAGGAAGGAGATGTGTTTGAATTTCAAATAAGAGATTGGAGGGAAATTGAATGTTGTGAAACCCTTCTTCACCTCCTAATTTTGTGGCTATCCTCTATATATACATGTTGTACACCCTTTGTAACACTCACTCAATTCTAATGGAAACTTCTCTTTATCTCTCATTCTATTGTTTCTCTTTCAAGCACTCTCAAACTCTCTAATCTTCTATTCCGCAAATTCAACATGGTATCAGAGCAAGGTTCTTAACTAAATCAAGCTCTTGTTATCCCATTTTCAAATCTCTTCCTTTAAAATTCTGGGAATACTCTTTGTCAATCCTTTTTCACTCTGAGACTTAGTCCTCAAAGTCATTGACTCTTGAGTTATGATAAGGCTGAAAAAGTGTATTTCTTGAAGGTTCTCTAAAATTTTCTTTTTCACTCTAAAATTCTGGGCATACTCTTTGTCAATCCTTTTTCACTCTGAGACTTAGTCCTCAAAGTCATTGACTCTTGAGTTGTGAAAAGGCTGGAAAAGTGTATTTCTTGAAGCTTCTCTAATATTTTCTTGAGAAAATCTCTTAATCCTCTGGTTAATAGAATTATCCGGTGAATAAATCCTGAAACACCATGGAAAATTCTAAACCAATTGTTATTCCAGTCATCTTGACGGGTGTCAACTATTTGCTGTGGTCAAGAATGATAAGAACAGCCCTATGTGGTCGTGGGCTTTGGAGCCATGTCTTGAAAGGCCAAGATCCAAAAGATGGAGAAGAAACCATCGGTAATTATGAAGATAAGTGGTTCCAAGAGGACCAAATGGTGCTCGGAATCATCCAGAACTCTCTTGAAGCATCCATCCTTGAAGCCTACTCCTACTGTGAAAATGCAAAGGAATTGTGGGATACTCTTCAAACCGTGTATGGGAATACTTCAAACTTGAGCAGAATCTATGAAGTCAAGAAGGCTATCAATGATCTAAGCCAAGAAGATTTGGAGTTTACAAAGCACTTTGGCAAATTCAGATCATTGTGGGCTGAACTAGAAATGTTAAGGCCAAGCACGATTGATCCTTTGGTGTTAAATGAGAGGCGCGAACAAGACAAGGTCTTTGGTCTGCTATTGACCTTAAATCCAACTTACAAGGATCTCATTAAGCACCTCCTTAGGGCAGACAATCTCCCCAGCCTAGATGAAGTGTGCTCCAAGATACAAAAGAAGCAAGGATCTCATGGTCTATTTGGGGGAAAGGGCGAGCTGGTTATGGCTAACAAAGTAGAGCTGGGAGACGCCAACAAAGGATTTTACAAACCGTTGGGATCAAATCAGAACAAGAAAGTGGGATCAAATGCAATTTGTGAGCATTGCAAGCTGGTGGAAGGAACCAAGAGCTAATGTCTCCCAAGAAGTGGCTGGGAATCAGGCTAGGACATGCAAGAGGGCTGAAGAAGGAGAAATGAGAGCTTTGGTGCCATATCAACAAGAATCTGAATTTGTGAGGAAATCAGATTTGGAAGCTCTCATCAAAGCCTTGAAAGAGGCTGGTAGGTCTGGTATGGTTTCTGGAAACTCTCTTCATGCTCAAAACATTTCAAAGCCTTTGATTGTAGATTCTGGTGCATCACATCATATGATAAGTGATGCACATCTAATGAATAACATAAAACCGGCTGTAGGTAATGTCATTATAGCAAATGGAGATAGTATTCCAATTGATGGAGTAGGAAATCTTAGGTTATTTGGAAAAGATTCAAACGCTTTCTACATGCCTAAGTTTACTTCAAATTTGTTATCCGTAAAGAAAGTTACATCTGATTTGAATTGTTATGCTATATTTGGTCCTAATGATGTACACTTTCAGGATATTGAGACCATGAATCTACTCGGAAAAGGAGTAGCAAAGGAGGAGCTGTATGTTCTTGAAAATAACAAGCCGGACTCCAATTTATTTTGTAGTTTTAGTCTGAATGTTTCTAATGTTAGTAGTTCAATTTGGCATGCAAGGCTAGGTCATCCGAACTCTAGAGCATTAGAACTATTGTTGCCTAGGATTTCTTTCAAAAATGAGGAATGTGAAGCTTGTATACTTGGTAAACATTGCAAATCTGTGTTTTCCAAGTCTCCAACTATCTATGAAAAGTGTTTTGATTTAATTCATTCTGATGTTTGGACCTCACCATGTGAATCTAGAGAACATCATAAATACTTTGTCACCTTTATAGATGAAAAATCAAAATATACATGGCTAACACTTCTTCCATCCAAAGATAGAGTTCTAGAAGCATTTAGAAAATTTCAAGCATATGTGACTAACCATTATAATGCCAAGATTAAAATTTTTAGATCAGATAATGGTGGAGAGTACACAAGCCATGCCTTCAAACAACACTTAGCAAACCATGGGATAGTCCATCAAACCAGCTGCCCATACACTCCTCAGCAAAATGGAGTTGCTGAAAGAAAGAATAGGCACTTAATGGAAGTGGCCCGGTCTATGATGTTCCACACAAGTGTTCCCAAGAGATTTTGGGGAGATGCTGTGGTTTCAGCATGCTATTTGATCAACCGAATGCCAACAAAAATTTTGGATGATCACTCTCCATTTGAGGTATTAAACAACTCTAAACCCGCCATTAACCACTTACGTGTGTTTGGGTGTGTTTGTTTTGTATTAATCCCAGGAGAACAAAGAAACAAGTTGGAAGCTAAAAGTGTGAAGAGCATGTTCATTGGATACTCCACAACACAAAAAGGTTACAAATGCTTTGTTCCGGAAACAAGGAAGATTCTAGTCTCAAGGGACGTGAAGTTTGTTGAAACGAAAGGGTTCTATGATGAGAAGAACTGGAAAGAATTGGAGAATCTATCATCCTCATCATCAGACCGAGCTAGCAATTTGAGAAAAATCTTGGAGAACCTTGGATTACATCAGCCAGAAGCTAGTACAAGCACATCTCAATCAAATGAAGAAACTATACCCTTTGATCCTGAGGGAGGCAATAAACAAGAGGATCCAGTAGTGGCTCAACAAGACTCAACAATTCATGATCAAAATGAATCAGAAGTTCGCAATGAAGCGGTTCATGATCAAAGTGAAGAGAGTCCGAAAAGTCAAGAAGAAGCTCAAACCTCAGATTCTGACTTTGAAGGGCCAAAACCTCAAGTTCAATATCAAGAAGGGGGTTTAAGGAGAAGTACAAGACAAAGGTTTGGACCAGAACATTGGAAGCAAACCCGAGTGTACTACAACAACAAGGCAGTTGCTCATCCCATTCAAGCTGTTTGCACTCTAGCTCATTTCCCATTGGAACATCAAGCCTACATGGGCAAGTTGGATGAAGCTGAGATTCCAACAACCTATGAAGAAGCCAAGGAGCTTAAAGTATGGAGAGATGCTGTTGGTGAAGAAAAGAAAGCTATGGAAATTAACCACACTTGGGATGAAGCTGAACTGCCAAAAGGGAAGAAGGCCGTAAGCTCTAGATGGATCTTCACTATCAAGTATAGAAGTGATGGAGAAATAGAGCGTTACAAGGCTAGGCTGGTGGCTAGAGGATTCACTCAAACCTATGGAGAGGACTACCTTGACACATTTGCACCTGTGGCAAAACTTCATACGGTAAAAGTTATTTTATCCTTAGCTACTAACTTTAAATGGGATCTTTGGAAGATGGACGTCAAGAATGCATTCTTGCAAGGGGAACTAGAGGATGAAGTCTACATGACTCCACCACCAGGCTTGGAGGACTCAATTGCACCAGGAAAGGTGTTGAGACTCAAGAAAGCAATCTATGGACTGAAGCAATCTCCTCGAGCATGGTACCACAAGTTGAGTACAACACTCAAGAGTAAAGGCTTCAAGAAATCCGAGGCAGATCATACACTTTTCACCTTGCAAAGCCAAGAAGGTATTATAGTCATTCTCATTTATGTGGATGATATTATCATCTCTGGGAATGACAAGGTAGGTATTAAAGATACAAAAGCATATTTAAAATCTGTATTTGATATTAAAGATCTTGGAGAGTTGAAATATTTTCTAGGGATTGAAGTCTATAGGTCCAATGAAGGACTCTTCTTATCCCAAAGGAAGTACACTCTTGATCTATTGGCTGGGGCAGGAAAGCTAGGAGCCAAACCAGCAAAGACTCCCTTAGAAGAAGGATACAAAGTCATACGAGAGGGGGAGCTTGAAGATAAACCTTTTGAAGATGTCAAGCAATATCGGAGAATGGTTGGTAAGTTGATTTATCTTACCATAACTCGTTCTGATTTGTGTTTTGCTGTGAACCAGGTGAGTCAACATATGCAAGCTCCAAAAGTGCACCATTGGAGCATGGTGGATCGGATTCTCAAATATCTCAAAGGAGCTCCGGGTCAAGGCATTTGGATGGGTTGTAACAAAAGCATAGAAATTGTGGGTTATTGTGATGCTGACTGGGCTGGAGACAAAACGGATAGAAGATCCACCACTGGGTATTGCACATTCATTGGAGGTAACCTGGTCACTTGGAAGAGCAAGAAACAAAAGGTTGTGTCATGTTCAAGTGCTGAAGCTGAGTATAGAGCAATGAGGAAGCTCACAAATGAGCTAACATGGCTGAAAGCTCTTCTCAAGGATTTGGGCATTGAATCGGCAGATCCAATCACAATGCATTGTGACAACCAAGCTGCTATTCACATTGCGTCCAACTCAGTGTTCCATGAGAGGACAAAGCATATTGAAGTGGATTGTCACAAGGTGCGAGAGATGGTGGAGAAAAGGGTCATTCTTCCATGCTTTACAAGGAGTTCAGAACAATTGGCAGACATTTTTACCAAGGCAGCGAGTTTAAAAGTGTGTGAGTTCATCCATTCAAAGCTTGGACTCATAGATATGTCTCGGCCGTGATTTCCTTAGCCATGGAGTCCACACTCTTTTTCCCTTAGTATGGTTTTGTCCCATGAGGTTTTCCATACTAAGGTTTTTAATGAGGTGGGTCATCATGGTTCCAAGCTTAACCTTTGGTTTCTCTACGGTTAAGCTTGAGGGGGAGTGTTGAATAATGAGAGAATACATTAGCTTAAGACCCAAAGAAGAGAAGAGGCCTTATTCAACATATGCAAGCCCATTAAGAAGTCTTCTAGAAGGGTGAAGACTTTGGGTGCACAAGTGGGTGTCTCGGGAAGTGTGAAAAGGAAGGAGATGTGTTTGAATTTTAAATAAGAGATTGGAGGGAAATTGAATGTTGTGAAACCCTTCTTCACCTCCTAATTTCGTGGCTATCCTCTATATATACATGTTGTACACCCTTTGTAACACTCACTCAATTCTAATGGAAACTTCTCTTTATCTCTCATTCTATTGTTTCTCTTTCAAGCACTCTCAAACTCTCTAATCTTCTATTCCGCAAATTCAACACCTTAAGTCTGTTTTTGATATCAAGGACTTGGGAGAGCTTAAGTATTTCCTAGGGATAGATATATGCCGATCCTCGGAAGGCCTATTTCTATCACAAAGGAAATATTCTCTTGATTTATTGCAGGAGACAAGAAAGCTAGGATCCAAACCAGCTAAGACCCCACTTGAAGATGGCTACAAGGTCAAGAGAAAGGGGGAGAAAGAAGATGATCCGCTTGACAAGCCATTTGAAGACCCAGCACAATATCGGCGCCTAGTTGGTAAGCTCATCTATTTGACTATTACACGGCCTGACTTATGTTTTGCTGTGAATAAGGTTAGCCAACATATGAAGGAACCAACCGTGCATCATTGGAACATGGTGGAAAGAATATTGAGATACATCAAAGGTTCACATGGCCAAGGAATTTGGATGGGGAAGAATGGCAACACTGAGATAGTTGGATACTGGGATGCGGACTATGCGGGAGACACTATGGATAGGAAGTCTACAACTGGCTACTGTACTTTCATTGGAGGCAATCTAGTAACTTGGAAGTCTAAGAAGCAGAAGGTTGTGTCATGCTCAAGTGCGGAGTCAGAATATAGAGCAATGAGGAAGCTGACAAATGAATTAGTTTGGTTGAAGGCTCTTCTCAAGGATCTTGGCATAGAAACTTCAAGTCCCATCACAATGCATTGTGACAATCAGGCAGCCATTCATATAGCAACCAATCCAGTATTTCACGAGAGGACCAAGCACAATGAGATTGACTGCCACAAAGTTAGAGAGAAGATCATAGAAGGAGTGATACTTCCATGTTACACCAAGAGTGAAGACCAGTTGGCTGACATCTTCACCAAGGCTGCTAGCCTCAAAGTTTGCAACCACATCCACAGCAAACTTGGGTTAGTAGACCTTACTCATCCTTGATAATACTTGCCTGTTCCGGGAAGACCACACTCTTTTTCCCTTACCAAGGTTTTGTCCCACTGGGTTTTCCTTGGTAAGGTTTTTAATGAGGTGGTAGTCCCGGTTCCCAAACTTAACCTTCATTCCAACACTCCGGCTAAGTTTGAGGGGGAGTATTAATCAAGCTTATCATCAAGGGAGCTTAGGGAAGATGGTTGGATTTGGGTGTCCGTACAAGTCCGTACGGATCCGTACAAGTCCGTACAAGTCCGTACGGATCCGTACAAGGCCGTACAAGACCGTACAACCTTAGCGAGCCTCCAGAACATTTGAGGAAGCCTTCGAGAGTCTTCTAGAAGCTTGGAAACGTTTGGACCATGCACCAAGCCACTTGAGTGTCCAGGTGCATTGGCACCTTGTCTTTGGTCTTCCTTCTTATCCATTTGGTCAAGGAAGGGGCTGGAAACAGGCTGGCATGGTCAAGGACGCCCAAAGACTACACTCCTATTGGCTTGTTCAAATTAAGGTTAAACCTAGGTTCCCTTGTAATTCTCCTATAAATATGCTATGTATTTCACAAAGATCAATAAGAAATTCTTCTCTAATATTCTACTATGGTGTTTCTTCTAGTTTATCTCAAAAGCTCTCATTTATAATCTCTAAAATCTAACACTTTTTGTGTTATGGAGTATCCAATGCACATGCTCTTCACACTTTTAGCTTCCAACTTGTTTCTTTGTTCTCCTGGGATTAATACAAAACAAACACACCCAAACACACACAAGTGGTTAATTGCGGGTTTAGAGTTGTTTAATACCTCATATGGAGAGTGATCATCCAAGATTTTTGTTGGCATCCGGTTGATCAAATAGCATGCTGAAACCACAGCATCTCCCCAAAATCTCTTGGGAACACTTGTGTGGAACATCATAGACCGAACCACTTCCATTAAGTGCCTATTCTTTCTTTCAGCAACTCCATTTTGCTGAGGAGTGTATGGGCAGCTGGTTTGATGGACTATCCCATGATGTGCTAAGTGTTGTTTGAATGCATGGCTTGTGTACTCTCCACCATTATCTGATCTAAAATTTTTAATCTTGGCATTATAATGGTTAGTCACATATGCTTGAAATTTTCTAAATGCTTCTAGAACTCTATCTTTGGATGGAATAAGTGTTAGCAATGTATATTTTGATTTTTCATCTATGAAGGTGACAAAGTATTTATGATGTTCTCTAGATTCACATGGTGAGGTCCAAACATCAGAAAGAATTAAATCAAAACACTTTTCATAGATAGTTGGACACTTGGAAAACACAGATTTGCAATGTTTACCAAGTATACAAGCTTCACATACTACTAACATTAGAAACATTCAGACTAAAACTACAAAATAAATTGGAGTCCGTCTTGTTATTTTCAAGAACATACAGCTCCTCCTTTGCTACTCCTTTTCCGAGTAGTTTCTGTTGAATAATGAGAGAATACATTAGCTTAAGACCCAATGAAGAGAAGAGGCCTTATTCAACATATGCAAGTCCATTAAGAAGTCTTCTAGAAGGGTGAAGACTTTGGGTGCACAAGTGGGTGTCTCGGGAAGTGTGAAAAGGAAGGAGATGTGTTTGAATTTCAAATAAGAGATTGGAGGGAAATTTGAATGATGTGAAACTCTTTGTACACCCTTTGTAACACTTAATCAATTCTAATGGAAACTTCTCTTTATCTCTCATTCTATTGTTTCTCTTTCAAGCACTCTCAAACTCTCTAATCTTCTATTCCGCAAATTCAACATGGTATCAGAGCAAGGTTCTTAACTAAATCAAGCTCTTGTTATCCTATTTCAAATTCTCTTTTTTTAAAATTATGGGAATACTCTTTGTCAATCCTTTTTCACTCTGAGACTTAGTCCTCAAAGTCATTGACTCTTGAGTTGTGAAAAGGCTGAAAAAAGTGTATTTCTTGAAGCTTCTCTAAAATTTTCTTTTTCACTCTAAAATTCTGGGAATACTCTTTGTCAATCCTTTTTCACTCTGAGATTTAGTCCTCAAAGTCATTGACTCTTGAGTTGTGAAAAGGCTGAAAAAGTGTATTTCTTGAAGCTTTTCTAATATTTTCTTGAGAAAATCTCTTCATCCTCTGGTTAATAGAATTATCCGGTGAATAAATCTTGAAACACCATGGAAAATTCTAAACCAATTGTTATTCCAGTCATCTTGAAGGGTGTCAACTATTTGCTGTGGTCAAGAATGATAAGAACAGCTCTATGTGGTCGTGGGCTTTGGAGCCATGTCTTGAAAGGATAAGATCCAAAAGATGGAGAAGAAGCCATCGGTAATTATGAAGATAAGTGGTTCCAAGAGGACCAAATGGTGCTCGGAATCATCCAGAACTCTCTTGAAGCATCCATCCTTGAAGCCTACTCCTACTGTGAAAATGCAAAGGAATTGTGGGATACTCTTCAAACCGTGTATGGAAATACTTCAAACTTGAGCAGAATCTATGAAGTCAAGAAGGCTATCAATGATCTAAGCCAAGAAGATTTGGAGTTTACAAAGCACTTTGGCAAATTCAGATCATTGTGGGCTGAACTAGAAATGTTAAGGCCAAGCACGATTGATCCTTTGGTGTTAAATGAGAGGCGCGAACAAGACAAGGTCTTTGGTCTGCTATTGACCTTAAATCCAACTTACAAGGATCTCATTAAGCACCTCTTTAGGGCAGACAATCTCCCCAGCCTAGATGAAGTGTGCTCCAAGATACAAAAGGAGCAAGGATCTCATGGTCTATTTGGGGGAAAGGGCGAGCTAGCTATGGCTAACAAAGTAGAGCTGGGTGATGCCAACAAAGGATTTTACAAACCGTTGGGATCAAACCAGAACAAGAAAGTGGGATCAAATGCAATCTGTGAGCATTGCAAGAAAGAGGGGCACACAAAGGAAAAATGCTGGAAGCTCCATCCTCATCTAAAACCAAGCTGGTGGAAGGAACCAAGAGCTAATGTCTCCCAAGAAGTGGCTAGGAATCAGGCTGGGACATCCAAGAGGGCTGAAGAAGGAGACATGAGAGTTTTGGTGCCATATCAACAAGAATCTGAATTTGTGAGGAAATCAGATTTGGAAGCTCTCATCAAAGCCTTGAAAGAGGCTGGTAGGTCTGGTATGGTTTCTGGAAACTCTCTTCATGCTCAAAACATTTCAAAGCCTTTGATTGTAGATTCTGGTGCATAACATCATATGATAAGTGATGCACATCTAATGAATAACATAAAACCGGCTGTAGGTAATGTCATTATAGCAAATGGAGATAGTATTCCTATTGATGGAGTAGGAAATCTTAGGTTATTTGGAAAAGATTCAAACACTTTCTACATGCCTAAGTTTACTTCAAATTTGTTATCCGTAAAGAAAGTTACATCTGATTTGAATTGTTATGCTATATTTGGTCCTAATGATGTACACTTTCAGGATATTGAGACCATGAATCTACTCGGAAAAGGAGTAGCAAAGGAGGAGCTGTATGTTCTTGAAAATAACAAGCCGGACTCCAATTTATTTTGTAGTTTTAGTTTGAATGTTTCTAATGTTAGTAGTTCAATTTGGCATGCAAGGCTAGGTCATCCGCACTCTAGAGCATTAGAACTATTGTTGCCTAGGATTTCTTTCAAAAATGATGAATGTGAAGCTTGTATACTTGGCAAACATTGTAAATCTGTGTTTTCCAAATCTCCAACTATCTATGAAAAGTGTTTTGATTTAGTTCATTCTGATGTTTGGACATCACCATGTGAATCTAGAGAACATCATAAATACTTTGTCACCTTCATAGATGAAAAAACAAAATATACATGGCTAACACTTCTTCCATCCAAAGATAGAGTTCTAGAAGCGTTTAGAAATTTTCAAGCATATGTGACTAACCATTATAATGCCAAGATTAAAATTTTTAGATCAGATAATGGTGGAGAGTACACAAGCCATGCCTTCAAACAACACTTAGCAAACCATGGGATAGTCCATCAAACCAGCTGCCCATACACTCCTCAGCAAAATGGAGTTGCTGAAAGATAGAATAGGCACTTAATGGAAGTAGCTCGGTCTATGATGTTCCACACAAGTGTTCCCAAGAGATTTTGGGGAGATGCTGTGCTTTCAGCATGTTATTTGATCAACCGAATGCCAACAAAAATTTTGGATGATTACTCTCCATTTGAGGTATTAAACAACTCTAAACCTGCCATTAACCACTTACGTGTGTTTGGGTGTGTTTGTTTTGTATTAATCCCAGGAGAACAAAGAAACAAGTTGGAAGCTAAAAGTGTGAAGAGCATGTTCATTGGATACTCCACAACACAAAAAGGTTACAAATGCTTTGTTCCGGAAACAAGGAAGATTCTAGTCTCAAGGGACGTGAAGTTTGTTGAAACGAAAGGGTTCTATGATGAGAAGAACTGGAAAGAATTGGAGAATCTATCATCCTCATCATCAGACCGAGCTAGCAATTTGAGAAAAATCTTGGAGAACCTTGGATTACATCAGCCAGAAGCTAGTACAAGCACATCTCAATCAAATAAAGAAACTATACCCTTTGATCCTGAGGGAGGCGATAAACAAGAGGATCCAGTAGTGGCTCAACAAGACTCAACAATTCATGATCAAAATGAATCAGAAGTTCGCAATGAAGCGGTTCATGATCAAAGTGAAGGGAGTCCGGAAAGTCAAGAAGAAGCTCAAACCTCAGATTCTGACTTTGAAGGGCCAGAACCTCAAGTTCAAGATCAAGAAAAGGGTTTAAGGAGAAGTAAAAGACAAAGGTTTGGACCAGAACATTGGAAGCAAACCCGAGTGTACTACAACAACAAGGCAGTTGCTCATCCCATTCAAGCTGTTTGCACTCTAGCTCATTTCCCATTGGAACATCAAGCCTACATGGGCAAGTTGGATGAAGCTGAGATTCAAACAACCTATGAAGAAGCCAAGGAGCTTAAAGTATGGAGAGATGCTATTGGTGAAGAAAAGAAAGATATGGAAATCAACCACACTTGGGATGAAGCTGAACTGCCAAAAGGGAAGAAGGTCGTAAGCTCTAGATGGATCTTCACTATCAAGTATAGAAGTTATGGAGAAATAGAGCGTTACAAGGCTAGGCTGGTGGCTAGAGGATTTACTCAAACCTATGGAGAGGACTACCTTGACACATTTGCACCTGTGGCAAAACTTCATACGGTAAGAGTTATTTTATCCTTAGCTACTAACTTGGAATGGGATCTTTGGCAGATGGACGTCAAGAATGCATTCTTGCAAGGGGAACTAGAGGATGAAGTCTACATGACTCCACCACCAGGCTTGGAGGACTCAATTGCACCAGGAAAGGTGTTGAGACTCAAGAAAGCAATCTATGGACTGAAGCAATCTCCTCGAGCATGGTACCACAAGTTGAGTACAACACTCAAGAGTAAAGGCTTCAAGAAGTCCGAGGCAGATCATACACTTTTCACCTTGCAAAGCCAAGAAGGTATTGTAGTCATTCTCATTTATGTGGATGATATTATCATCTCTGGGAATGACAAGGTAGGTATTAAAGATACAAAAGCATATTTAAAATCGGTGTTTGATATTAAAGATCTTGGAGAGTTGAAATATTTTCTAGGGATTGAAGTTTATAGGTCCAATGAAGGACTCTTCTTATCCCAAAGGAAGTACACTCTTGATCTATTGGCTGGGGCAGGAAAACTAGGAGCCAAACCAGCAAAGACTCCCTTAGAAGAAGGATACAAAGTCATACGAGAGGGGGAGCTTGAAGATAAACCTTTTGAAGATGTCAAGCAATATCGGAGAATGGTTGGTAAGTTGATTTATCTTACCATAACTCGTCCTGATTTGTGTTTTGCTGTGAACCAGGTGAGTCAACATATGCAAGCTCCAAAAATGCACCATTGGAGCATGGTGGATCGGATTCTCAAATATCTCAAAGGAGCTCCAGGTCAAGGCATTTGGATGGGTTGTTACAAAAGCACAGAAATTGTGGGTTATTGTGATGCTGACTGGGCTGGAGAAAAAACGGATAGAAGATCCACCACTGGGTATTGCACATTCATTGGAGGTAACCTGGTCACTTGGAAGAGCAAGAAACAAAAGGTTGTGTCATGTTCATGTGCTGAAGCTGAGTATAGAGCAATGAGGAAGCTCACAAATGAGCTAACATGGCTGAAAGCTTTTCTCAAGGATTTGGGCATTGAATCACCAGATCCAATCACAATGCATTGTGACAACCAAGCTGCTATTCACATTGCGTCCAACTCAGTGTTCCATGAGAGGACAAAACATATTGAAGTGGATTGTCACAAGGTACGAGAGATGGTGGAGAAAAGGGTCATTCTTCCATGTTTTACAAGGAGTTCAGAACAATTGGCAGACATTTTTACCAAGGCAGCGAGTTTAAAAGTGTGTGAGTTCATCCATTCAAAGCTTGGACTCATAGATATGTCTCGGCCATGATTTCCTTAGCCATGGAGTCCACACTCTTTTTCCCTTAGTATGGTTTTGTCCCATGAGGTTTTCCATACTAAGGTTTTTAATGAGGTGGGTCATCATGGTTCCAAGCTTAACCTTTGGTTTCTCTACGGTTAAGCTTGAGGGGGAGTGTTGAATAATGAGAGAATACATTAGCTTAAGACCCAATGAAGAGAAGAGGCCTTATTCAACATATGCAAGTCCATTAAGAAGTCTTCTAGAAGGGTGAAGACTTTGGGTGCACAAGTGGGTGTCTCGGGAAGTGTGAAAAGGAAGGAGATGTGTTTGAATTTCAAATAAGAGATTGGAGGGAAATTTGAATGATGTGAAACTCTTTGTACACCCTTTGTAACACTTAATCAATTCTAATGGAAACTTTTCTTTATCTCTCATTCTATTGTTTCTCTTTCAAGCACTCTCAAACTCTCTAATCTTCTATTCCGCAAATTCAACAGTTTCATGGTCTCAATATCCTGAAAGTGTACATCATTAGGACCAAATATAGCATAACAATTCAAATCAGATGTAACTTTTTTTATGGATAACAAATTTGAAGTAAATTTGGGCATGTAGAAGGCGTTCGAATCTTTTCCAAATAACCTAAGATTTCCTACTCCATCAATTGGAATACTATCTCCATTTGCTATAATGACATTACCTACAGCCGGTTTTATGTTATTCATTAGATGTGCATCACTTATCATATGATGTGATGCACCAGAATCTACAATCAAAGGCTTTGAAATGTTTTGAGCATGAAGAGAGTTTCCGAAAACCATACCAGACCTACCAGCCTCTTTCAAGGCTTTGATGAGAGCTTCCAAATCTGATTTCCTCACAAATTCAGATTCTTGTTGATATGGCACCAAAGCTCTCATTTCTCTTTCTTCAGCCCTCTTGGATGTCCCAGCCTGCTTCCCAGCCACTTCTTGGGAGACATTAGCTCTTGGTTCCTTCCACCAGCTTGGTTTTAGATGAGGATGGAGCTTCCAGCATTTTTCCTTTGTGTGCCCCTCTTTCTTGTAATGCTCACAGATTGCATTTGATCCCACTTTCTTGTTCTGGTTTGATCCCAATGGTTTGTAAAATCCTTTGTTGGCGTCACCCAGCTCTACTTTGTTAGCCATAACCAGCTCGCCCTTTCCCCCAAATAGACCATGAGATCCTTGCTCCTTTTGTATCTTGGAGCACACTTCATCTAGGCTGGGGAGATTGTCTGCCCTAAGGAGGTGCTTAATGAGATCCTTGTAAGTTGGATTTAAGGTCAATAGCAGACCAAAGACCTTGTCTTGTTCGCGCCTCTCATTTAACACTAAAGGATCAATCGTGCTTGGCCTTAATATTTCTAGTTCAGCCCACAATGATCTGAATTTGCCAAAGTGCTTTGTAAACTCCAAATCTTCTTGGCTTAGATCATTGATAGCCTTCTTGACTTCATAGATTCTGCTCAAGTTTGAAGTATTCCCATACACGGTTTGAAGAGTATCCCACAATTCCTTTGCATTTTCACAGTAGGAGTAGGCTTCAAGGATGGATGCTTCAAGAGAGTTCTGGATGATTTCGAGCACCATTTGGTCCTCTTGGAACCACTTATCTTCATAATTACCGATGGCTTCTTCTCCATATTTTGGATCTTGTCCTTTCAAGACATGGCTCCAAAGCCCACGACCACATAGAGTTGTTCTTATCATTCTTGACCACAGCAATTAGTTGACACCCTTCAAGATGAGTGGAATAACAATTGGTTTAGAGTTTTCCATGGTGTTTCAAGATTTATTCACCGGATAATTCTATTAACCAAAGGATTAAGAGATTTTCTCAAGAAAATATTAGAGAAGCTTCAAGAAATACATTTTTTCAGCCTTTTCACAACTCAAGAGTCAATGACTTTGAGGACTAAGTCTCAGAGTGAAAAAGTATTGACAAAGAGTATTCCCCGAATTTTAGAGTGAAAAAGAAAAGTTTAGAGAAGCTTTAAGAAATACACTTTTTCAGCCTTTTCACAACTCAAGAGTCAATGACTTTGAGAACTAAGTCCCTGAATGATCTTCAGCAAGAGGGGAAGGCATTCAAGGATCTGTTTGGAATGTTTAGAGGGCTGTGGGCAGAGCTGGATATGCTTAGGCCGACAACAAATGATCCCAACAAGCTGAATGAGAGAAGAGAGCAAGACCAAGTATTTGGATTATTGCTCACGCTCAATGATTCGTACAAGAGCCTCATCCATCATATTTTGAGGTTTGACAAATTTCCAACTCTAAATGAAGTATGTCAACAGATTCAAAATAAGAGGGAGCTAGAGGCTTATTCAAGCCAACAAGTGAGATAGCGCATGTGGCGCAAAGAAACCAAAGCTATGGTGAAAGGAGGAACTTGGAATGTGAGCATTGCAAGAAGAGAGGGCACACAAAGGAAAAGTGCTGGACCCTTCACCCACATTTGAAGCCGACAAGGTTTAAAGGAAATAACAAAGGAATTGGTCAGGGAACTAGGATTTTTGCTGGAAGTGCAAGTGTAGGAGATGATGGCTTAGTGAGGAAATCGAACTTCAAGAAATACACAGTTTCAGCCTTTTCACAACTCAAGAGTCAATGACTTTGAGGACTAAGTCTCAGACTGAAAAAGGATTGACAAAGAGTATTCCCAGAATTTTAAAAGAAGAGATTTGAAAATGGGATAATAAGAGCTTGATTTAGTTAAGAACCTTGCTCTGATACCATGTTGAGTTTGCGGAATAGAAGATTAGAGAGTTTGAGAGTGCTTGAAAGAGAAACGATAGAATGAGAGATAAAGAGAAGTTTCCATTAGAATTGATTAAGTGTTACAAAGGGTGTACAACATGTATATATAGAGGAGAGCCACAAAATTAAGAGGTGAAGAAGGGTTTCACAACATTCAAATTTCCCTCCAATCTCTTATTTGAAATTCAAACACATCTCCTTCCTTTTTACACTTCCCGAGACACCCACTTGTGCACCCAAAGTCTTCACCCTTCTAGAAAACTTCTTAATGGGCTTGCATATGTTGAATAAAGCCTCTTCTCTTCTTTGGGTCTTAAACTAATGTATTCTCTCATTATTCAACAGATTAGAAGATAGGAATGATGAAGATGATGAATAGAAGTTTTTTAGAGAACAACTTTATAATTTCGTGTGTGTTTTTCTTCTTACAATACAACCAACATATATGGACGCTTTACATGTATTATAGAGAGAAAAATATCTCACCAACACCTCTACACAAGTATAGGCAAGCCATGCTTCTCCCAACTGCTCCTACCTACTCCTCTTTGCAACTTGCTCCACTTGTGCTGAGAGAGAAAAAACTGGTCTGTTTCTAACCAGTCTAGTTCCTTCTCTACTTCTTGTTTGGTCTTGTTTTAGTTGATCTTAACTACTCATTGGCACTTTATTTCATGTTCACACACCTTCACATCCATATTCTCAACACTCCCCCTCAAGATAGGCTGGTAGGGGTTCTTTAAGCCGATCTTGCCATGGATGTATTCGCATATGCGTGAAGAAGTAGCCTTGGTAAATATATCCGCCATTTGTTCTCTACTTTTCACAAACTTGGGAACCACAACTCCCTCCTGAATTTTGTCTCGGATGAAATGACAATCCACCTCAATGTGTTTTGTCGTTTCATGAAACACCGGGTTTGAAGCTATGTGTATTGCCGCTTGGTTATCACAATACAATGTCATTGGTTTGTCTTCTTGAACTCCCAAGTCATGTAGAAGCGCCTTCAGCCATATCATTTCTTTTGTGGCTTCTCTCATTGCTCTATACTCAGCTTCAGCACTAGATAGAGAGATTACCTTTTGTTTTTTGCTTCTCCAGGTGACAAGATTCCCGCCTACGAATGTACAATAACTGGTCGTGGACTTTCTATCTTGTCTATCCCCAGCCCAATCCGCATCACAAAACGCTTCTACATCTGCTCTTCCATGACACTCTAGCCAAATACCTCTTCCTGGGTTCCATTTTAGATATCTCAAGATCCTTTCAATCATTCCCCAATGGTGTGTTGTTGGAGCTTGCATGTGTTGACTTACTTTATTCACCGCAAAACAAATATCTAGCCTTGTTATGGACAAATAGATTAGTTTACCAACTAACCTTTGGTACTGCTTGATGTCAGACTATATCTCCACGTTGCTCTCTTCTTGATAACCTTCTTCAATAGGAGTCTTAGCCGGTTTACACCCAAGCTTCCCAGTTTCTTTTAGTAAGTCGATCACATACTTCCTTTGCGATATAAACATTCCCTTTGCCTCTCTGTTCATCTCAATTCCTAGAAAGTATTTGAGCTCTCCTTGGTCTTTTATATCAAACGTACAGTTTAGATCCTCCTTAGTCCGTTTCATCTCCTCACAATCACTTCCCGTAACAATAATGTCATCCACGTAGATAAGCACCACAATTATCCCTTTTTTGCTCCTTTTGGTAAAGAGAGAGTGATCCGCTTCAGATTTAACAAACCCTTTCTCCAACACGCACCGGCTTAACCGTTGGTACCAAGCTCTAGGAGATTGTTTCAAGCCGTATATAGCCTTCTTTAATCTACACACTTGATCTGAACTTGCTCCATAACCTTATGGAAGTTCCATAAACACTTCTTCTAAATCCCCTTGTAAGAAAGTGTTTCTCACATCCATTTGCCACAAATTCCATGACAGATTAATGGCAATGGATAGTAGAACCCTCACCGAGTGCAACTTCGCTACTGGAGCAAAAGTTTCAGTATAATCTTCTCCATATACTTGTGTATATTTTTTTGCCACTAGTCTAGCTTTACACCTCTCAATTTCACCATTGCTCTTGTATTTGATAGTATACACCCATCTACATCCCACAAGTTTCTTCCCACTGGGCAATTTTGTCAAGTCCCAAGTATTATTTCTCAACATAGATGCAATCTCTTCCCTCATGGCATCAACCCATAACTTGTCCATGCTTGCTTCCTCATAAGAATTAGGTACTTTTCTATCAATAATGCTCAGAAATGCCTGATGATCTGCTGGAGTATTAGAAACAGAGTAGTATTCTTCAATAGGATATCTTATGGCTATCTTCTCTTCTTGTGCGGTGTTATGCTTAAGGGACAAGAAGGAGACGCTGTCGCCTATAGGATCAGGATCTAAGCCTGCCGTACGCCCAGTACATCCCTTTCTTGTCCCAAGCACAACATCAGTTTCCATGTGATCTTGATAAGCCATAGCCATCCCATTGTAATACACTCTAGTATTTTTCCAATTTTCAGGTCCGTGTCTTATCCTTTGGCTTCTTCTTAACTGAGGAGCTTGCACTTCTTCCACTTCTTCAGATTCTATCTCCCCCTCACCTCTTGTACTCTCCTCTTCTTCTACCAGGTCTGAGTCTAATGGTAAAGTATCCGGAACTATCGGAAGCTGCTCACTTTCTTCTACTTCTTCTTCACCCCTCTGCTCATTATCATCACTCTCCCGGCCATCTATGCTTTCCCAAATACTTCTTAGAACTTGATCTCTATCTGCATTTTAGTCCATAATCTCATCTAAGTCTTCCCATTTCTTTTTTTCGAAGTAACCATACTCTTCCTCAAATTGCACCTCCCTTGACACATACATTCTATTAGTCTCCGAGTTAAGACATTTGTATCCCTTTTGAGTACTTGAGTATCCCACAAACACACACTTAATACTCTTTGGCTCTAACTTATTTCTTTGTGCTTCTGGAACAAGGACATAACATCTACACCCAAAGACTCTCAAGTGACTGATACTTGGCTTCACACCATTCAAAACTTCAAATGGAGACCTGTAACTCAAGCTTTCAGTGGGTATACGGTTGATTAAGTAAGCTGCCGCCATCACTGCATCTCCCCACAGATTCTTAGGAACTCCCCTATCAAACATCATGCTCCTAGCCACTTCTAACAAATGTCTATTCTTCCTCTCTGCTATCCCATTTTGTTGAGGTGTATAGGCGCAAGTTGTATGATGTACTATCCCTTTATCATTCACAAACTCCCTAAACCGTATGCTCATGTATTCTCCGCCATTATCACCTCTTAGTATCTTAATCTTGGTATCATACTGATTGAGCACATAGTTATAGAAGTTCTGAAATGATTCAAGCACTTGATCCTTAGAGCGCATCAATGTTACCCATGTATACTTTGATTTTTTATCGATGAAGGAAACAAAGTACTTATATTGATCTCTTGAAGTACACGGAGCAAACCATACATCAGAGTGTATTAACGCAAAAGACTTCTTATACATAGTAGTAGATTCTGGAAACACTTTCCTACAATGCTTCCCCAAAATACATGCTTCACACGCCTCCTTGGGTACTGAATGGTTGGGCAAGACCATGCTGAGCACCTTTTCACTTGGGTGACCAAGGCGAGAATGCCATAAAGGGCTTGATCCAACCGAACTGGCCGCAAGCGCTTTCAACTCTTTATCCTTTTTATTCAATATGTACAGACCATCTTTCACACCCCATGATCCGATCGCATCTTTGGTTTCATTATCCTGAAACTCAACACCATTAACTCCAAAAACAACTTTACAATTCAAATCCTTAGTTGCCTTATGAACTGATAGCAAATTGGAAGTAAATTCTGGGATATATAAGGCTTTAGTTATCTTCCCAAACACCTCTAAGTCCCCAACACCCTCTATTGGAACTTCTTTCCCGTTTGCTATCCTAACACTACCCTTATGCGGTTCTACATTCTCCAGCAACTTAGCATCACAAATCATATTATGACTTGCTCCCGAATCTATTATCATGTTTCTCTTAGCCTTAGAGGTAAAGAAACCCTTACCAGATTCTGCTAGCTTTGAGATACTCTTGATGAGGCCCTCCAAATCGCTCTTTCTCACCAATTGGTCTCCTTCCATGCTAGTTACACCCGCAAAGTTCCTAACACCTTGAATACTTCCCTGGCCATTTCCTCTTAGCCGATCTGGTTTCAAGTGCGGGTAAAGTGTCCAGCACTTCTCCTTAGTGTGCCCTCTCATTCTACAATGGCTACACTCAACCGCTCTCCTTTCTCCACGCCCAAAACTTCTTTGCGCCACATGCGCTATCTCACTAGCGTGTTTAAACAACACTCTAGCACCTTCCTCTTTCTGAACTTGTTAACACACTTCATTTAATGTTGGAAGCTTGTCAAATCGAAGGATATGCTGAATGAGTCCCTTGTAAGAGTCATCAAGTATGAGTAAGAGACCAAACACTTGATCTTGCTCTCTCCTCTCATTCAACTCCTTTGTGTCGTTAGTTGTAGGTCTAAGCATTTCCAGCTCTGCCCATAACCCTCTAAACTCCCCAAACAAGTCCTTGAACGCCTTCCCATTCTGCTGAAGGTCATTCAATGCCTTCTTCACCTCAAAGATCCTTGAAATGTTTGAGATGTCTCCATAAACTCCCTTGAGCGTCTCCCACAGCTCCTTGGAGTTCTCACAGTATGAATAGGCCGCCAGAATAGATGGCTCAAGGGAGCTTTGAAGTGCAGCCAAGACTTGAGCATCTTCTTGCTCCCGCTTCCTCTCCATCATACTGCCATCTTCAGCCCTTCCTTCTTCAGCATTTCCCACCAAGCTATCAACATACTCCCACAGCCCTTTTCCTCTTAGGACTGTCTTTGTGGTCCTTGACCACAAAATATAGTTATTCCCCTTGAGAATAACCTGTAGAACCATATTCTTGGAGCTTTCCATGACTTGAAATTTTTGGTGAATAGTACACACGACACAGAAAAAAAAAACAGAGTGATTTGAAATGTTTGAGAGATACGAACGAGTTTAAGACTTGTTTAGGACCTTAAGTGCTCTGATACCATGTAGATTTTAGAGGATATGAAGGTGATTTTAAGGGAGGAAGATTAGAAGATAGGAATGATGAAGATGATTAATAGAAGTTTTTTAGAGAACAACTTTATAATTTCGTGTGTGTTTTTCTTCTTACAATACAACCAACATATATGGACGCTTTACATGTATTATAGAGAGAAAAATATCTCACCAACACCTCTACACAAGTATAGGCGAGCCATGCTTCTCCCAACTGCTCCTACCTACTCCTCTTTGCAACTTGCTCCACTTGTGCTGAAAGAGAAAAAACTGGTCTGTTTCTAACCAGTCTAGTTCCTTCTCTACTTCTTTTTTGGTCTTGTTTTAGTTGATCTTAACTACTCATTGGCACTTTATTTCATGTTCACACACCTTCACATCCATATTCTCAACAACAAGCAGAGCAGTTTTTTCTCTCTCAGCACAAGTGGAGCAAGTTGCAAAGAGGAGTAGGTATGAGCAGTTGGGAGAGGCATGGCTCGCCCATACTTGTCTAGAGGTGTTGGTGAGATGTTTTTCTCACTATAATTCATGTAAATCGTGCATATATGTTATTTAGATTGTAAGAAGAAATCACACACGAAAATACACAAGTTCTTCTCTTCATCTTCATTACTCCTCTCTTCTAATATTCTTCCCCTAAAATCATCTTCATATCCTCTAAAATCCAAATGTATCTCCAAAGATCAATATAAGTATTTTGTCTCTTTTATTGATGAAAAGTCCAAGTATACGTGGGTGACACTCATGAGTTCCAAGAACCAAGTATTTGAATCCTTTGCGAAATTCTACAAGTATGTCGAAATACAATTTGGAACCAAGATCAAAATTCTCATAAGTGATAATGGGGGAGAATACCTAAGTAATCAGTTCAAGAATTTTGTTGAAGAAAAGGGAATAGTGCACCAAACCTCATGTGCTTATACTCCTTAGCAAAACGGAGTATCGGAAAGGAAGAATAGGTATTTTTTGGAGGTAGCTAGAAGCATGCTGTTTCATCAGAAAGTTCCAAAAAGCTTTTGGAGAGATGCCATAATGACAGCTTGTTATGTCATCAATCGGTTACCAACACCAAACCTAAACAACAAGTCTCCATATGAGGTGCTTAATGGAGTAAAGCCTAACATCAATCATCTCCGAGTATTTGGAAATAAGTGTTATGTGCTTATCCCCGAGTCACAAAGAAGAAAGCTGGAGCCTAAAAGTATGAGATGTGTCTTTGTTGGATACTCAATTACCCAAAAGGGGTATAAGTGATAATCCAGAAACAAACAGGATTCATGTGTCAAGAGAAGTCCAATTTGAAGAGGAGAATGGATATTTTCAAAGTGAGAGTTGGAAAGACCATGAGGAGATTGTTAGTTCAATTCTGGATAGAGCATAAGTACTAAGGAGCATTTTAGTGAGTGAAGATGGATAGAGAAGAGGCACGGATGACTTGGAAACTTCTTCTAATAGGAGTGAAAATGAAGTAAAAGATGGCAGAAACGAGTCTCAAATCTCCGAGGAAAGTGATTCAGCTCTCGGAGAATCAAGTGGTACTAAAAATCAACCAGAAGGAGAAGAAGTAACCATAGACCCTGAGGAAGGTCTGATGCATAAGGAGGGTGAAGAAACCCAAGTCCCAGAACCTATCTTAAGAAGGAGTCAGAGGAGAAAACTTGATCCGGAAAATTGGAAAAATACAAGGGTTTACTTCAATGGTTTATCTATGGTTCAACAAGACAACACAAGGACTGAGGCGTTGTTAGTGTGAGTAGGGGATGTTCTGGGCGTATGGCAGGCTTTGACCCTGATCCTATAGGCGACAACATCCCTCCCTCATCTACTAAGCAACACAACTGACAAGAAGAAAATCTAGCTGTTACAACTATAAGGTATCCTATTGAAGCCTATTATTCTACAATTCATTTACCGGATAAGGATTAAGCATTTTTGAGTGCAATTGATGAGGAAGTACCAACAACCTATGAAGAAGCTTGTAAAAGCAAAGTGTGGGTTGAGGCAATGGAAGAAGAAAATGGCTTAATGATCAGAAATAATACTTGGAGCATGATGGAGTTGCCTAAGGGAAAGAAAATCGTGGGCTGTAGATGGGTCTATACGATTAAGTACAAGAGCACAGGAGAGATAAAGAGGTACAAAGCTCAGCTGGTGGCTAAGGGGTATACACAAGTCTACGGGGAAGACTACACTAAGACATTGCACCGGTTGCCAAACTTCACTCAGTCCAAGTTCTCTTGTCGATTGCCATAAATCTCTCATGGGGCTGTGGCAAATGGACGTAAGAAATGCATTCTTGCAAGGAGACTTAGAAGAAAAAGTTTACATGGCGGCTCCTCAAGGATATGACCAGAAGCAAGGCCAAGTATGTAAACTATAAAGGCAATTTATGGTCTCAAGCAGTCCCCAAGAGCTTGGTACCAAAGATTAAGTGGCTGCCTTGAAGAGGAGAATTTTACAAAATCAGAAGCTGATCACTCTCTATTCACCAAACGAGGAGAAAAGGGGATCGTAGTGATTTTGATTTATGTTGATGACATCATAATTACTGGTAATGATGAAGAGGGCATTCTAAGGACCAAGGAAATCTTGAAAAAATCATTTGACATAAAGGATTTAGGGGAACTAAATTATTTCCTTGGAATTGAAATGATGAGGTCGGAGGAAGAGATGTTTATCTCTCAAAGAAAGTATGCTCTGGATCTCTTAACCGACACTGGAAAGCTTGGAGGAAGGCCTACAAAGACTCCTATTGAAGATGGGTACCAAGATGTACCTAAGGGGGAGCTATGGGCTGATGTGAAACAATACCAAAGGCTAGTGGGAAAATTAATCTACTCGACTATCACACGTCCTGATATTAGTTTTGCAGTGAATCGTGTGAGTCAACATATGCAAGCCCCAAGAGTGCATCATTGGAATATGGTAGAAAGAATACTAAGGTATCTCAAAGGGAGTCCCGGGAAAGGAGCTGGTAGGCTACTGTGATGCAGATTGGGGAGGTGATAAAATGGATAAGAAGTCATATTGCACATTCGTTGGAGGTAATCTAGTGACTTGGAGAAGTAAGAAACAAAAGGTAACAGCCTTATCAAGTGCCGAAGCGGAGTACTGGGAAATGAAAGAAGTAACAAAAGAGTTGATCTGGTTGAAAGCTTTGCTTAGAGATCTGGGAATACATGAGGGTAAACCAACCACTCTCTATTGTGATAACCAAGAAGCCATACACATTGCCTCTAATCCAGTTTTCCATGAGCGAACAAAACACATTGAGATAGACTGTCATTTTGTTCGAGAAAAAATTCAAGGAGGAGTTGTGATTCCAAGGTTCATCAAGAGTGAAGAACAAGTGGTAGATATCTTCACCAAGGCAACCACATTGCTAGTCAGCAACTATATAGAGTTCAAGGTTGGCTTAATAGATCCCTACCAGCCAGCCTTGAGGGGGAGTGTTGAAGAGAACGAAAAGATAGCGTGTGTGGGAAGGCTAGGCAAACGCAAAAGATAAGAGGAAACTAGCGGTTGGAAAGGAATTGGAGGCAAAGAATTTCAGTTGAAACAAGACCAAGTCTGAAAGTCAAAGGCTTGAGATGAACCATGCTAAGAACCAGTGGACAGTTGCCAGCCCCTAACACTCAGCCTAAAGGAGCAAACTTGGAAGTCCCTCCCAAGCATGTTTTGCCATTTTAGGCTAAGTAGAGATTAGTAATTTACCTTGTGGATATTTCATTGTATTGGTTGTATCTCTCTCATCTAGCTCGCCTATATCTTGCAAATGACTTAGAAGAAATAAAATCAAGAGATTAAAAATCTAACAACTCTTCTTTCTTTTCTCTTACTTATCTTATCCTTCTCTAATTTCTCTTAATTCTTGATTCTACTCTCTAAAATCTACAAAACATGCTTGGGAGGGACTTCCAAGGTTGCTCCTTTAGGCTGAGTGTTAGGGGCTGGCAACTGTCCACTGGTTCTTAGCATGGTTCATCTCAAAACTTTGACTTTCAGACCTGGTCTTGTTTTAACCGAAATCCTTTGCCTCCAATTCTTTTCCAACAGCTAGTTTCCTCTTCTCTTTTGCGTTTGTCTAGCCTTCCCACACACGCTATCTTTTCGTTCTCTTCAACAATAATAACATAGCTTTACCAAGGTTCTCTTCTCTTTAAAGAAAAATGGGACTTGGATTCAACATGGCTTTATGCTTATGCTTATGGAAACATAGCTTTACCAAAGTTCTGTTCCCATAAAACAAGGATTAGGATTCATCAAGGTTTTATACTTAAATGTAGATTTTGTTGAATTTGCGGAATAGAAGATTAGAGAGTTTGAGAGTGCTTGAAAGAGAAACGATAGAATGAGAGATAAAGAGAAGTTTCCATTAGAATTGATTAAGTGTTACAAAGGGTGTACAACATATATATATAGAGGAGAGCCACAAAATTAAGAGGTGAAGAAGGGTTTCACAACATACAAATTTCCCTCCAATCTCTTATTTAAAATTCAAACACATCTCCTTCCTTTTCACACTTCCCGAGACACCCACTTGTACACCCAAAGTCTTCACCCTTCTAGAAGACTTCTTAAAGGGCTTGCATATGTTGAATAAAGCCTCTTCTCTTCTTTGGGTCTTAAGCTAATGTATTCTCTCATTATTCAACACTCTCCCTCAAGCTTAACCGTAGAGAAACCAAAGGTTAAGCTTGGAAACATGATGACCCACCTCATTAAAAACCTTAGTATGGAAAACCTCATGAGACAAAACCATACTAAGGGAAAAAGAGTGTGGACTCCATGGCTAAGGAAATCAAGGCCGAGACATATCTATGAGTCCAAGCTTTGAATGGATGAACTCACACACTTTTAAACTCGCTGCCTTGGTAAAAATGTCTGCCAATTGTTCTGAACTTCTTGTAAAGCATGGAAGAATGACCCTTTTCTCCACCATCTCTCGCACCTTGTGACAATCCACTCAATATGTTTTGTCCTCTCATGGAACACTGAGTTGGACGCAATGTGAATAGCAGCTTGGTTGTCACAATGCATTGTGATTGGATCTGGCAATTCAATGCCCAAATCCTTGAGAAGAGCTTTCAGCCATGTTAGCTCGTTTGTGAGCTTCCTCATTGCTCTATACTCAGCTTCAGCACTTGAACATGACACAACCTTTTATTTTTTGCTCTTCCAAGTGACCAGGTTACCTCCAATGAATGTGCAATACCCAGTGGTGGATCTTCTATCCGTTTTGTCTCCAGCCCAGTCAGCATCACAATAACCCACAATTTCTGTGCTTTTGTTACAACCCATCCAAATGCCTTGACCCGGAGCTCCTTTGAGATATTTGAGAATCCGGTCCACCATGCTCCAATGGTGCACTTTTGGAGCTTGCATATGTTGACTCACCTGGTTCACAGCAAAACACAAATCAGGACGAGTTATGGTAAGATAAATCAACTTACCAACCATTCTCCGATATTGCTTGACATCTTCAAAAGGTTTATCTTCAAGCTCCCCCTCTCATATGACTTTGTATCCTTCTTCTAAGGGAGTCTTTGCTGGTTTGGCTCCTAGCTTTCCTGCCTCAGCTAATAGATCAAGAGTGTACTTCCTTTGGGATAAGAAAAGTCCTTCATTGGACCTATAGACTTCAATCCCTAGAAAATATTTCAACTCTCCAAGATCTTTAATATAAAATACAGATTTTAAATATGCTTTTGTATCTTTAATACCTACCTTGTCATTTCCCGAGATGATAATGTCATCCACATAAATGAGAATGACTACAATACCTTCTTGGCTTTGCAAAGTGAAAAGTGTATTGTTAGATTTTAGAGATTATAAATGAGAGTTTTTGAGATAAACTAGAAGAAACACCATAGTAGAATATTAGAGAAGAATTTCTTATTGATCTTTGTGATATACATAGCATATTTATAGGAGAATTACAAGGGAACCTAGGTTTAACTTTAATTTGAACCAGCCAATAGGAGTGTAGTCTTTGGGCGTCCTTGACCATGCCAGCCTGTTTCCAGCCCCTTCCTTGACCAAATGGATAAGAAGGAAGACCAAGGACAAGGTGCCAATGCACCTGGACACTCAAGTGGCTTGGTGCATGATCCAAACGTTTCCAAGCTTCTAGAAGACTCTCGAAGGCTTCCTCAAATGTTCCGGAGGCTCCCTATGGTCGTACGGACTTGTACGGATCCGTACAGACTTGTACAGACTTGTACGGATCCGTACGGACTTGTACGGACACCCAAATCCAACCATCTTCCCTAAGCTCCCTTGATGATAAGCTTGATTAATACTCCCCCTCAAACTTAGCCGGAGTGTTGGAATGAAGGCTAAGTTTGGGAACCGGGACTACCACCTCATTAAAAACCTTACCAAGGAAAATCCAGTGGGACAAAACCTTGGTAAGGGAAAAAGAGTGTGGTCTTCCCGGAACAGGCAAGTATTATCAAGGATGAGTAAGGTCTACTAACCCAAGTTTGCTATGGATGTGGTTGCAAACTTTGAGGCTAGCAGCCTTGGTGAAGATGTCAGCCAACTGGTCTTCACTCTTGGTGTAACATGGAAGTATCACTCCTTCTATGATCTTCTCTCTAACTTTGTGGCAGTCAATCTCAATGTGCTTGGTCCTCTCGTGAAATATTGGATTGGTTGCTATATGAATGGCTGCCTGATTGTCACAATGCATTGTGATGGGACTTGAAGTTTCTATGCCAAGATCCTTGAGAAGAGCCTTCAACCAAACTAATTCATTTGTTAGCTTCCTCATTGCTCTATATTCTGACTCCGCACTTGAGCATGACACAACCTTCTGCTTCTTAGACTTCCAAGTTACGAGATTGCCTCCAATGAAAGTACAGTAGCCAGTTGTAGACTTCCTATCCATAGTGTCTCCCGCATAGTCCGCATCACAGTATCCAACTATCTCAGTGTTGCCATTCTTCCCCATCCAAATTCCTTGGCCCGGTGAACCTTTGATGTATCTCAATATTCTTTCCACCATGTTCCAATGATGCACGGTTGGTTCCTTCATATGTTGGCTAACCTGATTCACAGCAAAACATAAGTCAGGCCGTGTAATAGTCAAATAGATGAGCTTACCAACTAGGCACCGATATTGTGCTGGGTCTTCAAATGGCTTGTCAAGCGGATCATCTTCTTTCTCCCCCTTTCTCTTGACCTTGTAGCCATCTTCAAGTGGGGTCTTAGCTGGTTTGGATCCTAGCTTTCTTGTCTCCTGCAATAAATCAAGAGAATATTTCCTTTGTGATAGAAATAGGCTTTCCGAGGATCGGCATATCTCTATCCCTAGGAAATACTTAAGCTCTCCCAAGTCCTTGATATCAAAAACAGACTTAAGGAAGGATTTGGTTTCTTGAATCCCAACTTGATCACTACCTGAGATGATCAAGTCATCCACATAAACCAATACCACAATAAGCCCACGGGAGCTCTGGTGAGTGAACAAGGTATGGTCGGCTTCTGACCGGCTAAATCCTCGAGCAATAAGAGTGAAGCTCAGTTTATGATACCAGGCCCTCGGTGATTGCTTTAATCCATAAATTGCCTTTCTTAACCTTAAGACTTTTCCGGGGCTGATTGTGTGCTCTAATCCGGGTGGTGGAGTCATGTACACTTCTTCTTCCAATTCTCCTTGAAGAAAGGCGTTCTTCACGTCCATTTGCCATAGATCCCATGATAGATTTGTGGCTAAGGACAAGATAACCCTAACTGTGTGAAGCTTTGCCACGAGCGCAAAGGTATCGGTATAATCAGCTCCATATGTCTGGGTGAAACCTCTGGCTACCAATCTGGCTTTGTACCGCTCAATCTCCCCATTAGATTGATATTTGATTGTAAATACCCACTTGGAACTTACTGCCTTCTTTCCCTTTGGAAGCTCAGTTTCATCCCAAGTATGATTCTTATCCATTGCCCCTATCTCAGCATCCACAGCAGCTAACCATTCTTTGTGTTCTTTTGCTTCTTCATAGGAGCTCGGAATTTGGTGTTGATCAATCTTTCCAAGGAATGCTTTGTGTTCTGATGGCAAGAGGGCAAGAGAACAAACCGCTTGGAGAGGATGAGCCACAGCTTGGCTGTTGTAATAGACCCTTGTTTGTTTCCAATGATCTGGTCCATACTTCAGCCTTGTACTTCTTCTAAGCTGAGGAGCACTAATTTCTTCACTCTCATGGTCTTGACTAACCATTGGCTCCATTCCTCCAGTGGATTCTTTTTCATGATGAGCTTGGTCTTGATTACCATTATCCAAGTTGTTTGCTTCTTCTTCACTGTTATTTTCAGAATTTGGTCCTTCTTGTGGCTGATGATCTGGTTGCTCTTGATGAGAGTCTCTTGGAGCCGGATTTCCCAAATGATTGAGTAAGAACTCTAAGCTGGCGGTTCTATCTGAAGGAGAACGGGCTAGGTCTTTAACGCTATCCCAATTTTGTTTCTTGTCAAAGTACCCTTCGTTTTCTATGAACTTCACGTCTCTTGAAACCAGGGTACACTTCCGGATGGGGTCATAGCACTTATACCCCTTTTGAGTGGTAGAATAGCCTATGAATACACATCTTGTGCTTTTGGCTTCTAGTTTGTCCCTCTGAATACCTGGGACAAATACAAAACACAAACACCCAAGAACTCGTAAGTGATTGATATAGGGTTTATTGTGATTTAAAACTTCAAAGGGAGAGACGTCCTTTAGGACTCTTGTTGGAATTCGGTTGATAAGATAGCAGGCCGTCATGACTGCATCTCCCCAGAAGTTTCTTGGCAAGTTGGAATGGAACATCATGGCTCTAGCTACTTCCATGAGATGCCTATTCTTTCTTTCAGCTACACCATTTTGTTGAGGTGTGTATGGGCAGCTTGTTTGGTGGATTATTCCATGCTTAGCTAAGTGTTCTTTGAATTTGTGGCTTGTATATTCCCCTCCATTATCCGTTCGAAGTACCTTAACATTTGTTTTGAATTGATTAGTAATGTAGTTCTGAAAATTAATGAAAGCGTCAAATACTCTATCTTTAGATGGCATTAAGGTGATCCAAGTGTATTTCGACTTTTCATCAATGAATGTCACAAAGTACTTATTATTATCTCTTGATAAACATGGGGAAGTCCATACATCCGAGTGGACCAAATCAAAACATTTTTCATATATGGTAGAGGACTTAGGAAATACACTTTTACAATGTTTTCCTAAAATACAAGACTCACAAACCGAGTTATTAAACGAAATATTAGGCAATATTATTTCCAAGGCACGCGAGTGAGGATGTCCCAATCTAGCGTGCCATATTGCATTAGAACTACTAGCTATGCATGAATTAAAACTTGATAAAGTAGGATTGCTTGAAGAATCTTCTAAGATGTATAAGTCTCCTTTTGTGTTTCCTTCTCCAAGAACCCTTCTGGTTTTAATATCCTGAAAATGGAAACTATTAGGCCCAAAGATAGCATAAGCATCAAGATCAGTAGTAGCTCTCTTAACCGATACAAGATTCAAAGTGAAAGATGGCATGTAGAAAGCTTGAGATTCTTTGTCAAATAGTTTTAAACTTCCTATTCCTTTAACCGGTATCTTATCACCATTAGCAATCACTACATTTCCACTAGCAGTTTTAATGTTACTAATCAAATTTGGATTACTAATCATGTGATGAGAAGCTCCAGAATCAATAACAAGAGAAGTGCTAGTCTTATTAGGTTTAGTAGCAAAGTATGTGATACCAGACTCCTTTAGTGCGGCGATGGATCGAATGAGTGCTTCTAAGTCTGACTTGCGCACCACGTCATTTGAATATGCTACCATGGCCATCTCATCTCCTTGCTTCAAGCTTTCGGTTTGAGGTTGTTTTGTTGAGTTTGATGAGCTTGGCGTTTCTTGTGCTTGATGAGCTTGGAACTTTCTTGGCTTGAATTCCCTTGGATGCCAATCTTTGGGCTTGAGATGTGGATGAAGGATCCAGCAATCCTCCTTTGTATGACCATCCTTCTTGCAATGATCGCATGTTTTCCTATTCTTGCCTTTGTAGCCTTGATTTGGTTGGTAATTGCCCTTATTGGCCATTGGGAGTTCTTGTTTACCACTAAAGAGACCAAAGGACCCTTGTTCCTTTTGAATTTGTGCACAAACTTCATCAAGTCTAGGGAGCTTCTCCGATCTTAAGATATGCTTTATGAGGTCGTTAAACGCCGGATTGAGTGTGAGAAGCAAACCGAAGACCTTATCTTGTTCTCTTCTTTCTTCAATGATTGAAAAATCCTTTGTGCTTGGACGTAACATCTCTAATTCAGCCCAAAGAGATCTAAATTTCCCAAAGTGTTGAGTAAATTCTAGATCCTCTTGATTGAGATTGTTGATTGCCCTTTTTACTTCGAAGACCCGGGTCAAGTTGGAGATGTTCCCGTAGACATTCTTTAGTGTATCCCAAAGCTCCTTTGCGGTGTCACAATAGGAGTATGCCTCTAGGATTGATGGGTCTAGTGAGTTTTGAAGGAGACCCAAAACCGTTTGGTCTTCTTGAAACCATTTGATTTCCTCCTCGGTCTTGGTCTCATTTTCTTCATCTTGTGTGTCTTCTTTAGGGTTTTGTGTGATCTCAATGTGTCTCCACAAACCTCTTCCACACAAAGCAGTCTTAGTTGTTCTTGCCCACAGCAAGTAATTATTCCCTTTGAGGGTAACCGGAATGATCATGGTTTTTAGATTTTCCATGATTTTCTTGGTGTTTAATCACAAAGCTAGCAACTTTCTCAACTCAGCACCAATGGATTTGAGGAATTTCTCTCAGAGAGAAATGAGGCTAGCAACGTGAAAGGAAGAAAATGAAGTGAAAATCACAAAGCTAGCAACTTTCTCAACTCAGCACCAATGGATTTGAGGAATTTCTCTCAGAGAGAAATGAAGCTAGCAGCGTGAGAAAGGAGAAAATAAAGAAGAAAAACGTGGAGAATGAGTAGAAATGACAAGAACTGATGGAGAAATGATGGAGAATGATGGAGAATGATGGAGAATAACCAAGAATAAAGCAGAATAGATAGGAGCAAGATCAATGCTCTGATACCATGTTAGATTTTAGAGATTATAAATGAGAGCTTTTGAGATAAACTAGAAGAAACACCATAGTAGAATATTAGAGAAGAATTTCTTATTGATCTTTGTGATATACATAGCATATTTATAGGAGAATTACAAGGGAACCTAGGTTTAACTTTAATTTGAACCAGCCAATAGGAGTGTAGTCTTTGGGCGTCCTTGACCATGCCAGCCTGTTTCCAGCCCCTTCCTTGACCAAATGGATAAGAAGGAAGACCAAGGACAAGGTGCCAATGCACCTGGACACTCAAGTGGCTTGGTGCATGATCCAAACGTTTCCAAGCTTCTAGAAGACTCTCGAAGGCTTCTTCAAATGTTCCGGAGGCTCCCTATGGTCGTACGGACTTGTACGGATCCGTACAGACTTGTACAGACTTGTACGGATCCGTACGGACTTGTACGGACACCCAAATCCAACCATCTTCCCTAAGCTCCCTTGATGATAAGCTTGATTAATATGTATGATCTGCCTCGGACTTCTTGAAGCCTTTACTCTTGAGTGTTGTACTCAACTTGTGGTACCATGATCGAGGAGATTGCTTTAGTCCATAGATTGCTTTCTTGAGTCTCAACACCTTTCCTAGTGCAATTGAGTCTTCCAAGCCTGGTGGTGGAGTCATGTAGACTTCATCCTCTAGTTCCCCTTGCAAGAATGCATTCTTGACGTCCATCTGCCAAAGATCCCATTCCAAGTTAGTAGCTAAGGATAAAATGACTCTTACCGTATGAAGTTTTGCCACAGGTGCAAATGTTTCAAGGTAGTCCTCTCCATAGGTTTGAGTGAATCCTCTAGCCACCAGCCTAGCCTTGTAACGCTCTATTTCTCCATCACTTCTATACTTGATAGTGAAGATCCATCTAGAGCTTACGGCCTTCTTCCCTTTTGGCAGTTCAGCTTCATCCCAAGTGTGGTTGATTTCCATAGCTTTCTTTTCTTCACCAACAGCATCTCTCCATACTTTAAGCTCCTTGGCTTCTTCATAGGTTGTTGGAATCTCAGTTTCATCCAACTTGCCCATGTAGGCTTGATGTTCTAATGGGAAATGAGCTAGAGTGCAAACAGCTTGAATGGGATGAGCAACTGCCTTGTTGTTGTAGTACACTCGGGTTTGCTTCCAATGTTCTAGTCCAAACCTTTGTCTTGTACTTCTCCTTAAACCCCTTTCTTGAGCTTGAACTTGAGGTTCTGGCCCTTCAAAGTCAGAATCTGAGGTTTGAGCTTCTTCTTGACTTTCCGGACTCTCTTCACTTTGATCATGAACCGCTTCATTGCGAACTTCTGATTCATTTTGATCATGAATTGTTGAGTCTTGTTGAGCCACTACTAGATCCTCTTGTTTATTGCCTCCCTTAGGATCAAAGGGTATAGTTTCTTCATTTGATTGAGATGTGCTTGTACTAGCTTCTAGCTGATGTAATCCAAGGTTCTCCAAGATTTTTCTCAAATTGCTAGCTCGGTCTGATGATGAGGATGATAGATTCTCCAATTCTTTCCAGTTCTTCTCATCATAGAACCCTTTTGTTTCAACAAACTTCACATCCCTTGAGACTAGAATCTTCCTTGTTTCCGGAACAAAGCATTTGTAACCTTTTTGTGTTATGGAGTATCCAATGAACATGCTCTTCACACTTTTAGCTTCCAACTTGTTTCTTTGTTCTCCTGGGATTAATACAAAACAAACACACCCAAACACACGTAAGTGGTTAATGGCGGGTTTAGAGTTGTTTAATACCTCAAATGGAGAGTGGTCATCCAAGATTTTTGTTGGCATCTGGTTGATCAAATAGCATGCTGAAACCACAGCATCTCCCCAAAATCTCTTGGGAACACTTGTGTGGAACATCATAGATCGGGCCACTTCCATTAAATGCCTATTCTTTCTTTCAGCAACTCCATTTTGCTGAGGAGTGTATGGGCAGCTGGTTTGATGGACTATCCCATGATGTGCTAAGTGTTGTTTGAAGGCATGGCTTGTGTACTCTCCACCATTATCTGATCTAAAAATTTTAATCTTGGCATTATAATGGTTAGTCACATATGCTTGAAATTTTCTAAATGCTTCTAGAACTCTATCTTTGGATGGAATAAGTGTTAGCCATGTATATTTTGATTTTTCATCTATGAAGGTGACAAAGTATTTATGATGTTCTCTAGATTCACATGGTGATGTCCAAACATCAGAATGAACTAAATCAAAACACTTTTCGTAGATAGTTGGAGACTTGGAAAACACAGATTTACAATGTTTGCCAAGTATACAAGCTTCACATTCATCATTTTTGAAAGAAATCCTACGCAACAATAGTTCTAATGCTCTAGAGTGCGGATGACCTAGCCTTGCATGCCAAATTGAACTACTAACATTAGAAACATTCAAACTAAAAGTACAAAATAAATTGGAGCCCGGCTTGTTATTTTCAAGAACATACAGCTCCTCCTTTGCTACTCCTTTTCCGAGTAGTTTCATGGTCTCAATATCCTGAAAGTGTACATCATTAGGACCAAATATAGCATAACAATTCAAATCAGATGTAACTTTCTTTACGGATAACAAATTTGAAGTAAACTTAGGCATGTAGAAAGCGTTTGAATCTTTTCCAAATAACCTAAGATTTCCTACTCCATCAATAGGAATACTATCTCCATTTGCTATAATGACATTACCTACAGCCGGTTTTATGTTATTCATTAGATGTGCATCACTTATCATATGATGTGATGCACCAGAATCTACAATCAAAGGCTTTGAAATGTTTTGAGCATGAAGAGAGTTTCCAGAAACCATACCAGACCTACCAGCCTCTTTCAAGGCTTTGATGAGAGCTTCCAAATCTGATTTCCTCACAAATTCAGATTCTTGTTGATATGGCACCAAAACTCTCATGTCTCCTTCTTCAGCCCTCTTGGATGTCCCAGCCACTTCTTGGGAGACATTAGCTCTTGGTTCCTTCCACCAGCTTGGTTTTAGATGAGGATGGAGCTTCCAGTATTTTTCCTTTGTGTGCCCCTCTTTCTTGCAATGCTCACAGATTGTATTTGATCCCACTTTCTTGTTCTAGTTTGATCCCAACGGTTTGTAAAATCCTTTGTTGGCATCACCCAGCTCTACTTTGTTAGCCATAGCCAGCTCGCCCTTTCCCCCAAATAGACCATGAGATCCTTGCTCCTTTTGTATCTTGGAGCACACTTCATCTAGGCTGGGGAGATTTTCTGCCCTAAGGAGGTGCTTAATGAGATCCTTGTAAGTTGGATTTAAGGTCAATAGCAGACCAAAGACCTTGTCTTGTTCGCGCCTCTCATTTAACACCAAAGGATCAATCGTGCTTGGCCTTAACATTTCTAGTTCAGCCCACAATGATCTGAATTTGCCAAAGAGCTTTGTAAACTCCAAATCTTCTTGGCTTAGATCATTGATAGCCTTTTTGACTTCATAGATTCTGCTCAAGTTTGAAGTATTCCCATACAAGGTTTGAAGAGTATCCCACAATTCCTTTGCATTTTCACATTAGGAGTAGGCTTCAAGGATGGATGCTTCAAGAGAGTTTTGGATGATTCCGAGCACCATTTGGTCCTCTTGGAACCACTTATCTTCATAATTACCGATGGCTTCTTCTCCATCTTTTGGATCTTGTCCTTTCAAGACATGGCTCCAAAGCCCACGACCACATAGAGCTGTTCTTATCATTCTTGACCACAGCAAATAGTTGACACCCTTCAAGATGACTGGAATAACAATTGGTTTAGAATTTTCCATGGTATTTCAAGATTTATTCACCGGATAATTCTATTAACCAGAGGATTAAGAGATTTTCTCAAGAAAATATTAGAGAAGCTTTCTACTAAAGAGACCAAAGGACCCTTGTTCCTTTTGAATTTGTGCACAAACTACATCGAGGCTAGTGAGCTTCTCCGATCTCTGTTGAATTTGCGGAATAGAAGATTAGAGAGTTTGAGAGTGCTTGAAAGAGAAACAATAGAATGAGAGATAAAGAGAAGTTTCCATTAGAATTGGTTAAGTGTTACAAAGGGTGTACAACATGTATATATAGAGGGGAGCCACGAAAATAGAAGGTGTAGAAGGGTTTCACAACATTAAATTTCCCTCCAATCTCTTATTTGAAATTCAAATACATCTCCTTCCTTTTCACACTTCCCGAGACACCCACTTGTGCACCCAAAGTCATCACCCTTCTAGAAGACTTCTTAATGGACTTGCATATGTTGAATAAGGCCTCTTCTCTTCATTGGGTCTTAAGCTAATGTATTCTCTCATTATTCAACAATCTCAAGATGTGTTTTATGAGGTCATTAAATGCCGGATTGAGTGTGAGAAGTAAACCAAAGACCTTATCTTGTTCTCTCCTTTCTTCAATGATTGAAAAATCCTTAGTGCTTGGACGTAATATCTCTAATTCAGCCCAAAGAGATCTAAATTTCCCAAAGTGTTGAGTAAATTCTAGATCCTCTTGGTTGAGATTGTTGATTGCCCTTTTCACTTCAAAGACATGGGTCAAGTTGGAGACGTTCCCGTAAACATTCTTTAATGTATCCCAAAGCTCCTTTGTCGTGTCACAATAGGAGTATGCCTCTAGGATTGATGTGTCTAGTGAGTTTTGAAGGAGACCCAACACCGTTTGGTCCTCTTGAAACCATTTGATTTCCTCCTCGGTCTTGGTCTCATTTTCTTCATCTTGTGTGTCTTCTTTTGGGTTTTGTGTGATCTCAATGTGTCTCCACAAACCTCTTCCACACAAAGCAGTCTTTGTTGTTCTTGCCCACAGCAAGTAATTGATCCCTTTGAGTGTAACCGGAATAATCATGGTTTTTAGATTTTCCATGATCTTCTTGGTGTTTAATCACAAAGCTAGCAACTTTCTCAACTCAGCACCAATGGATTTGAGGAATTTCTCTCAGAGAGAAATGAAGCTAGCAGCGTGAGAAAGGAGAAAATAAAGAATAAAAGCTTGGAGAATGACTAGAAATGACAAGAACTTATGGAGAACTGATGGAGAAATGATGGAGAAATGATGGAGAATGATGGAGAAATGATGGAGAATAATGGAGAATAATTAAGAATAAAGCGGAATAGATAGGAGCAAGATCAATGCTCTGATACCATGTTAGATTTTAGAGATTATAAATGAGAGATTTTGAGATAAATTAGAAAGAAAACCATAGTAGAACATTAGAGAAGAATTTCTTATTGATCTTTGTGAATTACATAGCATATTTATAGGAGAATTAAAAGGGAACGTAGGTTTAACTTTAATTTGAACCAGCCAATAGGAGAGTAGTCTTGGGAGCGCCCTTGACCATGCCAGCCTGTTCCAGCCTGGTTCCAGCCCCTTCCTTGACCAAATGGATAAGAAGGAAGACCAAGGACAAGCCCCAATGCACCTGGACGCTCTAGTGACTTGGTGCATGATCCGAACATTGCCCAGCTTCTAGAAGACTCTAGAAAACTCTCCAAGACTCTCCAAGACTTCCTTAAACGTTCTGTAGGCTCCCTTAGGTCGTACGGTCTTGTACGGTCTTGTACGGCCTTGTACGGATCCGTACGGACTTGTACGGATCCGTACGGACTTGTACGGATCCGTACGGACTTGTACGGATCCGTACGGACTTGTACGGACACCCAAATCCAACCATCTTCCCTAAGCTCCCTTGATGATATGCTTGATTAATAGTCTTCACCCTTCTAGAAGACTTCTTAATGGGCTTGCATATGTTGAATAAGGCCTCTTCTCTTCTTTGGGTCTTAAGCTAATGTATTCTCTCATTATTCAACAGAAATGGCAAGAACTGATGGAGAAATGATGGAGAATGATAGAGAAATGATGGAGAATGATAGAGAAATGATGGAGAATAATGGAGAATAACTAAGAATAAAGCGGAATAGATAGGAGCAAGATCAATGCTCTGATACCATGTAAGATTTTAGAGATTATAAATGAGAGATTTTGAGATAAATTAGAAGGAAAACCATAGTAGAACATTAGAGAAGAATTTCTTATTGATCTTTGTGAATTACATAGCATATTTATAGGAGAATTACAAGGGAACCTGGTAGGGATCCTTTAAGCCTATCTTGTCATGGATGTACTCACATATATTTAGGGAAGTAGCCTTTGTGAAGATGTCTGCCACCTGGTCTCCACTCTTCACAAACTTAGGGATTATTAGCCCATCTTGAATCTTGCCCCGGATGAAGTGACAATCCACTTCAATGTGTTTCGTTCTCTCATGAAACACTGGATTTGAAGCTATGTGTATGGCGGCTTGGTTATCGCAATAAAGGGTCATTGGTTTGGTTTCTTGAATACCCAAATCCTTGAGAAGAGCCTTCAGCCATATCATCTCCTTCATTCCGACACTCCGGCTAAGTTTGAGGGAGAGTATTAATCAAGCATATCATCAAGGGAGCTTAGGGAAGATGGTTGGATTTGGGTGTCCGTACAAGTTCGTACGGATCCGTAAAAGTCCGTACAAGTCCGTACGGATCCGTACAAGGCTGTACAAGACCGTACGACCTAAGGGAGCCTCCGGAACGTTTAAGGAAGTCTTGGAGAGTCTTGGAGAGTCTTCTAGAGTCTTCTAGAAGCTGGGCAATGTTCGGATCATGCACCAAGTCACTAGAGCGTCCAGGTGCATTGGGGCTTGTCCTTGGTCTTCCTTCTTATCCATTTGGTCAAGGAAGGGGCTGGAACCAGGCTGGAACAGGCTGGCATGGTGAAGGGCGCTCCCAAGACTACTCTCCTATTGGCTGGTTCAAATTAAAGTTAAACCTAAGTTCCCTTGTAATTCTCCTATAAATATGCTATGAATTTCACAAAGATCAATAAGAAATTCTTCTCTAATGTTCTACTATGGTTTTCCTTCTAATTTATCTCAAATTCTCTCATTTATAATCTCTAAAATCTAACAATTTGGTCCTCTTGGAACCACTTATCTTCATAATTACCGATGGCTTCTTCTCCATATTTTGGATCTTGTCCTTTCAAGACATGGCTCCAAAGCCCACGACCACATAGAGCTGTTCTTATCATTCTTGACCACAGCAATTAGTTGACACCCTTCAAGATGACTGGAATAACAATTGGTTTAGAGTTTTCCATGGTGTTTCAAGATTTATTCACCGGATAATTCTATTAACCAAAGGATTAAGAGATTTTCTCAAGAAAATATTAGAGAAACTTCAAGAAATACATTTTTTCAGCCTTTTCACAACTCAAGAGTCAATGACTTTGAGGACTAAGTCTCAGAGTGAAAAAGTATTGACAAAGAGTATTCTCCGAATTTTAGAGTGAAAAAGAAAAGTTTAGAGAAGCTTTAAGAAATACACTTTTTCAGCCTTTTCACAACTCAAGAGTCAATGACTTTGAGGACTAAGTCTCAGAGTGAAAAAGGATTGACAAAGAGTATTCCCAGAATTTTAAAAGAAGAGATTTGAAAATGGGATAACAAGAGCTTGATTTAGTTAAGAACCTTGCTCTGATACCATGTAGATTTTGTTGAATTTGCGGAATAGAAGATTAGAGAGTTTGAGAGTGCTTGAAAGAGAAACGATAGAATGAGAGATAAAGAGAAGTTTCCATTAGAATTGATTAAGTGTTACAAAGGGTGTACAACATGTATATATAGAGGAGAGCCACAAAATTAAGAGGTGAAGAAGGGTTTCACAACATTCAAATTTCCCTCCAATCTCTTATTTGAAATTCAAACACATCTCCTTCTTTTTCACACTTCCCGAGACACCCACTTGTGCACCCAAAGTCTTCATCCTTCTAGAAGACTTCTTAATGGGCTTGCATATGTTGAATAAAGCCTCTTCTCTTCTTTGGGTCTTAAGCTAATGTATTCTCTCATTATCCAACATTAAACTCATAAGAGCAAAGTTTTACCAAGGTTCTCTACCTTTAAAACCCGGATACAACATGATTAAATATGCTTCAATCCATAAGAATCAAGCATTTTTAATCATGGTTCACTAATTGAAATTGCTTCAAACCACTAAAAACAACTCAAAAAACATAAAATACAATGGATTTACGTATTTCTTCATTCCATAAGAAAGAAAAATACAATCCAACGTTTTAACTTTTTAAAAAATTGTGGTTTGAGCTTTAAAAACAAGAAATGACTTGGAGATGAAAATAGGGCTTAAAAAAAAGGAATAGATTATAGAATGAGGTGCCAGCAAATCATGGTTCTAAGTGTATTCATTTCCAAAATGGAAGCACTAGACGAATCCATGAATAAGCAATTAAGGCAGCCTTATATCTCCTTTTTTATGTATTTTTCACTACAGCCCCCATTTATTTCTCTTCATTGTCACTAGAAACACTAAGTTAGCAACTTTCACAACTCAAGAACCAATAGTTTTGAGGAATAACTCTCAGAGTGAAAGAGACTAACAAAGTGTATGAAAATAAAAGAATAAGAAGAAGGAGATTAAGGAGACATTTAAGGACCTTAATGCTCTGATACCATGTTAGAATATGAGAGATTAATGCAAATAACATAACTAAACATGAGAGAATAATGTAAATGACATAATTAAACATGAGAGAATAATGTAAATGACATGGAGAATATGCAAATATGAACTAAGAGAATAAGCATGAAATAAACCTAAGGAAACTAAAATAATGAAGATTTTCGTAGAGAATGAGAGAATGGGACCCCAAAGGGTCTAACATTTCATTGATAATGAGGTATTACATTTATAGAGAGAAATATAGGGTTTTCTCTAAGTAAAGACAAAATGCAACAACCAATAGGAATGCTTTAATTCAAATTAGCCAATAAGGGCTTAGTCTTGGAAGCTCCTATTAACCATGTGGATATGATTTCCTGCCTTGCTCCAGCCCCCTTGTTTTGACCAGTTGGATAAGGTTGCATTGGGACACTCCTTTGGCTAGATTCATTGCCAGCTATTATTAATCAAGCATATCATCAAGGGAGCTTAGGGAAGATAGTTGGATTTGGGTGTCCGTACAAGTCCGTACGGATCCGTACAAGTTCATACAAGTTCGTTCGGATCCGTACAAGGCCGTACAAGACCGTACGACCTAAGGGAGCGTCCAGAACATTTAAGGAAGTCTTGGAGAGTCTTGGAGAGTCTTCTAGAGTCTTCTAGAAGCTTGGCAATGTTCAGATCATGCACCAAGTCACTAGAGTGTCCAGGTGCATTGGGGCTTGTCCTTGGTCTTCCTTCTTATCCATTTGGTCAACGAAGGGCTGGAACCAGGCTGGAACAGGCTGGCATGGTCAAGGGCGCTCCCAAGACTACTCTCCTATTGGCTGGTTCAAATTAAAGTTAAACCTAGGTTCTGTTGAGAATATGGATGAGAAGGCATACATGGGAAGTAGCAATGCGAGTTCACATAATAACAAAGGCAAGGAGCTGGAGTGCATAGCACGTATCTGGGAACTTGGCGAATGCTCTAAGACTAAGGGAGAAGTACCGTATGCAACAAGTAAGGAAAAGAGTGGAGCTGATGATTTAATGAGTGGCAAAACTAGACATTGGGATGTAACTAGAAGGAAGGATTCTTGGTTGAATTCTAAGCAGATCAAAGGGTTGAAAAACCAAGAAGAATCACATGAGCCATTGGGTAAAGGCAAGCTCCATGCTCCTCACCCAAAGAAGAAACACGCCCAGGCCTTGATCTTAGCATGTTTAACCATTTTAGGAAGTTAAGGGTGTTAGTCCTTTAACCATTGTAAATTCCTGTGTCTTGTTTTTGAATTTTTTCTCTTACATATATGCAATGTAAACCGAGCTCAATTGATATAATAACAAGAAAAAATATTCCAGAAATCTCTCTCAGCCATCTTCAATCTCATTGAGTTCTTGATATTTTCTAATTCTAATTTATTCTCCTTAAAATCAACATGGTATCAGAGCATGTTTAGAGATCCTTGAAAATCTTCTAAACTGTTTCTTTCTCATCTAAAAGTTTCTCTCTCAGATTTTTTCTTGTTCCCTTATTTCTCTCCATATTCTCAAGCTGGTTGTTGAAGATAAGAAAGAAAACCTATGGAGATGCAGAAACAAGTTGTACTGCCGGTTGTCTTCAAAGGGAGCAACTACTTGCTGTGGTCAAGGACTACAAGAACTGGTCTAAGAAGCAGAGGTTTATGGAGTTATGTGGAAACTTCAGAAGAGGTAGCTGGAGAAGGAGCAGTGGGTGATGGTGTTGTGAAGGGGCAGAAGTGGGAGCAAGAAGACCAACAAGTTCTTGCAGTGCTCCAGAGCTCTCTAGAGCCATCAATACTCGCTGCTTACTCCTACTGTGAGACAGCCAAGGAGCTGTGGGACACACTCAAAGGAGTGTATGGAGACATCTCAAACATTTCTAGGATTTTTGAGGTGAAGAAAGTGTTGAATGACCTTCAGCAAGATGGAAAGGCATTCAAGGATCTATTTGGGGTATTTAGAGGCTTATGGGCTGAGCTTGAGATGCTCAGGCCAGTAACAAATGACCCCAAGGAATTGAATGAGAGGAGGGAACAGGACCAGGTGTTTGGGCTACTACTCACGTTAAATGAGTCCTACAAGAGCCTCATTCAACACATCCTTCGCTTTGACAAGCTTCCAACGCTGAATGAAGTCTGTCAACAGATCCAAAAGGAGGAAGGGTCTAGGGGCTTGTTCAAAGCATCAAGCGAAATGGCACATGCTGCACATAGGAGCCAACTCTATGGAGAAAGAACGAGTCTGGAATGTGAGCATTGCAAGATGAAAGGACATACTAAGGAAAAATGCTGGACCTTGCACCCACATTTAAAGCCAGCTAGGCTAAGGGAAAATGGCCAAGGAAGTGGTCAAGGACCAAGGAACTTTGCTGGAGTAGCAAACGTGGAAAATGACAACTTGGTGAGGAAAAGCGACCTGGAAGCTCTCATCAAGAGTATTGCTAAGCTAGCTGAGTCTGGTAAGGTTTTCTTTACCTCTAAAGCTAGGGAGAAGGTGATAATAGATTCTGGAGCAAGTCATAACATGATTTGTAATGCCAAGCTGTTAACAAATATTAAGCCTTGTGAAGGAAATGTTAAAGTTGCAAATGGAAAAGAGGTTCAAATAGAAGGAATTGGAGACCTAAAAGTGTTTAGGAAAAATACTAAGGCCTTATACATTCCGGAATTCACATCTAACTTACTCTCGGTATATAAAGCAACTAAGGATCTAGATTGCAAAGTTATTTTTGGATCTAATGATGTTGAGTTTCAGGATAATGAGACTAAGGAAGTAATCGGAGTAGGGAATGTGGAAGGTGGTTTGTATTTGCTGAATAAAGAAGATGGAGTGATGGAGTCGTTTGCGGTTAGTCTGGTTGGTTCAAGCCCTTTATGGCACTCACGCCTTGGTCATCCAAGTCACAAGGTGCTCAGCATGGTCCTGCCCAACCTCACCTTACCTAATAAGGAGTGTGAAGCATGTGTCTTAGGGAAGCATTGTAGGAAAGTGTTTCCGGAATCTACTACTGTGTATGAGAAGTATTTTGAGTTGATACATTCTGATGTGTGGTCAGCCCCCTGTACTTCAAAAGATCAATATAAGTATTTCGTGTCTTTCATTGATCAAAGGTCAAAGTACACTTGGGTAACTCTAATGAGCTCTAAGGATCAAGTATTTGAATCATTTCAAAAATTCTACAATTATACACTGAATCAGTTTGGTACAAAGATCAAGATCCTTAGGAGTGATAATGGTGGAGAGTATATGAGTAATAGATTCAAGAAGTTGCTGGATGACAATGGGATAATTCACCAGACTTCTTGTGCATACACACCTCAGCAGAATGGAGTTTCCGAGAGAAAGCATAGACATTTGCTGGAGGTGGCTAGAAGTATGATGTTTGATAGAGGCGTGCCTAAGAGTTTTTGGGGAGATGCTGTGATGGCGGCATGCTATGTGATTAATCGTTTACCCACAGAAAGTCTGAGCCACAAGTCTCCATTTGAAATTTTGAATGGAGTAAAGCCAAGCATTGATCACCTAAGAGTTTTCGGGTGTAAATGCTATGTCTTTACCCCTGATGCACTAAGGAGTAAACTTGAGCCAAAAAGCATCAAATTTATTTTTGTGGGATACTCAAGCACTCAGAAGGGATACAAGTGTTTCCATCCAGAAACTAATAGGATATATGTGTCAAGAGAGGTGCGTTTTGATGAGAATTGTGGGTATTTTGAAGAAAAAAAATGGGAGGATTTAGATGACATTGTTAGCTCGGGCATAGACAGAGAGCGAGTGCTAAGAAGCATCTTGGCAGATATCAATGGTTCGAATGGAGGTAATGATGAGCAAGGGATATCTCAGAATGAGCAAGGAGGTGAAGAGGAAGAAGAAGACAATGAGCAACTCTCATCGGATACAAGCTCACTACTAAGGGATTCCGAACTGGTTGAAGAATCAGAATTTGCAAGTGGTGAGGGGGAGTCTGAACATGAAGAAGTTGAGGTAACTCAAGAACCCCCTCTAAGAAGAAGCCAACGGATAAGGCATGGCCCAGAAAATTGGAAAAACACTAGGGTGTATTACAATGGATTAGCTACGGTTCAACAAGAGCATATAGGATCTGAGGTGAAGTCTACCATAGGTGAGGGATGTTCTGGGCGTACGGCAGACTTTGATTCTGAACCTATAGGCGAGAACATCCCTCCCTTACCAAGTAGATCATGTACTTCAAAGAGAAGAAAATTAACCGTAAGTGACATAAAATATCCTATTGAAGCATATAGTTCAGTGTCCTATTTAGGTGCTGAGCAGCAAGCTTACCTCACCAAGATTGATGAACATCAAGTCCCAGCATCATATGAGGAAGCATGTAGAGACGAGAGATGGGTTAAAGCCATAGAAGAAGAGATCAGTTCTATGGTGAGAAACAATACATGGAATTTGACTGAGCTGCCAAGAGGGAAGAAGCTAGTGGGATGTAGATGGGTTTATACTATCAAGTATAAAAGCAATGGTGAAGTCGAGAGATACAAAGTGAGACTAGTGGCAAAGGGATACACACAAGTCTATGGAGAAGATTATACAGAAACTTTTGTTCCGGTGGCAAAATTGCATTCGGTAAGGGTTCTCCTATCCATTGCGGTTAACTTGTCATGGGAGTTATGGCAAATGGATGTAAAAATGCCTTTTTACAAGGAGACCTAGAAGAGGAAGTCTTTATGGCTCTTCCACAAGGATATGGTACAGGTACAAATCAGGTCTGTGAATTGAAGAAAGCTATTTATGGTTTGAAACAATCCCCGAGGGCCTGGTACCAAAGACTGAGCAGATGCTTGCTGGAGAAGGAATTTGTGAAGTCGGAAGCTGATCATACTCTATTCACCAAGAGGAGTAAAGAAGGGCTAGTGGCTGTTTTTATCTATGTAGATGATATCATCATCACCGGAAATGATGTTGAAGGAGTTAAAAGGACCAAGGTAATTCTGAGCTCCACGTTTGATATAAAAGATTTGGGAGAGCTGAGGTATTTCTTGGGCATTGAGATGATCAGAGAGCCAAATGGGATGTTTATATCACAAAGGAAGTATGTGATTGACTTACTAAAGGAAACCGGCAAGTTAGGGTCGAAGCCAGCAAAAACGCCCATTGAAGAAGGCTATCAAGATGTGAGTAAGGAGGAAATGTGGCCTGATGTCAAGCAATATCAAAGGTTAGTTGGAAAACTAATCTACTTAACTATAACTCGGCCGGATATATGCTTTGCCGTGAATAGGGTGAGCCAGCACATGCAAGCTCCGAAAGCACACCATTGGGGCATGGTGGAGAGAATACTTAGGTATCTCAAGGGGAACCCTGGAAAGGGAATATGGTTGAGTCGCAATGAAAATACTGAATTGGAAGCCTATTGTGATTCAGACTATGCTGGAGACAAACAAGATAGAAAATCTACAACTGGGTATTGCACATTTGTAGGAGGAAATCTTGTCACTTGGCGGAGTAAAAAACAGAAGGTAATTGCATTGTCAAGTGCTGAGGCTGAGTATAGAGCAATGAAGGAAGTCACAAAGGAGATGATATGGCTGAAGGCTCTTCTCAAGGATTTGGGTATTCAAGAAACCAAACCAATGACCCTTTATTGCGATAACCAAGCCGCCATACACATAGCTTCAAATCCAGTGTTTCATGAGAGAACGAAACACATTGAAGTGGATTGTCACTTCATCCGGGGCAAGATTCAAGATGGGCTAATAATCCCTAAGTTTGTGAAGAGTGGAGACCAGGTGGCAGACATCTTCACAAAGGCTACTTCCCTAAATATATGTGAGTACATCCATGACAAGATAGGCTTAAAGGATCCCTACCAGGTTCCCTTGTAATTCTCCTATAAATATGCTATGTAATTCACAAAGATCAATAAGAAATTCTTCTCTAATGTTCTACTATGGTTTTCCTTCTAATTTATCTCAAAATCTCTCATTTATAATCTCTAAAATCTTACATGGTATCAGAGCATTGATCTTGCTCCTATCTATTCCGCTTTATTCTTAGTTATTCTCCATTATTCTCCATCATTTCTCTATCATTCTCCATCATTTCTCTATCATTCTCCATCATTTCTCCATCATTTCTCCATCATTTCTCCATCAGTTCTTGCCATTTCTGTTGAATAATGAGAGAATACATTAGCTTAAGACCCAAAGAAGAGAAGAGGCCTTATTCAACATATGCAAGCCCATTAAGAAGTCTTCTAGAAGGGTGAAGACTATTAATCAAGCATATCATCAAGGGAGCTTAGGGAAGATGTTTGGATTTGGGTGTCCGTACAAGTCCGTACGGATCCGTACAAGTCCGTACGGATCCGTACAAGTCCGTACAGATCCGTACAAGGCCGTACAAGACCGTACAAGACCGTACGACCTAAGGGAGCCTACGGAACGTTTAAGGAAGTCTTGGAGAGTCTTGGAGAGTTTTCTAGAGTCTTCTAGAAGCTGGGCAATGTTCGGATCATGCACCAAGTCACTAGAGCGTCTAGGTGCATTGGGGCTTGTCCTTGGTCTTCCTTCTTATCCATTTGGTCAAGGAAGGGGCTGGAACCAGGCTGGAACAGGCTGGCATGGTCAGGGGCGCTCCCAAGACTACTCTCCTATTGGCTGGTTCAAATTAAAGTTAAACCTACGTTCCCTTTTAATTCTCCTATAAATATGCTATGTAATTCACAAAGATCAATAAGAAATTCTTCTCTAATGTTCTACTATGGTTTTCCTTCTAATTTATCTCAAAATCTCTCATTTATAATCTCTAAAATCTAACATGGTATCAGAGCATTGATCTTGCTCCTATCTATTCCGCTTTATTCTTAATTATTCTCCATTATTCTCCATCATTTCTCCATCATTCTCCATCATTTCTCCATCATTTCTCCATCAGTTCTCCATAAGTTCTTGTCATTTCTAGTCATTCTCCAAGCTTTTATTCTTTATTTTCTCCTTTCTCACGCTGCTAGCTTCATTTCTCTCTGAGAGAAATTCCTCAAATCCATTGGTGCTGAGTTGAGAAAGTTGCTAGCTTTGTGATTTTCACTTCTTTTTCTTCCTTTCACGTTGCTAGCTTCATTTCTCTCTGAGAGAAATTCCTCAAATCCATTGGTGTTGAGTTGAGAAAGTTGCTAGCTTTGTGATTAAACACCAAGAAGATCATGGAAAATCTAAAAACCATGATCATTCCGGTTACACTCAAAGGGATCAATTACTTGCTGTGGGCAAGAACAACAAAGACTGCTTTGTGTGGAAGAGGTTTGTGGAGACACATTGAGATCACACAAAACCCAAAAGAAGACACACAAGATGAAGAAAATGAGACCAAGACCGAGGAGGAAATCAAATGGTTTCAAGAGGACCAAACGGTGTTGGGTCTCCTTCAAAACTCACTAGACACATCAATCCTAGAGGCATACTCCTATTGTGACACGACAAAGGAGCTTTGGGATACATTAAAGAATGTTTACGGGAACGTCTCCAACTTGACCCAGGTCTTTGAAGTGAAAAGGGTAATCAACAATCTCAACCAAGAGGATCTAGAATTTACTCAACACTTTGGGAAATTTAGATCTCTTTGGGCTGAATTAGAGATGTTACGTCCAAACACTAAGGATTTTTCAATCATTGAAGAAAGGAGAGAACAAGATAAGGTCTTTGGTTTACTTCTCACACTCAATCCGGCATTTAATGACCTCATAAAACACATCTTGAGATTGTTGAATAATGAGAGAATACATTAGCTTAAGACCCAATGAAGAGAAGAGGCCTTATTCAACATATGCAAGTCCATTAAGAAGTCTTCTAGAAGGGTGATGACTTTGGGTGCACAAGTGGGTGTCTCGGGAAGTGTGAAAAGGAAGGAGATGTATTTGAATTTCAAATAAGAGATTGGAGGGAAATTTAATGTTGTGAAACCCTTTTACACCTTCTATTTTCGTGGCTCCCCTCTATATATACATGTTGTACACCCTTTGTAACACTTAACCAATTCTAATGGAAACTTCTCTTTATCTCTCATTCTATTGTTTCTCTTTCAAGCACTCTCAAACTCTCTAATCTTCTATTCCGCAAATTCAACAGAGATCGGAGAAGCTCCCTAGCCTCGATGTAGTTTGTGCACAAATTCAAAAGGAACAAGGGTCCTTTGGTCTCTTTAGTAGAAAGCTTCTCTAATATTTTCTTGAGAAAATCTCTTAATCCTCTGGTTAATAGAATTATCCGGTGAATAAATCTTGAAATACCATGGAAAATTCTAAACCAATTGTTATTCCAGTCATCTTGAAGGGTGTCAACTATTTGCTGTGGTCAAGAATGATAAGAACATCTCTATGTGGTCGTGGGCTTTGGAGCCATGTCTTGAAAGGACAAGATCCAAAAGATGGAGAAGAAGCCATCGGTAATTATGAAGATAAGTGGTTCCAAGAGGACCAAATGGTGCTCGGAATCATCCAGAACTCTCTTGAAGCATTTATCCTTGAAGCCTACTCCTACTGTGAAAATGCAAAGGAATTGTGGGATACTCTTCAAACCGTGTATGGGAATACTTCAAACTTGAGCAGAATCTATGAAGTCAAAAAGGCTATCAATGATCTAAGCCAAGAAGATTTGGAGTTTACAAAGCTCTTTGGCAAATTCAGATCATTGTGGGCTGAACTAGAAATGTTAAGGCCAAGCACGATTGATCCTTTGGTGTTAAATGAGAGGCGCGAACAAGACAAGGTCTTTGGTCTGCTATTGACCTTAAATCCAACTTACAAGGATCTCATTAAGCACCTCCTTAGGGCAGACAATCTCCCCAGCCTAGATGAAGTGTGCTCCAAGATACAAAAGGAGCAAGGATCTCATGGTCTATTTGGGGGAAAGGGCGAGCTGGCTATGGCTAACAAAGTAGAGCTGGGTGATGCCAACAAAGGATTTTACAAACCGTTGGGATCAAACCAGAACAAGAAAGTGGGATCAAATGCAATCTGTGAGCATTGCAAGAAAGAGGGGCACACAAAGGAAAAATGCTGGAAGCTCCATCCTTATCTAAAACCAAGCTGGTGGAAGGAACCAAGAGCTAATGTCTCCCAAGAAGTGGCTGGGAATCAGGCTGGGACATCCAAGAGGGCTGAAGAAGGAGAAATGAGATCTTTGGTGCCATATCAACAAGAATTTGAATTTGTGAGGAAATCAGATTTGGAAGCTCTCATCAAAGCCTTGAAAGAGGCTGGTAGGTCTGGTATGGTTTCTGGAAACTCTCTTCATGCTCAAAACATTTCAAAGCCTTTGATTGTAGATTCTGGTGCATCACATCATATGATAAGTGATGCACATCTAATGAATAACATAAAACCGGCTGTAGGTAATGTCATTATAGCAAATGGAGATAGTATTCCTATTGATGGAGTAGGAAATCTTAGGTTATTTGGAAAAGATTCAAACGCTTTCTACATGCCTAAGTTTACTTCAAATTTGTTATCCGTAAAGAAAGTTACATCTGATTTGAATTGTTATGCTATATTTGGTCCTAATGATGTACACTTTCAGGATATTGAGACCATGAATCTACTCGGAAAAGGAGTAGCAAAGGAGGAGCTGTATGTTCTTGAAAATAACAAGCTGGACTCCAATTTATTTTGTAGTTTTAGTCTGAATATTTCTAATGTTAGTAGTTCAATTTGGCATGCAAGGCTAGGTCATCCGCACTCTAGAGCATTAGAACTATTGTTGCCTAGGATTTCTTTCAAAAATGATGAATGTGAAGCTTGTATACTTGGCAAACATTGTAAATCTGTGTTTTCCAAGTCTCCAACTATCTATGAAAAGTGTTTTGATTTAATTCATTCTGATGTTTGGACCTCACCATGTGAATCTAGAGAACATCATAAATACTTTGTCACCTTCATAGATGAAAAATCAAAATATACATGGCTAACACTTCTTCCATCCAAAGATAGAGTTCTAGAAGCATTTAGAAATTTTCAAGCATATGTGACTAACCATTATAATGCCAAGATTAAAATTTTTAGATCAGATAATGGTGGAGAGTACACAAGCCATGCCTTCAAACAACACTTAACAAACCATGGGATAGTCCATCAAACCAGCTGCCCATACACTCCTCAGCAAAATGGAGTTGCTGAAAGAAAGAATAGGCACTTAATGGAAGTGGCCCGGTCTATGATGTTCCACACAAGTGTTCCCAAGAGATTTTGGGGAGATGCTGTGGTTTCAGCATGCTATTTGATCAACCGAATGCTAACAAAAATTTTGGATGATCACTCTCTATTTGAGGTATTAAACAACTCTAAACCCGCCATTAACCACTTACGTGTGTTTGGGTGTGTTTGTTTCGTATTAATCCCAGGAGAACAAAGAAACAAGTTGGAAGCTAAAAGTGTGAAGAGCATGTTCATTGGATACTCCACAACACAAAAAGGTTACAAATGCTTTGTCCCGGAAACAAGGAAGATTCTAGTCTCAAGGGACGTGAAGTTTGTTGAAACGAAAGGGTTCTATGATGAGAAGAACTGGAAAGAATTGGAGAATCTATCATCCTCATCATCAGACCGAGCTAGCAATTTGAGAAAAATCTTGGAGAACCTTGGATTACATCAGCCAGAAGCTAATACAAGTACATCTCAATCAAATGAAGAAACTATACCCTTTGATCCTGAGGGAGGCAATAAACAAGAGGATCCAGTAGTGGCTCAACAAGACTCAACAATTCATGATCAAAATGAATCAGAAGTTCGCAATGAAGCGGTTCATGATCAAAGTGAAGGGAGTCCGGAAAGTCAAGAAGAAGCTCAAACCTCAGATTCTGACTTTGAAGGGCCAGAACCTCAAGTTCAAGATCAAGAAGAGGGTTTAAGGAGAAGTACAAGACAAAGGTTTGGACCAGAACATTGGAACCAAACCCGAGTGTACTACAACAACAAGGCAATTGCTCATCCCATTCAAGCTGTTTGCACTCTAGCTCATTTCCCATTGGAACATCAAGCCTACATGGGCAAGTTGGATGAAGCTGAGATTCCAACAACCTATGAAGAAGCCAAGGAGCTTAAAGTATGGAGAGATGCTATTGGTGAAGAAAAGAAAGCTATGGAAATCAACCACACTTGGGATGAAGCTGAACTGCCAAAAGGGAAGAAGGCCGTAAGCTCTAGATGGATCTTCACTATCAAGTATAGAAGTGATGGAGAAATAGAGCGTTACAAGGCTAGGCTGGTGGCTAGAGGATTTACTCAAACCTATGGAGAGGACTACCTTGAAACATTTGTGTTGAATTTGCGGAATAGAAGATTAGAGAGTTGAAGAGTGCTTGAAAGAGAAACAATAGAATGAGAGATAAAGAGAAGTTTCCATTAGAATTAAGTGAGTGTTACAAAGGGTGTACAACATGTATATATAGAGGAGAGCCACGAAATTAGGAGGTGAAGAAGGGTTTCACAACATTCAATTTCCCTCCAATCTCTTATTTGAAATTCAAACACATCTCCTTCCTTTTCACACTTCCCGAGACACCCACTTGTGCACCCAAAGTCTTCACCCTTCTAGAAGACTTCTTAATGGGCTTGCATATGTTGAATAAGGCCTCTTCTCTTCTTTGGGTCTTAAGCTAATGTATTCTCTCATTATTCAACACTCCCCCTCAAGCTTAACCGTAGAGAAACCAAAGGTTAAGCTTGGAACCATGATGACCCACCTCATTAAAAACTTTAGTATGGAAAACCTCATGGGACAAAACCATACTAAGGGAAAAAGAGTGTGGACTCCATGGCTAAGGAAATCACGGCCGAGACATATCTATGAGTCCAAGCTTTGAATGGATGAACTCACACACTTTTAAACTCGCTGCCTTGGTAAAAATGTCTGCCAATTGTTCTGAACTCCTTGTAAAGCATGGAAGAATAACCCTTTTCTCCACCATCTCTCGCACCTTGTGACAATCCACTTCAATATGCTTTATCTTCTCATGGAACACTGAGTTGGACGCAATGTGAATAGCAGCTTGGTTGTCACAATGCATTGTGATTGGATCTGCCGATTCAATGCCCAAATCCTTGAGAAGAGCTTTCAGCCATGTTAGCTCATTTGTGAGCTTCCTCATTGCTCTATACTCAGCTTCAGCACTTGAACATGACACAACCTTTTGTTTCTTGCTCTTCCAAGTGACCAGGTTACCTCCAATGAATGTGCAATACCCAGTGGTGGATCTTCTATCCGTTTTGTCTCCAGCCCAGTCAGCATCACAATAACCCACAATTTCTGTGCTTTTGTTGCAACCCATCCAAATGCCTTGACCTGGAGCTCCTTTGAGATATGTGAGGATCCGATCCACCATGTTCCAATGATGCACTTTTGGAGCTTGCATATGTTGGCTCACCTGGTTCACAGCAAAACACAAATCAGGACGAGTTATGGTAAGATAAATCAACTTACCAACCATTCTCCGATATTGCTTGACATCTTCAAAAGGTTTATCTTCAAGCTCCCCCTCTCGTATGACTTTGTATCCTTCTTCTAAGGGAGTCTTTGCTGGTTTGGCTCCTAGCTTTCCTGTCCCAGCCAATAGATCAAGAGTGTACTTCCTTTGGGATAAGAAGAGTCCTTCATTGGACCTATAGACTTCAATCCCTAGAAAATATTTCAACTCTCCAAGATCTTTAATATCAAATACAGATTTTAAATATGCTTTTGTATCTTTAATACCTACCTTGTCATTCCCAGAGATGATAATATCATCCACATAAATGAGAATGACTACAATACCTTCTTGGCTTTGCAAGGTGAAAAGTGTATGATCTGCCTCGGACTTCTTGAAGCCTTTACTCTTGAGTGTTGTACTCAACTTGTGGTACCATGCTCGAGGAGATTGCTTCAGTCCATAGATTGCTTTCTTGAGTCTCAACACCTTTCCTGGTGCAATTGAGTCCTCCAAGCCTGGTGGTGGAGTCATGTAGACTTCATCCTCTAGTTCCCCTTGCAAGAATGCATTCTTGACGTCCATCTGCCAAAGATCCCATTTCAAGTTAGTAGCTAAGGATAAAATAACTCTTACCGTATGAAGTTTTGCCACAGGTGCAAATGTGTCAAGGTAGTCCTCTCCATAGGTTTGAGTGAATCCTCTAGCCACCAGCCTAGCCTTGTAATGCTCTATTTCTCCATCACTTTTATACTTGATAGTGAAGATCCATCTAGAGCTTACGGCCTTCTTCCCTTTTGGCAGTTCAGCTTCATCCCAAGTGTGGTTAATTTCCATAGCTTTCTTTTCTTCACCAACAGCATCTCTCCATACTTTAAGCTCCTTGGCTTCTTCATAGGTTGTTGGAATCTCAGCTTCATCCAACTTGCCCATGTAGGCTTGATGTTCCAATGGGAAATGAGCTAGAGTGCAAACAGCTTGAATGGGATGAGAAACTGCCTTGTTGTTATAGTACACTCGGGTTTGCTTCCAATGTTCTGGTCCAAACCTTTGTCTTGTACTTCTCCTTAAACCCCCTTCTTGGTATTGAACTTGAGGTTCTGGCCCTTCAAAGTCAGAATCTGAGGTTTGAGATTCTTCTTGACTTTCCGGACTCTCTTCACTTTGATCATGAACCTCTTCATTGCGAACTTCTGATTCATTTCATTTGATTGAGATGTGCTTGTACTAGCTTCTGGCTGATGTAATCCAAGGTTCTCCAAGATTTTTCTCAAATTGCTAGCTCGGTCTGATGATGAGGATGATAGATTCTCCAATTCTTTCCAGTTCTTCTCATCATAGAACCCTTTCGTTTCAACAAACTTCACGTCCCTTGAGACTAGAATCTTCCTTGTTTCTGGAACAAAGCATTTGTAACCTTTTTGTGTTGTGGAGTATCCAATGAACATGCTCTTCACACTTTTAGCTTCCAACTTGTTTCTTTGTTCTCCTGGGATTTATACAAAACAAACACACCCAAACACACGTAAGTGGTTAATGGCGGGTTTAGAGTTGTTTAATACCTCAAATGGAGAGTGATCATCCAAAATTTTTGTTGCCATTCGGTTGATCAAATAGCATGCTGAAACCACAGCATCTCCCCAAAATCTCTTGGGAACACTTGTGTGGAACATCATAGACCGGGCCACTTCCATTAAGTGCCTATTCTTTCTTTCAGCAACTCTATTTTGCTGAGGAGTGTATGGGCAGCTGGTTTGATGGACTATCTCATGGTTCGCTAAGTGTTGTTTGAAGGCATGGCTTGTGTACTCTCCACCATTATCTGATCTAAAAATTTTAATCTTGGCATTATAATGGTTAGTCACATATGCTTGAAATTTTCTAAATGCTTCTAAAACTCTATCTTTGGATGGAAGAAGTGTTAGCCATGTATATTTTGATTTTTCATCTATAAAGGTGACAAAGTATTTATGATGTTTTCTAGATTCACATGGTGAGGTCCAAACATCAGAATGAATTAAATCAAAACACTTTTCATAGATAGTTGGAGACTTGGAAAACACAGATTTACAATGTTTGCCAATTATACAAGCTTCACATTCATCATTTTTGAAAGAAATCCTAGGCAACAATAGTTCTAATGCTCTAGAGTGCGGATGACCTAGCCTTGCATGCCAAATTGAACTACTAACATTAGAAACATTCAGACTAAAACTACAAAATAAATTGGAGTCCGGCTTGTTATTTTCAAGAACATACAGCTCCTCCTTTGCTACTCCTTTTCCGAGTAGATTCATGGTCTCAATATCCTGAAAGTGTACATCATTAGGACCAAATATAGCATAACAATTCAAATCAGATGTAACTTTCTTTACGGATAACAAATTTGAAGTAAACTTAGGCATGTAGAAAGCGTTTGAATCTTTTCCAAATAACCTAAGATTTCCTACTCCATCAATTGGAATACTATCTCCATTTGCTATAATGACATTACCTACAGCCGGTTTTATGTTATTCATTAGATGTGCATCACTTATCATATGATGTGATGCACCAGAATCTACAATCAAAGGCTTTGAAATGTTTTGAGCATGAAGAGAGTTTCCAGAAACCATACCAGACCTACCAGCCTCTTTCAAGGCTTTGATGAGAGCTTCCAAATCTGATTTCCTCACAAATTGAGATTCTTGTTGATATGGCACCAAAGCTCTCATTTCTCCTTCTTCAGCCCTCTTGGATGTCCCAGCCTGATTCCCAGCCACTTCTTGGGAGACATTAGCTCTTGGTTCCTTCCACCAGCTTGGTTTTAGATGAGGATGGAGCTTCCAGCATTTTTCCTTTGTATGCCCCTCTTTCTTGCAATGCTCACAAATTGCATTTGATCCCACTTTCTTGTTCTGGTTTGATCCCAACGGTTTGTAAAATCCTTTGTTGGCGTCTCCCAGCTCTACTTTGTTAGCCATAACCAGCTCGCCCTTTCCCCCAAATAGACCATGAGATCCTTGCTCCTTTTGTATCTTGGAGCACACTTCATCTAGGCTGGGGAGATTGTCTGCCCTAAGGAGGTGCTTAATGAGATCCTTGTAAGTTGGATTTAAGGTCAATAGCAGACCAAAGACCTTGTCTTGTTCGCGCCTCTCATTTAACACCAAAGGATCAATCGTGCTTGGCCTTAACATTTCTAGTTCAGCCCACAATGATCTGAATTTGCCAAAGTGCTTTGTAAACTCCAAATCTTCTTGGCTTAGATCATTGATAGCCTTCTTGACTTCATAGATTCTGCTCAAGTTTGAAGTATTCCCATACACCGTTTGAAGAGTATCCCACAATTCCTTTGCATTTTCACAGTAGGAGTAGGCTTCAAGGATGGATACTTCAAGAGAGTTCTGGATGATTCCGAGCATCATTTGGTCCTCTTGGAACCACTTATCTTCATAATTACCGATGGCTTCTTCTCCATCTTTTGGATCTTGGCCTTTCAAGACATGGCTCCAAAGCCCACGACCACATAGGGCTGTTCTTATCATTCTTGACCACAGCAAATAGTTGACACCCTTCAAGATGACTGGAATAACAATTGGTTTAGAATTTTCCATGGTGTTTCAAGATTTATTCACCGGATAATTCTATTAACCAGAGGATTAAGAGATTTTCTCAAGAAAATATTAGAGAAGCTTCAAGAAATACACTTTTCCAGCCTTTTCACAACTCAAGAGTCAATGACTTGGAGGACTAAGTCTCAGAGTGAAAAAGGATTGACAAAGAGTATTCCCAGAATTTTAGAGTGAAAAAGAAAATTTTAGAGAACCTTCAAGAAATACACTTTTTCAGCCTTTTCACAACTCAAGAGTCAATGACTTTGAGGACTAAGTCTCAGAGTGAAAAAGGATTGACAAAGAGTATTCCCAGAATTTTAAAGGAAGAGATTTGAAAATGGGATAACAAGAGCTTGATTTAGTTAAGAACCTTGCTCTGATACCATGTTGAATTTGCGGAATAGAAGATTAGAGAGTTTGAGAGTGCTTGAAAGAGAAACAATAGAATGAGAGATAAAGAGAAGTTTCCATTAGAATTAAGTGAGTGTTACAAAGGGTGTACAACATGTATATATAGAGGAGAGCCACGAAATTAGGAGGTGAAGAAGGGTTTCACAACATTCAATTTCCCTCCAATCTCTTATTTGAAATTCAAACACATCTCCTTCCTTTTCACACTTCCCGAGACACCCACTTGTGCACCCAAAGTCTTCACCCTTCTAGAAGACTTCTTAATGGGCTTGTATATGTTGAATAAAGCCTCTTCTCTTCTTTGGGTCTTAAGCTAATGTATTCTCTCATTATTCAACAATTTGCACCTGTGGCAAAACTTCATACGGTAAGAGTTATTTTATCCTTAGCTACTAACTTGGAATGGGATCTTTGGCAGATGGACGTCAAGAATGCATTCTTGCAAGGGGAACTAGAGGATGAAGTCTACATGACTCCACCACCAGGCTTGGAGGACTCAATTGCACCAGGAAAGGTGTTGAGACTCAAGAAAGCAATCTATGGACTGAAGCAATCTCCTCGAGCATGGTACCACAAGTTGAGTACAACACTCAAGAGTAAAGGCTTCAAGAAGTCCGAGGCAGATCATACACTTTTCACCTTGCAAAGCCAAGAAGGTATTGTAGTCATTCTCATTTATGTGGATGATATTATCATCTCTGGGAATGACAAGGTAGGTATTAAAGATACAAAAGCATATTTAAAATATGTGTTTGATATTAAAGATCTTGGAGAGTTGAAATATTTTCTAGGGATTGAAGTCTATAGGTCCAATGAAGGACTCTTCTTATCCCAAAGGAAGTACACTCTTGATCTATTGGCTGGGGCAGGAAAGCTAGGAGCCAAACCAGCAAAGACTCCCATAGAAGAAGGATACAAAGTCATACGAGAGGGGGAGCTTGAAGATAAACCTTTTGAAGATGTCAAGCAATATCGAAGAATGGTTGGTAAGTTGATTTATCTTACCATAACTCGTCCTGATTTGTGTTTTGCTGTGAATCAGGTGAATAAACATATGCAAGCTCCAAAAGTGCACCATTGGAGCATGGTGGATCGGATTCTCAAATATCTCAAAGGAGCTCCAGGTCAAGGCATTTGGATGGGTTGTAACAAAAGCATAGAAATTGTGGGTTATTGTGATGCTGACTGGGCTGGAGACAAAACGGATAGAAGATCCACCACTGGGTATTGCACATTCATTGGAGGTAACCTGGTCACTTGGAAGAGCAAGAAACAAAAGGTTATGTCATGTTCAAGTGCTGAAGCTGAGTATAGAGCAATGAGGAAGCTCACAAATTAGCTAACATGGCTGAAAGCTCTTCTCAAGGATTTGGGCATTGAATCACCAGATCCAATCACAATGCATTGTGACAACCAAGCTGCTATTCACATTGCGTCCAACTCAGTGTTCCATGAAAGGACAAAACATATTGAAGTGGATTGTCACAAGGTACGAGAGATGGTGGAGAAAAGGGTCATTCTTCCATGTTTTACAAGGAGTTCAGAACAATTGGCAGACATTTTTACCAAGGAAGCGAGTTTAAAAGTGTGTGACTTCATCCATTCAAAGCTTGGACTCATAGATATGTCTCGACCATGATTTTCTTAGCCATGGAGTCCACACTCTTTTTCCCTTAGTATGGTTTTGTCCCATGAGGTTTTCCATACTAAGGTTTTTAATGAGGTGGGTCATCATGGTTCCAAGCTTAACCTTTGGTTTCTCTACGGTTAAGCTTGAGGGGGAGTGTTGAATAATGAGAGAATACATTAGCTTAAGACCCAATGAAGAGAATGTTGAATTTGCGGAATAGAAGATTAGAGAGTTTGAGAGTGCTTGAAAGAGAAACAATAGAATGAGAGATAAAGAGAAGTTTCCATTAGAATTGAGTGAGTGTTACAAAGGGTGTACAACATGTATATATAGAGGATAGCCACGAAATTAGGAGGTGAAGAAGGGTTTCACAACATTCAATTTCCCTCCAATCTCTTATTTGAAATTCAAACACATCTCCTTCCTTTTCACACTTCCCGAGACACCCACTTGTGCACCCAAAGTCTTCACCCTTCTAGAAGACTTCTTAATGGGCTTGCATATGTTGAATAAGGCCTCTTCTCTTCTTTGGGTCTTAAGCTAATGTATTCTCTCATTATTCAACACTCCCCCTCAAGCTTAACCGTAGAGAAACCAAAGGTTAAGCTTGGAACCATGATGACCCACTTCATTAAAAACCTTAGTATGGAAAACCTCATGGGACAAAACCATACTAAGGGAAAAAGAGTGTGGACTCCATGGCTAAGAAAATCACGGCCGAGACATATCTATGAGTCCAAGCTTTGAATGGATGAACTCACACACTTTTAAACTCGCTGCCTTGGTAAAAATGTCTGCCAATTGTTCTGAACTCCTTGTAAAGCATGGAAGAATGACCCTTTTCTCCACCATCTCTCGCACCTTGTGACAATCCACTTCAATATGCTTTGTCCTCTCATGGAACACTGAGTTGGACGCAATGTGAATAGCAGCTTGGTTGTCACAATGCATTGTGATTGGATCTGCCGATTCAATGCCCAAATCCTTGAGAAGAGCTTTCAGCCATGTTAGCTCATTTGTGAGCTTCCTCATTGCTCTATACTCAGCTTCAGCACTTGAACATGACACAACCTTTTGTTTCTTGCTCTTCCAAGTGACCAGGTTACCTCCAATGAATGTGCAATACCCAGTGGTGGATCTTCTATCCGTTTTGTCTCCAGCCCAGTCAGCATCACAATAACCCACAATTTCTGTGCTTTTGTTGCAACCCATCCAAATGCCTTGACCTGGAGCTCCTTTGAGATATGTGAGGATCCGATCCACCATGTTCCAATGATGCACTTTTGGAGCTTGCATATGTTGGCTCACCTGGTTCACAGCAAAACACAAATCAGGACGAGTTATGGTAAGATAAATCAACTTACCAACCATTCTCCGATATTGCTTGACATCTTCAAAAGGTTTATCTTCAAGCTCCCCCTCTCGTATGACTTTGTATCCTTCTTCTAAGGGAGTCTTTGCTGGTTTGGCTCCTAGCTTTCCTGTCCCAGCCAATAGATCAAGAGTGTACTTCCTTTGGGATAAGAAGAGTCCTTCATTGGACCTATAGACTTCAATCCCTAGAAAATATTTCAACTCTCCAAGATCTTTAATATCAAATACAGATTTTAAATATGCTTTTGTATCTTTAATACCTACCTTGTCATTCCCAGAGATGATAATATCATCCACATAAATGAGAATGACTACAATACCTTCTTGGCTTTGCAAGGTGAAAAGTGTATGATCTGCCTCGGACTTCTTGAAGCCTTTACTCTTGAGTGTTGTACTCAACTTGTGGTACCATGCTCGAGGAGATTGCTTCAGTCCATAGATTGCTTTCTTGAGTCTCAACACCTTTCCTGGTGCAATTGAGTCCTCCAAGCCTGGTGGTGGAGTCATGTAGACTTCATCCTCTAGTTCCCCTTGCAAGAATGCATTCTTGACGTCCATCTGCCAAAGATCCCATTTCAAGTTAGTAGCTAAGGATAAAATAACTCTTACCGTATGAAGTTTTGCCACAGGTGCAAATGTGTCAAGGTAGTCCTCTCCATAGGTTTGAGTGAATCCTCTAGCCACCAGCCTAGCCTTGTAATGCTCTATTTCTCCATCACTTTTATACTTGATAGTGAAGATCCATCTAGAGCTTACGGCCTTCTTCCCTTTTGGCAGTTCAGCTTCATCCCAAGTGTGGTTAATTTCCATAGCTTTCTTTTCTTCACCAACAGCATCTCTCCATACTTTAAGCTCCTTGGCTTCTTCATAGGTTGTTGGAATCTCAGCTTCATCCAACTTGCCCATGTAGGCTTGATGTTCCAATGGGAAATGAGCTAGAGTGCAAACAGCTTGAATGGGATGAGCAACTGCCTTGTTGTTGTAGTACACTCGGGTTTGCTTCCAATGTTCTGGTCCAAACCTTTGTCTTGTACTTCTCCTTAAACCCCCTTCTTGATATTGAACTTGAGGTTCTGGCCCTTCAAAGTCAGAATCTGAGGTTTGAGCTTCTTCTTGACTTTCCGGACTCTCTTCACTTTGATCATGAACCGCTTCATTGCGAACTTCTGATTCATTTTGATCATGAATTGTTGAGTGTTGTTGAGCCACTACTGGATCCTCTTGTTTATTGCCTCCCTCAGGATCAAAGGGTATAGTTTCTTCATTTGATTGAGATGTGCTTGTACTAGCTTCTGGCTGATGTAATCCAAGGTTCTCCAAGATTTTTCTCAAATTGCTAGCTCGGTCTGATGATGAGGATGATAGATTCTCCAATTCTTTCCAGTTCTTCTCATCATAGAACCCTTTCGTTTCAACAAACTTCACGTCCCTTGAGACTAGAATCTTCCTTGTTTCTGGAACAAAGCATTTGTAACCTTTTTGTGTTGTGGAGTATCCAATGAACATGCTCTTCACACTTTTAGCTTCCAACTTGTTTCTTTGTTCTCCTGGGATTAATACAAAACAAACACACCCAAACACACGTAAGTGGTTAATGGCGGGTTTAGAGTTGTTTAATACCTCAAATGGAGAGTGATCATCCAAAATTTTTGTTGCCATTCGGTTGATCAAATAGCATGCTGAAACCACAGCATCTCCCCAAAATCTCTTGGGAACACTTGTGTGGAACATCATAGACCGGGCCACTTCCATTAAGTGCCTATTCTTTCTTTCTGCAACTCCATTTTGCTGAGGAGTGTATGGGCAGCTGGTTTGATGGACTATCCCATGGTTTGCTAAGTGTTGTTTGAAGGCATGGCTTGTGTACTCTCCACAATTATCTGATCTAAAAATTTTAATCTTGGCATTATAATGGTTAGTCACATATGCTTGAAATTTTCTAAATGCTTCTAGAACTCTATCTTTGGATGGAAGAAGTGTTAGCCATGTATATTTTGATTTTTCATCTATAAAGGTGACAAAGTATTTATGATGTTTTCTAGATTCACATGGTGAGGTCCAAACATCAGAATGAATTAAATCAAAACACTTTTCATAGATAGTTGGAGACTTGGAAAACACAGATTTACAATGTTTGCCAATTATACAAGCTTCACATTCATCATTTTTGAAAGAAATCCTAGGCAACAATAGTTCTAATGCTCTAGAGTGCGGATGACCTAGCCTTGCATGCCAAATTGAACTACTAACATTAGAAACATTCAGACTAAAACTACAAAATAAATTGGAGTCCGGCTTGTTATTTTCAAGAACATACAGCTCCTCCTTTGCTACTCCTTTTCCGAGTAGATTCATGGTCTCAATATCCTGAAAGTGTACATCATTAGGACCAAATATAGCATAACAATTCAAATCAGATGTAACTTTCTTTACGGATAACAAATTTGAAGTAAACTTAGGCATGTAGAAAGCGTTTGAATCTTTTCCAAATAACCTAAGATTTCCTACTCCATCAATTGGAATACTATCTCCATTTGCTATAATGACATTACCTACAGCCGGTTTTATGTTATTCATTAGATGTGCATCACTTATCATATGATGTGATGCACCAGAATCTACAATCAAAGGCTTTGAAATGTTTTGAGCATGAAGAGAGTTTCCAGAAACCATACCAGACCTACCAGCCTCTTTCAAGGCTTTGATGAGAGCTTCCAAATCTGATTTCCTCACAAATTCAGATTCTTGTTGATATGGCACCAAAGCTCTCATTTCTCCTTCTTCAGCCCTCTTGGATGTCCCAGCCTGATTCCCAGCCACTTCTTGGGAGACATTAGCTCTTGGTTCCTTCCACCAGCTTGGTTTTAGATGAGGATGGAGCTTCCAGCATTTTTCCTTTGTGTGCCCCTCTTTCTTGCAATGCTCACAAATTGCATTTGATCCCACTTTCTTGTTCTGGTTTGATCCCAACGGTTTGTAAAATCCTTTGTTGGCGTCTCCCAGCTCTACTTTGTTAGCCATAACCAGCTCGCCCTTTCCCCCAAATAGACCATGAGATCCTTGCTCCTTTTGTATCTTGGAGCACACTTCATCTAGGCTGGGGAGATTGTCTGCCCTAAGGAGGTGCTTAATGAGATTCTTGTAAGTTGGATTTAAGGTCAATAGCAGACCAAAAACCTTGTCTTGTTCGCGCCTCTCATTTAACACCAAAGGATCAATCGTGCTTGGCCTTAACATTTCTAGTTCAGCCCACAATGATCTGAATTTGCCAAAGTGCTTTGTAAACTCCAAATCTTCTTGGCTTAGATCATTGATAGCCTTCTTGACTTCATAGATTCTGCTCAAGTTTGAAGTATTCCCATACACGGTTTGAAGAGTATCCCACAATTCCTTTGCATTTTCACAGTAGGAGTAGGCTTCAAGGATGGATGCTTCAAGAGAGTTCTGGATGATTCCGAGCACCATTTGGTCCTCTTGGAACCACTTATCTTCATAATTACCGATGGCTTCTTCTCCATCTTTTGGATCTTGGCCTTTCAAGACATGGCTCCAAAGCCCACGACCACATAGGGCTGTTCTTATCATTCTTGACCACAGCAAATAGTTGACACCCTTCAAGATGACTGGAATAACAATTGGTTTAGAATTTTCCATGGTGTTTCAAGATTTATTCACCGGATAATTCTATTAACCAGAGGATTAAGAGATTTTCTCAAGAAAATATTAGAGAAGCTTCAAGAAATACACTTTTCCAGCCTTTTCACAACTCAAGAGTCAATGACTTTGAGGACTAAGTCTCAGAGTGAAAAGGGATTGACAAAGAGTATTCCCAGAATTTTAGAGTGAAAAAGAAAATTTTAGAGAACCTTCAAGAAATACACTTTTTCAGCCTTATCACAACTCAAGAGTCAATGACTTTGAGGACTAAGTCTCAGAGTGAAAAAGGATTGACAAAGAGTATTCCCAGAATTTTAAAGGAAGAGATTTGAAAATGGGATAACAAGAGCTTGATTTAGTTAAGAACCTTGCTCTGATACCATGTTGAATTTGCGGAATAGAAGATTAGAGAGTTTGAGAGTGCTTGAAAGAGAAACAATAGAATGAGAGATAAAGAGAAGTTTCCATTAGAATTGAGTGAGTGTTACAAAGGGTGTACAACATGTATATATAGAGGATAGCCACGAAATTAGGAGGTGAAGAAGGGTTTCACAACATTCAATTTCCCTCCAATCTCTTATTTGAAATTCAAACACATCTCCTTCCTTTTCACACTTCCCGAGACACCCACTTGTGCACCCAAAGTCTTCACCCTTCTAGAAGACTTCTTAATGGGCTTGCATATGTTGAATAAGGCCTCTTCTCTTCTTTGGGTCTTAAGCTAATGTATTCTCTCATTATTCAACAGAGAAGAGGCCTTATTCAACATATGCAAGTCCATTAAGAAGTCTTCTAGAAGGGTGATGACTTTGGGTGCACAAGTGGGTGTCTCGGGAAGTGTGAAAAGGAAGGAGATGTATTTGAATTACAAATAAGAGATTGGAGGGAAATTTAATGTTGTGAAACCCTTCTACACCTTCTATTTTCGTGGCTCCCCTCTATATATACATGTTGTACACCCTTTGTAACACTTAACCAATTCTAATGGAAACTTCTCTTTATCTCTCATTCTATTGTTTCTCTTTCAAGCACTCTCAAACTCTCTAATCATCTATTCCGCAAATTCAACAGAGATCGGAGAAGCTCCCTAGCCTCGATGTAGTTTGTGCACAAATTCAAAAGGAACAAGGGTCCTTTGGTCTCTTTAGTAGAAAACAAGAACTCCCAACGGCTAATAAAGGCAATTACCAACCAAGTCATGGCTACAAAGGCAAGAATAGGAAAACATGCGATCATTGCAAGAAAGATGGTCATACAAGGGAGGATTGCTGGATCCTTCATCCACATCTCAAGCCCAAAGATTGGCAACCAAGGGAGTTTAAACCAAGGAAGTTTCAAGCTCATCAAGCACAAGAAGCGCTAAGCTCCTCAACCGCAACCAAACAACCTCAAACCGAAAACTCAAAGCAAGGAGATGAGATGGCCATGGTAGCATACTCGAATGACGTGGTGCACAAGTCAGACCTAGAGGCACTCATTCGATCCATTGCTGCACTAAAGGAGTCCGGTATCACCTACTTTGCTACTAAACCTACTAAAACTAGCACTTCTCTTGTTATTGATTCCGGAGCTTCTCATCACATGATTAGTAATCCAAATTTGATTAGTAACATTAAAACTGCTAGTGGAAATGTAGTGATTGCTAATGGTGATAAAATACCGGTTAAAGGGATAGGAAGTTTAAGACTATTTGACAAAGAATCTCAAGCTTTCTACATGCCATCTTTCACTTCGAATCTTGTATCGGTTAAGAGAGCTACTACTGATCTTGATGCTTATGCTATCTTTGGGCCTAATAGTTTTCATTTTCAGGATATTAAGACCGGAAGGGTTCTTGGAGAAGGAAACACAAAAGGAGACTTATACATCTTAGAAGATTCTTCAAACAATCCTACTTTATCAAGTTTTAATTCATGCTTAGCTAGTAGTTCTAATGCAATATGGCACGCTAGATTGGGACATCCTCACTCGCGTGCCTTGGAAATAATATTGCCTAATATTTCGTTTAATAACTCGGTTTGTGAGTCTTGTATTTTAGGAAAACATTGTAAAAGTGTATTTCCTAAGTCCTCTACCATATATGAAAAATGTTTTGATTTGGTCCACTCGGATGTATGGACTTCCCCATGTTTATCAAGAGATAATAATAAGTACTTTGTGACATTTATTGATGAAAAGTCGAAATACACTTGGATCACCTTAATGCCATCTAAAGATAGAGTATTTGACGCTTTCATTAATTTTCAGAACTACATTACTAATCAATTCAAAACAAATGTTAAGGTACTTCGAACGGATAATGGAGGGGAATATACAAGCCACAAATTCAAAGAACACTTAGCTAAGCATGGAATAATCCACCAAACAAGCTGCCCATACACACCTCAACAAAATGGTGTAGCTGAAAGAAAGAATAGGCATCTCATGGAAGTAGCTAGAGCCATGATGTTCCATTCCAACCTGCCAAGAAACTTCTGGGGAGATGCAGTCATGTAGGCCTGCTATCTTATCAACCGAATTCCAACAAGAGTCCTAAAGGACGTCTCTCCCTTTGAAGTTTTAAATCACAATAAACCCTTTATCAATCACTTACGGGTTCTTGGATGTTTGTGTTTTGTATTTGTCCCAGGTACTCAGAGGGACAAACTAGAAGCCAAAAGCACAAGATGTGTATTCATAGGCTATTCTACTACTCAAAAGGGGTATAAGTGTTATGACCCCATCCGGAAGTGTACCCTGGTTTCAAGAGACGTGAAGTTCATAGAAAACCAAGGATACTTTGACAAGAAGCAGAATTGGGATAATGTTAAAGACCTAGCCCGCTTTCCTTCAGATAGAGCCGGCAGCTTAGAGTTCATACTCAATCATCTGGGAAATCCTGCTCCAAGGGACTCTCATCAAGAGCAACCGGAGCAGGAACCGCAAGGAGGACCAAATTCCAAAAATTACAATGAAGAGGAAGCAAACAACTTAGATAATGGTAATCAAGAACAAGCTCATCATGAAGAAGAAGTCACTGGAGGAATGGAGCCAATGGTTAGTCAAGACCATGAGAGTGAAGAAATTAGTGCTCCTCAGCTTAGAAGAAGCACAAGGCTGAAGTATGGACAAGATCATTGGAAACAAACAAGGGTCTATTACAACAGCCAAGCCGTGGCTCATCCTCTCCAAGCGGTCTATTCTCTTGCCCTCTTGCCATCAGAACACCAAGCATTCCTTGGGAAGATTGATCAACACCAAATTCTGAGCTCCTATGAAGAAGCAAAAGAACACAAAGAATGGTTAGCTACGGTGGATGCTGAGATAGGAGCAATGGATAAGAATCATACTTGGGATGAAACGGAGCTTCCAAAGGGAAAGAAGGCAGTAAGTTCCAAGTGGGTATTTACAATAAAATATCAATCTAATGGGGAGATTGAGCGGTACAAAGCCAGATTGGTAGCCAGAGGTTTCACCCAGACATATGGAGCTGATTATACCGATACCTTTGCGCCCGTGGCAAAGCTTCACACAGTTAGGGTTATCTTGTCCTTAGCCACAAATCTATCATGGGATCTATGGCAAATGGACGTGAAGAATGCCTTTCTTCAAGGAGAATTGGAAGAAGAAGTGTACATGACTCCACCACCCGGATTAGAGCACACAATCAGCCCCGGAAAAGTCCTAAGGTTAAGAAAGGCAATTTATGGTCTAAAGCAATCACCAAGGGCCTGGTATCATAAACTGAGCTTCACTCTTGTTGCTCGAGGATTTAGCCGGTCAGAAGCCGACCATACCTTGTTCACTCACCAGAGCTCCCGTGGGCTTATTGTGGTATTGGTTTATGTGGATGACTTGATCATCTCAAGTAGTGATCAAGTTGGGGTTCAAGAAACCAAATCCTTCCTTAAGTCTGTTTTTGATATCAAGGACTTGGGAGAACTCAAGTATTTCCTAGGGATAGAGATATGCCGATCCACGGAAGGCCTATTTCTATCACAAAGAAAATATTCTCTTGATTTATTGCAGGAGACAGGAAAGCTAGGATCCAAACCAGCCAAGACTCCACTTGACGATGGCTACAAGGTCAAGAGAAAGGGGGAGAAAGAAGATGATCCGCTTGACAAGCCATTTGAAGACCCAGCACAATATCGGCGCCTAGTTGGTAAGCTCATCTACTTGACTATTACACGGCCTGACTTATGTTTTGCTGTGAATCAGGTTAGCCAACATATGAAAGAACCAACCGTGCATCATTGGAACATGGTGGAAAGAATTTTGAGATACATCAAAGGATCACCAGGCCAAGGAATCTGGATGGGGAAGAATGGCAACACTGAGATAGTTGGATATTACGATGCAGACTATGCTGGAGACACTATGGATAGAAAGTCCACAACTGGCTACTGTACTTTCATTGGAGGCAATCTAGTGACTTGGAAGTCTAAGAAGCAGAAGGTTGTGTCATGCTCGAGTGCAGAGTCAGAATATAGAGCAATGAGGAAGCTGACAAATGAATTAGTTTGGTTGAAAGCACTTCTCAAAGATCTCGGCATAGAAACTTCAAGTCCTATCACGATGCATTGTGACAATCAGGCAGCCATTCATATAGCAACGAATCCAGTATTTCACGAGAGGACCAAGCACATTGAGATCGACTGCCACAAGGTTAGAGAGAAGATCATAGAAGGAGTGATACTTCCATGCTACACCAAGAGTGAAGACCATCTGGCTGACATCTTCACCAAGGCTGCTAGCCTCAAAGTTTGCAACCACATCCATAGCAAACTTGGGTTAGTAGACCTTACTCATCCTTGATAATACTTGCCTGTTCCGGGAAGACCACACTCTTTTTCCCTTCCCAAGGTTTTGTCCCACTGGGTTTTCCTTGGTAAGGTTTTTAATGAGGTGGTAGTCCCGGTTCCCAAACTTAGCCTTCATTCCGACACTCCGGCTAAGTTTGAGGGGGAGTATTAATCAAGCATATCATCAAGGGAGCTTAGGGAAGATGGTTGGATTTGGGTGTCCGTACAAGTCCGTACGGATCCGTACAAGGCCGTACAAGATCGTACAAGACCGTACGACCTAAGGGAGCCTCGGAACGTTTAAGGAAGTCTTGGAGAGTCTTGGAGAGTCTTCTAGAGTCTTCTAGAAGCTGGGCAATGTTCGGATCATGCACCAAGTCACTAGAGCGTCCAGGTGCATTGGGGCTTGTCCTTGGTCTTCCTTCTTATCCATTTGGTCAAGGAAGGGGCTGGAACCAGGCTGGCATGGTCAAGGGCGCTCCCAAGACTACTCTCCTATTGGCTGGTTCAAATTAAAGTTAAACCTAGGTTCCCTTGTAATTCTCCTATAAATATGCTATGTAATTCACAAAGATGAATAAGAAATTCTTCTCTAATGTTCTACTTTGGTTTTCCTTCTAATTTATCTCAAAATCTCTCATTTATAATCTCTAAAATCTAACAGACTTTGGGTGCACAAGTGGGTGTCTCGGGAAGTGTGAAAAGGAAGGAGATGTGTTTGAATTTCAAATAAGAGATTGGAGGGAAATTGAATGTTGTGAAACCCTTCTTCACCTCCTAATTTCGTGGCTCTCCTCTATATATGTTGTACACCCTTTGTAACACTCACTCAATTCTAATGGAAACTTCTCTTTATCTCTCATTCTATTGTTTCTCTTTCAAGCACTCTCAAACTCTCTAATCTTCTATTCCGCAAATTCAACATGGTATCAGAGCAAGGTTCTTAACTAAATCAAGCTCTTGTTATCCCATTTTCAAATCTCTTCCTTTAAAATTCTGGGAATACTCTTTGTCAATCCTTTTTCCACTCTGAGACTTAGTCCTCAAAGTCATTGACTCTTGAGTTGTGAAAAGGCTGAAAAAGTGTATTTCTTGAAGGTTCTCTAAAATTTTCTTTTTCACTCTAAAATTCTGGGAATACCTTTTTTCAATCCTTTTTCACTCTGAGACTTAGTCCTCAAAGTCATTGACTCTTGAGTTGTGAAAAGGGTGAAAAAGTGTATTTCTTGAAGCTTCTCTAATATTTTCTTGAGAAAATCTCTTAATCCTCTGGTTAATAGAATTATCCGGTGAATAAATCTTGAAACACCATGGAAAATTCTAAACCAATTGTTATTCCAGTCATCTTGAAGGGTGTCAATTATTTGCTGTAGTCAAGAATGATAAGAACAACTCTATGTGGTCGTGGGCTTTGGAGCCATGTCTTGAAAGGCCAAGATCCAAAAGATGGAGAAGAAGCCATCGGTAATTATGAAGATAAGTGGTTCCAAGAGGACCAAATGGTGCTCGGAATCATCCAGAACTCTCTTGAAGCATCCATCCTTGAAGCCTACTCCTACTGTGAAAATGCAAAGGAATTGTGGGATACTCTTCAAACCGTGTATGGGAATACTTCAAACTTGAGCAGAATCTATGAAGTCAAGAAGGCTATCAATGATCTAAGCCAAGAAGATTTGGAGTTTACAAAGCACTTTGGCAAATTCAGATCATTGTGGGCTGAACTAGAAATGTTAAGGCCAAGCACGATAGATCCTTTGGTGTTAAATGAGAGGCGCGAACAAGACAAGGTCTTTGGTCTGCTATTGACCTTAAATCCAACTTACAAGGATCTCATTAAGCACCTCCTTAGGGCAGACAATCTCCCCACCCTAGATGAAGTGTGCTCCAAGATACAAAAGGAGCAAGGATCTCATGGTCTATTTGGGGGAAAGGGCGAGCTGGTTATGGCTAACAAAGTAGAGCTGGGTGATGCCAACAAAGGATTTTACAAACCGTTGGGATCAAACCAGAACAAGAAAGTGGGATTAAATGCAATGTGTGAGCATTGCAAGAAAGAGGGGCACACAAAGGAAAAATGCTGGAAGCTCCATCCTCATCTAAAACCAAGCTGGTGGAAGGAACCAAGAGCTAATGTCTCCCAAGAAGTGGTTGGGACTCAGGCTGGGACATCCAAGAGGGCTGAAGAAGGATAAATGAGAGCTTTGGTGCCATATCAACAAGAATCTGAATTTGTGAGGAAATCAGATTTGGAAGCTCTCATCAAAGCCTTGAAAGAGGCTGGTAGGTCTGGTATGGTTTCTGGAAACTCTCTTCATGCTCAAAACATTTCAAAGCCTTTGATTGTAGATTCTGGTGCATCACATCATATGATAAGTGATGCACATCTAATGAATAACATAAAACCGGCTGTAGGTAATGTCATTATAGCAAATGGAGATAGTATTCCAATTGATGGAGTAGGAAATCTTAGGTTATTTGAAAAAGATTCAAACGCTTTCTACATGCCTAAGTTTACTTCAAATTTGTTATCCGTAAAGAAAGTTACATCTGATTTGAATTGTTATGCTATATTTGGTCCTAATGATGTACACTTTCAGGATATTGAGACCATGAAACTACTCGGAAAAGGAGTAGCAAAGGAGGAGCTGTATGTTCTTGAAAATAACAAGCCGGACTCCAATTTATTTTGTAGTTTTAGTCTGAATGTTTCTAATGTTAGTAGTTCAATTTGGCATGCAAGGCTAGGTCATCCGCACTCTAGAGCATTAGAACTATTGTTGCCTAGGATTTCTTTCAAAAATGATGAATGTGAAGCTTGTATACTTGGCAAACATTGTAAATCTGTGTTTTCCAAGTCTCCAACTATCTATGAAAAGTGTTTTGATTTAATTCATTCTGATGTCTGGACCTCACCATGTGAATCTAGAGAACATCATAAATACTTTGTCACCTTCATAGATGAAAAATCAAAATATACATGGCTAACACTTATTCCATCCAAAGATAGAGTTCTATAAGCATTTAGAAAATTTCAAGCATATGTGACTAACCATTATAATGCCAAGATTAAAATTTTTAGATCAGATAATGGTGGAGAGTACACAAGCCATGCCTTCAAACAACACTTAGCACATCATGGGATAGTCCATCAAACCAGCTGCCCATACACTCCTCAGCAAAATGGAGTTGCTGAAAGAAAGAATAGGCATTTAATGGAAGTGGCCCGGTCTATGATGTTCCACGCAAGTGTTGCCAAGAGATTTTGGGGAGATGCTGTGGTTTCAGCATGCTATTTGATCAACCAAATGCCAACAAAATTTTGGATGATCACTCTCCATTTGAGGTATTAAACAACTCTAAACCCGCCATTAACCACTTACGTGTGTTTGGGTGTGTTTGTTTTGTATTAATCCAGGAGAACAAAGAAACAAGTTGGAAGCTAAAAGTGTGAAGAGCATGTTCATTGAATACTCCACAACACAAAAAGGTTACAAATGCTTTGTTCCGGAAACAAGGAAGATTCTAGTCTCAAGGGACATGAAGTTTGTTGAAACGAAAGGGTTCTATGATGAGAAGAACTGGAAAGAATTGGAGAATCTATCATCCTCATCATCAGACCGAGCTAGCAATTTGAGAAAAATCTTGGAGAACCTTGGATTACATCAGCCAGAAGCTAGTACAAGCACATCTCAATCAAATGAAGAAACTATACCCTTTGATCCTGAGGGAGGCAATAAACAAGAGGATCCAGTAGTGGCTCAACAATACTCAACAATCCATGATCAAAATGAATCAGAAGTTCGCAATGAAGCGGTTCATGATCAAAGTGAAGAGAGTCCGGAAAGTCAAGAAGAAGCTCAAACCTCAGATTCTGACTTTGAAGGGCCAGAACCTCAAGTTCAAGCTCAAGAAAGGGGTTTAAGGAGAAGTACAAGACAAAGGTTTGGACCAGAACATTGGAAGCAAACCCGAGTGTACTACAACAACAAGGCAGTTGCTCATCCCATTCAAGCTGTTTGCACTCTAGCTCATTTCCCATTGGAACATCAAGCCTACATGGGCAAGGTGGATGAAGCTGAGATTCCAACAACCTATGAAGAAGCCAAGGAGCTTAAAGTATGGAGAAATGCTATTGGTGAAGAAAAGAAAGCTATGGAAATTAACCACACTTGGGATGAAGCTGAACTGCCAAAAGGAAAGAAGGGCGTAAGCTCTAGATGGATCTTCACTATCAAGTATAGAAGTGATGGAGAAATAGAGCGTTACAAGGCTAGGCTGGTGGCTAGAGGATTCACTCAAACCTATGGAGAAGACTACCTTGACACATTTGCACCTGTGGCAAAACTTCATACGGTAAGAGTTATTTTATCCTTAGCTACTAACTTGAAATGGGATCTTTGGCAGATGGACGTCAAGAATGCATTCTTGCAAGGGGAACTAGAGGATGAAGTCTACATGACTCCACCACCAGGCTTGGAGGACTCAATTGCACCGGGAAAGCTGTTGAGACTCAAGAAAGCAATCTATGGACTGAAGCAATCTCCTCGAGCATGGTACCACAAGTTGAGTACAACACTAAAGAGTAAAGGCTTCAAGAAGTCCGAGGCATATCATACACTTTTCACCTTGCAAAGCCAAGAAGGTATTGTAGTCATTCTCATTTATGTGGATGATATTATCATCTCTGGGAATGACAAGGTAGGTATTAAAGATACAAAAGCATATTTAAAATCTGTATTTGATATTAAAGATCTTGGATCTTGAATAATGAGAGAATACATTAGCTTAAGACCCAATGAAGAGAAGAGGCCTTATTCAACATATGCAAGTCCATTAAGAAGTTTTCTAGAAGGGTGAAGACTTTGGGTGCACAAGTGGGTGTCTCGGGAAGTGTGAAAAGGAAGGAGATGTGTTTGAATTTCAAATAAGAGATTGGAGGGAAATTTGAATGATGTGAAACCCTTCTACATCTTCTATTTTCGTGGCTTCCCTCTATATATACATGTTGTACACCCTTTGTAACACTTAATCAATTCTAATGGAAACTTCTCTTTATCTCTCATTCTATTGTTTCTCTTTCAAGCACTCTCAAACTTTCTAATCTTCTATTCCGCAAATTCAACATGGTATCAAAGCAAGGTTCTTAACTAAATCAAGCTCTTGTTATCCTATTTTCAAATTCTCTTCTTTTAAAATTCTGGGAATACTCTTTGTCAATCCTTTTTCACTCTGAGACTTAGTCCTCAAAGTCATTAACTCTTGAGTTGTGAAAAGGCTGAAAAAAGTGTATTTCTTAAAGCTTCTCTAAAATTTTCTTTTTCACTCTAAAATTCTGGGAATACTCTTTGTCAATCCTTTTTCACTCTGAGATTTAGTCCTCAAAGTCATTGACTCTTGAGTTGTGAAAAGGCTGAAAAAGTGTATTTCTTGAAGCTTTTCTAATATTTTCTTGAGAAAATCTCTTAATCCTCTGGTTAATAGAATTATCTGGTGAATAAATCTTGAAACACCATGGAAAATTCTAAACCAATTGTTATTCCAGTCATCTTGAAGGGTGTCAATTATTTTCTGTGATCAAGAATGATAAGAACAACTCTATGTGGTCGTGGGCTTTGAAGCCATGTCTTGAAAGGACAAGTTCCAAAAGATGGAGAAGAAGCCATCGGTAATTATGAAGATAAGTGGTTCCAAGAGGACCAAATGGTGCTCGGAATCATCCAGAACTCTCTTGAAGCATCCATCCTTGAAGCCTACTCCTACTGTGAAAATGCAAAGGAATTGTGGGATACTCTTCAAACCGTGTATGGGAATACTTCAAACTTGAGCAGAATCTATGAAGTCAAGAAGGCTATCAATGATCTAAGCCAAGAAGATTTGGAGTTTACAAAGCACTTTGGCAAATTCAGATCATTGTGGGCTGAACTAGAAATGTTAAGGCCAAGCACGATTGATCCTTTGGTGTTAAATGAGAGGCGCGAACAAGACAAGGTCTTTGGTCTGCTATTGACCTTAAATCCAACTTACAAGGATCTCATTAAGCACCTCCTTAGGGCAGACAATCTCCCCACCCTAGATGAAGTGTGCTCCAAGATACAAAAGGAGCAAGGATCTCATGGTCTATTTGGGGGAAAGGGCGAGCTGGCTATGGCTAACAAAGTAGAGCTGGGTGATGCCAACAAAGGATTTTACAAACCGTTGGGATCAAACAAGAAAGTGGGATCAAATGGGATCAAATGCAATCTGTGAGCATTGCAAGAAAGAGGGGCACACAAAGGAAAAATGCTGGAAGCTCCATCCTCATCTAAAACCAAGCTGGTGGAAGGAACCAAGAGCTAATGTCTCCCAAGAAGTGGCTGGGAATCAGGCTGAGACATCCAAGAGGGCTGAAGAAGGAGACATGAGAGTTTTGGTGCCATATCAACAAGAATCTGAATTTGTGAGGAAATCAGATTTGGAAGCTCTCATCAAAGCCTTGAAAGAGGCTGGTAGGTCTGGTATGGTTTCTGGAAACTCTCTTCATGCTCAAAACATTTCAAAGCCTTTGATTGTAGATTCTGGTGCATCACATCATATGATAAGTGATGCACATCTAATGAATAACATAAAACCGGCTGTAGGTAATGTCATTATAGCAAATGGAGATAGTATTCCAATTGATGGAGTAGGAAATCTTAGGTTATTTGGAAAAGATTCAAACGCTTTCTACATGCCTAAGTTTACTTCAAATTTGTTATCCGTAAAGAAAGTTACATCTGATTTGAATTGTTATGCTATATTTGGTCCTAATGATGTACACTTTCAGGATATTGAGACCATGAAACTACTCGGAAAAGGAGTAGCAAAGGAGGAGCTGTATGTTCTTGAAAATAACAAGCCGGACTCCAATTTATTTTGTAGTTTTAGTTTGAATGTTTCTAATGTTAGTAGTTCAATTTGGCATGCAAGGCTAGGTCATCCGCACTCTAGAGCATTAGAACTATTGTTGCCTAGGATTTCTTTCAAAAATGATGAATGTGAAGCTTGTATACTTGGCAAACATTGTAAATCTGTGTTTTCCAAGCCTCCAACTATCTATGAAAAGTGTTTTGATTTAGTTCATTCTGATGTTTGGACATCACCATGTGAATCTAGAGAACATCATAAATACTTTGTCACCTTCATAGATGAAAAATCAAAATATACATGGCTAACACTTCTTCCATCCAAAGATAGAGTTCTAGAAGCGTTTAGAAATTTTCAAGCATATGTGACTAACCATTATAATGCCAAGATTAAAATTTTTAGATCAGATAATGGTGGAGAGTACACAAGTCATGCCTTCAAACAACACTTAGCACACCATGGGATAGTCCATCAAACCAGTTGCCCATACACTCCTCAGCAAAATGGAGTTGCTGAAAGAAAGAATAGGCACTTAATGGAAGTCGCTCGGTCTATGATGTTCCACACAAGTGTTCCCAAGAGATTTTGGGGAGATGTTGTGCTTTCAGCATGCTATTTGATCAACCGAATGCCAACAAAATTTTGGATGATTACTCTCCATTTGAGGTATTAAACAACTCTAAACCTGCCATTAACCAATTACGTGTGTTTGGGTGTGTTTGTTTTGTATTAATCCTAGGAGAACAAAGAAACAAGTTGGAAGCTAAAAGTGTGAAGAGCATGTTCATTGGATACTCCACAACACAAAAAGGTTACAAATGCTTTGTTCCGGAAACAAGGAAGATTCTAGTCTAAAGGGACGTGAAGTTTGTTGAAACGAAAGGGTTCTATGATGAGAAGAACTGGAAAGAATTAGAGAATCTATCATCCTCATCATAAGACCGAGCTAGCAATTTGAGAAAAATCTTGGAGAACCTTGGATTACATCAGCCAGAAGCTAGTACAAGCACATCTCAATCAAATGAAGAAACTATACCCTTTGATCCTGAGGGAGGCAATAAACAAGAGGATCCAGTTGTGGCTCAACAAGACTCAACAATTCATGATCAAAATGAATCAGAAGTTCGCAATGAAGCAGTTCATGATCAAAGTGAAGGGAGTCCGGAAAGTCAAGAAGAAGCTCAAACCTCAGATTCTGACTTTGAAGGGCCAGAACCTCAAGTTCAAGATCAAGAAGAGGGTTTAAGGAGAAGTACAAGACAAAGGTTTGGACCAGAACATTGGAAGCAAACCCGAGTGTACTACAACAACAAGGCAGTTGCTCATCCCATTCAAGCTGTTTGCACTCTAGCTCATTTCCCATTGGAACATCAAGCCTACATGGGCAAGTTGGATGAAGCTGAGATTCCAACAACCTATGAAGAAGCCAAGGAGCTTAAAGTATGGAGAGATGCTATTGGTGAAGAAAAGAAAGCTATGGAAATCAACCACACTTGGGATGAAGCTGAACTGCCAAAAGGGAAGAAGGCCGTAAGCTCTAGATGGATCTTCACTATCAAGTATAGAAGTGATGGAGAAATAGAGCGTTACAAGGCTACGCTGGTGACTAGAGGATTCACTCAAACATATGGAGAGGACTACCTTGACACATTTGCACCTGTGGCAAAACTTCATACGGTAAGAGTTATTTTATCCTTAGCTACTAACTTGGAATGGGATCTTTGGCAGATGGACGTCAAGAATGCATTCTTGCAAGGGGAACTAGAGGATGAAGTCTACATGACTCCACCACCAAGTTTGGAGGACTTAATTGCACCAGGAAAGGTGTTGAGACTCAAGAAAGCAATCTATGGACTGAAACAATCTCCTCGAGCATGGTACCACAAGTTGAGTACAACACTCAAGAGTAAAGGCTTCAAGAAGTCCGAGGCAGATCATACACTTTTCACCTTGCAAAGCCAAGAAGGTATTGTAGTCATTCTCATTTATGTGGATGATATTATCATCTCTAGGAATGACAAGGTAGGTATTAAAGATATAAAAGCATATTTAAAATCTGTGTTTGATATTAAAGATCTTGGATAGTTGAAATATTTTCTAGGGATTGAAGTTTATAGGTCCAATGAAGGACTCTTCTTATCCCAAAGGAAGTACACTCTTGATCTATTGGCTGGGGCAGGAAAGCTTGGAGCCAAACCAGCAAAGACTCCCTTAGAAGAAGGATACAAAGTCATACGAGAGGGGGAGCTTGAAGATAAACCTTTTGAAGATGTCAAGCAATATCGGAGAATGGTTGGTAAGTTAATTTATCTTACCATAACTCGTCCTGATTTGTGTTTTGCTGTGAACCAGGTGAGTCAACATATGCAAGCTCCAAAAGTGCACCATTGGAGCATGGTGGATCGGATTCTCAAATATCTCAAAGGAACTCCAGGTCAAGGCATTTGGATGGGTTGTAACAAAAACACAGAAATTGTGGGTTATTGTGATGCTGACTGGGCTGGAGACAAAACGGATAGAAGATCCACCACTGTATTAATCAAGCTTATCATCAAGGGAGCTTAGGGAAGATGGTTGGATTTGGGTGTCCGTACAAGTCCGTACAAATCCGTACGGATCCGTACAAGGCCGTACAAGACCGTACAACCTTAGCGAGCCTCCGGAACATTTGAGGAAGCCTTCGAGAGTCTTCTAGAAGCTTGGAAACGTTTGGACCATGCACCAAGCCACTTGAGTGTCCAGGTGCATTGGCACCTTGTCCTTGGTCTTCCTTCTTATCCATTTGGTCAAGGAAAGGGCTGGAAACAGGCTGGCATGGTCAAGGACGCCCAAAGACTACACTCCTATTGGCTGGTTCAAATTAAAGTTAAACCTAGGTTCCCTTGTAATTCTCCTATAAATATGCTATGTATTTCACAAAGATCAATAAGAAATTCTTCTCTAATATTCTACTATGGTGTTTCTTCTAGTTTATCTCAAAAGCTCTCATTTATAATCTCTAAAATCTAACATGGTATCAGAGCATTGATCTTGCTCCTATCTATTCTGCTTTATTCTTGGTTATTCTCCATCATTCTCCATCATTCTCCATCATTTCTCCATTATTTCTCCATCATTTCTCCATCAGTTCTTGTCATTTCTACTCATTCTCCACGTTTTTCTTCTTTATTTTCTCCTTTCTCACGCTGCTAGCTTCATTTCTCTCTGAGAGAAATTCCTCAAATCCATTGGTGTTGAGTTGAGAAAGTTGCTAGCTTTGTGATTTTCACTTCATTTTCTTCCTTTCACGTTGCTAGCCTCATTTCTCTCTGAGAGAAATTCCTCAAATCCATTGGTGCTGAGTTGAGAAAGTTGCTAGCTTTGTGATTAAACACCAAGAAAATCATGGAAAATCTAAAAACCATGATCATTCCGGTTACCCTCAAAGGGAATAATTACTTGCTGTGGGCAAGAACAACTAAGACTGCTTTGTGTGGAAGAGGTTTGTGGAGACACATTGAGATCACACAAAACCCTAAAGAAGACACACAAGATGAAGAAAATGAGACCAAGACCGAGGAGGAAATCAAATGGTTTCAAGAAGACCAAACGGTTTTGGGTCTCCTTCAAAACTCACTAGACCCATCAATCCTAGAGGCATACTCCTATTGTGACACTACAAAGGAGCTTTGGGATACACTAAAGAATGTCTACGGGAACATCTCTAACTTGACCCGGGTCTTCGAAGTGAAAAGGGCAATCAACAATCTCAATCAAGAGGATCTAGAATTTACTCAACACTTTGGGAAATTTAGATCTCTTTGGGCTGAATTAGAGATGTTACGTCCAAGCACAAAGGATTTTTCAATCATTGAAGAAAGAAGAGAACAAGATAAGGTCTTCGGTTTGCTTCTCACACTCAATCCGGCGTTTAACGACCTCATAAAGCATATCTTAAGATCGGAGAAGCTCCCTAGACTTGATGAAGTTTGTGCACAAATTCAAAAGGAACAAGGGTCCTTTGGTCTCTTTAGTAGAAAACAAGAACTCCCAACGGCTAATAAAGGCAATTACCAACCAAGTCATGGCTACAAAGGCAAGAATAGGAAAACATGTGATCATTGTAAGAAAGATGGTCATACAAGGGAGGATTGCTGGATCCTTCATCCACATCTCAAGCCCAAAGATTGGCAACCAAGGGAGTTTAAACCAAGGAAGTTTCAAGCTCATCAAGCACAAGAAGCGCTAAGCTCCTCAACCGCAACCAAACAACCTCAAACCGAAAACTCAAAGCAAGGAGATGAGATGGCCATGGTAGCATACTCGAATGACGTGGTGCGCAAGTCAGACCTAGAGGCACTCATTCGATCCATTGCTGCACTAAAGGAGTCCGGTATCACCTACTTTGCTACTAAACCTACTAAAACTAGCACTTCTCTTGTTATTGATTCCGGAGCTTCTCATCACATGATTAGTAATCCAAATTTGATTAGTAACATTAAAGCTGCTAGTGGAAATGTAGTGATTGCTAATGGTGATAGGATACCGGTTAAAGGAATAGGAAGTTTAAAACTATTTGACAAAGAATCTCAAGCTTTCTACATGCCATCTTTCACTTCGAATCTTGTATCGGTTAAGAGAGCTACTACTGATCTTGATGCTTATGCTATCTTTGGGCCTAATAGTTTCTATTTTCAGGATATTAAAACCGGAAGGGTTCTTGGAGAAGGAAACACAAAAGGAGACTTATACATCTTAGAAGATTCTTCAAGCAATCCTACTTTATCAAGTTTTAATTCATGCATAGCTAGTAGTTCTAATGCAATATGGCACGCTAGATTGGGACATCCTCACTCGCGTGCCTTGGAAATAATATTGCCTAATATTTCGTTTAATAACTCGGTTTGTGAGTCTTGTATTTTAGGAAAACATTGTAAAAGTGTATTTCCTAAGTCCTCTACCATATAAGAAAAATGTTTTGATTTGGTCCACTCGGATGTATGGACTTCCCCATGTTTATCAAGAGATAATAATAAGTACTTTGTGACATTCATTGATGAAAAGTCGAAATACACTTGGATCACCTTAATGCCATCTAAAGATAGAGTATTTGACGCTTTCATTAATTTTCAGAACTACATTACTAATCAATTCAAAACAAATGTTAAGGTACTTCGAACGGATAATGGAGGGGAATATACAAGCCACAAATTCAAAGAACACCTAGCTAAGCATGGAATAATCCACCAAACGAGCTGCCCATACACACCTCAACAAAATGGTGTAGCTGAAAGAAAGAATAGACATCTCATGGAAGTAGCTAGAGCTATGATGTTCCATTCCAACTTGCCAAGAAACTTCTGGGGAGATGCAGTCATGACGGCTTGCTATCTTATCAACCGAATTCCAACAAGAGTCCTAAAGGACGTCTCTCCCTTTGAAGTTTTAAATCACAATAAACCCTATATCAATCACTTACGAGTTCTTAGGTGTTTGTGTTTTGTATTTGTCCCAGGTACTTAGTGTTGAGAATATGGATGTGAAGGTTTGTGAACATGAAATAAAGCACCAATGAGTAGCTAAGATCAACTAAAACGAAACCAAACAAGAAGTGGAGAAGGAACTGAATTGGTTAGAAGCAGACCAGTTTTTTCTCACTCAGCACAAGTGGAGCAAGTTGCAAAGAGGAGTAGGTGGGAGCAGTTGGGAGAAGCATGGCTCGCCTATACTTGTGTAGAGGTGTTGGTGAGATATTTTTCACTCAATAATTCATGTAAAGCGTGCATATATGTATATGGGATTGTAAGGAAACATTACACACGAAATTATAAACTTCTATTCATCATCTTCATCACTCCTATCTTCTAATCTTCCTCCCTTAAAATCACCTTCATATCCTCTAAAATCTACATGGTATCAGAGCACTTAAGGTCCTAAACAAGATCTTAAACTCGTTCATATCTCTCAAACATTTCAAATCACTCTGTTTTTTTTCTGTTTCGTGTGTACTATTCACCAAAAATTTCAAGTCATGGAAAGCTCCAAGAATATGGTTCTACCAGTTATTCTCAAGGGGAATAACTATATTTTGTGGTCAAGGACCACAAAGACAGTCCTAAGAGGAAGAGGGCTGTGGGAGTATGTTGATAGCTTGGTGGGAAATGCTGAAGAAGGAAGGGCTGAAGAGGGCAGTATGATGGAGAGGAAGCGGGAGCAAGAAGATGCTCAAGTCTTGGCTGCACTTCAAAGCTCCCTTGAGCCATCTATTCTGGCGGCCTATTCATACTGTGAGAACTCCAAGGAGCTGTGGGAGACGCTCAAGGGAGTTTATGGAGACATCTCAAACATTTCAAGGATCTTTGAGGTGAAGAAGGCATTGAATGACCTTCAGCAGAATGGGAAGGCGTTCAAGGACTTGTTTGGGGAGTTTAGAGGGTTGTGGGCAGAGCTGGAAATGCTTAGACCTACAACAAACGACCCAAAGGAGTTGAATGAGAGGAGAGAGCAATATCAAGTGTTTGGTCTCTTACTCACACTTGATGACTCTTACAAGGGACTCATTCAGCATATCCTTCGATTTGACAAGCTTCCAACATTAAATGAAGTGTGTGGTGAGCTGTTGAGTGTAGCCATTGCACCACATGCGCCATCTTCGCTAGTGAGATGGCGCATGTGGTGCAAAGAAGTTTTGGGCATGGAGAAAGGAGAGCTGTTGAGTGTAGCCATTGTAGGATGAAAGGGCACACTAAGGAGAAGTGCTGGACACTTTACCCGCACTTGAAACCAGCCCGGCTAAGAGGAAATGGCCAGGGAAGTAGTCAATGCTCTAGGAACTTTGTGGGTGTAACTAGCATGGAAGGAGACCAATTGGTGAGGAAGAGCGATTTGGAGGGCCTCATCAAGAGTATCTCAAAGCTAGCGGAATCTGGTAAGGGTTTCTTTACCTCTAAGGCTAAGAGAAACGTGATAATAGATTCTGGAGCAAGTCATAATATGATTTGTGATGCTAAGTTGCTGGAGAATGTAGAACCGCATAAGGGTAGTGTTAGGATAGCAAACGGGAAAGAAGTTCCAATAGAGGGGGTTGGGGACTTAGAGGTGTTTGGGAAGAGAACTAAAGCCCTATATATCCCAGAATTTACTTCGAATTTGCTATCGGTTCATAAGGCAACTAAGGACTTGAATTGTAAAGTTGTTTTTGGAGTTAATGGTGTTGAGTTTCAGGATAATGAAACCAAAGATGCGATCGGATCAGGGGGTGTGAAAGATGGTCTGTACATATTGAATAAAAAGGATAAAGAGTTGAAAGCACTTGCGGTCAGTTCGGTTGGATCAAGCCCTTTATGGCATTCTCGCCTTGGTCACCCAAGTCACAAGGTGCTCAGCATGGTCTTGCCCAACCATTCAGTACCCAAGGAGGCGTGTGAAGCATGTATTTTGGGGAAGCATTGTAGGAAAGTGTTTCCAGAATCTACTACTATGTATAAGAAGTCTTTTGAGTTAATACACTCTGATGTATGGTCTGCTCCGTGTACTTCAAGAGATCAATATAAGTACTTTGTTTCCTTCATCGATCAAAAATCAAAGTATACATAGGTAACATTGATGCGCTCTAAGGATCAAGTGCTTGAATCATTTCAGAACTTCTATAACTATGTGCTCAATCAGTATGATACCAAGATTAAGATACTAAGAAGTGATAATGGCGGAGAATACATGAGCATACAGTTTAGGGAGTTTGTGAATGAGAAAGGGATAGTACATCAGACAACTTGCGCCTATACACCTCAACAAAATGGGATAGCAGAGAGGAAGAATAGACATTTGTTAGAAGTGGCTAGGAGCATGATGTTTCATAGGGGAGTTCCTAAGAATCTGTGGGGAGATGCAGTGATGGCGGCAGCTTACTTAATCAACCGCATACCCACTGAAAGCTTGAGTTACAAGTCACCATTTGAAGTTTTGAACGGTGTGAAGCCGAGTATCAGTCACTTGAGAGTCTTTGGGTGTAGATGCTATGTCCTTGTTCCAGAGGCACAAAGAAATAAGTTAGAGCCAAAGAGTATTAAGTGTGTGTTTGTGGGATACTCAAGTACTCAAAAAGGATACAAATGTCTTAACCCGGAGACTAATAGAATGTATGTGTCAAGGGAGGTGCAATTTGAGGAAGAGTATGGTTACTTCGAAAAAAAAAGAAATGGGAAGACTTAGATGAGATTATGGACTCAAATGCAGAAAGAGATCAAGTTCTAAGAAGCATTTGGGAAAGCATAGATGGCCGGGAGAGTGATGATAAGGAGCAGAGGGGTGAAGAAGAAGTAGAAGAAAGTGAGCAGCTTCCGATAGTTCCGGATACTTTACCATTAGACTCAGAACTGGTAGAAGAAGAGGAGAGTACAAGAGGTGAGGGGGAGATAGAATCTGAAGAAGTGGAAGAAGTGCAAGCTCCTCAGTTAAGAAGAAGCCAAAGGATAAGACACGGACCTGAAAATTGGAAAAATACTAGAGTGTATTACAATGGGATGGCTATGGCTTATCAAGATCACATGGGAACTGATGTTGTGCTTGGGACAAGAGAGGGATGTACGGCAGGCTTAGATCCTGATCCTATAGGCGACAGCGTCTCCTTCTTGTCCCTTAAGCATAACACCGCACAAGAAAAGAAGATAGCCATAAGATATCCTATTGAAGAATACTACTCGGTTTCTAATACTCCAGCTGATCATCAGGCATTTCTGAGCACTATTGATAGAAAAGTACCTAATTCTTATGAGGAAGCAAGCATGGACAAGTTATGGGTTGATGCCATGAGGGAAGAGATTGCATCTATGTTGAGAAATAATACTTGGGACTTGACAAAATTGCCCAGCGGGAAGAAACTTGTGGGATGTAGATGGGTGTATACTATCAAATACAAGAGCAATGGTGAAATTGAGAGGTATAAAGCTAGACTAGTGGCAAAAGGATATACACAAGTATATGGTGAAGATTATACTGAAACTTTTGCTCCAGTAGCGAAGTTGCACTCGGTGAGGGTTCTACTATCCATTGCCATTAATCTGTCATGGAATTTGTGGCAAATGGATGTGAGAAACGCTTTCTTACAAGGGGATTTAGAAGAAGAAGTGTTTATGGAACTTCCACAAGGTTATGGAGCAAGTTCAGATCAAGTGTGTAGATTAAAGAAGGCTATATATGGCTTGAAACAATCTCCTAGAGCTTGGTACCAACGGTTAAGCCGGTGCCTGTTGGAGAAAGGGTTTGTAAAATCTGAAGCGGATCACTCTCTCTTTACCAAAAGGAGCAAAAATGGGATAGTTGTGGTGCTTATCTACGTGGATGACATTATTGTTACGGGAAGTGATTGTGAGGAGATGAAACGGACTAAGGAGGATCTAAACTCTACGTTTGATATAAAAGACCTAGGAGAGCTCAAATACTTCCTAGGAATTGAGATGAGCAGAGAGGAAAAGGGAATGTTTATATCGCAAAGGAAGTATGTGATTGACTTGTAAGAATTAGAGAGATTATGCGGAATATAAGAGATTAAACATGAGAGAATAATGTAAATGACATGGAGAATATGCAAGTATGAACTAAGAGAATAAGCATGTAAATGAGACTAAGGAGAATAAAATGAGAGGATTTCGTGGAGAATGAGAGAATGGGACCCCAAAGGGTCTAACATTTCATTGATAATGAGGCATTACATTTATAGAGAAAAATCTAGGGTTTTCTCTAAGTAAATTCAAAATGCAACAACCAATAGAAATGCTTTAATTCAAACTAGCCAATAAGGGCTTAGTCTTGGAGGCTCCTTTTGACCATGTGGATAAGATTGCCAGCCTTGCTCCAGCCCTTCTTGCTTTGACCGGTTGGATAAGGTTGCATTGGGACACTCCTTTGGCTAGATTCATTGCCAGCTATCCATGTCCTTTTGCACCCGAGTTTTGCACGATCCCCAAATCCTGAAAATACTTTATCCCGAGTTTTGCACATTCTTGTTTCTTCATTTTAGGATGTTTGGAGACATTTTGGGGAATCCCGGATTTTGCACAGTCCGTACAATTCGTACAGTCCGTATAAGTCTGTACAAAATCCGTACGGTCGGGATGGTTTGGTCTTGCAAGGCCTGGCTGGTCTTCTTGATCAATACTCCCCCTCAAACTTAGCCATAGTGAACTTGAGAATGGAGGCTAAGTTTGGAGTGACCCGTGAGTGCCACCTCATTAAAAACCTTATAAGGAAAACCCTTTGGGACAAAACCTTATAAGGGAAAAATGTTGAATAATGAGAGAATACATTAGCTTAAGACCCAAAGAAGAGAAAAGGCCTTATTCAACATATGCAAGCCCATTAAGAAGTCTTCTAGAAGGGTGAAGACTTTGGGTGCACAAGTGGGTGTCTCGGGAAGTGTGAAAAGGAAGGAGATGAGTTTGAATTTCAAATAAGAGATTGGAGGGAAATTGAATGTTGTGAAACCCTTCTTCACCTCCTAATTTCGTGGCTCTCCTCTATATATACATGTTGTACACCCTTTGTAACACTCACTCAATTCTAATGGAAACTTCTCTTTATCTCTCATTCTATTGTTTCTCTTTCAAGCACTCTCAAACTCTCTAATCTTCTTTTCCGCAAATTCAACATGGTATCAGAGCAAGGTTCTTAACTAAATCAAGCTCTTGTTATCCCATTTTCAAATCTCTTCCTTTAAAATTCTGGGAATACTCTTTGTCAATCCTTTTTCACTCTGAGACTTAGTCCTCAAAGTCATTGACTCTTGAGTTGTGAAAAGGCTGAAAAAGTGTATTTCTTAAAGGTTCTCTAAAATTTTCTTTTTCACTCTAAAATTCAGGGAATACTCTTTGTCAATCCTTTTTCACTCTGAGACTTAGTCCTCAAAGTCATTGACTCTTGAGTTGTGAAAAGGCTGGAAAAGTGTATTTCTTGAAGCTTCTCTAATATTTTCTTGAGAAAATCTCTTAATCCTCTGGTTAATAGAATTATCCGGTGAATAACTCTTGAAACACCATGGAAAATTCTAAACCAATTGTTATTCCAGTCATATTGAAGGGTGTCAACTATTTGCTGTGGTCAAGAATGATAAGAACAGCCCTATGTGGTCGTGGGCTTTGGAGCCATGTCTTGAAAGGCCAAGATCCAAAAGATGGAGAAGAAGCCATCGGTAATTATGAAGATAAGTGGTTCCAAGAGGACCAAATGGTGCTCGGAATCATCCAGAACTCTCTTGAAGCATCCATCCTTGAAGCCTACTCCTACTGTGAAAATGCAAAGGAATTGTGGGATACTCTTCAAACCGTGTATGGGAATACTTCAAACTTGAGCAGAATCTATGAAGTCAAGAAGGCTATCAATGATCTAAGCCAAGAAGATTTGGAGTTTACAAAGCACTTTGGCAAATTCAGATCATTGTGGGCTGAACTAGAAATGTTAAGGCCAAGCACGATTGATCCTTTGGTGTTAAATGAGAGGCGCGAACAAGACAAGGTCTTTGGTCTGCTATTGACCTTAAATCCAACTTACAAGGATCTCATTAAGCACCTCCTTAGAGCAGATAATCTCCCCAGCCTAGATGAAGTGTGCTCCAAGATACAAAAGGAGCAAGGATCTCATGGTCTATTTGGGGGAAAGGGCGAGCTGGTTATGGCTAACAAAGTAGAGCTGGGAGACGCCAACAAAGGATTTTACAAACCGTTGGGATCAAACCAGAACAAGAAAGTGGGATCAAATGCAATTTGTGAGCATTGCAAGAAAGAGGGGCACACAAAGGAAAAATGCTGGAAGCTCCATCCTCATCTAAAACCAAGCTGGTGGAAGGAACCAAGAGCTAATGTCTCCCAAGAAGTGGCTGGGAATCAGGCTGGGACATCCAAGAGGGCTGAAGAAGGAGAAATGAGAGCTTTGGTGCCATATCAACAAGAATCTGAATTTGTGAGGAAATCAGATTTGGAAGCTCTCATCAAAGCCTTGAAAGAGGCTGGTAGGTCTGGTATGGTTTCTGGAAACTCTCTTCATGCTCAAAACATTTCAAAGCCTTTGATTGTAGATTCTGGTGCATCACATCATATGATAAGTGATGCCCATCTAATGAATAACATAAAACCGGCTGTAGGTAATGTCATTATAGCAAATGGAGATAGTATTCCAATTGATGGAGTAGGAAATCTTAGGTTATTTGGAAAAGATTCAAATGCTTTCTACATGCCTAAGTTTACTTCAAATTTGTTATCCGTAAAGAAAGTTACATCTGATTTGAATTGTTATGCTATATTTGGTCCTAATGATGTACACTTTCAGGATATTGAGACCATGAATCTACTCGGAAAAGGAGTAGCAAAGGAGGAGCTGTATGTTCTTGAAAATAACAAGCCGGACTCCAATTTATTTTGTAGTTTTAGTCTGAATGTTTCTAATGTTAGTAGTTCAATTTGGCATGCAAGGCTAGGTCATCCGCACTCTAGAGCATTAGAACTATTGTTGCCTAGGATTTCTTTCAAAAATGATGAATGTGAAGCTTGTATACTTGGCAAACATTGTAAATCTGTGTTTTCCAAGTCTCCAACTATCTATGAAAAGTGTTTTGATTTAATTCATTCTGATGTTTGGACCTCACCATGTGAATCTAGAGAACATCATAAATACTTTGTCACCTTTATAGATGAAAAATCAAAATATACATGGCTAACACTTCTTCCATCCAAAGATAGAGTTCTAGAAGCATTTAGAAAATTTCAAGCATATGTGACTAACCATTATAATGCCAAGATTAAAATTTTTAGATCAGATAATGGTGGAGAGTACACAAGCAATGCCTTCAAACAACATTTAGCAAACCATGGGATAGTCCATCAAACCAGCTGCCCATACACTCCTCAGCAAAATGGAGTTGCTGAAAGAAAGAATAGGCACTTAATGGAAGTGGCCCGGTCTATGATGTTCCACACAAGTGTTCCCAAGAGATTTTGGGGAGATGCTGTGGTTTCAGCATGCTATTTGATCAACCGAATGCCAACAAAAATTTTGGATGATCACTCTCCATTTGAGGTATTAAACAACTCTAAACCCGCCATTAACCATTTACGTGTGTTTGGGTGTGTTTGTTTTGTATTAATCCCAGGAGAACAAAGAAACAAGTTGGAAGCTAAAAGTGTGAAGAGCATGTTCATTGGATACTCCACAACACAAAAAGGTTACAAATGCTTTGTTCCGGAAACAAGGAAGATTCTAGTCTCAAGGGACGTGAAGTTTGTTGAAACGAAAGGATTCTATGATGAGAAGAACTGGAAAGAATTGGAGAATCTATCATCCTCATCATCAGACCGAGCTAGCAATTTGAGAAAAATCTTGGAGAACCTTGGATTACATCAGCCAGAAGCTACAAGCACATCTCAATCAAATGAAGAAACTATACCCTTTGATCCTGAGGGAGGCAATAAACAAGAGGATCCAGTAGTGGCTCAACAAGACTCAACAATTCATGATCAAAATGAATCAGAAGTTCGCAATAAAGCGGTTCATGATCAAAGTGAAGGGAGTCTGGAAAGTCAAGAAGAAGCTCAAACCTCAGATTCTGACTTTGAAGGGCCAGAACCTCAAGTTCAAGATCAAGAAGAGGGTTTAAGGAGAAGTACAAGACAAAGGTTTGGACCAGAACATTGGAAGCAAACCCGAGTGTACTACAACAACAAGGTAGTTGCTCATCCCATTCAAGCTGTTTGCACTCTAGCTCATTTCCCATTGGAACATCAAGCCTACATGGGCAAGTTGGATGAAGCTGAGATTCCAACAACCTATGAAGAAGCCAAGGAGCTTAAAGTATGGAGAAATGCTATTGGTGAAGAAAAGAAAGCTATGGAAATTAACCACACTTGGGATGAAGGTGAACTGCCAAAAGGGAAGAAGGCCGTAAGCTCTAGATGGATCTTCACTATCAAGTATAGAAGTGATGGAGAAATAGAGCGTTACAAGGCTAGGCTGGTGGCTAGAGGATTCACTCAAACCTATGGAGAGGACTACCTTAACACATTTGCACCTGTGGCAAAACTTCATACGGTAAGAGTTATTTTATCCTTAGCTACTAACTTGAAATGGGATCTTTGGCAGATGGACGTCAAGAATGCATTCTTGCAAGGGGAACTAGAGGATGAAGTCTACATGACTCCACCACCAGGCTTGGAGGACTCAATTGCACCAGGAAAGGTGTTGAGACTCAAGAAAGCAATCTATGGACTGAAGCAATCTCCTCGAGCATGGTACCACAAGTTGAGTACAACACTCAAGAGTAAAGGCTTCAAGAAGTCCGAGGCAGATCATACACTTTTCACCTTGCAAAGCCAAGAAGGTATTGTAGTCATTCTCATTTATGTGGATGATATTATCATCTCTGGGAATGACAAGGTAGGTATTAAAGATACAAAAGCATATTTAAAATCTGTATTTGATATTAAAGATCTTGGAGAGTTGAAATATTTTCTAGGGATTAAAGTCTATAGGTCCAATGAAGGACTCTTCTTATCCCAAAGGAATTACACTCTTGATCTATTGGCTGGGGCAGGAAAGCTAGGAGCCAAACCAGCAAAGACTCCCTTAGAAGAAGGATACAAAGTCATACGAGAGGGGGAGCTTGAAGATAAACCTTTTGAAGATGTCAAGCAATATCGGAGAATGGTTGGTAAGTTGATTTATCTTACCATAACTCGTCCTGATTTGTGTTTTGCTGTGAACCAGGTGAGCCAACATATGCAAGCTCCAAAAGTGCATCATTGGAACATGGTGGATCGGATCCTCAAATATCTCAAAGGAGCTCCAGGTCAAGGCATTTGGATGGGTTGCAACAAAAGCACAGAAATTGTGGGTTATTGTGATGCTGACTGGGCTGGAGACAAAACGGATAGAAGATCCACCACTGGGTATTGCACATTCATTGGAGGTAACCTGGTCACTTGGAAGAGCAAGAAACAAAAGGTTGTATCATGTTCAAGTGCTGAAGCTGAGTATAGAGCAATGAGGAAGCTCACAAATGAGCTAACATGGCTGAAAGCTCTTCTCAAGGATTTGGGCATAGAATCGGCAGATCCAATCACAATGCATTGTGACAACCAAGCTGCTATTCACATTGCGTCCAACTCAGTGTTCCATGAGAGGACAAAGCATATTGAAGTGGATTGTCACAAGGTGCGAGAGATGGTGGAGAAAAGGGTCATTCTTCCATGCTTTACAAGGAGTTCAGAACAATTAGCAGACATTTTTACCAAGGCAGCGAGTTTAAAAGTGTGTGAGTTCATCCATTCAAAGCTTGGACTCATAGATATGTCTCGGCCGTGATTTCCTTAGCCATGGAGTCCACACTCTTTTTCCCTTAGTATGGTTTTGTCCCATGAGGTTTTCCATACTAAGGTTTTTAATGAGGTGGGTCATCATGGTTCCAAGCTTAACCTTTGGTTTCTCTACGGTTAAGCTTGAGGGGGAGTGTTGAATAATGAGAGAATACATTAGCTTAAGACCCAAAGAAGAGAAGAGGCCTTATTCAACATATGCAAGCCCATTAAGAAGTCTTCTAGAAGGGTGAAGACTTTGGGTGCACAAGTGGGTGTCTCGGGAAGTGTGAAAAAGAAGGAGATGAGTTTGAATTTCAAATAAGAGATTGGAGGGAAATTGAATGTTGTGAAACCCTTCTTCACCTCCTAATTTCGTGGCTCTCCTCTATATATACATGTTGTACACCCTTTGTAACACTCACTCAATTCTAATGGAAACTTCTCTTTATCTCTCATTCTATTGTTTCTCTTTCAAGCACTCTCAAACTCTCTAATCTTCTATTCCGCAAATTCAACAAAAAAGAGTATGGCCTTCACGGATCTAGGGGACCTTTGTGTTGAATTTGCGGAATAAAAGATTAGAGAGTTTGAGAGTGTTTGAAAGAGAAACAATAGAATGAGAGATAAAGAGAAGTTTCCATTAGAATTGAGTGAGTGTTACAAAGGGTGTACAACATGTATATATAGAGGAGAGCCACGAAATTAGGAGGTGAAGAAGGGTTTCACAACATTCAATTTCCCTCCAATCTCTTATTTGAAATTCAAACACATCTCCTTCCTTTTCACACTTCCCGAGACACCCACTTGTGCACCCAAAGTCTTCACCCTTCTAGAAGATTTCTTAATGGGCTTGCATATGTTGAATAAGGCCTCTTCTCTTCTTTGGATCTTAAGCTAATGTATTCTCTCATTATTCAACACTCCCCCTCAAGCTTAACCGTAGAGAAACCAAAGGTTAAGCTTGGAACCATGATGACCCACCTCATTAAAAACTTTAGTATAGAAAACCTCATGTGACAAAACCATACTAAGGGAAAAAGAGTGTGGACTCCATGGCTAAGGAAATCACGGCCGAGACATATCTATGAGTCCAAGCTTTGAATGGATGAACTCACACACTTTTAAACTCGCTGCCTTGGTAAAAATGTCTGCTAATTGTTCTGAACTCCTTGTAAAGCATGGAAGAATGACCCTTTTCTCCACCATCTCTCGCACCTTGTGACAATCCACTTCAATATGCTTTGTCCTCTCATGGAACACTGAGTTGGACGCAATGTGAATAGCAGCTTGGTTGTCACAATGCATTGTGATTGGATCTGCCGATTCTATGCCCAAATCCTTGAGAAGAGCTTTCAGCCATGTTAGCTCATTTGTGAGCTTCCTCATTGCTCTATACTCAGCTTCAGCACTTGAACATGATACAACCTTTTGTTTCTTGCTCTTCCAAGTGACCAGGTTACCTCCAATGAATGTGCAATACCCAGTGGTGGATCTTCTATCCGTTTTGTCTCCAGCCCAGTCAGCATCACAATAACCCACAATTTCTGTGCTTTTGTTGCAACCCATCCAAATGCCTTGACCTGGAGCTCCTTTGAGATATTTGAGGATCCGATCCACCATGTTCCAATGATGCACTTTTGGAGCTTGCATATGTTGGCTCACCTGGTTCACAGCAAAACACAAATCAGGACGAGTTATGGTAAGATAAATCAACTTACCAACCATTCTCCGATATTGCTTGACATCTTCAAAAGGTTTATCTTCAAGCTCCCCCTCTCGTATGACTTTGTATCCTTCTTCTAAGGGAGTCTTTGCTGGTTTGGCTCCTAGCTTTCCTGCCCCAGCCAATAGATCAAGAGTGTACTTCCTTTGGGATAAGAAGAGTCCTTCATTGGACCTATAGACTTCAATCCCTAGAAAATATTTCAACTCTCCAAGATCTTTAATATCAAATACAGATTTTAAATATGCTTTTGTATCTTTAATACCTACCTTGTCATTCCCAGAGATGATAATATCATCCACATAAATGAGAATGACTACAATACCTTCTTGGCTTTGCAAGGTGAAAAGTGTATGATCTGCCTCGGACTTCTTGAAGCCTTTACTCTTGAGTGTTGTACTCAACTTGTGGTACCATGCTCGAGGAGATTGCTTCAGTCCATAGATTGCTTTCTTGAGTCTCAACACCTTTCCTGGTGCAATTGAGTCCTCCAAGCCTGGTGGTGGAGTCATGTAGACTTCATCCTCTAGTTCCCCTTGCAAGAATGCATTCTTGACGTCCATCTGCCAAAGATCCCATTTCAAGTTAGTAGCTAAGGATAAAATAACTCTTACCGTATGAAGTTTTGCCACAGGTGCAAATGTGTTAAGGTAGTCCTCTCCATAGGTTTGAGTGAATCCTCTAGCCACCAGCCTAGCCTTGTAACGCTCTATTTCTCCATCACTTCTATACTTGATAGTGAAGATCCATCTAGAGCTTACGGCCTTCTTCCCTTTTGGCAGTTCACCTTCATCCCAAGTGTGGTTAATTTCCATAGCTTTCTTTTCTTCACCAACAGCATCTCTCCATACTTTAAGCTCCTTGGCTTCTTCATAGGTTGTTGGAATCTCAGCTTCATCCAACTTGCCCATGTAGGCTTGATGTTCCAATGGGAAATGAGCTAGAGTGCAAACAGCTTGAATGGGATGAGCAACTACCTTGTTGTTGTAGTACACTCGGGTTTGCTTCCAATGTTCTGGTCCAAACCTTTGTCTTGTACTTCTCCTTAAACCCTCTTCTTGATCTTGAACTTGAGGTTCTGGCCCTTCAAAGTCAGAATCTGAGGTTTGAGCTTCTTCTTGACTTTCCAGACTCCCTTCACTTTGATCATGAACCGCTTTATTGCGAACTTCTGATTCATTTTGATCATGAATTGTTGAGTCTTGTTGAGCCACTACTGGATCCTCTTGTTTATTGCCTCCCTCAGGATCAAAGGGTATAGTTTCTTCATTTGATTGAGATGTGCTTGTACTAGCTTCTGGCTGATGTAATCCAAGGTTCTCCAAGATTTTTCTCAAATTGCTAGCTCGGTCTGATGATGAGGATGATAGATTCTCCAATTCTTCCTAATTCTTCTCATCATAGAACCCTTTCGTTTCAACAAACTTCACGTCCCTTGAGACTAGAATCTTCCTTGTTTCCGGAACAAAGCATTTGTAACCTTTTTGTGTTGTGGAGTATCCAATGAACATGCTCTTCACACTTTTAGCTTCCAACTTATTTCTTTGTTCTCCTGGGATTAATACAAAACAAACACACCCAAACACACGTAAGTGGTTAATGGCGGGTTTAGAGTTGTTTAATACCTCAAATGGAGAGTGATCATCCAAAATTTTTGTTGGCATTCGGTTGATCAAATAGCATGCTGAAAGCACAGCATCTCCCCAAAATCTCTTGGGAACACTTGTGTGGAACATCATAGACCGGGCCACTTCCATTAAGTGCCTATTCTTTCTTTCAGCAACTCCATTTTGCTGAGGAGTGTATGGGCAGCTGGTTTGATGGACTATCCCATGGTTTGCTAAGTGTTGTTTGAAGGCATGGCTTGTGTACTCTCCACCATTATCTGATCTAAAAATTTTAATCTTGGCATTATAATGGTTAGTCACATATGCTTGAAATTTTCTAAATGCTTCTAGAACTCTATCTTTGGATGGAAGAAGTGTTAGCCATGTATATTTTGATTTTTCATCTATAAAGGTGACAAAGTATTTATGATGTTCTCTAGATTCACATGGTGAGGTCCAAACATCAGAATGAATTAAATCAAAACACTTTTCATAGATAGTTGGAGACTTGGAAAACACAGATTTACAATGTTTGCCAAGTATACAAGCTTCACATTCATCATTTTTGAAAGAAATCCTAGGCAACAATAGTTCTAATGCTCTAGAGTGCGGATGACCTAGCCTTGCATGCCAAATTGAACTACTAACATTAGAAACATTCAGACTAAAACTACAAAATAAATTGGAGTCCGGCTTGTTATTTTCAAGAACATACAGCTCCTCATTTGCTACTCCTTTTCCGAGTAGATTCATGGTCTCAATATCCTGAAAGTGTACATCATTAGGACCAAATATAGCATAACAATTCAAATCAGATGTAACTTTCTTTACGGATAACAAATTTGAAGTAAACTTAGGCATGTAGAAAGCGTTTGAATCTTTTCCAAATAACCTAAGATTTCCTACTCCATCAATTGGAATACTATCTCCATTTGCTATAATGACATTACCTACAGCCGGTTTTATGTTATTCATTAGATGTGCATCACTTATCATATGATGTGATGCACCAGAATCTACAATCAAAGGCTTTGAAATGTTTTGAGCATGAAGAGAGTTTCCAGAAACCATACCAGACCTACCAGCCTCTTTCAAGGCTTTGATGAGAGCTTCCAAATCTGATTTTCTCACAAATTCAGATTCTTGTTGATATGGCACCAAAGCTCTCATTTCTCCTTCTTCAGCCCTCTTGGATGTCCCAGCCTGATTCCCAGCCACTTCTTGGGAGACATTAGCTCTTGGTTCCTTCCACCAGCTTGGTTTTAGATGAGGATGGAGCTTCCAGCATTTTTCCTTTTTGTGCCCCTCTTTCTTGCAATGCTCACAAATTGCATTTGAACCCACTTTCTTGTTCTGGTTTGATCCCAACGGTTTGTAAAATCCTTTGTTGGCGTCTCCCAGCTATACTTTGTTAGCCATAACCAGCTAGCCCTTTCCCCCAAATAGACCATGAGATCCTTGCTCCTTTTGTATCTTGGAGCACACTTCATCTAGGCTGGGGAGATTGTCTGCCCTAAGGAGGTGCTTAATGAGATCCTTGTAAGTTGGATTTAAGGTCAATAGCAGACCAAAGACCTTGTCTTGTTCGCGCCTCTCATTTAACACCAAAGGATCAATCGTGCTTGGCCTTAACATTTCTAGTTCAGCCCACAATGATCTGAATTTGCCAAAGTGCTTTGTAAACTCCAAATCTTCTTGGCTTAGATCATTGATAGCCTTCTTGACTTCATAGATTCTGCTCAATTTTGAAGTATTCCCATACACAGTTTGAAGAGTATCCCACAATTCCTTTGCATTTTCACAGTAGGAGTAGGCTTCAAGGATGGATGCTTCAAGAGAGTTCTGGATGATTCCGAGCACCATTTGGTCCTCTTGGAACCACTTATCTTCATAATTACCGATGGCTTCTTCTCCATCTTTTGGATCTTGGCCTTTCAAGACATGGCTCCAATGCCCACGACCACATAGGGCTGTTCTTATCATTCTTGACCACAGCAAATAGTTGACACCCTTCAAGATGACTGGAATAACAATTGATTTAGAATTTTCCATGGTGTTTCAAGATTTATTCACCGGATAATTCTATTAACCAGAGGATTAAGAGATTTTCTCAAGAAAATATTAGAGAAGCTTCAAGAAATACACTTTTCCAGCCTTTTCACAACTCAAGAGTCAATAATAACTTTGAGGACTAAGTCTCAGAAAGAAAAAGGATTGACAAAGAGTATTCCCAGAATTTTAGAGTGAAAAAGAAAATTTTAGAGAACTTTCAAGAAATACACTTTTTCAGCCTTTTCACAACTCAAGAGTCAATGACTTTGAGGACTAAGTCTCAGAGTGAAAAAGGATTGACAAAGAGTATTCCCAGAATTTTAAAGGAAGAGATTTGAAAATGGGATAACAAGAGCTTGATTTAGTTAAGAACCTTGCTCTGATACCATGTTGAATTTGCGGAATAGAAGATTAGAGAGTTTGAGAGTGTTTGAAAGAGAAACAATAGAATGAGAGATAAAGAGAAGTTTCCATTAGAATTGAGTGAGTGTTACAAAGGGTGTATAACATGTATATATAGAGGAGAGCCACGAAATTAGGAGGTGAAGAAGGGTTTCACAACATTCAATTTCCCTCCAATCTCTTATTTGAAATTCAAACACATCTCCTTCCTTTTCACACTTCCCGAGACACCCACTTGTGCACCCAAAGTCTTCACCCTTCTAGAAGATTTCTTAATGGGCTTGCATATGTTGAATAAGGCCTCTTCTCTTCTTTGGGTCTTAAGCTAATGTATTCTCTCATTATTCAACACTTTGACCAAGGACATGAAATGGTCTTGTAACCTTTGTGAAGAATGTCGCAACTTAATCTTCACTTGTTGTAGTCTTGCAAGGATTTGTTAATTTCATTCTTTGGTAATCACTTCGGTCTTCCTATTGGGTTCACCATGCTTGAGTCTTAGCTCTCGGGTCATCCTTCTTGGGTTCACCATTTGTGGATTCCAAATCTTGATCAATGCTTTGAATGCTCCCCCTCACGATCGGCTTGAGAATAAGGAAAGACGATCTTTTGGGTTTGAAGTCCTTTATGCACATTGCTCCTTGCAAGAAAAATTGACAAAATGTATCAATTTACTCCAATTTTAATGGTAGAAATGATCACACTTTGCATAGAGAATTTAAATGGAGAGAGAGGATAAAAACAACCTAATTCCTTTGGATGTTGGTTTCTTCCTCTTTGTTGATTTATTGGGTTGGGGAGCACCACTTGTGTATGCTCTGATTTTATCTCCTTATTTTCCTCACTTCCGAAAGATAAACCAACCTTAAGGTGAGTATGATCCATACAACTTGGTTTTCTTCATGGTGATGGAGATGCCTTAGCTTCGTTTCCAACTCACATGCCTCTTTGCTTTGTCTCAACCATTGCCCTTGTCTTTGCGAGCTTGTCTTTGCAAGCTTGTCTTTGCAAGTGACCCGGTTTTGATCTTTAGTAAAGTGGCCCGTCTTCTAGTGGGACAATTTGTCTCCTATGATGCGGTCCCTCTATCAACTCGTCCACAAGTGAGCACGAACCTACAACTTGTTTCCAACGGTGTGGCCCCTCTATCAACTTGTCCACGAGTGAGCACGAACCTTCAACATCTTTTAGTGCGGTGCGGTCTAGTCCCAACTCGGCTTGGTTTGCTTAAAGATTCTTGCCTTCTTTTCGGTTCTTTCTCCCCCTCAAGCTTGGTTGGAGGGACTCCGAAAGGCAAGCTTGAAAAACGTAAAAGATGAACACTTCAAACCGGTACCAAATGAACACTAACTCCCACAGCTTCCTTGTGTCACCAATCATACTTCTTTACTTCATTTAATCTTCATTTGGCCTCTTCATTATCTAATACTTCCCCGTTAGAATATTCACGCTTTCCTCCTCTAAACCTTCATCATGAGATTTAAAATTTTAAAGTACTCAACGTGAGGGATAAGGAAGTTTAGATGAAAGATAGATTGCAAATAAGAGAAACTAAAGAAACAAGATTAAAAAATAATTGGTACACTAAGTATATTGGAAAATATTAGTGTTTAGAGAGTAGCCCTTTATGCTAAACCGGTTAGGATAGTGACTTGTTGTTGAACCATTGTTTTGATTGGTCGATCTTCTTGAGATTTGACCTCTTCTTCCACCACTCACATTCTTCCATTCCTAAGAAAAACAAAGGTTAGTGGTTGGGATTTTTCTCTTCATGGCTCTTCACCACAAAGGACTTTACTCTCATTTGAGAGATTGGATTCTAGCGATGGTCTTTGGAATTATCCACTTGTTTTAACAAGAATGGAAAACTTTAAACCAAAGCCTATCCTTTTGAGAAAATAAAACCGGATGAATCAATGTCATTAATTGTTTTTCATTCATAAGAAAGAAAACTGACTAAGATTCATCCCTTTTTTTTTTTTTGAAAATATTTACCAAGGACTTAGTAAATACTAGAGGTCCAATGTTTTTGAAAACTTGGATTTAAAGAACTTGGATTCATCATGCCTTCTTGATTTAACTTCTATGAGTAAATCGGGCCATGGTTCACTTCTTTAATCCCAAAAGAGTTTGGATTCATCATGCCTTCTTGACTTTAACTCCAATGAGTAAATCAGGTCATGGTTCACCTCTTTTAACACAAAAGAATTTGGATCCATCATGCCTTCTCAATTTTAACTCCAACGAGCCAAAATAGGTCATGGTTCACTTCTTTTGGTTTCTAAGGGTTTGGATTCACTCAAGGTTCTCTAGCATTCGAGTTTCAACGAGGCTCTCATCCAACTTTGGATTTGGATCCATCTCGGTTCCCTAGCTTCGGATTCAACAAGGTTCACTACCCCTTTTTTTTCTTTTCTTAAATAGAACAACCAAGGATTCCTTAAAACACTCTTCCCAAACAAACAAGTACAGAAGAGATTGGAATCCAATAAGAATTTTTAAGAAAAATTGAAAAAAATAACCTAGGACTCAAACATGTTTGGAAGTAGTCCAAGATTTTCTACCAAAGGATTTGGATTCATCAAGGTTCTCTAGCTTTTGGATTCAACGAGGTTCTCTTCCTTTGGTAATTTGAAAACAAAGAGATTTGGATTCATCAAGGCTTTGTGCTTATGCTCATAATAACATAGCTTTACCAAGGTTCTCTTCTCTTTTCAAGACGGGACTTGGATTCAACATGGCTTTATGCTTATGCTCATGGGGGCATAGCTTTACCAAAGTTCTCTTCCCTTAAAAATGGGACTTGGATTCAACATGGCTTTATGCTTATGCTTATGGAAACATAGCTTTACCAAAGTTCTCTTCCCATAAAACAATGGGAATTGGATTCAACATGGCTTTATGCTTATGCTTATGGAAATATAGCTTTACCAAAGTTCTCTTCCCACAAAACAAGGATTATGATTCATCAAAGTTTTATACTTAAACTCATAAGAGCAAAGTTTTACCAAGGTTCTCTACCTTTTAAACACGGATACAACATGATTAAATATGCTTAAATCCATAAGAATCAAGTAATTTTAATCATGGTTCACTAATTGAAATTGCTTCAAACCACTAAAAAACTCAAAAACATAAAATACGATGGAGTTACGTATTTCTTCATTCCATAAGAAAGAAAAATACAATCCAAGGTTTTAACTTTGTAAAAATTGTGGTTTGAGCTTTAAAATCAAGAAATGACTTGGAGATGAAAATGGGGCTTAAAAAGGAATAGATTATAGAATGAGGCACCAGCAAATCATGGTTCTAAGTGTATTCATTTCCAAAAAATGGAAGCACTAGACGAATCCATGAATAAGCAATTAAGGCAGCCTTTAATCTCCATTTTTATGTAATTTTTCACTACAGCCCCCATTTATTTCTCTTCATTGTCACTAGAAACACTAAGTTAGCAACTTTCACAACTCAAGAACCAATGGTTTTGAGGAATAACTCTCAGAGTGAAAAAGGCTAACAAAGTGTATGAAAATAAAAGAATAAGAAGAAAGAGATTAAGGACGCATTTAAGGACCTTAATGCTCTGATACCATGTAAGAATTAGAGAGATTATGCGGAATATAAGAGATTAAACATAAGAGAATAATGTAAATGACATGGAGAATATGCAAGTATGAACTAAGAGAATAAGCATGTAAATGAGACTAAGGAGAATAAAATGAGAGGATTTCGTGGAGAATGAGAGAATGGGACCCCAAAGGGTCTAACATTTCATTGATAATGAGGCATTACATTTATAGAGAAAAATCTAGGGTTTTCTCTAAGTAAATTCAAAATGCAACAACCAATAGAAATGCTTTAATTCAAACTAGCCAATAAGGGCTTAGTCTTGGAGGCTCCTTTTGACCATGTGGATAAGATTGCCAGCCTTGCTCCAGCCCTCCTTGCTTTGACCGGTTGGATAAGGTTGCATTGGGACACTCCTTTGGCTAGATTCATTGCCAGCTATCCATGTCCTTTTGCACCCGAGTTTTGCACGATCCCCAAATCCTGAAAATACTTTATCCCGAGTTTTGCACATTCTTGTTTCTTCATTTTAGGATGTTTGGAGACATTTTGGGGAATCCCGGATTTTGCACGGTCCGTACAATTCGTACAGTCCGTACAAGTCCGTACAAAATCCGTACGGTCGGGATGGTTTGGTCTTGCAAGGCCTGGCTGGTCTTCTTGATCAATATGACTTACTAAAAGAAACTGGGAAGCTTGGGTGTAAACCGGCTAAGACTCCTATTGAAGAAGGTTACCAAGAAGAGAGCAACGTGGAGATATGGTCTGACATCAAGCAGTACCAAAGGTTAGTTGGTAAACTAATCTATTTGACCATAACAAGGCCAGATATTTGTTTTGCGGTGAATAAAGTAAGTCAACACATGCAAGCGCCAACAACACACCATTGGGGAATGATTGAAAGGATCTTGAGATATCTAAAAGGGAACCCAGGAAGAGGTATTTGGCTAGAGTGCATGGAAGAGCAGATGTAGAAGCGTTTTGTGATGCGGATTGGGCTGGGGATAGACAAGATAGGAAGTCTACGACCGGTTATTGTACATTCGTAGGCGGGAATCTTGTCACCTGGAGAAGCAAAAAACAAAAGGTAATCTCTCTATCTAGTGCTGAAGCTGAGTATAGAGCAATGAGAGAAGCCACAAAAGAAATGATATGGCTGAAGGCGCTTCTACATGACTTGGAAGTTCAAGAAGACAAACCAATGACATTGTATTGTGATAACCAAGCGGCAATACACATAGCTTCAAACCCGGTGTTTCATGAAAGGACAAAACACATTGAGGTGGATTGTCATTTCATCCGAGACAAACTTCAGGAGGGAGTTGTGGTTCCCAAGTTTGTGAAGAGTAGAGAACAAATGGCGGATATATTTACCAAGCCTACTTCTTCACGCATATGTGAATACATCCATGGCAAGATCGGCTTAAAGAACCCCTACCAGCCTATCTTGAGGGGGAGTGTTGAGAATATGGATGTGAAGGTGTGTGAACATGAAATAAAGCACCAATGAGTAGCTAAGATCAACTAAAACGAAACCAAACAAGAAGTGGAGAAGGAACTGAATTGGTTAGAAGCAGACCAGTTTTTTCTCACTCAGCACAAGTGGAGCAAGTTGCAAAGAGGAGTAGGTGGGAGCAGTTGGGAGAAGCATGGCTCGCCTATACTTGTGTAGAGGTGTTGGTGAGATATTTTTCACTCAATAATTCATGTAAAGCGTGCATATATGTATATGGGATTGTAAGGAAACATTACACACGAAATTATAAACTTCTATTCATCATCTTCATCACTTCTATCTTCTAATCTTCCTCCCTTAAAATCACCTTCATATCCTCTAAAATCTACACTCAGAGGGACAAACTAGAAGCCAAAAGCACAAGATGTGTATTCATAGGCTATTCTACCACTCAAAAGGGGTATAAGTGCTATGACCCCATCCGGAAGTGTACCCTGGTTTCAAGAGACGTGAAGTTCATAGAAAACCAAGGGTACTTTGACAAGAAACAAAATTGGGATAGCGTTAAAGACCTAGCCCGTTCTCCTTCAGATAGAACCACCAGCTTAGAGTTCTTACTCAATCATTTGGGAAATCCAGCTCCAAGAGACTCTCATCAAGAGCAACCAGATCATCAGCCACAAGAAGGACCAAATTCTGAAAATAACAGTGAAGAAGAAGCAAACAACTTGGATAATGGTAATCAAGACCAAGCTCATCATGAAGAAGAATCCACTGGAGGAATGGAGCCAATGGTTAGTCAAGACCATGAGAGTGAAGAAATTAGTGCTCCTCAGCTTAGAAGAAGTACAAGGCTGAAGTATTACACGGCCTGACTTATGTTTTGCTGTGAATCAGGTTAGGCAACATATGAAGGAACCAACCGTGCATCATTGGAACATGGTGGAAAGAATATTGAGATACATCAAAGGTTCACCTGGCCAAGGAATTTGGATGGGGAAGAATGGCAACACTGATATAGTTGGATACTGCGATGCGGACTATGCGGGAGACACTATGGATAGGAAGTCTACAACTGGCTACTGTACTTTCATTGGAGGCAATCTAGTAACTTGGAAGTCTAAGAAGCAGAAGGTTGTGTCATGCTCAAGTGCGGAGTCAGAATATAGAGCAATGAGGAAGCTGACAAATGAATTAGTTTGGTTGAAGGCTCTTCTCAAGGATCTTGGCATAGAAACTTTAAGTCCCATCACAATGAATTGTGACAATCAGGCAGCCATTCATATAGCAACCAATCCAGTATTTCACGAGAGGACCAAGCACATTGAGATTGACTGCCACAAAGTTAGAGAGAAGATCATAGAAGGAGTGATACTTCCATGTTACACCAAGAGTGAAAACCAGTTGGCTGACATCTTCACCAAGGCTGCTAGCCTCAAAGTTTGCAACCACATCCACAGCAAACTTGGGTTAGTAGACCTTACTCATCCTTGATAATACTTGCCTGTTCCGGGAAGACCACACTCTTTTTCCCTTACCAAGGTTTTGTCCCACTGGGTTTTCCTTGGTAAGGTTTTTAATGAGGTGGTAGTCCCGGTTCCCAAACTTAGCCTTCATTCCAACACTCCGGCTAAGTTTGAGGGGGAGTATTAATCAAGCTTATCATCAAGGGAGCTTAGGGAAGATGGTTGGATTTGGGTGTCCGTACAAGTCCGTACGGATCCGTACAAGTCCGTACAAGTCCGTACGGATCCGTACAAGGCCGTACAAGACCGTACAACCTTAGCGAGCCTCCGGAACATTTGAGGAAGCCTTCGAGAGTCTTCTAGAAGCTTGGAAACGTTTGGACCATGCACCAAGCCACTTGAGTGTCCAGGTGCATTGGCACCTTGTCCTTGGTCTTCCTTCTTATCCATTTGGTCAAGGAAGGGGCTGGAAACAGGCTGGCATGGTCAAGGACGCCCAAAGACTACACTCCTATTGGCTGGTTCAAATTAAAGTTAAACCTAGGTTCCCTTGTAATTCTCCTATAAATATGATATGTATTTCACAAAGATCAATAAGAAATTCTTCTTTAATATTCTACTATGGTGTTTCTTCTAGTTTATCTCAAAAGCTCTCATTTATAATCTCTAAAATCTAACAAACGGGCTAGGTCTTTAACGCTATCCCAATTTTGTTTCTTGTCAAAGTACCTTTGGTTTTCTATGAACTTCACGTCTCTTGAAACCAGGGTACACTTCCGGATGGGGTCATAGCACTTATACCTCTTTGAGTGGTAGAATAGCCTATGAATACACATCTTGTGCTTTTGGCTTCTAGTTTGTCCCTCTGAGTACCTGCGACAAATACAAAACACAAACACCCAAGAACTCGTAAGTGATTGATATAGGGTTTATTGTGATTTAAAACTTCAAAGGGAGAGACGTCCTTTAGGACTCTTGTTGGAATTCGGTTGATAAGATAGCAAGCCGTCATGACTGCATCTCCCCAGAAGTTTCTTGGCAAGTTGGAATGGAACATCATAGCTCTAGCTACTTCCATGAGATGTCTATTCTTTCTTTCAGCTACACCATTTTATTGAGGTGTGTATGGGCAGCTCGTTTGGTGGATTATTCCATGCTTAGCTAGGTGTTCTTTGAATTTGTGGCTTGTATATTCCCCTCCATTATCCGTTCGAAGTACCTTAACATTTGTTTTGAATTGATTAGTAATGTAGTTCTGAAAATTAATGAAAGCGTCAAATACTCTATCTTTAGATGGCATTAAGGTGATCCAAGTGTATTTCGAATTTTCATCAATGAATGTCACAAAGTACTTATTATTATCTCTTGATAAACATGGGGAAGTCCATACATCCGAGTGGACCAAATCAAAACATTTTTCATATATGGTAGAGGACTTAGGAAATACACTTTTACAATGTTTTCCTAAAATACAAGACTCACAAACCGAGTTATTAAACGAAATATTAGGCAATATTATTTCCAAGGCACGCGAGTGAGGATGTCCCAATCTAGCGTGCCATATTGCATTAGAACTACTAGCTATGCATGAATTAAAACTTGATAAAGTAGGATTGCTTGAAGAATCTTCTAAGATGTATAAGTCTTCTTTTGTGTTTCCTTCTCCAAGAACCCTTCCGGTTTTAATATCCTGAAAATGGAAACTATTAGGCCCAAAGATAGCATAAGCATCAAGATCAGTAGTAGCTCTCTTAACCGATACAAGATTCAAAGTGAAAGATGGCATGTAGAAAGCTTGAGATTCTTTGTCAAATAGTTTTAAACTTCCTATTCCTTTAACCGGTATCCTATCACCATTAGCAATCACTACATTTCCACTAGTAGGTTTAATGTTACTAATCAAATTTGGATTACTAATCATGTGATGAGAAGCTCCAGAATCAATAACAAGAGAAGTGCTAGTCTTATTAGGTTTAGTAGCAAAGTATGTGATACCGGACTCCTTTAGTGCGGCGTTGGATCGAATGAGTGCTTCTAAGTCTGACTTGCGCACCACGTCATTTGAATATGCTACCATGGCCATCTCATCTCCTTGCTTCAAGCTTTCGGTTTGAGGTTGTTTTGTTGAGTTTGATGAGCTTGGCGTTTCTTGTGCTTGATGAGCTTGGAACTTTCTTGGCTTGAATTCCCTTGGATGCCAATCTTTGGGCTTGAGATGTGGATGAAGGATCCAGCAATCCTCCTTTGTATGACCATCCTTCTTGCAATGATCGCATGTTTTCCTATTCTTGCCTTTGTAGCATTGATTTGGTTGGTAATTGCCCTTATTGGCCATTGGGAGTTCTTGTTTACCACTAAAGAGACCAAAGGACCCTTGTTCCTTTTGAATTTGTGCACAAACTTCATCAAGTCTAGGGAGCTTCTCCGATCTTAAGATATGTTTTATGAGGTCGTTAAACGCCGGATTGAGTGTGAGAAGCAAACCGATGACCTTATCTTGTTCTCTTCTTTCTTCAATGATTGAAAAATCCTTTGTGCTTGGACGTAACATCTCTAATTCAGCCCAAAGAGATCTAAATTTCCCAAAGTGTTGAGTAAATTCTAGATCCTCTTGATTGAGATTGTTGATTGCCCTTTTTACTTCGAAGACCCGGGTCAAGTTGGAGATGTTCCCGTAGACATTCTTTAGTGTATCCCAAAGCTCCTTTGTAGTGTCACAATAGGAGTATGCCTCTAGGATTGATGGGTCTAGTGAGTTTTGAAGGAGACCCAAAACCGTTTGGTCTTCTTGAAACCATTTGATTTCCTCCTCGGTCTTGGTCTCATTTTCTTCATCTTGTGTGTCTTCTTTAGGGTTTTGTGTGATCTCAATGTGTCTCCACAAACCACTTCCACACAAAGCTGTCTTAGTTGTTCTTGCCCACAGCAAGTAATTAGTCCCTTTGAGGGTAATCGGAATGATCATGGTTTTTAGATTTTCCATGATTTTCTTGGTGTTTAATCACAAAGCTAGCAACTTTCTCAACTCAGCACCAATGGATTTGAGGAATTTCTCTCAGAGAGAAATGAGGCTAGCAACGTGAAAGGAAGAAAATGAAGTGAAAATCACAAAGCTAGCAACTTTCTCAACTTAGCACCAATGGATTTGAGGAATTTCTCTCAGAGAGAAATGAAGCTAGCAGCGTGAGAAAGGAGAAAATAAAGAAGAAAAACGTGGAGAATGAGTAGAAATGACAAGAACTGATGGAGAAATGATGGAGAAATGATGGAGAAATGATGGAGAATGATGGAGAATAACCAAGAATAAAGCAGAATAGATAGAAGCAAGATCAATGCTCTGATACCATGTTAGATTTTAGAGATTATAAATGAGAGCTTTTGAGATAAACTAGAAGAAACACCATAGTAGAATATTAGAGAAGAATTTCTTATTGATCTTTGTGAAATACATAGCATATTTATAGGAGAATTACAAGGGAACCTAGGTTTAACTTTAATTTGAACCAGCCAATAGGAGTGTAGTCTTTGGGCGTCCTTGCCAATGCCAGCCTGTTTCCAGCCCCTTCCTTGACCAAATGGATAAGAAGGAAGACCAAAGACAAGGTGCCAATGCACCTGGACACTCAAGTGGCTTGGTGCATGGTCCAAACGTTTCCAAGCTTCTAGAAAACTCTCGAAGGCTTCCTCAAATGTTCCGGAGGCTCGCTAAGGTTGTACGGTCTTGTACGGCCTTGTACGGATCCGTACGGACTTGTACGGACTTGTACGGATCCGTACGGACTTGTACGGACACCCAAATCCAACCATCTTCCCTAAGCTCCCTTGATGATAAGCTTGATTAATACCGTTCTCCTTCAGATAGAACCGCCAGCTTAGAGTTCTTACTAAATCATTTGGGAAATCCGGCTCCAAGAGACTCTCATCAAGAGCAACCAGATCATCAGCCACAAGAAGGACCAAATTCTGAAAATAACAGTGAAGAAGAAGCAAACAACTTGGATAATGGTAATCAAGACCAAGCTCATCATGAAGAAGAATCCACTGGAGGAATGGAGCCAATGGTTAGTCAAGACCATGAGAGTGAAGAAATTAGTGCTCCTCAGCTTAGAAGAAGTACAAGGCTGAAGTATGGACCAGATCATTGGAAACAAACAAGGGTCTATTACAACAGCCAAGCCGTGGCTCATCCTCTCCAAGCGGTTTGTTCTCTTGCCCTCTTGCCATCAGAACACAAAGCATTCCTTGGAAAGATTGATCAACACCAAATTCCAAGCTCCTATGAAGAAGCAAAAGAACACAAAGAATGGTTAGCTGCTGTGGATGCTGAGATAGGGGCAATGGATAAGAATCATACTTGGGATGAAACTGAGCTTCCAAAGGGAAAGAAGGCAGTAAGTTCCAAGTGGGTATTTACAATCAAATATCAATCTAATGGGGAGATTGAGTGGTACAAAGCCAGATTGGTAGCCAGAGGTTTCACCCAGACATATGGAGCTGATTATACCGAACTTTTGCGCCAGTGGCAAAGCTTCACAAAGTTAGGGTCATCTTGTCCTTAGCCACAAATCTATCATGGGATCTATGGCAAATGGACGTGAAGAACGCCTTTCTTCAAGGAGAATTGGAAGAAGAAGTGTACATGACTCCACCACCTGGATTAGAACACTCAATCAGCCCCGGAAAAGTCCTAAGGTTAAGAAAGGCAATTTATGGTCTAAAGCAATCACCAAGGGCCTGGTATCATAAACTGAGCTTCACTCTTGTTGCTCAAGGATTTAGCCGGTCAGAAGCCGACCATACCTTGTTCACTCACCAGAGCTCCCGTGGGCTTATTGTGGTATTGGTTTATGTGGATGACTTGATCATCTCAGGTAGTGATCAAGTTGGGATTCAAGAAACCAAATCCTTCCTTAAGTCTGTTTTTGATATCAAGGACTTGGGAGAGCTTAAGTATTTCCTAGGGATAGAGATATGCCGATCCTCGGAAGGCCTATTTCTATCACAAAGGAAATATTCTCTTGATTTATTGCAGGAGACAAGAAAGCTAGGATCCAAACCAGCTAAGACCCAACTTGAAGATGGCTACAAGGTCAAGAGAAAGGGGGAGAAAGAAGATGATCCGCTTGACAAGCCATTTGAAGACCCAGCATAATATTGGCGCCTAGTTGGTAAGCTCATCTATTTGACTATTACACGGCCTGACTTATGTTTTGCTGTGAATCAGGTTAGCCAACATATGAAGGAACCAACCGTGCATCATTGGAACATGGTGGAAAGAATATTGAGATACATCAAAGGTTCACCTGGCCAAGGAATTTGGATGGGGAAGAATGGCAACACTGAGATAGTTGGATACTACGATGCGGACTATGCGGGAGACACTATGGATAGGAAGTCTACAACTGGCTACTGTACTTTCATTGGAGGCAATCTAGTAACTTGGAAGTCTAAGAAGCAGAAGGTTGTGTCATGCTCAAGTGCGGAGTCAGAATATAGAGCAATGAGGAAGTTGACAAATGAATTAGTTTGGTTGAAGGCTCTTCTCAAGGATCTTGGCATAGAAACTTCAAGTCCCATCACAATGCATTGTGACAATCAGGCAGCCATTCATATAGCAACCAATCCAGTATTTCACGAGAGGACCAAGCACATTGAGATTGACTGCCACAAAGTTAGAGAGAAGATCATAGAAGGAGTAATACTTCCATGTTACACCAAGAGTGAAGACCAGTTGGCTGACATCTTCACCAAGGCTGCTAGCCTCAAAGTTTGCAACCACATCCACAGCAAACTTGGGTTAGTAGACCTTACTCATCCTTGATAATACTTGCCTGTTCCGGAAAGACCACACTCTTTTTCCCTTACCAAGGTTTTGTCCCACTGGGTTTTCCTTGGTAAGGTTTTTAATGAGGTGGTAGTCCCGGTTCCCAAACTTAGCCTTCATTCCAACACTCCGGCTAAGTTTGAGGGGGAGTATTAATCAAGCTTATCATCAAGGGAGCTTAGGGAAGATGGTTGGATTTGGGTGTCCGTACAAGTCCATACGGATACGTACAAGTCCGTACAAGTCCGTACGGATCCGTACAAGGCCGTACAAGACCGTACAACCTTAGTGAGCCTCCGGAACATTTGAGGAAGCCTTCGAGAGTCTTCTAGAAGCTTGGAAACGTTTGGACCATGCACCAAGCCACTTGAGTGTCCAGGTGCATTGGCACCTTGTCCTTGGTCTTCCTTCTAATCCATTTTGTCAAGGAAGGGGCTGGAAACAGGCTGGCATGGTCAAGGACGCCCAAAGACTACACTCCTATTGGCTGGTTCAAATTAAAGTTAAACCTACGTTCTCTTGTAATTCTCCTATAAATATGCTATGTATTTCACAAAGATCAATAAGAAATTCTTCTCTAATATTCTACTATGGTGTTTCTTCTAGTTTATCTCAAAAGCTCTCATTTATAATCTCTAAAATCTAACAGGTATTGCACATTCATTGGAGGTAACCTGGTCACTTGGAAGAGCAAGAAACAAAAGGTTGTGTCATGTTCAAGTGCTGAAGCTGAGTATAGAGCAATGAGGAAGCTCACAAATGAGCTAACATGGCTGAAAGCTCTTCTCAAGGATTTGGGCATTGAATCACCAGATCCAATCACAATGCATTGTGACAACCAAGCTGCTATTCACATTGCGTCCAACTCAGTGTTCCATGAGAGGACAAAACATATTGAAGTGGATTGTCACAAGGTACGAGAGATGGTGGAGAAAAGGGTCATTCTTCCATGTTTTACAAGGAGTTCAGAACAATTGGCAGACATTTTTACCAAGGCAGCGAGTTTAAAAGTGTGTGAGTTCATCCATTCAAAGCTTGGACTCATAGATATGTCTCGGCCGTGATTTCCTTAGCCATGGAGTCCACACTCTTTTTCCCTTAGTATGGTTTTGTCCCATGAGGTTTTCCATACTAAGGTTTTTAATGAGGTGGGTCATCATGGTTCCAAGCTTAACCTTTGGTTTCTCTACGGTTAAGCTTGAGGGGGAGTGTTGAATAATGAGAGAATACATTAGCGTAAGACCCAATGAAGAGAAGAGGCCTTATTCAACATATGAAAGTCCATTAAGAAATCTTCTAGAAGGGTGAAGACTTTGGGTGCACAAGTGGGTGTCTCGGGAAGTGTGAAAAGGAAGGAGATGTGTTTGAATTTCAAATAAGAGATTGGAGGGAAATTTGAATGATGTGAAACACTTCTACACCTTCTATTTTCGTGGCTTCCCTCTATATATACATGTTGTACACCCTTTGTAACACTTTATCTCTCATTCTATTGTTTCTCTTTCAAGCACTCTCAAACTCTCTAATCTTCTATTCCGCAAATTCAACACTTGGAGAGTTGAAATATTTTCTAGGGATTGAAGTCTATAGGTCCAATGAAGGACTCTTCTTATCCCAAAGGAAGTACACTCTTGATCTATTGGCTGGGGCAGGAAAGCTAGGAGCCAAACCAGCAAAGACTCCCTTAGAAGAAGGATACAAAGTCATACGAGAGGGGGAGCTTGAAGATAAACCTTTTGAAGATGTCAAGCAATATCGGAGAATGGTTGGTAAGTTGATTTATCTTACCATAACTCGTCCTGATTTGTGTTTTGCTGTGAACCAGGTGAGCCAACATATGCAAGCTCCAAAAGTGCATCATTGGAACATGGTGGATCGGATCCTCAAATATCTCAAAGGAGCTCCAGGTCAAGGCATTTGGATGGGTTGCAACAAAAGCACAGAAATTGTGGGTTATTGTGATGCTGACTGGGCTGGAGACAAAACGGATAGAAGATCCACCACTGGGTATTGCACATTCATTGGAGGTAACTTGGTCACTTGGAAGAGCAAGAAACAAAAGGTTGTGTCATGTTCAAGTGCTGAAGCTGAGTATAGAGCAATGAGGAAGCTCACAAATGAGCTAACATTGCTGAAAGCTCTTCTCAAGGATTTGGGCATTGAATCGGCAGATCCAATCACAATGCATTGTGACAACCAAGCTGCTATTCACATTGCGTCCAACTCAGTGTTCCATGAGAGGACAAAGCATATTGAAGTGGATTGTCACAAGGTGCGAGAGATGGTGGAGAAAAGGGTTATTCTTCCATGCTTTAAAAGGAGTTCAGAACAATTGGCAGACATTTTTACCAAGGCAGCGAGTTTAAAAGTGTGTGAGTTCATCCATTCAAAGCTTGGACTCATAGATATGTCTCGGCCGTGATTTCCTTAGCCATGGAGTCCACACTCTTTTTCCCTTAGTATGGTTTTGTCCCATGAGGTTTTCCATACTAAGGTTTTTAATGAGGTGGTCATCATGGTTCCAAGCTTAACCTTTGGTTTCTCTACGGTTAAGCTTGAGGGGGAGTGTTGAATAATGAGAGAATACATTAGCTTAAGACCCAAAGAAGAGAAGAGGCCTTATTCAACATATGCAAGCCCATTAAGAAGTCTTCTAGAAGGGTGAAGACTTTGGGTGCACAAGTGGGTGTCTCGGGAAGTGTGAAAAGGAAGGAGATGTGTTTGAATTTCAAATAAGAGATTGGAAGGAAATTGAATGTTGTGAAACCCTTCTTCACCTCCTAATTTCGTGGCTCTCCTCTATATATACATGTTGTACACCCTTTGTAACACTCACTCAATTCTAATGGAAACTTCTCTTTATCTCTCATTCTATTGTTTCTCTTTCAAGCACTCTCAAACTCTCTAATCTTCTATTCCGCAAATTCAACAATTTCTAGTCATACTCCAAGCTTTTATTCTTTATTTTCTCCTTTCTCACGCTGCTAGCTTCATTTCTCTCTGAGAGAAATTCCTCAAATCCATTGGTGCTGAGTTGAGAAAGTTGCTAGCTTTGTGATTTTCACTTCTTTTTCTTCCTTTCACGTTGCTAGCTTCATTTCTCTCTGAGAGAAATTCCTCATATCTATTGGTGCTGAGTTGAGAAAGTTGCTAGCTTTGTGATTAAACACCAAGAAGATCATGGAAAATCTAAAAATCATGATCATTCCGGTTACACTCAAAGGGATCAATTACTTGCTGTGGGCAAGAACAACAAAGACTGCTTTGTGTGGAAGAGGTTTGTGGAGACACATTGAGATCACACAAAACCCAAAAGAAGACACACAAGATGAAGAAAATGAGACCAAGACCGAGGAGGAAATTAAATGGTTTTAAGAGGACCAAACGGTGTTGGGTCTCCTTCAAAACTCACTAGACACATCAATCCTAGAGGCATACTCCTATTGTGACACGGCAAAGGAGCTTTGGGATACATTAAAGAATGTTTACGGGAACGTCTCCAACTTGACCCGGGTCTTTGAAGTGAAAAGGGCAATCAACAATCTCAACCAAGAGGTTCTAGAATTTACTCAACACTTTGGGAAATTTAGATCTCTTTGGGTTGAATTAGAGATGTTACGTCCAAGCACTAAGGATTTTTCAATCATTGAAGAAAGGAGAGAACAAGATAAGGTCTTTGGTTTACTTCTCACACTCAATCCGGCATTTAATGACCTCATAAAACACATCTTGAGATCAGAGAAGCTCCCTAGCCTCGATGAAGTTTGTGCACAAATTCAAAAGGAACAAGGGTCCTTTGGTCTCTTTAGTAGAAAACAAGAACTCCCAACGGCTAATAAAGGCAATTACCAACCAAGTCATGGCTACAAAGGCAAGAATAGGAAAACATGCGATCATTGCAAGAAAGATGGTCATACAAGGGAGGATTGCTGGATCCTTCATCCACATCTCAAGCCCAAAGATTGGCAACCAAGGGAGTTCAAACCAAGGAAGTTTCAAGCTCATCAAGCACAAGAAGCGCCAAGCTCCTCAACCGCAACCAAACAACCTCAAACCGAAAACTCAAAGCAAGGAGATGAGATGGCCATGGTAGCATACTCGAATGACGTGGTGCGCAAGTCAGACCTAGAGGCACTCATTCGATCCATTGCTGCACTAAAGGAGTCCGGTATCACTTACTTTGCTACTAAACCTACTAAAACTAGCACTTCTCTTGTTATTGATTCCGGAGCTTCTCATCACATGATTAGTAATCCAAATTTGATTAGTAACATTAAACCTACTAGTGGAAATGTAGTGATTGCTAATGGTGATAAAATACCGGTTAAAGGGATAGGAAGTTTAAGACTATTTGACAAAGAATCTCAAGCTTTCTACATGCCATCTTTCACTTCGAATCTTGTATCGGTTAAGAGAGCTACTACTGATCTTGATGCTTATGCTATCTTTGGGCCTAATAGTTTCCATTTTCAGGATATTAAGACCGGAAGGGTTCTTGGAGAAGGAAACACAAAAGGAGACTTATACATCTTAGAAGATTCTTCAAGCAATCCTACTTTATCAAGTTTTAATTCATGCTTAGCTAGTAGTTCTAATGCAATATGGCACGCTAGATTGGGACATCCTCACTCGCGTGCCTTGGAAATAATATTGCCTAATATTTCGTTTAATAACTCGGTTTGTGAGTCTTGTATTTTAAGAAAACATTGTAAAAGTGTATTTCCTAAGTTCTCTACCATATATGAAAAATGTTTTGATTTGGTCCACTCGGATGTATGGACTTCCCCATGTTTATCAAGAGATAATAATAAGTACTTTGTGACATTTATTGATGAAAAGTCGAAATACACTTGGATCACCTTAATGTCATCTAAAGATAGAGTATTTGACGCTTTCATTAATTTTCAGAACTACATTACTAATCAATTCAAAACAAATGTTAAGGTACTTCGAACGGATAATGGAGGGGAATATACAAGCCACAAATTCAAAGAACACTTAGCTAAGCATGGAATAATCCACCAAACAAGCTGCCCATATACACCTCAACAAAATGGTGTAGCTGAAAGAAAGAATAGGCATCTCATGGAAGTAGCTAGAGCCATGATGTTCCATTTCAACCTGCTAAGAAACTTCTGGGGAGATGCAGTCATGACGGCCTGCTATCTTATCAACCGAATTCCAACAAGAGTCCTAAAGGACGTCTCTCCCTTTGAAGTTTTAAATCACAATAAACCCTTTATCAATCACTTACGGGTTCTTGGATGTTTGTGTTTTGTATTTGTCCCATGTACTCAGAGGGACAAACTAGAAGCCAAAAGCACAAGATGTGTATTCATAGGCTATTCTACTACTCAAAAGGGGTATAAGTGTTATGACCCCATCCAGAAGTGCACCCTGGTTTCAAGAGACGTGAAGTTCATAGAAAACCAAGGATACTTTGACAAGAAGCAGAATTGGGATAGTGTTAAAGACCTAGCCCGCTCTCCTTCAGATAGAGCCGCCAGCTTAGAGTTCATACTCAATCATCTGGGAAATTCTGCTCCAAGGGACTCTTATCAAGAGCAACCGGAGCAGCAACCGCAAGGAGGACCAAATTCCGAAAATAACAATGAAGAGGAGGCAAATAACTTAGATAATGGTAATCAAGAACTCTAAGCTGGCGGCTCTCCTTTAGATAGAGCCGCCAGCTTAGAGTTCATACTCAATCATCTGGGAAATCCTGCTCCAAGGGACTCTCATCAAGAGCAACCGGAGTAGCAACCGCAAGGAGGACCAAATTCTGAAAATAACAATGAAGAGGAAGCAAACAACTTAGATAATGGTAATCAAGACCAAGCTCATCATGAAGAAGAAGTCACTGGAGGAATGGAGCCAATGGTTAGTCAAGACCATGAGAGTGAAGAAATTAGTGCTCCTCAGCTTAGAAGAAGCACAAGGCTGAAGTATGGACCAGATCATTGGAAACAAATAAGGGTCTATTACAACAGCCAAGTCGTGGCTCATCCTCTCCAAGCAGTCTGTTCTCTTGCCCTCTTTGTTGAATTTGCGGAATAAAAGATTAGAGAGTTTGAGAGTGCTTGAAAGAAAAACAATAGAATGAGAGATAAAGAGAAGTTTCCATTAGAATTGAGTGAGTGTTACAAAGGGTGTACAACATGTATATATAGAGAGAAGCCACGAAAATAGAAGGTGTAGAAGGGTTTCACATCATTCAAATTTCCCTCCAATCTCTTATTTGAAATTCAAACACATCTCCTTCCTTTTCACACTTCCCGAGACACCCACTTGTGCATCCAAAGTCTTCACCCACTTGTATTCTCTCATTATTCAACACTCCCCCTCAAGCTTAACCGTAGAGAAACCAAAGGTTAAGCTTGGAACCATGATGACCCACCTCATTAAAAACCTTAGTATGGAAAACCTCATGGGACAAAACTATACTAAGGGAAAAAGAGTGTGGACTCCATGGCTAAGGAAATCATGGCCGAGACATATCTATGAGTCCAAGTTTTGAATGGATGAACTCACACACTTTTAAACTCGCTGCCTTGGTAAAAATGTCTGCCAATTGTTCTGAACTCCTTGTAAAGCATGGAAGAATGACCCTTTTCTCCACCATCTCTCGCACCTTGTGACAATCCACTTCAATATGCTTTGTCCTCTCATGGAACACTGAGTTGGACGCAATGTGAATAGCAGCTTGGTTGTCACAATGCATTGTGATTGGATCTGCCGATTCAATGCCCAAATCCTTGAGAAGAGCTTTCAGCCATGTTAGCTCATTTGTGAGCTTCCTCATTGCTCTATACTCAGCTTCAGCACTTGAACATGACACAACCTTTTGTTTCTTGCTCTTCCAAGTGACCAGGTTACCTCCAATGAATGTGCAATACCCAGTGGTGGATCTTCTATCCGTTTTGTCTCCAGCCCAGTCAGCATCACAATAACCCACAATTTCTGTGCTTTTGTTGCAACCCATCCAAATGCCTTGACCTGGAGCTCCTTTGAGATATTTGAGGATCCGATCCACCATGTTCCAATGATGCACTTTTAGAGCTTGCATATGTTGGCTCACCTGGTTCACAGCAAAACACAAATCAGGACGAGTTATGGTAAGATAAATCAACTTACCAACCATTCTCCGATATTGCTTGACATCTTCAAAAGGTTTATCTTCAAGCTCCCCCTCTCGTATGACTTTGTATCCTTCTTCTAAGGGAGTCTTTGTTGGTTTGGCTCCTAGCTTTCCTGCCCCAGCCAATAGATCAAGAGTGTACTTCCTTTGGGATAAGAAGAGTCCTTCATTGGACCTATAGACTTCAATCCCTAGAAAATATTTCAACTCTCCAAGATCTTTAATATCAAATACAGATTTTAAATATGCTTTTGTATCTTTAATACCTACCTTGTCATTCCCAGAGATGATAATATCATCCAGATAAATGAGAATGACTACAATACCTTCTTGGCTTTGCAAGGTGAAAAGTGTATGATCTGCCTCGGACTTCTTGAAGCCTTTACTCTTGAGTGTTGTACTCAACTTGTGGTACCATGCTCGAGGAGATTGCTTCAGTCCATAGATTGCTTTCTTGAGTCTCAACACCTTTCCTAGTGCAATTGAGTCCTCCAAGCCTGGTGGTGGAGTCATGTAGACTTCATCCTCTAGTTCCCCTTGCAAGAATGCATTCTTGACGTCCATCTGCCAAAGATCCCATTTCAAGTTAGTAACTAAGGATAAAATAACTCTTACCGTATGAAGTTTTGCCACAGGTGCAAATGTGTCAAGGTAGTCCTCTCCATAGGTTTGAGTGAATCCTCTAGCCACCAGCCTAGCCTTGTAACGCTCTATTTCTCCATCACTTCTATACTTGATAGTGAAGATCCATCTAGAGCTTACGGCCTTCTTCCCTTTTGGCAGTTCACCTTCATCCCAAGTGTGGTTAATTTCCATAGCTTTCTTTTCTTCACCAACAGCATCTCTCCATACTTTAAGCTCCTTGGCTTCTTCATAGGTTGTTGGAATCTCAGCTTCATCCAACTTGCCCATGTAGGCTTGATGTTCCAATGGGAAATGAGCTAGAGTGCAAACAGCTTGAATGGGATGAGCAACTGCCTTGTTGTTGTAGTACACTCGGGTTTGCTTCCAATGTTCTGGTCCAAACCTTTGTCTTGTACTTCTCCTTAAACCCCCTTTTGATATTGAACTTGAGGTTCTTGCCCTTCAAAGTCAGAATCTGAGGTTTGAGCTTCTTCTTGACTTTCCGGACTCTCTTCACTTTGATCATGAACCGCTTCATTGCGAACTTCTGATTCATTTTGATCATGAATTGTTGAGTCTTGTTGAGCCACTACTGGATCCTCTTGTTTATTGCCTCCCTCAGGATCAAAGGGTATAGTTTCTTCATTTGATTGAGATGTGCTTGTACTAGCTTCTGGCTGATGTAATCCAAGGTTCTCCAAGATTTTTCTCAAATTGCTAGCTCGGTCTGATGATGAGGATGATAGATTCTCCAATTCTTTCCAGTTCTTCTCATCATAGAACCCTTTCGTTTCAACAAACTTCACGTCCCTTGAGACTAGAATCTTCCTTGTTTCCGGAACAAAGCATTTGTAACCTTTTTGTGTTGTGGAGTATCCAATGAACATGCTCTTCACACTTTTAGCTTCCAACTTGTTTCTTTGTTCTCCTGGGATTAATACAAAACAAACACACCCAAACACACGTAAGTGGTTAATGGCGGGTTTAGAGTTGTTTAATACCTCAAATGGAGAGTGATCATCCAAAAATTTTGTTGGCATTCGGTTGATCAAATAGCATGCTGAAACCACAGCATCTCCCCAAAATCTCTTGGGAACACTTGTGTGGAACATCATAGACCGGGCCACTTCCATTAAGTGCCTATTCTTTCTTTCAGCAACTCCATTTTGCTGAGGAGTGTATGGGCAGCTGGTTTGATGGACTATCCCATGGTTTGCTAAGTGTTGTTTGAAGGCATGGCTTTTGTACTCTCCACCATTATCTGATCTAAAAATTTTAATCTTGGCATTATAATGGTTAGTCACATATGCTTGAAATTTTCTAAATGCTTCTAGAACTCTATCTTTGGATGGAAGAAGTGTTAGCCATGTATATTTTGATTTTTCATCTATAAAGGTGACAAAGTATTTATGATGTTCTCTAGATTCACATGGTGAGGTCCAAACATCAGAATGAATTAAATCAAAACACTTTTCATAGATAGTTGGAGACTTGGAAAACACAGATTTACAATGTTTGCCAAGTATACAAGCTTCACATTCATCATTTTTGAAAGAAATCCTAGGCAACAATAGTTCTAATGCTCTAGAGTGCGGATGACCTAGCCTTGCATGCCAAATTGAACTACTAACATTAGAAACATTCAGACTAAAACTACAAAATAAATTGGAGTCCGGCTTATTATTTTCAAGAACATACAGCTCCTCCTTTGCTACTCCTTTTCCGAGTAGATTCATGGTCTCAATATCCTGAAAGTGTACATCATTAGGACCAAATATAGCATAACAATTCAAATCAGATGTAACTTTCTTTACGGATAACAAATTTGAAGTAAACTTAGGCATGTAGAAAGCGTTTGAATCTTTTCCAAATAACCTAAGATTTCTTACTCCATCAATTGGAATACTATCTCCATTTGCAATAATGACATTACCTATAGCCGGTTTTATGTTATTCATTAGATGTGCATCACTTATCATATGATGTGATGCACCAGAATCTACAATCAAAGGCTTTGAAATGTTTTGAGCATGAAGAGAGTTTCCAGAAACCATACCAGACCTACCAGCCTCTTTCAAGGCTTTGATGAGAGCTTCCAAATCTGATTTCCTCACAAATTCAGATTCTTGTTGATATGGCACCAAAGCTCTCATTTCTCCTTCTTCAGCCTCTTGGATGTCCCAGCCTGATTCCCAGCCACTTCTTGGGAGACATTAGTTCTTGGTTCCTTCCACCAGCTTGGTTTTAGATGAGGATGGTATTAATCAAGCTTATCATCAAGGGAGCTTAGGGAAGATGGTTGGATTTGGGTGTCCGTACAAGTCCGTACGTATCCGTACAAGTCCGTACAAGTCCGTACGGATCCGTACAAGGCCATACAAGACCGTACAACCTTAGCGAGCCTCCAGAACATTTGAGGAAGTCTTCGAGAGTCTTCTAGAAGCTTGGAAACGTTTGGACCATGCACCAAGCCACTTGAGTGTCCAGGTGCATTGGCACCTTGTCCTTGGTCTTCCTTCTTATCCATTTGGTCAAGGAAGGGGATGGAAACAGGCTGGCATGGTCAAGGACGCCCAAAGACTACACTCCTATTGGCTGGTTCAAATTAAAGTTAAACCTAGGTTCCCTTGTAATTCTCCTATAAATATGCTATGTATTTCACAAAGATCAATAAGAAATTCTTCTCTAATATTCTACTATGGTGTTTCTTCTAGTTTATCTCAAAAGCTCTCATTTATAATCTCTAAAATCTAACATGGTATCAGAGCATTGATCTTGCTCCTATCTATTCTGCTTTATTCTTGGTTATTCTCCATCATTCTCCATCATTCTCCATCATTTCTCCATCATTTCTCCATCATTTCTCCATCAGTTCTTGTCATTTCTACTCATTCTCCACGTTTTTCTTCTTTATTTTCTCCTTTCTCACGCTGCTAGCTTCATTTCTCTCTGAGAGAAATTCCTCAAATCCATTGGTGCTGAGTTGAGAAAATTGCTAGCTTTGTGATTTTCACTTCATTTTCTTCCTTTCACGTTGCTAGCCTCATTTCTCTCTAAGAGAAATTCCTCAAATCCATTGGTGCTGAGTTGAGAAAGTTGCTAGCTTTGTGATTAAACACCAAGAAAATCATGGAAAATCTAAAAACCATGATTATTCCGGTTACCCTCAAAGGGAATAATTACTTGCTGTGGGCAAGAACAACTAAGACTGCTTTGTGTGGAAGAGGTTTGTGGAGACACATTGAGATCACACAAAACCCTAAAGAAGACACACAAGATGAAGAAAATGAGACCAAGACCGAGGAGGAAATCAAATGGTTTCAAGAAGACCAAACGGTTTTGGGTCTCCTTCAAAACTCACTAGACCCATCAATCCTAGAGGCATACTCCTATTGTGACACTACAAAGGAGCTTTGGGATACACTAAAGAATGTCTACGGGAACATCTCCAACTTGACCCGGGTCTTCGAAGTAAAAAGGGCAATCAACAATCTCAATCAAGAGGATCTAGAATTTACTCAACACTTTGGGAAATTTAGATCTCTTTGGGCTGAATTAGAGATGTTACGTCCAAGCACAAAGGATTTTTCAATCATTGAAGAAAGAAGAGAACAAGATAAGGTCTTCGGTTTGCTTCTCACACTCAATCCGGCGTTTAACGACCTCATAAAGCATATCTTAAGATCGGAGAAGCTCCCTAGACTTGATGAAGTTTGTGCACAAATTCAAAAGGAACAAGGGTCCTTTGGTCTCTTTAGTGGTAAACAAGAACTCCCAATGGCCAATAAGGGCAATTACCAACCAAATCAAGGCTACAAAGGCAAGAATAGGAAAACATGCGATCATTGCAAGAAGGATGGTCATACAAAAGAGGATTTCTGGATCCTTCATCCACATCTCAAGCCCAAAGATTGGCATCCAAGGGAATTCAAGCCAAGAAAGTTCCAGGCTCATCAAGCACAAGAAACGCCAAGCTCATCAAACTCAACAAAACAACCTCAAATCGAAAGCTTGAAGCAAGGAGATGAGATGGCCATGGTAGCATATTCAAATGACGTGGTGCGCAAGTCAGACTTAGAAGCACTCATTCGATCCATCGCCGCACTAAAGGAGTCCGGTATCACATACTTTGCTGCTAAACCTAATAAGACTAGCACTTCTCTTGTTATTGATTCTGGAGCTTCTCATCACATGATTAGTAATCCAAATTTGATTAGTAACATTAAAACTGCTAGTGGAAATGTAGTGATTGCTAATGGTGATAGGATACCGGTTAAAGGAATAGGAAGTTTAAAACTATTTGACAAAGAATCTCAAGCTTTCTACATGCCATCTTTCGTGCCTTGTAAATCTCGCGTGCCTTGGAAATAATATTGCCTAATATTTCGTTTAATAACTCGGTTTGTGAGTCTTGTATTTTAGGAAAACATTGTAAAAGTGTATTTCCTAAGTCCTCTACCATATATGAAAAATGTTTTGATTTGGTCCACTCGGATGTATGGACTTCCCCATGTTTATCAAGAGATAATAATAAGTACTTTGTGACATTCATTGATGAAAAGTCGAAATACACTTGGATCACCTTAATGCCATCTAAAGATAGAGTATTTGACGCTTTCATTAATTTTCAGAACTACATTACTAATCAATTCAAAACAAATGTTAAGGTACTTCGAACGGATAATGGAGGGGAATATACAAGCCACAAATTCAAAGAACACTTAGCTAAGCATGGAATAATCCACCAAACGAGCTGCCCATACACACCTCAACAAAATGGTGTAGCTGAAAGAAAGAATAGACATCTCATGGAAGTAGCTAGAGCTATGATGTTCCATTCCAACTTGCCAAGAAACTTCTGGGGAGATGCAGTCATGACGGCTTGCTATCTTATCAACCGAATTCCAACAAGAGTCCTAAAGGACGTCTCTCCCTTTGAAGTTTAAAATCACAATAAACCCTATATCAATCACTTACGAGTTCTTGGGTGTTTGTGTTTTGTATTTGTCCCAGGTACTCAGAGGGACAAACTAGAAGCCAAAAGCACAAGATGTGTATTCATAGGCTATTCTACCACTCAAAAGGGGTATAAGTGCTATGACCCCATCCAGAAGTGTACCCTGGTTTCAAGAGACGTGAAGTTCATAGAAAACCAAGGGTACTTTGACAAGAAACAAAATTGGGATAGCGTTAAAGACCTAGCCCGTTCTCCTTCAGATAGAACCGCCAGCTTAGAGTTCTTACTCAATCATTTGGGAAATCCGGCTCCAAGAGACTCTCATCAAGAGCAACCAGATCATCAGCCACAAGAAGGACCAAATTCTGAAAATAACAGTGAAGAAGAAGCAAACAACTTGGATAATGGTAATCAAGACCAAGCTCATCATGAAGAAGAATCCACTGGAGGAATGGAGCCAATGATTAGTCAAGACCATGAGTGTGAAGAAATTAGTGCTCCTCAGCTTAGAAGAAGTACAAGGCTGAAGTATGGACCAGATCATTGGAAACAAACAAGGGTCTATTACAACAGCCAAGCCGTGGCTCATCCTCTCCAAGCGGTTTGTTCTCTCGCCCTCTTGCCATCAGAACACAAAGCATTCCTTGGAAAGATTGATCAACACCAAATTCCAAGCTCCTATGAAGAAGCAAAAGAACACAAAGAATGGTTAGCTGCTGTGGATGCTGAGATAGGGGCAATGGATAAGAATCATACTTGGGATGAAATTGAGCTTCCAAAGGGAAAGAAGGCAGTAAGTTCCAAGTGGGTATTTACAATCAAATATCAATCTAATGGGGAGATTGAGCGGTACAAAGCCAGATTGGTAGCCAGAGGTTTCACCCAGACATATGGAGCTGATTATACCGATACTTTTGCGCCAGTGGCAAAGCTTCACACAGTTAGGGTCATCTTGTCCTTAGCCACAAATCTATCATGGGATCTATGGCAAATGGACGTGAAGAACGCCTTTCTTCAAGGAGAATTGGAAGAAGAAGTGTACATGACTCCACCACCCGGATTAGAACACTCAATCAGCCCCGGAAAAGTCCTAAGGTTAAGAAAGGCAATTTATGGTCTAAAGCAATCACCAAGGGCCTGGTATCATAAACTGAGCTTCACTCTTGTTGCTCGAGGATTTAGCCGGTCAGAAGCCGACCATACCTTGTTCACTCACCAGAGCTCCCGTGGGCTTATTGTGGTATTGGTTTATGTGGATGACTTGATCATCTCAGGTAGTGATCAAGTTGGGATTCAAGAAACCAAATCCTTCCTTAAGTCTATTTTTGATATCAAGGACTTGGGAGAGCTTAAGTATTTCCTAGGGATAGAGATATGCCGATCCTCGGAAGTCCTATTTCTATCACAAAGGAAATATTCTCTTGATTTATTGCAGGAGACAAGAAAGCTAGGATCCAAACCAGCTAAGACCCCACTTGAAGATGGCTACAAGGTCAAAAGAAAGGGGGAGAAAGAAGATGATCCGCTTGACAAGCCATTTGAAGACCCAGCACAATATCGGCGCCTAGTTGGTAAGCTCATCTATTTGACTATTACACGGCCTGACTTATGTTTTGCTGTGAATCAGGTTAGCCAACATATGAAGGAACCAACCGTGCATCATTGGAACATGGTGGAAAGAATATTGAGATACATCAAAGGTTCACCTGGCCAAGGAATTTGGATGGGGAAGAATGGCAACACTGAGATAGTTGGATACTGCGATGCGGACTATGCGGGAGACACTATGGATAGGAAGTCTACAACTGGCTACTGTACTTTCATTGGAGGCAATCTAGTAACTTGGAAGTCTAAGAAGCAGAAGGTTGTGTCATGCTCAAGTGCGGAGTCAGAATATAGAGCAATGAGGAAGCTGACAAATGAATTAGTTTGGTTGAAGGCTCTTCTCAAGGATCTTGGCATAGAAACTTCAAGTCCCATCACAATGCATTGTGACAATCAGGCAGCCATTCATATAGCAACCAATCCAGTATTTCACGAGAGGACCAAGCACATTGAGATTGACTGCCACAAAGTTAGAGAGAAGATCATAGAAGGAGTGATACTTCCATGTTACACCAAGAGTGAAGACCAGTTGGCTGACATCTTCACCAAGGCTGCTTGCCTCAAAGTTTGCAACCACATCCACAGCAAACTTGGGTTAGTAGACCTTACTCATCCTTGATAATACTTGCCTGTTCCGGGAAGACCACACTCTTTTTCCCTTACCAAGGTTTTGTCCCACTGGGTTTTCCTTGGTAAGGTTTTTAATGAGGTGGTAGTCCCGGTTCCCAAACTTAGCGTTTATTCCAACACTCCGGCTAAGTTTGAGGGGGAGTATTAATCAAGCTTATCATCAAGGGAGCTTAGGGAAGATGGTTGGATTTGGGTGTCCGTACAAGTCCGTACGGATCCGTACAAGTCCGTACAAGTCCGTACGGATCCGTACAAGGCTATACAAGACCGTACAACCTTAGCGAGCCTCCAGAACATTTGAGGAAGCCTTCGAGAGTCTTCTAGAAGCTTGGAAACGTTTGGACCATGCACCAAGCCACTTGAGTGTCCAGGTGCATTGGCACCTTGTCCTTGGTCTTCCTTCTTATCCATTTGGTCAAGGAAGGGGCTGGAAACAGGCTGGCATGGTCAAGGACGCCCAAAGATTACACTCCTATTGGCTGGTTCAAATTAAAGTTAAACCTAGGTTCCCTTGTAATTCTCCTATAAATATGATATGTATTTCACAAAGATCAATAAGAAATTCTTCTCTAATATTCTACTATGGTGTTTCTTCTAGTTTATCTCAAAAGCTCTCATTTATAATCTCTAAAATCTAACAGATGGAGCTTCCAGCATTTTTCCTTTGTGTGCCCCTCTTTCTTGCAATGCTCACAAATTGCATTTGATCCCACTTTCTTGTTCTGGTTTGATCCCAACGGTTTGTAAAATCCTTTGTTGGCGTCCCCTAGCTCTACTTTGTTAGCCATAACCAGCTCGCCCTTTCCCCCAAATAGACCATGAGATCCTTGCTCCTTTTGTATCTTGGAGCACACTTCATCTAGGCTGGGGAGATTGTCTGCCCTAAGGAGGTGCTTAATGAGATCCTTGTAAGTTGGATTTAAGGTCAATAGCAGACCAAAGACCTTGTCTTGTTCGCGCCTCTCATTTAACACCAAAGGATCAATCGTGCTTGGCCTTAACATTTCTAGTTCAGCCCACAATGATCTGAATTTGCCAAAGTGCTTTGTAAACTCCAAATCTTCTTGGCTTAGATCATTGATAGCCTTCTTGACTTCATAGATTCTGCTCAAGTTTGAAGTATTCCCATACACGGTTTGAAGAGTATCCCATAATTCCTTTGCATTTTCACAGTAGGAGTAGGCTTCAAGGATGGATGCTTCAAGAGAGTTCTGGATGATTCCGAGCACCATTTGGTCCTCTTGGAACCACTTATCTTCATAATTACCGATGGCTTCTTCTCCATCTTTTCGATCTTGGCCTTTCAAGACATGGCTCCAAAGCCCACGACCACATAGGGCTGTTCTTATCATTCTTGACCACAGCAAATAGTTGACACCCTTCAAGATGACTGGAATAACAATTGGTTTAGAATTTTCCATGGTGTTTCAAGATTTATTCACCGGATAATTCTATTAACCAGAGGATTAAGAGATTTTCTCAAGAAAATATTAGAGAAGCTTCAAGAAATACACTTTTCCAGCCTTTTCACAACTCAAGAGTCAATGACTTTGAGGACTAAGTCTCAGAGTGAAAAAGGATTGACAAAGAGTATTCCCAGAATTTTAGAGTGAAAAAGAAAATTTTAGAGAACCTTCAAGAAATACACTTTTTCAACCTTTTCACAACTCAAGAGTCAATGACTTTGAGGACTAAGTCTCAGAGTGAAAAAGGATTGACAAAGAGTATTCCCAGAATTTTAAAGGAAGAGATTTGAAAATGGGATAACAAGAGCTTGATTTAGTTAAGAACCTTGCTCTGATACCATGTTGAATTTGCGGAATAAAAGATTAGAGAGTTTGAGAGTGCTTGAAAGAGAAACAATAGAATGAGAGATAAAGAGAAGTTTCCATTAGAATTGAGTGAGTGTTACAAAGGGTGTACAACATGTATATATAGAGGAGAGCCACGAAATTAGGAGGTGAAAAAGGGTTTCACAACATTCAATTTCCCTCCAATCTCTTATTTGAAATTCAAACACATCTCCTTCCTTTTCACACTTCCCGAGACACCCACTTGTGCACCCAAAGTTTTCACCCACTTGTATTCTCTCATTATTCAACACTCTTGCCATCAGAACACCAAGCATTCCTTGGGAAGATTGATCAACACTAAATTCCGAGCTCCTATGAAGAAGCAAAAGAACACAAAGAATGGTTAGCTGCGGTGGATGCTGAGATAGGAGCAATGGATAAGAATCATACTTGGGATGAAACAGAGCTTCCAAAGGGAAAGAATGCAGTAAGTTCCAAGTGGGTATTTACAATAAAATATCAATCTAATGGGGAGATTGAGCGGTACAAAGCCAGATTGGTAGCCAGAGGTTTCACCCAGACATATGGAGCTGATTATACTGATACTTTTGCGCCCGTGGCAAAGCTTCACACAGTTAGGGTTATCTTGTCCTTAGCCACAAATATATCATGGGATCTATGGCAAATGGACGTGAAGAACGCCTCTCTTCAAGGAGAATTGGAAGAAGAAGTGTACATGACTCCACCACCCGGATTAGAGCACACAATCAGCTCCGGAAAAGTCTTAAGGTTAAGAAAGGCAATTTATGGATTAAAGCAATCACCGAGGGCCTGGTATCATAAACTGAGCTTCACTCTTGTTGCTCGAGAATTTAGCCGGTCAGAAGCCGACCATACCTTGTTCACTCACCAGAACTCCCGTGGGCTTATTGTAGTATTGGTTTATGTGGATGACTTGATCATCTCAGGTAGTGATCAAGTTGGGGTTCAAGAAACCAAATCCTTCCTTAAGTCTGTTTTTGATATCAAGGACTTGGGAGAACTCAAGTATTTCCTAGGGATAGAGATATGCCGATCCACGGAAGGCCTATTTCTATCACAAAGGAAATATTCTCTTGATTTATTGCAGGAGACAGGAAAGCTAGGATCCAAACCAGCTAAGACTCCACTTGAAGATGGTGGAAAGAATTTTGAGATACATCAAAGGATCACCAGGCCAAGGAATCTGGATGGGGAAGAATGGCAACACTGAGATAGTTGGATATTGCGATGCAGACTATGTTGGAGACACTATGGATAGAAAGTCCACAACTGGCTATTGTACTTTCATTGGAGGCAATCTAGTGACCTGGAAGTCTAAGAAGCAGAAGGTTGTGTCATGCTCGAGTGCAGAGTCAGAATATAGAGCAATGAGGAAGCTGACAAATGAATTATTTTGGTTGAAAGCACTTCTCAAAGATCTCGGCATAGAAACTTCAAGTCCTATCACGATGCATTGTGACAATCAGGCAGCCATTCATATAGCAACGAATCCAATATTTCACGAGAGGACCAAGCACATTGAGATCGACTGCCACAAGGTTAGAGAGAAGATAATAGAAGGAGTGATACTTCCATGCTACACCAAGAGTGGAGACCAGCTGGCTGACATCTTCACCAAGGCTGCTAGCCTAAAAGTTTGCAACCACATCCATAGCAAACTTGGGTTAGTAGACCTTACTCATCCTTGATAATACTTGCCTGTTCCGGAAAGACCACACTCTTTTTCCCTTACCAAGGTTTTGTCCCACTGGGTTTTCCTTGGTAAGGTTTTTAATGAGGTGGTAGTCCCGGTTCCCAAACTTAGCGTTTATTCCAACACTCCGGCTAAGTTTGAGGGGGAGTATTAATCAAGCTTATCATCAAGGGAGCTTAGGGAATATGGTTGGATTTGGGTGTCCGTACAAGTCCGTACGGATCCGTACAAGTCCGTACAAGTCCGTACGGATCCGTACAAGGCCATACAAGACCGTACGACCTAAGGGAGCGTCCGGAACGTTTAAGGAAGTCTTGGAGAGTCTTGGAGAGTCTTCTAGAGTCTTCTAGAAGCTTGGCAATGTTCAGATCATGCACCAAGTCACTAGAGCGTCCAGGTGCATTGGAGCTTGTCCTTGGTCTTCCTTCTTATCCATTTGGTCAAGGAAGGGCTGGAACCAGGCTGGAACAGGCTGGCATGGTCAAGGGCGCTCCCAAGACTACTCTCCTATTGGCTGGTTCAAATTAAAGTTAAACCTAAGTTTCCTTGTAATTCTCCTATAAATATGCTATGTAATTCACAAAGATCAATAAGAAATTCTTCTCTAATGTTCTACTATGGTTTTCCTTCTAATTTATCTCAAAATCTCTCATTTATAATCTCTAAAATCTTACAGCTATATCCATGTCCTTTTGCACCCGAGTTTTGCACGATCCCCAAATCCTGAAAAATACTTAAACCCGAGTTTTGTGTAGATTTTAGAGGATATGAAGGTGATTTTAAGGGAAGAAGATTATAAGAGAAGAGTAATGAAGATGATGAATAGAAGTTTTTTAGAGAAGAACTTCAATATTTTCGTGTGTAGTGTTTCCTTACAATCCCATACACATATATGCACGCTTTACATGAATTATTGAGTGAAAAATATCTTACCAACACCTCTACACAAGTATAGGCGAGCCATGCTTCTCCCAACTGCTCCTACCTACTCCTCTTTGCAACTTGCTCCACTTGTGCTGAGTGAGAAAAAACTGGTCTGCTTCTAACCAATTCAGTTCCTTCTCCACTTCTTGTTTGGTCTCGTTTTAGTTGATCTTAGCTACTCATTGGTGCTTTATTTCATGTGCAAGCAAGACTTTATTCTTCTTCTCTTCCTTACGTGTTTTGCATGGTATACCTTCTCTTTTTACTCCTGAGCTTTCACCATATTCCAAACCACTTGCTATACATGCTAACTCTTTCCCTTTGATATTATCTCCTCTCCTTTCACATGCACAGACCTTCACATCCATATTCTCAACACTCCCCCTCAAGATAGGCTGGTAGGGGTCCTTTAAGCCGATCTTGCCATGGATGTATTCACAGATGCGTGAAGAAGTAGCCTTGGTAAATATATCCGCTATTTGTTCTCCACTCTTCACAAACTTGGGAACCACAACTCCCTCCTGAATCTTGTCTCGGATGAAATGACAATCCACCTCAATGTGTTTTGTCCTTTCATGAAACACCGGGTTTGAAGCTATGTGTATTGCTGCTTGGTTATCACAATACAATGTCATTGGTTTGTCTTCTTGAACTCCCAAGTCATGTAGAAGCGCCTTCAGCCATATCATTTCTTTTGTGGCTTCTCTCATTGCTCTATACACAGCTTCAGCACCAGATAGAGAGATTACCTTTTGTTTTTTGCTTCTCCAGGTGACAAGATTCCCACCGACGAATGTACAATAACCGGTTGTAGACTTTCTATCTTGTCTATCCCCAGCCCAATCCGCATCACAAAACGCTTCTACATCTGCTCTTCCATGACACTCTAGCCAAATACCTCTTCCTGGGTTCCCTTTTAGATATCTCAAGATCCTTTCAATCATTCTCCAATGGTGTGTTGTTGGCGCTTGCATGTGTTGACTTACTTTATTCACCGCAAAACAAATATCCGGCCTTGTTATGGTCAAATAGATTAGTGTACCAACTAACCTTTGGTACTGCTTGATGTCAGACCATATCTCCACGTTGCACTCTTCTTGATAACCTTCTTTAATAGGAGTCTTAGCCGGTTTACACCCAAGCTTCCCGATTTCTTTTAGTAAGTCGATCACATACTTCCTTTGCGATATAAACATTCCCTTTGTCTCTCTGCTCATCTCAATGCCTAGGAAGTATTTGAGTTCTCCTAGGTCTTTTATATCAAATGTACAGTTTAGATAATCCTTAGTCCGTTTCATCTCCTCACAATCACTTCCCGTAACAATAGTGTCATCCACGTAGATGAGCACCACAACTATCCCTTCTTTGCTCTTTTTGGTAAAGAGAGAGTGATCCGCTTCAGATTTTACAAACCCTTTCTCCAACAGGCACCGACTTAAACGTTGGTACCAAGCTCTCGGAGATTGCTTCAAGCCGTATATAGCCTTCTTTAATCTACACACTTGATCTGAACTTGCTCCATATACTTATGTATATCCTTTCGCCACTAGTCTAGCTTTATACCTCTCAATTTCACCGTTGCTCTTGTATTTGATAGTATACACCCATCTACATCCCACAAGTTTCTTCCCGCTGGGCAATTTTGTCAAGTCCCAAGTATTATTTCTCAACATAGATGCAATCTCTTCCCCCATGGCATCAACCCATAACTTGTCCATGCTTGCTTCCTCATAAGAATTAGGTACTTTTCTATCAATAGTGCTCAGAAATGCCTGATGATCAGCTGGAGTATTAGAAATCGAGTAGTATTCCTCAATAGGATATCTTATGGCTATCTTCTCTTCTTGTGCGTTGTTATGCTTAGGGGACAAGAAGGAGACGCTGTCGCCTGTAGGATCAGGATCTAAGCCTGCTGTACGCCCAGTATATCCCTCTCTTATCCCAAGCACAACCTCAGTTCCCATGTGATCTTGATGAGCCATAGCCATTCCATTGTAATACACTCTAGTATTTTTCCAATTTTCAGGTCCGTGTCTTATCCTTTGGCTTCTTCTTAACTGAGGAGCTTGCACTTCTTCCACTTCTTCAGATTCTATCTCCCCTTCACCTCTTGTACTCTCCTCTTCTTCTACCAGTTCTGGGTCTAATGGTACAGTATCTGGAACTATCGGAAGCTGCTCACTTTCTTCTACTTCTTCTTCACCCCTCTGCTCATTATCATCACTCTCCCGGCCATCTATGCTTTCCCAAATGCTTCTTAGAACTTGATCTCTATCTGCATTTGAGTTCACAATCTCATCTAATTCTTCCCATTTCTTTTTCACAAAGTAACCATACTCTTCCTCAAATTGCACCTCCCTTGACACATACATTCTATTAGTCTCTGGGTTCAGACATTTGTATCCCTTTTGAGTGCTTGAGTATCCCAGAAACACACACTTAATACTCTTCGGCTCTAACTTATTTCTTTGTGCTTCTGGAACAAGAACGTAACATCTACACCCAAAGACTCTCAAGTGACTGATACTCGGCTTCACACCATTCAAAAATTCAAATGGTGACTTGTAACTCAAGCTTTCAGTGGGTATGCGGTTTATTAAGTAAGCTGCCGCCATCACTGCATCTCCCCACAGATTCTTAGGAACTCCCCTATCAAACATCATGCTCCTAGCCACTTCTAACAAATGTCTATTCTTCCTCTCTGCTATCCCATTTTGTTGAGGTGTATAGGCGCAAGTTGTCTGATGTACTATCCCTTTCTCATTCACAAACTCCCTAAACCATATGCTCATGTATTCTCCGCCATTATCACTTCTTAGTATCTTAATCTTGGTATCATACTGATTGAGCACATAGTTATAGAAGTTCTGAAATGATTCAAGCACTTGATCCTTAGAGCGCATCAATGTTACCCATGTATACTTTGATTTTTGATCGATGAAGGAAACAAAGTACTTATATTGATCTCTTGAAGTACACAGAGCAGACCATACATCAGAGTGTATTAACTCAAAAGACTTCTTATACATAGTAGTAGACTCTGGAAACATTTTCCTACAATGCTTCCCCAAAATACATGCTTCACACGCCTTCTTGGGTAATGAATGGTTGGGCAAGACCATGCTGAGCACCTTGTGACTTGGGTGACCAAGGCGAGAATGCCATAATGGGCTTGATCCAACCGAACTGACCGCAAGCGGTTTCAACTCTTTATCCTTTTTATTCAATATGTACAAACTGTTAGATTTTAGAGATTATAAATGAGAGAATTTGAGATAAATTAGAAGGAAAACCATAGTAGAACATTAGAGAAGAATTTCTTATTGATCTTTGTGAATTACATAGCATATTTATAGGAGAATTACAAGGGAACCTAGGTTTAACTTTAATTTGAACCAGCCAATAGGAGAGTAGTCTTGGGAGCGCCCTTGACCATGCCAGCCTGTTCCAGCCTGGTTCCAGCCCCTTCCTTGACCAAATGGATAAGAAGGAAGACCAAGGACAAGCCCCAATGCACCTGGACGCTCTAGTGACTTGGTGCATGATCCGAACATTGCCCAGCTTCTAGAAGACTCTAGAAGACTCTCCAAGACTCTCCAAGACTTCCTTAAACGTTCCGGAGGCTCCCTTAGGTCGTACGGTCTTGTACGGCCTTGTACGGATCCGTACGGACTTGTACGGACTTGTACGGATCCGTACGGACTTGTACGAACACCCAAATCCAACCATCTTCCCTAAGCTCCCTTGATGATATGCTTGATTAATACTCTCCCTCAAACTTAGCCGGAGTGTCGGAATGAAGGCTAAGTTTGGGAACCAGGACTACCACCTCATTAAAAACCTTACCAAGGAAAAGCCAGTGGGACAAAACCTTGGGAAGGGAAAAAGAGTGTGGTCTTCCCGGAACAGGCAAGTATTATCAAGGATGAGTAAGGTCTACTAACCCAAGTTTGTTATGGATGTGGTTGCAAACTTTGAGGCTAGCAGCCTTGGTGAAGATGTCAGCCAGCTGGTCTTCACTCTTGGTGTAGCATGGAAGTATCACTCCTTCTATGATCTTCTCTCTAACCTTGTTGCAGTCGATCTCAATGTGCTTGGTCCTCTCGTGAAATACTGGATTCGTTGCTATATGAATGGCTGCCTGATTGTCACAATGCATCGTGATAGGACTTGAAGTTTCTATGCCGAGATCTTTGAGAAGTGCTTTCAACCAAACTAATTCATTTGTCAGCTTCCTCATTGCTCTATATTCTGACTCTGCATTCGAGCATGACACAACCTTCTGCTTCTTAGACTTCCAAGTCACTAGATTGCCTCCAATGAAAGTACAGTAGCCAGTTGTGGACTTTCTATCCATAGTGTCTCCAGCATAGTCTGCATCGCAATATCCAACTATCTCAGTGTTGCCATTCTTCCCCATCCAGATTCCTTGGCCTGGTGATCCTTTGATGTATCTCAAAATTCTTTCCACCATGTTCCAATGATGTGTAGATTTTAGAGGATATGAAGATGATTTTAAGGGAGGAAGATTAGAAGATAGGAGTGATGAAGATGATGAATAGAAGTTTATAATTTCGTGTGTAATGTTTCCTTACAATCCCATACACATATATGCACGATTTACATGAATTATTGAGTGAAAAATATCTCACCAACACCTCTACACAAGTATAGGCGAGCCATGCTTCTCCCAACTGCTCCCACCTACTCCTCTTTGCAACTTGCTCCACTTGTGCTGAGTGAGAAAAAACTGGTCTGCTTCTAACCAATTCAGTTCCTTCTCCACTTCTTGTTTGGTCTCATTTTAGTTGATCTTAGCTACTCATTGGTGCTTTATTTCATGTGCAATGCATGGTATACCTTCTCTTTTTACTCCTGAGCTTTCACCATATTCCAAACCACTTGCTATACATGCTAACTCTTTCCCTTTGATATTGTCCCCTCTCCTTTCACGTGCACAGACCTTCACATCCATATTCTCAACACTCCCCCTCAAGATAGGCTGGTAGGGGTCCATTAAGCCGATCTTGCCATGGATGTATTCACAGATGCGTGAAGAAGTAGCCTTTGTAAATATATCCGCCATTTGTTCTCCACTCTTCACAAACTTGGGAACCACAACTCCCTCCTGAATCTTGTCTCGGATGAAATGACAATCCACCTCAATGTGTTTTGTCCTTTCATGAAACACCGGGTTTGAAGCTATGTGTATTGCTGCTTGGTTATCACAATACAATGTCATTGGTTTGTCTTCTTGAACTCCCAAGTCATGTAGAAGCGCCTTCAGCCATATCATTTCTTTTGTGGCTTCTCTCATTGCTCTATACTCAGCTTCAGCACTAGATAGAGAGATTACCTTTTGTTTTTTGCTTCTCCAGGTGACAAGATTCCCACCTACGAATGTACAATAACCGGTTGTAGACTTTCTATCTTGTCTATCCCCAGCCCAATCCGCATCACAAAACGCTTCTACATCTGCTCTTCCATGACACTCTAGCCAAATACCTCTTCCTGGGTTTCCTTTTAGATATCTCAAGATCCTTTCAATCATTCCCCAATGGTGTGTTGTTGGCGCTTGCATGTGTTGACTTACTTTATTCACCGCAAAACAAATATCTGGCCTTGTTATGGTCAAATAGATTAGTTTACCAACTAACCTTTGGTACTGCTTGATGTCAGACCATATCTCCACGTTGCCCTCTTCTTGGTAACCTTCTTCAATAGGAGTCTTAGCCGGTTTACACCCAAGCTTCCCAGTTTCTTTTAGTAAGTCGATCACATACTTCCTTTGCGATATAAACATTCCCTTTTCCTCTCTGCTCATCTCAATTCCTAGGAAGTATTTGAGCTCTCCTAGGTCTTTTATATCAAACGTAGAGTTTAGATCCTCCTTAGTCCGTTTCATCTCCTCACAATCACTTCCCGTAACAATAATGTCATCCACGTAGATAAGCACCACAACTATCCCATTTTTGCTCCTTTTGGTAAAGAGAGAGTGATCCGCTTCAGATTTTACAAACCATTTCTCCAACAGGCACCGGCTTAACCGTTGGTACCAAGCTCTAGGAGATTGTTTCAAGCCGTATATAGCCTTCTTTAATCTACGCACTTGATCTGAACTTGCTCCATAACCTTGTGGAAGTTCCATAAACACTTCTTCTTCTTTGTAAGAAAGCATTTCTCACATCCATTTGCCACAAATTCCATGACAGATTAATGGCAATGGATAGTAGAACCCTCACCGAGTGCAACTTCGCTACTGGAGCAAAAGTTTCAGTATAATCTTCTCCATATACTTGTGTATATCCTTTTGCCACTAGTCTAGCTTTATACCTCTCAATTTCACCATTGCTCTTGTATTTGATAGTATACACCCATCTACATCCCACAAGTTTCTTCCCACTAGGCAATTTTGTCAAGTCCCAAGTATTATTTCTCAACATAGATGCAATCTCTTCCCTCATGGCATCAACCCATAACTTGTCCATGCTTGCTTCCTCATAAGAGTTAGGTACTTTTCTATCAATAGTGCTCAGAAATGCCTGATGATCAGCTGGAGTATTAGAAACCGAGTAGTATTCTTCAATAGGATATCTTATGGCTATCTTCTCTTCTTGTGCGGTGTTATGCTTAAGGGACAAGAAGGAGACGCTGTCGCCTATAGGATCAGGATCTAAGCCTGCCGTACGCCCAGTACATCCCTCTCTTGTCCCAAGCAACATCAGTTCCCATGTGATCTTGATAAGCCATAGCCATCCCATTGTAATACACTCTAGTATTTTTCCAATTTTCAGGTCCGTGTCTTATCCTTTGGCTTCTTCTTAATTGAGGAGCTTGCACTTCTTCCACTTCTTCAGATTCTATCTCCCCCTCAACTCTTGTACTCTCCTCTTCTTCTACCAGTTCTGAGTCTAATGGTAAAGTATCCAGAACTATCGGAAGCTGCTCACTTTCTTCTACTTCTTCTTCACCCCTCTGCTCATTATCATCACTCTCCCGGCCATCTATGCTTTCCCAAATACTTCTTAGAACTTGATCTCTATCTGCATTTGAGTCCATAATCTCATCTAAGTCTTCCCATTTCTTTTTTTCGAAGTAACCATACTCTTCCTCAAATTGCACCTCCCTTGACACATACATTCTATTAGTCTCCGGGTTAAGACATTTGTATCCTTTTTGAGTACTTGAGTATCCCACAAACACACACTTAATACTCTTTGGCTCTAACTTATTTCTTTGTGCCTCTAGAACAAGGACATAGCATCTACACCCAAAGACTCTCAAGTGACTGATACTCGGCTTCACACCATTCAAAACTTCAAATGGTGACTTGTAACTCAAGCTTTCAGTGGGTATGCGGTTGATTAAGTAAGCTGCCGCCATCACTGCATCTCCCCACAGATTCTTAGGAACTCCCCTATCAAACATCATGCTCCTAGCCACTTCTAACAAATGTCTATTCTTCCTCTCTGCTATCCCATTTTGTTGAGGTGTATAGGCGCAAGTTGTCTGATGTACTATCCCTTTCTCATTCACAAACTCCCTAAACTGTATGCTCATGTATTCTCCGCCATTATCACTTCTTAGTATCTTAATCTTGGTATCATACTGATTGAGCACATAGTTATAGAAGTTCTGAAATGATTCAAGCACTTGATCCTTAGAGCGCATCAATGTTACCCATGTATACTTTGATTTTTGATCGATGAAGGAAACAAAGTACTTATATTGATCTCTTGAAGTACACGGAGCAGACCATACATCAGAGTGTATTAACTCAAAAGACTTCTTATACATAGTAGTAGATTCTGGAAACACTTTCCTACAATGCTTCCCCAAAATACATGCTTCACACGCCTCCTTGGGTACTGAATGGTTGGGCAAGACCATGCTGAGCACCTTGTGACTTGGGTGACCAAGGCAAGAATGCCATAAAGGGCTTGATCCAACCAAACTGACCGCAAGCGCTTTCAACTCTTTATCCTTTTTATTCAATATGTACAGACCATCTTTCACACCCCCTGATCCGATCGCATCTTTGGTTTCATTATCCTGAAACTCAACACCATTAACTCCAAAAATAACTTTACAATTCAAGTCCTTAGTTGCCTTATGAACCGATAGCAAATTCGAAGTAAATTCTGGGATATATAGGGCTTTAGTTCTCTTCCCAAACACCTCTAAGTCCCCAACCCCCTCTATTGGAACTTCTTTCCCGTTTGCTATCCTAACACTACCCTTATGCGGTTCTACATTCTCCAGCAACTTAGCATCACAAATCATATTATGACTTGCTCCAGAATCTATTATCACGTTTCTCTTAGCCTTAGAGGTAAAGAAACCCTTACCAGATTCCGCTAGCTTTGAGATACTCTTGATGAGGCCCTCCAAATCGCTCTTCCTCACCAATTGGTCTCTTCCATGCTAGTTACACCCGCAAAGTTCCTAGAGCCTTGACTGCTTCACTGGCCATTTCCTCTTAGCCGGGCTGGTTTCAAGTGCGGGTAAAGTGTCCAGCACTTCTCCTTAGTGTGCCCTTTCATCCTACAATGGCTACACTCAACAGCTCTCCTTTCTCCATGCCCAAAACTTCTTTGCACCACATGCGCCATCTCACTAGCGGGTTTAAACAACACTCTAGCACCTTCCTCTTTCTGAACTTGTTGACACACTTCATTTAATGTTGGAAGCTTGTCAAATCGAAGGATATGCTGAATGAGTCCCTTGTAAGAGTCATCAAGTGTGAGTAAGAGACCAAACACTTGATCTTGCTCTCTCCTCTCATTCAACTCCTTTGGGTCGTTTGTTGTAGGACTAAGCATTTCCAGCTCTGCCCACAACCCTCTAAACTCCCCAAACAAGTCCTTGAACGCCTTCCCATTCTGCTGAAGGTCATTCAATGCCTTCTTCAGCTCAAAGATCCTTGAAATGTTTGAGATGTCTCCATAAACTCCCTTGAGCGTCTCCCACAGCTCCTTGGAGTTCTCACAGTATGAATAGGCCGCCAGAATAGATGGCTCAAGGGAGCTTTGAAGTGCAGCCAAGACTTGAGCATCTTCTTGCTCCCGCTTCCTCTCCATCATACTGCCCTCTTCAGCCCTTCCTTCTTCAGCATTTCCCACCAAGCTATCAACATACTCCCACAGCCCTCTTCCTCTTAGGACTGTCTTTGTGGTCCTTGACCACAAAATATAGTTATTCCCCTTGAGAATAACTGGTAGAACCATATTCTTGGAGCTTTCCATGACTTGAAATTTTTGGTGAATAGTACACACGAAACATAAAAAAAACAGAGTGATTTGAAATGTTTGAGAGATATGAATGAGTTTAAGATCTTGTTTAGGACCTTAAGTGCTCTGATACCATGTAGATTTTAGAGGATATGAAGATGATTTTAAGGGAGGAAGATTAGAAGATAGGAGTGATGAAGATGATGAATAGAAGTTTATAATTTCGTGTGTAATGTTTCCTTACAATCCCATACACATATATGCACGATTTACATGAATTATTGAGTGAAAAATATCTCACCAACACCTCTACACAAGTATAGGCGAGCCATGCTTCTCCCAACTGCTCCCACCTACTCCTCTTTGCAACTTGCTCCACTTGTGCTGAGTGAGAAAAAACTGGTCTGCTTCTAACCAATTCAGTTCCTTCTCCACTTCTTGTTTGGTCTCATTTTAGTTGATCTTAGCTACTCATTGGTGCTTTATTTCATGTGCAATGCATGGTATACCTTCTCTTTTTACTCCTGAGCTTTCACCATATTCCAACACACTTGCTATACATGCTAACTCTTTCCCTTTGATATTGTCTCCTCTCCTTTCACGTGCACAGACCTTCACATCCATATTCTCAACATGATGCATGGTTGGTTCTTTCATATGTTGGCTAACCTGATTCACAGCAAAACATAAGTCAGGCCGTGTAATAGTCAAGTAGATGAGCTTACCAACTAGGCGCCGATATTGTGCTGGGTCTTCAAATGGCTTGTCAAGCGGATCATCTTCTTTCTCCCCCTTTCTCTTGACCTTGTAGCCATCTTCAAGTGGAGTCTTAGCTGGTTTGGATCCTAGCTTTCCTGTCTCCTGCAATAAATCAAGAGAATATTTCCTTTGTGATAGAAATAGGCCTTCCGTTGATCGGCATATCTCTATCCCTAGGAAATACTTGAGTTCTCCCAAGTCCTTGATATCAAAAACAGACTTAAGGAAGGATTTGGTTTCTTGAACCCCAACTTGATCACTACCTGAGATGATCAAGTCATCCACATAAACCAATACCACAATAAGCCCACGGGAGTTCTGGTGAGTGAACAAGGTATGGTCGGCTTCTGACCGGCTAAATCCTCGAGCAACAAGAGTGAAGCTCAGTTTATGATACCAGGCCCTCGGTGATTGCTTTAATCCATAAATTGCCTTTCTTAACCTTAAGACTTTTCCGGGGCTGATTGTGTGCTTTAATCCGGGTGGTGGAGTCATGTTCACTTCTTCTTCCAATTCTCCTTGAAGAAAGGCGTTTTTCACGTCCATTTGCCATAGATCCCATGATAGATTTGTGGCTAAGGACAAGATAACCCTAACTGTGTGAAGCTTTGCCACGGGCGCAAAGGTATCGGTATAATCAGCTCCATATGTCTGGGTGAAACCTCTGGCTACCAATCTGGCTTTGTACCGCTCAATCTCCCCATTAGATTGATATTTGATTGTAAATACCCACTTGGAACTTACTGCCTTCTTTCCCTTTGGAAGCTCCGTTTCATCCCAAGTATGATTCTTATCCATTGCTCCTATCTCAGCATCCACCGCAGCTAACCATTCTTTGTGTTCTTTTGCTTCTTCATAGGAGCTCGGAATTTGGTGTTGATCAATCTTCCCAAGGAATGCTTGGTGTTCTGATGGCAAGAGGGCAAGAGAACAGACCGCTTGGAGAGGATGAGCCACGGCTTGGCTGTTGTAATAGACCCTTGTTTGTTTCCAATGATCTGGTCCATACTTTCAGCCTTGTGCTTCTTCTAAGCTGAGGAGCACTAATTTCTTCACTCTCATGGTCTTGACTAACCATTGGCTCCATTCCTCCAGTGACTTCTTCTTCATGATGAGCTTGTTCTTGATTACCATTATCTAAGTTGTTTGCTTCCTCTTCATTGTTATTTTCGGAATTTGGTCCTCCTTGCGGTTCCTGCTCCGGTTGCTCTTGATGAGAGTCCCTTGGAGCAGGATTTCCCAGATGATTGAGTATGAACTCTAAGCTGCCGGCTCTATCTGAAGGAGAGTGGGCTAGGTCTTTAACATTATCCCAATTCTGCTTCTTGTCAAAGTATCCTTGGTTTTCTATGAACTTCACGTCTCTTGAAACCAGGGTACACTTCCGGATGGGGTCATAACACTTATACCCCTTTTGAGTAGTAGAATAGCCTATGAATACACATCTTGTGCTTTTGGCTTCTAGTTTGTCCCTCTGAGTACCTGGGACAAATACAAAACACAAACATCCAAGAACCCGTAAGTGATTGATAAAGGGTTTATTGTGATTTAAAACTTCAAAGGGAGAGACGTCCTTTAGGACTCTTGTTGGAATTCGGTTGATCAGATAGCAGGCCGTCATGACTTCATCTCCCCAGAAGTTTCTTGGCAGGTTGGAATGGAACATCATGGCTCTAGCTACTTCCATGAGATGCCTATTCTTTCTTTCAGCTACACCATTTTGTTGAGGTGTGTATGGGCAGCTTGTTTGGTGGATTATTCCATGCTTAGCTAAGTGTTCTTTGAATTTGTGGCTTGTATATTCCCCTCCATTATCCGTTCGAAGTACCTTAACATTTGTTTTGAATTGATTAGTAATGTAGTTCTGAAAATTAATGAAAGCGTCAAATACTCTATCTTTAGATGGCATTAAGGTGATCCAAGTGTATTTCGACTTTTCATCAATAAATGTCACAAAGTACTTATTATTATCTCTTGATAAACATGGGGAAGTCCATACATCCGAGTGGACCAAATCAAAACATTTATATGGTAGAGGACTTAGGAAATACACTTTTACAATGTTTTCCTAAAATACAAGACTCACAAACCGAGTTATTAAACGAAATATTAGGCAATATTATTTCCAAGGCACGCGAGTGAGAATGTCCCAATCTAGCGTGCCATATTGCATTCGAACTACTAGCTAAGCATGAATTAAAACTTGATAAAGTAGGATTGTTTGAAGAATCTTCTAAGATGTATAAGTCTCCTTTTGTGTTTCCTTCTCCAAGAACCCTTCCGGTCTTAATATCCTGAAAATGGAAACTATTAGGCCCAAAGATAGCATAAGCATCAAGATCAGTAGTAGCTCTCTTAACCGATACAAGATTCAAAGTGAAAGATGGCATGTAGAAAGCTTGAGATTCTTTGTCAAATAGTCTTAAACTTCCTATCCCTTTAACCGGTATTTTATCACCATTAGCAATCACTACATTTCCACTAGCAGTTTTAATGTTACTAATCAAATTTGGATTACTAATCATGTGATGAGAAGCTCCGGAATCAATAACAAGAGAAGTGCTAGTTTTAGTAGGTTTAGTAGCAAAGTAGGTGATACCGGACTCCTTTAGTGCAGCAATGGATCGAATGAGTGCCTCTAGGTCTGACTTGCGCACCACGTCATTCGAGTATGCTACCATGGCCATCTCATCTCCTTGCTTTGAGTTTTTGGTTTGAGGTTGTTTGGTTGCGGTTGAGGAGCTTGGCGCTTCTTGTGCTTGATGAGCTTGAAACTTCCTTGGTTTGAACTCCCTTGGTTGCCAATCTTTGGGCTTGAGATGTGGATGAAGGATCCAGCAATCCTCCCTTGTATGACCATCTTTCTTGCAATGATCGCATGTTTTCCTATTCTTGCCTTTGTAGCCATGACTTGGTTGGTAATTGCCTTTATTAGCCGTTGGGAGTTCTTGTTTTCTACTAAAGAGACCAAAGGACCCTTGTTCCTTTTGAATTTGTGCACAAACTACATCGAGGCTAGGGAGCTTCTCCGATCTCAAGATGTGTTTTATGAGGTCATTAAATGTCGGATTGAGTGTGAGAAGTAAACCAAAGACCTTATCTTGTTCTCTCCTTTCTTCAATGATTGAAAAATCCTTAGTGCTTGGACGTAACATCTCTAATTCAGCCCAAAGAGATCTAAATTTCCCAAAGTGTTGAGTAAATTCTAGATCCTCTTGGTTGAGATTGTTGATTGCCCTTTTCACTTCAAAGACCCGGGTCAAGTTGGAGACGTTCCCGTAAACATTCTTTAATGTATCCCAAAGCTCCTTTGCCGTGTCACAATAGGAGTATGCCTCTAGGATTGATGTGTCTAGTGAGTTTTGAAGGAGACCCAACACCGTTTGGTCCTCTTGAAACCATTTGATTTCCTCCTCGGTCTTGGTCTCATTTTCTTCATCTTGTGTGTCTTCTTTTGGGTTTTGTGTGATCTCAATGTGTCTCCACAAACCTCTTCCACACAAAGCAGTCTTTGTTGTTCTTGCCCACAGCAAGTAATTGATCCCTTTGAGTGTAACCGGAATAATCATGGTTTTTAGATTTTCCATGATCTTCTTGGTGTTTAATCACAAAGCTAGCAACTTTCTCAACTCAGCACCAATGGATTTGAGGAATTTCTCTCAGAGAGAAATGAAGCTAGCAACATGAAAGGAAGAAAAAGAAGTGAAAATCACAAAGCTAGCAACTTTCTCAACTCAGCACCAATGGATTTGAGGAATTTCTCTCAGAGAGAAATGAAGCTAGCAGCGTGAGAAAGGAGAAAATAAAGAATAAAAGCTTGGAGAATGACTAGAAATGACAAGAACTGATGGAGAACTGATGGAGAAATGATGGAGAAATGATGGAGAATGATGGAGAAATGATGGAGAATAATGGAGAATAATTAAGAATAAAGCGGAATAGATAGGAGCAAGATCAATGCTCTGATACCATGTTAGATTTTAGAGATTATAAATGAGAGAATTTGAGATAAATTAGAAGGAAAACCATAGTAGAACATTAGAGAAGAATTTCTTATTGATCTTTGTGAATTACATAGCATATTTATAGGAGAATTACAAGGGAACCTAGGTTTAACTTTAATTTGAACCAGCCAATAGGAGAGTAGTCTTGGGAGCGCCCTTGACCATGGCAGCCTGTTCCAGCCTGGTTCCAGCCCCTTCCTTGACCAAATGGATAAGAAGGAAGACCAAGGACAAGCCTCAATGCACCTGGACGCTCTAGTGACTTGGTGCATGATCCGAACATTGCCCAGCTTCTAGAAGACTCTAGAAGACTCTCCAAGACTCTCCAAGACTTCCTTAAACGTTCCGGAGGCTCCCTTAGGTCGTACGGTCTTGTACGGCCTTGTACGGATCTGTACGGACTTGTACGGATCCGTACGGACTTGTACGGACACCCAAATCCAACCATCTTCCCTAAGCTCCCTTGATGATATGCTTGATTAATACAAACCATCTTTCACACCCCCTGATCTGATCGCATCTTTGGTTTCATTATCCTGAAACTCAACACCATTAACTCCAAAAACAACTTTACAATTCATGTCCTTAGTTGCCTTATGAACTGATAGCAAATTCGAAGTAAATTCTGGGATATATAAGGCTTTAGTTCTCTTCCCAAACACTTCTAAGTCCCCAACACCCTCTATTGGAACTTCTTTCCCGTTTGCTATCCTAACACTACCCTTATGAGGTTCTACATTCTCCAGCAACTTAGCATCACAAATCATATTATGACTTGCTCCTGAATCTATTATCACATTTCTCTTAGCCTTAGAGGTAAAGAAACCTTTACCAGATTCTGCTAGCTTTAAGATACTCTTGATGAGGCCCTCCAAATCGCTCTTCCTCACCAATTGGTCTCCTTCCATGATAGTTACACCTGCAAAGTTTCTAGCACCTTGACTGCTTCCCTGGAAATTTCCTCTTAGCCGGGCTGGTTTCAAGTGCGGGTAAAGTGTCCAACACTTCTCCTTAGTGTGCCCTCTCATTCTACAATGGCTACACTCAACCGCTCTCCTTTCTCCATGCCCAAAACTTCTTTGCGCCATATGCGCCATTTCACTAGCGGGTTTAAACAACCCTCTAGCACCTTCCTCCTTCTGAACTTGTTGACACACTTCATTTAATGTTGGAAGCTTGTCAAATCGAAGGATATGCTGAATGAGTCCCTTGTAAGAGTCATCAAGTGTGAGTAAGAGACCAAACACTTGATCTTGCTCTCTCCTCTCATTCAACTCCTTTGGGTCGTTAGTTGTAGGTCTAAGCATTTCTAGCTCTGCCCATAACCCTCTAAACTCCCCAAACAAGTCCTTGAACGCCTTCCCATTCTGCTGAAGGTCATTCAATGCCTTCTTCACCTCAAAGATCCTTGAAATGTTTGAGATGTCTCCATAAACTCCCTTGAGCGTCTCCCACAGCTCCTTGGAGTTCTCACAGTATGAATAGGCCACCAGAATAGATGGCTCAAGGGAGCTTTGAAGTGCAGCCAAGACTTGAGCATCTTCTTGCTCCCGCTTCCTCTCTGTCATACCGCCATCTTCAGCCCTTCCTTCTTCAGCGTTTCCCACCAAGCTATCAACATACTCCCACAACCCTCTTGCTCTGAGGACTGTCTTTGTGGTTTTGGACCACAAAATATAGTTATTCCCCTTGAGAATAACTGGTAGAACCATTTCCTTGGAGCTTTCCATGACTTAAAATTTTTGGTGAATAGTACACACGAGAAAGAAAATAAACAGAGTGATTTGAAGTGTTTGAGGGATATGAACGAGTTTAAGATCTTGTTTCGGACCTTAACTGCTCTGATACCATGTAGATTTTAGAGGATATGAAGGTGATTTTAAGGGAAGAAGATTAGAAGAGAAGAGTAATGAAGATGATGAATAGAAGTTTTTTAGAGAAGAACTTCAATATTTTTGTGTGTAATGTTTCCTTACAATCCCATACACATATATGCACGTTTTACATGAATTATTGAGTGAAAAATATCTCACCAACACCTCTACACAAGTATGGGCGAGCCATGCTTCTCCCAACTGCTCCTACCTACTCCTCTTTGCAACTTGCTCCACTTGTGCTGAGTGAGAAAAAACTGGTCTGCTTCTAACCAATTCAGTTCCTTCTCCACTTCTTGTTTGGTCTCGTTTTAGTTGATCTTAGCTACTCATTGGTGCTTTATTTCATGTGCAAGCAAGACTTTATTCTTCTTCTCTTCCTTACTTGTTTTGCATGGTATACCTTCTCTTTTTACTCCTGAGCTTTCACCATATTCCAACACACTTGGTATACATGCTAACTATTTCCCTTTGATATTGTCTCCTCTCCTTTCACGTGCACAGACCTTCACATCCATATTCTCAACATTTTGCACATTCTTGTTTCTTCATTTTCGGATGTTTGGAGACATTTTGGGTAATCCCGGATTTGGCACAGTCCGTACAAAATCCCTACAAGTCCGTATGGTCTGGTTGGTTTGGTCTTCCGTGCAATGGCTGGTCTTCTTGATCAATACTCCCCCTCAAACGTAGCCATAGTGAACTTGAGAATGGAGGGTAAGTCTGGAATGACCCGTGAGTGCCACCTCATTAAAAACCTTATAAGGAAAACCTTTTGGGACAAAACCTTATAAGGGAAAAAGAGTATGGCCTTCACGGATCTAAGGGACCTTTGTCCAAGGGCATGAAAAGGTCTTGTAACTTTTGTGAAGAATTTCGCCACTTAATCTTCACTGGTTGTAGTCTTGCAAGGATTTGTTGATTTCATTCTTTGGTAATCACTTCGGTCTTCCACTTGGTTTTCATTCTTGCAAGAGCTAAGACTTTCGGGTCATCCTTTTTGGTTCACCATTTGTGGATTCCAAATCTTGATCAATGCTTCGAATGCTCCCCCTCATGATCGGCTTGAGAATAAGGAAATACGATCTTTTGGGTTTGAAGTCCTTTATGCACATTGCTTCTTGCAAGAAAAATTGACAAACATAGTGTATCAATATACTCCAATGTTGATGATAGAAATGATCACACTTTGAATTTCAATGGAAGGAGAGGATAGAAACAACCTAATCCTTTTGGATGCTGGTTTCTTCCTCTTTGTTTTTTTCACCAAGTGAGGTCTTGATGGTTTTGCTCCAAGTTTTTTTTTTCTTGTGCACCATTCGACTTTTTTCTTGGCTCTTTATTGATTTGTTGGATTGAGGCGCACCACTTGTATATTCTCTGATTTTATCTCCTTATTCTCCTCACTTCCGAAAGATAAACCAGCCTTAAGGTGAGTATGATCCATACAACTTAGTTTTCTTCATGGTGATGGAATTTCCTTAGCTTCATTTCCAACTCGCTTGCCTCCTTGCTTTGTCTCAATCGTTGCCCTTGTCTTTGCAAGTGACCCGGTTTTGATCTCTAGTCAAGTGGGCCGTCTTTTTAGTGGGACAATTTGTCTCCTATGATGCGGTCCCTCAATCAACTCGTCCACGAGTAAGCACGAACCTACAACTTGCTTCCAACGGTGTGTTCCCTCTATCAACTTGCTTTCAATGGTGTGGTCCCTCTATCAACTCGTCCATGAGTGAGCACGCACCTTCAACATCTTCTATTGCGGTGCGGTCTAGTCTCAACTTGGCTTGGTATGCTTCAAGATTCTTATCTCTTTGGAGTTTGATGTTCCTCCTTTCCTCATTTCTTGATTGTTTTGGCACTTTGTGTGCCTTTATACTTTGTGTGTCTTGCAAGTTGCCATTGATCATCCTTGCCTTCTTTGACATCATTTTTCTTTTCCCTCTTCTTTTCTTCTTCTTTGGCATCCTTCGCCTTCTTTTCGGTTCTTTCTCCCCCTCAAGCTTGGTTGGAGGGACTCCGAAAGGCAAGCTTGAAGAACATAAAATAGGAACACTTCAAACCGGTGCCAAATGAACACTAACTCCCACAGCTTCCTTGTGTCACTAATCATACTTCTTTACTTCATTTAATCTTGTTTTTACCTCTTCATCATCTAATACTTCTCCGTTAGAATATTCACGCTTTCCTCCTCTAAACCTTCATCATGAGATTTAATATTTTAAAGTACTCAACATGAGGGATAAGTAAGTTTAGATGAAAGATAGATTGGAAATAAGAGAAACTAAAGAAACAAGATTAAACAATAATTGGTACACTAAGTATATTGGAAAAGATGAGTGTTTAGGGAGTAGTCCTTTATGTTAAACCGGTTAGGATAGTGACTCGTAGTTGAATCATTGTTTTGATAGGTCGATCTTCTTGAGATTCGACCTCTTCTTCCACCACTCACATTCTTCCATTCCTAAGACAAAAAAGGTTAGTGGTTGGAATTTTTCTCTTCATGGCTCTTCACCACAAAGGACTTTTACTCTCATTTGAGAGATCGGATTCTAGCAATAGTCTTTTGGAATTATCCACTTGTTTTAACAAGAATGAAAAACTTCAAACCAAAGCCTATCCTTTTGAGAAAACAAAACCGGATGAATCAATGTCATTAATTTTTTTTCATTCATAAGAAAGAAAACTGACTAAGATTCATCCCTTTTATTTTTGAAAATTTACCAAGGACTTAGTAATTACTAGAGGTCCAAGGTTTTTGAAAACTTGGATTTAAAGAACTTGGATTCATCATGCCTTCTCGATTTAACTTCTATGAGTAAATCGACCATGGTTCACTTCTTTAATCCCAAAAGAGTTCGGATTCATTATGCCTTCTCGATTTTGACCGGTTGGATAAGGTTGCATTGGGACACTCCTTTGGCTAGATTCATTGCCAGCTATATCCATCTCCTTTTGCACCCGAGTTTTGCACGATCCCCAAATCCTGAAAATACTTTATCCTGAGTTTTGCACATTCTTGTTTCTTCATTTTAGGATGTTTGGAGACATTTTGGGGAATCGCGGATTTTGCACGATACGTACAAAATCCGTAAAATCCGTACAAGTCTGTACGGTCTGGTTAGTTTGGTCTTCCTTGCAATGGCTGGTCTTCTTGATCAATATGATCCATATCCGGTAAATGAATTGTAGAATAATAGGCTTCAATATACCTTATGGTTGTAACGACTAGATTTTCTTCTTGTGAGTTGTGATGCTTAGTAGATAAGGGAGAGATGCTGTCGCCTATAGGATCAGGGCCAAAGTCTGCCATACGCCCAGAACATCCCATACTCACACTAAAAAATGCCTCAGTCCTTGTGTTGTCTTGTTGAACCATAGATAGACCATTGAAGTAAACCCTTGTATTTTTTCCAATTTTCCGGATCAAATTTTCTCCTCTGACTCCTTCTTAAGATAGGTTCTGGGGCTTGGGTTTCTTCACCCTCCTCATGCATCAGACCTTCCTCAGGGTCTATGTTCAAGCCTTCTCCTTCTGGTTGATTGTTAGTACCACTTGATTCTCAGAGAGCTGAATCACTTTCCTCGAAGATTTGAGACTCGTTTCTTCCTTCTTTTACTTCATCTTCCCTCCTATTAGAAGAAGTTTCCAAGTCATATGTGCCTCTTCTCTGCCCATCTTCACTCACTAAAATGCTCCTTAGTACTTGTGCCCTATCCAGACTTGAACTAACAATCTCCTCAACGTCTTTCCAACTCTCACTTTGAAAATATCCATTCTCTTCTTCAAATTGGACTTCTCTTGACATATGAATCCTATTAGTTTTTGGATTATAACACTTCTACCTTTTTTGGGTACTTGAGTATCCCACAAAGACACATCTCATACGTTTAGGCTTCAGCTTGCTTCTTTTTGACTCGAGGATAAGCACATAACACTTACTTCAAAATACTCGGAGAGGATTGATGTTAGGCTTTACTCCATTAAACACCTCATATGGAGACTTGTTGTTTAGGTTTGATGTTGGTAACCGGTTAATGACATAACAAGCTGTCATTATTGTTAGATTTTAGAGATTATAAATGAGAGCTTTTGAGATAAACTAGAAGAAACACCATAGTAGAATATTAGAAAAGAATTTCTTATTGATCTTTGTGAAATACATAGCATATTTATAGGAGAATTACAAGGGAACCTAGGTTTAAATTTAATTTGAACCAGCCAATAGGAGTGTAGTCTTTGGGCGTCCTTGACCATGCCAGCCTGTTTCCAGCCCCTTCCTTGACCAAATGGATAAGAAGGAAGACCAAGGACAAGGTGCCAATGCACCTGGACACTCAAGTGGCTTGGTGCATGGTCCAAACGTTTCCAAGCTTCTAGAAGACTCTCGAAGGCTTCCTCAAATGTTCTGGAGGCTCGCTAAGGTTGTACGGTCTTGTACGGCCTTGTACGGATCCGTACGGACTTGTACGGACTTGTACGGATCCGTACGGACTTGTACGGACACCCAAATCCAACCATCTTCCCTAAGCTCCCTTGATGATAAGCTTGATTAATACTCCCCCTCAAACTTAGCCGGAGTGTTGGAATGAAGGCTAAGTTTGGGAACCGGGACTACCACCTCATTAAAAACCTTACCAAGGAAAACCCAGTGGGATAAAACCTTGGTAAGGGAAAAAGAGTGTGGTCTTCCCGGAACAGGCAAGTATTATCAAGGATGAGTAAGGTCTACTAACCCAAGTTTGCTGTGGATGTGGTTGCAAACTTTGAGGCTAGCAGCCTTGGTGAAGATGTCAGCCAACTGGTCTTCACTCTTGGTGTAACATGGAAGTATCACTCCTTCTATGATCTTCTCTCTAACTTTGTGGCAGTCAATCTCAATGTGCTTGGTCCTCTCGTGAAATACTGGATTGGTTGCTATATGAATGGCTGCCTGATTATCACAATGCATTGTGATGGGACTTGAAGTTTCTATGCCAAGATCCTTGAGAAGAGCCTTCAACCAAACTAATTCATTTGTCAGCTTCCTCATTGCTCTATATTATGACTCCGCACTTGAGCATGACACAACCTTCTGCTTCTTAGACTTCCAAGTTACTAGATTGCCTCCAATGAAAGTACAGTAGCCAGTTGTAGACTTCCTATCCATAGTGTCTCCCGCATAGTCCGCATCGCAGTATCTAACTATCTCAGTGTTGCCATTCTTCCCCATCCAAATTCCTTGGCCAGGTGAACCTTTGATGTATCTCAATATTCTTTCCACCATGTTCCAATGATGCACGGTTGGTTTATTCATATGTTGGCTAACCTGATTCACAGCAAAACATAAGTCAGGCCGTGTAATAGTCAAATAGATGAGCTTACCAACTAGGCGCCGATATTGTGCTGGGTCTTCAAATGGCTTGTCAAGCGGATCATCTTCTTTCTCCCCCTTTCTCTTGACCTTGTAGCCATCTTCAAGTGGGGTCTTAGCTGGTTTGGATCCTAGCTTTCTTGTCTCCTGCAATAAATCAAGAGAATATTTCCTTTGTGATAGAAATAGGCCTTCCGAGGATCGGCATATCTCTATCCCTAGGAAATACTTAAGCTCTCCCAAGTTCTTGATATCAAAAACAGACTTAAGGAAGGATTTGGTTTCTTGAATCCCAACTTGATCACTACCTGAGATGATCAAGTCATCCACATAAACCAATACCACAATAAGCCCACGGGAGCTCTGGTGAGTGAACAAGGTATGGTCGGCTTCTGACCGGCTAAATCCTCGAGCAACAAGAGTGAAGCTCAGTTTATGATACCAGGCCCTTGGTGATTGCTTTAGACCATAAATTGTCTTTCTTAACCTTAGGACTTTTCCGGGGCTGATTGAGTGTTCTAATCCAGGTGGTGGAGTCATGTACACTTCTTCTTCCAATTCTCCTTGAAGAAAGGCGTTCTTCACGTCCATTTGCCATAGATCCCATGATAGATTTGTGGCTAAGGACAAGATGATCCTAACTGTGTGAAGCTTTGCCAGTGGCGCAAAAGTATCGGTATAATCAGCTCCATATGTCTGGGTGAAACCTCTGGCTACCAATCTGGCTTTGTACCGCTCAATCTCCCCATTAGATTGATATTTGATTGTAAATACCAACTTGGAACTTACTGCCTTCTTTCCCTTTGGAAGCTCAATTTCATCCCAAGTATGATTCTTATCCATTGCCCCTATCTCAGCATCCACAGCAGCTAACCATTCTTTGTGTTCTTTTGCTTCTTCATAGGAGCTCGAAATTTGGTGTTGATCAATCTTTCCAAGGAATACTTTGTGTTCTGATGGCAAGAAGGCAAGAGAACAAACCGCTTGGAGAGGATGAGCCACGGCTTGGCTGTTGTAATAGACCCTTGTTTGTTTCCAATGATCTGGTCCATACTTCAGCCTTGTACTTCTTCTAAGCTGAGGAGCACTAATTTCTTCACTCTCATGGTCTTGACTAACCATTGGCTTCATTCCTCCAGTGGATTCTTCTTCATGATGAGCTTGGTCTTGATTACCATTATCCAAGTTGTTTGCTTCTTCTTCACTGTTATTTACAGAATTTGGTCCTTCTTGTGGCTGATGATCTGGTTGCTCTTGATGAGAGTCTCTTGGAGCCGGATTTCCCAAATGATTGAGTAAGAACTCTAAGCTGGCGGTTCTATCTGGAGGAGAACGGGCTAGGTCTTTAACGCTATCCCAATTTTGTTTCTTGTCAAAGTACCCTTGGTTTTCTATGAACTTCACGTCTCTTGAAACCAGGGTACACTTCCGGATGGGGTCATAGCACTTATACCCCTTTTGAGTGGTAGAATAGCCTATGAATACACATCTTGTGCTTTTGGCTTCTAGTTTGGATGGGGAAGAATGATGGAGAATGATGGAGAATAACCAAGAATAAAGCAGAATAGATAGGAGCAAGATCAATGCTCTAATACCATGTTAGATTTTAGAGATTATAAATGAGAGCTTTTGAGATAAACTAGAAGAAACACCATAGTAGAATATTAGAAAAGAATTTCTTATTGATCTTTGTGAAATACATAGCATATTTATAGGAGAATTACAGGGGAACCTAGGTTTAACTTTAATTTGAACCAGCCAATAGGAGTGTAGTCTTTGGGCGTCCTTGACCATGCCAGCCTGTTTCCAGCCCCTTCCTTGACCAAATGGATAAGAAGGAAGACCAAGGACAAGGTGCCAATGCACTTGGACACTCAAGTGGCTTGGTGCATGGTCCAAACGTTTCCAAGCTTCTAGAAGACTCTCGAAGGCTTCCTTAAATGTTCCGGAGGCTCGCTAAGGTTGTACGGTCTTGTACGGCCTTGTACGGATCCGTACGGACTTGTACGGACTTGTACGGATCTGTACGGACTTGTACGGATCCGTACGGACTTGTACGGACACCCAAATCCAACCATCTTCCCTAAGCTCCCTTGATGATAAGCTTGATTAATAATTATGGTATCTCCTCAAAAGCTTTTTGGAACTTTCCAATCAAACAACATGCTTCTAGCTACCTCCAACAAATGCCTATTCTTCCATTCCGATACTCCGTTTTGCTGTGGTTTGGTGCACTATTTCCTTTTCTTGCACAAAATTCTTGATTTGATTACCCAGCTATTCTCCCCCATTATCACTTCTAAGAATTTTGATCTTGGTTCCAAATTTTATTTCGACATACTTGTAGAAAAGGATTCAAATACTTGGCTCTTGGAACTCATGAGTGTCACCCACGTATACTTGGACTTTTCATCAATAAAGGAGACAAAATACTTATATTGATCTTTGGAGATACGTGAAGTTGTCCATACATCTGAGTGAATCAGCTCAAAACATTTAGCATACTTAGTTGTGGAATACGGGAAACTACTTCTACATTGTTTGCCTAACACAGAAGCTTCACATCCTTTATTGTCTTCGGTGATATTGGGCAAGATCATGCTGAGCACCTTGTTGCTTGGGTGACCTAGTCATGAGTGCCATAAAGATCTTGAACCAACTTCACTTAGGCCACAAGACTTCACTACATCTTGCTCCTCTTTATTCAAAACATACAGCCCACCTTTAACTCCTCCTTCTCCAATCACTTCCTTAGTATTATTGTCCTGAAACTGAACTTCATTAGATCCAAAAATAACTTTACAATTCAGGTCTTGAGTAACCTTGTGAACCGACAACAGATTGGTGGTGAATTCGGGAACAAACAAAGGCTTAGTGTTTTTTCTAAATAATTCCAAATCACCAATTCCTTCTATGGGGACTTCTTTACCATTAGCTATCCTAACTGTTCCACCATGAGGTTTTATATCCGCTAACAAACCTCCATCTCTAATCATGTGGTGACTTACACCTGAGTCTACAATAACCTTTCTATCAAGTTTAGAAGCTATGTAGCTCTTACCAGAATCAGCTAGCTTGAAGATGCTTTTGATGAGGGCTTCCAGGTCCGATTTCCTCACTAAGCTATCATCTCCTACACTTGTACTTCCAGGTGTTGAGTAGCCTTGTGAACCGACAACAGATTGGTGGTGAATTTGGGAACAAACAAAGCCTTAGTGTTTTTTTTTCTAAATAATTCCAAATCACTAATTCCTTCTATGGGGACTTCTTTACCATTAGCTATCCTAATGTTCCACCATGAGGTTTTATATTCGCTAACAAACCTCCATCTCTAATCATGTGGTGACTTGCACCTGAGTCTACAATATCCTTTCTACCAAGTTTAAAAGCAATGTATCTCTTACCAGTATCAGCTAGCTTGGAGATGCTTTTGATGAGGGCTTCCAGGTCTGATTTTCTCACTAAGCCATCATCTCCTACACTTTCACTTCCAGCATAAATCCTTGTTCCCTGACCAATTCTTTTGTTATTTCCTCTCAGCCTTGTCGGCTTCAAATGTGGGTGAAGGGTCCAGCACTTTTCCTTTTGTTTGCCCTCTCATCTTACAATGCTCACATTCCAAGTTCCTCCTTTCACCATAGTTTTGGTTTCTTTTCTCCACATGCGTTATTGTTGAATTTGCGGAATAGAATATTAGAGAGTTTGAGAGTGCTTGAAAAAGAAACAATAGAATGAGAGATAAAGAGAAGTTTCCATTAGAATTGAGTAAGTGTTACAAAGGGTGTACAACATGTATATATAGAGGAGAGCCACGAAATTAGGAGGTGAAGAAGGGTTTCACAACATTCAATTTCCCTCCACTCTCTTATTTGAAATTCAAACACATCTCCTTCCTTTTCACACTTCCCGAGACACCCACTTGTGCACCCAAAGTCTTCACCCTTCTAGAAGACTTCTTAATGGGCTTGCATATGTTGAATAAGGCCTCTTCTCTTCTTTGGGTCTTAAGCTAATGTATTCTCTCATCATTCAACACTCTCCCTCAAGCTTAACCGTAGAGAAACCAAAGGTTAAGCTTGGAACCATGATGACCCACCTCATTAAAAACCTTAGTATGGAAAACCTCATCGGACAAAACCATACTAAGGGAAAAAGAGTGTGGACTCCATGGCTAAGGAAATCACGGCCGAGACATATCTATGAGTCCAAGCTTTGAATGGATGAACTCACACATTTTTAAACTCGCTGCCTTGGTAAAAATGTCTGCCAATTGTTCTGAACTCCTTGTAAAGCATGGAAGAATGACCCTTTTCTCCACCATCTCTCGCACCTTGTGACAATCCACTTCCATATGCTTTGTCCTCTTATGGAACACTGAGTTGGACGCAATGTGAATAGCAGCTTGGTTGTCACAATGCATTGTGATTGGATTTGCCGATTCAATGCCCAAATCCTTGAGAAGAGCTTTCAGCCATGTTAGCTCATTTGTGAGCTTCCTCATTGCTCTATACTCAGCTTCAGCACTTGAACATGACACAACCTTTTGTTTCTTGCTCTTCCAAGTGACCAGGTTACTTCCAATGAATATGCAATACCCAGTGGTGGATCTTCTATCCGTTTTGTCTCCAGCCCAGTCAGCATCACAATAACCCACAATTTATGTGCTTTGTTGCAACCCATCCAAATGCCTTGACCTGGAGCTCCTTTGAGATATTTGAGGATCCGATCCACCATGTTCCAATGATGCACTTTTGGAGCTTGCATATGTTGGCTCACCTGGTTCACAGCAAAACACAAATCAGGACGAGTTATGGTAAGATAAATCAACTTACCAACCATTCTCCGATATTGCTTAACATCTTCAAAAGGTTTATCTTCAACCTCCCCCTCTCGTATTATTAATCAAACTTATCATCAAGGGAGCTTAGGGAAGATGGTTGGATTTGGGTGACCGTACAAGTCCGTACGGATCCGTACAAGTCCGTACAAGTCTGTACGGATCCGTACAAGTCCGTACGACCATAAGGAGCCTCCGGAACATTTGAGGAAGCCTTCGAGAGTCTTCTAGAAGCTTGGAAACGTTTGGATCATGCACCAAGCCACTTGACTGTCCAGGTGCATTGGCACCTTGTCCTTGGTCTTCCTTCTTATCCATTTGGTCAAGGAAGGGGCTGGAAACAGGCTGGCATTGTCAAGGACGCCCAAAGACTATACTCCTATTGGCTGGTTCAAATTAAAGTTAAACCTAGGTTCCCTTGTAATTCTCCTATAAATATGCTATGTATTTCACAAAGATCAATAAGAAAATCTTCTCTAATATTCTACTATGGTGTTTCTTCTAGTTTATCTCAAAATCTCTCATTTATAATCTCTAAAATCTAACATGGTATCAGAGCATTGATCTTGCTCCTATCTATTCCGCTTTATTCTTGGTTATTCTCCATCATTCTCCATCATTCTCCATCATTTCTCCATCATTTCTCCATCAGTTCTTGTCATTTCTACTCATTCTCCACGTTTTTCTTCTTTATTTTCTCCTTTCTCACACTACTAGCTTCATTTCTCTCTGAGAGAAATTCCTCAAATCCATTGGTGCTGAGTTGAGAAAGTTGCTAGCTTTGTGATTTTCACTTCATTTTTCTCCCTTTCACATTGCTAGCCTCATTTCTCTCTGAGAGAAATTCTTCAAATCCATTGGTGCTGAGTTGAGAAAGTTGCTAGCTTTGTGATTAAATACCAAGAAAATCATGGAAAATCTAAAAACCATGATCATTCCGGTTACCCTCAAAGGGAATAATTACTTGCTGTGGGCAAGAACAACTAAGACTGCTTTGTATGGAAGAGGTTTGTGGAGACACATTGAGATCACACAAAACCTTAAAGAAGACACACAAGATGAAGAAAATGAGACCAAGACCGAGGAGGAAATCAAATGGTTTCAAGAAGACCAAACAGTTTTGGGTCTCCTTCAAAACTCACTAGACCCATCAATCCTAGAGGCATACTCCTATTGTGACACCGCAAAGGAGCTTTGGGATACACTAAAGAATGTCTACGGGAACATATCCAACTTGACCCGCGTCTTCGAAGTAAAAAGGGCAATCAACAATCTCAATCAAGAGGATCTATAATTTACTCAACACTTTGGGAAATTTAGATCTCTTTGGGCTGAATTAGAGATGTTACGTCCAAGCACAAAGGATTTTTCAATCATTGAAGAAAGAAGAGAACAAGATAAGGTCTTCGGTTTGCTTCTCACACTCAATCCGACGTTTAACGACCTCATAAAGCATATCTTAAGATTGGAGAAGCTCCCTAGACTTGATGAAGTTTGTGCACAAATTCAAAAGGAACAAGGGTCCTTTGGTCTCTTTAGTGGTAAACAAGAACTCCCAATGGCCAATAAGGGCAATTACCAACCAAATCAAGGCTACAAAGGCAAGAATAGGAAAACATGCGATCATTGCAAGAAGGATGGTCATACAAAGGAGGATTGCTGGATCCTTCATCCACATCTCAAGCCCAAAGATTGGCATCCAAGGGAATTCAAGCCAAGAAAGTTCCAAGCTCATCAAGCACAAGAAACGCCAAGCTCATCAAACTCAACAAAACAACCTCAAACCGAAAGCTTGAAGCAAGGAGATAAGATGGCCATGGTAGCATATTCAAATGACGTCGTGCGCAAGTCAGACTTAGAAGCACTCATTCGATCCATCGCCGCACTAAAGGAGTCCGGTATCACATACTTTGCTACTAAACCTAATAAGACTAGTACTTCTCTTGTTATTGATTCTGGAGCTTCTCATCACATGATTAGTAATCCAAATTTGATTAGTAACATTAAAACTGCTAGTGGAAATGTAGTGATTGCTAATGGTGATAGGATACCGGTTAAAGGAATAGGAAGTTTAAAACTATTTGACAAAGAATCTCAAGCTTTCTACATGCCATATTTCACTTCGAATCTTGTATCGGTTAAGAGAGCTACTACTGATCTTGATGCTTATGCTATCTTTGGGCCTAATAGTTTCCATTTTCAGGATATTAAGACCGGAAGAGTTCTTGGAGAAGGAAACACAAAAGAAGACTTATACATCTTAGAAGATTCTTCAAGCAACCTTACTTTATCAAGTTTTAATTCATGCTTAGCTAGTAGTTCTAATGCAATATGGCACGCTAGATTGGGACATCCTCACTCGCGTGCCTTGGAAATAATATTGCCTAATATTTCGTTTAATAACTCGGTGTGTGAGTCTTGCATTTTAGGAAAACATTGTAAAAGTGTATTTCCTAAGTCCTCTACCATATATGAAAAATGTTTTTATTTGGTCCACTCGGATGTATGGACTTCCCCATGTTTATCAAGAGATAATAATAAGTACTTTGTGACATTTATTGATGAAAAGTCGAAATACACTTGGATCACCTTAATGCCATCTAAAGATAGAGTATTTGACGCTTTCATTAATTTTCAGAACTACATTACTAATCAATTCAAAACAAATGTTAAGGTACTTCGAACGGATAATGGAGGGGAATATACAAGCCACAAATTCAAAGAACACCTAGCTAAGCATGGAATAATCCACCAAACGAGCTGCCCATACACACCTCAACAAAATGGTGTAGCTGAAAGAAAGAATAGACATCTCATGGAAGTAGCTAGAGCTATGATGTTCCATTCCAACTTGCCAAGAAACTTCTGGGGAGATGCAGTCATGACGGCTTGCTATCTTATCAATCGAATTCCAACAAGAGTCCTAAAGGACATCTCTCCCTTTGAAGTTTTAAATCACAATAAACCCTATATCAATCACTTACGAGTTCTTGGGTGTTTGTGTTTTGTATTTGTCCCAGGTACTCAGAGGGTCAAACTAGAAGCCAAAAGCACAAGATGTGTATTCATAGGCTATTCTACCACCCAAAAGGGGTATAAATGCTATGACCCCATCCGGAAGTGTACCCTGGTTTCAAGAGACGTGAAGTTCATAGAAAACCAAGGGTACTTTGACAAGAAACAAAATTGGGATAGTGTTAAAGACCTAGCCCGTTCTCCTTCAGATAGAACCGCCAGCTTAGAGTTCTTACTCAATCATTTGGGAAATCCGGCTCCAAGAGACTCTCATCAAGAGCAACCAGATCATCAGCCACAAGAAGGACCAAATTCTGAAAATAACAGTGAAGAAGAAGCAAACAACTTGGATAATGGTAATCAAGACCAAGCTCATCATGAAGAAGAATCCACTGGAGGAATGGAGCCAATGGTTAGTCAAGACCATGAGAGTGAAAAAATTAGTGCTCCTCAGCTTAGAAGAAGTACAAGGCTAAAGTATGGACCAGATCATTGGAAACAAACAAGGGTCTATTACAACAGCCAAGCCGTGGCTCATCCTCTCCAAGCGGTTTGTTCTCTTGCCCTCTTGCCATCAGAACACAAAGTATTCCTTGGAAAGATTGATCAACACCAAATTCCGAGCTCCTATGAAGAAGCAAAAGAACACAAAGAATGGTTAGCTGCTGTGGATGCTGAGATAGGGGCAATGGATAAGAATCATACTTGGGATGAAATGGAGCTTCCAAAGGGAAAGAAGGCAGTAAGTTCCAAGTGGGTATTTACAATCAAATATCAATCTAATGGGGAGATTAAGCGGTACAAAGCCAGATTGGTAGCCAGAGGTTTCACCCAGACATATGGAGCTGATTATACCGATACTTTTGCGCCAGTGGCAAAGCTTCACACAGTTAGGGTCATCTTGTCCTTAGCCACAAATCTATCATGGGATCTATGGCAAATGGACGTGAAGAACGCCTTTCTTCAAGGAGAATTGGAAGAAGAAGTGTACATGACTCCACCACCCGGATTAGAACACTCAATCAGCCCCGGAAAAGTCCTAAGGTTAAGAAAGGCAATTTATGGTCTAAAGCAATCACCAAGGGCCTAGTATCATAAACTGAGCTTCACTCTTGTTGCTCGAGGATTTAGCCGGTCAGAAGCCGACCATACCTTGTTCACTCACCAGAGCTCCCGTGGGCTTATTGTGGTATTGGTTTATGTGGATGACTTGATCATCTCAGGTAGTGATCAAGTTGGGATTCAAGAAACCAAATCCTTCCTTAAGTCTTTTTTTGATATCAAGGACTTGGGAGAGCTTAAGTATTTCATAGGGATAGAGATATGCCGATCCTCAGAAGGCCTATTTCTATCACAAAGGAAATATTCTCTTGATTTATTGCAGGAGACAAGAAAGCTAGGATCCAAACCAGCTAAGACCCCACTTGAAGATGGCTACAAGGTCAAGAGAAAGGGAGAGAAAGAATATGATCCACTTGACAAGCCATTTGAAGACCCAGCACAATATCGGCGCCTAGTTGGTAAGCTCATCTATTTGACTATTACACGGCCTGACTTATGTTTTGCTGTGAATCAGGTTAGCCAACATATGAAGGAACCAACCGTGCATCATTGGAACATGGTGGAAAGAATATTGAGATACATCAAAGGTTCACCAGGCCAAGGAATTTGGATGGGGAAGAATGGCAACACTGAGATAGTTGGATACTGCGATGCAGACTATGCGGGAGACACTATGGATAGGAAGTCTACAACTGGCTATTGTACTTTCATTGGAGGCAATCTAGTAACTTGGAAGTCTAAGAAGCAGAAGGTTGTGTCATGCTCAAGTGCGGAGTCAGAATATAGAGCAATGAGGAAGCTAACAAATGAATTAGTTTGGTTGAAGGCTCTTCTCAAGGATCTTGGCATAGAAACTTTAAGTCCCATCACAATGCATTGTGACAATCAGGCAGCCATTCATATAGCAACCAATCCAGTATTTCACGAGAGGACCAAGCACATTGAGATTGACTGCCACAAAGTTAGAGAGAAAATCATAGAAGGAGTGATACTTCCATGTTACACCAAGAGTGAAGACCAGTTGGCTGACATCTTCACCAAGGCTGCTAGCCTCAAAGTTTGCAACCATATCCATAGCAAACTTGGGTTAGTAGACCTTACTCATCCTTGATAATACTTGCCTGTTCCGGGAAGACCACACTCTTTTTCCCTTACCAAGGTTTTGTCCCACTGGGTTTTCCTTGGTAAGGTTTTTAATGAGGTGGTAGTCCCGGTTCCCAAACTTAGCCTTCATTCCAACACTCCGGCTAAGTTTGAGGGGGAGTATTAATCAAGCTTATCATCAAGGGAGCTTAGGGAAGATGGTTGGATTTGGGTGACCGTACAAGTCCGTACGGATCTGTACAAGTCCGTACAAGCCTGTACGGATCCGTACAAGTCCGTACGACCATAGGGAGCCTCCGGAACATTTGAGGAAGCCTTCGAGAGTCTTCTAGAAGCTTGGAAACGTTTGGATCATGCACCAAGCCACTTGAGTGTCCAGGTGCATTGGCACCTTGTCCTTGGTCTTCCTTCTTATCCATTTGGTCAAGGAAGGGGCTGGAAACAGGCTGGCATGGTCAAGGACGCCCAAAGACTATACTCCTATTGGCTGGTTCAAATTAAAGTTAAACCTAGGTTCCCTTGTAATTCTCCTATAAATATGCTATGTATTTCACAAAGATCAATAAGAAAATCTTCTCTAATATTCTAATATGGTGTTTCTTCTAGTTTATCTCAAAATCTCTCATTTATAATCTCTAAAATCTAACACGTATGACTTTGTATCCTTCTTCTAAGGGAGTCTTTGCTGGTTTGGCTCCTAGCTTTCCTGCCCCAGCCAATAGATCAAGAGTGTATTTCCTTTGGGATAAGAAGAGTCCTTCATTGGACCTATAGACTTCAATCCCTAGAAAATATTTCAACTCTCCAAGATCTTTAATATCAAATACAGATTTTAAATATGCTTTTGTATCTTTAATACCTACCTTGTCATTCCGAGAGATGATAATATCATCTACATAAATGAGAATGACTACAATACCTTCTTGGCTTTGCAAGGTGAAAAGTGTATGATCTGCCTCGGACTTCTTGAAGCCTTTACTCTTGAGTGTTGTACTCAACTTGTGGTACCATGCTCGAGGAGATTGCTTCAGTCCATAGATTGCTTTCTTGAGTCTCAACACCTTTCCTGGTGCAATTGAGTCCTCCAAGCCTGGTGGTGGAGTCATGTAGACTTTATCCTCTAGTTCCCCTTGCAAGAATGCATTCTTGACGTCCATCTGCCAAAGATCCCATTATTAATCAAGCTTATCATCAAGGGAGCTTAGCGAAGATGGTTGGATTTGGGCGTCCGTACAAGTCCGTACGGATCTGTACAAGTCCGTACAAGTCCGTACGGATCCGTACAAGGCCGTACAAGACCGTACAACCTTAGCGAGCCTCCGGAACATTTGAGGAAGCCTTCGAGAGTCTTCTAGAAGCTTGGAAACGTTTGGACCATGCACCAAGCCACTTGAGTGTCCAGGTGCATTGACACCTTGTCCTTGGTCTTCCTTCTTATCCATTTGGTCAAGGAAGGGGCTGGAAACAGGCTGGCATGGTCAAGGACGCCCAAAGACTACACTCCTATTGGCTGGTTCAAATTAAAGTTAAACCTAGGTTCCCTTGTAATTCTCCTATAAATATGCTATGTATTTCACAAAGATTAATAAGAAATTCTTCTCTAATATTCTACTATGGTGTTTCTTCTAGTTTATCTCAAAAACCCTCATTTATAATCTCTAAAATCTAACATGGTATCAGAGCATTGATCTTGCTCCTATCTATTCTGCTTTATTCTTGGTTATTCTCCATGATTCTCCATCATTCTCCATCATTTCTCCATCATTTCTCCATCATTTATCCATCATTTCTCCATCAGTTCTTGTCATTTCTACTCATTCTCCACGTTTTTCTTCTTTATTTTCTCCTTTCTCACGCTGCTAGCTTCATTTCTCTCTGAGAGAAATTCCTCAAATCCATTGGTGCTGAGTTGAGAAAGTTGCTAGCTTTGTGATTTTCACTTCATTTTCTTCCTTTCACGTTGCTAGCCTCATTTCTCTCTGAGAGAAATTCCTCAAATCCATTGGTGCTGAGTTGAGAAAGTTGCTAGCTTTGTGATTAAACACCAAGAAAATCATAGAAAATCTAAAAACCATGATCATTCCGGTTACCCTCAAAGGGAATAATTACTTGCTGTGGGCAAGAACAACTAAGACTGCTTTGTGTGGAAGAGGTTTGTGGAGACACATTGAGATCACACAAAACCCCAAAGAAGACACACAAGATGAAGAAAATGAGACCAAGACCGAGGAGGAAATCAAATGGTTTCAAGAAGACCAAACGGTTTTGGGTCTCCATCAAAACTCACTAGACCCATCAATCCTAGAGGCATACTCCTATTGTGACACTGCAAAGGAGCTTTGGGATACACTAAAGAATGTCTACGGGAACATCTCCAACTTGACCCGGGTCTTCGAAGTAAAAAGGGCAATCAACAATCTCAATCAAGAGGATCTAGAATTTACTCAACACTTTGGGAAATTTAGATCTCTTTGGGCTGAATTAGAGATGTTACGTCCAAGCACAAAGGATTTTTCAATCATTGAAGAAAGAAGAGAACAAGATAAGGTCTTCGGTTTGCTTCTCACACTCAATCCGGCGTTTAACGACCTCATAAAGCATATCTTAAGATCGGAGAAGCTCCCTAGACTTGATGAAGTTTGTGCACAAATTCAAAAGGAACAAGGGTCCTTTGGTCTCTTTAGTGGTAAACAAGAACTCCCAATGGCCAATAAGGGCAATTACTATTGATCAAGAAGACCAGCCAGGCCTTGCAAGACCAAACCATCCCGACCGTACGGATTTTGTACGGACTTGTACGGACTGTACGAATTGTACGGACTGTGCAAAATCCGGGATTCCCCAAAATGTCTCCAAACATCCTAAAATGAAGAAACAAGAATGTGCAAAACTCGGGATAAAGTATTTTCAGGATTTGGGGATCGTGCAAAACTCGGGTGCAAAAGGACATGGATAGCTAGCAATGAATCTAGCCAAAGGAGTGTCCCAATGCAACCTTATCCAACCGGTCAAAGCAAGGAGGGCTGGAGCAAGGCTGGCAATCTTATCCACATGGTCAAAAAGAGCCTCCAAGACTAAGCCCTTATTGGCTAGTTTGAATTAAAGCATTTCTATTGGTTGTTGCATTTTGAATTTACTTAGAGAAAACCCTAGATTTTTCTCTATAAATGTAATGCCTCATTATCAATGAAATGTTAGACCCTTTGGGGTCCCATTCTCTCATTCTCCACGAAATCTCTATCATTTTATTCTCCTTAGTCTCATTTACATGCTTATTCTCTTAGTTCATACTTGCATATTCTCCATGTCATTTACATTATTCTCTCATGTTTAATCTCTTATATTCCGCATAATCTCTCTAATTCTTACATGGTATCAGAGCATTAAGGTCCTTAAATGCGTCCTTAATCTCTTTCTTCTTATTCTTTTATTTTCATACACTTTGTTAGCCTTTTTCACTCTGAGAGTTATTCCTCAAAACCATTGGTTCTTGAGTTGTGAAAGTTGTTAACTTAGTGTTTCTAGTGACAATGAAGAGAAATAAATGGGGGCTGTAGTGAAAAATTACATAAAAATGGAGATTAAAGGCTGCCTTAATTGCTTATTCATGGATTCGTCTAGTGCTTCCATTTTTTGGAAATGAATACACTTAGAACCATGATTTGCTGGTGCCTCATTCTATAATCTATTCCTTTTTAAGCCCCATTTTCATCTCCAAGTCATTTCTTGATTTTAAAGCTCAAACCACAATTTTTACAAAGTTAAAACCTTGGATTGTATTTTTCTTTCTTATGGAATGAAGAAATACGTAACTCCATCGTATTTTATGTTTTTGAGTTTTTTTAGTGGTTTGAACCAATTTCAATTAGTGAACCATGATTAAAATTACTTGATTCTTATGGATTTAAGCATATTTAATCATGTTGTATCCATGTTTTAAAGGTAGAGAACCTTGGTAAAACTTTGCTCTTATGAGTTTAAGTATAAAACTTTGATGAATCATAATCCTTGTTTTGTGGGAAGAGAACTTTGGTAAAGCTATGTTTCCATAAGCATAAGCATAAAGCCATGTTGGATCCAATTCCCATTGTTTTATGGGAAGAGAACTTTGGTAAAGCTATGTTTCCATAAGCATAAGCATAAAGCCATGTTGAATCCAAGTCCCATTTTTAAGGGAAGAGAACTTTGGTAAAGCTATGCCCCCATGAGCATAAGCATAAAGCCATGTTGAATCCAAGTCTCGTCTTGAAAAGAGAAGAGAACCTTGGTAAAGCTATGTTATTATGAGCATAAGCACAAAGCCTTGATGAATCCAAATCTCTTTGTTTTCAAATTACCAAAGGAAGAGAACCTCGTTGAATCCAAAAGCTAGAGAACCTTGATGAATCCAAATCCTTTGGTAGAAAATCTTGGACTACTTCCAAACATGTTTGAGTCCTAGGTTATTTTTTTCAATTTTTCTTAAAAATTCTTATTGGATTCCAATCTCTTCTGTACTTGTTTGTTTGGGAAGAGTGTTTTAAGGAATCCTTGGTTGTTCTATTTAAGAAAAGAAAAAAAAGGGGTAGTGAACCTTGTTGAATCCGAAGCTAGGGAACCGAGATGGATCCAAATCCAAAGTTGGATGAGAGCCTCGTTGAAACTCGAATGCTAGAGAACCTTGAGTGAATCCAAACCCTTAGAAACCAAAAGAAGTGAACCATGACCTATTTTGGCTCGTTGGAGTTAAAATTGAGAAGGCATGATGGATCCAAATTCTTTTGTGTTAAAAGAGGTGAACCATGACCTGATTTACTCATTGGAGTTAAAGTCAAGAAGGCATGATGAATCCAAACTCTTTTGGGATTAAAGAAGTGAACCATGGCCCGATTTACTCATAGAAGTTAAATCAAGAAGGCATGATGAATCCAAGTTCTTTAAATCCAAGTTTTCAAAAACATTGGACCTCTAGTATTTACTAAGTCCTTGGTAAATATTTTCAAAAAAAAAAAAAGGGATGAATCTTAGTCAGTTTTCTTTCTTATGAATGAAAAACAATTAATGACATTGATTCATCCGGTTTTATTTTCTCAAAAGGATAGGCTTTGGTTTAAAGTTTTCCATTCTTGTTAAAACAAGTGGATAATTCCAAAGACCATCGCTAGAATCCAATCTCTCAAATGAGAGTAAAGTCCTTTGTGGTGAAGAGCCATGAAGAGAAAAATCCCAACCACTAACCTTTGTTTTTCTTAGGAATGGAAGAATGTGAGTGGTGGAAGAAGAGGTCAAATCTCAAGAAGATCGACCAATCAAAACAATGGTTCAACAACAAGTCACTATCCTAACCGGTTTAGCATAAAGGGCTACTCTCTAAACACTAATATTTTCCAATATACTTAGTGTACCAATTATTTTTTAATCTTGTTTCTTTAGTTTCTCTTATTTGCAATCTATCTTTCATCTAAACTTCCTTATCCCTCACGTTGAGTACTTTAAAATTTTAAATCTCATGATGAAGGTTTAGAGGAGGAAAGCGTGAATATTCTAACGGGGAAGTATTAGATAATGAAGAGGCCAAATGAAGATTAAATGAAGTAAAGAAGTATGATTGGTGACACAAGGAAGCTGTGGGAGTTAGTGTTCATTTGGTACCGGTTTGAAGTGTTCATCTTTTATGTTTTTCAAGCTTGCCTTTCGGAGTCCCTCCAACCAAGCTTGAGGGGGAGAAAGAACCGAAAAGAAGGCAAGAATCTTTAAGCAAACCAAGCCGAGTTGAGACTAGACCGCACCGCACTAAAAGATGTTGAAGGTTCGTGCTCACTCGTGGACAAGTTGATAGAGGGGCCACACTGTTGGAAACAAGTTGTAGGTTCGTGCTCACTTGTGGACGAGTTGATAGAGGGACCGCATCATAGGAGACAAATTGTCCCACTAGAAGACGGGCCACTTTACTAAAGATCAAAACCGGGTCACTTGCAAAGACAAGCTTGCAAAGACAAGCTCGCAAAGACAAGGGCAATGGTTGAGACAAAGCAAAGAGGCATGTGAGTTGGAAACGAAGCTAACGCATCTCCATCACCATGAAGAAAACCAAGTTGTATGGATCATACTCACCTTAAGGTTGGTTTATCTTTCGGAAGTGAGGAAAATAAGGAGATAAAATCAGAGCATACACAAGTGGTGCTCCCCAACCCAATAAATCAACACAGAGGAAGAAACCAACATCCAAAGGAATTAGGTTGTTTCTATCCTCTCTCTCCATTTAAATTCTCTATGCAAAGTGTGATCATTTCTACCATTAAAATTGGAGTAAATTGATACATTTTGTCAATTTTTCTTGCAAGGAGCAATGTGCATAAAGGACTTCAAACCCAAAAGATCGTCTTTTCTTATTCTCAAGCCGATCGTGAGGGGGAGCATTCAAAGCATTGATCAAGATTTGGAATCCACAAATGGTGAACCCAAGAAGGATGACCCGAGAGCTAAGACTCAAGCGTGGTGAACCCAAGAGGAAGACCGAAGTGATTACCAAAGAATGAAATCAACAAATCCTTGCAAGAATACAACAAGTGAAGATTAAGTTGCGACATTCTTCACAAAGGTTACAAGACCTTTTCATGTCCTTGGTCAAAGGTCCCCTAGATCCGTGAAGGCCATACTCTTTTTCCCTTATAAGGTTTTGTCCCAAAGGGTTTTCCTTATAAGGTTTTTAATGAGGTGGCACTCACGGGTCACTCCAAACTTAGCCTCCATTCTCAAGTTCACTATGGCTAAGTTTGAGGGGGAGTATTGATCAAGAAGACCAGCCAGGCCTTGCAAGACCAAATCATCCCGACCGTACGGATTTTGTACGGACTTGTACGGACTGTACGAATTGTACGGACCGTGCAAAATCCGGGATTCCCCAAAATGTCTCCAAACATCCTAAAATGAAGAAACAAGAATGTGCAAAACTCGGAATAAAGTATTTTCAGGATTTGGGGATCGTGCAAAACTCGGGTGCAAAAGGACATGGATAGCTGGCAATGAATCTAGCCAAAGGAGTGTCCCAATGCAACCTTATCCAACCGGTCAAAGCAAGGAGGGCTGGAGCAAGGCTGGCAATCTTATCCACATGGTCAAAAGGAGCCTCCAAGACTAAGCCCTTATTGGCTAGTTTGAATTAAAGCATTTCTATTGGTTGTTGCATTTTGAATTTACTTACAGAAAACCCTAGATTTTTCTCTATAAATGTAATGCCTCATTATCAATGAAATGTTAGACCCTTTGGGGTCCCATTCTCTCATTCTCCACGAAATCTCTATCATTTTATTCTCCTTAGTCTCATTTACATGCTTATTCTCTTAGTTCATACTTGCATATTCTCCATGTCATTTACATTATTCTCTCATGTTTAATCTCTTATATTCCGCATAATCTCTCTAATTCTTACAATTACCAACCAAATCAAGGCTACAAAGGAAAGAATAGGAAAACATGCGATCATTGCAAGAAGGATGGTCATACAAAGGAGGATTGCTGGATCCTTCATCCACATCTCAAGCCCAAAGATTGGCATCCAAGGGAATTCAAGCCAAGAAAGTTCCAAGCTCATCAAGCACAAGAAACGCCAAGCTCATCAAACTCAACAAAACAACCTCAAACCGAAAGCTTGAAGCAAGGAGATGAGATGGCCATGGTAGCATATTCAAATGACGTGGTGCGCAAGTCAGACTTAGAAGCACTCATTCGATCCATCGCCGCACTAAAGGAGTCCGGTATCACATACTTTGCTACTAAACCTAATAAGACTAGCACTTTTCTTGTTATTGATTCTGGAGCTTCTCATCACATGATTAGTAATCCAAATTTGATTAGTAACATTAAAACTGCTAGTGGAAATGTAGTGATTGCTAATGGTGATAGGATACCGGTTAAAGGAATAGGAAGTTTAAAACTATTTGACAAAGAATCTCAAGCTTTCTACATGCCATCTTTCACTTCGAATCTTGTATCGGTTAAGAGAGCTACTACTGATCTTGATGCTTATGCTATCTTTGGGCCTAATAGTTTCCATTTTTAGGATATTAAAACCCCCTTCTTGATCTTGAACTTGAGGTTCTGGCCCTTCAAAGTCAGAATCTGAGGTTTGAGCTTCTTCTTGACTTTCCGGACTCTCTTCACTTTGATCATGAACCGCTTCATTGCGAACTTCTGATTCATTTTGATCATGAATTGTTGAGTCTTCTTGAGCCACTACTGGATCCTCTTGTTTATTGCCTCCCTCAGGATCAAAGGGTATAGGTTCTTCATTTGATTGAGATGTGCTTGTACTAGCTTCTGGCTGATGTAATCCAAGGTTCTCCAAGATTTTTCTCAAATTGCTAGCTCGGTCTGATGATGAGGATGATAGATTCTCCAATTCTTTCCAGTTCTTCTCATCATAGAACCCTTTCGTTTCAACAAACTTCACGTCCCTTGAGACTAGAATCTTCCCTGTTTCCGGAACAAAGCATTTGTAACCTTTTTGTGTTGTGGAGTATCCAATGAACATGCTCTTCACACTTTTAGCTTCCAACTTGTTTCTTTGTTCTCCTGGGATTAATACAAAACAAACACACCCAAACACACGTAAGTGGTTAATGGCGGGTTTAGAGTTGTTTAATACCTCAAATGGAGAGTGATCATCCAAAAATTTTGTTGGCATTCGGTTGAGCAAATAGCATGCTGAAACCACAGCGTCTCCCCAAAATCTCTTGGGAACACTTGTGTGGAACATCATAGACCGGGCCACTTCCATTAAGTGCCTATTCTTTCTTTCAGCAACTCCATTTTGCTGAGGAGTGTATGGACAGCTGGTTTGATGGACTATCCCATGGTTTGCTAAGTGTTGTTTGAAGGCATGGCTTGTGTACTCTCCACCATTATCTGATCTAAAAATTTTAATCTTGGCATTATAATGGTTAGTCACATATGCTTGAAATTTTCTAAATGCTTATAGAACTCTATCTTTGTATGGAAGAAGTGTTAGCCATGTATATTTTGATTTTTCATCTATAAAGGTGACAAAGTATTTATGATGTTCTCTAGATTCACATGGTGAGGTCCAAACATCAGAATGAATTAAATCAAAACACTATTCATAGATAGTTGGAGACTTGGAAAACATAGATTTACAATGTTTGCCAAGTATACAAGCTTCACATTCATCATTTTTGAAAGAAATCCTAGGCAACAATAGTTCTAATGCTCTAGAGTGCGGATGACCTAGCCTTGCATGCCAAATTGAACTACTAACATTAGAAACATTCAGACTAAAACTACAAAATAAATTGGAGTCCGGCTTGTTATTTTCAAGAACATACAGCTCCTCCTTTGCCACTCCTTTTCCGAGTAGATTCATGGTCTCAATATCCTGAAAGTGTACATCATTAGGACCAAATATAGCATAACAATTCAAATCAGATGTACCTTTCTTTACGGATAACAAATTTGAAGTAAACTTAGGCATGTAGAAAGCGTTTGAATCTTTTCCGAATAACCTAAGATTTCCTACTCCATCAATTGGAATACTATCTCCATTTGCTATAATGACATTACCTACAGCCGGTTTTATGTTATTCATTAGATGTGCATCACTTATCATATGATGTGATGCACCAGAATCTACAATCAAAGGCTTTGAAATGTTTTGAGCATGAAGAGAGTTTCCAGAAACCATACCAGACCTACCAGCCTCTTTCAAGGCTTTGATGAGAGCTTCCAAATCCGATTTCGTCACAAATTCAGATTCTTGTTGATATGGCACCAAAGCTCTCATTTCTCCTTCTTCAGCCCTCTTGGATGTCCCAGCCTGATTCCCAGCCACTTCTTGGGAGACATTAGCTCTTGGTTCCTTCCACCAGCTTGGTTTTAGATGAGGATGGAGCTTCCAGCATTTTTCCTTTGTGTGCCCCTCTTTCTTGCAATGCTCACAAATTGCATTTGATCCCACTTTCTTGTTCTGGTTTGATCCCAACGGTTTTGTAAAATCCTTTGTTGGCGTCTCCCAGCTCTACTTTGTTAGCCATAACCAGCTCACCCTTTCCCCCAAATAGACCATGAGATCCTTGCTCCTTTTGTATCTTGGAGCACACTTCATCTAGGCTGGAGAGATTGTCTGCCCTAAGGAGGTGCTTAATGAGATCCTTGTAAGTTGGATTTAAGGTCAATAGCAGACCAAAGACCTTGTCTTGTTTGCGCCTCTCATTTAACACCAAAGGATCAATCGTGCTTGGCCTTAACATTTCTAGTTCAGCCCACAATGATCTGAATTTGCCAAAGTGCTTTGTAAACTCCAAATCTTCTTGGCTTAGATCATTGATAGCCTTCTTGACTTCATAGATTCTGCTCAAGTTTGAAGTATTCCCATACACGGTTTGAAGAGTATCCCACAATTCCTTTGCATTTTCACAGTAGGAGTAGGCTTCAAGGATGGATGCTTCAAGAGAGTTCTGGATGATTCCGAGCACCATTTGGTCCTCTTGGAACCACTTATCTTCATAATTACCGATGGCTTCTTCTCCATCTTTTGGATCTTGGCCTTTCAAGACATGGCTCCAAAGCCCACGACCACATAGAGCTGTTCTTATCATTCTTGACCACAGCAAATAGTTGACACCCTTCAAGATGATTGGAATAACAATTGGTTTAGAATTTTCCATGGTGTTTCAAGATTTATCACCGGATAATTCTATTAACCAGAGGATTAAGAGATTTTCTCAAGAAAATATTAGAGAAGCTTCAAGAAATACACTTTTTCAGCCTTTTCACAACTCAAGAGTCAATAACTTTGAGGACTAAGTCTTAGAGTGAAAAAGGATTGACAAAGAGTATTCCCATAATTTTAGAGTGAAAAAGAAAATTTTAGAGAACCTTCAAGAAATACACTTTTCAGCCTTTTCACAACTCAAGAGTCAATGACTTTGAGGACTAAGTCTCAGAGTGAAAAAGGATTGACAAAGAGTATTCCCAGAATTTTAAAGGAAGAGATTTGAAAATGGGATAACAAGAGCTTGATTTAGTTAAGAACCTTGCTCTGATACCATGTTGGATTTGCGGAATAGAATATTAGAGAGTTTGAGAGTGCTTGAAAAAGAAACAATAGAATGAGAGATAAAGAGAAGTTTCCATTAGAATTGAGTAAGTGTTACAAAGGGTGTACAACATGTATATATAGAGGAGAGCCACGAAATTAGGAGGTGAAGAAGGGTTTCACAACATTCAATTTCCCTCCACTCTCTTATTTGAAATTCAAACACATCTCCTTCCTTTTCACACTTCCCGAGACACCCACTTGTGCACCCAAAGTCTTCACCCTTCTAGAAGACTTCTTAATGGGCTTGCATATGTTGAATAAGGCCTCTTCTCTTCTTTGGGTCTTAAGCTAATGTATTCTCTCATTATTCAACAGTTATCTCACTTGTTGGCTTGAATAAGCCTCTAGCTCCCTCTTTTTTTTTTTAATTTGTTGACATACTTCATTTAGAGTTGGAAGTTTGTCAAACCTCAAAATATGCTGAATCTCTTGTACGAACCATTGAGCATGAGCAATAATCCAAATACTTGGTCTTGCTCTCTCCTCTCATTTAGCTCTTTGGGATTGTTTGTTGCCAGCCTAAGCATCTCCAGCTCTGCCCACAGCCCTCTAAACGTTCCAAACAGATCATTGAATGCCTTCCCCTCTTGCTGAAGATCATTCAGGGCTTTCTTGACTTCAAAAATCTTGAGATATTTGACATATCTCCATACACTCCTTTGAGTGTTTTCCACAACTCCTTGTGTTGAATAAAGAAGAAAATGATCATAAGAAGGTTAACTTGAAGTGCAAAGAAGCAAGAAAAGAGTTGTTGGAGAGCTTCCTTGGGTTCCGTGAAAAGAAAGGAGATGATTTTGAATTCCAAACTCAATCAGACCGTTGGAGGTCAATTTGAATTCCAAACTCAATTTGAATTCCAAATTCCAAACTCAATTTGAATTCCAAATTCCAAACTCCTTCATACAAGTCGATTTTCACTTCTATATAATGTATCTCTTGGTGTAACCTTAAATTCATTCTAATGGAAACTTCTCTTTATCTCTTATTCTCTTGGTTCTCTTGCAAACACTCTCCAATCTTTTATTCCGCAAATTCAATATGGTATCAGAGCAAGGTACTTAACTAAATCAAGCTCTTGTTATCTCATTTTTTCTAAATCATTTTATTTTTCAAATCTCTTCCTTTAAAATTCTGGGAATACTCTTTGTCAATCTTTTTTCACTCTGAGACTTAGTCCTCAAAGTCATTGACTCTCGAGTTGTAAAAAGGCTGAAAAGTGTAGATTTTAGAGAGTAGAATCAAGAATTAAAAGGAATTAGAGAAGGATAAGATAAGTGAGAGAGAAAAGAAAGAAGAGTTGTTTGATTTTTAATCTCTTGATTTTATTTCTTCTAAGCCATTTACAAGATATAGGCGAGCTAGATGAGAGAGAGATACATCCAATACAATGAAATATCCACTAGGTAAATTACTAATCTCCACTTAGCCTAAAATGGCAAAACATGCTTGAGAGGGACTTCCAAGTTTGCTCCTTTAGGCTGAGTGTTAGGGGCTGGCAACTGTCCACTGGTTCTTAGCATGGTTCATCTCAAGCCTTTGACTTTCAGACCTGTTATTGTTTCAACCGAAATTCTTTGCCTCCAATTCCTTTCCAACAACTAGTTTTCTCTTCTCTTTTGCGTTTGTCTAGCCTTCCCACACACGCTATCATCTCGTTCTCTTCAACACTCCCCCTCAAGGCTGGCTGGTAGGGATATATTAAGCCAACCTTGGACTGTATATAGTTGCTGACTAGCGATGTGGTTGCCTTGGTGAAGATATCTGCCACTTGTTCTTCACTCTTGATGAACCTTGGAATCACAACTCCGCCTTGAATTTTTTCTCGAACAAAATGATAGTTTATCTCAATGTGTTTTGTTCGCTCATGGGAAACTGGATTAGAGGCAATGTGTATGGCTGCTTGGTTATCACAATAGAGAGTGGTTGGTTTACCCTCATGTATTCCCAGATCTCTAAGCAAAGCTTTCAACCAGATCAACTCTTTTGTTACTTCTTTCATTGCCCAGTACGCCTCGGCACTTGATAAGGCTGTTACCTTTTTTGTTTCTTACTTCTCCAAGTCACTAGATTACCTCCAACGAATGTGCAATATCCAGTAGTGGACTTCCTATCTATTTTTACACCTCCCCAATCTGCATCAAAGTAGCCTACCAGCTCTGTGTTTCCACAACACTTAAGCCACACTCCCTTCCCGGGACTCCCTTTGAGATACCTTAGTATTCTTTCTACCATATTCCAATGATGCACTCTTGGGGCTTGTATATGTTGACTCACACGATTCACTGCAAAACTAATATCAGGACGTGTGATAGTCAAGTAGATTAATTTTCCCACTAGCCTTTGGTATTGTTTCACATCAGCCCATAGCTCCCCCTCAGGTACATCTTGGTACCCATCTTCAATAGGTGTCTTTGTAGTGTTGAGAATATGGCTGAGAAGGCATACATGGGAAGTAGCAATGCAAGTTCACATAATAACAAAGGCAAGGAGCTAGAGTGCATAACAAGTATCTGGGAACTTGGCGAATGCTCTAAGACTAAGGGAGAAGTGCCACATGCAACAAGTAAGGAAAAGTGTGGAGTTGATGATTTAATGAGTGACAAAACTAGACATTGGGATGTAACTAGTGTTGAGAATATGGATGTGAAGGTCTGTGCACGTGAAAGGAGAGGAGACAATATCAAAGGGAAAGAGTTAGCATGTATAGCAAATGTGTTGGAATATGATGAAAGCTCAGGAGTAAAAAGAGAAGGCATACCATGCAAAACAAGTAAGGAAGAGAAGAAGAATAAAGTCTTGCTTGCACATGAAATAAAGCACCAATGAGTAGCTAAGATCAACTAAAACGAGACCAAACAAGAAGTGGAGAAGGAACTGAATTGGTTAGAAGAAGACCAGTTTTTTCTCACTCAGCACAAGTGGAGCAAGTTGCAAAGAGGAGTAGGTAGGAGCAGTTGGGAGAAGCATGGCTCGCCTATACTTGTGTAGAGGTGTTGGTGAGATATTTTTCACTCAATAATTCATGTAAAGCGTGCATATATGTGTATGGGATAGTAAGGAAAAATTACACACGAAAATATTCAAGTTTTTCTCTAAAAATTTCTATTCATCACTTCATTACTCCTCTCTTCTAATCTTCTTCCCCTAAAATTATCTTGATATCCTCTAAAATCTACATGGTATCAGAGCACTTAAGGTCCTAAACAAGATCTTAAACTCGTTCATACCTCTCAAACACTTGAAATCACTCTGGTTTTTTTTGTCTCGTGTGTACTATTCACCAAAAATTTCAAGTCATGGAAAGCTCCAAGAATATGGTTCTACCGGTTATTCTCAAGGGGAATAACTATATTTTGTGGTCAAGGATCACAAAGACAGTCCTAAGAGGAAGAGGGCTGTGGGAGTATGTTGATAGCTCAGTGGGAAACGCTGAAGATGGAAGGGCTGAAGATGGCTGTATGATGGAGAAGAAGCGGGAGCAAGAAAATGCTCAATTCTTGGCTGCGCTTCAAAGCTCCCTTGAGCCATCTATAATGGCGGCCTATTCATACTGTGAGAACTCCAAGGAGCTATGGGAGACGCTCAAGGGAGTTTATGGAGACACCTCAAACATTTCAAGGATCTTTGAGGTAAAGAAGGCATTGAACGACCTTCAGCAGAATGGGAAGGCGTTCAAGGACTTGTTTGGGGAGTTTAGAGGGTTGTGGGCAGAGTTGGAAATGCTTAGACCTACAACAAACGACCCAAAGGAGTTGAATGAGAGGAGAGAGGAAGATCAAGTGTTTCGTCTCTTACTCATACTTGATGACTCTTACAAGGGACTCATTCAGCATATCCTTCGATTTGAAAAGCTTCCAACATTAAATGAAGTGTGTCAACAAGTTCAGAAAGAGGAAGAAGCTAGAGGGTTGTTTAAACCTGCTAGTGAGATGGCGCATGTGGTGCAAAGAAGTTTTGGGCATGGAGAAAGGAGAGCGGTTGTATTAATCAAGCATAACATCAAGGGAGCTTAGGGAAGATGGTTGGATTTGGGTGTCCGTACAAGTCCGTACAAGTCCGTACGGATCCGTACAAGGCCGTACAAAACCGTACGACCTAAAAGAGCCTCCGGAACGTTTACGGAAGTCTTGGAGAGTCTTGGAGAGTCTTCTAGAGTCTTCTAGAAGCTTGGCAATGTTCAGATCATGCACCAAGTCACTAGAGCGTCCAGGTGCATTGGGGCTTGTCCTTGGTTTTCCTTCTTATCCATTTAGTCAAGGAAGGGCTGGAAACAGGCTGGCATGGTCAAGGGCGCTCTCAAGACTACTCTCCTATTGGCTGGTTCAAATTAAAGTTAAACCTAGGTTCCCTTGTAATTCTCCTATAAATATGCTATGTAATTCACAAAGATCAATAAGAAATTCTTCTCTAATGTTCTACTATGGTTTTCCTTCTAATTTATCTCAAAATCTCTCATTTATAATCTCTAAAATCTAACATGGTATCAGAGCATTGATCTTGCTCCTATCTATTCCGCTTTATTCTTAGTTATTCTCCATTATTCTCCATCATTTCTCCATCATTCTCCATCATTTCTCCATCATTCTCCATCATTTCTCCATCATTTCTCCATCAGTTCTCCATCAGTTCTTGTCATTTCTAGTCATTCTCCAAGCTTTTATTCTTTATTTTCTCTTTTTTCACGCTGCTAGCTTCATTTCTCTCTGAGAGAAATTCCTCAAATCCATTGGTGCTGAGTTGAGAAAGTTGCTAGCTTTGTGATTTTTCACTTCTTTTTCTTCCTTTCACGTTGCTAGCTTCATTTCTCTCTGAGAGAAATTCCTCAAATCCATTGGTGTTGAGTTGAGAAAGTTGCTAGCTTTGTGATTAAACACCAAGAAGATCATGGAAAATCTAAAAACCATGATCATTCCGGTTACACTCAAAGGGATCAATTACTTGCTGTGGGCAAGAACAACAAAGACTGCTTTGTGTGGAAGAGGTTTGTGGAGACACATTGAGATCACACAAAACCCAAAAGAAGACACACAAGATGAAGAAAATGAGACCAAGACCTAGGAGGAAATCAAATGGTTTCAAGAGGACCAAACGGTGTTGGGTCTCCTTCAAAACTCACTAGACACATCAACCCTAGAGGCATACTCCTATTGTGACACGGAAAAGGAGCTTTGGGATACATTAAAGAATGTTTACGGGAACGTCTCCAACTTGACCCTGTTGAATAAAGAGAGAATACATTAGCTTAAGACCCAATGAAGAGAAGAGGCCTTATTCAACATATGCAAGTCCATTAAGAAGTCTTCTAGAAGGGTGAAGACTTTGGGTGCACAAGTGGGTGTCTCGGGAAGTGTGAAAAGGAAAGAGATGTGTTTGAATTTCAAATAAGAGATTGGAGGGAAATTTAATGTTGTGAAACCCTTCTACACCTTCTATTTTCGTGGCTCCCCTCTATATATACATGTTGTACACCCTTTGTAACACTTAATCAATTCTAATGGAAACTTCTCATTATCTCTCATTCTATTGTTTCTCTTTCAAGCACTCTCAAACTCTCTAATCTTCTATTCCGCAAATTCAACATGGTATCAGAGCAAGGTTCTTAACTAAATCAAGCTCTTGTTATCCTATTTTCAAATTCTCTTCTTTTAAAATTCTGGGAATATTCTTTGTCAATCCTTTTTCACTCTGAGACTTAGTCCTCAAATTCATTGACTCTTGAGTTGTGAAAAGGCTGAAAAAGTGTATTTCTTGAAGCTTTTCTAAAATTTTCTTTTTCACTCTAAAATTCTGGGAATACTCTTTGTCAATTTTTCACTCTGAGATTTAGTCCTCAAAGTCATTGACTCTTGAGTTGTGAAAAGGCTGAAAAAGTGTATTTCTTGAAGCTTCTCTAATATTTTCTTGAGAAAATCTCTTAATCCTCTGGTTAATAGAATTATCCGGTGAATAAATCTTGAAACACCATGGAAAATTCTAAACCAATTGTTATGTGTCAACTATTTGCTGTGGTCAAGAATGATAAGAACAGCTCTATGTGGTCGTGGGCTTTGGAGCCATGTCTTGAAAGGACAAGATCCAAAAGATGGAGAAGAAGCCATCGGTAATTATGAAGATAAGTGGTTCCAAGAGGACCAAATGGTGCTCGGAATCATCCAGAACTCTCTTGAAGCATCCATCCTTGAAGCCTACTCCTACTGTGAAAATGCAAAGGAATTGTGGGATACTCTTCAAACCGTGTATGGGAATACTTCAAACTTGAGCAGAATCTATGAAGTCAAGAAGGCTATCAATGATCTAAGCCAAGAAGATTTGGAGTTTACAAAGCACTTTGGCAAATTCAGATCATTGTGGGCTGAACTAGAAATGTTAAGGCCAAGCACGATTGATCCTTTGGTGTTAAATGAGAGGCGCGAACAAGACAAGGTCTTTGGTCTGTTATTGACCTTAAATCCAACTTACAAGGATCTCATTAAGCACCTCCTTAGGGCAGACAATCTCCCCTACCTAGATGAAGTGTGCTCCAAGATACAAAAGGAGCAAGGATCTCATGGTCTATTTGGGGGAAAGGGCGAGCTGGCTATGGCTAACAAAGTAGAGCTGGGTGATGCCAACAAAGGATTTTACAAACCGTTGGGATCAAACCAGAACTAGAAAGTGGGATCAAATGCAATCTGTGAGCATTGCAAGAAAGAGGGGCACACAAAGGAAAAATGCTGGAAGCTCCATCCTCATCTAAAACCAAGCTGGTGGAAGGAACCAAGAGCTAATGTCTCCCAAGAAGTGGCTGGGAATCAGGCTGGGACATCCAAGAAGGCTGAAGAAGGAGACATGAGAGTTTTGGTGCCATATCAACAAGAATCTGAATTTGTGAGGAAATCAGATTTGGAAGCTCCCATCAAAGCCTTGAAAGAGGCTGGTAGGTCTGGTATGGTTTCTGGAAACTCTCTTCATGCTCAAAACATTTCAAAGCCTTTGATTGTAGATTCTGGTGCATCACATCATATGATAAGTGATGCACATCTAATGAATAACATAAAACCGGCTGTAGGTAATGTCATTATAGCAAATGGAGATAGTATTCCAATTGATGGAGTAGGAAATCTTAGGTTATTCGGAAAAGATTCAAACGCTTTCTACATGCCTAAGTTTACTTCAAATTTGTTATCCGTAAAGAAAGGTACATCTGATTTGAATTGTTATGCTATATTTGGTCCTAATGATGTACACTTTCAGGATATTGAGACCATGAATCTACTCGGAAAAGGAGTGGCAAAGGAGGAGCTGTATGTTCTTGAAAATAACAAGCCGGACTCCAATTTATTTTGTAGTTTTAGTCTGAATGTTTCTAATGTTAGTAGTTCAATTTGGCATGCAAGGCTAGGTCATCCGCACTCTAGAGCATTAGAACTATTGTTGCCTAGGATTTCTTTCAAAAATGATGAATGTGAAGCTTGTATACTTGGCAAACATTGTAAATCTATGTTTTCCAAGTCTCCAACTATCTATGAATAGTGTTTTGATTTAATTCATTCTGATGTTTGGACCTCACCATGTGAATCTAGAGAACATCATAAATACTTTGTCACCTTTATAGATGAAAAATCAAAATATACATGGCTAACACTTCTTCCATACAAAGATAGAGTTCTATAAGCATTTAGAAAATTTCAAGCATATGTGACTAACCATTATAATGCCAAGATTAAAATTTTTAGATCAGATAATGGTGGAGAGTACACAAGCCATGCCTTCAAACAACACTTAGCAAACCATGGGATAGTCCATCAAACCAGCTGTCCATACACTCCTCAGCAAAATGGAGTTGCTGAAAGAAAGAATAGGCACTTAATGGAAGTGGCCCGGTCTATGATGTTCCACACAAGTGTTCCCAAGAGATTTTGGGGAGACGCTGTGGTTTCAGCATGCTATTTGCTCAACCGAATGCCAACAAAATTTTTGGATGATCACTCTCCATTTGAGGTATTAAACAACTCTAAACCCGCCATTAACCACTTACGTGTGTTTGGGTGTGTTTGTTTTGTATTAATCCCAGGAGAACAAAGAAACAAGTTGGAAGCTAAAAGTGTGAAGAGCATGTTCATTGGATACTCCATAACACAAAAAGGTTACAAATGCTTTGTTCCGGAAACAAGGAAGATTCTAGTCTCAAGGGACGTGAAGTTTGTTGAAACGAAAGGGTTCTATGATGAGAAGAACTGGAAAGAATTGGAAAATCTATCATCCTCATCATCAGACCGAGCTAGCAATTTGAGAAAAATCTTGGAGAACCTTGGATTACATCAGCCAGAAGCTAGTACAAGTACATCTCAATCAAATGAAGAAACTATACCCTTTGATCCTGAGGGAGGCAATAAACAAGAGGATCCAGTAGTGGCTCAACAAGACTCAACAATTCATGATCAAAATGAATCAGAAGTTCGCAATGAAGCGGTTCATGATCAAAGTGAAGGGAGTCCGGAAAGTCAAGAAGAAGCTCAAACCTCAGATTCTGACTTTGAAGGGCCAGAACCTCAAGTTCAAGATCAAGAAGAGGGTTTAAGGAGAAGTACAAGACAAAGGTTTGGACCAGAACATTGGAAGCAAACCCGAGTGTACTACAACAACAAGGCAGTTGCTCATCCCATTCAAGCTGTTTGCACTCTAGCTCATTTCCCATTGGAACATCAAGCCTACATGGGCAAGTTGGATGAAGCTGAGATTCCAACAACCTATGAAGAAGCCAAGGAGCTTAAAGTATGGAGAGATGCTATTGGTGAAGAAAAGAAAGCTATGGATATCAACCACACTTGGGATGAAGCTGAACTGCCAAAAGGGAAGAAGGCCGTAAGCTCTAGATGGATCTTCACTATCAAGTATAGAAGTGATGGAGAAATAGAGCGTTACAAGGCTAGGCTGGTGGCTAGAGGATTTACTCAAACCTATGGAGAGGACTACCTTGACACATTTGCACCTGTGGCAAAACTTCATACGGTAAGAGTTATTTTATCCTTAGCTACTAACTTGGAATGGGATCTTTGGCAGATGGACGTCAAGAATGCATTCTTGCAAGGGGAACTAGAGGATGAAGTCTACATGACTCCACCACCAGGCTTGGAGGACTCAATTGCACCAGGAAAGGTGTTGAGACTCAAGAAAGCAATCTATGGACTGAAGCAATCTCCTCGAGCATGGTACCACAAGTTGAGTACAACACTCAAGAGTAAAGGCTTCAAGAAGTCCGAGGCAGATCATACACTTTTCACCTTGCAAAGCCAAGAAGGTATTGTAGTCATTCTCATTTATGTGGATGATATTATCATCTCTGGGAATGACAAGGTAGGTATTAAAGATACAAAAGCATATTTAAAATCGGTGTTTGATATTAAAGATCTTGGAGAGTTGAAATATTTTCTAGGGATTGAAGTTTATAGGTCCAATGAAGGACTCTTCTTATCCCAAAGGAAGTACACTCTTGATCTATTGGCTGGGGCAGTAAAACTAGGAGCCAAACCAGCAAAGACTCCCTTAGAAGAAGGATACAAAGTCATACGAGAGGGGGAGCTTGAAGATAAACCTTTTGAAGATGTCAAGCAATATCGGAGAATGGTTGGTAAGTTGATTTATTTTACCATAACTCGTCCTGATTTGTGTTTTGCTGTGAACCAGGTGAGTCAACATATGCAAGCTCCAAAAGTGCACCATTGGAGCATGGTGGATCGGATTCTCAAATATCTCAAAGGAGCTCCAGGTCAAGGCATTTGGATGGGTTGTAACAAAAGCACAGAAATTGTGGGTTATTGTGATGCTGACTGGGCTGGAGACAAAACGGATAGAAGATCCACCACTGGGTATTGCACATTCATTGGAGGTAACCTGGTCACTTGGAAGAGCAAGAAACAAAAGGTTGTGTCATGTTCAAGTGCTGAAGCTGAGTATAGAGCAATGAGGAAGCTCACAAATGAGCTAACATGGCTGAAAGCTCTTCTCAAGGATTTGGGCATTGAATCACCAGATCCAATCACAATGCATTGTGACAACCAAGCTGCTATTCACATTGCGTCCAACTCAGTGTTCCATGAGAGGACAAAACATATTGAAGTGGATTGTCACAAGGTACGAGAGATGGTGGAGAAAAGGGTCATTCTTCCATGTTTTACAAGGAGTTCAGAACAATTGGTAGACATTTTTACCAAGGCAGCGAGTTTAAAAGTGTGTGAGTTCATCCATTCAAAGCTTGGACTCATAGATATGTCTCGGCCATGATTTCCTTAGCCATGGAGTCCACACTCTTTTTCCCTTAGTATGGTTTTGTCCCATGAGGTTTTCCATACTAAGGTTTTTAATGAGGTGGGTCATCATGGTTCCAAGCTTAACCTTTGGTTTCTCTACGGTTAAGCTTGAGGGGGAGTGTTGAATAATGAGAGAATACATTAGCTTAAGACCCAATGAAGAGAAGAGGCCTTATTCAACATATGCAAGCCCATTAAGAAGTCTTCTAGAAGGTGAAGACTTTGGGTGCACAAGTGGGTGTCTCGGGAAGTGTGAAAAGGAAGGAGATGTGTTTGAATTTCAAATAAGAGATTGGAGGGAAATTTGAATGATGTGAAACCCTTCTACACCTTCTATTTTCGTGGCTCCCCTCTATATATACATGTTGTACACCCTTTGTAACACTTAATCAATTCTAATGGAAACTTCTCTTTATCTCTCATTCTATTGTTTCTCTTTCAAGCACTCTCAAACTCTCTAATCTTCTATTCCGCAAATTCAACAGACCCGGGTCTTTGAAGTGAAAAGGACAATCAACAATCTCAACCAAGAGGATCTAGAATTTACTCAACACTTTGGGAAATTTAGATCTCTTTGGGCTTAATTAGAGATGTTACGTCTAAGCACTAAGGATTTTTCAATCATTGAAGAAAGGAGAGAACAAGATAAGGTCTTTGGTTTACTTCTCATACTCAATCCGGCATTTAATGACCTCATAAAATACATCTTGAGATCGGACAAGCTCCCTAGCCTCGATGAAGTTTGTGCACAAATTCAAAAGGAACAAGGGTCCTTCGGTCTCTTTAGTAGAAAACAAGAACTCCCAACGGCTAATAAAGGCAATTACCAACCAAGTCATGGCTACAAAGGCAAGAATAGGAAAACATGCGATCATTGCAAGAAAGATGGTCATACAAGGGAGGATTGCTGGATCTTTCATCCACATCTCAAGCCCAAAGATTGGCAACCAAGGGAGTTCAAACCAAGGAAGTTTCAAGCTCATCAAGCACAAGAAGCGCCAAGCTACTCAACCGCAACCAAACAACCTCAAACCGAAAACTCAAAGCAAGGAGATGAGATGGCCATGGTAGCATACTCAAATGACGTGGTGCGCAAGTCAGACCTAGAGGCACTCATTCGATCCATTGCTGCACTAAAGGAGTCCGGTATCACTTACTTTGCTACTAAACCTACTAAAACTAGCACTTCTCTTGTTATTGATTCCGGAGCTTCTCATCACATGATTAGTAATCCAAATTTGATTAGTAACATTTAAACTGCTAGTGGAAATGTAGTGATTGCTAATGGTGATAAAATACCGGTTAAAGGGATAGGAAATTTAAGACTATTTGACAAAGAATCTCAAGCTTTCTACATGCCATCTTTCACTTCAAATCTTGTATTGATTAAGAGAGCTACTACTGATCTTGATGCTTATGCTATCTTTGGGCCTAAGAGTTTCCATTTTCAGGATATTAAGACCGGAAGGGTTCTTGGAGAAAGAAACACAAAAGGAGACTTATACATCTTAGAAGATTCTTCAAGCAATCCTACTTTATCAAGTTTTAATTCATGCATAGCTAGTAGTTCTAATGCAATATGGCACGCTAGATTGGGACATCCTCACTCGCGTGCCTTGGAAATAATATTGCCTAATATTTCGTTTAATAACTCGGTTTGTGAGTCTTGTATTTTAGGAAAACATTGTAAAACTGTATTTCCTAAGTCCTCTACCATATATGAAAAATATTTTGATTTGGTCCACTCGGATGTATGGACTTCCCCATGTTTATCAAGAGATAATAATAAGTACTTTGTGACATTTATTGATGAAAAGTCGAAATACACTTGGATCACCTTAATGCCATCTAAAGATAGAGTATTTGACGCTTTCATTAATTTTCAGAACTACATTACTAATCAGTTCAAAACAAATGTTAAGGTACTTCGAACGGATAATGGAGGGGAATATACAAGCCACAAATTCAAAGAACACCTAGCTAAGCATGGAATAATCCACCAAACGAGCTGCCCATACACACCTCAACAAAATGGTGTAGTTGAAAGAAAGAATAGACATCTCATGGAAGTAGCTAAAGCTATGATGTTCCATTCCAACCTGCCAAGAAACTTCTGGGGAGATGCAGTCATGACGGCCTGCTATCTTATCAACCGAATTCCAACAAGAGTCCTAAAGGACGTCTCTCCCTTTGAAGTTTTAAATCACAATAAACCCTATATCAATCACTTACGAGTTCTTGGATGTTTGTGTTTTGTATTTGTCCCAGGTACTCAGAGGGACAAACTAGAAGCCAAAAGCACAAGATGTGTATTCATAGGCTATTCTACCACTCAAAAGGGGTATAAGTGCTATGACCCCATCCGGAAGTGTACCCTGGTTTCAAGAGACGTGAAGTTCATAGAAAACCAAGGGTTTTTTGACAAGAAACAAAATTGGGATAGTGTTAAAGACCTAGCCCGTTCTCCTTCAGATAGAACCGCCAGCTTAGAGTTCTTACTTAATCATTTGGGAAATCCGGCTCCAAGAGACTCTCATCAAGAGCAACCAGATCATCAGCCACAAGAAGGACCAAATTCTGAAAATAACAGTGAAGAAGAAGCAAACAACTTGGATAATGGTAATCAAGACCAAGCTCATCATGAAGAAGAATCCACTGGAGGAATGGAGCCAATGGTTAGTCAAGACCATGAGAGTGAAGAAATTAGTGCTCCTCAGCTTAGAAGAAGTACAAGGCTGAAGTATGGACCAGATCATTGGAAACAAACAAGGGTCTATTACAACAGCCAAGCCGTGGCTCATCCTCTCCAAACGGTCTGTTCTCTTGCCCTCTTGCCATCAGAACACAAAGCATTCCTTGGAAAGATTGATCAACACCAAATTCTGAGCTCCTATGAAGAAGCAAAAGAACACAAAGAATGGTAATGGATGCTGAGATAGGGGTAATGGATAAGAATCATACTTGGGATGAAACTGAGCTTCCAAAGGGAAAGAAGGCAGTAAGTTCCAAGTGGGTATTTACAATAAAATATCAATCTAATGGGGAGATTGAGCGGTACAAAACCAGATTGGTAGCCAGAGGTTTCACCCAGATATATGGAGCTGATTATACCTATACTTTTGCGCACGTGGCAAAGCTTCACACAGTTAGGGTTATCTTGTCCTTAGCCACAAATCTATCATGGGATCTATGGCAAATGGACGTGAAGAACGCCTTTCTTCAAGGAGAATTGGAAGAAGAAGTGTACATGACTCCACCACCCGGATTAGAGCACACAATCAGCCCCGAAAAAGTCTTAAGGTTAAGAAAGGCAATTTATGGATTAAAGCAATCACCGAGGGCCTGGTATCATAAACTGAGCTTCACTCTTGTTGCTCGAGGATTTAGCCGGTCAGAAGCCGACCATACCTTGTTCACTCACCAGAGCTCCTGTGGGCTTATTGTGGTATTGGTTTATGTGGATGACTTGATCATCTCAGGTAGTGATCAAGTTGGGGTTCAAGAAACCAAATCCTTCCTTAAGTCTGTTTTTGATATCAAGGACTTGGGAGAACTCAAGTATTTCCTAGGGATAGAGATATGCCGATCCACGGAAGGCCTATTTCTATCACAAAGGAAATATTCTCTTGATTTATTGCAGGAGACAGGAAAGGTAGGATCCAAACCAGCTAAGACTCCACTTGAAGATGGCTACAAGGTCAAGAGAAAGGGGGAGAAAGAAGACGATCTGCTTGACAAGCCATTTGAAGAACCAGCACAATATCGGCGCCTAGTTGGTAAGCTCATCTACTTGACTATTACACGGCCTGACTTATGTTTTGCTGTGAATCAGGTTAGCCAACATATGAAGGAACCAACCGTGCATCATTGGAACATGGTGGAAAGAATTTTGAGATACTTCAAAGGATCACCAGGCCAAGGAATCTGGATGGGGAAGAATGGCAACACTGAGATAGTTGGATATTGCGATGCAGACTATGCGGGAGACACTATGGATAGAAAGTCCACAACTGGCTATTGTACTTTCATTGGAGGCAATCTAGTGACCTGGAAGTCTAAGAAGCAGAAGGTTGTGTCATGCTCGAGTGCAGAGTCAGAATATAGAGCAATGAGGAAGCTGACAAATGAATTAGTTTGGTTGAAAGCACTTCTCAAAGATCTCGGCATAGAAACTTCAAGTCCTATCACGATGCATTGTGACAATCAGGCAGCCATTCATATAGCAACCAATCTAGTATTTCACGAGAGGACCAAGCACATTAAGATCGACTGCCACAAGGTTAGAAAGAAGATCATAGAAGGAGTGATACTTCCATGCTACACCAAGAGTGAAGACCAGCTGGCTGACATCTTCACCAAGGCTGCTAGCCTCAAAGTTTGCAACCACATACATAGCAAACTTGGGTTAGTAGACCTTACTCATCCTTGATAATACTTGCCTGTTCCGGGAAGACCACACTCTTTTTCCCTTACCAAGGTTTTGTCCCACTGGGTTTTCCTTGGTAAGGTTTTTAATGAGGTGGTAGTCCCGGTTCCCAAACTTAGCCTTCATTCCGACACTCCGGCTAAGTTTGAGGGGGAGTATTAATCAAGCATAACATCAAGGGAGCTTAGGGAAGATGGTTGGATTTGGGTGTCCGTACAAGTCCGTACAAGTCCGTACGGATCCGTACAAGGCCGTACAAAACCGTACGACCTAAAGGAGCCTCTGGAATGTTTACGAAAGTCTTGGAGAGTCTTGGAGAGTCTTCTAGAGTCTTCTAGAAGCTTGGCAATGTTCAGATCATGCACCAAGTCACTAGAGCGTCCAGGTGCATTGGGGCTTGTCCTTGGTCTTCCTTCTTATCCATTTGGTCAAGGAAGGGCTGGAACCAGGCTAGCATGGTCAAGGGCGCTCCCAAGACTACTCTCCTATTGGCTAGTTCAAATTAAAGTTAAACCTAGGTTCCCTTGTAATTCTCCTATAAATATGTTATGTAATTCACAAAGATCAATAAAAAATTCTTCTGTAATGTTCTACTATGGTTTTCTTTCTAATTTATCTCAAAATCTCTCAGTTATAATCTCTAAAATCTTACAGATTGAGTGTAGCCATTTTAGGATGAAAGGGCACATTAAGGAGAAGTGCTGGACACTTTACCCGCACTTGAAACCAGCCCGGCTAAGAGGAAATGGCCAAGGAAGCAGTCAAGGCGCTAGGAACTTTGCGGGTGTAACTAGCATGGAAGGAGACCAATTGGTGAGGAAGAGCGATTTGGAGGGCCTCATCAAGAGTATCTCAAAGCTAGCGGAATCTGGTAAGGGTTTCTTTACCTCTAAGGCTAAGAGAAACGTGATAATAGATTCTGGAGCAAGTCATAATATGATTTGTGATGCTAAGTTGCTGGAGAATGTAGAACCGCATAAGGGTAGTGTTAGGATAGCAACGAGAAAGAAGTTCCAATATAGGGTGTTGGGAACTTAAAGGTGTTTGGGAAGAGAACTAAAGCCTTATATATCCCAAAATTTACTTCGAATTTGCTATCGGTTCATAAGGCAACTAAGGACTTGAATTGTAAAGTTGTTTTTGGAGTTAATGGTGTTGAGTTTCAGGATAATGAAACCAAAGATGCGATCGGATCAGGGGGTGTGAAAGATGGTCTGTACATATTGAATAAAAAGGATAAAGAGTTGAAAGCGCTTGCGGTCAGTTCGGTTGGATCAAGTCCTTTATGGCATTCTCGCCTTGGTCACCCAAGTCACAAGGTGCTCAGCATGGTCTTGCCTAACCATTCATTACCCAAGTAGGCGTGTGAAGCATGCATTTTGGGGAAGCATTGTAGGAAAGTGTTTCCAGAGTCTACTACTATGTATAAGAAGTCTTTTGAGTTGATACACTCTGATGTATGGTCTGCTCCGTGTACTTCAAGAGATCAATATAAGTACTTTGTTTCTTTCATCGATCAAAAATCAAAGTATACGTGGGTAACATTGATGCTTGAATCATTTCAGAACTTCTATAACTATGTGCTCAATCAGTATGATACCAAGATTAAGATACTAAGAAGTGATAATGGCGGAGAATACATGAGCATATTATTAATCAAGCTTATCATCAAGGGAGCTTAGGGAAAACGGTTGGATTTGGGTGTCCGTACAAGTCAGTACAAGTCTGTACGGATCCGTACAAGTCCGTACGACCATAGGGAGCCTCCGGAACATTTGAGGAAGCCTTCAAGAGTCTTCTAGAAGCTTGGAAACGTTTGGATCATGCACCAAGCCACTTGAGTGTCCAGGTGCATTGGCACCTTGTCCTTGGTCTTCCTTCTTATTTATTTGGTCAAGGAAGGGGCTGGAAACAGGCTGGCATGGTCAAGGACGCCCAAAGACTACACTCCTATTAGCTGGTTCAAATTAAAGTTAAACCTAGGTTCCCTTGTAATTCTCCTATAAATATGCTATGTATTTCACAAAGATCAATAAGAAATTCTACTCTAATATTCTACTATGGTGTTTCTTCTAGTTTATCTCAAAATCTCTCATTTATAATCTCTAAAATCTAACATGGTATCAGAGCATTGATCTTGCTTCTATCTATTCCGCTTTATTCTTGGTTATTCTCCATCATTCTCCATCATTTCTCCATCATTTCTCCATCAGTTCTTGTCATTTCTACTCACTCTCCACGTTTTTCTTCTTTATTTTCTCCTTTCTCACGCTGCTAGCTTCATTTCTCTCTGAGAGAAATTCCTCAAATCCATTGGTGCTGAGTTGAGAAAGTTGCTAGCTTTGTGATTTTCACTTCATTTTCTTCCTTTCACGTTGCTAGCCTCATTTCTCTCTGAGAAATTCCTCTAATCCATTGGTGCTGAGTTGAGAAAGTTGCTAGCTTTGTGATTAAACACCAAGAAGATCATGGAAAATCTAAAAACCATGATCATTCCGGTTACACTCAAAGGGATCAATTACTTGCTGTGGGCAAGAACAACAAAGACTGCTTTGTGTGGAAGAGGTTTGTGGAGACACATTGAGATCACACAAAACCCAAAAGAAGACACACAAGATGAAGAAAATGAGACCAAGACCTAGGAGGAAATCAAATGGTTTCAAGAGGACCAAACGGTGTTGGGTCTCCTTCAAAACTCACTAGACCCATCAATCCTAGAGGCATACTCCTATTGTGACACTGCAAAGGACCTTTGGGATACACTAAAGAATGTCTACGGGAACATCTCCAACTTGACCCGGGTCTTCGAAGTAAAAAGGGCAATCAACAATCTCAATCAAGAGGATCTAGAATTTACTCAACACTTTGGGAAATTTAGATCTCTTTGGGCTGAATTAGAGATGTTACGTCCAAGCACTAAGGATTTTTCAATCATTGAAGAAAGAAGAGAACAAGATAAGGTCTTTGGTTTACTTCTCACACTCAATCCGGCATTTAATGACCTCATAAAACACATCTTGAGATCGGAGAAGCTCCCTAGCCTCGATGAAGTTTGTGCACAAATTCAAAAGGAACAAGGGTCCTTTGGTCTTTTTAGTAGAAAACAAGAACTCCCAACGGCTAATAAAGGCAATTACCAACCAAGTCATGGCTACAAAGGCAAAAATAGGAAAACATGCGATCATTGCAAGAAAGATGGTCATACAAGGGAGGATTGCTGGATCCTTCATCCACATCTCAAGCCCAAAGATTGGCAACCAAGGGAGTTCAAACCAAGGAAGTTTCAAGCTCATCAAGCACAAGAAGCGCCAAGCTCCTCAATCACAACCAAACAACCTCAAACCGAAAACTCAAAGCAAGGAGATGAGATGGCCATGGTAGCATACTCGAATGACATGGTGCGCAAGTCAGACCTAAAGGCACTCATTCGATCCATTGATGCACTAAAGGAGTCCGGTATCACTTACTTTGCTACTAAACCTACTAAAACTAGCACTTCTTATTGATCAAGAAGACCAGCCAGGCCTTGCAAGACCAAACCATCCCGACCGTACGGATTTTGTACGGACTTGTACGGACTGTACGAATTGTACGGACCGTGCAAAATCCGGGATTCCCCAAAATGTCTTCAAACATCCAAAAATGAAGAAACAAGAATGTGCAAAACTCGGGATAAAGTATTTTCAGGATTTGGGGATCGTGCAAAACTCGGGTGCAAAAGGACATGGATAGCTGGCAATGAATCTAGCCAAAGGAGTGTCCCAATGCAACCTTATCCAACCGGTCAAAGCAAGGAGGGCTGGAGCAAGGCTGGCAATCTTATCCACATGGTCAAAAGGAGCCTCCAAGACTAAGCCCTTATTGGCTAGTTTGAATTAAAGCATTTCTATTGGTTATTGCATTTTGAATTTACTTAGAGAAAACCCTAGATTTTTCTCTATAAATGTAATGCCTCATTATCAATGAAATGTTAGACCCTTTGGGGTCCCATTCTCTCATTCTCCACGAAATCTCTCTCATTTTATTCTCCTTAGTCTCATTTACATGCTTATTCTCTTAGTTCATACTTGCATATTCTCCATGTCATTTACATTATTCTCTCATGTTTAATCTCTTATATTCCGCATAATCTCTCTAATTCTTACATGGTATCAGAGCATTAAGGTCCTTAAATGCGTCCTTAATCTCTTTCTTCTTATTCTTTTATTTTCATACACTTTGTTAGCCTTTTTCACTCTGAGAGTTATTCCTCAAAACCATTGGTTCTTGAGTTGTGAAAGTTGCTAACTTAGTGTTTCTAGTGACAATGAAGAGAAATAAATGGGGGCTGTAGTGAAAAATTACATAAAAATGGAGATTAAAGGCTGCCTTAATTGCTTATTCATGGATTCGTCTAGTGCTTCCATTTTTTGGAAATGAATACACTTAGAACCATGATTTGCTGGTGCCTCATTCTATAATCTATTCTTTTTTAAGCCTCATTTTCATCTCCAAGTCATTTCTTGATTTTAAAGCTCAAACCACAATTTTTACAAAGTTAAAACCTTGGATTGTATTTTTCTTTCTTATGGAATGAATATTAATCAAGCTTATCATCAAGGGAGCTTAGGGAAGATGGTTGTATTTGGGTGTCCGTACAAGTCCGTACGGATCCGTACAAGGCCGTACAAGACCGTACAACCTTAGCGAGCCTCCGGAACATTTGAGGAAGCCTTCGAGAGTCTTCTAGAAGCTTGGAAACGTTTGGACCATGCACCAAGCCACTTGAGTGTCCAGGTGCATTGGCACCTTGTCCTTGGTCTTCCTTCTTATCCATTTGGTCAAGGAAGGGGCTGGAAACAAGCTGGCATGGTCAAGGACGCCCAAAGACTACACTCCTATTGGCTGGTTCAAATTAAAGTTAAACCTAGGTTCCCTTGTAATTCTCCTATAAATATGCTATGTATTTCACAAAGATCAATAAGAAATTCTTCTCTAATATTCTACTATGGTGTTCTTCTAGTTTATCTCAAAAGCTCTCATTTATAATCTCTAAAATCTAACATGGTATCAGAGCATTGAGCTTGCTCCTATCTATTCTGCTTTATTCTTGGTTATTCTCCATCATTCTCCATCATTCTCCATCATTTCTCCCTCATTTCTCCATCAGTTCTTGTCATTTCTACTCATTCTCCACGTTTTTCTTCTTTATTTTCTCCTTTCTCACGCTGCTAGCTTCATTTCTCTCTGAGAGAAATTCCTCAAATCCATTGGTGCTGAGTTGAGAAAGTTTCTAGCTTTGTGATTTTCACTTCATTTTCTTCCTTTCACGTTGCTAGCCTCATTTCTCTCTGAGAAATTCCTCTAATCCATTGGTGCTGAGTTGAGAAAGTTGCTAGCTTTGTGATTAAACACCAAGAAGATCATGGAAAATCTAAAAACCATGATCATTCCGGTTACACTCAAAGGGATCAATTACTTGCTGTGGGCAAGAACAACAAAGACTGCTTTGTGTGGAAGAGGTTTGTGGAGACACATTGAGATCACACAAAACCCAAAAGAAGACACACAAGATGAAGAAAATGAGACCAAGACCTAGGAGGAAATCAAATGGTTTCAAGAGGACCAAACGGTGTTGGGTCTCCTTCAAAACTCACTAGACCCATCAATCCTAGAGGCATACTCCTATTGTGACACTGCAAAGGACCTTTGGGATACACTAAAGAATGTCTACGGGAACATCTCCAACTTGACCCGGGTCTTCGAAGTAAAAAGGGCAATCAACAATCTCAATCAAGAGGATCTAGAATTTACTCAACACTTTGGGAAATTTAGATCTCTTTGGGCTGAATTAGAGATGTTACGTCCAAACACAAAGGATTTTTCAATCATTGAAGAAAGAAGAGAACAAGATAAGGTCTTCGGTTTGCTTCTCACACTCAATCCGGCGTTTAACGACCTCATAAAGCATATCTTAAGATCGGAGAAGCTCCCTAGACTTGATGAAGTTTGTGCACAAATTCAAAAGGAACAAGGGTCCTTTGGTCTCTTTAGTGGTAAACAAGAACTCCCAATGGCCAATAAGGGCAATTACCAACCAAATCAAGGCTACAAAGGCAAGAATAGGAAAACATGCGATCATTGCAAGAAGGATGGTCATACAAAGGAGGATTGCTGGATCCTTCATCCACATCTCCAGCCCAAAGATTGGCATCCAAGGGAATTCAAGCCAAGAAAGTTCCAAGCTCATCAAGCACAAGAAACGCCAAGCTCATCAAACTCAACAAAACAACCTCAAACCGAAAGCTTGAAGCAAGGAGATGAGATGGCCATGGTAGCATATTCAAATGACGTGGTGCGCAAGTCAGACTTAGAAGCACTCATTCGATCCATCGCCGCACTAAAGGAGTCCGGTATCACATACTTTGCTACTAAACCTAATAAGACTAGTACTTCTCTTGTTATTGATTCTGGAGCTTCTCATCACATGATTAGTAATCCAAATTTGATTAGTAACATTAAAACTGCTAGTGGAAATGTAGTGATTGCTAATGGTGATAGGATACCGGTTAAAGGAATAGGAAGTTTAAAACTATTTGACAAAGAATCTCAAGCTTTCTACATGCCATCTTTCACTTTGAATCTTGTATCGGTTAAGAGAGCTACTACTGATCTTGATGCTTATGCTATCTTTGGGCCTAATAGTTTCCATTTTCAGGATATTAAAACCGGAAGGGTTCTTGGAGAAGGAAACACAAAAGGAGACTTATACATCTTAGAAGATTCTTCAAGCAATCCTACTTTATCAAGTTTTAATTCATGCATAGCTAGTAGTTCTAATGCAATATGGCACGCTAGATTGGGACATCCTCACTCGCGTGCCTTGGAAATAATATTGCCTAATATTTCGTTTAATAACTCGGTTTGTGAGTCTTGTATTTTAGGAAAACATTGTAAAAGTGTATTTTCTAAGTCCTCTACCATATATGAAAAATGTTTTGATTTGGTCCACTCGGATGTATGGACTTCCCCATGTTTATCAAGAGATAATAATAAGTACTTTGTGACATTCATTGATGAAAAGTCGAAATACACTTGGATCACCTTAATGCCATCTAAAGATAGAGTATTTGACGCTTTCATTAATTTTCAGAACTACATTACTAATCAATTCAAAACAAATGTTAAGGTACTTCGAACGGATAATGGAGGGGAATATACAAGCCACAAATTCAAAGAACACCTAGCTAAGCATGGAATAATCCACCAAACGAGCTGCCCATACACACCTCAACAAAATGGTGTAGCTAAAAGAAAGAATAGACATCTCATGGAAGTAGCTAGAGCTATGATGTTCCATTCCAACTTGCCAAGAAACTTCTGGGGAGATGCAGTCATGACGGCTTGCTATCTTATCAACCGAATTCCAACAAGAGTCCTAAAGGACGTCTTTCCCTTTGAAGTTTTAAATCACAATAAACCCTATATCAATCACTTACGAGTTCTTGGGTGTTTGTGTTTTGTATTTGTCCCAGGTACTCAGAGGGACAAACTAGAAGCCAAAAGCACAAGATGTGTATTCATAGGCTATTCTACCACTCAAAAGGGGTATAAGTGCTATGACCCCATCCGGAAGTGTACCCTGGTTTCAAGAGATGTGAAGTTCATAGAAAACCAAGGGTACTTTGACAAGAAACAAAATTGGGATAACGTTAAAGACCTAGCCCGTTCTCCTTCAGATAGAACCGCCAACTTAGAGTTCTTACTTAATCATTTGGGAAATCCGGCTCTAAGAGACTCTCATCAAGAGCAACCAGATCATCAGCCACAAGAAGGACCAAATTCTGAAAATAACAGTGAAGAAGAAGCAAACAACTTGGATAATGGTAATCAAGACCAAGCTCATCATGAAGAAGAATCCACTGGAGGAATGGAGCCAATGGTTAGTCAAGACCATGAGAGTGAAGAAATTAGTGCTCCTCAGCTTAGAAGAAGTACAAGGCTGAAGTATGGACCAGATCATTGGAAACAAACAAGGGTCTATTACAACAGCCAAGCCGTGGCTCATCCTCTCCAAGCGGTTTGTTCTCTTGCCCTCTTGCCATCAGAACACAAAGCATTCCTTGGAAAGATTGATCAACACCAAATTCCGAGCTCCTATGAAGAAGCAAAAGAACACAAAGAATGGTTAGCTGCTGTGGATGCTGAGATAGGGGCAATGGATAAGAATCATACTTGGGATGAAACTGAGCTTCCAAAGGGAAAGAAGGCAGTAAGTTCCAAGTGGGTATTTACAATCAAATATCAATCTAATGGGGAGATTGAGCGGTACAAAGCCAGATTGGTAGCCAGAGGTTTCACCCAGACATATGGAGCTGATTATACCGATTCTTTTGCGCCAGTGGCAAAGCTTCACACAGTTAGGGTCATCTTGTCCTTAGCCACAAATCTATCATGGGATCTATGGCAAATGGACGTGAAGAACGCCTTTCTTCAAGGAGAATTGGAAGAAGAAGTGTACATGACTCCACCACCTGGATTAGAACACTCAATCAGCCCTGGAAAAGTCCTAAGGTTAAGAAAGGCAATTTATGGTCTAAAGCAATCACCAAGGGCCTGGTATCATAAACTGAGCTTCACTCTTGTTGCTCGAGGATTTAGCCAGTTAGAAGCCGACCATACCTTGTTCACTCACCAGAGCTCCCGTGGGCTTATTGTGGTATTGGTTTATGTGGATGATTTGATCATCTCAGGTAGTGATCAAGTTGGGATTCAAGAAACCAAATCCTTCTTTAAGTCTGTTTTTGATATCAAGGACTTGGGAGAGCTTAAGTATTTCCTAGGGATAGAGATATACCGATCCTCGGAAGGCCTATTTCTATCACAAAGGAAATATTCTCTTGATTTATTGCAGGAGACAAGAAAGCTAGGATCCAAACCAGCTAAGACCCCACTTGAAGATGGCTACAAGGTCAAGAGAAAGGGGGAGAAAGAAGATGATCCGCTTGACAAGCCATTTGAAGACCCAGCACAATATCGGCGCCTAGTTGGTAAGCTCATCTATTTGACTATTACACGGCCTGACTTATGTTTTGCTGTGAATCAGGTTAGCCAACATATGAAGGAACCAACCGTGCATCATTGGAACATGGTGGAAAGAATATTGAGATACGTCAAAGGTTCACCTGGCCAAGGAATTTGGATGGGGAAGAATGGCAACACTGAGATAGTTGGATACTGCGATGCGGACTATGCGGGAGACACTATGGATAGGAAGTCTACAACTGGCTACTGTACTTTCATTGGAGGCAATCTAGTAACTTGGAAGTCTAAGAAGCAGAAGGTTGTGTCATGCTCAAGTGTGGAGTCAGAATATAGAGCAATGAGGAAGCCTACAAATTAATTAGTTTGGTTGAAGGCTCTTCTCAAGGATCTTGGCATAGAAACTTCAAGTTCCATCACAATGCATTGTGACAATCAGGCAGCCATTCATATAGCAACCAATCCAGTATTTCACGAGAGGACCAAGCACATTGAGATTGACTGCCACAAAGTTAGAGCGAAGATCATAGAAGGAGTGATACTTCCATGTTACACCAAGAGTGAAGACCAGTTGGCTGACATCTTCACCAAGGCTGCTAGCCTCAAAGTTTGCAACCACATCCACAGCAAACTTGGGTTAGTAGACCTTACTCATCCTTGATAATACTTGCCTGTTCCGGGAAGACCACACTCTTTTTCCCTTACCAAGGTTTTGTCCCACTGGGTTTTCCTTGGTAAGCTTTTTAATGAGGTGGTAGTCCCGGTTCCCAAACTTAGCCTTCATTCCAACACTCCGGCTAAGTTTGAGGGGGAGTATTAATCAAGCTTATCATCAAGGGAGCTTAGGGAAGATGGTTGTATTTGGGTGTCCGTACACCCTTGACTTCCTAAAATGGTTAAACATGCTAGAATCAAGGCCTGAGCGTCTTTCTTCTTTGGGTGAGGAGTATGGAGCTCGCCTTTACCCAATGGCTCCTCATTTGCTTCTTCTTGGGTTTTCAACCCTCTGACCTGCTTAGGATTCAACCGAGAATCCTTCCTTCTAGTTACATCCCAATGTCTAGTTTTGCCACCCATTAAATCATCAACTCCACTCTTATCCTTACTTGTTGCACACAACACTTCTCCCTTAGTCTTAGAGCATTCGCCAAGTTCCCAGATACTGGCTATGCACTCCAGCTCCTTCCCTTTGTTATTATGTGAACTGGCATTGCTACTTCCCATGTATGCCTTCTCATCCATATTCTCAACATTGTCAAGTCCCAAGTATTATTTCTCAACATAGATGCAATCTCTTCCCCCATGGCATCAACCCATAACTTGTCCATGCTTGCTTCCTCATAAGAATTAGGTACTTTTCTATCAATAGTGCTCAGAAATGCCTGATGATCAGCTGGAGTATTAGAAACCGAGTAGTATTCTTCAATAGGATATCTTATGGCTATCTTCTCTTTTTGTGCGGTGTTATGCTTAGGGGACAAGAAGGAGACGCTGTCGCCTATAGGATCAGGATCTAAGCCTGTCGTACGCCCAGTACATCCCTCTCTTGTCTCAAGCACAACCTCAGTTCCCATGTGATCTTGATGAGCCATAGCCATCCCATTGTAATACACTCTAGTATTTTTCCAATTTTCAGGTCCGTGTCTTATCCTTTGGCTTCTTCTTAACTGAGGAGCTTGCACTACTTCCACTTCTTCAGATTCTATCTCCCCCTCACCTCCTGTACTCTCCTCTTCTTCTACCAGTTCTGAATCTAATGATAAGGTATCTGGAACTAACGGAAACTGCTCACTTTCTTCTACTTCTTCTTCACCCCTCTGCTTATTATCATCACTCTCCCGGGCATCTATGTTTTCCCAAATGCTTCTTAGAACTTGATCTCTATCTGCATTTGCGTGCACAATCTCATCTAAGTCTTCCCATTTCTTTTTCTCAAAGTAACTATACTCTTCCTCAAATTGCACCTCCCTTGACACATACATTCTATTACTCTCTGGGTTAAGACATTTGTATCCCTTTTGAGTGCTTGAGTATCCCAGAAACACACACTTAATACTCTTCGGCTCTAACTTATTTCTTTGTGCTTCTGGAACAAGAACGTAACATCTACACCCAAAGACTCTCAAGTGACTGATACTCGGCTTCACACCATTCAAAACTTCAAATGGTGACTTGTAACTCAAGCTTTCAGTGGGTATGCGGTTGATTAAGTAAGCTGCCGCCATCACTGCATCTCCCCACAGATTCTTAGGAACTCCCCTATCAAACATCATGCTCCTAGCCACTTCTAACAAATGTCTATTCTTCCTCTCTGCTATCCCATTTTGTTGAGGTGTATAGGCGCAAGTTGTCTGATGTACTATCCCTTTCTCATTCACAAACTCCCTAAACCGTATGCTCATGTATTCTCCACCATTATCACTTCTTAGTATCTTAATCTTGGTATCATACTGATTGAGCACATAGTTATTGATGCGAGCATGGATAAGGATAAGCTAGTAGCTGAGGAGAGCTTGGATCATGGAGAGGAAGACAAGCTCGTAGCTGAGGATGCAATGGTGATACCTGTAGATTTTAGAGGATATGAAGGTGATTTTAAGGGAGGAAGATTAGAAGATAGGAGTGATGAAGATGATGAATAGAAGTTTATAATTTCGTGTGTATTTTTCTTCTTACAATACAACCAACATATATGGACGCTTTACATGAATTTTAGAGAGAAAAATATCTCACCAACACCTCTACACAAGTATAGGCGAGCCATGCTTCTCCCTACTGCTCCTACCTACTCCTCTTTACAACTTGCTACACTTGTGCTGAGAGAGAAAAAACTGGTCTGTTTCTAACCAGTCTAGTTCCTTCTCTACTTCTTGTTTGGTCTTGTTTTAGTTGATCTTAACTACTCATTGGCACTTTATTTCATGTTCACACACCTTCACATCCATATTCTCAACACTCCCCCTCAAGATAGAATGGTAGGGGTTCTTTAAGCCGATCTTGCCATGGATGTATTCACATATGCGTGAAGAAGTAGGCTTGGTAAATATATCCGCCATTTGTTCTCTACTCTTCACAAACTTAGGAACCACAACTTCCTCCTAAATTTTGTCTCGGATGAAATGACAATCCACCTCAATGTGTTTTGTCCTTTCATGAAACACCGGGTTTGAAGCTATGTGTATTGCCGCTTGGTTATCACAATACAATGTCATTGGTTTGTCTTCTTGAACTCCCAAGTCATGTAGAAGCGCCTTCAGCCATATCATTTCTTTTGTGGCTTCTCTCATTACTCTATACTCAGCTTCAGCACTAGATAGAGAGATTACCTTTTGTTTTTTTGCTTCTCCAGGTGACAAGATTCCCGCCTACGAATGTACAATAACCGGTCGTAGACTTCCTATCTTGTCTATCCCCAGCCCAATCCGCATCACAAAACGCTTCTACATCTGCTCTTCCATGACACTCTAGCCAAATACCTCTTCCTGGGTTCCCTTTTAGATATCTCAAGATCCTTTCAATCATTCCCCAATGGTGTGTTGTTGGCGCTTGCATGTGTTGACTTACTTTATTCACCGCAAAACAAATATCTGGCCTTGTTATGGTCAAATAGATTAGTTTACCAACTAACCTTTGGTACTGCTTGATGTCAGACCATATCTCCACGTTGCTCTCTTCTTGGTAACCTTCTTCAATAGGAGTCTTAGCCGGTTTACACCCAAGCTTCCCAATTTCTTTTAGTAAGTCGATCACATACTTCCTTCGCGATATAAATATTTCTTTTTCCTCTCTGCTCATCTCAATTCCTAGGAAGTATTTGAGCTCTCCTAGGTCTTTTATATCAAACGTAGAGTTTAGATCCTCCTTAGTCCGTTTCATCTCCTCACAATCACTTCCCGTAACAATAATGTCATCCACGTAGATAAGCACCACAACTATCCCATTTTTGCTCCTTTTGGTAAAGAGAGAGTGATCCGCTTCAGATTTTACAAACCCTTTCTCCAACAGGCACCGGCTTAACCGTTGGTACCAAGCTCTAGGAGATTGTTTCAAGCCGTATATAGCCTTCTTTAATCTACACACTTGATCTGAACTTGCTCCATAACCTTGTGGAAGTTCCATAAACACTTCTTCTTCTAAATCCCCTTGTAAGAAAGCGTTTCTCACATCCATTTGCCATAAATTCCATGACAGATTAATGGCAATGGATAGTATAACCCTCACCGAGTGCAACTTCGCTACTGGAGCAAAAGTTTCAGTATAATCTTCTCCATATACTTGTGTATATCCTTTTGCCACTAGTCTAGCTTTATACCTCTCAATTTCACCATTGCTCTTGTATTTGATAGTATACACCCATCTACATCCCACAAGTTTCTTCCCGCTGGGCAATTTTGTCAAGTCCCAAGTATTATTTCTCAACATAGATGCAATCTCTTCCCTCATGGCATCAACCCATAACTTGTCCATGCTTGCTTCCTCATAAGAATTAGGTACTTTTCTATCAATAGTGCTCAGAAATGCCTGATGATCAGCTGGAGTATTAGAAACCGAGTAGTATTCTTCAATAGGATATCTTATGGCTATCTTCTCTTCTTGTGCGGTGTTATGCTTAAGGGACAAGAAGGAGACGCTGTCGCCTATAGGATCAGGATCTAAGCCTGCCGTACGCCCAGTACATCCCTCTCTTGTCCCAAGCACAACATCAGTTCCCATGTGATCTTGATAAGCCATAGCCATCCCATTGTAATACACTCTAGTATTTTTCCAATTTTCAGGTCCGTGTCTTATCCTTTGGCTTCTTCTTAATTGAGGAGCTTGCACTTCTTCCACTTCTTCAGATTCTATCTCCCCCTCACCTCTTGTACTCTCCTCTTCTTCTACCAGTTCTGAGTCTAATGGTAAAGTATCCGGAACTATCGAAAGCTGCTCACTTTCTTCTACTTCTTCTTCACCCCTCTGCTCATTATCATCACTCTCCTGGCCATCTATGTTTTCCCAAATGCTTCTTAGAACTTGATCTCTATCTGCATTTAAGTCCATAATCTCATCTAAGTCTTCCCATTTCTTTTTTTCGAAGTAACCATACTCTTCCTCAAATTGCACCTCCCTTGACACATACATTCTATTAGTCTCCGGGTTAAGACATTTGTATCCTTTTTGAGTACTTGAGTATCCCACAAACACACACTTAATACTCTTTGGCTCTAACTTATTTCTTTGTGCCTCTGGAATAAGGACATAGCATCTACACCCAAAGACTCTCAAGTGACTAATACTCAGCTTCACACCATTCAAAACTTCAAATGGTGACTTGTAACTCAAGCTTTCAGTGGGTATGCGGTTGATTAAGTAAGTTGCCGCCATCACTGCATCTCCCCACAGATTCTTAGGAACTCCCCTATGAAACATCATGCTCCTAGCCACTTCTAACAAATGTCTATTCTTCCTCTCTGCTATCCCATTTTGTTGAGGTGTATAGGCGCAAGTTGTCTGATGTACTATCCCTTTCTCATTCACAAACTCCCTAAATTGTATGCTCATGTATTCTCCACCATTATCACTTCTTAGTATCTTAATCTTGATATCATACTGATTGAGCACATAGTTATAGAAGTTCTGAAATGATTCAAGCACTTGATCCTTAGAGCGCATCAATGTTACCCATGTATACTTTGATTTTTGATCGATGAAGGAAACAAAGTACTTATATTGATCTCTTGAAGTACACGGAGCAGACCATACATCAGAGTGTATTAACTCAAAAGACTTCTTATACATAGTAGTAGATTCTGGAAACACTTTCCTACAATGCTTCCCCAAAATACATGCTTCACACGCCTCCTTGGGTACTGAATGGTTGGGCAAGACCATGCTGAGCACCTTGTGACTTGGGTGACCAAGGCGAGAATGTCATAAAGGGCCAACCGAACTGACCGCAAGCGCTTTCAACTCTTTATCCTTTTTATTCAATATGTACAGACCATCTTTCACACCCCCTGATCCGATCGCATCTTTGGTTTCATTATCCTGAAACTCAACACCATTAACTCCAAAAACAACTTTACAATTCAAGTCCTTAGTTACCTTATGAACCGATAGCAAATTCGAAGTAAATTCTGGGATATATAGGGCTTTAGTTCTCTTCCCAAACACCTCTAAGTCCCCAACCCCCTCTATTGGAACTTCTTTCCCGTTTGCTATCCTAACACTACCCTTATGCGGTTCTACATTCTCCAGCAACTTAGCATCACAAATCATATTATGACTTGCTCCAGAATCTATTATCACGTTTCTCTTAGCCTTAGAGGTAAAGAAACTCTTACCAGATTCCGCTAGCTTTGAGATACTCTTGATGAGGCTCTCCAAATCGCTCTTCTTCACCAATTGGTCTCCTTCCATGCTAGTTACACCCGCAAAGTTCCTAGAGCCTTGACTGCTTCCCTGGCCATTTCCTCTTAGCCGGGGGCTGGTTTCAAGTGCGGGTAAAGTGTCCAGCACTTCTCCTTAGTGTGCCCTTTCATCCTACAATGGCTACACTCAACAGCTCTCCTTTCTCCATGCCCAAAACTTCTTTGCACCACATGCGCCATCTCACTAGCGGGTTTAAACAACCCTCTAGCACCTTTCTCTTTCTGAACTTGTTGACACACTTCATTTAATGTTGGAAGCTTGTCAAATCGAAGGATATGCTGAATGAGTCCCTTGTAAGAGTCATCAATATTGATCAAGAAGACCAGCCAGGCCTTGCAAGACCAAACTAACCCGACCGTGCAAAATCCGGGATTCCTTAAAATGTACGGACTTGTACAGATTGTACGGACCGTGCAAAATCCAGGATTCCTCAAAATGTTTCCAAACATCCTAAAAAAAAGAAACAAGAATGTGCAAAATTCGGGATAAAGTATTTTCAGGATTTGGGGATCGTGTAAAACTCGGGTGCATAAGGACATGGATATAGCTGGCAATGAATCTAGCCAAAGGAGTGTCCCAATGCAACCTTATCCAACTGGTCAAAGCAAGGAGGGCTGGAGCAAGGCTGGCAATCTTATCCACATGGTCAAAAAGAGCCTCCAAGACTAAGCTCTCATTGGCTAGTTTGAATTAAAGCATTCCCATTGATTGTTGCATTTTTAGAAAACCCTAGATTTTTCTCTATAAATGTAATGCCTCATTATCAATGAAATGTTAGACCCTTTGGGGTCCCATTCTCTCATTCTCCATAAAATCTTCTCTCATTTTATTCTCCTTAGTCTCATTTACATGCTTATTCCCTTAGTTCATACTTGCATATTCTCCATGTCATTTACATTATTCTTTCATGCTTAATCTCTCTAATTCTATCATGGTATCAGAGCATTATAGTCCTTAAATGTCTCCTTAATCTCATTCTTCTTATTCTTTCATTTTCATACACTTTGTTAGCCTCTTTCACTCTGAGAGTTATGTTAGATTTTAGAGATTATAAATGAGAGATTTTGAGATAAACTAGAAGAAACACCATAGTAGAATATTAGAGTAGAATTTCTTATTGATCTTTGTGAAATACATAGCATATTTATAGGAGAATTACAAGGGAACCTAGGTTTAACTTTAATTTGAACCAGCTAATAGGAGTGTAGTCTTTGGGCGTCCTTGACCATGCCAGCCTGTTTCCAGCCCCTTCCTTGACCAAATGGATAAGAAGGAAGACCAAGGACAAGGTGCCAATTCACCTGGACACTCAAGTGGCTTGGTGCATGATCCAAACGTTTCCAAGCTTCTAGAAGACTCTCGAAGGGTTCCTCAAATGTTCCGGAGGCTCACTATGGTCGTACGGACTTGTACGGATCCGTACAGACTTGTACGGACTTGTACGGACACCCAAATCCAACCATCTTCCCTAAGCTCCCTTGATGATAAGCTTGATTAATACTCCTCCTCAAACTTAGCCGGAGTGTTGGAATGAAGGCTAAGTTTGGGAACCGGGACTACCACCTCATTAAAAACCTTACCAAGGAATACCCAGTGGGACAAAACCTTGGTAAGGGAAAAAGAGTGTGGTCTTCCCGGAACAGGCAAGTATATTATCAAGGATGAGTAAGGTCTACTAACCCAAGTTTGCTATGGATGTGGTTGCAAACTTTGAGGCTAGCAGCCTTGGTGAAGATGTCAGCCAGCTGGTTTTCACTCTTGGTGTAGCATGGAAGTATCACTCCTTCTATGATCTTCTCTCTAACCTTGGTCCTCTCGTGAAATACTGGATTGGTTGCTATATGAATGGCTGCCTGATTGTCACAATGCATTGTGATGGGACTTGAAGGTTCTATGCCAAGATCCTTGAGAAGAGCCTTCAACCAAACTAATTCATTTGTTAGCTTCCTCATTGCTCTATATTCTGACTCCGCACTTGAGCATGACACAACCTTCTGCTTCTTAGACTTCCAAGTTACTAGATTGCCTCCAATGAAAGTACAATAGCCAGTTGTAGACTTCCTATCCATAGTGTCTTCCGCATAGTCCGCATCGCAGTATCCAACTATCTCAGTGTTGCCATTCTTCCCCATCCAAATTCCTTGGCCCGGTGAACCTTTGATGTATCTCAATATTCTTTCCACCATGTTCCAATGATGCACGGTTGGTTCCTATTGATCAAGAAGACCAGCCAGGCCTTGCAAGACCAAACCATCCCGACCGTACGGATTTTGTACGGACTTGTACGGACTGTACGAATTGTACGGACCGTGCAAAATCCGGGATTGCTCAAAATGTCTCCAAACATCCTAAAAAGAAGAAACAAGAATGTGCAAAACTCGGGATAAAGTATTTTCAGGATTTGGGGATCGTGCAAAACTCGGGTGCAAAAGGACATGGATATAGCTGGCAATGAATCTAGCCAAAGGAGTGTCCCAATGCAACCTTATCCAACTGGTCAAAGCAAGGAGGGCTGGAGCAAGGCTGGCAATCTTATCCACATGGTCAAAAAGAGCCTCCAAGACTAAGCTCTCATTGGCTAGTTTGAATTAAAGCATTCCCATTGGTTGTTGCATTTTTATAAAACCCTAGATTTTTCTCTATAAATGTAATGCCTCATTATCAATGAAATGTTAGACCCTTTGGGGTCCCATTCTCTCATTCTCCACGAAATCTCTCTCATTTTATTCTCCTTAGTCTCATTTACATGCTTATTCTCTTAGTTCATACTTGCATATTCTCCATGTCATTTACATTATTCTCTCATGTTTAATCTCTTATATTCCGCATAATCTCTCTAATTCTTACATGGTATCAGAGCATTAAGGTCCTTAAATGCGTTCTTAATCTCTTTCTTCTTATTCTTTTATTTTCATACACTTTGTTAGCGTTTTTCACTCTGAGAGTTATTCCTCAAAACCATTGGTTCTTGAGTTGTGAAAGTTGCTAACTTAGTGTTTCTAGTGACAATGAAGAAAAATAAATGGGGGCTGTAGTGAAAAAATTACATAAAAATGGAGATTAAAGGCTGCCTTAATTGCTTATTCATGGATTCGTCTAGTGCTTCCATTTTTTTTGGAAATGAATACACTTAGAACCATGATTTGCTGGTGCCTCATTCTATAATCTATTCCTTTTTAAGCCTCATTTTCATCTCCAAGTCATTTCTTGATTTTAAAGCTCAAACCACATTTTTTACAAAGTTAAAACCTTGGATTGTATTTTTCTTTCTTATGGAATGAAGAAATACGTAACTCCATCGTATTTTATGTTTTTGAGTTTTTTTAGTGGTTTGAAGCAATTTCAATTAGTGAACCATGATTAAAATTACTTGATTCTTATGGATTTAAGCATATTTAATCATGTTGTATCCGTGTTTTAAAGGTAGAGAACCTTGGTAAAACTTTGCTCTTATGAGTTTAAGTATAAAACTTTGATGAATCATAATCCTTGTTTTGTGGGAAGAGAACTTTGGTAAAGCTATGTTTCCATAAGCATAAGCATAAAGCCATGTTGAATCCAATTCCCATTGTTTTATGGGAAGAGAACTTTGGTAAAGCTATGTTTCCATAAGCATAAGCATAAAGCCATGTTGAATCCAAGTCCCATTTTTAAGGGAAGAGAACTTTGGTAAAGCTATGCCCCCATGAGCATAAGCATAAAACCATGTTGAATCCAAGTCCCGTCTTGAAAAGAGAAGAGAACCTTGGTAAAGCTATGTTATTATGAGCATAAGCACAAAGCCTTGATGAATCCAAATCTCTTTGTTTTTCAAATTACCAAAGGAAGAGAACCTCGTTGAATCCAAAAGCTAGAGAACCTTGATGAATCCAAATCCTTTGGTAGAAAATCTTGGACTACTTCCAAACATGTTTGAGTCCTAGGTTATTTTTTTTTTCGATTTTTCTTAAAAATTCTTATTGGATTCCAATCTCTTCTGTACTTGTTTGTTTGGGAAGAGTGTTTTAAGGAATCATTGGTTGTTCTATTTAAGAAAAGAAAAAAAAAGGGGTAGTGAACCTTGTTGAATCCGAAGCTAGGGAACCGAGATGGATCCAAATCCAAAGTTGGATGAGAGCCTCGTTGAAACTCGAATGCTAGAGAACCTTGAGTGAATCCAAACCCTTAGAAACCAAAAGAAGTGAACCATGACCTATTTTGGCTCGTTGGAGTTAAAATTGAGAAGGCATGATGGATCCAAATTCTTTTGTGTTAAAAGAGGTGAACCATGACCTGATTTACTCATTGGAGTTAAAGTCAAGAAGGCATGATGAATCCAAACTCTTTTGGGATTAAAGAAGTGAACCATGGCCTGATTTACTCATAGAAGTTAAATCAAGAAGGCATGATGAATCCAAGTTCTTTAAATCCAAGTTTTCAAAAACATTGGACCTCTAGTATTTACTAAGTCTTTGGTAAAATTTTTCAAAAAAAAAAAAAAAAAAGGGATGAATCTTAGTCAGTTTTCTTTCTTATGAATGAAAAACAATTAATGACATTGATTCATCCGGTTTTATTTTTTCAAAAGGATAGGCTTTGGTTTAAAGTTTTCCATTCTTGTTAAAACAAGTGGATAATTCCAAAGACCATCGCTAGAATCCAATCTCTCAAATGAGAGTAAAGTCCTTTGTGGTGAAGAGCCATGAAGAGAAAAATCCCAACCACTAACCTTTGTTTTTCTTAGGAATGGAAGAATGTGAGTGGTGGAAGAAGATGTCAAATCTCAAGAAGATCGACCAATCAAAACAATGGTTCAACAACAAGTCACTATCCTAACCGGTTTAGCATAAAGGGCTACTCTCTAAACACTAATATTTTCCAATATACTTAGTGTACCAATTATTTTTTAATCTTGTTTCTTTAGTTTCTCTTATTTGCAATCTATCTTTCATCTAAACTTCCTTATCCCTCACGTTGAGTACTTTAAAATTTTAAATCTCATGATGAAGGTTTAGAGGAGGAAAGCGTGAATATTCTAACGGGGAAGTATTAGATAATGAAGAGGCCAAATGAAGATTAAATGAAGTAAAGAAGTATGATTGGTGACACAAGGAAGCTGTGGGAGTTAGTGTTCATTTGGTACCGGTTTGAAGTGTTCATCTTTTACGTTTTTCAAGCTTGCCTTTTGGAGTCCCTCCAACCAAGCTTGAGGGGGAGAAAGAACCGAAAAGAAGGCAAGAATCTTTAAGCAAACCAAGCCGAGTTGAGACTAGACCGCACCGCACTAAAAGATGTTGAAGGTTTGTGCTCACTCGTGGACAAGTTGATAGAGGGGCCACACCGTTGGAAACAAGTTGTAGGTTCGTGCTCACTTGTGGACGAGTTGATAAAGGGACCGCATCATAGGAGACAAATTGTCCCACTAGAAGATGGGCCACTTTACTAAAGATCAAAACCGGGTCACTTGCAAAGACAAGTTGTATGGATCATACTCACCTTAAGGTTGGTTTATCTTTCGGAAGTGAGGAAAATAAGGAGATAAAATCAGAGCATACACAAGTGGTGCTCCCCAACCCAATAAATCAACAAAGAGGAAGAAACCAACATCCAAAGGAATTAGGTTGTTTCTATCCTCTCTCTCCATTTAAATTCTCTATGCAAAGTGTGATCATTTCTACCATTAAAATTGGAGTAAATTGATACATTTTGTCAATTTTTCTTGCAAGGAGCAATGTGCATAAAGGACTTCAAACCCAAAAGATCGTCTTTCCTTATTCTCAAGCCGATCGTGAGGGGGAGCATTCAAAGCATTGATCAAGATTTGGAATCCACAAATGGTGAACCCAAGAAGGATGACCCGAGAGCTAAGACTCAAGCGTGGTGAACCCAAGAGGAAGACCGAAGTGATTACCAAAGAATGAAATCAACAAATCCTTGCAAGACTACAACAAGTGAAGATTAAGTTGCGACATTCTTCACAAAGGTTACAAGACCTTTTCATGTCCTTGGTCAAAGGTCCCTTAGATCCGTGAAGGCCATACTCTTTTTCCCTTATAAGGTTTTGTCCCAAAGGGTTTTCCTTATAAGGTTTTTAATGAGGTGGCACTCACGGGTCACTCCAAACTTAGCCTCCATTCTCAAGTTCACTATGGCTAAGTTTGAGGGGGAGTATTGATCAAGAAGACCAGCCAGGCCTTGCAAGACCAAACCATCCCGACCGTACGGATTTTGTACGGACTTGTACGGACTGTACGAATTGTACGGACCGTGCAAAATCCGGGATTCCCCAAAATGTCTTCAAACATCCTAAAATGAAGAAACAAGAATGTGCAAAACTCGGGATAAAGTATTTTCAGGATTTGGGGATCGTGCAAAACTCGGGTGCAAAAGGACATGGATAGCTGGCAATGAATCTAGCCAAAGGAGTGTCCCAATGCAACCTTATCCAACTGGTCAAAGCAAGGAGGGCTGGAGCAAGGCTGGCAATCTTATCCACATGGTCAAAAAGAGCCTCCAAGACTAAGCTCTCATTGGCTAGTTTGAATTAAAGCATTCCCATTGGTTGTTGCATTTTTATAAAACCCTAGATTTTTCTCTATAAATGTAATGCCTCATTATCAATGAAATGTTAGACCCTTTGGGGTCCCATTCTCTCATTCTCCACGAAATCTCTCTCATTTTATTCTCCTTAGTCTCATTTACATGCTTATTCTCTTAGTTCATACTTGCATATTCTCCATGTCATTTACATTATTCTCCCATGTTTAATCTCTTATATTCTGCATAATCTCTCTAATTCTTACACTTCTCTTGTTATTGATTCCGGATCTTCTCATCACATGATTAGTAATTCAAATTTGATTAGTAACATTAAAACTGCTAGTGGAAATGTAGTGATTGCTAATGGTGATAAAATACCGGTTAATGGGATAGGAAGTTAAGACTATTTGACAAAGAATCTCCAGCTTTCTACATGCCATCTTTCACTTCGAATCTTGTATCGGTTAAGAGAACTACTACTGATCTTGATGCTTATGCTATCTTTGGGCCTAAGAGTTTCCATTTTCAGGATATTAAGACCGAAAGGGTTCTTGGAGAAGGAAACACAAAAGGAGACTTATACATCTTAGAAGATTCTTCAAGCAATCCTACTTTATTAAGTTTTAATTCATGCTTAGCTAGTAGTTCTAATGCAATATGGGACGCTAGATTGGGACACCCTCACTCGCGTGCCTTGGAAATAATATTGCCTAATATTTCGTTTAATAACTCGGTTTGTGAGTCTTGTATTTTAGGAAAACATTGTAAAAATGTATTTCCTAAGTCCTCTACCATATATGAAAAATGTTTTGATTTGGTCCACTCGGATGTATGGACTTCCCCATGTTTATCAAGAGATAATAATAAGTACTTTGTGACATTTATTGATGAAAAGTCGAAATACACTTGGATCACCTTAATGCCATCTAAAGATAGAGTATTTGACGCTTTCATTAATTTTCAGAACTACATTACTAATCAATTCAAAATAAATGTTAAGGTACTCCGAACGGATAATGGAGGGGAATATACAAGCCACAAATTCAAAGAACACTTAGCTAAGTATGGAATAATCCACCAAACAAGCTGCCCATACACACCTCAACAAAATGGTGTAGTTGAAAGAAAGAATAGGCATCTCATGGAAGTAGCTAGAGCCATGATGTTCCATTCCAACCTGCCAAGAAACTTCTGGGGAGATGCAGTCATGACGGCCTGCTATCTTATCAACCGAATTCCAACAAGAGTCCTAAAGGACGTCTCTCCCTTTGAACTTTTAAATCACAATAAACCCTTTATCAATCACTTACGGGTTCTTGGATGTTTGTGTTTTGTATTTATCCCAGGTATTCAGAGGGACAAACTAGAAGCCAAAAGCACAAGATGTGTATTCATAGGCTATTCTACTACTCAAAAGGGGTATAAGTGTTTTGACCCCATCCGGAAGTGTACCCTGGTTTCAAGAGACGTGAAGTTCATAGAAAATCAAGGATACTTTGACAAGAAGCAGAATTGGGATAGTGTTAAAGACCTATCTCGCTCTACTTCAGATAGAGCCGCCAGCTTAGAGTTCATACTCAATCATCTAGGAAATCCTGCTCCAAGGGACTCTCATCAAGAGCAACCGGAGCAGCAACCGCAAGGAGGACCAAATTCTGAAAATAACAATGAAGAGGAAGCAAACAACTTAGATAATGGTAATCAAGACCAAGCTCATCATGAAGAAGAAGTCACTGGAGGAATGGAGCCAATGGTTAGTCAAGACCATGAGAGTGAAGAAATTAGTGCTTCTCAGCTTAGAAGAAGCATAAGGCTGAAGTATGGACCAGATCATTGGAAACAAACAAGGGTCTATTACAACAGCCAAGTCGTGGCTCATCCTCTCCAAGCGGTCTGTTCTCTTGCCTTCTTGCCATCAGAACACCAAGCATTCCTTGGGAAGATTGATCAACACCAAATTCCGAGCTCCTATGAAGAAGCAAAAGAACACAAAGAATGGTTAGCTGCTGTGGATGCTGAGATATGAGCAATGAATAAGAATCATACTTGGGATGAAACGGAGCTTCCAGAGGGAAAGAAGGCAGTAAGTTCCAAGTGGGTATTTACAATAAAATATCAATCTAATGGGGAGATTGAGCGGTACAAAGCCAGATTGGTAGCCCGAGGTTTCACCCAGACATATGGAGCTGATTATACCGATACTTTTGCGCCAGTGGCAAAGCTTCACACAGTTAGGGTTATCTTGTCCTTAGCCACAAATCTATCATGGGATCTATGGCAAATGGACGTGAAGAACGCCTTTCTTCAAGAAGAATTGGAAGAAGAAGTGTACATGACTCCACCACCCGGATTAGAGCACACAATCAGCCCCGGAAAAGTCTTAAAATTAAGAAAGGCAATTTATGTACTAAAGCAATCACCGAGGGCTTGGTATCATAAACTGAGCTTCACTCTTGTTGCTCGAGGATTTAGCCGGTCAGAAGCCGCCCATACCTTGTTCACTCACCAGAGCTCTCGTGGGCTTATTGTGGTATTGGTTTATGTGGATGACTTGATCATCTCAGGTAGTGATCAAGTTGGGGTTCAAGAAACCAAGTACTTCCTTAAATCTGTTTTTGATATCAAGGACTTGGGAGAACTCAAGTATTTCCTAGGGATAGAGATATGCCGATCCATGGAAGGCCTATTTCTATCACAAAGGAAATATTCTCTTGATTTATTGCAGGAAACAGGAAAGTTAGGATCTAAACCAGCTAAGACTCCACTCGAAGATGGCTACAAGGTCAAGAGAAAGGGGGAGAAAGAAGATGATCCGCTTGACAAGCCATTTGAAGACCCAGCACAATATCGGTGCCTAGTTGGTAAGCTCATCTACTTGACTATTACACGGCCTGACTTATGTTTTGCTGTGAATCAGGTTAGCCAACATATGAAGGAACCAACCGTGCATCATTGGAACATGGTGGAAAGAATTTTGAGATACATCAAAGGATCACCAGGCCAAGGAATCTGGATGGGGAAGAATGGCAACACTAAGATAGTTGGATATTGCGATGCAGACTATGCTGGAGACACTATGGATAGAAAGTCCACAACTGGCTACCGTACTTTCATTGGAGGCAATCTAGTGACCTGGAAGTCTAAGAAGCAGAAGGTTGTGTCATGCTCGAGTGCAGAGTCAGAATATAGAGCAATGAGGAAGCTGACAAATGAATTAGTTTGGTTGAAAGCACTTCTCAAAGATCTCGGCATAGAAAGTTCAAGTCCTATCACGATGCATTGTGACAATCAGGCAGCCATTCATATAGCAACGAATCCAGTATTTCACTAGAGGACCAAGCACATTGAGATCGACTGCCACAAGGTTAGAGAGAAGATCATAGAAGGAGTGATACTTCCATGCTACACCAAGAGTGAAGACCAGCTGGCTGACATCTTCACCAAGGCTGCTAGCCTCAAAGTTTGCAACCACATCCATAGCAAACTTGGGTTAGTAGACCTTACTCATCCTTGATAATATTTGCCTGTTCCGGGAAGACCACACTCTTTTTCCCTTACCAAGGTTTTGTCCCACTGGGTTTTCCTTGGTAAGGTTTTTAATGAGGTGGTACTCCCGGTTCCCAAACTTAGCCTTCATTCCGACACTCCGGCTAAGTTTGAGGGGGAGTATTAATCAAGCATATCATCAAGGGAGCTTAGGGAAGATGGTTGAATTTGGGTGTCCGTACAAGTCCGTACGGATCCGTACAAGTCCGTACAAGGCCGTACGGATCCGTACAACACCGTACAAGACCGTACGACCAAAGGGAGCCTCATGAACATTTAAGGAAGTCTTGGAGAGTCTTCGAGAGTCTTCTAGAGTCTTCTAGAAGCTGGGCAATGTTCGGATCATGCACCAAGTCACTAGAGCGTCCAGGTGCATTGGGGCTTGTCCTTGGTCTTCCTTCTTATCCATTTGGTCAAGGAAGGGGCTGGAACCAGGCTGGAACAGGCTGGCATGGTCAAGGGCGCTCCCAAGACTACTCTCCTATTGGCTGGTTCAAATTAAAGTTAAACCTACGTTCCCTTTTAATTCTCCTATAAATATGCTATGGAATTCACAAATATCAATAAGAAATTCTTCTCTAATGTTCTACTATGGTTTTCCCTCTAGTTTATCTCAAAATCTCTCATTTATAATCTCTAAAATCTAACACTTTGGGTGTAGATGTTATGTCCTTGTTCCAGAAGCACAAAGGAATAAGTTAGAGTCGAAGAGTATTAAGTGTGCGTTTGTGGGATACTCAAGTACTCAAAAGGGATACAAATGTCTTAACCCGGAGACTAATAGAATGTATGTGTCAAGGGAGGTGCAATTTGAGGAAGAGTATGGTTACTTTGAGAAAAAGAAATGGGAAGACTTAGATGAGATTGTGAACTCAAATGCAGATAGAGATCAAGTTCTAAGAAGCATTTAGGAAAGCATAGATGGCCAGGAGAGTGATGATAATGAGCAGAGGGGTGAAGAAGAAGTAGAAGAAAGTGAGCAGCTTCCGATAGTTCCAGATACTTTACCATTAGACTTAGAACTGGTAGAAGAAGAGGAGAGTACAAGAGGTGAGGGGTGTTGAATAATGAGAGAATACATTAGCTTAAGACCTAAAGAAGAGAAGAGGCCTTATTCAACATATGCAAACCCATTAAGAAGTCTTCTAGAAGATGAAGACTTTGGGTGCACAAGTGAGTGTCTCGGGAAGTGTGAAAAGGAAGGAGATGTGTTTAAATTTCAAATAAGAGATTGGAGGGAAATTTAATGTTGTGAAACCCTTCTTCACCTCCTAATTTCGTGGCTCTCCTCTATATATACATGTTGTTCACTCTTTGTAACACTTAATCAATTCTAATGGAAACTTCTCTTTATCTCTCATTCTATTGTTTCTCTTTCAAGCACTCTCAAACTCTCTAATCTTCTATTCCGCAAATTCAACATGGTATCAGAGCAAGGTTCTTAACTAAATCAACCCCTTGTTATCCCATTTTCAAATCTCTTCCTTTAAAATTTTGGGAATACTCTTTGTCAATCCTTTTTCACTCTGAGACTTAGTCCTCAAATTCATTGACTCTTGAGTTGTGAAAAGGCTGAAAAAGTGTATTTCTTGAAGCTTCTCTAAAATTTTCTTTTTCACTCTAAAATTCTGGGAATACTCTTTGTCAATCCTTTTTCACTCTGAGACTTGGTCCTCAAAGTCATTGACTCTTGAGTTGTGAAAAGGCTGAAAAAGTGTATTTCTTGAAGCTTCTCTAATATTTTCTTGAGAAAATCTCTTAATCCTCTGGTTAATAGAATTATCCGGTGAATAAATCTTGAAACACCATGGAAAATTCTAAACCAATTGTTATTCTAGTAATCTTGAAGGGTGTCAACTATTTGCTATGGTCAAGAATGATAAGAACAGCTCTATGTGGTCGTGGGCTTCGGAGCCATGTCTTGAAAGGACAAGATCCAAAAGATGGAGAAGAAGCCATCGGTAATTATGAAGATAAGTGGTTCCAAGAGGACCAAATGGTGCTCGGAATCATCCAAAACTCTCATGAAGCATCCATCCTTGAAGCCTACTCCTACCGTGAAAATGCAAAGGAATTGTGGGATACTCTTCAAACCGTGTATGGGAATACTTCAAACTTGAGCAGAATCTATGAAGTCAAGTGTTGAATAATGAGAGAATACATTAGCTTAAGACCCAAAGAAGAGAAGAGGCATTATTCAACATATGCAAGCCCATTAAGAAGTCTTCTAGAAGGGTGAAGACTTTGGGTGCACAAGTGGGTGTCTCGGGAAGTGTGAAAAGGAAGGAGATGTGTTTAAATTTCAAATAAGAGATTGGACGGAAATTTGATGTTGTGAAACCCTTCTTCACCTCTTAATTTCGTGGCTCTCCTCTATATATACATGTTGTACACCCTTTGTAACACTTAATCAATTCTAATGGAAACTTCTCTTTATCTCTCATTCTATTGTTTCTCTTTCAAGCACTCTCAAACTCTCTAATCTTCTATTCCGCAAATTCAACATGGTATTAGAGCAAGGTTCTTAACTAAATCAAGCTCTTGTTATCCCATTTTCAAATCTCTTGTTTGAAAATTCTCGGAATACTCTTTGTCAATCCTTTTTCACTCTGAGACTTAGTCCTCAAAGTCATTGACTCTTGAGTTGTGAAAAGGCTGAAAAAGTGTATTTCTTGAAGCTTCTCTAAAATTTTTTTTTCACTCTAAAATTCTGGGAGTACTCTTTGTCAATCCTTTTTCACTCTGAGACTTAGTCCTCAAAGTCATTAACTCTTGAGTTGTGAAAAGGCTGAAAAAGTGTATTTCTTGAAGCTTCTCTAATATTTTCTTAAGAAAATCTCTTAATCCTTTGGTTAATAGAATTATCCGGTGAATAAATCTTGAAACACCATGGAAACCTCTAAACCAATTGTTATTCTAGTCATCTTGAAGGGTGTCAACTATTTGCTGTGGTCAAGAATGATAAGAACAGCTCTATGTGGTCGTGGGCTTTGGAGCCATGTCTTGAAAGGACAAGATCCAAATTATGGAGAAGAAGCCATCGGTAATTATGAAGATAAGTGGTTCCAAGAGGACCAAATGGTGCTCGGAATCATCCAGAACTCTCTTGAAGCATCCATCCTTGAAGCCTACTCTTACTGTGAAAATGCAAAGGAATTGTGGGATACTCTTCAAACCGTGTATGGGAATACTTCAAACTTGAGCAGAATCTATGAAGTCAAGAAGGCTATCAATGATCTAAGCCAGGAAGATTTGGAGTTTACAAAGCACTTTGGCAAATTCAGATCATTGTGGGCTGAACTAGAAATGTTAAGGCCAAGCACGATTGATCCTTTAGTGTTAAATGAGAGGCGCGAACAAGACAAGGTCTTTGGTTTGCTATTGACCTTAAATCCAACTTACAAAGATCTCATTAAGCACCTCCTTAGGGCAGACAATCTCCCCAGCCTAGATGAAGTGTGCTCCAAGATACAAAAGGAGCAAGGATCTCATGGTCTATTTGGGGGAAAGGGCGAGCTGGTTATGGCTAACAAAGTAGAGTTGGGTGAAGCAAACAAAGGATTTTACAAACCTTTGGGATCAAACCAGAACAAGAAAGTGGGATCAAATGCAATCTGTGAGCATTGCAAGAAAGAGGGGCACACAAAGGAAAAATGCTGGAAGCTTTATCCTCATCTAAAACCAAGCTGGTGGAAGGAACCAAGAGCTAATGTCTCCCAAGAAGTGGCTGGGAATCAGGCTGCGACATCCACGAGAGCTGAAGAAGGAGAAATGAGAGCTTTGGTGCCATATCAACAAGAATCTGAATTTGTGAGGAAATCAGATTTGGAAGCTCTCATCAAAGCCTTGAAAGAGGCTGGTAGGTCTGGTATAGTTTCTGGAAACTCTCTTCATGCTCAAAACATTTCAAAGCCTTTGATTGTAGATTCTGGTGCATCACATCATATGATAAGTGATGCAATTCTAATGAATAACATAAAACCGGCTGTAAGTAATGTCATTATAGCAAATGGAGATAGTATTCCAATTGATGGAGTAGGAAATCTTAGCTTATTTAGAAAAGATTCAAACGCTTTCTACATGCCTAAATTTACTTCAAATTTGTTATCCGTAAAAAAAGTTACATCTGATTTGAATTGTTATGCTATATTTGGTCCTAATGATGTACACTTTCAGGATATTGAGACCATGAAACTACTCGGAAAAGGAGTAGCGAAGGAGGAGCTGTATGTTCTTGAAAATAACAAGCCGGACTCCAATTTATTTTGTAGTTTTAGTCTGAATGTTTCTAATGTTAGTAGTTCAATTTGGCATGCAAGGCTAGGTCATCTGCACTCTAGAGCATTAGAACTATTGTTGCCAAGGATTTCTTTCAAAAATGATGAATGTGAAGCTTGTATACTTGGTAAACATTGCAAATCTGTGTTTTCCAAGTCTCCAACTATCTATGAAAAGTGTTTTGATTTAATTCATTCTGATGTTTGGACCTCACCATGTGAATCTAGAGAACATCATAAATACTTTGTCACCTTCATAGATGAAAAATCAAAATATACATGGCTAACACTTCTTCCATCCAAAGATAGAGTTCTAGAAGCATTTAGAAATTTTCAAGCATATGTGACTAACCATTATAATGCCAAGATTAAAATTTTTAGATCAGATAATGGTGGGGAGTACACAAGCCATGCCTTCCAACAACACTTAGCACAGCATGGGATAGTCCATCAAACCAGCTGCCCTTACACTCCTCAGCAAAATGGAGTTGCTGAAAGAAAGAATAGGCACTTAAAGGAAGTGGCCCGGTCTATGATGTTCCACACAAGTGTTCCCAAGAGATTTTGGGGAGATGCCGTGGTTTCAGCATGCTATTTGATCAACCGGATGCCAACAAAAATCTTGGATGATCACTCTCCATTTGGGTATTAAACAACTCTAAACCCGCCATTAACTACTTACGTGTGTTTGGGTGTGTTTGTTTTGTATTAATCCCAGGAGAACAAAGAAACAAGTTGGAAGCTAAAAGTGTGAAGAGCATGTTCATTGGATACTCCATAACACAAAAAGGTTACAAATGCTTTGTTCCGGAAACAAGGAAGATTCTAGTCTCAAGGGACTTGAAGTTTGTTGAAACGAAAGGGTTCTATGATGAGAAGAACTGGAAAGAATTGGAGAATCTATCATCCTCATCATCAGACCGAGCTAGCAATTTGAGAAAATTTTTGGAGAACCTTAGATTACATAAGCCAGAAGCTAGTACAAGCACATCTCAATCAAATGAAGAAACTATACCCTTTGATCCTGAGGGAGGCAATAAACAAGAGGATCTAGTAGTGGCTCAACAAGACTCAACAATTCATGATCAAAATGAATCAGAAGTTCGAAATGAAGCGGTTCATGATCAAAGTGAAGAGAGTCCGGAAAGTCAAGAAGAAGCTCAAACCTCAGATTCTGACTTTGAAGGGCCAGAACCTCAAGTTCAAGCTCAAGAAAGGGGTTTAAGGAGAAGTACAAGACAAAGGTTTGGACCAGAACATTGGAAGCAAACCCGAGTGTACTACAACAACAAGGCAGTTGCTCATCCCATTCAAGCTGTTTGTAGTCTAGCTCATTTCCCATTGGAACATCAAGCCTACATGGGCAAGTTGGATGAAGCTGAGATTCCAACAACCTATGAAGAAGCCAAGGAGCTTAATGTATGGAGAGATGCTGTTGGTGAAGAAAAAAAAGCTATGGAAATCAACCACACTTGGGATGAAGCTGAACTGCCAAAAGGGAAGAAGGCTGTAAGCTCTAGATGGATCTTCACTATCAAGTATAGAAGTGATGGAGAAATAGAGCGTTACAAGGCTAGGCTGGTGGCTAGAGGATTCACTCAAACCTATGGAGAGGACTACCTTGACACATTTGCACCTGTGGCAAAACTTCATACGGTAAGAGTCATTTTATCATTAGCTACTAACTTGGAATGGGATCTTTGGCAGATGGACGTCAAGAATGCATTCTTGCAAGGGGAACTAGAGGATGAAGTCTACATGACTCCACCACCAGGCTTGGAAGACTCAATTGCACCATGAAAGGTGTTGAAACTCAAGAAAGCAATCTATGGACTGAAGCAATCTCCTCGAGTATGGTACCACAAGTTGAGTACAACACTCAAGAGTAAAGGCTTCAAGAAGTCCGAGGCAGATCATACACTTTTCACCTTGCAAAGCCAAGAGGGTATTGTAGTCATTCTCATTGATGTGGATGACATTATCATCTCGGGGAATGACAATGTAGGTATTAAAGATACAAAAGCATATTTAAAATCTGTATTTGATATTAAAGATCTTGGAGAGTTGAAATATTTTCTAGGGATTGAAGTTTATAGGTCCAATGAAGGACTCTTCTTATCCCAAAGGAAGTACACTCTTGATCTATTGGCTGAGGCAGGAAAGCTAGGAGCCAAACCAGCAAAGACTCCCTTAGAAGAAGGATACAAAGTCATACGAGAGGGGGAGCTTGAAGAAAATCCTTTTGAAGATGTCAAGCAATATCGGAGAATGGTTGGTAAGTTGATTTATCTTACCATAACTCGTCCTGATTTGTGTTTTGCTGTGAACCAGGTGAGTCAACATATGCAAGCTCCAAAAGTGCACCATTGGAGCATGGTGGATCGGATTCTCAAATATCTCAAAGGAGCTCCAGGCCAAGGCATTTGGATGGGTTGTAACAAAAGCACAGAAATTGTGGGTTATTGTGATGCTGACTAGGCTGGAGACAAAACGGATAGAAGATCCACCACTGGGTATTGCACATTCATTGGAGGTAACCTGGTCACTTGGAAGAGCAAGAAACAAAAGGTTGTGTCATGTTCAAGTGCTGAAGCTGAGTATAGAGCAATGAGGAAGCTCACAAACGAGCTAACATGGCTGAAAGCTCTTCTCAAGGATTTGGGCATTGAATCGCCAGATCCAATCACAATGCATTGTGACAACCAAGCTGCTATTCACATTGCGTCCAACTCAGTGTTCCATGAGAGGACAAAGCATATTGAAGTGAATTGTCACAAGGTGCGAGAGATGGTGGAGAAAAGGGTCATTCTTCCATGCTTTACAAGAAGTTCAGAACAATTGGCAGACATTTTTACCAAGGCAGCGAGTTTAAAAGTGTGTGAGTTCATCCATTCAAAGCTTGGACTCATAGATATGTCTCGGCCATGATTTCCTTAGCCATGGAGTCCACACTCTTTTTCCCTTAGTATGGTTTTGTCCCATGAGGTTTTCCATACTAAGGTTTTTAATGAGGTGGGTCATCATGGTCCCAAGCTTAACCTTGGTTTCTCTACGGTTAAGCTTGAGGGGGAGTGTTGAATAATGAGAGAATACATTAGCTTAAGACCCAAAGAAGATAAGAGGTCTTATTCAACATATGCAAGCCCATTAAGAAGTCTTCTAGAAGGGTGAAGACTTTGGGTGCACAAGTGGGTGTCTCGGGAAGTGTGAAAAGGAAGGAGATGTGTTTGAATTTCAAATAAGAGATTGGAGGGAAATTTGATGTTGTGAAACCCTTCTTCACCTCTTAATTTCGTGGCTCTCCTCTATATATACATGTTGTACACCCTTTGTAACACTTAATCAATTCTAATGGAAACTTCTCTTTATCTCTCATTCTATTGTTTCTCTTTCAAGCACTCTCAAACTCTCTAATCTTCTATTCCGCAAATTCAACATCAAGAAGGCTATCAATGATATAAGCAAAGAAGATTTGGAGTTTACAAAGCACTTTGGTAAATTCAGATCATTGTGGGCTGAACTAGAAATGTTAAGGCCAAGCACGATTGATCCTTTGGTGTTAAATGAGAGGCGCAAACAGGACAAGGTCTTTGGTTTGCTATTGACCTTAAATCCAACTTACAAGGATCTCATTAAGCACCTCCTTAGGTCAGACAATCTCCCCAGCCTAGATGAAGTATGCTCCAAGATACAAAAGGAGCAAGGATCTCATGGTCTATTTGGGGGAAAGGGCGAGCTGGTTATGGCTAACAAAGTAGAGCTGGGTGATGCCAACAAAGGATTTTACAAACCGTTGGGATCAAATGCAACATGTGAGCATTGCAAGAAAGTGGGGCACACAAAGGAAAAATACTGGAAGCTCCATCCTCATCTAAAACCAAGCTGGTGGAAGGAACCAAGATCTAATGTCTCCCAAGAAGTGGCTGGGAATCAGGCTGGGACATCCAAGAGGGCTGAAGAAGGAGAAATGAGAGCTTTGGTGCCATATCAACAAGAATCTGAATTTGTGAGGAAATCAGATTTGGAAGCTCTCATCAAAGCCTTGAAAGAGGCTGGTAGGTCTGGTATGGTTTCTGGAAACTCTCTTCATGCTCAAAACATTTCAAAGCCTTTGATTGTAGATTCTGGTGCATCACATCATATGATAAGTGATGCACATCTAATGAATAACATAAAACCGGCTGTAGGTAATGTCATTATAGCAAATGGAGATAGTATTCCAATTGATGGAGTAGGAAATCTTAGGTTATTTGGAAAAGATTCGAACGCTTTCTACATGCCTAAGTTTACTTCAAATTTGTTATCCGTAAAGAAAGTTACATCTGATTTGAATTGTTATGCTATATTTGGTCCTAATGATGTACACTTTCAGGATATTGAGACCATGAATCTACTCGGAAAAGGAGTAGCAAAGGAGGAGTTGTATGTTCTTGAAAATAACAAGCTGGACTCCAATTTGTTTTGTAGTTTTAGTTTGAATGTTTCTAATGTTAGTAGTTCAATTTGGCATGCAAGGCTAGGTCATCCGCACTCTAGAGCATTAGAACTATTGTTGCCTAGGATTTCTTTCAAAAATAATGAATGTGAAGCTTACTTGGCAAACATTGTAAATCTGTGTTTTCCAAGTCTCCAACTATCTATGAAAAGTGTTTTGATTTAATTCATTCTGATGTTTGGACCTCACCATGTGAATCTAGAGAACATCATAAATACTTTGTCACCTTCATAGATGAAAAATCAAAATATACATGACAAACACTTCTTCCATCCAAAGATAGAGTTCTATAAGCATTTAGAAATTTTCAAGCATATGTGACTAACCATTATAATCCCAAGATTAAAATTTTTAGATCAGATAATGGTGGAGAGTACACAAGCCATGCCTTCAAACAACACTTAGCAAACCATGGGATAGTCCATCAAACCAGCTGCCCATACACTCCTCAGCAAAATGGAGTTGCTGAAAGAAAGAATAGGCACTTAATGGAAGTGGCCCGGTCTATGATGTTCCACACAAGTGTTCCCAAGAGATTTTGGGGAGATGCTGTGGTTTCAGCATGCTATTTGATCAACCGAATGCCAACAAAAATTTTAGATGATCACTCTCCATTTGAGGTACTAAACAACTCTAAACCCGCCATTAACCACTTACGTGTGTTTGGGTGTATTTGTTTTGTATTAATCCCAGGAGAACAAAGAAACAAGTTGGAAGCTAAAAGTGTGAAGAGCATGTTCATTGGATACTCCATAACACAAAAAGGTTACAAATGCTTTGTTCCGGAAACAAGGAAGATTCTAGTCTCAAGGGACGTGAAGTTTGTTGAAACGAAAGGGTTCTATGTGTTGAATTTGCGGAATAGAAGATTAGAGAGTTTGAGAGTGCTTGAAAGAGAAACAATAGAATGAGAGATAAAGAGAAGTTTCCATTAGAATTGAGTGAGTGTTACAAAGGGTGTACAACATGTATATATAGAGGATAGCCACGAAATTAGGAGGTGAAGAAGGGTTTCACAACATTCAATTTCCCTCCAATCTCTTATTTGAAATTCAAACACATCTCCTTCCTTTTCACACTTCCCGAGACACCCACTTGTGCACCCAAAGTCTTCACCCTTCTAGAAGACTTCTTAATGGGCTTGCATATGTTGAATAAGGCCTCTTCTCTTCTTTGGGTCTTAAGCTAATGTATACTCTCATTATTCAACACTATGATGAGAAGAACTGGAAAGAATTGGAGAATCTATCATCCTCATCATCAGACCGAGCTAGCAATTTGAGAAAAATCTTGGAGAACCTTGGATTACATCAGCCAGAAGCTAGTACAAGCACATCTCAATCAAATGAAGAAACTATACCCTTTGATCCCGAGGGAGGCAATAAACAAGAGGATCCAGTAGTGGCTCAACAAGACTCAACAATTCATGATCAAAATGAATCAGAAGTTCACAATGAAGCGGTTCATGATCAAAGTGAAGAGAGTCCGGAAAGTCAAGAAGAAGCTCAAACCTCAGATTCTGACTTTGAAGGGCCAGAACCTCAAGTTCAAGATGAAGAAGGGGGTTTAAGGAGAAGTACAAGATATAGGTTTGGACCAGAACATTGGAAGCAAACCCGAGTGTACTACAACAACAAGGCAGTTGCTCATCCCATTCAAAGTGTTTGCACTCTAGCTCATTTCCCATTGGAACATCAAGCCTACATGAGCAAGTTGGATGAAGCTAAGATTCCAACAACCTATGAAGAAGCCAAGGAGCTTAAAGTATGGAGAGATGCTGTTGGTGAAGAATGTTGAGAATATGGATGTGAAGGTCTGTGCACGTGAAAGGAGAGGGGACAATATCAAAGGGAAAGAGTTAGCATGTATAGCAAGTGTGTTGGAATATGGTGAAAGCTCAGCAGGAGTAAAAAGAGAAGGTATACCATGCATTGCACATGAAATAAAGCACCAATGAGTAGCTAAGATCAACTAAAATGAGACCAAACAAGAAGTGGAGAAGGAACTGAATTGGTTAGAAGCAGACCAGTTTTTTCTCACTCAGCACAAGTGGAGCAAGTTGCAAAGAGGAGTAGGTGGGAGCAGTTGGGAGAAGCATGGCTCGCCTATACTTGTGTAGAGGTGTTGGTGAGATATTTTTCACTCAATAATTCATGTAAAGCGTGCATATATGTGTATGGGATAGTAAGGAAAAATTACACACGAAAATATTCAAGTTCTTCTCTAAATATTTCTATTCATCACTTCATTACTCCTCTCTTCTAATCTTCTTCCCCTATAATTATCTTGATATCCTCTAAAATCTACAACTAGAAGGAAGGATTCTTGGTTGAATCCTAAGCAGATCAAAGGGTTAAAAAACCAAGAAGAAGCACATGAGGAGCCATTGGGTAAAGGCAAGCTCCATGCTCCTCACCCAAAGAAGAAACACGCCCAGGCCTTGATCTTAGCATGTTTAACCATTTTAGGAAGTCAAGGGTGTTAGTCTTTTACCCATTGTATATTACTGTGTCTTGTTTTTAAATTTTTTTGTCTTACATGTATGCAATGTAAACCGAGCTCTAGTGATAGAATAGCAAGAAAAAATATTCCAGAAATCTCTCTCAGCCTTCTTCAATCTCATTGAGTTCTTGATATTTTCTAATTCTATTTTATTCTCCTTAAAATCAACATGGTATCAGAGCATGTTTAGAGATCCTTGAAAATCTTCTAAACTGTTTTTTTCTCATCTAAAGTTTCTCTCTCAGATTTTTTTTTCTTGTTCTGTTATTTCTCTCCATATTCTCAAGCTGGTTGTTGAAGAAAAAAAAAACCTATGGAGATGCAGAAACAAGTTGTACTGCCTGTTGTCTTCAAAGGGAGCAACTACTTGCTGTGGTCAAGGACTACAAGAACTGCTCTAAGTGTTGAATTTGCGGAATAGAAGATTAGAGAGTTTGAGAGTGCTTGAAAGAGAAACAATAGAATGAGAGATAAAGAGAAGTTTCCATTAGAATTGATTAAGTGTTACAAAGGGTGTACAACATATATATATAGAGGAGAGCCACGAACTTAAGAGGTGAAGAAGGGTTTCACAACATTCAAATTTCCCTCCAATCTCTTATTTGAAATTCAAACACATCTCCTTCCTTTTCACACTTCCTGAGACACCCACTTGTGCACCCAAAGTCTTCACCCTTCTAGAAGACTTCTTAATGGGCTTGCATATGTTGAATAAAGCCTCTTCTCTTCTTTGGGTCTTAAGCTAATGTATTCTCTCATTATTCAACACTCCCCCTCAAACTTAACCGTAGAGAAACCAATGGTTAAGCTTGGAACCATGATGACCCACCTCATTAAAAACCTTAGTATGGAAAACCTCATGGGACAAAACCATACTAAGGGAAAAAGAGTGTGGACTCCATGGCTAAGGAAATCATGGCCGAGACATATCTATGAGTCCAAGCTTTGAATGGATGAACTCACACACTTTTAAACTCGCTGCCTTGGTAAAAATGTCTGCCAATTGTTCTGAACTTCTTGTAAAGCATGGAAGAATGACCCTTTTCTCCACCATCTCTCGCACCTTGTGACAATCCACTTCAATATGTTTTGTCCTCTCATGGAACACTGAGTTGGATGCAATGTGAATAGCAGCTTGGTTGTCACAATGCATTGTGATTGGATCTGGCGATTCAATGCCCAAATCCTTGAGAAGAGCTTTCAGCCATGTTAGCTCGTTTGTGAGCTTCCCCATTGCTCTATACTCAGCTTCAGCACTTGAACATGACACAACCTTTTGTTTCTTGCTCTTCCAAGTGACCAGGTTACCTCCAATGAATGTGCAATACCCAGTGGTGGATCTTCTATCCGTTTTGTCTCCAGCCCAGTCAGCATCACAATAACCCACAATTTCTGTGCTTTTGTTACAACCCATCCAAATGCCTTGACCTGGAGCTCCTTTGAGATATTTGAGAATCCGATCCACCATGCTCCAATGGTGCACTTTTGGAGCTTGCATATGTTGACTCACCTGGTTCACAGCAAAACACAAATTAGGACGAGTTATGGTAAGATAAATCAACTTACCAACCATTCTCCGATATTGCTTGACATCTTCAAAAGGTTTATCTTCAAGCTCCCCCTCTCGTATGACTTTGTATCCTTCTTCTAAGGGAGTCTTTGCTGGTTTGGCTCCTAGCTTTCCTGCCTCAGCCAATAGATCAAGAGTGTACTTCCTTTGGGATAAGAAAAGTCCTTCATTGGACCTATAGACTTCAATCCCTAGAAAATATTTCAACTCTCCAAGATCTTTAATATCAAATACAGATTTTAAATATGCTTTTGTATCTTGAATACCTACCTTGTCATTCCCCGAGATGATAATGTCATCCACATAAATGAGAATGACTACAATACCTTCTTGGCTTTGCAAGGTGAAAAGTGTATGATCTGCCTCGGACTTCTTGAAACCCTTACTCTTGAGTGTTGTACTCAACTTGTGGTACCATGCTCGAGGAGATTGCTTCAGTCCATAGATTGCTTTCTTGAGTCTCAACACCTTTCCTGGTGCAATTGAATCTTCCAAGCCTGGTGGTGGAGTCATGTAGACTTCATCCTCTAGTTCCCCTTGCAAGAATGCATTCTTGACGTCCATCTGCCAAAGATCCCATTCCAAGTTAGTAGCTAAGGATAAAATGACTCTTACCGTATGAAGTTTTGCCACAAGTGCAAATGTGTCAAGGTAGTCCTCTCCATAGGTTTGAGTGAATCCTCTAGCCACCAGCCTAGCCTTGTAACGCTCTATTTCTCCATCACTTCTATACTTGATAGTGAAGATCCATCTAGAGCTTACGGCCTTCTTTCCTTTTGGCAGTTCAGCTTCATCCCAAGTGTGGTTGATTTCCATAGCTTTCTTTTCTTCACCAACAGCATCTCTCCATACTTTAAGCTCCTTGGCTTCTTCATAGGTTGTTGGAATCTCAGCTTCATCCAACTTGCCCATGTAGGCTTGATGTTCCAATGGGAAATGAGCTAGAGTGCAAACAGCTTTAATGGGATAAGCAACTGCCTTGTTGTTGTAGTACACTCGGGTTTGCTTCCAATGTTCTGGTCCAAACCTTTGTCTTGTACTTCTCCTTAAACCCCTTTCTTGAGCTTGAACTTGAGGTTCTGGCCCTTCAAAGTCAGAATCTGAGGTTTGAGCTTCTTCTTGACTTTTCGGACTCTCTTCACTTTGATCATGAACCGCTTCATTGCGAACTTCTGATTCATTTTGATCATGAATTGTTGAGTCTTGTTGAGCCACTACTAGATCCTCTTGTTTATTGCCTCCCTCAGGATCAAAGGGTATAGTTTCTTCATTTGATTGAGATGTGCTTATACTAGCTTCTGGCTGATGTAATCCAAAGTTCTCCAAGATTTTTCTCAAATTGCTAGCTCGGTCTGATGATGAGGATGATAGATTCTCCAATTCTTCTCATCATAGAACCCTTTTGTTTCAACAAACTTCACATCCCTTGAGACTAGAATCTTCCTTGTTTCCGGAACAAAGCATTTGTAACCTTTTTGTGTTATGGAGTATCCAATGAACATGCTCTTCACACTTTTAGCTTCCAACTTGTTTCTTTGTTCTCCTGGGATTAATACAAAACAAACACACCCAAACACACGTAAGTGGTTAATGGCGGGTTTAGAGTTGTTTAATACCTCAAATGGAGAGTGATCATCCAAGATTTTTGTTGGCATCCGGTTGATCAAATAGCATGCTGAAACCATAGCATCTCCCCAAAATCTCTTGGGAACACTTGTGTGGAACATCATAGACCGGGCCACTTCCATTAAATGCCTATTCTTTCTTTTAGCAACTCCATTTTGCTGAGGAGTGTATGGGCAGCTGGTTTGATGGACTATCCCATGATGTGCTAAGTGTTGTTTGAAGGCATGGCTTGTGTACTCTCCACCATTATCTGATCTAAAAATTTTAATCTTGGCATTATAATGGTTAGTCACATATGCTTGAAAATTATTAATCAAGCTTATCATCAAGGGAGCTTAGGGAAGATGGTTGGATTTGGGTGTCCGTACAAGTCCGTATTAGATTTTAGAGATTATAAATGAGAGATTTTGAGATAAATTAGAAGGAAAACCATAGTAGAACATTAGAGAAGAATTTCTTATTGATCTTTGTGAATTACATAGCATATTTATAGGAGAATTACAAGGGAACCTTTGTTTAACTTTAATTTGAACCAGCCAATAGGAGAGTAGTCTTGGGAGCCTGTTCCAGCCAATAGGAGAGTAGTCTTGACCATGCCAGCCTGTTCCAGCCTGGTTCCAGCCCCTTCCTTGACCAAATGGATAAGAAGGAAGACCAAGGACAAGCCCCAATGCACCTGGACGCTCTAGTGACTTGGTGCATGATCCGAACATTGCCCAGCTTCTAGAAGACTCTAGAAGACTCTCCAAGACTCTCCAAGACTTCCTTAAACGTTCCGGAGGCTCCCTTAGGTCGTACGGTCTTGTACGATCTTGTACGGCCTTGTACGGATCCGTACAAACTTGTACGGACTTGTACGGATCCGTACGGACTTGTACGGACACCCAAATCGAACCATCTTCCCTAAGCTCCCTTGATGATATGCTTGATTAATACTCCCCCTCAAACTTAGCCGGAGTGTCGGAATGAAGGCTAAGTTTGGGAACCGGGACTACCACCTCATTAAAAACCTTACCAAGGAAAACCAAGTGGGACAAAACCTTGGGAAGGGAAAAAGAGTGTGGTCTTCCCGGAACAGGCAAGTATTATCAAGGATGAGTAAGGTCTACTAACCCAAGTTTGCTATGGATGTGGTTGCAAACTTTGAGGCTAGCAGCCTTGGTGAAGATGTCAGCCAGCTGGTCTTCACTCTTGGTGTAGCATGGAAGTATCACTCCTTCTATGATCTTCTCTCTAACCTTGTGGCAGTCGATCTCAATGTGCTTGGTCCTCTCGTGAAATACTGGATTCGTTGCTATATGAATGGCTGCCTGATTGTCACAATGCATCGTGATAGGACTTGAAGTTTCTATGTCGAGATCTTTGAGAAGTGCTTTCAACCAAACTAATTTATTTGTCAGCTTCCTCATTGCTCTATATTCTGACTCTGCACTCGAGCATGACACAACCTTCTGCTTCTTAGACTTCCAAGTCACTAGATTGCCTCCAATGAAAGTACAGTAGCCAGTTGTGGACTTTCTATCCATAGTGTCTCCAGCATAGTCTGCATCGCAATATCCAACTATCTCAGTGTTGCCATTCTTCCCCATCCAGATTCCTTGGCCTGGTGATCCTTTGATTTATCTCAAAATTCTTTCCACCATGTTCCAATGATGCACGGTTGGTTCTTTCATATGTTGGCTAACCTGATTCACAGCAAAACATAAGTCAGGCCGTGTAATAGTCAAGTAGATGAGCTTACCAACTAGGCGCCGATATTGTGCTGGGTCTTCAAATGACTTGTCAAGCGGATCATCTTCTTTCTCCCCCTTTCTCTTGACCTTGTAGCCATCTTCAAGTGGAGTCTTAGCTGGTTTGGATCCTAGCTTTCCTGTCTCCTGCAATAAATCAAGAGAATATTTCCTTTGTGATAGAAATAGGCCTTCCGTGGATCGGCATATCTCTATCCCTAGGAAATACTTGAGTTCTCCCAAGTCCTTGATATCAAAAACAGACTTAAGGAAGGATTTGGTTTCTTGAACCCCAACTTGATCACTACCTGAGATGATCAAGTCATCCACATAAACCAATACCACAATAAGCCCACGGGAGTTCTGGTGAGTGAACAAGGTATGGTCGGCTTCTGACCGGCTAAATCCTCGAGCAACAAGAGTGAAGCTCAGTTTATGATACCAGTGTTGAATAATGAGAGAATACATTAGCTTAAGACCCAATGAAGAGAAGAGGCCTTATTCAACATATGCAAGTCCATTAAGAAGTCTTCTAGAAGGGTAAAGACTTTGGGTGCACAAGTGGGTGTCTCGGAAAGTGTGAAAAGGAAGGAGATGTGTTTGAATTTCAAATAAGAGATTGGAGGGAAATTTGAATGATGTGAAACCCTTCTACACCTTCTATTTTCGTGGCTCCCCTCTATATATACATGTTGTACACCCTTTGTAACACTTAATCAATTCTAATGGAAACTTCTCTTTATCTCTCATTCTATTGTTTCTCTTTCAAGCACTCTCAAACTCTCTAATCTTCTATTCCGCAAATTCAACATGGTATCAGAGCAAGGTTCTTAACTAAATAAAGCTCTTGTTATCCTATTTTCAAATTCTCTTTTTTTAAAATTCTGGGAATACTCTTTGTCAATCCTTTTTCACTCTGAGACTTAGTCCTCAAAGTCATTGACTCTTGAGTTGTGAAAAGGCTGAGAAAGTGTATTTCTTGAAGCTTCTCTAAAATTTTCTTTTTCACTCTAAAATTCTGGGAATACTCTTTGTCAATCCTTTTTCACTCTGAGATTTAGTCCTCAAAGTCATTGACTCTTGAGTTGTGAAAAGGTTGAAAAATTGTATTTCTTAAAGCTTTTCTAATATTTTCTTGAGAAAATCTCTTAATCCTCTGGTTAATAGAATTATCCGGTGAATAAATCTTGAAACACCATGGAAAATTCTAAACCAATTGTTATTCGAGTCATCTTGAAAGGTGTCAACTATTTGCTGTGGTCAAGAATGATAAGAACAACTCTATGTGGTCGTGGGCTTTGGAGCCATGTCTTGAAAGGACAAGATCCAAAAGATGGAGAAGAAGCCATCGGTAATTATGAAGATAAGTGGTTCCAAGAGGACCAAATGGTGCTCGGAATCATCCAGAACTCTCTTGAAGCATCCATCCTTGAAGCCTACTCCTACTGTGAAAATGCAAAGGAATTGTGGGATACTCTTCAAACCGTGTATGGAAATACTTCAAACTTTAGCAGAATCTATGAAGTCAAGAAGGCTATCAATGATCTAAGCCAAGAAGATTTGGAGTTTACAAAGCACTTTGGCAAATTCAGATCATTGTGGGCTAAACTAGAAATGTTAAGGCCAAGCACGATTGATCCTTTGGTGTTAAATGAGAGGCGCGAACAAGACAAGGTCTTTGGTCTGCTATTGACCTTAAATCCAACTTACAAGGATCTCATTAAGCACCTCCTTAGGGCAAACAATCTCCCCAGCCTAGATGAAGTGTGCTCCAAGATACAAAAGGAGCAAGGATCTCATGGTCTATTTGGGGGAAAGGGTGAGCTGGCTATGGCTAACAAAGTAGAGCTAGGTGATGCCAACAAAGGATTTACCAACCAAGTCATGGCTACAAAGGCAAGAATAGGAAAACATGCGATCATTGCAAGAAAGATGGTCATACAAGGGAGGATTGCTGGATCCTTCATCCACATCTCAAGCCCAAAGATTGGCAACCAAAGGAGTTCAAACCAAGGAAGTTTCAAGCTCATCAAGCACAAGAAGCGCCAAGCTCCTCAACCGCAACCAAACAACCTCAGACCGAAAACTCAAAGCAAGGAGATGAGATGGCCATGGTAGCATACTCGAATGATGTGGTGCGCAAGTCAGACCTAGAGGCACTCATTCGATCCATTGCTGCACTAAAGGAGTCCGGTATCACCTACTTTGCTACTAAACCTACTAAAACTAGCACTTCTCTTGTTATTGATTCCGGAGCTTCTCATCACATGATTAGTAATCCAAATTTGATTAGTAACATTAAAACTGCTAGTGGAAATGTAGTGATTGCTAATGGTGATAAAATACCGGTTAAAGGGATAGGAAGTTTAAGACTATTTGACAAAGAATCTCAAGCTTTCTACATGCCATCTTTTACTTCGAATCTTGTATCGGTTAAGAGAGCTACTACTGATCTTGATGCTTATGCTATCTTTGGGCCTAATAGTTTCCATTTTCAGGATATTAAGACCGGAAGGGTTCTTGGAGAAGGAAACACAAAAGGAGACTTATACATCTTAGAAGATTCTTCAAACAATCCTACTTTACCAAGTTTTAATTCATGCTTAGCTAGTAGTTCTAATGCAATATGGCACGCTAGATTGGGACATCCTCACTCGCGTGCCTTGGAAATAATATTGCCTAATATTTCGTTTAATAACTCGGTTTGTGAGTCTTGTATTTTAGGAAAACATTGTAAAAGTGTATTTCCTAAGTCCTCTACCATATATGAAAAATGTTTTGATTTGGTCCACTCAGATGTATGGACTTCCCCATGTTTATCAAGAGATAATAATAAGTACTTTGTGACATTTATTGATGAAATGTCGAAATACACTTGGATCACCTTAATGCCATCTAAAGATAGAGTATTTGACGCTTTCATTAATTTTCAGAACTACATTACTAATCAATTCAAAACAAATGTTAAGGTACTTCGAACGGATAATGGAGGGGAATATACAAGCCACAAATTCAAAGAACACTTAGCTAAGCATGGAATAATCCACCAAACAAGCTGCCCATACACACCTCAACAAAATGGTGTAGCTGAAAGAAAGAATAGGCATCTCATGGAAGTAGCTAGAGCCATGATGTTCCATTCCAACCTGCCAAGAAACTTCTGGGGAGATGCAGTCATAACGGCCTGCTATCTTATCAACCGAATTCCAACAAGAGTCCTAAAGGACGTCTCTCCCTTTGAAGTTTTAAATCACAATAAACCCTTTATCAATCACTTACGGGTTCTTGGATGTTTGTGTTTTGTATTTGTCCCAGGTACTTAGAGGGACAAACTAGAAGCCAAAAGCACAAGATGTGTATTCATAGGCTATTCTACTACTCAAAAGGGGTATAAGTGTTATGACCCCATCCGGAAGTGTACCCTGGTTTCAAGAGACGTGAAGTTCATAGAAAACCAAGGATACTTTGACAAAAAGCAGAATTGGGATAATGTTAAAGACCTAGCCCGCTCTCCTTCAGATAGAGCCGGCAGCTTAGAGTTCATACTCAATCATCTGGGAAATCCTGCTCCAAGGGACTCTCATCAAGAGCAACCGGAGCAGGAACCGCAAGGAGGACTAAATTCCGAAAATAACAATGAAGAGGAAGCAAACAACTTAGATAATGGTAATCAAGAACAAGCTCATCATGAAGAAGAAGTCACTGAAGGAATGGAGCCAATGGTTAGTCAAGACCATGAGAGTGAAGAAATTAGTGCTCCTCAGCTTAGAAGAAGCACAAGGCTGAAGTATGGACCAGATCATTGGAAACAAACAAGGGTCTATTACAACAGCCAAGCCGTGGCTCATCCTCTCCAAGCGGTCTGTTCTCTTGCCCTCTTGCCATCAGAACACCAAGCATTCCTTGGGAAGATTGATCAACACCAAATTCCGAGCTCCTATGAAGAAGCAAAAGAACACAAAGAATGGTTAGCTGCGGTGGATGCTGAGATAGGAGCAATGGATAAGAATCATACTTGGGATGAAATGGAGCTTCCAAAGGGAAAAAAGGCAGTAAGTTCCAAGTGGGTATTTACAATAAAATATCAATCTAATGGGGAGATTGAGCGGTACAAAGCCAGATTGGTAGCCAGAGGTTTCACCCAGACATATGGAGCTGATTATACCGATACCTTTGCGCCCGTGGCAAAGCTTCACACAGTTAGGGTTATCTTGTCCTTAGCCACAAATCTATCATGGGATCTATGGCAAATGGACGTGAAGAACGCCTTTCTTCAAGGAGAATTGGAAGAAGAAGTGTACATGACTCCACCACCCGGATTAGAGCACACAATCAGCCCCGGAAAAGTCTTAAGGTTAAGAAAGGCAATTTATGGACTAAAGCAATCACCGAGGGCGTGGTATCATAAACTGAGCTTCACTCTTGTTGCTCGAGGATTAAGCCGGTCAGAAGCCGACCATACCTTGTTCACTCACCAGAGCTCCCGTGGGCTTATTGTGGTATTGGTTTATGTGGATGACTTGATCATCTCAGGTAGTGATCAAGTTGGGGTTCAAGAAACCAAATCCTTCCTTAAGTCTGTTTTTGATATCAAGGACTTGGGAGAACTCAAGTATTTCCTAGGGATAGAGATATGCCGATCCACAGAAGGCCTATTTCTATCACAAAGGAAATATTCTCTTGATTTATTGCAGGAGACAGGAAAGCTAGGATCCAAACCAGCTAAGACTCCACTTGAAGATGGCTACAAGGTCAAGAGAAAGGGGGAGAAAGAAGATGATCCGCTTGACAAGACATTTGAAGACCCAGCACAATATCGGCGCCTAGTTGGTAAGCTCATCTACTTGACTATTACACGACCTGACTTATGTTTTGCTGTGAATCAGGTTAGCCAACATATGAAGGAACCAACCGTGCATCATTGGAACATGGTGGAAAGAATTTTGAGATACATCAAAGGATCACCAGGCCAAGGAATCTGGATGGGGAAGAATGGCAACACTGAGATAGTTGGATATTGTGATGCAGACTATGCTGGAGACACTATGGATAAAAAGTCCACAACTGGCTACTGTACTTTCATTGGAGGCAATCTAGTGACTTGGAAGTCTAAGAAGCAGAAGGTTGTGTCATGCTCGAGTGCAGAGTCAGAATATAGAGCAATGAGGAAGCTGACAAATGAATTAGTTTGGTTGAAAGCACTTCTCAAAGATCTCGGCATAGAAACTTCAAGTCCTATCACGATGCATTGTGACAATCAGGCAGCCATTCATATAGCAACGAATCCGGTATTTCACGAGAGGACCAAGCACATTGAGATCGACTGCCACAAGGTTAGAGAGAAGATCATAGAAGGAGTGATACTTCCATGCTACACCAAGAGTGAAAACCAGCTGGCTGACATCTTCACCAAGGCTGCTAGCCTCAAAGTTTGCAACCACATCCATAGCAAACTTGGGTTAGTAGACCTTACTCATCCTTGATAATACTTGCCTGTTCCGGGAAGACCACACTCTTTTTCCCTTACCAAGGTTTTGTCCCACTGGGTTTTCCTTGGTAAGGTTTTTAATGAGGTGGTAGTCCCGGTTCCCAAACTTAGCCTTCATTCCGACACTCCGGCTAAGTTTGAGGGGGAGTATTAATCAAGCATATCATCAAGGGAGCTTAGGGAAGATGGTTGGATTTGGGTACAAGACTGTACGACCTAAGGGAGCCTCCGGAACGTTTAAGGAAGTCTTGGAGAGTCTTCGAGAGTCTTCTAGAGTCTTCTAGAAGCTGGGCAATGTTCGGATCATGCACCAAGTCACTAGAGCGTCCAGGTGCATTGGGGCTTGTCCTTGGTCTTCCTTCTTATCCATTTGGTCAAGGAAGGGCTGGAACCAGGCTGGAACAGGCTGGCATGGTCAAGGGCGCTCCCAAGACTACTCTCCTATTGGCTGGTTCAAATTAAAGTTAAACCTAGGTTCCCTTGTAATTCTCCTATAAATATGCTATGTAATTCACAAAGATCAATAAGAAATTCTTCTCTAATGTTATACTATGGTTTTCCTTCTAGTTTATCTCAAAATCTCTCATTTATAAACTCTAAAATCTTACAAGCATTGCAAGAAAGAGGCGCACACAAAGGAAAAATGCTGGAAGCTCCATCCTCATCTAAAACCAAGCTGGTGGAAGGAACCAAGAGCTAATGTCTCCCAAGAAGTGGCTGGGAATCAGGCTGGGACATCCAAGAGGGCTGAAGAAGGAGACATGAGAGTTTTGGTGCCATATCAACAAGAATCTGAATTTGTGAGGAAATCAGATTTGGAAGCTCTCATCAAAGCCTTGAAAGAGGCTGGTAGGTCTGGTATGGTTTCTGGAAACTCTCTTCATGCTCAAAACATTTCAAAGCCTTTGATTGTAGATTCTGGTGCATCACATCATATGATAAGTGATGCACATCTAATGAATAACATAAAACCGGCTGTAGGTAATGTCATTATAGCAAATGGAGATAGTATTCCTATTGATGGAGTAGGAAATCTTAGGTTATTTGGAAAAGATTCAAACGGTTTCTACATGCCTAAATTTACTTCAAATTTGTTATCCGTAAAGAAAGTTACATCTGATTTGAATTGTTATGCTATATTTGGTCCTAATGATGTACACTTTCAGGATATTGAGACCATGAAACTACTCGGAAAAGGAGTAGCAAAGGAGGAGTTGTATGTTCTTGAAAATAACAAGCCGGACTCCAATTTATTTTGTAGTTTTAGTTTGAATGTTTCTAATGTTAGTAGTTCAATTTGGCATGCAAGGCTAGGTCATCCGCACTCTAGAGCATTAGAACTATTGTTGCCTAGGATTTCTTTCAAAAATGATGAATGTGAAGCTTGTATACTTGGCAAACATTGTAAATCTGTGTTTTCCAAATCTCCAACTATCTATGAAAAGTGTTTTGATTTAGTTCATTCTGATGTTTGGACATCACCATGTGAATCTAGAGAACATCATAAATACTTTGTCACCTTCATAGATGAAAAATCAAAATATACATGGCTAACACTTCTTCCATCCAAAGATAGAGTTCTAGAAGCGTTTAGAAATTTTCAAGCATATGTGACTAACCATTATAATGCCAAGATTAAAATTTTTAGATCAGATAATGGTGGAGAGTACACAAGCCATGCTTTCAAACAACACTTAGCACACCATGGGATAGTCCATCAAACCAGCTGCCCATACACTCCTCAGCAAAATGGAGTTGCTGAAAGAAAGAATAGGCACTTAATGGAAGTAGCTCGGTCTATGATGTTCCACACAAGTGTTCCCAAGAGATTTTGGGGAGATGTTGTGCTTTCAGCATGTTATTTGATCAACCGAATGCCAACAAAAATTCTGGATGATTACTCTCCATTTGAGGTATTAAACAACTCTAAACCTGTCATTAACCACTTACGTGTGTTTGGGTGTGTTTATTTTGTATTAATCCCAGGAGAACAAAGAAACAAGTTGGAAGCTAAAAGTGTGAAGAGCATGTTCATTGGATACTCCACAACACAAAAAGGTTACAAATGCTTTGTTCCGGAAACAAGGAAGATTCTAGTCTCAAGGGACGTGAAGTTTGTTGAAACGAAAAGGTTCTATGATGAGAAGAACTGGAAAGAATTGGAGAATCTATCATCCTCATCATCAGACCGAGCTAGCAATTTGAGAAAAATCTTGGAGAACCTTGGATTACATCAGCCAGAAGCTAGTACAAGCACATCTCAATCAAATGAAGAAACTATACCCTTTGATCCCGAGGGAGGCAATAAACAAGAGGATCCAGTAGTGGCTCAACAAGACTCAACAATTCATGATCAAAATGAATCAGAAGTTCGCAATGAAGCGGTTCATGATCAAAGTGAAGGGAGTCCGGAAAGTCAAGAAGAAGCTCAAACCTCAGATTCTGACTTTGAAGGGCCAGAACCTCAAGTTCAAGATCAAGAAGAGGGTTTAAGGAGAAGTACAAGACAAAGGTTTGGACCAGAACATTGGAAGCAAACCCGAGTGTACTACAACAACAAGGCAGTTGCTCATCCCATTCAAGCTGTTTGCACTCTAGCTCATTTCCCATTGGAACATCAAGCCTACATGGGCAAGTTGGATGAAGCTGAGATTCCAACAACCTATGAAGAAGCCAAGGAGCTTAAAGTATGGAGAGATGCTATTGGTGAAGAAAAGAAAGCTATGGATATCAACCACACTTGGGATGAAGCTGAACTGCCAAAATGGAAGAAGGCCGTAAGCTCTAGATGGATCTTCACTATCAAGTATAGAAGTGATGGAGAAATAGAGCGTTACAAGGCTAGGCTGGTGGCTAGAGGATTTACTCAAACCTATGGAGAGGACTACCTTGACACATTTGCACCTGTGGCAAAACTTCATACGGTAAGAGTTATTTTATCCTTAGCTACTAACTTGGAATTGGATCTTTGGCAGATGGACGTCAAGAATGCATTCTTGCAAGGGGAACGAGAGGATGAAGTCTACATGACTCCACCACCAGGCTTGGAGGACTCAATTGCACCTGGAAAGGTGTTGAGACTCAAGAAAGCAATCTATGGACTGAAGCAATCTCCTCGAGCATGGTACCACAAGTTGAGTACAACACTCAAGAGTAAAGGCTTCAAGAAGTCCGAGGCAGATCATACACTTTTCACCTTGCAAAGCCAAGAAGGTATTGTAGTCATTCTCATTTATGTGGATGATATTATCATCTCTGGGAATGACAAGGTAGGTATTAAAGATACAAAAGCATATTTAAAATCGGTGTTTGATATTAAAGATCTTGGAGAGTTGAAATATTTTCTAGGGATTGAAGTTTATAGGTCCAATGAAGGACTCTTCTTATCCCAAAGGAAGTACACTCTTGATCTATTGGCTGGGGCAGTAAAACTAGGAGCCAAACCAGCAAAGACTCCCTTAGAAGAAGGATACAAAGTCATACGAGAGGGGGAGCTTGAAGATAAACCTTTTGAAGATGTCAAGCAATATCGGAGAATGGTTGGTAAGTTGATTTATTTTACCATAACTCGTCCTGATTTGTGTTTTGCTGTGAACCAGGTGAGTCAACATATGCAAGCTCCAAAAGTGCACCATTGGAGCATGGTGGATCGGATTCTCAAATATCTCAAAGGAGCTCCAGGTCAAGGCATTTGGATGGGTTGTAACAAAAGCACAGAAATTGTGGGTTATTGTGATGCTGACTGGGCTGGAGACAAAACGGATAGAAGATCCACCACTAGGTATTGCACATTCATTGGAGGTAACCTGGTCACTTGGAAGAGCAAGAAACAAAAGGTTGTGTCATGTTCAAGTGCTGAAGCTGAGTATAGAGCAATGAGGAAGCTCACAAATGAGCTAACATGGCTGAAAGCTCTTCTCAAGGATTTGGGCATTGAATCACCAGATCCAATCACAATGCATTGTGACAACCAAGCTGCTATTCACATTGCGTCCAACTCAGTGTTCCATGAGAGGACAAAACATATTGAAGTGGATTGTCACAAGGTACGAGAGATGGTGGAGAAAAGGGTCATTCTTCCATGTTTTACAAGGAGTTCAGAACAATTGGTAGACATTTTTACCAAGGCAGCGAGTTTAAAAGTGTGTGAGTTCATCCATTCAAAGCTTGGACTCATAGATATGTCTCGGCCATGATTTCCTTAGCCATGGAGTCCACACTCTTTTTCCCTTAGTATGGTTTTGTCCCATGAGGTTTTCCATACTAAGGTTTTTAATGAAATGGGTCATCATGGTTCCAAGCTTAACCTTTGGTTTCTCTACGGTTAAGCTTGAGGGGGAGTGTTGAATAATGAGAGAATACATTAGCTTAAGACCCAATGAAGAGAAGAGGCCTTATTCAACATATGCAAGCCCATTAAGAAGTCTTTTAGAAGGTGAAGACTTTGGGTGCACAAGTGGGTGTCTCGGGAAGTGTGAAAAGGAAGGAGATGTGTTTGAATTTCAAATAAGAGATTGGAGGGAAATTTGAATGATGTGAAACCCTTCTACACCTTCTATTTTCGTGGCTCCCCTCTATATATACATGTTGTACACCCTTTGTAACACTTAATCAATTCTAATGGAAACTTCTCTTTATCTCTCATTCTATTGTTTCTCTTTCAAGCACTCTCAAACTCTCTAATCTTCTATTCCGCAAATTCAACAACCAGGCCCTCGGTGATTGCTTTAATCCATAAATTGCCTTTCTTAACCTTAAGACTTTTCCGGGGCTGATTGTGTGCTCTAATCCGGGTGGTGGAGTCATGTACACTTCTTCTTCCAATTCTCCTTGAAGAAAGGCGTTCTTCACGTCCATTTGCCATAGATCCCATGATAGATTTGTGGCTAAGGACAAGATAACCCTAACTGTGTGAAGCTTTGCCACGGGCGCAAAGGTATCGGTATAATCAGCTCCATATGTCTGGGTGAAACCTCTGGCTACCAATCTAGCTTTGTACCGCTCAATCTCCCCATTAGATTGATATTTTATTGTAAATACCCACTTGGAACTTACTGCCTTCTTTCCCTTTGGAAGCTCCATTTCATCCCAAGTATGATTCTTATCCATTGCTCCTATCTCAGCATCCACCGCAGCTAACCATTCTTTGTGTTCTTTTGCTTCTTCATAGGAGCTCGGAATTTGGTGTTGATCAATCTTCCCAAGGAATGCTTGGTGTTCTGATGGCAAGAGGGCAAGAGAACAGACCGCTTGGAGAGGATGAGCCACGGCTTGGCTGTTGTAATAGACCCTTGTTTGTTTCCAATGATCTGGTCCATACTTCAGCCTTGTGCTTCTTCTAAGCTGAGGAGCACTAATTTTTTCACTCTCATGGTCTTGACTAACCATTGGCTCCATTCCTCCAGTGACTTCTTCTTCATGATGAGCTTGTTCTTGATTACCATTATCTAAGTTGTTTGCTTCCTCTTCATTGTTATTTTCGGAATTTGGTCCTCCTTGCGGTTCCTGCTCCGGTTGCTCTTGATGAGAGTCCCTTGGAGCAGGATTTCCCAGATGATTGAGTATGAACTCTAAGCTGCCGGCTCTATCTGAAGGAGAGCGGGCTAGGTCTTTAACATTATCCCAATTCTGCTTCTTGTCAAAGTATCCTTGGTTTTCTATGAACTTCACGTCTCTTGAAACCAGGGTACACTTCCGGATGGGGTCATAACACTTATACCCCTTTTGAGTAGTAGAATAGCCTATGAATACACATCTTGTGCTTTTGGCTTCTAGTTTGTCCCTCTGAGTACCTGGGACAAATACAAAACACAAACATCCAAGAACCCATAAGTGATTGATAAAGGGTTTATTGTGATTTAAAACTTCAAAGGGAGAGACGTCCTTTAGGACTCTTGTTGGAATTCAGTTGATAAGATAGCAGGCCGTCATGACTGCATCTCCCCAGAAGTTTCTTGGCAGGTTGGAATGGAACATCATGGCTCTAGCTACTTCCATGAGATGCCTATTCTTCCTTTCAGCTACACCATTTTGTTGAGGTGTGTATGGGCAGCTTGTTTGGTGGATTATTCCATGCTTAGCTAAGTGTTCTTTGAATTTGTGGCTTGTATATTCCCCTCCATTATCCGTTCGAAGTACCTTAACATTTGTTTTGAATTGATTAGTAATGTAGTTCTGAAAATTAATGAAAGCGTCAAATACTCTATCTTTAGATGGCATTAAGGTGATCCAAGTGTATTTCGACTTTTCATCAATAAATGTCACAAAGTACTTATTATTATCTCTTGATAAACATGGGGAAGTCCATACATCCGAGTGGACCAAATCAAAACATTTTTCATATATGGTAGAGGACTTAGGAAATACACTTTTACAATGTTTTCCTAAAATACAAGACTCACAAACCGAGTTATTAAACGAAATATTAGGCAATATTATTTCCAAGGCACGCGAGTGAGGATGTCCCAATCTAGCGTGCCATATTGCATTAGAACTACTAGCTAAGCATGAATTAAAACTTGATAAAGTAGGATTGTTTGAAGAATCTTCTAAGATGTATAAGTCTCCTTTTGTGTTTCCTTCTCCAAGAACCCTTCCGGTCTTAATATCCTGAAAATGGAAACTATTAGGCCCAAAGATAGCATAAGCATCAAGATCAGTAGTAGCTCTCTTAACCGATACAAGATTCGAAGTGAAAGATGGCATGTAGAAAGCTTGAGATTCTTTGTCAAATAGTCTTAAACTTCCTATCCCTTTAACTGGTATTTTATCACCATTAGCAATCACTACATTTCCACTAGCAGTTTTAATGTTACTAATCAAATTTGGATTACTAATCATGTGATGAGAAGCTCCGGAATCAATAACAAGAGAAGTGCTAGTTTTAGTAGGTTTAGTAGCAAAGTAGGTGATACCGGACTCCTTTAGTGCAGCAATGGATCGAATGAGTGCCTCTAGATCTGACTTGCGCACCACGTCATTCGAGTATGCTACCATGGCCATCTCATCTCCTTGCTTTGAGTTTTCGGTTTGAGGTTGTTTGGTTGCGGTTGAGGAGCTTGGCGCTTCTTGTGCTTGATGAGCTTGAAACTTCCTTGGTTTGAACTCCCTTGGTTGCCAATCTTTGGGCTTGAGATGTGGATGAAGGATCCAGCAATCCTCCCTTGTATGACCATCTTTCTTGCAATGATCGCATGTTTTCCTATTCTTGCCTTTGTAGCCATGACTTGGTTGGTAATTGCCTTTATTAGCCGTTGGGAGTTCTTGTTTTCTACTAAAGAGACCAAAGGACCCTTGTTCCTTTTGAATTTGTGCACAAACTACATCGAGGCTAGGGAGCTTCTCCGATCTCAAGATGTGTTTTATGAGGTCATTAAATGCCGGATTGAGTGTGAGAAGTAAACCAAAGACCTTATCTTGTTCTCTCCTTTCTTCAATGATTAAAAAATCCTTAGTGATTGGACGTAACATCTCTAATTCAGCCCAAAGAGATCTAAATTTCCCAAAGTGTTGAGTAAATTCTAGATCCTCTTGGTTGAGATTGTTGATTGCCCTTTTCACTTCAAAGACCCGGGTCAAGTTGGAGACGTTCCCGTAAACATTCTTTAATGTATCCCAAAGCTCCTTTGCCGTGTCACAATAGGAGTATGCCTCTAGGATTGATGTGTCTAGTGAGTTTTGAAGGAGACCCAACACCGTTTTGTTGAATAATGAGAGAATACATTAGCTTAAGACCCAATGAAGAGAAGAGGCCTTATTCAACATATGCAAGTCCATTAAGAAGTCTTCTAGAAGGGTGAAGACTTTGGGTGCACAAGTGGATGTCTCGGGAAGTGTGAAAAGGAAGGAGATGTGTTTGAATTTCAAATAAGAGATTGGAGGGAAATTTAATGTTGTGAAACCCTTCTACACCTTCTATTTTCGTGGCTCCCCTCTATATATACATGTTGTACACCCTTTGTAACACTTAATCAATTCTAATGGAAACTTCTCTTTATCTCTCATTCTATTGTTTCTCTTTCAAGCACTCTCAAACTCTCTAATCTTCTATTCCGCAAATTCAACATGGTATCAGAGCAAGGTTCTTAACTAAATCAAGCTCTTGTTATCCTATTTTCAAATTCTCTTCTTTTAAAATTCTGGGAATATTCTTTGTCAATCCTTTTTCACTCTGAGACTTAGTCCTCAAAGTCATTGACTCTTGAGTTGTGAAAAGGTTGAAAAAGTGTATTTCTTGAAGCTTCTCTAAAATTTTCTTTTTCACTCTAAAATTCTGGGAATACTCTTTGTCAATCCTTTTTCACTCTGAGATTTAGTCCTCAAAGTCATTGACTCTTGAGTTGTGAAAAGGCTGAAAAAGTGTATTTCTTGAAGCTTCTCTAATATTTTCTTGAGAAAATCTCTTAATTCTCTGGTTAATAGAATTATCCGGTGAATAAATCTTGAAACACCATGGAAAATTCTAAACCAATTGTTATTCCAGTCATCTTGAAGGGTGTCAACTATTTGCTGTGGTCAAGAATGATAAGAACAGCTCTATGTGGTCGTGGGCTTTGGAGCCATGTCTTGAAAGGACAAGATCCAAAAGATGGAGAAGAAGCCATCGGTAATTATGAAGATAAGTGGTTCCAAGAGGACCAAATCGTGCTCGGAATCATCCAGAACTCTCTTGAAGCATCCATCCTTGAAGCCTACTCCTACTGTGAAAATGCAAAGGAATTGTGGGATACTCTTCAAACCGTGTATGGGAATACTTCAAACTTGAGCAGAATCTATGAGGTCAAGAAGGCTATCAATGATCTAAGCCAAGAAGATTTGGAGTTTACAAAGCACTTTGGCAAATTCAGATCATTGTGGGCTGAACTAGAAATGTTAAGGCCAAGCACGATTGATCCTTTGGTGTTAAATGAGAGGCGCGAACAAGACAAGGTCTTTGGTCTGCTATTGACCTTAAATCCAACTTACAAAGATCTCATTAAGCACCTCCTTAGGGCAGACAATCTCCCCAGCCTAGATGAAGTGTGCTCTAAGATACAAAAGGAGCAAGGATCTCATGGTCTATTTGGGGGAAAGGGCGAGCTGGCTATAGCTAACAAAGTAGAGCTGGGTGATGCCAACAAAGGATTTTACAAACCGTTGGGATCAAACCAGAACAAGAAAGTGGGATCAAATGTAATCTGTGAGCATTGCAAGAAAGAGGCGCACACAAAGGAAAAATGCTGGAAGCTCCATCCTCATCTAAAACCAAGCTGGTGGAAGGAACCAAGAGCTAATGTCTCCCAAAAAGTGGCTGGGAATCAGGCTGGGACATCCAAGAGGGCTGAAGAAGGAGACATGAGAGTTTTGGTGCCATATCAACAAGAATCTGAATTTGTGAGGAAATCAGATTTGGAAGCTCTCATCAAAGCCTTGAAAGAGGCTGGTAGGTCTGGTATGGTTTCTGGAAACTCTCTTCATGCTCAAAACATTTCAAAGCCTTTGATTGTAGATTCTGGTGCATCACATCATATGATAAGTGATGCACATCTAATAAATAACATAAAACCGGCTGTAGGTAATGTCATTATAGCAAATGGAGATAGTATTCCTATTGATGGAGTAGGAAATCTTAGGTTATTTGGAAAAGATTCAAACGGTTTCTACATGCCTAAGTTTACTTCAAATTTGTTATCCGTAAAGAAAGTTACATCTGATTTGAATTGTTATGCTATATTTGGTCCTAATGATGTACACTTTCAGGATATTGAGACCATGAATCTACTCGGAAAAGGAGTAGCAAAGGAGGAGCTGTATGTTCTAGAAAATAACAAGCTGGACTCCAATTTATTTTGTAGTTTTAGTCTGAATATTTCTAATGTTAGTAGTTCAATTTGGCATGCAAGGCTAGGTCATCCGCACTCTAGAGCATTAGAACTATTGTTGCCTAGGATTTCTTTCAAAAATGATGAATGTGAAGGTTGTATACTTGGCAAACATTGTAAATCTGTGTTTTCCAAGTCTCCAACTATCTATGAAAAGTGTTTTGATTTAATTCATTCTGATGTTTGGACCTCACCATGTGAATCTAGAGAACATCATAAATACTTTGTCACCTTCATAGATGAAAAATCAAAATATACATGGCTAACACTTCTTCCATCCAAAGATAGAGTTCTAGAAGCATTTAGAAATTTTCAAGCATATGTGACTAACCATTATAATGCCAAGATTAAAATTTTTAGATCAGATAATGGTGGAGAGTACACAAGCCATGCCTTCAAACAACACTTAGCAAACCATGGGATAGTCCATCAAACCAGCTGCCCATACACTCCTCAGCAAAATGGAGTTGCTGAAAGAAAGAATAGGCACTTAATGGAAGTGGCCCGGTCAATGATGTTCCACACAAGTGTTCCCAAGAGATTTTGGGGAGATGCTGTGGTTTCAGCATGCTATTTGATCAACCGAATGCCAACAAAATTTTTGGATGATCACTCTCCATTTGAGGTATTAAACAACTCTAAACCCGCCATTAACCACTTATGTGTGTTTGGGTGTGTTTGTTTTGTATTAATCCCAGGAGAACAAAGAAACAAGTTGGAAGCTAAAAGTGTGAAGAGCATGTTCATTGGATACTCCACAACACAAAAAGGTTACAAATGCTTTGTTCCGGAAACAAGGAAGATTCTAATCTCAAGGGACGTGAAGTTTGTTGAAACGAAAGGGTTCTATGATGAGAAGAACTGGAAAGAATTGGAGAATCTATCATCCTCATCATCAGACCGAGCTAGCAATTTGAGAAAAATCTTGGAGAACCTTGGATTACATCATCCAGAAGCTAGTACAAGTACATCTCAATCAAATGAAGAAACTATACCCTTTGATCCTGAGGGAGGCAATAAACAAGAGGATCCAGTAGTGGCTCAACAAGACTCAACAATTCATGATCAAAATGAATCAGAAGTTCGCAATGAAGCGGTTCATGATCAAAGTGAAGGGAGTCCGGAAAGTCAAGAAGAAGCTCAAACCTCAGATTCTGACTTTGAAGGGCCAGAACCTCAAGTTCAAGATCAAGAAGAGGGTTTAAGGAGAAGTACAAGACAAAGGTTTGGACCAGAACATTGGAAGCAAACCCGAGTGTACTACAACAACAAGGCAGTTGCTCATCCCATTCAAGCTGTTTGCACTCTAGCTCATTTCCCATTGGAACATCAAGCCTACATGGGCAAGTTGGATGAAGCTGAGATTCCAACAACCTATGAAGAAGCCAAGGAGCTTAAAGTATGGAGAGATGCTATTGGTGAAGAAAAGAAAGCTATGGATATCAACCACACTTGGGATGAAGCTGAACTGCCAAAAGGGAAGAAGGCCGTAAGCTCTAGATGGATCTTCACTATCAAGTATAGAAGTGATGGAGAAATAGAGCGTTACAAGGCTAGGCTGGTGGGTAGAGGATTTACTCAAACCTATAGAGAGGACTACCTTGACACATTTGCACCTGTGGCAAAACTTCATACGGTAAGAGTTATTTTATCTTTAGCTACTAACTTGGATTGGGATCTTTGGCAGATGGACGTCAAGAATGCATTCTTGCAAGGGGAACTAGAGAATGAAGTCTACATGACTCCACCACCAGGCTTGGAGGACTCAATTGCACCAGAAAGGTGTTGAGACTCAAGAAAGCAATCTATGGACTGAAGCAATCTCCTCGAGCATGGTACCACAAGTTGAGTACAACACTCAAGAGTAAAGGCTTCAAGAAGTCCGAGGCAGATCATACACTTTTCACCTTGCAAAGCCAAGAAGGTATTGTAGTTATTCTCATTTATGTGGATGATATTATCATCTCTGGGAATGACAAGGTAGGTATTAAAGGTACAAAAGCATATTTAAAATCTGTGTTTGATATTAAAGATCTTGGAGAGTTGAAATATTTTCTAGGGATTGAAGTCTATAGGTCCAATGAAGGACTCTTCTTATCCCAAAGGAAGTACACTCTTGATCTATTGGCTGTGGCAGGAAAGCTAGGAGCCAAACCAGCAAAGACTCCCTTAGAAGAAGGATACAAAGTCATACGAGAGGGGGAGCTTGAAGATAAACCTTTTGAAGATGTCAAGCAATATCGGAGAATGGTTGGTAAGTTGATTTATCTTACCATAACTCGTCATGATTTGTGTTTCGCTGTGAACCAGGTGAGTCAACATATGCAAGCTCCAAAAGTGCACCATTGGAGCATGGTGGATCGGATTCTCAAATATCTCAAAGGAGCTCCAGGTCAAGGCATTTGGATGGGTTGTAACAAAAGCACATAAATTGTGGGTTATTGTGATGCTGACTGGGCTGGAGACAAAACGGATAGAAGATCCACCACTGGGTATTGCACATTCATTGGAGGTAACCTGGTCACTTGGAAGAGCAAGAAACAAAAGGTTGTGTCATGTTCAAGTGCTGAAGCTGAGTATAGAGCAATGAGGAAGCTCACAAATGAGCTAACATGGCTGAAAGCTCTTCTCAAGGATTTGGGCATTGAATCACCAGATCCAATCACAATGCATTGTGACAACCAAGCTGCTATTCACATTGCGTCCAACTCAGTGTTCCATGAGAGGACAAAACATATTGAAGTGGATTGTCACAAGGTACGAGAGATGGTGGAGAAAAGGGTCATTCTTCCATGTTTTACAAGGAGTTCAGAACAATTGGCAGACATTTTTACCAAGGCAGCGAGTTTAAAAGTGTGTGAGTTCATCCATTCAAAGCTTGGACTCATAGATATGTCTCGACCATGATTTCCTTAGCCATGGAGTCCACACTCTTTTTCCCTTAGTATGGTTTTGTCCCATGAGGTTTTCCATACTAAGGTTTTTAATGAGGTGGGTCATCATGGTTCCAAGCTTAACCTTTGGTTTCTCTATGGTTAAGCTTGAGGGGGAGTGTTGAATAATGAGAGAATACATTAGCTTAAGACCCAATGAAGAGAAAAGGCCTTATTCAACATATGCAAGTCCATTAAGAAGTCTTCTAGAAAGGTGAAGACTTTGGGTGCACAAGTGGATGTCTCGGGAAGTGTGAAAAGGAAGGAGATGTGTTTGAATTTCAAATAAGAGATTGGAGGGAAATTTAATGTTGTGAAACCCTTCTACACCTTCTATTTTCGTGGCTCCCCTCTATATATACATGTTGTACACCCTTTGTAACACTTAATCAATTCTAATGGAAACTTCTCTTTATCTCTCATTCTATTGTTTCTCTTTCAAGCACTCTCAAACTCTCTAATCTTCCATTCCGCAAATTCAACACGTTTGGTCCTCTTGAAACCATTTGATTTCCTCCTCGGTCTTGGTCTCATTTTCTTCATCTTGTGTGTCTTCTTTTGGGTTTTGTGTGATCTCAATGTGTCTCCACAAAGCTCTTCCACACAAAGCAGTCTTTGTTGTTCTTGCCCACAGCAAGTAATTGATCCCTTTGAGTGTAACCGGAATAATCATGGTTTTTAGATTTTCCATGATCTTCTTGGTGTTTAATCACAAAGCTAGCAACTTTCTCAACTCAGCACCAATGGATTTGAGGAATTTCTCTCAGAGAGAAATGAAGCTAGCAACATGAAAGGAAGAAAAAGAAGTGAAAATCACAACGCTAGCAACTTTCTCAACTCAGCACCAATGGATTTGAGGAATTTCTCTCAGAGAGAAATGAAGCTAGCAGCGTGAGAAAGGAGAAAATAAAGAATAAAAGCTTGGAGAATGACTAGAAATGACAAGAACTGATGGAGAAATGATGGAGAAATGATGGAGAATGATGGAGAAATGATGGAGAATAATGGAGAATAATTAAGAATAAAGCGGAATCTATCATCAGTGTGCCCCTCTTTCTTGCAATGCTCACAGATTGCATTTGATCCCACTTTCTTGTTCTGGTTTGATCCCAAAGGTTTGTAAAATCCTTTGTTTGCTTCACCCAACTCTACTTTGTTAGCCATAACCAGCTCGCCCTTTCCCCCAAATAGACCATGAGATCCTTGCTCCTTTTGTATCTTGGAGCACACTTCATCTAGGCTGGGGAGATTGTCTGCCCTAAGGAGGTGCTTAATGAGATCCTTGTAAGTTGGATTTAAGGTTAATAGCAGACCAAAGACCTTGTCTTGTTCGCGCCTCTCATTTAACACTAAAGGATCAATCGTGCTTGGCCTTAACATTTCTAGTTCAGCCCACAATGATCTGAATTTGCCAAAGTGCTTTGTAAACTCCAAATCTTCTTGGCTTAGATCATTGATAGCCTTCTTGACTTCATAGATTCTGCTCAAGTTTGAAGTATTCCAATACACAGTTTGAAGAGTATCCCACAATTCCTTTGCATTTTCACAGTAGGAGTAGGCTTCAAGGATAGATGCTTCAAGAGAGTTCTGGATGATTCCGAGCACCATTTGATCCTCTTGGAACCACTTATCTTCATAATTACCGATGGCTTCTTCTCCATATTTTGGATCTTGTCCTTTCAAGACATGGCTCCAAAGCCCACGACCACATAGAGTTGTTCTTATCATTCTTGACCACAGCAAATAGTTGACACCCTTCAAGATGACTGAAATAACAATTGGTTTAGAGTTTTCCATGGTGTTTCAAAATTTATTCACCGGATAATTCTATTAACCAAAGGATTAAGAGATTTTCTCAAGAAATTATAAAAGAAGCTTCAAGAAATACACTTTTTCAGCCTTTTCACAACTCAAGAGTCAATGACTTTGAGGACTAAGTCTCAGAGTGAAAAAGGATTGACAAAGAGTATTCCCAGAATTTTAGAGTGAAAAAAAGAAAATTTTAGAGAAGCTTCAAGAAATACACTTTTTCAGCCTTTTCACAACTCAAGAGTCAATGACTTTGAGGACTAAGTCTCAGAGTGAAAAAGGATTGACAAAGAGTATTCCCAGAATTTTAAAAGAAGAGATTTGAAAATGGGATAACAAGAGCTTGATTTAGTTAAGAACCTTGCTCTGATACCATGTTGAATTTGCGGAATAGAAGATTAGAGAGTTTGAGAGTGCTTGAAAGAGAAACAATAGAATGAGAGATAAAGAGAAGTTTCCATTAGAATTGATTAAGTGTTACAAAGGGTGTACAACATGTATATATAGAGGAGAGCCACGAAATTAAGAGGTGAAGAAGGGTTTCACAACATTCAAATTTCCCTCCAATCTCTTATTTGAAATTCAAACACATCTCCTTCCTTTTCACACTTCCCGAGACATCCACTTGTGCACCCAAAGTCTTCACCCTTCTAGAAGACTTCTTAATGGGCTTGCATATGTTGAATAAAGCCTCTTCTCTTCTTTGGGTCTTAAGATAATGTATTCTCTCATTATTTAACACTAAGAAGCAGAGGTCTATGGAGTTATGTGGAAACTCCAGAGGAGGTAGCTGGAGAAGGAGCAGCGGGTGATGGCGTTGTGAAGGGGCAGAAGTGGGAGCAAGAAGACCAACAAGTTCTTGCGGTGCTCCAGAGCTCTCTAGAGCCATCAATACTTTCTGCTTACTCCTACTATGAGACAGCCAATGAGCTGTGGGACACACTCAAAGGAGTGTATGGAGACATCTCAAACATTTCTAGGATTTTTGAAGTGAAGAAAGCGTTGAATGACCTTCAGCAAGATGGAAAGGCATTCAAGGATCTATTTGAGGTATTTAGAGGATTATGGGCTGAGCTTAAGATGCTCAGGCCAGCAACAAATGACCCCAAGGAATTGAATGAGAGGAGGGAACAGGACCAGGTGTTTGGGCTACTACTCACGTTAAATGAGTCCTACAAGAGCCTCATTCAACACATCCTTCGCTTTGACAAGCTTCCAACGCTGAATGAAGTCTGTCAACAGATCCAAAAGGAGGAAGGGTCTAGGGGCTTGTTCAAAGCATCAAGCGAAATGGCACATGCTGCACATAGGAGCCAACTCTATGGAGAAAAAAGTGTAGATTTTAGAGGATATGAAGGTGATTTTAAGGGAGAAAGATTAGAAGATAGGACTGATGAAGATGATGAATAGAAGTTTTTAGAGAAGAACTTTATAATTTCGTGTGTATATTTCTTCTTACAATACAATCAACATATATGGACGCTTTACATGACTTATAGAGAGAAAAATATCTCACCAACACCTCTACACAAGTATAGGCGAGCCATGCTTCTCCCAACTGCTCCTACCTACTCCTCTTTGCAACTTGCTCCACTTGTGCTGAGAGAGAAAAAACTGGTCTGTTTCTAACCAGTCTAGTTCCTTCTCTACTTCTTGTTTGGTTTTGTTTTAGTTGATCTTAACTACTCATTGGCACTTTATTTCAAGTTCACACTATTAATCAAGCATATCATCACGGAAGCTTAGGGAAGATGGTTGGATTTGGGTGTCCGTACAAGTCCGTACGGATCCGTACAAGTCCGTACAAGGCCGTACAAGAACGTACGACCTAAGGGAGCTTCCGGAACGTTTAAGGAAGTCTTGGAGAGTCTTGGAGAGTCTTCTAGAGTCTTCTAGAAGCTGGGCAATGTTCAGATCATGCACCAAGTCACTAGAGCGTCCAGGTGCATTGGGGCTTGTCCTTGGTCTTACTTCTTATCCATTTGGTCAAGGAAGGGCAGGAACCAGGCTGGAACAGGCTGGCATGGTCAAGGGCGCTCCCAAGACTACTCTCCTATTGGCTGGTTCAAATTAAAGTTAAACCTAGGTTCTCTTGTAATTCTCCTATAAATATGCTATGTAATTCACAAAGATCAATAAGAAATTCTTCTCTAATGTTCTACTATGGTTTTCCTTCTAGTTTATCTCAAAATCTCTCATTTATAATCTCTAAAATCTTACATGGTATCAGAGCATTGATCTTGCTCCTATATATTCCGCTTTATTCTTAGTTATTCTCCATTATTCTCCATCATTTCTCCATCATTCTCCATCATTTCTCCATCAGTTCTCCATCAGTTCTTGTCATTTCTAGTCATTCTCCAACCTTTTATTCTTTATTTTCTCCTTTCTCACGCTGCTAGCTTCATTTCTCTCTGAGAGAAATTCCTCAAATCCATTGGTGCTGAGTTGAGAAAGTTGCTAGCTTTGTGATTTTCACTTATTTTTCTTCCTTTCACGTTGCTAGCTTCATTTCTCTCTGAGAGAATTTCCTCAAATCCATTGGTGCTGAGTTGAGAAAGTTGCTATCTTTGTGATTAGACACCAAGAAGATCATGGAAAATCTAAAAACCATGATCATTCCGGTTACACTCAAAGGGATCAATTACTTGTTGTGGGCAAGAACAACAAAGACTGCTTTGTGTGGAAGAGGTTTGTGGAGACACATTGAGATCACACAAAACCCAAAAGAAGACACACAAGATGAAGAAAATGAGACCAAGACTGAAAAGGAAATCAAATGGTTTCAAGAGGACCAAACGGTGTTGGGTCTCCTTCAAAACTCACTAGACACATCAATCCTAGAGGCATACTCCTAATGTGATATGTCAAAGGAGCTTTGGGATACATTAAAGAATGTTTACGGGAACGTCTCCAACTTGACCCGTGTCTTTAAAGTGAAAAGGGCAATCAACAATCTCAACCAAGAGGATCTAGAATTTACTCAACACTTTGGGAAATTTAGATCTCTTTGGGCTGAATTAGAGATGTTACGTCCAAGCACTAAGGATTTTTCAATCATTGAAGAAAGGAGAGAACAAGATAAGGTCTTTGGTTTACTTCTCATACTCAATCCGACATTTAATGACCTCATAAAACACATCTTGAGATCGGAGAAGCTCCCTAGGCTCGATGAAGTTTGTGCACAAATTCAAAAGGAACAAGGGTCCTTTGGTCTCTTTAGTAGAAAACAAGAACTCCCAACGGCTAATAAAGGCAATTACCAACTAAGTCATGGCTACAAAGGCAAAAATAGGAAAACATGCGATTATTGCAAGAAAGATGGTCATACAAGGGAGGATTGCTGGATCCTTCATCCACATCTCAAGCCCAAAGATTGGCAACCAAGGAAGTTTCAAGCTCATCAAGCACAAGAAGCGCCAAGCTCCTCAACCGCAACCAAACAACCTCAAACCGAAAACTCAAAGCAAGGAGATGAGATGGCCATGGTAGCATACTCGAATGACGTGGTGCGCAAGTCAGACCTAGAGGCACTCATTCGATCCATTGTTGCACTAAAGGAGTCTGGTATCACCTACTTTGCTACTAAACCTACTAAAACTAGCACTTCTCTTGTTATTGATTCCGGAGCTTCTCATCACATGATTAGTAATCCAAATTTGATTAGTAACATTAAAACTGCTAGTGGAAATGTAGTGATTGCTAATGGTGATAAAATACCGGTTAAAGGGATAGGAAGTTTAAGACTATTTGACAAAGAATCTCAAGCTTTCTACATACCATCTTTTACTTCGAATCTTGTATCGGTTAAGAGAGCTACTACTGATCTTGATGCTTATGCTATCTTTGGGCCTAATAGTTTCCATTTTCAGGATATTAAGACCGGAAGGGTTCTTGGAGAAGGAAACACAAAAGGAGACTTATACATCTTAGAAGATTCTTCAAGCAATCCTACTTTATCAAGTTTTAATTCATGCTTAGCTAGTAGTTCTAATGCAATATGGCAAGCTAGATTGGGACATCCTCACTCGCGTGCCTTGGAAATATTATTGCCTAATATTTCATTTAATAACTCGGTTTGTGAGTCTTGTATTTTAGGAAAACATTGTAAAAGTGTATTTCCTAAGTCCTCTACCATATATGAAAAATGTTTTGATTTGGTCCACTTGGATGTATGGACTTCCCCATGTTTATCAAGAGATAATAATAAGTACTTTATGAAATTTATTGATGAAAAGTCGAAATACACTTGGATCACCTTAATGCCATCTAAAGATAGAGTATTTGACGCTTTCATTAATTTTCAGAACTACATTACTAATAAATTCAAAACAAATGTTAAGGTACTTCAAACGGATAATGGAGGGGAATATACAAGCCACAAATTCAAAGAACACTTAGCTAAGCATGGAATAATCCACCAAACAAGCTGCCCGTACACACCTCAACAAAATGGTGTAGCTGAAAGAAAGAATAGGCATCTCATGGAAGTAGCTAGAGCCATGATGTTCCACTCCAACCTGCCAAGAAATTTCTGGGGAGATGCAGTCATGACGGCCTGCTATCTTATCAACCGAATTCCAACAAGAGTCCTAAAGGACGTCTCTCCCTTTGAAGTTTTAAATCACAATAAACCCTTTATCAATCACTTACGGGTTCTTGGATGTTTGTGTTTTGTATTTGTCCCAGGTACTCAGAGGGAAAAACTAGAAGCCAAAAGCACAAGATGTGTATTCATAGGCTATTCTACTACTCAAAAGGGGTATAAGTGTTATGACCCCATCCGGAAGTGTACCCTGGTTTCAAGAGACGTGAAGTTCATAGAAAACCAAGGATACTTTGACAAGAAGCAGAATTAGGATAGTGTTAAAGACCTAGCCCGCTCTCCTTCAGATAGAGCCGCCAGCTTAGAGTTTATACTCAATCATCTGGGAAATCCTGCTCCAAGGGACTCTCATCAAGAGCAACCGAAGCAGCAACCGCAAGGAGGACCAAATTCTGAAAATAACAATGAAGAGGAAGCAAACAACGTAGATAATGGTAATTAAGACCAAGCTCATCATGAAGAAGAAGTCACTGGAGGAATGGAGCCAATGGTTAGTCAAGACCATGAGAGTGAAGAAATTAGTGCTCCTCAGCTTAGAAGAAGCACAAGGCTGAAGTATGGACCAGATCATTGGAAACAAACAAGGGTCTATTACAACAGCCAAGCCGTGGCTCATCCTCTCCAAGTGGTTTGTTCTCTTGCCCTCTTGCCATCAGAACACCAAGCATTCCTTGGGAAGATTGATCAACACCAAATTCCGAGCTCCTATGAAGAAGCAAAAGAACACAAAGAATGGTTAGCTGCTGTGGATGCTGAGATAGGAGCAATGGATAAGAATCATACTTGGGATGAAACGGAGCTTCCAGAGGGAAAGAAGGCAGTAAGTTCCAAGTGGGTATTTACAATAAAATATCAATCTAATGGGGAGATTGAGCGGTACAAAGCCAGATTGGTAGCCCGAGGTTTCACCCAGACATATGGAGCTAATTAGACCGATACTTTTGCGCCAGTGGCAAAGCTTCACACAGTTAGAGTTATCTTGTCCTTAGCCACAAATCTATTATGGGATCTATGGCAAATGGACGTGAAGAACGCCTTTCTTCAAGGAGAATTGGAAGAAGAAGTGTACATGACTCCACCACCCGGATTAGAGCACACAATCAGCCCCGGAAAAGTCTTAAAGTTAAGAAAGGCAATTTATGGACTAAAGCAATCACCGAGGCCCTGGTATCATAAACTGAGCTTCACTCTTGTTGCTCGAGGATTTAGCCGGTCAGAAGCCGACCATACCTTGTTCACTCACCAGAGCTCCCGTGGGCTTATTGTGGTATTGGTTTATGTGGATGACTTGATCATCTCAGGTAGTGATCAAGTTGGGGTTCAAGAAACCAAATCCTTCCTTAAGTCTGTTTTTGATATCAAGGACTTGGGAGAACTCAAGTATTTTCTAGGGATAGAGATATGCCTATCCATGGAAGGCCTAGTTGGTAAGCTCATCTACTTGACTATTACACGGCCTGACTTATGTTTTGTTGTGAATCAGGTTAGCCAACATATGAAGGAACCAACCGTGCATCATTGGAACATGGTGAAAAGAATTTTGAGATACATCAAAGGATCACCAGGCCAAGGAATCTGGATGGGGAAGAATGGCAACACTGAGATAGTTGGATATTGCGATGCAGACTATGCTGGAGACACTATGGATAGAAAGTCCACAACTGGCTACTGTACTTTCATTGGAGGCAATCTAGTGACCTGGAAGTCTAAGAAGCAGAAGGTTGTGTCATGCTCGAGTGCAGAGTCAGAATATAGAGCAATGAGGAAGCTGACAAATGAATTAGTTTGGTTGAAAGCACTTCTCAAAGATCTCGGCATAGAAACTTCAAGTCCTATCACGATTCATTATGACAATCAGGCCGTACAAGTCTGTACGGATCCGTACAAGTTCATACAAGTCCGTACAAGGCCGTACAAGACCGTACGACCTAAGGGAGCTTTCGGAACGTTTAAAGAAGTCTTGGAGAGTCTTGGAGAGTCTTCTAGAGTCTTCTAGAAGCTGGGCAATGTTCAGATCATGCACCAAGTCACTAAAGCGTCCAGGTGCATTGGGGCTTGTCCTTGGTCTTCCTTCTTATCCATTTGGTCAAGGAAGGGCTGGAACCAGGCTGGAACCAGGCTGGAACAGGCTGACATGGTCAAGGGCGCTCCCAAGACTACTCTCCTATTAGCTGGTTCAAATTAAAGTTAAACCTAGGTTCCCTTGTAATTCTCCTATAAATATGCTATGTAATTCACAAAGATCAATAAGAAATTCTTCTCTAATGTTCTACTATGGTTTTCCTTCTAGTTTATCTCAAAATCTCTCATTTATAATCTCTAAAATCTTACACACACACCTTCATATCCATATTCTCAACACTCAACACCTAAATAGGACACTGAACTATATACTTCAATAGAATATTTTATGTCACTTACGGTTAATTCTCTTCTCTTTAAAGTACATGATCTACTTGGTAAGGGAGGGATGTTGTCGCCTATAAGTTTAGAATCAAAGTCTGCCGTACGCCCAGAACATCCTTCACCTATGGTAGACTTCACCTCAGATCCTATATGCTCTTGTTGAACCGTAGCTAATCCATTGTAATTCACCCTAGTGTTTTTCCAATTTTCTGGGCCATGCCTTATCCGTTGGCTTCTTCTTAGAGGGGGTTCTTGAGTTACCTCAACTTCTTCATGTTCAGACTCCCCCTCACCACTTGCAAGTTCTGATTCTTCAACCAGTTCAGAATCCCTTGGTAGTGAGCTTGTATCCGATGAGAGTTGCTCATTGTCTTCTTCTTCCTCTTCACCTCCTTGCTCATTCTGAGATATCCCTTGCTCATCATTACCTCCATTCGAACCATTGACATCTGCCAAGATGCTTCTTAGCACTCGCTCTCTGTCTATGCCTGAGCTTACAATGTCATCTAAATCCTCCCATTTTTTTCTTCAAAATACCCACAATTCTCATAAAAACGCACCTTTCTTTACACATATATCCTTATAGTTTCTGGATGGAAACACTTATATCCCTTCTGAGTGCTTGAGTATCCCACAAAAATACATTTGATGCTTTTTGGCTCAAGTTTACTCCTTAGTGCATCAGGGGTAAAGACATAGCATTTACACCCGAAAACTCTTAGGTGATCAATGCTTGGCTTTACTCCATTCAAAATTTCAAATGGAGTCTTGTGGCTCAGGCTTTCTGTGGGTAAACGATTAATCACATAGCATGCCGCCATCACAGCATCTCCCCAAAATCTCTTAGGCACGCCTCTATCAGACATCATACTTCTAGCCACCTCCAGCAAATGTCTATTCTTTCTCTCGGAAACTCCATTCTGCTGAGGTGTGTATGGACAAGAAGTTTGGTGAATTATCCCATTGTCATCCAGCAACTTCTTGAATCTATTACTCATATACACTCCACCATTATCACACCTAATGATCTTGATCTTCGTACCAAACTGATTCAGTGCATAATTGTAGAATTTTTGAAATGATTCAAATACTTGATCCTTAGAGCTCATTAGAGTTACCCAAGTGTACTTTGACCTTTGATCAATGAAAGACACGAAATACTTATATTGATCTTTTGAAGTACAGGGGGCTGACCACACATCAGAATGTATCAACTCAAAACACTTCTCATACACAGTAGTAGATTCCGGAAACACTTTCCTACAATGTTTCCCTAAGACACACGCTTCACACTCTTTATTAGGTAAGGTGAGGTTGGGCAGGACCATGCTGAGCACCTTGTGACTTGGATGACCAAGGCGTGAGTGCCATAAAGGGCTTGAACCAACCAGACTAACCGCAAACGACTCCATCACTCCATCTTCTTTATTCAGCAAATACAAACCACCTTCCACATTCCCTACTCCGATTACTTCCTTAGTCTCATTATCCTGAAACTTAACATCATTAGATCCAAAAATAACTTTGCAATCTAGATCCTTAGTTGCTTTATAAACCGAGAGTAAATTAGATGTGAATTCTAGAATGTACAAGGCCTTAGTATTTTTCCTAAACACTTTTAGGTCTCCAATTCCTTCTATTTGAACCTCTTTTCCATTTGCAACTTTAACATTTCCTTCACAAGGCTTAATATTTGTTAATAGCTTGGCATTGCAAATCATATTATGACTTGCTCTAGAATCTATTATCACCTTCTCCCTAGCTTTAGAGGTAAAGAAAACCTTACCAGACTCAGCTAGCTTAGCAATACTCTTGATGAGAGCTTCCAAATCGCTTTTCCTCACCAAGTTGTCATTTTCCACGTTTACTACTCCAGCAAAGTTCCTTGGTCCTAGACTACTTCCTTGGCCATTTCCCCTTAGTCTAGCCGGCTTTAAATGTGGGTGCAAGGTCCAGCATTTTTCCTTAGTATGTCCTTTCATCTTGCAATGCTCACATTCCAGACTCCTTTCTCCATAGAGTTAGCTCCTATGTGCAGCATGTGCCATTTCGCTTGATGCTTTGAACAAGCCCCTAGACCCTTCCTCCTTTTGGATCTGTTGACAGACTTCATTCAGCGTTGGAAGCTTGTCAAAGCGAAGGATGTGTTGAATGAGGCTCTTGTAGGACTCATTTAACGTGAGTAGTAGCCCAAACACCTGGTCCTGTTCCCTCCTCTCATTCAATTCTTTGGGGTCATTTGTTGCTGGCCTGAGCATCTCAAGCTCAGCCCATAATCCTCTAAATACCCCAAATAGATCCTTGAATGCCTTTCTATCCTGCTGAAGGTCATTCAACGCTTTCTTCACCTCAAAAATCCTAGAAATGTTTGAGATGTCTCCATACACTCCTTTGAGTGTGTCCCACAGCTCCTTGGCTGTCTCACAGTAGGAGTAAGCAACGAGTATTGATGGCTCTAGAGAGCTCTGGAGCACCGCAAGAACTTGTTGGTCTTCTTGCTCCCACTTCTGCCCCTTCACAATGCCATCACCCACTGCTCCTTCTCCAGCTACCTCTTCCCCAGCAGCCTCCTCTGGAGTTTCCAAATAACTCCATAGACCTCTGCTTCTTAGAGCAGTTCTTGTAGTCCTTGACCACAGCAAGTAGTTGCTCCCTTTGAAGACAACTGGCAGTACCACTTGTTTCTGCATCTCCATAGGCTTTTTCCAATAAGCAGCTTGAGAATATGAAGAGAAAAAAGGAAAAAATCTGAGAGAGAGATTTTTAGATGAGAAAGAGACAGTTTAGAAGATTTTCAAGGATCTCTAAACATGCTCTGATACCATGTTGATTTTAAGGAGAATAAACAAGAATCAGAGATTATCAAGAGCTGATGAGATTGAAGAAGGTTGAAAGAGATTTCTGGAAAATTAGTTAAGAACCTTGCTCTGATACCATGTTGAATTTGCGGAATAGAAGATTAGAGAGTTTGAGAGTGTTTGAAAGAGAAACAATAGAATGAGAGATAAAGAGACGTTTCCATTATAATTGATTAAGTGTTACAAAAGGTGTACAACATGTATATATAGAGGAGAGCCACGAAATTAGGAGGTGAAGAAGGGTTTCACAACATTAAATTTCCCTCCAATCTCTTATTTGAAATTCAAACACATCTCTTTCTTTTTCACACTTCCCGAGACACCCACTTGTGCACCCTGTTAGAATTAGAGAGATTAAGCATGAGAGAATAATGTAAATGACATGGAGAATATGCAAGTATGAACTAAGAGAATAAGCATGTAAATGAGACTAAGGAGAATAAAATGAGAGAGATTTCATGGAGAATGAGAGAATGGGACCCCAAAGGGTCTAACATTTCATTGATAATGAGGCATTACATTTATAGAGAAAAATCTAGGGTTTTCTAAAAATGCAACAACCAATGGGAATGCTTTAATTCAAACTAGCCAATGAGAGCTTAGTCTTGGAGGCTCTTTTTGACCATGTGGATAAGATTGCCAGCCTTGCTCCAGCCTCCTTGCTTTGACCAGTTGGATAAGGTTGCATTGGGACACTCCTTTGGCTAGATTCATTGCCAGCTATATCCATGTCCTTTTGCACCCGAGTTTTTCACGATCCCCAAATCCTGAAAATACTTTATCCCGAGTTTTGCACATTCTTGTTTCTTCTTTTTAGGATGTTTGGAGACATTTTGAGGAATCCCGGATTTTGCACGGTCCGTACAATCCGTACAAGTCCGTACATTTTAGAGAATCCCGGATTTTGCACGGTCGGGTTAGTTTGGTCTTGCAAGGCCTGGCTGGTCTTCTTGATCAATACTCCCCCTCAAACTTAGCCATAGTGAACTCGAGAATGGAGGCTAAGTTTGGAGTGACCGTGAGTGCCACCTCATTAAAAACCTTATAAGGAAAACCCCTTGGGACAAAACATTATAAGGGAAAAAGAGTATGGCCTTCATGGATCTAGGGGACCTTTGACCAAGGGCATGAAAAGGTCTTGTAATCTTTGTGAAGAATGTCGCCATTTAATCTTGACTTGTTGTAGTCTTGCAAGGATTTGTTGATTTCATTCTTTGGTAATCACTCCGGTCTTCCTCTTGGGTTCACCACGCTTGAATCTTAGTTCTCGGGTTATCCTTCTCGGGTTCACCATTTGTTGATTCCAAATCTTGATCAATGCTTCAAATGCTCCCCCTCACGATCGGCTTGAGAATAAGGAAAGACGATCTTTTGGGTTTGAAGTCCTTTATGCACATTGTTCCTTGCAAGAAAAATTGACAAACAAAGTGTATCAATTTACTCCAATTTTAATGGTAGAAATGATCACACTTTGCATAGAGAATTTTAATGGAGGGAGAGGATAGAAACAACCTGATTCCTTTGGATGGTGGTTTCTTCCTCTTTGTTGATTTATTGGGTTGAGGAGCACCACTTTTGTATGCTCTGATTTTATCTTCTTATTCCCCTCACTTCCGAAAGATAAACCAGCCTTAAGGTTAGTATGATCCATACATCTTGGTTCTCTTCATGGTGATGGAGATTCCTTAGCTTCGTTTCCAACTCGCATGCCTCCTTGCTTTGTCTCAACCGTTGCCCTTGTCTTTGCGAGCTTATCTTTGCAAGCTTGTCTTTGCAAGTGACCCGGTTTTGATCTCTAGTCAAGTTGCCCGTCTTCTAGTGGGACAATTTATCTTCTATGATGCGGTCCCTCTATCAACTCGTCCACAAGTGAGCACGAACCTACAACTTGTTCCCAACGGTGTGGCCCCTCTATCAACTTGTCCACGAGTGAGCACAAACCTTCAACATCTTTTAGTGCGGTGCGGTCTAGTCTCAACTCGGCTTCATTTGCTTGAAGAATCTTGTCTTCTTTGACATCATTTTTTCTTTTCGGTTCTTTCTCCCCCTCAAGCTTGGTTGGAGGGACTCCGAAAGGCAAGCTTGAAAAACATAAAAGAGGAACACTTCAAACCGGTGCCAAATGAACACTAACTTCCACAACTTCCTTGTGTCACCAATCATACTTCTTTACTTCATTTAATCTTCATTTGACCTCTTCATCATCTAATACTTCCCCGTTAGAATATTCACGCTTTCCTCCTCTAAACCTTCATCATGAGATTTAAAATTTTAAAGTACTCAACGTGAGGGATAAGGAAGTTTAGATGAAAGATAGATTGCAAATAAGAGAAACTAAAGAAATAAGATTAAACAATAATTGGTACACTAAGAATATTGAAAAAGATGAGTGTTTAGAGAGCAGCCCTTTATGCTAAACCGGTTAAGATAGTGACTTGTTGAATCATTTTTTTTTTTTTTTGATTGGTCGATCTTCTTGAGATTCGACCTCTTCTTCCACCACTCACATTCTTCCATTCCTAAGAAGAAGAAAAAAAAGGTTAGTGGTTGGGATTTTTTTTTCTCTTCATGGCTCTTCACCACAAAGAACTTTTCCTCTCATTTGAGAGATCGGATTCTAGCAATGGTCTTTGGAATTATCCACTTGTTTAACAAGAATGGAAAACTTCAAAACAAAGCCTATCCTTTTGAGAAAACAAAACCGGATGAATCAATGTCATTAATTGTTTTTCATTCATAAGAAAGAAAACTGACTAAGATTCATCCTTTTTATTTTATTTTTTTATTTTTTTTGAAAATTTTCCAAGGACTTGAGAATTACTAGAGGTCCAAGGTTTTTGAAAACTTGGATTTAAAGAACTTGGATTCATCATGCCTTCTTGATTTAACTCTAATGAGTAAATCAGGCCATGGTTCACCTCTTTATTTCCAAAAGAGTTAGGATTCATCATGCCTTCTTGATTTTAACTCCAAGGAGTAAATCAGGTCATGGTTCACCTCTTTTAACCCAAAAGAATTTGGATTCATCATGCCTTCTCAATTTTAACTCCAATGAGCAAAATAGGCCATGGTTCACTTCTTTTGGTTTCTAAGGGTTTGGATTCACTCAAGGTTCTCCAGCATTCGAGTTTCAACGAGGCTCTCATCCAACTTTGGATTTGGATCCATCTCGGTTCCCTAGCTTTGGATTCAACAAGGTTCACTACCCTCCCTTTTTTTTTTTCTTAAATAGAACAAACAAGGATTCCTTAAAACACTCTTCCCAAACAAACAAGTACAGAAGAGATTGGAATCCAATAAGAATATTTAAGAAAAATTGAAAAAATAACCTAGGACTCAAAAATGTTTGAAAGTAGTCCAAGATTTTCTACCAAAGGATTTGGATTCATCAAGGTTCTCTAGCTTTTAGATTCAACGAGGTTCTCTTTCTTTGGTAATTTGAAAACAAAGAGATTTGGATTCATCAAGGCTTTGTGCTTATGCTCATAATAACATAGCTTTACCAAGGTTCTCTTCTCTTTTAAAGAAAAATGGGACTTGGATTCAACATGGCTTTATGCTTATGATTATGGAAACATAGCTTTACCAAATTTCTCTTCCCATAAAATAAGGATTAAGATTCATCAAGGTTTGATACTTAAACTCATAAGAGCAAAATTTTACCAAGGTTCTCTACCTTTAAAACCCGAATACAACATGATTAAATATGTTTCAATCCATAAGAATCAAGCAATTTTAATCATGGTTCACTAATTGAATTGCTTCAAACCACTAAAAACAACTCAAAAACATAAAATACAATGGACTTACGTATCTCTTCATTCCATAAGAAAGAAAAATACAATCCAAGGTTTTAGTTTTATAAAAATTATGGTGAGCTTTAAAATCAACAAATGACTTGGAGATGAAAATGGGGCTTAAAAAGAATAGATTATAGAATGAGGCACCAACAAATCATGGTTCTAAGTGTATTCATTTCCAAAAATGGAAGCACTAGAAGAATCCATGAATAAGCAAGTAAGGCAGCCTTTAATCTCCCTTATTATGTAGCTTTTCACTACAGCCCCATTTATTACTCTTCATTGTCACTAAAAACATAAGTTAGCAACTTTCACAACTCAAGAACCAATGGTTTTGAGGAATAACTCTCAGAGTGAAAGAGGCTAACAAAGTGTATGAAAATGAAAGAATAAGAAGAATGAGATTAAGGAGACATTTAATGACCTTAATGCTCTGATACCATGTTAGAATTAGAGAGATTAAGCATGAGAGAATAATGAAAATGACATGGAGAATATGCAAGTATGAACTAAGAGAATAAGCATGTAAATGAGACTAAGGAGAATAAAATGAGAGAGATTTCATGGAGAATGAGAGAATGGGACCCCAAAGGGTCTAACATTTCATTGATAATGAGGCATTACATTTATAGGGAAAAATCTAGGGTTTTCTAAAAATGCAACAACCAATGGGAATGCTTTAATTCAAACTAGCCAATGAGAGCTTAGTCTTGGAGGCTCTTTTTGACCATGTGGATAAGATTGCCAGCCTTGCTCCAGCCTCCTTGCTTTGACCAGTTGGATAAGGTTGCATTGGGACACTCCTTTGGCTAGATTCATTGCCAGCTATATCCATGTCCTTTTGCACCTGAGTTTTGCACGATCCCCAAATCCTGAAAATACTTTATCCCGAGTTTTGCACATTCTTGTTTCTTCTTTTTAGGATGTTTGGAGACATTTTGAGGAATCCCAGATTTTGCACGGTCCGTACAATCCGTACAAGTCCGTACATTTTAGAGAATCTCGGATTTTGCCCGGTCGGGTTAGTTTGGTCTTGCAAGGCCTGGCTGGTCTTCTTGATCAATACACCCAAAGTCTTCACCTTCTAGAAGACTTCTTAATGGGTTTGCATATGTTGAATAAGGCCTCTTCTCTTCTTTTGGTCTTAAGCTAATGTATTCTCTCATTATTCAACACTCCCCCTCAAGCTTAACCGTAGAGAAACCAAAGGTTAAGCTTGGAACCATGATGACCCACCTCATTAAAAACCTTAGTATGGAAAACCTCATGGGACAAAACCATACTAAGGGAAAAAGAGTGTGGACTCCATGGCTAAGGAAATCATGGCCGAGACATATCTAAGAAGAGTCCAAGCTTTGAATGGATGAACTCACACACTTTTAAACTCGCTGCCTTGGTAAAAATGTCTGCCAATTATTCTGAACTCCTTGTAAAGCATGGAAGAATGACCCTTTTTTCCACCATCTCTCGCACCTTGTGACAATCCACTTCAATATGCTTTGTCCTCTCGTGGAACACTGAGTTGGACGCAATGTGAATAGCAGCTTGGTTGTCACAATGCATTGTGATTGGATCTGGCGATTCAATGCCCAAATCCTTGAGAAGAGCTTTCAGCCATGTTAGCTCATTTGTGAGCTTCCTCATTGCTCTATACTCAACTTCAGCACTTGAACATGACACAACCTTTTGTTTCTTGCTCTTCCAAGTGACCAGGTTACCTCCAATGAATGTGCAATACCCAGTGGTGGATCTTCTATCCGTTTTGTCTTCAGCCCAATCAGCATCACAATAACCCACAATTTCTGTGCTTTTGTTACAACCCATCCAAATGCCTTGACCTGGAGCTCCTTTAAGATATTTAAGAATCCGATCCACCATGCTCCAATGGTGCACTTTTGGAGCTTGCATATATTAACTCACCTGGTTCACAACAAAACACAAATCAGGACGAGTTATGGTAAGATAAATCAACTTACCAACCATTCTCCGATATTGCTTGACATCTTCAAAAGGTTTATCTTCAAGCTCCCCCTCTCGTATGACTTTGTATCTTTCTTCTAAGGGAGTCTTTGCTGGTTTGGCTCCTAGCTTTCCTGCCTCAGCCAATAGATCAAGAGTGTACTTCCTTTGGGATAAGAAGAGTCCTTCATTGGACCTATAGACTTCAATCCCTAGAAAATATTTCAACTCTCCAAGATCTTTAATATCAAATACAGATTTTAAATATGCTTTTGTATCTTTAATACCTACCTTGTCATTCCCAGAGATGATAATATCATCCACATAAATGAGAATGACTACAATACCTTCTTGGCTTTGCAAGGTGAAAAGTGTATGATCTGCCTCGGACTTCTTGAAGCCTTTACTCTTGAGTGTTGTACTCAACTTGTGGTACCATGCTCGAGGAGATTGCTTCAGTCCATAGATTGCTTTCTTGAGTCTCAACACCTTTCCTGGTGCAATTGAGTCCTCCAAGCCTGGTGGTGGAGTCATGTAGACTTCATCCTCTAGTTCCCCTTGCAAGAATGCATTCCTGACATCCATTTGCCAAAGATCCCATTCCAAGTTAGTAGCTAAGGCTAAAATAACTCTTACCGTATGAAGTTTTGCCACAGGTGCAAATGTGTCAAGGTAGTCCTCTCTATTAATCAAGCTTATCATCAAGGGAGCTTAGGGAAGATGGTTGGATTTGGGTGTCCGTACAAGTCCGTATAAGTCTGTACGGATCCGTACAAGTCCGTACGACCATAGGGAGCCTACGGAACATTTGAGGAAGCCTTCGAGAGTCTTCTAGAAGCTTGGAAACGTTTGGATCATGCACCAAGCCACTTGAGTGTCCAGGTGCATTGGCACCTTGTCCTTGGTCTTCCTTCTTATCCATTTGGTCAAGGAAGGGGATGGAAACAGGCTGGCATGGTTAAGGACGCCCAAAGACTACACTCCTATTGGCTGGTTCAAATTAAAGTTAAACCTAGGTTCCCTTGTAATTCTCCTATAAATATGCTATGTATTTCAGAAAGATCAATAAGAAGTTCTTCTCTAATATTCTACTATGGTGTTTCTTCTAGTTTATCTCAAAATCTCTCATTTATAATCTCTAAAAATCTAACATGGTATCAGAGCATTGATCTTGCTCCTATCTATTCCGCTTTATTCTTGGTTATTCTCCATCATTCTCCATCATTCTCCATCATTTCTCCATCATTTCTCCATCAGTTCTTGTCATTTCTACTCATTCTCCACGTTTTTCTTCTTTATTTTCTCCTTTCTTACGCTGCTAGCTTCATTTCTCTCTGAGAGAAATTCCTCAAATCCATTGGTGCTGAGTTGAGAAAGTTGCTAGCTTTGTGATTTTCACTTCATTTTTCTTCCTTTCACGTTGCTAGCCTCATTTCTCTCTGAGAGAAATTCCTCAAATCCATTGGTGCTGAGTTGAGAAAGTTGCTAGCTTTGTGATTAAACACCAAGAAAATCATAGAAAATCTAAAAACCATGATCATTCCGGTTACCCTCAAAGGGAATAATTACTTGCTGTGGGCAAGAACAACTAAGACTGCTTTGTGTGGAAGAGGTTTGTGGAGACACATTGAGATCACACAAAACCTTAAAGAAGACACACAAGATGAAGAAAATGAGACCAAGACCGAGGAGGAAATCAAATGGTTTCAAGAAGACCAAACAGTTTTGGGTCTCCTTCAAAACTCACTAGACCCATCAATCCTAGAGGCATACTCCTATTGTGACACCGCAAAGGAGCTTTGGGATACACTAAAGAATGTCTACGGGAACATATCCAACTTGACCCGCGTCTTCGAAGTAAAAAGGGCAATCAACAATCTCAATCAAGAGGATCTAGAATTTACTCAACACTTTGGGAAATTTAGATCTCTTTGGGCTGAATTAGAGATGTTACGTCCAAGCACAAAGGATTTTTCAATCATTGAAGAAAGAAGAGAACAAGATAAGGTCTTCGGTTTGCTTCTCACACTCAATCCGACGTTTAACGACCTCATAAAGCATATCTTAAGATCAGAGAAGCTCCCTAGACTTGATGAAGTTTGTGCACAAATTCAAAAGGAACAAGGGTCCTTTGGTCTCTTTAGTGGTAAACAAGAACTCCCAATGGCCAATAAGGGCAATTACCAACCAAATCAAGGCTACAAAGGCAAGAATAGGAAAACATGCGATCATTGCAAGAAGGATGGTCATACAAAAGAGGATTGCTGGATCCTTCATCCACATCTCAAGCCCAAAGATTGGCATCCAAGGGAATTCAAGCCAAGAAAGTTCCAAGCTCATCAAGCACAAGAAACGCCAAGCTCATCAAACTCAACAAAACAACCTCAAACCGAAAGCTTGAAGCAAGGAGATGAGATGGCCATGGTAGCATATTCAAATGACGTGGTGCGCAAGTCAGACTTAGAAGCACTCATTCGATCCATCGCCGCACTAAAGGAGTCCGGTATCACATACTTTGCTACTAAACCTAATAAGACTAGTACTTCTCTTGTTATTGATTATGGAGCTTCTCATCACATGATTAGTAATCCAAATTTGATTAGTAACATTAAAACTGCTAGTAGAAATGTAGTGATTGCTAATGGTGATAGGATACCGGCTAAAGGAATAGGAAGTTTAAAACTATTTGACAAAGAATCTCAAGCATTCTACATGCCATCTTTCACTTCGAATCTTGTATTGGTTAAGAGAGCTACTACTGATCTTGATGCTTATGCTATCTTTGGGCCTAATAGTTTCCATTTTCAGGATATTAAGACCGGAAGGGTTCTTGGAGAAGGAAACACAAAAGGAGACTTATACATCTTAGAAGATTCTTCAAGCAATCTTACTTTATCAAGTTTTAATTTATGCTTAGCTAGTAGTTCTAATGCAATATGGCACACTAGATTGGGACATCCTCACTGTTGAATAATGAGAGAATACATTAGCTTAAGACCCAAAGAAGAGAAGAGGCTTTATTCAACATATGCAAGCCCATTAAGAAGTCTTCTAGAAGGTTGAAGACTTTGGGTACACAAGTGGGTGTCTCGGGAAGTGTGAAAAGGAAGGAGATGTGTTTGAATTTCAAATAAGAGATAGGAGGGAAATTTGAATGTTGTGAAACCCTTCTTCACCTCTTAATTTCGTGGCTCTCCTCTATATATACATGTTGTACACCCTTTGTAACACTTAATTCATTCTAATGGAAACTTCTCTTTATCTCTCATTCTATCGTTTCTCTTTCAAGCACTCTCAAACTCTCTAATCTTTTATTCCGCAAATTCAACATGGTATCAGAGCAAGGTTCTTAACTAAATCAAGCTCTTGTTATCCCATTTTCAAATCTCTTCTTTTAAAATTCTGGGAATACTCTTTGTCAATCCTTTTTCACTCTGAGACTTAGTCCTCAAAGTCATTGACTCTTGAGTTGTGAAAAGGCTGAAAAAGTGTATTTCTTGAAGCTTCTCTAAAATTTTCTTTTTTTACTCTAAAATTCTGGAAATACTCTTTGTCAATCCTTTTTCACTCTGAGACTTAGTCCTCAAAGTCATTGACTCATGAGTTGTGAAAAGGCTGAAAAGTGTATTTCTTTAAGCTTCTCTAATATTTTCTTGAGAAAATCTCTTAATCCTTTGGTTATTAAAATTATCCGGTGAATAAATCTTGAAACACCATGGAAAACTCTAAACCAATTGTTATTTCAGTCATCTTGAAGGGTGTCAACTATTTGCTGTGGTCAAGAATGATAAGAACAGCTCTATGTGGTCGTGGGCTTTGGAGCCATGTCTTGAAAGGACAAGATCCAAAATATGGATAAGAAGCCATCGGTAATTATGAAGATAAGTGGTTCCAAGAGGACCAAATGGTGCTCGGAATCATCCAGAACTCTCTTGAAGCATCCATCCTTGAAGTCTACTCCTACTGTGAAAATGCAAAGGAATTGTGGGATACTCTTCAAACCGTGTATGGGAATACTTCAAACTTGAGCAGAATCTATGAAGTCAAGAAGGCTATCAATGATCTAAGCCAAGAAGATTTGGAGTTTACAAAGCACTTTGGCAAATTCAGATCATTGTGGGTTGAACTAGAAATGTTAAGGCCAAGCACGATTGATCCTTTAGTGTTAAATGAGAGGCGCGAACAAGACAAGGTCTTTGGTCTGCTATTAACCTTAAATCCAACTTACAAGGATCTCATTAAGCACCTCCTTAGGGCAGACAATCACCCCAGCCTAGATGAAGTGTGCTCCAAGATACAAAAGGAGCAAGGATCTCATGGTCTATTTGGGGGAAAGGGCGAGCTGGTTATGGCAAACAAAGTAGAGTTGGGTGAAGCAAACAAAGGATTTTACAAACCTTTGGGATCAAACCAGAACAAGAAAGTGGGATCAAATGCAATCTGTGAGCATTGCAAGAAAGAGGGGCACACAAATGAAAAATGCTGGAAGCTCCATTCTCATCTAAAACCAAGCTGGTGGAAGGAACCAAGAGCTAATGTCTCCCAAGAAGTGGCTGGGAATCAGGCTGGGACATCCAAGAGGGCTGAAGAAGGAGAAATGAGAGCTTTGGTGCCATATCAACAAGAATCTGAATTAGTGAGGAAATCAGATTTGGAAGCTCTCATCAAAGCCTTGAAAGAGGCTGGTAGTGTTGAATTTGCGGAATAGAAGATTAGAGAATTTGAGAGTGCTTGAAAGAGAAACAATAGAATGAGAGATAAAGAGAAGTTTCCATTAGAATTGATTAAGTGTTACAAAGGGTGTACAACATGTATATATAGAGGGGAGCCACGAAAATAGAAGGTGTAGAAGGGTTTCACAACATTCAAATTTCCCTCCAATCTCTTATTTGAAATTCAAACACATCTCCTTCCTTTTCACACTTCCCGAGACACCCACTTGTGACCCAAAGTCTTCACCCTTCTAGAAGACTTCTTAATGGACTTGCATATGTTGAATAAGGTCTCTTCTCTTCATTGGGTCTTAAGCTAATGTATTCTCTCATTATTCAACACTCCCCTTCAAGCTTAACCGTAGAGAAACCAAAGGTTAAGCTTGGAACCATGATGACCCACCTCATTAAAAACCTTAGTATGGAAAACCTCATGGGACAAAACCATACTAAGGGAAAAAGAGTGTGGACTCCATGGCTAAGGAAATCATGGCCGAGACATATCTATGAGTCCAAGCTTTGAATGGATGAACTCACACACTTCTAAACTCGCTGCCTTGGTAAAAATGTCTGCCAATTGTTCTGAACTCCTTGTAAAACATGGAAGAATGACCCTTTTCTCCACCATCTCTCGTACCTTGTGACAATCCACTTCAATAAGTTTTGCCCTCTCATGGAACACTGAGTTGGACGCAATGTGAATAGCAGCTTGGTTGTCACAATGCATTGTGATTGGATCTGGTGATTCAATGCCCAAATCCTTGAGAAGAGCTTTCAGCCATGTTAGCTCATTTGTGAGCTTCCTCATTGCTCTATACTCAGCTTCAGCACTTGAACATGACACAACCTTTTGTTTCTTGCTCTTCCAAGTGACCAAGTTACCTTCAATGAATGTGCAATACCCAGTGGTTGATCTTCTATCCGTTTTGTCTCCAGCCCAGTCAGCATCACAATAACCCACAATTTCTGTACTTTTGTTACAACCCATCCAAATGCCTTGACCTGGAGCTCCTTTGAGATATTTGAGAATCCGATCCACCATGCTCCAATGGTGCACTTTTGGAGCTTGGATATGTTGACTCACCTGGTTCACAGCAAAACACAAATCAGGACAACCATTCTCCGATATTGCTTGACATCTTAAAAAGGTTTATCTTCAAGCTCCCCCTCTCGTATGACTTTGTATCCTTCTTCTAAGGGAGTCTTTGCTGGTTTGGCTCCTAGCTTTCCTGCCCCAGCCAATAGATCAAGAGTGTACTTCCTTTGGGATAAGAAGAGTCCTTCATTGGACCTATAGAGTTTAATCCCTAGAAAATATTTCAACTCTCCAAGATCTTTAATATCGAACACAGATTTTAAATATGCTTTTGTATCTTTAATACCTACCTTGTCATTCCCAGAGATGATAATATCATCCACATAAATGAGAATGACTACAATACCTTCTTGGCTTTGTAAGGTGAAAAGTGTATGATCTGCCTCGGACTTCTTAAAGCCTTTACTCTTGAGTGTTGTACTCAACTTGTGGTACCATGCTCGAGGAGATTGCTTCAGTCCATAGATTGCTTTCTTGAGTCTCAACACCTTTCCTGGTGCAATTGAGTCCTCCAAGCCTGGTGGTGGAGTCATGTAGACTTCATCCTCTAGTTCCCCTTGCAAGAATGCATTCTTGGCGTCCATCTGCCAAAGATCCCATTCCAAGTTAGTAACTAAGGATAAAATAACTCTTACCGTATGAAGTTTTGCCACAGGTGCAAATGTGTCAAGGTAGTCCTCTCCATAGGTTTGAGTAAATCCTCTAGCCACCAGCCTAGCCTTGTAACGCTCTATTTCTCCATCACTTCTATACTTGATAGTGAAGATCCATCTAGAGCTTACGGCCTTCTTCCCTTTTGGCAGTTCAGCTTCATCCCAAGTGTGGTTGATTTCCATAGCTTTCTTTTCTTCACCAACAGCATCTCTCCATACTTTAAGCTCCTTGGCTTCTTCATAGGTTGTTGGAATCTCAGCTTCATCCAACTTGCCCATGCAGGCTTGATGTTCCAATGGGAAATGAGCTAGAGTGCAAACACTTTGAATGGGATGAGCAACTGCCTTGTTGTTGTAGTACACTCGGGTTTGCTTCCAATGTTCTGGTCCAAACCTATATCTTGTACTTCTCCTTAAACCCCCTTCTTGATCTTGAACTTGAGGTTCTGGCCCTTCAAAGTCAGAATCTGAGGTTTGAGCTTCTTCTTGACTTTCCGGACTCTCTTCACTTTGATCATGAACCGCTTCATTGTGAACTTCTGATTCATTTTGATCATGAATTGTTGAGTCTTGTTGAGCCACTACTGGATCCTCTTGTTTATTGCCTCCCTCAGGATCAAAGGGTATAGTTTCTTCATTTGATTGAGATGTGCTTGTACTAGCTTCTGGCTGATGTAATCCAAGGTTCTCCAAGATTTTTCTCAAATTGCTAGCTCGGTCTGATGATGAGGATGATAGATTCTCCAATTCTTTCCAGTTCTTCTCATCATAGAACCCTTTCGTTTCAACAAACTTCACGTCCCTTGAGACTAGAATCTTCCTTGTTTCCGGAACAAAGTATTTGTAACCTTTTTGTGTTGTGGAGTATCCAATGAACATGCTCTTCACACTTTTAGCTTCCAACTTGTTTCTTTGTTCTCCTGGGATTAATACAAAACAAACACACCCAAACACACGTAAGTGGTTTTTGGCGGGTTTAGAGTTGTTTAGTACCTCAAATGGAGAGTGATCATCCAAAATTTTTGTTGGCATTCGGTTGATCAAGTAGCATGCTGAAACCACAGCATCTCCCCAAAATCTCTTGGGAACACTTGTGTGGAACATCATAGACTGGGCCACTTCCATTAAGTGCCTATTCTTTCTTTCAGCAACTCCATTTTGCTGAGGAGTGTATGGGCAGCTGGTTTGATGGACTATCCCATGGTTTGCTAAGTGTTGTTTGAAGGCATGGCTTGTGTACTCTCCACCATTATCTGATCTAAAAATTTTAATCTTGGCATTATAATGGTTAGTCACATATGCTTGAAAATTTCTAAATGCTTCTAGAACTCTATCTTTGGATGGAAGAAGTGTTAGCCATGTATATTTTGATTTTTCATCTATGAAGGTGACAAAGTATTTATGATCTTCTCTAGATTCACATGGTGAGGTCCAAACATCAGAATTGTTAGATTTTAAAGATTATAAATGAGAGCTTTTGAGATAAACTAGAAGAAACACCATAGTAGAATATTAGAGAAGAATTTCTTATTGATCTTTGTGAAATACATAGCATATTTATAGGAGAATTATAAGGGAACCTAGGTTTAACTTTAATTTGAACCAGCCAATAGGAGTGTAGTCTTTGGGCGTCCTTGACCATGCCAGCCTGTTTCCAGCCCCTTCCTTGACCAAATGGATAAGAAGGAAGACCAAGGACAAGGTTCCAATGCACCTGGACACTCAAGTGGCTTGGTGCATGGTCCAAACGTTTCCAAGCTTCTAGAAGACTCTCGAAGGCTTCCTCAAATGTTCCGGAGGCTCGCTAAGGTTGTACGGTCTTGTACGGCCTTGTACGGATCCGTACGGACTTGTACGAACTTGTACGGATCCGTACGGACTTGTACGGATCCGTACGGACTTGTACGGACACCCAAATCCAACCATCTTCCCTAAGCTCCCTTGATGATAAGCTTGATTAATATATAAGTGCTATGACCCCATCCGGAAGTGTACCCTGGTTTCAAGAGACGTGAAGTTCATAGAAAACCAAGGGTACTTTGACAAGAAACAAAATTGGGATAGCGTAAAAGACCTAGCCCGTTCTCCTTCAGATAGAACCGCCAGCTTAGAGTTCTTACTCAATCATTTGGGAAATCCGGCTCCGAGAGACTCTCATCAAGAGCAACCAGATCATCAGCCACAAGAAGGACCAAATTCTGAAAATAACAGTGAAGAAGAAGCTTCTAGAAGACTCTCCAAGGGAGGGGGAGTATTAATCAAGCATAACATCAAGGGAGCTTAGGGAAGATGGTTGGATTTGGGTGTCCGTACAAGTCCGTACAAGTCTGTACGGATCCGTACAAGGCCGTACAAAACCGTACGACCTAAAGGAGCCTCCGGAATGTTTACGAAAGTCTTGGAGAGTCTTGGAGAGTCTTCTAGAAGCTTCTTCTTCACTGTTATTTTCAGAATTTGGTCCTTCTTGTGGCTGATGATCTGGTTGCTCTTGATGAGAGTCTCTTGGAGCCGGATTTCCCAAATGATTGAGTAAGAACTCTAAGCTGGCGGTTCTATCTGAAGGAGAACGGGCTAGGTCTTTAATGCTATCCCAATTTTGTTTCTTGTCAAAGTACCCTTGGTTTTCTATGAACTTCACGTCTCTTGAAACCAGGGTACACTTCCGGATGGGGTCATAGCACTTATATATTAATCAAGCTTATCATCAAGGGAGCTTAGGGAAGATGGTTGGATTTGGGTGTCCGTACAAGTCCGTACGGATCCGTACAAGTCTGTACGGATCCGTACAAGTCTGTCCAAGTCCGTACGGATCCGTACAAGTCCGTACGGATCCGTACAAGTCCGTACAAGTCCGTACGGATCCGTACAAGGCCGTACAAGACCGTACAACCTTAGCGAGCCTCCGAAACATTTGAGGAAGCCTTCGAGAGTCTTCTAGAAGCTTGGAAACGTTTGGACCATGCACCAAGCCACTTGAGTGTCCAGGTGCATTGGCACCTTGTCCTTGGTCTTCTTTCTTATCCATTTGGTCAAGGAAGGGGCTGGAAACAGGCTGGCATGGTCAAGGACGCCCAAAGACTACACTCCTATTGGTTGGTTCAAATTAAAGTTAAACCTAGGTTCCCTTGTAATTCTCCTATAAATATGCTATGTATTTCACAAAGATCAATAAGAAATTCTTCTCTAATATTCTACTATGGTGTTTCTTCTAGTTTATCTCAAAAGCTCTCATTTATAATCTCTAAAATCTAACATGGTATCAGAGCATTGATCTTGCTCCTATCTATTCTGCTTTATTCTCCATCATTCTCCATCATTCTCCATCATTCTCCATCATTTCTCCATCATTTCTCCATCATTTCTCCATTAGTTCTTGTCATTTCTACTCATTCTCCACGTTTTTCTTCTTTATTTTCTCCTTTCTCACGCTGCTAGCTTCATTTTTCTCTGAGAGAAATTCCTCAAATCCATTGATGCTGAGTTGAGAAAGTTGCTAGCTTTGTGATTTTCACTTCATTTTCTTCCTTTCACGTTGCTAGCCTCATTTCTCTCTGAGAGAAATTCCTTAAATCCATTGGTGCTGAGTTGAGAAAGTTGCTAGCTTTGTGATTAAACACTAAGAAAATCATGGAAAATCTAAAAACCATGATCATTCCGGTTACCCTCAAAGGGAATAATTACTTGCTGTGGGCAAGAACAACTAAGACTACTTTGTGTGGAAGAGGTTTGTGGAGACACATTGAGATCACACAAAACCCTAAAGAAGACACACAAGATGAAGAAAATGAGACCAAGACCGAGGAGGAAATCAAATGGTTTCAAGAAGACCAAACGGTTTTGGGTCTCCTTCAAAACTCACTAAACCCATCAATCCTAGAGGCATACTCCTATTGTGACACTGCAAAGGAGCTTTGGGATACACTAAAGAATATCTACGGGAACATCTCCAACTTGATCCGGGTCTTCGAAGTAAAAAGGGCAATCAACAATCTCAATAAAGAGGATCTAGAATTTACTCAACACTTTGGGAGATTTAGATCTCTTTGGGCTGAATTAGAAATGTTACGTCCAAGCACAAAGGATTTTTCAATCATTGAAGAAAGAAGAGAACAAGATAAGGTCTTCGGTTTGCTTCTCACACTTAATCCGGCGTTTAACAACCTCATAAAGCATATCTTAAGATCGGAGAAGCTCCCTAGACTTGATGAAGTTTGTGCACAAATTCAAAAGGAACAAGGGTCCTTTGGTCTCTTTAGTGGTAAACAAGAACTCCCAATGGCCAATAAGGGCAATTACCAACCAAATCAAGGCTACAAAGGCAAGAATAGGAAAACATGCGATCATTGCAAGAAGGATGGTCATACAAAGGAGGATTGCTGGATCCTTCATCCACATCTCAAGCCCAAAGATTGGCATCCAAGGGAATTCAAGCCAAGAAAGTTACAAGCTCATCAAGCACAAGAAATGCCAAGCTCATCAAACTCAACAAAACAACCTCAAACCGAAAGCTTGAAGCAAGGAGATGAGATGGCCATGGTAGCATATTCAAATGACATGGTGCGCAAGTCAGACTTAGAAGCACTCATTCGATCCATCGCCGCACTAAAGGAGTCCGGTATCACATACTTTGCTACTAAACCTAATAAGACTAGCACTTCTCTTGTTATTGATTCTGGAGCTTCTCATCACATGATTAGTAATCCAAATTTGATTAGTAACATTAAAACTGCTAGTGGAAATGTAGTGATTGCTAATGGTGATAGGATACCGGTTAAAGGAATAGGAAGTTTAAAACTATTTGACAAAGAATCTCAAGCTTTCTACATGCCATCTTTCACTTCGAATCTTGTATCGGTTAAGAGAGCTACTACTGATCTTGATGCTTATGCTATCTTTGGGCCTAATAGTTTCCATTTTCAGGATATTAAAACCGGAAGGGTTCTTGGAGAAGGAAACACAAAAGGAGACTTATACATCTTAGAAGATTCTTCAAGCAATCCTACTTTATCAAGTTTTAATTCATGCATAGCTAGTAGTTCTAATGCAATATGGCACGCTAGATTGGGACATCCTCACTCGCGTGCCTTGGAAATAATATTGCCTAATATTTCATTTAATAACTCGGTTTGTGAGTCTTGTATTTTAGGAAAACATTGTAAAAGTGTATTTCCTAAGTCCTCTACCATATATGAAAAATGTTTTGATTTGGTCCACTCGGATGTATGGACTTCCCCATGTTTATCAAGAGATAATAATAAGTACTTTGTGACATTCATTGATGAAAAGTCGAAATATACTTGGATCACCTTAATGCCATCTAAAGATAGAGTATTTGACGCTTTCATTAATTTTCAGAACTACATTACTAATCAATTCAAAACAAATGTTAAGGTACTTCGAACGGATAATGGAGGGGAATATACAAGCCACAAATTCAAAGAACACCTAGCTAAGCATGGAATAATCCACCAAACGAGCTGCCCATACACACCTCAACAAAATGGTGTAGCTGAAAGAAAGAATAGACATTTCATGGAAGTAGCTAGAGCTATGATGTTCCATTCCAACTTGCCAAGAAACTTCTGGGGAGATGCAGTCATGACGGCTTGCTATCTTATCAACCGAATTCCAACAAGAGTCCTAAAGGACGTCTCTCCCTTTGAAGTTTTAAATCACAATAAACCCTATATCAATCACTTACGAGTTCTTGGGTGTTTGTGTTTTGTATTTGTCCCAGGTACTCAGAGGGACAAACTAGAAGCCAAAAGCACAAGATGTGTATTCATAGGCTATTATACTACTCAAAAAGGGTATAAGTGTTATGACCCTATCCGGAAGTGTACCCTGGTTTCAAGAGACGTGAAGTTCATAGAAAACCAAGGATACTTTGACAAGAAGCAGAATTGGGATAGTGTTAAAGACCTAGCCCGCTCTCCTTCAGATAGAGCCGCCAGCTTAGAGTTTATACTCAATCATCTGGGAAATCCTGCTCCAAGGGACTCTCATCAAGAGCAACCGAAGCAGCAACCGCAAGGAGGACCAAATTCTGAAAATAACAATGAAGAGGAAGCAAACAACGTAGATAATGGTAATTAAGACCAAGCTCATCATGAAGAAGAAGTCACTGGAGGAATGGAGCCAATGGTTAGTCAAGACCATGAGAGTGAAGAAATTAGTGCTCCTCAGCTTAGAAGAAGCACAAGGCTGAAGTATGGACCAGATCATTGGAAACAAACAAGGGTCTATTACAACAGCCAAGCCGTGGCTCATCCTCTCCAAGCGGTTTGTTCTCTTGCCCTCTTGCCATCAGAACACAAAGCATTCCTTGGAAAGATTGATCACCACCAAATTCCGAGCTCCTATGAAGAAGCAAAAGAACACAAAGAATGGTTAGCTGCTGTGGATGCTGAGATAGGGGCAATGGATAAGAATCATACTTGGGATGAAACTGAGCTGCCAAAGGGAAAGAAGGCAGTAAGTTCCAAGTCGGTATTTACAATCAAATATCAATCTAATGGGGAGATTGAGCGGTACAAAGCCAGATTGGTAGCCAGAGGTTTCACCCAGACATATGGAGCTGATTATACCGATACTTTTGCGACAGTGGCAAAGCTTCACACAGTTAGGGTCATCTTGTCCTTAGCCACAAATCTATCATGGGATCTATGGCAAATGGACGTGAAGAACGCCTTTCTTCAAGGAGAATTGGAAGAAGAAGTGTACATGACTCCACCACCTGGATTAGAACACTCAATCAGCCCCGGAAAAGTCCTAAGGTTAAGAAAGGCAATTTATGGTCTAAAGCAATCACCAAGGGCCTGGTATCATAAACAGAGCTTCACTCTTGTTGCTCGAGGATTTAGCCGGTCAGAAGTCGACCATACCTTGTTCACTCACCAGAGCTCTCGTGGGCTTATTGTGGTATTGGTTTATGTGGATGACTTGATCATCTCAGGTAGTGATCAAGTTGGGATTCAAGAAACCAAATCCTTCCTTAAGTCTGTTTTTGATATCATGGACTTGGGAGAGCTTAAGTATTTCCTAGGGATAGAGATATGCCGATCCTTGGAAGGCCTATTTCTATCACAAAGGAAATATTCTCTTGATTTATTGCAGGAGACAAGAAAGCTAGGATCCAAACCAGCTAAGACCCCACTTGAAGATGGCTACAAGGTCAAGAGAAAGGGGGAGAAAGAATATGATCCACTTGACAAGCCATTTGAAGACCCAGCACAATATCGGCGCCTAGTTGGTAAGCTCATCTATTTGACTATTACACGGCCTGACTTATGTTTTGCTGTGAATCAGGTTAGCCAACATATGAAGGAACCAACCGTGCATCATTGGAACATGGTGGAAAGAATATTGAGATACATCAAAGGTTCACCTGGCCAAGGAATTTGGATGGGGAAGAATGGCAACACTGAGATAGTTGGATACTGCGATGCGGACTATGCGGGAGACACTATGGATAGGAAGTCTACAACTGGCTACTGTACTTTCATTGGAGGCAATCTAGTAACTTGGAAGTCTAAGAAGCAGAAGGTTGTGTCATGCTCAAGTGCGGAGTCAGAATATAGAGCAATGAGGAAGCTGACAAATGAATTAGTTTGGTTGAAGGCTCTTCTCAAGGATCTTGGCATAGAAACTTCAAGTCCCATCATAATGCATTGTGACAATCAGGCAGCCATTCATATAGCAACCAATCCAGTATTTCACGAGAGGACTAAGCACATTGAGATTGACTGCCACAAAGTTAGAGAGAAGATCATAGAAGGAGTGATACTTCCATGTTACACCAAGAGTGAAGACCAGTTGGCTGACATCTTCACCAAGGCTGCTAGCCTCAAAGTTTGCAACCACATCCACAGCAAACTTGGGTTAGTAGACCTTACTCATCCTTGATAATACTTGCCTGTTCCGGGAAGACAACACTCTTTTTCCCTTACCAAGGTTTTGTCCCACTGGGTTTTCCTTGGTAAGGTTTTTAATGAGGTGGTAGTCCCGGTTCCCAAACTTAGCCTTCAATCCAACACTCCGGCTAAGTTTGAGGGGGAGTATTAATCAAGCTTATCATCAAGGGAGCTTAGGGAAGATGGTTGGATTTGGGTGTCCGTACAAGTCCGTACGGATCCGTACAAGTCCGTACAAGTCCGTACGGATCCGTACATGTCCGTACAAGTCCGTACGGATCCGTAAAAGGCCGTACAAGACCGTACAACCTTAGCGAGCCTCCGGAACATTTGAGGAAGCCTTCGAGAGTCTTCTAGAAGCTTGGAAACGTTTGGACCATGCACCAAGCCACTTGAGTGTCCAGGTGCATTGGCACCTTGTCCTTGGTCTTCCTTCTTATCCATTTGGTCAAGGAAGGGGCTGGAAACAGGCTGGCATGGTCAAGGACGCCCAAAGACTACACTCCTATTGGCTGGTTCAAATTAAAGTTAAACCTAGGTTCCCTTGTAATTCTCCTATAAATATGCTATGTATTTCACAAAGATCAATAAGAAATTCTTCTCTAATATTCTACTATGGTGTTTCTTGTAGTTTATCTCAAAAGCTCTCATTTATAATTTCTAAAATCTAATATTATACCCCTTTTGAGTGGTAGAATAGCCTATGAATACACATCTTGTGCTTTTGGCTTCTAGTTTGTCCCTCTGAGTACCTGGGACAAATACAAAACACAAACACCCAAGAACTCGTAAGTGATTGATATAGGGTTTATTGTGATTTAAAACTTCAAAGGGAGAGACGTCCTTTAGGACTCTTGTTGGAATTCGGTTGATAAGATAGCAAGCCGTCATGACTGCATCTCCCCAGAAGTTTCTTGGCAAGTTGGAATGGAACATCATAGCTCTAGCTACTTCCATGAGATGTCTATTCTTTCTTTCAGCTACACCATTTTGTTGAGGTGTATATGGGCAGCTCGTTTGGTGGATTATTCCATGCTTAGCTAGGTGTTCTTTGAATTTGTGGCTTGTATATTCCCCTCCATTATCCGTTTGTAGTACCTTAACATTTGTTTTGAATTGATTAGTAATGTAGTTCTAAAAATTAATGAAAGCGTCAAATACTCTATCTTTAGATGGCATTAAGGTGATCCAAGTGTATTTCGACTTTTCATCAATGAATGTCACAAAGTACTTATTATTATCTCTTGATAAACATGGGGAAGTCCATACATCCGAGTGGACCAAATCAAAACATTTTTCATATATGGTAGAGGACTTAGGAAATACACTTTTACAATGTTTTCCTAAAATACAAGACTCGCAAACCGAGTTATTAAACGAAATATTAGGCAATATTATTTCCAAGGCACGCGAGTGAGGATGTCCCAATCTAGCGTGCCATATTGCATTAGAACTACTAGCTATGCATGAATTAAAACTTGATAAAGTAGGATTGCTTGAAGAATCTTCTAAGATGTATAAGTCTCCTTTTGTGTTTCCTTCTCCAAGAACCCTTCCGGTTTTAATATCCTGAAAATGGAAACTATTAGGCCCAAAGATAGCATAAGCATCAAGATCAGTAGTAGCTCTCTTAACCGATACAAGATTCGAAGTGAAAGATGGCATGTAGAAAGCTTGAGATTCTTTGTCAAATAGTTTTAAACTTCCTATTCCTTTAACCGGTATCCTATCACCATTAGCAATCACTACATTTCCACTAGCAGTTTTAATGTTACTAATCAAATTTGGATTACTAATCATGTGATGAGAAGCTCTAGAATCAATAACAAGAGAAGTGCTAGTCTTATTAGATAGGAGCAATGAATAAGAATCATACTTGGGATGAAACGGAGCTTCCAGAGGGAAAGAAGGCAGTAAGTTCCAAGTGGGTATTTACAATAAAATATCAATCTAATGGGGAGATTGAGCGGTACAAAGCCAGATTGGTAGCCCAAGGTTTCACCCAGACATATGGAGCTGATTATACCAATACTTGTTGAATTTGCGGAATAGAAGATTAGAGAGTTTGAGAGTGCTTGAAAGAGAAACGATAGAATGAGAGATAAAGAGAAGTTTCCATTAGAATTGATTAAGTGTTACAAAGGGTGTACAACATGTATATATAGAGGAGAGCCACAAAATTAAGAGGTGAAGAAGGGTTTCACAACATTCAAATTTCCCTCCAATCTCTTATTTGAAATTCAAACACATCTCCTTCCTTTTCACATTTCCCGAGACACCCACTTGTGCACCCAAAGTCTTCACCCTTCTAGAAGACTTCTTAATGGGCTTGCATATGTTGAATAAAACCTCTTCTCTTCTTTGGGTCTTAAGCTAATGTATTCTCTCATTATTCAACACTCCCCCTCAAGCTTAACCGTAGAGAAACCAAAGGTTAAGCTTGGAACCATGATGACCCACCTCATTAAAAACCTTAGTATGGAAAACCTCATGGGACAAAACCATACTAAGGGAAAAAAAGTGTGGACTCCATGGCTAAGGAAATCATGGCCGAGACATATCTATGAGTCCAAGCTTTGAATGGATGAACTCACACACTTTTAAACTCGCTGCCTTGGTAAAAATGTCTGCCAATTGTTCTGAACTTCTTGTAAAGCATGGAAGAATGACCCTTTTCTCCACCATCTCTCGCACCTTGTGACAATCCACTTCAATATGTTTTGTCCTCTCATGGAACACTGAGTTGGACGCAATGTGAATAGCAGCTTGGTTGTCACAATGCATTGTGATTGGATCTGGCGATTCAATGCCCAAATCCTTGAGAAGAGCTTTCAGCCATGTTAGCTCGTTTGTGAGCTTCCTCATTGCTCTATACTCAGCTTCAGCACTTGAACATGACACAACCTTTTGTTTCTTGCTCTTCCAAGTGACCAGGTTACCTCCAATGAATGTGCAATACCCAGTGGTGGATCTTCTATCCGTTTTGTCTCCAGCCCAGTCAGCATCACAATAACCCACAATTTCTGTGCTTTTGTTACAACCCATCCAAATGCCTTGACCCGGAGCTCCTTTGAGATATTTGAGCAAGTAAGGAAGAGAAGAAGAATAAAGTCTTGCTTGCACATGAAATAAAGCACCAATGAGTAGCTAAGATCAACTAAAACGAGACCAAACAAGAAGTGGAGAAGGAATTGAATTGGTTAGAAGCAGACCAGTTTTTTCTCACTCAGCACAAGTGGAGCAAGTTGCAAAGAGGAGTAGGTGGGAGCAGTTGGGAGAAGCATGGCTCGCCAATAATTTATGTAAAGCGTGCATATATGTGTATGGGATTGTAAGGAAACATTACACACGAGAATATTGAAGTTCTTCTCTAAAAAACTTCTATTCATCATCTTCATTATTCTTCTCTTCTAATCTTCTTCCCTTAAAATCACCTTCATATCCTCTAAAATCTACAGAAATGTAGTGATTGCTAATGGTGATAAAATACCGATTAAAGGGATAGGAAGTTTAAGACTATTTGACAAAGAATCTCAAGCTTTCTACATGCCATCTTTTACTTCGAATCTTGTATCGGTTAAGAGAGCTACTACTGATCTTGATGCTTATGCTATCTTTGGTCCTAATAGTTTCCATTTTCAGGATATTAAAACCGGAAGGGTTCTTGGAGAAGGAAACACAAAAGGAGACTTATACATCTTAGAAGATTCTTCAAGCAATCCTACTTTATCAAGTTTTAATTCATGCATAGCTAGTAGTTCTAATGCAATATGGCACGCTAGATTGGGACATCCTCACTCGCGTGCCTTGGAAATAATATTGCCTAATATTTCATTTAATAACTCGGTTTGTGAGTCTTGTATTTTAGGAAAACATTGTAAAAGTGTATTTCCTAAGTCATCTACCATATATGAAAAATGTTTTGATTTGGTCCACTCGGATGTATGGACTTCCCCATGTTTATCAAGAGATAATAATAAGTACTTTGTGACATTTATTGATGAAAAGTTGAAATACACTTGGATCACCTTAATTCCATCTAAAGATAGAGTATTTGACGCTTTCATTAATTTTCAGGACTACATTACTAATAAATTCAAAACAAATGTTAAGGTACTTCGAACGGATAATGGAGGGGAATATACAAGCCACAAATTCAAAGAACACTTAGATAAGCATGGAATAATCCACCAAACAAGCTGTCCATACACACCTCAACAAAATGGTGTAGCTGAAAGAAAGAATAGGCATCTCATGGAAGTAGCTAGAGCCATGATGTTCCATTCCAACCTGCCAAGAAACTTCTGGGGAGATGCAGTCATGACGGCCTGCTATCTTATCAACCGAATTCCAACAAGAGTCCTAAAGGACGTCTCTCCCTTTGAAGTTTTAAATCACAATAAACCCTTTATCAATCACTTACGGGTTCTTGGATGTTTGTGTTTTGTATTTGTCCCAGGTACTCAGAGGGACAAACTAGAAGCCAAAAGCACAAGATGTGTATTCATAGGCTATTCTACTACTCAAAAGAGGTATAAGTGTTATGACCCCATCCGGAAGTGTACCCTGGTTTCAAGAGACGTGAAGTTCATAGAAAACCAAGGATACTTAAGTATTTCCTAGGGATAGAGATATGCCGATCCACGGAAGGCCTATTTCTATCACAAAGGAAATATTCTCTTGATTTATTGCAGGAGACAGGAAAGCTAGGATCCAAACCAACTAAGACTCTACTTGAAGATGGCTACAAGGTCAAGAGAAAGGGGGAGAAAGAAGATGATCCGCTTGACAAGCCATTTGAAGACCCAGCACAATATCGGCGCCTAGTTGGTAAGCTCATCTACTTGACTATTACACGGCCTGACTTATGTTTTGCTGTGAATCAGGTTAGCCAACATATGAAGGAACCAACCGTGCATCATAGGAACATGGTGGAAAGAATTTTGAGATACATCAAAGGATCACCAGGCCAAGGAATCTGGATGGGGAAGAATGGCAACACTGAGATAGTTGGATATTGCGATGCAAACTATGCTGGAGACACTATGGATAGAAAGTCCACAACTGGCTACTGTACTTTCATTGGAGGTAATCTAGTGACTTGGAAGTCTAAGAAGCAGAAGGTTGTGTCATGCTCGAGTGCAGAGTCAGAATATAGAGCAATAAGGAAGCTGACAAATGAATTAGTTTGGTTGAAAGCACTTCTCAAAGATCTCGGCATAGAAACTTCAAGTCCTATCACGATGCATTGTGACAATCAGGCAGCCATTCATATAGCAACGAATCCAGTATTTCACGAGAGGACCAAGCACATTGAGATCGACTGCCACAAGGTTAGAGAGAAGATCATAGAAGGAGTGATACTTCCATGCTACACCAAGAGTGAAGACCAGCTGGCTGACATCTTCACCAAGGCTGCTAGCCTCAAAGTTTGCAACCACATCCATAGCAAACTTGGGTTAGTAGACCTTACTCATCCTTGATAATACTTGCCTGTTCCGGGAAGACCACACTCTTTTTCCCTTCCCAAGGTTTTGTCCCACTAGGTTTTCCTTGGTAAGGTTTTTAATGAGGTGGTAGTCCCGGTTCCCAAACTTAGCCTTCATTCCGACACTCCGGCTAAGTTTGAGGGGGAGTATTAATCAAGCATATCATCAAGGGAGCTTAGGGAAGATGGTTGGATTTGGGTGTCCGTACAAGTCCGTACGGATCCGTACAAGTCCGTACAAGTCCGTACCGATCCGTACAAGGCCGTACAAGACCGTACAAGACCGTACGACCTAAGGGAGCCTCCGGAACGTTTAAGGAAGTCTTGGAGAGTCTTGGAGAGTCTTCTAGAGTCTTCTAGAAGCTGGGCAATGTTCGGATCATGCACCAAGTCACTAGAGCGTCCAGGTGCATTGGGGCTTGTCCTTGGTCTTCCTTCTTATCCATTTGGTCAAGGAAGGGGCTGGAACCAGGCTGGAACAGGCTGGCATGGTCAAGGGCGCTCCCAAGACTACACTCCTATTGGCTGGTTCAAATTAAAGTTAAACCTAGGTTGCCTTGTAATTCTCCTATAAATATGCTATGTAATTCACAAAGATCAATAAGAGAAATTCTTCTCTAATGTTCTACTATGGTTTTCCTTCTAATTTATCTCAAAATCTCTCATTTATAATCTCTAAAATCTAACACTAGAGTCTTCTAGAAGCTGGGCAATGTTTGGATCATGCACCAAGTCACTAGAGCGTCCAGGTGCATTGGGGCTTGTCCTTGGTCTTCCTTCTTATCCATTTGGTCAAGGAAGGACTGGAACCAGGCTGGAACAGGCTGGCATGGTCAAGGGCGCTCCCAAGACTACTCTCCTATTGGCTGGTTCAAATTAAAGTTAAACCTAGGTGCCCTTGTAATTCTCCTATAAATATGCTATGTAATTCACAAAGATCAATAAGAAATTCTTCTCTAATATTCTACTATGGTTTTCCTTCTAGTTTATCTCAAAATCTCTCATTTATAATCTCTAAAATCTTACACAATGTTTCCCTAAGACACACCCTTCACACTCCTTATTAGGTAAGGTGAGGTTGGGCAGGACCATGCTGAGCACCTTGTGACTTGGATGACCAAGGCGTGAGTGCCATAAAGGGCTTGAACCAACCAGACTAACCGCAAACGACTCCATCACTCCATCTTCTTTATTCAGCAAATACAAACCACCTTCCACATTCCCTACTCCGATTACTTCCTTAGTCTCATTATCCTGAAACTCAACATCATTAGATCCAAAAATAACTTTGCAATCTAGATCCTTAGTTGCTTTATAAACCGAGAGTAAATTAGATGTGAATTCTGGAATGTACAAGGCCTTAGTATTTTTCCTAAACACTTTTAGGTCTCCAATTCCTTCTATTTGAACCTCTTTTCCATTTGCAACTTTAACATTTCCTTCACAAGGCTTAATATTTGTTAACAACTTGGCATTGCAAATCATATTATGACTTGCTCCAGAATCTATTATCACCTTCTCCCTAGCTTTAGAGGTAAAGAAAACCTTACCAGACTCAGCTAGCTTAGCAATACTCTTGATGAGAGCTTCCAAATCGCTTTTCCTCACCAAGTTGTCATTTTCCACGTTTACTACTCCAGCAAAGTTCCTTGGTCCTAGACTACTTCCTTGGCCATTTCCCCTTAGTCTAGCCGGCTTTAAATGTGGGTGCAAGGTCCAGCATTTTTCCTTAGTATGTCCTTTCATCTTGCAATGCTCACATTCCAGACTCCTTCTTTCTCCATAGAGTTGGCTCCTATGTGCAGCATGTGCCATTTGGCTTGATGCTTTGAACAAGCCCCTATACCCTTCCTCCTTTTGGATCTGTTGACAGACTTCATTCAGCGTTGGAAGCTTGTCAAAGCAAAGGATGTGTTGAATGAGGTTCTTGTAGGACTCATTTAACGTGAGTAGTAGCCCAAACACCTGGTCCTTGTTGAATTTGCGGAATAGAAGATTAGAGAGTTTGAAAGTGCTTGAAAGAGAAACGATAGAATGAGAGATAAAGAGAAGTTTCCATTAGAGTGTACAACATGTATATATAGAGGAGAGCCACGAAATTAAGAGGTGAAGAAGGGTTTCACAACATTCAAATTTCCCTCCAATCTCTTATTTGAAATTCAAACACATCTCCTTCTTTTTCACACTTCCCGAGACACCCACTTGTGCACCCAAAGTCTTCACCCTTCTAGAAGACTTCTTAATGGGCTTGCATATGTTGAATAAAGTCTCTTCTCTTCTTTGGGTCTTAAGCTAATGTATTCTCTCATTATTCAACACTCCCCCTTAAGCTTAACCGTAGAGAAACCAAAGGTTAAGCTTGGAACCATGATGACCCACCTCATTAAAAACCTTAGTATGGAAAACCTCATGGGACAAAACCATACTAAGGGAAAAAGAGTGTGGACTCCATGGCTAAGGAAATCATGGCCGAGACATATCTATGAGTCCAAGCTTTGAATGGATGAACTCACACACTTTTAAACTCGCTGCCTTGGTAAAAATGTCTGCCAATTGTTCTGAACTCCTTGTAAAGCATGGAAGAATGACCCTTTTCTCCACCATCTCTCGCACCTTGTGACAATCCACTTCAATATGTTTTGTCCTCTCATGGAACACTGAGTTGGAGGCAATGTGAATAGCAGCTTGGTTGTCACAATGCATTGTGATTGGATCTGGCGATTCAATGCCCAAATCCTTGAGAAGAGCTTTCAGCCATGTTAGCTCGTTTGTGAGCTTCCTCATTGCTCTATACTCAGCTTCAGCACTTGAACATGACACAACCTTTTGTTTCTTGCTCTTCCAAGTGACCAGGTTACCTCCAATGAATGTGCAATACCCAGTGGTGGATCTTCTATCCGTTTTGTCTCCAGCCCAGTCAGCATCACAATAACCCACAATTTCTGTGCTTTTGTTACAACCCATCCAAATGCCTTGACCCGGAGCTCCTTTGAGATATTTGAGAATCCAATCCACCATGCTCCAATGGTGCACTTTTGGAGCTTGCATATGTTGACTCACCTGGTTCACAGCAAAACACAAATCAGGACGAGTTATGGTAAGATAAATCAACTTACCAACCATTTTCCGATATTGCTTGACATCTTCAAAAGGTTTATCTTCAAGCTCCCCCTCTCGTATGACTTTGTATCCTTCTTCTAAGGGAGTCTTTGCTGGTTTGGCTCCTAGCTTTCTTGCCTCAGCCAATAGATCAAGAGTGTACTTCCTTTGGGATAAGAAAAGTCCTTCATTGGACCTATAGACTTCAATCCCTAGAAAATATTTCAACTCTCCAAGATCTTTAATATCAAATACAGATTTTAAATATGCTTTTGTATCTTTAATACCTACCTTGTCATTCCCCGAGATGATAATGTCATCCACATAAATGAGAATGACTACAATACCTTCTTGGCTTTGCAAGGTGAAAAGTGTATGATCTGCCTCGGACTTCTTGAAGCCTTTACTCTTGAGTGTTGTACTCAACTTGTGGTACCATGCTCGAGGAGATTGCTTCAGTCCATAGATTGCTTTCTTGAGTCTCAACACCTTTCCTGGTGCAATTGAGTCCTCCAAGCCTGGTGGTGGAGTCATGTAGACTTAATCCTCTAGTTCCCCTTGCAAGAATGCATTCTTTGTTAGATTTTAGAGATTATAAATGAGAGATTTTGAGATAAACTAGAAGAAACACCATAGTAGAATATTAGAGAAGAATTTCTTATTGATCTTTGTGAAATACATAGCATATTTATAGGAGAATTACAAGGGAACCTAGGTTTAACTTTAATTTGAACCAGCCAATAGGAGTGTAGTCTTTGGGCGTCCTGGACCATGCCAGCCTGTTTCCAGCCCCTTCCTTGACCAAATGGGTAAGAAGGAAGACCAAGGACAAGGTGCCAATGCACCTGGACACTCAAGTGGCTTGGTGCATGATCCAAACATTTCCAAGCTTCTAGAAGACTCTCGAAGGCTTCCTCAAATGTTCCGGAGGCTCCCTATAGTCGTACGGACTTGTACGGACTTGTACGGATCCGTACGGACTTGTACGGACACCCAAATCCAACCATCTTCCCTAAGCTCCCTTGATGATAAGATTGATTAATACTCCCCCTCAAACTTAGCCGGAGTGTTGGAATGAAGGCTAAGTTTGGGAACCGGGACTACCACCTCATTAAAAACCTTACCAAGGAAAACCCAGTGGGACAAAACCTTGGTAAGGGAAAAAGAGTGTGGTCTTCCTGGAACAGGCAAGTATTATCAAGGATGAGTAAGGTCTACTAACCCAAGTTTGCTATGGATGTGGTTGCAAACTTTGAGGCTAGCAGTCTTGGTGAAGATGTCAGCCAACTGGTCTTCACTCTTGGTGTAACATGGAAGTATCACTCCTTCTATGATCTTCTCTCTAACTTTGTGGCAGTCAATCTCAATGTGCTTGGTCCTCTCGTGAAATACTGGATTGGTTGCTATATGAATGGCTGCCTGATTGTCACAATGCATTGTGATGGGACTTGAAGTTTCTATGCCAAGATCCTTGAGAAGAGCCTTCAACCAAACTAATTCATTTGTTAGCTTCCTCATTGCTCTATATTCTGACTCCGCACTTGAGCATGACACAACCTTCTGCTTCTTAGACTTCCAAGTTACTAGATTGCCTCCAATGAAAGTACAATAGCCAGTTGTAGACTTCCTATCCATAGTGTCTCCCGCATAGTCCGCATCGCAGTATCCAACTATCTCAGTGTTGCCATTCTTCCCCATCCAAATTCCTTGGCCCGGTGAACCTTTGATGTATCTCAATATTCTTTCCACCATGTTCCAATGATGCACGGTTGGTTCCTTCATATGTTGGCTAACCTGATTCACAGCAAAACATAAGTCAGGTCGTGTAATAGTCAAATAGATGAGCTTACCAACTAGGCGCCGATATTGTGCTGGGTCTTCAAATGGCTTGTCAAGTGGATCATCTTCTTTCTCCCCCTTTCTCTTGACCTTGTAGCCATCTTCAAGTGGGGTCTTGGCTGGTTTGGATCCTAGCTTTCTTGTCTCCTGCAATAAATCAAGAGAATATTTCCTTTGTGATAGAAATAGGCCTTCCGAGGATCGGCATATCTCTATCCCTAGGAAATACTTAAGCTTTCCCAAGTCCTTGATATCAAAAACAGACTTAAGGAAGGATTTGGTTTCTTGAATCCCAACTTGATCACTACCTGAGATGATCAAGTCATCCACATAAACCAATACCACAATAAGCCCACGGGAGCTCTGGTGAGTGAACAAGGTATGGTCGGCTTCTGACCGGCTAAATCCTCGAGCAACAAGAGTGAAGCTCAATTTATGATACCAAGCCCTTGGTGATTGCTTTAGACCATAAATTGCCTTTCTTAACCTTAGGACTTTTCCGGGGCTGATTGAGTGTTATAATCCGGGTGGTGGAGTCATGTACACTTCTTCTTCCAATTCTCCTTGAAGAAAGGCGTTCTTCACGTCCATTTGCCAAAGATCCCATGATAGATTTGTGGCTAAGGACAAGATGACCCTAACTGTGTGAAGCTTTGCCACTGGCGCAAAAGTATCGGTATAATCAGCTCCATATGTCTGGGTGAAACCTCTGGCTACCAATCTGGCTTTGTACCGCTCAATCTCCCCATTAGATTGATATTTGATTGTAAATACCCACTTGGAACTTACTGCCTTCTTTCCCTTTGGAAGCTCCATTTCATCCCAAGTATGATTCTTATCCATTACCCCTATCTCAGCATCCACAGCAGCTAACCATTCTTTGTGTTCTTTTGCTTCTTCATAGGAGCTCGGAATTTGGTGTTGATCAATCTTTCCAAGGAATGCTTTGTGTTCTGATGGCAAGAGGGCAAGAGAACAAACCGCTTGGAGAGGATGAGCCACGGCTTGGCTGTTGTAATAGACCCTTGTTTGTTTCCAATGATCTGGTCCATACTTCAGCCTTGTACTTCTTCTAAGCTGAGGAGCACTAATTTCTTCACTCTCATGGTCTTGACTAACCATTGGTTCCATTCCTCCAGTGGATTCTTCTTCATGATGAGCTTGGTCTTGATTACCATTATCCAAGTTGTTTGCTTCTTCTTCACTGTTATTTTCAGAATTTGGTCCTTCTTGTGGCTGATGATCTGGTTGTTCTTGATGAGAGTCTCTTGGAGCCGGATTTCCCAAATGATTGAGTAAAAACTCTAAGCTGGCGGTTCTATCTGAAGGAGAACGGGCTAGGTCTTTAACACTATCCCAATTTTGTTTCTTGTAGAATAGCCTAGCCCGTTCTCCTTCAGATAGAACCACCAGCTTAGAGTTCTTACTCAATCATTTGGGAAATCCGGCTCCAAGAGACTCTCATCAAGAGCAACCAGATCATCAGCCACAAGAAGGTCCAAATTCTGAAAATAACAGTGAAGAAGAAGCAAACAACTTGGATAATGGTAATCAAGACCAAGCTCATCATGAAGAAGAATCCACTGGAGGAATGGAGCCAATGGTTAGTCAAGACCATGAGAGTGAAGAAATTAGTGCTCCTCAGCTTAGAAGAAGTACAAGGCTGAAGTATGGACCAGATCATTGGAAACAAACAAGGGTCTATTACAACAGCCAAGCCGTGGCTCATCCTCTCCAAGCGGTTTGTTCTCTTGCCCTCTTGCCATCAGAACACAAAGCATTCCTCTCCATAGTTAGTAGCTAAGGATAAAATAACTCTTACCGTATGAATTTTTGCCACAGGTGCAAATGTGTCAAGGTAGTCCTCTCCATAGGTTTGAGTGAATCCTCTAGCCACCAGCCTAGCCTTGTAACGCTCTATTTTTCCATCACTTCTATACTTGATAGTGAAGATCCATCTAGAGCTTACGGCCTTCTTCCCTTTTGGCAGTTCAGCTTCATCCCAAGTGTGGTTAATTTCCATAGCTTTCTTTTCTTCACCAACAGCATCACTCCATACTTTAAGCTCCTTGGCTTCTTCATAGGTTGTTGGAATCTCAGCTTCATCTAACTTGCCCATGTAGGCTTGATGTTCCAATGGGAAATGAGCTAGAGTGCAAACAGCTTGAATGGGATGAGCAACTGCCTTGTTGTTGTAGTACACTCGGGTTTGCTTCCAATGTTCTGGTCCAAACCTTTGTCTTGTACTTCTCCTTAAACCCCCTTCTTGATATTGAACTTGAGGTTCTGGCCCTTCAAAGTCAGAATCTGAGGTTTGAGCTTCTTCTTGACTTTCCGGACTCTCTTCACTTTGATCATGAACCGCTTCATTGCGAACTTCTGATTCATTTTGATCATGAATTGTTGAGTCTTGTTGAGCCACTACTGGATCCTCTTGTTTATTGCCTCCCTCAGGATCAAAGGGTATAGTTTCTTCATTTGATTGAGATGTGCTTGTACTAGCTTCTGGCTGATGTAATCCAAGGTTCTCCAAGATTTTTCTCAAATTGCTAGCTCGGTCTGATGATGAGGATGATAGATTCTCCAGAAACCATACCAGACCTACCAGCCTCTTTCAAGGCTTTGATGAGAGCTTCCAAATCTGATTTCCTCACAAATTCAGATTCTTGTTGATATGGCACCAAAGCTCTCATTTCTCCTTCTTCAGCCCTCTTGGATGTCCCAGCCTGATTCCCAGCCACTTCTTGGGAGACATTAGCTCTTGGTTCCTTCCACCAGCTTGGTTTTAGATGAGGATGGAGCTTCCAACATTTTTCCTTTGTGTGCCCCTCTTTCTTGCAATGCTCACAAATTGCATTTAATCCCACTTTCTTGTTCTGGTTAGATCCCAACGGTTTGTAAAATCCTTTGTTGGCGTCTCCCAGCTCTACTTTGTTAGCCATAACCAGCTCGCCCTTTCCCCCAAATAGACCATGAGATCCTTGCTCCTTTTGTATCTTGGAGCACACTTCATCTAGGCTGGGGAGATTGTCTGCCCTAAGGAGGTGCTTAATGAGATCCTTGTAAGTTGGATTTAAGGTCAATAGCAGACCAAAGACCTTGTCTTGTTCGCGCCTCTCATTTAACACCAAAGGATCAATCGTGCTTGGCCTTAACATTTCTAGTTCAGCCCACAATGATATGAATTTGCCAAAGTGCTTTGTAAACTCCAAATCTTCTTGGCTTAGATCATTGATAGCCTTCTTGACTTCATAGATTCTGCTCAAGTTTGAAGTATTCCCATACACGGTTTGAAGAGTATCCCACAATTCCTTTGCATTTTCACAGTAGGAGTAGGCTTCAAGGATGGATGCTTCAAGAGAGTTCTGGATGATTCCGAGCACCATTTGGTCCTCTTGGAACCACTTATCTTCATAATTACCGATGGCTTCTTCTCCATCTTTTGGATCTTGGCCTTTCAAGACATGGCTCCAAAGCCCACGACCACATAGAGCTGTTCTTATCATTCTTGACCACAACAAATAGTTGACACCCTTCAAGATGACTGAAATAACAATTGGTTTAGAATTTTCCATGGTGTTTCAAGATTTTTTCACCGGATAATTCTGTTAACCAGAGGATTAAGAGATTTTCTCAAGAAAATATTAGAGAAGCTTCAAGAAATACACTTTTCCAGCCTTTTCACAACTCAAGAGTCAATGACTTTGAGGACTAAGTCTCAGAGTGAAAAAGGATTGACAAAGAGTATTCCCAGAATTTTAGAGTGAAAAAGAAAATTTTAGAGAACCTTCAAGAAATACACTTTTTCAGCCTTTTCACAACTCAAGAGTCAATGACTTTGAGGACTAAGTCTCAGAGTGAAAAAGGATTGACAAAGAGTATTCCCAGAATTTTAAAGGAAGAGATTTGAAAATGGGATAACAAGAGCTTGATTTAGTTAAGAACCTTGCTCTGATACCATGTTGAATTTGCGGAATAGAAGATTAGAGAGTTTGAGAGTGCTTGAAAAAGAAACAATAGAATGAGAGATAAAGAGAAGTTTCCATTAGAATTGAGTGAGTGTTACAAAGGGTGTACAACATGTATATATAGAGGAGAGCCACGAAATTAGGAGGTGGAGAAGGGTTTCACAACATTCAATTTCCCTCCAATCTCTTATTTGAAATTCAAACACATCTCCTTCCTTTTCACACTTCCCGAGACACCCACTTGTGCACTCAAAGTCTTCACCCTTCTAGAAGATTTCTTAATGGGCTTGCATATGTTGAATAAGACCTCTTCTCTTCTTTGGGTCTTAAGCTAATGTATTCTCTCATTATTCAACATCATGGAAGTAGCTAGAGCTATGATGTTCCATTCCAACTTGCCAAGAAACTTCTGGGGAGATGCAGTCATGACGGCTTGCTAAGGTACTTCGAACGGATAATGAAGGGGAATATACAAGCCACAAATTCAAAGAACACTTAGCTAAGCATGGAATAATCCACCAAACAAGCTGCCCATACACACCTCAACAAAATGGTGTAGCTGAAAGAAAGAATAGGCATCTCATGGAAGTAGCTAGAGCCATGATGTTCCATTCCAACCTGCCAAGAAACTTTTGGGGAGATGCAGTCATGACGGCCTGCTATCTTATCAACCGAATTCCAACAAGAGTCCTAAAGGACGTCTCTCCCTTTGAAGTTTTAAATCACAATAAACCCTATATCAATCACTTACGAGTTCTTGGGTGTTTGTGTTTTGTATTTGTCCCAGGTACTCAGAGGGACAAACTAGAAGCCAAAAGCACAAGATGTGTATTCATAGGCTATTCTACCACTCAAAAGGGGTATAAATGCTACGACCCCATCCGGAAGTGTACCCTGGTTTCAAGAGACGTGAAGTTCATAGAAAACCAAGGGTACTTTGACAAGAAACAAAATTGGGATAGCGTTAAAGACCTAGCCCGTTCTCCTTCAGATAGAACCACCAGCTTAGAGTTCTTACTCAATCATTTGGGAAATCCGGCTCCAAGAGACTCTCATCAAGAGCAACCAGATCATCAGCCACAAGAAGGACCAAATTCTGAAAATAACAGTGAAGAAGAAGCAAACAACTTGGATAATGGTAATCAAGACCAAGCTCATCATGAAGAAGAATCCACTTGAGGAATGGAGCCAATGGTTAGTCAAGACCATGAGAGTGAAGAAATTAGTGCTCCTCAGCTTAGAAGAAGTACAAGGCTGAAGTATGGACCAGATCATTGGAAACAAACAAGGGTCTATTACAACAGCCAAGCCGTGGCTCATCCTCTCCAAGCGGTTTGTTCTCTTGCCCTCTTGCCATCAGAACACAAAGCATTCCTTGGAAAGATTAATCAACACCAAATTCCGAGCTCCTATGAAGAAGCAAAAGAACACAAAGAATGGTTAGCTGCTGTGGATGCTAAGATAGGGGCAATGGATAAGAATCATACTTGGGATGAAACTGAGCTTCCAAAGGGAAAGAAGGCAGTAAGTTCCAAGTGGGTATTTGCAATCAAATATCAATCTAATGGGGAGATTAAGCGGTACAAAGCCAGATTGGTAGCCAGAGGTTTCACCCAGACATATGGAGCTGATTATACTGATACTTTTGCGCCAGTGGCAAAGCTTCACACAGTTAGGGTCATCTTGTCCTTAGCCACAAATCTATCATGGGATCTATGGCAAATGGACGTGAAGAACGCCTTTCTTCAAGGAGAATTGGAAGAAGAAGTGTACATGACACCACCTGGATTAGAACACTCAATCAGCCCCGGAAAAGTCCTAAGGTTAAGAAAGGCAATTTATGGTCTAAAGCAATCACCAAGGGCCTGGTATCATAAACTGAGCTTCACTCTTGTTGCTCGAGGATTTAGCCGGTCAGAAGCCGACCATACCTTGTTCACTCACCAGAACTCCCGTGGGCTTATTGTGGTATTGGTTTATGTGGATGACTTGATCATCTCAGGTAGTGATCAAGTTGGGATTCAAGAAACCAAATCCTTCCTTAAGTCTGTTTTTGATATCAAGGACTTGGGAGAGCTTAAGTATTTCCTAGGGATAGAGATATGCCGATCCTCGGAAGGCCTATTTCTATCAAAAAGGAAATATTCTCTTGATTTATTGCAGGAGACAAGAAAGCTAGGATCCAAACCAGCTAAGACCCCACTTGAAGATGGCTACAAGGTCAAGAGAAAGGGGGAGAAAGAAGATGATCCGCTTGACAAGCCATTTGAAGACCCAGCACAATATCGGCGCCTAGTTGGTAAGCTCATCTATTTGACTATTACACGGCCTGACTTATGTTTTGCTGTGAATCAGGTTAGCCAACATATGAAGGAACCAACCGTGCATCATTGGAACATGGTGGAAAGAATATTGAGATACATCAAAGGTTCACCTGGCCAAGGAATTTGGATGGGGAAGAATGGCAACACTGAGATAGTTGGATACTGCGATGCGGACTATGCAGGAGACACTATGGATAGGAAGTCTACAACAGGCTACTGTACTTTCATTGGAGGCACTTGTGTCATGCTCAAGTGCGGAGTCAGAATATAGAACAATGAGGAAGCTGACAAATGAATTAGTTTGGTTGAAGGCTCTTCTCAAGGATCTTGGCATAGAAACTTCAAGTCCCATCACAATGCATTGTGACAATCAGGCAGCCATTCATATAGCAACCAATCCAGTATTTCACGAGAGGACCAAGCACATTGAGATTGACTGCCACAAAGTTAGAGAGAAGATCATAGAAGGAGTGATACTTCCATGTTACACCAAGAGTGAAGACCAGTTGGCTGACATCTTCACCAAGGCTGCTAGCCTCAAAGTTTGCAACCACATCCACAGCAAACTTGGGTTAGTAGACCTTACTCATCCTTGATAATACTTGCCTGTTCCGGGAAGACCACACTCTTTTTCCCTTACCAAGGTTTTGTCCCACTGGGTTTTCCTTGGTAAGGTTTTTAATGAGGTGGTAGTCCCGGTTCCCAAACTTAGCCTTCATTCCAACACTCCGGCTAAGTTTGAGGGGGAGTATTAATCAAGCTTATCATCAAGGGAGCTTAGGGAAGATGGTTGGATTTGGGTGTCCGTACAAGTCCGTACGGATCCGTACAAGTCCGTACAAGTCCGTACGGATCCGTACAAGGCTGTACAAGACCGTACAACCTTAGCGAGCCTCCGGAACATTTGAGGAAGCCTTCGAGAGTCTTCTAGAAGCTTGGAAGTGTTTGGACCATGCACCAAGCCAGTTGAGTGTCCAGGTGCATTGGCACCTTGTCCTTGGTCTTCCTTCTTATCCATTTGGTCAAGGAAGGGGCTGGAAACAGGCTGGCATGGTCAAGGACGCCCAAAGACTACACTCCTATTGGCTGGTTCAAATTAAAGTTAAACCTAGGTTCCCTTGTAATTCTCCTATAAATATGCTATGTATTTCACAAAGATCAATAAGAAATTCTTCTCTAATATTCTACTATGGTGTTTCTTCTAGTTTATCTCAAAAGCTCTTATTTATAATCTCTAAAATCTAACAAGGATGTCCCAATCTAGCGTGCCATATTGCATTAGAACTACTAGCTAAGCATGAATTAAAACTTGATAAAGTAAGATTGCTTGAAGAATCTTCTAAGATGTATAAGTCTCCTTTTGTGTTTCCTTCTCTAAGAACCCTTCCGGTCTTAATATCCTGAAAATGGAAACTATTAGGCCCAAAGATAGCATAAGCATCAAGATCAGTAGTAGCTCTCTTAACCGATACAAGATTCGAAATGAAAGATGGCATGTAGAAAGCTTGAGATTCTTTGTCAAATAGTTTTAAACTTCCTATTCCTTTAACCGGTATCCTATCACAATTAGCAATCACTACATTTCCACTAGCAGTTTTAATGTTACTAATCAAATTTGGATTACTAATCATGTGATGAGAAGCTCCAGAATCAATAACAAGAGAAGTACTAGTCTTATTAGGTTTAGTAGCAAAGTATGTGATACCGGACTCCTTTAGTGCGGCGATGGATCGAATGAGTGCTTCTAAGTCTGACTTGCGCACCACATCATTTGAATATGCTACCATGGCCATCTCATCTCCTTGCTTCAAGCTTTCGGTTTGAGGTTGTTTTGTTGAGTTTGATGAGCTTGGCGTTTCTTGTGCTTGATGAGCTTGGAACTTTCTTGGCTTGAATTCCCTTGGATGCCAATCTTTGGGCTTGAGATGTGGATGAAGGATCCAGCAATCCTCCTTTGTATGACCATCCTTCTTGCAATGATCGCGTTTGATTGTCAAAATTATTCAGGGCAAAAGAAAGTTCAAGTAGCGGCGACTGAATTTTATGACTATGCTATTAATTGGTGGGATCAGATCGTGACAAGTAGAAGACGCAACCGTGAACCGCCTGTAGTCACTTGGGAAGAAATGAAAAATCTGATGAGGAAGAGATTTGTTCCTAGCCACTATCATCGGGAGTTACATCAAAAGCTTAGGCGATTAACTCAGGGCAGTAAGAGTGTGGAGGATTATTTTCAAGAGATGGAGTCCCTAATGATCAAAGCTGACATAGATGAAGATGCTGAGGCAACAATGGCAAGGTTCTTGAGTGGGTTGGCTCGAGATATACAAGATAGAATGGAGCTTCAAACATATGCTGATTTGGAGGAGATGCTTCATAAGGCAGTTTTGGTTGAACAGCAAATTAAGAGGAGAGGAATTTCGAGACTTTCCTATGGAGCTGGAGCAGCTAACAGTAGAATGAGTTACAGTCGAGAAGATAAGTCTGTTGTTAAGCCAAAACCCGACCCTAAGCCTTATGCCAATACTCAAGACGCCAAAGGAAAAGCTGTGGCGACTTCATCTAGAAACCGGGACGTTAAATGTTTCAAGTGTCAAGGGAGAGGACATTATGCCAATGAATGCACTAATAAGAAGACTATGATCCTATTGGATAATGGCGAGATTGAAACTGAGGAAGAAGAGCTTGAAACTGATAGTGATACCGAGGAAGAAGACATAGAGTTACCAGCCACCGGAGAATTATTAGTAACAAGACGTTCTTTGAGTATGCAAGTTAAAGATACTGTCCAAGAGCAGCGGGAGAACTTGTTTCACACGAGATGCCTGGTACAAGGTAAGGTCTGTAGCCTTATTATTGATGGTGGGAGCTGTACTAATGTGGCTAGTGAAACAATGGTGAAGAAGTTAGGGTTGGAAGTTAAGAAGCATCCGAAGCCTTATCAGCTTCAATGGCTAAATGATGCTGGCGAGATGACAGTGAGCAGCCAAGTATTGGTTCCTATAACCATAGGCAAGTATAAGGATGAAATTCTTTGTGATATTTTACCCATGGAGGCCGGCCATATACTACTTGGAAGACCATGGCAGTTCGATAGACGGGTCTTACATGACGGTTTTACTAATCGGTATTCTTTTGAGTACAATGGCCAAAAGATGACACTTGCTCCTTTGGCGCCACATGAGGTTCATCAAGATCAACTTCATCTGAAACAACAAGGAAAAAACATTGTGAGTGAACCCCTAAACACGCCATCTCAAAATAAAAACGAGAGTTTGAGAAAAACCAAGAAAAAGGCCTGTGAGAGTAAACCCGTGAGGCATTCTAATTTCTTTGTGAGGTCTAATGTGGTTAAGAGAGCTCTGTTCTCTAAACAACCCGTTCTCTTATTTATTTACAAAGAAGCTTTGCTGAACCTTACTAACCCCGTACCGGATTTTCCGAGTAAAATTACTTCTATTTTGCAGGATTATGAAGACGTCTTTCCGGAAGAAAACCCCAAGGGATTGTCGCCTATTCGTGGGATTGAGCACCAGATCGATTTTGTGCCGGGAGCTTCACTTCCTAACAGGCCAGCGTATAGAACCAACCCAGTTGAGACTAAGGAGCTTCAAAAGCAAGTGAGTGAGCTGATGGACAAAGGATACATCCGAGAGAGCATGAGCCCTTGTGCTGTGCCGGTGCTGCTTGTTCCAAAGAAGGATGGAACTTGGAGGATGTGCATTGATTGCCAAGCCATCAACAATATCACTGTAAAGTATCGCCATCCTATCCCTCGTTTAGATGATATGTTAGATGAGCTTCATGGTTCTAGCATATTTTCGAAAGTAGATCTTAAAAGTGGATACCATCAAATTAGGATGAAAGAGGGTGATGAATGGAAAACTGCGTTTAAAACTAAACATGGCTTGTATGAATGGTTAGTTATGCCATTTGGATTAACAAATGCACCTAGTACTTTTATGAGATTGATGAATCATGTTTTGAGGAGCTTCATTGGAATTTTTGTTGTTGTTTACTTTGATGATATCTTAGTCTACAGCAAAAATTTAGAAGAACATGTTAAGCATCTAGAAGCGGTTTTGATGGTACTTAGGAAAGAAAAACTGTATGCTAATCTGAAGAAATGCACTTTTTGTACGGATAACGTTGTGTTTCTAGGCTTTGTTATAAGTGCAGATGGCATCAAAGTGGACGAAGAGAAGGTTAGAGCTGTCCGCGAATGGCCCAGTCCGAAAACAATAGGAGACGTGAGGAGTTTCCATGGGCTTGCGGGATTCTATCGAAGATTTGTGAAAGATTTCAGTACCATAGCTGCTCCTCTCACTGAAGTGATCAAGAAAAGTGTAGGATTTAAATGGGAGAATGCACAAGAAGAAGCGTTCCAAGCGTTAAAGGATAAACTCACCAATGCACCACTTTTATCTTTACCGAATTTTCTTAAAACTTTTGAAATTGAGTGTGATGCATCTGGTGTAGGTATTGGAGCTGTCTTGATGCAAGAGAAGAAGCCCATAGCCTTTTTTAGTGAGAAGCTTGGAGGAGCTACGCTGAACTATCCAACCTACAACAAGGAGTTGTATGCGCTAGTCCGAGCCTTGCAAACGTGGCAACACTACCTCTGGCCAAAGGAGTTTGTCATTCATACTGACCACGAGTCTTTGAAGCATTTAAAGGGTCATCATAAGCTCAATAAGAGGCATGCTAGGTGGGTAGAGTTTATCGAAACATTTCCCTATGTGATCAAGTACAAACAAGGTAACGAAAACATAGTTGTTGATGCCTTATCTCGAAGGTATGCCTTGATTTCGACTTTGGATGCTAAATTATTGGGATTTGAACACCTTAAAGATCTTTATCAAGCTGATTCTGATTTTCAAGATAATTACAAGTTTTGTGAGAAGTTTGCTTTTGGGAAATATTTTAGGCATGACGGCTTTCTTTTCTTTGAAAATCGTTTGTGTGTGCCTAATTGTTCTTTGAGAGACTTGCTAGTTAGGGAGGCACATGGAGGAGGCTTGATGGGGCATTTTGGGATCGCCAAGACTTTAAAAGTGATGCAAGAACACTTTTACTGGCCGCAGATGAAGAGGGACGTTGAAAGAATTTGTGGGAGATGTGTCACGTGCAAACAAGCTAAATCAAAGGTACAGTCCCAAGGTATGTACACGCCTTTGCCTATTCCTGATCATCCTTGGACTGACATTTCTATGGATTTTGTGCTTGGATTACCTAGAACTAGGACTGGAAAGGACTCGATTTTTGTGGTTGTCGATAGGTTCTCTAAAATGGCACATTTTCTTGCTTGTCATAAAACTGATGATGCTTCTCATATAGCTGACTTGTTCTTTAAAGAAATAGTTCGTTTGCATGGAATGCCTAGGACTATAGTCAGTGATAGAGACACAAAGTTCTTGAGTTATTTTTGGAAAACACTTTGGTCTAAGCTAGGTACTAAGTTGTTATTCTCAACTACTTGTCATCCTCAAACCGACGGTCAAACTGAAGTAGTTAATAGAACTTTATCCACCTTGCTGCGTGCCTTGATTAAAAAGAACTTGAAAACTTGGGAAGAATGCTTACCACATGTTGAATTTGCTTATAATCGATCAGTGCATTCCGCCACAAAGTTTTCTCCATTTGAAATTGTTTATGGCTTTAATCCTTTATCTCCTTTGGATCTAACCCCATTGCCTTTGAGTGAAAGAGCAAGCTTGGACGGGAAAAAGAAAGCTGAACTTGTTAAACAGATTCATGAGAAAGCAAAGCACAACATCGAGGAGAAGACAAAGTTATACGCCAAACAAGCTAATAAAGGCAGACGCAAGATGATTTTTGAGGAGGGAGATCACGTCTGGATACATCTAAGGAAGGAGAGATTTCCGGCTGAGAGGAAGTCTAAGTTGATGCCAAGGATTGACGGTCCATTCCGGGTCACAAAGAGGATCAACGATAATGCTTACCAAATCGATCTCCAAGGTAAATACAATGTGAGCTCAAGCTTTAACGTTGCTGACTTAATCCCTTTTGTTGCAGATGTTCCAGATTTGAGGACAAATCCTTTTCAAGAGGGAGGGGATGATGCGATCATGGATAGCTCGCAGAAGCAGCATGAAGCCGAGGATGCTTTAGCAGTACCAAGTGGACCAATGACAAGATCAAGAGCTAAGGAGTTCGGAAATGCAATCACCACATTACTCACTCAAGTCCAACCGTTGGAAGACATGGAGAATAAAACCGTCATGGTTGCTCGAGTGGACTAATACAAGGGTGATTCGTTTGTACTCTTTTTCCAGCCTTTGCTTTTATCCCAATGGGTTTTCCAAAGGAGGGTTTTAATGAAGCAAATGGATCACTCTACTCCACTTAGTCCACAAGAGACAACAAGACAAATTCAGGTCCAAGTCCAACAATTTATGGGATTTATTTTCTGAAGTTCCAGCCCACTAAAGAAGAGATTAAGTAAGCCCAGCTCAATAAAATTCTGATTGAAAACGCCCAAGGGAATGGAGAAGCTGGCGTGGGGACTTCAAGGGTTACTCAAAAAAATTAGTCAATGCTTTCTTAATTACGTTGTTTAATTTTAGACTTGTTTTCTACTCTATCTTTTCTTTAAAACTCCAGCCAAACACATCAAAACGTGGCTAGACCTTTCTTTTATAAAATCTGAGAGTGTTTTTCTCTTGTGTTCTTTGAAGAACAATTTCGATTGTTGGTGAGTTATATCCATTAATCAAACCGAATCAAGGTGTGTCATATCCTTGCTTCAAGCCTTGACAATCTCGAGTGTGTCATATCTCGAAGGAGTCATTGAGGAAATATCCAAGGTCTTCCGCAACCTTGGTGCGATCCAATCATTCCATCATTCCATCTATCCATTTCTTTCCTACATACCCCTCGAGAGTGCCGATTCTAGGGAAGGCCGTATCATAACTTTTTTACGGATAACAAATTTGAAGTAAATTTAGGCATGTAAAAAGCGTTTGAATCTTTTCCAAATAACCTAAGATTTCCTACTCCATCAATTGGAATACTATCTCCATTTGCTATAATGACATTACCTACAGCCGGTTTTATGTTATTCATTAGATGTGCATCACTTATCATATGATGTGATGCACCAGAATCTACAATCAAAGGCTTTGAAATGTTTTGAGCATGAAGAGAGTTTCCAGAAACCATACCAGACCTACCAGCCTCTTTCAAGGCTTTGATGAGAGCTTCCAAATCTGATTTCCTCACAAATTCAGATTCTTGTTGATATGGCACCAAAGCTCTCATTTCTCCTTCTTCAGCCCTCTTGGATGTCACAGCCTGATTTCCAGCCACTTCTTGGGAGAAATTAGCTCTTGGTTCCTTCCACCAGCTTGGTTTTAGATGAGGATGGAGCTTCCAGCATTTTTCCTTTGTGTGCCCCTCTTTCTTGCAATGCTCACAGATTGCATTTGATCCCACTTTCTTGTTCTGGTTTGATCCCAAAGGTTTGTAAAATCCTTTGTTTGCTTCACCCAACTCTATTTTGTTTGCCATAACCAGCTCGCCCTTTCCCCCAAATAGACCATGAGATCCTTGCTCCTTTTGTATCTTGGAGCACACTTCATCTAGGCTGGGGAGATTGTCTGCCCTAAGGAGGTGCTTAATGAGATCCTTGTAAGTTGGATTTAAGGTTAATAGCAGACCAAAGACCTTGTCTTGTTCGCGCCTCTCATTTAACACTAAAGGATCAATCGTGCTTGGCCTTAACATTTCTAGTTCAGCCCACAATGATCTGAATTTGCCAAAGTGCTTTGTAAATTCCAAATCTTCTTGGCTTAGATCATTGATAGCCTTCTTGACTTCATAGATTCTGCTCAAGTTTGAAGTATTCCCATACACGGTTTGAAGAGTATCCCACAATTCCTTTGCATTTTCACAGTAGGAGTAGGCTTCAAGGATGGATGCTTCAAGAGAGTTTTGGATGATTCCGAGCACCATTTGGTCCTCTTGGAACCACTTATCTTCATAATTACCGATGGCTTCTTCTCTATATTTTGGATCTTGTCCTTTCAAGACATGGCTCCAAAGCCCACGACCACATAGAGTTGTTCTTATCATTCTTGACCACAGCAAATAGTTGACACCCTTCAAGATGACTGAAATAACAATTGGTTTAGAGTTTTCCATGGTGTTTCAAGATTTATTCACCGGATAATTCTAATAACCAAAGGATTAAGAGATTTTCTCAAGAAAATATTAAAGAAGCTTCAAGAAATACACTTTTTCAGCCTTTTCACAACTCAAGAGTCAATGACTTTGAGGACTAAGTCTCAGAGTGAAAATGGATTGACAAAAAGTATTCCCAGAATTTTAGAGTGAAAAAAGAAAATTTCAGAGAAGCTTCAAGAAATACACTTTTTCAGCCTTTTCACAACTCAAGAGTCAATGACTTTGAGGACTAAGTCTCAGAGTGAAAAAGGATTGACAAAGAGTATTCCCAGAATTTTAAAAGAAGAGATTTGAAAATGGGATAACAAGAGCTTGATTTAGTTAAGAACCTTGCTCTGATACCATGTTGAATTTGCGGAATAGAAGATTAGAGAGTTTGAGAGTGCTTGAAAGAGAAACGATAGAATGAGAGATAAAGAGAAGTTTCCATTAGAATTGATTAAGTGTTACAAAGGGTGTACAACATGTATATATAGAGGAGAGCCACGAAATTAAGAGGTGAAGAAGGGTTTCACAACATTCAAATTTCCCTCCAATCTCTTATTTGAAATTCAAACACATCTCCTTCTTTTTCACACTTCCCGAGACACCCACTTGTGCACCCAAAGTTTTCACCCTTCTAGAAGACTTCTTAATGGGCTTGCATATGTTGAATAAAGTCTCTTCTCTTCTTTGGGTCTTAAGCTAATGTATTCTCTCATTATTCAACAGTCATGTTCCCTCCTCTCATTCAATTCCTTGGGGTCATTTGTTGCTGGCCTGAGCATCTCATTCTCAGCCCATAATCCTCTAAATACCCCAAATAGATCCTTGAATGCCTTTCCATCCTTCTAAAGGTCATTCAACGCTTTCTTAAATCATCAACTCCACTCTTATCCTTACTTGTTGCACACAGCACTTCTCCCTTAGTCTTAGAGCATTCGCCAAGTTCCCAGATACTGGCTATGCACTCCAGCTCCTTCCCTTTGTTATTATGTGAACTCGCATTGCTACTTCCCATGTATGCCTTCTCATCCATATTCTCAACATTGTCAAGTCCCGAGTATTATTTCTCAACATAGATGCAATCTCTTCCCCCATGGCATCAACCCATAACTTGTCCATGCTTGCTTCCTCATAAGAATTAGGTACTTTTCTATCAATAGTGCTCAGAAATGCCTGATGATCAGCTGGAGGATTAGAAACCGAGTAGTATTCTTCAATAGGATATCTTATGGCTATCTTCTCTTTTTGTGCGGTGTTATGCTTAGGGGACAAGAAGGAGACGCTGTCGCCTATAGGATCAGGATCTAAGCCTGTCGTACGCCCAGTACATCCCTCTCTTGTCTCAAGCACAACCTCAGTTCCCATGTGATCTTGATGAGCCATAGCCATCCCATTGTAATACACTCTAGTATTTTTCCAATTTTCAGGTCCGTGTCTTATCCTTTGGCTTCTTCTTAACTGAGGAGCTTGCACTACTTCCACTTCTTCAGATTCTATCTCCCCCTCACCTCCTGTACTCTCCTCTTCTTCTACCAGTTCTGAATCTAATGATAAGGTATCTGGAACTAACGGAAACTGCTCACTTTCTTCTACTTCTTCTTCACCCCTCTGCTCATTATCATCACTCTCCCGGGCATCTATGTTTTCCCAAATGCTTCTTAGAACTTGATCTCTATCTGCATTTGCGTTCACAATCTCATCTAAGTCTTCCCATTTCTTTTTCTCAAAGTAACTATACTCTTCCTCAAATTGCACCTCCCTTGACACATACATTCTATTAGTCTCTGGGTTAAGACATTTGTATTCCTTTTGAGTGCTTGAGTATCCCAGAAACACACACTTAATACTCTTCGGCTCTAACTTATTTCTTTGTGCTTCTGGAACAAGAACGTAACATCTACACCCAAAGACTCTCAAGTGACTGATACTCGGCTTCACACCATTCAAAACTTCAAATGGTGACTTGTAACTCAAGCTTTTAGTGGGTATGCGGTTGATTAAGTAAGCTGCCGCCATCACTGCATCTCCCCACAGATTCTTAGGAACTCCCCTATCAAACATCATGCTCCTAGCCACTTCTAACAAATGTCTATTCTTCCTCTCTGCTATCCCATTTTGTTGAGGTGTATAGGCGCAAGTTGTCTGATGTACTATCCCTTTCTCATTCATAAACTCCCTAAACCGTATGCTCATGTATTCTCCGCCATTATCACTTCTTAGTATCTTAATCTTGGTATCATACTGATTGAGCACATAGTTATTGATGCGAGCATGGATAAGGATAAGCTAGTAGCTGAGGAGAGCTTGGATCATGGAGACGAAGACAAGCTCGTAGCTGAGGATGCAATGGTGATACCTGTAGATTTTAGAGGATATGAAGGTGATTTTAAGGGAGGAAGATTAGAAGATAGGAGTGATGAAGATGATGAATAGAAGTTTATAATTTCGTGTGTATTTTTCTTCTTACAATACAACCAACATATATGGACGCTTTACATGAATTTTAGAGAGAAAAATATCTCACCAACACCTCTACACAAGTATAGGCGAGCCATGCTTCTCCCAACTGCTCCTACCTACTCCTCTTTACAACTTGCTCCACTTGTGCTGAGAGAGAAAAAACTGGTATGTTTCTAACCAGTCTAGTTCCTTCTCTACTTCTTGTTTGGTCTTGTTTTAGTTGATCTTAACTACTCATTGGCACTTTATTTCATGTTCACACACCTTCACATCCATATTCTCAACACTCCCCCTCAAGATAGGCTGGTAGGGGTTCTTTAAGCCGATCTTGCCATGGATGTATTCACATATGCGTGAAGAAGTAGGCTTGGTAAATATATCCGCCATTTGTTCTCTACTCTTCACAAACTTGGGAACCACAACTTCCTCCTAAATTTTGTCTCGGATGAAATGACAATCCACCTCAATGTGTTTTGTCCTTTCATGAAACACCGGGTTTGAAGCTATGTGTATTGCCGCTTGGTTATCACAATACAATGTCATTGGTTTGTCTTCTTGAACTCCCAAGTCATGTAGAAGCGCCTTCAGCCATATCATTTCTTTTGTGGCTTCTCTCATTACTCTATACTCAGCTTCAGCACTAGATAGAGAGATTACCTTTTGTTTTTTTGCTTCTCCAGGTGACAAGATTCCCGCCTACGAATGTACAATAACCGGTCGTAGACTTCCTATCTTGTCTATCCCCAGCCCAATCCGCATCACAAAACGCTTCTACATCTGCTCTTCCATGACACTCTAGCCAAATACCTCTTCCTGGGTTCCCTTTTAGATATCTCAAGATCCTTTCAATCATTCCCCAATGGTGTGTTGTTGGCGCTTGCATGTGTTGACTTACTTTATTCACCGCAAAACAAATATCTGGCCTTGTTATGGTCAAATAGATTAGTTTACCAACTAACCTTTGGTACTGCTTGATGTCAGACCATATCTCCACGTTGCTCTCTTCTTGGTAACCTTCTTCAATAGGGGTCTTAGCCGGTTTACACCCAAGCTTCCCAGTTTCTTTTAGTAAGTCGATCACATACTTCCTTTGCGATATAAATATTTCTTTTTCCTCTCTGCTCATCTCAATTCCTAGGAAGTATTTGAGCTCTCCTAGGTCTTTTATATCAAACGTAGAGTTTAGATCCTCCTTAGTCCGTTTCATCTCCTCACAATCACTTCCCGTAACAATAATGTCATCCACGTAGATAAGCACCACAACTATCCCATTTTTGCTCTTTTTGGTAAAGAGAGAGTGATCCGCTTCAGATTTTACAAACCCTTTCTCCAACAGGCACCGGCTTAACCGTTGGTACCAAGCTCTAGGAGATTGTTTCAAGCCGTATATAGCCTTCTTTAATCTACACACTTGATCTGAACTTGCTCCATAACCTTGTGGAAGTTCCATAAACACTTCTTCTTCTAAATCCCCTTGTAAGAAAGCGTTTCTCACATCCATTTGCCACAAATTCCATGACAGATTAATGGCAATAGATAGTAGAACCCTCACCGAGTGCAACTTCGCTACTGGAGCAAAAGTTTCAGTATAATCTTCTCCATATACTTGTGTATATCCTTTTGCCACTAGTCTAGCTTTATACCTCTCAATTTCACCATTGCTCTTGTATTTGAAGTATACACCCATCTACATCCCACAAGTTTCTTCCCGCTGGGAAATTTTGTCAAGTCCCAAGTATTATTTCTCAACATAGATGCAATCTCTTCCCTCATGCCCATAACTTGTCCATGCTTGCTTCCTCATAAGAATTAGGTACTTTTCTATCAATAGTGCTCAGAAATGCCTGATGATCAGCTGGAGTATTAGAAACCGAGTAGTATTCTTCAATAGGATATCTTATGGCTATCTTCTCTTCTTGTGCGGTGTTATGCTTAAGGGACAAGAAGGAGACGCTGTCGCCTATAGGATCAGGATCTAAGCCTGCCGTACGCCCAGTACATCCCTCTCTTGTCCCAAGCACAACATCAGTTCCCATGTGACCTTGATAAGCCATAGCCATCCCATTGTAATACACTCTAGTATTTTTCCAATTTTCAGGTCCGTGTCTTATCCTTTGGCTTCTTCTTAATTGAGGAGCTTGCACTTCTTCCACTTCTTCAGATTCTATCTCCCCCTCACCTCTTGTACTCTCCTCTTGTTCTACCAGTTCTGAGTCTAATGGTAAAGTATCCGGAACTATCGAAAGCTGCTCACTATCTTCTACTTCTTCTTCACCCCTCTGCTCATTATCATCACTCTCCCGGCCATCTATGTTTTCCCAAATGCTTCTTAGAACTTGATCTCTATCTGCATTTGAGTCCATAATCTCATCTAAGTCTTCCCATTTCTTTTTTTCGAAGTAACCATACTCTTCCTCAAATTGCACCTCCCTTGACACATACATTCTATTAGTCTCCGGGTTAAGACATTTGTATCCTTTTTTAGTACTTGAGTATCCCACAAACACACACTTAATACTCTTTGGCTCTAACTTATTTCTTTGTGCCTCTGGAATAAGGACATAGCATCTACACCCAAAGACTCTCAAGTGACTAATACTCGGCTTCACACCATTCAAAACTTCAAATGGTGACTTGTAACTCAAGCTTTCAGTGGGTATGCGGTTGATTAAATAAGTTGCCGCCATCACTGCATCTCCCCACAGATTCTTAGGAACTCCCCTATCAAACATCATGCTCCTAGCCACTTCTAACAAATGTCTATTCTTCCTCTCTGCTATCCCATTTTGTTGAGGTGTATAGGCGCAAGTTGTCTGATGTACTATCCCTTTCTCATTCACAAACTCCCTAAATTGTATGCTCATGTATTCTCCACCATTATCACTTCTTAGTATCTTAATCTTGATATCATACTGATTGAGCACATAGTTATAGAAGTTCTGAAATGATTCAAGCACTTGATCCTTAGAGCGCATCAATGTTACCCATGTATACTTTGATTTTTGATCGATGAAGGAAACAAAGTACTTATATTGATCTCTTGAAGTACACGGAGCAGACCATACATCAGAGAGTATTAACTCAAAAGACTTCTTATACATAGTAGTAGATTCTGGAAACACTTTCCTACAATGCTTCTCCAAAATACATGCTTCACACGCCTCCTTGGGTACTGAATGGTTGGGCAAGACCATGTTGAGCACCTTGTGACTTGGGTGACCAAGGCGAGAATGTCATAAAGGGCCAACCGAACTGACCGCAAGCGCTTTCAACTCTTTATCCTTTTTATTCAATATGTACAGACCATCTTTCACACCCCCTGATCCGATCGCATCTTTGGTTTCATTATCCTGAAACTCAACACCATTAACTCCAAAAACAACTTTACAATTCAAGTCCTTAGTTGCCTTATGAACCGATAGCAAATTCGAAGTAAATTCTGGGATATATAGGCCTTTAGTTCTCTTCCCAAACACCTCTAAGTCCCCAACCCCCTCTATTGGAACTTCTTTCCCGTTTGCTATCCTAACACTACCCTTATGCGGTTCTACATTCTCCAGCAACTTAGCATCACAAATCATATTATGACTTGCTCCAGAATCTATTATCACGTTTCTCTTAGCCTTAGAGGTAAAGAAACCCTTACCAGATTCCGCTAGCTTTGAGATACTCTTGATGAGGCCCTCCAAATCGCTCTTCCTCACCAATTGGTCTCCTTCCATGCTAGTTACACCCGCAAAGTTCCTAGAGCCTTGACTGCTTCCCTGGCCATTTCCTCTTAGCCGGGGGCTGGTTTCAAGTGCGGGTAAAGTGTCCAGCACTTCTCCTTAGTGTGCCCTTTCATCCTACAATGGCTACACTCAACAGCTCTCCTTTCTCCATGCCCAAAACTTCTTTGCACCACATGCGCCATCTCACTAGCGGGTTTAAACAACCCTCTAGCACCTTTCTCTTTCTGAACTTGTTGACACACTTCATTTAATGTTGGAAGCTTGTCAAATCGAAGGATATGCTGAATGAGTCCCTTGTAAGAGTCATCAATATTGATCAAGAAGACCAGCCAGGCCTTGCAAGACCAAACTAACCCGACCGTGCAAAATCCGGGATTCCTTAAAATGTACGGACTTGTACAGATTGTACGGACCGTGCAAAATCCGGGATTCTTCAAAATGTCTCCAAACATCCTAAAAAAAAGAAACAAGAATGTGCAAAACTCGGGATAAAGTATTTTCAGGATTTGGGGATCGTGTAAAACTCGGGTGCAAAAGGACATGGATATAGCTGGCAATGAATCTAGCCAAAGGAGTGTCCCAATGCAACCTTATCCAACTGGTCAAAGCAAGGAGGGCTGGAGCAAGGCTGGCAATCTTATCCACATGGTCAAAAAGAGCCTCCAAGACTAAGCTCTCATTGGCTAGTTTGAATTAAAGCATTCCCATTGGTTGTTGCATTTTTAAAAAACCCTAGATTTTTCTCTATAAATGTAATGCCTCATTATCAATGAAATGTTAGACCCTTTGGGGTCCCATTCTCTCATTCTCCACGAAATCTCTCTCATTTTATTCTCCTTAGTCTCATTTACATGCTTATTCTCTTAGTTCATACTTGCATATTCTCCATGTCATTTACATTATTCTTTAATGCTTAATCTCTCTAATTCTATCATGGTATCAGAGCATTAAAGTCCTTAAATGTCTCCTTAATCTCATTCTTCTTATTCTTTCATTTTCATACACTTTGTTAGCCTCTTTCACTCTGAGAGTTATGTTAGATTTTAGAGATTATAAATGAGAGATTTTGAGATAAACTAGAAGAAACACCATAGTAGAATATTAGAGTAGAATTTCTTATTGATCTTTGTGAAATACATAGCATATTTATAGGAGAATTACAAGGGAACCTAGGTTTAACTTTAATTTGAACCAGCCAATAGGAGTGTAGTCTTTGGGCGTCCTTGACCATGCTAGCCTGTTTCCAGCCCCTTCCTTGACCAAATGGATAAGAAGGAAGACCAAGGACAAGGTGCCAATGCATCTAGACACTCAAGTGGCTTGGTGCATGATCCAAACGTTTCCAAGCTTCTAGAAGACTCTCGAAGGGTTCCTCAAATGTTCCGGAGGCTCCCTATGGTCGTACGGACTTGTACGGATTCGTACAGACTTGTACGGACTTGTACGGATCCGTACGGACTTGTACGGACACCCAAATCCAACCATCTTCCCTAAGCTCCCTTGATGATAAGCTTGATTAATACTCCTCCTCAAACTTAGCCGGAGTGTTGGAATGAAGGCTAAGTTTGGGAACCGGGACTACCACCTCATTAAAAACCTTACCAAGGAATACCCAGTGGGACAAAACCTTGGTAAGGGAAAAAGAGTGTGGTCTTCCCGGAACAGGCAAGTATATTATCAAGGATGAGTAAGGTCTACTAACCCAAGTTTGCTATGGATGTGGTTGCAAACTTTGAGGCTAGCAGCCTTGGTGAAGATGTCAGCCAACTGGTCTTCACTCTTGGTGTAACATGGAAGTATCACTCCTTCTATGATCTTCTCTCTAACTTTGTGGCAGTCAATCTCAATGTGCTTGGTCCTCTCGTGAAATACTGGATTGGTTGCTATATGAATGGCTGCCTGATTGTCACAATGCATTGTGATAGGACTTGAAGGTTCTATGCCAAGATCCTTGAGAAGAGCCTTCAACCAAACTAATTCATTTGTTAGCTTCCTCATTGCTCTATATTCTGACTCCGCACTTGAGCATGACACAACCTTCTGCTTCTTAGACTTCCAAGTTACTAGATTGCCTCCAATGAAAGTACAGTAGCCAGTTGTAGACTTCCTATCCATAGTGTCTCCCGCATAGTCCGCATCGCAGTATCCAACTATCTCAGTGTTGCCATTCTTCCCCATCCAAATTCCTTGGCCCGGTGAACCTTTGATGTATCTCAATATTCTTTCCACCATGTTCCAATGATGCATGGTTGGTTCCTATTGATCAAGAAGACCAGCCAGGCCTTGCAAGACCAAACCATCCCGACCGTACGGATTTTGTACGGACTTGTACGGACTGTACGAATTGTACAGACCGTGCAAAATCCGGGATTCCTCAAAATGTCTCCAAACATCCTAAAAAGAAGAAACAAGAATGTGCAAAACTCGGGATAAAGTATTTTCAGGATTTGGGGATCGTGCAAAACTCGGGTGCAAAAGGACATGGATATAGCTGGCAATGAATCTAGCCAAAGGAGTGTCCCAATGCAACCTTATCCAACTGGTCAAAGCAAGGAGGGCTGGAGCAAGGCTGGCAATCTTATCCACATGGTCAAAAAGAGCCTCCAAGACTAAGCTCTCATTGGCTAGTTTGAATTAAAGCATTCCCATTGGTTGTTGCATTTTTATAAAACCCTAGATTTTTCTCTATAAATGTAATGCCTCATTATCAATGAAATGTTAGACCCTTTGGGGTCCCATTCTCTCATTCTCCACGAAATCTCTCTCATTTTATTCTCCTTAGTCTCATTTACATGCTTATTCTCTTAGTTCATACTTGCATATTCTCCATGTCATTTACATTATTCTCTCATGTTTAATCTCTTATATTCCGCATAATCTCTCTAATTCTTACATGGTATCAGAGCATTAAGGTCCTTAAATGCATCCTTAATCTCTTTCTTCTTATTCTTTTATTTTCATACACTTTGTTAGCGTTTTTCACTTTGAGAGTTATTCCTCAAACCATTGGTTCTTGAGTTGTGAAAGTTGCTAACTTAGTGTTTCTAGTGACAATAAAGAAAAATAAATGGGGGCTGTAGTGAAAAAATTACATAAAAATGGAGATTAAAGGCTGCCTTAATTGCTTATTCATGGATTCGTCTAGTGCTTCCATTTTTTTTGGAAATGAATACACTTAGAACCATGATTTGCTGGTGCCTCATTCTATAATCTATTCCTTTTTAAGCCCCATTTTCATCTCCAAGTCATTTCTTGATTTTAAAGCTCAAACCACAATTTTTACAAAGTTAAAACCTTGGATTGTATTTTTCTTTCTTATGGAATGAAGAAATACGTAACTCCATCGTATTTTATGTTTTTGAGTTTTTTTAGTGGTTTGAAGCAATTTCAATTAGTGAACCATGATTAAAATTACTTGATTCTTATGGATTTAAGCATATTTAATCATGTTGTATCCGTGTTTTAAAGGTAGAGAACCTTGGTAAAACTTTGCTCTTATGAGTTTAAGTATAAAACTTTGATGAATCATAATCCTTGTTTTGTGGGAAGAGAACTTTGGTAAAGCTATGTTTCCATAAGCATAAGCATAAAGCCATGTTGAATCCAATTCCCATTGTTTTATGGGAAGAGAACTTTGGTAAAGCTATGTTTCCATAAGCATAAGCATAAAGCCATGTTGAATCCAAGTCCCATTTTTAAGGGAAGAGAAATTTGGTAAAGCTATGCCCCCATGAGAATAAGCATAAAGCCATGTTGAATCCAAGTCCCGTCTTGAAAAGAGAAGAGAACCTTGGTAAAGCTATGTTATTATGAGCATAAGCACAAAGCCTTGATGAATCCAAATCTCTTTGTTTTTCAAATTACCAAAGGAAGAGAACCTCGTTGAATCCAAAAGCTAGAGAACCTTGATGAATCCAAATCCTTTGGTAGAAAATCTTGGACTACTTCCAAACATGTTTGAGTCCTAGGTTATTTTTTTTTTCAATTTTTCTTAAAAATTCTTATTGGATTCCAATCTCTTCTGTACTTGTTTGTTTGGGAAGAGTGTTTTAAGGAATCCTTGGTTGTTCTATTTAAGAAAAGAAAAAAAAAGGGGTAGTGAACCTTGTTGAATCCGAAGCTAGGGAACCGAGATGGATCCAAATCCAAAGTTGGATGAGAGCCTCGTTGAAACTCGAGTGCTAGAGAACCTTGAGTGAATCCAAACCCTTAGAAACCAAAAGAAGTGAACCATGACCTATTTTGGCTCGTTGGAGTTAAAATTGAGAAGGCATGATGGATCCAAATTCTTTTGTGTTAAAAGAGGTGAACCATGACCTGATTTACTCATTGGAGTTAAAGTCAAGAAGGCATGATGAATCCAAACTCTTTTGGGATTAAAGAAGTGAACCATGGCCTGATTTACTCATAGAAGTTAAATCAAGAAGGCATGATGAATCCAAGTTCTTTAAATCCAAGTTTTAAAAACATTGGACCTCTAGTATTTACTAAGTCTTTGGTAAAAATTTTCAAAAAAAAAAAAAAAAGGGATGAATCTTAGTCAGTTTTCTTTCTTATGAATGAAAAACAATTAATGACATTGATTCATCCGGTTTTATTTTCTCAAAAGGATAGGCTTTGGTTTAAAGTTTTCCATTCTTGTTAAAACAAGTGGATAATTCCAAAGACCATCGCTAGAATCTAATCTCTCAAATGAGAGTAAAGTCCTTTGTGGTGAAGAGCCATGAAGAGAAAAATCCCAACCACTAACCTTTGTTTTTCTTAGGAATGGAAGAATGTGAGTGGTGGAAGAAGAGGTCAAATCTCAAGAAGATCGACCAATCAAAACAATGGTTCAACAACAAGTCACTATCCTAACCGGTTTAGCATAAAGGGCTACTCTCTAAACACTAATATTTTCCAATATACTTAGTGTACCAATTATTTTTTAATCTTGTTTCTTTAGTTTCTCTTATTTGCAATCTATCTTTAATCTAAACTTCCTTATCCCTCACGTTGAGTACTTTAAAATTTTAAATCTCATGATGAAGGTTTAGAGGAGGAAAGCGTGAATATTCTAACGGGGAAGTATTAGATAATGAAGAGGCCAAATAAAGATTAAATGAAGTAAAGAAGTATGATTGGTGACACAAGGAAGCTGTGGGAGTTTGTGTTCATTTGGTACCGGTTTGAAGTGTTCATCTTTTATGTTTTTCAAGCTTGCCTTTCGGAGTCCCTCCAACCAAGCTTGAGGGGGAGAAAGAACCGAAAAGAAGGCAAGAATCTTTAAGCAAACCAAGCCGAGTTGAGACTAGACCGCACCGCACTAAAAGATGTTGAAGGTTCGTGCTCACTCGTGGACAAGTTGATAGAGGGGCCACACCGTTGGAAACAAGTTGTAGGTTCGTGCTCACTTGTGGACGAGTTGATAGAGGGACTGCATCATAGGAGACAAATTGTCCCACTAGAAGACGGGCAACTTTACTAAAGATCAAAACCGGGTCACTTGCAAAGACAAGCTTGCAAAGACAAGCTCGCAAAGACAAGGGCAATGGTTGAGACAAAGCAAAGAGGCATGTGAGTTGGAAACGAAGCTAAGGCATCTCCATCACCATGAAGAAAACCAAGTTGTATGGATCATACTCACCTTAAGGTTGGTTTATATTTCGGAAGTGAGGAAAATAAGGAGATAAAATCAGAGCATACACAAGTGGTGCTCCCCAACCCAATAAATCAACAAAGAGGAAGAAACCAACATCCAAAGGAATTAGGTTGTTTCTATCCTCTCTCTCTATTTAAATTCTCTATGCAAAGTGTGATCATTTCTACCATTAAAATTGGAGTAAATTGATACATTTTGTCAATTTTTCTTGCAAGGAGCAATGTGCATAAAGGATTTCAAACCCAAAAGATCGTCTTTTCTTATTCTCAAGCCGATCGTGAGGGGGAGCATTCAAAGCATTGATCAAGATTTGGAATCCACAAATGGTGAACCCAAGAAGGATGACCCGAGAGCTAAGACTCAAGCGTGGTGAACCCAAGAGGAAGACCGAAGTGATTACCAAAGAATGAAATCAACAAATCCTTGCAAGACTACAACAAGTGAAGATTAAGTTGCGACATTCTTTACAAAGGTTACAAGACCTTTTCATGTCCTTGGTCAAAGGTCCCCTAGATCCGTGAAGGCCATACTCTTTTTCCCTTATAAGGTTTTGTCCCAAAGGGTTTTCCTTATAAGGTTTTTAATGAGGTGGCACTCATGGGTCACTCCAAACTTAGCCTCCATTCTCAAGTTCACTATGGCTAAGTTTGAGGGGGAGTATTGATCAAGAAGACCAGCCAGGCCTTGCAAGACCAAACCATCCCGACCGTACGGATTTTGTACGGACTTATACGGACTGTACGAATTGTACGGACTGTGCAAAATCCGGGATTCCTCAAAATGTCTCCAAACATCCTAAAAAGAAGAAACAAGAATGTGCAAAACTCGGGATAAAGTATTTTCAGGATTTGGGGATCGTGCAAAACTCGGGTGCAAAAGGACATGGATATAGCTGGCAATGAATCTAGCCAAAGGAGTGTCCCAATGCAACCTTATCCAACTGGTCAAAGCAAGGAGGGCTGGAGCAAGGCTGGCAATCTTATCCACATGGTCAAAAAGAGCCTCCAAGACTAAGCTCTCATTGGCTAGTTTGAATTAAAGCATTCCCATTGGTTGTTGCATTTTTATAAAACCCTAGATTTTTCTCTATAAATGTAATGCCTCATTATCAATGAAATGTTAGACCCTTTGGGGTCCCATTCTCTCATTCTCCATGAAATCTCTCTCATTTTATTCTCCTTAGTCTCATTTACATGCTTATTCTCTTAGTTCATACTTGCATATTCCCCATGTCATTTACATTATTCTCTCATGTTTAATCTCTTATATTCCGCATAATCTCTCTAATTCTTACAGTTCCTTCATATGTTGGCTAACCTGATTCACAGCAAAACATAAGTCAGGCCGTGTAATAGTCAAATAGATGAGCTTACCAACTAGGTGCCGATATTGTGCTGGGTCTTCAAATGGCTTGTCAAGTGGATCATCTTCTTTCTCCCCCTTTCTCTTGACCTTGTAGCCATCTTCAAGTGGGGTCTTGGCTGGTTTGGATCCTAGCTTTCTTGTCTCCTGCAATAAATCAAGAGAATATTTCCTTTGTGATAGAAATAGGCCTTCCGAGGATCGGCATATCTCTATCCCTAGGAAATACTTAAGCTCTCCCAAGTCCTTGATATCAAAAACAGACTTAAGGAAGGATTTGGTTTCTTGAATCCCAACTTGATCACTACCTGAGATGATCAAGTCATCCACATAAACCAATACCACAATAAGCCTACGGGAGCTCTGGTGAATGAACAAGGTATGGTCGGCTTCTGATCGGCTAAATCCTCGAGCAACAAGAGTGAAGCTCAGTTTATGATACCAGGCCCTTGGTGATTGCTTTAGACCATAAATTGCCTTTCTTAACCTTAGGACTTTTCCGGGGCTGATTGAGTGTTCTAATCCGGGTGGTGGAGTCATGTACACTTCTTCTTCCAATTCTCCTTGAAGAAAGGCGTTCTTCACGTCCATTTGACATAGATCCCATGATAGATTTGTGGCTAAGGACAAGATGACCCTATCTATGTGAAGCTTTGCCACTAGCACAAAAGTATCGGTATAATCAGCTCCATATGTCTGGGTGAAACCTCTGGCTACCAATCTGGCTTTGTACTGCTCAATCTCCCCATTAGATTGATATTTGATTGTAAATACCCACTTGGAACTTACTGCCTTCTTTCCCTTTGGAAGCTCCATTTCATCCCAAGTATGATTCTTATCCATTGCCCCTATCTCAGCATCCACAGCAGCTAACCATTCTTTGTGTTCTTTTGCTTCTTCATAGGAGCTCGGAATTTGGTGTTGATCAATCTTTCCAAGGAATGCTTTGTGTTCTGATGGCAAGAGGGCAAGAGAACAAACCGCTTGGAGAGGATGAGCCACGGCTTGGCTATTGTAATAGACCCTTGTTTGCTTCTTCTTCACTGTTATTTTCAGAATTTGGTCCTTCTTGTTGAATTTGCGGAATAGAAGATTAGAGAGTTTGAGAGTGCTTGAAAGAGAAACAATAGAATGAGAGATAAAGAGAAGTTTCCATTAGAATTGAGTGAGTGTTACAAAGGGTGTACAACATGTATATATAGAGGAGAGCCACGAAATTAGGAGGTGAAGAAGGGTTTCACAACATTCAATTTCCCTCCAATCTCTTATTTGAAATTCAAACACATCTCCTTCTTTTTCACACTTCCCGAGACACCCACTTGTGCACCCAAAGTCTTCACCCTTCTAGATGACTTCTTAATGGGCTTGCATATGTTGAATAAAGCCTCTTCTCTTCTTTGGGTCTTAAGCTAATGTATTCTCTAATTATTCAACACTCCCCCTCAAGCTTAACCGTAGAGAAACCAAAGGTTAAGGTTGGAACCATGATGACCCACCTCATTAAAAACCTTAGTATGGAAAACCTCATGGGACAAAACCATACTAAGGGAAAAAGAGTGTGGACTCCATGGCTAAGGAAATCACGGCCGAGACATATCTATGAGTCCAAGCTTTGAATGGATGAACTCACACACTTTTAAACTCGCTGCCTTGGTAAAAATGTCCCAAATGATTGAGTAAGAGAAGAGTAAGAACTCTAAGCTGGCGGTTCTATCTGAAGGAGAACGGGCTAGGTCTTTAACGCTATCCCAATTTTGTTTCTTGTCAAAGTACCCTTGGTTTTCTATGAACTTCACGTCTCTTGAAACCAGGGTACACTTCCGGATGGGGTCATAGCACTTATACCCCTTTTGAGTGGTAGAATAGCCTATGAATACACATCTTATGCTTTTGGCTTCTAGTTTGTCCCTCTGAGTACCTGGGACAAATACAAAACACAAACAGTCCTTTATAGGGTTTATTGTGATTTAAAACAGAAACAATCCCAATTCTAAGTGATTGATATAGGGTTTATTGTGATTTAAAACTTCAAAGGGAGAGACGTCCTTTAGGACTCTTGTTGGAATTTGGTTGATAAGATAGCAAGCCGTCATGACTGCATCTCCCCAGAAGTTTCTTGGCAAGTTGGAATGGAACATCATAGCTCTAGCTACTTCCATGAGATGTCTATTTTTTCTTTTAGCTACACCATTTTGTTGAGGTGTGTATGGGCAGCTCGTTTGGTGGATTATTCCATGCTTAGCTAGGTGTTCTTTGAATTTGTGGCTTGTATATTCCCCTCCATTATTCGTTCGAAGTACCTTAACATTTGTTTTGAATTGATTAGTAATGTAGTTCTGAAAATTAATGAAAGCGTCAAATACTCTATCTTTAGATGGCATTAAGGTGATCCAAGTGTATTTCGACTTTACATCAATGAATGTCACAAAGTACTTATTATTATCTCTTGATAAACATGGGGAAGTCCATACATCCGAGTGGACCAAATCAAAACATTTTTCATATATGGTAGAGGACTTAGGAAATACACTTTTACAATGTTTTCCTAAAATGCATGACTCACACACCGAGTTATTAAACGAAATATTAGGCAATATTATTTCCAAGGCACGCGAGTGAGGATGTCCCAATCTAGCGTGCCATATTGCATTAGAACTACTAGCTAAGCATGAATTAAAACTTGATAAAGTAAGATTGCTTGAAGAATCTTCTAAGATGTATAAGTCTCCTTTCGTGTTTCCTTCTCCAAGAACCCTTCCGGTCTTAATATCCTGAAAATGGAAACTATTAGGCCCAAAGATAGCATAAGCATCAAGATCAGTAGTAGCTCTCTTAACCGATACAAGATTCGAAGTGAAAGATGGCATGTAGAAAGCTTGAGATTCCTATTCCTTTAACCGGTATCCTATCACCATTAGCAATCACTACATTTCCAGTAGCAGTTTAAATGTTACTAATCAAATTTGGATTACTAATCATGTGATGAGAAGCTCCAGAATCAATAACAAGAGAAGTACTAGTCTTATTAGGTTTAGTAGCAAAGTGTGTGATACCGGACTCCTTTAGTGCGGCGATGGATCGAATGAGTGCTTCTAAGTCTGACTTGCGCACCACGTCATTTGAATATGCTACCATGGCCATCTCATCTCCTTGCTTCAAGCTTTCGGTTTGAGGTTGTTTTGTTGAGTTTGATGAGCTTGGTGTTTCTTGTGCTTGATGAGGTTGGAACTTTCTTGGCTTGAATTTCCTTGGATGCCAATCTTTGGGCTTGAGATGTGGATGAAGGATCCAGCAATCCTCCTTTGTATGACCATCCTTCTTGCAATGATCGCATGTTTTCCCATTCTTGCCTTTGTAGCCTTGATTTAGTTGGTAATTGCCCTTATTGGCCATTGGGAGTTCTTGTTTACCACTAAAGAGACCAAAGGACCCTTGTTCCTTTTGAATTTGTGCACAAACTTCATCAAGTCTAGGAAGCTTCTCCGATCTTAAGATATGCTTTATGAGGTCGTTAAACGTTGAATTGAGTGTGAGAAGCAAACCGAAGACCTTATCTTGTTCTCTTCTTTCTTCAATGATTGAAAAATCCTTTGTGCTTAGACGTAACATCTCTAATTCAGCCCAAAGAGATCTAAATTTCCCAAAGTGTTGAGTAAATTCTAGATCCTCTTGATTGAGATTGTTGATTGCCCTTTTTACTTCGAAGACGCGGGTCAAGTTGGAGATGTTCCCGTAGACATTCTTTAGTGTATCCCAAAGCTCCTTTGCGGTGTCACAATAGGAGTATGCCTCTAGGATTGATGGGTCTAGTGAGTTTTGAAGGAGACCCAAAACTGTTTGGTCTTCTTGAAACCATTTGATTTCCTCCTCGGTCTTGGTCTCATTTTCTTCATCTTGTGTGTCTTCTTTAAGGTTTTGTGTGATCTCAATGTGTCTCCACAAACCTCTTCCACACAAAGCAGTCTTAGTTGTTCTTGCCCACAACAAGTAATTATTCCCTTTGAGGGTAACCGGAATGATCATGGTTTTTAGATTTTCCATGATTTTCTTGGTGTTTAATCACAAAGCTATCAACTTTCTCAACTCATCACCAATGGATTTGAGGAATTTCTCTCAGAGAGAAATGAGGCTAGCAACGTGAAAGGAAGAAAAATGAAGTGAAAATCACAAAGCTAGCAACTTTCTCAACTCAGCACCAATGGATTTGAGGAATTTCTCTTAGAGAGAAATGAAGCTAGCAGCGTGAGAAAGGAGAAAATAAAGAAGAAAAACGTGGAGAATGAGTAGAAATGACAAGAACTGATGGAGAAATGATGGAGAAATGATGGAGAATGATGGAGAATAACCAAGAATAAAGCGGAATAGATAGGAGCAAGATCAATGCTCTGATACCATGTTAGATTTTAGAGATTATAAATGAGAGATTTTGAGATAAACTAGAAGAAACACCATAGTAGAATATTAGAGAAGAATTTCTTATTGATCTTTGTGAAATACATAGCATATATATAGGAGAATTACAAGGGAACCTAGGTTTAACTTTAATTTGAACCAGCCAATAGGAGTGGTCTTTGGGCGTCCTTGACCATGCCAGCCTGTTTCCAGCCCCTTCCTTGACCAAATGGATAAGAAGGAAGACCAAGGACAAGGTGCCAATGCACCTGGACACTCAAGTGGCTTGGTGCATGATCCAAACGTTTCCAAGCTTCTAGAAGACTCTCGAAGGCTTCCTCAAATGTTCCGGAGGCTCCTTATGGTCGTACGGACTTGTACGGATCCGTACAGACTTGTACGGACTAGTACGGATCCGTACGGACTTGTACGGACACCCAAATCCAACCATCTTCCCTAAGCTCCCTTGATGATAAGCTTGATTAATACTCCCCCTTGTCTCAATATCCTGAAAATGTACATCATTAGGCCCAAAGATTGCATAACAATTAAGATCAGATGTAACCTTTTTCACGGATAACAAATTAGAAGTAAACTCAAGCATGTAAAAAGCTTTAGAATCTTTACCAAACAACCTAAGATTAACAATTCCTTTAACTCGAACTTTATCTCCATTTGCTATAACCACATCACCTAAAGCCGGTTCTAAGTTGTTCATTAAATCAGAATCACTTATCATATGATGTGATGCACCTGAATCTACAATTAATGGCTTTGTGATGTTTTGAGCATGGAGAGAGATACCAGAAATTGTACCAGAATTACCAGCCTCTTTAAAGGCTTTGATGAGGGCCTCAAGATCTGATTTCCTTACTAGCTCATGTTGAGATGACACTAGAGCCCTTATTTCTCCTTCCATAGATTGTGTGGATGGACCAGCGTGATTCTCAACAATTTCTTTGGAGAGGTTTGCTCTTGGTTCTTTCCACTAGCTTGGTTTGAGATGGGGGTTAAGGATCCAGCATATTTCTTTTGTATGCCCTTCTTTCTTGCAATGTCCACATATTACATGTGGGTTTGTTACCAACTTTTTGTTATGGTTTGGAGGCTTGTATGCTCCCTTGTTGGCTGTGATTAGCTCTTCTTTTCCCCCAAAGAGTCCGTGTGATCCCTGCTCCATTTGGATCATTGAGCATGTTGAGAATATGGATGTGAAGGTGTGTGCACGTGAAAGGAGAGGAGACTGTTGAATTTGCAGAATAGAAGATTAGAGAGTTTGAGAGTGCTTGAAAGAGAAACAATAGAATGAGAGATAAAGAGAAGTTTCCATTAGAATTGATTAAGTGTTACAAAGGGTGTACAACATGTATATATAGAGGAGAGCCACGAAATTAGAAGGTGTAGAAGGGTTTCACAACATTCAAATTTCCCTCCAATCTCTTATTTGAAATTCAAACACATCTCCTTCTTTTTCACACTTCCCGAGACACCCACTTGTGCACCCAAAGTTTTCACCTTTCTAGAAGACTTCTTAATGGACTTGCATATGTTGAATAAGGCCTCTTCTCTTCATTGGGTCTTAAGCTAATGTATTCTCTCATTATTCAACACTCCCCCTCAAGCTTAACCGTAGAGAAACCAAAGGTTAAGCTTGGAACCATGATGACCCACCTCATTAAAAACCTTAGTATGGAAAACCTCATGGGACAAAACCTTAGTGGCTAGGAGCATGATGTTTGATAGGGGAGTTCCTAAGAATTTGTGGGGAGATGCAGTGATGGCGGCAACTTACTTAATCAACCGCATACCCACTGAAAGCTTGAGTTACAAGTCACCATTTGAAGTTTTGAATGGTGTGAAGCCGAGTATCAGTCACTTGAGAGTCTTTGGGTGTAGATGCTATGTCCTTGTTCCAGAGGCACAAAGAAATAAGTTAGAGCCAAAGAGTATTAAGTGTGTGTTTGTGGGATACTCAAGTACTCAAAAAGGATACAAATGTCTTAACCCGGAGACTAATAGAATGTATGTGTCAAGGGAGGTGCAATTTGAGGAAGAGTATGGTTACTTCGAAAAAAAAGAAATGGGAAGACTTAGATGAGATTATGGACTCAAATGCAGATAGAGATCAAGTTCTAAGAAGCATTTGGGAAAGCATAGATGGGCGGGAGAGTGATGATAATGAGCAGAGGGGTGAAGAAGAAGTAGAAGAAAATGAGCAGCTTCCGATAGTTCCGGATACTTTACCATTAGACTCAAAACTGGTAGAAGAAGAGGAGAGTACAAGAGGTGAGGGGGCGATAGAATCTGAAGAAGTGGAAGAAGTGCAAGCTCCTCAATTAAGAAGAAGCCAAAGGATAAGACACGGACCTGAAAATTGGAAAAATACTAGAGTGTATTACAATGGGATGGCTCTGGCTTATCAAGATCACATGGGAACTGATGTTGTGCTTGGGACAAGAGAGGGATGTACTGGGCGTACGGCAGGCTTAGATCCTGATCCTATAGGCGACAGCGTCTCCTTCTTGTCCCTTAAGCATAACACCGCACAAGAAGAGAAGATAGCCATAAGATATCCTATTGAAGAATACTACTCGGTTTCTAATACTCCAGCTGATCATCAGGCATTTCTGAGCACTATTGATAGAAAAGTACCTAATTCTTATGAGGAAGCAAGCATGGACAAGTTATGGGTTGATGCCATGAGGGAAGAGATTGCATCTATGTTGAGAAATAATACTTGGGACTTGACAAAATTGCCCAGCGGGAAGAAACTTGTGGGATGTAGATGGGTGTATACTATCAAATACAAGAGCAATGGTGAAATTGAGAGGTATAAAGCTAGACTAGTGGCAAAAGGATATACACAAGTATATGGAGAAGATTATACTGAAACTTTTGCTCCAGTAGCGAAGTTGCACTCGGTGAGGGTTCTACTATCCATTGCCATTAATCTGTCATGGAATTTGTGGCAAATGGATGTGAGAAACGCTTTCTTACAAGGGGATTTAGAAGAAGAAGTGTTTATGGAACTTCCACAAGGTTATGGAGCAAGTTCAGATCAAGTGTGTAGATTAAAGAAGGCTATATACGGCTTGAAACAATCTCCTAGAGCTTGGTACCAACGGTTAAGCCGGTGCCTGTTGGAGAAAGAGTTTGTAAAATCTGAAGCGGATCACTCTCTCTTTACCAAAAGGAGCAAAAATGGGATAGTTGTGGTGCTTATCTACGTGGATGACATTATTGTTACGGGAAGTGATTGTGAGGAGATGAAACGGACTAAGGAGGATCTAAACTCTACGTTTGATATAAAAGACCTAGGAGAGCTCAAATACTTCCTAGGAATTGAGATGAGCAGAGAGGAAAAATAAATATTTATATCGCAAAGGAAGTATGTGATAGACTTACTAAAAGAAACTGGGAAGCTTGGGTGTAAACCGGCTAAGACTCCTATTGAAGAAGGTTACCAAGAAGAGAGCAACGTGGAGATATGGTCTGACATCAAGCAGTACCAAAGGTTAGTTGGTAAACTAATCTATTTGACCATAACAAGGCCAGATATTTGTTTTGCGGTGAATAAAGTAAGTCAACACATGCAAGCGCCAACAACACACCATTGGGGAATGATTGAAAGGATCTTGAGATATCTAAAAGGGAACCCAGGAAGAGGTATTTGGCTAGAGTGTCATGGAAGAGCAGATGTAGAAGCGTTTTGTGATGCGGATTGGGCTGGGGATAGACAAGATAGGAAGTCTACGACCGGTTATTGTACATTCGTAGGCGGGAATCTTGTCACCTAGAGAAGCAAAAAACAAAAGGTAATCTCTCTATCTAGTGTTGAAGCTGAGTATAGAGCAATGAGAGAAGCCACAAAAGAAATGATATGGCTGAAGGCGCTTCTACATGACTTGGGAGTTCAAGAAGACAAACTAATGACATTGTATTGTGATAACCAAGCGGCAATACACATAGCTTCAAATCCGGTGTTTCATGAAAGGACAAAACACATTGAGGTGGATTGTCATTTCATCCGAGACAAAATTCAGGAGGGAGTTGTGGTTCCCAAGTTTGTGAAGAGTAGAGAACAAATGGCAGATATATTTACCAAGCCTACTTCTTCACGCATATGTGAATACATCCATGGCAAGATCGGCTTAAAGAACCCCTACCAGCCTATCTTGAGGGGGAGTGTTGAGAATATGGATGTGAAGGTGTGTGAACATGAAATAAAGTGCCAATGAGTAGTTAAGATCAACTAAAACAAGACCAAACAAGAAGTAGAGAAGGAACTAGACTGGTTAGAAACAGACCAGTTTTTTTCTCTCTCAGCACAAGTGGAGCAAGTTGCAAAGAGGAGTAGGTAGGAGCAGTTGGGAGAAGCATGGCTCGCCTATACTTGTGTAGAGGTGTTGGTGAGATATTTTTCTCTCTAAAATTCATGTAAAGCGTCCATATATGTTGGTGGTATTGTAAGAAGAAAAATACACACGAAATTATAAACTTCTATTCATCATCATCATCTCTCCTATCTTCTAATCTTCCTCCCTTAAAATCACCTTCATATCCTCTAAAATCTACATTAGCCATGTATATTTTGATTTTTCATCTCTGAAGGTGACAAAGTATTTAGGATGTTCTCTAGATTCACATGGTGAGGTCCAAACATAAGAATGAATTAAATCAAAACACTTTTCATCGATAGTTGGAGATTTGGAAAACACAGATTTACAATGTTTGCCAAGTATACAAGCTTCACATTCATCATTTTTGAAAGAAATCCTAGGCAACAATAGTTCTAATGCTCTAGAGTGCGGATTACCTAGCCTTGCATGCCAAATTGAACTACTAACATTAGAAATATTCAGAATAAAATTACAAAATAAATTGGAGTCCGGCTTGTTATTTTCAAGAACATACAACTCCTCCTTTGCTACTCCTTTTCCGAGTAGATTCATGGTCTCAATATCCTGAAAGTGTACATCATTAGGACCAAATATAGCATAACAATTCAAATCAGATGTAACTTTCTTTACGGATAACAAATTTGAAGTAAACTTAGGCATGTAGAAAGCGTTTGAATCTTTTCCAAATAACCTAAGATTTCCAACTCCATCAATTGGAATACTATCTCCATTTGCTATAATGACATTACCTACAGCCGGTTTTATGTTATTCATTAGATGTGCATCACTTATCATATGATGTGATGCACCAGAATCTACAATCAAAGGCTTTGAAATGTTTTGAGCATGAAGAGAGTTTCCAGAAACCATACCAGACCTACCAGCCTCTTTCAAGACTTTGATGAGAGCTTCCAAATCTGATTTCCTCACAAATTCAGATTCTTGTTGATATGGCACCAAAGCTCTCATTTCTCCTTCTTCAGCCCTCTTGGATGTCCTAGCCTGATTCCCAGCCACTTCTTGGGAGAAATTAGCTCTTGGTTCCTACCACGAGCTTGGTTTTAGATGAGGATGGAGCTTCCAGCATTTTTCCTTTGTGTGCCCCTCTTTCTTGCAATGCTCACAGATTGCATTTGATCCCACTTTCTTGTTCTGGTTTGATCCCAACGGTTTGTAAAATCCTTTGTTGGCATCACCCAGCTCTACTTTGTTAGCCATAACCAGCTCGCCCTTTCCCCCAAATAGACCATGAGATCCTTGCTCCGTTTGTATCTTGGAGCACACTTCATCTAGGTTGGGGAGATTGTCTGCCCTAAGGAGGTGCTTAATGAGATCCTTGTAAGTTGGATTTAAGGTCAATAGCAGACCAAAGACCTTGTCTTGTTCGTGCTTCTCATTTAACACCAAAGGATCAATCGTGCTTGGCCTTAACATTTCTAGTTCAACCCACAATGATCTGAATTTGCCAAAGTGCTTTGTAAACTCCAAATCTTCTTGGCTTAGATCATTGATAGCCTTCTTGACTTCATAGATTCTGCTCAAGTTTGAAGTATTCCCATACACGGTTTGAAGAGTATCCCACAATTCCTTTGCATTTTCACAGTAGGAGTAGGCTTCAAGGATGGATGCTTCAAGAGATTTTTGGATGATTTCGAGCACCATTTGGTCCTCTTGGAACCACTTATCTTCATAATTACCAATGGCTTCTTCTCCATCTTTTGGATCTTTTCCTTTCAAGACATGTCTCCAAAGCCCACAACCACATAGAGTTGTTCTTATCATTCTTGACCACAACAAATAGTTGACACCCTTCAAGAAGACTGGAATAACAATTGGTTTAGAATTTTCCATGGTGTTTCAAGATTTATTCACCGGATAATTCTATTAACCAGAGGATTAAGAGATTTTCTCAAGAAAATATTAGAGAAGCTTCAAGAAATACACTTTTTCAGCCTTTTCACAACTCTAGAGTCAATGACTTTGAGGACTAAATCTCAGAGTGAAAAAGGATTGACAAAGAGTATTCCCAGAATTTTAGAGTGAAAAAGTAAATTTTAGAGAAACTTCAAGAAATACACTTTTTCAGCCTTTTCACAACTCAAGAGTCAATGACTTTGAGGACTAAGCCTCAGAGTAAAAAAGGATTGATAAAGAGTATTCCTAGAATTTTAAAAGAAGAGATTTGAAAATGGGATAACAAGAGCTTGATTTAGTTAAGAACCTTGCTCTGATACCATGTTGAATTTGCGGAATAGAAGATTAGAGAGTTTGAGAGTGCTTGAAAGAGAAACAATAGAATGAGAGATAAAGAGAAGTTTCCATTAGAATTGATTAAGTGTTACAAAGGGTGTACAACATGTATATATAGAGGAGAGCCACGAAATTAGAAGGTGTAGAAGGGTTTCACAACATTCAAATTTCCCTCCAATCTCTTATTTGAAATTCAAACACATCTCCTTCTTTTTCACACTTTCCGAGACACCCACTTGTGCACCCAAAGTCTTCACCTTTCTAGAAGACTTCTTAATGGACTTGTATATGTTGAATAAGGCCTCTTCTCTTCATTGGGTCTTAAGCTAATGTATTCTTTCATTATTCAACAGAGACAATATCAAAGGGAAAGAGCTAGCATGTATAGCAAGTGTGTTGGAATATGGTGAGAGCTCAGGAGTTAGAGGAGAAGGTATATGGTGCAAAACAAGTAATGAAGAGAAGAAGAATCAAGTCTTGCTTGCACATGAAATAAAGTGCCAATGAGTAGTTAAGATCAACTAAAACGAGACCAAACAAGAAGTAGAGAAGGAACTAGAGTGGTTAGAAGCAGACCAGTCTTTCTCTCTCAGCACCAGTGGAGCAAGTTGCAAAGAGGCATGGCTAGCCCATACTTGTCTAGAGGTGTTGGTGAGATGTTTTTCTTAATATAATTCATGTAAATCGTCCATATATGTGATTTAGATTGTAAGGAAAAATTACACACGAAAATACACAAGTTCTTCTCTTCATCTTCATTACTCCTCTCTTCTAATATTTTTCCCCCAAAATCATCTTCATATCCTTTAAAATCAACATGGTATCAGAGCACTTAAGGTCCTAAACAAGATCTTAAACTCGTTCATATCTCTCAGACATTTCAAATCACTCTGTTTTTTTTCTGTTTCGTGTGTACTATTCACCAAAAAATTTCAAGTCATGGAAAGCTCCAAGAATATGGTTCTACCGGTTTTTCTCAAGGGGAATAACTATATTTTGTGGTCAAGGACCACAAAGACAGTCCTAAGAGGAAGAGGGCTGTGGGAGTATGTTGATAGCTTGGTGGAAAATGCTGAAGAAGGAAGGGCTGAAGAGGGCAGTATGATGGAGAGGAAGCGGGAGCAAGAAGATGCTCAAGTCTTGGCTGCACTTCAAAGCTCCCTTGAGCCATCTATTCTGGCGGCTTATTCATACTGTGAGTGTTGAATAATGAGAGAATACATTAGCTTAAGACCCAAAGAAGAGAAGAGGCCTTATTCAACATATGCAAGCCCATTAAGAAGTCTTCTAGAAGGGTGAAGACTTTGGGTGCACAAGTGGGTGTCTCGGGAAGTGTGAAAAGGAAGGAGATGTGTTTGAATTTCAAATAAGAGATTGGAGGGAAATTGAATGTTGAAGATGCTCCTCTATATATACATGTTGTACACCCTTTGTAACACTCACTCAATTCTAATGGAAACTTCTCTTTATCTCTCATTCTATTGTTTCTCTTTCAAGCACTCTCAAACTCTCTAATCTTCTATTCCGCAAATTCAACATGGTATTAGAGCAAGGTTCTTAACTAAATCAAGCTCTTGTTATCCCATTTTCAAATCTCTTCCTTTAAAATTCTGGGAATACTCTTTGTCAATCCTTTTTCACTCTGAGACTTAGTCCTCAAAGTCATTGACTCTTGAGTTGTAAAAAGGCTGAAAAAGTGTATTTCTTGAAGGTTCTCTAAAATTTTCTTTTTCACTCTAAAATTCTGGAAATACTCTTTGTCAATCCTTTTTCACTCTGAGACTTAGTCCTCAAAGTCATTGACTCTTGAGTTGTGAAAAGGCTAGAAAAGTGTATTTCTTGAAGCTTCTCTAATATTTTCTTGAGAAAACCTCTTAATCCTCTGGTTAATAGAATTATCCGGTGAATAAATCTTGAAACACCATGGAAAATTCTAAACCAATTGTTATTCCAGTCATCTTGAAGGGTGTCAACTATTTGCTGTGGTCAAGAATGATAAGAACAGCCCTATCTAGTCGTGGGCTTTGGAGCCATGTCTTGAAAGGCCAAGATCCAAAAGATGGAGAAGAAGCCATCGGTAATTATGAAGATAAGTGGTTCCAAGAGGACCAAAAGGTGCTCGGAATCATCCAGAACTCTCTTGAAGCATCCATCCTTGAAGCATACTCCTACTGTGAAAATGCAAAGGAATTGTGGGATACTCTTCAAACAGTGTATGGGAATACTTCAAACTTGAGCAGAATCTATGAAGTCAAGAAGGCTATCAATCATCTAAGCCAAGAAGATTTGGAGTTTACAAAGCACTTTGGCAAATTCAAATCATTGTGGGCTGAACTAGAAATGTTAAGGCAAAGCACGATTGATCCTTTGGTGTTAAATGAGAGGCGCGAACAAGACAAGGTCTTTGGTCTGCTATTGACCTTAAATCCAACTTACAAGGATCTCATTAAGCACCTCCTTAGGGCAGACAATCTCCCCAGCCTAGATGAAGTGTGCTCCAAGATACAAAAGGAGCAAGGATCTCATGGTCTATTTGGGGGAAAGGGCAAGCTGGTGATGGCTAACAAAGTAGAGCTGGGAGACGCCAACAAAGGATTTTACAAACCGTTGGGATCAAACCAGAACAAGAAAGTGGGATCAAATGCAATTTGTGAACATTGCAAGAAAGAGGGGCACACAAAGGAAAAATGCTGGAAGCTCCATCCTCATCTAAAACCAAGCTGGTGGAAGGAACCAAGAGCTAATGTCTCCCAAGAAGTGGCTGGGAATCAGGCTGGGACATCCAAGAGGGCTGAAGAAGGAGAAATGAGAGCTTTGATGCCATATCAACAAGAATCTGAATTTGTGAGGAAATCAGATTTGGAAGCTCTCATCAAAGCCTTGAAAGAGGCTGGTAGGTCTGGTATGGTTTCTGGAAACTCTCTTCATGCTCAAAACATTTCAAAGCCTTTTATTGTAGATTCTGGTGCATCACATCATATGGTAAGTGATGCACTTCTAATGAATAACATAAAACCGGCTGTAGGTAATGTCATTATAGCAAATGGAGATAGTATTCCAATTGATGGAGTAGGAAATCTTAGGTTATTTGGAAAAGATTCAAACGCTTTCTACATGCCTAAGTTTACTTCAAATTTGTTATCCGTAAAGAAAGTTACATCTGATTTGAATTGTTATGATATATTTGGTCCTAATGATGTACATTTTCAGGATATTGAGACCATGAATCTACTCGGAAAAGGAGTAGCAAAGGAGGAGCTGTATGTTCTTGAAAATAACAAGCCGGACTCCAATTTATTTTGTAGTTTTAATCTGAATGTTTCTAATGTTAGTAGTTCAATTTGGCATGCAAGGCTAGGTCATCTGCACTCTAGAGCATTAGAACTATTGTTGCCTAGGATTTCTTTCAAAAATGATGAATGTGAAGCTTGTATACTTGGCAAACATTGTAAATCTGTGTTTTCCAAGTCTCCAACTATCTATGAAAAGTGTTTTGATTTAATTCATTCTGATGTTTGGACCTCACCATGTGAATCTAGAGAACATCATAAATACTTTGTCACCTTTATAGATGAAAAATCAAAATATACATGGCTAACACTTCTTCCATCCAAAGATAGAGTTCTAGAAGCATTTAGAAAATTTCAAGCATATGTGACTAACCATTATAATGCCAAGATTAAAATTTTTAGATCAGATAATGGTGGAGAGTACACAAGCCATGCCTTCAAACAACACTTAGCAAACCATGGGATAGTCCATCAAACCAGCTGCCCATACACTCCTCAGCAAAATGGAGTTGCTGAAAGAAAGAATAGGCACTTAATGGAAGTAGCCCGGTCTATGATGTTCCACACAAGTGTTCCCAAGAGATTTTGGGGAGCTGCTGTGGTTTCAGCAACCGAATGCCAACAAAAATTTTGGATGATCACTCTCCATTTGAGGTATTAAACAACTCTAAACCCGCCATTAACCACTTACGTGTGTTTGGGTGTGTTTGTTTTGTATTAATCCCAGGAGAACAAAGAAACAAGTTGGAGGCTAAAAGTATGAAGAGCATGTTCATTGGATACTCCACAACACAAAAAGGTTACAAATGCTTTGTTCCGGAAACAAGGAAGATTCTAGTCTCAAGGGACATAAAGTTTGTTGAAACGAAAAGGTTCTATGATGAGAAGAACTGGAAAGAATTGGAGAATTTATCATCCTCATCATCAGACCGAGCTAGCAATTTGAGAAAAATCTTGGAGAACCTTGGATTACATCAGCTAGAAGCTAGTACAAGCACATCTCAATCAAATGAAGAAACTATACCCTTTGATCCTGAGGGAGGCAATAAACAAGAGGATCCAGTAGTGGCTCAACAAGACTCAACAATTCATGATCAAAATGAATCAGAAGTTCGCAATGAAGCGGTTCATGATCAAAGTGAAAAGAGTCCGAAAAGTCAAGAAGAAGCTCAAACCTCAGATTCTGACTTTGAAGGGCCAGAACCTCAAGTTCAATATCAAGAAGGGGGTTTAAGGAGAAGTACAAGACAAAGGTTTGGACCAGAACATTGGAAGCAAACCCGAGTGTACTACAACAACAAGGCAGTTGCTCATCCCATTCAAGCTGTTTGCACTCTAGCTCATTTCCCATTGGAACATCAAGCCTACATGGGCAAGTTGGATGAAGCTGAGATTCCAACAACCTATGAAGAAGCCAAGGATCTTAAAGTATGGAGAGATGCTGTTGGTGAAGAAAAGAAAGCTATGGAAATTAACCACACTTGGGATGAAGCTGAACTGCCAAAAGGGAAGAAGGCCATAAGCTCTAGATGGATCTTCACTATCAAGTATAGAAGTGATGGAGAAATAGAGCGTTACAAGGCTAGGCTGGTGGCTAGAGGATTCACTCAAACCTATGGAGAGGACTACCTTGACACATTTGCACCTGTGGCAAAACTTCATACGGTAAGAGTTATTTTATCCTTAGCTACTAACTTGAAATGGGATCTTTGGCAGATGGACGTCAAGAATGCATTCTTGCAAGGGGAACTAGAGGATGAAGTCTACATGACTCCACCACCAGGCTTGGAGGACTCAATTGCACCAGGAAAGGTGTTGAGACTCAAGAAAGCAATCTATGGACTGAAGCAATCTCCTCGAGCATGGTACCACAAGTTGAGTACAACACTCAAGAGTAAAGGCTTCAAGAAGTCCGAGGCAGATCATACACTTTTCACCTTGCAAAGCCAAGAAGGTATTGTAGTCATTCTCATTTATGTGGATGATATTATCATCTCTGGGAATGACAAGGTAGGTATTAAAGATACAAAAGCATATTTAAAATCTGTATTTGATATTAAAGATCTTGGAGAGTTGAAATATTTTCTAGGGATTGAAATCTATAGGTCCAATGAAGGACTCTTCTTATCCCAAAGGAAGTACACTCTTGATCTATTGGCTGGGGCAGGAAAGCTAGGAGCCAAACCAGCAAAGACTCCCTTAGAAGAAGGATACAAAGTCATACGAGAGGGTGAGCTTGAAGATAAACCTTTTGAAGATATCAAGCAATATCGGAGAATGGTTGGTAAGTTGATTTATCTTACCATAACTCGTCATGATTTGTGTTTTGCTGTGAACCAGGTGAGCCAACATATGCAAGCTCCAAAAGTGCATCATTGGAACATGGTGGATCGGATCCTCAAATATCTCAAAGGAGCTCCAGGTCAAGGCATTTGGATGGGTTACAACAAAAGCACAGAAATTGTGGGTTATTGTGATGCTGACTGGGCTGGAGACAAAACGGATAGAAGATCCACCACTGGGTATTGCACATTCATTGGAGGTAACCTGGTCACTTGGAAGAGCAAGAAACAAAAGGTTGTGTCATGTTTAAGTGCTGAAGCTGAGTATAGAGCAATGAGGAAGCTCACAAATGAGCTAACATGGCTGAAAGCTCTTCTCAAGGATTTGGGCATTGAATCGGCAGATCCAATCACAATGCATTGTGACAACCAAGCTGCTATTCACATTGCGTCCAACTCAGTGTTCCATGAGAGGACAAAGCATATTGAAGTGGATTGTCACAAGGTGCAAGAGATGGTGGAGAAAAGGGTCATTCTTCCATGCTTTACAAGGAGTTCAGAACAATTGGCAGACATTTTTACCAAGGCAGCGAGTTTAAAAGTGTGTGAGTTCATCCATTCAAAGCTTGGACTCATAGATATGTCTCGGCCGTGATTTCCTTAGCCATGGAGTCCACACTCTTTTTCCCTTAGTATGGTTTTGTCCCATGAGGTTTTCCATACTAAGGTTTTTAATGAGGTGGGTCATCATGGTTCCAACCTTAACCTTTGGTTTCTCTACGGTTAAGCTTGAGGGGGAGTGTTGAATAATTAGAGAATACATTAGCTTAAGACCCAAAGAAGAGAAGAGGCTTTATTCAACATATGCAAGCCCATTAAGAAGTCTTCTAGAAGGGTGAAGACTTTGGGTGCACAAGTGGGTGTCTCGGGAAGTGTGAAAAAGAAGGAGATGTGTTTGAATTTCAAATAAGAGATTGGAGGGAAATTGAATGTTGTGAAACCCTTCTTCACCTCCTAATTTCGTGGCTCTCCTCTATATATACATGTTGTACACCCTTTGTAACACTCACTCAATTCTAATGGAAACTTCTCTTTATCTCTCATTCTATTGTTTCTCTTTCAAGCACTCTCAAACTCTCTAATCTTCTATTCCGCAAATTCAACAGTGAGAATTCCAAGGAGCTGTGGGAGACGCTCAAGGGAGTTTATGGAGACATCTCAAACATTTCAAGGATCTTTGAGGTGAAGAAGGCATTGAATGACCTTCAGCAGAATGGGAAGGTGTTCAATGACTTGTTTGGGGAGTTTAGAGGGTTGTGGGCAGAGCTGGGAATGCTTAGACCTAGAACAAACGACCCAAAGGAATTGGCCAGGGAAGCTATAAAATGGCGCATGTGGCGCAAAGAAGTTTTGGGCATGGAGAAAGGAGAGCTGTTGAGTGTAGCCATTATAGAATGAGAGGGCACACTAAGGAGAAGTGCTGGACACTTTACCCACACTTGAAACCAGCCCGGCTAAGAGGAATTGGTCAGGGAAGCAGTCAAGGTGCTAGGAACTTTGCGGGTGTAACTAGCATGGAAGGAGACCAATTGGTGAGGAAGAGCGATTTGGAGGGCCTCATCAAGAGTATCTCAAAGTTAGAAGAATCTGGTAAGGGTTTCTTTACCTCTAAGGCTAAGAGAAACAAGATAATAGATTCGGGAGCAAGTCATAATATGATTTGTGATGCTAAGTTGCTGGAGAATGTAGAACCGCATAAGGGTAGTGTTAGGATAGCAAACGGAAAAGAAGTTCCAATAGAGGGTGTTGGGGAGTTAGAAGTGTTTGGGAAGAGAACTAATGCCTTATATATCCCAGAGTTTACTTCGAATTTGCTATCAGTTCATAAGGCAACTAAGGACTTGAATTGTAAAGTTGTTTTTGGAGTTAACAGTGTTGAGTTTCAGGATAATGAAACCAAAGATGCGATCGGATCAGGGGGTGTGAAAGATGGTATGTACATATTGAATAAAAAGGATAAAGAGTTGAAAGCGCTTGCGGTCAGTTCGGTTGGATCAAGCCCTTTATGGCATTCTCGCCTTGGTCACCCAAGTCACAAGGTGCTCAGCATGGTCTTGCCCAACCATTCATTACCCAAGAAGGCGTGTCAAACATGTATTTTGGGGAAGCATTGTAGGAAAGTGTTTCCAGAGTCTACTACTATGTATAAGAAGTCTTTTGAGTTAATACTGTTGAAGAAAACGAAAAGATAGTGTGTGTGGGAAGGCTAGACAAAGGCAAAAGAGAAGAGGAAACTAGTTGTTGGAAAGGAATTGGAGGCAACGGATTTCGGTTGAAACAAGACCAGGTCTGAAAGTCAAAGACTTGAGATGAACCATGCCAAGAACCAGTGGACAGTTGCCAGCCCCTAACACTCAGCCTAAAGGAGCAAACTTGGAAGTCCCTCCCAAGCATGTTTTGCCATTTTAGGCTAAGTAGAGATTAGTAATTTACCTTGTGGATATTTCATTGCATGGACTCAAATGCAGATAGAGATCAAGTTCTAAGAAGCATTTGGGAAAACATAGATGGCCGGGAGAGTGATGATAATGAGCAGAGGGGTGAAGAAGAAGTAGAAGAAAGTGAGCAGCTTTCGATAGTTCCGGATACTTTACCATTAGACTCAGAACTAGTAGAAGAAGAGGAGAGTATAAGAGGTGAGGGGGAGATAGAATCTGAAGAAGTGGAAGAAGTGCAAGCTCCTCAGTTAAGAAGAAGCCAAAGGATAAGACATGGACCTGAAAATTGGAAAAATACTAGAGTGTATTACAATGGGATGACTATGGCTCATCAAGATTACATGGGAACTGAGGTTGTGCTTGGGACAAGAGAGGGATGTACTGGGCGTACGGCAGGCTTAGATCCTGATCCTATAGGCGACAGCGTCTCCTTCTTGTCCCCTAAGCATAACACAGCACAAGAAGAGAAGATAGCCATAAGATATCCTATTGAAGAATACTACTTGGTTTCTAATACTCCAGCTGCTCATCAGGCATTTCTGAGCACTATTGATAGAAAAATACCTAATTCTTATGAGGAAGCAAGCATGGACAAGTTATGGGTTGATGCCATGGGGGAAGAGATTGCATCTATGTTGAGAAATAATACTTGGGACTTGACAAAACTGCCAAGCGGGAAGAAACTTGTGGGATATAGATGGGTGTATACTATCAAATACAAGAGCAACGGTGAAATTGAGAGGTATAAAGCTAGACTGGTGGCAAAAGGATATACACAAGTATATGGAGAAGATTATACTGAAACTTTTGCTCCAGTAGCAAAGTTGCACTCGGTAAGGGTTCTACTATCTATTGCCATTAATTTGTCATGGAATTTGTGGCAAATGGATGTGAGAAGCGCTTTTTTACAAGGGGATTTAGAAGAACAAGTGTTTATGGAACTTCCACAGGGTTATGGAGCAAGTTCAGATCAAGTGTGTAGATTAAAGAAGGCTATATACGGCTTGAAACTGTTGAGAATATGGATGTGAAGGTGTGTGAACATGAATTAAAGTACCAATGAGTAGTTAAGATTAACTAAAACGAGACCAAACAAGAAGTAGAGAAGGAACTAGACTGGTTAGAAACAGACCAGTTTTTTTCTCTCTCAGCACAAGTGGAGCAAGTTGCAAAGAGGAGTAGGTAGGAGCAGTTGGGAAAAGCATGGCTCGCCTATACTTGTGTAGAGGTGTTGGTGAGATATTTTTCTCTCTATAATTCATGTAAATCGTCCATATATGTTGATTGTATTGTAAGAAGAAACATACACACGAAATTATAAAGTTCTTCTCTAAAAAACTTCTATTCATCATCTTCATCACTCCTATCTTCTAATCTTCCTCCCTTAAAATCACCTTCATATCCTCTAAAATCTACATGGTATCAGAGCACTTAAGGTCCTAAACAAGATCTTAAACTCGTTCGTATCTCTCAAACATTTCAAATCACTCTGTTTTTTTTCTGTTTCGTGTGTACTATTCACCAAAAATTTCAAGTCATGGAAAGCTCCAAGAATATGGTTCTACCGGTTATTCTCAAGGAGAATAACTATATTTTGTGGTCAAGGACCACAAAGACAGTCCTAAGAGGAAGAGGGCTGTGGGAGTATGTTGATAGCTTGGTGGGAAATGCTGAAGAAGGAAGGGCTGAAGATTATTAATCAAGCTTATCATCAAGGGAGCTTAGGGAAGATGGTTGGATTTGGGTGTCCGTACAAGTCCGTACGGATCCGTACAAGTCCGTACAAGTTCGTACGGATCCGTACAAGGCCGTACAAGACCGTACAACCTTAGCTAGCCTCCGGAACATTTGAGGACGCCTTTGAGAGTCTTCTAGAAGCTTGGAAACGTTTGGATCATGCACCAAGCCACTTGAGTGTCCAGGTGCATTGGCACCTTGTCCTTGGTCTTCCTTCTTATCCATTTGGTCAAGGAAGGGGCTGGAAACAGGCTGGCATGGTTAAGGATGCCCAAAGACTACACTCCTATTGGCTGGTTCAAATTAAAGTTAAACCTAGGTTCCCTTGTAATTCTCCTATAAATATGCTATGTATTTCACAAAGATCAATAAGAAATTCTTCTCTAATATTCTACTATGGTGTTTCTTCTAGTTTATCTCAAAATCTCTCATTTATAATCTCTAAAATCTAACATGGTATCAGAGCATTGATCTTGCTCCTATCTATTCCGCTTTATTCTTGGTTATTCTCCATCATTCTCCATCATTTCTCCATCATTTCTCCATCATTTCTCCATCAGTTCTTGTCATTTCTACTCATTCTCCATGTTTTTCTTCTTTATTTTCTCCCTTCTCACGCTGCTAGCTTCATTTCTCTCTGAGAGAAATTCCTCAAATCCATTGGTGCTGAGTTGAGAAAGTTGCTAACTTTGTGATTTCACTTCATTTTTTTTCCTTTCACGTTGCTAGCCTCATTTCTCTCTGAGAGAAATTCCTCAAATCCATTGGTGCTGAGTTGAGAAAGTTGCTAGCTTTGTGATTAAACACCAAGAAAATCATGGAAAATCTAAAAACCATGATCATTCCGGTTACCCTCAAAGGGAATAATTACTTGCTGTGGGCAAGAACAACTAAGATTGCTTTGTGTGGAAGAGGTTTCTGGAGACACATTGAGATCACACAAAACCCTAAAGAAGACACACAAGATGAAGAAAATGAGACCAAGACCGAGGAGGAAATCAAATGGTTTCAAGAGGACCAAACGGTGTTGGGTCTCCTTCAAAACTCACTAGACACATCAATCCTAGAGGCATACTCCTATTGTGACACGGCAAAGGAGCTTTGGGATACATTAAAGAATGTTTACGGGAACGTCTCCAACTTGACCCGGGTCTTTGAAGTGAAAAGGGCAATCAACAATCTCAACCAAGAGGATCTAGAATTTACTCAACACTTTGGGAAATTTAGATCTCTTTGGGCTGAATTAGAGATGTTACGTCCAAGCACTAAGGATTTTTCAATCATTGAAGAAAGAAGAGAACAAGATAAGGTCTTCGGTTTGCTTCTCACACTCAATCCGGCGTTTAATGACCTCATAAAGCATATCTTAAGATCGGAGAAGCTCCCTAGACTTGATGAAGTTTGTGCACAAATTCAAAAGGAACAAGGGTCCTTTGGTCTCTTTAGTGGTAAACAAGAACTCCCAATGGCCAATAAGGGCAATTACCAACCAAATCAAGGATATAAAGGCAAGAATAGGAAAACATGCGATCATTGCAAGAAGGATGGTCATACAAAGGAGGATTGCTGGATCCTTCATCCACATCTCAAGCCCAAAGATTGGCATCCAAGGGAATTCAAGCCAAGAAAGTTCCAAGCTCATCAAGCACAAGAAACTCCAAGCTCATCAAACTCAACAAAACAACCTCAAACTGAAAGCTTGAAGCAAGGAGATGAGATGGCCATGGTAGCATATTCAAATGACGTGGTGCGCAAGTCAGACTTAGAAGCACTCATTTGATCCATCGCCGCACTAAAGGAGTCCGGTATCACATACTTTGCCACTAAACCTAATAAGACTAGTACTTCTCTTGTTATTGATTCTGGAGCTTCTCATCACATGATTAGTAATCCAAATTTGATTAGTAACATTAAAACTGCTAGTGGAAATGTAGTGATTGCTAATGGTGATAGGATACCGGTTAAAGGAATAGGAAGTTTAAAACTATCTGACAAAGAATCTCAAACTTTCTACATGCCATCTTTCACTTCGAATCTTGTATCGGTTAAGAGAGCTACTACTGATCTTGATGCTTATGCTATCTTTGGGCCTAATAGTTTCCATTTTCAGGATATTAAGACCGGAAGGGTTCTTGGAGAAGGAAACACAAAAGGAGACTTATACATCTTAGAAGATTCTTCAAGCAATCCTACTCTATCAAGTTTTAATTCATGCTTAGCTAGTAGTTCTAATGCAATATGGCACGCTAGATTGGGAGATCCTCACTCGCGTGCCTTGGAAATAATATTGCCTAATATTTCGTTTAATAACTCGGTTTGTGAGTCTTGCATTTTAGGAAAACATTGTAAAAGTGTATTTCCTAAGTCCTCTACCATATATGAAAAATGTTTTGATTTGGTCCACTCGGATGTATGGACTTCCCCATGTTTATCAAGAGATAATAATAAGTACTTTGTGACATTCATGGATGAAAAGTCGAAATACACTTGGATCACCTTAATGCCATCTAAAGATAGAGTATTTGACACTTTCATTAATTTTCAGAACTACATTACTAATCAATTCAAAACAAATGTTAAGGTACTTCGAACGGATAATGGAGGGGAATATACAAGCCACAAATTCAAAGAACACCTAGCTAAGCATGGAATAATCCACCAAACGAGCTGCCCATACACACCTCAACAAAATGGTGTAGCTGAAAGAAAGAATAGACATCTCATGGAAGTAGCTAGAGCTATGATGTTCCATTCCAACTTGCCAAGAAACTTCTGGGGAGATGCAGTCATGACGGCTTGCTATCTTATCAACCGAATTCCAACAAGAGTCCTAAAGGACGTCTCTCCCTTTGAAGTTTTAAATCACAATAAACCCTATATCAATCACTTACGAGTTCTTGGGTGTTTGTGTTTTGTATTTGTCCCAGGTACTCAGAGGGACAAACTAGAAGCCAAAAGCACAAGATGTGTATTCATAGGCTATTCTACCACTCAAAAGGGATATAAGTGCTATGACCCCATCCGGAAGTGTACCCTGGTTTCAAGAGACGTGAAGTTCATAGAAAACCATGGATACTTTGACAAGAAACAAAATTGGGATAGTGTTAAAGACCTAGCCCGTTCTCCTTCAGATAGAACCGCCAGCTTAGAGTTCTTACTCAATCATTTGGGAAATCCGGCTCCAAGAGACTCTCATCAAGAGCAACCAGATCATCAGCCACAAGAAGGACCAAATTCTGAAAATAACAATGTAGAAGAAGCAAACAACTTGGATAATGGTAATCAAGACCAAGCTCATCATGAAGAAGAATCCACTGGAGGAATGGAGCCAACGGTTAGTCAAGACCATGAGAGTGAAGAAATTAGTGCTCCTCAGCTTAGAAGAAGTACAAGGCTGAAGTATGGACCAGATCATTGGAAACAAACAAGGGTCTATTACAACAGCCAAGCCGTGGCTCATCCTCTCCAAGCGGTTTGTTCTCTTGCCCTCTTGCCATCAGAACACAAACCATTCCTTGGAAAGATTGATCAACACCAAATTCCGAGCTCCTATGAAGAAGCAAAAGAACACAAAGAATGGTTAGCTGCTGTGGATGCTAAGATAGGGGCAATGGATAAGAATCATACTTGGGATGAAACTGAGCTTCCAAAGGGAAAGAAGGCAGTAAGTTCCAAGTGGGTATTTACAATCAAATATCAATCTAATGGGGAGATTGAGCGGTACAAAGCCAGATTGGTAGCCAGAGGTTTCACCCAGACATATGGAGCTGATTATACCGATACTTTTGCGCCAGTGGCAAAGCTTCACACAGTTAGGGTCATCTTGTCCTTAGACATAAATCTATCATGGGATCTATGGCAAATGGACGTGAAGAACGCCTTTCTTCAAGGAGAATTGGAAGAAGAAGTGTACATGACTCCACCACCCGGATTAGAACACTCAATCAGCCCCGGAAAAGTGCTAAGGTTAAGAAAGGCAATTTATGGTCTAAAGCAATCACCAAGGGCCTGGTATCATAAACTGAGCTTCACTCTTGTTGCTCGAGGATTTAGCCGGTCAGAAGCCGACAATACCTTGTTCACTCACCAGAGCTCCCGTGGGCTTATTGTGGTATTGGTTTATGTGGATGACTTGATCATCTCAGGTAGTGATCAAGTTGGGATTCAAGAAACCAAATCCTTCCTTAAGTCTGTTTTTGATATCAAGGACTTGGGAGAGCTTAAGTATTTCCTAGGGATAGAGATATGCCAATCCTCGGAAGGCCTATTTCTATCACAAAGGAAATATTCTCTTGATTTATTGCAGGAGACAAGAAAGCTAGGATCCAAACCAGCTAAGACCCCACTTGAAGATGGCTACAAGGTCAAGAGAAAGGGGGAGAAAGAAGATGATCCACTTGACAAGCCATTTGAAGACCCAGCACAATATCGGCGCCTAGTTGGTAAGCTCATCTATTTGACTATTACACGGCCTGACTTATGTTTTGCTGTGAATCAGGTTAGCCAACATATGAAGGAACCAACCATGCATCATTGGAACATGGTGGAAAGAATATTGAGATACATCAAAGGTTCACCGGGCCAAGGAATTTGGATGGGGAAGAATGGCAACACTGAGATAGTTGGATATTGCGATGCGGACTATGCGGGAGACACTATGGATAGGAAGTCTACAACTGGCTATTGTACTTTCATTGGAGGCAATCTAGTAACTTGGAAGTCTAAGAAGCAGAAGGTTGTGTCATGCTCAAGTGCGGAGTTAGAATATAGAGCAATGAGGAAGCTAACAAATGAATTAGTTTGGTTGAAGGCTCTTCTCAAGGATCTTGGCATAGAAACTTCAAGTCCCATCACAATGCATTGTGACAATCAGGCAGCCATTCATATAGCAACCAATCCAGTATTTCACGAGAGGACCAAGCACATTGAGATTGACTACCACAAAGTTAGAGAGAAGATCATAGAAGGAGTGATACTTCCATGTTACACCAAGAGTGAAGACCAGTTGGCTGACATCTTCACCAAGGCTGCTAGCCTCAAAGTTTGCAACCACATCCATAGCAAACTTGGGTTAGTAGACCTTACTCATCCTTGATAATACTTGCCTGTTCTGAGAAGACCACACTCTTTTTCCCTTACCAAGGTTTTGTCCCACTGGGTTTTCCTTGGTAAGGTTTTTAATGAGGTGGTAGTCCCGGTTCCCAAGCTTAGCCTTCATTCCAACACTCCGGCTAAGTTTGAGGGGGAGTATTAATCAAGCTTATCATCAAGGGAGCTTAGGGAAGATGGTTGGATTTGGGTGTCCATACAAGTCCGTACGGATCCGTACAAGTCCGTACAAGTCCGTACGGATCCGTACAAGGCCGTACAAGACCGTACAACCTTAGCGAGCCTCCGGAACATTTGAGGACGCCTTTGAGAGTCTTCTAGAAGCTTGGAAACGTTTGGATCATGCACCAAGCCACTTGAGTGTCCAGGTGCATTGGCACCTTGTCCTTGGTCTTCCTTCTTATCCATTTGGTCAAGGAAGGGGCTGGAAACAGGCTGGCATGGTCAAGGACGCCCAAAGACTACACTCCTATTGGCTGGTTCAAATTAAAGTTAAACCTAGGTTCCCTTGTAATTCTCCTATAAATATGCTATGTATTTCACAAAGATCAATAAGAAATTCTTCTCTAATATTCTACTATGGTGTTTCTTCTAGTTTATCTCAAAATCTCTCATTTATAATCTCTAAAATCTAACAGATGGCAGTATGATGGAGAGGAAGCGGGAGCAAGAAGATGCTCAAGTCTTGGCTGCACTTCAAAGCTCCCTTGAGCCATCTATTCTAGCGGCCTATTCATACTGTGAGAACTCCAAGGAGCTGTGGGAGACGCTCAAGGGATTTTATGGAAACATCTCAAACATTTCAAGGATCTTTGAGGTGAAGAAGGCATTGAATGACCTTCAGCAGAATGGGAAGGCGTTCAAGGACTTGTTTGGGGAAGCATTGTAGGAAAGTGTTTCCAGAATCTACTACTATGTATAAGAAGTCTTTTGAGTTAATACACTCTGATGTATGGTCTGCTCCGTGTACTTCAAGAGATCAATATAAGTACTTTGTTTCCTTCATCAATCAAAAATCAAAGTATACATGGGTAACATTGATGCACTCTAAGGATCAAGTGCTTGAATCATTTCAGAACTTCTATAACTATGTGCTCAATCAGTATGATACCAAGATTAAGATACTAAGAAGTGATAATGGCGGAGAATACATGAGCATACGATTTAGGGAGTTTGTGAATGATAAAAGGATAGTACATCAGACAACTTGTGCCTATACACCTCAACAAAATGGGATAGCAGAGAGGAAGAATAGACATTTGTTAGAAGTGGCTAGGAGCATGATGTTTGATAGGGGAGTTCCTAAGAATCTGTGGGGAGATGCAGTGATGGCGGCAGCTTACTTAATCAACCGTATACCCACTGAAAGCTTGAGTTACAGGTCTCCATTTGAAGTTTTGAATGGTGTGAAGCCAAGTATCAGTCACTTGAGAGTCTTTGGGTGTAGATGTTATGTCCTTGTTCCAGAAGCACAAAGAAATAAGTTAGAGCCAAAGAGTATTAAGTGTGTGTTTGTGGGATACTCAAGCACTCAAAAGAGATACAAATGTCATAACCCGGAGACTATTAGAATGTATGTGTCAAGAGAGGTGCAATTTGAGGAAGAGTATGGTTACTGTTGAATTTGCGGAATAGAAGATTAAAGAGTTTGAGAGTGCTTGAAAGAGAAACAATAGAATGAGAGATAAAGAGAAGTTTCCATTAGAATTGATTAAGTGTTACAAAGGGTGTACAATATGTATATATAGAGGAGAGCCACGAAATTAGGAGGTGAAGAAGGGTTTCACAACATTCAAATTTCCCTCCAATCTCTTATTTGAAATTCAAACACATCTCTTTCCTTTTCACACTTCCCGAGACACCCACTTGTGCACCCAAAGTCTTCACCCTTCTAGAAGACTTCTTAATGGACTTGCATATGTTGAATAAGGCCTCTTCTCTTCATTGTGTTGTGGAGTATCCAATGAACATGCTCTTCACACTTTTAGCTTCCAACTTGTTTCTTTGTTCTCCTGGGAATAATACAAAACAAACACACCCAAATACACGTAAGTGGTTAATGGCGGGTTTAGAGTTCTGGCCCTCCAAAGTGTTGAATTTGCAGAATAGAAGATTAGAGAGTTATGAGAGTGCTTGAAAGAGAAACGATAGAATGAGAGATAAAGAGAAGTTTCCATTAGAATTGATTAAGTGTTACAAAGGGTGTACAACATGTATATATAGAGGAGAGCCACGAAATTAAGAGGTGAAGAAGGGTTTCACAACATTCAAATTTCCTTCCAATCTCTTATTTGAAATTTGAAATTCAAATTTCCTTCCCGAGACACCCTCTTGTGCACCCAAAGTCTTCACCCTTCTAGAAGACTTCTTAATGGGCTTGCATATGTTGAATAAAGCCTCTTCTCTTCTTTGGGTCTTAAGCTAATGTATTCTCTCATTATTCAACACTCCCCCTCAAGCTTAACCGTAGAGAAAAAAAAGGTTAAGCTTGGAACCATGATGACCCACCTCATTAAAAACCTTAGTATGGAAAACCTCATGGGACAAAACCATACTAAGGGAAAAAGAGTGTGGACTCCATGGCTAAGGAAATCATGGCCGAGACATATCTATGAGTCCAAGCTTTGAATGGATGAACTCACACACTTTTAAACTCGCTGCCTTAGTAAAAATGTCTGCCAATTGTTCTGAACTTCTTGTAAAGCATGGAAGAATGACCCTTTTCTCCACCATCTCTTGCACCTTGTGACAATCCACTTCAATATGTTTTGTCCTCTCATGGAACACTGAGTTGGATGCAATGTGAATAGCAGCTTGGTTGTCACAATGCATTGTGATTGGATCTGGCGATTCAATGCCCAAATCCTTGAGAAGAGCTTTCAGCCATGTTAGCTCGTTTGTGAGCTTCCTCATTGCTCTATACTCAGCTTCAGCACTTGAACATGACACAACCTTTTGTTTCTTGCTCTTCCAAGTGACCAGGTTACCTCCAATGAATGTGCAATACCCAGTGGTGGATCTTCTATCCGTTTTGTCTCCAGCCTAGTCAGCATCACAATAACCCACAATTTTTGTGCTTTTGTTACAACCCATCCAAATGCCTTGACCCGGAGCTCCTTTGAGATATTTGAGAACCCGATCCACCATGCTCCAATGGTGCACTTTTGGAGCTTGCATATGTTGACTCACCTGGTTCACAGCAAAACACAAATCAGGACGAGTTATGGTAAGATAAATCAACTTACCAACCATTCTCTGATATTGCTTGACATCTTCAAAAGGTTTATCTTCAAGCTCCCTCTCTCGTATGACTTTGTATCCTTCTTCTAAGGGAGTCTTTGCTGGTTTGGCTCCTAGCTTTCCTGCCTCAGCCAATAGATCAAGAGTGTACTTCCTTTGGGATAAGAAAAGTCCTTCATTGGACCTATAGACTTCAATCCCTAGAAAATATTTCAACTCTCCAAGATCTTTAATATCAAATACAGATTTTAAATATGCTTTTGTATCTTTAATACCTACCTTGTCATTCCCCGAGATGATAATGTCATCCACATAAATGAGAATGACTACAATACCTTCTTGGCTTTGCAAGGTGAAAAGTGTATGATCTGCCTCGGACTTCTTGAAGCCTTTACTCTTGAGTGTTGTACTCAACTTGTGGTACCTTGCTCGAGGAGATTGCTTCAGTCCATAGATTGCTTTCTTGAGTCTCAACACCTTTCCTGGTGCAATTGAGTCTTCCAAGCCTGGTGGTGGAGTCATGTAGACTTCATCCTCTAGTTCCCCTTGCAAGAATGCATTCTTGACGTCCATCTGCCAAAGATCCCATTCCAAGTTAGTAGCTAAGGATAAAATGACTCTTACCGTATGAAGTTTGCCACAGGTGCAAATGTGTCAAGGTAGTCCTCTCCATAGGTTTGAGTGAATCCTCTAGCCACCAGCCTAGCCTTGTAACGCTCTATTTCTCCATCACTTCTATACTTGATAGTGAAGATCCATCTAGAGCTTACGGCCTTCTTCCCTTTTGGCAGTTCAGCTTCATCCCAAGTGTGGTTGATTTCCATAGCTTTCTTTTCTTCACCAACAGCATCTCTCCATACTTTAAGCTCCTTGGCTTCTTCATAGGTTGTTGGAATCTCAGCTTCATCCAACTTGCCCATGTAGGCTTGATGTTCCAATGGGAAATGAGCTAGAGTGCAAACAGCTTGAATGGGATGAGTAACTGCCTTGTTGTTGTAGTACACTCGGGTTTGCTTCCAATGTTCTGGTCCAAACCTTTGTCTTGTACTTCTCCTTAAACCCCTTTCTTGAGCTTGAACTTGAGGTTCTGGCCCTTCAAAGTCAGAATCTGAGGTTTGAGCTTCTTCTTGACTTTCCGGACTCTCTTCACTTTGATCATGAACCGCTTCATTGCGAACTTCTGATTCATTTTGATCATGAATTGTTGAGTCTTGTTGAGCCACTACTAGATCCTCTTGTTTATTGCCTCCCTCAGGATCAAAGGGTATAGTTTCTTCATTTGATTGAGATGTGCTTGTACTAGCTTCTGGCTGATGTAATCCAAGGTTCTCCAAGATTTTTCTCAAATTGCTAGCTCGGTCTGATGATGAGGATGATAGATTCTCCAATTCTTTCCAGTTCTTCTCATCATAGAACCCTTTTGTTTCAACAAACTTCACATCCCTTGAGACTAGAATCTTCCTTGTTTCCGGAACAAAGCATTTGTAACCTTTTTGTGTTATGGAGTATCCAATGAACATGCTCTTCACACTTTTAGCTTCCAACTTGTTTCTTTGTTCTCCTGGGATTAATACAAAACAAACACACCCAAACACACGTAAGTGGTTAATGGCGGGTTTAGAGTTGTTTAATACCTCAAATGGAGAGTGGTCATCCAAGATTTTTTTTGGCATCCGGTTGATCAAATAGCATGCTGAAACCACAGTATCTCCCCAAAATCTCTTGGGAACACTTGTGTGGAACATCATAGACCGGGCCACTTCCATTAAATGCATATTCTTTCTTTCAGCAACTCCATTTTGCTGAGGAGTGTATGGGCAGCTGGTTTGATGGACTATCCCATGATGTGCTTATTAATCAAGCATATCATCAAGGGAGCTTAGGGAAGATGGTTGGATTTGGGTGTCCGTACAAGTCCGTACAGATCCGTACAAGTCCGTACGGATCCGTACAAGGCCGTACAAGACCGTACAAGACCGTACGACCTAAGGGAGCCTCCAGAAAGTTTGAGGAAGTCTTGGAGAGTCTTGGAGAGTCTTCTAGAGTCTTCTAGAAGCTGGGAATTGTTCGGATCATGCACCAAGTCACTAGAGCGTCCAGGTGCATTGGGGCTTGTCCTTGGTCTTCCTTCTTATCCATTTGGTCAAGGAAGGGGCTGGAACCAGGCTGGAACAGGCTGGAACAGGCTGGCATGGTCAAGGGCGCTCCCAAGACTACTCTCCTATTGGCTGGTTCAAATTAAAGTTAAACCTAGGTTCCCTTGTAATTCTCCTATAAATATGCTATGTAATTCACAAAGATCAATAAGAAATTCTTCTCTAATGTTCTACTATGGTTTTCCTTCTAATTTATCTCAAAATCTCTCATTTATAATCTCTAAAATCTAACATGGTATCAGAGCATTGATCTTGCTCCTATCTATTCCGCTTTATTCTTAATTATTCTCCATTATTCTCCATCATTTCTCCATCATTCTCCATCATTTCTCCATCATTTCTCCATCAGTTCTCCATCATTTCTCCATCAGTTCTCCATCAGTTCTTGTCATTTCTAGTCATTCTCCAAGCTTTTATTCTTTATTTTCTCCTTTCTCAAGCTGCTAGCTTCATTTCTCTCTGAGAGAAATTCCTCAAATCCATTGGTGCTGAGTTGAGAAAGTTGCTAGCTTTGTGATTTTCACTTCTTTTTCTTCTTTTCACGTTGCTAGCTTCATTTCTCTCTGAGAGAAATTCCTCAAATCCATTGGTGCTGAGTTGAGAAAGTTGCTAGCTTTGTGATTAAACACCAAGAAGATCATGGAAAATCTAAAAACCATGATCATTCCGGTTACACTCAAAGGGATCAATTACTTGCTGTGGGCAAGAACAACAAAGACTGCTTTGTGTGGAAGAGGTTTGTGGAGACACATTGAGATCACACAAAACCCAAAAGAAGACACACAAGATGAAGAAAATGAGACCAAGACCGAGGAGGAAATCAAATGGTTTCAAGAGGACCAAACGGTGTTGGGTCTCCTTCAAAACTCACTAGACACATCAATCCTAGAGGCATACTCCTATTGTGACACGGAAAAGGAGCTTTGGGATACATTAAAGAATGTTTACGGGAACGTCTCCAACTTGACCCGGGTCTTTGAAGTGAAAAGGGCAATCAACAATCTCAACCAAGAGGATCTAGAATTTACTCAACACTTTGGGAAATTTAGATCTCTTTGGGCTGAATTAGAGATGTTACGTCCAAGCACTAAGGATTTTTCAATCATTGAAGAAAATGGTGTAGCTGAAAGAAAGAATAGGCATCTCATGGAAGTAGCTAGAGCCATGATGTTCCATTCCAACCTGCCAAGAAACTTCTGGGGAGATGCAGTCATGACGGCCTGCTATCTGATCAACCGAATTCCAACAAGAGTCCTAAAGGACGTCTCTCCCTTTGAAGTTTTAAATCACAATAAACCCTTTATCAATCACTTACGGGTTCTTGGATGTTTGTGTTTTGTATTTGTCCCAGGTACTCAGAGGGACAAACTAGAAGCCAAAAGCACAAGATGTGTATTCATAGGCTATTCTACTACTCAAAAGGGGTATAAGTGTTATGACCCCATCCGGAAGTGTACCCTGGTTTCAAGAGACGTGAAGTTCATAGAAAACCAAGGATACTTTGACAAGAAGCAGAATTGGGATAATGTTAAAGACCTAGCCCGCTCTCCTTCAGATAGAGCTGGCAGCTTAGAGTTCATACTCAATCATTTGGGAAATCCTGCTCCAAGGGACTCTCATCAAGAGCAACCGGAGCAGGAACCGCAAGGAGGACCAAATTCCGAAAATAACAATGAAGAGGAAGCAAACAACTTAGATAATGGTAATCAAGAACAAGCTCATCATGAAGAAGAAGTCACTAGAGGAATGGAGCCAATGGTTAGTCAAGACCATGAGAGTGAAGAAATTAGTGCTCCTCAGCTTAGAAGAAGCACAAGGCTGAAGTATGGACCAGATCATTGGAAACAAACAAGGGTCTATTACAATAGCTAAGCCGTGGCTCATCCTCTCCAAGCGGTCTGTTCTCTTGCCCTCTTGCCATCAGAACACCAAGCATTCCTTGGGAAGATTGATCAACACCAAATTCCAAGCTCCTATGAAGAAGCAAAAGAACACAAAGAATGGTTAGCTGCGGTGGATGCTGAGATAGGAGCAATGGATAAGAATCATACTTGGGATGAAACGGAGCTTCCAAAGGGAAAGAAGACAGTAAGTTCCAAGTGGGTATTTACAATAAAATATCAATCTAATGGGGAGATTGAGCGGTACAAAGCCAGATTGGTAGCCAGAGGTTTCACCCAGACATATGGAGCTGATTATACTGATACCTTTGCGCCCGTGGCAAAGCTTCACACAGTTAGGGTTATCTTGTCCTTAGCCACAAATCTATCATGGGATCTATGGCAAATGGACGTGAAGAACGCCTTTCTTCAAGGAGAATTGGAAGAAGAAGTGTACATGACTCCACCACCCGGATTAGAGCACACAATCAGCCCCGGAAAAGTCTTCAGGTTAAGAAAGGCAATTTATGGATTAAAGCAATCACCGAGGGCCTGGTATCATAAACTGAGCTTCACTCTTGTTGCTCGAGGATTTAGCCGGTCAGAAGCTGACCATACCTTGTTCACTCACCAGAACTCCCGTGGGCTTATTGTGGTATTGGTTTATGTGGATGACTTGATCATCTTAGGTAGTGATCAAGTTGGGGTTCAAGAAACCAAATCCTTCCTTAAGTCTGTTTTTGATATCAAGGACTTGGGAGAACTCAAGTATTTCCTAGGGATAGAGATATGCCGATCCACGGAAGGCCTATTTCTATCACAAAGGAAATATTCTCTTGATTTATTGTAGGAGACAGGAAAGCTAGGATCCAAACCAGCTAAGACTCCACTTGAAGATGGGTACAAGGTCAAGAGAAAGGGGGAGAAAGAAGATGATCCGCTTGACAAGCCATTTGAAGACCCAGCACAATATCGGCGCCTAGTTGGTAAGCTCATCTACTTGACTATTACACGGCCTGACTTATGTTTTGCTGTGAATCAGGTTAGCCAACATATGAAAGAACCAACCGTGCATCATTGGAACATGGTGGAAAGAATTTTGAGATACATCAAAGGATCACCAGGCCAAGGAATCTGGATGGGGAAGAATGGCAACACTGAGATAGTTGGATATTGCGATGCAGACTATGCTGGAGACACTATGGATAGAAAGTCCACAACTGGCTACTGTACTTTCATTGGAGGCAATCTAGTGACTTGAAAGTCTAAGAAGCAGAAGGTTGTGTCATGCTCGAGTGCAGATTCAGAATATAGAGCAATGAGGAAGCTGACAAATGAATTAGTTTGGTTGAAAGCACTTCTCAAAGATCTCGGCATAGAAACTTCAAGTCCTATCACGATGCATTGTGACAATCAGGCAGCCATTCATATAGCAACGAATCCAGTATTTCACGAGAGGACCAAGCACATTGAGATCGACTGCCACAAGGTTAGAGAGAAGATCATAGAAGGAGTGATACTTCCATGCTACACCAAGAGTGAAGACCAGCTGGCTGACATCTTCACCAAGGCTGCTAGCCTCAAAGTTTGCAACCACATCCATAGCAAACTTGGGTTAGTAGATCTTACTCATCCTTGATAATACTTGCCTGTTCCGGGAAGACCACACTCTTTTTCCCTTCCCAAGGTTTTGTCCCACTAGGTTTTCCATGGTAAGGTTTTTAATGAGGTGGTAGTCCCGGTTCCCAAACTTTTCATTCCGACACTCCGGCTAAGTTTGAGGGGGAGTATTAATCAAGCATATCATCAAGGGAGCTTAGGGAAGATGGTTGGATTTGGGTGTCCGTACAAGTCCGTACGGATCCGTACAAGTCCGTACAAGTCCGTACGGATCCGTACAAGGCCGTACAAGACCGTACAAGACCGTACGACCTAAGGGAGCCTCCGGAACGTTTAAGAAAGTCTTGGAGAGTCTTGGAGAGTCTTCTAGATTCTTCTAGAAGCTGGGCAATGTTCGGATCATGCACCAAGTCACTAGAGCGTCCAGGCGCATTGGGGCTTGTCCTTGGTCTTCCTTCTTATCCATTTGGTCAAGGAAGGGGCTGGAACCAGGCTGGAACAGGCTGGCATTGTCAAGGGCGCTCCCAAGACTACTCTCCTATTGGCTGGTTCAAATTAAAGTTAAACCTAGGTTCCCTTGTAATTCTCCTATAAATATGCTATGTAATTCACAAAGATCAATAAGAAATTCTTCTCTAATGTTCTACTATGGTTTTCCTTCTAATTTATTTCAAAATCTCTCATTTATAATCTCTAAAATCTAACAGTGCTAAGTTTTGTTTGAAGGCATGGCTTGTGTACTCTCCACCATTATCTGATCTAAAAATTCTAATCTTGGCATTATAATGGTTAGTCACATATGCTTGAAATTTTCTAAATGCTTCTAGAACTCTATCTTTGGATGGAATAAGTGTTAGCCATGTATATTTTGATTTTTCATCTATGAAGGTGACAAAGTATTTATGATGTTCTCTAGATTCACATGGTGAGGTCCAAACATCAGAATGAATTAAATCAAAACACTTTTCATAGATAGTTGGAGACTTGGAAAACACAGATTTGCAATGTTTACTAAGTATACAAGCTTCACATTCATCATTTTTGAAAGAAATCCTAGGCAACAATAGTTCTAATGCTCTAGAGTGCGGATGACCTAGCCTTGCATGCCAAATTGAAATACTAACATTAGAAACATTCAGACTAAAACTACAAAATAAATTGGAGTCTGGCTTGTTATTTTCAAGAACATACAGCTCCTCCTTTGCTACTCCTTTTCCGAGTAGTTTCATGGTCTCAATATCCTGAAAGTGTAGATCATTAGGACCAAATATAGCATAACAATTCAAATCAGATGTAACATTTTTTACGGATAACAAATTTGAAGTAAATTTAGGCATGTAGAAAACGTTTGAATCTTTTCCAAATAACCTATGATTTCCTACTCCATCAATTGGAATACTATCTCCATTTGCTATAATGACATTACCTACAGCCGGTTTTATGTTATTCATTAGATGTGCATCACTTATCATATGATGTGATGCACCAGAATCTACAATCAAAGGCTTTGAAATGTTTTGAGCATGAAGAGAGTTTCCAGAAACCATACCAGACCTACCAGCCTCTTTTAAGGCTTTGATGAGAGCTTCCAAATCTGATTTCCTCACAAATTCAGATTCTTGTTGATATGACACCAAAGCTCTCATTTCTCCTTCTTCAGCCCTCTTGGATGTCACAGCCTGATTCCCAGCCACTTCTTGGGAGACATTAGCTCTTGGTTCCTTCCACCAGCTTGGTTTTAGATGAGGATGGAGCTTCCAGCATTTTTCCTTTGTGTGCCCCTCTTTCTTGCAATGCTCACAGATTGCATTTAATCCCACTTTCTTGTTCTGGTTTGATCCCAAAGGTTTGTAAAATCCTTTGTTTGCTTCACCCAACTCTACTTTGTTTGCCATAACCAGCTCGCCCTTTCCACCAAATAGACCATGAGATCCTTGCTCCTTTTGTATCTTGGAGCACACTTCATCTAGGCTGGGAAGATTGTCTGCCCTAAGGAGGTGCTTAATGAGATCCTTGTAAGTTGGATTTAAGGTTAATAGTAGACCAAAGACCTTGTCTTGTTCGCGCCTCTTATTTAACACTAAAGGATCAATCTTGCTTGGCCTTAACATTTCTAGTTCAGCCCACAATGATCTGAATTTGCCAAAGTGCTTTGTAAACTCCAAATCTTCTTGTCTTAGATCATTGATAGCCTTCTTGACTTCATAGATTCTGCTCAAGTTTGAAGTATTCCCATACACGGTTTGAAGAGTATCCCACAATTCCTTTGTATTTTCACATTAGGAGTAGGCTTCAAGGATGGATGCTTCAAGGGAGTTCTGGATGATTCCGAGCACCATTTGGTCTTCTTGGAACGACTTATCTTCATAATTACCGATGGCTTCTTCTCCATATTTTGGATCTTGTCCTTTCAAGACATGGCTCCAAAGCCCACGACCACATAGAGCTGTTCTTATCATTCTTGACCACAGCAAATAGTTGACACCCTTCAAGATGACTGAAATAACAATTGGTTTAGATTTTTCCATGGTGTTTCAAGATTTATTCACCGGATAATTCTAATAACTAAAGGATTAAGAGATTTTCTCAAGAAAATATTAGAGAAGCTTCAAGAAATACACATTTTCAGCCTTTTCACAACTCAAGAGTCAATGACTTTGAGGACTAAGTCTCAGAGTGAAAAAGGATTGACAAAGAGTATTCCCAGAATTTTAGAGTGAAAAAAGAAAATGTTAGAGAAGCTTCAAGAAATACACTTTTTCAGCCTTTTCAAAACTCAAGAGTCAATGACTTTGAGGACTAAGTCTCAGAGTGAAAAAGGATTGACAAAGAGTATTCCCAGAATTTTAAAAGAAGAGATTTGAAAATGGGATAACAAAAGCTTGATTTAGTTAAGAACCTTGCTCTGATACCATGTTGAATTTGAGGAATAGAAGATTAGAGAGTTTGAGAGTACTTGAAAGAGAAACGATAGAATGAGAGATAAAGAGAAGTTTCCATTAGAATTGATTAAGTGTTACAAAGGGTGTACAACATGTATATATCAAGGAGAGCCACGAAATTAAGAGGTGAAGAAGGGTTTCACAACATTCAAATTTCCCTCCAATCTCTTATTTGAAATTCAAACACATCTCCTTCCTTTTCACACTTCCCGAGACACCCACTTGTGCACCCAAAGTCTTCACCCTTCTAGAAGACTTCTTAATGGGCTTGCATATGTTGAATAAAGCCTCTTCTCTTCTTTGGGTCTTAAGCTAATGTATTCTCTCATTATTCAACACAAAGTCAGAATCTGAGGTCTGAGCTTCTTCTTGACTTTCCGGACTCTCTTCACTTTGATCATGAACCGCTTCATTGCGAACTTCTGATTCATTTTGATCATGAATTGTTGAGTCTTGTTGAGCCACTACTGGATCCTCTTGTTTATTGCCTCCCTCAGGATCAAAGGGTATAGTTTCTTCATTTGATTGAGATGTGCTTGTACTAGCTTCTGGCTGATGTAATCCAAGGTTCTCCAAGATTTTTCTCAAATTGCTAGCTCGGTCTGATGATGAGGATGATATATTCTCCAATTCTTTCCAGTTCTTCTCATCATAGAACCCTTTCGTTTCAACAAACTTCACGTCCCTTGAGACTAGAATCTTCCTTGTTTCCGGAACAAAGCATTTGTAACCTTTTTGTGTTGTGGAGTATCCAATGAACATGCTCTTCACACTTTTAGCTTCCAACTTGTTTCTTTGTTCTCCTGGGATTAAACCAAAACAAACACACACCCAAACACACGTAAGTGGTTAATGGCGGGTTTAGAGTTGTTTAATACCTCAAATGGAGAGTGATCATCCAAAAATTTTGTTGGTATTCGGTTGATCAAATAGCATGCTGAAACCACAGCATCTCCCCAAAATCTCTTGGGAACACTTGTGTGGAACATCATAGACCGGGCCACTTCCATTAAGTGCCTATTCTTTCTTTCAGCAACTCCATTTTGCTGAGGAGTGTATGGGCAGCTGGTTTGATGGACTATCCCATGGTTTGCTAAGTGTTGTTTGAAGGCATGGCTTGTGTACTCTCCACCATTATCTGATCTAAAATTTTTAATCTTGGCATTATAATGGTTAGTCACATATGCTTGAAATTTTCTAAATGCTTCTAGAACTCTATCTTTGGATGGAAGAAGTGTTAGCCATGTATATTTTGATATTTCATCTATGAAGGTGACAAAGTATTTATGATGTTCTCTAGATTCACATGGTGAGGTCCAAACATCAGAATGAATTAAATCAAAACACTTTTCATAGATAGTCGGAGACTTGGAAAACACAGATTTACAATGTTTGCCAAGTATATAAGCTTCACATTCATCAATTTTGAAAGAAATCCTAGGCAACAATAGTTCTAATGCTCTAGAGTGCGGATGACCTAGCCTTGCATGCCAAATTGAACTACTAACACTAGAAATATTAAGACTAAAACTACAAAATAAATTGGTGTCCGGCTTGTTATTTTCAAGAACATACAGCTCCTCCTTTGCTACTCCTTTTCCGAGTAGATTCATGGTCTCAATATCCTGAAAGTGTACATCATTAGGACCAAATATAACATAACAATTCAAATCAGATGTAACTTTCTTTATGGATAACAAATTTGAAGTAAACTTAGGCATGTAGAAAGCGTTTGAATCTTTTCCAAATAACCTAAGATTTCCTACTCCATCAATTGGAATACTATCTCCATTTGCTATAATGACATTACCTACAGCCGGTTTTATGTTATTCATTAGATGTGCATCACTTATCATATGATGTGATGCACCAGAATCTACAATCAAAGGCTTTGAAATGTTTTGAGCATGAAGAGAGTTTCCAGAAACCATACCAGACCTACCAGCCCCTTTCAAGGCTTTGATGAGAGCTTCCAAATCTGATTTCCTCACAAACTCAGATTCTTGTTGATATGGCACCAAAACTCTCATGTCTCCTTCTTCAGCCCTCTTGGATGTCACAGCCTGATTCCCAGCCACTTCTTGGGAGACATTAGCTCTTGGTTCCTTCCACCAGCTTGGTTTTAGATGAGGATGGAGCTTCCAGCATTTTTCCTTTGTGTGCCCCTCTTTCTTGCAATGCTCACAGATTGCATTTGATCCCACTTTCTTGTTCTGGTTTGATCCCAACGGTTTGTAAAATCCTTTGTTGGCATCACCCAGCTCTACTTTGTTAGCCATAGCCAGCTCGCCCTTTCCCCCAAATAGACCATGAGATCTTTGCTCCTTTTGTATCTTGGAGCACACTTCATCTAGGCTGGGGAGATTGTCTGCCCTAAGGAGGTGCTTAATGAGATCCTTGTAAGTTGGATTTAAGGTCAATAGCAGACCAAAGACCTTGTCTTGTTCGCGCCTCTCATTTAACACCCAAGGATCAATCGTGCTTGGCCTTAACATTTCTAGTTCAGCCCACAATGATCTGAATTTGCCAAAGTGCTTTGTAAACTCCAAATCTTCTTGGCTTAGATCATTGATAGCTTTCTTGACTTCATAGATTCTGCTCAAGTTTGAAGTATTACCATACACGGTTTGAAGAGTATCCCACAATTCCTTTGCACTTTCACAGTAGGAGTAGGCTTCAAGGATGGATGCTTCAAGAGAGTTCTGGATGATTCCGAGCACCATTTGGTCCTCTTGGAACGACTTATCTTCATAATTACCGATGGCTTCTTGTCCATCTTTTGGATCTTGTCCTTTCAAGACATGGCTCCAAAGCCCACGACCACATAGAGATGTTCTTATCATTCTTGACCACAGCAAATAGTTAACACCCTTCAAGATGACTGGAATAACAATTGGTTTAGAATTTTCCATGGTGTTTCAAGATTTATTCACCGGATAATTCTATTAACCAGAGGATTAAGAGATTTTCTCAAGAAAATATTAGAGAAGCTTCAAGAAATACACTTTTTCAGCCTTTTCACAACTCAAGAGTCAATGACTTTGAGGACTAAATCTCAGAGTGAAAAAGGATTGACAAAGAGTATTCCCAGAATTTTAGAGTGAAAAAGAAAATTTTAGAGAAGCTTCAAGAAATACACTTTTTCAGCCTTTTCATAACTCAAGAGTCAATGACTTTGAGGACTAAGTTTCAGAGTGAAAAAGGATTGACAAAGAGTATTCCCAGAATTAAAAAAAAAAGAGATTTGAAAATGGGATAACAAGAGCTTGATTTAGTTAAGAACCTTGCTCTGATACCATGTTGAATTTGCGGAATAGAAGATTAGAGAGTTTGAGAGTGCTTGAAAGAGAAACAATAGAATGAGAGATAAAGAGAAGTTTCCATTAGATTTCCACATATCCCCACAGCCCTCTACTTCTCATGGCTGTCTTCGTGGTCCTTGAACACAAGAGGTAGTTGTTTCCCTTGAAAACAACTGGTAGTACATCTGCTTTTGCATCTCCATAGTTTTTAGCAAAGAAATGTCTGGTAAGTAAAACTGAAAGAAAGAAGAGATTTATAAACGAAAACAGGGGATTTCGAAGAGATTAGAAGAAATTAGATGATAAAACCGAGTTTAAGAACTTGTTATAGATCTTAATGTTGAATTTGCGGAATAGAAGATTAGAGAGTTTGAGAGTGCTTGAAAGAGAAACAATAGAATGAGAGATAAAGAGAAGTTTCCATTGGATTTCCACATATCCCCACAGCCCTCTACTTCTCATGGCTGTCTTCGTGGTCCTTGAACACAAGAGGTAGTTGTTTCCCTTGAAAACAACTGGTAGTACATCTGCTTTTGCATCTCCATAGTTTTTAGCAAAGAAATGTCTGGTAAGTAAAACTGAAAGAAAGAAGAGATTTATAAACGAAAATAGGGGATTTTGAAGAGATTAGAAGAAATTAGATGATAAAACCGAGTTTAAGAACTTGTTATAGATCTTAATGTTGAATTTACGGAATAGAAGATTAGAGAGTTTGAGAGTGCTTGAAAGAGAAACAATAAAATGAGAGATAAAGAGAAGTTTCCATTAGAATTGATTAAGTGTTACAAAGGGTGTACAACATGTATATATAGAGGAGAGCCACGAAATTAGAAGGTGTAGAAGGGTTTCACAACATTCAAATTTCCCTCCAATCTCTTATTTGAAATTCAAACACATCTCCTTCCTTTTCACACTTCCCGAGACACCCACTTGTGCACCCAAAGTCTTCACCCTTCTAGAAGACTTCTTAATGGACTTGCATATGTTGAATAAGGCCTCTTCTCTTCATTGGGTCTTAAGCTAATGTATTTTCTCATTATTCAACACTCCCCCTCAAGCTTAACCGTAGAGAAACCAAAGGTTAAGCTTGGAACCATGATGACTCACCTCATTAAAAACCTTAGTATGGAAAACCTCATGGGACAAAACCATACTAAGGGAAAAAGAGTGTGGACTCCATGGCTAAGGAAATCATGGCCGAGACATATCTATGAGTCCAAGCTTTGAATGGATGAACTCACACACTTTTAAACTCGCTGCCTTGGTAAAAATGTCTGCCAATTGTTCTGAACTCCTTGTAAAACATGGAAGAATGACCCTTTTCTCCACCATCTCTCATACCTTTTATCCTTTGCTACTAACTTGGAATGGGATCTTTGGCAGATGGACGTCAAGAATGCATTCTTGCAAGGGAACTAGAGGATGAAGTCTACATGACTCCACCACCAGGCTTGGAGGACTCAATTGCACCAGGAAAGGTGTTGAGACTGTAAGAATTAGAGAGATTATGCGGAATATAAGAGATTAAACATAAGAGAATAATGTAAATGACATGGAGAATATGCAAGTATGAACTAAGTGAATAAGCATGTAAATGAGACTAAGGAGAATAAAATGAGAGAGATTTCGTGGAGAATGAGAGAATGGGACCCCAAAGGGTCTAACATTTCATTGATAATGAGGCATTACATTTATAGAGAAAAATCTAGGGTTTTCTCTAAGTAAATTCAAAATGCAACAACCAATAGAAATGCTTTAATTCAAACTAGCCAATAAGGGCTTAGTCTTGGAGGCTCCTTTTGACCAGCCCTCCTTGCTTTGACCGGTTGGATAAGGTTGCATTGGGACACACTTTGGCTAGATTCATTGCCAGCTATCCATGTCCTTTTGCACCCGAGTTTTGCACGATCCCCAAATCCTGAAAATACTTTATCCCAAGTTTTGCACATTTTTGTTTCTTCATTTTAGGATGTTTGGAGACATTTTGGGAAATCCCGGATTTTGCACAGTCCGTACAATCCGTACAGTCTGTACAAATCCGTACAAAATCCGTACGGTCGGGATGGTTTGGTCTTGCAAGGCCTGGCTGGTCTTCTTGATCAATACTCCCCCTCAAACTTAGCCATAGTGAACTTGAGAATGGAGGCTAAGTTTGGAGTGACCCGTGAGTGCCACCTCATTAAAAACCTTATAAGGAAAACCCTTTGGGACAAAACCTTATAAGGGAAAAAGAGTATGGCCGTCACGGATCTAGGGGACCTTTGACCAAGGACATGAAAAGGTCTTGTAACCTTTGTGAAGAATGTCGCAACTTAATCTTCACTTGTTGTAGTCTTGCAAGGATTTGTTGATTTCATTCTTTGGTAATCACTTCGGTCTTCCTCTTGGGTTCACCACGCTTGAGTCTTAGCTCTCGGGTCATCCTTCTTGGGTTCACCATTTGTGGATTCCAAATCTTGATCAATGCTTTGAATGCTCCCCCTCACGATCGGCTTGAGAATAAGGAAAGACGATCTTTTGGGTTTGAAGTCCTTTATGCACATTGCTCCTTGCAAGAAAAATTGACAAAATGTATCAATTTACTCCAATTTAATGGTAGAAATGATCACACTTTGCATAGAGAATTTAAATGGAGAGAGAGGATAGAAACAACCTAATTCCTTTGGATGTTGGTTTCTTCCTCTTTGTTGATTTATTGGGTTGGGGAGCACCACTTGTGTATGATCCATACAACTTGGTTTTCTTCATGGTGATGGAGATGCCTTAGCTTCGTTTCCAACTCACATGCCTCTTTGCTTTGTCTCAACCATTGCCCTTGTCTTTGCGAGCTTGTCTTTGCAAGCTTGTCTTTGCAAGTGACCCGGTTTTGATCTTTAGTAAAGTGGCCCGTCTTCTAGTGGGACATTTTGTCTCCTATGATGCGGTCCCTCTATCAACTCATCCACAAGTGAGCACGAACCTACAACTTGTTTCTAACGGTGTGGCCCCTCTATCAACTTGTCCACGAGTGAGCACGAACCTTCAACATCTTTTAGTGCGGTGCGGTCTAGTCTCAACTCGGCTTGGTTTGCTTAAAGATTCTTGCCTTCTTTTCGGTTCTTTCTCCCCCTCAAGCTTGGTTGGAGGGACTCCGAAAGGCAAGCTTGAAAAACATAAAAGATGAACACTTCAAACCGGTACCAAATGAACACTAACTCCCACAGCTTCCTTGTGTCACCAATCATACTTCTTTACTTCATTTAATCTTCATTTGGCCTCTTCATCATCTAATACTTCCTCGTTAGAATATTCACGCTTTCCTCCTCTAAACCTTCATCATGAGATTTAAAATTTTAAAGTACTCAACGTGAGGGATAAGGAAGTTTAGATGAAAGATAGATTGCAAATAAGAGAAACTAAAGAAACAAGATTAAAAAATAATTGGTACACTAAGTATATTGGAAAATATTAGTGTTTAGAGAGTAGCCCTTTATGCTAAACAGGTTAGGATAGTGACTTGTTGTTAAACCATTGTTTTGATTGGTCGATCTTCTTGAGATTTGACCTCTTCTTCCACCACTCACATTCTTCCATTCCTAAGAAAAACAAAGGTTAGTGGTTGGGATTTTTTTCTTCATGGCTCTTCACCACAAAGGACTTTACTCTCATTTGAGAGATTGGATTCTAGCGATGGTCTTTGGAATTATCCACTTGTTTTAACAAGAATGGAAAACTTTAAACCAAAGCCTATTCTTTTGAGAAAATAAAACCGGATGAATCAATGTCATTAATTGTTTTTCATTAATAAGAAAGAAAACTGACTAAGATTCATCCCTTTTTTTTTTTTGAAAAATTTTACCAAGGACTTAGTAAATACTAGAGGTCCAATATTTTTGAAAACTTGGATTTAAAGAACTTGGATTCATCATGCCTGCTTGATTTAACTTCTATGAGTAAATCAGGCCATGGTTCACTTCTTTAATCCCAAAAGAGTTTGGATTCATCATGCCTTCTTGACTTTAACTCCAATGAGTAAATCAGGTCATGGTTCACCTCTTTTAACACAAAAGAATTTGGATCCATCATGCCTTCTCAATTTTAACTCCAACGAGCCAAAATAGGTCATGGTTCACTTCTTTTGGTTTCTAAGGGTTTGGATTCACTCAAGGTTCTCTAGCATTCGAGTTTCAACGAGGCTCTCATCCAACTTTGGATTTGGATCCATCTCGGTTCCCTAGCTTCGGATTCAACAAGGTTCACTACCCCTTTTTTTTCTTTTCTTAAATAGAACAACCAAGGATTCCTTAAAACACTCTTGCCAAACAAACAAGTACAGAAGAGATTGGAATCCAATAAGAATTTTTAAGAAAAATTGAAAAAAATAACCTAGGACTCAAACATGTTTGGAAGTAGTCCAAGATTTTCTACCAAAGGATTTGGATTCATCAAGGTTCTCTAGCTTTTGGATTCAACGAGGTTCTCTTCCTTTGGTAATTTGAAAACAAAGAGATTTGGATTCATCAAGGCTTTGTGCTTATGCTCATAATAACATAGCTTTACCAAGGTTCTCTTCTTTTTTCAAGACGGGACTTGGATTCAACATGGCTTTATGCTTATGCTCATGGGGGCATAGCTTTACCAAAGTTCTCTTCCCTTAAAAATGGGACTTGGATTCAACATGGCTTTATGCTTATGCTTATGGAAACATAGCTTTACCAAAGTTCTCTTCCCACAAAACAAGGATTATGATTCATCAAATTTTTATACTTAAACTCATAAGAGCAAAGTTTTACCAAGGTTCTCTACCTTAACACGGATACAACATGATTAAATATGCTTAAATCCATAAGAATCAAGTAATTTTAATCATGGTTCACTAATTGAAATTGCTTCAAACCACTAAAAAAACTCAAAAACATAAAATACGATGGAGTTACGTATTTCTTCATTCCATAAGAAAGAAAAATACAATCCAAGGTTTTAACTTTGTAAAAATTGTGGTTTGAGCTTTAAAATCAAGAAATGACTTGGAGATGAAAATGGGAGCACTAGACGAATCCATGAATAAGCAATTAAGGCAGCCTTTAATCTCCATTTTTATGTAATTTTTCACTACAGCCCCCATTTATTTCTCTTCATTGTCACTAGAAACACTAAGTTAGCAACTTTCACAACTCAAGAACCAATGGTTTTGAGGAATAACTCTCAGAGTGAAAAAGGCTAACAAAGTGTATAAAAATAAAAGAATAAGAAGAAAGAGATTAAGGACGCATTTAAGGACCTTAATGCTCTGATACCATGTAAGAATTAGAGAGATTATGCGAAATATAAGAGATTAAACATGAGAGAATAATGTAAATGACATGGAGAATATGCAAGTATGAACTAAGAGAATAAGCATGTAAATGAGACTAAGGAGAATAAAATGAGAGAGATTTCGTGGAGAATGAGAGAATGGGACCCCAAAGGGTCTAACATTTCATTGATAATAAGGCATTACATTTATAGAGAAAAATCTAGGGTTTTCTCTAAGTAAATTCAAAATTTAACAACCAATAGAAATGCTTTAATTCAAACTAGCCAATAAGGGCTTAGTCTTGGAGGCTCCTTTTGACCATGTGGATAAGATTGCCAGCCTTGCTCCAGCCCTCCTTGCTTTGACCGGTTGGATAAGGTTGCATTGGGACACTCCTTTGGCTAGATTCATTGCCAGCTATCCATGTCCTTTTGCACCCGAGTTTTGCACGATCCCCAAATCCTGAAAATACTTTATCCCGAGTTTTGCACATTCTTGTTTCTTCATTTTAGGATGTTTGGAGACATTTTGGGGAATCCCGGATTTTGCACAGTCCGTACAATCCGTACAGTCCGTACAAGTTCGTACAAAATCCGTACGGTCGGGATGGTTTGGTCTTGAAAGGCCTGGCTGGTCTTCTTGATCAATAGAGACTCAAGAAAGCAATCTATGGACTGAAGCAATCTCCTCGAGCATGGTACCACAAGTTGAGTACAACACTCAAGAGTAAAAGCTTCAAGAAGTCCGAGGCAGATCATACACTTTTCACCTTGCAAAGCCAAGAAGGTATTGTAGTCATTCTCATTTATGTGGATGATATTATCATTTCTGGGAATGACAAGGTAGGTATTAAAGATACAAAAGCATATTTAAAATCTGTATTTGATATTAAAGATCTTGGAGAGTTGAAATATTTTCTAGGGATTGAAGTCTATAGGTCCAATGAAGGACTCTTCTTATCCCAAAGGAAGTACACTCTTGATCTATTGGCTGGGGCAGGAAAGCTAGGAGCCAAACCAGCAAAGACTCCCTTAGAAGAAGGATACAAAGTCATACGAGAGGGGGAGCTTGAAGATAAACCTTTTGAAGATGTCAAGCAATATCGGAGAATGGTTGGTAAGTTGATTTATCTTACCATAACTCGTCCTGATTTGTGTTTTGCTGTGAACCAAGTGAGTCAACATATGCAAGCTCCAAAAGTGCACCATTGGAGCATGGTGGATCGGATTCTCAAATATCTCAAAGGAGCTCCAGGTCAAGGCATTTGGATGGGTTGTAACAAAAGCACAGAAATTGTGGGTTATTGTGATGCTGACTGGGCTGGAGACAAAACTGTTGAGAATATGGATGTGAAGGTGTGTGCACGTGAAAGGAGAGGAGACAATATCAAAGGGAAAGAGTTAGCATGTATTTCAAGTGTGTTGGAATATGGTGAGAGCTCAGGAGTAAAAGGAGAAGGTATACCTTGCAAAACAAGTAATGAAGAGAAGAAGAATCAAGTTTTGCTTGCACATGAAATAAAGTGCCAATGAGTAGTTAAGATCAACTAAAACGAGACCAAACAAGAAGTAGAGAAGGAACTAGAGTGGTTAGAAGCAGACCAGTTTTTTCTCTTTTAGCACAAGTGGAGCAAGTTGCAAAGAGGAGTAGGTAGGAGCAGTTGGGAGAAGCATGGTTCGCCCATACTAGTCTAGAGGTGTTGGTGAGATGTTTTTCTCACTATAATTCATGTAAATCGTGCATATATGTGAATTGTATTGTAAGAAGAAAGATACACACGAAATTATAAAGTTCTTCTCTAAAAACTTCTATTCATCATCTTCATCAGTCCTATGTTCTAATCTTCCTCCCTTAAAATCATCTTCATATCCTCTAAAATCTACATGGTATCAGAGCAGTTAAGGTCCTAAACAAGATCTCAAACACGTTCATATCCCTCAAACACTTCAAATCACTCTGTTTATTTTCTTTCTCGTGTGTACTATTCACTAAAAATTTCAAGTAATGGAAAGCTCCAAGAATATGGTTCTACCGGTTATTCTCAAGGGGAATAACTATATTTTGTGGTCCAGGACCACAAAGACAGTCCTAAGAGGAAGAGGGCTGTGGGAGTATGTTGATAGCTTGGTGGGAAACGCTGAAGAAAGAAGGGCTGAAGATGGCGGTATGACAGAGAGGAAGCGGGAGCAAGAAGATGCTCAAGTCTTGGCTGCGCTTCAAAGCTCTCTTGAGCCATCTATACTGGCGGCCTATTCGTACTGTGAGAACTCCAAGGAGCTATGGGAGACGCTCAAGGGAGTTTATGGAGACACCTCAAACATTTCAAGAATCTTTGAGGTGAAGAAGACATTGAACGACCTTCAGCAGAATGGGAAGACGTTCAAGGACTTGTTGTAAGAATTAGAGAGATTATGCGGAATATAAGAGATTAAACATGAGAGAATAATGTAAATGACATGGAGAATATGCAAGTATGAACTAAGAGAATAAGCATGTAAATGAGACTAATAAAATGATAGAGATTTCGTGGAGAATGAGAGAAAGGGACCCCAAAGGGTCTAGCATTTCATTGATAATGAGGCATTACATTTATAAAGAAAAATCTAGGGTTTTCTCTAAGTTAATTCAAAATGCAACAACCAATAGAAATGCTTTAATTCAAACTAGCCAATAAGGGCTTAGTCTTGGAGGCTCCTTTTGACCATGTGGATAAGATTGCCAGCCTTGCTTCAGCCCTCCTTGCTTTGACCAGTTGGATAAGGTTGCATTGGGACACTCCTTTGGCTAGATTCATTGCCAGCTATCCATGTGGTGGATCTTCTATCCGTTTTGTCTCCAGCCCAATCAGCATCACAATAACCCACAATTTCTGTGCTTTTGTTACAACCCATCCAAATGCCTTGACCTGGAGCTCCTTTGAGATATTTGAGAATCCGATCCACCATGCTCCAATGGTGCACTTTTGGAGCTTGCATATGTTGACTCACCTGGTTCACAGCAAAACACAAATCAGGACGAGTTATGGTAAGATAAATCAACTTACCAACCATTCTCCGATATTGCTTGACATCTTTAAAAGGTTTATCTTCAAGCTCCCCCTCTCGTATGACTTTGTATCCTTCTTCTAAGGGAGTCTTTGCTGGTTTGGCTCCTAGCTTTCCTGCCCCAGCCAATAGATCAAGAGTGTACTTCCTTTGGGATAAGAAGAGTCCTTCATTGGACCTATAGACTTCAATCCGTAGAAAATATTTCAACTCTCCAAGATCTTTAATATCAAACACAGATTTTAAATATGTTTTTGTATCTTTAATACCTACCTTGTCATTCCCAGAGATGATAATATCATCCACATAAATGAGAATGACTACAATACCTTCTTGGCTTTGCAAGGTGAAAAGTGTATGATCTGCCTCGGACTTCTTAAAGCCTTTACTCTTGAGTGTTGTACTCAACTTGTGGTACCATGCTCGAGGAGATTGCTTCAGTCCATAGATTGCTTTCTTGAGTCTCAACACCTTTCTTGGTGCAATTGAGTCCTCCAAGCCTGGTGGTGGAGTCATGTAGACTTCATCCTCTAGTTCCCCTTGCAAGAATGCATTCTTGACGTCCATCTGCCAAAGATCCCATTCCAAGTTAGTAGCTAAGGATAAAATAACTCTTACCGTATAAAGTTTTGCCACAGGTGCAAATGTGTCAAGGTAGTCCTCTCCATAGGTTTGAGTAAATCCTCTAGCCACCAGCCTATCCTTGTAACGCTCTATTTCTCCATCACTTCTATACTTGATAGTGAAGATCCATCTAGAGCTTACGGCTTTCTTCCCTTTTGGCAGTTCAGCTTCATCCCAAGTGTGGTTGATTTCCATAGCTTTCTTTTCTTCACCAACAGCATCTCTCCATACTTTAAGCTCCTTGGCTTCTTCATAAGTTGTTGGAATCTCAGCTTCATCCAACTTGCCCATGTAGGCTTGATGTTCCAATGGGAAATGAGCTAGAGTGCAAACAGCTTGAATGGGATGAGCAACTGCCTTGTTGTTGTAGTACACTCGGGTTTGCTTCTAATGTTCTGGTCCAAACCTTTGTCTTGTACTTCTCCTTAAACCCTCTTCTTGATCTTGAACTTGAGGTTCTGGCCCTTCAAAGTCAGAATCTGAGGTTTGAGCTTCTTCTTGACTTTCCGGACTCCCTTCACTTTGATCATGAACCGCTTCATTGCGAATTTCTGATTCATTTTGATCATGAATTGTTGAGTCTTGTTGAGCCACTACTGGATCCTCTTGTTTATTGCCTCCCTCAGGATCAAAGGGTATAGTTTCTTCAGTTGATTGAGATGTGCTTGTACTAGCTTCTGGCTGATGTAATCCAAGGTTCTCCAAGATTTTTCTCAAATTGCTAGCTCGGTCTGATGATGAGGATGATAGATTCTCCAATTCTTTCCAGTTCTTCTCATCATAGAACCCTTTCGTTTCAACAAACTTCACGTCCCTTGAGACTAGAATCTTCCTTGTTTCCGGAGCAAAGCATTTGTAACCTTTTTGTGTTGTGGAGTATCCAATGAACATGCTCTTCACACTTTTAGCTTCCAACTTGTTTCTTTGTTCTCCTGGGATTAATACAAAACAAACACACCCAAACACACGTAAGTGGTTAATGGCGGGTTTAGAGTTGTTTAATACCTCAAATGGAGAGTGATCATCCAAAATTTTTGTTGGCATTCGGTTGATCAAATAGCATGCTGAAACCACAGCATCTCCCCAAAATCTCTTGGGAACACTTGTGTGGAACATCATAGACTGGGCCACTTCCATTAAGTGCCTATTCTTTCTTTCAGCAACTCCATTTTGCTGAGGAGTGTATGGGCAGCTGGTTTGATGGACTATCCCATGGTTTGCTAAGTGTTGTTTGAAGGCATGGCTTGTGTACTCTCCACCATTATCTGATCTAAAATTTTTAATCTTGGCATTATAATGGTTAGTCACATATGCTTGAAAATTTCTAAATGCTTCTAGAACTCTATCTTTGGATGGAAGAAGTGTTAGCCATGTATATTTTGATTTTTCATCTATGAAGGTGACAAAGTATTTATGATGTTCTCTAGATTCACATGGTGAGGTCCAAACATCAGAATGAATTAAATCAAAACACTTTTCATAGATAGTTGGAGACTCGGAAAACACAGATTTACAATGTTTGCCAAGTATACAAGCTTCACATTCATCAATTTTGAAAGAAATCCTAGGCAACAATAGTTCTAATGCTCTAGAGTGCGGATGACCTAGCCTTGCATGGCAAATTGAACTACTAACATTAGAAACATTCAAACTAAAACTACAAAATAAATTGGAGTTCGGCTTGTTATTTTCAAGAACATACAGCTCCTCCTTTGCTACTCCTTTTCCGAGTAGTTTCATGGTTTCAATATCCTGAAAGTGTACATCATTAGGACCAAATATATCCTCACAAATTCAGATTCTTGTTGATATGGCACCAAAACTCTCATGTCTCCTTCTTCAGCCCTCTTGGATGTCCCAGCCTGATTCCCAGCCACTTCTTGGGAGACATTAGCTCTTGGTTCCTTCCACCAGCTTGGTTTTAGATGAGGATGGAGCTTTCAGCATTTTTCCTTTGTGTGCCCCTCTTTCTTGCAATGCTCACAGATTGCATTTGATCCCACTTTCTTGTTCTGGTTTGATCCCAACGGTTTGTAAAATCCTTTGTTGGCATCACCCAGCTCTACTTTGTTAGCCATAGCCAGCTCGCCCTTTCCCCCAAATAGACCATGAGATCTTTGCTCCTTTTGTATCTTGGAGCACACTTCATCTAGGCTGGGGAGATTGTCTGCCCTAAGGAGGTGCTTAATGAGATCCTTGTAAGTTGGATTTAAGGTCAATAGCAGACCAAAGACCTTGTCTTGTTCGCACCTCTCATTTAACACCAAAGGATCAATCGTGCTTGGCCTTAACATTTCTAGTTCAGCCCACAATGATCTGAATTTGCCAAAGTGCTTTGTAAACTCCAAATCTTCTTGACTTAGATCATTGATAGCCTTCTTGACTTCATAGATTCTGCTCAAGTTTGAAGTATTCCCATAGACGGTTTGAAGAGTATCCCACAATTCCTTTGCATTTTCAAAGTAGGAGTAGGCTTCAAGTATGGATGCTTCAAGAGAGCTTTGGATGATTCCGAGCACCATTTGGTCCTCTTGGAACCACTTATCTTCATAATTACCGATGGCTTCTTCTCCATCTTTTGGATCTTGTCCTTTCAAGACATGGCTCCAAAGCCCATGACCACATAGAGTTGTTCTTATCATTCTTGACCACAACAAATAGTTGACACCCTTCAAGATGACTGGAATAACAATTGGTTTAGAATTTTCCATGGTGTTTCAAGATTTATTCACCGGATAATTCTATTAACCAGAGGATTAAGAGATTTTCTCAAGAAAATATTAGAGAAGCTTCAAGAAATACACTTTTTCAGCCTTTTCACAACTTAAGAGTCAATGACTTTGAGGACTAAATCTCAGAGTGAAAAAGGATTGACAAAGAGTATTCCTAGAATTTTAGAGTGAAAAAGAAAATTTTAGAGAAGCTTCAAGAAATACACTTTTTCAGCCTTTTCACAACTCAAGAGTCAATGACTTTGAGGACTAAGTCTCAGAGTGAAAAAGGATTGACAAAGAGTATTCCCAGAATTTTAAAAGAAGAGATTTGAAAATAGGATAACAAGAGCTTGATTTAGTTAAGAACCTTGCTCTGATACCATGTTGAATTTGCGGAATAGAAGATTAGAGAGTTTGAGAGTGCTTGAAAGAGAAACAATAGAATCGGAGATAAAGAGAAGTTTCCATTAGAATTGATTAAGTGTTACAAAGGGTGTACAACATGTATATATAGAGGGGAGCCACGAAAATAGAAGGTGTAGAAGGGTTTCACAACATTCAAATTTCCCTCCAATCTCTTATTTGAAATTCAAACACATCTCCTACCTTTTCACACTTCCCGAGACACCCACTTGTGCACCCAAAGTCTTCACCCTTCTAGAAGACTTCTTAATGGACTTGCATATGTTGAATAAGGCCTCTTCTCTTCATTGGGTCTTAAGCTAATGTATTCTCTCATTATTCAACATCAAACATGTTTGAAAGTAGTCCAAGATTTTCTACCAAAGGATTTGGATTCATCAAGGTTCTTTAGCTTTTGGATTCAACGAGGTTCTCTTCCTTTGGTAATTTGAAAACAAAGAGATTTGGATTCATCAAGGCTTTGTGCTTATGCTCATAATAACATAGCTTTACCAAGGTTCTCTTCTCTTTTCAAGACGGAACTTGGATTCAACATGGCTTTATGCTTATGCTCATGGGGGCATAGCTTTACCAAAGTTCTCTTTCCTTAAAAATGGGACTTGGATTCAACATGACTTTATGCTTATGCTTATGGAAACATAGCTTTACCAAAGTTCTCTTCCCATAAAACAATGGGAATTGGATTCAACATGGCTTTATACTTATGCTTATGAAAACATAGCTTTACCAAAGTTCTCTTCCCACAAAACAAGGATTATGATTCATCAAAGTTTTATAATTAAACTCATAAGAGCAAAGTTTTACCAAGGTTCTCTACCTTTAAAACACGGATACAACATGATTAAATATGCTTAAATCCATAAGAATCAAATAATTTTAATCATGGTTCACTAATTGAAATTGCTTCAAACCACTAAAAAACTCAAAAACATAAAATATGATGGAGTTACGTATTTCTTCATTCCATAAGAAAGAAAAATACAATCCAAGGTTTTAACTTTGTAAAAATTGTGGTTTGAGCTTTAAAATCAAGAAATGACTTGGAGATGAAAATGGGGCTTAAAAAGGAATAGATTATAGAATGAGGCACCAGCAAATCATGGTTCTAAGTGTATTCATTTCCAAAAAATGGAAGCACTAGACGAATCCATGAATAAACAATTAAGGCAGCTTTTAATCTCCCTTTTTATGTAGTTTTTCACTACAACCCCCATTTATTTCTCTTCATTGTCACTAGAAACACTAAGTTAGCAACTTTCACAACTCAAGAACCAATGGTTTTGAGGAATAACTCTCAGAGTGAAAGAGGCTAACAAAGTGTATGAAAATAAAAGAATAAGAAGAAAGAGATTAAGGACGCATTTAAGGACCTTAATGCTCTGACACCATGTAAAAATTAGAGAGATTATGCGGAATATAAGAGATTAAACATGAGAGAATAATGTAAATGACATGGAGAATATGCAAGTATGAACTAAGAGAATAAGCATGTAAATGAGACTAATAAAATGAGAGAGATTTCGTGGAAAATGAGAGAATGGGACCCCAAAGGGTCTAGCATTTCATTGATAATGAGGCATTACATTTATAGAGAAAAATCTAGGGTTGTCTCTAAGTTAATTCAAAATGCAACAACCAATAGAAATGCTTTAATTCAAACTAGCCAATAAGGGCTTAGTCTTGGAGGCTCCTTTTGACCATGTGGATAAGATAGCCAGCCTTGCTTCAGCCCTCCTTGCTTTGACCAGTTGGATAAGGTTGCATTGGGACACTCTTTTGGCTAGATTCATAGCCAGCTATCCATGTCCTTTTGCACCCGAGTTTTGCACGATCCCCAAATCCTGAAAATACTTTATCCCGAGTTTTGCACATTCTTGTTTCTTCATTTTAGGATGTTTGGAGACATTTTGGGGAATCCCGGATTTTTCACTGTCCGTACAATCCGTACAATCCGTACAAGTCTGTACAAAATTCATACGGTCGGGATGGTTTGGTCTTGCAAGGCCTGGCTGGTCTTCTTGATCAATACTTGTTTGGGGAGTTTAGAGGGTTGTGGGCAGAGCTGGAAATGCTTAGACCTACAACAAACGACCCAAAGGAGTTGAATGAGAGGAGAGAGCAAGATCAAGTGTTTGGTCTCTTACTCACACTTGATGACTCTTACAAGGGACTTATTCAGCATATCCTTCGATTTGACAAGCTTCCAACATTAAATGAAGTGTGTCAACAAGTTCAGAAGGAGGAAGGTGCTAGAGGATTGTTTAAACCCGCTAGTGAAATGGCGCATGTGGCGCAAAGAAGTTTCGGGCATGGAGAAAGGAGAGTGGTTGAGTATAGCCATTGTAGGATGAGAGGGCACACTAAGGAGAAGTGCTGGACACTTTACCCGCACTTGAAACCAGCCCGGCTAAGAGGAAGTGGCCAGGGAAGCAGTCAAGGTGCTAGGAACTTTGCGGGTGTAACTAGCATGGAAGGAGACCAATTGGTGAGGAAGAGCGATTTAGAGGGCCTCATAAAGAGTATCTCAAAGCTAGCAGAATCTGGTAAGGGTTTCTTTACCTCTAAGGCTAAGAGACACGTGATAATAGATTCGGGAGCAAGTCATAATATGATTTGTGATGCTAAGTTGCTGGAGAATATAGAACCGCATAAGGGTAGTGTTGTTGAGAATATGGATGAGAAGGCATACATGGGAAGTAGCAATGCGAGTTCACATAATAACAAAGGCAAGGAGCTGGAGTGCATAGCAAGTATCTGGGAACTTGGCGAATGCTCTAAGACTAAGGGAGAAGTGCCGTATGCAACAAGTAAGGAAAAGAGTGGAGCTGATGATTTAATGAGTGGCAAAACTAGACATTGGGATGTAACTAGAAGGAAGGATTCTTGGTTGAATTCTAAGCAGATCAAAGGGTTGAAAAACCAAGAAGAAGCACATGAGGAGCCATTGGGTAAAGGCAAGCTCCATGCTCCTCACCCAAAGAAGAAACACGCCCAGACCTTGATCTTAGCATGTTTAACCATTTTAGGAAGTTAAGGGTGTTAGTCCTTTAACCATTGTAAATTCCTGTGTCTTGTTTTTGAATTTTTTCTCTTACATATATGCAATGTAAACCGAGCTCAATTGATATAATAGCAAGAAAAAATATTCCAGAAATCTCTCTCAGCCATCTTCAATCTCATTGAGTTCTTGATATTTTCTAATTCTAGTTTATTCTCCTTAAAATCAACATGGTATCAGAGCATGTTTAGAGATCCTTGAAAATCTTCTAAACTGTTTCTTTCTCATCTAAAAGTTTATTCTCTCGGATTTTTTTTTTCCCTTATTTCTCTCCATATTCTCAAGCTGGTTGTTGAAGATAAGAAAGAAAACCTATGGAGATGCAGAAACAACTTGTACTGCCGGTTGTCTTCAAAGGGAGCAACTACTTGCTGTGGTCAAGGACTACAAGAACTGCTCTAAGAAGCAGAGGTCTATGGAGTTATGTGGAAACTCCAGAAGAGGTAGCTGGAGAAGGAGCAGCGGGTGATGGCGTTGTGAAGGGGCAGAAGTGGGAGCAAGAAGACCAACAAGTTCTTGCAGTGCTCCAGAGCTCTCTAGAGCCATCAATACTCGCTGCTTACTCCTACTGTGAGACAGCCAAGGAGCTGTGGGACACACTCAAAGGAGTGTATGGAGACATCTCAAACATTTCTAGGATTTTTGAGGTGAAGAAAGCGTTGAATGACCTTCAGAAAGATGGAAAGGCATTCAAGGATCTATTTGGGGTATTTAGAGGCTTATGGGCTGAGCTTGAGATGCTCAGGCCAGCAACAAATGACCCCAAGGAATTGAATGAGAGGAGGGAACAGGACCAGGTGTTTGGGCTACTACTCACGTTAAATGAGTCCTACAAGAGCCTCATTCAACACATCCTTCGCTTTGACAAGCTTCCAACGCTGAATGAAGTCTATCAACAGATCCAAAAGGAGGAAGGGTCTAGGGGCTTGTTCAAAGCATCAAGCAAAATGGCACATGCTGCACATAGAAGCCAACTCTATGGAGAAAGAAGGAGTCTGGAATGTGAGCATTGCAAGATGAAAGGACATACTAAGGAAAAATGCTAGACCTTGCACCCACATTTAAAGCCAGCTAGGATAAGGGGAAATGGCCAAGGAAGTAGTCAAGGACCAAGGAACTTTGTTGGAGTATCAAACGTGGAAAATGACAACTTGGTGAGGAAAAGCGACCTGGAAGCTCTCATCAAGAGTATTGCTAAGCTAGCTGAGTCTGGTAAGGTTTTCTTTACCTCTAAAGCTAGGGAGAAGGTGATAATAGATTCTGGAGCAAGTCATAACATGATTTGTAATGCCAAGCTGTTAACAAATATTAAGCCTTGTGAAGGAAATGTTAAAGTTGCAAATGGAAAAGAGGTTCAAATAGAAGGAATTGGAGACCTAAAAGTGTTTAGGAAAAATACTAAGGCCTTATACATTCCGGAATTCACATCTAACTTACTCTCGGTATATAAAGCAACTAAAGATCTAGATTGCAAAGTTATTTTTGGATCTAATGATGTTGAGTTTCAGGATAATGAGACTAAGGAAGTAATCGGAGTAGGGAATGTGGAAGGTGGTTTGTATTTGCTGAATAAAGAAGATGGAGTGATGGAGTCGTTTGCGGTTAGTCTGGTTGGTTCAAGCCCTTTATGGCACTCACGCCTTGGTCATCCAAGTCACAAGGTGCTCAGCATGGTCCTGCCCAACCTCACCTTACCTAATAAGGAGTGTGAAGCATGTGTCTTAGGGAAGCATTGTATGAAAGTGTTTCCGGAATCTACTACTGTGTATGAGAAGTGTTTTGAGTTGATACATTCTGATGTGTGGTCAGCCCCCTGTACTTCAAAAGATCAATATAAGTATTTCGTGTCTTTCATTGATCAAAGGTCAAAGTACACTTGGGTAACTCTAATGAGCTCTAAGGATCAAGTATTTGAATCATTTCAAAAATTCTACAACTATACACTGAATCAGTTTGGTACAAAGATCAAGATCCTTAGGAGTGATAATGGTGGAGAGTATATGAGTAATAGATTCAAGAAGTTGCTGGATGACAATGGGATAATTCACCAGACTTCTTGTGCATACACACCTCAGCAGAATGGAGTTTCCGAGAGAAAGAATAGACATTTTTGCTGGAGGTGGCTAGAAGTATGATGTTTGATAGAGGCGTGCCTAAGAGTTTTTGGGGAGATGCTGTGATGGCGGCATGCTATGTGATTAATCGTTTACCCGCAGAAAGTCTGAGCCACAAGTCTCCATTTGAAATTTTGAATGGAGTAAAGCCAAGCATTGATCACCTAAGAGTTTTCGGGTGTAAATGCTATGTCTTTACCCCTGATGCACTAAGGAGTAAACTTGAGCCAAAAAGCATCAAATGTATTTTTGTGGGATACTCAAGCACTCAGAAGGGATACAAGTGTTTCCATCCAGAAGCTAATAGGATATATGTGTCAAGAGAGGTGCGTTTTGATGAGAATTGTGGGTATTTTGAAGAAAAAAAATGGGAGGATTTAGATGACATTGTCAGCTCGGGCATAGACAGAGAGCGAGTGCTAAGAAGCATCTTGGAAGATGTCAATGGTTCGAATGGAGGTAATGATGAGCAAGGGATATCTCAGAATGAGCAAGGAGGTGAAGAGGAAGAAGAAGACAATGAGCAACTCTCATCGGATACAAGCTCACTACCAAGGGATTCCGAACTCGTTGAAGAATCAGAACTTGCAAGTGGTGAGGGAGAGTCTGAACATGAAGAAGTTGAGGTAACTCAAGAACCCCCTCTAAGAAGAAGCCAACGGATAAGGCATGGCCCGGAAAATTGGAAAAACACTAGGGTGTATTACAATGGATTAGCTACGGTTCAACAAGAGCATATAGGATCTGAGGTGAAGTCTACCGTAGGTGAGGGATGTTCTGGGCGTACGGCAGACTTTGATTCTGAACCTATAGGCGACAGCATCCCTCCCTTACCAAGTAGATCATGTACTTCAAAGAGAAGAAAATTAACCGTAAGTGACATAAAATATCCTATTGAAGCATATAGTTCAGTGTCCTATTTAGGTGCTGAGCAGCAAGCTTACCTCACCAAGATTGATGAACATCAAGTCCCAGCATCATATGAGGAAGCATGTAGAGACGAGAGATGGGTTAAAGCCATGGAAGAAGAGATCAGTTCTATGGTGAGAAACAATACATGGAATTTGACTGAGCTGCCAAGAGGGAAGAAGCTAGTGGGATGTAGATGGGTTTATACTATCAAGTATAAAAGCAATGGTGAAGTCGAGAGATACAAAGCGAGACTAGTGGCAAAGGGATACACACAAGTCTATGGAGAAGATTATACAGAAACTTTTGCTCCGGTGGCAAAATTGCATTCGGTAAGGGTTCTCCTATCCATTGCGGTTAACTTGTCATGGGAGTTATGGCAAATGGATGTAAAAAATGCCTTTTTACAAGGAGACCTAGAAGAGGAAGTCTTTATGGCTCTTCCACAAGGATATGGTACAGGTACAAATCAGGTCTGTGAATTGAAGAAAGCTATTTATGGTTTGAAACAATCCCCGAGGGCCTGGTACCAAAGACTGAGCAGATGCTTGCTGGAGAACGAATTTGTGAAGTCGGAAGCTGATCATACTCTATTCACCAAGAGGAGTAAAGAGGGGCTAGTGGTTGTTCTTATCTATGTAGATGATATCATCATCACCGGAAATGATGTTGAAGGAGTTAAAAGGACCAAGGTAATTCTGAGCTCCACGTTTGATATAAAAGATTTGGGAGAGCTGAGGTATTTCTTGGGCATTGAGATGATCAGAGAGCCAAATGGGATGTTTATATCACAAAGGAAGTATGTGATTGACTTACTAAAGGAAACTGGCAAGTTAGGGTCGAAGCCAGCAAAAACGCCCATTGAAGAAGGCTATCAAGATGTGAGTAAGGAGGAAATGTGGCCTGATGTCAAGCAATATCAAAGGTTAGTTGGAAAACTAATCTACTTAACTATAACTCGGCCGGATATATGCTTTGCCGTGAATAGGGTGAGCCAGCACATGCAAGCTCCGAAAGCACACCATTGGGGCATGGTGGAGAGAATACTTAGGTATCTCAAGGGGAACCCTGGAAAGGGAATATAGTTGAGTCGCAATGAAAATACTGAATTGGAAGCCTATTGTGATTCAGACTATGCTGGAGACAAACAAGATAGAAAATCTACAACTGGGTATTGCACATTTGTAGGAGGAAATCTTGTCACTTGGAGGAGTAAAAAACAGAAGGTAATTGCATTGTCAAGTGCTGAGGCTGAGTATAGAGCAATGAAGGAAGTCACAAAGGAGATGATATGGCTGAAGGCTCTTCTCAAGGATTTGGGTATTCAAGAAACCAAACCAATGACCCTTTATTGCGATAACCAAGCTGCAATACACATAGCTTCAAATCCAGTGTTTCATGAGAGAAAGAAACACATTGAAGTGGATTGTCACTTCATCCGGGGCAAGATTCAAGATGGGCTAATAATCCCTAAGTTTGTGAAGAGTGGAGACCAGGTGGCATGTAAGAATTAGAGAGATTATGCGGAATATAAGAGATTAAACATGAGAGAATAATGTAAATGACATGGAGAATATGCAAGTATGAACTAAGAGAATAAGCATGTAAATGAGACTAGGGAGAATAAAATGAGAGAGATTTCGTGGAGAATGAGAGAATGGGACCCCAAAGGGTCTAGCATTTCATTGATAATGAGGCATTACATTTATAGAGAAAAATCTAGGGTTTTCTCTAAGTAAATTCAAAATGCAACAACCAATAGAAATGCTTTAATTCAAACTAGCCAATAAGGGCTTAGTCTTGGAGGCTCTTTTTGACCATGTGGATAAGATTGCCAGCCTTGCTCCAGCCCTCCTTGCTTTGACCGGTTGGATAAGGTTGCATTGGGACACTCCTTTGGCTAGATTCATTGCCAGCTATCTATGTCCTTTTGCACCCGAGTTTTGCACGATCCCCAAATCCTGAAAATACTTTATCCTGAGTTTTGCACATTCTTGTTTCTTCATTTTAGGATGTTTGGAGACATTTTGGGGAATCCCGGATTTTGCACGGTCCGTACAATCCGTACAAAATCCGTACGGTCGGGATGGTTTGGTCTTGCAAGGCCTGGCTGGTCTTCTTGATCAATACTCCCCCTCAAACTTAGGCATAGTGAACTTTGAGAATGGAGGCTAAGTTTGGAGTGACCCGTGAGTGCCACCTCATTAAAAACCTTATAAGGAAAACCCTTTGGGACAAAACCTTATAAGGGAAAAAGAGTATGGCCTTCACGGATCTAGGGGACCTTTGACCAAGGGCATGAAAAGGTCTTGTAACCTTTGTGAAGAATATCCCAACTTAATCTTCACTTGTTGTAGTCTTGCAAGGATTTGTTGATTTCATTCTTTGGTAATCACTTCGGTCTTCATCTTGGGTTCACCACGCTTGAGTCTTAGCTCTCGGATCATCCTTCTTGGGTTCACCATTTGTGGATTCCAAATCTTGATCAATGCTTTGAATGCTCCCCCTCACGATCGGCTTGAGAATAAGGAAAGACGATCTTTTGGGTTTGAAGTCCTTTATGCACATTGCTCATTGCAAGAAAAATTGACAAAATGTATCAATTTACTCCAATTTTAATGGTAGAAATGATCACACTTTTCATAGAGAATTTAAATGCAGAGAGATGATAGAAACAACCTAATTCCTTTGGATGTTGGTTTCTTCCTCTTTGTTGATTTATTGGGTTGGGGAGCACCACTTGTGTATGCTATGATTTTATCTCCTTATTCTCCTCACTTCCGAAAGATAAACCAGCCTTAAGGTGAGTATGATCCATACAACTTGGTTTTCTTCATGGTGATGGAGATGCCTTAGCTTTGTTTCCAACTCACATGCCTCCTTACTTTGTCTCAACCATTGCCCTTGTCTTTGTGAGCTTGTCTTTGCAAGTGACCCGGTTTTGATTTTTAGTAAAGTGGCCCGTCTTCTAGTGGGACAATTTGTCTCCTATGATGCGGTCCCTCTATCAACTCGTCCACAAGTGAGCACGAACCTACAACTTGTTTCCAACGGTGTGGCCCCTCTATCAACTTGTCCACGAGTGAGCACGAACTTTCAACATCTTTTAGTGCGGTGTGGTCTAGTCTCAACTCGGCTTGGTTTGCTTGAAGATTCTTGCCTTCTTTTTGGTTTTTACTCCCCCTCAAGCTTGGTTGGAGGGACTCCGAAAGGCAAGCTTGAAAAACATAAAAGATGAACACTTCAAACCGGTACCAAATGAACACTAACTCCCACAGCTTCCTTGTGTCACCAATCATACTTCTTTACTTCATTTAATCTTCATTTGGCCTCTTCATCATCTAATACTTCCCCGTTAGAATATTCAGGCTTTCCTCCTCTAAACCTTCATCATGAGATTTAAAATTTTAAAGTACTTAACGTGAGGGATAAGGAAGTTTAGATGAAAGATAGATTGCAAATAAAAGAAACTAAAGAAACAAGATTAAAAAATAATTGGTACACTAAGTATATTGGAAAAGATTAGTGTTTAGAGAGTAGCCCTTTATGCTAAACCGGTTAGGATAGTGACTCGTTGTTGAACCATTGTTTTGATTGGTCGATCTTCTTGAGATTTGACTTCTTCTTCCACCACTCACATTCTTCCATTCCTAAGAAAAACAAAGGTTAGTGGTTGGGATTTTTCTCTTCATGGCTCTTCACCACAAAGGACTTTACTCTCATTTGAGAGATCGGATTCTAACAATGGTCTTTGGAATTATCCACTTGTTTTAACAAGAATGGAAAACTTTAAACCAAAGCCTATCCTTTTGAGAAAACAAAACCGGATGAATCAATGTCATTAATTGTTTTTCATTCATAAGAAAGAAAACTACCTAAGATTCATCCCTTTTTTTAAAAAAAAAAATTTGTTACCAAGGACTTAGTAAATACTAGAGGTCCAATGTTTTTGAAAACTTGAATTTAAAGAACTTGGATTCACCATGCCTTCTCGATTTAACTTCTATGAGTAAATCAGGCCATGGTTCACTTCTTTAATCCCAAAAGAGTTTGGATTCATCATGCCTTCTCGACTTTAACTCCAATGAGTAAATCAGGTCATGGTTCACCTCTTTTAACACAAAAGAATTTGGATCCATCATGCCTTCTCAATTTTAACTCCAACGAGCCAAAATAGGTCATGGTTCAATTTTTTTGGTTTCTAAGGGTTTGGATTCACTCAAGGTTCTCCAGCATTCGAGTTTCAACGAGGCTCTCATCCAACTTTGGATTTGGATCCTTCTCGGTTCCCTAGCTTCGGATTCAACAAGGTTCGCTACCCCCTTTTTTTCTTTTCTTAAATAGAACAACCAAGGATTCCTTAAAACACTCTTCCCAAACAAACAAGTACAGAAGAGATTGGAATCCAATAAGAATTTTTAAGAATAATTGAAAAAAATAACCTAGGACTCAAAAATGTTTGAAAGTAGTCCAAGATTTTCTACCAAAGGATTTGGATTTATCAAGGTTCTCTAGCTTTTGGATTCAACGAGGTTCTCTTCCTTTGGTAATTTGAAAACAAAGAGATTTGGATTCATCAAGGCTATGTGCTTATGCTCATAATAACATAGCTTTACCAAGGTTCTCTTCTCTTTTCAAGACGGGACTTGGATTCAACATGGCTTTATACTTATGCTCATGGGGGCATAGCTTTACCAAAGTTCTCTTCCCTTAAAAATGGGACTTGGATTCAACATGGCTTTATGCTTATGCTTATGGAAACATAGCTTTACCAAAGTTCTCTTCCCATAAAACAATGGGAATTGGATTCAACATGGTTTTATGCTTATGCTTATGGAAACATAGCTTTACCAAAGTTCTCTTCCCACAAAACAAGGATTATGATTCATCAAAGTTTTATACTTAAACTCATAAGAGCAAAGTTTTACCAAGGTTCTCTACCTTTAAAACACGAATACAACATGATTAAATATGCTTAAATCCATAAGAATCAAGTAATTTTAATCATGGTTCACTAATTGAAATTGCTTCAAACCACTAAAAAAAAACTCAAAAACATAAAATACGATGGAGTTACGTATTTCTTCATTCCATAAGAAAGAAAAATACAATCCAAGGTTTTAACTTTGTAAAAATTGTGGTTTGAGCTTTAAAATCAAGAAATGACTTGGAGATGAAAATGGGGCTTAAAAAGAATAGATTATAGAATGAGGCACCAGCAAATCATGGTTCTAAGTGTATTCATTTCCAAAAAATGGAAGCACTAGAGGAATCCATGAATAAGCAATTAAGGCAGCCTTTAATCTCCCTTTTTATGTAGTTTTTCACTACAGCCCCCATTTATTTCTCTTCATTGTCACTAGAAACACTAAGTTAGCAACTTTCACAACTCAAGAACCAATGGTTTTGAGGAATAACTCTCAGAGTGAAAAAGGCTAACAAAGTGTATGAAAATAAAAGAATAAGAAGAAAGAGATTAAGGACACATTTAAGGACCTTAATGCTCTGATACCATGTAAGAATTAGAGAGATTATGCGAAATATAAGAGATTAAACATGAGAGAATAATGTAAATGACATGGAGAATATGCAAGTATGAACTAAGAGAATAAGCATGTAAATGAGACTAAGGAGAATAAAATGAGAGAGATTTCATGGAGAATGAGAGAATGGGACCCCAAAGGGTCTAGCATTTCATTGATAATGAGGCATTACATTTATAGAGAAAAATCTAGGGTTTTCTCTAAGTAAATTCAAAATGCAACAACCAATAGAAATGCTTTAATTCAAACTAGCCAATAAGGGCTTAGTCTTTGAGGCTCCTTTTGACCATGTGGATAAGATTGCCAGCCTTGCTCCAGCCCTCCTTGCTTTGACTGGTTGGATAAGGTTGCATTGGGACACTCCTTTGGCTAGATTCATTGCCAGCTATCTATGTCCTTTTGCACCCGAGTTTTGCACGATCCCCAAATCCTGAAAATACTTTATCCCGAGTTTTGCACATTCTTGTTTCTTCATTTTAGGATGTTTGGAGACATTTTGGGGAATCCCGGATTTTGCACGGTCCGTACAATCCGTACAAAATCTGTACGGTCGGGATGGTTTGGTCTTGCAAGGCCTGGCTGGTCTTCTTGATCAATATGGCAGACATCTTCACAAAGGCTACTTCCCTAAATATATGTGAGTACATCCATGACAAGATAGGCTTAAAGGATCCCTACCAGCCTATCTTGAGGGGGAGTGTTGAGAATATGGATGAGAAGGCATTCATGGGAAGTAGCAATGCGAGTTCACATAATAACAAAGGCAAGGAGCTGGAGTGCATAGCAAGTATCTGGGAACTTGGTGAATGCTCTAAGACTAAGGGAGAAGTGCCGTATGCAACAAGTAAGGAAAATAGTGGAGCTGATGATTTAATGAGTGGCAAAACTAGACATTGGGATGTAACTAGAAGAAAGGATTCTTAGTTGAATTCTAAGCAGATCAAAGGGTTGAAAAACCAAGAAGAAGCACATGAGGAGCCATTGGGTAAAGGCAAGCTCCATGCTCCTCACCCAAAGAAGAAACACGCCCAGGCCTTGATCTTAGCATGTTTAACCATTTTAGGAAGTTAAGGGTGTTAGTCCTTTAACCATTGTAAATTCCTGTGTCTTGTTTTTGAATTTTTTCTCTTACATATATGCAATGTAAACCGAGCTCAATTGATATAATAACAAGAAAAAATATTCCAGAAATCTCTCTCAGCCATCTTCAATCTCATTGAGTTCTTGATATTTTCTAATTCTAGTTTATTCTCCTTAAAATCAACAAGTGTTAGGATAGCAAACGGGAAAGAAGTCCCAATAGAGGGTGTTGGGAACTTAGAAGTGTTTGGGAAGAGAACTAAAGCCTTATATATCCCAGAATTTACTTCGAATTTGCTATCAGTTCATAAGGCAACTAAGGACTTGAATTGTAAAGTTGTTTTTGGAGATAATGGTGTTGAGTTTCAGGATAATGAAACCAAAGATGCGATCGGATCAGGGGGTGTGAAAGATGGTCTGTACATATTGAATAAAAAGGATAAAGAGTTGAAAGTGCTTGCGGTTAGTTCGGTTGGATCAAGCCCTTTATGGCATTCTCGCCTTGGTCACCCAAGTCACAAGGTGCTCAGCATGGTCTTGCCCAACCATTCATTACCCAAGAAGGCGTTTGAAGCATGTATTTTGGGGAAGCATTGTAGAAAAGTGTTTCCAGAGTCTACTACTATGTATAAGAAGTCTTTTGAGTTAATACACTCTGATGTATGGTCTGCTCCGTGTACTTCAAGAGATCAATATAAGTACTTTGTTTCCTTCATCGATCAAAAATCAAAGTATACATGGGTAACATTGATGCGCTCTAAGGATCAAGTGCTTGAATCATTTCAGAACTTCTATAACTATGTGCTAAATCAGTATGATACCAAGATTAAGATACTAAGAAGTGATAATGGCGGAGAATACATGAGCATACGGTTTAGAGAGTTTGTGAATGAGAAAGGGATAGTACATCAGACAACTTGCGCCTATACACCTCAACAAAATGGGATAGCAGAGAGGAAGAATAGACATTTGTTAGAAGTGGCTACGAGCATGATGTTTGATAGGGGAGTTCCTAAGAATCTGTGGGGAGATGCAGTGATGGCGGCAACTTACTTAATCAACCGCATACCCACTGAAAGCTTGAGTTACATGTCTCCATTTGAAGTTTTGAATGGTGTGAAGCCAAGTATCAGTCACTTGAGAGTCTTTGGGTGTAGATGCTATGTCTTTGTTCCAGAAGCACAAAGAAATAAGTTAGAGCCAAAGAGTATTAAGTGTATGTTTGTGGGATATTCAAGTACTCAAAAGGGATACAAATGTCTTAACCCGGAGACTAATAGAATGTATGTGTCAAGGGAGGTGCAATTTGAGGAAGAGTATGGTTACTTTGAGAAAAAGAAATGGGAAGACTTAGATGAGATTATGAACGCAAATGCAGATAGAGATCAAGTTCTAAGAAGCATTTGGGAAAACATAGATGGCCGGGAGAGTGATGATAATGAGCAGAGGGGTGAAGAAGAAGTAGAAGAAAGTGAGCAGCTTCCGTTAGTTCCAGATACCTTACCATTAGATTTAGAACTGGTAGAAGAAGAGGAGAGTACAAGAGGTGAGGGGGAGATAGAATCTGAAGAAGTGGAAGTAGTGCAAGCTCCTCAGTTAAGAAGAAGCCAAAGGATAAGACACGGACCTGAAAATTGGAAAAATACTAGAGTGTATTACAATGGGATGGCTATGGCTCATCAAGATCACATGGGAACTGAGGTTGTGCTTGGGACAAGAGAGGGATGTACTGGGCTTACGGCAGGCTTAGATCCTGATCCTATAGGCGACAGCGTCTCCTTCTTGTCCCCTAAGCATAACACCGCACAAGAAGAGAAGATAGCCATAAGATATCCTATTGAAGAATACTACTCGGTTTCTAATACTCCAGCTGCTCATCAGGCATTTCTGAGCACTATTGATAGAAAAATACCTAATTCTTATGAGGAAGCAAGCATGGACAAGTTATGGGTTGATGCCATGGGGGAAGAGATTGCATCTATGTTGAGAAATAATACTTGGGACTTGACAAAACTGCCAAGCGGGAAGAAACTTGTGGGATGTAGATGGGTGTATACTATCAAATACAAGAGCAACGGTGAAATTGAGAGGTATAAAGCTAGACTGGTGGCAAAAGGATATACACAAGTATATGGAGAAGATTATACTGAAACTTTTGCTCCAGTAGCAAAGTTGCACTCGGTAAGGGTTCTACTATCTATTGCCATTAATTTGTCATGGAATTTGTGGCAAATGGATGTGAGAAACGCTTTTTTACAAGGGGATTTAGAAGAACAAGTGTTTATGGAACTTCCACAGGGTTATGGAGCAAGTTCAGATCAAGTGTGTAGATTAAAGAAGGCTATATACGGCTTGAAACAATCTCCTAGAGCTTGGTACCAACGGTTAAGCCGGTGCCTGTTGGAGAAAGGGTTTGTAAAATCTGAAGCGGATCACTCTCTCTTTACCAAAAAGAGCAAAGAAGGGATAGTTGTGGTGCTCATATACGTGGATGACATTATTGTTACGGGAAGTGATTGTGAGGAGATGAAACGAACTAAGGAAGATCTAAACTCTATGTTTGATATAAAAGACCTAGGAGAGCTCAAATACTTCCTAGGCATTGAGATGAGCAGAGAGGCAAAAGGGAATGTTTATATCACAAAGGAAGTATGTGATCGACTTACTAAAAGAATTTGGGAAGCTTGGGTGTAAACCGGCTAAGCCTCCTATTGAAGAAGGTTATCAAGAAGAGAGCAACGTGGAGATATGGTCTGACATCAAGCAGTACCAAAGGTTAGTTGGTAAACTAATCTATTTGACCATAACAAGGCCAGATATTTGCTTTGCGGTGAATAAAGTAAGTCAACACATGCAAGTGCCAACAACACACCATTGGGGAATGATTGAAAGGATCTTGAGATATTTAAAAGGGAACCCAGGAAGAGGTATTTGGCTAGAGTGTCATGGAAGAGCAGATGTAGAAGCGTTTTGTGATGCGGATTGGGCTGGGGATAGACAAGATAGGAAGTCTACGACCGGTTATTGTACATTCGTAGGCGGGAATCTTGTCACCTGGAGAAGCAAAAAACAAAAGGTAATCTCTCTATCTAGTGCTGAAGCTGAGTATAGAGCAATGAGAGAAGCCACAAAAGAAATGATATGGCTGAAGGCGCTTCTACATGACTTGGGAGTTCAAGAAGACAAACCAATGACATTGTATTGTGATAACCAAGCGACAATACACATAGCTTCAAACCCGGTGTTTCATGAAAGGACAAAACACATTGAGGTGGATTGTCATTTCATCCGAGACAAGATTCAAGAGGGAGTTGTGGTTCCGAAGTTTGTGAAGAGTGGAGAACAAATGGCGGATATATTTACCAAGGCTACTTCTTCACGCATCTGTGAATACATCCATGGCAAGATCGGCTTAAAGGACCCCTACCAGCCTATCTTGAGGGGGAGTGTTGAGAATATGGATGTGAAGGTGTGTGCACGTGAAAGGAGAGGAGACAATATCAAAGGGAAAGAGTTAGCATGTATTTCAAGTGTGTTGGAATATGGTGAGAGCTCAGGAGTAAAAGGAGAAGGTATACCTTGTAAAACAAGTAATGAAGAGAAGAAGAATCAAGTCTTGCTTGCACATGGAATAAAGTGCCAATGAGTAGTTAAGATCAACTAAAACGAGACCAAACAAGAAGTAGAGAAGGAACTAGAGTGGTTAAAAGCAGACCAGTTTTTTCTCTTTCAGCACAAGTGGAGCAAGTTGCAAAGAGGAGTAGGTAGGAGCAGTTGGGAGAAGCATGGTTCGCCCATACTAGTCTAGAGGTGTTGGTGAGATGTTTTTCTCACTATAATTCATGTAAATCGTGCATATATGTGAATTGTATTGTAAGAAGAAAGATACACACGAAATTATAAAGTTCTTCTCTAAAAACTTCTATTCATCATCTTCATCAGTCCTATGTTCTAATCTTCCTCCCTTAAAATCACCTTCATATCCTCTAAAATCTACAAAAACAGATAGAAGATCCACCACTGGGTATTGCACATTCATTGGAGGTAACCTGGTCACTTGGAAGAGCAAGAAACAAAAGGTTGTGTCATGTTCAAGTGCTGAAGCTGAGTATAGAGCAATGAGGAAGCTCACAAATGAGCTAACATGGTTGAAAGCTCTTCTCAAGGATTTGGGCATTGAATCGCCATATCCAATCACAATGCATTGTGACAACCAAGCTGCTATTCACATTGCGTCCAACTCAGTGTTCCATGAGAGGACAAACCATATTGAAGTGGATTGTCACAAGGTACGAGAGATGGTGGAGAAAAGGGTCATTCTTCCATGCTTTACTAGGAGTTCAGAACAATTGGCAGACATTTTTACCAAGGCAGCGAATTTAAAAGTGTGTGAGTTCATCCATTCAAATTTTGGACTCATAGATATGTCTTGGCCATGATTTCCTTAGCCATGGAGTCCACACTCTTTTTCCCTTAGTATGGTTTTGACCCATGAGGTTTTCCATACTAAGGTTTTTAATGAGGTGGGTCATCATGGTTCCAAGCTTAACCTTTGGTTTCTCTACGGTTAAGCTTGAGGGGGAGTGTTGAATAATGAGAGAATACATTAGGTTAAGACCCAATGAAGAGAAGAGGCCTTATTCAACATATGCAAGTCCATTAAGAAGTCTTCTAGAAGGGTGAAGACTTTGGGTGCACAAGTGGGTGTCTCGGGAAGTGTGAAAAGGAAGGAGATGTGTTTGAATTTCAAATAAGAGATTGGAGGGAAATTTGAATGTTGTGAAACCCTTCTTCACCTCCTAATTTCGTGGCTCTCCTCTATATATACATGTTGTACACCCTTTGTAACACTTAATCAATTCTAGTGGAAACTTCTCTTTATCTCTCATTCTATTGTTTCTCTTTCAAGCACTTTCAAACTCTCTAATCTTCTATTCCGCAAATTCAACATGGTATGAGAGCAAGGTTCTTAACTAAATCAAGCTCTTGTTATCCCATTTTCAAATCTCTTCTTTTAAAATTCTGGGAATACTCTTTGTCAATCATTTTTCACTCTGAGACTTAGTCCTCAAAGTCATTGACTCTTGAGTTGTGAAAAGGCTGAAAAAGTGTATTTCTTAAAGCTTCTCTAAAATTTTCTTTTTCACTCTAAAATTCTGGGAATACTCTTTGTCAATCCTTTTTCACTCTGAGACTTAGTCCACAAAGTCATTGACTCTTGAGTTGTGAAAAGGCTGAAAAAGTGTATTTCTTGAAGCTTTTCTAATATTTTCTTGAGAAAATCTCTTAGTCCTCTGGTTAATAGAATTATCCGGTGAATAAATCTTGAAACACCATGGAAAATTCTAAACCAATTGTTATTCCAGTCATCTTGAAGGGTGTCAACTATTTGATGTGGTCAAGAATGATAAGAACAGCTCTATGTGGTCGTGGGCTTTGGAGACATGTCTTGAAAGGTTAAGATCCAAAAGATGGAGAAGAAGCCATCAGTAATTATGAAGATAAGTGGTTCCAAGAGGACCAAATGGTGCTCAGAATCATCCAGAACTCTCTTGAAGCATCAATCCTTGAAGCCTACTCCTACTGTGAAAATGCAAAGGAATTGTGGGATACTCTTCAAACCGTGTATAGGAATACTGTTAGAATTAGAGAGATTATGCGGAATATAAGAGATTAAACATGAGAGAATAATGTAAATGACATGGAGAATATGCAATTATGAACTAAGAGAATAAGCATGTAAATGAGACTACGGAGAATAAAATGAGAGAGATTTCGTGGAGAATGAGAGAATGGGACCCCAAAGGGTCTAGCATTTCATTGATAATGAGGCATTACATTTATAGAGAAAAATCTAGGGTTTTCTCTAAGTAAATTCAAAATGCAACAACCAATAGAAATGCTTTAATTCAAACTAGCCAATAAGGGCTTAGTCTTGGAGGCTCCTTTTGACCATGTGGATAAGATTGCCAGCCTTGCTCCAGCCCTCCTTGCTTTGACCAGTTGGATAAGGTTGCATTGGGACACTCCTTTGGCTAGATTCATTGCCAGCTATCAATGTCCTTTTGCACCCGAGTTTTGCACAATCCCCAAATCCTGAAAATACTTTATCCCGAGTTTTGCACATTCTTGTTTCTTCATTTTAGGATGTTTGGAGACATTTTGGGGAATCCCGGATTTTGCACGGTCCGTACAATCTGTACAAGTCCATACAAAATCCATACGGTCGGGATGGTTTGGTCTTGCAAGGCCTGGCTGGTCTTCTTGATCAATACTCCCCCTCAAACTTAGCCATAGTGAACTTGAGAATGGAGGCTAAGTTTGGAGTGACCCGTGAGTGCCACCTCATTAAAAACCTTATAAGGAAAACCCTTTGGGACAAAACCTTATAAGGGAAAAAGAGTATGGCCTTCACGGATCTAGGGGACCTTTGACCAAGGACATGAAAAGGTCTTGTAACCTTTGTGAAGAATGTCGCAACTTAATCTTCACTTGTTGTAGTCTTGCAAGGATTTGTTGATTTCATTCTTTGGAAATCACTTCGGTCTTCCTCTTGGGTTCACCACGCTTGAGTCTTAGCTCTCGGGTCATCCTTCTTGGGTTCACCATTTGTGGATTCCAAATCTTGATCAATGCTTTGAATGCTCCCCCTCACAATCGGCTTGAGAATAAGGAAAGACGATCTTTTGGGTTTGAAGTCCTTTATGCACATTTCTCCTTGCAAGAAAAATTGACAAAATGTATCAATTTACTCCAATTTTAATGGTAGAAATGATCACACTTTGCATAGAGAATTTAAATGGAGATAGAGGATAGAAACAACCTAATTCCTTTGGATGTTGGTTTCTTCCTCTTTGTTGATTTATTGGGTTGGGGAGCACCACTTGTGTATGCTCTGATTTTATCTCCTTATTTTCCTCACTTCCGAAAGATAAACCAACCTTAAGGTGAGTATGATCCATACAACTTGGTTTTCTTCATGGTGATGGAGATGCCTTAGCTTCGTTTCCAACTCACATGCCTCTTAGCTTTGTCTTAACCATTGCCCTTATCTTTGCGAGCTTGTCTTTGCAAGCTTGTCTTTGCAACTGACCCGGTTTTGATCTTTAGTAAAGTGGCCCGTCTTCTAGTGGGACAGTTTGTCTCCTATGATGCGGTCCCTTTATCAACTCGTCCACAAGTGAGCACGAACCTACAACTTTTTTCCAATGGTGTGGCCCCTCTATCAACTTGTCCACGAGTGAGCACGAACCTTCAACATCTTTTAGTGCGGTGCGGTCTAGTCTCAACTCGGCTTGGTTTGCTTGAAGATTCTTGCCTTCTTTTCGGTTTTTCTCCCCCTCAAGCTTGGTTGGAGGGACTCCGAAAGGCAAGCTTGAAAAATGTAAAAGATGAACACTTCAAACCGGTACCAAATGAACACTAACTCCCACAGCTTCCTTGTATCACCAATCATACTTCTTTACTTCATTTAATCTTCATTTGGCCTCTTCATTATCTAATACTTCCCCGTTAGAATATTCACGCTTTCCTCCTCTAAACCTTCATCATGAGATTTAAAATTTTAAAGTACTCAACGTGAGGGATAAGGAAGTTTAGATGAAAGATAGATTGCAAATAAGAGAAACTAAAGAAACAAGATTAAAAAATAATTGGTACACTAAGTATATTGGAAAATATTAGTGTTTAGAGAGTAGCCCTTTATGCTAAACTGGTTAGGATAATGACTTGTTGTTGAACCATTGTTTTGATTGGTCGATCTTCTTGAGATTTGACCTCTTCTTCCACCACTCACATTCTTCCATTCCTAAGAAAAACAAAGGTTAGTGGTTGGGATTTTTCTCTTCATGGCTCTTCACCACAAAGGACTTTACTCTCATTTGAGAGATTGGATTCTAGCGATGGTCTTTGGAATTATCCACTTGTTTTAACAAGAATGGAAAACTTTAAACCAAAGCCTATCCTTTTGAGAAAATAAAACTGGATGAATCAATGTCATTAATTGTTTTTCATTCATAACAAAGAAAACTGACTAAGATTCATCCCTTTTTTTTTTTTGAAAATTTTTACCAAGGACTTAGTAAATACTAGAGGTCCAATGTTTTTGAAAACTTTGATTTAAAGAACTTGGATTCATCATGCCTTCTTGATTTAACTTATATGAGTAAATCAGGCCATGGTTCACTTCTTTAATCCCAAAAGAGTTTGGATTCATCATGCCTTCTTGACTTTAACTCCAATGAGTAAATCAGGTCATGGTTCACCTCTTTTAACACAAAAGAATTTGGATCCATCATGCCTTCTCAATTTTAACCCCAACGAGCCAAAATAGGTCATGGTTCACTTCTTTTGGTTTCTAAGGGTTTGGATTCACTCAAGGTTCTCTAGCATTCGAGTTTCAACGAGGCTCTCATCCAACTTTGGATTTGGATCCATCTCGGTTCCCTAGCTTCGGATTCAACAAGGTTCACTACCCCTTTTTTTCTTTTCTTAAATAGGACAACCAAGGATTCCTTAAAACACTCTTCCCAAACAAACAAGTACAGAAGAGATTGGAATCCAATAAGAACTTTTAAGAAAAATTGAAAAAAATAACCTAGGACTCAAACATGTTTGGAAGTAGTCCAAGATTTTCTACCAAAGGATTTGGATTCATCAAGGTTCTCTAGCTTTTGGATTCAACGAGGTTCTCTTCCTTTGGTAATTTGAAAACAAAGAGATTTGGATTCATCAAGGCTTTGTGCTTATACTCATAATAACATAGCTTTACCAAGGTTCTCTTCTCTTTTCAAGACGGGACTTGGATTCAACATGGCTTTATGCTTATGCTCATGGGGGCATAGCTTTACCAAAGTTCTCTTCCCTTAAAAATGGGACTTGGATTCAACATGGCTTTATGCTTATGCTTATGGAAACATAGCTTTACCAAAGTTCTCTTCCCATAAAACAATGGGAATTGGATTCAACATGGCTTTATGCTTATGCTTATGGAAACATAGCTTTACCAAAGTTCTCTTCCCACAAAACAAGGATTATGATTCATCAAATTTTTATACTTAAACTCAAAAGAGCAAAGTTTTACCAAGGTTCTCTACCTTTAAAACACGAATACAACATGATTAAATATGCTTAAATCCATAAGAATCAAGTAATTTTAATCATGGTTCACTAATTGAAATTGCTTCAAACCACTAAAAAAACTCAAAAAAACATAAAATACGATGGAGTTACGTATTTCTTCATTCCATAAGAAAGAAAAATACAATCCAAGGTTTTAACTTTGTAAAAATTGTGGTTTGAGCTTTAAAATCAAGAAATGACTTGGAGATGAAAATGGGGCTTAAAAAGGAATAGATTATAGAATGAGGCACCAGCAAATCATGGTTCTAAGTGTATTCATTTCCAAAAAATGGAAGCACTAGAGGAATCCATGAATAAGCAATTAAGGCAGCCTTTAATCTCCATTTTTATGTAATTTTTCACTACAGCCCCCATTTATTTCTCTTCATTGTCACTAGAAACACTAAGTTAGCAACTTTCACAACTCAAGAACCAATGGTTTTGAGGAATAACTCTCAGAGTGAAAAAGGCTAACAAAGTGTATGAAAATAAAAGAATAAGAAGAAAGAGATTAAGGACGCATTTAAGGACCTTAATGCTCTGATACCATGTAAGAATTAGAGAGATTATGCGAAATATAAGAGATTAAACATGAGAGAATAATGTAAATGACATGGAGAATATGCAAGTATGAACTAAGAGAATAAGCATGTAAATGAGACTAAGGAGAATAAAATGAGAGAGATTTCGTGGAGAATGAGAGAATGGGACCCCAAAGGGTCTAACATTTCATTGATAATAAGGCATTACATTTATAGAGAAAAATCTAGGGTTTTCTCTAAGTAAATTCAAAATTTAACAACCAAAAGAAATGCTTTAATTCAAACTAGACAATAAGGGCTTAGTCTTGGAGGCTCCTTTTGACCATGTGGATAAGATTGCCAGCCTTGCTCCAGCCCTCCTTGCTTTGACCGGTTGGATAAGGTTGCATTGGGACACTCCTTTGGCTAGATTCATTACCAGCTATCCATGTCCTTTTGCACCCGAGTTTTGCACGATCCCCAAATCCTGAAAATACTTTATCCCGAGTTTTGCACATTCTTGTTTCTTCATTTTAGGATGTTTGGAGACATTTTGGGGAATCCCGGATTTTGCACGGTCCGTACAATCTGTACAAGTCCGTACAAAATCCATACGGTCGGGATGGTTTGGTCTTGCAAGGCCTGGCTGGTCTTCTTGATCAATAAATACTTCAAACTTGAGCAGAATCTATGAAGTCAAGAAGGCTATCAATGATCTAAGCCAAGAAGATTTGGAGTTTACAAAGCACTTTGGCAAATTCAGATCATTGTGGGCTGAACTAGAAATGTTAAGGCCAAGCACGATTGATCCTTTGGTGTTAAATGAGAGGCGCGAACAAGACAAGGTCTTTGGTTTGCTATTGACCTTAAATCCAACTTACAAGGATCTCATTAATGTAGATTTTAGAGGATATGAAGGTGATTTTAAGGGAGGAAGATTAGAAGATAGGAGTGATGAAGATGATGAATAGAAGTTTTTAGAGAAGAAGTTTATAATTTCGTGTGTATTTTTCTTCTTACAATACAACCAATATATATGGACGCCTTACATGAATTTTAGAGAGAAAAATATCTCACCAACACCTCTACACAAGTATAGGCGAGCCATGCTTCTCCTAATTGCTCCTACCTACTCCTCTTTGCAACTTGCTCCACTTGTGCTGAGAGAGAAAAAACTGGTCTGTTTCTAACCAGTCTAGTTCCTTCTCTACTTCTTGTTTGGTCTTGTTTTAGTTGATCTTAACTACTCATTGGCACTTTATTTCATGTGCACACACCTTCACATCCATATTCTCAACACTCACCCTCAAGATAGGCTGGTAGGGGTTCTTTAAGCCGATCTTGCCATGGATGTATTCACATATGCGTGAAGAAGTAGGCTTGGTAAATATATCCGCCATTTGTTCTCTACTCTTCACAAACTTGGGAACCACAACTCCCTCCTGAATTTTGTCTCGGATGAAATGACAATCCACCTCAATGGGTTTTGTCCTTTCATGAAACACCGGGTTTGAAGCTATGTGTATTGCCGCTTGGTTATCACAATACAATGTCATTTGGTTTGTCTTCTTGAACTCCCAAGTCATGTAGAAGCACCTTCAGCCATATCATTTCTTTTGTGGCTTCTCTCATTGCTCTATATTCAGCTTCAGCACTAGATAGAGAGATTACCTTTTGTTTTTTGCTTCTCCAGGTGACAAGATTCCCGCCTAGGAATGTACAATAACCAGTTGTAGACTTCCTATCTTGTCTATCCCCAGCCCAATCCGCATCACAAAACGCTTCTACATCTGCTCTTCCATGACACTCTAGCCAAATACCTCTTCCTGGGTTCCCTTTTAGATATCTCAAGATCCTTTCAATCATTCCCCAATGGTGTGTTGTTGGCGCTTGCATGTGTTGACTTACTTTATTCACCGCAAAACAAATATTTGGCCTTGTTATGGTCAAATATATTAGTTTACCAACTAACCTTTGGTACTGCTTGATGTCAGACCATATCTCCACGTTGCTCTCTTCTTGGTAACCTTCTTCAATAGGAGTCTTAGCCGGTTTACACCCAAGCTTCCCATTTTCTTTTAGTAAGTCGATCACATACTTCCTTTGCGATATAAACATTCCCTTTGCCTCTCTGCTCATCTCAATTCCTAGGAAGTATTTGAGCTCTCCTAGGTCTTTTATATCAAACGTAGAGTCTAGATCCTCCTTAGTCCGTTTCATCTCCTCACAATCACTTCCCATAACAATAATGTCATCCACGTAGATAAGCACCACAACTATCCCTTTTTTGCTCCTTTTGGTAAAGAGAGAGTGATCCGCTTCAGATTTTACAAACCCTTTCTCCAACAAGCACCGGCTTAACCGTTGGTACCAAGCTCTAGGAGATTGTTTCAAGCCGTATATAGCCTTCTTTAATCTACACACTTGATCTGAACTTGCTCCATAACCTTGTGGAAGTTCCATAAACACTTCTTCTTCTAAATCCCCTTGTAAGAAAGCGTTTCTCACATCCATTTGCCACAAATTCCATGACAGATTAATGGCAATGGATAGTAGAACCCTCACCGAGTGCAACTTCGCTACTGGAGCAAAAGTTTCAGTATAATCTTCTCCATATACTTGTGTATATCCTTTTGCCACTAGTCTAGCTTTATACCTCTCAATTTCACCATTGCTCTTGTATTTGATAGTATACACCCATCTACATCCCACAAGTTTCTTCCCGCTGGGAAATTTTGTCAAGTCCCAAGTATTATTTCTCAACATAGATGCAATCTCTTCCCTCATGGCATCAACCCATAACTTGTCCATGCATGCTTCCTCATAAGAATTAGGTACTTTTCTATCAATAGTGCTCAGAAATGCCTGATGATCAGCTGGAGTATTAGAAACCGAGTAGTATTCTTCAATAGGATATCTTATGGCTATCTTCTCTTCTTGTGCGGTGTTATGTTTAAGGGACAAGAAGGAGACGCTATCGCCTATAGGATCAGGATCTAAGCCTGCCGTACGCCCAGTACATCCCTCTATTGTCCCAAGCACAACATCAGTGCCCATGTCATCTTGATAAGCCATAGCCATCCCATTGTAATACACTCTAGTATTTTTCCAATTTTCAGGTCCGTGTCTTATCCTTTGTGATACGGCCTTCCCTAGAATCGGCACTCTAGAGGGGTATGTAGGAAAGAAATGGATAGATGGAATGATGGAATGATTGGATCGCACCAAGGTTGCGGAAGACCTTGGATATTTCCTCAATGACTCCTTCGAGATATGACACACTCGAGATTGTCAAGGATTGAAGCAAGGATATGACACACCTTGATTCGGTTTGATTGATGGATATAACTCACCAACAATCGAAATTGTTCTTCAAAGAACACAAGAGAAAAACACTCTCAAATTTTATAAAAGAAAGGTCTAGCCACGTTTTGATGTGTTTGGCTGGAGTTTTAAAGAAAAGATAGAGTAGAAAACAAGTCTAAAATTAAACAACGTAATTAAGAAAGCATTGACTAATTTTTTTGAGTAACCCTTGAAGTCCCCACGCCAGCTTCTCCATTCCCTTGGGCGTTTTCAATCAGAATTTTATTGAGCTGGGCTTACTTAATCTCTTCTTTAGTGGGCTGGAACTTCAGAAAATAAATCCCATAAATTGTTGGACTTGGACCTGAATTTGTCTTGTTGTCTCTTGTGGACTAAGTGGAGTAGAGTGATCCATTTGCCTCATTAAAACCCTCCTTTGGAAAACCCATTGGGATAAAACCAAAGGCTGGAAAAAGAGTACAAACGAATCACCCTTGTATTAGTCCACTCGAGCAACCAAGACGGTTTTATTCTCCATGTCTTCGAACGGTTGGACTTGAGTGAGTAATGTGGTGATTGCATTTCCGAACTCCTTAGCTCTTGATCTTGTCATTGGTCCACTTGGTACTGCTAAAGCATCCTCGGCTTCATGCTGCTTCTGCGAGCTATCCATGATCGCATCATCCCCTCCCTCTTGAAAAGGATTTGTCCTCAAATCTGGAACATCTGCAACAAAAGGGATTAAGTCAGCAACGTTAAAGCTTGAGCTCACATTGTATTTACCTTGGAGATCGATTTGGTAAGCATTATCGTTGATCCTCTTTGTGACCCGGAATGGACCGTCAATCCTTGGCATCAACTTAGACTTCCTCTCAGCCGGAAATCTCTCCTTCCTTAGATGTATCCAGACGTGATCTCCCTCCTCAAAAATCATATTGCGTCTGCCTTTATTAGCTTGTTTGGCGTATAACTTTGTCTTCTCCTCGATGTTGTGCTTTGCTTTCTCATGAATCTGTTTAACAAGTTCAGCTTTCTTTTTCCCGTCCAAGCTTGCTCTTTCACTCAAAGGCAATGGGGTTAGATCCAAAGGAGATAAAGGATTAAAGCCATAAACAATTTCAAATGGAGAAAACTTTGTGGCGGAATGCACTGATCGATTGTAGGCAAATTCAACATGTGGTAAGCATTCTTCCCAAGTTTTCAAGTTCTTTTTAATCAAGGCACGCATCAAGGTGGATAAAGTTCTATTAACTACTTCAGTTTGACCGTCGGTTTGAGGATGACAAGTAGTTGAGAATAACAACTTAGTACCTAGCTTAGACCAAAGTGTTTTCCAAAAATAACTCAAGAACTTTGTGTCCCTATCACTGACTATAGTCCTAGGCATTCCATGCAAACGAACTATTTCTTTAAAGAACAAGTCAGCTATATGAGAAGCATCATCAGTTTTATGACAAGCAAGAAAATGTGCCATTTTAGAGAACCTATCGACAACCACAAAAATCGAGTCCTTTCCAGTCCTAGTTCTAGGTAATCCAAGCACAAAATCCATAGAAATGTCAGTCCAAGGATGATCAGGAATAGGCAAAGGCGTGTACATACCTTGGGACTGTACCTTTGATTTAGCTTGTTTGCACGTGACACATCTCCCACAAATTCTTTCAACGTCCCTCTTCATCTGCGGCCAGTAAAAGTGTTCTTGCATCACTTTTAAAGTCTTGGCGATCCCAAAATGCCCCATCAAGCCTCCTCCATGTGCCTCCCTAACTAGCAAGTCTCTCAAAGAACAATTAGGCACACACAAACGATTTTCAAAGAAAAGAAAGCCGTCATGCCTAAAATATTTCCCAAAAGCAAACTTCTCACAAAACTTGTAATTATCTTGAAAATCAGAATCAGCTTGATAAAGATCTTTAAGGTGTTCAAATCCCAATAATTTAGCATCCAAAGTCGAAATCAAGGCATACCTTCGAGATAAGGCATCAGCAACTATGTTTTCGTTACCTTGTTTGTACTTGATCACATAGGGAAATGTTTCGATAAACTCTACCCACCTAGCATGCCTCTTATTGAGCTTATGCTGACCCTTTAAATGCTTCAAAGACTCGTGGTCAGTATGAATGACAAACTCCTTTGGCCAGAGGTAGTGTTGCCACGTTTGCAAGGCTCGGACTAGCGCATACAACTCCTTGTCGTAGGTTGGATAGTTCAGCGTAGCTCCTCCAAGCTTCTCACTAAAAAAGGCTATGGGCTTCTTCTCTTGCATCAAGACAGCTCCAATACCTACACCAGATGCATCACACTCAATTTCAAAAGTTTTAAGAAAATTCGGTAAAGATAAAAGTGGTGCATTGGTGAGTTTATCCTTTAACGCTTGGAACGCTTCTTCTTGTGCATTCTCCCATTTAAATCCTACACTTTTCTTGATCACTTCAGTGAGAGGAGCAGCTATGGTACTGAAATCTTTCACAAATCTTCGATAGAATCTCGCAAGCCCATGGAAACTCCTCACGTCTCCTATGGTTTTCGGACTAGGCCATTCGCGGACAGCTCTAACCTTCTCTTCGTCCACTTTGATGCCATCTGCACTTATAACAAAGCCTAGAAACACAACGTTATCCGTACAAAAAGTGCATTTCTTCAGATTAGCATACAGTTTTTCTTTCCTAAGTACCATCAAAACCGCTTCTAGATGCTTAACATGTTCTTCTAAATTTTTGCTGTAGACTAAGATATCATCAAAGTAAACAACAAAAATTCCAATGAAGCTCCTCAAAACATGATTCATCAATCTCATAAAAGTACTAGGTGCATTTGTTAATCCAAATGGCATAACTAACCATTCATACAAGCCATGTTTAGTTTTAAACGCAGTTTTCCATTCATCACCCTCTTTCATCCTAATTTGATGGTATCCACTTTTAAGATCTACTTTCGAAAATATGCTAGAACCATGAAGCTCATCTAACATATCATCTAAACGAGGGATAGGATGGCGATACTTTACAGTGATATTGTTGATGGCTCGGCAATCAATGCACATCCTCCAAGTTCCATCCTTCTTTGGAACAAGCAGCACCGGCACAGCACAAGGGCTCATGCTCTCTCGGATGTATCCTTTGTCCATCAGCTCACTCACTTGCTTTTGAAGCTCCTTAGTCTCAACTGGGTTGGTTCTATACGCTGGCCTGTTAGGAAGTGAAGCTCCCGGCACAAAATCGATCTGGTGCTCAATCCCACGAATAGGCGGCAATCCCTTGGGGTTTTCTTCCGGAAAGACGTCTTCATAATCCTGCAAAATAGAAGTAATTTTACTCAGAAAATCCGGTACGGGGTTAGTAAGGTTCAGCAAAGCTTCTTTGTAAATAAATAAGAGAACGGGTTGTTTAGAGAACAGAGCTCTCTTAACCACATTAGACCTCACAAAGAAATTAGAATGCCTCACGGGTTTACTCTCACAGGCCTTTTTCTTGGTTTTTCTCAAACTCTCGTTTTTATTTTGAGATGGCGTGTTTAGGGGTTCACTCACAATGGTTTTTCCTTGTTGTTTCAGATGAAGTTGATCTTGATGAACCTCATGTGGCGCCAAAGGAGCAAGTGTCATCTTTTGGCCATTGTACTCAAAAAAATACCGATTAGTAAAACCGTCATATAAGACCCGTCTATCGAACTGCCATGGTCTTCCAAGTAGTATATGGCCGGCCTCCATGGGTAAAATATCACAAAGAATTTCGTCCTTATACTTGCCTATGGTTATAGGAACCAATACTTGGCTGCTCACTGTCATCTCGCCAGCATCATTTAGCCATTGAAGCTGATAAGGCTTCGGATGCTTCTTAACTTCCAACCCTAACTTCTTCACCATTGTTTCACTAGCCACATTAGTACAGCTCCCACCATCAATAATAAGGCTACAGACCTTACCTTGTACCAGGCATCTCGTGTGAAACAAGTTCTCCCGCTGCTCATGGACAGTATCTTTAACTTGCATACTCAAAGAACGTCTTGTTACTAATAATTCTCCGGTGGCTGGTAACTCTATGTCTTTTTCCTCGGTATCACTATCAGTTTCAAGCTCTTCTTCCTCAGTTTCAATCTCGCCATTATCCAATAGGATCATAGTCTTCTTATTAGTGCATTCATTGGCATAATGTCCTCTCCCTTGACACTTGAAACATTTAACGTCCCGGTTTCTAGATGAAGTCGCCACAGCTTTTCCTTTGGCGTCTTGAGTATTGGCATAAGGCTTAGGGTCGGGTTTTGGCTTAACAACAGACTTATCTTCTCGACTGTAACTCATTCTCCTGTTAGCTGCTCCAGCTCCATAGGAAAGTCTCGAAGTTCCTCTCCTCTTAATTTGCTGTTCAACCAAAACTGCCTTATGAAGCATCTCCTCCAAATCAGCATATGTTTGAAGCTTCATTCTATCTTGTATATCTCGAGCCAACCCACTCAAGAACCTTGCCATTGTTGCCTCAGCATCTTCATCTATGTCAGCTTTGATCATTAGGGACTCCATCTCTTGAAAATAATCCTCCACACTCTTACTGCCCTGAGTTAATCGCCTAAGCTTTTGATGTAACTCCCGATGATAGTGGCTAGGAACAAAAACTCTTCCTCATCAGATTTTTCATTTCTTCCCAAGTGACTACAGGCGGTTCACGGTTGCGTCTTTTACTTGTCACGATCTGATCCCACCAATTAATAGCATAGTCATAAAATTCAGTCGCCGCTACTTGAACTTTCTTTTGCCCTGAATAATTTTGACAATCAAACACGAGCTCAATTTTCTTCTCCCACTCCAAGTAAGCGTCTGGATCATTCTTCCCATGAAATGGCGGTATCTTCAACTTCAGTCCACTGAGATTGTCCTCATTTCGAACCCCAGCTTCTCTTACACGTCTCGGCCTTCTTCGACTCCGATTAGAAGCTTGACTACCTCTGCTGTAGTAGTTCAACTCGTCCTCTTCATCTTCTTCTTGAGGTTGTTGTCTTCTTCTTCGACCAGCAGTATTTTGAGGCAATCCTTGATTAACGGATTCTTGTATTGTATCTATTCTCTCATGAACTGAATTCAACTCTCTCCTCAACATGCGCCTCATTTCTCCCATAAGGGCCTGCACGTCCAAATTAGTATCTCTTGTTACTCGTGCTCGGTTGGTGTTATCAGTGACTTCTTCTTCGCTATTAGACATTCGGAATTTTCCCTGCAAACACTTAACAAACCGTTAGTAATAAAAAGTCGATCCTCACAAGTGTTTCTCTCCTTTTTATTCACTCAATCACTCAAAATGTCCTCCCACAGCGTTTTCTCAATGGTTCTTATGGAAAAAAACCGATCAAATTGGATGAACAATTCCAACAACACAAACTCGAATCGATTGAATGGAGATAGAAAGAAAAGAGTTTAGTTTTTTTTTTTTTTTAAATAGGAACAGATCAAAAGATCAAGAACTTAAGAAATGAAAATTAGAACAAAATTTATACTCCCCCCCAAACTAATTAAATCGGACAGATTTCTTTCTTTTTTTTGTTTAACTCTCTTTTTTTTTTTTTTTCTTTTTTTTTTAAATAATCAGAACAGAATTTAGAAACGATTAATAGAGATTAGACAGAGAAAAAATAGAGAAACGAAAATGATCAGATCAGTTGGATTCAAATTCGCAAAGAGGAGAAGTCTAATCGCTCAAGTGTTAGCGATCAAACCGATTTGATTTATAAACAGAACTGATATGATTCTAAACAGAAAGCTAGACAAGAAAAAAGAAAAATTTACGATGATGAAAATGAGAAGATGAACAGACACGAATACCGATCTCGAAAGTGTGCTCTGATACCAAATGATACGGCCTTCCCTAGAATCGGCACTCTCGAGGGGTATGTAGGAAAGAAATGGATAGATGGAATGATGGAATGATTGGATCGCACCAAGGTTGCGGAAGACCTTGGATATTTCCTCAATGACTCCTTCGAGATATGACACACTCGAGATTGTCAAGGCTTGAAGCAAGGATATGACACACCTTGATTCGGTTTGATTGATGGATATAACTCACCAACAATCGAAATTGTTCTTCAAAGAACACAAGAGAAAAACACTCTCAAATTTTATAAAAGAAAGGTCTAGCCACGTTTTGATGTGTTTGGCTGGAGTTTTAAAGAAAAGATAGAGTAGAAAACAAGTCTAAAATTAAACAACGTAATTAAGAAAGCATTGACTAATTTTTTTGAGTAACCCTTGAAGTCCCCACACCAGCTTCTCCATTCCCTTGGGCGTTTTCAATCAGAATTTTATTGAGCTGGGCTTACTTAATCTCTTCTTTAGTGGGCTGGAACTTCAGAAAATAAATCCCATAAATTGTTGGACTTGGACCTGAATTTGTCTTGTTGTCTCTTGTGGACTAAGTGGAGTAGAGTGATCCATTTGCCTCATTAAAACCCTCCTTTGGAAAACCCATTGGGATAAAACCAAAGGCTGGAAAAAGAGTACAAACGAATCACCCTTGTATTAGTCCACTCGAGCAACCAAGATGGTTTTATTCTCCATGTCTTCGAACGGTTGGACTTGAGTGAGTAATGTGGTGATTGCATTTCCGAACTCCTTAGCTCTTGATCTTGTCATTGGTCCACTTGGTACTGCTAAAGCATCCTCGGCTTCATGCTGCTTCTGCGAGCTATCCATGATCGCATCATCCCCTCCCTCTTGAAAAGGATTTGTCCTCAAATCTGGAACATCTGCAACAAAAGGGATTAAGTCAGCAACGTTAAAGCTTGAGCTCACATTGTATTTACCTTGGAGATCGATTTGGTAAGCATTATCGTTGATCCTCTTTGTGACCCGGAATGGACCGTCAATCCTTGGCATCAACTTAGACTTCCTCTCAGCCGGAAATCTCTCCTTCCTTAGATGTAATCCAGACGTGATCTCCCTCCTCAAAAATCATCTTGCGTCTGCCTTTATTAGCTTGTTTGGCGTATAACTTTGTCTTCTCCTCGATGTTGTGCTTTGCTTTCTCATGAATCTGTTTAACAAGTTCAGCTTTCTTTTTCCCGTCCAAGCTTGCTCTTTCACTCAAAGGCAATGGGGTTAGATCCAAAGGAGATAAAGGATTAAAGCCATAAACAATTTCAAATGGAGAAAACTTTGTGGCGGAATGCACTGATCGATTGTAAGCAAATTCAACATGTGGTAAGCATTCTTCCCAAGTTTTCAAGTTCTTTTTAATCAAGGCACGCATCAAGGTGGATAAAGTTCTATTAACTACTTCAGTTTGACCGTCGGTTTGAGGATGACAAGTAGTTGAGAATAACAACTTAGTACCTAGCTTAGACCAAAGTGTTTTCCAAAAATAACTCAAGAACTTTGTGTCCCTATCACTGACTATAGTCCTAGGCATTCCATGCAAACGAACTATTTCTTTAAAGAACAAGTCAGCTATATGAGAAGCATCATCAGTTTTATGACAAGCAAGAAAATGTGCCATTTTAGAGAACCTATCGACAACCACAAAAATCGAGTCCTTTCCAGTCCTAGTTCTAGGTAATCCAAGCACAAAATCCATAGAAATGTCAGTCCAAGGATGATCAGGAATAGGCAAAGGCGTGTACATACCTTGGGACTGTACCTTTGATTTAGCTTGTTTGCACGTGACACATCTCCCACAAATTCTTTCAACGTCCCTCTTCATCTGCGGCCAGTAAAAGTGTTCTTGCATCACTTTTAAAGTCTTGGCGATCCCAAAATGCCCCATCAAGCCTCCTCCATGTGCCTCCCTAACTAGCAAGTCTCTCAAAGAACAATTAGGCACACACAAACGATTTTCAAAGAAAAGAAAGCCGTCATGCCTAAAATATTTCCCAAAAGCAAACTTCTCACAAAACTTGTAATTATCTTGAAAATCAGAATCAGCTTGATAAAGATCTTTAAGGTGTTCAAATCCCAATAATTTAGCATCCAAAGTCGAAATCAAGGCATACCTTCGAGATAAGGCATCAGCAACTATGTTTTCGTTACCTTGTTTGTACTTGATCACATAGGGAAATGTTTCGATAAACTCTACCCACCTAGCATGCCTCTTATTGAGCTTATGCTGACCCTTTAAATGCTTCAAAGACTCGTGGTCAGTATGAATGACAAACTCCTTTGGCCAGAGGTAGTGTTGCCACGTTTGCAAGGCTCGGACTAGCGCATACAACTCCTTGTCGTAGGTTGGATAGTTCAGCGTAGCTCCTCCAAGCTTCTCACTAAAAAAGGCTATGGGCTTCTTCTCTTGCATCAAGACAGCTCCAATACCTACACCAGATGCATCACACTCAATTTCAAAAGTTTTAAGAAAATTCGGTAAAGATAAAAGTGGTGCATTGGTGAGTTTATCCTTTAACGCTTGGAACGCTTCTTCTTGGGCATTCTCCCATTTAAATCCTACACTTTTCTTGATCACTTCAGTGAGAGGAGCAGCTATGGTACTGAAATCTTTCACAAATCTTCGATAGAATCTCGCAAGCCCATGGAAACTCCTCACGTCTCCTATGGTTTTCGGACTGGGCCATTCGCGGACAGCTCTAACCTTCTCTTCGTCCACTTTGATGCCATCTGCACTTATAACAAAGCCTAGAAACACAATGTTATCCGTACAAAAAGTGCATTTCTTCAGATTAGCATACAGTTTTTCTTTCCTAAGTACCATCAAAACCGCTTCTAGATGCTTAACATGTTCTTCTAAATTTTTGCTGTAGACTAAGATATCATCAAAGTAAACAACAACAAAAATTCCAATGAAGCTCCTCAAAACATGATTCATCAATCTCATAAAAGTACTAGGTGCATTTGTTAATCCAAATGGCATAACTAACCATTCATACAAGCCATGTTTAGTTTTAAACGCAGTTTTCCATTCATCACCCTCTTTCATCCTAATTTGATGGTATCCACTTTTAAGATCTACTTTCGAAAATATGCTAGAACCATGAAGCTCATCTAACATATCATCTAAACGAGGGATAGGATGGCGATACTTTACAGTGATATTGTTGATGGCTCGGCAATCAATGCACATCCTCCAAGTTCCATCCTTCTTTGGAACAAGCAGCACCGGCACAGCACAAGGGCTCATGCTCTCTCGGATGTATCCTTTGTCCATCAGCTCACTCACTTGCTTTTGAAGCTCCTTAGTCTCAACTGGGTTGGTTCTATACGCTGGCCTGTTAGGAAGTGAAGCTCCCGGCACAAAATCGATCTGGTGCTCAATCCCACGAATAGGCGGCAATCCCTTGGGGTTTTCTTCCGGAAAGACGTCTTCATAATCCTGCAAAATAGAAGTAATTTTACTCAGAAAATCCGGTACGGGGTTAGTAAGGTTCAGCAAAGCTTCTTTGTAAATAAATAAGAGAACGGGTTGTTTAGAGAACAGAGCTCTCTTAACCACATTAGACCTCACAAAGAAATTAGAATGCCTCACGGGTTTACTCTCACAGGCCTTTTTCTTGGTTTTTCTCAAACTCTCGTTTTTATTTTGAGATGGCGTGTTTAGGGGTTCACTCACAATGGTTTTTCCTTGTTGTTTCAGATGAAGTTGATCTTGATGAACCTCATGTGGCGCCAAAGGAGCAAGTGTCATCTTTTGGCCATTGTACTCAAAAAAATACCGATTAGTAAAACCGTCATATAAGACCCGTCTATCGAACTGCCATGGTCTTCCAAGTAGTATATGGCCGGCCTCCATGGGTAAAATATCACAAAGAATTTCGTCCTTATACTTGCCTATGGTTATAGGAACCAATACTTGGCTGCTCACTGTCATCTCGCCAGCATCATTTAGCCATTGAAGCTGATAAGGCTTCGGATGCTTCTTAACTTCCAACCCTAACTTCTTCACCATTGTTTCACTAGCCACATTAGTACAGCTCCCACCATCAATAATAAGGCTACAGACCTTACCTTGTACCAGGCATCTCGTGTGAAACAAGTTCTCCCGCTGCTCTTGGACAGTATCTTTAACTTGCATACTCAAAGAACATCTTGTTACTAATAATTCTCCGGTGGCTGGTAACTCTATGTCTTCTTCCTCGGTATCACTATCAGTTTCAAGCTCTTCTTCCTCAGTTTCAATCTCGCCATTATCCAATAGGATCATAGTCTTCTTATTAGTGCATTCATTGGCATAATGTCCTCTCCCTTGACACTTGAAACATTTAACGTCCCGGTTTCTAGATGAAGTCGCCACAGCTTTTCCTTTGGCGTCTTGAGTATTGGCATAAGGCTTAGGGTCGGGTTTTGGCTTAACAACAGACTTATCTTCTCGACTGTAACTCATTCTCCTGTTAGCTGCTCCAGCTCCATAGGAAAGTCTCGAAGTTCCTCTCCTCTTAATTTGCTGTTCAACCAAAACTGCCTTATGAAGCATCTCCTCCAAATCAGCATATGTTTGAAGCTCCATTCTATCTTGTATATCTCGAGCCAACCCACTCAAGAACCTTGCCATTGTTGCCTCAGCATCTTCATCTATGTCAGCTTTGATCATTAGGGACTCCATCTCTTGAAAATAATCCTCCACACTCTTACTGCCCTGAGTTAATCGCCTAAGCTTTTGATGTAACTCCCGATGATAGTGGCTAGGAACAAATCTCTTCCTCATCAGATTTTTCATTTCTTCCCAAGTGACTACAGGCGGTTCACGGTTGCGTCTTTTACTTGTCACGATCTGATCCCACCAATTAATAGCATAGTCATAAAATTCAGTCGCCGCTACTTGAACTTTCTTTTGCCCTGAATAGTTTTGACAATCAAACACGAGCTCAATTTTCTTCTCCCACTCCAAGTAAGCGTCTGGATCATTCTTCCCATGAAATGGCGGTATCTTCAACTTCAGTCCACTGAGATTGTCCTCATTTCGAACCCCAGCTTCTCTTACACGTCTCGGCCTTCTTCGACTCCGATTAGAAGCTTGACTACCTCTGCTGTAGTAGTTCAACTCGTCCTCTTCATCTTCTTCTTGAGGTTGTTGTCTTCTTCTTCGACCAGCAGTATTTTGAGGCAATCCTTGATTAACGGATTCTTGTATTGTATCTATTCTCTCATGAATTGAATTCAACTCTCTCCTCAACATGCGCCTCATTTCTCCCATAAGGGCCTGCACGTCCAAATTAGTATCTCTTGTTACTCGTGCTCGGTTGGTGTTATCAGTGACTTCTTCTTCGCTATTAGACATTCGGAATTTTCCCTGCAAACACTTAACAAACCGTTAGTAATAAAAAGTCGATCCTTACAAGTGTTTCTCTCCTTTTTATTCACTCAATCACTCAAAATGTCCTCCCACAGCGTTTTCTCAATGGTTCTTATGGAACAAAACCGATCAAATTGGATGAACAATTCCAACAACACAAACTCAAATCGATTGAATGGAGATAGAAAGAAAAGAGTTTAGTTTTTTTTTTTTTTTTAAATAGGAACAGATCAAAAGATCAAGAACTTAAGAAATGAAAATTAGAACAAAATTTATACTCCCCCCCAAACTAATTAAATCGGACAGATTTCTTTCTTTTTTTTGTTTAACTCTCTTTTTTTTTTTAAATAATCAGAACAGAATTTAGAAACGATTAATAGAGATTAGACAGAGAAAAAATAGAGAAACGAAAATGATCAGATCAGTTGGATTCAAATTCGCAAAGAGGAGAAGTCTAATCGCTCAAGTGTTAGCGATCAAACCGATTTGATTTATAAACAGAACTGATATGATTCTAAACAGAAAGCTAGACAAGAAAAAAGAAAAATTGACGATGATGAAAATGAGAAGATGAACAGACACGAATACCGATCTCGAAAGTGTGCTCTGATACCAAATGATACGGCCTTCCCTAGAATCGGCACTCTCGAGGGGTATGTAGGAAAGAAATAGATAGATGGAATGATGGAATGATTGGATCGCACCAAGGTTGCGGAAGACCTTGGATATTTCCTCAATGACTCCTTCGAGATATGACACACTCGAGATTGTCAAGGCTTGAAGCAAGGATATGACACACCTTGATTCGGTTTGATTGATGGATATAACTCACCAACAATCGAAATTGTTCTTCAAAGAACACAAGAGAAAAACACTCTCAAATTTTATAAAAGAAAGGTCTAGCCACGTTTTGATGTGTTTGGCTGGAGTTTTAAAGAAAAGATAGAGTAGAAAACAAGTCTAAAATTAAACAACGTAATTAAGAAAGCATTGACTAATTTTTTTGAGTAACCCTTGAAGTCCCCACGCCAGTTTCTCCATTCCCTTGGGCGTTTTCAATCAGAATTTTATTGAGCTGGGCTTACTTAATCTCTTCTTTAGTGGGCTGGAACTTCAGAAAATAAATCCCATAAATTGTTGGACTTGGACCTGAATTTGTCTTGTTGTCTCTTGTGGACTAAGTGGAGTAGAGTGATCCATTTGCCTCATTAAAACCCTCCTTTGGAAAACCCATTGGGATAAAACCAAAGGCTGGAAAAAGAGTACAAACGAATCACCCTTGTATTAGTCCACTAGAGCAACCAAGACGGTTTTATTCTCCATGTCTTCGAACGGTTGGACTTGAGTGAGTAATGTGGTGATTGCATTTCCGAACTCCTTAGCTCTTGATCTTGTCATTGGTCCACTTGGTACTGCTAAAGCATCCTCGGCTTCATGCTGCTTCTGCGAGCTATCCATGATCGCATCACTTTGGCTTCTTCTTAACTGAGGAGCTTGCACTTCTTCCACTTCTTCAGATTCTATCTCCCCCTCACCTCTTGTACTCTCTTCTTCTTCTACTAGGTCTGAGTCTAATGGTAAAGTATCCGGAACTATCGGAAGCTGCTCACTTTCTTCTACTTCTTCTTCACCCCTCTGCTCATTATCATCACCCTCCCGGCCATCTATGCTTTCCCAAATGCTTCTTAGAACTTGATCTCTATCTGCATTTGAGTCCATAATCTCATCTAAGTCTTCCCATTTCTTTTTTTCGAAGTAACCATACTCTTCCTCAAATTGCACCTCCCTTGACACATACATTCTATTAGTCTCAGGGTTAAGACATTTGTATCCTTTTTGAGTACTTGAGTATCCCACAAACACACACTTAATACTCTTTGGCTCTAACTTATTTCTTTGTGCCTCTGGAACAAAGACATAGCATCTACACCCAAAGACTCTCAAGTGACTGATACTCGGCTTCACACCATTCAAAACTTCAAATGGTGACTTGTAACTCAAGTTTTCAGTGGGTATGCGGTTGATTAAGTAAGCTGCCGCCATCACTGCATCTCCCCACAGATTCTTAGGAACTCCCCTATCAAACATCATGCTCCTAGCCACTTCTAACAAATGTCTATTCTTCCTCTCTGCTATCCCATTTTGTTGAGGTGTATAGGTGCAAGTTGTCTAATGTACTATCCCTTTCTCATTCACAAACTCCCTAAACTGTATGCTCATGTATTCTCCGCCATTATCACTTCTTAGTATCTTAATCTTGGTATCATACTGATTGAGCACATAGTTATAGAAGTTCTGAAATGATTCAAGCACTTGATCCTTAGAGCGCATCAATGTTACCCATGTATACTTTGATTTTTGATCGATGAAGGAAACAAAGTACTTATATTGATCTCTTGAAGTACACGGAGCAGACCATACATCAGAGTGTATTAACTCAAAAGACTTCTTATACATAGTAGTAGATTCTGGAAACACTTTCCTACAATGCTTCCCCAAAATACATGCTTCACACGCCTCCTTGGGTACTGAATGGTTGGGCAAGACCATGCTGAGCACCTTGTGACTTGGGTGACCAAGACGAGAATGCCATAAAGGGCTTGATCCAACCGAACTGACCGCAAGCACTTTCAACTCTTTATCTTTTTTATTCAATATGTACAGACCATCTTTCACACCCCCTGATCCGATCGCATCTTTGGTTTCATTATCCTGAAACTCAACACCATTAACTCCAAAAACAACTTTACAATTCAAGTCCTTAGTTGCCTTATGAACCGATAGCAAATTCGAAGTAAATTCTGGGATATATAGGGCTTTAGTTCTCTTCCCAAACACCTCTAAGTCCCCAACACCCTCTATTGGAACTTCTTTCCCGTTTGCTATCCTAACACTACCCTTATGCGGTTCTACATTCTCCAGCAACTTAGCATCACAAATCATATTATGACTTGCTCCCGAATCTATTATCACGTTTCTCTTAGCCTTAGAGGTAAAGAAACCCTTACCAGATTCTGCTAGCTTTGAGATACTCTTGATGAGGCCCTCCAAATCGCTCTTCCTCACCAATTGGTCTCCTTCCATGCTAGTTACACCCGCAAAGTTCCTAGAGCCTTGACTGCTTCCCTGGCCATTTCCTCTTAGCCGGGCTGGTTTCAAGTGCGGGTAAAGTGTCCAGCACTTCTCCTTAGTGTGCCCTTTCATCCTACAATGGCTACACTCAACAGCTCTCCTTTCTCCACGCCCAAAACTTCTTTGCACCACATGCGCCATCTCACTAGCGGGTTTAAACAACCCTCTAGCACCTTCCTCTTTCTGAACTTGTTGACATACTTCATTTAATGTTGGAAGCTTGTCAAATCGAAGGATATGCTGAATGAGTCCCTTGTAAGAGTCATCAAGTGTGAGTAAGAGACCAAACACTTGATCTTGCTCTCTCCTCTCATTCAACTCCATTGGGTCGTTTGTTGTAGGTCTAAGCATTTCCAGCTCTGCCCACAACCCTCTAAACTCCCCAAACAAGTCCTTGAAAGCCTTCCCATTCTACTAAAGGTCATTCAATGCCTTCTTCACCTCAAATATCCTTGAAATGTTTGAGATGTCTCCATAAACTCCCTTGAGCGTCTCCCACAGCTCCTTGGAGTTCTCACAGTATGAATAGGCCGCCAGAATAGATGGCTCAAGGGAGCTTTTTAGTGCAGCCAAGACTTGAGCATCTTCTTGCTCCCGCTTCCTCTCCATCATACTGCCATCTTCAGCCCTTCCTTCTTCAGCATTTCCCACCAAGCTATCAACATACTCCCACAGCCCTCTTCCTCTTAGGACTGTCTTTGTGGTCCTTGACCACAAAATATAGTTATTCCCCTTGAGAATAACTGGTAGAACCATATTCTTGGAGCTTTCCATGACTTGAAATTTTTGGTGAATAGTACACATGAAACAGAAAAAAAAAACAGAGTGATTTGAAATGTTTCAGAGATATGAACGAGTTTAAGATCTTGTTTAGGACCTTAAGTGCTCTGATACCATGTAGATTTTAGATATGAAGGTGATTTTAAGGGAGGAAGATTAGAAGATAGGAGTGATGAAGATGATGAATAGAAGTTTTTAGAGAAGAAGTTTATAATTTTGTGTGTATTTTTCTTCTTACAATACAACCAACATATATGGACGCTTTACATGAATTTTAGAGAGAAAAATATCTCACCAACACCTCTACACAAGTATAGGCGAGCCATGCTTTTCCCAATTGCTCCTACCTACTCCTCTTTGCAACTTGCTCCACTTGTGCTGAGAGAGAAAAAACTGGTCTGTTTCTAACCAGTCTAGTTCCTTCTCTACTTCTTGTTTGGTCTTGTTTTAGTTGATCTTAACTACTCATTGGCACTTTATTTCATGTTCACACTATTAATCAAGCATATCATCACGGGAGCTTAGGGAAGATGGTTGGATTTGGGTGTCCGTACAAGTCCGTACGGATCCGTACAAGTCCGTACAAGGCCGTACAAGAACGTACAACCTAAGGGAGCTTCCGGAACGTTTAAGGAAGTCTTGGAGAGTCTTCTAGTGTCTTCTAGAGTCTTCTAGAAGCTGGGCAATGTTCTAACCAGTCTAGTTCCTTCTCTACTTCTTGTTTGGTCTTGTTTTAGTTAAACTTAACTACTCATTGGCACTGTATTTCATGTGCACACACCTTCACATCCATATTCTCAACAATTAAGCACCTCCTTAGGGCAGATAATCTCCCCAGCCTAGATGAAATGTGCTCCAAGATACAAAAGGAGCAAGGATCTCATGGTCTATTTGGGGGAAAGGGCGAGCTGGTTATGGCTAATAAAGTAGAGCTGGGTGATGCCAACAAAGGATTTTACAAACCGTTGGGATCAAACCAGAACAAGAAAGTGGGATCAAATGCAATCTATGAGCATTGCAAGAAAGCTGGGCACACAAAGGAAAAATGCTGGAAGCTTCATCCTCATCTAAAACTAAGCTGGTGGAAGGAACCAAGAGCTAATGTCTCCCAAGAAGTGGCTGGGAATCAGGCTGGGACATCCAAGAGGGCTGAAGAAGGAGAAATGAGAGCTTTGGTGCCATATCAACAAGAATCTGAATTTGTGAGGAAATCAGATTTGGAAGCTCTCATCAAAGCCTTGAAAGAGGCTGGTAGGTCTGGTATGGTTTCTGAAAACTCTCTTCATGCTCAAAACATTTCAAAGCCTTTGATTGTAGATTCTGGTGCATCACATCATATGATAAGTGATGCACATCTAATGAATAACATAAAACCGGTTGTAGGTAATGTCATTATAGCAAATGGAGATAGTATTCCAATTGATGGAGTAGGAAATCTTAGGTTATTTGGAAAAGATTCAAACGCTTTCTACATGCCTAAGTTTACTTCAAATTTGTTATCTGTAAAGAAAGTTACATCTGATTTGAATTGTTATGCTATATTTGGTCCTAATGATGTACACTTTCAGGATATTGAAACCATGAATCTACTCGGAAAAAGAGTAGCAAAGGAGGAGCTGTATGTTCTTGAAAATAACAAGCCGGACTCCAATTTATTTTGTAGTTTTAGTCTGAATGTTTCTAATGTTAGTAGTTCAATTTGGCATGCAAGGCTAGGTCATCCGCACTCTAGAGCATTAGAGCTATTGTTGCCTAAGATTTCTTTCAAAAATGATGAATGTGAAGCTTGTATACTTGGCAAACATTGTAAATCTGTGTTTTTCAAGTCTCCAACTATCTATGAAAAGTGTTTTGATTTAATTCATTCTGATGTTTGGACCTCACCATGTGAATCTAGAGAACATCATAAATACTTTGTCACCTTCATAGATGAAAAATCAAAATATACATGGCTAACACTTCTTCCATCCAAAGATAGAGTTCTAGAAGCATTTAGAAATTTTCAAGCATATGTGACTAACCATGATAATGCCAAGATTAAAATTTTTAGATCAGATAATGGTGGAGAGTACACAAGCCATGCCTTCAAACAACACTTAGCAAACCATGGGATAGTCCATCAAACCAGCTGCCCATACACTCCTCAGCAAAATGGAGTTGCTGAAAGAAAGAATAGGCACTTAATGGAAGTGGCCCGGTCTATGATGTTCCACACAAGTGTTCCCAAGAGATTTTGGGGAGATGCTGTGGTTTCAGCATGCTATTTGATCAACCGAATGCCAACAAAAATTTTGGATGATCACTCTCCATTTGAGGTATTAAACAACTCTAAACCCGCCATTAACCACTTACGTGTGTTTGGGTGTGTTTATTTTGTATTAATCCTAGGAGAACAAAGAAACAAGTTGGAAGCTAAAAGTGTGAAGAGCATGTTCATTGGATACTCCACAACACAAAAAGGTTACAAATGCTTTGTTCCGGAAACAAGGAAGATTCTAGTCTCAAGGGACGTGAAGTTTGTTGAAACGAAAGGGTTCTATGATGAGAAGAACTGGAAAGAATTGGAGAATCTATCATCCTCATCATCAGACCGATCTAGCAATTTGAGAAAAATCTTGGAGAACCTTGGATTACATCAGCCAGAAGCTAGTACAAGAACATCTCAATCAAATGAAGAAACTATACCCTTTGATCCTGAGGGAGGCAATAAACAAGAGGATCCAGTAGTGGCTCAACAAGACTCAACAATTCATGATCAAAATGAATCAGAAGTTCGCAATGAAGCAGTTCATGATCAAAGTGGAGAGAGTCCGAAAAGTCAAGAAGAAGCTCAAACCTCAGATTCTGACTTTGAAGGGCCAGAACCTCAAGTTCAAGATCAAGAAGAGGGTTTAAGGAGAAGTACAAGACAAAGGTTTGGACCAGAACATTGGAAGCAAACCCGAGTGTACTACAACAACAAGGCAGTTGCTCATTGTAGATTTTAGAGGATATGAAGGTGATTTTAAGGGAGGAAGATTAGAAGATAATATTGATCAAGAAGACCAGCCAGGCCTTGCAAGACCAAACCATCCCGACCGTACGGATTTTGTACGGACTTGTACGGACTGTACGGATTGTACGGACCGTGCAAAATCCGGGATTCCCCAAAATGTCTCCAAACATCCTAAAATGAAGAAACAAGAATGTGCAAAACTCGGGATAAAGTATTTTCAGGATTTGGGGATCGTGCAAAACTCGGGTGCAAAAGGACATGGATAGCTGGCAATGAATCTAGCCAAAGGAGTGTCCCAATGCAACCTTATCCAACTGGTCAAAGCAAGGAGTGCTGGAGCAAGGCTGGCAATCTTATCCACATGGTCAAAAGGAGCCTCCAAGACTAAGCCCTTATTGGCTAGTTTGAATTAAAGCATTTCTATTGGTTGTTGCATTTTGAATTTACTTAGAGAAAACCCTAGATTTTTCTCTATAAATGTAATGCCTCATTATCAATGAAATGTTAGACCCTTTGGGGTCCCATTCTCTCATTCTCCATGAAATCTCTCTCATTTTATTCTCCTTAGTCTCATTTACATGCTTATTCTCTTAGTTCATACTTGCATATTCTCCATGTCATTTACATTATTCTCTCATGCTTAATCTCTCTAATTCTAACATGGTATCAGAGCATTAAGGTCCTTAAATGTCTCCTTAATCTCATTCTTCTTATTCTTTCATTTTCATACACTTTGTTAGCCTCTTTCACTCTGAGAGTTATTCCTCAAAACCATTGGTTCTTGAGTTGTGAAAGTTGCTAACTTATGTTTTTAGTGACAATGAAGAGTAATAAATGGGGCTGTAGTGAAAAGCTACATAATAAGGGAGATTAAAGGCTGCCTTACTTGCTTATTCATGGATTCTTCTAGTGCTTCCATTTTTTGGAAATGAATACACTTAGAACCATGATTTGTTGGTGCCTCATTCTATAATCTATTCTTTTTAAACCCCATTTTCATCTCCAAGTCATTTGTTGATTTTAAAGCTCAAACCACAATTTTTACAAAGTTAAAACCTTGGATTGTATTTTTCTTTCTTATGGAATGAAGAAATACGTAACTTCATCGTATTTTATGTTTTTGAGTTTTTTTAGTGGTTTGAAGCAATTTCAATTAGTGAACCATGATTAAAATTACTTGATTCTTATGGATTTAAGCATATTTAATCATGTTGTATCCGTGTTTTAAAGGTAGAGAACCTTGGTAAAACTTTGCTCTTATGAGTTTAAGTATAAAACTTTGATGAATCATAATCCTTGTTTTGTGGGAAGAGAACTTTGGTAAAGCTATGTTTCCATAAGCATAAGCATAAAGCTATGTTGAATCCAATTCCCATTGTTTTATGGGAAGAGAACTTTGGTAAAGCTATGTTTCCATAAGCATAAGCATAAAGCCATGTTGAATCCAAGTCCCATTTTTAAGGGAAGAGAACTTTGGTAAAGCTATGCCCCCATGAGCATAAGCATAAAGCCATGTTGAATCCAAGTCCCATTTTTAAGGGAAGAGAACTTTGGTAAAGCTATGCCCCCATGAGCATAAGCATAAAGCCATGTTGAATCCAAGTCCGGTCTTGAAAAGAGAAGAGAACTTTGGTAAAGCTATGTTATTATGAGCATAAGCACAAAGCCTTGATGAATCCAAATCTCTTTGTTTTCAAATTACCAAAGGAAGAGAACCTCGTTGAATCCAAAAGCTAGAGAACCTTGATGAATCCAAATCCTTTGGTAGAAAATCTTGGACTACTTCCAAACATGTTTGAGTCCTAGGTTATTTTTTTCAATTTTTCTTAAAAATTCTTATTGGATTCCAATCTCTTCTGTACTTGTTTGTTTGGGAAGAGTGTTTTAAGGAATCCTTGGTTGTTCTATTTAAGAAAAGAAAAAAAAAGGGTAGTGAACCTTGTTGAATACGAAGCTAGGGAACCGAGATGGATCCAAATCCAAAGTTGGATGAGAGCCTCGTTGAAACTCGAATGCTAGAGAACCTTGAGTGAATCCAAACCCTTAGAAACCAAAAGAAGTGAACCATGACCTATTTTGGCTCGTTGGAGTTAAAATTGAGAAGGCATGATGGATCCAAATTCTTTTGTGTTAAAAGAGGTGAACCATGACCTGATTTACTCATTGGAGTTAAAGTCAAGAAGGCATGATGAATCCAAACTCTTTTGGGATTAAAGAAGTGAACCATGGCCTGATTTACTCATAGAAGTTAAATCAAGAAGGCATGATGAATCCAAGTTCTTTAAATCCAAGTTTTCAAAAACATTGGACCTCTAGTATTTACTAAGTCCTTGGTAAAATTTTTCAAAAAAAAAAAAAAAAAAGATGAATCTTAATCAGTTTTCTTTTTTTATGAATGAAAAACAATTAATGACATTGATTCATCCGGTTTTATTTTCTCAAAAGGATAGGCTTTGGTTTAAAGTTTTCCATTCTTGTTAAAACAAGTGGATAATTCCAAAGACCATCGCTAGAATCCAATCTCTCAAATGAGAGTAAAGTCCTTTGTGGTGAAGAGCCATGAAGAGAAAAATCCCAACCACTAACCTTTGTTTTTCTTAGGAATGGAAGAATGTGAGTGGTGGAAGAAGAGTTCAAATCTCAAGAAGATCGACCAATCAAAACAATGGTTCAACAACAAGTCACTATCCTAACCGGTTTAGCATAAAGGGCTACTCTCTAAACACTAATATTTTCCAATATACTTAGTGTACCAATTATTTTTTAATCTTGTTTCTTTAGTTTCTCTTATTTGCAATCTATCTTTCATCTAAACTTCCTTATCCCTCACGTTGAGTACTTTAAAATTTTAAATCTCATGATGAAGGTTTAGAGGAGGAAAGCGTGAATATTCTAACGGGGAAGTATTAGATGATGAAGAGGCCAAATGAAGATTAAATGAAGTAAAGAAGTATGATTGGTGACACAAGGAAGCTGTGGGAGTTAGTGTTCATTTGGTACCGGTTTGAAGTGTTCATCTTTTACGTTTTTCAAGCTTGCCTTTCGGAGTCCCTCCAACCAAGCTTGAGGGGGAGAAAGAACCGAAAAGAAGGCAAGAATCTTTAAGCAAACCAAGCCGAGTTGAGACTAGACCGCACCGCACTAAAAGATGTTGAAGGTTCGTGCTCACTCGTGGACAAGTTGATAGAGGGGCCACACCGTTGGAAACAAGTTGTAGGTTCGTGCTCACTTGTGGACGAGTTGATAGAGGGACCGCATCATAGGAGACAAATTGTCCCACTAGAAGACGGGCCACTTTACTAAAGATCAAAACGGGGTCACTTGCAAAGACAAGCTTGCAAAGACAAGCTCGCAAAGACAAGGGCAATGGTTGAGACAAAGCAAAGAGGCATGTGAGTTGGAAACGAAGCTAAGGCATCTCCATCACCATGAAGAAAACCAAGTTGTATGGATCATACTCACCTTAAGGAACATTGTGCATAAAGGACTTCAAACCCAAAAGATCGTCTTTCCTTATTCTCAAGCCGATCGTGAGGGGGAGCATTCAAAGCATTGATCAAGATTTGGAATCCACAAATGGTGAACCCAAGAAGGATGACCGAGAGCTAAGACTCAAGCGTGGTGAACCCAAGAGGAAGACCGAAGTGATTACCAAAGAATGAAATCAACAAATCCTTGCAAGACTACAACAAGTGAAGATTAAGTTGCGACATTCTTCACAAAGGTTACAAGACCTTTTCATGTCCTTGGTCAAAGGTCCCCTAGATCCGTGAAGGCCATACTCTTTTTCCCTTATAAGGTTTTGTCCCAAAGGGTTTTCCTTATAAGGTTTTTAATGAGGTGGCACTCACGGGTCACTCCAAACTTAGCCTCCATTCTCAAGTTCACTATGCCTAAGTTTGAGGGGGGAGTATTGATCAAGAAGACCAGCCAGGCCTTGCAAGACCAAACCATAACGACCGTACGGATTTTGTACGGACTTGTACGGACTGTACGGATTGTACAGACCGTGCAAAATCCGGGATTCCCCAAAATGTCTCCAAACATCCTAAAATGAAGAAACAAGAATGTGCAAAACTCGGGATAAAGTATTTTCAGGATTTGGGGATCGTGCAAAACTCGGGTGCAAAAGGACATGGATAGCTGGCAATGAATCTAGCCAAAGGAGTGTCCCAATGCAACCTTATCCAACCGGTCAAAGCAAGGAGGGCTGGAGCAAGGCTGGCAATCTTATCCACATGGTCAAAAGGAGCCTCCAAGACTAAGCCCTTATTGGCTAGTTTGAATTAAAGCATTTCTATTGGTTGTTGCATTTTGAATTTACTTAGAGACAACCTTAGATTTTTCTCTATAAATGTAATGCCTCATTATCAATAAAATGTTAGACCCTTTGGGGTCCCATTCTCTCATTCTCCATGAAATCTCTCTCATTTTATTCTCCTTAGTCTCATTTACATGCTTATTCTCTTAGTTCATACTTGCATATTCTCCATGTCATTTACATTATTCTCTCATGCTTAATCTCTCTAATTCTAACAGATAGGAGTGATGAAGATGATGAATAGAAGTTTTTAGAGAAGAAGTTTATAATTTCGTGTGTGTTTTTCTTCTTACAATACAACCAACATATACGGACGCTTTACATGAATTTTAGAGAGAAAAATATCTCACCAACACCTCTACACAAGTATAGGCGAGCCATGCTTCTCCCAACTGCTCCTACCTACTCCTCTTTGCAACTTGCTCCACTTGTGCTGAGAGAGAAAAAACTGGTCTGTTTCTAACCAGTCTAGTTCCTTCTTTACTTCTTGTTTGGTCTTGTTTTAGTTGATCTTAACTACTCATTGGCACTTTATTTCATGTGCACACACCTTCACATCCATATTCTCAACATCATCCCATTCAAGCTGTTTGCACTCTAGCTCATTTCCCATTGGAACATCAAGCCTACATGGACAAGTTGGATGAAGCTGAGATTCCAACAACCTATGAAGAAGCCAAGGAGCTTAAAGTATGGAGAGATGCTGTTGGTGAAGAAAAGAAAGCTATGGAAATCAACCACACTTGGGATGAAGCTGAACTGCCAAAAGGGAAGAAGGCCATAAGCTCTAGATGGATCTTCACTATCAAGTATAGAAGTGATGGAGAAATAGAGCGTTACAAGGCTAGGCTGGTGGCTAGAGGATTCACTCAAACCTATGGAGAGGACAACCTTGACACATTTGCACCTCTGGCAAAACTTCATACGGTAAGAGTTATTTTATCCTTTGCTACTAACTTGGAATGGGATCTTTGGCAGATGGACGTCAAGAATGCATTCTTGCAAGGGGAACTAGAGGATGAAGTCTACATGACTCCACCACCAGGCTTGGAGGACTCAATTGCACCAGGAAAGGTGTTGAGACTCAAGAAAGCAATCTATGGACTGAAGCAATCTCCTCGAGCATGGTACCACAAGTTGAGTACAACACTCAAGAGTAAAGGCTTCAAGAAGTCCGAGGCAGATCATACACTTTTCACCTTGCAAAGCCAAGAAGGTATTGTAGTCATTCTCATTTATGTGTATTTGATATTAAAGATCTTGGAGAGTTGAAATATTTTCTAGGTATTGAAGTCTATAGGTCCAATGAAGGACTCTTCTTATCCCAAAGGAAGTACACTCTTGATCTATTGGCTGGGGCAGGAAAGCTAGGAGCCAAACCAGCAAATACTCCCTTAGAAGAAGGATACAAAGTCATACGAGAGGGGGAGGTTGAAGATAAACCTTTTGAAGATGTCAAGCAATATCGGAGAATGGTTGGTAAGTTGATTTATCTTACCATAACTCGTCCTAATTTTTGTTTTGCTGTGAACCAGGTGAGTCAACATATGCAAGCTCCAAAAGTGCACCATTGGAGCATGATGGATTGGATTCTCAAATATCTCAAAGGAGCTCCAAGTCAAGGCATTTGGATGGGTTGTAACAAAAGCATAGAAATTGTGGGTTATTGTGATGCTGACTGGGCTGGAGACAAAACGGATAGAAGATCCACCACTGGGTATTGCACATTCATTGGAGGTAACCTTGTCACTTGGAAGAGCAAGAAACAAAAGGTTGTGTCATGTTCAAGTGTTGAAGCTGAGTATAGAGCAATGAGGAAGCTCACAAATGAGCTAACATGGCTGAAAGCTCTTCTCAAGGATTTGGGCATTGAATTACCAGATCCAATCACAATGCATTGTGACAACCAAGCTGCTATTCACATTGCGTCCAACTCAGTGTTCCATGAGAGGACAAAACATATTGAAGTGGATTGTCACAAGGTACGAGAGATGGTGGAGAAAAGGGTCATTCTTCCATGTTTTACAAGGAGTTCAGAACAATTGGCAGACATTTTTACCAAGGCAGCGAGTTTAAAAGTGTGTGAGTTCATCCATTCAAAGCTTGGACTCATAGATATGTCTCGGCCATGATTTCCTTAGCCATGGAGTCCACACTCTTTTTCCCTTAGTATGGTTTTGTCCCATGAGGTTTTCCATACTAAGGTTTTTAATGAGGTGGGTCATCATGGTTCCAAGCTTAACCTTTGGTTTCTCTACGGCTAAGCTTGAGGGGGAGTGTTGAATAATGAGAGAATACATTAGGTTAAGACCCAATGAAGAGAAGAGGCTTTATTCAACATATGCAAGTCCATTAAGAAGTCTTCTAGAAGGGTGAAGACTTTGGGTGCACAAGTGGGTGTCTCGGGAAGTGTGAAAAGGAAGGAGATGTGTTTGAATTTCAAATAAGAGATTGGAGGGAAATTTGAATGTTGTGAAACCTTTTTTCACCTCCTAATTTGGTGGCTCTCCTCTATATATACATGTTGTACACCCTTTGTAACACTTAATCAATTCTAATGGAAACTTCTCTTTATCTCTCATTCTATTGTTTCTCTTTCAAACACTTTTAAACTCTCTAATCTTTTATTCCTCAAATTCAACAATATTTCCCAAAGCATCAAACTCTAATCTGAAAATCCAGAACATCTTCAAACAGATTCAAGGCACGAAGACAAAGGTTCCCCAAGTCAACAAATCACGATGTTTTGTCTAATTTCCATATCTATTTTTGATGAATTATTTGATAGATTGCATAAATTCAAAACCTTACTTAAGATTCACCTTGCAAATAACTGTCATCAAAATATGATTAAGAAACGTGATCAAGATGCATTCGAATTTAGACATGATTATTTGAAAAATGCATTCAACTTGGATAAGAACTATAATACATTTGTAAAATTACTAGGTTATGTTCTTAGAAATTTTAATTTTTATCTTGTTGTGGAATATAGTGGGAATATCTTGATAATCATCAAGAATTTTTATGAAAATACCATGCATTTCAAAACAGTCCTAGAAACTAGAAAAAACCATATGATCAATTAGGTAAAATTATCTTTTGTACGGTTAACTTCTTCCAAGTTTTTGTGAATGTAGGGCAACATACGGAGCTCCTATCTCACGACACGGAAATAAAGCTCACTAGGCCAAAGATGTTACTGAAGAATTTTGTTAATCTAGTGAAAGAAGAATATGATAAAAGTGGGGTAGCTACGTATGTGGAGCTATAGCGGATATAGACATTGACGAGTATGGACTTATAAGTCATCAAATCTACTCCTACAACTTCATAAAGAACCGGAGCTGTTAAGTATGTTTAAAAAGTTGTCTTTTGATCCAACAAAGATCAAGGAGTATGAATTTTTATCACAAAGAAATATTGTCAAGCTCAAGAAAAGACAAACTGCATACATCGAAAAAAAGATACTAGATGTCAAAAAAGCATGGAAATCTTATTTTTTCGGTGAAGGTGAAGTCTTTCCTTTGCAATACAAGCGACAAAGGAGGAAGAAAAGTGCTTACAATCTCCATTTCAAGCTGCCGAATCACTATAAGAGAGAAAGCTTTCAACAAGACCGGAAGTAAAAGAAGCAAACCACCATACCTTAAGCCATACTTTGGGATGTTTGAACATGGAGGAAAATTTACTCGTCAAGCTAACAAGTCACGCCAAAGAATGGTATTTGAAGTGAGAGACCTCGCTTGGATTCATTTGAGAAAGGAAAGGTTTCTGGCTGAAAGGAAATCAAAGCTAATGCCAAGAATCGATGGACCATTCAAGATAACTCAGAGGATCAACAATAACGCTTATCAACTCGACCTCCAAGGTAAGTATAATGTGAGTTCTAGCTTCAATATATATGATCTTGTTTCAAGTGGGAGAAGATGATGTGATCCTAAGGAGCATCAAGGACACCTCAAACAAGGAACAAGAAGAGGAACATGATCTTGAGGAGCAGCTTGATCCGGAACTAAAGGATAATCATGGAACCGAGGAGAGCCTGAAGATATCAACGGGTCCCACGACTTAATCAAAGACCAAGAAGCTCAAGGCCATCAGAGGACTTTTCTAAAACATATGGAGCCAATATCTCGACAACACGGCTAATTAAACCTACATGGTATTGATACAAGCTAAGTAAGTTAACATGGGAAGAGTGCTCTTTTGTACTTTTTTTCCTTATCGAGTTTTGTCCCAATGGGTTTTCTCGACAAGGTTTTGAACGAGGCAAAGGAATTACTCCACCATAGCCCATCGTTAACTTAGGAGTCCAAGGCCATGTCCATGTTAGATTTTAGAGATTGTAAATGAGAGATTTTGAGATAAACTAGAAGGAAAACCATAGTAGAATATTAGAGAAGAATTTCTTATTGATCTTTGTGAATTACATAGCATATTTATAGGAGCATTACAAGGGAACCTAGGTTTAACTTTAATTTCAACCAGCCAATAGGAGTGTAGTCTTTGGAGCGCCTTTGACCATGCCAGCCTGGTTTCGGCCCTTCCTTGACCGAATGGATAAGAAGGAAGACCAAGGACAAGGCGCCAATGCACCTAGACTCTCTAGAGACTTGGAAAATGATCCAAACATTGCCAAGCTTCTCGAAGACTCTCAAAGACTTCCTTAAACGTTCTGGAGGCTTCCTTAGGTCATACGGTCCTTTACGGCCTTGTACGGACTTATACGGATCCGTACAGACTTGTACGGACTTATACAGATCCGTACGGACTTGTACGGACTTGTACGGACACCCAAATCCAACCATCTTCCCTAAGATCCCTTGATGATAAGCTTGATTATTACTCCCCCTCAAACTTAGCCGGAGAGTCGAAATGAAGGCTAAGTTTAGGAACCGAGACTACCACCTCATTAAAAACCTTACCAATGAAAACCCAATGGGACAAAACCTTGGTAAGGGAAAAAGAGTGTGGTCTTCCCGGAACAGGCAAGTATTATCAAGGATGAGTAAGGTCTACTAACCCAAGTTTGTTGTGGATGTGGTTGCAAACTTTGAGGCTAGGAGCCTTGTGAAGATGGTAGCCAACTAGTCTGTACTCTTGGTGTAGCATGGAAGTATCACTCCTATTATGATCTTCTCTCTAACCTTGTGGCAGTTGATCTCAATGTGCTTCGTCCTCTTGTGAAATACTGGATTGGTTGCTTTATGAATGGCTGCCTGTGTAGATTTTAGAGGATATGAAGGTGATTTTAAGGGAGGAAGATTAGAAGATAAGAGTGATGAAGATGATGAATAGAAGTTTTTAGAGAAGAACTTTATAATTTCGTGTGTATTTTTCTTCTTACAATACAACCAACATATATGGACGGTTTACATGAATTATAGAGAGAAAAATATCTCACCAACACCTCTACACAAGTATAGGCGAGCCATGCTTCTCCCAACTGTTCCTACCTACTCCTCTTTGCAACTTGCTTCACTTGTGCTGAGAGAGAAAAAACTGGTCTGTTTCTAACCACTCTAGTTCCTTCTCTACTTCTTGTTTGGTGTCGTTTTAGTTGATCTTAACTACTCATTGGCACTTTATTTCATGTTCACACACCTTCACATCCATATTCTCAACAATATTCCCCTCCATTATCCGTTCAAAGTACCTTAACATTTGTTTTGAATTGATTAGTGATGTAATTCTTGTTGAGAATGTGGATGTGAAGGTGCGTGCACGTGAAAGAAGAGGAGACAATATCAAAGGGAAAGAGTTAGCATGTATAGCAAGTGTGTTGGAATTGTTAGATTTTAGAGATTATAAATGAGAGCTTTTGAGATAAACTAGAAGAAACACCATAGTAGAATATTAGAGAAGAATTTCTTATTGATCTTTGTGAAATACATAGCATATTTATAGGAGAATTACAAGGGAACCTAGGTTTAACTTTAATTTGAACCAGCCAATAGGAGTGTAGTCTTTGGGCGTCCTTGACCATGCCAGCCTGTTTCCAGCCCCTTCCTTGACCAAATGGATAAGAAGGAAGACCAAGGACAAGGTGCCAATGCACCTGGACACTCAAGTGGCTTGGTGCATGGTCCAAACGTTTCCAAGCTTCTAGAAGACTCTCGAAGGCTTCCTCAAATGTTCCGGAGGCTCGCTAAGGTTGTACGGTCTTGTACGGCCTTGTACGGATCCGTATGGACTTGAACAGACTTGTACGGATCCGTACGGACTTGTACAGACACCCAAATCCAACCATCTTCCCTAAGCTCCCTTGATGATAAGCTTGATTAATACTCCCCCTCAAACTTAGCCGGAGTGTTGGAATGAAGGCTAAGTTTGGAACCGGGACTACCACCTCATTAAAAACCTTACCAAGGAAAACCCAGTGGGGCAAAACCTTGGTAAGGGAAAAAGAGTGTGGTCTTCCCGGAACAGGCAAGTATTATCAAGGATGAGTAAGGTCTACTAACCCAAGTTTGCTGTGGATGTGGTTGCAAACTTTAAGGCTAGCAGCCTTGGTGAAGATGTCAGCCAACTGATCTTCACTCTTGGTGTAACATGGAAGTATCACTCCTTCTATGATCTTCTCTCTAACTTTGTGGCAGTCAATCTCAATGTGCTTGGTCCTCTCGTGAAATACTGGATTGGTTGCTATATGAATGGCTGCCTGATTGTCACAATGCATTGTGATGGGACTTGAAGTTTTTATGCCAAGATCCTTGAGAAGAGCCTTCAACCAAACTAATTCATTTGTCAGCTTCCTCATTGCTCTATATTCTGACTCCGCACTTGAGCATGACACAACCTTCTGCTTCTTAGACTTCCAAGTTACTAGATTGCCTCCAATGAAAGTACAGTAGCCAGTTGTAGACTTCCTATCCATAGTATCTCCCGCATAGTCCGCATCACAGTATCCAACTATCTCAGTGTTGCCATTCTTCCCCATCCAAATTCCTTGGCCAGGTGAACCTTTGATGTATCTCAATATTCTTTCCACCATGTTCCAATGATGCACGGTTGGTTCCTTCATATGTTGGCTAACCTGATTCACAGCAAAACATAAGTCAGGTCGTGTAATAGTTAAATAGATGAGCTTACCAACTAGGCGCCGATATTGTGTTGGGTCTTCAAATGGCTTGTCAAGCGGATCATCTTCTTTCTCCCCCTTTCTCTTGACCTTGTAGCCATCTTCAAGTGGGGTCTTAGCTGGTTTGGATCCTAGCTTTCTTGTCTCCTGCAATAAATCAAGAGAATATTTCCTTTGTGATAGAAATAGGCCTTCCGAGGATCGGCATATCTCTATCCCTAGGAAATACTTAAGCTCTCCCAAGTCCTTGATATCAAAAACAGACTTAAGGAAGGATTTGGTTTCTTGAATCCCAACTTGATCACTACCTGAGATGATCAAGTCATCCACATAAACCAATACCACAATAAGCCCACGGGAGCTCTGGTGAGTGAACAAGGTATGGTCGGCTTCTGACCGGCTAATCCTCGAGCAACAAGAGTGAAGCTCAGTTTATGATACCAGGCCCTTGGTGATTGCTTTAGACCATAAATTGCCTTTCTTAACCTTAGGACTTTTCCGGGGCTGATTGAGTGTTCTAATCCAGGTGGTGGAGTCATGTACACTTCTTCTTCCAATTCTCCTTGAAGAAAGGCGTTCTTCACGTCCATTTGCCATAGATCCCATGATAGATTTGTGGCTAAGGACAAGATGACCCTAACTGTGTGAAGCTTTGCCATTGGCGCAAAAGTATCAGTATAATCAGCTCCATATGTCTGGGTGAAACCTCTGGCTACCAATCTGGCTTTGTACCGCTCAATCTCCCCATTAGATTGATATTTGATTGTAAATACCCACTTGGAACTTACTGCCTTCTTTCCCTTTGGAAGCTCAGTTTCATCCCAAGTATGATTCTTATCCATTGCCCCTATCTCAGCATCCACAGCAGCTAACCATTCTTTGTGTTCTTTTGCTTCTTCATAGGAGCTCGGAATTTGGTGTTGATCAATCTTTCCAAGGAATGCTTTGTGTTCTGATGGCAAGAGGGCAAGAGAAAAAACTGCTTGGAGAGGATGAGCCACGACTTGGCTGTTGTAATAGACCCTTGTTTGTTTCCAATGATCTTGTCCATACTTCAGCCTTGTACTTTTTCTAAGCTGAGGAGCACTAATTTCTTCACTCTCATGGTCTTGACTAACCATTGGCTCCATTCCTCCAATGACTTCTTCTTCATGATGAGCTTGGTCTTGATTACCATTATCTACGTTGTTTGCTTCCTCTTCATTGTTATTTTCAGAATTTGGTCCTCCTTGCGGTTGCTGCTCCGGTTGCTCTTGATGAGAGTCCCTTGGAGCAGGATTTCCCAGATGATTGAGTATGATATCTAAGCTGGCGGCTCTATCTGAAGGAGAGCGGGCTAGGTCTTTAACACTATCCCAATTCTGCTTCTTGTCAAAGTATCCTTGGTTTTCTATGAACTTCACGTCTCTTGAAACCAGGGTACACTTCCGGATGGGGTCATAACACTTATACCCTTTTTGAGTAGTAGAATAGCCTATGAATACACATCTTGTGCTTTTGGCTTCTAGTTTGTCCCTCTGAGTACCTGGGAAAAATACAAAACACAAACATCCAAGAACCCGTAAGTGATTGATAAAGGGTTTATTGTGATTTAAAACTTCAAAGGGAGAGACGTCCTTTAGGACTCTTGTTGGAATTCGGTTGATAAGATAGCAAGCCGTCATGACTGCATCTCCCCAGAAGTTTCTTGGCAAGTTGGAATGGAACATCATAGCTCTAGCTACTTCCATGAGATGTCTATTCTTTCTTTCAGCTACACCATTTTGTTGAGGTGTGTATGGGCAGCTCGTTTGGTGGATTATTCCATGCTTAGCTAGGTGTTCTTTGAATTTGTGGCTTGTATATTCCCCTCCATTATCCGTTCGAAGTACCTTAACATTTGTTTTGAATTGATTAGTAATGTAGTTCTGAAAATTAATGAAAGCGTCAAATACTCTATCTTTAGATGGCATTAAGGTGATACAAGTGTATTTCGACTTTTCATCAATGAATGTCACAAAGTACTTATTATTATCTCTTGATAAACATGGGGAAGTCCATACATCCGAGTGGACCAAATCAAAACATTTTTCATATATGGTAGAGGACTTAGGAAATACACTTTTACAATGTTTTCCTAAAATACAAGACTCACAAACCGAGTTATTAAACGAAATATTAGGCAATATTATTTCCAAGGCACGCGAGTGAGGATGTCCCAATCTAGCGTGCCATATTGCATTAGAACTACTAGCTATGCATGAATTAAAACTTGATAAAGTAGGATTGCTTGAAGAATCTTCTAAGATGTATAAGTCTCCTTTTGTGTTTCCTTCTCCAAGAACCCTTCCGGTTTTAATATCCTGAAAATGGAAACTATTAGGCCAAAAGATAGCATAAGCATCAAGATCAGTAGTAGCTCTCTTAACCGATACAAGATTCAAAGTGAAAGATGGCATGTAGAAAGCTTGAGATTCTTTGTCAAATAGTTTTAAACTTCCTATTCCTTTAACCGGTATCCTATCACCATTAGCAATCACTACATTTCCACTAGCAGTTTTATTGTTACTAATCAAATTTGGATTACTAATCATGTGATGAGAAGCTCCAGAATCAATAACAAGAGAAGTGCTAGTCTTATTAGGTTTAGTAGCAAAGTATGTGATACCGGACTCCTTTAGTGCGGCGATGGATCGAATGAGTGCTTCTAAGTCTAACTTGCGCACCACGTCATTTGAATATGCTACCATGGCCATCTCATCTCCTTGCTTCAAGCTTTCGGTTTGAGGTTGTTTTGTTGAGTTTGATGAGCTTGGCGTTTCTTGTGCTTGATGAGCTTGGAACTTTCTTGGCTTGAATTCCCTTGGATGCCAATCTTTGGGCTTGAGATGTGGATGAAGGATCCAGCAATCCTCCTTTGTATGACCATCCTTCTTGCAATGATCGCATGTTTTCCTATTCTTGCCTTTGTAGCCTTGATTTGGTTGGTAATTGCCCTTATTGGCCATTGGGAGTTCTTGTTTACCACTAAAGAGACCAAAGGACCCTTGTTCCTTTTGAATTTGTGCACAAACTTCATCAAGTCTAGGGAGCTTCTCCGATCTTAAGATATGCTTTATGAGGTCGTTAAACGCCGGATTGAGTGTGAGAAGCAAACCGAAGACCTTATCTTGTTCTCTTCTTTCTTCAATGATTGAAAAATCCTTTGTGCTTGGACGTAACATCTCTAATTCAGCCCAAAGAGATCTAAATTTCCCAAAGTGTTGAGTAAATTCTAGATCCTCTTGATTGAGATTGAGATTGTTGATTGCCCTTTTTACTTCGAAGACCCGGGTCAAGTTGGAGATGTTCCCGTAGACATTCTTTAGTGTATCCCAAAGCTCCTTTGTAGTGTCACAATAGGAGTATGCCTCTAGGATTGATGGGTCTAGTGAGTTTTGAAGGAGACCCAAAACCGTTTGGTCTTCTTGAAACCATTTGATTTCCTCCTCAGTCTTGGTCTCATTTTCTTCATCTTTTGTGTCTTCTTTAGGGTTTTGTATGATCTCAATGCGTCTCCACAAACCTCTTCCACACAAAGCAGTCTTAGTTGTTCTTGCCCACAGCAAGTAATTATTCCCTTTGAGGGTAACCGGAATGATCATGGTTTTTAGATTTTCCATGATTTTCTTGGTGTTTAATCACAAAGCTAGCAACTTTCTCAACTCAGCACCAATGGATTCGAGGAATTTCTCTCAGAGAGAAATGAGGATAGCAACATGAAAGGAAGAAAATGAAGTGAAAATCACAAAGCTAGCAACTTTCTCAACTCAGCACCAATGGATTTGAGGAATTTCTCTCAGAGAGAAATGAAGCTAGCAGCGTGAGAAAGGAGAAAATAAAGAAGAAAAACGTGGAGAATGAGTAGAAATGACAAAAACTGATGGAGAAATGATAGAGAAATGATGGAGAAATGATGGAGAATGATGGAGAATGATGGAGAATAACCAAGAATAAAGCAGAATAGATAGGAGCAAGATCAATGCTCTGATACCATGTTAGATTTTAGAGATTATAAATGAGAGCTTTTGAGATAAACTAGAAGAAACACCATAGTAGAATATTAGAGAAGAGTTTCTTATTGATCTTTGTGAAATACATAGCATATTTATAGGAGAATTACAAGGGAACCTAGGTTTAACTTTAATTTGAACCAGCCAATAGGTGTGTAGTCTTTGGGCGTCCTTGACCATGCCAGCCTGTTTCCAGCCCCTTCCTTGACCAAATGGATAAGAAGGAAGACCAAGGACAAGGTGCCAATGCACCTGGACACTCAAGTGGCTTGGTGCATGGTCCAAACGTTTCCAAGCTTCTAGAAGACTCTCGAAGGCTTCCTCAAATGTTCCGGAGGCTCGCTAAGGTTGTACGGTCTTGTACGGCCTTGTATGGATCCGTACGGACTTGTACGGATCCGTACGGACTTGTACGGACACCCAAATCCAACCATCTTCCCTAAGCTCCCTTGATGATAAGCTTGATTAATAGGAATATGGTGAAAGTTCAGGAGTAAAAGGAGAAGGTATACCGTGCAAAACAAGTAATGAAGAGAAGAAGAATAAAGTTTTGCTTGCACATGAAATAAAGTGCCAATGAGTAGTTAAGATCAACTAAATGAGACCAGACAAGAAGTAGAGAAGGAACTAGAGTGGTTAGAAGCAGACCAGTATTTTTCTCTTTCAGCACAAGTGGAGCAAGTTGCAAAGAGGAGTAGGTAGGAGCAGTTGGGAGAAGTTGGGAGAAGTATGGCTCGCCTATAGTTGTGTAGAGGTGTTGGTGAGATATTTTTCTCTCTATAATTCATGTAAAGCGTGCATATATGTGAGTTAGATTGTAAGAAGAAAAAACACACGAAAATATTGAAGTTCTTCTCTAAAAAACTACTATTCATCATCTTCATTACTCTTCTCTTCCAATCTTCTTCCCTTAAAATCACCTTCATATCCTCTAAAATCTACAATTCTGAAAATTAATGAAAGCGTCAAATACTCTATCTTTAGATGGCATTAAGGTGATCCAAGTGTATTTCGACTTTTCATCAATAAATGTCACAAAGTACTTATTATTAACTCTTGATAAACATGGGGAAGTCTATACATCCGAGTGGACCAAATCAAAACGTTTTTCATATATGGTAGAAGACTTAGGAAATACATTTTTACAATGTTTTCCTAAAATACAAGACTCACAAACCGAGTTATTAAATGAAATATTAGGCAATATTATTTCCAAGGCACGCGAGTGAGGATGTCCCAATCTAGCGTGCCATATTGCATTAGAACTACTAGCTAAGCATGAATTAAAACTTGATAAAGTATGATTGCTTGAAGAATCTTCTAAGATGTATAAGTCTCCTTTTGTGTTTCCTTCTCCAAGAACCCTTCCGGTCTTAATATCATGAAAATGGAAACTATTAGGCCCGAAGATAGCATAAGCATCAAGATAAGTAGTAGCTTTCTTAACCAAAATAAGATTCAAAGTGAAAGATTGCATGTAAAAAGCTTTAGATTCTTTGTTAAATAGTCTTAAACTTCCTATCCCTTTAACCGGTATTTTATCACCATTAGCAATTACTACATTCCCACTAGCAGATTTAATGTTACTAACCAAATTTGGATTACTAATCAGGTGATGAGTATAAGAATTAGAGAGATTATGCAGAATATAAGAGATTAAACATGAGAGAATAATGTAAATGACATGGAGAATATGCAAGTATGAACTAAGAGAATATGCAAGTATGAACTAAGAGAATAAGCATGTAAATGAGACTAAGGAGAATAAAATGAGAGAGATTTCGTGGAGAATGAGAGAATGGGACCCCAAAGGGTCTAACATTTCATTGATAATGAGGCATTACATTTATAGAGAAAAATCTAGGGTTTTCTCTAAGTAAATTCAAAATGCAACAACCAATAGAAATGCTTTAATTCAAACTAGCCAATAAGGGCTTAGTCTTGGAGGCTCCTTTTGACCATGTGGATAAGATTGCCAGCCTTGCTCCAGCCCTCCTTGCTTTGACCGGTTGGATAAGGTTGCATTGGGACACTCCTTTGGCTAGATTCATTGCCAGCTATCCATGTCCTTTTGCACCCGAGTTTTGCACGATCCCCAAATCCTGAAAATACTTTATCCCGAGTTTTGCACATTCTTGTTTTTTCATTTTAGGATGTTTGGAGACATTTTGGGGAATCCCGGATTTTGCACGGTCCGTACAATCCGTACAGTCCGTACAAGTCCGTACAAAATCCGTACGGTCGGGATGGTTTGGTCTTGCAAGGCCTGGCTGGTCTTCTTGATCAATACTCCCCCTCAAACTTAGCCATAGTGAACTTGAGAATGGAGGCTAAGTTTGGAGTGACCCGTGAGTGCCACCTCATTAAAAACCTTATAAGGAAAACCCTTTGGGACAAAACCTTATAAGGGAAAAAGAGTATGGCCTTCACGGATCTAGGGGACCTTTGACCAAGGACATGAAAAGGTCTTGTAACCTTTGTGAAGAATGTCGCAACTTAATCTTCACTTGTTGTAGTCTTGCAAGGATTTGTTGATTTCATTCTTTGGTAATCACTTCGGTCTTCCTCTTGGGTTCACCACGCTTGAGTCTTAGCTCTGGGGTCATCCTTCTTGGGTTCACCATTTGTGGATTCCAAATCTTGATCAATGCTTTGAATGCTCCCCCTCACGATCGGCTTGAGAATAAGGAAAGACGATCTTTTGGGTTTGAAGTCCTTTATGCACATTGCTCCTTGCAAGAAAAATTGACAAAATGTATCAATTTACTCTAATTTTAATGGTAGAAATGATCACACTCTGCATAGAGAATTTAAATGGAGAGAGAGGATAGAAACAACCTAATTCCTTTGGATGTTGGTTTCTTCCTCTTTGTTGATTTATTGGGTTGGGGAGCACCACTTGTGTATGCTCTGATTTTATCTCCTTATTTTCCTCACTTCCGAAAGATAAACCAACCTTAAGGTGAGTATGATCCATACAACTTGGTTTTCTTCATGGTAATGGAGATGCCTTAGCTTCGTTTCCAACTCACATGCCTCTTTGCTTTGTCTCAACCATTGCCCTTGTCTTTGCGAGCTTGTCTTTGCAAGCTTGTCTTTGCAAGTGACCCGGTTTTGATCTTTAGTAAAGTGGCCCGTCTTCTAGTGGGACAATTTGTCTCCTATGATGCGGTCCCTCTATCAAGTCGTCCACAAGTGAGCACGAACCTACAACTTGTTTCCAACGGTGTGCCCCCTCTATCAACTTGTCCACGAGTGAGCACGAACCTTCAACATCTTTTAGTGCGGTGCGGTCTAGTCTCAACTCGGCTTGGTTTGCTTAAAGATTCTTGCCTTCTTTTCGGTTCTTTCTCCCCCTCAAGCTTGGTTGGAGGGACTCCAAAAGGCAAGCTTGAAAAATGTAAAAGATGAACACTTCAAACCGGTACCAAATGAACACTAACTCCCACAGCTTCCTTGTGTCACCAATCATACTTCTTTACTTCATTTAATCTTCATTTGGCCTCTTCATTATCTAATACTTCCCCGTTAGAATATTCACGCTTTCCTCCTCTAAACCTTCATCATGAGATTTAAAATTTTAAAGTACTCAATGTGAGGGATAAGGAAGTTTAGATGAAAGATAGATTGCAAATAAGAGAAACTAAAGAAACAAGATTAAAAAATAATTGGTACACTAAGTATATTGGAAAATATTAGTGTTTAGAGAGTAGCCCTTTATGCTAAACTGGTTAGGATAGTGACTTGTTGTTGAACCATTGTTTTGATTGGTCGATCTTCTTGAGATTTGACCTCTTCTTCCACCACTCACATTCTTCCATTCCTAAGAAAAACAAAGGTTAGTGGTTGGGATTTTTCTCTTCATGGCTCTTCACCACAAAGGACTTTACTCTCATTTGAGAGATTGGATTCTAGCGATGGTCTTTGGAATTATCCACTTGTTTAACAAGAATGGAAAACTTTAAACCAAAGCCTATCCTTTTGAGAAAATAAAACCGGATGAATCAATGTCATTAATTGTTTTTCATTCATAAGAAAGAAAACTGACTAAGATTCATCCCTTTTTTTTTTTTGAAAAATTTTACCAAGGACTTAGTAAATACTAGAGGTCCAATGTTTTTGAAAACTTAGATTTAAAGAACTTGGATTCATCATGCCTTCTTGATTTAACTTCTATGAGTAAATCAGGCCATGGTTCACTTCTTTAATCCCAAAAGAGTTTGGATTCATCATTCCTTCTTGACTTTAACTCCAATGAGTAAATCAGGTCATGGTTCACCTCTTTTAACACAAAAGAATTTGGATCCATCATGCCTTCTCAATTTTAACTCCAACGAGCCAAAATAGGTCATGGTTCACTTCTTTTGGTTTCTAAGGGTTTGGATTCACTCAAGGTTCTCTAGCATTCGAGTTTCAACGAGGCTCTCATCCAACTTTGGATTTGGATCCATCTCGGTTCCCTAGCTTCGGATTCAACACGGTTCACTACCCCTTTTTTTCTTTTCTTAAATAGAACAACCAAGGATTCTTTAAAACACTCTTCCCAAACAAACAAGTACAGAAGAGATTGGAATCCAATAAGAATTTTTAAGAAAAATTGAAAAAAATAACCTAGGACTCAAACATGTTTGGAAGTAGTCCAAGATTTTCTACCAAAGGATTTGGATTCATCAAGGTTCTCTAGCTTTTGGATTCAACGAGGTTCTCTTCCTTTGGAATTTGAAAACAAAGAGATTTGGATTCATCAAGGCTTTGTGCTTATGCTCATAATAGCATAGCTTTACCAAGGTTCTCTTCTCTTTTCAAGACGGCACTTGGATTCAACATGGCTTTATGCTTATGCTCATGGGGGCATAGCTTTACCAAAGTTCTCTTCCCCTAAAAATGGGACTTGGATTCAGCATGGTTTTATGCTTATGCTTATGGAAACATAGCTTTACCAAAGTTCTCTTCCCATAAAACAATGGGAATTGGATTCAACATGGTTTTATGCTTATGCTTATGGAAACATAGCTTTACCAAAGTTCTCTTCCCACAAAACAAGGATTATGATTCATCAAAGTTTTATACTTAAACTCATAAGAGCAAAGTTTTACCAAGGTTCTCTACCTTTAAAACACGGATACAACATGATTAAATATGCTTAAATCCATAAGAATCAAGTAATTTTAATCATGGTTCACTAATTGAAATTGCTTCAAACCACTAAAAAAACTCAAAAACATAAAATACGATGGAGTTACGTATTTCTTCATTCCATAAGAATAGATTATAGAATGAGGCACCAGCAAATCATGGTTCTAAGTGTATTCATTTCCAAAAAATGGAAGCACTAGACGAATCCATGAATAAGCAATTAAGGCAGCCTTTAATCTCCATTTTTATGTAATTTTTCACTACAGCCCCCATTTATTTCTCTTCATTGTCACTAGAAACACTAAGTTAGCAACTTTCACAACTCAAGAACCAATGGTTTTGAGGAATAACTCTCAGAGTGAAAAAGGCTAACAAAGTGTATGAAAATAAAAGAATAAGAAGAAAGAGATTAAGGACACATTTAAGGACCTTAATGCTCTGATACCATGTACGAATTAGAGAGATTATGCAGAATATAAGAGATTAAACATGAGAGAATAATGTAAATGACATGGAGAATATGCAAGTATGAACTAAGAGAATAAGCATGTAAATGAGACTAAGGAGAATAAAATGAGAGAGATTTCGTGGAGAATGAGAGAATGGGACCCCAAAGGGTCTAACATTTCATTGATAATGAGGGATTACATTTATAGAGAAAAATCTAGGGTTTTCTCTAAGTAAATTCAAAATGCAACAACCAATAGAAATGCTTTAATTCAAACTAGCCAATAAGGGCTTAGTCTTGGAGGCTCCTTTTGACCATGTGGATAAGATTGCCAGCCTTGCTCCAGCCCTCCTTGCTTTGACCGGTTGGATAAGGTTGCATTGGGACACTCCTTTGGCTAGATTCATTGCCAGCTATCAATGTCCTTTTGCACCCGAGTTTTGCACGATCCCCAAATCCTGAAAATACTTTATCCCGAGTTTTGCACATTCTTGTTTCTTCATTTTAGGATGTTTGAAGACATTTTGGGGAATCCCGGATTTTGCACGGTCCGTACAATTCGTACAGTTCATACAAGTCCGTACAAAATCCGTACGGTCGGGATGGTTTGGTCTTGCAAGGTCTGGCTGGTCTTCTTGATCAATAACAAGAGAAGTGCTAGTTTTAGTAGGTTTAGTAGCAAAGTAGGTGATACCGGACTCTTTTAGTGCAACAATGGATCGAATGAGTGCCTCTAGGTCTAACTTGTGCACCACGTCATTCGAGTATGCTTCCATGGCTATCTCATCTCCTTGCTTTGAATTTTTGGTTTGAGGTTTTTTGGTTACGGTTGAGGAGCTTGGCTCTTCTTGTGCTTGATGAGCTTGAAACTTCCTTGGTTTGAACTCCCTTGGTTGCCAATCTTTGGGCTTGAGATGTGGATGAAGGATCCATCAATCCTCCCTTGTATGACCATCCTACTTGCAATGATCGCATGTTTTCCTATTCTTGTCTTTGTAGCCATGACTTGGTTGGTAATTGCCTTTATTAGCCATTGGGAGTTCTTGTTTTCCACTAAAGAGACCAAAGGACCCTTGTTCCTTTTGAATTTGTGCACAAATTCATCTAGGCTAGGGAGCTTCTCCAATCTCAAGATGTTCTTTATGAGGTCATTAAAGGGATCATCAAGGGATCTTAGGGAAGATGGTTGGATTTGGGTGTCCGTACAAGTCCGTATGGATCCGTACAAGTCCGTACGGATCCGTACAAGGCCGTACAAGACCGTACAACGACCATAGGGAGCCTCCAGAACATTTGAGGAAGTCTTCTAGTGTCTTTTAGAAGCTTGGCAACGTTTGGATCATGCACCAAGCCACTTGAGCGTCCAGGTGCATTGGTACCTTGTCCTTGGTCTTCCTTCTTATCCATTCGGTCAAGGAAGAGGCTGGAACCAGGCTAGCATGGTCAAGAGCAGGCTGGCATGGTCAAGGGCGCTCCAAAGGCTGATCTCCCATTGGATAGTTCAAAATAAAGTTAACCCTAGGTTCCCTTGTATTTCTCCTATAAATATGCTATGTAATCCTCAAAGATCAATAAGAAATTCTTCTCTAATATTCTACTCTGGTGTTTCTTCTAGTTTATCTCAAAATCTCTCATTTATAATCTCTAAAATCTTACATGCTATCAGAGCATTGATCTTGCTCCTATCGATTCTGCTTTATTCTTAGTTATTCTCCATCATTCTCCATCATTTCTCCATTAGTTCTTGTCATTTCTCCTCATCTCCATGCTTTTCTTCTTTATTTTCTTCCTTCTCACGCTGCTAGCTTCATTTCTCTCTGAGAGAAATTCCTCAAATCCATTGGTGCTGAGTTGAGAAAGTTGATAGCTTTGTGATTTTCACTTTATTTTCTTCCTTTCACGTTGCTAGCCTCATTTCTCTCTGAGAGAAATTCCTCAAATCTATTGGTGCTGAGTTGAGAAAGTTGCTAGCTTTGTGATTAAACACCAAGAAAATCTTGGAAAATCTAAAAACCATGATCATTCCGGTAACACTCAAAGGGATCAATTACTTGCTGTGGGCAAGAACAACTAAGATTTCTTTGTGTGGAAGAGGTTTGTGGAGACACATTGTGATCACGCAAAACCCAAAAGAAGACACACACGATGAAGAAAATGAGACCAAGACCGAGGAGGAAATCAAATGGTTTCAAGAAGACCAAACGGTTTTGGGTCTCCTTCAAAACTCACTAGACCCACAGCTGCAAGTCAGACCTAGAGGCACTCGAATCAAATGGTAGCATACTCGAATGACATGGTGCGCAAGTCAGACCTAGAGGCACTCATTCGATCCATTGCTGCACTAAAGGAGTCCGGTATCACCTACTTTGCTACTAAACCTATTAAAACTAGCACTTCTCTTGTTATTGATTTCGGAGCTTCTCATCATATGATTAGTAATCCAAATTTGATTAGTAACATTAAAACTGCTAGTGGAAATGTAGTGATTGCTAATGGTGATAAAATACCGGTTAAAGGGATAGGAAGTTTAAGACTATTTGACAAAGAATCTCAAGCTTTCTACATGCCATCTTTCACTTCAAATCTTGTATCGGTTAAGAGAGCTACTACTGATCTTGATGCTTATGCTATCTTTGGGCCTAATAGTTTCCATTTTCAGGATATTAAGACCGGAAGGGTTCTTGGAGAAGGAAACACAAAAGAAGACTTATACATCTTAGAAGATTCTTCAAGCAATCCTACTTTATCAAGTTTTAATTCATGCTTAGCTAGTAGTTCTAATGCAATATGGCACGCTAGATTGGGACATCCTCACTCGTGTGCCTTGGAAATAATATTGCCTAATATTTCGTTTAATAACTCGGTTTGTGAGTCTTGTATTTTAGGAAAACATTGTAAAAGTGTATTTCCTAAGTCCTCTACCATATATGAAAAATGTTTTGATTTGGTCCACTCGGATGTATGGAGTTCCCCATGTTTATCAAGAGATAATAATAAGTACTTTGTGACATTTATTGATGAAAAGTCGAAATACACTTGGATAATGGTAATCAAGACCAAGCTCATCATGAAGAAGAAGCCACTGGAGGAATGGAGCCAATGGTTAGTCAATGTTGAAGAGAACGAGAAGATAGCGTGTGTGGGAAGGCTAGACACAAGGGTGAGCAAACGCAAAGGAGAAGAGATAACTAGCCGTTGGAAAGGAATTGGACGCAAGGAATCTCGGTTGAAACAAGACCAGGTCAGAAAGTCAAAGGCTGGAGAGAAACCATGCTAAGAACCAGTGAATAATTGCCAGCCCCTAATGCTCAGCCTAAAGGAGCAAACTTGGAAGTCTCCCCAAAGTCTGTTTTGCCATTTTGGGCTAAGTGGAGCTTAGTAATTTAACTTGTGGATATTTCATTGTATTGGTTGTATTTCTCTTTCATTCAGCTCGCCTATATCATGAAAAACACTTAGAAGAAATAAAATCAAGAGATTAAAATCAAACAACTCTTCTTCTTTTCTCTCTCACTTATCTGATCCTTCTCTAATTTCTCTTAATTATTGATTATACTCTCTAAATTCTACATGGTATCAGAGCATTTAAGATCTAAAACAAGTTCTTAAACTCGTTTTTATCATCTAATTCCTTCTAATCCCTTTGAAATTCACTGTTTTCGTTCATAAATCTCTTTTGTCTTTCAGTTTTATTTACCAGACATTTCTTTGGTAAAAACTATGGAGATGCAAAAGCAGATGATACTGCTAGTTGTCTTCAAGGGAAACAACTACCTCTTGTGGTCAAGGACCACGAAGACAGCCTTGAGAAGTAGAGGGCTGTGGGGATATGTGGAAATCTTGGAAGGAGCTGTTGAAGGAAGTGAAGCTGGTGATGGCGGTACAAAGGAGAGGAAATGGGAGCAAGAGGACCAACAAGTCCTTGCAGCACTTCAGAGCTCTCTTGAGCCATCAATATTGGCTAGTTACTCCTATTGTGAGACAGCCAAGGAGCTGTGGGAAACACTTAAAGGAGTGTATGGAGATATGTCAAATATCTCAAGGATTTTTGAAGTCAAGAAAGCCCTGAATGATCTTCAGCAAGAGGGGAAGGCATTCAAGGATCTGTTTGGAACGTTTAGAGGGCTGTGGGCAGAGCTGGAGATGCTTAGGCCGGCAACAAATGATCCCAAAGAGCTGAATGAGAGGAGAGAGCAAGACCAAGTATTTGGATTATTACTCACGCTCAATGATTCATACAAGAGCCTCATTCAGCATATTTTGAGGTTTGACAAACTTCCAACTCTAAATGAAGTATGTCAACAGATTCAAAAAGAAGAGGGAGCTAGATGCTTATTCAAGCCAACAAGTGAGATAGCGCATGTGGCGCAAAGAAACCAAAGCTATGGTGAAAGGAGGAACTTGGAATGTGAACATTGCAAGATGAGAGGGCACACAAAAGAAAAGTGCTGGACCCTTCACCCACATTTGAAGCCAGCAAGGCTGAGAGGAAGTAACCAAGGAGTTGGTCAGGGAACAAGGATTTTTGCTGGAAGTGCAAGTGTAGGAGATGATGGCTTAGTGAGGAAATCGGACCTGGAAGCCCTCATCAAAAGCATCTCCAAACTAGCTGATTCTGGTAAGAGCTACATAGCTTCTAAACTGGGTAAAAAGGTTATTGTAGACTCAGGTGCAAGTCACCACATGATTAGAGATGGAGGTTTATTAGCAAATATAAAACCTCATGGTGGAACTGTTAGGATAGCTAATGGTAAAGAAGTCCCCATAGAAGGAATTGGTGATTTGGAATTGTTTAGAAAAAACACTAAGGCTTTGTTTGTTCCCGAATTCACCACCAATCTGTTGTCGGTTCACAAGGCTACTCAAGACCTGAATTGTAAAGTTATTTTTGGATCTAATAAAGTTCAGTTTCAGGACAATAATACTAAGGAAGTGATTGGAGAAGGAGGAGTTAAAGGTGGGTTGTATGTTTTAAATAAAGAGGAGCAAGATGTAGTGAAGTCTTGTGGTCTGAGTGAAGTTGGTTCAAGATCTTTATGGCACTCATGGCTAGGTCACCCAAGCAACAAGGTGCTCAGCATGATCTTGCCCAATATCACCGAAGACAATAAAGGATGTGAAGCTTGTGTGTTAGGCAAGCAATGTAGGAGTAGTTTTCCGGATTCCACAACTAAGTATGCTAAGTGCTTTGAGCTGATTCACTCTGATTTATGGACAGCTCCATGTATCTCCAAAGATCAATATAAGTATTTTGTCTCTTTTATTGATGAAAAGTCCAAGTATACGTGGGTGACACTCCTGAGCTCCAAGAGCCAAGTATTTGAATCCTTTGTCAAATTCTACAAGTATGTCGAAATACAATTTGAAACCAAGATCAAAATTCTAAGAAGTGATAATGGGGGAGAATACCTGAGTAATCAGTTCAAGAATTTTGTGGAAGAAAATGGAATAGTGCACCAAACCTTATGTGCTTATACTCCTCAGCAAAACGGAGTATCGGAAAGGAAGAATAGGCATTTGTTGGAGGTAGCTAGAAGCATGTTGTTTGATCGGAAAGTTCCAAAAACGTTTTGGAGAGATGCCATAATGACAGCTTGTTATGTCATAAACCGGTTACCAACACCAAACCTAGACAACAAGTCCCCATATGAGGTGCTTAATGGAGTAAAGCCTAACATCAATCATCTTCGAGTATTTGGAAGTAAGTGTTATGTGCTTATCCCCGAGTCACAAAGAAGCAAGCTGGAGCCTAAAAGTATGAGATGTGTCTTTGTGGGATACTCAAGGACCCAAAAGGGGTATAAGTGTTATAATCCAGAAACTAACAGGATTCATGTGTCAAGAGAAGTCCAATTTGAAGAGGAGAATGGATATTTTCAAAGTGAGAGTTGGAAAGACCTTGAGGAGATTGTTAGCTCAAGTCTAGATAGGGCACAAGTACTAAGGAGCATTTTAGTGAGTGAAGATGAACAAAGAGGAGGCACAGATGACTTGGAAACTTCTTCTAATAGGAGGGAAGATGAAGTAGAAGAAGGCAGAAACAAGTCTCAAAGCTCCGAGGAAAGTGATTCAGCACTCGGAGAATCAAATGGTACTAACAACCAACCAGAAGGAGAAGACTTAACCATAGACCCTGAGGAAGGTCTGATGCATGAGGAGGGTGAAGAAACCCAAGCACCAGAACCTATCTTAAGAAGGAGTCAGAGGAGAAAATTTGATCCGGAAAATTGGAAAAATACAAGGGTTTACTTCAATGGTCTATCTATGGTTCAACAAGACAACACAAGGACTGAGGCGTTGTTTAGTGTGAGTGGGGGATGTTCTGGGCGTATGGCAGGCTTTGACCCTGATCCTATAGGCGACAGCATCTCTCCCTCATCTACTAAGCAACACAACTCGCAAGAAGAAAATCTAGCTGTTACAACCATAAGGTATCCCATTGAAGCCTATTATTCTACAATTCATTTACCGGATAAGGATCAAGCATTTTTCAGTGCAATTGATGAGCAAGTACCAACAACCTATGAAGAAGCTTGTAAAAGCAAAGTGTGGGTTGAGGCAATGGAAGAAGAAATTGCCTCAATGATCAGAAATAATACTTGGAGCATGATGGAGTTGCCTAAGGGAAAGAAAACTGTGGGCTGTAGATGGGTCTATACTATTAAGTACAAGAGCACAGGAGAGATAGAGAGGTACAAAGCTCGGCTGGTGGCTAAGGGGTATACACAAGTCTACGGGGAATACTACACCGAGACATTTGCACCGGTTGCCAAACTTCACTCAATCCGAGTTCTCTTGTCAATTGCCATAAATCTCTCATGGGGGCTGTGGCAAATGGACGTAAAAATGCATTCTTGCAAGGAGACTTAGAAGAAGAAGTTTACATGGCAGCTCCTCAAGGATATGACCAGAAGCAAGGCCAAGTGTGTAAACTAAGAAAGGCAATTTATGGTCTTAAGCAGTCCCCAAGAGCTTGGTACCAAAGATTAAGTGGCTGCCTTGAAGAGGAGAAGTTTACAAAATCAGAAGCTGATCACTCTCTATTCACCAAACGAGGAGAGAAAGGGATCGTAGTGATTTTGATTTATGTTGATGACATTATAATCACTGGTGATGATGAAGAGGGCATTCTAAGGACCAAGGAACTCTTGAAAAAATCATTTGACATAAAGGATTTAGGGGAGCTGAAATATTTCCTTGGGATTGAAATGAAGAGATCGGAGGAAGGGATGTTTATCTCTCAAAGGAAGTATGCTCTGGATCTCTTAACCGAGACTGGAAAGCTTGGAGGTAGGCCTGCCAAGACTCCTATTGAAGACGGGTACCAAGATGTACCTGAGGGGGAGCTATGGGGTGATGTGAAACAATACCAAAGACTAGTGGGAAAATTAATCTACTTGACTATCACCCGTCCGGACATTAGTTTTGCAGTGAATCGCGTGAGTCAACATATGCAAGCTCCGAGAGTGCATCATTGGAATATGGTAGAAAGAATACTGAGGTATCTCAAAGGGAGTCCCGGGAAGGGAGTGTGGCTTAAGTGTTGTGGAAACACCGTGCTGGTAGGCTACTGTGATGCAGACTGGGGAGGTGATAAAATGGATAGAAAGTCCACTACAGGATATTGTACATTCATTGGCGGTAATCTAGTGACTTGGAAAAGTAAGAAACAAAAGGTAACAGCCTTATCAAGTGCAGAGGCTGAGTACCGGGCAATGAAAGAAGTAACAAAAGAGCTGATCTGGTTGAAAGCTTTGCTTGGAGATCTGGGAATACATGAGAGTAAACCAACAACTCTCTATTGTGATAACCAAGCAGCCATACACATTGCTTCTAATCCAGTTTTTCATGAGCGAACAAAACACATCGAGATAGACTGCCATTTTGTTCGAGAAAAAATTCAAGGAGGAGTTGTGATTCCAAGATTCATCAAGAGTGAAGAACAAGTGGCAGATATCTTCACCAAGGCAACCACATCACTAGTCAGCAACTATATACAGTCCAAGGTTGGCTTAATAGATCCCTACCAGCCAGCCTTGAGGGGGAGTGTTGAAGAGAACGAGAAGATAGCGTGTGTGGGAAGGCTAGACACAAGGGTGAGCAAACGCAAAGGAGAAGAGATAACTAGCCGTTGGAAAGGAATTGGAGGCAAGGAATCTCGGTTGAAACAAGACCAGGTCAGAAAGTCAAAGGCTGGAGAGAAACCATGCTAAGAACCAGTGAATAATTGCCAGCCCCTAATGCTCAGCCTAAAGGAGCAAACTTGGAAGTCTCCCCAAAGTCTGTTTTGCCATTTTTGGCTAAGTGGAGCTTAGTAATTTAACTTGTGGATATTTCATTGTATTGGTTGTATTTCTCTTTCATTCAGCTCGCCTATATCATGAAAAACACTTAGAAGAAATAAAATCAAGAGATTAAAATCAAACAACTCTTCTTCTTTTCTCTCTCACTTATCTGATCCTTCTCTAATTTCTCTTAATTATTGATTATACTCTCAAAATTCTACAGTCAAGACCATGAGAGTGAAGAAATTAGTGCTCCTCTGCTTAGAAGAATCCAAGTGGGTATTTACAATCAAATATCAATCTAATGGGGAGATTGAGCGGTACAAAACCAGATTGGTAGCCAGAGGTTTCACCCAGACATATGGAGCTGATTATACCGATACTTTTGCGCCAGTGGCAAAGCTTCACACAGTTAGGGTCATCTTATCCTTAGCCACAAATCTATCATGGGATCTATGGCAAATAGAGGTGAAGAACGCCTTTCTTCAAGGAGAATTGGAAGAAGAAGTGTACATGACTCCACCACCTGGATTAGAGCACTCAATCAGCCTCGGAAAAGTCCTAAGGTTAAGAAAGGCAATTTATGGTCTAAAGCAATCACCGAGGGCCTGGTATCATAAACTGAGCTTCACACTTGTTGCTCGAGGATTTAGCCAGTCAGAAGTCGACCATACCTTGTTCACTCACTAGAGCTCCCGTGGGCTTATTGTGGTATTGGTTTATGTGGATGACTTGATCATCTCAGGTAGTGATCAAGTTGGGATTCAAGAAACTAAATCCTTCCTTAAGTCTATTTTTGATATCAAGGACTTGGGAGAACTCAAGTATTTCCTAGGGATAGAGATATACCGATCCTCGGAAGGCCTATTTCTATCACAAAGGAAATATTCTCTTGATTTATTATAGGAGACAGGAAGGCTAGGATCCAAACCAGCTAAGACTCCACTTGAAGATGGCTAGAAGGTCTAGGGAAAGGGGGAGAAAGAAGATGATCCACTTGGTCAGCTCATCTACTTGACTATTACATGGCATGACGTATGTTTTGCTGTGAATCAGGTTAGCTAACATATGAAGGAACCAACCGTGCATCATTGGAACATGGTGGAAAGAATATGTAGAGATACATCAAAGGATCACCAGGCCAAGGAATCTGGATGGGGAAGAATGGCAACACTGAGATAGTTGGATATTGTGATGCAGACTATGTTGCAGACACTATGGATAAGAAGTCCACAACTGGCTACTGTACTTTCATTGGAGGCAATCTAGTGACCTGGAAGTCGAAGAAGCAGAAGGTTGTGTCTGTTAGATTTTAGAGATTATAAATGAGAGCTTTTGAGATAAACTAGAAGAAACACCATAGTAGAATATTAGAGAAGAATTTCTTATTGATCTTTGTGAGATACATAGCATATTTATAGGAGAATTACAAGGGAACCTAGGTTTAACTTTAATTTGAACAAGCCAATAGGAGTGTAGTCTTTGGGCGTCCTTGACCATGCCAGCCTGTTTCCAGCCCCTTCCTTGACCAAATGGATAAGAAGGAAGACCAAGGACAAGGTGCCAATGCACCTGGACACTCAAGTGGCTTGGTGCATGGTCCAAACGTTTCCAAGCTTCTAGAAAACTCTCGAAGGCTTCCTCAAATGTTCCGGAGGCTCGCTAAGGTTGTACGGTCCTGTACGGCCTTGTACGGATCCGTACAGACTTGTACGGACTTGTACGGATCCGTACGGACTTGTACGGACACCCAAATCCAACCATCTTCCCTAAGCTCCCTTGATGATAAGCTTGATTAATACTCCCCCTCAAACTTAGCCAGAGTGTTGGAATGAAGGCTAAGTTTGAGAACCGGGACTACCACCTCATTAAAAACCTTACCAAGGAAAACCCAGTGGGACAAAACCTTGGTAAGGGAAAAAGAGTGTGGTCTTCCCGGAACAGGCAAGTATTATCAAGGATGAGTAAGGTCTACTAACCCAAGTTTGCTGTGGATGTGGTTGCAAACTTTGAGGCTAGCAGCCTTGGTGAAGATGTCAGCCAACTGGTCTTCACTCTTGGTGTAACATGGAAGTATCACTCCTTCTATGATCTTCTCTCTAACTTTGTGGCAGTCAATCTCAATGTGCTTGGTCCTCTCGTGAAATACTGGATTGGTTGCTATATGAATGGCTGCCTGATTGTCACAATGCATTGTGATGGGACTTGAAGTTTCTATGCCGAGATCCTTGAGAAGAGCCTTCAACCAAACTAATTCATTTGTAAGCTTCCTCATTGCTCTATATTCTGACTCCGCACTTGAGCATGACACAACCTTCTGCTTCTTAGACTTCCAAGTTACGAGATTGCCTCCAATGAAAGTACAGTAGCCAGTTGTAGACTTCCTATCCATAGTGTCTCCCACATAGTCCGCATCGCAGTATCCAACTATCTCAGTGTTGCCATTCTTCCCCATCCAAATTCCTTGGCCCGGTGAACCTTTGATGTATCTCAATATTCTTTCCACCATGTTCCAATGATGCACGGTTGGTTCCTTCATATGTTGGCTAACCTGATTCACAGCAAAACATAAGTCAGGCCGTGTAATAGTCAAATAGATGAGCTTACCAACTAGGCGCCGATATTGTGCTGGGTCTTCAAATGGCTTGTCAAGCGGATCATCTTCTTTCTCCCCCTTTCTCTTGACCTTGTAGCCATCTTCAAGTGGGGTCTTAGCTGGTTTGGATCCTAGCTTTCTTGTCTCCTGCAATAAATCAAGAGAATATTTCCTTTGTGATAGAAATAGGCCTTCCGAGGATCGGCATATCTCTATCCCTAGGAAATACTTAAGCTCTCCCAAGTCCTTGATATCAAAAACAGACTTAAGGAAGGATTTGGTTTCTTGAATCCCAACTTGATCACTACCTGAGATGATCAAGTCATCCACATAAACCAATACCACAATAAGCCCACGGGAGTTCTGGTGAGTGAACAAGGTATGGTCGGCTTCTGACCGGCTAAATCCTCGAGCAACAAGAGTGAAGCTCAGTTTATGATACCAGGCCCTTGGTGATTGCTTTAGACCATAAATTGCCTTTCTTAACCTTAGGACTTTTCCGGGGCTGATTGAGTGTTCTAATCCAGGTGGTGGAGTCATGTACACTTCTTCTTCCAATTCTCCTTGAAGAAAGGCGTTCTTCACGTCCATTTGCCATAGATCCCATGATAGATTTGTGGCTAAGGACAAGATGACCCTAACTGTGTGAAGCTTTGCCACTGGCGCAAAAGTATCGGTATAATCAGCTCCATATGTCTGGGTGAAACCTCTGGCTACCAATCTGGCTTTGTACCACTCAATCTCCCCATTAGATTGATATTTGATTGTATATACCCACTTGGAACTTACTGCCTTCTTTCCCTTTGGAAGCTCAGTTTCATCCCAAGTATGATTCTTATCCATTGCCCCTATCTCAGCATCCACAGCAGCTAACCATTCTTTGTGTTCTTTTGCTTCTTCATAGGAGCTCGGAATTTGGTGTTGATCAATCTTTCCAAGGAATGCTTTGTGTTCTGATGGCAAGAGGGCAAGAGAACAAACCGCTTGGAGAGGATGAGCCACGGCTTGGCTGTTGTAATAGACCCTTGTTTGTTTCCAATGATCTGGTCCATACTTCAGCCTTGTATTTCTTCTAAGCTGGCGGTTCTATCTGAAGGAGAACAATCAAATATCAATCAAATATCAATCTAATGGGGAGATTGAGCGGTACAAAGCCAGATTGGTAGCCAGAGGTTTCACCCAGACATATGGAGCTGATTATACTGATACTTTTGCGCCAGTGGCAAAGCTTCACACAGTTAGGGTCATCTTGTCCTTAGCCACAAATCTATCATGGGATCTATGGCAAATGGACGTGAAGAACGCCTTTCTTCAAGGAGAATTGGAAGAAGAAGTGTACATGACTCCACCACCTGGATTAGAACACTCAATCAGCCCCGGAAAAGTCCTAAGGTTAAGAAAGGCAATTTATGGTCTAAAGCAATCACCAAGGGCCTGGTATCATAAACTGAGCTTCACTCTTGTTGCTCGAGGATTTAGCCGGTCAGAAGCCGACCATACCTTGTTCACTCACCAGAACTCCCGTGGGCTTATTATGGTATTGGTTTATGTGGATGACTTTATCATCTCAGGTAGTGATCAAGTTGGGATTCAAAAAACCAAATCCTTCCTTAAGTCTGTTTTTGATATCAAGGACTTGGGAGAGCTTAAGTATTTCCTAGGGATAGAGATACGCCGATCCTCGGAAGGCCTATTTCTATCACAAAAGAAATATTCTCTTGATTTATTGCAGGAGACAAGAAAGCTAGGATCCAAACCAGCTAAGACCCCACTTGAAGATGGCTACAAGGTCAAGAGAAAGGGGGAGAAAGAAGATGATCCGCTTGACAAGCCATTTGAAGACCCAGCACAATATCGGCGCCTAGTTGGTAAGCTCATCTATTTGACTATTACACGGCCTGACTTATGTTTTGCTGTGAATCAGGTTAGCCAACATATGAAGGAACCAACCGTGCATCATTGGAACATGGTGGAAAGAATATTGAGATACATCAAAGGTTCACCGGGCCAAGGAATTTGGATGGGGAAGAATGGCAACACTGAGATAGTTGGATACTGCGATGCGGACTATGCGGGAGACACTATGGATAGGAAGTCTACAACTGGCTACTGTACTTTCATTGGAGGCAATCTCGTAACTTGGAAGTCTAAGAAGCAGAAGGTTGTGTCATGCTCAAGTGCGGAGTCAGAATATAGAGCAATGAGGAAGCTAACAAATGAATTAGTTTGGTTGAAGGCTCTTCTCAAGGATCTTGGCATAGAAACTTCAAGTCCCATCACAATGCATTGTGACAATCAGGCAGCCATTCATATAGCAACCAATCCAGTATTTCACGAGAGGACCAAGCACATTGAGATTGACTGCCACAAAGTTAGAGAGAAGATCATAGAAGGAGTGATACTTCCATGTTACACCAAGAGTGAAGACCAGTTGGCTGACATCTTCACCAAGGCTGCTAGCCTCAAAGTTTGCAACCACATCCACAGCAAACTTGGGTTAGTAGACCTTACTCATCCTTGATAATACTTGCCTGTTCCGGGAAGACCACACTCTTTTTCCCTTACCAAGGTTTTGTCCCACTGGGTTTTCCTTGGTAAGGTTTTTAATGAGGTGGTAGTCCCGGTTCCCAAACTTAGCCTTCATTCCAACACTCTGGCTAAGTTTGAGGGGGAGTATTAATCAAGCTTATCATCAAGGGAGCTTAGGGAAGATGGTTGGATTTGGGTGTCCGTACAAGTCCGTACGGATCCGTACAAGTCCGTACGGATCCGTACAAGTCCGTACGGATCCGTACAAGGCCGTACAAGACCGTACAGCCTTAGCGAGCCTCCGAAACATTTGAGGAAGCCTTCGAGAGTTTTCTAGAAGCTTGGAAACGTTTGGACCATGCACCAAGCCACTTGAGTGTCCAGGTGCATTGGCACCTTGTCCTTGGTCTTCCTTCTTATCCATTTGGTCAAGGAAGGGGCTGGAAACAGGCTGGCATGGTCAAGGACGCCCAAAGACTACACTCCTATTGGCTGGTTCAAATTAAAGTTAAACCTAGGTTCCCTTGTAATTCTCCTATAAATATGCTATGTATTTCACAAAGATCAATAAGAAATTCTTCTCTAATATTCTACTATGGTGTTTCTTCTAGTTTATCTCAAAAGCTCTCATTTATAATCTCTAAAATCTAACATTCTTCACCCCTCTGCTCATTATCATCACTCTCCCGGCCATCTATGCTTTCCCAAATGCTTCTTAGAACTTGATCTCTATCTGCATTTGAGTTCACAATCTCATCTAAGTCTTCCCATTTCTTTTTCTCAAAAGTAACCATACTCTTCCTCAAATTGCACCTCCCTTGACACATACATTCTATTAGTCTCCGGGTTAAGACATTTGTATCCCTTTTGATTACTTGAGTATCCCACAAACTAGCCAATGGGAATGCTTTAATTCAAACTAGCCAATGAGAGCTTAGTCTTGGAGGCTCTTTTTGACCATGTGGATAAGATTGCCAGCCTTGCTCCAGCCCTCCTTGCTTTGACCAGTTGGATAAAGTTGCATTGGGACACTCCTTTGGCTAGATTCATTGCCAGCTATATCCATGTCCTTTTGCACCCGAGTTTTGCACGATCCCCAAATCCTGAAAATACTTTATCCCGAGTTTTGCACATTCTTGTTTCTTCTTTTTAGGATGTTTGGAGACATTTTGAGGAATCCCGGATTTTGCACGGTCCGTACAATCCGTACAAGTCTGTATATTTTAGGGAATCCCGGATTTTGCACGGTCGGGTTAGTTTGGTCTTGCAAGGCCTGGCTGGTCTTCTTGATCAATACTCCCCCTCAAACTTAGCCATAGTGAACTCGAGAATGGAGGCTAAGTTTGGAGTGACCGTGAGTGCCACCTCATTAAAAACCTTATAAGGAAAACCCCTTGGGACAAAACATTATAAGGGAAAAAGAGTATGGCCTTCACGGATCTAGGGGACCTTTGACCAAGGGCATGAAAAGGTCTTGTAACCTTTGTGAAGAATGTCTCCATTTAATCTTGACTTGTTGTAGTCTTGCAAGGATTTGTTGATTTCATTCTTTGGTAATCACTTCGGTCTTCCTCTTGGGTTCACCACGCTTGAATCTTAGTTCTCGGGTCATCCTTCTCGGGTTCACCATTTGTTGATTCCAAATCTTGATCAATGCTTCGAATGCTCCCCATCACGATCGGCTTGAGAATAAGGAAAGACGATCTTTTGGGTTTGAAGTCCTTTATGCACATTGTTCCTTGCAAGAAAAATTGACAAACAAAGTGTATCAATTTACTCCAATTTTAATGGTAGAAATGATCACACTTTGCATAGAGAATTTTAATGGAGGGAGAGGATAGAAACAACCTAATTCCTTTGGATGGTGGTTTCTTCCTCTTTGTTGATTTATTGGGTTGAGGAGCACCACTTTTGTATGCTCTGATTTTATCTTCTTATTCCCCTCACTTCCGAAAGATAAACCAGCCTTAAGGTTAGTATGATCCATACATCTTGGTTCTCTTCATGGTGATGGAGATGCCTTAGCTTCGTTTCCAACTCGCATGCCTCCTTGCTTTGTCTCAACCGTTGCCCTTGTCTTTGCGAGCTTATCTTTGCAAGCTTGTCTTTGCAAGTGACCCGGTTTTGATCTCTAGTCAAGTTGCCCGTCTTCTAGTGGGACAATTTGTCTTCTATGATGTCGTCCCTCTATCAACTCGTCCACAAGTGAGCACGAACCTACAACTTGTTCCCAACGGTGTGGCCCCTCTATCAACTTGTCCACGAGTGAGCACGAACCTTCAACATCTTTTAGTGTGGTGCGGTCTAGTATCAGCTCGGCTTCATTTGCTTGAAGAATCTTGTCTTCTTTGACATCATTTTTTCTTTTCCTTTTTCTTTGGCATCCTTCACCTTCTTTTCGGTTCTTTCTCCCCCTCAAGCTTGGTTGGAGGGACTCCGAAAGGCAAGCTTGAAAAACATAAAAGAGGAACACTTCAAACCGGTGCCAAATGAACACTAACTTCCACAACTTCCTTGTGTCACCAATCATACTTCTTTACTTCATTTAATCTTCATTTGACCTCTTCATCATCTAATACTTCCCCGTTAGAATATTCACGCTTTCCTCCTCTAAACCTTCATCATGAGATTTAAAATTTTAAAGTACTCAACGTGAGGGATAAGGAAGTTTAGATGAAAGATAGATTGCAAATAAGAGAAACTAAAGAAACAAGATTAAACAATAATTGGTACTAAGAATATTGAAAAGATGAGTGTTTAGAGAGCATCCCTTTATGCTAAACCGGTTAAGATAGTGACTTGTTGAATCATTTTTTTTTTGATTGGTCGATCTTCTTGAGATTCGACCTCTTTTTCCACCACTCACATTCTTCCACTCCTAAGAAGAAGAAAAAAAAAGGTTAGTGGTTGGGATTTTTTTTTTCTCTTCATGGCTCTTCACCACAAAGGACTTTTCCTCTCATTTGAGAGATCGGATTCTAGCAATGGTCTTCGGAATTATCCACTTGTTTAACAAGAATGGAAAACTTCAAAGCAGAGCCTATCCTTTTGAGAAAACCAAACCGGATGAATCAATGTCATTAATTGTTTTTCATTCATAAGAAAGAAAACTGACTAAGATTCATCCTTTTTATTTTTTATTTTATTTTTTTTTTTGAAAATTTTCCAAGGACTTGAGAATTACTAGAGGTCCAAGGTTTTTGAAAACTTGGATTTAAAGAACTTGGATTCATCATGCCTTCTTGATTTAACTCCAATGACTAAATCATGCCATGGTTCACTTCTTTATTTCCAAAAGAGTTAGGATTCATCATGCCTTCTTGATTTTAACTCCAAGGAGTAAATCAGGTCATGGTTCACCTCTTTTAACCCAAAAGAATTTGGATTCATCATGCCTTCTCAATTTTAACTCCAATGAGCAAAATATGCCATGGTTCACTTCTTTTGGTTTCTAAGGGTTTGGATTCACTCAAGGTTCTCCAGCATTCGAGTTTCAACGAGGCTCTCATCCAACTTTGGATTTGGATCCATCTCGGTTCCCTAGCTTTGGATTCAACAAGGTTCACTACCCTCCCTTTCTTTTTTTTTCTTAAATAGAACAAACAAGGATTCCTTAAAACACTCTTCCCAAACAAACAAGTACAGAAGAGATTGGAATCCAATAAGAATATTTAAGAAAAAATTGAAAAAAATAACCTAGGACTCAAAAATGTTTGAAAGTAGTCCAAGATTTTCTACCAAAGGATTTGGATTCATCAAGGTTCTCTAGCTTTTAGATTCAACGAGGTTCTCTTTCTTTGGTAATTTGAAAACAAAGAGATTTGGATTCATCAAGGCTTTGTGCTTATGCTCATAATAACATAGCTTTACCAAGGTTCTTTTCTCTTTTAAAGAAAAATGGGACTTGGATTCAACATGGCTTTATGCTTATGATTATGGAAACATAGCTTTACCAAATTTCTCTTCCCATAAAATAAGGATTAAGATTCATCAAGGTTTGATACTTAAACTCATAAGAGCAAAGTTTTACCAAGGTTCTCTACCTTTAAAACCCGGATACAACATGATTAAATATGTTTCAATCCATAAGAATCAAGCAATTTTAATCATGGTTCACTAATTGAATTGCTTCAAACCACTAAAAACAACTCAAAAACATAAAATACAATGGACTTACGTATCTCTTCATTCCATAAGAAAGAAAAATACAATCCAAGGTTTTAGTTTTGTAAAAATTGTGGTTTGAGCTTTAAAATCAACAAATGACTTGGAGATGAAAATGGGGCTTAAAAAGAATAGATTGTAGAATGAGGCACCAACAAATCATGGTTCTAAGTGTATTCATTTCCAAAAATGGAAGCACTAGAAGAATCCATGAATAAGCAAGTAAGGCAGCCTTTAATCTCCCTTATTATGTAGCTTTTCACTACAGCCCCATTTATTACTCTTCATTGTCACTAAAAACATAAGTTAGCAACTTTCACAACTCAAGAACCAATGGTTTTGAGGAATAACTCTCAGAGTGAAAGAGGCTAACAAAGTGTATGAAAATGAAAGAATAAGAAGAATGAGATTAAGGAGACATTTAAGGACATTAATGCTCTGATACCATGTTAGAATTAGAGAGATTAAGCATGAGAGAATAATGTAAATGACATGGAGAATATGCAAGTATGAACTAAGAGAATAAGCATGTAAATGAGACTAAGGAGAATAAAATGAGAGAGATTTCATGGAGAATGAGAGAATGGGACCCCAAAGGGTCTAACATTTCATTGATAATGAGGCATTACATTTATAGAGAAAAATCTAGGGTTTTCTAAAAATGCAACAACCAATGGGAATGCTTTAATTCAAACTAGCCAATGAGAGCTTAGCTTGGAGGCTCTTTTTGACCATGTGGATAAGATTGCCAGCCTTGCTCCAGCCCTCCTTGCTTTGACCAGTTGGATAAAGTTGCATTGGGACACTCCTTTGGCTAGATTCATTGCCAGCTATATCCATGTCCTTTTGCACCCGAGTTTTGCACGATCCCCAAATCCTGAAAATACTTTATCCCGAGTTTTGCACATTCTTGTTTCTTCTTTTTAGGATGTTTGGAGACATTTTGAGGAATCCCGGATTTTGCACGGTCCGTACAATCCGTACAAGTCCGTATATTTTAGGGAATCCTGGATTTTGCACGGTCGGGTTAGTTTGGTCTTGCAAGGCCTGGGTGGTCTTCTTGATCAATAGCATCTACACTCAAAGACTCTCAAGTGACTGATACTAGGCTTTGTTGAGAATATGGATGAGAAGGCATACATGGGAAGTAGCAATGCGAGTTCACATAATAACAAAGGCAAGGAGCTGGAGTGCATAGCAAGTATCTGGGAACTTGGCGAATGCTCTAAGACTAAGGGAGAAGTGCCGTATGCAACAAGTAAGGAAAAGAGTGGAGCTGATGATTTAATGAGTGGCAAAACTAGACATTGGGATGTAACTAGAAGGAAGGATTCTTGGTTGAATTCTAAGCAGATCAAAGGGTTGAAAAACCAAGAAGAAGCACATGAGGAGCCATTGGGTAAAGGCAAGCTCCATGCTCCTCACCCAAAGAAGAAACACGCCCAGGCCTTGATCTTAGCATGTTTAACCATTTTAGGAAGTTAAGGGTGTTAGTCCTTTAACCATTGTAAATTCCTGTGTCTTGTTTTTGAATTTTTTCTCTTACATATATGCAATGTAAACCGAGCTCAATTAATATAATAACAAGAAAAAATATTCCAGAAATCTCTCTCAGCCATCTTCAATCTCATTGAGTTCTTGATATTTTCTAATTCTAGTTTATTCTCCTTAAAATCAACATGGTATCAGAGCATGTTTAGAGATCCTTGAAAATCTTCTAAACTGTTTCTTTCTCATCTAAAAGTTTCTCTCTCAGATTTTTTCTTGTTCCCTTATTTCTCTCCATATTCTCAAGCTGGTTGTTGAAGATAAGAAAGAAAACCTATGGAGATGTAGAAACAACTTGTACTCCCGGTTGTCTTCAAAGGGAGCAACTACTTGCTGTGGTCAAGGACTACAAGAACTGCTCTAAGAAGCAGAGGTCTATGGAGTTATATGGAAACTCCAGAGGAGGTAGCTGGAGAAGGAGCAGCGGGTGATGGCGTTGTGAAGGGGCAAAAGTGGGAGCAAGAAGACCAACAAGTTCTTGCAGTGCTCCAGAGCTCTCTAGAGCCATCAATACTCGCTGCTTACTCCTACTGTGAGACAGCCAAGGAGCTGTGGGACACACTCAAAGGAGTGTATGGAGACATCTCAAACATTTCTAGGATTTTTGAGGTGAAGAAAGCGTTGACTGACCTTCAGCAAGATGGAAAGGCATTCAAGGATCTATTTGGGGTATTTAGAGGCTTATGGGCTGAGCTTGAGATGCTCAGGCCAACAACAAATGACCCCAAGGAATTGAATGAGAGGAGGGAACAGGACCAGGTGTTTGGGCTACTACTCACGTTAAATGAGTCCTACAAGAGCCTCATTCAACACATCCTTCGCTTTGACAAGCTTCCAATGCTGAATGAAGTCTGTCAACAGATCCAAAAGGAGGAAGGGTCTAGGGGCTTGTTCAAAGCATCAAGCGAAATGGCACATGCTGCACATAGGAGCCAACTCTATGGAGAAAGAAGGAGTCTGGAATGTGAGCATTGCAAGATGAAAGGACATACTAAGGAAAAATGCTGGACCTTGCACCCACATTTAAAGCCAGCTAGGCTAAGGGGAAATGGCCAGGGAAGTAGTCAAGGACCAAGGAATTTTGCTGGAGTAGCAAACGTGGAAAATGACAACTTGGTGAGGAAAAGCGACCTGGAAGCTCTCATCAAGAGTATTGCTAAGCTAGCTGAGTCTGGTAAGGTTTTCTTTACCTCTAAAGCTAGGGAGAAGGTGATAATAGATTCTGGAGCAAGTCATAACATGATTTGTAATGCCAATCTGTTAACAAATATTAAGCCTTGTGAAGGAAATGTTAAAGTTGCAAATGGAAAAGAGGTTCAAATAGAAGGAATTGGAGACCTAAAAGTGTTTAGGAAAAATACTAAGGCCTTATACATTCCGGAATTCACATCTAACTTACTCTCGGTATATAAAGCAACTAAGGATCTAGATTGCAAAGTTATTTTTGGATCTAATGATGTTGAGTTTCAGGATAATGAGACTAAGGAAGTAATCGGAGTAGGGAATGTGGAAGGTGGTTTGTATTTTCTGAATAAAGAAGATGGAGTGATGGAGTCGTTTGCGGTTAGTCTGGTTGGTTCAAGCCCTTTATGGCACTCACGCCTTGGTCATCCAAGTCACAAGGTGCTCAGCATGGTCCTGCCCAACCTCACCTTACCTAATAAGGAGTGTGAAGCATGTGTCTTAGGGAAGCATTGTAGGAAAGTGTTTCCGGAATCTACTACTGTGTATGAGAAGTGTTTTGAGTTGATACATTCTGATGTGTGGTCAGCCCCCTGTACTTCAAAAGATCAATATAAGTATTTCGTGTCTTTCATTGATCAAAGGTCAAAGTACACTTGGGTAACTCTAATGAGCTCTAAGGATCAAGTATTTGAATCATTTCAAAAATTCTACAATTATACACTGAATCAGTTTGGTACAAAGATCAAGATCCTTAGGAGTGATAATGTTGGAGAGTATATGAGTAATAGATTCAAGAAGTTGCTGGATGACAATGGGATAATTCACCAGACTTCTTGTGCATACACACCTCAGCAGAATGGAGTTTCCGAGAGAAAGAATAGACATTTGCTGGAGGTGGCTAGAAGTATGATGTTTGATAAAGGCGTGCCTAAGAGTTTTTGGGGAGATGCTGTGATGGCGGCATGATATGTGATTAATCGTTTACCCACAGAAAGTCTGAGCCACAAGTCTCCATTTGAAATTTTGAATGGAGTAAAGCCAAGCATTGATCACCTAAGAGTTTTTGGGTGTAAATGCTATGTCTTTACCCCTGATGCACTAAGGAGTAAACTTGAGCCAAAAAGCATCAAATGTATTTTTGTGGGATACTCAAGCACTCAGAAGGGATACAAGTGTTTCCATCCAGAAACTAATAGGATATATGTGTTAAGAGAGGTGCGTTTTGATGAGAATTGTGGGTATTTTGAAGAAAAAAAATGGGAGGATTTAGATGACATTGTGAGCTCGGGCATAGACAGAGAGCGAGTGCTAAGAAGCATCTTGGAAGATGTCAATGGTTTGAATGGAGGTAATGATGAGCAAGGGATATCTCAGAATGAGCAAGGAGGTGAAGAGGAAGAAGAAGACAATGGGCAACTCTCATCGGATACAAGCTCACTACCAAGGGATTCCAAACTGGTTGAAGAATCAGAACTTGCAAGTGGTGAGGGGGAGTCTGAACATGAAGAAGTTGAGGTAACTCAAGAACCCCCTCTAAGAAGAAGCCAACGGATAAGGCATGGCCCGGAAAATTGGAAAAACACTAGGGTGTATTACAATGGATTAGCTACGGTTCAACAAGAGCATATAGGATCTGAGGTGAAGTCTACCGTAGGTGAGGGATGTTCTGGGCGTACGGCAGACTTTGATTCTAAACCTATAGGCGACAGCATCCCTCCCTTACCAAGTAGATCATGTACTTCAAAGAGAAGAAAATTAACCGTAAGTGACATAAAATATCCTATTGAAGCATATAGTTCAGTGTCCTATTTAGGTGCTGAGCAGCAAGCTTACCTCACCAAGATTGATGAACATCAAGTCCCAGCATCATATGAGGAAACATGTAAAGACGAGAGATGGGTTAAAGCCATGGAAGAAGAGATCAGTTCTATGGTGAGAAACAATACATGGAATTTGACTGAGCTGCCAAGAGGGAAGAAGCTAGTGGGATGTAGATGGGTTTATACTATCAAGTATAAAAGCAATGGTGAAGTCGAGAGATACAAAGCGAGACTAGTGGCAAAGGGATACACACAAGTCTATGGAGAAGATTATACATAAACTTTTGCTCCGGTGGCAAAATTGCATTCGGTAAGGGTTCTCCTATCCATTGCGGTTAACTTGTCATGGGAGTTATGGCAAATGGATGTAAAAAATGCCTTTTTACAAGGAGACCTAGAAGAGGAAGTCTTTATGACTCTTCCACAAGGATATGGTACAGGTACAAATCAGGTCTGTGAATTGAAGAAAGCTATTTATGGTTTGAAACAATCCCCGAGGGCCTTGTACCAAAGACTGAGCAGATGCTTGCTGGAGAAGGAATTTGTGAAGTCGGAAGCTGATCATACTCTATTCACCAAGAGGAGTAAAGAGGGGCTAGTGGCTGTTCTTATCTATGTAGATGATATCATCATCACCGGAAATGATGTTGAAGGAGTTAAAAGGACCAAGGTAATTCTGAGCTCCACGTTTGATATAAAAGATTTGGGAGAGCTAAGGTATTTCTTGGGCATTGAGATGATCAGAGAGCCAAATGGGATGTTTATATCACAAAGGAAGTATGTAATTGACTTACTAAAGGAAACCGGCAAGTTAGGGTCGAAGCCAGCAAAAACGCCCATTGAAAAAGGCTATCAAGATGTGAGTAAGGAGGAAATGTGGCCTGATGTCAAGCAATATCAAAGTTTAGTTGGAAAACTAATCTACTTAACTATAACTCGGCCGGATATATGCTTTGCCGTGAATAGGGTGAGCCAGCACATGCAAGCTCCGAAAGCACACCATTGGGGCATGGTGGAGAGAATACTTAGGTATCTCAAGGGGAACCCTGGAAAGGGAATATGGTTGAGTCGCAATGAAAATACTGAGTTGGAAGCCTATTGTGATTCAGACTATGCTGGAGACAAACAAGATAGAAAATCTACAACTGGGTATTGCACATTTGTAGGAGGAAATCTTGTCACTTGGAGGAGTAAAAAACAGAAGGTAATTGTATTGTCAAGTGCTGAGGCTGAGTATAGAGCAATGAAGGAAGTCACAAAGGAGATGATATGGCTGAAGGCTCTTCTCAAGGATTTGGGTATTCAAGAAACTAAACCAATGACCCTTTATTGCGATAACCAAGCTGCAATACACATAGCTTCAAATCCAGTGTTTCATGAGAGAACGAAACACATTGAAGTGGATTGTCACTTCATCCGGGGCAAGATTCAAGATGGGCTAATAATCCCTAAGTTTGTGAAGAGTGGAGACCAGGTGGCAGACATCTTCACAAAGGCTACTTCCCTAAATATATGTGAGTACATCCATGACAAGATAAGCTTAAAGGATCCCTACCAGCCTATCTTGAGGGGGAGTGTTGAGAATATGGATGAGAAGGCATACATGGGAAGTAGCAATGCGAGTTCACATAATAACAAAGGCAAGGAGCTGGAGTGCATAGCAAGTATCTGGGTACTTGGCGAATGCTCTAAGACTAAGGGAGAAGTGCCGTATGCAACAAGTAAGGAAAAGAGTGGAGCTGATGATTTAATGAGTGGCAAAACTAGACAATGGGATATAACTAGAAGGAAGGATTCTTGGTTGAATTCTAAGCAGATCAAAGGGTTGAAAAACCAAGAAGAAGCACATGAGGAGCCATTGGGTAAAGGCAAGCTCCATGCTCCTCACCCAAAGAAGAAACACGCCCAGGCCTTGATCTTAGCATGTTTAACTATTTTAGGAAGTTAAGGGTGTTAGTCCTTTAACCATTGTAAATTCCTGTGTCTTGTTTTTGAATTTTTTCTCTTACATATATGCAATGTAAACCGAGCTCAATTAATATAATAACAAGAAAAAATATTCCAGAAATCTCTCTCAGCCATCTTCAATCTCATTGAGTTCTTGATATTTTCTAATTCTAGTTTATTCTCCTTAAAATCAACAGGCTTCACACCATTCAAAACTGTTGAATAATGAGAGAATACATTAGCTTAAGACCCAATGAAGAGAAGAGGCCTTATTCAACATATAAAAGTCCATTAAGAAGTCTTCTAGAAGGGTGAAGACTTTGGGTGCACAAGTGGGTGTCTCGGGAAGTGTGAAAAGGAAGGAGATGTGTTTGAATTTCAAATAAGAGATTGGAGGGAAATTTGAATGTTGTGAAACCCTTCTACACCTTCTATTTTCGTGGCTCCCCTCTATATATACATGTTGTACACCCTTTGTAACACTTAATCAATTCTAATGGAAACTTCTCTTTATCTCTCATTCTATTGTTTCTCTTTCAAGCACTCTCAAACTCTCTAATCTTCTATTCCGCAAATTCAACATGGTATCAGAGCAAGGTTCTTAACTAAATCAAGCTCTTGTTATCCTATTTTCAAATCTCTTCTTTTAAAATTCTGGGAATACTCTTTGTCAATCCTTTTTCACTCTGAGACTTAGTCCTCAAAGTCATTGACTCTTGAGTTGTGAAAAGGCTGAAAAGTGTATTTCTTGAAGCTTCTCTAAAATTTTCTTTTTCACTCTAAAATTCTAGGAATACTCTTTGTCAATCCTTTTTCACTCTGAGATTTAGTCCTCAAAGTCATTGACTCTTGAGTTGTGAAAAGGCTGAAAAAGTGTATTTCTTGAAGCTTCTCTAATATTTTCTTGAGAAAATCTCTTAATCCTCTGGTTAATAGAATTATCCGGTGAATAAATCTTGAAACACCATGGAAAATTCTAAACCAATTGTTATTCCAGTCATCTTGAAGGGTGTCAACTATTTGTTGTGGTCAAGAATGATAAGAACAACTCTATGTGGTCGTGGGCTTTGGAGCCATGTCTTGAAAGGACAAGATCCAAAAGATGGAGAAGAAGCCATCGGTAATTATGAAGATAAGTGGTTCCAAGAGGACCAAATGGTGCTCGGAATCATCCAAAACTCTGTTGAAGCATCCATACTTGAAGCCTACTCCTACTGTGAAAATGCAAAGGAATTGTGGGATACTCTTCAAACCGTGTATGGGAATACTTCAAACTTGAGCAGAATCTATGAAGTCAAGAAGGCTATCAATGATCTAAGCCAAGAAGATTTGGAGTTTATAAAGCACTTTGGCAAATTCAGATCATTGTGGGCTGAACTAGAAATGTTAAGGCCAAGCACGATTGATCCTTTGGTGTTAAATGAGAGGCGCGAACAAGACAAGGTCTTTGGTCTGCTATTGACCTTAAATCCAACTTACAAGGATCTCATTAAGCACCTCCTTAGGGCAGACAATCTCCCCAGCCTAGATGAAGTGTGCTCCAAGATACAAAAGGAGCAAGGATCTCATGGTCTATTTGGGGGAAAGGGCGAGTTGGTTATGGCTAACAAAGTAGAGCTGGGTGATGCCAACAAAGGATTTTACAAACCGTTGGGATCAAACCAGAACAAGAAAGTGGGATCAAATGCAATCTGTGAGCATTGCAAGAAAGAGGGGCACACAAAGGAAAACTGTTGGAAGCTCCATCCTCATCTAAAACCAAGCTGGTGGAAGGAACCAAGAGCTAATGTCTCCCAAGAAGTGGCTGGGAATCAGGCTGGGACATCCAAGAGGGCTGAAGAAGGAGACATGAGAGTTTTGGTGCCATATCAACAAGAATCTGAATTTGTGAGGAAATCAGATTTGGAAGCTCTCATCAAAGCCTTGAAAGAGGCTGGTAGGTCTGGTATGGTTTCTGGAAACTCTCTTCATGCTCAAAACATTTCAAAGCCTTTGATTGTAGATTCTGGTGCATCACATCATATGATAAGTGATGCACATCTAATGAATAACATAAAACCGGCTGTAGGTAATGTCATTATAGCAAATGGAGATAGTATTCCAATTGATGGAGTAGGAAATCTTAGGTTATTTGGAAAAGATTCAAACGCTTTCTACATGCCTAAGTTTACTTCAAATTTGTTATCCGTAAAGAAAGTTACATCTGATTTGAATTGTTATGCTATATTTGGTCCTAATGATGTACACTTTCAGGATATTGAAACCATGAAACTACTCGGAAAAGGAGTAGCAAAAGAGGAGCTGTATGTTCTTGAAAATAACAAGCCGAACTCCAATTTATTTTGTAGTTTTAGTTTGAATGTTTCTAATGTTAGTAGTTCAATTTGGCATGCAAGGCTAGGTTATCCGCACTCTAGAGCATTAGAACTATTGTTGCCTAGGATTTCTTTCAAAAATGATGAATGTGAAGCTTGTATACTTGGCAAACATTGTAAATCTGTGTTTTCCAAGTCTCCAACTATCTATGAAAAGTGTTTTGATTTAATTCATTCTGATGTTTGGACCTCACCATGTGAATCTAGAGAACATCATAAATACTTTGTCACCTTCATAGATGAAAAATCAAAATATACATGGCTAACACTTCTTCCATCCAAAGATAGAGTTCTAGAAGCATTTAGAAATTTTCAAGCATATGTGACTAACCATTATAATGCCAAGATTAAAAATTTTAGATCAGATAATGGTGGAGAATGTTAGATTTTAGAGATTATAAATGAGAGATTTTGAGATAAATTAGAAGGAAAACCATAGTAGAACATTAGAGAAGAATTTCTTATTGATCTTTGTGAATTACATAGCATATTTATATGAGAATTACAAGGTAACCTAGGTTTAACTTTAATTTGAACCAGCCAATAGGAGAGTAGTCTTGGGAGCGCCCTTGACCATGCCAGCCTGTTCCAGCCTGGTTCCAGCCCCTTCCTAGACCAAATGGATAAGAAGGAAGACGAAGGACAAGCCCCAATGCACCTGGACGCTCTAGTGACTTGGTGCATGATCCGAACATTGCCCAGCTTCTAGAAGACTCTAGAAGACTCTCCAAGACTCTCCAAGACTTCCTTAAACGTTCCGGAGGCTCCCTTAGGTCGTAGGGTCTTGTACGGTCTTGTACGGCCTTGTACGGATCCGTACGGACTTGTACGGACTTGTACGGACTTGTACGGACTTGTACGGACACCCAAATCCAACCATCTTCCCTAAGCTCCCTTGATGATATGCTTGATTAATACTCCCCCTCAAACTTAGCCGGAGTGTCGGAATGAAGGCTAAGTTTGGGAACCGTGACTACCACCTCATTAAAAACCTTACCAAGGAAAACCCAGTGGGACAAAACCTTGGGAAGGGAAAAAGAGTGTGGTCTTCCCGGAACAGGCAAGTATTATCAAGGATGAGTAAAGTCTACTAACCCAAGCTTGCTATGGATGTGGTTGCAAACTTTGAGGCTAGCAGCCTTGGTGAAGATGTCAGCCAGCTGGTCTTCACTCTTGGTGTAGCATGGAAGTATCACTCCTTCTATGATCTTCTCTCTAACCTTGTGGCAGTCGATCTCAATGTGCTTGGTCCTCTCGTGAAATACTGGATTCGTTGCTATATGAATGGCTGCCTGATTGTCACAATGCATCGTGATAGGACTTGAAGTTTCTATGCCGAGATCTTTGAGAAGTGCTTTCAACCAAACTAATTCATTTGTCAGCTTCCTCATTGCTCTATATTCTGACTCTGCACTCGAGCATGACACAACCTTCTGCTTCTTAGACTTCCAAGTCACTAGATTACCTCCAATGAAAGTACAGTAGCCAGTTGTGGACTTTCTATCCATAGTGTCTCCAGCATAGTCTGCATTGCAATATCCAACTATCTCAGTGTTGCCATTCTTCCCCATCCAGATTCCTTGGCCTCGTGATCCTTTGATGTATCTCAAAATTCTTTCCACCATGCTCCAATGATGCACGGTTGGTTCTTTCATATGTTGGCTAACCTGATTCACAGCAAAACATAAGTCAGGACGTGTAATAGTCAAGTAGATGAGCTTACCAACTAGGCGCCGATATTGTGCTGGGTCTTCAAATGGCTTGTCAAGCGGATCATCTTCTTTCTCCCCCTTTCTCTTGACCTTGTACCCATCTTCAAGTGGAGTCTTAGCTGGTTTGGATCCTAGCTGTCCTGTCTCCTGCAAGAAATCAAGAGAATATTTCCTTTGTGATAGAAATAGGCCTTCCGTGGATCGGCATATCTCTATCCCTAGGAAATACTTGAGTTCTCCCAAGTCCTTGATATCAAAAACAGACTTAAGGAAGGATTTGGTTTCTTGAACCCCAACTTGATCACTACCTGAGATGATCAAGTCATCCACATAAACCAATACCACAATAAGCCCACGGGAGTTCAGGTGAGTGAACAAGGTATGGTCAGCTTCTGACCGGCTAAATCCTCGAGCAACAAGAGTGAAGCTCAGTTTATGATACCAGGCCCTCGGTGATTGCTTTAATCCATAAATTGCCTTTCTTAACCTTAAGACTTTTCCGGGGCTGATTGTGTGCTCTAATCCGGGTGGTGGAGTCATGTACACTTCTTCTTCTAATTCTCCTTGAAGAAAGGCGTTCTTCACGTCCATTTGCCATAGATCCCATGATAGATTTGTGGCTAAGGACAAGATAACCCTAACTGTGTGAAGCTTTGCCACGGGCGCAAAGGTATCGGTATAATCAGCTCCATATGTCTGGGTGAAACCTCTGGCTACCAATCTGGCTTTGTACCGCTCAATCTCCCCATTAGATTGATATTTTATTGTAAATACCCACTTGGAACTTACTGCGTTCTTTCCCTTTGGAAGCTCCGTTTCATCCCAAGTATGATTCTTATCCATTGCTCCTATCTCAGCATCCACCGCAGCTAACCATTCTTTGTGTTCTTTTGCTTCTTCATAGGAGCTCGGAATTTGGTGTTGATCAATCTTCCCAAGGAATGCTTGGTGTTCTGATGGCAAGAGGGCAAGAGAACAGACCGCTTGGAGAGGATGAGCCACGGCTTGGCTGTTGTAATAGACCCTTGTTTGTTTCCAATGATCTGGTCCATACTTCAGCCTTGTGCTTCTTCTAAGCTGAGGAGCACTAATTTCTTCACTCTCATGGTCTTGACTAACCATTGGCTCCATTCCTCCAGTGACTTCTTCTTCATGATGAGCTTGTTCTTGATTACCATTATCTAAGTTGTTTGCTTCCTCTTCATTGTTATTTTTGGAATTTGGTCCTCCTTGCGGTTCCTGCTCCGGTTGCTCTTGATGAGAGTCCCTTGGAGCAGGATTTCCCAGATGATTGAGTATGAACTCTAAGCTGCCAGCTCTATCTGAAGGAGAGCGGGCTAGGTCTTTAACATTATCCCAATTCTGCTTCTTGTCAAAGTATCCTTGGTTTTCTATGAACTTCACGTCTCTTGAAACCAGGGTACACTTCCGGATGGGGTCATAACACTTATACCCCTTTTGAGTAGTAGAATAGCCTATGAATACACATCTTGTGCTTTTGGGTTCTAGTTTGTCCCTCTGAGTACCTGGGACAAATACAAAACACAAACATCCAAGAACCCGTAAGTGATTGATAAAGGGTTTATTGTGATTTAAAACTTCAAAGGGAGAGACGTCCTTTAGGACTCTTGTTGGAATTCGGTTGATAAGATAGCAGGCCGTCATGACTGCATCTCCCCAGAAGTTTCTTGGCAGGTTGGAATGGAACATCATGGCTCTAGCTACTTCCATGAGATGCCTATTCTTTCTTTCAGCTACACCATTTTGTTGAGGTGTGTATGGGCAGCTTGTTTGGTGGATTATTCCATGCTTAGCTAAGTGTTCTTTGAATTTGTGGCTTGTATATTCCCCTCCATTATCCGTTTGAAGTACCTTAACATTTGTTTTTAATTAATTAGTAATGTAGTTCTGAAAATTAATGAAAGCGTCAAATACTCTATCTTTAGATGGCATTAAGGTGATCCAAGTGTATTTCGACTTTTCATCAATAAATTTCACAAAGTACTTATTATTATCTCTTGATAAACATGGGGAAGTCCATACATCCGAGTGGACCAAATCAAAACATTTTTCATATATGGTAGAGGACTTAGGAAATACACTTTTACAATGTTTTCCTAAAATACAAGACTCACAAACCGAGTTATTAAACGAAATATTAGGCAATATTATTTCCAAGGCACGCGAGTGAGGATGTCCCAATCTAGCGTACGGACTTGTACGGACACCCAAATCCAACCATCTTCCCTAAGCTCCCTTGATGATATGCTTGATTAATAGAGAGTACACAAGCCATGCCTTCAAACAACACTTAGCAAACCATGGGATAGTCCATCAAACCAGCTGCCCATACACTCCTCAGCAAAATGGAGTTGCTGAAAGAAAGAATAGGCACTTAATGGAAGTGGCCCGGTCTATGATGTTCCACACAAGTGTTCCCAAGAGATTTTGGGGAGATGCTGTGGTTTCAGCATGCTATTTGATCAACCGAATGCCAACAAAAATTTTGGATGATCACTCTCCATTTGAGGTATTAAACAACTCTAAACCCGCCATTAACCACTTACGTGTGTTTGGGTGTGTTTGTTTTGTATTAATCCCAGGAGAACAAAGAAACAAGTTGGAAGCTAAAAGTGTGAAGAGCATGTTCATTGGATACTCCACAACACAAAAAGGTTACAAATGCTTTGTTCCGGAAACATGGAAGATTCTAGTCTCAAGGGACGTGAAGTTTGTTGAAACGAAAGGGTTCTATGATGAGAAGAACTGGAAAGAATTGGAGAATCTATCATCCTCATCATCAGACCGAGCTAGCAATTTGAGAAAAATCTTGGAGAACCTTGGATTACATCAGCCAGAAGCTAGTACAAGCACATCTCAATCAAATGAAGAAACTATACCCTTTGATCCTGAGGGAGGCAATAAACAAGAGGATCCAGTAGTGGCTCAACAAGACTCAACAATTCATGATCAAAATGAATCAGAAGTTCGCAATGAAGCTGTTCATGATCAAAGTGAAGGGAGTTCGGAAAGTCAAGAAGAAGCTCAAACCTCAGATTCTGAATTTGAAGGGCCAGAACCTCAAGTTCAAGATCAAGAAGAGGGTTTAAGGAAAAGTACAAGACAAAGGTTTGGACCAGAACATTGGAAGCAAACCCGAGTGTACTACAACAACAAGGCAGTTGCTCATCCCATTCAAGCTGTTTGAACTCTAGCTCATTTCCCATTGGAACATCAAGCCTACATGGGCAAGTTGGATGAAGCTGAGATTCCAACAACCTATGAAGAAGCCAAGGAGCTTAAAGTATGGAGAGATGCTGTTGGTGAAGAAAAGAAAGCTATGGAAATCAACCACACTTGGGATGAAGCTGAACTGCCAAAAGGGAAGAAGGCCGTAAGCTCTAGATGGATCTTCACTATCAAGTATAGAAGTGATGGAGAAATAGAGCGTTACAAGGCTAGGCTGGTGGCTAGAGGATTTACTCAAACCTATGGAGAGGACTACCTTGACACATTTGCACCTGTGGCAAAACATCATACGGTAAGAGTTATTTTATCCTTAGCTACTAACTTGGAATGGGATCTTTGGCAGATGGACGTCAAGAATGCATTCTTGCAAGGGGAACTAGAGGATGAAGTCTATGACTCCACCACCAGGCTTGGAAGACTCAATTGCACCAGGAAAGGTGTTGAGACTCAAGAAAGCAATCTATGGACTGAAGCAATCTCCTCGAGCATGGTACCACAAGTTGAGTACAACACTCAAGAGTAAAGGCTTTAAGAAGTCCGAGGCAGATCATACACTTTTCACCTTGCAAAGCCAAGAAGGTATTGTAGTCATTCTCATTTATGTGGATGATATTATCATCTCTGGGAATGACAAGGTAGGTATTAAAGATACAAAAGCATATTTAAAATCTGTGTTTGATATTAAAGATCTTGGAGAGTTGAAATATTTTCTAGGGATTGAAGTCTATAGGTCCAATGAAGGACTCTTCTTATCCCAAAGGAAGTACACTCTTGATCTATTGGCTGGGGCAGGAAAGCTAGGAGCCAAACCAGCAAAGACTCCCTTAGAAGAAGGATACAAAGTCATACGAGAGGGGGAGCTTGAAGATAAACCTTTTGAAGATGTCAAGCAATATCGGAGAATGGTTGGTAAGTTGATTTATCTTACCATAACTCGTCCTGATTTGTGTTTTGCTGTGAACCAGGTGAGTCAACATATGCAAGCTCCAAAAGTGCACCATTGGAGCATGGTGGATCGGATTCTCAAATATCTCAAAGGAGCTCCAGGTCAAGGCATTTGGATGGGTTGTAACAAAAGCACAGAAATTGTGGGTTATTGTGATGCTGACTGGGCTGGAGACATAACGGATAGAAGATCCACCACTGGGTATTGCACATTCATTGGAGGTAACTTGGTCACTTGGAAGAGCAAGAAACAAAAGGTTGTGTCATGTTCAAGTGCTGAAGCTGAGTATAGAGCAATGAGGAAGCTCACAAATGAGCTAACATGGCTGAAAGCTCTTCTCAAGGATTTGGGCATTGAATCACCAGATCCAATCACAATGCATTGTGACAACCAAGCTGCTATTCACATTGCGTCCAACTCAGTGTTCCATGAGAGGACAAAACATATTGAAGTGGATTGTCACAAGGTACGAGAGATGGTGGAGAAAAGGGTCATTCTTCCATGTTTTACAAGGAGTTCAGAACAATTGGCAGACATTTTTACCAAGGCAGCGAGTTTAAAAGTGTGTGAGTTCATCCATTCAAAGCTTGGACTCATAGATATGTCTCGGCCATGATTTCCTTAGCCATGGAGTCCACACTCTTTTTCCCTTAGTATGGTTTTGTCCCATGAGGTTTTCCATACTAAGGTTTTTAATGAGGTGGGTAATCATGGTTCCAAGCTTAACCTTTGGTTTCTCTACGGTTAAGCTTGAGGGGGAGTGTTGAATAATGAGAGAATACATTAGCTTAAGACCCAATGAAGAGAAGAGGCCTTATTCAACATATGCAAGTCCATTAAGATGTCTTCTAGAAGGGTGAAGACTTTGGGTGCACAAGTGGGTGTCTCGGGAAGTGTGAAAAGGAAGGAGATGTGTTTGAATTTCAAATAAGAGATTGGAGGGAAATTTGAATGTTGTGAAACCCTTCTACACCTTCTATTTTCGTGGCTCCCCTCTATATATACATGTTGTACACCCTTTGTAACACTTAATCAATTCTAATGGAAACTTCTCTTTATCTCTCATTCTATTGTTTCTCTTTCAAGCACTCTCAAACTCTCTAATCTTCTATTCCGCATATTCAACAAAAACTTCAAAGGGTGACTTGTAACTCAAGCTTTCAGTGGGTATGCAGTTGATTAAGTAAGCTGCTGCCATCACTACATCTCCCCACAAATTCAGGAACTCCCCTATCAAACATCATGCTCCTAGCCACTTCTAACAAATGTCTATTCTTCCACTCTGCTATCCCATTTTGTTGAGGTGTATAGGCGCAAGTTGTCTGAAGTACTATCCCTTTCTCATTCACAAACTCCCTAAACCGTATGCTCATGTATTCTCCACCATTATCACTTCTTAGTATCTTAATCTGTTGAGAATATGGATGAGAAGGCATACATGGGAAGTAGCAATGCGAGTTCACATAATAACAAAGGCAAGGAGCTGGAGTGCATAGCAAGTATCTGGGAACTTGGCGAATGCTCTAAGACTAAGGGAGAAGTGCCGTATGCAACAAGTAAGGAAAAGAGTGGAGCTGATGATTTAATGAGTGGCAAAACTAGACATTGGGATGTAACTAGAAGGAAGGATTCTTGGTTGAATTCTAAGCAGATAAAAGGGTTAAAAAACCAAGAAGATGTAGATTTTAGAGGATATGAAGGTGATTTTAAGGGAGGAAGATTAGAAGATAAGAGTGATGAAGATGATGAATAGAAGTTTTTAGAGAAGAACTTTATAATTTCGTGTGTATTTTTCTTCTTACAATACAACCAACATATATGGACGCTTTACATGAATTATAGAGAGAAAAATATCTCACCAACACCTCTACACAAGTATAGGCGAGCCATGCTTCTCCCAACTGCTCCTACCTACTCCTCTTTGCAACTTGCTCCACTTGTGCTGAGAGAGAAAAAACTGTTCTGTTTCTAACCAGTCTAGTTCCTTTTCTACTTCTTGTTTGGTCTCGTTTTAGTTGATCTTAACTACTCATTGGCACTTTATTTCATGTTCACACACCTTCACATCCATATTCTCAATACTCCCCCTCAAGATAGGCTGGTAGGGGTTCTTTAAGCCGATCTTGCCATGGATGTATTCACATATGCGTGAAGAAGTAGCCTTGGTAAATATATCCGCCATTTATTCTCTACTCTTCACAAACTTGGGAACCCCAACTCCCTCCTGAATTTTGTCTCGGATGAAATGACAATCCACCTCAATGTGTTTTGTCCTTTCATGAAACACTGGGTTTGAAGCTATATGTATTGCCGCTTGGTAATCACAATACAATGTCATTGGTTTGTCTTCTTGAACTCCCAAGTCATGTAGAAGCGCCTTCAGCCATATCATTTCTTTTGTGGCTTCTCTCATTGCTCTATACTCAGCTTCAACACTAGATAGAGAGATTACCTTTTGTTTTTTGCTTCTCCAGGTGACAAGATTCCCGCCTACGAATGTACAATAACCGGTCGTAGACTTCCTATCTTGTCTATCCCCAGCCCAATCCGCATCACAAAACGCTTCTACATCTGCTCTTCCATGACACTCTAGCCAAATACCTCTTCCTGGGTTCCCTTTTAGATATCTCAAGATCTTTTCAATCATTCCCCAATGGTGTGTTGTTGGCGCTTGCATGTGTTGACTTACTTTATTCACCGCAAAACAAATATCTGGCCTTGTTATGGTCAAATAGATTAGTTTACCAACTAACCTTTGGTACTGCTTGATGTCAGACCATATCTCCACGTTGCTCTCTTCATGATAACCTTCTTCAATAGGAGTCTTAGCCGGTTTATACCCAAGCTTCCCAGTTTCTTTTAGTAAGTCGATCACATACTTCCTTTGCGATATAAACATTCTCTTTGCCTCTCTGCTCATCTCAATTCCTAGGAAGTATTTGAGCTCTCCTAGGTCTTTTATATCAAACGTAGAGTTTAGATCCTCCTTAGTCCGTTTCATCTCCTCACAATCACTTCCCGTAACAATAATGTCATCCACGTAGATAAGCACCACAACTATCCCTTCTTTGCTCCTTTTGGTAAAGAGAGAGTGATCCGCTTCAGATTTTACAAACCCTTTCTCCAACAGGCACCGGCTTAACCGTTGGTACCAAGCTCTAGGAGATTGTTTCAAGCCGTATATAGCCTTCTTTAATCTACATACTTGATCTGAACTTGCTCCATAACCTTGTGGAAATTCCATAAACACTTCTTCTTCTAAATCCCCTTGTAAGAAAGCGTTTCTCACATCCATTTGCCACAAATTCCATGACAGATTAATGGCAATGGATAGTAGAACCCTCACCGAGTGCAACTTCGCTACTGGAGCAAAAGTTTCAGTATAGTCTTCTCCATATACTTGTTTATATCCTTTTGCCACTAGTCTAGCTTTATACCTCTCAATTTCACCAATGCTCTTGTATTTGATAGTAAACACCCATCTACATCCCACAAGTTTCTTCCCGCTAGGCAATTTTGTCAAGTCCCAAGTATTATTTCTCAACATAGATGCAATCTCTTCCCTCATGGCATCAACCCATAACTTATCCATGCTTGCTTCCTCATAAGAATTAGGTAATTTTCTATCAATAGTGCTCAGAAATTCCTGATGATCAGCTGGAGTATTAAAAACTGAGTAGTATTCTTCAATAGGATATCTTATGGCTATCTTCTCTTCTTCTGCGGTGTTATGCTTAGGGGACAAGAAGGAGACGCTGTCGCCTATAGGATCAGAATCTAAGCCTGTCGTACGCCCAGTACATCCCTCTCTTGTCCCAAGCACAGCCTTAGTTCCCATGTGATCTTGATGAGCCATAGCCATCCCATTGTAATACACTCTAGTATTTTTCCAATTTTCAGGTCCGTGTCTTATCCTTTGGCTTCTTCTTAACTGAGGAGCTTGCACTTCTTCCACTTCATCAGATTCTATCTCCCCCTCACCTCTTGTACTCTCCTCTTCTTCTACCAGTTCTGAGTCTAATGGTAAAGTATCCGGAACTATCGGAAGCTGCTCACTTTCTTCTACTTCTTCTTCACCCCTCTGCTCATTATCATCACTCTCCCGGCCATCTATGCTTTCCCAAATGCTTCTTAGAACTTGATCTCTATCTGCATTTGAGTCCATAATCTCATCTAAGTCTTCCCATTTCTTTTTTTTGAAGTAACCATACTCTTCCTCAAATTGCACCTCCCTTGACACATACATTCTATTAGTCTCCGGGTTAAGACCTTTGTATCCCTTCTGAGTACTTGAGTATCCCACAAACACACACTTAATACTCTTTGGCTCTAACTTATTATTAATCAAGCATATCATCAAGGGAGCTTAGGGAAGATGGTTGGATTTGGGTGTCCGTACAAGTCCGTACGGATCCGTACAAGTCCGTACAAGTCCGTACAGATCCATACAAGGCCGTACAAGACCGTACGACCTAAGGGAGCCTCCAGAACGTTTAAGGAAGTCTTGGAGAGTCTTGGAGAGTCTTCTAGAGTCTTCTAGAAGCTGGGCAATGTTCAGATCATGCACCAAGTCACTAGAGCGTCCAGGTGCATTGGGGCTTGTCCTTGGTCTTCCTTCTTATCCATTTGGTCTAGGAAGGGCTGGAACCAGGCTGGAACAGGCTGGCATGGTCAAGGGCGCTCCCAAGACTACTCTCCTATTGGCTGGTTCAAATTAAAGTTAAACCTAGGTTCCCTTGTAATTCTCCTATAAATATGTTATGTAATTCACAAAGATCAATAAGAAATTCTTCTCTAATGTTCTACTATGGTTTTCCTTCTAGTTTATCTCAAAATCTCTCATTTATAATCTCTAAAATCTTACATGGTATCAGAGCATTGATCTTGCTCCTATCTATTCCGCTTTATTCTTAGTTATTCTCCATTATTCTCCATCATTTCTCCACCATTCTCCATCATTTCTCCATCATTTCTATTGATCAAGAAGACCAGCCAGGCCTTGCATGACCAAACTAACCCGACCATGCAAAATCCGGGATTCCCTAATATATACAGACTTGTACGGATTGTACGGACCGTGCAAAATCCGGGATTCCTCAAAATGTCTCCAAACATCTTAAAAAGAAGAAACAAGAATGTGCAAAACTCGGGATAAAGTATTTTCAGGATTTGGGGATCGTGCAAAACTCGGGTGCAAAAGGACATGGATATAGCTGGCAATGAATCTAGCCAAAGGAGTGTCTCAATGCAACCTTATCCAACTGGTCAAAGCAAGGAGGGCTGGAGCAAGGCTGGCAATCTTATCCACATGGTCAAAAAGAGCCTCCAAGACTAAGCTCTCATTGGCTAGTTTGAATTAAAGCATTCCCATTGGTTGTTGCATTTTTAGAAAACCCTAGATTTTTCTCTATAAATGTAATGCCTCATTATCAATGAAATGTTAGACCCTTTGGGGTCCCATTCTCTCATTCTCCATGAAATCTCTCTCATTTTATTCTCCTTAGTCTCATTTACATGCTTATTCTCTTAGTTCATACTTGCATATTCTCCATGTCATTTACATTATTCTCTCATGCTTAATCTCTCTAATTCTAACATGGTATCAGAGCATTAAGATCCTTAAATGTCTCCTTAATCTCATTCTTCTTATTCTTTCATTTTCATACACTTTGTTAGCCTCTTTCACTCTGAGAGTTATTCCTCAAAACCATTGGTTCTTGAGTTGTGAAAGTTGCTAACTTATGTTTTTAGTGACAATGAAGAGTAATAAATGGGGCTGTAGTGAAAAGATACATAATAAGGGAGATTAAAGGCTGCCTTACTTGCTTATTCATGGATTCTTCTAGTGCTTCCATTTTTGGAAATGAATACACTTAGAACCATGATTTGTTGGTGCCTCATTCTATAATCTATTCTTTTTAAGCCCCATTTTCATCTCCAAGTCATTTGTTGATTTTAAAGCTCAAACCACAATTTTTTACAAAACTAAAACCTTGGATTGTATTTTTCTTTCTTATGGAATGAAGAGATACGTAAGTCCATTGTATTTTATGTTTTTGAGTTGTTTTTAGTGGTTTGAAGCAATTCAATTAGTGAACCATGATTAAAATTGCTTGATTCTTATGGATTGAAACATATTTAATCATGTTGTATCCGGGTTTTAAATGTAGAGAACCTTGGTAAAACTTTGCTTTTATGAGTTTAAGTATCAAACCTTGATGAATCTTAATCCTTATTTTATGGGAAGAGAAGTTTGGTAAAGCTATGTTTCCATAATCATAAGCATAAAGCCATGTTGAATCCAAGTCCCATTTTTCTTTAAAAGAGAAGAGAACCTTGGTAAAGCTATGTTATTATGAGCATAAGCACAAAGCCTTGATGAATCCAAATCTCTTTGTTTTCAAATTACCAAAGAAAGAGAACCTCGTTGAATCTAAAAGCTAGAGAACCTTGATGAATCCAAATCCTTTGGTAGAAAATCTTGGACTACTTTCAAACATTTTTGAGTCCTAGGTTATTTTTTTCAATTTTTTCTTAAATATTCTTATTGGATTCCAATCTCTTCTGTACTTGTTTGTTTGGGAAGAGTGTTTTAAGGAATCCTTGTTTGTTCTATTTAAGAAAAAAAAAAAAGAAAGGGAGGGTAGTGAACCTTGTTGAATCCAAAGCTAGGGAACCGAGATGGATCCAAATCCAAAGTTGGATGAGAGCCTCGTTGAAACTCGAATGCTGGAGAACCTTGAGTGAATCCAAACCCTTAGAAACCAAAAGAAGTGAACCATGGCCTATTTTGCTCATTGGAGTTAAAATTGAGAAGGCATGATGAATCCAAATTCTTTTGGGTTAAAAGAGGTGAACCATGACCTGATTTACTCCTTGGAGTTAAAATCAAGAAGGCATGATGAATCCTAACTCTTTTGGAAATAAAGAAGTGAACCATGGCCTGATTTACTCATTGGAGTTAAATCAAGAAGGCATGATGAATCCAAGTTCTTTAAATCCAAGTTTTCAAAAACCTTGGACCTCTAGTAATTCTCAAGTCCTTGGAAAATTTTCAAAAAAAAATAAATAAAAAAATAAAAAGGATGAATCTTAGTCAGTTTTCTTTCTTATGAATGAAAAACAATTAATGACATTGATTCATCCGGTTTGGTTTTCTCAAAAGGATAGGCTCTGCTTTGAAGTTTTCCATTCTTGTTAAACAAGTAGATAATTCCAAAGACCATTGCTAGAATCCGATCTCTCAAATGAGAGGAAAAGTCCTTTGTGGTGAAGAGCCATGAAGAGAAAAAAAAAATCCCAACCACTAACCTTTTTTTTTCTTCTTCTTAGGAATGGAAGAATGTGAGTGGTGGAAGAAGAGGTCGAATCTCAAGAAGATCGACCAATCAAAAAAAAATGATTCAACAAGTCACTATCTTAACCGGTTTAGCATAAAGGGCTGCTCTCTAAACACTCATCTTTTTCAATATTCTTAGTGTACCAATTATTGTTTAATCTTGTTTCTTTAGTTTCTCTTATTTGCAATCTATCTTTCATCTAAACTTCCTTATCCCTCACGTTGAGTACTTTAAAATTTTAAATCTCATGATGAAGGTTTAGAGGAGGAAAGCGTGAATATTCTAACGGGGAAGTATTAGATGATGAAGAGGTCAAATGAAGATTAAATGAAGTAAAGAAGTATGATTGGTGACACAAGGAAGTTGTGGAAGTTAGTGTTCATTTGGCACCGGTTTGAAGTGTTCCTCTTTTATGTTTTTCAAGCTTGCCTTTCGGAGTCCCTCCAACCAAGCTTGAGGGGGAGAAAGAACCGAAAAGAAGGTGAAGGATGCCAAAGAAAAAGGAAAAGAAAAAATGATGTCAAAGAAGACAAGATTCTTCAAGCAAATGAAGCCGAGCTGATACTAGACCGCACCACACTAAAAGATGTTGAAGGTTCGTGCTCACTCGTGGACAAGTTGATAGAGGGGCCACACCGTTGGGAACAAGTTGTAGGTTCGTGCTCACTTGTGGACGAGTTGATAGAGGGACGACATCATAGAAGACAAGTTGTCCCACTAGAAGATGGGCAACTTGACTAGAGATCAAAACCGGGTCACTTGCAAAGATAAGCTCGTAAAGACAAGGGCAACGGTTGAGACAAAGCAAGGAGGCATGCGAGTTGGAAACGAAGCTAAGGCATCTCCATCACCATGAAGAGAACCAAGATGTATGGATCATACTAACCTTAAGGCTGGTTTATCTTTCGGAAGTGAGGGGAATAAGAAGATAAAATCAGAGCATACAAAAGTGGTGCTCCTCAACCCAATAAATCAACAAAGAGGAAGAAACCACCATCTAAAGGAATCAGGTTGTTTCTATCCTCTCCCTCCATTAAAATTCTCTATGCAAAGTGTGATCATTTATACCATTAAAATTGGAGTAAATTGATACACTTTGTTTGTCAATTTTTCTTGCAAGGAACAATGTGCATAAAGGACTTCAAACCCAAAAGATCGTCTTTCCTTATTCTCAAGCCGATCGTGAGGGGGAGCATTCGAAGCATTGATCAAGATTTGGAATCAACAAATGGTGAACCCGAGAAGGATGACCCGAGAACTAAGATTCAAGCGTGGTGAACCCAAGAGGAAGACCGAAGTGATTACCAAAGAATGAAATCAACAAATCCTTGCAAGACTACAACAAGTCAAGATTAAATGGCGACATTCTTCACAAAGGTTACAAGACCTTTTCATGCCCTTGGTCAAAGGTCCCCTAGATCCGTGAAGGCCATACTCTTTTTCCCTTATAATGTTTTGTCCCAAGGGGTTTTCCTTATAAGGTTTTTAATGAGGTGGCACTCACGGTCACTCCAAACTTAGCCTCCATTCTCGAGTTCACTATGGCTAAGTTTGAGGGGGAGTATTGATCAAGAAGACCAGCCAGGCCTTGCATGACCAAACTAACCCGACCATGCAAAATCCGGGATTCCCTAATATATACAGACTTGTACGGATTGTACGGACCGTGCAAAATCCGGGATTCCTCAAAATGTCTCCAAACATCTTAAAAAGAAGAAACAAGAATGTGCAAAACTCGGGATAAAGTATTTTCAGGATTTGGGGATCGTGCAAAACTCGGGTGCAAAAGGACATGGATATAGCTGGCAATGAATCTAGCCAAAGGAGTGTCTCAATGCAACCTTATCCAACTGGTCAAAGCAAGGAGGGCTGGAGCAAGGCTGGCAATCTTATCCACATGGTCAAAAAGAGCCTCCAAGACTAAGCTCTCATTGGCTAGTTTGAATTAAAGCATTCCCATTGGTTGTTGCATTTTTAGAAAACCCTAGATTTTTCTCTATAAATGTAATGCCTCATTATCAATGAAATGTTAGACCCTTTGGGGTCCCATTCTCTCATTCTCCATGAAATCTCTCTCATTTTATTCTCCTTAGTCTCATTTACATGCTTATTCTCTTAGTTCATACTTGCATATTCTCCATGTCATTTACATTATTCTCTCATGCTTAATCTCTCTAATTCTAACATGGTATCAGAGCATTAAGATCCTTAAATGTCTCCTTAATCTCATTCTTCTTATTCTTTCATTTTCATACACTTTGTTAGCCTCTTTCACTCTGAGAGTTATTCCTCAAAACCATTGGTTCTTGAGTTGTGAAAGTTGCTAACTTATGTTTTTAGTGACAATGAAGAGTAATAAATGGGGCTGTAGTGAAAAGATACATAATAAGGGAGATTAAAGGCTGCCTTACTTGCTTATTCATGGATTCTTCTAGTGCTTCCATTTTTGGAAATGAATACACTTAGAACCATGATTTGTTGGTGCCTCATTCTATAATCTATTCTTTTTAAGCCCCATTTTCATCTCCAAGTCATTTGTTGATTTTAAAGCTCAAACCACAATTTTTTACAAAACTAAAACCTTGGATTGTATTTTTCTTTCTTATGGAATGAAGAGATACGTAAGTCCATTGTATTTTATGTTTTTGAGTTGTTTTTAGTGGTTTGAAGCAATTCAATTAGTGAACCATGATTAAAATTGCTTGATTCTTATGGATTGAAACATATTTAATCATGTTGTATCCGGGTTTTAAATGTAGAGAACCTTGGTAAAACTTTGCTTTTATGAGTTTAAGTATCAAACCTTGATGAATCTTAATCTCTCTAATTCTAACAATTTCTCCATCAGTTCTCCATCAGTTCTTGTCATTTCTAGTCATTCTCCAAGCTTTTATTCTTCATTTTCTCCTTTCTCACGCTGCTAGCTTCATTTCTCTCTGAGAGAAATTCCTCAAACCCATTGGTGCTGAGTTGAGAAAGTTGCTAGCTTTGTGATTTTCACTTCTTTTTCTTCCTTTCACGTTGCTAGCTTCATTTCTCTCTGAGAGAAATTCCTCAAATCCATTGGTGCTGAGTTGAGAAAGTTGCTAGCTTTGTGATTAGACACCAAGAAGATAATGGAAAATCTAAAAACCATGATCATTCCGGTTACACTCAAAGGGATTAATTACTTGCTGTGGGAAAGAACAACAAAGACTGTTTTGTGTGGAAGAGGTTTGTGGAGACACATTGAGATCACACAAAACCCAAAAGAAAACACACAAGATGAAGAAAATGGGACCAAGACCGAGGAGGAAATCAAATGGTTTCAAGAGGACCAAACGGTGTTGGGTCTCCTTCAAAACTCACTAAACACATCAATCCTAGAGGCATACTCCTATTGTGACACGACAAAGGAGCTTTGGGATACATTAAAGAATGTTTACGGGAACGTCTCCAACTTGACCCGTGTCTTTGAAGTGAAAAGGGCAATCAACAATCTCAACCAAGAGGATCTAGAATTTACTCAACACTTTGGGAAATTTAGATCTCTTTGGGCTGAATTATAGATGTTACGTCCAAGCACTAAGGATTTTTCAATCATTAAAGAAAGGAGAGAACCAGATAAGGTCTTTGGTTTACTTCTCAAACTCAATCCGGCATTTAATGACCTCATAAAACGCATCTTGAGATCGGAGAAGCTCCCTAGCCTCGATGAAGTTTGTGCACAAATTCAAAAGGAACAAGGGTCCTTTGGTCTCTTTAGTAGAAAACAAGAACTCCCAACGGCTAATAAAGGCAATTACCAACCAAGTCATGGCTACAAAGGTAAGAATAGGAAAACATGCGATCATTGCAAGAAAGATGGTCATACATGGGAGGATATCTGGATCCTTCATCCACATCTCAAGCCCAAAGATTGGCAACCAAGGGAGTTCAAACCAAGGAAGTTTCAAGCTCATCAAGCACAAGAAGCGCCAAGCTCCTCAACCGCAACCAAACAACCTCAAACCGAAAACTCAAAGAAAGGAGATGATATGTCCATGGTAGCATACTCGAATGACATGGTGCGCAAGTCAGACCTAGAGGCACTCATTCGATCCATTGCTGCACTAAAGGAGTCCGGTATCACCTACTTTGCTACTAAACCTATTAAAACTAGCACTTCTCTTGTTATTGATTCCGGAGCTTCTCATCATATGATTAGTAACCCAAATTTGATTAGTAACATTAAAACTGCTAGTGGAAATGTAGTGATTGCTAATGGTGATAAAATACCGGTTAAAGGGATAGGAAGTTTAAGACAAAGAATCTCAAGCTTTCTACATGCCATCTTTCACTTCGAATCTTGTATCGGTTAAGAGAGCTACTACTGATCTTGATGCTTATGCTATCTTTGGGCTTAATAGTTTCCATTTTCAGGATATTAAGACCGGAAGGGTTCTTGGAGAAGGAAACACAAAAGGAGACTTATACATCTTAGAAGATTCTTCAAGCAATCTTACTTTATCAAGTTTTAATTCATGCTTAGCTAGTAGTTCTAATGCAATATGGCACGCTAGATTGGGACATCCTCACTCGCCTGCCTTGGAAATAATATTGCCTAATATTTCGTTTAATAACTCGGTTTGTGAGTCTTGTATTTTAGGAAAACATTGTAAAAGTGTATTTCCTAAGTCCTCTACCATATATGAAAAATGTTTTGATTTGGTCCACTCGGATGTATGGACTTCCCCATGTTTATCAAGAGATAATAATAAATACTTTGTGACATTTATTGATGAAAAGTCGAAATACACTTAGATCACCTTAATGCCATCTAAAGATAGAGTATTTGACGCTTTCATTAATTTTCATAACTACATTACTAATCAATTCAAAACAAATGTTAAGGTACTTCGAATGGATAATGGAGGGGAATATACAAGCCACAAATTCAAAGAACACTTAACTAAGCATGGAATAATCCACCAAACAAGCTGCCCATACACACCTCAACAAAATGGTGTAGCTGAAAGAAAGAATAGGCATCTCATGGAAGTACCTAGAGCTATGATGTTCCATTCCAACCTGCCAAGAAACTTCTGGGGAGATGAAGTCATGACGGCCTGCTATCTTATCAACCAAATTCCAACAAGAGTCCTAAAGGACGTCTCTCCCTTTGAAGTTTTAAATCACAATAAACCCTTTATCAATCACTTACGGGTTCTTGGATGTTTGTGTTTTGTATTTGTCCCAGGTACTCAGAGGGACAAACTAGAAGCCAAAAGCACAAGATGTGTATTCATAGGCTATTATACTACTCAAAAAGGGTATAAGTGTTATGACCCCATCCGGAAGTGTACCCTGGTTTCAAGAGACGTGAAGTTCATAGAAAACCAAGGATACTTTGACAAGAAGCAGAATTGGGATAGTGTTAAAGACCTAGCCCGCTCTCCTTCAGATAGAGCCGCCAGCTTAGATATCATACTCAATCATCTGGGAAATCCTGCTCCAAGGGACTCTCATCAAGAGCAACCGGAGCAGCAACCGCAAGGAGGACCAAATTCTGAAAATAACAATGAAGAGGAAGCAAACAACGTAGATAATGGTAATCAAGACCAAGCTCATCATGAAGAAGAAGTCATTGGAGGAATGGAGCCAATGGTTAGTCAAGACCATGAGAGTGAAGAAATTAGTGCTCCTCAGCTTAGAAGAAGCACAAGGCTGAAGTATGGACCAGATCATTGGAAACAAACAAAGGTCTATTACAACAGCCAAGTCGTGGCTCATCCTCTCCAAGCGGTCTGTTCTCTTGCCCTTTTGCCATCAAAACACCAAGCATTCCTTGGGAAGATTGATCAACACCAAATTCCGAGCTCCGATAAAGAAGCAAAAGAACACAAAGAATGGTTAGCTGCTGTGGATGCTGAGATAGGAGCAATGGATAAGAATCATACTTGGGATGAAACGGAGCTTCCAAAGGGAAAGAAGGCAGTAAGTTCCAAGTGGGTATTAATCAAGCTTATCATCAAGGGAGGTTAGGGAAGATGGTTGGATTTGGGTGTCCGTACAAGTCCGTACGGATCCGTACAAGTCTGTACAAGTCTGTACGGATCCGTACAAGTCCGTACGACCATAGGGAGCCTCCAGAACATTTGAGGAAGCCTTCGAGAGTCTTCTAGAAGCTTGGAAATGTTTGGATCATGCACCAAGCCACTTGAGTGTCCAGGTGCAGTGGCACCTTGTCCTTGGTCTTCCTTCTTATCCATTTGGTCAAGGAAGAGGCTGGAAACAGGCTGGCATGGTCAAGGACGCCCAAAGACTACACTCCTATTGGCTGGTTCAAATTAAAGTTAAACCTAGGTTCCCTTGTAATTCTCCTATAAATATGCTATGTATCTCACAAAGATCAATAAAAAATTCTTCTCTAATATTCTACTATGGTGTTTCTTCTAGTTTATCTCAAAATCTCTCATTTACAATCTCTAAAATCTAACATGGTATCAGAGCATTGATCTTGCTCTTATCTATTCCGCTTTATTCTTGGTTATTCTCCATCATTCTCCATCATTTCTCCATCATTTCTCCATCATTTCTCCATCAGTTCTTGTCATTTCTACTCATTCTCCACGTTTTTCTTCTTTATTTCTCCTTTCTCACGCTGCTAGCTTCATTTCTCTCTGAGAGAAATTCCTAAAATCCATTGGTGCTGAGTTGAGAAAGTTGCTAGCTTTGTGATTTTCACTTCATTTTTCTTCCTTTCACGTTGCTAGCCTCATTTCTCTCTGAGAGAAATTCCTCAAATCCATTGGTGCTGAGTTGAGAAAGTTGCTAGCTTTGTGATTAAACACCAAGAAAATCATGGAAAATCTAAAAACCATGATCATTCCGGTTACCCTCAAAGGGAATAATTACTTGCTGTGGGCAAGAACAACTAAGATTGCTTTGTGTGGAAGAGGTTTGTGGAGACACATTGAGATCACACAAAACCCTAAAGAAGACACACAAGATGAAGAAAATGAGACCAAGACCGAGGAGGAAATCAAATGGTTTCAAGAAGACCAAACAGTTTTGGGTCTCCTTCAAAACTCACTAGACCCATCAATCCTAGAGGCATACTCCTATTGTGACACCGCAAAGGAGCTTTGGGATACACTAAAGAATGTCTACGGGAACATCTCCAACTTGACTCGCGTCTTCGAAGTAAAAAGGGCAATCAACAATCTCAATCAAGAGGATCTAGAATTTACTCAACACTTTGGGAAATTTAGATCTCTTTGGGCTGAATTAGAGATGTTACGTCCAAGCACAAAGGATTTTTCAATCATTGAAGAAAGAAGAGAACAAGATAAGGTCTTCGGTTTGCTTCTCACACTCAATCCGACGTTTAACGACCTCATAAAGCATATCTTAAGATCGGAGAAGCTCCCTAGACTTGATGAAGTTTGTGCACAAATTCAAAAGGAACAAGGGTCCTTTGGTATCTTTAGTGGTAAACAAGAACTCCCAATGGCCAATAAGGGCAATTACCAACCAAATCAAGGCTACAAAGGCAAGAATAGGAAAACATGCAATCATTGCAAGAAGGATGTGTTGAAGAGAACGAGAAGATAGCGTGTGTGGGAAGGCTAGACACAAGGGTGAGCAAACGCAAAGGAGAAGAGATAACTAGCCGTTGGAAAGGAATTGGAGGCAAGAAATCTCGGTTGAAACAAGACCAGGTCAGAAAGTCAAAGGCTGGAGAGAAACCATGCTAAGAACCAGTGAATAATTGCCAGCCCCTAATGCTCAGCCTAAAGGAGCAAACTTGGAAGTCTCCCCAAAGTCTGTTTTGCCATTTTGGGCTAAGTGGAGCTTAGTAATTTACCTTGTGGATATTTCATTGTATTGGTTGTATTTCTCTTTCATTCAGCTCGCCTATATCATGAAAAACACTTAGAAGAAATAAAATCAAGAGATTAAAATCAAACAACTCTTCTTCTTTTCTCTCTCACTTATCTGATCCTTCTCTAATTTCTCTTAATTATTGATTATACTCTCTAAATTCTACATGGTATCAGAGCATTTAAGATCTAAAACAAGTTCTTAAACTCGTTTTTATCATCTAATTCCTTCTAATCCCTTTGAAATTCACTGTTTTCGTTCATAAATCTCTTCTGTCTTTCAGTTTTATTTACCAGACATTTCTTTGGTAAAAACTATGGAGATGCAAAAGCAGATGATACTACCAGTTGTCTTCAAGGGAAACAACTACCTCTTGTGGTCAAGGACCACGAAGACAGCCTTGAGAAGTAGAGGGCTGTGGGGATATGTGGAAATCTTGGAAGGAGCTGTTGAAGGAAGTGAAGCTGGTGATGGCGGTACAAAGGAGAGGAAATGGGAGCAAGATGACCAACAAGTCCTTGCAGCACTTCAGAGCTCTCTTGAGCCATCAATATTGGCTGGTTACTCCTATTGTGAGACAGCCAAGGAGCTGTGGGAAACACTTAAAGGAGTGTATGGAGATATGTCAAATATCTCAAGGATTTTTGAAGTCAAGAAAACCCTGAATGATCTTCAGCAAGAGGGTAAGGCATTCAAGAATCTGTTTGGAACGTTTAGAGGGCTGTGGGCAGAGCTGGAGATGCTTAGGCCGACAACAAATGATCCCAAAGAGCTGAATGAGAGGAGAGAGCAAGACCAAGTATTTGGATTATTACTCACGCTCAATGATTCATACAAGAGCCTCATTCAGCATATTTTGAGGTTTGACAAACTTCCAACTCTAAATGAAGTATGTCAACAGATTCAAAAAGAAGAGGGAGCTAGATGCTTATTCAAGCCAACAAGTGAGATAGCGCATGTGGTGCAAAGAAACCAAAGCTATGGTGAAAGGAGGAACTTGGAATGTGAACATTGCAAGATGAGAGGGCACACAAAAGAAAAGTGCTGGACCCTTCACCCACATTTAAAGCCAGCAAGGCTGAGAGGAAGTAACCAAGGAGTTGGTCAGGGAACAAGGATTTTTGCTGGAAGTGCAAGTGTAGGAGATGATGGCTTAGTGAGGAAATCGGACCTGGAAGCCCTCATCAAAAGCATCTCCAAACTAGCTGATTCTGGTAAGAGCTATATAGCTTCTAAACTGGGTAAAAAGGTTATTGTAGACTTGGGTGCAAGTCACCACATGATTAGAGATGGAGGTTTATTAGCAAATATAAAACCTCATGGTGGAACTGTTAGGATAGCTAATGGTAAAGAAGTCCCCATAGAAGGAATTGGTGATTTGGAATTGTTTAGAAAAAACACTAAGGCTTTGTTTGTTCCCGAATTCACCACCAATCTGTTGTCGGTTCACAAGGCTACTCAAGACCTGAATTGTAAAGTTATTTTTGGATCTAATGAAGTTCAGTTTCAGGACAATAATACTAAGGAAATGATTGGAGAAGGAGGAGTTAAAGGTGGGCTGTATGTTTTGAATAAAGAGGAGCAAGATGTAGTGAAGTCTTGTGGTCTGAGTGAAGTTGGTTCAAGATCTTTATGGCACTCACGGCTAGGTCACCCAAACAACAAGGTGCTCAGCATGATCTTGCCCAATATCACCGAAGACAATAAAGGATGTGAAGCTTGTGTGTTAGGCAAGCAATGTAGGAGTAGTTTTCCGGATTCCACAACTAAGTATGCTAAGTGCTTTGAGCTGATTCACTCTGATGTATGTATTGATCAAGAAGACCAGCCAGGCCTTGCAAGACCAAACCATCCCGACCGTACGGATTTTGTACGGATTGTATGGACCGTGCAAAATCCGGGATTCCCCAAAATGTCTCCAAACATCCTAAAATGAAGAAACAAGAATGTGCAAAACTCGGGATAAAGTATTTTCAGGATTTGGGGATCGTGCAAAACTCGGGTGCAAAAGGACATGGATAGCTGGCAATGAATCTAGCCAAAGGAGTGTCCCAATGCAACCTTATCCAACCGGTCAAAGCAAGGAGGGCTGGAGCAAGGCTGGCAATCTTATCCACATGGTCAAAAGGAGCCTCCAAGACTAAGCCCTTATTGGCTAGTTTGAATTAAAGCATTTCTATTGGTTGTTGCATTTTGAATTTACTTAGAGAAAACCCTAGATTTTTCTCTATAAATGTAATGCCTCATTATCAATGAAATGTTAGACCCTTTGGGGTCCCATTCTCTCATTCTCCACGAAATCTCTCTCATTTTATTCTCCTTAGTCTCATTTACATGCTTATTCTCTTAGTTCATACTTGCATATTCTCCATGTCATTTACATTATTCTCTCATGTTTAATCTCTTATATTCCGCATAATCTCTCTAATTCTTACATGGTATCAGAGCATTAAGATCCTTAAATGCGTCCTTAATCTCTTTCTTCTTATTCTTTTATTTTCATACACTTTGTTAGCCTTTTTCACTCTGAGAGTTATTCCTCAAAACCATTGGTTCTTGAGTTGTGAAAGTTGCTAACTTAGTGTTTCTAGTGATAATGAAGAGAAATAAATGGGGGCTGTAGTGAAAAATTACATAAAAATGGAGATTAAAGGCTGCCTTAACTGCTTATTCATGGATTCGTCTAGTGCTTCCATTTTTTGGAAATGAATACACTTAGAACCATGATTTGCTGGTGCTTCATTTTATAATCTATTCCTTTTTAAGCCCCATTTTCATCTCTAAGTCATTTCTTGATTTTAAAGCTCAAACCACAATTTTTACAAAGTTAAAACCTTGGATTGTATTTTTCTTTCTTATGGAATGAAGAAATACGTAACTCCATCGTATTTTATGTTTTTGAGTTTTTTTAGTGGTTTGAAGCAATTTCAATTAGTGAACCATGATTAAAATTACTTGATTCTTATGGATTTAAGCATATTTAATCATGTTGTATCCGTGTTTTAAAGGTAGAGAACCTTGGTAAAACTTTGCTCTTATGAGTTTAAGTATAAAACTTTGATGAATCATAATCCTTGTTTTGTGGGAAGAGAACTTTGGTAAAGCTATGTTTCCATAAGCATAAGCATAAAGCCATGTTGAATCCAATTCCCATTGTTTTATGGGAAGAGAACTTTGGTAAAGCTATGTTTCCATAAGCATAAGCATAAAGCCATGTTGAATCCAAGTCCCATTTTTAAGGGAAGAGAACTTTGGTAAAGCTATGCCCCCATGAGCATAAGCATAAAGCCATGTTGAATCCAAGTCCCGTCTTGAAAAGAGAAGAGAACCTTGGTAAAGCTATGTTATTATGAGCATAAGCACAAATCCTTGATGAATCCAAATCTCTTTGTTTTCAAATTACCAAAGGAAGAGAACCTCGTTGAATCCAAAAGCTAGAGAACCTTGATGAATCCAAATCCTTTGGTAGAAAATCTTGGACTACTTCCAAACATGTTTGAGTCCATAGGTTATTTTTTTTCAATTTTTCTTAAAAATTCTTATTGGATTCCAATCTCTTTTGTACTTGTTTGTTTGGGAAGAGTGTTTTAAGGAATCCTTGGTTGTTCTATTTAAGAAAAGAAAAAAAAGGGGTAGTGAACCTTGTTGAATCCGAAGCTAGGGAACCGAGATGGATCCAAATCCAAAGTTGGATGAGAGCCTCGTTGAAACTCGAATGCTAGAGAACCTTGAGTGAATCCAAACCCTTAGAAACCAAAAGAAGTGAACCATGACCTATTTTGGCTCGTTGGAGTTAAAATTGAGAAGGCATGATGGATCCAAATTCTTTTGTGTTAAAAGAGGTGAACCATGACCTGATTTACTCATTGGAGTTAAAGTCAAGAAGGAATGATGAATCCAAACTCTTTTGGGATTAAAGAAGTGAACCATGGCCTGATTTACTCATAGAAGTTAAATCAAGAAGGCATGATGAATCCAAGTTCTTTAAATCCAAGTTTTCAAAAACATTGGACCTCTAGTATTTACTAAGTCCTTGGTAAAATTTTTCAAAAAAAAAAAAAAGGGATGAATCTTAGTCAGTTTTCTTTCTTATGAATGAAAAACAATTAATGACATTGATTCATCCGGTTTTATTTTCTCAAAAGGATAGGCTTTGGTTTAAAGTTTTCCATTCTTGTTAAAACAAGTGGATAATTCCAAAGACCATCGCTAGAATCCAATCTCTCAAATGAGAGTAAAGTCCTTTGTGGTGAAGAGCCATGAAGAGAAAAATCCCAACCACTAACCTTTGTTTTTCTTAGGAATGGAAGAATGTGAGTGGTGGAAGAAGAGGTCAAATCTCAAGAAGATCGGCCAATCAAAACAATGGTTCAACAACAAGTTTAGAGGAGGAAAGCGTGAATATTCTAACGGGGAAGTATTAGATGATGAAGAGGCCAAATGAAGATTAAATGAAGTAAAGAAGTATGATTGGTGACACAAGGAAGCTGTGGGAGTTAGTGTTCATCTGGTACCGGTTTGAAGTGTTCATCTTTTACGTTTTTCAAGCTTGCCTTTCGGAGTCCCTCCAACCAAGCTTGAGGGGGAGAAAGAACCGAAAAGAAGGCAAGAATCTTTAAGCAAACCAAGCCGAGTTGAGACTAGACCGCACCGCACTAAAAGATGTTGAAGGTTCGTGCTCACTCGTGGACAAGTTGATAGAGGGGCCACACCGTTGGACACAAGTTGTAGGTTCGTGCTCACTTGTGGACGAGTTGATAGAGGGACCGCATCATAGATGACCCGAGAGCTAAGACTCAAGCGTGGTGAACCCAAGAGGAAGACCGAAGTGATTACCAAAGAATGAAATCAACAAATCCTTGCAAGACTACAACAAGTGAAGATTAAGTTGCGACATTCTTCACAAAGGTTACAAGACCTTTTCATGTCCTTGGTCAAAGGTCCCCTAGATCCGTGAAGGCCATACTCTTTTTCCCTTATAAGGTTTTGTCCCAAAGGGTTTTTCTTATAAGGTTTTTAATGAGGTGGCACTCACGGGTCACTCCAAACTTAGCCTCCATTCTCAAGTTCACTATGGCTAAGTTTGAGGGGGAGTATTGATCAAGAAGACCAGCCAGGCCTTGCAAGACCAAACCATCCCGACCGTACGGATTTTGTACGGACTTGTACGGACTGTACGGATTGTACGGACCGTGCAAAATCCGGGATTCCCCAAAATGTCTCCAAACATCCTAAAATGAAGAAACAAGAATGTGCAAAACTCGGGATAAAGTATTTTCAGGATTTGGGGATCGTGCAAAACTCGGGTGCAAAAGGACATGGATAGCTGGCAATGAATCTAGCCAAAAGAGTGTCCCAATGCAACCTTATCCAACCGGTCAAAGCAAGGAGGGCTGGAGCAAGGCTGGCAATCTTATCCACATGGTCAAAAGGAGCCTCCAAGACTAAGCCCTTATTGGCTAGTTTGAATTAAAGCATTTCTATTGGTTGTTGCATTTTGAATTTACTTAGAGAAAACCCTAGATTTTTCTCTATAAATGTAATACCTCATTATCAATGAAATGTTAGACCCTTTGGGGTCCCATTCTCTCATTCTCCACGAAATCTCTCTCATTTTATTCTCCTTAGTCTCATTTACATGCTTATTCTCTTAGTTCATACTTGCATATTCTCCATGTTATTTACATTATTCTCTCATGTTTAATCTCTTATATTCCGCATAATCTCTCTAATTCTTACAGTATGGACAGCTCCATGTATCTCCAAAGATCAATATAAGTATTTTGTCTCTTTTATTGATGAAAAGTCCAAGTATACGTGGGTGACACTCCTGAGCTCCAAGAGCCAAGTATTTGAATCCTTTGTCAAATTCTACAAGTATGTCGAAATACAATTTGAAACCAAGATCAAAATTCTAAGAAGTGATAATGGGGGAGAATACCTGAGTAATCAGTTCAAGAATTTTGTGGAAGAAAATGGAATAGTGCACCAAACCTCATGTGCTTATACTCCTCAGCAAAACGGAGTATCGGAAAAGAAGAATAGGCATTTGTTGGAGGTAGCTAGAAGCATGCTGTTTGATCGGAAAGTTCCAAAAACCTTTTGGGGAGATGCCATAATGACAGCTTGTTATGTCATAAACCGGTTACCAACACCAAACCTAGACAACAAGTCCCCATATGAGGTGCTTAATGGAGTAAAGCCTAACATCAATCATCTTCAAGTATTTGGAAGTAAGTGTTATGTGCTGATCCCCGAGTCACAAAGAAGCAAGCTGGAGCCTAAAAGTATGAGATGTGTCTTTGTGGGATACTCAAGTACCCAAAAGGGGTATAAGTGTTATAATCCAGAAACTAACAGGATTCATGTGTCAAGAGAAGTCCAATTTGAAGAGGAGAATGGATATTTTCAAAGTGAGAGTTGGAAAGACCTTGAGGAGATTGTTAGCTCAAGTCTAGATAGGGCACAAGTACTAAGGAGCATTTTAGTGAGTGAAGATGAACAAAGAGGAGGCACAGATGACTTGGAAACTTCTTCTAATAGGAGGAAAGATGAAGTAGAAGAAGGCAGAAACGAGTCTCAAAGCTCCGAGGAAAGTGATTCAGCACTCGGAGAATCAAATGGTACTAACAACCAACCAGAAGGAGAAGACTTAACCATAGACCCTGAGGAAGGTCTGATGCATGAGGAGGGTGAAGAAACCCAAGCACCAGAACCTATCTTAAGAAGGAGTCAGGGAGAAAATTTGATCCGGAAAATTGGAAAAATACAAGGGTTTACTTCAATGGTCTATCTATGGTTCAACAAGACAACACGAGGACTGAGGCGTTGTTTAGTGTGAGTGGGGGATGTTCTGGGCGTACGGCAGGCTTTGACCCTGATCCTATAGGCGACAGCATCTCTCCCTCATCTACTAAGCAACACAACTCACAAGAAGAAAATCTAGCTGTTACAACCATAAGGTATCCCATTGAAGCCTATTATTCTACAATTCATTTACCGAATAAGGATCAAGCATTTTTAAGTGCAATTGATGAGCAAGTACCAACAACCTATGAAGAAGCTTGTAAAAGCAAAGTGTGGGTTGAGGCAATGGAAGAAGAAATTGCCTCAATGATCAGAAATAATACTTGGAGCATGATGGAGTTGCCTAAGGGAAAGAAAACCGTGGGCTGTAGATGGTGTTAGATTTTAGAGATTATAAATGAGAGCTTTTGAGATAAACTAGAAGAAACACCATATTAGAATATTAGAGAAGAATTTCTTATTGATCTTTGTGAAATACATAGCATATTTATAGGAGAATTACAAGGGAACCTAGGTTTAACTTTAATTTGAACCAGCCAATAGGAGTGTAGTCTTTGGGCGTCCTTGACCATGCCAGCCTGTTTCCAGCCCCTTCCTTGACCAAATGGATAAGAAGGAAGACCAAGGACAAGGTGCCAATGCACCTGGACACTCAGGTGGCTTGGTGCATGGTTCAAACGTTTCCAAGCTTCTAGAAGACTCTCGAAGGCTTCCTCAAATGTTCCGGAGGCTCGCTAAGGTTGTACGGTCTTGTACGGCCTTGTACGGATCCGTACGGACTTGTACGGACACCCAAATCCAACCATCTTCCCTAAGCTCCCTTGATGATAAGCTTGATTAATAATTTTTACCAAGGCAGTGAGTTTAAAAGTGTGTGAGTTCATCCATTCAAAACTTGGACTCATAGATATGTCTCAACCATGATTTCCTTAGCCATGGAGTCCACACTCTTTTTCCCTTAGTATAGTTTTGTCCCATGAGGTTTTCCATACTAATGTTTTTAATGAGGTGGGTCATCATGGTTCCAAGCTTAACCTTTGGTTTCTCTACGGTTAAGCTTGAGGGGGAGTGTTGAATAATGAGAGAATACATTAGCTTAAGACCCAAAGAAGAGAATACTCTAACTTTGTGGTAGTCAATCTCAATGTGCTTGGTCCTCTCGTGAAATACTGGATTGGTTGCTATATGAATGGCTGCCTGATTGTCACAATGCATTGTGATGGGACTTGAAGTTTCTATGCCAAGATCCTTGAGAAGAGCCTTCAACCAAACTAATTCATTTGTCAGCTTCCTCATTGCTCTATATTCTGACTCCGCACTTGAGCATGACACAACCTTCTGCTTCTTAGACTTCCAAGTTACTAGATTGCCTCCAATGAAAGTACAGTAGCCAGTTGTAGACTTCCTATCCATAGTGTCTCCCGCATAGTCCGCATCGTAGTATCCAACTATCTCAGTGTTGCCATTCTTCCCCATCCAAATTCCTTGGCCAGGTGAACCTTTGATGTATCTCAATATTCTTTCCACCATGTTCCAATGATGCACGGTTGGTTCCTTCATATGTTGGCTAACCTGATTCACAGCAAAACATAAGTCAGGCCGTGTAATAGTCAAATAGATGAGCTTACCAACTAGGCGCCGATATTGTGCTGGGTCTTCAAATGGCTTGTCAAGCGGATCATCTTCTTTCTCCCCCTTTCTCTTGACCTTGTAGCCATCTTCAAGTGGGGTCTTAGCTGGTTTGGATCCTAGCTTTCTTGTCTCCTGCAATAAATCAAGAGAATATTTCCTTTGTGATAGAAATAGGCCTTCCGAGGATCGGCATATCTCTATCCCTAGGAAATACTTAAGCTCTCCCAAGTCCTTGATATCAAAAACAGACTTAAGGAAGGATTTGGTTTCTTGAATCCCAACTTGATCACTACCTGAGATGATCAAGTCATCCACATAAACCAATACCACAATAAGCCCACGGGAGCTCTGGTGAGTGAACAAGGTATGGTCGGCTTCTGACCGGCTAAATCCTCGAGCAACAAGAGTGAAGCTCAGTTTATGATACCAGGCCCTTGGTGATTGCTTTAGACCATAAATTGCCTTTCTTAACCTTAGGAATTTTCCGGGGCTGATTGAGTGTTCTAATCCAGGTGGTGGAGTCATGTACACTTCTTCTTCCAATTCTCCTTGAAGAAAGGCGTTCTTCACGTCCATTTGCCATAGATCCCATGATAGATTTGTGGCTAAGGACAAGATGACCCTAACTGTGTGAAGCTTTGCCACTGGCGCAAAAGTATCGGTATAATCAGCTCCATATGTCTGGGTGAAACCTCTGGCTACCAATCTGGCTTTGTACCGCTCAATCTCCCCATTAGATTGATATTTGATTGTAAATACCCACTTGGAACTTACTGCCTTCTTTCCCTTTGGAAGCTCAGTTTCATCCCAAGTATGATTCTTATCCATTGCCCCTATCTCAGCATCCACAGCAGCTAACCATTCTTTGTGTTCTTTTGCTTCTTCATAGGAGCTCGGAATTTGGTGTTGATCAATCTTTCCAAGGAATGCTTTGTGTTCTGATGGCAAGAGGGCAAGAGAACAAACCGCTTGGAGAGGATGAGCCACGGCTTGGCTGTTGTAATAGACCCTTGTTTGTTTCCAATGATCTGGTCCATACTTCAGCCTTGTACTTCTTCTAAGCTGAGGAGCACTAATTTCTTCACTCTCATGGTCTTGACTAACCATTGGCTCCATTCCTCCAGTGGATTCTTCTTCATGATGAGCTTGGTCTTGATTACCATTATCCAAGTTGTTTGCTTCTTCTTCACTGTTATTTTCAGAATTTAGTCCTTCTTGTGGCTGATGATCAGGTTGCTCTTGATGAGAGTCTCTTGGAGCCGGATTTCCCAAATGATTGAGTAAGAACTCTAAGCTGGCGGTTCTATCTGAAGGAGAACGGGCTAGGTCTTTAACGCTATCTCAATTTTGTTTCTTGTCAAAGTACCCTTGGTTTTCTATGAACTTCACGTCTCTTGAAACCAGGGTACACTTCCGGATGGGGTCATAGCACTTATACCCCTTTTAAGTGGTAGAATAGCCTATGAATACACATCTTGTGCTTTTGGCTTCTAGTTTGTCCCTCTGAGTACCTGGGACAAATACAAAACACAAACACCCAAGACCTCGTAAGTGATTGATATAGGGCTTATTGTGATTTAAAACTTCAAAGGGAGAGACGTCCTTTAGGACTCTTGTTGGAATTCGGTTGATAAGATAGTAAGCCGTCATGACTGCATCTCCCCAGAAGTTTCTTGGCAAGTTGGAATGGAACATCATAGCTCTAGCTACTTCCATGATATGTCTATTCTTTCTTTCAGCTACACCATTTTGTTGAGGTGTGTATGGGCAGCTCGTTTGGTGGATTATTCCATGCTTAGCTAGGTGTTCTTTGAATTTGTGGCTTGTATATTCCCCTCCATTATCCGTTCGAAGTACCTTAACATTTGTTTTGAATTTATTAGTAATGTAGTTCTGAAAATTAATGAAAGCGTCAAATACTCTATCTTTAGATGGCATTAAGGTGATCCAAGTGTATTTCGACTTTTCATCAATGAATGTCACAAAGTACTTATTATTATCTCTTGATAAACATGGGGAAGTCCATACATCCCAGTGGACCAAATCAAAACATTTTTCATATATGGTAGAGGACTTAGGAAATACACTTTTACAATGTTTTCCTAAAATACAAGACTCACAAACCGAGTTATTAAACGAAATATTAGGCAATATTATTTCCAAGGCACGCGAGTGAGGATGTCCCAATCTAGCGTGCCATATTGCATTAGAACTACTAGCTATGCATGAATTAAAACTTGAGAAAGTAGGATTGCTTGAAGAATCTTCTAAGATGTATAAGTCTCCTTTTGTGTTTCCTTCTCCAAGAACCCTTCCGGTTTTAATATCCTGAAAATGGAAACTATTAGGCCCAAAGATAGCATAAGCATCAAGATCAGTAGTAGCTCTCTTAACCGATACAAGATTCGAAGTGAAAGATGGCATGTAGAAAGCTTGAGATTCTTTGTCAAATAGTTTTAAACTTCCTATTCCTTTAACCAGTATCCTATCACCATTAGCAATCACTACATTTCCACTAGCAGTTTTAATGTTACTAATCAAATTTGGATTACTAATCATGTGATGAGAAGCTCCAGAATCAATAACAAGAGAAGTGCTAGTCTTATTAGGTTTAGTAGCAAAGTATGTGATACCGGACTCCTTTAGTGCGGCGATGGATCGAATGAGTGCTTCTAAGTCTGACTTGCGCACCACGTCATTTGAATATGATACCATGGCCATCTCATCTCCTTGCTTCAAGCTTTCGGTTTGAGGTTGTTTTGTTGAGTTTGATGAGCTTGGCGTTTCTTGTGCTTGATGAGCTTGGAACTTTCTTGGCTTGAATTCCCTTGGATGCCAATCTTTGGGCTTGAGATGTGGATGAAGGATCCAGCAATCCTCCTTTGTATGACCATCCTTCTTGCAATGATCGCATGTTTTCCTATTCTTGCCTTTGTAGCCTTGATTTGGTTGGTAATTGCCCTTATTGGCCATTGGGAGTTCTTGTTTACCACTAAAGAGACCAAAGGACCCTTGTTCCTTTTGAATTTGTGCACAAACTTCATCAAGTCTAGGGAGCTTCTCCGATCTTAAGATATGCTTTATGAGGTCGTTAAACGCCGGATTGGGTGTGAGAAGCAAACCGAAGACCTTATCTTGTTCTCTTCTTTCTTCAATGATTGAAAAATCCTTTGTGCTTGGACGTAACATCTCTAATTCAGCCCAAAGAGATCTAAATTTCCCAAAGTGTTGAGTAAATTCTAGATCCTCTTGATTGAGATTGTTGATTGCCCTTTTTACTTCGAAGACCCGGGTCAAGTTGGAGATGTTCCCGTAGACATTCTTTAGTGTATCCCAAAGCTCTTTTGCAGTATCACAATAGGAGTATGCCTCTAGGATTGATGGGTCTAGTGAGTTTTGAAGGAGACCCAAAACCGTTTGGTCTTCTTGAAACCATTTGATTTCCTCCTCGGTCTTGGTCTCATTTTCTTCATCTTGTGTGTCTTCTTTAGGGTTTTGTGTGATCTCAATGTGTCTCCACAAACCTCTTCCACACAAAGCAGTCTTAGTTGTTCTTGCCCACAGCAAGTAATTATTCCCTTTGAGGGTAACCGGAATGATCATGGTTTTTAGATTTTCCATGATTTTCTTGGTGTTTAATCACAAAGCTAGCAACTTTCTCAACTCAGCACCAATGGATTTTAGGAATTTCTCTCAGAGAGAAATGAGGCTAGCAACGTGAAAGGAAGAAAAATGAAGTGAAAATCACAAAGTTAGCAACTTTCTCAACTCAGCACCAATGGATTTGAGGAATTTCTCTCAGAGAGAAATGAAGCTAGCAGCGTGAGAAAGGAGAAAATAAAGAAGAAAAAAGTGGAGAATGAGTAGAAATGACAAGAACTGATGGAGAAATGATGGAGAATGATGGAGAATGATGGAGAATAACCAAGAATAAAGCAGAATAGATAGGAGCAAGATCAATGCTCTGATACCATGTTAGATTTTAGAGATTATAAATGAGAGATTTTGAGATAAACTAGAAGAAACACCATAGTAGAATATTAGAGAAGAATTTCTTATTGATCTTTGTGAAATACATAGCATATTTATAGGAGAATTACAAGGGAACCTAGGTTTAACTTTAATTTGAACCAGCCAATAGGAGTGTAGTCTTTGGGCGTCCTTGACCATGCCAGCCTGTTTCCAGCCCCTTCCTTGACCAAATGGATAAGAAGGAAGACCAAGGACAAGGTGCCAATGCACCTGGACACTCAAGTGGCTTGGTGCATGGTCCAAACGTTTCCAAGCTTCTAGAAGACTCTCGAAGGCTTCCTCAAATGTTCTGGAGGCTTGCTAAGGTTGTACGGTCTTGTACGGCCTTGTACGGATCCGTACGGACTTGTACGGACTTGTACGGATCCGTACGGAATTGTACAGACACCCAAATCCAACCATCTTCCCTAAGCTCCCTTGATGATAAGCTTGATTAATAGATGGGTCTATACTATTAAGTACAAGAGCACAGGAGAGATAAAGAGGTACAAAGCTCGGCTGGTGGCTAAGGGGTATACACAAGTCTACGGGGAAGACTACACCGAGACATTTGCACCGGTTGCCAAACTTACTCAGTCCGAGTTCTCTTGTCAATTGCCATAAATCTCTCATGGGGGCTGTGGCAAATGGACGTAAAAAATGCATTCTTGCAAGGAGACTTAGAAGAAGAAGTTTACATGGCAGGTCCTCAAGGATATGACCAGAAGCAAGGCCAAGTGTGTAAACTAAGAAAGGCAATTTATGGTCTCAAGCAGTCCCCAAGAGCTTGGTACCAAAGATTAAGTGGCTGCCTTGAAGAGGAGAAGTTTACAAAATCAGAAGCTGATCACTCTCTATTCACCAAACGAGGAGAGAAAGGGATCGTAGTGATTTTGATTTATGTTGATGACATTATAATCACTGGTGATGATGAAGAGGGCATTCTAAGGACCAAGGAACTCTTGAAAAAATCATTTGACATAAAAGATTTAGGGGAGCTGAAATATTTCCTTGGGATTGAAATGAAGAGATCGGAGGAAGGGATGTTTATCTCTCAAAGGAAGTATGCTCTGGATCTCTTAACCGAGACTGGAAAGCTTGGAGGTAGGCCTGCCAAGACTCCTATTGAAGACGGGTACCAAGATGTACCTGAGGGGGAGCTATGGGGTGATGTGAAACAATACCAAAGACTAGTGGGAAAATTAATCTACTTGACTATCACCCGTCCGGACATTAGTTTTGCAGTGAATCGCGTGAGTCAACATATGCAAGCTCTGAGAGTGCATCATTGGAATATGGTAGAAAGAATACTGAGGTATCTCAAAGGGAGTCCCGGGAAGGGAGTGTGGCTTAAGTGTTGTGGAAACACCGAGCTGGTAGGCTACTGTGATGCAGACTGGGGAGGTGATAAAATGGATAGAAAGTCCACTACTGGATATTGTACATTCATTGGAGGTAATCTAGTGACTTGGAGAAGTAAGAAACAAAAGGTAACAGCCTTATCAAGTGCAGAGGCTGAGTACCGGGCAATGAAAGAAGTAACAAAAGAGCTGATCTGGTTGAAAGCTTTGCTTGGAGATCTGGGAATACATGAGAGTAAACCAACAACTCTCTATTGTGATAACCAAGCAGCCATACACATTGCTTCTAATCCAGTTTTTCATGAGCGAACAAAACACATCGAGATAGACTGCCATTTTGTTCGAGAAAAAATTCAAGGAGAGTTGTGATTCCAAGATTCATCAAGAGTGAAGAACAAGTGGCAGATATCTTCACCAAGGCAACCACATCGCTAGTCAGCAACTATATACAGTCCAAGGTTGGCTTAATAGATCCCTACCAGCCAGCCTTGAGGGGGAGTGTTGAAGAGAACGAGAAGATAGCGTGTGTGGGAAGGCTAGACACAAGGGTGAGCAAACGCAAAGGAGAAGAGATAACTAGCCGTTGGAAAGGAATTGGAGGCAAGGAATCTCGGTTGAAACAAGACCAGGTCAGAAAGTCAAAGGCTGGAGAGAAACCATGCTAAGAACCAGTGAATAATTGCCAGCCCCTAATGCTCAGCCTAAAGGAGCAAACTTGGAAGTCTCCCCAAAGTCTGTTTTGCCATTTTGGGCTAAGTGGAGCTTAGTAATTTACCTTGTGGATATTTCATTGTATTGGTTGTATTTCTCTTTCATTCAGCTCGCCTATATCATGAAAAACACTTAGAAGAATAAAATCAAGAGATTAAAATCAAACAACTCTTCTTCTTTTCTCTCTCACTTATCTGATCCTTCTCTAATTTCTCTTAATTATTGATTATACTCTCTAAATTCTACAGGATGGTCATATAAAGGAGGATTTCTGGATCCTTCATCCACATCTCAAGCCCAAAGATTGGCATCCAAGGGAATTCAAGCCAAGAAAATTCAAAGCTCACCAAGCACAAGAAACGCCAAGCTCATCAAACTCAACAAAACAACCTCAAACCAAAAGCTTGAAGCAAGGAGATGAGATGGCCATGGTAGCATATTCAAATGACGTGGTGCGCAAGTCAGACTTAGAAGCACTCATTCGATCCATCGCCACACTAAAGGAGTCCGGTATCACATACTTTGCGACTAAACCTAATAAGACTAGTACTTCTCTTGTTATTGATTCTGGAGCTTCTCATCACATGATTAGTAATCCAAATTTGATTAGTAACATTAAAACTGCTAGTGGAAATGTAGTGATTGCTAATGGTGATAGGATACCGGTTAAAGGAATATGAAGTTTAAAACTATTTGACAAAGAATCTCAAGCTTTCTACATGCCATCCTTCACTTCGAATCTTGTATCGGTTAAGAGAGCTACTACTGATCTTGATGCTTATGCTATCTTTGGGCCTAATAGTTTCCATTTTCAGGATATTAAGACCGGAAGGGTTCTTGGCGAAGGAAACACAAAAGGAGACTTATACATCTTAGAAGATTCTTCAAGCAATCTTACTTTATCAAGTTTTAATTCATGCCTAGCTAGTAGTTCTAATGCAATATGGCACGCTAGATTGGGACATCCTCACTCGCGTGCCTTGGAAATAATATTGCTTAATATTTCGTTTAATAACTCGGTGTGTGAGTCATGCATTTTAGGAAAACATTGTAAAAGTGTATTTCCTAAGTCCTCTACCATATATGAAAAAATGTTTTGATTTGGTCCACTCGGATTTATGGACTTCCCCATGTTTATCAAGAGATAATAATAAGTACTTTGTGACATTCATTGATGAAAAGTCGAAATACACTTGGATCACCTTAATGCCATCTAAAGATAGAGTATTTGACGCTTTCATTAATTTTCAGAACTACATTACTAATCAATTCAAAACAAATGTTAAGGTACTTCGAGTGGATAATGGAGGGGAATATACAAGCCACAAATTCAAAGAACACCTAGCTAAGCATGGAATAATCCACCAAACGAGCTGCCCATACACACCTCAACAAAATGGTGTAGCTGAAAGAAAGAATAGACATCTCATGGAAGTAGCTAGAGCTATGATGTTCCATTTCAACTTGCCAAGAAACTTCTGGGGAGATGCAGTCATGACGGCTTGCTATCTTATCAACCAAATTCCAACAAGAGTCCTAAAGGACGTCTCTCCCTTTGAAGTTTTAAATCACAATAAACCCTATATCAATCACTTACGAGTTCTTGGGTGTTTGTGTTTTGTATTTGTCCCAGGTACTCAGAGGGACAAACTAGAAGCCAAAAGCACAAGATGTGTATTCATAGGCTATTCTACCACTCAAAAGGGGTATAAATGCTATGACCCCATCCGGAAGTGTACCCTGGTTTCAAGAGATGTGAAGTTCATAGAAAACCTAGGGTACTTTGACAAGAAACAAAATTGGGATAGTGTTAAAGACCTAGCCCGTTCTCGTTTAGATAGAACCGCCAGCTTAGAGTTCGTACTCAATCATTTGGGAAATCCGGCTCCAAGAGACTCTCATCAAGAGCAACCAGATCATCAGCCACAAGAAGGACCAAATTCTGAAAATAACAGTGAAGAAGAAGCAAACAACTTGGATAATGGTAATCAAGACCAAGCTCATCATGAAGAAGAATCCACTGGAGGAATGGAGCCAATGGTTAGTCAAGACTATGAGAGTGAAGAAATTAGTGCTCCTCAGCTTAGAAGAAGTACAAGGCTGAAGTATGGACCAGATCATTGGAAACAAACAAGGGTCTATTACAACAGCCAAGCCGTGGCTCATCCTCTCCAAGCGGTTTGTTCTCTTGCCCTCTTACCATCAGAACACAAAGCATTCCTTGGAAAGATTGATCAACACCAAATTCCGAGCTCCTATGAAGAATCAAAAGAACACAAAGAATGGTTAGCTGCTGTGGATGCTGAGATAGGGGCAATGGATAAGAATCATACTTGGGATGAAATGGAGCTTCCAAAGGGAAAGAAGGCAGTAAGTTCCAAGTGGGTATTTACAATCAAATATCAATCTAATGGGGAGATTGAGCGGTACAAAGCCAGATTGGTAGCCAGACGTTTCACCCAGACATATGGAGCTGATTATACCGATACTTTTGCGCCAGTGGCAAAGCTTCACACAGTTAGGGTCATCTTGTCCTTAGCCATAAATCTATCATGGGATCTATGGCAAATGGACGTGAAGAACGCCTTTCTTCAAGGAGAATTGGAAGAAGAAGTGTACATGACTCCACCACCCGGATTAGAACACTCAATCAGCCCCGGAAAAGTCCTAAGGTTAAGAAAGGCAATTTATGGTCTAAAGCAATCACCAAGGGTCTGGTATCATAAACTGAGCTTCACTCTTGTTGCTCGAGGATTTAGCCGGTCAGAAGCCGACCATACCTTGTTCACTCACCAGAGCTCCCGTGGGCTTATTGTGGTATTGGTTTATGTGGATGACTTGATCATCTCAGGTAGTGATCAAGTTGGGATTCAAGAAACCAAATCCTTCCTTAAGTCTGTTTTTGATATCAAGGACTTGGGAGAGCTTAAGTATTTCCTAGGGATAGAGATATGCCGATCCTCGGAAGGCCTATTTCTATCACAAAGGAAATATTCTCTTGATTTATTGCAGGAGACAAGAAAGCTAGGATCCAAACCAGCTAAGACCCCACTTGAAGATGGCTACAAGGTCAAGAGAAAAGGGGAGAAAGAAGATGATCCACTTGACAAGCCATTTGAAGACCCAGCACAATATCGGCGCCTAGTTGGTAAGCTCATCTACTTGACTATTACACGACCTGACTTATGTTTTGCTGTGAATCAGGTTAGCCAACATATGAAGGAACCAACCGTGCATCATTGGAACATGGTGGAAAGAATTTTGAGATACATCAAAGGATCACCAGGCCAAGGAATCTGGATGGGGAAGAATGACAACACTGAGATAGTTGGATATTGCGATGCAGACTATGCTGGAGACATTATGGATAGAAAGTCCACAACTGGCTACTGTACTTTCATTGGAGGCAATCTAGTGACCTGGAAGTCTAAGAAGCAGAAGGTTGTGTCATGCTCGAGTGCAGAGTCAGAATATAGAGCAATGAGGAAGCTGACAAATGAATTAGTTTGGTTGAAAGCACTTCTCAAAGATCTCAGCATAGAAACTTCAAGTCCTATCACGATGCATTGTGACAATCAGGCAGCCATTCATATAGCAACGAATCCAGTATTTCACGAGAGGACCAAACACATTGAGATCGACTGCCACAAGGTTAGAGAGAAGATCATAGAAGGAGTGATACTTCCATGCTACACCAAGAGTGAAGACCAGCTGGCTGACATCTTCACCAAGGCTGCTAGCCTCAAAGTTTGCAACCACATCCATAGCAAACTTGGGTTAGTAGACCTTACTCATCCTTGATAATACTTGCCTGTTCCGGGAAGACCACACTCTTTTTCCCTTACCAAGGTTTTGTCCCACTGGGTTTTCCTTGGTAAGGTTTTTAATGAGGTGGTAGTCCCGGTTCCCAAACTTAGCCTTCATTCCGACACTCTGGCTAAGTTTGAGAGGGAGTATTAATCAAGCATATCATCAAGGGAGCTTAGGGAAGATGGTTGGATTTGGGTGTCCGTACTACTCTCATATTGGCTGGTTCAAATTAAAGTTAAACCTGGGTGTTTAATTTGCGGAATAGAAGATTAGAGAGTTTGAGAGTGCTTGAAAGAGAAACAATAGAATGAGAAATAAAGAGAAGTTTCCATTAGAATTGAGTGAGTGTTACAAAGGGTGTACAACATGTATATATAGAGGAGAGCCACGAAATTAGGAGGTGAAGAAGGGTTTTACAACATTCAATTTCCCTCCAATCTCTTATTTGAAATTCAAACACATCTCCTTCCTTTTCACACTTCCCGAGACACCCAATTGTGCACCCAAAGTCTTCACCCTTCTAGAAGACTTCTTAATGGGCTTGCATATGTTGAATAAGGCCTCTTCTCTTCTTTGGGTCTTAAGCTAATGTATTCTCTCATTATTCAACACTCCCCCTCAAGCTTAACCGTAGAGAAACCAAAAGTTAAGCTTGGAACCATGATGACCCACCTCATTCCAGCCATGTTAGCTCATTTGTGAGCTTCCTCATTGCTCTATACTCAGCTTCAGCACTTGAACATGACACAACCTTTTGTTTCTTGCTCTTCCAAGTGACCAGGTTACCTCCAATGAATGTGCAATACCCAGTGGTGGATCTTCTATCCGTTTTGTCTCCAGCCCAGTCAGCATCACAATAACCCACAATTTTTGTGCTTTTGTTGCAACCCATCCAAATGCCTTGACCTGGAGCTCCTTTGAGATATTTGAGGATCCGATCCACCATGTTCCAATGATGCACTTTTGGAGCTTGCATATGTTGGCTCACCTGGTTCACAGCAAAACACAAATCAGGACGAGTTATGGTAAGATAAATCAACTTACCAACCATTCTCCGATATTGCTTAACATCTTCAAAAGGTTTATCTTCAAGATTCCCCTCTCGTATGACTTTGTATCCTTCTTCTAAGGGAGTTTTTGCTGGTTTGGCTCCTAACTTTCCTGCCCCAGCCAATAGATCAAGAGTGTACTTCCTTTGGGATAAGAAGAGTCCTTCATTGGACCTATAGACTTCAATCCCTAGAAAATATTTCAACTCTCCAAGATCTTTAATATCAAATACAGATTTTAAATATGCTTTTGTATCTTTAATACCTACCTTGTCATTCCCAGAGATGATAATATCATCCACATAAATGAGAATGACTACAATACCTTCTTGGCTTTGCAAGGTGAAAAGTGTATGATCTGCCTCGGACTTCTTGAAGCCTTTACTCTTGAGTGTTGTACTCAACTTGTGGTACCATGCTCGAGGAGATTGCTTCAGTCCATAGATTGCTTTCTTGAGTCTCAACACCTTTCATGGTGCAATTGAGTCCTCCAAGCCTGGTGGTGGAGTCATGTAGACTTCATCCTCTAGTTCCCCTTGCAAGAATGCATTCTTGACGTCCATCTGCCAAAGATCCCATTTCAAGTTAGTAGCTAAGGATAAAATAACTCTTACCGTATGAAGTTTTGCCACAGGTGCAAATGTGTCAAGGTAGTCCTCTCCATAGGTTTGAGTGAATCCTCTAGCCACCAGCCTAGCCTTGTAACGCTCTATTTCTCCATCACTTCTATACTTGATAGTGAAGATCCATCTAGAGCTTACGGCCTTCTTCCCTTTTGGCAGTTCAGCTTTATCCCAAGTGTGGTTAATTTCCATAGCTTTCTTTTCTTCACCAACAGCATCTCTCCATACTTTAAGCTCCTTGGCTTCTTCATAGGTTGTTGGAATCTCAGCTTCATCTAACTTGCCCATGTAGGCTTGATGTTCTAATGGGAAATGAGCTAGAGTGCAAACAGCTTGAATGGGATGAGCAACTGCCTTGTTGTTGTAGTACACTCGGGTTTGCTTCCAATGTTCTGGTCCAAACCTTTGTCTTGTACTTCTCCTTAAACCCCTTCTTGATATTGAACTTGAGGTTCTGGCCCTTCAAAGTCAGAATCTGAGGTTTGAGCTTCTTCTTGACTTTCCGGACTCTCTTCACTTTGATCATGAACCGCTTCATTGCGAACTTCTGATTCATTTTGATCATGAATTGTTGAGTCTTGTTGAGCCACTACTGGATCCTCTTGTTTATTGCCTCCCTCAGGATCAAAGGGTATAGTTTCTTCATTTGATTGAGATGTGCTTGTACTAGCTTCTGGCTGATGTAATCCAAGGTTCTCCAAGATTTTTCTCAAATTGCTGGCTCGGTCTGATGATGAGGATGATAGATTCTCCAATTCTTTCCAGTTCTTCTCATCATAGAACCCTTTCGTTTCAACAAACTTCACGTCCCTTGAGACTAGAATCTTCTTTGTTTCCGGAACAAAGCATTTGTAACCTTTTGTGTTGTGGAGTATCCAATGAACATGCTCTTCACACTTTTAGCTTCCAACTTGTTTCTTTGTTCTCTTGGGATTAATACAAAACAAACACACCCAAACACACGTAAGTGGTTAATGGCGGGTTTAGAGTTGTTTAATACCTCAAATAGAGAGTGATCATCCAAAAATTTTGTTGGCATTCGGTTGATCAAATAGCATGCTGAAACCACATCATCTCCCCAAAATCACTTGGGAACACTTGTGTGGAACATCATAGACCGGGCCACTTCCATTAAGTGCCTATTCTTTCTTTCAGCAACTCCATTTTGCTGAGGAGTGTATGGGCAGCTGGTTTGATGGACTATCCCATGGTTTGCTAAGTGTTGTTTGAAGGCATGGCTTGTGTACTCTCCACCATTATCTGATCTAAAAATTTTAATCTTGGCATTATAATGGTTAGTCACATATGCTTGAAATTTTCTAAATGCTTCTAGAACTCTATCTTTGGATGGAAGAAGTGTTAGCCATGTATATTTTGATTTTTCATCTATAAAGGTGACAAAGTATTTATGATGTTCTCTAGATTCACATGGTGAGGTCCAAACATCAGAATGAATTAAATCAAAACACTTTTCATAGATAGTTGGAGACTTGGAAAACACAGATTTACAATGTTTGCCAAGTATACAAGCTTCACATTCATCATTTTTGAAAGAAATCCTAGGCAACAATAGTTCTAATGCTCTAGAGTGCGGATGACCTAGCCTTGCATGCCAAATTGAACTATTAACATTAGAAACATTCAGACTAAAACTATAAAATAAATTGGAGTCCGGCTTGTTATTTTCAAGAACATACAGCTCCTCCTTTGCTACTCCTTTTCCGAGTAGATTCATGGTCTCAATATCCTGAAAGTGTACATCATTAGGACCAAATATAGCATAACAATTCAAATCAGATGTAACTTTCTTTACGGATAACAAATTTGAAGTAAACTTAGGCATGTAGAAAGCGTTTGAATCTTTTCCAAATAACCTAAGATTTCCTACTCCATCAATTGGAATACTATCTCCATTTGCTATAATGACATTACCTACAGCCGGTTTTATGTTATTCATTAGATGTGCATCACTTATCGTATGATGTGATGCACCAGAATCTACAATCAAAGGCTTTGAAATGTTTTGAGCATGAAGAGAGTTTCCAGAAACCATACCAGACCTACCAGCCTCTTTCAAGGCTTTGATGAGAGCTTCCAAATCTGATTTCCTCACAAATTCAGATTCTTGTTGATATGGCACCAAAGCTCTCATTTCTCCTTCTTCAGCCCTCTTGGATGTCCCAGCCTGATTCCCAGCCACTTCTTGGGAGACATTAGCTCTTGGTTCCTTCCACCAGCTTGGTTTTAGATGAGGATGGAGCTTCCAGCATTTTTCCTTTGTGTGCCCCTCTTTCTTGCAATGCTCACAAATTGCATTTGATCCCACTTTCTTGTTCTGGTTTGATCCCAATGGTTTGTAAAATCCTTTGTTGGCATCACCCAGCTCTACAATGATCTGAATTTGCCAAAGTGCTTTGTAAACTCCAAATCTTCTTGGCTTAGATCATTGATAGCCTTCTTGACTTCATAGATTCTGCTCAAGTTTGAAGTATTCCCATACACGGTTTGAAGAGTATCCCACAATTCCTTTGCATTTTCACAGTAGGAGTAGGCTTCAAGGATGGATGCTTCAACAGAGTTTTGGATGATTCCGAGCACCATTTGGTCCTCTTGGAACCACTTATCTTCATAATTACCGATGGCTTCTTCTCCATCTTTTGGATCTTGGCCTTTCAAGACATGGCTCCAAAGCCCACGACCACATAGGGCTGTTCTTATCATTCTTGACCACAGCAAATAGTTTGTAAGAATTAGAGAGATTATGCGGAATATAAGAGATTAAACATGAGAGAATAATGTAAATGACATGGAGAATATGCAAGTATGAACTAAGAAAATAAGCATGTAAATGAGACTAAGGAGAATAAAATGAGAGAGATTTCGTGGAGAATGAGAGAATGGGACCCCAAAGGGTCTAGCATTTCATTGATAATGAGGCATTAGATTTATAGAGAAAAATCTAGGGTTTTCTCTAAGTAAATTCAAAATGCAACAACCAATAGAAATGCTTTAATTCAAACTAGCCAATAAGGGCTTAGTCTTGGAGGCTCCTTTTGACCATGTGGATAAGATTGCCAGCCTTGCTCCAGCCCTCCTTGCTTTGACCGGTTGGATAAGGTTGCATTGGGACACTCATTTGGCTAGATTCATTGCCAGCTATCCATGTCCTTTTGCACCCGAGTTTTGCACGATCCCCAAATCCTGAAAATACTTTATCCCGAGTTTTGCACATTCTTGTTTCTTCATTTTAGGATGTTTGGAGACATTTTGGGGAATCCTGGATTTTGCACGGTCCATACAATTCGTACAGTCCGTACAAGTCCGTACAAAATCCGTACGGTCGGGATGGTTTGGTCTTGCAAGGCCTAGCTGGTCTTCTTGATCAATATAGTTGACACCCTTCAAGATGACTGGAATAACAATTGGTTTAGAATTTTCCATGGTGTTTCAAGATTTATTCACCGGATAATTCTATTAACCAGAGGATTAAGAGATTTTCTCAAGAAAATATTAGAGAAGCTTCAAGAAATACACTTTTTGAGCCTTTTCACAACTCAAGAGTCAATGACTTTGAGGACTAAGTCTCAGAGTGAAAAAGGATTGACAAAGAGTATTCCCAGAATTTTAAAGGAAGATATTTGAAAATGGGATAACAAGAGCTTGATTTAGTTAAGAACCTTGCTCTGATACCATGTTGAATTTGCGGAATAGAAGATTAGAGAGTTTGAGAGTGCTTGAAAGAGAAACAATAGAATGAGAGATAAAGAGAAGTTTCCATTAGAATTGAGTGAGTGTTACAAAGGGTGTACAACATGTATATATAGAGGAGAGCCACGAAATTAGGAGGTGAAGAAGGGTTTTACAACATTCAATTTCCCTCCAATCTCTTATTTGAAATTCAAACACATCTCCTTCCTTTTCACACTTCCCGAGACACCCACTTGTGCACCCAAAGTCTTCACCCTTCTAGAAGACTTCTTAATGGCCTTGCATATGTTGAATAAGGCCTCTTCTCTTCTTTGGATCTTAAGCTAATGTATTCTCTCATTATTCAACACTAGGTTCCCTTGTAATTCTCCTATAAATATGCTATGTAATTCACAAAGATCAATAAGAAATTCTTCTCTAATGTTCTACTATGGTTTTCCTTCTAGTTTATCTCAAAATCTCACATTTATAATCTCTAAAATCTTACACTTATTTCTTTGTGCTTCTGGAACAAGGACATAACATCTACACCCAAAGACTCTCAAGTGACTGATACTTGGCTTCACACCATTCAAAACTTCAAATGGAGACCTGTAACTCAAGCTTTCAGTGGGTATACGGTTGATTAAGTAAGCTGCCGCCATCACTGCATCTCCTCACAGATTCTTAGGAACTCCCCTATCAAACATCATGCTCCTAACCACTTCTAACAAATGTTTATTCTTCCTCTCTGCTATCCCATTTTGTTAAGGTGTATAGGCGCAAGTTGTCTGATGTACTATCCATTTATCATTCACAAACTCTCTAAACCGTATGCTCATGTATTCTCCGCCATTATCACTTCTTAGTATCTTAATCTTGGTATCATACTGATTGAGCACATAGTTATAGAAGTTCTGAAATGATTCAAGCACTTGATCCTTAGAGCGCATCAATGTTACCCATGTATACTTTGATTTTTGATCGATGAAGGAAACAAAGTACTTATATTGATCTCTTGAAGTACACGGAGCAGACCATACATCAGAGTGTATTAACTCAAAAGACTTCTTATACATAGTAGTAGATTCTAGAAACACTTTCCTACAATGCTTCCCCAAAATACATGCTTCACACGCCTCCTTGGGTACTGAAACTCAACACCATTAACTCCAAAAACAACTTTACAATTCAAATCCTTAGTTGCCTTATGAACTGATAGCAAATTCGAAGTAAATTCTGGGATATATAAGGCTTTAGTTATCTTCCCAAACACCTCTAAGTCCCCAACACCCTCTATTGGAACTTCTTTCCCGTTTGCTATCCTAACACTACCCTTATGCGGTTCCACATTCTCCAGCAACTTAGCATCACAAATCATATTATGACTTGCTCCCGAATCTATTATCACGTTTCTCTTAGCCTTAGAGGTAAAGAAACCCTTACCAGATTCTGCTAGCTTTGAGATACTCTTGATGAGGCCCTCCAAATCACTCTTCCTCACCAATTGGTCTCCTTCCATGCTAGTTACACCCGCAAAGTTCCTAACGCCTTGAATGCTTCTTTGGCCATTTCCTCTTAGCCGGGGCTGGTTTCAAGTGCGGGTAAAGTGTCCACCACTTCTCCTTAGTGTGCCCTCTCATTCTACAATGGCTACGCTCAACCACTCTCTTTTCTCCATGCCCAACACTTCTTTGCGCCACATGCGCCATCTCACTAGCGTGTTTAAACAACACTCTAGCACCTTCCTCCTTCTGAACTTGTTGACACACTTCATTTAATGTTGGAAGCTTGTCAAATCGAAGGATATGCTGAATGAGTCCCTTGTAAGAGTCATAAAGTGTGAGTAAGAGACCAAACACTTGATCTTGCTCTCTCCGCTCATTCAACTCCTTTGGGTCGTTTGTTGTAGGTCTAAGCATTTCCAGCTCTGCCCATAACCCTCTAAACTCCCCAAACAAGTCCTTGAACGCCTTCCCATTCTGCTGAAGGTCATTCTGTAGATTTTAGATAGTAGAATCAATAATTAAGAGAAATTAGAGAAGGATTTTTAATCTCTTGATTTTATTTCTTCTAAGCCATTTACAAGATATAGGCGAGCTAGATGAGAGAGAGTTACAGCCAATGCAATGAAATATCCAGAAGGTAAATTACTAATCTCTACTTACCCTAAAATGGCAAAACATGCTTGGGAGGGACTTCCAAGTTTGCTCCTTTAGGCTGAGTGTTGGGGGCTAGCAACTGTCCACTGGTTCTTGGCATGGTTCATCTCAAGTCTTTGACTTTCAGACCTCATCTTGTTTCAACCGAAATCCTTTGCCTCCAATTCCTTTCCAACAGCTAGTTTCTTCTTCTCTTTTGCATTTGTCTAGCCTTCCCACACACACTATCTTTTCGTTTTCTTCAACACTCCCCCACAAGGCTGGCTGGTAGGGATCTATTAAGCCAACCTTGGACTGTATATAGTTGCTGACTCTTTTGTTACTTCTTTCATTGCCCGGTACTCTGCCTCAGCACTTGATAAGGCTGTTACCTTTTGTTTCTTACTTCTCCAAGTCACTAGATTACTTCCAACGAATGTGCAATATCCAGTAGTGGACTTCCTATCCATTTTATCACCTCCCCAATCTGCATCACAGTAGCCTACCAGCTCTGTGTTTCCACAACACTTAAGCCACACTCCCTTCCCGGGACTCCCTTTGAGGTACCTTAGTATTCTTTCTACCATATTCCAATGATGCACTCTTGGGGCTTGCATATGTTGACTCACACGATTCACTGCAAAACTAATATCAGGACGTGTGATAGTCAAGTAGATTAATTTTCCCACTAGCCTTTGGTATTGTTTCACATCAGCCCATAGCTCCCCCTCAGGTACATCTTGGTACCCATCTTCAATAAGAGTCTTTGCAGGCCTTTCTCCAAGCTTTCCAGTCTCGGTTAAGAGATCCAGAGCATATTTCCTTTGAGAGATAAACATCCCTTCCTCCGACCTCATCATTTCAATTCCAAGGAAATATTTTAGCTCCCCTAAATCCTTTATGTCAAATGATTTTTTCAAGATTTCCTTGGTCCTTAGAATGCCCTCTTCATCATTACCAGTGATTATGATGTCATCAACATAAATCAAAATCACTATGATCCCCTTTTCTCCTCGTTTGGTGAATAGAGAGTGATCAGCTTCTGATTTTGTAAAATTCTCCTCTTCAAGGCAGCCACTTAATCTTTGGTACCAAGCTCTCGAGGACTGCTTGAGACCATAAATTGCCTTTCTTAGTTTACATACTTGGCCTTGCTTCTGGTCATATCCTTGAGGAGCCACCATGTAAACTTCTTCTTCTAAGTCTCCTTGCAAGAATGCATTTTTACGTCCATTTGCCACAGCCCCCATGAGAGATTTATGGCAATCGACAAAAGAACTCGGACTGAGTGAAGTTTGGCAACCGGTGCAAATGTCTCGGTGTAATCTTCCCCGTAGACTTGTGTATACCCCTTAGCCACCAGCCGAGCTTTGTACCTCTCTATCTCTCATGTGCTCTTGTATTTAATTGTATAGACCAATCTACAGCCCACGGTTTTCTTTCCCTTAGGCAACTTCATCATGCTCCAAGTATTATTTCTGATCATTAAGGCAATTTCTTCTTCCATTGCCTCAACCCAAACTTTGCTTTTACAAGCTTCTTCATAGGTTGTTGGTACTTGCTCATCAATTGCACTCAAAAATGCTTGATCCTTATCCGGCAAATGAATTGTAGAATAATAGGCTTCAATAGGATACCTTATGGTTGTAACGGCTAGATTTTCTTCTTGTGAGTTGTGTTGCTTAGTAGATGAGGGAGGGATGCTGTCGCCTATAGGATCAGGGTCAAAGCATGCTGTACGCCCAGAACATCCCCTACTCACACTAAACAACACCTCAGTCCTTGTGTTGTCTTGTTGAACCATAGATAGACCATTGAAGTAAACTCTTGTATTTTTCCAATTTTCCGGATCAAATTTTCTCCTCTGACTCCTTCTTAAGATAGGTTCTGAGGCTTGGGTTTCTTCACCCTCCTCATGCATCAGACCTTCCTCAGGGTCTATGGTCACTTCTTCTCCTTCTGGTTGATTTTTAGTATCACTTGATTCTCCAAGAGCTGAATCACTTTCCTCGGAGATTTGAGACTCGTTTCTGTCTTCTTTTACTTCATCTTCACTCCTATTAGAAGAAGTTTCCAAGTCATCCGTGCCTTTTCTCTGTCCATCTTCACTCACTAAAATGCTCCTTAGTACTTGTGCCCTATCCAGATTTGAACTAACAATCTCCTCAAGGTCTTTCCAACTTTCACTTTGAAAATATCCATTCTCCTCTTCAAATTGGACTTCTCTTGACACATGAATCTTGTTAGTTTCTGGATTATAACACTTATACCCTTTTTGGGTACTTGAGTATCCAACAAAGACACATCTCATACTTTTAGGCTCCAGCTTGCTTCTTTGTGACTCGGGGATAAGCACATAACACTTACTTCCAAATACTCGGAGATGGTTGATGTTAGGCTTTACTCCATTAAGCACCTCATATGGAGACTTGTTGTTTAGGTTTGGTGTTGGTAACCGATTGATGACATAACAAACTGTCATTATGGCATCTCCCCAAAAGCTTTTTGGAACTTTCTGATCAAACAGTATGCTTCTAACTACCTCCAGCAAATGCCTATTCTTCCTTTCCGATACTCCGTTTTGCTGAGGAGTATAAGCACATGAGGTTTGATGCACTATTCCCTTTTCTTCCACAAAATTCTTGAACTGATTACTTAGGTATTCTCCCCCATTATCACTTCTGAGAATTTTGATCTTGGTTCCAAATTGTATTTCGACATACTTGTAGAATTTGGCAAAGGATTCAAATACTTGGCTCTTGGAACTTAGGAGTGTCACCCATGTATACTTGGACTTTTCATCAATAAAATAGACAAAATACTTATATTGATCTTTGGAGATACATGGAGCTGTCCATACATCAGAGTGAATCAGCTCAAAGCACTTAGCATACTTAGTTGTGGAATCTGGAAAACTACTCCTACATTGCTTGCCTAACACACAAGCTTCACATCCTTTATTGTCTTTGGTGATATTGGGCAAGATCATGCTGAGCACCTTGTTGCTTGGGTGACCTAGCCGTGAGTGCCATAAAGATCTTGAACCAACTTCACTCAGACCACAAGACTTCACTACATCTTGCTCCTCTTTATTCAAAACATACAGCCCACCTTTAACTCCTCCTTCTCCAATCACTTCCTTAGTATTATTGTCCTGAAACTGAACTTCATTAGATCCAAAAATAACTTTGCAATTCAGGTCTTGAGTAGCCTTGTGCACCGACAACAGATTGGTGGTGAATTCGGGAACAAACAAAGCCTTAGTGTTTTTTCTAAACAATTCCAAATCACCAATTCCTTTTATGGGGACTTCTTTACCATTAGCTATCCTAACAGTTCCACCATGAGGTTTTATATTTGCTAATAACCTCCATCTCTAATCATGTGGTGACTTGCACCTGAGTCTACAATAACCTTTTTACCAAGTTTAGAAGCTATGTAGCTCTTACCAGAATCAGCTAGTTTGGAGATGCTTTTGATGAGGGCTTCCAGGTCCGATTTCCTCACTAAGCCATCATCTCCTACATTTGCACTTCCAGCAAAAATCCTTGTTCCCTGACCAACTCCTTGGTTACTTCCTCTCAGCCTTGCTGGCTTCAAATGTGGGTGAAGGGTCCAGCACTTTTCTTTTGTGTGCCCTCTCATCTTGCAATGTTCACATTCAAAGTTCCTCCTTCCACCATAGCTTTGGTTTCTCTGCGCCACATGCGCTTTCTCACTTGTTGGCTTGAATAAGCATCTAGCTCCCTCTTCTTTTTGAATCTGTTGACATACTTCATTTAGAGTTGGAAGTTTGTCAAACCTCAAAATATGCTGAATGAGGCTCTTGTATGAATCATTGAGCGTGAGCAATAATCCAAATACTTGGTCTTGCTCTCTCCTCTCATTCAGCTCTTTGGGATCATTTGTTGTCGGCCTAAGCATCTCCAGCTCTGCCCACAGCCCTCTAAACGTTCCAAACAGATCCTTGAATGCCTTACCCTCTTGCTGAAGATCATTCAGGGCTTTCTTGACTTCAAAAATCCTTGAGATATTTGACATATCTCCATACACTCCTTTGAGTGTTTCCCACAGCTCCTTGGCTGTCTCACAATAGGAGTAACCAGCCAAGATTGATGGCTCAAGAGAGCTCTGAAGTGCTGCAAGGACCTGTTGGTCCTCTTGCTCCCATTTCTTCTCCTTTGTACTGCCATCACTGGCTTCACTTCCTTCAACAGCTCCTTCTGAGATTTCCACATATCCCCACAGCCCTCTACTTCTCAAGGCTGTCTTCGTGGTCCTTGACCACAAGAGGTAGTTGCTTCCCTTGAAAACAACTGGTAGTATCATCTGCTTTTGCATCTCCATAGTTTTTAGCAAAGAAATGTCTGATAAGTAAAACTGAAAGAAAGAAGAGATTTATAAACGAAAAGAGGGGATTTTAAAGAGATTAGAAGAAATTAGATGATAAAACCGAGTTTAAGAACTTGTTATAGATCTTAATTGCTCTGATATCATGTAGATTTTAGAGAGTAGAATCAAGAATTAAGAAAAATTAGAGAAGGATTTTTAATCTCTTGATTTTATTTCTTCTAAGCCATTTACCAGATATAGGCGAGCCAGATGAGAGAGAGTTACAGCCAATGCAATGAAATATCCACAAGGTAAATTACTAATCTCTACTTAGCCTAAAATGGCAAAACATGCTTGGGAGGGACTTCCAAGTTTGCTCCTTTAGGCTGAGTGTTAGGGGCTGGCAACTGTCCACTGGTTCTTAGCATGGTTCATCTCAAGTTTTTGACTTTCAGACCTGGTCTTGTTTCAACCGAAATCCTTTGCCTCCAATTCTTTTCCAACAGCTAGTTTCTTCTTCTCTTTTGCATTTTTCTAGCCTTCCCACACACACTATCTTTTCGTTTTCTTCAACACATTCAATGCCTTCTTCACCTCAAATATCCTTGAAATGTTTGAGATGTCTCCATAAACTCCCTTGAGCGTCTCCCACAGCTCCTTGGAGTTCTCACAGTATGAATAGGCCGCCAGAATAGATGGCTCAAGGGAGCTTTGAAGTGCAGCCAAGACTTGAGCATCTTTTTGCTCCCGCTTCCTCTCCATCATACTGCCATCTTCAGCCCTTCCTTCTTCAGCATTTCCCACCAAGCTATCAACATACTCCCACAGCCCTCTTCCTCTTAGGACTGTCTTTGTGGTCCTTGACCACAAAATATAGTTATTCCCCTTGAGAATAACCGGTAGAACCATATTCTTGGAGCTTTCCATGACTTGAAATTTTTGGTGAATAGTACACACGAAACAGAAAAAAAACAGAGTGATTTGAAATGTTTGAGAGATATGAACGTGTTTAAGATCTTGTTTAGGACCTTAAGTGCTCTGATACCATGTAGATTTTAGAGGATATGAAGGTGATTTTAAGGGAGGAAGATTAGAAGATAAGAGTGATGAAGATGATGAATAGAAGTTTTTAGAGAAGAACTTTATAATTTCGTGTGTATTTTTCTTCTTACTATACAACCAACATATATGGACGCTTTACATGAATTATAGAGAGAAAAATATCTCACCAACACCTCTACACAAGTATAGGCGAGCCATGCTTCTCCCAACTGCTCCTACCTACTCCTCTTTGCAACTTGCTCCACTTGTGCTGAGAGAGAAAAAACTGGTCTGTTTCTAACCAGTCTAGTTTCTTTTCTGCTTCTTGTTTGGTCTTGTTTTAGTTGATCTTAACTACTCATTGGCACTTTATTTCATGTTCACACACCTTCACATCCATATTCTCAATAGAAGAAGCACATGAGGAGCCATTGGGTAAAGGCAAGCTCCATCCTCCTCACCCAAAGAAGAAACACGCCCAGGCCTTGATCTTAGCATGTTTAACCATTTTAGGAAGTCAAGGGTGTTAGTCTTTTACCCATTGTAAATTCCTGTGTCTTGTTTTTAAATTTTTTCTCTTACATGTATGCACATTCAAACCAAGCTCAAGGGATAGAATAACAAGAAAAAATATTCCAGAAATCTCTCTCAGCCATCTTCAATCTCATTGAGTTCTTGATATTTTCTAATTCTAGTTTATTCTCCTTAAAATCAACATGGTATCAGAGCATGTTTAGAGATCCTTGAAAATCTTCTAAACTGTTTCTTTCTCATCTAAAAGTTTCTCTCTCAGATTTTTTCTTGTTCTCTTATTTCTCTCCATATTCTCAAGCTGGTTGTTGAAGATAAGAAAAAAAAAACCTATGGAGATGCAGAAACAAGTTGTACTGCCAGTTGTCTTCAAAGGGAGCAACTACTTGCTGTGGTCAAGGACTACAAGAACTGCTCTAAGAAGCAGAGGTCTATGGAGTTATGTGGAAACTCCAGAGGAGGTAGCTGGAGAAGGAGCAGCAGGTGATGGCGTTGTGAAGGGGCAGAAGTGGGAGCAAGAAGACCAACAAGTTCTTGCAGTGCTCCAGAGCTCTCTAGAGCCATCAATACTCGCTGCTTACTCCTACTGTGAGACAGCCAAGGAGCTGTGGGACACACTCAAAGGAGTGTATGGAGACATCTCAAACATTTCTAGGATTTTTGAGGTGAAGAAAGCATTGAATGACCTTCAGCAAGATGGAAAGGCATTCAAGGATCTATTTGGGGTATTTAGAGGCTTATGGGCTGAGCTTGAGATGCTCAGGCCAGCAACAAATGACCCCAAGGAATTGAATGAGAGGAGGGAACAGGACCAGGTGTTTGGGCTACTACTCAGGTAAAATGACTCCTACAAGAGCCTCATTCAACACATCCTTCGCTTTGACAAGCTTCCAATGCTGAATGAAGTCTGTCAACAGATCCAAAAGGAGGAAGGGTCTAGGGGCTTGTTCAAAGCATCAAGCGAAATGGCACATGCTGCACATAGGAGCCAACTCTATGGAGAAAGAAGGAGTCTGGAATGTGAGCATTGCAAGATGAAAGGACATACTAAGGAAAAATGTTGGACCTTGCACCCACATTTAAAGCCAGCTAGGCTAAGGGGAAATGGCCAAGGAAGTAGTCAAGGACCAAGGAACTTTGCTGGAGTAGCAAACGTGGAAAATGACAACTTGGTGAGGAAAAGCGATCTGGAAGCTCTCATCAAGAGTATTGCTAAGCTAACTGAGTCTGGTAAGGTTTTCTTTACCTCTAAAGCTAGGGAGAAGGTGATAATAGATTCTGGAACAAGTCATAATATGATTTGTAATGCCAAGCTGTTAACAAATATTAAGCCTTGTGAAGGAAATGTTAAAGTTGCAAATGGAAAAGAGGCTCAAATAGAAGGAATTGGAGACCTAAAAGTGTTTAGGAAAAATACTAAGGTCTTGTACATTTCGGAATTCACATCTAACTTACTCTTGGTTTATAAAGCAACTAAGGATCTAGATTGCAAAGTTATTTTTGGATCTAATGATGTTGAGTTTCAGGATAATGAGACTAAGGAAGTAATCGGAGTAGGGAATGTGGAAGGTGGTTTGTATTTGCTGAATAAAGAAGATGGAGTGATGGAGTCGTTTACGGTTAGTCTGGTTTGTTCAAGCCCTTTATGGCACTCACGCCTTGGTCATCCAAGTCACAAGGTGCTCAGCATGGTCCTGCCTAATTTCACCCTACCTAATAAGGAGTGTGAAGTGTGTGTCTTAGGGAAGCTTTGTAGGAAAGTGTTTCCGGAATCTACTACTGTGTATGAGAAGTGTTTTGAGTTGATACATTCTGATGTGTGGTCAGCCCCCTGTACTTCAAAAGATCAATATAAGTATTTCGTGTCTTTCATTGATCAAAGGTCAAAGTACACTTGGGTAACTTTAATGAGCTCTAAGGATCAAGTATTTGAATCATTTCAAAAATTCTACAATTATGCACTAAATCAGTTTGGTACAAAGATCAAGATCCTTAGGAGTGATAATGGTGGAGAGTATATGAGTAATAGATTCAAGAAGTTGTTGGATGACAATGGGATTATTCACCAAACTTCTTGTGCATACACACCTCAGCAGAATGGAGTTTCCGAGAGAAAGAATAGACATTTGCTAGAGGTGGCTAGAAGTATGATGTTTGATAGAGGTGTGCCTAAGAGTTTTTGGGAAGATGCTGTGATGGCGGCATGCTATGTGATTAATCGTTTACCCACAGAAAGTCTGAGCCACAAGTCTCCATTTGAAATTTTGAATGGAGTAAAGCCAAGCATTGATCACCTAAGAGTTTTCGGGTGTAAATGCTATGTCTTTACCCCTGATGCACTAAGGAGTAAACTTGAGCCAAAAAGCATCAAATGTATTTTCGTGCGATACTCAAGCACTCAGAAGGGATACAAGTGTTTCCATCCAGAAACTAATAGGATATATGTGTCAAGAGAGGTGCGTTTTGATGAGAATTGTGCGTATTTTGAAGAAAAAAAATGGGAGGATTTAGATGACATTGTGAGCTCGGGCATAGACAGAGAGCGAGTGCTAAGAAGCATCTTGACAGATGTCAATGGTTCGAATGGAGGTAATGGTGAGCAAGGGATATCTCAGAATGAGCAAGGAGGTGAAGAGGAAGAAGAAGACAATGAGCAACTCTCATCGGATACAAGCTCACTACCAAGGGATTCCGAACTGGTTGAAGAATCAGAACTTGCAAGTGGTGAGGGGGAGTCTGAACATGAAGAAGTTGAGGTAACTCAAGAACCCCCTCTAAGAAGAAGCCAATGGATAAGGCATGGCCCGGAAAATTGGAAAAACACTAGGGTGTATTACAATGGATTAGCTACGGTTCAACAAGAGCATATAGGATCTGAGGTGAAGTCTACCGTAGGTGAGGGATGTTCTGGGCGTACGGCAGACTTTGATTCTGAACCTATAGGCAACAGCATCCCTCCCTTACCAAGTAGATCATGTACTTCAGAGAGAAGATAATTAATCGTAAGTGACATAAAATATCCTATTGAAGCATATAGTTCAGTGTCCTTTTTAGGTGCTGAGCAGCAAGCTTACCTCACCAAGATTGATGAACATCAAGTCCCAGCATCATATGAGGAAGCATGTAGAGACGAGAGATGGGTTAAAGCCATGGAAGAAGAGATCAGTTCTATGGTGAGAAACAATACATGGAATTTGACTAAGCTGCCAAGAGGGAAGAAGGTAGTGGGATGTAGATGGGTTTATACTATCAAGTATAAAAGCAATGGTGAAGTCGAGAGATACAAAGCTAGACTAGTGGCAAAGGGATACACACAAGTCTATGGAGAAGATTATACAGAAACTTTTGCTCCGGTGGCAAAATTGCATTCGGTAAGGGTTCTCCTATCCATTGCGGTTAACTTGTCATGGGAGTTATGGCAAATGGATGTAAAAAATGCCTTTTTACAAGGAGACCTAGAAGAGGAAGTCTTTATGGCTCTTCCACAAGGATATGGTACAGGTACAAATCAGGTCTGTGAATTAAAGAAAGCTATTTATGGTTTGAAACAATCTCTGAGGGCCTGGTACCAAAGACTGAGCAGATGCTTGCTGGAGAAGGAATTTGTGAAGTCGGAAGCTGATCATACTCTATTCACCAAGAGGAGTAAAGAGGGGCTAGTGGCTGTTCTTATCTATGTAGATGATATCATCATCACCGGAAATGATGTTGAAGGAGTTAAAAGGACCAAGGTAATTCTGAGCTCCACGTTTGATATAAAAGATTTGGGAGAGCTGAGGTATTTCTTGGGCATTGAGATGATCAGAGAGCCAAATGGGATGTTTATATCACAAAGGAAGTATGTGATTGACTTAATAAAGGAAACCGGCAAGTTAGGGTCGAAGCCAGCAAAAAGGCCCATTGAAGAAGGCTATCAAGATGTGAGTAAGGAGGAAATGTGGCCTGATGTCAAGCAATATCAAAGGTTAGTTGGAAAACTAATCTACTTAACTATAACTCGGCCTGATATTTGCTTTGCTGTGAATAGGGTGAGCCAGCACATGCAAGCTTCAAAAGCACACCATTGGGGCATGGTGGAGAGAATACTTAGGTATCTCAAGGGTGATGATGAAGATGATGAATAGAAGTTTTTAGAGAAGAAGTTTATAATTTCGTGTGTGTTTTTCTTCCTACAATACAACCAACATATATAGACGCTTTACATGAATTTTAGAGAGAAAAATATCTCACCAACACCTCTACACAAGTATAGGGGAGCCATGCTTCTCCCAACTGCTCCTACCTACTCCTCTTTGCAACTTGCTCCACTTGTGCTGAGAGAGAAAAAACTGGTCTGTTTCTAACCAGTCTAGTTCCTTCTCTACTTCTTGTTTGGTCTTGTTTTAGTTGATCTTAACTACTCATTGGCACTTTATTTCATGTGCACACACCTTCACATCCATATTCTCAACACTCCCCCTCAAGATAGGCTGGTAGCGGTTCTTTAAGCCGATCTTTCCATGGATGTATTCACATATGCGTGAAGAAGTAGGCTTGGTAAATATATCCGCCATTTGTTCTCTACTCTTCACAAACTTGGGAACCACAACTCCCTCCTGAATTTTGTCTCCGATGAAATGACAATCCACCTCAATGTGTTTTGTCCTTTCATGAAACACCGGGTTTGACGCTATGTGTATTGCCGCTTGGTTATCACAATACAATGTCATTGGTTTGTCTTCTTGAACTCCCAAGTCATGTAGAAGCGCCTTCAGCCATATCATTTCTTTTGTGGCTTCTCTCATTGCTCTATACTCAGCTTCAGCACTAGATAGAGAGATTACCTTTTGTTTTTTGCTTCTCCAGGTGACAAGATTCCCGCCTACGAATGTACAATAACCGGTCGTAGACTTCCTATCTTGTCTATCCCCAGCCCAATCCGCATCACAAAACGCTTCTACATGTGCTCTTCCATGACACTCTAGCCAAATACCTCTTCCTGGGTTCCCTTTTAGATATCTCAAGATCCTTTCAATCATTCCCCAATGGTGTGTTGTTGGCGCTTGCATGTGTTGATTTACTTTATTCACCGCAAAACAAATATCTGGCCTTGTTATGGTCAAATAGATTAGTTTACCAACTAACCCTTGGTACTGCTTGATGTCAGACCATATCTCCACGTTGCTCTCTTCTTGGTAACCTTCTTCAATAGGAGTCTTAGCCGGTTTACACCCAAGCTTCCCAGTTTCTTTTAGTAAGTCGATCACATACTTCCTTTGCGATATAAACATTCCCTTTGCCTCTCTGCTCATCTCAGTTCCTAGGAAGTATTTGAGCTCTCCTAGGTCTTTTATATCAAACGTAGAGTTTAGATCCTCCTTAGTCCGTTTCATCTCCTCACAATCACTTCCCGTAGCAATAATGTCATCCACGTAGATAAGCACCACAACTATCCCTTTTTTGCTCCTTTTGGTAAAGAGAGAGTGATCCGCTTCAGATTTTACAAATCCTTTCTCCAACAAGCACCGGCTTAACCGTTGGTACCAAGCTCTAGGAGATTGTTTCAAGCCGTATATAGCCTTCTTTAATCTACACACTTGATCTGAACTTGCTCCATAACCTTGTGGAAGTTCCATAAACACTTCTTCTTCTAAATCCCCTTGTAAGAAAGCGTTTCTCACATCCATTTGCCACAAATTCCATGACAGATTAATGGCAATGGATAGTAGAACCCTCACCGAGTGCAACTTCGCTACTGGAGCAAAAGTTTTAGTATAATCTTCTCCATATACTTGTGTATATCCTTTTGCCACTAGTCTAGCTTTATACCTCTCAATTTCACCATTGCTCTTGTATTTGATAGTATACACCCATCTACATCCCACAAGTTTCTTCCCGCTGGGCAATTTTGTCAAGTCCCAAGTATTATTTCTCAACATAGATGCAATCTCTTCCCTCATGGCATCAACCCATAACTTGTCCATGCTTGCTTCCTCATAAGAATTAGGTACTTTTCTATCAATAGTGCTCAGAAATGCCTGATGATCAGCTGGAGTATTAGAAACCGAGTAGTATTCTTCAATAGGATATCTTATGGCTATCTTCTCTTCTTGTGCGGTGTTATGTTTAAGGGACAAGAAGGAGACGCTGTCGCCTATAGGATCAGGATCTAAGCCTGCCGTACGCCCAGTACATCCCTCTCTTGTCCCAAGCACAACATCAGTTCCCATGTGATCTTGATAAGCCATAGCCATCCCATTGTAATACAATCTAGTATTTTTCCAATTTTCAGGTCCGTGTCTTATCCTTTGGCTTCTTCTTAACTGAGGAGCTTGCACTTCTTCCACTTCTTCAGATTCTATCTCCCCTTCACCTCTTGTACTCTCCTCTTCTTCTACCAGTTCTGAGTCTAATGGTAAAGTATCCGGAACTATCGGAAGCTGCTCACTTTCTTCTACTTCTTCTTCACCCCTCTGCTCATTATTATTAATCAAGCTTATCATCAAGGGAGCTTAGGGAAGATGGTTGGATTTGGGTGTCCGTACAAGTCCGCACGGATCCGTACAAGTCCGTACAAGTCTGTACGGATCCGTACAAGTCCGTACGACCATAGGGAGCCTCCGGAACATTTGAGGAAGCCTTCGAGAGTCTTCTAGAAGCTTGGAAACGTTTGGATCATGCACCAAGCCACTTGAGTGTCCAGGTGCATTGGCACCTTGTCCTTGGTCTTCCTTCTTATCCATTTGGTCAAGGAAAGGGCTGGAAACAGGCTGGCATGGTCAAGGACGCCCAAAGACTACACTCCTATTGGCTGGTTCAAATTAAAGTTAAACCTAGGTTCCCTTGTAATTCTCCTATAAATATGCTATGTATTTCACAAAGATCAATAAGAAATTCTTCTCTAATATTCTACTATGGTGTTTCTTCTAGTTTATCTCAAAATCTCTCATTTATAATCTCTAAAATCTAACATGGTATCAGAGCATTGATCTTGCTCCTATCTATTCCGCTTTATTCTTGGTTATTCTCCATCATTCTCCATTATTCTCCATCATTTCTCCATCAGTTCTTGTCATTTCTACTCATTCTCCACGTTTTTCTTCTTTATTTTCTCCTTTCTCACGCTGCTAGCTTCATTTCTCTCTGAGAGAAATTCCTCAAATCCATTGGTGCTGAGTTGAGAAAGTTGCTAGCTTTGTGATTTTCACTTCATTTTTCTTCCTTTCACGTTGCTAGCCTCATTTCTCCTTGAGAGAAATTCCTCAAATCCATTGGTGCTGAGTTGAGAAAATTGCTAGCTTTGTGATTAAACACCAAGAAAATCATGAAAAATCTAAAAACCATGATCATTCCGGTTACCCTCAAAGGGAATAATTACTTGCTGTGGGCAAGAACAACTAAGACTGCTTTGTGTGTGGAAGAGGTTTGTGGAGATACATTGAGATCACACAAAACTTTAAAGAAGACACACAAGATGAAGAAAATGAGACCAAGACCGAGGAGGAAATCAAATGGTTTCAAGAAGACCAAACAGTTTTGGGTCTCCTTCAAAACTCACTAGACCCATCAATCCTAGAGGCATACTCCTATTGTGACACTGCAAAGGAGCTTTGGGATACACTAAAGAATGTCTACGGGAACATCTCCAACTTGACCCGCGTCTTCGAAGTAAAAAGGGCAATCAACAATCTCAATAAAGAGGATCTAGAATTTACTCAACACTTTAGGAAATTTAGATCTCTTTGGGCTGAATTAGAGATGTTACGTCCAAGCACAAAGGATTTTTCAATCATTGAAGAAAGAAGAGAACAAGATAAGGTCTTCGGTTTGCTTCTCACACTCAATCCGACGTTTAAGGACCTCATAAAGCATATCTTAAGATCGGAGAAGCTCCCTAGACTTGATGAAGTTTGTGCACAAATTCAAAAGGAACAAGGGTCCTTTGGTCTCTTTAGTGGTAAACAAGAACTCCCAATGGCCAATAAGGGCAATTACCAACCAAATCAAGGCTACAAAGGCAAGAATAGGAAAACATGTGATCATTGCAAGAAGGATGGTCATACAAAGGAGGATTGCTGGATCCTTCATCCACATCTCAAGCCCAAAGATTGGCATCCAAGGGAATTCAAGCCAAGAAAGTTCCAAGCTCATCAAGCACAAGAAACGCCAAGCTCATCAAACTCAACAAAACAACCTCAAACCGAAAGCTTGAAGCAAGGAGATGAGATGGCCATGGTAGCATATTCAAATGACGTGGTGCGCAAGTCAGACTTAGAAGCACTCATTCGATCCATCGCCGCACTGAAGGAGTCCGGTATCACATACTTTGCTACTAAACCTAATAAGACTAGTACTTCTCTTGTTATTGATTCTGGAGCTTCTCATCACATGATTAGTAATCCAAATTTGATTAGTAACATTAAAACTGCTAGTGGAAATATAGTGATTGCTAATGGTGATAGGATACCGGTTAAAGGAATAGGAAGTTTAAAACTATTTGACAAAGAATCTCAAGCTTTCTACATGCCATCTTTCACTTCGAATCTTGTATCGGTTAAGAGAGCTACTACTGATCTTGATGCTTATGCTATCTTTGGGCCTAATAGTTTCCATTTTCAGGATATTAAAACCGGAAGGGTTCTTGGAGATGGAAACACAAAAGGAGACTTATACATCTTAGAAGATTCTTCAAGCAATCCTACTTTATCAAGTTTTAATTCATGCATAGCTAGTAGTTCTAATGCAATATGGCACGCTAGATTGGGACATCCTCACTCGCGTGCCTTGGAAATAATATTGCCTAATATTTCGTTTAATAACTCGGTTTGTGAGTCTTGTATTTTAGGAAAACATTGTAAAAGTGTATTTCCTAAGTCCTCTACCATATATGAAAAATGTTTTGATTTGGTCCACTCGGATGTATGGACTTCCCCATGATTATCAAGAGATAATAATAAGTACTTTGTGACATTCATTGATGAAAAGTCGAAATACACTTGGATCACCTTAATGCCATCTAAAGATAGAGTATTTGACGCTTTCATTAATTTTCAGAACTACATTACTAATCAATTCAAAACAAATGTTAAGGTACTTCGAACGGATAATGGAGGGGAGTATACAAGCCACAAATTCAAAGAACACCTAGCTAAGCATGGAATAATCCACCAAACGAGCTGCCCATACACACCTCAACAAAATGGTGTAGCTGAAAGAAAGAATAGACATCTCATGGAAGTAGCTAGAGCTATGATGTTCCATTCCAACTTGCCAAGAAACTTCTGGGGAGATGCAGTCATGACGGCTTGCTATCTTATCAACCGAATTCCAACAAGAGTCCTAAAGGACGTCTCTCCCTTTGAAGTTTTAAATCACAATAAACCCTATATCAATCACTTACGAGTTCTTGGGTGTTTGTGTTTTGTATTTGTCCCAGGTACTCAGAGGGACAAACTAGAAGCCAAAAGCACAAGATGTGTATCCATACGCTATTCTACCACTCAAAAGGGGTATAAATGCTACGACCCCATCCGGAAGTGTACCCTGGTTTCAAGAGACGTGAAGTTCATAGAAAACCAAGGGTACTTTGACAAGAAACAAAATTGGGATAGTGTTAAAGACCTAGCCCGTTCTCCTTCAGATAGAACCGCCAGCTTAGAGTTCTTACTCAATCATTTGGGAAATCCGGCTCCAAGAGACTCTCATCAAGAACAACCAGATCATCAGCCAAAAGAAGGACCAAATTCTGAAAATAACAGTGAAGAAGAAGCAAACAACTTGGATAATGGTAATCAAGACCAAGCTCATCATGAAGAAGAATCCACTAGAGGAATGGAGCCAATGGTTAGTCAAGACCATGAGAGTGAAGAAATTAGTGCTCCTCAGCTTAGAAGAAGTACAAGGCTGAAGTATGGACCAGATCATTGGAAACAAACAAGGGTCTATTACAACAGCCAAGCCGTGGCTCATCCTCTCCAAGCGGTTTGTTCTCTTGCCCTCTTGCCATCAGAACACAAAGCATTCCTTGGAAAGATTTATCAACACCAAATTCCGAGCTCCTATGAAGAAGCAAAAGAACACAAAGAATGGTTAGCTGCTGTGGATGCTGAGATAGGGGCAATGGATAAGAATCATACTTGGGATGAAATGGAGCTTCCAAAGGGAAAGAAGGCAGTAAGTTCCAAGTGGGTATTTACAATCAAATATCAATCTAATGGGGAGATTGAGCGGTACAAAGCCAGATTGGTAGCCAGAGGTTTCACCCAGACATATGGAGCTGATTATACCGATACTTTTGCGCCAGTGGCAAAGCTTCACACAGTTAGGGTCATCTTGTCCTTAGCCACAAATCTATCATGGGATCTATGGCAAATGGACGTGAAGAACGCCTTTCTTCAAGGAGAATTGGAAGAAGAAGTGTACATGACTCCACCACCCGGATTAGAACACTCAATCAGCCCCGGAAAATTCCTAAGGTTAAGAAAGGCAATTTATGGTCTAAAGCAATCACCAAGGGCCTGGTATCATAAACAGAGCTTCACTCTTGTTGCTCGAGGATTTAGCCGGTCAGAAGCCGACCATACCTTGTTCACTCACCAGAGCTCCCGTGGACTTATTGTGGTATTGGTTTATGTGGATGACTTGATCATCTCAGGTAGTGATCAAGTTGGGATTCAAGAAACCAAATCCTTCCTTAAGTCTGTTTTGATATCAAGGACTTGGGAGAGCTTAATTATTTCCTAGGGATAGAGATATGCCGATCCTCGGAAGGCCTATTTCTATCACAAAGAAAATATTCTCTTGATTTATTGCAGGAGACAAGAAAGGTAGGATCCAAACCAGCCAAGACCCCACTTGAAGATGGCTACAAGGTCAAGAGAAAGGCGGAGAAAGAAGATGATCCACTTGATAAGCCATTTGAAGACCCAGCACAATATCGGCGCCTAGTTGGTAAGCTCATCTATTTGACTATTACACGGCCTGACTTATGTTTTGCTGTGAATCAGGTTAGCCAACATATGTAGGAACCAACCGTGCATCATTGGAACATGGTGGAAAGAATATTGAGATACATCAAAGGTTCACCGGGCCAAGGAATTTGGATGGGGAAGAATGGCAACACTGAGATAGTTGGATACTGCGATGTGGACTATGCGGGAGACACTATGGATAGGAAGTCTACAACTGGCTATTGTACTTTCATTGGAGGCAATCTAGTAACTTGGAAGTCTAAGAAGCAGAAGGTTGTGTCATGCTCAAGTGCGGAGTCAGAATATAGAGCAATGAGGAAGCTAACAAATGAATTAGTTTGGTTGAAGGCTCTTCTCAAGGATCTTGGCATAGAAACTTCAAGTCCCATCACAATGCATTGTGACAATCAGGCAGCCATTCATATAGCAACCAATCCAGTATTTCACGAGAGGACCAAGCACATTGAGATTGACTGCCACAAAGTTAGAGAGAAGATCATAGAAGGAGTGATACTTCCATGTTACACCAAGAGTGAAGACCAGTTGGCTGACATCTTCACCAAGGCTGCTAGCCTCAAAGTTTGCAACCACATCCATAGAAACTTGGGTTAGTAGACCTTACTCATCCTTGATAATACTTGCTTGTTCCGGGAAGACCACACTCTTTTTCCCTTACCAAGGTTTTGTCCCACTGGGTTTTCCTTGGTAAGGTTTTTAATGAGGTGGTAGTCCCGGTTCCCAAACTTAGCCTTCATTCCAACACTCCGGCTAAGTTTGAGGGGGAGTATTAATCAAGCTTATCATCAAGGGAGCTTAGGGAAGATGGTTGGATTTGGGTGTTCGTACAAGTCTGTACGGATCCGTACAAGTCCGTACAAGTCTGTACGGATCCGTACAAGTCCGTACGACCATAGGGAGCCTCCGGAACATTTGAGGAAGCCTTCGAGAGTCTTCTAGAAGCTTGGAAACGTTTGGATCATGCACCAAGCCACTTGAGTGTCCAGGTGCATTGGCACCTTGTCCTTGGTCTTCCTTCTTATTCATTTGGTCAAGGAAGGGGCTGGAAACAGGCTGGCATGGTCAAGGACGCCCAAAGACTACACTCCTATTGGCTGGTTCAAATTAAAGTTAAACCTAGGTTCCCTTGTAATTCTCCTATAAATATGCTATGTATTTCACAAAGATCAATAAGAAATTCTTCTCTAATATTCTCCTATGGTGTTTCTTCTAGTTTATCTCAAAATCTCTAATTTATAATCTCTAAAATCTAACAATTATCATCACCCTCCCGGCCATCTATGCTTTCCCAAATGCTTCTTATAACTTGATCTCTATCTGCATTTGAGTCCATAATCTCATCTAAGTCTTCCCATTTCTTTTTTTCGAAGTAACCATACTCTTCCTCAAATTGCACCTCCCTTGACACATACATTCTATTAGTCTCAGGGTTAAGACATTTGTATCCTTTTTGAGTACTTGAGTATCCCACAAACATACACTTAATACTCTTTGGCTCTAACTTATTTCTTTGTGCCTCTGAAACAAGGACATAGCATCTACACCCAAAGACTCTCAAGTGACTGATACTCGGCTTCACACCATTCAAAACTTCAAATGGTGACTTGTAACTCAAGCTTTCAGTGGGTATGCGGTTAATTAAGTAAGCTGCCGCCATCACTGCATTTCCCCACAGATTCTTAGGAACTCCCCTATCAAACATCATGCTCCTAGCCACTTCTAACAAATATCTATTCTTCCTCTCTGCTATCCCATTTTGTTGAGGTGTATAGGCGCAAGTTGTCTGATGTACTATCCCTTTCTCATTCACAAACTCCCTAAACCGTATGCTCATGTATTCTCCGCCATTATCACTTCTTAGTATCTTAATCTTGGTATCATACTGATTGAGCACATAGTTATAGAAGTTCTGAAATGATTCAAGCACTTGATCCTTAGAGCGCATCAATGTTACCCATGTATACTTTGATTTTTGATCGATGAAGGAAACAAAATACTTATATTGATCTCTTGAAGTACACGGAGCAGACCATACATCAGAGTGTATTAACTCAAAAGATTTCTTATACATAGTAGTAGATTCTGGAAACACTTTTCTATAATGCTTCCCCAAAATACATGCTTCACATGCCTCCTTGGGTACTGAATGGTTGGGCAAGACCATGCTGAGCACCTTGTGACTTGGGTGACCAAGGCGAGAATGCCATAAAGGGCTTGATCCAACCGAACTGACTGCAAGCGCTTTAAACTCTTTATCCTTTTTATTCAATATGAACAGACCATCTTTCACACCCCCTGATCCGATCTCATCTTTCGTTTCATTATCCTGAAACTCAACACCATTAACTCCAAAAACAACTTTACAATTCAAATCCTTAGTTGCCTTATGAACTGATAGCAAATTCGAAGTAAATTTTGGGATATATAAGGCTTTAGTTATCTTCCCAAACACCTCTAAGTCCCCAACACCCTCTATTGGAACTTCTTTCCCGTTTGCTATCCTAACACTACCCTTATGCGGTTCCACATTCTCCAGCAACTTAGCAGCACAAATCATATTATGACTTGCTCCCAAATCTATTATCAGGTTTCTCTTAGCCTTAGAGGTAAAGAAACCCTTACCAGATTCTGCTAGCTTTGAGATACTCTTGATGAGGCCCTCCAAATCACTCTTCCTCACCAATTGGTCTCCTTCCATGCTAGTTACACCCGCAAAGTTCCTAACGCCTTGAATGCTTCCCTGGCCATTTCCTCTTAGCCGGGCTGGTTTCAAGTGCGGGTAAAGTGTCCAGCACTTCTCCTTAATGTGCCCTTTCATCCTACAATGGCTACACCCAACAGCTCTCCTTTCTCCATGCCCAAAACTTCTTTGCACCACATGCGCCATCTCACTAGCGGGTTTAAACAACCCTCTAGCACCTTCCTCTTTCTGAACTTGTTGACATACTTCATTTAATGTTGGAAGCTTGTCAAATCGAAGGATATGCTAAATGAGTCCCTTGTAAGAGTCATCAAGTGTGAGTAAGAGACCAAACACTTGATCTTGCTCTCTCCTCTCATTCAACTCCTTTGGGTCGTTTGTTGTAGGTCTAAGCATTTCCAGCTCTACCCACAACCCTCTAAACTCCCCAAACAAGTCCTTAAACGCCTCCCGTTCTGCTGAAGGTCATTCAATACCTTCTTCACCTCAAAGATCCTTGAAATGTTTGAGATGTCTCCATAAACTCCCTTGAGCGTCTCCCACAGCTCCTTGGAGTTCTCACAGTATGAATAGGCCGCCAGAATAGATGGCTCAAGGGAGCTTTGAAGTGCAGCCAAGACTTGAGCATCTTCTTGCTCCCGCTTCCTCTCCATCATACTGCCATCTTCAGCCCTTCCTTCTTCAGCATTTCCCACCAAGCTATCAACATACTCCCACAGCCCTCTTCCTTTTAGGACTGTCTTTGTGGTCCTTGACCATAAAATATAGTTATTCTCCTTGAGAATAACCTGTAGAACCATATTCTTGGAGCTTTCCATGACTTGAAATTTTTGGTGAATAGTGTTAGATTTTAGAGATTATAAATGAGAGCTTTTGAGATAAACTAGAAGAAACACCATAGTAGAATATTAGAGAAGAATTTCTTATTGATCTTTGTGAAATACATAGCATATTTATAGGAGAATTACAAGGGAACCTAGGTTTAACTTTAATTTGAACCAGCCAATAGGAGTGTAGTCTTTGGGCGTCCTTGACCATGCCAGCCTGTTTCCAGCCCCTTCCTTGACCAAATGGATAAGAAGGAAGACCAAGGACAAGGTGCCAATGCACTTGGACACTCAAGTGGCTTGGTGCATGGTCCAAACGTTTCCAAGCTTCTAGAAGACTCTCGAAGGCTTCCTCAAATGTTCCGGAGGCTCGCTAAGGTTGTACGGTCTTGTACGGCCTTGTACGGATCCGTACGGACTTGTACGGACTTGTACGGATCCGTACGGACTTGTACGGACACCCAAATCCAACCATCTTCCCTAAGCTCCCTTGATGATAAGCTTGATTAATACTCCCCCTCAAACTTAGCCGGAGTGTTGGAATGAAGGCTAAGTTTGGGAACCGGGACTACCACCTCATTAAAAACCTTACCAAGGAAAACCCAATGGGACAAAACCTTGGTAAGGGAAAAAAAGTGTGGTCTTCCCGGAACAGGCAAGTATTATCAAGGATGAGTAAGGTCTACTAACCCAAGTTTGCTGTGGATGTGGTTGCAAACTTTGAGGCTAGCAGCCTTGGTGAAGATGTCAGCCAACTGGTCTTCACTCTTGGTGTAACATGGAAGTATCACTCCTTCTATGATCTTCTCTCTAACTTTGTGGCAGTCAATCTCAATGTGCTTGGTCCTCTCGTGAAATACTGGATTGGTTGCTATATGAATGGCTGCCTGATTGTCACAGTGCATTGTGATGGGACTTGAAGTTTCTATGCCAAGATCCTTGAGAAGAGCCTTCAACCAAACTAATTCATTTGTTAGCTTCCTCATTGCTCTATATTCTGACTCCGCACTTGAGCATGACACAACCTTCGGCTTCTTAGACTTCCAAGTTACTAGATTGCCTCCAATGAAAGTACAGTAGCCAGTTGTAGACTTCCTATCCATAGTGTCTCCCGCATAGTCCGCATCGCAGTATCCAACTATCTCAGTGTTGCCATTCTTCCCCATCCAAATTCCTTGGCCAGGTGAACCTTTGATGTATCTCAATATTCTTTCCACCATGTTCCAATGATGCACGGTTGGTTCCTTCATATGTTGGCTAACCTGATTCACAGCAAAACATAAGTCAGGCCGTGTAATAGTCAAATAGATGAGCTTACCAACTAGGCGCCGATATTGTGATGGGTCTTCAAATGGCTTGTCAAGCGGATCATCTTCTTTCTCCCCCTTTCTCTTGACCTTGTAGCCATCTTCAAGTGGGGTCTTAGCTGGTTTGGATCCTAGCTTTCTTGTCTCCTGCAATAAATCAAGAGAATATTTCCTTTGTGATAGAAATAGGCCTTCCGAGGATCGGCATATCTCTATCCCTAGGAAATACTTAAGCTCTCCCAAGTCCTTGATATCAAAAACAGACTTAAGGAAGGATTTGGTTTCTTGAATCCCAAATTGATCACTACCTGAGATGATCAAGTCATCCACATAAACCAATACCACAATAAGCCCACGGGAGCTCTGGTGAGTGAACAAGGTATGGTCGGCTTCTGACCGGCTAAATCCTCGAGCAACAAGAGTGAAGCTCAGTTTATGATACCAGGCCCTTGGTGATTGCTTTAGACCATAAATTGCCTTTCTTAACCTTAGGACTTTTCTGGGGCAGATTGATTGTTCTAATCCAGGTGGTGGAGTCATGTACACTTCTTCTTCCAATTCTCCTTGAAGAAAGGCGTTCTTCACGTCCATTTGCCATAGATCCCATGATAGATTTGTGGCTAAGGACAAGATGACCCTAACTGTGTGAAGCTTTGCCACTGGCGCAAAAGTATCGGTATAATCAGCTCCATATGTCTGGGTGAAACCTCTGGCTACCAATCTGGCTTTGTACCGCTCAATCTCCCCGTTAGATTGATATTTGATTGTAAATACCCACTTGGAACTTACTGCCTTCTTTCCCTTTGGAAGCTCAGTTTCATCCCAAGTATGATTCTTATCCATTGCCCCTATCTCAGCATCCACAGCAGCTAACCATTCTTTGTGTTCTTTTGCTTCTTCATAGGAGCTCGGAATTTGGTGTTGATCAATCTTTCCAAGGAATGCTTTGTGTTCTGATGGCAAGAGGACAAGAGAACAAACCGCTTGGAGAGGATGAGCCACGGCTTGGCTGTTGTAATAGACCCTTGTTTGTTTCCAATGATCTGGTCCATACTTCAGCCTTGTACTTCTTCTAAGCTAAGGAGCACTAATTTCTTCACTCTCATGGTCTTGACTAACCATTGGCTCCATTCCTCCAGTGGATTCTTCTTCATGATGAGCTTGGTCTTGATTACCATTATCCAAGTTGTTTGCTTTTTCTTCAGTGTTATTTTCAGAATTTGGTCCTTCTTGTGGCTGATGATCTGGTTGCTCTTGATGAGAGTCTCTTGGAGCCGGATTTCCCAAATGATTGAGTAAGAACTCTAAGCTGGCGGTTCTATCTGAAGGAGAATGGGCTAGGTCTTTAACGCCATCCCAATTTTGTTTCTTGTCAAAGTACCCTTGGTTTTCTATGAACTTCACGTCTCTTGAAACCAGGGTACACTTCCGGATGGGGTCATAGCACTTATACCCCTTTTGAGTGGTAGAATAGCCTATGAATACACATCTTGTGCTTTTGGCTTCTAGTTTGTCCCTCTGAGTACCTGGGACAAATACAAAACACAAACACCCAAGAACTCGTAAGTGATTGATATAATAGGGTTTATTGTGATTTAAAACTTCAAAGGGAGAGACGTCCTTTAGGACTCTTGTTGGAATTCGGTTGATAAGATAGCAAGCCGTCATGACTGCATCTCCCCAGAAGTTTCTTGGCAAGTTGGAATGGAACATCATAGCTCTAGCTACTTCCATGAGATGTCTATTCTTTCTTTCAGCTACACCATTTTGTTGAGGTGTGTATGGGCAGCTCGTTTGGTGGATTATTCCATGCTTAGCTAGGTGTTCTTTGAATTTGTGGCTTGTATATTCCCCTCCATTATCCGTTCGAAGTACCTTAACATTTGTTTTGAATTGATTAGTAATGTAGTTCTGAAAATTAATGAAAGCGTCAAATACTCTATCTTTAGATGGCATTAAGGTGATCCAAGTGTATTTCGACTTTTCATCAATGAATGTCACAAAGTACTTATTATTATCTCTTGATAAACATGGGGAAGTCCATACATCCGAGTGGACCAAATCAAAACATTTTTCATATATGGTAGAGGACTTAGGAAATACACTTTTACAATGTATTCCTAAAATACAATACTCACAAACCGAGTTATTAAACGAAATATTAGGCAATATTATTTCCAAGGCACGCGAGTGAGGATGTCCCAATCTAGCGTGCCATATTGCATTAGAACTACTAGCTATGCATGAATTAAAACTTGATAAAGTAGGATTGCTTGAAGAATCTTCTAAGATGTATATGTCTCCTTTTGTGTTTCCTTCTCCAAGAACCCTTCCGGTTTTAATATCCTGAAAATGGAAACTATTAGGCCCAAAGATAGCATAAGCATCAAGATCAGTAGTAGCTCTCTTAACCGATACAAGATTCGAAGTGAAAGATGGCATGTAGAAAGCTTGAGATTCTTTGTCAAATAGTTTTAAACTTCCTATTCCTTTAACCGGTATCCTATCACCATTAGCAATCACTACATTTCCACTAGCAGTTTTATTGTTACTAATCAAATTTGGATTACTAATCATGTGATGAGAAGCTCCAGAATCAATAACAAGAGAGGTGCTAGTCTTATTAGGTTTAGTAGCAAAGTATCTGATACCGGACTCCTTTAGTGCGGCGATGGATCGAATGAGTGCTTCTAAGTCTGACTTGCGCACCACGTCATTTGAATATGCTACCATGGCCATCTCATCTCCTTGCTTCAAGCTTTCGGTTTGAGGTTGTTTTGTTGAGTTTGATGAGCTTGGCGTTTCTTGTGCTTGATGAGCTTGGAACTTTCTTGGCTTGAACTCCCTTGGATGCCAATCTTTGGGCTTGAGATGTGGATGAAGGATCCAGCAATCCTCCTTTGTATGACCATCCTTCTTGCAATGATCGCATGTTTTCCTATTCTTGCCTTTGTAGCCTTGATTTGGTTGGTAATTGCCCTTATTGGCCATTGGGAGTTCTTGTTTACCACTAAAGAGACCAAAGGACCCTTGTTCCTTTTGAATTTGTGCACAAACTTCATCAAGTCTAGGGAGCTTCTCCGATCTTAAGATATGCTTTATGAGGTCGTTAAACGCCGAATTGAGTGTGAGAAGCAAACCGAAGACCTTATCTTGTTCTCTTCTTTCTTCAATGATTGAAAAATCCTTTGTGCTTGGACGTAACATCTCTAATTCAGCCCAAAGAGATCTAAATTTCCCAAAGTGTTGAGTAAATTCTAGATCCTCTTGATTGAGATTGTTGATTGCCTTTTTTACTTCGAAGACCCGGGTCAAGTTGGAGATGTTCCCGTAGACATTCTTTAGTGTATCCCAAAGCTCCTTTGCAGTGTCACAATAGGAGTATGCCTCTAGGATTGATGCGTCTAGTGAGTTTTGAAGGAGACCCAAAACCGTTTGGTCTTCTTGAAACCATTTGATTTCCTCCTCGGTCTTGGTCTCATTTTCTTCATCTTGTGTGTCTTCTTTAGGGTTTTGTGTGATCTCAATGTGTCTCCACAAACCTCTTCCACACAAAGCAGCCTTAGTTGTTCTTGCCCACAGCAAGTAATTATTCCCTTTGAGGGTAACCGGAATGATCATGGTTTTTAGATTTTCCATGATTTTCTTGGTGTTTAATCACAAAGCTAGCAACTTTCTCAACTCAGCACCAATGGATTTGAGGAATTTTTCTCAGAGAGAAATGAGGCTAGCAACGTGAAAGGAAGAAAATGAAGTGAAAATCACAAAGCTAGCAACTTTCTCAACTCAGCATCAATGGATTTGAGGAATTTCTCTCAGAGAGAAATGAAGCTAGCAGCGTGAGAAAGGAGAAAATAAAGAAGAAAAACGTGGAGAATGAGTAGAAATGACAAGAACTGATGGAGAAATGATGGAGAAATGATGGAGAAATGATGGAGAAATGATGGAGAATGATGGAGAATGATGGAGAATAACCAAGAATAAAGCAGAATAGGAGATTATAAATGAGAGCTTTTGAGATAAACTAGAAGAAACACCATAGTAGAATATTAGAAAAGAATTTCTTATTGATCTTTGTGAAATACATAGCATATTTATAGGAGAATTACAAGGGAACCTAGGTTTAACTTTAATTTGAACCAGCCAATAGGAGTGTAGTCTTTGGGCGTCCTTGACCATGCCAGCTTGTTTCCAGCCCCTTCCTTGACCAAATGGATAAGAAGGAAGACCAAGGACAAGGTGCCAATGCACCTGGACACTCAAGTGGCTTGGTGCATGGTCCAAACGTTTCCAAGCTTCTAGAAGACTCTCGAAGGCTTCCTCAAATGTTCCGGAGGCTGGCTAAGGTTGTACGGTCTTGTACGGCCTTGTACGGATCCGTACGGACTTGTACAGACTTGTACGGATCCGTACGGACTTGTACGGACACCCAAATCCAACCATCTTCCCTAAGCTCCCTTGATGATAATCTTGATTAGTAGTACACACGAAACAGAAAAAAAACAGAGTGATTTGAGAGCTTTCCATCATTCTCCATCATTTCTCCATCATTTCTCCATCAGTTCTTGTCATTTCTACTCATTCTCCACGTTTTTCTTCTTTATTTTCTCCTTTCTCACGCTGCTAGCTTCATTTCTCTCTGAGAGAAATTCCTCAAATCCATTGGTGCTGAGTTGAGAAAGTTGCTAGCTTTGTGATTTTCACTTCATTTTTCTTCCTTTCACGTTGCTAGCCTCATTTCTCTCTGAGAGAAATTCCTCAAATCCATTGGTGCTGAGTTGAGAAAGTTGCTAGCTTTGTGATTAAACACCAAGAAAATCATGGAAAATCTAAAAACCATGATCATTCCGGTTACCCTCAAAGGGAATAATTACTTGCTGTGGGCAAGAACAACTAAGACTGCTTTGTGTGGAAGAGGTTTGTGGAGACACATTGAGATCACACAAAACCTTAAAGAAGACACACAAGATGAAGAAAATGAGACCAAGACCGAGGAGGAAATCAAATGGTTTCAAGAAGACCAAACAGTTTTGGGTCTCCTTCAAAACTCACTAGACCCATCAATCCTAGAGGCATACTCCTATTGTGACACCGCAAAGGAGCTTTGGGATACACTAAAGAATGTCTACGGGAACATCTCCAACTTGACCTGCGTCTTCGAAGTAAAAAGGGCAATCAACAATCTCAATCAAGAGGATCTAGAATTTACTCAACACTTTGGGAAATTTAGATCTCTTTGTGCTGAATTAGAGATGTTACGTCCAAGCACAAAGGATTTTTCAATCATTGAAGAAAAAAGAGAACAAGATAAGGTCTTCGGTTTGCTTCTCACACTCAATCCGATGTTTAGCGACCTCATAAAGCATATCTTAAGATCGGAAAAGCTCTCTAGACTTGATGAAGTTTGTGCACAAATTCAAAAGGAACAAGGGTCCTTTGGTCTCTTTAGTGGTAAACAAGAACTCCCAATGGCCAATAAGGGCAATTACCAACCAAATCAAGGCTACAAAGGCAAGAATAGGAAAACATGCGATCATTGCAAGAAGGATGGTCATACAAAGGAGGATTGCTGGATCCTTCATCCACATCTCAAGCCCAAAGATTGGCATCCAAGGGAGTTCAAGCCAAGAAAGTTCCAAGCTCATCAAGCACAAGAAACGCCAAGCTCATCAAACTCAACAAAACAACCTCAAACCGAAAGCTTGAAGCAAGGAGATGAGATGGCCATGGTAGCATATTCAAATGACGTGGTGCGCAAGTCAGACATAGAAGCACTCATTCGATCCATCGCCACACTAAAGGAGTCCGGTATCACATACTTTGCTACTAAACCTAATAAGACTAGTACTTCTCTTGTTATTGATTCTGGAGCTTCTCATCACATGATTAGTAATCCAAATTTGATTAGTAACATTAAAACTGCTAGTGGAAATGTAGTGATTGCTAATGGTGATAGGATACCGGTTAAAGGAATAGGAAGTTTAAAACTATTTGACAAAGAATCTCAAGCTTTCTACATGCCATCTTTCACTTTGAATCTTGTATCGGTTAAGAGAGCTACTACTGATCTTGATGCTTATGCTATCTTTGGGCCTAATAGTTTCCATTTTCAGGATATTAAGACCGGAAAGGTTCTTGGAGAAGGAAACACAAAAGGAGACTTATACATCTTAGAAGATTCTTCAAGCAATCTTACTTTATCAAGTTTTAATTCATGCTTAGCTAGTAGTTCTAATGCAATATGGCACGCTAGATTGGGACATCCTCACTCGCGTGCCTTGGAAATAATATTGCCTAATATTTCGTTTAATAACTCGGTGTGTGAGTCTTGCATTTTAGGAAAACATTGTAAAAGTGTATTTCCTAAGTCCTCTACCATATATGAAAAATGTTTTGATTTGGTCCACTCGGATGTATGGACTTCCCCATGTTTATCAAGAGATAATAATAAGTACTTTGTGACATTCATTGATGAAAAGTCGAAATACACTTGGATCACCTTAATGCCATCTAAAGATAGAGTATTTGACGCTTTCATTAATTTTCAGAACTACATTACTAATCAATTCAAAACAAATGTTAAGGTACTTCGAGTGGATAATGGAGGGGAATATACAAGCCACAAATTCAAAGAACACCTAGCTAAGCATGGAATAATCCACCAAACGAGCTGCCCATACACACCTCAACAAAATGGTGTAGCTGAAAGAAAGAATAGACATCTCATGGAAGTAGCTAGAGCTATGATGTTCCATTCCAACTTGCCAAGAAACTTCTAGGGAGATGCAGTCATGACGGCTTGCTATCTTATCAACCGAATTCCAACAAGAGTCCTAAAGGACGTCTCTTCTTTTGAAGTTTTAAATCACAATAAACCCTATATCAATCACTTACGAGTTCTTGGGTGTTTGTGTTTTGTATTTGTCCCAGGTACTCAGAGGGACAAACTAGAAGCCAAAAGCACAAGATGTGTATTCATAGGCTATTCTACCACTCAAAAGGGGTATAAATGCTGCGACCACATCCGGAAGTGTACCCTGGTTTCAAGAGACGTGAAGTTCATAGAAAACCAAGGGTACTTTGACAAGAAACAAAATTGGGATAGTGTTAAAGACCTAGCCTGTTCTCCTTCAGCTAGAACCGCCAGCTTAGAGTTCTTACTCAATCATTTGGGAAATCCGGCTCCAAGAGACTCTCATCAAGAACAACCAGATCATCAGCCACAAGAAGGACCAAATTCTGAAAATAACAGTGAAGAAGAAGCAAACAACTTGGACAATGGTAATCAAGACCAAGCTCATCATGAAGAAGAATCCACTGGAGGAATGGAGCCAATGGTTAGTCAAGACCATGAGAGTGAAGAAATTAGTGCTCCTCAGCTTAGAAGAAGTACAAGGCTGAAGTATGGACCAGGTCATTGTAAACAAACAAGGGTCTATTACAACAGCCAAGCCGTGGCTCATCCTCTCCAAGCGGTTTGTTCTCTTGCCCTCTTGCCATCAGAACACCAAGCATTCCTTGGGAAGATTGATCAACACCAAATTCTGAGCTCCTATGAAGAAGCAAAAGAACACAAAGAATGGTTAGCTGCTGTGGATGCTGAGATAGGGGCAATGGATAAGAATCATACTTGGGATGAAATGGAGCTTCCAAAGGGAAAGAAGGCAGTAAGTTCCAAGTGGGTATTTACAATCAAATATCAATCTAATGGGGAGATTGAGTGGTACAAAGCCAGATTGGTAGCCAGAGGTTTCACCCAGACATATGGAGCTGATTATACCGATACTTTTGCGCCAGTGGCAAAGCTTCACACAGTTAGGGTCATCTTGTCCTTAGCCACAAATCTATCATAGGATCTATGGCAAATGGACGTGAAGAACGCCTTTCTTCAAGGATAATTGGAAGAAGAAGTGTACATGACTCCACCACCCGGATTAGAACACTCAATCAGCCCCGGAAAAGTCCTAAGGTTAAGAAAGGCAATTTATGGTCTAAAGCAATCACCAAGGGCCTGGTATCATAAACTGAGCTTCACTCTTGTTGCTCGAGGATTTAGCCGGTCAGAAGCCGACCATACCTTGTTCATATTAATCAAGCATATCATCAAGGGAGCTTAGGGAAGATGGTTGGATTTGGGTGTCCGTACAAGTCCGTACGGATCCGTACAAGTCCGTACAAGTCCGTACGGATCCGTACAAGTCCGTACAAGTCCGTACGGATCCGTACAAGGCTGTACAAGACCGTACGACCTAAGGGAGCTTCCAAAACGTTTAAGGAAGTCTTGGAGAGTCTTGGAGAGTCTTCTAGAGTCTTCTAGAAGCTGGGCAATGTTCAGATCATGCACCAAGTCACTAGAGCGTCCATGTGCATTGGGGCTTGTCCTTGGTCTTCCTTCTTATCCATTTGGTCAAGGAAGGGCTGGAACCAGGCTGGAACAGGCTGGCATGGTCAAGGGCGCTCCCAAGACTACTCTCCTATTGGCTGGTTCAAATTAAAGTTAAACGTAGGTTCCCTTGTAATTCTCCTATAAATATGCTATGTAATTCACAAAGATCAATAAGAAATTCTTCTCTAATGTTCTACTATGGTTTTCCTTCTAGTTTATCTCAAAATCTCTCATTTATAATCTCTAAAATCTTACATGGTATCAGAGCATTGATCTTGCTCCTATCTATTCCGCTTTATTCTTAGTTATTCTCCATTATTCTCCATCATTTCTCCATCATTCTCCATCATTTCTCCATCATTTCTCCATCAGTTCTCCATTAGTTCTTGTCATTTCTAGTCATTCTCCAAGATTTTATTCTTTATTTTCTCTTTTCTCACGCTGCTAGCTTCATTTCTCTCTGAGAGAAATTCCTCAAATCCATTGGTGCTGAGTTGAGAAAGTTGCTAGCTTTGTGATTTTCCCTTCTTTTTCTTCCTTTCACGTTGCTAGCTTCATTTCTCTCTGAGAGAAATTCCTCAAATTCATTGGTGCTGAGTTGAGAAAGTTGCTAGCTTTGTGATTAGACACCAAGAAGATCATGGAAAATCTAAAAACCATGATCATTCCGGTTACCCTCAAAGGGAATAATTACTTGCTGTGGGCAAGAACAACTAAGACTGCTTTGTGTGGAAGAGGTTTGTGGAGACACATTGAGATCACACAAAACCCAAAAGAAGACACACAAGATGAAGAAAATGAGACCAAGAACGAAGAGGAAATCAAATGGTTTCAAGAGGACCAAACAGTGTTGGGTCTCCTTCAAAACTCACTAGACACATCAATCCTAGAGGCATACTCCTATTGTGACACCGCAAAGGAGCTTTGGGATACATTAAAGAATGTTTACGGGAACGTCTCCAACTTGACCCGTGTCTTTGAAGTGAAAAGGGCAATCAACAATCTCAACCAAGAGGATCTAGAATTTACTCAACACTTTGGGAAATTTAGATCTCTTTGGGCTGAATTAGAGATGTTACGTCCAAGCACTAAGGATTTTTCAATCATTGAAGAAAGGAGAGAACAAGATAAGGTCTTTGGTTTACTTCTCACACTCAATCCGGCATTTAATGACCTCATAAAACACGTCTTGATATCGGAGAAGCTTCCTATCCTCGATGAAGTTTGTGCACAAATTCAAAAGGAACAAGGGCCCTTTGGTCTCTTTAGTAGAAAACAAGAACTCCCAACGGCTAATCAAGGCAATTACCAACCAAGTCATGGCTACAAAGGCAAGAATAGGAAAACATGCGATCATTGCAAGAAAGATGGTCATACAAGGGAGGATTACTGGATCCTTCATCCACATCTCAAGCCCAAAGATTGGCAACCAAGGGAGTTCAAACCAAGGAAGTTTCAAGCTCATCAAGCACAAGAAGCGCCAAGCTCCTCAACCGCAACCAAATAACCTCAAACCGAAAACTCAAAGAAAGGAGATTAGATGGCCATGGTAGCATACTCGAATGACGTGGTTCGCAAGTCAAACCTAGAGGCACTCATTCGATCCATTGCTGCACTAAAGGAGTCCGGTATCACCTACTTTGCTACTAAACCTACTAAAACTAGCACTTCTCTTGTTATTGATTACGGAGCTTCTCATCACATGATTAGTAATCCAAATTTGATTAGTAACATTAAAACTGTTAGTGGAAATGTAGTGATTGCTAATGGTGATAAAATACCGGTTAAAGGGATAGGAAGTTTAAGACTATTTGACAAAGAATCTCAAGCTTTCTACATGCCATCTTTCACTTCGAATCTTGTATCGATTAAGAGAGCTACTACTGATCTTGATGCTTATGCTATCTTTGGGTCTAATAGTTTCCATTTTCAGGATATTAAGACCAGAAAGGTTCTTGGAGAAGGAAACACAAAAGGAGACTTATACATCTTAGAAGATTCTTCAAGCAATCCTACTTTATCAAGTTTTAATTCATGCTTAGCTAGTAGTTCTAATGCAATATGGCACGCTAGATTGGGACATCTTCACTCGCGTGCCTTGGAAATAATATTGCCTAATATTTCGTTTAATAACTCGGTTTGTGAGTCTTGTATTTTAGGAAAACATTGTAAAAGTGTATTTCCTAAGTCCTCTACCATATATGAAAAATGTTTTGATTTGGTCCACTCGGATGTATGGACTTCCCCATGTTTATCAAGAGATAATAATAAGTACTTTGTGACATTCATTTATGAAAAGTCGAAATACACTTGGATCACCTTAATGCCATCTAAAGATAGAGTATTTGACGCTTTCATTAATTTTCAGAACTACATTACTAATCAATTCAAAACAAATGTTAAGGTACTTCGAACGGATAATGGAGGGGAATATACAAGCCACAAATTCAAAGAACACTTAGCTAAGCATGGAATAATCCACCAAACAAGCTGCCCATACACACCTCAACAAAATGGTGTAGCTGAAAGAAAGAATAGGCATCTCATGGAAGTAGCTAGAGCCATGATGTTCCATTCCAACCTGCCAAGAAACTTATGGGGAGATGCAGTCATGACGGCCTGCTATCTTATCAACCGAATTCCAACAAGAGTCCTAAAGGATGTCTCTCCCTTTGAAGTTTTAAATCACAATAAACCCTTTATCAATCACTTACGGGTTCTTGGATGTTTGTGTTTTGTATTTGTCCCAGGTAGATAATGGTAATCAAGACCAAGCTCATCATGAAGAAGAAGTCACTGGAGGAATGGAGCCAATGGTTAGTCAAGACCATGAGAGTGAAGAAATTAGTGCTCCTCAGCTTAGAAGAAGCACAAGGCTGAAGTATGGACCAGATCATTGGAAACAAACAAGGGTCTATTACAATAGCCAAGCCGTGGCTCATCCTCTCCAAGCGGTCTGTTCTCTTGCCCTCTATCCATCAAAACACCAAGCATTCCTTGGGAAGATTGATCAACACCAAATTCCGAGCTCCTATGAAGAAGCAAAAGAACGCAAAGAATGGTTAGCTGCTGTGGATGCTGAGATAGGAGCAATGGATAAGAATCATACTTGGGATGAAACGGAGCTTCCAAAGGGAAAGAAGGCAGTAAGTTCCAAGTGGGTATTTACAATCAAATATCAATCTAATGGGGAGATTGAGCGGTACAAAGCCAGATTGGTAGCCAGAGGTTTCACCCAGACATATGGAGCTGATTATACCGATACTTTTGCGCCGGTGGCAAAGCTTCACACAGTTAGGGTTATCTTGTCCTTAGCTACAAATCTATCATGGGATCTATGGCAAATGGACGTGAAGAACGCCTTTCTTCAAGGAGAATTGGAAGAAGAAGTGTACATGACTCCACCACCCGGATTAGAGCACACAATCAGCCCCGGAAAAGTCTTAAAGTTAAGAAAGGCAATTTATGGACTAAAGCAATCACCGAGGGCCTGGTATCATAAACTGAGCTTCACTCTTGTTGCTCGAGGATTTAGCCGGTCAGAAGCCGACCATACCTTGGTCACTCACCAGAGCTCCCGTGGGCTTATTGTGGTATTGGTTTATGTGGATTACTTGATCATCTCAGGTAGTGATCAAGTTGGGGTTCAAGAAACCAAATCCTTCCTTAAGTCTGTTTTTGATATCAAGGACTTGGGAGAACTCAAGTATTTCCTAGGGATAGAGATATGCCGATCCACGGAAGGCCTATTTCTATCACAAAGGAATTATTCTCTTGATTTATTGCAGGAGACAGGAAAGCTGTTGAATAATGAGAGAATACATTAGCTTAAGACCCAATGAAGAGAAGAGGCCTTATTCAACATATGCAAGTCCATTAAGAAGTCTTCTAGAAGGGTGAAGACTTTGGGTGCACAAGTGGGTGTCTCGGGAAGTGTGGAAAGGAAGGAGATGTGTTTGAATTTCAAATAAGAGATTGGAGGGAAATTTGAATGTTGTGAAACCCTTCTACACCTTCTATTTTCGTGTCTCCCCTCTATATATACATGTTGTACACCCTTTGTAACACTTAATCAATTCTAATGGAAACTTCTCTTTATCTCTCATTCTATTGTTTTTCTTTCAAGCACTCTCAAACTCCCTAATCTTCTATTCCGCAAATTCAACATGGTATCAGAGCAAGGTTCTTAACTAAATCAAGCTCTTGTTATCCTATTTTCAAATTCTCTTCTTTTTAAAATTCTGGGAATACTCTTTGTCAATCCTTTTTCACTCTGAGACTTAGTCCTCAAAGTCATTGACTCTTGAGTTGTGAAAAGGCTGAAAAAGTGTATTTCTTTAAGCTTCTCTAAAATTTTCTTTTTCATTCTAAAATTCTGGGAATACTCTTTGTCAATCCTTTTTTCACTCTGAGATTTAGTCCTCAAAGTCATTGACTCTTGAGTTGTGAAAAGGCTGAAAAGTGTATTTCTTGAAGCTTTTCTAATATTTTCTTGAGAAAATCTCTTAATCCTCTGGTTAATAGAATTATCCGGTGAATAAATCTTGAAACACCATGGAAAATTCTAAACCAATTGTTATTCCAGTCATCTTGAAGGGTGTCAACTATTTGCTGTGGTCAAGAATGATAAGAACAGCTCTATGTGGTCGTGGGCTTTGGAGCAATGTCTTGAAAGGACAAGATCCAAAAGATGGAGAAGAAGCCATCGGTAATTATGAAGATAAGTGGTTCCAAGAGGACCAAATGGTGCTCGGAATCATCCAGAACTCTCTTGAAGCATCCATCCTTGAAGCCTACTCCTACTGTGAAAATGCAAAGGAATTGTGGGATACTCTTCAAACCGTGTATGGGAATACTTCAAACTTGAGCAGAATCTATGAAGTCAAGAAGGCTATCAATGATCTAAGCCAAGAAGATTTGGAGTTTACAAAGCACTTTGGCAAATTCAGATCATTGTGGGCTGAACTAGAAATGTTAAGGCCAAGCACGATTGATCCTTTGGTGTTAAATGAGAGGCGCGAACAAGACAAGGTCTTTGGTCTGCTATTGACCTTAAATCCAACTTACAAGGATCTCATTAAGCACCTCCTTAGGGCAGACAATCTCCCCAGCCTAGATGAAGTGTGCTCCAAGATACAAAAGGAGCAAGGATCTCATGGTCTATTTGGGGGAAAGGGCGAGCTGGCTATGGCTAACAAAGTAGAGCTGGGTGATGCCAACAAAGGATTTTACAAACCGTTGGGATCAAACCAAAACAAGAAAGTGGGATCAAATGCAATCTGTGAGCATTGCAAGAAAGAGGGGCACACAAAGAAAAAATGCTGGAAGCTCCATCCTCATCTAAAACCAAGCTGGTGGAAGGAACCAAGAGCTAATGTCTCCCAAGAAGTGGCTGGGAATCAGGCTGGGACATCCAAGAGGGCTGAAGAAGGAGACATGAGAGTTTTGGTGCCATATCAACAAGAATCTGAATTTGTGAGGAAATCAGATTTGGAAGCTCTCATCAAAGCCTTGAAAGAGGCTGGTAGGTCTGGTATGGTTTCTGGAAACTCTCTTCATGCTCAAAACATTTCAAAGCCTTTGATTGTAGATTCTGGTGCATCACATCATATGATAAGTGATGCACATCTAATGAATAACATAAAACCGGCTCTAGGTAATATTAATCAAGCATATCATCAAGGGAGCTTAGGGAAGATGGTTGGATTTGGGTGTCCGTACAAGTCCGTACGGATCCGTACAAGTCAGTACAAGTCCTTACGGATCCGTACAAGGCCGTACAAGACCGTACAAGACCGTACGACCTAAGGGAGCCTCCAGAACGTTTAAGGAAGTCTTGGAGAGTCTTGGAGAGTCTTCTAGAGTCTTCTAGAAGCTGGGCAATGTTCGGATCATGCACCAAGTCACTAGAGCGTCTAGGTGCATTGGGGCTTGTCCTTGGTCTTCCTTCTTATCCATTTGGTCAAGGAAGGGGCTGGAACCAGGCTGGAACAGGCTGGCATGGTCAAGGGCGCTCCCAAGACTACTCTCCTATTGGCTGGTTCAAATTAAAGTTAAACCTAGGTTCCCTTGTAATTCTCCTATAAATATGCTATGTAATTCACAAAGATCAATAAGAAATTCTTCTCTAATGTTCTACTATGGTTTTCCTTCTAATTTATCTCAAAATCTCTCATTTATAATCTCTAAAATCTAAAATGGTATCAGAGCATTGATCTTGCTCCTATCTATTCCGCTTTATTCTTAATTATTCTCCATTATTCTCCATCATTTCTCCATCATTCTCCATCATTTCTCCATCATTTCTCCATCAGTTCTCCACCAGTTCTTGTCATTTCTAGTCATTCTCCAAGCTTTTATTCTTTATTTTCTCCTTTCTCACGCTGCTAGCTTCATTTCTCTCTGAGAGAAATTCCTCAAATCTATTGGTGCTGAGTTGAGAAAGTTGCTAGCTTTGTGATTTTCTCTTCTTTTTCTTCTTTTCACGTTGCTAGCTTCATTTCTCTCTGAGAGAAATTCCTGAAATCCATTGGTGCTGAGTTGAGAAAGTTGCTAGCTTTGTGATTAAACACCAAGAAGATCATGGAAAATCTAAAAACCATGATCATTCCGGTTACACTCAAAGGGATCAATTACTTGCTGTGGGCTAGAACAACAAAGACTGCTTTGTGTGGAAGAGGTTTGTGGAGACACACTGAGATCACACAAAACCCAAAAGAAGACACACAAGATGAAGAAAATGAGACCAAGACCGAGGAGGAAATCAAATGGTTTCAAGAGGACCAAACGGTGTTGGGTCTCCTTCAAAACTCACTAGACACATCAATCCTAGAGGCATACTCCTATTGTGACACGGCAAAGGAGCTTTGGGATACATTAAAGAATGTTTACGGGAACGTCTCCAACTTGACCCGGGTCTTTGAAGTGAAAAGGGCAATCAACAATCTCAACCAAGAGGATCTAGAATTTACTCAACACTTTGGGAAATTTAGATCTCTTTGGGCTGAATTAGAGATGTTACGTCCAAGCACTAAGGATTTTTCAATCATTGAAGAAAGGAGAGAACAAGATAAGGTCTTTGGTTTACTTCTCACACTCAATCCGGCATTTAATGACCTCATAAAACACATCTTGAGATCGGAGAAGCTCCCTAGCCTCGATGTAGTTTGTGCACAAATTCAAAAGGAACAAGGGTCCTTTGGTCTCTTTAGTAGAAAACAAGAACTCCCAATGGCTAATAAAGGCAATTACCAACCAAGTCATGGCTACAAAGGCAAGAATAGGAAAACATGCGATCATTGCAAGAAAGATGGTCATACAAGGGAGGATTGCTGGATCCTTCATCCACATCTCAAGCCCAAAGATTGGCAACCAAGGGAGTTCAAACCAAGGAAGTTTCAAGCTCATCAAGCACAAGAAGCGCCAAGCTCCTCAACCGCAACCAAACAACCTCAAACCGAAAACTCAAAGCAAGGAGATGAGATGGCCATGGTAGCATACTCGAATGACGTGGTGCGCAAGTCAGACCTAGAGGCACTCATTCGATCCATTGCTGCACTAAAGGAGTCCGGTATCACCTACTTTGCTACTAAACCTACTAAAACTAGCACTTCTCTTGTTATTGATTCCGGAGCTTCTCATCACATGATTAGTAATCCAAATTTGATTAGTAACATTAAAACTGCTAGAGGAAATGTAGTGATTGCTAATGGTGATAAAATACCGGTTAAAGGGATAGGAAGTTTAAGACTATTTGACAAAGAATCTCAAGCTTTCTACATGCCATCTTTCACTTCGAATCTTGTATCGGTTAAGAGAGCTACTACTGATCTTGATGCTTATGCTATCTTTGGGCCTAATAGTTTCCATTTTCAGGATATTAAGACCGGAAGGGTTCTTGGAGAAGGAAACACAAAAGGAGACTTATACATCTTAGAAGATTCTTCAAGCAATCCTACTTTATCAAGTTTTAATTCATGCTTAGCTAGTAGTTCTAATGCAATATGGCACGCTAGATTGGGACATCCTCACTCGCGTGCCTTGGAAATAATATTGCCTAATATTTCGTTTAATAACTCGGTTTGTGAGTCTTGTATTTTAGGAAAACATTGTAAAAGTGTATTTCCTAAGTCCTCTACCATATATGAAAAATGTTTTGATTTGGTCCACTCGGATGTATGGACTTCCCCATGTTTATCAAGAGATAATAATAAGTACTTTGTGACATTTATTGATGAAAAGTCGAAATACACTTGGATCACCTTAATGCCATCTAAAGATAGAGTATTTGACGCTTTCATTAATTTTCAGAACTACATTACTAATCAATTCAAAACAAATGTTAAGGTACTTCGAACGGATAATGGAGGGGAATATACAAGCTACAAATTCAAAGAACACTTAGCTAAGCATGGAATAATCCACCAAACAAGCTGCCCATACACACCTCAACAAAATGGTGTAGCTAAAAGAAAGAATAGGCATCTCATCGAAGTAGCTAGAGCCATGATGTTCCATTCCAACCTGCCAAGAAACTTCTGGGGAGATGCAGTCATGACGGCCTGCTATCTTATCAACCAAATTCCAACAAGAGTCCTAAAGGACGTCTCTCCCTTTGAAGTTTTAAATCACAATAAACCCTTTATCAATCACTTACGGGTTCTTGGATGTTTGTGTTTTGTATTTGTCCCAGGTACTCAGAGGGACAAACTAGAAGCCAAAAGCACAAGATGTGTATTCATAGGTTATTCTACTACTCAAAAGGGGTATAAGTGTTATGACCCCATCCGGAAGTGTACCCTGGTTTCAAGAGACGTGAAGTTCATAGAAAACCAAGGATACTTTGACAAGAAGCAAAATTGGGATAATGTTAAAGACCTAGCCCGCTCTCCTTCAGATAGAGCCGGCAGCTTAGAGTTCATACTCAATCATCTGGGAAATCCTGCTCCAAGGGACTCTCATCAAGAGCAACCAGAGCAGGAACCGCAAGGAGGACCAAATTCCGAAAATAACAATGAAGAGGAAGCAAACAACTTAGATAATGGTAATCAAGAACAAGCTCATCATGAAGAAGAAGTCACTGGAGGAATGGAGCCAATGGTTAGTCAAGACCATGAGAGTGAAGAAATTAGTGCTCCTCAGCTTAGAAGAAGCACAAGGCTGAAGTATGGACCAGATCATTGGAAACAAACAAGGGTCTATTACAACAGCCAAGTCGTGGCTCATCCTCTCCAAGCGGTCTGTTCTCTTGCCCTCTTGCCATCAGAACACCAAGCATTCCTTGGGAAGATTGATCAACACCAAATTCCGAGCTCCTATGAAGAAGCAAAAGACCACAAAGAATGGTTAGCTGCGGTGGATGCTGAGATAAGAGCAATGGATAAGAATCATACTTGGGATGAAACGGAGCTTCCAAAGGGAAAGAAGGCAGTAAGTTCCAAGTGGGTATTTACAATAAAATATCAATCTAATGGGGAGATTGAGCGGTACAAAGCCAGATTGGTAGCCAGAGGTTTCACCCAAACATATGGAACTGATTATACCGATACCTTTGCGCCCGTGGCAAAGCTTCACACAGTTAGGGTTATCTTGTCCTTAGCCACAAATCTATCATGGGATCTATGGCAAATGGACGTGAAGAACGCCTTTCTTCAAGGAGAATTGGAAGAAGAAGTGTACATGACTTCACCACCCAGATTAGAGCACACAATCAGCCCCAGAAAAGTCTTAAGGTTAAGAAAGGCAATTTATGGATTAAAGCAATCACCGAGGGCCTGGTATCATAAACTGAGCTTCACTCTTGTTGCTCGAGGATTTAGCCGGTCAGAAACTGACCATACCTTGTTCACTCACCAGAACTCCCGTGGGCTTATTATGGTATTGGTTTATGTGGATGACTTGATCATCTCAGGTAGTGATCAAGTTGGGGTTCAAGAAACCAAATCCTTCCTTAAGTATGTTTTTGATATCAAGGACTTGGGAGAACTCAAGTATTTCCTAGGGATAGAGATATTCCGATCCACGGAAGGCCTATTTCTATCACAAAGGAAATATTCTCTTGATTTATTGCAGGAGACAGGAAAGCTAGGATCCAAACCAGCTAAGACTCCACTTGAAGATGGGTACAAGGTCAAGAGAAAGGGGGAGAAAGAAGATGATCCGCTTGACTAGCCATTTGAAGACCCAGCACAATGTCGGCGCCTAGTTGGTAAGCTCATCTATTTGACTATTACACGGCCTGACTTATGTTTTGCTGTGAATCAGGTTAGCCAACATATGAAGGAACCAACCGTGCATCATTGGAACATGGTGGAAAGAATATTGAGATACATCAAAGGTTCACCGGGCCAAGGAATCTGGATGGGGAAGAATGGCAACACTGAGATAGTTGGATATTGCGATGCAGACTATGCTGGAGACACTATGGATAGAAAGTCCACAACTGGCTACTGTACTTTCATTGGAGGCAATCTAGTGACCTGGAAGTCTAAGAAGCAGAAGGTTGTGTCATGCTCGAGTGCAGAGTCAGAATATAGAGCAATGAGGAAGCTGACAAATGAATTAGTTTGGTTGAAAGCACTTCTCAAAGATCTCGGCATAGAAACTTCAAGTCCTATCACGATGCATTGTGACAATCAGGCAGCCATTCATATAGCAACGGATCCAGTATTTCACGAGAGGACCAAACACATTGAGATCGACTGCCACAAGGTTAGAGAGAAGATCATAGAAGGAGTGATACTTCCATGCTACACCAAGAGTGAAGACCAGCTGGCTGACATCTTCACCAAGGCTGCTAGCCTCAAAGTTTGCAACCACATCCATTGCAAACTTGGGTTAGTAGACCTTACTCATCCTTGATAATACTTGCCTGTTCCGGGAAGACCACACTCTTTTTCCCTTCCCAAGGTTTTGTCCCACTGGGTTTTCCTTGGTAAGGTTTTTAATGAGGTGGTAGTCCCGGTTCCCAAACTTAGCCTTCATTCCGACACTCCGGCTAAGTTTGAGGGGGAGTATTAATCAAGCATATCATCAAGGGAGCTTAGGGAAGATGGTTGGATTTGGGTGTCCGTAAAAGTCCGTACGGATCCGTACAAGTCCGTACAAGTCCGTACGGATCCGTACAAGGCCGGCCGTACAAGACCGTACAAGACCGTACGACCTAAGGGAGCCTCCGGAACGTTTAAGGAAGTCTTGGAGAGTCTTGGAGAGTCTTCTAGAGTCTTCTAGAAGCTGGGCAATGTTCAGATCATGCACCAAGTCACTAGAGCGTCCAGGTGCATTGGGGCTTGTCCTTGGTCTTCCTTCTTATCCATTTGGTCAAGGAAGGGCTGGAACCAGGCTGGAACAGGCTGGCATGGTCAAGGGCGCTCCCAAGACTACTCTCCTATTGGCTGGTTCAAATTAAAGTTAAACCTAGGTTCCCTTGTAATTCTCCTATAAATATGCTATGTAATTCAAAAAGATCAATAAGAAATTCTTCTCTAATGTTCTACTATGGTTTTCCTTCTAATTTATCTCAAAATCTCTCATTTATAATCTCTAAAATCTAACAGGTAATGTCATTATAGCAAATGGAGATAGTATTCCTATTGATGGAGTAGGAAATCTTAGGTTATTTGGAAAAGATTCAAAAGCTTTCTACATGCCTAAGTTTACTTCAAATTTGTTATCCGTAAAGAAAGTTACGTCTGATTTGAATTGTTATGCTATATTTGGTCCTAATCATGTACACTTTCAGGATATTGAGACCATGAAACTACTCGGAAAAAGAGTAGCAAAGGAGGAGCTGTATGTTCTTGAAAATAACAAGCCGGACTCCAATTTATTTTGTAGTTTTAGTTTGAATGTTTCTAATGTTAGTAGTTCAATTTGGCATGCAAGGCTAGGTCATCCGCACTCTAGAGCATTAGAACTATTGTTGCCTAGGATTTCTTTCAAAAATGATGAATGTGAAGCTTGTATACTTGGCAAACATTGTAAATCTGTGTTTTCCAAGTCTCCAACTATCTATGAAAAGTGTTTTGATTTAGTTCATTCTGATGTTTGGACATCACCATGTGAATCTAGAGAACATCATAAATACTTTGTCACCTTCATAGATGAAAAATTAAAATATACATGGCTAACACTTCTTCCATCCAAAGATAGAGTTCTAGAAGCGTTTAGAAATTTTCAAGCATATGTGACTAACCATTATAATGCCAAGATTAAAATTTTTAGATCAGATAATGGTGGAGAGTACACAAGCCATGCCTTCAAACAACACTTAGCACACCATGGGATAGTCCATCAAACCAGCTGCCCATACACTCCTCAGCAAAATGGAGTTGCTGAAAGAAAGAATAGGCACTTAATGGAAGTGGCCCGGTCTATGATGTTCCACACAAGTGTTCCCAAGAGATTTTGGGGAGATGTTGTGGTTTCAGCATGCTATTTGATCAACCGAATGCCAACAAAAATTTTGGATGATCACTCTCCATTTGAGGTATTAAACAACTCTAACCTGCCATTAACCACTTACGTGTGTTTGGGTGTGTTTGTTTTGTATTAATCCTAGGAGAACAAAGAAACAAGTTGGAAGCTAAAAGTGTGAAGAGCATGTTCATTGGATACTCCACAACACAAAAAGGTTACAAATTCTTTGTTCCGGAAACAAGGAAGATTCTAGTCTCAAGGGACGTGAAGTTTGTTGAAACGAAAGGGTTCTATGATGAGAAGAACTGGAAAGAATTGGAGAATCTATCATCCTCATCATCAGACCGAGCTAGCAATTTGAGAAAAATCTTGGAGAACCTTGGATTACATCAGCCAGAAGCTAGTACAAGCACATCTCAATCAAATGAAGAAACTATACCCTTTGATCCTGAGGGAGGCAATAAACAAGAGGATCCAGTAGTGGCTCAACAAGACTCAACAATTCATGATCAAAATGAATCAGAAGTTCGCAATGAAGCGGTTCATGATCAAAGTGAAGGGAGTCCGGAAAGTCAAGAAGAAGCTCAAACCTCAGATTCTGACTTTGAAGGGCCAGAACCTCAAGTTCAAGATCAAGAAGAGGGTTTAAGGAGAAGTACAAGACAAAGGTTTGGACCAGAACATTGGAAGCAAACCCGAGTGTACTACAACAACAAGGCAGTTGCTCATCCCATTCAAGCTGTTTGCACTCTAGCTCATTTCCCATTGGAACATCAAGCCTACATGGGCAAGTTGGATGAAGCTGAGATTCCAACAACCTATGAAGAAGCCAAGGAGCTTAAAGTATGGAGAGATGCTATTGGTGAAGAAAAGAAAGCTATGGAAATCAACCACACTTGGGATGAAGCTGAACTGCCAAAAGGGAAGAAGGCCGTAAGCTCTAGATGGATCTTCACTATCAAGTATAGAAGTGATGGAGAAATAGAGCGTTACAAGGCTAGGCTGGTGGCTAGAGGATTTACTCAAACCTATGGAGAGGACTACCTTGACACATTTGCGCCTGTGGCAAAACTTCATACGGTAAGAGTTATTTTATCCTTAGCTACTAACTTGGAATGGGATCTTTGGCAGATGGACGTCAAGAATGCATTCTTGCAAGGGGAACTAGAGGATGAAGTCTACATGACTCCACCACCAGGCTTGGAGGACTCAATTGCACCAGGAAAGGTGTTGAGACTCAAGAAAGCAATCTATGGACTGAAGCAATCTCCTCGAGCATGGTACCACAAGTTGAGTACAACACTTAAGAGTAAAGGCTTCAAGAAGTCCGAGGCAGATCATACACTTTTCACCTTGCAAAGCCAAGAAGGTATTGTAGTCATTCTCATTTATGTGGATGATATTATCATCTCTGGGAATGACAAGGTAGGTATTAAAGATACAAAAGCATATTTAAAATCTGTGTTTGATATTAAAGATCTTGGAGAGTTGAAATATTTTCTAGGGATTGAAGTCTATAGGTCCAATGAAGGACTCTTCTTATCCCAAAGGAAGTACACTCTTGATCTATTGGCTGGGGCAGGAAAGCTAGGAGACAAACCAGCAAAGACTCCCTTAGAAGAAGGATACAAAGTCATATGAGAGGGGGAGCTTGAAGATAAACCTTTTGAAGATGTCAAGCAATATCGGAGAATGGTTGGTAAGTTGATTTATCTTACCATAACTCGTCCTGATTTGTGTTTTGCTGTGAACCAGGTGAGTTAACATATGCAAGCTCCAAAAGTGCACCATTGGAACATGGTGGATCGGATTCTCAAATATCTCAAAGGAGCTCCAGGTCAAGGCATTTGGATGGGTTGTAACAAAAGCACAGAAATTGTGGGTTATTGTGATGCTGACTGGGCTGGAGACAAAACGGATAGAAGATCCACCACTGGGTATTGCACATTCATTGGAGGTAACCTGGTCACTTGGAAGAGCAAGAAACAAAAGGTTGTGTCATGTTCAAGTGCTGAAGCTGAGTATAGAGCAATGAGGAAGCTCACAAATGAGCTAACATGGCTGAAAGCTCTTCTCAAGGATTTGGGCATTGAATCATCAGATCCAATCACAATGCATTGTGACAACCAAGCTGCTATTCACATTGCGTCCAACTCAGTGTTCCATGAGAGGACAAAACATATTGAAGTGGATTGTCACAAGGTACGAGAGATGGTGGAGAAAAGGGTCATTCTTCCATGTTTTACAAGGAGTTCAGAACAATTGGCAGACATTTTTACCAAGGCAGCGAGTTTAAAAGTGTGTGAGTTCATCCATTCAAAGCTTGGACTCATAGATATGTCTCGGCCATGATTTCCTTAGCCATGGAGTCCACACTCTTTTTCCCTTAGTATGGTTTTATCCCATTAGGTTTTCCATACTAAGGTTTTTAATGAGGTGGGTCATCATGGTTCCAAGCTTAACCTTTGGTTTCTCTACGGTTAAGCTTGAGGGGGAGTGTTGAATAATGAGAAAATACATTAGCTTAAGACCCAATGAAGAGAAGAGGCCTTATTCAACATATGCAAGTCCATTAAGAAGTCTTCTAGAAGGGTGAAGACTTTGGGTGCACAAGTGGGTGTCTCGGGAAGTATGGAAAAGAAGGAGATGTGTTTGAATTTCAAATAAGAGATTGGAGGGAAATTTGAATGTTGTGAAACCCTTCTACACCTTCTATTTTCGTGGCTCCCCTCTATATATACATGTTGTACACCCTTTGTAACACTTAATCAATTCTAATGGAAACTTCTCTTTATCTCTCATTCTATTGTTTCTCTTTCAAGCACTCTCAAACTCCCTAATCTTCTATTCCGCAAATTCAACAAAAGCTAGGATCCAAACCAGCTAAGACTCCACTTGAAGATGGCTACAAGGTCAAGAGAAAGGGGGAGAAAGAAGATGATCCGCTTGACAAGCCATTTGAAGACCCAGCACAATCTTGGCGCCTAGTTGGTAAGCTCATCTACTTGACTATTACACGGCCTGACTTATGTTTTGCTGTGAATCAGGTTAGCCAACATATGAAGGAACCAACCGTGCATCATTGGAACATGGTGGAAACAATTTTGAGATACATCAAAGGATCACCAGGCCAAGGAATCTGGATGGGGAAGAATGGCAACACTGAGATAGTTGGATATTGCGATGCAGACTATGCTGGAGACACTATGGATAGAAAGTCCACAACTGGCTACTGTACTTTCATTGGAGGCAATCTAGTGACCTGGAAGTCTAAGAAGCAGAAGGTTGTGTCATGCTCGAGTGCAGAGTCAGAATATAGAGCAATGAGGAAGCTGACAAATGAATTAGTTTGGTTGAAAGCACTTCTCAAAGATCTCGGCATAGTAACTTCAAGTCCTATCACGATGCATTGTGACAATCAGGCAGCCATTCATATAGCTACGAATCCAGTATTTCACGAGAGGACCAAGCACATTGAGATCGACTGCCACAAGGTTAGAGAGAAGATCATAGAAGGAGTGATACTTCCATGCTACACCAAGAGTGAAGACCAGCTGGCTGACATCTTCACCAAGGCTGCTAGCCTCAAAGTTTGCAACAACATCCATAGCAAACTAGGGTTAGTAGACCTTACTCATCCTTGATAATACTTGCCTGTTCCGGGAAGACCACACTCTTTTTCCCTTACCAAGGTTTTGTCCCACTGGGTTTTCCTTGATAAGGTTTTTAATGAGGTGGTAGTCCCGGTTCCCAAACTTACCCTTCATTCCGACACTTCGGCTAAGTTTGAGGGGGAGTATTAATCAAGCATATCATCAAGGGAGCTTAGGGAAGATGGTTGGATTTGGGTGTCCGTACAAGTCCGTACTGATCCGTACAAGTCCGTACAAGTCCGTACGGATCCGTACAAGGCTGTACAAGACCGTACGACATAAGGGAGCTTCCGAAACGTTTAATGAAGTCTTGGAGAGTCTTGGAGAGTCTTCTAGAAGCTGGGCAATGTTCATTTCATGCACCAAGTCACTAGAGCGTTCAGGTGCATTGGGGCTTGTCCTTGGTCTTCCTTCTTATCCATTTGGTCAAGGAAGGGCTGGAACCAGGCTGGAACAGGCTGGCATGGTCAAGGGCGGTCCCAAGACTACTCTCCTATTGGTTGGTTCAAATTAAAGTTAAAACTAGGTTCCCTTGTAATTCTCCTATAAATATGCTATGTAATTCACAAAGATCAATAAGAAATTCTTCTCTAATGTTCTACTATGGTTTTCCTTCTAGTTTATCTCAAAATCTCTCATTTATAATCTCTAAAATCTTACAGTTCACTCACCAGAGCTCCCGTGGGCTTATTGTGGTATTGGTTTATGTGGATGACTTGATCATCTCAGGTAGTGATCAAGTTGGGATTCAAGAAACCAAATCCTTCCTTAAGTCTGTTTTTGATATCAAGGACTTGGGAGAGCTTAAGTATTTCCTAGGGATAGAGATATGCCGATCTTCGGAAGGCCTATTTCTATCACAAAGGAAATATTCTCTTGATTTATTGCAGGAGACAAGAAAGCTAGGATCCAAACCAGCCAAGACCCCCACTTGAAGATGGCTACAAGGTCAAGAGAAAGGGGGAGAAAGAAGATGATCCACTTGACAAGCCATTTGAAGACCCAGCACAATATCGGCGCCTAGTTGGTAAGCTCATCTATTTCACTATTACACGGCCTGACTTATGTTTTGCTGTGAATCAGGTTAGCCAACATATGAAGGAACCAACCGTGCATCATTGGAACAAGGTGGAAAGAATATTGAGATACATCAAAGGTTCACCGGGCCAAGGAATCTGGATGGGGAAGAATGGCAACACTGAGATAGTTGGATATTGCGATGCAGACTATGCTGGAGACACTATGGATAGAAAGTCCACAACTGGCTACTGTACTTTCATTGGAGGCAATCTAGTGACCTGGAAGTCTAAGAAGCAGAAGGTTGTGTCATGCTCGAGTGCAGAGTCAGAATATAGAGCAATGAGGAAGCTGACAAATGAATTAGTTTGGTTGAAAGCACTTCTCAAAGATCTCGGCATAGTAACTTCAAGTCCTATCACGATGCATTGTGACAATCAGGCAGCCATTCATATAGCTACGAATCCAGTATTTCACGAGATGACCAAGCACATTGAGATCGACTGCCACAAGGTTAGAGAGAAGATCATAGAAGGAGTGATACTTCCATGCTACACCAAGAGTGAAGACCAGCTGGCTGACATCTTCACCAAGGCTGCTAGCCTCAAAGTTTGCAACAACATCCATAGCAAACTAGGGTTAGTAGACCTTACTCATCCTTGATAATACTTGCCTGTTCCGGGAAGACCACACTCTTTTTCCCTTACCAAGGTTTTGTCCCACTGGGTTTTCCTTGGTAAGGTTTTTAATGAGGTGGTAGTCCCGGTTCCCAAACTTAGCCTTCATTCCAACACTCCGGCTAAGTTTGAGGGGGAGTATTAATCAAGCTTATCATCAAGGGAGCTTAGGGAAGATGGTTGGATTTGGGTGTCCGTACAAGTCCGTACTGATCCGTACAAGTCTGTACGGATCCGTACAAGTCCGTACGACCATAGGGAGCCTCCAGAACATTTGAGGAAGCCTTCGAGAATCTTCTAGAAGCTTGGAAACGTTTGGATCATGCACCAAGCCACTTAAGTGTCCAGGTGCATTGGCACCTTGTCCTTGGTCTTCCTTCTTATCCATTTGGTCAAGGAAGGGGCTGGAAACAGGCTGGCATGGTCAAGGACGCCGAAAGACTACACTCCTATTGGCTGGTTCAAATTAAAGTTAAACCTAGGTTCCCTTGTAATTCTCCTATAAATATGCTATGTATTTCACAAAGATCAATAAGAAATTCTTCTCTAATATTCTACTAAGGTGTTTCTTCTAGTTTATCTCAAAATCTCTCATTTATAATCTCTAAAATCTAACAGAACCAAGCTGGACCAGGCTGGCATGGTCAAGGGCGCTCCAAAGACTACACTCCTATTGGCTGGTTCAAATTAAAGTTAAACCTAGGTTCCCTTGTAATTCTCCTATAAATATGCTATGTAATTCACAAAGATCAATAAGAAATTCTTCTCTAATATTCTACTATGATCAGATCATTGGAAACAAACAAGGGTCTATTACAATAGCCAAGCTGTGGCTCATCCTCTCCTAGCGGTCTGTTCTCTTGCCCTCTTGCCATCAGAACACCAAGTATTCCTTAGGAAGATTGATCAACACAAAATTCCGAGCTCCTATGAAGAAGCAAAAGAACACAAAGAATGGTTAGCTGCTGTGGATGCTGGGATATGAGCAATGGATAAGAATCATACATGGGATGAAACTCAGCTTCCAAAGGGAAAGAAGGCAGTAAGTTCCAAGTGGGTATTTACAATCAAATATCAATCTAATGTTGAATTTGCGGAATAGAATATTAGAGAGTTTGAGAGTGCTTGAAAGAGAAACAATAGAATGAGAGATAAAGAGAAGTTTCCATTAGAATTGATTAAGTGTTACAAAGGGTGTACAACATGTATATATAGACGAGAGCCACAAAATTAGGAGGTGAAGAAGGGTTTCACAACATTCAAATTTCCCTCCAATCTCTTATTTGAAATTCAAACACATCTCTTTCTTTTTCACACTTCCCGAGACACCCACTTGTGCACCCAAAGTCTTCACTCTTCTAGAAGACTTCTTAATGGGCTTGCATATGTTGAATAAGGCCTCTTCTCTTCTTTGGATCTTAAGCTAATGTATTCTCTCATTATTCAACACTCCCCCTCAAGCTTAACCGTAGAGAAACCAAAGGTTAAGCTTGGAACCATGATGACCCACCTCATTAAAAACTTTAGTATGGAAAACCTCATGGGACAAAACTATACTAAGGGAAAAAGAGTGTGGACTCCATGGCTAAGGAAATCATGGTTGAGACATATCTATGAGTCCAAGTTTTGAATGGATGAACTCACACACTTGTAAACTCACTGCCTGGGTAAAAATTATTAATCAAGCTTATCATCAAGGGAGCTTAGGGAAGATGGTTGGATTTGGGTGTCCGTACAAGTCCGTACGGATCCGTACAAGGCCGTACAAGACCGTACAACCTTCGCGAGCCTCCGGAACATTTGAGGAAGCCTTCGAGAGTCTTCTAGAAGCTTGGAAACGTTTGGACCATGCACCAAGCCACTTGAGTGTCCAGATGCATTGGCACCTTGTCCTTGGTCTTCCTTCTTATCCATTTGGTCAAGGAAGGGGCTGGAAACAGGCTGGCATGGTCAAGGACGCCCAAAGACTTCACTCCTATTGGCTGGTTCAAATTAAAGTTAAACCTAGGTTCCCTTGTAATTCTCCTATAAATATGCTATGTATTTCACAAAGATCAATAAGAAATTCTTCTCTAATATTCTACTATGGTGTTTCTTCTAGTTTATCTCAAAAGCTCTCATTTATAATCTCTAAAATCTAACATGGTATCAGAGCATTGATCTTGCTCCTATCTATTCTGCTTTATTCTTGGTTATTCTCCATCATTCTCCATCATTCTCCATCATTTCTTCATCATTTCTCCATCATTTCTCCATCAGTTCTTGTCATTTCTACTCATTCTCCACGTTTTTCTTCTTTATTTTCTCCTTTCTCACGCTGCTAGCTTCATTTCTCTCTGAGAGAAATTCCTCAAATCCATTGGTGCTGAGTTGAGAAAGTTGCTAGCTTTGTGATTTTCACTTCATTTTCTTCCTTTCACGTTGCTAGCCTCATTTCTCTCTGAGAGAAATTCCTCAAATCCATTCATTGGTGCTGAGTTGAGAAAGTTGCTAGCTTTGTGATTAAACACCAAGAAAATCATGGAAAATCTAAAAACCATGATCATTCCGGTTACCCTCAAAGGGAATAATTACTTGCTGTGGGCAAGAACAACTAAGACTGCTTTGTGTGGAAGAGGTTTGTGGAGACACATTGAGATCACACAAAACCCTAAAGAAGACACACAAGATGAAGAAAATGAGACCAAGACCGAGGAGGAAATTAAATGGTTTCAAGAAGACCAAACGGTTTTGGGTCTCCTTCAAAACTCACTAGACCCATCAATCCTAGAGGCATACTCCTATTGTGTCACTGCAAAGGAGCTTTGGGATACACTAAAGAATGTCTACGGGAACATCTCTAACTTGACCCGGGTCTTCGAAGTAAAAAGGGCAATCAACAATCTCAATCAAGAGGATCTAGAATTTACTCAACACTTTGGGAAATTTAGATCTCTTTGGGCTGAATTAGAGATGTTACGTCCAAGCACAAAGGATTTTTCAATCATTGAAGAAAGAAGAGAACAAGATAAGGTCTTCGGTTTGCTTCTCACACTCAATCCGGCATTTAACGACCTCATAAAGCATATCTTAAGATCAGAGAAGCTCCCTAGACTTGATGAAGTTTGTGCACAAATTCAAAAGGAACAAGGGTCCTTTGGTCTCTTTACTGGTAAACAAGAACTCCCAATGGCCAATAAGGGCAATTACCAACCAAATCAAGGCTACAAAGGCAAGAATAAGAAAACATGCGATCATTGCAAGAAGGATGGTCATACAAAGGAGGATTGCTGGATCCTTCATCCACATCTCAAGCCCAAAGATTGGCATCCAAGGGAGTTCAAACCAAGGAAGTTTCAAGCTCATCAAGCACAAGAAGCGCCAAGCTCCTCAACCGCAACCAAACAACCTCAAACCGAAAACTCAAAGAAAGGAGATGAGATGGCCATGGTAGCATACTCGAATGATGTGGTGCGCAAGTCAGACCTAGAGGCACTCATTCGATCCATTGCTGCACTAAAGGAGTCCGGTATCACCTACTTTGCTACTAAACCTACTAAAACTAGCACTTCTCTTGTTATTGATTTCGGAGCTTCTCATTGTTAGATTTTAGAGATTATAAATGAGAGCTTTTGAGATAAACTAGAAGAAACACCATAGTAGAATATTAGAGAAGAATTTCTTATTGATCTTTGTGAAATACATAGCATATTTATAGGAGAATTACAAGGGAACCTAGGTTTAACTTTAATTTGAACCAGCCAATAGGAGTGTAGTCTTTGGGCGTTCTTGACCATGCCAGCCTGTTTCCAGCCCCTTCCTTGACCAAATCGATAAGAAGGAAGACCAAGGACAAGGTGCCAATGCACCTGGACACTCAAGTGGCTTGGTGCATCGTCCAAACGTTTCCAAGCTTCTAGAAGACTCTCGAAGGCTTCCTCAAATGTTCTGGAGGCTCGCTAAGGTTGTACGGTCTTGTACGGCCTTGTACGGATCTGTACGGACTTGTACGGACACCCAAATCCTCAAACCGAAAGCTTGAAGCAAGGAGATGAGATGGCCATGGTAGCTTATTCAAATGACGTGGTGCGCAAGTCAGACTTAGAAGCACTCATTCGATCCATCGCCGCACTAAAGGAGTCCGGTATCACATACTTTGCTAATAAACCTAATAAGACTAGCACTTCTCTTGTTATTGATTCTGGAGCTTCTCATCACATGATTAGTAATCCAAATTTGATTAGTAACATTAAAACTACTAGTGGAAATGTAGTGATTGCTAATGGTGATAAAATACCGGTTAAAGGGATAGGAAGTTTAAGACTATTTGACAAAGAATCTCAAGCTTTCTACATGCCATCTTTCACTTCGAATCTTGTATCGGTTAAGAGAGCTACTACTGATCTTGATGCTTATGCTATCTTTGGGCCTAATAGTTTCCATTTTCAGGATATTAAGACCGGAAGGGTTCTTGGAGAAGGAAACACAAAAGGAGACTTATACATCTTAGAAGATTCTTCAAGCAATCCTACTTTATCAAGTTTTAATTCATGCTTAGCTAGTAGTTCTAATGCAATATGGCACGCTAGATTGGGACATCCTCACTCGCGTGCCTTGGAAATAATATTGCCTAATATTTCGTTTAATAACTCGGTTTGTGAGTCTTGTATTTTAGGAAAACATTGTAAAAGTGTATTTCCTAAGTCCTCTACCATATATGAAAAATGTTTTGATTTGGTCCACTCGGATGTATGGACTTCCCCATGTTTATCAAGAGATAATAATAAGTACTTTGTGACATTTATTGATGAAAAGTCGAAATACACTTGGATCACCTTAATGCCATCTAAAGATAGAGTATTTGACGCTTTCATTAATTTTCAGAACTACATTACTAATCAATTCAAAACAAATGTTAAGGTACTTCGAACGGATAATGGAGGGGAATATACAAGCCACAAATTCAAAGAACACCTAGCTAAGCATGGAATAATCCACCAAACGAGTTGCCCATACACACCTCAACAAAATGGTGTAGCTGAAAGAATAGACATCTCATGGAAGTAGCTAGAGCTATGATGTTCTATTCCAACTTGCCAAGAAACTTCTGGGGAGATGCAGTCATGACGGCTTGCTATCTTATCAACCGAATTCCAACAAGAGTCCTAAAGGACGTCTCTCCCTTTGAAGTTTTAAATCACAATAAACCCTATATCAATCACTTACGAGTTCTTGGGTGTTTGTGTTTTGTATTTGTCCCAGGTACTCAGAGGGACAAACTAGAAGCCAAAAGCACAAGATGTGTATTCATAGGCTATTCTACCACTCAAAAGGGGTATAAGTGCTATGACCCCATCCGGAAGTGTACCCTGGTTTCAAGAGACGTGAAGTTCATAGAAAACCAAGGGTACTTTGACAAGAAACAAAATTGGGATAGCATTAAAGACCTAGCCCGTTCTCCATCAGATAGAACCGCCAGCTTAGAGTTCTTACTAAATCATTTGGGAAATCTGGCTCCAAGAGACTCTCATCAAGAGCAACCAGATCATCAGCCACAAGAAGGACCAAATTCTGAAAATAACAGTGAAGAAGAAGCAAACAACTTGGATAATGGTAATCAAGACCAAGCTCATCATGAAGAAGAATCCACTGGAGGAACGGAGCCAATGGTTAGTCAAGACCATGAGAGTGAAGAAATTAGTGCTCCTCAGCTTAGAAGAAGTACAAGGCTGAAGTATGGACCAGATCATTGGAAACAAACAAGGGTCTATTACAACAGCCAAGCCGTGGCTCATCCTCTCCAAGCGGTTTGTTCTCTTGCCCTCTTGCCATCAGAACACAAAGCATTCCTTGGAAAGATTGATCAATACCAAATTCCGAGCTCCTATGAAGAAGCAAAAGAACACAAAGAATGGTTAGCTGCTGTTGATGCTGAGATAGGGGCAATGGATAAGAATCATACTTGGGATGAAACTGAGCTTCCAAAGGGAAAGAAGGCAGTAAGTTCCAAGTGGGTATTTACAATCAAATATCAATCTAATGGGGAGATTGAGCGGTACAAAGCCAGATTGGTAGCCAGAGGTTTCACCCAGACATATGGAGCTGATTATACCGATACTTTTGCGCCAGTGGCAAAGCTTCACACAGTTAGGGTCATCTTGTCCTTAGCCACAAATCTATCATGGGATCTATGGCAAATGGACGTGAAGAACGCCTTTCTTCAAGGAGAATTGGAAGAAGAAGTGTACATGACTCCACCACCTGGATTAGAACACTCAATCAGCCCCGGAAAATTCCTAAGGTTAAGAAAGGCAATTTATGGTCTAAAGCAATCACCAAGGGCCTGGTATCATAAACTGAGCTTCACTGTTGTTGCTCGAGGATTTAGCCGGTCAGAAGCCGACCATACCTTGTTCACTCACCAGAGCTCCCGTGGGCTTATTGTGGTATTGGTTTATGTGGATGACTTGATCATCTCAGGTAGTGATCAAGTTGGGATTCAAGAAACCAAATCCTTCCTTAAGTCTGTTTTTGATATCAAGGACTTGGGAGAGCTTAAGTATTTCCTAGGGATAGAGATATGCCGATCCTCGGAAGGCCTATTTCTTATTGATCAAGAAGACCAGCCAGGCCTTGCAAGACCAAACCATCCCGACCGTACGGATTTTGTACGGACTTGTACGGACTGTACGAATTGTACGGACCGTGCAAAATCCGGGATTCCCCAAAATGTCTCCAAACATCCTAAAATGAAGAAACAAGAATGTGCAAAACTCGGGATAAAGTATTTTCAGGATTTGGGGATCGTGCAAAACTCGGGTGCAAAAGGACATGGATAGCTGGCAATGAATCTAGCCAAAGGAGTGTCCCAATGCAACCTTATCCAACTGGTCAAAGCAAGGAGGGCTGGAGCAAGGCTGGCAATCTTATCCACATGGTCAAAAGGAGCCTCCAAGACTAAGCCCTTATTGGCTAGTTTGAATTAAAGCATTTCTATTGGTTGTTGCATTTTGAATTTACTTAGAGAAAACCCTAGATTTTTATCTATAAATGTAATGCCTCATTATCAATGAAATGTTAGACCCTTTGGGGTCCCATTCTCTCATTCTCCACGAAATCTCTCTCATTTTATTCTCCTTAGTCTCATTTACATGCTTATTCTCTTAGTTCATACTTGCATATTCTCCATGTCATTTACATTATTCTCTCATGTTTAATCTCTTATATTCCGCATAATCTCTCTAATTCTTACATGGTATCAGAGCATTAAGGTCCTTAAATGCGTCCTTAATCTCTTTCTTCTTATTCTTTTATTTTCATACACTTTGTTAGCCTCTTTCACTCTGAGAGTTATTCCTCAAAACCATTGGTTCTTGAGTTGTGAAAGTTGCTAACTTAGTGTTTCTAGTGACAATGAAGAGAAATAAATGGGGGCTGTAGTGAAAAACTACATAAAAAGGGAGATTAAAGGCTGCCTTAATTGCTTATTCATGGATTCGTCTAGTGCTTCCATTTTTTGGAAATGAATACACTTAGAACCATGATTTGCTGGTGCCTCATTCTATAATCTATTCCTTTTTAAGCCTCATTTTCATCTCCAAGTCATTTCTTGATTTTAAAGCTCAAACCACAATTTTTACAAAGTTAAAACCTTGGATTGTATTTTTCTTTCTTATGGAATGAAGAAATACGTAACTCCATCGTATTTTATGTTTTTGAGTTTTTTTAGTGGTTTGAAGCAATTTCAATTAGTGAACCATGATTAAAATTACTTGATTCTTATGGATTTAAGCATATTTAATCATGTTGTATCCGTGTTTTAAAGGTAGAGAACCTTGGTAAAACTTTACTCTTATGAGTTTAAGTATAAAACTTTGATGAATCATAATCCTTGTTTTGTGGGAAGAGAACTTTGGTAAAGCTGTGTTTCCATAAGCATAAGCATAAAGCCATGTTGAATCCAATTCCCATTGTTTTATGGGAAGAGAACTTTGGTAAAGCTATGTTTCCATAAGCATAAGCATAAAGCCATGTTGAATCCAAGTCCCATTTTTAAGGGAAGAGAACTTTGGTAAAGCTATGCCCCCATGAGCATAAGCATAAAGCCATGTTGAATCCAAGTCCCGTCTTGAAAAGAGAAGAGAACTTTGGTAAAGCTATGTTATTATGAGCATAAGCACAAAGCCTTGATGAATCCAAATCTCTTTGTTTTCAAATTACCAAAGGAAGAGAACCTCGTTGAATCCAAAAGCTAGAGAACCTTGATGAATCCAAATCCTTTGGTAGAAAATCTTGGACTACTTCCAAACATGTTTGAGTCCTAGGTTATTTTTTTTCAATTTTTCTTAAAAATTCTTATTGGATTCCAATCTCTTCTGTACTTGTTTGTTTGGGAAGAGTGTTTTAAGGAATCCTTGTTTGTTCTATTTAAGAAAAGAAAAAAAAAGGGGTAGTGAACTTTGTTGAATCCGAAGCTAGGGAACCGAGATGGATCCAAATCCAAAGTTGGATGAGAGCCTCGTTGAAACTCGAATGCTAGAGAACCTTGAGTGAATCAAAACCCTTAGAAACCAAAAGAAGTGAACCATGACCTATTTTGGCTCGTTGGAGTTAAAATTGAGAAGGCATGATGGATCCAAATTCTTTTGTGTTAAAAGAGGTGAACCATGACCTGATTTACTCATTGGAGTTAAAGTCAAGAAGGCATGATGAATCCAAACTCTTTTGGGATTAAAGAAGTGAACCATGGCCTGATTTACTCATAGAAGTTAAATCAAGAAGGCATGATGAATCCAAGTTCTTTAAATCCAAGTTTTCAAAAACATTGGACCTCTAGTATTTACTAAGTCCTTAGTAAAAAATTTCAGAAAAAAAAAAAAAAAGAAGGGATGAATCTTAGTCAGTTTTCTTTCTTATGAATGAAAAACAATTAATGACATTGATTCATCCGGTTTTATTTTCTCAAAAGGATAGGCTTTGGTTTAAAGTTTTCCATTCTTGTTAAAACAAGTGGATAATTCCAAAGACCATCGCTAGAATCCAATCTCTCAAATGAGAGTAAAGTCCTTTGTGGTGAAGAGCCATGAAGAGAAAAATCCCAACCACTAACCTTTGTTTTTCTTAGGAATGGAAGAATGTGAGTGGTGGAAGAAGAGGTCAAATCTCAAGAAGATCGACCAATCAAAACAATGGTTCAACAACAAGTCACTATCCTAACCGGTTTAGCATAAAGGGCTACTCTCTAAACACTAATATTTTCCAATATACTTAGTCTACCAATTATTTTTTAATTTTGTTTCTTTAGTTTCTCTTATTTGCAATCTATCTTTCATCTAAACTTTCTTATCCCTCACGTTGAGTACTTTAAAATTTTAAATCTCATGATGAAGGTTTAGAGGAGGAAAGCGTGAATATTCTAACGGGGAAGTATTAGATAATGAAGAGGCCAAATGAAGATTAAATGAAGTAAAGAAGTATAATTGGTGACACAAGGAAGCTGTGGGAGTTAGTGTTCATTTGGTACCGGTTTGAAGTGTTCATCTTTTACGTTTTTCAAGCTTGCCTTTCGGAGTCCCTCCAACCAAGCTTGAGGGGGAGAAAGAACCGAAAAGAAGGCAAGAATCTTTAAGCAAACCAAGCCGAGTTGAGACTAGACCGCACCGCACTAAAAGATGTTGAAGGTTCGTGCTCACTCGTGGACAAGTTGATAGGGGGGCCACACCGTTGGAAACAAGTTGTAGGTTCGTGCTCACTTGTGGACGAGTTGATAGAGGGACCGCATCATAGGAGACAAATTGTCCCACTAGAAGACGGGCCACTTTACTAAAGATCAAAACCGGGTCACTTACAAAGACAAGCTTGCAAAGACAAGCTCGCAAAGACAAGGGCAATGGTTGAGACAAAGCAAAGAGGCATGTAAGTTGGAAACGAAGCTAAGGCATCTCCATCACCATGAAGAAAACCAAGTTGTATGGATCATACTCACCTTAAGGTTGGTTTATCTTTCGGAAGTGAGGAAAATAAGGAGATAAAATCAGAGCATACACAAGTGGTGCTCCCCAACCCAATAAATCAACAAAGAGGAAGAAACCAACATCCAAAGGAATTAGGTTGTTTCTATCCTCTCTCTCCATTTAAATTCTCTATGCAAAGTGTGATCATTTCTACCATTAAAATTGGAGTAAATTGATACATTTTGTCAATTTTTCTTGCAAGGAGCAATGTGCATAAAGGACTTCAAACCCAAAAGATCGTCTTTCCTTATTCTCAAGCCGATCGTGAGGGGGAGCATTCAAAGCATTGATCAAGATTTGGAATCCACAAATGGTGAACCCAAGAAGGATGACCCGAGAGCTAAGACTCAAGCGTGGTGAACCCAAGAGGAAGACCAAAGTGATTACCAAAGAATGAAATCAACAAATCCTTGCAAGACTACAACAAGTGAAGATTAAGTTGCGACATTCTTCACAAAGGTTACAAGACCTTTTCATGTCCTTGGTCAAAGGTCCCCTAGATCCGTGAAGGCCATACTCTTTTTCTCTTATAAGGTTTTGTCCCAAAGGGTTTTCCTTATAAGGTTTTTAATGAGGTGGCACTCACGGGTCACTCCAAACTTAGCCTCCATTCTCAAGTTATCTATGGCTAAGTTTGAGGGGGAGTATTGATCAAGAAGACCAGCCAGGCCTTGCAAGACCAAACCATCCCGACCGTACGGATTTTGTACGGACTTGTACGGACTGTACGAATTGTACGGACCGTGCAAAATCCGGGATTCCCCAAAATGTCTCCAAACATCCTAAAATGAAGAAACAAGAATGGTCAAAACTCGGGATAAAGTATTTTCAGGATTTGGGGATCGTGCAAAACTCGGGTGCAAAAGGACATGGATAGCTGGCAATGAATCTAGCCAAAGGAGTGTCCCAATGCAACCTTATCCAACCGGTCAAAGCAAGGAGGGCTGGAGCAAGGCTGGCAATCTTATCCACATGGTCAAAAGGAGCCTCCAAGACTAAGCCCTTATTGGCTAGTTTGAATTAAAGCATTTCTATTGGTTGTTGCATTTTGAATTTACTTAGAGAAAACCCTAGATTTTTCTCTATAAATGTAATGCCTCATTATCAATGAAATGTTAGACCCTTTGGGGTCCCATTCTCTCATTCTCCACGAAATCTCTCTCATTTTATTCTCCTTAGTCTCATTTACATGCTTATTCTCTTAGTTCATACTTGCATATTCTCCATGTCATTTACATTATTCTCTCATGTTTAATCTCTTATATTCCGCATAATCTCTCTAATTCTTACATTTCTATCACAAAGGAAATATTCTCTTGATTTATTGCAGGAGACAAGAAAGTTAGGATCCAAACCAGCTAAGACCCCACTTGAAGATGGCTACAAGGTCAAGAGAAAGGGGGAGAAAGAAGATGATCCGCCTGACAAGCCATTTGAAGACCCAGCACAATATCGGCGCCTAGTTGGTAAGCTCATCTATTTGACTATTACACGGCCTGACTTATGCTTTGCTGTGAATCAGGTTAGCCAACATATGAAGGAACCAACCGTGCATCATTGGAACATGGTGGAAAGAATATTGAGATACATCAAAGGTTCACCTGGCCAAGGAATTTGGATGGGAAGAATGGCAACACTGAGATAGTTGGATACTGCGATGCGGACTATGCGGGAGACACTATGGATAGGAAGTCTACAACTGGCTACTGTACTTTCATTGGAGGCAATCTAGTAACTTGGAAGTCTAAGAAGCAGAAAGTTGTGTCATGCTCAAGTGCGGAGTCAGAATATAGAGCAATGAGGAAGCTGACAAATGAATTAGTTTGGTTGAAGGCTCTTCTCAAGGATCTTGGCATAGAAACTTCAAGTCCCATCACAATGCATTGTGACAATCAGGCAGCCATTCATATAGCAACCAATCCAGTATTTCACGAGAGGACCAAGCACATTGAGATTGACTGCCACAAAGTTAGAGAGAAGATCATAGAAGGAGTGATACTTCCATGTTACACCAAGAGTGAAGACCAGTTGGCTGACATCTTCACCAAGGCTGCTAGCCTCAAAGTTTGCAACCACATCCACAACAAACTTGGGTTAATAGACCTTACTCATCCTTGATAATACTTGCCTGTTCCGGGAAGACCACACTCTTTTTCCCTTACCAAGGTTTTGTCCCACTGGGTTTTCCTTGGTAAGGTTTTTAATGAGGTGGTAGTCCCGGTTCCCAAACTTAGCCTTCATTCCAACACTCCGGCTAAGTTTGAGAGGGAGTATTAATCAAGCTTATCATCAAGGGAGCTTAGGGAAGATGGTTGGATTTGGGTGTCCGTACAAGTCCGTACAAGTTTGTACGGATCCGTACAAGACCGTACAACCTTAGCGAGCCTCCGGAACATTTGAGGAAGCCTTCGAGAGTCTTCTAGAAGCTTGGAAACGTTTGGACCATGCACCAAGCCACTTGAGTGTCCAGGTGCATTGGCACCTTGTCCTTGGTCTTCCTCTTATCCATTTGGTCAAGGAAGGGGCTGGAAACAGGCTGGCATGGTCAAGGACGCCCAAAGACTACACTCCTATTGGCTGGTTCAAATTAAAGTTAAACCTAGGTTCCCTTGTAATTCTCCTATAAATATGCTATGTATTTCACAAAGATCAATAAGAAATTCTTCTCTAATATTCTACTATGGTGTTTCTTCTAGTTTATCTCAAAAGCTCTCATTTATAATCTCTAAAATCTAACAAAAATGTCTGCCAATTGTTCTGAACTCCTTGTAAATCATGGAAGAATGACCCTTTTCTCCATCATCTCTCGCACCTTGTGACAATCCACTTCAAAATGGTGCACTTTTGGAGCTTGCATATGTTGACTCACCTGGTTCACAGCAAAACACAAATCAGGACGAGTTATGGTAAGATAAATCAACTTACTAACCATTCTCCGATATTGCTTGACATCTTCAAAAGGTTTTTCTTCAAGCTCCCCTTCTCGTATGACTTTGTATCCTTCTTCTAAGGGAGTCTTTGCTGGTTTGGCTCCTAGCTTTCCTGCCCCAGCCAATAGATCAAGTGTGTACTTCCTTTGGGATAAGAAAAGTCCTTCATTGGACCTATAGACTTCAATCCCTATAAAATATTTCAACTCTCCAAGATCTTTAATATCAAATACAGATTTTAAATATGCTTTTGTATGTTTAATACCTACCTTGTCATTCCCAGAGATGATAATATCATCCACATAAATGAGAATGACTACAATACCTTCTTGCCTTTGCAAGGTGAAAAGTGTATGATCTGCCTCGAACTTCTTGAAGCCTTTACTCTTGAGTGTTGTACTCAACTTGTGGTACCATGCTCAAGGAGATTGCTTCAGTCCATAGATTGCTTTCTTGAGTCTCAACATCTTTCATGGTGCAATTGAGTCTTCCAAGCCTGGTGGTGGAGTCATGTAGACTTCATCCTCTAGTTCCCCTTGCAAGAATGCATTCTTGACGTCCATCTGCCAAAGATCTCATTCCAAGTTAGTAGCTAAGGATAAAATGACTCTTACCGTATGAATTTTTGCCACAGGTGCAAATGTGTCAAGGTAGTCCTCTTCATAGGTTTGAGTGAATCCTCTAGCCACCAGCCTAGCCTTGTAACGCTCTATTTCTCCATCACTTCTATACTTGATAGTGAAGATCCATCTAGAGCTTACGGCCTTCTTCCCTTTTGGCAGTTCAGCTTCATCCTGATAAGGCCTTCCCTAGAATCGGCACTCTCGAGGGGTATGTAGGAAAGAAATGGATAGATGGAATGATGGAATGATTGGATCGCACCAAGGTTGTGGAAGACCTTGGATATTTCCTCAATGACTCCTTCGAGATATGACACACTCGAGATTGTCAAGGCTTGAAGCAAGGATATGACACACCTTGATTCGGTTTGATTGATGGATATAACTCACCAACAATCGAAATTGTTCTTCAAAGAACACAAGAGAAATACACTCTCAGATTTTATAAAAGAAAGGTCTAGCCACCTTTTGATGTGTTTGGCTGGAGTTTTAAAGAAAAGATAGAGTAGAAAACAAGTCTAAAATTAAACAACGTAATTAAGAAAGCATTGACTAATTTTTTGAGTAACCCTTGAAGTCCCCACGCCAGCTTCTCCATTCCCTTGGGCGTTTTCAATCAGAATTTTATTGAGCTGGGCTTACTTAATCTCTTCTTTAGTGGGCTGGAACTTCAGAAAATAAATCCCATAAATTGTTGGACTTGGACCTGAATTTGTCTTGTTGTCTCTTGTGGACTAAGTGGAGTAGAGTGATCCATTTGCCTCAATAAAACCCTCCTTTGGAAAACCCATTGGGATAAAACCAAAGGCTGGAAAAAGAGTACAAACGAATCACCCTTGTATTAGTCCACTCGAGCAACCAAGACGGTTTTATTCTCCATGTCTTCGAACGGTTGGACTTGAGTGAGTAATGTGGTGATTGCATTTCCGAACTCCTTAGCTCTTGATCTTGTCATTGGTCCACTTGGTACTGCTAAAGCATCCTCGGCTTCATGCTGCTTCTGCGAGCTATCCATGATCGCATCATCCCCTCCCTCTTGAAAAGGATTTATCCTCAAATCTGGAACATCTGCAACAAAAGGGATTAAGTCAGCAACGTTAAAGCTTGAGCTCACATTGTATTTACCTTGGAGATCGATTTGGTAAGCATTATTGTTGATCCTCTTTGTGACCCGGAATGGACCGTCAATCCTTGGCATCAACTTAGACTTCCTCTCAGCCGGAAATCTCTCCTTCCTTAGATGTATCCAGACGTGATCTCCCTCCTCAAAAATCATCTTGCGTCTGCCTTTATTAGCTTGTTTGGCGTATAACTTTGTCTTCTCCTCGATGTTGTGCTTTGCTTTCTCATGAATCTGTTTAACAAGTTTAGCTTTCTTTTTCCCGTCTAAGCTTGCTCTTTCACTCAAAGGCAATGGGGTTAGATCCAAAGGAGATAAAGGATTAAAGCCATAAACAATTTCAAATGGAGAAAACTTTGTGGCGGAATGCACTGATCGATTGTAAGCAAATTCAACATGTGGTAAGCATTCTTCCCAAGTTTTCAAGTTCTTTTTAATCAAGGCACGCAGCAAGGTGGATAAAGTTCTATTAACTACTTCAGTTTGACCGTCGGTTTGAGGATGACAAGTAGTTGAGAATAACAACTTAGTACCTAGCTTAGACCAAAGTGTTTTCCAAAAATAACTCAAGAACTTTGTGTCCCTATCACTGACTATAGTCCTAGGCATTCCATGCAAACGAACTATTTCTTTAAAGAACAAGTCAGCTATATGAGAAGCATCATCAGTTTTATGACAAGCAAGAAAATGTGCCATTTTAGAGAACCTATTGACAACCACAAAAATCGAGTCCTTTCCAGTCCTAGTTCTAGGTAATCCAAGCACAAAATCCATAGAAATGTCAGTCCAAGGATGATCAGGAATAGGCAAAGGCGTGTACATACCTTGGGACTGTACCTTTGATTTAGCTTGTTTGCACGTGACACATCTCCCACAAATTCTTTCAACGTCCCTCTTCATCTGCGGCCAGTAAAAGTGTTCTTGCATCACTTTTAAAGTCTTGGCGATCCCAAAATGCCCCATCAAGCCTCCTCCATGTGCCTCCCTAACTAGCAAGTCTCTCAAAGAACAATTAGGCACACACAAACGATTTTCAAAGAAAAGAAAGCCGTCATGCCTAAAATATTTCCCAAAAGCAAACTTCTCACAAAACTTGTAATTATCTTGAAAATCAGAATCAGCTTGATAAAGATCTTTAAGGTGTTCAAATCCCAATAATTTAGCATCCAAAGTCGAAATCAAGGCATACGTTCGAGATAAGGCATCAGCAACTATGTTTTCGTTACCTTGTTTGTACTTGATCACATAGGGAAATGTTTCGATAAACTCTACCCACCTAGCATGTCTCTTGTTGAGCTTATGCTGACCCTTTAAATGCTTCAAAGACTCGTGGTCAGTATGAATGACAAACTCCTTTGGCCAGAGGTAGTGTTGCCACGTTTGCAAGGCTCGGACTAGCGCATACAACTCCTTGTCGTAGGTTGGATAGTTCAACGTAGCTCCTCCAAGCTTCTCACTAAAAAAGGCTATGGGCTTCATCTCTTGCATCAATACAGCTCCAATACCTACACCAGATGCATCACACTCAATTTCAAAAGTTTTAAGAAAATTCGGTAAAGATAAAAGTGGTGCATTGGTGAGTTTATCCTTTAACGCTTGGAACGCTTCTTCTTGTGCTTTCTCCCATTTAAATCCTACACTTTTCTTGATCACTTCAGTGAGAGGAGCAGCTATGGTACTGAAATCTTTCACAAATCTTCGATAAAATCCCGCAAGCCCATGGAAACTCCTCACGTCTCCTACAGTTTTCGGACTGGGCCATTCGCGGACAGCTCTAACCTTCTCTTCGTCCACTTTGATGCCATCTGCACTTATAACAAAGCCTAGAAACACAACGTTATCCGTACAAAAAGTGCATTTCTTCAGATTAGCATACAGTTTTTCTTTCCTAAGTACCATCAAAACCGCTTCTAGATGCTTAACATGTTCTTCTAAATTTTTGCTGTAGACTAGGATATCATCAAAGTAAACAACAACAAAAATTCCAATGAAGCTCCTCAAAACATGATTCATCAATCTCATAAAAGTACTAGGTGCATTTGTTAATCCAAATGGCATAACTAACCATTCATACAAGCCATGTTTAGTTTTAAACGCAGTTTTCCATTCATCACCCTCTTTCATCCTAATTTGATGGTATCCACTTTTAAGATCTATTTTCGAAAATATGCTAGAACCATGAAGCTCATCTAACATATCATCTAAACGAGGGATAGGATGGCGATACTTTACAGTGATATTGTTGATGGCTCGGCAATCAATGCACATCCTCCAAGTTCCATCTTTCTTTGGAATGAGCAGCACCGGCACAGCACAAGGGCTCATGCTCTCTCGGATGTATCCTTTGTCCATCAGCTCAGTCACTTGCTTTTGAAGCTCCTTAGTCTCAACTGGGTTGGTTCTATATGCTGGCCTGTTAGGAAGTGAAGCTCCAGGCATGAAATCAATTTGATGCTCAATCCCACGAATAGGCGGCAATCCCTTGGGGTTTTCTTCCGGAAAGACGTCTTCAAAATCCTGCAAAATAGAAGTAATTTTACTCGGCAAATCCGGTACGGGGTTAGTAAGGTTCAGCAAAGCTTCTTTGTAAATAAATAAGAGAACGGGTTGTTTAGAGAACAGAGCTCTCTTAACCACATTAGACCTCACAAAGAAGTTTGAATGCCTCACGGGTTTACTCTCACAGGCCTTTTTCTTGGTTTTTCTCAAACTCTCGTTTTTATTTTGAGGTGTTGTGTTTAGGGGTTCACTCACAATGGTTTTTCCTTGTTGTTTCAGCTGAAGTTGATCTTGATGAACTTCTTGTGGTGTTAATGGAGCAAGTATCGTCTTTCGGCCATTGTTCTCAAATGAGTATCGATTAGTAAAACCGTCATGTAAGACCCTTCTATCGAACTGCCAAGGTCTTCCAAGCAAGATGTGGCCCGCCTCCATAGGTAAAATATCACAAAGAATTTCGTCCTCATACTTGCCTATGGTTATAGGAACCAATACTTGGCTGCTCACCGTCATCTCGCCAGCATCATTTAGCCATTGAAGCTGATAAGGTTTTGGATGCCTCTTAACTTCCAACCCTAACTTCTTCACCATTGTTTCACTAGCCACATTAGTACAGCTCCCACCATCAATAATAAGGCTGCAAACTTTACCTTGTACCAAGCATCTCGTGTGAAATAAGTTCTCCCGCTGCTCTTGGACAGTATCCTTAACTTGAATACTCAAGGAACGTCTTGTTACCAATAATTCTCTGGTGGCTGGTAACTCTACGTCCGCTTCCTCGGTCTCACTATCACTTTCAAGCTCTTCCTCCTCAGTTTCAATCTCGCCATTATCCAATAGGATCATAGTCCTTCTATTGGTGCACTCATTGGCGTAATGTCCTCTCCCTTGACACTTGAAACATTTAACGTCCCGGTTTCTAGACGAAGTCGCCACAGCTTTTCCTTTGGCGTCTTGAGTATTGGCGTAAGGCTTAGGGTCGGATTTTGGCTTAACAATAGACTTATCTTCTCGGCTGTAACTCATCCTAGCATTGGCTGCTCCAGCTCCATAGGAAAGCCTAGAAGTACCCCTCCTCTTAATTTGTTGTTCAACCAAAACAGCCTTATGGAGCATTTCCTCCAAATCATCATATGTTTGAAGCTCCATTCTATCTTGTATATCTCGAGCCAACCCACTCAAGAACCTTGCCATTGTTGCCTCAGCATCTTCATCTATGTCAGCTTTGATCATTAGGGACTCCATCTCTTGAAAATAATCCTCCACACTCTTACTGCCCTGAGTTAATCGCCTAAGCTTTTGATGTAACTCCCGATGGTAGTGGCTAGGAACAAATCTCTTCCTCATCAGATTTTTCATCTCTTCCCAAGTGACTACGGGCGGTTCACGGTTGCATCTTCTACTTGTCACGATCTGATCCCACCAATTAATAGCATATTCATAAAATTCAGTCGCCGCTACTTGAACTTTCTTTTGCCCTGAATAATTTTGACAATCAAACACGAGCTCAATTTTCTTTTCCCACTCCAAGTAAGCGTCTGGATCATTCTTCCCATGAAATGGCGGTATCTTCAACTTCAGTCCACTGAGATTGTCCTCATTTCGAACCCCAGCTTCTCTTACACGTCTCGGCCTTCTTCGACTCCGATTAGAAGCTTGACTACCTCTGCTGTAGTAGTTCAACTCGTCCTCTTCATCTTCTTCTTGAGGTTGTTGTCTTCTTCTTCGACCAGCAGTATTTTGAGGCAATCCTTGATTAACGGATTCTTGTATTGTATCCATTCTCTCATGAACTGAATTCAACTCTCTCCTCAACATGCGCTTCATTTCTCCCATAAGGGCCTGCACGTCCAAATTAGTATCTCTTGTTACTCGTGCTCGGTTGGTGTTATCAGCGACTTCTTCTTCGCTATTAGACATTCGGAATTTTCCCTGCAAACACTTAACAAACCGTTAGTAATAAAAAGTCGATCCTCACAAGTGTTTCTCTCCTTTTTATTCACTCAATCACTCAAAATGTCCTCCCACAGCGTTTTCTCAATGGTTCTTATGGAACAAAACCGATCAAATTGGATGAACAATTCCAACAACACAAACTCGAATCGATTGAACGGAGATAGAAAGAAAAGAGTTTAGTTCTTTTTTTTTTTTTTTAAATAGGAACAGATCAAAAGATCAAGAACTTAAGAGATGAAAATTAGAACAAAATTTATACTCCCCCCCAAACTAATTAAATCGGACAGATTTCTTTTTTTTTTTTTTTTTTTTTTTTAAATAATCAGAACAGAATTTAGAAACGATTAGTAGAGATTAGACAGAGAAAAAATAGAGAAACGAAAATGATCAGATCAGTTGGATTCAAATTCGCAAAGAGGAGAAGTCTAATCGCTCAAGTGTTAGCGATCAAACCGATTTGATTTATAAACAGAACTTATATGATTCTAAACAGAAAGCTAGACAAGAAAAAAGAAAAATTTACGATGATGAAAATGAGAAGATGAACAGACACGAATACCGATCTCGAAAGTGTGCTCTGATACCAAATGATAAGGCCTTCCCTAGAATCGGCACTCTCGAGGGGTATGTAGGAAAGAAATGGATAGATGGAATGATGGAATGATTGGATCGCACCAAGGTTGCGGAAGACCTTGGATATTTCCTCAATGACTCCTTCGAGATATGACACACTCGAGATTGTCAAGGCTTGAAGCAAGGATATGACACACCTTGATTCGGTTTGATTGATGGATATAACTCACCAACAATCGAAATTGTTCTTCAAAGAACACAAGAGAAATACACTCTCAGATTTTATAAAAGAAAGGTCTAGCCACCTTTTGATGTGTTTGGCTGGAGTTTTAAAGAAAAGATAGAGTAGAAAACAAGTCTAAAATTAAACAACGTAATTAAGAAAGCATTGACTAATTTTTTGAGTAACCCTTGAAGTCCCCACGCCAGCTTCTCCATTCCCTTGGGCGTTTTCAATCAGAATTTTATTGAGCTGGGCTTACTTAATCTCTTCTTTAGTGGGCTGGAACTTCAGAAAATAAATCCTATAAATTGTTGGACTTGGACCTGAATTTGTCTTGTTGTCTCTTGTGGACTAAGTGGAGTAGAGTGATCCATTTGCCTCATTAAAACCCTCCTTTGGAAAACCCATTGGGATAAAACCAAAGGCTGGAAAAAGATTACAAACGAATCACCCTTGTATTAGTCCACTCGAGCAACCAAGACGGTTTTATTCTCCATGTCTTCGAACGGTTGGACTTGAGTGAGTAATGTGGTGATTGCATTTCCGAACTCCTTAGCTCTTGATCTTGTCATTGGTCCACTTGGTACTGCTAAAGCATCCTCGGCTTCATGCTGCTTCTGCGAGCTATCCATGATCGCATCACATCCCAAGTGTGGTTGATTTCCATAGCTTTCTTTTCTTCACCAACAACATCTCTCCATACTTTAAGCTCCTTGGCTTCTTCATAGATTGTTGGAATCTCAGCTTCATCCAACTTGCCCATGTAGGCTTGATGTTCCAATGGGAAATAAGCTAGAGTGCAAACAGCTTGAATGGGATGAGCAACTGCCTTGTTGTTGTAGTACACTCGGGTTTGCTTCCAATGTTCTGGTCCAAACCTTTGTCTTGTACTTCTCCTTAAACCCCTTTCTTGAGCTTGAACTTGAGGTTCTGGCCCTTCAAAGTCAGAATCTGAGGTTTGAGCTTCTTCTTGACTTTCTGGACTCTCTTCACTTTGATCATGAACCGCTTCATTGCGAACTTCTGATTCATTTTGATCATGAATTGTTGAGTCTTGTTGAGCCACTACTAGATCCTCTTGTTTATTGCCTCCCTCAGGATCAAAGGGTATAGTTTCTTCATTTGATTGAGATGTGCTTGTACTAGCTTCTGGCTGATGTAATCCAAGGTTCTCCAAGATTTTTCTCAAATTGCTAGCTCGGTCTGATGATGAGGATTATAGATTCTCCAATTCTTTCCAGTTCTTCTCATCATAGAACCCTTTTATTTCAACAAACTTCACATCCCTTGAGACTAGAATCTTCCTTGTTTCCGGAACAAAGCATTTGTAACCTTTTTGTGTTATGGAGTATCCAATGAACATGCTCTTCACACTTTTAGCTTCCAACTTGTTTCTTTGTTCTCCTGGGATTAATACAAAACAAACACACCCAAACACACGTAAGTGGTTAATGGCGGGTTTAGAGTTGTTTAATACCTCAAATGGAGAGTGGTCATCCAAGATTTTTGATGGCATCCGGTTGATCAAATAGCATGCTGAAACCACAACATCTCCCCAAAATCTCTTGGGAACACTTGTGTGGAACATCATAGACCGGGCCACTTCCATTAAATGCCTATTCTTTCTTTCAGCAACTCCATTTTGCTGAGGAGTGTATGGGCAGCTGGTTTGATGGACTATCCCATGATGTGCTAAGTGTTGTTTGAAGGCATGGCTTGTGTACTCTCCACCATTATCTGATCTAAAAATTTTAATCTTGGCATTATAATGGTTAGTCACATATGCTTGAAATTTTCTAAATGCTTCTAGAACTCTATCTTTGGATGGAATAAGTGTTAGCCATGTATATTTTGATTTTTCATCTATGAAGGTGACAAAGTATTTATGATGTTCTCTAGATTCACATGGTGAGGTCCAAACATCAGAATGAATTAAATCAAAACACTTTTCATAGATAGTTGGAGACTTGGAAAACACAGATTTGCAATGTTTACCAAGTATACAAGCTTCACATTCATCATTTTTGAAAGAAATCCTAGGCAACAATAGTTCTAATGCTCTAGAGTGCGGATGACCTAGCCTTGCATGCCAAATTGAACTACTAACATTAGAAACATTCAGACTAAAACTACAAAATAAATTGGAGTTCGGCTTGTTATTTTCAAGAACATACAGCTCCTCCTTTGCTACTCCTTTTCCGAGTAGTTTCATGGTCTCAATATCCTGAAAGTGTACATCATTAGGACCAAATATAGCATAACAATTCAAATCAGATGTAACTTTTTTTACGGATAACAAATTTGAAGTAAATTTAGGCATGTACAAAGCGTTTGAATCTTTTCCAAATAACCTAAGATTTCCTACTCCATCAATTGGAATACTATCTCCATTTGCTATAATGACATTACCTACAGTCGGTTTTATGTTATTCATTAGATGTGCATCACTTATCATATGATGTGATGCACCAGAATCTACAATCAAAGGCTTTGAAATGTTTTGAGCATGAAGGGAGTTTCCAGAAACCATACCAGCCACACCAGCCTCTTTCAAGGCTTTGATGAGAGCTTCCAAATCTGATTTCCTCACAAATTCAGATTCTTGTTGATATGGCACCAAAGCTTTCATTTCTCCTTCTTCAGCCCTCTTGGATGTCACAGCCTGATTCCCAGCCACTTCTTGGGAGACATTAGCTCTTGGTTCCTTCCACCAGCTTGGTTTTAGATGAGGATGGAGCTTCCAGCATTTTTCTTTTGTGTGCCCCTCTTTCTTGCAATGCTCACAGATTGCATTTGATCCCACTTTCTTGTTCTGGTTTGATCCCAAAGGTTTGTAAAATCCTTTGTTTGCTTCACCCAACTCTACTTTGTTTGTCATAACCAGCTCGCCCTTTCCCCCAAATAGACCATGAGATCCTTGCTCCTTTTGTATCTTGGAGCACACTTCATCTAGGCTGGGGAGATTGTCTGCCCTAAGAAGGTGCTTAATGAGATCCTTGTAAGTTGGATTTAAGGTTAATAGCAGACCAAAGACCTTGTCTTGTTCGCGCCTCTCATTTAACACTAAAGGATCAATTGTGCTTGGCCTTAACATTTCTAGTTCAGCCCACAATGATCTGAATTTGCCAAAGTGCTTTGTAAACTCCAAATCTTCTTGGCTTAGATCATTGATAGCCTTCTTGACTTCATAGATTCTGCTCAAGTTTGAAGTATTCCCATACACGGTTTGAAGAGTATCCCACAATTCTTTTGCATTTTCACAATAGGAGTAGGTTTCAAGGATGGATGGTTCAAGAGAGTTCTGGATGATTCCGAGCACCATTTGGTCCTCTTGGAACCACTTATCTTCATAATTACCGATGGCTTCTTCTCCATATTTTGGATCTTGTCCTTTCAAGACATGGCTCCAAAGCCCACGACCACATAGAGCTGTTCTTATCATTCTTGACCACAGCAAATAGTTGACACCCTTCAAGATGACTGAAATAACAATTGGTTTAGAGTTTTCCATGGTGTTTCAAGATTTATTCACCGGATAATTCAAAGGATTAAGAGATTTTCTCAAGAAAATATTATAGAAGCTTCAAGAAAATATTAGAGAAGCTTCAAGAAATACATTTTTTCAGCTTTTTCACAACTCAAGAGTCAATGACTTTGAGGACTAAGTCTTAGAGTGAAAAAGGATTGACAAAGAGTATTCCCAGAATTTTAGAGTGAAAAAAGAAAATTTTAGAGAAGCTTCAAGAAATACACTTTTTCAGCCTTTTCACAACTCAAGAGTCAATGACTTTGAGGACTAAGTCTCAGAGTGAAAAAGGATTGACAAAGAGTATTCCCAGAATTTTAAAAGAAGAGATTTGAAAATGGGATAACAAGAGCTTGATTTAGTTAAGAACCTTGCTCTGATACCATGTTGAATTTGCAGAATAGAAGATTAGAGAGTTTGAGAGTGCTTGAAAGAGAAACGATAGAATGAGAGATAAAGAGAAGTTTCCATTAGAATTGATTAAGTGTTACAAAGGGTGTACATCATGTATATATAGAGGAGAGCCACGAAATTAAGAGGTGAAGAAGGGTTTCACAACATTCAAATTTCCCTCCAATCTCTTATTTGAAATTCAAACACATCTCCTTCCTTTTCACACTTCCCGAGACACCCACTTGTGCACCCAAAGTCTTCACTCTTCTAGAAGACTTCTTAATGGGCTTGCATATGTTGAATAAAGCCTCTTCTCTTCTTTGGGTCTTAAGCTAATGTATTCTCTCATTATTCAACAATATATTGATTTTTCATCTATGAAGGTGACAAAGTATTTATGCTGTTCTCTAGATTCACATGGTGAGGTCCAAACATCAGAATGAATTAAATCAAAACACTTTTCATCGATAGTTAGAGACTTGGAAAACATAGATTTCCAATGTTTGCCAAGTATACAAGCTTCACATTCATCATTTTTTAAAGAAATCCTAGGCAACAATAGTTCTAATGCTTTAGAGTGCGGATGACCTAGCCTTGCATGCCAAATTGAACTACTAACATTAGAAACATTCAGACTAAAACTACAAAATAAATTGGAGTTCGGCTTGTTATTTTCAAGAACATACAGCTCCTCCTTTGCTACTCCTTTTCCGAGTAGTTTTATGGTCTCAATATCCTGGAAGTGTACATCATTAGGACCAAATATAGCATAACAATTCAAATCAGATGTAACTTTCTTTACGGATAACAAATTTAAAGTAAACTTAGGCATGTAGAAAGCGTTTGAATCTTTTCCAAATAACCTAAGATTTCCTACTCCATCAATTGGAATACTATCTCCATTTGCTATAGTGACATTACCTACAGTCGGTTTTATGTTATTCATTAGATGTGCATCACATCATATGATAAGTGATGCACCAGAATCTACAATCAAAGGCTTTGAAATGTTTTGAGCATGAAGAGAGTTTCCAGAAACCATACCAGACCTACCAGCCTCTTTCAAGGCTTTGATGAGAGTTTCCAAATCTGATTTCCTCACAAATTCAGATTCTTGTTGTTATGGCACCAAAGTCCACAACTGGCTACTGTACTTTCATTGGAGGCAATCTAGTGACCTGGAAGTCTAAGAAGCAGAAGGTTGTGTCATTCTCGAGTGCGGTGTCAGAATATAGAGCAATGAGGAAGCTGACAAATGAATTAGTTTGGTTGAAAGCACTTCTCAAAGATCTCGACATAGAAACTTCAAGTCCTATCACGATGCATTGTGACAATCAGGCAGCCATTCATATAGCAACCAATCCAGTATTTCACGAGAGGACCAAGCACATTGAGATCAACTGCCACAAGGTTAGAGAGAAGATCATAGAAGGAGTGATACTTCCATGCTACACCAAGAGTACAGACCAGTTGGATGACATCTTCACCAAGGCTGCTAGCCTCAAAGTTTGCAACCACATCCATAGCAAACTTGGGTTAGTAGACCTTACTCATCCTTTATAATACTTGCTTGTTCCGGGAAGACTACACTCTTTTTCCATTACCAAGGTTTTGTCCCACTGGGTTTTCATTGGTAAGGTTTTAAATGTGGTGGTAGTCCCGGTTCCTAAACTTAGCCTTCATTCCAACACTCTGGCTAGAGCGTCCAGGTGCATTGGTGCCTTGTCCTTGGTCTTCCTTCTTATCCATTTGGTCAAGGAAGGGCTAGAATCAGGCTGGACCAGGCTGGCATGGTCAAGGGCGCTCCAAAGACTACACTCCTATTGGCTGGTTCAAATTAAACTTAAACCTAGGTTCCCTTGTAATTCTCCTATAAATATGATATGTAATTCACAAAGATCAATAAGAAATTCTTCTCTAATATTCTACTATGGTTTTCCTTCTAATTTATCTCAAAATCTCTTATTTATAATCTCTAAAATCTAACATGGACAAGGCCTTGGAATCCTAAGTTAACGATGGCTATGGTGGAGTAATTCCTTTGCCTCGTTAAAACCCTTGTACGAGAAAACCCATTGGGACAAAACTCGAGAAGGGAAAAAGAGTACAAAATAACACTTTTCCCATGTTAACTTACTTAGCTTGTATTAATACCATGGAGGTTTAATTAGCCGTGTTGTCGAGATATTGGCTCCATATGTTTTAGAAAAGTCCTCCGATGGCCTTGAGCTTCTTGGTCTTTGATCAAGTCGTGGGACCCGTTGATATCTTCAGGCTCTCCTCGGTTCTGTGCTTATCCTTTAGTTCCGGATCAAGCTGCTCCTCAAGATCATGCTCCTCTTCTTGTTCCTTGTTTGAGGTGTCCTTGATGCTCCTTAGGATCACATCATCCTCTCCCACTTAAAGCGGATTTGTCCTTAAATCCACTTCATCTGCAATATAAGGAACAAGATCATATATATTGAAGCTAGAACTCACATTATACATACCTTGGAGGTCGAGTTGATAAGCGTTATCTTGAATGGTCCATCAATTATAGGGGCTGGAACCAGGCTGGCATGGTCAAGGGCAGGCTGGCTGATCTCCCATTGGATAGTTCAAAATAAAGTTAACCCTAGGTTCCCTTGTATTTCTCCTATAAATATGCTATGTAATCCTCAAAGATCAATAAGAAATTCTTTTATAATATTCTACTCTGGTATTCCTTCTAGTTTATCTCAAAATCTCTCATTTATAATCTCTAAAATCTTACATCATTGACTTATCAAAGGGCTATCTGCATCTCTTTGTGGCATCACTCACTCCACTGCCATGCCTTGTCTCTTCATCGAGCCATCACCAAGGAGTATCCCCTCATCTCAACTCCTAAATGTATTTGTGGGAGAAGATGTCTTCAACTACCCTTCGAGAACTCATCCTCTTGTTGGATCGTGGCTGATGGTCATACTAAAGTAGTCAATAGGACATTATCAACTCTTTCACGTGCCATTGTCAAGAAAAATATTAGAACTTGGGAGGATTATTTGCCACATGTTGAATTTGCTTACAATTATTCCACTAATTCTGCATCTAAGTTCTCACCATTTCAGCTTGTCTATGGTTTTAATCCTGTGTCACCGTTAGACTTGATCCCTTTTCCTTTAAGTGAACTTGCTAGTTTAGATGGCCAAAAAAAGGCCGAGCTTGTGAAACAAATGCATGAAAAACCAAGGCTCAACATTGAAGCAAGAACTTTGCAATATCAAAAGACGGCTAAGAAAGGCAGGCGAGAACTCATCTTTGAACCAGATTTGGTGTGGATTCACCTAAGGAAAGAAAGATTTCCCAATGAAAGAAAGTCCAAACACTAGCCCAGAACCGATGGACCATTCAAAGTTTTGGAGCATGTCAACAACAATGCCTACAAGATCGAGCTTCCAATTAAGTACAATGTGAGTTCTACTTTTAATGTTTATGACTTGATTCATTTTGCTGCATATGAGCATGATTTGAGGTCAAATCCTTTTCAAAAGGAGGGAGATGATATGATAAGCTGGAAGCTAAGAAGCTAGTCGTTTATGAGTAGGAGTTCCCATCGGTCCAGAACTAGAAGTCAACTCAAAATGTACAAAAACAAGGAATATGAGCCTATTCAAATAACAAGCGGTCTGATGGCAAGAGCATAGGCAAAGAAGCTTAAGGAAACTTTGACGAGTCTAGTTCAAGAAGTGGCAACATCAATGCCTAAGGAGGTCATGAAGCACGGTACTTTGGTTTCCATCCAACAAAATACTAGAGAAGGATATTAGATGGCTTAAGAAGGCAAAACTGTATTCTTTTTCCTTATCCTTGGTTTTATCGCACTAGGTTTTTCGGGAAAGGTTTTAATGAGGCAAGCTTGATCTTCTACACTTAAGTCATCTTTGTAGATGGGAATGATTTGAGGTCAAATCGTTTTCAGGAGGAGGGGGATGATGTGATCATGGGAACCAACAAGGAATATGAGCCTATTCAAATAAAAAGTGGTCCAAGGACAAGAGCAAAGGCAAAGAAGTTTAAGGAAAATTTGGTGAATCTAGTTCAAAAAGTGGCAACATCAATGCCTAAGGAGGTCATGAAGCACGATACTTTTGTCTCCATCCAACCAAATGCTAGAGAAGGATATTAGTGTTGAATAAAGAAGAAAATGATCATAAGAAGGTTAACTGAAGTGCAAAGAAGCAAGAAAAGAGTTGTTGAAGAGCTTCCTTGGGCTCCGTGAAAAGGAAGGAGATGATTTTGAATTTCAAACTCAATCAGACCGTTGGAGGCTACTTCTCCTTCATACAAGTCGAGTTTCACTTCTATATAATGTATCTCTTGTTGTAAGCTCAAATTCATTCTAATGGAAACTTCTCTTTATCTCTCATTCTCTTGTTTCTCTTGCAAACACTCTCCAATCTTCTATTCCGCAAATTCAATATGGTATCAGAGCAAGGTTCTTAACTAAATCAAGCTCTTGTTATTTCATTTTTTACAAAATCATCTTATTTTTCAAATCTCTTCCTTTAAAATTCTGGGAATACTCTTTGTCAATCCTTTTTCACTCTGAGACTTAGTCCTCAAAGTCATTGACTCTTGAGTTGTGAAAAGGCTGAAAAAGTGTATTTCTTGAAGCTTCTCTAAACTTTTCTTGAGAAAATCTCTTAATCCTTTGGTTAATAGAAAATTCTGGTGAATAAATCTTGAAACACCATGGAAAACTCTAAACCAATTGTTATTCCAGTCATCTTGAAAGGTGTCAACTATTTGCTGTGGTCAAGAATGATAAGAACAGCTCTATATGGTCGTGGGCTTTGGAGCCATGTCTTGAAAGGACAAGATCCAAAAGAGCCTAAGAAGACAGCAGAGGAAGAAACCACCAAAGATGGAGAAGAAGCCATCAGTGATTATGAAGATAAGTGGTTTCAAGAGGACCAAATGGTGCTCGGAATCATCCAAAACTCACTTGAAGCACCCATCCTTGAAGCATACTCTTATTGTGAAAACTCCAAGGAACTGTGGGATACACTACAAAATGTGTATGGGAACAATTCAAATTTGAGCAGGGTCTACGAAGTAAAGAAAGCTATCAATGACCTAAGCCAAGAAGACTTGGAGTTTACAAAACACTTTGGCAAGTTCAGGTCTCTATGGGCTAAACTTGAGATGTTGAGACCAAACTCGGTAGATCCAATGGTGCTAAATGAGAGGCGTGAACAAGACAAGGTCTTTGGACTTCTTCTTACCTTGAATCCAACTTACAAAGACCTCATCAAGCATCTTTTGAGGGCTGACAAGCTTCCAAGATTAGATGAAGTGTGCTCAATGATCTAAAAGGAGCAAGGATCACACAGACTCTTTGGGGGAAAAGAAGAGCTAATCACAGCCAACAAGGGTGCATACAAGCCCCCAAACCATAAAAAAAAGCTGGTAACAAACCCACATGTAATATGTGGACATTGCAAGAAAGAAGGGCATACAAAAGAAAAATGCTGGATCCTCAACCCCCATCTCAAACCAAGCTGGTGGAAAGAACCAAGAGCAAACCTCACCAAAGAAATTGTTGAGAATCACGCTGGTCCATCCACACAATCTATGGAAAGAGAAATGAGGGCTCTAGTGTCATCTCAACATGAGCTAGTAAGGAAATCGGATCTTGAGGCCCTCACCAAAGCCTTGAAAGAGGCTGGTAATTCTGGTACAATTTCCGGTATCTCTCTCCATGCTCAAAACATCACAAAGCCATTAATTGTAGATTCAGGTGCATCACATCATATGATAAGTGATTCTCATTTAATGAATAACTTAGAACCGACTTTAGGTGATGTGGTTATAGCAAATGGAGATAAAGTTCCAGATAAAGGAATTGGTAATCTTAGGTTATTTGGTAAAGATTCTAAAGCTTTTTACATGCCTGAGTTTACTTCTAATTTGTTATCAGTGAAAAAGGTTACATCTGATCTTAATTGTTATGCAATCTTTGGGTCTAATGATGTACATTTTCAGGATATTGAGACTATGAAACTACTTGGAAAATGAGTAGCCAAGGAGGAACTTTATGTTCTTGAAGACACTAAGCCAGCCTCTCATATATCTTGTAACTTTAGTTTAAATCCCTCTGATGTTAGTAACTCTATTTGGCATGCTAGATTAGGCCATCCTCACCCTAGAGCATTAGGACTGTTGTTACCTAGTATTTCGATTAAAAATGATGTATGTGAAGCTTGTATACTTGGCAAACATTGCAAGTCTGTGTTTTCCAAGTCTCCAACTATCTATGAAAAGTGTTTTGATTTAATTCATTCTGATGTTTGGACCTCGCCGTGTGAATCTAGAGAACATCATAAATATTTTGTCACTTTCATAGATGAAAAATCAAAATATACTTGGCTAACACTTCTTCCATCTAAGGACCGAGTACTAGAAGCATTTAGGAATTTTCAAGCATATGTGACTAACCATTATAATGCAAAGATTAAAATTTTTAGATCAGATAATGGTGGAGAGTACACAAGCCATGCTTTCAAACAACACTTAGCAAAACATGGGATAATCCATCAAACAAGTTGCCCATACACTCCTCAACAAAATGGAGTTGCTGAAAGAAAGAATAGGCATTTGATGGAGGTGTCCCGGTTTATGATGTTCCACACCAATGTTCCAAAGAAGTTTTGGGGGGGATGCTGTGGTTTTAGCATGTTACTTAATCAACAGAACGCCTACAAAAATCCTACCAGATCATTCTCCGTTTGAGGTATTAAACAACACTAAACCCTCCATTAACCACTTACGTGTGTTTGGTTGTGTGTGCTTTGTTTTAATCCCAGGAGAACAACGCAACAAGCCGGATGCTAAGAGTGTGAAGAGCATGTTCATTGGGTACTCCACAACACAAAAGGGTTACAAATTCTATGTTCCAGACTCAAGAAAGGTTCTAGTCTCAAGGGATGTGAAGTTTGTGGAAACCAAGGGATTCTATGGTGAGAAGAACTGGGAAGAATTGAAGAATCTATCATCCTCACCATCAGACCGAGCAACAAACTTAAGGGGGATCTTGGAAAGTATTGGACTGCATCAACAAGAAAATAGCATAAGCACATCACATCAAGTTGAAGAAGCTATTCCCCTTAATCATGACGGAGGCAATGAAGAAGAGGAGCCAATCTTGGCACCACAAGAAGACTCAGCAATTCATGATCAAAGTGAATCAGTAGTTCAAAATGAAGCAGTTTATGATCAAAATGAAGCGGGTCCGGAAATTCAAGAAGAAGAGCAAGCTCAAGAAGTACCCTTAAGGAGAAGTACAAGACAAAGGTTTGGCCCAGAATATTGGAAGCAAACCCGGGTGTGTTAGACCAACAAGGCAGTTGCGCATCTAATTCAAGCTGTTTGCACTCTAGCTCACTTCCCACTCGAACATCAAGTATACATTGGCAAGCTGGATAAAGCTGAGATTCCAACAAACTATGAAGAAGCCAAGAAACACAAAGTATGGAGAGATGCAATCGGAGAAGAAAAAGGGCTATGGAAATCAACAACACTTGGTATGAAGCAGAACTGCCAAAAGGAAAGAAGGCTGTAAGCTCTAGATGGATCTTCACTATCAAGTATAGAAGTGATGGAGAAATAGAGCGTTACAAGGCTAGGCTGGTGGCTAGAGGATTCACTCAAACCTATGGAGAGGACTACCTTGACACATTTGCTCCGGTGGCCAAACTTCATATGGTAAGAGTAATTTTATCCTTAGTTACTAACTTAGAATGGGATCTATGGTAGATGGATGTCAAGAATGCATTCTTACAAGGAGAACTAGAGGATGAAGTATATATGACTCCACCACCTGGCTTGGAGGACTCAATTGCACTAGGAAAGGTGCTAAGACTCAAGAAAGCCATTTATGGACTGAAGCAATCTCCTCGAGCATGGTACCACAAGCTCAGTACAACACTCAAGAGTAGAGGCTTCAAGAAGTCAGAAGCAGATCACACACTTTTCACATTGCAAAGCCAAGAAGGTATTGTAGTCATTCTCATTTACGTGGATGATATAATCATCTCTGGGAATGACAAGGTAAGTGTTCAAGATACTAAAACATTCTTGAAATCTGTATTTGATATTAAGGATCTTGGAGAGCTAAAATACTTTCTAGGGATTGAGGTTTGTAGGTCTAAAGAAGGACTCTTCTTATCCCAAAGAAAATACACTCTTGATCTATTGACTGAGGCAGGAAAGCTAGGAGCTAAACCAGCCAAAACTCCCCTAGAAGAAGGATACAAAGTCATACGAGAGGGGGAGCCTGAAGACAAACCATTAGATAATGTCAAACAATACAGGAGAATGGTTGGTAAGTTGATTTACCTTACTATTACTCGTCCTTATTTGTGCTTTGCTGTGAACCAGGTGAGCCAACATATGCAAGCTCCAAAAGTGCATCATTGGAACATGGTGGATCGGATCCTCAAATATCTCAAAGGAGCTCCAGGTCAAGGCATCTGGATGGGTTGCAACAAAAACACAGAAATTGTGGGTTATTGTGATGCTGACTGGGCTGGAGACAAAATGGATAGAAAATCCACCACTGGGTATTGCACATTCATTGGAGGCAACCTGGTAACTTGGAAAAGCAAGAAGCAAAAGGTGGTGTCATGTTCAAGCGCTGAAGCTGAATATAGAGCTATGAGGAAGCTCACAAATGAATTGACTTGGCTGAAGTCTCTGCTCAAAGATCTAGGCATTGAATCACCAGATCCTATCACAATGCATTGTGACAACCAAGCTGCAATCCATATTGCATCCAACTCAGTGTTTCATGAGAGGACGAAACATATTGAAGTGGATTGTCACAAGGTGCATGAGATGGTGGAGAAAGGAGTAATCCTTCCATGTTTTACAAGAAGTTCATATCAGTTAGCTGACATATTTACTAAGGCAGCGAGTTTAAAGGTTTGTGAGTTCATCCATTCAAAGCTTGGACTCATAGACATGTCTCAGCCATGATCCCCTTAGCTATGAAGTCCGCACTCTTTTTCCCTTAGTATGGTTTTGTTCCATGAGGTTTTCCATAATAAGGTTTTTAATGAGGTGGGTTTTCATGGTTCCAAGCTCAACCTAGTTATCTCTACGGTTAAGGTTGAGGGGGAGTGTTGAATAAAGAAGAAAATGATCATAAGAAGGTTAACTTGAAGTGCAAAGAAGCAAGAAAAGAGTTGTTGGAGAGCTTCCTTGGGCTCCGTGAAAAGGAAGAAGATGATTTTGAATTTCAAACTCAATCAGACCGTTGGAGGCTACTTCTCCTTCATACAAGTCGAGTTTCACTTCTATATAATGTATCTCTTGCTGTAACCTCAAATTCATTCTAATGGAAACTTCTCTTTATCTCTCATTCTCTTGTTTCTCTTGAAAACACTCTCCAATCTTCTATTCCGCAAATTCAATAATTAGATGGCTTAAGAAGACAAGATTGTACTCTTTTTCCTTATCTTCGTTTTTATCCTAATGGGTTTTAATGAGACATGATTGATCTTCTACACTTAAGTCATCTTTGTTATACTCCTAGCTTAACGAAAAGCCTAGCCTAAAGTGGAGAATATTAATCAAGCTTATCATCAAGGGAGCTTAGGGAAGATGGTTGGATTTGGGTGTCCGTACAAGTCCGTACAAGTTTGTACGGATCCGTACAAGTCCGTACGACCATAGGGAGCCTCCAGAACATTTGAGGAAGCCTTCGAGAGTCTTCTAGAAGCTTGGAAACGTTTGGATCATGCACTAAGCCACTTGAGTGTCCAAGTGCATTGGCACCTTGTCCTTAGTCTTCCTTCTTATCCATTTGGTCAAGGAATGGGCTTGAAACAGGCTGGCATGGTCAAGGACGCCCAAAGACTACACTCCTATTGGCTGGTTCAAATTAAAGTTAAACCTAGGTTCCATTGTAATTCTCCTATAAATATGCTATGTATTTCACAAAGATCAATAAGAAATTCTTCTCTAATATTCTACTATGGTGTTTCTTCTAGTTTATCTCAAAATCTCTCATTTATAATCTCTAAAATCTAACATGGTATCAGAGCATTGATCTTGCTCCTATCTATTCCGCTTTATTCTTGGTTATTCTCCATCATTCTCCATCATTCTCCATCATTTCTCCATCATTTCTCCATCAGTTCTTGTCATTTCTACTCATTCTCCACGTTTTTCTTCTTTATTTTCTCCTTTCTCACACTGCTAGCTTCATTTCTCTCTGAAAGAAATTCCTCAAATCCATTGGTGCTGAGTTGAGAAAGTTGCTAGCTTTGTGATTTTCACTTCATTTTTCTTCCTTTCACGTTGCTAGCCTCATTTCTCTCTGAGAGAAATTCCTCAAATCCATTGGTGCTGAGTTGAGAAAGTTGCTAGCTTTGTGATTAAACACCAAGAAAATCATGGAAAATCTAAAAACCATGATCATTCTGGTTACCCTCAAAGGGAATAATTACTTGCTGTGGGCAAGAACAACTAAGACTGCTTTGTGTGGAAGAGGTTTGTGGAGACACATTGAGATCACACAAAACCTTAAAGAAGACACACAAGATGAAGAAAATGAGACCAAGACCGAGGAGGAAATCAAATGGTTTCAAGAAGACCAAACAGTTTTGGGTCTCCTTCAAAACTCACTAGACCCATCAATCCTAGAGGCATACTCCTATTGTGACACCGCAAAGGAGCTTTGGGATACACTAAAGAATTTCTACGGGAACATCTCCAACTTGACCCGTGTCTTCGAAGTAAAAAGGGCAATCAACAATCTCAATCAAGAGGATCTAGAATTTACTCAACACTTTGGGAAATTTAGATCTCTTTGGGCTGAATTAGAGATGTTACGTCCAAGCACAAAGGATTTTTCAATCATTGAAGAAAGAAGAGAACAAGATAAGGCCTTCGGTTTGCTTCTCACACTCAATCCGACGTTTAACGACCTCATAAAGCATATCTTAAGATCGGAGAAGCTCCCTAGACTTGATGAAGTTTGTGCACAAATTCAAAAGGAACAAGGGTCCTTTGGTCTCTTTAGTGGTAAACAAGAACTCCCAATGGCCAATAAGGGCAATTACCAACCAAATCAAGGCTACAAAGGCAAGAATAGGAAAACATGCGATCTCAAGCTTTCTACATGCCATCTTTCACTTTGAATCTTGTATCGGTTAAGAGAGCTACTACTGATCTTGATGCTTATGCTATCTTTGGGCCTAATAGTTTCCATTTTCAGGATATTAAGACCGGAAGGGTTCTTGGTGAAGGAAACACAAAAGGAGACTTATACATCTTAGAAAATTCTTCAAGCAATCTTACTTTATCAAGTTTTAATTCATGCTTAGCTAGTAGTTCTAATGCAATATGGCACGCTAGATTGGGACATCCTCACTCGGGTGCCTTGGAAATAATATTGCCTAATATTTCGTTTAATAACTCGGTGTGTGAGTCTTGCATTTTAGGAAAACATTGTAAAAGTGTATTTCCTAAGTCCTTTACCATATATGAAAAATGTTTTGATTTGGTCCACTCGGATGTATGGACTTCCCCATGTTTATCAAGAGATAATAATAAGTACTTTGTGACATTTATTGATGAAAAGTCGAAATACACTTGGATCACCTTAATGCCATCTAAAGATAGAGTATTTGACGCTTTCATTAATTTTCAGAACTACATTACTAATCAATTCAAAACAAATGTTAAGGTATTTCGAACGGATAATGGAGGGGAATATACAAGCCACAAATTCAAAGAACACCTATCTAAGCATGGAATAATCCACCAAACGAGCTGCCCATACACACCTCAACAAAATGGTGTAGCTGAAAGAAAGAATAGACATCTCATGGAAGTAGCTAGAGCTATGATGTTCCATTCCAACTTGCCAAGAAACTTCTGGGGAGATGCAGTCATGACGGCTTGCTATCTTATCAACCGAATTCCAACAAGAGTCCTAAAGGACGTCTCTCCCTTTGAAGTTTAAAATCACAATAAACCCTATATCAATCACTTACGAGTTCTTGGTGTTGAATAATGAGAGAATACATTAGCTTAAGACCTAAAGAAGAGAAGAGGCCTTATTCAACATATGCAAACCCATTAAGAAGTCTTCTAGAAGGTGAAGACTTTGGGTGCACAAGTGGGTGTCTCGGGAAGTGTGAAAAGGAAGGAGATGTGTTTGAATTTCAAATAAGAGATTGGAGGGAAATTTAATGTTGTGAAACCCTTCTTCACCTCCTAATTTCGTGGCTCTCCTCTATATATACATGTTGTACACCCTTTGTAACACTTAATCAATTCTAATGGAAACTTCTCTTTATCTCTCATTCTATTGTTTCTCTTTCAAGCACTCTCAAACTCTCTAATCTTCTATTCCGCAAACACAACATGGTATCAGAGCAAGGTTCTTAACTAAATCAACCTCTTGTTATCCCATTTTCAAATCTCTTCCTTTAAAATTCTGGGAATACTCTTTGTCAATCCTTTTTCACTCTGAGACTTAGTCCTCAAAGTCATTGACTCTTGAGTTGTGAAAAGGCTGAAAAAGTGTATTTCTTGAAGCTTCTCTAAAATTTTCTTTTTCACTCTAAAATTCTGGGAATACTCTTTGTCAATCCTTTTTCACTCTGAGACTTAGTCCTCAAAGTCATTGACTCTTGAGTTGTGAAAAGGCTGAAAAAGTGTATTTCTTGAAGCTTGTCTAATATTTTCTAGAGAAAATCTCTTAATCCTCTGGTTAATAGAATTATTCGGTGAATAAATCTTGAAACACCATGGAAAATTCTAAACCAATTGTTATGCCAGTCATCTTGAAGGGTGTATAACTATTTGTTGTGGTCAAGAATGATAAGAACAGCTCTATGTGGTCGTGGGCTTTGGAGCCATGTCTTGAAAGGACAAGATACAAAAGATGGAGAAGAAGCCATCGGTAATTATGAAGATAAGTGGTTCCAAGAGGACCAAATGGTGCTCGGAATCATCCAAAACTCTCTTGAAGCATCCATCCTTGAAGCCTACTCCTACTGTGAAAATGCAATGGAATTGTGGGATACTCTTCAAACCGTGTATGGGAATACTTCAAACTTGAGCAAAATCTATGAAGTCAAGAAGGCTATCAATGATCTAAGCCAAGAAGATTTGGAGTTTACAAAGCACTTTGGCAAATTCAGATCATTGTGGGCTGAACTAGAAATGTTAAGGCCAAGCACGATTGATCCTTTGGTGTTAAATGAGAGGCGCGAACAAGACAAGGTCTTTGGTCTGCTATTGACCTTAAATCCAACTTACAAGGATCTCATTAAGCACCTCCTTAGGGCAGACAATCTCCCCAGCCTAGATGAAGTGTGCTCCAAGATACAAAAGGAGCAAGGATCTCATGGTCTATTTGGGGGAAAGGGCGAGCTGGTTATGGCTAACAAAGTAGAGCTGGGTGATGCCAACAAAGGATTTTACAAACCGTTGGGATCAAATGCAATCTGTGAGCATTGCAAGAAAGTGGGGCACACAAAGGAAAAATGCTGGAAGCTCCATCCTCATCTAAAACCAAGCTGGTGGAAGGAACCAAGATCTAATGTCTCCCAAGAAGTGGCTGGGAATCAGGCTGGGACATCCAAGAGGGCTGAAGAAGGAGAAATGAGAGCTTTGGTGCCATATCAACAAGAATCTGAATTTGTGAGGAAATCAGATTTGGAAGCTCTCATCAAAGCCTTGAAAGAGGCTGGTAGGTCTGGTATGGTTTCTGGAAACTCTCTTCATACTCAAAACATTTCAAAGCCTTTGATTGTATATTTTGGTGCATCACATCATATGATAAGTGATGCACATCTAATGAATAACATAAAACCGGCTGTAGGTAATGTCATTATAGCAAATGGAGATAGTATTCCAATTGATGGAGTAGGAAATCTTAGGTTATTTGGAAAAGATTCGAACGCTTTCTACATGCCTAAGTTTACTTCAAATTTGTTATCCGTTTGGCATGCAAGGCTAGGTCATCCGCACTCTAGAGCATTAGAACTATTGTTGCCTAGGATATCTTTCAAAAATGATGAATGTGAAGCTTGTATACTTGGCAAACATTGTAAATCTGTGTTTTCCAAGTCTCCAACTATCTATGAAAAGTGTTTTGATTTAATTCATTCTGATGTTTGGACCTCACCATGTGAATCTAGAGAACATCATAAATACTTTGTCACCTTCATAGATGAAAAATCAAAATATACATGGCTAACACTTCTTCCATCCAAAGATAGAGTTCTAGAAGCATTTAGAAATTTTCAAGCATATGTGACTAACCATTATAATGCCAAGATTAAAATTTTTAGATCAGATAATGGTGGAGAGTACACAAGCCATGCCTTCAAACAACACTTAGCAAACCATGGGATAGTCCATCAGACCAGCTGCCCATACACTCCTCAGCAAAATGGAGTTGCTGAAAGAAAGAATAGGCACTTAATGGAAGTGGCCCGGTCTATGATGTTCCACACAAGTGTTCCCAAGAGATTTTGGGGAGATGTTGTGGTTTCAGCATGCTATTTGATCAACCGAATGCCAACAAAAATTTTGGATGATCACTCTCCATTTGAGGTATTAAATAACTCTAGACCTGCCATTAACCACTTACGTGTGTTTGGGTGTGTTTGTTTTTTATTAATCCCCGGAGAACAAAGAAACAAGTTGGAAGCTAAAAGTGTGAAGAGCATGTTCATTGGATACTCCACAACACAAAAAGGTTACAAATGCTTTGTTCCGGAAACAAGGAAGATTCTAGTCTCAAGGGACGTGAAGTTTGTTGAAACGAAAGGGTTCTATGATGAGAAGAACTGGAAAGAATTGAAGAATCTATCATCCTCATCATCAGACCGAGCTAGCAATTTGAGAAAAATCTTGGAGAACCTTGGATTACATCAGCCAGAAGCTAGTACAAGCACATCTCAATCAAATGAAGAAACTATACCCTTTGATCCTGAGGGAGGCAATAAACAAGAGGATCCAGTAATGGCTCAACAAGACTCAACAATTCATGATCAAAATGAATCAGAAGTTCACAATGACGTGGTTCATGATCAAAGTGAAGAGAGTCCGGAAAGTCAAGAAGAAGCTCAAACCTCAGATTCTGACTTTGAAGGGCCAGAACCTCAAGTTCAAGATCAAGAAGGGGGTTTAAGGAGAAGTACAAGACAAAGGTTTGGACCAGAACATTGGAAGCAAACCCGAGTGTACTACAACAACAAGGCAGTTGCTCATCCCATTCAAAGTGTTTGCACTCTAGCTCATTTCCCTTTGGAACATCATGTTTAATTTGCGGAATAGAAGATTAGAGAGTTTGAGAGTGCTTGAAAGAGAAACAATAGAATGAGAGATAAAGAGAAGTTTCCATTAGAATTAATTAAGTGTTACAAAGGGTGTACAACATGTATATATAGAGGGGAGCCACGAAAATAGAAGGTGTAGAAGGGTTTCACATCATTCAAATTTCCCTCCAATCTCTTATTTGAAATTCAAACACATCTCCTTCCTTTTCACACTTCCCGAGACACCCACTTGTGCACCCAAAGTCTTCACCCTTCTAGAAGACTTCTTAATGGACTTGCATATGTTGAATAAGGCCTCTTCTCTTCATTGGGTCTTAAGCTAATGTATTCTCTCATTATTCAACACTCCCCCTCAAGCTTAACCGTAGAGAAACCAAAGGTTAAGCTTAGAACCATGATGACCCACCTCATTAAAAACCTTAGTATGGAAAAACTCATGGGACAAAACCATACTAAGGGAAAAATAGTGTGGACTCCATGGCTAAGGAAATCATGGCCGAGACATATCTATGAGTCCAAGCTTTGAATGGATGAACTCACACACTTTTAAACTCGCTGCCTTGGTAAAAATGTCTGCCAATTGTTCTGAACTCCTTGTAAAACATGGAAGAATGACCCTTTTCTCCACCATCTCTCGTACCTTGTGACAATCCACTTCAATATGTTTTGTCCTCTCATGGAACACTGAGTTGGACGCAATGTGAATAGCAGCTTGGTTGTCACAATGCATTGTGATTAGATCTGGTGATTCAATGCCCAAATCCTTGAGAAGAGCGTTCAGCCATGTTAGCTCATTTGTGAGCTTCCTCATTGCTCTATACTCAGCTTCAGCACTTGAACATGACACAACCTTTTGTTTCTTGCTCTTCCAAGTGACCAGGTTACCTCCAATGAATGTGCAATACCCAGTGGTGGATCTTCTATCCGTTTTGTCTCCAGCCCAGTCAGCATCACAATAACTCACAATTTATGTGCTTTTGTTACAACCCATCCAAATGCCTTGACCCGGAGCTCCTTTGAGATATTTGAGAATCCGATCCACCATGCTCCAATGGTGCACTTTTGGAGCTTGCATATGTTGACTCACCTGGTTCACAGCAAAACACAAATCAGGACGAGTTATGGTAAAATAAATCAACTTACCAACCATTCTCCGATATTGCTTGACATCTTCAAAAGGTTTATCTTCAAGCTCCCCCTCTCGTATGACTTTGTATCCTTCTTCTAAGGGAGTATTTGCTGGTTTGGCTCCTAGCTTTCCTGCCCCAGCCAATAGATCAAGAGTGTACTTCCTTTGGGACAAGAAGAGTCCTTCATTGGACCTATAGACTTCAATCCCTAGAAAATATTTCAACTCTCCAAGATCTTTAATATCAAATACAGATTTTAAATATGCTTTTGTATCTTTAATACCTACCTTGTCATTCCCAGAGATGATAATATCATCCACATAAATGAGAATGACTACAATACCTTCTTCGCTTTGCAAGGTGAAAAGTGTATGATCTGCCTCGGACTTCTTGAAGCCTTTACTCTTGAGTGTTGTACTCAACTTGTGGTACCATGCTCGAGGAGATTGCTTCAGTCCATAAATTGCTTTCTTGAGTCTCAACACCTTTCCTGGTGCAATTGAGTCCTCCAAGCCTGGTGGTGGAGTCATGTAGACTTCATCCTCTAGTTCCCCTTGCAAGAATGCATTCTTGACGTCCATCTGCCAAAGATCCCATTCCAAGTTAGTAGCTAAGGATAAAATAACTCTTACCGTATGAAGTTTTGCCACAGGTGCAAATGTGTCAAGGTAGTCCTCTCCATAGGTTTGAGTAAATCCTCTAGCCACCAGCCTAGCCTTGTAACGCTCTATTTCTCCATCACTTCTATACTTGATAGTGAAGATCCATCTAGAGCTTACGGCCTTCTTCCCTTTTGGCAGTTCAGCTTCATCCCAAGTGTGGTTGATTTCCATAGCTTTCTTTTCTTCACCAATAGCATCTCTCCATACTTTAAGCTCCTTGGCTTCTTCATAGGTTGTTGGAATCTCAGCTTCATCCAACTTGCCCATGTAGGCTTGATGTTCCAATGGGAAATGAGCTAGAGTGCAAACAGCTTGAATGGGATGAGCAACTGCCTTGTTGTTGTAGTACACTCGGGTTTGCTTCCAATGTTCTGGTCCAAACCTTTGTCTTGTACTTCTCCTTAAACCCTCTTGAACTTGATCTTGATCTTGAGGTTCTCCTGGGATTAATACAAAACAAACACACCCAAACACACGTAAGTGGTTAATGGCAGGTTTAGAGTTGTTTAATACCTCAAATGGAGAGTAATCATCCAAAATTTTTGTTGGCATTCGGTTGATCAAATAGCATGCTGAAAGCACAGCATCTCCCCAAAATCTCTTGGGAACACTTGTGTGGAACATCATAGACCGAGCTACTTCCATTAAGTGCCTATTCTTTCTTTCAGCAACTCCATTTTGCTGAGGAGTGTATGGGCAGCTGGTTTGATGGACTATCCCATGGTGTGCTAAGTGTTGTTTGAAGGTATGGCTTGTGTACTCTCCACCATTATCTGATCTAAAAATTTTAATCTTGGCATTATAATGGTTAGTCACATATGCTTGAAAATTTCTAAACGCTTCTAGAACTCTATCTTTGGATGGAAGAAGTGTTAGCCATGTATATTTTGATTTTTCATCTATGAAGGTGACAAAGTATTTATGATGTTCTCTAGATTCACATGGTGATGTCCAAACATCAGAATGAACTAAATCAAAACACTTTTCATAGATAGTTGGAGACTTGGAAAACACAGATTTACAATGTTTGCCAAGTATACAAGCTTCACATTCATCATTTTTGAAAGAAATCCTAGGCAACAATAGTTCTAATGCTCTAGAGTGCGGATGACCTAGCCTTGCATGCCAAATTGAACTACTAACATTAGAAACATTCAAACTAAAACTACAAAATAAATTGGAGTCCGGCTTGTTATTTTCAAGAATATACAGCTCCTCCTTTGCTACTCTTTTTCCGAGTAGTTTCATGGTCTCAATATCCTGAAAGTGTACATCATTAGGACCAAATATAGCATAACAATTCAAATCAGATGTAACTTTCTTTACGGATAACAAATTTGAAGTAAACTTAGGCATGTAGAAAGCGTTTGAATCTTTTCCAAATAACCTAAGATTTCCTACTCCATCAATAGGAATACTATCTCCATTTGCTATAATGACATTACCTACAGCCGGTTTTATGTTATTCATTAGATGTGCATCACTTATCATATGATGTAATGCACCAGAATCTACAATCAAAGGCTTCGAAATGTTTTGAGCATGAAGAAAGTTTCCAGAAACCATACCAGACCTACCAGCCTCTTTCAAGGCTTTGATGAGAGCTTCCAAATCTGATTTCCTCACAAATTCAGATTCTTGTTGATATGGCACCAAAACTCTCATGTCTCCTTCTTCAGCCCTCTTGGATGTCCCAGCCTGATTCCCAGCCACTTCTTGGGAGACATTAGCTCTTGGTTCCTTCCACCAGCTTGGTTTTAGATGAGGATGGAGCTTCCAGCATTTTTCCTTTGTGTGCCCCTCTTTCTTGCAATGCTCACAGATTGCATTTGATCCCACTTTCTTGTTCTGGTTTGATCCCAACGGTTTGTAAAATCCTTTGTTGGCATCACCCAGCTCTACTTTGTTTGCCATAGCCAGCTCGCCCTTTCCCCCAAATAGACCATGAGATCCTTGCTCCTTTTGTATCTTGAAGCACACTTCATCTAGGCTGGGGAGATTGTCTGCCCTAAGGAGGTGCTAAATGAGATCCTTGTAAGTTGGATTTAAGGTCAATAGCAGACCAAAGATCTTGTCTTGTTCGCGCCTCTCATTTAACACCAAAGGATCAATCGTGCTTGGCCTTAACATTTCTAGTTCAGCCCACAATGATCTGAATTTGCCAAAGTGCTTTGTAAACTCCAAATCTTCTTGGCTTAGATCATTGATAGCCTTCTTGACTTCATAGATTCTGCTCAAGTTTGAAGTATTCCCATACACGGTTTGAAGAGTATCCCACAATTCCTTTGCATTTTCACAGTAGGAGTAGGCTTCAAGGATGGATGCTTCAAGAGAGTTCTGGATGATTCCGAACACCATTTGGTCCTCTTGGAACCACTTATCTTCATAATTACCGATGGCTTCTTCTCCATCTTTTGGATCTTGTCCTTTCAAGACATGGCTCCAAAGCCCACGACCACATAGAGCTGTTCTTATCATTCTTGACCACAGCAAATAGTTGACACCCTTCAAGATGACTGGAATAACAATTGGTTTAGAATTTTCCATGGTGTTTAAAGATTTATTCACCGGATAATTCTATTAACCAGAGGATTAAGAGATTTTCTCAAGAAAATATTAGAAAAGCTTCAAGAAATACACTTTTTCAGCCTTTTCACAACTCAAGAGTCAATGACTTTGAGGACTAAATCTCAGAGTGAAAAAGGATTGACAAAGAGTATTCCCAGAATTTTAGAGTGAAAAAGAAAATTTTAGAGAAGCTTCAAGAAATACACTTTTTCGGCCTTTTCACAACTCAAGAGTCAATGACTTTGAGGACTAAGTCTCAGAGTGAAAAAGGATTGACAAAGAGTATTCCCAGAATTTTAAAAGAAGAGAATTTGAAAATAGGATAACAAGAGCTTGATTTAGTTAAGAACCTTTCTCTGATACCATGTTGAATTTGCGGAATAGAAGATTAGAGAGTTTGAGAGTGCTTGAAAGAGAAACAATAGAATGAGAGATAAAAAGAAGTTTCCATTAGAATTGATTAAGTGTTACAAAGGGTGTACAACATGTATATATAGAGGGGAGCCACGAAAATAGAAGGTGTAGAAGGGTTTCACATCATTCAAATTTCCCTCCAATCTCTTATTTGAAATTCAAACACATCTCCTTCCTTTTCACACTTCCCGAGACACCCACTTGTGCACCCAAAGTCTTCACCCTTCTAGAAGACTTCTTAATGGACTTGCATATGTTGAATAAGGCCTCTTCTCTTCATTGGGTCTTAAGCTAATGTATTCTCTCATTATTCAACACATCAAGCCTATATGGGCAAGTTGGATGAAGCTAAGATTCCAACAACCTATGAAGAAGCCAAGGAGCTTAAAGTATGGAGAGATGCTGTTGGTGAAGAAAAGAAAGCTATGGAAATCAACCACACTTGGGATGAAGCTGAACTGCCAAAAGGGAAGAAGGCCGTAAGCTCTAAATGGATCTTCACTATCAAGTATAGAAGTGATGGAAAAATAGAGCGTTACAAGGCTAGGCTGGTGGCTAGAGGATTCACTCAAACCTATGGAGAGGACTACCTTGACACATTTGCACCTGTGGCAAAACTTCATACGGTAAGAGTTATTTTATACTGACTTTGATGGGCCAGAACCTCAAGTTCAAGATCAAGAAGGGGGTTTAAGGAGAAATACAAGACAAAGGTTTGGACCAGAACATTGGAAGCAAACCCGAGTGTACTACAACAACAAGGCAGTTGCTCATCCCATTCAAAGTGTTTGCACTCTAGCTCATTTCCCTTTGGAACATCAAGCCTATATGGGCAAGTTGGATGAAGCTAAGATTCCAACAACCTATGAAGAAGCCAAGGAGCTTAAAGTATGGAGAGATGCTGTTGGTGAAGAAAAGAAAGCTATGGAAATCAACCACACTTGGGATGAAGCTGAACTGCCAAAAGGGAAGAAGGCCGTAAGCTCTAAATGGATCTTCACTATCAAGTATAGAAGTGATGGAGAAATAGAGCGTTACAAGGCTAGGCTGGTGGCTAGAGGATTCACTCAAACCTATGGAGAGGACTACCTTGACACATTTGCACCTGTGGCAAAACTTCATACGGTAAGAGTTATTTTATCCTTAGCTACTAACTTGGAATGGGATCTTTGGCAGATGGACGTCAAGAATGCATTCTTGCAAGGGGAACTAGAGGATGAAGTCTACATGACTCCACCACCAGGCTTGGAGGACTCAATTGCACCAGGAAAGGTGTTGAGACTCAAGAAAGCAATTTATGGACTGAAGCAATCTCCTCGAGCATGGTACCACAAGTTGAGTACAACACTATAGAGTAAAGGCTTCAAGAAGTCCGAGGCAGATCATACACTTTTCACCTTGCAAAGCCAAGAAGGTATTGTTGTCATTCTCATTTATGTGGATGATATTATCATCTCTGGGAATGACAAGGTAGGTATTAAAGATACAAAAGCATATTTAAAATCTGTATTTGATATTAAAGATCTTGGAGAGTTGAAATATTTTCTAGGGATTGAAGTCTATAGGTCCAATGAAGGACTCTTCTTGTCCCAAAGGAAGTACACTCTTGATCTATTGGCTGGGGCAGGAAAGCTAGGAGCCAAACCAGCAAAGACTCCCTTAGAAGAAGGATACAAAGTCATACGAGAGGGGGAGCTTGAAGATAAACCTTTTGAAGATGTCAAGCAATATCGGAGAATGGTTGGTAAGTTGATTTATCTTACCATAACTCGTCCTGATTTGTGTTTTGCTATGAACCAGGTGAGTCAACATATGCAAGCTCCAAAAGTGCACCATTGGAGCATGGTGGATCGGATTCTCAAATATCTCAAAGGAGCTCCAGGTCAAGGCATTTGGATGGGTTGTAACAAAAGCACATAAATTGTGGGTTATTGTGATGCTGACTGGGCTGGAGACAAAACGGATAGAAGATCCACCACTGGGTATTGCACATTCATTGGAGGTAACTTGGTCACTTGGAAGAGCAAGAAACAAAAGGTTGTGTCATGTGCAAGTGCTGAAGCTGAGTATAGAGCAATGAGGAAGCTCACAAATGAGCTAACATGGCTGAAAGCTCTTCTCAAGGATTTGGGCATTGAATCGCCAGATCGAATCACAATGCATTGTGACAACCAAGCTGCTATTCACATTGCGTCCAACTCAGTGTTCCATGAGAGGACAAAGCATATTGAAGTGGATTGTCACAAGGTGCGAGAGATGGTGGAAAAAAGGGTCATTCTTCCATGCTTTACAAGGAGTTCAGAACAATTGGCAGACATTTTTACCAAGGCAGCGATTTTAAAAGTGTGTGAGTTCATCCATTCAAAGCTTGGACTCTTAGATATGTCTCGGCCATGATTTTCTTAGCCATGGAGTCCACACTCTTTTTCCCTTAGTATGGTTTTGTCCCATGAGGTTTTCCATACTAAGGTTTTTAATGAGGTGGGTCATCATGGTTCCAAGCTTAACCTTTGGTTTCTCTTCGGTTAAGCTTGAGGGGGAGTGTTGAATAATGAGAGAATACATTAGCTTAAGACCTAAAGAAGAGAAGAGGCCTTATTCAACATATGCAAACCCATTAAGAAGTCTTCTAGAAGGTGAAGACTTTGGGTGCACAAGTGGGTGTCTCGGGAAGTGTAAAAAGGAAGGAGATGTGTTTGAATTTCAAATAAGAGATTGGAGGGAAATTTAATGTTGTGAAACCCTTCTTCACCTCCTAATTTCGTGGCTCTCCTCTATATATACATGTTGTACACCCTTTGTAACACTTAATCAATTCTAATGGAAACTTCTCTTTATCTCTCATTCTATTGTTTCTCTTTCAAGCACTCTCAAACTCTCTAATCTTCTATTCTGCAAACACAACACTTGGGTGTTTGTGTTTTTTATTTGTCCCAGGTACTCAGAGGGACAAACTAGAAGCCAAAAGCACAAGATGTGTATTCATAGGCTATTCTACCACTCAAAAGGGATATAAATGCTACGACCCCATCCGGAAGTGTACCATGGTTTCAAGAGACGTGAAGTTCATAGAAAACCAAGGGTACTTTGACAAGAAACAAAATTGGGATAGTGTTAAAGACCTAGCCCGTTCTCCTTCAGATAGAACCGCCAGCTTAGAGTTCTTACTCAATCATTTGGGAAATCCGGCTCCAAGAGACTCTCATCAAGAACAACCAGATCATCAGCCACAAGAAGGACCAAATTCTGAAAATAACAGTGAAGAAGAAGCAAACAACTTGGATAATGGTAATCAAGACCAAGCTCATCATGAAGAAGAATCCACTAGAGGAATGGAGTCAATGGTTAGTCAAGACCATGAGAGTGAAGAAATTAGTGCTCCTCAGCTTAAAAGAAGTACAAGGCTGAAGTATGGACCAGATCATTGGAAACAAACAAGGGTCTATTACAACAGCCAAGCCATGGCTCATCCTCTCCAAGCGGTTTGTTCTCTTGCCCTCTTGCCATCAGAACACAAAGCATTCCTTGGAAAGATTGATCAACACCAAATTCCGAGGTCCTATGAAGAAGCAAAAGAACACAAAGAATGGTTAGCTGCTGTGGATGCTGAGATAGGGGCAATGGATAAGAATCATACTTGGGATGAAATGGAGCTTCCAAAGGGAAAGAAGGCAGTAAGTTCCAAGTGGGTATTGTTAGATTTTAGAGATTATAAATGAGAGCTTTTGAGATAAACTAGAAGAAACACCATAGTAGAATATTAGAGAAGAATTTCTTATTGATCTTTGTGAAATACATAGCATATTTATAGGAGAATTACAAGGGAACCTAGGTTTAACTTTAATTTGAACCAGCCAATAGGAGTGTAGTCTTTGGGCGTCCTTGACCATGCCAGCCTGTTTCCAGCCCCTTCCTTGACCAAATGGATAAGAAGGAAGACCAAGGACAAGGTGCCAATGCACCTGGACACTCAAGTGGCTTGGTGCATGGTCCGAACGTTTCCAAGCTTCTAGAAGACTCTCGAAGGCTTCCTCAAATGTTCTGGAGGCTCGCTAAGGTTGTACGGTCTTGTACGGCCTTGTACGGATCCGTACGGACTTGTACGGACTTGTACGGACTTGTACGGATCCGTACGGACTTGTACGGACACCCAAATCCAACCATCTTCCCTAAGCTCCCTTGATGATAAGCTTGATTAATAGGTATTTACAATCAAATAGCAATCTAATGGGGACTTGGGAGAGCTTAAGTATTTCCTAGGGATAGAGATATGCCGATCCTCGGAAGGCCTATTTCTATCACAAAGGAAATATTCTCTTGATTTATTGCAGGAGACAAGAAAGCTAGGATCCAAACCAGCCAAGACCCCACTTGAAGATGGCTACAAGGTCAAGAGAAAGGGGGAGAAAGAAGATGATCCACTTGACAAGCCATTTGAAGACCCAGCACAATATCGGCGCCTAGTTGGTAAGCTCATCTATTTGACTATTACACGGCCTGACTTATGTTTTGCTGTGAATCAGGTTAGCCAACATATGAAGGAACCAACCGTGCATCATTGGAACATGGTGGAAAGAATATTGAGATACATCAAAGGTTCACCGGGCCAAGGAATTTGGATGGGGAAGAATGGCAACACTGAGATAGTTGGATACTGCGATGCGGACTATGCGGGAGACACTATGGATAGGAAGTCTACAACTGGCTATTGTACTTTCATTGGAGGCAATCTAGTAACTTGGAAGTCTAAGAAGCAGAAGGTTGTGTCATGCTCAAGTGCGGAGTCAGAATATAGAGCAATGAGGAAGCTAACAAATGAATTAGTTTGGTTGAAGGCTCTTCTCAAGGATCTTGGCATAGAAACTCCAAGTCCCATCACAATGCATTGTGACAATCAGGCAGCCATTCATATAGCAACCAATCCAGTATTTCACGAGAGGACCAAGCACATTGAGATTGACTGCCACAAAGTTAGAGAGAAGATCATAGAAGGAGTGATACTTCCATGTTACACCAAGAGTGAAGACCAGTTGGCTGACATCTTCACCAAGGTTGCTAGCCTCAAAGTTTGCAACCACATCCATAGCAAACTTGGGTTAGTAGACCTTACTCATCCTTGATAATATACTTGCCTGTTCCGGGAAGACCACACTCTTTTTCCCTTACCAAGGTTTTGTCCCACTGGGTTTTCCTTGGTAAGGTTTTTAATGAGGTGGTAGTCCCGGTTCCCAAACTTAGCCTTCATTCAGTTTGAAGGGGAGTATTAATCAAGCTTATCATCAAGGGAGCTTAGGGAAGATGGTTGGATTTGGGTGTCCGTACAAGTCCGTACAAGTCTGTACGGATCCGTACAAGTCTATACGGATCCGTACAAGTCAGTATGACCATAGGGAGCCTCCGGAACATTTGAGGAAGCCTTCGAGAGTCTTCTAGAAGCTTGGAAACGTTTGGATCATGTACCAAGCCACTTGAGTGTCCAGGTGCATTGGCACCTTGTCCTTGGTCTTCTTTCTTATCCATTTGGTCAAGGAAGGGGCTGGAAACAGGCTGGCATGGTCAAGGACGCCCAAAGACTACACTCCTATTGGCTGGTTCAAATTAAAGTTAAACCTAGGTTCCCTTGTAATTCTCCTATAAATATGCTATGTATTTCACAAAGATCAATAAGAAATTCTTCTCTAATATTCTACTATGGTGTTTCTTCTAGTTTATCTCAAAATCTCTCATTTATAATCTCTAAAATCTAACAGAGAATTCATGAAGAAAAAGGCCTAGCCCATCAAGTCATCCAATATATTTTTCTCTTCTTTTTAATGGTAGGCGTTTTTAGCTTTTAAATGCTTTAAATGTTTAGTTTTTAATACAACTCTTAATGATTAGTTAGATATTTTTCTCCTTTTGGCCGTGTATAACTACTATAAAAAGGGGCTAAGGAGTAGAGTTTTATGATCATCAATCATCTTTTCATCAATAAAATTTCTCTTTGTTTTAGTAACTCTTTTGTTCCTTAGGAACACTTTGATTCGCTTGGTGTGTCATATCCGAGTCTTAGAGGTTTATCAAGTGAAGCTCATATCAGTTGTGTGGCCAATCTATCGATCGAATGTTTTAAAGAATCTTGTCGCAAGTATTGGTCCTAGGTTTCGCATACCTAGTGTTGGTGCTTCCTTGTTCTTTGTCATCAAGATCTCCATCGCCTAAGAGAATTGATGAGATAAAGGAAGGCTTCGATTTTGGTTTAATATACCCTCACTTTGAGTCTTGATTTCCTTCAGCCTTCAAGGATTATCCTATCGGTTCCAACAAAAGTGATCCTTTGGGAAAATTTTTTTCAATATCTTTGCTTGTTATGAGTACACGGAGCAAAGGAAAGTGATCTACGCCACAGCTCAAGTACGCATCATTCCCTCACATGGTGGGATCGAGATCAGTCCAAGAGAAGAAGGAACCGGGAAGGACCTATGGGAAGCTATGAAACACTAAATGCGGAGGAGATACTCTACTGTTGTTTGCGGCATCTCCTTCGTGGGGAAGTCGTGAACACATAAACTGGTACCTCTGTATCACCGCGATCTCCTAAAGAAGTTTAGGAACTCTCCCAAGGATCCAAATTGGTAGAGGGGTAATATGAAGAGTTCGAGCACCTAAGGAACCATCTACAACTAGATGAAGAAGAAGAGATTTTATGGCACAATTCATGGACGATATACAAGATAGGATTGTGAGAAAAGTGGAGAGGCAATCGTATGGGGGCTTCGAAGAACTCCTACATCTAGCCATACAAGTGGAACAACAAGTCAAAAGGAAACAAAGTAGCATGAATCAGACACGAGTACAAAGCACACCGAGTTGGTCTCCTAGTGCATCTCCCTACAACAACACCGCTCAGCTCCAAGACAAGAGCAAGCCCACCATAGTAGAGTCACGGTTCAAACCTACGACGACCAAGACATCAAAGAAAAAGAAGTTTGAGCCAAGAGGAGAAGCCAATGCAACAAGAAGCCGAGACATTGTATGCTACAAGTGTTGATGTGGCTCCGGAAGCTTGGATCTTGAGCTCTACAAAAGGAAGGTTCGGTAAAGATGGATCCGAGTAGAAGAGAGATACTCCATCTAGCCCCTCGGCAAAGAGATGAACAAAGTAGAAGTGTTAATGCTAAAACCGGGGAGATGCTTTGACCAAGGAATAGCTATGGAAGTTATAGAGAAATGGAATGAGGCGTGAACTATTAATCAAGCTTATCATCAAGGGAGCTTAAGGAAGATGGTTGGATTTGGGTGTCTGTACAAAACCTTACAAGGACGAGACCGTACAGGACTGTACGATATAAGGGAGCCTCCAAAACATTTGAGGAAGTCTTCGAGAGTCTTCGAGAAGCTTGGCAACGTTCGGATCATGCACCAAGTCACTAGAGCGTCCGGGTGCATTGGCACCTTATCCATGGTCCCCCTTCTTATCCATTTGGTCAAGGCTGGCTGGAACCAGGCTGGCATCGGTCAAGGGCGCGCCAAAGGCTGGACTCTCATTGGATGGTTCAAAATAAAGTTAACCTTGGTTCCCTTGTAATTCTTCTATAAATATGCTATGTAATCCACAAGAATCAATAAGAAATTCTTCTCTAATATTCTACCATGGTTTTCCTTCTAGTTTATCTCGCATTCACTCATCCATAATCTCTAAAATCTTACATGGTATCAGAGCATTGATCTTGCTCCTTACTATTCCGCATTATTCTTGTTCATTCTCCATCATCTCTCATCATTCTCCACACGGTTCCATCATTTCTCGTCATTTCTAGTCATTCTCCAAGTTGTTCCTCTTTATTTTCTTCTTTTTTTACGCTGCTAGCTTCATTTCTCTCTAAGAGAAATTCCTCAAATCCATTGGTGCTGAGTTGAGAAAGTTGCTAGCTTTGTGATTACCTCTTCATTTTCTTCCTTTCCACGCTGCTAGCTTCATTTCCCTCTGAGAGAAATTCCTTAAATCTATTGGTGCTGAGTTGAGAAAGTTGCTAGCTTTGTGATTAGAGACCAAGAAAATCATGGAAAATCTAAAAACCATGATTATTCCGGTTACACTAAAAGGGATTAATTACTTCCTGTGGGCAAGAACAACAAAGACTGCTTTGTGTTGAAGAGGTTTGTGGAGACACATTGAGATCACGCAAAACCCAAAAGAAGACACACAAGATGAAGAAAATGAGACAAAGACCGAGGAGGAAATCAAATGGTTTCAAGAAGACCAAATGGTTTTGGGTCTTCTTCAAAACTCGCTAGACCCATCAATCCTAGAAGCATACTCCTATTGTGACACGGCAAAAGAGCTTTGGGATACATTAAAGAATTTCTACGGGAACATCTCTAACTTGACCCGGGTCTTTGAAGTAAAAAGGGCAATCCACAATCTTAATCAAGAAGATCTAGAATTTACTCAACACTTAGATCTCTATTGGCTGAATTAAAGATGTTACGCCCAAGCACTAGGGATTTTTCAATCATTAAAGAAATGAGAGAACAGGATAAGGTCTTCGGTTTGCTTCTCACACTCAATCCGGCATTTAACGACCTCATAAAGCACATCTTGATATCGGAGAAGATCCCTAACCTTGATGAAGTTTGTGCATAAATTCAAAAGGAACAAGGGTCCTTTGGTCTCTTTAGTGGAAAACAAGAACTCCCAACGGCTAATAAAGGCAAATACCAAAGCAAGGAGATGAGATGGCCATCGAATGACGTGGTGCGCAAGTCAGACCTAGAGGCACTCATTCGATCCACTGTCACTAAAAGAGTCTGGTATCACCTACTTTGCTACTAAACCTACTAAAACTAGCACTTCTCTTTTTATTAATTTCGGAGCTTCTCTGTTGAATAAAGAAGAAAGTGATCATAAGAAGGTTAACTTGAAGTGCAAAGAAGCAAGAAAAGAGTTGTTGGAGAGCTTCCTTGGGCTCCGTGAAAAGGAAGGAGATGATTTTGAATTTCAAACTCAATCAGACCGTTGGAGGCTACTTCTCCTTCATACAAGTTGAGTTTCACTTCTATATAATGTATCTCTTGCTGTAACCTTAAATTCATTCTATTGGAAACTTCTCTTGATCTCTTATTCTCTTGTTTCTCTTGCAAACACTCTCTAATCTTCTATTCTACAAATTCAATATGGTATTAGAGCAAGGTTCTTAACTAAATCAAGCTCTTGTTATCTCATTTTTTCAAAATCATCAGAGCAAGGTTCTCATTTTTCAAATCTCTTCCTTTAAAATTCTGGGAATACTCTTCGTCAATCCTTTTTCACTCTGAGACTTAGTGCTCAAAGTCATTGACTCTTGAGTTGTGAAAAGGCTGAAAAAGTGTATTTCTTGAAGCTTCTCTAAAATTTTTCTTGAGAAAATCTCTGAATCCTCTGGTTAAGAGAATTTTCCGGTGAATAATTCTTAAAACACCATGGAAAACTCTAAACCAATTGTTATTCCAGTCATCTTGAAGGGTGTCAACTATTTGATGTGGTCAAGAATGATAAGAACAGCTCTATGTGGTCATGGGCTTTGGAGATATGTCTTGACAGGATAAGATCCAAAAGAGCCTAAGAAGACGGCAAAGAAAGAAACCACCAAAGATGGAGAAGAAGCCATCAATGATTATGATGATAAGTGGTTTCAAGAGGTCCAAATTGTACTCGGAATCATCCAGAACTGACTTGAAGCACCCATCCTTTGTTGAATAAAGAAGAAAATGATCATAAGAAGGTTAACTTGAAGTGCAAAGAAGCAAGAAAAGAGTTGTTGGAGAGCTTCCTTGGGCTCCGTGAAAAGGAAGGAGATGATTTTGAATTTCAAACTCAATCAGACCGTTGGAGGCTACTTCTCCTTCATACAAGTTGAGTTTCACTTCTATATAATGTATCTCTTGCTGTAACCTTAAATTCATTCTATTGGAAACTTCTCTTGATCTCTTATTCTCTTGTTTCTCTTGCAAACACTCTCTAATCTTCTATTCTACAAATTCAATATGGTATTAGAGCAAGGTTCTTAACTAAATCAAGCTCTTGTTATCTCATTTTTTCAAAATCATCAGAGCAAGGTTCTCATTTTTCAAATCTCTTCCTTTAAAATTCTGGGAATACTCTTCGTCAATCCTTTTTCACTCTGAGACTTAGTGCTCAAAGTCATTGACTCTTGAGTTGTGAAAAGGCTGAAAAAGTGTATTTCTTGAAGCTTCTCTAAAATTTTTCTTGAGAAAATCTCTGAATCCTCTGGTTAAGAGAATTTTCCGGTGAATAATTCTTAAAACACCATGGAAAACTCTAAACCAATTGTTATTCCAGTCATCTTGAAGGGTGTCAACTATTTGATGTGGTCAAGAATGATAAGAACAGCTCTATGTGGTCATGGGCTTTGGAGATATGTCTTGACAGGATAAGATCCAAAAGAGCCTAAGAAGACGGCAAAGAAAGAAACCACCAAAGATGGAGAAGAAGCCATCAATGATTATGATGATAAGTGGTTTCAAGAGGTCCAAATTGTACTCGGAATCATCCAGAACTGACTTGAAGCACCCATCCTTTGTTGAATAAAGAAGAAAATGATCATAAGAAGGTTAACTTGAAGTGCAAAGAAGCAAGAAAAGAGTTGTTGGAGAGCTTCCTTGGGCTCCGTGAAAAGGAAGGAGATGATTTTGAATTTCAAACTCAATCAGACCGTTCGAGGCTACTTCTCCTTCATACAAGTCGAGTTTCACTTCTATATAATGTATCTCTTGTTGTAACCTAAAATTCATTCTAATGGAAACTTCTCTTTATCTCTCATTCTCTTGTTTCTCTTGAAAACACTCTCCAATCTTCTATTCCGCAAATTCAATATGGTATCAGAGCAAGGTTCTTAACTAAATCAAGCTCTTGTTATCTCATTTTTTACAAAATCGTCTTATTTTTCAAATCTCTTCCTTTAAAATTCTGGGAATACTCTTTGTCAATCCTTTTTCACTCTGAGACTTAGTCCTCAAAGTCATTGACTCTTGAGTTGTGAAAAGGCTGAAAAAGTGTATTTCTTGAAGCTTCTCTAAACTTTTCTTGAGAAAATCTCTTAATCCTCTAGTTAATAGAAAATTCCGGTGAATAAATCTTGAAACACCATGGAAAACTCTAAACCAATTGTTATTCCAGTCATCTTGAAGGGTGTCAACTATTTGATGTGGTCAAGAATGATAAGAATAGCTCTATGTGGTCGTGGGCTTTGGAGCCATGTCTTGAAAGGACAAGATCCAAAAGAGCCTAAGAAGACAACAGAGGAAGAAACCACCAAAGATAGAGAAGAAGCCATCAGTGAGTATGAAGATAAGTGGTTTCAAGAGGACCAAATGGTGCTCGGAATCATCCAGAACTCACTTGAAGCATACTCTTATTGTGAAAACTCCAAGGAACTGTTGGATACACTTCAAAATGTGTATGGAACACTTCAAATTTGAGCAGAGTCTACAAAGTAAAGAAAGCTATCAATGACCTAAGCCAAGAAGACTTGGAGTTTACAAAACACTTTGGCAAGTTCAGGTCTCTATGGGCTGAACTTGAGATGTTGAGACCAAACTCGGTAGATCCAATGGTGCTAAATGAGAGGCGTGAACAAGACAAGGTCTTTGGACTTCTTCTAACCTTTAATCCAACTTACAAAGACCTCATCAAGCATCTTCTGAGGGCAGACAAGCTACCAAGATTAGATGAAGTGTGCTCAATGATCCAAAAGGAGTAAGGATCACACAGACTCTTTGGGGGGGGGGGGGGAAAGAAGAGCTAATCATAGCCAAAAAGTGAGCATACAAGCCTCCAAACCATAACAAAAAGCTGGTTACAAACCCACATGTAATATGTGGACATTGCAAGAAAGAAGGGCATACAAAAGAAAAATGCTGGATCCTCAACCCCCATCTCAAACCAAGCTGGTGGAAAGAACCAAGAGTAAACTATTGATTTTAAGGAGAATAAAGTAAAAATAAAAATTATCAAGAACTCAATGAGATTAAAGAAGGTTGAGAGAGATTTCTGGAAAATTCTTCTTGTTATTCTATCACTTGAGCTTGGTTTTAATGTGCATACATGAAAGAGAAAATTTTTTAAAACAAGCCACAGAAATTTACAATGGATACAAGACTAACACCCTTGACTTCCTAAAATGGTTAAACAAGTTAGGATCAAGGCTGGACGTCTTTCTTCTTTGGGTGAGGAGCATGGAGCTTGCCTTTACCCAATGGCTCCTCATGTGCTTCTTCTTGGTTTTTCAACCCTTTCACCTGCTTAGGTTTCAACCGAGAAGCCTTCCTTCTAGTTACATCCCAATGTCTGTTTGTGACTTCCTTCATTGCTCTATACTCAGCCTCAGCACTTGACAATGCAATTACCTTCTATTTTTTACTCCTCCAAGTGACAAGATTTCCTCGTACAAATGTGCAATACCCAGTTGTTGATTTTCTATCTTGTTTGTCTCTAGCGTAGTCTGAATCACAATAGGCTTCCAATTCGGTATTTTCATTGCGACTCAACCATATTTCCTTTCCAGGGTTCCCCTCGAAGATTGTTTCAAACCATAAATAGCTTTCTTCAATTCACAGACCTGATTTGTATCTGTACCATATCCTTGTGGAAGAGCCATAAAGACTTCCTCTTCTAGGTCTCCTTATAAAAAGGCATTTTTACATCTATTTGCCATAACTCTCATCACAAATTAACCGCAATGGATAGGAGAACCCTTACCGAATGCAATTTTGCCACCAGAGCAAAAGTTTCTGTATATTCTTCTCCATAGACTTGCGTGTACCTTTTGCCACTAGTCTCACTTTGTATCTCTCAACTCACCATTTCTTTTATACTTGATAGTATAAACCCATCTACATCCCACTAGCTTATTCCCTCTTGGCAGCTCAGTCAAATTCCATGTATTGTTTCTCACCATAGAACTGATCTCTTCTTCCATGGCTTTAATCCATCTCTCGTCTCTACATGCTTCCTCATATGATGCTGGGACTTGATGTTCATCAATCTTGGTGAGGTAAGCTTGTTGCTCAGCAACTAAATAGAACATTCAACTATATGCTTCAATAGGATATTTTATGTCACTTACGGTTAATTCTCTTCTCTTTGAAGTACATAATCTACTTGGTAAGGAAGGGATGCTGTCGCCTATAGGTTCAGAATCAAAGTCTGCTGTACGCCCATACCATCCCTCACCTACGGTAGACTTCACCTCAGATCCTATATGCTCTTGTTGAACCGTAGTTAATCCATTGTAATACACCCTAGTGTTTTCCAATTTTACGGGCCATGCCTTATCCGTTGGCTTCTTCTAAGAGGGGGTTCTTGAGTTACATCAACTTCTTCATGTTCAGACTCCCCCTCACCACTTGCAAGTTCTGATTCTTCAACCGGTTCGGAATCCCTTGGTAGTGAGCTTGTATCCGATGAGAATTGCTCCATGTCTTCTTCTTCACCTCCTTGCGCATTCTGAGATACTCCTTGCTCATCATTATCTCCATTCGAACCATTGACATCTGCCAAGATGCTTCTTAGCACTCGCTCTCTGTCTATGCCTGAGCTCACAATGTCATCTAAATCCTCCCATTTTTTTCTTCAAAATACGCACAATTCTCATCAAAACGCACCTCTCTTGACACATATATCCTATTGGTTTTTGGATGGAAACACTTGTATCCCTTCTGAGTGCTTGAGTATCCCACGAAAATACATTTGATGCTTTTTGGCTCAAGTTTACTCATTAGTGCATAAGGGATAAAGACATTGCATTTACACCCAAAAACTCTTAGGTGATCAATACATGGCTTTACTCCATTCAAAATTTCAAATGGAGACTTGTGGCTCAAACTTTCAGTGGGTAAATGATTAATCACGTAGCATGCCGCCATCACAGCATCTCCCCAAAATCTCTTAGGCACGCCTCTATCAAACATCATACTTCTAGCCACCTCTAGTAAATGTCTATTCTTTCTCTCGGAAACTCCATTCTGCTGAGGTGTCTATGCATAAGAAGTTTGGTGAATTATCCTATTGTCATCCAGCAACTTCTTAAATCTATTAGTCATATACTCTCCACCATTATCACTCGTAATGATCTTGATCTTTGTACAAAACTGATTCAGTGCATAATTGTAGAATTTTTGAAATGATTCAAATACCTGATCCTTAGAGCTCATTAGAGTTACCCAAGTGTACTTTGACCTTTGATCAATGAAAGACACAGAATACTTATATTGATCTTTTGAAGTACAGAGAGCTGACCACACATCAGAATGTATCAACTCAAAACACTTCTCATACAAAGTAGTAGATTCCAGAAACACTTTCCTACAATGCTTCCCTAAGACACACGCTTCACACTCCTTATTAGGTAAGGTGAGGTTAGGCAGGACCATGCTGAGCACCTTGTGACTTGGATGACCAAGGCGTGAGTGCCATAAAGGGCTTGAACCAACCAGACTAACCACAAACGACTCCATCACTCCATCTTCTTTATTCAGCAAATACAAACCACCTTCCACATTCCCTACTCCGATTACTTCCTTAGTCTCATTATCCTGAAACTCAACATCATTAGATCAAAAAATAACTTCGAAATCTAGATCCTTAGTTGCTTTATAAGCCGAGAGTAAGTTAGTATTTTTCCTAAACACTTTTAGGTCTCCAATTCCTTCTATTTGAACCTCTTTTCCATTTGCAACTTTAACATTTCCTTCAAAAGGCTTAATATTTGTTAACAGCTTGGCATTACAAATCATATTATGACTTGCTCCAGAATCTATTATCACCTTCTCCCTAGCTTTAGTGGTAAAGAAAACCTTTCCAGACTCAGCTAGCTTAGTAATACTCTTGATGAGAGCTTCCAAATCACTTTTCCTCACCAAGTTGTCATTTTCCACGTTTGTTTCTCCAGCAAAGTTCCTTGGTCCTTGACTACTTCCTTGGCCATTATCCCGTAGCCTAGCCAGCTTTAAAAGTGGGTGAATGGTCGAGCATTTTTCCTTAGTATGTCCTTTCATCTTGCAATGGTCACATTCCACACTCATTCTTTCTCCATAGAGTTGACTCCTATGTGCAGTATGTGCCATTTCGCTTGATGCTTTGAACAAGATCGTACGAACTAAGCTTCTCGATGTTAGATTTTAGAGATTATAAATGAGAGATTTTGAGATAAACTAGAAGAAACACCGTAGTAGAATATTAGAGAAGAATTTCTTATTGATCTTTGTGAAATACATAACATATTTATAGGAGAATTACAAGGGAACCTAGGTTTAACTTTAATTTGAACCAGCCAATAGGAGTCTAGTCTTTGGGCGTCCTTGACCATGCCAGCCTGTTTCCAGCCCCTTCCTTGACCAAATGGATAAGAAGGAAGACCAAGGACAAGGTGCCAATGCACCTGGACACTCAAGTGGCTTGGTGCATGATCCAAACGTTTCCAAGCTTCTAGAAGACTCTCGAACGCTTCCTCAAATGTTCCGGAGGCTCCCTATGGTCGTAAGGACTTGTATGGATCCGTACAGACTTGTACGGACTTGTACGGATCCGTACGGACTTGTACGGACACCCAAATCCAACCATCTTCCCTAAGCTCCCTTGATGATAAGCTTGCTTAATACTCCCCCTCAAACTTAGCCGGAGTGTTGGAATGAAGGCTAAGTTTGGGAACCGGGACTACCACCTCATTAAAAACCTTACCAAGGAAAACCCAGTGGGACAAAACCTTGGTAAGGGAAAAAGAGTGTGGTCTTCCCGGAACAGGCAAGTATTATCAAGGATGAGTAAGGTCTACTAACCCAAGTTTGCTATGGATGTGGTTGCAAACTTTGAGGCTAGCAACCTTGGTGAAGATGTCAGCCAACTGGTCTTCACTCTTGGTGTAACATGGAAGTATCACTCCTTCTATGATCTTATCTCTAACTTTGTGGCAGTCAATCACAATGTGCTTGGTCCTCTCGTGAAATACTGGATTGGTTGCTATATGAATGGCTGCCTGATTGTCACAATGCATTGTGATGGGACTTGAAGTTTCTATGCCAAGATCCTTGAGAAGAGCCTTCAACCAAACTAATTCATTTGTTAGCTTCCTCATTGCTCTATATTCTGACTCCGCACTTGAGCATGACACAACCTTCTGCTTCTTAGACTTCCAAGTTACTAGATTGCCTCCAATGAAAGTACAATAGCCAGTTGTAGACTTCCTATCCATAGTGTCTCCCGCATAGTCCGCATCGCCGTATCCAACTATCTCAGTGTTGCCATTCTTCCCCATCCAAATTCCTTGGCCCGGTGAACCTTTGATGTATCTCAATATTCTTTCCACCATGTTCTAATGATGCACGGTTGGTTCCTTCATATGTTGGCTAACCTGATTCACAGCAAAACATAAGTCAGGCCGTGTAATAGTCAAATAGATGAGCTTACCAACTAGGCGCCGATATTGTGCTGGGTCTTCAAATGGCTTGTCAAGTGGATCATCTTCTTTTTCCCCTTTCTCTTGACCTTGTAGCCATCTTCAAGTGGGGTCTTAGCTGGTTTGGATCCTAGCTTTCTTGTCTCCTGCAATAAATCAAGAGAATATTTCCTTTGTGATAGAAATAGGCCTTCCGAGGATCGGCATATCTCTATCCCTAGGAAATACTTAAGCTCTCCCAAGTCCTTGATATCAAAAACAGACTTAAGGAAGGATTTGCTTTCTTGAATCCCAACTTGATCACTACCTGAGATGATCAAGTCATCCACATAAACCAATAGCACAATAAGCCCACGGGAGCTCTGGTGAGTGAACAAGGTATGGTCGGCTTCTGACCGGCTAAATCCTCGAGCAACAAGAGTGAAGCTCAGTTTATGATACCAGGCCCTTGGTGATTGCTTTAGACCATAAATTGCCTTTCTTAACCTTAGGACTTTTCCGGGGCTGATTGAATGTTCTAATCCGGGTGGTGGAGTCATGTACACTTCTTCTTCCAATTCTCCTTGAAGAAAGGCGTTTTTCACGTCCATTTGCAATAGATCCCATGATAGATTTGTGGCTAAGGACAAGATGACCCTAACTGTGTGAAGCTTTGCCACTGGCGCAAAAGTATCGGTATAATCAGCTCCATATGTCTGGGTGAAACCTCTGGCTACCAATCTGGCTTTGTACCGCTCAATCTCCCCATTAGATTGATATTTGATTGTAAATACCCACTTGGAACTTACTGCCTTCTTTCCCTTTGGAAGCTCCATTTCATCCGAAGTATGATTCTTATCCATTGCCCCTATCTCAGCATCCACAGCAGCTAACCATTCTTTGTGTTCTTTTGCTTCTTCATAGGAGCTCAGAATTTGGTGTTGATCAATATTTCCAAGGAATGCTTTGTGTTCTGATGGCAAGAGGGCAAGAGAACAAACCGCTTGGAGAGGATGAGCCACGGCTTGGCTGTTGTAATAGACCCTTGTTTGTTTCCAATGATCTGGTCCATACTTCAGCCTTGTACTTCTTCTAAGCTGAGGAGCACTAATTTCTTCACTCTCATGGTCTTGACTAACCATTGGCTCCATTGCTCTAGTGGATTCTTCTTCACGATGAGCTTGGTCTTGATTACCATTATCCAAGTTGTTTGCTTCTTCTTCACTGTTATTTTCAGAATTTCGTCCTTCTTGTGGCTGATGATTTGGTTGCTCTTGATGAGAGTCTCTTGGAGCCGGATTTCCCAAATGATTGAGTAAGAACTCTAAGCTGGCAGTTCTATCTGAAGGAGAACGGGCTAGGTCTTTAACACTATCCCAATTTTGTTTCTTGTCAAAGTACCCTTGGCTTTCTATGAACTTCACGTCTCTTGAAACCAGGGTACACTTCCGGATGGGGTCATAGCATTTATAACCCTTTTGAGTGGTAGAATAGCCTATGAATACACATCTTGTGCTTTTGGCTTCTAGTTTGTCCCTCTGAGTACCTAGGACAAATACAAAACACAAACACCCAAGAACTCATAAGTGATTGATATAGGGTTTATTGTGATTTAAAATTTCAAAGGGAGAGATGTCCTTTAGGACTCTTGTTGGAATTCGGTTGATAAGATAGCAAGCCGTCATGACTGCATCTCCCCAGAAGTTTCTTGGCAAGTTGGAATGGAACATCATAGCTCTAGCTACTTCCATGAGATGTCTATTCTTTCTTTCAGCTACACCATTTTGTTGAGGTGTGTATGGGCAGCTCGTTTGGTGGATTATTCCATGCTTAGCTAGGTGTTGTTTGAATTTGTGACTTGTATATTCCCCTCCATTATCCGTTCGAAGTACCTTAAGATTTGTTTTGAATTGATTAGTAATGTAGTTCTTAAAATTAATGAAAGCGTCAAATACTCTATCTTTAGATGGCATTAAGGTGATCCAAGTGTATTTCGACTTTTCATCAATGAATGTCACAAAGTACTTATTATTATCTCTTGATAAACATGGGGAAGTCCATACATCCGAGTGGACCAAATCAAAACATTATTCATATATGGTAGAGGACTTAGGAAATACACTTTTACAATGTTTTCCTAAAATGCAAGACTCACACACCGAGTTATTAAATGAAATATTAGGCAATATTATTTCCAAGGTATGCGAGTGAGGATGTCCCAATCTAGCGTGCCATATTGCATTAGAACTACTAGCTAAGCATGAATTAAAACTTGATAAAGTAAGATTGCTTGAAGAATCTTCTAAGATGTATAAGTCTCCTTTTGTGTTTTCTTCTCCAAGAACCCTTCCGGTCTTAATATTCTGAAAATGGAAACTATTAGGCCCAAAGATAGCATAAGCATCAAGATCAGTAGTAGCTCTCTTAACCGATACAAGATTCGAAGTGAAAGATGGCATGTAGAAAGTTTGAGATTCTTTGTCAAATAGTTTTAAACTTCCTATTCCTTTAACCGGTATCCTATCACCATTAGCAATCACTACATTTCCACTAGCAGTTTTAATGTTACTAATCAAATTTGGATTACTAATCATGTGATTAGAAGCTCCAGAATCAATAACAAGAGAAGTACTAGTCTTATTAGGTTTAGTAGCAAAGTATGTGATACCGGACTCCTTTAGTGCGGGGATGGATCGAATGAGTGCTTCTAAGTCTGACTTGTGCACCACGTCATTTGTGTTAGATTTTAGAGATTATAAATGAGAGATTTTGAGATTAATTAGAAGGAAAACCATAGTAGAACATTGGAGAAGAATTTCTTATTGATCTTTGTGAATTACATAGCATATTTATAGGAGAATTACAAGGGAACCTAGGTTTAACTTTAATTTGAACCAACCAATAGGAGAGTAGTCTTGGGAGCGCCCTTGACTATGCCAGCCTGTTCCAGCCTGGTTCCAGCCCCTTCCTTGACCAAATGGATAAGAAGGAAGACCAAGGACAAGCCCCAATGCACCTGGACGCTCTAGTGACTTGGTGCATGATCTGAACATTGCCCAGCTTCTAGAAGACTCTAGAAGACTCTCCAAGACTCTCCAAGACTTCCTTAAACGTTCCGGAGGCTCCCTTACGTCGTACGGTCTTGTACGGTCTTGTACGGCCTTGTACGGATCCGTACGGACTTGTACGGACTTGTACGGATCCGTACAGACTTGTACGGACACCCAAATCCAACCATCTTCCCTAAGCTCCCTTGATGATATGCTTGATTAATACTCCCCCTCAAACTTAGCCGGAGTGTCGGAATGAAGGCTAAGTTTGGGAACCGGGACTACCACCTCATTAAAAACCTTACCAAGGAAAACCCAGTGGGACAAAACCTTGGGAAGGGAAAAAGAGTGTGGTTTTCCCAGAACAGGCAAGTATTATCAAGGATGAGTAAGGTCTACTAACCCAAGTTTGCTCTGGATGTGGTTGCAAACTTTGAGGCTAGCAGCCTTGGTGAAGATGTCAGCCAGCTGGTCTTCACTCTTGGTGTAGCATGGAAGTATCACTCCTTCTATGATCTTCTCTCTAACCTTGTGGCAGTCGATCTCAATGTGCTTGGTCCTCTCGTGAAATACTAGATTCGTTGCTATATGAATGGCTGCCTGATTGTCACAATGCATCGTGATAGGACTTGAAGTTTCTATGCCGAGATCTTTGAGAAGTGCTTTCAACCAAACTAATTCATTTGTCAGCTTCCTCATTGCTCTATATTCTGACTCTGCACTCGAGCATGACACAACCTTCTGCTTCTTAGACTTCCAAGTCACTAGATTTCCTCCAATGAAAGTACAGTAGCCAGTTGTGGACTTTCTATCCATAGTGTCTCTAGCATAGTCTGCATCGCAATATCTAACTATCTCAGTGTTGCCATTCTTCCCCATCCAGATTCCTTGGCCTGGTGATCCTTTGATGTATCTCAAAATTCTTTCCACCATTTTCCAATGATGCACGGTTGGTTCTTTCATATGTTGGCTAACCTGATTCACAGCAAAACATAAGTCAGGCCGTGTAATAGTCAAGTAGATGAGCTTACCAACTAGGCGCCGATATTGTGTTGGGTCTTCAAATGGTTTGTCAAGCGGATCATCTTCTTTCTCCCCCTTTCTCTTGACCTTGTAGCCATCTTCAAGTGGAGTCTTAGCTGGTTTGGATCCTAGCTTTCCTGTCTCCTGCAATAAATCAAGAGAATATTTTCTTTGTGATAGAAATAGGCCTTCCGTGGATCGGCATATCTCTATCCCTAGGAAATACTTGAGTTCTCCCAAGTCCTTGATATCAAAAACAGACTTAAGGAAGGATTTGGTTTCTTGAACCCCAAATTGATCACTACCTGAGATGATCAAGTCATCCACATAAACCAATACCACAATAAGCCCACGGGAGTTCTGGTGAGTGAACAAGGTATGGTCGGCTTGTGACCGGCTAAATCCTCGAGCAACAAGAGTGAAGCTCAGTTTATGATACCAGGCCCTCGGTGATTGCTTTAATCCATAAATTGCCTTTCTTAACCTTAAGACTTTTCCGGGGCTGATTGTGTGGTCTAATCCGGGTGGTGGAGTCATGTACACTTCTTCTTCCAATTCTCCTTGAAGAAAGGCGTTCTTCACGTCCATTTCCCACAGATCCCATGATAGATTTGTGGCTAAGGATAAGATGACCCTAATTGTGTGAAGCTTTGCCACGGGCGCAAAGGTATCGGTATAATCAACTCCATATGTCTGGGTGAAACCTCTGGCTACCAATCTGGCTTTGTACCGCTCAATCTCCCCATTAGATTGATATTTTATTGTAAATACCCACTTGGAACTTACTGCCTTCTTTCCCTTTGGAAGCTCAGTTTCATCCCAAGTATGATTCTTATCCATTGCTCCTATCTCAGCATCCACCGCAGCTAACCATTCTTTGTGTTCTTTTGCTTCTTCATAGGAGCTCGGAATTTGGTGTTGATCAATCTTCCCAAGGAATGCTTGGTGTTCTGATGGCTAGAGGGCAAGAGAACAGACCGCTTGGAGAGGATGAGCCACGGCTTGGCTGTTGTAATAGACCCTTGTTTGTTTCCAATGATCTGGTCCATACTTCCGCCTTGTGCTTCTTCTAAGCTGAGGAGCACTAATTTCTTCACTCTCATGGTCTTGACTAACCATTGGCTCTATTCCTCCAGTGACTTCTTTTTCATGATGAGCTTCTTCTTGATTACCATTATCTAAGTTGTTTGCTTCCTCTCCATTGTTATTTTCGGAATTTGGTCCTCCTTGCGGTTCCTGCTCCGGTTGCTCTTGATGAGAGTCCCTTGGAGCAGGATTTCCCAGATGATTGAGTATGAACTCTAAGCTGCCGGCTCTATCTGAAGGAGAGCGGGCTAGGTCTTTAACAATATCCCAATTCTGCTTCTTGTCAAAGTATCCTTGGTTTTCTATGAACTTCACGTCTCTTAAAACCAGGGTACACTTCCGGATGGGGTCATAACACTTATACCCCTTTTGAGTAGTAGAATAGCCTATGAATACACATCTTGTGCTTTTGGCTTCTAGTTTGTCCCTCTGAGTACCTCGGACAAATACAAAACACAAACATCCAAGAACCCGTAAGTGATTGATAAAGGGTTTATTGTGATTTAAAACTTCAAAGGGAGAGACGTCCTTTAGGACTCTTGTTGGAATTCGGTTGATAAGATAGCAAGCCGTCATGACTGCATCTCCCCAGAAGTTTCTTGGCAAGTTGGAATGGAACATCATGGCTCTAGCTACTTCCATGAGATGCCTATACTTTCTTTCAGCTACACCATTTTGTTGAGGTGTGTATGGGCAGCTTGTTTGGTGGATTATTCCATGCTTAGCTAAGTGTTCTTTGAATTTGTGGCTTGTATATTCCCCTCCATTATCCGTTCGAAGTACCTTAACATTTGTTTTGAATTGATTAGTAATGTAGTTCTGAAAATTAATGAAAGCGTCAAATACTCTATCTTTAGATGGCATTAAGGTGATCCAAGTGTATTTCGACTTTTCATCAATAAATGTCACAAAGTACTTATTATTATCTCTTGATAAACATGGGGAAGTCCATACATCCAAGTGGACCAAATCAAAACATTTTTCATATATGGTAGAGGACTTAGGAAATACACTTTTACAATGTTTTCCTAAAATACAAGACTCACAAACTGAGTTATTAAACGAAATATTAGGCAATATTATTTCCAAGGCACGCGAGTGAGGATGTCCCAATCTAGCGTGCCATATTGCATTAGAACTACTAGCTAAGCATGAATTAAAACTTGATAAAGTAGGATTGTTTGAAGAATCTTCTAAGATGTATAAGTCTCCTTTTGTGTTTCCTTCTCCAAGAACCCTTCCGCTCTTAATATCCTGAAAATGGAAACTATTAGGCCCAAAGATAGCATAAGCATCAAGATCAGTAGTAGCTCTCTTAACCGATACAAGATTCTAAGTGAAAGATGGCATGTAGAAAGCTTGAGATTCTTTGTCAAATAGTCTTAAACTTCCTATCCTTTTAACCGGTATTTTATCACCATTAGCAATCACTACATTTCCACTAGCAATTTTAATGTTACTAATCAAATTTGGATTACTAATCATGTGATGAGAAGCTCCGGAATCAATAACAAGAGAAGTGCTAGTTTTAGTAGGTTTAGTAGCAAAGTAGGTGATACCGGACTCCTTTAGTGCAGCAATGGATCGAATGAGTGCCTCTAGGTCTGACTTGCGCACCACGTCATTCGAGTATGCTACCATGGCCATCTCATCTCCTTGCTTTGAGTTTTCGGTTTGAGGTTGTTTGGTTGCGGTTGAGGAGCTTGGCGCTTCTTGTGCTTGATGAGCTTGAAACTTCCTTGGTTTGAACTCCCTTGGTTGCCAATCTTTGGGCTTGAGATGTGGATGAAGGATCCAGCAATCCTCCCTTGTATGACCATCTTTCTTGCAATGATCGCATGTTTTCCTATTCTTGCCTTTGTAGCCATGACTTGGTTGGTAATTGCCTTTATTAGCCGTTGGGAGTTCTTGTTTTCTACTAAAAAGACCAAAGGACCCTTGTTCCTTTTGAATTTGTGCACAAACTACATCGAGGCTAGGGAGCTTCTCCGATCTCAAGATGTGTTTTATGAGGTCATTAAATGCCGGATTTAGTGTGAGAAGTAAACCAAAGACCTTATCTTGTTCTCTCCTTTCTTCAATGATTGAAAAATCCTTAGTGCTTGGACGTAACATCTCTAATTCAGCCCAAAGAGATCTAAATTTCCCAAAGTGTTGAGTAAATTCTAGATCCTCTTGGTTGAGATTGTTGATTGCCCTTTTCACTTCAAAGACCCGGGTCAAGTTGGAGACGTTCCCGTAAACATTCTTTAATGTATCCCAAAGCTCCTTTGTCGTGTCACAATAGGAGTATGCCTCTAGGATTGATGTGTCTAGTGAGTTTTGAAGGAGACCCAACACCGTTTGGTCATCTTGAAACCATTTGATTTCCTCCTCGGTCTTGGTCTCATTTTCTTCATCTTGTGTGTCTTCTTTTGGGTTTTGTGTGATCTCAATGTGTCTCCACAAACCTCTTCCACACAAAGCAGTCTTTGTTGTTCTTGCCCATAGCAAGTAATTGATCCCTTTGAGTGTAACCGGAATAATCATGGTTTTTAGATTTTCCATGATCTTCTTGGTGTTTAATCACAAAGCTAGCAACTTTCTCAACTCAGCACCAATGGATTTGAGGAATTTCTCTCAGAGAGAAATGAAGCTAGCAACGTGAAAGGAAGAAAAAGAAGTGAAAATCACAAAGCTAGCAACTTTCTCAACTCAGCACCAATGGATTTGAGGAATTTCTCTCAGAGAGAAATGAAGCTAGCAGCGTGAGAAAGGAGAAAATAAAGAATAAAAGCTTGGAGAATGACTAGAAATGACAAGAACTGATGGAGAACTGATGGAGAAATGATGGAGAATGATGGAGAAATGATGGAGAATAATGGAGAATAATTAAGAATAAAGCGGAATAGATAGGAGCAAGATCAATGCTCTGATACCATGTTAGATTTTAGAGATTATAAATGAGAGATTTTGAGATAAATTAGAAGGAAAACCATAGTAGAACATTAGAGAAGAATTTCTTATTGATCTTTGTGAATTACATAGCATATTTATAGGAGAATTACAAGGGAACCTAGGTTTAACTTTAATTTGAACCAGCCAATAGGAGAGTAGTCTTGGGAGCGCCCTTGACCAAGCCAGCCTGTTCCAGCCTGGTTCCAGCCCCTTCCTTGACCAAATGGATAAGACGGAAGACCAAGGACAAGCCCCAATGCACCTGGACGCTCTAGTGACTTGGTGCATGATCTGAACATTGCCCAGCTTCTAGAAGACTCTAGAAGACTCTCCAAGACTCTCCAAGACTTCCTTAAACGTTCCGGAGGCTCCCTTAGGTCGTACGGTCTTGTACGGTCTTGTACGGCCTTGTACGGATCCGTACGGACTTGTACGGACTTGTACGGACACCCAAATCCAACCATCTTCCCTAAGCTCCCTTGATGATATGCTTGATTAATAATTTGAATATGCTACCATGGCCATCTCATCTCCTTGCTTCAAGCTTTCGGTTTGAGGTTGTTTTGTTGAGTTTGATGAGCTTGGCGTTTCTTGTGCTTGAATTCCCTTGGATGCCAATCTTTGGGCTTGAGATGTGGATGAAGGATCCAGCAATCCTCCTTTGTATGACCATCCTTCTTGCAATGATCGCATGTTTCCTTATTCTTGCCTTTGTAGCCTTGATTTGGTTGGTAATTGCCCTTATTGGCCATTGGGAGTTCTTGTTTACCACTAAAGAGACCAAAGGACCCTTGTTCCTTTTGAATTTGTGCACAAACTTCATCAAGTCTAGGGAGCTTCTCCGATCTTAAGATATGCTTTATGAGGTCGTTAAACGTCGGATTGAGTGTGAGAAGCAAACCAAAGACCTTATCTTGTTCTCTTCTTTCTTCAATGATTGAAAAATCCTTTGTGCTTGGACGTAACATCTCTAATTCAGCCCAAAGAGATCTAAATTTCCCAAAGTGTTGAGTAAATTCTAGATCCTCTTGATTGAGATTGTTGATTGCCGTTTTTACTTCGAAGACGCGGGTCAAGTTGGATATGTTCCCGTAGACATTCTTTAGTGTATCCCAAAGCTCTTTTGCGGTGTCACAATAGGAGTATGCGTCTAGGATTGATGGGTCTAGTGAGTTTTGAAGGAGACCCAAAACTGTTTGGTCTTCTTGAAACCATTTGATTTCCTCCTCGGTCTTGGTCTTATTTTCTTCATCTTGTGTGTCTTCTTTAAGGTTTTGTGTGATCTCAATGTGTCTCCACAAACCTCTTCCACACAAAGTAGTCTTAGTTGTTCTTGCCCACAGCAAGTAATTATTCCCTTTGTGGGTAACCGGAATGATCATGGTTTTTAGATTTTCCATGATTTTCTTGGTGTTTAATCACAAAGCTAGCAACTTTCTCAACTCAGCACCAATGGATTTGAGAAATTTCTCTCAGAGAGAAATGTTAGATTTTAGAGATTATAAATGAGAGATTTTGAGATAAACTAGAAGAAACACCATAGTAGAATATTAGAGAAGAATTTCTTATTGATATTTGTGAAATACATAGCATATTTAAAGGAGAATTACAAGGGAACCTAGGTTTAACTTTAATTTGAACCAGCCAATAGGAGTCTAGTCTTTGGGCGTCCTTGACCATGCCAGCCTGTTTCCAGCCCCTTCCTTGACCAAATGGATAAGAAGGAAGACCAAGGACAAGGTGCCAATGCACCTGGACACTCAAGTGGCTTGGTGCATGGTCCAAACGTTTCCAAGCTTCTAGAAGACTCTCGAAGGCTTCCTCAAATGTTCCGGAGGCTCGCTAAGGTTGTACGGTCTTGTACGGCCTTGTACGGATCCATACAGACTTGTACGGACTTGTACGGATCCGTACGGACTTGTACGGACACCCAAATCCAACCATCTTCCCTAAGCTCCCTTGATGATAAGCTTGATTAATACTCCCCCTCAAACTTAGCCGGAGTGTTGGAATGAAGGCTAAGTTTGGGAACCGGGACTACCACCTCATTAAAAACCTTACCAAGGAAAACCCAGTGGGACAAAACCTTGGTAAGGGAAAAAGAGTGTGGTCTTCCCGGAACAGGCAAGTATTATCAAGGATGAGTAAGGTCTACTAACCCAAGTTTGCTGTGGATGTGGTTGCAAACTTTGAGGCTAGCAGCCTTGGTGAAGATGTCAGCCAACTGGTCTTCACTCTTGGTGTAACATGGAAGTATCACTCCTTCTATGATCTTCTCTCTAACTTTGTGGCAGTCAATCTCAATGTGCTTGGTCCTCTCGTGAAATACTGGATTGGTTGTTATATGAATGGCTGCCTGATTTTCACAATGCATTGTGATGGGACTTGAAGTTTCTATGCCAAGATCCTTGAGAAGAGCCTTCAACCAAACTAATTCATTTGTCAGCTTCCTCATTGCTCTATATTCTGACTCCGCACTTGAGCATGACACAACCTTCTGCTTCTTAGACTTCCAAGTTACTAGATTGCCTCCAATGAAAGTATAGTAGCCAGTTGTAGACTTCCTATCCATAGTGACTTCCTATCCAGGTGGTGGAGTCATGTACACTTCTTCTTCCAATTCTCCTTGAAGAAAGGCGTTCTTCACGTCCATTTGCCATAGATCCCATGATAGATTTGTGGCTAAGGACAAGATGACCCTAACTGTGTGAAGCTTTGCCACGGGCGCAAAGGTATCGGTATAATCAGCTCCATATGTCTGGGTGAAACCTCTGGCTACCAATCTGGCTTTGTACCGCTCAATCTCCCCATTAGATTGATATTTTATTGTAAATACCCACTTGGAACTTACTGCCTTTTTTCCTTTTGGATGCTCAGTTTCATCCCAAGTATGATTCTTATCCATTGCCCCTATCTCAGCATCCACAGCAGCTAACCATTCTTTGTGTTCTTTTGCTTCTTCATAGGAGCTCGGAATTTGGTGTTGATCAATCTTTCCAAGGAATGCTTTGTGTTCTGATGGCAAGAGGGCAAGAGAACAAACCGCTTGGAGAGGATGAGCCACGGCTTGGCTGTTGTAATAGACCCTTGTTTGTTTCCAATGATCTGGTCCATACTTCAGCCTTGTACTTCTTCTAAGCTGAGGAGCACTAATTTCTTCACTCTCATGGTCTTGACTAACCATTGGCTCCATTGCTCTAGTGGATTCTTCTTCATGATGAGCTTGGTCTTGATTACCATTATCCAAGTTGTTTGCTTCTTCTTCACTGTTATTTTCAGAATTTGGTCCTTCTTGTGGCTGATGATCTGGTTCCTCTTGATGAGAGTCTCTTGGAGCCGGATTTCCCAAATGATTGAGTAAGAACTCTAAGCTGGCGGTTCTATTTGAAGGAGAAGGGGCTAGGTCTTTAACGTTATCCCAATTTTGTTTCTTGTCAAAGTACCCTTGGTTTTCTATGAACTTCACGTCTCTTGAAACCAGGGTACACTTCCGGATGGGGTCATAGCACTTATACCCCTTTTGAGTGGTAGAATAGCCTATGAATACACATCTTGTGCTTTTGGCTTCTAGTTTGTCCCTCTGAGTACCTGGGACAAATACAAAACATAAACACCCAAGAACTCGTAAGTGATTGATATAGGGTTTATTGTGATTTAAAACTTCAAAGGGAGAGACGTCCTTTAGGACTCTTGTTGGAATTTGGTTTATAAGATAGCAAGCCGTCATGACTGCATCTCCCCAGAAGTTTCTTGGCAAGTTGGAATGGAACATCATAGCTCTAGCTACTTCCATGAGATGTCTATTCTTTCTTTCAGCTACACCATTTTGTTGAGGTGTGTATGGGCAGCTCGTTTGGTGGATTATTCCATGCTTAGCTAAGTGTTCTTTGAATTTGTGGCTTGTATATTCCCCTCCATTATCCGTTCGAAGTACCTTAACATTTGTTTTGAATTGATTAATAATGTAGTTCTGAAAATTAATGAAAGCGTCAAATACTCTATCTTTAGATGGCATTAAGGTGATCCAAGTGTATTTCGACTTTTCATCAATAAATGTCACAAAGTACTTATTATTATCTCTTGATAAACATGGGAAAGTCCATACATCCGAGTGGACCAAATCAAAACATTTTTCATATATGGTAGAGGACTTAGGAAATACACTTTTACAATGTTTTCCTAAAATGCAAGACACACACCGAGTTATTAAACGAAATATTAGGCAATATTATTTCCAAGGCACGCGAGTGAGGATGTCCCAATCTAGCGTGCCATATTGCATTAGAACTACTAGCTAAGCATGAATTAAAACTTGATAAAGTAGGATTGCTTGAAGAATCTTCTAAGATGTATAAGTCTCCTTTTGTGTTTCCTTCTCCAAGAACCCTTCCAGTCTTATTATCCTGAAAATGGAAACTATTAGGCCCAAAGATAGCATAAGCATCAAGATCAGTAGTAGCTCTCTTAACCGATACAAGATTCGAAGTGTAAGATGGCATGTAGAAAGCTTGAGATTCTTTGTCAAATAGTCTTAAACTTCCTATCCCTTTAACCGGTATTTTATCACCATTAGCAATCACTACATTTCCACTAGCAGTTTTAATGTTACTAATCAAATTTGGATTACTAATCATGTGATGAGAAGCTCCGGAATCAATAACAAGAGAAGTGCTAGTTTTAGTAGGTTTAGTAGCAAAGTAGGTGATACCGGACTCCTTTAGTGCAGCAATGGATCGAATGAGTGCTTCTAAGTCTGACTTGCGCACCATGTCATTTGAATATGCTACCATGGCCATCTCATCTCCTTGCTTCAAGCTTTCGGTTTGAGGTTGTTTTGTTGAGTTTGATGAGCTTGGCATTTCTTGTGCTTGATGAGCTTGGAACTTTCTTGGCTTGAATTCCCTTGGATGCCAATCTTTGGGCTTGAGATGTGGATGAAGGATCCAGCAATCCTCCTTTGTATGACCATCCTTCTTGCAATGATCGCATGTTTTCCTATTCTTGCCTTTGTAACCTTGATTTGGTTGGTAATTGCCCTTATTGGCCATTGGGAGTTCTAGTTTACCACTAAAGAGACCAAAGGACCCTTGTTCCTTTTGAATTTGTGCACAAACTTCATCAAGTCTAGGGAGCTTCTCCGATCTTAAGATATGCTTTATGAGGTCGTTAAACGTCAGATTGAGGGTGAGAAGCAAACCGAAGACCATATCTTGTTCTCTTCTTTCTTCAATGATTGAAAAATCCTTTGTGCTTGGACGTAACATCTCTAATTCAGCCCAAAGAGATCTAAATTTCCCAAAGTGTTGAGTAAATTCTAGATCCTCTTGATTGAGATTGTTGATTGCCCTTTTTACTTCGAAGACACGGGTCAAGTTGGAGATGTTCCCGTAGACATTCTTTAGTGTATCCCAAAGCCCCTTTGCGGTGTCACAATAGGAGTATGCCTCTAGGATTGATGGATCTAGTGAGTTTTGAAGGAGACCCAAAACCGTTTGGTCTTCTTGAAACCATTTGATTTCCTCCTCGGTCTTGGTCTCATTTTCTTCATCTTGTGTGTCTTCTTTAGGGTTTTGTGTGATCTCAATGTGTCTCCACAAACCTCTTCCACACAAAGCAGTCTTAGTTGTTCTTGCCCACAGCAAGTAATTATTCCCTTTGAGGGTAACCGGAATGATCATGGTTTTTAGATTTTCCATGATTTTCTTGGTGTTTAATCACAAAGCTAGCAACTTTCTCAACTCAGCACCAATGGATTTGAGGAATTTCTCTCAGAGAGAAATGACGCTAGCAACGTGAAAGGAAGAAAAATGAAGTGAAAATCACAAAGCTAGCAACTTTCTCAACTCAGCACCAATGGATTTGAGGAATTTCTCTCAGAGAGAAATGAAGCTAGCAGCGTGAGAAAGGAGAAAATAAAGAAGAAAAACGTGGAGAATGAGTAGAAATGACAAGAACTGATGGAGAAATGATGGAGAATGATGGAGAATGATGGAGAATAACCAAGAATAAAGCGGAATAGATAGGAGCAAGATCAATGCTCTGATACCATGTTAGATTTTAGAGATTATAAATGAGAGATTTTGAGATAAACTAGAAGAAACACCATAGTAGAATATTAGAGAAGAATTTCTTATTGATCTTTGTGAAATACATAGCATATTTATAGGAGAATTACAAGGGAACCTAAGTTTAACTTTAATTTGAACCAGCCAATAAGAGTATAGTCTTTGGGCGTCCTTGACCATGCCAGCCTGTTTCCAGCCCCTTCCTTGACCAAATGGATAAGAAGGAAGACCAAGGACAAGGTGCCAATGCACCTGGACACTCAAGTGGCTTGGTGCATGATCCACACGTTTCCAAGCTTCTAGAAGACTCTCGAAGGCTTCCTCAAATGTTCCGGAGGCTCCCTATGGTCGTACGGACTTGTAAGGATCCGTACGGACTTGTATGGACACCCAAATCCAACCATCTTCCCTAAGCTCCCTTGATGATAAGCTTGATTAATAATAATATGATTTGTAATGCCAAGCTGTTAACAAATATTAAGCCTTGTGAAGGAAATGTTAAAGTTGCAAATGGAAAAGAGGTTCAAATAGAAGGAATTGGAGACCTAAAAGTGTTTAGGAAAAATACTAAGGCCTTATACATTCCAGAATTCACATCTAACTTACTCTCGGTTTATAAAGCAACTAAGGATCTAGATTGCAAAGTTATTTTTGGATCTAATGATGTTGAGTTTCAGGATAATGAGACTAAGGAAGTAATCGGAGTAGGGAATGTGGAAGGTGGTTTGTATTTGCTGAATAAAGAAGATGGAGTGATGGAGTCTTTTGCGGTTAGTCTGGTTGGTTCAATCTCTTTATGGCACTCACGCCTTGGTCATCCAAGTCACAAGGTGCTCAGCATGGTCCTGCCCAACCTCACCTTACCTAATAAGGAGTGTGAAGCGTGTGTCTTAGGGAAGCATTGTAGAAAAGTGTTTCCGAAATCTACTACTGTGTATGAGAAGTATTTTGAGTTGATACATTCTGATGTGTGGTCAGCCCCCTGTACTTCAAAAGATCAATATAAGTATTTCGTGTCTTTCATTGATCAAAGGTCAAAGTACACTTGGGTAACTCTAATGAGCTCTAAGGATCAAGTATTTGAATCATTTCAAAAAGAGAAGAGGCCTTATTCAACATATGCAAGCCCATTAAGAAATCTTCTAGAAGGTGAAGACTTTGGGTGCACAATTGGGTGTCTCGGGAAGTGTGAAAAGGAAAGAGATGTGTTTGAATTTCAAATAAAAGATTGGAGAGAAATTTTAATCTTGTGAAACCCTTCTTCACCTCCTAATTTCGTGGCTCTCCTCTATATATACATGTTGTACACCCTTTGTAACACTTAATCAATTCTAATGGAAACTTCTCTTCATCTCTCATTCTATTGTTTCTCTTTCAAGCACTCTCAAACTCTCTAATCTTCTATTCCGCAAATTCAACAGATATTGTGTTGGGTCTTCAACTGGCTTGTCAAGCGGATCATCTTTTTTCTCCCCCTTTCTCTTGACCTTGTAGCCATCTTCAAGTGGGGTCTTAGCTGGTTTGGATCCTAGCTTTCTTGTCTCCTGTAATCAATCAAGAGAATGTTTCCTTTATGATAGAAATACGCATTCCGAGAATCGGCATATCTCTATCCCTAGGAAATAATTGAGTTCTCCCAAGTCCTTAATATCAAAAATTGACTTAAGGAAGGATTTGGTTTCTTGAATCTCAACTTATCACTACTTGAGATGATCAAGGCATCCACATAAACCAATACCACAATAAGCCCACGAGAGCTTTGGTGAGTGAACAAGGTATGGTCGGCTTCTGACTGGCTAAATCCTCGAGCAACAAGACTGAAGCTCAGTTTATAATACCAGGCCCTCGGTGATTGCTTTAGACCATAAATTGCCTTTCTTAACCTTAGGACTTTTCTGTTGAGAATAAGGATGAGAAGGCATACATGGGAAGTAGCAATGCGAGTTCACATAATAACAAAGACAAGGAGCTGGAGTGCATATCAAGTATCTGGGAACTTGGCGAATGCTCTAAGACTAAGAGAGAAGTGCCGTGTGCAACAAGTAAGGAAAAGAGTAGAGCTGATGATTTAATGAGTGGCAAAACTAGACATTGGGATTTAACTAGAAGGAAGGATTCTTGGTTGAATTCTAAGCAGATCAAAGGGTTAAAAAAACCAAGAAGAAGCACATGAGGAGCCATTGGGTAAAGGCAAGCTCCATGCTCCTCACCCAAAGAAGAAACATGCCCAGGACTTGATCTTAGCATGTTTAACCATTTTAGGAAGTCAAGGGTGTTAGTCTTTTACCCATTGTAAATTCCTGTGTCTTGTTTTTAAATTTTTTCTCTTACATGTATGCACATTCAAACCGAGCTCAATTGATAGAATAACAAGAAAAAATATTCCAGACATCTCTCTCAGCCATCTTCAAGAAAAATTTTTTTCTCTCTCATATTTTTTCTTGTTCTCTTATTTCTCTCCATATTCTCAAGCTGGTTGTTAAAGATAAGAAAAAAAACCTATGGAGATGCAGAAACAAGTTGTACTGTCGGTTGTCTTCAAAGGGAGCAACTACTTGTTGTGGTCAAGGACTACAAGAACTGCTCTAAGAAGCAGAGGTCTATGGAGTTATGTGGAAACTCCAGAGGAGGTAGCTGGAGAAGGAGCAGCAAATTAATCAAGCATATCATCAAGGGAGCTTAGGGAAGATGGTTGGATTTGGGTGTCTGTACAAGTCCGTACGGATCCGTACAAGGCCGTACAAGACCGTACGACCTAAGGGAGCCTCCAGAACGTTTAAGGAAGTCTTGGAGAGTCTTGGAGAGTCTTCTAGAGTCTTCTAGAAGCTTGGCAATGTTCAGATCATGCACCAAGTCACTAGAGCGTCCAGGTGCATTGGGGCTTGTCCTTGGTCTTCCTTCTTATCCATTTGGTCAAGGAAGGGCTGGAACCGGGCTGGAACCAGGCTGGAACAGGCTGGCATGGTCAAGGGCGCTCCCAAGACTACTCTCCTATTGGCTGGTTCAGATTAAAGATAAACCTAGGTTCCCTTGTAATTCTCCTATAAATATGCTATGTAATTCATAAAGATCAATAAGAAATTCTTCTCTAATGTTCTACTATGGTTTTCCTTCTAATTTATCTCAAAATCTCTCATTTATAATCTCTAAAATCTTACATGGTATCAGAGCATCTTGCTCCTATCTATTACGCTTTATTCTTAGTTATTCTCCATTATTCTCCATCATTTCTCCATCATTCTCCATCATTTCTCCATCATTTCTCCATCAGTTCTCCATCAGTTCTTGTCATTTCTAGTCATTCTCCAAGCTTTTATTCTTTATTTTCTCCTTTCTCACGCTGCTAGCTTCATTTCTCTCTGAGAGAAATTCCTCAAATCCATTGGTGCTGAGTTGAGAAAGTTGCTAGCTTTGTGATTTTCACTTCTTTTTCTTCCTTTCACGTTGCTAGCTTCAATTCTCTCTGAGAGAAATTCCTCAAATCCATTGGTGCTAAGTTGAGAAAGTTGCTAGTTTTGTGATTAAACACCAAGAAGATCATGGAAAATCTAAAAACCATGATCATTCCGGTTACACTCAAAGGGATCAATTACTTGCTGTGGGCAAGAACAACAAAGACTGCTTTGTGTGGAAGAGGTTTGTGGAGACACATTGAGATCACACAAAATCCAAAAGAAGACACACAAGATGAAGAAAATGAGACCAAGACCGAGGAGGAAATCAAATGGTTTCAAGAGGACCAAACGGTGTTGGGTCTCCTTCAAAACTCACTAGACACATCAATCCTAGAGGCATACTCCTATTGTGACACGGTAAAGGAGCTTTGGGATACATTAAAGAATGTTTACGGGAACGTCTCCAACTTGACCCGGGTCTTTGAAGTGAAAAGGGCAATCAACAATCTCAACCAAGAGGATCTAGAATTTACTCAACACTTTGGGAAATTTAGATCTCTTTGGGCTGAATTAGAGATGTTACGTCCAAGCACTAAGGATTTTTCAATCATTGAAGAAAGGAGAGAACAAGATAAGGTCTTTGGTTTACTTCTCACACTCAATCCGGCATTTAATGACCTCATAAAACACATCTTGAGATCGGAGAAGCTCCCTAGCCTCAATGAAGTTTGTGCACAAATTCAAAAGGAACAAGGGTCCTTTGGTCTCTTTAGTAGAAAACAAGAACTCCCAACGGCTAATAAAGGCAATTACCAACCAAGTCATGGCTACAAAGGCAAGAATAGAAAAACATGCGATCATTGCAAGAAAGATGGTCAAACAAGGGAGGATTGCTGGATCCTTCATCCACATCTCAAGCCCAAAGATTGGCAATTAAGGGAGTTCAAACCAAGGAAGTTTCAAGCTCATCAAGCACAAGAAGCACCAAGCTCCTCAACCGCAACCAAACAACCTCAAACCGAAAACTCAAAGCAAGGAGATGAGATGGCAATGGTAGCATACTCGAATGACGTGGTGCGCAAGTCAGACCTAGAGGCACTCATTCGATCCATTGCTGCACTAAAGGAGTCCGGTATCACCTACTTTGCTACTAAACCTACTAAAACTAGCATTTCTCTTGTTATTGATTCCGGAGCTTCTCATCACATGATTAGTAATCCAAATTTGATTAGTAACATTAAAACTGCTAGTGGAAATGTAGTGATTGCTAATGGTGATAAAATACCGGTTAAAGGGATAGGAAGTTTAAGACTATTTGACAAAGAATCTCAAGCTTTCTACATGCCATCTTTCACTTCGAATCTTGTATCGGTTAAGAGAGCTACTACTGATCTTGATGCTTATGCTATCTTTGGGCCTAATAGTTTCCATTTTCAGGATAATAAGACTGGAAGGGTTCTTGGAGAAGGAAACACAAAAGGAGACTTATACATCTTAGAAGATTCTTCAAGCAATCCTACTTTATCAAGTTTTAATTCATGCTTAGCTAGTAGTTCTAATGCAATATGGCACGCTAGATTGGGACATCCTCACTCGCGTGCCTTGGAAATAATATTGCCTAATATTTCGTTTAATAACTCGGTTTGTGAGTCTTGTATTTTAGGAAAACATTGTAAAAGTGTATTTCCTAAGTCCTCTACCATATATGAAAAATGTTTTGATTTGGTCCACTCGGATGTATGGACTTCCCCATGTTTATCAAGAGATACTAATAAGTACTTTGTGACATTCATTGATGAAAAGTCGAAATACACTTGGATCACCTTAATGCCATATAAAGATAGAGTATTTGACGCTTTCATTAATTTTCAGAACTACATTACTAATCAATTCAAAACAAATGTTAAGGTACTTCGAACGGATAATGGAGGGGAATATACAAGCCACAAATTCAAACAACACCTAGCTAAGCATGGAATAATCCACCAAACGAGCTGCCCATACACACCTCAACAAAATGGTGTAGCCGAAAGAAAGAATAGACATCTCATGGAAGTAGCTAGAGCTATGATGTTCCATTCCAACTTGCCAAGAAACTTCTGGGGAGATGCAGTCATGACGGCTTGCTATCTTATCAACCGAATTCCAACAAGAGTCCTAAAGGACGTCTCTCCCTTTGAAGTTTTAAATCACAATAAACCCTATATCAATCACTTACGAGTTCTTGGGTGTTTGTGTTTTGTATTTGTCCCAGGTACTCAGAGGGACAAACTAGAAGCCAAAAGCACAAAATGTGTATTCATAGGCTATTCTACCACTCAAAAGGGGTATAAGTGCTATGACCCCATCCGGAAGTGTACCCTGGTTTCAAGAGACGTGAAGTTCATAGAAAACCAAGGGTACTTTGACAAGAAACAAAATTGGGATAGCGTTAAAGACCTAACCCGTTCTCCTTCAGATAGAACCGCCAGCTTAGAGTTCTTACTCAATCATTTGGGAAATCCGACTCCAAGAGACTCTCATCAAGAGCAGCCAGATCATCAGCCACAAGTAGGACCAAATTTTGAAAATAACAGTGAAGAAGAAGCAAACAACTTGGATAATGGTAATCAAGATCAAGCTCATCATGAAGAAGAATCCACTGGAGGAATGGAGCCAATGGTTAGTCAAGACCATGAGAGTGAAGAAATTAGTGCTCCTCAGCTTAGAAGAAGTACAAGGCTGAAGTATGGACCAGATCATTGGAAACAAACAAGGGTCTATTACAACAGCCAAGCCGTGGCTCATCCTCTCCAAGCGGTTTATTCTCTTGCCCTCTTGCCATCAGAACACAAAGCATTCCTTGGAAAGATTGATCAACACCAAATTCCGAGCTCCTATGAAGAAGCAAAAGAACACAAAGAATGGTTAGCTGCTGTGAATGCTGAGATAGGGGCAATGGATAAGAATCATACTTGGGATGAAACTGAGCTTCCAAAGGGAAAGAAGGCAGTAAGTTCCAAGTGGGTATTTACAATCAAATATCAATCTAATGGGGAGATTGAGCGGTACAAAGCCAGATTGGTAGCCAGAAGTTTCACCCAGACATATGGAGCTGATTATACCGATACTTTTCCGCCAGTGGCAAAGCTTCACACAGTTAGGGTCATCTTGTCCTTAGCCACAAATCTATCATGGGATCTATGGCAAATGGACGTGAAGAACGCCTTTCTTCAAGGAGAATTGGAAGAAGAAGTGTACATGACTCCACCACCTGGATTAGAACACTCAATCAGCCCCGGAAAAGTCCTAAGGTTAAGAAAGGCAATTTATGGTCTAAAGCAATCACCAAGGGCCTGGTATCATAAACTGAGCTTCACTCTTGTTGCTCGAGGATTTAGCCGGTCAGAAGCCGACCATACCTTGTTCACTCACCAGAGCTCCCGTGGGCTTATTGTGGTATTGGTTTATGTGGATGACTTGATCATCTCAGGTAGTGATCAAGTTGGGATTCAAGAAACCAAATCCTTCCTTAAGTCTGTTTTTGATATCAAGGACTTGGGAGAGCTTAAGTATTTCCTAGGGATAGAGATATGCCGATCCTCGGAAGGCCTATTTCTATCACAAAGGAAATATTCTCTTGATTTATTGCATGAGACAAGAAAGCTAGGAAAGCTAGGATCCAAACCAGCCAAGACCCCACTTGAAGATGGCTACAAGGTCAAGAGAAAGGGGGAGAAAGAAGATGATCCACTTGACAAGCCATTTGAAGACCCAGCACAATATCGGCGCCTAGTTGGTAAGCTCATCTATTTGACTATTACACGGCCTGACTTATGTTTTGCTGTGAATCAAGTTAGCCAACATATGAAGGAACCAACCGTGCATCATTGGAACATGGTGGAAAGAATATTGAGATACATCAAAGGTTCACCGGGCCAAGGAATTTGGATGGGGAAGAATGGCAACACTGAGATAGTTGGATATTGCGATGCGGACTATGCGGGAGACACTATGGATAGGAAGTCTACAACTGGCTACTATACTTTCATTGGAGGCAATCTAGTAACTTGGAAGTCTAAGAAGCAGAAGGTTGTGTCATGCTCAAGTGCGGAGTCAGAATATAGAGCAATGAGGAAGCTGACAAATGAATTAGTTTGGTTGAAGGCTCTTCTCAAGGATCTTGGCATAGAAACTTCAAGTCCCATCACAATGCATTGTGACAATCAGGCAGCCATTCATATAGCAACCAATCCAGTATTTCACGAGAGGACCAAGCACATTGAGATTGACTGCCACAAAGTTAGAGAGAAGATCATAGAAGGAGTGATACTTCCATGTTACACCAAGAGTGAAGACTAGTTGGCTGACATCTTCACGAAGGCTGCTAGCCTCAAAGTTTGCAACCACATCCACAGCAAACTTGGGTTAGTAGACCTTACTCATCCTTGATAATACTTGCCTGTTCCGGGAAGACCACACTCTTTTTCCCTTACCAAGGTTTTGTCCCACTGGGTTTTCCTTGGTAAGGTTTTTAATGAGGTGGTAGTCCCGGTTCCCAAACTTAGCCTTTATTCCAACACTCTGGCTAAGTTTGAGGGGGAGTATTAATCAAGCTTATCATCAAGGGAGCTTAGGGAAGATGGTTGGATTTGGGTGTCCGTACAAGTCCGTACGGATCCGTACAAGGCCGTACAAGACCGTACAACCTTAGCGAGCCTCCGGAACATTTGAGGAAGCCTTCGAGAGTCTTCTAGAAGCTTGGAAACGTTTGGACCATGCACCAAGCTACTTGAGTGTCCAGGTGCATTGGCACCTTGTCCTTGGTCTTCCTTCTTATCCATTTGGTCAAGGAAGGGGCTGGAAACAGGCTGGCATGGTCAAGGACGCCCAAAGACTACACTCCTATTGGCTGGTTCAAATTAAAGTTAAACCTAGGTTCCCTTGTAATTCTCCTATAAATATGCTATGTATTTCACAAAGATTAATAAGAAATTCTTCTCTAATATTCTACTATGGTGTTTCTTCTAGTTTATCTCAAAAGCTCGCATTTATAATCTCTAAAATCTAACATTCCGTACCCAAGGAGGCGTGTGAAGCATGTATTTTGGGGAAGCATTGTAGGAAAGTGTTTCCAGAATCTACTACTATGTATAAGAAGTCTTTTGAGTTAATACACTCTGATGTATGGTCTGCTCCGTGTACTTCAAGAGATCAATATAAGTACTTTGTTTCCTTCATCGATCAAAAATCAAAGTATACATGGGTAACATTGATGCGCTCTAAGGATCAAGTGCTTGAATCATTTCAGAACTTCTATAACTATGTGCTCAATCAGTATGATACAAAGATTAAGATACTAAGAAGTGATAATGGCGGAGAATACATGAGCATACAGTTTAGGGAGTTTGTGAATGAGAAAGGGATAGTACATCAGACAACTTGCGCCTATACACCTCAACAAAATGGGATAGCAGAGAGGAAGAATAGACATTTGTTAGAAGTGGCTAGGAGCATGATGTTTGATAGGGGAGTTCCTAAGAATCTGTGGGGAGATGCAGTGATGGCGGCAGCTTACTTAATCAACCGCATACCCACTGAAAGCTTGAGTTACAAGTCACCATTTGAAGTTTTGAATGGTGTGAAGCCGAGTATCAGTCACTTGAGAGTCTTTGGGTGTAGATGCTATGTCCTTGTTCCAGAGGCACAAAGAAATAAGTTAGAGCCAAAGAGTATTAAGTGTGTGTTTGTGGGATACTCAAGTACTCAAAAAGGATACAAATGTCTTAACCCAGAGACTAATAGAATGTATGTGTCAAGGGAGGTGCAATTTGAGGAAGAGTATGGTTACTTCGAAAAAAAGAAATGGGAAGACTTAGATGAGATTATGGACTCAAATGCAGATAGAGATCAAGTTCTAAAAAGCATTTGGGAAAGCATAGATGGCCAGAAGAGTGATGATAATGAGCAAAGGGGTGAAGAAGAAGTAGAAGAAAGTGAGCAGCTTCCGATAGTTCCGGATACTTTACCATTAGACTCAGAACTGGTAGAAGAAGAGGAGAGCACAAGAGGTGAGGGGGAGATAGAATCTGAAGAAGTGGAAGAAGTGCAAGCTCCTCAGTTAAGAAGAAGCCAAAGGATAAGACACAGACTTAAAAATTAGAAAAATACTAGAGTGTATTACAATGGGATGGCTATGGCTTATCAAGATCACATGGGAACTGATGTTGTGCTTGGGACAAGAGAGGGATGTACTGGGCGTACGGCAGGCTTAGATCCTGATCCTATAGGCGACATCGTCTCCTTCTTGTCCCTTAAGCATAACACCGCACAAGAAGAGAAGATAGCCATAAGATATCCTATTGAAGAATACTACTCGGTTTCTAATATTCCAGCTGATCATCAGGTATTTCTGAGCACTATTGATAGAAAAGTACCTAATTCTTATGAGGAAGCAAGCATGGACAAGTTATGGGTTGATGCCATGAGGGAAGAGATTGCATCTATGTTGAGAAATAATACTTGGGACTTGACAAAATTGCCCAGCGGGAAGAAACTTGTGGGATGTAGATGGGTGTATACTATCAAATACAAGAGCAATGGTGAAATTGAGAGGTATAAAGCTAGACTAGTGGCAAAAGGATATACACAAGTATATGGAGAAGATTATACTGAAACTTTTGCTCCAGTAGCAAAGTTGCACTCGGTGAGGGTTCTACTATCCATTGCCATTAATCTGTCATGGAATTTGTGGCAAATGGATGTGAGAAACGCTTTCTTACAAGGGGATTTAGAAGAAGAAGTGTTTATGGAACTTCCACAAGGTGATGGAGCAAGTTCAGATCAAGTGTGTAGATTAAAGAAGGCTATATACGGCTTGAAACAATCTCCTAGAGCTTGGTACCAACGGTTAAGCCGGTGCCTGTTGGAGAAAGGGTTTGTAAAATCTGAAGCGGATCACTCTCTCTTTACCAAAAGGAGCAAAAAAGGGATAGTTGTGGTGCTTATCTACGTGGATGACATTATTGTTACGGGAAGTGATTGTGAGGAGATAAAACGGACTAAGGAGGATCTAAACTCTACGTTTGATATAAAAGACCTAGGAGAGCTCAAATACTTCCTAGGAATTGAGATGAGCAGAGAGGCAAAGGGAATGTTTATATCGCAAAGGAAGTATGTGATCGACTTACTAAAAGAAACTGGGAAGCTTGGGTGTAAACCGGCTAAGACTCCTATTGAAGAAGGTTACCAAGAAGAGAGCAACGTGGAGATATGGTCTGACATCAAGCAGTACCAAAGGTTAGTTGGTAAACTAATCTATTTGACCATAACAAGGCCAGATATTTGTTTTGCAGTGAATAAAGTAAGTCAACACATGCAAGCGCCAACAACACACCATTGGGGAATGATTGAAAGGATCTTGAGATATCTAAAAGGGAACCCAGGAAGAGGTATTTGGCTAGAGTGTCATGGAAGCTGAGTATAGAGCAATGAGAGAAGCCACAAAAGAAATGATATGGCTGAAGGCGCTTCTACATGACTTGGGAGTTCAAGAAGACAAACCAATGACATTGTATTGTGATAACCAAGCGGCAATACACATAGCTTCAAACCCGGTGTTTCATGAAAGGACAAAACACATTGAGGTGGATTGTCATTTCATCTGAGATAAAATTCAGGAGGGAGTTGTGGTTCCCAAGTTTGTGAAGAGTAGAGAACAAATGGCGGATATATTTACCAAGCCTACTTCTTCACGCATATGTGAATACATCCATGGCAAGATTGGCTTAAAGAACCCCTACCAGCCTATCTTGAGGGGGAGTGTTGAGAATATGGATGTGAAGGTGTGTGAACATGAAATAAAGTGCCAATGAGTAGTTAAGATCAACTAAAACAAGACCAAACAAGAAGTAGAGAAGGAACTAGACTGGTTAGAAACAGACCAGTTTTTTCTCTCTCAGCACAAGTGGAGCAAGTTGCAAAGAGGAGTAGGTAGGAGCAGTTGGAGAAGCATGGCTCGCCTATACTTGTGTAGAGGTTTTGGTGAGATATTTCTCTCTCTAAAATTCATGTAAAGCGTCCATATATGTTGGTTGTATTGTAAGAAGAAAAATACACACGAAATTATAAACTTCTATTCATCATCTTCATCACTCCTATCTTCTAATCTTCCTCCCTTAAAATCACCTTCATATCCTCTAAAATCTACATAAGTGTTATGACCCCATCCGGAAGTGTACCCTGGTTTCAAGAGACGTGAAGTTCATAGAAAACCAAGGATACTTTGACAAGAAGCAGAATTGGGATAGTGTTAAAGACCTAGCCCGCTCTCCTTCAAATAAAGCCGCCAGCTTAGAGTTCATACTCAATAATCTGGGAAATCCTGCTCCAAGGGACTCTCATCAAGAGCAACCGGAGCAGCAACCGCAAGGAGGACCAAATTCCGAAAATAACAATGAAGAGCTCATCATGAAGAAGAAGTCACTGGAGGAATGGAGCCAATGGTTAGTCAAGACCATGAGAGTGAAGAAATTAGTGCTCCTTAGCTTAGAAGAAGCACAAGGCTGAAGTATGGACCAGATCATTGGAAACAAACAAGGGTCTATTACAACAGCCAAGCCGTGGCTCATCATCTCCAAGCGGTCTGTTCTCTTGCCCTCTTGCCATCAGAACACCAAGCATTCCTTGAGAAGATTGATCAACACCAAATTCCGAGCTCCTATGAAGAAGCAAAAGAACACAAAGAATGGTTGGCTGCGGTGGATGCTGAGATAGGAGCAATGGATAAGAATCATACTTGGGATGAAACGGAGCTTCCAAAGGGAAAGAAGGCAGTAAGTTCCAAGTGGGTATTTACAATAAAATATCAATCTAATGGGGAGATTGAGCAGTACAAAGCCAGATTGGTAGCCAGAGGTTTCACCCAGACATATGGAGCTGATTATACCGATACTTTTCCGCCAGTGGCAAAGCTTCACACAGTTAGGGTTATCTTGTCCTTAGCCACAAATCTATCATGGGATCTATGGCAAATGGACGTGAAGAACGCCTTTCTTCAAGGAGAATTGGAAGAAGAAGTGTACATGACTCCACCACCCGGATTAGAGCACACAATCAGCCCGGGAAAAGTCTTAAGGTTAAGAAAGGCAATTTATGGATTAAAGCAATCACCGAGGGCCTGGTATCATAAACTGAGCTTCACTCTTGTTGCTCGAGGATTTAGCCGGTCAGAAGCCGACCGTACCTTGTTCACTCACCAGAACTCCCGTGGGCTTATTGTGGTATTGGTTTATGTGGATGACTTGATCATCTCAGGTAGTGATCAAGTTGGGGTTCAAGAAACCAAATCCTTCCTTAAGTCTGTTTTTGATATCAAGGACTTGGGAGAACTCAAGTATTTCCTAGGGATAGAGATATGCCGATCCACGGAAGGCCTATTTCTATCACCAAGGAAATATTTTCTTGATTTATTGCAGGAGACAGGAAAGCTAGGATCCAAACCAGCTAAGACTCCACTTGAAGATGGCTACAAGGTCAAGAGAAAGGGGGAGAAAGAAGATGATCCGCTTGACAAGCCATTTGAAGACCCAACACAATATCGGCGCCTAGTTGGTGTTAGATTTTATTTGGAGGATGGAACACAATAACTAGCATGGAAGGAGACCAATTGGTGAGGAAGAGTGATTTGGAGGGCCTCATCAAGAGTATCTCAAAGCTAGCAGAATCTGGTAAGGGTTTCTTTACCTCTAAGGCTAAGAGAAACCTGATAATAGATTTGGGAGCAAGTCATAATATGATTTGTGCTGCTAAGTTGCTGGAGAATGTGGAACCGCATAAGGGTAGTGTTAGGATAGCAAACGGGAAAGAAGTTCCAATAGAGGGTGTTGGGGACTTAGAGGTGTTTGGGAAGATAACTAAAGCCTTATATATCCCAAAATTTACTTCGAATTTGCTATCAGTTCATAAGGCAACTAAGGATTTGAATTGTAAAGTTGTTTTTGGAGTTAATGGTGTTGAGTTTCAGGATAATGAAACGAAAGATGAGATCGGATCAGGGGGTGTGAAAGATGGTCTGTTCATATTGAATAAAAAGGATAAAGAGTTTAAAGCGCTTGCAGTCAGTTCGGTTGGATCAAGCCCTTTATGGCATTCTCGCCTTGGTCACCCAAGTCACAAGGTGCTCAGCATGGTCTTGCCCAACCATTCAGTACCCAAGGAGGCATGTGAAGCATGTATTTTGGGGAAGCATTATAGAAAAGTGTTTCCAGAATCTACTACTATGTATAAGAAATCTTTTGAGTTAATACACTCTGATGTATGGTCTGCTCCGTGTACTTCAAGAGATCAATATAAGTATTTTGTTTCCTTCATCGATCAAAAATCAAAGTATACATGGGTAACATTGATGCGCTCTAAGGATCAAGTGCTTGAATCATTTCAGAACTTCTATAACTATGTGCTCAATCAGTATGATACCAAGATTAAGATACTAAGAAGTGATAATGGCGGAGAATACATGAGCATACGGTTTAGGGAGTTTGTGAATGAGAAAGGGATAGTACATCAGACAACTTGCGCCTATACACCTCAACAAAATGGGATAGCAGAGAGGAAGAATAGATATTTGTTAGAAGTGGCTAGGAGCATGATGTTTGATAGGGGAGTTCCTAAGAATCTGTGGGGAAATGCAGTGATGGCGGCAGCTTACTTAATTAACCGCATACCCACTGAAAGCTTGAGTTACAAGTCACCATTTGAAGTTTTGAATGGTGTGAAGCCGAGTATCAGTCACTTGAGAGTCTTTGGGTGTAGATGCTATGTCCTTGTTTCAGAGGCACAAAGAAATAAGTTAGAGCCAAAGAGTATTAAGTGTGTGTTTGTGGGATACTCAAGTACTCAAAAAGGATACAAATGTCTTAACCCTGAGACTAATAGAATGTATGTGTCAAGGGAGGTGCAATTTGAGGAAGAGTATGGTTACTTCGAAAAAAAGAAATGGGAAGACTTAGATGAGATTATGGACTCAAATGCAGATAGAGATCAAGTTATAAGAAGCATTTGGGAAAGCATAGATGGCCGGGAGGGTGATGATAATTGTTAGATTTTAGAGATTATAAATGAGAGATTTTGAGATAAACTAGAAGAAACACCATAGGAGAATATTAGAGAAGAATTTCTTATTGATCTTTGTGAAATACATAGCATATTTATAGGAGAATTACAAGGGAACCTAGGTTTAACTTTAATTTGAACCAGCCAATAGGAGTGTAGTCTTTGGGCGTCCTTGACCATGCCAGCCTGTTTCCAGCCCCTTCCTTGACCAAATGGATAAGAAGGAAGACCAAGGACAAGGTGCCAATGCACCTAGACACTCAAGTGGCTTGGTGCATGGTCCAAACGTTTCCAAGCTTCTAGAAGACTCTCGAAGGCTTCCTCAAATGTTCCGGAGGCTCGCTAAGGTTGTACGGTCTTGTACGGCCTTGTACGGATCCGTACGGACTTGTACGGACTTGTATGGATCCGTACGGACTTGTACGGACACCCAAATCCAACCATCTTCCCTAAGCTCCCTTGATGATAAGCTTGATTAATACTCCCCCTCAAACTTAGCCGGAGTGTTGGAATGAAGGCTAAGTTTGGGAACCGGGACTACCATCTCATTAAAAACCTTACCAAGGAAAACCCAGTGGGACAAAACCTTGGTAAGGGAAAAAGAGTGTGGTCTTCCCGGAACAGGCAAGTTTTATCAAGGATGAGTAAGGTCTACTAACCCAAGTTTGTTGTGGATGTGGTTGCAAACTTTGAGGCTAGCAGCCTTGGTGAAGATGTCAGCCAACTGGTCTTCACTCTTGGTGTAACATGGAAGTATCACTCCTTCTATGATCTTCTCTCTAACTTTGTGGCAGTCAATCTCAATGTGCTTGGTCCTCTCGTGAAATACTAGATTGGTTGCTATATGAATGGCTGCCTGATTTTCACAATGCATTGTGATGGGACTTGAAGTTTCTATGCCAAGATCCTTGAGAAGAGCCTTCAACCAAACTAATTCATTTGTCAGCTTCCTCATTGCTCTATATTCTGACTCCGCACTTGAGCATGACACAACCTTCTGCTTCTTAGACTTCCAAGTTACTAGATTGCCTCCAATGAAAGTATAGTAGCCAGTTGTAGACTTCCTATCCATAGTGACTTCCTATCCAGGTGGTGGAGTCATGTACACTTCTTCTTCCAATTCTCCTTGAAGAAAGGCGTTCTTCACGTCCATTTGCCATAGATCCCATGATAGATTTGTGGCTAAGGACAAGATGACCCTAACTGTGTGAAGCTTTGCCACGGGCGCAAAGGTATCGGTATAATCAGCTCCATATGTCTGGGTGAAACCTCTGGCTACCAATCTGGCTTTGTACCGCTCAATCTCCCCATTAGATTGATATTTTATTGTAAATACCCACTTAGAACTTACTGCCTTTTTTCCTTTTGGATGCTCAGTTTCATCCCAAGTATGATTCTTATCCATTGCCCCTATCTCAGCATCCACAGCAGCTAACCATTCTTTGTGTTCTTTTGCTTCTTCATAGGAGCTCGGAATTTGGTGTTGATAAATCTTTCCAAGGAATGCTTTGTGTTCTGATGGCAAGAGGGCAAGAGAACAAACCGCTTGGAGAGGATGAGCCACGGCTTGGCTGTTGTAATAGACCCTTGTTTGTTTCCAATGATCTGGTCCATACTTCAGCCTTGTACTTCTTCTAAGCTGAGGAGCACTAATTTCTTCACTCTCATGGTCTTGACTAACCATTGGCTCCATTGCTCTAGTGGATTCTTCTTCATGATGAGCTTGGTCTTGATTACCATTATCCAAGTTGTTTGCTTCTTCTTCACTGTTATTTTCAGAATTTGGTCCTTCTTGTGGCTGATGATCTGGTTCCTCTTGATGAGAGTCTCTTGGAGCCGGATTTCCCAAATGATTGAGTAAGAACTCTAAGCTGGCGGTTCTATTTGAAGGAGAAGGGGCTAGGTCTTTAACGTTATCCCAATTTTGTTTCTTGTCAAAGTACCCTTGGTTTTCTATGAACTTCACGTCTCTTGAAACCAGGGTACACTTCCGGATGGGGTCATAGCACTTATACCCCTTTTGAGTGGTAGAATAGCCTATGAATACACATCTTGTGCTTTTGGCTTCTAGTTTGTCCCTCTGAGTACCTGGGACAAATACAAAACATAAACACCCAAGAACTCGTAAGTGATTGATATAGGGTTTATTGTGATTTAAAACTTCAAAGGGAGAGACGTCCTTTAGGACTCTTGTTGGAATTCGGTTGATAAGATAGCAAGCCGTCATGACTGCATCTCCCCAGAAGTTTCTTGGCAAGTTGGAATGGAACATCATAGCTCTAGCTACTTCCATGAGATGTCTATTCTTTCTTTCAGCTACACCATTTTGTTGAGGTGTGTATGGGCAGCTCGTTTGGTGGATTATTCCATGCTTAGCTAGGTGTTGTTTGAATTTGTGGCTTGTATATTCCCCTCCATTATCCGTTCGAAGTACCTTAACATTTGTTTTGAATTGATTAGTAATGTAGCTCTGAAAATTAATGAAAGCGTCAAATACTCTATCTTTATATGGCATTAAGGTGATTCAAGTGTATTTTGACTTTTCATCAATGAATGTTACAAAGTACTTATTATTATCTCTTGATAAACATGGGGAAGTCCATACATCCGAGTGGACCAAATCAAAACATTTTTCATATATGGTAGAGGACTTAGGAAATACACTTTTACAATGTTTTCCTAAAATACAAGACTCACAAACCGAGTTATTAAACGAAATATTAGGCAATATTATTTCCAAGGCACGCGAGTGAGGATGTCCCAATCTAGCGTGCCATATTGCATTAGAACTACTAGCTATGCATGAATTAAAACTTGATAAAGTAGGATTGCTTGAAGAATCTTCTAAGATGTATAAGTCTCCTTTTGTGTTTCTTTCTCCAAGAACCCTTCCGGTTTTAATATCCTGAAAATGGAAACTATTAGGCCCAAAGATAGCATAAGCATCAAGATCAGTAGTAGCTCTCTTAACCGATACAAGATTCGAAGTGAAAGATGGCATGTAGAAAGCTTGAGATTCTTTGTCAAATAGTTTTAAACTTCCTATTCCTTTAACCGGTATCCTATCACCATTAGCTATCACTACATTTCCACTAGCAGTTTTAATGTTACTAATCAAATATGGATTACTAATCATGTGATGAGAAGCTCCAGAATCAATAACAAGAGAAGTGCTAGTCTTATTAGGTTTAGTAGCAAAGTATGTGATACCGGACTCCTTTAGTGCGGCGATGGATCGAATGAGTGCTTCTAAGTCTGACTTGCGCACCACGTCATTTGAATATGCTACCATGGCCATCTCATCTCCTTGCTTCAAGCTTTCGGTTTGAGGTTGTTTTGTTGAGTTTGATGAGCTTGGCGTTTCTTGTGCTTGATGAGCTTGGAACTTTCTTGGCTTGAATTCCCTTGGATGCCAATCTTTGGGCTTGAGATGTGGATGAAGGATCCAGCAATCCTCCTTTGTATGACAATCCTTCTTGCAATGATCGCATGTTTTCCTATTCTTGCCTTTGTAGCCTTGATTTGGTTGGTAATTGCCCTTATTGGCCATTGGGAGTTCTTGTTTACCACTAAAGAGACCAAAGGACCCTTGTTCCTTTTGAATTTGTGCACAAACTTCATCCAGTATAGGGAGCTTCTCCGATCTTAAGATATGCTTTATGAGGTCGTTAAACGCCGGATTGAGTGTGAGAAGCAAACCGAAGACCTTATCTTGTTCTCTTCTTTCTTCAATGATTGAAAAATCCTTTGTGCTTGGACGTAACATCTCTAATTCAGCCCAAAGAGATCTAAATTTCCCAAAGTGTTGAGTAAATTCTAGATCCTCTTGATTGAGATTGTTGATTGCCCTTTTTACTTCGAAGACCCGGGTCAAGTTGGAGATGTTCCCGTAGACATTCTTTAGTGTATCCCAAAGCTCCTTTGCAGTGTCACAATAGGAGTATGCCTCTAGGATTGATGGGTCTAGTGAGTTTTGAAGGAGACCCAAAACCGTTTGGTCTTCTTGAAACCATTTGATTTCCTCCTCGGTCTTGGTCTCATTTTCTTCATCTTGTGTGTCTTCTTTAGGGTTTTGTGTGATCTCAATGTGTCTCCACAAACCTCTTCCACACAAAGCAGTCTTAGTTGTTCTTGCCCACAGTAAGTAATTATTCCCTTTGAGGGTAACCAGAATGATCATGGTTTTTAGATTTTCCATGATTTTCTTGGTGTTTAATCACAAAGCTAGCAACTTTCTCAACTCAGCACCAATGGATTTGAGGAATTTCTCTCAGAGAGAAATGAGGCTAGCAACGTGAAAGGAAGAAAATGAAGTGAAAATCACAAAGCTAGCAACTTTCTCAACTCAGCACCAATGGATTTGAGGAATTTCTCTCAGAGAGAAATGAAGCTAGCAGCGTGAGAAAGGAGAAAATAAAGAAGAAAAAAGTGGAGAATGAGTAGAAATGACAAGAACTGATGGAGAAATGATGGAGAATGATGGAGAATGATGGAGAATAACCAAGAATAAAGCAGAATAGATAGGAGCAAGATCAATGCTCTGATACCATGTTAGATTTTAGAGATTATAAATGAGAGATTTTGAGATAAACTAGAAGAAACACCATAGTAGAATATTAGAGAAGAATTTCTTATTGATCTTTGTGAAATACATAGCATATTTATAGGAGAATTACAAGGGAACCTAGGTTTAACTTTAATTTGAACCAGCCAATAAGAGTGTAGTCTTTGGGCGTCCTTGACCATGCCAGCCTGTTTCCAGCCCCTTCCTTGACCAAATGGATAAGAAGGAAGACCAAGGACAAGGTGCCAATGCACCTAGACACTCAAGTGGCTTGGTGTATGGTCTAAACGTTTCCAAGCTTCTAGAAGACTCTCGAAGGCTTCCTCAAATGTTCCAGAGGCTCGCTAAGGTTTTACGGTCTTGTACGGCCTTGTACGGATCCGTACGGACTTGTACGGACTTGTACGGATCCGTACGGATTTGTACGGACACCTAAATCCAACCATCTTCCCTAAGCTCCCTTGATGATAAGCTTGATTAATAGTTGGTAAGCTCATCTACTTGACTATTACACGGCCTGACTTATGTTTTGCTGTGAATCAGGTTAGCCAACATATGAAAGAACCAACCGTGCATCATTGGAACATGGTGGAAAGAATTTTGAGATACATCAAAGGATCACCAGGCTAAGGAATCTGGATGGGGAAGAATGGCAACACTGAGATAGTTGGATATTGCGATGCAGACTATGCTGGAGACACTATGGATAGAAAGTCCACAACTGGCTATTGTACTTTCATTGGAGGCAATCTAGTGACCTGGAAGTCTAAGAAGCAGAAGGTTGTGTCATGCTCGAGTGCAGAGTCAGAATATAGAGCAATGAGGAAGCTGACAAATGAATTAGTTTGGTTGAAAGCATTTCTCAAAGATCTTGGCATAGAAACTTCAAGTCCTATCACGATGCATTGTGACAATCAGGCAGCCATTCATATAGCAACGAATCCAGTATTTCACAAGAGGACCAAGCACATTGAGATCGACTGCCACAAGGTTAGAGAGAAGATCATAGAAGGAGTGATACTTCCATGCTACACCAAGAGTAAAGACCAGCTGGCTGACATCTTCACCAAGGCTGCTAGCCTAAAAGTTTGCAACCACATCCCTAGCAAACTTGGGTTAGTAGACCTTACTCATCCTTGATAATACTTGCCTGTTCTGGGAAGACCACACTCTTTTTCCCTTACCAAGGTTTTGTCCCACTGGGTTTTCCTTGGTAAGGTTTTTAATGAGGTGGTAGTCCCGGTTCCCAAACTTAGCCTTCATTTCGACACTCCGGCTAAGTTTGAGGGGGAGTATTAATCAAGCATATCATCAAGGGAGCTTAGGAAAGATGGTTGGATTTGGGTGTCTGTACAAGTTCGTACGGATCCGTACAAGTCCGTACAAGTCCGTACGGATCCGTACAAGGCCGTACAAGACCGTACGACCTAAAGGAGCCTCCGGAACGTTTAAAGAAGTCTTGGAGAGTCTTCTAGAAGCTTGGAAATGTTCAGATCATGCACCAAGTCACTAGAGCGTCCAGGTGCATTGGGGCTTGTCCTTGGTCTTCCTTCTTATCCATTTGGTCAAGGAAGGGCTGGAACCAGGCTGGAACAGGCTGGCATGGTCAAGAGCGCTCCCAAGACTACTCTCCTATTGGCTGGTTCAAATTAAAGATAAACCTAGGTTCCCTTGTAATTCTCCTATAAATATGCTATGTAATTCACAAAGATCAATAAGAAATTCTTCTTTAATGTTCTACTATGGTTTTCCTTCTAATTTATCTCAAAATCTCTCATTTATAATCTCTAAAATCTTATAGGTGATGGCGTTGTGAAGGGGCAGAAGTGGGAGACTTAGTCCTCAAAGTCATTGACTCTTGAGTTGTGAAAAGGCTGGAAAAGTGTATTTCTTGAAGCTTCTCTAATATTTTCTTGAGAAAATCTCTTAATCCTCTGGTTAATAGAATTATCCGGTGAATAAATATTGAAACACCATGGAAGGGTGTCAACTATTTGCTGTGGTCAAGAATGATAAGAACAGTTCTATGTGGTCGTGGGCTTTGGAGCCAAGTCTTGAAAGGACAAGATCCAAAAGATGGAGAAGAAGCCATCGGTAAGTATGAAGATAAGTGGTTCCAAGAGGACCAAATGGTGCTCGGAATCATCCAAAACTCTCTTGAAGCATCCATCCTTGAAGTCTACTCCTACTGTGAAAATGCAAAGGAATTGTGGGATACTCTTCATGTTGAATAATGAGAGAATACATTAGCTTAAGACCCAAAGAAGAGAAGAGGCCTTATTCAACATATGCAAGCCCATTAAGAAGTCTTCTAGAAGGGTGAAGACTTTGGGTGCACAAGTGGGTGTCTCGAGAAGTGTGAAAAAGAAGGAGATGTGTTTGAATTTCAAATAAGAGAGTGGAGGGAAATTGAATGTTGTGAAACCCTTCTTCACCTCCTAATTTCGTGGCTCTCCTCTATATATACATGTTGTACACCCTTTGTAACACTAACTCAATTCTAATGGAAACTTCTTTTTATCTCTCATTCTATTGTTTCTCTTTCAAGCACTCTCAAACTCTCTAATATTCTATTCCGCAAATTCAACATGGTATCAGAGCAAGGTTCTTAACTAAATCAAGTTCTTGTTATCCCATTTTCAAATCTCTTCCTTTAAAATTCTGGGAATACTCTTTGTCAATCCTTTTTCACTCTGAGACTTAGTCCTCAAAGTCATTGACTCTTGAGTTGTGAAAAGGCTGAAAAAGTGTATTTCTTGAAGGTTCACTAAAATATTCTTTTTCACTCTAAAATTCTGGGAATACTCTTTGTCAATCGTTTTTCACTCTGAGACTTAGTCCTCAAAGTTATTGACTCTTAAGTTGTGAAAAGGCTGAAAAAGTGTATTTCTTGAAGCTTCTCTAATATTTTCTTGAGAAAATCTCTTAATCCCCTGGTTAATAGAATTATCTGGTGATAAATCTTGAAACACCATGGAAAATTCTAAACCAATTGTTATTCCAGTCATCTTGAAGGGTGTCAACTATTTGCTGTGGTCAAGAATGATAAGAACAGCTCTATGTGGTCGTGGGCTTTGGAGCCATGTCTTGAAAGGCCAAGATCCAAAAGATGGAGAAGAAGCCATCGGTAATTATGAAGATAAGTGGTTCCAAGAGTACCAAATGGTGCTCGGAATCATCCAGAACTCTCTTGAAGCATCCATCCTTGAAGCCTACTCCTACTGTGAAAATGCAAAGGAATTGTGGGATACTCTTCAAACCGTGTATTGGAATACTTCAAACTTGAGCATAATCTATGAAGTCAAGAAGGCTATCAATGATCTAAGCCAAGAAGATTTGGAGTTTACAAAGCACTTTGGCAAATTCAGATCATTGTGGGTTGAACTAGAAATGTTAAGCCAAGCACGATTGATCCTTTGGTGTTAAATGATAGGCGCGAACAAGACAAGGTCTTTGGTCTGCTATTGACCTTAAATCCAACTTACAAGGATCTCATTAAGCACCTCCTTAGGGCAGACAATCTCCCCAGCCTAGATGAAGTGTGCTCCAAGATACAAAAGGAGCAAGGATCTCATGGTCTATTTGGGGGAAAGGGCAAGCTGGTTATGGCTAACAAAGTAGAGTTGGGAGACGCCAACAAAGGATTTTACAAACCGTTGGGATCAAACCAGAACAAGAAAGTGGGATCAAATGCAATTTGTGAGCTTTGCAAGAAAGAGGGGCACACAAAGGAAAAATGCTGGAAGCTCCATCCTCATCTAAAACCAAGCTGGTGGAAGGAACCAAGAGCTAATGTCTCCCAAGAAGTGGCTGGGAATCAGGCTGGGACATCCAAGAGGGCTGAAGAAGGAGAAATGAGAGCTTTGGTGCCATATAAACAAGAATCTGAATTTGTGAGGGAATTGATTTGGAAGCTCTCATCAAAGCCTTGAAAGTGGCTGGTAGGTCTGGTATGGTTTCTGGAAACTCTCTTCATGCTCAAAACATTTCAAAGCCTTTGATTGTAGATTCTGGTGCATCACATCATATGATAAGTGATGCACATCTAATGAATAACATAAAACCGGCTGTAGGTAATGTCATTATAGCAAATGGAGATAGTATTCCAATTGATGGACTAGGAAATCTTAGGTTATTTGGAAAAGATTCAAACGCTTTCTACATGCCTAAGTTTACTTCAATTTTTTTATCTGTAAAGAAAGTTACATCTGATTTGAATTGTTATGCTATATTTGGTCCTAATGATGTACACTTTCAGGATATTGAGACCATGAATCTACTCGGAAAATGAGTAGCAAAGGAGGAGCTGTATGTTCTTGAAAATAACAAGCTGGACTCCAATTTATTTTGTAGTTTTAGTCTGAATGTTTCTAATGTTAGTAGTTCAATTTGGCATGCAAGGCTAGGTCATCCGCACTCTAGAGCATTAGAACTATTGTTGCCTAGGATTTCTTTCAAAAATGATGAATGTGAAGCTTGTATACTTGGCAAACATTGTAAATCTGTGTTTTCCAAGTCTGCAACTATCTATGAAAAGTGTTTTGATTTAATTCATTCTGATGTTTGGACCTCACCATGTGAATCTAGAGAACATCATAAATACTTTGTCACCTTTATAGATGAAAAATCAAAATATACATGGCTAACACTTCTTCCATCCAAAGATAGAGTTCTAGAAGCATTTAGAAAATTTCAAGCATATGTGACTAACCATTATAATGCCAAGATTAAAAATTTTAGATCAGATAATGGTGGAGAGTACACAAGCCATGCCTTCAAACAACACTTAGCAAACCATAGGATAGTCCATCAAACCAGCTGTCCATACACTCCTCAGCAAAATGGAGTTGCTGAAAGAAAGAATAGGCACTTAATGGAAGTGGCCCGGTCTATGATGTTCCACACAAGTGTTCCCAAGAGATTTTGGGGAGATGCTATGGTTTCAGCATGCTATTTGATCAACCGAATGCCAACAAAAATTTTGGATGATCACTCTCCATTTGAGGTATTAAACAACTCTAAACCCGCCATTAACCACTTACGTGTGTTTGGGTGTGTTTGTTTTGTATTAATCCCAGGAGAACAAAGAAACAAGTTGGAAGCTAAAAGTGTGAAGAGCATGTTCATTGGATACTCCACAACACAAAAAGGTAACAAATGCTTTGTTCCGGAAACAGGGAAGATTCTACTCTCAAGGGACGTGAAGTTTGTTGAAACGAAAGGGTTCTATGATGAGAAGAACTGGAAAGAATTGGAGAATCTATCATCCTTATCATCAGACCGAGCTAGCAATTTGAGAAAAATCTTGGAGAACCTTGGATTACATCAGCCAGAAGCTAGTACAAGCACATCTCAATCAAATGAAGAACCTATACCCTTTGATCCTGAGGGAGGCAATAAACAAGAGGATCCAGTAGTGGCTCAAGAAGATTTAACAATTCATGATCAAAATGAATCAGAAGTTCGCAATGAAGCGGTTCATGATCAAAGTGAAGAGAGTCCGGAAAGTCAAGAAGAAGCTCAAACCTCAGATTCTGACTTTGAAGGGCCAGAACCTCAAGTTCAAGATCAAGATGGGGGTTTAAGGAGAAGTACAAGACAAAGGTTTGGACCAGAACATTGGAAGCAAACTCGAGTGTACTACAACAACAAGGCAGTTGCTCATCCCATTCAAGCTGTTTGCACTCTAGCTCATTTCCCATTGGAACATCAAGCCTACATGGGCAAGTTGGATGAAGCTAAGATTCCAACAACCTATGAAGAAGCCAAGGAGCTTAAAGTATGGGGAGATGCTATTGGTGAAGAAAAGAAAGCTATGGAAATCAACCACACTTGGGATGAAGCTGAACTGCCAAAAGGGAAGAAGGCCGTAAGCTCTAGATTGATCTTCACTATCAAGTATAGAAGTGATGGAGAAATAGAGCGTTACAAGGCTAGGCTGGTGGCTAGAGGATTCACTCAAACCTATGGAGAGGACTACCTTGACACATTTGCACCTGTGGCAAAACTTCATACGGAAAGAGTTATTTTATCCTTAGCTACTAACTTGAAATGAGATCTTTGGCAGATGGACGTCAAGAATGCATTCTTGCAAGGGGAACTAGAGGATGAAGTCTACATGACTCCACCACCAGGCTTGGAGGACTCAATTGCACCAGGAAAGGTGTTGAGACTCAAGAAAGCAATCTATGGACTGAAGCAATCTCCTCGAGCATGGTACCACAAGTTGAGTACAACACTCAAGAGTAAAGGCTTCAAGAAGTCCGAGGCAGATCATACACTTTTCACCTTGCAAAGCCAAGAAGGTATTGTAGTCATTCTCATTTATGTGGATGATATTATCATCTCTGGGAATGACAAGGTAGGTATTAAAGATACAAAAGCATATTTAAAATCTGTATTTGATATTAAAGATCTTGGAGAGTTGAAATATTTTCTAGGGATTGAAGTCTATAGGTCCAATGAAGGACTCTTCTTATCCCAAAGGAAGTACACTCTTGATCTATTGGCTGGGGCAGGAAAGTTAGGAGCCAAACCAGCAAAAACTCCCTTAGAAGAAGGATACAAAGTCATACGAGAGGGGAATCTTGAAGATAAACCTTTTGAAGATGTTAAGCAATATCGGAGAATGGTTGGTAAGTTGATTTATCTTACCATAACTCGTCCTGATTTGTGTTTTGCTGTGAACCAGGTGAGCCAACATATGCAAGCTGCAAAAGTGCATCATTGGAACATGGTGGATCGGATCCTCAAATATCTCAAAGGAGCTCCAGGTCAAGGCATTTGGATGGGTTGCAACAAATGCACAGAAATTGTGGGTTATTGTGGTGCTGACTGGGCTGGAGACAAAACGGATAGAAGATCCACCACTGGGTATTGCACATTCATTGGAGGTAACCTGGTCACTTAGAAGAGCAAGAAACAAAAGGTTGTGTCATGTTCAAGTGCTGAAGCTGAGTATAGAGCAATGAGGAAGCTCACAAATGAGCTAACATGGCTGAAAGCTCTTCTCAAGGATTTGGGCATTGAATCGGCAGATCCAATCACAATGCATTGTGACAACCAAGCTGCTATTCACATTGCGTCCAACTCAGCGTTCCATGAGAGGACAAAGCATATTGAAGTGGATTGTCACAAGGTGCGAGAGATGGTGGAGAAAAGGGTCATTCTTCCATGTTTTACAAGGAGTTCAGAACAATTGGCAGACATTTTTACCAAGGCATCGAGTTTAAAAGTGTGTGAGTTCATCCATTCAAAGCTTGGACTCATAGATATGTCTCGGCCGTGATTTCCTTAGCCATGGAGTCCACACTCTTTTTCCCTTAGTATGATTTTGTCCCATGAGGTTTTCCATACTAAGGTTTTTAATGAGGTGGGTCATCATGGTTCCAAGCTTAACCTTTGGTTTCTCTACGGTTAAGCTTGAGGGGGAGTGTTGAATAATGAGAGAATACATTAGCTTAAGACCCAAAGAAGAGAAGAGGCCTTATTCAACATATACAAGCCCATTAAGAAGTCTTCTAGAAGGGTGAAGACTTTGGGTGCACAAGTGGGTGTCTCGGGAAGTGTGAAAAGGAAGGAGATGTGTTTGAATTTCAAATAAGAGAGTGGAGGGAAATTGAATGTTGTGAAACCCTTCTTCACCTCCTAATTTCGTGGCTCTCCTCTATATATACATGTTGTACACCCTTTGTAACACTCACTCAATTCTAATGGAAACTTCTCTCTATCTCTCATTCTATTGTTTCTCTTTCAAGCACTCTCAAACTCTCTAATATTCTATTCCGCAAATTCAACACTTCAAACCATGTATGGGAATACTTCAAACTTGAGCAGAATCTATGAAGTCAAGAAGGCTATCAATGATCTAAGCCAAGAAGATTTGGAGTTTACAAAGCACTTTGGCAAATTCAGATCATTGTGGGCTGAACTAGAAATGTTAAGGCCAAGCACAATTGATCCTTTGGTGTTAAATGAGAGGTGCGAACAAGACAAGGTCTTTGGTCTGCTAGTGACCTTAAATCCAACTTACAAGGATCTCATTAAGCACCTCCTTAGGGCAGACAATCTCCCTAGCCTAGATGAAGTGTGCTCCAAGATACAAAAGGAGCAAGGATCTCATGGTCTATTTGGGGGAAAGGGCGAGCTGGTTATGGCTAACAAAGTAGAGCTGGGTGACGCCAACAAAGGATTTTACAAACCGTTGGGATCAAACCAGAACAAGAAAGTGGGATCAAATGCAATCTGTGAGCATTTGCAAGAAAGAGGGGCACACAAAGGAAAAATGCTCGAAGCTCCATTCTCATCTAAAACCAAGCTGGTGGAAGGAACCAAGAGCTAATGTCTCCCAATAAGTGCCTGGGAATCAGGCTGGGACATCCAAGAGGGCTGAAGAAGGAGAAATGATAACTTTGGTCCATATCAACAAGAATCTGAATTTGTGAGGAAATCAGATTTGGAAGCTCTCATCAAAGCCTTGAAAGAGGCTGGTAGGTCTGGTATGGTTTCTGGAAACTCTCTTCATGCTCAAAACATTTCAAAGCCTTTGATTGTAGATTCTGGTGCATCACATCATATGATAAGTGATCCACATCTAATAAATAACATAAAACCGGCTGTAGGTAATGTCATTATAGCAAATGGAGATAGTATTCCAATTGATGGAGTAGGAAATCTTAGGTTATTTGGAAAAGATTCAAACGCTTTCTACATGCCTAAGTTTACTTCAAATTTGTTATCCGTAAAGAAAGTTACATCTGATTTGAATTGTTATGCTATATTTGATCCTAATGATGTACACTTTCAGGATATTGAGACCATGAAACTACCCGGAAAAGGAGTAGCAAAGGAGGAGCTGTATGTTCTTGAAAATAACAAGCCAGACTCCAATTTATTTTGTAGTTTTAGTTTGAATGTTTCTAATGTTTGTAGTTCACTTTGGCATGCAAGGCTAGGTCATCCGCACTCTAGAGCATTAGAACTATTGTTGCCTAGGATTTCTTTCAAAAATGATGAATGTTAAGCTTGTATACTTGGCAAACATTGTAAATCTGTGTTTTCCAAGTCTCCAACTATTTATGAAAAGTGTTTTGATTTAGTTCATTCTGATGTTTGGACATCACCATGTGAATCTAGAGAACATCATAAATACTTTGTCACCTTCATAGATGAAAAATCAAAATATACATGGTTAACACTTCTTCCATCCAAAGATAGAGTTCTAGAAGCGTTTAGAAATTTTCAAGCATATGTGACTAACCATTATAATGCCAAGATTAAAATTTTTAGATCAGATAATGGTGGAGAGTACACAAGCCATGCTTTCAAACAACACTTAGCAAAACATGGGATAATCCATCAAACAAGCTGCCCATACACTCCTCAGCAAAATGGAGTTGCTGAAAGAAAGAATAGGCACTTAATGGAAGTGGCCCGGTCTATGATGTTCCACACAAGTGTTCCCAAGAGATTTTGGGGAGATGCTGTAGTTTCAGCATGTTATTTGATCAACCAAATGCCAACAAAAATTTTGGATGATCACTCTCCATTTGAGGTATTAAACAACTCTAAACCCGCCATTAACCACTTACGTGTGTTTGGGTGTGTTTGCTTTGTATTAATCCCAGGAGAACAAAGAAACAAGTTGGAAGCTAAAAGTGTGAAGAGCATATTCATTGGATACTCCACAGCACAAAAAGGTTACAAATGCTTTGTTCCAAAAACAAGGAAGATTCTAGTCTCAAGGGACGTGAAGTTTGTTGAAACGAAAGGATTCTATGATGAGAAGAACTGGAAAGAATTGGAGAATCTATCATCCTCATCATCAGACCGAGCTAGCAATTTGAGAAAAATCTTGGAGAACCTTGGATTACATCAGCCAGAAGCTAGTACAAGCACATCTCAATCAAATGAAGAAACTATACCCTTTGATCCTGAGGGAGACAATAAACAAGAGGATCCAGTAGTGGCTCAACAAGACTCAATAATTCATGATCAAAATGAATCAGAAGTTCGTAATGAAGCGGTTCATGATCAAAGTGAAGAGAGTCCGGAAAGTCAAGAAGAAGCTCAAACCTCAGATTCTGACTTTGAAGGGCCAGAACCTCAAGTTCAAGATCAAGATGGGGGTTTAAGTAGAAGTACAAGACAAAGGTTTGGACCAAAACATTGGAAGCAAACCCGAGTGTACTACAACAACAAGGCAGTTGCTCATCCCATTCAAGTTGTTTGCACTCTAGCTCATTTCTCATTGGAACATCAAGCCTACATGGGCAAGTTGGATGAAGCTGAGATTCCAACAACCTATGAAGAAGCCAAGGAGCTTAAAGTATGGAGAGATGCTAATGGTGAAGAAAATAAAGCTATGGAAATCAACCACACTTGGGATGAAGCTGAACTGCCAAAAGGGAAGAAGGCCGTAAGCTCTAGATGGATCTTCACTATCAAGTATAGAAGTGATGGAGAAATAGAGCGTTACAAGGCTAGGCTGGTGGCTAGAGGATTCACTCAAACCTATGGAGAGGACTACCTTGACACATTTGCACCTGTGGCAAAACTTCATACGGAAAGAGTTATTTTATCCTTAGCTACTAACTTGGAATGGGATCTTTGGCAGATGGACGTCAAGAATGCATTCTTGCAAGGGGAACTAGAGGATGAAGTCTACATGACTCCACCACCAGGCTTGGAGGACTCAATTGCACCAGGAAAGGTGTTGAGACTCAAGAAAGCAATCTATGGACTGAAGCAATCTCCTCGAGCATGGTACCACAAGTTGAGTACAACACTCAAGAGTAAAGGCTTCAAGAAGTCCGAGGCAGATCATACACTTTTCACCTTGCAAAGCCAAGAAGGTATTGTAGTCATTCTCATTTATGTGGATGACATTATCATCTCGGGGAATGACAAGGTAGGTATTAAAGATACAAAAGCATATTTAAAATCTGTATTTGATATTAAAGATCTTGGAGAGTTGAAATATTTTCTAGGGATTGAAGTCTATAGGTCCAATGAAGGACTCTTCTTATCCCAAAGGAAGTACACTCTTGATCTATTGGCTGAGGCAGGAAAGCTAGGAGCCAAACCAGCAAAGACTCCCTTAGAAGAAGGATACAAAGTCATACGAGAGGGGTGTTGAGAATATGGATGTGAAGGTCTGTGCACGTGAAAGGAGAGGGGACAATATCAAAGGGAAAGAGTTAGCATGTATAGCAAGTGTGTTGGAATATGGTGAAAGCTCAGGAGTAAAAAGAGAAGGTATACCATGCAAAACAAGTAAGGAAACGAAGAAGAATAAAGTCGTGCTTGGACATGAAATAAAGCACCAATGAGTAGCTAAGATCAACTAAAACGAGCCAAACAAGAAGTGGAGAAGGAACTGAATTGGTTAGAAGCAGACCAGTTTTTTCTCACTCAGCACAAGTGGAGCAAGTTGCAAAGAGGAGTAGGTGGGAGCAGTTGGGAGAAGCATGGCTCGCCTATACTTGTGTAGAGGTGTTGGTGAGATATTTTTCACTCAATAATTCATGTAAAGCGTGCATATATGTGTATGGGATTGTAAGGAAACATGACACACGAAAATATTGAAGTTCTTCTCTAAAAAACTTCTATTCATCATCTTCATTACTCTTCTCTTCTAATCTTCTTCCCTTAAAATCACCTTCATATCCTCTAAAATCTACATGGTATCAGAGCAGTTAAGGTCCTAAACAAGATCTTAAACTCGTTCATATCCCTCAAACACTTCAAATCACCCTGTTTATTTTCTTTCTCGTGTGTACTATTCACCAAAAATTTCAAGTCATGGAAAGCTCCAAGAATATGGTTCTACCAGTTATTCTCAAGGGGAATAACTATATTTTGTGGTCCAGAACCACAAAGACAGTCCTAAGAGGAAGAGGGCTGTGGGAGTATGTTGATAGCTTGGTGGAAAACGCTGAAGAAGGAAGGGCTGAAGATGGCGGTATGACAGAGAGGAAGCGGGAGCAAGAAGATGCTCAAGTCTTGGCTGCGCTTTAAAGCTCTCTTGAGCCATCTATATTGGCGGCGTATTTATACTGTGAGAACTCCAAGGAGCTATGGGAGACGCTCAAAGGAGTTTATGGAGACACCTCAAACATTTCAAGGATCTTTGAGGTGAAGAAGGCATTGAATGACCTTCAGCAGAATGGGAAGGCGTTCAAGGACTTGTTTGGGGAGTTTAGAGGGTTGTGGGCAGAGCTGGAAATGCTTAGACCTACAACAAACGACCCAAAGGAGTTGAATGAGAGGAGAGAGCAAGATCAAGTGTTTGGTCTCTTACTCACACTTGATGACTCTTACAAAGGACTCATTCAGCATATCCTTCGATTTGACAAGCTTCCAACATTAAATGAAGTGTGTCAACAAGTTTAGAAGGAGGAAGGTGCTAGAGGGTTGTTTAAACCCGCTAGTGAAATGGCGCATATGGCGCAAAGAAGTTTTGGGCATGGAGAAAGGAGAGCGGTTGAGTGTAGCCATTGTAGAATGAGAGGGCACACTAAGGAGAAGTGCTGGACACTTTACCCGCACTTGAAACCAGCCCGGCTAAGAGGAAGTTTCCAGGGAAGCAGTGAAGGTGCTAGAAACTTTGCAGGTGTAACTAGCATGGAAGGAGACCAATTGGTGAGGAAGAGCGATTTGGAGGGCCTCATCAAGAGTATCTCAAAGCTAGCAGAATCTGGTAAAGGTTTCTTTACCTCTAAGGCTAAGAGAAATGTGATAATAGATTCAGAAGCAAGTCATAATATGATTTGTGATGCTAAGTTGCTGGAGAATGTAGAACCTCATAAGGGTAGTGTTAGGATAGCAAACGGGAAAGAAGTTCCAATAGAGGGTGTTGGGGACTTAGAAGTGTTTGGGAAGAGAACTAAAGCCTTATATATCCCAGAATTTACTTCGAATTTGCTATCAGTTCATAAGGCAACTAAGGACTTGAATTGTAAAGTTGTTTTTGGAGTTAATGGTGTTGAGTTTCAGGATAATGAAACCAAAGATGCGATCGGATCAGTGGGGGTGTGAAAGATGGTTTGTACATATTGAATAAAAAGGATAAAGAGTTGAAAGCGCTTGCGGTCAGTTCGGTTGGATCAAGCCCTTTATGGCATTCTCACCTTGGTCACCCAAGTCACAAGATGCTCAGCATGGTCTTGCCCAACCATTCATTACCCAAGAAGGCGTGTGAAGCATGTATTTTGGGGAAGCATTGTAGGAAAGTGTTTCCAGAATCTACTACTATGTATAAGAAGTCTTTTGAGTTAATACACTCTGATGTATGGTCTGCTCCGTGTACTTCAAGAGATCAATATAAGTACTTTGTTTCCTTCATCGATCAAAAATCAAAGTATACATGGGTAACATTGATGCGCTCTAAGGATCAAGTGCTTGAATCATTTCAGAACTTCTATAACTATGTGCTCAATCAGTATGATACCAAGATTAAGATACTAAGAAGTGATAATGGCGGAGAATACATGAGCATACGGTTTAGGGAGTTTGTGAATGAGAAAGGGATAGTACATCAGACAACTTGCGCTTATACACCTCAACAAAATGGGATAGCAGAGAGGAAGAATAGACATTTGTTAGAAGTGGCTAGGAGCATGATGTTTGATAGGGGAGTTCCTAAGAATCTGTGGGGAGATGCAGTGATGGCGGCAGCTTACTTAATCAATCGCATACCCACTGAAAGCTTGAGTTACAAGTCACCATTTGAAGTTTTGAATGGTGTGAAGCCGAGTATCAGTCACTTGAGAGTCTTTGGGTGTAGATGTTACGTTCTTGTTCCAGAAGCACAAAGAAATAAGTTAGAGCCGAAGAGTATTAAGTGTGTGTTTGTGGGATACTCAAGCACTCAAAAGGGATACAAATGTCTTAACCCAGAGAGTAATAGAATGTATGTGTCAAGGGAGGTGCAATTTGAGGAAGAGTATGGTTACTTTGAGAAAAAGAAATGGGAAGAATTAGATGAGATTGTGAACTCAAATGCAGATAGAGATCAAGTTCTAAGAAGCATTTGGGAAAGCATAGATGGCCGGGAGAGTGATGATAATGAGCAGAGGGGTGAAGAAGAAGTAGAAGAAAGTGAGCAGCTTCCGATAGTTCCAGATACTGTACCATTAGACCCAGAACTGGTAGAAGAAGAGGAGAGTACAAGAGGTGAGGGGGAGATAGAATCTGAAGAAGTGGAAGAAGTGCAAGCTCCTTAGTTAAGAAGAAGCCAAAGGATAAGACACGGACCTGAAAATTGGAAAAATACTAGAGTGTATTACAATGGGATGGCTATGGCTCATCAAGATCACATGGGAACTGAGGTTGTGCTTGGGATAAGAGAGGGATGTACTGGGCGTACGGCAGGCTTAGATCCTGATCCTATAGGCGACAGCGTCTCTTTCTTGTCCCCTAAGCATAACACCGCACAAGAAGAGAAGATAGCCATAAGATATTGAGGAATACTACTCGATTTCTAATACTCCAGCTGATCATCAGGCATTTCTGAGCACTATTGATAGAAAAGTACCTAATTCTTATGAGGAAGCAAGCATGGACAAGTTATGGGTTGATGCCATGGGGGAAGAGATTGCATCTATGTTGAGAAATAATACTTGGGACTTGACAAAATTGCCCAGCGGGAAGAAACTTGTGGGATGTAGATGGGTGTATACTATCAAATACAAGAGCAACGGTGAAATTGAGAGGTATAAAGCTAGACTAGTGGCGAAAGGATATACACAAGTATATGGAGAAGATTATACTGAAACTTTTGCTCCAGTAGCAAAGTTGCACTCGGTGAGGGTTCTACTATCCATTGCCATTAATCTGTCATGGAATTTGTGGCAAATGGATGTGAGAAACGCTTTCTTACAAGGGGATTTAGAAGAATAAGTGTTTATGCAGCTTCCAGAAGGTTATGGAGCAAGTTCAGATCAAGTGTGTAGATTAAAGAAGGCTATATACGGCTTGAAGCAATCTCCGAGAGCTTGGTACCAACGTTTAAGCCGGTGCCTGTTGGAGAAAGGGTTTGTAAAATCTGAAGCGGATCACTCTCTCTTTACCAAAAAGAGCAAAGAAGGGATAGTTGTGGTGCTCATCTATGTGGATGACATTATTGTTACAGGAAGTGATTGTGAGGAGATGAAACAGACTAAGGATGATCTAAACTCTACTTTTGATATAAAAGACCTAGGAGAGCTCAAATACTTCCTAGGCATTGAGATGAGCAGATAGACAAAGGGAATGTTTATATCGCAAAGGAAGTATGTGATCGACTTACTAAAAGAAACTGGGAAGCTTGGGTGTAAACCGGCTAAGACTCCTATTGAAGAAGGTTATCAAGAAGAGTGCAACGTGGAGATATGGTCTGACATCAAGCAGTACCAAAGGTTAGTTGGTAAACTAATCTATTTGACCATAACAAGGCCAGATATTTGTTTTGCGGTGAATAAAGTAAGTCAACACATGCAAGCGCCAACAACACACCATTGGGGAATGATTGAAAGGATCTTGAGATATCTAAAAGGGAACCCAGGAAGAGGTATTTGGCTAGAGTGTCATGGAAGAGCAGATGTAGAAGCGTTTTGTGATGCGGATTGGGTTGGGGATAGACAAGATAGGAAGTCTACGACCGGTTATTCTACATTCGTAAGCGGGAATCTTGTCACCTGGAGAAGCAAAAAACAAAAGGTAATCTCTCTATCTAGTGCTGAAGCTGAGTATAGAGCAATGAGAGAAGCCACAAAAGAAATGATATGGCTGAAGGCGCTTCTACATGACTTGGGAGTTCAAGAAGACAAACCAATGACATTGTATTGTGATAACCAAGCGGCAATACACATAGCGTCAAACCCGGTGTTTCATGAAAGGACAAAACACATTGAGGTGGATTGTCATTTCATCGGAGACAAAATTCAGGAGGGAGTTGTGGTTCCCAAGTTTGTGAAGAGTAGAGAACAAATGGCGGATATATTTACCAAGCCTACTTCTTCACGCATATGTGAATACATCCATAGCAAGATCGGCTTAAAGAACCCCTACCAGCCTATCTTGAGGGGGAGTGTTGAGAATATGGATGTGAAGGTCTGTGCACGTGAAAGGAGAGGGGACAATATCAAAGGGAAAGAGTTAGCATGTATAGCAAGTGTGTTGGAATATAGTGAAAGCTCAGGAGTAAAAAGAGAAGGTATACCATGCAAAACAAGTAAGGAAGAGAAGAAGAATAAAGTCTTGCTTGGACATGAAATAAAGCACCAATGAGTAGCTAAGATCAACTAAAACGAGACCAAACAAGAAGTGGAGAAGGAACTGAATTGGTTAGAAGCAGACCAGTTTTTTCTCACTCAGCACAAGTGGAGCAAGTTGCAAAGAGGAGTAGGTGGGAGCAGTTGGAAGAAGCATGGCTCGCCTATACTTGTGTAGAGGTGTTGGTGAGATATTTTTCTTTCAATAATTCATGTAAAGCGTGCATATATGTGTATGGGATTGTAAGGAAACATGACACACGAAAATATTGAAGTTCTTCTCTAAAAAACTTCTAGTCATCATCTTCATTACTCTTCTCTTCTAATCTTCTTCCCTTAAAATCACCTTCATATCCTCTAAAATCTACAAGGGGGAGCTTGAAGATAAACCTTTTGAAGATGTCAAGCAATATCGGAGAATGGTTGGTAAGTTGATTTATCTTACCATAACTCGTCCTGATTTGTGTTTTGCTGTGAACCAGGTGAGTCAACATATGCAAGCTCCAAAAGTGCACCATTGGAGCATGGTGGATCGAATACTCAAATATCTCAAAGGAGCTCCAGGTCAAGGCATTTGGATGGGTTGTAACAAAAGCACAGAAATTGTGGGTTATTGTGATGCTGACTGGGCTGGAGACAAAATGGATAGAAGATCCACCACTGGGTATTGCACATTCATTGGAGGTAACCTGGTCACTTGGAAGAGCAAGAAACAAAAGGTTGTGTCATGTTCAAGTGCTGAAGCTGAGTATAGAGCAATGAGGAAGCTCACAAATGAGCTAACATGGCTGAAAGCTCTTCTCAAGGATTTGGGCATTGAATCGGCAGATCCAATCACAATGCATTGTGACAACCAAGCTGCTATTCACATTGCGTCCAACTCAGTGTTCCATGAGAGGATAAAGCATATTGAAGTGGATTGTCACAAGGTGCGAGAGATGGTGGAGAAAAGGGTCATTCTTCCATGCTTTACAAGGAGTTCAGAACAATTGGCAGACATTTTTACCAAGGCAGCGAGTTTAAAAGTGTGTGAGTTCATTCATTCAAAGCTTGGACTCATAGATATGTCTCGGCCATGATTTCCTTAGCCATGGAGTCCACACTCTTTTTCCCTTAGTATGGTTTTGTCCCATGAGGTTTTCCATACTAAGGTTTTTAATGAGGTGGGTCATCATAGTTGCAAGCTTAACCTTTGGTTTCTCTACGGTTAAGCTTGAGGGAGAGTGTTGAATAATGAGAGAATACAACATATGCAAGCCCATTAAGAAGTCTTCTAGAAGGGTGAAGACTTTAGGTGCACAAGTGGGTGTCTCGGGAAGTGTGAAAAGGAAGGAGATGTGTTTGAATTTTAAATAAGAGATTGGAGGGAAATTTTAATGTTGTGAAACCCTTCTTCACCTCCTAATTTTGTGGCTCTCCTCTATATATACATGTTGTACACCCTTTGTAACACTTAATCAATTCTAATGGAAACTTCTCTTTATCTCTCATTCTTTTGTTTCTCTTTCAAGCACTCTCAAACTCTCTAATCTTCTATTCCGCAAATTCAACACCTTGCACTCGCAAATTCACCTTCTAATTTCGTGGCTCTCCTCTATATATACATGTTCTACACCCTTTGTAACACTCAATCAATTCTATTGGAAACTTCTCTCTATCTCTCATTCTATTGTTTCTATTTCAAGCACTCTCAAACTCTCTAATCTTCTATTCCGCAAATTCAATACCTTGCACTCACATGTAAAGCCAGCTAGGCTAAGGGGAAATGGCCAAGGAAGTAGTCAAGGACCAAGGAACTTTGCTGGAGTAGCAAACATGGAAAATGACAACTTGGTGAGGAAAAGCGATCTGGAAGCTCTCATCAAGAGTATTGCTAAGCTAGCTGAGTCTGGTAAGGTTTTCTTTACCTCTAAAGCTAGGGAGAAGGTGATAATAGATTCTGGAGCAAGTCATAATATGATTTCTAATGCCAAGCTGTTAACAAATATTAAGCCTTGTGAAGGAAATGTTAAAGTTGAAAATGGAAAAGAGGTTCAAATAGAAGGAATTGGAGACCTAAAAGTGTTTAGGAAAAATACTACGGCCTTATACATTCCAGAATTCACATCTAACTTACTCTTGGTTTATAAAGCAACTAAGGATCTAGATTGCAAAGTTATTTTTGGATCTAATGATGTTGAGTTTCAGGATAATGAGACTAAGGAAGTAATCAGAATAGGGAATGTGGAAGGTGGTTTGTATTTGCTGAATAAAGAAGATGGAGTGATGGAGTCGTTTGCGGTTAGTCTGGTTGGTTCAATCCCTTTATGGCACTCACGCCTTGGTCATCCAAGTCACAAGGTGCTCAGCATGGTCCTGCCCAACCTCACCTTACCCAATAAGGAGTGTGAAGCGTGTGTCTTAGGGAAGCATTGTAGGAAAGTGTTTCCGGAATCTACTACTGTGTATGAGAAGTGTTTTGAGTTTATACATTCTGATGTGTGGTCAGCCCCCTGTACTTCAAAAGATCAATATAAGTATTTCGTGTCTTTCATTGATCAAAGGTCAAAGTACACTTGGGTAACTCTAATGAGCTCTAAGGATCAAGTATTTGAATCATTTCAAAAATTCTACAATTATGCACTGAATCAGTTGGGTAGGAAGATCAAGATCATTAGGAGTGATAATGGTGGAGAGCATATGAGTAATAGATTCAAGAAGTTGCTGGATGACAATGGGATAATTCACCAAACTTCTTGTGCATACACACCTCAGCAGAATGGAGTATGATGTTTGATAGAGGCGTGCCTAAGAGTTTTTGGGGAGATGCTATGATGGCGGCATGCTATGTGATTAATCGTTTACCCACAGAAAGTCTGAGCCACAAGTCTCCATTTGAAATTTTGAATGGAGTAAAGCCAAGCATTGATCACCTAAGAGTTTTCGGGTGTAAATGCTATGTCTTTACCCCTGATGCACTAAGGAGTAAACTTGAGAGCCAAAAAGCATCAAATGTATTTTCGTGGGATACTCAGGCACTCAGAAGGGATACAAGTGTTTCCATCCAGAAACTAATAGGATATGTGTCAAGAGAGGTGCGTTTTGATGAGAATTGTGGGTATTTTGAAGAAAAAAAATGGGAGGATTTAGATGACATTGTGTGCTCGGGCATAGACAGAGAGCGAGTGCTAAGAAGCATCTTGGCAGATGTCAATGGTTCGAATGGAGGTAATGATGAGCAAGGGATATCTCAGAATGAGCAAGGAGGTGAAGAGGAAGAAGAAGACAATGAGCAACTCTCATCGGATACAAGTTCACTACCAAGGGATTCCGAACTGGTTGAAGAATCAAAACTTGCAAGTGGTGAGGGGGAGTCTGAACATGAAGAAGTTGAGGTAACTCAAGAACCCCCTCTAAGAAGAAGCCAACGGATAAAGCATGGCCCAGAAAATTGGAAAAACACTAGGGTGTATTATAATGGATTAGCTACGGTTCAACAAGAGCATATAGGATCTGAGGTGAAGTCTACCGTAGGTGAGGGATGTTCTGGGCGTACGGCAGACTTTGATTCTGAACCTATAGGCGACAGCATCCCTCCCTTACCAAGTATATCAAGTACTTCAAAGAGAAGAGAATTAACCGTAAGTGACATAAAATATCCTATTGAAGCATATAGTTCAGTGTCCTATTTAGGTGCTGAGCAGCAAGCTTACCTCACCAAGATTGATGAACATCAAGTCCCAGCATCATATGAGGAAGCATGTAGAGACGAGAGATGGGTTAAAGCCATGGAAGAAGAGATCAGTTCTATGGTGAGAAACAATACATGGAATTTGACTGAGCTGCCAAGAGGGAAGAAGCTAGTGGGATGTAGATGGGTTTATACTATCAAGTATAAAAGCAATGGTGAAGTCGAGAGATACAAAGCGAAACTAGTGGCAAAGGGATACACACAAGTCTATGGAGAAGATTATACAGAAACTTTTGCTCTGGTGGCAAAATTGCATTTGGTAAGGGTTCTCCTATTCATTGCGGTTAACTTGTCATGGGAGTTATGGCAAATGGATGTAAAAAATGCCTTTTTACAAGGAGACCTAGAAGAGGAAGTCTTTATGGCTCTTCCACAAGGATATGGTATAGGTACAAATCAGGTCTGTGAATTGAAGAAAGCTATTTATGGTTTGAAACAATCCCCGAGGGCTTGGTACCAAATGTTGAATAATGAGAGAATACATTAGCTTAAGACCCAAAGAAGAGAAGAGACTTTATTCAACATATGCAAGTCCATTAAGAAGTCTTCTAGAAGGGTGAAGACTTTGGGTGCACAAGTGGGTGTCTCGGAAAGTGTGAAAAGGAAGGAGATGTGTTTGAATTTCAAATAAGAGATTGGAGGGAAATTTGAATGTTGTGAAACCCTTCTTCACCTCTTAATTTCGTGGCTCTCCTCTATATATACATGTTGTACACCCTTTGTAACACTTAATCAATTCTAATGGAAACTTCTCTTTATCTCTCATTCTATCGTTTCTCTTTCAAGCACTCTCAAACTCTCTAATCTTCTATTCCGCAAATTCAACATGGTATCAGAGCAAGGTTCTTAACTATATCAAGCTCTAGTTATCCCATTTTCAAATCTCTTCTTTTAAAATTCTGGGAATACTCTTTGTCAATCCTTTTTCACTCTGAGACTTAGTCCTCAAAGTCATTGACTCTTGAGTTGTGAAAAGGCTGAAAAAGTGTATTTCTTGAAGCTTCTCTAAAATTTTCTTTTTTCATTCTAAAATTCTTGGAATACTCTTTGTCAATCCTTTTTCACTCTGAGACTTAGTCCTCAAAGTCATTGACTCTTGAGTTGTGAAAAGGCTGAAAAAGTGTATTTCTTGAAGCTTCTCTAATATTTTCTTGAGAAAATCTCTTAATCCTTTGGTTATTAGAATTATCCGGTGAATAAATCTTGAAACACCATGGAAAAGTCTAAACCAATTGTTATTTCAGTCATCTTGAAGGGTGTCAACTATTTGCTGTGGTCAAGAATGATAAGAACAACTCTATGTGGTCGTGGGCTTTGGAGCCATGTCTTGAAAGGACAAGATCCAAAATATGGAGAAGTAGCCATCGGTAATTATGAAGATAAGTGGTTCCAAGAGGACCAAATGGTGCTCGGAATCATCCAGAACTCTCTTGAAGCATCCATCCTTGAAGCCTACTCCTACTGTGAAAATGCAAAGGAATTGTGGGATACTCTTCAAACCGTGTATGGGAATACTTCAAACTTGAGCAGAATCTATGAAGTCAAGAAGGCTATCAATGATCTAAGCCAAGAAGATTTGGAGTTTACAAAGCACTTTGGCAAATTCAGATCATTGTGGGCAGAACTAGAAATGTTAAGGCCAAGCACGATTGATCCTTTAGTGTTAAATGAGAGGCGCGAACAAGACAAGGTCTTTGGTCTGCTATTAACCTTAAATCCAACTTACAAGGATCTCATTAAGCACCTCCTTAGGGCAGACGATCTCCCCAGCCTAGATGAAGTATGCTCCAAGATACAAAAGGAGCAAGGATCTCATGGTCTATTTGGGGGAAAGGGCGAGCTGGTTATGGCAAACAAAATAGAGTTGGGTGAAGCAAACAAAGGATTTTACAAACCTTTGGGATCAAACCAGAACAAGAAAGTGGGATCAAATGCAATCTGTGAGCATTGCAAGAAAGAGGGGCACACAAAGGAAAAATGCTGGAAGCTCCATCCTCATCTAAAACCAAGCTGGTGGAAGGAACCAAGAGCTAATGTCTCCTAAGAAGTGGCTGGGAATTAGGCTGTGACATCCAAGAGGGCTGAAGAAGGAGAAATGAGAGCTTTGGTGCCATATCAACAAGAATCTGAATTTGTGAGGAAATCAGATTTGGAAGCTCTCATCAAAGCCTTGAAAGAGGCTGGATATATCTGGTATGGTTTCTGGAAACTCTCTTCATGCTCAAAACATTTCAAAGCCTTTGATAGTAGATTCTGGTGCATCACATCATATGATAAGTGATGCACATCTAATGAATAACATAAAACCGGCTGTAGGTAATGTCATTATAGCAATTGATGGAGTAGGAAATCTTAGGTTATTTGGAAAAGATTCAAACGCTTTCTACATGCCTAAATTTACTTCAAATTTGTTATCCGTAAAAAAAGTTACATCTGATTTGAATTGTTATGCTATATTTGGTCCTAATGATGTACACTTTCAGGATATTGAGACCATGAAACTACTCGGAAAAGGAGTAGCAAAGGAGGAGCTGTATGTTCTTGAAAATAACAAGCCGGACTCCAATTTATTTTGTAGTTTTAGTCTGAATGTTTCTAATGTTAGTAGTTCAATTTGGCATGCAAGGCTAGGTCATCCGCACTCTAGAGCATTAGAACTATTGTTGCCTAGGATTTCTTTCAAAAATGATGAATGTGAAGCTTGTATACTTGGTAAACATTGCAAATCTGTGTTTTCCAAGTCTCCAACTATCTATGAAAAGTGTTTTGATTTAATTCATTCTGATGTTTGGACCTCACCATGTGAATCTAGAGAACATCATAAATACTTTGTCACCTTCATAGATGAAAAATCAAAATATACATGGGTAACACTTATTCCATCCAAAGATAGAGTTCTAGAAGCATTTAGAAAATTTCAAGCATATGTGACTAACCATTATAATGCCAAGATTAAAATTTTTAGATTAGATACTGGTGGAGAGTACACAAGCCATGCCTTCAAACAACACTTAGCACATCATGGGATAGTCCATCAAACCAGCTGCCCATACACTCCTCAGCAAAATGGAGTTGCTGAAAGAAAGAATAGGCATTTAATGGAAGTGGCCCGGTCTATGATGTTCCACACAAGTGTTCCCAAGAGATTTTGGGGAGATGCTGTGGTTTCAGCATGCTATTTGATCAACCGGATGCCAACAAAAATCTTGGATGACCACTCTCCATTTGAGGTATTAAACAACTCTAAACCCGCCATTAACCACTTACGTGTGTTTGGGTGTGTTTGTTTTGTATTAATCCCAGGAGAACAAAGAAACAAGTTGGAAGCTAAAAGTGTGAAGAGCATGTTCATTGGATACTCCATAACACAAAAAGGTTACAAATGCTTTGTTCCGGAAACAAGGAAGATTCTAGTCTCAAGGGATGTGAAGTTTGTTAAAACAAAAGGGTTCTATGATGAGAAGAACTGGAAAGAATTGGAGAATCTATCATCCTCATCATCAGACCGAGCTAGCAATTTGAGAAAAATCTTGGAGAACCTTGGATTACATCAGCCAGAAGCTAGTACAAGCACATATCAATCAAATGAAGAAACTATACCCTTTGATCCTGAGGGAGGCAATAAACAAGAGGATTTAGTAGTGGCTCAACAAGACTCAACAATTCATGATCAAAATGAATCAGAAGTTCGCAATGAAGCAGTTCATGATCAAAGTGAAGAGAGTCCAGAAAGTCAAGAAGAAGCTCAAACCTCAGATTCTGACTTTGAAGGGCCAGAACCTCAAGTTCAAGCTCAAGAAAGGGGTTTAAGGAGAAGTACAAGACAAAGGTTTGGACCAGAACATTGGAAGCAAACCCGAGTGTACTACAACAACAAGGCAGTCGCTCATCCCATTCAAGTTGTTTGCACTCTAGCTCATTTCCCATTGGAACATCAAGCCTACATGGGCAAGTTGGATGAAGCTGAGATTCCAACAACCTATGAAGAAGCCAAGGAGCTTAAAGTATGGAGAGATGCTGTTGGTGAAGAAAAGAAAGCTATGGAAATCAACCACACTTGGGATGAAGCTGAACTGCCAAAAGGGAAGAAGGCCGTAAGCTCTAGATGGATCTTCACTATCAAGTATAGAAGTGATGGAGAAATAGAGTGTTACAAGGCTAGGCTGGTGGCTAGAGGATTCACTCAAACCTATGGAGAGGACTACCTTGACACATTTGCACCTGTGGCAAAACTTCATACGGTAAGAGTCATTTTATCCTTAGCTACTAACTTGGAATGGGATCTTTGGCAGATGGACGTCAAGAATGCATTCTTGCAAGGGGAACTAGAGGATGAAGTCTACATGACTCCACCACCAGGCTTGGAAGACTCAATTGCACCAGGAAAGGTGTTGAGACTCAAGAAAACAATCTATGGACTGAAGTAATCTCCTCGAGCATGGTACCACAAGTTGAGTACAACACTCAAGAGTAAAGGCTTCAAGAAGTCCGAGGCAGATCATACACTTTTCACCTTGCAAAGCCAAGAAGGTATTGTAGTCATTCTCATTTATGTGGATGACATTATCATCTCGGGGAATGACAAGGTAGGTATTAAAGATACAAAAGCATATTTAAAATCTGTATTTGATATTAAAGATCTTGGAGAGTTGAAATATTTTCTAGGGATTGAAGTCTATAGGTCCAATGAAGGACTTTTCTTATCCCAAAGGAAGTACACTCTTGATCTACTGGCTGAGGCAGGAAAGCTAGGAGCCAAACCAGCAAAGACTCCCTTAGAAGAAGGATACAAAGTCATACGAGAGGGGGAGCTTGAAGATAAACCATTTGAAGATATCAAGCAATATCGGAGAATGGTTGGTAAGTTAATTTATCTTACCATAACTCGTCCTGATTTGTGTTTTGCTGTGAACCAGGTGAGTCAACATATGCAAGCTCCAAAAGTGCACCATTGGAGCATGGTGGATTGGATTCTCAAATATCTCAAAGGAGCTCCGGGTCAAGGCATTTGGATGGGTTGTAACAAAAGCACAGAAATTGTGGGTTATTGTGATGCTGACTGGGCTGGAGACAAAACGGATAGAAGATCCACCACTGGGTATTGCACATTCATTGGAGGTAACCTGGTCACTTGGAAGAGCAAGAAACAAAAGGTTGTGTCATGTTCAAGTGCTGAAGCTGAGTATAGAGCAATGAGGAAGCTCACAAACGAGCTAACATGGCTGAAAGCTCTTCTCAAGGATTTGGGCATTGAATCGGCAGATCCAATCACAATGCATTGTGACAACCAAGCTGCTATTCACATTGCGTCCAACTCAGTGTTCCATGAGAGGACAAAACATATTGAAGTGGATTGTCACTAGGTGCGAGAGATGGTGGAGAAAAGGGTCATTCTTCTATGCTTTACAAGAAGTTCAGAATAATTGGCAGACATTTTTACCAAGGCAGCGAGTTTAAAAGTGTGTGAGTTCATCCATTCAAAGCTTGGACTCATAGATATGTCTCGGCCATGATTTCCTTAGCCATGGAGTCCACACTCTTTTTCCCTTAGTATGGTTTTGTCCCATGAGGTTTTCCATACTAAGGTTTTTAATGAGGTGGGTCATCATGGTTCCAAGCTTAACCTTTGGTTTCTCTACGGTTAAGCTTGAGGGGGAGTGTTGAATAATGAGAGAATACATTAGCTTAAGACCCAAAGAAGAGAAGAGGCTTTATTCAACATATGCAAGCCCATTAAGAAGTCTTCTAGAAGGGTGAAGACTTTGGGTGCACAAGTGGGTGTCTCGGAAAATGTGAAAAGGAAGGAGATGTGTTTGAAGTTCAAATAAGAGATTGGAGGGAAATTTGAATGTTGTGAAACCCTTCTTCACCTCTTAATTTCGTGGCTCTCCTCTATATATACATGTTGTACACCCTTTGTAACACTTAATCAATTCTAATGGAAACTTCTCTTTATCTCTCATTCTATCGTTTCTCTTTCAAGCACTCTCAAACTTTCTAATCTTCTATTCCGCAAATTCAACACCAAAGACTGAGCAGATGCTTGCTGGAGAAGGAATTTGTGAAGTCGGAAGCTGATCATACTCTATTCACCAAGAGGAGTAAAGAGGGGCTAGTGGCTGTTCTTATCTATGTAGATGATATCATCATCACCGGAAATGATGTTGAAGGAGTTAAAAGGACCAAGGTAATTCTGAGCTCCACGTTTGATATAAAAGATTTGGGAGAGCTAAGGTATTTCTTGGGCATTGAGATGATCAGAGAGCCAAATGGGATGTTTATATCACAAAGGAAGTATGTGATTGACTTACTAAAGGAAACCGGCAAGTTAGGGTCAAAGCCAGCAAAAACGCCCATTGAGGAAGGCTATCAAGATGTGAGTAAGGAGGAAATGTGGCCTGATGTCAAGCAATATCAAAGGTTAGTTGGAAAACTAATCTACTTAACTATAACTCGGCCGGATATTTGCTTTGCCGTGAATAGGGTGAGCCAGCGCATGCAAGCTCCGAAAGCACACCATTGGGGCATGGTGGAGAGAATACTTAGGTATCTCAAGGGGAACCCTGGAAAGGGAATATGCTTGAGTCGCAATTGAAATACCGAATTGGAAGCCTATTGTGATTCTGACTATGCTGGAGACAAACAAGATAGAAAATCTACAACAGGGTATTGCACATTTGTAGGAGGAAATCTTGTCACTTGGAGGAGTAAAAAACAGAAAGTAATTGCATTGTCAAGTGCTGAGGCTGAGTATAGAGCAATGAAGGAAATCACAAAGGAGATGATATGGCTGAAGGCTCTTCTCAAGGATTTGGGTATTCAAGAAACCAAACCAATGACCCTTTATTGCGATAACCAAGCCGCAGTACACATAGCTTCAAATCCAGTGTTTCATGAGAGAACGAAACACATTGAAGTGGATTGTCACTTCATCCGGGGCAAGATTCAAGATGGGCTAATAATCCCTAAGTTTGTGAAGAGTGGAGACCAGGTGGAAGACATCTTCACAAAGGCTACTTCCCTAAGTATATGTGAGTACATCCATGACAAGATAGGCTTAAAGGATCTCTACCAGCCTATCTTGAGGGGGAGTGTTGAGAATAAGGATGAGAAGGCATACATGGGAAGTAGCAATGCGAGTTCACATAATAACAAAGGCAAGGAGCTGGAGTGCATAGCAAGTATCTGGGAACTTGGCGAATGCTCTAAGACTAAGGGAGAAGTGTCGTGTGCAACAAGTAAGGAAAAGAGTAGAGCTGATGATTTAATGAGTGGCAAAACTAGAAATTGGGATGTAACTAGAAGGAAGGATTCTTGGTTGAATTCTAAGCAGATCAAAGGGTTAAAAAACCAAGAAGAAGCACATGAGGAGCCATTGGGTAAAGGCAAGCTCCATGCTCCTCACCCAAAGAAGAAACACGTCCATGACTTGATCTTAGCATGTTTAACCATTTTAGGAAGTCAAGGGTGTTAGTCTTTTACCCATTGTAAATTCCTGTGTCTTGTTTTAAAATTTTTCCTCTTACATGTATGCACATTCAAACCGAGCTCAATTGATAGAATAACAAGAAAAAATATTCTAGAAATCTCTGTCAGCCATCTTCAATCTCATTGAGTTCTTGATATTTTCTAATTCTAGTTTATTCTCCTCAAAATCTACATTTTCTAGGGCTGATTGAGTGTTCTAATTTGGCGGTGGAGTCATGTACACTTCTTCTTCCAATTCTCCTTGAAGAAAGGTGTTCCTCACGTCCATTTGCCATAGATCCCATGATAGATTTGTGGCTAAGGAAAAGATGACCTTAACTTTGTGAAGATTTGCCATTGGCGCAAAAGTATCGGTATAATTAGCTATATATGTCTGGGTGAAACCTCTAGCTACCAATCTAGTTTTGTACCGCTCAATCTCCCCATTAGATTGATATTTGATTCTAAATACCCACTTGGAACTTACTGCCTTCTTTCCTTTTGGAAGCTTAGTTTCATGTCATGTATGATTCTTATCCATTGTTCTTATCTCAGCATCCACAGCAGCTAACCATTCTTTGTTTTCTTTTGCTTCTTCATAGGAGCTCAGAGTTTGGTGTTGACCAATCTTCCCAAGGAATGCTTGGTGTTCTGATGGCAAGAGGGCAAGAGAACAAACCGCTTGGAAAGGATGAGCCACGACTTGGCTGTTGTAATAGACCCTTGTTTGTTTCCAATGATCTGGTCCATACTTTAGCCTTGTACTTCTTCTAAGCTGAGGAGCACTTATTTCTCCACTTTCATGGTCTTGACTAGCCATTGGATCCATGCCACCATTGCTTCTTCTTCATGATGAGTTTGGTCTTGATTTTTGAGAATATGGATGTGAAGGTGTGTGCACGTGAAAGGAGAGGAGACAATATCAAAGGGAAAGAGTTAGCATGTATACCAAGTGTGTTGTTATGATGGCAAGAGGGCAAGAGAACAAACCACTTGGAAAGGATGAGCCACGACTTGGCTATTGTAATAGACCCTTGTTTGTTTCCAATGATCTGGTCCACACTTTAGCCTTGTACTTCTTCTAAGCTGAGGAGTACTTATTGTAAGATTTTAGAGATTATAAATGAGAGATTTTGAGATAAGCTAGAAGGAAAACCATAGTAGAACATTAGAGAAGAATTTCTTATTGATCTTTGTGAATTACATAGCATATTTATAGGAGAATTACAAGGGAACCTAGGTTTAACTTTAATTTGAACCAGCCAATAGGAGAGTAGTCTTGGGAGCGCCCTTGACCATGCCAGCCTGGTTCCAGCCATTCCTTGACCAAATGGATAAGAAGGAAGACCAAGGACAAGCCCCAATGCACCTGGACGCTCTAGTGACTTGGTGCATGATCTGAACATTGTCCAGCTTCTAGAAGACTCTAGAAGACTCTCCAAGACTTCCTTAAACGTTCCGGAGGCTCCCTTAGGTCGTACGGTCTTGTACAGCCTTGTACGGATCCGTACGAACTTGTACAGACTTGTACGGATCCGTACGGACTTGTACGGACACCCAAATCCAACCATCTTCCCTAAGCTCCCTTGATGATATGCTTGATTAATACTTATTTCTTCACTTTCATGGTCTTGACTAACCATTGGATCCATTCCACCCATTGCTTCTTCTTCATGATGAGCTTGGTCTTGATTGTTGAGAATATAGAAGTGAAGGTGTGTGCACGTGAAAGGAGAGGAGACAATATCAAAGGGAAAGAGTTAGCATGTATACCAAGTGTGTTGGAATATGGTGAGAGCTCAGGAGTAAAAGGAGAAGGTATACCATGCAAAACAAGTAATGAAGAGAAGAAGAATAAAGTCTTGCTTGCACAAGAAATAAAGTGCCAATGAGTAGTTAAGATCAACTAAAACGAGGCCAAACAAGAAGTAGAGAAGGAACTAGAGTGGTTAGAAGCAGACCAGTTTTTTTCTCTCTCAGCACAAGTGGAGCAAGTTGCAAAGAGGAGTAGATAGGAGCAGTTGAGAGAAGCATGGCTCGCCTATACTTGTCTAGAGGTGTTGGTGAGATATTTTTCTCACAATAATCCATGTAAAGCGTACATATATGTGAATTGGAATGTAAGAAAAAATTACACACGAAAATACACAAGTTCTTCTCTTCATCTTCATTACTCCTCTTTTCTAATCTTCGTCCCCTAAAATCATCTTCATATCCTCTAAAATACAAATGGTATCAGAGCGGTTAAGGTCCTAAACAAGATCTTAAACTCGTTCATATCTCTCAAACATTTCAAAATCACTCTGTTTTCTTCTGTTTCGTGTGTACTATTCACCAAAAATTTCAAGTCATGGAAAGCTCCAAGAATATGGTTCTACCAGTTATTCTCAAGGGGAATAACTATATTTTGTGGTCAAGGACCACAAAGACAGTCCTAAGAGGAAGAGGGCTGTGGGAGTATGTTGATAGCTTGGTGGGAAATGCTGAAGAAGGAATGGCTGAAGATTGCAGTATGATGGAGAGGAAGCGGGAGCAAGAAGATGCTCAAGTCTTGGCTGCGCTTCAAAGCTCCCTTGAGCCATCTATTCTGGCGGCCTATTCATACTGTGAGAACTCCAAGGAGCTATGGGAGACGCTCAAGGGAGTTTATGGAGACATCTCAAACATTTCAAGGATCTTTGAGGTGAAGAAGGCATTGAATGACCTTCAGCAGAATGGGAAAGCGTTCAAGGACTTATTTGGGGAGTTTAGGGGGTTATGGGCAGAGCTAAAAATGCTTAGACCTACAACAAATGACCCAAAGGAGTTGAATGAGAGGAGAGAGCAAGATCAAGTGTTTGGTCTCTTACTCACACTTGATGACTCTTACAAGGGACTCATTCAACATATCCTTCGATTTGACAAGCTTCCAACATTAAATGAAGTGTGTCAACAAGTTCAGAAGGAGGAAGGTGCTAGAGGGTTGTTTAAACACGCTAGTGAGATGGCGCATGTGGCGCAAAGAAGTTTTGGGCATGGAGAAAGAAGAGCAATTGAGTGTAACCATTGTAAAATGAAAGGGCACACTAAGGAGAAGTGTTGGACACTTTACCCGCACTTAAAACCAGCTCGGCTAAGAGGAAGTGGCCAGGGAAGCAGTCAAGGCGCTAGGAACTTTGCGGGTGTAACTAGCATTGAAGGAGAACAATTGGTGAGGAAGAGCGATTTGGAGGGCCTCATTAAGAGTATCTCAAAGCTAGCGGAATCTGGTAAGGGTTTCTTTACCTCTAAGGCTAAGAGAAACATGATAATAGATTTGGGAGCAAGTCATAATATAATTTGTGATGCTAAGTTGCTGGAATGTAGAACCGCATAAGGGTAGTGTTAGGATAGCAAACGGGAAATAAGTTCCAATAGAGGATGTTGGGGACTTAGAAGTGTTTGGGAAGAGAACTAAAGCCTTATGTATCCTAGAATTTACTTCGAATTTGCTATCAGTTCATAAGGCAAATAAGGACTTGAATTGTAAAGTTGTTTTTGGAGTTAATGGTGTTGAGTTTCAGAGTTAATACACTCTGATGTATGGTCTGCTCTGTGTACTTCAAGAGATCAATATAAGTACTTTGTTTCCTTCATCGATCAAAAATCAAACTATACATGGGTAACATTGATGCGCTCTAAGGATCAAGTGCTTGAATCATTTCAGAACTTTTATAACTATGTGCTCAATCAGTATGATACCAAGGATCAAGTGCTTGAATCATTTCAGAACTTCTATAACTATGTGCTCAATCAGTATGATACCAAGATTAAGATACTAGGAAGTGATAATGGCGGAGAAAACATGAGCATACGGTTTAGGGAGTTTGTGAATGAGAAAAGGATAGTACATCAAACAACTTGCGCCTATACACCTAAACAAAATGGGATAGCAGAGAGGAAGAATAGACATTTGTTAGAAGTGGCTAGGAGCATGATGATGTTTGATACATCGCATCTTTGGTTTCATTATCCTGAAACTCAACACCATTAACTCCAAAAACAACTTTACAATTCAAGTCCTTAGTTGCCTTATGAACTGATAGCAAATTCGAAGTAAATTCTGGGATATATAAGGCTTTAGTTCTCTTCCCAAACACTTCTAAGTCCCCAACACCCTCTATTGGAACTTCTTTCTCGTTTGCTATCCTAACACTACCCTTATGCGGTTCTACATTCTCCAACAACTTAGCATCACAAATCATATTATGACTTGCTCCCAAATCTATTATTATGTTTCTCTTAGCCTTAGAGGTAAAGAAACCCTTACGCTCTAGTGGAAGTCTACAACTGGCTACTGTACTTTCATTGGACGCAATCTAGTGACATGTAAGTCTAAGAAGCAGAAGGTTGTGTCATGCTCGAGTGCGGAGTCAGAATATAGAGCAATGAGGAAGCTGACAAATGAATTAGTTTGGTTGAAAACACTTCTCAAAGATCTCGGCATAGAAACTTCAGAACGTTTGAGGAAGCATTTGAGAGTCTTCGAGAATCTTGGCAAAGTTCGGATCATGCACCAAGCCACTAGAGCGTCCAGGTGCATTGGCGTCTTGTCCTTGGTCTTCCTTCTTATCCATTCGGTCAAAGAAGGGCTGGAACCAGGCTGGCATGGTCAAGGGAATTCCAAAGGCTAATCTCCCATTGGATGGTTCAAAATAAGGTTAACCCTAGGTTCCCTTGTATTTCTCCTATAAATATGCTATGTAATTCACAAAGATCAATAAGAAATTATTCTCTAATTTTCTACTATGGTTTTCCTTCTAGTTTATCTCAAAATCTCTCATTTATAATCTCTAAAATCTTACAATAAGTGCTCCTCAGCTTAGAAGAAGTACAAGGCTAAAGTGTGGACTAGATCATTGGAAACAAACAAGGGTCTATTACAACAGCCAAGTCGTGGCTCATCCTTTCCAAGCGGTTTGTTCTCTTGCCCTCTTGCCATCAGAACAACACACTTGGTATACATGCTAACTCTTGGTGAATAGAGTATGATCAGCTTCCGACTTCACAAATTCCTTCTCCAGCAAGCATCTGCTCAATCTTTGGTACCAGGCCCTCGGAGATTGTTTCAAACCATAAATAGCTTTTTTCAATTCACAGACCTGATTTGTACTTGTACCATATCCTTGTGGAAGAGCCATAAAGACTTCCTCTTCTAGGTCTCCTTGTAAAAAGACATTTTTTACATCCATTTGCCATAACTCCCATGACAAGTTAACCGCAATGGATAGGAGAACCCTTACCGAATGCAATTTTGCCACCGGAGCAAACATTTCTGTATAATCTTCTCCATAGACTTGTGTATACCCCTTTGCCACTAGTCTCGCTTTTATACTTGATAGTATAAACCCATCTACATCCCACTAGCTTCTTCCCTCTTGGCAGCTCTGTCAAATTCCATGTATTATTTCTCACCATAGAACTAATCTCTTCTTCCATGGCTTTAACCCATCTTTCATCTCTACATGCTTCCTCATATGATGCTGGGACTTGATGTTCATCAATCTTGGTGAGGTAAGCTTGCTGCTCAGCACCTAAATAGGACACTAAACTATATGCTTCAATAGGATATTTTATGTCACTTACGGTTAATTCTCTTCTCTTTGAAGTACATGATCTACTTGGTAAGGGAGGGATGCTGTCGCCTATAGGTTCAGAATCAAAGTCTGCCGTACGCCCAGAACATCCCTCACCTACGGTAGACTTCATCTCAGATCCAATATACTGTTGTTGAACCGTAGCTAATCCATTATAATACACCCTAGTGTTTTTCCAATTTTCCGGGCCATGCCTTATCCGTTGGCTTCTTCTTAGAGGGGGTTCTTGAGTTACCTCAACTTCTTCATGTTCAGACTCCCCCTCACCACTTGCAAGTTCTGATTCTTCAACCAGTTCGGAATCCCTTGGTAGTGAGCTTGTATCCGATGAGAGTTGCTCATTGTCTTCTTCTTCCTCTTCACCTCCTTGCTCATTCTGAGATATCCCTTGCTCATCATTACCTCCATTCGAACCATTGACATCTGCCAAGATGCTTCTTAGCACTCGCTCTCTGTCTATGCCCGAGCTCACAACGTCATCTAAATCCTCCCATTTTTTTTCTTCAAAATACCCACAATTCTCATCAAAACGCACCTCTCTTGACACATATATCCTATTAGTTTCTGGATGGAAACACTTGTATCCCTTCTGAGTGCTTGAGTATCCCACGAAAATACATTTGATGCTTTTTGGCTCAAGGTTACTCCCTAGTGCATCAGGGGTAAAGACATAGCATTTACACCCGAAAACTCTTAGGTGATCAATGCTTGGCTTTACTCCATTCAAAATTTCAAATGGAGACTTGTGGCTCAGACTTTCTGTGGGTAAACGATTAATCACATAGCATGCCGCCATCACAGCATCTCCCCAAAATCTCTTAGGCACGCCTCTATCAAACATCATACTTCTAGCCACCTCCAGCAAATGTCTATTCTTTCTCTCGGAAACTCCATTCTGCTGAGGTGTGTATGCACAAGAAGTTTGGTGAATTATCCCATTGTCATCCAGCAACTTCTTGAATCTATTACTCATATACTCTCCACCGTTATCACTCCTAATGATCTTGATCTTCGTACCAAACTGATTCAGTGCATAATTGTAGAATTTTTGAAATGATTCAAATACTTGATCCTTAGAGCTCATTAGAGTTACCCAAGTGTACTTTGAGCTTTGATCAATGAAAGACACGAAATACTTATATTAATCTTTTGAAGTACAGGGGGCTGACCACACATCAGAATGTATCAACTTAAAACACTTCTCATACACAGTAGTAGATTCCGGAAACACTTTCCTACAATGTTTTCCCTAAGACACACGCTTCACACTCCTTATTAGGTAAGGTGAGGTTGGGCAGGACCATGCTGAGCACCTTGTGACTTGGATGACCAAGGCGTGAGGGCCATAAAGGGCTTGAACCAACCAGACTAACCGCAAACGACTCCATCACTCCATCTTTTTTATTCAGCAAATACAAACTACCTTCCACATTCCCTACTCCGATTACTTCCTTAGTCTCATTATCCTGAAACTCAACATCATTAGATCCAAAAATAACTTTGCAATCTAGATCCTGTTGAATAATGAGAAAATACATTAGCTTAAGACCCAATGAAGAGAAGATGCCTTATTCAACATATGCAAGTACATTAAGAAGTCTTCTAGAAGGGTGAAGACTTTGGGTGCACAAGTGGGTGTTTCGGGAAGTGTGAAAAGGAAGGAGATGTGTTTAAATTTCAAATAAGAGATTGGAGGGAAATTTGAATGTTGTGAAACACTTCTTCACCTCCTAATTTAGTGGCTCTTCTCTATATATACATGTTGTACACCCTTTGTAACATTTAATCAATTCTAATAGAAACTTCTCATTATCTCTCATTCTATTGTTTCTCTTTCAAACACTCTCAAACTCTCTAATCTTCTATTCCGCAAATTCAACATGGTATCAGAGCAAGGTTCTTAACTAAATCAAGCTCTTGTTATCCCATTTTCAAATCTCTTCTTTTAAAATTCTGGGAATACTCTTTGTCAATCCTTTTTCACTATGAGACTTAGTCCTCAAAGTCATTGACTCTTGAGTTGTGAAAAGGCTGAAAACGTGTATTTCTTGAAGCTTCTTTAAAATTTTCTTTTTCACTCTAAAATTCTGGGAATACTCTTTGTCAATCCTTTTTCACTCTGAGACTTACTCCTCAAAGTCATTGACTCTTGAGTTGTGAAAAAGCTGAAAAAGTGTATTTCTTGAAGCTTCTCTAATATTTTCTTGAGAAAATCTCTTAATCCTCTGGTTAATAGAATTATCCGGTGAATAAATCTTGAAACACCATGGAAAATTCTAAACCAATTGTTATTCCAGTCATCTTGAAGGGTGTCAACTATTTGCTGTGGTCAAGAATGATAAGAACAACTCTATGTGGTCGTGGGCTTTGGAGCCATGTCTTGAAAGGACAAGATCCAAAAGATGGAGAAGAAGCCATCGGTAAGTATGAAGATAAGTGGTTCCAAGAGGACCAAATGGTGCTCGGAATCATCCAAAACTCTCTTGAAACATCAATCCTTGAAGCCTACTCCTACTGTGAAAATTCAAAGGAATTGTGGGATACTCTTCAAACCATGTATGGGAATACTTCAAACTTGAGCAGAATCTATGAAGTCAAGAAGGCTATCAATGATCTAAGCCAAGAAGATTTGGAGTTTACAAAGCACTTTGGCAAATTCAGATCATTGTGGGCTGAACTAGAAATGTTAAGGCCAAGCACGATTGATCCTTTGGTATTAAATGAGAGGCGCGAACAAGACAAGGTCTTTGGTCTGCTATTGACCTTAAATCCAACTTACAAGGATCTCATTAAGTACCTCCTTAGGGCAGACAATCTCCCCAGCCTAGATGAAGTGTGCTCCAAGATACAAAAGGAGCAAGGATCTCATGGTCTATTTGGGGGAAAGGGCGAGCAGGTTATGGCTAACAAAGTAGAGCTGGGTGATGCCAACAAAGGATTTTACAAACCGTTGGGATCAAACCAGAACATGAAAGTGGGATCAAATGCAATCTGTTGTTGAATAATGAGAGAATACATTAGCTTAAGACCCAAAGAAGAGAAGAGGCCTTATTCAACATATGCAAGCCCATTAAGAAGTCTTCTAGAAGGGTTAAGACTTTGGGTGCACAAGTTGGTGTCTCGGGAAGTGTGAAAAGGAAGGAGATGTGTTTGAATTTCAAATAAGAGATTGGAGGGAAATTGAATGTTGTGAAACCCTTCTTCACCTCCTAATTTTGTGGCTCTCCTCTATATATACATGTTGTACACCCTTTGTAACACTCACTCAATTCTAATGGAAACTTCTCTTTATCTCTCATTCTATTGTTTCTCTTTTAAGCACTCTCAAACTCTCTAATCTTCTATTCCGCAAATTCAACATGGTATCAGAGCAAGGTTCTTAACTAAATCAAGCTCTTTTTATCCCATTTTCAAATCTCTTCCTTTAAAATTCTGGGAATACTCTTCAATCCTTTTTCACTCTGAGACTTAGTCCTCAAAGTCATTGACTCTTGAGTTGTGAAAAGGCTGAAAAAGTGTATTTCTTGAAGGTTCTCTAAAATTTTCTTTTTCACTCTAAAATTCTGGGAATACTCTTTGTCAATCCTTTTTCACTCTGAGACTTACTCCTCAAAGTCATTGACTCTTGAGTTGTGAAAAGGCTGGAAAAGTGTATTTCTTGAAGCTTCTCTAATATTTTCTTGAGAAAATCTCTTAATCCTCTTGTTAATAGAATTATCCGGTGAATAAATCTTGAAACACCATGGAAAATTCTAAACCAATTGTTATTCCAGTCATCTTGAAGGGTGACAACTATTTGCTGTGGTCAAGAATGATAAGAACAGCTCTATGTGGTCGTGGGCTTTGGAGCCATGTCTTGAAAGGACAAGATCCAAAAGATGGAGAAGAAGCCATCGGTAATTATGAAGATAAGTGGTTCCAAGAGGACCAAATGGTGCTCGGAATCATCCAGAACTCTCTTGAAGGATCCATCCTTGAAGCCTACTCCTACTGTGAAAATGCAAAGGAATTGTGGGATACTCTTCAAACCGTGTATGGGAATACTTCAAACTTGAGCAGAATCTATGAAGTCAAGAAGGCTATCAATGATCTAAGCCAAGAAGATTTGGAGTTTACAAAGCACTTTGGCAAATTCAGATCATTGTGGGCTGAACTAGAAATCTTAAGGCCAAGCACGATTGATCCTTTGGTGTTAAATGAGAGGCGCGAACAAGACAAGGTCTTTGGTCTGCTATTGACCTTAAATCCAACTTACAAGGATCTCATTAAGCACCTCCTTAGGGCAGACAATCTCCCCAGCCTAGACGAAGTGTGCTCCAAGATACAAAAGGAGCAAGGATCTCATGGTCTATTTGGGGGAAAGGGCGAGCTGGTTATGGCTAACAAAGTAGAGCTGGGAGACGCCAACAAAGGATTTTACAAACCGTTGGGATCAAACCAGAACAAGAAAGTGGGATCAAATGCAATTTGTGAGCATTGCAAGAAAGAGGGGCACACAAAGGAAAAATGGTGGAAGCTCCATCCTCATCTAAAACCAAGCTGGTGGAAGGAACCAAGAGCTAATGTCTACCAAGAAGTGGCTGGGAATCAGGCTGGGACATCCAAGAGGGCTGAAGAAGGAGAAATGAGAGCTTTGGTGCCATATCAACAAGAATCTGAATTTGTGAGGAAATCAGATTTGGAAGCTCTCATCAAAGCCTTGAAAGAGGCTGGTAGGTCTGGTATGGTTTCTGGAAACTCTCTTCATGCTCAAAACATTTCAATGCCTTTGATTGTAGATTCTGGTGCATCACATCATATGATAAGTGATGCACATCTAATGAATAACATAAAACCGGCTGTAGGTAATGTCATTATAGCAAATGGAGATAGTATTCCAATTGATGGAGTAGGAAATCTTAGGTTATTTGGAAAAGATTCAAACGCTTTCTACATGCCTAAGTTTACTTCAAATTTGTTATCCGTAAAGAAAGTTACATCTGATTTGAATTGTTATGCTATATTTGGTCCTAATGATGTACACTTTCAGGATATTGAGACCATGAATCTACTCGGAAAAGGAGTAGCAAAGGAGGAACTGTATGTTCTTGAAAATAACAAGCCGGACTCCAATTTATTTTGTAGTTTTAGTCTAAATGTTTCTAATGTTAGTAGTTCAATTTGGCATGCAAGGCTAGGTCATCCGCACTCTAGAGCATTAGAACTATTGTTGCCTAGGATATCTTTCAAAAATGATGAATGTGAAGCTTGTATACTTGGCAAACATTGTAAATCTGTGTTTACCAAGTCTCCAACTATCTATGAAAAGTGTTTTGATTTAATTCATTCTGATGTTTGGACCTCACCATGTGAATCTAGAGAACATCATAAATACTTTGTCACCTTTATAGATTAAAAATCAAAATATACATGGCTAACACTTCTTCCATCCAAAGATAGAGTTCTAGAAGCATTTAGAAAATTTCAAGCATATGTGACTAACCATTATAATGCCAAGATTAAAATTTTTAGATCAGATAATGGTGGAGAGTACACAAGCCATGCCTTCAAACAACACTTAGCAAACCATGGGATAGTCCATCAAACCAGCTGCCCATACACTCCTCAGCAAAATGGAGTTGCTGAAAGAAAGAATAGGCACTTAATGGAAGTGGCCCGGTCTATGATATTCCACACAAGTGTTCCCAAGAGCTTTTGGGGAGATGCTGTGGTTTCAGCATGCTATTTGATCAATCGAATGCCAACAAAAATTTTGGATGATCACTCTCCATTTGAGATATTAAACAACTCTAAACCCGCCATTAACCACTTACGTGTGTTTGGGTGAGTTTGTTTTGTATTAATCCCAGGAGAACAAAGAAACAAGTTGGAAGCTAAAAGTGTGAAGAGCATGTTCATTGGATACTCCACAACACAAAAAGGTTACAAATGCTTTGTTCCGGAAACAAGAAAGATTCTAGTCTCAAGGGACGTGAAGTTGGTTGAAACGAAAGGGTTCTATGATGAGAAGAACTAGAAAGAATTGGAGAATTTATCATCCTCATCATCAGACCGAGCTAGCAATTTGAGAAAAATCTTGGAGAACCTTGGATTACATCAGCCAGAAGCTAGTACAAGCACATCTCAATCAAATGAAGAAACTATACCCTTTGATCCTGAGGGAGGCAATAAACAAGAGGATCCAGTAGTGGCTCAACAAGACTCAACAATTCATGATCAAAATGAATCAGAAGTTCGCAATGAAGCGGTTCATGATCAAAGTGAAGAGAGTCCGGAAAGTCAAGAAGAAGCTCAAACCTCAGATTCTGACTTTGAAGGGCCAGAACCTCAAGTTCAATATCAAGAAGGGGGTTTAAGGAGAAGTACAAGACAAAGGTTTGGACCAGAACATTGGAAGCAAACCCGAGTGTACTACAACAACAAGGCAGTTGCTCATCCCATTCAAGCTGTTTGCACTCTAGCTCATTTCCCATTGGAACATCAAGCCTACATGGGCAAGTTGGATGAAGCTAAGATTCCAACAACCTATGAAGAAGCCAAGGAGCTTAAAGTATGGAGAGATGTTGTTGGTGAAGAAAAGAAAGCTATGGAAATTAACCACACTTGGGATGAAGCTGAACTGCCAAAAGGGAAGAAGGCCGTAAGCTCTAGATGGATCTTCACTATCAAGTATAGAAGTGATGGAGAAATAGAGCGTTACAAGGCTAGGCTGGTGGCTAGAGGATTCACTCAAACCTATGGAGAGGACTACCTTGACACATTTGCACCTGTGGCAAAACTTCATACGGTAAGAGTTATTTTATCCTTACCTACTAACTTGAAATGGGATCTTTGGCAGATGGACGTCAAGAATGCATTCTTGCAAGGGGAACTAGAGGATGAAGTCTACATGACTCCACCACCAGGCTTGGAGGACTCAATTGCACCAGGAAAGGTGTTGAGACTCAAGAAAGCAATCTATGGACTGAAGCAATCTCCTCGAGCATGGTACCACAAGTTGAGTACAAAACTCAAGAGTAAAGGCTTCAAGAAGTCCGAGGCAGATCATACACTTTTCACCTTGCAAAGCCAAGAAGGTATTGTAGTCATTCTCATTTATGTGGATGATATTATCATCTCTGGGAATGAAGTCTATAGGTCCAATGAAGGTATTAATGATACAAAAGCATATTTAAAATCTGTATTTGATATTAAAGATCTTGGAGAGTTGAAATATTTTCTAGGGATTGAAGTCTGTAGGTCCAATGAAGGACTCCTCTTATCCCAAAGGAAGTACACTCTTGATCTATTGGCTGGGGCAAAAAGCTAGGAGCCAAACCAGCAAAGACTCCCTTAGAAGAAGGATACAAAGTCATACGAGTGGGGGAGCTTGAAGATAAACCTTTTGAAGATGTCAAGCAATATCGGAGAATGGTTGGTAAGTTGATTTATCTTACCATAACTCGTCCTGATTTGTGTTTTGCTGTGAACCAGGTGAGCCAACATATGCAAGCTCCAAAAGTGCATCATTGGAACATGGTGGATCGGATTCTCAAATATCTCAAAGGATCTCCAGGTCAAGGCATTTGGATGGGTTGCAACAAAAGCACAGAAATTGTGGGTTATTGTGATGCTGATTGGGCTGGAGACAAAACGGATAGAAGATCCACCACTGGGTATTGCACATTCATTGGAGGTAACCTGGTCACTTGGAAGAGCAAGAAACAAAAGGTTGTGTCATGTTCAAGTGCTGAAGCTGAGTATAGAGCAATGAGGAAGCTCACAAATGAGCTAACATGGCTGAAAGCTCTTCTCAAGGATTTGGGCATTGAATCGGCAAATCCAATCACAATGCATTGTGATAACCAAGCTGCTATTCACATTGCGTCCAACTCAGTGTTCCATGAGAGGACAAAGCATATTGAAGTGGATTGTCACAAGGTGCGAGAGATGGTGGAGAAAAGGGTCATTCTTCCATGCTTTACAAGGAGTTCAGAACAATTGGCAGACAATTTTACCAAGGCAGCGAGTTTAAAAGTGTGTGAGTTCATCCATTCAAAGCTTGGACTCATAGATATGTCTCGGCCGTGATTTCCTTAGCCATGGAGTCCACACTCTTTTTCCTTTAGTATGGTTTTGTCCCATGAGGTTTTCCATACTAAAGTTTTTAATGAGGTGGGTCATCATGGTTCCAAGCTTAACCTTTGGTTTCTCTACGGTTAAGCTTGAGGGGGAGTGTTGAATAATGAGAGAATACATTAGCTTAAGACCCAAAGAAGAGAAGAGGCCTTATTCAACATATGCAAGCCCATTAAGAAGTCTTCTAGAAGGGTGAAGACTTTGGGTGCACAAGTGGGTGTCTCGGGAAGTGTGAAAAGGAAGGAGATGTGTTTGAATTTCAAATAAGAGATTGGAGGGAAATTGAATGTTGTGAAATCCTTCTTCACCTCCTAATTTCGTGGCTCTCCTCTATATATACATGTTGTACACCCTTTGTAACACTCACTCAATTCTAATGGAAACTTCTCTTTATCTCTCATTCTATTGTTTCTCTTTCAAGCACTCTCAAACTCTCTAATCTTTTATTCTGCAAATTCGAAGGAAATGTTAAAGTTGCAAATGGAAAAGAGGTTCAAATAGAAGGAATTGGAGACCTAAAAGTGTTTAGGAAAAATACTAAGGCCTTATACATTCCGGAATTCACATCTAACTTACTCTCGGTATATAAAGCGACGAAGGATCTAGATTGCAAAGTTATTTTTGGATCTAATGATGTTGAGTTTCAAGATAATGAGACTAAGGAAGTAATCGGAGTAGGGAATGTGGAAGGTGGTTTGTATTTGCTGAATAAAGAAGATGGAGTGATGGAGTCGTTTGCGGTTAGTCTGGTTGGTTCAAGCCCTTTATGGTACTCACGCCTTGGTCATCCAAGTCACAAGGTGCTCAGCATGGTCCTGCCCAACCTCACCTTACCTAATAAGTATTGATCAAGAAGACCAGCCAGGCCTTGCAAGACCAAACCATCCCGACCGTACGGATTTTGTACGGACTTGTACGGACTGTACGAATTGTACAGACCGTGCAAAATCCAGGATTCCCCAAAATGTCTCCAAACATCCTAAAATGAAGAAACAAGAATGTGCAAAAGTCGGGATAAAGTATTTTTAGGATTTGGGGATCGTGCAAAACTCGGGTGCAAAAGGACATGGATAGCTGGCAATGAATCTAGCCAAAGGAGTGTCCCAATGCAACCTTATCCAACCAGTCAAAGCAAGGAGGGCTGGAGCAAGGCTGGCAATCTTATCCACATGGTCAAAAGGAGCCTCCAAGACTAAGCCCTTATTGGCTAGTTTGAATTAAAGCATTTCTATTGGTTGTTGCATTTTGAATTTACTTAGAGAAAACCCTAGATTTTTCTCTATAAATGTAATGCCTCATTATCAATGAAATGCTAGACCCTTTGGGGTCCCATTCTCTCATTCTCTACGAAATCTCTCTCATTTTATTCTCCTTAGTCTCATTTACATGCTTATTCTCTTAGTTCATACTTGCATATTCTCCATGTCATTTACATTATTCTCTCATGTTTAATCTCTTATATTCCGCATAATCTCTCTAATTCTTACATGGTATCAGAGCATTAAGGTCCTTAAATGCGTCCTTAATCTCTTTCTTCTTATTCTTTTATTTTCATACACTTTGTTAGCCTCTTTCACTCTGAGAGTTATTCCTCAAAACCATTGGTTCTTGAGTTGTGAAAGTTGCTAACTTAGTGTTTCTAGTGACAATGAAGAGAAATAAATGGGGGCTGTAGTGAAAAATTACATAAAAAGGGAGATTAAAGGCTGCCTTAATTGCTTATTCATGGATTCGTCTAGTGCTTCCATTTTTTGGAAATGAATACACTTAGAACCATGATTTGCTGGTGCCTTATTCTATAATCTATTCCTTTTTAAGCCCCATTTTCATCTCCAAGTCATTTCTTGATTTTAAAGCTCAAACCACAATTTTTACAAAGTTAAAACCTTGGATTGTATTTTTCTTTCTTATGGAATGAAGAAATACGTAACTCCATCGTATTTTATGTTTTTGAGTTTTTTTTGTGGTTTGAAGCAATTTCAATTAGTGAACCATGATTAAAATTACTTGATTCTTATGGATTTAAGCATATTTAATCATGTTGTATCCGTGTTTTAAAGGTAGAGAACCTTGGTAAAACTTTGCTCTTATGAGTTTAAGTATAAAATTTTGATGAATCATAATCCTTGTTTTGTGGGAAGAGAACTTTGGTAAAGCTATGTTTCCATAAGCATAAGCATAAAGCCATGTTGAATCCAATTCCCATTTTTAAGGGAAGAGAACTTTGGTAAAGCTATGCCCCCATGAGCATAAGCATAAAGCCATGTTGAATCCAAGTCCCGTCTTGAAAAGAGAAGAGAACCTTGGTAAAGCTATGTTATTATGAGCATAAGCACAAAGCCTTGATGAATCCAAATCTCTTTGTTTTCAAATTACCAAAGAAAGAGAACCTCGTTGAATCCAAAAGCTAGAGAACCTTGATGAATCCAAATCCTTTGGTAGAAAATCTTGGACTACTTCCAAACATGTTTGAGTCCTAGGTTATTTTTTTTTTTCAATTTTTCTTAAAAATTCTTATTGGATTCCAATCTCTTCTGTACTTGTTTGTTTGGGAAGAGTGTTTTAAGGAATCATTGGTTGTTCTATTTAAGAAAAGAAAAAAAAAGGGGTAGTGAACCTTGTTGAATCCGAAGCTAGGGAACCGAGATGGATCCAAATCCAAAGTTGGATGAGAGCCTCGTTGAAACTCGAATGCTAGAGAACCTTGAGTGAATCCAAACCCTTAGAAACCAAAAGAAGTGAACCATGACCTATTTTGGCTCGTTGGAGTTAAAATTGAGAAGGCATGATGGATCCAAATTCTTTTGTGTTAAAAGAGGTGAACCATGACCTGATTTACTCATTGGAGTTAAAGTCAAGAAGGCATGATGAATCCAAACTCTTTTGGGATTAAAGAAGTGAACCATGGCCTGATTTACTCATAGAAGTTAAATCAAGAAGGCATGATGAATCCAAGTTCTTTAAATCCAAGTTTTCAAAAACATTGGACCTCTAGTATTTACTAAGTCCTTAGTAAAAAATTTCAGAAAAAAAAAAAGGGATGAATCTTAGTCAGTTTTCTTTCTTATGAATGAAAAACAATTAATGACATTGATTCATCCGGTTTTATTTTCTCAAAAGGATAGGCTTTGGTTTAAAGTTTTCCATTCTTGTTAAAACAAGTGGATAATTCCAAAGACCATCGCTAGAATCCAATCTCTCAAATGAGAGTAAAGTCCTTTGTGGTGAAGAGCCATGAAGAGAAAAATCCCAACCACTAACCTTTGTTTTTCTTAGGAATGGAAGAATGTGAGTGGTGGAAGAAGAGGTCAAATCTCAAGAAGATCGACCAATCAAAACAATGGTTCAACAACAAGTCACTATCCTAACCGGTTTAGCATAAAGGGCTACTCTCTAAACACTAATATTTTCCAATATACTTAGTGTACCAATTATTTTTTAATCTTGTTTCTTTAGTTTCTCTTATTTGCAATCTATCTTTCATCTAAACTTCCTTATCCCTCACGTTGAGTACTTTAAAATTTTAAATCTCATGATGAAGGTTTAGAGGAGGAAAGCGTGAATATTCTAACGGGGAAGTATTAGATAATGAAGAGGCCAAATGAAGATTAAATGAAGTAAAGAAGTATGATTGGTGACACAAGGAAGCTGTGGGAGTTAGTGTTCATTTGGTACCGGTTTGAAGTGTTCATCTTTTACGTTTTTCAAGCTTGCCTTTCGGAGTCCCTCCAACCAAGCTTGAGGGGGAGAAAGAACCGAAAAGAAGGCAAGAATCTTTAAGCAAACCAAGCCGAGTTGAGACTACACCGCACCGCACTAAAAGATGTTGAAGGTTTGTGCTCACTCGTGGACAAGTTGATAGAGGGGCCACACCGTTGGAAACAAGTTGTAGGTTCGTGCTCACTTGTGGACGAGTTGATAGAGGGACCGCATCATAGGAGACAAATTGTCCCACTAGAAGACGGGCCACTTTACTAAAGATCAAAACCGGGTCACTTGCAAAGACAAGCTTGCAAAGACAAGCTCGCAAAGACAAGGGCAATGGTTGAGACAAAGCAAAGAGGCATGTGAGTTGGAAACGAAGCTAAGGCATCTCCATCACCATGAAGAAAACCAAGTTGTATGGATCATACTCACCTTAAGGTTGGTTTATCTTTCGGAAGTGAGGAAAATAAGGAGATAAAATCAGAGCATACACAAGTGGTGCTCCCCAACCCAATAAATCAACAAAGAGGAAGAAACCAATATCCAAAGGAATTAGGTTGTTTCTATCCTCTCTCTCCATTTAAATTCTCTATGCAAAGTGTGATCATTTCTACCATTAAAATTGGAGTAAATTGATACATTTTGTCAATTTTTCTTGCAAGGAGCAATGTGCATAAAGGACTTCAAACCCAAAAGATCGTCTTTCCTTATTCTCAAGCCGATCGTGAGGGGGAGCATTCAAAGCATTGATCAAGATTTGGAATCCACAAATGGTGAACCCAAGAAGGATGACCCGAGAGCTAAGACTCAAGCGTGGTGAACCCAAGAGGAAGACCAAAGTGATTACCAAAGAATGAAATCAACAAATTCTTGCAAGACTACAACAAGTGAAGATTAAGTTGCGACATTCTTCACAAAGGTTACAAGACCTTTTCATGTCCTTGGTCAAAGGTTCCCTAGATCCGTGAAGGCCATACTCTTTTTCCCTTATAAGGTTTTGTCCCAAAGGGTTTTCCTTATAAGGTTTTTAATGAGGTGGCACTCACGGGTCACTCCAAACTTAGCCTCCATTCTCAAGTTCACTATGGCTAAGTTTGAGGGGGAGTATTGATCAAGAAGACCAGCCAGGCCTTGCAAGACCAAACCATCCCGACTGTACGGATTTTGTACGGACTTGTACGGACTGTACGAATTGTACGGACCGTGCAAAATCCGGGATTCCCCAAAATGTCTCCAAACATCCTAAAATGAAGAAACAAGAATGTGCAAAACTCGGGATAAAGTATTTTCAGGATTTGGGGATCGTGCAAAACTCGGGTGCAAAAGGACATGGATAGCTGGCAATGAATCTAGCCAAAGGAGTGTCCCAATGCAACCTTATCCAACCGGTCAAAGCAAGGAGGGCTGGAGAAAGGCTGGCAATCTTATCCACATGGTCAAAAGGAGCCTCCAAGACTAAGCCCTTATTGGCTAGTTTGAATTAAAGCATTTCTATTGGTTGTTGCATTTTGAATTTACTTAGAGAAAACCCTAGATTTTTCTCTATAAATGTAATGCCTCATTATCAATGAAATGCTAGACCCTTTGGGGTCCCATTCTCTCATTCTCTACGAAATCTCTCTCATTTTATTCTCCTTAGTCTCATTTACATGCTTATTCTCTTAGTTCATACTTGCATATTCTCCATGTCATTTACATTATTCTCTCATGTTTAATCTCTTATATTCCGCATAATCTCTCTAATTCTTACAATAAGGAGTGTGAAGCATGTGTCTTAAGGAAGCATTGTAGGAAAGTGTTTCCGGAATCTACTACTGTGTATGAGAAGTGTTTTGAGTTGATACATTCTGATGTGTGGTCAGCCCCCTGTACTTCAAAAGATCAATATAAGTATTTCGTGTCTTTCATTGATCAAAGGTCAAAGTACACTTGGGTAACTCTAATGAGCTCTAAGGATCAAGAGATAAGTATTTGAATCATTTCAAAAATTCTACAATTATACACTGAATCAGTTTGGTACAAAGATCAAGATCTTTAGGAGTGATAATGGTGGAGAGTATATGAGTAATAGATTCAAGAAGTTGCTGGATGACAATGGGATAATTCACCAGACTTCTTGTGTATACACACCTCAGCAGAATGGAGTTTCCGAGAGAAAGAATAGACAATTGCTGGAGGTGGCTAGAAGTATGATGTTTGATAGAGGCATGCCTAAGAGTTTTTGGGGAGATGTTGTGATGGCGGCATGCTATGTGATTAATCGTTTACCCACAGAAAGTCTGAGCCACAAGTCTCCATTTGAAATTTTGAATGGAGTAAAGCCAAGCATTGATCACCTAAGAGTTTTCGGGTGTAAATGCTATGTCTTTACCCCTGATGCACTAAGGAGTAACCTTGAGCCAAAAAGCATCAAATGTATTTTTGTGGGATACTCAAGCACTCAGAAGGGATACAAGTGTTTCCATCCAGAAACTAATAGGATATATGTGTCAAGAGAGGTGCGTTTTGATGAGAATTGTGGATATTTTGAAGAAAAAAAATGGGAGGATTTAGATGATATTGTGAGCTCGGGCATAGACAGAGAGCGAGTGCTAAGAAGCATCTTGGCAGATGTCAATGGTTCGAATGGAGGTAATGATGAGCAAGGAATATCTCAGAATGAGCAAGGAGGTGAAGAGGAAGAAGAAGACAATGAGCAACTCTCATCGGATACAAGCTCACTACCAAGGGATTCCGAACTGGTTGAAGAATCAGAATTTGCAAGTGGTGAGGGGGAGTCTGAACATGAAGAAGTTGAGGTAACTCAAGAACCCCGTCTAAGAAGAAGCCAACGAATAAGGCATGGCCCAAAAAATTGGAAAAACACTAGGGTGTATTACAATGGATTAACTACGGTTCAACAAGAGCATATAGGATCTGAGGTGAAGTCTACCGTAGGTGAGGGATGTTCTGGGCGTACGGCAGACTTTGATTTTGAACCTATAGGCGACATCATCCCTCCCTTACCAAGTAGATCATGTACTTCAAAGAGAAGAAAATTAACCGTAAGTGACATAAAATATCCTATTGAAGCATATAGTTCAGTGTCCTATTTAGGTGCTGAGCAGCAAGCTTACCTCACCAAGATTGATGAACATCAAGTCCCAGCATCATATGAGGAAGCATGTAGAGACGAGAGATGGGTTAAAGCCATGGAAGAAGAGATCAGTTCTATGGTGAGAAACAATACATGGAATTTGACTGAGCTGCCAAGAGGGAAGAAGCTAGTGGGATGTAGATGGGTTTATACTATCAAGTATAAAATCAATGGTGAAGTCGAGAGATACAAAGCGAGACTAGTGGCAAAGGGATACACACAAGTCTATGGAGAAGATTATATAGAAACTTTTGCTCCGGTGGCAAATTTGCATTCGGTAAGGGTTCTCCTATCCATTGCGGTTAACTTGTCATGGGAGTTATGGCAAATGGATGTAAAAATGCCTTTTTACAAGGAGACCTAGAAGAGGAAGTCTTTATGGCTCTTCAACAAGGATATGGTACAGGTACAAATCAGGTCTGTGAATTGAAGAAAGCTATTTATGGTTTGAAACAATCCCCGAGGACCTGGTACCAAAGATTGAGCAGATGCTTGCTGGAGAAGGAATTTGTGAAGTCGGAAGCTGATCATACTCTATTCACCAAGAGGAGTAAAGAGGGGCTAGTGGCTGTTCTTATCTATGTAGATGATATCATCATCACCGGAAATGATGTTGAAGGAGTTAAAAGGACCAAGGTAATTCTGAGCTCCACGTTTGATATAAAAGATTTGGGAGAGCTGAGGTATTTCTTGGGCATTGAGATGATCAAAGAGCCAAATGGGATGTTTATATCACAAAGGAAGTATGTGATTGACTTACTAAAGGAAACTGGCAAGTTAGGGTCGAAGCCAGCAAAAACGCCCACTGAAGAAGGCTATCAAGATGTGAGTAAGGAGGAAATGTGTCCTGATGTCAAGCAATATCAAAGGTTAGTTGGAAAACTAATCTACTTAACTATAACTCGGCCGGATATATGCTTTGCCGTGAATAGGGTGAGCCAGCACATGCAAGCTCCGAAAGCACACTATTGGGGCATGGTGGAGAGAATACTTAGGTATCTCAAGGGGAACCCTGGAAAGGGAATATGGTTGAGTCGCAATGAAAATACTGAATTGGAAGCCTATTGTGATTCAGACTATGCTGGAGACAAACAAGATAGAAAATCTACAACTGTGTATTGCACATTTGTAGGAGGAAATCTTGTCACTTGGAGGAGTAAAAAACAGAAGGTAATTGCATTGTCAAGTGCTGAGGCTGAGTATAGAGCAACGAAGGAAGTCACAAAGGAGATGATATGGCTGAAGGCTCTTCTCAAGGATTTAGGTATTCAAGAAACCAAACCAATGAGCCTTTATTGCGATAACCAAGCCGCAATACACATAGCTTCAAATCTAGTGTTTCATGAGAGAACGAAACACATTGAAGTGGATTGTCACTTCATCCGGGGCAAGATTCAAGATGGGCTAATAATCCCTAAGTTTTTGAAGAGTGGAGACCAGGTGGCAGACATCTTCACAAAGGCTACTTCCCTAAATATATGTAAGTACATCCATGACAAGATAGGCTTAAAGGATCCCTACAAGCCTATCTTGAGGGGGAGTGTTGAGAATATGGATGAGAAGGCATACATGGGAAGTAGCAATGCGAGTTCACATAATAACAAAGGCAAGGAGTTGGAGTGCATAGCACGTATCTGGGAACTTGGCGAATGCTCTAAGACTAAGGGAGAAGTGCCGTATGCAACAAGTAAGGAAAAGAGTGGAGTTGATGATTTAATGAGTGGCAAAACTAGACATTGGGATGTAACTAGAAGGAAGGATTCTTGGTTGAATTCTAAGCAGATCAAAGGGTTGAAAAACCAAGAAGAAGCACATGAGGAGCCATTGGGTAAAGGCAAGGTCCATGCTCCTCACCCAAAGAAGAAACACGCCCAGGCCTTGATCTTAGCATGTTTAACCATTTTAGGAAGTTAAGGGTGTTAGTCCTTTAACCATTGTAAATTCCTGTGTCTTGTTTTTGAATTTTTTCTCTTACATATATGCAATGTAAACCGAGCTCAATTGATATAATAACAAGAAAAAATATTCCAGAAATCTCTCTCAGCCATCTTCAATCTCATTGAGTTCTTGATATTTTCTAATTCTAGTTTATTCTCCTTAAAATCAACATTAGCAAGTGCCGATGCGGAGTACCGGGCAAATGAAAGAAGTAACAAAAGAGTTGATCTGGTTGAAAGCTTTGCTTAGAGATCTGGGAATACATGAGGGTAAACCAACCACTCTCTATTGTGATAACCAAGCAGCCATACACATTGCCTCCAATACAGTTTTCCATGAGCGAACAAAACACATTGAGATAGACTGTCATTTTGTTCGAGAAAAAATTCAAGGAGGAGTTGTGATTCCGAGGTTCATCAAGAGTGAAGAAAAAGTGGCAGATATCTTCATCAAGGCAACCACATAACTAGTCAGCAACTATATACAGTCCAAGGTTGGCTTAATAGATCCCTACCAGCCAGCCTTGAGGGGGAGTGTTGAAGAGAACGAAAAGATAGCGTGTGTGGGAAGGCTAGACAAACGCAAAAGAGAAGAGGAAACTAGCTGTTGGAAAGGAATTGGAGGCAAAGGATTTCGGTTGAAACAAGACCAGGTCTGAAAGTCAAAGGCTTGAGATGAACCATGCTAAGAACCAGTGGACATTTGCCAGCCCCTAACACTCATCCTAAAGGAGCAAACTTGGAAGTCCCACCTAAAGGACTAAACTTGGAAGTCCCTCCCAAACTCTCATCTACCTCGCTTATATCTTGTAAATGGCTTAGAAGAAATAAAATCAAGAGATTAAAACTCTAACAACTCTTTTTTCTTTTCTTTCTCACTTATCTTATCCTTCTCTAATTTCTCTTAATTCTTGATTCTACTCTCTAAAATCTACAAGTCACATATGTTTGAAAATTCCTAAATGCTTCTAGTACTCGGTCCTTAGATGGAAGAAGTGTTAACCAAGTATATTTTGATTTTTCATCTATGAAAGTGACAAAATATTTATGATGTTCTCTAGATTCACACGGTGAGGTCCAAACATCAGAATGAATTTCAAAACATTTTTCATAGATAGTTGGAGATTTGGAAAACACAGACTTGCAATGTTTGCCAAGTATATAAGCTTCACATACATCATTTTTAAACGAAAAACTAGGTAACAACAGTCCTAATGCTCTAGGGTGAGGATGGCCTAATCTAGCATGCCAAATAGAGTTACTAACATCAGAAGGATTTAAACTAAAGTTACAAGATATATGAGAGGCTGGCTTAGTGGCTTCAAGAACATAAAGTTCCTCTTTGGCTACTCCTTTTCCGAGTAGTTTCATAGTCTCAATATCCTGAAAATATACATCATTAGGCCCAAAGATTGCATAACAATTAAGATCAGATGTAACCTTTTTCACGGATAACAAATTAGAACTAAACTCAGGCATATAAAAAGATTTAGAATCTTTACCAAACAACCTAAGATTACCAATTCCTTTAACTGGAACTTTATCTCCATTTGCTATAACCACATCACCTAAAGCTGGTTCTAAGTTGTTCATTAAATGAGAATCACTTATCATATGATGTGATGCACCTGAATCTACAATTAATGGCTTTGTGATGTTTTGAGCATGGAGAGAGATACCAGAAATTGTACCAGAATTACAAGCCTCTTTCAAGGCTTTGATGAGGGCCTCAAGATCTGATTTCCTTACTAGCTCATGTTAAGATGACACTAGAGCCCTCATTTCTCCTTCCATAGATTCTGTGGATGGACCAGCGTGATTCTCAACAATTTCTTTGGTGAGGTTTGCTCTTGGTTCTTTCCACCAGCTTAGTTTGAGATGGGGGTTGAGGATCCAACATTTTTCTTTTGTATGCCCTTCTTTCTTGCAATGTCCACATATTACATGTGAGTTTGTTACCAGCTTTTTGTTATGGTTTGGAGGCTTGTATGCTCCCTTGTTGGCTGTGATTAGCTCTTCTTTACCCCCAAAGATTCCGTGTGATCCTTGCTCCTTTTGGATCATTGAGCACACTTCATCTAATCTTAGAAGCTTGTCAGCCCTCAAAAGATGCTTGATGAGGTCTTTGTAAGTTGGATTCAAGGTTAGAAGAAGTTCAAAGACCTTGTCTTGTTCACGCCTCTCATTTAGCACCATTGGATCTACCGAGTTTGGTCTCAACATCTCAAGTTCAGCCCATAGAGACCTGAACTTGCCAAAGTGTTTTGTAAACTCCAAGTCTTCTTGGCTTAGGTCATTGATAGCTTTTTTTACTTCGTAGACCTTACTCAAATTTGAAGTGTTCCCATACACATTTTGAAGTGTATCCGATAGTTTCTTGGAGTTTTCACAATAAGAGTATGCTTCAAGGATAGGTGCTTCAAGTGAGTTCTGGATGATTCCGAGTACCATTTGGTCCTCTTGAAACCACTTATCTTCATAATCACTGATGGCTTCTTCTCCATCTTTGGTGGTTTCTTTCTCTGTCGTCTTCTTAGGCTCTTTTGGATCTTGTCCTTTCAAGACATGGCTCCAAAGCCCATTGTTAGCTGCTTTATTTGTTTGTCCTAGGATTAATGAATCTATACTTGTTTTAGGTTGCATACTTGGCGCATCATTTCAAAAATTAAGTTGTGGTCCAATGTGCTTTTTGCTTTTTGTTTGTCTCGTAGTAATTCTCTTTCCAATTAGGTTACTTTTGTTTTTTCCATTGGTAGATCCTCTAGCTAACTAGCTCCAACTAGCTCCATTCGGCTCCAACTATGTTGTTTACTAATTTCCTTGAGTATTTGTTGTGTGTGCAATATTCTTGTAACACTCATTTGTCCATTAGTCCATAGAGTGCTCCTTATCCATTCTTGCTCAAGCAACTCAAACCTTCTTAAACCTTGGCTTCTCATATTTAGCAGTTCGGGTGCACACTTTTACCCATTGATCCATAGAGTGCTATATTCTTTTGTAAGTGACCACCGGTCAATAGAGTGCACCTTAACAAATCATGGCAAGATAATCCACACATGTTACCACAATTACTTACGGCTTACTCCTTCTCCAAGGACATGATCACTTCACTCGTCACTTAACCATTCCACAACTTAATGTCTCACGGTCTTGTGACTCATTTAGTGCTCCATGCCTTGTGCTTCCCTTAACCAGTGTGATGCATAGTCCAACACTAACTCGTCCTCAGAGATAGCTCCTTGGTCTGGGCCATGGCAAGGTGGAGCTTGGGGAGGTGGATTTTCAACTTGGGTAAGCCTCTCCCCAAGCTGTAGTAGTTGCTCTTGTAAGGTTGCAAACATTGTTCCAATGTCCGGTTGCTCGGCCATGGTTGCTTGTTCTTCAAGTTGTTGTCGCTTAAGCACTTTGCAAAAGAAGTAAAAGATTTAAGCATCACTTGGTGAGAAGGTAATAGGCAACAATTAGAACTTGATAAGTAATGATGCTTATGCTTTCAAATGATAAGTTCTTGTTCTTGTTCTTCCGACATCGGATAGCAATGTTAATTTCATGAAAAGCATACAGCAAAAGTAATGCGAGATAAGATGCCTTTTCCAATTCAATGACATCTCATACTTTTTAGGAGATAACCAAAATGCTTGCGCAATTTTTAAGTGGTAAGGACAAATTAGCATTCAACAAGAAGAACAATCACAAAAGCAAAAATTCAAATTTATTGGCCGAGAATGAAAGTTTAAAAAGCAAAAGCAAAAAGTATAGAAAGATTCTTTAATGCGTAAGATTCCTTAAAACGTGCAAACTAGCCGCCTAAATGCAAAATATGAAATGTTTATGGGTTTTCAAAATTTTATGATGCATAAGAACAAATTTAAAAGGATGAAACAAGATGAAAACGAAAAAATGCAAAACAAGAAAATTTAAATGGGTTTTTCTTAAGGAAATGAAACAAAAATACATAAAATAAAAGATAGGTAGATACAACTTGATTAGGAAAGTTTTAGCTCTGATAACGATGAAAGCGAGGAATAGATTGAAATGCGAACCACAAGGAATGTGAAATTTCCTTGATACAACACACTCCAACACCGAGCTAGGCTTCTAAGTTATTGGAGGGTTTTGTACTTGAATCTGTCAAGGAAAAGAAAGGAGAAAGCTTCTCGTTATTGATCTAAAGTGGTACCAACATAATTACAAAAACTTCAAGGCTTTTATATGGAGCCTTGAAATGGTTTTCCACTCGTCTCCCTCTTGCATTCGCACTTGGTGGTATCCACTTTTGAAATCAATCTTTGAAAGATGGTGGAGCCACTCAATTCGTCGACCAAGTCATTAAGTCGGGGAATCAGATGTCAGTATTTGATGGTGATGTTGTTGATGGCTCGGAAATCAACACACATTCACCATGAGCCATTCTTCTTTGGCACGAGTAAGACATGTACAACACATGGACTAAGACTCTCCCTCACATATCTCTTGTTCAATAGCTCGGCAACTTGCCTCTCCAATTCCTTAGCCTCCTCTAGATTGACCCGATATGCCGGTCTATTGGGAAATTGTGCTCCAGTGATTAGATCAATCCGGTGTTTTATACCTCTAAGAGGAGGTAATCCTTTAGGGATTCCAGAAAAACATCTTCGTAGCTCTCCAACAATCGTTTAAGCTCTTCCGGTAAGTCTTCTCTCAAGGTACCTATACTCAAAGCCTACTTGTAAACCATTAGTAAAACATCACAAGCCTTTATCATTAAGGCTTTTTCTCACATAACAAGAGTTAATAAGGAAATTAGTTTTGACACTAGCATCCCTAGATAACTTATCTTGTAGTTCATTCACTTTCACTTGCATTGGTGTAAGCGGAGGAAGGCTAACATGTTTCTTATCATGCAAGAAAGAATATTGATTGGTGCGGCCAAAATGTATAGCCTCCTTATCAAACTGCCAAGGTTTCCCAAGAAGGAGGTGGCTAGCTTGCATCGACACCACATCACACAAGACTTGGTCGTCGTATTCCTCTACCATCCTACTCCCTTGAGTGAGCTTTCAGAATGTAAGAGCATGGTTTACAAGTTGTGCCGCATCATATGTGACCTTCCTTTGGTCATTGTACTTGTAGCACTCGAAGATGTGGTCCATTCTTCGTTCCCAATCCAAATATGCCTTCGGGTTGACCTTCCGGCAAAAGTAGGAGCCATGAGCTTTAGGCTTGGGACATGGGCTCTAGGTGGCTGCTCATCCTCTTCTTCATTAAGCCCCACTCGTCTTCTAGGCCTCATCTTTCTTTGAGGCATAGGCTCTAGCTTATCAGCCGAGACAACCCTTGATCTGGTCCTTGGGGTGGTGGAGATTGGGGAGGTGGAGTGTCGACACGAGTAAGCCTCTCTCTGAATTGTAGAAATTGGGCTTGCAAAGTAGCAAACATAGTACCAACATCCGGTGGTTCAGCCATGGTTTATCATCCCTTCAACTAGAACCTTGCAAGATTAACAATAGGAATGTTAAGTTTATATTGGCAAAGGCTTATATGTGCAACGGCTAGTTAAATTCCGAATGAACGCACATAGGATTTAGAGGATGGATAACGGCTAAATGAATGATAACAGAAAATAACATTCAAATGCAAGATAAACTCGATCAAACAGCACAAGATATGAATAATTGACCAAGAACACCAAGAAGCTTCAAAAACTCACAAAGACGGATGATGATGGAATGAAAGAGCGAATGATGCTAATGACAAACCTAACAGACTAGATGAACGAGTATGGCATTTTATGGGGTTTTAAATGATTTATGATGTGTAAAAACAGATTTAAAAGAAAGAAACAAGATGAAACAAAAAGATGCAAAAACATTTTTTTGGATTTTTCTTATATGATGATTCTAGCTACAAAATGGATAGATACAGCCTAGTTTTAGGAATTTTTGGCTCTGATACCCGATGATATACACCCAAGTCTTCAAGCTTCAAATCCAAGAATACGGATGACAAGTTGATGACAAATGCCGGAAATCTAAGCTAGTCTTCAACGATGGAGATCGACGGTATGAGGATGTGACCGATGATAGGTTTTGAACGGGTCTTCAACTAGGAAGGTGAAACAGAGGTGGAGGCGTTGAAGATCGGCGATATGTTTCAAGCGGATCTTCAACAAGAAAATGAATGGATTGAAAGCACCACAAAGGAGGTGGAATTCCTTTGATACAACAAGGTCTCGTATATGGAGCTAGGCTACAAGGTATGAAGGAGAAATGTTTAGAGCCATCTCAATAGACAAAGGAAAAAGATCCCGTTTTTGATTGAAAATAGTCTAAGTGATTACAAGGAAGGAGTTTGCCTTTAATAGTAGGCTTAAGTTCTCACGCTGAAAATAAGTAAATGCAAACAATCCCCTAATTTACTAACATAATCCTAAATTGGGACTCAAAGAAAATAAATCCTACTAGGATTAAATAAAAGAAAGAAAGAAGGCTTTTTTAGCAGAATGCCTTTTAGAAGATAAGATCACATCTCATACCTAAATCAGACTTGTCATTGAAGTTTCCTAGCTGATTAAGTATTGGGGAAAAGATTTGATGCACCTAGTTTAATGCGTCATTAAAAACCCCTTCGGCAAATCCAATGGGATAAATCAAAGGTGGGGAAAAAGAGTAAAAATTCTTTGACGAATTGAATGCGTCTTCACTATTGGGAGATAGTGAAGACGCTTTGATTCTGGTTCCCAAAGATGATCAAGCTTCCTGACCTTCCAAAGATAAGTAAGAATAGGTCGGAAGCTCTCGGAGAATCAGTTGTCATCCGATTGTCATTCGGCTATCATCGGCTGTTGTCATCCGGCTATCATCGGCTGTTGTCATCCGGCTATCATCGGCTGTTGTCATCCAGCTGTTGTTATCGGCTGTTGTCATCTAACTATCATCGGCTGTCATCAATGCTTCTGCATAACTATTGAACCTAGCTCGGTAAGCCCTTGACCTATTCCCCTTGAGGTTGGCTCCAAGTGGAAGTATTTGTGCTTCGGGCTTCTCCTTGTTCTCACGGTCCATCGGTAAGGCTGCATTCGGTGCCATGTCCACATCAACTTGGTGCCTCAGTGTTCCACAACTTAAACCTCGATTCCAGCACAACCGGTTTTTTCTTGTCTTTAAAACATGAGTCATTGTCCGAGGAAGACGCAATAGGAAACCAACTCGATGTGCCTTGTACTTGGCTCCTATTTATGCTCCCTTTCTTCCCCTTGACTTGTTACGCAATTTAGATCGCTAGATTCAACATATCCTCAATCCCTCCATAGGATTGCCTCTCCATTTTGTGAGCTATCCAGTTTTTTTAGCCATTCATAAATTGAGCCATAAGAGTTTCTTCATCCTCCTCTAGTTGTAGCTGGTTCTTTAGATATTTAAATTCCTCAAAATATTCTTTTACGCTCTTGCTTTGTTGGTTGAGTTTCCGAAATTTCTTTTGGAGTTCTCGTGATATAATGGTGGCACATATCTTCTCTTCATGATGCGCTTCATCAAATCCCAAGAAACCACATGCCTGTGTGTTGGGCAACAGCGTATGCAACCTTTCATTGCTCGGTATAATCAAAACACTAAAAATGTGGTCCATCCGCCTTTCCCAATCCTAGTAGGATGTCAGGTTAACCTTCCTGCAATAGTAGGCGCCATGAGATTGAGGCTCCGAACATGGTGTCTAGGCGCTTGATCCTCCTCATCTTCATTCAGCCCTACTCGGTGTCTAGGACTCATTACTGTCCTTTGATGTGGAGGCTCGAACTCATCTTCCGAGATAGCACCTTGGTCTGGCCATGGCGAGGTGGAGCTTGGGGGGTTGGAGTTTCAACTCGGGAAAGCCTCTCTCTAAGCTACAGTAGTTGCTCTGGTAAGGTTGCAAACATGGCTCCAATGTCTGGTTGCTCTCGGCCATGGTTGCTTGTTCTTTAATTCGTTGTTGCCTAAGTACCTTGCTAAAGATGTAAAAGATTTAAGTGTCTCTAGGGGAAAAAGGTAACAAGCAATGGTCATAACTTGATAAGTAATGATGCTTATGCTTTCAAATGATAAGTGATTGTACAAGTGATAAGACAATATTCATTTCATGAAAAGCACAAACCAAAGTAATGTGAGGGAAGATGCCTTTTTTTAATTCAATGACAGCTCATAACCTTTTAATGGATAATGCCAAAATGCTTACAAAATTTTAAGAAGTAAGGAATAATTAACATTCAACAAATAGAACAATCACAAAAGTAAAAGTAATAATTCAAAAATTATTGACCGAGAATGAAAGTCCAAAAAGCAAAAAGCATAAAGCAATATTCCTTGAAGAAATCCATAAAAGGTAACAAGATATTTGGGACCACTTGGACTCTTCTCCAAACGCGCCTAAATGAGGACCACAAGATAAATGACTTGTTCAATGCTCTGCATAAGGATTTATAATCAACGTTTTTTACCAACGTTAGGTTTAAACACTTGAGACACCTAAACGTTGGGTAAAAATAGGATCTAGCATCTTAATGAGATACTTATGACTAAACAAACTTGATCAAACACCACACACATCAAAGAACTCGCCAAGAACAACAAGAACACAAAGATGACGAATGAGGATCCTAGGCGATGAATGGTAATGACAATAGGATGACCGGATATATGATAAAACAAATGAACTAACAACCTAAATATGGGTTTTCAAAATTTTATGATGTAAATGAGCAGAACTAATGAGATGAAACTAGAAACGAAGAAAAATGTAAACTAAAGGATAGAAACGTTACACCCTTGTTCGGAAACATAGGCTCTGATACCAAAAGATAATATACCTTTTGGGTCTTCAAGCTTGAGCTTCTTCTTCAAGAGATGAACCAGTGATGGAGCTAGGCTCAGAGAGATACTGGATCTAATCCTAGCCGGATTATGAGGTGATGCGGAAGAGGTAAACTAAGAAAACCTGGGGAGATTCTCGACCGAGGCACTAGTGGTGAATGTGAAGATGGATTTATGTGCGAACCACAAGAAGTGTGAAAGATTCTTAATACAGAAAGCTCCTACACCGATCTAGGATACGAGGTGTGGAGATTCGAACTTGAATCACTCAAGAATATGGAGAGAAAAATCTTGGTTTTAATTTCTAAAAGTTGGTTAAAAACTTTATAAAGAGTTTTTAGGCTTTTTATATAAAGCACCTTAGGCCTAAAATTAACATATTACACAAATGGCTCAATTGTCTAACATAAGCCTAATTTGGATCCTAAAGAAAAAGAGTAAATAGTTAGAGAAATAAACAAGAAAAAATGAAGACTTATTAGTGAAATGTCTTCATAAGGGATACGATCATACTGCTTGCTTACTCTAACTTGTCATGAATATTTCTAAGTAGAACAAACAATGAGAAAGGAGTGTGATGCACCAAGTATCAATGCCTTATTAAAAACCTTCTCGGCAAACCCAATGGGATAAATCCGAGGTAGAAAAAAAGAGTGCAACTACCTTGATGTCTTGTGGCATGTCTTCACTCTAGGGTGTTGGTGAAGTGATACGCCTTTGGTTCTTCAAATCCAAGCTTCAATCTTCAAGTCATGATAGATATTCCCCCATGCTCTTGCTTCCTTGGTTGAGTTTCCAAAATTTATTTTGGAGTTCCCGGTGATATAATGGTGGCATGTTTCTTCACTTTATTGCGCTTCATCACATTCCAAAAAACCACGAGGCCTTCTCGGAACCTTCTTCTATCTGGTTGGTCTCCATCCCACCAAATGAATGCTTGGTCCAAAAGTTGGGCTGCAACATAGGCAACTTTCGTTGGCTTAGTATAGTCATAACACTCAAAAATGTGGTCCATCCGCCTCTCCCAATCCAAGTAGGCTTCCGGGTGAACCTTCTCGGCACAATTAGGCATCGTGAGCTTGCGGCTCAGAGAATGGTGTCTAGGGGCTTGATCCTCCTCATCTTCTTCCAGCCCTACTCAGCGTCTAGGCCTCATTACTCTCCTTTGAGGTGGAGGCTCGAGCTCATCTTTGGAGATAGCGCCTTTGTCCGGGCCATGGCAAGGTGGAGCTTGGGGAGGTGGAGTTTCAACTCAGGTAATTCTCTCTCCAAGCTGTAGTAGTTGCTTTTGTAAGGTGGCAAACATGGCGCCAATGTCCGGTCTTGGCCATGGTTGCTTGTTCTTCAAGTCGTTGTCACCAAAATACCTTGCAAAATAAGTAAAAGATTTAAGTATCTCTAAGTGAAAAAAGTAAGAAGCAACGGTCAGAACATGATAAGTAATGATGCTTATGCTTTCAAATGATAAGTGATAAGGCAATGTTCATTTCATGAAAGCGAAAAGCAAAAGATGATGCAAAAAGGACGATGCTTTTTACAAATCAATGAAAACTCATATCTTTAAGAGATAATGCCAAAATGCTTGCATAATTTTAAGAGATAAGGAAAAATTAACATTCAGCAAAGTGAACAATCACAAAAGCAAAAGCAATATTTCAAAATGATTGGTGGACAATTAAATTCCAAAAAGTAAAAGAAAAAAAGATGGAATAGATTCCTTAAAGCATTCCAAAAACATTAACAAAAAAAATGGGGAACCACTTGGACTCTTCTCTAAACGCGCCTAAATGAGGACGACAAGATGGATGACATTTTCAATGCTTTTAATAAGGATTTCTTCTCCAGATTTTTACCAAGGTTCAGTTAAAACACTTAAGACAACTAAGGCTCGGGTAAAATATGATCTAGCCTCTTAAAACATGAGAAACAACTTATGGCTAAACAAACTCAATCAAACACCAAACAAAACAAAGAACTCGCCATGAACAACAAGAACACAAAGATGACAGATGAGGATCCTATGCGGTGAATGGTAATGACACTAGGATGACCAAATGGATGACAAGCGATGGGAAAATGATAAAACGAACAAACTAACAACCCAAATTGAAAATAAAGAATTTTTATGGGTTTTCAAAATTTTATGATGCAAATGAGCCGATCTAAAGAGATGAACAAAGATGAAACGAAGAAAAATGCGAAAGAATTTTTTTTTAATTCTTAAGGATATGAAAATGAAATGCAAACTAAAGGATAGAAACAATACAAACTTGTTAGAAAAATTATGCTTTGATACCAAAAGATGATGTGCCTTTTGGGTCTTCAAGCTTGAGCTTCTTCTTCAAAAGAAGATCCAGTGATTAGGATCACAGAGATATTTGATCGAATCCTAGCTTGATGATCAGGTGATGCAAAGGAGGTTTACTAGGACAACCTGGGGACATTCTCGACTTAGGAACTAGTGTGAACGTGAAGATGGATTGATGCGCGGACCACAAGAAATATGAAAGCTTCTTGGACGTATCCATTGAATCTTTCCCTGTAGATTCTTGCATGGTCTCTCATGATAGATCTAAGGGGCATGGTAGGGACTACAAGTTCTTCTTCCTTGGGTGACCTCTTTGGTAGATTCTTGGAATCCTCGGGCAATGCTGGTACCATGTGCCCATAATCCCCTCCTGATACGATCCAAGATACATATCCTCCCAAGGATTGCACTCAAAGAGACTGGGGGATAATACTCGACTTCTATGGGATTGGCGGAACAAGATGTCTTAGTATATTAAACCTAAGTCCAAATAACTCCTTCCAAAAACCTTCCAAGAAACTAGGCGGTGGAAATCTTGACGAAGAAAATAGAGCAAACACCAATGCTAGGTATACTAACCTAGAACAAATGCTTGCGACTTGTCTCCTCAATGGCTTCGATCAGTAGAATGGCCACACAATTTTTATGGGCTACACTTGATAAATCTTAATGTTTCCTAGGATATGACACACCTAGACAAACCAAACATTCCCTAAGGAACAAAAGAGTTTGCGTGTAAGCAAAAAAAAAGTGTTTGATTAAAAAGTTGGTTGATTATTTCTTCTTTTTGGCTGAGTTTATTAAGGACTCGATATAGGCCAAGGGTTACATGAATCTAATGTGTGAACATGAATAAAAAAGACAAAGACTTAATCTTTTGACAAATGAAATTAAAGATAAAAATAAGTGATGAGTCTCGGAGTAAAGGACGTATCTCGCTAATGTCTAGATACTTTGAAATTAGTCTTCTCGAGAATGCTTTGTCCTTGCCGTGAGCTTCTTGTGTTTTGATGGTCCTTAAAAAGCATCTTTTTGTGTTGGGCCTCCTTATGGGAATAGTTAAGAATATAGATAGATTTAAAGGTAAGAGAAACAAGTTCAACCTCATTAAAACCTTACTCATAAAACCCATTGGGGTAAAACAAGGTTAAGTAAAAAAGTACTAGACGAGTACTCGTAAAACCCATTGAATGGTGGTGCATGGCTTCCTTAAGCTTTGATCCTTTCTCATCTAGTATGAATTCTCTGGCTGTTTCCCTGATCCGTTTAGCTTTAGCTCTTATACTCGGCAAGTTTGGTTCCTCTAATGTCTTCTTTTTCTTAGACGTTTACATGATCGTATCATCCCCTCCCTCTTCAAATGGATTTGCCCTCAAAACTGGATCTTCATCTAAATCAAAAGGAGTCAACTAAACAACATTAAATGTTGAAAAAATATTAAACTCACTAGGAAGCTCTAGGCGGTAGGTAGGCGTTGTTGTTGATTTTCTCCAAAATCTTGAAAGAGCTATCTCCTTTTAGTGTGAGCTAGTTCTTCCGTAGGTGTGGGAACCTCTCGTCTCTAAAATGCAACCACATCTAATAACCTGGCTAAAAAGTGACTTGTTGTCGTCCTTTGTTAGCTAGTTTGGCATATTACTTTGTTCTTATTTTGATGTTTGCCCGAACCTTTTCGTGGAGTTTCCTCATTCCATCTTGGTTTTCAAACTGTGCCAGAGGCAATGGTAAGAGATGCAATTGGGTCAATGGCTTACAACTGTAGGCAACTTCAAAGAGGGATATATTGAGGGTCAAGTCTGTTGCTTGATTATAGACAAACTCCACATAAAGAAAACACTCCAACCAAGTCTTCATATTTTTGCCAATAGTGATCCTAAGCAATGTGGCAGGTGACCTATTTACCACCTCAGTCTGTCTGTCGGTTTGGGGATGGCATGTAGTGAAGAAAACAAGCTTGGTTTCCAATCTTCTCCATAGTGTCTTCCAAAAGTGACTCAAGAGTTTAGTATCTCAGTCCGAGACAATAGTCCTTAGAATACCATGAACCTTGAAAAATTCCTTGAATAAGAGGTTTGCGGTTTGAGTCGCATGATTTGGTTTAGCACATGGAAGAAATGTGCCATCTTGGAGAACCGGTCAACCACTATGAATCTTTGGTAACCCCAAGACGAAATCGATGGAAAGCTCTACCCATGGGGATGTAAGAATTAGTAGTGGGAGGTATAGACCATGTGGGTGACTCCGGGATTTGGCTTTTATACATGTTATGCACCAAGCACAGAACTTGTCAACCTCCTTTTGCATCTTTGGCCAACAGAAATGTTCCTTATGCATCGCCAAAGTCTTCTTAACACCAAAGTTTCCTATTAAACCACCTCCATATGCTTCTTTCACAAGCAACTCTCTAAAGATCCTTAGAGAATGCATAGTCTTTTGTCTTTAAAAATGATGCCATCATGCATTGGAACCTTCGGTACACCCCTTTGCCATGCTCTCGGTATCAATCTCCAAACTCTAGATTTTCCCATAAAATCCCTTGATACTCTCAAAGCCCAAAACCTTGGCTTCCATAGTTGAGATCAAAATATGTCGTCTAGACAATGCATCCACAATCAGATTCTCCTTCACTTTCTTGTATTTGATAACATAGGGGAGGTCTCGATGATTTCCATCCATTTGGCATATCGCTTCTTAAGATTGGTATGTCCCTTTAGGTGCTTCAATGTCTCATGATCGGTGTGAATGACACACTCCTTAGCCAATATGTAGTGTTGCCATGTCTCCATTGCTCTTGCTAGAGAGCAAAGCTCCTTGTCATATGTGGGGTAGTTAAATGTGGCACCACTAACCTTCTCACTAAAATATCTCACGGGTCTACCCCCTTGTGTCAAGACATCACTTATTTCTACTCCGGAGGCATTACATTCTATCTCAAAGGTCTTGGAGAAATCTAGGAGCACAAGTAAAGGTGCATGGGTGAACCGATGTTTCAACTCTTAGAAAGCTTGTTCTTGGGCTTCTCCCCAACTTAACCCCACACCTTTCTTGATGACTAAGGTGAGAGGGGCTGCAACTGTGCTGATGTCCTTGAAAAATCACCGGTAAAAGTTGGCCAACCAATGAATACTCCGAAATTGAGTAATATTCGAGGAGTTGGCCATTCTTCAATCGCCTTAATATTCTGATTGTCTACCTTTAATTCTTGAGAAATCACAACAAAACCTAGGAATACTAGTTCATTAGCACAGAAAATGCATTTCTTGAGGTTAGCATATAACTTTTCCTTTGGTACATGTTTTGGTCTTCAAATCCCAAACTTCTTATCATGCGATCTTCTTGATGACTTGGAAGAATCTGTTCAACTAGTCTACAAGGCGAGAATGGATGAATGGAGCTAAAGATTGGAGAGAAGCTCGATCTAATCTTCAACTAAACAAATGAAGTGAGGCGGAATAGGATGATAGAAACTCGGAGAGAAACTCGATATAGGCGCTAATTGTGGAGGCGAGGGATTGATTGAAATACGGACCACAAGGAATGTGAAAATTCCTTGATACAGCCAAATCCAACACTGAGCTAGGCTTCTAGGTGATTGTAGGGTTTTGTTCTTGAATATCTCAAGGATAAGAAAGGAGAAAACTTCTCGTTTTAGATTTCTAAAGCGGTACCAAAATAATTGCAAGGAGTTCAAGGCTTTTATAATGTATTTACATAATGGCCAAATTATCTAACATACTCCTAAATTGGACCTCAAAATAAAGCTTAAAACTTAGAGAAAAATAAAAAAGAAATGAAGACTTATTTAAGTGAAATGTCTTCATAAAGGATAAGATCACACTCCCTGCCTAACCTAACCTGTCAATTCCATTTCTTAGTAGATTAAGTGCAAGGAATGAATTGTGATGCACAAAGTATCATTGACTTGTTAAGAATCCCCTTGGTAAACCCATTGGGATAACCAGAGGTGGAAAAAAAGAGTACAACTACCTTGGTGATTTTGGATGTGTCTTCACTCTTGGGATGTAGTGAAGACACAGTGATCTTGCTTCCCAAAGCTGATCAAGGTCCATGAGCTTCCAAAGACTGATGAGAAGTCGCTTGAACCCCTTGGAAAATCAACTTTCATCCGGATGTCTTTGGCGGTCATCCGGCTATCATTGATTGTCATCAAGGCTCTTTCCACGAAATTATTGAATTTTTCTCATTAAGCTTTTGAATTGCTCCTCTTGATGGTTCTTGGAAGTATAGTAGGTGCTTTCAGCTCCTCTTCTTGCTCTTGGTCTCTGGGTGAAAGTGAATCTGGGTCCATGCTTCCATTATCCCCTCCCTCTTCTAGAGGTTTTGTCCTCAAAACATGATCATCACATGTTTTAAAAAGAGCCAAATCAGCTTCATTGAAGGTGGAAGAGATGTTAAACTCACCTGGAAGTTCTAGCAGGTAGGCATTGTCATTGATATTCTCCAAAATTTTGAAAGGATCATGGCACCGGATGAATCCTCAACTAAGAACCGTGAGAATAAGGAGAAGCCCGAAGCACCGATACTTCCACTTTGAGCCAACCTCAAGGGGCATAGAGTGAGAGTTTACCAAGCCAGGTTCAACAACTATGTGAGAGCATTGATGACAGACGATGACAGTCAATTGACAGCAGCCGATGATAGCCGGATCACAGCCAATTCTCTGAGAGCTTATGGCCTATTCTCTGAGAGCTTATGGCCTATTCTCACTCATATTTGGAAGCTCGGGAAGCTTGATCAGCTTTGGGAAGCATGATCAAAGCGTCTTCATTATCTCCCAAAAGTGAAGATGCATTCAAGTCACCAAGGAATTTGTACTCTTTTTCCCCACCTCAGATTTATCCCATTGGGTTTGCCAATGGGGGTTTTAATAAGACATTAAACTTGGTGCATCACATCCCATCCCTAATACTTAATCAGCTTAGAAACTTCCATCACAAGTCTAAGTTAGGTATGGTATGAGATGTGATCTTCTCTTCTAGAAGGCATTCGACTAAATAAAGAAAGCTTTCTTTATTTCTTTTAGTTATGTTGAGTAGTTATTATTTTCTTTTAACACCAATTTAGGAATATGTTAGGAAATTAGGGGTTTGTTTGTAATTACTTATTTCAGCTTGAGAACTTAAGTTTGCTTACGATAAAAAGACAAACTCCTTCTTTTGTAATCACTTAGACTTTATAATTTCTCTTCAATACCTTAAAGCCTAGTTCGGTATAGGAGACCCTTTGTTATGCATTCGATCCATTAATTTCGTTGTTGAAGATACGCATAAAACTTATCACCGATCTCCAACGCCTCCACCTCTATTCCATCAGCCATCTCACCTTCCTAGTTGAAGATCCGTTCAAAACTTATCACTGGTCTAAGCCTCATACATCTATATCCATTGTTGAAGACTAGCTTGGATTCCCCGACGCTTGTCACCAACTTGTCATCCGGATTATTGGACTTGAAGCTTGAAACTGGGGTGTATTGTTGAGAATATGGATGAGAAGGCATACATGGGAAGTAGTAATGCGAGTTCACATAATAACAAAGGGAAGGAGCTGGAGTGCAAAGCAAGTATTTGGGAACTTGGCGAATGCTCTAAGACTAAGGGAGAAGTGCCGTGTGCAACAAGTAAGGAGAAGAGTGGAGTTGATGATTTAATGGGTGGCAAAACTAGACATTAGGATGTAACAAGAAGGAAGGATTCTCGGTTGAATCCTAAGCAGGTCAGAGGGTTGAAAACCCAAGAAGAAGCAAATGAGGAGCCATTGGGTAAAGGCGAGCTCCATACTCCTCACCCAAAGAAGAAAGACGCTCAGGCCTTGATTCTAGCATGTTTAACCATTTTAGGAAGTCAAGGGTGTTAGTCTTTTATCCATTGTAAATTTATGTGTCTTGTTTTTAAATCCTTTCTCTTACATGTATGCATATGAAAACCGAGCTCTAAAGTGATAATAACAAGAAATAATTTTCCAGAAATCTCTTTCAACCTTCTTCAATCTCATCAGCTCTTGATAATCTCTGATTCTTGTTTATTCTCCTTAAAATCAACATGGTATCAGAGCATGTTTAGAGATCCTTGAAAATCTTCTAAACTGTTTCTTTCTCATATAAGAATCCTTTTTTCTCTTCATATTCTCAAGCTGCTTGTTGGAAAAAGCCTATGGAGATGCAGAAACAAGTGGTACTGCCAGTTGTCTTCAAAGGGAGCAACTACTTGCTGTGGTCAAGGACTACAAGAACTGCTCTAAGAAGCAAAGGTCTATGGAGTTATGTGGAAACTCCAGAGGAGGCTGCTGGGGAAGAGGTAGCTGGAGAAGGAGCAGTGGGTGATGGCATTGTGAAGGGGCAGAAGTGGGAGCAAGAAGACCAACAAGTTCTTGCGGTGCTCCAGAGCTCTCTAGAGCCATCAATACTCGCTGCTTACTACTACTGTGAGACAGCCAAGGAGCTGTGGGACACACTCAAAGGAATGTATGGACACATCTCAAACATTTCTAGGATTTTTGAGGTGAAGAAAGCGTTGAATGACCTTCAGCAGGATGGAAAGGCATTCAAGGATCTATTTGGGGTATTTAGAGGATTATGGGCTGAGCTTGAGATGTTCAGGCCAGCAACAAATGACCCCAAGGAATTGAATGAGAGGAGGGAACAGGACCAGGTGTTGGGCTACTACTCACATTAAATGAGTCCTACAAGAGCCTCATTCAACACATCCTTCGCTTTGACAAGCTTCCAATGCTGAATGAAGTCTGTCAATAGATCCAAAAGGAGGAAAGGTCTAGGGGCTTGTTCAAAGCATCAAGCGAAATGGCACATGCTGCACATATGAGCCAACTCTATGGAGAAAGAAGGAGTCTGGAATGTGAGCATTGCAAGATGAAAGGACATACTAAGGAAAAATGCTGGACCTTGCACCCACATTTAAAGCCAGCTAGACTAAGGGGAAATGGCCAAGGAAGTAGTCTAGGACCAAGGAACTTTGCTGGAGTAGCAAACGTGGAAAATGACAACTTGGTGAGGAAAAGCGATTTGGAAGCTCTCATCAAGAGTATTGCTAAGCTAGCTGAGTCTGGTAAGGTTTTCTTTACCTCTAAAGCTAGGGAGAAGGTGATAATAGATTCTGGAGCAAGTCATAATATGATTTGCAATGCCAAGCTGTTAACAAATATTAAGTCTTGTGAAGGAAATGTTAAAGTTGCAAATGGAAAAGAGGTTCAAATAGAAGGAATTGGAGACCTAAAAGTGTTTAGGAAAAATACTAAGGCCTTGTACATTCCAGAATTCACATCTAATTTACTCTCGGTTTATAAAGCAACTAAGGATCTAGATTGCAAAGTTATTTTGGATCTAATGATGTTGAGTTTCAGGATAATGAGACTAAGGAAGTAATCGGAGTAGGGAATATGGAAGGTGGTTTGTATTTGCTGAATAAAGAAGATGGAGTGATGGAGTCGTTTGCGGTTAGTCTGGTTGGTTCAAGCCCTTTATGGCACTCACGCCTTGGTCATCCAAGTCACAAGGTGCTCAGCATGGTCCTGCCCAACCTCACCTTACCTAATAAGGAGTGTGAAGCGTGTGTCTTAGGGAAACATTGTAGGAAAGTGTTTCTGGAATCTACTACTGTGTATGAGAAGTGTTTTGAGTTGATACATTCTGATGTGTGGTCAGCCCCCTGTACTTCAAAAGATCAATATAAGTATTTTGTGTCTTTCATTGATCAAAGGTCAAAGTACACTTGGGTAACTCTAATGAGCTCTAAGGATCAAGTATTTGAATCATTTCAAAAATTCTACAATTATGCACTGAATCAGTTTGGTACGAAGATCAAGATCATTAGGAGTGATAATGGTGGAAAGTATATGAGTAATAGATTCAAGAAGTTGCTGGATGACAATGGGATAATTCACCAAACTTCTTGTGCATACACACCTCAGCAGAATGGAGTTTCCGAGAGAAAGAATAGACATTTGCTGGAGGTGGCTAGAAGTATGATGTTTGATAGAGGTGTGCCTAAGAGATTTTGGGGAGATGCTGTGATGGCGGCATGCTATGTGATTAATCATTTACCCACAGAAAGTCTGAGCCACAAGTCTCCATTTGAAATTTTGAATGGAGTAAAGCCAAGCATTGATCACCTAAGAGTTTTCGGGTGTAAATGCTATGTCTTTACCCCTGATGCACTAAGGAGTAAACTTGAGCCAAAAAGCATCAAATGTATTTTCATGGGATACTCAAGCACTCAGAAGGGATACAAGTGTTTCCATCCAGAAACTAATAGGATATATGTGTCAAAAGAGGTGCGTTTTGATGAGAATTGTGGGTATTTTGAAGAAAAAAATGGGAGGATTTAGATGACATTGTGAGCTCGGGCATAGACAGAGAGCGAGTGCTAAGAAGCATCTTGGCAGATGTCAATGGTTCGAATGGAGGTAATGATGAGCAAGGGATATCTCAGAATGAGCAAGGGGGTGAAGAGGAAGAAGAAGACAACGAGCAACTCTCATCGGATACAAGCTCACTACCAAGGGATTCCGAACTGGTTGAAGAATCAGAACTTGCAAGTGGTGAGGGGGAGTCTGAACATGAAGAAGTTGAGGTAACTCAAGAACCCCCTCTAAGAAGAAGCCAACGGATAAGGCATGGCCCGGAAAATTGGAAAAACACTAGGGTGTATTACAATGGATTAGCTACTGTTCAACAACAGCATATAGGATCTGAGGTGAAGTTTACCGTAGATGAGGGATGTTCTGGGCGTACGGCAGACTTTGATTCTAAACCTATAGGCGACAGCATCCCTCCCTTACCAAGTAGATCATTTACTTCAAAGAGAAGAGAATTAACCGTAAGTGACATAAAATATCCTATTAAAGCATATAGTTCAGTGTCCTATTTAGGTGCTGAGCAGCAAGCTTACCTCACCAAGATTGATGAACATCAAGTCCCAGCATCATATGAGGAAGCATGTAGAGACGATTGTAGCGGTCTTAATTTATGTAGATGACATTATAATCACTGGAGATAATGTAGAGGGCATTCTAAGGACCAAAGAGCTCTTGAAAAAATCATTCGACATAGGATGTAGGGGATCTAAAATATTTTCTTGGAATTGAAATGATGAGGTTAGAGGAAGGTTTTCTTATCTCTCAAAGAAAATATATTCTAGACCTTCTAACCGAGACTAGAAAACTCGGAGCAAGACTTGCCAAGACTCCTATTGAAGAAGGCTACCAAGATGTACCTCACCCTGACTTGAGTTGTTACAGTGAATCATGTTAGTCAATATATGCAAGCTCTTAGAGTGTATCATTGGAATATGGTAGACTACCGAGGATTCAACAAAAGGATTAGATCTTTGTGGTACTAGATCGATTCTTCAAGATGGCCAACTTCATCCCATGCGTAAAGACCAAAGATGCCACCCAAACTACCAACTTATACTTCAAGGAAGTTGTCAAGTTGCATGGGATCCCGAGGACTATTGTCTCGGATCGAGACACAAAGTTCTTAAGTCACTTTTGGAGAATACATTAAAGAAGATTAGGGACTAAGCTAGTCTTTTCTACAACGTTTCACCCCCAAACCAATGGCAAAACTGAAGCCATCATTAGGACACTCGCCACCTTGTTTAGGGCCACCATCGGCAAGAATATGAAGAATTTGGTGGAGTGCTTAACCTTTGTAGAACTCGCATACAACAAAGCTTCTCATTCCGCTACAAAGCTCTCTCTATTTAAAGTTGCTTATGGGTTTAAGCCCCTAACTCCATTGGATCTTTTGCCACTACCCCCTTATCACATGATAATCAAGAAGGAATCTCTAAAGCCGAACACGTGAAGAAGTTACATGAGAAGGTTTGGGTTAACATCAAGGATAAGACCTTGGTACCTTGCAAAGTAAACCAAAGAACACCCTTATCTTCAAGATGGTTTAAGTACTCTCTTCAATTGCTTATCTTACTTGTAAATGTCCATGACAAGTTAAGGTAAGCAAAGAGTATGATTCTATCTTCAAGAACATCCTTACCTTAATAAACTCTTCTTTTGTTTCTTTTAATGCATTTTCAGTTTTTTATTATCAAGGGGTCCAAATTAGGTGTTTGTTAGAAATTTGGACTAAAGTGTAATAAGTGAGAGACACTAGAGTTCTTCATATAAAAGTCTCTAAACACTTGTATTTTGGTTAGACCGCTTTTTCATCCAATTTGAGAACTTTCTTTCTCTTTTGTTCTTGAGAGAATCAAGATCATCCATCACACCTTGTAGCTCGGCTCGGTGTGTGATTCGTTGTATTAAGAGGTTTCTACACCTCTTGTGGTTCACATTTCAATCCATCTTCTATCTCCATCATTAGCTCCTAGATCGAGAATCTCCCTGGGTCCTTAACATCATTCATTCCATTCCTTTCCATCTTTAAGCCAAGAAGCAAGATCGAGAATCTCTCTTCACCTTGGCTCCACCGTGCAGTTCAACTCACGAGTAGTATTTAATCCTTAAGCCCTGGAGCCATAGTATCAGAGCTTAATTTTCCTACTAAAGGTGTTACGGTTTATCCTTGATTGCATTTTTCACCTTTTTTTGTTTTGCATCTTCGTTCCGCATCTCACATAGTAGGATAGTTATATGCATCATAAATTTTTTGAAAAGCTCATAAAAATGTCATCTCATTCATTTGGATAGATAGCCGGTTTGGTACTAAGTCATTTTTGCATTCATTATTTTTTGGGTTTTTAGTACCATTGCATATCATCTTCATCTTTTGTTCTTGTTGTTCTTAGTAGTTTTAGTTTTGTGTATTGTTTGATCCGAAAATGTTATGTTGTTGGCATCTTTATTTCTTTGTCCTAGGATTAATGAATCAAGACTCCTTTTAAGTGTTATCCTTAGCGCATCATTTCAAATTAGGTTGTTGTCCAACGTGCTTTTTGCTTTTTGTTTCTCTCGTTGTATTTCTCTTTCCAATTAGGTTGCTTTTGATTTTTGATTTGGTTAACCTCTTAGCTGGCTCGACTAACACGAGTAAACCTTGGTAGAAAATGACTTTATCTCAGTTCTTCTCATCTAGTCAATTAACCTAAGTTACTTTTCCCTTAATCCGAGTTAAACCATAGTTTAGGACCGTTAGCTCTCATTACCTTTTGCGTGAGCTGTCTTGTTACTTGGTCTTTATTTACTTTGAGTTTTACTTATTTTTTTACCCCAAGTTACTTGACTTTGTTGAATAATGAGAGAATACATTAGCTTAAGACCCAAAGAAGAGAAGATGCCTTATTCAACATATGCAAACCCATTAAGAAGTCTTCTAGAAGGGTGAAGATTTTGGGTGCACAAGTGGGTGTCTCGGAAAGTGTGAAAAGGAAGGAGATGTGTTTGAATTTCAAATAAGAGATTGGAGGGACATTTGAATGTTGTGAAACCCTTCTTCACCTCCTAATTTCGTGGCTTTCCTCTATATATACATGTTGACACCCATTGTAACACTTAATCAATTATAATGGAAACTTCTCTTTATCTCTCATTCTATTGTTTCTCTTTCAAGCACTCTCAAACTCTCTAATCTTCTATTCCGCAAATTCAACATGGTATCAGAGCAAGGTTCTTAACTAAATCAAGCTTTTGTTATCCCATTTTCAAATCTCTTCTTTTAAAATTCTGGGAATACTCTTTGTCAATCCTTTTTCAGTCTGAGACTTAGTCCTTAAAGTCATTGACTCTTGAGTTGTGAAAAGGCTGAAAATGTGTATTTCTTGAAGCTTCTCTAAAATTTTCTTTTTTCACTCTAAAATTCAGGGAATACTCTTTGTCAATCATTTTTCACTCGAGACTTACTCCTCAAAGTCATTGACTCTTGAGTTGTGAAAAGGCTGAAAAAGTGTATTTCTTGAAACTTCTCTAATATTTTCTTGAGAAAATCTCTTAATCCTCTGGTTAATAAAATTATCCGGTGAATAAATATTGAAACACCATGGAAAATTCTAAACCAATTGTTATTCCAGTCATCTTGAAGGGTGTCAACTATTTGTTGTGGTCAAGAATGATAAGAACATCTCTATGTGGTCGTGGGCTTTGGAGCCATGTCTTGAAAGGACAAGATCCAAAAGATGGAGAAGTAGCCATTGGTAATTATGAAGATAAGTGGTTCCAAGAGGACCAAATGGTGCTCGGAATCATCCAGAACTCTCTTGAAGCATCCATCCTTGAAGCCTACTCCTAATGTGAAAGTGCAAAGGAATTGTGGGATACTCTTCAAACCGTGTATTGGAATACTTCAAACTTGAGCATAATCTATGAGGTCAAGAAGGCTATCAATGATCTAAGCCAAGAATATTTGGAGTTTACAAAGCACTTTGGCAAATTCAGATCATTGTGGGCTGAACTAGAAATGTTAAGGCCAAGCACGATTGATCCTTTGGTGTTAAATGAGAGGCACGAACAAGACAAGGTATTTGGTCTGCTATTGACCTTAAATCCAACTTACAAGGATCTCATTAAGCACCTCCTTAGGGCAGACGATCTCCCCAGCCTAGATGAAGTATGCTCCAAGATACAAAAGGAGCAAGGATCTCATGGTCTATTTGGGGGAAAGGGCGAGCTGGTTATGGCTAACAAAGTAGAGTTGGGTGACACCAACAAAGGATTTTACAAACCGTTGGGATCAAACCAGAACAAGAAAGTGGGATCAAATGCAATCTGTGAGCATTGCAAGAAAAAAGGGCACACAAAGGATAAATGCTGGAAGCTCCATCCTCATCTAAAACCAAGCTGGTGGAAGGAACCAACAGCTAATGTCTCCCAAGAAGTGGCTGGGAATCAGGCTGGGACATCCAAGAGGGCTGAAGAAGGAGAAATGAGATCTTTGGTGCCATATCAACAAGAATTTGAATTTGTGAGGAAATCAGATTTGGAAGCTCTCATCAAAGCCTTGAAAGAGGCTGGTAGGTCTGGTATGGTTTCTAGAAACTCTCTTCATGCTCAAAACATTTCAAAGCCTTTGATTGTAGCTTCTGGTGCATCACATATATGATATGTGATGCACATCTAATGAATAACATAAAACCGGCTGTAGGTAATGTCATTATAGCAAATGGAGATAGTATTCCAATTGATGGAGTAGGTGTTGAATAATGAGAGAATACATTAGGTTAAGACCAAAAGAAAAGAAGAGGCCTTATTCAACATATGCAAGCCCATTAAGAAGTCTTCTAGAAGGTGAAGACTTTGGGTGCACAAGTGGGTGTCTCGGGAAGTGTGAAAAGGAAGGAGATGTGTTTAAATTTCAAATAAGAGATTGGAGGGAAATTTTAATGTTGTGAAACCCTTCTTCACCTCCTAATTTCGTGGCTCTCCTCTATATATGCATGTTGTACACCCTTTGTAACACTTAATCAATTCTAATGGAAACTTCTCTTTATCTCTCATTCTATTGTTTCTCTTTCAAGCACTCTCAAATTCTCTAATCTTCTATTCCGCAAATTTAACATGGTATCAGAGCAAGGTTCTTAACTAAATCAAGCTTTTGTTTTCCCATTTTCAAATATCTTCCTTTAAAATTCTGGGAATACTCTTTGTCAATCCTTTTTCACTCTGAGACTTAGTCCTTAAAGTCATTGACTCTTGAGTTGTGAAAAGGCTGAAAAAGTGTATTTCTTGAAGCTTCTCTAAAATTTTCTTTTTTCACTCTAAAATTCTGGGAATACTCTTTGTCAATCCTTTTTCACTCTAAGACTTACTCCTCAAAGTCATTGACTCTTGAGTTGTGAAAAGGCTGAAAAAGTGTATTTCTTGAAGCTTCTCTAATATTTTCTTGAGAAAATCTCTTAATCCTCTGGTTCATAGCATTATCCGGTGAATAAATATTGAAACACCATAGAAAATTCTATACCAATTGTTATTCCAGTCATCTTGAAGGGTGTCAACTATTTGCTGTGGTCAAGAATGATAAGAACATCTCTATGTGGTTGTGGGCTTTGGAGCCATATCTTGAAAGGACAAGATCCAAAAGATGGAGAAGAAGCCATCAGTAATTATGAAGATAAGTGGTTCCAAGAGGACCAAATGGTGCTCGGAATCATCCAGAACTCTCTTGAAGCATCCATCCTTGAAGCCTACTCCTACTGTGAAAATGCAAAGGAATTGTGGGATACTCTTCAAACCGTGTATTGGAATACTTCAAACTTGAGCATAATCTATGAAGTCAAGAAGGCTATCAATGATCTAAGCCAAAAAGATTTGGAGTTTACAAAGCACTTTGGCAAATTCAGATCATTGTGGGCTGAACTAGAAATGTTAAGGCCAAGCACGATTGATCCTTTGGTGTTAAATGAGAGGCACGAACAAGACAAGGTCTTTGATCTGCTATTGACCTTAAATCCAACTTACAAGGATCTCATTAAGCACCTCCTTAGGGCAGACGATCTCCCCAGCCTAGATGAAGTATGCTCCAAGATACAAAAGGAGCAAGGATCTCATGGTCTATTTGGGGGAAAGGGCGAGCTGGTTATGGCTAACAAAGTAGAGCTGGGTGACACCAACAAAGGATTTTACAAACCGTTGGGATCAAACCAGAACAAGAAAGTGGGATCAAATGCAATCTGTGAGCATTGCAAGAAAGAAAGGCACACAAAGGATAAATGCTGGAAGCTCCATCCTCATCTAAAACCAAGCTGGTGGAAGGAACCAAGAGCTAATGTCTCCCAAGAAGTGGCTGGGAATCAGGCTGGGACATCCAAGAGGGCTGAAGAAGGAGAAATGAGATCTTTGGTGCCATATCAACAAGAATTTGAATTTGTGAGGAAATCAGATTTGGAAGCTCTCATCAAAGCCTTGAAAGAGGCTGGTAGGTCTGGTATGGTTTCTAGAAACTCTCTTCATGCTCAAAACATTTCAAAGCCTTTGATTGTAGCTTCTGGTGCATCACATATATGATATGTGATGCACATCTAATGAATAACATAAAACCGGCTGTAGGTAATGTCATTATAGCAAATGGAGATAGTATTCCAATTGATGGAGTAGGTGTTGAATAATGAGAGAATACATTAGGTTAAGACCAAAAGAAAAGAAGAGGCCTTATTCAACATATGCAAGCCCATTAAGAAGTCTTCTAGAAGGTGAAGACTTTGGGTGCACAAGTGGGTGTCTCGGGAAGTGTGAAAAGGAAGAAGATGTGTTTAAATTTCAAATAAGAGATTGGAGGGAAATTTTAATGTTGTGAAACCCTTCTTCACCTCCTAATTTCGTGGCTCTCCTCTATATATGCATGTTGTACACCCTTTGTAACACTTAATCAATTCTAATGGAAACTTCTCTTTATCTCTCATTCTATTGTTTCTCTTTCAAGCACTCTCAAACTCTCTAATCTTCTATTCCGCAAATTCAACATGGTATCAGAGCAAGGTTCTTAACTAAATCAAGCTTTTGTTTTCCCATTTTCAAATATCTTCCTTTAAAATTCTGGGAATACTCTTTGTCAATCCTTTTTCACTCTGAGACTTAGTCCTCAAAGTCATTGACTCTTGAGTTGTGAAAAGGTTGAAAAAGTGTATTTCTTGAAGCTTCTCTAAAATTTTCTTTTTTCACTCTAAAATTCTGGGAATACTCTTTGTCATTCCTTTTTCACTCTGAGACTTACTCCTCAAAGTCATTGACTCTTGAGTTGTGAAAAGGCTGAAAAAGTGTATTTCTTGAAGCTTCTCTAATATTTTCTTGAGAAAATCTCTTAATCCTCTGGTTCATAGCATTATCCGGTGAATAAATATTGAAACACCATAGGAAATTCTATACCAATTGTTATTCCAGTCATCTTGAAGGGTGTCAACTATTTGCTGTGGTCAAGAATGATAAGAACATCTCTATGTGGTTGTGGGCTTTGGAGCCATATCTTGAAAGGACAAGATCCAAAAGATGGAGAAGAAGCCATCAGTAATTATGAAGATAAGTGGTTCCAAGAGGACCAAATGGTGCTCGGAATCATCCAGAACTCTCTTGAAGCATCCATCCTTGAAGCCTACTCCTACTGTGAAAATGCAAAGGAATTGTGGGATACTCTTCAAACCGTGTATTGGAATACTTCAAACTTGAGCATAATCTATGAAGTCAAGAAGGCTATCAATGATCTAAGCCAAAAAGATTTGGAGTTTACAAAGCACTTTGGCAAATTCAGATCATTGTGGGCTGAACTAGAAATGTTAAGGCCAAGCACGATTGATCCTTTGGTGTTAAATGAGAGGCACGAACAAGACAAGGTCTTTGATCTGCTATTGACCTTAAATCCAACTTACAAGGATCTCATTAAGCACCTCCTTAGGGCAGACGATCTCCCCAGCCTAGATGAAGTATGCTCCAAGATACAAAAGGAGCAAGGATCTCATGGTCTATTTGGGGGAAAGGGCGAGCTGGTTATGGCTAACAAAGTAGAGCTGGGTGACACCAACAAAGGATTTTACAAACCGTTGGGATCAAAGCAGAACAAGAAAGTGGGATCAAATGCAATCTGTGAGCATTGCAAGAAAGAAGGGCACACAAAGGATAAATGCTGGAAGCTCCATCCTCATCTAAAACCAAGCTGGTGGAAGGAACCAAGAGCTAATGTCTCCCAAGAAGTGGCTGGGAATCAGGCTGGGACATCCAAGAGGGCTGAAGAAGGAGAAATGAGATCTTTGGTGCCATATCAACAAGAATTTGAATTTGTGAGGAAATCAGATTTGGAAGCTCTCATCAAAGCCTTGAAAGAGGCTGGTAGGTCTGGTATGGTTTCTAGAAACTCTCTTCATGCTCAAAACATTTCAAAGCCTTTGATTGTAGCTTCTGGTGCATCACATATATGATATGTGATGCACATCTAATGAATAACATAAAACCGGCTGTAGGTAATGTCATTATAGCAAATGGAGATAGTATTCCAATTGATGGAGTAGGTGTTGAATAATGAGAGAATACATTAGGTTAAGACCAAAAGAAAAGAAGAGGCCTTATTCAACATATGCAAGCCCATTAAGAAGTCTTCTAGAAGGTGAAGACTTTGGGTGCACAAGTGGGTGTCTCGGGAAGTGTGAAAAGGAAGGAGATGTGTTTAAATTTCAAATAAGAGATTGGAGGGAAATTTTAATGTTGTGAAACCCTTCTTCACCTCCTAATTTCGTGGCTCTCCTCTATATATGCATGTTGTACACCCTTTGTAACACTTAATCAATTCTAATGGAAACTTCTCTTTATCTCTCATTCTATTGTTTCTCTTTCAAGCACTCTCAAATTCTCTAATCTTCTATTCCGCAAATTTAACATGGTATCAGAGCAAGGTTCTTAACTAAATAAAGCTTTTGTTTTCCCATTTTCAAATATCTTCTTTTAAAATTCTGGGAATACTCTTTGTCAATCCTTTTTCACTCTGAGACTTAGTCCTTAAAGTCATTGACTCTTGAGTTGTGAAAAGGCTGAAAAAGTGTATTTCTTGAAGCTTCTCTAAAATTTTCTTTTTTCACTCTAAAATTCTGGGAATACTCTTTGTCAATCCTTTTTCACTCTGAGACTTACTCCTCAAAGTCATTGACTCTTGAGTTGTGAAAAGGCTGAAAAAGTGTATTTCTTGAAGCTTCTCTAATATTTTCTTGAGAAAATCTCTTAATCCTCTGGTTCATAGCATTATCCGGTGAATAAATATTGAAACACCATAGAAAATTCTATACCAATTGTTATTCCAGTCATCTTGAAGGGTGTCAACTATTTGCTGTGGTCAAGAATGATAAGAACATCTCTATGTGGTTGTGGGCTTTGGAGCCATATCTTGAAAGGACAAGATCCAAAAGATGGAGAAGAAGCCATCAGTAATTATGAAGATAAGTGGTTCCAAGAGGACCAAATGGTGCTCGGAATCATCCAGAACTCTCTTGAAGCATCCATCCTTGAAGCCTACTTCTACTGTGAAAATGCAAAGGAATTGTGGGATACTCTTCAAACCGTGTATTGGAATACTTCAAACTTGAGCATAATCTATGAAGTCAAGAAGGCTATCAATGATCTAAGCCAAAAAGATTTGGAGTTTACAAAGCACTTTGGCAAATTCAGATCATTGTGGGCTGAACTAGAAATGTTAAGGCCAAGCACGATTGATCCTTTGGTGTTAAATGAGAGGCACGAACAAGACAAGGTCTTTGATCTACTATTGACCTTAAATCCAACTTACAAGGATCTCATTAAGCACCTCCTTAGGGCAGACGATCTCCCCAGCCTAGATGAAGTATGCTCCAAGATACAAAAGGAGCAAGGATCTCATGGTCTATTTGGGGGAAAGGGCGAGCTGGTTATGGCTAACAAAGTAGAGCTGGGTGACACCAACAATAGGATTTTACAAACCGTTGGGATCAAACCAGAACAAGAAAGTGGGATCAAATGCAATCTGTGAGCATTGCAAGAAAGAAAGGCACACAAAGGATAAATGCTGGAAGCTCCATCCTCATCTAAAACCAAGCTGGTGGAAGGAACCAAGAGCTAATGTCTCCCAAGAAGTGGCTGGGAATCAGGCTGGGACATCCAAGAGGGCTGAAGAAGGAGAAATGAGATCTTTGGTGCCATATCAACAAGAATTTGAATTTGTGAGGAAATCAGATTTGGAAGCTCTCATCAAAGCCTTGAAAGAGGCTGGTAGGTCTGGTATGGTTTCTAGAAACTCTCTTCATGCTCAAAACATTTCAAAGCCTTTGATTGTAGCTTCTGGTGCATCACATATATGATATGTGATGCACATCTAATGAATAACATAAAAACCGGCTGTAGGTAATGTCATTATAGCAAATGGAGATAGTATTCCAATTGATGGAGTAGGTGTTGAATAATGAGAGAATACATTAGGTTAAGACCAAAAGAAAAGAAGAGGCCTTATTCAACATATGCAAGCCCATTAAGAAGTCTTCTAGAAGGTGAAGACTTTGGGTGCACAAGTGGGTGTCTCGGGAAGTGTGAAAAGGAAGGAGATGTGTTTAAATTTCAAATAAGAGATTGGAGGGAAATTTTAATGTTGTGAAACCCTTCTTCACCTCCTAATTTCGTGGCTCCCCTCTATATATGCATGTTGTACACCCTTTGTAACACTTAATCAATTCTAATGGAAACTTCTCTTTATCTCTCATTCTATTGTTTCTCTTTCAAGCACTCTCAAATTCTCTAATCTTCTATTCCGCAAATTTAACATGGTATCAGAGCAAGGTTCTTAACTAAATAAAGCTTTTGTTTTCCCATTTTCAAATATCTTCTTTTAAAATTCTGGGAATACTCTTTGTCAATCCTTTTTCACTCTGAGACTTAGTCCTTAAAGTCATTGACTCTTGAGTTGTGAAAAGGCTGAAAAAGTGTATTTCTTGAAGCTTCTCTAAAATTTTCTTTTTTCACTCTAAAATTCTGGGAATACTCTTTGTCAATCCTTTTTCACTCTGAGACTTACTCCTCAAAGTCATTGACTCTTGAGTTGTGAAAAGGCTGAAAAAGTGTATTTCTTGAAGCTTCTCTAATATTTTCTTGAGAAAATCTCTTAATCCTCTGGTTCATAGCATTATCCGGTGAATAAATATTGAAACACCATAGAAAATTCTATACCAATTGTTATTCCAGTCATCTTGAAGGGTGTCAACTATTTGCTGTGGTCAAGAATGATAAGAACATCTCTATGTGGTTGTGGGCTTTGGAGCCATATCTTGAAAGGACAAGATCCAAAAGATGGAGAAGAAGCCATCAGTAATTATGAAGATAAGTGGTTCCAAGAGGACCAAATGGTGCTCGGAATCATCCAGAACTCTCTTGAAGCATCCATCCTTGAAGCCTACTCCTACTGTGAAAATGCAAAGGAATTGTGGGATACTCTTCAAACCGTGTATTGAAATACTTCAAACTTGAGCATAATCTATGAAGTCAAGAAGGATATCAATGATCTAAGCCAAAAAGATTTGGAGTTTACAAAGCACTTTGGCAAATTCAGATCATTGTGGGCTGAACTAGAAATGTTAAGGCCAAGCACGATTGATCCTTTGGTGTTAAATGAGAGGCACGAACAAGACAAGGTCTTTGATCTGCTATTGACCTTAAATCCAACTTACAAGGATCTCATTAAGCACCTCCTTAGGGCAGACGATCTCCCCAGCCTAGATGAAGTATGCTCCAAGATACAAAAGGAGCAAGGATCTCATGGTCTATTTGGGGGAAAGGGCGAGCTGGTTATGGCTAACAAAGTAGAGCTGGGTGACACCAACAATAGGATTTTACAAACCGTTGGGATCAAACCAGAATAAGAAAGTGGGATCAAATGCAATCTGTGAGCATTGCAAGAAAGAAAGGCACACAAAGGATAAATGCTGGAAGCTCCATCCTCATCTAAAACCAAGCTGGTGGAAGGAACCAAGAGCTAATGTCTCCCAAGAAGTGGCTGGGAATCAGGCTGGGACATCCAAGAGGGCTGAAGAAGGAGAAATGAGATCTTTGGTGCCATATCAACAAGAATTTGAATTTGTGAGGAAATAAGATTTGGAAGCTCTCATCAAAGCCTTGAAAGAGGCTGGTAGGTCTGGTATGGTTTCTGGAAACTCTTTTCATGCTCAAAACATTTCAAAGCCTTTGATTGTAGATTCTGGTGCATCACATATATGATATGTGATGCACATCTAATGAATAACATAAAACCGGCTGTAGGTAATGTCATTATAGCAAATGGAGATAGTATTCCAATTGATGGAGTAGGTGTTGAATAATGAGAGAATACATTAGGTTAAGACCAAAAGAAAAAAAGAGGCCTTATTCAACATATGCAAGCCCATTACGAAGTCTTCTAGAAGGTGAAGACTTTGGGTGCACAAGTGGGTGTCTCGGGAAGTGTGAAAAGGAAGGAGATGTGTTTAAATTTCAAATAAGAGATTGGAGGGAAATTTTAATGTTGTTAAACCCTTCCTCACCTCCTAATTTCGTGGCTCTCCTCTATATATACATGTTGACACCCTTTGTAACACTTAATCAATTATAATGGAAACTTCTCTTTATCTCTCATTCTATTGTTTCTCTTTCAAGCACTCTCAAACTCTCTAATCTTCTATTCCGCAAATTCAACATGGTATCGGAGCAAGGTTCTTAACTAAATCAAGCTTTTGTTATCCCATTTTCAAATCTCTTCCTTTAAAATTCTGGGAATACTCTTTGTCAATCCTTTTTCAGTCTGAGACTTAGTCCTCAAAGTCATTGACTCTTGAGTTGTGAAAAAGCTGAAAATGTGTATTTCTTGAAGCTTCTCTAAAATTTTCTTTTTTCACTCTAAAATTCTGGGAATACTCTTTGTCAATCCTTTTTCACTCGAGACTTACTCCTCAAAGTCATTGACTCTTGAGTTGTGAAAAGGCTGAAAAAGTGTATTTCTTGAAACTTCTCTAATATTTTCTTGAGAAAATCTCTTAATCCTCTGGTTAATAGAATTATGCGGTGAATAAATATTGAAACACCATGGAAAATTCTAAACCAATTGTTATTCCAGTCATCTTGAAGGGTGTCAACTATTTGCTGTGGTCAAGAATGATAAGAACATCTCTATGTGGTCGTGGGCTTTGGAGCCATGTCTTGAAAGGACAAGATCCAAAAGATGGAGAAGAAGCCGTCGGTAATTATGAAGATAAGTGGTTCCAAGAGGACCAAATGGTGCTCGGAATCATCCAGAACTCTCTTGAAGCATCCATCCTTGAAGCCTACTCCTAATGTGAAAATGCAAAGGAATTGTGGGATACTCTTCAAACCGTGTATTAGAATACTTCAAACTTGAGCATAATCTATGAAGTCAAGAAGGCTATCAATGATCTAAGCCTAGAAGATTTGGAGTTTACAAAGCACTTTGGCAAATTCAGATCATTGTGGGCTGAACTAGAAATGTTAAGGCCAAGCACGATTGATCCTTTGGTGTTAAATGAGAGGCACGAACAAGACAAGGTCTTTGGTCTGCTATTGACCTTAAATCCAACTTACAAGGATCTCATTAAGCACCTCCTTAGGGCAGACGATCTCCCCAGCCTAGATGAAGTATGCTCCAAGATACAAAAGGAGCAAGGATCTCATGGTCTATTTGGGGGAAAGGGCGAGCTGGTTATGGCTAACAAAGTAGAGCTGGGTGACACCAAGAAAGGATTTTACAAACCGTTGGGATCAAACAAAAACAAGAAAGTGGGATCAAATGCAATCTGTGAGCATTGCAAGAAAGAAAGGCACACAAAGGATAAATGCTGGAAGCTCCATCCTCATCTAAAACCAAGCTGGTGGAAGGAACCAAGAGCTAATGTTTCCCAAGAAGTGGCTGGGAATCAGGCTGGGACATCCAAGAGGGCTGAAGAAGGAGAAATGAGATCTTTGGTGCCATATCAACAAGAATTTGAATTTGTGAGGAAATCAGATTTGGAAGCTCTCATCAAAGCCTTGAAAGAGGCTGGTAGGTCTGGTATGGTTTCTAGAAACTCTCTTCATGCTCAAAACATTTCAAAGCCTTTGATTGTAGATTCTGGTGCATCACATCATATGATAAGTGATGCACATCTAATGAATAACATAAAACCGGTTGTAGGTAATGTCATTATAGCAAATGGAGATAGTATTCCAATTGATGGAGTAGGTGTTGAATAATGAGAGAATACATTAGGTTAAGACCAAAAGAAGAGAAGAGGCCTTATTCAACATATGCAAGCCCATTAAGAAGTCTTCTAGAAGGTGAAGACTTTGGGTGCACAAGTGGGTGTCTCGGGAAGTGTGAAAAGGAAGAAGATGTGTTTAAATTTCAAATAAGAGATTGGAGGGAAATTTTAATGTTGTGAAACCCTTCCTCACCTCCTAATTTCGTGGCTCTCCTCTATATATACATGTTGACACCCTTTGTAACACTTAATCAATTATAATGGAAACTTCTCTTTATCTCTCATTCTATTGTTTCTCTTTCAAGCACTCTCAAACTCTCTAGTCTTCTATTCCGCAAATTCAACATGGTATCGGAGCAAGGTTCTTAACTAAATCAAGCTTTTGTTATCCCATTTTCAAATCTCTTCCTTTAAAATTCTGGGAATACTCTTTGTCAATCCTTTTTCAGTCTGAGACTTAGTCCTCAAAGTCATTGACTCTTGAGTTGTGAAAAAGCTGAAAATGTGTATTTCTTGAAGCTTCTCTAAAATTTTCTTTTTTCACTCTAAAATTCTGGGAATACTCTTTGTCAATCCTTTTTCACTCGAGACTTACTCCTCAAAGTCATTGACTCTTGAGTTGTGAAAAGGCTGAAAAAGTGTATTTCTTGAAACTTCTCTAATATTTTCTTGAGAAAATCTCTTAATCCTCTGGTTAATAGAATTATGCGGTGAATAAATATTGAAACACCATGGAAAATTCTAAACCAATTGTTATTCCAGTCATCTTGAAGGGTGTCAACTATTTGCTGTGGTCAAGAATGATAAGAACATCTCTATGTGGTCGTGGGCTTTGGAGCCATGTCTTGAAAGGACAAGATCCAAAAGATGGAGAAGAAGCCATCGGTAATTATGAAGATAAGTGGTTCCAAGAGGACCAAATGGTGCTCGGAATCATCCAGAACTCTCTTGAAGCATCCATCCTTGAAGCCTACTCCTAATGTGAAAATGCAAAGGAATTGTTGGATACTCTTCAAACCGTGTATTAGAATACTTCAAACTTGAGCATAATCTATGAAGTCAAGAAGGCTATCAATGATCTAAGCCAAGAAGATTTGGAGTTTACAAAGCACTTTGGCAAATTCAGATCATTGTGGGCTGAACTAGAAATGTTAAGGCCAAGCACGATTGATCCTTTGGTGTTAAATGAGAGGCACGAACAAGACAAGGTCTTTGGTCTGCTATTGACCTTAAATCCAACTTACAAGGATCTCATTAAGCACCTCCTTAGGGCAGACGATCTCCCCAGCCTAGATGAAGTATGCTCCAAGATACAAAAGGAGCAAGGATCTCATGGTCTATTTGGGGGAAAGGGCGAGCTGGTTATGGCTAACAAAGTAGAGCTGGGTGACACCAAGAAAGGATTTTACAAACCGTTGGGATCAAACAAAAACAAGAAAGTGGGATCAAATGCAATCTGTGAGCATTGCAAGAAAGAAAGGCACACAAAGGATAAATGCTGGAAGCTCCATCCTCATCTAAAACCAAGCTGGTGGAAGGAACCAAGAGCTAATGTTTCCCAAGAAGTGGCTGGGAATCAGGCTGGGACATCCAAGAGGGCTGAAGAAGGAGAAATGAGATCTTTGGTGCCATATCAACAAGAATTTGAATTTGTGAGGAAATCAGATTTGGAAGCTCTCATCAAAGCCTTGAAAGAGGCTGGTAGGTCTGGTATGGTTTCTAGAAACTCTCTTCATGCTCAAAACATTTCAAAGCCTTTGATTGTAGATTCTGGTGCATCACATCATATGATAAGTGATGCACATCTAATGAATAACATAAAACCGGTTGTAGGTAATGTCATTATAGCAAATGGAGATAGTATTCCAATTGATGGAGTAGGTGTTGAATAATGAGAGAATACATTAGGTTAAGACCAAAAGAAGAGAAGAGGCCTTATTCAACATATGCAAGCCCATTAAGAAGTCTTCTAGAAGGTGAAGACTTTGGGTGCACAAGTGGGTGTCTCGGGAAGTGTGAAAAGGAAGAAGATGTGTTTAAATTTCAAATAAGAGATTGGAGGGAAATTTTAATGTTGTGAAACCCTTCCTCACCTCCTAATTTCGTGGCTCTCCTCTATATATACATGTTGACACCCTTTGTAACACTTAATCAATTATAATGGAAACTTCTCTTTATCTCTCATTCTATTGTTTCTCTTTCAAGCACTCTCAAACTCTCTAATCTTCTATTCCGCAAATTCAACATGGTATCGGAGCAAGGTTCTTAACTAAATCAAGCTTTTGTTATCCCATTTTCAAATCTCTTCCTTTAAAATTCTGGGAATACTCTTTGTCAATCCTTTTTCAGTCTGAGACTTAGTCCTCAAAGTCATTGACTCTTGAGTTGTGAAAAAGCTGAAAATGTGTATTTCTTGAAGCTTCTCTAAAATTTTCTTTTTTCACTCTAAAATTCTGGGAATACTCTTTGTCAATCCTTTTTCACTCGAGACTTACTCCTCAAAGTCATTGACTCTTGAGTTGTGAAAAGGCTGAAAAAGTGTATTTCTTGAAACTTCTCTAATATTTTCTTGAGAAAATCTCTTAATCCTCTGGTTAATAGAATTATGCGGTGAATAAATATTGAAACACCATGGAAAATTCTAAACCAATTGTTATTCCAGTCATCTTGAAGGGTGTCAACTATTTGCTGTGGTCAAGAATGATAAGAACATCTCTATGTGGTCGTGGGCTTTGGAGCCATGTCTTGAAAGGACAAGATCCAAAAGATGGAGAAGAAGCCATTGGTAATTATGAAGATAAGTGGTTCCAAGAGGACCAAATGGTGCTCGGAATCATCCAGAACTCTCTTGAAGCATCCATCCTTGAAGCCTACTCCTAATGTGAAAATGCAAAGGAATTGTGGGATACTCTTCAAACCGTGTATTAGAATACTTCAAACTTGAGCATAATCTATGAAGTCAAGAAGGCTATCAATGATCTAAGCCAAGAAGATTTGGAGTTTACAAAGCACTTTGGCAAATTCAGATCATTGTGGGCTGAACTAGAAATGTTAAGGCCAAGCACGATTGATCCTTTGGTGTTAAATGAGAGGCACGAACAAGACAAGGTCTTTGGTCTGCTATTGACCTTAAATCCAACTTACAAGGATCTCATTAAGCACCTCCTTAGGGCAGACGATCTCCCCAGCCTAGATGAAGTATGCTCCAAGATACAAAAGGAGCAAGGATCTCATAGTCTATTTGGGGGAAAGGGTGAGCTGGTTATGGCTAACAAAGTCGAGCTGGGTGACACCAAGAAAGGATTTTACAAACCGTTGGGATCAAACAAAAACAAGAAAGTGGGATCAAATGCAATCTGTGAGCATTGCAAGAAAGAAAGGCACACAAAGGATAAATGCTGGAAGCTCCATCCTCATCTAAAACCAAGCTGGTGGAAGGAACCAAGAGCTAATGTTTCCCAAGAAGTGGCTGGGAATCAGGCTGGGACATCCAAGAGGGCTGAAGAAGGAGAAATGAGATCTTTGGTGCCATATCAACAAGAATTTGAATTTGTGAGGAAATCAGATTTGGAAGCTCTCATCAAAGCCTTGAAAGAGGCTGGTAGGTCTGGTATGGTTTCTAGAAACTCTCTTCATGCTCAAAACATTTCAAAGCCTTTGATTGTAGATTCTGGTGCATCACATCATATGATAAGTGATGCACATCTAATGAATAACATAAAACCGGTTGTAGGTAATGTCATTATAGCAAATGGAGATAGTATTCCAATTGATGGAGTAGGTGTTGAATAATGAGAGAATACATTAGGTTAAGACCAAAAGAAGAGAAGAGGCCTTATTCAACATATGCAAGCCCATTAAGAAGTCTTCTAGAAGGTGAAGACTTTGGGTGCACAAGTGGGTGTCTCGGGAAGTGTGAAAAGGAAGAAGATGTGTTTAAATTTCAAATAAGAGATTGGAGGGAAATTTTAATGTTGTGAAACCCTTCCTCACCTCCTAATTTCGTGGCTCTCCTCTATATATACATGTTGACACCCTTTGTAACACTTAATCAATTATAATGGAAACTTCTCTTTATCTCTCATTCTATTGTTTCTCTTTCAAGCACTCTCAAACTCTCTAATCTTCTATTCCGCAAATTCAACATGGTATCGGAGCAAGGTTCTTAACTAAATCAAGCTTTTGTTATCCCATTTTCAAATCTCTTCCTTTAAAATTCTGGGAATACTCTTTGTCAATCCTTTTTCAGTCTGAGACTTAGTCCTCAAAGTCATTGACTCTTGAGTTGTGAAAAAGCTGAAAATGTGTATTTCTTAAAGCTTCTCTAAAATTTTCTTTTTTCACTCTAAAATTCTGGGAATACTCTTTGTCAATCCTTTTTCACTCGAGACTTACTCCTCAAAGTCATTGACTCTTGAGTTGTGAAAAGGCTGAAAAAGTGTATTTCTTGAAACTTCTCTAATATTTTCTTGAGAAAATCTCTTAATCCTCTGGTTAATAGAATTATGCGGTGAATAAATATTGAAACACCATGGAAAATTCTAAACCAATTGTTATTCCAGTCATCTTGAAGGGTGTCAACTATTTGCTGTGGTCAAGAATGATAAGAACATCTCTATGTGGTCGTGGGCTTTGAAGCCATGTCTTGAAAGGACAAGATCCAAAAGATGGAGAAGAAGCCATCGGTAATTATGAAGATAAGTGGTTCCAAGAGGACCAAATGGTGCTCGGAATCATCCAGAACTCTCTTGAAGCATCCATCCTTGAAGCCTACTCCTAATGTGAAAATGCAAAGGAATTGTGGGATACTCTTCAAACCGTGTATTAGAATACTTCAAACTTGAGCATAATCTATGAAGTCAAGAAGGCTATCAATGATCTAAGCCAAGAAGATTTGGAGTTTACAAAGCACTTTGGAAAATTCAGATCATTGTGGGCTGAACTAGAAATGCTAAGGCCAAGCACGATTGATCCTTTGGTGTTAAATGAGAGGCACGAATAAGACAAGGTCTTTGGTCTGCTATTGACCTTAAATCCAACTTACAAGGATCTCATTAAGCACCTCCTTAGGGCAGACGATCTCCCCAGCCTAGATGAAGTATGCTCCAAGATACAAAAGGAGCAAGGATCTCATGGTCTATTTGGGGGAAAGGGCGAGCTGGTTATGGCTAACAAAGTAGAGCTGGGTGACACCAACAAAGGATTTTACAAACCGTTGGGATCAAACCAGAACAAGAAAGTGGGATCAAATGCAATCTGTGAGCATTGCAAGAAAGAAAGGCACACAAAGGATAAATGCTGGAAGCTCCATCCTCATCTAAAACCAAGCTGGTGGAAGGAACCAAGAGCTAATGTCTCCCAAGAAGTGGCTGGGAATCAGGCTGGGACATCCAAGAGGGCTGAAGAAGGAGAAATGAGATCTTTGGTGCCATATCAACAAGAATTTGAATTTGTGAGGAAATAAGATTTGGAAGCTCTCATCAAAGCCTTGAAAGAGGCTGGTAGGTCTGGTATGGTTTCTAGAAACTCTCTTCATGCTCAAAACATTTCAAAGCCTTTGATTGTAGATTCTGGTGCATCACATCATATGATAAGTGATGCACATCTAATGAATATTATAAAACCGGTTGTAGGTAATGTCATTATAGCAAATGGAGATAGTATTCCAATTGATGGAGTAGGTGTTGAATAATGAGAGAATACATTAGGTTAAGACCAAAAGAAGAGAAGAGGCCTTATTCAACATATGCAAGCCCATTAAGAAGTCTTCTAGAAGGTGAAGACTTTGGGTGCACAAGTGGGTGTCTCGGGAAGTGTGAAAAGGAAGAAGATGTGTTTAAATTTCAAATAAGAGATTGGAGGGAAATTTTAATGTTGTGAAACCCTTCCTCACCTCCTAATTTCGTGGCTCTCCTCTATATATACATGTTGACACCCTTTGTAACACTTAATCAATTATAATGGAAACTTCTCTTTATCTCTCATTCTATTGTTTCTCTTTCAAGCACTCTCAAACTCTCTAATCTTCTATTCCGCAAATTCAACATGGTATCGGAGCAAGGTTCTTAACTAAATCAAGCTTTTGTTATCCCATTTTCAAATCTCTTCCTTTAAAATTCTGGGAATACTCTTTGTCAATCCTTTTTCAGTCTGAGACTTAGTCCTCAAAGTCATTGACTCTTGAGTTGTGAAAAAGCTGAAAATGTGTATTTCTTGAAGCTTCTCTAAAATTTTCTTTTTTCACTCTAAAATTCTGGGAATACTCTTTGTCAATCCTTTTTCACTCGAGACTTACTCCTCAAAGTCATTGACTCTTGAGTTGTGAAAAGGCTGAAAAAGTGTATTTCTTGAAACTTCTCTAATATTTTCTTGAGAAAATCTCTTAATCCTCTGGTTAATAGAATTATGCGGTGAATAAATATTGAAACACCATGGAAAATTCTAAACCAATTGTTATTCCAGTCATCTTGAAGGGTGTCAACTATTTGCTGTGGTCAAGAATGATAAGAACATCTCTATGTGGTCGTGGGCTTTGGAGCCATGTCTTGAAAGGACAAGATCCAAAAGATGGAGAAGAAGCCATCAGTAATTATGAAGATAAGTGGTTCCAAGAGGACCAAATGGTGCTCGGAATCATCCAGAACTCTCTTGAAGCATCCATCCTTGAAGCGTACTCCTACTGTGAAAATGCAAAGGAATTGTGGGATACTCTTCAAACCGTGTATTAGAATACTTCAAACTTGAGCATAATCTATGAAGTCAAGAAGGCTATCAATGATCTAAGCCAAGAAGATTTGGAGTTTACAAAGCACTTTGGCAAATTCAGATCATTGTGGGCTGAACTAGAAATGCTAAGGCCAAGCACGATTGATCCTTTGGTGTTAAATGAGAGGCACGAATAAGACAAGGTCTTTGGTCTGCTATTGACCTTAAATCCAACTTACAAGGATCTCATTAAGCACCTCCTTAGGGCAGACGATCTCCCCAGCCTAGATGAAGTATGCTCCAAGATACAAAAGGAGCAAGGATCTCATGGTCTATTTGGGGGAAAGGGCGAGCTGGTTATGGCTAACAAAGTAGAGCTGGGTGACACCAACAAAGGATTTTACAAACCGTTGGGATCAAACCAGAACAAGAAAGTGGGATCAAATGCAATCTGTGAGCATTGCAAGAAAGAAAGGCACACAAAGGATAAATGCTGGAAGCTCCATCCTCATCTAAAACCAAGCTGGTGGAAGGAACCAAGAGCTAATGTCTCCCAAGAAGTGGCTGGGAATCAGGCTGGGACATCCAAGAGGGCTGAAGAAGGAGAAATGAGATCTTTGGTGCCATATCAACAAGAATTTGAATTTGTGAGGAAATAAGATTTGGAAGCTCTCATCAAAGCCTTGAAAGAGGCTGGTAGGTCTGGTATGGTTTCTAGAAACTCTCTTCATGCTCAAAACATTTCAAAGCCTTTGATTGTAGATTCTGGTGCATCACATCATATGATAAGTGATGCACATCTAATGAATAACATAAAACCGGTTGTAGGTAATGTCATTATAGCAAATGGAGATAGTATTCCAATTGATGGAGTAGGTGTTGAATAATGAGAGAATACATTAGGTTAAGACCAAAAGAAGAGAAGAGGCCTTATTCAACATATGCAAGCCCATTAAGAAGTCTTCTAGAAGGTGAAGACTTTGGGTGCACAAGTGGGTGTCTCGGGAAGTGTGAAAAGGAAGAAGATGTGTTTAAATTTCAAATAAGAGATTGGAGGGAAATTTTAATGTTGTGAAACCCTTCCTCACCTCCTAATTTCGTGGCTCTCCTCTATATATACATGTTGACACCCTTTGTAACACTTAATCAATTATAATGGAAACTTCTCTTTATCTCTCATTCTATTGTTTCTCTTTCAAGCACTCTCAAACTCTCTAATCTTCTATTCCGCAAATTCAACATGGTATCGGAGCAAGGTTCTTAACTAAATCAAGCTTTTGTTATCCAATTTTCAAATCTCTTCCTTTAAAATTCTGGGAATACTCTTTGTCAATCCTTTTTCAGTCTGAGACTTAGTCCTCAAAGTCATTGACTCTTGAGTTGTGAAAAAGCTGAAAATGTGTATTTCTTGAAGCTTCTCTAAAATTTTCTTTTTTCACTCTAAAATTCTGGGAATACTCTTTGTCAATCCTTTTTCACTCGAGACTTACTCCTCAAAGTCATTGACTCTTGAGTTGTGAAAAGGCTGAAAAAGTGTATTTCTTGAAACTTCTCTAATATTTTCTTGAGAAAATCTCTTAATCCTCTGGTTAATAGAATTATGCGGTGAATAAATATTGAAACACCATGGAAAATTCTAAACCAATTGTTATTCCAGTCATCTTGAAGGGTGTCAACTATTTGCTGTGGTCAAGAATGATAAGAACATCTCTATGTGGTCGTGGGCTTTGGAGCCATGTCTTGAAAGGACAAGATCCAAAAGATGGAGAAGAAGCCATCAGTAATTATGAAGATAAGTGGTTCCAAGAGGACCAAATGGTGCTCGGAATCATCCAGAACTCTCTTGAAGCATCCATCCTTGAAGCGTACTCCTACTGTGAAAATGCAAAGGAATTGTGGGATACTCTTCAAACCGTGTATTAGAATACTTCAAACTTGAGCATAATCTATGAAGTCAAGAAGGCTATCAATGATCTAAGCCAAGAAGATTTGGAGTTTACAAAGCACTTTGGCAAATTCAGATCATTGTGGGCTGAACTAGAAATGCTAAGGCCAAGCACGATTGATCCTTTGGTGTTAAATGAGAGGCACGAATAAGACAAGGTCTTTGGTCTGCTATTGACCTTAAATCCAACTTACAAGGATCTCATTAAGCACCTCCTTAGGGCAGACGATCTCCCCAGCCTAGATGAAGTATGCTCCAAGATACAAAAGGAGCAAGGATCTCATGGTCTATTTGGGGGAAAGGGCGAGCTGGTTATGGCTAACAAAGTAGAGCTGGGTGACACCAACAAAGGATTTTACAAACCGTTGGGATCAAACCAGAACAAGAAAGTGGGATCAAATGCAATCTGTGAGCATTGCAAGAAAGAAAGGCACACAAAGGATAAATGCTGGAAGCTCCATCCTCATCTAAAACCAAGCTGGTGGAAGGAACCAAGAGCTAATGTCTCCCAAGAAGTGGCTGGGAATCAGGCTGGGACATCCAAGAGGGCTGAAGAAGGAGAAATGAGATCTTTGGTGCCATATCAACAAGAATTTGAATTTGTGAGGAAATCAGATTTGGAAGCTCTCATCAAAGCCTTGAAAGAGGCTGGTAGGTCTGGTATGGTTTCTAGAAACTCTCTTCATGCTCAAAACATTTCAAAGCCTTTGATTGTAGATTCTGGTGCATCGCATCATATGATAAGTGATGCACATCTAATGAATAACATAAAACCGGTTGTAGGTAATGTCATTATAGCAAATGGAGATAGTATTCCAATTGATGGAGTAGGTGTTGAATAATGAGAGAATACATTAGGTTAAGACCAAAAGAAGAGAAGAGGCCTTATTCAACATATGCAAGCCCATTAAGAAGTCTTCTAGAAGGTGAAGACTTTGGGTGCACAAGTGGGTGTCTCGGGAAGTGTGAAAAGGAAGAAGATGTGTTTAAATTTCAAATAAGAGATTGGAGGGAAATTTTAATGTTGTGAAACCCTTCCTCACCTCCTAATTTCGTGGCTCTCCTCTATATATACATGTTGACACCCTTTGTAACACTTAATCAATTATAATGGAAACTTCTCTTTATCTCTCATTCTATTGTTTCTCTTTCAAGCACTCTCAAACTCTCTAATCTTCTATTCCGCAAATTCAACATGGTATCGGAGCAAGGTTCTTAACTAAATCAAGCTTTTGTTATCCCATTTTCAAATCTCTTCCTTTAAAATTCTGGGAATACTCTTTGTCAATCCTTTTTCAGTCTGAGACTTAGTCCTCAAAGTCATTGACTTTTGAGTTGTGAAAAAGCTGAAAATGTGAATTTCTTAAAACTTCTCTAAAATTTTCTTTTTTCACTCTAAAATTCTGGGAATACTCTTTGTCAATCCTTTTTCACTCGAGACTTACTCCTCAAAGTCATTGACTCTTGAGTTGTGAAAAGGCTGAAAAAGTGTATTTCTTGAAACTTCTCTAATATTTTCTTGAGAAAATCTCTTAATCCTCTGGTTAATAGAATTATGCGGTGAATAAATATTGAAACACCATGGAAAATTCTAAACCAATTGTTATTCCAGTCATCTTGAAGGGTGTCAACTATTTGCTGTGGTCAAGAATGATAAGAACATCTCTATGTGGTCGTGGGCTTTGAAGCCATGTCTTGAAAGGACAAGATCCAAAAGATGGAGAAGAAGCCATCGGTAATTATGAAGATAAGTGGTTCCAAGAGGACCAAATGGTGCACGGAATCATCCAGAACTCTCTTGAAGCATCCATCCTTGAAGCCTACTCCTAATGTGAAAATGCAAAGGAATTGTGGGATACTCTTCAAACCGTGTATTAGAATACTTCAAACTTGAGCATAATCTATGAAGTCAAGAAGGCTATCAATGATCTAAGCCAAGAAGATTTGGAGTTTACAAAGCACTTTGGCAAATTCAGATCATTGTGGGCTGAACTAGAAATGCTAAGGCCAAGCACGATTGATCCTTTGGTGTTAAATGAGAGGCACGAATAAGACAAGGTCTTTGGTCTGCTATTGACCTTAAATCCAACTTACAAGGATCTCATTAAGCACCTCCTTAGGGCAGACGATCTCCCCAGCCTAGATGAAGTATGCTCCAAGATACAAAAGGAGCAAGGATCTCATGGTCTATTTGGGGGAAAGGGCGAGCTGGTTATGGCTAACAAAGTAGAGCTGGGTGACACCAACAAAGGATTTTACAAACCGTTGGGATCAAACCAGAACAAGAAAGTGGGATCAAATGCAATCTGTGAGCATTGCAAGAAAGAAAGGCACACAAAGGATAAATGCTGGAAGCTCCATCCTCATCTAAAACCAAGCTGGTGGAAGGAACCAAGAGCTAATGTCTCCCAAGAAGTGGCTGGGAATCAGGCTGGGACATCCAAGAGGGCTGAAGAAGGAGAAATGAGATCTTTGGTGCCATATCAACAAGAATTTGAATTTGTGAGGAAATCAGATTTGGAAGCTCTCATCAAAGCCTTGAAAGAGGCTGGTAGGTCTGGTATGGTTTCTGGAAACTCTTTTCATGCTCAAAATATTTCAAAGCCTTTGATTGTAGATTCTGGTGCATCACATATATGATATGTGATGCACATCTAATGAATAACATAAAACCGGCTGTAGGTAATGTCATTATAGCAAATGGAGATAGTATTCCAATTGATGGAGTAGGTGTTGAATAATGAGAGAATACATTAGGTTAAGACCAAAAGAAAAAAAGAGGCCTTATTCAACATATGCAAGCCCATTAAGAAGTCTTCTAGAAGGTGAAGACTTTGGGTGCACAAGTGGGTGTCTCGGGAAGTGTGAAAAGGAAGGAGATGTGTTTAAATTTCAAATAAGAGATTGGAGGGAAATTTTAATGTTGTGAAACCCTTCCTCACCTCCTAATTTCGTGGCTCTCCTCTATATATACATATTGACACCCTTTGTAACACTTAATCAATTATAATGGAAACTTCTCTTTATCTCTCATTCTATTGTTTCTCTTTCAAGCACTCTCAAACTCTCTAATCTTCTATTCCGCAAATTCAACATGGTATCAGAGCAAGGTTCTTAACTAAATCAAGCTTTTGTTATCCCATTTTCAAATCTCTTCCTTTAAAATTCTGGGAATACTCTTTGTCAATCCTTTTTCAGTCTGAGACTTAGTCCTCAAAGTCATTGACTCTTGAGTTGTGAAAAAGCTGAAAATGTGTATTTCTTGAAGCTTCTCTAAAATTTTCTTTTTTCACTCTAAAATTCTGGGAATACTCTTTGTCAATCCTTTTTCACTCGAGACTTACTCCTCAAAGTCATTGACTCTTGAGTTGTGAAAAGGCTGAAAAAGTGTATTTCTTGAAGCTTCTCTAATATTTTCTTGAGAAAATCTCTTAATCCTCTGGTTCATAGCATTATCCGGTGAATAAATATTGAAACACCATAGAAAATTCTAAACCAGTTGTTATTCCAGTCATCTTGAAGGGTGTCAACTATTTGCTGTGGTCAAGAATGATAAGAACATCTCTATGTGGTCGTGGGCTTTGGAGCCATATCTTGAAAGGACAAGATCCAAAAGATGGAGAAGAAGCCATCAGTAATTATGAAGATAAGTGGTTCCAAGAGGACCAAATGGTGCTCGGAATCATCCAGAACTCTCTTGAAGCATCCATCCTTGAAGCGTACTCCTACTGTGAAAATGCAAAGGAATTGTGGGATACTCTTCAAACCGTGTATTAGAATACTTCAAACTTGAGCATAATCTATGAAGTCAAGAAGGCTATCAATGATCTAAGCCAAGAAGATTTGGAGTTTACAAAGCACTTTGGCAAATTCAGATCATTGTGGGCTGAACTAGAAATGCTAAGGCCAAGCACGATTGATCCTTTGGTGTTAAATGAGAGGCACGAATAAGACAAGGTCTTTATTCTGCTATTGACCTTAAATCCAACTTACAAGGATCTCATTAAGCACCTCCTTAGGGCAGACGATCTCCCCAGCCTAGATGAAGTATGCTCCAAGATACAAAAGGAGCAAGGATCTCATGGTCTATTTGGGGGTAAGGGCGAGCTGGTTATGGCTAACAAAGTAGAGCTGGGTGACACCAACAAAGGATTTTACAAACCGTTGGGATCAAACCAGAACAAGAAAGTGGGATCAAATGCAATCTGTGAGCATTGCAAGAAAGAAAGGCACACAAAGGATAAATGCTGGAAGCTCCATCCTCATCTAAAACCAAGCTGGTGGAAGGAACCAAGAGCTAATGTCTCCCAAGAAGTGGCTGGGAATCAGGCTGGGACATCCAAGAGGGCTGAAGAAGGAGAAATGAGATCTTTGGTGCCATATCAACAAGAATTTGAATTTGTGAAGAAATCAGATTTGAAAGCTCTCATCAAAGCCTTGAAAGAGGCTGGTAGGTCTGGTATGGTTTGTGGAAACTCTTTTCATGCTCAAAACATTTCAAAGCCTTTGATTGTAGATTCTGGTGCATCACATATATGATATGTGATGCACATCTAATGAATAACATAAAACCGGCTGTAGGTAATGTCATTATAGCAAATGGAGATAGTATTCCAATTGATGGAGTAGGTGTTGAATAATGAGAGAATACATTAGGTTAAGACCAAAAGAAAAAAAGAGGCCTTATTCAACATATGCAAGCCCATTACGAAGTCTTCTAGAAGGTGAAGACTTTGGGTGCACAAGTGGGTGTCTCGAGAAGTGTGAAAAGGAAGGAGATGTGTTTAAATTTCAAATAAGAGATTGGAGGGAAATTTTAATGTTGTGAAACCCTTCCTCACCTCCTAATTTCGTGGCTCTCCTCTATATATACATGTTGACACCCTTTGTAACACTTAATCAATTATAATGGAAACTTCTCTTTATCTCTCATTCTATTGTTTCTCTTTCAAGCACTCTCAAACTCTCTAATCTTCTATTCCGCAAATTCAACATGGTATCGGAGCAAGGTTCTTAACTAAATCAAGCTTTTGTTATCCCATTTTCAAATCTCTTCCTTTAAAATTCTGAGAATACTCTTTGTCAATCCTTTTTCAGTCTGAGACTTAGTCCTCAAAGTCATTGACTCTTGAGTTGTGAAAAAGCTGAAAATGTGTATTTCTTGAAGCTTCTCTAAAATTTTCTTTTTTCACTCTAAAATTCTGGGAATACTCTTTGTCAATCCTTTTTCACTCGAGACTTACTCCTCAAAGTCATTGACTCTTGAGTTGTGAAAAGGCTGAAAAAGTGTATTTCTTGAAACTTCTCTAATATTTTCTTGAGAAAATCTCTTAATCCTCTGGTTAATAGAATTATGCGGTGAATAAATATTGAAACACCATGGAAAAATCTAAACCAATTGTTATTCCAGTCATCTTGAAGGGTGTCAACTATTTGCTGTGGTCAAGAATGATAAGAACATCTCTATGTGGTCGTGGGCTTTGGAGCCATGTCTTGAAAGGACAAGATCCAAAAGATGGAGAAGAAGCCATCAGTAATTATGAAGATAAGTGGTTCCAAGAGGACCAAATGGTGCTCGGAATCATCCAGAACTCTCTTGAAGCATCCATCCTTGAAGCGTACTCCTACTGTGAAAATGCAAAGGAATTGTGGGATACTCTTCAAACCGTGTATTAGAATACTTCAAACTTGAGCATAATCTATGAAGTCAAGAAGGCTATCAATGATCTAAGCCAAGAAGATTTGGAGTTTACAAAGCACTTTGGCAAATTCAGATCATTGTGGGCTGAACTAGAAATGCTAAGGCCAAGCACGATTGATCCTTTGGTGTTAAATGAGAGGCACGAATAAGACAAGGTCTTTGGTCTGCTATTGACCTTAAATCCAACTTACAAGGATCTCATTAAGCACCTCCTTAGGGCAGACGATCTCCCCAGCCTAGATGAAGTATGCTCCAAGATACAAAAGGAGCAAGGATCTCATGGTCTATTTGGGGGAAAGGGCGAGCTGGTTATGGCTAACAAAGTAGAGCTGGGTGACACCAACAAAGGATTTTACAAACCGTTGGGATCAAACCAGAACAAGAAAGTGGGATCAAATGCAATCTGTGAGCATTGCAAGAAAGAAAGGCACACAAAGGATAAATGCTGGAAGCTCCATCCTCATCTAAAACCAAGCTGGTGGAAGGAACCAAGAGCTAATGTCTCCCAAGAAGTGGCTGGGAATCAGGCTGGGACATCCAAGAGGGCTGAAGAAGGAGAAATGAGATCTTTGGTGCCATATCAACAAGAATTTGAATTTGTGAGGAAATAAGATTTGGAAGCTCTCATCAAAGCCTTGAAAGAGGCTGGTAGGTCTGGTATGGTTTCTAGAAACTCTCTTCATGCTCAAAACATTTCAAAGCCTTTGATTGTAGATTCTGGTGCATCGCATCATATGATAAGTGATGCACATCTAATGAATAACATAAAACCGGTTGTAGGTAATGTCATTATAGCAAATGGAGATAGTATTCCAATTGATGGAGTAGGTGTTGAATAATGAGAGAATACATTAGGTTAAGACCAAAAGAAGAGAAGAGGCCTTATTCAACATATGCAAGCCCATTAAGAAGTTTTCTAGAAGGTGAAGACTTTGGGTGCACAAGTGGGTGTCTCGGGAAGTGTGAAAAGGAAGAAGATGTGTTTAAATTTCAAATAAGAGATTGGAGGGAAATTTTAATGTTGTGAAACCCTTCCTCACCTCCTAATTTCGTGGCTCTCCTCTATATATACATGTTGACACCCTTTGTAACACTTAATCAATTATAATGGAAACTTCTCTTTATCTCTCATTCTATTGTTTCTCTTTCAAGCACTCTCAAACTCTCTAATCTTCTATTCCGCAAATTCAACATGGTATCGGAGCAAGGTTCTTAACTAAATCAAGCTTTTGTTATCCCATTTTCAAATCTCTTCCTTTAAAATTCTGGGAATACTCTTTGTCAATCCTTTTTCAGTCTGAGACTTAGTCCTCAAAGTCATTGACTCTTGAGTTGTGAAAAAGCTGAAAATGTGTATTTCTTGAAGCTTCTCTAAAATTTTCTTTTTTCACTCTAAAATTCTGGGAATACTCTTTGTCAATCCTTTTTCACTCGAGACTTACTCCTCAAAGTCATTGACTCTTGAGTTGTGAAAAGGCTGAAAAAGTGTATTTCTTGAAACTTCTCTAATATTTTCTTGAGAAAATCTCTTAATCCTCTGGTTAATAGAATTATGCGGTGAATAAATATTGAAACACCATGGAAAATTCTAAACCAATTGTTATTCCAGTCATCTTGAAGGGTGTCAACTATTTGCTGTGGTCAAGAATGATAAGAACATCTCTATGTGGTCGTGGGCTTTGGAGCCATGTCTTGAAAGGACAAGATCCAAAAGATGGAGAAGAAGCCATCGGTAATTATGAAGATAAGTGGTTCCAAGAGGACCAAATGGTGCTCGGAATCATCCAGAACTCTCTTGAAGCATCCATCCTTGAAGCGTACTCCTACTGTGAAAATGCAAAGGAATTGTGGGATACTCTTCAAACCGTGTATTAGAATACTTCAAACTTGAGCATAATCTATGAAGTCAAGAAGGCTATCAATGATCTAAGCCAAGAAGATTTGGAGTTTACAAAGCACTTTGGAAAATTCAGATCATTGTGGGCTGAACTAGAAATGCTAAGGCCAAGCACGATTGATCCTTTGGTGTTAAATGAGAGGCACGAATAAGACAAGGTCTTTATTCTGCTATTGACCTTAAATCCAACTTACAAGGATCTCATTAAGCACCTCCTTAGGGCAGACGATCTCCCCAGCCTAGATGAAGTATGCTCCAAGATACAAAAGGAGCAAGGATCTCATGGTCTATTTGGGGGAAAGGGCGAGCTGGTTATGGCTAACAAAGTAGAGCTGGGTGACACCAACAAAGGATTTTACAAACCGTTGGGATCAAACCAGAACAAGAAAGTGGGATCAAATGCAATCTGTGAGCATTGCAAGAAAGAAAAGCACACAAAGGATAAATGCTGGAAGCTCCATCCTCATCTAAAACCAAGCTGGTGGAAGGAACCAAGAGCTAATGTCTCCCAAGAAGTGGCTGGGAATCAGGCTGGGACATCCAAGAGGGCTGAAGAAGGAGAAATGAGATCTTTGGTGCCATATCAACAAGAATTTGAATTTGTGAGGAAATCAGATTTGGAAGCTCTCATCAAAGCCTTGAAAGAGGCTGGTAGGTCTGGTATGGTTTCTGGAAACTCTTTTCATGCTCAAAACATTTCAAAGCCTTTGATTGTAGATTCTGGTGCATCACATATATGATATGTGATGCACATCTAATGAATAACATAAAACCGGCTGTAGGTAATGTCATTATAGCAAATGGAGATAGTATTCCAATTGATGGAGTAGGTGTTGAATAATGAGAGAATACATTAGGTTAAGACCAAAAGAAAAAAAGAGGCCTTATTCAACATATGCAAGCCCATTACGAAGTCTTCTAGAAGGTGAAGACTTTGGGTGCACAAGTGGGTGTCTCGAGAAGTGTGAAAAGAAAGGAGATGTGTTTAAATTTCAAATAAGAGATTGGAGGGAAATTTTAATGTTGTGAAACCCTTCCTCACCTCCTAATTTCGTGGCTCTCCTCTATATATACATGTTGACACCCTTTGTAACACTTAATCAATTATAATGGAAACTTCTCTTTATCTCTCATTCTATTGTTTCTCTTTCAAGCACTCTCAAACTCTCTAATCTTCTATTCCGCAAATTCAACATGGTATCGGAGCAAGGTTCTTAACTAAATCAAGCTTTTGTTATCCCATTTTCAAATCTCTTCCTTTAAAATTCTGGGAATACTCTTTGTCAATCCTTTTTCAGTCTGAGACTTAGTCCTCAAAGTCATTGACTCTTGAGTTGTGAAAAAGCTGAAAATGTGTATTTCTTGAAGCTTCTCTAAAATTTTCTTTTTTCACTCTAAAATTCTGGGAATACTCTTTGTCAATCCTTTTTCACTCGAGACTTACTCCTCAAAGTCATTGACTCTTGAGTTGTGAAAAGGCTGAAAAAGTGTATTTCTTGAAACTTCTCTAATATTTTCTTGAGAAAATCTCTTAATCCTCTAGTTAATAGAATTATGCGGTGAATAAATATTGAAACACCATGGAAAATTCTAAACCAATTGTTATTCCAGTCATCTTGAAGGGTGTCAACTATTTGCTGTGGTCAAGAATGATAAGAACATCTCTATGTGGTCGTGGGCTTTGGAGCCATGTCTTGAAAGGACAAGATCCAAAAGATGGAGAAGAAGCCATCGGTAATTATGAAGATAAGTGGTTCCAAGAGGACCAAATGGTGCTCGGAATCATCCAGAATTCGCTTGAAGCATCCATCCTTGAAGCCTACTCCTAATGTGAAAATGCAAAGGAATTGTGGGATACTCTTCAAACCGTGTATTAGAATACTTCAAACTTGAGCATAATCTATGAAGTCAAGAAGGCTATCAATGATCTAAGCCAAGAAGATTTGGAGTTTACAAAGCACTTTGGCAAATTCAGATCATTGTGGGCTGAACTAGAAATGCTAAGGCCAAGCACGATTGATCCTTTGGTGTTAAATGAGAGGCACGAATAAGACAAGGTCTTTGGTCTGCTATTGACCTTAAATCCAACTTACAAGGATCTCATTAAGCACCTCCTTAGGGCAGACGATCTCCCCAGCCTAGATGAAGTATGCTCCAAGATACAAAAGGAGCAAGGATCTCATGGTCTATTTGGGGGAAAGGGCGAGCTGGTTATGGCTAACAAAGTAGAGCTGGGTGACACCAACAAAGGATTTTACAAACCGTTGGGATCAAACCAGAACAAGAAAGTGGGATCAAATGCAATCTGTGAGCATTGCAAGAAAGAAAGGCACACAAAGGATAAATGTTGGAAGCTCCATCCTCATCTAAAACAAAGCTGGTGGAAGGAACCAAGAGCTAATGTCTCCAAAGAAGTGGCTGGGAATCAGGCTGGGACATCCAAGAGGGCTGAAGAAGGAGAAATGAGATCTTTGGTGCCATATCAACAAGAATTTGAATTTGTGAGGAAATCAGATTTGGAAGCTCTCATCAAAGCCTTGAAAGAGGCTGGTAGGTCTGGAATGGTTTCTGGAAACTCTTTTCATGCTCAAAATATTTCAAAGCCTTTGATTGTAGATTCTGGTGCATCACATATATGATATGTGATGCACATCTAATGAATAACATAAAACCGGCTGTAGGTAATGTCATTATAGCAAATGGAGATAGTATTCCAATTGATGGAGTAGGTGTTGAATAATGAGAGAATACATTAGGTTAAGACCAAAAGAAGAGAAGAGGCCTTATTCAACATATGCAAGCCCATTAAGAAGTCTTCTAGAAGGTGAAGACTTTGGGTGCACAAGTGGGTGTCTCGGGAAGTGTGAAAAGGAAGAAGATGTGTTTAAATTTCAAATAAGAGATTGGAGGGAAATTTTAATGTTGTGAAACCCTTCCTCACTTCCTAATTTCGTGGCTCTCCTCTATATATACATGTTGACACCCTTTGTAACACTTAATCAATTATAATGGAAACTTCTCTTTATCTCTCATTCTATTGTTTCTCTTTCAAGCACTCTCAAACTCTCTAATCTTCTATTCCGCAAATTCAACATGGTATCGGAGCAAGGTTCTTAACTAAACCAAGGTTTTGTTATCCCATTTTCAAATCTCTTCCTTTAAAATTCTGGGAATACTCTTTGTCAATCCTTTTTCAGTCTGAGACTTAGTCCTCAAAGTCATTGACTCTTGAGTTGTGAAAAAGCTGAAAATGTGTATTTCTTGAAGCTTCTCTAAAATTTTCTTTTTTCACTCTAAAATTCTGGGAATACTCTTTGTCAATCCTTTTTCACTCGAGACTTACTCCTCAAAGTCATTGACTCTTGAGTTGTGAAAAGGCTGAAAAAGTGTATTTCTTGAAACTTCTCTAATATTTTCTTGAGAAAATCTCTTAATCCTCTGGTTAATAGAATTATGCGGTGAATAAATATTGAAACACCATGGAAAATTCTAAACCAATTGTTATTCCAGTCATCTTGAAGGGTGTCAACTATTTGCTGTGGTCAAGAATGATAAGAACATCTCTATGTGGTCGTGGGCTTTGGAGCCATGTCTTGAAAGGACAAGATCCAAAAGATGGAGAAGAAGCCATCGGTAATTATGAAGATAAGTGGTTCCAAGAGGACCAAATGGTGCTCGGAATCATCCAGAACTCTCTTGAAGCATCCATCCTTGAAGCCTACTCCTAATGTGAAAATGCAAAGGAATTGTGGGATACTCTTCAAACCGTGTATTAGAATACTTCAAACTTGAGCATAATCTATGAAGTCAAGAAGGCTATCAATGATCTAAGCCAAGAAGATTTGGAGTTTACAAAGCACTTTGGCAAATTCAGATCATTGTGGGCTGAACTAGAAATGCTAAGGCCAAGCACGATTGATCCTTTGGTGTTAAATGAGAGGCACGAATAAGACAAGGTCTTTGGTCTGCTATTAACCTTAAATCCAACTTACAAGGATCTCATTAAGCACCTCCTTAGGGCAGACGATCTCCCTAGCCTAGATGAAGTATGCTCCAAGATACAAAAGGAGCAAGGATCTCATGGTCTATTTGGGGGAAAGGGCGAGCTGGTTATGGCTAACAAAGTAGAGCTGGGTGACACCAACAAAGGATTTTACAAACCGTTGGGATCAAACCAGAACAAGAAAGTGGGATCAAATGCAATCTGTGAGCATTGCAAGAAAGAAAGGCACACAAAGGATAAATGCTGGAAGCTCCATCCTCATCTAAAACCAAGCTGGTGGAAGGAACCAAGAGCTAATGTCTCCCAAGAAGTGGCTGGGAATCAGGCTGAGACATCCAAGAGGGCTAAAGAAGGAGAAATGAGATCTTTGGTGCCATATCAACAAGAATTTGAATTTGTGAGGAAATCAGATTTGGAAGCTCTCATCAAAGCCTTGAAAGAGGCTGGTAGGTCTGGTATGGTTTCTAGAAACTCTCTTCATGCTCAAAACATTTCAAAGCCTTTGATTGTAGATTCTGGTGCATCACATCATATGATAAGTGATGCACATCTAATGAATAACATAAAACCGGCTGTAGGTAATGTCATTATAGCAAATGGAGATAGTATTCCAATTGATGGAGTAGGTGTTGAATAATGAGAGAATACATTAGGTTAAGACCAAAAGAAGAGAAGAGGCCTTATTCAACATATGCAAGCCCATTAAGAAGTCTTCTAGAAGGTGAAGACTTTGGGTGCACAAGTGGGTGTCTCGGGAAGTGTGAAAAGGAAGAAGATGTGTTTAAATTTCAAATAAGAGATTGGAGGGAAATTTTAATGTTGTGAAACCCTTCCTCACCTCCTAATTTCGTGGCTCTCCTCTATATATACATGTTGACACCCTTTGTAACACTTAATCAATTATAATGGAAACTTCTCTTTATCTCTCATTCTATTGTTTCTCTTTCAAGCACTCTCAAACTCTCTAATCTTCTATTCCGCAAATTCAACATGGTATCGGAGCAAGGTTCTTAACTAAATCAAGCTTTTGTTATCCCATTTTCAAATCTCTTCCTTTAAAATTCTGGGAATACTCTTTGTCAATCCTTTTTCAGTCTGAGACTTAGTCCTCAAAGTCATTGACTCTTGAGTTGTGAAAAAGCTGAAAATGTGTATTTCTTGAAGCTTCTCTAAAATTTTCTTTTTTCACTCTAAAATTCTGGGAATACTCTTTGTCAATCCTTTTTCACTCAAGACTTACTCCTCAAAGTCATTGACTCTTGAGTTGTGAAAAGGCTGAAAAAGTGTATTTCTTGAAACTTCTCTAATATTTTCTTGAGAAAATCTCTTAATCCTCTGGTTAATAGAATTATGCGGTGAATAAATATTGAAACACCATGGAAAATTCTAAACCAATTGTTATTCCAGTCATCTTGAAGGGTGTCAACTATTTGCTGTGGTCAAGAATGATAAGAACATCTCTATGTGGTCGTGGGCTTTGGAGCCATGTCTTGAAAGGACAAGATCCAAAAGATGGAGAAGAAGCCATCGGTAATTATGAAGATAAGTGGTTCCAAGAGGACCAAATGGTGCTCGGAATCATCCAGAACTCTCTTGAAGCATCCATCCTTGAAGCCTACTCCTAATGTGAAAATGCAAAGGAATTGTGGGATACTCTTCAAACCGTGTATTAGAATACTTCAAACTTGAGCATAATCTATGAAGTCAAGAGGCTATCAATGATCTAAGCCAAGAAGATTTGGAGTTTACAAAGCACTTTGGCAAATTCAGATCATTGTGGGCTGAACTAGAAATGCTAAGGCCAAGCACGATTGATCCTTTGGTGTTAAATGAGAGGCACGAATAAGACAAGGTCTTTGGTCTGCTATTGACCTTAAATCCAACTTACAAGGATCTCATTAAGCACCTCCTTAGGGCAGACGATCTCCCCAGCCTAGATGAAGTATGCTCCAAGATACAAAAGGAGCAAGGATCTCATGGTCTATTTGGGGGAAAGGGCGAGCTGGTTATGGCTAACAAAGTAGAGCTGGGTGACACCAACAAAGGATTTTACAAACCGTTGGGATCAAACCAGAACAAGAAAGTGGGATCAAATGCAATCTGTGAGCATTGCAAGAAAGAAAGGCACACAAAGGATAAATGCTGGAAGCTCCATCCTCATCTAAAACCAAGCTGGTGGAAGGAACCAAGAGCTAATGTCTCCCAAGAAGTGGCTGGGAATCAGGCTGGGACATCCAAGAGGGCTGAAGAAGGAGAAATGAGATCTTTGGTGCCATATCAACAAGAATTTGAATTTGTGAGGAAATCAGATTTGAAAGCTCTCATCAAAGCCTTGAAAGAGGCTGGTAGGTCTGGTATGGTTTCTAGAAACTCTCTTCATGCTCAAAACATTTCAAAGCCTTTGATTGTAGATTCTGGTGCATCACATCATATGATAAGTGATGCACATCTAATGAATAACATAAAACCGGCTGTAGGTAATGTCATTATAGCAAATGGAGATAGTATTCCAATTGATGGAGTAGGTGTTGAATAATGAGAGAATACATTAGGTTAAGACCAAAAGAAGAGAAGAGGCCTTATTCAACATATGCAAGCCCATTAAGAAGTCTTCTAGAAGGTGAAGACTTTGGGTGCACAAGTGGGTGTCTCGGGAAGTGTGAAAAGGAAGAAGATGTGTTTAAATTTCAAATAAGAGATTGGAGGGAAATTTTAATGTTGTGAAACCCTTCCTCACCTCCTAATTTCGTGGCTCTCCTCTATATATACATGTTGACACCCTTTGTAACACTTAATCAATTATAATGGAAACTTCTCTTTATCTCTCATTCTATTGTTTCTCTTTCAAGCACTCTCAAACTCTCTAATCTTCTATTCCGCAAATTCAACATGGTATCGGAGCAAGGTTCTTAACTAAATCAAGCTTTTGTTATCCCATTTTCAAATCTCTTCCTTTAAAATTCTGGGAATACTCTTTGTCAATCCTTTTTCAGTCTGAGACTTAGTCCTCAAAGTCATTGACTCTTGAGTTGTGAAAAAGCTGAAAATGTGTATTTCTTGAAGCTTCTCTAAAATTTTCTTTTTTCACTCTAAAATTCTGGGAATACTCTTTGTCAATCCTTTTTCACTCGAGACTTACTCCTCAAAGTCATTGACTCTTGAGTTGTGAAAAGGCTGAAAAAGTGTATTTCTTGAAACTTCTCTAATATTTTCTTGAGAAAATCTCTTAATCCTCTGGTTAATAGAATTATGCGGTGAATAAATATTGAAACACCATGGAAAATTCTAAACCAATTGTTATTCCAGTCATCTTGAAGGGTGTCAACTATTTGCTGTGGTCAAGAATGATAAGAACATCTCTATGTGGTCGTGGGCTTTGGAGCCATGTCTTGAAAGGACAAGATCCAAAAGATGGAGAAGAAGCCATTGGTAATTATGAAGATAAGTGGTTCCAAGAGGACCAAATGGTGCTCGGAATCATCCAGAACTCTCTTGAAGCATCCATCCTTGAAGCCTACTCCTAATGTGAAAATGCAAAGGAATTGTGGGATACTCTTCAAACCGTGTATTAGAATACTTCAAACTTGAGCATAATCTATGAAGTCAAGAAGGCTATCAATGATCTAAGCCAAGAAGATTTGGAGTTTACAAAGCACTTTGGCAAATTCAGATCATTGTGGGCTGAACTAGAAATGCTAAGGCCAAGAACGATTGATCCTTTGGTGTTAAATGAGAGGCACGAATAAGACAAGGTCTTTGGTCTGCTATTGACCTTAAATCCAACTTACAAGGATCTCATTAAGCACCTCCTTAGGGCAGACGATCTCCCCAGCCTAGATGAAATATGCTCCAAGATACAAAAGGAGCAAGGATCTCATGGTCTATTTGGGGGAAAGGGCGAGCTGGTTATGGCTAACAAAGTAGAGCTGGGTGACACCAACAAAGGATTTTACAAACCGTTGGGATCAAACCAGAATAAGAAAGTGGGATCAAATGCAATCTGTGAGCATTGCAAGAAAGAAAGGCACACAAAGGATAAATGCTGGAAGCTCCATCCTCATCTAAAACCAAGCTGGTGGAAGGAACCAAGAGCTAATGTCTCCCAAGAAGTGGCTGGGAATCAGGCTGGGACATCCAAGAGGGCTGAAGAAGGAGAAATGAGATCTTTGGTGCCATATCAACAAGAATTTGAATTTGTGAGGAAATCAGATTTGGAAGCTCTCATCAAAGCCTTGAAAGAGGCTGGTAGGTCTGGTATGGTTTCTAGAAACTCTCTTCATGCTCAAAACATTTCAAAGCCTTTGATTGTAGATTCTGGTGCATCACATCATATGATAAGTGATGCACATCTAATGAATAACATAAAACCGGCTGTAGGTAATGTCATTATAGCAAATGGAGATAGTATTCCAATTGATGGAGTAGGTGTTGAATAATGAGAGAATACATTAGGTTAAGACCAAAAGATGAGAAGAGGCCTTATTCAACATATGCAAGCCCATTAAGAAGTCTTCTAGAAGGTGAAGACTTTGGGTGCACAAGTGGGTGTCTCGGGAAGTGTGAAAAGGAAGAAGATGTGTTTAAATTTCAAATAAGAGATTGGAGGGAAATTTTAATGTTGTGAAACCCTTCCTCACCTCCTAATTTCGTGGCTCTCCTCTATATATACATGTTGACACCCTTTGTAACACTTAATCAATTATAATGGAAACTTCTCTTTATCTCTCATTCTATTGTTTCTCTTTCAAGCACTCTCAAACTCTCTAATCTTCTATTCCGCAAATTCAACATGGTATCGGAGCAAGGTTCTTAACTAAATCAAGCTTTTGTTATCCCATTTTCAAATCTCTTCCTTTAAAATTCTGGGAATACTCTTTGTCAATCCTTTTTCAGTCTGAGACTTAGTCCTCAAAGTCATTGACTCTTGAGTTGTGAAAAAGCTGAAAATGTGTATTTCTTGAAGCTTCTCTAAAATTTTCTTTTTTCACTCTAAAATTCTGGGAATACTCTTTGTCAATCCTTTTTCACTCGAGACTTACTCCTCAAAGTCATTGACTCTTGAGTTGTGAAAAGGCTGAAAAAGTGTATTTCTTGAAACTTCTCTAATATTTTCTTGAGAAAATCTCTTAATCCTCTGGTTAATAGAATTATGCGGTGAATAAATATTGAAACACCATGGAAAATTCTAAACCAATTGTTATTCCAGTCATCTTGAAGGGTGTCAACTATTTGCTGTGGTCAAGAATGATAAGAACATCTCTATGTGGTCGTGGGCTTTGGAGCCATGTCTTGAAAGGACAAGATCCAAAAGATGGAGAAGAAGCCATCGGTAATTATGAAGATAAGTGGTTCCAAGAGGACCAAATGGTGCTCGGAATCATCCAGAACTCTCTTGAAGCATCCATCCTTGAAGCCTACTCCTAATGTGAAAATGCAAAGGAATTGTGGGATACTCTTCAAACCGTGTATTAGAATACTTCAAACTTGAGCATAATCTATGAAGTCAAGAAGGCTATCAATGATCTAAGCCAAGAAGATTTGGAGTTTACAAAGCACTTTGGCAAATTCAGATCATTGTGGGCTGAACTAGAAATGCTAAGGCCAAGAACGATTGATCCTTTGGTGTTAAATGAGAGGCACGAATAAGACAAGGTCTTTGGTCTGCTATTGACCTTAAATCCAACTTACAAGGATCTCATTAAGCACCTCCTTAGGGCAGACGATCTCCCCAGCCTAGATGAAGTATGCTCCAAGATACAAAAGGAGCAAGGATCTCATGGTCTATTTGGGGGAAAGGGCGAGCTGGTTATGGCTAACAAAGTAGAGCTGGGTGACACCAACAAAGGATTTTACAAACCGTTGGGATCAAACCAGAATAAGAAAGTGGGATCAAATGCAATCTGTGAGCATTGCAAGAAAGAAAGGCACACAAAGGATAAATGCTGGAAGCTCCATCCTCATCTAAAACCAAGCTGGTGGAAGGAACCAAGAGCTAATGTCTCCCAAGAAGTGGCTGGGAATCAGGCTGGGACATCCAAGAGGGCTGAAGAAGGAGAAATGAGATCTTTGGTGCCATATCAACAAGAATTTGAATTTGTGAGGAAATCAGATTTGGAAGCTCTCATCAAAGCCTTGAAAGAGGCTGGTAGGTCTGGTATGGTTTCTAGAAACTCTCTTCATGCTCAAAACATTTCAAAGCCTTTGATTGTAGATTCTGGTGCATCACATCATATGATAAGTGATGCACATCTAATGAATAACATAAAACCGGCTGTAGGTAATGTCATTATAGCAAATGGAGATAGTATTCCAATTGATGGAGTAGGTGTTGAATAATGAGAGAATACATTAGGTTAAGACCAAAAGAAGAGAAGAGGCCTTATTCAACATATGCAAGCCCATTAAGAAGTCTTCTAGAAGGTGAAGACTTTGGGTGCACAAGTGGGTGTCTCGGGAAGTGTGAAAAGGAAGAAGATGTGTTTAAATTTCAAATAAGAGATTGGAGGGAAATTTTAATGTTGTGAAACCCTTCCTCACCTCCTAATTTCGTGGCTCTCCTCTATATATACATGTTGACACCCTTTGTAACACTTAATCAATTATAATGGAAACTTCTCTTTATCTCTCATTCTATTGTTTCTCTTTCAAGCACTCTCAAACTCTCTAATCTTCTATTCCGCAAATTCAACATGGTATCGGAGCAAGGTTCTTAACTAAATCAAGCTTTTGTTATCCCATTTTCAAATCTCTTCCTTTAAAATTCTGGGAATACTCTTTGTCAATCCTTTTTCAGTCTGAGACTTAGTCCTCAAAGTCATTGACTCTTGAGTTGTGAAAAAGCTGAAAATGTGTATTTCTTGAAGCTTCTCTAAAATTTTCTTTTTTCACTCTAAAATTCTGGGAATACTCTTTGTCAATCCTTTTTCACTCGAGACTTACTCCTCAAAGTCATTGACTCTTGAGTTGTGAAAAGGCTGAAAAAGTGTATTTCTTGAAACTTCTCTAATATTTTCTTGAGAAAATCTCTTAATCCTCTGGTTAATAGAATTATGCGGTGAATAAATATTGAAACACCATGGAAAATTCTAAACCAATTGTTATTCCAGTCATCTTGAAGGGTGTCAACTATTTGCTGTGGTCAAGAATGATAAGAACATCTCTATGTGGTCGTGGGCTTTGGAGCCATGTCTTGAAAGGACAAGATCCAAAAGATGGAGAAGAAGCCATCGGTAATTATGAAGATAAGTGGTTCCAAGAGGACCAAATGGTGCTCGGAATCATCCAGAACTCTCTTGAAGCATCCATCCTTGAAGCCTACTCCTAATGTGAAAATGCAAAGGAATTGTGGGATACTCTTCAAACCGTGTATTAGAATACTTCAAACTTGAGCATAATCTATGAAGTCAAGAAGGCTATCAATGATCTAAGCCAAGAAGATTTGGAGTTTACAAAGCACTTTGGCAAATTCAGATCATTGTGGGCTGAACTAGAAATGCTAAGGCCAAGCACGATTGATCCTTTGGTGTTAAATGAGAGGCACGAATAAGACAAGGTCTTTGGTCTGCTATTGACCTTAAATCCAACTTACAAGGATCTCATTAAGCACCTCCTTAGGGCAGACGATCTCCCCAGCCTAGATGAAGTATGCTCCAAGATACAAAAGGAGCAAGGATCTCATGGTCTATTTGGGGGAAAGGGCGAGCTGGTTATGGCTAACAAAGTAGAGCTGGGTGACACCAACAAAGGATTTTACAAACCGTTGGGATCAAACCAGAACAAGAAAGTGGGATCAAATGCAATATGTGAGCATTGCAAGAAAGAAAGGCACACAAAGGATAAATGCTGGAAGCTCCATCCTCATCTAAAACCAAGCTGGTGGAAGGAACCAAGAGCTAATGTCTCCCAAGAAGTGGCTGGGAATCAGGCTGGGACATCCAAGAGGGCTGAAGAAGGAGAAATGAGATCTTTGGTGCCATATCAACAAGAATTTGAATTTGTGAGGAAATCAGATTTGAAAGCTCTCATCAAAGCCTTGAAAGAGGCTGGTAGGTCTGGTATGGTTTCTAGAAACTCTCTTCATGCTCAAAACATTTCAAAGCCTTTGATTGTAGATTCTGGTGCATCACATCATATGATAAGTGATGCACATCTAATGAATAACATAAAACCGGCTGTAGGTAATGTCATTATAGCAAATGGAGATAGTATTCCAATTGATGGAGTAGGTGTTGAATAATGAGAGAATACATTAGGTTAAGACCAAAAGAAGAGAAGAGGCCTTATTCAACATATGCAAGCCCATTAAGAAGTCTTCTAGAAGGTGAAGACTTTGGGTGCACAAGTGGGTGTCTCGGGAAGTGTGAAAAGGAAGAAGATGTGTTTAAATTTCAAATAAGAGATTGGAGGGAAATTTTAATGTTGTGAAACCCTTCCTCACCTCCTAATTTCGTGGCTCTCCTCTATATATACATGTTGACACCCTTTGTAACACTTAATCAATTATAATGGAAACTTCTCTTTATCTCTCATTCTATTGTTTCTCTTTCAAGCACTCTCAAACTCTCTAATCTTCTATTCCGCAAATTCAACATGGTATCGGAGCAAGGTTCTTAACTAAATCAAGCTTTTGTTATCCCATTTTCAAATCTCTTCCTTTAAAATTCTGGGAATACTCTTTGTCAATCCTTTTTCAGTCTGAGACTTAGTCCTCAAAGTCATTGACTCTTGAGTTGTGAAAAAGCTGAAAATGTGTATTTCTTGAAGCTTCTCTAAAATTTTCTTTTTTCACTCTAAAATTCTGGGAATACTCTTTGTCAATCCTTTTTCACTCGAGACTTACTCCTCAAAGTCATTGACTCTTGAGTTGTGAAAAGGCTGAAAAAGTGTATTTCTTGAAACTTCTCTAATATTTTCTTGAGAAAATCTCTTAATCCTCTGGTTAATAGAATTATGCGGTGAATAAATATTGAAACACCATGGAAAATTCTAAACCAATTGTTATTCCAGTCATCTTGAAGGGTGTCAACTATTTGCTGTGGTCAAGAATGATAAGAACATCTCTATGTGGTCGTGGGCTTTGGAGCCATGTCTTGAAAGGACAAGATCCAAAAGATGGAGAAGAAGCCATTGGTAATTATGAAGATAAGTGGTTCCAAGAGGACCAAATGGTGCTCGGAATCATCCAGAACTCTCTTGAAGCATCCATCCTTGAAGCCTACTCCTAATGTGAAAATGCAAAGGAATTGTGGGATACTCTTCAAACCGTGTATTAGAATACTTCAAACTTGAGCATAATCTATGAAGTCAAGAAGGCTATCAATGATCTAAGCCAAGAAGATTTGGAGTTTACAAAGCACTTTGGCAAATTCAGATCATTGTGGGCTGAACTAGAAATGCTAAGGCCAAGAACGATTGATCCTTTGGTGTTAAATGAGAGGCACGAATAAGACAAGGTCTTTGGTCTGCTATTGACCTTAAATCCAACTTACAAGGATCTCATTAAGCACCTCCTTAGGGCAGACGATCTCCCCAGCCTAGATGAAATATGCTCCAAGATACAAAAGGAGCAAGGATCTCATGGTCTATTTGGGGGAAAGGGCGAGCTGGTTATGGCTAACAAAGTAGAGCTGGGTGACACCAACAAAGGATTTTACAAACCGTTGGGATCAAACCAGAATAAGAAAGTGGGATCAAATGCAATCTGTGAGCATTGCAAGAAAGAAAGGCACACAAAGGATAAATGCTGGAAGCTCCATCCTCATCTAAAACCAAGCTGGTGGAAGGAACCAAGAGCTAATGTCTCCCAAGAAGTGGCTGGGAATCAGGCTGGGACATCCAAGAGGGCTGAAGAAGGAGAAATGAGATCTTTGGTGCCATATCAACAAGAATTTGAATTTGTGAGGAAATCAGATTTGGAAGCTCTCATCAAAGCCTTGAAAGAGGCTGGTAGGTCTGGTATGGTTTCTAGAAACTCTCTTCATGCTCAAAACATTTCAAAGCCTTTGATTGTAGATTCTGGTGCATCACATCATATGATAAGTGATGCACATCTAATGAATAACATAAAACCGGCTGTAGGTAATGTCATTATAGCAAATGGAGATAGTATTCCAATTGATGGAGTAGGTGTTGAATAATGAGAGAATACATTAGGTTAAGACCAAAAGATGAGAAGAGGCCTTATTCAACATATGCAAGCCCATTAAGAAGTCTTCTAGAAGGTGAAGACTTTGGGTGCACAAGTGGGTGTCTCGGGAAGTGTGAAAAGGAAGAAGATGTGTTTAAATTTCAAATAAGAGATTGGAGGGAAATTTTAATGTTGTGAAACCCTTCCTCACCTCCTAATTTCGTGGCTCTCCTCTATATATACATGTTGACACCCTTTGTAACACTTAATCAATTATAATGGAAACTTCTCTTTATCTCTCATTCTATTGTTTCTCTTTCAAGCACTCTCAAACTCTCTAATCTTCTATTCCGCAAATTCAACATGGTATCGGAGCAAGGTTCTTAACTAAATCAAGCTTTTGTTATCCCATTTTCAAATCTCTTCCTTTAAAATTCTGGGAATACTCTTTGTCAATCCTTTTTCAGTCTGAGACTTAGTCCTCAAAGTCATTGACTCTTGAGTTGTGAAAAAGCTGAAAATGTGTATTTCTTGAAGCTTCTCTAAAATTTTCTTTTTTCACTCTAAAATTCTGGGAATACTCTTTGTCAATCCTTTTTCACTCGAGACTTACTCCTCAAAGTCATTGACTCTTGAGTTGTGAAAAGGCTGAAAAAGTGTATTTCTTGAAACTTCTCTAATATTTTCTTGAGAAAATCTCTTAATCCTCTGGTTAATAGAATTATGCGGTGAATAAATATTGAAACACCATGGAAAATTCTAAACCAATTGTTATTCCAGTCATCTTGAAGGGTGTCAACTATTTGCTGTGGTCAAGAATGATAAGAACATCTCTATGTGGTCGTGGGCTTTGGAGCCATGTCTTGAAAGGACAAGATCCAAAAGATGGAGAAGAAGCCATCGGTAATTATGAAGATAAGTGGTTCCAAGAGGACCAAATGGTGCTCGGAATCATCCAGAACTCTCTTGAAGCATCCATCCTTGAAGCCTACTCCTAATGTGAAAATGCAAAGGAATTGTGGGATACTCTTCAAACCGTGTATTAGAATACTTCAAACTTGAGCATAATCTATGAAGTCAAGAAGGCTATCAATGATCTAAGCCAAGAAGATTTGGAGTTTACAAAGCACTTTGGCAAATTCAGATCATTGTGGGCTGAACTAGAAATGCTAAGGCCAAGAACGATTGATCCTTTGGTGTTAAATGAGAGGCACGAATAAGACAAGGTCTTTGGTCTGCTATTGACCTTAAATCCAACTTACAAGGATCTCATTAAGCACCTCCTTAGGGCAGACGATCTCCCCAGCCTAGATGAAGTATGCTCCAAGATACAAAAGGAGCAAGGATCTCATGGTCTATTTGGGGGAAAGGGCGAGCTGGTTATGGCTAACAAAGTAGAGCTGGGTGACACCAACAAAGGATTTTACAAACCGTTGGGATCAAACCAGAATAAGAAAGTGGGATCAAATGCAATCTGTGAGCATTGCAAGAAAGAAAGGCACACAAAGGATAAATGCTGGAAGCTCCATCCTCATCTAAAACCAAGCTGGTGGAAGGAACCAAGAGCTAATGTCTCCCAAGAAGTGGCTGGGAATCAGGCTGGGACATCCAAGAGGGCTGAAGAAGGAGAAATGAGATCTTTGGTGCCATATCAACAAGAATTTGAATTTGTGAGGAAATCAGATTTGGAAGCTCTCATCAAAGCCTTGAAAGAGGCTGGTAGGTCTGGTATGGTTTCTAGAAACTCTCTTCATGCTCAAAACATTTCAAAGCCTTTGATTGTAGATTCTGGTGCATCACATCATATGATAAGTGATGCACATCTAATGAATAACATAAAACCGGCTGTAGGTAATGTCATTATAGCAAATGGAGATAGTATTCCAATTGATGGAGTAGGTGTTGAATAATGAGAGAATACATTAGGTTAAGACCAAAAGAAGAGAAGAGGCCTTATTCAACATATGCAAGCCCATTAAGAAGTCTTCTAGAAGGTGAAGACTTTGGGTGCACAAGTGGGTGTCTCGGGAAGTGTGAAAAGGAAGAAGATGTGTTTAAATTTCAAATAAGAGATTGGAGGGAAATTTTAATGTTGTGAAACCCTTCCTCACCTCCTAATTTCGTGGCTCTCCTCTATATATACATGTTGACACCCTTTGTAACACTTAATCAATTATAATGGAAACTTCTCTTTATCTCTCATTCTATTGTTTCTCTTTCAAGCACTCTCAAACTCTCTAATCTTCTATTCCGCAAATTCAACATGGTATCGGAGCAAGGTTCTTAACTAAATCAAGCTTTTGTTATCCCATTTTCAAATCTCTTCCTTTAAAATTCTGGGAATACTCTTTGTCAATCCTTTTTCAGTCTGAGACTTAGTCCTCAAAGTCATTGACTCTTGAGTTGTGAAAAAGCTGAAAATGTGTATTTCTTGAAGCTTCTCTAAAATTTTCTTTTTTCACTCTAAAATTCTGGGAATACTCTTTGTCAATCCTTTTTCACTCGAGACTTACTCCTCAAAGTCATTGACTCTTGAGTTGTGAAAAGGCTGAAAAAGTGTATTTCTTGAAACTTCTCTAATATTTTCTTGAGAAAATCTCTTAATCCTCTGGTTAATAGAATTATGCGGTGAATAAATATTGAAACACCATGGAAAATTCTAAACCAATTGTTATTCCAGTCATCTTGAAGGGTGTCAACTATTTGCTGTGGTCAAGAATGATAAGAACATCTCTATGTGGTCGTGGGCTTTGGAGCCATGTCTTGAAAGGACAAGATCCAAAAGATGGAGAAGAAGCCATCGGTAATTATGAAGATAAGTGGTTCCAAGAGGACCAAATGGTGCTCGGAATCATCCAGAACTCTCTTGAAGCATCCATCCTTGAAGCCTACTCCTAATGTGAAAATGCAAAGGAATTGTGGGATACTCTTCAAACCGTGTATTAGAATACTTCAAACTTGAGCATAATCTATGAAGTCAAGAAGGCTATCAATGATCTAAGCCAAGAAGATTTGGAGTTTACAAAGCACTTTGGCAAATTCAGATCATTGTGGGCTGAACTAGAAATGCTAAGGCCAAGAACGATTGATCCTTTGGTGTTAAATGAGAGGCACGAATAAGACAAGGTCTTTGGTCTGCTATTGACCTTAAATCCAACTTACAAGGATCTCATTAAGCACCTCCTTAGGGCAGACGATCTCCCCAGCCTAGATGAAGTATGCTCCAAGATACAAAAGGAGCAAGGATCTCATGGTCTATTTGGGGGAAAGGGCGAGCTGGTTATGGCTAACAAAGTAGAGCTGGGTGACACCAACAAAGGATTTTACAAACCGTTGGGATCAAACCAGAACAAGAAAGTGGGATCAAATGCAATCTGTGAGCATTGCAAGAAAGAAAGGCACACAAAGGATAAATGCTGGAAGCTCCATCCTCATCTAAAACCAAGCTGGTGGAAGGAACCAAGAGCTAATGTCTCCCAAGAAGTGGCTGGGAATCAGGCTGGGACATCCAAGAGGGCTGAAGAAGGAGAAATGAGATCTTTGGTGCCATATCAACAAGAATTTGAATTTGTGAGGAAATCAGATTTGGAAGCTCTAATCAAAGCCTTGAAAGAGGCTGGTAGGTCTGGTATGGTTTCTGGAAACTCTCTTCATGCTCAAAACATTTCAAAGCCTTTGATTGTAGATTCTGGTGCATCACATCATATGATAAGTGATGCACATCTAATGAATAACATAAAACCGGCTGTAGGTAATGTCATTATAGCAAATGGAGATAGTATTCCAATTGATGGAGTAGGTGTTGAATAATGAGAGAATACATTAGGTTAAGACCAAAAGAAGAGAAGAGGCCTTATTCAACATATGCAAGCCCATTAAGAAGTCTTCTAGAAGGTGAAGACTTTGGGTGCACAAGTGGGTGTCTCGGAAAGTGTGAAAAGGAAGGAGATGTGTTTAAATTTCAAATAAGAGATTGGAGGGAAATTTTAATGTTGTGAAAGCCTTCCTCACCTCCTAATTTCGTGGCTCTCCTCTATATATACATGTTGACACCCTTTGTAACACTTAATCAATTATAATGAAAACTTCTCTTTATCTCTCATTCTATTGTTTCTCTTTCAAGCAGTCTCAAACTCTCTAATCTTCTATTCCGCAAATTCAACATGGTATCGAAGCAAGGTTCTTAACTAAATCAAGCTTTTGTTATCCCATTTTCAAATCTCTTCCTTTAAAATTCTGGGAATACTGTTTGTCAATCCTTTTTCAGTCTGAGACTTAGTCCTCAAAGTCATTGACTCTTGAGTTGTGAAAAAGCTGAAAATGTGTATTTCTTGAAGCTTCTCTAAAATTTTCTTTTTTCACTCTAAAATTCTGGGAATACTCTTTGTCAATCCTTTTTCACTCGAGACTTACTCCTCAAAGTCATTGACTCTTGAGTTGTGAAAAGGCTGAAAAAGTGTATTTCTTGAAACTTCTCTAATATTTTCTTGAGAAAATCTCTTAATCCTCTGGTTAATAGAATTATGCGGTGAATAAATATTGAAACACCATGGAAAATTCTAAACCAATTGTTATTCCAGTCATCTTGAAGGGTGTCAACTATTTGCTGTGGTCAAGAATGATAAGAACATCTCTATGTGGTCGTGGGCTTTGGAGCCATGTCTTGAAAGGACAAGATCCAAAAGATGGAGAAGAAGCCATCGGTAATTATGAAGATAAGTGGTTCCAAGAGGACCAAATGGTGCTCGGAATCATCCAGAACTCTCTTGAAGCATCCATCCTTGAAGCCTACTCCTAATGTGAAAATGCAAAGGAATTGTGGGATACTCTTCAAACCGTGTATTAGAATACTTCAAACTTGAGCATAATCTATGAAGTCAAGAAGGCTATCAATGATCTAAGCCAAGAAGATTTGGAGTTTACAAAGCACTTTGGCAAATTCAAATCATTGTGGGCTGAACTAGAAATGCTAAGGCCAAGCACGATTGATCCTTTGGTGTTAAATGAGTGGCACGAACAAGACAAGGTCTTTGGTCTGCTATTGACCTTAAATCCAACTTACAAGGATCTCATTAAGCACCTCCTTAGGGCAGACGATCTCCCCAGCCTAGATGAAGTATGCTCCAAGATACAAAAGGAGCAAGGATCTCATGGTCTATTTGGGGGAAAGGGCGAGCTGGTTATGGCTAACAAAGTAGAGCTGGGTGACACCAACAAAGGATTTTACAAACCGTTGGGATCAAACCAGAACAAGAAAGTGGGATCAAATGCAATCTGTGAGCATTGCAAGAAAGAAAGGCACACAAAGGATAAATGCTGGAAGCTCCATCCTCATCTAAAACCAAGCTGGTGGAAGGAACCAAGAGCTAATGTCTCCCAAGAAGTGGCTGGGAATCAGGCTGGGACATCCAAGAGGGCTGAAGAAGGAGAAATGAGATCTTTGGTGCCATATCAACAAGAATTTGAATTTGTGAGGAAATCAGATTTGGAAGCTCTAATCAAAGCCTTGAAAGAGGCTGGTAGGTCTGGTATGGTTTCTGGAAACTCTCTTCATGCTCAAAACATTTCAAAGCCTTTGATTGTAGATTCTGGTGCATCACATCATATGATAAGTGATGCACATCTAATGAATAACATAAAACCGGCTGTAGGTAATGTCATTATAGCAAATGGAGATAGTATTCCAATTGATGGAGTAGGTGTTGAATAATGAGAGAATACATTAGGTTAAGACCAAAAGAAGAGAAGAGGCCTTATTCAACATATGCAAGCCCATTAAGAAGTCTTCTAGAAGGTGAAGACTTTGGGTGCACAAGTGGGTGTCTCGGGAAGTGTGAAAAGGAGGAGATGTGTTTAAATTTCAAATAAGAGATTGGAGGGAAATTTTAATGTTGTGAAACCCTTCCTCACCTCCTAATTTCGTGGCTCTCCTCTATATATACATGTTGTACACCCTTTGTAACACTTAATCAATTATAATGGAAACTTCTCTTTATCTCTCATTCTATTGTTTCTCTTTCAAGCAGTCTCAAACTCTCTAATCTTCTATTCCGCAAATTCAACATGGTATCAGAGCAAAGTTCTTAACTAAATCAAGCTTTTGTTATCCCATTTTCAAATCTCTTCCTTTAAAATTCTGGGAATACTCTTTGTCAATCTTTTTTCACTCTGAGACTTACTCCTCAAAGTTATTGACTCTTGAGTTGTGAAAAGGATGAAAAAGTGTATTTCTTGAAGCTTCTCTAATATTTTCTTGAGAAAATCTCTTAATCCTCTGGTTAATAGAATTATCCGGTGAATAAATATTGAAACACCATGGAAAATTCTAAACCAATTGTTATTCCAGTCATCTTGAAGGGTGTCAACTATTTGTTGTGGTCAAGAATGATAAGAACATCTCTATGTGGTCGTGGGCTTTGGAGCCCATGTCTTGAAAGGACAAGATCCAAAAGATGGAGAAGAAGCCATCGGTAATTATGAAGATAAGTGGTTCCAAGAGGACCAAATAGTGCTCGGAATCATCCAAAACTCTCTTGAAGCATCCATCCTTGAAGCCTACTCCTAATGTGAAAATGCAAAGGAATTGTGGGATACTCTTCAAACCGTGTATTGGAATACTTCAAACTTGAACATAATCTATGAAGTCAAGAAGGCTATCAATAATCTAAGCCAAGAAGATTTGGAGTTTACAAAGCACTTTGGCAAATTCAGATCGTTGTGGGCTGAACTAGAAATGCTAAGGCCAAGCACGATTGATCCTTTGGTGTTAAATGAGAGGCGCGAACAAGACAAGGTCTTTGGTCTACTATTGACCTTAAATCCAACTTACAAGGATCTCATTAAGCACCTCCTTAGGGCAGACAATCTCCCCAGCCTAGATGAAGTGTGCTCCAAGATACAAAAGGAGCAAGGATCTCATGGTATATTTGGGAGAAAGGGCGAGCTGGTTATGTCTAACAAAGTAGAGCTGGGTGACGCCAACAAAGGATTTTCCAAACCGTTGGGATCAAACCAGAACAAGAAAGTGGGATCAAATGCAATCTGTGAGCATTGCAAGAAAGAGGGGCACACAAAGGAAAAATGCTGGAAGCTCCATCCTCATCTAAAACCAAGCTGGTGGAAGGAACCAAGAGCTAATGTCTCCCAAGAAGTGGCTGGGAATCAGGCTGGGACATCCAAGAGGGCTGAAGAAGGAGAAATGAGATCTTTGGTGCCATATCAACAAGAATTTGAATTTGTGATGAAATCAGATTTGGAAGCTCTCATCAAAGCCTTGAAAGAGGCTGGTAGGTCTGGTATGGTTTCTGGAAACTCTCTTCATGCTCAAAACATTTCAAAGCCTTTGATTGTAGATTCTGGTGCATCACATCATATGATAAGTGATGCACATCTAATGAATAACATAAAACCGGCTGTAGGTAATGTCATTATAGCAAATGGAGATAGTATTCCAATTGATGGAGTAGGTGTTGAATAATGAGAGAATACATTAGGTTAAGACCAAAAGAAGAGAAGAGGCCTTATTCAACATATGCAAGCCCATTAAGAAGTTTTCTAGAAGGTGAAGACTTTGGGTGCACAAGTGGGTGTCTCGGGAAGTGTGAAAAGGAAGAAGATGTGTTTAAATTTCAAATAAGAGATTGGAGGGAAATTTTAATGTTGTGAAACCCTTCCTCACCTCCTAATTTCGTGGCTCTCCTCTATATATACATGTTGACACCCTTTGTAACACTTAATCAATTATAATGGAAACTTCTCTTTATCTCTCATTCTATTGTTTCTCTTTCAAGCACTCTCAAACTCTCTAATCTTCTATTCCGCAAATTCAACATGGTATCGGAGCAAGGTTCTTAACTAAATCAAGCTTTTGTTATCCCATTTTCAAATCTCTTCCTTTAAAATTCTGGGAATACTCTTTGTCAATCCTTTTTCAGTCTGAGACTTAGTCCTCAAAGTCATTGACTCTTGAGTTGTGAAAAAGCTGAAAATGTGTATTTCTTGAAGCTTCTCTAAAATTTTCTTTTTTCACTCTAAAATTCTGGGAATACTCTTTGTCAATCCTTTTTCACTCAAGACTTACTCCTCAAAGTCATTGACACTTGAGTTGTGAAAAGGCTGAAAAAGTGTATTTCTTGAAACTTCTCTAATATTTTCTTGAGAAAATCTCTTAATCCTCTGGTTAATAGAATTATGCGGTGAATAAATATTGAAACACCATGGAAAATTCTAAACCAATTGTTATTCCAGTCATCTTGAAGGGTGTCAACTATTTGCTGTGGTCAAGAATGATAAGAACATCTCTATGTGGTCGTGGGCTTTGGAGCCATGTCTTGAAAGGACAAGATCCAAAAGATGGAGAAGAAGCCATCGGTAATTATGAAGATAAGTGGTTCCAAGAGGACCAAATGGTGCTCGGAATCATCCAGAACTCTCTTGAAGCATCCATCCTTGAAGCCTACTCCTAATGTGAAAATGCAAAGGAATTGTGGGATACTCTTCAAACCGTGTATTAGAATACTTCAAACTTGAGCATAATCTATGAAGTCAAGAAGGCTATCAATGATCTAAGCCAAGAAGATTTGGAGTTTACAAAGCACTTTGGCAAATTCAAATAATTGTGGGCTGAACTTGAAATGCTAAGGCCAAGCACGATTGATCCTTTGGTGTTAAATGAGTGGCACGAACAAGACAAGGTCTTTGGTCTGCTATTGACCTTAAATCCAACTTACAAGGATCTCATTAAGCACCTCCTTAGGGCAGACGATCTCCCCAGCCTAGATGAAGTATGCTCCAAGATACAAAAGGAGCAAGGATCTCATGGTCTATTTGGGGGAAAGGGCGAGCTGGTTATGGCTAACAAAGTAGAGCTGGGTGACACCAACAAAGGATTTTACAAACCGTTGGGATCAAACCAGAACAAGAAAGTGGGATTAAATGACATCTGTGAGCATTGCAAGAAAGAAAGGCACACAAAGGATAAATGCTGGAAGCTCCATCCTCATCTAAAACCAAGCTGGTGGAAGGAACCAAGAGCTAATGTCTCCCAAGAAGTGGCTGGGAATCAGGCTGGGACATCCAAGAGGGCTGAAGAAGGAGAAATGAGATCTTTGGTGCCATATCAACAAGAATTTGAATTTGTGAGGAAATCAGATTTGGAAGCTCTCATCAAAGCCTTGAAAGAGGCTGGTAGGTCTGGTATGGTTTCTGGAAACTCTCTTCATGCTCAAAACATTTCAAAGCCTTTGATTGTAGATTCTGGTGCATCACATCATATGATAAGTGATGCACATCTAATGAATAACATAAAACCGGCTGTAGGTAATGTCATTATAGCAAATGGAGATAGTATTCCAATTGATGGAGTAGGTGTTGAATAATGAGAGAATACATTAGGTTAAGACCAAAAGAAGAGAAGAGGCCTTATTCAACATATGCAAGCCCATTAAGAAGTCTTCTAGAAGGTGAAGACTTTGGGTGCACAAGTGGGTGTCTCGGGAAGTGTGAAAAGGAAGGAGATGTGTTTAAATTTCAAATAAGAGATTGGAGGGAAATTTTAATGTTGTGAAACCCTTCCTCACCTCCTAATTTCGTGGCTCTCCTCTATATATACATGTTGTACACCCTTTGTAACACTTAATCAATTATAATGGAAACTTCTCTTTATCTCTCATTCTATTGTTTCTCTTTCAAGCAGTCTCAAACTCTCTAATCTTCTATTCCGCAAATTCAACATGGTATCAGAGCAAAGTTCTTAACTAAATCAAGCTTTTGTTATCCCATTTTCAAATCTCTTCCTTTAAAATTCTGGGAATACTCTTTGTCAATCTTTTTTCACTCTGAGACTTAGTCCTCAAAGTCATTGACTCTTGAGTTGTGAAAAGGCTGAAAAAGTGATTTCTTGAAGCTTCTCTAAAATTTTCTTTTTTCACTCTAAAATTCCGGGAATACTCTTTGTCAATCCTTTTTCACTCTGAGACTTACTCCTCAAAGTTATTGACTCTTGAGTTGTGAAAAGGATGAAAAAGTGTATTTCTTGAAGTTTCTCTAATATTTTCTTGAGAAAATCTCTTAATCCTCTGGTTAATAGAATTATCCGGTGAATAAATATTGGAACACCATGGAAAATTCTAAACCAATTGTTATTCCAGTCATCTTGAAGGGTGTCAACTATTTGTTGTGGTCAAGAATGATAAGAACATCTCTATGTGGTCGTGGGCTTTGGAGCCCATGTCTTGAAAGGACAAGATCCAAAAGATGGAGAAGAAGCCATCGGTAATTATGAAGATAAGTGGTTCCAAGAGGACCAAATAGTGCTCGGAATCATCCAAAACTCTCTTGAAGCATCCATCCTTGAAGCCTACTCCTAATGTGAAAATGCAAAGGAATTGTGGGATACTCTTCAAACCGTGTATTGGAATACTTCAAACTTGAACATAATCTATGAAGTCAAGAAGGCTATCAATAATCTAAGCCAAGAAGATTTGGAGTTTACAAAGCACTTTGGCAAATTCAGATCGTTGTGGGCTGAACTAGAAATGCTAAGGCCAAGCACGATTGATCCTTTGGTGTTAAATGAGAGGCGCGAACAAGACAAGGTCTTTGGTCTACTATTGACCTTAAATCCAACTTACAAGGATCTCATTAAGCACCTCCTTAGGGCAGACAATCTCCCCAGCCTAGATGAAGTGTGCTCCAAGATACAAAAGGAGCAAGGATCTCATGGTATATTTGGGAGAAAGGGCGAGCTGGTTATGTCTAACAAAGTAGAGCTGGGTGACGCCAACAAAGGATTTTCCAAACCGTTGGGATCAAACCAGAACAAGAAAGTGGGATCAAATGCAATCTGTGAGCATTGCAAGAAAGAGGGGCACACAAAGGAAAAATGCTGGAAGCTCCATCCTCATCTAAAACCAAGCTGGTGGAAGGAACCAAGAGCTAATGTCTCCCAAGAAGTGGCTGGGAATCAGGCTGGGACATCCAAGAGGGCTGAAGAAGGAGAAATGAGATCTTTGGTGCCATATCAACAAGAATTTGAATTTGTGATGAAATCAGATTTGGAAGCTCTCATCAAAGCCTTGAAAGAGGCTGGTAGGTCTGGTATGGTTTCTGGAAACTCTCTTCATGCTCAAAACATTTCAAAGCCTTTGATTGTAGATTCTGGTGCATCACATCATATGATAAGTGATGCACATCTAATGAATAACATAAAACCGGCTGTAGGTAATGTCATTATAGCAAATGGAGATAGTATTCCAATTGATGGAGTAGGTGTTGAATAATGAGAGAATACATTAGGTTAAGACCAAAAGAAGAGAAGAGGCCTTATTCAACATATGCAAGCCCATTAAGAAGTTTTCTAGAAGGTGAAGACTTTGGGTGCACAAGTGGGTGTCTCGGGAAGTGTGAAAAGGAAGAAGATGTGTTTAAATTTCAAATAAGAGATTGGAGGGAAATTTTAATGTTGTGAAACCCTTCCTCACCTCCTAATTTCGTGGCTCTCCTCTATATATACATGTTGACACCCTTTGTAACACTTAATCAATTATAATGGAAACTTCTCTTTATCTCTCATTCTATTGTTTCTCTTTCAAGCACTCTCAAACTCTCTAATCTTCTATTCCGCAAATTCAACATGGTATCGGAGCAAGGTTCTTAACTAAATCAAGCTTTTGTTATCCCATTTTCAAATCTCTTCCTTTAAAATTCTGGGAATACTCTTTGTCAATCCTTTTTCAGTCTGAGACTTAGTCCTCAAAGTCATTGACTCTTGAGTTGTGAAAAAGCTGAAAATGTGTATTTCTTGAAGCTTCTCTAAAATTTTCTTTTTTCACTCTAAAATTCTGGGAATACTCTTTGTCAATCCTTTTTCACTCAAGACTTACTCCTCAAAGTCATTGACACTTGAGTTGTGAAAAGGCTGAAAAAGTGTATTTCTTGAAACTTCTCTAATATTTTCTTGAGAAAATCTCTTAATCCTCTGGTTAATAGAATTATGCGGTGAATAAATATTGAAACACCATGGAAAATTCTAAACCAATTGTTATTCCAGTCATCTTGAAGGGTGTCAACTATTTGCTGTGGTCAAGAATGATAAGAACATCTCTATGTGGTCGTGGGCTTTGGAGCCATGTCTTGAAAGGACAAGATCCAAAAGATGGAGAAGAAGCCATCGGTAATTATGAAGATAAGTGGTTCCAAGAGGACCAAATGGTGCTCGGAATCATCCAGAACTCTCTTGAAGCATCCATCCTTGAAGCCTACTCCTAATGTGAAAATGCAAAGGAATTGTGGGATACTCTTCAAACCGTGTATTAGAATACTTCAAACTTGAGCATAATCTATGAAGTCAAGAAGGCTATCAATGATCTAAGCCAAGAAGATTTGGAGTTTACAAAGCACTTTGGCAAATTCAAATAATTGTGGGCTGAACTTGAAATGCTAAGGCCAAGCACGATTGATCCTTTGGTGTTAAATGAGTGGCACGAACAAGACAAGGTCTTTGGTCTGCTATTGACCTTAAATCCAACTTACAAGGATCTCATTAAGCACCTCCTTAGGGCAGACGATCTCCCCAGCCTAGATGAAGTATGCTCCAAGATACAAAAGGAGCAAGGATCTCATGGTCTATTTGGGGGAAAGGGCGAGCTGGTTATGGCTAACAAAGTAGAGCTGGGTGACACCAACAAAGGATTTTACAAACCGTTGGGATCAAACCAGAACAAGAAAGTGGGATTAAATGACATCTGTGAGCATTGCAAGAAAGAAAGGCACACAAAGGATAAATGCTGGAAGCTCCATCCTCATCTAAAACCAAGCTGGTGGAAGGAACCAAGAGCTAATGTCTCCCAAGAAGTGGCTGGGAATCAGGCTGGGACATCCAAGAGGGCTGAAGAAGGAGAAATGAGATCTTTGGTGCCATATCAACAAGAATTTGAATTTGTGAGGAAATCAGATTTGGAAGCTCTCATCAAAGCCTTGAAAGAGGCTGGTAGGTCTGGTATGGTTTCTGGAAACTCTCTTCATGCTCAAAACATTTCAAAGCCTTTGATTGTAGATTCTGGTGCATCACATCATATGATAAGTGATGCACATCTAATGAATAACATAAAACCGGCTGTAGGTAATGTCATTATAGCAAATGGAGATAGTATTCCAATTGATGGAGTAGGTGTTGAATAATGAGAGAATACATTAGGTTAAGACCAAAAGAAGAGAAGAGGCCTTATTCAACATATGCAAGCCCATTAAGAAGTCTTCTAGAAGGTGAAGACTTTGGGTGCACAAGTGGGTGTCTCGGGAAGTGTGAAAAGGAAGGAGATGTGTTTAAATTTCAAATAAGAGATTGGAGGGAAATTTTAATGTTGTGAAACCCTTCCTCACCTCCTAATTTCGTGGCTCTCCTCTATATATACATGTTGTACACCCTTTGTAACACTTAATCAATTATAATGGAAACTTCTCTTTATCTCTCATTCTATTGTTTCTCTTTCAAGCAGTCTCAAACTCTCTAATCTTCTATTCCGCAAATTCAACATGGTATCAGAGCAAAGTTCTTAACTAAATCAAGCTTTTGTTATCCCATTTTCAAATCTCTTCCTTTAAAATTCTGGGAATACTCTTTGTCAATCTTTTTTCACTCTGAGACTTAGTCCTCAAAGTCATTGACTCTTGAGTTGTGAAAAGGCTGAAAAAGTGATTTCTTGAAGCTTCTCTAAAATTTTCTTTTTTCACTCTAAAATTCCGGGAATACTCTTTGTCAATCCTTTTTCACTCTGAGACTTACTCCTCAAAGTTATTGACTCTTGAGTTGTGAAAAGGATGAAAAAGTGTATTTCTTGAAGTTTCTCTAATATTTTCTTGAGAAAATCTCTTAATCCTCTGGTTAATAGAATTATCCGGTGAATAAATATTGGAACACCATGGAAAATTCTAAACCAATTGTTATTCCAGTCATCTTGAAGGGTGTCAACTATTTGCTGTGGTCAAGAATGATAAGAACATCTCTATGTGGTCGTGGGCTTTGGAGCCCATGTCTTGAAAGGACAAGATCCAAAAGATGGAGAAGAAGCCATCGGTAATTATGAAGATAAGTGGTTCCAAGAGGACCAAATAGTGCTCGGAATCATCCAAAACTCTCTTGAAGCATCCATCCTTGAAGCCTACTCCTAATGTGAAAATGCAAAGGAATTGTGGGATACTCTTCAAACCGTGTATTGGAATACTTCAAACTTGAACATAATCTATGAAGTCAAGAAGGCTATCAATAATATAAGCCAAGAAGATTTGGAGTTTACAAAGCACTTTGGCAAATTCAGATCGTTGTGGGCTGAACTAGAAATGCTAAGGCCAAGCACGATTGATCCTTTGGTGTTAAATGAGAGGCGCGAACAAGACAAGGTCTTTGGTCTACTATTGACCTTAAATCCAACTTACAAGGATCTCATTAAGCACCTCCTTAGGGCAGACAATCTCCCCAGCCTAGATGAAGTGTGCTCCAAGATACAAAAGGAGCAAGGATCTCATGGTATATTTGGGAGAAAGGGCGAGCTGGTTATGGCTAACAAAGTAGAGCTGGGTGACGCCAACAAAGGATTTTCCAAACCGTTGGGATCAAACCAGAACAAGAAAGTGGGATCAAATGCAATCTGTGAGCATTGCAAGAAAGAGGGGCACACAAAGGAAAAATGCTGGAAGCTCCATCCTCATCTAAAACCAAGCTGGTGGAAGGAACCAAGAGCTAATGTCTCCCAAGAAGTGGCTGGGAATCAGGCTGGGACATCCAAGAGGGCTGAAGAAGGAGAAATGAGATCTTTGGTGCCATATCAACAAGAATTTGAATTTGTGATGAAATCAGATTTGGAAGCTCTCATCAAAGCCTTGAAAGAGGCTGGTAGGTCTGGTATGGTTTCTGGAAACTCTCTTCATGCTCAAAACATTTCAAAGCCTTTGATTGTAGATTCTGGTGCATCACATCATATGATAAGTGATGCACATCTAATGAATAACATAAAACCGGCTGTAGGTAATGTCATTATAGCAAATGGAGATAGTATTCCAATTGATGGAGTAGGTGTTGAATAATGAGAGAATACATTAGGTTAAGACCAAAAGAAGAGAAGAGGCCTTATTCAACATATGCAAGCCCATTAAGAAGTTTTCTAGAAGGTGAAGACTTTGGGTGCACAAGTGGGTGTCTCGGGAAGTGTGAAAAGGAAGAAGATGTGTTTAAATTTCAAATAAGAGATTGGAGGGAAATTTTAATGTTGTGAAACCCTTCCTCACCTCCTAATTTCGTGGCTCTCCTCTATATATACATGTTGACACCCTTTGTAACACTTAATCAATTATAATGGAAACTTCTCTTTATCTCTCATTCTATTGTTTCTCTTTCAAGCACTCTCAAACTCTCTAATCTTCTATTCCGCAAATTCAACATGGTATCGGAGCAAGGTTCTTAACTAAATCAAGCTTTTGTTATCCCATTTTCAAATCTCTTCCTTTAAAATTCTGGGAATACTCTTTGTCAATCCTTTTTCAGTCTGAGACTTAGTCCTCAAAGTCATTGACTCTTGAGTTGTGAAAAAGCTGAAAATGTGTATTTCTTGAAGCTTCTCTAAAATTTTCTTTTTTCACTCTAAAATTCTGGGAATACTCTTTGTCAATCCTTTTTCACTCAAGACTTACTCCTCAAAGTCATTGACACTTGAGTTGTGAAAAGGCTGAAAAAGTGTATTTCTTGAAACTTCTCTAATATTTTCTTGAGAAAATCTCTTAATCCTCTGGTTAATAGAATTATGCGGTGAATAAATATTGAAACACCATGGAAAATTCTAAACCAATTGTTATTCCAGTCATCTTGAAGGGTGTCAACTATTTGCTGTGGTCAAGAATGATAAGAACATCTCTATGTGGTCGTGGGCTTTGGAGCCATGTCTTGAAAGGACAAGATCCAAAAGATGGAGAAGAAGCCATCGGTAATTATGAAGATAAGTGGTTCCAAGAGGACCAAATGGTGCTCGGAATCATCCAGAACTCTCTTGAAGCATCCATCCTTGAAGCCTACTCCTAATGTGAAAATGCAAAGGAATTGTGGGATACTCTTCAAACCGTGTATTAGAATACTTCAAACTTGAGCATAATCTATGAAGTCAAGAAGGCTATCAATGATCTAAGCCAAGAAGATTTGGAGTTTACAAAGCACTTTGGCAAATTCAAATAATTGTGGGCTGAACTTGAAATGCTAAGGCCAAGCACGATTGATCCTTTGGTGTTAAATGAGTGGCACGAACAAGACAAGGTCTTTGGTCTGCTATTGACCTTAAATCCAACTTACAAGGATCTCATTAAGCACCTCCTTAGGGCAGACGATCTCCCCAGCCTAGATGAAGTATGCTCCAAGATACAAAAGGAGCAAGGATCTCATGGTCTATTTGGGGGAAAGGGCGAGCTGGTTATGGCTAACAAAGTAGAGCTGGGTGACACCAACAAAGGATTTTACAAACCGTTGGGATCAAACCAGAACAAGAAAGTGGGATTAAATGACATCTGTGAGCATTGCAAGAAAGAAAGGCACACAAAGGATAAATGCTGGAAGCTCCATCCTCATCTAAAACCAAGCTGGTGGAAGGAACCAAGAGCTAATGTCTCCCAAGAAGTGGCTGGGAATCAGGCTGGGACATCCAAGAGGGCTGAAGAAGGAGAAATGAGATCTTTGGTGCCATATCAACAAGAATTTGAATTTGTGAGGAAATCAGATTTGGAAGCTCTCATCAAAGCCTTGAAAGAGGCTGGTAGGTCTGGTATGGTTTCTGGAAACTCTCTTCATGCTCAAAACATTTCAAAGCCTTTGATTGTAGATTCTGGTGCATCACATCATATGATAAGTGATGCACATCTAATGAATAACATAAAACCGGCTGTAGGTAATGTCATTATAGCAAATGGAGATAGTATTCCAATTGATGGAGTAGGTGTTGAATAATGAGAGAATACATTAGGTTAAGACCAAAAGAAGAGAAGAGGCCTTATTCAACATATGCAAGCCCATTAAGAAGTCTTCTAGAAGGTGAAGACTTTGGGTGCACAAGTGGGTGTCTCGGGAAGTGTGAAAAGGAAGGAGATGTGTTTAAATTTCAAATAAGAGATTGGAGGGAAATTTTAATGTTGTGAAACCCTTCCTCACCTCCTAATTTCGTGGCTCTCCTCTATATATACATGTTGTACACCCTTTGTAACACTTAATCAATTATAATGGAAACTTCTCTTTATCTCTCATTCTATTGTTTCTCTTTCAAGCAGTCTCAAACTCTCTAATCTTCTATTCCGCAAATTCAACATGGTATCAGAGCAAAGTTCTTAACTAAATCAAGCTTTTGTTATCCCATTTTCAAATCTCTTCCTTTAAAATTCTGGGAATACTCTTTGTCAATCTTTTTTCACTCTGAGACTTAGTCCTCAAAGTCATTGACTCTTGAGTTGTGAAAAGGCTGAAAAAGTGATTTCTTGAAGCTTCTCTAAAATTTTCTTTTTTCACTCTAAAATTCCGGGAATACTCTTTGTCAATCCTTTTTCACTCTGAGACTTACTCCTCAAAGTTATTGACTCTTGAGTTGTGAAAAGGATGAAAAAGTGTATTTCTTGAAGTTTCTCTAATATTTTCTTGAGAAAATCTCTTAATCCTCTGGTTAATAGAATTATCCGGTGAATAAATATTGGAACACCATGGAAAATTCTAAACCAATTGTTATTCCAGTCATCTTGAAGGGTGTCAACTATTTGTTGTGGTCAAGAATGATAAGAACATCTCTATGTGGTCGTGGGCTTTGGAGCCCATGTCTTGAAAGGACAAGATCCAAAAGATGGAGAAGAAGCCATCGGTAATTATGAAGATAAGTGGTTCCAAGAGGACCAAATAGTGCTCGGAATCATCCAAAACTCTCTTGAAGCATCCATCCTTGAAGCCTACTCCTAATGTGAAAATGCAAAGGAATTGTGGGATACTCTTCAAACCGTGTATTGGAATACTTCAAACTTGAACATAATCTATGAAGTCAAGAAGGCTATCAATAATCTAAGCCAAGAAGATTTGGAGTTTACAAAGCACTTTGGCAAATTCAGATCGTTGTGGGCTGAACTAGAAATGCTAAGGCCAAGCACGATTGATCCTTTGGTGTTAAATGAGAGGCGCGAACAAGACAAGGTCTTTGGTCTACTATTGACCTTAAATCCAACTTACAAGGATCTCATTAAGCACCTCCTTAGGGCAGACAATCTCCCCAGCCTAGATGAAGTGTGCTCCAAGATACAAAAGGAGCAAGGATCTCATGGTATATTTGGGAGAAAGGGCGAGCTGGTTATGTCTAACAAAGTAGAGCTGGGTGACGCCAACAAAGGATTTTCCAAACCGTTGGGATCAAACCAGAACAAGAAAGTGGGATCAAATGCAATCTGTGAGCATTGCAAGAAAGAGGGGCACACAAAGGAAAAATGCTGGAAGCTCCATCCTCATCTAAAACCAAGCTGGTGGAAGGAACCAAGAGCTAATGTCTCCCAAGAAGTGGCTGGGAATCAGGCTGGGACATCCAAGAGGGCTGAAGAAGGAGAAATGAGATCTTTGGTGCCATATCAACAAGAATTTGAATTTGTGATGAAATCAGATTTGGAAGCTCTCATCAAAGCCTTGAAAGAGGCTGGTAGGTCTGGTATGGTTTCTGGAAACTCTCTTCATGCTCAAAACATTTCAAAGCCTTTGATTGTAGATTCTGGTGCATCACATCATATGATAAGTGATGCACATCTAATGAATAACATAAAACCGGCTGTAGGTAATGTCATTATAGCAAATGGAGATAGTATTCCAATTGATGGAGTAGGTGTTGAATAATGAGAGAATACATTAGGTTAAGACCAAAAGAAGAGAAGAGGCCTTATTCAACATATGCAAGCCCATTAAGAAGTTTTCTAGAAGGTGAAGACTTTGGGTGCACAAGTGGGTGTCTCGGGAAGTGTGAAAAGGAAGAAGATGTGTTTAAATTTCAAATAAGAGATTGGAGGGAAATTTTAATGTTGTGAAACCCTTCCTCACCTCCTAATTTCGTGGCTCTCCTCTATATATACATGTTGACACCCTTTGTAACACTTAATCAATTATAATGGAAACTTCTCTTTATCTCTCATTCTATTGTTTCTCTTTCAAGCACTCTCAAACTCTCTAATCTTCTATTCCGCAAATTCAACATGGTATCGGAGCAAGGTTCTTAACTAAATCAAGCTTTTGTTATCCCATTTTCAAATCTCTTCCTTTAAAATTCTGGGAATACTCTTTGTCAATCCTTTTTCAGTCTGAGACTTAGTCCTCAAAGTCATTGACTCTTGAGTTGTGAAAAAGCTGAAAATGTGTATTTCTTGAAGCTTCTCTAAAATTTTCTTTTTTCACTCTAAAATTCTGGGAATACTCTTTGTCAATCCTTTTTCACTCAAGACTTACTCCTCAAAGTCATTGACACTTGAGTTGTGAAAAGGCTGAAAAAGTGTATTTCTTGAAACTTCTCTAATATTTTCTTGAGAAAATCTCTTAATCCTCTGGTTAATAGAATTATGCGGTGAATAAATATTGAAACACCATGGAAAATTCTAAACCAATTGTTATTCCAGTCATCTTGAAGGGTGTCAACTATTTGCTGTGGTCAAGAATGATAAGAACATCTCTATGTGGTCGTGGGCTTTGGAGCCATGTCTTGAAAGGACAAGATCCAAAAGATGGAGAAGAAGCCATCGGTAATTATGAAGATAAGTGGTTCCAAGAGGACCAAATGGTGCTCGGAATCATCCAGAACTCTCTTGAAGCATCCATCCTTGAAGCCTACTCCTAATGTGAAAATGCAAAGGAATTGTGGGATACTCTTCAAACCGTGTATTAGAATACTTCAAACTTGAGCATAATCTATGAAGTCAAGAAGGCTATCAATGATCTAAGCCAAGAAGATTTGGAGTTTACAAAGCACTTTGGCAAATTCAAATAATTGTGGGCTGAACTTGAAATGCTAAGGCCAAGCACGATTGATCCTTTGGTGTTAAATGAGTGGCACGAACAAGACAAGGTCTTTGGTCTGCTATTGACCTTAAATCCAACTTACAAGGATCTCATTAAGCACCTCCTTAGGGCAGACGATCTCCCCAGCCTAGATGAAGTATGCTCCAAGATACAAAAGGAGCAAGGATCTCATGGTCTATTTGGGGGAAAGGGCGAGCTGGTTATGGCTAACAAAGTAGAGCTGGGTGACACCAACAAAGGATTTTACAAACCGTTGGGATCAAACCAGAACAAGAAAGTGGGATTAAATGACATCTGTGAGCATTGCAAGAAAGAAAGGCACACAAAGGATAAATGCTGGAAGCTCCATCCTCATCTAAAACCAAGCTGGTGGAAGGAACCAAGAGCTAATGTCTCCCAAGAAGTGGCTGGGAATCAGGCTGGGACATCCAAGAGGGCTGAAGAAGGAGAAATGAGATCTTTGGTGCCATATCAACAAGAATTTGAATTTGTGAGGAAATCAGATTTGGAAGCTCTCATCAAAGCCTTGAAAGAGGCTGGTAGGTCTGGTATGGTTTCTGGAAACTCTCTTCATGCTCAAAACATTTCAAAGCCTTTGATTGTAGATTCTGGTGCATCACATCATATGATAAGTGATGCACATCTAATGAATAACATAAAACCGGCTGTAGGTAATGTCATTATAGCAAATGGAGATAGTATTCCAATTGATGGAGTAGGTGTTGAATAATGAGAGAATACATTAGGTTAAGACCAAAAGAAGAGAAGAGGCCTTATTCAACATATGCAAGCCCATTAAGAAGTCTTCTAGAAGGTGAAGACTTTGGGTGCACAAGTGGGTGTCTCGGGAAGTGTGAAAAGGAAGGAGATGTGTTTAAATTTCAAATAAGAGATTGGAGGGAAATTTTAATGTTGTGAAACCCTTCCTCACCTCCTAATTTCGTGGCTCTCCTCTATATATACATGTTGTACACCCTTTGTAACACTTAATCAATTATAATGGAAACTTCTCTTTATCTCTCATTCTATTGTTTCTCTTTCAAGCAGTCTCAAACTCTCTAATCTTCTATTCCGCAAATTCAACATGGTATCAGAGCAAAGTTCTTAACTAAATCAAGCTTTTGTTATCCCATTTTCAAATCTCTTCCTTTAAAATTCTGGGAATACTCTTTGTCAATCTTTTTTCACTCTGAGACTTAGTCCTCAAAGTCATTGACTCTTGAGTTGTGAAAAGGCTGAAAAAGTGATTTCTTGAAGCTTCTCTAAAATTTTCTTTTTTCACTCTAAAATTCCGGGAATACTCTTTGTCAATCCTTTTTCACTCTGAGACTTACTCCTCAAAGTTATTGACTCTTGAGTTGTGAAAAGGATGAAAAAGTGTATTTCTTGAAGTTTCTCTAATATTTTCTTGAGAAAATCTCTTAATCCTCTGGTTAATAGAATTATCCGGTGAATAAATATTGGAACACCATGGAAAATTCTAAACCAATTGTTATTCCAGTCATCTTGAAGGGTGTCAACTATTTGCTGTGGTCAAGAATGATAAGAACATCTCTATGTGGTCGTGGGCTTTGGAGCCCATGTCTTGAAAGGACAAGATCCAAAAGATGGAGAAGAAGCCATCGGTAATTATGAAGATAAGTGGTTCCAAGAGGACCAAATAGTGCTCGGAATCATCCAAAACTCTCTTGAAGCATCCATCCTTGAAGCCTACTCCTAATGTGAAAATGCAAAGGAATTGTGGGATACTCTTCAAACCGTGTATTGGAATACTTCAAACTTGAACATAATCTATGAAGTCAAGAAGGCTATCAATAATATAAGCCAAGAAGATTTGGAGTTTACAAAGCACTTTGGCAAATTCAGATCGTTGTGGGCTGAACTAGAAATGCTAAGGCCAAGCACGATTGATCCTTTGGTGTTAAATGAGAGGCGCGAACAAGACAAGGTCTTTGGTCTACTATTGACCTTAAATCCAACTTACAAGGATCTCATTAAGCACCTCCTTAGGGCAGACAATCTCCCCAGCCTAGATGAAGTGTGCTCCAAGATACAAAAGGAGCAAGGATCTCATGGTATATTTGGGAGAAAGGGCGAGCTGGTTATGGCTAACAAAGTAGAGCTGGGTGACGCCAACAAAGGATTTTCCAAACCGTTGGGATCAAACCAGAACAAGAAAGTGGGATCAAATGCAATCTGTGAGCATTGCAAGAAAGAGGGGCACACAAAGGAAAAATGCTGGAAGCTCCATCCTCATCTAAAACCAAGCTGGTGGAAGGAACCAAGAGCTAATGTCTCCCAAGAAGTGGCTGGGAATCAGGCTGGGACATCCAAGAGGGCTGAAGAAGGAGAAATGAGATCTTTGGTGCCATATCAACAAGAATTTGAATTTGTGATGAAATCAGATTTGGAAGCTCTCATCAAAGCCTTGAAAGAGGCTGGTAGGTCTGGTATGGTTTCTGGAAACTCTCTTCATGCTCAAAACATTTCAAAGCCTTTGATTGTAGATTCTGGTGCATCACATCATATGATAAGTGATGCACATCTAATGAATAACATAAAACCGGCTGTAGGTAATGTCATTATAGCAAATGGAGATAGTATTCCAATTGATGGAGTAGGTGTTGAATAATGAGAGAATACATTAGGTTAAGACCAAAAGAAGAGAAGAGGCCTTATTCAACATATGCAAGCCCATTAAGAAGTCTTCTAGAAGGTGAAGACTTTGGGTGCACAAGTGGGTGTCTCGGGAAGTGTGAAAAGGAAGGAGATGTGTTTAAATTTCAAATAAGAGATTGGAGGGAAATTTAAATGTTGTGAAACCCTTCCTCACCTCCTAATTTCGTGGCTCTCCTCTATATATACATGTTGTACACCCTTTGTAACACTTAATCAATTATAATGGAAACTTCTCTTTATCTCTCATTCTATTGTTTCTCTTTCAAGCAGTCTCAAACTCTCTAATCTTCTATTCTGCAAATTCAACATGGTATCAGAGCAAGGTTCTTAACTAAATCAAGCTTTTGTTATCCCATTTTCAAATCTCTTCCTTTAAAATTCTGGGAATACTCTTTGTCAATCTTTTTTCACTCTGAGACTTAGTCCTCAAAGTCATTGACTCTTGAGTTGTGAAAAGGCTGAAAAAGTGATTTCTTGAAGCTTCTCTAAAATTTTCTTTTTTCACTCTAAAATTCCGGGAATACTCTTTGTCAATCCTTTTTCACTCTGAGACTTACTCCTCAAAGTTATTGACTCTTGAGTTGTGAAAAGGATGAAAAAGTGTATTTCTTGAAGTTTCTCTAATATTTTCTTGAGAAAATCTCTTAATCCTCTGGTTAATAGAATTATCCGGTGAATAAATATTGGAACACCATGGAAAATTCTAAACCAATTGTTATTCCAGTCATCTTGAAGGGTGTCAACTATTTGCTGTGGTCAAGAATGATAAGAACATCTCTATGTGGTCGTGGGCTTTGGAGCCCATGTCTTGAAAGGACAAGATCCAAAAGATGGAGAAGAAGCCATCGGTAATTATGAAGATAAGTGGTTCCAAGAGGACCAAATAGTGCTCGGAATCATCCAAAACTCTCTTGAAGCATCCATCCTTGAAGCCTACTCCTAATGTGAAAATGCAAAGGAATTGTGGGATACTCTTCAAACCGTGTATTGGAATACTTCAAACTTGAACATAATCTATGAAGTCAAGAAGGCTATCAATAATATAAGCCAAGAAGATTTGGAGTTTACAAAGCACTTTGGCAAATTCAGATCGTTGTGGGCTGAACTAGAAATGCTAAGGCCAAGCACGATTGATCCTTTGGTGTTAAATGAGAGGCGCGAACAAGACAAGGTCTTTGGTCTACTATTGACCTTAAATCCAACTTACAAGGATCTCATTAAGCACCTCCTTAGGGCAGACAATCTCCCCAGCCTAGATGAAGTGTGCTCCAAGATACAAAAGGAGCAAGGATCTCATGGTATATTTGGGAGAAAGGGCGAGCTGGTTATGGCTAACAAAGTAGAGCTGGGTGACGCCAACAAAGGATTTTCCAAACCGTTGGGATCAAACCAGAACAAGAAAGTGGGATCAAATGCAATCTGTGAGCATTGCAAGAAAGAGGGGCACACAAAGGAAAAATGCTGGAAGCTCCATCCTCATCTAAAACCAAGCTGGTGGAAGGAACCAAGAGCTAATGTCTCCCAAGAAGTGGCTGGGAATCAGGCTGGGACATCCAAGAGGGCTGAAGAAGGAGAAATGAGATCTTTGGTGCCATATCAACAAGAATTTGAATTTGTGATGAAATCAGATTTGGAAGCTCTCATCAAAGCCTTGAAAGAGGCTGGTAGGTCTGGTATGGTTTCTGGAAACTCTCTTCATGCTCAAAACATTTCAAAGCCTTTGATTGTAGATTCTGGTGCATCACATCATATGATAAGTGATGCACATCTAATGAATAACATAAAACCGGCTGTAGGTAATGTCATTATAGCAAATGGAGATAGTATTCCAATTGATGGAGTAGGTGTTGAATAATGAGAGAATACATTAGGTTAAGACCAAAAGAAGAGAAGAGGCCTTATTCAACATATGCAAGCCCATTAAGAAGTCTTCTAGAAGGTGAAGACTTTGGGTGCACAAGTGGGTGTCTCGGGAAGTGTGAAAAGGAAGGAGATGTGTTTAAATTTCAAATAAGAGATTGGAGGGAAATTTAAATGTTGTGAAACCCTTCCTCACCTCCTAATTTCGTGGCTCTCCTCTATATATACATGTTGTACACCCTTTGTAACACTTAATCAATTATAATGGAAACTTCTCTTTATCTCTCATTCTATTGTTTCTCTTTCAAGCAGTCTCAAACTCTCTAATCTTCTATTCTGCAAATTCAACATGGTATCAGAGCAAGGTTCTTAACTAAATCAAGCTTTTGTTATCCCATTTTCAAATCTCTTCCTTTAAAATTCTGGGAATACTCTTTGTCAATCTTTTTTCACTCTGAGACTTAGTCCTCAAAGTCATTGACTCTTGAGTTGTGAAAAGGCTGAAAAAGTGATTTCTTGAAGCTTCTCTAAAATTTTCTTTTTTCACTCTAAAATTCCGGGAATACTCTTTGTCAATCCTTTTTCACTCTGAGACTTACTCCTCAAAGTTATTGACTCTTGAGTTGTGAAAAGGATGAAAAAGTGTATTTCTTGAAGTTTCTCTAATATTTTCTTGAGAAAATCTCTTAATCCTCTGGTTAATAGAATTATCCGGTGAATAAATATTGGAACACCATGGAAAATTCTAAACCAATTGTTATTCCAGTCATCTTGAAGGGTGTCAACTATTTGCTGTGGTCAAGAATGATAAGAACATCTCTATGTGGTCGTGGGCTTTGGAGCCCATGTCTTGAAAGGACAAGATCCAAAAGATGGAGAAGAAGCCATCGGTAATTATGAAGATAAGTGGTTCCAAGAGGACCAAATAGTGCTCGGAATCATCCAAAACTCTCTTGAAGCATCCATCCTTGAAGCCTACTCCTAATGTGAAAATGCAAAGGAATTGTGGGATACTCTTCAAACCGTGTATTGGAATACTTCAAACTTGAACATAATCTATGAAGTCAAGAAGGCTATCAATAATATAAGCCAAGAAGATTTGGAGTTTACAAAGCACTTTGGCAAATTCAGATCGTTGTGGGCTGAACTAGAAATGCTAAGGCCAAGCACGATTGATCCTTTGGTGTTAAATGAGAGGCGCGAACAAGACAAGGTCTTTGGTCTACTATTGACCTTAAATCCAACTTACAAGGATCTCATTAAGCACCTCCTTAGGGCAGACAATCTCCCCAGCCTAGATGAAGTGTGCTCCAAGATACAAAAGGAGCAAGGATCTCATGGTATATTTGGGAGAAAGGGCGAGCTGGTTATGGCTAACAAAGTAGAGCTGGGTGACGCCAACAAAGGATTTTCCAAACCGTTGGGATCAAACCAGAACAAGAAAGTGGGATCAAATGCAATCTGTGAGCATTGCAAGAAAGAGGGGCACACAAAGGAAAAATGCTGGAAGCTCCATCCTCATCTAAAACCAAGCTGGTGGAAGGAACCAAGAGCTAATGTCTCCCAAGAAGTGGCTGGGAATCAGGCTGGGACATCCAAGAGGGCTGAAGAAGGAGAAATGAGATCTTTGGTGCCATATCAACAAGAATTTGAATTTGTGATGAAATCAGATTTGGAAGCTCTCATCAAAGCCTTGAAAGAGGCTGGTAGGTCTGGTATGGTTTCTGGAAACTCTCTTCATGCTCAAAACATTTCAAAGCCTTTGATTGTAGATTCTGGTGCATCACATCATATGATAAGTGATGCACATCTAATGAATAACATAAAACCGGCTGTAGGTAATGTCATTATAGCAAATGGAGATAGTATTCCAATTGATGGAGTAGGTGTTGAATAATGAGAGAATACATTAGGTTAAGACCAAAAGAAGAGAAGAGGCCTTATTCAACATATGCAAGCCCATTAAGAAGTCTTCTAGAAGGTGAAGACTTTGGGTGCACAAGTGGGTGTCTCGGGAAGTGTGAAAAGGAAGGAGATGTGTTTAAATTTCAAATAAGAGATTGGAGGGAAATTTAAATGTTGTGAAACCCTTCCTCACCTCCTAATTTCGTGGCTCTCCTCTATATATACATGTTGTACACCCTTTGTAACACTTAATCAATTATAATGGAAACTTCTCTTTATCTCTCATTCTATTGTTTCTCTTTCAAGCAGTCTCAAACTCTCTAATCTTCTATTCTGCAAATTCAACATGGTATCAGAGCAAGGTTCTTAACTAAATCAAGCTTTTGTTATCCCATTTTCAAATCTCTTCCTTTAAAATTCTGGGAATACTCTTTGTCAATCTTTTTTCACTCTGAGACTTAGTCCTCAAAGTCATTGACTCTTGAGTTGTGAAAAGGCTGAAAAAGTGATTTCTTGAAGCTTCTCTAAAATTTTCTTTTTTCACTCTAAAATTCCGGGAATACTCTTTGTCAATCCTTTTTCACTCTGAGACTTACTCCTCAAAGTTATTGACTCTTGAGTTGTGAAAAGGATGAAAAAGTGTATTTCTTGAAGTTTCTCTAATATTTTCTTGAGAAAATCTCTTAATCCTCTGGTTAATAGAATTATCCGGTGAATAAATATTGGAACACCATGGAAAATTCTAAACCAATTGTTATTCCAGTCATCTTGAAGGGTGTCAACTATTTGCTGTGGTCAAGAATGATAAGAACATCTCTATGTGGTCGTGGGCTTTGGAGCCCATGTCTTGAAAGGACAAGATCCAAAAGATGGAGAAGAAGCCATCGGTAATTATGAAGATAAGTGGTTCCAAGAGGACCAAATAGTGCTCGGAATCATCCAAAACTCTCTTGAAGCATCCATCCTTGAAGCCTACTCCTAATGTGAAAATGCAAAGGAATTGTGGGATACTCTTCAAACCGTGTATTGGAATACTTCAAACTTGAACATAATCTATGAAGTCAAGAAGGCTATCAATAATATAAGCCAAGAAGATTTGGAGTTTACAAAGCACTTTGGCAAATTCAGATCGTTGTGGGCTGAACTAGAAATGCTAAGGCCAAGCACGATTGATCCTTTGGTGTTAAATGAGAGGCGCGAACAAGACAAGGTCTTTGGTCTACTATTGACCTTAAATCCAACTTACAAGGATCTCATTAAGCACCTCCTTAGGGCAGACAATCTCCCCAGCCTAGATGAAGTGTGCTCCAAGATACAAAAGGAGCAAGGATCTCATGGTATATTTGGGAGAAAGGGCGAGCTGGTTATGGCTAACAAAGTAGAGCTGGGTGACGCCAACAAAGGATTTTCCAAACCGTTGGGATCAAACCAGAACAAGAAAGTGGGATCAAATGCAATCTGTGAGCATTGCAAGAAAGAGGGGCACACAAAGGAAAAATGCTGGAAGCTCCATCCTCATCTAAAACCAAGCTGGTGGAAGGAACCAAGAGCTAATGTCTCCCAAGAAGTGGCTGGGAATCAGGCTGGGACATCCAAGAGGGCTGAAGAAGGAGAAATGAGATCTTTGGTGCCATATCAACAAGAATTTGAATTTGTGATGAAATCAGATTTGGAAGCTCTCATCAAAGCCTTGAAAGAGGCTGGTAGGTCTGGTATGGTTTCTGGAAACTCTCTTCATGCTCAAAACATTTCAAAGCCTTTGATTGTAGATTCTGGTGCATCACATCATATGATAAGTGATGCACATCTAATGAATAACATAAAACCGGCTGTAGGTAATGTCATTATAGCAAATGGAGATAGTATTCCAATTGATGGAGTAGGTGTTGAATAATGAGAGAATACATTAGGTTAAGACCAAAAGAAGAGAAGAGGCCTTATTCAACATATGCAAGCCCATTAAGAAGTCTTCTAGAAGGTGAAGACTTTGGGTGCACAAGTGGGTGTCTCGGGAAGTGTGAAAAGGAAGGAGATGTGTTTAAATTTCAAATAAGAGATTGGAGGGAAATTTAAATGTTGTGAAACCCTTCCTCACCTCCTAATTTCGTGGCTCTCCTCTATATATACATGTTGTACACCCTTTGTAACACTTAATCAATTATAATGGAAACTTCTCTTTATCTCTCATTCTATTGTTTCTCTTTCAAGCAGTCTCAAACTCTCTAATCTTCTATTCTGCAAATTCAACATGGTATCAGAGCAAGGTTCTTAACTAAATCAAGCTTTTGTTATCCCATTTTCAAATCTCTTCCTTTAAAATTCTGGGAATACTCTTTGTCAATCTTTTTTCACTCTGAGACTTAGTCCTCAAAGTCATTGACTCTTAAGTTGTGAAAAGGCTGAAAAAGTGTATTTCTTGAAGCTTCTCTAAAATTTTCTTTTTTCACTCTAAAATTCCGGGAATACTCTTTGTCAATCCTTTTTCACTCTGAGACTTACTCCTCAAAGTTATTGACTCTTGAGTTGTGAAAAGGATGAAAAAGTGTATTTCTTGAAGCTTCTCTAATATTTTCTTGAGAAAATCTCTTAATCCTCTGGTTAATAGAATTATCCGGTGAATAAATATTGAAACACCATGGAAAATTCTAAACCAATTGTTATTCCAGTCATCTTGAAGGGTGTCAACTATTTGCTGTGGTCAAGAATGATAAGAACATCTCTATGTGGTCGTGGGCTTTGGAGCCATGTCTTGAAAGGACAAGATCCAAAAGATGGAGAAGAAGCCATCGGTAATTATGAAGATAAGTGGTTCCAAGAGGACCAAATGGTGCTCGGAATCATCCAAAACTCTCTTGAAGCATCCATCCTTGAAGCCTACTCCTAATGTGAAAATGCAAAGGAATTGTGGGATACTCTTCAAACCGTGTATTGGAATACTTCAAACTTGAACATAATCTATGAAGTCAAGAAGGCTATCAATGATCTAAGCCAAGAAGATTTGGAGTTTACAAAGCACTTTGGCAAATTCAGATCGTTGTGGGCTGAACTAGAAATGTTAAGGTCAAGCACGATTGATTCTTTGGTGTTAAATGAGAGGCGCGAACAAGACAAGGTCTTTGGTCTACTATTAACCTTAAATCCAACTTACAAGGATCTCATTAAGCACCTCCTTAGGGCAGACAATCTCCCCAGCCTAGATGAAGTGTGCTCCAAGATACAAAAGGAGCAAGGATCTCATGGTGTATTTGGGGGAAAGGGCGAGCTGGTTATGGCTAACAAAGTAGAGCTGGGTGACGCCAACAAAGGATTTTCCAAACCGTTGGGATCAAACCAGAACAAGAAAGTGGGATCAAATGCAATCTGTGAGCATTGCAAGAAAGAGGGGCACACAAAGGAAAAATGCTGGAAGCTCCATCCTCATCTAAAACCAAGCTGGTGGAAGGAACCAAGAGCTAATGTCTCCCAAGAAGTGGCTGGGAATCAGGCTGGGACATCCAAGAGGGCTAAAGAAGGAGAAATGAGATCTTTGGTGCCATATCAACAAGAATTTGAATTTGTGATGAAATCAGATTTGGAAGCTCTCATCAAAGCCTTGAAAGAGGCTGGTAGGTCTGGTATGGTTTCTGGAAACTCTCTTCATGCTCAAAACATTTCAAAGCCTTTGATTGTAGATTCTGGTGCATCACATCATATGATAAGTGATGCACATCTAATGAATAACATAAAACCGGCTGTAGGTAATGTCATTATAGCAAATGGAGATAGTATTCCAATTGATGGAGTAGGTGTTGAATAATGAGAGAATACATTAGGTTAAGACCAAAAGAAGAGAAGAGGCCTTATTCAACATATGCAAGCCCATTAAGAAGTCTTCTAGAAGGTGAAGACTTTGGGTGCACAAGTGGGTGTCTCGGGAAGTGTGAAAAGGAAGGAGATGTGTTTAAATTTCAAATAAGAGATTGGAGGGAAATTTTAATGTTGTGAAACCCTTCCTCACCTCCTAATTTCGTGGCTCTCCTCTATATATACATGTTGTACACCCTTTGTAACACTTAATCAATTATAATGGAAACTTCTCTTTATCTCTCATTCTATTGTTTCTCTTTCAAGCAGTCTCAAACTCTCTAATCTTCTATTCTGCAAATTCAACATGGTATCAGAGCAAGGTTCTTAACTAAATCAAGCTTTTGTTATCCCATTTTCAAATCTCTTCCTTTAAAATTCTGGGAATACTCTTTGTCAATCTTTTTTCACTCTGAGACTTAGTCCTCAAAGTCATTGACTCTTGAGTTGTGAAAAGGCTGAAAAAGTGTATTTCTTGAAGCTTCTCTAAAATTTTCTTTTTTCACTCTAAAATTCCGGGAATACTCTTTGTCAATCCTTTTTCACTCTGAGACTTACTCCTCAAAGTTATTGACTCTTGAGTTGTGAAAAGGATGAAAAAGTGTATTTCTTGAAGCTTCTCTAATATTTTCTTGAGAAAATCTCTTAATCCTCTGGTTAATAGAATTATCCGGTGAATAAATATTGAAACACCATGGAAAATTCTAAACCAATTGTCATTCCAGTCATCTTGAAGGGTGTCAACTATTTGCTGTGGTCAAGAATGATAAGAACATCTCTATGTGGTCGTGGGCTTTGGAGCCATGTCTTGAAAGGACAAGATCCAAAAGATGGAGAAGAATCCATCGGTAATTATGAAGATAAGTGGTTCCAATAGGACCAAATGGTGCTCGGAATCATCCAGAACTCTCTTGAAGCATCCATCCTTGAAGCCTACTCCTAATGTGAAAATGCAAAGGAATTGTGGGATACTCTTCAAACCGTGTATTGGAATACTTCAAACTTGAGCATAATCTATGAAGTCAAGAAGGCTATCAATGATCTAAGCCAAGAAGATTTGGAGTTTACAAAGCACTTTGGCACATTCAAATCATTGTGGGTTGAACTAGAAATGTTAAGGCTAAGCACGATTGATCCTTTGGTGTTAAATGAGAGGCACGAACAAGACAAGGTCTTTGGTCTACTATTGACCTTAAATCCAACTTACAAGGATCTCATTAAGCACCTCCTTAGGGCAGACAATCTCCCCAGCCTAGATGAAGTGTGCTCTAAGATACAAAAGGAGCAAGGATCTCATGGTGTATTTGGGGGAAAGGGCGAGCTGGTTATGGCTAACAAAGTAGAGCTGGGTGACGCCAACAAAGGATTTTCCAAACCGTTGGGATCAAACCAGAACAAGAAAGTGGGATCAAATGCAATCTGTGAGCATTGCAAGAAAGAGGGGCACACAAAGGAAAAATGCTGGAAGCTCCATCCTCATCTAAAACCAAGCTGGTGGAAGGAACCAAGAGCTAATGTCTCCCAAGAAGTGGCTGGGAATCAGGCTGGGACATCCAAGAGGGCTGAAGAAGGAGAAATGAGATCTTTGGTGCCATATCAACATGAATTTGAATTTGTGATGAAATCAGATTTGGAAGCTCTCATCAAAGCCTTGAAAGAGGCTGGTAGGTCTGGTATGGTTTCTGGAAACTCTCTTCATGCTCAAAACATTTCAAAGCCTTTGATTGTAGATTCTGGTGCATCACATCATATGATAAGTGATGCACATCTAATGAATAACATAAAACCGGCTGTAGGTAATGTCATTATAGCAAATGGAGATAGTATTCCAATTGATGGAGTAGGTGTTGAATAATGAGAGAATACATTAGGTTAAGACCAAAAGAAGAGAAGAGGCCTTATTCAACATATGCAAGCCCATTAAGAAGTCTTCTAGAAGGTGAAGACTTTGGGTGCACAAGTGGGTGTCTCGGGAAGTGTGAAAAGGAAGGAGATGTGTTTAAATTTCAAATAAGAGATTGGAGGGAAATTTTAATGTTGTGAAACCCTTCCTCACCTCCTAATTTCGTGGCTCTCCTCTATATATACATGTTGTACACCCTTTGTAACACTTAATCAATTATAATGGAAACTTCTCTTTATCTCTCATTCTATTGTTTCTCTTTCAAGCAGTCTCAAACTCTCTAATCTTCTATTCTGCAAATTCAACATGGTATCAGAGCAAGGTTCTTAACTAAATCAAGCTTTTGTTATCCCATTTTCAAATCTCTTCCTTTAAAATTCTGGGAATACTCTTTGTCAATCTTTTTTCACTCTGAGACTTAGTCCTCAAAGTCATTGACTCTTGAGTTGTGAAAAAGCTGAAAAGTGTATTTCTTGAAGCTTCTCTAAAATTTTCTTTTTTCACTCTAAAATTCCGGGAATACTCTTTGTCAATCCTTTTTCACTCTGAGACTTACTCCTCAAAGTTATTGACTCTTGAGTTGTGAAAAGGATGAAAAAGTGTATTTCTTGAAGCTTCTCTAATATTTTCTTGAGAAAATCTCTTAATCCTCTGGTTAATAGAATTATCCGGTGAATAAATATTGAAACACCATGGAAAATTCTAAACCAATTGTTATTCCAGTCATCTTGAAGGGTGTCAACTATTTGCTGTGGTCAAGAATGATAAGAACATCTCTATGTGGTCGTGGGCTTTGGAGCCATGTCTTAAAAGGACAAGATCCAAAAGATGGAGAAGAATCCATCGGTAATTATGAAGATAAGTGGTTCCAAGAGGACCAAATGGTGCTCGGAATCATCCAGAACTCTCTTGAAGCATCCATCCTTGAAGCCTACTCCTAATGTGAAAATGCAAAGGAATTGTGGGATACTCTTCAAACCGTGTATTGGAATACTTCAAACTTGAGCATAATCTATGAAGTCAAGAAGGCTATCAATGATCTAAGCCAAGAAGATTTGGAGTTTACAAAGCACTTTGGCAAATTCAAATCATTGTGGGTTGAACTAGAAATGTTAAGGCTAAGCACGATTGATCCTTTGGTGTTAAATGAGAGGCACGAACAAGACAAGGTCTTTGGTCTACTATTGACCTTAAATCCAACTTACAAGGATCTCATTAAGCACCTCCTTAGGGCAGACAATCTCCCCAGCCTAGATGAAGTGTGCTCTAAGATACAAAAGGAGCAAGGATCTCATGGTGTATTTGGGGGAAAGGGCGAGCTGGTTATGGCTAACAAAGTAGAGCTGGGTGACGCCAACAAAGGATTTTCCAAACCGTTGGGATCAAACCAGAACAAGAAAGTGGGATCAAATGCAATCTGTGAGCATTGCAAGAAAGAGGGGCACACAAAGGAAAAATGCTGGAAGCTCCATCCTCATCTAAAACCAAGCTGGTGGAAGGAACCAAGAGCTAATGTCTCCCAAGAAGTGGCTGGGAATCAGGCTGGGACATCCAAGAGGGCTGAAGAAGGAGAAATGAGATCTTTGGTGCCATATCAACATGAATTTGAATTTGTGATGAAATCAGATTTGGAAGCTCTCATCAAAGCCTTGAAAGAGGCTGGTAGGTCTGGTATGGTTTCTGGAAACTTTCTTCATGCTCAAAACATTTCAAAGCCTTTGATTGTAGATTCTGGTGCATCACATCATATGATAAGTGATGCACATCTAATGAATAACATAAAACCGGCTGTAGGTAATGTCATTATAGCAAATGGAGATAGTATTCCAATTGATGGAGTAGGTGTTGAATAATGAGAGAATACATTAGGTTAAGACCAAAAGAAGAGAAGAGGCCTTATTCAACATATGCAAGCCCATTAAGAAGTCTTCTAGAAGGTGAAGACTTTGGGTGCACAAGTGGGTGTCTCAGGAAGTGTGAAAAGGAAGGAGATGTGTTTAAATTTCAAATAAGAGATTGGAGGGAAATTTTAATGTTGTGAAACCCTTCCTCACCTCCTAATTTCGTGGCTCTCCTCTATATATACATGTTGTACACCCTTTGTAACACTTAATCAATTATAATGGAAACTTCTCTTTATCTCTCATTCTATTGTTTCTCTTTCAAGCAGTCTCAAACTCTCTAATCTTCTATTCCGCAAATTCAACATGGTATCAGAGCAAAGTTCTTAACTAAATCAAGCTTTTGTTATCCCATTTTCAAATCTCTTTCTTTAAAATTCTGGGAATACTCTTTGTCAATCTTTTTTCACTCTGAGACTTAGTCCTCAAAGTCATTGACTCTTGAGTTGTGAAAAAGCTGAAAAGTGTATTTCTTGAAGCTTCTCTAAAATTTTCTTTTTTCACTCTAAAATTCCGGGAATACTCTTTGTCAATCCTTTTTCACTCTGAGACTTACTCCTCAAAGTTATTGACTCTTGAGTTGTGAAAAGGATGAAAAAGTGTATTTCTTGAAGCTTCTCTAATATTTTCTTGAGAAAATCTCTTAATCCTCTGGTTAATAGAATTATCCGGTGAATAAATATTGAAACACCATGGAAAATTCTAAACCAATTGTTATTCCAGTCATCTTGAAGGGTGTCAACTATTTGCTGTGGTCAAGAATGATAAGAACATCTCTATGTGGTCGTGAGCTTTGGAGCCATGTCTTGAAAGGACAAGATCCAAAAGATGGAGAAGAATCCATCGGTAATTATGAAGATAAGTGGTTCCAATAGGACCAAATGGTGCTCGGAATCATCCAGAACTCTCTTGAAGCATCCATCCTTGAAGCCTACTCCTAATGTGAAAATGCAAAGGAATTGTGGGATACTCTTCAAACCGTGTATTGGAATACTTCAAACTTGAGCATAATCTATGAAGTCAAGAAGGCTATCAATGATCTAAGCCAAGAAGATTTGGAGTTTACAAAGCACTTTGGCAAATTCAAATCATTGTGGGTTGAACTAGAAATGTTAAGGCTAAGCACGATTGATCCTTTGGTGTTAAATGAGAGGCACGAACAAGACAAGGTCTTTGGTCTACTATTGACCTTAAATCCAACTTACAAGGATCTCATTAAGCACCTCCTTAGGGCAGACAATCTCCCCAGCCTAGATGAAGTGTGCTCCAAGATACAAAAGGAGCAAGGATCTCATGGTGTATTTGGGGGAAAGGGCGAGCTGGTTATGGCTAACAAAGTAGAGCTGGGTGACGCCAACAAAGGATTTTCCAAACCGTTGGGATCAAACCAGAACAAGAAAGTGGGATCAAATGCAATCTGTGAGCATTGCAAGAAAGAGGGGCACACAAAGGAAAAATGCTGGAAGCTCCATCCTCATCTAAAACCAAGCTGGTGGAAGGAACCAAGAGCTAATGTCTCCCAAGAAGTGGCTGGGAATCAGGCTGGGACATCCAAGAGGGCTGAAGAAGGAGAAATGAGATCTTTGGTGCCATATCAACATGAATTTGAATTTGTGATGAAATCAGATTTGGAAGCTCTCATCAAAGCCTTGAAAGAGGCTGGTAGGTCTGGTATGGTTTCTGGAAACTCTCTTCATGCTCAAAACATTTCAAAGCCTTTGATTGTAGATTCTGGTGCATCACATCATATGATAAGTGATGCACATCTAATGAATAACATAAAACCGGCTGTAGGTAATGTCATTATAGCAAATGGAGATAGTATTCCAATTGATGGAGTAGGTGTTGAATAATGAGAGAATACATTAGGTTAAGACCAAAAGAAGAGAAGAGGCCTTATTCAACATATGCAAGCCCATTAAGAAGTCTTCTAGAAGGTGAAGACTTTGGGTGCACAAGTGGGTGTCTCAGGAAGTGTGAAAAGGAAGGAGATGTGTTTAAATTTCAAATAAGAGATTGGAGGGAAATTTTAATGTTGTGAAACCCTTCCTCACCTCCTAATTTCGTGGCTCTCCTCTATATATACATGTTGTACACCCTTTGTAACACTTAATCAATTATAATGGAAACTTCTCTTTATCTCTCATTCTATTGTTTCTCTTTCAAGCAGTCTCAAACTCTCTAATCTTCTATTCCGCAAATTCAACATGGTATCAGAGCAAAGTTCTTAACTAAATCAAGCTTTTGTTATCCCATTTTCAAATCTCTTTCTTTAAAATTCTGGGAATACTCTTTGTCAATCTTTTTTCACTCTGAGACTTAGTCCTCAAAGTCATTGACTCTTGAGTTGTGAAAAAGCTGAAAAGTGTATTTCTTGAAGCTTCTCTAAAATTTTCTTTTTTCACTCTAAAATTCCGGGAATACTCTTTGTCAATCCTTTTTCACTCTGAGACTTACTCCTCAAAGTTATTGACTCTTGAGTTGTGAAAAGGATGAAAAAGTGTATTTCTTGAAGCTTCTCTAATATTTTCTTGAGAAAATCTCTTAATCCTCTGGTTAATAGAATTATCCGGTGAATAAATATTGAAACACCATGGAAAATTCTAAACCAATTGTTATTCCAGTCATCTTGAAGGGTGTCAACTATTTGCTGTGGTCAAGAATGATAAGAACATCTCTATGTGGTCGTGAGCTTTGGAGCCATGTCTTGAAAGGACAAGATCCAAAAGATGGAGAAGAATCCATCGGTAATTATGAAGATAAGTGGTTCCAATAGGACCAAATGGTGCTCGGAATCATCCAGAACTCTCTTGAAGCATCCATCCTTGAAGCCTACTCCTAATGTGAAAATGCAAAGGAATTGTGGGATACTCTTCAAACCGTGTATTGGAATACTTCAAACTTGAGCATAATCTATGAAGTCAAGAAGGCTATCAATGATCTAAGCCAAGAAGATTTGGAGTTTACAAAGCACTTTGGCAAATTCAAATCATTGTGGGTTGAACTAGAAATGTTAAGGCTAAGCACGATTGATCCTTTGGTGTTAAATGAGAGGCACGAACAAGACAAGGTCTTTGGTCTACTATTGACCTTAAATCCAACTTACAAGGATCTCATTAAGCACCTCCTTAGGGCAGACAATCTCCCCAGCCTAGATGAAGTGTGCTCCAAGATACAAAAGGAGCAAGGATCTCATGGTGTATTTGGGGGAAAGGGCGAGCTGGTTATGGCTAACAAAGTAGAGCTGGGTGACGCCAACAAAGGATTTTCCAAACCGTTGGGATCAAACCAGAACAAGAAAGTGGGATCAAATGCAATCTGTGAGCATTGCAAGAAAGAGGGGCACACAAAGGAAAAATGCTGGAAGCTCCATCCTCATCTAAAACCAAGCTGGTGGAAGGAACCAAGAGCTAATGTCTCCCAAGAAGTGGCTGGGAATCAGGCTGGGACATCCAAGAGGGCTGAAGAAGGAGAAATGAGATCTTTGGTGCCATATCAACATGAATTTGAATTTGTGATGAAATCAGATTTGGAAGCTCTCATCAAAGCCTTGAAAGAGGCTGGTAGGTCTGGTATGGTTTCTGGAAACTCTCTTCATGCTCAAAACATTTCAAAGCCTTTGATTGTAGATTCTGGTGCATCACATCATATGATAAGTGATGCACATCTAATGAATAACATAAAACCGGCTGTAGGTAATGTCATTATAGCAAATGGAGATAGTATTCCAATTGATGGAGTAGGTGTTGAATAATGAGAGAATACATTAGGTTAAGACCAAAAGAAGAGAAGAGGCCTTATTCAACATATGCAAGCCCATTAAGAAGTCTTCTAGAAGGTGAAGACTTTGGGTGCACAAGTGGGTGTCTCGGGAAGTGTGAAAAGGAAGGAGATGTGTTTAAATTTCAAATAAGAGATTGGAGGGAAATTTTAATGTTGTGAAACCCTTCCTCACCTCCTAATTTCGTGGCTCTCCTCTATATATACATGTTGTACACCCTTTGTAACACTTAATCAATTATAATGGAAACTTCTCTTTATCTCTCATTCTATTGTTTCTCTTTCAAGCAGTCTCAAACTCTCTAATCTTCTATTCCGTAAATTCAACATGGTATCAGAGCAAGGTTCTTAACTAAATCAAGCTTTTGTTATCCCATTTTCAAATCTCTTTCTTTAAAATTCTGGGAATACTCTTTGTCAATCTTTTTTCACTCTGAGACTTAGTCCTCAAAGTCATTGACTCTTGAGTTGTGAAAAGGCTGAAAAAGTGTATTTCTTGAAGCTTCTCTAAAATTTTCTTTTTTCACTCTAAAATTCCGGGAATACTCTTTGTCAATCCTTTTTCACTCTGAGACTTACTCCTCAAAGTTATTGACTCTTGAGTTGTGAAAATGATGAAAAAGTGTATTTCTTGAAGCTTCTCTAATATTTTCTTGAGAAAATCTCTTAATCCTCTGGTTAATAGAATTATCCGGTGAATAAATATTGAAACACCATGGAAAATTCTAAACCAATTGTTATTCCAGTCATCTTGAAGGGTGTCAACTATTTGCTGTGGTCAAGAATGATAAGAACATCTCTATGTGGTCGTGGGCTTTGGAGCCATGTCTTGAAAGGACAAGATCCAAAAGATGGAGAAGAAGCCATCGGTAATTATGAAGATAAGTGGTTCCAAGAGGACCAAATGGTGCTCGGAATCATCCAGAACTCTCTTGAAGCATCCATCCTTGAAGCCTACTCCTAATGTGAAAATGCAAAGGAATTGTGGGATACTCTTCAAACCGTGTATTGGAATACTTCAAACTTGAACATAATCTATGAAGTCAAGAAGGCTATCAATGATCTAAGCCAAGAAGATTTGGAGTTTACAAAGCACTTTGGCAAATTCAGATCGTTGTGGGCTGAACTAGAAATGTTAAGGCTAAGCACGATTGATTCTTTGGTGTTAAATGAGAGGCGCGAACAAGACAAGGTCTTTGGTCTACTATTGACCTTAAATCCAACTTACAAGGATCTCATTAAGCACCTCCTTAGGGCAGACAATCTCCCCAGCCTAGATGAAGTGTGCTCCAAGATACAAAAGGAGCAAGGATCTCATGGTGTATTTGGGGGAAAGGGCGAGCTGGTTATGGCTAACAAAGTAGAGCTGGGTGACGCCAACAAAGGATTTTCCAAACCGTTGGGATCAAACCAGAACAAGAAAGTGGGATCAAATGCAATCTGTGAGCATTGCAAGAAAAAGGGGCACACAAAGGAAAAATGCTGGAAGCTCCATGCTCATCTAAAACCAAGCTGGTGGAAGGAACCAAGAGCTAATGTCTCCCAAGAAGTGGCTGGGAATCAGGCTGGGACATCCAAGAGGGCTGAAGAAAGAGAAATGAGATCTTTGGTGCCATATCAACAAGAATTTGAATTTGTGATGAAATCAGATTTGGAAGCTCTCATCAAAGCCTTGAAAGAGGCTGGTAGGTCTGGTATGGTTTCTAGAAACTCTCTTCATGCTCAAAACATTTCAAAGCCTTTGATTGTAGATTCTAGTGCATCACATCATATGATAAGTGATGCACATCTAATGAATAACATAAAACCGGCTGTAGGTAATGTCATTATAGCAAATGGAGATAGTATTCCAATTGATGGAGTAGGTGTTGAATAATGAGAGAATACATTAGGTTAAGACCTGATATGGCCTTCCCTAGAATCGGCACTCTCGAGGGGTATGTAGGAAAGAACTGGATAGATGGAATGATGGAAGTATTGGATCGCACCAAGGTTGCGGAAGACCTTGGATATTTCCTCAATGACTCCTTCGAGATATGACACACTCGGGATTGTCAAGGCTTGAAGCAAGGATATGACACACCTTGATTCGGTTTGATTGATGGATATAACTCACCAACAATCGAAATTGTTCTTCAAAGAACACAAGAGAAAAACACTCTTAGATTTTATAAAAGAAAGGTCTAGCCACGTTTTGATGTGTTTGGCTGGAGTTTTAAAGAAAAGATAGAGTAGAAAACAAGTCTAAAATTAAACAACGTAATTAAGAAAGCATTGACTAATTTTTTTGAGTAACCCTTGAAGTCCCCACGCCAGCTTCTCCATTCCCTTGGGCGTTTTCTATCAGAATTTTATTGAGCTGGGCTTACTTAATCTCTTCTTTAGTGGGCTGGAACTTCAGAAAATAAATCCCATAAATTGTTGGACTTGGACCTGAATTTGTCTTGTTGTCTCTTGTGGACTAAGTGGAGTAGAGTGATCCATTTGCCTCATTAAAACCCTCCTTTGGAAAACCCATTGGGATAAAACCAAAGGCTGGAAAAAGAGTACAAACGAATCACCCTTGTATTAGTCCACTCGAGCAACCAAGACGGTTTTATTCTCCATGTCTTCGAACGGTTGGACTTGAGTGAGTAATGTGGTGATTGCATTTCCGAACTCCTTAGCTCTTGATCTTGTCATTGGTCCACTTGGTACTGCTAAAGCATCCTCGGCTTCATGCTGCTTCTGCGAGCTATCCATGATCGCATCATCCCCTCCCTCTTGAAAAGGATTTGTCCTCAAATCTGGAACATCTGCAACAAAAGGGATTAAGTCAGCAACGTTAAAGCTTGAGCTCACATTGTATTTACCTTGGAGATCGATTTGGTAAGCATTATCGTTAATCCTCTTTGTGACCCGGAATGGACCGTCAATCCTTGGCATCAACTTAGACTTCCTCTCAGCCGGAAATCTCTCCTTCCTTAGATGTATCCAGACGTGATCTCCCTCCTCAAAAATCATCTTGCGTCTGCCTTTATTAGCTTGTTTGGCGTATAACTTTGTCTTCTCCTCGATGTTGTGCTTTGCTTTCTCATGAATCTGTTTAACAAGTTCAGCTTTCTTTTTCCCGTCCAAGCTTGCTCTTTCACTCAAAGGCAATGGGGTTAGATCCAAAGGAGATAAAGGATTAAAGCCATAAACAATTTCAAATGGAGAAAACTTTGTGGCGGAATGCACTGATCGATTGTAAGCAAATTCAACATGTGGTAGGCATTCTTCCCAAGTTTTCAAGTTCTTTTTAATCAAGGCACGTAGCAAGGTGGATAAAGTTCTATTAACTACTTCAGTTTGACCGTCGGTTTGAGGATGACAAGTAGTTGAGAATAACAACTTAGTACCTAGCTTAGACCAAAGTGTTTTCCGAAAATAACTCAAGAACTTTGTGTCCCTATCACTGACTATAGTCCTAGGCATTCCATGCAAACAAACTATTTCTTTAAAGAACAAGTCAGCTATATGAGAAGCATCATCAGTTTTATGACAAGCAAGAAAATGTGTCATTTTAGAGAACCTATCGACAACCACAAAAATCGAGTCCTTTCGAGTCCTAGTTCTAGGTAATCCAAGCACAAAATCCATAGAAATGTCAGTCCAAGGATGATCAGGAATAGGCAAAGGCGTGTACATACCTTGGGACTGTACCTTTGATTTAGCTTGTTTGCACGTGACACATCTCCCACAAATTCTTTCAACGTCCCTCTTCATCTGCGGCCAGTAAAAGTGTTCTTGCATCACTTTTAAAGTCTTGGCGATCCCAAAATGCCCCATCAAGCCTCCTCCATGTGCCTCCCTAACTAGCAAGTCTCTCAAAGAACAATTAGGCACACACAAATGATTTTCAAAGAAAAGAAAGCCGTCATGCCTAAAATATTTCCCAAAAGCAAACTTCTCACAAAACTTGTAATTATCTTGAAAATCAGAATCAGCTTGATAAAGATCTTTAAGGTGTTCAAATCCCAATAATTTAGCATCCAAAGTCAAAATCAAGGCATACCTTCGAGATAAGGCATCAGCAACTATGTTTTCGTTACCTTGTTTGTACTTGATCACATAGGGAAATGTTTCGATAAACTCTACCCACCTAGCATGCCTCTTATTGAGCTTATGCTGACCCTTTAAATGCTTCAAAGACTCGTGGTCAGTATGAATGACAAACTCCTTTGGCCAGAGGTAGTGTTGCCACGTTTGCAAGGCTCGGACTAGCGCATACAACTCCTTGTCGTAGGTTGGATAGTTCAGCGTAGCTCCTCCAAGCTTCTCACTAAAAAAGGCTATGGGCTTCTTCTCTTGCATCAAGACAGCTCCAATACCTACACCATATGCATCACATTCAATTTCAAAAGTTTTAAGAAAATTCGGTAAAGATAAAAGTGGTGCATTGGTGAGTTTATCCTTTAACGCTTGGAACGCTTCTTCTTGTGCATTCTCCCATTTAAATCCTACACTTTTCTTGATCACTTCAGTGAGAGGAGCAGCTATGGTACTGAAATCTTTCACAAATCTTCGATAGAATCCCGCAAGCCCATGGAAACTCCTCACGTCTCCTATGGTTTTCGGACTGGGCCATTCGCGGACAGCTCTAACCTTCTCTTCATCCACTTTGATGCCATCTGCACTTATAACAAAGCCTAGAAACACAACGTTATCCGTACAAAAAGTGCATTCTTCAGATTAGCATACAGTTTTTCTTTCCTAAGTACCATCAAAACCGCTTCTAGATGCTTAACATGTTCTTCTAAATTTTTGCTGTAGACTAAGATATCATCAAAGTAAACAACAACAAAAATTCCAATGAAGCTCCTCAAAACATGATTCATCAATCTCATAAAAGTACTAGGTGCATTTGTTAATCCAAATGGCATAACAAACCATTCATACAAGCCATGTTTAGTTTTAAACGCAGTTTTCCATTCATCACCCTCTTTCATCCTAATTTGATGGTATCCACTTTTAAGATCTACTTTCGAAAATATGCTAGAACCATGAAGCTCATCTAACATATCATCTAAACGAGGGATAGGATGACGATACTTTACAGTGATATTGTTGATGGCTCGGCAATCAATGCACATCCTCCAAGTTCCATCCTTCTTTGGAACAAGCAGCACCGGCACAGCACAAGGGCTCATGCTCTCTCGGATGTATCCTTTGTCCATCAGCTCACTCACTTGCTTTTGAAGCTCCTTAGTCTCAACTGGGTTGGTTCTATACGCTGGCCTGTTAGGAAGTGAAGCTCCCGGCACAAAATCGATCTGGTGCTCAATCCCACGAATAGGCGGCAATCCCTTGGGGTTTTCTTCCGGAAAGACGTCTTCATAATCCTGCAAAATAGAAGTAATTTTACTCGGAAAATCCGGTACAGGGTTAGTAAGGTTCAGCAAAGCTTCTTTGTAAATAAATAAGAGAACGGGTTGTTTAGAGAACAGAGCTCTCTTAACCACATTAGACCTCACAAAGAAATTAGAATGCCTCACGGGTTTACTCTCACAGGCCTTTTTCTTGGTTTTTCTCAAACTCTCGTTTTTATTTTGAGATGGCGTGTTTAGGGGTTCACTCACAATGGTTTTTCCTTGTTGTTTCAGATGAAGTTGATCTTGATGAACCTCATGTGGCGCCAAAGGAGCAAGTGTCATCTTTTGGCCATTGTACTCAAAAGAATACCGATTAGTAAAACCGTCATGTAAGACCCATCTATCGAACTGCCATGGTCTTCCAAGTAGTATATGGCCGGCCTCCATGGGTAAAATATCACAAAGAATTTCGTCCTTATACTTGCCTATGGTTATAGGAACCAATACTTGGCTGCTCACTGTCATCTCGCCAGCATCATTTGGCCATTGAAGCTGATAAGGCTTCGGATGCTTCTTAACTTCCAACTCTAACTTCTTCACCATTGTTTCACTAGCCACATTAGTACAGCTCCCACCATCAATAATAAGGCTACAGACCTTACCTTGTACCAGGCATCTCGTGTGAAACAAGTTCTCCCGCTGCTCTTGGACAGTATCTTTAACTTGCATACTCAAAGAACGTCTTGTTACTAATAATTCTCCGGTGGCTGGTAACTCTATGTCTTCTTCCTCGGTATCACTATCAGTTTCAAGCTCTTCTTCCTCAGTTTCAATCTCGCCATTATCCAATAGGATCATAGTCTTCTTATTAGTGCATTCATTGGCATAATGTCCTCTCCCTTGACACTTGAAACATTTAACGTCCCGGTTTCTAGATGAAGTCGCCACAGCTTTTCCTTTGGCGTCTTGAGTATTGGCATAAGGCTTAGGGTCGGGTTTTGGCTTAACAACAGACTTATCTTCTCGACTGTAACTCATTCTACTGTTAGCTGCTCCAGCTCCATAGGAAAGTCTCGAAGTTCCTCTCCTCTTAATTTGCTGTTCAACCAAAACTGCCTTATGAAGCATCTCCTCCAAATCAGCATATGTTTGAAGCTCCATTCTATCTTGTATATCTCGAGCCAACCCACTCAAGAACCTTGCCATTGTTGCCTCAGCATCTTCATCTATGTCAGCTTTGATCATTAGGGACTCCATCTCTTGAAAATAATCCTCCACACTCTTACTGCCCTGAGTTAATCGCCTAAGCTTTTGATGTAACTCCCGATGATAGTGGCTAGGAACAAATCTCTTCCTTATCAGATTTTTCATTTCTTCCCAAGTGACTACAGGCGGTTCACGGTTGCGTCTTCTACTTGTCACGATCTGATCCCACCAATTAATAGCATAGTCATAAAATTCAGTCGCCGCTACTTGAACTTTCTTTTGCCCTGAATAATTTTGACAATCAAACACGAGCTCAATTTTCTTCTCCCACTCCAAGTAAGCATCTGGATCATTCTTCCCATGAAATGGCGGTATCTTCAACTTCAGTCCACTGAGATTGTCCTCATTTCGAACCCCAGCTTCTCTTACACGTCTCGGCCTTCTTCGACTCCGATTAGAAGCTTGACTACCTCTGCTGTAGTAGTTCAACTCGTCCTCTTCATCTTCTTCTTGAGGTTGTTGTCTTCTTCTTCGACCAGCAGTATTTTGAGGCAATCCTTGATTAACGGATTCTTGTATTGTATCCATTCTCTCATGAACTGAATTCAACTCTCTCCTCAACATGCGCCTCATTTCTCCCATAAGGGCCTGCACGTCCAAATTAGTATCTCTTGTTACTCGTGCTCGGTTGGTGTTATCAGCGACTTCTTCTTCGCTATTAGACATTCGGAATTTTCCCTGCAAACACTTAACAAACCGTTAGTAATAAAAAGTCGATCCTCACAAGTGTTTCTCTCCTTTTTATTCACTCAATCACTCAAAATGTCCTCCCACAGCGTTTTCTCAATGGTTCTTATGGAACAAAACCGATCAAATTGGATGAACAATTCCAACAACACAAACTCGAATCGATTGAATGGAGATAGAAAGAAAAGAGTTTAGTTTTTTTTTTTTTTTTAAATAGGAACAGATCAAAAGATCAAGAACTTAAGAAATGAAAATTAGAACAAAATTTATACTCCCCCCCAAACTAATTAAATCGGACAGATTTCTTTTTTTTTTGTTTTAACTCTCTTTTTTTTTTTCTTTTTTTTTTAAATAATCAGAACAGAATTTAGAAACGATTAATAGAGATTAGACAGAGAAAAAATAGAGAAACAAAAATGATCAGATCAGTTGGATTCAAATTCGCAAAGAGGAGAAGTCTAATCGCTCAAGTGTTAGCGATCAAACCGATTTGATTTATAAACAGAACTGATATGATTCTAAACAGAAAGCTAGACAAGAAAAAAAAAAATTTACGATGATGAAAATGAGAAGATGAACAGACACGAATACCGATCTCGAAAGTGTGCTCTGATACCAAATGATACGGCCTTCCCTAGAATCGGCACTCTCGAGGGGTATGTAGGAAAGAAATGGATAGATGGAATGATGGAATGATTGGATCGCACCAAGGTTGCAGAAGACCTTGGATATTTCCTCAATGACTCCTTCGAGATATGACACACTCGAGATTGTCAAGGCTTGAAGCAAGGATATGACACACCTTGATTCGGTTTGATTGATGGATATAACTCACCAACAATCGAAATTGTTCTTCAAAGAACACAAGAGAAAAACACTCTCAGATTTTATAAAAGAAAGGTCTAGCCACATTTTGATGTGTTTGGCTGGAGTTTTAAAGAAAAGATAGAGTAGAAAACAAGTCTAAAATTAAACAACGTAATTAAGAAAGCATTGACTAATTTTTTTGAGTAACCCTTGAAGTCCCCACGCCAGCTTCTCCATTCCCTTGGGCGTTTTCAATCAGAATTTTATTGAGCTGGGCTTACTTAATCTCTTCTTTAGTGGGCTGGAACTTCAGAAAATAAATCCCATAAATTGTTGGACTTGGACCTGAATTTGTCTTGTTGTCTCTTGTGGACTAAGTGGAGTAGAGTGATCCATTTGCCTCATTAAAACCCTCCTTTGGAAAACCCATTGGGATAAAACCAAAGGCTGGAAAAAAGAGTACAAACGAATCACCCTTGTATTAGTCCACTCGAGCAACCAAGACGGTTTTATTCTCCATGTCTTCGAACGGTTGGACTTGAGTGAGTAATGTGGTGATTGCATTTCCGAACTCCTTAGCTCTTGATCTTGTCATTGGTCCACTTGGTACTGCTAAAGCATCCTCGGCTTCATGCTGCTTCTGCGAGCTATCCATGATCGCATCAAGACCAAAAGAAGAGAAGAGGCCTTATTCAACATATGCAAGCCCATTAAGAAGTCTTCTAGAAGGTGAAGACTTTGGGTGCACAAGTGGGTGTCTCGGGAAGTGTGAAAAGGAAGGAGATGTGTTTAAATTTCAAATAAGAGATTGGAGGGAAATTTTAATGTTGTGAAACCCTTCCTCACCTCCTAATTTCGTGGCTCTCCTCTATATATACATGTTGTACACCCTTTGTAACACTTAATCAATTATAATGGAAACTTCTCTTTATCTCTCATTCTATTGTTTCTCTTTCAAGCACTCTCAAACTCTCTAATCTTCTATTCCGCAAATTCAACATGGTATCAGAGCAAGGTTCTTAACTAAATCAAGCTTTTGTTATCCCATTTTCAAATCTCTTCTCTTAAAATTCTGGGAATACTCTTTGTCAATCTTTTTTCACTCTGAGACTTAGTCCTCAAAGTCATTGACTCTTGAGTTGTGAAAAGGCTGAAAAAGTGTATTTCTTGAAGCTTCTCTAAAATTTTCTTTTTTCACTCTAAAATTCCGGGAATACTCTTTGTCAATCCTTTTTCACTCTGAGACTTACTCCTCAATGTTATTGACTCTTGAGTTGTGAAAAGGATGAAAAAGTGTATTTCTTGAAGCTTCTCTAATATTTTCTTTAAAAAATCTCTTAATCCTCTGGTTAATAGAATTATCCGGTGAATAAATATTGAAACACCATGGAAAATTCTAAACCAATTGTTATTCCAGTCATCTTGAAGGGTGTCAACTATTTGCTGTGGTCAAGAATGATAAGAACATCTCTATGTGGTCGTGGGCTTTGGAGCCATGTCTTGAAAGGACAAGATCCAAAAGATGGAGAAGAAGCCATCGGTAATTATGAAGATAAGTGGTTCCAAGAGGACCAAATGGTGCTCGGAATCATCTAAAACTCTCTTGAAGCATCCATCCTTGAAGCCTACTCCTAATGTGAAAATGCAAAGGAATTGTGGGATACTCTTCAAACCGTGTATTGGAATACTTCAAACTTGAACATAATCTATGAAGTCAAGAAGGCTATCAATGATCTAAGCCAAGAAGATTTGGAGTTTACAAAGCACTTTGGCAAATTCAGATTGTTGTGGGCTGAACTAGAAATGTTAAGGCCAAGCACGATTGATCCTTTGGTGTTAAATGAGAGGCGCGAACAAGACAAGGTCCTTGGTCTACTATTGACCTTAAATCCAACTTACAAGGATCTCATTAAGCACCTCCTTAGGGCAGACAATCTCCCCAGCCTAGATGAAGTGTGCTCCAAGATACAAAAGGAGCAAGGATCTCATGGTGTATTTGGGGGAAAGGGCGAGCTGGTTATGGCTAACAAAGTAGAGCTGGGTGACGCCAACAAAAGATTTTCCAAACCGTTGGGATCAAACCAGAACAAGAAAGTAGGATCAAATGCAATCTGTGAGTATTGCAAGAAAGAGGGGCACACAAAGGAAAAATGCTGGAAGCTCCATCCTCATCTAAAACCAAGCTGGTGGGAGGAACCAAGATCTAATGTCTCCCAAGAAATGGCTGGGAATCAGGCTGGGACATCCAAGAGGGCTGAAGAAGGAGAAATGAGATCTTTGGTGCCATATTAACAAGAATTTGAATTTGTGAGGAAATCAGATTTGGAAGCTCTCATCAAAGCCTTGAAACAGGCTGGTAGGTTTGGTATGGTTTCTGGAAACTCTCTTCATGCTCAAAACATTTCAAAGCCTTTGATTGTAGATTCTGGTGCATCACATCATATGATAAGTGATGCACATCTAATGAATAACATAAAACCGGCTGTAGGTAATGTCATTATAGCAAATGGAGATAGTATTCCAATTGATGGAGTAGGTGTTGAATAATGAGAGAATACATTAGGTTAAGACCAAAAGAAGAGAAGAGGCCTTATTCAACATATGCAAGCCCATTAAGAAGTCTTCTAGAAGGTGAAGACTTTGGGTGCACAAATGGGTGTCTCGGGAAGTGTGAAAAGGAAGGAGATGTGTTTAAATTTCAAATAAGAGATTGGAGGGAAATTTTAATGTTGTGAAACCCTTCCTCACCTCCTAATTTCGTGGCTCTCCTCTATATATACATGTTGTACACCCTTTGTAACACTTAATCAATTCTAATGGAAACTTCTCTTTATCTCTCATTCTATTGTTTCTCTTTCAAGCACTCTCAAACTCTCTAATCTTCTATTCCGCAAATTCAACATGGTATCAGAGCAAGGTTCTTAACTAAATCAAGCTTTTGTTATCCCATTTTCAAATCTCTTCCTTTAAAATTCTGGGAATACTCTTTGTCAATCTTTTTTCACTCTGAGACTTAGTCCTCAAAGTCATTGACTCTTGAGTTGTGAAAAGGCTAAAAAGTGTATTTCTTGAAGCTTCTCTAAAATTTTCTTTTTTCACTCTAAAATTCCGGGAATACTCTTTGTCAATCCTTTTTCACTCTGAGACTTACTCCTCAAAGTCATTGACTCTTGAGTTGTGAAAAGGATGAAAAAGTGTATTTCTTGAGGCTTCTCTAATATTTTTTGGAGAAAATCTCTTAATCCTCTGGTTAATAGAATTATCCGGTGAATAAATATTGAAACACCATGGAAAATTCTAAACCAATTGTTATTCCAGTCATCTTGAAGGGTGTCAACTATTTGCTGTGGTCAAGAATGATAAGAACATCTCTATGTGGTCGTGGGCTTTGGAGCCATGTCTTGAAACGACAAGATCCAAAAGATGGAGATGAATCCATCGGTAATTATGAAGATAAGTGGTTCCAATAGGACCAAATGGTGCTCGGAATCATCCAGAACTCTCTTGAAGAATCCATCCTTGAAGCCTACTCCTAATGTGAAAATGCAAAGGAATTGTGGGATACTCTTCAAACCGTGTATTGGAATACTTCAAACTTGAGCATAATCTATGAAGTCAAGAAGGCTATCAATGATCTAAGCCAAGAAGATTTGGAGTTTACAAAGCACTTTGGCAAATTCAAATCATTGTGGGTTGAACTAGAAATGTTAAGGCTAAGCACGATTGATCCTTTGGTGTTAAATGAGAGGCACGAACAAGACAAGGTCTTTGGTCTGCTATTGACCTTAAATCCAACTTACAAGGATCTCATTAAGCACCTCCTTAGGGCAGACGATCTCCCCAGCCTAGATGAAGTATGCTCCAAGATACAAAAGGAGCAAGGATCTCATGGTCTATTTGGGGGAAAGGGCGAGTTGGTTATGGCTAACAAAGTAGAGCTGGGTGACACCAACAAAGGATTTTACAAACCGTTGGTATCAAACCAAAACAAGAAAGTGGGATCAAATGCAATCTGTGAGCATTGCAAGAAAGAGGGGCACACAAAGGAAAAATGCTGGAAGCTCCTTCCTCATCTAAAACCAAGCTGGTGGGAGGAACCAAGATCTAATGTCTCCCAAGAAATGGCTGGGAATCAGGCTGGGACATCCAAGAGGGCTGAAGAAGGAGAAATGAGATCTTTGGTGCCATATCAACAAGAATTTGAATTTGTGAGGAAATCAGATTTGGAAGCTCTCATCAAAGCCTTGAAAGAGGCTGGTAGGTCTGGTATGGTTTCTGGAAACTCTCTTCATGCTCAAAACATTTCAAAGCCTTTGACTGTAGATTCTGGTGCATCACATCATATGATAAGTGATGCACATCTAATGAATAACATAAAACCGGCTGTAGGTAATGTCATTATAGCAAATGGAGATAGTATTCCAATTGATGGAGTAGGTGTTGAATAATGAGAGAATACATTAGGTTAAGACCAAAAGAAGAGAAGAGGCCTTATTCAACATATGCAAGCCCATTAAGAAATCTTCTAGAAGGTGAAGACTTTGGGTGCACAAGTGGGTGTCTCGGGAAGTGTGAAAAGGAAGGAGATGTGTTTAGATTTCAAATAAGAGATTGGAGGGAAATTTTAATGTTGTGAAACCCTTCCTCACCTCCTAATTTCGTGGCTCTCCTTTATATATACATATTGTACACCCTTTGTAACACTTAATCAATTCTAATGGAAACTTCTCTTTATCTCTCATTCTATTGTTTCTCTTTCAAGCACTCTCAAACTCTCTAATCTTCTATTCCGCAAATTCAACATGGTATCAGAGCAAGGTTCTTAACTAAATCAAGCTTTTGTTATCCCATTTTCAAATCTCTTCCCTTAAAATTCTGGGAATACTCTTTGTCAATCTTTTTTCACTCTGAGACTTAGTCCTCAAAGTCATTGACTCTTGAGTTGTGAAAAGGCTGAAAAAGTGTATTTCTTGAAGCTTCTCTAAAATTTTCTTTTTTCACTCTAAAATTCCGGGAATACTCTTTGTCAATCCTTTTTCACTCTGAGACTTACTCCTCAATGTTATTGACTCTTGAGTTGTGAAAAGGATGAAAAAGTGTATTTCTTGAAGCTTCTCTAATATTTTCTTTAAAAAATCTCTTAATCCTCTGGTTAATAGAATTATCCGGTGAATAAATATTGAAACACCATGGAAAATTCTAAACCAATTGTTATTCCAGTCATCTTGAAGGGTGTCAACTATTTGCTGTGGTCAAGAATGATAAGAACATCTCTATGTGGTCGTGGGCTTTGGAGCCATGTCTTGAAAGGACAAGATCCAAAAGATGGAGAAGAAGCCATCGGTAATTATGAAGATAAGTGGTTCCAAGAGGACCAAATGGTGCTCGGAATCATCTAAAACTCTCTTGAAGCATCCATCCTTGAAGCCTACTCCTAATGTGAAAATGCAAAGGAATTGTGGGATACTCTTCAAACCGTGTATTGGAATACTTCAAACTTGAACATAATCTATGAAGTCAAGAAGGCTATCAATGATCTAAGCCAAGAAGATTTGGAGTTTACAAAGCACTTTGGCAAATTCAGATCGTTGTGGGCTGAACTAGAAATGTTAAGGCCAAGCACGATTGATCCTTTGGTGTTAAATGAGAGGCGCGAACAAGACAAGGTCTTTGGTCTACTATTGACCTTAAATCCAACTTACAAGGATCTCATTAAGCACCTCCTTAGGGCAGACAATCTCCCCAGCCTAGATGAAGTGTGCTCCAAGATACAAAAGGAGCAAGGATCTCATGGTGTATTTGGGGGAAAGGGCGAGCTGGTTATGGCTAACAAAGTAGAGCTGGGTGACGCCAACAAAAGATTTTCCAAACCGTTGGGATCAAACCAGAACAAGAAAGTAGGATCAAATGCAATCTGTGAGTATTGCAAGAAAGAGGGGCACACAAAGGAAAAATGCTGGAAGCTCCATCCTCATCTAAAACCAAGCTGGTGGGAGGAACCAAGATCTAATGTCTCCCAAGAAATGGCTGGGAATCAGGCTGGGACATCCAAGAGGGCTGAAGAAGGAGAAATGAGATCTTTGGTGCCATATTAACAAGAATTTGAATTTGTGAGGAAATCAGATTTGGAAGCTCTCATCAAAGCCTTGAAACAGGCTGGTAGGTTTGGTATGGTTTCTGGAAACTCTCTTCATGCTCAAAACATTTCAAAGCCTTTGATTGTAGATTCTGGTGCATCACATCATATGATAAGTGATGCACATCTAATGAATAACATAAAACCGGCTGTAGGTAATGTCATTATAGCAAATGGAGATAGTATTCCAATTGATGGAGTAGGTGTTGAATAATGAGAGAATACATTAGGTTAAGACCAAAAGAAGAGAAGAGGCCTTATTCAACATATGCAAGCCCATTAAGAAATCTTCTAGAAGGTGAAGACCTTGGGTGCACAAGTGGGTGTCTCGGGAAGTGTGAAAAGGAAGGAGATGTGTTTAGATTTCAAATAAGAGATTGGAGGGAAATTTTAATGTTGTGAAACCCTTCCTCACCTCCTAATTTCGTGGCTCTCCTTTATATATACATGTTGTACACCCTTTGTAACACTTAATCAATTCTAATGGAAACTTCTCTTTATCTCTCATTCTATTGTTTCTCTTTCAAGCACTCTCAAACTCTCTAATCTTCTATTCCGCAAATTCAACATGGTATCAGAGCAAGGTTCTTAACTAAATCAAGCTTTTGTTATCCCATTTTCAAATCTCTTCCCTTAAAATTCTGGGAATACTCTTTGTCAATCTTTTTTCACTCTGAGACTTAGTCCTCAAAGTCATTGACTCTTGAGTTGTGAAAAGGCTGAAAAAGTGTATTTCTTGAAGCTTCTCTAAAATTTTCTTTTTTCACTCTAAAATTCCGGGAATACTCTTTGTCAATCCTTTTTCACTCTGAGACTTACTCCTCAATGTTATTGACTCTTGAGTTGTGAAAAGGATGAAAAAGTGTATTTCTTGAAGCTTCTCTAATATTTTCTTTAAAAAATCTCTTAATCCTCTGGTTAATAGAATTATCCGGTGAATAAATATTGAAACACCATGGAAAATTCTAAACCAATTGTTATTCCAGTCATCTTGAAGGGTGTCAACTATTTGCTGTGGTCAAGAATGATAAGAACATCTCTATGTGGTCGTGGGCTTTGGAGCCATGTCTTGAAAGGACAAGATCCAAAAGATGGAGAAGAAGCCATCGGTAATTATGAAGATAAGTGGTTCCAAGAGGACCAAATGGTGCTCGGAATCATCTAAAACTCTCTTGAAGCATCCATCCTTGAAGCCTACTCCTAATGTGAAAATGCAAAGGAATTGTGGGATACTCTTCAAACCGTGTATTGGAATACTTCAAACTTGAACATAATCTCTGAAGTCAAGAAGGCTATCAATGATCTAAGCCAAGAAGATTTGGAGTTTACAAAGCACTTTGGCAAATTCAGATCGTTGTGGGCTGAACTAGAAATGTTAAGGCCAAGCACGATTGATCCTTTGGTGTTAAATGAGAGGCGCGAACAAGACAAGGTCTTTGGTCTACTATTGACCTTAAATCCAACTTACAAGGATCTCATTAAGCACCTCCTTAGGGCAGACAATCTCCCCAGCCTAGATGAAGTGTGCTCCAAGATACAAAAGGAGCAAGGATCTCATGGTGTATTTGGGGGAAAGGGCGAGCTGGTTATGGCTAACAAAGTAGAGCTGGGTGACGCCAACAAAAGATTTTCCAAACCGTTGGGATCAAACCAGAACAAGAAAGTAGGATCAAATGCAATCTGTGAGTATTGCAAGAAAGAGGGGCACACAAAGGAAAAATGCTGGAAGCTCCATCCTCATCTAAAACCAAGCTGGTGGGAGGAACCAAGATCTAATGTCTCCCAAGAAATGGCTGGGAATCAGGCTGGGACATCCAAGAGGGCTGAAGAAGGAGAAATGAGATCTTTGGTGCCATATTAACAAGAATTTGAATTTGTGAGGAAATCAGATTTGGAAGCTCTCATCAAAGCCTTGAAACAGGCTGGTAGGTTTGGTATGGTTTCTGGAAACTCTCTTCATGCTCAAAACATTTCAAAGCCTTTGATTGTAGATTCTGGTGCATCACATCATATGATAAGTGATGCACATCTAATGAATAACATAAAACCGGCTGTAGGTAATGTCATTATAGCAAATGGAGATAGTATTCCAATTGATGGAGTAGGTGTTGAATAATGAGAGAATACATTAGGTTAAGACCAAAAGAAGAGAAGAGGCCTTATTCAACATATGCAAGCCCATTAAGAAGTCTTCTAGAAGGTGAAGACTTTGGGTGCACAAATGGGTGTCTCGGGAAGTGTGAAAAGGAAGGAGATGTGTTTAAATTTCAAATAAGAGATTGGAGGGAAATTTTAATGTTGTGAAACCCTTCCTCACCTCCTAATTTCGTGGCTCTCCTCTATATATACATGTTGTACACCCTTTGTAACACTTAATCAATTCTAATGGAAACTTCTCTTTATCTCTCATTCTATTGTTTCTCTTTCAAGCACTCTCAAACTCTCTAATCTTCTATTCCGCAAATTCAACATGGTATCAGAGCAAGGTTCTTAACTAAATCAAGCTTTTGTTATCCTATTTTCAAATCTCTTCCTTTAAAATTCTGGGAATACTCTTTGTCAATCTTTTTTCACTCTGAGACTTAGTCCTCAAAGTCATTGACTCTTGAGTTGTGAAAAGGCTAAAAAGTGTATTTCTTGAAGCTTCTCTAAAATTTTCTTTTTTCACTCTAAAATTCCGGGAATACTCTTTGTCAATCCTTTTTCACTCTGAGACTTACTCCTCAATGTTATTGACTCTTGAGTTGTGAAAAGGATGAAAAAGTGTATTTCTTGAAGCTTCTCTAATATTTTCTTTAAAAAATCTCTTAATCCTCTGGTTAATAGAATTATCCGGTGAATAAATATTGAAACACCATGGAAAATTCTAAACCAATTGTTATTCCAGTCATCTTGAAGGGTGTCAACTATTTGCTGTGGTCAAGAATGATAAGAACATCTCTATGTGGTCGTGGGCTTTGGAGCCATGTCTTGAAAGGACAAGATCCAAAAGATGGAGAAGAAGCCATCGGTAATTATGAAGATAAGTGGTTCCAAGAGGACCAAATGGTGCTCGGAATCATCTAAAACTCTCTTGAAGCATCCATCCTTGAAGCCTACTCCTAATGTGAAAATGCAAAGGAATTGTGGGATACTCTTCAAACCGTGTATTGGAATACTTCAAACTTGAGCATAATCTAAGAAGTCAAGAAGGCTATCAATGATCTAAGCCAAGAAGATTTTGAGTTTACAAAGCACTTTGGCAAATTCAAATCATTGTGGGTTGAACTAGAAATGTTAAGGCTAAGCACGATTGATCCTTTGGTGTTAAATGAGAGGCACGAACAAGACAAGGTCTTTGGTCTGCTATTGACCTTAAATCCAACTTACAAGGATCTCATTAAGCACCTCCTTAGGGCAGACGATCTCCCCAGCCTAGATGAAGTATGCTCCAAGATACAAAAGGAGCAAGGATCTCATGGTCTATTTGGGGGAAAGGGCGAGTTGGTTATGGCTAACAAAGTAGAGCTGGGTGACACCAACAAAGGATTTTACAAACCGTTGGTATCATACCAAAACAAGAAAGTGGGATCAAATGCAATCTGTGAGCATTGCAAGAAAGAGGGGCACACAAAGGAAAAATGCTGGAAACTCCTTCCTCATCTAAAACCAAGCTGGTGGGAGGAACCAAGATCTAATGTCCCCCAAGAAATGGCTGGGAATCAGGCTGGGACATCCAAGAGGGCTGAAGAAGGAGAAATGAGATCTTTGGTGCCATATCAACAAGAATTTGAATTTGTGAGGAAATCAGATTTGGAAGCTCTCATCAAAGCCTTGAAAGAGGCTGGTAGGTCTGGTATGGTTTCTGGAAACTCTCTTCATGCTCAAAACATTTCAAAGCCTTTGACTGTAGATTCTGGTGCATCACATCATATGATAAGTGATGCACATCTAATGAATAACATAAAACCGGTTGTAGGTAATGTCATTATAGCAAATGGAGATAGTATTCGAATTGATGGAGTAGGTGTTGAATAATGAGAGAATACATTAGGTTAAGACCAAAAGAAGAGAAGAGGCCTTATTCAACATATGCAAGCCCATTAAGAAATCTTCTAGAAGGTGAAGACTTTGGGTGCACAAGTGGGTGTCTCGGGAAGTGTGAAAAGGAAGGAGATGTGTTTAGATTTCAAATAAGAGATTGGAGGGAAATTTTAATGTTGTGAAACCCTTCCTCACCTCCTAATTTCGTGGCTCTCCTTTATATATACATGTTGTACACCCTTTGTAACACTTAATCAATTCTAATGGAAACTTCTCTTTATCTCTCATTCTATTGTTTCTCTTTCAAGCACTCTCAAACTCTCTAATCTTCTATTCCGCAAATTCAACATGGTATCAGAGCAAGGTTCTTAACTAAATCAAGCCTTTGTTATCCCATTTTCAAATCTCTTCCTTTAAAATTCTGGGAATACTCTTTGTCAATCTTTTTTCACTCTGAGACTTAGTCCTCAAAGTCATTGACTCTTGAGTTGTGAAAAGGCTGAAAAAGTGTATTTCTTGAAGCTTCTCTAAAATTTTCTTTTTTCACTCTAAAATTCCGGGAATACTCTTTGTCAATCCTTTTTCACTCTGAGACTTACTCCTCAATGTTATTGACTCTTGAGTTGTGAAAAGGATGAAAAAGTGTATTTCTTTAAGCTTCTCTAATATTTTCTTTAAAAAATCTCTTAATCCTCTGGTTAATAGAATTATCCGGTGAATAAATATTGAAACACCATGGAAAATTCTAAACCAATTGTTATTCCAGTCATCTTGAAGGGTGTCAACTATTTGCTGTGGTCAAGAATGATAAGAACATCTCTATGTGGTCGTGGGCTTTGGAGCCATGTCTTGAAAGGACAAGATCCAAAAGATGGAGAAGAAGCCATCGGTAATTATGAAGATAAGTGGTTCCAAGAGGACCAAATGGTGCTCGGAATCATCTAAAACTCTCTTGAAGCATCCATCCTTGAAGCCTACTCCTAATGTGAAAATGCAAAGGAATTGTGGGATACTCTTCAAACCGTGTATTGGAATACTTCAAACTTGAGCATAATCTAAGAAGTCAAGAAGGCTATCAATGATCTAAGCCAAGAAGATTTGGAGTTTACAAAGCACTTTGGCAAATTCAAATCATTGTGGGTTGAACTAGAAATGTTAAGGCTAAGCACGATTGATCCTTTGGTGTTAAATGAGAGGCACGAACAAGACAAGGTCTTTGGTCTGCTATTGACCTTAAATCCAACTTACAAGGATCTCATTAAGCACCTCCTTAGGGCAGACGATCTCCCCAGCCTAGATGAAGTATGCTCCAAGATACAAAAGGAGCAAGGATCTCATGGTCTATTTGGGGGAAAGGGCGAGTTGGTTATGGCTAACAAAGTAGAGCTGGGTGACACCAACAAAGGATTTTACAAACCGTTGGTATCATACCAAAACAAGAAAGTGGGATCAAATGCAATCTGTGAGCATTGCAAGAAAGAGGGGCACACAAAGGAAAAATGCTGGAAACTCCTTCCTCATCTAAAACCAAGCTGGTGGGAGGAACCAAGATCTAATGTCCCCCAAGAAATGGCTGGGAATCAGGCTGGGACATCCAAGAGGGCTGAAGAAGGAGAAATGAGATCTTTGGTGCCATATCAACAAGAATTTGAATTTGTGAGGAAATCAGATTTGGAAGCTCTCATCAAAGCCTTGAAAGAGGCTGGTAGGTCTGGTATGGTTTCTGGAAACTCTCTTCATGCTCAAAACATTTCAAAGCCTTTGACTGTAGATTCTGGTGCATCACATCATATGATAAGTGATGCACATCTAATGAATAACATAAAACCGGCTGTAGGTAATGTCATTATAGCAAATGGAGATAGTATTCCAATTGATGGAGTAGGTGTTGAATAATGAGAGAATACATTAGGTTAAGACCAAAAGAAGAGAAGAGGCCTTATTCAACATATGCAAGCCCATTAAGAAATCTTCTAGAAGGTGAAGACTTTGGGTGCACAAGTGGGTGTCTCGGGAAGTGTGAAAAGGAAGGAGATGTGTTTAGATTTCAAATAAGAGATTGGAGGGAAATTTTAATGTTGTGAAACCCTTCCTCACCTCCTAATTTCGTGGCTCTCCTTTATATATACATGTTGTACACCCTTTGTAACACTTAATCAATTCTAATGGAAACTTCTCTTTATCTCTCATTCTATTGTTTCTCTTTCAAGCACTCTCAAACTCTCTAATCTTCTATTCCGCAAATTCAACATGGTATCAGAGCAAGGTTCTTAACTAAATCAAGCCTTTGTTATCCCATTTTCAAATCTCTTCCTTTAAAATTCTGGGAATACTCTTTGTCAATCTTTTTTCACTCTGAGACTTAGTCCTCAAAGTCATTGACTCTTGAGTTGTGAAAAGGCTGAAAAAGTGTATTTCTTGAAGCTTCTCTAAAATTTTCTTTTTTCACTCTAAAATTCCGGGAATACTCTTTGTCAATCCTTTTTCACTCTGAGACTTACTCCTCAATGTTATTGACTCTTGAGTTGTGAAAAGGATGAAAAAGTGTATTTCTTGAAGCTTCTCTAATATTTTCTTTAAAAAATCTCTTAATCCTCTGGTTAATAGAATTATCCGGTGAATAAATATTGAAACACCATGGAAAATTCTAAACCAATTGTTATTCCAGTCATCTTGAAGGGTGTCAACTATTTGCTGTGGTCAAGAATGATAAGAACATCTCTATGTGGTCGTGGGCTTTGGAGCCATATCTTGAAAGGACAAGATCCAAAAGATGGAGAAGAAGCCATCGGTAATTATGAAGATAAGTGGTTCCAAGAGGACCAAATGGTGCTCGGAATCATTTAAAACTCTCTTGAAGCATCCATCCTTGAAGCCTACTCCTAATGTGAAAATGCAAAGGAATTGTGGGATACTCTTCAAACCGTGTATTGGAATACTTCAAACTTGAGCATAATCTATGAAGTCAAGAAGGCTATCAATGATCTAAGCCAAGAAGATTTGGAGTTTACAAAGCACTTTGGCAAATTCAAATCATTGTGGGTTGAACTAGAAATGTTAAGGCTAAGCACGATTGATCCTTTGGTGTTAAATGAGAGGCACGAACAAGACAAGGTCTTTGGTCTGCTATTGACCTTAAATCCAACTTACAAGGATCTCATTAAGCACCTCCTTAGGGCAGACGATCTCCCCAGCCTAGATGAAGTATGCTCCAAGATACAAAAGGAGCAAGGATCTCATGGTCTATTTGGGGGAAAGGGCGAGTTGGTTATGGCTAACAAAGTAGAGCTGGGTGACACCAACAAAGGATTTTACAAACCGTTGGTATCAAACCAAAACAAGAAAGTGGGATCAAATGCAATCTGTGAGCATTGCAAGAAAGAAAAGCACACAAAGGAAAAATGCTGGAAGCTCCATCCTCATCTAAAACCAAGCTGGTGGGAGGAACCAAGATCTAATGTCTCCCAAGAAATGGCTGGGAATCAGGCTGGGACACCCAAGAGGGCTGAAGAAGGAGAAATGAGATCTTTGGTGCCATATCAACAAGAATTTGAATTTGTGAGGAAATCAGATTTGGAAGCTCTCATCAAAGCCTTGAAAGAGGCTGGTAGGTCTGGTATGGTTTCTGGAAACTCTCTTCATGCTCAAAACATTTCAAAGCCTTTGATTGTAGATTCTGGTGCATCACATCATATGATAAGTGATGCACATCTAATGAATAACATAAAACCGGCTGTAGGTAATGTCATTATAGCAAATGGAGATAGTATTCCAATTGATGGAGTAGGTGTTGAATAATGAGAGAATACATTCGGTTAAGACCAAAAGAAGAGAAGAGGCCTTATTCAACATATGAAAGCCCATTAAGAAGTCTTCTAGAAGGTGAAGACTTTGGGTGCACAAGTGGGTGTCTCGGGAAGTGTGAAAATGAAGGAGATGTGTTTAGATTTCAAATAAGAGATTGGAGGGAAATTTTAATGTTGTGAAACCCTTCCTCACCTCCTAATTTCGTGGCTCTCCTTTATATATACATGTTGTACACCCTTTGTAACACTTAATCAATTCTAATGGAAACTTCTCTTTATCTCTCATTCTATTGTTTCTCTTTCAAGCACTCTCAAACTCTCTAATCTTCTATTCCGCAAATTCAACATGGTATCAGAGCAAGGTTCTTAACTAAATCAAGCCTTTGTTATCCCATTTTCAAATCTCTTCCTTTAAAATTCTGGGAATACTCTTTGTCAATCTTTTTTCACTCTGAGACTTAGTCCTCAAAGTCATTGACTCTTGAGTTGTGAAAAGGCTGAAAAAGTGTATTTCTTGAAGCTTCTCTAAAATTTTCTTTTTTCACTCTAAAATTCCGGGAATACTCTTTGTCAATCCTTTTTCACTCTGAGACTTACTCCTCAATGTTATTGACTCTTGAGTTGTGAAAAGGATGAAAAAGTGTATTTCTTGAAGCTTCTCTAATATTTTCTTTAAAAAATCTCTTAATCCTCTGGTTAATAGAATTATCCGGTGAATAAATATTGAAACACCATGGAAAATTCTAAACCAATTGTTATTCCAGTCATCTTGAAGGGTGTCAACTATTTGCTGTGGTCAAGAATGATAAGAACATCTCTATGTGGTCGTGGGCTTTGGAGCCATGTCTTGAAAGGACAAGATCCAAAAGATGGAGAAGAAGCCATCGGTAATTATGAAGATAAGTGGTTCCAAGAGGACCAAATGGTGCTCGGAATCATTTAAAACTCTCTTGAAGCATCCATCCTTGAAGCCTACTCCTAATGTGAAAATGCAAAGGAATTGTGGGATACTCTTCAAAACGTGTATTGGAATACTTCAAACTTGAGCATAATCTATGAAGTCAAGAAGGCTATCAATGATCTAAGCCAAGAAGATTTGGAGTTTACAAAGCACTTTGGCAAATTCAAATCATTGTGGGTTGAACTAGAAATGTTAAGGCTAAGCACGATTGATCCTTTGGTGTTAAATGAGAGGCACGAACAAGACAAGGTCTTTGGTCTGCTATTGACCTTAAATCCAACTTACAAGGATCTCATTAAGCACCTCCTTAGGGCAGACGATCTCCCCAGCCTAGATGAAGTATGCTCCAAGATACAAAAGGAGCAAGGATCTCATGGTCTATTTGGGGGAAAGGGCGAGTTGGTTATGGCTAACAAAGTAGAGCTGGGTGACACCAACAAAGGATTTTACAAACCGTTGGTATCAAACCAAAATAAGAAAGTGGGATCAAATGCAATCTGTGAGCATTGCAAGAAAGAAAAGCACACAAAGGAAAAATGCTGGAAGCTCCATCCTCATCTAAAACCAAGCTGGTGGGAGGAACCAAGATCTAATGTCTCCCAAGAAATGGCTGGGAATCAGGCTGGGACACCCAAGAGGGCTGAAGAAGGAGAAATGAGATCTTTGGTGCCATATCAACAAGAATTTGAATTTGTGAGGAAATCAGATTTGGAAGCTCTCATCAAAGCCTTGAAAGAGGCTGGTAGGTCTGGTATGGTTTCTGGAAACTCTCTTCATGCTCAAAACATTTCAAAGCCTTTGATTGTAGATTCTGGTGCATCACATCATATGATAAGTGATGCACATCTAATGAATAACATAAAACCGGCTGTAGGTAATGTCATTATAGCAAATGGAGATAGTATTCCAATTGATGGAGTAGGTGTTGAATAATGAGAGAATACATTAGGTTAAGACCAAAAGAAGAGAAGAGGCCTTATTCAACATATGAAAGCCCATTAAGAAGTCTTCTAGAAGGTGAAGACTTTGGGTGCACAAGTGGGTGTCTCGGGAAGTGTGAAAATGAAGGAGATGTGTTTAGATTTCAAATAAGAGATTGGAGGGAAATTTTAATGTTGTGAAACCCTTCCTCACCTCCTAATTTCGTGGCTCTCCTTTATATATACATGTTGTACACCCTTTGTAACACTTAATCAATTCTAATGGAAACTTCTCTTTATCTCTCATTTTATTGTTTCTCTTTCAAGCACTCTCAAACTCTCTAATCTTCTATTCTGCAAATTCAACATGGTATCAGAGCAAGGTTCTTAACTAAATCAAGCCTTTGTTATCCCATTTTCAAATCTCTTCCTTTAAAATTCTGGGAATACTCTTTGTCAATCTTTTTTCACTCTGAGACTTAGTCCTCAAAGTCATTGACTCTTGAGTTGTGAAAAGGCTGAAAAAGTGTATTTCTTGAAGCTTCTCTAAAATTCCGGGAATACTCTTTGTCAATCCTTTTTCACTCTGAGACTTACTCCTCAATGTTATTGACTCTTGAGTTGTGAAAAGGATGAAAAAGTGTATTTCTTGAAGCTTCTCTAATATTTTCTTTAAAAAATCTCTTAATCCTCTGGTTAATAGAATTATCCGGTGAATAAATATTGAAACACCATGGAAAATTCTAAACCAATTGTTATTCCAGTCATCTTGAAGGGTGTCAACTATTTGCTGTGGTCAAGAATGATAAGAACATCTCTATGTGGTCGTGGGCTTTGGAGCCATGTCTTGAAAGGACAAGATCCAAAAGATGGAGAAGAAGCCATCGGTAATTATGAAGATAAGTGGTTCCAAGAGGACCAAATGGTGCTCGGAATCATTTAAAACTCTCTTGAAGCATCCATCCTTGAAGCCTACTCCTAATGTGAAAATGCAAAGGAATTGTGGGATACTCTTCAAAACGTGTATTGGAATACTTCAAACTTGAGCATAATCTATGAAGTCAAGAAGGCTATCAATGATCTAAGCCAAGAAGATTTGGAGTTTACAAAGCACTTTGGCAAATTCAAATCATTGTGGGTTGAACTAGAAATGTTAAGGCTAAGCACGATTGATCCTTTGGTGTTAAATGAGAGGCACAAACAAGACAAGGTCTTTGGTCTGCTATTGACCTTAAATCCAACTTACAAGGATCTCATTAAGCACCTCCTTAGGGCAGACGATCTCCCCAGCCTAGATGAAGTATGCTCCAAGATACAAAAGGAGCAAGGATCTCATGGTCTATTTGGGGGAAAGGGCGAGTTGGTTATGGCTAACAAAGTAGAGCTGGGTGACACCAACAAAGGATTTTACAAACCGTTGGTATCAAACCAAAATAAGAAAGTGGGATCAAATGCAATCTGTGAGCATTGCAAGAAAGAAAAGCACACAAAGGAAAAATGCTGGAAGCTCCATCCTCATCTAAAACCAAGCTGGTGGGAGGAACCAAGATCTAATGTCTCCCAAGAAATGGCTGGGAATCAGGCTGGGACACCCAAGAGGGCTGAAGAAGGAGAAATGAGATCTTTGGTGCCATATCAACAAGAATTTGAATTTGTGAGGAAATCAGATTTGGAAGCTCTCATCAAAGCCTTGAAAGAGGCTGGTAGGTCTGGTATGGTTTCTGGAAACTCTCTTCATGCTCAAAACATTTCAAAGCCTTTGATTGTAGATTCTGGTGCATCACATCATATGATAAGTGATGCACATCTAATGAATAACATAAAACCGGCTGTAGGTAATGTCATTATAGCAAATGGAGATAGTATTCCAATTGATGGAGTAGGTGTTGAATAATGAGAGAATACATTAGGTTAAGACCAAAAGAAGAGAAGAGGCCTTATTCAACATATGAAAGCCCATTAAGAAGTCTTCTAGAAGGTGAAGACTTTGGGTGCACAAGTGGGTGTCTCGGGAAGTGTGAAAATGAAGGAGATGTGTTTAGATTTCAAATAAGAGATTGGAGGGAAATTTTAATGTTGTGAAACCCTTCCTCACCTCCTAATTTCGTGGCTCTCCTTTATATATACATGTTGTACACCCTTTGTAACACTTAATCAATTCTAATGGAAACTTCTCTTTATCTCTCATTTTATTGTTTCTCTTTCAAGCACTCTCAAACTCTCTAATCTTCTATTCTGCAAATTCAACATGGTATCAGAGCAAGGTTCTTAACTAAATCAAGCCTTTGTTATCCCATTTTCAAATCTCTTCCTTTAAAATTCTGGGAATACTCTTTGTCAATCTTTTTTCACTCTGAGACTTAGTCCTCAAAGTCATTGACTCTTGAGTTGTGAAAAGGCTGAAAAAGTGTATTTCTTGAAGCTTCTCTAAAATTCCGGGAATACTCTTTGTCAATCCTTTTTCACTCTGAGACTTACTCCTCAATGTTATTGACTCTTGAGTTGTGAAAAGGATGAAAAAGTGTATTTCTTGAAGCTTCTCTAATATTTTCTTTAAAAAATCTCTTAATCCTCTGGTTAATAGAATTATCCGGTGAATAAATATTGAAACACCATGGAAAATTCTAAACCAATTGTTATTCCAGTCATCTTGAAGGGTGTCAACTATTTGCTGTGGTCAAGAATGATAAGAACATCTCTATGTGGTCGTGGGCTTTGGAGCCATGTCTTGAAAGGACAAGATCCAAAAGATGGAGAAGAAGCCATCGGTAATTATGAAGATAAGTGGTTCCAAGAGGACCAAATGGTGCTCGGAATCATTTAAAACTCTCTTGAAGCATCCATCCTTGAAGCCTACTCCTAATGTGAAAATGCAAAGGAATTGTGGGATACTCTTCAAACCGTGTATTGGAATACTTCAAACTTGAGCATAATCTATGAAGTCAAGAAGGCTATCAATGATCTAAGCCAAGAAGATTTGGAGTTTACAAAGCACTTTGGCAAATTCAAATCATTGTGGGTTGAACTAGAAATGTTAAGGCTAAGCACGATTGATCCTTTGGTGTTAAATGAGAGGCACAAACAAGACAAGGTCTTTGGTCTGCTATTGACCTTAAATCCAACTTACAAGGATCTCATTAAGCACCTCCTTAGGGCAGACGATCTCCCCAGCCTAGATGAAGTATGCTCCAAGATACAAAAGGAGCAAGGATCTCATGGTCTATTTGGGGGAAAGGGCGAGTTGGTTATGGCTAACAAAGTAGAGCTGGGTGACACCAACAAAGGATTTTACAAACCGTTGGTATCAAACCAAAATAAGAAAGTGGGATCAAATGCAATCTGTGAGCATTGCAAGAAAGAAAAGCACACAAAGGAAAAATGCTGGAAGCTCCATCCTCATCTAAAACCAAGCTGGTGGGAGGAACCAAGATCTAATGTCTCCCAAGAAATGGCTGGGAATCAGGCTGGGACACCCAAGAGGGCTGAAGAAGGAGAAATGAGATCTTTGGTGCCATATCAACAAGAATTTGAATTTGTGAGGAAATCAGATTTGGAAGCTCTCATCAAAGCCTTGAAAGAGGCTGGTAGGTCTGGTATGGTTTCTGGAAACTCTCTTCATGCTCAAAACATTTCAAAGCCTTTGATTGTAGATTCTGGTGCATCACATCATATGATAAGTGATGCACATCTAATGAATAACATAAAACCGGCTGTAGGTAATGTCATTATAGCAAATGGAGATAGTATTCCAATTGATGGAGTAGGTGTTGAATAATGAGAGAATACATTAGGTTAAGACCAAAAGAAGAGAAGAGGCCTTATTCAACATATGAAAGCCCATTAAGAAGTCTTCTAGAAGGTGAAGACTTTGGGTGCACAAGTGGGTGTCTCGGGAAGTGTGAAAATGAAGGAGATGTGTTTAGATTTCAAATAAGAGATTGGAGGGAAATTTTAATGTTGTGAAACCCTTCCTCACCTCCTAATTTCGTGGCTCTCCTTTATATATACATGTTGTACACCCTTTGTAACACTTAATCAATTCTAATGGAAACTTCTCTTTATCTCTCATTTTATTGTTTCTCTTTCAAGCACTCTCAAACTCTCTAATCTTCTATTCTGCAAATTCAACATGGTATCAGAGCAAGGTTCTTAACTAAATCAAGCCTTTGTTATCCCATTTTCAAATCTCTTCCTTTAAAATTCTGGGAATACTCTTTGTCAATCTTTTTTCACTCTGAGACTTAGTCCTCAAAGTCATTGACTCTTGAGTTGTGAAAAGGCTGAAAAAGTGTATTTCTTGAAGCTTCTCTAAAATTCCGGGAATACTCTTTGTCAATCCTTTTTCACTCTGAGACTTACTCCTCAATGTTATTGACTCTTGAGTTGTGAAAAGGATGAAAAAGTGTATTTCTTGAAGCTTCTCTAATATTTTCTTTAAAAAATCTCTTAATCCTCTGGTTAATAGAATTATCCGGTGAATAAATATTGAAACACCATGGAAAATTCTAAACCAATTGTTATTCCAGTCATCTTGAAGGGTGTCAACTATTTGCTGTGGTCAAGAATGATAAGAACATCTCTATGTGGTCGTGGGCTTTGGAGCCATGTCTTGAAAGGACAAGATCCAAAAGATGGAGAAGAAGCCATCGGTAATTATGAAGATAAGTGGTTCCAAGAGGACCAAATGGTGCTCGGAATCATTTAAAACTCTCTTGAAGCATCCATCCTTGAAGCCTACTCCTAATGTGAAAATGCAAAGGAATTGTGGGATACTCTTCAAACCGTGTATTGGAATACTTCAAACTTGAGCATAATCTATGAAGTCAAGAAGGCTATCAATGATCTAAGCCAAGAAGATTTGGAGTTTACAAAGCACTTTGGCAAATTCAAATCATTGTGGGTTGAACTAGAAATGTTAAGGCTAAGCACGATTGATCCTTTGGTGTTAAATGAGAGGCACGAACAAGACAAGGTCTTTGGTCTGCTATTGACCTTAAATCCAACTTACAAGGATCTCATTAAGCACCTCCTTAGGGCAGACGATCTCCCCAGCCTAGATGAAGTATGCTCCAAGATACAAAAGGAGCAAGGATCTCATGGTCTATTTGGGGGAAAGGGCGAGTTGGTTATGGCTAACAAAGTAGAGCTGGGTGACACCAACAAAGGATTTTACAAACCGTTGGTATCAAACCAAAATAAGAAAGTGGGATCAAATGCAATCTGTGAGCATTGCAAGAAAGAAAAGCACACAAAGGAAAAATGCTGGAAGCTCCATCCTCATCTAAAACCAAGCTGGTGGGAGGAACCAAGATCTAATGTCTCCCAAGAAATGGCTGGGAATCAGGCTGGGACACCCAAGAGGGCTGATGAAGGAGAAATGAGATCTTTGGTGCCATATCAACAAGAATTTGAATTTGTGAGGAAATCAGATTTGGAAGCTCTCATCAAAGCCTTGAAAGAGGCTGGTAGGTCTGGTATGGTTTCTGGAAACTCTCTTCATGCTCAAAACATTTCAAAGCCTTTGATTGTAGATTCTGGTGCATCACATCATATGATAAGTGATGCACATCTAATGAATAACATAAAACCGGCTGTAGGTAATGTCATTATAGCAAATGGAGATAGTATTCCAATTGATGGAGTAGGTGTTGAATAATGAGAGAATACATTAGGTTAAGACCAAAAGAAGAGAAGAGGCCTTATTCAACATATGAAAGCCCATTAAGAAGTCTTCTAGAAGGTGAAGACTTTGGGTGCACAAGTGGGTGTCTCGGGAAGTGTGAAAATGAAGGAGATGTGTTTAGATTTCAAATAAGAGATTGGAGGGAAATTTTAATGTTGTGAAACCCTTCCTCACCTCCTAATTTCGTGGCTCTCCTTTATATATACATGTTGTACACCCTTTGTAACACTTAATCAATTCTAATGGAAACTTCTCTTTATCTCTCATTTTATTGTTTCTCTTTCAAGCACTCTCAAACTCTCTAATCTTCTATTCTGCAAATTCAACATGGTATCAGAGCAAGGTTCTTAACTAAATCAAGCCTTTGTTATCCCATTTTCAAATCTCTTCCTTTAAAATTCTGGGAATACTCTTTGTCAATCTTTTTTCACTCTGAGACTTAGTCCTCAAAGTCATTGACTCTTGAGTTGTGAAAAGGCTGAAAAAGTGTATTTCTTGAAGCTTCTCTAAAATTCCGGGAATACTCTTTGTCAATCCTTTTTCACTCTGAGACTTACTCCTCAATGTTATTGACTCTTGAGTTGTGAAAAGGATGAAAAAGTGTATTTCTTGAAGCTTCTCTAATATTTTCTTTAAAAAATCTCTTAATCCTCTGGTTAATAGAATTATCCGGTGAATAAATATTGAAACACCATGGAAAATTCTAAACCAATTGTTATTCCAGTCATCTTGAAGGGTGTCAACTATTTGCTGTGGTCAAGAATGATAAGAACATCTCTATGTGGTCGTGGGCTTTGGAGCCATGTCTTGAAAGGACAAGATCCAAAAGATGGAGAAGAAGCCATCGGTAATTATGAAGATAAGTGGTTCCAAGAGGACCAAATGGTGCTCGGAATCATTTAAAACTCTCTTGAAGCATCCATCCTTGAAGCCTACTCCTAATGTGAAAATGCAAAGGAATTGTGGGATACTCTTCAAACCGTGTATTGGAATACTTCAAACTTGAGCATAATCTATGAAGTCAAGAAGGCTATCAATGATCTAAGCCAAGAAGATTTGGAGTTTACAAAGCACTTTGGCAAATTCAAATCATTGTGGGTTGAACTAGAAATGTTAAGGCTAAGCACGATTGATCCTTTGGTGTTAAATGAGAGGCACGAACAAGACAAGGTCTTTGGTCTGCTATTGACCTTAAATCCAACTTACAAGGATCTCATTAAGCACCTCCTTAGGGCAGACGATCTCCCCAGCCTAGATGAAGTATGCTCCAAGATACAAAAGGAGCAAGGATCTCATGGTCTATTTGGGGGAAAGGGCGAGTTGGTTATGGCTAACAAAGTAGAGCTGGGTGACACCAACAAAGGATTTTACAAACCGTTGGTATCAAACCAAAATAAGAAAGTGGGATCAAATGCAATCTGTGAGCATTGCAAGAAAGAAAAGCACACAAAGGAAAAATGCTGGAAGCTCCATCCTCATCTAAAACCAAGCTGGTGGGAGGAACCAAGATCTAATGTCTCCCAAGAAATGGCTGGGAATCAGGCTGGGACACCCAAGAGGGCTGAAGAAGGAGAAATGAGATCTTTGGTGCCATATCAACAAGAATTTGAATTTGTGAGGAAATCAGATTTGGAAGCTCTCATCAAAGCCTTGAAAGAGGCTGGTAGGTCTGGTATGGTTTCTGGAAACTCTCTTCATGCTCAAAACATTTCAAAGCCTTTGATTGTAGATTCTGGTGCATCACATCATATGATAAGTGATGCACATCTAATGAATAACATAAAACCGGCTGTAGGTAATGTCATTATAGCAAATGGAGATAGTATTCCAATTGATGGAGTAGGTGTTGAATAATGAGAGAATACATTAGGTTAAGACCAAAAGAAGAGAAGAGGCCTTATTCAACATATGAAAGCCCATTAAGAAGTCTTCTAGAAGGTGAAGACTTTGGGTGCACAAGTGGGTGTCTCGGGAAGTGTGAAAATGAAGGAGATGTGTTTAGATTTCAAATAAGAGATTGGAGGGAAATTTTAATGTTGTGAAACCCTTCCTCACCTCCTAATTTCGTGGCTCTCCTTTATATATACATGTTGTACACCCTTTGTAACACTTAATCAATTCTAATGGAAACTTCTCTTTATCTCTCATTTTATTGTTTCTCTTTCAAGCACTCTCAAACTCTCTAATCTTCTATTCTGCAAATTCAACATGGTATCAGAGCAAGGTTCTTAACTAAATCAAGCCTTTGTTATCCCATTTTCAAATCTCTTCCTTTAAAATTCTGGGAATACTCTTTGTCAATCTTTTTTCACTCTGAGACTTAGTCCTCAAAGTCATTGACTCTTGAGTTGTGAAAAGGCTGAAAAGTGTATTTCTTGAAGCTTCTCTAAAATTTTCTTTTTTCACTCTAAAATTCCGGGAATACTCTTTGTCAATCCTTTTTCACTCTGAGACTTACTCCTCAATGTTATTGACTCTTGAGTTGTGAAAAGGATGAAAAAGTGTATTTCTTGAAGCTTCTCTAATATTTTCTTTAAAAAATCTCTTAATCCTCTGGTTAATAGAATTATCCGGTGAATAAATATTGAAACACCATGGAAAATTCTAAACCAATTGTTATTCCAGTCATCTTGAAGGGTGTCAACTATTTGCTGTGGTCAAGAATGATAAGAACATCTCTATGTGGTCGTGGGCTTTGGAGCCATGTCTTGAAAGGACAAGATCCAAAAGATGGAGAAGAAGCCATCGGTAATTATGAAGATAAGTGGTTCCAAGAGGACCAAATGGTGCTCGGAATCATCTAAAACTCTCTTGAAGCATCCATCCTTGAAGCCTACTCCTAATGTGAAAATGCAAAGGAATTGTGGGATACTCTTCAAACCGTGTATTGGAATACTTCAAACTTGAGCATAATCTATGAAGTCAAGAAGGCTATCAATGATCTAAGCCAAGAAGATTTGGAGTTTACAAAGCACTTTGGCAAATTCAAATCATTGTGGGTTGAACTAGAAATGTTAAGGCTAAGCACGATTGATCCTTTGGTGTTAAATGAGAGGCACGAACAAGACAAGGTCTTTGGTCTGCTATTGACCTTAAATCCAACTTACAAGGATCTCATTAAGCACCACCTTAGGGCAGACGATCTCCCCAGCCTAGATGAAGTATGCTCCAAGATACAAAAGGAGCAAGGATCTCATGGTCTATTTGGGGGAAAGGGCGAGTTGGTTATGGCTAACAAAGTAGAGCTGGGTGACACCAACAAAGGATTTTACAAACCGTTGGTATCAAACCAAAATAAGAAAGTGGGATCAAATGCAATCTGTGAGCATTGCAAGAAAGAAAGGCACACAAAGGAAAAATGCTGGAAGCTCCATCCTCATCTAAAACCAAGCTGGTGGGAGGAACCAAGATCTAATGTCTCCCAAGAAATGGCTGGGAATCAGGCTGGGACACCCAAGAGGGCTGAAGAAGGAGAAATGAGATCTTTGGTGCCATATCAACAAGAATTTGAATTTGTGAGGAAATCAGATTTGGAAGCTCTCATCAAAGCCTTGAAAGAGGCTGGTAGGTCTGGTATGGTTTCTGGAAACTCTCTTCATGCTCAAAACATTTCAAAGCCTTTGATTGTAGATTCTGGTGCATCACATCATATGATAAGTGATGCACATCTAATGAATAACATAAAACCGGCTGTAGGTAATGTCATTATAGCAAATGGAGATAGTATTCCAATTGATGGAGTAGGTGTTGAATAATGAGAGAATACATTAGGTTAAGACCAAAAGAAGAGAAGAGGCATTATTCAACATATGCAAGCCCATTAAGAAATCTTCTAGAAGGTGAAGACTTTGGGTGCACAAGTGGGTGTCTCGGGAAGTGTGAAAAGGAAGGAGATGTGTTTAGATTTCAAATAAGAGATTGGAGGGAAATTTTAATGTTGTGAAACCCTTCCTCACCTCCTAATTTCGTGGCTCTCCTTTATATATACATGTTGTACACCCTTTGTAACACTTAATCAATTCTAATGGAAACTTCTCTTTATCTCTCATTCTATTGTTTCTCTTTCAAGCACTCTCAAACTCTCTAATCTTCTATTCCGCAAATTCAACATGGTATCAGAGCAAGGTTCTTAACTAAATCAAGCCTTTGTTATCCCATTTTCAAATCTCTTCCTTTAAAATTCTGGGAATACTCTTTGTCAATCTTTTTTCACTCTGAGACTTAGTCCTCAAAGTCATTGACTCTTGAGTTGTGAAAAGGCTGAAAAAGTGTATTTCTTGAAGCTTCTCTAAAATTTTCTTTTTTCACTCTAAAATTCCGGGAATACTCTTTGTCAATCCTTTTTCACTCTGAGACTTACTCCTCAATGTTATTGACTCTTGAGTTGTGAAAAGGATGAAAAAGTGTATTTCTTGAAGCTTCTCTAATATTTTCTTTAAAAAATCTCTTAATCCTCTGGTTAATAGAATTATCCGGTGAATAAATATTGAAACACCATGGAAAATTCTAAATCAATTGTTATTCCAGTCATCTTGAAGGGTGTCAACTATTTGCTGTGGTCAAGAATGATAAGAACATCTCTATGTGGTCGTGGGCTTTGGAGCCATGTCTTGAAAGGACAAGATCCAAAAGATGGAGAAGAAGCCATCGGTAATTATGAAGATAAGTGGTTCCAAGAGGACCAAATGGTGCTCGGAATCATTTAAAACTCTCTTGAAGCATCCATCCTTGAAGCCTACTCCTAATGTGAAAATGCAAAGGAATTGTGGGATACTCTTCAAACCGTGTATTGGAATACTTCAAACTTGAGCATAATCTATGAAGTCAAGAAGGCTATCAATGATCTAAGCCAAGAAGATTTGGAGTTTACAAAGCACTTTGGCAAATTCAAATCATTGTGGGTTGAACTAGAAATGTTAAGGCTAAGCACGATTGATCCTTTGGTGTTAAATGAGAGGCACGAACAAGACAAGGTCTTTGGTCTGCTATTGACCTTAAATCCAACTTACAAGGATCTCATTAAGCACCTCCTTAGGGCAGACGATCTCCCCAGCCTAGATGAAGTATGCTCCAAGATACAAAAGGAGCAAGGATCTCATGGTCTATTTGGGGGAAAGGGCGAGTTGGTTATGGCTAACAAAGTAGAGCTGGGTGACACCAACAAAGGATTTTACAAACCGTTGGTATCAAACCAAAACAAGAAAGTGGGATCAAATGCAATCTGTGAGCATTGCAAGAAAGAGGGGCACACAAAGGAAAAATGCTGGAAGCTCCTTCCTCATCTAAAACAAAGCTGGTGGGAGGAACCAAGATCTAATGTCTCCCAAGAAATGGCTGGGAATCAGGCTGGGACATCCAAGAGGGCTGAAGAAGGAGAAATGAGATCTTTGGTGCCATAATAACAAGAATTTGAATTTGTGAGGAAATCAGATTTGGAAGCTCTCATCAAAGCCTTGAAAGAGGCTGGTAGGTCTGGTATGGTTTCTGGAAACTCTCTTCATGCTCAAAACATTTCAAAGCCTTTGACTGTAGATTCTGGTGCATCACATCATATGATAAGTGATGCACATCTAATGAATAACATAAAACCGGCTGTAGGTAATGTCATTATAGCAAATGGAGATAGTATTCCAATTGATGGAGTAGGTGTTGAATAATGAGAGAATACATTAGGTTAAGACCAAAATAAGAGAAGAGGCCTTATTCAACATATGCAAGCCCATTAAGAAATCTTCTAGAAGGTGAAGACTTTGGGTGCACAAGTGGGTGTCTCGGGAAGTGTGAAAAGGAAGGAGATGTGTTTAGATTTCAAATAAGAGATTGGAGGGAAATTTTAATGTTGTGAAACCCTTCCTCACCTCCTAATTTCGTGGCTCTCCTTTATATATACATGTTGTACACCCTTTGTAACACTTAATCAATTCTAATGGAAACTTCTCTTTATCTCTCATTCTATTGTTTCTCTTTCAAGCACTCTCAAACTCTCTAATCTTCTATTCCGCAAATTCAACATGGTATCAGAGCAAGGTTCTTAACTAAATCAAGCCTTTGTTATCCCATTTTCAAATCTCTTCCTTTAAAATTCTGGGAATACTCTTTGTCAATCTTTTTTCACTCTGAGACTTAGTCCTCAAAGTCATTGACTCTTGAGTTGTGAAAAGGCTGAAAAAGTGTATTTCTTGAAGCTTCTCTAAAATTTTCTTTTTTCACTCTAAAATTCCGGGAATACTCTTTGTCAATCCTTTTTTACTCTGAGACTTACTCCTCAAAGTCATTGACTCTTGAGTTGTGAAAAGGCTGAAAAAGTGTATTTCTTGAAGCTTCTCTAATATTTTCTCGAGAAAATCTCTTAATTCTCTGGTTAATAGAATTATCCGGTGAATAAATCTTGAAACACCATGGAAAATTCTAAACCAATTTTTATTCCAGTCATCTTGAAGGCTGTCAACTATTTGTTGTGGTCAAGAATGATAAGAACATCTCTATGTGGTCGTGGGCTTTGGAGCCATATCTTGAAAGGACAAGATCCAAAAGATGGAGAAGAAGCCATCGGTAATTATGAAGATAAGTGGTTCCAAGAGGACCAAATGGTGCTCGGAATCATCCAGAACTCTCTTGAAGCATCCATCCTTGAAGCCTACTCCTAATGTGAAAATGCAAAGGAATTGTGGGATACTCTTCAAACCGTGTATTGGAATACTTCAAACTTGAGCATAATCTATGAAGTCAAGAAGGCTATCAATGATCTAAGCCAAGAAGATTTGGAGTTTACAAAGCACTTTGGCAAATTCAAATCATTGTGGGTTGAACTAGAAATGTTAAGGCTAAGCACGATTGATCCTTTGGTGTTAAATGAGAGGCACGAACAAGACAAGGTCTTTGGTCTGCTATTGACCTTAAATCCAACTTACAAGGATCTCATTAAGCACCTCCTTAGGGCAGACGATCTCCCCAGCCTAGATGAAGTATGCTCCAAGATACAAAAGGAGCAAGGATCTCATGGTCTATTTGGGGGAAAGGGCGAGTTGGTTATGGCTAACAAAGTAGAGCTGGGTGACACCAACAAAGGATTTTACAAACCGTTGGTATCAAACCAAAACAAGAAAGTGGGATCAAATGCAATCTGTGAGCATTGCAAGAAAGAGGGGCACACAAAGGAAAAATGCTGGAAGCTCCTTCCTCATCTAAAACAAAGCCGGTGGGAGGAACCAAGATCTAATGTCTCCCAAGAAATGGCTGGGAATCAGGCTGGGACATCCAAGAGGGCTGAAGAAGGAGAAATGAGATCTTTGGTGCCATAATAACAAGAATTTGAATTTGTGAGGAAATCAGATTTGGAAGCTCTCATCAAAGCCTTGAAAGAGGCTGGTAGGTCTGGTATGGTTTCTGGAAACTCTCTTCATGCTCAAAACATTTCAAAGCCTTTGACTGTAGATTCTGGTGCATCACATCATATGATAAGTGATGCACATCTAATGAATAACATAAAACCGGCTGTAGGTAATGTCATTATAGCAAATGGAGATAGTATTCCAATTGATGGAGTAGGTGTTGAATAATGAGAGAATACATTAGGTTAAGACCAAAAGAAGAGAAGAGGCCTTATTCAACATATGCAAGCCCATTAAGAAATCTTCTAGAAGGTGAAGACTTTGGGTGCACAAGTGGGTGTCTCGGGAAGTGTGAAAAGGAAGGAGATGTGTTTAGATTTCAAATAAGAGATTGGAGGGAAATTTTAATGTTGTGAAACCCTTCCTCACCTCCTAATTTCGTGGCTCTCCTTTATATATACATGTTGTACACCCTTTGTAACACTTAATCAATTCTAATGGAAACTTCTCTTTATCTCTCATTCTATTGTTTCTCTTTCAAGCACTCTCAAACTCTCTAATCTTCTATTCCGCAAATTCAACATGGTATCAGAGCAAGGTTCTTAACTAAATAAAGCTTTTGTTATCCCATTTTCAAATCTCTTCCCTTAAAATTCTGGGAATACTCTTTGTCAATCTTTTTTCACTCTGAGACTTAGTCCTCAAAGTCATTGACTCTTGAGTTGTGAAAAGGCTGAAAAAGTGTATTTCTTGAAGCTTCTCTAAAATTTTCTTTTTTCACTCTAAAATTCCGGGAATACTCTTTGTCAATCCTTTTTCACTCTGAGACTTACTCCTCAATGTTATTGACTCTTGAGTTGTGAAAAGGATGAAAAAGTGTATTTCTTGAAGCTTCTCTAATATTTTCTTTAAAAAATCTCTTAATCCTCTGGTTAATAGAATTATCCGGTGAATAAATATTGAAACACCATGGAAAATTCTAAACCAATTGTTATTCCAGTCATCTTGAAGGGTGTCAACTATTTGCTGTGGTCAAGAATGATAAGAACATCTCTATGTGGTCGTGGGCTTTGGAGCCATGTCTTGAAAGGACAAGATCCAAAAGATGGAGAAGAAGCCATCGGTAATTATGAAGATAAGTGGTTCCAAGAGGACCAAATGGTGCTCGGAATCATCTAAAACTCTCTTGAAGCATCCATCCTTGAAGCCTACTCCTAATGTGAAAATGCAAAGGAATTGTGGGATACTCTTCAAACCGTGTATTGGAATACTTCAAACTTGAGCATAATCTATGAAGTCAAGAAGGCTATCAATGATCTAAGCCAAGAAGATTTGGAGTTTACAAAGCACTTTGGCAAATTCAAATCATTGTGGGTTGAACTAGAAATGTTAAGGCTAAGCACGATTGATCCTTTGGTGTTAAATGAGAGGCACGAACAAGACAAGGTCTTTGGTCTGCTATTGATCTTAAATCCAACTTACAAGGATCTCATTAAGCACCTCCTTAGGGCAGACGATCTCCCCAGCCTAGATGAAGTATGCTCCAAGATACAAAAGGAGCAAGGATCTCATGGTCTATTTGGGGGAAAGGGCGAGTTGGTTATGGCTAACAAAGTAGAGCTGGGTGACACCAACAAAGGATTTTACAAACCGTTGGTATCAAACCAAAACAAGAAAGTGGGATCAAATGCAATCTGTGAGCATTGCAAGAAAGAGGGGCACACAAAGGAAAAATGCTGGAAACTCCTTCCTCATCTAAAACCAAGCTGGTGGGAGGAACCAAGATCTAATGTCCCCCAAGAAATGGCTGGGAATCAGGCTGGGACATCCAAGAGGGCTGAAGAAGGAGAAATGAGATCTTTGGTGCCATATCAACAAGAATTTGAATTTGTGAGGAAATCAGATTTGGAAGCTCTCATCAAAGCCTTGAAAGAGGCTGGTAGGTCTGGTATGGTTTCTGGAAACTCTCTTCATGCTCAAAACATTTCAAAGCCTTTGACTGTAGATTCTGGTGCATCACATCATATGATAAGTGATGCACATCTAATGAATAACATAAAACCGGCTGTAGGTAATGTCATTATAGCAAATGGAGATAGTATTCCAATTGATGGAGTAGGTGTTGAATAATGAGAGAATACATTAGGTTAAGACCAAAAGAAGAGAAGAGGCCTTATTCAACATATGCAAGCCCATTAAGAAATCTTCTAGAAGGTGAAAACTTTGGGTGCACAAGTGGGTGTCTCGGGAAGTGTGAAAAGGAAGGAGATGTGTTTAGATTTCAAATAAGAGATTGGAGGGAAATTTTAATGTTGTGAAACCCTTCCTCACCTCCTAATTTCGTGGCTCTCCTTTATATATACATGTTGTACACCCTTTGTAACACTTAATCAATTCTAATGGAAACTTCTCTTTATCTCTCATTTTATTGTTTCTCTTTCAAGCACTCTCAAACTCTCTAATCTTCTATTCTGCAAATTCAACATGGTATCAGAGCAAGGTTCTTAACTAAATCAAGCCTTTGTTATCCCATTTTCAAATCTCTTCCTTTAAAATTCTGGGAATACTCTTTGTCAATCTTTTTTCACTCTGAGACTTAGTCCTCAAAGTCATTGACTCTTGAGTTGTGAAAAGGCTGAAAAGTGTATTTCTTGAAGCTTCTCTAAAATTTTCTTTTTTCACTATAAAATTCCGGGAATACTCTTTGTCAATCCTTTTTCACTCTGAGACTTACTCCTCAAAGTCATTGACTCTTGAGTTGTGAAAAGGATGAAAAAGTGTATTTCTTGAGGCTTCTCTAATATTTTCTTGAGAAAATCTCTTAATCCTCTGGTTAATAGAATTATCCGGTGAATAAATATTGAAACACCATGGAAAATTCTAAACCAATTGTTATTCCAGTCATCTTGAAGGGTGTCAACTATTTGCTGTGGTCAAGAATGATAAGAACATCTCTATGTGGTCGTGGGCTTTGGAGCCATGTCTTGAAAGGACAAGATCCAAAAGATGGAGAAGAAGCCATCGGTAATTATGAAGATAAGTGGTTCCAATAGGACCAAATGGTGCTCGGAATCATCCAGAACTCTCTTGAAGCATCCATCCTTGAAGCCTACTCCTAATGTGAAAATGCAAAGGAATTGTGGGATACTCTTCAAACCGTGTATTGGAATAATTCAAACTTGAGCATAATCTATGAAGTCAAGAAGGCTATCAATGATCTAAGCCAAGAAGATTTGGAGTTTACAAAGCACTTTGGCAAATTCAAATCATTGTGGGTTGAACTAGAAATGTTAAGGCTAAGCACGATTGATCCTTTGGTGTTAAATGAGAGGCACGAACAAGACAAGGTCTTTGGTCTGCTATTGACCTTAAATCCAACTTACAAGGATCTCATTAAGCACCTCCTTAGGGCAGACGATCTCCCCAGCCTAGATGAAGTATGCTCCAAGATACAAAAGGAGCAAGGATCTCATGGTCTATTTGGGGGAAAAGGCGAGTTGGTTATGGCTAACAAAGTAGAGCTGGGTGACACCAACAAAGGATTTTACAAACCGTTGGTATCAAACCAAAATAAGAAAGTGGGATCAAATGCAATCTGTGAGCATTGCAAGAAAGAAAGGCACACAAAGGAAAAATGCTGGAAGCTCCATCCTCATCTAAAACCAAGCTGGTGGGAGGAACCAAGATCTAATGTCTCCCAAGAAATGGCTGGGAATCAGGCTGGGACACCCAAGAGGGCTGAAGAAGGAGAAATGAGATCTTTGGTTCCATATCAACAAGAATTTGAATTTGTGAGGAAATCAGATTTGGAAGCTCTCATCAAAGCCTTGAAAGAGGCTGGTAGGTCTGGTATGGTTTCTGGAAACTCTCTTCATGCTCAAAACATTTCAAAGCCTTTGATTGTAGATTCTGGTGCATCACATCATATGATAAGTGATGCACATCTAATGAATAACATAAAACCGGCTGTAGGTAATGTCATTATAGCAAATGGAGATAGTATTCCAATTGATGGAGTAGGTGTTGAATAATGAGAGAATACATTAGGTTAAGACCAAAAGAAGAGAAGAGGCCTTATTCAACATATGCAAGCCCATTAAGAAGTCTTCTAGAAGGTGAAGACTTTGGGTGCACAAGTGGGTGTCTCGGGAAGTGTGAAAAGGAAGGAGATGTGTTTAGATTTCAAATAAGAGATTGAAAGGAAATTTTAATGTTGTGAAACCCTTCCTCACCTCCTAATTTCGTGGCTCTCCTTTATATATACATGTTGTACACCCTTTGTAACACTTAATCAATTCTAATGGAAACTTCTCTTTATCTCTCATTTTATTGTTTCTCTTTCAAGCACTCTCAAACTGTCTAATCTTCTATTCTGCAAATTCAACATGGTATCAGAGCAAGGTTCTTAACTAAATCAAGCCTTTGTTATCCCATTTTCAAATCTCTTCCTTTAAAATTCTGGGAATACTCTTTGTCAATCTTTTTTCACTCTGAGACTTAGTCCTCAAAGTCATTGACTCTTGAGTTGTGAAAAGGCTGAAAAGTGTATTTCTTGAAGCTTCTCTAAAATTTTCTTTTTTCACTCTAAAATTCCGGGAATAATCTTTGTCAATCCTTTTTCACTCTGAGACTTACTCCTCAAAGTTATTGACTCTTGAGTTGTGAAAAGGATGAAAAAGTGTATTTCTTGAAGCTTCTCTAATATTTTCTTGAGAAAATCTCTTAATCCTCTGGTTAATAGAATTATCCGGTGAATAAATATTGAAACACCATGGAAAATTCTAAACCAATTGTTATTCCAGTCATCTTGAAGGGTGTCAACTATTTGCTGTGGTCAAGAATGATAAGAACATCTCTATGTGGTCGTGGGCTTTGGAGCCATGTCTTGAAAGGACAAGATCCAAAAGATGGAGAAGAAGCCATCGGTAATTATGAAGATAAGTGGTTCCAATAGGACCAAATGGTGCTCGGAATCATCCAGAACTCTCTTGAAGCATCCATCCTTGAAGCCTACTCCTAATGTGAAAATGCAAAGGAATTGTGGGATACTCTTCAAACCGTGTATTGGAATACTTCAAACTTTAGCATAATCTATGAAGTCAAGAAGGCTATCAATGATCTAAGCCAAGAAGATTTGGAGTTTACAAAGCACTTTGGCAAATTCAAATCATTGTGGGTTGATCTAGAAATGTTAAGGCTAAGCACGATTGATCCTTTGGTGTTAAATGAGAGGCACGAACAAGACAAGGTCTTTGGTCTGCTATTGACCTTAAATCCAACTTACAAGGATCTCATTAAGCACCTCCTTAGGGCAGACGATCTCCCCAGCCTAGATGAAGTATGCTCCAAGATACAAAAGGAGCAAGGATCTCATGGTCTATTTGGGGGAAAGGGCGAGCTGGTTATGGCTAACAAAGTAAAGCTGGGTGACACCAACAAAGTATTTTACAAACCGTTGGGATCAAACCAGAACAAGAAAGTGGGATCAAATGCAATCTGTGAGCATTGCAAGAAAGAGGGGCACACAAAGGATAAATGCTGGAAGCTCCATCCTCATCTAAAACCAAGCTGGTGGAAGGAACCAAGAGCTATTGTCTCCCAAGAAGTGGCTGGGAATCAGGCTGGGACATCCAAGAGGGCTGAAGAAGGAGAAATGAGATCTTTGGTGCCATATCAACAAGAATTTGAATTTGTGAGGAAATCAGATTTGGAAGCTCTCATCAAAGCCTTGAAAGAGGCTGGTAGGTCTGGTATGGTTTCTGGAAACTCTCTTCATGCTCAAAACATTTCAAAGCCTTTGATTGTAGATTCTGGTGCATCACATCATATGATAAGTGATGCACATCTAATGAATAACATAAAACCTGCTGTAGGTAATGCCATTATAGAAAATGGATATAGTATTCCAATTGATGGAGTAGGTGTTGAATAATGAGAGAATACATTAGGTTAAGACCAAAAGAAGAGCAGAGGCCTTATTCAACATATGCAAGCCCATTAAGAAGTCTTCTAGAAGGTGAAGACTTTGGGTGCAAAAGTGGGTGTCTCGGGAAGTGTGAAAAGGAAAGAGATGTGTTTAAATTTCAAATAAGAGATTGGAGGGAAATTTTAATGTTGTGAAACCCTTCCTCATCTCCTAATTTCATGGCTCTCCTCTATATATACATGTTGTACACCCTTTGTAACACTTAATCAATTCTAATGGAAACTTCTCTTTATCTCTCATTTTATTGTTTCTCTTTCAAGCACTCTCAAACTCTCTAATCTTCTATTCCGCAAATTCAACATGGTATCAGAGCAAGGTTCTTAACTAAATCAAGCTTTTGTTATCCCATTTTCAAATCTCTTCCTTTAAAATTCTGGGAATACTCTTTGTCAATCCTTTTTCACTCTGAGACTTAGTCCTCAAAGTCATTGACTCTTGAGTTGTGAAAAGGCTGAAAAAGTGTATTTCTTGAAACTTCTCTAAAATTTTCTTTTTTCACTCTAAAATTCTGGGAATACTCTTTGTCAATCCTTTTTCACTCTGAGACTTATTCCTCAAAGTCATTGACTCTTGAGTTGTGAAAAGGATGAAAAAGTGTATTTCTTGAAGCTTCTCTAATATTTTCTTGAGAAAATCTCTTAATCCTCTGGTTAATAGAATTATCCGGTGAATAAATATTGAAACACCATGGAAAATTCTAAACCAATTGTTATTCCAGTCATCTTGAAGGGTGTCAACTATTTGCTGTGGTCAAGAATGATAAGAACATCTCTATGTGGTCGTGGGCTTTGGAGCCATGTCTTGAAAGGACAAGATCCAAAAGATGGAGAAGAAGCCATCGGTAATTATGAAGATAAGTGGTTCCAAGAGGACCAAATGGTGCTCGGAATCATCCAGAACTCTCTTGAAGCATCCATCCTTGAAGCCTCCATCCTTGAAGCCTACTCCTAATGTGAAAATGTAAAGGAATTGTGGGATACTCTTCAAACCGTGTATTGGAATACTTCAAACTTGAGCATAATCAATGAAGTCAAGAAGGCTATCAATGATCTAAGCCAAGAAGATTTGGAGTTTACAAAGCACTTTGGCAAATTCAAATCATTGTGGGTTGAACTAGAAATGTTAAGGCTAAGCACGATTGATCCTTTGGTGTTAAATGAGAGGCACGAACAAGACAAGGTCTTTGGTCTGCTATTGACCTTAAATCCAACTTACAAGGATCTCATTAAGCACCTCCTTAGGGCAGACGATCTCCCCAGCCTAGATGAAGTATGCTCCAAGATACAAAAGGAGCAAGGATCTCATGGTCTATTTGGGGGAAAGGGCGAGCTGGTTATGGCTAACAAAGTAAAGCTGGGTGACACCAACAAAGTATTTTACAAACCGTTGGGATCAAACCAGAACAAGAAAGTGGGATCAAATGCAATCTGTGAGCATTGCAAGAAAGAGGGGCACACAAAGGAAAAATGCTGGAAGCTCCATCCTCATCTAAAACCAAGCTGGTGGAAGGAACCAAGAGCTAATGTCTCCCAAGCAGTGGCTGGGAATCAGGCTGGGACATCCAAGAGGGCTGAAGAAGGAGAAATGAGATCTTTGGTGCCATATCAACAAGAATTTGAATTTGTGAGGAAATCAGATTTGGAAGGTCTCATCAAAGCCTTGAAAGAGGCTGGTAGGTCTGGTATGGTTTCTGGAAACTCTCTTCATGCTCAAAACATTTCAAAGACTTTGATTGTAGATTCTGGTGCATCACATCATATGATAAGTGATGCACATCTAATGAATAACATAAAACCTGCTGTAGGTAATGTCATTATAGCAAATGGATATAGTATTCCAATTGATGGAGTAGGTGTTGAATAATGAGAGAATACATTAGGTTAAGACCAAAAGAAGAGAAGAGGCCTTATTCAACATATGCAAGCCCATTAAGAAGTCTTCTAGAAGGTGAAGACTTTGGGTGCACAAGTGGGTGTCTCGGGAAGTGTGAAAAGGAAGGAGATGTGTTTAGATTTCAAATAAGAGATTGAAAGGAAATTTTAATGTTGTGAAACCCTTCCTCACCTCCTAATTTCGTGGCTCTCCTTTATATATACATGTTGTACACCCTTTGTAACACTTAATCAATTCTAATGGAAACTTCTCTTTATCTCTCATTTTATTGTTTCTCTTTCAAGCACTCTCAAACTGTCTAATCTTCTATTCTGCAAATTCAACATGGTATCAGAGCAAGGTTCTTAACTAAATCAAGCCTTTGTTATCCCATTTTCAAATCTCTTCCTTTAAAATTCTGGGAATACTCTTTGTCAATCTTTTTTCACTCTGAGACTTAGTCCTCAAAGTCATTGACTCTTGAGTTGTGAAAAGGCTGAAAAGTGTATTTCTTGAAGCTTCTCTAAAATTTTCTTTTTTCACTCTAAAATTCCGGGAATAATCTTTGTCAATCCTTTTTCACTCTGAGACTTACTCCTCAAAGTTATTGACTCTTGAGTTGTGAAAAGGATGAAAAAGTGTATTTCTTGAAGCTTCTCTAATATTTTCTTGAGAAAATCTCTTAATCCTCTGGTTAATAGAATTATCCGGTGAATAAATATTGAAACACCATGGAAAATTCTAAACCAATTGTTATTCCAGTCATCTTGAAGGGTGTCAACTATTTGCTGTGGTCAAGAATGATAAGAACATCTCTATGTGGTCGTGGGCTTTGGAGCCATGTCTTGAAAGGACAAGATCCAAAAGATGGAGAAGAAGCCATCGGTAATTATGAAGATAAGTGGTTCCAATAGGACCAAATGGTGCTCGGAATCATCCAGAACTCTCTTGAAGCATCCATCCTTGAAGCCTACTCCTAATGTGAAAATGCAAAGGAATTGTGGGATACTCTTCAAACCGTGTATTGGAATACTTCAAACTTTAGCATAATCTATGAAGTCAAGAAGGCTATCAATGATCTAAGCCAAGAAGATTTGGAGTTTACAAAGCACTTTGGCAAATTCAAATCATTGTGGGTTGATCTAGAAATGTTAAGGCTAAGCACGATTGATCCTTTGGTGTTAAATGAGAGGCACGAACAAGACAAGGTCTTTGGTCTGCTATTGACCTTAACTCCAACTTACAAGGATCTCATTAAGCACTTCCTTAGGGCAGACGATCTCCCCAGCCTAGATGAAGTATGCTCCAAGATACAAAAGGAGCAAGGATCTCATGGTCTATTTGGGGGAAAGGGCGAGTTGGTTATGGCTAACAAAGTAGAGCTGGGTGACACCAACAAAGGATTTTACAAACCGTTGGTATCAAACCAAAACAAGAAAGTGGGATCAAATGCAATCTGTGAGCATTGCAAGAAAGAGGGGCACACAAAGGAAAAATGCTGGAAGCTCCATCCTCATCTAAAACCAAGCTGGTGGGAGGAACCAAGATCTAATGTCTCCCAAGAAATGGCTGGGAATCAGGCTGGGACATCCAAGAGGGCTGAAGAAGGAGAAATGAGATCTTTGGTGCCATATCAACAAGAATTTGAATTTGTGAGGAAATCAGATTTGGAAGCTCTCATCAAAGCCTTGAAAGAGGCTGGTAGGTCTGGTATGGTTTCTGGAAACTCTCTTCATGCTCAAAACATTTCAAAGCCTTTGATTGTAGATTCTGGTGCATCACATCATATGATAAGTGATGCACATCTAATGAATAACATAAAACAGGCTGTAGGTAATGTCATTATAGCAAATGGAGATAGTATTCCAATTGATGGAGTAGGTGTTGAATAATGAGAGAATACATTAGGTTAAGACCAAAAGAAGAGAAGAGGCCTTATTCAACATATGCAAGCCCATTAAGAAGTCTTCTAGAAGGTGAAGACTTTGGGTGCACAAGTGGGTGTCTCGGGAAGTGTGAAAAGGAAGGAGATGTGTTTAGATTTCAAATAAGAGATTGGTGGGAAATTTTAATGTTGTGAAACCCTTCCTCACCTCCTAATTTCGTGGCTCTCCTTTATATATACATGTTGTACACCCTTTGTAACACTTAATCAATTCTAATGGAAACTTCTCTTTATCTATCATTTTATTGTTTCTCTTTCAAGCACTCTCAAACTCTCTAATCTTCTATTCCGCAAATTCAACATGGTATCAGAGCAAGGTTCTTAACTAAATCAAGCCTTTGTTATCCCATTTTCAAATCTCTTCCTTTAAAATTCTGGGAATACTCTTTGTCAATCTTTTTTCACTCTGAGACTTAGTCCTCAAAGTCATTGACTCTTGAGTTGTGAAAAGGCTGAAAAGTGTATTTCTTGAAGCTTCTCTAAAATTTTCTTTTTTCACTCTAAAATTCCGGGAATAATCTTTGTCAATCCTTTTTCACTCTGAGACTTACTCCTCAAAGTTATTGACTCTTGAGTTGTGAAAAGGATGAAAAAGTGTATTTCTTGAAGCTTCTCTAATATTTTCTTGAGAAAATCTCTTAATCCTCTGGTTAATAGAATTATCCGGTGAATAAATATTGAAACACCATGGAAAATTCTAAACCAATTGTTATTCCAGTCATCTTGAAGGGTGTCAAATATTTGCTGTGGTCAAGAATGATAAGAACATCTCTATGTGGTCGTGGGCTTTGGAGCCATGTCTTGAAAGGACAAGATCCAAAAGATGGAGAAGAAGCCATCGGTAATTATGAAGATAAGTGGTTCCAATAGGACCAAATGGTGCTCGGAATCATCCAGAACTCTCTTGAAGCATCCATCCTTGAAGCCTATCCTAATGTGAAAATGCAAAGGAATTGTGGGATACTCTTCAAACCGTGTATTGGAATACTTCAAACTTTAGCATAATCTATGAAGTCAAGAAGGCTATCAATGATCTAAGCCAAGAAGATTTGGAGTTTACAAAGCACTTTGGCAAATTCAAATCATTGTGGGTTGAACTAGAAATGTTAAGGCTAAGCACGATTGATCCTTTGGTGTTAAATGAGAGGCAAGAACAAGACAAGGTCTTTGGTCTGCTATTGACCTTAAATCCAACTTACAAGGATCTCATTAAGCACCTCCTTAGGGCAGACGATCTCCCCAGCCTAGATGAAGTATGCTCCAAGATACAAAAGGAGCAAGGATCTCATGGTCTATTTGGGGGAAAGGGCGAGCTGGTTATGGCTAACAAAGTAAAGCTGGGTGACACCAACAAAGTATTTTACAAACCGTTGGGATCAAACCAGAACAAGAAAGTGGGATCAAATGCAATCTGTGAGCATTGCAAGAAAGAGGGGCACACAAAGGATAAATGCTGGAAGCTCCATCCTCATCTAAAACCAAGCTGGTGGAAGGAACCAAGAGCTATTGTCTCCCAAGAAGTGGCTGGGAATCAGGCTGGGACATCCAAGAGGGCTGAAGAAGGAGAAATGAGATCTTTGGTGCCATATCAACAAGAATTTGAATTTGTGAGGAAATCAGATTTGGAAGGTCTCATCAAAGCCTTGAAAGAGGCTGGTAGGTCTGGTATGGTTTCTGGAAACTCTCTTCATGCTCAAAACATTTCAAAGCCTTTGATTGTAGATTCTGGTGCATCACATCATATGATAAGTGATGCACATCTAATGAATAACATAAAACCTGCTGTAGGTAATGCCATTATAGAAAATGGATATAGTATTCCAATTGATGGAGTAGGTGTTGAATAATGAGAGAATACATTAGGTTAAGACCAAAAGAAGAGCAGAGGCCTTATTCAACATATGCAAGCCCATTAAGAAGTCTTCTAGAAGGTGAAGACTTTGGGTGCAAAAGTGGGTGTCTCGGGAAGTGTGAAAAGGAAAGAGATGTGTTTAAATTTCAAATAAGAGATTGGAGGGAAATTTTAATGTTGTGAAACCCTTCCTCATCTCCTAATTTCATGGCTCTCCTCTATATATACATGTTGTACACCCTTTGTAACACTTAATCAATTCTAATGGAAACTTCTCTTTATCTCTCATTTTATTGTTTCTCTGTCAAGCACTCTCAAACTCTCTAATCTTCTATTCCGCAAATTCAACATGGTATCAGAGCAAGGTTCTTAACTAAATCAAGCTTTTGTTATCCCATTTTCAAATCTCTTCCTTTAAAATTCTGGGAATACTCTTTGTCAATCCTTTTTCACTCTGAGACTTAGTCCTCAAAGTCATTGACTCTTGAGTTGTGAAAAGGCTGAAAAAGTGTATTTCTTGAAACTTCTCTAAAATTTTCTTTTTTCACTCTAAAATTCTGGGAATACTCTTTGTCAATCCTTTTTCACTCTGAGACTTATTCCTCAAAGTCATTGAATCTTGAGTTGTGAAATGGATGAAAAAGTGTATTTCTTGAAGCTTCTCTAATATTTTCTCGAGAAAATCTCTTAATTCTCTGGTTAATAGAATTATCTGGTGAATAAATCTTGAAACACCATGGAAAATTCTAAAGCAATTGTTATTCTAGTCATCTTGAAGGGTGTCAACTATTTGCTGTGGACAAGAATGATAAAAACATCTCTATGTGGTCGTGGGCTTTGGAGCCATGTCTTGAAAGGACAAGATCCAAAAGATGGAGAAGAAGCCATCGGTAATTATGAAGATAAGTGGTCCCAAGATGACCAAATGGTGCTCGAAATCATCCAAAACTCTCTTGAAGCATCCATCCTTGAAGCCTACTCCTAATGTGAAAATGCAAAGGAATTGTGGGATACTCTTTAAACCGTGTATTGGAATACTTCAAACTTGAACATAATCTATGAAGTCAAGAAGGCTATCAATGATCTAAGCCAAGAAGATTTCGAGTTTACAAAGCACTTTGGCAAATTCAGATCATTGTGGGCTGAACTAGAAATGTTAAGGCCAAGCACGATTGATCCTTTGGTGTTAAATGAGAGGCGCGAACAAAACAAGGTCTTTGGTCTACTATTGACCTTAAATCCAACTTACAAGGATCTCATTAAGCACCTCCTTAGGGCAGACAATCTCCCCAGCCTAGATGAAGTGTGCTCCAAGATACAAAAGGAGCAAGGATGTCATGGTGTATTTGGGGGAAAGGGCGAGCTGGTTATGGCTAACAAAGTAGAGCTGGGTGACGCCAACAAAGGATTTTCCAAACCGTTGGGATCAAACCAGAACAAGAAAGTGGGATCAAATGCAATCTTTGAGCATTGCAAGAAAGAGGGGAACACAAAGGAAAAATGCTGGAAGCTCCATCCTCATCTAAAACCAAGCTGGTGGAAGGAACCAAGAGCTAATGTCTCCCAAGAAGTTGCTGAAATCAGGCTGGGACATCCAAGAGGGCTGGAGAGGGAGAAATGAGATCTTTGGTGCCATATCAACAAGAATTTGAATTTGTGAGGAAATCATATTTGGAAGCTCTCATCAAAGCCTTGAAACAGGCTGGTAGGTCTGGTATGGTTTCTAGAAACTCTCTTCATGCTCAAAACATTTCAAAGCCTTTGATTGTAGATTCTGGTGCATCACATCATATGATAAGTGATGCACATCTAATGAATAACATAAAACCGGCTGTAGGTAATGTCATTATAGCAAATGGAGATAGTATTCCAATTGATGGAGTAGGTGTTGAATAATGAGAGAATACATTAGGTTAAGACCAAAAGAAGAGAAGAGGCCTTATTCAACATATGCAAGCCCATTAAGAAGTCTTCTAGAAGGTGAAGACTTTGGGTGCACAAGTGGGTGTCTCGGGAAGTGTGAAAAAGAAGGAGATGTGTTTAAATTTCTAATAAGAGATTGGAGGGAAATTTTAATGTTGTGAAACCCTTCCTCATCTCCTAATTTCGTGGCTCTCCTCTATATATACATGTTGTACACCCTTTGTAACACTTAATCAATTCTAATGGAAACTTCTCTTTATCTCTCATTCTATTATTTCTCTTTCAAGCACTCTCAAACTCTCTAATCTTCTATTCCGCAAATTCAACATGGTATCAGAGCAAGGTTCTTAACTAAATCAAGCTTTTGTTATCCCATTTTCAAATCTCTTCCTTTAAAATTCTGGGAATACTCTTTGTCAATCCTTTTTCACTCTGAGACTTAGTCCTCAAAGTCATTGACTCTTGAGTTGTGAAAAGGCTGAAAAAGTGTATTTCTTGAAACTTCTCTAAAATTTTCTTTTTTCACTCTAAAATTCTGAGAATACTCTTTGTCAATCCTTTTTCACTCTGAGACTTAGTCCTCAAAGTCATTGACTCTTGAGCTGTGAAAAGGCTGAAAAAGTGTATTTCTTGAAGCTTCTCTAATATTTTCTTGAGAAAATCTCTTTATCCTCTGGTTAATAGAATTATCCGGTGAATAAATATTGAAACACCATGGAAAATTCTAAACCAATTGTTATTCCAGTCATCTTGAAGGGTGTCAACTATTTGTTGTGGTCAAGAATGATAAGAACATCTCTATGTGGTCGTGGGCTTTGGAGCCATGTCTTGAAAGGACAAGATCCAAAAGATGGAGAAGAAGCCAACGGTAATTATGAAGAAAATTGGTTCCAAGAGGACCAAATGGTGCTCGGAATCATCCAAAACTCTCTTGAAGCATCCATCCTTGAAGCCTACTCCTAATGTGAAAATGCAAAGGAATTGTGGGATACTCTTCAAACCGTGTATTGGAATACTTCAAACTTGAGCATAATCTATGAAGCCAAGAAGGCTATCAATGATCTAAGCCAAGAAGATTTGGAGTTTACAAAGCACTTTGGCAAATTCAGATCATTGTGGGCTGAACTAGAAATGTTAAGGCCAAGCACGATTGATCCTTTGGTGTTAAATGAGAGGCACGAACAAGACAAGGTCTTTGGTCTGCTATTGATCTTAAATCCAACTTACAAGGATCTCATTAAGCACCTCCTTAGGGCAGACGATCTCCCCAGCCTAGATGAAGTATGCTCCAAGATACAAAAGGAGCAAGGATCTCATGGTCTATTTGGGGGAAAGGGCGAGCTGGTTATGGCTAACAAAGTAAAGCTGGGTGACACCAACAAAGGATTTTACAAACCGTTGGGATCAAACCAGAACAAGAACGTGGGATCAAATGCAATCTATGAGCATTGCAAGAAAGAAGGGCACACAAAGGATAAATGCTGGAAGCTCCATCCTCATCTAAAACCAAGCTGGTGGAAGGAACCAAGATCTAATGTCTCCCAAGAAGTGGCTGGGTATCAGGCTGGGACATCCGAGAGGGATGAAGAAGGAGAAATGAGAGCTTTGGTGCCATATCAACAAGAATCTGAATTTGTGAGGAAATCAGATTTGGAAGCTCTCATCAAAGCCTTGAAAGAGGCTGGTAGGTCTAGTATGGTTTCTAGAAACTCTCTTCTTGCTCAAAACATTTCAAAGCCTTTGATTGTAAATTCTGGTGCATCACATCATATGATAAGTAATGCACATCTAATGAAAAACATAAAACCGGCTGTAGGTAATGTCATTATAGCAAATGGAGATAGTATTCCAATTGATGGAGTAGGTTTTGAATAATGAGAGAATACATTAGGTTAAGACCAAAAGAAGAGAAGAGGTCTTATTCAACATATGCAAGTCTATTAAGAAGTCTTCTAGAAGGTGAAGACTTTGGGTGCACAAGTGGGTGTCTCGGGAAGTGTGAAAAGGTAGGGGATGTGTTTAAATTTCAAATAAGAGATTGGAGGGAAATTTTAATGTTGTGAAACCCTTCCTCACCTCCTAATTTCGTAGCTCTCCTCTATATATACATGTTGTACACCCTTTGTAACACTTAATCAATTCTAATGGAAACTTCTCTTTATCTCTAATTCTATTGTTTCTCTTTCAAGCACTCTCAAACTCTCTAATCTTCTATTCCGCAAATTCAACATGGTATCAAAGCAAGGTTCTTAACTAAATCAAGCTTTTGTTATCCCATTTTCAAATCTCTTCCTTTAAAATTCTGGGAATACTCTTTGTCAATCTTTTTTCACTCTGAGACTTATTCCTCAAAGTCATTGACTCTTGAGTTGTGAAAAGGCTGAAAAAGTGTATTTCTTGAAGCTTCTCTAATATTTTCTCGAGAAAATCTCTTAATTCTCTCGTTAATAGAATTATCCGGTGAATAAATCTTGAAACACCATTGCAAATTCAGATTATTGTGGGTTGAACTAGAAATGTTAAATGAGAGGCACGAACAAGACAAGGTCTTTGGTCTGCTATTGACCTTAAATCCAACTTACAAGGATCTCATTAAGCACCTCCTTAGGGCAGACGATCTCCCCAGCCTAGATGAAGTATGCTCCAAGATACAAAAGGAGCAAGGATCTCATGGTCTATTTGGGGGAAAGGGAGAGCTGGTTATGGCTAACAAAGTAGAGCTCGGTGACACCAACAAAGGATTTTACAAACCGTTGGGATAACACCAAAACAAGAAAGTGGGATCAAATGCAATTTGTGAGCATTGTAAGAAAGAAGGGCACACAAAGGATAAATGCAATTTGGTGCCACATCAACAAGAATTTGAATTTGTGAGGAAATCATATTTGGAAGCTCTCATCAAAGCCTTGAAACAGGCTGGTAGGTCTGGTATGGTTTCTGGAAACTCTCTTCATGCTCAAAACATTTCAAAGCCTTTGATTGTAGATTCTGGTGCATCACATCATATGATAAGTGATGCACATCTAATGAATAACATAAAACCGGCTGTAGGTAATGTCATTATAGCAAATGGAGATAGTATTCCAATTGATGGAGTAGGTGTTGAATAATGAGAGAATACATTAGGTTAAGACCAAAAGAAGAGAAGAGGCCTTATTCAACATATGCAAGCCCATTAAGAAGTCTTCTAGAAGGTGAAGACTTTGGGTGCACAAGTGGGTGTCTCGGGAAGTGTGAAAAAGAAGGAGATGTGTTTAAATTTCTAATAAGAGATTGGAGAGAAATTTTAATGTTGTGAAACCCTTCCTCACCTCCTAATTTCGTGGCTCTCCTCTATATATACATGTTGTACACCCTTTGTAACACTTAATCAATTCTAATGGAAATTTCTCTTTATCTCTCATTCTATTGTTTCTCCTTCAAGCACTCTCAAACTCTCTAATCTTCTATTCCGCAAATTCAACATGGTATCAGAGCAAGGTTCTTAACTAAATCAAGCTTTTGTTATCCCATTTTCAAATCTCTTCTTTTAAAATTCTGGGAATACTCTTTGTCAATCTTTTTTCACTCTGAGACTTAGTACTCAAAGTCATTGACTCTTGAGTTGTGAAAAGGTTGAAAAAGTGTATTTCTTGAAGCTTCTCTAAAATTTTCTTTTTTCACTCTAAAATTCCGGGAATACTCTTTGTCAATCCTTTTTTACTTTGAGACTTACTCCTCAAAGTCATTGACTCTTGAGTTGTGAAAAGGCTGAAAAAGTGTATTTCTTGAAGCTTCTCTAATATTTTCTCGAGAAAATCTCTTAATTCTCTGGTTAATAGAATTATCCGGTGAATAAATCTTGAAACACCATGGAAAATTCTAAACCAATTGTTATTCCAGTCATCTTGAAGGCTGTCAACTATTTGCTGTGGTCAAGAATGATAAGAACATCTCTATGTGGTCGTGGGCTTTGGAGCCATGTCTTGAAAGGACAAGATCCAAAAGATGGAGAAGAAGCCATCGGTAATTATGAAGATAAGTGGTTCCAAGAGGACCAAATGGTGCTCGGAATCATCCAGAACTCTCTTGAAGCATCCATCCTTGAAGCCTACTCCTAATGTGAAAATGCAAAGGAATTGTGGGATACTCTTCAAACCGTGTATTGGAATACTTCAAACTTGAGCATAATCTATGAAGTCAAGAAGGCTATCAATGATCTAAGCCAAGAAGATTTGGAGTTTACAAAGCACTTTGGCAAATTCAGATCATTGTGGGTTGAATTAGAAATGTTAAGGCCAAGCACGATTGATCCTTTGGTGTTAAATGAGAGGCACGAACAAGACAAGGTCTTTGGTCTGCTATTGACCTTAAATCCAACTTACAAGGATCTCATTAAGCACCTCCTTAGGACAGACGATCTCCCCAGCCTAGATGAAGTATGCTCCAAGATACAAAAGGAGCAAGGATCTCATGGTCTATTTGGGGGAAAGGGCGAGTTGGTTATGGCTAACAAAGTAGAGCTGGGTGACACCAACAAAGGATTGTACAAACCGTTGGGATCAAACCAGAACAAGAAAGTGGGATCAAATGCAATCTGTGAGCATTGCAAGAAAGAGGGGCACACAAAGGATAAATGCTGGAAGCTCCATCCTCATCTAAAACCAAGCTGGTGGAAGGAACCAAGAGCTAATGTCTCCAAAGAAGTGGCTGGGAATCAGGCTGGGACATCCGAGAGGGATGAAGAAGGAGAAATGAGAGCTTTGGTGCCATATCACCAAGAATCTGAATTTGTGAGGAAATCAGATTTGGAAGCTCTCATCAAAGCCTTGAAAGAGGCTGGTAGGTCTAGTATTGTTTCTAGAAACTCTCTTCATGCTCAAAACATTTCAAAGCCTTTGATTGTAGATTCTGGTGCATCACATCATATGATAAGTGATGCACATCTAATGAAAAACATAAAACCGGCTGTAGGTAATGTCATTATAGCAAATGGAGATAGTATTCCAATTGATGGAGTAGGTGTTGAATAGTGAGAGAATACATTAGGTTAAGACCAAAAGAAGAGAAGAGGCCTTATTCAACATATGCAAGCCCATTAAGAAGTCTTCTAAAAGGTGAAGACTTTGGGTGCACAAGTGGGTGTCTCGGGAAGTGTGAAAAGGAAGGAGATGTGTTTAAATTTCAAATAAGAGATTGGAGGGAAATTTTCATGTTGTGAAACCCTTTCTCATCTCCTAATTTCGTGGCTCTCCTCTATATATACATGTTGTACACCCTTTGTAACACTTAATCAATTCTAATGGAAACTTCTCTTTATCTCTCATTCTATTGTTTCTCTTTCAAGCACTCTCAAACTCTCTAATCTTCTATTCCGCAAATTCAACATGGTATCAGAGCAAGGTTTTTAACTAAATCAATCTTTTGTTATCCCATTTTCAAATCTCTTCCTTTAAAATTATGGGAATACTCTTTGTCAATCTTTTTTCACTCTGAGATTTAGTCTTCAAAGTCATTGACTCTTGAGTGGTGAAAAGGCTGAAAAAGTGTATTTCTTGAAGCTTCTCTAAAATTTTCTTTTTTCACTCTAAAATTCCGGGAATACTCTTTGTCAATCCTTTTTTTACTCTGAGACTTACTCCTCAAAGTCATTGACTCTTGAGTTGTGAAAAAGCTGAAAAGGTTTATTTCTTGAAGCTTTTCTAAAATTTTCTTGAGAAAATCTCTTAATCCTCTGGTTAATAGAATTATCCGGTGAATAAATATTGAAACACCATGGAAAATTCTAAACCAATTGTTATTCCAGTCATCTTGAAGGGTGTCAACTATTTGCTGTGGTCAAGAATGATAAGAACATCTCTATGTGGTCGTGGGCTTTGGAGCCATGTCTTGAAAGGACAAGATCCAAAAGATGGAGAAGAAGCCATCGGTAATTATGAAGATAAGTGGTTCCAATAGAACCAAATGGTACTCGGAATCATCCAGAACTCTCTTGAAGCATCCATCCTTGAAGCCTACTCCTAATGTGAAAATGCAAAGGAATTGTGGGATACTCTTCAAACTGTGTATTGGAATACTTCAAACTTGAGCATATTCTATGAAGTCAAGAATGCTATCAATCATCTAAGCCAAGAAGATTTGGAGTTTACAAAGCACTTTGGCAAATTCAAATCATTGTGGGCTGAACTAGAAATGTTAAGGCCAAACACGATTGATCCTTTGGTGTTAAATGAGAGGCACGAACAAGACAAGGTCTTTGGTCTGCTATTGACCTTAAATCCAACTTACAAGGATCTCATTAAGCACCTCCTTAGGGCAGACGATCTCCCCAGCCTAGATGAAGTATGCTCCAAGATACAAAAGGAGCAAGGATCTCATGGTCTATTTGGGGGAAAGGGCGACCTGGTTATGGCTAACAAAGTAAAGCTGGGTGACACCAACAAAGGATTTTACAAACCGTTGGGATCAAACCAGAACAAGAAAGTGGGATCAAATGCTATCTGTGAGCATTGTAAGAAAGAAGGGCACACAAAGGATAAATGCTGGAAGCTCCATCCTCATCTAAAACCAAGCTGGTGGAAGGAACCAAGAGCTAATGTCTCCCAAGAAGTGGCTGGGAATCAGGCTGGGACATCCAAGAGGGCTGAAGAAGGAGAAATGAGATCTTTGGTGCCATACCAACAAGAATTTGATTTTGTGAGGAAATCATATTTGGAAGCTCTCATCAAAGCCTTGAAACAGGCTGGTAGGTCTGGTATGGTTTCTGGAAACTCTCTTCATGCTCAAAACATTTCAAAGCCTTTGATTGTAGATTCTGGTGCATCACATCATATGATAAGTGATGCACATCTAATGAATAACATAAAACCGGCTGTAGGTAATGTCATTATAGCAAATGAAGATAGTATTCCAATTGATGGAGTAGGTGTTGAATAATGAGAGAATACATTAGGTTAAGACCAAAAGAAGAGAAGAGGCCTTATTCAACATATGCAAGCCCATTAAGAAGTCTTCTAGAAGGTGAAGACTTTGGGTGCACAAGTGGGTGTCTCGGGAAGTGTGAAAAGGAAGGAGATGTGTTTAAATTTCAAATAAGAGATTGGAGGGAAATTTTAATGTTGTGAAACCCTTCCTCATCTCCTAATTTCGTGGCTTTCCTCTATATATACATGTTGTACACCCTTCTGGGAATACTCTTTGTCAATCTTTTTTCACTCTGAGACTTAGTCCTCAAAGTCATTGACTCTTGAGTTGTGAAAAAGCTGAAAAAGTGTATTTCTTGAAGCTTCTCTAATATTTTCTTGAGAAAATCTCTTAATCCTCTGGTTAATAGAATTATCCGGTGAATCAATATTGAAACACCATGGAAAATTCTAAACCAATTGTTATTCCAGTCATCTTGAAGGGTATCAACTATTTGCTGTGGTCAAGAATGATAAGAACATCTCTATGTGGTCGTGGGCTTTGGAGCCATGTCTTGAAAGGACAAGATCCAAAAGATGGAGAAGAAGCCATCGGTAATTATTAAGATAAGTGGTTCCAAGAGGACCAAATGGTGCTCGGAATCATCAAAAACTCTCTTGAAGCATCCATCCTTGAAGCCTACTCCTAATGTGAAAATGCAAAGGAATTGTGGGATACTCTTCAAACCGTGTATTGGAATACTTCAAACTTGAGCATAATCTATGAAGTCAAGAAGGCTATCAATGATCTAAGCCAAGAAGATTTGGAGTTTACAAAGGACTTTGGCAAATTCAGATCATTGTGGGTTGAACTAGAAATGTTAAGGCCAAGCACGATTGATCCTTTGGTGTTAAATGAGAGGCACGAACAAGACAAGGTCTTTGGTCTGCTATTGACCTTAAATCCAACTTACAAGGATCTCATTAAGCACCTCCTTAGGGCAGACGATCTCCCCAGCCTAGATGAAGTATGCTCCAAGATGCAAAAGGAGCAAGGATCTCATGGTCTATTTGGGGGAAAGGGCGAGTTAGTTATGGCTAACAAAGTAGAGCTGGGTGACACCAACAAAGGATTTTACAAACCGTTGGGATCAAACCAGAACAAGAAAGTGGGATCAAATGCAATCTGTGAGCATTGCAAGAAAGAGGGGCACACAAAGGATAAATGCTGGAAGCTCCATCCTCATCTAAAACCAAGCTGGTGGAAGGAACCAAGATCTAATGTCTCCCAAGAAGTGGCTGGGAATCAGGCTGGGACATCCGAGAGGGATGAAGAAGGAGAAATGAGAGCTTTGGTGCCATATCAACAAGAATCTGAATTTGTGAGGAAAACAGATTTGGAAGCTCTCATCAAAGCCTTGAAAGAGGCTGGTAGGTCTAGTATGGTTTCTAGAAACTCTCTTCATGCTCAAAACATTTCAAAGCCTTTGATTGTAGATTCTAGTGCATCACATCATATGATAAGTGATGCACATCTAATGAATAACATAAAACCGGCTGTAGGTAATGTCATTATAGCAAATGGAGATAGTATTCCAATTGATGGAGTAGGTGTTGAATAATGAGAGAATACATTAGGTTAAGACCAAAAGAAGAGAAGAGGCCTTATTCAACATATGCAAGCCCATTAAGAAGTCTTCTAGAAGGTGAAGACTTTGGGTGCACAAGTGGGTGTCTCGGGAAGTGTGAAAAGGAAGGAGATGTGTTTAAATTTCAAATAAGAGATTGGAGGGAAATTTTAATGTTGTGAAACCCTTCCTCATCTCCTAATTTCGTGGCTTTCCTCTATATATACATGTTGTACAACCTTTGTAACACTTAATCAATTCTAATGGAAACTTCTCTTTATCTCTCATTCTATTGTTTCTCTTTCAAGCACTCTCAAACTCTCTAATCTTCTATTCTGCAAATTCAACATGGTATCAGAGCAAGGTTCTTAACTAAATCAAGCTTTTGTTATCCCATTTTCAAATCTCTTCCTTTAAAATTCTGGGAATACTCTTTGTCAATCTTTTTTCACTCTGAGACTTAGTCCTCAAAGTCATTGACTCTTGAGTTGTGAAAAAGCTGAAAAAGTGTATTTCTTGAAGCTTCTCTAATATTTTCTTGAGAAAATCTCTTAATCCTCTGGTTAATAGAATTATCCGGTGAATAAAAATTGAAACACCATGGAAAATTCTAAACCAATTGTTATTCTAGTCATCTTGAAGGGTGTCAACTATTTGCTGTGGTCAAGAATGATAAGAACATCTCTATGTGGTCGTGGGCTTTGGAGCCATGTCTTGAAAGGACAAGATCCAAAAGATGGAGTAGAAGCCATCGGTAATTATGAAGATAAGTGGTTCCAAGAGGACCAAATTGTGCTCGGAATCATCCAAAACTCTCTTGAAGCATCCATCCTTGAAGCCTACTCCTAATGTGAAAATGCAAAGGAATTGTGGGATACTCTTCAAACCGTGTATTGGAATACTTCAAACTTGAGCATAATCTATGAAGTCAAGAAGGCTATCAATGATCTAAGCCAAGAAGATTTGGAGTTTACAAAGCACTTTGGCAAATTCAGATCATTGTGGGTTGAACTAGAAATGTTAAGGCCAAGCACGATTGATCCTTTGGTGTTAAATGAGAGGCACGAACAAGACAAGGTCTTTGGTCTGCTATTGACCATAAATCCAACTTACAAGGATCTCATTAAGCACCTCCTTAGGGCAGACGATGTCCCCAGCCTAGATGAAGTATGCTCCAAGATACAAAAGGAGCAAGGATCTCATGGTCTATTTGGGGGAAAGGGCGAGTTGGTTATGGCTAACAAAGTAGAGCTGGGTGACACCAACAAAAGATTTTACAAACCGTTGGGATCAAACCAGAACAAGAAAGTGGGATCAAATGCAATCTGTGAGCATTGCAAGAAAGAGGGGCACACAAAGGATAAATGCTGGAAGCTCCATCCTCATCTAAAACCAAGCTGGTGGAAGGAACCAAGATTTAATGTCTCCCAAGAAGTGGCTGGGAATCAGGCTGGGACATCCGAGAGGGATGAAGAAGGAGAAATGAGAGCTTTGGTGCCATATCAACAAGAATCTGAATTTGTGAGGAAATCAGATTTGGAAGCTCTCATCAAAGCCTTGAAAGAGGCTGGTAGGTCTAGTATGGTTTCTAGAAACTCTCTTCATGCTCAAAACATTTCAAAGCCTTTGATTGTAGATTCTGGTGCATCACATCATATGATAAGTGATGCACATCTAATGAATAACATAAAACCGGCTGTAGGTAATGTCATTATAGCAAATGGAGATAGTATTCCAATTGATGGAGTAGGTGTTGAATAATGAGAGAATACATTAGGTTAAGACCAAAAGAAGAGAAGAGGCCTCATTCAACATATGCAAGCCCATTAAGAAGTCTTCTAGAAGGTGAAGACTTTGGGTGCACAAGTGGGTGTCTCGGGAAGTGTGAAAAGGAAGGAGATGTGTTTAAATTTCAAATAAGAGATTGGAGGGAAATTTTAATGTTGTGAAACCCTTCCTCATCTCCTAATTTCGTGGCTTTCCTCTATATATACATGTTGTACACCCTTTGTAACACTTAATCAATTCTAATGGAAACTTCTCTTTATCTCTCATTCTATTGTTTCTCTTTCAAGCACTCTCAAACTCTCTAATCTTCTATTCCGCAAATTCAACATGGTATCAGAGCAAGGTTTTTAACTAAATCAATCTTTTGTTATCCCATTTTCAAATCTCTTCCTTTAAAATTATGGGAATACTCTTTGTCAATCTTTTTTCACTCTCAGACTTAGTCCTCAAAGTCATTGACTCTTGAGTTGTGAAAAGGCTGAAAAAGTGTATTTCTTGAAGCTTCTCTAAAATTTTCTTTTTTCACTCTAAAATTCCGGGAATACTCTTTGTCAATCCTTTTTTACTCTGAGACTTACTCCTTAAAGTCATTGACTCTTGAGTTGTGAAAAGGCTGAAAAAATGTATTTCTTGAAGCTTCTCTAATATTTTCTCGAGAAAATCTCTTAATTCTCTAGTTAATAGAATTATCCGGTGAATAAATCTTGAAACACCATGGAAAATTCTAAACCAATTGTTATTCCAGTCATCTTGAAGGGTGTCAACTATTTGCTGTGGTCAAGAATGATAAGAACATCTTTATGTGGTCCTGGGCTTTGGAGCCATGTCTTGAAAGGACAAGATCCAAAAGATGGAGAAGAAGCCATCGGTAATTATGAAGATAAGTGGTTCCAATAGGACCAAATGGTGCTCGGAATCATCCATAAGTCTCTTGAAGCATCCATCCTTGAAGCCTACTCCTAATGTGAAAATGTAAAGGAATTGTGGGATACTCTTCAAACCGTGTATTGGAATACTTCAAACTTGAGCATAATCTATGAAGTCAAGAAGGCTATCAATGATCTAAGCCAAGAAGATTTGGAGTTTACAAAGCACTTTGGCAAATTTAAATCATTGTGGGTTGAACTAGAAATGTTAAGGCCAAGCACGATTGATCCTTTGGTGTTAAATGAGAGGCACGAACAAGACAAGGTCTTTGGTCTGCTATTGACCTTAAATCCAACTTACAAGGATCTCATTAAGCACCTCCTTAGGGCAGACGATCTCCCCAGCCTAGATGAAGTATGCTCCAAGATACAAAAGGAGCAAGGATCTCATGGTCTATTTGGGGGAAAGGGCGAGCTGGTTATGGCTAACAAAGTAAAGCTGGGTGACACCAACAAAGGATTTTACAAACCGTTGGGATCAAACCAGAACAAGAAAGTGGGATCAAATGCAATCTGTGAGCATTGCAAGAAAGAAGGGCACACAAAGGATAAATGCTGGAAGCTCCATCCTCATCTAAAACCAAGCTGGTGGAAGGAACCAAGAGCTAATGTCTCCCAAGAAGTGGCTGGGAATCAGGCTGGGACATCCAAGAGGGCTGAAGAAGGAGAAATGAGATCTTTGGTGCCATATCAACAAGAATTTGAATTTGTGAGGAAATCATATTTGGAAGCTCTCATCAAAGCCTTGAAACAGACTGGTAGGTCTGGTATGGTTTCTGGAAACTCTCTTCATGCTCAAAACATTTCAAAGCCTTTGATTGTAGATTCTGGTGCATCACATCATATGATAAGTGATGCCCATCTAATGAATAACATAAAACCGGCTGTAAGTAATGTCATTATAGCAAATGGAGATAGTATTCCAATTGATGGAGTAGGTGTTGAATAATGAGAGAATACATTAGGTTAAGACCAAAAGAAGAGAAGAGGTCTTATTCAACATATGCAAGCCCATTAAGAAGTCTTCTAGAAGGTGAAGACTTTAGGTGCACAAGTGGGTGTCTTGGGAAGTGTGAAAAGGAAGGAGATGTGTTTAAATTTCAAATAAGAGATTGGAGGGAAATTTTAATGTTGTGAAACCTTTCCTCACGTCCTAATTTCGTGGCTCTCCTCTATATATACATGTTGTACACCTTTTGTAACACTTAATCAATTCTAATGGAAACTTCTCTTTATCTCTCATTCTATTGTTTCTCTTTCAAGCACTCTCAAACTCTCTAATCTTCTATTCCGCAAATTCAACATGGTATCAGAGCAAGGTTCTTAACTAAATCAAGCTTTTGTTATCCCATTTTCAAATCTCTTCCTTTAAAATTCTGGGAATACTCTTTGTCAATCCTTTTTTCACTCTGAGACTTAGTCCTCAAAGTCATTGACTCTTGAGTTGTGAAAAGGCTGAAAAAGTGTATTTCTTGAAGCTTCTCTAAAATTTTCTTTTTTCACTCTAAAATTCCGGGAATACTCTTTGTCAATCCTTTTTTACTCTGAGACTTACTCCTCAAAGTCATTGACTCTTGAGTTGTGAAAAGGCTGAAAAAGTGTATTTCTTGAAGCTTCTCTAATATTTTCTCGAGAAAATCTCTTAATTCTCTGGTTAATAGAATTATCCGGTGAATAAATCTTGAAACACCATGGAAAATTCTAAACCAATTGTTATTCCAGTCATCTTGAAGGCTGTCAACTATTTGTTGTGGTCAAGAATGATAAGAACATCTCTATGTGGTCGTGGGCTTTGGAGCCATATCTTGAAAGGACAAGATCCAAAAGATGGAGAAGAAGCCATCGGTAATTATGAAGATAAGTGGTTCCAAGAGGACCAAATGGTGCTCGGAATCATCCAGAACTCTCTTGAAGCATCCATCCTTGAAGCCTACTCCTAATGTGAAAATGCAAAGGAATTGTGGGATACTCTTCAAACCGTGTATTGGAATACTTCAAACTTGAGCATAATCTATGAAGTCAAGAAGGCTATCAATCATCTAAGCCAAGAAGATTTGGAGTTTACAAAGCACTTTGGCAAATTCATATCATTGTGGGCTGAACTAGAAATGTTAAGGCCAAGCACGATTGATCCTTTGGTGTTAAATGAGAGGCACGAACAAGACAAGGTCTTTGGTCTGCTATTGACCTTAAATCCAACTTACAAGGATCTCATTAAGCACCTCCTTAGGGCAGACGATCTCCCCAGCCTATATGAAGTATGCTCCAAGATACAAAAGGAGCAAGGATCTCATGGTCTATTTGGGGGAAAGGGCGAGTTGGTTATGGCTAACAAAGTAGAGCTGGGTGACACCAACAAAAGATTTTACAAACCGTTGGGATCAAACCAGAACAAGAAAGTGGGATCAAATGCAATCTGTGAGCATTGCAAGAAAGAGGGGCACACAAAGGATAAATGCTGGAAGCTCCATCCTCATCTAAAACCAAGCTGGTGGAAGGAACCAAGATCTAATGTCTCCCAAGAAGTGGCTGGGAATCAGGCTGGGACATCCGAGAGGGATGAAGAAGGAGAAATGAGAGCTTTGGTGCCATATCAACAAGAATCTGAATTTGTGAGGAAATCAGATTTGGAAGCTCTAATCAAAGCCTTGAAAGAGGCTGGTAGGTCTGGTATGGTTTCTGGAAACTCTCTTCATGCTCAAAACATTTCAAAGCCTTTGATTGTAGATTCTGGTGCATCACATCATATGATAAGTGATGCACATCTAATGAATAACATAAAACCGGCTGTAGGTAATGTCATTATAGCAAATGGAGATAGTATTCCAATTGATGGAGTAGGTGTTGAATAATGAGAGAATACATTAGGTTAAGACCAAAAGAAGAGAAGAGGCCTTATTCAACATATGCAAGCCCATTAAGAAGTCTTCTAGAAGGTGAAGACTTTGGGTGCACAAGTGGGTGTCTCGGGAAGTGTGAAAAGGAAGGAGATGTGTTTAAATTTCAAATAAGAGATTGGAGGGAAATTTTAATGTTGTGAAACCCTTCCTCATCTCCTAATTTCGTGGCTTTCCTCTATATATACATGTTGTACACCCTTTGTAACACTTAATCAATTCTAATGGAAACTTCTCTTTATCTCTCATTCTATTGTTTCTCTTTCAAGCACTCTCAAACTCTCTAATCTTCTATTCCGCAAATTCAACATGGTATCAGAGCAAGGTTCTTAACTAAATCAAGCTTTTGTTATCCCATTTTCAAATCTCTTCCTTTAAAATTCTGGGAATACTCTTTGTCAATCTTTTTTCACTCTGAGACTTAGTCCTCAAAGTCATTGACTCTTGAGTTGTGAAAAGGCTAAAAAAGTGTATTTCTTGAAGCTTCTCTAATATTTTCTCGAGAAAATCTCTTAATTCTCTGGTTAATAGAATTATCCGGTGAATAAATCTTGAAACACCATGGAAAATTCTAAACCAATTGTTATTCCAGTCATCTCGAAGGGTGTCAACTATTTGCTGTGGTCAAGAATGATAAGAACATCTCTATGTGGTCGTGGGCTTTGGAGCCATGTCTTGAAAGGAGAAGATCCAAAAGATGGAGAAGAAGCCATCGGTAATTATGAAGATAAGTGGTTCCAAGAGGATCAAATGGTGCTCGGAATCATCCAGAACTCTCTTGAAGCATCCATCCTTGAAGCCTACACCTAATGTGAAAATGCAAAGGAATTGTGGGATACTCTTCAAACCGTGTATTGGAATACTTCAAACTTGAGCATAATCTATGAAGTCAAGAAGGCTATCAATCATCTAAGCCAAGAAGATTTGGAGTTTACAAAGCACTTTGGCAAATTCATATCATTGTGGGCTGAACTAGAAATGTTAAGGCCAAGCACGATTGATCCTTTGGTGTTAAATGAGAGGCACGAACAAGTCAAGGTCTTTGGTCTGCTATTGACCTTAAATCAAACTTACAAGGATCTCATTAAGCACCTCCTTAGGGCAGACGATCTCCCCAGCCTAGATGAAGTATGCTCCAAGATACAAAAGGAGCAAGGATCTCATGGTCTATTTGGGGGAAAGGGCGAGTTGGTTATGGCTAACAAAGTAGAGCTGGGTGACACCAACAAAAGATTTTACAAACCGTTGGGATCAAACCAGAACAAGAAAGTGGGATCAAATGCAATCTGTGAGCATTGCAAGAAAGAGGGGCACACAAAGGATAAATGCTGGAAGCTCCATCCTCATCTAAAACCAAGCTGGTGGAAGGAACCAAGATCTAATGTCTCCCAAGAAGTGGCTGGGAATCAGGCTGGGACATCCGAGAGGGATGAAGAAGGAGAAATGAGAGCTTTGGTGCCATATCAACAAGAATCTGAATTTGTGAGGAAATCAGATTTGGAAGCTCTCATCAAAGCCTTGAAAGAGGCTGGTAGGTCTAGTATGGTTTCTAGAAACTCTCTTCATGCTCAAAACATTTCAAAGCCTTTGATTGTAGATTCTGGTGCATCACATCATATGATAAGTGATGCACATCTAATGAATAACATAAAACCGGCTGTAGGTAATGTCATTATAGCAAATGGAGATAGTATTCCAATTGATGGAGTAGGTGTTGAATAATGAGAGAATACATTAGGTTAAGACCAAATGAAGAGAAGAGGCCTTATTCAACATATGCAAGCCCATTAAGAAGTCTTCTAGAAGGTGAAGACTTTGGGTGCACAAGTGGGTGTCTCGGGAAGTGTGAAAAGGAAGGAGATGTGTTTAAATTTCAAATAAGTGATTGGAGGGAAATTTTAATGTTGTGAAACCCTTCCTCATCTCCTAATTTCGTGGCTTTACTCTATATATACATGTTGTAGACCCTTTGTAACACTTAATCAATTCTAATGGAAACTTCTCTTTATCTCTCATTCTATTGTTTCTCTTTCAAGCACTCTCAAACTCTCTAATCTTCTATTCCGCAAATTCAACATGGTATCAGAGCAAGGTTCTTAACTAAATCAAGCTTTTGTTATCCCATTTTCAAATCTCTTCCTTTAAAATTCTGGGAATACTCTTTGTCAATCTTTTTTCACTCTGAGACTTAGTCCTCAAAGTCATTGACTCTTGAGTTGTGAAAAGGCTGAAAAAGTGTATTTCTTGAAGCTTTTCTAAAATTTTCTTTTTTCACTCTAAAATTCCGGGAATACTCTTTGTCAATCCTTTTTTACTCTGAGACTTACTCCTCAAAGTCATTGACTCTTGAGTTGTGAAAAGGCTGAAAAAGTGTATTTCTTGAAGCTTCTCTAATATTTTCTCGAGAAAATCTCTTAATTCTCTGGTTAATAGAATTATCCGGTGAATAAATCTTGAAACACCATGGAAAATTCTAAACCAATTGTTATTCCAGTCATCTCGAAGGGTGTCAACTATTTGCTGTGGTCAAGAATGATAAGAACATCTCTATGTGGTCGTGGGCTTTGGAGCCATGTCTTGAAAGGACAAGATCCAAAAGATGGAGAAGAAGCCATCGGTAATTATGAAGATAAGTGGTTCCAAGAGGACCAAATGGTGCTCGGAATCATCCAGAACTCTCTTGAAGCATCCATCCTTGAAGCCTACACCTAATGTGAAAATGCAAAGGAATTGTGGGATACTCTTCAAACCGTGTATTGGAATACTTCAAACTTGAGCATAATCTATGAAGTCAAGAAGGCTATCAATCATCTAAGCCAAGAAGATTTGGAGTTTACAAAGCACTTTGGCAAATTCATATCATTGTGGGCTGAACTAGAAATGTTAAGGCCAAGCACGATTGATCCTTTGGTGTTAAATGAGAGGCACGAACAAGACAAGGTCTTTGGTCTGCTATTGACCTTAAATCCAACTTACAAGGATCTCATTAAGCACCTCCTTAGGGCAGACGATCTCCCCAGCCTAGATGAAGTATGCTCCAAGATACAAAAGGAGCAAGGATCTCATGGTCTATTTGGGGGAAAGGGCGAGTTGGTTATGGCTAACAAAGTAGAGCTGGGTGACACCAACAAAAGATTTTACAAACCGTTGGGATCAAACCAGAACAAGAAAGTGGGATCAAATGCAATCTGTGAGCATTGCAAGAAAGAGGGGCACACAAAGGATAAATGCTGGAAGCTCCATCCTCATCTAAAACCAAGCTGGTGGAAGGAACCAAGATCTAATGTCTCCCAAGAAGTGGCTGGGAATCAGGCTGGGACATCCGAGAGGGATGAAGAAGGAGAAATGAGAGCTTTGGTACCATATCAACAAGAATCTGAATTTGTGAGGAAATCAGATTTGGAAGCTCTCATCAAAGCCTTGAAAGAGGCTGGTAGGTCTAGTATGGTTTCTAGAAACTCTCTTCATGCTCAAAACATTTCAAAGCCTTTGATTGTAGATTCTGGTGCATCACATCATATGATAAGTGATGCACATCTAATGAATAACATAAAACCGGCTGTAGGTAATGTCATTATAGCAAATGGAGATAGTATTCCAATTGATGGAGTAGGTGTTGAATAATGAGAGAATACATTAGGTTAAGACCAAAAGAAGAGAAGAGGCCTTATTCAACATATGCAAGCCCATTAAGAAGTCTTCTAGAAGGTGAAGACTTTGGGTGCACAAGTGGGTGTCTCGGGAAGTGTGAAAAGGAAGGAGATGTGTTTAAATTTCAAATAAGAGATTGGAGGGAAATTTTAATGTTGTGAAACCCTTCCTCATCTCCTAATTTCGTGGCTTTCCTCTATATATACATGTTGTACACCCTTTGTAACACTTAATCAATTCTAATGGAAACTTCTCTTTATCTCTCATTCTATTGTTTCTCTTTCAAGCACTCTCAAACTCTCTAATCTTCTATTCCGCAAATTCAACATGGTATCAGAGCAAGGCTCTTAACTAAATCAAGCTTTTGTTATCCCATTTTCAAATCTCTTCCTTTAAAATTCTAGGAATACTCTTTGTCAATCTTTTTTCACTCTGAGACTTAGTCCTCAAAGTCATTGACTCTTGAGTTGTGAAAAGGCTGAAAAAGTGTATTTCTTGAAGCTTTTCTAAAATTTTCTTTTTTCACTCTAAAATTCCGGGAATACTCTTTGTCAATCCTTTTTTACTCTGAGACTTACTCCTCAAAGTCATTGACTCTTGAGTTGTGAAAAGGCTGAAAAAGTGTATTTCTTGAAGCTTCTCTAATATTTTCTCGAGAAAATCTCTTAATTCTCTGGTTAATAGAATTATCCGGTGAATAAATCTTGAAACACCATGGAAAATTCTAAACCAATTGTTATTCCAGTCATCTCGAAGGGTGTCAACTATTTGCTGTGGTCAAGAATGATAAGAACATCTCTATGTGGTCGTGGGCTTTGGAGCCATGTCTTGAAAGGACAAGATCCAAAAGATGGAGAAGAAGCCATCGGTAATTATGAAGATAAGTGGTTCCAAGAGGACCAAATGGTGCTCGGAATCATCCAGAACTCTCTTGAAGCATCCATCCTTGAAGCCTACTCCTAATGTGAAAATGCAAAGGAATTGTGGGATACTCTTCAAACCGTGTATTGGAATACTTCAAACTTGAGCATAATCTATGAAGTCAAGAAGGCTATCAATCATCTAAGCCAAGAAGATTTGGAGTTTACAAAGCACTTTGGCAAATTCATATCATTGTGGGCTGAACTAGAAATGTTAAGGCCAAGCACGATTGATCCTTTGGTGTTAAATGAGAGGCACGAACAAGACAAGGTCTTTGGTCTGCTATTGACCTTAAATCCAACTTACAAGGATCTCATTAAGCACCTCCTTAGGGCAGACGATCTCCCCAGCCTAGATGAAGTATGCTCCAAGATACAAAAGGAGCAAGGATCTCATGGTCTATTTGGGGGAAAGGGCGAGTTGGTTATGGCTAACAAAGTAGAGCTGGGTGACACCAACAAAAGATTTTACAAACCGTTGGGATCAAACCAGAACAAGAAAGTGGGATCAAATGCAATCTGTGAGCATTGCAAGAAAGAGGGGCACACAAAGGATAAATGCTGGAAGCTCCATCCTCATCTAAAACCAAGCTGGTGGAAGGAACCAAGATCTAATGTCTCCCAAGAAGTGGCTGGGAATCAGGCTGGGACATCCGAGAGGGATGAAGAAGGAGAAATGAGAGCTTTGGTGCCATATCAACAAGAATCTGAATTTGTGAGGAAATCAGATTTGGAAGCTCTCATCAAAGCCTTGAAAGAGGCTGGTAGGTCTAGTATGGTTTCTAGAAACTCTCTTCATGCTCAAAACATTTCAAAGCCTTTGATTGTAGATTCTGGTGCATCACATCATATGATAAGTGATGCACATCTAATGAATAACATAAAACCGGCTGTAGGTAATGTCATTATAGCAAATGGAGATAGTATTCCAATTGATGGAGTAGGTGTTGAATAATGAGAGAATACATTAGGTTAAGACCAAAAGAAGAGAAGAGGCCTTATTCAACATATGCAAGCCCATTAAGAAGTCTTCTAGAAGGTGAAGACTTTGGGTGCACAAGTGGGTGTCTCGGGAAGTGTGAAAAGGAAGGAGATGTGTTTAAATTTCAAATAAGTGATTGGAGGGAAATTTTAATGTTGTGAAACCCTTCCTCATCTCCTAATTTCGTGGCTTTCCTCTATATATACATGTTGTACACCCTTTGTAACACTTAATCAATTCTAATGGAAACTTCTCTTTATCTCTCATTCTATTGTTTCTCTTTCAAGCACTCTCAAACTCTCTAATCTTCTATTCCGCAAATTCAACATGGTATCAGAGCAAGGTTCTTAACTAAATCAAGCTTTTGTTATCCCATTTTCAAATCTCTTCCTTTAAAATTCTGGGAATACTCTTTGTCAATCTTTTTTCACTCTGAGACTTAGTCCTCAAAGTCATTGACTCTTGAGTTGTGAAAAGGCTGAAAAAGTGTATTTCTTGAAGCTTTTCTAAAATTTTCTTTTTTCACTCTAAAATTCCGGGAATACTCTTTGTCAATCCTTTTTTACTCTGAGACTTACTCCTCAAAGTCATTGACTCTTGAGTTGTGAAAAGGCTGAAAAAGTGTATTTCTTGAAGCTTCTCTAATATTTTCTCGAGAAAATCTCTTAATTCTCTGGTTAATAGAATTATCCGGTGAATAAATCTTGAAACACCATGGAAAATTCTAAACCAATTGTTATTCCAGTCATCTCGAAGGGTGTCAACTATTTGCTGTGGTCAAGAATGATAAGAACATCTCTATGTGGTCGTGGGCTTTGGAGCCATGTCTTGAAAGGACAAGATCCAAAAGATGGAGAAGAAGCCATCGGTAATTATGAAGATAAGTGGTTCCAAGAGGACCAAATGGTGCTCGGAATCATCCAGAACTCTCTTGAAGCATCCATCCTTGAAGCCTACTCCTAATGTGAAAATGCAAAGGAATTGTGGGATACTCTTCAAACCGTGTATTGGAATACTTCAAACTTGAGCATAATCTATGAAGTCAAGAAGGCTATCAATCATCTAAGCCAAGAAGATTTGGAGTTTACAAAGCACTTTGGCAAATTCATATCATTGTGGGCTGAACTAGAAATGTTAAGGCCAAGCACGATTGATCCTTTGGTGTTAAATGAGAGGCACGAACAAGACAAGGTCTTTGGTCTGCTATTGACCTTAAATCCAACTTACAAGGATCTCATTAAGCACCTCCTTAGGGCAGACGATCTCCCCAGCCTAGATGAAGTATGCTCCAAGATACAAAAGGAGCAAGGATCTCATGGTCTATTTGGGGGAAAGGGCGAGTTGGTTATGGCTAACAAAGTAGAGCTGGGTGACACCAACAAAAGATTTTACAAACCGTTGGGATCAAACCAGAACAAGAAAGTGGGATCAAATGCAATCTGTGAGCATTGCAAGAAAGAGGGGCACACAAAGGATAAATGCTGGAAGCTCCATCCTCATCTAAAACCAAGCTGGTGGAAGGAACCAAGATCTAATGTCTCCCAAGAAGTGGCTGGGAATCAGGCTGGGACATCCGAGAGGGATGAAGAAGGAGAAATGAGAGCTTTGGTGCCATATCAACAAGAATCTGAATTTGTGAGGAAATCAGATTTGGAAGCTCTCATCAAAGCCTTGAAAGAGGCTGGTAGGTCTAGTATGGTTTCTAGAAACTCTCTTCATGCTCAAAACATTTCAAAGCCTTTGATTGTAGATTCTGGTGCATCACATCATATGATAAGTGATGCACATCTAATGAATAACATAAAACCGGCTGTAGGTAATGTCATTATAGCAAATGGAGATAGTATTCCAATTGATGGAGTAGGTGTTGAATAATGAGAGAATACATTAGGTTAAGACCAAAAGAAGAGAAGAGGCCTTATTCAACATATGCAAGCCCATTAAGAAGTCTTCTAGAAGGTGAAGACTTTGGGTGCACAAGTGGGTGTCTCGGGAAGTGTGAAAAGGAAGGAGATGTGTTTAAATTTCAAATAAGAGATTGGAGGGAAATTTTAATGTTGTGAAACCCTTCCTCATCTCCTAATTTCGTGGCTTTCCTCTATATATACATGTTGTACACCCTTTGTAACACTTAATCAATTCTAATGGAAACTTCTCTTTATCTCTCATTCTATTGTTTCTCTTTCAAGCACTCTCAAACTCTCTAATCTTCTATTCCGCAAATTCAACATGGTATCAGAGCAAGGTTCTTAACTAAATCAAGCTTTTGTTATCCCATTTTCAAATCTCTTCCTTTAAAATTCTGGGAATACTCTTTGTCAATCTTTTTTCACTCTGAGACTTAGTCCTCAAAGTCATTGACTCTTGAGTTGTGAAAAGGCTGAAAAAGTGTATTTCTTGAAGCTTTTCTAAAATTTTCTTTTTTCACTCTAAAATTCCGGGAATACTCTTTGTCAATCCTTTTTTACTCTGAGACTTACTCCTCAAAGTCATTGACTCTTGAGTTGTGAAAAGGCTGAAAAAGTGTATTTCTTGAAGCTTCTCTAATATTTTCTCGAGAAAATCTCTTAATTCTCTGGTTAATAGAATTATCCGGTGAATAAATCTTGAAACACCATGGAAAATTCTAAACCAATTGTTATTCCAGTCATCTCGAAGGGTGTCAACTATTTGCTGTGGTCAAGAATGATAAGAACATCTCTATGTGGTCGTGGGCTTTGGAGCCATGTCTTGAAAGGACAAGATCCAAAAGATGGAGAAGAAGCCATCGGTAATTATGAAGATAAGTGGTTCCAAGAGGACCAAATGGTGCTCGGAATCATCCAGAACTCTCTTGAAGCATCCATCCTTGAAGCCTACTCCTAATGTGAAAATGCAAAGGAATTGTGGGATACTCTTCAAACCGTGTATTGGAATACTTCAAACTTGAGCATAATCTATGAAGTCAAGAAGGCTATCAATCATCTAAGCCAAGAAGATTTGGAGTTTACAAAGCACTTTGGCAAATTCATATCATTGTGGGCTGAACTAGAAATGTTAAGGCCAAGCACGATTGATCCTTTGGTGTTAAATGAGAGGCACGAACAAGACAAGGTCTTTGGTCTGCTATTGACCTTAAATCCAACTTACAAGGATCTCATTAAGCACCTCCTTAGGGCAGACGATCTCCCCAGCCTAGATGAAGTATGCTCCAAGATACAAAAGGAGCAAGGATCTCATGGTCTATTTGGGGGAAAGGGCGAGTTGGTTATGGCTAACAAAGTAGAGCTGGGTGACACCAACAAAATATTTTACAAACCGTTGGGATCAAACCAGAACAAGAAAGTGGGATCAAATGCAATCTGTGAGCATTGCAAGAAAGAGGGGCACACAAAGGATAAATGCTGGAAGCTCCATCCTCATCTAAAACCAAGCTGGTGGAAGGAACCAAGATCTAATGTCTCCCAAGAAGTGGCTGGGAATCAGGCTGGGACATCCGAGAGGGATGAAGAAGGAGAAATGAGAGCTTTGGTGCCATATCAACAAGAATCTGAATTTGTGAGGAAATCAGATTTGGAAGCTCTCATCAAAGCCTTGAAAGAGGCTGGTAGGTCTAGTATGGTTTCTAGAAACTCTCTTCATGCTCAAAACATTTCAAAGCCTTTGATTGTAGATTCTGGTGCATCACATCATATGATAAGTGATGCACATCTAATGAATAACATAAAACCGGCTGTAGGTAATGTCATTATAGCAAATGGAGATAGTATTCCAATTGATGGAGTAGGTGTTGAATAATGAGAGAATACATTAGGTTAAGACCAAAAGAAGAGAAGAGGCCTTATTCAACATATGCAAGCCCATTAAGAAGTCTTCTAGAAGGTGAAGACTTTGGGTGCACAAGTGGGTGTCTCGGGAAGTGTGAAAAGGAAGGAGATGTGTTTAAATTTCAAATAAGAGATTGGAGGGAAATTTTAATGTTGTGAAACCCTTCCTCATCTCCTAATTTCGTGGCTTTCCTCTATATATACATGTTGTACACCCTTTGTAACACTTAATCAATTCTAATGGAAACTTCTCTTTATCTCTCATTCTATTGTTTCTCTTTCAAGCACTCTCAAACTCTCTAATCTTCTATTCCGCAAATTCAACATGGTATCAGAGCAAGGTTCTTAACTAAATCAAGCTTTTGTTATCCCATTTTCAAATCTCTTCCTTTAAAATTCTGGGAATACTCTTTGTCAATCTTTTTTCACTCTGAGACTTAGTCCTCAAAGTCATTGACTCTTGAGTTGTGAAAAGGCTGAAAAAGTGTATTTCTTGAAGCTTTTCTAAAATTTTCTTTTTTCACTCTAAAATTCCGGGAATACTCTTTGTCAATCCTTTTTTACTCTGAGACTTACTCCTCAAAGTCATTGACTCTTGAGTTGTGAAAAGGCTGAAAAAGTGTATTTCTTGAAGCTTCTCTAATATTTTCTCGAGAAAATCTCTTAATTCTCTGGTTAATAGAATTATCCGGTGAATAAATCTTGAAACACCATGGAAAATTCTAAACCAATTGTTATTCCAGTCATCTCGAAGGGTGTCAACTATTTGCTGTGGTCAAGAATGATAAGAACATCTCTATGTGGTCGTGGGCTTTGGAGCCATGTCTTGAAAGGACAAGATCCAAAAGATGGAGAAGAAGCCATCGGTAATTATGAAGATAAGTGGTTCCAAGAGGACCAAATGGTGCTCGGAATCATCCAGAACTCTCTTGAAGCATCCATCCTTGAAGCCTACTCCTAATGTGAAAATGCAAAGGAATTGTGGGATACTCTTCAAACCGTGTATTGGAATACTTCAAACTTGAGCATAATCTATGAAGTCAAGAAGGCTATCAATCATCTAAGCCAAGAAGATTTGGAGTTTACAAAGCACTTTGGCAAATTCATATCATTGTGGGCTGAACTAGAAATGTTAAGGCCAAGCACGATTGATCCTTTGGTGTTAAATGAGAGGCACGAACAAGACAAGGTCTTTGGTCTGCTATTGACCTTAAATCCAACTTACAAGGATCTCATTAAGCACCTCCTTAGGGCAGACGATCTCCCCAGCCTAGATGAAGTATGCTCCAAGATACAAAAGGAGCAAGGATCTCATGGTCTATTTGGGGGAAAGGGCGAGTTGGTTATGGCTAACAAAGTAGAGCTGGGTGACACCAACAAAATATTTTACAAACCGTTGGGATCAAACCAGAACAAGAAAGTGGGATCAAATGCAATCTGTGAGCATTGCAAGAAAGAGGGGCACACAAAGGATAAATGCTGGAAGCTCCATCCTCATCTAAAACCAAGCTGGTGGAAGGAACCAAGATCTAATGTCTCCCAAGAAGTGGCTGGGAATCAGGCTGGGACATCCGAGAGGGATGAAGAAGGAGAAATGAGAGCTTTGGTGCCATATCAACAAGAATCTGAATTTGTGAGGAAATCAGATTTGGAAGCTCTCATCAAAGCCTTGAAAGAGGCTGGTAGGTCTAGTATGGTTTATAGAAACTCTCTTCATGCTCAAAACATTTCAAAGCCTTTGATTGTAGATTCTGGTGCATCACATCATATGATAAGTGATGCACATCTAATGAATAACATAAAACCGGCTGTAGGTAATGTCATTATAGCAAATGGAGATAGTATTCCAATTGATGGAGTAGGTGTTGAATAATGAGAGAATACATTAGGTTAAGACCAAAAGAAGAGAAGAGGCCTTATTCAACATATGCAAGCCCATTAAGAAGTCTTCTAGAAGGTGAAGACTTTGGGTGCACAAGTGGGTGTCTCGGGAAGTGTGAAAAGGAAGGAGATGTGTTTAAATTTCAAATAAGAGATTGGAGGGAAATTTTAATGTTGTGAAACCCTTCCTCATCTCCTAATTTCGTGGCTTTCCTCTATATATACATGTTGTACACCCTTTGTAACACTTAATCAATTCTAATGGAAACTTCTCTTTATCTCTCATTCTATTGTTTCTCTTTCAAGCACTCTCAAACTCTCTAATCTTCTATTCCGCAAATTCAACATGGTATCAGAGCAAGGTTCTTAACTAAATCAAGCTTTTGTTATCCCATTTTCAAATCTCTTCCTTTAAAATTCTGGGAATACTCTTTGTCAATCTTTTTTCACTCTGAGACTTAGTCCTCAAAGTCATTGACTCTTGAGTTGTGAAAAGGCTGAAAAAGTGTATTTCTTGAAGCTTCTCTAAAATTTTCTTTTTTCACTCTAAAATTCCGGGAATACTCTTTGTCAATCCTTTTTTACTCTGAGACTTACTCCTCAAAGTCATTGACTCTTGAGTTGTGAAAAGGCTGAAAAAGTGTATTTCTTGAAGCTTCTCTAATATTTTCTCGAGAAAATCTCTTAATTCTCTGGTTAATAGAATTATCCGGTGAATAAATCTTGAAACACCATGGAAAATTCTAAACCAATTGTTATTCCAGTCATCTCGAAGGGTGTCAACTATTTGCTGTGGTCAAGAATGATAAGAACATCTCTATGTGGTCGTGGGCTTTGGAGCCATGTCTTGAAAGGACAAGATCCAAAAGATGGAGAAGAAGCCATCGGTAATTATGAAGATAAGTGGTTCCAAGAGGACCAAATGGTGCTCGGAATCATCCAGAACTCTCTTGAAGCATCCATCCTTGAAGCCTACTCCTAATGTGAAAATGCAAAGGAATTGTGGGATACTCTTCAAACCGTGTATTGGAATACTTCAAACTTGAGCATAATCTATGAAGTCAAGAAGGCTATCAATCATCTAAGCCAAGAAGATTTGGAGTTTACAAAGCACTTTGGCAAATTCATATCATTGTGGGCTGAACTAGAAATGTTAAGGCCAAGCACGATTGATCCTTTGGTGTTAAATGAGAGGCACGAACAAGACAAGGTCTTTGGTCTGCTATTGACCTTAAATCCAACTTACAAGGATCTCATTAAGCACCTCCTTAGGGCAGACGATCTCCCCAGCCTAGATGAAGTATGCTCCAAGATACAAAAGGAGCAAGGATCTCATGGTCTATTTGGGGGAAAGGGCGAGTTGGTTATGGCTAACAAAGTAGAGCTGGGTGACACCAACAAAATATTTTACAAACCGTTGGGATCAAACCAGAACAAGAAAGTGGGATCAAATGCAATCTGTGAGCATTGCAAGAAAGAGGGGCACACAAAGGATAAATGCTGGAAGCTCCATCCTCATCTAAAACCAAGCTGGTGGAAGGAACCAAGATCTAATGTCTCCCAAGAAGTGGCTGGGAATCAGGCTGGGACATCCGAGAGGGATGAAGAAGGAGAAATGAGAGCTTTGGTGCCATATCAACAAGAATCTGAATTTGTGAGGAAATCAGATTTGGAAGCTCTCATCAAAGCCTTGAAAGAGGCTGGTAGGTCTAGTATGGTTTCTAGAAACTCTCTTCATGCTCAAAACATTTCAAAGCCTTTGATTGTAGATTCTGGTGCATCACATCATATGATAAGTGATGCACATCTAATGAATAACATAAAACCGGCTGTAGGTAATGTCATTATAGCAAATGGAGATAGTATTCCAATTGATGGAGTAGGTGTTGAATAATGAGAGAATACATTAGGTTAAGACCAAAAGAAGAGAAGAGGCCTTATTCAACATATGCAAGCCCATTAAGAAGTCTTCTAGAAGGTGAAGACTTTGGGTGCACAAGTGGGTGTCTCGGGAAGTGTGAAAAGGAAGGAGATGTGTTTAAATTTCAAATAAGAGATTGGAGGGAAATTTTAATGTTGTGAAACCCTTCCTCATCTCCTAATTTCGTGGCTTTCCTCTATATATACATGTTGTACACCCTTTGTAACACTTAATCAATTCTAATGGAAACTTCTCTTTATCTCTCATTCTATTGTTTCTCTTTCAAGCACTCTCAAACTCTCTAATCTTCTATTCCGCAAATTCAACATGGTATCAGAGCAAGGTTCTTAACTAAATCAAGCTTTTGTTATCCCATTTTCAAATCTCTTCCTTTAAAATTCTGGGAATACTCTTTGTCAATCTTTTTTCACTCTGAGACTTAGTCCTCAAAGTCATTGACTCTTGAGTTGTGAAAAGGCTGAAAAAGTGTATTTCTTGAAGCTTTTCTAAAATTTTCTTTTTTCACTCTAAAATTCCGGGAATACTCTTTGTCAATCCTTTTTTACTCTGAGACTTACTCCTCAAAGTCATTGACTCTTGAGTTGTGAAAAGGCTGAAAAAGTGTATTTCTTGAAGCTTCTCTAATATTTTCTCGAGAAAATCTCTTAATTCTCTGGTTAATAGAATTATCCGGTGAATAAATCTTGAAACACCATGGAAAATTCTAAACCAATTGTTATTCCAGTCATCTCGAAGGGTGTCAACTATTTGCTGTGGTCAAGAATGATAAGAACATCTCTATGTGGTCGTGGGCTTTGGAGCCATGTCTTGAAAGGACAAGATCCAAAAGATGGAGAAGAAGCCATCGGTAATTATGAAGATAAGTGGTTCCAAGAGGACCAAATGGTGCTCGGAATCATCCAGAACTCTCTTGAAGCATCCATCCTTGAAGCCTACTCCTAATGTGAAAATGCAAAGGAATTGTGGGATACTCTTCAAACCGTGTATTGGAATACTTCAAACTTGAGCATAATCTATGAAGTCAAGAAGGCTATCAATCATCTAAGCCAAGAAGATTTGGAGTTTACAAAGCACTTTGGCAAATTCATATCATTGTGGGCTGAACTAGAAATGTTAAGGCCAAGCACGATTGATCCTTTGGTGTTAAATGAGAGGCACGAACAAGACAAGGTCTTTGGTCTGCTATTGACCTTAAATCCAACTTACAAGGATCTCATTAAGCACCTCCTTAGGGCAGACGATCTCCCCAGCCTAGATGAAGTATGCTCCAAGATACAAAAGGAGCAAGGATCTCATGGTCTATTTGGGGGAAAGGGCGAGTTGGTTATGGCTAACAAAGTAGAGCTGGGTGACACCAACAAAAGATTTTACAAACCGTTGGGATCAAACCAGAACAAGAAAGTGGGATCAAATGCAATCTGTGAGCATTGCAAGAAAGAGGGGCACACAAAGGATAAATGCTGGAAGCTCCATCCTCATCTAAAACCAAGCTGGTGGAAGGAACCAAGATCTAATGTCTCCCAAGAAGTGGCTGGGAATCAGGCTGGGACATCCGAGAGGGATGAAGAAGGAGAAATGAGAGCTTTGGTGCCATATCAACAAGAATCTGAATTTGTGAGGAAATCAGATTTGGAAGCTCTCATCAAAGCCTTGAAAGAGGCTGGTAGGTCTAGTATGGTTTCTAGAAACTCTCTTCATGCTCAAAACATTTCAAAGCCTTTGATTGTAGATTCTGGTGCATCACATCATATGATAAGTGATGCACATCTAATGAATAACATAAAACCGGCTGTAGGTAATGTCATTATAGCAAATGGAGATAGTATTCCAATTGATGGAGTAGGTGTTGAATAATGAGAGAATACATTAGGTTAAGACCAAAAGAAGAGAAGAGGCCTTATTCAACATATGCAAGCCCATTAAGAAGTCTTCTAGAAGGTGAAGACTTTGGGTGCACAAGTGGGTGTCTCGGGAAGTGTGAAAAGGAAGGAGATGTGTTTAAATTTCAAATAAGAGATTGGAGGGAAATTTTAATGTTGTGAAACCCTTCCTCATCTCCTAATTTCGTGGCTTTCCTCTATATATACATGTTGTACACCCTTTGTAACACTTAATCAATTCTAATGGAAACTTCTCTTTATCTCTCATTCTATTGTTTCTCTTTCAAGCACTCTCAAACTCTCTAATCTTCTATTCCGCAAATTCAACATGGTATCAGAGCAAGGTTCTTAACTAAATCAAGCTTTTGTTATCCCATTTTCAAATCTCTTCCTTTAAAATTCTGGGAATACTCTTTGTCAATCTTTTTTCACTCTGAGACTTAGTCCTCAAAGTCATTGACTCTTGAGTTGTGAAAAGGCTGAAAAAGTGTATTTCTTGAAGCTTTTCTAAAATTTTCTTTTTTCACTCTAAAATTCCGGGAATACTCTTTGTCAATCCTTTTTTACTCTGAGACTTACTCCTCAAAGTCATTGACTCTTGAGTTGTGAAAAGGCTGAAAAAGTGTATTTCTTGAAGCTTCTCTAATATTTTCTCGAGAAAATCTCTTAATTCTCTGGTTAATAGAATTATCCGGTGAATAAATCTTGAAACACCATGGAAAATTCTAAACCAATTGTTATTCCAGTCATCTCGAAGGGTGTCAACTATTTGCTGTGGTCAAGAATGATAAGAACATCTCTATGTGGTCGTGGGCTTTGGAGCCATGTCTTGAAAGGACAAGATCCAAAAGATGGAGAAGAAGCCATCGGTAATTATGAAGATAAGTGGTTCCAAGAGGACCAAATGGTGCTCGGAATCATCCAGAACTCTCTTGAAGCATCCATCCTTGAAGCCTACTCCTAATGTGAAAATGCAAAGGAATTGTGGGATACTCTTCAAACCGTGTATTGGAATACTTCAAACTTGAGCATAATCTATGAAGTCAAGAAGGCTATCAATCATCTAAGCCAAGAAGATTTGGAGTTTACAAAGCACTTTGGCAAATTCATATCATTGTGGGCTGAACTAGAAATGTTAAGGCCAAGCACGATTGATCCTTTGGTGTTAAATGAGAGGCACGAACAAGACAAGGTCTTTGGTCTGCTATTGACCTTAAATCCAACTTACAAGGATCTCATTAAGCACCTCCTTAGGGCAGACGATCTCCCCAGCCTAGATGAAGTATGCTCCAAGATACAAAAGGAGCAAGGATCTCATGGTCTATTTGGGGGAAAGGGCGAGTTGGTTATGGCTAACAAAGTAGAGCTGGGTGACACCAACAAAATATTTTACAAACCGTTGGGATCAAACCAGAACAAGAAAGTGGGATCAAATGCAATCTGTGAGCATTGCAAGAAAGAGGGGCACACAAAGGATAAATGCTGGAAGCTCCATCCTCATCTAAAACCAAGCTGGTGGAAGGAACCAAGATCTAATGTCTCCCAAGAAGTGGCTGGGAATCAGGCTGGGACATCCGAGAGGGATGAAGAAGGAGAAATGAGAGCTTTGGTGCCATATCAACAAGAATCTGAATTTGTGAGGAAATCAGATTTGGAAGCTCTCATCAAAGCCTTGAAAGAGGCTGGTAGGTCTAGTATGGTTTCTAGAAACTCTCTTCATGCTCAAAACATTTCAAAGCCTTTGATTGTAGATTCTGGTGCATCACATCATATGATAAGTGATGCACATCTAATGAATAACATAAAACCGGCTGTAGGTAATGTCATTATAGCAAATGGAGATAGTATTCCAATTGATGGAGTAGGTGTTGAATAATGAGAGAATACATTAGGTTAAGACCAAAAGAAGAGAAGAGGCCTTATTCAACATATGCAAGCCCATTAAGAAGTCTTCTAGAAGGTGAAGACTTTGGGTGCACAAGTGGGTGTCTCGGGAAGTGTGAAAAGGAAGGAGATGTGTTTAAATTTCAAATAAGAGATTGGAGGGAAATTTTAATGTTGTGAAACCCTTCCTCATCTCCTAATTTCGTGGCTTTCCTCTATATATACATGTTGTACACCCTTTGTAACACTTAATCAATTCTAATGGAAACTTCTCTTTATCTCTCATTCTATTGTTTCTCTTTCAAGCACTCTCAAACTCTCTAATCTTCTATTCCGCAAATTCAACATGGTATCAGAGCAAGGTTCTTAACTAAATCAAGCTTTTGTTATCCCATTTTCAAATCTCTTCCTTTAAAATTCTGGGAATACTCTTTGTCAATCTTTTTTCACTCTGAGACTTAGTCCTCAAAGTCATTGACTCTTGAGTTGTGAAAAGGCTGAAAAAGTGTATTTCTTGAAGCTTTTCTAAAATTTTCTTTTTTCACTCTAAAATTCCGGGAATACTCTTTGTCAATCCTTTTTTACTCTGAGACTTACTCCTCAAAGTCATTGACTCTTGAGTTGTGAAAAGGCTGAAAAAGTGTATTTCTTGAAGCTTCTCTAATATTTTCTCGAGAAAATCTCTTAATTCTCTGGTTAATAGAATTATCCGGTGAATAAATCTTGAAACACCATGGAAAATTCTAAACCAATTGTTATTCCAGTCATCTCGAAGGGTGTCAACTATTTGCTGTGGTCAAGAATGATAAGAACATCTCTATGTGGTCGTGGGCTTTGGAGCCATGTCTTGAAAGGACAAGATCCAAAAGATGGAGAAGAAGCCATCGGTAATTATGAAGATAAGTGGTTCCAAGAGGACCAAATGGTGCTCGGAATCATCCAGAACTCTCTTGAAGCATCCATCCTTGAAGCCTACTCCTAATGTGAAAATGCAAAGGAATTGTGGGATACTCTTCAAACCGTGTATTGGAATACTTCAAACTTGAGCATAATCTATGAAGTCAAGAAGGCTATCAATCATCTAAGCCAAGAAGATTTGGAGTTTACAAAGCACTTTGGCAAATTCATATCATTGTGGGCTGAACTAGAAATGTTAAGGCCAAGCACGATTGATCCTTTGGTGTTAAATGAGAGGCACGAACAAGACAAGGTCTTTGGTCTGCTATTGACCTTAAATCCAACTTACAAGGATCTCATTAAGCACCTCCTTAGGGCAGACGATCTCCCCAGCCTAGATGAAGTATGCTCCAAGATACAAAAGGAGCAAGGATCTCATGGTCTATTTGGGGGAAAGGGCGAGTTGGTTATGGCTAACAAAGTAGAGCTGGGTGACACCAACAAAAGATTTTACAAACCGTTGGGATCAAACCAGAACAAGAAAGTGGGATCAAATGCAATCTGTGAGCATTGCAAGAAAGAGGGGCACACAAAGGATAAATGCTGGAAGCTCCATCCTCATCTAAAACCAAGCTGGTGGGAGGAACCAAGATCTAATGTCTCCCAAGAAGTGGCTGGGAATCAGGCTGGGACATCCGAGAGGGATGAAGAAGGAGAAATGAGAGCTTTGGTGCCATATCAACAAGAATCTGAATTTGTGAGGAAATCAGATTTGGAAGCTCTCATCAAAGCCTTGAAAGAGGCTGGTAGGTCTAGTATGGTTTCTAGAAACTCTCTTCATGCTCAAAACATTTCAAAGCCTTTGATTGTAGATTCTGGTGCATCACATCATATGATAAGTGATGCACATCTAATGAATAACATAAAACCGGCTGTAGGTAATGTCATTATAGCAAATGGAGATAGTATTCCAATTGATGGAGTAGGTGTTGAATAATGAGAGAATACATTAGGTTAAGACCAAATGAAGAGAAGAGGCCTTATTCAACATATGCAAGCCCATTAAGAAGTCTTCTAGAAGGTGAAGACTTTGGGTGCACAAGTGGGTGTCTCGGGAAGTGTGAAAAGGAAGGAGATGTGTTTAAATTTCAAATAAGAGATTGGAGGGAAATTTTAATGTTGTGAAACCCTTCCTCATCTCCTAATTTCGTGGCTTTCCTCTATATATACATGTTGTAGACCCTTTGTAACACTTAATCAATTCTAATGGAAACTTCTCTTTATCTCTCATTCTATTGTTTCTCTTTCAAGCACTCTCAAACTCTCTAATCTTCTATTCCGCAAATTCAACATGGTATCAGAGCAAGGCTCTTAACTAAATCAAGCTTTTGTTATCCCATTTTCAAATCTCTTCCTTTAAAATTCTAGGAATACTCTTTGTCAATCTTTTTTCACTCTGAGACTTAGTCCTCAAAGTCATTGACTCTTGAGTTGTGAAAAGGCTGAAAAAGTGTATTTCTTGAAGCTTTTCTAAAATTTTCTTTTTTCACTCTAAAATTCCGGGAATACTCTTTGTCAATCCTTTTTTACTCTGAGACTTACTCCTCAAAGTCATTGACTCTTGAGTTGTGAAAAGGCTGAAAAAGTGTATTTCTTGAAGCTTCTCTAATATTTTCTCGAGAAAATCTCTTAATTCTCTGGTTAATAGAATTATCCGGTGAATAAATCTTGAAACACCATGGAAAATTCTAAACCAATTGTTATTCCAGTCATCTCGAAGGGTGTCAACTATTTGCTGTGGTCAAGAATGATAAGAACATCTCTATGTGGTCGTGGGCTTTGGAGCCATGTCTTGAAAGGACAAGATCCAAAAGATGGAGAAGAAGCCATCGGTAATTATGAAGATAAGTGGTTCCAAGAGGACCAAATGGTGCTCGGAATCATCCAGAACTCTCTTGAAGCATCCATCCTTGAAGCCTACTCCTAATGTGAAAATGCAAAGGAATTGTGGGATACTCTTCAAACCGTGTATTGGAATACTTCAAACTTGAGCATAATCTATGAAGTCAAGAAGGCTATCAATCATCTAAGCCAAGAAGATTTGGAGTTTACAAAGCACTTTGGCAAATTCATATCATTGTGGGCTGAACTAGAAATGTTAAGGCCAAGCACGATTGATCCTTTGGTGTTAAATGAGAGGCACGAACAAGACAAGGTCTTTGGTCTGCTATTGACCTTAAATCCAACTTACAAGGATCTCATTAAGCACCTCCTTAGGGCAGACGATCTCCCCAGCCTAGATGAAGTATGCTCCAAGATACAAAAGGAGCAAGGATCTCATGGTCTATTTGGGGGAAAGGGCGAGTTGGTTATGGCTAACAAAGTAGAGCTGGGTGACACCAACAAAAGATTTTACAAACCGTTGGGATCAAACCAGAACAAGAAAGTGGGATCAAATGCAATCTGTGAGCATTGCAAGAAAGAGGGGCACACAAAGGATAAATGCTGGAAGCTCCATCCTCATCTAAAACCAAGCTGGTGGAAGGAACCAAGATCTAATGTCTCCCAAGAAGTGGCTGGGAATCAGGCTGGGACATCCGAGAGGGATGAAGAAGGAGAAATGAGAGCTTTGGTGCCATATCAACAAGAATCTGAATTTGTGAGGAAATCAGATTTGGAAGCTCTCATCAAAGCCTTGAAAGAGGCTGGTAGGTCTAGTATGGTTTCTAGAAACTCTCTTCATGCTCAAAACATTTCAAAGCCTTTGATTGTAGATTCTGGTGCATCACATCATATGATAAGTGATGCACATCTAATGAATAACATAAAACCGGCTGTAGGTAATGTCATTATAGCAAATGGAGATAGTATTCCAATTGATGGAGTAGGTGTTGAATAATGAGAGAATACATTAGGTTAAGACCAAAAGAAGAGAAGAGGCCTTATTCAACATATGCAAGCCCATTAAGAAGTCTTCTAGAAGGTGAAGACTTTGGGTGCACAAGTGGGTGTCTCGGGAAGTGTGAAAAGGAAGGAGATGTGTTTAAATTTCAAATAAGAGATTGGAGGGAAATTTTAATGTTGTGAAACCCTTCCTCATCTCCTAATTTCGTGGCTTTCCTCTATATATACATGTTGTAGACCCTTTGTAACACTTAATCAATTCTAATGGAAACTTCTCTTTATCTCTCATTCTATTGTTTCTCTTTCAAGCACTCTCAAACTCTCTAATCTTCTATTCCGCAAATTCAACATGGTATCAGAGCAAGGTTCTTAACTAAATCAAGCTTTTGTTATCCCATTTTCAAATCTCTTCCTTTAAAATTCTGGGAATACTCTTTGTCAATCTTTTTTCACTCTGAGACTTAGTCCTCAAAGTCATTGACTCTTGAGTTGTGAAAAGGCTGAAAAAGTGTATTTCTTGAAGCTTTTCTAAAATTTTCTTTTTTCACTCTAAAATTCCGGGAATACTCTTTGTCAATCCTTTTTTACTCTGAGACTTACTCCTCAAAGTCATTGACTCTTGAGTTGTGAAAAGGCTGAAAAAGTGTATTTCTTGAAGCTTCTCTAATATTTTCTCGAGAAAATCTCTTAATTCTCTGGTTAATAGAATTATCCGGTGAATAAATCTTGAAACACCATGGAAAATTCTAAACCAATTGTTATTCCAGTCATCTCGAAGGGTGTCAACTATTTGCTGTGGTCAAGAATGATAAGAACATCTCTATGTGGTCGTGGGCTTTGGAGCCATGTCTTGAAAGGACAAGATCCAAAAGATGGAGAAGAAGCCATCGGTAATTATGAAGATAAGTGGTTCCAAGAGGACCAAATGGTGCTCGGAATCATCCAGAACTCTCTTGAAGCATCCATCCTTGAAGCCTACTCCTAATGTGAAAATGCAAAGGAATTGTGGGATACTCTTCAAACCGTGTATTGGAATACTTCAAACTTGAGCATAATCTATGAAGTCAAGAAGGCTATCAATCATCTAAGCCAAGAAGATTTGGAGTTTACAAAGCACTTTGGCAAATTCATATCATTGTGGGCTGAACTAGAAATGTTAAGGCCAAGCACGATTGATCCTTTGGTGTTAAATGAGAGGCACGAACAAGACAAGGTCTTTGGTCTGCTATTGACCTTAAATCCAACTTACAAGGATCTCATTAAGCACCTCCTTAGGGCAGACGATCTCCCCAGCCTAGATGAAGTATGCTCCAAGATACAAAAGGAGCAAGGATCTCATGGTCTATTTGGGGGAAAGGGCGAGTTGGTTATGGCTAACAAAGTAGAGCTGGGTGACACCAACAAAAGATTTTACAAACCGTTGGGATCAAACCAGAACAAGAAAGTGGGATCAAATGCAATCTGTGAGCATTGCAAGAAAGAGGGGCACACAAAGGATAAATGCTGGAAGCTCCATCCTCATCTAAAACCAAGCTGGTGGAAGGAACCAAGATCTAATGTCTCCCAAGAAGTGGCTGGGAATCAGGCTGGGACATCCGAGAGGGATGAAGAAGGAGAAATGAGAGCTTTGGTGCCATATCAACAAGAATCTGAATTTGTGAGGAAATCAGATTTGGAAGCTCTCATCAAAGCCTTGAAAGAGGCTGGTAGGTCTAGTATGGTTTCTAGAAACTCTCTTCATGCTCAAAACATTTCAAAGCCTTTGATTGTAGATTCTGGTGCATCACATCATATGATAAGTGATGCACATCTAATGAATAACATAAAACCGGCTGTAGGTAATGTCATTATAGCAAATGGAGATAGTATTCCAATTGATGGAGTAGGTGTTGAATAATGAGAGAATACATTAGGTTAAGACCAAAAGAAGAGAAGAGGCCTTATTCAACATATGCAAGCCCATTAAGAAGTCTTCTAGAAGGTGAAGACTTTGGGTGCACAAGTGGGTGTCTCGGGAAGTGTGAAAAGGAAGGAGATGTGTTTAAATTTCAAATAAGAGATTGGAGGGAAATTTTAATGTTGTGAAACCCTTCCTCATCTCCTAATTTCGTGGCTTTCCTCTATATATACATGTTGTACACCCTTTGTAACACTTAATCAATTCTAATGGAAACTTCTCTTTATCTCTCATTCTATTGTTTCTCTTTCAAGCACTCTCAAACTCTCTAATCTTCTATTCCGCAAATTCAACATGGTATCAGAGCAAGGTTCTTAACTAAATCAAGCTTTTGTTATCCCATTTTCAAATCTCTTCCTTTAAAATTCTGGGAATACTCTTTGTCAATCTTTTTTCACTCTGAGACTTAGTCCTCAAAGTCATTGACTCTTGAGTTGTGAAAAGGCTGAAAAAGTGTATTTCTTGAAGCTTTTCTAAAATTTTCTTTTTTCACTCTAAAATTCCGGGAATACTCTTTGTCAATCCTTTTTTACTCTGAGACTTACTCCTCAAAGTCATTGACTCTTGAGTTGTGAAAAGGCTGAAAAAGTGTATTTCTTGAAGCTTCTCTAATATTTTCTCGAGAAAATCTCTTAATTCTCTGGTTAATAGAATTATCCGGTGAATAAATCTTGAAACACCATGGAAAATTCTAAACCAATTGTTATTCCAGTCATCTCGAAGGGTGTCAACTATTTGCTGTGGTCAAGAATGATAAGAACATCTCTATGTGGTCGTGGGCTTTGGAGCCATGTCTTGAAAGGACAAGATCCAAAAGATGGAGAAGAAGCCATCGGTAATTATGAAGATAAGTGGTTCCAAGAGGACCAAATGGTGCTCGGAATCATCCAGAACTCTCTTGAAGCATCCATCCTTGAAGCCTACTCCTAATGTGAAAATGCAAAGGAATTGTGGGATACTCTTCAAACCGTGTATTGGAATACTTCAAACTTGAGCATAATCTATGAAGTCAAGAAGGCTATCAATCATCTAAGCCAAGAAGATTTGGAGTTTACAAAGCACTTTGGCAAATTCATATCATTGTGGGCTGAACTAGAAATGTTAAGGCCAAGCACGATTGATCCTTTGGTGTTAAATGAGAGGCACGAACAAGACAAGGTCTTTGGTCTGCTATTGACCTTAAATCCAACTTACAAGGATCTCATTAAGCACCTCCTTAGGGCAGACGATCTCCCCAGCCTAGATGAAGTATGCTCCAAGATACAAAAGGAGCAAGGATCTCATGGTCTATTTGGGGGAAAGGGCGAGTTGGTTATGGCTAACAAAGTAGAGCTGGGTGACACCAACAAAAGATTTTACAAACCGTTGGGATCAAACCAGAACAAGAAAGTGGGATCAAATGCAATCTGTGAGCATTGCAAGAAAGAGGGGCACACAAAGGATAAATGCTGGAAGCTCCATCCTCATCTAAAACCAAGCTGGTGGAAGGAACCAAGATCTAATGTCTCCCAAGAAGTGGCTGGGAATCAGGCTGGGACATCCGAGAGGGATGAAGAAGGAGAAATGAGAGCTTTGGTGCCATATCAACAAGAATCTGAATTTGTGAGGAAATCAGATTTGGAAGCTCTCATCAAAGCCTTGAAAGAGGCTGGTAGGTCTAGTATGGTTTCTAGAAACTCTCTTCATGCTCAAAACATTTCAAAGCCTTTGATTGTAGATTCTGGTGCATCACATCATATGATAAGTGATGCACATCTAATGAATAACATAAAACCGGCTGTAGGTAATGTCATTATAGCAAATGGAGATAGTATTCCAATTGATGGAGTAGGTGTTGAATAATGAGAGAATACATTAGGTTAAGACCAAAAGAAGAGAAGAGGCCTTATTCAACATATGCAAGCCCATTAAGAAGTCTTCTAGAAGGTGAAGACTTTGGGTGCACAAGTGGGTGTCTCGGGAAGTGTGAAAAGGAAGGAGATGTGTTTAAATTTCAAATAAGAGATTGGAGGGAAATTTTAATGTTGTGAAACCCTTCCTCATCTCCTAATTTCGTGGCTTTCCTCTATATATACATGTTGTAGACCCTTTGTAACACTTAATCAATTCTAATGGAAACTTCTCTTTATCTCTCATTCTATTGTTTCTCTTTCAAGCACTCTCAAACTCTCTAATCTTCTATTCCGCAAATTCAACATGGTATCAGAGCAAGGTTCTTAACTAAATCAAGCTTTTGTTATCCCATTTTCAAATCTCTTCCTTTAAAATTCTGGGAATACTCTTTGTCAATCTTTTTTCACTCTGAGACTTAGTCCTCAAAGTCATTGACTCTTGAGTTGTGAAAAGGCTGAAAAAGTGTATTTCTTGAAGCTTTTCTAAAATTTTCTTTTTTCACTCTAAAATTCCGGGAATACTCTTTGTCAATCCTTTTTTACTCTGAGACTTACTCCTCAAAGTCATTGACTCTTGAGTTGTGAAAAGGCTGAAAAAGTGTATTTCTTGAAGCTTCTCTAATATTTTCTCGAGAAAATCTCTTAATTCTCTGGTTAATAGAATTATCCGGTGAATAAATCTTGAAACACCATGGAAAATTCTAAACCAATTGTTATTCCAGTCATCTCGAAGGGTGTCAACTATTTGCTGTGGTCAAGAATGATAAGAACATCTCTATGTGGTCGTGGGCTTTGGAGCCATGTCTTGAAAGGACAAGATCCAAAAGATGGAGAAGAAGCCATCGGTAATTATGAAGATAAGTGGTTCCAAGAGGACCAAATGGTGCTCGGAATCATCCAGAACTCTCTTGAAGCATCCATCCTTGAAGCCTACTCCTAATGTGAAAATGCAAAGGAATTGTGGGATACTCTTCAAACCGTGTATTGGAATACTTCAAACTTGAGCATAATCTATGAAGTCAAGAAGGCTATCAATCATCTAAGCCAAGAAGATTTGGAGTTTACAAAGCACTTTGGCAAATTCATATCATTGTGGGCTGAACTAGAAATGTTAAGGCCAAGCACGATTGATCCTTTGGTGTTAAATGAGAGGCACGAACAAGACAAGGTCTTTGGTCTGCTATTGACCTTAAATCCAACTTACAAGGATCTCATTAAGCACCTCCTTAGGGCAGACGATCTCCCCAGCCTAGATGAAGTATGCTCCAAGATACAAAAGGAGCAAGGATCTCATGGTCTATTTGGGCGAAAGGGCGAGTTGGTTATGGCTAACAAAGTAGAGCTGGGTGACACCAACAAAATATTTTACAAACCGTTGGGATCAAACCAGAACAAGAAAGTGGGATCAAATGCAATCTGTGAGCATTGCAAGAAAGAGGGGCACACAAAGGATAAATGCTGGAAGCTCCATCCTCATCTAAAACCAAGCTGGTGGAAGGAACCAAGATCTAATGTCTCCCAAGAAGTGGCTGGGAATCAGGCTGGGACATCCGAGAGGGATGAAGAAGGAGAAATGAGAGCTTTGGTGCCATATCAACAAGAATCTGAATTTGTGAGGAAATCAGATTTGGAAGCTCTCATCAAAGCCTTGAAAGAGGCTGGTAGGTCTAGTATGGTTTCTAGAAACTCTCTTCATGCTCAAAACATTTCAAAGCCTTTGATTGTAGATTCTGGTGCATCACATCATATGATAAGTGATGCACATCTAATGAATAACATAAAACCGGCTGTAGGTAATGTCATTATAGCAAATGGAGATAGTATTCCAATTGATGGAGTAGGTGTTGAATAATGAGAGAATACATTAGGTTAAGACCAAAAGAAGAGAAGAGGCCTTATTCAACATATGCAAGCCCATTAAGAAGTCTTCTAGAAGGTGAAGACTTTGGGTGCACAAGTGGGTGTCTCGGGAAGTGTGAAAAGGAAGGAGATGTGTTTAAATTTCAAATAAGAGATTGGAGGGAAATTTTAATGTTGTGAAACCCTTCCTCATCTCCTAATTTCGTGGCTTTCCTCTATATATACATGTTGTACACCCTTTGTAACACTTAATCAATTCTAATGGAAACTTCTCTTTATCTCTCATTCTATTGTTTCTCTTTCAAGCACTCTCAAACTCTCTAATCTTCTATTCCGCAAATTCAACATGGTATCAGAGCAAGGTTCTTAACTAAATCAAGCTTTTGTTATCCCATTTTCAAATCTCTTCCTTTAAAATTCTGGGAATACTCTTTGTCAATCTTTTTTCACTCTGAGACTTAGTCCTCAAAGTCATTGACTCTTGAGTTGTGAAAAGGCTGAAAAAGTGTATTTCTTGAAGCTTCTCTAAAATTTTCTTTTTTCACTCTAAAATTCCGGGAATACTCTTTGTCAATCCTTTTTTACTCTGAGACTTACTCCTCAAAGTCATTGACTCTTGAGTTGTGAAAAGGCTGAAAAAGTGTATTTCTTGAAGCTTCTCTAATATTTTCTCGAGAAAATCTCTTAATTCTCTGGTTAATAGAATTATCCGGTGAATAAATCTTGAAACACCATGGAAAATTCTAAACCAATTGTTATTCCAGTCATCTCGAAGGGTGTCAACTATTTGCTGTGGTCAAGAATGATAAGAACATCTCTATGTGGTCGTGGGCTTTGGAGCCATGTCTTGAAAGGACAAGATCCAAAAGATGGAGAAGAAGCCATCGGTAATTATGAAGATAAGTGGTTCCAAGAGGACCAAATGGTGCTCGGAATCATCCAGAACTCTCTTGAAGCATCCATCCTTGAAGCCTACTCCTAATGTGAAAATGCAAAGGAATTGTGGGATACTCTTCAAACCGTGTATTGGAATACTTCAAACTTGAGCATAATCTATGAAGTCAAGAAGGCTATCAATCATCTAAGCCAAGAAGATTTGGAGTTTACAAAGCACTTTGGCAAATTCATATCATTGTGGGCTGAACTAGAAATGTTAAGGCCAAGCACGATTGATCCTTTGGTGTTAAATGAGAGGCACGAACAAGACAAGGTCTTTGGTCTGCTATTGACCTTAAATCCAACTTACAAGGATCTCATTAAGCACCTCCTTAGGGCAGACGATCTCCCCAGCCTAGATGAAGTATGCTCCAAGATACAAAAGGAGCAAGGATCTCATGGTCTATTTGGGGGAAAGGGCGAGTTGGTTATGGCTAACAAAGTAGAGCTGGGTGACACCAACAAAAGATTTTACAAACCGTTGGGATCAAACCAGAACAAGAAAGTGGGATCAAATGCAATCTGTGAGCATTGCAAGAAAGAGGGGCACACAAAGGATAAATGCTGGAAGCTCCATCCTCATCTAAAACCAAGCTGGTGGGAGGAACCAAGATCTAATGTCTCCCAAGAAGTGGCTGGGAATCAGGCTGGGACATCCGAGAGGGATGAAGAAGGAGAAATGAGAGCTTTGGTGCCATATCAACAAGAATCTGAATTTGTGAGGAAATCAGATTTGGAAGCTCTCATCAAAGCCTTGAAAGAGGCTGGTAGGTCTAGTATGGTTTCTAGAAACTCTCTTCATGCTCAAAACATTTCAAAGCCTTTGATTGTAGATTCTGGTGCATCACATCATATGATAAGTGATGCACATCTAATGAATAACATAAAACCGGCTGTAGGTAATGTCATTATAGCAAATGGAGATAGTATTCCAATTGATGGAGTAGGTGTTGAATAATGAGAGAATACATTAGGTTAAGACCAAATGAAGAGAAGAGGCCTTATTCAACATATGCAAGCCCATTAAGAAGTCTTCTAGAAGGTGAAGACTTTGGGTGCACAAGTGGGTGTCTCGGGAAGTGTGAAAAGGAAGGAGATGTGTTTAAATTTCAAATAAGTGATTGGAGGGAAATTTTAATGTTGTGAAACCCTTCCTCATCTCCTAATTTCGTGGCTTTCCTCTATATATACATGTTGTAGACCCTTTGTAACACTTAATCAATTCTAATGGAAACTTCTCTTTATCTCTCATTCTATTGTTTCTCTTTCAAGCACTCTCAAACTCTCTAATCTTCTATTCCGCAAATTCAACATGGTATCAGAGCAAGGTTCTTAACTAAATCAAGCTTTTGTTATCCCATTTTCAAATCTCTTCCTTTAAAATTCTGGGAATACTCTTTGTCAATCTTTTTTCACTCTGAGACTTAGTCCTCAAAGTCATTGACTCTTGAGTTGTGAAAAGGCTGAAAAAGTGTATTTCTTGAAGCTTTTCTAAAATTTTCTTTTTTCACTCTAAAATTCCGGGAATACTCTTTGTCAATCCTTTTTTACTCTGAGACTTACTCCTCAAAGTCATTGACTCTTGAGTTGTGAAAAGGCTGAAAAAGTGTATTTCTTGAAGCTTCTCTAATATTTTCTCGAGAAAATCTCTTAATTCTCTGGTTAATAGAATTATCCGGTGAATAAATCTTGAAACACCATGGAAAATTCTAAACCAATTGTTATTCCAGTCATCTCGAAGGGTGTCAACTATTTGCTGTGGTCAAGAATGATAAGAACATCTCTATGTGGTCGTGGGCTTTGGAGCCATGTCTTGAAAGGACAAGATCCAAAAGATGGAGAAGAAGCCATCGGTAATTATGAAGATAAGTGGTTCCAAGAGGACCAAATGGTGCTCGGAATCATCCAGAACTCTCTTGAAGCATCCATCCTTGAAGCCTACTCCTAATGTGAAAATGCAAAGGAATTGTGGGATACTCTTCAAACCGTGTATTGGAATACTTCAAACTTGAGCATAATCTATGAAGTCAAGAAGGCTATCAATCATCTAAGCCAAGAAGATTTGGAGTTTACAAAGCACTTTGGCAAATTCAGATCATTGTGGGCTGAACTAGAAATGTTAAGGCCAAGCACGATTGATCCTTTGGTGTTAAATGAGAGGCACGAACAAGACAAGGTCTTTGGTCTGCTATTGACCTTAAATCCAACTTACAAGGATCTCATTAAGCACCTCCTTAGGGCAGACGATCTCCCAAGCCTAGATGAAGTATGCTCCAAGATACAAAAGGAGCAAGGATCTCATGGTCTATTTGGGGGAAAGGGCGAGTTGGTTATGGCTAACAAAGTAGAGCTGGGTGACACCAACAAAAGATTTTACAAACCGTTGGGATCAAACCAGAACAAGAAAGTGGGATCAAATGCAATCTGTGAGCATTGCAAGAAAGAGGGGCACACAAAGGATAAATGCTGGAAGCTCCATCCTCATCTAAAACCAAGCTGGTGGAAGGAACCAAGATCTAATGTCTCCCAAGAAGTGGCTGGGAATCAGGCTGGGACATCCGAGAGGGATGAAGAAGGAGAAATGAGAGCTTTGGTGCCATATCAACAAGAATCTGAATTTGTGAGGAAATCAGATTTGGAAGCTCTCATCAAAGCCTTGAAAGAGGCTGGTAGGTCTAGTATGGTTTCTAGAAACTCTCTTCATGCTCAAAACATTTCAAAGCCTTTGATTGTAGATTCTGGTGCATCACATCATATGATAAGTGATGCACATCTAATGAATAACATAAAACCGGCTGTAGGTAATGTCATTATAGCAAATGGAGATAGTATTCCAATTGATGGAGTAGGTGTTGAATAATGAGAGAATACATTAGGTTAAGACCAAAAGAAGAGAAGAGGCCTTATTCAACATATGCAAGCCCATTAAGAAGTCTTCTAGAAGGTGAAGACTTTGGGTGCACAAGTGGGTGTCTCGGGAAGTGTGAAAAGGAAGGAGATGTGTTTAAATTTCAAATAAGAGATTGGAGGGAAATTTTAATGTTGTGAAACCCTTCCTCATCTCCTAATTTCGTGGCTTTCCTCTATATATACATGTTGTACACCCTTTGTAACACTTAATCAATTCTAATGGAAACTTCTCTTTATCTCTCATTCTATTGTTTCTCTTTCAAGCACTCTCAAACTCTCTAATCTTCTATTCCGCAAATTCAACATGGTATCAGAGCAAGGCTCTTAACTAAATCAAGCTTTTGTTATCCCATTTTCAAATCTCTTCCTTTAAAATTCTAGGAATACTCTTTGTCAATCTTTTTTCACTCTGAGACTTAGTCCTCAAAGTCATTGACTCTTGAGTTGTGAAAAGGCTGAAAAAGTGTATTTCTTGAAGCTTTTCTAAAATTTTCTTTTTTCACTCTAAAATTCCGGGAATACTCTTTGTCAATCCTTTTTTACTCTGAGACTTACTCCTCAAAGTCATTGACTCTTGAGTTGTGAAAAGGCTGAAAAAGTGTATTTCTTGAAGCTTCTCTAATATTTTCTCGAGAAAATCTCTTAATTCTCTGGTTAATAGAATTATCCGGTGAATAAATCTTGAAACACCATGGAAAATTCTAAACCAATTGTTATTCCAGTCATCTCGAAGGGTGTCAACTATTTGCTGTGGTCAAGAATGATAAGAACATCTCTATGTGGTCGTGGGCTTTGGAGCCATGTCTTGAAAGGACAAGATCCAAAAGATGGAGAAGAAGCCATCGGTAATTATGAAGATAAGTGGTTCCAAGAGGACCAAATGGTGCTCGGAATCATCCAGAACTCTCTTGAAGCATCCATCCTTGAAGCCTACTCCTAATGTGAAAATGCAAAGGAATTGTGGGATACTCTTCAAACCGTGTATTGGAATACTTCAAACTTGAGCATAATCTATGAAGTCAAGAAGGCTATCAATCATCTAAGCCAAGAAGATTTGGAGTTTACAAAGCACTTTGGCAAATTCATATCATTGTGGGCTGAACTAGAAATGTTAAGGCCAAGCACGATTGATCCTTTGGTGTTAAATGAGAGGCACGAACAAGACAAGGTCTTTGGTCTGCTATTGACCTTAAATCCAACTTACAAGGATCTCATTAAGCACCTCCTTAGGGCAGACGATCTCCCCAGCCTAGATGAAGTATGCTCCAAGATACAAAAGGAGCAAGGATCTCATGGTCTATTTGGGGGAAAGGGCGAGTTGGTTATGGCTAACAAAGTAGAGCTGGGTGACACCAACAAAAGATTTTACAAACCGTTGGGATCAAACCAGAACAAGAAAGTGGGATCAAATGCAATCTGTGAGCATTGCAAGAAAGAGGGGCACACAAAGGATAAATGCTGGAAGCTCCATCCTCATCTAAAACCAAGCTGGTGGAAGGAACCAAGATCTAATGTCTCCCAAGAAGTGGCTGGGAATCAGGCTGGGACATCCGAGAGGGATGAAGAAGGAGAAATGAGAGCTTTGGTGCCATATCAACAAGAATCTGAATTTGTGAGGAAATCAGATTTGGAAGCTCTCATCAAAGCCTTGAAAGAGGCTGGTAGGTCTAGTATGGTTTCTAGAAACTCTCTTCATGCTCAAAACATTTCAAAGCCTTTGATTGTAGATTCTGGTGCATCACATCATATGATAAGTGATGCACATCTAATGAATAACATAAAACCGGCTGTAGGTAATGTCATTATAGCAAATGGAGATAGTATTCCAATTGATGGAGTAGGTGTTGAATAATGAGAGAATACATTAGGTTAAGACCAAAAGAAGAGAAGAGGCCTTATTCAACATATGCAAGCCCATTAAGAAGTCTTCTAGAAGGTGAAGACTTTGGGTGCACAAGTGGGTGTCTCGGGAAGTGTGAAAAGGAAGGAGATGTGTTTAAATTTCAAATAAGAGATTGGAGGGAAATTTTAATGTTGTGAAACCCTTCCTCATCTCCTAATTTCGTGGCTTTCCTCTATATATACATGTTGTACACCCTTTGTAACACTTAATCAATTCTAATGGAAACTTCTCTTTATCTCTCATTCTATTGTTTCTCTTTCAAGCACTCTCAAACTCTCTAATCTTCTATTCCGCAAATTCAACATGGTATCAGAGCAAGGTTCTTAACTAAATCAAGCTTTTGTTATCCCATTTTCAAATCTCTTCCTTTAAAATTCTGGGAATACTCTTTGTCAATCTTTTTTCACTCTGAGACTTAGTCCTCAAAGTCATTGACTCTTGAGTTGTGAAAAGGCTGAAAAAGTGTATTTCTTGAAGCTTTTCTAAAATTTTCTTTTTTCACTCTAAAATTCCGGGAATACTCTTTGTCAATCCTTTTTTACTCTGAGACTTACTCCTCAAAGTCATTGACTCTTGAGTTGTGAAAAGGCTGAAAAAGTGTATTTCTTGAAGCTTCTCTAATATTTTCTCGAGAAAATCTCTTAATTCTCTGGTTAATAGAATTATCCGGTGAATAAATCTTGAAACACCATGGAAAATTCTAAACCAATTGTTATTCCAGTCATCTCGAAGGGTGTCAACTATTTGCTGTGGTCAAGAATGATAAGAACATCTCTATGTGGTCGTGGGCTTTGGAGCCATGTCTTGAAAGGACAAGATCCAAAAGATGGAGAAGAAGCCATCGGTAATTATGAAGATAAGTGGTTCCAAGAGGACCAAATGGTGCTCGGAATCATCCAGAACTCTCTTGAAGCATCCATCCTTGAAGCCTACTCCTAATGTGAAAATGCAAAGGAATTGTGGGATACTCTTCAAACCGTGTATTGGAATACTTCAAACTTGAGCATAATCTATGAAGTCAAGAAGGCTATCAATCATCTAAGCCAAGAAGATTTGGAGTTTACAAAGCACTTTGGCAAATTCATATCATTGTGGGCTGAACTAGAAATGTTAAGGCCAAGCACGATTGATCCTTTGGTGTTAAATGAGAGGCACGAACAAGACAAGGTCTTTGGTCTGCTATTGACCTTAAATCCAACTTACAAGGATCTCATTAAGCACCTCCTTAGGGCAGACGATCTCCCCAGCCTAGATGAAGTATGCTCCAAGATACAAAAGGAGCAAGGATCTCATGGTCTATTTGGGGGAAAGGGCGAGTTGGTTATGGCTAACAAAGTAGAGCTGGGTGACACCAACAAAAGATTTTACAAACCGTTGGGATCAAACCAGAACAAGAAAGTGGGATCAAATGCAATCTGTGAGCATTGCAAGAAAGAGGGGCACACAAAGGATAAATGCTGGAAGCTCCATCCTCATCTAAAACCAAGCTGGTGGAAGGAACCAAGATCTAATGTCTCCCAAGAAGTGGCTGGGAATCAGGCTGGGACATCCGAGAGGGATGAAGAAGGAGAAATGAGAGCTTTGGTGCCATATCAACAAGAATCTGAATTTGTGAGGAAATCAGATTTGGAAGCTCTCATCAAAGCCTTGAAAGAGGCTGGTAGGTCTAGTATGGTTTCTAGAAACTCTCTTCATGCTCAAAACATTTCAAAGCCTTTGATTGTAGATTCTGGTGCATCACATCATATGATAAGTGATGCACATCTAATGAATAACATAAAACCGGCTGTAGGTAATGTCATTATAGCAAATGGAGATAGTATTCCAATTGATGGAGTAGGTGTTGAATAATGAGAGAATACATTAGGTTAAGACCAAAAGAAGAGAAGAGGCCTTATTCAACATATGCAAGCCCATTAAGAAGTCTTCTAGAAGGTGAAGACTTTGGGTGCACAAGTGGGTGTCTCGGGAAGTGTGAAAAGGAAGGAGATGTGTTTAAATTTCAAATAAGAGATTGGAGGGAAATTTTAATGTTGTGAAACCCTTCCTCATCTCCTAATTTCGTGGCTTTCCTCTATATATACATGTTGTACACCCTTTGTAACACTTAATCAATTCTAATGGAAACTTCTCTTTATCTCTCATTCTATTGTTTCTCTTTCAAGCACTCTCAAACTCTCTAATCTTCTATTCCGCAAATTCAACATGGTATCAGAGCAAGGCTCTTAACTAAATCAAGCTTTTGTTATCCCATTTTCAAATCTCTTCCTTTAAAATTCTAGGAATACTCTTTGTCAATCTTTTTTCACTCTGAGACTTAGTCCTCAAAGTCATTGACTCTTGAGTTGTGAAAAGGCTGAAAAAGTGTATTTCTTGAAGCTTTTCTAAAATTTTCTTTTTTCACTCTAAAATTCCGGGAATACTCTTTGTCAATCCTTTTTTACTCTGAGACTTACTCCTCAAAGTCATTGACTCTTGAGTTGTGAAAAGGCTGAAAAAGTGTATTTCTTGAAGCTTCTCTAATATTTTCTCGAGAAAATCTCTTAATTCTCTGGTTAATAGAATTATCCGGTGAATAAATCTTGAAACACCATGGAAAATTCTAAACCAATTGTTATTCCAGTCATCTCGAAGGGTGTCAACTATTTGCTGTGGTCAAGAATGATAAGAACATCTCTATGTGGTCGTGGGCTTTGGAGCCATGTCTTGAAAGGACAAGATCCAAAAGATGGAGAAGAAGCCATCGGTAATTATGAAGATAAGTGGTTCCAAGAGGACCAAATGGTGCTCGGAATCATCCAGAACTCTCTTGAAGCATCCATCCTTGAAGCCTACTCCTAATGTGAAAATGCAAAGGAATTGTGGGATACTCTTCAAACCGTGTATTGGAATACTTCAAACTTGAGCATAATCTATGAAGTCAAGAAGGCTATCAATCATCTAAGCCAAGAAGATTTGGAGTTTACAAAGCACTTTGGCAAATTCATATCATTGTGGGCTGAACTAGAAATGTTAAGGCCAAGCACGATTGATCCTTTGGTGTTAAATGAGAGGCACGAACAAGACAAGGTCTTTGGTCTGCTATTGACCTTAAATCCAACTTACAAGGATCTCATTAAGCACCTCCTTAGGGCAGACGATCTCCCCAGCCTAGATGAAGTATGCTCCAAGATACAAAAGGAGCAAGGATCTCATGGTCTATTTGGGGGAAAGGGCGAGTTGGTTATGGCTAACAAAGTAGAGCTGGGTGACACCAACAAAAGATTTTACAAACCGTTGGGATCAAACCAGAACAAGAAAGTGGGATCAAATGCAATCTGTGAGCATTGCAAGAAAGAGGGGCACACAAAGGATAAATGCTGGAAGCTCCATCCTCATCTAAAACCAAGCTGGTGGAAGGAACCAAGATCTAATGTCTCCCAAGAAGTGGCTGGGAATCAGGCTGGGACATCCGAGAGGGATGAAGAAGGAGAAATGAGAGCTTTGGTGCCATATCAACAAGAATCTGAATTTGTGAGGAAATCAGATTTGGAAGCTCTCATCAAAGCCTTGAAAGAGGCTGGTAGGTCTAGTATGGTTTCTAGAAACTCTCTTCATGCTCAAAACATTTCAAAGCCTTTGATTGTAGATTCTGGTGCATCACATCATATGATAAGTGATGCACATCTAATGAATAACATAAAACCGGCTGTAGGTAATGTCATTATAGCAAATGGAGATAGTATTCCAATTGATGGAGTAGGTGTTGAATAATGAGAGAATACATTAGGTTAAGACCAAAAGAAGAGAAGAGGCCTTATTCAACATATGCAAGCCCATTAAGAAGTCTTCTAGAAGGTGAAGACTTTGGGTGCACAAGTGGGTGTCTCGGGAAGTGTGAAAAGGAAGGAGATGTGTTTAAATTTCAAATAAGAGATTGGAGGGAAATTTTAATGTTGTGAAACCCTTCCTCATCTCCTAATTTCGTGGCTTTCCTCTATATATACATGTTGTACACCCTTTGTAACACTTAATCAATTCTAATGGAAACTTCTCTTTATCTCTCATTCTATTGTTTCTCTTTCAAGCACTCTCAAACTCTCTAATCTTCTATTCCGCAAATTCAACATGGTATCAGAGCAAGGTTCTTAACTAAATCAAGCTTTTGTTATCCCATTTTCAAATCTCTTCCTTTAAAATTCTGGGAATACTCTTTGTCAATCTTTTTTCACTCTGAGACTTAGTCCTCAAAGTCATTGACTCTTGAGTTGTGAAAAGGCTGAAAAAGTGTATTTCTTGAAGCTTCTCTAAAATTTTCTTTTTTCACTCTAAAATTCCGGGAATACTCTTTGTCAATCCTTTTTTACTCTGAGACTTACTCCTCAAAGTCATTGACTCTTGAGTTGTGAAAAGGCTGAAAAAGTGTATTTCTTGAAGCTTCTCTAATATTTTCTCGAGAAAATCTCTTAATTCTCTGGTTAATAGAATTATCCGGTGAATAAATCTTGAAACACCATGGAAAATTCTAAACCAATTGTTATTCCAGTCATCTCGAAGGGTGTCAACTATTTGCTGTGGTCAAGAATGATAAGAACATCTCTATGTGGTCGTGGGCTTTGGAGCCATGTCTTGAAAGGACAAGATCCAAAAGATGGAGAAGAAGCCATCGGTAATTATGAAGATAAGTGGTTCCAAGAGGACCAAATGGTGCTCGGAATCATCCAGAACTCTCTTGAAGCATCCATCCTTGAAGCCTACTCCTAATGTGAAAATGCAAAGGAATTGTGGGATACTCTTCAAACCGTGTATTGGAATACTTCAAACTTGAGCATAATCTATGAAGTCAAGAAGGCTATCAATCATCTAAGCCAAGAAGATTTGGAGTTTACAAAGCACTTTGGCAAATTCATATCATTGTGGGCTGAACTAGAAATGTTAAGGCCAAGCACGATTGATCCTTTGGTGTTAAATGAGAGGCACGAACAAGACAAGGTCTTTGGTCTGCTATTGACCTTAAATCCAACTTACAAGGATCTCATTAAGCACCTCCTTAGGGCAGACGATCTCCCCAGCCTAGATGAAGTATGCTCCAAGATACAAAAGGAGCAAGGATCTCATGGTCTATTTGGGGGAAAGGGCGAGTTGGTTATGGCTAACAAAGTAGAGCTGGGTGACACCAACAAAATATTTTACAAACCGTTGGGATCAAACCAGAACAAGAAAGTGGGATCAAATGCAATCTGTGAGCATTGCAAGAAAGAGGGGCACACAAAGGATAAATGCTGGAAGCTCCATCCTCATCTAAAACCAAGCTGGTGGAAGGAACCAAGATCTAATGTCTCCCAAGAAGTGGCTGGGAATCAGGCTGGGACATCCGAGAGGGATGAAGAAGGAGAAATGAGAGCTTTGGTGCCATATCAACAAGAATCTGAATTTGTGAGGAAATCAGATTTGGAAGCTCTCATCAAAGCCTTGAAAGAGGCTGGTAGGTCTAGTATGGTTTCTAGAAACTCTCTTCATGCTCAAAACATTTCAAAGCCTTTGATTGTAGATTCTGGTGCATCACATCATATGATAAGTGATGCACATCTAATGAATAACATAAAACCGGCTGTAGGTAATGTCATTATAGCAAATGGAGATAGTATTCCAATTGATGGAGTAGGTGTTGAATAATGAGAGAATACATTAGGTTAAGACCAAAAGAAGAGAAGAGGCCTTATTCAACATATGCAAGCCCATTAAGAAGTCTTCTAGAAGGTGAAGACTTTGGGTGCACAAGTGGGTGTCTCGGGAAGTGTGAAAAGGAAGGAGATGTGTTTAAATTTCAAATAAGAGATTGGAGGGAAATTTTAATGTTGTGAAACCCTTCCTCATCTCCTAATTTCGTGGCTTTCCTCTATATATACATGTTGTACACCCTTTGTAACACTTAATCAATTCTAATGGAAACTTCTCTTTATCTCTCATTCTATTGTTTCTCTTTCAAGCATTCTCAAACTCTCTAATCTTCTATTCCGCAAATTCAACATGGTATCAGAGCAAGGTTCTTAACTAAATCAAGCTTTTGTTATCCCATTTTCAAATCTCTTCCTTTAAAATTCTGGGAATACTCTTTGTCAATCTTTTTTCACTCTGAGACTTAGTCCTCAAAGTCATTGACTCTTGAGTTGTGAAAAGGCTGAAAAAGTGTATTTCTTGAAGCTTCTCTAAAATTTTCTTTTTTCACTCTAAAATTCCGGGAATACTCTTTGTCAATCCTTTTTTACTCTGAGACTTACTCCTCAAAGTCATTGACTCTTGAGTTGTGAAAAGGCTGAAAAAGTGTATTTCTTGAAGCTTCTCTAATATTTTTTCGAGAAAATCTCTTAATTCTCTGGTTAATAGAATTATCCGGTGAATAAATCTTGAAACACCATGGAAAATTCTAAACCAATTGTTATTCCAGTCATCTCGAAGGGTGTCAACTATTTGCTGTGGTCAAGAATGATAAGAACATCTCTATGTGGTCGTGGGCTTTGGAGCCATGTCTTGAAAGGACAAGATCCAAAAGATGGAGAAGAAGCCATCGGTAATTATGAAGATAAGTGGTTCCAAGAGGACCAAATGGTGCTCGGAATCATCCAGAACTCTCTTGAAGCATCCATCCTTGAAGCCTACTCCTAATGTGAAAATGCAAAGGAATTGTGGGATACTCTTCAAACCGTGTATTGGAATACTTCAAACTTGAGCATAATCTATGAAGTCAAGAAGGCTATCAATCATCTAAGCCAAGAAGATTTGGAGTTTACAAAGCACTTTGGCAAATTCATATCATTGTGGGCTGAACTAGAAATGTTAAGGCCAAGCACGATTGATCCTTTGGTGTTAAATGAGAGGCACGAACAAGACAAGGTCTTTGGTCTGCTATTGACCTTAAATCCAACTTACAAGGATCTCATTAAGCACCTCCTTAGGGCAGACGATCTCCCCAGCCTAGATGAAGTATGCTCCAAGATACAAAAGGAGCAAGGATCTCATGGTCTATTTGGGGGAAAGGGCGAGTTGGTTATGGCTAACAAAGTAGAGCTGGGTGACACCAACAAAAGATTTTACAAACCGTTGGGATCAAACCAGAACAAGAAAGTGGGATCAAATGCAATCTGTGAGCATTGCAAGAAAGAGGGGCACACAAAGGATAAATGCTGGAAGCTCCATCCTCATCTAAAACCAAGCTGGTGGAAGGAACCAAGATCTAATGTCTCCCAAGAAGTGGCTGGGAATCAGGCTGGGACATCCGAGAGGGATGAAGAAGGAGAAATGAGAGCTTTGGTGCCATATCAACAAGAATCTGAATTTGTGAGGAAATCAGATTTGGAAGCTCTCATCAAAGCCTTGAAAGAGGCTGGTAGGTCTAGTATGGTTTCTAGAAACTCCCTTCATGCTCAAAACATTTCAAAGCCTTTGATTGTAGATTCTGGTGCATCACATCATATGATAAGTGATGCACATCTAATGAATAACATAAAACCGGCTGTAGGTAATGTCATTATAGCAAATGGAGATAGTATTCCAATTGATGGAGTAGGTGTTGAATAATGAGAGAATACATTAGGTTAAGACCAAAAGAAGAGAAGAGGCCTTATTCAACATATGCAAGCCCATTAAGAAGTCTTCTAGAAGGTGAAGACTTTGGGTGCACAAGTGGGTGTCTCGGGAAGTGTGAAAAGGAAGGAGATGTGTTTAAATTTCAAATAAGAGATTGGAGGGAAATTTTAATGTTGTGAAACCCTTCCTCATCTCCTAATTTCGTGGCTTTCCTCTATATATACATGTTGTACACCCTTTGTAACACTTAATCAATTCTAATGGAAACTTCTCTTTATCTCTCATTCTATTGTTTCTCTTTCAAGCACTCTCTAATCTTCTATTCCACAAATTCAACATGGTATCAGAGCAAGGTTCTTAACTAAATCAAGCTTTTGTTATCCCATTTTCAAATCTCTTCCTTTAAAATTCTGGGAATACTCTTTGTCAATCTTTTTTCACTCTGAGACTTAGTCCTCAAAGTCATTGACTCTTGAGTTGTGAAAAGGCTGAAAAAGTGTATTTCTTGAAGCTTCTCTAAAATTTTCTTTTTTCACTCTAAAATTCCGGGAATACTCTTTGTCAATCCTTTTTCACTCTGAGACTTACTCCTCAATGTTATTGACTCTTGAGTTGTGAAAAGGATGAAAAAGTGTATTTCTTGAAGCTTCTCTAATATTTTCTTTAAAAAATCTCTTAATCCTCTGGTTAATAGAATTATCCGGTGAATAAATATTGAAACACCTTGGAAAATTCTAAACCAATTGTTATTCCAGTCATCTTGAAGGGTGTCAACTATTTGCTGTGGTCAAGAATGATAAGAACATCTCTATGTGGTCGTGGGCTTTGGAGCCATGTCTTGAAAGGACTAGATCCAAAAGATGGAGAAGAAGCCATCGGTAATTATGAAGATAAGTGGTTCCAAGAGGACCAAATGGTGCTCGGAATCATCCAGAACTCTCTTGAAGCATCCATCCTTGATGCCTACTCCTAATGTGAAAATGCAAAGGAATTGTGGGATACTCTTCAAACCGTGTATTGGAATACTTCAAACTTGAGCATAATCTATGAAGTCAAGAAGGCTATCAATCATCTAAGCCAAGAAGATTTGGAGTTTACAAAGCACTTTGGCAAATTCATATCATTGTGGGCTGAACTAGAAATGTTAAGGCCAAGCACGATTGATCCTTTGGTGTTAAATGAGAGGCACGAACAAGACAAGGTCTTTGGTCTGCTATTGACCTTAAATCCAACTTACAAGGATCTCATTAAGCACCTCCTTAGGGCAGACGATCTCCCCAGCCTAGATGAAGTATGCTCCAAGATACAAAAGGAGCAAGGATCTCATGGTCTATTTGGGGGAAAGGGCGAGTTGGTTATGGCTAACAAAGTAGAGCTGGGTGACACCAACAAAATATTTTACAAACCGTTGGGATCAAACCAGAACAAGAAAGTGGGATCAAATGCAATCTGTGAGCATTGCAAGAAAGAGGGGCACACAAAGGATAAATGCTGGAAGCTCCATCCTCATCTAAAACCAAGCTGGTGGAAGGAACCAAGATCTAATGTCTCCCAAGAAGTGGCTGGGAATCAGGCTGGGACATCCGAGAGGGATGAAGAAGGAGAAATGAGAGCTTTGGTGCCATATCAACAAGAATCTGAATTTGTGAGGAAATCAGATTTGGAAGCTCTCATCAAAGCCTTGAAAGAGGCTGGTAGGTCTAGTATGGTTTCTAGAAACTCTCTTCATGCTCAAAACATTTCAAAGCCTTTGATTGTAGATTCTGGTGCATCACATCATATGATAAGTGATGCACATCTAATGAATAACATAAAACCGGCTGTAGGTAATGTCATTATAGCAAATGGAGATAGTATTCCAATTGATGGAGTAGGTGTTGAATAATGAGAGAATACATTAGGTTAAGACCAAAAGAAGAGAAGAGGCCTTATTCAACATATGCAAGCCCATTAAGAAGTCTTCTAGAAGGTGAAGACTTTGGGTGCACAAGTGGGTGTCTCGGGAAGTGTGAAAAGGAAGGAGATGTGTTTAAATTTCAAATAAGAGATTGGAGGGAAATTTTAATGTTGTGAAACCCTTCCTCATCTCCTAATTTCGTGGCTTTCCTCTATATATACATGTTGTACACCCTTTGTAACACTTAATCAATTCTAATGGAAACTTCTCTTTATCTCTCATTCTATTGTTTCTCTTTCAAGCATTCTCAAACTCTCTAATCTTCTATTCCGCAAATTCAACATGGTATCAGAGCAAGGTTCTTAACTAAATCAAGCTTTTGTTATCCCATTTTCAAATCTCTTCCTTTAAAATTCTGGGAATACTCTTTGTCAATCTTTTTTCACTCTGAGACTTAGTCCTCAAAGTCATTGACTCTTGAGTTGTGAAAAGGCTGAAAAAGTGTATTTCTTGAAGCTTCTCTAAAATTTTCTTTTTTCACTCTAAAATTCCGGGAATACTCTTTGTCAATCCTTTTTTACTCTGAGACTTACTCCTCAAAGTCATTGACTCTTGAGTTGTGAAAAGGCTGAAAAAGTGTATTTCTTGAAGCTTCTCTAATATTTTCTCGAGAAAATCTCTTAATTCTCTGGTTAATAGAATTATCCGGTGAATAAATCTTGAAACACCATGGAAAATTCTAAACCAATTGTTATTCCAGTCATCTCGAAGGGTGTCAACTATTTGCTGTGGTCAAGAATGATAAGAACATCTCTATGTGGTCGTGGGCTTTGGAGCCATGTCTTGAAAGGACAAGATCCAAAAGATGGAGAAGAAGCCATCGGTAATTATGAAGATAAGTGGTTCCAAGAGGACCAAATGGTGCTCGGAATCATCCAGAACTCTCTTGAAGCATCCATCCTTGAAGCCTACTCCTAATGTGAAAATGCAAAGGAATTGTGGGATACTCTTCAAACCGTGTATTGGAATACTTCAAACTTGAGCATAATCTATGAAGTCAAGAAGGCTATCAATCATCTAAGCCAAGAAGATTTGGAGTTTACAAAGCACTTTGGCAAATTCATATCATTGTGGGCTGAACTAGAAATGTTAAGGCCAAGCACGATTGATCCTTTGGTGTTAAATGAGAGGCACGAACAAGACAAGGTCTTTGGTCTGCTATTGACCTTAAATCCAACTTACAAGGATCTCATTAAGCACCTCCTTAGGGCAGACGATCTCCCCAGCCTAGATGAAGTATGCTCCAAGATACAAAAGGAGCAAGGATCTCATGGTCTATTTGGGGGAAAGGGCGAGTTGGTTATGGCTAACAAAGTAGAGCTGGGTGACACCAACAAAAGATTTTACAAACCGTTGGGATCAAACCAGAACAAGAAAGTGGGATCAAATGCAATCTGTGAGCATTGCAAGAAAGAGGGGCACACAAAGGATAAATGCTGGAAGCTCCATCCTCATCTAAAACCAAGCTGGTGGAAGGAACCAAGATCTAATGTCTCCCAAGAAGTGGCTGGGAATCAGGCTGGGACATCCGAGAGGGATGAAGAAGGAGAAATGAGAGCTTTGGTGCCATATCAACAAGAATCTGAATTTGTGAGGAAATCAGATTTGGAAGCTCTCATCAAAGCCTTGAAAGAGGCTGGTAGGTCTAGTATGGTTTCTAGAAACTCCCTTCATGCTCAAAACATTTCAAAGCCTTTGATTGTAGATTCTGGTGCATCACATCATATGATAAGTGATGCACATCTAATGAATAACATAAAACCGGCTGTAGGTAATGTCATTATAGCAAATGGAGATAGTATTCCAATTGATGGAGTAGGTGTTGAATAATGAGAGAATACATTAGGTTAAGACCAAAAGAAGAGAAGAGGCCTTATTCAACATATGCAAGCCCATTAAGAAGTCTTCTAGAAGGTGAAGACTTTGGGTGCACAAGTGGGTGTCTCGGGAAGTGTGAAAAGGAAGGAGATGTGTTTAAATTTCAAATAAGAGATTGGAGGGAAATTTTAATGTTGTGAAACCCTTCCTCATCTCCTAATTTCGTGGCTTTCCTCTATATATACATGTTGTACACCCTTTGTAACACTTAATCAATTCTAATGGAAACTTCTCTTTATCTCTCATTCTATTGTTTCTCTTTCAAGCACTCTCTAATCTTCTATTCCGCAAATTCAACATGGTATCAGAGCAAGGTTCTTAACTAAATCAAGCTTTTGTTATCCCATTTTCAAATCTCTTCCTTTAAAATTCTGGGAATACTCTTTGTCAATCTTTTTTCACTCTGAGACTTAGTCCTCAAAGTCATTGACTCTTGAGTTGTGAAAAGGCTGAAAAAGTGTATTTCTTGAAGCTTCTCTAAAATTTTCTTTTTTCACTCTAAAATTCCGGGAATACTCTTTGTCAATCCTTTTTCACTCTGAGACTTACTCCTCAATGTTATTGACTCTTGAGTTGTGAAAAGGATGAAAAAGTGTATTTCTTGAAGCTTCTCTAATATTTTCTTTAAAAAATCTCTTAATCCTCTGGTTAATAGAATTATCCGGTGAATAAATATTGAAACACCTTGGAAAATTCTAAACCAATTGTTATTCCAGTCATCTTGAAGGGTGTCAACTATTTGCTGTGGTCAAGAATGATAAGAACATCTCTATGTGGTCGTGGGCTTTGGAGCCATGTCTTGAAAGGACTAGATCCAAAAGATGGAGAAGAAGCCATCGGTAATTATGAAGATAAGTGGTTCCAAGAGGACCAAATGGTGCTCGGAATCATCCAGAACTCTCTTGAAGCATCCATCCTTGATGCCTACTCCTAATGTGAAAATGCAAAGGAATTGTGGGATACTCTTCAAACCGTGTATTGGAATACTTCAAACTTGAGCATAATCTATGAAGTCAAGAAGGCTATCAATCATCTAAGCCAAGAAGATTTGGAGTTTACAAAGCACTTTGGCAAATTCATATCATTGTGGGCTGAACTAGAAATGTTAAGGCCAAGCACGATTGATCCTTTGGTGTTAAATGAGAGGCACGAACAAGACAAGGTCTTTGGTCTGCTATTGACCTTAAATCCAACTTACAAGGATCTCATTAAGCACCTCCTTAGGGCAGACGATCTCCCAAGCCTAGATGAAGTATGCTCCAAGATACAAAAGGAGCAAGGATCTCATGGTCTATTTGGGGGAAAGGGCGAGCTGGTTATGGCTAACAAAGTAAAGCTGGGTGACACCAACAAAGGATTTTACAAACCGTTGGGATCAAACCAGAACAAGAAAGTGGGATCAAATGCAATCTGTGAGCATTGCAAGAAAGAAGGGCACACAAAGGATAAATGTTGGAAGCTCCATCCTCATCTAAAACCAAGCTGGTGGAAGGAACCAAGAGCTAATGTCTCCCAAGAAGTGGCTGGGAATCAGGCTGGGACATCCAAGAGGGCTGAAGAAGGAGAAATGAGATCTTTGGTGCCATATCAACAAGAATTTGAATTTGTGAGGAAATCAGATTTGGAAGCTCTCATCAAAGCCTTGAAAGAGGCTGGTAGGTCTGGTATGGTTTCTGGAAACTCTCTTCATGCTCAAAACATTTCAAAGCCTTTGATTGTAGATTCTGGTGCATCACATCATATGATAAGTGATGCACATCTAATGAATAACATAAAACCGGCTGTAGGTAATGTCATTATAGCAAATGGAGATAGTATTCCAATTGATGGAGTAGGTGTTGAATAATGAGAGAATACATTAGGTTAAGACCAAAAGAAGAGAAGAGGCCTTATTCAACATATGCACAAGTGGGTGTCTCGGGAAGTGTAAAAAGGAAGGAGATGTGTTTAAATTTCAAATAAGAGATTGGAGGGAAATTTTAATGTTGTGAAACCCTTCCTCACCTCCTAATTTCGTGGCTCTCCTCTATATATACATGTTGTACACCCTTTGTAACACTTAATCAATTCTAATGGAAATTTCTCTTTATCTCTCATTCTATTGTTTCTCTTTCAAGCACTCTCAAACTCTCTAATCTTCTATTCCGCAAATTCAACATGGTATCAGAGCAAGGTTCTTAACTAAATCAAGCTTTTGTTATCCCATTTTCAAATCTCTTCCTTTAAAATTCTGGGAATACTCTTTGTCAATCTTTTTTCACTCTGAGACTTAGTCCTCAAAGTCATTGACTCTTGAGTTGTGAAAAGGCTGAAAAAGTGTATTTCTTGAAGCTTCTCTAAAATTTTCTTTTTTCACTCTAAAATTCCGGGAATACTCTTTGTCAATCCTTTTTCACTCTAAGACTTACTCCTCAATGTTATTGACTCTTGAGTTGTGAAAAGGATGAAAAAGTGTATTTCTTGAAGCTTCTCTAATATTTTCTTTAAAAAATCTCTTAATCCTCTGGTTAATAGAATTATCCGGTGAATAAATATTGAAACACCATGGAAAATTCTAAACCAATTGTTATTCCAGTCATCTTGAAGGGTGTCAACTATTTGCTGTGGTCAAGAATGATAAGAACATCTCTATGTGGTCGTGGGCTTTGGAGCCATGTCTTGAAAGGACTAGATCCAAAAGATGGAGAAGAAGCCATCGGTAATTATGAAGATAAGTGGTTCCAAGAGGACCAAATGGTGCTCGGAATCATCCAGAACTCTCTTGAAGCATCCATCCTTGATGCCTACTCCTAATGTGAAAATGCAAAGGAATTGTGGGATACTCTTCAAACCGTGTATTGGAATACTTCAAACTTGAGCATAATCTATGAAGTCAAGAAGGCTATCAATCATCTAAGCCAAGAAGATTTGGAGTTTACAAAGCACTTTGGCAAATTCAGATCATTGTGGGCTGAACTAGAAATGTTAAGGCCAAGCACGATTGATCCTTTGGTGTTAAATGAGAGGCACGAACAAGACAAGGTCTTTGGTCTGCTATTGACCTTAAATCCAACTTACAAGGATCTCATTAAGCACCTCCTTAGGGCAGACGATCTCCCAAGCCTAGATGAAGTATGCTCCAAGATACAAAAGGAGCAAGGATCTCATGGTCTATTTGGGGGAAAGGGCGAGCTGGTTATGGCTAACAAAGTAAAGCTGGGTGACACCAACAAAGGATTTTACAAACCGTTGGGATCAAACCAGAACAAGAAAGTGGGATCAAATGCAATCTGTGAGCATTGCAAGAAAGAAGGGCACACAAAGGATAAATGTTGGAAGCTCCATCCTCATCTAAAACCAAGCTGGTGGAAGGAACCAAGAGCTAATGTCTCCCAAGAAGTGGCTGGGAATCAGGCTGGGACATCCAAGAGGGCTGAAGAAGGAGAAATGAGATCTTTGGTGCCATATCAACAAGAATTTGAATTTGTGAGGAAATCAGATTTGGAAGCTCTCATCAAAGCCTTGAAAGAGGCTGGTAGGTCTGGTATGGTTTCTGGAAACTCTCTTCATGCTCAAAACATTTCAAAGCCTTTGATTGTAGATTCTGGTGCATCACATCATATGATAAGTGATGCACATCTAATGAATAACATAAAACCGGCTGTAGGTAATGTCATTATAGCATATGGAGATAGTATTCCAATTGATGGAGTAGGTGTTGAATAATGAGAGAATACATTAGGTTAAGACCAAAAGAAGAGAAGAGGCCTTATTCAACATATGCACAAGTGGGTGTCTCGGGAAGTGTAAAAAGGAAGGAGATGTGTTTAAATTTCAAATAAGAGATTGGAGGGAAATTTTAATGTTGTGAAACCCTTCCTCACCTCCTAATTTCGTGGCTCTCCTCTATATATACATGTTGTACACCCTTTGTAACACTTAATCAATTCTAATGGAAATTTCTCTTTATCTCTCATTCTATTGTTTCTCTTTCAAGCACTCTCAAACTCTCTAATCTTCTATTCCGCAAATTCAACATGGTATCAGAGCAAGGTTCTTAACTAAATCAAGCTTTTGTTATCCCATTTTCAAATCTCTTCCTTTAAAATTCTGGGAATACTCTTTGTCAATCTTTTTTCACTCTGAGACTTAGTCCTCAAAGTCATTGACTCTTGAGTTGTGAAAAGGCTGAAAAAGTGTATTTCTTGAAGCTTCTCTAAAATTTTCTTTTTTCACTCTAAAATTCCGGGAATACTCTTTGTCAATCCTTTTTCACTCTAAGACTTACTCCTCAATGTTATTGACTCTTGAGTTGTGAAAAGGATGAAAAAGTGTATTTCTTGAAGCTTCTCTAATATTTTCTTTAAAAAATCTCTTAATCCTCTGGTTAATAGAATTATCCGGTGAATAAATATTGAAACACCTTGGAAAATTCTAAACCAATTGTTATTCCAGTCATCTTGAAGGGTGTCAACTATTTGCTGTGGTCAAGAATGATAAGAACATCTCTATGTGGTCGTGGGCTTTGGAGCCATGTCTTGAAAGGACTAGATCCAAAAGATGGAGAAGAAGCCATCGGTAATTATGAAGATAAGTGGTTCCAAGAGGACCAAATGGTGCTCGGAATCATCCAGAACTCTCTTGAAGCATCCATCCTTGATGCCTACTCCTAATGTGAAAATGCAAAGGAATTGTGGGATACTCTTCAAACCGTGTATTGGAATACTTCAAACTTGAGCATAATCTATGAAGTCAAGAAGGCTATCAATCATCTAAGCCAAGAAGATTTGGAGTTTACAAAGCACTTTGGCAAATTCAGATCATTGTGGGCTGAACTAGAAATGTTAAGGCCAAGCACGATTGATCCTTTGGTGTTAAATGAGAGGCACGAACAAGACAAGGTCTTTGGTCTGCTATTGACCTTAAATCCAACTTACAAGGATCTCATTAAGCACCTCCTTAGGGCAGACGATCTCCCAAGCCTAGATGAAGTATGCTCCAAGATACAAAAGGAGCAAGGATCTCATGGTCTATTTGGGGGAAAGGGCGAGCTGGTTATGGCTAACAAAGTAAAGCTGGGTGACACCAACAAAGGATTTTACAAACCGTTGGGATCAAACCAGAACAAGAAAGTGGGATCAAATGCAATCTGTGAGCATTGCAAGAAAGAAGGGCACACAAAGGATAAATGTTGGAAGCTCCATCCTCATCTAAAACCAAGCTGGTGGAAGGAACCAAGAGCTAATGTCTCCCAAGAAGTGGCTGGGAATCAGGCTGGGACATCCAAGAGGGCTGAAGAAGGAGAAATGAGATCTTTGGTGCCATATCAACAAGAATTTGAATTTGTGAGGAAATCAGATTTGGAAGCTCTCATCAAAGCCTTGAAAGAGGCTGGTAGGTCTGGTATGGTTTCTGGAAACTCTCTTCATGCTCAAAACATTTCAAAGCCTTTGATTGTAGATTCTGGTGCATCACATCATATGATAAGTGATGCACATCTAATGAATAACATAAAACCGGCTGTAGGTAATGTCATTATAGCATATGGAGATAGTATTCCAATTGATGGAGTAGGTGTTGAATAATGAGAGAATACATTAGGTTAAGACCAAAAGAAGAGAAGAGGCCTTATTCAACATATGCACAAGTGGGTGTCTCGGGAAGTGTAAAAAGGAAGGAGATGTGTTTAAATTTCAAATAAGAGATTGGAGGGAAATTTTAATGTTGTGAAACCCTTCCTCACCTCCTAATTTCGTGGCTCTCCTCTATATATACATGTTGTACACCCTTTGTAACACTTAATCAATTCTAATGGAAATTTCTCTTTATCTCTCATTCTATTGTTTCTCTTTCAAGCACTCTCAAACTCTCTAATCTTCTATTCCGCAAATTCAACATGGTATCAGAGCAAGGTTCTTAACTAAATCAAGCTTTTGTTATCCCATTTTCAAATCTCTTCCTTTAAAATTCTGGGAATACTCTATGTCAATCTTTTTTCACTCTGAGACTTAGTCCTCAAAGTCATTGACTCTTGAGTTGTGAAAAGGCTGAAAAAGTGTATTTCTTGAAGCTTCTCTAAAATTTTCCTTTTTCACTCTAAAATTCCGGGAATACTCTTTGTCAATCCTTTTTCACTCTGAGACTTAATCCTCAAAGTCATTGACTCTTGAGTTGTGAAAAGGCTGAAAAAGTGTATTTCTTGAAGCTTCTCTAAAATTTTCTTTTTTCACTCTAAAATTCCGGGAATACTCTTTGTCAATCCTTTTTCACTCTGAGACTTACTCCTCAAAGTCATTGACTCTTGAGTTGTGAAAAAGCTGAAAAAGTGTATTTCTTGAAGCTTCTCTGATATTTTCTTGAGAAAATCTCTTTATCCTCTGGTTAATAGAATTATCCGGTGAATAAATATTGAAACACCGTGGAAAATTCTAAACCAATTATTATTCCAGTCATCTTGAAGGGAGTCAACTATTTGCTGTGGTCAAGAATGATAAAACATCTCTATGTGGTCGTGGGCTTTGGAGCCATGTCTTGAAAGGACAAGATCCAAAAGATGGAGAAGAAGCCATCGGTAATTATGAAGATAAGTGGTTCCAAGAGGACCAAATGGTGCTCGGAATCATCCAAAACTCTCTTGAACCATCCATCCTTGAAGCCTACTCCTAATGTAAAAATGCAAAGGAATTGTGGCATACTCTTCAAACCGTGTATTGGAATACTTCAAACTTGAGCATAATCTATGAAGTCAAGAAGGCTATCAATCATCTAAGCCAAGAAGATTTGGAGTTTACAAAGCACTTTGGCAAATTCATATCATTGTGGGCTGAACTAGAAATGTTAAGGCCAAGCACGATTGATCCTTTGGTGTTAAATGAGAGGCACGAACAAGACAAGGTCTTTGGTCTGCTATTGACCTTAAATCCAACTTACAAGGATCTCATTAAGCACCTCCTTAGGGCAGACGATCTCCCCAGCCTAGATGAAGTATGCTCCAAGATACAAAAGGAGCAAGGATCTCATGGTCTATTTGGGGGAAAGGGCGAGCTGGTTATGGCTAACAAAGTAAAGCTGGGTGACACCAACAAAGGATTTTACAAACCGTTGGGATCAAACCAGAACAAGAAAGTGGGATCAAATGCAATCTGTGAGCATTGCAAGAAAGAAGGGCACACAAAGGATAAATGTTGGAAGCTCCATCCTCATCCAAAACCAAGCTGGTGGAAGGAACCAAGAGCTAATGTCTCCCAAGAAGTGGCTGGGAATCAGGCTGGGACATCCAAGAGGGCTGAAGAAGGAGAAATGAGATCTTTGGTGCCATATCAACAAGAATTTGAATTTGTGAGGAAATCAGATTTGGAAGCTCTCATCAAAGCCTTGAAAGAGGCTGGTAGGTCTGGTATGGTTTCTGGAAACTCTCTTCATGCTCAAAACATTTCAAAGCCTTTGATTGTAGATTCTGGTGCATCACATCATATGATAAGTGATGCACATCTAATGAATAACATAAAACCGGCTGTAGGTAATGTCATTATAGCAAATGGAGATAGTATTCCAATTGATGGAGTAGGAAATCTTAGGTTATTTTGAAAAGATTCAAACGCTTTCTACATGCCTAAGTTTACTTCAAATTTGTTATCCGTAAAGAAAGTTACGTCTGATTTGAATTGTTATGCTATAATTGGTCCTAATGATGTACACTTTCAGGATATTGAGACCATGAAACTACTCGGAAAAGGAGTAGCAAAGGAGGAGTTGTATGTTCTTGAAAATAACAAGCCGGACTCCAATTTATTTTGTAGTTTTAGTTTGAATGTTTCTAATTTAGTAGTTTAATTTGGCATGCAAGGCTAGGTCATCCGTACTCTAGAGCATTAGAACTATTGTTGCCTAGGATTTCTTTCAAAAATGATGAATGTGAAGCTTGTATACTTGGCAAACATTGTAAATCTGTGTTTTCCAAGTCTCCAACTATCTATGAAAAGTGTTTTGATTTAGTTCATTCTGATGTTTGGACCTCACCATGTGAATCTAAAGAACATCATAAATACTTTGTCACCTTCAGAGATGAAAAATCAAAATATACATGGCTAACACTTCTACCATCCAAAGATAGAGTTCTAGAAGCGTTTAGAAATTTTCAAGCATATGTGACTAACCATTATAATGCCAAGATTAAAATTTTTAGATCAGATAATGGTGGAGAGTACACAAGCCATGTCTTCAAACAACACGTAGCACACCATGGGATAGTCCATCAAACCAGCTGCCTATACACTCCTCAGCAAAATGGAGTTGCTGAAAGAAAGAATGGGCACTTAATGGAAGTGGCCCGGTCTATGATGTTCCACACAAGTGTTCCCAAGAGATTTTGGGGAGATGCTGTGGTTTTAGCATGCTATTTGATCAACCGAATGCCAACAAAAATTTTGGATGATCACTCTCCATTTGAGGTATTAAACAACTCTAAACCTACCATTAACCACTTACATGTGTTTGGGTGTGTTTGTTTTGTATTAATCCCAGGAGAACAAAGAAACAAGTTGGAAGTTAAAACTGTGAAGAGCATGTTCATTGGATACTCCACAACACAAAAAGGTTACAAATGCTTTGTTCCGGAAACAAGGAAGATTCTAGTCTCAAGGGACGTGAAGTTTGTTGAAACGAAAGGGTTCTATGATGAGAAGAACTAGAAAGAATTATAGAATCTATCATCCTCATCATCAGACCGAGCTAGCAATTTGAGAAAAATCTTGGAGAACCTTGGATTACATCAGCCAGAAGCTAGTACAAGCACATCTCAATCAAATGAAGAAACTATACCCTTTGATCCTGAGGGAGGCAATAAACAAGAGGATCCAGTAGTGGCTCAACAAGACTCAACAATTCATAATTAAAATGAATCAGAAGTTCGCAATGAAACGGTTCCTGATCAAAGTGAAGAGAGTCCGGAAAGTCAAGAAGACGCTCAAACCTCAGATTCCGACTTTGAAGGGCCAGAACCTCAAGTTCAAGATCAAGAAGGGGGTTTAAGGAGAAGTACAAGACAAAGGTTTGGACCAGAACATTGGAAGCAAACCCGAGTGTACTACAACAACAAGGCAGTTGCTCATCCCATTCAAGCTGTTTGCACTCTAGCTCATTTCCCATTGGAACATCAAGCCTACATGGGCAAGTTGGATGAAGCTGAGATTCCAACAACCTATGAAGAAGCCAAGGAGCTTAAAGTATGGAGAGATGCTATTGGTGAAGAAAAGAAAGCTATGGAAATCAACCACACTTAGGATGAAGCTGAACTACCAAAAGGGAAGAAGGCCGTAAGCTCTAGATGGATCTTCACTATCAAGTATAGAAGTGATGGAGAAATAGAGCGTTACAAGGCTAGGCTGGTGGCTAGAGGATTCACTCAAACCTATGGAGAGGACTACTTTGACACATTTGCACCTGTGGCAAAACTTCATACGGTAAGAGTTATTTTATCCTTAGCTACTAACTTGGAATGGGATCTTTGGCAGATGGACGTCAAGAATGCATTCTTGCAAGGGGAACTAGAGGATGAAGTCTACGTGACTCCACCACCAGGCTTGGAGGACTCAATTGCACCAGGAAAGGTGTTGAGACTCAAGAAAGCAATCTATGGACTAAAGCAATATCCTCGAGCATGGTACCACAAGTTGAGTACAACACTCAAGAGTAAAGGCTTCAAGAAGTCCGAGGCAGATCATACACTTTTCACCTTGCAAAGCCAAGAAGGTATTGTAGTCATTCTCATTTATGTGGATGACATTATCATCTCGGGGAATGACAAGGTAGGTATTAAAGATACAAAAGCATATTTAAAATCTGTATTTGATATTAAAGATCTTGGAGAGTTGAAATATTTTCTAGGGATTGAAGTCTATAGGTCCAATGAAGGACTCTTCTTATCCCAAAGGAAGTACACTCTTGATCTATTGGCTGAGGCAGGAAAGCTAGGAGCCAAACCAGCAAAGACTCCCTTAGAAGAAGGATACAAAGTCATACGAGAGGGGGAGCTTGAAGATAAACCTTTTGAAGATGTCAAGCAATATCGGAGAATGGTTGGTAAGTTAATTTATCTTACCATAACTCGTCCTGATTTGTGTTTTGCTGTGAACCAGGTGAGTCAACATATGCAAGCTCCAAAAGTGCACCATTTGAGCATGGTGGATCGGATTCTCAAATATCTCAAAGGAGCTCCAGGTCAAGGCTTTGGATGGGTTGTAACAAAAGCACATAAATTGTGGGTTATTGTGATGCTGACTGGGCTGGAGACAAAACGGATAGAAGATCCACCACTGGGTATTGCACATTCATTGGAGGTAACATGGTCACTTGGAAGAGCAAGAAACAAAAGGTTGTGTCATGTTCAAGTGCTGAAGCTGAATATAGAGCAATGAGGAAGCTCACAAATGAGCTAACATGGCTGAAAGCTCTTCTCAAGGATTTGGGCATTGAATCGCCAGATCCAATCACAATGCATTGTGACAACCAAGTTGCTATTCACATTGCGTCCAACTCAGTGTTCCATGAGAGGACAAAGCATATTGAAGTGGATTGTTACAAGGTGCGAGAGATGATGGAGAAAAAGGTCATTCTTCCATGCTTTACAAGGAGTTCAGAACAATTGGCAGACATTTTTACCAAGGCAGCGAGTTTAAAAGTGTGTGAGTTCATCCATTCAAAGCTTGGACTCATAGATATGTCTCGGCCATGATTTCCTTAGCCATGGAGTCTACACTCTTTTTCCCTTAGTATGGTTTTGTCCCATGAGGTTTTCCATACTAAGGTTTTTAATGAGGTGGGTCATCATGGTTCCAAACTTAACCTTTGGTTTCTCTACGGTTAAGCTTGAGGGGCAGTGTTGAATAATGAGAGAATACATTAGGTTAAGACCAAAAGAAGAGAAGAGACCTTATTCAACATATGCAAGCCCATTAAGAAGTCTTCTAGAAGGTGAAGACTTTAGGTGCACAAGTGGATGTCTCGGGAAGTGTGAAAAGGAAGGAGATGTGTTTGAATTTCAAATAAGAGATTGGAGAGAAATTTTAATGTTGTGAAACCCTTCCTCATCTCCTAATTTCGTGGCTCTCCTCTATATATACATGTTGTACACCCTTTGTAACACTTAATCAATTCTAATGGAAACTTCTCTTTATCTCTTTATCTCTCATTCTATTGTTTCTCTTTCAAGCACTCTCAAACTCTCTAATCTTCTGTTCCGCAAATTCAACAGTAGGAAATCTTAGGTTATTTGGAAAAGATTCAAACGCTTTCTACATGTCTAAGTTTACTTCAAATTTGTTATCCGTAAAGAAAGTTACATCTGATTTGAATTGTTATGCTATATTTGGTCCTAATGATGTACACTTTCAGGATATTGAGACAATGAATCTACTCGGAAAAGGAGTAGCTAAGGAGGAGCTGTATGTTCTTGAAAATAACAAGCCGGACTCCATTTATTTTGTAGTTTTAGTCTGAATGTTTCTAATGTTACTAGTTCAATTTGGCATGCAAGGCTAGGTCATCCGCACTCTAGAACATTAGAACTATTGTTTCCTTGGATTTCTTTCAAAAATGATGAATGTGAAACTTGTATACTTGGCAAACATTGTAAATCTGTGTTTTTCAAGTCTCCAACTATCTATGAAAAGTGTTTTGATTTAATTCATTCTGATGTTTGGACCTCACCATGTGAATCTAGAGAACATCATAAATACTTTGTCACCTTCATAGATGAAAAATCAAAATATACATGGCTAACACTTCTTCCATCCAAAGATAGAGTTCTAGAAGCATTTAGAAAATTTCAAGCATATGTGACTAACCATTATAATGCCAAGATTAAAATTTTTAGATCAGATAATGGTGGAGAGTACACAAGCCATGCCTTCAAACAACACTTAGCAAACCATGGGATAGTCCATCAAACCAGCTGCCCATACACTCCTCAGCAAAATGGAGTTGCTGAAAGAAAGAATAGGCACTTAATGGAAGTGGCCAAGTCTATGATGTTCCACACAAGCGTTCCCAAGAGATTTCAAAGACAAAAGACTTTGTATTCCCAACGGATCCATTAGGGATTTACTTATGCAAGAAGCGCATAGAGGAGGTTTAATGGGGCACTTCGGAAACAAGAAGACTTTGGCATTACTTCGGGAGCACTTCTATTGGCTAAAGATGCGACGAGAGGTTGAGAAGTTTCATGCAAGATGTTTTGCATGTAAGAAGGCAAAATCTTGGAGTCATCCGCATGGTTTATGTCTTCCATTGCCAATTCCTACTTCACCATGGGTTGATCTCTCAATGGACTTCGTCTTAGGACTACCAAATATTCAACAAAAGGATTTGATATTTGTGGTATTCGATCGATTCTCCAAGATGGCCCACTTCATCCCATGCACCAAGACTAACGATGCCACCCAAACCACCAACTTATTCTTCAAGGAAGTCGTCAAGTTGCATGGGATCCCGAGGAATATTGTCTCGGATCGAGACACAAAGTTATTAAGTCACTTTTGGAGAACACTTTGGAGAAGATTAGGGACTAAGCTAGTATTTTCTACAACGTGTCACCCCTAAACTGATGCCATCGATAGGACACTCGCCACCTTGCTTGCCCTTTATATAAGAATATGAAGAATTGGGTGGAGTGCTTACCCTTTATATAATTTGTATACAACCGAGCTTCTCATTCTGCTACAAAGCTCTCTCCATTTGAAGTTGCATACTGGTTCAAGCCCCTAATTCCATTGGATCTTTTGCTACTACCCCTCATCAAATTGATAACCAAGAAGGAATCTCTAAAGCCGAACACGTGAAGAAATTACGCAAGAAGGTTCAGGTGAACATCGAGCATAAGACCAAGAAATACGCTAAGCACGTCAACAAAGGGTGCCAACAAATGTCATTCCAACCGGGGGATTGGGTTTTGGCTACACTTTAGGTTTGAGAGGTTTCCACACCTTTGTATGAATAATCTCGCACCAAGAGGGGATGGCCTGTTCCAAATTTTGGAGAAGATCAACGACAACACCTACCGACTCGAACTTCCTAACGAGTTTAATTGTCTTCAAACTTTAATCTGCCTGACTTGGTTTCTTTTGATGTAGATGATGAACCAATTTTGAGGACAAAACCTTTAGAAGAGGGACAGGATGAAAGAGCCCTGGTATTAGTACCGGTACAAACCGCACAAGCATTGCCCAGAGAACCCGAGGGTGCAATCGAGGAATTACTCGAGCCACCCAAGGAGCCACCCGAAGCTCCTACAATACCACCAAGGATCATGAAGAGGAACAATGCTAGAGTATATAGGGCGAGGTTCAATGCGTATGTACAAGGGGCTCTAAGACGCGAGGAGGATACCCGAGGATCTTCGAGAGCTCTTATTGCCTTCCATATTTAAGCTAAGAAGCAAGATCGAGAATCTCTCTTCACCTTGGCTCCGCCATTGTCAACTCACGAGTAGTCTTGAATCCTAGCCACGTCATCGTTTGGAGATTATAAAGGAAGACTAGGCATTTTTCTTCTTTGGGAGAGGCGTATGGGGCCTGTAAGATTTTCAGAGATTATGGATGAGAAATTGTGAGATAAACTAGAAGGAAAACCGTGGTAGAATATTAGAGAATAATTTCTTATTGATCTTTGAGAATTACATAGCATTTTTATAGGAGAATTACAAGGGAACCTAAGTTAAATTTATTTTGAACCATGCAATGGGAGTCCAGCCTTTAGAGCGACCTTGACCATGCCAGCCAGGTTCCAGCCCGTCCTTGACCGAATGGATAAGAAGGAAGACCAAGGATAAGGCGCCAATGCACCCGGATGCTCTACTGACTTGGTGCATGATCCGAACATTTCCAAGCTTCTCGAAAATTCTCGAAGACTTCCTCAAACGTTCCAGAGGCTCCCTTAGGTCGTACGGTCATGTACGGACTTGTACAGATCAATACGGACTTGTACGGACACCCAACTCCAACCATCTTCCTTAAGCTCCCTTGATGATAAGCTTGATTAATACTCTCCCTTAAACTTAGCCAGAGTGTCGGAATGTAGGCTAAGTTTGGGAACCGGGACTACCACATCATTAAAAACCTTACCAAGGAAAACCCAGTGGGACAAAACCTTGGTAAGGGAAAAAGAGTGTGGTCTTCCCGGAACAGGCAAGTATTATCAAGGATGAGTAAGGTTTACTAATCGAAGTTTGATGGGGATGTCGTTGCAAATTTTGAGGCTAGCGACCTTGGTGAAGATGTCAGCCAACTGATCTTCACTTTTGGTGTAGCATGGAAGTATCACTCCTTCTATGATCTTCTCTCTGACCTTGTGGCAGTCGATCTCAATGTGCTTAGTCTTTTCGTGAAATAATTAATTGGTTTCTATATGAATGGCTTCCTGATTGTCACAATGCATTGTTATAGGACTTGAAGTTTCTATGCTAAGATCCTTGAGAAGAGCCTTCAACTAAACTAATTCATTTGTCAGCTTCCTCATTGCTCTATATTCTGACTCCGCACTTGAGCATGACACAACCTTCTGCTTCTTAGACTTCCATGTAACTAGATTACCTCTAATGAAAGTACAGTAAGTAGCCAGTTGTAGACTTCCTATCCATAGTGTCTCCCGCATAGTCCGCATCGCAGTATCCAACTATCTCAGTGTTGCCATTCTTCCCCATCCAGATTCCTTGGCCCGGTGATCCTTTAATGTATCTCAATATTCTTTCCACCATGTTCCAATGATGCACAGTTGGTTCCTTCATATGTTGGCTAACCTGATTCACAGCAAAACATAAGTCAGGCCGTGTAATAGTCAAGTAGATGAGCTTACCAACTAGGCATCGATATTGTGTTGGGTCTTCAAATGGCTTGTCAAGCGGATCATCTTCTTTCTCCCCCATTCTCTTGACTTTGTAGCCATCTTCAAGTGGGGTCTTAGCTGGTTTTGATCCTAGCTTTCCTGTCTCCTGCAATAAATCAAGAGAATATTTTCTTTGTGATAGAAATAGGCCTTCCGAGGATCGGCATATCTCTATCCCTAGGAAATACTTAACCTCTCCCAAGTCCTTGATATCAAAAACAGACTTAAGGAAGGATTTGGTTTTTTTGAATCCCAACTTGATCACTATCTGAGATGATCAAATCATCCACATAAACTAATACCACAATAAGCCCACGGGAGCTCTGGTGAATGAACAAGGTATGGTCGGTTTCTGACTTGCTAAATCCTTGAGCACCAAGAGTGAAACTCAGTTTATGATACCAGGCCCTTGGTGATTGCTTTAGACCATAAATTGCCTTTCTTAACCTTAGGAATTTTTTGGGCCTGATTGAGTGCTCTAATCCGGGTGGTGGAGTCATGTACACTTCTTCTTCCAATTCTCCTTGAAGAAAGGCATTCTTCACGTCCATTTTCCATAGATCCCATGATAGATTTGTGGCTAAGGACAAGATGACCCTAACTGTGTGAAGCTTCGCCACTGGCGCAAAAATATCGTATAATCAGCTCCATATGTCTGGGTGAAACCTCTGGCTACCAATCTGCCTTTGTACCGCTCAATCTCCCCATTAGATTGATATTTGATTGTAAATACCCACTTGGAACTTACTGTCTTTTTTCCCTTTGGAAGCTAAGTTTCATCCCAATTATGGTTGTTATCCATTGCTCCTATCTCAGCATCCACAGCAGTTAACAATTCTTTGTGTTCTTTTGCTACTTCATAGGAGCTTGGAATTTGGTGTTGATCAATCTTCCCAAGGAATGCTTGACGTTCAGATGGCAAAAGGGTAATAGAACAAACCGCTTGGAGAGGATGAACCACGGCTTGGCTGTTGTAATAGACCATTGTTTGTTTCCAATGATCTGGTCCATACTTCAGCCTTGTACTTCTTCTAAGCTAAGGAGCACTAATTTCTTCACTCTTATAGTCTTGACTAACCATTGGCTCCATTCCTCCTATTGTTTCTTCTTCATGATGAGCTTGGTCTTGATCACCATTATCCAAGTTGTTTGCTTCTTCTTCATTGTTATTTTTAGAATTTGGTCCTTCTTGTGGTTGTTGGTCCAGTTGCTCTTGATGAGAGTCCCTTGGAGCAGGATTTCCCAGATGATTGAGTAAAAACTCTAAGCTGGCGGCTCTATCTGAGGGAGAGTGGGCTAGGTCTTTAACGCTATCAAAATATTGCATCCTGTCAAAGTACCCTTGGTTTTCTATGAACTTCACGTCTCTTGAAACCAGGGTACACTTCCGGATGGGGTCATAACACTTATACCCCTTTTGAGAGGTAGAATAGCCTATGAATACACATCTTGTGCTTTTGGCTTCTAGTTTGTCCCTCTGAGTACCTGGGACATATACAAAACACAAACACCCAAGAACTCGTAAGTAATTGATAAAGGGTTTATTGTGATTTAAAACTTCAAAGGGAGAGACGTCCTTTAGGACTCTTGTTGGAATTCGATTGATAAGATAGCAGGCCGTCATGACTGCATCTCCCGAGAAGTTTCTTGGTAGGTTGGAATGGAACATCATAGCTCTAGCTACTTCCATGAGATGCATATTCTTCCTTTCAGCTACACCATTTTTTTGGGGTGTATATGGACAGCTTGTTTGGTGGATTATTCCATGCTTAGCTAAGTGTTCTTTGAATTTGGGGCGTGTATATTCCCCTCCATTTTTCGTTGGAAGTACCTTAATATTCGTTTTGAATTGATTAGTAATGTAGTTCTTAAAATTAATGAAAGCGTCAAATACTCTATCTTTAGATGGCATTAAGGTGATCAAGTGTATTTAGACTTATCATCAATAAACATCACAAAGTACTTATTATTATCTCTTGATAAACATGGGGAAGTCCATACATCCGAGTGGACCAAATCAAAACATTTTTCATAGATAGTAGAGGACTTAGGAATTACACTTTTACAATGTTTTCCTAAAATACAAGACTCACAAACCGAGTTATTAAACGAAATATTAGGCAATTATTTCCAAGGCATGCGAGTGAGGATGTCCCAATCTAGCGTGACATATTGCATTAGAACTACTAGCTAAGCATGAATTAAAACTTGATAAAGTTGGATTGCTTGAAGAATCTTCTAAGATGTATAAGTCTCCGTTTGTGTTTTCTTCTCCAAGAACCCTTTCGGTCTTAATATCTTGAAAATATAAACTATTAGGCCCAAAGATATCATAAGCATCAAGTTTAGTAGTAGCCCTCTTAACCCATAGAAGATTCGAAGTGAAAGATGGCATGTAGAAAGTTTGAGATTCTTTGTCAAATAATCTTAAACTTTATATCCCTTTTAACCGGTATTTTATCACCATTAGCAATCACTACATTCCCACTAGGAGATTTAATGATACTAATCAAATTTGGATTACTAATCATGTGATGAGAAGCTCTGGAATCAATAACAATAGAAGTACTAATTTTAGTAGGTTTAGTATCAAAGTAGGTGATACTGGACTCTTTTAGTGTGGCAATGGATGGAATGAGTGCCTCTAGGTCTGCCTTGCGCACCACGTCATTCGAATATGTTACCAAGGCTATCTCATCTCCTTGCTTCAAGTTTTTTGTTTGAGGTTGTTTTGTTGCAGTTGAAGAGCTTGGCGCTTCTTGTGCTTGATGAGCTTGAAACTTTCTTGGCTTGAATTCCCTTGGTTGCCAATATTTGGGCTTGAGATGTGGATGAAGGATCTAGCAATCCTCCCTTGTATGACCATCTTTCTTGCAATGATAGCATGTTTTCCTATTCTTGCCTTTGTAGCCATGATTTGGTTGGTAATTTCCTTTATTAGCTGTTGGGAGTTCTTGTTTTCCACTAAAGAGACCAAAGGACTCTTGTTTCTTTTGAATTTCTGCACAAACTTCATCAAGGCTAGGGTTCTCTGATATCAAGATTTGCTTTATGAGGTCGTTAAATACTGGATTGAGTGTGAGAAGCAAACCGAAGACCTTATTTTGTTCTCTCCTTTCTTCAATGATTGAAAAATCCTTAGTGCTTGGTCGTAACATCTCTAGTTCAGCCCAAAGAGATGTAAATTTCCCAAAGTGTTGAGTAAATTCTAGTCAAGTTAGAGATGTTCCCGTAGACATTCTTTAATGTATCTCGAAGCTCCTTTGCCGTGTCACAATAGGAGTATGCCTCTTGAAACCATTTGATTTCCTCCTTGCTCTTGGTCTCATTTTCTTCATCTTGTGTGTCTTCTTTTGGGTTTTGCGTGATCTCAATGTGTCTCCACAAACCTCTTCCACACAAAGCAGTATTTGTTGTTCTTGCCCACAACAAGTAATTGATCCCTTTGAGTGTAACCGGAATAATCATGGTTTTTACATTTTCCATGATTTTCTTGGTCTTTAATCACAAAGCTAGCAACTTTCTCAACTCAGCACCAATGGATTTGAGGAATTTCTCTCAGAGAGAAATGAAGCTAGAAACGTGAAAGGAAGAAAAAATGAAGAGAAAGTCACAAAGCTAGCAACTTTCTCAACTCAGCACCAATGGATTTGAGGAATTTCTATTAGAGAGAAATGAAGCTAGCAACATGAGAAAAAAAAAAATAAAGAAGAACAGCTTGGAGAATGACTAGAAATAACAAGAAATGATGGAGAAATGATGGAGAATCACCAAGAATAATGTGGAATAGTAAGAAGCAAGATCAATGCTCTGATACCATGTAAGATTTTAGAGATTATGGATGAGAAATTGCGAGATAAACTAGAAGGAAAACCATGGTAGAATATTAGAGAAGAATTTATTATTGATCTTTGAGAATTACATAGCATACTTATAGGAGAATTACAAGGGAAACTATGTTTACTTTATTTTGAACCATCCAATGGGAGTCCAGCCTTTGGAGCGACCTTGCCAATGCCAGCCTGGTTCCAGCCCGTCCTTGACCGAATGGATAAGAAGGAAGACCAAGGATAAGGAGCCAATGCACCCGGACGCTCTAGTGAATTGGTGCATGATCCGAACGTTGCCAAGCTTCTCGAAGACTCTCGAAGACTTCCTCAAACGTTCTAGAGGCTCCCTTAGGTCGTACGGTCTTGTACGGTTCCGTACAGTCTTTTATGGATCCATACGGACTTGTACGGATCTATACGAACTTGTACGGATACCCAACTCCAATCATCTTCCTTAAGCTCCCTTGATGATAAACTTGATTAATAGGGCGTGCTTATACCCTCTGGTTCCTTGTGTGTTTTTCTTCAATTTTTAACTTCTTGACTTGTTTGAATTGTTACCGAGATTCTCTTTCTCAATTTGAATCCCAACGACTATTTGACTGATATGTTGAGATTATGGATGAGAAGACATACATAGAAGTAGCAATGCGAGTTCACATAATAACAAAGGGAAGGAGATGGAGTGCATAACAAGTATTTGGGAACTTAGCGAATGTTATAAGGTTAAGGGAGAAGTGATGTGTGCAACAAGGAGAGGAGTGGAGTTGATGATTTAATGAGTGGAAAAAATAGACATTGGGATGTAACTACAAAGAAGGATTCTCGGTTGAATCCTAAGTAGGTCAAAGGGTTGAAAAACCAAGAAGAAGCACATGAGGACCCTTCGGGTAAAGGTAAGCACCATGCGCCTCACCCAAAGAAGAAAGATGCCCTTGATCCTAGCATGTTTAACCATTTTAGGAAATCAAGGGTGTTAGTCTTTTATCCATTGTAAATTCCTATGTCTTGATTTTAAAATTTCTCTCACGTGTATGTATATGAAACCGATTTTCTAGCACATGAATAATATGAGAAATATTTTTCAGAAAACTATCTCTTAATCTTCAATATCGTTTAGCTCTTGATAATCTCCAATTTTAGTTTTATCTCCCTTAACAATCAACATGGTATCAAAGCATGTTTAGAGATGCTTGAAAATCTTCTAAATGGTTTATTTCTCAACTAAAAATCTCCCTTTTAGATTTTTTTCTTTGTTCTCTAATTTTTTCTTTTATCTTTTCAAAGTGGTTTGTTGAAGAAAGCCTATGGAGATGCAAAAACAAGTGGTAGTGTCGGTTGTCTTCAAAGGCGAGCAACTACCTACTGTGGTAAAGGAATACAAGAACTACTCTAAGAAGCAGAGGTCTATGGAGTTATATGGAAACTCCATAGGAGACTGATGGGGAAGAGGTAGTCAGAGAAGGAATAGCGGGTGATTGCATTGTGAATGGGCAGAAGTAGGAGAAAGATGACCAACATGTTCTTCCGATGCTCCAGAGCTCTCTAGGGCCGTTAATACTCGCCGCTTACTCTTACTATGAGACATCCAAGGAATTGTGGGATATACTCAAAGGAGTGTATGGTGACATCTTAAATATTTCTTGGATTTTTAAGGTGAAGAAAGCGTTGAATAACCTTCAGTAGGATGGAAAGGCATTCAAGGACCCATTTGGGGTATTTAAAGGACTATAGGCTGAGCTTGAGATTCTCAGGCCAGCAACAAATAACCCCAAAATATTGAATGAAAGAAGGAAACAGGACCAGGTGTTAGGGCTGCTACTCACGCTAAATGAGTCCTACAAGAGCCTCATTCAACACCTCCTTCGCTTGGACAAGCTTCCAACGCAGAATGAAGTCTGTCAACAGATCCAAAAGGAGGTAGGGTTTAAAGGCTTGTTCAAAGCATCAAGTGAAATGGTCCATGCTGCACATAGGAGCCAACTCTATGGAGAAAGAAGGAGTCTGGAATGTGAGCATTGCAAGATGAAATGACATACTAAGGAAAAATATTGGACCTTACATCCACATTTGAAGCCAGCTAGACTAAGGGGAAATAGCCAAGGAAGCAGTCAAGGACCAAGGAACTTTGCTGGAGTAGCAAATGTGGAAATGACAACTTGGTGAGGAAAAGCGATTTGGAAGCTCTCATCTAGAGTATTGCTAAGCTAGCTTAGTCTGGTAAAGTTTTCTTTACCTCTAAAGCTTAAGGAAAATATGATAATAGATTATGGAGTAAGTCATAATATGATTTGATGCCAAGCTCTTAACAAATATTAAGTCTTGTGAGGGAAATGTTAAAGTTGCAAATGGAAAATAAGTTCAAATAGATGAAATTAGAGACATCAAAGTGTTTAGGAAAAATACTAAGGCCTTGTACATTCCGGAATTCACATCTAACTTACTCTCGGTTTATAAAGCAACTAAGGTTCTAGATTCCAAAGTTATTTTTGGATCTAATGATGTTGAGTTTCAGGATAATGAGACTAAGGAAGTAATCAGACTAGGGAATGTGGAAGGTGGTATGTATTTGCTTAATAAGGAAGATGGAGTGATGGAGTCGTTGGTGGTTAGTCTGGTTGGTTCAAGCCCTTTATGGCAATCACACCTTGGTCATCCAAGTCACAAGGTGCTCAGCATGGTCTTTCCCAACCTCACATTACCTAATAAGGAGTGTGAAGCGTGTGTCTTAGGGAATCATTGTAGGAAAGTGTTTTCGTAATCTTCTACTTTGTATGAGAAGTGTTAGATTTTAGAGATTATAAATGAGAGATTTCAAGATAAACTAGAAGGAACACCATATTAGAATATTAGAGATGATTTTCTTATTAATCTTTGAGAATTACATAGCATATTTATAGGAGAAATACAAGGGAACCTAGGGTTTAACTTTATTTTGAACTATCCAATGGGAGATCAGCCTTTAGAGCGCCACTGACCATGACAACCTGCCCTTGACCATGCCAGCTTGGTTCTAGCCCCTTCTTTCACCGAATGGATAAAAAAGAAGACCAAGGACAAGGCGCCAATGCACCTGGACGCTCAAGTGGCTTGGTGCATGATCCGAACGTTGCCAAGCTTCTAGAAGACTCTCAAAGGCTTCCTCAAATGCTCTGGAGGCTCCCTAAGGTCGTACAGTCTTGTACGACCTTGTACGGATCCGTACAAACTTATACGGACATGTACGGACTTGTACGAATCCGTACGGACTTTTACGGACACCCAAATCCAACCATCTTCCCTAAGCTCCCTTGATGATAAGCTTGATTAATACTTCCCCCTCAAACTTAGCTGGAGTGTCGAAATGAAGGCTAAGTTTGGGAACCGGGACTACCACCTCATTAAAAACATTACCAAGGAAAATCCAGTGGGACAAAATCTTGGTAAGGGAAAAAGAGTGTGGTCTTCCCGGAACAGGTAAGCGTTATCAAGGATGAGTAAGGGCTACTAACCCAAGTTTGATGTGGATGTGGTTGCAAACTTTGAGGCTAGCAGCCTTGGTGAAGACGTCAGCTAACTGGTCTTCACTCTTGGTGTAACATCAAAGTATCACTCCTTTGGTCTTCTCTCTGACCTTGTCGCAGTCGATCTCAATGTGCTTGGTCCTCTTGTGAAATACTGGATTGGTTGCTATATGAATGGCTGCCTGATTGTCACAATGCATTGTGATGGGTCTTGAAGTTTCTATGCCAAGATCCTAGAGAAGAGCCTTCAACCAAACTAATTCATTTGTCAGCTTCCTCATTGCTCTATATTCTGACTCCGCACTTGAGCATGACACAACCTTCTGTGAAAGATGGCATGTAGAAAGCTTGAGATTCTTTGTCAAATAGTCTTAAACTTTCTATCCCTTTTAACCGGTATTTTATCACCATTTGCAATCACTACATTCCCACTAGGAGATTTAATGTTACTAATCAAATTTGGATTACTAATGCTGTGATGAGAAGCTCCAGAATCAATAACAAGAGAAGTGCTAGACTTAGTAGGTTTAGTAGCAAAGTAGGTGATACCGGACTCCTTTAGTGTGATGATGGATCGAATGAGTGCTTCTAAGTCTGACTTGCGCACGATGTCATTTGAATATGCTACCATGGCCATCTCATCTTCTTGCTTCAAGCTTTCAGTTTTAGGTTGTTTTGCTGAGTTTGATGAGCTTGGTGCTTCTTGTACTTGATGAGCTTGGAACTTTCTTTGCTTGAATTCCCTTGGATGCCAATCTTTGGGCTTGAGATGCAGATGAAGGATCCAGCAATCCTCTTTTGTATGACCATCCTTCTTGCAATGATCGCATATTTTCTTATTCTTGCCTTTGTAGCCTTGATTTGGTTGGTAGTTGCCCTTATTGGCCGTTGGGAGTTCTTGTTTTCCACTAAAGAGACGAAAGGACCCTTGTTCCTTTTGAATTGGTGCACAAACTTCATCAAGGCTAGGGAGCTTCTCTGATCTTAAGATATGCTTTATAAAGTTGTTAAACGCCGGATTGAGTGTGAGAAGCAAACCGAAGACCTTATCTTGTTCTCTCTTTCTTCAGTGATTGAAAATTCTTAGTGCTTGGACGTAACATCTCCAATTCAGCCTAAAGAGATCTAAATTTCCCAAAGTGTTGAGTAAATTCTATATCCTCTTGATTGAGATTGTTGATTGCCCTTTTTACTTCAAAAACCCGGGTAAAGTTGGAGATGTTCCCGTAGACATTCTTTAATGTATCCCAAAACTCCTTTGCCGTGTCACAATAGGAGTATGCCTCTAGGATTGATGGGTCTAGCAATTTTTTAAGAAGACCCAAAACCGTTTGGTCTTCTTGAAACCATTTGATTTTCTCCTCGGTATTGGTCTCATTTTCTTCATCTTGTGTGTCTTCTTTTGGGTTTTGTGTGATCTTAATGTGTCTCCACAAACCTCTTCCACACAAAGCAGTCTTAGTTGTTCTTGCCCACAGCAAGTAATTGATCCCTTTGAGTGTAACAGGAATGATAATGATTTTTAGATTTTCCATGATTTTCTTGGTGTTTAATCACTAAGCTAGCAAGTTTCTTAACACATCACCAATGGATTTGAGGAATTTCTCTGAGAGAGAAATGAGGCTAGCAACGTGAAAGGAAGAAAATTAAGTGAAAATCACAAAGCTAGCAACTTTCTCAACTCAGCACCAATGGATTTGAGGAATTTCTCTCAGAGAGAAATGAAGCTAGTAGTGTGAGAAGGAAGAAAGTAAAGAAGAAAATCATGGAGAATGAGTAGAAATGACAAGAATTGATGAAGAAATGATGGATAATGATGGAGAATGATGGAGAATAACTAAGAATAAAGCAGAATAGATAGGAGCAAGATCAATACTCTGATACCATGTTATATTTTAGAGATTATAAATGAGAGATTTCGAGATAAACTAGAAGGAATACCATAATAGAATATTAGAGAAGAATTTCTTATTGATCTTTGAGAATTATGTAGCATATTTATAGGAGAAATACAAGGGAACCTAGGATTAACTTTATTTTGAACTATCCAATGGGAGATCAGCCTTTGGAGCGCCCTTGACCATGCCAGCCTGCCCTTGACCATGCCAGTGTGGTTCCAGCCCCTTCCTTGACCGAATGGATAAGAAAGAAGACCAAGGACAAGGCGCCAATGCACCTGGACGCTCAAGTGGCTTGGTGCATGATCCAAACGTTGCTAAGCTGCTAGAAGACTCTCGAAGGCTTCCTCAAATGTTCCGAAGGCTCCCTAAGGTTGTATGGTCTTGTACGGTCTTGTACGACCTTTTACGGATCCGTACGAACTTGTACGGACACCCAAATCCAACCATCTTCCCTAAGTGTTTATAGTTCACTTGGGTAACTCTAATGAGCTCTCAGGATCAAGTATTTGAATCATTTCAAAAATTCTACAATTATGCACTTAACCAGTTTGGTGCAACAAATCAACATCCTTAGGAGTGACAATGGTGGAGAGTATATGAGTAATAGATTCAAGATGTTGCCAGATGACAATGGGATAATTCACCAAAATTCATGTGCATACACACCTCAGCAGAATGGAGTTTCCGAGAGAAAGAATATACATTTGCTTGGGGTGGCTAGAAGTATGATGTTTGATAGAGGAGTGCCTAAGAGGTTTTGGAGATATGTTGTGATGGCGACATGCTACATAATTAATAGTCTACCCACTGAAATTCTGAGCCAAAAGTCTCCATTTGAAGTCTTTAATAGAGTAAAGCCAAGCATTGATCACCTATGATTTTTCGGGTGTAAATGTTATGTCTTCATCCCCGATGCACTAAGGAGTAAACTTGAGCCAAAAAGCATCAAATATATTTTCGTAGGATACTCAAGCACTCAGAAGGGATACGAGGATATGATATATGTGTCAAGACAGGTGCGCTTTGATGAGAATTGGGGGTATTTTGGAGAAAAAAATGGGAGGATTTAGATGACATTGTGAGCTCGGGTATAGATAGAGACCGAGTGCTAACAAGCATCTTGGTAGATGTCAATGGTTTGAATGGAGATAATAATGAGCAAGGGATATCACAGAATGAGAAAGGAGGTGAAGAATTAACAACTCTCATCGGATACAACCTCATTACCAAAGGACTCCGAGCCGGTTGAAGAATCAGAACTTACAAGTGGTGAGGGGGGAGTCTGAACATGAAGAGGCTGAGGTAACTCAAGAACCCCCTCTAAGAAGAAACCAACGGATAAGGCATGGCCTAGAAAATTTGAAAAACACTAGGGTGTATTGCAATGGATTAGCTACGGTTCGACAAGAGCATGTAGAATCTGAGGTGTAGTCTACCATAAGTGAGGGATGTTATGGGCATACGACAGACTTTGATTCTGAAACTATAGGCGACATCATCCCTTTCTTACCAAGTACATCATATACCTCAAAGAGAAGAGAATTAACCGTAAGTGACATAAAATACCCTATTTAAGCATATAGTTCATTGCCATATTTAGGTGCTGAGAAACAAGCTTACCTCACCTAGATTGATGAACATCAAGTCTCAACATTATATGAGGAAGCATGTAGAGATGAGAGATGGATTAAAGCCATGGAAGAAGAAATCAGTTCTATGGTGGGAAACAATAGATGGAATTTGATTGAGCTGCCAAGAGGGAAGAAGCTAGTGGGATGTAGATGGTTTATACTATATAGTATAAAAGCAATGGTGAAGTCGCGAAATACAAAGCAAGACTAGTGGCAAAGGGATACACACATGTCTATGGAGAATCTTATACAAAAAATTTTGCTCTTGTTGAAAAATTGCATTCGGTAAAGGTTCTCCTATCCATTGCCGTTAACTTGTCATGGGATTTATTGCAAATGGTTGTAAAAATGCCTTTTTACAAGGAGACCTAGAAGAGGAAGTCTTTATGGCTCTTCCACAAGGATATGGTACATGTATAAATCAAGTATGTGAAATGAAGAAAGCTATTTATGGTCTGAAACAATCTCCGAGGGCCTGGTACCAAAGACTGAGCAGATGCTTTTTGGAGAAGAAATTGTGAAGTTAGAAGCGGATCATACTCTATTCACCAAGAAGAGTAAAAAGGGTATTGGCGGTTCTCATCTATGTAGATGATATCATCATCACCGAAAATGATGTTGAAGGAGTTAAAAGAACCAAGAAAATTTTGAGCTCCACGTTTGATATAAAGGATCTAGGAGAGGAGAGGTATTTCATGGGCTTGAGATGATTAGAGAGCCAAGTGGGATGTTTATTTCACAAAGGAAGTATGTGATTGCCTTCCTAAAGGAAACCGGCAAGTTAGGGTCGAACCCAGAAAAAATGACCATTGAAGAATGCTATCAAGATGTGAGTAAGGAGGTAATGTGGCCTAATGTCAAGCAATATCAAAGGTTAGTTGGAAAATTAATCTACTTAACTGTAACTCGGTCGGATATATGTTTTGTCATAAATAGAGTGAGCAAGCACATGCAAGTTCCGAAAGCACACCATTGGGACATGGTGGAGAGAATACTTAGGTATCTCAAGGGCAGCTATGGAAACGGAATATGGTTGAGCCGCAATAAAAATACCAAATTAGAAGCCTATTGTGATTCATACTAAGCTGAAGAAAAACAAGATAAAAAATCTACAACTAGGTCTTGCACATTTGTAAGAGGAAATCGTGTCACTTGGAGGAGTAAAAAGCAGATAGTAATTGCATTGTCAAGTGTTGAGGCTGAGTATAGAGCAATGAAGGAAGTCACAAAGGAGATGATATGGCTGAAGGTTTAATATAGGCAGCAGTACCCAATCAGAATTGAACTTGTCATTACCGAGCATCATCACCAAGCAACTTGGAGAATTCATGCCTTAATGGAGTTCTGCTTGTGCACATGGTATACGGCTGATTATTACCCAACAAATCAACCCTAAGAAGCTTATTTATCCAAGTGGATTCGTGAATACTCGAGTAAATCAAGTCGATGATCGTGTCGACCTTTCACTCGTCACAGAGACTATAGACCAATTCACTCGTGCATTGGACACCATACTAAATATTCACTTGGAAACCATGTATTTTGAAGTCATTGATTTAGGAAAAATATATCAAGACCGAGATCAATGTGAAGTTGATCAAGAATCCTTACTCGGATTCAAGACCAACATGTTGCAAATCAAGACCAACTTGTTGCAAATCAAGTTTCACTTGAGCATTCAGCCTCTCCTCGTGTTTTCATCAAGAAATTCCATATAAGGAAACTTATGATCAAGGAAAACCATGTCATTCTCGAGCTGGTTTAGGAGTTGGAACATAAGTGCCAATTCCTTCGGTAATCGGCCCATTCTAGCCTAAGAAACCACCAGATCTTGATTATATTGAATCCTTTCACTTCTTGCTGTTGCTACTCATCAAGTGTCTTCACCACGTCCATAGGCTGAAGACACATAAAGACATGCAAAGGAATTGTACTTTTTTTTCCTTAGTTCGGTTTTGTCCCAATGGATTTTCCGAGAAAAGTTTTAATGAGGCAACACCATTAGTGTGAATTCTAGGGCTTGTTATCAGTTTAATCCATCATTCATAACTAGAGATGGCCAAAACAAGAGAAGCCTCAAATCAACTCAAACTTTCCATTTTCGAATCCTTCTATTTAAAAGTTTTACTATTTCTTTAGGACGTCTTGCCATTTATTCTTGAATTTTTTGTTGTTTCTGAACCTACGTTATTCTATAAAACTGAAGTCAGCCCCCCTCTTGTAAGGCAACTAACGTTTAACCTAATAATTCAATATTTTTGATTCAAAACTTGTGTTTGAGTAAATTCTGTTCTTGCGAGTTCTTAAGTGTTTTGTGGAATCAATACACCTAGTTTTTGTGTATAGCCTTGGATTCTTATGAGTAATAGCCCTTGAATCCCTGTCTCTAACCCCCGTGATTGTGGAATCTATCACAGCCTGGTTACTACATTCATCTCTTCACTTCCTGCAAGCTTTACTCTTTGAAACCATGAGGTTTAACTTTGTGGAATCCAAGGTCTACATCATTGGTATCAGAGTTTAAATGCTCATATCTAAGGTTGTTTTGAGTCTTATCTCTTTTGTTTTCGTGTTGTTTCAGTTTTGTTTCGATTTTATTAAAAGAAAACCCTAAAAATATTTTTTTTTGTTTCTTAGTTTTAATTTTTCATTTGTGTTAGTGTTTCAATTTTATAAATCCAAAAATAATCATAAATTTATTTCGTCTTTGTTCTAGCTTCTCAAAACCCTATAAACCCCATAAATATTGTTGCTTTTAGTTTAGAAATTCGTTTGATATTTTTCATTCATAAAAACTTAAACCGCAAAATTCTGTTATTTTCTCTGTTTTGTGTTTTTCTTGAAAGAACTTTGATTTCTTGATCTTATTTTTGCTAGGATATCCACGTAACCAGAGCACCAAAAATGATGCTTTACATGGAGAAGGAGGAGTCTTACTCCTATTGAACTGACTGGAGCCAAGGAGAATACAACAAAGATTCGTACCACAACAAGACTAGCTATGAAGAGTCTTGGTGTGATGCCTATATAGACTATGACTATGGAGACAAGCCAGATCAAGATGAGCCTGACCAGAATCACCAGACCATTGTTGCAGCAACCACATTCAGTCGAGATACTCGACGTCATGGATTTCATGGAATCCATTATCACCACATGCCAATTTCTATTTTCACCCCACTCGCAAATCTACATTTAGTTTATTTGTGAATGTTGATTATAAAAGATCTTTGGTATCCTTTTTTATATTGAGATATATCATAAGACTAATAAGTTGATTCGAGATTTCGGTATCAACTTATTGACCTGAATTCTTTTTGTTTTCTGAACTGGATTATCTTCAATGGGACCCCAACATGGATTATTACTTTGAGCACCAGTCCACGCCATACGAAGACAAGCTTTTAGTTTATTGAATTTGCGGAATAGAAGATTGGAGAGTGTTTGCAAGAGAAACAAGAGAATGAGAGATAAAGAGAAGTTTCCATTAGAATGAATTTGAGGTTACAACAAGAGATACATTATATAGAAGTGAAACTCGACTTGTATGAAGGAGAAGTAGCCTCCAACGATCTGATTGAGTTTGAAATTCAAAATCATCTCCTTCTTTTTCACGGAGCCCAAGGAAGCTCTCCAACAACTCTTTTCTTGCTTCTTTGCACTTCAAGTTAACCTTCTTATGATCATTTTCTTCTTTATTCAACACTCCCCCTCAAGCTTAATCGTAGAAATAACTAGGTTGAGCTTGGAACCATGGAAACCCACCTCATTAAAGACCTTATTATGGAAAACCTCATGGGACAAAACCATACTAAGGGAAAAAGAGTGCGGACTTCATAGCTAAGGGGATCATGGCTGAGACATGTCTATGAGTCCAAGCTTTGAATGGATGAACTCACAAACCTTTAAACTCCCTGCCTTAGTAAAAATGTCAGCTAACTGATCTGAACTTCTTGTAAAACATGGAAGGATTACTCCTTTCTCCACCATCTCACGCACCTTGTGACAATCCACTTCAATATGCTTCGTCCTCTCATGAAACACTGAGTTGGACGCAATATGGATTGCAGCTTGGTTGTCACAATGCATTGTGATAGGATCTGGTGATTCAATGCCTAGATCTTTGAGCAGAGACTTCAGCCAAGTCAATTCATTTGTGAGCTTCCTCATAGCTCTATATTCAGCTTTAGCGCTTGAACATGACACCACCTTTTGCTTCTTGCTTTTCCAAGTGACCAGGTTGCCTCCAATGAATGTGCAATACCCAGTGGTGGATTTTCTATCCATTTTGTCTCCAGCCCAGTCAGCATCACAATAACCTACAATTTCTGTGCTTTTGTTGCAACCCATCCAGATGCCTTGACCTGGAGCTCCTTTGAGATATTTGAGGATCCAATCCACCATGTTCCAATGATGCACTTTTGGAGCTTGCATATGTTGGCTCACCTGGTTCACAGCAAAGCACAAATCAGGATGAGTAATAGTAAGGTAAATCAACTTACCAACCATTCTCCTGTATTGTTTGACATTATCTAATGGTTTGTCTTCAGGTTCCCCCTCTCGTATGACTTTGTATCCTTCTTCTAGGGGAGTTTTGGCTGGTTTAACTCCTAGCTTTCCTGCCTCAATCAATAGATCAAGAGTGTATTTTCTTTGGAATAAGAAGAGTCCTTCTTTAGACCTACAAACCTCAGTCCCTAGAAAGTATTTTAGCTCTCCAAGATCCTTAATATCAAATACAGATTTCAAGAATGTTTTAGTATCTTGAACTCTTACCTTGTCATTCCCAAAGATGATTATATCATCCACGTAAATGAGAATGACTACAATACCTTCTTGGCTTTGCAATGTGAAAAGTGTGTGATCTGCTTCTGACTTCTTGAAGCCTCTACTCTTGAGTGTTGTACTCAGCTTGTGGTACCATGCTCGAGGAGATTGCTTCAGTCCATAAATGGCTTTCTTGAGTCTTAGCACCTTTCCTGGTGCAATTGAGTCCTCCAAGCCAGGTGGTGGAGTCATATATACTTCATCCTCTAGTTCTCCTTGTAAGAATGCATTCTTGGCATCCATCTGCCATAGATCCCATTCTAAGTTAGTAGTTAACGATAAAATTACTCTTACCGTATGAAGTTTGGCCACCAGAGCAAATGTGTCAAGGTAGTCCTCTCCATAGTTTGAGTGAATCCTCTAGCCACCAGCCTAACCTTGTAACGCTCTATTTCTCCATCACTTCTATACTTGATAGTGAAGATCCATCTAGAGCTTACAGCCTTCTTTTCTTTTGGCAGTTCTGCTTTATACCAAGTGTTGTTGATTTCCATAGCCCTTTTTTCTTCTCCAACTGCATCTCTCCATACTTTGTGTTTCTTGGCTTCTTCATAGTTTGTTGGAATCTCAGCTTTATCCAGCTTGAATTGGATGCGCAACTGCCTTGTTGTTGTAATACACCCGGGTTTGCTTCCAATGTTCTAGGCCAAACCTTTGTCTTGTACTTCTCCTTAAGGGTACTTCTTGAGCTTGCTCTTCTTCTTGAATTTCTGGACCCGCTTCATTTTGATCATAAACCGCTTCATTTTGAACTGATGATTCACTTTGATCATGAATTGCTGAGTCTTCTTGTGGTGCCAAGATTGGCTCCTCTTCTTCATTGCCTCCGTCATGATCAAGGGGAATAGCTTCTTCAACTTGATGTGATGTGCTTATGCTATCTTCTTGTTGATGCAGTCCAATACTTTCCAAGATCCTCCTTAAGTTTGTTGCTTGGTCTGATGGTGAGGATGATAGATTCTTTAATTCTTCCCAGTTCTTCTCACCATAGAATCCCTTGGTTTCCACAAACTTCACATCCCTTGAGACTAGAACTTTTCTTGAGTCTGGAACATAGCATTTATAACCTTTTTGTGTTGTGGAGTACCCAATGAACATGCTCTTCACACTCTTAGCATCCAGCTTGTTGCGTTGTTCTACTGGGATTAAAACAAAGCACACACAACCAAACACACGTAAGTGGTTAATGGAGGGTTTAGTGTTGTTTAATACCTCAAATAGAGAATGATCTTGTAGGATTTTTGTAGCCATTCTGTTGATTAAGTAACATGCTAAAACCACAACATCCCCCCCAAAACTTCTTTGGAACATTGGTGTGGAACATCATAGACCGGGACACCTCCATCAAATGCCTATTCTTTCTTTCAGCAACTCCATTTTGTTGAGGAGTGTATGGGCAGCTTGTTTGATGGATTATCCCATGTTTTGCTAAGTGTTGTTTGAAAGCATGGCTTGTGTACTCTCCACCATTATCTGATCTAAAAATTTTAATCTTTGCATTATAATGGTTAGTCACATATGCTTGAAAATTCCTAAATGCTTCTAGTACTCGGTCCTTAGATGGAAGAAATGTTAGCCAAGTATATTTTGATTTTTCATCTATGAAAGTGACAAAATATTTATGATGTTCTCTAGATTCACACGGTGAGGTCCAAACATCAGAATGAATTAAATCAAAACACTTTTCATAGATAATTGGAGACTTCGAAAACACAGACTTGCAATGTTTGCCAAGTATACAAGCTTCACATACATCATTTTTAAACAAAATACTAGGTAACAACAGTCCTAATGCTCTAGGGTGAGGATGGCCTAATCTAGCATGCCAAATAGAGTTACTAACATCAGAGGGATTTAAACTAAAGTTACAAGATATATGAGAGGCTGGGTTAGTGTCTTCAAGAACATAAAGTTCCTCCTTGGCTACTCATTTTCCGAGTAGTTTCATAGTCTCAATATCCTGAAAATGTACATCATTAGGCCCAAAGATTGCATAACAATTAAGATCAGATGTAACCTTTTTCACGGATAACAAATTAGAAGTAAACTCAAGCATGTAAAAAGCTTTAGAATCTTTACAAACAATATAAGATTACCAATTCCTTTAACTGGAACTTTATCTCCATTTGCTATAACCACATCACCTAAAGCCGGTTCTAAGTTGTTCATTAAATGAGAATCACTTATCATATGATTGATGCACCTGAATCTACAATTAATGGCTTTGTGATGTTTTGAGCATGGAGAGAGATACCATAAGTTGTACCAGAATTACCAGCCTCTTTCAAGGCTTTGATGAGGGCCTCAAGATCCGATTTCCTTACTAGCTCATGTTGAGATGACACTAGAGCCCTCATTTCTCCTTCCATAGATTGTGTGTATGGACCAGCGTTATTCTCAACAATTTCTTCGGTGAGGTTTGCTCTTGGTTCTTTCCACCAGCTTGGTTTGAGATGGGGGTTGAGGATCCAGCATTTTTCTTTTGTATGCCCTTCTTTCTTGCAATGTCCACATATTACATGTGGGTTTGTTACCAGCTTTTTGTTATGGTTTGGGGGCTTGTATGCACCCTTGTTGGCTGTGATTAGCTCTTCTTTTCCCTCAAAGAGTTCATGTGATCCTTGCTCCTTTTGGATCATTGAGCACACTTCATCTAATTTTGGAAGCTTGTCAGCCCTCAAAAGATGCTTGATGAGGTCTTTGTAAGTTAGATTCAAGGTAAGAAGAAGTCCAAAGACCTTGTCTTGTTCACGCCTTTCATTTAGCACCATTGGATCTACCGAGTTTGGTCTCAACATCTCAAGTTCAGCCCATAGAGACCTGAACTTGCCAAAGTGTTTTGTAAACTCCAAGTCTTCTTGGCTTAGGTCATTGATAGCTTTCTTTACTTCGTAGACCCTGCTCAAATTTGAAGTGTTCCCATACACATTTTGAAGTGTATCCCACAGTTCCTTGAGTTTTCACAATAAGAGTATGCTTCAAGGATGGGTGCTTCAAGTGAGTTCTGGATGATTCCGAGCACCATTTGGTCCTCTTGAAACCACTTATCTTCATAATCATTGATGGCTTCTTCTCCATCTTTGGTGGTTTCTTCCTCTGCCGTCTTCTTAGGCTCTTTTGGATCTTGTCCTTTCAAGACATGGCTCCAAATCCCACAACCACATAGAGCTGTTCTTATCATTCTTGACCATAGCAAATAGTAGACACCCTTCAAGATGACTGGAATAACAATTGCTTTAGAGTTTTCCATGGTGTTTCAAGATTTATTCACCAGAATTTTCTATTAACCAGAGGATTAAGAGATTTTCTCAAGAAAAGTTTAGAGAAGCTTCAAGAAATACACTTTTTCAGCCTTTTCACAACTTAAGAGTCAATGACTTTGAGGACTAAGTCTCAGAGTGAAAAAGGATTGACAAAGAGTATTCCCAGAATTTAAAGGAAGAGATTCGAAAAAATAAGACGATTTTGTAAAAAAATGAAATAACAAGAGCTTGATTTAGTTAAGAACCTTGCTCTGATACCATATTGAATTTGCGGAATAGAAGATTGGAGAGTGTTTGCAAGAGAAACAAGAGAATGAAAGATAAAGAGAAGTTTCCATTAGAATGAATTTGAGGTTACAACAAGAGATACATTATATAGAAGTGAAACTCGACTTGTATGAAGGAGAAGTAGGCTCCAACGGTCTGATTGAGTTTGAAATTCAAAATCATCTCCTTCTTTTTCACGGAACCCAAGGAAGCTCTCCAACAACTCTTTTCTTGCTTCTTTGCACTTCAAGTTAACCTTCTTATGATCATTTTCTTCTTTATTCAACATAGTTGCCCTTGGGAAACTTAGGAGTAACGCTTTAAAGTGGTGGGAAGAAAGTGAGTATAGCAATGGTATCACAAGGGTCCAAGAGTAGAAATGTGGGAAGACCTGAAGCTGATTATGTGTGCCACTTATTCATCATCCAGCTTTAGAAACGGTACCCACCCAGTTCCCAACTCAAGCAACACTGAAGAAAGAGGTGACTCGAGAAGCGGTGCAACGAAATGTGAGCCTTGATTTGTAAGCAAGTCCAGATCAACATATGGATCATCCAAAGGTTAGTAACCCTGAATTTTGTATCAAGAACTTTGACGAGCTGATACATATGGTTAAGACCATGGTGGAACAAGAACTAATAAAAGTTAAAGAGAAACAAGAACATGTTTCATGTCCTAAAATTAAGGAGGCTAAAACTGAAACTTTTCAAACTGATTTGAATAATTCAATGATTGTGATAACACACTTGTCTAGTGCCAAAATCGTTGAGAAAGTTTCAGGTACGATGGAGGACAATACAAACCAAAAAGAAGCGTTAAAAATGACAAACATGCTCTTAGATCAAAGTCAAAACCATGGAGAAACCCTACTAATGCTGAACAAAGTTGTTGTAAAATATGATGAGAGTGTCAATAACATTATTAAAATCAAAGAAGAACCGCCGAATGCTAAACCAATTGACCAAAAGCAATATGAAGAAGTTTCAAGGACGAAACTACTTGAAGAGGGAGGGTATGATATATGCAGCAGTACCCAACCAGACTTGAAGCTGTCATTACCGAGCATCATCACCAAGCAACTTGGAGAATGCGTGTCCCAATGGAGTTCTACTCGAGCACATGGTATAGGGTTGTTTATTCCCTAGCAAATCAACACTAATAAGCTTATCCATCCAAGTGGAATCATGAATACTCGAGTAAATCAAGTCGATGACTATGTCAACCCTTCTAGAGACGAGAATCAAGGAGCTTCTTCGACCACAGACCAATTCACTCGTGCATTGGATGCTAAAATCATTATTCAGTCGGAAACCATGTATTTTGAAGTCTTTTCTAGAGGCAAAACATATCAAGACTGAGCTCATTGTGAAATGATCAATAATCCTTACTCAGAGACGAGAATTCAAGACCAACATCTTCCAAATAAAGTTTTACTCGAGCATTCAGCCTCTCCTCATGTTTTCATCAAGAAATGCCTTATAAGGAAACTTATGATTAAGGAAAACCATGTCATTCCTGAGCTGGTTTAGGAGTTGGAACACAAGTGCCAATTTCTTCAATAATAGGCTGGTTCAAGCCTAAGAAACCACCAGATCATGATTATGTTGAATCCTTTCACTTCTTTCTGTTTCTACTCATCAAATTTCTTCACCATGTCCGTAGGCTGAAGACAAATAAAGACGTGCAAAGAAATTGTACTCTTTTTCCTTATTTCGGTTTGTCCAATGGATTTTTTAAGAAAGATTTTAATGAGGCATTCTAGGGCTTGTTATCAGTTTAATCCATCATTCACAAGCCAAAAAAGACGTTACAATCAACTAGAGAAGGCCGAAACAAGAGAAGCCTCAAATCAGCTCAAACTTTCCATTTTTGAAGTTTTCATTTTATTTAAAAGTTTTGCTATTTCTGTAGGACGTCTTGCCATTCATTCTTGAATTTTTGTTATTTCTGAGCCTAGGTTATTCTATAAAACCGAAGCCAGCCCCCCTCTTGTAAGGCAGGAAACGTTTAACCTAATCATTCTGTGTTTTTGTTTCAAAACTTGTGTTTGAGTAAATTTTGTTCTTACGAGTTCTTAAGTGCTTTGTGGAATCAATACACCTAGTTTTCGTGTAGAGCATTGGATTCTTGCGAGGAATAACCCTAAAATCCCTGTCTCTAACCCCCGTGATTGTGGAATCAATCACAGCCCAGTTACTTCATCCATCTCGTCACTTCCACACAATCTTTACTCTTTGAAACCGTGAAGTTTAACTTGGTGGAATCTGAGGTTACATCAAGGCTCTTCTAAAGGTTTTGGGTATTCAAGCCACAAACCAATGAGCCTTTATTGCGATAACCAAGCCGCAATACACATAAGGGAGAAGTGCTGTGTGCAACAAGTAAGGAGAAGAGTTGAGTTGATGATTTAATGAGTGGCAAAACTAGACATTGGGATGTAACTAGAAGGAAAGATTCTCAGTTGAATCCTAAAAAGGTCAAAGGGTTGAAAAACCAAGAAGAAGCACATGAGGAGCCATCGGGTAAAGGCAAGCTCCATGCGGCCTCACCCAAAGAAGACAGATGCCCAAGCCTTGATCCTAGCGTATTTAACCATTTTAGGAAGTCAAAGGTGTTAGTCTTTTATTCATTGTAAATTCATATGTCTTGAGTTTAAAATTTATCTCCCAATTCATATGTATATATGAAACCAATTTTTGGCACATGAATAATAAGAGATATATTTTCAGAAAACTCTCTATTATTCATCAATCTCGTTTAGCTCTTGATAATCTCCAATTTTAGATTTATCTCCCTTAAAATCAACATCATTCTCTTTACTTTTCTCACATTCCTTAGCAGTTGAGGATTCACCAAGCTCCCAAATACATGGGAAACACTCCAGCTCCTTCCCTTTGTGCTTCATCACTCATGATTCAATTATTCCCACACACGCTGGCTTATCATTTTCTTTAATACTCCCCCTAAAGGATGGCTAGTATAGATCTATTAAGCCAATTTTAGAATGTATAGTTACTTACTAGCGAGGTTGTTGCCTTGGTGAAGATATCTGCCACTTGTTCTTCACTCTTGATGAATTTTGGAATCACAACTCCTTTTTGAATCATTTTCCGAACAAAATGACAGTCTATCTTAATGTGTTTTGTTCTCTCATGAAAAACAGGATTAGACACAATGTGTATAGCTGCTTGAGACCATATATTGCCTTTCTAAGCTTACATACTTGGCCTTGCTTCTGGTCATATCCCTTATGTGCCACCATGTAAAATTCTTCTTCTAAATCTCCTTGCAAGAATGCATTTTTAACATCCATTTTCCACAACCCCGATGAGAGATTTATGGGAATAGACAAGAGAACTCAGACTGAGTGAAGCTTGGCAACTGGTGCAAATGTCTCGGTGTAATCTTCTCCATATACTTGTGTATATCCTTTTGCCAAAAGCAGAGTTATGCACTTTTCTATCTCTCCATTGCTCTTGTAATTGATAGTGTATACCCATATGCACCCAACAATCTCATTCCCTTAGGCAACTCCATCATGCTCTAAGTATTATTCCTCATCATTGAGGCAATTTAATCTACCATTGCCTAAACCAAAACTCTGGTTTTACAAGCTTTTCCATAGCTTATGGGCACTTGCTCATCAATTGCCCTCAAATATGTGTGATCCTCAACAGGTAAATAAATGGTAGAGTAATAGGCTTCAATGGGATACTTTATGGTTGCAACAGATGAATTTTCTTCTTACGAGGTGTGTTTCTTAGTATATAAGAGAGAGATGTTGACGCCTATAGGATCAAGGTCAATGGCTCAGCTTGAGCTTTGTCATGTTGAACCACAAATAATCCGTTGAAGTAAACTCATGTGCTTTTCTAATTCTTCGGACCAAGTCTCCTCCTTTGGCTTCTTCTTAATATAGGCTCTTGGGCTTGAGTTTCCTAGGTTATCTCATGCACCAGCCCTTCCTCAACTCCCATAGAGTTTCATTTGAACTTCCAGGTGATGCATTACTTTCTCTGGATGATTATAACTTATCTTAACATGTTCCATCTTCACTTTTTACTTGATAAATAGGAGTACCAATGCTTCATATCTCCTTCCATATTCCTCTTCACCGACTAATATACTCCTTAGTACTTGTGCCCTATCCAGACTTGAACTAACAATCTCTTCAAGGTCTTCCCAACTTTCCTCTTGGAAGTATCCACTGTCTTCCTCAAATTGGACCTCTCTTAACACATGAAGCTGATTAGTTTATGGATGATAACAATTATACCCCTTTTAGGTGTTTGAATATCCCACAAAGATGTACCTCATGCTCTTAAGTTCCACCTTGTTTATTTGAGCTTCGAGAATAAATACATAGCACTTACTTCCAAAGACTCAAAGATGAGTGATACTAGGCATTACTCCATTCAGCACCTCATGTGGAGACTTGCTGTTTAGGTTTGGTGTAGGAAACCAATTGATGACATAACAAGCTGTCATTTTGGCATCTCCCCAAATTTTTTTTGGAACTTTTCTATTGAAGAGAATGCTTCTAGCTAGCTCTAGTAGATGCATATTCTATTAATCAAGCTTATCATCAAGGGAGCTTAGGGAAGATGGTTGGATTTGGGTGTCCGTACAAGTCCGTACGGATCCGTACAAGTCCGTACAAGTCTGTACGGATCTGTACAAGTCCGTACAAGTCTGTACGGATCCGTACAAGTCCGTACGACCATAGAGAGCCTCCGGAACATTTGAGGAAGCCTTCGAGAGTCTTCTAGAAGCTTGGAAACGTTTGGATCATGCACCAAGCCACTTGAGTGTCCAGGTGCATTGGCACCTTGTCCTTGGTCTTCCTTCTTATCCATTTGGTAAGGAAGGGGCTGGAAACAGGCTGGCATGGTCAAGGACGCCCAAAGACTACACTCCTATTGGCTGGTTCAAATTAAAGTTAAACCTAGGTTCCCTTGTAATTCTCCTATGGTGTTTCTTGTAGTTTATCTCAAAATCTCTCATTTATAATCTCTAAAATCTAACATGGTATCAGAGCATTGATCTTGCTCCTATCTATTCCGCTTTATTCTTGGTTATTCTCCATCATTCTCCATCATTCTCCATCATTTCTCCATAATTTCTCCATCAGTTCTTGTCATTTCTACTCATTCTCCACGTTTTTTCTTCTTTATTTTCTCCTTTTCACGCTGCTAGCTTCATTTCTCTCTGAGAGAAATTCCTCAAATCCATTGGTGCTGAGTTGAGAAAGTTGCTAGCTTTGTGATTAAACACCAAGAAAATCATGGAAAATCTAAAAACCATGATCATTCTGGTTACCCTCAAAGGGAATAATTACTTGCTGTGGGCAAGAACAACTAAGACTGCTTTGTGTGGAAGAGGTTTGTGGAGACACATTGAGATCACACAAAACCTTAAAGAAGACACACAAGATGAAGAAAATGAGACCAAGACCGAGGAGGAAATCAAATGGTTTCAAGAAGACCAAACAGTTTTAGGTCTCCTTCAAAACTCACTAGACCCATCAATCCTAGAGGCATACTCCTATTGTGACACCGCAAAGGAGCTTTGGGATACACTAAAGAATGTCTACGGGAACATCTCCAACTTGACCCGCGTCTTCGAAGTAAAAAGGGCAATCAACAATCTCAATCAAGAGGATCTAGAATTTACTCAACACTTTGGGAAATTTAGATCTCTTTGGGCTGAATTAGAGATGTTACGTCCAAGCACAAAGGATTTTTCAATCATTGAAGAAAGAAGAGAACAAGATAAGGTCTTCGGTTTGCTTCTCACACTCAATCCGACGTTTAACGACCTCATAAAGCATATCTTAAGATCGGAGAAGCTACCTAGACTTGATGAAGTTTGTGCACAAATTCAAAAGGAACAAGGGTCCTTTGGTCTCTTTAGTGGTAAACAAGAACTCCCAATGGCCAATAGGGGCAATTACCAACCAAATCAAGGCTACAAAGGCGAGAATAGGAAAACATGCGATCATTGCAAGAAGGATGGTCATACAAAGGAGGATTGCTGGATCCTTCATCCACATCTCAAGCCCAAAGATTGGCATCCAAGGGAATTCAAGCCAAGAAAGTTCCAAGCTCATCAAGCACAAGAAACGCCAAGCTCATCAAACTCAACAAAACAACCTCAAACCGAAAGCTTGAAGCAAGGAGATGAGATGGCCATGGTAGCATATTCAAATGACGTGGTGCGCAAGTCAGACTTAGAAGCACTCATTCGATCCATCGCCGCACTAAAGGAGTCCGGTATCACATACTTTGCTACTAAACCTAATAAGACTAGTACTTCTCTTGTTATTGATTCTGGAGCTTCTCATCACATGATTAGTAATCTAAATTTGATTAGTAACATTAAAACTGCTAGTGGAAATGTAGTGATTGCTAATGGTGATAGGATACCGGTTAAAGGAATAGGAAGTTTTAAACTATTTGACAAAGAATCTCAAGCTTTCTACATGCCATCTTTCACTTCGAATCTTCTATCGGTTGAGAGAGCTACTACTGATCTTGATGCTTATGCTATCTTCGGGCCTAATAGTTTCCATTTTCAGGATATTAAGACCGGAAGGGTTCTTGGAGAAGGAAACACAAAAGGAGACTTATACATCTTAGAAGATTCTTCAAGCAATCTTACTTTATCAAGTTTTAATTCATGCTTAGCTAGTAGTTCTAATGCAATATGGCACGCTAGATTGGGACATCCTCACTCGCGTGCCTTGGAAATAATATTGCCTAATATTTCGTTTAATAACTCGGATAATGGAGGGGAATATACAAGCCACAAATTCAAAGAACACCTAGCTAAGCATGGAATAATCCACCAAACGAGCTGCCCATACACACCTCAACAAAATGGTGTAGCTGAAAGAAAGAATAGACATCTCATGGAAGTAGCTAGAGCTATGATGTTCCATTCCAACTTGCCAAGAAACTTCTGGGGAGATGCAGTCATGACGGCTTGCTATCTTATCAACCAAATTCCAACAAGAGTCCTAAAGGACGTCTCTCCCTTTGAAGTTTTAAATCACAATAAACCCTATATCAATCACTTACGAGTTCTTGGGTGTTTGTGTTTTGTATTTGTCCCAGGTACTCAGAGGGACAAACTAGAAGCCAAAAGCACAAGATGTGTATTCATAGGCTATTCTACCACTCAAAAGGGGTATAAATGCTACGACCCCATCCGGAAGTGTACCCTGGTTTCAAGAGATGTGAAGTTCATAGAAAACCAAGGGTACTTTGACAAGAAACAAAATTGGGATAGTGTTAAAGACCTAGCCCGTTCTCCTTCAGATAGAACTGCCAGCTTAGAGTTCTTACTCAATCATTTGGGAAATCCGGCTCCAAGAGACTCTCATCAAGAACAACCAGATCATCAGCCACAAGAAGGACCAAATTCTGAAAATAACAGTGAAGAAGAAGCAAACAACTTGGATAATGGTAATCAAGACCAAGCTCATCATGAAAAAGAATCCACTGGAGGAATGGAGCCGATGGTTAGTCAAGACCATGAGAGTGAATAAATTAGTGCTCCTCAGCTTAGAAGAAGTACAAGGCTGAAGTATGGACCAGATCATTGGAAACAAACAAGGGTCTATTTACAACAGCCAAGCCGTGGCTCATCCTCTCCAAGCGGTTTGTTCTCTTGCCCTCTTGCCATCAGAACACAAAGCATTCCTTGGAAAGATTGATCAACACCAAATTCCGAGCTCCTATGAAGAAGCAAAAGAACACAAAGAATGGTTAGCTGTTGTGGATGCTGAGATAGGGGCAATGGATAAGAATCATACTTGGGATGAAATGGAGCTTCCAAAGGGAAAGAAGGCAGTAAGTTCCAAGTGGGTATTTACAATCAAATATCAATCTAATGGGGAGATTGAGCGGTACAAAGCCAGATTGGTAGCCAGAGGTTTCACCCAGACATATGGAGCTGATTATACCGATACTTTTGCGCCAGTGGCAAAGCTTCACACAGTTAGGGTCATCTTGTCCTTAGCCACAAATCTATCATGGGATCTATGGCAAATGGACGTGAAGAACACCTTTCTTCAAGGAGAATTGGAAGAAGAAGTGTACATGACTCCACCACCCGGATTAGAACACTCAATCAGCCCCGGAAAAGTCCTAAGGTTAAGAAAGGCAATTTATGGTCTAAAGCAATCACCAAGGGCCTGGTATCATAAACTGAGCTTCACTCTTGTTGCTCGAGGATTTAGCCGGTCAGAAGCCGACTATTGTGGTATTGGTTTATGTGGATGACTTGATCATCTCAGGTAGTGATCAAGTTGGGATTCAAGAAACCAAATCCTTCCTTAAGTCTGTTTTTGATATCAAGGACTTGGGAGAGCTTAAGTATTTCCTAGGGATAGAGATATGCCGATCCTCGGAAGGCCTATTTCTATCACAAAGGAAATATTCTCTTGATTTATTGCAGGAGACAAGAAAGCTAGGATCCAAACCAGCCAAGACCCCACTTGAAGATGGCTACAAGGTCAAGAGAAAGGGGGAGAAAGAAGATGATCCACTTGACAAGCCATTTGAAGACCCAGCACAATACCGGCGCCTAGTTGGTAAGCTCATCTATTTGACTATTACACGGCCTGACTTATGTTTTGCTGTGAATCAGGTTAGCTAACATATGAAGGAACCAACCGTGCATCATTGGAACATGGTGGAAAGAATATTGAGATACATCAAAGGTTCACCGGGCCAAGGAATTTGGATGGGGAAGAATGGCAACACTGAGATAGTTGGATACTGCGATGCGGACTATGCGGGAGACACTATAGATAGGAAGTCTACAACTGGTTATTGTACTTTCATTGGAGGCTATCTAGTAACTTGGAAGTCTAAGAAGCAGAAGGTTGTGTCATGCTCAAGTGCGGAGTCAGAATATAGAGCAATGAGGAAGCTAACAAATGAATTAGTTTGGTTGAAGGCTCTTCTCAAGGATCTTGGCATAGAAACTTCAAGTCCCATCACAATGCATTGTGACAATCAGGCAGCCATTCATATAGCAACCAATCCAGTATTTCACGAGAGGACCAAGCACATTGAGATTGACTGCCACAAAGTTAGAGAGAAGATCATAGAAGGAGTGATACTTCCATGTTACACCAAGAGTGAAGACCAGTTGGCTGACATCTTCACCAAGGCTGCTAGCCTCAAAGTTTGCAACCACATCCATAGCAAACTTGGGTTAGTAGACCTTACTCATCCTTGATAATACTTGCCTGTTCCGGGAAGACCACACTCTTTTTCCCTTACCAAGGTTTTGTCCCACTGGGTTTTCCTTGGTAAGGTTTTTAATGAGGTGGTAGTCCCGGTTCCCAAACTTACCCTTCATTCCAACACTCCGGCTAAGTTTGAGGGGGAGTATTAATCAAGCTTATCATCAAGGGAGCTTAGGGAAAATGGTTGGATTTGGGTGTCCGTACAAGTCCGTACGGATCCGTACAAGTCTGTACGACCATAGGGAGCCTCCGGAACATTTGAGGAAGCCTTCAAGAGTCTTCTAGAAGCTTGGAAACGTTTGGATCATGCACCAAGCCACTTGAGTGTCCAGGTGCATTGGCACCTTGTCCTTGGTCTTCCTTCTTATCCATTTGGTCAAGGAAGGGGCTGGAAACAGGCTGGCATGGTCAAGGACGCCCAAAGACTACACTCCTATTGGCTGGTTCAAATTAAAGTTAAACCTACTTTCCCTTGTAATTCTCCTATAAATATGCTATGTATTTCACAAAGATCAATAAGAAATTCTTCTCTAATATTCTACTATGGTGTTTCTTCTAGTTTATCTCAAAATCTCTCATTTATAATCTCTAAAATCTAACATATTCTTCCTTTATGATACCCCATTTTGCTGAGGGGTATTGGTGTTGAATAATGAGAGAATACATTAGCTTAAGACCCAAAGAAGAGAAGAGGCCTTATTCAACATATGCAAGCCCATTAAGAAGTCTTTCTAGAAGGGTGAAGACTTTGGGTGCACAAGTGGGTGTCTCGGGAAGTGTGAAAAGGAAGGAGATGTGTTTGAATTTCAAATAAGAGATTGGAGGGAAATTGAATGTTGTGAAACCCTTCTTCACCTCCTAATTTCGTGGCTCTCCTCTATATATACATGTTGTACACCCTTTGTAACACTCACTCAATTCTAATGGAAACTTCTCTTTATCTCTCATTCTATTGTTTCTCTTTCAAGCACTCTCAAACTCTCTAATCTTCTATTCCGCAAATTCAACATGGTATCAGAGCAAGGTTCTTAACTAAATCAAGCTCTTGTTATCCCATTTTCAAATCTCTTCCTTTAAAATTCTGGGAATACTCTTTGTCAATCTTTTTTCACTCTGAGACTTAGTCCTCAAAGTCATTGACTCTTGAGTTGTGAAAAGGCTGAAAAAGTGTATTTCTTCAAGGTTCTCTAAAATTTTCTTTTTCACTCTAAAATTCTAGGAATACTCTTTGTCAATCCTTTTCCACTCTGAGACTTAGTCCTCAAAGTCATTGACTCTTGAGTTGTGAAAAGGCTGGAAAAGTGTATTTCTTGAAGCTTCTCTAATATTTTCTTGAGAAAATCTCTTAATCCTCTGGTTAATAGAATTATCCGGTGAATAAATCTTGAAACACCATGGAAAATTCTAAACCAATTGTTATTCCAGTCATCTTGAAGGGTGTCAACTATTTGCTGTGGTCAAGAATGATAAGAACAGCCCTATGTGGTCGTGGGCTTTGGAGCCATGTCTTGAAAGGCCAAGATCCAAAAGATGGAGAAGACGCCATCGGTAATTATGAAGATAAGTGGTTCCAAGAGGACCAAATGGTGCTCGGAATCATCCAGAACTCTCTTGAAGCATCCATCCTTGAAGCCTACTCCTAATGTGAAAATGCAAAGGAATTGTGGGATACTCTTCAAACCGTGTATTGGAATACTTCAAACTTGAGCATAATCTATGAAGTCAAGAAGGCTATCAATCATCTAAGCCAAGAAGATTTGGAGTTTACAAAGCACTTTGGCAAATTCAGATCATTGTGGGCTGAACTAGAAATGTTAAGGCCAAGCACGATTGATCCTTTGGTGTTAAATGAGAGGCACGAACAAGACAAGGTCTTTGGTCTGCTATTGACCTTAAATCCAACTTACAAGGATCTCATTAAGCACCTCCTTAGGGCAGACGATCTCCCCAGCCTAGATGAAGTATGCTCCAAGATACAAAAGGAGCAAGGATCTCATGGTCTATTTGGGGGAAAGGGCGAGCTGGTTATGGCTAACAAAGTAGAGCTGGGAGACGCCAACAAAGGATTTTACAAACCGTTGGGATCAAACCAGAACAAGAAAGTGGGATCAAATGCAATTTGTGAGCATTGCAAGAAAGAGGGGCACACAAAGGAAAAATGCTGGAAGCTCCATCCTCATCTAAAACCAAGCTGGTGGAAGGAACCAAGAGCTAATGTCTCCCAAGAAGTGGCTGGGAATCAGGCTGGGAAATCCAAGAGGGCTAAAGAAGGAGAAATGAGAGCTTTGGTGCCATATCAACAAGAATCTGAATTTGTGAGGAAATCAGATTTGGAAGCTCTCATCAAAGCCTTGAAAGAGGCTGGTAGGTCTGGTATGGTTTCTGGAAACTCTCTTCATGCTCAAAACATTTCAAAGCCTTTGATTGTAGATTCTGGTGCATCACATCATATGATAAGTGATGCACATCTAATGAATAACATAAAACCGGCTGTAGGTAATGTCATTATAGCAAATGGAGATAGTATTCCAATTGATGGAGTAGGAAATCTTAGGTTATTTGGAAAAGATTCAAACGCTTTCTACATGCCTAAGTTTACTTCAAATTTGTTATCCGTAAAGAAAGTTACATCTGATTTGAATTGTTATGCTATATTTGGTCCTAATGATGTACACTTTCAGGATATTGAGACCATGAATCTACTCGGAAAAGGAGTAGCAAAGGAGGAGCTGTATGTTCTTGAAAATAACAAGCCGGACTCCAATTTATTTTGTAGTTTTAGTCTGAATGTTTCTAATATTAGTAGTTCAACTTGGCATGCAAGGCTAGGTCATCCGCACTCTAGAGCATTAGAACTATTGTTGCCTAGGATTTCTTTCAAAAATGATGAATGTGAAGCTTGTATACTTGGCAAACATTGTAAATCTATGTTTTCCAAGTCTCCAACTATCTATGAAAAGTGTTTTGATTTAATTCACTCTGATGTTTGGACCTCACCATGTGAATCTAGAGAACATCATAAATACTTTGTCACCTTTATAGATGAAAAATCAAAATATACATGGCTAACACTTCTTCCATCCAAAGATAGAGTTCTAGAAACATTTAGAAAATTTCAAGCATATGTGACTAACCATTATAATGCCAAGATTAAAATTTTTAGATCAGATAATGGTGGAGAGTACACAAGCCAACCGCAAACCCTCCACCCTCAAGGTCAAACCTTAAATACCCCTAAACAACCGTAAACCCTAAAACCCTAAATCCCAAACCTTAAACCTTAAACCCTAAACCCTACTCACTAAACCCTAAACCCTAAGCCCTAAACCCTTAATCCTGAACATTAAACTCTAAACCCTAAACCCTAAACCCTAAACCCTAAACCCCAAACATTCAACCATAAACTCTAAGCCCTGAACCCTAAAATTTAAACCATACACCCTAAACCTAAAACCCTAAACCCAAAAACATTAAACCCTACATATTAAACCCTTAATATTGAACACTAAACTGTCAACCCTAAACCCAAAACCTAAACCCTAAAACACAAACTTTAAACCCTAAACCATAAACCCTCCACCCTCAAGGTCAAACCTTAAATACCCCTAAACAACCGTAAACCCTATAACCCTAAGCCCTAAACCCTATACCCAAAACAATGATCCCAAAAAATAAACCCTTAATCCTGTACATTAAACTCGAAACCCTAAACCCTAAACCCCAAACATTAAACCCCAAACATTAAACCATAAACTCTAAGCCCTGAACCCTAAAACTTAAACCCTACACCCTAAACCTAAAACCCTAAACCTAAAACCCTAAATCCAAAACATTAAACTCTAAATAATAAACCCTTAATCTTGAACACTAAACTCTAAACCCTAAACCCAAAACCTAAACCCTAAAACACAAACTTTAAACTCTAAATCGTAATCCCTGCAACCTCAAGGTCAAACCCTAATCACCCCTAAACAATCGTAAACCCAAAAACCCCAAACCTTAAACATTATATCCTAAACCCTAAACTCAAATAACTAAACGCTAAATCCTATACCCTATACCCTTAACCCTATACCATAACCCCTAAATAATAAACCCCAAACTGTAAATCGTAAACCCTATTCCCTGAACACTAAACCCTAAATCTTCAACCCTTAACCTTAAAGCCAAAACCCTAAGACCGAAACCCTAAACACTAACCCCTAAACTCTAAACCTTACACCCAAAGCCGTTATCCCTAAACCCAAAATCCTATACCCTAAACCCCAAATCTTAAACCCTCACCTCTAATCACCAAAATATAAACCATAAACCCGAAATCTTAAACCATAAATAATAAATTACAAACTTTAAACCTTGAACGTTATATCCTAAACCCTAAACTCAAATAACTAAACGCTAAACCCCATATACCCTACACCTAAAAAACTAAGCCGTAAACACTAAACCTTAAACACTAAACCTTAAACCCTAATTCCTAAACCCTTAACCCAAAAGAATGATCCCAAAAAATAAACCCTAAATCCTGAACATTAAACTCTAAACCCTAAACCCTAAACCCCCAACATTAACCCCTAAACTATATGCTCTAAACCCAAAAATTTAAACCCTAAACCCAAAACCCCAAACCCTAAACCCAAAACATTAAACCCTAAGTAATAAACCCCTAATCTTGAACACTAAACTCTAAACCCTAAACCCATAACCTAAACCCTATAACACAAACTTTAAACTCTAAATCGTAATCCCTGCACCCTCAAGGTCAAATCCTAATCACCCCTAAACAATCGTAAACCCAAAAACCCTAAACCTTAAACATTATATCCTAAACCCTAAACTCAAATAACTAAATGCTAAACCCCAAAATCTAAACCCTATACCATATACCCAAAACCGTATGAACTAAGCCCTAAACCCTAAGCCCTAAACCCTTAATCCTGAACATTAAACTCTAAACTCTAAACCCTAAACTCCAAACATTAAACCATAAACTCTAAGCCCTGAACCCTAAAACTTAAACCATACACCCTAAACCTAAAACCCTAAACCCAAAAACATTAAACCCTAAATATTAAACCCTTTATCTTGAACACTAAATTGTCAACCCTAATCCCAAAACCTAAACCCTAAAACACAAACTTTCAACCCTAAACCATAAACCCTCCACCCTCAAGGTCAAACCTTAAATACCCCTAAACAACTGTAAACCCTAAAACCCTAAATCCCAAACCTTAAACCTTCAACCCTAAACCCTACTCACTAAACCCTAAACCTTAAAACCAAAACCCTAAACCAAAAACCATTAACCCTAAAAACTAAAACCTTTACCCTTAAGGATAAACATTAAACCTAAAGCCCAAAACCCTACATCTTGATCCTAGAACCCTGAATCCTAAGCTCTACACCCTAAACCCTACAAACTAAATGCTTAATCCTAAACCCTAAATAATAAACCTTAAATAGTAAAAACTAAATCCCTAGACCCAAAACCCTAAACTTTATCCCCTAAATTTTAAATTCTACACTCAAAATAATAAACAAATATCCTGGACCCAAAATTTTAAAAGGTACACTAAACCCGAAATCTTATACCCTATACCCTTAACCCTTAATCCTAAAACCTAACCTCTAAACAATAAAATATAAACCATAAACCCTAAATCATAAGCCATAAATAATAAACACAAACTTTAAACCTTAAACATTATATCCTAAACCCTAAACTCAAATAACTAAACGCTAAACCCCAAAAACTAAACCTTTAATCTTGAACATTAAACCCGAAACCCTAAACACTAACCCCTAAACTCTAAACCCAACACCCAAAGCCGTAAACACTAAACCCAAAATCCTAAACCCTAAACCCAAAATCCTAAATCCTATACCTTAAACCCATAATCGTATACCTTAAATCCTAATATCTAAGACTGAATTTTAAACGGTACACTAAACCCGAAATCTTATACCCTATACCCTTAACCCTAAATCCTATACCCTATACCCTTAACCCTAAACCATAACCCCTAAACAATAAACCCCAAACCGTAAATCGTAAATCCTATTCCTTGAACAGTAAACCCTAAATCTTCAACCCTTAACCTTAAAGCCAAAACCCTAAGACCGAAACCCTAAACACTAACTCCTAAACTCTAAACCTTACACCCAAAGCCGTAAACTCTAAACCCAAAATTCTATACCCTAAACCCCAAATCTTAAACCCTAACCTCTAAACACCAAAATATAAACCATAAACCCTAAATCTTAGACCATAAATAATAAATCACAAACTTTAAACATTGAACGTTATATCCTAAATCCTAAACTCAAATAACTAAACGCTAAACCCCATATACCCTAACCCTTAAAAACTAAGCCTTAAACCCTAAACCTTAAACAGTAAACCCTAAACCCTAATTCCTAAAACCTTAACCCAAAAGAATGATCCCAAAAAACAAACCTTAAATCCTGAACATTAAACTCTAAACCCTAAACCCTAAACCCCAAACATTAACCCCTAAACTATAAGCTCTAAACCCTATAATTTAAACCCTAAACCCAAAACCCCAAACCCCAAACCCAAAATATTAAACCCAAAGTAATAAACCCTTAATCTTGAACACTAAACTCTATGACTGAAACCCTAATCACTAAACCCTAACCCCTACAAGCAAATCCTTAAAGCATAAACCATAAAACCCTAAACCCTAAATCCTAAAACCTAAGCCCTAAACACTAAAATCTAAACCATAAACCCTAAATCATAAACCATATATAATAAACCACATACTTTAAACCTTAAACGTTATATCCTAAACCCTAAACTCAAATAACTAAACACTAAACCCCAAAAACTAAACCCTATACCATATACCCTAAACCTTAAGAACTAAGCCCTAAACCCTATACCCAAAACAAAGATCCCAAAAAATAAACCCTTAATCCTGAACATTAAACTCGAAACCCTAAACCCTAAACCCCAAACATTAAACCCCAAACATTAAACCATAAACTCTAAGCCCTGAACCCTAAAACTTAAACCCTACACCCTAAACCTAAAACCCTAAACCCAAAACATTAAACCCTAAATAATAAACCCTTAATCTTGAACACTAAACTCTAAACCCTAAACCCAAAACCTAAACCCTAAAACAAAAACTTTAAACTCTAAACCGTAAACCCCCCACCCTCAAGGTCAAACCCTAAGTACCCCTAAACAACCGTACACCCTAAAACCCTAAACCCTCAACCCTAAACCCTACTCATTAAACCCTAAACCCTAAAACCAAAACACTAAACCAAAAATCATTAACCCTAAAAACTAAAACCTTTACCCTTAAGGATAAACATTAAACCTAAAGCCCAAAACCCTACATCTTGATCCTAGAACCCTGAATCCTAAGCTCTACACCCTGAACCTTACTACAAACTAAATCCTTAATCCTAAACCCTAAATAATAAACCTTAAATAGTAAACACTAAATCCCTAGACCCAAAACCCTAAACTTTAAACCCTAAACTTTAAATTCTACACTCAAAATCCTAAACAAATGTTCTGGACACAAAATTTTAAACGGTACACTAAACCCGAAATCTTATACCCTATACCCTTAACCATATATCCTATACCTTATTCCTTTAACCCTAAACATTAACCCCTAAACAATAAACCCCAAACCGTAAATCATAAACCCTAATGCCTGAACAGTAAACCCTAAATCTTCAACCCTTAACCTTAAAGCCAAAACCCTAAGACCGAAACCCTAAAAAATAACCCCTAAACTCTAAACCTCACACCCAAAGCCGTAAACCCTAAACCCAAAATCCTATACCCTAAACGCCAAATCTTAAACCCTAACCTCTAAACACCAAAATATAAACCATAAACCCTAAATCTTAAACCATGTATAATAAATCACAAACTTTAAACCTTGAACGTTATATCCTAAACCATAAACTCAAATAACTAAGCGCTAAACCCCATATACCCTAAACCTAAAAAAATAAGTCGTAAACCCTAAACCTTAAACACTAAACCCTAAACCTTAAACACTAAACCCTAAACCCTAATTCCTAAACCCTTAACCCAAAAGAATGATCCCAAAAAATAAACCCTAAATCCAGAACATTAAACTCTAAACCTTAACCCCTAGACCCGAGACATTAACCCCAAAACTATAAGCTCTAAACCCAAAAATTTAAACCCTAAACCCAAAACCCCAAACCCTAAACCCAAAACATTAAACCCTAAGTAATAGACCCTTAATCTTGAACACTAAACTCTAAACCCTAAACCCAAAACCTAAACCCTATAACACAAACTTTAAACTCTAAATCGTAATCCCTGCACCCTCAAGGTCAAACCCTAATCACCCCTAAAATATCGTAAACCCAAAAACCCTATACCCCAAACCTTAAACCCTCAACCCTAAACCCTACACACTAAACCTTAAACCCTAAAACCTAAACCTGAAACTCTAAGCCTAAAACCATTAACCCTAAAGGATAAACACTAAACCAAAAACAAAAAACCCCACACTGTGATCCTAGGACCCTGAATCCAAAGCTCTACACCCTAAAATGTACACTCTAAATCTTTAATCCTAGACCCTAAATAATAAAAGCTAAATAGTAAACCCTAAATCCCCAGACCCAAAACCCTTAATCCTAAAACCTTACCTCTAAACACTAAAATATAAACCATAAACCTTAAATCATAAACCATAAATAATAAACCACAAACTTTAAACCTTAAACATTATATCCTAAACCCTAAACTCAAATAACTAAACGCTAAACCCCAAAAACTAAACCTTATACCATATACCCAAAACCGTAAGAACTAAGCCCTAAACCCTTAATCCTGAACATTCAACTCTAAACCCTAAACCCTAAACCCCAAACATTAAACCATAAACTCTAAGCCTTGAACCCTAAAACTTAAACCATACACCCTAAACCTAAAACCCTAAACCCAAAAACATTAAACCCTAAATATTAAACCCTTAATCTTGAACACTAAACTGTAAACCCTAAACCCAAAACCTAAACTCTAAAACACAAACTTTAAACCCTGAACTGTAAACCCTCCACCCTCAAGGTCAAACCTTAAATACCCCTAAACAACCGTAAACCCTAAAACCCTCAATCCCAAACCTTAAACCCTCAACCTTAAACCCTACACACTAAACCCTAAACCATAAAACCTAAACCAAAAACCATTAACCCTAAACCCCAAATTTGAAACCTAAACCCCAAATCCTAAATCCTAGACTCGAAATCTTAAACAAATATACTAGACCCTAAATTTTAAACGGTACACTAAACCCTAAATCCTATACCCTATACCCTTAACCCTAAATCCTATACCCTATACCTTTAACCCTAAATCATATACCCTACACCCTTAACCCTAAACCGTAACCCCTAATCAATAAACCCCAAACCCAAATCTGTAAACCCAAATACCTGAACACTAAACCATAACCCTTAAAGCCTCAACCCTAAGACCGAAACCCTAAACCCTAACCCCAAAACTGTAAACCCTACACCCAAAGCCGTAAACCCAAAATCCTAAACCCTAAACCTTCAACCCTAAACCGTAAAGCCTCAACCCTAAAACCGAAACCCTAAACACTAACCCCTAAACTCTAAACCCAACACCCAAAGCCGTAAACACTAAACCCAAAATCCTAAACACTAAACTCAAAATCCGAAACCCTATACCTTAAACCCATAATCGTATACCTTAAAGCCTAATTTCTAAGACAGAAACCCTAATCACTAAACCCTAACCCTTACAACCAAAGCCTTAAAGTATAAACCATAAAACCCTAAACCCTAAATCCTAAAACCTAAGCTCTAAACACAAAAATCTAAACCTTAAACCCTTAATCATAAACCATATATAATAAACCACAAACTTTAAACCTTAAACGTTATATCCTAAACCCTAAACTCAAATAACTAAACGCTAAACCCCAAAAACTAAACCCAATACCATATACCCTAAACCTTTAAAACTAAGCCCTAAACCCTAAGCCCTAAACCCTAAGCCCTAAACCCTATACCCAAAATAATGAACCCAAAAAATAAACCCTTAATCCTGAACATTAGACTCGAAACCCTAAACCCTAAACCCCAAACATTAAACCCCAAACATTAAACCCCAAACATTAAACCATAAACTCTAAGCCCTGAACCCTAAAACTTAAAACCTACACCCTAAACCCAAAACATTAAACCCTAAATAATAAACCCTTAATCTTGAACACTAAACTCTAAACCCTAAACCCAAAACCTAAACCCTAAAACACAAACTTTAAGCTCTAAACCGTAAACCCTCCACCCTCAAGGTCAAACCCTAAATACCCCTAAACAACCGTAAACCCTAAAACCCTAAATCCCAAACCTTGAACCCTCAACCCTAAACCCTACTCACTAAACCGTAAATCCTAAAAGCAAAACCCTAGACCAAAAACCATTAACCCTAAAAACTAAAACCTTTACCCTTAAGGATAAACATTAAACCTAAAGCCCAAAACCCTACATCTTGATCCTAGAACCCTGAATCCTAAGCTCTACACCCTGAACCCTACTACAAACTAAATGCTTAATCCTAAACCCTAAATAATAAACCTTAAATAGTAAACATTAAATCCCTAGACCCAAAACCCTAAACTTTAAACCCCAAACCTTAAACCCTCAACCCTAAACCCTACACACTAAACCTTCAACCCTAAAAACTAAACCCGAAACTCTAACCCTAAAACCATTAACCCTAAAGGATAAACACTAAACCAAAAACAAAAAACCCCACACTGTGATCCTAGGACCCTGAATCCTAAGCTCTACACCCTAAACTGTACACTCTAAATCTTTAATCCTAGACCATAAATAATAAAAGCTAAATAGTAAACCCTAAATCCCCAGACCCAAAACCCTAAATCCTAAAACCTAACCTCTAAACACTAAAATATAAACCATAAACCTTAAATCATAAACCATAAATAATAAACCACAAACTTTAAACCTTAAACATTATATCCTAAACCCTAAACTCAAATAACTAAACGCTAAACCCAAAAACTAAACCTTATACCATATACCCAAAACCGTAAGAACTAAGCCCTAAACCCTTAATCCTGAACATTCAACTCTAAACCCTAAACCCTAAACCCTAAACCCCAAACATTAAACCATAAACTCTAAGCCTTGAACCCTAAAACTTAAACCATACACCCTAAACCTAAAACCCTAAACCGAAAAACATTAAACCCTAAATATTAAACCCTTAATCTTGAACACTAAACTGTAAACCCTAAACCCAAAACCTAAACTCTAAAACACAAACTTTAAACCCTGAACTGTAAACCCTCCACCCTCAAGGTCAAACCTTAAATTCCCCTAAACAACCGTAAACCCTAAAACCCTCAATCCCAAACCTTAAACCCTCAACCTTAAACCCTACACACTAAACCCTAAACCATAAAACCTAAACCAAAAACCATTAACCTAAACCCCAAATTTGAAACCCTAAACCCCAAATCCTAAATCCTAGACTCGAAATCTTAAACAAATATACTAGACCCTAAATTTTAAACGGTACACTAAACCCTAAATCCTATACCCTATACCCTTAACCCTAAATCCTATACCCTATACCTTTAACCCTAAATCATATACCCTACACCCTTAACCCTAAACCGTAACCCCTAATCAATAAACCCCAAACCCAAATCTGTAAACCCAAATACCTGAACACTAAACCATAACCCTTAAAGCCTCAACCCTAAGACCGAAACCCTAAACCCTAACCCCAAAACTGTAAACCCTACACCCAAAGCCGTAAACCCAAAAGCCTAAACCCTAAACCTTCAACCCTAAACCGTAAAGCCTCAACCCTGAAACCGAAACCCTAAACACTAACCCCTAAACTCTAAACCCAACACCCAAAGCCGTAAACACTAAACCCAAAATCCTAAACACTAAACTCAAAATCCTAAACCCTATACCTTAAACCCATAATCGTATACCTTAAAGCCTAATTTCTAAGACCAAAACCCTAATCACTAAACCCTAACCCCTACAACCAAAGCCTTAAAGTATAAACCATAAAACCCTAAACCCTAAATCCTAAAACCTAAGCTCTAAACACAAAAATCTAAACCTTAAACCCTTAATCATAAACCATATATAATAAACCACAAACTTTAAACCTTAAACGTTATATCCTAAACCCTAAACTCAAATAACTAAACGCTAAACCCCAAAAACTAAACCCAATACCATATACCCTAAACCTTTAAAACTAAGCCCTAAACCCTAAGCCCTAAACCCTAAGCCCTAAACCCTATACCCAAAATAATGAACCCAAAAAATAAACCCTTAATTCTGAACATTAGACTCGAAACCCTAAACCCTAAACCCCAAACATTAAACCCCAAACATTAAACCCTAAACATTAAACCATAAACTCTAAGCCCTGAACCCTAAAACTTAAACCCTACACCCTAAACCTAAAACCCTAAACCCAAAACATTAAACCCTAAATAATAAACCCTTAATCTTGAACACTAAACTCTAAACTCTAAACCCAAAACCTAAACCCTCAAACACAAACTTTAAGCTCTAAACGTAAACCCTCCACCCTCAAGGTCAAACCCTAAATACCCCTAAACAACCGTAAACCCTAAAACCCTAAATCCCAAACCTTGAACCCTCAACCCAAAACCCTACTCACTAAACCGTAAACCCTAAAACCAAAACCCTAAACCAAAAACCATTAACCCTAAAAACTAAAACCTTTACCCGTAAGGATAAACATTAAACCTAAAGCCCAAAACCCTACATCTTGATCCTAGAACCCTGAATCCTAAGCTCTACACCCTCAACCCTACTACAAACTAAATGCTTAATCCTAATCCCTAAATAATAAACCTTAAATAGTAAACACTAAATCCCTAGACCCAAAACCCTAAACTTTAAACCCTAAACTTTAAATTCTACACTCAAAATCCTAAACAAATATTCCGGACCCAAAATTTTAAACGGTACACTAAACCCGAAATCTTATACCCTATACCCTTAACCCTAAATCCTATACCCTATACCCTTAACCCTAAACGATAACCCCTAAACGATAAACCCCAAACCGTAAATCGTAAACCCTAATCCCTGCACAGTAACCCTAAATCTTCAACCGTTAACCTTAAAGCCAAAACCCTAAGACCGAAACCCTAAACACTAACCCCTAAACTCTAAACCTTACTAATGTGATCATGGATAGCTCACAGAGGTTGCTTGAAGCTGAGGACGCCTTGACTATGCCAAGTGGACCAATGACAAGATCACGTGCCAAAGAGTTCCAGAAAGCAATCAGTGGATTAATCACTCAAGCTCATTCGCCAAAAGACCAGCTCGAAGACATTGATAAGAAAATCGTCTTGGTTGCTCGAGTGGACTGAAACGGGTGATCCATTTGTACTATTTTCCCTAGCCTTTGGTTTTATCCCAATGGGTTTTCCAAAGGAAGGTTTTAGTGAGGCAAATGGGTCATTCCAATCTATCTAAATCCATAAGAGAGTCCAAGGGAGTTTCAGTCCAAGATCACCCAAATAGTTTCAAGTCCAAAGACCAATAAATTGGGATTTTGTCTTCAGTTCTTTCAAGCCCAAAGGAGGATCAATTTGGCCCAAATAATTATCTTCTAAGAAGAATAAAGTCGTCCATAATGAGAAGATCTAGGCGCTTGGAGAGCTGAAGAGTTTCCCGGGATTTAGTTAATGTCATTTTAATTTTCTCGTCTTTAATTCTCGACTTTTTTTTTACTCCAGCTTTTCCTTTAAAACTCTTGTTTTTTGTTCAGAATAAGGATCCACCTTTTTTTTATAAAATATTGAGAGTGATTTCTCTTGTGTTCGTTGAAGAACATTTTCCGATTGTTTGGTGTGTAATATCCTTCAATCAAACCGATTGAACGGTGTGTCATATCCGTGAATCAAAACTTGGCGTTCTTGAGTGTGTCATATCTCGAGAAAGTCATTGAGGAAATATCAGAGGTCTTCCGCAACCTTTGTGTGATCCATTCATTCCATCCTTTCACGATTACCCCTCGAAAGTGCGAATTCTCGGGAAGATTCATATCATTTGGTATCAGAGCCAACTTTCGGGATCGGTATTCGTTTCTATCATCTTTTCATCATAGAATTTTCAGTTTTCTCTTGTCTTTCTGTTCTGTTCTTGATCGGATCAATCTTGTTAGGAATCAGAATTAAGCTTAGTCGCTAGAACAATTTTAGGCGATTAGGATTGATTATCATTTAGGCGATTTTGATTTTGATCTTTTTCTGTTTGATCTCTATTTTTAGTTCTAGTATTTGATCAGTTTGATAAAAAAAAAAAAAAAAAAGAAGAAATCAAAAAAAAAAAAAAAAAAGAAGAAACAAAAAAAAAAAATATTAAGTCCGATTTTAATTAAGGGGGGTTGTTAAATTTTTGTTCTAAATTTTCCTCTTCAAATTTTATTTTTCCTGATCAATTTGATCTGTTCTTATTTAAAAAAAAAAAAACACTAAAGTCTTTTCTTTCTATCTTGATTCAATCGATTTCGTTTTGAGTTGTTGGAATTGTTCATCGGATTTGATCGGTTTTGTTCGATACGAACCATTGAAGAAATCACTGAGAGAGGACATCTTGAGTGTTGAGTGTGGAGTGAATAAAAAAGAGAGAAACACTTGTGAGGATCGAATTTTTATTACTAACGGTTTGTTAAGTGTGCAGGGAAAAATTAATATGTCTAATCACGAAAGCGATGCTGAGAACACTAACCGAGCACGAGGAGCAAGAAACGATAACAATCTGGACGTGCAAGCCCTTATGGGAGAGATGAGGCGATTGTTGAGGCGTGAGATGGAAGTAGTCAATGAAAGGATCGATACGATTCAAGAATCCGTTAATCAAGGATTGCCTCAAAATACTGCTGGTAGAAGAAGAAGACAACAACCTCAAGAAGAAGATGAAGAGGACGAGTTGAATTACTACAGTGGAGGTAGTCAAGCTTCTTATCGGAGTCGAAGAAGGCCGAGACGTGTAAGAGAAGCTGGGGTTCGAAGTGAGGACAATCTCAGTGGACTGAAGTTGAAGATACCGCCATTTCATGGGAAGAATGATCCAGACGCCTACTTGGAGTGGGAGAAGAAAATTGAGCTCGTGTTTGATTGTCAAAATTATTCGGAGCAAAAGAAAGTTCAAGTAGCGGCGACGGAATTTTATGACTATGCTATTAATTGGTGGGATCAGATCGTGACAAGTAGAAGACGTAACCGTGAACCGCCCGTAGTCACTTGGGAAGAGATGAAAAATCTGATGAGGAAGAGATTTGTTCCTAGCCACTACCATCGGGAGTTACATCAAAAGCTTAGGCGATTAACTCAGGGCAGTAAGAGTGTGGAGGATTATTTTCAAGAAATGGAGTCCCTAATGATCAAAGCTGATATAGATGAAGATGCTGAGGCAACAATGGCAAGGTTCTTGAGTGGGTTGGCTTGAGATATACAAGATAGAATGGAGCTTCAAACATATGCTGATTTGGAGGAAATGCTCCATAAGGCTGTTTTGGTTGAACAACAAATTAAGAGGAGGGGTACTTCTAGGCTTTCCTATGGAGCTGGAGCAGCCAATGCTAGGACGAGTTACAGCCGAGAAGATAAGTCTGTTGTTAAGCCAAAACCCGACCCTAAGCCTTACGCCAATACTCAAGACGCCAAAGAAAAAGCTGTGGCGACTTCGTCTAGAAACCGGGACGTTAAATGTTTCAAGTGTCAAGGGAGAGGACATTACGCCAATGAGTGCACCAATAGAAGGACTATGATCCTATTAGATAATGGCGAGATTGAAACTGAGGAGGAAGAGCTTGAAAGTGATAGTGAGACCGAGGAAGCAGACATAGAGTTACCAGCCACCAGAGAATTATTGGTAACAAGAAGTTCCTTGAGTATTCAAGTTAAGGATACTGTCCAAGAGCAGCGGGAGAACTTATTTCACACGAGATGCTTGGTACAAGGTAAAGTTTGCAGCCTTAGTATTGATGGTGGGAGCTGTACTAATGTGGCTAGTGAAACAATGGTGAAGAAGTTAGGGTTGGAAGTTAAGATGCATCCAAAACCTTATCAGCTTCAATGGCTAAATGATGCTGGCGAGATGACGGTGAGCAGCCAAGTATTGGTTTCTATAACCATAGGCAAGTATGAGGACGAAATTCTTTGTGATGTTTTACCTATGGAGGCGGGCCACATCTTGCTTGGAAGACCTTGGCAGTTCGATAGAAGGGTCTTACATGACGGTTTTACTAATCGATACTCATTTGAGTACAATGGCCGAAAGACGATACTTGCTCCATTAACACCACAAGAAGTTCATCAAGATCAACTTCAGCTGAAACAACAAGGAAAAACCATTGTGAGTGAACCCCTAAACACACCACCTCAAAATAAAAACGAGAGTTTGAGAAAAACCAAGAAAAAGGCCTGTGAGAGTAAACCCGTGAGGCATTCAAACTTCTTTGTGAGGTCTAATGTGGTTAAGAGAGCTCTGTTCTCTAAACAACCCGTTCTCTTATTTATTTACAAAGAAGCTTTGCTGAACCTTACTAACCCCGTACCGGATTTGCCGAGTAAAATTACTTCTATTTTGCAGGATTTTGAAGACGTTTTTCCAGAAGAAAACCCCAAGGGATTGCAGCCTATTTGTGGGATTGAGCACCAGATAGATTTTGTGCCGGGAGCTTCACTTCCTAACAGGCCAGCATATAGAACCAACCCAGTTGAGACTAAGGAGCTTCAAAAGCAAGTGTGTGAGCTGATGGACAAAGGATACATCCGAGAGAGCATGAGCCCTTGTGCTGTGCCGGTGCTGCTCGTTCCAAAGAAGGACGGAACTTGGAGGATGTGCATTGATTGTCGAGCCATCAACAATATCACTGTAAAGTATCGCCATCCTATCCCTCGTTTAGATGATATGTTAGATGAGCTTCATGGTTCTAGCATATTTTCGAAAATAGTGGATACCATCAAATTAGGATAAAAGAGGGTGATGAATGGAAAACTGCGTTTAAAACTAAACATGGCTTGTATGAATGGTTAGTTATGCCATTTGGATTAACAAATGCACCTAGTACTTTCATGAGGTTGATGAATCATGTTTTGAGGAGCTTCATTGGAATTTTTGTTGTTGTTTACTTTGATGATATTTTAGTCTACAGCAAAAATTTAGAAGAACATGTTAAGCATCTAGAAGCGGTTTTGATGGTACTTAGGAAAGAAAAACTGTATGCTAATCTGAAGAAATGCACTTTTTGTACGGATAACGTTGTGTTTCTAGGCTTTGTTATAAGTGAAGATGGCATCAAAGTGGACGAAGAGAAGGTTAGAGCTGTCCGCGAATGGCCCAGTCCGAAAACCATAGGAGACGTGAGGAGTTTCCATGGGCTTGCGGGATTCTATCGAAGATTTGTGAAAGATTTCAGTACCATAGCTGCTCCTCTCACTGAAGTGATCAAGAAAAGTGTAGGATTTAAATGGGAGAATGCACAAGAAGAAGTGTTCCAAGCGTTAAAGGATAAACTCACCAATGCACCACTTTTATCTTTACCGAATTTTCTTAAAACTTTTGAAATTAAGTGTGATGCATCTGGTGTAGGTATTGGAGCTGTCTTGATGCAAGAGAAGAAGCCCATAGCCTTTTTTAGTGAGAAGCTTGAGGAGCTACGCTGAACTATCCAACCTACGACAAGGAGTTGTATGTGCTAGTCCGAGCCTTGCAAACGTGGCAACACTACCTCTGGCCAAAGGAGTTTGTCATTCATACTGACCACGAGTCTTTGAAGCATTTAAAGGGTCAGCATAAGCTCAACAAGAGGCATGCTAGGTGGGTAGAGTTTATCGAAACATTTCCCTATGTGATCAAGTACAAACAAGATAACGAAAATGTAGTTGCTGATGCCTTATCTCGAAGGTATGCCTTGATTTCGACTTTGGATGCTAAATTATTGGGATTTGAACACCTTAAAGATCTTTATCAAGCTGATTATGATTTTCAAGATAATTACAAGTCTTGTGAGAAGTTTGCTTTTGGGAAATATTTTAGGCATGACGGCTTTCTTTTCTTTGAAAATCGTTTGTGTGTGCCAAATTGTTCTTTGAGAGACTTGCTAGTTAGGGAGGCACATGGAGGAGGCTTGATGGGGCATTTTGGGATCGGCAAGACTTTAAAAGGAATGCAAGAACACTTCTACTGGCCGCAAATGAAGAGAGACGTGGAAAGAATCTGTGGGAGATGTGTTACGTGCAAATAAGCCAAATCGAAGGTACAGTCCCAAGGTATGTACACGCCCTTGCCTATTCCTGATCAGCCTTGGACTGACATTTCTATGGATTTTGTGTTTGGATTACCTAGAACTAGGACTGGAAAGGATTCGATTTTTGTGGTTGTCGATAGGTTCTCTAAAATGGCACATTTTCTTGCTTGTCATAAAATTGATGATGCTTCTCACATAGCTGACTTGTTCTTTAAAGAAATAGTTCGACTGCATGGAATGCCTAGGACTATAGTCAGTGATAGAGACACGAAGTTCTTGAGTTATTTTTGGAAAACGCTTTGGTCTAAGCTAGGAACTAAGTTGCTATTTTCAACTACTTGCCATCCTCAATCCGACGGTCAAACCGAAGTAGTTAATAGAACTTTGTCTACCTTGTTGCATGCTTTGATTAAAAAGAACTTGAAAACTTGGGAAGAATGCTTGCCACATGTTGAATTTGCTTATAATCGATCAGTACATTCCGCCACAAAGTTTTCTCCTTTTGAAATTGTTTATGGCTTTAATCCTTTGTCTCCTTTGGATCTAACCCCATTGCCTTTGAGTGAAAGAGCAAACTTGGATGGGAAAAAAAAAGTTGAACTTGTTAAACAGATCCATGAGAAAGCGAAGCACAACATCAAAGAGAAGACAAAGTTGTACGCCAAACAAGCTAACAAGAGTAGGCGCAAGATGATTTTTGAGGAAGGAGACGACGTTTGGATACATCTAAGGAAGGAAAGATTTCCGGCTGAGAGGAAGTCCAAGCTTATGCCAAGAATTAACGGTCCATTTAGAATTACAAAGAAGATCAACGATAATGCTTATTAACTCGATCTCCAAGGTAAGTACAATGTGAGTTCAAGTTTCAATGTTGCTGACTTAATTCCTTTTGTTGCAGATGATCCAGATTTGAGGAAAAATCCTTTTCAAGAGGGAGGGGATGATGTGATCATGGATAGCTCACGGAGGTCGCTTGAAGCCGAGGACGCCTTGACCATGCCAAGTGGACCAATGACAAGATCACGTGCCAAAGAGTTCCAGAAATCAATCAGTGGATTACTCACTCAAGCTCATTCGCCAAAGGACCAGCTTGAAGACATGGATAAGAAAATCGTCTTGGTTGCTCGAGTGGACTGAAACGGGTGATCCATTTGTACTCTTTTCCCTAGCCTTTGGTTTTATCCCAATGGGTTTTCCAAAGGAAGGTTTTAATGAGGCAAATGGGTCATTCCAATCTATCTAAGTCCATAAGAGAGTCCAAGGGAGTTTCAGTCCAAGATCACCCAAATAGTTTCAAGTCCAAAGACCAATAAATTAGGATTTTAGCTTCAGTTCTTTCAAGCCCAAAGCAGGATCAATTTGGCCCAAATAATTATCTCCTAAGAAGAATAAAGTTGTCCATAATGAGAAGATCTAGGCGCTTGGAGAGCTGAAGAGTTTCCCAGGCTTTAGTTAATGTCATTTTAATTTTCTCGTCTTTAATTCTCGACTTTTTCTTTACTCCAGCTTTTCCTTTAAAACTCTTGTTCTTTGTTCAGAATAAGGATCCACCTTTTTTTATAAAATATTGAGAGTGATTTCACTTACACCCAAAGCCGTAAACCCTAAACCCAAAATCTTATACCCTAAACCCCAAATCTTAAACTTTCACCTCTAAACACCAAAATATAAACCATAAACCCTAAATCTTAAACCATAAATAATAAATCACAAACTTTAAACCTTCACCGTTATATCCTAAACCCTAAACTGAAATAACTAAACGCTAAACCCCATATACCCTAAACCTTAAAAACTAAGCCGTAAACCCTAAACCCTAATTTCTAAACCCTTAACCCTAAAGAATGATCCCAGAAAATAAACCCTAAATCCTGAACATTAAACTCTAAACCCTAAACCCTAAACCCGAAACATTAACCCCTAAACTATAAGCTCTAAACCCAAAAATTTAAACCCTACACCCTAAACCCCAAACCTTAAACCCAAAACATTAAACCCTAAGTATTAAACCCTTAATCTTGAACACTAAACTCTAAACCCTAAACCCAAAACCTAAACCCAAAAACACAAACTTTAAGCTCTAAACCGTAAACCCTCCACCCTCAAGGTCAAACCCTAAATACCCCTAAACAACCGTAAACCCTAAAACCCTAAATCCCAAACCTTAAACCCTCAACCCTAAACCCTACTCACTAAACCCTAAACCCTAAAACATAAACCCTAAACCAAAAACAATTAACCCTAAAAACTAAAACCTTTATCCTTAAGGATAAACATTAAACCTAAAGCCCAAAACCCTACATCTTGATCCTAGAACCCTGAATCCTAAGCTTTACACCCTGAACCCTACTACAAACTAAATCCTTAATCCTAAACCCTAAATAATAAACCTTAAATAGTAAACACTAAATCCCTAGACCCAAAACCCTAAACTTTAAATTCTACACTCAAAATCCTAAACAAATATTCCGGACCCAAAATTTTAAACGGTACACTAAACCCGAAATCTTATACCCTATACCATTAACCCTAAATCCGATACCCTATACCCTTAACCCTAAACCATAACCCCTAAACAATAAACCCCAAACCGTAAATCGAAAAGCCTAAACAACCATAAACCCAAAACCCTAAATCCCAAACCTTAAACCCTCAACCTTAAACCCTACACACTAAACCCTAAACCCTAAAACCTAAACCAAAAACCATTAACCCTAAAAGCCAAATTCGAAACCCTAAACCCCAAACCCTAGACCCTCCACCCTCAAGGTCAAACCCTAAACACCCCTAAATAAACATAAACCCCAAAACCCTAACTTCCAAACCATAAACCCTCAACCCTAAACCCTACAAACTAAACCCTAAACCCTAAAACCTAAACACAAAACCATTAACCCTAAACCCCAAACCCCAAATCCTAAACCTTATAACGTAGACCCTTTATCCTATACCTTAATGCCTAATTTCTAAGACCAAAACCCTAATCACTAAACCCAAACCCCTACAACCTAAGCTTTAAAGCCTAAACCATAAAACCTGAAACCTAAACCATAAACTCTAAATAAAAAACCATTAACCCTAAAGGATAAACACTAAACCAAAAACAAAAAACCCTACACTTTGATCCTAGAAGCTTGAATCCTAACCTCTACACCCTGAACCCTACACTCTAAATCCCTAATCCTATACCCTATACCCTAAACTTTATACCCTCAACCCAAAACCCAAAACCCTAAACCCTAAACTTTAAATTCTAGACTCGAAATCTTAAACAAATATACTAGACCATAAATTTTAAACGGTACACTAAACCCTAAATCCTATACCCTATACCCCTAACCCTAAATCCTATACCCTATACCTTTAACCCTAAATCATATACCCTACACCCTTTACCCTAAACCATAACCCCTAATCAATAAACCCCAAGCCCAAAACTGTAAACCCCAATCCCTGAACACTAAACTTTAAATCTTCAACCCTAAAACTTAAAGCCTCAACCCTAAGACCGAAACCATAAACCCTAACCCCTAAATTGTAAACCTTACACCCAAAGCCGTAAACCCAAAATCCTAAACCCTAAACCTTCAACCCTAAACCGTAAAGCTTTAACCCTAAAACCAAAACCGTAAACACTAACCCCGAAACTCTGAACCCAACACCCAAAGCCGTAAACACTAAACCCAAAATCCTAAACCCTAAACCCAAAATCCTAAACACTATACTTGAAACCCATAATCGTATAACTTAAAGCCGAATTTCTAAGACCAAAACCCTAATCACTAAACCCTAAATCCTAAAACCTAAATCCGAAAACCTAAGCTGTAAACACTAAAATCTAAACCATAAACCCTAAATCATAAACCATATATAATAAACCACTAACTTTAAACCTTAAACGTTACATCCTAAACCCTAAACTCAAATAATTAAACGCTAAACCCCAAAAACTAAACCCTATACCATATACCCTAAACCTAAAGAACTAAGCTCTAAACCCTAAGCCCTAAACGCTATACCCAAAACAATGGTCCCAAAAAATAAACCCTTAATCCTGAACATTAAACTCGAAACCCTAAACCCTAAACCGCAAACATTAAACCCCAAATATTAAACCATAAACTCTAAGCCCTGAACCCTAAAACTTAAACCCTACACCCTAAACCTAAAACCCTAAACCCAAAACATTAAACCCTAAATACTAAACCCTTAATCTTGAACACAAAACTCTATATCCTAAACCGAAAACCTAAACCCTAAAACACAAACTTTAAACTCTAAATCGTAAACCCTCCACCCTCAAGGTCAAACCCTAAATACCCCTAAACAACCGTAAACCCTAAAACCCTAAATCCCAAACCTTAAACCTTCAACCCTAAACCCTACTCACTAAACCCTCAACCCTAAAACCGAAACCCTAAACCAAAAACCATTAACCCTAAAAACTATAACCTTTACCCTTAAGGATAAACATTAAACCTATAGCCCAAAACGCTACATCTTGATCCTAGAACCCTTACTCCTAAGCTCTACACCCTGAACCCTACAAACTAAATGCTTAATACTAAACCCTAAATAATAATCCTTAAATAGTAAACACTAAATCCCTAGACCCAAAACCTTAAACTTTAAACCCTAAACTTTAAATTCTACACTCAAAATCCTAAACAAATATTCTGGACCCAAAATTTTAAACGGTACACTAAACCCGAAATCTTATACCCTATACCGTTAACCCTAAATCCTATACCCTATACCCTTAACCCTAAACCATAACCCCTAAACAATAAACCTCAAACCGTAAATCGAAAAGCCTAAACAACCATAAACCCAAAACCCTAAATCCCAAACCTTAAACCCTCAACCTTAAACCCTACACACTAAACCCTAAACCCTAAAACCTAAACCAAAAACCATTAACCCTAAAAGCCAAATTTGAAACCCTAAACCCCAAACCCTAAACCCTCCACCCTCAAGGTCAAACCCTAAACACCCCTAAATAAACATAAACCCCAAAACCCTAACTTCCAAACCATAAACCCTCAACCCTAAACCCTACAAACTAAACCCTAAACCCTAAAACCTAAACACAAAACCATTAACCCTAAACCCCAAACCCCAAATCCTAAACCTTATAACTTAGACCCATTATCCTATACCTTAATGCCTAATTTTTAAGACCAAAACCCTAATCACTAAACCCAAACCCATACAACCTAAGCTTTAAAGCCTAAACCATAAAACCTGAAACCTAAACCATAAACTCTAAATAAAAAACCATTAACCCTAAAGGATAAACACTAAACCAAAAACAAAAAACCCTACACTTTGATCCTAAAAGCTTGAATCCTAACCTCTACACCCTGAACCCTACACTCTAAATCCCTAATCCTATACCCTAAATAATAAAAGCTAAATAAGTAACTAAACCCTAAACTTTATACCCTAAACCCAAAACCTAAAACCCTAAACCCTAAACTTTAAATTCTAGACTCGAAATCTTAAACAAATATACTAGACCGTAAATTTTAAACGGTACACTAAACCCTAAATCCTATACCCTATACCTTTAACCCTAAATCCTATACCCTATACCTTTAACCCTAAATCATATACCCTACACCCTTTACCCTAAACCATAACCCCTAATCAATAAACCCCAAGCCCAAAACTGTAAACCCCAATCCCTGAACACTAAACTTTAAATCTTCAACCCTAAAACTTAAAGCCTCAACCCTAAGACCGAAACCATAAACCCTAACCCCTAAATTGTAAACCTTACACCCAAAGCCGTAAACCCAAAATCCTAAACCCTAAACCTTCAACCCTAAACCGTAAAGCTTTAACCCTAAAACCAAAACCGTAAACACTAACCCCGAAACTCTGAACCCAACACCCAAAGCCGTAAACACTAAACCCAAAATCCTAAACCCTAAACCCAAAATCCTAAACACTATACTTGAAACCCATAATCGTATAACTTAAAGCCGAATTTCTAAGACCAAAACCCTAATCCCTAAACCCTAAATCCTAAAACCTAAATCCTAAAACCTAAGCTGTAAACACTAAAATCTAAACCATAAACCCTAAATCATAAACCATATATAATAAACCACTAACTTTAAACCTTAAACGTTACATCCTAAACCCTAAACTCAAATAATTAAACGCTAAACCCCAAAAACTAAACCCTATACCATATACCCTAAACCTAAAGAACTAAGCTCTAAACCCTAAGCCCTAAACGCTATACCCAAAACAATGGTCCCAAAAAATAAACCCTTAATCCTGAACATTAAACTCGAAACCCTAAACCCTAAACCGCAAACATTAAACCCCAAATATTAAACCATAAACTCTAAGCCCTGAACCCTAAAACTTAAACCCTACACCCTAAACCTAAAACCCTAAACCCAAAACATTAAACCCTAAATACTAAACCCTTAATCTTGAACACAAAACTCTATATCCTAAACCGAAAACCTAAACCCTAAAACACAAACTTTAAACTCTAAATCGTAAACCCTCCACCCTCAAGGTCAAACCCTAAATACCCCTAAACAACCGTAAACCCTAAATCCCAAACCTTAAACCTTCAACCCTAAACCCTACTCACTAAACCCTCAACCCTAAAACCGAAACCCTAAACCAAAAACCATTAACCCTAAAAACTATAACCTTTACCCTTAAGGATAAACATTAAACCTATAGCCCAAAACGCTACATCTTGATCCTAGAACCCTTACTCCTAAGCTCTACACCCTGAACCCTACAAACTAAATGCTTAATACTAAACCCTAAATAATAATCCTTAAATAGTAAACACTAAATCCCTAGACCCAAAACCTTAAACTTTAAACCCTAAACTTTAAATTCTACACTCAAAATCCTAAACAAATATTCTGGACCCAAAATTTTAAACGGTACACTAAACCCGAAATCTTATACCCTATACCGTTAACCCTAAATCCTATACCCTATACCCTTAACCCTAAACCATAACCCCTAAACAATAAACCTCAAACCGTAAATCAAAAAGCCTAAACAACCATAAACCCAAAACCCTAAATCCCAAACCTTAAACCCTCAACCTTAAACCCTACACACTAAACCCTAAACCCTAAAACCTAAACCAAAAACCATTAACCCTAAAAGCCAAATTTGAAACCCTAAACCCCAAACCCTAAACCCTCCACCCTCAAGGTCAAACCCTAAACACCCCTAAATAAACATAAACCCCAAAACCCTAACTTCCAAACCATAAACCCTCAACCCTAAACCCTACAAACTAAACCCTAAACCCTAAAACCTAAACACAAAACCATTAACCCTAAACCCCAAACCCCAAATCCTAAACCTTATAACTTAGACCCATTATCCTATACCTTAATGCCTAATTTTTAAGACCAAAACCCTAATCACTAAACCCAAACCCATACAACCTAAGCTTTAAAGCCTAAACCATAAAACCTGAAACCTAAACCATAAACTCTAAATAAAAAACCATTAACCCTAAAGGATAAACACTAAACCAAAAACAAAAAACCCTACACTTTGATCCTAAAAGCTTGAATCCTAACCTCTACACCCTGAACCCTACACTCTAAATCCCTAATCCTATACCCTAAATAATAAAAGCTAAATAAGTAACTAAACCCTAAACTTTATACCCTAAACCCAAAACCTAAAACCCTAAACCCTAAACTTTAAATTCTAGACTCGAAATCTTAAACAAATATACTAGACCGTAAATTTTAAACGGTACACTAAACCCTAAATCCTATACCCTATACCTTTAACCCTAAATCCTATACCCTATACCTTTAACCCTAAATCATATACCCTACACCCTTTACCCTAAACCATAACCCCTAATCAATAAACCCCAAGCCCAAAACTGTAAACCCCAATCCCTAAACACTAAACTTTAAATCTTCAACCCTAAAACTTAAAGTCTCAAGCCTAACACCGAAACCATAAACCCTAACTCCTAAACTGTAAACCTTACACCCAAAGCCGTAAACCCAAAATCCTAAACCCTAAACCTTCAACCCTAAACCGTAAAGCTTTAACCCTAAAACCAAAACCGTAAACACTAACCCCTAAACTCTGAACCCAACACCCAAAGCCGTAAACACTAAACCCAAAATCCTAAACCCTATACTTGAAACCCATAATCGTATACCTTAAAGCCGAATTTCTAAGACCAAAACCCTAATCACTAAACCCTAAATCCTAAAACCTAAATCCTAAAACCTAAGCTGTAAACACTAAAATCTAAACCATAAACCCTAAAGCATAAACCATATATAATAAACCACTAACTTTAAACCTTAAACGTTACATCCTAAACCCTAAACTCAAATAATTAAACGCTAAACCCCAAAAACTAAACCCTATACCATATACCCTAAACCTAAAGAACTAAGCTCTAAACCCTAAGCCCTAAACACTATACCCAAAACAATGGTCCCAAAAAATAAACCCTTAATCCTGAACATTAAACTCGAAACCCTAAACCCTAAACCGCAAACATTAAACCCCAAATATTAAACCATAAACTCTAAGCCCTGAACCCTAAAACTTAAACCCTACACCCTAAACCTAAAACCCTAAACCCTAAACATTAAACCCTAAATACTAAACCCTTAATCTTGAACACTAAACTCTAAACCCTAAACCCAAAACCTAAAACCTAAAACACAATCTTTAAACTCTAAACCGTAAACCCTCCACCCTCAAGGTCAAACCCTAAATACCCCAAAACAACTGTAAACCCTAAACCCTAAACCCTAAATCCCAAACCTTAAACCCTCAATCCTAAACCCTACTCACTAAACCCTAAATCCTAAAACCAAAACCCTAAACCAAAAACCATTAACCCTAAAAACTAAAACCTTTACCCTTAAGGATAAAAATTAAACCTAAAGCCCAAAACCCTTCATCTTGATCCTAGAACCCTGAATCCTAAGCTCTACACCCTGAATCCTAAGCTCTACACCCTGAACCCTACTACAAACTAAATGCTTAATCCTAAACCCTAAATAATAAACCTTAAATAGTAAACACTAAATCCCTAGACCCAAAACCCTAAACTTTAAACCCTAAACTTTAAATTCTACACTCAAAATCCTAAACAAATATTCTGGACCCAAAATTTCAAACGGTACACTAAACCCGAAATCTTATACCCTATACCCTTAACCCTAAATCCTAAAACCTAACCTCTAAACACTAAAATATAAACCATAAACCCTAAAACATAAACCATAAATAATAAACCACAAACTTTAAACCTTAAACATTATATCCTAAACCCTAAACTCAAATAACTAAACGCTAAACCCCTAAAACTAAACCCTATACCATATACTCAAAACCGTAAGAACTAAGCCCTAAACCCTAAGCTCTAAACCCTAAGCCCTAAACTTTTAATCCTGAACATTAAACCCGAAACCCTAAACACTAACCCCTAAACTCTAAACCCTACACCCAAAGCCGTAAACACTAAACCCAAAATCCTAAACCCTAAACCCAAAATTCTAAACCCTATACCTTAAACCCATAATCGTATACCTTAAAGCCAAATTTCTAAGACCGAAACCCTAATCACTAAACCCTAACCCTACAACCAAAGCCTTAAAGCATAAACCATAAAACCTTAAACCCTAAACCCTAAACCCTAAACCCCAAACATTAAACCATAAACTCTAAGCCCAGAACCCTAAAACTTAAACAGTACACCCTAAACCTAAAACCCTAAACCCAAAAACATTAAACCCTAAATATTAAACCCTTAATCTTGAAAACTAAACTGTAAACCCTAAACCCAAACCCTAAACCCTAAAACACAAACTTTAAACCCTAAGCTGTAACCCATCCACCCACAAGGTCAAACTTTAAATACCCCTAAACAACCGTAAACCCTGAAACCCTAAATTCCAAACCTTAAACCCTCAACCTTAAACCCTACACACTAAACCCTAAACCCTAAAGCCTAAACCAAAAACCATTAACCTTAAACCCCAAATTCGAAACCCTAAACCCCAAATCCTAAACCTTATACCTTAGACCCTTTATCCTATACCTTAATGCCTAATTTCTAAGACCAAAACCCTAATCACTAAACCCAAACCCCTACAACCTAAGGTTTAAAGCCTCAACCATAAAACCTGAAACCTAAACCATAAACTCTAAATCAAAACCATTAACCCTAAAGGATAAACACTAAACAAAAAACAAAAAACCCTACACTGTGATCCTAGAACCCTGAATCCTAACCTTTACACCCTGAACACTACACTCTAAATCCCTAATCCTATACCCTAAATAATAAAACGGTACACTAAACCCTAAATCCTATACCCTATACCCTTAACCCTAAATCCTATACCCTATACCTTTAACCCTAAATCATATACCCTACACCCTTAACCCTAAACCATAACCCCTAATCAATAAACCCCAACCAAAAACCTGTCAACCCTAATCCCTGACCACTAAACCCTAAACCTTCAACCCTAACCCTTAATGCCTCAACCCTAAGACCGAAACCCTAAACCCTAACCCCTAAACTGTAAACCCTACACCCAAAGCCGTAAACCCAAAATCCTAAACCCTAAACCTAAAAACATTAAACTCTAAACCGTAAAACCTAAACCATAAAACACAAACTTTAAACTCTAAGTCGTAAACCCTCCACCCTCAAGGTCAAACCCTAATCACCCCTAACCAAGCGTAAACCTTAAACCCTATACCCCAAACCTTAAACCCTCAACCCTAAACACTACGCACTAAACCCTAAACCCTAAAACTTAAACCCTAAACTCTAAACCAAAAACAATTAACCCTAGAGGATAAACAGTAAACCAACAAAAAGAAAACCCTACACTGTGATCCTAGAACCCTTAATCCTAAACTCTACACACTAAACCCTACACTCTAAATCCTTAATCCTAATCCCGAAATAATAAAAGCTAAACAGTAAACCCTAAATCCCTAGACCCAATACCCAAAACCATAAACCATAAACTTTAAATTCTAGACTCGAAATTTTAAACAAATATACTAGACCCTAAATTTTAAACGGTACACTAAACCCTAAATCCTATATCCTATACCCTTAATCCTAAACCAAAACCCAAAACAATAAACCCCAAACCCTAAACCGTAAACCATAATCCCTGAACACTAAACCCTAAACCATCAACCCTAAACCTTAAAGCTTAAACCCTAAAACAGAAACCCTAAACACTAACCCCTAAACTCTAAACACTAACCCCTAAACTCTAAAGCCTACACCCAAAGCTGGAAAACCCTAAACCCAAAATCCAAAAACCTTAACCCCAAATCCTAAACCTTATACCTTAAACCTAAATCCTAAACCCTAAAGCTTAATTTCTAAGACCAAAACCCTAATCAGTAAACTCTAAACCCTACAACCTAAGCCTTAAAGCATAAACCATAAAACCCTAAAAGCTAAAACCTTAACCAAAACCCTAAATCCTAAAACCGAACCACTAAACGCTAAAATATAAACCATAAACCCTAAATCATAAACCATAAATAATAAACCACAAACTTTAAACCTTAAATGTTATATCCTAAACCCTATACTCAAATAACTAAACGCTAAACCCGAAAAACTAAACCCAATACCATATACCCTAAACCCTAAACCTTAATACTTAAACCCTTAACCCAAAACAATGATCCCAAAAAATAAACTCTTAATCCAGCAGATTAAACTCTAAACCCTAAACCACTAAGATTAAACCCTATACCCTAAACCCCAAACCATAAACCCAAAACTTTAAACCCTAAATAATAAACCCTTAATCTTGAACACTAAACTGTACACCCTAAACCCTAAAACACACACTTTAAACCCTAAACCGTAAACCCTCCACCCTCAAGATAAAACCCTAAACACCTCTAAACAACCGTAAACCCTAAAACCCTAAATCCCGAACCTTAAACACTCAACCCTAAACCCTACTCACTAAACCCTAAACCCTAAAACCAAAACCCTAAAACCAAAACCCTAAACCAAAAACAATTAACCCTAAAAACTAAAACCTTTACCCTTAAGGATAAACATTAAACCTAAAGCCTAAAACCCTACACCGTGATCCTAGAACCCTGAATCTTAAGTTCTACACCCTGAACCCTACACTCTAAAACCTTAATCCTAAACCCTAAATAATAAACCATAAATAGTAAACACTAAATCCCTAGACCCAAAACCCTAAACCTTAAACCCTAAACTTTAAATTCTAGACTCAAAATCCTAAACTCAAATAACTAAACGCTAAACCCCATATACCCTAAACCTTAAAAGCTAAGCCTTAAACCCTCAACCCTAAACCCTAAACCCTAGTACCTAAACCCTTAACCCAAAAGAATTATCCCAAAAAATAAATCCTAAATCCTGAACATTAAACTCTAAACTATAAACCCTAAACCCTAAACCCCAAACATTAACCCCAAAACTCTAAGCCCTAAACCCTAAAATTAAAACCCTAAACCCAAAACATTAAACCCTAAGTAATAAACCCTTAATCTTGAACTCTAACCTCTAAACCCTAAACCCAAAAACTAAACCCTATAACACAAACTTTAAACTCTAAGTCGTAAACCTTGCACCCTCAAGGTCAAACCCTATTAACCCTTAAACAATCGTAAACCCAAAAACCCTAAACCCCAAACCTTAAACCCTCAACCGTAAACCCTACACAATAAACCCTAAACCCTAAAACCTAAACCCGAAACTCTAAACCAAAAACCATTAACCTTAAACGATAAACACTAAACCAAAAACAAAAAACCCTACACTGTGATCCTAGAACCTTGAATCCTAAGCTCTACACCCTGATTCCTACACTCTAACTCTTTAATCCTAGACATTAATTAATAAAAGCGAAACAGTAAACCCTAAATCCCTAGACCCAAAACCCTAAACATTAAATTCTAGACTCGAAATCTTAAACAAATATACTAGACCGTAAATTTTAAACGGTACACTAAACCCTCAATCCTATACCCTATACCCTTAACCCTAAATCTTATACCCTATACCTTTAACCCTAAATCATATACCCTACAACCTTAACCCTAAACCATAACCCCTAATCAATAAACCCCAAACCCAAAACTGTAAACCCAAATCCCTGAACACTAAACCCTAAACCTTCAACCATAACCCTTAAAGCCTCAACCCTAAGACCGAAACCCTAAACCCTAACCCCAAAATTGTAAACCCTACACTCAAAGCCGTAAACCCAAAATCCTAAACCCTAAACCTTCAACCCTAAACCGTAAAGCCTCAACCCTAAACACTAATCCCTAAACTCTAAACCCAACACCCAAAGCCGTAAACACTAATCCCAAAATCCTAAACCCTAAACCCAAAATCCTAAACCCTATACCTTAAACCCAAAATCGTATATCTTAAAGCTTAATTTCTAATATCGAAACCCTAACCCCTACAACCAAAGACTTAAAACATAAACCATAAAACCCTAAACCCTAAATCCTAAAACCTAAGCTCTAAACACTAAAATCTAAACCATAAACCCTAAATTATAAACCATATATAATAAACCACAAACTTTAAACCTTAAACGTTATATCCTAAACCCTAAACTCAAATAACTAAACGCTAAACCCCAAAAACTAAACCCAATACCATATACCCTAAATCTTAAAAACTAAGCCCTAAACCCTAAGCCCTAAACCCTATACCCAAAACAATGATCCCAAAAAATAAACCCTTAATCTTGAACATTAAACTCGAAACCCTAAACCCTAAACCCCAAACATTAAACCCCAAACATTAAACCATAAACTCTAAGCCCTAAACCCTAAAATTTAAACCCTAGACCCAAAACCCCAAACCCTAAACCCAAAACATTAAACACTAAGTAATAAACCCTTAAACTTGAACCCTAAACTCTAAACCCTAAACCAAAAACCTAAACCCTATAATAAAAACATTAAACTCTAAATCGTAATCCCTGCACCCTCAAGGTCAAACCCTAATCACCCCTGAACAATCGTAAACCCCAAAACCCTAAACCCCAAACCTTAAACCCTCAACCTTAAACCCTACACACTAAACCTTAAACCCTAAAACCTAAACCCTGAACTCTAACCCAAAAACCATTAACCCTAAAGGATAAACACTAAACCAAAAACAAAAAACCCCACACTGTGATCCTAGGACCCTGAATCCTAAGCTCTACACCCTGAACCCTACACTCTAAATCTTTAATCGTAGACCCTAAATAATAAAAGCTAAATAGTAAACCCTAAATCCCCAGACCCAAAAACCTAAATCCTAAAACCTAACCTCTAAACACTAAAATATAAACCATAAACCCTAAATCATAAACCATAAATAATAAACCACAAACTTTAAACCTTAAACATTATATCCTAAACCCTAGACTCAAATAACTAAACACTAAACCCCAAAAACTAAACCCTATACCATATACCCAAAACCGTAATAACTAAGCCCGAAACCCTAAGCCCTAAACCCTTAATCCTGAACATTAAACCCGAAATCCTAAACACTAACCCCTAAACTCTAAACCCAACACCTAAAGCCGTAAACACTAAACCCAAAATCCTAAACCCTATACCGTAAACCCATAATCGTATACCTTAAAGCCTAATTTCTAAGACCGAAACCCTAATCACTAAACCCTAACCCCTACATTAAACCCCAAACATTAAACCATAAACTCTAAGCCCTGAACCCTAAAACTTAAACCCTACACCCTAAACCTAAAACCCTAAACCCAAAACATTAAACCCTAAATAATAAACCCTTAATCTTGAACACTAAACTCTAAACCCTAAACCCAAAACCTAAACCCTAAAACACAAACTTTAAACTCTAAACCGTAAACCCTCCACCCTCAAGGTCAAACCCTAAATACCCCTAAACAACCATAAACCCTAAAACTCTAAATCCCAAACCTTAAACCTTCAACCCTAAACCCTACTCACTAAACCCTAAACACTAAAACCAAAACCCTAAACCAAAAACCATTAACCCTAAAATCTAAAACCTTTACCCTTAAGGATAAACATTAAACCTAAAGCCCAAAACCCTACATCTTGATCCTAGAACCCTGACTCCTAAGCTCTACACCCTGAACCCTAAAAACTAAATGCTTATTCCTAAACCCTAAATAATAAACCTTAAATATTAAACACTAAATCCCTAGACCCAAAACCTTAAACTTTAAACCCTACACTTTAAATTCTACACTCAAAATCCTAAACAAATATAACTGGACCCAAAATTTTAAACAGTACACTAAACCCAAACTCTTTTACCCTATACCTTTAACCCTAAATCCTATACCCAATACCCTTAACTCTAAACCATAACCCCTAAAATATAAACCCCAAACCATAAATCGTAAACCCTAATCCCTGAACAGTAAACCCTAAATCTTCAACCCTTAACCTTAAAGCCAAAACCCTAAGACCGAAACCCTAAATACTAACCCTAAACTCTAAACCTTACACCCAAAGCCGTAAACCCTAAACCCAAAATCCTATACCCTAAACCCCAAATCTTAAACCCTAACCTCTAAACACCAAAATATAAACCATAAACCCTAAATCTTAAACCATAAATAATAAATCACAAAATCTAAACCTTCAACGTTATATCCTAAACCCGAAACTCAAATAACTAAACGCTAAACCCCATATACCCTAACCTTAAAAACTAAGCCTTAAACCCTAAACCTTAAACACTAAACCCTAAACCCTAATTCCTAAACCCTTAACCAGAAAGAATGATCCCAAAAAATAAACCCTAAATCCTGAACATTAAACTCTAAACCCTAAACCCTAAACCCCAAACATTAACCCATAAACTATAAGCTCTAAACCCTAAAATTTAAACCCTAAACCCAAAACCCCAAACCCTAAACCCACAACATTAAACACTAAGTAATAAACCCTTAATCTTGAACAGTAAACTTTAAACCCTAAACCCAAAACCTAAACCCTATAACACAAACTTTAAACTCCAAATCGTAATCCCTGCACCCTCAAGGTCAAACTCTAATCACCTCTAAACAATCGTAAACCCAAAAACCCTAAACCACACACACTAAACCTTAAACCCTAAAACCTAAACCCGAAACTCTAAGCCAAAAACCATTAACCCTAAAGGATAAACACTAAACCAAAAACAAAAAACCCCACACTGTGATCCTAGGAGCCTGAATCCTAAGCAATACACACTGAACCCTACACTCTAAATCTTTAATCCTAGACCCAAAATAATAAAAGCTAAATAGTAAACCCTAAATCCCCAGACCCAAAACCCTAAATCCTAAAACCTAACCTCGAAACACTAAAATATAAACCATAAACCCTAAATCATAAACCATAAATAATAAACCACAAACTTTAAACCTTAAACATTATATCCTAAACTCTAAACTCAAATAACTTAACGCAAATCCCCAAAAACTAAACCCTATACCATATACCCAAAACCGTAAGAACTAAGCCCTAAACCCTAAGCCCTAAACCGTTAATCCTGAACATTAAACCCGAAACCCTAAACACTAACCCCTAAACTCTAAACCCATTACCCAAAGCCGTAAACACTAAACCCTAAATCCTAAACCCTAAACCCAAAATCCTAAACCCTATACCTTAAACCCTTAATCGTATACCTTAAAGCCTAATTTCGAAGACCGAAACCCTAATCACTAAACCCTAAACTCAAATAACTAAACGCTAAACCCCAAAAATTAAACCCAATACCATATACCCTAAAACTTAAACCCTCACCCTAAACCTAAAACCCTAAGCCCAAAACATTAAACCCTATATAATAAACCCTTAATCTTGAACACAAAACTCTAAATCCTAAACCCAAAACCTAAACACTAAAACACAAACTTTAAACTCTAAATCGTAAACCCTCCACCCTCAAGGTCAAACCCTAAATACCCCTAAACAACCGTAAACCCTAAAACCCTAAATCCCAAACCTTAAACCTTAAACCTTCAACCCTAAACCCTACTCACTAAACCCTCAACCCTAAAACCGAAACCCTAAACCAAAAACCATTAACCCTAAAAACTAAAACCTTTACCCTTAAGGATAAACATTAAACCTAAAGCCCAAAACCCTACATCTTGATCCTAGAACCCTTACTCCTAAGCTCTACACCCTGAACCGTACAAACTAAATACTTAATACTAAACCCTAAATAATAAACCTTAAATAGTAAACACTAAATCCCTAGACCCAAAACCTTAAACTTTAAACCCTAAACTTTAAATTCTACACTCAAAATCCTAAACAAATATTCTGGACCCAAAATTTTAAACAGTACACTAAACCCGAAATCTTATACCCTATACCCTTAACCCTAAATCCTATACCCTATACCCTTAACCCTAAACCATAACCCCTAAACAATAAACTCCAAACCGTAAATCGTAAACTATAATCCCTGAACAGTAAACCCTAAATCTTCAACCTTTAACCTTAAAGCCAAAACCCTAAGACAGGAACCCTAAACATTAACCCCTAAACTATAAACCTTACACCCAAAGCCGTAAACTCTAAACCCAAAATCCTATCCCCTAAACCCCAAATCTTAAACCCTAACCTATAAACACCAAAATATAAACAATAAACCCTAAATCTTAAACTATAAATAATAAAACACAAACTTTAAACCTTGAACGTTATATCCTAAACCCTAAACTCAAATAACTAAACGCTAAACCCCATATACCCTAAACCTTAAAAACTAAGCCTTAAACCCTAAACCTTCAACACTAAACCCAAAACTCTAATTCCTAAACCCTTAACCCAAAAGAATGATCCCAAAAAAAAACCCTATATCTTGAACATTAAACTCTAAACCCTAAACCCTAAACCCAAAACATTAACCCCTAAATTATAAGCTCTAAACCCTAAAATTTAAACCGTAAACCCAAAACCGCAAACCATAAACCCAAAACATTAAACACTAAGTAATAAACCCTTAATCTTGAACCCTAAACTCTAAACCCTAAACCCAAAACCTAAAACCTATAACACAAACTTTAAACTCGAAATCGTAATCCCTGCACCCTCAAGGTCAAACCCTAATCACCCCTAAATAATCGTAAACCCAAAAACCCTAAACCCCAAACCTTAAACCCTCAACCCTAAACCCTACACACTAAACCTTAAACCCTAAAACCTAAACCTGAAACTCTAAGCCTAAAACCATTAACCCTAAAGGATAAACACTAAACCAAAAACAAAAAACCCCACACTGTGATCCTAGGACCCTGAATCCAAAGCTCTACACCCTAAAATGTACACTCTAAATCTTTAATCCTAGACCCTAAATAATAAAAGCTAAATAGTAAACCCTAAATCCCCAGACCCAAAACCCTAAATCCTAAAACCTAACCTCGAAACACTAAAATATAAACCATAAACCCTAAATCATAAACCATAAATAATAAACCACAAACTTTAAACCTTAAACATTATATCCTAAACTCTAAACTCAAATAACTTAACGCAAATCCCCAAAAACTAAACCCTATACCATATACCCAAAACCGTAAGAACTAAGCCCTAAACCCTAAGCCCTAAACCGTTAATCCTGAACATTAAACCCGAAACCCTAAACACTAACCCCTAAACTCTAAACCCATTACCCAAAGCCGTAAACACTAAACCCTAAATCCTAAACCCTAAACCCAAAATCCTAAACCCTATACCTTAAACCCTTAATCGTATACCTTAAAGCCTAATTTCGAAGACCGAAACCCTAATCACTAAACCCTAAACTCAAATAACTAAACGCTAAACCCCAAAAATTAAACCCAATACCATATACCCTAAAACTTAAACCCTCACCCTAAACCTAAAACCCTAAGCCCAAAACATTAAACCCTATATAATAAACCCTTAATCTTGAACACAAAACTCTAAATCCTAAACCCAAAACCTAAACACTAAAACACAAACTTTAAACTCTAAATCGTAAACCCTCCACCCTCAAGGTCAAACCCTAAATACCCCTAAACAACCGTAAACCCTAAAACCCTAAATCCCAAACCTTAAACCTTAAACCTTCAACCCTAAACCCTACTCACTAAACCCTCAACCCTAAAACCGAAACCCTAAACCAAAAACCATTAACCCTAAAAACTAAAACCTTTACCCTTAAGGATAAACATTAAACCTAAAGCCCAAAACCCTACATCTTGATCCTAGAACCCTTACTCCTAAGCTCTACACCCTGAACCGTACAAACTAAATACTTAATACTAAACCCTAAATAATAAACCTTAAATAGTAAACACTAAATCCCTAGACCCAAAACCTTAAACTTTAAACCCTAAACTTTAAATTCTACACTCAAAATCCTAAACAAATATTCTGGACCCAAAATTTTAAACAGTACACTAAACCCGAAATCTTATACCCTATACCCTTAACCCTAAATCCTATACCCTATACCCTTAACCCTAAACCATAACCCCTAAACAATAAACTCCAAACCGTAAATCGTAAACTATAATCCCTGAACAGTAAACCCTAAATCTTCAACCTTTAACCTTAAAGCCAAAACCCTAAGACAGGAACCCTAAACATTAACCCCTAAACTATAAACCTTACACCCAAAGCCGTAAACTCTAAACCCAAAATCCTATCCCCTAAACCCCAAATCTTAAACCCTAACCTATAAACACCAAAATATAAACAATAAACCCTAAATCTTAAACTATAAATAATAAAACACAAACTTTAAACCTTGAACGTTATATCCTAAACCCTAAACTCAAATAACTAAACGCTAAACCCCATATACCCTAAACCTTAAAAACTAAGCCTTAAACCCTAAACCTTCAACACTAAACCCAAAACCCTAATTCCTAAACCCTTAACCCAAAAGAATGATCCCAAAAAAAAACCCTATATCTTGAACATTAAACTCTAAACCCTAAACCCTAAACCCAAAACATTAACCCCTAAATTATAAGCTCTAAACCCTAAAATTTAAACCGTAAACCCAAAACCGCAAACCATAAACCCAAAACATTAAACACTAAGTAATAAACCCTTAATCTTGAACCCTAAACTCTAAACCCTAAACCCAAAACCTAAAACCTATAACACAAACTTTAAACTCGAAATCGTAATCCCTGCACCCTCAAGGTCAAACCCTAATCACCCCTAAATAATCGTAAACCCAAAAACCCTAAACCCCAAACCTTAAACCCTCAACCCTAAACCCTACACACTAAACCTTAAACCCTAAAACCTAAACCCGAAACTCTAAGCCAAAAACCATTAACCCTAAAAGATAAACACTAAACCAAAAACAAAAAACCCCACACTGTGATCCTAGGACCCAGAATCCTAAGCTCTACACCCTGAACCCTACACTCTAAATCTTTAATCCTATACCCTAAATAATAAAAGCTAAATAGTAGACCTTAAATCCCAAAACCTAACCTCTAAACACTAAAATATAAACCATAAACCCTAAATCATAAACCATAAATAATAAACCACAAACTTTAAACCTTAAACATTATATCCTAAACCCTAAACTCAAATAACTAAACGCTAAACCCCAAAAACTAAACCCTATACCATATACCCAAAACCATAAAAACTAAGCCCTAAACCCTTAATCTTGAACATTAAACCCGAAACACTAAACACTAACCCCTAAACTCTAAACCCAACACCCAAAGCTGTAAACACTAAACCCAAAATCCTAAACCCTAAACCCAAAATCCTAAACCCTATACCTTAAACCCATAATCGTATACCTTAAAGCCTAATTTCTAAACCCTAATCACTAAACCCTAACCCCTACAACCAAAGCCTTAAAGCATAAACCATAAAACTCTTAACCCTAAATCCTAAAACCTAAGCTCTAAACACTAAAATCTAAACCATAAACCCTAAATCATAAACCATATATAATAAACCACAAACTTTAAACCTTAAACATTATATCCTAAACCCTAAACTCAAATAACTAAACGCTAAACCCCAAAAACTAAACCCAATACCATATACCCTAAACCTTAAAAACTAAGCCCTAAACCCTAAGCCCTAAACCCTAAGCCCTAAACCCTAAGCCCTAAGCCCTAAACCCTATACGCAAAACAATGATCCCAAAAAATAAACCCTTAATCCTGAAGATTAAACTCGAAACCCTAAACCCTAAACCCCAAACATTAAACCCCAAACATTAAACCATAAACTCTAAGCCATGAACCCTAAAACTTAAACCCTACACACTAAACCTAAAGCCCTAAACACAAACCATTAAACCCTAAATAATAAAACCTTAATCTTGAACACTAAACTCTAAACCCTAAACCCAAAACCTAAACCCTAAAACACAAACTTTAAACTCTAAACCGTAAACCCTCCACCCTCAAGGTCAAACCCTAAATACCCCTAAACAACCGTAAACCCTAAAACCTTAAATCCCAAACCTTAAACTTTCAACCCTAAACCCTACTCACTAAACCCAAAACCCTAAAACCAAAACCCTAAACCAAAAACCATTAACCCTAAAAACTAAAACCTTTACCCTTAAGGATAAACATTAAACCTAAAGCCCAAAACCCTACATCTTGATCCTAGAACCCAGACTCCTCTGCTCTACACCGTGAACCCTTCAAACCTTAAACTTTAAACCCTAAACTTTAAATTCTACACTCAAAATCCTAAACAAATATTCTGGAACCAAAATTATAAACGGTACACTAAACCAGAAATCTTATACCCTATACCCTTAACCCTAAATCCTATACCCTTAACCCTAAACCATAACCCCTAAACAATAAACCCCAAACCGTCAATAGTAAACCCTAATCCCTGAAAAGTAAACCCTAAATCTTCAACCCTTAACTTTAAATCCAAAACCCTACGACCGAAACCCTAAACACTAACCCTAAACTCTAAACCTTAAACTCAAAACCGTAAACCCTAAACCCATAATCCTATACCCTAAACCCGAAATCTTAAACCCTAACCTCTAAACACCAAAATATAAACCATAAACCCTAAATCTTAAACCATAAATAATAAATCACAAACTCTAAACCTTGAACGTTATATCATAAACCCTAAACCCCATATACCCTAAACCTTAAAAACTAAGCCTTAAACCCTAAACCTTAAACACTAAACCCTAAACCCTAATTCCTAAACCCTTAACCCGAAAGAATGATCCCAAAAAATAAACCCTAAATCCTGAACATTAACCTCTAAACCATAAACCGTAAACCCCAAACATTAACCCCTAAACTATAAGCTCTAAACCCTAAAATTTTAACCCTAAACCCCAAACATTAAACACTAAGTAATAAACCCTTAATCTTGAACACTAAACACTAAACGATAAACCCAAAACCTAAACCCTATAACACAAACTTTAAACTCTAAATCATAATCCCTGCACCCTCAAGGTCAAACCCTAATCACCCCTAAACAATCGTAATCCCAAAAACCCTAAACCCTAAACCCCAAACCTTAAACACTCAACCCTAAATCTTAAACAAATATACTACACCCTAAATTTTAAACGGTACACTAAAACTAAATCCTATACCCTATACCCTTAACCCTAAATCCTATACCCTATACCCTTAACCCCAAAGCCGTAAACACTAAACCTAAAATCCTAAACCCTAAACGCAAAATCCTAAACCCTATACCTTAAACCCATAATCGGATACCTTAAAGGCTAATTTCTAAGACTGAAACCCTAATCACTAAACCCTAAACCCTACAACCAAAGCCTTAAAGCATATACCATAAAACCCTAAACCCTAAATCCTAAAACCTAAGCTCTAAACTCTAAAATCTAAACCATAAACCCCAAATCATAAACCATATATAATAAACCACAAACTTTAAACCTTAAACGTTATATCCTAAACCCTAAACTCAAATAACTAAATGCTAAACCCCAAAAACTAAACCCTATACTATATACCATAAACCTTAAAAGCTAAGCCCTAAACCCTAAGCCCTAAACCCTATACCCAAAACACAGATCCCAAAAAATAAACCCTTAATCCTGAACATTAAACTCTAAACCCTAAACCATAAACCCCAAACATTAAACCCCAAACATTAAACCATAAACTCTACGCCCTGAACCCCAAATCTTAAACCCTACACCGTAAACCTAAAACCTTAAACCCAAAACATTAAACCCTATATAATAAACCCTTAATCTTGAACACTTAACTCTAAAACCTAAACCCAAAACCTAAACCCTAAAACACAAACTTTAAACACTAAATCGTAAACCCTCCACCCTCAAGGTCAAACCCTAAATACCCCTAAATAACCGTATACCCTAAAACCCTAAATCCCAAACCTTAAACCCTGAACCCTAAACCCTACTCACTAAACCCTAAACCCTAAAACCAAAACCATAAACAAAAAACAATTAACCCTAAAAACTAAAACCTTTACCCATAAGGATAAACATTAAACCTAAAGCCCAAAACCCTACATCGTGATCCTAGAACCCTGAATCCTAAGCTTTACACCCTGAACCCTACAGACTAAATCATTAATCCTAAACCCTAAATAATAAACCTTGAATAGTAAACACTAAATCCCTAGACCCAAAACCCTAACCTTTAAACCCTAAACTTTAAATTCTACACTCAAAATCCTAAACAAATATTTTGGACCCTAAATTTTAAACTGTACACTAAACCCGAAATCCTATACCCTCTACCCTTAACCTTAAATCCTATACCCTATACCCTAAACCCTAAACCATAACCCCAAACCATAAATCGTAAACCCTAATCCCTAAACAGTAAAACCTAAATCTTCAACCCTTAACCTTAAAGGCAAAATCCTAAGACCGAAACCCTAAACAGTAACCCCTAAACTCTAAACCTTACACCCAAAGCCGTAAACCCTAAACCCAAAATCCAATACCCTAAACCCTAAACCCTAAACCCCAAACATTAAACCATAAACTCTAAGCCCTGAACCCTAAAACTTAAACCATACACCCTAAACCTAAAACCCTAAACCCAAAAACATTAAACCCTAAATATTAAACCCTTAAACTTGAACACTGAACTGTCAACCCTCAACCCAAAACCTAAACCCTAAAACACAAACTTTAAACCCTAAAACACAAACTTTAAACCCTAAACCGTAAACCCTCCACCCTCAAGGTCAAACCTTAAATACCCCTAAACAACCGTAAACCCTAAAACCCTAAATCCCAAACTTTAAACCCTCAACCTTAAACCCTACACACTAAACCCCAAACCCTAAAACCTAAACCAAAAACCATTAACCCTAAACCCCAAATTCGAAACCCTAAACCCCAAATCCTAAACCCGATACCTTAGACCCTTTATCCCATACCTTAATGCCTAATTTCTAAGACCAAAACCCTAATCACTAAACCCAACCCCTACAACCTAAACCATAAACTCTAATACAAAAACCATTAACCCTAAAGAATAAACACTAAACCAAAAACAAAAAACCCTACACTGTGATCCTAGAACCCTGAATCATAACCTCTACACCCTGAACGCTACACTCTAAATCCCTAATCCTATACCCTAAATAATAAAAGCTAAATAGGTAACTAAACCCTAAACTTTATACCCTAAACCCAAAACCCAAAACCCAAAACCCTAAACTTTAAATTCTAGACTCGAAATCTTAAACAAATATACTAGACCGTAAATTTTAAACGGTACACTAAACCCTAAATCCTATACCCTATACCCTGAACCCTAAATCATATACCCTATACCTTTAACCCTAAATCATATACTCTACACCCTTAACCCTAAACCATAACCCCTAATCAATAAACTCCAAACCCAAAACTGTAAACCCTAATCCCTGAACACTAACCCTAAAAGTTCAATCCTAACCCTTAAAGCCTCAACCTTAAGACCGAAACCCTAAACCCTAACCCCTAAACTGTAAACCCTACACCCAAAGCCGTAAACCCAAAATCCTTAACCCTAAACCTAAAAACATTAAACTCTAAACCCCAAAACCCAAACCTTAAAACACAAACTTTAAACTCTAAGTCGTAAACCCTCCACCCTCAAGGTCAAACCCTAATCACCCCTAAACAACCGTAAACCTTAAAACCCTATACTCCAAACCTTAAACCCTAAACCCTAAACACTACACACTAAACTCTAAACCCTAAAACTTAAACCCTAAACTCTAAACCAAAAACCATTAACCCTAAAGTATAAACAGTAAACCAAAAAAAAAAAACCCTACACTGTGATCCTAGAACCCTGAATCTTAAACTCTACACCCTGAACCCTACACTCTAAATCCTTAATCCTAAACCCTAAATAATAAAAGCTAAAAAGTAAACCCTAAATCCCTAGACCCTAAACCCAAAACCATAAACCATAAACTTTAAATTCTAGACTCGAAATTTTAAACAAATATACTAGACCGTAAATTTGAAACGGTACACTAAACCCTAAATCCTATACCCTATACCCTTAATCCTAAACCAAAACCCAAAACAATAAACCCCAAATCCTAAACAGTAAACCATAATCCCTGAACACTAAACCCTAAACCATCAACCTTAAACTTTAAAGCTTAAACCCTAAGACCGACACCCTAAACACTAACCCCTAAACTCTAAACACTAACCCCTAAACTCTAAAACTACACCCAAATCTGGAAAACCCTAAAGGATAAACAGTAAATCAAAAAAAAAAAACCCTACACTGTGATCCTAGAACCCTGAATCCTAACCTCTACACCCTGAACCCTACACTCTAAATCCTTAATCCTAAACCCCAAATAATAAAAGCTAAACAATAAATCCTAAATCCCTAGACCCAAAACCCAATACCCTAAACCCTAAACTTTAAATTCTAGACTCGAAATCTTAAACAAATATACTAGACCCTAAATTTTAAACGGTACACTAAACCCTAAATCCTATACCCTATACCCTTAATCCTAAACCAAAACCCAAAACAATAAACACCAAATCCTAAACAGTAAACCATAATCCCTGAACACTAAACACTAAACCATCAACCCTAAACCTTAAAGCTTAAACCCTAAGACCAAAACCCTAAACACTAACCCCTAAACTCTAAACACTAACCCCTAAACTCTAAAGCCTACACCCAAAGCTGGAAAACCCTAAACCCAAAATCAAAAACCCTTAACCCCAAATCCTAAACCTTATACCTTAAACCTAAATCCAAAACCTTATACCTTAAACCTAAATCCAAAACCCTAAAGCTTAATTTCTAAGACCAAAACCCTACAACCAAAGCCTTAAAGCATAAACCATGAAACCCTAAAAGCTAAACCCTTACCCAAAACCCTAAAATCCTAAAACCTAACCACTAAACGCTAAAATATAAACCATAAACCCTAAATCATAAACCATAAATAATAAACCACAAACTTTAAACCTTAAACCTTATATCCTAAACCCTAAACTCAAATAACTAAACGCTAAACCCGAAAAACTAAACCCAATACCATATACCCTAAACCTTAAAAACTAAGCCCTAAACCCTAAACCTTAATACTTAAACCCTCAACCCAAAACAATGATCCCAAAAAATAAACCCTTAATCCAGCAGATTAAACTCTAAACCCTAAACCCTAAACCACAAAGATTAAACCCTATACCCTAAACCCCAAACCATAAACACAAAACTTTAAACCCTAAATAATAAACCCTTAATCTTGAGCACTAAACTGTACACCCTAAACCCTAAAACACACACTTTAAACCCTAAACCGTAAACCCTCCACCCTCAAGGTCAAACCCTAAACACCCCTAAACAACCGTAAACCCTAAAACCCTAAATCCCAAACCTTAAAAACTCAACCCTAAACCCTACTCACTAAACCCTAAACTCTAAAACTAAAACCCTAAACCAAAAACAATTAACCCTAAAAACTAAAACCTTTACCCTTAAGGATAAACATTAAACCTAAAGCCTAAAACCCTACACCGTGATCCTAGAACCCTGAATCCTAAGTTCTACACCCTGAACCCTACACTCTAAAACCTTAATCCTAAACCCTAAATAATAAACCTTAAATAGTAAACACTAAATCCCTAGACCAAAAACCCTAAACCTTAAACCCTAAACTTTAAATTCTAGACTCAAAATCCTAAACTCAAATAACTAAACGCTAAACACCATATACCGTAAACCTTTAAACTAAGCCTTAAACCCTACACCTTAAACCCTAAACCCTAAACCCTAAACCCTAGTACCTAAACCCTTAACCCAAAAGAATGATCCCAAAAAATAAAACTCTAAACCCTAAACCCTAAACCCCAAACATTAACCCCAAAACTCTAAGCCCTAAACCCTAAAATTTAAACCCTAAACCCAAAACATTAAACCCTAAGTAATAAACCCTTAATCTCTAACCTCTAAACCCTAAACCCAAAACCTAAACCCTATAACACAAACTTTAAACTCTAAGTCGTAAACCCAGCACCCTCAAGGTCATACCCTAATAACCCCTAAACAATCGTAAACCCAAAAACCCTAAACCCCAAACCTTAAACCCTCAACCGTAAACCCTAAACAATAAACCCTAAACCCTAAACCCTAATTCCTAAACCCTTAACCCAAAAGAATGATCCAAAAAAATAAACCCTAAATCCTGAACATTAACCTCTAAACCCTAAACCCTAAACCCCAAACATTAACCCCTAAACAATAAGCTCTAAACCCTAAAATATAAACCCTAAACCCAAAACCCCAAACCCTAAACCCCAAACATTAAACACTAAGTAATAAACCCTTAATCTTGAAAACTAAACTCTAAACCCTAAACCCAAAACCTAAACCCTATAACACAAACTTTAAACTCTAAATCGTAATCCCTGCACCCTCAAGGTCAAACCCTAATCACCCCTAAACAATTGTAAACCCAAAACCCCTAAACCCCAAACCTTAAACCCTCAACCCTAAACCCTACACACTAAACCTTAAACCCAAACACCTAAACCCGAAACTCTAAGCCAAAAACCATTAACCCTAAAGGATAAACACTAAACCAAAATCAAAAACCCCACACTGTGATCCTAGGACTCAGAAGCCTAAGCTCTACACCCTGAACCCTACACTCTAAATCTTTAATCCTAGACCCTAAATAATAAAAGCTAAATAGTAAACCCTAAATACCCAGACCCAAAACCCTAAATCCTAAAATCTAACCTCTAAGCACTAAAATATAAACCATAAACCCTAAATCATAAACCATAAATAATAAACCACAAACTTTAAACCTTAAACATTATATCCTAAACCCTAAACTCAAATAACTTAACGCTAAACCCCAAAAACTAAACCCTATACCATAAACCCAAAACCGTAAGAACTAAGCCCTAAACCCTAAGCTGTAAACCGTTAATCCTGAACATTAAACCCGAAACCCTAAACACTAACCCCTAAACTCTAAACCCAACACCCAAAGCCGTACCACTACAACCAAAACCTTAAAGCATAAACCATAAAACCCTAAACCCTAAATCCTAAAACCTAAGCTCTAAACACTAAAATCTAAACCATAAACCCTAAATCATAAACCATATATAATAAACCACAAACTTTAAACCTTAAACGTTATATCCTAAACCCTAAACTCAAATAACTAAACGCTAAACCCAAAAAACTAAACCCAATACCATATACCCTAAAACTTAAACCCTACACCCTAAACCTAAAACCCTAAACCCAAAACATTAAACCCTAAATAATAAAACCTTAATCTTGACCACTAAACTCCAAACCCTATATCCAAAACCTAAACCCTAAAACACAAACTTTAAACTCTAAACCGTAAACCCTCCATTCTCAAGGTCCAACCCTAAATACCCCTAAACAACCGTAAACCCTAAAACCTTAAATCCCAAACCTTAAACCTTCAACCCTAAACCCTACTCACTAAACACTAATCCCTAAAACAAAAACCCTAAACCAAAAACCATTAACCTTAAAAACTAAAACCTTTACCCTTAAGGATAAACATTAAACCTAAAGCCCAAAACCCTACATCGTGATCCTAGAACCCTGAATCCTAAGCTCTACACCCTGAACCCTACAGACTAAATCATTAATCCTAAACCCTAAATAATAAACCTTGAATAGTAAACACTAAATCCCTAGACCCAAAACCCTAACCTTTAAACCCTAAACTTTAAATTCTACACTCAAAATCCTAAACAAATATTCTGGACCCTAAATTTTAAACTGTACACTAAACCCGAAATCCTATACCCTCTACCCTTAACCTTAAATCCTATACCCTATACCCTAAACCCTAAACCATAACCCCAAACCATAAATCGTAAACCCTAATCCCTAAACAGTAAAACCTAAATCTTCAACCCTTAACCTTAAAGGCAAAATCCTAAGACCGAAACCCTAAACAGTAACCCCTAAACTCTAAACCTTACACCCAAAGCCGTAAACCCTAAACCCAAAATCCAATACCCTAAACCCTAAACCCTAAACCCCAAACATTAAACCATAAACTCTAAGCCCTGAACCCTAAAACTTAAACCATACACCCTAAACCTAAAACCCTAAACCCAAAAACATTAAACCCTAAATATTAAACCCTTAAACTTGAACACTGAACTGTCAAACCTCAACCCAAAACCTAAACCCTAAAACACAAACTTTAAACCCTAAAACACAAACTTTAAACCCTAAACCGTAAACCCTCCACCCTCAAGGTCAAACCTTAAATACCCCTAAACAACCGTAAACCCTAAAACCCTAAATCCCAAACCTTAAACCCTCAACCTTAAACCCTACACACTAAACCCCAAACCCTAAAACCTAAACCAAAAACCATTAACCCTAAACCCCAAATTCGAAACCCTAAACCCCAAATCCTAAACCCGATACCTTAGACCCTTTATCCCATACCTTAATGCCTAATTTCTAAGACCAAAACCCTAATCACTAAACCCAACCCCTACAACCTAAACCATAAACTCTAATACAAAAACCATTAACCCTAAAGAATAAACACTAAACCAAAAACAAAAAACCCTACACTGTGATCCTAGAACCCTGAATCCTAACCTCTACACCCTGAACGCTACACTCTAAATCCCTAATCCTATACCCTAAATAATAAAAGCTAAATAGGTAACTAAACCCTAAACTTTATACCCTAAACCCAAAACCCAAAACCCAAAACCCTAAACTTTAAATTCTAGACTCGAAATCTTAAACAAATATACTAGACCGTAAATTTTAAACGGTACACTAAACCCTAAATCCTATACCCTATACCCTGAACCCTAAATCATATACCCTATACCTTTAACCCTAAATCATATACTCTACACCCTTAACCCTAAACCATAACCCCTAATCAATAAACTCCAAACCCAAAACTGTAAACCCTAATCCCTGAACACTAACCCTAAAAGTTCAATCCTAACCCTTAAAGCCTCAACCTTAAGACCGAAACCCTAAACCCTAACCCCTAAACTGTAAACCCTACACCCAAAGCCGTAAACCCAAAATCCTTAACCCTAAACCTAAAAACATTAAACTCTAAACCCCAAAACCCAAACCTTAAAACACAAACTTTAAACTCTAAGTCGTAAACCCTCCACCCTCAAGGTCAAACCCTAATCACCCCTAAACAACCGTAAACCTTAAAACCCTATACTCCAAACCTTAAACCCTAAACCCTAAACACTACACACTAAACTCTAAACCCTAAAACTTAAACCCTAAACTCTAAACCAAAAACCATTAACCCTAAAGTATAAACAGTAAACCAAAAAAAAAAAACCCTACACTGTGATCCTAGAACCCTGAATCTTAAACTCTACACCCTGAACCCTACACTCTAAATCCTTAATCCTAAACCCTAAATAATAAAAGCTAAAAAGTAAACCCTAAATCCCTAGACCCTAAACCCAAAACCATAAACCATAAACTTTAAATTCTAGACTCGAAATTTTAAACAAATATACTAGACCGTAAATTTGAAACGGTACACTAAACCCTAAATCCTATACCCTATACCCTTAATCCTAAACCAAAACCCAAAACAATAAACCCCAAATCCTAAACAGTAAACCATAATCCCTGAACACTAAACCCTAAACCATCAACCTTAAACTTTAAAGCTTAAACCCTAAGACCGACACCCTAAACACTAACCCCTAAACTCTAAACACTAACCCCTAAACTCTAAAACTACACCCAAATCTGGAAAACCCTAAAGGATAAACAGTAAATCAAAAAAAAAAAACCCTACACTGTGATCCTAGAACCCTGAATCCTAACCTCTACACCCTGAACCCTACACTCTAAATCCTTAATCCTAAACCCCAAATAATAAAAGCTAAACAATAAATCCTAAATCCCTAGACCCAAAACCCAATACCCTAAACCCTAAACTTTAAATTCTAGACTCGAAATCTTAAACAAATATACTAGACCCTAAATTTTAAACGGTACACTAAACCCTAAATCCTATACCCTATACCCTTAATCCTAAACCAAAACCCAAAACAATAAACACCAAATCCTAAACAGTAAACCATAATCCCTGAACACTAAACACTAAACCATCAACCCTAAACCTTAAAGCTTAAACCCTAAGACCAAAACCCTAAACACTAACCCCTAAACTCTAAACACTAACCCCTAAACTCTAAAGCCTACACCCAAAGCTGGAAAACCCTAAACCCAAAATCAAAAACCCTTAACCCCAAATCCTAAACCTTATACCTTAAACCTAAATCCAAAACCTTATACCTTAAACCTAAATCCAAAACCCTAAAGCTTAATTTCTAAGACCAAAACCCTACAACCAAAGCCTTAAAGCATAAACCATGAAACCCTAAAAGCTAAACCCTTACCCAAAACCCTAAAATCCTAAAACCTAACCACTAAACGCTAAAATATAAACCATAAACCCTAAATCATAAACCATAAATAATAAACCACAAACTTTAAACCTTAAACCTTATATCCTAAACCCTAAACTCAAATAACTAAACGCTAAACCCGAAAAACTAAACCCAATACCATATACCCTAAACCTTAAAAACTAAGCCCTAAACCCTAAACCTTAATACTTAAACCCTCAACCCAAAACAATGATCCCAAAAAATAAACCCTTAATCCAGCAGATTAAACTCTAAACCCTAAACCCTAAACCACAAAGATTAAACCCTATACCCTAAACCCCAAACCATAAACACAAAACTTTAAACCCTAAATAATAAACCCTTAATCTTGAGCACTAAACTGTACACCCTAAACCCTAAAACACACACTTTAAACCCTAAACCGTAAACCCTCCACCCTCAAGGTCAAACCCTAAACACCCCTAAACAACCGTAAACCCTAAAACCCTAAATCCCAAACCTTAAAAACTCAACCCTAAACCCTACTCACTAAACCCTAAACTCTAAAACTAAAACCCTAAACCAAAAACAATTAACCCTAAAAACTAAAACCTTTACCCTTAAGGATAAACATTAAACCTAAAGCCTAAAACCCTACACCGTGATCCTAGAACCCTGAATCCTAAGTTCTACACCCTGAACCCTACACTCTAAAACCTTAATCCTAAACCCTAAATAATAAACCTTAAATAGTAAACACTAAATCCCTAGACCAAAAACCCTAAACCTTAAACCCTAAACTTTAAATTCTAGACTCAAAATCCTAAACTCAAATAACTAAACGCTAAACACCATATACCGTAAACCTTTAAACTAAGCCTTAAACCCTACACCTTAAACCCTAAACCCTAAACCCTAAACCCTAGTACCTAAACCCTTAACCCAAAAGAATGATCCCAAAAAATAAAACTCTAAACCCTAAACCCTAAACCCCAAACATTAACCCCAAAACTCTAAGCCCTAAACCCTAAAATTTAAACCCTAAACCCAAAACATTAAACCCTAAGTAATAAACCCTTAATCTCTAACCTCTAAACCCTAAACCCAAAACCTAAACCCTATAACACAAACTTTAAACTCTAAGTCGTAAACCCAGCACCCTCAAGGTCATACCCTAATAACCCCTAAACAATCGTAAACCCAAAAACCCTAAACCCCAAACCTTAAACCCTCAACCGTAAACCCTAAACAATAAACCCTAAACCCTAAACCCTAATTCCTAAACCCTTAACCCAAAAGAATGATCCAAAAAAATAAACCCTAAATCCTGAACATTAACCTCTAAACCCTAAACCCTAAACCCCAAACATTAACCCCTAAACAATAAGCTCTAAACCCTAAAATATAAACCCTAAACCCAAAACCCCAAACCCTAAACCCCAAACATTAAACACTAAGTAATAAACCCTTAATCTTGAAAACTAAACTCTAAACCCTAAACCCAAAACCTAAACCCTATAACACAAACTTTAAACTCTAAATCGTAATCCCTGCACCCTCAAGGTCAAACCCTAATCACCCCTAAACAATTGTAAACCCAAAACCCCTAAACCCCAAACCTTAAACCCTCAACCCTAAACCCTACACACTAAACCTTAAACCCAAACACCTAAACCCGAAACTCTAAGCCAAAAACCATTAACCCTAAAGGATAAACACTAAACCAAAATCAAAAAACCCCACACTGTGATCCTAGGACTCAGAAGCCTAAGCTCTACACCCTGAACCCTACACTCTAAATCTTTAATCCTAGACCCTAAATAATAAAAGCTAAACAGTAAACCCTAAATACCCAGACCCAAAACCCTAAATCCTAAAATCTAACCTCTAAGCACTAAAATATAAACCATAAACCCTAAATCATAAACCATAAATAATAAACCACAAACTTTAAACCTTAAACATTATATCCTAAACCCTAAACTCAAATAACTTAACGCTAAACCCCAAAAACTAAACCCTATACCATAAACCCAAAACCGTAAGAACTAAGCCCTAAACCCTAAGCTGTAAACCGTTAATCCTGAACATTAAACCCGAAACCCTAAACACTAACCCCTAAACTCTAAACCCAACACCCAAAGCCGTACCACTACAACCAAAACCTTAAAGCATAAACCATAAAACCCTAAACCCTAAATCCTAAAACCTAAGCTCTAAACACTAAAATCTAAACCATAAACCCTAAATAATAAACCATATATAATAAACCACAAACTTTAAACCTTAAATGTTATATCCTAAACCCTAAACTCAAATAACTAAACGCTAAACCCAAAAAACTAAACCCAATACCATATACCCTAAAACTTAAACCCTACACCCTAAACCTAAAACCCTAAACCCAAAACATTAAACCCTAAATAATAAAACCTTAATCTTGACCACTAAACTCCAAACCCTATATCCAAGACCTAAACCCTAAAACACAAACTTTAAACTCTAAACCGTAAACCCTCCATTCTCAAGGTCCAACCCTAAATACCCCTAAACAACCGTAAACCCTAAAACCTTAAATCCCAAACCTTAAACCTTCAACCCTAAACCCTACTCACTAAACACTAATCCCTAAAACAAAAACCCTAAACCAAAAACCATTAACCTTAAAAACTAAAACCTTTACCCTTAAGGATAAACATTAAACCTAAAGCCCAAAACCCTACATCTTGATCCTTGAACCCTTACTCCTAAGCTCTACACCCTGAACCCTACAAACTAAATGCTTAATCCTAAACCCTAAATAATAAACCTTAAATAGTAAACACTAAATCCCTAGACCCAAAACCTTAAACTTTAAACCCTACACTTTAAATTCTACACTCAAAATCCTAAACAAATATTCTGGACCCAAAATTTTAAATGGTACACTAAACCCGAAATCTTATACCCTATACCCTTAACCCTGAATCCTAAAACCTAACCTCTAAACACTAAAATATAAACCATAAACCCTAAATAATAAACCATAAATAATAAACCATAAACTTTAAACCTTAAACATTATATCCTAAACCCTAAACTCAAATAACTAAACGCTAAACCCCCAAAACTAAACCATATACCATATACTCAAAACCGTAAGAACTAATCCCTAAACCCTAAACACTAACCCCTAAACTCTAAACCCAACACCCAAAGCCGTAAACACTAAACCCAAAATCATATACCTTAAAGCCTAATTTCTAAGACTGAAACCCTAATCACTAAACCCTAACCCCTACAACCAAAGCCTTAAAGCATAAACCATAAAACCTTAAACCCTAAATCATAAAACCTAAGCTCCAAACACTAAAATCTAAACCATAAACCCTAAATCATAAACCATATATAATAAACCACAAACTTTAAACCTTAAACATTATATCCTAAACCCTAAACTCAAATAACTAAACGCTAAACCCCAAAAACTAAACCCTATACCATATACCCAAAACCGTAATAACTAATCCCTAAACCCTAAGCCCTAAACCCTTAATCCTAAACATTAAACCCGAAACCCTAAACACTAACCCCTAAACTCTAAACCCAACACCCAAAGCCGTAAACACTAAACCCAAAATCCTAAACCCTAAACCTAAAATCCTAAACCATAGCCTTAAACCCATAATCGTATACCTTAAAGCCTAATTTCTAAGACCGAAACCCTAATTACTAAACCCTACCCTTACATTAAACCCCAAACATTAAACCATAAACTCTAAGCCCTGAAACCTAAAACTTAAACCCTACACCCTAAACCTAAAACCCTAAACCCAAAACATTAAACCCTAAATAATAAAACCTTAATATTGAACAGTAAACTCTAAACCCTAAACCCAAAACAAAAACCCTAAAACACAAACTTTAAACTCTAAACCGTAAACCCTACACCCTCAAGGTCAAACCCTAAATACCCCTAAACAACCATAAACCCTAAAACTCTAAATCCCAAACCTTAAACCTTCAACCCTAAACCCTACTCACTAAACCCTAAACCCTAAAACAAAAACCCTAAACCACAAACCATTAACCCTAAAAACTAAAACCTTTACCCTTAAGGATAAACTTTAAACCTAAAGCCCAAAACCCTACATCTTGATCCTAGAACCCTGACTCCTAAGCTCTACACCCTGAACCTTAAAAACTAAATGCTTAATCGTAAACCCTAAATAATTAACCTTAAATAGTAAACACTAAATCCCTAGACCCAAAACCTTAAACTTTAAACCCTAAACTTTAAATTCTACACTCAAAATCCTAAACAAATATACTGGACCCAAAATTTTAAACGGTACACTAAACCCGAAATCTTATACCCTATACCCTTAACCCTAAATCCTATACCCTATACCCTTAACCCTAAACCATAACCCCTAAACAATAAACCCAAACCGTAAATCGTAAACCCTAATCCCTGAACAGTAAACCCTAAATCTTCAACCCTTAACCTTAAAGCCAAAACCCTAAGACCGAAACCCTAAATACTAACCCTAAACTCTAAACCTTACACCCAAAGCCGTAAACCCTAAACCCAAAATCCTATACCCTAAACCCCAAATCTTATACCCTAACCTCTAAACACCAAAATATAAACCATAAACCCTAAATCTTAAACCATAAATAATAAATCACAAACACTAAACCTTGAACGTTATATCCTAAACCCTAAACTCAAATAACTAAACGCTAAACCCCATATACCCTAAACCTTAAAAACTAAGCCTTAAACCCTAAAGCTTAAACACTAAATCATAAACCCTAATTCCTAAACCCTTAATCCAAAAGAATGATCCCAAAAAATAAACCCTAAATCCTGAACATTAAACTCTAAACCCTAAACCCTAAACCCTAAACCCCAAACCCCAAACATTAACCCCTAACTATAAGCTCTAAACCCTAAAATTTAAACCCTAAACCATAAACCCCAAACCCTAAACCCAAAACATTAAACCCTAAGTAATAAACCCTTAATCTTAAACACTAAACTCTAAACCCTAAACCAAAAACCTAAACCCTATAACACAAACTTTAAACTCTAAATCGTAATCCCTGCACCCTCAAAGTCAAACCCTAATCACCCCTAAACAATCGTAAACCCAAAAACCCTAAACCCCAAACCTTAAACCCTCAACCCTAAACCCTACAACTAACCTTAAACCCTAAAACCTAAACCCGAAACTCTAAGCCAAAAACCATTAACCCTAAAGGATAAACAATAAACCAAAAAAAAAAACCCCTACACTGTGATCCTAGAACCCAGAATCCTAATCTCTACACCCTGAACCCTACACTCTAAATCCCTAATCCTATACCCTAAATAATAAAAGCTAAATAGGTAACTAAACCCTAAACTTTATACCCTAAACCCAAAACCCAAAACCCTAAACCCTAATCTTTAAATTCTAAACTCGAAATCTTAAACAAATATACTAGACCCTAAATTTTAAACGATACACTAAACCCTAAATCCTATACCCTATACCCTTAACCCTAAATCCTATACCCTATACCTTTAACACTAAATCATATGCCCTATACCCTTAACCCTAAATCCTATACCCTATACCTTTAACCCTAAACCATATACCCTACACCCCTAACCCTAAACCATAACCCCTAATCAATAAACCCCAAACCCAAAACTGTAAACCCTAATCCCTGAACACTAAACCCTAAACCTTCAACCCTAACCCTTAAAGCCTCAACCCTAAGACCGAAACCCTAAACCCTAACCCCTATACTGTAAACCCTACACCCAAAGCCGTAAACCCAAAATCCTAAACCCTAAACCTTCAACCCTAAATCGTAAAGCCTCAACCCTAAAACCGAAACCCTAAACGTTAAACCCAACACCCAAAGCCGTAAACACTAAACCCAAAATCCTAAACCCTAAACCCAAGATCCTAAACACTATACCTTAAACCCATAATCGTATACCTTAAAGCCTAATTTCTAAGACCGAAACCCTAATCACTAAACCCTAACCCCTACAACCAAAGCCTTAAAGCATAAACCATAAAACCCTAAATCATAAACCATATATAATAAGCCACAAACTTTAAACTTTAAACGTTCTATCCTAAACCCTAAACTCAAATAACTAAACGCTAAACCCCAAAAACTAAACCCTATACCATATACCCTAAACCTTAAGAACTAAGCCCTAAACCCTTTACCCAAAACAACGATCCCAAAAAATAAACCCTTAATCTTGAACATTAAACTCTAAACCCTAAACCCTAAACCCCAAACATTAAACCATAAACTCTAAGCCCTGAACCCTAAAACTTAAACCCTACACCCTAAACCTAAAACCCTAATCCCAAAACATTAAACCCTAAATAATAAACCTTTAATCTTGAACACTAAACTCTATACCCTAAACTCAAAACCTAAACCCTAAAACACAAACTTTAAACTCTAAATCGTAAACCCTCCACCTTCAAGGTCAAACCCTAAATACCCCTAAACAATTGTAAACCCTAAAACCCTAAATCCCAAACCTTAAATCTTAAACCATAAACTTTAAATTCTACACTCAAAATCCTAAACAAATATTTTGGACCCTAAATTTTGAAACGGTACACTAAACCCGAAATCCTATACCCTATACCCTTAACCCTAAATCCTATAACTTATACCCTTAACCCTAAATCCTATACCCTATACCCTTAACCCTAAACTATAACCCCTAAACAATAAACCCCAAACCGTAAATCGTAAACCCTAATCCCTGAACAGTAAACCCTTAATCTTCAACCCTTAACCTTAAAGCCAAAACCCTAAGATCGAAACCGTAAACACTAACCGCTAAACTCTAAACCTTACACCTAAAGCCGTAAACCCTAAACCCAAAATCTTGTACCCTAAACCCCAAATCTTAAACCCTAACCTCTAAACACCAAAATATAAATCACAAACCCTAAATCTTAAACCATAAATAATAAATCACAAACTTTAAACCTTGAACGTTATATCCTAAACCCTAAACTCAAATAACTAAACACTAAACCCCTTATACCCTAAACCCAAGATCCTAAACACTATACCTTCAACCCATAATCGTATACCTTAAAGCCTAATTTCTAAGACCGAAACCCTAATCACTAAACCCTAACCCCTACAACAAAAGCCTTAAAGCATAAACTATAAAACCCTAAACCCTAAACCCTAAATCCTAAAACCTAACCTCTAAACACTAAAATATAAACCATAAACCCTAAATCATAAACCATAAATAATAAACCACAAACTTTAAACCTTAAACATTATATCCTAAACCCTAAACTCAAATAACTAAAAGCTAAACCCCAAAAACTAAACCCTATACCATATACCCAAAACCATAAGAACTAAGCATTAAACCCTTAATCATGAACATTAAACTCTAAACCCTAAACCTTATATCCCCAACATTAAACCATAAACTCTAAGCCCTGAACCCTAAAACTTAAACCATACACCCTAAACCTAAAACGTTAAACCCAAAAACATTAAACCCTAAATCCCAAATCCTAAACCCTAAACCACAAATCCGAAACCCTAAACCCCAAATCCTAAACCTTATACCTTAGACCCTTTATCCTATACCTTAATGCCTAATTTCTAAGACCAAAACCCTAATCACTAAACCCAAACCCCTACAACCTAAGCATTAAAGCCTAAACCATAAAACAAGAAACCTAAACCATAAACTCTAAATCCTATACCCTATACCCTTAACCCTAAATCTTATACCCTATACCATTAACCCTAAGTAATATACCTTTAACCCTAAGTCATACCCTACACCCTTAACCCTAAACCAAAACTCCTAATCAATAAACCCCAAACCCAAAACTGTAAACCCTAATCCTTGAACACTAAAACCTAAACCTTTAACCTTAACCCTTAAAGCCTCAACCCTAAGACCGAAACCCTAAACCCTAACCCCTAAACTATAAACCCTACACCCAAAGCCGTAAACCCAAAATCCTAAACCCTAAACCTTCAACCCAAAACCGTAAAGCCTTACCCCTAAAGCCGAAACCCTAAACACTAACCCCTAAACTCTAAACCCAACACCCAAAGCCGTAAACACTAAACCCAAAATCCTAAAGCCTAAACCAAAATCCTAAACCATATACCTTAAACCCATAATCGTATACCTTAAAGCCTAATTTCTAAGACCGAAACCCTAGTCACTAAACCCTAACCCCTACAACCAAAGCCTTAAAGCATAAACCATAAAACCCTTAACCCTAAATCCTAAAACCTAAGCTCTAAACACTAAAATCTAAACCATAAACCCTAAATCATAAACCATATATAATAAACCACTAACTTTAAACCTTAAACGTTATATCCTAAACCCTAAACTCAAATAACTAAACGCTAAACCCCAAAAACTAAACCCTATACCATATACCCTAAACCTTAAGAACTAAGCCCTAAACCCTAGGCCCTAAACCCTATACCCAAAACAATGATCACAAAAAATGAACCCTTAATCCTGAACATTAAACTCTAAACCCTAAATCCTAAACCCCAAACATTAAACCATAAACTCTAAGCCCTGAAACCTAAAACTTAAACCCTACACTGTAAACCTAAAACTTTAAACCCGAAACATTAAACCCTATATAATAAACCTTTAATCTTGAACACTAAACTCTAAACCTTAAACCCAAAACCTAAACCCTAAAACACAAACTTTAAACTCTAAATCGTAAACCCTCCACCCTCAAGGTCAAACCGTAAATACCCCTAAACAACCGTAAACCCTAAAACCCTAAATCCCAAACCTTAAACCCTCAACCCTAAACCCTACTCAGCAAATCCTAAACCCTAAAACCAAAACCCTAAACCAAAAACCATTAACCCTAAAAACTAAAACCTTTGCCCTTAAGGATAAACATAAAACCTAAAGCCCAAAACCCAACATCGTGATCCCTAAACAATAAACCAAAAACAAAAAACCCCACACTGTGATCCTAGGACCCTGAATCCTAAGCTCTACACCCTGAACCCTACACTCTAAATCTTTAATCCTAGACCCTATATAATATAAGCCAAATAGAAAACCCTAAATCCCCAGACCCAAAACCCTAAATCCTAAAACCTAACCTATAAACACTAAAATATAAACCATAAACCCTAAATCATAAACCGTAAAATAATAAACCACAAACTTTAAACCTTAAACATTATATCCTAAACCCTAAACTCAAATAACTAAACACTAAACCCCAAAAACTAAACCCTATATCAGATACCCTAAACCTTAAGAACTAAGCCCTAAACCCTAATCCCTAAACCCTATACCCAAAACAATGATCCCAAAAAATAAACCCTAAACCCCAAACATTAAACCCAAACATTAAACCATAAACTCTAAGCCCTGAACCCTAAAACTTAGACCATACACCCTAAACCTAAAGCCCTAAACCCAAAAACATTAAACACTAAATATTAAACCCTTAATCTTGAACACTAAACTGTAAACCCTAAACCCAAAACCTAAACCCTAAAACACAAACTTTAAATCCTAAACCGTAAACCCTCCACCCTCAAGGACAAACCTTAATAACCACTAAACAACCGTCAACCCTAAAACCCTAAATCCCAAACCTTAAACCCTCAACCCTAAACCCTACACACTAAACCCTAAATCCTAAAACCTAAACCCTAAACCAAAAACCATTAACCCTAAAAACTATAACCTTAACCCTTAATGATAAACACTAAACCTAAAGCCCAAAACCCTACACCGTCATCCTAGAACCCTGAATCCTAAGCTCTACACCCTGAACCATACACTCTAAATCCTTAATCCTAAATCGTAAACCCTGAAACCTAAACCCTAAACCTTCAACCCTTAACCCTAAACACTAAACCTCTAAGACTGAAACCATAAACACTAACCCCTAAACACTAAACCCTACACCCAAGCCGTAAACCCTGAACCCAAAATCCTAAACCCTAAACCCCAAATCTTAAACCCTAACCTCTAAACACTAAAATATAAACCAGAAAACCATAAATCTTAAACCATAAATAATAAATCAATAACTTTAAACCTTGAACGTTATATCCTAAACACTAAACCCTAAATCCTAAACCCTAACCTCTAAACACTAAAATATAAACCTTAAACCCTAAATCTTAAACCATATATAATAAATCACAATCTTTAAACCTTTAACGTTATATCCTCAACCCTAAACTCAAATAACTAAACCCTAATACCTAAACCCTTAACCCAAAATAATGATCCCAAAAAATAAACCCTTAATCCTGAACATTAAACTCTAAACCCTAAACCCTAAACCCTAAACATTAACCCCTAAACTCTAAGCCCAAAAGCCCAAAATTAAAACCCAAAACCCAAAACCCCAAACCCTAAACCCAAAACATTAAACCATAAGTAATAAACCCTTAATCTTGAACACTAAACTCTAAACCTAAACCCAAAACCTAAACCTTACACCCAAAGCCGTAAACCCTAAACCCAAAATCCTATACCCTAACCTCTAAACACCAAAATATAAACCATAAACCCTAAATCTTAAACCATAAATAATAAATCACAAACTCTAAACCTTGAACGTTATATACTAAACCCTAAACTCAAATAACTAAACGCTAAACCCCATATACCCTAAACCTTAAAAACTAAGCCTTAAACCCTAAAGCTTAAACACTAAACCATAAACCCTAATTCCTAAACCCTTAATCCAAAAGAATGATCCCAAAAAATAAACCCTAAATCCTGAACATTAAACTCTAAACCCTAAACCCTAAACCCTAAACCCCAAACCCCAAACATTAACCCCTAAACTATAAGCTCTAAACCCTAAAATTTAAACCCTAAACCATAAACCCTAAACCCTAAACCCAAAACAATAAACCCTAAGTAATAAACCCTTAATCTTGAACACTAAACTCTAAACCCTAAACCAAAAACCTAAACCCTATAACACAAACTTTAAACTCTAAGTCGTAAACCCTCCACCCTCAAGGTCAAACCCTAATCACCCCTAAACAAACCGTAAACCCTAAAACCCTAAGCTCCAAACCATAAACCCCAAACCTTAAACCCCAAACCTTAAACCCACAACCCTAAACCCTAAAACCTACACACTAAACCGTAAAACCTGAAACCTAAACCATAAACTCTAAATCAAAAACCATTAACCCTAAAGGATAAACACAAAACCAAAAACAAAAAACCCTACACTGTGATCCTAGAATCCTGAATCCTAACCTCTACACCCTAAACCCTACACTCTAAATCCCTAATCCTATACCCTAAATAATAAAAGCTAAATAGGCAACTAAACCCTAAACTTTATACCCTAAACCCAAAACCCAAAACCCTAAACCCTAAACTTTAAATTTTAGACTCGAAATCTTAAACAAATATACTAGACCCTAAATTTTAAACGGTACACTAAACCCTAAATCCTATACCCTATACCCTTAACCCTAAATCCTATACCCTATACCATTAACCCTAAGTCAGATACCTTTAACCCTAAGTCATATACCATACACCCTTAACCCTTAACCGTGATCCTAGAACCCTGAATCCTAAGCTCTACACCCTGAACCCTACACTCTAAATCCTTAATCTTAAACCCTAAATAGTAAACCCTAAATAGTAACCTCTAAATCCTTAGACCCAAAACCCAAAACCCTAAACCCTAAATTTTAAATTCTAGACTCAAAATCTTAAACAAATATACTAGACCCTAAATTTTAAACATTACACTAAACCCTAAATCCTATACCCTATACCTTTAACCCTAAATCATATACCCTACACCCTTAACCTTAAACCATAACCACTAATCAATAAACCCCAAACCCAAAACTGAAAACCCTAATCCCTAAACACTAAACCCTAAACCTTCAACCCTAACCCATAAAGCCTCAACCCTAAGACCAAAATCCTAAACCCTAACCCCTAAACTGTAAACCCTACACCCAAATCCATAAACCCAAAATCCTAAACCCTAAACCTTTAACCCTAAACCGTAAAGCCTCAACCCTAAAACCGAAACCCTAAACACTAACCCCTAAACTCTAAACCCAACACCCAAAGCCGTAAACACTAAACCCAAAATCCTAAACCCTATACCTTAAACCCATAATCGTATACCTTAAAGCCTAATTTCTAAGACCGAAACCCTAATCACTAAACCCTAACCCCTACAACCAAAGCCTTAAAGCATAAACCATAAAACCCTAAACCCTAAATCCTAAAACCTAAGCTCTAAACAATAAAATATAAACCATAAAACCTAAATCATTAACCATATATAATAAACAACAAACTTTAAACCTTAAATGTTATATCCTAAACCTTAAACTCAAATAACTAAATGCTAAACCCCAAAAACTAAACCCTATACCATATACCCTAAACCTTAAGAACTAAGCCCTAAACCCCAAGCCCTAAACCCTATACCCAAAACAATGATCCCAAAAAATAAACCCTTAATCCTGAACATTAAACTCTAAACCCTAAACACTAAACCCCAAACATTAAACCATAAACTCTAAGCCTTGAACCCTAAAACTTAAACCCTACACCCTAAACCTAAAACCCTAAACCCAAAACATTAAACCCTAAATAATAAACCCATATCTTGAACACTAAACTGTAAACCCTAAACCCAAAACCTAAACCGTAAACCCTCCACCCTCAAGGTCAAACCCTAAATACCCCTAAACAACCATAAACCCTAAAACCCTAAATCCCAAAACTTTACCCTCAACCCTAAACCCTACACACTAAACCCTAAACCCTAAAACCTAAACCCTAAACCAAAAATCATTAACCCTAAAAACTAAAACCTTAACCCTTAAGGATAAACACTAAACCTAAAGCCTAAAACCCTACACCGTGATCCTAGAACCCTGAATCCTAAGCTCTAAACCCTGAACCCTACACTCTAAATCCTTAATCCTAAATCCTAAACCCTGAACACTTAACCCTAAACCTTCAACCCATAACGCTGAACACTAAAACCCTAAAACCGAAACCCTAAACACTAACCCCTAAACACTAACCCCTAAACACTAAACCCTACACCCAAGCCGTAAACCCTGAACCCAAAATCCTAAACCCTAAACCCCAAATCATAAACCCTAACCTCTTAACACTAAAATATAAACCATAAACCCTAAATCTTAAACCATAAATAATAAATCACAAACTTTAAACCTTGAACGTTATATCCTAAACACTAAACCCTAAATCCTCAACCCTAACCACTAAACACTAAAATATAAACCATACACCCTAAATCTTTAATCATATATAATAAATCACAATCTTTAAACCTTGAACGTTATATCCTCAACCCTAAACTCAAATAACTAAACACTAAACCCCAAAAACTAAACCCTATAGCATATACTCTAAACCTTAAAAACTAAGCTGAAAATCCTAAACTCTAATACCTAAACCCTTAACCCAAAACAATGATCCCGAAAAATAAACCCTTAATCCTGAACATTAAACTCTAAACCCTAAACCCAAAACCATAGAAATTAACCCCTAAACTCTAAGCCCAAATGCCCAAAATTAAAACCCAAAACCCAAAACCCAAAACCCCAAACCCTAAACCCAAAACATTAAACCCTAAGTAATAAACCCTTAATCTTGAACACTAAACTCTAAACCCAAAACCCTAAACCCTAAGCCCTTAGCCTTAAAGCATAAACTATAAAAACCCTAAAAGCTAAACCCTAAACCCTAAACCCTAAATCCTAAACCCTAACCACAAAACACTAAAATATAAACCATAAACCCTAAATCATAAACCATAAATAATAAACCACAAACTTTAAACCTTAAACCTTATATTTTAAACCCTAAACTAAAATAACTTAACGCTAAACCCCAAAAACTAAACCCTATACCATATACCCTAAACCTTAAGAACTAAGCACTAAACCCTAAACCCTAATACCTAAACCCTTAACCTAAAACAATGATCCCAAAAAATAAACCATTAATCCTGAACATTAAACTCTAAACCCTAAACCCTAAACGCCAAACATTAAACCCCAAACATTAAACCCTAAACCCCAAACATTAAACCCCAAACATTAAACCCTAAACTCTAAGCCTGGAACCCTAAAACTCAAACCCTACACCCTAAACTCCAAACCCTATACCCAAAACATTAAACCCTTAATCTTGAACACTAAATTCTAAACCCTAAACCCTAAAACACAAACTTTAAACCCTAAACCGTAAACCCTCCACCCTCTAGGTCAAACCCTAAACACCCATAAACAAACGTAAACCCTAAAACCCTAAACCCTAAACCCTAAAACCTAAACCAAAAACCATTAACCCTAAAAACTAAAACCTTAACCCTTAAGGATAAACACTAAACCTAAAACCCAAAACCCAACAGCGTGATCCTAGAACCCTGAATCCTATGCTCTACACCCTAAACCCTACACTCTAAATCCTTAATCCTAATCCCTAAATAATAAACCCTAAATAGTAAACCCTATATCCCTAGACCCAAAACCCTAAATCTTAAACCCTAAACCTTAAAATCTAGACTCGAAATCCTAAACAAATATCCTTGACCCTAAATTTTAAATGGTACACTAAACCCTAAATCCTATACCCTATACTCTTAACTCTAAATCCTATACCCTAGACCTTTAACCCAAAACTATAACCCCCAAACAATAAACCCCAACCCTTACACCGTAAACCCTAATCCTTGAACAGTAAACCCTAAACCTTCAACCCTAAACCTTAAAGCCTAAACCCTAAGACCGAAACCCTAAACACTAACCCCTAAACTCTAAACCCTACACCAAAAGCCGTAAACCCTAAACCTAAAATTCTAAACCCTAAACCCTAAATCCTAAATCCTATACCTTAAACCCTAAATCCTATACCTTAAAGCCTAATTTCTAAGACCGAAACCCTAATCACTACACCCTAATCCCTACAACCTCAGCCTTAAAGCCTAAACCCTAAATCCTAAACCATAAATCCTAAACCCTAACCTCTAAACACGAAAATATAAACCGTAAACCCTAAATCATAAACCATAAACCATAAACCACAAACTTTAAACCTTAAACGTTATATCCTAAACCCTAAACTCAAATAACTAAAAGCTAAACCCCAAAACTAAACCCTATACCATATACCCTAAACCTTAAGAAGTAAGCCCTAAACCCTAAACCCTAATACCTAAACCGTTAACACAAAACAATGATCCAAAAAAATAAACCCTTAATCGTGAACATTAAACTCTAAACCCTAAACCCTAAACTCTAAACTTTAAATCCCAAACATTAAACATTAAAATCTAAGCCCTGAACCCTAAAATTTAAACCCTACACCCTAAACTCCAAACCCTAAACCCAAAACAGTACACCCTCAATAATAAACCCTAAATCTTAAACACTAAACTCTAAACCCTAAACCTAAAACCTAAACCCTAAAAGACAAACTTTAAACCCTAAACCGTAAACCCTCCACCCTCAATGTCAAACCCTAAACACCCCTAACCAAACGTAAACCCTAAAACCGTAAATCCCAAACCATAAACCCGCAACCCTAAACCTTACACACTAAACCCTAAACCCTAAAATCTAAACCAAACACTATTGACCCTAAAAACAAAAACCTTAACCCGAAAGGATAAACACAAAACCTAAAACCCAAAACCCTACAACGTGATCGTGGACCCCTGAATCCTAAGCAATACACTCTGAACCCTACACTTTAAATCCTAATCCCTAAATAATAAACCCTAAATAGTAAACCCTAAATTTTAAACAGTACACTAAACCCTAAATCCTATACCCTATACCCTTAACTCTAAATCATATAACCTAAACCCTTAACCCTAAACTATAACCCCTACACAATAAACTCCAAACCCTACACCGTAAACCCTAATCCCTGAACAGTAAACCCTAAACCTTCAACCCTAAACCTTAAAGCCTAAACCCTAAGACCAAAACCCTAAACACTAACCCTAAAACTCTAAACCCTACACCCAAAGCTGTAAACCTAAACCCAAAATTCTAAACCATAAACCCCAAATCCTAAACCTTATACCTTAAACCCTAATTCCTATACCTTAAAGCCTAATTTCTAAGACCCAAACCCTAATCACTAAACCCTAATCCCTACAACCTCAGCCTTAAAGCCTAAACCCTAAACTCTAAACCCTAAATCCTAAACCCTAACCTCTAAACACTAAAATATGAACCGTAACCCTAAATCATAAACCATAAATAATAAACCCCAAACTTTAAACCTTAAACGTTATATCCTAAACCCTAAACTCAAATAACCGAACGCTAAACCCCAAAAACTAAACCCTATACCATATACCCCAAACCTTAAGAACTAAGCCTTAAACCATAAACCCTAAACAATGATCCCAAACAATAAACCCTCGACACTAAACCTTACACACTAAACCCTAAACCCTAAAATCTAAACCAAAAACCATTAACCCTAAAAACTAAAACCTTAACCCTAAAGGATATACACATAACCTAAAACCGAAAACCTTACACCGTGATCCTAGAACCCTGAATCCTAACCTCTACACCCTGAATCCTACACTCTAAATCCTTAATCCTAATCCCTAAATAATAAACCCTAAATAGTAAACCCTAAATCCCTAGACCCAAAACCCTAAATCTTAAACCCTAAACTTTAAATCCTAGACTCAAAATCCTAAATATATATCCTTGACCCTAAATTTCAAACGGTACACTAAACCCTAAATCTTATCACTAAACCCTAATCCCTACAACCTCAGCCTTAAAGCCTAAACCATAAAACCCTAAACCCTAAATCCTAAAACCTAACCTCTTACAGCTCCTCCTCTTAAACTTCTGGAAGATCAGACCTCTGGCTCTACGGCGAAGCAGGGGAACATACCGCAACTTGTAATATTTAATAATGCAGCTCCGGCAATGGATGTGGGGATAGCTGTTTCAAAGGTTCAGTTAATTTGGGAGACTTAAACTCCGGTTCCTCAAGATGTCGAAGGAGCGCTGGAATCAGAACTTGAAGATGTCGAGATAAGTTTAATATCCCTTTTTTTAAAGAATCCTAATAACAACTGGTCCATCGTCACTCACTCTCACGGTAGGATGTCTCCTCAGCCTGCGTCTCTATCTCACTCCCCAAACTCATCACGTTTGGTCTATGGCCAAGTACAAATTGCATCTCCATCCCGTTATGCGGTTCTAGCTGACCACGAAGATGACACTCATTTGGATGAGAATGCCAACCTAAGTCACTCCACGCCAGCTAAATTACCAACAACTCCTATGCCGATCACTCAAGCAGGTTCAGGTCCCATAAACGACGCGAAACTCTCTGCTGGGAATGGTATCTCGATACAGGCAGAAGAGGACTCTAAAGGTTCAAGCGACACAGAAAATCCACCTACAAGCAAAGGACACAACATTAATATCATGGATACTAAGGCTGAAACTGCTACTCGGGTTATACTTCCGCGATCTTCTAAGGTATCTCATAAATACTTCACGAAGGCTTATAAGAAATCTGCAAACCAGTCCCTTGGTCTTATAGGAAAGCATCTTCATCACAAAAAACAGTAATGTCGTGCTTCTCTTGGAACATTCACGTTTTAATAAATCAAGAAAGCATTCGGTTGTTAGGGATATGATTCGGTTTCTTTCTATGGACTTTGGGGCTTTGTTGGAAACACGTGTTGCGGAAAATAAAGCTATCCAAATTGCGAAATCGGTCTTCAGTGACTGGTCTATGGCTGCAAATTATGAGTACAACTCCCTTGGTAGAATATGGGTCCTTTGGAGTAATCGGGTGAATCGGAGGATTTTCTTTCTAGTTTTACCTATGCGTCTAATGACTTGAATGAACGATCTGACCTTTGGCGTGATCTTAGAGCTCTCCAAGATTCCTCTCAGTTTCGAGGTAAAGCTTGGATGTGTGTAGGAGATTTCAATGAAGTTCTCAAATTGGTGGATCATTCACTTTCGTCAGTTTCCAATGTATCTCTTCCTGGTATGAGAATGTTTCAGGAAACAATCCAATATTGTTCTTTGATGGATATGGTGTCTCATGGACGTCACTTTACTTGGTGCAATAAGCCGGATGTCGGTTTGGTGTGCAAAAAATTGGATAGAGTGCTAATAAATAATCATTGACTGTAGCTTTCCACTCACTCTTCTTGTGTCTTTGAAGATAAAGGATGTTCGGATCACCTTTGCAGGATTATTCGGCTGAACCCACCTTATAAGCCTTGTGCTCCTTTCAAGATTGTTAATGCTATTCTTGACAAGGTCGAGTTTCATGAGTTACTAGCTGGTTATTGGAGCAACACTCCACCGATTTTTAGTTCTACTTTAGCTCTATTTCGGCTGTCGAAGAAGCTAAAGATGCTGAAGCCAGCAATCCGCATGTTCAGCCGCAGCACTCTTCATCATTTGACCTGTAGAACTGAAGAGGCGTACAAGACACTTTGTGAGAAGCAACATCAAACTCTTTCTCACCCAGATACCACTACAATCCAGAATGAATCCATAGCATTTGATGAGTGGGAAAAGATCTCAGAATTAGAGGAGAATTATTTGAGACAGCGCTCTAAGCTCCATTGGTTGAATGTTGGTGATAAAAACAATAAGGTCTTCCACAATGCCGTCAAAGAAAGAGAAGTTTATAATTCTATCCATATGGTGCATTCACAGGTTGGGGTATTGTTAACCCATCGGGATGATATCAAAACTGAAGCAACTCGTTATTTCACTGATTTGTTTAGTTTGAATTTTCAGATAGATTACCTAGGCGCAACTCCGGATGAGCTCTCCGAGATCTTACACTTCAACTGCATGGAGGACGAATGAACATGGGTCATGGCTGAGGTTACGAGTGACGAAATAAAGAAGGTCTTATTTGCCATGCCGTCAAACAAAGCTCCCGGCCCGGATGGATACACGGTAAAAATTTTCAAAGCCGTCTGGCTAATTGTTGGGAATGATTTCATCGCAGCGGTCAAATCCTTTTTCATATTCGGCTTTTTACCAAAGGGGTTAAATACCATGATCTTAGCTCTTATCCCGAAGAAGACAGGTATCATTGGCATGAAAGACTATAGGCCCATCTCATGCTGCAATGTGATCTATAAGGTCATCTCCAAGCTCTTAGCGAGTCGTCTCAAGTCGATTTTACCAGGATTCATCACTCACAATCAATCTGCTTCATTGAAGACCGCTACATGATGGAGAACTTGCTCCTGGCTTCCGACTTACTGAACAAATACCATAAAGATAATGTCTCGTCTCGTTGTGCCATGAAAATCGATATCTCCAAAGCTTTCGATTCAGTTCAATGGGTGTTTTTGCTCAATATCCTTTACGCCATTAACCTGCCTACATGCTTCATTCGCTGGATCGAACTTTGTGTCACCACTCCATCTTTCTCCGTTCAGCTCAATGGGGAACTTACAGGATTTTTCCACCGTGAGAGGGGTCTACGCCAAGGTTGTTCACTTTCCCCTTATCTCTTTGTGATTTGTATGAATTGTCTCTCTCGGTTGTTAGACAGGGCAGCGCGTGATGGCCGGTTTGGATTTCACCCGGGCTGTAAAAGTCTCGGCCTTACTCACCTATGTTTTGCGGATGACATAATGGTATTTACGGATGGAAGAGTAAGCTCAATCCAAGGTATTCTTACTGTGTTTGATCATTTTGCTAGTATCTCTGGTCTAACCATTAGTTTGCAGAAGACATCACTGTTTCTAGCAGGAGTTTCTTCCGCTACTCGCACCTCCTTGGAGATTTTCCCTTTTAATATAGGTTTCTTGCCAGTGAGATACCTAGGGCTGCCTTCACTCACTAAGCGCATGACCACATCCGATTACCAGCCCCTCATCGAAAAAATTCGCTCTCGTATTGGTTCTTGGAAAAATTATTTCCTCTCTTTTGCAGGTCACTTACAACTACTCTCTTATGTCATTGAGAGTCTCACCAACTTCTGGAAATCCGCTTATAGGCTTCCCCGGGCGTGCAAAAGGAAATAGAACAGATAAGTTCAGCGTTTCTTTGGTCCGGGACTGACTTGAATTCAAAAAAAGCCAACGTCACATGGGAGGATGTTTGCAAACCACAAAAGGAAAGGGGGCTAGGCATCCGGTCTTTAGAAATTTCAAACAAGGTTAGTTGTCTCAAGCTGATATGGAGGCTGGTTACTTCGAGGACGTCCCTTTGGGTTCGTTGGATACAAAAACATCTCATTAGGAAGGCATCTTTTTGGTCGGTGAAGTCAACGACGTAAGCAGGCACTTGGATGTGGCGCAAGCTTTTAAAATATCGTGATGTGGCTAAGGGCTTCCATAAGGTACAGATTCATAATGGTTTTCAAACTTCCTTTTGGCATGATCATTGGAGTAGGTTTGGGAGATTGGCTGATATTCTAGCTGTCATTTTCCAATCATTTGACTGTTGCACATTTCTCTTATACTTAAGATATACTTAAAAGCTTTCATTTGCTTTCTTTGCAAGGTACACAAAGAATAAGCGGGTGTGACCATGAATAATCAACAAGATATTGGAAGCATCTTGACTGCCATTCATGCACAACTCCAACAGCATGGAGAAAGGATCACACGCATATAGACTTCACCCCATCAAGCTCCACAACGCCCAGGACCGGATCAAAAGATTTTGTCCAAGGAAGAAGTAAAACCTCCACCACCAAGAAGAATGAGACCGAGGATGGGATTAAATGATGAAGATAAGGAGCAAGCTCAAGACCTCATGCTCCAAGCCTCAAGCTCATATAGCCCATACATTTCCCGGAAAGGTTGATCCGGAATTTTATCTAGATTAGGAGCAGAGGATGGATCACATCTTTGCTTGTTGTGAATACTATTAGCAAAGGAAGATCGCATATGTAGCAGCTCAGCTCACGGACCATACACTTACATTGTGAGATAAAAACATGTTCCAAAGTAGGAGGAACCAAGAAGAACCGGTGCCTTCTTGGGAAGTCATGAAGTTCATGATGCAGAAGATATGTACCTTCATTGTATCACCGAGAGCTTCAAAAAAGGTATAGGAAGCTCACCCAAGGAAGCAAGTCTATTGAAGAGTATTATAAGGATTTTTAGCATCTGTGGAATAGGCTCCAACTTGATGAATATGAGGAGACACTCATGGCACAATTCTAGGATGGTATGCAAGATAGGATTGTGCACAAGGTAGAAAGGAAATCCTATGGATTATTTGAAGAGCTTCTCCACCTGGCCATTCAATAGAGCAGCAAGTGCAACAGAAGGAAACCAGCTTGAACTGAAGTCGAGCTCAAGCATCACCAAATTGGGTTCCAAGCACACCACCCTACAACAATGCCTCCTAGCACCAAGACAAAAGCAAACCGGCTCCGACTATAGAAGAATCAAGGTTCAAGCCAAGAACCAATGACCGCCTAAAGACAAGCGGAATGAAGCAAGAGGGAGCCAAATGCCTTAAGAAACCGAAACATTGTGTGCTTCAAGTGTCAAGTCCATGGTCATTATGCAAGGGATTATCTGAATCAAAGATTCATGATCATCACTCCCATGGGTGAGTATGAATCCCAAGACGAGTATGAGCCTCAAGTAGAAAAAGAAGACTTGGAGGAAGAAGTTAAGTACCCAGATGTTGGAGAATTACTTGTAATCCAGAGGGTCCTAAGCACGGTACAAGCCCCAAAAGATACCAAGCAACAGGAAAACATCTTTCATACAAGATGTACGGTAAGTGGGAAGGTATTTGGTTTAATTATTGATGAAGGGTCTTACACTAATGTTGCAATCTCTTATATGGTTGAAAATCTTAAGTTACAAACCACTAAACACCCCAAACACTATAAGCTTAAGTGTTTGAATGATAAAAACATGTTAAATGTGAATGAACAAGTCTTAGTTTCATTTAGTGTAGGCCAATACCGAGACCAAGACTTGTGTGATGTGGTTTCGATGCAAGCTAGCCACCACATTTTGGGGCGTCCATGGAAGTTTGATAAGGATACCACTCACTGTGGACAAACCAACCTATACTTCTTTGTTCATGATAAGAAACGTATTAGCTTAGCACCCCTTACACCTTCACAATTTAATGAAATGCAATCTAAGTCATCTAAAGACCCTAGTGCCAAGGTTAACTTTCTCATCAATCCTAGTGTTGATAGAAAGATTCTTGATGATAAGACTTGTGGTGTTTTCTAATGATATTCCAAGGAGCTTTGAGTATAGAAACTGACATAGCCCTCGTGTGAGGACTATGGGATAAGGGGTGGCGACTCCAAAGCTGGCATAAGCTATCTCTTCGGAACGGAGTAAGTGGTAGCGATGCGGGGGAATCTATGTTTTGGACTTCCCTCTCTCTCGTGGATCTAGTAAGGGAAGTGAATAGGGATCAAGTTGCAACATATAGGGTGAGGAATCTCTAACACAACAAGAGTTTTCTCTCATGCATAAGTGATAAGAGCTAGGATTTTGTTCAATGAAGAACTGCATTATTTTATTAATCAAAAGGTAAGAAATATTACACAATTACAGGGGGATTTTATAAGAGTCCTTCAGCTAGCCCTAGGACAGAGTAAAGTAAATTCAACAAGTAATACATAAAACGCAAGACTACAAAGAAAACTAGGCTGTTTTTACATCTTGGCTTACACGAAAATTTAAAATAATAGAACTAGAGTCTTCAGTTTGCACCTGCAAAAACAACAAAAATTGAATTCGTAGCTTGAAAGCTCCTCGTTGAAGCCTCCTCGGGTATCTTCGAATCCAGCTAGAATGTCGCATGCTTTTCTTGACGTGTTTCTTGGGGCAATCTTGATCCTAGCTTTAAGCCGCGGGTGGATTCTACTGTGGGTGACTTAGTCGTGTTTTCTTGGTCTTTAGACTTGGTAGTAGGCTTTTTATGTACCAGCCCGGTTTCCGCACAAAATATTTTGATTCCATCTCAAGAACTTGCTTCTTCGAAGTTGATTTGTTGGTGAATATTGAGACTTAGCAATTTGGCCCAAGGGAATTCTGATGTAGCTCCAAGTGTTGTCGTTTCGGCGTTTCCTTGGTGATTCTCGGTACTCTCAGTTATTTCATGTTTCTCTTGAGTTTCCTGCCACATCTCTTGACTCAACATAATTAAATATGGTATTTTCCAAGGGAAATGAAATTTTATCTCTTGTGTACGAGTCGTTACTTCTTTGGATCTTGGAGCCGGAATTTTTTCGGTATCAGTTACGCGATACGTGGTGTAGCTTAGCGAAAGCACCTCTAGCTTCTCTTGCTTGATCATGAGAGCTTGCACCACTTTATTGAACCCTTATCTATGCCTCTTGAGCTTGTTATGTGTTTATAGGGCCCTCCTTTATAATTGGTATCTCATTGGTGCCTCTTGAGCCACGCCTCGATGAGAAGATGAATTCTCGAAGGTGACTTGAAGAGATCTTTCCCACGAACGTCACTAAGAAGTTGACAAAGAGGAATAATCCTTAGTAATGATTCGCTGAGGAATCATGGTTAGGTGATGGATTGATAGACGCCACAAAAGGGAGGCAGAATAGCCTTTTGATAAGTCGGATGATCCTTTAACTTCACATCAAGAGGATCGGTGATTCCTTAGCTTCACACCAAGATAATCAATCCTGATGGATATACGCACCAACACCTGAATAAAACTTAAGAGAAAAGGTTTTGATAAAGAGATTGATTGATTTCTCATAGAGTTTCACACAGAATATAAAGAAAACAGATGAGAGATATCGAGACTAACACACAAAGTCTCGAGATACACTTAAAATGTAAATGCATAAAAACAAGAAATAATAAAAACAAAGTTTGAATAGATTTGAAATGAGAAGAAGGATCCTCTTAGCCGCATGAAGAGATGGATGGGCCTTGTCTCGTGGCTTTGAAGATGTAAATAAAGTCTTGGTCTTCTTAAGCTAACAATGGGAAATGGTGGAGTGGATCCTTTTCCTCATTAAAAACCTTGTCCAGAAAACTCATAGGGAAAAAAATCGACAAGGGACAAAAAGTACAAAGAATACTCTTCCCATTGTTAACTTACTTTGGCTTGTATCAAAACCAAAGTCGTTTGACAAGCCTTAACTTTTTGATCTTGTTGGCTCCGTAAGTTTTCAAGTAGTCCTCCGATTGCTTCTTTGAAGGATTTCGTTTTTGAAAGGGTCATGAGACCGGTTGGCAATGCTAAAATCTCCTCAGTTCCATGTCTTTCCTTCAATCCATTAAGCTCTAGTACATCATTCTTCTTGTGTTCAAGCTCTTCTCCGTGTTCTATGCTCCTTAGGATCATATCATCGTCTCCCACTTGTAAAGGATTTTTTCTCAAATCCGCTACATTTGCAATATAAGAAACAAGATCGGAAATGTTGAAGCTAGAACTTACATTATACTTACCTTGGAGGTCGAGTTGGTAGGCGTTGTCATTCATCCTCTGTGTTATCTTGAATGGTCCGTCAATTCTCGGCATCAACTTGGATTTTCTTTCAGCCGGAAACCTTTTTTTTCTCAAGTGAACCAACACTAGGTCTCCTCAGCTTGGCACCCCTTACACCTTTACAAGTTAATGAAATGCAATCTAAGTTATCTAAAGACCCTACTTTATTTCCCCAAACTCTACTTGATTTACTAGATGACATCTCATGTCTTTAAGCTTATGAACTATTATGTTCAACAACATACACTATCTCCATGTGCTAAACAACAGGCTCTTTGTTTAACTTAGTTTAACTTTGTTTAATTTTGTTTAATTTAGTTTAACTTTGTTTAACTTAGTTTAACTAAGTTTAACTTTGTTTAACTTAGTTTAACTTTGTTTAACTTAGTTTAACTTTTTTAACATAGTTTAACTTAGTTTAACTTTGTTAACTTTGTTTAACTTTGTTTAACTCTTTGTTTAACTTAGTTTAACTCTTTGTTTAATTTATTTTAACTTTCTCATGATAGTTTACCTGGTTGAGCAGTAACGTAAAACCTAGTTCAACTTAGTCTAACTACCTTAATTCTTAGTTTAACTTAGTTTAACTTCGCCGTCGGAGAAGAGGTTTGTCGAAGAAGAACACGCGCTGGTTTAAATGCTTAAGATAAAAGAGAGATAACAGACCTTTGGAGAAGAACGGAGCTTTGAAAAAGAATAGAGTTTCATTGCCGGAGAAACACAAAGTTTCGTCGTCAGATAAGTATTTCATCGTCGGAGAAAAGCTTCGTCGGAGAATAACTTCGTCGGAGAAGAGCTTTGTTGGAGAAGAGTTTTGGAGAGGAGATTCCTCGGAGAATAGCTTCGTCGGAGAAGAGTTTCGGAGAGAAGAGAGGAAGTCGGAGAATAGCTTTGGAGAGAAGAGAGAAGAGTTTTGTTAGGTGAGAAAGAAGAAAAGCTTCGTAAGAGAAGAGAGAAGAGAGAAGAGAGAAGAGAGAAGAGTTTCATTTAATTTGGCAGGTCAGATATTGAATTTTATTTGACAATTACAATTTAAAAAAATTAAAATGTGTTTCGATTAAGAGATTTATAATATTTTATTGTAAGGGTAGTTTTGAATTATCACAAATAGAAGGGTTAGTGGAGATTATGTAGATCATGTAGAGGTCAAGTGGATCTCATTTTATTTTTTAGGGTTATCCTAGCGTTTGATCCCCATAATTGGAGTGAAGTATTTTTCTGTTGTTGGCTAGCTTTTTACTGTCTTAGTGGTTCTTTTTTATTTGCTTACACTATAGTCAAAATTATGTTTTTGTTGCTTCCTTACATATACTGCTCTGTACTTGACTTCTTGTCTATGTTTTTGATGGTCATGGAGTGTTAAATTTTACTTGGTAGACAAAATAATTGATTTGAAACTCTTTTCCTTCACCAATCTTCAATATAATTTGCTTTCTCTGATGAGCATTGTCCACTCAATTTTCTTCCTTTTGGTATGAGAGTGGTACAAAATTAATTGTCAGTAAGATCTCAATGAAACTTGCTGACTCGTTTTTATTTGCTTTCTTATTCGGTGGTATGGAAAGTTTTTATTCTTCTGCTGGGTTATGAGAGGGCACTCTCATTTTCAATAAGTAAGAATTCAAATCTAGAAATCTCAATCCTCATATGTGATTTCTATCTATCAAATTTATCTCTTCCTCGTTCTAATTCTATATTGTATCATTGCGAGTCTCACCAACTTCTGGATATCCACTTTTAGACTTCCCCGGGCGTGCATAAAGGAAATAGAACAGATAAGTTCAGCGTTTCTTTGGTCCGGGACAGACTTGAACTAAAAAAAAAAAGCCAAAGTCGCATGGGAGGATGCTTGCAAACCAAAAAAGGAAGAGGTGGTAGGCCTCAGGTCGTTGGAACTTTCAAACAAGGTTAGTTGCCTCAAGCTGATATGGAGGCTGGTTACTTGGAGGACATCTCTTTGGGTTCGTTGGATACAAAAACATCTCATTAGGAAGGCGTCTTTTTGGTCGGTGAAGTCAACAACACAAGCAGGCTCTTGGATGTGGAGCAAGCTTTTAAAATATTGTGACGTGGCTAAGGGCTTCCATAAGGTACAGATTCAAAATGGTTGTCGAACATCATTTTGGCATGATCATTGGAGTAGGTTTGGGAGATTGGCTGATCTTCTAGGGGATAGGGGCTGTATAGACATGGGCATTAAGTCAACGGATACATTAGGAGAGGTTTTTGATAATCATCATTGTCACCATCGCACGGATATACACTCTCAGTTAGAGGATGAGATTGACATGCTCAGGGATAAGCGTTCATCAGACATGGACATCTCTCTTTGGCGGGGCAATCGGGACAAATTCAGACCACGCTTCTCTTCAAAGGACACCTACAACCATCTCCGAGTACAATCGCCAGAACAAGCCTGGTCTAAAAGAGTGTGGTTTCCCCATGCCACTCCAAAGTTCTCGTTTATCATTTGGTTGGCTATCTTGAATAGGTTATCTACAGAAGATCATATGGTTTTATGGAATTCTAATACTCCTTCTGGTTTTGTTTTATGCTCTAATGCGGTGGAGACTCGAGACCATCTTTTCTTCTCTTGTTTGTTTGCTTCGCAGGTGTGGTGGCAATTAATGGCGCGCATCCTCAATCACAGGTATACAGATTGCTTTCATGATATATTACAAATGGTTCTATCCTTAGGTGGAAGGGATACACGTGACTTCATTGCAAAATATGTGTTCCAAGTCGCAGTCTATTTTTTGTGGAGAGAGCGAAACAAGCGAAGACATGGGGATAACCCATCATAATTGACCATTTGATATGCGACATAGGGAGAACATTTCGTAACCGAATCTCTACCCTTCAAAACCAAGGCATCATGAAGCTAGGACTCCAAGAGTGGTTCGCCACAAGACTATGATCGCCACATTGTTGAAGATTTTCCATCTTTTCTATATTTTGTTTTTCAACTCGATCGAAAGTGGGTGTACTCTTTTTCCAACGAGTTGTTTTTGTCCCAAATGGGTTTTTCAGCTCGGGGGTTTTAACGAGGCAACCACTTTTGATAACACATCTGAGCACCCTTATTTTTTATTCTAATTTTCAGTTTAAATAACGTTCAAAAAACAGTTTGTAAAAAGGTTTTTCTTGAATATAATTTTACATAATATTCAAGAAAAAAAAAAAAAATTTATATTGTGTCTCATGTGAGGGTTATTAGATTCGTTAGGTTTATCATGAGGTTGCCATATTTTTTTGGCCAGGAAGGAGATTAACTGTTATCATCATCGGTGCGTAACCTTTTTTTATTATATAATATTTTCTGAGGAATTAACCAAGTTTATTGTGCAGGTTAAGAATGGGTAATAGGCTAAATCTGTTAGTTCTTATGATCATGAATCACACTTGATGCTTCTCTGAGGTTAATTGTTATGGCTTGAATCACACTTTCTATCAATTAGAATTTGGTGAAAGAATAAGGGAAAACTCTCTCTAAAACTTTCCTTTTCTTGATTCTGGGCGATTGAGAGGTCCCCTAGGGATCTTTTGAGATGGAGGCGCGGCCTCTGCCTTCTGCGGTGGCCAGAAATTCTTTGCCTTCTCCGACCTGCTCCGATCACCAACTTCTCGTCACTTCTCCTCGCAGAAACAGAGCTTCAGAAGTCTGTCATCTTCCTGAATCTTCTGCAGTTCCAGGGACTCATAATCCTCTCTCGATCCCATCCAGTGACACCACCCTTGCTTCACATCTGCTTGCGGCTGTTAGGGCAGACTTTGTCTTTGCTCCAGTGCCGTCTGCTTTAAACAACGTTCATCCTTCTGCTGGAAGGTCATCTCTGCTGAAAGCTTCACCTGTAGTTGCACCGGTTGTAACATCATGGGCTGACGTGACTAGGAAGGGCAATTCACACAGCTTAAAACGATTTGATTGTACGGTTCATTCAGTTGATGGACGAAGTATATACTCTGTTCCTGCAGCTGTCTTAAACTCTGAGCCTCTCTGGGAGGATTTTTTGGTTGGAAGATTTATGTCGAAAGCTCCGCACATAGCCAAAGTCCACGTAATTGTTAATAAGATTTGGAATCTCGGCAACAAAGACATAAAAGTTGATGCGTTTGAGATAGATGACTCTACCATTAAATTTTTCCTCAAGAATTTTGAAGCTAGGCAAAGTGTACTACGCAGGGGAATGTGGAACATATGCGACGTACCCATGATTGTCTCTAAATGGTCCCCATATGCTGAAAAAGCCCAGCCTTCCCTTCGTTCGATGCCAATGTGGATTGTTCTGAAGCAGGTCCCGGCTTCTCTGTTTACGTGGGAGGGTCTGAGCTTCCTCTCTAGCCCTCTCGGCACTCCTCTTCGGCTCCACAGAGATACGGAACTGGTTACCAGCTTTAATGAAGCTAAAGTTTTCGTTGATGTAAACCTATCATCTACGTTTCAGGACCACATCTTCTTCAAGATAAATGGAGAAGAGATCCGGGTTGCATACGAATTTCCTTGGCTGCCTCCCAGGTGTTCTGGATGCAAAAAATGGGGACACACTCTAAACTGGTGTTTAGCTTCTTCAAATGCTTATGCATCTAATGTTAATCGCCTAGTTACTGCCTCAGAGATGTCGGAACGATGTGTGGAAGAGAATTCAACGACTCCAGTTTCATCTGCTTTTCCGGTTCAGGAACAGCTACTTGATGCAGGCGCTGCGCATACGGAGGCTCAGGCTAGTTCTCTCACTTCATTGCAGGCTCACTCGGGTAACATGATGCTCCAGGCCACGAATGAGATCAGAGAGGCTATTGTTTCTCCAGCCCAGGGTATCACTCAATCTCTCATAAGGGATCCCAAGTCACCATCTCCGAAATCACGAACAGGTAAGAAGTTGCTGCAATCTGCTCGACAAAGTGATCAGCTAACCTGTTCAGAGGATCAGGCTGCGATTAGTAAACAGAGAACCTCACCCTCTCCGTCGGCACCTGGAATATCGGCGTCAAAGCAAATGGTTCTCAGCCCTACCATTATGATGAGTACTGCAACAGATCAGTGTCTATGCGAGACAATGTCATCAGAGCTTCAAGCAGTGTCTGTGCCAATGGTTTCCCCCGAGTTGAAGCCTCTACAAAGTAAGCTTGACTCCCAATCGATACTGCACTCTCTTGCGGATATAGAGGAAGGCGAAATAAGCATTTCTTCTCCCGTCATTTCACCTACAGATGCAGCTTGGTCAATGGTTCCTAACTCTGGTGGGGAAAAATCAAAATCTCCTACTCTGTCTTTTGGTCAAGTGTCGATTGCTTCTCCAACAAGGTTTGATATTCTTCGCGACTCGGATGAGATATTGGTGGAACGTTCAGCCATGGAACCAGAACAGTCTGGGGATGTAAATCCCATTGATAATTCAGACTCTGCTAAGGAATTAATGGAGCTTTGAACAACACAATAGTTACCCGCCATGGGAGATGCTTCACCGGAACATCCAAAACGGCCTCAGCTCCCTCGCTCCTCAAAGGTAGCTCATAAATACTTTGCAAAGAATTCCCAAAGAGCTAGTTCTTCTCAAACAGCTGGGGTCGGAAAAAGGTCTTCCCAAAAGAAACATTAATGCCGTGTTTCTCTTGGAATATTCGCGGGTTTAATCAGTCACGGAAACATTCTGTTGTTAAGAAGCTTATTCAATCAAAGAAGTTAAAATTTAGGTGTTTGTTGGAAACGCGTGTAACGGAGAATAAGGCTCATCGGCTAGTTACTTCCACCTTCGGTAACTGGTCTTTCGCTGCCAATTATGATCATAACCCTCTTGGTCGGATTTGGGTGGTTTGGAGTCCAACCGTAAAGCTTGAGGTAGTTCTTAAATCATCTCAGCACTTAACCTGTTTGATTCAGCTTGATGATGTTTCGGAAGCTTTTTTGTGTACCTTTATCTATGCGTCGAATGCTCTAGATGAGCGTAGAGAGCTATGGAGTGATATCCAAGGTCTCAAAACCCTCCCTCGCATTAGTGGTAAGGCTTGTATGTGTCTTGGTGATTTTAATGAGATTCTAGCTACTTCGGAACACTCACTAGCTTCGTCAATTCATGTTGAGGTTCCGGGAATGAGGGACTTCCAAGAGCTGGTTCGGATATGTTCCTTTAGCGACATGGCTTACCATGGTCCGCTTTACACGTGGTGTAATAAAAGGGAAGACGGTTTGGTATGCAAGAAATTAGACAGGGTGATGGTTAATTCCTCTTGGCTCCACCACACAACGAATTCTTACTGCCTCTTTGAAGCTCACGGGTGCTCCGATCACCTTTGTGCAATTGTTTCGCTGAATGGTGCTCAGCCTAGGCCTAAGGTTCCTTTCAAGGTTGTCAATGCAATTCTCACGATGGCTGGCTTCATGCAAATAATAGAAGCATACTGGGCTTCCACATCTCCCCTTTTCCACTCGACCTCTGCTTTATACCGGCTTTCCAAAAATCTGAAACTCCTTAAGCCAAAAATTCGAGAGTTCAGCCGGCATAGCATCCATCACTTGACAACCAGAACTGAGGCTGCATTTAAGAATTATTGTGCAACGCAGCTCGCCACCTTAGCGGATCCGGCTGGGGACAGAATTCATGAGGAAAGTCAAGCTTTTGCTGTTTGGGACTCAATTTCGAGGCTTGAGGAAAACTATCTACGACAAAAGGCTAAGCTCCATTGGCTCAATGTTGGGGATAAAAACAATAAGGTCTTCTATAATGCAATTAAAGAGAGGGAAGTGCGAAACGCAATCAATGTAATTCAGTCCCCGGATGGGAGGCAGCTCACCGACAAGGAGGATGTTCACACGGAGGCTATAAGGTATTATTCTAACTTATTTTCTGTACAGGTACAGCCCTCACCAAGGAGCTCGGTTGAGGATGTGGCAGCAGTGCTAAATTACAAGTGCTCGGAGGAAGAAAAGACAGCCGTGCTTCACGAGGTAACTGAGTTAGAAATAAAGCGCACTCTCTTTTCAATGCCTTTGAATAAATCCCCAGGTCCGGACGGGTTTACTGTGGAGTTCTTTAGGGAGACTTGGCCAATTACGGGTAAGGATTTAGTTGTGGCCATCCAATCTTTTTTTATCTTTGGTTTTTTGCCAAAGGGTTTAAACTCTACAATCCTTGCTTTGATCCCTAAGAAGCTGGGAACAATAGGTATGAAAGATTATAGGCCTATATCATGTTGTAATGTGATTTACAAGATTATTTCCAAGCTCTTGGCTAACAGGTTAAAGGCTGTGCTTCCGGGGTTCATTACTCAAAATCAATCCTCATTCATCAAGGACCGATATATGATGGAGAATCTCCTCCTAGCATCCGAGCTAGTTAAGGATTATCATAAGCCTAACATAGCCTCTCGTTGCGCAATGAAGATTGACATATCGAAGGCTTTTGACTCGGTGAATTGGGATTTTTTAATAAATATTCTTAAAGCGCTGGAGCTTCCTTCTTTATTTATTCGCTGGATTAAGGTTTGTGTCTCTACTCCGTCTTTTTCAATTCAGCTTAATGGTGAGTTGGTTGGTTTCTTTGGTAGCAAGCGCGGACTTAGACAAGGTTGTTTCCTTTCTCCATATCTTTTTGTCATTTGTATGAATGTATTATCTTGTATGCTTGACAAAGCGGCGTTGGCAGGTCAAGTAGGTTATCACCCGGGATGCAAAAGTCTGTCTATCACTCACCTTTGTTTTGCTGATGACATTTTGATTTTTTCAGACGGTAGGATCAGATCAATTCAGGGTATTCTCCGGGTTTTCGATTGTTTTGCATCCTTTTCAGGTCTCACCATTAGCTTGGAGAAATCAACTCTTTTCATCACGGGTATCTCTCAGGTTATCCGCACGTCGTTGGATACTTTTCCTTTTGCTATTGGGGATTTGCCGGTTAAATATTTAGGTCTTCCGCTGCTGACTAAGAGGATGAAGACCTCTGACTATCAACCACTTATTGAGAAAATTCGTGGGCATTTTAATTCTTGGAAGAACAGATTTCTATCTTTTGCGGGTCGGTTACAGCTCCTGTCCTCAGTTATAGCAAGTCTTACTAACTTCTGGATGTCGGCGTTTCGCTTACCTAGTGCTTGCATTAAAGAGGTGGAGCGGCTCTGTTCGGCGTTCTTATGGTCTGGTCCATCTCTTAACTCAAACAAGGCAAAAGTTTCTTGGGAGAGGGTTTGTAAACCCAAAGCTGAAGGGGGTCTGGGTCTGAGAGACTTGGGTGATGTGAACAAGGTTTGTTGTTTTAAGTTAATATGGCATATTGTTTCAGGCCGTCATTCTCTTTGGGTAAAATGGATTCACAAGCACCTTATTCGAGATGGCTCTTTCTGGTCTATTAACTTATCCATGAACGCGGGCTCTTGGATATGGCGAAAGCTTCTAAAGTACCGTGATCAGGCCAAGGCTTTTCACAAAGTCCAGGTAAGTAATGGTGCTTTCACATCTTTCTGGTTTGATGTTTGGAGTGACTTAGGTCGACTGTATGATCTCCTTGGGGCCCGTGGAAGTATACACTTAGGGATCCCCATCTCGGCGACGGTGGCAGACGCCTTTCCTGGGCATCGGCCACGGCACCGCCGTTCAAACACTCTGGTACTAATTGATGCTGAAGTTCAAAGGTTAAAAAACAGGGCTACTAATGCTCCGGACATCCCTCATTGGCGAGGACAGGGGGTAAGTTTAAGTCTCGGTTTTTGTCTAGGGAGACTTGGGACCAGATTCGTAAAACTACTCAGCATGTGATATGGTACAAGAGTATATGGTTCACTCATGCAACCCCAAAATTCTCGTTTATTGTTTGGTTGGTTGCTCTCAATCGTTTGTCTACAGGGGAAAGGATGAGCATTTGGAGTCCAAACTCGAATACAGCTTGTGTTTTTTGTTCTTCACCACTTGAGTCAGCGGAACACCTTTTTTTCTCTTGCCCCTTCAGCTCTCGCATATGGCATCGCTTCTCATCCGGGTTACTACGTCACAGGTACACCACTTGTCTACACACTATGCTTACTAATGTTATGATTTCAGGTGGTAGGGATATCTCCTCCTTCTTAGTCAAATATGCATTCCAAATGGCGGTCTATTTTTTATGGAGAGAGCGTAATCGAAGGCGTCATGGAGAGGGTTTTTTGCTGGAGGACAGATTATTAAGAAGTATGGATCTTATGGTGCGAAATAGGCTCTCAACTTTACAAGCCAAAGGAATTCACTCGGATGGCCTCCAAGCTTGGTTCTCCACCAGATTTTAATCTATCATATCAGTCACTTTTTATGCTCTTTCTCAGCTCCCTTGAAGGTTGGTTTGTACTCTTTTTTCCATCTCCCGGTTTTGTCCCAATTGGGTTTTCCGGAGATGGGTTTTAACGAGGCAACCACCTTCAAAAAATTTTGTTGAGCTTTTATCTCTTTATATCAAACTCTCGGACACAATGTTGTAAAAAGGATATTTTTTTTCTTGAGTATAATTTAACATAATATTCAAAAAAAAAAAAAAATTGTTATGGCTAATAGGATAAGTCTATTAGTTCTTATGATCTCAAATTTTCATTTGTGATTGTCTCAAGTTTTTTGATGTTTATGTTGCTTACTTTCTACTATCTCTGGTTCTTTCTTATTTGAGTTGGTGTACGTTTTGTCTATCTGTTTTTACCTCTCTTTTTTATTCTCCATAATCGGAGTCACTTGATTAAATACAGTGTCTTTATAAAGACTCCATCTTTTAACTACATATGAAACTATTTTTCAGCAACAACAGAATAAAGGAGCATCTGAAATGTTCAAGCCAGCGAATTAAGAAGAGATTGCAAGTCTTCATTCTTTTTACACTCAGAATTTTATTTTACTCTACTGTTCGGTTTTTCAGGGAAAATGTGACGAATCTACTTGAGTTCTTGAATTCAAAGAGATGTGATGTTTGCCATGGTTCTCTAGTTTTATCTTCTTCAATGCGGTACATTAATCTACTGTCTATCTCTCCTGAGCTTATCCAATCAAATTAATTTATAATCTGCCTTGATCTCAAAGAAACTTTTTGATCTCCTTCTTATTCCATTTTCCTTTTTTCAAAACTTCTTAAACATGCTGTAACAGTATCCTACAGTTTTTCTTTGAGTATATTGATCTGTGGTCCAGATGGATTTCAGTTCAAGTGGAACAACAAAATCTTATGTAAAGACAAGTCTTTTTGACGTTGCTTGACCTCAGTTCTGATTCTATCCAATCCGCTTTTTCAGTCTTAGCATCTTAAAGTATGAAATTTTGAGTATTATGTTTAGCAGAAGTTTACAGTTTAATAAGTGTCAATGGTACCGATTCAAGATGGTGTCATGCCTTTCTCTTTTCGTTTCAGTTTCCTAACTTTTCTTTTATTCTTTATGTTCCTAGGATAAGAGGAAAGACGCTGTTAAGAAGGTTATTGCGGAAATGACTGCTGGAAAAGATGTTTCATCACTTTTCACTGATGTAGTCAATTGTATGAAGACAGAATCTGGAGCTGAAGAAGCTTGTTTACTTGTATCTGATAAACTTTTCGTAAAAACAAGCCAGATCTTGCTATCCTCGGAGTAAATAATTTTGTAAAGGTAACACTTAAGCTGCTTTCATATTGTCTTCTCATCTCTAGCCTACCCAAACAAAAAGACCTGACATGTGGCAAGTTTCTTGGTCTTTCTCTGATTTTGGAAGACGAAAAGGAAAAAGAAAACTTATCATTATTAAACTCACGCTTCATTGTGGCAGGATTCACAAGACCCAAATCTGGTTGATCCGTGCTTTGGCTGTTCGAACAATGGGTTGCATTCGTGTTGATAAGATCACAGAATATTTGTGTGATCCTCTTCAGAAATGCCTAAAGATTGAGTTGAGTTTCTTATGATACTTTGCCACTGCTATTTTTATCAACATCTTTATGTCCCTCAAGAATTTTTTAATCTTTACTGATGGAATATTTTTGTATTTCCTGGCCTTTTTGCAATTTCTTGTTTTTCAGGATGATGATCCATTTGTCCGCAAGGCAGCAGCTGTTTGTGTTGCTAAACTGTTTGATATAAATACTGAATTAGTTGAGGATAGGGGTTTCCTTGATCTCCCCAAGGCTATGAGAATTAATCATTGTAAAGGTATAATGTCCTTACTCTTGAAGATTCACACCTCTAATGCTCTCTTTTTTGGCATAAACTTGAAATTTCAAGAGATGTTTGATGTTCCAATCGTTTAGATATTACCACATTCATTCTACTAATAGTTGCTCTGCAAAAAGTGTTTTACTACTACCATTTGTTCTTTCCTGGGTTCTTGGTAAGAATAGCACAAAACGATAATTTTTTTCATTTCTTGAACTTAATATACTCCACTCATCATGATCAATTATTCTACTGCTTGCAGACCTTAATTTATTGACGTATTTGGGATTTAATTCGACTTCATGAAACAAGCCATCAAATTAAGAAAAGAGTCGCAGGTTTTCATTCTTTTTTTTTCCCAGAAAACTAATTTTATTTTTCTCTAGCATTCAGTTTTTCAGGAGAGCGAGTTCTGGTTATCTCATTTTTTCTTCTTCTTTTCGGTATGATAGTGGTACAAAATTTAATTTTCTATTTTGCAAGATCTTTCAATTATGCAGTCACTTTATTATCAATATCTGTGGTAAGAATATATGCAGGAAAGAGTATTTGTTTATTTTTCTTGAGCCTAATCTATACTCCAGTAAATAAGTCCACAATTTTCAGACCTGATTTCATAATTTACTTAGTTGGGGATTTCTTCTTTACTCTACCACCTGCTTAATAACATATTAGGTACCTCATTAACCATAATTTAGGCTGGTTGTTTTACGTGCTTCGTTACTCAGAAAGCGTTGTTATGGTTAGTCATTCATCTCTTTGCTTTCTATCATTTCGTCTTTGTGTTTTCTTTTGTTTTTTTCCTTTCATGTTCGGTGGTATCGAGAGCTAATTCTACTAGTGGGTTATGAGAGGGCATTCAAGTTTTCAATAAGGTAAGAATTCAAATCTAGAAATCTCAATCCTCGTCTCTGATTTTTATCTATCGAACTTAAGATTTATGGTTTGGGGTTTAAAAACCTAAACCCTAAATCCTAAACTCCAAATTCTAAACTATAAGCCCTAAACTTTTGATACACAGGTTTTAAACCCAAAAATAAGATTGCAAGTATATGACACACGCAATAGTATAGGTGGGGTCGAATCCACAAAAACCAATGTTACACTACGATTCTTATAGAAAAAATGCTAAGCTAAAACGAAAAGAGATTGTTTGTGTGATTGTGAAACTAAAAAAGCAATAAAAATAAATAACGATGTGAATAAACAGATTAAAAGTGTTATGTCAAAGTAATTTCTCGAGAATCAAAAATCATGACCCAGACAACTATTCAGGGAATGAATTAAACACCTATCTCGAACTCAAATATAATTATATAACCAATCCACTGTCGTGGTATCAATTACTCTATCTAGCACCCTAAGTATATAACCTATCGTTTGAACTTCAAAATCTAAATAAGCATTAACAATTAGATTCAATATGTTTACCTATCGCAACAGCATCATCTTTTGTTGGCTAAGAAAAATACGCCAATCTATGTTCATTCTAGCAACCTATAAGTTTTATGAGAAGAGGTTCAACCTAAAATCATAAATTAGGTGATCAATCTAATCTAAGCAATTAGAACAACAATAGATGAAGATATGATAAGATGATTCCCTATCTATGTTTAGTTCAATGATTCAGAATCTTTTTGAAAACCATAACCTAACTAGAGGACTACTCAACCATGGAAGTGGATGAACAACCAAAGTTTGATGAAAAACTCATAATAATCCAATATAAAATAACCAAAATAGTCAAGAAATCTCAATATAAGATAATTCTTACAAAGAGACATAAAGAGGTAAGAGATAAGAGATGCCTAAACAATGGCATAAAAACTAGTATTTATAGGGTATAAGTCGTCTAGGTCGAATCCTAATCTAGTTAAGAAAAGAAAGCAATATTTTCTTTTTTATCGGACAGGATTTAAGGCTTTGCGTCTGCTTCATCTGCTAGTCAGACTGGAATATCTTCATGAACAGTAGCATAAACTTTGATCGCACTATTAGATCAACTTCAAACCACTTCCAAATGAACGCTAACTTAAATATATATCTTGTATCCAAAATGTAGCTAAATCCATCGGTGGAAAGTGCCTTAACGAATGTAAAACTTCAGACACCTCTGCATAATTCTGCATTTTATGTGTGGGATCGATTGATCCAAGGGTGGATCCATCGATCTGACTTGAAAAGATCGATATGGCTTCGTCAAGTCAATCTAAAACTTCACGGCAATGTCTTAGGATGATGGATCGATCAATCGATCTAGAAATATACGGACAAATCTTCGGATGATGGATTGATGATCCAAATGAGGATCGATTGATCTAGAAACTTGCACCAATTCCTTAGTATAACGGATCGATCGATTCAAATGAGGATCGATCGGTCTAAACGCATGAACTGCCTACTTCTTGCTCTTTTGCTCCAAAGCTTTCTCCCAAATGCATTTGAACTCTTTATACCATGATTTGACATGTTAAGACTCTAAAACCACCTAAATGACTCTAAAAACATACTAATCCCAAGTAAAAATCCGTTAAAACCCCAACATATTAATTCCCCCAGACTTGAATCCTTGCTTGTCCTCAAATAAGAGCAATCAATAAAGCAAGTTAGAGGAAAATTTTGAAAACGAGAACTTACACACACTTTTAGATTCCACCGCGATGAACTTCCAATCCTTTAGAACTTAGAACATATCAAGGAACTAGTTAGTACTACATGTAATTTACCATAAACATAGCAACAATATCTTACTCTACTCCCTGGAATCCTAAGGAATCTCTGAAATCTCCATTGTAGAACCTTTAATATGCATTGATTTTTCTGTAACGTACAGTCTCACAAAGGGATTATCAATCGCAAAGGTTTGGAATGGATGGCTAATTTTATGGTGGCTGAAATGTTTAGGTTCTCTGATGATGAAATTGGATGCAAATCATGGCAGAAAATCATAGTAAGACAAAGACCAAATGTTGATATACAACCCCTCGATCGATCTAAGTGCGTGAACTGCTTATCTCTTGCTCTTTTGCTTCACAACTTGCTCCCAAATCCATTAGAACTCTTTCTACCATGATTTGACCTGATAAGACTCTAAAACACCGAAATGACTCTAAAAACATATTAATCCTAAGTAAAGATCCTATAAAAAATCAAACATATCAACCCTACCCCTAAAACTATATCATAGTTCACCCAAACCCAAAATTTTAAATTGTAAACTTTATCAAATCAGTTTTTGTGTTTATGGTATTTTTGGAAACCAAAACTTCTAGTGGTATTTTTGGGAACATTAAACTAATATTGGTATTTTTGGCAACAAAACTTGAAAGTGTGGTATTTTGAGTAATTGCTCTAATATATTTATTTCTTAATGGATATTTGAAAACAATTTTAGAATTGAGAATATTTTGGTGTAAATTAGATTAGATTTAAAGAAAGTAGATTTTGAAACAATAAAATCAGCAATGTAAATTTAGAATATCCACATTTTATGGAAATTTTGAACAATAATTTATAATTAAAATTTATCTTTAAATGATTTAATCTCAGTTTTCGTTAATTTAAATTATTAAAAAGTTATAAATCCAGTAAATTTATAAAAACGAAAAGGAATTATTATTAAAAATAACTATTTATAAGGAATACATTTTTTGATTTTATTAATGTGTTTTAGAAATGAGAATATCTTGAAACAAAAATATGAAAATCTTCATTGTGAAGATGATTTCTTATATTTAAAGTTATATAATATATTATTTTAATTAATAGTTGATATTTTATAATGTAAAATTAACAAAATCTTTGAGATATCATAATTAATTTGATTCAATGAGTTAATCTCATTAATCTTTGTTTCCTAAACTGAAAGATGTTTCAATCATGTAATATATGCTACAAAATATTAAAAAATCTAATAATGTTTTTAGGGGGAAACGATGTTATCCTATTGGCAAAATGTCAATAAAATAACAATTTTTTAAATTTAGGTTATTTAAAACATGAAATTTGTTGTAAACCATTTAAATCATCAATTTTTGTTGACTTCGTTTTTTAGACATGAACTTTCGTTGACCCAGGCAAACAAGACATGTTGTTAAATCCGATAACAGAGCAACTAACAGGCGTTAATCTGTCGTTAGCCACTTTCCATTAGTAACAAAATGATGTTGTTTTGAAGAGGGTGGAAATGTCAATAAAATCACAAACTTTCAAATTTAGGCCATTTAAAACATGAATTTTGTTGTAAGCCATTTAATTCATCAGTTTTTGTTGTCTATGTTTTTTAAACATGAACTTTCGTTGACTCAGTCAAACCATTGAATAGAACAAAAATTAGAAAAAGAGTGTATTTAATCATTATATTTATACAATCATGAAATAATTTACAAAAATTAAACCCAATTAATTACAATTAAAACTGTTAAAACCATAACCAAAGAAAATAAAACTGTACCAAACGTATTTCAATCGGTTTCTAAATGGTTTAATTTTTTTATAAAACCAAAAACCGTTAAATATGTATTGTTTTCTTTCTTATGGTTTTAATTAATTAAATTTTATTATTGTAAATTATTTCATGATCATATAGATATTATGATTAAAGGCACTCTTTTATAAAAAAATACAAACAATACATTTGAGAAAGAAAACAATACATATTTAACGATTTTGGGTTTTATAAAAAATTAAACCATTTAGAAAGCGATTGAAATATAGTTTGGTACAGTTTGATTTTCTTCGGTTTATGATTTTAACCGTAATGAACTGGATTCGATTATTGTAAATTATTTCATGATTGTATATATATAATGATTAAAGACACTCTTTTATACAAAATACAAAAAATACATATTGAGAAAGAAAACAATACAATTTAACAGTTTTTGATTTTATAAAAAAATAAACCATTTAGAAACCGATTGAAATACGGTTTGATATGATTTGATTAATTGGATTCAATATTTGTAAATTATTTCATGATTGTATAGATATAATGATTAAACACACTCTTTTTACAATTTTTGTTCAATTGAATGGTTTGTTTGGGTCAACGAAGTTCATGTCTAGAAAATGTAGGTAACAAAAATTGATAATTTAAATGGTCTACAACAAAGTTCATGTTTTAAATAGCCTAAATTTGAAAGTTTGTGATTTTATTGACATTTTCCCCCTTCAAAACGTCTTTGTTTTGTTATTAATGGAGAATGGTTAACGACAGATTAACGTCTGTTAGTTGTACTGTTATCGGATTTATGTCTTGTTTAGATGGGTCAATGAAAGTTGATGTCTAAAAAATATAGTTAACGAAAGTTGATAATTTAAATGGCTTACAGCAAACTTTATGTTTTAAATGGGATAAATTTGAAAGTTCATGATTTTATTGACATTTTTCTCTTATTGTATTTGAGAAGCACAATTTTCAATGATATTTTGGAGAAAAATTAGGCAATTACCTCGTTATCAAATGCTGACTACTTCCAATAAATCAATCAGACAAAACTCAAGGCAGTATTTTATTTAAAACTACTAATTATAAATTTGTTCACCACAGTTTCCTATATGTTCAAGAATGAGAACCAAAATTCACAAAACCCTTAATTTTTTAGATCATTTGATAGATCAATTCAGAAAATAAAACACAAAAGCATTAATAAATCAAAGACTCAATAGCTCAAGATGGACGAAATCAGTCATGAAGCAAACAAGAAAATTGATCTCATGTTTTATAAAGCATAGATTTATTAACTAATAAAAGGCAAAACTTCTTACCCAAAAAAGGAAAAAGCAAAACAAAATCAAAACCTGATCTTGAAGAGAGAAAACATCCACTTGCTTCTCATCAATGATTTGGATCGAGGAACTCGTGGCAGCGATTATCGCTCCCGCTTCTAAATTTTCTCTTCTAGGATTTGGTATACTAAATTTTTGAAGAGTTTAAATCTAAATTAGGCCAAACTAAGGCGAAGTCAAAATCGACAAAGATGAAAAAAACAAAACAAAGATAAAAAAAAGTGAATATATCCTTACTATGAATTATGGCATGATTTCCAAGACCTTCAACAACATGCAAATAGTCAGCCAAATTTTGAAAACAAAACCTGATCAATATTATCCTAAGATAAATTATTTTGACTCATACTAATAATCCACTACTTTTCATGAAAATTTAGATACTTCCATATACGAATAGAGTCAACATATCAAATGCAATATACACACGCAAACATCAAATGCAACATACTGCTCTTTCTTCGATTTCATTTTACGCCCATAATTAGCAAATACATTAAAAATTTTAAAACCATTGATTTATCTTAAAATATATACATATATGTAGTAACAATTGCAAACACACCCAAAGTCTATCTACTCCTAATAGAGTATACTTGACTGCTATATCATTATTTGTTTGATGATTCATTATAGAAGAACCAGGAGGCCTTTCCTCGCCCTCATCTGCAACAACCATCAGTCCAAGAAAGAGACCAATTGAATTGAGTTGATCGGAAGCTAATTAAAAATATTTCCATGCTCAAGCATGTGGTCTGGAACCTCTAAAGGAGTCTCGTACCATGTTTTCTCTTTGTAGTCTTTGCGTATGTATTGTTCCCCTATGATTGGATACACCTACAAACATACCAATATCACATTACAATTCACATATTCTTGGTTTTACTACTAAAAACCTATTAACAATCACGTATGTGATTTTTTGAATTTAATGTTAAATTATATTCAAAGAAAAAATATCGTTTTAACAGCAAGTGCATTGTTGTTTGATGAAATTTAAAACTGAAATTTAAAAACTTAAAGACTTTGAGGTTTAACTTCTAGACCCAAACCAGAGTTGGAGACATGTTTCGTATCGCCTATCGCTAGAAGCTTGGATTGATTAAAGTTGGTTTCAAACTTATTTGTTGATCCACCTAATCAGGCGAGTTGATGGATTAGGATCTTCCCCGTGTCTTCTCTCATTTATCTCTCTCCATACAATGTACAAAGAAGCTTGGAGAACATATTGAGCTAGGAAAATCTCTACTCGATCTTTCTTATGGTCTGAGACATAGGCAATAATAGTATGCCAATCTGTTGTAAATGAGTTTTTGTTATTTGCTTTTGATTCATATTTCAAAGCCTTCCCTCAATAAACCTCAAGATCTCACTGGAGCTCTTCCTTCTATTTTTATTTTCAACAGCTGCAAATCCCCATGTTGATACTCGGGATAACGATCGATCCCATATATGTAATGATCAATCTACTCTAGATAGACAGAACCAGAACGGTCTAACCCATATCCATAATGATCGATCCAATCCAGACGGACAGAACCAGATCAATCGCTCCAGAAACCAGAAAGATCGATCTAATAATTGATGGGCTACCAATCAGTACACTTCAATATCCAATCGGGATGAGGCAATATAGAGTACCGATCGGTATCAGGCAATTTTGCATGATGATTAGGTTTCTGCGATTTTTGCTAATGTAGACGTTGAAAAGCTTTTAAAATCAGACAAGACAGTTCGGCCGAGCTCTCTTCCACCCTATGTTCCTAATATTATTTTTCCAAGGAATTTGAAGAAACCATCGATGAGGAGAAATCTGCACGTTACCAAGAGGTTTTGGGTGAACTCTATGTTGACATTCCCTTTGAAGATGCGAAGAAAAATCAACCTTTGTATAATGAGCTTTTCAATAGACATGCACGGAGATAAAGGCTTGGAGGAGATTAAGGGAAATTTGATTAAGGAGATGTCATCCTTGCGAATGCTCCCCAAAATAGAAGATCCATGCAAGTTTGTGGTGTCATGTTCTATCCTAGGAGCGAGTTTCGAAGACTTCCTCTATGACACTGGATCTAGTGTAAATTTCATGTCCATGACAATCAAAAACAAGTTGGGGATTACTAATCTCAAGGATCCCCCATGTTCTCTCAAGTTTGTGAATGCTTCCACCACGTCTCCACAAGGTTCCATCACAACCTAGATGTTTGAGTTAGAAACTGCTTAGTTATCAACAAGTTTTACCCAATGATAAAACTGCAAGTTCACAGAGACAATCAAAATTGTACTATCAGGATTGAATCCACAAGGACCAATCAAATATACTATGAACCATGATGGTTTAAATTGAGCTAGAATGCAATGGAGTTTGTTCATAAACTCAAATGAAAATGTAAGCAAGTTGTAATATCAATTAAAAGAAACATTGGAAAAAGGAAAATCTTTTGGGGTTCATGCAAATGAATGAAAGAAAATAAATGGAAAAGCATTAAGTATCGTTCTCGAACTCGAATTACGAATGTAAAGTTATCTTACTTTTGTACGAAATAACTATCTATGAAATGCAATTTCTATAAACTAAATCGTCCTTTGTCAATAGAAATTTAAGCAAGCATTACAAATCTAATTCGATATGTTCACAAAGTGCAGTAACATCAATTGTCATTGGGCTAAAGATACTTTACTCCTCTAGGGTAAATCGATTGATCAACAACACTTTTGGTACTATGATGAAATCAACTTAGGGCATAATCTAAATGGTTAAAATAGATTAAACATGAATAGAAAACCTAGATGAAGAACTATATGATAAATTCCCAAATTAACCTAACATAAGTCTACCATGAATTCTCCTTAGAAAACTCAAAACCCAATTGGAAGACTATTCAACCATAACCATAGACAACAAGCAAATCAAAGATGAAGAAAACATAACTGAATTGAAAATTGAAATAGAATAAGGTTTAGAAATCTTCTCCAAGTGAAGAGGAATAAAGATCTTCTCCCAAAAGGTTAAAAATATGAGAACATTGTTTAAGACTGAGTAGAGAGGCTAGAATTAGGTCTAAAAGTCAAGTCTTAGGTTTATATAGTGAAAAGAATAGATTTTGGTTGGTTTGGATTAAGTTTGGGTTTCTAAAATCTCGCCTAGGCTCATTACCAATCAGTAATCAAATTTTACTGATCCATACTCCATCTCGAGTCTACTTTAGCTATGAGCCAGTTTGACATTTTTCAGTAAATCAGCCATAACCTTTGATCGCACCATTGGATTACTTCAAGCCACTTATAAATGAAAGCAAACATCCTCCTCTAGCATGTGAAATATATGAGGAAGATCTAACGGTGAAAAGTGTTATAATCGAGGCTAAACTTCAGACATTTTTGCACGGTCCTGCATCTCCAATCATCTAGAATCATCCAAAACTTCCCCTTTTGCTCCAGAACATCTCTAAACATGTCAAGACTCAAAAAATGACTAAAAGACACTAAAATACTCTTTGACTCTCGAAAAGACTCAAAATAAATATTAATACAATGGTTAGAAAGGATATAAGTTTTAGTCACATGTGAAGAACAAAAGATAGTGTAGTGTAGCAAAGCAAGCATCAAATCTTCAAAAAACTATAAAAAGTGAAAGTTTTCATAGATTTCTTCATATTACCTGTTCATCAGAGATATAATGATTATCCTTAGCTGTAGTCGTTAGCATCCACGATATGCATTTTATATTCAAAATCATTGACCATAGCTTCAAATTCAGTGATATTTTTTCATAGCTTCAATTTCTTCGTGTGATTACTTTAATGCACCCTAGCTCTAAATGCCTCTAGGAGTATGCTTGTTTCTATTTAATGAGGACATCCAATTCATACCCCATATACCAACTGTTAGGGAGGGACCTATGACTCGTAACAAGCTCAAGAGGCTTAGAGAAAGGTTTAATGATGTAGTTCAAGCCCTACTGATTAAAGAAGCAGCTCATATACAAAGTTACACTATGCCGCACGAGTCCACCATCGAGCAGAACCAAGTTTACTCTACCAACAACCAAAATAATAGTACAAATCAAACCCCATGAAGCATCGAGTCCAAAAAAAATCACGAACAGACAAGCAGACTCGAATTTGGAACACGATCCTCACCTGCCGCATATCTCACAGAGTCAAACTTTGAGAAGTCTTGACGAAGGCGTCTACAGCAGCATCCACTTAAGTGATGGGGCTAGGATCAAAGATGCTTCAGGAAAACCATCAAGAGAAGCTTATATTCCAAGGAGAAAAATGGTAGAACCGAGCTGGATTCGAAGATACACGAGAGATCTTCATTAAGGATCCTTCAAGGATTGACATCACTCGCGCAAAGGTAAGTTGGGTGAAAACGTTATTTGAAGACTCTCTATCCCTTAAGAGTATTTTAAATACTTAGTTAATTTTTTTTAATTTTCTTTGTTAAGCGAGATGTTTAAAAATAGTGTAGTTCAATTTTTCTAGTTTTTGCGTGTTGTATTAGTTCTTTCTTTCTTTGGATGAAAACCCTAGGTCCTTGAAGACCACAGCTGACGAGCATTTTTATAAGCTCCTTTTCAGCTTTGTAATTCGACACATTTTGATTATCAATGAAATAACGTTGTTCTCTTCTTGTGAGAAAACGCTTTGCTCTTGTTCTTTGAAGCGGATTCCCTCCTAGAACACAAGTGTATCAAGTTGTACCAAAGAGTCTCCATCATCTATGTGGTGTTTATAAATACCCCATCAAATCCCTAATCACGGAATCACAAGAGAGACCTTACACCAGCTTCTCTTTCTCCCACATCGACACCATTCACTTGGCTTCAAGGAGAGTGTGAAGGGCAGCCTTGTAGCCACCATATCTATCATATAGAACTCATCCCGGAGGCCTATATCATCTTGTATCAGAGCCGAAAGGTACTCACACCTAGGTTGTTTGTTTTCATTCTTGTTATTTGTTTCATCGAATTTTGTTAAGTTGCTTTTTATTCAAAAAGAAATTAACAAAAACCCTAGAAAAACTTATAAAAATTATGTAATCTGTTTTGCTTATTTTTCTTTTTAACTTATAAACTCATAAAACCCCATAAAAATCTGTTTCTTTTGCTAGGAATCAAATCTAAGATTTACTAGAATTTAATTGTTTCCGATGTGTTTAAGTTACTTAGTTTTGTTTGTAGACTTATTGAACACATTGATCTAGTTTGATGTTTTTTACTTGTGTAGACACAATTATCGAGATGGATGATCAACATAACTCACCACCACCTGTCCTGCCTCTTGATGCAATAGCTCAGTTGCGAGCAAACATTCAAGACATGCTCAAAACTATGGATGAGAGGATGACTAGCAAGGAGAAGCCTCTAGTTGCTAACGTTAGAAACATTCAACCTAGGAGAGGAGCTCGTATATAGGATGATCTCTATGAAACTGATGATGATGAGCCCCCAACATTGTCGTCAACAAGAGCCAAGACCTGGGAGAAGGGATCCTCAAAACGGAGGAAGGTACCGAGAGGAAAAACATTTCGAACAGAATTGCTCCAACGTGAAGCTTATTCCCCCACCCTTTCCTGGAAAAATAGACCATGGTGCTTACTTGGACTGGGAGAAGCACATGGAATACATATTTGAGTGTTACAACAACACCGATCAGAAAAAGGTACTGGTAGCTTCCGTACAACTCACCAAGCATGCTTTCACATGGTGAGATTGTGAGCTAGCTGAGAGAAGAAGTAATCGCTATAAACATATCATGACTTGGGAAGACATGAAAGATGCTATGAGGAGAAGATAGATGCCTCCACATTATCATAGAGAAAATCAGAGGAAGTTTAGGAAGCTTTTCCAAGGAAACAAATCCGTCGAGGATTATTATGATGAGTTTGAGACTTTACGAGGTCGTCTAGAGCTGAATGAGACAAAAGAGTCACTTATGGCTCAGTTTGTTGATGGTTTACAAGAGAGGATTTCTAAGAAAGTTGAGAGGTAACCTTACCATCAAATGCATGAAGTTCTACACCTTGTTATACAAGATGAGTTTTAAATCAAGAAAAAGACTTCATCTACTTCACGTCCACGACAGAATCAACCCCAGGTTTCTTCCACTATAAGAAAACCCATAGATAAAGGAAAGGCTGTGGATATCGATTCATGGTTCAAGTCTAGGAGTAATGAACCAATTTGAGACAATAAACCCCAAAATGGACAGATTACAAACACTCAACACTCAAGGGATACCAATTGCTTCAAATGCCAAGGAAGAGGACATTATGATAGGGATTGTGTTAATCATAAGGTCATGATGCTCCAACCAAGGGGGGTGCACGAATCTCAAGATGAGTTAGAGGAAGCAAGTACCAAGCCGGATGAGACTACTGAGTATCCAAAAAATAAGAGAGCTTTTGATCAGTCAGAGGATATTTAGTGTTATGGTGAAAATGGAAGAGACAGCCCCAAGAGAGAACATTTTCCATATTTTTTTCATCATTAGCAATAAGGTATGCAACTTGATTATAGACGAAGGAGCATGCACTAATGTTGGTAGTAAAGTACTTGGTAGAGAAGTTAGGGCTCCCCACCACCAAGCATCCAAGACCATGCAAACTAAGGTAGTTAAATGATCAAGTTGAGTTGAAGATTGTTGAGAACATCACCATGCCTTTTAGTATTGGAGAATATCATGACAAGATTGTGTGTGATGTGGTACCAATGCAAGCTGGTCATCTCCTCCTAGGGAGACCATGGCAATTTGATAGAGAAGTTTCATGATTATAGAACTATTTACTAGTTTACTTACAACAACCATAAGTACAACTTAACCCTACTCAACCCTTCTCAAATGCATGAAATGCAAACCAAGATGTCTAAGGAGGACTAGGTAAGTAAATCTAGTCTCTATGTTTCACCACAGTATATTTGCAAATCATTAATCTTTAAACACATCGTGCTACTAATAGTCTACAAAGGAAGTGTTAGTTTCTTGTTTTGTAGAATTATAGTTACCACCGGGAGTCACTAAGGTTTTGGAGAAGTATCAAGATGTATTTCCCAAGGACATACTAGTTAGATTACCACCATTGAGAGGCATAAAGCATCAAATAGACCTAGTACTTGGATCAAACCTGCCTAACCGACCAACATACCATATGAATCCCAAGGAGACCAAGGAGTTAGAGAAGCAAGTTCCAGAACTAATGGACAAAAAGTACATAAGAAAAAGCCTCAGCCTTGTCTTGTACTAGTATTGCTAGTGGCAAAGAAAGATGGGACTTTGAGAATGTGTGTAAACTGCCGAGCAACCAACAATATTACCATCAAGTATAGACATCCAATTGCGAGTTTAGATGACATGCTATATGAGTTAAGTGGAGTAACTATATTTTCAAAGGTGGATCTAAAGAATGGATATCATCAAGTGAATATGAAAGAAAGAGATGAGTGAAAAAAAACCTTCAAAACCGAACAAGGTTTGTATGAGTGGTTGGTTATGTCATTCGGCCTAACTAATGCTCCGAGTACATTCATGAGGCTCATGAATCAAGTTTTTAGGAACTTCATCAGTAAGTTTGTGGTTGTTTATTTTGATGAAATTTTGATCTTTAGTAAATGCTTATCAGATCATGTAATACATCTTGAATAAGTTCTACAGACTCTCTGAAAGGAAAGGCTATATTATAACTTCAAGAATGCACCTTTTGCACTGACAAACTTGTTTTCTTAGGTTTTATTTTTAGTCCACAGGGCTTATAGTTCAATTCAGAGAAATTCAAAGCTATTCAAGAGTGGCTTATTGAACTAGCATCAGACATGTTCGAAGCTTCCACATATTAGCTAGTTTCTATAGGAGGTTTTGTGATATATTTTAACACCTTTGTAGCCACACTTACTGCCATGATCAAGAAGAATATTCTATTCTCATGGGGAGATGCTCAAGAAGCTACGTTCAATTCACTCAAGAGGAGTCTTACTGAGGCACCGGTTCTAGCCTAACCTGATTTTGATGTCATGTTTGAGGTAGAATGTGATGCTTCTGGCTTAAGTATTGGAGAGGTTCTCAATCAACAAGGGATACCAGTTCCTACCTATGACAAGGAGTTATACGCTTTAGTTACAACTTTATAGACTTGGCAACACAACTTGTTATCAAAGAAGTTCATCATACACACTGATCATGAGACGCTTAAGCATTTGAGAGGTCATACTACACTTAAAAGAAGACATGCCAAGTGGTTAGAGTTCATAAAAACCTTTCCATATGTCATTAAGTACAGAAAGGGAAAAATAACATAGTGGCGGATGCACTATCAAGGAGACATGCTTTGATATCAACAATGGAAGCTAAGGTATTGGAGTTTGAGCATATCAAGTCATCATATATGGAAGACCGGGAGTTAGGACCTATCTACAAGAAATGTGAAAAAGGAACTTTCGAGAAGTTCTACATGCATGAAGGTTTCCTTTTCAAAGAAAAGAGTGTGTGCATTCCACGTGGGTCAACCCTGACTTCACCTACTCCACATTCTACGAAAAAATCAACCCCGAGTTTCTTCCACTATAAGAAAACCAATAGATAAAGGAAAGGATGTGGAGGTCTACTCCAGGTTCAAGTCTAGGAGTAATGAAACGATCTTAGACAATAGACCCCAAAATGAACACTCAATGCTTAAGGGATACCACTTGCTTCAAATACCAAGGAAAAGAGCATTATGCTAGGGATTGTGTTAATAAGAGGGTCATGTGCTCCAACCAAGTGGAGAGTATGAGTCTCAAAATGAGTTATAGGAAGAGAGTACTGAGCCAGATGAGGCTATCGAATATCCAAAAATAGGAGACATCACCAGTACAAAAAAACATGCAATTTGCGACCAACAAAATCGTCTTAAAGTTGTCACAAAGTCTCTATTTAAGACTAATTAAAGACTGTTTCTAGTAGCCGCCAATATTGGTCGCAAATTATATTTGTCGCAAAACACTCGCAAATATGCGACTACTTTGTACCGACGTTTTATCATCGTATATAAGCGACTACTTCAAGACTAGTAAAAAAAGTTGTACTTAAAAAGACCATATAGTGTCTACGTCAACTTCTCAACTATTTTGTGACATAGTGTGATAGTCATAGAATCGAAAATATGTGGTGACAGTTTTAATAGTGCATAGATTTGCGACATTTTATAGACTAATATGGTAATGTAAGTGTTTGCAAACCGTTGGCTATATAACGACTTATTTGTAACCATGTTGAATTATTTTTTAAAAAAGTTAAATTAAAATAAATTGTAGGATTTTATATATATTATACCAAAAATGGTATATATATATAGTATATATGTAATAAACCAAATTCTTTTATTTATACATAAAATTAAAATTACAGTTAAATAATTAAAAATAGAAGAAAAAAAAATCTTTTTTCTCTTGTGTTCAATGGTGAACATGATTGAGATGACGGTGGACGGGTTGAAGACAATGGTGACCAGATCCGAGAGGATAATGGTCGGATCTGAAACGATGGTGGATGCTCTTATAGATCTTCAAAGAGAGAGAGAGAGTTAAAAGAAGAGAGTGAAGGTGAAGAAGACAAGAAGACAAGGAAGAAGAATAAAAGATGAAGATACAAAATAAGAAAAGGAAAGAAGATGGATATATTGAATTACCTGGAGACGTTTAGGAGGTGGTGGTCTGGAGGCTGTTGAAGATATGGTGCTCGAGCAGAAGAAACCCGTTTTCGTTTAGATTGTTGTTCTGACATATCTGCAAAAGTGTTTGCTCATCTCATACAAGAGATATGAATTTGCAAAGACATGGTAAGAAAACATAAGCACAATCGTTAAAAATATGTAACTAATTGCTAGTTGGAACAAAATAGATTACTAAATATACTCAATTAAATTTAGCTAAAGACAACAGATAATAAGCAAAATTGTGGAAAACAAAGTGATTTTCTAAAGAGAATCCATAAGCAGAACCAAAGATCCAACAGATCACCAAAGAGACAACAAAGACACAACAAACCATATAGCACAAGCACAATTGTGAAAAACAAAGTGATTGTCTAAAGAGAATCCAAACAAAGTGATTTAACAGTACATTTCCAGATATTAAATACCTAATCATGACCTGTTACATCCAAACTAGCAGAAGCAGAACCCACGAGACCACACATAACCAAAGAGACAACAAATCATAAGCATAATTGTGAAACACAAAGTGATTGACTAAAGAGTATCCAAACAAAGTGATTTTAACATGACATTGTCAGATATTTATTACATAATCACGACCTATTACATATAACTAGCAGAAACAGAAGCAAAGAAACCACACACTGAACCCAAAAGAAGCATAACCATAAGCACAAGCACAATAGTGGGAAATTGAAAGAATTACCGTTGGGTTCTTGAGGGAAATTGAAAGAAACAAAATCACCTAGCTTTTGATTCAATCCAATACCTAACACTCGGAACATGAATCAGAGAAAGAGAATTCTAGAGACATGACTGAGAGAGAGAGAGAGGGTGAGAGAGAGTATATACTAGGGAGATAATGAGACAGAGACTGAGCGATAAATGGCTGAGGTGTAGAGTATTAGTGAATGCTTAAAAAAGCCATATAGAAATACAATTAAAGCCTATGCCATTAGATTATAGACAAATAGGGTTCATATAAATAGATATATAATGAGAACAGTGAGAATAATTTTGAGGGTTGCCACTTTGTGCAATCCTCCTCTTATCTCTTTTATGAATCTATCAAGAATCTATTCATTTTGGTGTTGTTAAATTAATCTTCCTCTTTTTTTTTATTGCATCTTAATAAAGCTCAATGATCTATTTCATTTTCAGTTTTAGTTTCTATCTTATTAAGCTCATTGAGCTACAATAATACTTATCTATAAATCTCTTCATTGTATCAGAGATTCAGTCAATTTATGGAAAATATGAGTTTTATTCTTAGAAGGTTATAGCTTTTGCTCATACTATACCGCAAAAAAAATATATATATACGGAGAGAAAGACAGACCTTCTTCGAATCAATCCTCTCCACCAAAGATGCAGCCTTTAAACGAAACGATCGTCGTCTCCGAGAAGTTCTTCAAATTCGTCGGCAACAATCTCAAGAAGATTGTCAAGAATCCATCAGACGAAGGATCCAAAACAGAACCTAGCAGTTACGTCTTGCAATGAATCAAATTGACTCATCTCAGAGCATACTAGTCGTCGGGTCTCGGTCTCCTCCTCGCGGCTCAAACGCCAAAGCCAAAGCTACACGCTTGAAAATCTCTGTTTATTTCTACCTTTTTGACCGGAGATGGTGGAGAAGCCGGCACAGGAGCAAGAGCAGAAGCGAGCGATGGAACCGGGGGTTATAGATGATATTATTCGCCGTTTGGTTGAGTTTCGGAACACGAAGCCTGGATTGGGGAAACAAGTTCATCTCAGTGAAGGTGAAATACGTCAGCCGTGTGCTGTTTCCAAAAAAATCTTTCTTCAACAACCTAATATGCTCGAACTCGAAGCTCCTATCAAGATCTGCTGTGATATTCATGGGCAGTACTCGGGTCTATTGAGGCTGTTTGAATATGGAGGCTTTCCTCCCGAAGCCAATTATTTGTTCTTAGGTGATTATATTGACCGTGGCAAGCAAAGCTTGGAAACAATATGCCTTTTTTAGCTTACAAGATTAAGTACCCTGATTCTTTGCTGAGAGGGAATCATGAATCTGCCTCTATTAATCGTATTTACGGTTTCTATGACGAGTGAAAACGCAGAGCTGACAAGTTTGGATCAGATCAGGAGTATTGCACGCCAAATGGATATTCCAGACTCTGGTTTGGATTGCGGATTGTAGGAAATTGTATCCCAATGGTATTGTTGTGCTTCATCAGGCTGATATTGGAGAGTATTTGAGAGATGAAGATGAGCTTTGAGGGATATGAACGATCTTTACCAAAATCCTTATGAAGCTCAACTTCTATTTGGGAAGAAGAAGTGAGAAGAATGGAAATGAATTGAAGAGAAAGCTTTTGGAATTGGGGAGGAAACTTATAGAATTGAAGAAATCTGAAATCATGAGAACAAAGAAGTAGAAGTGGAAGGTTGTGTCATCAGAGGAAATCGAGAAAAGGCAGGATCTGTACAAGTTGTTTAAGGGAGATGAAGAGAAGGATATAAAGAAACATAATCAGGAACAAAAAGAGTTCTGGGGAGCTGAAGTTAAACCATGGAAGCCTCTTAAAGTAGCGCCTGAAGAAGACAACCTTATTCATATATCTCAGGCAACACTTGATTAAATAAAAAATAAATAAATAAATAAAAATGACAGAATCTGTGCTCGTAACTGTGACTGTTAATGGGACGAAGCTTGTTATTGGAACTCTTTCACAAGAGAAGTTCCCTCAGATATCTTTGATATTGTCTATGAGAAAGAGTTTGAGCTTTCCCACAACTGTACTATAGGATGTGTGCATTCCATTGGCTACAGATCTCCCAACATCCAGAAAGAGGGTGATGACTATTCTGGTTCAGAAGAGGAGGAAGAGATGGCAGTTCCTGCACCTGTTACTGCCAATGATGCTGGAGCAGCTGTTTCGAATGTTGTCAAGGCTGAGCCAGAGCCAAAGGCCAAGCCTGAAGAGGTGAACCCTGAGGAAGATGACCCTGATGATGAAGATGACCCTGATGATGAAGATGATGAGACTGAAAAAAAAAATGGATGTTGACTCAGATTACTCAGAGGAAGTATCAGAGGATGATGAGGAGACTCCTCATAAGCCTGAGCCAAGCAACAAGAAAAGGGCAACTGATTCTGCTTCCAAAACACCTATCTCAGCAAAGAAGGCAAAACCAGCGCAGCCCCAGCAGCTACTCCTCAGAAGACAGAAGAGAAGAAGAAAGGATATATGAGTTCTCATTCTGTGTTCATTTGGTTTCATGGCAGAAAGGAAAGTTTCAAGTGAAGCTCTTGAAGCTGCTCGTGTTGCTTGTAACAAAAACATGGTGAAATCGGCTGGGAACAATAAGATGCTTTCTTGTGCTAGAGTGTGTTAATGGACCGAAAATCAACATCCATCAACTACGGTAATGCGCTTAAACCTTCTTCTTAGGCTGAACCAGAGATAATGCTGCTCGTTGGGTTAGACATATAGGTTTGGAATCAAGAAGCTAGGATGAAATAGATTGTTTTGGTGGATTATGATAGACTTAATAGGGAAAAAGAGAGTGATCATTGTGGTTGTTTCAAAGCCAAGAATATCATGGGAGTACCTCTAAGAGAGTGGAAAACTCTACAAGTGTTGACCCAAATCTGAAAATTGGGAATACCTCTGAGAGAGCACTCGTAGCTCTACAAGTATCAAACCCAAATTGAGAATAGATTGGTCAAAGTATCTCTGAGAGAGCATTGTTAGTTCTACAAGTACAAAACCAAATGAGTAAAGTGAAAGAGAAAGGTAGACATACCTCTGAGAGAGTTCATAAAACTCTACAAGTATAGACCTCACATGGCTTCGAAAATCAAATGTTTCTACAATGAAGTTAGAAGTTCTCCTACTATGTCTCCCTATGATCTACAACTGTTTCTATCAAGTTTACATGCAGTTATGACAAGTCCAATGCTTGTTGAAGCTTGATGTTTGTCTTCCTATGTGCATTCAAACTTAGCTCCGGCGTTTTCACATCCGTTGCGAAGTTTGCGGGGGAGTATTAGTGGATACATAAAAAAGCCCATATATTATTCCATGGGAAATCCAATTAAAGCCCATGCCATTAGATTATAGACAAGTAGGGTTCATATAAATAGATATGTAATGAGAACAATGAGAGTAATTTTGAGGGTTGCCACTTTGTGCAATCCTCCTCTTATCTCTTTTATGAATCTATCAAGAGTCTATTCATCTTGGTGTTGTTAAATTAATCTTCTTTTTTCTTTTTCTTTTATTGCGTCTTAATAAAGTTCAACGAGTTATTTCATTTTCAGTTTTACTTTCTATCTTATTAAGCTCATTGAGCTACAAAAATGCTTATCTATAAATCTCTTCATAGAGGAGCGGCTGGAAGAGAGGAAATCAAAAGTTGATGGCAGAGGATCTTCGACGGCGGTGGTTGACAATGAGATACTTAGAGGAGCTGCTGGAGGCGAAGCTGGTTGTGAAGGATGAGTCCCACGAAAAACCTTAAAAGATCGTATAAAGAGAGGAGAGAAAGATGAGAGAAATATGAGAGAAAAGTGAGAGAGAAGATGGAAAAAAACATAAATGTTTCAATACAAAAGTATCGACTGATTCTAGGTTTTGGGTAGCTATTAAAAGTGTTCCAAAATAGTCGCAATTAAACTCAAACAAAATAATGGATATAAATTGCCGCTTAAAATTGAACCAAAATTTGAACGCAATATGGAAAATAAAATCAAAACAGTCACAAATAAGTCGTAAAACGGTATATAATTTTTGACTCATTTGTAACTTTGTTTCTATTTAGTCACACAGTAATACTCTTTTGTGACATATTTTTAAGAGTCACAATCATGTTCATATAAATTTTAAAGTTTAAGAGCCAAAGTAGGATTGGGCATAATTATCCGGATCCAAATACTACAAATTTTTGGAACGGATATCCCAAATATTTTTATTCGTTTTAAAAATAATATATATATCGGATATCTGGAGCCCATATCCAGATATCTAGGGTCCATATCTGGATATCCGCCTTTATACACCTAATTTTTAAAAAAAATTTAGCCCGGATCCGGATACTCATGGATCCGGATATGGATAATGAAATTGAGATTTTGGCAAATCTGAATATCCCCAAAATCCGGGATACCCGGATCCATAACAGGCCTAGTTACAAGCACTCAAATTACAATATTAAACAAGATCAATCAGTTTTAATGAATAAGAAAAAGAAATGCAAAGGAAATTAATAAATTTCAAACCATTAGTTAACATTACATATAACACCTATGTAATGTTAAGAAAATTTGTGTTAACCATAAAAAATTAAAGTTTTTTGTATAATAAAGATTCACTATCTATAGTTGTTCAAATAACTATAGAAACCTTGAAACTTAACATATTAACAATTTTCTATTGGTAAAACTCTAAATAAAATCATGAAGATCGCTAAAAGGTTGCAATACCGTCTGAATCTCATGTGTTAGTGGCAAATAACTAACATATATGTCGGTAATTTGTGACTTATTTGTAACCTTCTGTCTATTTAGTCGCAAAGTGCTACTCTTTCATGACATGTTTTTAAGAGTCATAATCATATAAATTTTAAAGCTTAAGAGCCAAATCAAATCTATTTATAATATTACAATCACTCAAATTCCAATACTAAACAGAATCAATCAGTTTTAATGAGTAAAAACAAGAAATGCAAAGGAAATTAAGAAATTTCAAAACCATTAGTTAACATTACATATAATACTTATATAATTTTAAGAAAATTTGTGTAAACCATAGAAAAATAAAAATAAAAATTGGTATGATAAGGATTCAATATCTATAGTTGTTCAAATCAATGTAGAAACCTTAAAATTTAACATATTGATAATTTTCTATTGGTAAATCTCTAAGTAAAATCATGAAGGTCGCTAGAAGGTTGCAAAACCACCCAAATCTCAGGTGTTAGTCGGAAATACGTCGCAAGTATGTGCGTAATTTGTGACTTATTTATAAAGTTTCGTCTATTAATATGGATTTTTCAAAGTTGGTCGCAAATTAATGGGTATTTTGTGATTCTTTTGTGTCAACTTTAAAATTGGTGAAAAATGGTGAAAATGTTTTACTATAGAACTAGAGACATCTAGTAAGTTTGCAAGATGCGTTGCCAAATTGTTAGTGTAATTATTCCCTAGTTTTTAACATTTATTGGTATACATATATAAATATATGTATTATACTCTATAATACTAAAGACATGTAAAATTATTTTACGTAACTGAAGTTGCAAATATGTCGCACTTTTGGGACTACTTTGAGATGCCAGTTTCTAACTAAAATTAGAGTCGCAAAGTCGTCTTAATTTGTGACTATGTTGCCACCAGACTTATATACTTGAATATTAGTAGGTAATCGGTCGCGATTATAAGATTAATTAGCGACTACATATTTTTGTCGTAAATATGCGACTCTTTAGCCTCTAGATTATAGGTAGTCGTTCATTAGTCACAAAAAGCATCACGCTTTTTGCGACCAAAAAAAGAGTCACAAAAGTTAGTCGCAAAATACAGATTTTCTTGTAATGAACGAATAGACAAGCATACTTGAATTTGGAACATAGATCCTCACTTGCCACATACCGTGCCAAGCCAGAGCTCTGAGAAGTCTCGACGAAGTCTTCTACAGCAGCATCCACTCAATTGATGGAGCAACGATCAAAGATGCTTCAGGAAAACCATCAAGAGAAGCTTATCTACCGAGGATAAACATGGCAAGACCAAGCTGGATTCCAAGATACGCGAGAGAGCTTCATACGAACCCTTCAAGGATCGAGATCAACCACGCCAAAGGTAAGTCGCATGAATTCGTTATTTTTGATATTTGCAGGTTCAAATTGAAGACTCTCTTTTTCTAAGAGTATTTAAAAACTTAGTTATTTTTTTTTTAATTTTATTTGTTAAGTCGAGATGATTAAAAACGGCGCAGTTCTATTTTTCTAGTATTTGCGCGTTGTATTAGTTCTTTCTTTCAATGGGTAAAAACCCTAGGTCCTTGAAGACCACAACTGACGAGCAGTTTATAAGGTCCTTCTCTGCTTTGTAGTTCGTCACCTTTTAATCATCAATAAAATAAAGTCATTCTCTTCTTACGAGCAAACCCTTTGCTCTAGTTCTTTTATGCGGATTCCCTCCTAGAACACGATTGTATTAAGTTGTATCAGAAAGTCTCCATCAACTTTGTGGTCCTATAAATCCCTCATTGAATCCCTAATCACGGAATCACAAGAGAGAGCTTACACCAGCTTGTTTTTCCCCCACATTGACACCATTCAATAGGCTTCAAGGAGAATGCGAAGGCGAGCCTTGTAGCCACCATCTCTATCATCTAGATCTCATCCCCAAGGCCTATCACTATTTTCATTGAATATTTTCAGAGATTTGTGACATTATGAATTGCCTTTTTAATAAACCTCAAAAGTTCTTAAGAAACTAAAAGTGATTATATGAGATGTGTCAAGGCGAAACAAAAGAAAGATCATGAGAAGCTTGAAGCGCTTTCTGAAGCCGAAACACTTTCTTATTGAACAAATCTCTAACACAAACGATATGCTTGTGTTCCTGCAGCTGGAGGTTAGTTCCTTCTCTTTACAGACATATATGTTACATTTTCAACTTCTAGAAACATCAACAATGAGTAATCAGTGCTTTTATTGATGGATCCTATAACAATAATAATAATTTCCTCCATTTTAAATGAGTGCATAACCTCTTCTTGCCATTAAGCCTTGACTTCTTGTCAAAGTTTTTTTCAAATTCTTCAAACTATGACGATTTACTTATGGTGAAACCATAAAATCAAGATATCCCCTTGTCCAAATGTGCATTTTCATCTAGTACCTACACAATTGGGCATTTCTTCTCCTTTTGTAGTGACTGTTTTTCCCTACACTTATAAGCTCATTTGATCGAATAAAAAAACATGCTCCACTGTACACGACATGACAATTCGTCTTTATGGCGATGTTTGAGTAACTCTGAGATATAATTTGCTCAGCTGAAAGATAATTTTGACATGTTAATTAGCTCTCCTGAGAGGTCCATGACTTTTTTTTGTCGTCTATTACATTGTTATTAGAAATATTTGATCTAATTCTATTATGATGAGATTCGAATACCTGCATCATATACAATTACGATGAACAACCTCCTCAAACAATGATTCCACGATGCAAATTCTCTCCAACTGACGGTTTTGCATATAGGACATCTCCACGATGGACATGTTCTGTCTGCAACACTCTGACCACGATGGACGGTTCTCTTTGTATTGTAGCAGTCGGGAAAGTGAGGGTCGGTTTGTTTGAGTCGTAAATGGATCGGGTAAAAGGATGGGTACATAAAATATTTCATGAAATGACTTAGAAGAATGGATGAATAACCCAGTGATCTCAAGGAAAGATCACATAAAGGTTAAGTATGACATACAGGATCGAGAAACATATCGAATAACTTAGCCAGATGAAAAGGGAGTAAAATAATCAAACTAACCAAGTAGGTAAGCTGAGGTAGCTGGACGTGTTGAATGACTAGCAGCTAGCTCGTGATCAAGCCGTCTTTAACATTTTCTTATTTTTTCTCCCAAATCACTAGATTATTCATCCATTCTTCTAAGTCATCATGATTTAGTTGAAATCCGATCTGTCTACCTCTAAAAGAACCGAAGGCAAATGTATTTTAAACTAATTTTTAAAATTGTAACCTGATTTTAATATCTTATAATATCCATTTTCTTTTGGATAAATAAAAGGATTTTAATTTTAACAGTAAGTTAATTCAATTGTTTTCTCTGTAAAATTGGGTTGGTAAAAGAACGACCACAAGTTAAAGAAAAGAGTGTAAGAAAACGACAGAAAAATAAAGTTGGGAATGGATTAGGCTTTAGCGCTCCTACAACTTCACTGTTCTTATCTTTTCTTTCCTTACACTCCATAAATGGCTTCTCTTATCTCTTTTTCTTCTTTCCCAAAACTAATAGTTGTACGAAGTTCAATTTTAGCTTCTCATACATAGACAATAATTGAGGGACTTGAAGAAAAATTCGAACGAAAAGGCATAAAATTCTTGGAATCAAACAGTTCCCATGGTCGAGCTTAAGGTCAGAAATAGAAGTTCCTTAAAGCTTAGTCTATCAGATACTCATATGGTTTCATATAAGCCAAAGGTATATTGGAAAGATGAAGGATTCGAGGAAGTACTTTACACAGTTGATGGTAATGAGAACAAAGGTGGGGTTGGTGTTGTTATTGTTAATGGAGATGAAGCTACTGAACCAAAAGGTGGGTCTTCAGTAATCTCATGTTGTGATTGGAGTGTTAAGGACACTGATTCAGATGCCATTGATGCTCTTCAGGTGATTGATTGATTCTATACCCCTCAATATATCAAATCTTGTTCATACAATGATGAAATCTTTGTGAACATTCTCATATTGAACTGAGTTGTACAACCAGGTTTCTCGACATAACCTATATTATGTCTCTCTACCTAGTAAGTATGGCTATTGATTTGGTTATGAAGAACAATGGACGCAAACCGGTTAAACTGGGGATTATGAGTTACTTGAGGTTCAAGAAACGGAATGGGGCTGGAATTCAAGGACTAAAGGGATGTTGTCATTGCCCCAACCCTCCTTTGGCATTTCTTTTTGAGCTCTTTAACAGAGTTTGAAGAAATGTTGTTTTCTCATTAAACTTAATCTCTCAACTTACATGAGTTTATAATACAGTGTTAAGCTTCGTATAACAATCTCTAACTGTACAAAAAAACTCTATTAATTCGTTATTAACTTTGTTAACTGAGAGAAATGATTATTGTGTCTTGATCAAGTTACTCTGCTTCACTCTGCAACATTTCTGCTTCACTCTACATCATGCATGTTTTACTCTGCACCACTGTATACACTAATAGTCCCCCTCAAGTTGGAGTGAAATTTTTTGAAACTCCAAGCTTGCTTACTAAATTCCGGAATTGGCCAGGATAAAGAGGTTTAGTGAGAATGTCTGCAATTTGACAATTTGTTCTCACGTGAAGCAGTTTGATGATCCCAGGTGTAACTTTTTCTCTAACTGTGTGACACTCTCGTTTAATATGCTTAGTTCTCTCGTGAAACATGAGATTATTACCAATATGTATAGCAGCCATGTTATCACATTAAAGATTGGTAGGAGAGGTAACTGGAATGTGCAGATCTCCCATTAAACTTCGTAACCAAACCACTTCTATACTCAGATTTTGCTGAGGAACGAGAAACAATGTCTTGTTTTTTAGATTTCCAAGAGATAAGTGAATCTCCAAGGAAAACACAATATCTAGAAACAGACCTTCTTGAATCCGGACATGCGCTAAAATCTGCATCAGCAAATGCTCTTGCCTAGAGTACCTTTAATGTAATGAAGAAGTTTCAAAATAGCTTCATAGTGAGGTACTCTAGGTGCTGCACTATATTGTGCTAGTTTATGCACTGCAAAATAGATGTCAGGCCTTGTAATGGTTAAGTAGATCAATTTTCCAATGATGCTTTGGTATGTTTCAGGTTCAGGAATTAACTCTCCACCATCCTTGGATAATTTCTTATTTGGTTCCATTGGAATAGATGATAGTTTACATGCCAGTAGACCCACTGAATCAAATAATTCTAGAGCATATTTTTGTTGGCAAATGGAAATGCCTGTAGCTGAACGTGCAATCTCAAGGCCAAGAAATATTGAAATGGACCTAAATCTTAAAGCTTGAAATATGATTGTAACTGAGCTTTGAGTTGGCTACTACTGTATCATTATTGCTTGAAATCACAATATCATCTACATAGACCAAAATAATCAATAGCACTGAACCTGTAACTTTAGTAAAGAAAGTATGATCTGAGTGATTCTTCTGAAAACCAAGGCTTTGTAATGTTTCTGAAAATTTGAGATACCATTGTCTTGATGCCTGTTTTAAACTGTAGAAGGATTTATTGAGTTTACAAACTGCATTCTCTGGTAGTTTGTCCCCCTGTCGACAAACATAGCCTGGTGGAAGTTTCATATAGATCTCCTCATCCAAATCTCCATTCAAAAAGGCGTTCGAGATATCCAATTGTGACAAAGACCAATTTAGTTTAGCAGCAGTACTAAGTAACATTTTTACGGAAGTGAGCTTTGCCATAGGTAAGTAAGTATCAACATAATCAAGACCTTCTTGTTGAGTATAGCCTTTTGCCACTAATCGTGCTTTATGTCGCTCCAAAGTCCCGTCAGAATGAGATTTTACTTTATATACCCATTTGCAGCTTACAATGTGTTTAGCTGGAGGAAGAGAACAAATAGTCCAAGTATTAGTGGACTCCAAAGTATTAGTGGACTCCAAAGCAGTAATCTCTTCTCCAATAGCATATTTCCATACCAAATATTGTTTACCCTGAGTATAAGTAGTAGGCTCAAACTCTTTGGTGATGGCAGTGAAGAAAAAATGATAGGGACCTAAGATCTTGTCATAAGACAAATAATGGGCAAGAGGATCAGGTTTTGTGGTGCTCACGTGATAACAGTGATAGTCATGTAAGTAAGCTGGAGTTCTTGTTTGTCTTAGTGGTGTTACAGATATGGCGTTTCCCTTTTGTTGAATGTTACTTAAGTCTGCAATGTCACAATCTTCACTCTGCATCCTTTCAATCAAATTCTCAACTGGATTCTTATTTTTCTGTAGTTCTTCTTCACTTTCTTCATGTGTATCTGTAATAGATGCAGAATCTTGAGCCACTGCATTATCTAAAACTGATTCTGTAACATCAGAAGTCACAATCCTCTTATGAATTGACTCTGTGTGTTTAGAAACAACATTTTTACTAGACACAAAAGAAAAGATATCTTCAATCTTCATAGATTTATCTTCACTAGCTAATGGAAATAAATCTTCATGGAAAATGACATGTCTAGAAACAAAAACATGATTAGTCTCAAGATCCAGAAGTTTATAACCTTTCACGCTTGTGGGATATCCCAAGAACACACAAGCTTTTGCTCTTGGAGCAAACTTATGCCTCTGATGTGGTGATGTGGAAGCGTAAGCTAAACATCTAAATACCTTCATAGCTTGATAAGCTGGTGCTTTCTGCGTCAAAATATGAAAAAAGAGACTGGTTGTCAAGTTGTTCTGTTGGCAATCTATTTATAATGAAGACTGCAGTCATTATGCAATCACTCCAATATTCGAGAGAAATATTAGATTGAAACATAATAGTACGAGTAACATTAAGTAAATGTTGATGCTTCCTTTCCACAACAGAGTTTTGTTGAGGGGTCTCTGGACAAGAATGATAGATAAGCAATGATGCCTTTGTCATTGTAATATTTTTTGAAATTGAACTCAAGGGCATTATCAGAACGGACTCCTTTAACTGTGGCATTGAACTGAGTCTCAACCATTGTTAAAAAAGCCAGGAAGAACATCTGACTTGTGTCCGAGTAAATAAATCCAAGTAGCTCTTGAATGATCATCCACAATGGTTAAGAAATTTTAATATCCGTCATAAGAAGTTGTTGAAAATGGTCCCCAACTATCAATATGTATCAAATCAAAAGCTTTATTTGACTTGTTGTTTCGAGATACAAAAGGTAAATTTTTCTATTTTGCCAAATGACAGACTTTACAATGAAAGCTATCGGAGGTTTTCTTCTTTGACAAAGACAGTACATCAGACATAGAACCTATCTTATGATTTGAAGGATGGCCTAAGCGTTGATGCCACGTTGTTATATCATTATTGATAATAAGAGAAATCACAGGTGTTGATCGTTGAAATTGTAAATCTAAGAAGTATAGATTGTTGATTAATCTACCTCTCCCAATCATCGACTCCCTTGTATGATCCTGTATTTCACATCCATAAGAATCAAACCAGAAGCCACATTGGATTTGCTTGGTCAAGGAGCTCACGCTGAGTAAATGGAACTTAAATTGTCGAATGTACAAGACATTATGAAGGACAATTCTGTCATTGAGTTCAACAGTTCCCAAACCATCTATTCTTACACCTACTCATGTTGGTAACTTCACAGTAGTATCATGAATATGAGTCTTGTTTTTAAACAGACTTCTATCATATGTCACATGATGAGTAGCACCTGTATCTATAACCCAGGTGTCCATATTGACTACTTTATTTGAAAGAGAATAATAGTATGAATGGTTCTCTTTAGATATTGAGCAAAATATGGAATGATAGAAAATACCAGAGATCTGACACAATGTTGGATTTGCACTTGGACCAGCAACTTCTGCAAAAAGCTCAGTAATAGTAGCATTTGATGCAATAGTCTGAGGCTGCAGTTTTAAGCTGAGATATGCTACTAAATGTTGAATTTGGTCATAGATAGTGCAATGTCTGCATCAGTCTGAGAAACAGATTTAGTCAAAGTAAGATTTGTTGAAGCAGGTAAGAATCTATGAGTCTGAGATTGTCTCTGATTTTTAGGTTTCCATCCAGGTGGATATCCATGAAGCTTATAGCATTTATCAACCAAGTGTCCAGCCAAACCATAATGGGAACATATAGGACGAGATTTTTGTGGTCCATGTTGTTGATATGAAGTATTCAGCTGGGTTTTGATTTGGAATGCTGATGGATTGGGATTGTTGATGATTCGTTGTCTCCGAGTTTCATCTTATTCAAGCATGTTATACATATCAGAAAGAGTAGGACATGACTTCATATTCAAGATTTGACATCTAGTATTTGCAAAATCATCGTTGAGTCCCATATGACATCCAACATTTTTTATGATCCTTGTCCTCTCATGATCATCTAAAATTTCCAAAACCTGAGAAAAATGACATCCAACATTTTCTATGAGATTCTTAGTGCAAGCAAGCTGTTCCCATAGAGTAACCTTCTTGGTGTAATAATCTGAGAGAGACATTGTTCCTTGACGTAAAGAATTTATCTCTAGTTCAAGATTGTATATCTGTGGAAGATTACTTCTATGGAAACATTTTTGTAGATCTTTCCAAATATCAACTGCATCTTGAAAGTATAGTATGCTTGCATATATTTGTTTCGAGACAACATTGAGAATCCAGGCCTTTACCATGCTATTCCATCGAGTCCAAATCTTGTAAAGAGGATCAGATTCAAGAGGTCTAAGTAAAGAACCATCAACAAAACCAATTTTGTTCATAGCTTCCAAACTAGTTCTCATAGTGATAATTCATGAATTGTAATTTTCTCCATTAAGAACTTCAGATACGATTAACATACCCGGATGATCACCATAGTGTAAGTAAAATGGATTGTGATGACTATCAATCAAATCAGAACCTAGATGAATGTGATTAGAAGTCATCGGTGATTGATGATGATTGATCGGTGCTTGAAGATGATTGATCGGTGTTTGATGATGATTGATCAGAGTTTTATCATAATGTGCAGCAGAATGATTGATTTTGTCAAGTCCACGAGAGATCGATCTATTCCTGAGCTTGGTTCCTTTCTTCATGATTACACTAACGAATGATGAGAAGAATGAATACAACAAGCTGAAATGGAATAAGATCAAAGAGATTTCTCGTAGAAATTGCAAAAATTTCTTATGAAAAGGAATGAGAAAGTTTCAATGCTCTGATATCATAATAGAGTTTGAAGAAATGAAGTTTTATCATTAAACTTAGTCTCTCAACTTACATGAGTTTATATATAGTGTTAAGCTTCGTATAACAATCTCTAACTGTGTAACTAACTTCTAACTGTATAAACAAACTCTGTTAATTCGTTATTAACTCCGTTAACTGAGAGAAATGATTGTTAAGTCTTGATCAAGTTACTATGCTTCACTCTGGAACAATTCTGCTTCACTCTGCATCATGTTGATTTTACTCTGCACTGTATACACTAATACTCTTGTCTCCTTTCTGAGGAAATGAAGGCTGACTCTTCCGGGTGGTTTGGGTCGGAAGAAGGGGAAAAGCCAGGGATTTGGACAGTTGAAGATTCTGTGATTACACTTCTTGAGAAAAAATTGAGTAGAGTCTATAGAGCTCCTCAGGCTTAGAGATTAAAGGCAGTCTATAACACTCCACCTTCTAAATATGAAACCATCGATCAAGTACATTCAGGGTACTGTCGGTTATGATAGTAGTCCTATTCGTTTAGGAGTTTGGATGCAATATCTGGTATTTGCTTTTGATACTGTATTTAGATGATAACCGATTACATAAAAAAAATTATATATTTTGGAAGCAAAAATATATTTAGTTTGGATGCTAATAAACGGCATCCAAATTAAAAATAATTTTAGCAGTATGTTAAATCTCATTTTAGCGTTAGAATTTGGAAGTGTTTGATACTAATTAGTAATTAAAATATTGAATTTTCCTACTTATTATTGATATCTATCACAAATTTTTTAACCTTTTGAGATTTTTAACAAACTCAAAAAACAATTTCTAGCTAAATACAACATCAAAATGCAAAATTTAATATTTTGGAAACAAACAATAGAAGATGTTTTTATCAAAAAAAAGAAGAAAAAAATAGATGTTGAATCTTGATATTGCATCTCTATTTTGAATATGGATGTAACATCCATATTCATAAACATTACATCCATATTCATAAACATTGATGACTCAATGTCAAAGTTTATGTTTAGGAGGTTCTTATTCAAAATTTAATTGGCAACAAGTAAATATTTGACTATGATCATCTTTTTTTTCTTTTTTTTGACATCAACTATGATCATCTTTATATATTACTTTAGGTTGCGTTTATCTCCAGAGTCTTACCAAAACTTTCAATTCATAAATAAATTTAAATAACTTATATATATCCCATATGACGCCATATATATATATATATATATATCAATTATTTTAGATCTCAATTTATTGTCCAAGTAAGATTTTCTAACATTTACTTTGAAGTCATTAGAATGTAATGAAATTTGAATTTGAATTTTGTAGGGTAGAGGATTGTTCTTCAGAATGATAAGGATAGGGTCTGAAGAGATGTATGTGGGAATCCCAGGATCGATGTGGGACAGGTATGGGAAGCAACACTACTTTGTGTGCACTGGTCCCGAGTCGATGCTCGTTCCGGTCGATGTGGCTGCAGGCGAGACATGGAGAGGAACAATGGTAATTAAGCATGATAATTTGTAAATTTCATTTAAGTATATAATTCTCTCTTCTTCATTTTTTTCGTTTCTTTTTTACTCTATAGACTGCAACAACAAAGTGTTGTTATTTCATATTTATATATATACCAAATTATATATATTTCTAAGATAATGTTATGAATACTAAATCTATATGCAATAAGAATCTTAGAAAGGTAATTCTGATGACGTCAAATTTTGTCTCGGAAAAAGTGTTGCAAATGTTTTAATTTTTTTTATGACAAAGAAGTTTATGATCTTGACCTTTAATTTTCTTTGCCCGGTACCAACGTTTAACAATATCAATTTAAGACGTAAAGCAATTTTATTTTATTAATATATTTTGCACAAAATAATTGTTTAATTATTTTTTTGTAATAATTTATTTTTACTTTATTAAAATAATTTAATTATTTTCTAGAATTTTAAAAGTACATTAACAAAAATTTGTCTAATATAGAGAAAAAAACTAAACTGAAAATTAGATGTTCATACAATTCAGTCACAACATAACCTATTAACCTACAAAGTTTAAATACCACAAAATCAACAAAAAAAACACCTAAACCACAAATACTAATATGGCAATTGACGTCCACCTACAATTTCTTTTGTGATTTTATCACGAAGAGCTTCCATCATTCTATCACCAGCTGGCATATATGGAATATGCTCATTTTTTGTCACTTGATCACCATGATGCTCGTACTCCTCCATTGTCTCCTAATGCACAAAAATCACGATCCTCGTAAGATGAGTCTTTTATAAAATTGTGGAGTGTCATTGTCGTGGTACAGTCTTCATCATTTTTTCCACTCATACTTGGGATGTTTACAGTCTAAAATCCTCCAGTTTCCCTTCCACACTCAAAACGTATGCTTAATATATGACCACAAACTCGAATGTCTAGGGTTAAACAACTCTCTAGTATTTTGATGGAGGTCTTCACCTATTAAATTGATCAATATGGTATCTAATTCTGTGATGGGGACCAAGATAACCAACCTTTGTAGGATATCTTGAATCGACAAAGTAGTACTTTCCGTCTAGAGGATACGGGAAAAACAGTTTGTTGTAGCACAATGTGTCAACACTTTGGTGTCATGTGCTTTACTGGGTACTCTAACATATGCATATATGAATTTCATTTTGAAATTACATATAGCAAGCACATTCGTTGTTGCTTCTCCTTTTCGACCCATAAATGGTTCTACGTTCTGGGATGGAGGATGAACCGGGATGTGAATGCCATCAAGTGTACCAATACAATCCTTTAAAATGGTGAATACTTTCTATCGTTTATCAAAGTGGGGCTGCCTATTGTAAATTCACGTCTTCAAGGTTTCACAATATCTGCTGCAAGCTTCAGGAAGACACTCAAAACTTCATCTAGCTTTCTTTCACTGTATTAAGAGAATGTTGATATCTCTCGGCTATGGCCCATATCGTGATATCTTATGCAACAATCTCTATGACATTGCCACACTTTATTCAAGATAAAAATGAGAAGATTCCTTTAGCTCGTATTGCTCAGATAGCGTTTGATATAAGCTCTTGAATGTACCTTAATTCATCCGTAAAATATCATAACTCTCTCTATGTGATTCCACCATAAATTGTTGCACATGACGCCATCCTACACCTCAATCTGTCCTACGAATATTTCTATCAAAATTAACATATGTGACTCCATAAAGTTCTTCAATACCAATATACAGAGTTCTTTTATCATCCGCCAAGAAAAATTTGAATGTGTTCTAGAATTAACAAACACAAACTAACGTATAAAATATAGGTAACAAACACAAACTAAGATTTAAAATCATTAACATTCGTAACAAGTATAAACTTAAGTTCAAAATAGCACAAAATGATCTTTTCAAAATAGCATTAAAATGATCTTTTCATAACAAACACAAACTAAGATTCAAAATAGCATTAAAATGATATGTTTATAAGAAACATAAACTAAGGTTCAAATTCATAGGTAACAAACACAAACTAAAGCTCTTTACTTTCACCAGTTGCAAACTACAAGTATAAAATCTTGTTCTCATCATCTTCATAACCTAAGAACGTTGGCGGTTGGTGGAATTTTTCTAAAGATGCAGAATGGCCGCTTTGTACAAAGAATACCACATTCTTATATTCGATAGCGAATGTAAAACCCTCATAGCACATATCTGACTACAACTATATTCAGTGTGTTGTTCTAGTAGTTGGTTTTTCTGAGAAAGTATTGTGTCTCTTGACTCACTACCATCCCTAATTGCCTTAGCTACATCATGTGATGCCCATCTTTTTCTATTAATATGTGGTATATTGGATGATGATGGGGCACCTGTTGCTTGAGTGGGTGGAGGAACCGTTTGTCTTGACTCTGATACATCATCAGACTCATTTACATGCTCCTCATGAATTATGGAATCTAAATGTCTTCCCATTGCTGAGTACTCCAACCTTCAGCTCCATTTATATGAACAGAACCATAGAGCTTTTCCATTAACTCTCTATTTGCTAATGGTTTTTCTTTATTCCTTCTAGCTCCAGACCATTCCTGACATTAAAACATGTTTAGATTATATTGAAAGTAAACACAAACCAACTTGCAAACATCAAACACAAACATCTAAAATTTTGTTATGATAAAAATAAGATTGAAGACTCAAAGAATATAATGAAGCATGTTCTAGAGACTAAAAACTATGTAAATCAGCGTTTTACTGAGACCCATAAAGACAACTAAGAAATATATGAAATTAAATGAAAGACAAATTTAGATGTGTACCTTAAATCGCTCTTCCCACCAATCATCACTCATCTCTGTGAATCCATTTGAGTCATAACCAAGTCCGGTCCTACGTGTCAACCAAGTCCGGTCCTATGTGTCAATCTTTTGAAAGAAGTATACTGCTTTTTACAAGTTTTGTATTTGTTTCTTAATTTTACCAAATAAAAATTATGTCTTCCCATATTAAGAAAACCAAATAATTATATGTCAAATTCCTCAAAACTAAGCCAAATTATACAATATTCACAAAAACAGAGCTTGCATCAAATCAATAAAATTTTTTGAAGAAATATAAATAGTCAAAACTTCTCACAAAAATCGAAAGTTTAACACAACTAAAACTAAAGGTAGTTATTAAAGAAGATCTAAAGCGTAATAAGAGTAAAGTGAATACTGAAACTTAGAGTTTAACAAAACTAAAGAGTTTAAATTGAATCTTAACAATTAACCAAAAGGGCTTTTATAATCTAAGAACTAAAAAGAAACATATGCATTCACAAAGAATCTAGCCAAGCTCAACACAAACAACTAAAGAGATTGTATTGAATCTAAACAAGTGAACAAAATGGCTTTATAATAAAAAAAACTGAAAAGAAACATATGCATTCACAAAGATTCTTGTTAAGCTCCATATAGATTTGATAGTCTCAAATCAAAGTATTACATGTAAGGCCCATGTCACATTAAACAGATCTCTACTGTTTTCTCCTTAGAACACACATGCAACTCAACTACCTTTACATGAAATACAAGCTCAATGGAACAAAACAACTCAAATATCTATGTATTTCGAGGTAGAGAAGATGAAATACAAGCTCAATGGAACCAATTAAAACTCACAACAATCAATTAACCATTTTAAGAAAAAGTAAAAGGAGAAGCTACAATGAAGGATAAGCATGTGAGCTTACCAAAACTCCAGTCAAGGTCTAGAGGGAGGAATAGACTTGTATGATGAGCTTTGGTTTCAGAAAGAGATCATCGTGTCTGAGAATTTTGTTCACGACAGCGAAGGAGACGAAGGAAAGAATCATGATCTGAGTTGTGAGATATTTAAGTTTTCTTAGGGTTTAAGGGTATTTTATTCTTTTTAAGAATGAGATGCAGATGCAACATCCACACCCTCATTTTCTCCGTATCTCAAATATCCAGATTTTTATATTTATATCTCATTTTAGCATCAAGATACAAAATTTAAAAGGATCAAACAAACAACATTTGAACATCTATATGCAGATGCAGCATCTGAATAAGAAAACGAACATGACCTTATTGACTTATCTAATGAATGATGTGATAAATATACATATAAAACATAAAATAATTGTTATAATTTTAAAATTGATTTTTTTTGCTATTTAATTTGAATTTAAATATTATAATAACTAATAAACTGAAAGAAATTCAAAATTTTACAATATTGTGGAAAATTTTAAATTTACAGCTTTAGCAAGAAATTACGGGATATAATTTTAAAAAAAACAATTATGAAAATCACGTTTTGGAGATTTGACAATAAATTGATGATGATAAATATTTGGCAAAAGTCTAGATAACTGAAAATTTATTATTACTAGATTGTTGTAATACATGTTAATAATGATTTAAAAAATATTAAAAATAGCAGTACAATTAAATGAATAAAAGTGGTTGTATAAAAAAAATTTACTAAAATTTCACCTTTTGAGATTAAAGAGTTAGAAAAATAATTCTACTCATCCAACAACAAAAATATAGGAAAAATGAATAAGTTATAAAGAAAACTCCTTCATCTACTATTTCACTGTAGAATGAGATTCAATTCAATTTTTCCAATTTCTAACACATTTATCTTGAGGCAACCATTAACACACAAAACTAGTTTATTCAAACATTCCGATTTTTAAAATATGATGGTGCATGAAAAATATTTAAGATATTTAATTTGCCTACCTATGATATCAAATTGTAATTTCTTTATCTCATCTTAACAAACTACAACTTTAAGCATGCTTGAGTTGAACAGATGGAGGGATGAGTGACCTACTAAAAAGTGATATCAAGTATTGTCTGTGTGACTCATGAAAAAACAAATAGAAAGATAGAAAGATCTTATAATGATTTGTATGATACTAAACAAGTCTTTCAAAATTTCTTGAATAGCGCACTGACCACCGACTGTTGAATGGTGATGGGTTCAAAAAACCAAGATAGAGCGTAAGGACCTCAAGCGATATCGATATGGACATTACAATTTAGGCTGAACAAAAATATCAAATAACTGCTTTCTCTAATTAAATATATTATTTATCTCCTAAAAAATCAAAAACCAGCATTCCAGATGGGTTCTAATCTAATCATCACATAAAAATCAATTCAATTTCTTTCATATAAATAAATTATCAAAATCACAACTGGAATAATTTTAAAGCTACTGTCAGTCAAAATAAAAAGTTTTTTTCTACGATGCAAATGATAACTATAATTACAAATTTGGACCAAATCTTTTAGTGGATTTATATCTATGATCTTCAGTCAATGTTCCCTATGTTTGTTTTATTAGTGATTTAAATTTTAAGAACATAACAAATTCTATTTTTAATATTCTTAAGTAACTATGAAAATTCTTTTTTCATATGAAACTTTTTAAAAAATAAAAATAAATGAAGCATATAATATTATTTGTCGTAGTATCTATAGTAAAAATTAATTATAAATTTTAGTTTTTTTGTCTAGAGATATAATATTTTTTATATTTTAACTATACTAGTTGTATATATTGATATAAAATTTTTACATCAGTAATGGTTTTGTTAAATTATCAATATTACAACTTTCTATAATTTTATTATCTCCACTTGCACCACAGGATAACACCTAGCTTAAATTAATATTATTTCTATAATACAAATCCTAATTTTGACCAGGACATGTAAGTTGTTTGGATTAGTGTCACTATTATGTCATCACTTGAGTAATTCAAACCCGTACATTGAATGTTATTTATTAAAAAAATTTCAATATATGTACAAGAACTATTTAGTTATTAATATAAAGTTTATTTCCCCGTGACTTTAAAGTTTTAAAGTTCTATTGGCAAAAATGTTTTAAAATTTATCAAAATACTTGAGGTATTAAAGTTCACAAGAGAAATAAAACAAAGAAAAAAAAGATAGAAAAATAGAATGGATAACACGGTTTATTTTCTCATTTCAAATGTCTTTCATGTTTTATCAATCGTTAACACGGTTTTGAGGTCGCTGAAAAGAGACTCACCTCATCCTGGCCACACCACATCGTGTGTTATAATATAAGAAATAGAATCATACCACTTCAAATTTGTTATTCTTAAAATAAGGAATTCACGTTCAAAGAAGGGTAAAATGTGCAAATGAAAAGGAGAAACCAATACATTGGCCCCATGAACCAAATCAACCAAAGTTCCGGATCATACCACAAAGCCAAGATTTCCTAATAGTGAAAAACCTGCTTTTCACATTTGACCTCATTTCTTATCATGACTACTCTCAAGCTCCTTCCTTAACTGTCGCGAGAAGTCGTCACTGACATCATCATCATCCCAGTCATCTTCCCATTGCTGACTAACTTCCTTAACTTCTTCTTTCTCCACGCAATCTGCCAAACATAAATAGGATCAATAAACGTATTCCACACCAGAAAAATGACACTAAATAGATCAGAACTACCTAGTTCATACAACAGAGACTATCTTTTATCAATTCTTTTTGTACAACTACTAGTTAAATCTGAAGACACAACTGACTTGCAAACCTGACTCTGTTGAAATCAGAATCTGATCAAGGAAAGAGTCCAAAGAAATCCTGTAACCAAATCAAAGAAAGCGTAGCCTAGGGTGAATTCTAGAGGATCCCCAACTCTCCCAAACCACTCAATACCCTCGAACAATTCCCAAATCCACTATAACCATATAACCTTAGGCAAATGAAGCGATTAGAACTTAACTCTGCATCAGGAAAGTTTGTTTGAGATGACTATCTTTCTTAGTACATGGTTCAGCCAAGGAGCAAAAACTATCAAGATTATATGGACAAGAAATAAATTCCTCTTTTATCCATGAATTTTATGACATTGTAGCTTGACTGTTAAACTATACAACCTACAATGAATAAATAACATAAAAAAATTAAAAAGTAACAACAAAACTTCATAGGATCTAGGTAGATTCTGTAATATATAGGTTATATCCATTTTACTTACACCAGAAAATGACACCATATACATCCATTCCACATTAGAACTTGTTGGCCCAACTCATTCAACAGAGACTACTCTGTCAATTCTTCAAATACAACTATATATTAAATCTGAAGACTAAAATAACTTGCAAATCACAATCTGATAACATCCTGATCGAGGAATAAGATATGGTGAAGAATCAAATGGAATCCGAAAACCAAAATCAAAATAATCGTACACTGGTTTGAATTCTAGGAGATCCCCAAGATACTCAATGACTAAACAATTCTAGGGAACCTTAAAGCTTTAGCAAGTGAAGCTTGCCTGTTTAAACCAAACCTATTAACAATTACTGATAAAATTTGCTCTTTTATTCATGAATTTAACGAGAACGAAGCTTCATTGTTAAACAATATAAAAAAATCCATAAACAAACCTCCACATCAGAATTACTTAACTTCATACAATGGAGTATCTTTATAAATATTTTTCAACACAACGATTAGTTAAATCTTATCAAGGAACTAGATACGGTACAGTATCGAAACAAATCCGGAAACCAAAAGCAAAGAAATCAATACCCCAGGTTGGATTTTAGAGGACCCAATCCCCCAAACAATTCCCAATTCCACCAAATCACCATACCTATATATACCATACCTAATCACCAATCAGCTGCTGATGAAACTTATATACATGAATTTTATGACATCGTTAAAACAATAGAACCTACGATCAACCAGTAACAACAAAAAATCACCTTCGTTGATTTGAAATCAATGAAGCCTTTTCTATATATCAAACCAAATAATCACCACTCAGTTGAAAATGAAAATTGCTTTTATTAAATCGTAGCTTCAAAGCTCAATTATATAACCTATGATGAATCAATAAAAATCAAAGAATCAACGAGTTATAAAAGAAACTGACCTTCGTTGATTTCAAATTCCTCGAACTCATCGTCGTCCTCGAACAGATCTACCTTTACCACTTCAGTCGTCGCCTTCTGCTCTGCCGCCATAGTTTACAGATGTTTAAGCAACCAACCAGATCCAGACACCTAAGAAGATTATCACGAAAAGTTGATAAGGTTTCCAAGTAAAATGTCGCAAAAGCTTCCTTGTTAAAGGATTCAATTGCAAACCGATTTTACTCTTTTTTTGTTTTCTAATAGAAGAAATTATACTTCGCTCCCAAGCACGTTAGTACTGAAATTATACTTCGCTCCCAAACATATTAGTACTAAGTATCGAACCGGTTATACCGTGTTTTATACCAAGTTTTCTTTTTTGTGAATTTGTAAAATAAGATTAATATTTTTAAGATTGGTTGCAAAAACAAAAAAAAATATATATATATAGTAATTTTTCGAAGAAATTCATTATAAAGAAGGACTAACTATAAATTTGTCCATCTATACCTTATTTTGTAAATTGTCACTTTTTCCTAATTACCCCTATTACTACATTAATACCATTTTTCCAAAAAAGAACCATTAAAACATGTAGATACACATTTATTAAGAAGATTTGAAGAAGCAAAATTTTCATTTTAGGCAGTTTTAAATAGGTGTTTAGCTTGATGAAAGTTGTTCTGAAAATTCTATAATAGGTATTCTATCGAGATAAAATTATTAGATTACATATTCTAACATTTTTTCATGGTTTAAAAATATTACATTACGTATTCTAGCAATCGTTCATGTTGTACGATTTTTAGAATGAAAGTATTAGAATATATATTCTGAAATATTTAGAATACATATTCTGATGTGTTTAGAATATTTATTATAGCAGTTGTACATGTTCTAGAAAATTTAGATTACACTTTTTAGTAATTAGAATACGTATTCTGAAAATTTAAGAATATATATTCTGAAAAATTTAGAATATCCAAAAGGATAATGGCTGAATTTTAAAAAAAAATTCAATTTTTTTTTAAAAAAAATCAAAGATAATGACTGAATCTAAAATATATATAATTGTAAATATTTTAAAAACTTTCAGTTATTAAATAAAAATCGTATTTGAAAATAATATAAAAATATAGCAAAAATAATGACTGAATCTTAAATATATAAAATCATAAATATTTAAAATAATTTAAGTTATCAAATAAAAATCATATTTAAAAATAAAGTTATTAAATAATTTATGTTATTAAATAAAAATTGTATTTATTTTGAAATTATTTTTTGTGTTGTATATATTTTAAAATTGAAAAATAATTATTTTCAAAAAAAATTTAAACATCTGATTTATTTTAATTATATTAAAATTAATGTAAAATGATTTTTTTAAATGAAAGCTTTTTTTTAAGTGAAAATTTTTTATTTGTTTTATTTTAATAAAAACATTTTAGAGGACAAAATAGGATTAAATATTTCAAAAAGATTAAATCAATAACCTTTTTCAAAAAATTTTAGATTAACACATTTTTTTAAAATCTTCCTTTATAATGAATTTGCCCTAATTTTATGACATAATTGTATAATATAATAATTTTTCCACAAATCTTTTGCGCCAGTAACGTTTTGGTCCGGTTAGATTCTAATTTCTCGTCTGTTGTGGTTTGTGGTACTCTATAGATCGCTTCTTCAAAGTTCGTCCCATTTGGGTGCTTCTTTCTCTTCTCATGCATCATTCGATGTCTTTGAGTGCGCTTATTGTTTTTCCTGGTCTTGCTTATGTCTCGTCGTGGGCATTCTCTCCTATTACCAGTTCAAACAACTGCTCTTTTATCATGGTATCAAACAAAGACAACTTTATAGCGAACTGATTTCTCAATGACTCGTATAAAGATGGGGGGAGGGTGGCTAGATGATAAACTTGTTATGTGTGTGTTTTCTACCATTTTGTTCACGCCACACATGGTAGATAATTGTTTGAAATGCTACGCGGAGTAATATGTAGGTAAACTTGTCATATTTTTGTTTAAGTGATACATTGTAAAGTAACTTGCCAATCTGGAACAAATAAACACCAAGAAGGTCACCTACTATATCTACCCAAACCATAAACGTAAAAGCAAACAAAAAATAGGTGATCTCTCATCTCATCCAGTTCTCCCAAAAATAAACAAAATTGGTTACCATCCCAAAATCGAGTGTGAGCACCTGTTGAAAGGTGATCTTAAATCGCTAGCCAAGTCATGAAAGCACCAAGGCACTCCATACGATAACCAGAAAAACCGACTCCACTTAACTATTAACTCTCGTATATGGGTCTATTTCCATGTTTTAAAAGTAGAGAACTCTCCCTGAATTTTTTTTGTTCATGCTGCCACAGCCTAACATCTTCTCCAGCATCGCACTGAGGTGGAGGCAAAACCGTGATCTGACCAAGCACCTCACACAGTTGTAGGCTTCGAACTCTACGAAAATGCTAAATCCTAGCTTCAGTCGCCTCTAAACACAGTAACATCACGCCTTAACACTAGCTGGTGATTACAATGATGAATGTGATACTTGGATAAAATACAATGGTGGTATAATTTGTATTCTACAATGTTGATGGGAGAAGCGTTAAGGAAATCAATTATAGGAAAAAGCCAGATAAGGCGCACAATATTCATGAACTGGATACACCATTATGTGAATGTGATGGTAATGATATTGGTAGTTATGCCCATTATTTTGTTGATGACAATGATGATAAGCAATTCAAATGTGCTCTTAGACTATGAACAATGAGTTTTTTCAACGCACTACTTATTTATTTTTAATACTTTATATCATTTTTTCTCTTTTTCATCATCTGTTTTAAATGGCGAAAAGCACACTGTAGCACTAAGTGTCCTTGTTTGGTTCTAGAAACTTCTAGAACCTTTCCGAGTATATTCAATATATATTTAGAGATATATATCTATCAATTCGGGATAAAGATAGAAGTCATTAGTCCTTATCTCTAAGTCAGTATATATGGTTTACGTGAATCATTCAATAAGATCATAAAGTTCTCAACAATATTTTCTTTACTTTACATGGTATTAGAGCTTGAGTAAAAATCGAAAGAAAAAACAAACAATCGTGTTCTTCGAATCACAAGTTCAACACCTAAATCATGAGTGGTGGTATCGTTGAGACCGGTGAGAAAGAGCCAAACGATCTGTACTATCTCCATCCCTCTGATAACCCCAGTTCTGTGATTATGCATGTAATTCTCAAGGGGGAGAATTATGCAGAGTGTGCAATCAATCTAGATAACTCACTCCAGAAAAAAGGAAAGAAAGGGTTTATCGATGGAACTGTTGTTCTGCCAAAGGAAGATGAAGACAAGAGAGAGGTTTGGAAGAGAATTAATGCAATGATTACAGGGGGAATCAAGGCGGTGCAAGCGACAAGTTTGTCCAAGTATGAAGAGGAGCATGTCCATTAATTTCTTATGGGATTCAATGAATTACGTTTTGGTAATGTGTGCACTAACATTATGATGTGATCTCAGCCACGCCTCGATGAGATGATGAATTCTCGAAGGTGACTTGAAGAGATCTTTTCCACGAACGTTGCTTAGAGGTTGAGAAAGAGGGATAATCCTTAGCAATGGTTCAGTGAAGAATCAAGGTAAGGTGATGGATTGATAGACACCACAAAAGGATGTGGAATAGCCCTTTGATAAGTCGGATGATCCTTTAGTTTCACACCAAGAGGATCGGTGATTCCTTAGATTCACAACTAGAGAATTAATCGTGATGGATATACGCACTAACACTTGAATTAAATTTAAGAGAAAAAGTTTTGATAAAAATATTGATTGATTTCTCATAGAGTTTCACACAAAATATAAAGAGAAAGAGATGAGAGATATCGAGACTAACACTCCTAGTCTCGAGACAAACTTGAAAATGTAAATGCGTAAAAACAAGAAATAATAATTAAAAAAGATTGAATAGATTTGAAATGAGAAGAAGGCTCCTCTTAGCCGAGTAAAGAGAAGGATGGGGCTTGTATCGTGACTTTGAAGATGTGAATAAGGCCTTGGTCTTCTTAAGCTAACAATGGATAATGATAGGGTGGGTCATTTTCCTCATTAAAACCTTGTCGAGAAAACCCATGGGGACAAAACTCGACAAGGGAAAAAGAGTACGAAGAATACACTCTTCCCATTGTTAACTTACTTGGCTCGTAACAAAAGCAAAGTTGTTTGACAAGCCTTGATATTTTGATCTTGTTGGCTCCATAAGTTTTAAATTAGTCCTCTGATTGCTTCTTTGAAGGATTTGGTCTCTGAATGGGTCATGGGACCGGTTGGCAATTCTAGACTCTCCTTGGTTCCAAGCCTTTCCTTTAATCTATTAAACTCTGGTTCATGCTGCTCCTAGGTTTCAATCTTTTCTCTGTGTTCCATGCTCCTTATGCTCCTTAGGATCATAACACCTCTCCCACTTGAAAAGGATTTGTCCTCAAATCCGCTTCATCTGCAATATAAGGAACAAAATCAGAAATGTTAAATCTAGAACTTACATTATATAACCTTGGAGCTCGATTTGGTAGGCATTGTCGTTGATCCTTCGTGTTATCTTAAATGGTCTGTCAATTCTCGGCATCAAATTGGATTTCCTTTTAGCCGAAAACCTTTCTTTTCTCAAGTGAACCCACACTAAGACTCCAACTTCGAAGATCATTCTTTTCTTTTATTTGTTGGCTTGTTGAGTAAAGTATCTTCCATATCCAAACATTCCAAAGTATGGCTTAAGGTATGGTAAGATACCAATAGGAAATTCTTGTTTTTGACATCTAGTATCTTCTTCTTGAGGTGTTACCCCATTTTTAATTTTTCACTTTTAATAATTTTTCTTTGTGGGAGGAACTCATATGCCTTGCTCTTCGTTGGATCAAAAGATGACTTTACAAACTTCACATCAAAAGAGTGTAACTTATCCATCAGCCTTTGTTCGATGACGAAGTTGTAGGAGTTATGTTGATGACTTATAAAAATCTCTGCTCGTCAATGTCTGCTATATTTCCACCTGCATAATCGCACTGTGCTTTATCAAATATTCTATTTTTAACAAATTAACAAAATTCTTCAATGACAACTTTGGTCTTGTGAGCTTCACACTAGTGTCTTTGGATAGGCACTCCTTGTAATACCCTACATTCACAATAAAAGCTTGGAAGAAGTTAACTATACTCAAGATTTTTTTTCTAATTGATCATAGGGTTCATTCTTTTCCAATTCTAGAATGCATGGCATGTTCTTCAAATTCCTTCTCAATGCAAATTAACACAAAGTAATCCTTGACCTCTTTAAGAACATACACTAGCAATTTCATAAACGGTATAAATGCATTTTTAAACCATTAAAATCCGATTTTTAATTCCCATGCATTTATCTTGTTATCACGTTCTTTTATCCTATTTAGATCGTAATCACTTGAAAGATTTATCTTATATAAGATATTATTCATATGCAACTCGTCAAAAAATTTATCAAATTAAAAGATCGGGTTTTGATACGTCACCGTGATTTTATTGTTTACTTGGTAGTCTTCGTTTTTGAAGTTTGAGTCTTCCTGATTGCGTCCGGAATAAGTAACAATTACGTTCTGGCAAAGGAGCAGTAATTCCCTTTGAACATATTCTGATACCAAGGACTTGAAGGAAGGGTTCGGGGGATAGAAAAACTGTTTGATTCCCCATGCTGTGTTACGATCTTCTTCTTCTTTAATCCTAACCAGCCTCAATCCTAACCAGCTCGAGGATTCATTTGTGAAGAAGGTGCATATTTTCATCTTTATCTCACTTGATTTCCATTGAAAAATATTTCTTACTTTTTCACCGGTTTTCTAACTTTTCAACAAAGGATTCCGAATCTGGCCATAATCCATTATTTTCTTCCTTGAGAAAGACTTTATGTTTCCAATACAGGTGCGTTGGTATCACTCTCAAGCGTTTGTATTCCACCTTCATAGAGCTTTTCCACCATGGGTTTCAAAACTTGATCTCTAACACGTCTAAGGAAGGACATGTTTTTCACAAGACCATAGCTTTCATCCTCGAGAACTGTCAAGAAAGATACCCTATTATATTTAGAGGGGTGCATATGTCAAGCATATCTTGTTTTTCTTGTATAAAGGTCATGATCTTGCATTCTCTTCCGATCAACATTAGTTTTTTTATCTTGGTTCTTCTGTCAAAGTCGATCTTGATATACCTTGTGAGGTTTCATTGGAACTAAAGTTGTCTTCCGTCTATTAAACTCGAACGAATGTCTGTTGATGAAACCGTCATGAATGACTCTTCGATCTGAATGCCATGTTCTTCCAAGTAGTATGTGACCAGCTTCCATAGGTAGAACATCACACAAAAATTTGTCTTCATACTTGCCGATTGCCGATGATAATAGGTACGATCACTTATGCTTCACCTTCATTTCTCCACTCTCGTTTAACCATTGAAGATCGTAAGGCTTTGAGTGCTTCTTGACATGTAATCCAAGCTTCTCAACCATAATGTTGCTTGCAACATTGGTGAAACTTCCACCATCAATATTAAGAAACATACCTTGTTATATTTAGAGGGATGCAGATGTCTAGCATATCCCATTTTTCTTGTGTTAAGGTCTTAATGTTGCGTTCTCGTCCGATCAATTGGTAGTTGTTTATCTTGGTTCTTCCGTTGAAAGTGATCTTGATATACCTCGTGTGGCGTCATTGGAACTAAAGTTGTCTTCTGTCCTTTAAACTCGAACAAGTGTTTGTTGGTGAAACCATCATGGATGACTCTTTGATCTGACTGCCATGGTCTTCCAAGGAGTATGTGACCAGCTTCTATAGGTAGAACGTCACACAAAACTACGTCTTCATACTTGCCGATGACAATAGGTATGCTCACTTGATACTTCACCTTCATTTCTCCATTATCGTTTAGCCATTGAAGATCGTAAGGTGATGCGATCTCAGCCATGCGTCGATGAGAAGATGGATTCTCGAAGGTGACTTGAAGAGATCTTTCCCACGAACATCACTTAGAGGTTGAGAAAGGGAGACAATCCTTAGCAATGATTCGGTGAGGTGATGGATTGATAGACACCACAAAGGGATGTGGAATAACCCTTTGATAAGTCGGATGACCCTTTAGCTCCACATCAAGAGGATCAGTGATTCCTTATCTTCACACCAAGAGAATCAATCATGATGGAAATACGCACCAACACTTGAATCAAACTTAATAGAAAAGGTTTTGATAAAAATATTGATTGATTTTTCATAGATTTCACACGGAATATGAAGAGAAAAATATGAGAGATATCGAGACTAACACACCTACGCTCGAGACACACTTGAAAATGTAAATGCGTAAAAATAAGAAATAATAAAAACAAAGTTTGAATAGATTTGAAATGAGAAGAAGACTCCTCTTAGCCACATGAAGAGATGGATGGGCCTTGTCTAGTTGCTCTGTAGAGGTGAATAAGTCCTTGGTCCTCTTAAGCTAACAATGGAAAATGGTGGAGTGGATCCTTTACCTCATTAAAAACTTTATCGAGAAAAGCCATTGGGACAAAAATCGACAAGGAAAAAAGAATAAAAAAAATACACTCTTCCCATTTTTAACTTACTTGGCTTGTATCAAAACCAAAGTGGTTTCACAAGCCTTGATGTTTTGATCTTGTTGGCTCCATAAGTTTTGAAGTAGTCCTCCGATTGCTTCTTTGAAGGACTTGGTATTTGAACGGGTCATGGGACCGGTTGGCAATGCTAGACTCTCCTTGGTTCCATGCCTTTCCTTTAATCCATTAAGCTACAGTTCAAGATGCTCCTCGGGTTTAATTTCTTCTCCATGTTCCATGCTCCTTATTCTCCTTAGGATCATATCATTCTCTCCCACTTGAAAAGAATTTGTCCTCAAATCCGTTTTATCTGCAATATAAAGAACAAGATCAAAAATGTTAAAGCTAGGCACTCCTTTTAATACCCTACATTCACAACAAAAGTTTGGAAGAAGTTAACTATACTCAAGATTTTTTTTTCTAATTGATCATATGGTTCGTTCTTTTCCAATTCTAAGAATCCTCTAGAATGCATGACATGTTCTTCTAAGTCCTTCTAAATGCATATCACCACAAAATAATCCTTGACCTCTATAAGAACATACACTAGCCATTTTGTAAACGGTATAAATGCATTTTTAAACCATTGAAATCTGATTTTTAATTCCCATGCATTTATCTTGTTATCACGTTATTTTATCCTGTTTAGATGGTAATCGCTGAAAGATTTATCTTAGATAAAATATTAATCATATGCAACTCGTCAAGCAATTTATCAAATTTAGAGATAGGGTTTTGATACGTCACCATGATTTTATTGTTGACTCGGTAGTCTTTGTTTTTGCACTTTGAGTCCTCTTGATTGCGTCCGGAATAAGTAACAATTGCGTTCTGGCCATGGAGCAGTAATTCCCTTTGAACATATTCTGATATCATGTACTTAAAGGGAGGCTTCGGGGGATAGAACAACTGCTTGACTCCCCATGCTTTGTTACAATCTTCTTCTTCCTCAATCCTAATCAGTTGGAGGATTCCTTTGTGAAGAATGTGCATATTGTCATCTTTATCTTGCTTGATTTCCATCAAAAAATGTTTCTTACTTTCTCGCCGGTTTTCTAACTTTTCAACAAAGGATTCAGAATCTGGCCATAATCCATTCTTTTCATCCTTGAGAAAGACTTTATGTTTCCCATACAGTGGTGTGTTGGTATCACTCTCAAACCCTTGTATTCCACTATCATACAGCTTTTCCACCACAGGTTTCAAAACTTGATCGCTAACACGTCTAAGAGAAGGACATGTTTTTCAAAAGACCATAACTTTCATCCTTGGGAATTGTCAAAAAACATACCCTGTTATATTTAGACGGTGCATATGTGTAGCGTATACCATTTTGCTTGTGTAAAGGTCTTGATCTTGTGTTCTCTTCCTATCAACTGTAGTTTTTTATCTTGGTTCTTTTGTCCAAGTTGATCTTGATATACCTCGTGAGGTTTCATTAGAATTAAAGTTGTCTTCTGTCTTTTATCGTGTGTTTGGTTAATATCAGTAATATTATCTTAGCAGTTCAAATTTATTATGTTCAAAGACAAAAGAGAACCATAAATGGCAGTATAAAAGAAAGACAATTTTTGGATCATACCAAAACCCCAAGACTTCCATAAATGTGAAGACTTTCACCTTCTTCTAACCTCATTTCTTATCACCACTACTCTCAAGCTACTTACTGATGCGAGAAGTCGTTATTGAGATCTTCATCATCCCAACCATCTTCGCATTGCTGACTAACTTCCTTCATCTCTTCTTTCTCCATCATAATTTTTTTTTTTTACTATTTTAGTTCTCTTTTGTTGTTGGGCGTTGGGTTATAGCCCTATTTATATAGATAATTATTCATTAACTTATTTCAACAAAATATTATTGATCAACAAATAGAATTTTATGTACATAAATGGAAAAATAAAAAATAATAATAAATTAGCTAAGAGAAATCTTTAGTCTGGAATCACCATTGAAAAAAAATTTCGAGTCTCGAATTAAAATGATAGCAAAATGAGACCACTCTACTACAAATCGACTTTTCAATAACTCATATTAGATGGTTGGTCAGATGAGAAAGTTGTGTATGTCATCTCTCTTTCCGCTTCATCCAAAAATAGTAAATCATGGTTTGGAAAGCTAGAAGGAATAAGATTTATTTAAACTTGTCGTACTAGATATGTTGCAATTCGAGGCAAAGTGGTATGCAAATCCGCATCAGTACTCATTCATTAACTTCTTATTTTTGATAGTTGTATTTATATTTTTTAACTTTTTGGTATGTATAAAAAAATTGTTGTTTAACCAAAAAAGAAATGAATATAAAGAACTATGATAATATTACAAAATCAGTGATTATCCTTTAACATGTTGATAAGGTTCATCGTAATTATCCCTGTTTTTATTTAATTTATTTTTGTAATAATTTATTTGGTGATCGAGTAAATCGAACACGATATCATTTGTAGTTAAATGAAAGTAACTTACTTGCATCACTTCATTTGCTCCCTCTCACCATAGGTCTAAGTCCATTTCTTCTTTTTCACTTACAAATCAGTATTTCCTTCTTTCATTTACAAAAACATAACGCTATTATTTTATGTAGTACATCTTTACTATTATTATTTATAACACGTTATGAGCACGAATACACTCTTATCCATTTTAAATTTCATATATTTCAAATTACAAGTGAATTTATGTTCGTTCAAACTACATTTAAATTATGGTTAAATTATTTATGTTATTTACAGATTAGAAAGGTTACGTCTCTTTCTTAATCAAAATGGTAGGTCCACCTTGATCATATATTAAGATCTACTTTTCTGATCAAAATGGTAGGCCCTGTCTAACACCCCAGCCCACAACATTGAACCAGTAGGATAGGAAACCGAGGTTTAATCAAGATTACAAGCTTAGTGGGAAAAGTCACCACGAGAAGAATCAATTAAGGAAAGTCACGAAGAAGGAAAAGTGTAAGGTTTAAATTCGATTAATTTTTCTTGTTAAGGTGATTAACTAACTAATGAACACACGAAAATTTAACGAGTTCCTCTCAAACTAGAGAGTACGTCTCGTGTGAACCGAACTCACAAACATCCAGTAGAAAATAACTTGTAGGATTATTGTTTTAAAACCTCTCTTAAGTTTCTCTCTCACCAATTTTGTGTTCTTGTGATAAGTACCTCACGAAGAAACAAAACTACCCTTATGATTTGCCACGGAATCGAGATTCCGAACCCCAAACCCGAGACTAAAAAGAAAAACAAAAAACAGAAACCCACCTGCAAAACATCCCTTGGAAACTAGAACACTCGAGAACCTTTAAGCCTAATAATCTCTCTATGTTTCTCCTTGTGTTTGCTTTGTTTTCTGAATGAAAATTATGAAGTCTTGCCTCTCTTTATATAGTGCTTTGAGACCACCTATTCCAAGTAGAAAGAGGATTTGAACTTCTTTTTCCCTTTTGGAAATTGTCTTTCTTGTTCCTAAAGAAAATAGGAAACCATAAAACATGTTGTAGGCTTTATCTTCTCGATTCTTCTTATGACCCAACTGATGCGATAACCCGGTTCATGACCCGAACTGGTTCCCTAACCCGATGACAAATATCCATAGAAAGTCAAACTTGTGCGGCAAGTTTCAGAAATCTCGTGTAGTGCCTGAGCCATCAAGAAATAGAAAGTATAGAGGAGCAGAGGAGTACACTCCAAGGAGAAGTTAATGAGCAGACCCCAAGTGGAGAGCAAGTCACATCAAACTCAAAAAGGAAGAAGCTATTCTCTTCTCCTTGCGCAAAAGGCAAGGGACGTGGGGCATTTATAAAGAGAATATTGAGCAGCTCACCTATAAAAGGAGCAAAGTCGTGCATTTAACAGAGAGGGAGAAAAGGGAGAAAAAGAGACGCAATAAGAAAAGAGAAGAGGAGAAGAAGAATCAGAGAGGCTCCAAGAAGATTCGCGAGCACCAACGCTTCTCAAGCAACAAGAATTAAGGTAAGATGTGACCCTCAATCTCAGTACTTCTCTTCTTCAACCCTTTATATTTAGGTTTAGATTTGAGTTAAGAACCAATTGTTATTTGTTGATTATACCAAGGAAATGTGAAAGGACCGCAAAAATCACATAGTACTCATGTGATGATCCACCAATACTTGTGCGAGATTTCTTTGTTTATTTCCTATTATTTATGCATTTATAACCTGATGGTTCACCCATGTCTCCCTTGTTGAGTTCATGGTCACACGTTCCGATAACATCGATGATGGTGTGGCTATCGGGTTTAGGGTAATCTACTCGTGTTTTTAATGATGTTAATCGATCAAATATGTTAAAACTGTCAATAAACTTTAATTACGTGAGCTTGCTCGAGAGATCTTCCAATTTACCTGATGATTCTCGTGGTTCTCAAAACAGATCGGGTGGGGACGGGTACTCTAGGGCATCATGAATTTCACCCATGCTTTTTCAAATATTTTATGATCAAAACTCTTAAAGTGTTTTCAAAACTAGATCTGGTAGTTTGGATCATGAGTTTTTGCATATTGATCGGAGATCCCAGTTTGATGATGGAACAGACGATCATTCATGACTTTCCCTGTTCATTGCCTACCGTACTCGAGAATTTCTAAATCTAACTCGATCAAAGATCCTTATTTATGATAATAAGATGATGTTGAAGAGATGGATTAAGGTATATTTCATTTAACCCAATGAACGTGTTGTATATTCATTAGAATCGTGTTGTTCTGAACCCTGGGGGAATATGTGCGTGCAAAACCAATTCTACATCGATCAAAATAATTTATATGCCAAATAATATACGAGTAAACCAATTCTGTTCTAGATGTTGTATTGAACTGGAAACAGGATCCGAAGCTGGCTTTAGCTCTCTCTTTGGAACCGAAAAGATAGAATTAATACGGGGAATAATGAGCTGGCATGTGCTCTCTCTCGTGGATTCGAGTAAGGGTGTGAGGATGGTTTGAAGTGCGACCTTGAGGGGTGATAAGTCTTTGATACGGCAAAGGTTTCTCTCGAGCTTAGGGAGTAGTCGCGCCTAAGATGCAAGAGCTAGGGTGTTTTTCTTAAGAGAATTGTGTTATTGTATTAATCAAAAAGTTATCCAACAATACACAGCTGCAGGGGGGACTTTATAAGTGTCCATCAGCTACTCCTAGGGCCAAAGAAATTAAAACGCAACATGTAATAAGTAAAACGCAAAAGCTAAAGAAAAATAATGTCGTTTTACATCTTGGCTTACACGAAAATGAAAGAAACTATTACTGTTTAAGAAACATTTATAGAACTAGAGTCTTCAGTTTGAACATGCAAAGACAACAAAAATTCAATTCACACAACATACCTTGGCGCAGGTGAGGTTGAAGCTCGAAAGCTCATCTTTGAATCCATCTCGATCATCGCCTGTTTCTTCTCGGTATGTAAGCTTTTCTTGATAGGTTTCCGAGTGTGATTTTGTTCCTAGCTTCAATACTGGAGTGGCTTCTGTTGTGGATGACTTCGTCGTGTCTTCTCGGTCTTCAAACTCGGCCATAGGTTTTGCATGTACCAGCTCTTTTTCCGCGTAAAATCTATTGATTCCGTACCGAGCACTTGCTTCTTGGGAGTTGGTTTATTGGTGAATATTGAGGCTTAGCAATTTGGCCTGAGGGAAATCTATTGTAGCTCTTGGTGTTGTCTTCTCGATTATTCCTCTGTGATTGTCGGTGCTCTTGGCCATTTCCTGTTTCACTCGTGTTTCCAGCAATATCTCTTGACCCAATGTAATTAAATGTGGTATTTTCCTAGGGAAATGAGAGCTTACCTCCTATGTATGAGTCGTTATTTCTTTGGACCATGGAGCTTGAAAATACTAACCGCTCATGTACGCGGTGTAGCTCGGTAACTATGCTTCCTCTTCGATCAATAGAACTTGTACAACATCATTGAACTTTTCCCTGAGTCTCTTGAGTTTATTTCATGTAATGGGGCCCTCCCTCACAATTGGAATCTCAGGTATCTCAATATGGTCTAATAACAGTATTCCGGGTTCACTACGGATGACTTCATCACTTGACATGTCGGATGGAAAAATTAACATATGGGTACCCAAGGATAGATTCTAATTTTTGGAAAACATTAACTGCTCAGAAAATTATCAATACAGAGACTATGAGTCAAATTTGAACATGTTGGATGGAAAAAATAACATATCGGTACCCAGGGCTAGATCCTATTTTTTAGATAATACAAACAGCGCATGAAATTATCTAGAGACTATTAGTCGAATCTGGACAAGTCATATGAAAATGTAGCATATCAGTACTTACGACTAGACCCTAATTTTCGAGAAGTATTAACCGCTTAGGAAAATACTCAAACAGAGACCATGAGTCAAATCCACGTCAGATGGAAAAAGTAACATATAGGTACCCACAGCTATACCCTACTTTTTGGAAAATAATAACCGCTGAGAAAATTATCTAGAAAGATAGCAAGAGTCAAATATGGACATGTCAGATGGAAAAGTAACATCAGTACAAGCACTAGACCCTAATTTTTAGAAAATAAACTGCTCTGAAAATTATCTAGACAGAGACTATGAGTCGAGTTTGGAATGTCAGATGAAAAAAGTAACATATCAGTACCGATGACTAGACCCTCTTTTTTGAGAAATATTAACTGCTCAGGAAAATATATAGGCAGAGATCATGAGTCAAATCTGGATATATCAGATTGAAAAGTAATATATTAGGACCCACTGGTTGATCCTAATTTTTGGAAAATACTAATCGCTTAGGAAATTATCCTGATAGAGACTATGATTTGAATCTCGACATGTTGGATGGAAAACAATAATATATGGGTACCCAAGGCTAGATCCTATTTTTGGAAAATACTAACCACTCAGGAAATTATCAAGACAAAAACTATGAGTCGAATCTGGACATGTCGGATGGAAACAGTAACATATCGGTACTCACAACTAGACCATAATTTTCAAAAATACTAACCGCTCCAGAAAATTATCTAGACAGAGACTAGAAGTCATATTTGTACATGTTGGATACAAAAGTAACATATCAGTACCCACGGATAGACTTTAATTTTTGAAAAATACTAACAGCTCAAGAAATTATTCAAAAAGAGACTATTAGTCTAGTTTGCACATGTCGGATGGAAAACATAGCATATTGGTACCCACAACTCGACCTTAATTTATGAGAAATACTAAACACTTAGAAAATTATCAAGACATAGACTATGACTCGAGTTGGATATGTCGGATGAAAATTTAACATATCGTTACCCACGGATATACCCTAATTTTTGGAAATTACTAACCGCAGAGACTACGAGTCGAGTTTGGACATGTGAGATGGAAAAATAACATATCGTTACCAACGAGTAGAAATTAATTTTTGAAAAATATAAACGGCTTAGTAAAATATCCATATATAGACTATGTGTCCGATCTAGACATGTCAGATGGAAAAGGTAACATATTGGTACCCATGGCTAGACCCTAATTTCGGGAAATACTAACCACTCAAGAATTTATCCAGACAAAGACCTTGATTTAAATATGGACATGTCGGAAGGAAAATGTAACATATCAGTATCCACGACTAGACCTTAAATTTTGAAAAATACTAACCGCTCAGAAAAAAATCTAGATACAGATTATAATTCAAATCTAGTCAAGTCAAATGGAAAAAGTAACATATCTGTAACCATGGAAAAACCCTAAATTTGTGAAATACAAAGCGCAAAGGAAATGATCCAAACAGAGGCCATGACTCAAATTTGGACATGTCGGATAGAAAAGAACCATATTGGTACTAGCGCTAGACCTTAATTTTAAGAAAATACTACACTGTTCAGTAAAATATATAGATAGAGAGCACGATTCGAATATGGACATGCTAGATGGAAAAAGTATCATTTTGGTACCCACAACTACCCATAGCTACACCCTATTTTTCAGAAAATAGTATCTACTCAGGAAATTATTGAAAGATAGACTATAAGTTTGGACATGTCGGATAAAAAAGTAACATATCGGTACCCACAAATAGATCCTAATTTTCAGAAAATACTAACGCCTTAGGAAATCATCCAGACAATGACTACTAGTCGAGTTTAGACATGTTGGATGGAAAAAGTAAAATATCGATACACATGACTCGACCCTAATTTTCAGAAAATACTAACCGCTCAGAAAAATATCCAGACAAAGACCTTGATTCAAATTTGGATATGTTGGATGTAAAAGTAAAATATCAATACGCACTACTTGATCCTAATTTTCTGAAAATACTAACCGCTCTGGAAATTATCAAGACAGAGAATATGAGTCGAGTTTGGACATGTCGATAAGAAAAAGTCACATATCGGTACCGTTGACTAGATCCTAATATTTGATAAATATTAACTGCTCAGGAAAATATCCAGGCATAGACCATGAGTCAAATCTGGATATGTCGGATTGAAAAGTAACATATTAGGATCCATTGGTTCATCTTAATTTTTGGAAAATACTAACTGCTAAGGAAATTATCCTTATAGAGACTATTATTCCAATCTCAACAAGTCGGATGAAAAAATTAATATATGGTTACCCAAGGCTGGATCCTATTTTTTGAATAATACTAACCGCTCAGGAAATTATCAAGACAAAAAGTATGAGTCGAATCTGGACATGTCGGATGGATATAGTAATATATCGGTACCCACAGCTAGACCCTAATTTTCAGAAAATACTAACTGCTCTAGAAAATTATCTAGACAGAGAGTATGAGTCGGATACAAAAAATAATATATCGATACCCACGACTAGACCTTAATTTTTGGAAAATAGGAACAGCTAAAGAAATTATCTAGAAAGAGACTATGTGTCGAGTTTGTAGATGTTGGATGGAAAAAGTAACATATTAGTACCCACAACTAGACCTTCATTTTTGAGAAATATTAAAGGCAGAGAAAATTATCATGACATAGACTATGAGTCGTGTTGGAAATGTTGGATAAAAAGTTAACATATCGGTACCCACAACTAGACCCTATGTTTTGGAAATTACTAACTGCTCAAAAATTAAAAGGAAGAGACTATGAGTCGAATTTCGACATGTCGATCAGATGGAAAAAGTAACATATCCGTACCCACTATTAGACCTTAATTTTCGAAATATATTAACCACTCTGGAAAATATCCACTTATAGACTATGTGTCGTATTTGGACATGTCAGAATGAAAATGTAACATATTGGTACCCACTGTTGACCTTAATTTTAGGAAAATACTAACCGCTATAGAATTTATCCAGATAGAGACCGTGATTTAAATCTAGACATGTAAGATGCAAATTATAACATATCAGTATCCCCGGCTAGACCCTAAATTTTGAAAAATATAAATCGCTAAAGAAAATATCTAGATACATATGATGATTCGAATCTGGATATGTCGGTGTGGAAAAAGTAACATATATGTGCCCACAACAAAACCCAAATTTTTTGAAAATACTAACTGTAAAGGAAACCATCCAGACAAAGACCATGACTCAAATCTGGACATGTCAGATGGAAAAAGTAACATATCGGTACTAGCCCTAGAACCTAATTTTCAGAAAACACTACCCGCTGAGGAAAATACATAGATAGAGATTATGATTCGAATATGGACATGTCAGATGGAAAAAATATCATTTTGGTAACCACGACTACCCATATATAGACCCTATTTTTTGGAGAATACTAACCGCTCTGGAAATTATCCAAAGATAGACTATGAGTTTGGACATGCCGGATGAAAAGAGTAACACATCGGTACCACGACTAGACCCTAATTTTCAGAAAATAATAACCGCTTAGGAAATTATCAGTTGAGTTTGTCCATGTCGGATGAAAAAGTAACATATTGGTACCCACGGCTATACCCTAATTTTAGAAAAACACTAACCGCTAAGGATAATAACCACACAGAGACCTTGCTTCAAATTTGGATATGTCGGATGGAAAAGTAAAATATTAGTACCCACTACTTGATCCTAATTTTTGGAAAATACTAACCGCTAAGGTAATATCGAGATAGAGACTATGATTTGAATCACAACATGTCAGATGGAAGAAGTAATATATAGGGTACCCAAGGGCAGACTATTTTTTGAAAATCTAACTACTCTTGAATTTATCAAGAGAAAGACTATGAGTCGAATATGTACATGTCAGATGGAAAAGTTATATAACAGTACCCACAACAAGATCCTAGTTTAAAAAAATACTAACCGCTCTTGAAATTATCTAGACAGAGAATATTAGTCAAATCTCAAAATGTCGGTTACATAAATTAACATATCGGTACACGCGGCTTGACATTATTTTTTGGAAAATTCTAAAAACTCAAGAAATTATCCAAAAAGAGATTATCATTCTAGTTTGGACATGTCGGATGAAAAAAATAACATATCGGTACCCACAGCGAGACCCTAATTTTCGTAAAACGCTAGCTGATCACAAACAATATCAAGACTAAGGCCATGATTTAAATTTAGACATGTCGGATGGAAAATATAACATATGGGTACCCACGGCTACATCCTACTTTTTGAAAATACTAACCGCTTAGGAAATTATCCAGACAGACACCAGGAGTCAAATATGGACATGTTAGATTAAAAAGGTAACATATCAGTACTAGCTCTAGACCTTTATTTTCAGAAAATACTAACCACTCTAGAAATTATCTAGACAGAGACTATGAGCCAAGTTTGGACATGTTGGATGCATAAGAGTAACATTCGGTACCGATGACAATACCCTAATTTTTGAAAAATATTAACTACTACGGAAAATATACAGACAGAGACCATGAGTCAAATCTAGATATGTGGGATTCAAAAAGTAACATATGTGGACCCACTGGTTGATCCTAATTTTCTGAAAACACTAACCGCTTAGGAAATTATCCAGATAGAGACTATGATTTGAATATCGACATGTCCAATGGAAAAAGTAATATATGGGTACCCAAGGCTATACCCTATTTTTTTGGAAAATACTAATCGCTTAGGAAATTATCAAGAAAAATAGCCTGAGTCGAATCTGAACAAGTCAGATGGAAACAATAACATATAGGTACCCACATTAAGACCTTGATTTTAAAAAATATTAATCATTCTAGAAATTATCTAGACAGAGACTATGAGTCAAATTTGGACATGTCGGATACAAAAATTAACATATTGGTGCCCACGACTAGACTAAATTTTGGAAAATACTAACCGCTCAGAAAATTATCTCGACAGAGACTATGAGTCGAATTTGGAAATGTCGGATACAAAAAGTAACGTATCGGTACCCACTGCTAGACCCTAATTTTTTTAAAATACTAACCACTATGGAAATTATCTAGACAGAGACTATGAGTCGAATCTGTACATGTTGGATACAAAAGGTAACATATCGATACCCACGACTAGACACTAATTTTTTGGAAAATACTAACAGGTAAGAAAATTTTCCAGAAAGAGACTATGAGTCGAGTTTGTACATGTCGGATAGAAAAAATAACGTATTGGTACCCACAATTAGACCTTAATTTTTGAGAAATATTAAACCTTAGAAAATTATCAAGACATAAACTATGTGTCGTGTTTGGACATGTCAGATGAAAAAAATTAACATATCGATACACACAGCTAGACTCTAAGTTTTGGAAATGACTAACCGCTCAAAAAATTATAAAGAAGAAAGTAGGAGTCGAGTTTGGACATGTCGGATGGAAAGGGTAACATATTTGTACCCACTACTAGACCTTAATTTTTGAAATATTTTAACCACTCTGGAAAATATCCACTCATAGACTATGTGTCGTATTTGGACATGTCGAATGGAAAAGGTAACATATTGGTACTCACTAGTAGACCATAGTTTTAGGAAAATACTAACCACTATATAATTTATCCAGATAGAGACCCTGATTTAAATCAGGACATGTCGGATGCAAATTGTAACATATCTGTATCCAGATAGAGACCTTGATTTAAATATGGCCATGTCAGATGGAAAATGTAGCATATAGGTATCCACGGATGGACCCTAAATTTTGAAAAGACTAACCACTCATGCAAAATATCTAGATACAGACGACGATTCGAATATGGAAAAACTAACATATATGTACCCATGACAAAACTCTAATTTTGGAAAATACTAACCGTAAAAGAAAAAATCTAAACATTAGCCATGACTCAAATCTGGACATTTCAAATGGAAAAAGTAACATATCGGTACTAGCACTAGACCCTAATTTTCAGAAAACACTACCTGCTAAGGATAAGATATATATAGAGATTATGATTCGAATATGGACATGTCAGATGGAGAAAATACCATTTCGGTACCCTTGACTACTCATAGCTAGAACCTATTTTTCGAAAACAGTAACCGCTCATGAAATTATCCAAAGATAGACTATGAGTTTGGACATGTCGGATGAAAAAGTAACATATATGTACCCACAAATATACCCTACTTTTCAGAAATTAATAACCGCTCAGAAAATAAATCTAGACAAAGACTATGAGTCGAGTTTGGACAAGTCGGATGGAAAAAGTAATATATTTGTACCCACGACTAGACCCTAATTTTCAGAAAATACTAACTGCTTAAGAAATTATCTTGACAGAGACTATCAGTCGATTTTGGACATGTCGGATGAAACAATAACATATCGGTACCCACGGCTAGATCCTAATTTTAGGAAAACTAACTGCTCAGAAAAATATCCAAACAAAGACATTGATTAAAATTTGGATATGTCGGATGGAAAAGTAAAATATCAGTTCCCACTGCTTGATCCTAATTTTTGGAAAATATGAACCGCTTAGGTAATTATCCTTATAGAGACTATGATTTGAATCTCGGTAGGCTTGGCTTGACACTAATTTTTAAAAAATACTCGAAACTCAGGATATTATCCAAAAAGAGATTATCAGTCTAGGTTGGACATGTTGGATGAAAAAAGTAACATATCGGTACCCACATATAGATCCTAATTTTCGTAAAACACTAGCCGCTCACAAAAATTTCAAGACAGTGGCCATCATTGAAATTTAGAGATGTCAGATGGAAAAAGGAACATTTGGGTATCCACGACTACATCATAATATTTGGAACATACTAACCACTCAGGAAATTATCTAGATAGACACCAGGAGTCAAATATGGACATCACTACAAGAAAGCATCCACAAAACCGACGGAATTTCCAATGGATCTTTATCCATCAGAAGTTTTTGACGGTTTTGAGACTGATAACTTCCGTCGGAAAGCCATCATAAAAACCAAGGGATTTTTGACGGAAACAACATCAGTCGGAAAACAACCAACGAATTAATGAACGTTGATTTCTGACAGATTTCCGACTAACATCCATCGGAAAATAAGAACATTAGTATAACCGTTGTCATACCATTTGAATTTCGTGTGTAGTGAAGGATTTCTGATGGATACGACATATATATATTATATATATATATATATATATATTTACATATTTCTTTATTCGTTCACACCACTTATTCATTCAATCTCTTTATAGAAATCGCAAAACTTGAAAAGATGTCTTCTGGTAATTTTTTTCGGTCATGGATGGACGAACCTATGATGGATCCGTAGTCAAACTTACTGAAAGATGACTATGCACGAGGAATCTGCGAGTTTATGGGATTGACCAGAAATCAACGAGGAGCAAAAAAAATGGTAAGATTAAATGTCTATGTAGTATATGTCAAAATTCTCATAATGTTAAGGTTTAGTTAGTTTGGCATCACTTGTATAGTAATGGGTTTATGTCGGATTATAAGATTTGATATTTACATGGAGAAACTAATTATGATTATGGTATTACTAGTGAACCAAATGTTGCAGATAGCATAGGAGATAGGACGGAAGTAGATGTAGGTACAAGTACTGTTGAGATGGTGAATAATTTGTTTAGGGAGAACATGCAGTTGGCCGGTTATGATGGAGATATGATAGAAGAACCAAATACATAAGGGCAATTATTTTTTGATATGTTAGATACAGTGAAACAACCATTATATAGCGGTTGTAGGGAAGGTCATTCACCATTTTCATCAGAAAGTAGAATGATGACTATTAAGACGAGCTACAATATGGCGGAAGAATGTGTTGATAGCAGATTTTGTGAAAGATATTTTTCCTGAAGATAATTTTCACCAGCATCATACTATGAGGTACATAAACTTGTTGCTGGTCTTGGTTTGCCATATCAGATGATAAATGTGTGCATCGGCAATTGTATTATATATTGGAGAGAAGTCAAAAACCGTAAAAGATATCGATTTTGCGTTTCAAGAAACTAGTGGGAGAGTTTATATTCCGTATAAACAGATGTGGTATTTACCATTAACGGAGAGGTTGAAGAGATTATATCAATCTTAGCGCACAACAGAGGCAATGAAATGGAATGTTGAGCATCGTCAAGATGGAGAGGTTACACATCATTCAGACGCAGAATCGTGGAAACATATCCAATCAATGTGCTAGTTACCAACCCAGAGCATCCAAGAAGGTCACTTGATCCATTCCAGAGCATCCAAGGAGGTCACTTGATGTAATCCTCCAGCCATGGAAACATGGGGTTAAAGCATCTGATGTTTCATTCCATATTTTCTAACATATGGATTGTTATCTGGATTGACAATTCATGGAAGATTCTTATGCCTGTATTGCCAAGATAACATTGATCCATTCCAATTACAGTACGGAAGAAAGACGTGTTGGTTTGATTGCCACATAAGGTTCCTACCAAATGATCATCCTTACCGTAAGTCTAGAACATTTTTTACTGTGCACCTCCAGAGATTGATGGACGTTGTATACTGGAGCAGTTAAGAGATTTTGGCGCTAAGAGAACTCCTTACTGTGGGGGTAATGGGCATGCTCTTGTTGGCGGTGTCGGTGAAGTTCATGACTGGCCTAAAAAGAGTATTTTCTGAGATTTACCTTATTGGAAGATCATTTGTCGAGGCACAATTTTGATGTTATGCACAATTTAGTGAAGTTCATCACTGGCATAAAAAGAGTATTTTCTGGGATTTACCTTATTGGAAGATCATTTGTTGAGACAAAATTTTGATGTTATGCACGTTGAGAAATTTTTTTTTGACAACGTCATGAACACTGTTTTAAACGTGCAAGGGAAGAAGAAAGACGATATGAAGTCTAGATTAGACTTGTCACTTATTTGTTCTCAGAATTTTCTTCAAGTTTTACCTAGTGGTGGATGTCCTATGCCTGCCTACTGTTTAGACGTAGTTAAGAAAAAAACAGTTTTTGATTGGATTCGAGATGATGTAAAATTCACGGATGGATACGCATCTTATTTGCAAAATTTCGTGGATTCCGCCGAAGGGAATTTTATTGGAATGAATAGTCAAGCTTGTCATGGTGTGTGATGCAGAGTCTTCTTCCATTTTCCTTTGCACATCTTCTTCAATAAATATACACGAAGCAATTGCAGGTATATATTATTACTTTCATAATGTTAATTTACCATCTCTTTAGTGTATATATATATATATATATATATTAATTTGTTTATTTTTTATTGTGCTTTGTAGGATTTGGTGCTTTCTTTCGAGATTTATGCACGAGGACACTTATAGTAGAGGGTATCCGTAATGTCGGGGCAATATACTGGTTATCCTTTGTAATCTTGAGAAGATATTTCCACCCTTTTTCTTTGATATTATGGAACATCTTCCAATGTGCCTCCAACGAGAAGCAGCAATTGGAGGTCCAGTTCAATACAGTTGGATGTATCCTTTTGAGCGTTACATGTTTCACCTCAAGAAAATAATAAAAATTTAAGCAAAGTTTAGGGATCTATTGTCAAAAAAACATCACACTTTGCTAAATATTACTTTCCATTGGAAATGCGTATTAAAAGTAGATGTTTGGCGCGACATGATGATAGAGGTGAGAGAGCGATTTATTCGGTGTATGTTCTTGAGTTGTTTGCCCATGTTGGTCGAGTAAGGAAAGAAACAGAAACTATCAGAGCAGGAGTTTGCATACTTGCATATGTATATTGTGGAGTATGAGAGTTAATGATTCATTTGTTTTTGTCAATTACCAATTATTTGAAATTGATTAACATATGATTATTAAGTTTTGTTTTCTTACAGGATTTACATCCCACTATTATCCGAATAAGACAGAATCAGAACTAGACACCTAAAAGAAAAAGAATTTGCATCTTGGTTGCGATTTTATGTAAGTTTTAAATAATTTGATTTTACTAATTTATAATTGTAATATTTATCTTACAAAAATGTTTTTTATTTCTATTTTCATAGGTATCTGAAGGCATATAAAATTGTCAATGGTTAATGGAGTTTATTAAAGGTCCAAACATTATTGCAACTTCATATCCTAGGTATTGCACTAGGGGTATGCATTTAGAATTCACTAGGAGGGAAGAACAAGACCAACTTCAGACTTTGGTGTTTCATCTCAATCAGGTGATATAGTTTACTACATCACCCTGAATGAAATCTTAGAAGTCCGATATCCAGGAATGTTGGACTTAAGGTTCATTGTGTTTAAGTGTGATTGGTATGATCCATTCATTGGTCATAGCGTTCAAATAGACAATTTCGGCATGACATTGATACATTAAAGATGGAGACTTATGGAATATGATCTATTTATCATAGCGTCACAAGCAAACCATGTATGAGTCAATTAAAATGTTTATTGTACTTTAACTTACTAATATATCTGATTTTAACAAATTATTCTCATTCATTTAGGTTTGCTACATTTGTTACCTTCGGGTTAGTTATCGTTCAGACCCTTTGATTACAGTTACTGCTATTAGCCCAAGAGGAAGAATAAATGGAGTTTTAGAACACGATGCCTTGCAGCCAACTAGAATTTGTCAAATGGATCATGTTGAGCATTTTTTTGACATTGATCTTGTAGTTGTTGTCACACAAATTGGCAATGATATAGTTCATTCAGACTCAGAGAAATCATGTGGAGAATTTGAGGATGCTTCGGACTCAATTCCCTTGGATGGATCAGCTCAAGATTCGAAGTAGTTTGTTTGTATTTTTAGTTTGTATTCTAATGTATTGTTAGTTAGTTTTGTATGTTATTGTTTTTGTTAAAGTCCCCAAATCCGTCGGAAATCCGTTGGAATTTATAAACTTTCCGACAGATTTTCGACAGTATATTAATTTTTTTAAACCACAAACTAGTCTGAAATCCGTTGGAAATTACCAACCAATTTTTGAGGGAATGTGATTTTTTTCAAATCACGAACCCGTCGGAAATCCGTCAGAAATTCCGAGGGATTTCCGACGGATCTGGGGTTTTGGTACATTTGATTTATGAAATTGTTAGACATTGGTATAGAAAACAACTTTGGACACTTGGTTAAACATTAGAGGCATATATTATCCCAGTAAACGACGTATTTTAGAAATTCTAACATTTCAAGACGATTTTGATTAAATGGTAAATATTGATACATACCAATCCTCTAACATATATATGTAAACTAATTTGAAGTTTTGTTTTTGTAAATTAATGACTTGTAAAAGGATGATGGTTACTACGGCTTCGTGAAAACGTATTCCAACTCCGACGTTTCGAAAAACTTTCATATCCCTAAATCCGTCAGAAATTTCCAATGATGTGACATGCAAGATTTACTGACCAATGATGTAAAATGCAAGTTTCGCATGTCGGTTGGAAATCCCTCGGAAATGACAACGTAACCTTAAATTTTTCAATCCGTCAGAAATTTTAAAATTTTCACCTGGAAAAACCTTTTGGATTCCCGTGATGTCAAAATTCTTGTGATGCATTAATTATCTAAGTGTTTCCGACGTAAACAATCAAAGACAGATATATCTATCGGAATGTTCGTGTTATAAACTCAACCATCTTCTTCGCGAAACCATTCGCAAAAGCCGAAAGAAAATCTTTAAGATCTCTAAAATATCCAAAACTCCGTCAAAATTTCCAATTTTGTCATAATCTATATCAATATTTATTGCAATGGATCCAAACTGATCAAATATGAAAGTTTCTATAGTTTTTTTAGATTATTCACATATTGAGTTTCGATTTAGGATTTGCAATGTAGTTTTAGTGAATTGGAATGTAGATTTAGGGTTTATGAATGACGATTTAGTGTTTTAGTTTCAATATTTAGGGTTTAGTTAATTGGAATGTAGATTTAGGTTTTTATGAATTATATTATGGTTTTTATATTTGATTATGATATTTATATATTTTTTTATATTTTTGTATTTATTTTTATAGTTTTATAATTATTTTTAGAAATTATTAGTTTAATAAATGTTTTTAGATTTTATAAAAAAATTTCTAATTTTATAATTGTTTTAATAAATAATTTAAAATTTTTTATGAATTTGTAAACACTTTTACATTTTTAGAAGATTATTTGTATATGTTTTTAATTATATTTTTTTCATTTTCAGGGATTATGGTCGATTTCATACATTGGCTTCTGAGACGGGTGGGTTTAGATGTAGCCGAGGAGCTACTCGTCAAGCTGCTTCCGCTTCGACCAGTATGAGCACAGAGGACTTTGTTTCTCAACCCGGCCGGAAAAGATTGCCTAACTTCATTCTGATTGTGATGGCAACACTTGCTATTTTTGTTTTATTCCATATATCCCATAATGAGATAATGAAGTCCATCAACCGTATGCTCAATGAAATGCTACAGTTTCACTTATGCCGCTGTTTGAATGTGATCTATGGTTTCGCCAATTTACGGTATGTTTTACTTTTCATTTTAATATTCAAATTTCAAGTTTTTAGATTTATGATAATAGATTTTCTGGTAAGTTTTTATGTTTAACCATTTCGTTTTGCAACAAGATTTCACTTGGGATAGATACCTTACGTCTCGAGTTAGACGTGAGTTTTATGCTTAGACATCGAAGGTGTAATCAAGGTAGTTGAACGAGTTGAAGGAAAAGTGGAATCGGAATGACATTCCTTGGGAATTGCTTGGAAACCCCAAGTTGTAGACGGGTTGGTTGAGTATTGGAGGATAGACGAATCTTAGACAACATCGACTACTCAATTGACCAATCAGAAGAGTGACTAGAAAGGCAAAGGAATTGTCACTCACAATTTGGGAGCAACGACCAAGGCTTCCTCGGAACAGCAACTGGTAAGTTTCACTAAACCTAAACTTATATTTCACTTTCTTAACTTACTAAAAGTTTTCAATTTTTCAGTTTCGTGAAGAAGGTGTCTGACCTTCGCATCTTGTTTTGCTACAAGATGCGCACACCAACTACAAGATGGGACAAATCTAACATCTAGTTGCTTGGGATATCGTGGAGAACGTGATAAGGCTAGGAGAAGAGTTTCTCCAATCACAACCGATTGTTGAAGGAACTCCTCCGTGCATCGAAGTTCCAATCAATAAGATCAACAAATTTGTCTACAAAGTAAGTAACATTTGTATTTTTTTTTTATCGATTTAATTTTTTTTTAATGATTTACTATCTTTTGTTTTGTAGGTTGCTCCAAAGTTCAAAGGCCGTATTTTTGGACTTACAAAGGAGTTCTCATCGCCATCTTCCACAACTTCAAGGTACTAGGGAGATCCTAAGTATAGAGCACAACTAAAAGAAAAGTCAGCCAAGATCGAAACTCTCAACAACATGATTGAGACTATCAAAGAAAACACGGCAGAACAATTCAAAGCAATGCAAGATAAGATGGATGCCTTCTTCCCTTCCTTCCAACCGTATCATCAGAATTTGAAATTTTTACATTTCTATTTTTCATGTTTTTTTGAATTTTAAATAATTTTTATTTTGTTTAGAATAATTTAAATTTAATTTAAATTTAATTTTTATTTATGATATTTTAATTATAGGTTTATTTAATATTCATAATTAATTATATATATATATATATATCTATTTTTAAAATCTTTATTTCAAATAGGTCGGAAATCCGTCAGAAACAAATCCGTTGGAAACAATCCCGTCGGAAATCCATCAGATCTCTGGTATCAAGAATCTGTCAGAATTCTGTTGGTTTTTTGATATCGGAATTCTGTCGAAAATCGGATATCTAGATTTTGTCAAAAATCCATTGGAATATAGTTTGTCATAAATCCGTCAGTCATTCTGTCAGAATAAAAACCGAGGGTTTCCATCTAATAACCGACGGGTATTTTTTGACAGAGTTTTGGCGAATTCCATATATCAAATTTCTGACGGATATAAGATATTGGAAATCTGTCGGATATACCAATAGATTTTTGACGATGACTTTGTTTCCACCCATTTATAATAGACGGATATATCCATCGGAAACAGCCCTTTCTGATGGATTTCTGACAAATAAGTTTGTCAGTTTCACGTTGTTTTCTTGTAGTGCATGCCTGATGGAAAAAGTAACATATCAGTACTAGCGTTAGACCCTAATTTTTAAAAAACACTAACCACTCTGTAAATTATCTAGACAGAGACTATGAGTTGAGTTTGGACATGTCGGATGCAAAAGAATAACATATCGGTACCAATGACTAGACCCTAATTTTTGAGAAATATTAACTACTCACGAAAATATCCAGATAGAGACCATGAATCTAATCTGGATGTCACATTGAAAAAGTAACATATGAGGACCCACCGGTTGATCCTAATTTTTGTAAAATACTAATCACTCATGAAATTATCTAGGTAGAGATTATGATTCGAATTTCAACATGTCATATATGGGTACCCAAGGCTAGACCCTATTTTAATACTAACCGCTAAGGACATTATCAAATCTGGACATGTCGGATGGAAAAAGTAACTTTTATGTACCCACGACAAAACCCTAATTTTTGGAAAATACTAACTGTAAAGAAAATCATCGAGAAAAAGGTCATGATTCAAATCTGAACATGTCGGATGGAAAAAATAACATATCGGTAATAGCGTTGACCCTAATTTATAGTAAATACTACCCACTAAGGAAAATATATAGATAGAGATTATGATTGGAATGTGGACATGTTAGATGAAAAAAATCATTTTGATACCCACGGCTACCAATAGCTAGACCGTATTTTTTTGAAAATACTAACCGCACGGGAAATAATCCAAAGATAGAATATGAGTTTGAACATGTCGGATGGAAAGAGTAACATATTGGTATCCATGAATAGATCCTAATTTTTTAAAAATAATAACCGCTCAGAAAATTTTTCTGACAAAGACAATGAGACGAGTTTGTACATATCAAATGAAGAAAATAACATATCGGTTCCCATGACTAGAACCTAATTTTTGGAAAATACTAACAGCTTAGGATATTATCCAGAAAGAAACTATGAGTTGAGTTTGTACACGTCGGGTGAAAAAAATAGCATATTGGTACCTGCTGCTAGACCCTAATTTTAGGAAGACACTAACTGATCAGGAAAATAACAAGACAAAGACCTTGATTCAAATTTGGATATGTTGGATGGAAAAAGTAACATATCAGTACCCACTACGTGATCCTAATTTTTGGAAAATACTAACCACTCAGATAATTATCCAGATTGAGGCTATGATTCGAATCTTGACATGTTAGATGTAAAAAGTAATATACGGGTACCCATGGCTTGTCCCTAATTTGGAAAATCTAACTGCTTATGAATTTATCAAGACAAACACTGAGTCAAGTCTGTACTTGTCAAATGGAAAAAGTAACACATTGGTAACCACAACTACACTCTAATTTTAAAAATACTAACCGCTTTGGAAATTATCAAGACAAAGACTGTGAGTCGAATATAGACATGTCAGATAAAAAATTAATAAATTGGTACGTGCGACTTGACACTAATTTTTGGAAAATACTAAACTCGGGAAATTTTCCAAAAAAAACAATGAGTCTAGTTTGGACATGTCGGATGAAAAAGTAATATATCGGTACCCAAAGGTAGATCCTAATTTTTGGAAAACACTAGCCGCTCACAAAAGTATCAGGACATAGGCCATGATACAAATTTGACATGTTTGTTTAAAAAATACCAAATGTGTACCCACAGCTATACCCTAGTTTTTGAAAAATACTAACCGATCAGGAAATTATCCAGACATACACCAAGAGTCGAATATGGACATGTCGGATGGAAAACGTAACATATCGGTACAAGCGGTAGACCCTAATTCATAATATACTAACCGCTATGTAAATTATCTAGACAAAGAATATGAGTCGATTTTGGACATGTCGGATGCGAAAAAGTTACAGATCAAATACCCATGACTACACCCTAATTTTTGAGAAATATTAACTACACAGGAAAATATCTAGACAGAGACCATGAGTCAAATCTAGATATGTCGGATTAAAAAAGTAACATATCAGGACCCAGTGGTTGATCGTAATTTTTGGAAAATACTAACCGCTATGGAATTTATCCAGATAGAGACTATGATTCGAATCTTGACATGTCGGATGAAAAAGTAATATATGGGTACCCAAAGCTAGACCCTATTTTTTTGGAAAATACTTACCGCTCAGGAGCTGCCGATAGCTCAGTCAGCTGCCGATAGCTCAGTCAGCTGGAAAGGGGAAACTGTGTTGGACACTAGAGTTGGATCAGCTGCTCGGTACCTCGACCTAGCTGGAAAGTGTGAAGGTCAGCTGGACTAGCTAAGGTCTTACTAACCAGATGGAATGACTGAGGTGATTACTCGGTCGATGACCGAACAGATGTGAAGGATGAACAATTGCATAACCATTCGGCGGTTACCAAAAGACATTGAATAAGTAATTCATGTCCGATAACAATCAATTCTCGAGGAAAACCTATTAAAGAGGTTGCCTGGGTTTGTTTAAAACACAAAGAAAATTACAGAAAACACATAGAAGAATATGAGGATCATCACGGAGGAATTACTAAGGCATTACGAGACGATAGCGGGTATTGAAGAGGAATTCTTTGTGAAGGAGAGAATCAACGGTTCAAGGAACGAGGAACGTCAAATTATTCAGGTGCGATCGAGGTAAAGGCGAGTCCGTGGCTTCGTGCTCAGATTCGTACTGCATTATTATGATAATAAAGTCAAAGAGGTTAATGAGGGTTACATCGGAGGAATTAACACGATCATTCTTGGTATTTGTGGTCATCCGATACTTACTAAGTAATACGAATTACTGATGAATGTGTGGTTTTCAGGAAAAGAAGTTGATCATGGAAAGGAACGGGCTTAGGCGAGACTCAAGGCTGTAAAGGAAGATGAGAGGTGATAAACTAGGTAGTTAGGGTTGTTAATAAAAGTATCCAGTTTTTTCTTTATTTTACTCTAAGTATTACACAACCAAAACTCTAAGTATTGAATCGCATAATGAACATCAAAACGATAATTGTCTAAGGAAATGACTTAAAATAAGGTAAGGATTCCTCTCGGATTCTAGGATTTGGGATAGGTTCTTACAAGTTGGTATCAAAGCATGCTTGTTCCTACGATTGCTAGTACAGGTTGGGGAATCACCACTCATCGGATTCTGAGATCTCGCGGTTGTATCGCCTTACTTGTTAATAGTCATTATGCGATGATAGGACTAATTTTGAGTTTTTATAGATGGTAAGAGCTACAAGTCAAAGAAAAAGTAAGATTGATAAGGGCAAGGAAATGGACATAACCGGAGAAACCTTGCTTACAGTAACACATGAGGAACGAATTGAGCAAAACCCAGCCGGACCTGTGGCTAGGCAAAATCAGAACCCGCCGGATATAAAAATCCAAAAAAGCAACAATTTGTTCAGGATGATGCGGCCAAAAACTCAAACGCAGCACGTCAGTCCGTACCAGTAACAACAGGGAATGGTGCAACCGTTGAAAATCCGAGTAGAATACCTTCAGTTTAAGAGCAATGGGATATGACGAAGGCCATGATGGCTCAACTGGTTGTCTTAACTCAAGCGCTGGTATCAGCTCTTACAAGCGGCGAAAAGACAGGTAGGTTTGGATGAGGAGGTAATCGAGAGAAGTGCGACAACAAACTCTGCAAAGGAAAAGGAGTATTACCTTAGTTTGTTGGAGCACGTCTCCAGGTTGGGTATGAGGCCTTTCACCAATAGTTTCGATCCAATTATAGTGGATGAGTGGAGAAACCGACGGGTAAGGAATTTCAATTCCACCCGTTGTCCGGAGGATTATTGGGAAGGTGCCTAGCCTATTCTTGTAAATACGTGCATTTTATAAGCATCACGCATACACGGGTTGGGTACGTATCATTTTTGAGAAATGTGTAAGGACCCAGGAATTAGAGGAATTCCGACAAATAACTTGTTTGATTCAAGGGCTACACATAGTTTTGTGAGCTTGGAAGTGGCATGTAAAGGAGAATTCCTTAAGGAACTAGATCTGGAGCATGGACTAGTAAGGGAAGCTGGTGGGCAAAATATGTTCATCAAAGGCTGGGTATGTAACGCCTCTGTGATGATCAAGGATGGTAACATGCCGACCGACTTGATCATCGTTCAACCCAAGAAGTAGAATGTCATCCTGGGAATAGATTGGTTGATCAAGTATCGAGCACATATTTATTATCACCGGGCCAGGTACGTTTTGAAAGGAAATAAGGAAAGTTGGAATTCCAAGGAATCCAATCCTCCTCGAGAAATCTAGTAATCTCGGCAATCTAGGCAGAATGGATGCTGGAGAAGGGATATGAGGCGTACTTGGCCACAATTACTACTACAGAAGTAGGGGCGGATGCGGAGTTGAAAGACATACCGATTGCCAACGAGTTTAAGGACTTGTTTTAGGCCGTGAGTGGTTTACCACCGACCGGTCTGACCCGTTCACCATAGAGCTTAAGTCGGGCACAAAGCCTGTAAAGCACCATACCAGATGGCACCTGCCGAGATGGCTGAGTTAAATAAATAATTAAAGGAATTTTTGGATAAAGGATTTATACAGCCAAGTAGTTCACCTTGGGGTGCACAGGTCTTGTTAGTAAAGAAGGATGGAAGTTTCTAGTTATGTATCATTTACTAGGGATTGAATCGAGTAACAGTAAAGAACAAATACTCGTTACCAAGGATCGATGAACTGCTAGGTCAGTTAGGAGGCGCAACATGGTTCTCAAAGATAGATTTGGCCTTAGGATACCATCAAATCCCGATAGAACCATCAGATGTTTGGAAGACAGCTTTCCGGACAAGGTATGGTCATTACGAGTTTGTGGTAATGCCTTTTGGCCTAACTAATGCACCGACATCATTCTTAAAGATGATGAATGGTATTTTCTGGGAATTCCTAGACAAATTTGTGATCATTTTCATTGATGACATCCTCATTTATTCCAAGGATTTGGAAACCCACGAAAGTCATCTAAGGACGGTCTTGGAAAGACTAAGGGAGCATAAACTCTTTGCAAAACTAAGTAAGTGCAGTTTTTGGCAAATGAGTATTGGATTACTTGGCCATGTGGTATCGGGAAAAGAGTATCCGTAGATCCAAGGAAAATCCTATCCATCAAAGAATGGTCACGACCAAGAAATACCACCGAGATAAGGAGTTTCCTCGGCTTGGCGGGGTATTACAGAAAATTCATGAAAGATTTTGCGAGTATGGCACAACCATTGACTCGCTTAACCGAGAAAGATACCAAGTTTAAATGGTCGGAGGAATGTGAGACGAGTTTCTCCGGGTTAAAGATGATGCTCACACGCGCACTGGTATTGGTTTTCTCAAACCAAATGAGTCCTATGTGGTCTATACGGATGAATCCATCATGAACTTGGGATGTGTACTAATGTAGAAGGGAAGTGTAGTCGCATACGCCTCAAGGCAGTTGCGCAAAACATGAGGGGAGTTACCTAAAGCATGACATGGAGATTGCTGCGGTGGTATTCGCGTTAAAGACTTAGCGTTCATTCCTATATGGTGCCAAGGTACAAATATTTATCGATCATAAAATTCTCAAGTACATATTTACTCAGCCAAAATTAAACTTAAGGGAAATGAGATGGATGGAGTTGGTTGCGGATTACGGCCTAGATATTGCCTATCATCCTTGTAAGGCAAATAAGTCGCCGATGCCTTAAGTGGAAGGTGGTACTATGTAGAGGCGGAGAGAAGCCAAGAAGTAATGGTTAATATGCTTGGAACATTAAGGCTTAATGCACTTTCCGAGGAAGTTAAACCTTTAGGATTGGCGGTGGCCAACCAAGCGGATTTACTTAGTCGAATCCGGACTGCCCAAGGAAAATACAAGAAGTTGGATCAAGATGCTCGGAAGGATCAGACCGAGTACCAAATCTAAAAAAATGGCATGATCATTGTTAAGGGGCGTGTTAGCGTTACGAATTTCCAAGGCTTAAGGGAATAGATACTTCGGGAGGCACATAAGTTACTATTCTTAATTCAACCGGAAATAAACAAGATGTACCAGGACTTGAAGAGGTACTATCATTAGGTAGGAATAAAAAAAAGACGTGTTTTAGTGGATTAAGAGGTGTCTAACGTGTCAAAATGTTAAAGCGAAACACCAAAACCCAAGTGGGTTAATGAATAACTTGCCGATATCGGAATCGAAATGGGATCATGTTACGATAGATTTCGTAACCGGTTTGCCTAGGGGAAGGTCTGAAGGTTTGGGTGGTAGTGGATAGACTAACCAAATCGGCTCGTTTCTTAGCCATAATGGATACGGATGGGGCTGAGGAAATCACTTCCCGATACATAGATGAAATAGTTTGAATTCATAGAATCCCGGTAAGCATTTTCTCTAATCGTGATACTTGGTTTATTTCGCATTTCTGGAAGGCTTTCCAAAAAGCCTTATCGACGAGAGTAAGCATAAGTACTGCTTACCACCCGCAAACTGATGGTCAATCAGAAAGAACAATCCAATCGCTCGAGGATATGCTACAAGCTTGCGTGTTGGATTGGGGTGGTCATTGGGAAAAGTATTTAAGGTTGGCCGAGTCTGCCTATAATAATAGTTATCATCAAAGCATTGGGATGTCACCCTATGAAGCATTATATGGTCGGTCATGCCGAACACCTTTGTGTTGGACACAAGTGGGTGAAAGGAGAATGCTTTGTCCGGAGATAGTGGATGAAACCACCAAGAAGATCAAATTCCTTAAGAAAAAGTTAGGGGAAACACAAGATCAGCAGAAGCTTTATCCCGACAAGCGACGAAAGAAATTGAAGTTAGATGTAGGAGACTTGGTGTATCTTAAGGCGGTGACTTAAAAAGGAAAAAGGCAATGCACCAAGAGGGAAAAGCTAAGTCCAAGGTATATCGGGCTTTATGAAGTTATTGAACGAATTAGGGAAGAAGCGTATGAACTGCTTTTACAGCGCAGACTTGAAGCATTCCACAAGGTATTTCATGTATCACAACTCAAGAAATGTCTTAGTGACCAAGACCATGTGGTGGCTGAACCCCCTTCGGAGTTAAAGGAGAAGGGTACGAGAAGGAAAAATATACAAATGATCAAAGTCCTTTGGGATTGTAATGGGAGAGAAGTGGCTACTTGGAAACTGAGAAGAATATGAAGGCCGACTTTTCCGAGATGAATCCTATTCGGGTGGGGGAGACTTGTAGCATCCGCGATCCTCAATAGAGTTATTGGGTGGACTTGGTCCGAGGAAACGGGAAAGAAGAAGTCAGACTAAGTAAAGGAGTATTGGCATTAGACAGACCTAATATGGGAATCATAATGGAAAGCTTGAATCAAGCTAGAATCAAGCTGGAAACGAGCTGGAATTGAGCTAGAATCAAGCTAACCAGCTGTCTGTAGCCCAGTAAGCTGGAAAAGGGTAACTTCGCTGGACACTCAAGCTGGGTCAGCTGATCAGTAGCTCGACCAAGCTGGAAGTAGTTAAGGTCAGCTGGACAAGCTAAGGTCATACCGACCATCTAGAATGACTGAGTCTGTTAATCGGTCGAAAATCGAACATGTGCGAATGATGAACGATTGCATAACTTTCAACGGTTACCAAAATACAATGAATAAGGAATTCGCGTCTGATAAGCGTTAATTCTCGAGGAAAACCTATAAAAGGCCTGGGTTCGTTTAAAACACAAGGAAAAATATGGAAAAACACACAGAAGAATTTGAGGATCGTATCAGAGGAATTACTAAGGCACTACGAGCCGATAGAAGGTATTAGGGAGGAAATCTTTGCGAAGGAAAGAATCAGCGGTTCAAGGAACAAAGAACGTCGAATCATTTAGGGGCGATCTAGGTAAGGGTGATTTTGTGGCTTTGTGCTCGGATTCGTACTTCACTATTATGACAATAAATTTAAAGGGGTTATTGAGGGTTAAATCGGAGGAATAATACGATCATTCTCGGTATTTGCATTCATCCGATACTTAATAACTAATATGGATTGCTCATGACTGTGTGGTTTTCAGGGAAAGAAATTGATCATGGAAAGGATCTGGCTTAGGCGAGACTCAAGGCTAGAAACGAAGATGGGTGGTGATGAACCGGGTAGTTAGGATCGTTAATACTTGTAATAGCACTTATATACCAACTCAAAGTGTACCAAATCCTTTGTGTTATAAATAAAAGTATTCGGTTTCTTCGTTATTTTACTCTAAGTATTACGCTTCCAAAACTCTAATTATTGAATCACAGAATAAACTTTAAAACGAGAATTATCTAAGGAAATGACTTAAAATGAAGTAAGTATTCCTATCGGATTCTAGGATTCAGAATGTGTTCTTACAATATCAGTAACGAAAATACTAACTACTATGTAAATTATCTAGACAGAGACTATGAGTCGAATCTGTACATGTCAGTTACAAAAAATAACATCTCGGTACCCACGGTTAGACACTATTTTTTTGAAAATACTAACAACTCAGGAAATTATCAAGAAAGAGACTATGAGTCGAGTTTGCACATGTCATATGAAAAAAGTAACGTATTGGTATCCACAACTAGACCTTAATTTTCAAAAAATACTAAACACTTAGAAAATTATCAAGACATAGAGTATGATTCGAGTTTGGACATGTTGGGTGAAAAGTAACATATCGTTACCCACGGCTACACCCTATTTTTGGAAATTACTAACCGCTCAATACATTATATAGTAGAGACTATGACTCGAGTTTGGTCATGTCGGATGGAAAAAGTAACATATCGGTACCTACAACTAAACCTTAATTTTCAAAAAATATTAATCGCTCAAGAAAAGATCCAGACATAGACTATGTGCCGTATCTGGACATGTCGGATGGAAAAAGTAACATATTGGTACCCACGTATGTAACACCCCCGATCATTTCTAATCATAGGCGCTACGATGATACTTAGAATATCTCATCCAAAGCTACAGAACGAATCCAATGCCTCAGATGAAACATCCTTAGCACCATTCCTACTTATCCTCATTCCTACTTTTCAACCAGAACAAGAATTCGTAGTTAGTTTAGCTCGGACAAAGCCAAATATCATACAGGAACTTAAGTCGTAATATATAAAACCTTTAACTTTATTTACTTAAGTTCCAAAACCATATTTTCAAACTTTCATAAGCATATGTGCGCACAACAAAATCCATAAAACTTTTAAGTCATTTACAACATACATTTTTACAAAAAAAAGCCAACTCTACACCGACTTTACTTCGTTCCTTCTTTAACTCCGCTTTCCTGCAAGGAAGGAGAACGAATAAGCAACTAATTTGCTTAGCGAATTCGGGTGCCTATCATGCATAAAATGATCCCACCAAACCCCAAACAAAATCACATCACATGGATCATTCACCGAAAATGAGATACAAAAATATGAACAATACATAGAACATTTTCTCGTCGATTCTCGTTCTCATTCACCATCCACAACATCCATATTCCTTAGTTTGTTCATCCTTTTACCTCGCCAACACACAGTCACTCAGACTGAACGTGCTAACGATCCTAAATCTCGTTCATCATCTTACCTCATTCGACATGCAACCACTAAGGCTGAACATGCCGAGTGATCCGAACAACGCATCGTCATGCGAAATACAGCTGTTGGAGGGTAAGCCAAGCTGCTTGCCACCACCTTCCTCCTAGGTTGCTTCCCATAATCACCTAGCCACCACCTATCTGCTAGGCTACTTCACAGAAGCACCTCGCCACCACCTACCTGCTAGACTACTTCACAGAAGCACCTCGCCACCACCTACCTGCTAGGCTACTTTATAGAAGCACCTCGATTCCTCTTAACCGGTCTAACTCTTTCTCCCGCTTAATTTTCCTCATTCCGACTAGTCCACCGATCACAATGAATTTCCTTACAATGGATTCCTTCTTTTCGAGGCTGCCTTACTTCGTTGGGTCACCACTTACTCCAAATTCCCACTTTCCCGTCCATAACTTCCTTATGTTCTCGGGCAATTCTCGTTCTATTTCTGGTTTAAAGAGAGGGTCACTACATTCTCCCAACCTTATTAGAATTCGTCCCGAATTCTTAAGTTTTGTATTTCTGCTTCATCTGTAAACATTTCCGGATAATCTCTCCTGAAATTTTCTTCATTTTCCCAAGTCATAACTATTCGGTTTCGCTTTCCCCAAAAAACTTGGATTTGTCGGAGCTCTCGGTTCTTTAGTCGTTTAACATTTCCGGATAATCTCTCCTCTATTCGTTGTGGTTCTACCGCAGTCGGATCCCTTATGTACTTTCTAAGCATAGATACATGGAACACTAGATGTAAGGCCATATCCGAGGGAAGTTCTAGCCGGTAAGCTAGTTCTCCAACTCTTCCCACAATTTTATAAGGCCCTATAAACCTAGTAGCCAATTTCCCAACTTTTCCAAAACGGTATTTACCTTTTTGGGCTGCTACTTTCAAGTATACCCAATCTCCCACCGCCAAGACTAGTTCTCTCCGATTTTGATCTGCATACTTCTTTTGACGATCCTGGGCTTTCTTCATATTTATCTGTACCATTTTTATTTTCTCTGTGGTCTCATCTACGATACTTGGTTCAAACAGTCCTCTTTCCCCAATTTCAGTCCAACACAACGGCGTCTGACATGGTCGCCCATACAAAGCTTCATAAGGAGACACGCCGATACTCGAGTGATAACTGGTATTATAAGAGAATTCTACTAATGGTAAGTGATGTTCCCAAGATCCGGCCCAATCCAATATGCACATTCTGAGCATGTCTTCGATGGTCCTTATAGTCCTTTCCGTCTGACCATCGGTTTCAGGGTGAAAGGCCATACTAATATGTAGTTGAGATCCTAAGGCATTTTGGAAAGCTCGCCAAAACTGAGCAGTGAATCGAGGATCTCGATCCGATACAATACTAGCTGGTACTCCATGGAGTCGAACAATTTCCTTTAAGTATAACTTTGCTAGTGTCGCTACCCAATTTGTAACTTTGATCGGTAGTAAATGTGTAGACTTAGTCAAACAGTCTACTACCATCCATATTGCATCATTGCCTCTTCCCGGTGCAGTCGGTAATCCTATTATAAAATCCATTGCAACAGCTTCCCATTTCCACTCTGGGATTGGCAGGCTTTGTAATAATCCTCTGGGTAATTGGTGTTTGACTTTGACTTGTTGGGAAGTCTAGCACTGAGCTACCCACTGAGCTACTGATCTTTTCATTCCCGGCCAATGATGGTACCTTTTTATATCTCGGTACATCTTAGTACTTCCAGGATGGATACTAAGTAAGGATTGATGCGCCATCTTTAGAATTTCGTTCCTTAATTCCCGTCCAGCAAGAACTGTAATTCTTCCATTTAATAGGAGTGTACCATCATTAGTTATGTGATACCCCTTTTCATTTCGTCCATTAGTACTTTCTAGCTCTTCTATAATTTTCTTTAAGTTCGAATCTTCTTGTTGTTCCTCACGGATTCTTTGAATCAGTCCAACTTGATTCACCGCTTGGAGTCCTAATGGTTCACTACTTTCTCCTTCAAGAGTCGCTAGACTTATCTTTTTAAATCCGTCTTGTAAAACGTCTAAGTCCTTTTCAACGTTTACATTGACCTGTCTGCGACTTAGAGCATCTGCTACCACGTTTGCTTTCCCGGGATGGTACATGATCTTCAAGTCATAGTCCGCGATAAATTCCATCCATCTCCGTTGTCTCAAGTTAAGATCGGGTTGAGTGAATAGATACTTGAGGCTTTGATGATCTGTGAAAACTTGGACAGTTTCTCCATAGAGATATGATCTCCATATTTTCAGTGCAAACACCACTGCAAGCCATCTCTAAGTCATGAGTGGGATAATTCTCTTCATGCTTCCTTAATTGACGTGATGCATAAGCAATAACCTTATCATTTTGCATCAGTACACAACCCAAACCTACTCGAGATGCATTAGTGTACACCGAGTAAGGTTGACCACGTTCAGGTAATGTTAAGATAGGTGCTGTCGTTAAGGCTTCTTTCAATTGTTCAAATGCTTCTGATGCCTTTTCATCCCACTGGTACTTAACTCCTTTTCCCATTAGTCGATTTAACGGCTTAGCTTTAGTAGCAAAGTTCTTGACAAACTTACGATAATATCCAACTAAACCCAAGAAGCTTTGGACTTCAAAGACGTTGGCCGGCTTGGGCCAGTCCTTGATTACAACAATCTTCTCGGGGTCAGCAGACACACCATGTTCCGATACTCGGTGGCCTAAGAACCCAATTTCTTTTTTCCAAAGCTGCACTTGCCCAGCTTAGCAAACAACTTTTGTTCTCTTAAACGGTCCAACAGTAGCCTTAAATGCCTTTCATGATCTTTGGTACTTCGAGAATATATTATAATATCATCAATAAAGATGATTACGAACTCATCTAAGTAGTCTCGAAAGACTTCATTCATTAATCTCATAAAAGCTGTCGGGGCATTAGTTAAGCCAAAAGGCATTATGACAAACTCATAATGTCCATACCAAGTTCTGAAGGCGGTTCTCTGAATGTCACCTTCTGCAATCAGAATTTGATGATAGCCAGAAGCAAGATCAATCTGAGAAATTACTCTGGCTCCTTGTAACTGATCCAACAATTCATCAATTCTTGGCAATGGATACTTATCCTTAATGGTTACGTTATTGATTCCCTGATAATCAATACATAACCGCATACTCCCATCCTTCTTTTTCACAAATAGAACTGGGGCTCCCCAAGGTGATGAACTTGGTCGAATAAAGCCTTTATTCAAAAGGTCTTCCAATTGATTCTTAAGTTCTGCCAATTCCGCTGGGGCCATACGGTATGGTGTTTTCACTATCGGTACAGCACCCGGTTCTAGAGTAATTGTAAAGCAGTTTGCGCGTGATGGTGGTACTCCTTCCAAAGGTTGGAATACATCCTGAAATTCCTTGACAATTAGAATTTCTTCTAACTTCAGTTCTTCCTTTGTATCAGCTTTAGTTGTAGTCAAGGTGACTAAGTATGCTTCTCCTTTTCTCAATTCCTTTTCAGTTCTTATAGCCGATATTATGGTTGCTCCAACACTTGGACATATTCCTTGGAAAGAAACAAACGGTCGTCCATCTTTTTCCCATGTAACTAAACCCTTCCCACAATCCAATAGGACCTGATAAGTGCATAGCCAATCCATTCCCAATATTACCTCATGATGGACTAGCGGGACAACTAACAGATTTGCTGAGAAGATCATCTCGCCAATCTTTACCAGAATTCCCATTACATAGTTCGTGGCATGGAGTATTTGGTCACCAGGTGTTCTAATTGGCACACTTACATTTACATTAGTAAAAGTTCCCTCAAAACCCTTTACCACTTCGGGTGACACAAAACTATGCGTAGCACCCAAATCAAACAATACGTGCACCAAAATACCTCCCACACACAACATTCCTACCATCCAATCATTTCTTACTTTTACTCACATTATTACTATGCATGTAATCATCATGTAAACAAATGCATCAAGTCAAATCTAAGTAAGAACCCAACATACCTGTAATGGATCCTTTAGGAGGACAAGACGGTCCGGGTTTCTCTGCGTCTAAAGCATATACTCTACCGGGAATCGCATGTCTCTTAGGGGCTTGTCCTATAACAGGACGGTTTCCTGGAGCATCCATAGCTAAGGTTACAATATTGGTGCTGGTTGTCTTCGTGGACAAGATGTGGCATAATGCCCCCTATCGTTGCATACAAAACATATAATACTCTTCGGCAACACTCTGGCTACCGGGTTTGGGCATGCTCTTTGCAAATGCCCCTGTTTTTGCAACGATAACATCTTGGTAGTCTTTCTATCGGTCTTACAAACATTCGCGTGCCCCTACTCGGACGCCCTCTGCTTCGGTTTTCTTGATTCCCTGGACTTGGCCTGTGTATTCCGGAATCTCTTACCAAACTGGGTCTTACAGCTTGAACTCTCTCCGCTGCTAACCCTTCCTCTACATTCACAGCCCTTTCTACCAGAGTGGGCAGGCTATCAAACTCTACTATTTGCAAGCGACTCCACAGTTCTGGTCGCTACCACAGTTACGGGCAACAGCCCGCTCATCGTTTGGTCCATAACGCGCATATTGTCGAAGGCGCGTAAATTCAACTTCATAATCTCGTACCGTTCTATTCCCTTGTTCCAATCCCAAATATTGTCTTTCCAATCGGTCCTGGGCTTCGACAGGAAAATATTTCCTCAGGAATTCTCCACGGAATTCAGACCATGAATATGATGACGAGTATCGTCCGTATCGTCTTTCCAAGGCACACCACCAATTAAATGCATCTCAGTTTAGGTAGTGCACAACCACATCCTTCTTGAATTCCTCTGGACATCAAGTAGCACTAAAAATCTTCTCGATATTCCTCAGCCAAGCATCGGCGTCAAAGGGATTTGTTCCTCCTTCAAAATGTTCTGTTCCCAGGTTTCTCATCATTGTTACCACTTTTAAGTAATCTGGTGGCGGAGCAGAACGACTTGAACTTGCATGAGGGTTTTGGCGGTCTAGACGATCAATCAAATCATGTACGAGGGTCATCAAAGGATCCCTACTTCTCGCTGAATCCCTTTGTATTTGATATCGTATACTTTCTCTATTGCTTGACAATGAGGCTTCTCCTCGTTCATTCACATTTGATTCCTAATTTCCAGGATTGTTCCCTTCCAGATGCTCAGTGTTGCCTAATGTCTCCCCCACCGATTCTCTAAGTGAGGATCCTTCAGGTTCTTGAGGTAATGATTCCTCGGAAGTATCTGAGTCGAATATAGTCCTGTCATGTCAGGCTAATGCTCCACGGAGGTGAGCACCCCCTCGAAAGGCTCTACGTGGACGCATCTGCAAGGAAATACTACGGTCAAAACTTAATCAACGAAGACAAAAAGGAACAAGCCGGTTTCCTATAAACCTTTTTGCGACACGTTTTAACTCGATAAAACTCGAAAATTGAAGTCCCGAATGAGCATCATAACCATGCTCTGATACCACCTCTTGTAACACCCCCCGATCATTTCTAATCAAAGGCGCTACAATGATACTTAGAATATCTCATCCAAAGCTACAGAACGAATCCAATGCCTCAGATGAAACATCCTTAGCACCATTCCTACTTATCCTCATTCCTACCTTTTCAACCGGAACAAGAATTCATAGTTGGTTTAGCTCGGACAAAGCCAAATATCATACCAGAACTTAAGTCGTAATATACAAAACCTTTAACTTTATTTACTTAAGTTCCAAAACCATATTTTCAAACTTTCATAAGCATATGTGCACACAACAAAATCCATAAAACTTTTAAGTTATTTACAACATACATTTTTACAAAAAAAGGCCAACTCTACACCGACTTTACTTCGTTCCTTCTTTAACTCCGCTTTCTCTACCGCTTTCCTGCAAGGAAGGAGAACGAATAAGAACATTTTCTCTTCGATTCTCGTTCTCATTCACCATCCACAACATCCATATTCCTTAGTTCGTTCATCCTTTTACCTCGCCAACACACAGTCACTCAGACTGAACGTGCTAACGATCCTGAATCTCGTTCATCATCTTACCTCATACGACATGCAACCACTAAGGCTGAACATGCCGAGTGATCCGAACAACGCATCGTCATGCGACATACGGCTGGTGGTAGCGACCCAATCCCCCGTATGTATCACGATAGAGTGAGCTACGCCCACAGCGTACTGCTCTCATCGGACTATGGACATATAGATCTGTCTCATCGAGCACGCCTCACCGCGCCTCGGAATCATAGTCGCACACGCCTCACTGCGTACTGCGTTGACCACACTTAAACACATGCATCATACCACACGAAATTATGCATGTTTCAATCCATATCAAGCCACTTTACTTGGCTACTCAACCAATTTCCAGTGGTGAATCAATTCAATTCAAGTCTCGGCATCAAGGAAATCATCAAGTAAACCACCAAATAATTCCACCGAGAACTTAACATACTAACCATTTAGTATTCATGCATCTTACATCTTATTCATTTATATGCATCATTCACCATGAAATAAACAAAGAAAAACCAAACTCACAGTCTAGGTTTAGGCAATACTATTCTGCCGACCGAATAAACTTGTCGGCGGAACAGAAATTCTTCCGAAAATCAGTCTTTTCCTTGTCTTTTCTCACGAAATCCTCTTCTTTTCCCTCTCCGCGGATTCTTCTCCACACTTAGAATTTCTTAGAGATTTTTGCAAACTTAATGAGAAAGGAAGTGGACTAATATTTATAGGATTAGAAGACTTAAGGTGAAGAAAATCTCAGCTCCAAACTTGGTGACACCTCCTCCATGAGTCATCAAGAAGACTTCATAGGAGGGTAAGCCCAGCTGCTTGCCACCACCTTCCTCCTAGGTTGCTTCCCATAAACACCTAGCCACCACCTATCTGCTAGGCTACTTCACAAAAGCACCTCGCCACCACCTACCTGCTAGACTACTTCACAGAAGCACCTCGCCACCACCTACCTGCTAGGCTACTTTACAGAAGCACCTCGATTCCTCTTAACCGGTCTAACTCTTTCTCCCGCTTAGTTTTCCTCATTCCGACTAGTCCACCGATCACAATCAATTCCCTTATAATGGATTCCTTCTTTCCGAGGCTTCCTTACTTCGTTGGGTCACCACTTACTATAAATTTCCACTTTCCCGTCCATAACTTCCTTATGTTCTCGGGCAATTCTCGTTCTATTTCCGGTTTAAAGAGAGGGTCACTACAACGTAGATCCTAATTTTGGGAAAATACTAACCAGACAGAAATTTATCTCGACAGAGATATTGATTTAAATCTGGATATGTCGGATGGAAAATGTAACATATCAGTATCCACAGCTAGAACCTAAATTTTGAAAACTACTAACCACTCAGAAATATCTAGATTAAGACGATGATTCGAATCTGGACATGTCAGATCAAAAAAGTAACATATATGTACCCACAACCGAACCCTAATTTTTGGAAAATACTAACCGCAAAAGAAATTATCCCAATAGAGGTCATGACTTAAATTGGACATGTTGGATGGAAAAAGTAAGATATTAGACTAGCGCTAATACCTAATTTTCAGAAAATACTACCCGTTAAGGAAAATATAGAGATAGACACTATGATTTCAATATGAACATGTGAGATGAAAAAGTATCATTTTCATACCCACCGCTACTCATACCTAGAGTCGATTTATGGGTACCCAAGGCTATTAGTCAATTTTTTAAAAAATCTAACCAATTAAGAGTTTATCAAGAGAAAGACTATGTGTCAAATTTGTACACGTCAAATGAAAAGAGTAACATATCGGTACCTACAGCTAGACCATCATTTAAAAAAATACTAATCATTCTGGAAATTAACTAGACAAAGACTATGAGTCGAATATTGACATGTCGGATAAAAAATAGCATATCGGTATGCGAGGCTTGACACTAATTTTCATAAAATACTTAAACTTCAGGAAATTATCCAGAAAGAGACTATGAGTCTAGTTTAGAAGTGTCAGATTAAAAATTAACATATTGGTACCCACAACTGGACACTAATTTTCAGAAAACACTAGCCGCCCAAGAAAATATCCAGAGAGAGGCCATGATTCCAATTTGGACATGTCGGATGAAAAAAGTAACATATTGCTACCCACGCCTAGACCCTAATTTTTGGAAATACTAATCGCTCAGGAAATTATGCAAGAAGACACAAGGAGTGAAATATGAACATGTTGGATGGAAAAATTAAAATATCGGTACTAGACCTAGAACCTAATTTTTAGAAAATACTAACCGCTCGAGAAAAGATATAGATAGAGATTATGATTTGAATATGGACATGTCAGATGGAAAAAAGTAACATATCGTACCCACAACTAGACAATTTGGGGAAACTATTAACCGCACATAAAATTATTATGAAGGAGATAATGATTCAAATATAGACATGTCAGTTGGAAAAAGTAACATATCGGTATCCACGGCTAGACAATGCATCAAATCTAAAAATGTCGGATGGAAAAAATACCATATTGGTAACCATGGTAGACCCTATTTTTCGGAAAATTCTAACCTCGCAAGAAATTATCCTGACCGAGACCATGAGTCAAATGTGTTCATGTAAGATGGAAAAAGTAACATATTGTTACCACGACTAGACTTTAATTTTCAGAAAATTATTATTGCTTAAGAAAAGATCCAGATAGAGTCGATGATTCGAATTTGAACATGTCGGATGAAAAAGTAACACATTAGTACCAACAGCTAGACCCTAATTTTTGGGAAAATACTAAGTGCTAAGGAAAATATCCAGATAGAGACTATTATTCGAATATGGACATGTTGGACGGCAAAAGTAACATATCAGTACCCACATCTAGACAGTAAATTTCAGAAAATAGTAACCGCTTACAAAATTATACAGACAAAGATTATAAGTATAGTTTGGATATGTCGGATGCAAAAAAAGTAAGATATCGATAATCATGATTAGACCCTAATTTTTGATAAACATTAACCACTCATGAAAATATTCAAACATAGACAATGTGTCGAATCAAGACATCTCGGTTGGAAAAAGAAAGATATCAGTACCCACGGTTAGACCCTAATTTCTAGAAAATAGTAACTACTCTGGTAATTATGTAGATAGAGACTATGAGTAGAATCTAAACTTGTCGGATACAAAACGTAACATATCGGTACCCACGACTAGACCCTAATTTTTGGAATTTAATAACCACTTAGAAAATTATCCAAAGAGAGACTATGAGTCGAGTTTAGACATGTCAGATGAAAAAATATAACATATTGGTACCCACAAATAGACTCTAATTTTTTACCAATACTAAATGCACAGGAAAATATTTAAACATAAACTATGAGTCGAATCTGGGAATGTCGGATGGAAAAAATAACATATCGGTACCCATGGCTAGACCCTAATTTTCAGAAAATGCTAACTACTCAAGAAGTTATCCTGACCGAGACCATGAGTCCAATGTGTTCATGTAAGATGGAAAAAATAACAAATTGTTACCAGCACTAGACTAATTTCAGAAAATGTTATCGCTTAGGAAAAGATCGAGATAGAGTCAATAATTTGTATTTGGACATGTCAGATAGAAAAACTAACATATCGTTACCCACGTCTAGGAACTAATTTTGGGAAAATACTAACCTCTAAGGAGAATATATAGATAGAGACTATTATTCAAATATGGACATGTCAGACGGCAAAAGTAACATATCGGTACCCACGTCTAGACCCTAACTTTCAGAAAATACTGACCGCTCTGGAAATTATCCAGACAAAGATTATGAGTAGAGTTTGGACGTGTTGGGTGCAAAAAAGTAATATATCGGTACCCACAATTAGACCCTAATTTTTGATAAATATTAACCACTCATGAAAATATTCAAACATAGATTATGTGTCGAATCTAGACATGTCGGATGGAAAAACCAAGATATCGTTACCCACGGCTAGACCCTAATATTCACAAAATAATAACTACTCTGGAAATTTCGTAGATAGAGACTATGAGCCGGATCTAAACTTGTTGGATACAAAATATAACATATTGGTACCCACGGCTAGACCCTAGTTTCTGTAAAATACTAACTTCTTAGAAAAATATCCAAAAAGAGACTATGAATCGAGTTTGAACATGTCGGATGGCAAAAGTAACATAGTAGTACCCACAAATAGACTCTACTTTGGACATGTCGGATGAAAACAAATAACATATCGATACCCACGATTAAACCTAGTTTTTGAAAAATATTAACCGCTTAGAAAAATATTCAAACATAGACTATGTGTTGAATGTAGAAATGTCGAATGCAAAATATAACATATTGGTACCCTCGACTAGACCCAAGTATTCAGACAATACTAATTGCTCTAGAAAATATGTAGACCGAGACTATGAGCCAAATCTGGACATGTAGGATACAAAAAAAAAAACATCGGTACCCACATCTAGACTCTAATTTTATGAAAATACTAACCGTTATAAAAATTATCCAGAAAGAGACTATGGGTCGAGTTTAAATATGTAGGATGGAAAAAGTAACATATCGGTAACCACAACTCCGAAAATTATCCAGACAGAGACTATGAGTTGAGTTTGGACATTAGGAATGAAAAAGTAACATATTAGTACCCACATGTAGATGCTAATTTCAGAAAGTACTAACCTCTCAAGAAATTATCCAAACAAAGAGTATGAGTCGAGTTTGGACATGTCGGATGGAAAAAGTAACATATATGTAACTACAGCTCAGGAAATTATCTAGACAAAGACTATGAGTTGACTTTGAACATGTGGAATGGAAAAAGTAACTTATCGGTTCCTACGGCTAGACCATAATTTTCAAAAATACTAACCGCTTAAAAAATTTATCCAGACAGAGAATATGAGTCGAGTTTGGATATGTCGGATGCAAAAAATTAACATATCGGTACCCATAGCTAGACCATAATTTTTGAAAAATACTAACTGCTCAGAAAATAATCCATAGATTGACTATGAGTTTGGACATGTCGGATGGAGAAAGTAACATATCAGTACCGACAACTAAACCCTAATTTTTGAGATATACTAAACGCTCAAGAAATTATCAACACAGAGTATGAGTTGAGTTTGGACATGTCGGATGGAAAAAGTAATATATCGAGACCCACGTCTAGACCCTAATTTTTTGAAAATACTAACCATTTAGCAAATTATCCAGAAGAAACTTTGAGTCGAGTTTGGACATGTCGGATGCAAAAAAGTAACATATCAGTACAGACCCTAATTTTCCAGAAATAATAACTGCTCAAAAAATTATCCAGAGATCGAGTATGAGTTGAGTTTCGACATGTTTAATTGAAAAACTTACATATTGGTACCCATGACTGGATCCTAAATTTTAGAAAATACTAAACACTAAGGAATTTATCCAAGCAATGACTATGAGTCGAGTATAAACATATTGGATAGAAAAAAGTAACATATCGGTAACCACAACTTAGGAAATTATCTAGAGAGAGACTATGAATCAAGTTTGGACATGTCGAATGAAAGAAGTAACATATTGGTACTTACATCTAGACCCTAATTTTTAGAAAGTACTAACCACTCTAGAAACTATCCAGAAAAAGAGTAGGAGTCGAGTTTGGACATATCAGTTGGAAAAAGTAACATATCCGTAACCACAACTCAAGAAATTATCTAGACAGAGACTATGAGTCGACTTTGGACATGTCGAATGGAAAATAACTTATTGGTTCATAAGGCTAAATCCTAATTTCAAGAAAATACTAACTGCTCAAGAAATTATCAAGACATAGAATGTGAGTCAGGTTTGAACATGTCGGATGAAAAAAAGCTAACATATCAGTACCTATGATTAGACCCATATTTTCAAAAAAAATATTCACCACTCATAAAATATTTAAACATAGACTATGTGTCGAATCAGAACATGTTGGATGGAAAAAGTAATTTTTCAGTACCTACGGCTATACCCAAATTATTGAAAAATACAAACCGCTCAGAAAAATATCCTGACAGAGGCTATGAGTCGAATCTGCAATTTTAGATAGAGAAAGTAAACCCTAATATAGTGCAACATATCGGTATCCACGACTAAAACTAATTTTTAATCTGCAACATATCGGTACCCACGACTAAAACTAATTTTAGTAGAATAATAACCGCACTAGAATTATCCATAGAGAGACTATGAGTCGAGTTTGAACATGTCGGATGGAAAAATAATATAGTGGTCCCCACGGTTAAACCCTAACTTTTGAGAAATACTAACCGCTCAGGAGTTCATCTAGAGATAGACTGTGAGTTTGGACATGTCGAATGGAAAAAGTAATATATCGTACACACGATTAGATCTTAAATTTTTGAAAATACTAGCCGCTGAGAAAATCATCCAGACAGAGACCATGAGTCAAATGTGTTCATGTCAGATGGAAAAAGTAACATATTGTTATCAGCGTTGGATTCTAGTTTTTCAGAAAATACTAACCGTTTAGGAAAAGAACCAGATAGAGACGATGATTCAAATCTAGATATGTCGGATTGAAAAGTAACATATCAGTACCCACGGCTAGGCTTCAATTTTGGGAAAATACTAACAATTAAGGAAAATATCCAAATATAGACTATTATTCGAATATGGACATGACAGACGGAAAGTAACATATAGGTACCCACGAGTAGACCCTAATATTTTAAAAACACTAACGGTTAAGGAAATATCTAGACATAGGTTATGAGTCAAATCTGGACATGTCAGATAGAGAAAGTAACATATCGGTATCCATGGCTAGACCCTAATATTTGGTTACGAAATGCTAATGAAATTATCTAAAAAGAGACTGTGAGTCGAGTTTGAACATGTCGGATAGAAGAAGTAACATATGTGTACCCATAGCTAGACCTTGTTTTGAAAATTACTAACCACCCAAGGAATTATCAAGAGATAGACTATGAGTCGTTTGGACTTGTCATATATAAATAGTAACATATCGGTACCCACAACTAGACCCTAATTTCCTGACAAAGATTATGAGTTGAGTTTGGACATGGCGGAAAAAAAACATATCGGTACTAACAGCTAAACCCTAATTTTCTGAAAATATTAATCACTCATAAAAGTATCGATAAAGAGACTATGAGTCGAGTTTGGACATACCAGAAGAAAAATTAACATATCAGTCAGTACCCACGATTAGAGCATTATTTTTAAGAAATATTAACCGCTCAAGAAAATATTTAAATATATAATGTGTCGAATCTGGACATTTCAGATGGAATAAGTAACATATCGTTTCCCACAGCTATACCATAATTTTCAGAAAATACTAACTGCTCAGAAAATTATGTAGACAGACTATGAGTCGAATCTACATATCGATACCCACAGCTAGACCCTAGTTTCCAGAAAATACTAACTGCTCAGAAAATTATCTAGAAGATTATGATTCGAGTTTGAACATGTCGGATGGAAAAAGTAAAATTTTATTTCCAGCACTAGATCCTAATTTTCAAAAAATTCTAATCGCCCAGGATATTATCCAGAAAGATACTATGAGTTGAGTTTGAAAATATCAGATGGAAAAAGAAACATATCAGTACCCACAACTAGACCTTAATTTTTGAGAAATAATAAACGCTTAGGAAAAAGTATCTAAACATAGACTATTAGTCGAGTTTGGACATGTCAAATGGAAAATGTAATATATTATTACCCACAACTAGACCCAAAATTTAGGAAAATACGAACCATTCTGGAAGTTATCAACACAGAGACAATGAGTCGAGTTTGAACATGTCAGATACAAAAAGTAACATATCAGTACCCACGATAAGACCTTAATTTTAAAAAATTATTAATAGCTCAGAAAATATTCAAACATAGACTATGTGTCAAATCTTGACATGTCGGATTGAAAAGGTAATATATTGGTACCCATATCTAGATCCTAATTGTTGGAAAATACTAACTGCTCAGGAAATTATCCAAACATAAACCATAAGTCTAATGTGGACATATCGACCAACGCAAGACCCTAAATTCAGAAAATACTAACCACTCAAGAAAAGATCTAGATAGAGACGATTATTCGAATATGGACATGTCTGATGGAACAAATAACATATCGGTACCCAGCTACACCTTAATTTTGGAAATTACTATCCACTATGGAAAATATTAAGATAGACACTATTATTCGAATATAGACATGTCGGATGGAAAAAGTAACATATCGGTACACACGGCTAGATCCTAACTTTTGGATAATACTAAGCACTCAGGATATTATCAAGAAAGAGACTATGAGTTAAGTTTGAGCATGTCAGATAGAAAAAGTAACATATCAGTACTCATAGGTGGACCTTAATTTTTATAAAATACTAACAACTCTGAAAATTATCAAAACTAGACTATGAGTCGAGTTTGCCATATCGGATAGTAAAACTAACATAACGGTACCCACAAATAGACCCTAATTTTTGGAAAATACTAACCACTAAGGAAATTATCCATACAAAAACTAAGAGTCAAATTTTGATGTGTCGGATGGAAAATATAACATATTGGTACCCACATCTATACTCTAATTTTTGGAAAATACTAACCGCCCAAAATATTATCCAGATAGAGACTATGAATCGAGTTTGGACATGTCGGATGAAAAAATAACATATCGGTACCCACGGCTAGACTCTAATTTTCTTAAAACACTAATCACTCAGAAAAATATCTAGATATAATCCATTATTTAAATTTGACATGTAGGATAGAAAAAGTAACTTATCGGTACCCACGGCTAGACACAAATTTTTGAAAAATACTAACCGCTCAGGATATTATCCAGACATAGATATGAGTCGAGTTTGAACATGTTGGATGCAAAAACGTAACATGTCGGATGCAAAAACATAACATGTCGGTAACCACGATTAGACCCTAATTTTTGAGAAATATTTCCTGCTTAGGAAAATCTTCAAATATAGATTATGTATCAAATCTGGACATGTTGAATAGGAAAAGTAACATATCGGTACCAATGGCTAGACCATAATATTTAGTAAATACTAACTTCTCCTCAAAATATGTAGACAGAGACTATGAGTCGAATCTAAACATGTCGGATATAAAAATAAACATATTGGTACCAATGGCTAGACAATAATCTTCAGAAAATACTAATAGCTCCGAAAATTATCTAGAAATAGACTTTTACTCAAGTTTGAACATGCCGGATGGAAAAAGTAACACATCGGTACCCACAACTAAACCTTAATTTTTGAGAAATATTATATACTCAGGAAACTATCCAGACATAGACGATGAGCCGAGTTTGGACATATCAGAAGGGAAAAGTAACATATATATACCACCAGTAAATCCTAATTTTCAGAAAATACTAACATCTCATGAAATTATCAAGACAGAGACTATGAGTCGAGTTTTGACATGTAGGATGCAAAAAACTAACATATCGGTACCCTTGCTTAGACCCTAACTTATGATAATTATTAACCGTTCAAGAAAATATTCAATCATAGACTATGTGACGAATCTAAACATGTCGGATGAAAAAATTAACATATCGGTACCCACAGACTAGACCCTAATTCTCAGAAAATACTAATCGCTCATAAAATTATACAGACAGAGACCACGAGCCAAATGTGGACATGTCGGATGCAAAAAGTAACATATTGTTATCAGCGTTAGACTCTAATTTTCATAAAATACTAACCGCTCAGGAAAAAATCTAGATAGAGACTATGATCTGAATCAGGACATGTCAGATGGAAAAATTAACATTGGTACCCACAACTAGACTCTAATTTTGGAAAAATATTAACCGCTAAGGAAAGTATCCAGATAGAGACTAGTATTTGAATATGGACATGTCAGATGGAAAAAGTAAAATATTTGTACCCACAGCTAGACCCTAATTTTTAGAAAATAACAACCACTCTGGAAATAATTCAGAAATAGACTATGAGTCGAGTTTGAACATATCGGATTAAACAGTAACATATTGGTACCCATAGCTAGATCCTACTTTTCAAAAATTACTAACTGCATAGGAAATTATCCTGAGATAGACTAGGAGTCAAGTTTGGACTTGTCAGATTGAAAAAGTAACATATCGATACCCACAACTAGATCCTAATTTTTGGAAAATACTAACCGCTAAGGAAATTATCTAGAAAAAGACTATGAGTCGAGTTTGGACATTTCAGATATAAAAAGTAACATATCGGTACCCATAACTAGACCAAGTTTTTGGAAAATACTAACCGTTAAGGAAATTATCTAGACAAAAACTATGAGTAGAGTTTGGACATTTCTGATAGAAAAAGTTACATATTGGTACCCAAAGCTAGACAAAAATTTTCAGAAAATATGAAACGCTCATGAAATTATCAAGACAGAGACTGTGAGTCAAGTTTTGACATCTTGGATGCATGATTAGACCCTAATTTTGTAGAAATATCAACTGCTTAGGAAAATATTCAAACATAGACTATTTATTGAATCTAGGCATGTTGGATTGTATAAGAAACATATCGTTAGCCATGGTCAGACCCTAATTTGTAGAAAATACTAGCTGCTCTGGAAATTATGTAGACAAAGACTATGAGTCAAATCTAACCATTTTGGATACAAAACGTAACATATCGGTACTTACAACTAGACCCGAATTTTTGGAAAATACTAAGCGCTTAAGAAATTATTGTGATAGAGATTATGAGTTAAGTTTAGACATGTCGAATACAAAAAGTAACATATCGGTACCCACTATTAGACCATATCTTTCAAGAAATATTAACCGCTTAGGAAAATATTCAAACATAGTCTATGAGTCGAATCTAGACATTTGAGATGGAAAAAGTAACACATGAGTACCCACGGCTAAACTCTAATTTTGGAAAATACTAACTGCTCAGAAAATTATCCAGACAGAGACCATGAGTCAAATATGGACATTTTAGATGGAAAAAGTAACATATCAGTATTACTGCTAGATCCTAATTTTTAGAAAATACTAACCGCTGAGGAAAGATCAAGATACAGACGATGACTCAAATTCGAATATGTTGGATGGAAAAGTAACATATCGATACTCAATACTAGTCCCTAACTTTGGGAAAATACTAAACGTTAAGGAAAATAAATAGAGACTATTATTCAAAAATGGACATGTTGGATGGAAAGAGTAACACATCCATACCCACGGCTAGACCTTAATTTTCAGAAAATACTAACCGTTGAGGAAAATATCCAGACAGAGGCTATAAGTTGAATCTGAACATGTCAGATAGAGAAAATAACATATATGTACCCACGGCTAGACACTAATTTTCGGAAAATACTGACCACTCGTGAAATTATCCAGAAAGATACTATAAGTCGAGTTTGAACATGTCGAATAGAAAAAATAACATATTTGTACCTATATCTAGACCCTAATATTCAAAAAATACTAACCATTAAGGAAATTATCCAGAGATACACAATGAGTCGAGATTGGAGTTGTTGGATAGAAAAAGTAACATATCGGTACCCACGACTAGACCCTAATTTTTTGGAAAATACTACCACTCATAAAGTTATCAAGACAGAGACTAAGATTTGAATGTGGACATGTATGATGCAAAAAATTAACATATTGATTCCCACGATTAGACCCTAACTTTCAATAACTACTACCTGCTCAGAAAAATACTCAAACATAGACTATGTGTCGAATCTAGACATGTCGAATGGAAAAAGTAACATATTAATTTCAACGGCTATACCCTAATTTTCAGAAAATAATAACTACTCTAGAAATTATGTAGACATAGACTATCATTTAGGATAAAAAAAGTAACATATCGGTACCCACGACTAGACCCTAATTTCAGGAAAATACTAACCGCTTAGAAAATTATCCAGAAAGAGACTATGAGTCGAGTTGGAACATTTCGGATGGAAAAGTAACATATTAGTATCCACATCTAGACTCTTATTTTCGAGAAATACTAAACGTTCAAAAGAATTATCCAGACATAGACATTGAGTCGAGTTTGGACATATCAGATGGAAAAAGTAACGTATATGTACCAGTCAGTTACTCGGTCGATGACCGAATGGGTACTAGCAAGGAACGGTTGCATAACTGCTAGGCGGTTACCAAAATACAGTGAATCTGGAAATCACATCCGAAAACCGTCATTTTATCAGGGAAAACTATAAATGGAGGCTGCTTGGGATCGTTTAAATACCATGGAAAATACAGGAATTCCAAGGAAGAATCTGAGGATTATATTGGAGGAATTACTAAGGTATTATGAACCGATACCAAGTATCAGAAGGGAATTCTTCGCCAAGGAAAATAATCGATGGTTTTCTAAGGAACAACAGAGAAACATCGAAGTATACAAGGTTTGATTCGAAGTAAGACAAGTCTGTGGCTTTGTGCTCGGATTCGTACTTTTGTATTGTGACAATAAAGTCAAAGGGGTTAATGGGGGATAGATCAGAGGATTTATACGATCATACTTGGCATTTGCATACATATGATACTTGTTAAAGTAATACAGAATACTTACGTAATATGTGGCTTTCAGAAAAAAGGTCATCAAGGAAAGGCTCGGGCTTAGGCGCGAGACTCAAAGCCGGAAGGAAAGATGGCTGGTGAAGAACTGGGTAGTTAGGATCGTTTATGCTTGTAATAGCTTATATGCAAATTTAAAGTGTAACAAATCCTTTGTTTATAAATAAAAGTATTCGTTCTTCTTATTTTACTCTAATTAATACGCTTCCAAAATCTCTAAGTATTGAATCTAGGAATAAACCTCAAAAACGAGTATTGACTAAAGAATTTGGCTAAAAATAATATAAGGATTCCTCTCAGATTCATGGGTTAGGGATGGGTCCTTACAAATACACTATGAGTCAAGTTAGGACATGTCAGATGGAAAAGTAACATATCGGTACCCACGACTAAACCCTAATTTTTAGAAAATATTAACCGCTCAAAAAATTATCCACACATAGACTATGAGTCAAGTTTGGATAGGAAAAATGCAAAAAAGTAACATATCGGTACACATGATTAGACCCTAATTTTCGAGAAATATTAACTGCTTAAGGAAAATATTGAAGCATATAATATGTATAGAATCTGGACATGTCGGATGGAAAAAGTAACATTCGGTACCCATGGCTAGACCCTAATTTTTGGAAAATTCTAACCGCTCAAGAAATCATCCCAACAAAGACCATGAGTCAAATGTGTTCATGCCGAATGGTAAAATTAATATATTGTTCTTAGCGCTAGACTCTAATTTTCATAAAATACTAATCGCTTAGAAAAAGAACAAGACAGAGATGATAATTTGAATTTGGAGATGTCGGATGGAAAAAGTAACATATCGGTACCCATGGCTAGACCCTAATTTTTTGAAAATACTAACTGCTAAGAAATTTATTCAGACAGAGACTATAAGTCGAGTTTGGACATTTCGGATGCAAAAATATAACATATCGTTACCCACGATTAGACCCTAATTCAAACATAGACTATGTGTTAAATCTGGACATGTCGGATGGAAATAGTAACATATGGATACCCACGGCTAGACCCTAGTTTTCAGATAATACTAACTTCTCTCGAAATAATATAGACCGAAACTATGAGTCGAATCTGGAAATTTTGGATACAAAAAGTAACATATAAATACCCACACCTAGACTTTAATTTTTGGAAAATACTATACGCTCAGAAAATTATCCAGAAAGAGACTTTGAGTAGAGTTTGAACATATAGGATGGAAAAAGTTACTTATCGATATCCACAACTATACCCTAATTTTTGAATAATACTAAACGCTCTGGAAATTATTGAGACATGCACTATAAGTCAAGTTTGGACATATCGGTACCCACGACTAGACCTTAATTTTCAGAAAATAATAACCGCTTAGACAATTATCCAGAAAAAGAGTATAAGTCTAGTTTGGACATGAAAAATGCAAAAAAAAATAACATATCGGTACACACGATTAGACCCTAATTTTTGAGAAATATTAACCGCTCAGGAAAATATTCAAACATAGATTGTGTCGAATATGGACATGTCGGATATAAAAAATAACATATCGGTACCTATGGCTAGACCCTAATTTTTTAAAAATACTAACCGCTCAAGAAATTATCCAGACAGAGACCATGAGTCAAATGTGTTCATGTCGGATGGTAAAAGTAAACTATTTTTCTTAGCTCTAGACACTAATTTCCAGAAAATACTAATCGCTCAGGTAAAGAACTAGACAGAGAAGGTGATTTGAATTTGGACATGTCAGATGGAATAAGTAACATATCAGTAACAATGGCTAGACCATAATTTTTTGAAAATACAAACCGCTAAGGAAAATATCCAGATTGAGACTATTATTCGAATATGGACATGTCGGACGGAAAAAGTAACATATTGGTACCCACGGCTAGACCTTAATTTTTGAAAAATACTAACCGCTTAGGAAAATATACAGACAGAGACAATGAGTCGAATCTGGACATGTTTGATAGAGAAAGTAACACATCGTTAACCATGTCTAGACCCTAATTTTCAAAAATAATTAACCGCTCATGAAATTATCCAGAAAGAGAATAGGAGTCGAGTTTGAACATGTTAGATAGAAAAAGAAACATATCGGTACCCGTAGCTAGACTCTATTTCTCAAAAAATACTAACTGCTCAGGAAATTATCAAGAGATAGACTATGAGTTGAGTTTGGACTTGTCAGATAGAAAACGTAACATATTGGTACACACAACTAGACCCTAAATTTCAGAAAGTTACTAACCGTTAAGGATATTATCCAGACAAAGAGTATTAATCAAGTTTGGACATGTCGGATGGAAAAAGTAACATATCGGCACCAACGGCTAGACCCTAATTTTTTGAAAATACTAATCACTCATGAAATTATCGACTATAGTCGAGTTTGGACATATTGGATGCAAAAAAGTAATATATTAGTAATTTTTGAGAAATATTAACCGCTCGAGAAAATATTCAAACATAGACTATGTGTCGAATCTGGACATCTTGGAAGAATAAATAACATATCGTTACCCACGGCGAGACCATAATTTTTAGAAAATACTAACTGCTCTAGAAATTATGTAGAGAGAGACTACGAGTCGAATCTAAAAATACTAAACGTAACATATCGGTACCCACAACTAGACCTTAATTTCAGAAAATACTACCGCATAGAAAATTATCCAGAAAAAGACTATGATTCGAGTTTGTACATGTCGGAAGAAAAAATTAACATATCGATACCCACGATTTGACCCAAATTTTTGAGAAATATTAACCGCTCTGGTAAATATCCAAACATAGACTTATACATGTTTTGGTCTTCAAATCCAAGCTTCTTATCCAGTGGTCTTCTTCATGACTTGTTGAATCTCTCTAGTTAGTCTTCAAGTTAGGATAGGATGTATGGAGTTGAAGATTGTATAGATACTCGATCTAATCTTCAACCAAGAGATGGAGTGAAGCGGAGAAGGGTGTTGAAACCAAGAGAGAAGTTTGATCTATGGGTGGTTTGATTAGTGAACCACAAGAGATGTGTAAGTCTCTTGATACAGTAAGAACTTCAACACCAAGCTAAGGTACGACGTGATTGAAGGTTGTCTTGAATTGCTCAAAGACAAGGGGGAAGAACCATCTCGGTTCTAAGGAAAACGCTTTCAAAGAAATTTTAATTTTTATTCAAGTCTAACTATTACAAAAGCATGTCTTGGCCTTTTATATGGGCACTTTTAGGTCTGAAAAATATAATTACATACTGGTACAATTTCCTAACATTCTCTTATGTCGGACCCCAAAATAAAAATATAAATACTTAGAAAAGGAAGCAAAAATAAGAGGGTTGTTTCCTTGAGATAGAATCTGCACTTCCTTGCTTTCCTAAATTGTCATAGAGTATTTTCAAGCTGAAGAAAAAGTGGGATGAAGTGGAGATGCACTGCCTCATTAAAACATCTCCGGTAAACCCAATGGGACAAACCCAAAGTAGGAAAAATAATACAGCTCCTTCTAATAACTTAGGGGTGTCTTTACACTTATGTGATGATGAAGACACACTGACCTTGTTTTCCAAAGCTGGTCCTAGTCAAAGAGCCTCCAAAATGGGTAGAAAGCTCTTGGATGCTCCGGCTGACCGGATAGTGTAGGCTTGATCCTTGGATGACTCCTTCGTTCGTCACAGCTCCTGGGCCTCTTGAAACGATTAAAAGAAGGCTACAATTAGGCTTAGGATCAGGCTGTAGTGAGAACTCCATGCAAACCCAATACTTGGTACATGCACACTCGCGGTGAAGCTCTCGTTCTTCTTCTGTAAGGGCCAAGTCTGGGGGTACATCATAGACTATATGTCGAATTTGAAAATGTCGGATAGAAAAACTAACAAATCGTTACCTGCGTCTAGAGAAAATTATTCACAAAGAGACTATGAGTCGAATTTGAACATGTCAGATAAAAAAATATAATATCGGTACCCACAACTAGACCCTAATATTTGATAAATACTAAACGCTCAGGAAATTATCAACACATAGACTATGAGTCAAGTTTGGACATGTCGAATGAAAAAAGTAACATATTGTTACCCATGCCTAGAACCAAATTTTTGGAAAATACGAACCTATAAGGAAAATATCAAGACATAGACTATGCGTCAAGTTTGGACATGTTGGATGCAAAAAAATAACATATTGGTATCCACGATTAGACCCTAATTTTCAAGAAATATTAACTGATTAGGAAAATAATTTAAAATAGACTATGAGTCGAATCTAGATTTGTCGGATGGAAAAAATAACATATTAGTCATGGCGAGACCTTAATTTGAGAATTTACTAACCACTCAAGAGTTTATCAAGACAGAGACCATGAGTCAAATGTGGACATGTCGAATGGCAAAATAAACATATCGGTACTGCACTAGACCCTAATTTTCAGAAAATACTAATCGCTAAAGATAAAATATAGATAGAGACGATGATTTGAATCTGGATATGTCGGATGGAAAACATAACATATCGGTACCCACGACTATACCCTAACTTTGGAAAAATACTAACCGCTAAAGAAAATAGATAGAGACTATTATTCAAAAATGGGCATGTTGGATGGAAAATGTAGCACAATAATTTTTAGAAAAAACTAATCACTGAGGAAAATATCCAGACAAAGAGTATGAGTCGAATATGGACGTGTCAGATAGAGAAAGTAACATATATGTACCCACGCCTAAACCATAAATTTTGAAAAATTCTAACCGGTCTATAAATTATCCACAAAGATACTATCAGTCGAGTTTCAACATGTCAGATAGAAAACGTAACATATATGTACCCATAGCTAGACAATAATTTTCAAAAAAACTAACCGCTCAAGAAATTATCTGGAGATAGACTATGTGTCGATTTTGAACTGGTCGGATAGAAGAGTAACATATCGGTACAAATGACTAGATCTTAATTTTTGGAAAATACTAACCGCTAAAGAAATTATCCAGACAAAGACTATGAGTCGAGTTTGGACATGTCGTATGCAAAAAATAACATATTGGTACCCACTATTAGACCGTAATTTTGGGAAATATTAACCGCTCAGAAAAATATGGACATGTGTGTCAAATTATGGACATGTTGGATGGAAGAAGTATCATATCAGTACCCACGGGTAGTTACTAATTTCTGGACAATACTAACCGCTCAGAAAATATTCAGACAGAGACAATGAGTCAAATGTGGATATGTCGGATGGAAAAGGTAACATATGAGTACCAGCTCTAGACCCTATTTTCAAAAAATACTAACCGCTTAGGAATAGATCTAGATAGAGACGATGATTCGAATATGGACATGTCGGATGGAAAAAGTAACATATTGGTACCCACGACTATACCCTAACTTTGAGAAAATACTAACCGCTAAGGAAAATAGATAGAGAATATTATTCAAACATGGACATGTTGGATGGAAAAGTAACACATCGGTACCCACTGCTAGACCATAAGTGTCAGAAAATATTCACCGGTGAGGAAAGAAACATATCTTTACCCATTGCTAGACCATAATTTTCAGAAAATACTAACCGCTCTAGAAATTATCCACAAAGATACTATGAGTCGAGTATGAACACGTCGAATAGATAAAATAACATATTTGTAGCCATACCTAGACACTAATTTTCAAATATACTAATAGTTTAGGTAATTATCTGGGGACATAGATGAGTCGAGTTTGAAATTGTCAGATTAAAAAGTAACATATCGGTACCCATGACTAGACCCTAATTTTTGAAAATACTAACCCCTAAAGAAATTATCCATACAAAGCCTATGAGTTGAGTTTGGACATGTCGGATGCAAAAAAGTAATATATCAGTACCCACTATTAGACCCTAATTTCAAGAAATATTAACCACTTAGGAAAATATTCAAACATAGACTCTGTGTCGAATTTGGACATGTCAGAGAGAAAAAGTAACATATATGTATCCACACCTAGAACCTAATTTTTGGAAAATACTAATCGCACAAGAAAATATCCAGACAGAGACCATGCGCGAAATGTGGACATGTCGGAAGGAAAATGTAACATATCGGTACCAGTGCTACACCCTAATTTTCAAAAAATACTAACTGCTCAGCAAAAGATCTAGATAGAGACGATGATTCGAATTTGGACATGTCGGATGAAAAAAGTAACATATCGGTTCCCATAACTATACCATAACTTTGGGAAAATACTAACCGCTAAGGAAAATAGATAGAGACTATTATTCAAAAATGGACATGTTGGATGAAAAATTAACACATCGGTACCTACGGCTAGACCCTAATTTTCATAAAATACTAACTGTTAAGGAAAATATCCAGACATAGGGTATGAGTCGAATCTGAGCATGTTAGATAGAGAAAGTAACACATTTGTACCCACAACTAGACTATAATGTTCAGAAAAAACTAACATCTCTAGAAATTATCCCACAAAGATACTATGAGTCGAGTTTGAACATGTTGGATAGACAAAGTAACATATAAGTACCCATACCTAGACCCTAATTTTTGAAAATACTAACCGCTCAAGAAATTATCTTGAGATAGATTATGACTCGAGTTGGGACTTGTCGGATAGAAAAAGTAACATATTAGTACCCACGACTAGACTCTAAGGAAATTATTAAGGAAAAGACTATGAGTCGTATTTTGACATATCAGATGCAAAAAAGTAACATATTGTTACCCACAATAAGACTCTAATTTTGAGAAATATTAACCGTTCAGGAAAATATTCAAACATAGACGATGTGTTGAATATGGATATTCGGATGGAAAACGTAACATATCGGTACTCACGGCTAGAACCTAGTTTTTAGAAAATATTAACAACTCAGGAAAATATCCAGACATAGACCATGAGTCAAATGTGGAAATGTCGGATGGAAAAACTAACATATTGTTACCAGTGCTAGACTCTAATTTTTATAGAATATTAACCACTTAGGAAAAGATCCAGATAGAGACGATGATTCGAATATTTTTAGCAAATACTACCCGCTCATAAAATTTTCCAGACAGAGACTATGAATCGATTTTGGATATGTCGAATGAAAAAAGTAATGTATCGGCACCCACGATTAGACCCTTATTTTTTAGAAATATTAACCACTCATGAAAATATTCAAACATAGACTATATATGTTGAATCTGGACATGTTGGATGGAAAAAGTAACATATCGTTACCACTGCTAGACCCTAGTTTTTAGAAAATACTAACCGCTTAGAAAATTAACCAGAAAGAGAGTATGAGTCGAGTTTGAACATATCGGATGGGAAAGTAACATATCGGTACCCTAAAGTAGACCTTAATTTAAAAGAAATACTAACCGCTCAGAAAATTATCCAGACATATACTATGAGTCTAATTTGGACATGTGAGATGGGAAAAGTAACATATACCTACCCACGGCTATACCCAAATTTTTGGAAAATAATAAATTTGGACATGTCAAGTTTTCGGAAAATACTAGATCAGGAAATTATCCAGACAGAGACTATGAGTCAAGTTTGGATACGTTGGATGCAAAAAAATAACATATCAGTACCCATGATTATACCCTAATTTTTGAGAAATATTAACCGTTCAGGAACATATTCAAACATAAACTCTGTGTCAAATCTGAACATGTCAGATGGAAAAATAACATATAGTTACCACGGCTATATCCTAGTTTTTAGAAAAATACTAACTGCTATGAAAATTATCTAGACTGAGACAATGAGTCAAATTTGGATATGTCGGATACAAAATGTAACATATCGGTACCCAAGGATAGACCCTAATTTTCAGAAAATAATAACCGCTCAGGAAATTATTCATACAGAGACTATGAGTCGAGTTTGAACATGTCGCATGCAAAAAACAACATATCAGTACCCACGATTAGACCCTAAGCCGAGCTTAGTCTTGCATCCTTAACCTAAATCTAGCCCATTTCACACTCTTTGTAATTCCAGTTCTATCTTGCTAAAATCTAAATGACGTGTTCAATCTCACACTCTTTTTAAGCCAAGTTCGCTAAAACCAAAATGCCGAGTTTAGTCTTGCGCAATTTGTAAACTGATTTCAATCGTGCATTCTTTGTGAGTTGAGTTTTATCTCGCTAAGCATTGAGTTAAGTCTCGCATCCTTTGCGAATCAAGCACTATCTTTCTAAACGCCGAGCTCAGACTCGCATTCTTTACATAAGTCGAGTCCTATCTCGCAAAATCTTATAAAGTTGTGGTAATACATTATGGTTTTTTCTACACATTCAAGATTGTCTGGGTACAATGTTGAAAAAAATATTCAGACGAACTATAACAAAAGAAAGGAAACATCACATAGCATAAAAAAAATGTGTCATGAAGCAAATAAAATTAAGATGAAAGAAGTGTATAAACTGACATAAACAGAGAGTTATAACCCTTCCATGTAAAGGTTCTATAAAAATGAAAGCCAGAAATGGCTCATTACAATCAAAAGAGATCAAGGAAGTCGTTCGACAAAAGGAGTCCGCATGTCGATTGCCTTGGTTGCATCATGGATTTTTGTATTTAACCCATTTTGGCCAACACGGAGTTGGATCTCTGGCAGAGCTTCTAAAAAACACTGAAACACTCACAAGTTCGCCGAGGTTAGGGGAAACTGCCAAGTCCTTTTTTCAAGGGTGTCGATTCTAACTTGTCAATGAGTTCCTCTCCCCCTGTTTTTTTGGCCTTCAACTTTACCATTATCACATAAAGAACAAGAATGCATTTGTCTTCAGTCAGAACTTTAAGACATTCATATGTCCCCGTCACCTAGCTTGGTATTACCACCTTAGAGGAAGATTGATTCATTTGCTCAAGATCACCTTCTCGAAAAGCGCCAGGTACTTGGCAACCATCTCATTCTTAACTTTCCTCCTCGCTCGATGAACTTGATCCTCCTGAGACTTCCTCAGCCTTTTCACCTTATTTTTGGCTTGGAGTTCGTCTGCAATCTTATTGCCCGAATTAATTTTGCAGTAACATGCTTTAACCATACGATTCGTCAAACCCACCATATGAAGAATGAAAAAATGCAAGTTAGAAGAAGATATAGTAGATGAAAGTTATAAACAAGAGATATACGCTTACTTGAGATGTTGTAATACCCTATTTCCAATACAACTTGGTTTTCGATAACTCGTGTATCGATGGTAGTCCCCGTAAAGGACCTCTGATGGTTTGAAACAAGTTAGCACAAGAGTCGGGGTTGCTAATAAAGAGTTTCACCCTTATAACGAAAAAAAAAATTGTGATCAATCTCAGTTAGTTTCCTCATTCGCCTCGCACTTGTCACCTTTTTCTTCTTTGAAGCTGATTTTCCATCGACCTGCGTGACAACTACTGCATGTATTTTCTTTTCAATCGCCACCTCGGTCGTAGGAGCTTTAGCTATAGACGTTAAGGCTTGTTCAGTTGCCGGTATCATCGCCAGCTCGGTGACATACTTCCCAGCCTTCTTTTCAGCATCAACCTTCTTTCTTGTTGCCTTAGCATTTTCCTTTCTTTTTTTTGTGACCAACTCAACAGCCAAAAGCTCGGCCTCTGCAGAACTTTGGTCATCATAGCAGATCCGAATATCGGCCTGGTTCGACGCTTCAGTGGCACCGATCTACTAATTTACCGCATCAGTGGTGGCAACCTCTTTCTTTATCGTCTCAGTTTCGACGACCTTTTCCTTGGTCCGAGAAGACCCCGCAATCTTTTTCAATATCCAGTTTACTTGGCCGCAAAATGACATCACCTTAGGAAAACATATGCAGCCAGAAAAAATGTTTTTAAAAGAAAAGGAAGATCAGCTAACCATAGCTAATCCGAGCAATCTGCGTTTTGATTCTATCTTGATGAATTTCAGGCTACGTAACCTCTCCTACTGCTCTAAGTATCTTGACATTTTTAAGAAAGTCTTGCGGGAAGAGAAACATGATGACACACTAAAACAAAAAGGCGTTAGTCCATCAAACCATAAAAGAAAAATAAGTTGTCTACGTGCTAATATCTACCAAAAACGTATTCTCTTAAAAATAAGAAATGTATTCTCTTTAAAATATATAATATATATATACACGTATATGGTTAGACGTTAGGTGTTCAGTCACCGCCTAACAAGTGCCTAGAACGTTTTAAAACACTGCTTAAAATAAGAAGGAAAAAACAAAAAAAACATAGTTTTAAAATCTCAAAAGTGGTTGATTAATTGGCCACAAATAATCACCCTCACATTAGTATCCTTCCCCTAATGAAAGAATTCATCAGTCATGAATTTTAATTAGCATTAAATCATTTCACTTTGTATGTTTCTTAATTCTTTAATTGAAAAACATTTACCAAACAGAAATCCTCAACTAAGTTCATGCACATAATAAATTCATCCTCATCATCATCATCATAACATTAAGATAATATTTACACACATAGAAAAATATATTACCATATATAGTGTTGACATCATCTTCTCAATCTTCCACACATAAAATTTGTATATAAATAGTTGAATAGATGTGTCTTGGCTACTCCATCTCTATTGCTATCCCTCTCTCTAGATTTAAATCTTTTACATCTTCATTAATACATACATAAGATCTAATCATGGGATTTTCATATCCCCAAGAATGTGTGGTTTCTAAGGAAATCTTCTTTAACACCACAAGATTTGATCTCACATTTTGAAACTTTTCACTCCAACCATTGCAATTTTACCACTTTCTCTACTTCCGCAGCCGCCACAACCACCGCCTTCCACTACTATCCAATCCCAATCTGGAACCCTAATCTTGTTTTCCCGGTGAGGAACTGTTTTGACTTCAATAATTACCATCCTGGTTATTTAGATGGTCCAAAAAGGTTTTATAAAGGATTTTTTCCATCGCCAGTAACAATTTCGGCAAAAGAAAATCACTTTTTGTAGTCGAAGAAGTCGAAGCTGATAGATCTTTTCCCAGCGACGTCATCCAAAGATATTTATACGTTGCCGTTTCTTTGCCAGCTAGAGAAACCAATATTGGAGAATACTGTGACGGAGTATTGCGACGCCAACTCGGGTTCCATCGACTTGTCACTAAGGCTATGATGTAGTGATATTCGACAGAATTAATAAACCAAAACAAAATGTATCGATCGGAGAAAATTATGATTTTTGAGAACCATTGTCTTTGTTTTTTTTTGATAAAATCTTCTTTTTTGTGAAAAGTATTGTTGTTATTGTTGTTAATTATTGTTGTTGTTTTATTATTATTGTTGTAGTAGATCTTTGGACTGGTTAATAGTGTATTTCCTTTTGGATAATATTTTGTTCTTCATTTTGTATTACTTCTCCTTATTATTGTCATCATAAACTTCATAATTGAAATCCGTAAATATATATATATATATATGTATATCTTATCTATTATCTAATATTGTAAGGTTTCTTCAAAGTAAAGCTCCAAATGCTAGTACATATTACTTATAAACACGACATATATCTTCTTTTTCAAACCTCTTTCTTTTCAGTCATCTTCCTTCTAACCCAAAAAATTGAACCAATCTAAATAACATCAAAATTAAAAAATAAAAGCTATGTTCATTATGTTTCACCACTTTAATAACACTTCTACTGCAACACTTTTATGACCATTTAGCAGAAGCACTGGTATTCATCTACTAGTCTCAAAACACATAGTACTAAATCCTACTTTTACGTTCACATTGGAAACAACTCATGCAATTTATTACATGAAAAAATCAATCAAAGAAATCAATAAAATGACACCAAATTTCAATCAAAACGATCTCCTTTACTTACTATCTTGGAAGTCCTGTGCAGGTGCACTTTCTTTCTTTCTTTCTTACCTTTTGAGTCTCAACTTCGACGCTGAACACACATTGTTAAAATTAGAACCCTATTAGATTAAAATAAAATAGAAGCCTAAGATCAAATTTTTTGTTTGTGAATTTTTTTTTTTGAAAACAATTTTTGAAAATAAAAGTATATAATTTGTGTTAGTAAAAGTATATATCACCTTTTCGGAAGCATCAAGCTAAGAACCTTTTGAAGACGACTGCAAAAACTTTATACGATTTCATCTTAATAAAAGTCAAAAATACTACAAAAGACAATTTTTTACTGTTATTCGTAATTGGACGTATCGTATCACCACAATATCTTTTTCGGTGGTACCACATAAATGTATTTAATGTCAAGATAAATAGGTTAAGTTAACCTATTTTTTAATTTCATATATATCGTCCTATCTCTATTAGGAATTGTTTATTTCAAAATTTCGTAAACATTTTCTATTCAATCAAAGACTTTTGGAAAAAAATGTTATCAATGTTCGGTTCGTGATCTACAGAGAGAGACGCCTCCTTCCCTAGCCTCCGCATCTCTGAGGATGATCAAAATCTAATATACCCTTATACACCTCCTCACAAGTCTTCATACCCTTCTTCAATCCAATATACCTTTCATTAAAAAAAAGATAAATTTTACCCCTCCTTCCTTTTTTTATTTTTAAAAAATGAAATTAAATGAAATAAAAACACCTTTTACACGGTGGAAGAAAGAAGAAAAGCTAGGAGAGAGGGAAATATGGTTGAATGTGATTGGTGAGAAGTTAATGAAGTGGATAAAGGTGATTGGTGAGAATTTAATGTGAAATTTAATAAGGACCAATCAAAATTTAGAATAAATAGAATCTTTTTATGTTTCTTCTTCCTCTTATCCGGGAAAATAGTTGATCCACCATAACTCGAATTTTTTGAAGCTTTATTTGAGGTAATTTCTTTTGCTTTCTTTTTCTATTAATGTTATATAAACAATTTGTTGTTGTTTTGGGTGGGTTTGAACCATGGTACAGTAACACGGGTGGAAGTAGATGAGGATCATAAGTGTAAGTACCTATTTTTGCGTTAGGAGGTTCAATTGAAGGTTTCAGGGCGATGAGGAAAGTTATAGTTATGGATGAAACACACCTAAAGAATGTACATGGTGGAGTTCTAATTGTTCCTATAGCTCAAGATCCCGAACACCACCATTACCCACTTGCCTTTGGTGTAGTTGATGGTGAGAAAGATGCAAGTTGGACTTGGTTTCTTAAAATGTTCAAATCAGTTGTACCTGATTCCCATGAGTTGGTGTTTTTAACGGATAGAAATCAAAGTATCATCAAGTCGGTGAGTTAAGTGTACCCATTAGCTGAACATGGATAATGCATGTATAATTTGTCGCAGATTGTGAAACCACACGTTCACTACGTCAAGAAAGAGTTAGTTGCTGCTAAATTCATTGAATGCGCAAAATCTTATACGGAGGATGAGTTCACTATATTGTATGTCGCATTTATAAAGAGGTACCTTTCTGCAGCCGAATATTTGGATAGAAGTATTGAAACCAAAAAGTGGGCAAGATGTTATTTTCCAAGAGAAAGGTACAACTTGATGACCACCAATGTTGTTGAATCGATTAATGGTGTTTTTAAAGAAGTAAGGAAGTACTCGCTATTACCAATGCTTGATGTGATTGTATCAAAAAGGTCTGACTGGTTTAACAAACATCGGAAAAGTTCCATTGATGTTCCTTCTACACAAGTGTTGGTACCTCATATCAAGAATTTGTTGACTGAAAGATTACAAGAAGCAATACAGTTGCAAGTGATTGAGTTTAACCTCCGACATATGTATGCATTACCTCCGGCATATGTCCAGAAAAAAGGTAAACCACAAAAACTTAGGTTCCCATCAGTTGGAGAACAAGGTCGGAGGGGACGAAAATCGTGTAATAGTGGTCAAGGTTCGACTGAAAGTGTCCTGAGTTCGAGTCAAAGTGTCCCAAGTTCGAGTCAACGTGGGAGAGGATCAATTCACCGTAGGGGAGGCATGTCGTAGTGGACTGTTCTTGTGTTTCTGTCCATGTACAACTCAGTACAACTGTGGTACAATTATGTTGAATTCAATATATGCCCATTTTGTTTATTTGTAATATAAAGACCATGTATGCTTGATATGGTGTTTAATTTAGATCAATATCATCTTTATAGTTTATGGAAAAATGAAATTCTTTATTTTCGTCACATTACATCATATTTTGTCAACAAATGCATTACACTCTTAAGGTTTGTTTAGATGTGAACCACTATAAATTTCGAAAATGGTGAAAAATAGTCTTTATCACATTTGTTTTCATGAAACTATAGTAAATGTATTCTTTAGATGTAATGGTATTGGTACAACAATAAAATTAAAGTTTTCAGTATGGTACAACTAACTATTACATAATGTATGAAAGTACAACTATGTACATTTCAGAGTACAACTGCAAAAGTTGGTACAACTACAGTACAACTATGTCAAATCAATTTGGCATACTTTTTGTCGGATTCTAGGTAGCATCTTAGTACGTGCAATGATTGCAATCATTTATTTTTATTTAATTTCTATTTAAATTATTTACTTTTATTTAAATTATTTAATTTAAATTTAAATTATAAATTTTATTTAAAATTATTAATTTCAATTTTAATTATTTATTTTAATTATTAATTATTAATTATTAATTTTAATTTTTACCTGACAAACTTAATGGGCATAGTTATACCAGTTGTACCAGTTGTACCTGAGTTCAAAAATACCTGAGTATAAACAGATCCGAGTTCATAAAAACAAAAGTACAAAAAAACCTGAGTTCATAAATACCAGAGTTCATAAAAACCAGAGTTCGCAAAAAACAAAGTTCATAAAAAACAGAGTTCACAACATCATTCAACCTAAATCTTCTGCTTCTTCTTTTCCGGATTCTTGTTCTTATCTTCCGCTGTAAAGGGAGATTGTTGGTACTTGGAATGTTTAGTCTCCCTGGAACTATAGTGAATATTGGATTTATTGAGAACCCATCCACATTCTTCAAAAGATGTACAGTTTAGAGGAAGTGAATCAATGGACTTCGAGAACATAGTTTGAAGTTAGGTCAAAACTCTCAGTCAGAAGTAAACAACATCCTAAAGTCTGTCTAAATAATGTGAGTGGAGATACTTTTTCGTTCTAGTGTGATTAAGATATGTCCCATCTAATTTCCACAAGATAATCTATGACCAACAAACAACATTAGGACTAGTTACACTTTTTAGAAACTACAACAATGGAGAGCTTTAAATCTGAGAAGGCTTTGGAAAATTACCACAATACGCAGCCGTGCTCTTGGTATATCATGCTGCTTAGGCATCAACTCAACTGAATCTGGGACACAATGGACTCTTTCCACAATTGTCCCTTCGCTGATAGCCATTAAGTGCCGTTTGTGTACATCACCGACAACCGTAGTAATATATCTGCCCTTTCACAAAAATAGAAAACTAGAGCAGTGTAAACACACACAACTCTTGAACTACTTAGATGAAACATAAATGTTCGAGGAAAGAATCAGTGCTTGAATGGCTACTACTGAAAGGATCAAAGCCTCAAACCACAATATCTGGACCTAACCATGAGTAGTGATGGTATGTAAAACGAATATGTGAACTCACTCTTTCGGAAAACTAGGTGAAGGATGTGAAATTTTATGAGCAAAATCTCCTACATAACATTAAGTTGAATTCCTTTAGAAGAACTGAAGAGGAGCATAGTTTCCTGAAGCAATTATACAAACCAAAATATATAGTACATAGAGTTGAGTGAATACAATTACCATCATTTGTAACTACTATCAACCCCGTTGTGGCAACGTCAAGACGACCAACAGTAAAAAGGCGAGGTTTAGGAGTCCCTGGATTCCTTTTATCCTACATTGCAAAGACAAAACTTTTAAACCAAGTTTCTAATCTAATATACTTTAAAAGGTACGTTTAGACGGTGAATCTAACCATTCAAATAAAGGATTATAAAATATCTTACCCAAGAGGCCAAGTAATCGTCAAAAAACTAATAACAGATTTTATCTCTTTTTCTCCGAAAGAACAGATGTATCTGCCATTGGTATGATACAAATATCGAACAAAGGTTACAAATCTGTGGAAGAAGTCGAAAAGCTACAAGTGAGAAATAGTTATGAAGGCGGACCCTTTAGCCTTGTTGAGAGTAAAATAAACTTTTGGAGGAAGTTTCTTGGGAATACGATTCCCATTAACATAAATAATGTCTCTGGATGGATCAACTCGAGTCTGAATAAACAAAATTGCTAAGTCTTTTTACCAAAATATGAACCAACAATTAGAAATTTGTTACCTGTGGAGTGTTGCAGACAGTACCATTAACAGTAACCTTTCCATCAAAAATAAGTTCTTCAGAGGTTCTTCTCGAAACCACTTTTCATTACAATATGTAAAAATTTTATCATTAGAGAAAATTCCCAATTCGATAAATGGAGAAGAAGAGGATTTGGTTTGGTTCTTACCTCCAGCAGCAGGTAGAACCTTGCTCAAACGTTGAGGTGGCTCTTTAAAATTCTCATTGTAAAACCTACACGCCGCCTTGGAGAGCTTTGGCACTAACTGTGAAGGTGGAGAGGAAGCGGAGGCGGTGGAGAAGGTAGCTTGAGGTTGCTTGTTCTTTGGCTTATCTTTCTTCTATGCGTTTTGAGATTGTGTAGAATAAAGCGGAAATGCTTCGTCCCAATGTACCTACGGCAATGAAGCTAGCGTTTGATGGTTTGAAAGATTCAAAGTATAAAACAAGAGAAACTGATATAGAAGATCTTGGTGGATTTGAAAATGTCGAATTATAGGTCATGTTTGTAATGATGATTTTATCTGTAAACTAAACAAAGAGTGGAGAGGTGAAGATCATGTTATAGATGTGCTTTCCATGTCACAACATGTCCCTGAACTGAAGCTTCCAGTAGTAAGAGTTGTTTTTCATCCACTGGTTTTAATAGTATGATTGTAATTGGTTTAACTTATCATAGTGCTTCTTTTGTGTAGCTTATGATGGGAGATATCGTTATTTCTGTTGAGACAGCTGCAAGGCAGGCTGCAGAGAGAGGGCACACTCTTCTTGATGAGATACGCATTCTCGTGGTAGGTTAATATAACTGTGGAGTTGGAATTTGTTGCTGAATTAAAACATAGAAGTAAAAAATGGTGGGTTTTGGGATTTTCCCTTGTGTAAATTTGAACTACTAAGAATTTGTTTGGATACCTTAGTTTTCTTTTTCTTAGAAGTATAGTTCTTCATCTTTGTTATTCCATGAAACTATTTAAGGCAGTGCTATGTTTTCATAATGTCTAGAAGATATAAAGAGGGAAGGAGCCAACTTTCTGTTTTAATCAGGAGATGGTTTCATATGATTTGTGTTGCAGCCTCTATTTGTTGATACCTTAATGTTTTTCTTTTTAATATTCATGGGTTGCTACACCTACTGGGCTTTGATCATGAGATCAGCGAAGAGGCTGAGAAAGAAATGGAGGAGGAGGAGTTGTTGCTGATGCCATTCACCATACGCCTTCTGAGACCACCACCATCGATTCAAACTTACAACAAGATATGCCAAAATCAAATTTCATTATTGAGGTTAAGCAGTCATTTTTCTTCTTTTTGCTTCTAAAGCATTGTTCCTTCTTCTCTCATTCACCTTTTGAAGGTAAATGATTGATTGCGGAGACAATATTTAATGAAGTAGTTATTGTCTCTTGTTGTTTTGTGCTAGTTAGTTAAATTTTCATTCGTCTGCGCCAGATGCTAGAGTGGTCGGATCTCATATGAACAAATCCATATCACCTTGTATTTGTACCATTTGACCTCGTATCAATCTAGCTGCAGTGTCATTAGATTAACATTAACTAACACCTTGTTAAATAGGCCCCTTCACGGGTAGTATTCGTGAAACAATGAAAATTCGTGTATTTTTCTTTTTAAAGAAAAATAGTTGGCGTATTTTTTAGGGATTTTCCTGGATATAAGAGCTTATTGTGTATAATAATGTCGAATTTCAACTAATAGTCCACTAGTACTGAAATTATAAAACCTGTAAAATCCAATAATAGATGATTTACCCATTCATTGCAAATTTAAATATCATAATGTACTTTTTATAACGTCGAGTTAAAAACAGCTAATCTAATCAAACCTATATATTTAACAGCATAATAGATAAGATTTGTTCATTCCCATGTAGCAAAGACAAGGCACTCGGCAACACCAGATTTCTCAAGGTAATTGTCTTTGATCCACCTCGATTCAGTAGTGTTAGCTTCAATGGCTTCTTCCTCTCTGATTCCTCATAAAAATATTCCATATTATTATTAGTCTCATTAAATTTGTAAATATTCCATATTATAACTTTCTAAAAAAAAATCAATTTCAACGTCGACTATTTATAGGATATCTTTCCGTACACGAACTAAGATATAATGCGTTTTTCAACTTTAAGTTAGTAAATTTTCAAAATATCTACATGAATTTTCATATATGTACCAAAATACTTTTTGACCGAATTAGTTTTGATCAAACCGCTGAATCAGATGCCATGTGGCATCTTCCTGCTGAATCATTTGATACATGTAATATTTTTTGGTGAATACTTATAGATATGTATTTATAGTTATAATATAAATAATAGTGATAATTTACGATTTTAGAATTAAATTGATTGTATATAAATTTTATATTTTTTACATAACTCTTTATTAGATTTTGATTTTTAGGGTGTTATTAAATTGAAATCTCGCGTAATGTGGGAGTATTTTTCTAGTTCTTAAGAAGTGTGGAGTTTGGTGTGTTTTAACTTGAAAAGATAGATTAACATTTGAGCTTATACTGCTTCATCCTTACCTTATGTTTGATTTTTTCTATTTCCATGTTTGTTTATTGCCTTTTAACAATTAAAATATTAATCACAATAATCATCAAGTGGGTATTGGAGAAGAGTTTGCTTGAATTATCAATTTTGTGTTTAAAAAAAAATAAATTATTCTAATGTTCTTCCTTTTTATTATATTTTTTAGTTTGATATAAGTGAACTAGAGCCGTTTAATACCATATTTTTGGTAACTCATGTTACAATTTGTAATAAAAATAGTCGTTTAGTCGTATCAAAATATAGAAAGTAGATATGTGATTACCTGGATCATCTCCCTAATTATACTTGTAAATATTCTTTCCTTTCTACAGCTCTTCTATCTTGTATAAATCCAAAGCATTTCTCTTGCAAATTATTCATTCAATCATATACCTCAATCTGGTATCAGAGCAAAAACGAACATAATATATTTTTAACTTTTTCTCTTTCCTTTCCTGCTTCTTCTTCTTCTAGTTCCTTCATCACCGCTGTTTTTTTTTTCTGTCGAAACACCATGGCTTCCGACAGTCTAAATCATACCTCTAATGTACACACTACGGTCTTTAATTCAAAGATTCGTCCACCACACTTATCTCTATCAACATGTCAGACATCACAAAACTCACTCATCTCAATTACATCATGTGAACCAATCAGATTCGTGCCCTTCTTGAAGGAGATGAACTCCATCAATTCTTTGATGAATCTGCACCGATCCCTCCTACCACAGTCACGATTGATGGACAAGTTGCTCCCAATCCCGATTACACTCCATGGAGGCGCCAATATTGCCTTCTCTGTAGTGCTCTCATCGAAGCCATTTCATTACCAGTTCAGTCAGCTCGAGTGCCAAAACGACCTATGATGTGTGGAGTCGTCTTGCTGCGACATATGTGAACCCCACCACAAGAGGCCAAATTCGTCAACTAAAATTCCAGATCAAGACTTATGTAAAAGGCATCAAAACCATCGCTGAGTATCTCCACGTCATTAACGCCAAAGCCGATGAACTCACTCTGCTTGGGTAACCCTTGGACCCAGAGGATCGATCTTGAAGGATTGTGTCCTTAGATTCTCCAAGTATAATGAAGACTCTGACAGGAAGAGAAGTTTTGTTACGCTTTTATTCTTCTTGCTCATCCTCTTGTAAAGTAACGATTCATGATCTGTAATCGTAGTGAGGTGAGCGAGAGACAAAAGAGAGTGATTCATTGTAGAGAAAGAATGAGCTCGAGTCAGATCTAGTGGATTCCAGAAATACTTCCGGCTAGACATAGGAGGAAACTCTGAACTCGTAAGATTGCGTGTGTTGTTTCTATTTCTTGTGTCTTCTTTACAAATGAGAGATTGAGAGTTTGAATGAAATTGGTATTGAGATTGAGAGTCCGATTTAAGGTTCAAGCCACAAATTGGTATCAGAGCCTTTAAGGGGTTACTCCGATCTACAAAATGAAAGGCTCCAAGCATGATGTAACTATGTTCAATGGATCTGGAGATTTCTCTCTATGGAAGACAAGGATGTATGCTTATCTCAGCATACAAGGTCTTAAAGATGTATTGAAGGTGAAGACGGAGTCTAAGCTGTCGACCGAAGCAGATGAATATGATGTGAAGAAAGAACAAGATTATATCGATGCGAGAAATCTAAGATGATGATCTATCTAAATGTTTCAGATCCAGTCCCTAGGAAGATTAACCAGCTCAAAATCTGGTTGGTATTATTGCTTCAAAGGTCAATATAAGCGAGAACGACATTGACCATGATGAATGGATTATGGACAAGATATTCATTCTATATGACACCTAGGAGAGAATTTTTCTTAGACTTCAAGGAGCTGAACTCTAGAAAAGTTGGAATGGCGAATAACTCACACTCAAAGATAAAGGGCATTGGTAATATTAAATTTGAAAAGCAATATGGTATACCTTTCTCCTACATGATGTGAGATTTATGTCAGCGATGTCAAGGAATATGATGTCTTTGGGAACTCTGGAATCCAAAGGATGTGAATTCAAAGGTGTGAATAGTGTGCTTAAAGTAATCAAGGGATTTACAGTCTTCATGAAAGGAACTAGAAGATCTTCACTATATGTTCTTCAGGGTTTAGCAAGACATTCTAAGTCATTAGCTACAGTTACTAAAAAAGAATCTAGTTTAGATCAGTCTTATATGTGGCATAGCTGGTTAGGACATGTAGGATAGAAAGGGCTGAGTATTTTGAAGAAGAAGGGGTGTTTTGGTGATGATAAAGTTTCAGAAGTAAAACTTTGTGAAAACTGTATGATTGGAAAAACACATAAAGTGAGTTTTGGTCCAGCACAACATGTGAAAAGGAGAAGTTGGACTACGTTTACTCTGACTTGTGGGGCTCACCTAGTTACTTCCTTAAAACCAAGGATGAGGCCTTTGATGCCTTTATAATCTAGAAGAAGATGGTAGAGACACAGAGTGAAAGGAAGGTTAAGAGGTTAAGTATTGATAATGGGTTGGAAATTCTGCAACAAGTTTGAACATTTCTGTAAGCAAGAAGGCATGGTGAGACATAGGACGTGTACGTATACTCCTCAACAAAATAGAGTAGCACGGAGACTTAATAGGTCAATCTTGAATAAACTTAGAAGTATGCTCAGTGAAAAGTGGCTTAGACCAAAATTTCTGGGCAAAGGTAGCCTCTACGTCCGTATACTTAATAAATCGTCACCCTCTTCAGCAACTGATTTCAATATCTCTGAAGAGATGTGGACAACAACAATTACAAATCTGACGGGACTTACGAGAATTGGATGTTTAGCTTATATTGATTCGAATGAAGGAAAGTTAAATTCCAGAGCTAAGTGAGCAATGCTTACAGGCTATCCGGATGGAGTGAAAGGATTCGGAATTTGGTAATAGAAGATGAGAGATGTGTAATCTGTCGTAATGTTCTCCTTAAGGAGGATGTTATGTACAAAGACATCAAGGATAAGCTTCACTCAGGTAATGATAATCAATTATTATTAACTGCCAAGTTTGCTAGTCTTGATTTTGCAGGAAATAACAAGTTACTAGAAGCTCTAGCTCAAGGTGGAGCTACTGAGGCTGAAGATCAAGATATTTAAACACGAGAATTTCAGGAAGACACAATTACCAAAACAGAAGTACAAGACTTATCATATTATCATATTGCAAGGGACAAGCCCAAGAGACATATCAATATGCCTACCAAATTTAATGATTATGTCATAAATGAGGAAGAATTGGAAGATATAGCAGGTTATGCTTATTTAGTGACTGAGGATGTAGGTAAACCAGAACCTGGTAGTTTTCAAGAAGCTCTATAGGATCATGACAGTGATAAGTGGTTACTAGCTTCTGATGATGAAATAGAATCACTTAGAAAAAATAATACATGGATTCCGGTAGATAGGATTAAGACTCAGAAATCCATAGGTTGTAAATAGGTGTTTATGAAAAGGCTGGAATAGTTGAGGTAGAAGGTCCAAGGTTTTAGGCTAGGTTGGTAGCCAAATGATATTCTCAGAAAGGAGTAGACTACCAGGAGATTTTTTCACCGGTAGTTAAGCATGTGTCAATTCGGATTATTCTTTCTATGGTGGTTCATTTCAACATGTAGCTTCAGTAGTTAGATGTAAAAACGACTTTCTTAGATGATGAAATATTTAGGTGATGCTCGGAAGATTCTAGGTATGGAGATTATCAGAGACAGAGTTAAGGGCACTTTGGCAATTTTTCAAGAAGGATATTTGCTAAAGTTGTTAGGTATCTTCATTATGGATTAGGAAAAGAGTGTCGCTACTCCAATGGGGGTTCAATTCTGACTTAAATCAGCTACATAAGAAGAATTGAAGAGACAATTTGATGGGATGAAACAAATACCTTATCAGAGTGTTGTTGGAAGTGTACTCCATGATTGGCATAAGACCTGACTTATCTTACTCAGTTGGTCTTGTATGCAGATTCATGAGCAAAGCATTATAAGAACATTGGTAGGTTATGAAGTGGATAATGAGGTATATCAATGGATCTTTGAAAGGAAGCTTTATTACAGAAATGAAGGAAAATTCATCATAAGAGGTTATTGTTATTCAGGTTATGCAAGAGATTTAGACCGGAGGATATCTATCACAGGTTTGGTTTTTACTTTAGGTGGGAATACTATCAACTGGAGATCAGTGTTACAGAAAGTTACGTCGGTATCAATGATAGAGGCTGGGTATATAGCTTTGATAGAAGCTGCAAAAGAAGCAGCGTAGCTTCAAGGTTTGTTGGGAGAACTTGATTTTAAAAATGACAAGGCGAGTATTCATTATGATTCACAAAGTGCACTATTTCTTCCTAAGAATGATGTCTATCACGAAAGGACTAAACACATAGCCATGAAGTTTCACTTTATCAGATATTTGATAAGTGATGGATTTTTACAGGTTGTTAAGATTGCTACGGCCTATAATCATGCTGACATTTTTACAAAGGTTCCATTTATCGATAAACTTCAACATGCTTTGGAGTTACTGAGAATTACAAGAAAGCGAAAGAAATCAAGTTGAGTGGGTTTACTCACGAGAAGACAAAAGCTGAATGGTTTTTTTCAGGTGTTATAGTAGGTGAGCGGGTTTGCTCATGAACCATAAGTGGAATCCAAGAAAGACTAGATCAAGTTACTAAGGACAAGGTGGAGATTTTAAGGATTATGTCCTTAGTATATTGAAGATTTCTCTAAGTATAATGAAGACTTTGAGAGGAAGAGAAGGTTTCAACTTAAGTCAAAGTTGAACTTGAGTCACGTGTGAAGTCTTGCACGTGGAAATAGAAGATAAGGTTTATTATGATTTTATTATTCTTCTTCATCCTCTTGTAAAGTAACAATTCAAGATCTATAATCGTAGTGAGAGCGGGAGAAAAAGAGTGATTCATTGTAGAGAAAGGAGCTTGAGTTTGAGCTCAAATCTACTGGATTCTGAAAATACTTCCGGCGAGAAGTAGGAAGAAACTCCAAACTCGTAAAATTGTGTGTTGTTTCTATTTCTTGTTTATTTTTTTTATAAATGAGAGATTGAGAGTTTGAGTGAAATCAAGTCCGATTTAAGGTGTAAGTAGCACAAATCTAATAGAACCGATTCTCACAGGGTTAAGCAAAGATTATAAGCCCGAGATTGATGCAGTCAACGGCCGAGATGCTTTAATCTCCTTCGCATAACTACATGAGCGCCAGCTCAACCACGAGGCGACTTTTTGCATTGAATCTCTACATCCAGGTCCTATCACAGCCAACGCAACCGACACTAGATCACGTCTACATTGGAGGTCAAATAATAACCTCAATCATAATGCTCTCAACAACAATAACATCTCACCAAATCACAACATTACTCATCCTCTGTGTCCATATCTTGGTCGTTGACAAGTGTGTGGTACTCAGGGTCACATTGCCAAATATTGTCCACAATTTTGTATCATTCCTGGTGGTTTTACACCGTGGAAAGGTCAAAAATATCAACATCAGTCATGGCAACCTTCACCTTTGCTAGAAGCATGGCAACCCAGAGCGAATCTTTCCTTGATTTTTGGCCTATATTCGTCTATGTGGCTTGTTAACACTGGCGTGTCACACCACATGACCTCTGATCTTGCTAATCTATCACTTCATTCTCCTTACAATGGAGGCGATGATGTGCTCCTAGGCGATGGTTATAACTTACAAATCTCACATACGGATTCCTTATATCTTTCCTCCTTTACTCGCCTTTTTCTAAACAAAGTTCTTCACGTTCCTTCTCTAGATAAAAATCTAAACTTTCTTTCACTTATGTACTAATGGAGTTTACGCACTTTTTCGAACAACAGTGTGGATGTTGTCTACAAATGCCTCCATTTTCTTTCATCTTTATGTTCAGTCCTTTTGTTAGATCTGTTTCCTCGTAGGACGAAAGGGTTTCTTTCTTTTTTTTAGCTTTTCTTAAGCTTTAGATTCTATGAATAAGTTAATTTCTTTGGAGCCTTATTCTTTCTCTCTGTTTTCATCTTCTCTTTTGTCTATGTGTAGAGTTGGTCTAGGGTTCGCTCTTTGGGATTCGTTTCTCGGATGGTATCTTGTTGCAAAGGCATCTACCGTGTCCTCTCTAAGTCTTTTGGGACTTGGTTTAGGTGTCAAGTCTTTGAAGGGACTTTAAATCTTTAGCTTTTATCTTGCGAGGAGGTGGGCATCCTTTTGTCTGTCGGTAGCTGATATTACATTCATGAGGGTCCGCATGTAAGAGTTGTTGGTCTTCTTTAGCGTATCCCCTTTCAAACTTTAACGCTTCCTTGAGCTTAGATTTTCTTCTATTCATCAGATCTTTGAAGTGAGTGTGTTCATGATTGGCTATTTGTTGTGCCCTCCTTTTGTATATGCAATCATTTCTGCCGGTTTGCGTATGAGCTCCAGCACCACCAGTTCCTATTGAAAGTTTGTGGGTATGATTGGTTTGAGGAAACGTCTGAAAAGGTCATTCTTCTTTCAGAAAAATCTCAAAACTCCACTTTAAAAACAGAATTAAGTTTAGAATTAATTTTAATTGAAAATGGTATATTACGATTTGCCCCTACGAAAACTTTAATAATTACATTGAAAACCTGGGTTTTTCCACCCACCCAAAAAAACTTGGATCAAAACCGGAAACCAACCTAATTCTTCAAAATTTTTGTCGAGTCTAGATTTCCCCAATCCCTCTCACATTTGCTCCATAAACTCTCTTTCTCTCCTCTTTCATAATACTAAGGATAACTAGCACTCTAACTAGCATCGATTAGCTTCAATTGTTGAGATTTCAACTCAATTTTCAACGAAAATGGTTAGGACAAGATGGAGAAACAAGAGCTTGGCAAACAAGAAGAAACAGATTAAAGAAGGAGAAGAGATTGTTGCTCGTGTTGAGAACCCGCGACCGGTTCTAGAAGCCGAGAGGATTGAAGTAGGAGAACTCCCTCCGGTTCAAGAAAACAAAACTATTAAAGGAGGAGAACCTCTGGTTCAAGAAAAAGAAGCTCCGGTTCAAGAAGAAGAATGGATTAAAGAAGTAGAAGATATTGCTTCTAATGAGAACGAGGGAAGTGAAGAAAGTGAAGAACATCTGGAAGAAGAAGAAGGAGATACAAATGAGAATGGTGATGAAGATGAGGATGTCGGCGAGAATGAAGACGAAGTAGATACAAACCAAACTGTAAGCGATCCCATTGACTCAACGGTAAGTAATTACTCTTGATGTCATTCGTTTTAGTTAGGGAATAAGTAGAACTAGTGTTTTTATAATACTGGTAATACTTGGTAAAACTAGTCGGATTTATGTTGTAATACTTGGTAAAACTAGTTGGATTTGTTTGTAATACTGGTAATACTTGGTAAAACTAGTTGGATTTGTTTGTAATACTGGTAATACTTGGTAAAGCTAGTCGGATTTGTTTGTAATACTGGTAATACTTGGTAAACCTAGTCGGATTTGTTTGTAATACTTGTAATACTGGTAATATTAGGTAAAACTAGTCGGATTTATTTGTAATACTAGTAATACTTGGTAACACTATATTATTTTTTGTATCTTAATTCATACTACTGGTATAACTTGGTAATACTTGGTAAAACTATATTGTTTTTGTTGTATCTTAATTTGTACTACTGGTATAACTTGGTAATACTTGGTAAAACTAGTTTTTGTAGGGTTATGAGGAGGAAACGTCAGAGGTGGCACTATAACCTTTGAGAATGTATTTCCCGCCAACGGAATATACGAAGAAAATCAAGTTGGCAACGAGGGTTTCATCCATGAAGCTTTGACAACCCTAGACGGTTTGACTCATCCGCTCACTATGTTTGAGAGGAAATGGTTTGAGGAACATCCACAATTCAAACACATTTTTTACATGCCAAGGGACAAAAACCATAAGGTTATGGGCATGTGGATGCTCTTTTTTCAAACGGAATGCATTGAGAAAAAGAAGGAAGCTTGGTTTGTTGTCAATGGCATTCCCATCCGCTATGGTATAAAGGAACACCCCTTGATATCATGATTAAACTTCCGCAACTATCCACTCAATTATGATCAAGCAGGAGTGAGGCCTTTGTGAAGAGGCTTTTTAGGGGGCAGAAAAGTATTCGATATCAAGAAGTGAAGAAGAAGCTAGAGGAAATGGTACCAATGGTACGCTGTTGAGATAGGTTGAAGATGGCGGTCCTCTACTTCTTATCCAGCATCATTATAGCGCAAACAAAGATGGGAGAAGATGCTAAGCCGATGGAGCCATTTTTTCTTAGAGCTGTGGATGATCTCACGTTTTGTAGGAATTTTCCTTGGGGAAGATTTTCATTTGATCATATGCTACGAGAGATCGAGCATACAATGACTCATTTTTAAGGGACCGTCAAGGAGGGTTCATTATGGTCAATTCCCGGATTTTGTATTCTTATGGAGGTTAGTAAAAATAATTTGAGGTATTGGTCATTGTTACTAGTTCTTATGCTTAGCTAACTCTCTAAGTATATGTTTGTTGTGTATCTTTTAGCATTTGAGGCAATTTCGGAATTGGGGAATAAATTCCTCGAAGATTATCCAGGCGCATATGAAAATTGTCTTCGGATGTGCACAAAAAAGTTCAAGAAAGGCGAATTAAAAGGAATTCATCTTTCGAAAATAAATGAAGAACTTGGTAAAATTATGGTGAGTTATCCTAGTAATCTTATTCATATGAAATATTTTGGTTTATTATGTTATAATCTTTCGTCATTGTTTACGTTCACATGATATTGATAATATCCTAGTAGTTAGAGGTGAAGAAAACTCGCTTCGAGCTACAATTACAGAAGAAGAAAACAACAATGAAAACCATGATATCGTCGTTGCTAGTTGGTTGCAATGTCTTTGTAAAGGCTATACCATTTTGTTTGACGAAATTTTTAACCAAGATGTGTCTTTCCGATTAGGAGAGGAACATGTGGATGCGGTGAACGAGGAAATAGCCGCCGCCAATGAAAGACCAGGAGACTTGGTTTTCGCTAAATTGGTGGATCTCTTAAAAGGGATGGGAGAACAGATGAAGGAAGTTGTGGACAAAGTTGATGGGTTCGACCAAAGACTCAGATCCTTGGATGCTTCTATGAAGGAGTTAGAAGAGAAGTCAAAGGTAAAACTTGGTAATACTTGGTAATACTAGGTAGGACTATGATGTTGAACTAAGTAGAACTATACTAGCTGATACTTGGTAATTGCTTGGTAATACTTGGTAATAGTAGATATAATTGTATTCGATTGCTTGGTATTACTTGGTAATACTAGATATAATTGTATTCGATTGCTTGGTAATATTTGGTAATACTAGATATAATTGTATTCAATTGCTTGGTAATACTTGGTAATACTGAGTATAACTGTATTCGCTTGGTAATTGCTTGGTAATACTTGCAGGCGCCTGCAGGTCCATCAGGCAAGGAACCCGTCACTGCTCGTTCCATAGACCCATCAGACGAGGATAATGTTGGTCACTTTTCCCACAACCACCTACCAAGGGTGTTAAACGGACTCGAGTAGCCGAGAACACACGAGTGACAAGGTTGAAGACCAATGTGTTGTGAAGAAAACTATGGGCGCTTGCTTTTTTTTTTGTATTTGAACTCGAAAACTATGTTGGTTTGTTTAACTATGCTATTTTTTTTTGTATCTTAACTATGCTATTTTTTTTTTGAATTCAATATTAGTAATAATGAGTGTTACTATGCTATTTGTTTTATTTGAATTCGTAATACTAGTAATACTGGGTAGAACTATGGTATTTTTTTATTTGAATTCGTAATACTAGTAGTACTGGGTAGAACTAGGCTATTTGTTTTTTTTTGAATTCGTAATACTAGTAATAATGGGTAGAACTATGGTATTTTTTTATTTGAATTCGTAATACTGGTAATACTAGGTAGAACTATGCTATTTGTTTTTATTTGAATTCGTAATACTAGTAATAGTGGGTAGAACTATGCTATTTTTTTATTTGAATTTGTAATACTGGTAATACTGGGTGTTACTATGCTATTATTTTTTATTTGAATTCGTAATACTAATAATACTGGGTAGAACTATGCTAATATTTTTTGTATTACTGGTAATACTTGGTAGAACTGTGACGATATAATTCAAGATCAAACATCTTATAAAACAAGAGTGTTTCAAAACAAAGGAGATACAAAGATAAATCCAAAAGAAAGTTAAGTCTTACAAAACAAATAAAGATAAATCGCTAATGAATTCTTTTTATATCAAGGCATAGGACCAAAAGCTTTTTGATTCGACCCACAACCCCAGCCACTAACTCCTTTAGGTTTGTAATCTCTTTGACATTTTTTTCCACCTCCCTACGCAATTTTTTTATTATCAATTCATGGAGTCTGATGGTTCCCACTTTGGACTGCTCATCAAACTTTTTCCTTAACTTAGTCACCTCTCCTTCAATAGCATGAACCCAAAATTTTCGAATGTGTAACCCATCATTCTGCACATAAAGACAAATATAGCATCACATATTCAACATTAATGTCATTAATCTAAAATCGATGTCCTTTTTTCACCTTAAACACATTGCATGTAAAGTATCTCCTTCCTATGGGCGCTTCGGTTGAGGTCTCCTCGATGATACTTCCACCATATGGACAGCTTAAAGGAAGGCCATAGTCACCGTCTGCTATTAAAAATTGCATTTCATATAGCTCCTTGTTCCTCTTCATTTCAGTGTAGTGTGGGTCCTTATCTGAGATTGAATCCATGATTATCTTAATCCAAATCAAATAATCGAAATCATTTACAATTGAAAACCAAATCAAGACATAACCTTAATTGAAAATCTTACCCGGAAGTGATTGAGAAGGAAAAAGATTTCAAGAGAAACAAAAATTTTTTGTGCTTTGGGAAGAAGAGAATGGAGAAGGAAGATAATATATTTTTGAGCTTTGAGCTTTGAAGAAGAGAATGGAGAAGGGAATGGAGAAGAAAGAGAAACAAAAATTTTGCCAAATTTTTGGGGATGAGCACCAAAAAATTTGGTGTTGGCGCCAAATATTTCTATCCCCACGTGTGTATTATGCTCCACGTGTGTATTATGCTCCATGTCCTCGTTACTTACATTAACTTGACTAACGCGATCTTCTCTTGAAGTATTCATCTTCGTCTCAACATGCAACACACCTTTCATTTTATCTTCACATGGTTCCAAATAACAAACAATATCATCATCATTGAAGATATATATCGGCCACTTAGGGTCAACTCCAACTGGAAATAACTCAATTTCATCTCGCTCTTTTCTTCATTTTCCCCCATCTTCTTACATATACTTTCAACTAATATGTCGTACGTTACCTCCTCAACCGATTGTCTCATCAAAAGAGCGTGATGAAAATCTTCTCTTGCAATCCATAATATTTCCTCTTCTTTCTTTACATATTGTCCCCCATAATCAAAATGTATGATCGTGCGTTGCTTTCTATTCATTGTACCGTGAAAATAATAAAATTGTATCATTAATTACTTAGTTGTATCAGTTGTATGCACGTATATAATATCTCTTAGTCGTATCAGGTGTATGCATGTGTATAATATATCTTAGTCGTATCAGGTGTACGCAAGTATATCATATGTCTTAGTCGTATCAGTCGTATCCACTCTAAGTCGTATTAGTCGTATTTATTTTTAGTCGTATCAGTCGTATTAATACTGTAAATATGGGTTTTGACGAACACAAATCTCTTCGATTCGCTGTCATTAACCACAAATATCGTTATATAACAACAAAAACCTCAAATATAGTCATAATAATACATGATTCGAGATTCAATGAGCAAAATCAATTTTTTTGGGTTTTTAGGAAATCAGAAAGCTTATCTCCAATGGCGACATCATTTTTTTTCCACCTCTATTTATCCCAAATTTCTTCTCAAACAACTCCAAAACCCTTTAATTTTAGAACCTCATGCTCGATTTGAGAGAAAAAAAAAACAAAATTGATGAATTTAAGGTTGAAAAGTTTGGTTTTAATGGTAAAGAAGAAGAAGATGGTGGTTGGATGGAGTAGGACCCATTCAACCTTAAATTGGAAGCTAATTTGTTTTTTTTTTCTTTTTTTCGTAACTAAATGTGAGTGGGGCTCATTTTAATTTCAATTTCATTTGTTTGAATTAAATAAATGGATGATGGGTATAGAGATTAAATGAGGGTATTAGAGATTTTTCTTTTGCCATTAAGGGCATTTGAGAAATAAATCCAATCAAATGGGCAGTAATCTTATATACCCCAATCTCCTATTCTCTAATCTCATATACCACTCTCTTTAATTTTTTTTTCTTTTATGTTTATTTTTATTCGAAATATTATAAAATGACCAAAAATCATATCTTTTTCCATATATTTACAAAAAAACCAAGAATTCTAACCCCACATCCATTTAATTTTTCAAATTTCTTAAATTTCATAAAAACCAAAATCATATATTTTATTTAATTTTTTTTTTTAAAAATTCCTATTTTTTCTACTCTTCTTCTTCCCCACGACGAGAGAGCCACGAAGAACACCCACACTACCATCATTCGGATTATTTCCGTTTTTTTGCAATTACTACAATTCAATCATCTATTTTCATCATTTAACCTTGTATTTGTCTTTTTCATCTCAAAAAAGAGAATCAAAACCCTAAAAACCAAAAATGGTGAAAACAAAAAATTTTAAGAGGAAGAACCAACAACGTGGAGGGCCTCGCCTAGTTGATTCGCCTGAGGAGACGCTGTCATCTTCGCCTGAGGGGAGGCCGCCTTCATCGCCACCCGTCAAACAACCTCCCGAGACCCGACGAATCCGCCAAGATCAAGCTTTGCCGCGAAGAACAGATCCTGCCGCCGGTTCCTCGTCTCGACCTTGGGTGGTAAGTGTTATATTATGCTTTCTCTGAAAGTTAAATCCAAATGTATGGTTGTTGAAAAAGAATTGAATGGTCTTTTGCTATGTGATTTCTGGGTACGACTAGTATGCTTGATAAAACTGTTGTGTGCTCTGTGTATTCTGGGTACGACTAGTACGCTTGATATAACTATGATATGATGTACAACTAGTATAACTATAGGTATATATACAATTGAATATGACCAATACAACTATGTATGTGGATATTTATGTATGTGGATATTTGTTTGGATTTTAAGAAAACGAGGAGGAAACAGAAGGTATACAGCCTATTCCTCCGGAGAATTTTTTCTTCAAGAACACCGATTACGCGGTTTCCTGCAAGTTGTCTTCAAAGTGCGATGATGTGAATACAATGGAATTGATAGAAGATGTGCTTGAAGACAGAGAATTGGAGTGGTTTTTGAACCATCCTCAGTTCCGGCATATGTGGCACATGCCGAGACAGAAGAACCACAAACTAACGCATATATGGTTGATGCTTGTGCGCACGGTGAACAAGAAGAAGGGGAAGATGGCGTGGTTAGTTGTGAATGGAGTGCCTATTAGGTACTCAATAAGAGAGGATTGTCTTTTGAGCGGGTTGGACTGTAGGAGGTACCCTGAGTCTTAAGAAACAATGGTGGGGAGTTATCGGTTCGTGCTGAAACAATTCAAAAGAACTAAGGGGATTACTGTTCAAGATGTAATCAAGAAATTTAAGAAGATGCCGAAAATTCCAGATCGACTGAAGATGGCGATCTTACTATTCCTGAGCACCGTCATCAAAAAGTCCAAGATATATGGACAAATCGAGAGTTTCTTCTAGAAAGTTGTGGAAGATCTCGAAGCTTGCCGGATATTTCCCTGGGGGAGGTACACGTTTTATGATCAATTAGAAGAGATCTGGCACACCATGGATCATTTTAGAGGACGTGTTCAACCCACGTGGACATTCCTGGGATTCATTTTTCCGTTAGAGGTATGAAAATAAATTATATATAATTTATAATGTGCAAAAAATATTATAAATTAATTTTTAATGTGCAGATTTTAGCGACTGAAGCTATTCCAAACATGCGGACGACATTTAGGACTGAGTTCGTTAATGATAAGGGTGAAGTGAGTAGTAGGTGCCCGAGGATGTGCAAGAGCCAATGAAAGCCTTGTACAATGAAAGGGTGGTCATTGGAAACAGTTAACGATGCTCTTAGAGACACTAAGGTATGAAAATTATGTAGTTGTATTCTCTTTGATGATGCCCGAGGATGTGCAAGAGCCAATGGAATGTTTTGTCTAAAATTGTTCTACACAGTTGTATAGGTTATATCTAGTTGTATTTGGTATATAGTTATATTAGTGATATGTAGTTGTATTCTCTTTGATGATGCACAGGAAATCCATAGTATCTTACATCTACACTTGAAGAGGTACCACTACTCGCCCAGATCATGGAGGATGATGACGAAGGAGAGGACTCCTTGTCCGTGAATTGGAACACTTGCCTTCTTCAAGCAAACAAGAAGATATGGTTTGAAGATTTGTACAATTTGGATGTGGCAGGCCGAAGGGACAATCTTAATGTCCAACGGACCATGAGCCTCAAAGACACATTGATGAAGGTCATTAAAAAAGATTTTGCTAAAATTCATGGAATGGTTGACAAGTGGAATGAGAGATTTGCTGGGATGGAGAGAAGGATGTCGGACCTTGAAGTATGTGTGACTTCGCTGATGGAAGGGGGTGTTGGAATAAACCCCGAGAAAGATAATGTTGGAGGTGATGACAATGATGAGGGTGACGAGGTTTCAGAGGACGAAGAAGATGACGAGAGTAACAATGGAGGTGGAGGTATATGAATTTTATTTAACTATAATGATACATATATGTCTTTACATAGTCGTAACATATACATCCAATTGTAGGTGATGAACACGTAGAAAATTGAGCGGACTTTCCCCCTGAAGCTGTATCCTCAGAAGATGAAAAGGATGGTGATTTAAAAGAAGAAAATGACAAAGAAAAAGAAAAGGACAATGAAGAAAAGGACAAAGAAGAAGAAGTGGGGATTCCAACAACCTCTACCCGTACACCTAAGGAGAAGGTGGTTCTAAACCGTTCAAAGAAGGCGCAAAGGAAGGTTGAGCCATCGAAGTACAAGAAAAGTCCTTATTTGAAATAATGATCTTTTAAGTTATGTTTTTAGGAACTTATTATCTTTTGGAACTTATGGGTTTGTTGAACTTATGTTTATGTTTTGAACTTATGATCTTTTGGAACTTTAGAATTTCAGTATTTAAATTGGTATTGTCGTATTTTAAGATTTTGAATCAGTATTTTTAGTTTTTTAAAATGAAATGTCATATTTAAAATGATACAACTATATACGACTAATACAACTGTGTTACTGGAAATATTTAAAAAATATATATTAAAAAAGCCACGTTTGTGCCTCCAAGACACACGTGCGCCGTCAGAAGCCACGTATGCGCTGCCAATTTATTTTTATAGTAATAAATTTAACACATAGTCGTATCATAAGCAAGTAGCAAGTAAATTTAACACATAGTCGTATATTTGGCATTTTCGACCTTTTTTTAGTTGTATTCAAGTTTTTTAAACAATTTTTTAGTTGTATCAGTAACATTTGGTTAAAGAAGTACGTTTAAAAGACATTCATATAAAAAAAAAAAGTAAAAAACGAATTTGTGGGTGATTCATGTCATAATAGGTAAAGTGTTTAGTGAATATCCTTATATTGTTATAGTAGATTCAACAATGGAAGTTATTTATAATTATGTGAATTAATAAGTGTAGCATGATTAAATTGGATATAAATAAATAGATTATTTATGAATCAATCAATATTTTTAAATAAATTTTTAAAAATTTATCGAATTATTCATTTCTCAGTCGTATAAGTCATATATAATTGTATAAGCCACAAAATTTCCATACACCACAAATGATTGTTCATCAACAATACAAATGAAATACAATAAGCTAATAGAACATATAAATCATGTAATTTCACATGTACTGCACTCAAACCACTCATATAAACTAGTATTCTTACTCCTTTGTCGATGTTCTCCCACGGACGGAAACCTTGTAATTTGAGGTTTTTCTTTTTTCTTGACATAATCTGGAGGGTGCACACACATGGCACGTACATTGTCAGACACATTCCACTGAGACATATGAGGAACTAGAAATATTGTCTTATAGTAAGCGAATGCCCATTGCTCCATCGCATAAAATTTGGAGCACAAATATTCCACTTCTAGGTGAGTATATTCTTTCTTCCTCGCTTCCAAAAGGGCAGCTATGACATGCACACATGGATATTTGTCAATATCGAAATGCTTGCATATGCAAGTTTTCATCTTCAAGTCAACGAAATAACCTCTTCCATCGCATCCGATGACGTTAAAATTGTAGATAGTAATTGTTCAACACAGTCACCGCTAAATGTTGTGCTGCAACACAACTTTCGTGAAGCACATTCTCAATAAAAGGCACCAATTTATGTGTTTCGGTAGAGGTTTGCCTATGCTTGGTAAACCACTCAGCTATTTTTTCGAAAATTGCATCAATCATTGGTAAGAGCGAGTATTTTCTTGCTTCTTTGAAAACAACATTTAAAGATTCCGCACAATTAGTGGTATCTATGTTGTACCTTTCGCTAGGGAAAAAACACTGGGCCCATTTATTCGGTTCGACACTTCTTTCAACATACTCCGCTGCATTAGGATACCTTTTCTTGAAATCATCGCAGAGTGTTTCGAACACAGCTTGTGTGTATGCATGAGCCAATTCCCTGAACTTTATTGCAACTCTTTCTTTGTTGACGTTTGAGGCATGCATCTTCACATTCTGTGATAAATGAAAGATACAATACCCATGATGAGATAATGGGTAAACCTCACTTATTGTCTTGATGAGACTTTGATTTCTATCAGAAATAAACACTAATCCAGGAACATCCGGTATTAGTGTTTTCAACTTATTGAAAAACTATGCACAACTACCATCTTTTTCGCCATAAACTACACCAAAAGCAATCGGATAGTGGTGATGATTAGGATCTTGCGCTGTTGCAACAAGTAACACCCCACCATATGCATTCTTAAGGTGAGTCCCATCCACAATGATCACTTTTCTCATCACTTGGAAACCTTCCACGCAAGCTCCTAGTGCGAAGAATAAATACTTAAACTTCTGATCGTCGTCCACTTCCACATATGAAACTGTACCCGGATTCGTAATCTGTAACATGTACAAATAAGAATACAACATCTTATAGTTTTCTTCCGGACTACCTCGTACATCGGCACTAGCTTGTTTTTTTCCTCTGTACACCGTCGAATACGACACTTTAACACCATACTTTCCTTGCACCATACCAATCAAGCTTTTTGGAGTTGGTGTGTCAAGCTCCCCTGGATAATGATCTTGGACAACATATGCCACTAATTGGGGTGTGCATATTCTTCTCTTTACCAATGAGGCTGATGACACACGAGAACACGTGTGAATTTTGTTGTACGTCCTAACAGAGAAAATGTCTGAATCCTTAATCCTCGCAGCTCGTAAAGACCACTTGCAACCATTCAATTATTCACAACATTTTACCACATACCGTGTTTTATTTGATTTCACGATATCGAAGTGAAAAAATTCACAAATGAAGCCTTTTCTACTAATTCTTTCAAGTCTTCTTTGCTTCCAAATTCTTGACTTAATTTTACATTCATACCATCTTTCCATTCTACATTATGAATCTCATCTCCTTCTACTACATGTGTATCCCTCACGTGAAAGTTATCAAATTCAACCAAACGTGTATCTCTAACCTCAATATTTTCCAAGTTTTCACATTCTACTTCGTGGGCAACCGTTGCATATTTTTTGGACACTTCACTTGCAGAAATCGTTATGCTTCCATAATTAAATCCACAATTTACTTGACCAGTAGAAACAATGTCCTCGTTACTTGCATTAACTTGACTAACACGATCTTCTCTTGGATCATTCGTCTTCGTCTCAACATGCAACACACCTTTCATTTTACCTTCACATGGTTCCAAATAACAAACAACATCATCATCATTGAAGATATATATCGGCCACTTAGGATCAACTAGATATATATCGATTTCATCTTGCTCTTTTCTTCATTTTCCCCCATCTTCTTTCGTATACTTTCAACTAATATGTCGTACGTTACCTCCTCAACCGATTGTCTCAACAAAAGAGCGTGATGAACATCTTCTCTTGCAATCCATAATATTTCCTCTCCTTTGTTTACATATTGTCCCCCATAATCAAAATGTATGATCGTGCGCTGCTTTCTATTCAATGTACCCTGAAAATAATAAAATTGTATTATTAATTACCTAGTTGTATCAGTTGTATGCATGTATATAATATGTCTTAGTTGTATCAGGTGTACGCAAGTATATCATATGTCTTAGTCGCATCAGTTGTATCCACTCTTAGTCGTATCAGTCGTATCCACTCTTAGTCGTATCAGTCGTATCCACTCTAAGTCATATCAGTCGTATTTATTCTTAGTCATATCAGTCGTATTAATAATGTAAATATGGGTTTTGACGAACACAAGTCTCTTTGATTCGCTATCATTAACCACAAATATCGTTATATAATAACAAAAACCTCAAATATAGTCATAATAATTCGTTATTCGAGTTTCAATGAGCAAAATCGAGTTTTTTTGGGTTTTAAGGAAATCCGAAAGCTTACTTCCAATGGCGGCCTCAAGTTTCTTTCCATCTCCATTTCTCCCAAATTTCTTCTCAGACAACTCCAAAACCCTTTAATTTTAGAATCTCGTGCTCGATTTGAGGGAAAAAAGCAAAATTGATGAATTTAAGGTTGAAATGTTTGGTTTTAATGATGAAGAAGAAGAAGATGGTGGTTGGGTGGAGTGGGACCCATCCAACTTTAAATTGAAAGCTGATTTGTTTTTTTTTCTTTTTTTTTGTAATTAAATGTGAGTGGGGCCCATTTTAATTTTAATTTCATTTGTTTGAATTAAATAAATAGACGAGGGGTATAGAGATTAAGTGAGGGTATTAGAGATTTTGTTTTTGCCATTAAAGGCATTTGAGAAATATATCCTAATCAAATAGTTTTTAAAAATAAATAAAAAAGAGGACATATAGAGTGAGAAGGAAGTGACAGTGAGATGAAGAATTTCAAGTGAAAAAATTGAGAAAAAGATGGAGCAGAAAAGAAAGATGGAGCAGTACCTTATTGAATTAAGCTGGGATGACAAACTAATTTAGAGGCAGGACATCGTATTTTGGAAGTTATTAAATATCGTGTAATTTTTTTAGAGTGTTAAAACGATGTTGTTTTGAAGTTATTGTTAGTTTTCTAATAGTAGATAACGTGGATACATCACCAATATGCGCAACCGTTATTTAGCAGGTGATTTTAAAATTGATAGAATTGACCTATACAACTTTTATGTAAAGTTTATTTTACATAACAAAATTTTGATTATTTATTTGCAAAAAAACTTAAATAAACATCAACAAAATTGAGGCTATTTAATAAGTTGGGCTATGGTATTAGGTTGTTGTATATTGGAATGTTGTATAAGTTGGACTATATTGAAACTTTTTTTTGCTGATAAGGGACATTCGTATATTGGGCTGTTTTGATTGAAGTTGGACCATTTAGAATTTAGTGTTAATAAGGCCATTTAGAATAAAACATCAAATCTATTTACGTTTATTAATTTATGTAAGAAATATTACAATTTAATATTACATAATTTAAAGAAAATTAGTTTTTTAATTTATATATAATAACGTGGACCAATAAAAATATGCTTTTTAAATCCTATATGAACACCTTAAAACACTATACTTTCAATTTTTATATAGTATACATTGTCAAAAGTATATTATTTTATTAAAATTGACAAGGTAAATTTATATATTTGAAAGATATATATGTTGTTTTTTTCTATGTATAAACATATAAATCATTGGAGATTGAATTGACTAAGGTAATCACCTTTTGAAGAAGGAATACAAGACGACGATGAAGGCCAAAGAAAGTTGAATTGAACTGTGTGAGAATCAACTTTTCCACTCTTTTTCTTGAGTTCCCTTAGTACAACCCAAATTGAGATATATACAAAGGATTATTATGATATTCAACAAATTCCTCATTATGCTCATTTTACCCTTTCCCTCACAGCAATAATATTAAAATTGTCGATAAATTACATGAACTTGGTTAGTCCTTTATATAGCGGATCTGTTTGCTGAAGAAAGCGTATAGTTAGTGGATATTGTTAGACTCTAGGCTACTTACTATGTTACATCAGAAAGGGACTCCATGCCTCCAAGTACAGCGTACTAAAGGGGTTGTAATACTTTATCGGTTTCACAAAATATATGGTTTTGATACACGAGATAATTAATACTTTATCGGTTTCACAAAATATATGGTTTTGATACATTTCATACAAAATTTAAAAACTTTTTAATTATATAAAAACACTTTTATTTAATAATATACTTAAATTCAAAGGAAATTAGTTTTAGGTGAAAAATAAATTAAAATTCAAATTAAAATTAGTTTCATATTCTAACGAACATGTGAATTGTAATATATAATAAGGAAAAAGGTTGATCATCTGCTGTTAGGGACAACCCGGTGTTTTGGTGAGTAGGGTGATTGTTAGTGAGTTACGGTTAGGTTTTCCGTGGGAGGCATGATGGCTTCTCCGCTGCCAGTAACAGCGGCAGTGGAGGTCAGGGATTCGCTCCGGGGTGACTAGGAGGTTCACGTTGGGACGTTCTAAAGTTCTGCTGCAGTTTTAGAGAGAGATGAGGTCTCTGTTCGGGGTTTGGTCTCGGCTAGTGTTGGAGTTTCGGATCAGGTTGTTGCTCTCATTCATGAAGTTGTTTAGGAGGTGGTTTCAGAGCGAGTGGAGGTTTTAGTGGCTGATGGAGTTTCGGTTCGTGACGGGAACTATGAATTTGTTTCGGCAAAGGAAAATCTCTCAGTTTGTGATGATAGCGATGTAATCTCTAGAAGGGATGAGGACTTGATTTCTTCCAAAGATGTGGTTCCAGTTAGTCTTGTTGCATCTGTGCAAGGGGAATCAAGCTCTGTTTCAGAGGTTTCAGACAAGGAGAAGGTCTCGTTGGATAGTACCGGGCTTTCAGTTCAGAATGGAAAGATTGTTGGATCTTTCGAGGTGATGCACGAAAAGGTTTCGTCAAAGGAAATTGATTATGTTTTCGGAAAAGTTCTGACTCGTGGTTTGAATTCAAGCATTGAGTGTAGAGTAGCACTGGTGGTGACCTTGAATGATCAAACAATAGATGTAGCGCATAAGTCGTACTTAGATGTGGTACAGTAGAAACCGGCTTTGCTGTAGCAGGATTTGACAATATTTTTGGAGGATGGTAATCCAATTATCATGGTTCCAGATGACATTATAAGCAATCAAGCTCCTCTATGGGATAATCTGATAGTTGGAAAGTTTCCCGATACTGCTCCACACATTGAAAAATTTCATGTAATTGAGAATAAAATTTGGAGCTATGGCAATAAGAATATTAAAATTGATGCTTTTGTTGTGAACTTGTCTACAATAAAATTCAGACTTCGAGATAAAGTGATCAGAGACAGAGTTTTACGCAGAGGAATGTGAATATTGCGGCCAAACCAATGATGGCGTCAAAATATGGACCAATTCTTGAAGATGACTAATCAGCTCTTCGTTCAATGCCTCTTTGTCTTACACTGAAACAAATTTTGCAATCCTTATTCTCTTGGAAGGGTCTAAGCTTTTTATCAAGTGTTGTAGGTGAGCCAAAGAGGCTTCATCCGGATACGGAACTTTGTAATAAGTTTGATGAGACTAAAATATTTTTTGATGTTGATTTGACAAAGCTGCTCCTAGACTCTTTTCGCTTTAAGACAAAGCAGGGTGTTTGAAGTCCTCGATTCTTATCTTGGGTTACCCCATAAGTGTAACGTCTATTCAAGTGGGGACTTCTAAAGGAGGCTTGTAGAGCAAAATCTAGTTCAGATATTGATATTCCTAGATTGATTAAGCGAGGAGCAGAGGCTAGTAGTCGTACCTAAGGAAAAGAATCAACTTCCATTCCCGTGGTACAAGCTTTTGTTATGGTCATGCAATCAACATCGAGTCCGAAGGTTAATAGGCCAGAGCTAGATTTTTCACATCATGTATGTGTTGATGTAGACGCGGGTGATGGATTCGTTGCACCATTGAGTGCTATTTCGGCTGAGTTTCTATCAATGAGACTCTTTCTATTTCGCTTGAAAATCAAAAGCATACTCAATTTTCTGAAAAACTATTAGGAATTTCAGTAGTTGAAAGGGTGAATTCAGAAAGTGATGGCTGGTCTTTAGTTTCTTCAGGCAAAGGTAATCATCGGAGTGGTATACCAAAGCTGGTGCAATTTTCAGTGGCATCTCCATCTCGTTTCTCATTTCTTGCTGTGGAAAAAGAAACCATGGAGAAGCAAACAAAGCAGTTTGAGAATCAGGTATAGGACACCGAGAAAGAATTGAAACTAATGGGGGGGGGGGGAGTTTATGAGAAGGAAGAGAGGAAATTTATTATCGCGAGAAGAAAGAAGAAAAAATCCATAGTGATTTATCTCTTCATCAATCGTTAACACAAAAATCAAAAAATCAAAAATCAACCTTTTACTCTAATATGTAGGGTAAAAATCCATAGTGAGTTTCCAAGTGTTGGGGAAAGAAGAGTGCTAAAAATTCTTATTATCTCGGCTTTCTTTTGGAATGTCAGAGGTCTAAATAAAACTTTGAAGCATGTTGTTATAAGAAGATGGGTAAATAGTAGGGATTTTCAGTTTGGTTGTGTTTTGGAAATGAAAGTTAAGGAAGGTAGAGTATGCACGATGGGCTCTTCAATTGTTAGGCTGACTCAGTTTTTAAAAGTGGTCAATTGCTTACTTTTTCAGGGAAGCTTGATGATCGAGTAGAGAAGTTCTTTTGTTCGTTTATATACACGTAAAATGTTGTGGAAGAACGTAAAGAGTTTTGGAGTGATTCCGAGATCACCACAACTCTCAAATTTTTTGGCAAAAGCCATGGATTTGTATGGGATTTTAACAAAATATTGGAGGGGTCGGAGCATTCAAGTTTTGTTAATTTGCTTAATATTTCTGCAGCTATGAGAGATTTTCAAGATCTGGTTCGAGCTTGTTCTTTTGATGATATGGCTTCCATGGACCTGTTTATACTTGGTGTAATAAAAGGTCAGGATCTCTAAAAAGTTCGATAGAGTTCTTAAAAACAATCAATGGGATCTTGTTTTTCCTTATGCCTATAGTGTCTTTGAAACTAGGGGTGCTCGGATCATTTAAGAGGTAGATTGCATCACATGATAAGTTGCAAGTGAAAAAGAAGGCCTTCAAATTTGTAAATGCTCTGATGGAGTTAGAGGATTTCATGTCGATGGTTTAGAGGTTTTGGGGTCAATCGCAGTCTATTTTCGCCTCTCATCATCTCTATTTTGGTTCCCAATGAATTTGAAAGACCTGAAACCACTTCTAAGGGATTTATCAAAGAAAAATTGGGTAATTTGTCAAAGAAGATATTGGAAGCTTACCAAAGTTTGTGTGAGAAACAGGAATTAAATCTGGAAAATCCCACTCCTAAATAGTTGGAGGCAGAGAATGAAGCTTATAGAAGATGGAATCCTATCTTGGGTCTTGAAGAGAGTTTCTTAAAGCAATGATCATAGCTCCATTGGTTGCGTATAGGGGAACGTAATAATAAAACATTTCATAATGTGTTTGTTGCTAAGAAAGCAAAAAATACTATAAGAGAGGTCAAGTCTCGAGATGGGGAGCTGGTGGTGGATGAAGAAAGAATAAAAGAGGAGGTTGAAAGCTTCTTAAGGGAATTCTTAAAGCATATCCTAGAGGATTATGAAGAAATTTTGATAGATAAGCTTAGAGACTTGATTCCAAGTTAATGTGATGAATGGGAACAAAACCGGCTGGTGGCAAGAGTTTCAGAGGAGGAGGTTAGAGATGTTTTATCCTCTATGCTGAATAACAAATTTCGTTGTCTGGACGGTTTAACTCGGATTTTTACAAGAAGGTGTGGCAAATAATTGGGAAAAAGTTCACTATTCGGTCCACTCTTTTTTCATCAAATATTTTCTCCCAAAAGGTATGAATTCTATAATTCTAGCTCTTATTCCAAAGAAGCCTTCAGCCCTGGAAAGGAAGGACTACAAGCCTATTTCTTGTTGTAATGTGATTTATAAGGTCATCTAAAAGATTACGGCAAATCGTTTGAAAGGTATTCTTCCACAGCTCATTTCTGGCTTCTATAAATGATAGATTATTGATTGAAAATTTGCTGCTTGCAATAGAGTTAGTGAAGTGTTACCATAAAGACTCGATCTCTTCTCACTATGCCATAAAGTTTGATATTTCAAAAGCTTTCGACTTAGTTCATTGGTATTTTCTACTTAACAGTTTAAAAGCTATGGATTTTCCGGACAAATTCATTCATTGGATTTCTTTATGCATCACAATGACTTCTTTCATAGTTCAGGTAAACGGGAAACTCATTGGTTATTTCCAAAGCAAGAGAGGTTTAAGACAAAGTTGTTCATTGTCACCATATTTATTTGTTATTGCCATGAATGTGCTTTCAAAAATGTTGGATAATGCTTCTACTGCTCGTCAGTCTGGGTATCATCGAAAATGTAAGAATATTGGCCTCACCCATAAGCTTTGATGATGATATCTTGGTTTTTACTGATGGAAAAACTCGCTCAGTGGAAGGAATAGTTACCGTGTTTGAAGATTTCGCCAAAATATTGGGTATATGAATAAGTATGGAAAATCAATAATATATCTCGAGGGCGTTTCATCAAGTACTAGGACCGAAATCATTCAGCGTTTCCCCTTCTCTTCTTGGAAGTTAGCGATAAGATATTTGGGTCTTTCTTAGTTGACTAAAAGGATGACTCCTAATGATTATCTTCCTTTGGTGGAATCAATTCGTAACCATTCACTTCCTGGTCCGTTAGATTCTTATCAACTGCGGGATGACTATAGCTTATTGCCTTGGTTTTAATGAATATCTCTAACTTCTGGCTTTTGGCTTCGCCTTCCAAAATATTGAATTAGAGAAATTGAGAAATTATGTTATGCTTTTCTTTGGTTAGGTCCTACTACAAATCCAAAGAAAGAAAACATTGCTTGGGAATATGTATGCAAGCCAAAGTCTGAAGGTGGTCTTGGTCTTAGACCTTTCATGGAGGTTAATACTATTTTTTGCTTGAAGCTGATTTGGCGACTTCTACCCTCTCAATCCTCTTTGTGGGTTAAGTGGATTCAAATATACTTGATGCAAAAGGATTCTTTTTGGTCTATTCGTGAGGATTCTAGCAAGGGTTGTTGTATGTAGAGAAAAAGTCTCATATATCATGCCCTTGCCAGCTCTTTTCATAAGGTGGATATTCAAAGCGGTGAAACTACATCTTTTTTGTTTGACAACTGGTCAGATTTGGGTTGTCTATTTGATCAGATTGGTATAAGAGGAGTCATAGATCTAGGATCCCGTTGAATGCTTCAGTGGGATCGGCTTGGACTACTAGAAGACGACGACGACATAGAACATAGGATTTACAAAGGTTGAGTTAGCGCTTGATTCTCAAATATCTCACCGAATCCAGATAATTAAGACATTTCCTTATAAATATTTAAAGGTGATAAATTCAAATCTGTCTTCAGTTCTAAGCACATCTGGCTTTTAATTCGTGAAGCAGACCCTCTTGTTAATTGGTTAGAAGGTGTCTGGTTTAAGCATTCAACTCCAAAGTACTCTGTTTTTGTGTGGCTGTCAATTCATAATAGACTTACAACGAGAGATTGAATGTCACATTGGAACACTGGAGTGAATACGTCTTGCATTTTTTGTGGGGAACCCTTTGAATCGCGACAACACCTATTCTTTTCTTGTGTTTATTCTGGAAAAATATGGAAATCACTAATGCTGGGTCTTTTGAAGAATATGGAAATCACTAATTCAGCACGGAGTGACGTCTTATGTTAAGCCTCATTTCGGATACAAGCCTAGAAACTTCTATTATGTTTCTATCTAGATATGCTTTTCAAACTGCAATCCATAACATTGGAGATAGCGGAATGCTCGAAGACATGGCAAACTTCCAAATTCTTTAACATCTCTTATTCGGTTTATCGATAAGCATATTTGAAGTCGTAGCTGCTCTCTTGATGATCCAAATTTTGTAGGGATTATTCAGGTTTGGTTTGCATCAAAAATTTGCTTCAACCATATTCTTTTTAAAATTTTCCGTTATTATCTTCAGCCCTTTTGGAACTAGTTTCTATGTTATAAAATAATAGGAAGTCATTGTACCTGGGAGGATTCTGGCGGTCGAACAACGTGAGAGATAAACCACCGGTGGTAGACCGCCAGTTCTTTTTGTGTTACCGGTAGACAAGTTTCGTCAGAACTAGACTGCCGGTGTTGGACAAGCAGTTTCTTCTGTGCTACTGGCTATCGAGCGTTGATAGAGCTTGTCCAATAGGGTGGACAGCCACTTTTGTCTCCACTGGCTTCTTTTGATAGAAACCCATACAGGGAAAATCAAAGCAGGGTTCTTGGTTTGCCACAAGAGGTTAAAGTTTTGTTTTTAGCATTCTTTTTTCAATTTTTCTCTGTATTTTCTCCATGTTTTCAGCTCTATCGAAAGTGATGTGTACTCTTTTTCTCAAGAACTGATTTAATCCCAAATGGGTTTTCCAGTTTTTGGGTTTTAATAAGATCACCACTTATCGATAATCAAAATTAGAGCTCTTGTTCTTTTCTAAAATGTTTCAAAAATAATAGCACTTTATGTAAATATGTTTCTTTGAATATAATTTTACATAATATTCAATATATATATGTATTTTATATATATATATAATAATAATAAGATTCTAATTTCATTTTTTTGCTACTTTAGTTTTCTCGATTTGTAGATATAAATCTACAGATCACTGAGAGAACAAACCAACATATGTGACAAAATCTCAATCTCTGATTTCAAACCATATATAAATTTAGTCGATTCTTCAATTTCAAATGAACGATAACTAGATTTTGGGATTTAGGTCTTGTCGGGTATTTAGATGGAGTCAGATATTTAGAGGAATCAGGTTTAGGGTTTGTGTTTTTTTGTTCAGATTACTATCAGTTTCGTATCAAGTTTAGTTTGTAAACCAATAAAATCGATGTATGTGTGTATTGAGAGTTTGAACTTTCTAATTGGAGATATCTAGAATGGAAACTTTTGCCTCGTGTGGATATAGATTGAGACATTAAGTTTAAGGACATTAAATGATGTACGATAGTTCTCGTATGAATATAAATCGTCGACCCCATTTCTCTATTAGAAAAGAATTTCTATTGAGTAATAGTAAAAAAGTGTACATTTTACTAACTTTATAATTTGTTTATTTTCAATACGAAAAGCCTCGATATTTGTTTACAATTTCTCAATCAACTCTGATTCACACTTCCATTGAAACAAGAAGCACTAACTTACAATTTCAGATTGCACAAGACGATTATCAAAGAATCATTTACTTGAAAAATGTACATAATCAAAAATTTAAATGCTAATTGTGATTTGGGTTGATTACATACCTCCAAAGGCAATGTATAGCATATGGTGTTGGCCAAAGAAGTAAACAACATCTGAAACGATGTGTATACGGGTTTAGCCATCAGTGGAGGATTAGCTGAGTTCTGGTGAAGTTGTAACATAGATGGATTGACATGGATTCATCTGTACGAAGAAACTAAAACCGAGAAGCCATTTGCTCGGGTTTCCGCACCACAATCCTCTAATAGTTTCATCCCTGCTCATCACCTTAGCAGATTTCGGTAGAGTTGGAAGGTTTACGTCTACGGCTTCACATGTTGCAAAAGTCCACATAATATTCAATAAGATTTAGAGTCTAGGGGGTAAAACAATCAAAGTCGATGCTTTTGAGGTAAACGACACAACTATCAAATTTAGGCTGAGAAATCTTGAAGCGAGACAATGTGTATTACGTCGTGGGATGTGGAACATATGTGACATTCCTATGATTGTTTCCAAGTGGTCACCACACGCGGAAGAGGCCCAACCGACAATACGATCAATGCCCATGTGGGTAGTAATGAAGCAAGTTCCACCCTCTATGTTCACTTGGAAGGGGTTGAGCTTCCTTTCAAGCCCCCTAAGAACTCCTATACGGCTTCATATGGAAACAGAAATAGTCACTAGCTTTGAAGTGGTGAAGGTGTTTGTCAAAACGGACCTATCGTCTACATTCCAGGATCATTACTATTTCAATATCAATGGAAATGAAATTCGGGTAACTTATGAATTCCCTTGGCTTCCACCTTGGTGCTCTGGGTTTCGGAAGTGGGGACATACAGTGAACTGGTGTTTATCACAAGCTCTACCTTGATTATCCCCAGAGGAACGACACATCAATACTCAGGTGAGTTTGGAAAATGGGATCCCTAGATCAGAGTCGAGTGTTGTAGTTTATGGGGCTCTACATCAAGCATCTGTTATAGGAGTTTCATTTATTACCAAACACAATTGAAACGGCCTTGGAGCAGACTCAGGGTCAGAGCTCTTCAAAAGACTTTAAGAGCACTAAGATGCAGACGGGTGAGATGGGTCAGAAGCAAGTTCTGAGTCAGAGTAATATGACAAATGTAGCTATAAGTAGAGGTTAGGTATAGAGTCTGAATGATTTAAGAGTTGCTGAGTCGCAGGTGCTTTCTCTGTCAAAAGATGTTTCAGGCAAGGACCAGACAAAAAATCAAGGGGCCTCACGGGACTTTTAGTTGCCACCCTTGCTGTCTCAGGCTCAAGTACGGATCAGGGAAAAAATCAGTGGGATTCTTGGAATGTTTTATTGTAGGAACCTGCACCGCAAACAGCTGTCTTGAATCACGAGTAGGTACATAATCAGACTAGTCTGGAAGGTAAGTCTCATGTAGTCGCAAAGTTTGAAGAGAGAGAAATCAGCCTGTCATCTCCTGTCACTACATCTGCTGATGCAGACTGGTCGACGGTATCCAATTCTGGGGGAAAAAAGCAAAAAATCCCCAAACCAGCTCTTTGGTCATATATCGATAGCTTCGCCAACTAGATATGAGGTTCTTCAAGATCAAGCAGTTGACGTTAACGTTGCCTTGGAGAAAAGTGACACCTCTTTCACGGAGCCACCTCAACTCCAAACAAACAGAGTCACCTTCGGTTCAGCAAAAACAAAGGACATCCTTACGAGGTTCAATAAATCAAGCCAGGAAAAAATGGCATCTTGTCAGGTTACTTCTGATTTGCAGGAGCCAAAAACTCGACTGCATCTGCCTCGTCTTCAAAGGTGGCTCATAAATATTTTCACAAAATATTTTCAGAGAGTAGGGGATACTCAACCTGGGGGAGTCAGAAAACGGAACTCAAACAAGAACAATTAATGTCTTGCTTCTCTTGGAAAAGGTGTTTTAATAAATCAAGGAAGCATTCGGTAGTTAGGAATTTAATTCAGACGAAGCCTTTTGTTTTTGGTTGTTTGTTGGAAACGCATGTCATGGTGAGTAAGGCCCAGAGTACTGCTTAGTCTGTGTTTGGGAGCTGGTCAATGGTCTTGAATTATGAGCACAACACTCTTGGTAGGATTTGGGTAGTGTGGGTGCATCAGTGAAGTTAGAGGTAGTTACTAAAACCACTTAGCATATAACTTGTCTAATTCAAATAGAGGATGGCTCTGAGGAATTTTTATGCACCTTTGTCTATGCGTCTAACGCTCTGGATGAGCACCGAGAGCTTTGGCGGGATCTCCAACACATTCAGGACCTTTCTCAGTTCTGAGGTACGGTTTGGATTTGTCTTGGTGATTTCAATGAAGTGTTAGCTGTTTCAGAGCATTCGTTGTCATCATCTATTCATGTTGATCTGCCAGGTATGGGGGATTTTCAAGATGCAGTGAGATATTGTTCATTCATTGACATGGCCTATCATGGTCCTCTTTACACTTGGTGAAATAAGAGAGAAGATGGTTTGGTTTGTAAGAAACTAGACAGAGTGTTGGTTAATTCTCATTGGCTTCACAATGTGTAGTTCTGTGAATTTGTAGTTCTGTCGAAGCCTTTTGTTTTTGGTTGTTTGTTGGAAACAAGTGCCATGGAGAGTAAGGCCCAGAGTATTGCTCTGTCCATGTTTGGGGGCTGGTCAATGGTCTCGAATTATGAGCACAAAATTCTTGGTAGGATTGGGGTAGTGTGGAGTGCGTTGGTGAAGTTAGAGGTAGTTACTAAAACCACTCAACATATAACTTGTCTAATTCAGATAGAGGATGGCTCTGAGGAATTTTTATGCACCTTTGTCTATGCGTCTAAAGCTCTGGATGAGCACCGAGAGCTTTGGCGGGATCTCCAACACATTCAGGACCTTTCTCAGTTCCGGGGTAACTCTTGGATTTGTCTTGGTGATTTCAATGAAGTGTTAGCTATTTCAGAGCATTCGTTGTCATCATCTATTCATGTTGATCTGCCGAGTATGGGAGATTTTCAAGATGCAGTGAGATATTGTTCATTCATCGACATGGCCTACCATGGTCCTCTTTACACTTGGTGCAATAAGAGAGAAGATGGTTTGGTTTGTAAGAAACTAGACAGAGTGTTGGTTAATTCTCATTGGCTTCACAGAACTACAAATTCCTATGGTTTGGTAATCACCTTTGTGCGCTTGTCTCGCTTGCTGGGGGACACCTAAGCCTAAATGCCCCTTTAAGGTTGTATATGGGGTTATATATGTGGTTTTGCTTGCTGCTGAGTTTGCTGCTGTTAGGGGGAACATTTGCAACAAGCAAAAGGATGTTCACCATGGTAGTCTAGTGAATCCTATTTTGCATGCCCTTGGATACACCGCTTCTCTACATACACTGAAGGTACGGAGGATATTTATAGACCGAGACCATTCAGAGCACACTTTTAATCTGGTGCACAAGACCACAATTTATGAGTTTTGAGACAGAGGAGGTGCTTATCAATATCTTCCGCTACCCGCACCTGATCTTATAAAAAATTGCTCTAGGACACAGGTAGAATTCATGCCTTCATCTGCTGCACTATGTCTGTGACTCATAAATTTCCAGACTCGTGCAGCTCGAGTGCCACCACCAGTAGACACCCAAACTCGAGCCTCTTTTTCCTCACAGGCTCCTATGTTTGATTTTGATGAGATAGACTACATCACCATGAAGCTACCACAACCACCAGTGGATGAGTATGAACGTCTGATGTATGACACTGCGCAGAAGAACATAAAGATGTTGCATTTACTTTTGGGAGTCTTCCGGAAAATTAGAAAATGTTGTGTTTCTGCTCCATTGATAGATGAGACAGAGCCGGGAGCGGACTCAGATGATCTGCTGGTAGTTTCAGATGGGGACACGGAGGAGCTTCTAGACGAGTCTCTGATTAGACATAAGAATTTCCCCTTTTTGTCAGCTAACACCACCCCATCTAAGAGCACGTCATGAAGTATACAACAGGACTTCAGACTTCGTAGGATTAGGTGAGACCCGAGACAGTAGTCTTCAAGCTCGGATGACTGATTCGTCAATATGTCTACGTATCGGTACTTGCTTACTACCAATCGGTATTGAGCCTAATCAAGACTGATCAGTACCATGTTTATACCAATCGGTGATCATCTCGTTAACCCTTGTATTTTATTTCTTTTAAGTATTTATTTTTTCTTCTTAGGTTCTTTATTTTGATTTTTATTATAAGTACTCTTTTCTATGATTTTTTTACAAAAGGATGGAGTAATTTACGTTTGGGGGAGGATGTCTATGTGTGGCTAACATCTTTTTCATTTTGAGGATTTTTCTGTTTCTTTGAGTCATTTTGCAGTTTTTATTGAGTCAATACGAGAGAATTATGAGATTTCCTAGGAACTTATTGACTTGGGATGGCTTTCTCACAACATACTCATGCTTTTTGGGTGTCGAAAACGAATACTGGAATGACCACATGCAGACTCAATAATAAGGAAAGTCTCTGTTATTTTGAAACTTGGATGATTGAACTTACACTTATTAAGGGGAACATTAAACTTGGACTTCATTTATCTCACTTAGAGGTTTGGTAATCATGTCATGTATCATACATTCATAGCTTATTTTCACCATTTTACCACTTTTACTAACTATGAATTGCTAGATGCACCTTTAGTCTAGTACCACACCCTCAGCTAAACCATCTTTGGATACCTCATACATTCTTGCATTTTCATTTTTCATATGCATTCATGTGCAAATATTATGGAGTAAACAGACCAACATAGCTGACCTTTCATTAGGATTAGATATGGGGAATGTAAAGAATGATTAGTTTTTTCCTTAGCACATAGATATATATTTAAAAGAAATAAAAGAAAAAGAAGAGAAAAAAAGACATGTCTCACGGTGATTTTGGATAATGATTGCATCGATAGTTCTTTTAGGATAGACAAAACACTTGAACCACCATCAACATGGCTTATTACCAAAACCCTTTGGCATGTTCAATATTCCCCTTGTGAAAGTGCACATACTTTTAATAAATGTAAAAAAGGTTAAGTTCATTGATGTTGAGAATTATTTGTGATCGTGAGATTTTGAGTATTTGGTATTGCTACACTCATGGTTTAGTACATGTAGTAGGTCTCCTCTAGCTTGGTTTTGAAAGTGATATGCGGAGAGGAAGCCCAAGGTAAGTTTGTTCCCAAGAGTTTGTGAGTTCTCGATTTTCAAACTATTTCTTTCGATTTTGAGATTTTGATTGTTCTTACTTGAGGATAATCAAGGATTCAAGTCTGGGTGAACTGTGTTAAGCATTATATGTCTCAGTTTTAGAGTCTTTTAACACCGATTCTTATGTCTTTCTAGTGAAGAACAAGATAGTTTTTGGTGCTTTTGTGTCATTTTAGGTACTAATAGCTGATGGAGTCAAGACGGAAACTCTGGAGTGGAATCAGAGCATTGCATCATCAAGAAAAGAAATCAACAAGTCAATCACCGATCGGTGTGAACGTGTCACCGATCGGTAATAAATTTTACCGATCGGTAATTAGTAGACCATAATTGCCTTTTCGATTTTTTGGGATTCCCATTATTTGTATAAATAGTGGTTTCAGAAACAGAGATTAGAGACACGAAAAACACTCAGGAAATCCTAGTTTTATGGTCTTGTTCTTAGATATATTCTTTGGAGATTTCTTTCCAAAATCTTTTGTATTTCTTTTGTTAATCTGTTATGTGTTCTTCTTTTATTTCTATCATGTATTCTCATTGCATGTGTGAGTAGATTCATCATTAGGTTTTGTGTTTTCTAAGGGGACAATGATGTAGATTTTTGCTAGGTTTTTTGGGAATGATTCATATAGTTTTTCATCTAGGATTTTTCTTCATGCCTTGTCTAATTTGGCCAATTAAGTTATGCTCTCAATTGATCTTATCGTGACACCGAAAGTGTTGTAAATCGAGGGATCTATCCTTGATGAGAAAAGTATCCTTAAGTTTCATTGCATGATGGATTTCTATTGACAAACGACGGTTTAGTTGCTAGGGATTTTCATTGCATAGATAGTTATTTCGCACGATAGCGGTATAACTTTACATCCGTAATTTGAGTTCTATAACGGGTCTTTACGAATTCCTAATAACTGATGCATTCATTATATTGATATCCCGAATGAATTCTCATTTCCTAATTTTTTATTTATTTGAATGTAAGTAGTATTTATAACGAGTTTCACATAGACTCCTTTGCATCTTAGCTTAGATTAAACCATTATAAATTCTTAGTGTACTGTATTGGTCCTTGTGGATTTGATCCTGATTATACTACTGTGGTTGTAACTGTACACTTGGAGTATTATTTTAGGGTAAAACCTCTAGATAACACTAGCATACTTGAATCCCATCATTGTGCTTCATGAGAAGGTCAAGTTTGTTATGTTTGAACCTCTTGACTGATTCATTATGACTTGTCTTTGTATTACGATTCTCCTAACCGTCCATGCTTTAATTCCTTCTTTCTTTTGCTATTCTTGTTTTTTTAATTTTTTGTTTTTTTTGTATTATTCCTGAAACTATAAACTAAAACCATCAATAATAAATGAAAATAAACATGAATCCAACTTACCTAATGCAATGTATGATGTTTTGATGTAGTTTGGAGCTGGCTGGGATGAAAATGGTTGTTGGCGCTGGTAGGAGGCTCGCTGCAGCATGGGAAAGACTTCCTGGTACTACACGGGCTCTTCCTATAGATGAAGAACCCTTTTCTCCAGTTTCAGCTCCGGGTTAAACTTCTTCTTCTCTTTTTCTTTTCTTTTTTATTTTGTTATGAAAAACATGAAAAAGATAGAAGCAAAACGAAAGAAACCTAATTTAAAAGCTTACCAATATGGGTTGCCTCCTACTAACCGCTTTTGGTTTAAGTCGTTAGCTCGACTTGGATGTTCTTCTTATGTGAAGTAGGGGTGTAATTTTTGATCCTCAGATAAAATTTCTTAGATCCTCCTTTTAATTGTTCTTCCACAAGGTCGTTCAATGATCCTTCGTTCTCCTCCTCACGTCTAATGTTTGGTTGGAAGGCGGTGGTTTGTATAACCCATCTTTTTTATGTTGCCAAAGAACAAGCCTTGATTAGCCCAATCCATGACTGCTCATACTATTTCTAGGAATGATCTGCAAGGATTAGGTTAGAGAATCCCTTTCTATGATGCTCAATAATGTGGAAATCGATTGGAACATGACAGTTTCCAATCCATATATAGAGGTCTGATACTATGCCCTTAGGAGTTGTAAAAGACGAATATGCTAGTCCAGTGTGAATATTTGATGGATGTAGCTCCCTTGTACACATTTTCCTTGCAATATCAATGTACGTTATGTTGATACACGAGCCGGACTCACAAAGTGCATTCTTGCATTTGATTTCTCTTATGGAAAAATCAATGAGAAATCACCCGACTATTCACTTTGTATAGAGCTCTAGCTACTATAAGCTCCTTAGCTCTTCTCAAGTGCTCTCTTAAGTCTTACATATACTCCTTGCTATAATCCAAGAAGCGGTTACATTGTGATTAATCCAAGCATTCATAAAGAACGTACCCATTGGTAAACCTTCAACTGTTTCGATGAACTTCTCAGGGTTCTCCTTGTTTACCTACGCCTGCTTCAAAGGTTGTGAAAAGATGATAAATGTGGGTAAATTTAGGTTCTTAATCTTCTTAATTCATCTTCAATGTCTTCCTTTGTCTCCTTAGTATCCACGAGATGTATCTACAAAGGATACTTCTCCAATGCTTCTTTGAATGAAGTATTAAGTGGAATCGATCTAACTAGGTCTTGAAATCCTATAAGGTTTCTCATCTCCGAGTTAGTTTCCAATTCTTCTTTTAGTCTTAGTGATTTGCTGCTCCAATTCTTCATTCTTCTTCATTCTTCTTATTCTTCTTCATTCTTCTTCATTCTTCATTCTTCTTCATTCTTCTTCTTCTTCGCTCTTCTTCATTCTTCTTCGCTCTTCTTCATTCTTCTTCTTCTCTGCTCTTCTTCATTCTTCTTTGCTCTTCTTCATTCTTCTTCTTCTTCGCTCTTCTTCATTCTTCTTCATTCTTCTTCATTCTTCTCTATTCTTTATCTCTTCTCTTTTAAAGAAGATGAAGTATAAACTTTTATTTTATTGAAACTTATTTTATTTACACGACACTATACTACAACGATCAGAATATACTTCTCTATTTATATGATTGAACCATTGTATCGAAACAATGTGATCATATAATCTAAGAAACATAATTTTACAAATTATTGTTCGTGACTCTTCCTTAATAACTAACTTATATGAATCATGACTTTATGTTATACAAAAATATGATTATATTCCAACATATCCAAGTTAATGTCGAAAACTCGACTTAGAAGATTAGAACGTGAAGTTCCAAACCTGCTGTTATCGAGACCCATCAGAAATTGATGAACCCGAATCTTCTCACAATATTTCTTATATCTCATCATCGTAGTACATGTACTTTCACCACAGCAATACTCAAAACCAACATCAAAGTCGGCCAAATCATCCCATAACACCTTGAGACGACCAAAATAATTTCCAACGGTTTGTTCATCCTGTTTGCAAGCAACAAGATCAGATCGCAACTGATGATCACATGTTTCATCGTTAACAGAGAATCATCGTTGAAGACTATCCCACATCAACTTGGCGTTCTGAACATGAGACACCAAAGGCCTTAAACGAGGCTCAATACTGCTGGAAATCCAGCCAATAATCATAGAATTGAGTATGTCCACTTCTCAGCATCAGCTGAGTCTTTTGACGGTCGGGTAATAGATCCATTGAGGAAGCCAAGTTTCCTCTTGGTACGAAGTGAATTTAACAACAGCTTCGCCTAACGTTAATAATTTTCTCCATATAGGGGTTTGTAGTTGTCCCGTGTTGTGTACGGGTTGCTAATAATAGGGCAAAACCAAGGATTTCTCCACATATTTCTCTATTTCATCATGGGAAGACTCGTTTGATTCACTCATTAAAAAAAAGAGAAGCTCTATTTTTTCTTAGGTAAGAAAGCGAAATAAAACAAAGAAGAAGAAACGATTTAGAGTTTTAGCTCTGATACCATGCTAAAATACATACATACGAAAGTGTGTTATCTAATATACACACGATGTTATCTCTAAGAGTATATGCTGATATATCAGAATCTCCAATAATTGTGTTGATATAGGCATGAGATTAATGGGATTCTGTATATAGTAACTTTGTTTTCCAAAAATTATGGAAGCATATCAGTTCCTCGGTATCGATGTTATCTTCACCAGAAGGGTCTGCTACTGCGATAGGCCCAAAGCATGCAGATACTCGGAAGAAATATGGGTGCAAAAAGCAGGTCGTTTATCAAAATTTAGTTTTGAAGCTCAAACTATCGAGGGGAAGCAGGTAGTAACAGTTCTGGAGGAAATCCTTGAAGCGGCTACACCCCTTTGGGAAGGCTTTTTAGTTGGATGCTTTGCCTCCACGGTACCTCACATAGCGAAGGTCCATGTCATAGTTAACAAAATCTGGAACCTTGTAGACAAAACAATCAAAATCGACGCATATGTTTTAAATTAGACTACAATCAAATTCAGAATCCGAAATGCTAATGCAAGAACACGTGTTCTGCGTCAAGTATGTGGAACATCTGTGAGATTCCAATGCTACCATCAAAATGGACTCCTGTGGTTGAAGACACCCAGCTTGTGCTAAGCTCCATGCCGATGTGGATTAAGCTAGGGAATATTCCACCAGCACTCTTTTCGTGGAAGGGGGTCAGTTTCATTGCTAGCAACGTGGGGACACTATACATTGATGTCTCTCTAACAAAGGTTTTCATTGATGTCTCTCTAACAAAGGAGTTACCTAAAAGCTATGTGTTTCAAGTTCGAAATGAGGAAGTCACTGTAACTTTCGAATATCCTTGGTTACCTATGCGGTGTGTTTGTTGTGGGAAATGGGGGCATATTTTCAAGGTTCTCAATCCCCTGCATGAATAAACAGCTCTGAGAACCCCAGCGAAAAACGCAGTACCTCCAATAACCTTAGGGTTTGTCCTTGTCTGCTCCACCTATACAACTCCAATGTTGGTCGGGCAAGATGACGGAAGACCTGTGTCTCCGGTCTCTACAAAACGGAGTCCAAAAAAGAAGGCAGTACGGGATGATGCAGCCAATATTTCTTCACCATCCCCGGACCTGCAACCTCCAGAGACTGAAAACCAGACAATTAAAAATATTTCTTTCAAACCTGTAAAACAGAGTCAATTAAGTTCAGGCAAGACTTCTATTGTTCTAAAAAATCAGGGCGATTTGAAAAGTCCACTAACATCGCAACCTGAAGGGGTTGAAGCCCAGATTAATGAGGTCTAAGGGCAAGGGTCTCAATCTTAGGCTCAGGTAACTCAGGAAATTCATGCAGAGAAACAAAGCAGAGACAATTCAGCTAAGGCCAAAAATTTTTTTCCTACAAAGCACGATGAAAGTGGATTGCTCTTTGAACTAGAAGACGGTGAAATCAGTCTCCTATCCCCAGTCCTCAAGACATCAGACAACGAGTGGGCTATTGTATCACACTCGGGCAGCAAACATATGCACAAATCACCACAACTTCACTATGGTCAAGTATCGATAACCTTTCCCTCTCGGTTTTCTATTTTGCATGTCCAGGATCATGCAGAGAACTCTATAATTCTGGCTACCTCCTCTAATTTTTCAGTAGAGAAGGCTGTGACGCAGGAGGTGAAATGTGTTATCTCGCACCCGGGCAAACACACGCCCAAATATCCACAACATCAATATGGTCAGGTATCGATAGTTTCTCCCACCCGGTTTTCTGTTTTGCAGGTCCATGATGATACAGAAAGCTCTACAATTCTGGCTAAAGCTCCACCCGGATGTGAACTGTGAAAAAATGCCTGCCGGTTCTCTTGATCTTTCGGTTTGCAATACTATTTCAGTGGAACAGTGTAGCATTTCCGAAAATCAAAACACCCTCTATCAAACCTGGAAACCACTTCCCAGATCTTCGAAAGTCACACACAAGTACTTCTCCAAGCCTTCTCAGAAAGCTAGAGATTTAGTAAGAAATGGTATCGGCAAAAGGTCATCTCATCAGAAACATTAATGTCCTGTTTTTCATGGAACATCTGTGGCTTCAACAAAGCAAGGAAGCATTTTGTAGTTAAAAATTTAATCCACTCTCATTCAATGGAGTTTGGGGGTTTATTGGAAACAAGAATTTCAGAAACTAAGGTTTGTTCTATAGTGAGCTCAGTGTTCCGAGATTGGTCTATGATTTCAAACTATGAGCATAACCCTCTAGGGAGGATTTGGGTGGTATGGAGTCAGAGGATTGAGCTTAATGTGGTGTCTAAGTCAAGTTAGATGATTATGTGCTTAATTAGGTTTAAGGAAACTATGGATGAATTTTTTTGCGCTTTCATCTACGCTTCAAATGATCTGATCCACCGTCGAGATCTATGGAATGAGCTCAAATGTTTGCAGGACTCAACTCAGTTTAGAGGGAAGTCGTAGCTATGTCTAGGGGACTTTAATGATTTTTTATCGCACGATGATCATTCTCTCTCTACTACGTCCAACATTCATCTCCCTGGTATGATTGAATTCCAAGATGTAGTTCGGTATTGCTAGTTTAGTGACATGGCCTACTATGGCCCTCACTACACTTGGTGTAACAAACGGGAGGAGGGACTTCTCTGTAAAAAACTTGATCATGTGCTTGTTAATAGTCATTGTATGCATCGGCCTTCAAGGTCTTTCTGTTTGTTTGAGGCGAAGGGGTGCTCTGATCATCTTTGTGGAATCATTCATTAGGCTCCAGAACGTATAAGCCATGAGGTCCTTTCAAGATAGTTAATGCTATTATTTCTATGGCTGATTTCAAGCCGACAGTTCAATCTTACTGGAATAACACCTCGGCTCGATATGCTTCAACGTCGGCTTTGTTCATATTTGCAATGAACCTTAAGTCTCTCAAGCCAACGATTCGAGAGCTCAGTTGTCATAGGCTTCACCACCTCTCGAAGCAGACTGAGGAAGCTTTTAAGACTCTTTGTGACAAGCAGAATATCAATCTTACCAGCCCGACACAACAGGCTATTTCCGAAGAAGCGGCGGCTTACAAGGCATGGGAGCATGTGGCGTCTCTCGAGGAGATCTACCTTAGACAGAAGGCTAAACTTCACTGGATTGAAGTGGGTGACCGTAATAATCGTTTTTTTCATTGTGCAGTGAAAGAAAGGGAAACAAGGAATTTTATCGATACAGTAAAGACTCCCACGGGTGATACTCTCACACAGCCGAAAGACATTAAGCTGGAAGCTATCCATTATTTCACCGAGTTGTTTACCTCTCATCCTCTTGATTTTACAGGTTTGTCGGAGGCTCATATCTCTGCATATCTACCTTAGATTTTCTCTTATGAGGACATGTCTACTATGTTGGCCGAGATCACTGAAGAAGAAATAAAAAAAGTTCTATTTTTGATGCCTTCCAAAAGTCCCCGGGGCCGGATGGCTACACGGTTTAATTTTATAAGGAGGTTTGGAGAAAAATCAGAGAGAATTTCTGTGTGGCTATTCGATCCTTCTTCACGTTTGGGTTTTTTCCCAAGGGTATCGATGCCACCATTTTGGCATTGATACCTAAGAAGAGTGGCACTATTGGTATGAAGGACTATCGCCCAATTTCATGCTGCAACGTAATTTATAAAGTCATTTCTAAGCTCTTGGCAAATCGTCTTAAGGTCATTCTTCCTCATGTTATCACCCCGAATCAGTCCGCTTTTATTGAGGATCAATATATGATGGAGAATTTGCTTATGGCTTTTGAGTTGGTAAAAGATTATCACAAACAACAAATAGCTCCTTGTTATGCGATGAAGGTCGATATATCTAAAGCCTTCGACTCCGTCCAATGGGGTTTTTTAAAGAACATATTATTAGCTATGAAGCTCCCATAAGCCTTTGTTACTTGGATTGAGCTCTGTGTGACTACGCCTTCTTTCTCGGCCCAAATAAACGGTGAGCTTACTGGATTTTTCATAAGTGAGTGGGGGTTACAACAAGGTTTTTCTCTTTCACCCTATCTATCTGTTATATGCATGAATTTTCTATCTTTAATGCTGGATAAGGCAGCAACGGAGGGCAAATATGGCTTTCACCCGGGTTGTAAAATGATCAACCTTACTCACCTTTGTGTTTGTAGATGACATAATGGTATTTTCAGATGGACGGCTGCGCTCTATCAAAGGTATCATTGATGTTTTTGATGAATTTGCTCGGTTTTCTGGCCTAACTATTAGTTTGTAGAAGACCTCTCTGTTTATCACAAGAATTTCTGCATGAACTAGAGACAACCTATTCGAATTCCCTTTTATCATAGGCACTTTCTCGGTGCGTTATCTGGGCTTGCCTTTGCTCACAAAAAGAATGACAAGTTCAGATTACCAGCCACTAATTGAAAAAATCCAAGCTCGTATTGGTTGTTGGAAGAATCGTTTTTATCTTTTGCGGGTCGCCTCCAGCTTCTTTCTTCAGTAACATTCAGATTGAAAATTATTTGGATAGGAGCATTCCGGCTGCCTCGGGCTTGTATTAGCGAGATTGAGAAGATTTATGCTACTTTCCTTTGGTCTGGAGTTGATTTAAATACAAGAAAAGCTAAAGTGGCTTAGAGTGATGTGTGTAAGCCGAAAGCAGAGGGGGGCCTTGGTTTAAAGCCGCTATCAATTGCAAACACCATTTCCTGCTACAAGTTGATATGGCGTATAGTTTCGGCTTGGTCTTCTCTTTGGGTCAATTGGATACAAAAAACCTGATTCGCAAAGGCTCATTCTGGTCAACAAACACAAGACCACAAGCTGGTTCATGGATGTGGGGAAAACGTCTCAAATATTACGATCATGCAAAGGAGTTCCACAAAGTCGAGGTTAGGAGTGGTTTTAATACCTCTTTTTGATTTGATAACTAGTGTTCTCTTGGTAGGTTGATAGAGATCCTAGGAGAGCATGGATGCATTGACTTGGGAATTCAGATTTCGGAAACCCTAGGAGATGTTTTTGCTACTCATTGTCGTAGGAGACATCGTAACCCTACTCTCACTCAGATTGAGGAGGAAATCCAGCAGATAAAGGACTCCCATTATGAAGGACCAGACATAATGCTTTGGAGAGGAAAAGAAGATAGATTCAAGAACTCATTCTCCTCCAAGAAGACGTGGAACCAGCTACGACTAGTGAAGCTGGTTCAGCCATGGTCAAATAGACTCTGGTTTTCACATGCTACCCCGAAGTTTTCATTTATTGTTTGGTTGGCAGCCCTCGACCGCCTCTCCACGGGTGAAAGAATGGTTATTCAGGCTTCAAACTTGGTTGATAATTGTGTCTTTTGCAGATTCCCGATGGAAACAAGGGACCACCTATTTTTTGAATGCCCGTTCACCTCTAGCCTATGGTTTTGCCTTACATCTGGCATCCTACAGCACAAGTACACTCATCACCTCTCCAACATTTTGCTCACAATTTTGGTTTCAGGTGACACAAGGACTCGGGACTTTCTGGTCAAGTATGTGTTCCAAGTGGCTGTGTACTTCATATGGAGGGAGACAAATTTGCGAAGGCATGGAGAGTCTCCATCTTCTATTGACCGGCTGGTTTGAGAGATGGACAAGACAGTAAGAAATCGACTCTCAGCGTTGCAACGTCGGGGTATCATGATGAAGGGTTTACAAGATTGGTTTAACAAAAGAGTTTAGCGATTTTTTATATTCACTTCAGCTTTGTCGTCGGCATTGGATGTAGTCTTTTTCCCAAGTTCTGGTTTTGTCCCAAATGGGTTTTCTAGTTGTTGGGTTTTAATGAGGCATCTATTCCGGCACTCCATCATTTTCTGAGCTACTAGATTAATTAGGTTTTTATTTTTCATTTTTTTCTTTCCATAAACCGTTATTGTAAAAAGTGTTTTTTCTTGAATATAATTTTACATATTATTAAAAAAAAAGAAACCTCCCTTTTGTTTTTCTTTGAAATTCCCTTTGAGTTTCTCTTCTCTTCCAGCGACTTCTACTTCAATTTCTTCTACGGTCTGGGATATTTTGCGAGGCTTGGAATTACACGTCCTTATATCCCAAGGGTTTCCTTTTCCTTGAGTGCTTTAAAGAAGTTTCCTTTTTATCAAGGATTTCCCATTTTTTGCTTTTACCTTTTCCTAGTTGGGTGAGAATTCTTTTTAATCATCAGTCTTCACTCCTTTATGCTCTTCTTCGTGATACTCTATGTGATCTCTACCTATGAAAACGAATTTGAAACCAAAGTCATAGTGATCACACAAATTATCCTATCTTTGATCCCATTCCTTTTTATCATTGGTTAGTCTTGCTTAGATGGACGTGGATCTTCTTCATCTTCAATAGAGAGGCTGGAAAACTCAGTACTTTCTTCTTAAAAAATTTCAAATATTTTCTCACTAGCTGCTTCTTCTTCTAGATGAGCTTTTTTTTGAAGCTTACTCGTCTCTTCTTTGTGTTCTTATTTGTGATCTTCTTGTTGATGCCTAGAGGGACGTGGTGCTTGATAATCTTCTAGAGCTTGGTGTTGGGATGAAGATATAGTAGTAAATTGATCTTCATTAGACAAAGAGGGACATGTAGTAGTGATTTGTGCCGGTTTCCAATCTGTATATCTCTAAGTTGTGGTGATGAGTGAGCCAGTGGGTGTGGAGTCCCCTTCTCATTAGTTACTTGTTAAGGTAGTGGATGTCCAGGAGATATGTAGTCACAAATGATCATGTTAGAGAAAGCTTCGTAAATCGTATTGCTTTCTTCCGTGGAGTAAAAAGTTTCAGCATCTTCTTCTTCTTCAAATCAATTTTTGTCTCCTTGAAGTTGATTCTCAATGACTTCTTCATGTTAGGCTTTATCTTCTTCTTCATAGGCTTGAAAATCCTGATCATCTTCCCATTTAGAGTACTTAGAAGGTTCTATAAAACTTCTTTGTTGAGCTTCTTTTTTTGAATAATATGTAAGGTTATATTCAAAGAAATATCCTTTTACAACAAGTTTTAATGTTTCTAGACCTTTTTAGAAGGAACCAAAGCTTTAAAAATAGAAGATCGATAAGTGGTGACCTCGTTAAAACCCAAAAATTAGAACACCCAATTGGGACAAAACTACTTCTTCAGAAAAATAGTACCATTATTTGATAGAGGTTAAAAGAACAAAAAGAAAATATAGAAGAAAGCTGAAATAAGGCAAACTTAAACTATTGAGGCAAACCAATGCTACAGCCCCTCCTCATGATACCTTGAATATGCAATGTTGAAAGACGATTCCGTACTGTCTTTTCCACATTTTGAACCATCTTGGCCATGAATGTTGGGACTTCTCCATGTCTCCACTGATTTCTTTCATGCCATAAAACATAGATAGAAACTTGGAACACATACCTCAAGATGAACAACTGATGACCCCTACTTTTGGAAGTTGACAATGATGAAATTATACTAGTAAACTGATTTTTATAGATCTGTTAGAGTAGACTGAGAGTAAGCTTTTGCCAAATCTGCGAGGTGAATGGACATGAGAAGATTAAGTGATCCCGAGTTTCCATGGAACTTGAGAAAAACTCACATCCAGCCAAAAATCTACCATTCCAGGTAAGCTTTTGATTTCCTGTGGATAGCCTATCGTAAGCCGCCAACCAAATGATGAAAGGGAACTTTGGTGTAGCGTGAGAAAACATGATAGTTCTATACCAAAAACTTTCCCACGATAGTGATCTGACCTGATTCTAAGGGTCCTTAGAAGAAAATATGGGAGTAAACTTGTCAACCTTACTACGACATAAAGCTATGCCATCATCCAAATAAACATAATCCTTTAATCTTTTAATTTCATCTTCAATCTGAGAAAGAACCAAAAAACGTCTATGCCTTGGTCTATGGTTCTCGAAAACATCAGCCAAAGTATCCAAAACCTTAATTTCCATTACGATGCTTCCACGATCTCCCAACACATAAAAAATTCTACCCTCTGACTTATTTGCTTATAGCAGCTCATCTTATTTGCTTCGGCTAATGACTTGAGGCCAAGAACTCCCCTCTGACTTTGGTTTACAATTATCAGACCAAGCTACTTTTTCCTTCCTTGGATTTAGATCTGGCTCTGACCAAAGAAAGGTTGAGGTTATCCTCTCACTTTCTTGAATGCATGCTTGAGGGAGTCTAAAGGCTGCTATCAAAAAGTTCGTCAAACTAGCAATCACCAAAGAAAGTAACTGAAGTCGACCTAAAAAAGAAAGAAAATGTTTCTTCCAAGAGCCAATTCTAGTGTGAACCTTTTCTACAAGAGGTTGAATGTCTGAACTAGACATTCTTCTTGTCAACAAAGGCAGCTCCAAATATTTTACCGGAAAAGGTTCCAAGATTAAAGGAGAAAGCAGAGAGAGAGGCTCACGCAAAAGAGGAAATCCCAATATTAAATATAGAGGTCGTTTCCAAACTGATTTTCAAACTGGATATACAAGCAAGAGCATCAAAATCATCAAGTATACCTTTGATTGAGTGAGCTCTTCCATCAGCAAAGACCATAATGTCATCCACAAAACATAAATGAGTAATGTTCAAGATTCTGCACCCAAGATGATATCCAAATCTACCCTCTTTAGCGGCCTTGTCCAACATACAAGATAAGATATTATTTGTTGAGCTTAAATCTTCTATTCAAAGCAATTTTTAATAGCATCAATAGAATAACCCATGTTAATGATCCTTGTGTTGCAATCTTGGATGTCTTCTTTTCGTTGTAGCAAGGCAAGGTTGATTTTTCTACATCATCTTCTATCTTTAAAGCTCGTTCATTGATAGATTCGAAATTTAACACCATGTTTGGTCACTATCTCGTCAATCTTAGCACCAAAAGGTTTGTGGTCTTTTGGTTGTGCTTCCATAATTGCATAGCTATTTCAAGCTTCTTTTCCATGAAAATTATTCCTGGCATATGTGCCTCATAAGCATCAAACAAACAGTCTTCGTTGGTGTAATGTTCAATCATCTCTTCGTGAGAAAAGTATTGATCATTGTGTAGCAAAATGCCAAGTGGTTTCTAGGAGTGTGTGAGCAAGCAGTTCTCACATACGTCTTCACGAAGGTGACTTGGTGGGCGATATGGACGCCTAAGAGGTGGTGCATAGGCTGGTGACCGATACGAGTTCTATGCATCGAGTAAGCCATTAGTTCAAAGAGACCTTGATCTAATGCACGTTGGAGCGCAATATCCTCCGCAATAGTGCACCTACAAGGGTATTTCTTTTGAGTAACGTCAACGTTCATCTTCAAGTTCTCTTGAAACAATGTAAAACAAAGTTAAAAATTAAAAAGCAAGTGTCCTAGACTATGCTCTAGTTTTATACTCATGAGCAACAATCACCCCCGGGAGCGACACCAAAAAGCTTACCTATAAAACAATCACGAAAGCTGCAAATGTACAAATAATCGTATGTGATGTTACTAAGACGAGTTGAATAAGAGTAGAGCAAGAATAGGACGAATATAATATTGGGGGGTTTTGTGAGCAAAGGTAATGAAATAAGCAAGTAAGTAATGAAAGTAAATCAATGAAATCAAGCGTTGGGCGATGGGAAACAATCCATGGTATATGGTTCCCAATATTTTCAGGGATTATCATATATTATTCTCTAATGGATTATGGAACTTGCAACACTAAGGGGGATCCTAAATTCATTAGTGGAATTTATGAAGCTCAGCTCTTGATTAAAAATTCTACATCAAAGAGCCCTCATCTGGAAGAAGCTAACGAGAACTCAAATCAAGAAGCAACTGGATGCAAGCATTGATTTAGGCATCAATCCCACCAAGGATCCAGAGGGTATGGAGGCTCCAAAAGTTATGGGAGGACTCATGACTCGATCTCGTGTTAGGAAACTTAGAGATAAGTTTAACGTAGCTGTGGAGGCATTTCTTAATGCCTCCAATACTACGGATCATTGCCGAGTCACTGCTGAGCCGTGAAAACCATACAACATGGTTTTGAGCAAACCACTCATACACATGACCAGGGAGGTAATATTCCTCGGAAAATACCTCTTTTAACAATAATGCTCGAGAGACTTTTGCAGAAACGTGAACAGATTTGTCGATGGCACATATAACTCTAGCCAGAACCGCTATTGAGAGTCGTCGAGCCAAGGATACATACAATTAAGCTCTAGAAAATAACAGCTTCGAGAACCATTCAAAAACTGAAAATTTAGGAGCCAACTACGGAGAAAAATCATATTAAAACCGAGCTGGATTGGAAGATGAAAAATCCAACTGTCTGCTTGATTTAAAGTCTTTTAGGATGATAAACTCAAGATCAAAGTCTCCAGCTTGTGGAGAGGGTCTCACTTGTGCGAAAGCCAATTTTTCTTTTTCTTTGTCATTTTCCATTATTTCTTGTATTTTCTTATTTGTGTCAAGATGAAATATCAGCGCTTGAAGGCATCCGCTGATGAAGAAAGTCCCCCTGCAGCTTTGTATACATGTTTTACCCTATTTATAAAATAACATAGTTCTTCTTACAAAACCCTTTATCGCCGGCAAGAAAATCCTAATTTCTCCTTGTGCCTTCGTGTGGATTACCCTTAGGACAAGAGTACTTGATGTGTCAAAGAGCCTCACATACTCTTTGAGGTGCCATCGATCCATCCCTTCATCCCTCATCTGAGTTAAAAAAATATAGTGAAGGCCAGTTTGTTGATTTCACCATCACGCAACATAAGTCTCTCACCGAGTCTTATATCAAAATTACCCACTAAGCCTAAAATGGCACCTAAGTCTAGCTAACGAGTTAAAAAAAAGTGCTTAATGGGATGCAACCCATTGGTAAAGATTTTATTTTTGATTAATTAACTTTCATTGTTTTTCAATGTTTTAGTTTCAAGTTTTGCATAAAAATCTGAAAACAAAAGAAAAAGGAAGACAAATGACAACTTGGAGCCGAGACAGGACGAGGCCTTGCCATCGCTCTTGGAAGAGCAGTGCAGCGCCAGGAAGCCTATAAATTATGCCATCAGATTTTCTTCGAACTCTTCAATTTCCAATCTGTTCTTGAGTGATTCCAACTCTTCAAAGTATTCATCCATAGATTTGCTTACTTGAGTAAGTTGGCGGAAATTTTTTTGTAGTTCTCTATGGTAGTAGGCTGGAACATATCTCTTCCGTAGTTAAAATCTCATGTACTCCCAAGTTGTTAAAGCCACATGTCTATATTTTCTTATTCTGGATACATATGTTTTCCACCAAGCTAGAGCATTACTCCATACGTCTTTCCCAATCAATATACGCATCTGGAGTGACCTTTCTGACAAAGGTTGGACCATTGAGTTTGAGATCCCGGCCTCCTTCTCTCATGTTGCCTTCATCTCGACCTCTTTTTTTATGGTATTGCCTGCTAGGTCTTGGGTTTTGATTGATTTTTGTTTGATCATCTTACGAATTAAACAGATTTTATTCCTCTTGATTTGCTCTTGGGTTATCTACACTGCATACTCGTGCTCTTGGTGCAAGTTGGGGGTTTTTGATTCGATTCAACTGCTCTCCAAGAGTCTGGAGTTGAGCTTGAATAGCAGTGAGTAGCTGAGCCATATGCACACTTCCTTGTTCTTCTATGACACTTATGATTATCTGTTTTTCGTAGACACACATATCGAGTGTGTGGGACCTGAACGGTTTTATCAGTTAAAATAGATCTAAACAGATTATTTCTAGGTTTGGTTTTTACGAAAATGAACAGACAATAACAAATGAAAATAAACATATTGAAACAAAAAAATAATGGTTTAGACAAGAGAACAATGAGAGAAAACGACTCTGATACCAAATTATGCAGGAACAAAATTCTCTTAAACAATTGAGATGATAAAAGATGGAGTACGAAGAGTCAACTGGTCGTACAAAAATATTTGCCACTTCAAGGGATGATTAAAGGAGTGAAAATGAACAAATGGTGGATTAATATATGGCCTTACAACACTTATGAAAGATCTGATAGTGATGAGGGTGAATACAAAAATAGATGAAGTGAATGACACCACACAGAGGATGAAGAATTCTGTGATAAGTCGATACTCAAGCTTGATGGCTTCACACATGAAAAGACGTGAGGTTTAAGGCGCTCTTCATAGAAGAAAACACTCATTTTATTCCATTAAGCAAATGACTGTTACAATGCTGAATGGGAAGTTTTTTGAATAGCTCGGCAGCGGTGACCTTTTAGGGTAAAAGTAAAGCATAAAAGAATTAATCAACTCACAAATACTTAAGACTTAATTAAGGACTGAAAATTGAGATACTCGAATAAGTAGGAAAATCTGCAAAATAGCAAACAAAAACATATCAATTATTTGAATTCAAATAGTTACCTTGGGAACAATAAACATGCACGACCATGCAGCCTAGGCACGCTCCTGCCCTTCATTAAGTTCATTGGAAATGATGAATAATGTTGATTCTCAGTTCATTCGAAACAAGGTATGAATGAAGTGACTATTTTCTTGAATTGCACGTAAGTGTTTCCTTGACTTTTCTAGAAGATCTCGATTGCTTAATGTGATCCTAGCTCTCCATTTTGATGTGTTATGAGCTCTTCAATTTGATGAGTTTCTAGCTTGCAATCTTGGTGTATTTTTAGCTCGGGTAATGTGTTCTCAGCTCGAATGATTTCCTCTTCCTAAATGAATATGATTAGACTTTCAATAGGTTTGTTAAACTCTTCTATCAAGCTCTTTTTCCCTGAAATCATTCGAGGTTTATGCCTCATAATTTGTATGTTGACTTCATCATCCTTGATCTCGGATAAGCTCATCGGGTAAACAAGTACAGGAATTGATGCAAAAGTGATGTAGAATGACCCAAAAATTGCACTTAATGAATTCGGTGTTGGATAATCTTTGACTTCAATGGGATTGGCAAAACAATATCTCTAGGTATTTTAAATCTAAGTCCCAATAATTCCTTCCAGAAACCTTCCAATGAAACTAGGCGGTTGGGATCTTGAAGACAAAGATAGAGTTAGTGCCAACGCTAGGTGTACGAAACCTAGAACCAACACTTTGACTTGTCTCTTCAATGGTTTGATCGGTAGAATGGTCGCACAAGTGTTATGGTCTACATTTAATTTACCTTGATGATCCCTTGAATATTACACACCAAGACGAAGCAAAGGTTCCCTAAGGAACAAAACAGTTTGTGTGAAAGCAAAAGACAAAAAAGTGTTTCATTGAAAAGTTGGATCATTATTCTTCTCCTTTTGGCCGAGTTTATAAAGACTCTAGAGATGCCAAGGGTTACATGAATATAGATGTTCAATGAACTAAAAATTAAAGGAAAAAGACTTAATGTTTTGACTAAAAGAAATAAAGATAAAGAGAAGATGCATCTCGCCGAAAGATCTTGTAATCGTTTAATGTAGACTTCTCTTGTTTCTTGGATTTTTAAGAGAATTTTTTCAAGTGTGGATGGGCCTAAATTCATCTCCTTTGAAATGGGCCTCCTTATGGACTTAGTTTAGAATATAGGTGGTTTTAAAGAGATAAGAATCAAACCCAGCCTCATTAAAACCTTTCTCGTAAAACCCATCAGGATAAAACCGAGATAAGGAAAAAGAGTACTAGCCGTGATTTTTAATCCATCTAGTATTCTTTACTATTCGTTGAATGGTGCCTAGCTTCCTTAGGCGTTGATTCTTTCATGTTTTGAATAAATCCTATGAGTCCTTCCTCGAGTTCCTTTTTATTTTCTCTTATTTTCGGTACACTTGAACACTCCAATGCTTCCCCTAATGCCTCATTTTCCTTAGCACTTGCCATGTTCATATCATCCCCTCCCTCTTGAAAAGGATTTTTCCTCAAATCTTGATCATCTAGAGCGAAAGAAACCAAGTTAAAAATGTTGAAAATGGAGTTAACATTATACTTACTTGGAAGTTTGATCGTATAGTCGTTGTGGTGGATAAGCTTCAAGATGTTGAAAGGACCGTCCGTTCTTGGCAAAACCTTAGATTTCCTTTTGGTTGAAAGCTTGTCTTTCTTTTAAAGAAACTTGAAGAATAATCTTATTTTCCCCTTGTTGGCGTCTTGAAAGAAATATTCTCCAAATCTATACATCCCAAAGTATGGCTTAAGGTATGGTGGATTGTGTCCGAAAGCTACTTCCTTGTATGATCGATGTAATGAAGCTCCCAATGCTTTTTCTTGATGACTAGAATTTTCCTCACTACTATCCATTCCAATTTCAGCTCCAAAGATGGAAAACCGGTTTTCTAAAGAAAACTTCTTGACATCTACTATCTTCTTCTCGACATATTTGTCTCGTCCCATTTTTGAATATGTCACTTTTTACAATCTTCATCATATTGGACATTATCTTTCTTCCTTGCCGAGTAAGTGATGCTTCAAAACCTAGCATGCCATGGGAGACACTCAAGCTCTTTGTGTTCCATTTGGTTCGTTGATTCTCTAAGATGTCTCCTTCGAACTTCACATTTGTGTATTTCCGGGTCTGATCTCTATACGTGATCTTCTCAACAGCTCCATTCCATACTCTCAAAGGAAACAACACACAAACACTTAGTGTTTTATTATATTCCTCTTTCACTAGGTTGACAAAATTCTTCAATGACATCTTCGGAGTTGAAGTGAGCTTTTTACTAGTACCTTTGAGAGTAGAAAATTTGGTATAATCGGAACTTACAAGAAATTTTGAGCGTTTCTTTCTCGATGAGCTATATCTAACCTTGTTATGAGCTTTCCTTACATTTTGGATAGTACTCGGTTTGGCGAGCACTTGCAGCTTTATCCAGCATTTTGGAGAGAACATTCATGGCGATGACAAAGAGGTAAGGCGACAATGCACAGCCCTGTCGTAAACCACTGTTGTTTTGGAAAAATCCCGCTATTTCACCATTCACTTGTACAGAGAAGGAGGCAGTTGTGATACATAACAATATTTAATGAATTAATTGGTGTGGAAAATCCATACCTTTTAAACAATTAAGAAGAAAAGGCCATTAAACTGAATCAAAAGCTTTTAAAATATCTATCTTAATAGCACATCGTGAGGAAATCGAGTCCTTATTGTAATCCGTTACTAACTCCGTCGCCACCAATAAATTCTCAATCAAGAACCTATCTTTCACAAAAGCCGATTGGTTAAGAGAAATGAGCTGAGAAGGATACCTTTCTATCGGTTTGCAATGATCTTCCAGATGACTTCGTAAATTACATTGCAACAAGAAATTGGCCGATAATCCTTAATTTTCAGTGCTGATATCTTCTTTGGAACGAGGGCTAAAATCGTTGAGTTTAAACCTTTTGATCTCTGTTACAGAAAATTCTCTTCCAAACATGAAACATGATTCAATCTAGCATATGCTTCATTCTTTTCCTCCATATGCTAAGATGATGGATGATTCATATTCAAAACAATGCTTATCACACATAACCTTATAAACTTCCGCTGACTTATGAGATAAGTTTCTAATCCTTTGTTTCACTAGACTCCTCAACAATGGCTTCAGTCCTTTGAGCTACTTAGAGAATAGAAAAGGAGATGAGGTTGATAAAAATATTGCCTGCGTTTGACCCTAGCAGTTCTCAACCAACGACAAAAACTCCTCTAACTCCATTGTAACATTTATAAATTTGAAAGGTAGCTTTTTCTTTCGTACTTGTTTATTATCAAGCTGGATTTTTCCCCTAGGTGGTCCGAACACCCACCAGCTTCAAAGACAGTGTATGCACGAGGAAAGTAATATCCCATTGATCATTGTTGAGAACTATATCCAACTACTTTGATATCAACCCATAAATTCTTTTATCACACCATGTAAAAAGAGCTCCATGAAAAGGCATGACCTCAAAAAGAACAATACCACACGAGCTCTTGAAAATCTCTCATAACAAAAGGAATATGAGGTAAAAACTCAAAACTTGAATGCTCACAGCCATCCAAAATTTCATTAAAATCACCCATACAGATACATGGTTTACTTGAATTATTGGGGAATTCTGGTGGTCCCTCAAATCATTCCATAACTCTTTCCATTCCTCAACAAAGTTTGAAAGCATAAATAAATGAACAAAAGAACTCCTCTTCTTGTTCATCCAACTTCACTGAGCATGTAATCAATTGACCACTTTTAAAAAGGTGTTAACCTAATTGTTAGCTTCCAACAACCCAAATGCGACTCCGACTGAATTCATAATTCGATAGCATTGACCAATCTCCAAAATTGAAGAACTAATCAGACTCACTTTCCCTTCCTTCACTTTCGTTTCCAACATACAACCAAACCAAAAATCTGTGTTATTAACCCAACGTCTTACAACTGAAAGCTTAGATGATTTGTTTAGACCCTGAATATTCTAGTAGAAACCCGACAAATGTGATGGTTTTTTGCAAACTTTATTCCCCGAACACCTGGAATTACCTACTTAGTATTACGAGTTAACACTTTAGAATTAGTCTTGTTCATACCTTTTAATTTTCGGAGCAGAGATTGATGGAGAGATGATTCACAGTGGTTTGCTTTCTCTCCTTTCCTATCAGGATAATAGAAGTCTCCCTCTTCCTTTTCTTCCATCTCCTTCGTAAATTTTACATTTTTCCCCGGTTTTTTAACTTGAGTCTCAGACTACTTACTTTGGTCATCACATCGATCCTCCAAATTCTCATCCGCCAAGGCTAACACTAAAAATCGTTATGGGAAACCAAGTGGAACATTTATAGGAGATATGTTTCTTCTTTGATAATGTCGCTTACCTGATGAAACCATAGAACAACCATCAGCTCCTTTATTCAGATTATCGGTCGATTTCATCAATTTCAGACAACTAGCTTTGTCATTACCATCACCATTACCCTTATGAAAACACGTGGAAAATTAGAATTACCAGCAAAGATTTTCCATTCGTGATAGCCCACAACGGTGCAACGTTTCTTCCACCCTCATCTGCATCTCTAAATGAAGGATATGACCGATCTTGTTGAGTAGATTTCTCGGCAGAAGATAATTTCGCCAATAAACCACTAAATGGTTCAACCTATCCATCACCCCCATCTGCATCTATACATTCAGGATGTGAAAAATATTGTTTTGGCTCTGAATCATTGGTAAATGTTGTAGATTTTATAATTGTGGCACAAGCCTGGACTATTGGGATATATGCTGCGTTTTCCCCTGCAGATCTATTGCTTACATCTGCTCTTCCTTTGAGAATTCTTAGAATTTTAATCTCAGAACTAGACTTAGCTCGAGAGATGTCCCTTAAGTGATGTTTGATTAATGAAAACGTCATTTGGTACCATGATAGTTGGATTACCATCTTCCAATGTGATTGTAAGATCATGCTTCAATAACAATGGCTTCTTTTGAACCACTGAGAGGTAGGATTTACTAGCCTTAACCGCTAGTGGAATAATCTGCTGACCCTTGCGAACCTTTTTTCGGCACTGTGAGCAGACATCTCCACTAAATCACGCTTGTTACCTTCCAACGAACCTAAAAAATCATGACCCGAAGTCTTTGCCATAGACTCAGATGGGATTGATAAAACCTCAGGAGATTAAACCAGTGCATCTGCAAAAGCTTCCTTCTCACTGCAGAAAGAAACCTCAGAAGAGCCTGCTTAATCCCTACAAACAAAAACATCTAAAGCCTCCATCAAAACAATGCTTACGCTATGACCAACACCTAAACCTAGAACCTGAGCCATCACTAGCGGCAGAGAAGAAACCTCCAAAACTATGTTTCCTTCCTCGACGAGAACATAGTTAGAACTCAAACTATTAGCGGGAACATAACATGGGACCGAAACCACACCAAACCCTCCCGAGTGAACCAAATCCTTGACGGATTGCCATGGCGGAGACGCTATAAAACCTCCTCCCAAAAAGTCTTCAAAATCGCCTCCTCATCACACTAGAAACTACCTCCAAAAGTTTTGGTACAAAGACATCATTTTTCAACTTTACCCAAGGGAATTAATGCTACTATCCTAGATTTCATTCTAAAAAACAGTGTGAGGGAGATGAAGGATTATAGAGCGATCTCTTTATGTAATGTGATTTCTAAATTTATTTCAAAAATCATTGCAAATAGGTTAAATCAGGAGCTACCAAAGTTTATAGCGCGAAATCAGTCGATTTTTATCCAGGATAGACTGTTAATCAAGAATTTTTTGTTAGCACTAGAGTTAGTCAAGGACTATCATAAAAATTCAGTCATGGTTCGAGGTGCTATAAAAATTGATATCCCAAAAGCTTTTGATTCGATTCAATGGTCTTTCCTCATAAATAATCTTCGAGCCATGAATTTTCTGGTGTAGCTTGTTCAATGGATATCCTTTGTATCACTACGACTTCGTTCTTAGTTAAATTTAATGGTGAGCTTGTGCGGTACTTTACAAGTGCAAGAGGTTTACGTCAAGGTTGTTACCTTTCTTCTTATCTTTTCGTCATAAGTATGGATGTTGTTTCGGAGATGCTTGATTTAGCTACAAGGGTTCGAGATTTTGGCTATCATCCAAGATGCAAGAATATTGGTATCATTCCTCTCAGTTTTGTGGAAAATATTATGGTTCTTAGAGATGGAATATTTCAATCCATTGAAGGGATTATGAGGGTATTTGATCGGTTCGCTTAAAGGTATGGATGGATGCCATAATCAATATTCACTTGAAAAGCATGTATTTTGAAGACTATGATCGAGGAAAAACCTATCAAGACCGAGCTCATTGTGAAGAGGATCAAGAATCCTTACTCGGAGACGAGAATTCAAGACCAACACGTTCCAAATCAAGTTTCACTTAGCATTCAGCCCCTCCTCATGTTTTCATCAGGAAATGCCATATAAGGAAACTTATGATCACGAAAAAACCATGTCATACCCGAGATTTTTTAGGAGTTGGAACACAATTGCAAATTTCTTCTGTAATCGGCTGGTTTAAGCCTAAGAAACCACCAGATCATGATTATGTTGAATCCTTTCACTTCTTGATGTTTCTACTCATCAAGTGTCTTCACCACGTCCGTAGGCTGAAGACACATAATGATGTGCAAAGGAGTTGTACTCTTTTTCTTATCTCGGTTTTATCCCAACGGGTTTTCCGAGAAAAGTTTTAATGAGGCAACACCCTTAGTGCACATTCCAGGGCTTGTTATCAGTTTAATCCATCATTTACAAGCCGAAGAAGACTTTATAATCAGCTGGAGAAGGCCAAAACAAGAGAAGCTTCTAATCAGCTCAAGCTTTTCTTTTTTGAAGTTTTCCTTTTATTAAAAGTTTTGCTATTTCTTTAGCATGTCTTCCCATTTATTTTTTAATTGTTTGCTGTTTATGAGCCTATTTTATTCTATAAAGCTGGAGCCAGCCCCCCTCTTGTAACGTAGCCAAGTTTTAACCTAATAAGAAATTTAGTCTTTGCTTTAGCTTCAAAACGCTTGTCTTTAAATCAATAGTTTGCGAGTCTAGGTAGTTTGTGGAATCAAGCTTCTTAGTTCATGTAGAGCCTTGGATTCTTGCGAGGAATAGCCCTTGAATCCATGTCTCTAACCCCTAGTGGTTGTGGAATCAATCACCAACTGGCTACTCATCATCTAGCCATCACTTCCGCCATAGTTTCAGTCTTTGAATCCTTATATTTATTTTTGTGGAATCCGAGGTCTACATCATTGGTATCAGAGCTTAACCGCTCCTATCTCAGGTTGTTTCAAGTCTTATCTCCTTTATTTTCGTGTTGTTTCAGTTTTGTTTCGATTTCATTAAGAGAAAACCCTAAAAGTATTTTTTTGTTTCTTAGTTTCATTTTTTGTCTGGGTCAGTGTTTCAATTTTATAAAATCCAAAAAATTATAAATTTATTTCATCTTTTTTTAGCTTCTCAAACCCTTATAAAAACCATAAAAATTGTCGAAATTATTTTTGAAATTCGTTTGATATTTTTCATTCATAAAACTTAAACCTAAATATTCTGTTGTTTTCTATATTTTGTGTTTTGCTTGGAAGAACTTTGATTTCTTGTTCTTATTTGTGCTAGAATATCCACGAAACCAGAGCACCAACAATGATGCCTTACATGGAGAAAGAGGAGTCTTACTCATATCGAACTGCTTGAGCCAAGGAGAATACAACAAAAACTCGTACAACAACGAGACTAGCCACGAAGAGTCATGGTGTGATGCCTATTAAGACTATGAATATGGAGACGAGTCAGCTCCAGAGGAGCCTGAACCAAAACAACCAGACCATTGTAGCAGTAGCCACATCTAGTCGAGCTACTTGACGTCAAGGATTTCATGGAATCTATCATCACCACGGGCCAATATTTTTTTTCGTCCCACTCGCAAATCCACATTTTGTTGATTTGTGAATGTTGGTTATAAAAATTATGGACCTGAATTCTTTTTGTTTTCAGAACTGGATTATCTTCAATGGGAGGCCAATATGGATTATTACTTCGAGCACCAGTCCACGTCACACAAAGACAAGTTTTTAGTTGCCCTAGGACAACTTAGGGAACGCTTTGAAGTGGTGGGATGAAAGCGAGTATAACCAATGGTATCACAAGGGCCCAAGAGTAGAAACATGGGAAGACATGAAGCTGATTATGTGTGCCACTTATTCACCACCCAGCTTTTGGAAACGGTACCCACCCAGTTCCCAATCCCAAGCAACACCAAAGAAAAAGGTAACAACTCGAGAACGGGTGCAATGAAGCGTGAGCTGTAATCCACAAGCAAATCCAGAATATCCTATGGATCATCCAAAGGTTAGTAACTCTGACTTTTGTATCAAGAAATTTGACGAGCTGATACATTTGGTTAAGACCCTAATGGAACAACAACTGATAAAAGCTAAAGAGAATCAAGAACTTGTTTCATGTCCTAAAATTAAGGAGCCTAAAACTGAAAGTTGTCAAACTGATTTGAATGATTCAAGGAATGTGATAACACTCTTATCTAGTGCCAAAATCGTTGAGAAATTTTCAGGTACGAAGAAGCACGATACAAACCAAAAAGAAGCATTAAAAACGACAAATGTGCTCTCGGATATAAATTCAGAACCATGGAGAACCCCTACCAATGCTGAAATTTTTTCTGTTTAAGATGATGAGAGTGTCATTAACACTATTAAGATCAAAGAAGAACCGCCGGATGCTCCACAAATTGACCAAAAGAAATGTAAGCTCATAAACCCTTATAGGCTTCAAAGGGCTAACTTGACTTATCTTGCTGCAGATATAGAAGTTTCAAGGACGAAACTACTTGAAGAGGGAGGGTATGATGTAGGCAGCAGTACCCAACTAGACTTGAAGTTGTCATTACCGAACATCATCACCTAGCAACTTGAAGAATCCATGCCCTAATAGAGTTCTGCTCGAGCACATCGTATAGAGCTGATTATTCCCCATTCAATCAACCCTAAGAAGCCTTTATATCCTAGTGGAATCATGAATACTCGAGTAAATCAAGTGGATGACCGTGTTGAGCCTTCCGAAGACAAGAATCAAGGAGCCCCTTCGACCACACACCAATTCACTTGTGTATTGGACGCCATACTCAATATTCACTCAGAAAGCATGTATTTTGAAGACTTTAATCAAGGAAAAATCTATCAAGACCTAGCTCATTGTGAAGATGATCAAGAATCCATACTCGGAGACGAGAATTCAAGACACACATGTTCTAAATCAAGTTTCACTCGAGCATTCAGCCTATCCTCGTGTTTTCATCAAGAAATGCCATAAAAGGAAAACTCATGATCACGGAAAACCATGTCATTCCCGAGCTGTTTTATGAGTTGGATCACAGGTGCCAATATTTTTGGTAATCGACCGCTTCAAGCCTAAGAAACCTTTAGATCATGATTATGTTGAATCCTTTCACTTCTTGCTGTTTCTTCTCATCAAGTTTCTTCACACTGTCCATAGGCGGAAGACACATAAAGACGTGCAAAGGAATTGTACTCTTTTTCCTTATCTCGGTTTTGTCCCTATTGGTTTTTCGAGAAAGGTTTTAATGAGGCAACACCCTTAGTGCGCATTTCAGAACTTGTTATCAGTTTAACATCATTAACAAGCCCAAGAAGACTTTACAATCATCTAGAGATGGTCAAAACAAGAGAATCCTCAAATACGCTCAAACTTTCCATTTTTGAAGTTTTCCTTTTATTTAAAAGTGTTGCTATTTCTTTAGGACGTCTTCCCATTTCTTTTTGAATTTTTTGTTGTTTCTGAGCCTAGGTTATTCTATAAAACCAAAGCCAGCACCCCCCTCTTGTAACGCATGCAAGTTTTAACCTAATAAGAAACTCAGTCTTTGCTTTTGCTTCAAAAAAATGCTTGTCTTTGAATCAATAGTTTGCGATTCTAGGTAGTTTGTGGAATCAACCTTCTTATTTTGTGTAGAGCCTTGGATTATTGCGAGGAATAGCCCTTGAATCCTTGTCTCTAACACCTCGTGGTTGTGGAATCAATCACCAACCGGCTACTCATCATCTAGCCATCACTTCCGCCATAGTTTCAGTCTTTGAATCCTTTTGTTTATCTTGGTGGAATCCGAGGTCTAAATCAAAAATTCTACAATGTACCTAGCGGGTATTTGAGCTAAAGCTCAACAAGTAATGAGGGATCATTTTTCGTTTGCTCTAGGCTAGCTTCCGATGCAATACTTGGGTCTTCTTTGGTCATAAAGCGGTTAACTATTGTAAAATATTCTCCATTGTTAGAGCTGATCAAGAAGCGTATAGGATCATGGACATCACGTTTCCTATCTTATACTGGAAGAATGAATTTGATAACCTTGGTGTTGTGGAGCATTACAAATTTTTTGTTGGCTGCTTTCCGACTCCGTAAGTCTTGTATTCGAGGGATTGAAAAATTGTGCTCTTCGATTCTATGGTCCAGAACAAACCTGAATCTGAATAAAGCAAAAGTTGCATGGACAGAGGTATGCAAGCCAAAAAAAGAGGGAGGTCTAGGTCTTCGTTCACTAAAAGAGGCGAATGATGTTAGTTGTTTGAAACTGATTTAGAAGAATGTCTCTCACGGAACTTCTTTATCGGTTAAGTGGATAGAGACAAATTTAATCAAACAAGACACATTCTGGTCAATACGAGACTCTTCTACTTTGGGGATCTTGGATGTGGCAAAAGCTTATAAAGTATAGAACAGTTGCAAATCTTTTTGTAAAGTTGATGTTGGTAATAGTATTCATACGTCATGCTGGTTTGATAAGTGGTCTACTTTGGGCTGTTTGATTGTTTTTTTGTGGGGGGAAGAGGGATTATTGACATGGGGATTGGGCGACACGATATAGTTGCAGACGCAGGCCATTCCCGAAGAAGGCAAAGGCATAGATTCTTGGAGCTAAATAACATAGAAGACGTCTTAATAGCTTTGAGTATATGGGACAATTTTTTGATCTGGTGCTTTGGAAAGAAAAAGGAAATAAATTCAAACAATCATTCAGCTCTAAGGAAACTTGGAATCATATATGGACCTCTTCAAATAAGGTAGCTTGGTATAAGGGAGTTTGGTTTCCTCATGCAACTCTGAAGTTCCCTTTTTGCACTTGGCTCGCAGCTCTCAAATAACTGTTCGCAGGGGATCGTATGAGTAACTAGATTGTAAGATTGACAGGGATGTGTGTTGTATAATTCTTTGGAATCAAGAGACCCTATTTTCTTCTCATGTGATTTCACTTCACAAGTCTGGAAATCGCTCACTCAAAACAGTCTCCATTCTAGGTATACTACTATTTGGTCAACGATTTTGCTCTATGTTTCAGACCCAAAGCTGGATCAAACTCGGAACTTTCTTCTGCGCTATGTCTTCCAAAGTTTGGATAGAGAGGAATGCTAGACAGCATGGGGAAAGTGAAAATTTTGCAGCTATATTAATTCGATGGATTGACAAACAGGTTCAAAATCAACTATCCACAATGAAAGCTCTTGCTGACAAGTGTTATTCAGAGGAAATGCAAGAGTGGTTTTGACTCTCAGGGATAAATCTAAGGGTTCTTTCTTCTTCAGCTCGTTCAACCATTTCTTATTTTATTTTTTCAGAATTTATTTGTCTGCTCTATCAAAAGTGTTTGTATTCTTTTTCCCAAAATTGGTTTTGTCCCAGTTGGGTTTTCCAATTTTGGGTTTTAATGAGACAAACACAATTCGATTTTCATTTCTAGTGCTTCTGTTCTTTCAAAAACGTTTATAAAACCAGTTGCACATGTTGTTAAAATTTATCTTTTGAATATAATTTAACATAATATTAAAATATATATATATATATATATATATATTAGTTTGGAAAGATAGAGGGTATTCTCAGAATTTGAAAGACAAAAATTTAGTTTGGAAAAGAAATTTGGATTTTATTTAAGATTTTTATAAAACAAACATAAAACATTAAACTTACAAATGAAAACGGAAGAAGAGTTCTTGACTCGAGATGGAAAGGGTGAAAGGTTTTAGAGATGGAAAAATGGAGAGAGAGAGTCTGAAGGTGTGCTTCTAGAGATGCACGACACTTCTTATATAGAAGTTTACAAGTGCGTATTTGGATAAAAAATTTAATAGAAATTTAAAATTATTACAAGCGCATTAAGCGCATTATCTTCTGAGTGCTTCCTTGAGATGCTTCTTGTCTCTTGCTTTTCGTAGTGGAAAATGATGGCTTCTGAGTGCTCCTCGAGATGCTTCATGTCTTTTGCTTTTCGTAGTGGTCAATAATGATTTTTTTCTTTCGCCTTTTGTAGTGGATCTGACAGCTACTGTAGTTGATTGTTGATTTTGCCGACAGCTATTGTAGTTGATTGAAGATTTTTGTGGATTTGATGTCTTCTTTGTACTCCGATATCTGAATTTTATATTACATGGGATCGTTACCAAACAAGTCATCTTCGTCTATCTCAGGTTCACTTCCTGACGCTTGAGAGTTTTGTGTTGAAATTATTGGTAAAATCGCATCGAGATTGTCTTGATTTCTTCCTCTAATTTTGCAGCTGCCAGTATAGACAACATTTTTGATTTCTGGGGTAAGAAATGGGTAATTTCTGATGATTGGATAAGTGTTTGTGAATTTGGTGGGTTAAGAGATTTAGAATTTTGGCTTCGAATCCATTCGGGGATGTTCGAAGGATATAAATTTGAGCGGATTCTATATTTGTCCCACCATTTGAATTTAAATTTTTGTCTGAAGATAGGTATCATATCGCTTGAAAATTCCAAAGGTCCATTTGAAAAAACCCAAGGTAAATGAAATTTGAATGGAAAAGGGTTAGAGCGGAAAATCTTTTTTCGTCATCAGATGGTATGAAACTTTTTTTGAAGATTTGGAAAGATTTGTTTATTTGAGGTTTGAAAATGTTTATGACAGAACCAAAGTTGTTCCACCATTGATTGAACCAAATTGGTGATTTAGATAGGTTACAGGTGGTATCGAAAAAGATTAACCAAGTGTGTTTGTGTTTGGGTGATTGGATTAAGAAGGAATTGTACCAAGCTTGGCAATAATCCCAGTAATTGAATGGGACATCATAACAAGAGAGATTTGAAAAGCTTTCTGGAAATTTTATATTGTCATTGAGATCATAATCCCAATCTCTAGAGAAATGATGTCATGGATTTTGAAAGTAGACTAAGCAGGAGCCGTGTGACTTTCGTCCAAAAAATTGTGTTTGAAAGTAACAGATCCCGTAATTTCTAGAATTATTTGATAAAATAATACAGTTTTATCTGTATTGAATGGTTTGTAAAACTAATTTTTCCCAAAAAACTTTTTGATGGTTAAAAACGGATCATTTTCAACAAAAAAGTCTTTTTCAACTGTAATGATATTTTGATAAGTTGTTTTTTCAAAATACTCTGAAGGAGGACTTTGTGAAAATTCCTTTAAAACAATTTGTGAATTGTTCAAAGGTTTTGAAATTTGTTTCGAAGCCTGGTTTTGTGTTGAAATCATTTTTAAGGAGACTTCAGGGATTTTGGAAATCTCAAGAGAAGGGGTACTTTTGAAGAATTACCTTTCTCTTGTTTTGAAAACCTTTTGCAAAAACTTGTTGTAAAGTCCGTATCTGTTCCAAAATCTCGTTAGGCGTTTCAAGGGTTTTTACCTCTTTTTCGGGTTTCTTTTTAGTAATCGTAATCCAGGGTTGTGTTTCGGGTTCTGGTTTTGGTTTGGAAGTGTTTGGAGTTTGTAATTTTTCTTAGTTTGGGCCTAAAGAAAGGCTTTTTCCTTTGTCAATCGTCTTTGGAGGCATCGTACCTGTTTTGGAAAAATTCATGAGTCAAGAAATATGGAATAAAATTTGTTTCTCCTTTAATATATTTTATATCAAAATCGAAAATACTTAGTAGTGCCTACCATCGCGCAAAAATTTGTTTTGAAACAAGATTTTTAACATCTTTTTGTAAAACATCTTTAGCACTTTTGCAATCAATTCTTAGTAAGAACTTTTGATTTAGAAGATCACTTTTGAAATTTTTGTATACATAAAACTATACTTAGTATTTCTTTTTTAATTGTTGAGTAATTTCTTTGGGTCTCATTCCAATGAGATGAAGTAAATTAGATTATATTTTCATGACCTGTTGTTTCTTTTTGTTTCAGAATACCTCAGTATCCAATATCAGAGGCGTCTATTTCTACAATTTTTTTTAAATTTGGATCTGTTATATGTAGACATGGGATTTCTAAAAGTTGTTTTTTAATCTGTTGGATTACAGCGGTATGCTCTTCTGTCCAGGGGGTTGGGTTTTTCTTTAAACGGTCATGTAATGGTCTAGCTAATCTATTGATGTTTGGACAAAAATCTAAAACATAATTAAGGGTTCCTAAAAATCTTTGTAATTGGGTTTTATCAGGAAATTTGTTCGCAAATTCTAATGATCTTTCTATTGGTTTTATCATACCTTTGGATATGTAATGACCAAGAAATCTGATTTTAGTTTGAAATAAAGCCATTTTTGATTTTGAAATAACAAGTCCATTTTTTCGTGCAACATAGTAAAATGTTTTTAGATGTTTGAAATGTTCCTCAAGGGAGTTTGAAAAGATAAGTTTATCATCAATATATACTTTACAAAATTTTGAATATTCTGAAAATATGTTATTCATTATTCTTTGAAATTCTGAAGGTGCATTTTTTAAACCAAAAGGCATTACATTCCATTGGTATTGCCCAAAAGGAACAGTAAATGCTGTTTTATATCGATCATTTTCATATATCTTGATTTGCCAAAATCCTGATTTTAGATCGAATTTTGAAAATATGTGTGCAGAGTGGAGTTTTTTAAGAAGGTCTTTTTATTTGGTATTGGATATCTAATCCATTTTAACGCCGTATTTAAAGGTTTGTAATTTATTACAAGTCTCGGAGTTCCTCTTTCTATTTCTGAATTTTTGTTCATATATAAAGCTGCACAAGACCATGGAGATCTTGATTTCGAGATTAATTTTTCGTTTAGAAGTTCTAAAATTTCTTTTTTACAATGGCTCTCTAAATCAGAGTTCATCTGTATTGGATGAGCCTTTGTAGGAATTTCTCTTTCATCAAATTTTTTCTCATAGGGTAGATCAACTATCTGTTGTTTTCTATCCCAGAAGGCCGTTGGTAAATCCGAACATAATTGTTCTTCGAATAGTTTACTTAGTTTCAAAATTTTCTCTTTTGTAATTGGAGTTTCTAATACTTGTTTTGTTTTTTCGACAAGAAATTTGGTCTGTAAGTTTTCTAAATGGAATTTTTTGCCATTAATTAGAGAATTTATAGATTTTTCTTGTATTAAGCAGGTTTTTATTAAGTTTAGACTCCTTTTCTTTGGAGTTTCCATAAATTCGAAAGATAATTTTTTATCTTGTGTTTTGAAAGAAATTGAATCATCTTTAATTTTGTATGGAGTTATTAGGTTTATAAATAGTGTTCCGAGAATGATATTTTGGTATATATCATCTGTGAGAAAAAATGCTGTTTTGAAAAGAATATTTTCTTTTAATATCGAAGCTTCTGTTTTTGAAGTTATGCTAAGTTTTGAATTACTCGCTACTGAGAGTTTTTCATTTGTTTTGTGATGAAAACATCTTGGCACAAGACCTGTTCTTTTTGCAATTAAGGTCGGCACCAGTATCAAAGAGTGCAATTGTATCTATTTCGTAATTTTCTGAGAAAACAAGTTTAATTTTTATTTTATATTTCCGAGATGTGATTTCTCTTAGTACAAAGAGGAAATCATTTGGCATGGTGTTTAGGGACTGTATTTGTTCTACTAGATCATCTTCTATATTTCTGAACAAATGTTATTTTGTTCCTCCAAACTGAAGTCATCATGTTTTTTAGAAGTTAATATTGAATGAAAATACTCGGAATCAGTTTTTTGTTTTTCTTTTAAATGTTTGAGTTCATTTTTTACGTCTTTGATCTCAATTTGAAGGGATTGTAGAGTAGTTTTGGAATTATGTTTTCTTCCTTGGTTGAGGATAGTGGTTAAGTTATACGAAGAGTTTGAAGTTGATGGATCTTTGGTTTTTGGAAGATTTTCTATTTTTTGGTTTTCATTTAGGGTTGAAATAATTGTTACAAGAAATTTTTGTTTTAGTTGGGGGTCTGAGATTGAATTCAAGATTTCTAGTTGGAACTCCTGATCTTTTGTGAGGACTTGGAGTTTTTTATTATCTGAGTCCGAGCTGGATGATGAATCACTAAGTTCATCAACTTGCAAGGCCTCTTCAGGAGAGGGCTCAGAATCATAATCACTAGATGAGGAAGAGTAGTCTAGAAAAAAGTTTGATATTTTGGCTGAGATTTCTTCTCCAAGATCGAGCTCTTGGATTTTCTTATTTACACGACAAAATTTTGAAGTGTGGCCTTTGTTGTTGTATTTATAGCACGTTAGGTTTTTGTAAAAAGGTTTGTTTTGGGATTCTTTTGGTTTAAATCTGTTTCAAGATTTATTCCAAGTGTTTTCTCCGGGCTTATATTCCTTAAAATTTCTTTTTGTAAATTTTGATTTTTTGGAATAGTATGTTGGCTTGCAATCACCTACACATGAATTTTTGTTATTAGGATCTATTTCAAATTGTTTGCAGAAAGATCCTAATTCTACTTTTGTTCTTCTAAGTTCTCATTTGAGATGTTTTTGGAGTTTGAAGTCTTGATAGATTTTAAGACCTTCTTGTTGGACAAGACTAAATAATTCTCCATAAGTGAAATCATCGTAATCAATTATTTGGATGCCACTAGATTCTCTAATTTTTGTTCTAACCTTTTCTCCTAAGAGTGTTGGTAGCCCTGCAAGAAATTTTTCTTTCCAAAAAGGTTGGTTTGAATCTTATCGGAGAAGGACCCTAGTGAGGAATGTGTTTTTTTACCATTGGAAATCACTTAGTTTTTACATTTAAGATTTGAAAGGAGTTCTGCATTTTTGTCCCTAAGGACTGAAGGATCTCCTATGAAATGAAGGGTTATTAGCTAAGACTAGAGTTGCTACAGCATTTTGTTGGGGATTTCCGAAATTGTCTAGAATTGGCATGCCTTCTTCATCTACTTTTATAGCGTCAAGAATTTCTCCTCGTTGCTGATTAGTAAGATAGTTATCCCACCATCCTTTAAGCTGTCCCCAAAAACCAGCTTTAAGGAGTTCAACTACAGATTTATCTTCATTTCCTATTTGTGTTCTATAGGCATTTGCATCCATCGTCATTTTTTGGAGGAAATTTAAGATATTATATTCAGATATTCCATCTAGATTCCAGTCATAGACCGAAGAAGAGTTAAACCTAGATTGTTCTACTGGTTGAATTTGTCCTAGGTCTGATGCTATTATTATTTGGTTTTCATGACTGTTTTTCCGATCAAGACGGTTTATTTTATTGTTTTGAAATTGGTGTAGGGTTTTATCAGAATCTGATTCATGACATAGAGTATTTATTTGAATATTTGAGCTTTGTGTTTTAGGATTTTTAGGTGTTTGGATGAGTCTAAGATTTCTTTGGATCTTAGAAGTTGGAGTTTCAGGGGCATCATAAGTTTGGTGTTTACTACTTTCTCCTATTTCTATGTGGCTTAGTTGGCTTTGAAGGGCGCAAATGAATTCTATATTTTTGTTTTGGTAAGTTTTGACACTAGTTTCTGAAATTTGGAAAGGTCAAAAATTGGAAGTTTTAGTTTTTTGCTAGTTGAAGTTTCAATTGGAAGGTTTGGTTGTTTTAAAACCCGTAGAAAAATTGTTTTGAAGAATGATGTTTTTGACATTTGTCTTATCATCTTCTTGAGGGAATTTAAAAGGGATTGCTTCAATTGGTTTCCCCAATAATTAAAACTTTATTCCTTGTTGAGGGGAGTGATTTGAACAAAGTAATTTTCCATTAGCAAATGTTTCCCACTCAGGAATTTTGTTTTGATTTGTGATGGGATTTGCTGTTTTTGAATAAGGAAAATAAATGTTATTTTATTTTGTATAATCTTCAAGCCAATTGAAAAATAAAACTTGAACTTTGTGTTTTGTAAGATATTCATAATATTCTTCTTGTATCTTTTCTTTGTTTTTTGAGAATTTTTTGAAAAACCAATTTCTTTTTTGTAAATTATTTTTTGAATAGAAATCTTCTCGTAAGAATTTTTTATTTATTTCAAAGTCTTTTTCTAGGATATTTAGTTCATTAACCATATTATCAGTTATAGCCGAAAATGTCGAGCTAGTTGGCTCAGATTTTGTAACAAATTCATTTTGTTCAAAACTAGATATTGATGTATAAACAGGTTTTGGAATTTGTGTTTGAAAATCAACATTTCTTAAGATTGAATTTGGAATATCAGAAGTGGAGAATCATGGTTGATATCTAGATTCTTGAATTGGAATACCACGACCTATTTGGGAGACTCTTCCTAAGTCTATAGTTCCCATGGCTGAAGAGGATTCATAAGATAAATCATCTTCGGTATTTTTATCATTAGGCCTGATGAAGGAAAGTTTCACTTTTCCATCGTTAGATTGTTCAGTATTTTTTAGACCCGTGTTTGGCTCTATTGGGTCTACAGGTTTTTGAGGCTTTGGTTGGGTGACTCCTTCAAGGATCCATTCATCTGGAAGATTTACATCTTTCCATTGAATTGATCTTGGAATAACGGAGTTTGATTTTGAAAGATTAGTTTGGAGTAAGAGGATTTCACCCTTTTTACTCGATAGTTTTACTTTTGAAGAAAAGGCACTTGTCATGGCTTTATAGTGTAATCTAAAAACCAAGGCAATCGGAATTGATCCATCAATCATTCATAATTATGGGTTTTAACTTGTAAAACTAAAGATTTTAAAATATTTTTATCATTTAGAGAAACAGTGAAATTTGGATAACAATTGAATGATATTGGTCCAGCACATAAACTCGATTCTATAGAGCTAAGCAAAGAATCTTCAAATAATTTGAATCTAATATCTCTTAAGATAGCTAGAATTGAAGTGTTAAGAACTTCTTTTGAAAGTGGTTTAATACTGACTTGGACCAATCCAATATGTATATATTCTCAAACAGATTAAAAACTAAGACCTGTCGTGCCAGCTTCCGATTTTGATCTGATTCCGATTCGTTAATAGGATGATTGAGTGGATGTTGATGATGAGTACGGGAAGAAATTGAAGAAAGAGGATGTGGCTTTCTTCTTCTTAGCCACATTGATCTTTATCTTTCTTTTTTTTGTCGGGCTGATTTGTTTAATAATCTGGATGTAGATATAGAGATGGTTCTAGAGATAATGCAGCGAGATTCTACAAATGGTTCACCAAGGTGAGTTTGATTTTAATTGGCTTAATTAGTTAAGTGTAACGTGAAGTTGTAACATATTGTTGTCAGAGAAATGGCAGAGGAGATTGCCTTAAGAACTTGAATTACGTGTTTGGATTAGGAAACAGACAATATGACAATATAAGGTTACTATAAAAACTCTGTTCATTTTTTAATGGGTTCCTTCTAGAAATTTTCCACAAGATTCTCCAAAAGTGACTAACGAACTTAGTGTCTCGGTCCGAGACTATTTTTCTTGGTAAATCATGCAAGCGCACAACCTCCTTGAAAAATAGCTCACCAATTTGTGAGGCATCACTCTTCTTGGAGCATAGGATGAAGTGTGTCATTTTGGAGAAACGGTCTACCACCACGAAGATGGAGTCTTTGTGCTGGATCTTCGGCAAAACTAAAACAAAACCAATGGAAATATCTTCCCAAGGGGAGTTAGGGATAAGTAATGGAGTGTAAATACCATAGGGATGTGACCTGGACTTTTCCCTATGGCATGTGATGCATCGAGATCAAAACTTTTCCACATCCTTCTTGAGGTGAGTCCAAAAAAGGTGGTCCTTCACGACTGCTAGAGTCTTATCTATTCTGAAATATCCCATTAGCCCACCACCATGAGTTTCACGTATGATTAACTCTCTCATTGATCTTTGCGGTATACACAATCATTTCTCCTTTAAGAGAAAACCTTCATACAAGTAGAATTTCTCGAAAGCTCCCTTCCCACATTCCTTGACAAGGGGTACTAACTCTGGATCTCCTTCATAAGCTCCCTAAATATGCTCAAAACCTAGCACCTTAGCCTCCATTATCTTGATCAATGCATGCCTCCTTGATAAAGCATCAGCTACTATTTTTTCTTTGCCCTTATTGTACTGGATAACGTAGTGAAAAGTCTCCACGAACTCTAGCAACTTTGCATGCCGTCTCTTGAGAGTTGTTTGCCTCCTTGGATGCTTGATTATTTCATGGTCTGTATGTATTAAAAACTCATAGGACAGCAACTAATGATACCATGTCTCCAATTCCCTAACTAGTGCGTAGAGCTCCTGATCGTAGGTGGCTAGTTCAGGGTTCCTCTGCTTAACTTGTCATTAAAGTATGCAAACAGCTTTCGCCTTTTAGGTGACATTAGTACCGGTGCCTCAGTGAAGCTTTTCTTTAGAATTGTACATTCTTCTTGATCACAGTAGTGAGTAGAGCTGGTATAGAGCTGAAGCCTCTAACAAAAGGTCGGTAGAAGCTCACTAAACAATGAAAGCTTTGGATATGTCTGATGCTAGTTGTAGTGGGCCAATCTCGAATGTTTTCAATTTTCTCTTCATTAACTTGTAACCCCTGTGAACTAACGACAAAGTCTAAGAAAAAAGTATATTAGCGCAAAATGTGTATTTCTTGAGGTTAGCATAGAGCTCTTCCTTTTGGAGAACCTCTAAGACTTGCTCAAGGTGCGTTTAGTGATCCGATAAACATATGCTATAAATCAAAATATCATCAAAATAAACAACCACAAAGTTACCGATGAAGCTCCGAAGAACTTGATTCATAAGCCTTATGAATATGCTCAGAGAGTTTTTTAAACCGAAAGGCATCATAAGCCATTCCTACAAACCATGTTTTGTCTTGAATGCAATCTTCCACTCATCTCCCTTTTTCATCTTTACTTGATGATATCCACTCTTGAGGTCTACTTTTGAAAATATAGTCGCTCCACTTAGCTCATATAACATGTTTTCTAGACATGGAATGGGATGTTGGTACTTGATAGTGATGTTGTTTGTGGCGCGGCAGTTGACGCACATCCTACATGTGCTGTCCTTCTTTGGTACAAATAGGACTAGGCCGCACATGATCTTAGGCTCTCATGGATGTAGCCTTTGATAATTAACTCCTGAACTTGTGCCTCCTGTTCCCTAGCCTCTTCCAGGTTCATCTGATAAGCCAGTAGGTTTGGTAAGAGTGCTTCGGGTAGGAAATCAATCTGGTGCTCAATTCCTCAGAAAGGTGTTAGTCCAACTGGCATTTCCCCGGGGAATACGTCTAGAAAGTTTTATAACACCGTGGTGACTTCCTTAGTTAGTTCTAGGTCTGAAAAATCAGAGACTAATGCTTCATTAACAACATTAGTAGCACGGTGTATTTTGACAATAATGATTACAAACTGAGTGTGGCGAAAGGTAGAGGCTAGACTTACTTACGTGGCCCTCTTTTGTGATTTTTGTTTGCATCTCGTGGACTTGTAACTGGCTGAGGGGTACCAAGTTCTACTTGTGTTTGTTGTAAGTGAAGGAGTAGTAGTCACCTCCCGGTCAAACTGTCAAGGCCTCCATAGAAGTAGATGCATCGCTTGTATGAGAACCACGTCACAAACAACAAAGTCATGATATTTCCCAATTTTGAAAGGAATTGTATCTTTCTCCGCAATCTTCAACTCGGCTTTATCATTGAGCCACTGCATCCTATAGGGTCTCAAGTTTTTTGTCGTAGGAAGTTCGAGCTTGTCTACCATGTATTTGCTTGCAACATTGGTGCATAATCCGCCATCGATGATGAGATTATAACTTTGTTGTTGATGTTACAACCGCTATGAAATATGATTTCTGGTTGAGCCGTCTCCTCCAGATTAACTATTGCACTCAATACTCTTCTAGTGATCAAAAGTTCTCCTACCTCTGGATACTCACTGCATTCTTCCAGCTCGATACCATCCTAGTCTAGCTCATCTTGAGACTCGTACTCGCCACTAGGCAAGAGCATCATCACTCTTTGATTGGAACAATCCCTGGCGTAATGCCTTCTACCTAGGCATTTGAAGAGAGTGATATCTCTTGTCCTCGGAATACTAGAATTTTGTCCCGGTTGAGGTTTATTTTCTCGGCTCGGCTCATTGTTTCTAGGCTGAAACTTGAAATTGGTGTCCACAGCCTTTCCTTTTTCTAGGGCTTTGCTTGTGTTGGGAGTAAACCAAGGTTGATTCTAGCGTGGTCGTGGAATAGAAGAGGTTTTTTTCTTGATTTGTTGCTCAGCATGTATGGCAAGGTGTAGGACCTCATGCATTTGGTGACAAGGCTGGCGCTCAACCTTCCGAGAAATCCTGTCTTGCAACCCATCAACGAACTGAGCCATCAAGGATTCTTCCGTATCATTCAGCTCAAGTTGACCTCTTAAGGTCTCAAACTCATCGTAATACTCTTCTACCGTTTTGCTGGCTTGATAGTGCAAAGGAACGTACCGTCTTTTCAAGATTTCTTTCATGTCTTTCCAGGTCCTAATGTGACCATAACGGTGTCTCCTCGTTTCAGCTAGTTCACAGTCCTACCAAGTTAAGGCGTGCTCAGTGAGTTGGGCTAAAGCTACCACTACTTTCTTCTGATCGGTATAGTTGTAACACTCGAATATATATTCCATATGCTTCTCCCACTCTAGGTAAGCATCCGACCTTCCCAGCAAAGGCTGGAGGGATACGCTTCATGTGGGAACCTCCTTGTTGGTAAGGCTACTCCTCCCGGTAAAGTCCTCGTTATTGATGGTCTCATCTCCCGTTTTTTGCCTCCGGTTGGTGATCATTTTGGAGGTCCCTCTTTTTCAGTCTCGTAAAAGTCCTCTTCATATACAAACTCCTCTCTTAGGTTGGACATTCCTAGCGTTGACTATCGGGGTTTGTTCCATTCGAGTCATCCTTTCATCCATGGTTTGCAACCTCTCTTGGATATTGACTAGTAGTTGATCCATAGCGTCTAGTTGCTCGGATGGTGGTGGTGGTGGTATATGATGTTCTTCCATTCTGAATAGGTTCCTACAATCATGTGAGAACACTAGGTGATATACCCAATAGAAACCCACAAACTAATAAACTTGTAGACAAATAAAATTCTATAAATATATAATATATATATATATATTGACTTTGCTTTTATAAAAATCTGATAATATAATTTAAACAAAGAAATTAAAAATTACATTTTATGGGGTTTTAAAAGGTTTTATAAAACAAAACAAATTAAAAATATATTAAAAGAAAATAAATGCAAAAATTTTTATTGTTTTTTCTAGGGTTTAAAACTAAAAGCAACGAAGCAAAAAAAAACTTGAGACAAAGAAAAGAATGAAGTGATATAACATGATGTAGAACCACTTAAGCTCTTATACCAGATGGTATAGCCCTAGCGTAACAACTATGAGATAAAAGGGTGGTGATTCCGAAGCTAGCGTAAGCTCTCTCTTCTGAACCGAGTAAGTGGTAGCAATGCTAGGGAATCTACGTGTTGACCTTTACTCTCTCTCGTGGATCCAGTAAGGGAAGTGAAGTGGGATCGAGTTGCAACACAGAGGGATGAGGAATCTCTGATAGGGCAAGGGTTTTCTCTCGAGTTTAGGGGGTAGCCGCAACTAAGTTATAAGAGCTAGGGTTTTGTTCAGTGAAGAACTACATTATTTTATTAATGAAAAGGTAATGAACATTACACAGCTGCAGGGGGACTTTATTATAGTCCTTCAGCAAGCTCTAGGGTCAAGCAAAGTAAAATGCAATAAGTAAAACAAAAACACAAAACTATAAAGAAAAATATACCCTTTTTACATCTCGGCTTACACAAAATTTTAAAATAAAATAAGTAAGTGTTCAAGACACTCTAATAGAACTAGAGTCTTCAGTTTGCACCTAAGAAACAACAAAAAATTTAATTCACGCGACTTACCTTGGCGTGGGTGAGGTTAAAGCTTGAAACCTCTTCGTTGAAGCCTCCTCGGGTATCCTCGGTACAGCTCAAGTGTCGTATGTTTCTTTTTGGTGATTAAGAATTTCTTGACATGTTTCCTAGGAAAATCTTGATCCTAGCTTCAACGTGCGGGTGGCTTCTGCTATGGGTGACTTAGTCATCTTTTCTCAGTCTTCGGACTCGGCAATATGCTTTGCACATACAAGTTCGGTTTCTGCCTAAAATTTCTTGATTCCGTCTCGAGCACTTGCTTCTTGGGATTTGATTTGTTGGTGAATATCAAGACTCAGAAAATTGGATTGAGGGAATTATCCTTTAGCTCCTGGTGTCGTCTTCTCGGTGTTTCCTCGGTGTTTCTCGGCACTCTCGGCTATTTCCTGTTTCTCTCGAATTTCCTGCATTATCTCTTGCCCAAACGTAATTAAATGTTGTATTTACCGAGGGAAATTAAAGCTTACTTCGTGTGTACGAGTCGTTACTTCTTTGGACCTTGGAGCTTGAGTTTTTTTGGTATCATCTACGCGATACGCGGTGTTGCTTAGCGAAAGCGCCTCTAGCTTCTCTTTCTCAATCAGGATAGCTTGCACCACTTTATTGAACCCTTCTCTGAGCCTCTTGAGCTTCTTGCGTGTGATAGGGCCCTCCCATATAATTGGTATCTCGGTGGTGCATCGGGGGTTCATTACAGGTTCTCCGGGATTGCTTCCGATGGCCTCATCACTTATCTCCTAAGTTCCAAAATTTATTGATTAAAACATAAATTTTCGCGATATGTGGAGCTGTGAACACAAACTGACCAACCAGAAACTCATCCCATAGAGGTAGAGCTTCCACCAAAACCTCCTCCGGAAACGAGACAACATCTACTATCTATAAAACAAACTTCACAGCTAAACTTAGACAGGCTTAGCCTACTCACAACTTGAGCCGAAGATTTTTTAACTGGATAACCCACCGGAGACTAAGGAACTTGCACGGAAACAGAGGATCCTCCACCCTGAGAAGCCTTGGCGTGGAGACTACAAATATCGCCACCCAAACTCAGAACTTCAACCTACTGATTATCCACTAGTCGAACCTGATGATCACCACTCAACAAACCCTTAACTAATCCCCGACGAAGCCTTCCCGTAACCCACGATATAAGCCTCGCTACCCACGACATGAACCCCAACCAGGGAAAACCTCTCTAAACCTTCCACGAACCGGAAAAACCCAGCCAGAATGGAGCCTTCACACCTTGCTTCACTTCCGACAACCGCCAACAAGTTCTCTAGCGGCGGCTCTGCCTTCATTGTGCCGCACAAGGAACGACGGAAAACAATGAAAGAACATTCTCATTGCGCGTTACATCTATATTTTTACAATATTGCTACTTAACTAATTCACCCAAAAATCAATTATTATACAACAAAGGAATATTAAACATAGGATGTACGTAGATTGTCTTAAGAGTCCAAATACAAGAGCATTAATACATTATTTTATTAAAATGAACAGAGTAATGATGTCTCAATAAAACGAAACTTTTGCCGAATACTGAAATTACAACCATTGATCGCCATATCTACCGGCAGAATTCTCCTAATAATACTATATAGCTCTGCATACCCATCGCGTCTTATTAAATGTGGGTCCTTGGTGCAAGGATGAGGTGCTCTTTCTTGTGCATTGCAAGTCCGGTCATGACGTCCATCTTTATATCTTCTGGTTTAATCCCTTTAGGTAGACTCCAATCAAATCTGTAGAGAAGGTTTGCGAAAGGTATCTCTACCATTGCAACCCCAAGATGCATTGCGGGGCACATTCTCCGGCCCGACCCGAAAGGTAGGAGCTCAAAATCTTGCCCCTTGAAGTCCACTCCTTTGTACTCGTTCATGAACCTCTCTGGAATGAATTCATTAGGGTTATCTCCCCACGCAGCTACGTCACGAGAAACTGCCCACGCGTTCACCTGAATGATGGTCTTGGCCGGGATATCAAAGCCACCAATCTTTGCGTCTGCGATGGTTTCTCTGTGTAGAAGAATGGGGATAACTGGTTCGAGCCGGAGAGACTCCTTGATAACGGCCTTTAGGTAAGGGAGATTAGGAATGTCTTCTTCCGACACGTATCCTTTGTCGCCTACGACATTCCTCACTTCTTCTTGAGCTTTGTTCATTACTTCTGGGTACTTTATAAGGTAAGTCATGGCCCATACCACCACCGCAGCCGCCGTGTCAGTTCCCGGCACAACAATATCCTGATAAAATAACAACCAAGTTAATATGAGTATAAGTGAGCGAGGATAAATGTGCTATAAACTTAAATAAAATTAAAGGGGTTTACATTTAACTGGGGGGTGGGAGGGGGTTACCCAAATTAACATCTCTAACTATATAACTTAGAATCAAAAGTTTTTTCAAATAAGGGTAAGTAAGTGAGTTACGATTTACGAACCAATATCATGGCCTTGACATTTTCGTGAGTGAATTTTACAGAGAAAGGTTGGTCTTTGTAGATCTGCATCAAAAGATCTATGAAACTCTCTGTCTCGGGTTTAGGGCGATTAGGGTCAAGAGTCTCGTCGAGGAGTTCTTGAAGGTAAGTGTCGAGCTCCTTGAACGCTTTCTTGAGACGCGAACTGAGACCAGTGATGGTGTCAAGGAATCCAAAATAAGGGAAAAGGTCGGAGAAAAACAGAGTACCCAAAAGCGCTTGAGTCTCGTACAAGATGTTTATGAATCTTTTCATCTCGGTTCCGTACTCATTGTAGCGCTTCCCAAATGCTTGTCTGCACACGACACAATTGGTGAAGGACAAGAGAAGCTCACTAAGATCAACGGTCCCTGATTGATCAGCGGCTTTGTAGATCTTGTCCATCATCCGGTTGCACTCTTCTTCTCTAACTGGTCGGAAACTTGCCACACGGTTTGGACTGAAGAGATTGACCATACACATCTTCCTCATCTCACGGTAGTAAGCTGTGTACTGTCCGAAACCAAGCTCACGGCCTTGATACGACATCGTTTGTTGCCCTTTTAGAAGAGGACGAGCGGTGAAATTGAGGTCTTGGGTCTTGAGAAGCTCTTTAGCTAGCTCAGCCGAGGAGATCACTGCAAGGCGGCGACCTCCGATTTTCATTGTGAAAATTGGGCCGTATAGCTTGGAAAGACGGAAAAGGAAGTGTTGTGGGTTGGATTTCTCCATCTGGTGGAGGTTTCCGATTATAGGAAGACCTTTCGGCCCCGGAGGTAGCCGGAGAGATTTTTTGGTGGTGCTCCGGAGGAAGAAGAAGGCTGCCACGGCGGCACCAGCGGCTATAACCAAGAAGAGATCCATTTTTGACTACTTATTGTTGCTTTCGGATGTTGTCTACCGATGCAACTGATGGTGTGGTTATATAGGAAGGATAAGTCGTCGTATACTTTTAAGAGTCATCAATTTTAAAATACCTGGTTTATATTTTTTGTTTGGTTGGTTGGTTGGTTATATTTGTTTTGTTTTTTTTGACGGGTGACAGAACTTGCGTTGTTTTTAAAACGTGATTTTAGTAGGTGAACTGGTTTCGTATGTATAGTAAGACACAAAATATTAAAATAATTGAGACTGAAGCAAGAATAATATGTCAGTAAATCAAATTTCAACAAAGAAAAAAGGTAGATAAATTAAAAGTCGTTTCTTCTCAATTACTGTAGTAGTATATAACAAATCAAATTCTACGTTACACCTTTTTGTGTGTTTCTGATAAGTATTCTACTTTACACTTAAGATATGTATGTATTTTAGATGCTTTAAAGGTCTTGACATATATTAATAAATATTTGAACTACAAAATACAAATATTACGCAATTATAATTCAATTATAATTTCAACTACTACGCAAATTCAAATAAATTTGTGAAGATAAATTGCAAAACAACCAAGTGACGGTGGTGATTCAGTGGTTAAGAATTCACTCTTAAGTGTTTTTTCTTGGTAGAGTTTGACTTCCACTATTATTTCATTCATTCTTGGTTAGCATAAATGCTTCCAGTGGCATGAAATCCCGAGTTTCGATGAATTTTGGGGGATTCGTGTAGGTTTGTTAACAATTTTTTCCCTTGCTTGAAAATATTCATTATGCTCGCAAAAAAAAATTAATTTTTACTTAAACGAAAAACTAGAACCCAAAAATTTTAATATTCTTCAATGAAATAGAGTGTACCGAAACACTATTTTTATATATTTATCTAACTCTTTTTTTAATTTCTAATCAAGTATTTTTAAACAGAATTTGTGTCTTCCTTTTCTATAAATATGTGATATGATAATGTATTCGTTCTATAAATACTGCATCTCATTTCTTGTAGCCAAAAGTAAAAAGTACGAGGACAAAATTAAAGAGAAAAGGGATGAAGAATTTGTTGTCTTGAATTGATCACGAATTACAAATACTATAAGAACATATCTCATACGATATGGGCAAACTGAAACTGATAATTGTGAAGAAATAATATAAAAATAAATATTACTGATAAAAGAATTAAGAAAAAAATTGCAGAGTCGAGATGAATCTCTTTTCTTAATTCTATAAATGCCCCGCAGTGAGACGGTTTACATGACATTTTAGAATCCCAGGATACAACTACAATATCTTCGATTTGCATCACCCAAAAACTCAAAGTCCGACAAACTTTGTTTTGTGTTGTATTCTTAAAGAAAAAACAAGACACAACTAAGAGAGATTTCTACCATGGGTGGAAGAGAATGAGATTCTTCTATCATTTATCATATTTTATGTGTATAAAAAGTCTTTCTTTTATAGCACAAAAAGTCATAGATATTAATGCACAAAATTAATCACCATTTATTTGTGTCTTTACACCAAAAAATAGAGGTTACTTAATATGTATTAATCATGGTATTAACCATTGAATTAATCACAATATTGACAACTTGTTGACCAAGGTTAGTCATGTATAGTGACTATTAGACAAACCAAAAATAAATAGGTCAAACAAGTGTTGGTTATTAGACATGCATGTCTATAAACCCGCACACGAGTCTCAACTTAAGCTTGACTCATAATCTCCACGTTTCCATTTCTCATTCAAACGAACTCCATATAACAATGAGTTCCAACAATCCCCCACATGAATATAAATGACTTTATACAGTTGACGACTCGATAAACTTGACTCGATAGACACGACTCGACAAGACTCAAAAAACGACTTTTGAGAGTACAAAAAAAAATCACTGCATTTGAGATGGTAGCGTTGACAGCCTTGAACCATTCATAGTGAATAACTATCAGATTTACTCGACCAAGAGGTGACTTGATGTCTTGAACCATCCTGAATTTTATGTAAACTTGACAACAATTATCATATAGTTTCATTTTCTCACAAAACTATGTTCTCTATTGTGTTCATTTTGGCCTTGAACATGCCTGGTTTGATGAATGAACTTGGAGAATATAGCCTTTATCGTTCATTCTCCTAGAAACGGCCCTATTTCACATTCACATAGGCGATTTCCCATATGCTTATCTGTTTTGTTGAAAGCATTATGTTGTACTTCATGAGAATAAAAGTATGAAATCATTAAAGCTCGACGCTTAACCTTCGGGTAGAGACATTAGTCTCACAGTGCTTTCAGCAGAATCAGTTTAATTTAGTTATCCTTTTGAACCTCATTCTTGGGATCTCCAGTCATTGAGGTTGGGTTTCCATCAAACTTCATCATTAATTCATAGGCTGTAAACCCATTGCTCTTGATGATTTCACAACTTGATCTTGTGAGCAACCTTTAATAAAAAGATCCTAGGTTGTCAACGAAACTAGTATAATTTATTGAGATTATACTATTTGAGATCATTGTTTTATGGTTTTATGTCATCTCCTTAGAAGACATGTTTTACCATTACAAAGAAAAACTTAGCACCCATAGTATAGTCAATTGAATATCATAACGTACTTACAACGTTGGCATAAAATTTTCACATCAAATATCTTTCGACCCTTTATGAAAGCCGCTCAACTTAGTTTAACTCTTCTTCGAGCTATTTACTCATATTCCATTTTAGATCTTGTCTTTATAAGTTGTTTGAAAGATTTTGATTGATATTTGTATGACGTGGTACTGTGATATTCGTCAGCTACCCCCACACTTTAAGTATTTTTACACAAGAGTACTAAATTTTCATAGTTCATTGACATATTATCAAAAAAATTATGTGGTATTTTGTTGAGAATTTATTTGTGGTAAGCAATGCTTTCCCCCACATTACCTAAAATTACTCAGTTTTTCCACAACAAATCATGCAAAGTCTCAATAAAGTTTTCAATTGTCTTTCTATAACTTGTGAGATTCAAGTAACTAGAGAATTTATATTAAAATACTATCATCCTCTATCACTTAAAGCAAATATGATTGGTTTCACCAAAATCATATTACAACTATAGAAAATACATTATACATGTATATTTCAGTTTATTTGCTCTAAGACTTATCATTATCTCTGCTTGAGTCAAACTTGTTACCACATTCATCATCTTTGTGATTCAAATTATACATGATCTTTATGCAAGTAATGATTCATTTACAAGTCATTATCTTTTTACAAGGTCATAAGTCCATTTTGCATATTGAGTCACAAGTGGCAGACCTTCGCAAATCAGGATGTCGGCTCACCACACTCGTTGCAAATATTAGAAACCTCCGTTTTATTTATAACAAATTTAGTCATACTTCACAATTCGAGCTACAACATGTAAATCCAAATTTGTATACTAAATTATATATAAATTCAATGTAAAAGAATTTGTCAAATTAAATTCATTATTTTTGCTGGAACATGCACTTAAACATAGTAATTTATTCAAAATAAATCACAAAATATATTAATTATTTCTGAAATTTTGTTGAAATAACCAACAAGTATCAGACTTAATAATTAATAAATTGCATAATCCATTTATAAGATTTTATATATCATGTTATAAGACCTTATAATTTTCTTTTATAAGTCTTCATAAATTCACTTTATAAGACCTTATAAAATACAATAGCTATTATTAGCATTTACAGTGTTTCACAAATTTGCATATAAAGTGTTCGTGGAAATTGCTCTACTCAAAAACAAATGTGTTTTGCAAACTTACTTACAAAGCATTAGCAAAAAGATTATTGTTGTGTTTTACACCATTTAAATCATTTCGCAAACTTGGTTGCAAAGCATTCGCGAAAACGTTTGAAACTAATGGAAATCTAGTTTCCAAAAGAACTCGTTTATTTTTGACTGTTTTATTACAGACTCAATATCTCTCTTTGTACTAACTTAAATTATGCGATCTATATATCATTAGAAATATAATTTTGATATCTACGCACAGACACCAAGATCGCTCAATTCCAATAACATATCAAAAAGTTATGAGCTATACTATATTTGATCATATAATATCACAATATTCGATCAAATATTGATATTTGGACATTATGATAAACATCATAATTCCAATGCATATCTCATATAGAAAAACATGTGACATACCCCTCCCAAGTTGGGGCATCAACTCACATGATCTATTATGCACATCCGATAGTCTAAACAAACATTTTTGTGTATTTATCTTTTATAGTATTTAAATTTCAATTTGGTAAAAATTAACCGAAGTAAATTCATATATGAGCATTTTAATCTCAATAAATTCATAAGAATTATTAGATTAACTACTCAAGTTAAAAAAAAGAATTTGGAATCAATTAGCCGATGACCCAATAAAGGTACTTTCTTTTGTCTTAACTTTTAATTGACAAACAAATTTAGAATTCAATTTGGTCATCTACCAGAGAATTCAGTTTTTTTTTCTTGTCAAGTTTCAACTTTTTTCTATTAAAATCACTATGAAGTATCTAAATCGAAAAAGTGATGTGCGGAAAATAAATTTCAGAATTTAAATGCATTAAACGGCTGAAATTTAAAGACACAATTTGAATAAATAAATTAAGCCAAACATGATTAGTTTCCACCATTACGGATCTGCACAAAAATTGTTAGACTTCGGTAAAGTCCATAACGCTTAAACAACTCCTGTTTTTTTATCAAGACTCACAAAATATCTGTTTTTTCCGTTAGTGCATCAAAGCAAAAACGAAAAAAATTACAGAATTAAGAATGTAAGAGCATAACTCATACGATATGGGCAAACTAATAATTGTGAAGAAATAATATAAAAATAAATATTACCGATAAAAAAATTAGGAAAAGATTTGCAGAGTCAAGATGAGTCGAGATGAATCTCTTTCCTTAATTCTGTAAATGCCCCATAGTGAGACGTCTTACATGACATTTCAGAATCCCAGGATACAAATACAATATCTTCGATTTGCATCATCCAAACTCGAAGCCCGACAAACTTTGTTTTGTGTTGTACTCTTAAAGAAAAAACAAGACACAACTAAGAGAGATTTCTACCATGGGTGGAAGAGAATGAGATTCTTCTATCATTTATCATATTTTATGTATATAAAGAGTCTTTCTTTTATATCACAAAAAGTCATAGATAATAATGCACAAAATTAATCACCATTAATTTGTGTCTTTACACCAAAAAATGGAGGTTACTCAATATCTATTAATCATGGTATTAAACATAGAATTAATCACAATATTGACAACTTGTTGACCAAGGTTAATCACGTGTAGTGACTATTATACAAACCAAAAATAAATAGGTCAAACGAGTGTTGTTTATTAGACTTGCATGTCTATTAACTCGCACACGAGTCTCAGCTTAAGCTTGACTCAACAGTCACCACTTTTCCATTTCTCATTCAAAAGAGTTCCAACAAATACAGAGCTAGAATCCAGAGATATCTACAACTAGAGTAATAAATGATGCCTTTGTTACGGAGTCTGTTTAGAAGAGAGGTATAACTTGAGAATATCTTATATTTACAGAACCAAATGTAGACTAAAGTGAACTGAATAAACCATAACTCCAACACCCCCTCAAATGGGAGCATACAGATTTTGCATGCCCAACTTGATTCGAAAATCTTGAAAACCATCCCTTTCAATGGCCTTCGTAAATATATATGCCAGTTGTGTGTGTGTGTCAACATGCTTCAGTTTGATATTTGCATATTTCACTTCACCTCTCACACAATGCATATCAAGCTCTACATGCTTCGTTCTCTCGTGAAAAAACCCTTTATTTGTAAGGTCCTCTAACTGAATCTTTAGTTCCGCCATTTCTCCAGGTGTCAGGCGGTAAGGTGCTCATATACACATGTTCCTGGCTCCAACTCAAATCGTGAAAAACGTCTCCTCTGCTTGGTGGTGGTCCTTTTAATGATTCAAACACATTCGCATATTTTGCCACAATGGGAATGTCTTCAACCCCCCAATTACATATTTTTTCTCGCAACAGAAATGGTGGCGAGGTTGCGAGAAAAGCATCTTTCATTTTCTCTATAATCTCCTCTGCTTGCATCATAGATATGATGGAACATCCTTTACCAGTTTTTACACCTTTAAATACCAACTTCTCTCCCGGCCTTGTAAAATGAACACGAGCTTGGTGGCAATCCAATACAACATGATCCTTCCTTAACCAATTAATCCCAAGAATCACGTCATAATGATTTATGTTAAGTCTCCCAGAAATGCTTCTCCATTTATCATGATAGGCACATTCTGATGGATTCTCGTAGACTAATCGTTCTCTTCCAACAATCCCAATATTTTGGGGCTTTTGAATCAAATTTACCATCAAAATTCCAGCTCTTGTTACGTCCCGGCTTTACACAGATGAGTGTAGTGCCGATAGCAAACATCATATAAAGATGGAAATCCTCCCACTAAAAATGATCCTACACGGTTAAACTATCTCTAAGCAAACAATCACACATGCACAAAAGGCTTGATTTTATGAATGATAAAAATTCTTGTTTAATTAAATAATCACGTATCAGTGAAGGTTCATTCTCCTCATGCTCTCTCGCCATCTTCACACGAGGTCCCATGTTTTGACGTTGTGGTGATGGCGGTAGGTACTCTCGGAGGCGATCACCTGCCCGCTGACCTCCAGTCGTATGCTTGCAAAATTTCGCGTGGTGCTTTGGCCGTCCACAATTGTAACAGTTCCCATTGGTCGTATTCCAAGGAAAATCCTTCTGAAGGTGTCCCATCTGATTGCACATATTTTAAATTGGCGGAGTTGTCACATTTGTTGTATACCAAGTCCTTGCAGCTTTTCATGTGCTGTTTTAGTTTGACTCAACTCTTTTAACAGCCCAATCTCCAAGTTAGCAACGTTCTCCACCAACCCAATCATACTGCAATGATCGTAGATCTCACAACAGTTCTTCAGCTCAATTCTTAGAACCATCAAGAACCTAAGGATAAGCTCATCCTTACCCATGAACCTACCTGCAAACCGGCTGAGTTGATCAAACTCCACCTCATACTCTCTCACAGTCATGTTTCCCTGACAAAGTTTAATAAAATTGTTTTCCATCCTATCTATAGCCTCCGTGGGAAAGTACTTCATGGTGAACTCTGTCTTAAAATCCTCCCAAGTCAACTCATACCGTCCTTGCACCTAGACTACCATTTTTCCCACCAACCTATCGCCTTATGCTTCTGGTACTTAACCGCTAAATCCATGCGATACTCATGTGGGCATCTGGCATTGGCAAAATTTTCTCCAACATTTTCCCCCAATTATCAGTTGTGGTAGGATCAGATCGACCACCAAAGGACTCCATATCCATGTCCTTCAAACTCCTCATTGTGTCCCAATATAATGGACTTTGCACATGGACCTGCAAAATTGTGAAACCCAATTCTTAACGGATATCTGGTGAACATGTTGACTTCTCGGTCTTGCCAAACTTTCTTTAAATGCAAAGCCGCCAACTAGTATTGCATTAAACTTTTTTATTAACTAAGTTGCAGAGGTGGTGGTAGGGGCGGAGGCGGATGATGAGGATGTGCTGCCACATTTGGTACATTACGCTGTGGTGCAATCACTTCAGGTTCCTCTCTCACATCCGATTCACTCCGCATGTACTCCCAAAACAGAAAAATTCTTCAAACAAAGCCAATTCAGTGGCAGGACCATTTGATCGTGCTGCTCATGCCTGAGCCACATTAGCCCCCACTGCATACGTGTGCTCAACATGCACACTCTTAGTAGATGTCATTGGACTCTCAGCCCTCACTTTTGTTTGTGCTACAGCTCTTCCTCGTCCTTCTCATCCTCCACGACCTCCCTTTAGCAGCATCTAGACTCAAAAACAAGTGAATCAGCTTTCTTCCCCATAACTGCCTTCAGGGTCAAAACCGGCTTAACCTAGAGCTCTGCTACCAAAATTGTAATATCCAGCTTTCTACTTACATAACATGGCATAACTCAATAGCTTACAACGAAAAGTAATTTATTACTTAACCGAAATACTCCAATAACTAAGTGAATGTCTTCCATTAATGTTAATACAAAAATAAATAAATAATTACTCTGATAAACTCAATAACAATGAACTAAAATAAACAATCTCGATCTCTTAAAACTAGCACCAACTTCGACTATCCAAGATTACTCATCACGATTACCTGCAAGGGAAGGAGAGGGGATGACGAATCGGGGATTACTCAGTGGAGTAAGCCTTAGGGCTCACGAATTCTCCATAAACAAATACATCTAGAACCTCACCAAGTCTAAACCAAAGACAAGCCGACATACACGTGTCAATGACACACACCCAATAACAAAATCCGTGAGAACACGAATAATCGCCAATACGCGGCCCAGATACTGTGTGTCAACATGCGTTATCCCTCCTGCATAATGAATACTTCGTGCCTGAGCAATTCTTCCCTACACATCCTTCTCTCATGCATACTAGATCTTAGTGCCTAAGCACGTCTTCTCTGCACCTCTAACTCATTGGCTCGTCAGCCAATCATGGCTTGCAAACCAGCGTCTGTAAGCAAACACACAAGTACAAGGATCTCTCCTTGCAGATAACTTTGCGGTTCACCCGTATTTCTATTTCATAAAAGATAATTTAATCACGAAAACATGGCTTTCTCAAAACCACACAACATGCATTTAAAATTCTCATATTAATTTCCAACCCTAAAATACTAGTTCTTTACTATAAATATTAATACACAAATCAAACAAATACGGTTACTTATATTATATGTAACTTGCAAGTATACTCTTTTTAACCTTAAACTAAGCAACTATCTAAATATATCGGCATATGAAGAAAACACATTCTTCAAGGTGGTTTCTCCCTATATTTCGGTGATATTTCAACCACAGATGAGACCAGCATCTCGACGTGTGGGGTTATGGATGATGGTTACCCACGAGAATGCCTTCCTTTTATATGAAAAGTGTTTGGGGTAACTTCCCCATCTCTCACCCTTTAAGCATTCAATCTCGGCCATACATTTTATGAATTGTTGGAATCGCACCCTTTCTGGTGGTAACTGGTTTGGGTGGTTACCAGGCAGTTATTAAGTTCTTTGACTAACCGCCCATGTCCCAACTGTCATACATCACATAGCTTGGTACCTAGATGATCAGTTCACCCAGCTAGGTCAGTCCTCGATCAATATACCAAGCTGGTTGAGCTAGCTAGTACTTCCAGCCATCTAGCTATCACTCCAACTCCTCTAGCTACCCCAGCTAGCCTAGCTAGTTAACTCGAGCATTTTCTTTTATTTATATCCGGCTATATCATTCAGTCTGTTAATCGGCCATTACTAAGTCGTCCCAAACTTTTTTGTGATCTTTTCTAAAGATCACTAGGTTATTAACTTTGAAATCTTCCCCCATTACCCGAGCCTTTTACCACCAAACACACATGTTCCACTTTCCTGGGATGGTGTCGTTACAGATCCTATCTATACTTACCTAAGCCATTTACTAGTAAACGCATAGGCCCCATTTTCCCGAGATAAGGAAGTTACATATCCCTATTTGTACGTTCCATCAAATACACTCACGGCAATCCATAGCCTTAATCATTCTTACTTAGTTCAAAACCCCGATCATCTCTACGACCGGAGTGAACTAACACTTCATATCACCTTCACATTTTTCATGTCCTCATAAGCTTGCTATTGATCTCTTATACCCATTTCCACATATAGATTATGGTACCATGACTAGTATTTCCTTTCTGTTTCATCATCCTATCAGGTAGTCATTCCTCACGAGTTCACCCGTATCAAACCACTTAGACTACCTCATGCCTGATTTTCTTAACAATTCCTCAGCATTTTCCAAATGCTACTTAGGTCTAGACAAACACACTATAGAAGGATCTACCCCGGTTTTACCCTATCTTGTAGTATTTACGCTAACTCATTGCCCATTTATTCATGTAACGGGTAATCATTCCTCTCGACTACATCTGGTTCAACTCCTTAATAAGTTCCCATACAAATTCAATAGTATTTTCCACACTTTTAACTCCTTCTTGGCAAGTCTGCTTCTTTCTAAACCTTATCCTAAAACCGACCATGTTCTTATAAAAATTGAAAAAGTCTTAACTCGGTTTTCCTAACCAAGATCCAAGACCAACCTGCCCGGTCATATCGTGACCGAACCTTCTTTATAAACACCTCCACGAGGTTTACATCATCTACTTAAGTTAAATCGATAACTTAGCACAATTCAACAATTACTTTACTTGTTCTCCAATAACTTAACCCATCTAAACTCTTATTTAGACCATTACCTTACTTCTGTAGAGTCTGACTGATTCTTTTGCTCCTTTGAACCCTTCCACCATCCACCGTTCCTTATAATCATCATCGAACCGCTTCACGATTCCATGTTTTTTTAAATTTGAGTATCGACAAACAATAAAACAACTCTCCAGTACTTAGTCACTTTGCCAACCATCCCTACTTGACTAAGGAACAGAGAAAGAAGTCTGGATCCAAGTCATTCAAGATCATCACCAATTGCACCAAGTCATTCTCATACTTCTCTTATTGAAACTCAGTCAACTCATCGCCTATGAACCACCTCCACTTTTTCCATTGATTCTTATGAATCTCCTTGAGATCCTTCTTGGATATCCATCATAATTCCTAGAGCTTCCTTGGTCAAAATCAATCAGGATTCCCACAACTTACTCGGTTAAAATCCATCACGACTTACCAAATACAGTCAACACTTAGCCATACTCGAGTAACTAGTACCTGGTAACGTTACCATACTCTTAACCATCATTAAGTACAATCATCTTCATCATCACCGATTAATCACTACCGGCATGATCATCCTCATGCATCATTATCGCTAATGATCATCCTATTACCATCTTCTCATCAACCATCATCGATAATCGTTACAAGCTATCGGTACCATCATTAATAGGCATCGTCATCGTTCATCTTTACCAGGTATTTCCATAGGCATTACACATCGCATACCAAGTAACCACCATTGGCATCACACATTCCTTACCAAGTAACCGCCATCGGCATCACACATCATCACTTCTTGTTACCAGGTTTGATAATTATGACGTCTTGCCACTGGTAATCCCTATAAAGTAAAGTCATCCCCATGTAAAGGATATATTTACCGCCGAGTACCAGGTATTTTTATCCTTGAGTAACCACTATCGAGTACAGTCATCACCATGCATCATACTACATGCATCCTTACCAGGTAACCGCCATCGAGTATCGTGCTTTGTTACTGGGTAGTTTCCATTGCACATTTCTCTCGCGTAACCGCTACCCTGTACGATATTTTCCACCTATCACTACTGGTAACCATCACTGGCACGATCATCATCACTTAATCGCTGTCTGGTGCTGTAATCTATCACCGCCACCAATCAATCCCACCAGATACGAAGTATGTTTTCGAACAACCGCTCACGCTACCAGGGACAATCGTAGCACTACCACTCACGATCGCAGAACTACCATGTACAATAATAGACTGCCGAGAATGATGAACTGTTGTATAGATTACCGGTTTCCTCGAACAATCTGTGTCGCTATCACACAAGAATCCTTTCTCTTTATTTCTCTCATGAATTCCCTTAGGAGATCGTCAATCTATCTTTTATCATTCACTAATTTTCCCTTTTTAACTATCGCTTATAAGTCTTATTTATAAGATTTTCCTTGTGAAACGGCTCATAACCACTCATAAATGCCCGAAATAGCATTTTCATGTGCATTCCACTAATAAGGTAATCGTTTCCGCTCTTTTACTCCTACCTATCCAGCCAAGTAACTATTCGCGTCTATTTCACTCGAGCAATGCTACTTAGTAAACATTCCCACCAATTCTCCTTGACACATTTACCATGATTTTCTGAATAACACTCAGCTGAGTAGGCGTTCCTGGAGTAACCATCAGTCTCCTTCAAAAATCACAAAACGCTACCCGGTAACTCTGAAATGTTACTTGGCAACTCGAGAGACTAAAGGCAGCTCATGAACTGCTCAAAACTATACGACAAGCTTAATTCTTACCTTTCTCAATCTAATACCATTGGATTTATCTCACACAATCCTTATGATATCCTCCCAAACCTTGAACTATATCTACCCGGTAAGATTTACAGAATACGGGTGTTACAAATCTCCTCTATTTAGAATGAATTTTTCCTCAAATTCACGGGAATATATAACATTGTTTTATTACTCTCACCTGTATCTGTAATCCTTTCACTCACTTTTCTTGGATTTTCTTTCCCTTTCCTTGGATTTTCTGTTCCTTTTCTTTTCGGCCTCAGCGTCAAACAAGTTTTTGTTTTTTTACAGTTCAAATTTACCCTTACTTATTGATCACAATCTCTCCTAGATCAGATCGTAAGCAATAGACTTTCTCCATCCGATTTCTTCCATTATTTCCAAACTAACCCGACACCATCTAAACCATTATAATCAAACAGTTGACTCATTAGTAAAAAGTGCAATTCATTAACATAACTCGTCAAGCATCAATATCCAAATGACCGGCAATTAAAAGTAGACATGACAAGCCTTGGCACGCCCACAACTTTCTAGTGTGTTGCCTGGTAGCGAGTCCAGGCAAAGACCGAATCATCCACATCAATCCATCCACTCAAAATATATGTGAATAAAAGTAAGAAACAATCTTAGACAAAGCCACAGTCAAATAGTTATCCAAACCCATTCGATTACCAACTCAACTACATGTAGTAGTTTACCTCTGAGAAATTTCAGGCAAGGACTCCCAAGTCCCAACAACAGTGTCATCTAGATAGACATAAATTCCAAATAACTTAACTCATTACCTTGTTCAAGTTATACATTACCATTATCCGATAACCTTGAACCCGATAATTCCAGTATATCTCAAATAGTAGTTCATGCCTATTCTGAATCCATCTCTGTACATAAACATGCCCTAGCACTTTGTCTCATTTTTGCCTCAACCATCGTTCAGCCTTGAACTCACTATAATGATCAAGTTACTTTAGATCCTTGGTTCCTACAGATTTCACGTAATCCACTATCAAATCTCTTTAGACCTTTTTCCATCCCCTTGAATAATATCAAAATCATACTTTCAATCCTATCACATTTACTTCATAGATCTTCCCAGATCCTTAATACATTACGACTTTAGGTTACTCTGAATCCATATAATGCAAGCATCGACCTAGTCATCGAAACCACCGATGAGCCGGAGGTTATGGAGGTTCTAAAAGTGATCAAGGGTCCTATGACTCGATCTTATATCACAAAACTTAGGGATAAGTTTAATGTAGTTGTGGAGTCACTGCTTAATGCCATGGAGTCAGTTCTGGAATCCTACGCGTCAGTGCCAACTCATCGGCGAACAGTGAAGCCCATACAACAAGGATTTGAGCAAACCGCTCGTACATAGGACCAATGAGGTAATATTCCTCACCAAAGCACTTCTTTTAACGTTAATGCTTGAGAGACTATGTAGGAACCCGATCAGAATCATTGATAACATGTAAAACTCTAGCCATAACTACTATTGAGAGTCTCCAAGTCAAGAACTCGTACAACCCAACTCCAAAGATTACCATCTTTGAGAATCACTCGTAAACCGACCAGTTATAAGCTAAATACTGAGACAAATCATATCGAAACCAAGCTGGATTAGAAGATGACAACTATAACTGTGTCAAAGTGTACAATGAGATGTCCGATATACCAGGTAAACTTGCTCTTATCACTCCAGGTCTTCAGAACTCCTCGGAAACTACCATTGGAGAAGACTTTCATCAGAGAAGACCCTACATCGCCTAAGCTCGAAAAAACGATGATGACTCGTACCGTCTTAGCATGTACCGCGACTTGTCCCAATGACTACAAGACTCTAGATTCACTCAGAAAGCTTTACTGGCAAAGACTTTTACCAAGGGAAAACATAAATCGCACGAGCTGGATCAATAGATTGATGAGTAAAGGACTCCGCGTGCCAAGCGATGCCAAGGCAAGACCCAAGTGATGACGAGAGCTTCAAGCACCAAGAGCAGCTTCCACATTAAAATTGTCAAACAAGCTGGAACAAACTCAAGAAGTGAAGTGCACGAACATGACACGTCAATAAGATAAAAAAAATCCATCCTTTGTTTTACCTTCTCAAAACCCCATAAAAATTGTCGCTTCGAGTTTAGAATTTTTTTTGCGATTTTCGTTCATCAAAACTTGGACTGCAAATTGTTTTGTTATTTTTATGTTTTGCGTTTTTTTTAAGAACTTTCACTTCTTGTTTGAATTCTTTTGCAAGGTATCAATCCAGAAGTTGCTATAGCTGAGGTGTTTGCTGCTATTCAGACCCAACTCTAGACCATTGTGAACCGGATGGATAAGTTAGAACAACCTCAAAGAAGAAACCTTATCCAAAACATACCTAATAAACAAGCTCCAAAAAACCATTATCAAACGCCTCAAGATGTGAGAAGAGACCCCTATCATAGAGGTAGAGAGCGGTATGAGGAGCATATGTAAGCTAATGTGGACCCTAAGCTTACCGCTCCAATGTTCACCGGTAGATTAAAACTGGAAGTCTAACTTTATTGGGAACGTCGACTAGAGAACATCTTTGATCTTATGGATACCTAGACCATAAGAAGGTGGTCTTTCCAACTGCACAACTCACTAACAATGCCTTGTCATGGTGGGATAGAGACGTGGCTGATACGAGGAGACTTACGTACAGACATATTACTACTTGTGAAGATATAAAGTATACTCTCTAGAAGCGATATGTCCCATCCTACTACCACATGGAGTTACAAAATAAATTAAAGAAATTAGTGCAAGGAAATAAGTCGGTTGAGGAGTATTGTGAAGAAATTGAAGTCTACAAGAGTTGCTGAGAGATCAAAGAATCTAAAGAAAACCTCATGGCACACTTCTTTGACGGCCTCAATGATCGTATTGGGAGAAAGGTGGAAATGCAACCTTATCATGATCTCCAAGAGCTTTTGCATATGGCAATGCAGGCAGAACAACACATCAAGCGCAGAGTGGCAGCCATTAGTCATTCCAAGCCGTGGGTTCCCAGTAATGCTCAACCTAAGTAAAAGTGAAAGCGGTGGAGATGGACTCTCATTTTAAGAAATCGGCTCCGGATGTTTGCAAAAGCACTACACCAGAGCAGGGGAGATTCACAAATACCTCTCAGACCTGAGACATTACATGTTTTAAGTGTCAAGGTCGAGGGAATATGGCAAGAGAATGCCCTAACCAACGAGTGATGATCCTCACGGCTGACGGAGGATATGAGTCTCAAGAGGGTCAAGAAGACAACATAACTAATAAAAAGAAGGCATTTAGTATCCAGACGTGGGAGAGCTCTTAGTCAAAAGGAGAATTTTAAGTACCATGATTAGCCGGGAGGAGACAGCTCAACGAGAAAATATCTTTCAAACCCGGTGTACTGTGTGAACAACAAGGTTTGTAGTCTCATCATCGATGGAGGCTCATGTACTAACATGGCGGGCAGGGTTATGGTTGATAAGCAAGGAATTTCGAAGATGAAGCATCCTAGACCCTACAAGCTTTTTTGGTTGAATGACAGTGTGGAGCTGAGCATTGCGGAGAAAGTAATCGAGCACCTGATCGACCTAATTCTCGGATCGGCATTACCGAATATGCCAGCCTATAGGATAAATTTGAAAGAAGCTAGAGAATTAGAAATCCAAGTTCAAGACCTTATGTCTAAGGTATACATCCAAGATAGTCTCAGTCCTTGTGTAGTGCCAGTTCTATGGGTACCCAAGAAAAAATGTGACGTGGAGGATGTGCATGGACTATCGAGCAATAAACAACATTCTCATCAAATACCGACATCTAATTCTTCGGCTCGATGACATGTTGGATGAACTTAGCAGAGCCACCATTTTCTCTAAAGTAGACTTAAAGAGTGGATATCATCAGGTCCAAATGAGAGAAGGAGATGATTGGAAGACGGCATTCAAAACCAAGAAACACCTATACGAGTGGCTAGTCATGTCGTTCGGTCTTACAAATGCCCTGAGCACCTTCATGAGGCTTATGAACCATGTTCTAAGCACCTACATCAGTACGTTTGCGTAGTTTACTTTGATGATATTCTTTTTATACCACTTGATGCACTTTTAGCAAGTACTAGAGACTCTTCGTCAAGAACGTCTTTATGCTAATCTCTAGAAGTGCAAGTTTTTCACTGATAAATTATTTTTCCTAGGTTTTGTTGTTAGTTCTCAGGACCTACAGGTTGATCAAGAAAAGATAAAATCTATTGAAGAATGGCTAATACCGACTATCATTGGACATGTCCGAAGCTTTCACGGGTTAGCTAGTTTGTACGAGACTTCAGTACTATAGTTGCACCTCTCACTGCTGTGATAAAAAAAATATTACCTTTTCATGGGGAGTTACGCAAGAAGAAGCTTTTATGAAGCTTAAGGAGAGCCTCACTAAAGCCTCGGTTTTTGCATTACTAGATTTCGACAACACCTTTGAAGTAGAGTGTGAGGGTTTGGGTGTGGGAATTGAAGATGTCTTGACACAAGATAAAAAAACCCGTTGCCTACTTTAATGAGAAGTTAAGTGGAGCAATGCTTAACTATCCAACCTTTGACAATGAACTCTATGCGTTGGTAAGATCCTTAGAGGTGTGGCAACATTACTTGTTAGGCAAATAATTTCTCATCCATACGGATCATGAAACATTGAAACATTTAAGAGGACAATCAACGCTCAAGAGAAAGCATGCTAGGTGGTTAGAGTTTGTGGAGATCTTTTCCTACATCATCAAGTACAAGAAATGCAAGGATAATGTAGTCGTTAATGCATATTTAAGACGTCATGCTCTTATCACCACTATCGATGCAAAGGTCCTAGGGGTTGAACATATCAAGAGTGCCTATGTGGACGATTCAGGTTTTGGAGCTATTCACAAGGAATGTGACAAAGGAGCATTCGTTCCTTACTACAAGCATGAGGAGTAATTTTTCAGTGATAAGAGGTTGTGTATTCCACAAGGGCCAATGAGGGAGCTTTTCATTCGAGAAGCTCACGGAGGAGGGCTTATGGTATATTTTGGAGTGGAAAAGAGGTTAGATGTGGTAGTAGAACATTTTTTGGCCACTTATAAGAGAGATGTGGAGAGGTTCTGTTCTAAGTGCATAGTTTGCCTCAAAGCCAAGTTAAAATTGCATCCTAACGGTTTGTATATGCCATTATCTATTCCTAACGATCCATGGAAGGATATTTCTATTGAATAATTTGTTTTAGGATTACTGAAGATTCAAAACAAGGATTCTATCTTTGTTGTCGTGGACCGGTTCTCCAAGATAGCATACTTCAGACCAGGAAATAAGACCAATGATGTCACACAAACAACTGATTTGTTCTTTAAAGAAGTGGTACGTTTGCATGGAGTGCCTTGTACCATTGTGTCGGACAGAGACACCAAATTTATGAGCCACTTTTGGAAACGTTATGGATGAAGCTCGCAACCAGGTTGTTGTTCTCCACCACTTGTCATTCCCGAATGGATGGCCAGACCGAGGTTGTAAACCGTACTCTAACAATTTTGCTTAGACTACAGTTGGTAAGAATTTAAAGAATTGGCTTGGTTGTTTACCTTTCATTGAATTGGCTTATAACCGTGCTACTCATTCAACTTCTATGTTTTATCCTTTTGAACTTGTTTATGGTTTTAAGCAAATGACTCCACTAGATTTTCACCACTTCCTCTGGGATCACACCATGATCAAGATGGAAACCGCAAGGATGAGGTTGTGAAGACCTTACATCTGATCGTAAATACTAATTTAGAGAAGCCCATATAACATGGATTTGAGCAAAGAGATAATATTCATTGTCAAAACACTTCTTTTAACGCTAATACTTAAGAGACTTTTGCAGGCTCCCGATCAGAATCATCGATGGCATGTAAAACTCTAGAAAGAACCGTTATTGAGAGTCTCCAAGTCAGGAACACGTATAACCCAACTCCAATGACTACCAGCTTTGAGAATCACTCAGAAACCGATAGTTATAAGATAACTACGGAGACAAATCATATTGAAACCAAGTTGGACTAGAAGATGAAAACTTCAATTGTCTCAGCGCGTACCCAGAGACGTTTGGTATACCAGGTAAGCATATTTCCTCGAATAAACTCTTACCAACTAATCACTGCAGGTCTTCAAAATTCCTTGGAAATCACCACTGGAGAAGACTTTCATCTCAGAAGAACCTACATCGCTCAAGCTGGAATCAACGATGACAACTCCAACCGTCTCAGTGCGTACCGTGAGGCGTCCGATAACACAGGTAAGTATTTTCCTCGGATGAACTTGTCCCAATGACTGCAGGAGTCCAGATTCACTCGGAAACTACTAATGGAGAAGACTTTTAGCAAGGAAAACATATGTTACCCGAGCTGGATCTAGAGATTGACAAGTAGAGCACTCCTCGCACCAAGCAATTCTGTGTTAAGACCTAAGTGAAAAAGAGCATCAAACACCAAGAGCAGCTTCAACAGAAAGTCAAACATGATGAAACAAACTTAGGAAGTAAAGCGCACAAACATGACAAGTCCATACCACTGTGGCCTCTCCTATGACCAACTAAGGTGAGTTGTATTTTTATTATAAATCTCTTAGAAAGTGGCAACAATAACTCATATCCATCTGGCTGAATTAGAGTCTTAGAGTATTAATAAGTCGAGACCAAAGCCTCCAACCTGTGGAAGGGTCACCCTTGTGCACAAAACACAAGTTTATGTTTTTCCGTTTTCCATTTCTTTATTTGTCATTTTTCATGTATTTTAACGCGATGAGTTTGCAGCCCTAGAAGTCACCAGCATACAAACTATTTAATAAAGTCTCACTACAGATTTGTACTCAGGCTTTTACCTATCAATAAAATAAAGCAGTTTCTTAAACCTTTCACACCGTCGAGAAAACCCTAGTCACTCCTTGTTCCTTCGCAGGGACTCCCCTTAGGACAAGAGTATTTGTTGTATCAAAGAGCTCCTCATACTCATTGTGGTGCTATCGATCCACCCTTCCATTACTCATCGAATTAACGAAAGAGAGCGAAGGCCAATTTTTTGTTTCTCTATCCTTGTCACGCAGGGCTCACTCTATGATTTTTATATCACCATATCACATTTAATCTCGGAGCACTCGTAATCCTTATCATACAAAAACTCAGGATCAATCTTGATCCTTAACACATCATGCCTTAACAAACCCATCCGGGTCTCAAACGCTTTACAACATGTACGCCATGACAAACACACATAGTTCCCAAGGACGCAACATGTTGATCTATATGGACAATTCATATTGTCCTAACATATATTATATTGGCAACCACATCTTTGTCCCAATAATGATCAACCTACAAACTCTCCGAGTTCCCAAGGATGAGATTATAGGTACACCTTAGCAAACTCACTAGTTTCTAATGACACAAATAGACTAATGGCCTCAAACCCTCAATCGGCACACCAACATCCCCAGCTATGTTTTAATACTCTTTTCATCAAGTAACTATCGTGGCCACTCTCTAAGACCTGATCTTACCCGATGATTCTTTTCCTTACACCGTAATCATAAGTACTTCCAACAAGTCTCTTGACATCCAAACAAGTCTTTGGCAAACACACTTGACTTCCAATCTCTTGCTCTCTTTGATCTCAACTCTCCAACCACACTTTGACTACTTCATAACCGTGTCTACTTTCTATCACTTATGAAACTATCCTACTAGTCATTATGGTTACCAGCATGTTTACCCATCATTTAAACTTCTAACTTCCAGATTATCGTATCTAGTTACCACATTTTTGCCTACCCTATCAAGTAAGCCTAGACTTACACTTTCCATTTCTTTAGGGATGATCTTGAAACAACTTCGAAATATCTACCGTAACAGGTATTCTTTTTCCTCGATCGTTTTTGGTTCATCATCCTACAAGGTAGTATTTCCTTACGACTTCACCTGGATTAAACCATTTAAACTACCTCATGCGTGATTTTCTTAATCATTCTTTATCATTTTCTCAATGCTACTTAGGTTTAGATAAAAAAAGTACGAAAGGATCAGCCCGGTTTTACAAATGATTATTCTCTAGAGTTTACACAAAATATAAAGTGAAGAAAGAGCTGGTTTCGAGACTAACATGTCTATTCTCGTAACAACTTTGAAAATAACAAAGTAATTAAAACACATAATTAAAACAAGCTTATAAAGTTTGAATTTGAAAATTGGTTCCATTTCTTCTCTCGGCCGTGTGAAGAGATGAGAAATAGGCTTGGGCTTTTGTTTTCAACAAATGGGAAATGATGAAGTGGATCAATTGCCACATTAGAAACCTTGTCCAGAAAACCCATTGGGAGAAAACTTGACAAGGGAAAAAGAATTCAATTGATGCTCTTTTCCCATTTGATGAAATTATTTGGCTTGAATAAAACCAAATTGGTTTTCTAAGCCTTGTCTTCATGCTTCTTGGCTTGATCACTTGGACTCCACAAGTCTTTAAGTAATCCTGTGATAACTTTGGTTGAATATTTTGGTTTTTGATCTAGTCATTCGACAGGTTGGTGTGACTAGATTTTCCTTTGGTTCAAGCTGTTCCCTATCCTCTAGTTCAAGCTGCACTTCTGGTTCAAGCTCAATCCCATGCTCCAAGCTCTTTGTGCTGTCCATTCTCACATCATGCTCTCCCACCACGAATCCATTTCCTCTGCAATAAAGGGAACTAAATTTGAAACATTAAAGATAGGACTAACATTGTATTTACCTTGGATGTCAAGTTGATAAGCATTTTTGCTGATCCTCCTTGTTATCTTGAATGGTCCATCAATCCTTGGCATTGGCTTAGATTTTCTTGAGACAGGAAATCTTTTTTCCCTCAAATGAATCCATACTTGATCTCCAACCTGAAAGATCATTCTACACCTTCCTTTTTTCTTGTTTAGAATATTGCTTAGTCTTTTCTTTTATATTATTTCGGGCTTTCTCAAGGATCTGTTTGACAAATCCTGCCTTTTCTTTCCACATCTTGCACATATTCACTCGCCATCTTTCTTCATGTGTGGCCAATGGAAATGATCTTGCACATATTCTGTCCCAAAATGCCCCATTAGGCCTTTTCTCTGTGCTTTCCTAATAAAAAACTCTTAGATATAACAGTTAGGCACACACAAGCGATTATAATAGAATAAAAACATGTCTTGCCTATAGTTATGCCCTGAAGCAAACTTCTCACAAGCTTTGTAAACCTCTTGAAAATCAGAATCGGTGTAATGCAAGTTTTCAAGTTGTTCAAACCCTAATAGTTTTGCATCAATAGTGGAGAGTAAGACACGCCTTCGGGATAATGGATCGGCAACTACATTATCCTTACTTTGTTTGTTCTTAGTGACATAGGGAAATGTCTCAATGAACTCAACCCACCTGGCGTTTCTTTTATTGAGCTTTTGCAATTTTTTCAAGTGCTTGAGAGATTCATGATCAATGTGTGTAATAAAATCCTTAGGCCAAAAGTAATGTTGCCCTGTTTTCAAAGCTCAAACTAAATCATAAAGCTCCTTGTCATATGTGTGATAGTTTAAGGTAGCTCCTCCAAACTTCTCACTAAAAGATGCAATAGGTTTCTTATCCTATATTAAAGCAGCTCCAGTTCCTAAATCAGAAGCATCACATTCAATTTCAAAAGTCTTAAGAAAATCTGGTAGGATTAAGAGATGAATGTGAGTAAGCTTCCCTTTTAGGGTTTGAACTGCTTCTTCTTGTCCTTGCTCCCACTTAAACCCCATGTCCTTTTTGATAACTTCAGTAAGCAGAGCATGCATGGTGATGAAATCCTTTACAAAGCGTAGGTAGAATCTAGCAAGACCATGAAAGCTCCCCACTTCTATGACTATCTTTGGACTCGGCCAATCTTTAGTAGCCTTGACATTTTCCTCATCCACTTTAATGCATCATGCACTCACAGCAAAACCTAGAAACACAAGGTTATCCGTTCAAAAAGAGCATTTCTTCAAGTTGGCATAAATTTTCTCCTTTCTAAGAACATCTAAAACCCGAGTTCAACTACATGACATATTCTTCTAGATTTTTATTATATACTAAGATATCATCAAAATATACTAGGTGCATTTGTCAAACCAAATGGCATAACTAACCATTCATACAAACCATGCTTTGTTTTAAATGCAGTCTTCCATTCATCTCCTTCTGTCATCCTAGTCTGGTGGTATCCACTTTTAAGATCAATCTTAGTAAAGATGCTAGAACCATGCAATTCATCAAGCTTATCATCCAATCTAGGAATATGATGTTGATACTTCACCGTGATATTGTTGATTGCTCGACAATCAACACACATGCACCAACTAACGTCATTCTTTGGCACAATTAGAACGAATAAGACACATGGACTCATGCTCTCTCGGATATGACCCTTTTCCATGAGTTCATCAACTTGTCTTTCCAACTATTTTGTCTCCACGGGGTTAGTCCTATAGGCTGGAGGATTTGGAAGTGATGCTCCTGGGACAAATTCTATTTGATGCTCAATGCCTCGGATAGGTGGTAATCCTTTTGGGTTATCTTCCGGGAACACTGGTGCAATGTTAGTTAAGCTCGTGAGAGCTTTCTTATATACTGGTTAGTGAAGCCATGATGAATGACTTTCTTATCTGAATGCAATGGCCTTCCAAGAAATATCTTTCTTGCTTCCATTGGCGAAACATCGCATAAAACCTCATCTTCATAATTGCCGATGACAATGGGCACAATCACTTAATGCTTAACTTTCATCCCGCTGCTGTCATTAAGCCATTAAAGATCATAAGGCTTAAGATGCTTATTTAATTCTAAGCCAAACTTTTGACCATAATATCACTCGCCACATAGGTGCACATTCCCCATCAATGATGAGGCTACAAAATTTTCCTTGAACATGGTATTGGTTTGAATGTTCAAAGCTTTCCTTGCTACCAGCAACTCTCCCTTAGTCGGCAGTTCCTCATTTGCTTTTAGTGATAAAAGAGAATCCGGTTGCTCGTCCTCGGACTCATTATCTCTGTTTTCTAGAAGAATCATTACCCTCTTGTTAGAGTATTCATTCTCATAATGCCCTCCTACTTGGTATTTGTAACATATTACATTGCTAGTCTTGGTCTCGGCTTTGTTTCTTTGATTGACAGCAAATGGTTTAGCTTTCGTCTTTGGTGTTGGCTTGGCATCTGTGGAGTATATTGGTTTCTCCTCTCTCAGATAACTTGGCCGAATGGACGTACTCACATTTCCATATCTTGGACATGAAAACTGTTTCCTCTTCTGTGGCTGATCAAATAGGATAGCTTCTGTAGCATTTTGTCTAAGTCCACATAATGTTGCATTTCTAGTCGGTCTTGGATGTCTCAGCACAAACCACCTAGAAACCTTGACATGGTTGCCTCTTTATCTTTATGTATGTTAGCCCAAATCATAAGTGTCTCCATGTATTGGTATTAACCTTCAATGGTGCGGTTTCCTTTAGAAAGCCTCCTGAGCATGTGATTCAACTCTCGGTGGTAGTGACTTGGTACAACCCGTTTTCTCATAATGGTTTTCATCTCGGTCCATGACTCCACTAGGTATTCTCCATTGTGTCTCCTTGAAGAAACAAGTTGATCCCACCAACTAAGCGCATGATCCCACCAACTAAGTGCATAGAGATAGAACTCTGTGGCTGCAACTCTCACTTTATTGATCTCTGAATAATGTTGAAAATCGAAGACCATTTAGATCTTCTTTCCCCACTCCAAGTAGGCTTCTGGTTCATTCTTTCCATGAAACAATATAATGCTTAGTTTAAGACCTCTGAAACTATCTTTTTGATGAGCTCTTTCTTCTCGAGCATGTCTAAATCTTCTCTGGCTTGCCTTGAGAAGCACTGCTATGATTTCCATAGTATTCATTGCCGGCTCCATCTCTTGGTTGTCTCACCAATTCTATTGGTGCTCTCAGCCGCTTTTGGCCTCTTAATGGATTTCTTCCTTGCTCTCTTCTATGATGTGATCCATCATCTTGATCAGAATTCGGTCTAAGCTCTTGGTGAAGAGAATTGTTTTTGTTATTCATCATTATCTCCATTCTAGCGGTGGTTGCTTCAATAAGGAGTTTGTTGTGGTTTGATCCCTCTTTATTCTCTGACATTGTGAACACTTGATGACCACTTGATGATCTAAAAATAACAACACAGGATATCACCATCACCTAGTATCTTCAAAAACAAAAAAAATCTATTAAAATTCTCATTGACAAGCTTTGACCAAAAATGACGCCTTAGTTACTTGATTACTACGCGATTAATTGAAAAATTAGATATAATATTTTTTTGAATTTGATCGGTCAAAACAAACAGTTGATCACTCATAACTGATTTCTCCAGAATTTTAAAAATTATTCTAGCAATTTCGGAACATAATGAATATATTAAAACAATGTCAAATCGAAAACATGGAGAATAAATCAAAAATATGATCACTTAACTTCTAAGTGTGCTCTGATACCACTTTATGAGATTCTTCCCACGAAATCGTCACTTAGAAGTTGAGAAGGGGATAATACTTGATCAATGAAATCCTTAGAGCTTCGAAGACAAGGTGCTTGTGCGATGATGCCACAAAGGGTTTCGGAATACCCTTTGGTGAGTCGCTAAACAATTCAGACAAACCAGAAATGTTCTTTGGTCTAACTTGTAAAGATATTTTTGATTGAAAGATAGATGATTATTCTCTAGAGATTACACAAAATATAAAGAGAAGAAAGAGCTGGTTTTGAGACTAACATGTCCATTCTCGAAACAACTTTGAAAATAATAACATAACTAAAACAAGTTTGAATCAAGTTTGAATTTGAAAATTGGCTTCATTTCTTCTCTTGGTCGCATGCAGAGATCAAAAACAAGGTTGGGGCTTTGTTATTCAACAAATAGGGAATGGTGAAGTGGATCAATTGCCTCATTGGACTAGAATCTTCTCGGCTTGAAGCTTTTCCTTTGGTTCTAGCAACTCCCTATCCTCTGGTACAAGCTTCTCCTCCTTTTCAAGCTCTATCCTATGCTCCAAAATCTTTGTGATATCCATTCTCACATCACTTACTCTAGAATACATGCAGTTTAACTCCTTAATCAATTCTCATACAATGTCGTGGCATTTTCCACACTTTCAACTCGTTCTAAACAGGCCCGCTTCACTCTAAGCCTTGTCTTAGAACCAACCATTCTCTGATACAATATCTCCAGTACTTAGTAACTTAGCCAATCATCCCCACATGACTAAGTAACGGAGAGATGTCTGGATCCAAGTCATACCGGATCATCACCCATTCCTCCAGTTCTTTTTTATATTTTTGTTATTAAAACTCACACGATGCACCACCTATGAACCTACCCCACTTCTTCCATTGATTCTCTTGAATCTCCTTATGATCCTTCTCAGAAATCTATAATGATTCCCACACCTTACTCGGTCAAAACCCATCACGACCAACCAGGTACAGTTAACACTAAGCCAATGATCGAGTAATCACTACATGGTACGGTTACCAACCTATAATCGCCATCGAGTACAGCCATCTTCATCATCACTGATCAATCATGATCATCCCCATGCCATAGGTAGAATTTCACACCAAACTTTGTCATCATACTTGCCGATGACAATACGTACGATCACTTGATGTGTCACCTTCTTTTCTCCATTATCGTTTAGCCATTGAAGATCGTAAGGCTTTGGGTGGTTCTTAACATGTAATCCAAGCTTCTCAACCATAATGTTGCTTGCCACATTGGTTCAACTTCCACCATTAATGATTAAGGTACAAAATTTTCCATGTACGTGACATCGCGTGTGAAACAAGTTTTCTCGTTGTTCTTGCTCCGTGGTCTTGGATTGAATGGTCATACTCCTTCGAAGACCATGGCAGTAAGATCGAATAGTCATCCTTGATGGTTTCACCAAAAGACACTCTTTCAAGTTTAAAGGATGGAAGACAACTTTAGTTCCAGTGACACCTCACGAGGTATATCACGATCAACTTTGACGGAAGACCCAAGATAAACGACTACTGATTGATCGGAAGAGAATGCAACATCAAGACCTTTAGACAAGCAAAACGGGATATGCTAGACATCCACACCCCTCTCTTAATATAACATGGTATGTTTCTTGGCAATTCCCAAGGATAAAAGTTATGGTCTTGTGAAAAACATGTCCTTCCTTAGATGTGTTAGCGATCAATTTTTGAAACCCGTGGTGGAAAAGCTCTATGATAGTGGAATACAAGGGCTTGAAATTGATACCTGTTGAGATGTGCATCACATCGGTTAAGGGAAGCACAACGCATGTAGCACTAAATGAGTCACAAGACCATGAAACATTAAGTTGAGGAATGGTGAAGTGACGAGTGAGGTGATCATGGCCTTGGAAAACTGCATTAAAAACTAAACAAGGTTTGTACGAATGGTTGATAATGCCATTCTATCTCTCTAATGCCCAAGTACATTCAAATGGTGTGAAACAAGTATCATCAAGTAAGTATGAAGGAGGGTGATGAATGGAAAACAACATTCAAAACCAAACAAGGTTTGTACGAATGGTTGGTAATGCCATTCGGTCTCTCCAATGCCCGAGACAACATTTATGCGATTGATAAACCATGTTTTGTGATCTTTTATCAACAAATTTGTGGTAGCATACTTTGATGATATTCTCATTTATAGTTAAAGTTTGATTGATCATGTTTATCATTCAGAACTTGTCTTGGAAACCCTTAGGAAGGAAGGTTAATAAGCTAATCTAGCTAAATGCATATTTTTTGCTAATGAGTTGGTTTTCCTAGGCTTTGTTGTAAGCTCGCAGGGGTTGAAATTAGACAACGAGAAGATCAAGGAAATTGAAGAATGGCCAACACCAAATAGTATTAGTCAAGTTATAAGCTTTCACGGGTTCGCTATCTTTTAGCAAAGATTTTTCAATGATTTTAGCATGGTTAGCCGTGCCTCTTACCTCGGTAATCAAGAAGAGTGTAGGTTTAAGTTGGGGTAAACCGCAAGAAGAGGCCTTCCATGAGTTGAAGCACTGGTTTACTCATGCTCCATTGCTAGTGCTTCTGGACTTCTCCAAGACTTTTGAGATCGAGTGTCATGCCTCCGGAGTAGGGATAGGTGTTGTATTGACTCAAGGAGGGAAGCCTGTGGCATATTTTAGTGAAAAGCTTGGTGGGGAACGCTTAACAACCCTATTTATGAGAAAAAGTTATATGCGCTAGTGAGAGCCATAGAGACTTGGAAACATTACCTCTTGGCCAAGTAATGTGTCATTCACACCTATCACGAGACTTTAAAGCACTTGAGAGGGCAGACTAACCTCAAGAATAGACACGCCAAATGGTTGGAATTCATCGAAACATTTCCGTATGTAATCAAGTATAAGAAAGGGAAGGACAAGGTAGTTACAAATGCCTTGTCTAGGCGACATGTTTTGATATTAACCATGGAGGCCAAGGTTCTAGTGTTTGAGAGTATCAAGGATAGCTATGAAAGTGATTCAGAGTTAGGAGAATGTTACCAAGGGAGAGGGAAAGGGGTATATCACAAGTTCTACATCCATGATGGTTTTCTCTTTAAGGATAAGCGACTTTGCATTCCCAAAAGATCGATTAGGGAGTTACTTATGCAAGAAGCGCATGAAGGGGGATTGATGGGTCACTTTGGACACAAGAAGACTTTGGCTATGATTTGGGAACACTTCTATTGCCCAAAGATGAGGAGTGAGGTTGAGAAGTTTTGTGAGAAATGTCTAGTTTCCAAGAGGGTAAAGTCAAGAAGTCATCCGCATGGTCTATATCTTCCATTGCCAATCCCTACTTCACCATGGGTTGATCTTTCAATAGACTTCATCTTAGGTTTGCCGAGAGTTCAACAAAAGGATTCAAAATTTGTGGGGATCGACCGTTTTTCCAAGATGGCACTCTTTATCCCGTGCTCCAAAACCAAGGATGCTACACAAACTTCCAATTTGTTCTTCACAGAAGTCGTCAAGTTACATGGGATTACAAGGACTATTGTCTCGGACCAAGACACAAACTTCCTAAGAAATTTTTGGAGGAAACTTTGGAGAAGATTAGGGACTAAGTTTATCTTTTTTACAATATGCCACCCCCAAACCGACGGCCAAACCGACGGCCAAACCGAAGTCATCAATAGGACTCTTGCCTCTTTCCTTAGAGCCAACATCGGCAAACCTATGAAGACTTGGGTGGAGTGCCTCCTCCTTGTAGAATTCTCATACAACCAAGAAGGAACTATCACCATTCGAAGTTGCGTACTGGTTCAAGCGTTTGACTCCACTGGATCTTTTGTCACTATCCCCTAATCAGCTTGACAACTAAGAAGGAATTTCTAAAGGCGAGTATGTGAAGAGGTTACACGAGACGGTCCGAGTGAACATCAAGCAAAAGACCTAGCGATATGCAAAGCACACCAACAAGGGATACCAACATGTAACTTTCCAACTAGGGGATTGGGTTTGGCTACAATTTAGAGCCAAGAGGTTCCCACGCCTAAGGAAAAACAAGCTCGCGCCAAGAGGAGATGGTCCATTATAGATCGTTGAGAAAATCAACAACAATGCATACCTCCTCGAACTCCCCGGTGAGTTTAATGTATCTACAACTTTCAATGTGGCTGACTTGGCTCATTTTTGTGTAGGTGATGAACCGGTTTTTAGGACAAAACCTTTAGAAGAGGGAGGGGATAATGGGCCCCTGGTACCGGCTGCTCGAGCATCACCCGAGGAACCAAAGGAAGTTACCGAGGAAGAGAAGAATCCCGAAGTCCCTATAATACAATCGAGAATCATCAAGAGGAACTTTGCTCGAGCATATAGGGAGAGGTTTAAAAAGTACGTGCAAGAAACCTTACAACATCCGAGTGATACCCGAGGATCACTGTGAGATCTTAGCGTGATGACTCCAAGTCTACAAGACGCTTGGGCGATGAATTGCTTTGGAAGGCATGAGCTTAGTGTCTTCACTATCTCATTGAAGTGAAGACACCCTTAAGACATGAAGGTATTTTACTCTTTTTCCCCACCTCGGATTTATCCTATAAGGTTTCTCGAGGGGGTTTTTAATGAGGCAAGATCACTTGATGCATCACATCCTTTTCCATTTTTTATCTAGCTTGGAAATGTCCATGACAAGTTAAGATAAGCAAAGGGTATGATCCTATCCTCAAGAAGACATATACTTAAATAAAGTCTTCTTTTCTTTTAAAGAATTTTAGAAAATTTTTTGTTTTTATTTCTCAAGGGGTCCAAATTAGGTGCTTGTTAGAAATTTGGACCAAAGTGTAATTATTTTAAGAGAGCTAGAGTGTTTCATATAAAAAGCTTCTAAAACCCTTGTATTTTCGGTAGGCCACTTTGATAAATCAAATTGAGAGACTTTCTCTCATTTGTTCTTGAGCGATTTAAGACCAAAACCTTCACGTCTTGTAGCTTGGATTGGTGTTGAATGTGTTGTATAAAGGGGCTGTCACACTCCTTGGGGTTCATGGTTCAATCCACCTTCTACCTATCCCCATATAAGTTCCTTAGTCGAGCTTCTCCCCAGGTCTTTAATGCCATATCTTCTGCATCAGTCAATCTTCAAGCCGAGTAGTTAGGCGAGCATCTCCCTTCTTCCCAGCTCCATCAAGCGGTCCGGATCCTTAGTAGATCTTGAAGCTTTAAGCCTCAGAGCCACATCACACCATTTGATTACCATAACTTGTCATGGATATTTCCAAGTAAGATAAAAAATGGAAAAGGGTATGATGCACCAAGTGATCTTGCCTCTTTAAAATCCCCCTTGGCAAACCCTATGGGATAAATCCAAGGTTGAAAAAAGAGTACAATACCTTGATGTTATAAAGGTGTCTTCACTCCAATGAGATAGTGAAGACACTAAGCTTATGCATTCCAATGCAAGTCATCTCCCAAGAATGTTGTAGACTTGGTGTCCCTTGGGTGTCACTCGGATTCCCTTTTCGTGTTATAGGGTTTCTTGCACGTACATGTTGAATCTCTCCCTTTAAGCTTAAGTTGAGTTTCTCTTGATAATTCCCGGTTGTATCATGGGGACTTCAGGTTGATTTTTGAGTAACTCGGTAGCTTCCTCGGGTAATGCTCGAGCAGCCGGTACTGGGACCCCATCAGAGGGCATACATGGGAAGTAGCAATGCGAGTTCACATAATAACAAAGAGAAGGAGATGGAGTGCATAGCAAGTATCTGGGAATTTGTTGAGTGCTCTAAGATTAAGGGAGAAGTGCCATGTGCAACAAGTAAGGAGAAGAGTGGAGTTGATGATTTATTGAGTGGCAAAACTAGATATTGGGATGTAACTAGAAAGAAGGATTCTCTGTTATATCCTAAGCAGGTCAAAGGGTTGAAAAGCCAAGAATAAGCACATGAGGAGCCATCAGGTAAAGGTAAGCTCCATGCTCCTCACCGAAAGAAGAAAGACGCCCACGCCTTGATCCCATCATGTTTAACCATTTTAGGAAGTCAAGGGTGTTAGTCTTTTATCCGTTGTAAATTCCTGTGTATTGAGTTTAAATTTTTATCTTACATGTATATACATGAAACCGAGGTCTAGTGACATAATAACAAGAAAGAATTTTCCAGAAACCTCTCTCATCTTCTTCAATCTTGTTGAGTTCTTGATAATTTCTAATTCTAGTTTATTCTCCTTAAAATCAACATTCAAGTCTTTGGGGAGGATTATACCGAGACATTTTCTCTAGTAATTATCACTGATATTGATTTGGAGTGGGATTTATGGCAAATGGATGTCAAGAATGCCTTCTTACAAAGAGACTTAGAAGAGAAGGTTTATATGAGTCCACCTAAAGGCTATTGTGAGAAGAAAAATGCGGTTTGCAGATTGAAGAAGGCAATCTATGGTCTTAAACAATCCCCAAGGGCGTGGTACCGAAGATTAAGTTCTTGTCTCTTGGACAAAGGATTCACAAGATCGGAAGCCGATCACACCTTATTCACAAAATAGCGTGGAGAAGGGATTTTCGCTAATATATGTGGATGATTTGATTATCACAGGAAGTGATAAAGGTGGGATCAATTAAACCAAGAAGATGCTCAAAGTAGCTTTCGACATAAAGGCCTTGGGGGAGCTAAAATATTTTTTGGGGATTGAGATGACAAGGTTTGAAGATGGGATGTTTATCTCTCAAATAAGTATCTGCTTGATCTCTTGAAGGAAACGGGCAAGTTGGGATCCAAGGAAATCTAAAACTGGTTTTTCTACATTTGTGGGAGGAAATCTTATCACTCGGAGAAGTAAAAACAGAAAGATGTAGCCTTATCTAGTGCTGAAGCGGAGTATAAAGCCTTGAAAGAGGTTACTAAGGAACTAATATTGGTGAAGGCGTTCCTACGAGATCTCGGAATACATCAATCTGAGCCAATGAGTCTATATTGTGATAATCAAGCAGCCCTACATATAGCCTCAAATCCGTTGTTTCATGAAAGAACCAAGCACATAGAACTCGACAGTCATTTCTTGATAGAAAAGATTCAAGGGGTAATCATCAAGACATTTTTTGTTGTAAGTGGTGAACAATTTGTGGATATTTTCACCAAGGCAACAACATCCATTATTTGTGATCACATTCATGGCAAGATCGGTTTAAAGGATTCCCACCAACCAATCCTGAGGGGGAGTGTTGAGAAATGTGATCATGCATTTAAGAGTCTTAAGCCAATGGAAAGAAGAAAAATAGAAAAGAGTAAAACCAAGATGAAATTAAATGAAAATTATAAATTAGATGAGAACGAACTAAAACAAGTAAATACTAGATGTGAAGTAACCAAAAAAGATGAGGAATTTTTGGGATCTAACCAGCTCGTGGAAAGAGAAGCATGGAGGTCTAGAAAAGAGGCATGGTGCAGCATGGTCTTGCAGCCAAGGCTATAGCTAACAGTGCATAATAGTACCACCGATTACTGTAGCATATAGTGTAGAAATGTAATGATTATTATCTTTTCCCTTTTTCTATTTATACTTGTAAGATGTGAAGCAATAAAAACATTTTGGAGAATTTTCTCACCATTATCTCGAGTTCATCATCTCCATTCTATCTTCTTCTTCTTGAAAATCATCTCTCATATTCTCTAAAACCAACACAAACTTCATGTCAGTTCATCGAGTGATTTGATGGTATCTAATATTCCTCTTCTCAGCTGCTTAATGATCCCACCATGCTAGAGCATGATCATTGAGGCTTGCGATAGCTATAGCGATCTTTTATGGCTTGGTGTATGCAAAGTACGCAAAGAGATGCTCCATGCGGTTCTCCCACTCCAAGTATGCAGTTGGGACTATCTTTCCGGCAAAATTTGGAGCTGTTAGTTTAAATTCAGGGGGTAAAACCCTTTCATCCTCCCTAGGACGGTCTCTATTCCCTTGGTTCCTTCAATTTACGTAATCAAAGGCTACGTGGAATGGATCATGTGGTGGAAATGGCTGTTGTTGTGGATGAGGTGGTGATATGTCTAGTGGCTCTTCATCACGGTGTGGACCAGGATGTTCTATAGGAGCTGCTGGTTGCACGTTATGTATGGGTCCACGAGGCACACCGTTCTGGTTTGGTGGATCCAATTGAGCAAGTTGTGTTTTGAAGGTTCCGAAGTTGGTTTGCATTGCAAAAATCTGAGTGTTGATAGTTTGATTTTTTTTGTGTGAGGGCTTCCATAGTAACAGGGGTTGGCACGTCACCCATGATGATGGTACCTTGCAAAAGAAATCAAACAAGAAGTCAAATTTCTTTAAGCAAAACACAAAACACAGAAAATAACAGAATTTTGCGGTTTAAGTTTTTATGAATGAAAAATATCAAAAAAATTTCTAAACTAAAAGCGAAATTTTTTATGGTTTTTATAGGGTTTTGGGAATATAAAACAAAAGAAGAAATAAATTTATGATTTTTTTGGATTTTATAAAATAAAAACACTGACACTGACAAAAAATTGAAACTAAGAAACAATATTTTAGGGTTTTCTCTTAATGAAATCAACACAAAACTGAAACAACACAAAAATAAAAGAGAAAAGAATTGAAAAAACTTGATATAGGAGCGTTTAAGCTTTGATACCAATGATGTAGACTTCAGATTCCACCAAGATAAACACAAGAATTGAAAGACTGAAACTATGGCGGAAGTGATGGCTAGATGATGAGTAGCCGGTTGGTGATTATTCCACAACCACGAGGGGTTAGAGACAGAGATTCAAGGGCTATTCCTCGCTAGAATCCAAGGCTCTACACAAACTAAGAAGCTTGATTCCAAAAACTACCTAGACTTGCAAAATATTGATTCAAAGACAAGCGTTTTGAAGCAAAAGCAAAAACTAAATTTCTTATTAGGTTAAATCTTGGCTGTGTTACAAGAGGGGGGGGGGCTGGCTTCAGTTTTATGGAATAGCCTAGGCTCAGAAACAGCAAAGAATTCAAAAATAAATGGCAAGACGTCCTAAAGAAATATCAAAACTTTTAAATAAAAAGAAAACTTCAAAAATAGAAAGTTTGAGCTGATTTGAGGCTTCTCTTGTTTCATCTTTCTCTAGCTGATTGTAAAGTCTTCTTGGGATTGTGAATGATGGATGAAACTGATAACAAGCCCTGGAATGCGCACTAGGGGTGTTGCCTCATTAAAACCTTTCTCGAAAAATCCATTGGGACAAAACCGAGATAAGGAAAAAGAGTATTATTCCTTTGCACGTCGTTATGTGTATTCAGTCTAGGGACGTGGTGAAGACACGATGAGTTAGAAACTGCAAGAAGTGAAAGGTTTTAACATAATCATGATCTGGTGGTTTCTTAGGCTTGAATCGGCCAATTACCGAAGAAATTGGCACTTGTGTTCCAACTCCTAAACTAGCTCGGGAATGACATGGTTTTCCTTAATCATAAGTTTCTTTATATGGAATTTCCTGATGAAAAAACAAGGAGAGGCTGAATGCTCGAGTGAAACTTGATTCGGAACGTGTTGGTCTTGAATTCTTGTCTCCGAGTAAGGATTAGTGATCATCTTCACAATGAACTCGGTCTTGATAGGTTTTTCCTCGCTCAAAGTCTTCAAAATACATGCTTTCCAAGTGAATATTGAGTATGGCATCCAATGCATGAGTGAATTGGTCTATGGTCAAAAGGGCTCCTTGAATCTTGTGTCCGGAAGGGTCAACACGGTCATCGGCTTGATTTACTCGAGTATTCACGATTCCACTTGGATAGATACACTTCTTAGGATTGATTTGTTGGGGAATAATCAGCCATATACCATGTGCTCGAGCAAAACTCCATTGGGGCATGGATTCTCCAAGTTGCTCGGTGATGATGCTTGATAATGACAACTTCAAGTCTGGTTAGGTACTGCTGCCTATATCCGTTATGGATCAAGTTATAGATGGTTTGCAAGATAGGATAGCTCATAAGGTGGAAAGACAATCTAACGGAGGAATTGAGGAGTTGTTGCATTTGGCCATTCAAATCGAGCTACAAGTCAAGAAGATGCAAGGGAATTTGATCCGGAGTCAAGAACAAGGCATTCTGTGTTGGTCTCAGAGTGCTTCACCATCTAACAACACTCTGCGCTTTCAAGAGAAGGGCAAGGCTATCATAGTCGAGACAAGGTTTAAATCGAGGAATCCGGAACCGGATAGGGAGAGGAAGCCAGAACAAAAAGAGGAAGCCAACAACTTGAGGAGCCGTGACATAGTGTGTTTCAAGTGCCAAGGTCATGGTCACTATGCTCAGGACTGTCCCAACCGACGAGTTATGGTCCATAAACCCTTGGGAGACTACGAATCGCAAGATGTAGAAGAGCTCCAAGATGCCGAAGAAGATTTGGAGGTAGAAGTGGAATATCCAGATGTCGGAGAATCGCTTGTCATCCAACGGGTATTGAGTACCATACCGGTACCGAAAGAATCCCACCAATGAGAAAAAAATTTCATACAAGTTGTACGGTAACTAGGAAGGTATGTGGGTTAATTATTGATGGTGGATCATGCACAAACGTAGCTAGTTCTTACATGGTTGAGAAACTTAAGCTAATCCCCACCAAACACCATAAACCTTACAAACATAAGTGTTTGAATGATAAGACCGCGCTAAGTGTCAATCAACAAGTTTTAGTGACATTTAGGATTGGCAAGCACCAAGACCAAGTCTTGTGTGATGTGGTGCCAATGCAAGCTAGCCACCTCTGTTGGGGGCGTCCTTAGAAGTTTGAGAGGTATACTACTCATTGCGGCCTAACAAACCAATACTCCTTTGTTGACAATAAGAAAAGGATTAGCTTAGCACCCCTCACGCCTTTACAAGTAAATGAAATGCTTGATGAATTAAGCGTCTCTACCCTCTTCTCCAAAATCAATCTCAAAAGTGGGTATCATCAAGTAAGGACGAAAGAAGGTGATGAATGGAAGATAGCTTTTAAAACCAAGAGAGGTTTGTACGAGTGGTTGGTAATGCCATTCGGTCTCTCTAATGCTCCAAGTACTTTCATGTGATTAATAAATCACATCTTGAGATCTTTCATCAAAAATTTTGTGATATTTTACTTTGATGACATACTTATTTACAGAAAATCCTTGATTGATCATGTTAGTCATCTAGAGTTATCTTGGAGACGCTTAGGAAAGAAGGGCTTTATGTGAATCTTAAAAAATGCGTATTTTATGCTAATGAGCTTGTTTTCTTAGGGTTTTTTGTGATTTCACAAAGGCTGATAGTGGACAAAGAGAAGATTAAGGCTACAGAGGATTGGCTCACTCCAACAAGTATTAGTCAAGGCAGAGCTTCCATGGATTGGCAAGTATTCGTAGAAGATTTGTCAACGATTTTAGCATGGTGGCAGCTCTCCTCACAGCCGTGATCAAGAAGAGTGTGGGTTTTAGTTGGGGAGAGGTACAAGATAAGGCTTTCCAGGAATTAAAGTATCGTCTCACTCATGCTCCACTACTCGTCCTCCCGGATTTCACTAAGACTTTTAACGTGGAATGTGATGCCTTCATGGTTGGAATTGGGGCGTGCTAACACAAGGAGGAAGGCCTGTGATTTTTTTAATGAGAAGCTTAGTGGAGCCACTCTCAACTATCCGACCTATGACAAGGAGCTCTACGCTTTGGTGAGGACAATGGAGACCTAGCAACATTACTTGTTGTCAAAAGAATCTGTCATTCTCATGGACCATGAGACTTTGAAGCATCTAAGGGGCCAGACCAATCTCAACGACTGTCATGCCAAGTGGCTAGAGTTCATAAAAACATTTCCGTACATGATCAAATACAAGAAAGGAAGAGAAAATGTTGTCGTGGATGCCTTGTCAAGGCTGCATGTGTTGATCACTACTATAGAAGCCAAGGTGTTGGGTTTTAAGGGAATCGAGGAATGCTATGAAGATGATCAAGAATTAGGAGAACGCTTCAAAGAGCATGGAAAAGGAAACTACCATCGGTTCTACATTCATTAGTGGTTTCTTTTCAAAGAGAAGCGGCTATTTATTCTTCAAGGATCCATTAGGGAATTACTCATGCCCGAAGTGCATGGAGGTGACCTTATGGGTCACTTTGGAGTTGACAAGACTTTGGCCATCCCTAAGTCTCACTTCTATTGGCCAAAGATGCAAAGAATGGTTACAAAATTCTGCTTAAAATGTCTTACGTGTAGGAAAGCTAAGTTCTGGAGTAATTCCCATGGTTTATACATGCCACTTTCGATTCGTACTTCCCAATTGATTGATCTCTCTATGAATTTTTTATTTGGGCTGCCAAAGGTTCAGCATAAGGATTCCATATTTGTAGTAGCTGACCGGTTCTCTAAGATGGCTTATTTCATCCCATGTGCCAAGACCAACGATGCAACTCAAATCACCAATCTCTTCTTCAAAGAAGTTGTCAAACTCCATGGGATACCGAGAATCATTGTCTCAGATAGGGATACTAAGTTCTTGAGTCACTTTTGGAAGATCTACATAAGAGGTTGGGACTGAGCTTGTCTACTCCATGACTTGTCATCCTCAAACCAATAGACAGACTGAGGTGGTGAATAGAACACTCAGTGCATTACTTAGAGCAACTATTGGGAAGAACCGAAGGACTTGGTTGGAATGCTTACCTTATGTGGAGTTCGCCTACAACATATCCATACATTCCGCTTCCAAACAATCCCCATTTGAGGTCATATACGGGTTTAATCCTTTGACACCCATGGACCTCCTACCATTATCCACAGCTCTGTTTGAGAACCACGAAGGTATTTCCAAGGCTGAGTACGTGAAGAAACTTCATGAGAAGGTTCGGTTGAGTATCGAGAAAAAGACCGAGTATTAAACCCATCGAGCCAACAAAGAACGACGACACGTGAGCTTTCAGCCAGGAGAATTGGTGTGGCTACACCTAAGACCAGGGAGGTTTTCACGCCTTAGAGAGGATAGGCTAGGACCAAGAGGAGATGGTCCCTTCAAACTCTCTAAGAAGATCAATGACAATGCCTACCGCGTAGAACTTCCCAGTGAGTTTAACATCTCTTCTACATTCAATGTTGCTAAATTGGCTCTTATTGAAACAGGGGAGGATCAAACTCGGTGCCAGATGTACTAGCAACCGATGACTGAGAGCTTAAGGAGGAGCTTGAGGCACCAACAATACCTCCTGGAGGCATTACAAGGACAAGAGTAAGAGCCTACAGGGAGAAGCTCAACAACTACGTAGAAGCTTGGATGACAGCCGATGATAGTCGGATGACAATCAGATAATAATAGCTAATGATAGTCGATGACAACTGGATGACAGTGAATTCCTCGAGAGCTTCCAACCAATTCTCACAACCTTATGGAAGCTCGTGAACCTTGATCAGTTATTGGAGTCTAGATCAGTGTGTCTTCACTATCTCCCAAGAATGAAGGCACCCAAGTCGCCAAGCAACTTGCACTCTTTTTCCCAAACTCGAGTCTTTCCCAATGGGTTTACCGAGGGAGTTTTTAATGAGGCAACAAACTTGGTGCATCACACTCCATTCCCTATGTCTAGTTCACTTGGAAATATCCATGACAAGTTGGATTTCTCTTTATTTTCCTACGTGTAGCTTCTTTTTATTTGGGTCTAATTTAGGAGATGTTAGTAAAATTGGACCATTTATATAATTATTTATGTCACACCTAATAGGCTTCATATAAAAGTCTTAAACCTTGTAATAATTTTGGCAACCACTTTAGAACTAAAAAACCGTCTTTTCTCTCTTTCTTGTTCTTGAGTGATTCAAGATCAGATCCTCCACATCTCGAAGCTTAGCTCGGTGTTGGAGCTGTTGTATCAAGGGACTTACACATCCCTTACTGTTTGCTCCTCATACCATCTTCCATTTCTCGTTAATCCTTGTATCGAGTTTATCTCCGAGTATTTGCAACCCTTCTCCGCTTCAATAATTTTTCAAGTGAAGATCAGATCGAGCTTGAAGACATTTCGAAGGAATTCAACGAATCATCAAGAGGATCATTGGCTAAGAGATTTGAAGTTTTGAAGACCAAAATGTGTATCATAGCTCCTCTTCTTCTTCGGGTAATTCCCCGCCTGATTCTTTGGACTCTCCGATTGATGGTGGTATCGGGGGCCTATTATCCCCTCCCTTTTCTAGAGGTTTTGTTGTTAAAACTGGTTCATCAACTACATCAAAACAAGCTAAGTCAACCACATTAAAGGTGGAAGTGACTTTAAACTCACCGGGAAACTCTATGCGGTAGGCGTTATTGTTGATCTTTTTCAAAATCTTGAAAGGGCCATCTCCTCTTGGTGCGAGCTTGTTCTTCCTAAGGCGTGGGAACCTCACAGATCTGAAATGTAGTCTAACCAATCTCCCGGTTGGAATGACACTTGTTGGCGCCCTTTGTTAGCGTGCTTGGCGTAGCTCTCGGTCTACTTCTGTATACTCATCCGGACCTTCTCATGGAGTTTCTTCACGTATTCATCTTTGAAGATGCCTTCTTGGTTGTCGAATTGAGCCGAGGATAATGGTAGAATTTCCAAGGGGATTAGGGGTTTAAACCTATAAGCGACTTCAAAAGGGGAGAGCTTGGTGGCGGAATGGGAGACTGGGTTGTAAGCAATTTCTACAAAAGGTAGACATTCCACCCAAGTCTTCATGTTCTTTCTTATGGTGGTCCTAAGAAAGGTGGCAAATGTTCTTTGACAACTTTTTTTGGGGGTGGCATGTTATGGAGAAGAAAAACTTAGTTCCTAACCTCCTTGATAGTGTTCTCCAAAAGTGACTTAAGAATTTGGTCTCTCGATCTAAAACACTAGTCCTTGGTACCCCATGTAAGAATAGGTTCACGGTTTGGGTGGTATCATTGGTTTTGGCGCATGGGATGAAGTATGCAATATTGGAGAACCGGTCAACTACCAAAAAGATGGAATCCTTATGTTGAACCTTCGATAATCCTAAGACGAAATCCATGGAGAAATCAACCCATGGTGAAGTAGGAATTGGTATTGGAAGGTATAGGCCATTCAAATGACTCCCAGATTTTGCCTTCCTACAAGTCTAACACCTCGCAAAAAACTTCTCAATAGAAATGTTCCTTGAGCATAGCCAAAGTTTTATTATTTCCGAAGTGCCCTATTAAACCGCCTCCACGCACTTCTTTCATGAGTAATTCCCTAATATATCCTTTGGGAACACAAAACCTCTTGTCTTTAAAAAGAAATATTTCATAGATGTAGAACCTTTGGTACATTCCTTTACACTGTCCTTGGTAGCATCCTCCTAGCTTCGTGTCGTCTTCATAACAATCTTGGATGCTCTTAATACCCAAAACCTTGGCTTCCATAGTTGATATCAACATATGACACCTAGAAAATGCATTCGCGACCACATTGTATTTTCCCTTCTTATACTTGATCATGTATGGGAAGGTCTCGATGAATTCTAGCCACTTGGCATGTCTTTTCTTAAGATTAGTCTATCCCTTTAGGTACTTCAAGGTCTCGTGATATGTGTGAATAACACATTTATTGGCCAAGAGGTAGTGTTGCTATGTCTCCATGGACCTAACTAGCGAGTACAACTCTTTGTCATGAGTAGAATAGTTCAACATAGCTCCACTAAGTTTCTCGCTAGAATAAGACCCGGATCTTCCTCCTTGTGTCAACACAGCCCCTATTACTACTCTGGAAGCATCACATTCTATCTCAAAGGTCTTGGAGAAATCTAGAGTACTAGCAAAGGCGCATGGGTGAGCAGGTATTTCATTTCTCGGAAAGCTTATTTTTGAGATTCTTCCTAGTCAAACCCCAAACTTTTATTGATCACCGAGGTACGAGGTGATGCAACCGTATTGTAGTCCTTAACAAATCTTTGGTAAAAGCTTACTAATCCTTGAAAACTTCAAACTTGGCTAATATTTGAAGGAGTCGGCCAATCCTCAATGGCCTTGATCTTCTCACTGTCCACCTTCAATCCCTGTGAACTAATAACAAAACCTAGGAAAACCAATTCATTAGCATAGAAAATGAATTTCTTAAGGTTATAGCACAATCCTTCTTTTCTAAGGGTTTCTAGCCCTAACTCTAGATTCTTAGCATGTTCAACTAAAATTTTGCTGTAAATAAGAATGTCATCAAAGTATACGACCACAAATTTATTGATAAAAGGCCTTATGAACCCACCAAAGAGACCCGGAATGATCCAAGGAAAGAAACTACCAATGTGAGGAGCCGAGACATTGTATGTTTCAAATGCCAAGTCCATGGAGACTATGCGAGGGATCGCTCGAATAGAAAGTTTATGGTCATCACACCTACGGGAAAATACGAATCTCAAGATGAGGAAGAGATTCGAGAAGTAGGGGAAGATTTGGAAGAAGAGATCTAGCACCGTGCAAGAGCCGAGTGACACCAATCAAAGGGAAAACATTTTCCACACGAGGTGCGCGGTAAGTAGCATGGTATGTGGCTTGATAATCGATGGGGGGGGGGGTCTTGCATTAACGTGGCAAGTTCATACATGGTTGAAAAGCTAAAGCTTAAAACTACTAAGTATCCCACTCCTTATAAATTTAAATGGTTAAATGATAAAATATTGATTAATGTTGGAGAACATGTTTTGGTTCCATTTAGTGTCGGGAAATACCAAGACCAAGTCTTGTGTGATTTGGTGCCGATGCAGACTAGCCACCTTCTTCTTGGGAGACCTTGGCAGTTTGATAAGGAGGCAGACAATTTTTCTACACCAATCAAAACTAATTTCCTTATTAATTCTTGTGATGGGAGAAAAAGCCTTAAAGAAAAGGCTTGTGGTGTGTTACTAATGGTATACAAGGAGGCTTTGAGTATAGGTACCACGAGAGAAGATTTACCGGAGGATCTTAGACGCTTGTTGGAGAACTACAAAGATGTGCTCCTAGAAGAGATCCCTAAAGCATTACCTCCTCTTAGAGGTATAGAACACCAGATTGATCTAATCCAAAGAGCACAATTACCCAATAGGCCGGTGTACCGGGTCAATCCCAAAGATGCTAAGGAATTGGAGAGGTACGTTGCAGAGCTAATGAACAAGGGATACGTGAGGAAGAGTCTAAGTCCATGTGTTGTATCGATATTACTCGTACCAAAGAAGGATGGCTCATGGTGAATGTGTGTTTATTGCAAAGCCATTAACAACATCACCATCAAATACCAGCATCTGATTCCCTGACTTGATGACATGTTAGAAGAATTGAATGGTTCCGCCATCTTTTCAAAGATTGATCTCAAAAGAGGATATCACCAAGTCTGAATGCAAGAGGGAGATGAGTGGAAAACCGCATTCAAAATCAAAAAGGTTTGTATGAATGGTTGGTTATATAGAATTTATAGACTATAATATATGATTATGAGGAATTAGAGAAAGATTAAGAGATATTAAACCATGGCGAGAAGAATTGTTTTGGTTTTCAATCTCTTAATTATATTTCTTATTACTCATTTACAAGATATAGGCGAGCTAGATGAGAGAGAGATACATCCAATACAATGAAATATCCACAAGGTAAATTGTTAATCTCCACTTAGCCTAAAATGACAAAACATGCTTGGGAGAGATTTCCATGTTTGCTTCTTTAGGTTAAGCGTTAGGGGCTGGCAACTGTCTACTGGTTCTTAGCATGGTTTCTCTCAAGCCTTTGACTTTCAGACCTGGTCTTGTTTCAACCGAGATTCCTTGCCTCCAATTCCTTTCCAACGGCTAGTTTCCTCTTCTCTTTTGTGTTTTTCTAGCCTTCCCACACACGCTATCTTCTCGTTCTCTTCAACACTCCCCCTCAAGGCTGGCTGGTAGGGATCTATTAAGCCAACTTTGAACTGTATATAGTTGCTGGCTAGCGATGTGGTTATGATAGAAACCCACTTTCTGAACAACTGGCTACCAAGTCCGCAGGCAAATCCGCAGACAAGTCTCACCCGAATGTTGCCGAGTCCGCAGACCAGTCTCACCCAAGTGCTGCCGAGTCCGCAGATAGGTTTTACCCGAGCGCTACCCCGTCCACGAACAGACTCTACCGAGTGCTACCCTTTCTACAGAAAAGTCCTACCCACCTACAGACATGTCCCACCCGAGCAATGCTGAGCACCCCGACTTGATACCACCCAATCTAGACGAGGCATTGGAGGTTCCCACCATACCACCCAGGCCCATCAAAAGGAGCAAGACCAAGCTGTATCGGGACAAGTTCGTGCGAGTCGTGCAAAGACTCATGGACCAAGAGGCAAGAACCAATCCAGCCCACGACACCACCAAGGACGCTCAAAAATTCAGCGTCTTCACCATCACAAGGTGAAAACGCTCTCCAGACGTCAAGAGAACCCCACTCTTTTTCCCTAACTGGTTTGCCGAATAGGTTTTAAATGAGACGAGGAGACTTGACGCATCACGCCTACCCATTGCCAACCTTCTTGGAAACGTTTGGGCCAAGCAAGGATAAGCAAGGTGTGATCCTATCCAAGAGGCCCACCCGCGTTTTGGACCTCCTTCCTTAGTTTATTTTGTTGTTTTAAGCTTTTGTCTTTATATGGCCCGCTAAAGAGTATGTTCTTTAGAGGCCTTATTTGGGACGCTAAGCCCTACAATGTAGCCAATAAAAGGCACCATTCCCCTTCATTATAATGTTAGACTTATTACGCAAATACTTCGAGTTATCTTTTTGCAGTCCAATCGAGCCAAAGCTCTTGAACCTCTTCCGGTAACATTTCCTTGAGTCGGGCTCGGACTCGTGACCGGCTTGCTGTATCGAGAGATGTTCCATACCTCTTGTGTCGCATTTCAACCCATCTACCTTTTTCGTGAAGAACCGGGTCAAGTCATCCTCGATTCTTCACTCGATCCCGCTACCTCTTTCTGTAGCCGTTCCGTACCGAGTCATAGCCTGGTCATCATCGAATATCCGTGACAGATCCTTGGATCCGTCCCTTGGGATATATCAAGTTACCTTGGTTAAGATATCTGCCACTTGTTCGTCACTCTTAATGAACCTTGGAATCAAAACTCCTTGAATTTTTTCACCAACAAAATGATAGTTTATCTCAATGTGTTTTGTTCGCTCATGAAAACTTGATTAGAAGCAATGTGTATGGCTGCTTGGTTATCATAATAGAGAGTTGTTGGTTTATTCTCATGTATTCCTAGATCTCCAAGCAAAACTTTCAACCAGATCAGCTCTTTTGTTACTTTTTTCATGAGAGTTGTTGGTTTACTCTCATGATAAAGATATTACCTTTTGTTTCTTACTTCTCCAAGTCACTAGAATACCTCCAACGAATGTGAAATATCCAGTAATGGACTTCCTATTAATTTTTTCACCTCCTTAATCTGCATCACGGTAACCTACCAGTTCGGTGTTTCCATAACACTTAAGCAACACTCCCTTCCTGGGATGCCCTTTGAGATACCTTATTATTCTTTCTACCATATTCTAATGCTGCACTCTTGGGGCTTACATATGTCGACTCACATGATTCACTGCAAAATTAATGTCAGGACGTGTGATAGTCAAGTAGATTAATTTTCCCACTAATGTCAGAACTCGGACTGAGTGAAGTTTGGCAACCAGTGCAAATGTCTCCGTGTAGTCTTTCCCGTAAACTTGTGTATAGCCCTTACCCACCAGATGAGCTGTGTACCTCTCTATATCTCATGTGTTCTTGTACTTAATCTTGTAGACCCATCTACACCTAACGGTTTTCTTTTCTTTAGGAAACTCCATCATGGTCCAAGTATTAATTCTAACCATTGAGGCAATTTCTTCCTCCATTGCCTCAACCCACACTTTGATTTTACAAGATTTTTCATAGGTTGTTGGTACTTTCTCATCAATTGCACTCAAGAACGCTTAATCCTTATCCAGTAAATGAGTTGTAAAGTAATAGGCTTCAATGGGATACCTTATGGTTGTAACATCTAGATTTTCTTCTTGTAAGTTATGTTGGTTAGTAGATGAGGGAGAGATGTTGTTGCCTATATGATCAGAGTCAAAGCCTGCCATACGCCCAGAACATCCCTCATTCACATTAAACAATGCCTTCGTCCTTATGTTGTCTTGTTGAACCATAGATAAACCATTGAAGTAAACCCTTGTATTTTTCCAATTTTCCAGATCAACTTTTTCTCCTTTGACTCCTTCTTAAGATAGGTTATGGGGCTTGGATTTCTTCACCCTTCTCGTGCACCAGACCTTCCTTAGTGTCTATGGTCAAGTCTTCTCCTTCTGGTTGGTTGTTAGTACCACTCGATTTTCTGTGTACTGAATCACTTTCCTCGTAGATTTGAGACTCGTTTCTGCTTTCTTCTACTTCATCTTCCCTTCTAGTTTCCAAGTCATCCGTTCCTCCTCCCTGTTCATCTTCACTCACTAAAATTCTCCTTATTACTTTTGCCCTATCCAGAGTTGAACTAACAATCTCCTTAAGGTCTTTCCAACTCTCACTTTGAAAATATCCATTCTCCTCTTCAAATTGGACCTCTCTTAACACATGAATACGGTTGGAATTTAGACACTTGAATATATGATTATGAGGAATTAGAGAAAGATTAAGAGATATTAAACCATGGCGAGAAGAAAAAAGGAGAAGAATTGTTTTGGTTTTCAATCTCTTAATTTTATTTCTTCTTAGTCATTTACAAGATATAGTCGAGATAGATGAGAGAGAGATACAGCCAACACAATGAAATATCCACAAGGTAAATTTCTAATCACCACTTAGCCCAAAATAGGCAAAACACACATGGGAGAGATTTCCAAGTTTACTCTTTTAGGCTGAGCGTTAGGGGCTGGCAACTGTCCACTGGTTCTTAGCATGATTTCTCTCAAGCCTTTAACTTTCAGACCTGGTTTTGTTTCAACCTAGATTCCTTGCCTCAAATTCCTTTCCAATGGCTAGTTTCCTCTTCTCCTTTGCGTTTGTCTTGCCTTTCCACACACTCTATCTTCTTGTTCTCTTCAACAGGTTATGTCATTCGGTATATCCAATGCTCTTAGTACCTTTATGCGCCTCATGAATCATGTTTTAAGGGAATTTATCAACAAACTTGTCGTGGTATATTTCGATGATATCCTCGTTTATATCAAGTGCTTAAGCGATCATGTGATGCATCTAGAGATGGTCTTGAAAATGTTTAAGGAAGAGGAACTTTAGGCAAATCTTAGGTTACACGTTGATAATGAGAAGATAAGGGCTATAGAGGAATGGCCAACTCCAAGAAACATTAGCCAAGTTAGGAGTTTCCACGGACTGACAAGTTCCTATAAGAGGTTTGTTAGGGACTTCAGCACAATAGCAGCTCCTTTCATGGCTGTGATCAAGAAAAACGTGGGGTTTATTTAGGCAGAAGCTCAAGAAAACTCATTTGGAGAGTTGAAGCACCGCTTTACCCATTCACTATTGCTTGCCTTACCGGACTTTACCAAGACATTCGAAGTGGAATACGATACTTCCGAAGTAGGTATTGGTCAGTCCTAACACTAAGTGGGAAACATGTTGCTTTCTTTAGTGAAAAGCTTAGCGGGGTAGCTTTGAATTATCCTACCTACGACAAGGAACTTTATGCCTTGGTGAGAGCAATGGAAACGTGAAAACACTATCTTCTAGCTAAGAATGCGTGATACACACCAACCATGATCTTTGAAGAATTTCAGAGGGCAGACCAATTTGAAGAAGAGACATGCCAAATGCTTGGAGTTCATTGAGACCTTCCCATATGTTAGAAAGTACAGGAAGGGAAAATAAAATGTAGTGGCCAGCGCTCTGTCTCGGATATACACTTTTATATCTACTATGGAGGCTAAGGTTCAATACACTGTTCTATTCTATAAATATGATATCTATCTAGTATGGTGTATTGAATATATGATAAAAGTGGAGTGTTGAAGTATTTCTAAACCTAATTTTATTTCAAAGGAGCCAATCACTATCTATCTATTGATAAATGTAGATATATACTTAATTTCTAATTTAGAAGAACTTTTTTTTTCTTCATTAATTTTGATAGTTGTAAATGGATTGATTTTATCATGACCGCTTCTGTACCAAAAAAAAGAAGAGGGTGAAGCTCTCCCACAACAAGAAAGTTTTACACCAATGGCCAAATTTGCAGTTCCCGCTACTGTTCCTGACCTGAAAACTATTTTAGCATTTTCTTTTCTTTATTTTCTCACTAATTAAAAAAGTTTTTAATTGGAACGGTTCAGATCTGTCGCAACGAAGCAAGAGAGCTTCCACCAAAACCAAATCTATGCCAAAAAGTCTAAAAGAAGCAAAAGGGAAACCGACACTGATGTTGTGTGAGCCACTAGCCATCGATCTCTAAACAAAACCAACAAAGATGTGCGGCGGCGCTTAGGTTTTTTGAGACAGACGAGTTGTTTTTTTTTTGGAACCCTCGAGTCAATCAAAAAGACTTCACTAATAGTAGTAGGTTCTAACCCACACTTTTCTCGAGTCTTTATTTTCTCACTAATTTAGAGTTTTTTCAACGAAACGTTAAAAATTCCTGACTAATAATAATATTAAGTTAAAAGCATGTTTACTCTATAGTGGTGTTAAAATATTTGTTCCATTTTTCTCAGGGAAGGCGATTTGGAGAATTTAACAGGTACTAGGATTGGCAGTCACTTCGACGGCATGATGGCTATTCCATCTGGTTTGTCGGGAGTAGAGGGTGTAATTGAGGAGGGAGAGATTCTGGCAGGTGTTGCTTTGCTAGAAAATAGAAGAGGATGTGGTGTGGAGGTTGCAGCATCGGTTGCAAAGGAGGTTGATGCGTTGGTTTCTGCTGCGGATTTGGAGTTAGAGGTGGATTTCCAGGCGTTACAAAAATTTGCTATTCGAAAAGCTGCTAGTGTGGTCATGGAGACGGAGGTGATTTCTTCAGATGAAACAGAGTATGGTGATCTAGTTAATAGGATTTAGTTGTTTCAGATGGATTAAAGGTGTAGATAGAACAGATGGAACAGAGGTTGGTTAAGGGGTTTCATCGAGTAAGGAACTTTCTTTAGAGATCATGACTGGGAATTCTTCTATAGCATTTGCTAGAGATTTATTGACTAATAAAATCAAAGGTTTGGCCAAGAAGGTCAACTTAGATGTTGTTCCTATGAAGAATCAATTGTATTTATCAGTTGTTCAGTACATGACTTCATTAACAAAGCATAATACAGTGGTTTCATTGGGGAGGGGCTTCTAGTTATTCAAGTGCTGGGTTATATCATAGATGATTTGGTTCCGCTTGGGGAAGATTTTATCGTCGGTAAATTCCCAAAATCAGTTCCTTATATTGCAAAGGTCCATGTGTTCGTCAAAAAAATTTGGACTTATGGGAACAAGTCTCTAAAAGTTGATGCTAACGTTATGAATGCAACCTCAATTAAGTTCAGAATTCGTGATCGTGTCAACAAAGAAATGGTGCTCAGATGGGGAATGTGCAACATAGTAGATAAGCCTATGATGATGATGTAGGTACAAGGGGTTGTGTCCATGAAGGGTAAGGATGGAGATACTTCAGCTGGACGGAGGTCGCTCTCTTAAGTATCAAAAGAGATGTTAGGTGGAAATAGATGTTAAAGACTTTTCAACTGGATTGAGCTCACTCTTTGAAGAATCAAAGAAATGATTTGATAGATGGATGGAATGAGAGAGGCCACACTGATCTGTGACATGATCAATGATAAGTCTAAGCACTCAGATCTTCAAGGAATCGCACACAAGAAGATAGAGACACACTTCTTTCGCTGAAGAGAATAAGAGAGAGAAAATATCATTTTATTTCATCATCATTGTTAAAAGATACAAGCCGAGAAGGGACTTATATAAACATCTAGCAGCTGGAGACCTTCTAGGGTCGAAATTATTACAGACTCCAAGGACTAAAATGCAAACTAGAATAGGCTCTACTTGGACTTAAAATAAAAGAATATTACTCATAAAATTTCTAACGGTCATAATACTATAAATCAAGAAAAGAACCATTAATTTATTCAAAGAAAATTATTTAAACGCATACCTTAGATAACATAGGTTCTCCTTGGATTATTTAGATAGCTTGGTCGTTCCTTGAAATGGTGAACAAGGTAGCTTCATGAAATCCTTAAAGAACTGGTAAGCACAAAGTTGTTGGAGTCATGGGTTGCTCTTGAATGTCTCATTCTTGCATTTATTGAATAAGTTCAGATTCTTGGAGTCCTTCAAGCTCTATGAGTGTGATGAGATTCTCCACTGACTTATTGAACTTCTCTTTCAAGCACTTTAGTGCCTGACCTTATTCTTGGAGTTTGATATATGACTACTATGTTAACAACTTCTTCGTCGAATCTAGATGGTGCAGTCTTGATGTCTTCATAATCTCCTCCCTCTTGAAAAGGTTATGTTCTCAAAACTGGTATATCTGCATGGAAGGGAGATAAATCAGCAATATTAAAAGTAGCAGAGATAGATAACTCACTTGAAAACTCAAGCTTATAACCATTGTCGCCGATCTTTTCTAGGACACGAAAGGGACCATCTCCTCGTGGGGAGTGCTTAGATTTTCTCTGATTGGGAAATCTCTCATGTATCATATGCAACCACACCTAATCTCCAGGCTCAAATTTTGTCTCCTTGTGGTGTTTATCAGCATTTTGCTTCTTCTGCTCGTTCTTCTTCTCGAGATTCTCTTTGACTTTTTGATGAAACTTCTTAATTTCTTTTGCTCTGGTTTCACCTTCCTGGGAAATTATAGCTTGGGCCAACGATCAAAGATCCATTGGAGTAATAGGATTAAATCCGTAAACAACTTCAAAAGGAGAGAGTTTAGTGCCAGAATGCTTAGCATTATAAACAAATTCAATGTAAGGTAAGCAAGACAACCAGTTTTACAAATTTTTACCGACCGTGACTCTCAACAAAGTTGAAAGAGTCATGTTTACTAACTCTGTTTGACCGTCTGTTTGTGGGTGGCAAGTGGTGGAGAAGAGCAGCTTAGCTCCAAGATTTCTCCATAAAGTCTTCCAGAAATGGCTCAAGAATTTTGTATCACGATCTGAAACTATGGTTCTAGGTACTTCGTGTAAACGCACCACTTCTTTGAAAAAGAGATCAGCAATTTAAGTAGCATCATTGGTCTTGAGCCGTCTTATAGAACCTATCTACCACTACAAATATAGAGTCTTTGTGGTTGATCTTCAGTAAACCTAGCAAAAAATACATAGAGATATCTACCCAAGGTAGGTTAGGAATAGGTAAAGGCATGTATAATCCATAAGGGTGTGACCTGGATTTTTCTTTGAGACAAGTGTTGCACTTAGCGCATAACCTTTCCACATCTCTCTTCAAATATGGCCAGTATAAATGTTCCATAAGGACACTTAATGTCTTATCTTGTCCAAAATGACCCATGAGACCTCCTCCATGAGCTTCTTCGATCATCAACTCTCTCATTGATCCCTGAGGAATACAAAACCTTTTCTCTCGAAACAAGAATCCAATATTTTGATAAAACATACCAAAAGCAGCTTTGCTGGTCTCCTTGAATATCTCTTGAAAATCTGGATCAGTCTCATACAGCTCCTTGATGTGATCAAATCCCATTATTTTAGCCTTCATTATGCTGATGAGAGTATGCCTTCTTGATAAAGCATCAGCCACAATGTTTTCTATACCCTTTTTATACTTGATCACCTAGGGAAAGGTCTCCATGAACTCAAGCCACTTAGCATGATGTTTCTTAAGCTTAGTTTGTCCCCTCAGATGCTTGAATGTCTCATGATCTATATGTATAACAAACTCTTTTGACAGTAAATGTAGGGTAATTGAGTGAAGCCCCACTTAGTTTCATGTTGCCAAGTTTCAAGAGATTTTACCAAAGCATAGAGTTCTTTATCATATGTAGGGTAATTGAGTGAAACCGCACTTAGTTTCTTACTGGAGTAAGCTACTGGTTTTCCTCCTTGCATAAGAACAGCTCCAACACCTGTTCTAGAAGCATGACATTTGATTTCAAAAGTTTTAACAAAGTTAGGAAGTACCAATACTGGTGCATGAGTGAGCTGGTCTTTGAGCTTGTTGAATGCTTCTTCTTGTGCTGGTTTCCATTAGAATTCCACATTCTTTTTGATCACGGAGGTGAGGGTTGCAGCAATGGTCCTGAAATCTTTCACAAATCTCCAGTAGAAACTAGCAGTACATGGAAGCTCCTCACATGTCCAATAGTAGTGGGAGTTGGCCTATCTTGTATTGCCTGGATCTTCTCTTCGTCGACCTTAATATCTTGTGAACTCACAATAAATCCTAAAAAGACAATTTGATCAGTGCCTAACGTGCATTTCTTTAGGTTTACATAGAGATTTTCAGCCCTTAGTGTTGCAAGAACCTACTCAAGATGATTCAAGTGATCTTCAAGGTTAGAGCTATAAATCAAGATGTAATCAAAATAGACGACTATGAACTTACAGATATATGCCCGTAATACATGGTTCATGAGTCTCATGAATGTACTTGGTGCATTAGTATATCCAAATGGCATGACCAACCACTCGTACAAACCTCTTTTAGTCTTAAATGTCGTTTTCCACTCATCCACTTCTTAGATCGATTTTTGAGAAAATAGTTGCTCCATTAAAATCATCTAGCATATTATCCAGTCTTGGAATGGGATGTGTATACTTGACGGTAATGCTGTTGATGGCGCGGTAGTCAACACGCATTCTCCATGATCCATCCTTTTTAGGCACTAGAAGAACAAGAACAACGCATGGGCTTAGGCTCTCCCGGATATATCCTCTACTCATCAAGTCTCGAACTTTTTTTTCCACCTTCTTCTAGACTTACTAGATAAGCAGCTCAATTAGGCAATGGTGCTCCAGGAACTAGATCAATTCGATGTTCTATTCCTCTGATGGGTGGTAATCCTGGTGGTATTTCTTTTGGAAATACATCAGCAAATTTATCAAGAAGCTCTATAACAGCAGGTGGCAAGTTGTGCTCTTCTTGACCTGTAAGCATACATTCTTTGAAAACCATCAGTAGCACATGTTCTTTTGATTTAAAATATTTTAAAACAGTATAAGGTGTTACATTGAGATTAGTTTTACTCAGCTTATCTCTTTGGGAAATGATCATGTGCATTTCATGCACTTCTTATGGTGTTAGCGGTGCTAAACTATGCTTCTTATCATTGTGCATAAAGGTGTAATGATTGGTGCGACCATTATGTAGTGCTTCTTTGTCAAATTGCCATGGACGACATAGAAGTAGATGTCTAGCTTGCATAGGAACCACATCACACACGATTTGATCCGCATATTTACCTATACTTGTTTTGCGATTTTGAACTCAGTCTCATCATTTAGCCATTTGAGCTTATATGGTCGAGGGTGCTTTGTCTTTTGAAGACCTAGCTTATCAACCAAATACTTGCTGACCACATTAGTGCAAGATCCTCCATCAATGATTAAACTACATACCTTTGAGTTAACAGTGCAACGGGAGTAAAAGATGTTTTCTCTTTGGATTGTCTCTGGCTCAAATAGAACACTGAGAACCCTTCACGTCACCAGAAGCTCTCTGGTGTCAGGATAATCTACTACATCTTCTTCAGGTTTTTTTGGTTCAAAGTCCTCCTCATCTTGAGATTCATATTCTCCATTGGACTTTAGAATCATAACTCTTTGGTTTGGACACTCCCTTGCATAGTGTCCTATACCCTTACATTTGAAACATGTTATATGACGAATTTTGTAAGTTTCAGTTTTACCTTGCTCTTGTTTAGCAAGTTTAGATTTCTCAGGCGTAGGCCTCTTGAATTTGGAATCCACAGCAATAAATTTTCCTTTGTCTAACGTTTCTGTGGTGGTTGACTCCAAGTTGATTTGCTTCTGTTGGCTGAGAGTGTCTTCCGCTTGATGTGTTGCTTGGCCTAAATGGCTAGATGTAACAGTTCATTAAGTTCATGGTAGGTTTGCCTCTCTACTTTCCGAGCAATCCTATCTAGAAATTGTGCCATCAAGTTTTCCTCAAAGTCTTTTGTATCCAACCTGGTTCTAAGACATTCAAATTTGTCAAAATATTCTTCAACAGGTTTGATCCTTCAGTAAGTTCCTCAACTTCTTCTGCAAGTCTCGGTAATAATACGGAGGGACATATCTTTTCCCCATATTAAACCTCATTTTTTCCCATGTGGTGATTTCTCTATGATGATGTCTTCTTCTCTCGGCTACTTCTCTATCCCACCAAGCTAAAGCACTTTCGGTGAGTTGAGCAGTAGCCAAGGTCACCTTCCTCTATTTTGAATAGTGATAATATTCAAAGATATACTCCATATATCCTTCCCAGTCAGTGTAAGCATCTAGATTAACTTTTCCCGCAAATGTTGGTGCTAAGAGCTTTACGTCTCGGTTGTCATATCTTGTATCTTCCACTCTAGCTCTGTCAAGGTTTTGTTGTCTTCGAGGCCTTGGGTCAGGATCTGGTGGATCTTCTTCCATCTCAGACTCGTCATCTACTATTTTGTTGACTCTTTGTTGATTCACATGTCTGTTAGGAGCAAATCGCACTGATGAAGGCTATTCAAGCCGAGTTAGGCGATCTCCTATGGTCTGATGTTGCGTTTGGAGTTGATTCTGGAGTGTTGTAATTAGCTCTTCTACATTCAAACCTCCTGGTTCTCTCATGTCCACGAAATTTCCTATCTCAAACTCAAACAAGTAGATCAAATGCAAAGGAAATTGAAAAGATACGAACGACAAGCAAATGAAATCGCAACAATAGATTTAAACAAAGAAATTAAAAGATCCAGGATGGAACAAGGGTGGAAATCGTAAAAAGGTGATCAACAAACACTAGATCTAGAAAAATATGATGCAGACGAGGATAGACACAAAAAAATAACTCTTGGTATGCCTAAGTTTTGATGAACCTATTCGTGACTGTTCGACGAAAACAATCCCAAAAATTTATCAAAGCACATCCAAAAATTTCGTAACCAATTTCACGATTTTATCACACACCAATATTTTATAAAAATTCAAACAAGATTGCTGATAGGAACACTGAACTTCTCAACCTTGCTCTGATACCAGATGATATAGGTACAAGGGGTTGTCTCCACGAAGGGGAAGGATGGAGATACTTCAGCTAGACTGAGGTCGCTCTCTGAAGTATCAAGATGTTTGGCGGAAAAAGATGTTGGAGACTCTTCAATTGGACTGAGGTCACTCTTTGAGGAATCAAAGAAATGATTTGATAGATGGATGGAATGAGAGACGCCACACTGGTATGTGACAGGATCAATGATAAGTCTAAGCACTAAGATCTTCAAGGAATCTCACACAAGAAGATAGAGCGACACTTCTTTCGCAGAAGAGAATAAGAGAGAGAAAATCTTGTTTTATTTCATCATCGTTGTTAAAAAAGACAAGCCGAGAAGGGACTTATATAAACGTCCAGCGGCTGGGGAACTTCTAGGGTCAAAATTATTACAGACTCCAAGGACTAAAATGAAAACTAGAACAGACTCTACTTGGACTTAAAAGAAAAGAAAAGAATATTACTCATAAACGGTCATAATCTTGCAAAACAAGAAAAGAACCATTAATTTATTCAAAGAAAATAATTTAAATGCATACCTTAGATAAAACAGGTTCTCCTTGGATGATTTAGATACCTTGGTCGTTCCTTGAAATGGTGAACAAAGTAGCCTCATGAAATCCTTGAAGAACCGGCAAGCACAAAGTTGTTGGAGTCATGGGTTGCTCTTGAATGTCTCCTTCTTGCATTTCTTGAATAATTTCAGATTCTTAGAGTCCTTCAAGCTCTATGATTGTGATGAGATTCTCCACTGACTTGTTGAATTTCTCTCTCAAGCGCCTGACCTTGTTCTTGGAGTTTGATCTATGGTTGCTATGTTAACAACTTCGTCGTCGGATATAGATGGCGTAGTCTTGATGTCCTCATCAGATGGTGTCTAACAATGGACAAGTAAGTGAGGAATAAAATCAAGCGCTATGTAAGATGCCAATCTGTTTGGAGATTAAACAAATACCACCATCTTTTTCATGGAGGGGTGTAAGCTTCCTTTCAAGTACGATTGCAGAACCAGAGCACTTTACCCGGAAACAGAGCTTTCTACTCACTTTGATGAAGCAAAGGTTTTCGTTGAGGTTAATCTTACTAATCCACTCCCTAGTTCGTTTCGGTTTAAGACAAAACAAGGAATTGTTTCAGAAGTTGTTTACTCTTACCCATGGCTGCCACCAAAATGCACAACTTTTTTAAATGAGGTCACTTAAGAGAGCTGTGTCGAGTGCAAAAGCAGTTAGAAATAGAGATTCCAAGAATTTTTAGAAGAGGAGAGGTAATGCAATCTATTGTACCAGAGTCATCCTCTGTTTCAGTGGGTCAAGCGTGCGCTACAATAGTGAACTCAACTGCCGGTTCTTCTTTGAAAAAGGCACAACCAGATCCATCACATCATGTATGTGAAGATACAGATGTGGGTGGCAGATACATTGCACCTTCAAGTGCTAAGTCGTATGGTTTCTTCAAAAAAAATTAAAGTAAAGAATTTAGAGTGTATTATAGAGGATTTTTGTGAAATTCCTATTATGAGAGCAAACAACCATTGATTATTTTTGAGGCTGGGGTGGCAAACTCTAGAAATGAAAGGCTCACAGCTACATCACATCCTGTAAATCAAGGTGCATATGTCGCTGCTGTAGGTGAGCATTGTGGGAGTATTCTTGAAAATCAAAAGAAGTATAGGAAAAAGTTTCTCCAAAAAAATCAACAAAAGGTGGATTTCAAGGAGAAAAGGTTTCAACTATAGAGGTATCACCATCTTGGTTTGATGTGTTAGCGAGTCATTATAGCTGTGATATCTCAGAGGAGTTGCAGGTTCAAGAAATGGCAGCCAAAGGAATTGAGAACCGTAAAGGAAATGAGGATGAAGGGGTGTTATCAAAGATAGATTATAAAGTCTCGCGTATTGTCTTACCAAGAATAACTAGACCTGTTTATAAGTTAGCTCAAAACATGCTCTCTAGTTTGGCGAGCAAGAAGTCAGCCAAACATAAATAAATTTATGTCGAGTTTCTTTTGGAATGTTCGAGGTTTCAACAAATTGAGAAAACATCAGTTGTTTGATATTGGATTAACTCTGGTAACATACAGATTGGAGCTTTATTGGAAACATGAATTATGGAAAATAAGAGGAGAGGATCGTTGGAAAAGTCTTCAAAAAATTGGTAAATCTTGTCGAACTGTGATTCAAATCGTTTAGGGAGGATTGGCATAGTTTGGATTCCTCGATTGAGACTAACCCCTTACTTTACAAGCGGTCAACTCATAACATGCTCAGTTCTGATGGAGGATGATGAGGAGGAAATTTTATGTTCATTTGTTTATGCATCAAACTTGGTAGTAGAAAGGAAACAACTTTGGGAGGATTTACCAAATCATCAGCAATCTCCATTGATAAACCTTGGATGATAGTTGGAGATTTTTATGAGATTTTGGATATCGAAGATCACTCAAATTTTGTGACATCTTCGTCGGTTACACTGGGTATGCGAGATTTCAAAGATGTAATCAGATTTTAATCGAATAGGATTTTTTTTGTTTTATTTTCTTGAATTGCATTCCATTCTATCGATCTAATCTACTTGAAAACGTGTTAGATTATGTGTCTAAATCATCTAGAGATCATGATCGATTCTCTTTGCCAACAACTCAAACCTCAATCTGATCAAGGAAAAAACTCACAACATCAAAGAGAACCGAGAAAAGAGATCCGAATAGAGGACAAGAATGACCGTGAGCGCCAAGGGACTTACCAAGAGCACCAAGAGATGAAGTAGCCGAAGAATACTATGGGCCTTACAGTAGTGCATCTCAGGGTAGTCAAAGAAGAAGACATGTCTAAAAAGAAAGTGTCCAGCCAAAAGAAAATTTTGGAGGACTCAAGCTGAGAATCCCTGCCTTTCATGGTAAAAATGATGCTGATGCCTACTTAGAAATGGGCAAAGAAGATTGAGGTAGTGAGTGTCAACACTATACGGAGATCAACCGAGTAAGTGTGGCAGCTACGAAGTTTTATGATTACCCATTGAGTTGGTGGGATCAGTTAGTTACTCAACTGAGATGCAACCGAGAATACCCGGTGGAAACATGGACCGAGATGAAGATCATCATTAAGAAACGGTTCGTACCGACTCATTACCACCGTGAACTACACAATAAGCTTAGGAAGCTTACTAAAGGAACCCATATGGTTGAAGAAAGCTATCAAGAATTGGAAACATTATTGATCCGAGCTGATATTCAAGAATATAGGAAAGCCACAATGTCAAGGTTTCTTGGAGGACTTAGTCGAGATATCCAAGATCGGTTGGAGATACAACATTATGTTGATCTAGAGGAGATACTACACAATGCAATCCTAGTCGAGCAGCAACTCTAAAGAAGATTAACTTCATGTCCGAGCTGTGGAAATGGAAGCCCTTCAATACGGCCAAGTTTCCGACCTACACAATAAGTTACCAACCGGAGAGAAGAAAAGCCTAACTTTTTTGGAGACACAAAAATTTTTATTCCAACAACCAAGACGGAAAAAAAAAATTTCATAGCCAATCAAGGCCCAAGGCTGATAACAAGACGAGCAATATTATTTGTTACAAATGCCAAGGAAAAGGACACTGTGCCAACGAGTGCTCAAACAAGCAAGTCATGGTTCTTCTAGAAAATGGTGACATCGAGTCCGAGAGGAAAATGAAGAGCTGCCAGCTACATGAGAATTACTTGTATCATTGAGAGCATTGGCCATTTAATCCAAGACCACAGAGCAAGAACAACGAGAAAAATTGTTTCACATGTGATGTCACGTACATGGAAAAGTTTGTAATTTAATCATTGATGGTGGAAGTTACACCAATGTGGCGAGCAACATTATGGTTGAGAAGCTTGGATTACATGTCAAGAAGCACCCAAAGCCTTACGATTTTCAATGGCTAAACAATAGTGGAGAAATGAAGGTGAAACATCAAGTGATCTTACCTATTGTCATCGGCAAGTATGAAGACAAAGTTTTGTGTGAGGTTCTACCTATGGATGCTGGTCATATACTTCTTGGAAGAGTATGACAGTCAGATCGAAGAGTCATCCATGATGTTTTCACCAACAAACACTCGTTCTAGTTTAAAGGATGGAAGACAACTTTAGTTCCAGTGACACCTCATGAGGTGTATCAAGATCAACTTCGACGGAAGAATCGAGATAAAAAACTACTGATTGATCGGAAGAGAATGCAACATCCAGACCTTTACACAAGAAAAAAGGATATGCTATACATCCACACCCCTCTCAATAAAATAGGGTATGTTTTTTGAAAATTCTCGAGGATGAAAGTTATGGTCTTTTTTTTTATTGAATTTATGTAAAATTATATTCAAGAAAATCCTTTGTACAACAAGTGTGGTCCGAAGACTAAAAGTTACTCAAAATAGAGTATTCGAAAAAAGAGCTCGAAATAATTGGGGATGATGGCCTCGTTAAAACCCAACCCCGAAAAACCCAATTGGGACAAAACCGGGATTGGGAAAAAGAGTACCATCATTTTCCAAAGAGCTGAATGAAAGATAACAAATAAAAATACAATCATAAGCTGTCCGAATAATAAATCTTCAACGTCTCATGACGCTAAACCAAATTTGCAGTCCGTCCAAATACTTCCCTTGCATTTTGAGAGTTGATAGCCTATTTCGCGTAAGTCTATCAATATCTTTGATGAGGATGTTCTTATATTTTGGTTGTTCACTGTGGCATCTCTTGTTGCGCTCCTGCCAGACAACATAAACTGTAGCTTAAAAGACGTACCTTAAGAGAAAGCGATGAGTGCCTCCTAAAGTCGAGTCGGTTATGAGATTAACAATGTGGTCAAAGTGGAGTGTACACCGATGTTGTAGAATCCCCGATGAGAGCTTATCCCATATTTGAGAATTGAACCTACAATCAAAAAAAAGATGATCACAAGATTCTAAAACCTGGTTTCAAAATCCACAGACCAAATTCCCCCCTTGATTCCAAAGAGCCATTCGATCGCCCGTTGACAGCCTGTTATGAATTGCAAGCCAAATGATAAAAGAGTGTTTTGGAGTCGCTAAAGGGAACCACACTCCTCGATAATAGCTCTTAGGTGGTGCTTGTTTCCGGAGCTAATTCCAAGTGTTTTTAGATGAGAACTCTTGCTTGAAAACATCAGACATGTAGCGCCAAAGATGAATATCTTGATCATTCCTCCTAGTTGACCGAAGCTTGTCAATTTCCTCCTCAATACCATTAAGAACCTTGCCTCTGCTCTATGCCTCCTATGAGTTGCAAAGATCTCTGCCAATGTAGTTTTGAGCTTAATCCCCATATCAATACATCCCTTTTCTCCCAACTTCTCATGGAGCTGACCCAAAGAAGACCAATCATCAAACCAAAAGGAACAATTAGCACCATTTCTCACCAATACTTTGTGGTACCTCTTTGCATGATCTCTATATTTAATTAGCTTCCGCCAAATCCAAGAGCCCACCATGGAATTCATATTTATGAACCAGAATGATGCAGATCGAATCAAATTCTTCTTTATCCAATTTACCAACAGTGAAGATCTCGCTGAAACGATCCGCCAAATGAGATTGTAGCAACTGACTTTGTTTGCTTCTGAAAGAGACTTTATTCCCAGCCCACCCTCTTTCTTTGGCCTACAGATATCCGTCCATGTCATTTTAGATTTGCGGATTTAGGTCAGGCCCCGACCAGAGGAAAGCCGAGCAAATCTTCTCAATTTCCCTGATACAAGCACTAGGCAGCCGAAAAAAAGCAATCCAAAAGTTCGTTAGACTAACAAGAACTGAAGTGCGAAGCTAAAGTCTAATCAGAAAGGAGAGGAAATGGTGCTTCCATGATTGTATCCAGGTCCGAATTTTGTCAATTAGGGGCTGGAAATCCAACTTTGACATTCGCTTGGTGATGAGAGGAAGCCCCAAGTATTTTATCAAGAGAGCTCCCAAATGCAGAGAAAATCGAGAGGCGATAGTGGAACGTTCGTTTGTGAAACTTCGGCAAGAAAAAGGTTAGACTTCTCGGGGCTAATCTGCAATCCAGAGTACCTGCCAAATACTTGAAAAACATCTAAGATGGCCACAACTGAATTCGGCTTCCCAGCCGCAAAAATCACAATATCATCTGCAAAACAGAGGTAAGTAACATTCGAAGACCGGCATCCTGGGTGATAGCCAGACTTTCCTGCACTCACTGCGTTATTTAACATCAAAGAAAGAACATTCATAGAGATGACAAAGAGATAAATGGAAAGATAACATCCCTGTCTTAAGCTTGTGGTGCTCTGGAAAAACCCAGCAAGCTCCCCATTGACTTATACCAAGAAGGATGAAGTAGTAACGCAAATCTTGAGCCAATGGATAAAGACGGGAGAAATACCAAGGACAGAGAGGACGTCCAACAAGAAAGACCATTGGACCGAGTCGAAAGTCTTGGAAATATCGATTTTTACAGCACAACAAGGGGTTATGTTATCTTTATGGTAGTCCCAAACAGTTCTGAGGCCAAAAGGATATTTTCCATAAGATATTGGTCTTTTATAAATGCAGATTGATACAGAACAATAAACCTGTCGAGAATCCTCTTGAGTCGATTAGCCAGCATCTTCGAGATAACCTTATAGAGAACATTGCAGCAGGAGATGGGGCGGTTATCCTTCATTGTTGTTGAGTCCATCTTTTTGGAATGAGTGCTAGAATGGTGGTGTTTATACCTTTGGTAGAAAGCCATGAGCAAAGATTAAATTCACCACTACTATGAATCTCTCCTACAATAGGCCATGTCGCGTTATAAAAATCCATTGTATAGCCATCCGAACCTAGAGACTTCTTTGAAGGCATTGAAAATAAAGCCCCAGTGATCTCTTTATCCTTAACGTCGGAAACCAGCATCTCTTTATCCTCACTGGAGCAACAAAACGTAAGTAGGCTTTCCAACTCTGTTACTGTGGCCCCTGTAAAATCCATAGGATGGTGAGTAAATATATAACTAAAGTACCTGACCGCTTCAGATTTGATGTCATCAACTGTAGTTATAAGGTTATCCCCTCTTGGTTGACTATTTCTCGAGTCATGTTCCGTGCTTGCCGCTCTTTTACCGCGTTATAGAAAAACAGTTATTTTTGTCTCCCACGTCTAACCAATGAAAAGCTTATCTTTATGTCTAAGGAAACTCTCCTCAAGAAGCGTCACATGGTCCCATCTAGAAAAAGCTGAAGAGTCCACGGTGCTAATAGCAATGGAGCGCTGAGAGAGGGTTGCACTTTGGCAGGCGCATAGATCCTCGTAAGCTTTATCCACCTGTCTGGAGAGATGATGGAGCTTTATCGACACAGATTTTGAATTAATGGCTTGAGAACCTGTATAATGAAGAAGTAAAGAGAAAAAGGAGAACCGTAGAAGCCCAATACTCCTCGACCATAGGCTTAAACTCCTGCACCTTAGTAATAGCGTTAGAGAAATTAAATGAGTTCTTGGGTCGAATAGCCACCAGCCTCGAATTTAGTATAAGAATTTGGGTAAGAGAGCAACCAAGAATCATTTATCATTACTCGATCAAGTTTTTTGTAAATAAGCTTAGAATCCCGCTTGTTACACCAAGTGAACAGTGGAGTCATAAACGCCATGTCCGTTAGAGAACATTCCCTGACGGTCTCCTGAAAAGCCAGCATATTAGTTATAGTAGGAGCCAAAATATTACCTGAATGCTCCACGGATGCCAAGATGTCATTGAAGTCACCGAGATAGAGCCACGACACTCCACAGAGGTGTAAGCTACTTGGAAGATTCTTGAGTTGACTCCACAACTGCTGCCTCTCCTCTACCATGTTTGACGCATAAACAAAGATGTAGAGAAACATTGGAGATCGGTCCACTTGCACAGAGAAGGAGATCATTTGATCGGTTTTTGTTAAGATCCTGAGGTCCACTCTCTTATCTAACACAACCCAAATCCTCCCGAGGTGGTGGTGATCATAGTTCAAAGCTGTAGACCAAATAAGGAAAGCCGTTAAAGCAACGGTTGGAGCTCTAACCTGCATAACTCATGTTTTCAACAACCCGCCAAATAACAAGTTCTTAGATTCAATTCACTTACATATTTTAGCTTGCTTCCGTTTCTTATTCAAACCTCTAATGTTCCGAAAGAAGGCTGACATTAATGTTTTTTATTGTGTTTCCTTTTTCAGAAACCACCCAGAGCAGCCTTCACTAAGTACTCTGTTTTATTTGAAGTCCCTATTTATTTTCTGCTTTTGCAGCTTTGATGTCTGAGGGAGGTAAGCTCTAGCACCGGGGTCGTTGCGATGAGATTCCTTTGCACATGATGAACAGACGGATCATTGTCTATGAGTTGGCCTGGACCTAAGCCAGAACCAGAGTCTTCGTGCACTGCATCTGTGATTTTCAAAGCTTTACATTGTGTTAGAACTGTACCCGTAACAGAGAGCACCTACTCAACGGGAGCTACTGCATTATCAAATGTCGAGACCAAATCAGAGCTGGGGATTAAACTTGCAATAAAGACTGTCATCACACTATGTACTTCTTCAATTCAAATTTTCGAAATTGTAGCAGACTAAGGAGCAAACCTGTTTCAGAGACCGTCTTGACTACATTTGCTTCTATAACATTGGTGGAGTGCAGACCTGTAGCAAGGATGGGTGCGACTGGAGCTGCTGAAACTGTGATTGGTATAACTAGATTTGATCGTCGACTCGAAACAGAGGCATTCCTCACATGTGCCTCTGTATAAACGGTTGCCAAAGTTGTAAGAGCTCCATCAGTGGGAGACAATATTGCTGCGGAGACTGTAGCTTCAGAGAGATCAGGTTCAAGTTCCAGCAAACTCAGAACCTCAAACCGAGTAGGACTAGCTATTGTAACCGCTCCATAGACTAGTTTTTTTCTTATTGGAGAATTTTCCATTCGTGTGAGATACAGTTTTCCAATCGTTTTCACCTGGTGAAGGTGCTATTTCCCCGACTTCTCGTTCCCGCACCTGGTCCCGTGAGATATATGCTACAGTCTGACCTGTATTCACTTCAATCTGCACAGTATGTGCTTCAGTCTGCACTGTATACGCTTCTGACTGCATGGTACAAGCTTCAATCTGCACATGATCATCCTTTTAATTACCTTTATCATAGACATTTTCAGAGATAATTCCAGCCGACTACAATTAGACATGTCTGAAGCTTTCACGGGGTAGCTAGTTTTTATATGCGGTTGTAAGAGACTTCAGTACTATAGCTACACCTCTCACTACTGTGATCAAAAAGGATATTGGCTTTTGATGGGGGGGGTTATGCAAGAAGAAGCCTTTAGGAAGCTTAAGGAGAGCTTCATTAAAGCCTCGCTTTTGGCATTACCGGATTTCTGCAAAACCCTTTGAAGTAGAGTGTGATTCTTTCGGTGTGGGCATTGGAGCTGTATTGACACAAGATAAGAGAGCCGCTACCTACTTTAGTGACAAGTTAAGTGGAGCCAAGCTTAACTATCAGACCTATGACAAGGAACTCTATGCGTAAGTGAAATCCTTAGAGGTGTGGCAACATTACTTGTTAGCCAAGGAATTTTTCATCCATACGGATCATGAAACATTGAAACATTAAAGATGACAGACAATGCTCAAGAGAACGCATGCTAGGTGGTTAGAGTTCGTGGAGATCTTTCCCTACATCATCAAGTACAAGAAAGGCAAGGATAATGTAGTCGTGAATTCCTTGTTAAGACGTCATTCTCTTATCACCATTATCGATTCAAAGGTCCTAGGGTTTGAACATATCAAGAGTGCCTATGTGAAGGATCAGGATTTTGGAGCTATTCACAAGAAATGTGACAAAGGAGCATTATGTCCTTATTACATGCATGAGGAGCAACTATTCTATGATAAGAGGTTGTGTATTCCGCAAGGGCCAATAAGGGAGCTTATCATTTGAGTAGCTCAGGGAGGAGGGCTTATGGGACATTTTGGAGTGGATAAGAAGTTAAAATGTGGTACTAGAACATTTCTTTTGGCCACATATAAAGAGAGATGTGGAGCGATTTTGTTATAAGTGCATAGTATCCTCAAAGCCAAGTCCAAATCGCATCCTCATGGTTTGTATATGCCATATCTATTCCTAATGCTTAATGGGAGGATATTTCTATGGATTTAATATTAGGATTACCAAAGATTCAAAACAAGGATTCTATCTTTGTTGTCCTGGATTGGTTCTCTAAGATGGCTTACTTCATACCATGCAATAAGACCAATAATGCTACACAAACAGCTGATTTGTTCTTGAAAGAAGTAATATGTTTGCATGGAGTACCTCGTACCATTGTATCGGACAGAGACACCAAACTCATGAGCCACTTTTGGAAAAAAATATGGAGGAAGCTCGAAACAAAATTGTTGTTCTCCACCACTTGTCATCGCCAAATGAACACCCAAACCGAGGTTGTAAACCATACTCTAACAACTTTGCTTAGAGCTACAATTGGTAAGAATTTAAAGAATTGGTTTGATTGTTTACGTTTCATTGAATTTGCTTATAATTGTGCTACTCATTCAGCTTTTATGTTTTATTCTTTTGAAGTTGTTTATGGTTTCAAGCAAATGACCCCACTAGATTTATCACCACTTCCTCCTGCATCACACCATGATCAAGATGGAAGCCACAAGGCTGAGGTTGTGAAGACCTTACACAACAATAGAAGAAACGAGTAGACAAACACCATAAAGAAGTGATACTTGAACCATGCAAATGGGTTTGGCTCCACTTGAGAAATGAAAGGTTTTCGGACAAGAGAAGTTCCAAGCCTGCACCAAGAGGAGATGGCCCCTTCAAAGTATTGGAGCAACAATGACAACGCTTACAACTTAGACCTACTAGGTTAGTTGGCTATCTCTAAAAGGTTCAACGTTGCTGACTTACTTCAATTTGATGCAAGTGAAAAAATGTTCCGAGGTCAGAAAATTATCAAGGGGGAGAAGATGATGCAAACATCAACCTAGGCATCGAAACCACCGATGATCCAGAGGAGATGGAGGCTCCGGAAGTGATAGAAAGTCCTATGACTCAATCTCTTAACATGAAACTTAGGGATAAGTTTAATGTAGTTGTGTAGGCATTGCATAATGCCATGGAGTAAGTTCTGGAATCCTATGCGTCAGCGCCGAGCCGTGAAGCCCATACAACATGGATTCGAGCAAAGAGGTAGCATTCATCGGCAAAACATTTTTTTTTATGCTAATGCTCGAGATACTTTTGCAGGAGCCCTATCATAATCATCTATGGCACATATAACTCTAGCCCAAACTGCTATTGATAGTGTTACGTTAGGAACACGTATAACCCAACTCCAATGACTACCAGCTTCGAGAATTACTCAGAAATCAACTAGTTAGAAGCTAACTACAAAGACAAATCATATCAAAACCAAGCTGGAGTGGAAGATGACAACTCCAATTTTCTAAGCACGTACCGTGAGACGTTTGGTATACCAGGTAAGCAAATTTCCTTGGATAAACTAGCTCTAATCACTGTAAGTCTTCAAAATTTCTCGGAAACCACCACTATAGAAGACTTTCATTAGAGAAGACCCTACATCACCCAAGCTGGAATCAATGATGACAACTCTGACAATCTTAGCACATACCAAGAGACGTTCGATAAGACATGTAAGTGTATTTCCTCTGATGAACTTTTCCCAATGATTGCAGGACTTTAGATTCAATAGGAAACCACTATTGGAGAAGACTTTTACCAAGGGAAAACATACGTCACCTGAGTTGGATCGAGAGATGGACGAGTAGAGCACTTCATGCGCCAATAAATGCTGAGTTAAGACCCAAGTGAAAACAACAGCATCAAGCACCAATAGCAGCTCAATAGAACGTCAAACAAGCAGGACCGAACTCAGGAAGTTATGCGCACAAACTTGACATGTCTATACCACCGTGGCCTCTCCTATGACCAACTAAGGTAAGTTCTATTTTTATTACAACTCTTTTTGCAAGTGGGAATGACAACTCAGATCCATCTGGCTGAATTAGAATCTTAGAGTACTAAGAAGTCGAGACCAAAGCCTCCAACTTGTGGAAGGGTCTCCCTTGTGCGCAAAACACTAGTTTTATTTATTTTTGTTTTCCATTTATTTATTTGTCATTTTTATTTATTTTAGCAAGATGAGTTTGCAGCCTTATAAGGCACCAACTAACGAACTATTTAAAAAAGTATCACTGGAGCTTAGTACTCACGCTTTTACCTATCAATAAATTAACGCAGTTCCTTAAACCCTTTCTCACCGCCGAGAAAACCCTAGTCACTCCTTCTTCCTTAGCGTGGATTCCCCTTGGGACAAGAGTATTTGCTGTATCAAAGAGCTCCTCATACTCTTTGTGGTGCTATCAATCCACCCTTCCATTACTCATTGAATCAACTAAAGAGAGTAAATGCTAATTTGTTGTTTCTCTATCCTTGCCACGGAAGGCTCACTCTCCGAATTTTATATCACCATATCACGTTTAATCTCGGAGCACTATTAATCCTTATCATACCAAAACTCCGGATCACTCATAATCATTAATCTTAGACCACTCTTATATCACCATATCACATTTAATCTCTGAGCACTCTTGATCCTTACACATCATCCCTTAACAAACCCAATCCGGTTCTCAAATGCTTTACCACATGTAAGCCATGATAAACACACCTAGTTCCCAAGGACGTAAACATGATCATCTATTACGAACTCTTTGCGTATTACGGTTATAGCCATGGATAGTTCATATTTGCCTAACATATATTGTATTGGCAAACACATTTGTTCCCAATAACGATCAACAAGTCACACCTTGGAAAACTCTTCGAGATCCCAAGGACACAAGTTCATAAGGACGCAAATAGATTAATGGCCTCAAACCCCCCAATCGGTGCACCAAAAATCCCGCCTAAGTTTTAATACTCTTTTCATCGATTAACTATTGCGACCACTCTCTAAGACCTGTTCTTACTCGATGATTCTTTTCCTTACACCGTAATTACAAATACTTCCGACAAGTCACTTGACAATCAAATAAGTCTTTGGGAAGCACACTTGACTCCCAATCTACCACTCTCTTTGATCTCAACTCTCCAACTCTACTTTGACTATTTCATAACTATCTCTACTTTCTATCATTTTCTAAACTATCCCACTAGTCATTATGGTTACTACCATCTGTTTACCAATAATTTAAACTTGTAACTTCCAGATTATCCTATCTAGTTACCACATTTTTTCTTACCCTATCAAGTAAGCCTAATCTTACAATTTCCATTTCTTTAGGGATGATCTTAAAACAACTTTGGAAATATCTACCCGGATTTACCCTAACATGTAGTCTTTTTCCTCGATGGTTTCTGGTTCATCATCCTACCAGGTAGTCTTTCCTCACGACTTCACCTAGATCAAACCATTTAAACTACTTCATGCGTGGATTTCTTAATCATTCTTTATCATTTTCTTAGTACTACTTAGGTCTAGATAACCAAACTACGAATGGATCTAACCGGTTATAACCTACCAGGTAGTCTTTACGCTAAGTCATTGCCCATTCATTCACCCACTAGGTAGTCATTTTTATGAGATTTTCCCATGAAATCATCACTTAGAGGTTGAGAAGGGGATAATCTTTTATCAATGAAACCATATAGCTTGAAAGACAAGTTGGTGGAGAAATGACACTAGAAAGCGTTGTGCAATACCCTTTGTTAAGTCACTGAACAATTCGGACAAACCAGAAATGTTTTTTGATCTAACTTGTAAAGAGATATTTGATTGAAAGATAGATGATTATTCTATAGATTTTACACGAAATATAAAGAGAAGAAATAGCTGTTTTGGAGACTAACATTTCTTTTCTCGAAAAAAACTTTGAAAGAACAACATAATTAAAACAAGTTTGGACAAAGGTTGAAATTTGAAAATTGGTTCCATTTCTTCTCTTGGCCGCGTGAAGAGATGAGAAATAAGGCTTCGGCTTTTTTTTCAATAAATGGGCAATGATGAAGTGGGTCAATTGCCTCATTAGAAATCTTGTCAAGAAAACCCATTGGGAGAAAACTTGACAAGGGAAAAAGAGTTTAATTGATGCACTTTTACCATTTGATGAAATTATTTGGCTTGAATCAAAACCAAAGTGGTTTTATAAGCCTTATCTTCATGCTTCTTGGCTTGATCACTTTGACTCCACAAGTCTTTAAGTAATCCTTCGATAGCTTGGTTGAATATCTTTGGTTTTGATCTAGTCATTAGACCAGTTGGTGTGACTAAAATCTCCTCAGCTTCAAGATTTTCCTTTGGTTCAAGCTGCTCTCTATCCTCTGGTTCAAGCTGCTCCTCCGGCTCAAGCTCAATCCTATGCTCCAAGCTCCTTGTGTTGTACATTCGCACATCAACCTCTCCCACTTGAAAAGATATTGACCTCAAATCCCTTTCATCTGCAATAAAAGGAACTTAATTTGAAATATTGAAGATAGGACTCACATTGTACTCACCTTGGAAGTCAAGTTGATACACATTTTCTCTGATCCTCCTTGTTATCTTGAATATTCCATCGATCCTTGGCATTAGCTTAGATTTTCTTGAGGCTGGGAATCATTCTTTCCTCAAATGAACCCATACTTGATCTCAAACATGAAAGATCATTCTACGCCTTCCCTTTTTCTTGTTGAGAATATTGCTTTGTCTTTTTTTCTATATTCTTCCGGGCTTTCTCAAGGATTTGTATGACAAGTTTAGCCTTTTTTCTTTCCATTTATGCTATATCTTTCACTCAAAGGCAAAGGTATTAGACCCAAAGGAGATAGTGGATTAAAGCCATTAACAATCTGAAATGGAGAAAACTTAGATCGAGAGTGCACCAAATGATTATATGCAAACTATTCATGAGGCAAGCATTCTTCCCAAGTTTTAAAGTTCTTTTTGACTAATGCATGTAGAAGAGTAGACAAATTCCTATTAACAACTTTGGTTTATCCATCAGTTTGGGGGTGACATGTAGTTGAAATCAACAACTTAGTCCCTAACTTAGATCAAAGAGTTTTCCAAAATTAGCTTAGGAATTTTCTATCTCTATCGAAAACTATAGTTCTAGACATACCTTGCAAGCGAAATATGTCTTCGAAGAACCTATTAGCTACATGCAATGAATCATCATTCTTGTGGCATGCTATGAAATGCGCCATCTTAGAACATCTATCAAAAACCACAGAGAAAAAAAATATTTTCATGTCCTTGTCCTAGGCAACCCAACCACAAAATCCAAGTTATGCCCTGAAGCAAACTTCTCACAAGCTTTGTAGACCTATTGAAAATCAGAATCAGTGTGATGCATGTTTTTAAGTTGTTCAAACCCTAATAGTTTTGCGTTAATAGTGGAGAGTAAGATATACCTTTGGGATAATGCATCAGCAACTACATTATCCTTACCTTGTTTGTACTTGTTGACATAGGGAACACTTGGCATTTCTTTTATTGAGTTTTTGCTGTTCTTTTAAGTGCTTGAGAGATTCATGATCGATGTGTATAATAAAATCATTAGGCCACAAGTAAAGTTGCCATGTTTCAAAGCTCGGACTAAATCATAAATCTCCTTGTAGTTTAAGGTAGCTCCTCCAAGCTTCTCACTGAAATATGCAATAGGTTTCCTATCCTTCATTAAAACAGCTCTAATTCCTACACCAGAAGCATCACATTCAATTTCAATAGTCTTAAGAAAATTTGGTAGGATTAAGAGATGCGCGTGAGTAAGCTTCTCTTTTAGGGTTTGAAATGCTTCTTCTTGTGCTTGCTCCCACTTAAAGCCCACGTCCTTTTTGATAACTTCAGTAAGCAAAACATGTATGGTGCTAAATCCTTCACAAAGCGTTGGTAGAATCCGTCAAGACCATGAAAGCTCCTCACTTCTCCGATAGTTTTTGGACTCGACCAATCCTTAATACCCTTGACATTTTCGTCATCCACTTTAATGCCTCATGCACTCACAAAAAAACTTAGAAACACAGGGTTATCCGTTCAGAAAGTGCGCTTAAACCCTCGCCGTAGAATCCTTTAACCGAGATGAATAAAGTTTTTTTTTCAAGTTGGCATAAAGTTTCTCCTTTCTAAGAAAATCTGAAACCGAGTTCAACTACATGACATGCTCTTCTAGATTTTTGTTGTACACTAAAATATCATAAAAATATACCACAACAAATTCCCTAAGAAATCTCTTAGAACATGATTCATCAATCCCATGAATGTACTAGGTGCATTTGTCAAACCATGCTTTGTTTTAAATGTAGTCTTCCATTCATCTCATTCTTTCATCCTAGTCGGGTGGTATCCACTTTTAAGATCAATCATAGAAAAGATGCTAGAACCATGCATCTTCCATTAATTCTCATGAATCTCCTTATTTCTGTTATTGAAACTCACACTATGAACCAACTCCACTTCTATCATTGATTCTCATGAATCTCCTTATGATCCCTCTTGGAAATCCATCATGATTCCCACACCTTACTCGGTAAAAACCCATCACGACTTACCAGGTACAGTCAACACTCAGCCAATGCTCGAGTACCGACTACCTGGTATGGTTACCATCCTATAATCGCCACCGAGTATAGTCATCTTTATCATCATCGATCAATCGCTACCAGCATGATCATCCCCATGTATCACTACCTCTTATGATCATCCTATGACCATCTCTTGATAAACCATCACCGATGAACTCTTGCACTGATTTCCTTCTTGCTCAAACAATATGTCTCACAATCACAGATGAATCATTTCTGTATGTTTCACTCATGAATTCCCTTAGGAGATCATCCACTCTTTTTATGATTTCACGAATTTTCTCTAGAATTCTTCTGTTTCACTCAAAAAACGTCCCCTCTTTATCTCCCGATTATGAGTTTTTCCTTGTGAAACCTGCTCATAACCACTCCTAACTGCCCATACTAGCCTTTTCACGCGCATTCCGCTAACTAGGTAAGCGTTCCCGCTCTTTTACTTGGAACCATCCTGCCAGGTAGCTATTCGCGTCAATTTCACTTGAGCAATGCTACTCGGTTACTGTTCCCGTCAGTTCTCTTCGCCTCCTTTACAAGGCTTTTCCGAATAACCATCACCCGAGTAACTGTTATCCGAGTAACCGTCAGTCGACTCCAAGAATCATGGAACACTACCTGGCAACTCCAAAATGTTACTTGGCAACTCGAGAGACTACTAGGCAGGTTGGTACCGCTCAGAACTACCAAGTAAGCTCAATTCTTGCCTTTCTCGATCCAATTTTCATAGATTCTGTCTCACATGATCCTTATGATCTCTTCCCAAACTTTGAATTATATCTACCTTGTATGATTTCCAGAACGCGAGCACTAAAATTAGCTTCTTGCGATAATTATTGGCTTGTCATGTTACTTATAGAGCTTTGTGTGCCTTAAACTCAGCCTATGCCACTCTTTTGTGATTCTACGGCTGCAATTTATATTACAAATAATCCTGACCGAGATTGTTACGTTACTAATGAACTCATAGAAACTAGCTTACTCAAGACGATGCATGTGCGTATTAAGCATCAGTTCGCCGATGTGTTCACCAAAGCATTGTATCCTACTCTGTTCAAAATTCTTATTGACAAGATGAGTGTTCTTTCAAGTTTTGTATTATTTTGAGGGGGGAATTTTAGAGTAATGATGTAAACCAGGTAATTAAGCTTTGGTTAGTGTAAACAAGTTGTATATACTTGTGTATAAACACACTCATGTAAACAAGTGCATCTATTTCTTGAACTAGGAATTATAATGAAAAAGATCAAATTTTTTATGTCAAAAATTGGTTGTCTCGTTAAAATCCAAAAGTGGAAAATCCAATTGGGACAAAACCAATTTTGGGGAAATGAATACAAACCATTTTTCGAACAATCTAAAAAAACCGATAAAATTTGGAGAAAAATGTTGAGAAAGCTGAGAAGAAATCCATCGTTTCTTATCTTGATGTGAACTAAACCTCCATACACCTATCTTGTCTTCCATCCCCTTGTTGTTTATGGAAGATATCCGGTTTCGAACTTGCTTATCCAGCAGCCTTATTATTTGGGTCGAAAGTTGTGGAACCTCGCCATGTCATCTTCTATTTCTTTCCATTCATATTGAATGGATTACAAGCTGGAAACCATATCTTAACAAGAATTGTTGCTCCTTTTTCAGTCCCTTATCCATGAGAAGCTTTAAAACCGTTTTCCAAACCAGAGAAAACCTTCTTGCAAGCAGCTTATTCATTACATTAAACAAAATTTCTCTTGTAAACGAGCATATAAAGAATAAATGATTTCGTGTCTCCAACGGTTCCTGATAGAAAACACAAGTGGAATTGGCTCCAACATTCCAGCTTACCAATCTGTTTCTTATTGCAAGCCATGCTAAGAGAGAAAATTTTCAGAGTTGCATTGGGAAACCAAATACCTTTATACTAGTTCACCTTTACCTTGTTAACTCGTGTGGCTTCCCATGCCTCCCTTGTGCTAAAAGTGGCTTTAAATCTTTCCCCTTTACCTCTCCAAAGTTTTCTGTCCTCCTCCACGTTCAAATCTTTCACGTGGATACCTTCTAGAGCGTGTTCTATTAGATTAATGTGGTTTAATCTGTGTTGCCTTATCCTATGAGAGATTACTGCTTCAGCCACTGTGGCATGTATACTAATTCCCATATCATTACACCCTCTATGGCCGTTAGTGATATTAATTTCCCAAGAGGTGACAAGTTGTCATACCAAAAAGAGACACTTTTTCCATTAAGAACCTCCACCTTAACAAAATCCGCAGCTATTGATCGATACTTTAGAATCTTTTTCACATCTAAGATCCTAGCGATGATGTCTCAGTAATCGACCAAAAATAACCTTTTCATAACAAATATCACCGAAGCCATTGTACCCACAAAGAATTTGAAGATAAGATTCGCCAGATCAGTTTTAGACAACTAACCTATTTGCCTCTTTCAATGATCTTACACGAAGACCTTCCTCTTCTCTAGGCACACATACATTTGTCCAAGCCGCTTTTGATTTTTTGGAATTCAACTCAGGACCAGACCACAAGAAAGTTGAGCATAAGCTATCAATCTCCTTGATGCAGGCGCTGGGTAGTTAAAAAGCCAACATCCAAAAATTTGTGAGACTATGAATTACCAAGTTTATTAGCTGCAGACATCCCACAAAAGATAAATGTCTTATTGTCCAGTTATCTATTCTCTCACGAATCTATTCTAGAAGTGGAGTGTAGCACTTGTTGTCATCCTCCTACACAAAAGCGGTAATCCTAGATATCTAACTGGTAATGCACAAGAATCAAACGAGAAAGTATGTAGAATATGGCTCCTTATCCCTTTCTCTAACACCAGCCATGTATATAATCGATTTCTCTAGGCTTATCTTCAACCCAGAGTATTCTGCGAAATTTTCCAAAAATCTTTAGGTTATCCTCTATAGATCTTTTTGTCCCATTAGTGAAAACCAGCAAATCATCTGCAAAACATAAATGACTTAGCTTGAGATTCTTACACCGAGAATGGTAAGCAATATTATTTTCCATCGCAGCATTATCAATCATGATTGATAGCACATGCATGAAAATGACAAACAAATAAGGAGATAAAGAGCAGCCTTGCCGAAGACACTTTTGACTTTGAAATAAGCCAGCCAACTCTTCATTTACTTGGACTGGAAATGAGGCTGTAGTGACGCAAAGCTCAATACATTTAATGAATTTATTTGGGAGATTCAAAGACGAGAGAGTAGCTAAGAAAAGGCCATTGAACTGAATCAAAAGCCTTTGAGATGTCAATCTTTATTGCACTGCGAGGAGATATAGTTTCCTTATAATAGTTCTTTACAACTTCATAAGCCAGAAGAACATTTTCCATCAGCAATCGGTTCTTCAAAAAAGCAGACTGATTCGGCGAGATAAATCTTGAAGAATAACTTTGAGTCTATTTGCTAATATCTTTGATATTACCTTATATATAACGCTGCAGCAAGATATAAGCCAGTAATCTTTCAACTCCTTTGCTTCTTTCTTCTTAGGTTTCAGCGAAAGAATGGTGGTACTCACTCCTTTTAGAATAAACCCGAACTGGAAAAAAGATTGAACTGCGACAACAAAATCTTTTCCAACTATTAACCAAGCTTCTTTTAAGAACTCCGATGTGTATCCATCTCGCCCAGGCGCCTTATCATTAGGCATTTGAAAAATCCCCTTTAATCTCTTCTTCAGTAACTTATCTTACCAGGTTTCCTCTATCAATATCGGAACATCGATAATGTAATAAGCTTTGTAGCTCCTCATCTGATATACCCATATAATTAGGAGGTTTAAAAGCAAAAAACATCATGAAAATAAGACTCGGCTTCCTTCTTTATCTCCTCTTGGCTGTCTACTATGGTACCATCAGCACATTTGATTTCCATTACGCAATCCTCATCTCCCTTGCTTTGACTGCATTATAGAAAATTTATTATTTCCATCTCTAACTTTCAACCAATGGAGCTCTGATATTTGCTTAAATTCTTCCAATCCCGAGACATGTACTAAACAAATATAAGCTGCAGCTTCACTTCTCATTGCCATTCCTGTTGGATTATTCAGAGTGACTAACTGACAATGACAAAACTTGTCAAAAGCTTCCCTTGTTTTCTTTGTTAAATCCCCAAAACGATCCTTACTCAAATCTTTGATTTTTTGTTTCAGTGCCTTTAACTTATAGAACATATAAATAGCTGAAATAGAATGATGTAGTGATTCTGTTCATCCCGATACTCCCTCGTCATTGTTAAAAATCCCTGATCTGCGGCCAAAGCATTAACAAACTTAAAAGGCTTACAAATATATGGCTTATCCGCTTATATCTTAATTCTGCAACTTAAGTGATCAGAACACCCCCGTCTTCAAATACTCCGTAAGATTTTTGATACTCAAATATCCATTTATCATTCACCAAAACCCTATCTAAATTTTTGCAAACAAGCTCTTTTGTTGCACCACGTAAATAAAGGAACATGAGACTGCATATCCAGCGACACTACAAGGGTTAGATCATGAACCAAATGCTCCTCACATCTTAGAATATCGTTAAAATCACCAAGCATCATCCAAGGTTTATTTCTAAACAACGCAAATCATGATGGTTTCTCAAATCTTCCCATAATGTATTCCTTTCTTTAACCGATTTCGCTGCACAAATAAATGAATACAAAAATTATGTATCCATCTCCTCCATCATAATAGAACAAGTAATCATCTGGCTGCTAGTAAAACAAGGCGTGACGCGAAAATTCAGACCCTAGACTACCCAGATCATTCCTAAATGATAGAAGCTATAATTTGAAAGGAAAAACCAACTTGGAAATACAGCCTTAACAATATTCTCTGCTCTGCATTCCTTTACCCTTGTCTCAATCAAACAACCAAATTGAAAATTACCTTTTAAAATCCATTGACGAACCAGTGAATGTTTAGACATTTTGTTAAAACCGAACATTTCAGAAAGAAACTCGACATAAAAATCAGTTGGAAGTGGTCCTTACACTCTGATCCTTAGGAAGATCCATTGAGGCTTGCGTCGAAAGCATTGTAATCGATGATTTTTTTGAGGTGCGGGGAAGAAATTAACGTTGTGATAAGTTCGATTCCGACTTTCTTGGTTCAGACGTGTGCCCCAACTTTCCTTTTACTCTCTCCAAAACAGCCAACGTTTGCGTGTTACCAACAACCTCTTTTCATCTTTATTCCCCCTAAGTGTCGATAAAGAGTTTGTCAATATTGCAACTTCACCAAATTTCAAGCCATCGCTTTTATCTTCTGTTTCCTTAGAACCATCATTCTCATCAATAGATAAGGCAGAATAACGCGACGGTGAAATCAAAATACTGTTTGTTTCTTTTACTGACCCTCCTTTTAATTTTTTCCTTGGTGATACTTGTTCTCAAATCTTCATTTCCACTCCTTTCGAGCCTGCCTTGACGGTCTCCTCTCCTACAGCACCCACGTCTGCATCTTTACATGTAGGATGTTCTATAGCTTCGCGAGATTTCAAATTAACCTCTCCTACAGAACCCACGTCTACATCCTCATATGCAGGATGTGTTGTACCTTTGAGAGATATTACATTCTCGTCTCCTTTATGTGAAACGTGAGGCGGCTGAACTGGTTGAAAATTTAGTTTTGTATTCGAGACTTTCGTTAAATGTTTCTAGCAACTTGTGTAGTCGAGTGAAATATCGTTTCATAAGCCTTTGCTATAGAAACTGAGCGTGCTTCCAAAACAGCCTTGTTGGTAGTCTCATCCTATCTACCCCGTTGATGTTCAGCTAAATTCGAATGATAAACCTCCTTCATGTGACCCCATTTTGAGCAGGTTACACACTTAGGGGGAAGCCAAGGATAAGAATATGATACCTCGCAAACATCCCCTTGCCCCGTTCTAAACTGAAAAGACTCTGGAATCTGCTTTGTTAAATCAACTTCCACAAAAACCTTCCCCTCGTCAATTTTTTACATAACTCCGTATCTGGGTGGAGACGTTTTGGTTCTCATTCAACATTTGCTAAGAAACTAATGCCCTTCCAAGAAAACAGAGAAGCTGGTACGTGTTTTATTAAAATCCATAGAGCCATACTTTGTATCACTGGTTGAGCCTCTTCCGAAATAGGACCATAATTGGAAACAATCATAAGCTGATCCGTTATATTCCACATACCACACCTTAATACTCTATCTCTGATCACCCGATTTCGAATACAAAACTTTATCGTCGTAACGAAAAAGCATCTATCTTGATCGACTTGTTTCCATAACACCAGCTTCCAGAAATCGACCAACTATTAAATATTCCACAAAGCGACTGGGTTATTGATAATTTCATCTGGATTGATAATGATAGGATCACCCTCCTCTATAGATATTTTTATATCATGCTTTGAACGGCCAGATTTCTTTTGAACAATTGAAGAATATGTTTTTCTACTTACCTGGAGAACATTTCCCGATAAAGAACCAATAGGTGGATCGACAACATGGTTAACATTTGAACCTACTGAACCTCCGATATTCTTCCTTAACATTGGTTCCTCTAACCCCACTGTATCTTCCGACACACTGACATCCGAAGAAGAAGCCATAATAGGAGCCAAAACCTAAGTCTGATTCAAACCCTGATTAGAAACAGAATTCTGACACGCTACTGTTGTAGACTACTCCAACTGCACCAACCCCGAACATAGAGACAAACACAAAGGTCTATTTTCCAAAGCATAAATAGAGCTAGACACCAACCCAAAACCTTGAACCAAATCATTAACCTCCCGCAGAGCCATCACACTGTTAGCCACAGAGACCTTCACTCCCTCAGCAACCCCAGAAGCAGAACTTGACACCCTATCAATCACGCTAACATTCTGAAACAAAATCCCAGCAGCAGCCAAAGCCGATCCAACTGACGACCCAATAGCTATGTTCTCTATCGCAGAAACGGAGTCTGAAACCAAGTCAAAACTTTGAACCAAACCTTGAACTCCCGGTGAGCCTTAACACCAACGATCCCTGGACCGGAAGAATTCAGACCAGCCATAGAAACTTTCACTCCCTCCGCAACCCCCGAAGCAGAACTGACACGACATTAATCACGCTAACTTCAGCGTCTGCAGAAACCCCCAGAAACTAAACTTCAGCGTCTACAGAAGCTATCACAAACGGTGTCGTCGCCATGAATCCATATCCTCAAAAAACTCCAAAATTACCCTAACAGAATCCTCCAAAAAAAAACTCCCTCTCCTTCCATGTAACAGTAGGATTAACAAAATACAACAAACTTTTCTCGATCTCTCGATTATCTCTCTCTCGATTTATCTCAATTAACAACTAATATAGTGACAGTCTACATCAAGATAATTAGTTTGTTTCCTTCATTATCATATATTGTGAAGATAGCATTTTGTTAGCCCATAATTTATTTATTTGTCACTAAAACAATATGCCTCAATAAGCAGTTACGAGCATATCATCATTACGAAACAGTAATTGTCCCCTCAATCAACTTGAGACATATTTTTATAAAAAAACTGGGTTTCCAATTCCAATTCAATACGCAGTAATAAATGGGACGTGGAGGATGTGCATGGACTGCCTAGCAATAAACAACATAACCATCAAATAACGACATCTGATTTCTCAGCTATATGACATGTTGGATGAACTTAGCAGAGCCACCATTTTCTCTAAAGTAAACTTGAAGAGTGGATATCATCAAGTCCTAATGAGAGAAGTAGATGGGTGGAAGACAACATTCAAAACCAAGAAAGGCCTCTACGAGTGGCTAGTCATGCCGTTCGGTCTTACAAACGTCCCCAACACCTTCATGAGGCTTATTAACCATGTTTTAAGGGCCTACATCAGTAACTTTGTCGTGGTTTATTTTGACGATATTCTTGTTTATAGCACTTGTTCGTCGGATCATTTGAAGCACTTTGAGAAAGTACTAGAGACTTCGTCACGACGGTCTTTGTGCCAATCTCAAGAAGTGCAAGTTTTTCAGTAATGAATTAGTTTTCCTATGTTTTATTGATAGTTCACAAGACCTACAGGTTCATCAAGAAAAGATAAAGCTATTGAAGAATAGCCAACGCCGACGACCATTGGACATGTACGAAGCTTTCATGGGTTAGCTAGTTTTTATAGGCAGTTTGTACGAGACTTCAGTACTATAACTGCACCTCTCACTACTGTGATTAAAAAGGATATTGCCTTTCATGGGGAGTTATGCAAGAAGATTCCTTTACAAAGCTTAAGGAAAGCCTCACTAAAGCCCAGGTTTTGGTATTACCGGATTTCGATAAAACCTTTGAAGTAGAGTGTAATGCTTCGGGTGTGGGCATTGAAGCTGTCTTGACAGAAGATAAGAGACTTGTTGCCTACTTTAGTGAGAATTTAAGTGGAGCCACGCTTAACTATCCGACCTATGACAAGGAACTCTATGTGTTGGTGAGATCCTTAGAGGTGTAGCAACATTACTTGTTAGCCAAGGAATTTATCATCCATATAGATCATGAAACATTGAAACATTTTAGAGGACAGACAATGCTCAAGAGAACGCATGCTATGTGATTAGAGTTCGTGGAGATATTTCCGTACATCATCAAGTACAAGAAAGGTAAGGATAATATAGTCATGAATGCCTTGTTAAGACGTTATGCTCTTATCACCAGTATCGATGTAAAGGTCCTAGGGTTTGAGTATATCAAGAGTGCCTATGTTGAGGATCCAGATTTTGGAGCCATTCACAAGGAATGTGACAAAGGAGCATTCGGTCCTTACTATAAGCATTAGGAGTAATTATTATGTGATAAGAGGTTGTGTATTCTGCAAATGTCAATGAGGGAGCTTATCATTCGAGAAGCTCATGGAGGAGGGCTTATAGGACATTTTGGAGTGGATAAGATGTTGCATATCAGGAGAGATGTGGAGCAGTTATGTTCTAAGTGCATAGTTTGCCTCAAATCCAAGTCAAAATTGCATCCTCACGGTTTATATATGTCATTATCTATTCCTAACGCTCCGTGGGAGGATATTTCTATGGACTTTTTTTAGAATTACCAAAGATTCAAAAGAAGAATTCGAAAGGGGAGAGGATGATGGAAGAATCACCCTAGGCATTGAAATGACCAATGATCCAGAGGATATGGAGGCTCCATAAGTGATCAAAGGTCCTATGGCTCAATCTCTTATCAGGAAACTTAGGGATAAGTTTAATGTAGTTGTGGTGGCATTTCTTAATGCCATGGAGTTATCCTACGCCTCAGCCGAGCCGTGAAGCCCATACCACATGGATTCGAGCTAAGAGGTAATATTCTTTAGCAAAACAATTCTTTTAACCTTAATGCTCGAGAGACTTTTGCAGGACCCCAATCAGAAATGATCGATTACACGTACAACTATAGCAGGAACCGCTATTGAGAGTCTCCAAGTCAGGAACACGTATAACCCAACTCCAATGACTACAAGCTTTGAGAAATCACTCAAAACCAACTAGCTAGAAGCTAACTACTGAGACAAATCATATCGAAACCAAGCTGGACTGGAAGATGACAACTCCAATTGTTTAAGCGTGTACCGCGAGACGTTTGGTATACAAGGTAAGAATATTTCCTCAGCTAAACTAGCTTTAATCACTGCAGGTCTTCAAAATTCCTCGAAAACCACAACTAAAGATGACTTTCATCATTGAAGACCCTACATCGCCCAAGCTGGAATCAACGATGAAAACTCCAACCATCTCAATGCGTACCGCGAGACGTCCTATAACATAGGTAAGTACGTTTCCTCGAATGAACTTGTCCCAATGACTACAGGACTCCAGATTCACTCAGAAACCACTACCAGAGAAAACGTTTACCAAGGGAAAACATACGTCATCAGAGCTAGATGATTTTGAAACAACTTTGGAAATATATACCCGGATTTACCCTAAGTTGTAGTCTTTTCCTCGATCGTTTCTAGTTCATCATCCTACTAGGTAGTCTTTCCTCACGACTTCACCTAGATCAAAACATTTAAACTACCTCATTCGTGATTTTCTTAATCATTATATATAATTTTCTTAGTGATACTTAGATCTTGATAAACAAATTACAGAAGGATCTACTCAGTTGAACCTTATCGGGTAGTATTTACGCTAAGTCATTCCCCATTCATTCACCTACTAGATAGTCATTCTGAGGAGATTTTTCCAACGAAATCGTCAATTAGAGGTTAAGAAGGGGATAATCCTTGATCGATGAAACCATATAGCTTCAAAGACAAATTGGTGGAGCAATAACACCAGAAAACATTGTGGAATACCCATTGTTAAGTCGATGAACAATTCGGCCAGCCCTGAAATGTTCTTTGATCTAACTTGTAAAGATATTTTTGATTGAAAGATAGATGATTATTCTTTAGAGTTTACACGAAATATAAAGAGAAGAAATAGCTGGTTTGGAGACTAACATGTCTAACTCGAAACAACTTTGAAAACAACAACATAATTAAAACAGGTTTGGAAAAAGATTGAATGTGAAATTTGGTTCCATTTCTTCTCTTTGGCGCGTGAAGAGATGATAAATAAGGCTTGGGCAATCGTGAAAGTAGTTCAATTGCCTCATTAGAAACCTTGTCAAGAAAACCCATTGGGAGAAAACTTGACAAGGGAAAAAGAGTTCAATCGATGCATTTTTCCCATTTGATGAAATTATTTGGCTTGAACCAAAACCAAAGTGATTTTATAAGCCTTGTCTTCATGCTTCTTGGCTTGATCACTTTGATTTCACCAGTCTTTAAGTAATTCTCCGATAGCTTGGTTGAATATCTTTGTTTTTAATCTAGTAATTAGACCGGTTGGTGTGACTAGATTCTCCTCGGCTTCAAGCTTTTCCTTTGGTTCAAGCTGCTCCCTATCCTCTGGTTCAAGCTGCTGCTCCGGTTCAAGCTGCTGCTCCGGTTCAAGCTCAATCCCATGCTCCATGCTCCTTGTGTTGTCCATTCTCTTATCCTCTCCCACTTGAAAAGATATTTACCTCAAATCCATTTCATCTGCAATAAAAGGAACTAAATTTGAAACATGGAAGATAGGACTCAAATTGTATTTACCTTGGAAGTCAAGTTGATAAGAATTTTCACTGATCTTCCTTGTTATCTTGAATGGTCCATCAATCCTTGTTATTATCTTAGATTTTCTTGATGTTGGGAATCGTTCTTTCCTTAAATGAACCCATATATGATCTCCAACCTGAACGATCATTCTATGTCTTCCCTTTTTTCTTGTTAAGCATATTGCTTGGTCTTTTCTTCTATATTCTTCCGGACTTTCTCAAGGATCTTTTTGAAAAGTTCAGCCTTTTTCTTTCCATTTATGCTAGCTTTTTCACTCAAAGTCAAAGGGATTATATCCAAAGGAGATAGTGGATTAAAGCCATAAACAATCTAAAATGAAGAAAACTTAGAAGGATAATGCACCGAATGATTATAGGCAAACTCTACATGAGGCAAGCATTCTTCCCAAGTGTTTAAGTTCTTTTAACTACTGCACGCAAAAGATAGACAAAGTCCTGTTAACAACTTTGGTTTATCCATCAGTTTGCGGGTGACATGTAGTTGAAAACAACATCTTAGTCCCTAACTTAGATCAAAGAGTTTTCCAAAATTAGCTTAAGAAATTTGTATCTCTATAGTTCTAGGCATACCATGCAAGCAAAATATTTCTTTGAAGAACATATTAGCTACATGCAATGCATCATCAGTCTTTTGCCATGCTATGAAATGCACCATCTTAGAAAATCTATCAAAAACCACAAAAAAAAATATTTTCCTAACCTAGTCCAAGGCATCACAACAACAACTGTCATTCCAAGGTTGAGTATGAACGGGTAAAGGAGTATACAAAACGTTAGGTTTAACCTTAGACTGAGCCTTTTTGCATGTGGCACATCTTGCACATATTTCTCTCGACATCTTTCTTCATGTGTGGTTATTGGAAATGATCTTGCATATATTCTATCTCAAAATTCCCCATTAGGCATCATCTGTGTGCTTTCCTAATAAATAACTCTCGAACATAACAGTTAGGCACACATAAGGGATTATCATAAAATAAAAAATTTGTCTTGCCTATAGTTATACGCTGAAGTAAACTTCTCACAAGCTTTGTGAACCTCATGAAAATCAGAATCAGTGTGATGCAAGTTTTTAAGTTGTTAAAAAACAAATATTTTTGCGTCAATAGTGGAGAGTAAGACATACCTTCGGGATAATGCATCGACAACTACATTATCCTTACCTTGTTTGTACTTGATGACATAGGGAAATGTCTCAATGAACTCAACCCACCTGGCGTTTATTTTATTGAGCTTTTGTTGTTTTTTTCAGGTGCTTGAGAGATTCATGATCGATGTGTATAATAAACTCCTTAGGCCACAAGTAATGTTGCCATGTTTTCAAATTTCAAACTAAATCATAAAGCTCCTTGTCATATGTGGGATAGTTTAAGGTAGCTCCTCTAAGCTTCTCACTGAAATATGCAATAGGTTTCTTATCCTGCATTATAACAACTCCAATTCCTACACCATAAGCATCGTATTCAATTTCAAAAGTCTAAAGAAATTCTGGTAGGATTAAGAAATGATATGAATCTTCCCGAGAATTCGCACTTTCGAGGGGTAATCGTGAAAGGATGGAATGAATGGATCACACAAAGGTTGCAGAAGACCTCTGATATTTCCTCAATGACTTTCTCGAGATATGACACACTCAAGAACGCCAAGGTTTGATTCACGGATATGACACACCGTTGAATCGGTTTGATTGAAGGATATTACACACCAAACAATCGGGAAATGTTCTTCAACGAACACAAGAGAAATCACTCTCAATATTTTATAAAAAGGTGGATGATTATTCTGAACAAAGAACAAGAGTTTTAAAGGAAAAGCTGGAGTAAAGAAAAAGTCGAGAATTAAAGACGAGAAAATTAAAATGACATTAACTAAAGCCCGGGAAACTCTTCAGCTCTCCAAACGCCTAGATCTTCTCATTATGGACGACTTTATTCTTCTTAGGAGACAATTATTTGGGCCAAATTGATCCTCCTTTGGGCTTGAAAGAACTGAAGACAAAATCCCAATTTATTGGTATTTGGACTTGAAACTATTTGGGTGATCTTGGACTGAAACTCCCTTGGACTCTCTTATGGACTTAGATAGATTGGAATGACCCATTTGCCTCATTAAAACCTTCCTTTGGAAAACCCATTGGGATAAAACCAAAGGCTAGGGAAAAGAGTACAAATGGATCACCCATTTCAGTCCACTCGAGCAACCAATACGATTTTCTTATCCATGTCTTCGAGCTGGTCCTTTGGCGAATGAGCTTGAGTGAGTAATCCACTTATTGCTTTCTGGAACTCTTTGGCACGTGATCTTGTCATTGGTCCACTTGGCATGGTCAAGGCGTCCTCGGCTTCAAGCGACCTCCGTGAGCTATCCATGATCACATCACAAGTAATGTTGCCATGTTTTCAAATTTCAAACTAAATCATAAAGCTCCTTGTCATATGTGGGATAGTTTAAGGTAGCTCCTCTAAGCTTCTCACTTAAATATGCAATATGAAATAGGCGATACTTTACAGTGATATTGTTGATGGCTCGGCAATCAATGCACATCCTCCAAGTTCTGTCCTTCTTTGGAACGAGCAGCACCGGCACAGCACAAGGGCTCATGCTCTCTCGGATGTATCCTTTGTCCATCAGCTCACTCACTTGCTTTTGAAGCTCCTTAGTCTCAACTGGGTTGGTTCTATACGCTGGCCTGTTAGGAAGTGAAGCTCCCGGCACAAAATCGATCTGGTGCTCAATCCCACGAATAGGCGGCAATCCCTTGGGGTTTTCTTCCGGAAAGACGTCTTCAAAATCCTGCAAAATAGAAGTAATTTTACTCGGCAAATCCGGTACGGAGTTAGTAAGGTTCAGCAAAGCTTCTTTGTAAATAAATAAGAGAACGGGTTGTTTAGAGAACAGAGCTCTCTTAACCACATTAGACCTCACAAAGAAGTTTGAATGCCTCACGGGTTTACTCTCACATGCCTTTTCCTTGGTTTTTCTCAAACTCTCATTTTTATTTTGAGGTGGTGTGTTTAGGGGTTCACTCACAATGGTTTTTCCTTGTTGTTTCAGCTGAAGTTGATCTTGATGAACTTCTTGTGGTGTTAATGGAGCAAGTATCGTCTTTCGGCCATTGTACTCAAATGAGTATCGATTAGTAAAACTGTCATGTAAGACCCTTCTATCGAACTGCCAAGGTCTTCCAAGCAAGATGTGGCCCGCCTCCATAGGTAAAACATCACAAAGAATTTCGTCCTCATACTTGCCTATGGTTATAGGAACCAATTAAAATGACATTAACTAAAGCCCGGGAAACTCTTCAGCTCTCCAAACGCCTAGATCTTCTCATTATGGACGACTTTATTCTTCTTATGAGATAATTATTTGGGCCAAATTGATCCTCCTTTGGGCTTGAAAGAACTGAAGACAAAATCCCAATTTATTGGTCTTTGGACTTGAAACTATTTGGGTGATCTTGGACTGAAACTCCCTTGGACTCTCTTATGGACTTAGATAGATTGGAATGACCCATTTGCCTCATTAAAACCTTCTTTTGGAAAACCCATTGGGATAAAACCAAAGGCTAGGGAAAAGAGTACAAATGGATCACCCGTTTCAGTCCACTCGAGCAACCAATACGATTTTCTTATCCATGTCTTCGAGCTGGTCCTTTGGCGAATGAGCTTGAGTGAGTAATCCACTGATTGCTTTCTGGAACTCTTTGGCATGTGATCTTGTCATTGGTCCACTTGGCATGGTCAAGGCGTCCTCGGCTTCAAGTGACCTCCGTGAGCTATCCATGATCACATCACAAGTAATGTTGCCATGTTTTCAAATTTCAAACTAAATCATAAAGCTCCTTGTCATATGTGGGATAGTTTAAGGTAGCTCCTCTAAGCTTCTCACTGAAATATGCAATAGGTTTCTTATCCTGCATTATAACAACTCCAATTCCTACACCATAAGCATCGTATTCAATTTCAAAAGTCTAAAGAAATTCTGGTAGGATTAAGAAATGAATGTGAGTAAGCTTCTCTTTTAGGTAGAAATTCTTCTTCTTGTGCTTGCTCCCTTAAATCCCACACCTTTTTGATAACTTCAGTAAGTAGAACATGTATGATGCTAAAATTCTTCACAATGAGTCGGTAGAATTAGGCAAGATCATGAAAGCTCCTCATTTCTCCGACTGTCTTTGGACTCGGCTAATCCTTAATAGCCTTGACATTTTCCTCATCCACTTTAATACCTCATGCACTCACAACAAAACCTAGAGACACAAGGTTATTCGTTCAAAAAGTGCATTTCTTCAAGTTGGCATAAGGTTTCTCCTTTCTAAGAACATCTAAAATCGAGTTCAACTGCATGACATGTTCTTCTAGATTTTTGTTGTATACTAAGATAGCATCGAAATATACCACAACAAAATTCTCTAAGAAAGCTCTAAGAATATGATTCATAAATCTCATGAATGTACTAGGTGCATTTGTCAAACCAAACGGCATAACTAAACATTCATACAAACCATGATGTGCTTTAAATGCAGTCTTCCATTCATCTCATTCTTTCATCCTAGTCTGGTGGTATCCACTTTTAAGATCAATCTTAAAAAAGATGCTAGAACCATGCAATTCATAAAGTATATCATCTAATCTAGGAATATGATGTTGATACTTCACCATGATATTGCCGATTGCTCGTCAATCAATACACATGCGCCAACTTCCATCTTTCTTTGGCACAAGTAGAACGGATATGGCACATAGACTCATCCTCTCTTGGATATGACCCTTCTCCATGAGTTCCTCGATTTGTCTTTGCAACTCTTTTGTCTCCAAGGGGTTAGTCCTATAGGCTGGACGATTTGGAAGTGATGCTCCCGTGAAAAATTCTATTTGATGCTCAATGCCTCATAGTCCTGTAAAATAGATATCAACTTACTCAGAACCACTGGTGCAATGTTAGTTAAGCTCATGAGAGCTTTCTTATAAACAAATAAAAGTATAGGTTGTTGTGAAAACAAATATTTTTAACCTTACCAACCTTCACAAAGAAGTTTGATTGCTTCCTTATTTGTTCATCCTTGCATTTGAGATGTATTTGATCTTGATAGACTTCATGTGGTGTCATCGAGACTAGAATAGTCTTTCTCCCTTTTAACTCAAAATAATGCTTCTTTACTTCTAAACCAAACTTCTTGACTATAATATCACTCATCACATTGGTGCAACTTCCTCCATCAATTATGAGACTACAAACTTTTCCTCGATCATGGTATTGGTTTGAACGCTCAAAGCTCTCTTTGCTACCATCAACTCCCCCTTAGTCGGCAGTTCCTCATTTGCTTCTAGTGATAAAAAAGAATTCGGCTGCTCATCCTCGAACTCATTTTCTCCTGTTTTTAGAAGAAGCATTACCCTCTTGTTGGAGTATTCATTCTTATAATGCCCTCTTCCTTGGCATTTGTAATAATTTACATTGCTAGTTGTGGTCTCAGCTTTGTTTCCTTGATTGGCAGCAAATGGTTTAGCTTTCGTCTTTAGTGTTGGCTTGGCGTCTTTGGAGTATTTTGGTTTCTCCTCTTTTAGATAGCTCGACCGAAAGGATGTACTCCCATGTCCATAGCTTGGACGTGAAGAGTATTTCCTCTTAAGTTGTTGATAAACTAGGATAGCTTTATGTAACATGTCCTCTAAGTCCACATAAGGTGTTGCATTTCTAGTCTGTCTTGGATGTCTCGGCACAAACCACTTAGAAACCTTGACATGTTTGCCTCTCTATCTTCATGTATATCAGCCCGAATCATTAGTTTCTCCATGTCTTGGTATTAATCTTCAATGGTGCAGTTACCTTGAGAAAGCCTCCTGGACATGTGATGTAACTCTTGGTGGTAGTGACTAGGTACAACCCATTTTCTCAATGGTTTTCATCTTGATCCATGACTCCACCAGTATTCTCCATTGTGTCACCTTGAAGAAACGAGTTGATCCCACCAACTAAGCGCATATACATAGAACTTTGTTGCTGCAACTCTCACTTTATTGACTCGGTATATTGTTGACAATCAAAGACCAATTCGATCTTTGTTTCCCACTCTAAGTAGGAGTTCGGATCATTCTTCCCATGAAACGATAGAATGCTTAGTTTAAGACCTCTGAAACTATCTTGTTGATGAGCTCTTTCTTCTTGGGCACTTCTAAATCTGCTATGGTTGCCTCGAGAAGCACTGCTATGATTTCCATAGTATTCATCAGCAGCTTCATCTCTTGGTTGTCTCAGCAACTCTATTGGTGCTCTTGGCATCTTAATGGATTTCTTCCTTGCTCTCTTCTATGATGTGATCCATCCTCTTGATCAGAATTCGGTCTATCCTCTTGGTGAAGAGAATTTATTTTGTTATTCATCGTTTGCTCTATTCTAGCGGTGATTGCTTCAATGAGGAGTTTGTTGTGTTTTTATCCCTCTTCATTCTCTGACATTGTGAACACTTGATGACCTGAAAATCACAACACATGAGATCACCAGCAACTACTCTCTTCAAAAACAAGAAAATTTGATTAAAATTTGCATTGACAAGCGTCGAACAAAATGACTCCTCGGTTACTTGATTACTACGCGATTAATTTAAAACTTAGATCTAATATTTTTTCTGAATTTGATCGGTCAAAACAAAAACTAGATCACTCAAAACTGATTTCTCCAGAATTTTAAAAATTAATCTAGCAATTTCGGAACAGACTAAATCGATTAAAACGAATATCAAATCAAAAATATGAAGAAAAAATCAAAAATTGGATCACTCAAATTCTAAGTGTGCTCTGATACCATTTGATGAGATTCTTCCCAAGAAATCGTTACTTAGAGTTTGATAAGGGGATAATACTTGATCAATAAACCCTAGAGCTTCCAATACCAGGTGGTGGAGCGATGATGCCACAAAGGGTTGTGGTCTTGCGGAATACCCTTTGATAAGTCGATAAACAATGTGGAGAAACCATAAATGTTCTTTGATCTAACTTGTAAAGAGATTTTTGATTGAAAGATAAATAATTATTCTCTAGAGATTACACAAAATATAAAGAGAAGAAAGAGCTGGTTTCGAGACTAATTAAAACACATAATTAAAACAAGTTTGAACAAAGTTTGAATTTGAAAATTGGCTTCATTTCTTCTCTTGGTCACGTGAAGAGATAAGAAATAAAGTTTGGGCTTTGTTTTTCAACAAATAGGCAATGATCAAGTGGATCAGTTGCCTCATTGGACTAGAATCCCTTTGGCTTGAAGCTTTTCCTTTGGTTCAAGCTGCTCCCTATCCTCTAGTTCAAGCTTCTCCTCCGGTTCAAACTTAATCCCATGCTCCAAACTCTTTGTGTTGTCCATTCTCACATCACATTCCTCTCGACTACATCCAGTTCAACTCCTTTATCAATTCTCATACTAAAGTCATAGTATTTTCCACGCTTTCTACTTGTTATAAACAGGCCCGCTTCACTCTAAGCCTTGTCTTAGAACCAACCATGCTCTGATACAAAATTAAAACGTCTTAACCTTGTTTTAACCACGGCCAACGACCAAGCTGCCCGGTTATACCGTGATCAAACCTCAAGGAATTTTAAGCTTTCTTTACAAACACCTCAATAGGGTTTTACACGATCTACTTAAGTTAACTCGATAACTTAGCACCATTCAACAGTCACTCTACTTGTTCTCTGACAATAAACCCTAATTTAGACCATGACCTTAATTTTGTAGAGTATGACCGATAATTTTGCTCCTTTGAACCCTTCCACCGTTCCTTATACTCATCATCGAATCGCTTCACGATTCCATGATTCATTAAATCTGAGTATCGATAAAGCAACCAAAAAATATCTCCAGTATTTAGTCACTTAGCCAACAATCCCCACATAACTAAGTAACGGAGAGAGATGTCCGGATCCAAGTCATACCAGATCTCACCCATTCCTCCAATTCATATTTATATTTCTGTTATTGAAACTCACATGTTTCACCGCCTATGAACCACCCCTAATTCTTCCATTGATTCTCATGAATTTCCTTAAGAAAAACTTCTTCGAAATCTATCATGATTCCAACACCTTACACGGTCAAAACCCATCATGACCTACCGGGTACAGCCAACACTCAGCCAATGATCGAGTAACCACTACCTAGTATGGTTACCATCCTATAATCTCCACCGAGTACAGTCATCTTCATCATCACCGATCAATCGTTACCAGCACGATCATCCCCATGCATCACTACCTTTTATGATCATCCTACGATCATCTCTCGATAAACCATCACCGGTAACCATTACAAGCTATCGGTACCATCATCAACAAGCATCGCCATCACGCATCTTTACCAGGTATTGCCATCGGCATTGCACACTATTGAGTAACCATCTTAAGCATCACACATCGCTTACCAAGTAACCGCCATCGGCATCACACATCATAACGCTTTGTTACAAGGTAGATAATTTTCTTGCCTTGTGAGATTACCGTTACCCGGTATGATCTTTACCACTTATCACTATCAGTAACCATCACCGACATGATCATCATCATTTAACTACTATATGGTGGTGTAATATAACATCGGCACCGATCAATCCCAATAGATACAATTTATATCCATCTTATCATTATCATTACTCATAGAAAATGGCTTTCTCAAGATGATGCATGTGCGTATTAAGCATCAGTTCGTAGATGTGTTCACCAAAGCTTTGTATCCTACTCTGTTCAAAAATCTTCTTGGCAAGTTCACTGCTGGACTATCAATGCTCAGAAGTGATACAGCGAGGCTGGTGGCGTGAGTTACTGCGACTGAGATCAAGCAAGTTCTTTTCTTGATGCCTTTGAATAAGTCGCCTGGTCCTAATAGGTTTACAGTGGAGTTTTTCAAAGAGGTCTGGAGTGTTGTAGAGAAGGATTTCACGGTTGCCATTAAGGATTTCTTTTCCTACGGTTTTCTGCCAAAAGGAATTAATGCTATTATTCTTGCTCTAATACCAAAGAGGCTAGGGACTATAGGGATTAAGGACTACCGGCCCATCTCTTGCTGCAATGTGATTTATAAGGTCATTTCTAAAATTTTTGCTAATCGCTTAAAGATTATTCTCCCAGGTTTCATAGCGCAGAACCAGTCGACTTTCATCAAATACCATTATATGATGGAGAATCTGCTCCATCATATACCACACCGGCCCTACCTCTTTGTCATTTGTATGAATCTCCTTTCACGGATGTTGGATAGGGTGGCCAAGGAGGGGAAAATAGGCTATAATCCAGGTTGTCGAATTTTGAATATAACACGCCTTTGTTTGGGGACGATATAATGGTTTTTTGCATATGGTCGACCTCGCTCAAACGAAGGTATTCCTGCTGTGTTTGATGCCTATGCTCGTATGTCAGGGTTGAAGATTAGTCGGGAGAAGACTACCCTCTTTACCACTAGAATCTCTATTGTAACCAGAGAACATATCTTGAATTTTAATTTTACTATGGGAACTTTGCCGGTTAAATATCTAGGCTTGTCGCTTTTAACAAGGCGCATGTTTAGCTCGGATTACCAACCTCTTATAGATAAAATTTGATGGCGCATTGGCTCCTGGAAGAATCTATTTTTATCTTTTACAGGCCGTTTGCAGCTTTTCTCTTTAGTGATAGCAAGTTTAACTAATTTCTAGATAGCTGCGTTTAGACTGCCACGAGCTCGTATTCAAGAGATTGAGAGGATCAGCTCCACTTTCCTATGTTCCGGGCCAGTTTTGAATCCCAAGAAGGCAAAAGTGGTCTGGACTGATGTCTGCAAGCCTAAGTTAGAAGAGGGTCTTGGGCTAAAATCTCTAGCTGAAGCCAATAAGGTTATCTGTTTCAAACTGATTTAGAGATTGGTACCTTCTAAATCCTCTCTATGGGTGAACTGGATTAAGAAAAATCTGATAAGAAAAGGATCCTTTTAGTCGGTAAAGTCTAACACGAGTGTTGGCTTGTGGATATGGAGGAAGTTTATCAAGTACTGGGAACTAGCGAAAGGGTTTCATAAGACGAGGGTGAAGAGCGGTACTCAAACTTCCATTTGGTTTGATGATTGATGTACTCTTGGCTGCCTTTATGATATATTAGGAGATCGTGGATGTATCGACATGGAGATAAAGATCACACACACGTTGTATGATGTATTTCAGAACCATCGGCCAAGGCAAATATGGTTTTAAATTCTGGCCCGGGTTGAAGAGGAAATACAGCGGTTGCAGACTAGTAACTCTTTGGAGGATGATGTCCCTCTTTGGAAGAGTAAGGAGGACAGATTTAATCATAGGTATTCCACTAAAGTTACATGGAATCAGGTTCGACAAGTTTCTGCAAAAAAAGTTTGGAGTATGGCTGTTTGGTTTAATCATGCCACACCAAGATTTTTCTTCATAGTGTGGTTAGCTGCTCATGATAGATTATCCACAAGTGACCGAATGCTATCTTGGAATGCTAATGTTTCTTCGGCTTATGTCTTTTGTTTGGCCGCCATGGAGACTCAGAACCACCTTTTCTTCTTTTGTCCTTTTACTATATAGGTCTTGAAAGCTCGATCTTTTGGCCTTCTCCGGAGCAGATATAAGACACATTTTGCGAGTATTATATCGGCGGTTCTAATCAAAGGGGGGGAATCAACATTTTCATTCTAAAGTACGTTTTTCAAGCAGCGATATATCTTTTATAGGTAGAGCGTAATCAGCGATGGCATGGGGAGGTTCCTGTACCAATGGAAAGCTTGATTCACAATGTGGATAAGATAGTAAGAAACCGGCTATCAACTCTACAAACCCGAGGTGTTATGGTTGAGGCTATGCTGCTTTGGTATACTTCTTGGAATTAGCTTTGACAGTTCTCTATGGAGTATTTCATTATGCATTATTTTATTTTCAGCTCTTTCGATGGTGGGATGTACTTTTTTCGCAGAATTGGTTTTATCCCAAAAAGGTTTTTCAATCTCGAGTTTTAACGAGACACTCACCATTCGAATCATTTTTAATGAGCATTCAAGTTAGATTTAACAAACGGTTGCACTTTTGTAAAATGGATTTTTCTTGAATATAATTTTACACATTAAAAATTTTATTGGCAAGATGAGTGTTCTTTCAATTTTTGTATTATTTTGAGGGGAGAATCTTAGAGTAGTGATGTAAACCCGGTAATTAAGGTTTGGTTAGTGTAAACAAGTTGTATATACTTGTGTATATAAACACAGTCATGTAACAGTAAGATTAACGGAATACAACCAACTTTTCTCGATCTCTCGATCATCTCTCTCTCGATTCACCTCAATTAACAGCTACTATTTTATATTTTTGTTTTTAGCATCCAATTACACAAATTTTTATATCTACAATCATCTTATAAATTAATTTATCATGTGCATCCTACGTATCGTTATCTAGTATAGTACATAAAGACTACTGAGAAAAATGAATACAGAAAGACTATATAAACTAAGTAAATTAAAGTATATCTACCAATCTTAGCTGTATTTAGTTTTATAACTTCATCTTAGTTGTGTAATTGTTTTTCTCAACCGACTTAGTTGTGTATAAAGCTAATATAGTGACGTTCTACATCAAGCTGATTAGTTTGTTTCCTTCATTATCATATATTGTGAAGATATCATTTAGTTAGCCCATAATTTATTTATTTGCCACTGAAACGATATGCCTCAATAAACAGTTACGAGCATATCATCATTACGAAACAGTAATTTGTTCCCTCGATCAACTTGACACATATTTTTATAAAGAACTGGGTTTCCAATTCATGTTCAATAAGCAGTAAGTAAAGTTATCCGTGTCATATGCCTTGTATAACTAAATGTTTGCATCGATCTCATCAACGATGTAGGATTAACAACGACTAATAAGAAGTCTTTATCAAAAAAATAAATAAAAAAAGGACTGACAAGAAGTCAACTTAATCACCCAACTAAGGCCAGCCAATTCCGTAACGTTAGCACTACTTTTCATTGTTTATTGACTACGCCAATATTTGTCTAAGATAATTTATAATTGTTTTTTTGTTTTTTCTGGTTCCTATCTTTGTTATGGATCGAAAAGTTTTTCATGCTTTTTTATTTTTATTCACTTGAAATAAATTATAATCACTGATTTATAAGCGGTAACTTATCAGCCTTTTCATCTTAGCTTCAGTGGCATAAATTACACTATGGCACTTGACCTACAAAATCAACTCCGATCGATAACATTTTTAGTATAATAACCATAAAAGAGGCAGTAACGTTAGCACTACTTTCCATAGTTTTTTTTTTTTTATGCTCGAAGTTAAACAAATTTCAGCTTTTCTTTGTAAAATGCAGTTTCATCCATTATATTTAAACATTTTCATCTTAATATTAATTTAACATTTCATCAAAAAAAAAAACAGAGAGCCCAATCTTATCCGTGCTGGGCATGTAATACTTTCATTTCTTTTATTTTAACTGAAAGTTCTTTAATAATAAGAAAAAGAGAGAGAGCCTAAGTATAATTAAATTTAATGACGTTGTATTAGGTGTAGCTTGTGTCTCTTAAACTTTTCGAAATTCTGGTGTTATAACGTTGACTTGCATTCCTGTATATAGACTTTGTCAAGCTGTTAGAGGAGAAAAAACACGATTGTATTAGTTATGATATTTACTTTTTTAACCATGATATTTGTAATTTGTGGCTTTTGATTTTCACTGGTACGCTAATTTTTTTGAGATGCTTGAGTCCTTGACTTGAAAAACAGCTTACCAAAATATCTCTAAATAACTTTAAAATTTGAGAAGATCATTTTCTCCTATGCCATTACGTAAATTGAATAGTAATACACCCTTAACAAAACTCTCAAGGTCACGTAATTTTTTGTAGTTCAATAATTTAATTTCTTCTTTTATTGGAAAACTACGTTCATATGGTATTTCAACAGTGGGTCTTAGTTATACAAATATTCAACTTTTTCTATCTAGATATTTTGGACAAGAGAAACTGTACAAAATTCAAGTTTGAAAAAAGTCTTGTCGGATAAACAAAAAAAGGTACTAAAAGCGACAAGAAAGATGTCCCTAGTTGTTTGCGCAGCCATTTTTGAAAGCAAAGGCTGCCACAATATACCAATCCGTTCATGTGGAGTTGAAATTTATAAAACTGTTGAGCTTAGAACCTTTAAACTTAGTAAAATTTTAAAGTTTTGATGGATTTGTTAAAATCTTTCTCTCTCAGATTTTACCTCTTGTGTGTGAAATAGAAAACTTAAAGAACAGAACTTGAATTGTAAATGCAATAGAGATTTAACGAATGAGGATTCCTTGGATTGGAATCCTACGTCTCGCCGGAGAAAATCTCCAGAAAATCTACTAAGAAACTTTGCTTATACCAAACTTTCAATCCTTTACAATTCTTCTCTGCTACTTTCACTTAATACACACTACACTCTCACTTAGATACATACTCTGATTTTATACAAACTCAGAGATTAACCCAGAACCAATAAAGTAACTCGAGATTTGAGCTAACCTTAGTTCTATTTGTCATGTGTCTCTTTAATGCCTCTGAAGACGGCTAGATGCAGGCATGCTTCCACTTTGTCTCCTCTTCTTGCATTGCTAAAAAGAAATAACACTTTGTGAATCACTCATCACTTCAACTTGGTTTTGTAAAAACCCCAGCTCTGTTGTTAATCCTCTCAGCCATATTGCTTCTTTAATGGCATCTGTCAAGGCCATATATTCAGCTTCTGTTGTGGAGAGACCCAATACCTTCTGCAGACCTGATTTCCAGCTAACAACATTACCTCCTGCAATGAACACAAACCCTGTTACAAATCTCCTCCTGTCCAAAACAGCCGCATAATCCGAATCGCAGAATCCCTTGATCTCAACATTGTCTTGCTTCATGTAAACAAGTCAGATATGTGGTGTTCTTGATGTATCTCTGAACCCACTTTACTGCTTGCTAGTGTTCTTTGATGCGATTACTCAAGTATCTGCTGATCACACAAAGAGGATATCCCATGTTAGGTCTGGTTCCAATCATTGAGTACATGATATTCCCCACTGCATTTGAATATGGTATAGACTTCATAAACTCATCCTGATCAGCCAGCTCTTCTGCATTAGCAGTCTTCAGCCTGAAGTGAGTTCTCAGAGTCGTTATAACTCCTTTTGAACTCTCCATACCAAACATACAGTATTTTCTCAAGATATTATCTTTGTGACAATTCCAGAGTTCCTCTTTCCTTGTCTTTTTTTATTTCCATACCGAAAATTTTCTTTGCTTTTCCCAAGTCTTTCATTTCGAATTCTGAACTTTGAAGCTTCTTGAGTTCTTGAATATTTTCCTTGTTATCCGATGTAATGAGCATATATTATCCACATATAGAAGAAAGTATATGTGTGAATTGTTACCGAGTTCTTGGTAGTAAAGGCAGCTAGCATAGTTGCTCCTTTTATACCCTGAGTTCTTCGTAAAGGTGTCAAATCTCTGGTTCCACAATCTTGGAGCTTGTTTCAGACCGTACATGAATTTCCTTAGCAGACACACTTCCTCACTTTCACACTCTACTCTATAACCCTTTGGTTGATCCATTAGTATATGCTCATCGAGATCTCCATGTAGAAAAGCCGTCTTTACATCCATTTGTTCTAGTTCCATGTCCATATTCACCACATAAGACAATATAAGTCTTATTGAGCCATGTTTCACCAACGGAGAAAATATTTCTTGATAGTCTACTCCTTCTTTCTGCAAGTATCCTTTAGCAACAAGTTTGACCATAAACATTTGTTGTTCTGTTCCTGTCATGCCTGGTTTCTTTTTGTCAATCCATTTGCAACCAATTCTTCTCTTGTGTGTGATCATTGTGAGTTTGGTGTCTCTCAGAAGGTGAAGAAGAAGAAAACACCAAACTCACTCAAGATTCTCCTCACCTTCTTGAGAATAGTTTGATTCATTCTTTCTGCAATCCCGTTTTGATGTGGTGTGATTGCACAAGTCTTGTGCCTTACAATGCCTTCTTCTCTGCAGAAATCATCAAACTCCTTGTTATAGAACTCAAGACCATTATCCATTCTCAACGTTTTAACCTTCCTTTCTAGTTGATTTTCGGCCATCTTCTTCCATTCAACAAAGCTTGAGTAAGCTTCATCCTTTTTTCTCAGAAAATATATCCAATTTTTCCTTGAGATGTCATTTATGAATGTGATAAAGTATTGGCATTTTCCCAGTGACCGAGGAACGTTTGGAGATCCCCAAAGGTCAGAGTGTATATAATCAAGTCTTCCTTTTGTGACATGTTTTGCAGCTCCAAAACTTACAGAGTGTATATAATCAAGTCTTCCTTTTGTGACATGTTTTGCAGCTCCAGAACATACAATGTGTATGTCTGTTGGCCTTTAATCAAAGTCCTGCAATCTTTATTGATCTTTAAAATCCCATTCTTGGACTGAAACCAACATCCTTGATCTTCTAAGGTTCCTAGTGAGATAAGATTCTTTGACATATTCGGGGCATACCTCACATTATTTAGAAGAACTGTTGTGTTGTTTATGTTTCTTATCCTTATACTTCCAACTCCTTTAACTTCCAAGTATGAGTCATTAGTCATCCTTACTCTTCTTGTTTCTGTTTCATTCAGGCTAATGAACCAATCCTTTCTTGGAGTCATGTGGAATGAACATCCTATATCCATTATCCACATCTCTGTCTTATCTCCACCTAATGACATAAGTGCTTCTGAGACCATGTGAGTGATTTGTCCTCTAAAATTTGCAGATTCTCCTTTGTCCACTGAGTTGCTGTTTTCTTTGTTATTGTCTCACCATATGTAGCACTGCTTCTTATAGTGACCATCTTTCCCACATATCCAACATGACTTCTTTTGTTTTAACTTGGATATGTTCTTGTTTTTTCCTTTGTCAATAAATCTTTCTCTTTTCTCAAATATTCTCTGTCTTGGACAAACAGACCTCCAGAGCTATTCTTGAGTAGTTTTCCATGTGCTCCCAACTAAAGTATCTTGGATCTGATGGCTCATGTTATTTCATCAAGCCAAAGTTGTCATGCAGTATTTCAGCGTCTCCTTACGCTGATCAAATGGCTTTGGCAAGGACATTAACAACACAATGGATTGATCTTCATTAGGGATTGTAACTTTGACATTTTCCAAATATGAAATCAGTTTGAAGAAGTCGTTCACTTTTTCAACAACTGTCATACCGTCATTCATCTTGTATCCATAGAGCCTTAGAACATTCATCTTGCCAACAGTTGAAATTTATAAAACTGTTGAGCTTAGAACCTTTAAACTTAGTAAAAGTTTAAAGTTTTGATGGATTTGTTAAAATCTTTCTCTCTCAGATTTTACCTCTTGTGTGTGAAATAGAAAACTTAAAGAACAGAACTTGAATTGTAAATGCAACAGAGATTTAACAAGTGAGGATTCCTTGGGATTGGAATCCTATGTCTCGCCGGAGAAAATCTCCGGAAAATCTACTAAGAAACTTTGCTTATACCAAACTTTCAATCCTTTACAATTCTTCTCTGCTACTTTCACTTAATACACACTACACTCTCACTTAGATACATACTCCGATTTTATACAAACTCAGAGATTAACCCATAACCAATAAAGTAACTCGAGATTTGAGCTAACCTTAGTTCTATTTGTCATGTGTCTCTTTAATGCCTCTGAAGACGGTTAGATGCAGGCATGCTTCCACTTTGTCTCCTCTTCTTGCATTGCTAAAAAGAATGTCCTTCTCTATTTCTCCTCTGTACTTTTCTGCAGTCAGCTTCTTCTTTGGAGAGAGAGCATCATTTCTCATTTAGAAACTTTCCTGTTTCAGACCGAAACCTCCTCTTGGAACAGAGGCTTTGGATTCACACTAATCCCACAAAAAACAATCTCATGGGCTTACAAATCGTTCAGTGCCTACACGGGTCTCTCGGGGTAGACTCTAAGAGACCAGTCCAAACTTGTTAGGAGCCTTACAGAAAAAGAAAACTATATTTTTTTACAGAAACGATATTTTATCTTAGATGTTTAGCGTGAAAACTTTTTTATTTCTTGTCAAAAGGTTGTTTTTTTTTCCTTTTGATAAATTTAATTTTGCAAAACCGAAAAAAAAACATAACCAACAATTCCATAGACTTTGTTAAAAAAACTTTAAACAGGGAGGATTGGGTTACAAAAATCGGAATTCAATCAGAGGCAAATATCTAATCGCAAACTGAGCAAAAAAGAAAGGGTTGAAGCTCTCCCGCAACAAGAAAGTTTTACACCACTGGCCAAACTTGCAGTTCCCGCTACTGTTCCTGATGTGAAAACTATTTTAGCATTTTCTTTCTTTATTTACTCACTAATTAAAAAAAAATTTGAATGAAACATTAAAATTTCCTGAGCAATAATAGTACTTGGTTTTTTTTGATGAAAGAGTGACAGATACAAACAACATCAGTTGAGCCAAGAGAGATGAATACAAGCAACAACGTTGACCGAAAAGGTCCGACGCCACCGTCAAAACCAACCAGAAAAACCAGTGACTTCATCTTTCCATTGGAGCAGTTCAGATCTGTCGCAACGAAGCAAGAGATCTTCCATCAAAACGAAATCTATGCTGAAAAGATTAGAGGAAGACAAAGGGACACCGATGCTGATGCTGTGTGAGCCACTAGCCATCGATCTCCAAACAAAACCAACAAAGATGAGCGGCGGCGCTTACGTCTTTTGACAGAGACGAGTGGATTTTTTTTTGGAAACCTCTAGTCGATCAAAAACACTTCATTAATAGTAGAAGGTATTACCCACACTTTTTTCAAATTCGCTTTTCTTTATTTTCTAACTAATTTAGAGTATTTTTTCAACAAAACATTAAAACTTCTGCCTCGGTGTTTGCTAGTAATCGCAGGTTTATTCTAAGATACGCTAAGATATGCTTTTCAAGCAACGGTCTATACCCTATGGCAAGAGCGTAATCGGAGCATACATGGGGATTTGCCTCGGGGCCACGCTACTATTATCAAAGACATCGATCGCATTATCTGCAATCGTCTATTCACTGTTGAAAGAAAGGGTCGTTTCAATGGCATTCTGCAGGATTGGTTTGGAGCTAGAGATGTCTAATCTCGGTTCCTATGGCTTGTCGGTTTTGTGTCCTTTCTATTGTTTTATTTTCTTTTCACTTTTCAGCTCTATCATTAATGGCGTGTACTCTTTTTCCCAATTCCCGGTTTTGTCCCAGCTGGGTTTTTCGGGATTGAGTTTTAATGAAGCCACCATTTTTTATTCATTTTGAGCTTTTTTCTGCCATTCATGTTCATAAAATGCGGTAAACACTTGTTGTAAAAGGGTTTTTTCTTTGAATATAATTCACATATTATTCAAAAATAATAATAATAATATTAAGTTGAAAACAAGTTTACTCTATAGTGGTGTTAAAATATTTGTTCTGGTTTTCTCGGAGCAGGTGATTTGGAGAATTTAACAGGTACTAGGGTTCGCAGTCTTTTTCGTCGGGAGTAGAAGGTGCATTTGAGGAGGGAGATATTCTCGCAGGTGTTGCTTTGACGGAAAACAGAGGAGGATGTGGTGTTGAGGTTGCAGCGTCGGTTGCAAAGGAGTTTGAAGCGTTGGTTTTCTGCTGCAGATTTGGGGTTAGAAGTGGATTTCCAGGCGTTACTGAAAGTTGTTGTTCGAAAAATTTCTGGTGTGGTCTTGGAGAGGAAGGGGATTTTTTAAGACGGAACAGTGTGGTGATCTAGGTAATAGGGTTATGGTTGTTTCAGATGGATTAGAGGTGGGTTTAGGGGTTTTAGATGGAACATATGGAACAGAGGTTGGTTCAGTGCTTTCATCTTGTAAGGAACTTTCTTTAGAGATAAAGACTAGGGATTCTTCAATAGCATCTGCTAGTGGTTTGGTGACTAACCAAATCAGAGGTTTAGTTGAGAAGGTCAACTCAGATGTTGTTCCCGTGAAGAATCAATTGTATATATCAGTTGCTCAGCACAAGCCTTCATTAACAAATCATGATAAGGTGGTTTCATTGGATGAGGGGGATCCATTTATTCAAGTTCTGGATTATCATAGATGATTCGGTTCCGCTTTGAGAAGATTTTATCATCGGTAAATTCCCAAAATCAGCTCCTCATATTGCTAAGGACTCACTTTGATGAAGCAAAGGTTTTCCTAGAGGTTGATCTTACTAAGCCACTCCCTAGTTCGTTTTGGTTTAAGACCAAACAAGGAGTTGTTTTGGAAGTTGTTTACTCTTACCCATGGCTGCCACCAAAATGCACAATATTTTTTAAATGGGGTCACTTAAGAGATGTGGGTAGAGTGCAAAAGCAGTCAGAAATAGAAATTCCAAGAATTTTAAAAAGAGGAGACGTAATGCAATCTATTGTACCAGACTCATCCTACCTTTCAGTGGGTCAAGCGTGCGCCACAATAGTAACCTCAACCGCTGGTTCTTCTTTGAAAAAAGCACAACAAGATCTGTCACATCATGTATGTGAAGATACAGATGTGGGTGGCGGATACGTTGCACTTTCAAGTGCTAAGTCGGTGCATATGATTTCTTCAAACAAAGTTAAAGCAAAGAATTTAGAGAGTATTACAAAGGATTTTTGTGAAATTCTTGTTGCGAAAGACACGAGCAAACAACCATTGATTATTTCTAAGGCTAGGGTAGCATACACTAGAAACAAAAGGCTCACAACTACAACACATCCTGCATATGAAGGTGCAGATGTGGGTATTGTAGGTGAGCATTCTGGGAATATTCTTGAAAAATCTAAAGAAATATAGGAAAAAGTTTCTCTATAAAATTCAACAAAAGGTGGATTTCAAGGAGAAAAGGTTTCAACTATAGAGGTATCACCATCTCGATTTGATGTGTTAACGGGTCATTCTAGCTGTGATATCTTGGAGAAGTTGCAGGTTCAAGAAAATGCAGCCAAAGGAATTGAGAACCGTCAAGGAAATGAGGACGGATGGGTTTTATCAAAGGTATATAATAAATTCTCGCGTATTTTCTTACCAAGACATGCTCTCTAGTGTGGCGAGCAAGAAGTTAGCCAAACATAAACAAATTTATGTCGAGTTTTGATATGAATCTTCCCGAGAATTCACACTTTCGAGGGGTAATCGTGAAAGGACGGAATGAATGGATCACACAAAGGTTGCGGAAGACCTCTGATATTTCCTCAATGATTTTCTCGAGATATGACACAATCAAGAACGCCAAGGTTTGATTCACGGATATGACACACCGTTGAATCGGTTTGATTGAAGGATATTACACACCAAACAATCAGGAAATGTTCTTCAACGAACACAGGAGAAATCACTCTCAATATTTTATAAAAAAAAGGTGGATGATTATTCTGAACAAAGAACAAGAGTTTTAAAGGAAAAGCTGGAGTAAAAAAAAGTCGAGAATTAAAGACGAGAAAATTAAAATGACATTAACTAAAGCCCGGGAAACTCTTCAGCTCTCCAAGCGCCTAGATCTTCTCATTATGGACGACTTTATTCTTCTTAGGAGATAATTATTTGGGCCAAATTGATCCTCCTTTGGGCTTGAAAGAACTGAAGACAAAATCCCAATTTATTGGTCTTTGGACTTGAAACTATTTGGGTGATCTTGGACTGAAACTCCCTTGGACTCTCTTATGGACTTAGATAGATTGGAATGACCCATTTGCCTCATTAAAACCTTCCTTTGGAAAACCCATTGGGATAAAACCAAAGGCTAGGGAAAAGAGTACAAATGGATCACCCATTTCAGTCCACTCGAGCAACCAATACGATTTTCTTATCCATGTCTTCGAGCTGGTCCTTTGGCGAATGAGCTTGAGTGAGTAATCCACTGATTGCTTTCTGGAACTCTTTGGCACGTGATCTTGTCATTGGTTCACTTGGCATGGTCAAGGCGTCCTCGGCTTCAAGCGACCTCCGTGAGCTATCCATGATCACATCAAGTTTCTTTTGGAATGTTCAAGGATGATGAAGAGGAGATTTTATGTTCATTTTTTATGCATCAAACTTTATAGCAGAAAGGAAACAACTTTGGGAGGATTTACCAAATCATCAGCAATCTCCATTGTTTAGAAATAAACTTTGGATGATAGTTGGAGATTTAACGAGATTGTGGATATCAAGATCACTCAAATTTTGTGACATCTTCGTTGGTTACAATGGGTATGCGAGATTTCCAAGATGTAATCAGATTATGTTCACTATCTAAAATGACAACGCATGGTTCGTGTTTTACATGGTGTAACAAAAGAGAAGAAGGTTTGTTATGCTAACAATTGGATCAGGTTTTGGTGAATTATTCATGGTTTCAGACTTATCCACAATCACATTGCTGTTTCGAAGTGGGGGATGCTCTGATCATATGTGTTGTTGTATTCAGGTGAAAGCATCGCTTACTAGGCCAAGGCGTCCATTTAAGTTCACTAATGATTTAACAACCATGCATGTGTTTTTACAATTGATACAAAGTTATTGTGATGCTACGGATGAGCTATGAATATCCACTTCAGCTCTGTTCCGCCTTTTGAAAAAGCTAAAAAAGCTTTGAAACCGAAAAATTCGTTATTTGAGTAAACAACGACTAGGGGACCTGCAAAACAGAACAAAAAAATCTTATGCAGTTCTTATTGATTGTCAAACAAAAACATTGTTGCACTCGACATAGTAGTTAATGGAAGAAGAGACCCACACTTATAACAAGTGGAACCATCTCTCGGTATTGGAAGAAACATTTATGAGACAAAGATCAAAATTACACTGACTGAAAGTGGGAGATGGTAATAACATGTACTTTCATCAAGCTACTAAGACCCAAGAGACTAGGAACTCAATAAAATCTATAAAAAGCGATGGAACCTTTGCTCAAAGTCAGTGCGAGATCAAAACGGAAGCAGAAGATTATTTTCATTCGTTCTTAACTCGCTCTGACCTGAATTTTCAAGGTATAGATGAAGAGAAACTCGAGGATTTTCTGGGTTTTACGTGTGAAGGGGAAGACAACATGATGTTGATAAAAGAAGTTACAAAGGAAGAGGTAAAAAAGTTTGTTTTCGCTATGATGGAAAACAAATCACCAGGACCGCATGGTTTTACTTTGGAATTTTTTAAAGAGACTTGGGGAATTGTGGGAAAGGATGTTGCAGCAACCATACAATCATTCTTCGTAAAGGGATTTTGATATTATCCTAAGGAGCATAAGGAGCATGGAACACAGAGAAGAGCTTGAACCCGAGGAGCAGCTTGAACTGGAGCTTAATTGATTAAAGGAAAGGCATGGAACCTAGGAGAGTCTAGCATTGCCAACAGGTCCCATGACTCATTCAAAGACCAAGTCCTTCAAAGAAGTAATCAGAGGACTACTTCAAAAATTATGGAGCCAAAAAGATCAAAAAATCAATGCTTGTCAAACCACATTGGTTTTGATACAAGCCAAGTAAGTTAACAATGGGAAGAGTGTATTATTTGTACTCTTTTCCCTTCTCGAGTTTTGTCCCACGGAGTTTTCTCGACAAGGTTTTTAATGAGGCAAAGGATCCATTCCACCATTGCCCATTGTTAGCTTCAGAAGACCAAGGCCTTATTCACATCTTCAAAGTGACGAGACAAGGCCCATCCATCTCTTCAAGTGGCTAAGAGGAGCCTTCTTATCATTTCAAATCTATTCACACTTTGCTTTTATTATTTCTTTTTTTACGCATTTACACTTTCAAGTGTGTCTCGAGACTAGGTGTGTTAGTCTCGATATCTCTCATCTCTTTCTCTTTATATTTCGTGTGAAACTTTATGAGAAATCAATCAATCTTTTTATCAAAACGTTTTCTCTTAAGTTTGATTCAAGTGTTGGTGCGTATATCCATCACGATTGATTCTCTTGGTTTGAAGCTAAGCAATCACCGATCCTCTTGGTGTGAATCTAAAGGATCATCCGACTTACCAAAGGGCTATTATATATCCCTCTGTGTCGTCTATCAATCCATCACCTTACCTTGATTCTTCACCTAATAATTGCTAAGGATTATCTCCCTTTCTCAACCTCGAAGTGATGTTCGTGGGAAAGATCTCTTCAAGTCACCTTTGATAATCCATCTTCTCATCGAGGCGTGGCTGAGATCGCATCAAGAGGTCTATGTCAAGGTTGTTCCTTACTCCTTTATCTTTTTGTGATCTTTATGAATGTTTTATCAAGACCACTGGATAAAACGGCAAAGGAGAGAAAATTTGGATATCATCCACATTGTCAGAATCTTGCTCTACCCATTTATGTTTTGTGGATGATCCATTGGTTTTTTGGATGGAAAGAAACAGTCAATAATAGGTATTCTAAAAGTTTTTCAAGAGTTTGCAATGGTTTTGGGTCTTAGTATTAGTCTAAAAAACTAATGTTATTTATGGATGGGGTTTCAGCAGAAAAGAGGGAAACATTTCTTGAGCTTTTCCCTTTTGATAGTGGATCGCTTCCTATCAAGTATTTGGATCTATCTCTTTTGACTAAGTGAATGACTCTCAATGATTACATGCCATTGTTAGAAAAGTTACGATCGAGATTAAGTTGTTGGACTGCAAGGTATCTCTCTTTAGCAGGTCAGTTCCAGCTTATTACATCAGTTATTCATAGTATCACTACCTTCTGGAATTCAGCTTTTCGGCTACCTAAAGCATGCATAGAAGAAATCGATAAAATCGGTTCTGCTTTCTTATGGTCAGGTCCGGAATTGAACTCAAAAATGCTAAAGTCACTTGGATATATGTGTGTAAGCCGAAGACAGAGGAAGGTTTGAGATTAAAGTCGATTCTAGAAGCAAATAAAGTGAGCTTCTTTGGAGAATACAATCACCTCATTCCTCACTTTGGGTTAATTAGGTTAGAAGGTATTTAATCCATAAGGGATCACTTTGGTCGGTAAAGGAATCCTCCTCACTCGGTTCATGGACTTGGAAAAAACTTTTGACGTATAGACACTTTGAAGTCACTGCTTTTTGGTTCGATAACTGGTCTCTATTGGGTAGACTAATTGATGTCATAGGTTTTTGTGGAAGTTGAGACATGGGGCTTCCTCTAAACTCAACAGTGCAAAGTGTGTTATTAACATACACAAGTCCGCATAATCAAGCAAATGTTATAAATGGGATTGAAGATGCAATCGTTTTACAACAGCAAAAACAACAAACAGAGGAGGTGGATGTTGTATTGTGGAAATTCAGTGAAACAAAGTTTAAAGCGATGTTCAACTCCAAAATGATCTGAAAATTGATCCGAGAAGAGTAGCCTGTAAAGTAGGTGACTATGGGTATATGGTTCACACATAACACTCCAAAATATTCATTCATGGCTTGGCTTGCGGTAAACAATCGCCTATCAACGGGAGATCAAATGTTGAGTTCGAACAATGGTGCTTCAACAGCATTCTCACTATGTGTGGAGCCAATGGAGACACAAAATCAAATTTTCTTCTCATGCCCATATTCATCTAAATTATGGCACTGGCTTACACACAAGCTTCATCAAAGTTAGTACACAACTCAGTGGGATGATGTTTTAGTTCTTCTCATCGATAAACGTCGAGGTAAACTAGAAGAATAATGACTCGCTTGTTTGAGCAGCAATACATTAGAAGAATAATGACTCGCTTGTTTGAGCAGGAATACATCTTACTGAGATATGTGTTTCAAACAGCAATACATTCGATTTGGAGGAAACAAAATAGTAGGTGACATGGCGAACAAAATAGCTACTCCTCACACTTCTCTCAACAACTTAATCGATAAACAAATTTGAAACAATCTCTCGACTATTCGGGCAATGGGGGACTCGAGGTACCAATAAGGAATGGAGACATGGTTCGCAACAAAATAACATATTATCAAAGGTTCTTCACAATGAGCTTTCTTTCATCAGCTGTTTCAGCCTCTTTTCGATTTTATTCCTTTTATTTTTAACTCTTTCGAAAGTCGTTTGTACTCTTTTTACCCAAAACTGGTTTTGTCCCCATTGATTTTTCCAGTTTTGGGTTTTAACGAGGCAAGAACTTTCAATCATCAAAATTTAGAGCTTTTGTTCTTTCTAAAAAGCAGTTGCACATGTTGTGAAAATTTTACTTTAAATATAATTTAATATTTAAATCAATATATATATATATATATATATATATTAGTACTAAGTTGTAACCCACACTTTTCATGAAATCATAGTTTTTCAATTTTTTACAGATTTAATTATAAAAGATAACATGTTGTAAAAGTCATATAATGTTTATATATACGTAATTGTATTCTTAAATTGTTAGTCTGATTTAGACTATATTACACTTATTAGACTCTGTAAACTTTATTTATTACATAATTCATGTATTTTTTATCATTATTTCATTTAAAATTTAAATGAAAAGGCCTAATTTAAAACACATAAATTTGTTTAACCATTATTTCATTATAAGTTATTTGTAAAATAGCTATATATTTTCCAATGATTATTTCTTTTAATCACCACCTAACCATGAATAATTCAATAAAAGAATTAAACACTCTATTTTAACTCCATTAGAGTGTGAAATAACAATATGCGAGTTAAGTTTTATATTTGTAAAATGGTAAACAATTCACAAGTGGAGGAAACATTGGAGAGTACTTAAACAATTTATTTACAACGACATAAAGATTGCACATAAAAGATACGAGAGTCAAACTAATCAAGAGCAAATATTTTTTGGATTTTTATTTAGACTAAAGATTAAAAACTGAAAGAAATTAAAATTCAAGAAGTAAACAAGAGATAGTCATTATTTAATGATTTTAACAACAGTAAAAATGGATTGACAAAAAAATAACGAAGCATATTGATTTAAACATTGTCCTATAATATTAAATTAAAAAATATGACTAATCCACTTCTTGGACATTAATTCACTTCGACGACACTAATCACTTCACTATAATCATCAAAATCAAGTCCAATTAGTTCATTTAACAATAAAATCATCAACTCTCGTTGTCTAGGTATCTAACTCAAAGAACTTGAAAGTCAAGTCCAATTAGTTCATTAACACAAAATCATCATTTTTCATTGTCTAGGTATGTAAAGCTTATAAAGCTTTTTCCAAACACCTTCCGGGTAAAAAATGGTTTAAGGTATAGATTTGAAATGATCAAGTCAAAACTAGAACTAAAATCAACCTAAATATATGATCTAACAAGAAGTCCTGAATGATTATCATTAACCATTAAATGATCCTAATCTAGTATCATCCATGATCTAACAAAAGACTACTCACTAAACATGATGAAGAATAAAGTAAAAGACATAAATGGGTCTTTGTCTCCTTACTTGTTTGTTATATGCATGGATGTGCTATCTAAGATGATTGATAAGACGGCTTCATTAAATCACATCGATTATCATCCTCTCTGTAAGAATCTCAAGCTCACCCATTTATGTTTTGCAAATGATTTATTAGTTTTTATTGATGGGAGGAAAAGTTCAATAGAGGACATAGTAAAGATTTCGAAACATTTGCTGAATTCTTGGGATTAAAGATAAGTCTTGAAAAAAAGACGTTATACATGGCAGGAGTTAAATAAGGAGATAAGGAATTAATTCTGATTCTTTTCCTTTTGAGATGGGAGAGTTAACGGTAAGATATACACCTCTTGTGGAATGGATCCGTGAGAGGATAGGCAGTTGGACAGTTCGACATCTATCCTTTGCTGGTCGTTTACAACTCATAAGCTCAGTAATTCATAGTCTTACAAATATTTGGATGTTAATCTTTAGATTACCAAGTGCATGTGTTAAACATATAGACAGATTGTTCTATGCTTTTCTATGGTCGGGTCCGAATCTAAATACAAAGAAGTCTAAAGTGGCTTGGACTAACGTTTGCACGCCAAAAGAAGAAAGGTGTCTCGGTTTGAGATTATTGCGACATGTGAATAAGGTTAGTTGCTTCAAACTTATTTGGCGAATTCTTTCCTCAAATTCACTTTGGGTTCAATGGATTAGACTTTATTTGCTTTGGAAAGGCTCTTTTTGGTCAATAAGTGAAAATTCATCACAAGGATCTTGGATGTGGAAGAAGATTCTGAAATATAGAACGTTAGCTTCAAATTTTGTTCAAGTGGAGGTAAATATTGGGCTTAGTGTTTCATTTTGGTATGATAATTGGTCCTCCCTTGGAAAATTGATATCGATTACGGGGAAGAGAGGGTGCATTGACTTGGGTATTGGTATTCAATCCACTATGGCTGAAGCGATTAATTCTCTTGGGAGAAGAAGACATAGGCTGGACCATTTAAATTTAATCAAAAATGAACTTGATGTGAAACGCAGGAAAAGTTTGGTTGTGGAGGAGGATAGAGTTCTATGGAAAGGTAAAGGTGATCGTTTCAAAGCCATTTTCAGCATAAAGGATACTTGGGAGGCTACACGAATTTCTAAGGGAAAGGTAGATTGGTATAAAGGTATTTGGTTCACCCAGTCCACTCCTAAATACTCTCTCTTAGCATGGCTTGCAATAAGAAATAGATTGACAACAGGGGATAGGATGCTAACCTGAATATGGGAGTCATTCCCTCTTGTATATTCTGTAATGATCGATTGAAGAGTCAAACCCATCTGTTTTTTGCTTATAAGTTTTCACAGGAGGTCTAGTATGGTCTCACTCACAAGCTGCTAGGAAAAAAAATTTCAAAAGTATGTGAGAGCATAGTAAAGTTGCTCACGGAAAAGGGACATGAAAAGAATCAATCATTTTTAACAAGATATTTTTTCCAAACAGCTATTCACGCAATATGGAGGGAGATAAATAAACGGAGACATGGAGAGCCTCCAACAAGCTCAAGTGGTAAAATTCATAGACAAACAAGTCTGAAACAAAATATCGACTATGCAGATAAGGGGCGACTCACGATATCAGAGAACAAGGGAGAAATTTTTGCAACAAGATAGCATTTAGTCAAAGGTTTTTCTTGGTTGTTCTTTCACAACATCCACTTCAGCTTTCATCTTTCAAATTAATTCTGATTTTATCTCTTTCGAAAGTGGTTGTACTCTTTTTCCCAAAATATGGTTTTGTCCCTATATAGCTTTTCCATTTTTGGTTTTAGCGAGACAACCACTTATCAAATTTCAAAGTGAGATTTCTTGTTCTTTCAAATAAGTTCTAAAAACTGTTGGACATGTTGTAAAATTTTTTACTTTGAGTATAATTTTACATAATATTCAAAAAAAGAAAGACATAAACGTGATATATGGATGTAACACATAAGGGATAAAAGAGTTGAAAAATCCTTCACTAAAATGACAAATAGTAAAAAAGATAAATCCAATATATCAAGAGAAAAGTTTGGATCTAAATCCAACTTTAGAAAAAGGAAACTTAGAATGTCTAGAAATTGTTTAAATACATAATAAGTTCAGATAGGGTCGACCGGTATGGATTCAGGTCGACCAGGTTTGGATCCAGGCCAAGTCTTGGATTTGGATGAATGAGAGGGAGTCCAGTGACGCCGTGGTAACTCTGGCACCAGCTTACTAAAGACCATGCCAAATCTTGTTTCACTTTTTCTTTGTTGCATCATATAAGAAAACAGAATAAAAATCATTCACTTTTTTATTAATTCGAGTTCTAGTCTTTGTTTCATTTGCTTAATTATTTTGAGAATATGATTCTAGAGTTATTTGATTGTGTTTTCAGAATATAATAGCTGAGAATACTAATCTGGACAATACAATAGCTGAGGTGTTGGGTGGAATCTAGGCACAATGATCCAGGCACAAAATATATAATGACAGATACTAGCGGAATGGGAATAGGAAAATAGTCATTAGACTCTGTTCTGCCAATTCAATGGATGGTTGAAGGAGTGGAAGCGGATTGATGGGAAGAGGAAAATGGTTTGTAAGATGTTTTTCAGCCACTTAGATGGATGGAGATGATGATTACATAACCAAATAGAGTGAATGATGTCACATAGAGGATGAAAATTTTTGTGATAAGTCAAGACTTATGTTTCAAGGATTCGCGCATAAGAAGACGAGAATTCAATTGCGCTCTTCATAGAAGAAAACAACTCATTTTATTTTATTAATCAAACTTGTGTTACAACACTGAATGGAGAGCTAAACCATAAATTAAAGTACTTGACTAGAAAACATAAAACTTAATTAAAGACTTAAAAGAAACACGTGAAACAAAGAGGAAAAACCTGCAAAATAAGAAACAAAATCTCATTAGTTATTTGAATTTAAATACTCACCTTGGAAATATGAATCATGCACGACCATGGAGCTCATGCATGTTCCAGCCCTTCTTTAAGTGCATCAGAAATGATGAATAACGTGGATTCCTTAATTCCTTGTACACCCAGCAAGAAAGAATCATATTTAGTCTTGAGTCGTACGCAATCATTTCCTTGACTTCCTTTGATGGTATCAACGGCTTGATGTGTTCCTAATGCAGCATAATTGATATCTTTAACATTTTCCTAGTCTTGATCCTTTGACGGATTTGATTTGCTTATTGGTTCAGTTGCTGTTTTGAAGATGATTTCTTTGGAGAGTAGGTTTCCTTTAATTTCTTCTTGCTCTATCAAGATGATTAGGCTCTCAATAGAATTTTTGAATTCTTCCCTTAACCTTTTTGGCATTATCTTTGACTTTAGGCATTTCCGTTGATTTTCTCTATAACCCGGAATGGTCCATCTCCTCTTGGTGATAGCTTGGACTTTCTTTCCTTGGGAAACCTTTCTTTTCTCATGTGCAACCATACTCAATATACATGTTCAAATTTAACCTCCTTTGTGGTGCTTGTTAGCTTGTTGCTTGTTCTGGTCAGTTTTCTTCTTGAGGTTTTCTTTGACCTTTTGGTGGAGTTTCTTACAAATTCTGCTTTTGTGACTCTTGCGCTAAAATAAACATCTTGGGGCAAAGGTGCAATGTCTAATGCGGTGAGAGGATTAAAAAAATTAAAACATCAAATGGAGATAATTTACTAGTAGAATTCTTAGCATAATTATAAGCAAATTAGATGTAGGGTAAATAAGATAACCAGTTTCGAAGATTCTTACCCATCGTAGCTCTCAGTAGGGTATAGAGAGTATGATTAACTACCTCTGTTTGACCATCGGTTTGAGGATGATAAATGGTGGAGAAGAGTATATTAGTTTCGAGCTTTTTCCACAAGATTTTTCAAAAGTGGCTGAGAAACTTTGAGTCTCAGTCTGAGACAATTGTCCTTAGAACTCCATATAAACACACAACTTATTTAAAGAAAAGGTTAGTTGTTAGAGTCGCATCATTCGTCTTGTTACATAGAATGAAATGAGCCATTTTTGAGAATATGTCCACGAGTACAAAATGGAGTCCTTTTGGTTGATCTTGGGCAATCCTAGAACAAAATCCATAGAAATATATACCCAGGGTAGGTTAGGAATATGCAAAGACATATATAAACCATAAGAATCTGACCTGGATTTTTCTTTCAAGCAAGTGATTCACTTTCCACAGAATATCTCCACATTTCTCCTTAACTGGGGCCAATAAAAATGTTCCATGATGACATTTAGAGTTTTGTCTCGTCAAAATTATCCCATAAGTCCACCTCCATGTGATTCTCTTATTAGCAACTCTCTCATGGGCCCTTGAGGAATGCAAAGTCTTTTGTCTTTAAAGAGAAATCCATCATGTTTATAGAATGAACCATAAGTGGCCTTATAAATCTCCTTGAAGGCTTCTTGAAAATCTGGATCTTTTCATACAATCCCTTAACATGCTCTAATGCCATGACCTTAGCCTCCATGATGCTGATTAAGGCGTGTTTTCTAGTGAGAGCTCGGCGATAATATTCTCTTTTATCTTCTTATACTTAATCACGAACGGAACGATAATACTTAATCATGAATTCAAGCCACCTTGTATATCTTTTCTTGAGTTTAGTTTGTCCTCTTAGATGCTTAGTGTCTCGTAATCTGTTTGAATAACCAACTCTTTGGATAATAAGTAATATCGCCAAGTTGAAGAGATCTTACCAACGGATATAGCTTCTTATCATAGATAGGATAATTAAGTGAAGCTCCATTGAGTTTCTCACTGAAATAGGCTACAGTTTTCCTCCTTGAGTTAGGAGAACTCATATACCTTTTTCCTGAAGCATCATGCTCAATTTTAAAGGTTTGCTCAAATTTAGGAAGAACTAAGACCGGTGCATGAATCAGGCAATCTTTGATCTTGTCGAATATGTCTTCTTGAGCTTTTCCCCAATGGAAAGCAACTAGCTTCTTGATCACCAATGTCAGTGCTGCAGCTTTGGTACTTCAATATTTCAAATTAAACTCGTTTGTCTTCCTTACAAAGGCCTAGTATGTAGTCCTCTTTCCTGGCCGCATATACGTGAGTTCTTTGGGATAGGGGATTGGTCTCTCAAAGAAGTGGATATCGTAAAGACACGTAAGTAGAGCTGTTGTCCCAAGTACTGTCTTGCCCAAAATTCTGATCTTAGGTTCCACATTCCTACGTTTTCTAATACAATGTAAATATATGTGAATGATGCTGCTCACTAGACGATCGTAAGTTGGATGGAATACTCCAACTTTGGTTTGCTACTAGGATATAAAAGTTTTTTAGGATTCAGCTACTCCAGTCGTCTTATTTCTACTTTTAGATTTTTTTCAGCACTTTGAAAAGTGGTTTGTACTTTTTTCCCAAAAATTGGTTTTGTCAATTTCTAATTTTCGGTTTTAACGAGACAACTACTTATAAATCGTCAAAATTAGAGCTCTTGTTCTTTCAAAAAAGTTTCAAAAAACAGTTACAAATGTTGTAAACACACTTTACTTTGAATATAATTTAACATAATATTAAAAAAAAATGTAAAATAGATGCCCATGATTTTGGGGACACCTAAAAATCCACAAATATAGATCATGTTTATAATTAGAACTAGAAAAAGGAATATGTTGGATTGATGAGTACGAAGGACGAATAATGCATCACGTAGATTGTACCCATTTCTGCTCCCTGTCGTCCATTGTCCACCATCCATCCTACATTTATCTGATCACAACATACTTTATCAAACTTAAACTCTATATTTTTAAGGAAATATCAATAAAGGGTATAAAGATTCATAAATATACCTGACAACCCAAAAGGAGTAACCATTGAGATGCCAACTTTGGACAATATCTTCTTTATTCTCGAATATTATCTCTATAAAAGTTCGATAGTCGACTTTCAAAACAGAGGTGTCAAGGTATAAACCTCCACCAGTGGGCTTTTCTGAGATGATATTGACCTTATAGACACCTCTTATTTTGAAGAAGTCGGCCAGTTTTAGAGGCATGTCCGCAGGCACAAACGAAACACTATTGACATCGTATCTTTGTTTCCCATTTATCTGCATGGCTGAATGATATTTTGAGTATTTATCTTCTATTGGATTGCATTTTGCATTAGTCTTGTTCCATTTGCATTTCATTATAGGAATTAGTGGCACATTTCATATGCATTGGTATTGGTATTGGTATCTCATACGAATCCATGGTTTCCTCATGATACTCCAAAGTACTCGTTCATTGTGTGGTTAGCTGTCCATAATAGGCTGGCAATGGCAGATAGAATGCTATCTTGGAGTTCGAATATCTCTGCGAATTATGTCTTCTGCTCAGCCCCGACAAAGACTCGGGATCATTTGTTTTTTACCTGCCATTTCACATCAAAGTTTTTACTTGCTTATGGACTGCTCCAACAAAGGTACCCATCCTAGTTTAATGATCTATTAACCTCACTTTTAGCTCCAGCAAACAGGGGTTCCGGAAGCTTCATAGAGAAGTTTGTCTTCGTAGTTTCAATCTACATTCTATGGAGGGAAAGAAATCAGCTTATGCATGGCGAAATCCCCAGACTCATATATAGGCTGGTTCGAGAGGTGGGGGAATAGTCCGTATTAGACTCTCGACACTGCAACAACAAGAATTATGACAAAGGGATTGTGGTTTACTACGCGATTATGAATTTTTTGTTCTTCTCTTTTGAGGAATCCTCTCTTGTTTTGTTTTCTCTGTTCTTTCTATGTTTCTCAGCTAAATCGTAAAAATGGTGTGTACTCTTTTTTCCAGGAATTGGTTTTGTCCCAAATGGGTTTTCCAATTTTTGGGTTTTAATGTGGCAACCATGTATCGATATTTCAATCTTGAGCTTTTAGTTTAAATTTCATTCAAAAACGGTTGCGCTTGATGTAAAAAGGTTTCTTGAATATAATTTTACATAATATTGAAAAATATAGAATAAAAAGAAGAGGAGTTTAATAGACAAAAAGATGAGTTAACTAGGAAAGAAATAATAAAAAAAAAGAGGTTAAATGAAATTAAAAAGGATGCAGTGGTCTTGTATACCGGCATAACGACATCGACGAGATCCAGTGGCTTCACGTAGTGATGTGTTGACACCGGTGGAAGAATTTGGAGAGAACCAGGAAGTGTAACGAGGACTGATACCGGGATGATGACTTCGAAGCTCTCCAATGGGGTCTCGAGCCAATGTGATGGAACGGGATCTTGATCCGACATGTTAACACCAATGGGACTCTGACAGAGAACCAAGAAGTCTAGCGTCTTCAGGGCAGTGGTTTCGTGTCGTCAGCAAGATTCAGCGGTCACTTATGGTGACATCACAACACCGGTTCAAAGCACCGACATAACGTAGTGGCATCACCAGACTGATGTGACCTGTTTTGTTGGTTTATCCACCAGATTGACCAGGTATGTTGCAGGTGGACCTGGTTTTCATTTTTCACTTGCTATAAATACTCTAAAACCTAATTAGATGGTTAAGCTTTGTTTTAGAGATTTTTCTTAGCCTCTATTGGATATTTCCAATAACATTGTATGCATTTTGATATTTTAAGTATTGAATCTTTGCTTTCTTCTTAAATCTTTCAACTATTCACAAGATAATCATGAATAAGCAAGGGTTAATCTTGTTGATTTGTGTTAACAAGATGATGAGTGAGTAGTCTTTTAAGAGCTTTTGCGATTGATAGATTTAGGGTGATTGCTTGTAGATTATTGGATTTTAGGCTTGTAACTACTTAGATTTATGCTTGATAGGTGTTAGACTTATAGGTTTGAGTCCTCTTCAAGGCAGAATTAAGCTCCACTAGTTAGCGTTTAACAACACTATTCATCTATCTTATTCCCAAAAGTTTGTTTCCTTTTATTTGAATATCTAAAAAAGTTTTTACTTATTTCCATCTTTCATTTCTTTTGGAATTTCATTTTAAAAACAAAAAAACTTGATTTCACTAAGATTCATTATTGGCTTATATTCCTTTTGTGGTGATTGGTATGTTTCCTTGTGGATCGACCATAGAGTGCTATGCACAATAGGTATAATTAGTAAATCTCAAATTATCAATTTGGCGCCCTTGTCGGGAATACAAAGCAATAACCATTAGGATTTCGTCGCTATTCGAGACTAAGCATGTCTTTTTAATTTGTTTCATAATATTTTTCTTTGGATCTTGATCTCTCTTTACTTATTGGTGCATGAACTTGAGAAGCCAAGGTTGACAACATTTTGTTGATCGAGTAGATGACATTCGAAGGTTAGATAGAGAGGCAAGAAGAGTTACAAGAGAGCGAGAGCGGCTTGATCACTTGGCACGTTTAGGAATGGGTGATAATCGCGCTCCACCCGGTTTTCCAGCTAATTTTGATCAAGAAGGTGTTGAGATAGGTAATGGGGTTAGACAAGCTCTGGTTCATCAGCCAAGGAAGTCGCATGTCATTGGTACCTTTGATGAGCCAAAGATACATGGGAACCAAGATAGTATTTGATGTCTTTCGATTGAGAACAATAATTTTGAGATGAAGACTAGCCTCATCAACATGGTTCAAGGCTCTAAATTTTATGGATTGCCAATGGAGGATCTTCTCGACCATTTAGATCAATTTGATCATTTTTGTGGCACTATGAAGATCAATGGATATGCGAGGATGCTTTCAAGCTAAGACTATTCCCCTTCTCTTTTGGTGATAGGGCACACCAATGGGAAAAGTACTTGCCTTATAACTCTATCACATCATGGGATGAGTGCAAGCAAGTCTTCTTAAGCAAATTCTTCTCCACTTCCAGAACGGCTCGTTTTTCAAATGAGATATTCGGTTTCAAACAAAAACTAAACAAGAACTTTACTGAAGTTTGGGAGCGGTTCAAAGGGTTTACATCGTAATGTATGAGATAAACAAGCAAATGGATGGAATTAACTTGAAGGTGGATGGAGTGTATAGTGAGCTGAATGCGAAGATTGAGAGTTTGGCCTCCCATGTTAAGTCATTGGATAATCAAGTCACACAAGTTTCTTCCTCTTCTAAGATACCAATGGGTTTACTACCGGGTAAACCGGAACCAAATCCAAAAGAATACATAAACACTTTCACACTTAAAAGCGAGAAGGAACTTCCATCAAGAGAACCACTTGTGATCGTCCATGAGGACATTGTGGAAAAAGAGAGGGAGGTGGTAGAAATCAAAGATGAAGAGGATTTTGTTGATGAATACAAGAATAGTGTTGGTATTGAGAAGGATAAGGTTGAAGTGATGATTAAGCGGAAAGGAAAATGAAAGGGAAAGGTTACAAATGAGTTCAATGAAAAGAAACAATATGTGTGCCTCCTCCTTATGAACTAAAACTTTCATTTCTAGGACGGTTAAAGAAGCAACTTATAGAGAAGTATATAGTGCTATTTGATAAGAAAATGAGTGAAGTAAAAGTCCATATTATTTTTATTGAAGCTTTTTGGTTAGTACCCAATACAACAAACTTATCAAGGATGCGGTTAGAGGGAATGTTAGTTTTGACACATGATTGTAGTGCCATTATACAAAGGAAATTCATCACGAAGAAGTTTGATGACCCCGGAACCTTCAATCTGTCATGCTCTTTGGGACAACTTTTTTTACGAGGTGATTGGTTGATTTTAGAGCTAGTGTTAGTTTGATGCCTCTCACAGTAGTAATATGTTTAGGCTTCATGTGGTTCAAACCATGTATAATATCTCTTATGTTAGCGGAAAGATCGGTGAGATTTCCTATAGGACTACTAGAGAATTATCGGTAATCATTGGCAACTAGGAGATCTTAGCCGACTTTGTGGTATTGGAAATAGATGAGGAACTACAAGAGCCTTTGATCTTTGGTAGGCAATTCCTAGCTACCGCGGGAGAAATGATTGAGGTGAGGAGATGAAAGATCAACCTACAATTGGGAGATGAGACTCTTAAGTTTGACATGAAGAAGATTATGAAGAAGCCTACCATGAAATGGTCAAATGTTTTGGATAGATACCATGGATGAGTTAGTAGATGAGTTTTTGGAGGAAATTGCCTTTGAAGATTCACTCCAAAGTGCTTTGACGGTAAAGCAAGGTGAATTTGGTCTTCTTAAGAGTGATGGTATGGGTTGTGAAAAGATTTTAGACTCACACAAGGCCTCTAGTCAAGATACCACATTCTTGGAATGGGATAGAGTTTCGCATAATGTGAATGAGTTTGAGATTGAAGACGTGAATGAAGAGGAAGGTAGCTATGGGTAAGCCTAGCATTGATGATGAATAGATTGATGATGAGATCTCTGGGCTTTTGATAGAATTGAGAAAATATAGGAAAGTTATTGGTTACTCTCTATATGATATCAAAGGTATCTCTTAATCTCTTTGCATGCATAGGATTCATTTAGAAGATGAATCGATGAATTCTATTGAACATCAAAGATGGTTAAACTCAAATTTGGGAGATGTTATAAGGAAATAAATTCTTAAGCTTTTAGATGCGGGAATTATCTACCCTACCTTGGATAGTACTTGGGTATCTGCGGTCCATGTAGTGCCAAAGAAAGGTGCAACTATCGTAATTAAGAACGATAAAAACGAAATAATACCGACTAGAACTATCACCAGACATAGGATGTGTATTGATTACTGTAAGTTGAACTCTGCTACCTGTAAAGATCATTTCCCTTTACCATTTATAGACCAAATTTTAGAACAACTACCTAACAATACCCACGTTTACTTTCTCAATGGGTATTCTGGATTCTTTCAAATCCCGATTCATTCAAAGGACCAAGAGAATATGACATTATGCGTCCTTATGGTATACCTTTTCATATCGAAGGATGCCATTTGGACTATGTAACGTACCCACAACCTTTCAAAGGTGCATGTTGTCAATCTTCTCAGACTTGATTGAGAATGTGGTAGAGATTTTTATGGATGACTTCTCCGTCTATGGAGATTTGTTTTTCTAATCTTTGTAGGGTTCTACAGTACACAAGTAGAACCCTCGATAGCACTCAATTAAAGTATGCGACGACTAAGAAATAGCCTTTGGCCATCATCTTCGCCTTTGAGAAATTTTGTTCTTATTTTGTTGGCTCAAAGGTGATTGTGCATATTGATCATGTAGCGTTGTGGCATTTTTGTAAAGAAAGATGCGAAGCCAAGGATTCTTTGATGGATTTTTCTTCTACAATAGTTTGACTTAGAGATCAAAGATAAAAAAGGGTATAGAAAATGGTGTAGAGGATCACTTATCACGGTTGAGGATTGAAGAGGGATTACCTATTGATGACTCTATGCCCGAGGAACAATTGATGGTCATTAGGCATCTAATGGAGAGCTACAAGACAGGTAAGAAGCTTGAGGAAGTGATGGGTTTGAATGATATGTTGCCTTGGTATGCGGATTAAGTGAGCTTGATGTTTACCAAAGGAAAAATTTCTTTAAAGATGGATGCCGATACTTTGGGATGAGCCTCACTTGTACACTCTTTTAAAGTATAGCCTTTATAGGAGATGTGTTGCAGAAGAAGAGATTGATGGTATCTTGTTGCATTGCCATGGCTTGGCCTATAAACATTATCCTTGCAAAGAGTGTACAAGACGGTTAAAAAGAGTCACTTTGCAACGTTCAATATGGGCAAAAGGCTATCCTTGCAAATAGTCACTTTGCAACGTTCAAGACGGTTCAAAAAGCTCTTCAAGTGGGATTTGGATGGCCAACAATGTTTAAGAACGCTCAAGGGTTCAATATGAGTTGTGACCCATGCCAAAGAAAAGGCAACATTAGTAGGAGGAATGAGATGCCACAAAACCCAATCCTAGAAGCGGAAATCTTTGATGTGTGGATAATTGGCTTCATGGGACCATTTCCTTCTTCCTATGGTAACTTCTTCATTCTTGTTACAGTGGACTATGTATCAAAGTGGGTGGAAGCAATCGCGAGTCCTACCAATTATGCAAAAAAAAATTTGAAGATGTTCAAAATCATCATTTTCCCAAGATTTGGTATTCCAAGAGTTGTGATAAGTGATTAAGGCTCCGATTTCATCAACAAGGTTTTTGAGAACCTTCTCAAGAAGCATGGTGTTAGGTATAAAGTTTCAACTCCATACCATCCTCAAACAAGTGGTCAAGTGGAGATTTCAAACCGAAAAATTAAAGCTATATTGGAGAAGATGGTTGGTACGACTAGAAATGATTGGTCGATGAAATTTGATGATGCGCTTTGGACATATAGGACAGCCATCAAAACCCCAATTTGTACAACTCCTTTCAATTTGCTTTATGGGAAAGCTTGTCACTTACCGGTGTAGCTTGAATACAAGGCTATATTGGAAACTAAGCTTATGAACTTTGACATAAAAAATGCAAGGAGACTTTGATGAGATCCTTCTTGAAACCAATGAGAACTCAAAGATCTACAAGGAGTGAACAAAGACATTCCATGATAATAAAATCATTCCAAGGGATTTCAAAGTTGGTGACCAAGTTTTATTCTTCAACTCCAGTTTGAAGTTGTTTGTGGGAAATCTCAAATTTCGTTCGTTGGGAGCTTTCATGATTAGAGAAGTGCGACTTTATGGTGCCATTGATCTTAGGAACAAAGACGGAGAAGATTTTGCAGTTAATAGACAAAAGGTAAAGCCATACTTGGCAAAAAACTTTGATTTAAGAGGGTACCATGATATCTCTTTCGGAACCTCCGTCAGCCTAAAACCACAAAAAATGGTGCTACTGATGTTAAACAAGCACTCTTGGGAGGATTCCCATAATATCATCTAGTAGGTTTTTTTTTTCTTCAAATAAAAAAAATTACAAAAGGTTACAGAGAAGGTAGTGGTCATGTGTGTCGGCTCGATGACGTTGAGGAAACCTAGCAGCATGTGGTAGCGGTGTGTTGACACTGGTGGAAAATCTAAGGAGAAAAATCTGGAAGTTTAGCATCGTCATGCCACCGGGATGATGACACTGATACGGTCCAGCAGGCACCTTCTCCGACGTTGCCACATTCTAGCGGGCATCTCCAGCGATGTTACACCACCGCTACAGGCATAGGTTAGAGTCTTCTCATCTTTAATTCTTGGTTAACGTTTGCTATACTATAGTTGAACCGTTTCGATTACGGCTGGTTTACCTCATTTTTATCCTCCTTCATCGAGACTTCTTCTCGTCTTTTTCATCATTATTCACGCTTCATCACTGGAGTGCAAGAGCTCTCTCAAATCTTAACCATCTTGAATGATTACTGAAGCTAAATTCGAGTTTTTGCTATGGGTTTTGAGTAATCCTTGTCTCTTACCCGAATTTCCGTGTTTTCCCCTTTCAATTTTAAAGGTATAGATTCGTCTAAACTTGTCTCTTTATGGGTTTTGCTTCGACATTCATCCTATCTTGACTTAATGCATGATTTGAACCATAGTTATGAGTTAGGTGATGTTAGTCGATAGATATAACCAATGCTTGCTTGAGTTTGATGGTTAATTGATGAATTATTTGAAAATTCAACGTTTAGGGTTCTTGAGAAGGAAAAGACGAAAATGTTGGGGAAAATAGAAGATTTGTGTTTCATTAGATATAAATTAGTGTTTTAAGAGAGTTCTTATAAAACTAAAACATTTGAAAACTTTTGGGTGATGATTCATGAGATTTTTTGTGAGAAAAATGCTTAAATCACGAATTATACTCCTTGGCATTCCTAAATCTGTGCTTAATGCTTGATGTTACTTCCATTGTGGTTTCTTTAGATGGATTATCGTGTAGTAAGCTTGAACCTAGAAGACTAGAAAGTTTGAGACTGATTGGTTTGAGTTTAATGAGATTTTTGCTGAAAATGGTGCTTTGAACTTGGCTTGATGATGTTATATTGTTATTGCTTTAATCATTGATGCTTGATATTGCGTCTATTATGGTCTTAATCCATAACTTGATAAGCAATATATGTGCTAATATCATGACTTGTAGTTTCTTCATGAGTTTTGCTAATCTTTTGCAAAGTACTTACATCATTTTTGTAGATCGTCATGAAGAAAATAAGTCTAGCTATTGAGGAAGAAAAAAAGAGGACACAACCACCACGAGGAAAGGATAAAAATCAAGTGTCCGCGCCACAACCTCAATCCAAAGCAACCAATTCGAAGGGGAAAAGGTGATATGTTGCATTTCTAGCATGTTTTTGATTGCATTCATCATGGAGTTCTTACATTTTCATTTCATAATTAGGTATTTAAGTTCATTTTTGTATATATTTCTTTTTTTATAGGTATTAGAATGAGTTATGCATCAAGAGGGATCATTTGAAAGCAAATAAGAGAAATGATCATCCAGAACCATTCCAAAGTGTGTCCAAGATTAGCTCAAATGAATGTCTTCCATTGCGATTAAGCTCCAGATCCCTTAACAAAAGGTATAGGTAATGGAGTTAGCTTTCCAATGGAGGTGGTCTCGAGTGATTTGGATCAGTGGTTAAGGATATAAAACCAATTTAAATAGAAGCAATAAGACCTAGCAGGATGATGAGATCGCTGGAGAAGTAGCAACACTCATCAGAAGGACCAGCGGGATGAGCATCCCGGTAGACGTCAAAATGATGCCTCCAGCGGTTTGGCCAAACCGCTGGACTGGTCCAAACCATCCAACAATTTGAATTAAATCGGATTCGACCTTATGTGGTTATTTGTTGACACAAACTTTAGTTTCTCCTATAAATAGATTAAACCACTTTAGAGAGGGGTTATCCTCTGTTTTAGAAAGCTCTTAGACACATTTAAAGGGTTTTCAGGAACTTGTATGGATCATTTTGGTTTTTGATTAACTTTGCTTTTCCTTTTAATCTTTTGTCTATTTACTTGTTTATCATGACTAATCAAAGCCCCATCATTTGGTTTTGTGCTTTCACAATTAGTGAGTAGAACCTTTGATCTCTTGGCATTAGGTAGATCTATGATGCTAGGTTATTGATTAGTGGAGTTTAGGTTTAGATTATGATATATCCTTGCTTATTACTTGTCTTTAATGCTAGATTATTCAAGAAATTGATGGTTTAGAACTTAGGCAATTTCATGCCCGGATGGTGTTTGATGAAATGCTAGAATGAAATTCATTAGGAGCTTTTAGATTTTACCATATGTAAGTAGATAATTAGGATGAATTGTGGTTAGTTAAGCTTGTAAATAATGCCTTTTGATCTCCTAATTTCTAGTGGAAGCTATTGTGATTAGGTGATTAGAGAAGGATACTAATACATTGGAAGTGGATTAGTTGACTTTAGTGGCTTTAGACCGAAGGATTAGCTCATTGAAGTATAATGAAACTACATTAGTTAGCAATCTAGTTTTTGGTATCGTATCATAATCCCTATAGTTCGCTTTCCTATTAGATCTTCATATCATTTTAAGTGCTCTTGTTGCTTTCATTTATATACTTGAATTTGGAATTGGAAACTATAACCACTTGTTTACTTTAGATTGAATTTGAATCCTTGTAGTTGTAATGAGTTGATAAATTGTATCTATGGATCGATCCCAAAGTACTACAACGTACTTGGATTATTTGGTCAACTCGGGTGAAAAAAACTCTTTATCAAGATGATCATGTTTTCCTTCTCTCGGGAACAAGGCCTCTCAATGGGAGAAGAATATCGCTTCCGAACTAGTGTCTACGTGAGCCACAATGGAGGTTGAACTTGTATGCATTAATTGTTCCCTTTCATAGATAGCTTTTGCCTAATGTCTAACATTTCTTCCTTGATTAAGAGAAGCCCATTGGTTATGATGAACCAACTCATTTCTTTGAACTTTCTTACCAAGCCCTTTGAGAGCGATTGACACCCCCTTAGCGAGACCACACACCACTACACGTAATTGAAAGTGAAAGAGTTGGAATTCATGATATTTTTTATGTTTTGAGTCTTGCCTTAGAGTAAAAGATTGGAGTTGCAATAAGTTTATAGAGGATACTTGATTAGAGATTAGTTTTTGTATTGCTTGACATATTATCTTGGTAATATGGTGTTGATAGCTTTGTCGATCTTTAATGGTTATGAATCCCCATACTTAAACCTTTTTCTCTCCTTGTCTCTTGTAGTTTTCTTGCGGACAAGCAAGAGATAAGTTTGGGGAAATTGATATGTTGCTTTTTTACACTATTTTAGATTGTATTTCTCATTAATTTCTTGTGTTTGCATTGCATATTTAGGTCTTTAGGTGCATTTTTGCATTTATTTCTTATTTTATAGGTATTGGAGTGAGCTATGCATCAAGAGGGATCATTTGAAAGCAAATAAGAGAAATGATGATATAGAACCATTCCAAAGTGTCTTAAAGATCAGCTCAGATGAAGGTCTTCCCTTGCGATTTAGCTCCAGATCTCTTAAAAAAGTTATTGGAAATTGAGTTCTCATTCAAATGGAGGTAGTCACGAGTGATTTGGGTCTGTGGTTAAGGAGATACAACCAATTTAATGAAGAGCGGTATGATATAGCGGGATGATGAGACCGCTGGAGCAGTGGAAAAACTCACCGGGAGGACCAACGGGATGAACCTGCGTCCCAATAGAGGTCAGTAGGAGAGGTTTGCCCAAACCGCTGGACCGGTCAAAACAATCCAAAATTTTGAATTAAACCGGTCCAGGCAATGGAGTCAAGAGACATTGGGCTCTAATGCTTCTCTTTTGATTTTCTTTCTTTGAGTCATGCATTGTAGATACATATGTTTTCGAGAAAATAAAAAATAAATTGAAAAAACTTGAAAACCCCAAAAAGAAACATGTAGCTTTGCATTTTCATATTGCCATTAGGATCGAGTCTAGAAGCATATAAGTTTGCATTTGCATATGCATAGGGGATAAAATTACCATGAAAAGATATATGCTTAGCTTGAAATGTGATCACCTTGATAATGTTCTTGTAGTACTTAATTGATCTGGAAAACATTGAATTCTTGCACTTTGATCACCTTGATAATATGCTTGATTGTTTTCAACTCTATCTAAGTGGAACTTAATTTGAACTTAATTACCTCGCTTAGGGGCTCGATATTCGCTTTCATGGTCATTGAATGATTCATCTAGTTTCTCTTTTTACTTTTGCCATTCTTGTTAAACCGGAGGGTTATCTTCACTATTAAATGGATCCCCACCCTTTTACCTGAACCATTATTTCAAACTTCCATTGATTTGATTGAGTGAGGCCTTTTTACTTCTTGATAATGTTTACATGGGTAAAATCTTGAGAGTATTGGGAATGATAAGGCTTAGCCTCCATTACAAGCTATACTCTAAGAACTTAAGAGTTGGCATCTAGGAGAGGAATGGAAGAAAGAATAGGTGGTCTTGAGGATTGATTTGGATTGAGTGTTGGGAGCAAGAAAAAGAATGAAAAAAAAGATAGTGAAGAATGGAAAGGAAAAGTCTCTAGAGATCTAAAAATGAATTTAGTTGTGGCTATAGTAAAGGAATTTATATGCCTTGAAGCTTCATCTAAAAAGAATATAAAATAATATAAAAGATGATAAGAAAAGAACTGAATGAGAATAGAGAAGCCAAGTAGGATAGTAAAAGTGAAAAGAGAGTCATAGATTTGAAAAGAAAAATATCTTTTAAAGATAGTTTAAAAAGTGATGAAGGTTGTTTTGAGGGTGATGGAAATTCGAAGAAAAAGATTATGGGTTTTTAGCCTCAAAAGGTAAGGTTGGGAATAAGGGAATTTAGATATCAAAAGTTTAGGATTGGGTAGAACAATGGAGGTCGAACTTGTATGCATTAACTGTTCCCTTTCTTAGATAGCTTTTGCCTAATGTCTAACATTCCTTGCTTGATGGAGAGAAGCCCATTGATTATGATGAACCACCTCATTTCCTTAACCTTTCTTACCGAGCCGATTGAGAGCGATTGACACCCCCCTTAGCGAGACCACACGCCACTACACTTAATTTAATGTGAAAGATTTGAAATTCATGATAGGTTGTGGATGTTTTGAGTCTTTCCTTAGAGTAAAGGATTTGAGTTGCGATAAGTGTATAGAGGATTGTTGATTAGAGATTCAATTTGGTATTTCTTGACATATTATCTTGGGAATATGGTGTTGATAGCTTTTTGATCTTTAGTGGTTATGAATCTCCGTCCTCAAACCTTTCTCTCATCTTATCTTTTTCATTTTGCTTGCGGACAAGGAAAACAATAAGTTTTGGGGGAATTGATATGTTGCATTTCTAGCATGCTTTTGATTGCATTCATCATGGAGTTTTTATATTTTCATTGCATAATTAGGTCTTTAGGTGCATGTTTTCATATATTTCTTGTTTTATAGGTATTGCAGTGAGGTATGCATCAAGAGGGATCATTTGAAAGTAAATAAGAGAAATGATGATCCATAACCATTCCCAAGTGTGTCAAAGATCATCTCAAATGAATGTCGTACATTGCGATTTAGCTCCAGACACCTTGATAAATACGATGGGAAATTAAGTTATGTTTCCAATGGAGGTGGTCTCGTGTAATTTGAGTCAGTGGTTAAGGAGATATAACAAATTTAGTGAGAAGAGGTATGACCCACAGGATGATGAGACCGCTGGAGAAGTGGCAAAACTCACCAGGAGGACCAGCAGGATGACCATCCCAATAGATGGCAGCAGGATGCATCCAGCATTTTGGCCAAACTGCTGGCCCGGTCCAAACTATCCAAAAATTTGAATTAAACTGGATTCGACCTTATGTGCTTATTTGTTGACCCAAACTTTAGTTTCTCCTATAAATAGATTAAACCTACTTTAGAGAGGGGTTATCCTTTGTTTTAGAAATCTCTTAGCCACATTTAAGGGGTTTTCAAGAATTTTTATGGATTATTTTGTTTTTGATTATCTAAATTTGCTTTTCCTTTTAGTCTTTTGTCTATTTACTTGTTTATCATGATTAATCAAAGCTCCATGGTTTGGTTTTGTGCTTTCATGATTATTGAGTAGTAACCTTGATCTCCTGGCATTAGGTAGATCTAGGATGCTAGGTTTTTTTATTATTGGAGTTAAGATTTAGATTATGATATATCCTTGCTTAATGATGTGTTTAATGTTAAATTAGTGAAGGAATTGATGGTTAAGAACTTAGGCAATTTCATGCTCGAAGGGTGTTTGGTGAAATGTCGGAATGGAAATCATAAAGGTCTTTTTGATCATAGCCTATGGAAGTAGATGATTAGGATGAATTGTGGTTAGTTAAGATTGTAAATAATGTTTTTATCTTTGTTGATTAGGTGATTATAGAAGGATACTAATACCATGGAAGTGGATTAGTTGACTTTAGTGGCTTTAAGACCGAAGGATTAGCTCATTGAAGTATAATAAAACTCCATTAGTTAGCAATCTAGTGTTTTAATATCGTATCTTAATCCCGAGAATTTGCTTTATTATTAGAATCTTCGTATCGTTTTAAGTGCTCTTGTTGCTTTCATTTACATACTTGAATTCGGAATTGGAAACTATAACCACTTATTTGCTTTAGATTGAATTTGAATCTTTATAGTTGTAATGAATTGATAAATTGTCTATGTGGATCGATCACAAAGTACTACAACGTACTCTGGCTATTTTTTAAACCCGAGTGTAAAAATCTCTTTATCAAAAGACACATTTGACGAACAAGTTGAGTCGGAGCATAGAGAGTCACAGAATGATGATACCAAATATGAAAGCGAAATCACTCCAAAGGCCAACACAAAGGCCAAAGCAAAACCAAAAGCAAAGCTCAAAGCAAAGGCCAAAGGAAAAAACAAGGAAAAAAGCTAAGGAGAAAGAAACCCAACCGCCGAAGCCAACATATGCAGAAATTCTCGAAGAGCTCAAGACCATACCATTTGTTGCCAATCATTTTTCCTGACCCAGTCTTTCTACATGAAGTGGAAATCTATGAAGATGTCGAAGGCATTTTCCCTAATATGGGACTTGGAAGTTTTTCACTATGGCATTTGATACTTATGAGGATCTTTCTTGACAATATCTTGCTTTCTTGAAAGTCCAAAAAAACATGCCTCGATGGAATGACTGTGATGAGGTTGGACACATTGAGTTTATGGTGGGAGGACAGGCCTACTCGATGATACTTGGCAAGTTAAGTGCACCCTACGGTTTTCCAAGAGGGATTCATCATTCTCTTGATGCGCCAAATCGCGAGTTAGAGAAAGTGTGGAATATCATTGGAATAGATGAATTTTACGAGGGTTAAACGAAGGCTAATCACATCCGCCATTCCACCATCCGCTATGTACACAAAGTCCTTTCTCATACATTATACGCTAGGAGAGAAACGGGAACGGTAATGAAAGGAGAGATGAGTTTTGGCGGTGGGACTCAAACCTTATATCCAATCTCTCAAAAATGGATGTGGTTTTGATCTAACCGGGAAAACGTGAGCTTGGCAGCAATTTCTGCTAACCAACCTCTACTATCAATGTTGGGATTTACATACGCCAGACAACACACCTCGAATAAGCGTGGGAAGTCGTCTTACTCCAATATTCATGGCAAAAGGAGTGGATTTGAAGGGAAAGATGGAAAAAATCATATGAATCGACATATACTACGTCAACAAGAGCAAGTACCTCGCGGGTCGTCTCAACTCTTCTTACACTTCCAAGTTCTACTTCATGGCCAAAGGGATCAAGAAGATTTTGCTTCTGAAATCCGTACATATTCACTCAACATAGGTAATAATGTGGCTTTTCATATCAGGAAGAACATTGGTAAGATGCATGGAAGCATGGTACCCTCGATGGGATTCACAAGCCAAGAAAGCATGGTTTAGGGAAAGCGATAGCAGGCACTTCTTCAACTCCACCACCTCCAATCTCGATCTACGGTAGCTCACGGTATGACTTTTAACCCTATGACAAGCCTATCTAGGAGCTGACTCTTAAAAAAGCCCATGAGCACATTCACTTGCTCCAACGGTTTATCAAGTGGCAAGGAAGGTCACTTAGGAAGGTGGTCAAGCAAGTAAAGAGTCTAAAAGATGAAATGAAGAGCCTCATTTCCAAGTTCCCTACCTTAAACCTTAACAATTTATTTCAAACCCTTTTGTATATTTGATAAGTGAGGCATTTTCTTGATAATGCTATGATTTTGCAAAAACTTGAGAGTATCGGAAACGACAAAGGATTAGCTCTTGTTTTATCTAGCAATGGTAAGACTAGCAATTGGGATGGGAATGAAATATATGGATAGATAGGTTGAGTAGTTGGTTTGGGAGTTAGAAAAGAAAGGTTAAAAAGAAAACCTTGATCAATGTTATGAGAAAAGAATCCCTAGGAAAAACTAAGTGATAAACCAAAAAGTCCTAAGTTTCAAAGCGAAAATAAGAAAAGAAAAATGAAAAATTGTTACTTCCCTTAGAACATATAATGAAAATAAGTTTTTGGGAACAAAAAAAGCAAAGAAAAGAGATTAGAAAAGGACTAAGTGTTGAAATAAAAAGTTTTTCCTATGAGACTAAAATAAGAGTTTGATCATGAGGTCGAATGATTGAAGGACCAAAGAGTTTATTGATTTGGTATTGATAAGAGGAAAAGAAGAAAATGAAAAATGGTAGAAAATAGTATGCATTTCATGAAATGGGGTAGAATAACGAGAGTTCAGATTTGTATGCATCAATTGTTCTCCTTCTTTGACTAGCATTCCGATGTTTTGAGAGAACCTACCCAAAGAAGAAACTCTTTCGAAACTACCTCAAAAACAAAAATTCACCCAAAACCGATTGGGAATGATTTGATTTCCCTTTGCAAGAACGCACCAAACACTTTAATGAATGTTAAAGATATGTTTTTGATTTGATTGTGAGTTTTTGCTTAAATTTATGGTTTGCATTAGAAATTTTTATTGAGATGAGCATGGAGAAGTACGAAAGAGTAAAATGTTTGTTCAAGCACCGTTTAGCTATCTTTGAGGACAATGTGTTTAATCCTTTGTTTGACATTTCGTGGTTATGAATCCTCGCTTTCACACCTTTTTCTTGATTTATCTCTACTAGTTTGCTTGCGAACAAGTAAGAGATAAATTTGGGATAATTGATATGTTGAGTATTTTTCATCCACTTGATTGCATTTTGCATTATTTTTGTTCCATATGCGTTTCATTTTAGGAATTAATGGCACATTTGCATATGCACTGTTATTTGTAGGTTTTGAAGTAAAATATACAAGAAGAGGAGTTGAATGGACAAGAAGATAAGTTAAATAGGCGAGAAATGATAAAAGACGAGCTTGAATGGATTTACAAAGGCTGCAGCGGTCTTGTATACCGGCATGACGACATCGACGAGCTCCAGCAGCTTCACGGAGCAGTGTTTTGACACCGGTGGAAGAAATTGGAGAGAACCAGGAACTGTAGCGAGGACCTGATATTGGGATGATGACACCAAAGCTCTTAAATGGGGTCTCAAGCCAACGTGACGATGATGTTGTGATGTAACGGGATCTCAAGCCAACATGTTAGCACCAATGGGACTTTGACGGAGAACCAAGAAGTCTAGCGTCTTCAGGGCAGCAGTTTTGTGTCATCGGCAGAATGCAACAGTCACTTATGGCAACATCATGACACCGGTTCAAATCAGCGACTTGACGTAGCGGCATCACCACACCGGTGTGACCTGTTTTGTTGCTTCCTCCATCGGGTTGACCCAGTCTATTGCGGGTTTACCTGGTATTCATTTCTCACTTACTATAAATACTCTAAATACCTAATTAGATGGTTAAGCTTTGTTTTAGAGATTTATCTTAGCCTCTTTTGGATATTCTCAATAACATTGTATGCATTTTTGATCTTTTAAGTATTGAATCTCTACTTTCTTTTTTAATCTTTCATCTATTCACAAGATAATCATGATTAACCAAGGATCAATCTTGTTGTTTTGTGTTAACATGATGATGAGTGAATAGTGTTTTAAGAGCTTTTAGGATTGATATATTTAGGGTCATTGCTTGTATATTTTTGGATTTTAGGCTTGTAACTACTTAGATTAATGCTTGATATGTGTTAATAATGCTAGATTAGTTTTGATCATGCTAGTTTAGGACTTAGGCATTTTTACGCCCACAAGGAGTTCGATGATATGTCCGAACCAAAATATAAAGTGTTATATAGTTTTTTCCTATGAGAATAGTTGATTAGGATGTTTAGTGGTTAATTAGATTTGGTGAAAATTCTTATTGATCATTTAATATATCATGAGAATTATTGATTATTAAATGATTAGTAAAGAGATTAGTGTCACGAAAGTGGATTAATTGATATTAGTATTCTAAGACCAATGGATTAGTTCTAAGACCAATGGATTAGTTCTAAGAGATAGAATTAAACTTTACTAGTTAGCATTTGATAACCCTATTCACCTATCATATTCCCGAAAGTTTGTTTCCTTTTGTTTAAATAACTAAAAACATTTTAGCTATTTCCATCTTTCATTTAATTTTGTGTTGATTGGTATGTTCCCATGGATCGATCTAGAATGCTATGCACGATAGATTTAATTGGTAAACCTCAAATTATCAATTTAGCGCCGTTGTCGGGGATACAAAGCAATAACCACTAGGATTTGGTCGTTATTCGAGACTAAGCTTTTCTTTTAAATTTGTTATCTAACATTTTTCTTTGGATCTTGATCTCTCTATACAAAGCAATATGCATAGCTATTTTATGGATCTTAAGCTTTGTTTATGATAATTTATTGCCTTTTCGGATCTAAGAACATTTGTACTAAGATCTTTTGTTAATCTTTTACATTTTTTAGTAAATCTTTCATTTACTCTGTTTTAGTGATGATTATGCAAAGATAAACCTTGATGCTTTGTGTTTTCATGGATATTAGTGAGTTGTCTTTTTAGAGCTCTTGGGAATAGTTGATCTAGTGTGATGAGGAATATAGTAGTGGAGTTTAGGCTTGTAACAACATATATTCTTGATTGATAGATGGTATTAATACTACATTAGTCTTGATAATGGTAGTTTAAAACTTTGGCATTTTAGCGCCCACAAGGTGTTCGATATAATGTTTGAACCAAAATAACAAGTGCTTTACATATCTAGCATATGGAAAACATTGATTAGTGGTTATATAGGTTTGAAACTAATGCCCATTGATCATTTGTTTGCTAAAGAAAGTTATTGGTTATTAGATAATTAGTGAAGAGATTAATGTCACGGAAGTGGATTAGTTGAGAATGGTGATCTTAGACCTACGGATTGGTTATGTTAAGTATATTAAGCTCACTAGTTAAAAATTCATCGCCTTAGTCACCTACCTATTTTCCGAGAGTTCGATTTTCTTTTTTATTTCAAAACTGGTTTTAGTCATTTTCCGCTTTCATTTACTTTCAAATTTGGTTTCATAAACACAAACACTTTATTGCTTAGATTTAAATGAAGATTTGTATTCCTATTGTGCTTTCTTGTTTCCTCGTGGATAGGTTAATTGATAAACCTTACTATCAGTCCATAAAAGGAAAACAAGACATAGGTGAGGGTGTGATATGTGGAAACACAGTAATTGCTTTCTAGATATTTTTTTCAAGAATTACAAGGTGTGGGATTAGATGCTGCAGGATTAAACGTATATTTGTGGTTATTATTTCATGATATGATTTTATGTTTGATTATATGATGATATGACATGCCATGATATGATAAGTTTGAATGTGATATGCTAGAACATAAAATAACATGATGTATGAAGATGAGAAGTTATGATGTTTATATGATTTGATGATAAACATGATAAGATGAGAATGATTAAGTAATATGAGAGTGTTAGAAGAGATGAAAGGGCTGACCAGGCTGAGTGTGGAAGTAGTTGAGCCACTATGGGCCTTACTCTGAGTGTGGAAGGAGTTGAGCCACTAAGGGCTTTACTCTGAGTGTGGGGGTATTTGAGCCACTAAAAGCTTTGTTCTGAGTGTAGAACTAGTTGAGCCACTAAGGACCTTGCTATGAGTGTGGGTATTAGTCCATAGTTGTGGACTGCACCACAAGGATGTATACGTTCTTGTGAGTTGTATGCGAGTAATTTGAGATGACATGCTATGTTTGCATGATTAGTAAGAGATAAACTCATATCATATCGTAAATTAAGATAGTATAATAACATGGAATGTGTTAGGATGACTGTTGCATTGTTTTGTATGTTTATTGAATGTATGTTTAAGAACGTGATATTTGATTTTGTGCTAAGTTATGATTGTTGAATACATTTGGGATGTCGTTATTGTGTTTCAGTGGGCAGAAAGAATGTCCTCGTTGGGAAAACTTGTTTTACCCACCGCATTTTTTTCCCTAGGATAATAAGTTCCAGAAGTTTTAGGTTGAAGTTGTTTGTTGGTGAATTATTTTTTAAAGAAAAAGGCTTTTGGGCGAGACTAGATGATAATACATTTTCTTGTCATATGGGGTGGGGCGGGACGGGTATTATACAATTACTAACAATCAAATGCATGCTAATATTGTTATTGTTGATCATTGTTGAATATATTTGGAATATTGTTATTGTGTTACAGTGGGATGAAAAGATTTCTTCGTTGGGTAAAACTTATTTTACTCACCCCAATTTTCTTTTTTTCTCGAGGATAATAAGTTTCAAAAGTTACAGCTTTGAAGTTGTTTGTTGGTGAATTGTTTTTAAAAAGAACAAGGGTTTTGGGCGAGACTACATGATAATAAGATGTTTTGTCTTGTGGAGCGGGACGGTATTATACAATTACTAACAATTAAATGCATGCTAATAATCTATACTTCATGTTGTCTGTTACTTATATTTATGTTTATTAATTTATGTTATACAATTGTTTCTAACAACATAACTGCATTCAATCCTAGTCAATGTCTTAGCATATAATTTCTAGCATTCTCTAACATATAATTTCTAGCATCCTTAGAGAATCTATATATCATAGCCCTCACATTTGTTTTGCTTTCCTTTTCTAGACTTTCTTTTTAAGACTTTCTTTTCTAGATTTTTCTTTCTGGGATTTTTTTTTCATAATCTTCCTTGTAAGGATTTTTTTCTAAACCTTTCATGGCTGGACTTTTTTTCTGAATCTTCTATTGTTCCAGGTTTCTAAATTAAGGTTTTTTTAAAACTTGATCATAGTCGCCGTCATTTTCAAACTCTGACTGTGGTTGGAGTTTATATCATAATTTGGATATGTAAGCAACTTCAGAAAATTAATGTCGAGAATTTTCTAATGATTTATAGATCGTCTTCTAACTCTCTATGTTTATTTGGAAACTGCTTCTGAAGTTGGACGGCGACGGAATTCGATCTACAGGGATTTATCCTGGAAAAACGTCCATAACTTTCTAACCGTAACTCAAATTTAGGATTCACTTTTTGATTATGGCTAGATCTTACTGTCATACATCTCTCTAGAAAATCTAAGATGGTAAACAATCTGTTTGCTTCTCTGTTTTCTCTTTCTTTCAATACTAATTGAATCTATCTTCTTTTTCAAATGGTTGCTCTCTCTCTCTCTTTTCTCTATACTTCTCTCTAGGATTTTAGGATTGAAGGTGGCTAATGAGGTCGCAGTCCTAAAGTGACTTTTTATACCTCTCCCTAATCTATTTCACATGGGGTTAATGGGCTTGGGGTTTGTCATTACTGTCTTGATTCACATAAATATTTATGGACCGGGATAGGGATGGAGATGGGGATGTGACACCTCTCTTGTGGGTTAATCTAGTAATTATATATCATTTGGATCGACAATACCGATCTGAGTTGTAATTAATTTTGAATTTAATTTATATATCATTTGGATCGACAAGACCATAGCTCAGTTCCTATTTCACAGAAAAACGTGATCTACTAAAATTGAACTCCAGTGAATAAAGACACTTTCAAACTAATTTTGTATTAATTATATTAAAATTTTCACAATTCAAATAATTCAGATATAAGAATAAATACTGTAGTCGCAAACTTATCCATTAAAATATATTACAGTGATCCAATATGAATAATTTCTATTAATCCCAACAAGTTTAGATGACCGAGTTCAAAGAGAAAATGACATAACTCAAGAAACGAAAATAAAGCCATCAATAACAAAAACACGGAAAGAAAACACAAGAATTTCAAATTAGAGAAACAATGGAGACCTCGAGCTGAGATCACTTTAAACATTATTACTACATCATCTCTCATTATAACCTCACAAGTCTTCACAAGAATAACATAAACTTATACCTTTATCGATACGATTTTCAAGTAAGCTCGGTTGTCTTCCTTACAAAGGCCTAGTATGTCGTCCTCTTGCCCGGCCGCATAAACGCGAGTTCTTTGGGATAGGGTATTCGTCTCTCAAAGAAGTGGATGTCGTAAAGACACGTAAGTAGAGCTGTTGTCCCAAATACTGTCTTGCCCAAAACTCTGATCTTAGGTTCCACATTCCTACGTTGTCTAATGCAATGTAAATAGCTGTCCATGATTTTGGGTACACCTGAAAATCCACAAATATAGATCATGTTTATAATTAGAACTAGAAAAAAGGAATATGTTGGATTGATGAGTAAGAAGGACGAATAATGTTTCTCACTTGGACAGTGGAACGTGAAACTGCATCACGTAGATTGTACCCATTTCTGCTCCCTGTCGTCCATTGTCCACCATCCATCCTACATTTATCCGATCACAACACACTTTGTCAAACTTAAACTCTATATTTTTAAGGAAATATCAATAAAGGGTATGAAGATTCATAAATATACCCGACAACCCAGAAGGAGTAACCATTAAGATGCCAACTTTGGACAATATCTTCTTTATTCTCGAATATTATCTCTATAAAAGTTCGATAGTCGACTTGCAAAACAGAGGTGTCAAGGTATAAACCTCCACCAGTGGGCTTGTCTGAGATGCTGTTGACCTTATAGACACCACTTATCTTGAAGAAGTCGGCAAGTTTTAGAGGCGTGTCCGCAGGCACAAACGAAACACTATTGACACCGTATCTTTGTTTCCCATTTATCTGCCCGGCTGAACTACCGAACACAATAGTCCTAATGAGTGGTATTAGACCATAATGGTATGAGCCTTGTGGGTTTGGTCTTGGTCCACTAGCTGTCAAGTTGGTTCTAAGAAAAAACATAAACCAATACATCTTTAGATTCTCTATGGAGCTTAAAACACTTGGCCAACATGAAAACAATGTGTACCTGATGGCACGTGCTTGGTTCAAGGACCAATCGATTTGAATGGTGGGGCCACCGGGCAATTGACCAGAAGCAGGGGTAGACGAGCCACTGTAGCGGAGAACACCGGTGGTTGTTATGATTTTATCGGTGAATCGAGAGGAAACAACTACATAGTAGTCACGGGGAGATTGGTCAGCAGTAATGAGAACGGAGTAAGACTGGCCAACATGAACGTCAAGTGAGGAAAACATGGTTTGAAGTGTGTGCGTCCCTTCGACTTCCACAAGCTTCATTCTGTGGTTTTGGATTCTGAAGTTTAGAGAATTTTGTAATCCAACGTTTGATATCCTCAATCTGTATGTTTTCCCTATAACATCCACATATTAAAAAAAAGGCGTTAATAAGATTTGAAGTCATTAATAATAAATTTGAATTTATGTATGTCTTTTGCATAAGTAAAATGATTTATAAATTTTGTTTTTTTATGTTTTCTATAACTTTGAACTTTACTGTTTATTATTCATATTTTGATGACAAAGTTGTATAAAAAAAATTTGTTATCCAAAGTTTGATATCCTTAACCTATATGTTTTGCCTATAACATCGACACACAAAAATAAAGCTTTTAATAAATGTGTTGAACAAACACAAGATTGGAAGGACACAGATTAAATGCAAACACACCTTGCTCCACGTTTAAGGTAGCACCGTTGCTTCGGCCATTGATAAGAATACCATCAGGCGAAGGTAGTTTCCTTCCTTTGTCAAGACGTGACTTCAAATCCTGAGGAACATTAAAATAGTTAAAATAAATACTTATTCATTTCAAAAATGGTGTTTGCGTCGAAAAATGTATATTGTTATTGGATCATTTTATTACCGTGTGATTAGATTTGTACCAATCACCGATGAGGACAGTGTAATCTCCTGCAGGGTCAGCGAATGGAACTGGAATTCCTGGACGGCTGAGGATTCTGATGCCTCCGAATCCACCAGCCGCTTTGTGAAATGCAAGGGATGGGAAGTAATAGAAGCTTCCAATTTGATCTTTCACTTGCAATATGTAAGTGTAGTTGCTTCTTGGTGGAATTGGACACGTGGTTCCGTACATTCCATCAACATAAGAATTCCTCCTGTTTTGTACTCCGTTCCTGACCATCCATTTTTCAACTATTAAATAACGACTACGTATGGTTTAATTGGTAATCCTGTACTAATGTTGATACAAATAATTATTAATCACAATACTAGTACCAAAAGTTAATATTGTTACTAAAATTGATACTTTTAATATTTGTATTGTTATCTATTAATAGTTATTTTATACCGTTTTAACTATTTCAGTTTTATTTGGAATTATTACTTTAGATGAGCCTTTCTTATTCTCATTCTGAATTACCAATTTCTTTTCTATTTTTCTTTTTCCCTTTTTCTTGTGTTATTCTTTAAAAGTTAAAACTTACTCCGATAAAAACTTTTAAAACACTACTCCATACATAAAAATAAAGTTAAACCAATGTGCATTGAATAATTCAATCCTCTGAGACTTTTCTTATTGGGTTTTTAAAAATGTCATGAAGATTTTCTTATTGGGTTATTAAAAATGTCATGAAGATGGCGTGTTAGTGGATATGGGTGGGGCCGTTCTGATTGAAAGACAACGTAAATTCGACGACAGCGCCGATGTTGTTCACCAAAAGGGCTGGTCCCGGTGGGTGACAGCTAGTAAACTGAGGTGACACGTGGCAAAATGTAGGCAACACTATTATACTGGTATTATTGTTGTGCAGCATATAAATCATACTACTATCAAAACACATAGTTCCCAATAAAATATATTCTTCTTTTTTTCTTGTATTAGATTGTTTTAGTATATTAATTTTAAGAGTTTTTTTGTTTTAACTAATTTTTTTTCAAATTTCTATTAAATAATTTTATTTCAATTTTATGATCATTATTTTTTAGGATTTTATAATGGTAGTTAAACTGTTTAAGTTCTGTTTTCAATATAAAAATAAACAAAAATATTTATTTTATTAAATCCCAGGCTTTTAACAAAAACATCAAAATCAACTGAGGCAAAAGAAATAATAATTTTATATGTATACCCTGTGTTATAATTTGTGTTCAAATTATTGTATTATTGCCGCTGATAAATGGCAAAACCAAATACCTCAATGAGTTATCTTTGATTAGTCTTTCTAAGGAAACTGTTTTAGTACGCTTCTTCCACTAATTGTTACTGATGTATGCTATGGGTCATTGTTGACAAAAAAAATGTATGCTATGGGTCATTATGGACCATTCCCCTTGCCCCAAGTCTACTACATTTAACACAGTCACATGCCTTGCTATAGCACACTTTTTCACAAATATTCGTTTATTTAATTCTTTCTGTTTTACTGTCGGTTTAGAACTATTATTTTCTTTTAAAAAGTATCATCTTATATTCTATTATAGTGAATTTCAAACAAAATTTACCTTTCACTTAAACTTAATAAATTTAAAAATATAATCATAAATATAGATTTATTTGTATACTATAAAAGTTAATATGTTTGAAGTGTCAAACAATATTTTCTTGTGGAATTGATTAAATATTAAAAGAATACTTATGTGTATTTATTTCTCATGAATATTCTACCCGTGATTTAACAATTAGAAATCACATGTCTGAATGCCTAAAACTGAATATTGTTACACCGATCTGATTAAATCGATGATGGTAGAGAATATCTAATAAAGTCTGACAAGACAACTTTACATTTGGTTTACGGTCTTATAAAAGAAACTCGAACAATTTAGATCATAAAAAGCAAAAAAAAATAAAAAGTGTCTACAAACAAAAAAAGAAAAAAACTGAGACCTACCTAAAATTGTGTTTTTTCTAATACTTATTTTGTTTCAAAATATAAAATGTTTCAAGAAACTTTTTTTGTTTGATGTTTTCTAGATTTTAATAGAATTTTTATTCATTTAATTGTAGAAGTATATGGCGTAAAGAACTTTAATAGTCTTGTTGTCAGTTACAAGATAACATTTTAAGTAATAGTTAATATTTTTGTTAACTTTTGATTAATTATTTTTCCAATAAATGATATTTTGTATTTTGAAATGTAAAAAATTAATATTTCTTAAACATAGCGCTTTTAGATAAAACATCATAAGCATGTATTTTTGAAACAGAAAAAGTACAAAAGACTGTTATTTTTTTACAACATCTTTCAGACCTAAATCTGTTCTTAGAGACTTTTTTTTTGTATCATAAACTAAATAAGAAAAAAAAACTTCAACAAGGCCAAAAAATAATAAATAAATAAATAACTCTAACTTCTACAAGTCAACACCGTAAAACCATAGAAGGTGAAAACCATATATAGAAGGTGAAGAAGACAAAGTAATAATTCCAAATAACGAAAAAGAAAAGAAAAGAAATGTTACCATGAGATTAAGAAAGGCTCGTCTAAGCTGTTGTGTACGTTAATGATGAGATTGTCGTTTGTCACACTGTGAATGTCCGGTCCCGGAAATTGCCCATTAATCAATATTCCCTATATTTGACATACAATAAGAAAAAAAAACAATTAGGATCATCGATTGGCTCAATTCACCGGATCTAACCTTCATGGTAACAAAGGAAAAAAGAGTAGCATTTTCATAAACAATTGATTTGCACTACTAAAGCACTCATTATCAAAACGATACACTTATACGACCAAAGTCTTCTTGAAGATATATTTTTCTGAAAAAGTAAAAAAAGAAAAGTAATATGTAGTCTGCACTCTACGTAAATAGAAGAAACAAAGAGTTTAATTTATTTTCTTTTTGTTGTATAGTATTTCTAAATCAAAACAATTAAGATCATTGATTGACGCAATTCACCGGATCTAACCTTCACGGTAACCAAAAAAAAAGTCACATTTTCATAAACAATTGATTTGCACTATTAAACCAATCATAATCAAAATGATACACTTCTACGAACAAATGTCTTAGGAAGATGTATCTTTTTTAGAGAAAAAGTAAAAAAAAAAAAACAGAATATTATATATCAACAAAAGAAACGTAAAATATGTAGTCTCTACTCTACGAAAATAGATTAAACAAAGGGTTTTATTTCTTTGATTTTGTTAAAATGTTTCTAAATATCTTAACAAAAAAAAAGTCTTTCTAAATAAAAAGAGTTGATAACTTGAAATGAAATGAGGGTAGAGTAGGGAAGTTAAAGACCTGCTGACGAACACCAAGTGGATAAATGTCGCCGTATGTTACATTCCAATCATAGAATCGGTATGGACTCTCGGCGGTGACGACGGCTAAGAATGATAGGCAGAGTAATAGGCCGGTGCTTGCGGATCTGCCCACCGCCATAATTGTTAATGGAGAGAGAATGTGAGAGTGAGGGAGAGAGAGAGAGAGAGAGAGAGAGAGAGTTAGTGATATGAGTGGACACACACTGAGTTATGTAAATTTAAGTGCGTTGAAGGGGGAGAGTGCGAGGGGTTCCTAAACTTAGCCCAACAAAAAAAAGTTTATATTTGAATATTTTGAACACATGGGTACAATGTTGGAAAAAAAAGAATACATTGGTACAAGTTAAAATTCGACGTATTTACTGCGTTGACTTTAAGGAAATACACTAATCAATCCAAGTTTAAATTAATTTCTTCGTAAAATTAGCATTGACCCTTTACAACTATGGTTCAGGATTTTAATATCTAAATTTTTGTTCATGATCAATAGTGATATACCTTTGTAATTAGTGGTTTGTATGTGTGTACTCGATAATATAATGTGAGTTCAAATTTTGATTGTATACATGTCTTTAGTTGCAAATGATAGCAGAAATAATTAAATAGTGTACAAAATTAGAATCAAAAAGAAAAACTGTTTTATTTTAAGGAAAAAACTAGTGTCGGTGGGAATTGGTGAGGCTCCCGGTGTGGATCTGTTTCCATGTGGTTTCGTTGGCTACTTTTATTTTCTTCATTTTTGGGCTTCTTTTGTTTTGACGTCCTCGTGAGACTCTTGATCTATTCAACTAAAATACTTTATTAAATTAAGTCAGACGAAAACAAACTTTTATAATTTTAATGTTCAGTAAGAATCACTAAAAACAATTTTTTAAAGCTTGAGAGCATTACTTACTCGTCGGTGGATTTAAGTGTTCTGAGGCTCGTGAATTTGCATGTGCTTTGCTAAAACTACTGTGGCTGTATCCCTCTCCGTTAAGAGTCGGTACATATAGTAATAATCATCTAACATATTCAATGGCGGGCCTAAAAACAGTTTTAGACCGGATGCAAAAAAAGGTGTTTTAATGCAAAATTGATCCAATTAACTACCTCATGTTTAAAAGATCCAATACATATATATTGTTGGACTACTTTAATGACATTACCAATATAAAAAGTAAATTATATTTCTACCTGCTGAAAAAATCGTATTAATAATGATGTTGTCATTAAAATTATAATATATATATATATTTATTTTATATTTCTTTTTCTAATTTCTCATTAAGTAAGAATTAACTGTCTTAGAAAATGACGTAGAGATTAAGAGAAATCAGAGTTCAGATCGTCGAGAGAATTGAGTGAAAGAGAAAATTATTGTATATTCATTCTTTAAACTTGCACCAAGGTTGGTTTTTTTTAAGGCAATCACTAATCATTTGCTGCAAACGAGTTTCAAATAAGGAAAATAGGTGATTTTGAGAGAGATTAGGGTTGCTCGGTTTTCTTCGCCAGGAATGGCTGCTCCGCCGCCGAAGAGTAGCCTGGGGACGGCGGCCTTGTGCAAGAACGACCCTGTAGTTTCTGCAGAGGGTGACAGATCATTGGTGGAAGATTTTGTTTTGATTTCACAGGTTTCAGATGAGTTTGCTGGAGTTCAGTTTGTAGTCACAGGGGTTGACACCGTTCACCCGGTGAGTTCTGCTGGTGACGAAGGCTCTGCTTTAGAGTGTAAAACAGGAGAAGAGAAATCTGTTATTGTTTCTGCTTCTGAGTGGCCTGCATTCATCAACGAAGGTTCAGGGGCTGAGGTTTCTGTATCTCCAGCAACTGTTTCAGAAGCTGTCATCGCTCCCATTAATATCTTAATTGACAACCCATCCAAGAAGTCCTGGCTGCAAGTGGCGGCGAAGACTTCACTATCCAAGGTGGCTTGCGAAATTCACTCTGTTGAAGGCAAGGGGGTGGTTTCAGTTCCGGACGAGATTCTACTTGAATCACCCCTTTGGGATGATTTTCTGATCGAGAGATTTGCCTCGAAAGCACCACATATCGCAAAGATTCATGTTATAGTAAACAAGATATGGACATTAGGAGATAAGAACATCAAAGTGGATGCTTTCGAGCTCAACGAGACTACCATTAAATTTCGTCTTCGCAATTCAGCAGCTCGTCATCGTGTTCTCCGAAGAGGGATGTGGAATATTTGTGATATTCCAATGGTTGTCTCGCGATGGTCTCCAAAGGCAGAGGAAGCCCAGCCGGAGATGACATCTTTGCCGATGTGGATTGAGTTGCAGAATGTGCCTCACTCTATGTTCTCCTGGAAGGGTCTGATCTATCTTGCTAGCCCTTTGGGCATTCTTTTGTGCTTGCATCGTGATACAGAGCTGGTTTCAAGTTTCGACGAAGGTAAGATTTTTGTAGGCATTGATCTGAAACAGCCACTTCCGAAAAATTATATTTCAAGATTCAGGAAGGAGGTTTGTGTTTCTTATGCTTATTTGTGGTTGCTGCCTCGCTGTATATTTTGCAGCAAGTGGGGACATTCTAAGGACTGCTGTGTGAAGAAGATTCACGTCTCTCTCTCTCACCACGAAGAAGTCCGAAACAGAGGGTGCCAGCCGAACAAAAATCTCCAAAATAGACTTATGTCTTGCCGCCGATTATTATCAACAACGAGACCATTCCCCAGCCAGCTGTAAGAAAATCGTCTACAGGGTTGTTATCTTCAGGTAAGGAATCCAATCGATCTCCGGAAAACAGATTACAATTGGAAATCTTCAAGAACCACTTATCGCGACTGAATTACCTCCGAAACACAGTAAAGGGAGAAGAGCTCATATTGAATCCACGACTCCTATAATCAGCGAGGAGTATGTGAAGCATAACGGAGTAAGAGGCCATGAGGTAGAGCTAGAGGATGGGGAGATCAGCCTTCTCTCGCCTGTGATGAAATCTTTAGATAAAATTGGTCGCTAGTCACTCACTCTTCCGGCAGGAAATCTAAGTCACCACACAAAAAATCTCTTACTGAGACAGCATCTTCTCCAGCTCTTGTCTTTGGACAGGTAAAAATTATCTCGCCTTCAAGATATGCTGTACTCGAGGATCATGAGGATCTTTCGGAAGCTCCAGCTTTCACCATGCAGGCTCACACTCTAGCGCCAAAATCTGGTGAAATCTCAGTGGCTACAACTATATCTACAGGGGAAGACGGATCAGAGGAGAAGGCTGAAAAAACTGAGAGCTTTGAGGTACAAAATAACCCTCCAACCATTTTAGAACCGCCTACAAGAGCCAATTTGCCAAGGTCGTCAAAGGTGGCGCATAAATATTTTGCGAAAACCAATAAAAAAACCGGGGATCCAAGCCACGGTACTCTCGGAAGAAAGGTATCTAAAAAAAACATTAATGTCGAGTTTTTCTTGGAATGTTAGGGGTTTTAATAAGCAACGAAAGCATTCGGTGGTAAAGGATATGATTCGATCAAAGGTTATGGATTTTGGGGGTCTTTTAGAAACTAGAGTTACCGAGAACAAAGCTGCGCGTACTGCTATTCAGTTTTTAATGGTTGGTCTATGTCTGCGAACTACGAGTACAGTCCCTTAGGTAGGATATGGGTTGTATGGAGTAACCTGGTTGACCTCACTGTGGTCTTCAAGTTGGCTCAGATGATTTCTTGCCTAATTAAGGTTTCGGGTTCCATGTAAGAGTTTTTTTGCAGTTTTGTATATGCTTCTAATGATTTGGCTGAGAGGTTAGATCTATGGAGAGATCTTAAATCTCATCAAGATTCACCTCAATATCGAGGAAAACCTTGGCTGTGCGTTGGTGATTTTAAAGAAGTGTTAGAGCTAGCTGATCACTCTTTATCAATTACCTCTCATGTCTCTCTTCCGGGAATGTCCTATTTTCAGGGTATAGCACGATATTGTTCTCTTAATGATATGGTTTCACATTAACCTCACTATACTTGGTGTAACAAGCGAGCAGAGGGTCTTATTTGCAAGAAGCTTGACCAAGTCCTCATAAACAATCATTGGATGCAATGATCCTACCCATCTTCATGTGTCTTTGAGGCGATGGGTTGCTCTGATCATCTATGTGGTTTCATTTCGATAGCAGCAGCTCCCTACAAGCCAAAGAGTTGCTTCAAGATTGTTAATGCGATAGTAGCTATGGAGGAGTTTCAGCCGCTGATGGAGAGTTTATGGGCCACCACCCCAGCTTTATATTTTTCAACCTCTACTACTTTTTGTTTTTGCAGGAATTTAAAATCCTTGAAGCCAGCCTTACGCAATCTCACCTGCAATAAGCTCCACAACCTAACGAGGAGGACAACCGATGCATATGAGGTCCTTTGTAAAAAATAGAAGCAAACTCTCTCTACGCCTGATGCAGCCTTGCTTCTTAGTGAGTATCAAGCGTTTGACGCTTGGGAAAAGGTGGCTGCTTTTGAGGAAAGCTACTTGCGACAAAAAGCATAGCTTCAGTGGTTAAATGTCAGTGACAAAAATAATAGGTTCTTTCATAATGTTGTCAAGGAAAAGGAAGTGAGAAATTCAATTAATATGATTCACTCTCAGGCTGGTGTGTTGTTGACGAGTAGGGAGGATATAAAACAAGAAGCTACTAGTTATTTTACTAACTTGTTCAGCTTGAATTCGCAAGGTAACACTGGTCTTTCTCTGGCGGATCTCTTGTCTATAATCCAGCATAGCTGCTCGGATGAGGAGAAATCAAGTGTCATGGCCGATGTCACTGATTCTGAGATCAAACAGGTTCTGTCTCTATGTCAACCAACAAGTCTCCTGGCCCGGATGGATTCACGGTGGAGTTCTTTAACGCATCTCGGCGTATCATTGGTAATGATTTCATAGTGGCGGTTAAATATTTTTTCAAGTACGGATTCCTACCGAAGGGGCTTAATACTACGATCTTAGCCTTAATCCCAAAGAAGACATGCATCATTGGTATGAAGAACTACCGGCCAATCTCCTGCTGTAACGTCTTATACAAAGTCATTTCCAAGCTCCTCGCAAACCGCCTAAAAGAAATCCTCCCAGGTTTTATCTCTCAAAACCAATCCGCTTTCATTGAAGATCGTTATATGTTGGAAAATTTGTTGTTAGCCTCTGAGTTGGTGAAGGATTACCATAAGAACAACATCACATCCCGTTGCGCCATGAAGATAGACATATCGAAGGCATTCGATTCAGTTCAATGAGACTTCTTACTCAATATCCTTAGAGCAATTCAGATTCCGCCCCGGTTTATTAGGTGGATAAAGCTGTGTGTCACTACTCCGTCTTTCTCGGTCCAGCTTAATGGCGAGCTTACTGGTTTTTTCAGAAGTGAGAGAGGTCTACGCCAACGTTGTTCCCTTTCTCCCTATCTTTTCGTGATTTGTATGATTGTTTATCCAGGTTGTTAGACAAGGCTGCGTTAGAAGACAACATAGGTTTTCACCCGGGCTGTAAGAACTTGAACTTAACTCACCTTTGCTTTGCGGATGATATTATGGTTTTCATAGATGGGAGAGTCCGCTCCATCCAAGGTATCCTAAAAGTTTTTAACGATTTTGCTAGAATGTCTGGACTAACTATTAGCTTGCAGAAAACATCTTTGTTCATTGCGGGAATCTCTACGCATACTCGCGCTTCCTTGTCGGATTTTTCTTTTACTATAGGTATCTTGCCGGTTAAATATTTGGGATTACCGCTGCTCACCAAGTGCATGACCACAGTGGACTACCAGCCTCTTCTTGAGAAAATTAAAGAGCGTATAGGCTCTTGGAAAATCAGTTCTTATCTTATGCAGGTGGCATTCAACTTTTCTCCTCGGTTATACCTAGTCTAACCAACTTTTGGATCTCAGTCTTTAGGCTCCCCCGGTCTTGTGTTAAGGAGACTGAAAAAATCAATTCAACATTTCTTTGGTCCGGTACTGAGTTGAGTTCAAATAAATCAAAAGTGCCTTGGGAGGATGTTTGTAAGCCGAAAAAGGAAGGGGGGGGGCTTAGGCCTCAAATCGCTGGAGCTAGCTAATAGGGTAAGTTGTTTCAAGCTGATTTGGAGATTATTATCATCGAAGAATTCTCTTTGGGCAAGCTGGATTCAAAAACATCTTATTAGAAAAGCCTCCTTTTGGTCGATTAAATCTGGGACACAAGCTGGTTCTTGGATTTGGAGAAACCTCCTAAAATACAGAGATGTAGCTAAGAATTTTCATCGGGTTATGGTTAAGAGTGGGGACCACACGTCTTTCTGGTACGATAATTGGAGTTCTCTTGGGCGTTTGTATGGGGTCTTGGGAGCCCGGGGCTGCATAGATATGGGCATTAAGGAAACGCTAGGAGAGGTACTTAGAAACCATCGGCGCCACCGCCACCGCTCAGCCATTCACTTACAGATTGAGGACGAGAATCAAACCCTTCGAAGCCGGATGTCTAACTCCATTGACATGGCGCTATGGAGAGGTAAGTGAGATCAATTTAAGCCGGTTTTCTCAACCAAAGAAACCTGGAACCACCTCCGGGTTCAATCTCCTCTGAAGCCTTGGTCTAAGGCCTTTTGGTTTCCAAATGCTACTCCAAAATTCTCGTTTATTGGCTGGTTAGCTATTCTTAATCGCTTATCTACGGGAGATCGTATGGTTTTATGGAATTCGAATGCTCTTCATGCCTGTGTATTGTGTTCTAACTCGATGAAGACGAGAGACCATCTTTTTTTCTCTTGTTCTTTTGCATCTCAGGTTTGGCGATGGCTTACGGCGGGGCTCTTTCACCACAGGTACACCGAGGTTTTTCAAGAAATCATAACGATTGTTCAGTCCACAGGCTATGGAGACCCTCAGGATTTCATTTCCATGTATGTATTCCAAGTTGTAGTTTACTTTATATGGAGGGAACGCAACAATAGGCGGAACAGAGACATGCCATCATCCATTGATATTTTGACTCATGAAATTGGGAAGACAGTTCATAACCGTCTTACAACGATGAACAGAAGCGGATTGATGAAGTCTGGTCTACAAGTTTGGTTTGCCACCAGACTCTAAGCCATCACATTCGAAGTGACTATTAAGGATATTTATTATTCAATTTCTATTTTTCAGCTCAGTCGAAAGTGAATGTACTATTTTTCCCAAGAGCTAGTTTTGTCCCAAATGGGTTTTCTAGTTCGGGGTTTTAATGAGGCCCCCACTTTCGACATCTCTGTTTTTGAACTTACTCTTATTTTAATTTTTTCGGTTTAAACAATTTCTTAAACGGTCTGTAAAAAGGTTTTCTTGAATATAATTTTACATAATATTCAAAAAAATAAAAACTTGCACCAAGATATATATAGATTTAATTGGATAAAAATCTTTGTGTTCAAGTAAATAAAGAGATAAGTAAAAAAAAAATTGTAACATGATCGTAACACTCTCCTTAATTATATATTACTAGTAATGTATTACATACATATTTAACAAAAACATTTATCATGAAAAACCTTATTAAAATAAAAACCATGACAAATAATAAAAGTATAATAACGAAATTTCTCTCTCAAAAAGATAAATATGATATCTTCTTCATAGATCTTGTAAATAATGCATTTTGATTATGTGATATGCTTCATGAATGTTGTAGTAAGCAATATCTTTGTAAAGAGATATTCTGCATTGTCACATGAACGAAAATATTGAATACCAACTTCCTGATTCTTGTCGAGTTTTTAAGTGTAGGAGAAAAGTACGGGGGAGAGGGAATATGTTTTTTTCTGTCGTTTTTAATATAAATTTATTTCATTTGGGCAACATATGCGGTATTATTTTTGCATACTATTATTGGCTCTTTATTGGTGGTTGTTGCTTCTTGTATGTGATGATTTCTACGTGATTTGAAGAAGTGGTAACCAAATTCTATTGTGAAAGCGTATCTGGTTTGGGATCGAGTTTTATGCGAATATAATAATTATTCTGCATCTGGAAAATCAACTAGTCCTAACTCAAAAGTTTCAAGGATAAGACAACCGTACTTTGAAAATAACACAAGATGTGTCTAAATTTATTCCAGTGTATGTGTGTATAAGATGAGTTGTATTTTGCAAGATGATTAATAGCAAATGTCATATATGCTCGAGTATAATGTGCAAGATACATAAGTGATACCATTCATATATGGTGCAAGATACATAAGTGATACCATTCATATATAGTACTTTGGGACCAAGTATTTTCTCATTAACGTTATAAATTATGAATGAATCGTTTTTAACATTCAAAAGTCCATTGACTTCAGGTCTTTTAATGTGTGTCAGATTTTACCTTTAGTAAACACAATGAAAAAGATGCAAGTGCACAACCCAATCAAATATAGTACTTAAGGATCGATCCCACAAAGAGAGTGAAGTCACATAATTGAATCCTTGAGAATATAACTAATATCGGGATTGGTATTTTGGGGTTTTCTAAACTAAATTAAAAAATTAAAAAGCAAGTGAATTCGATGGATTAAAAAATTGGGTGAATGGTGAACTATCTAGAGACTATGACTCTCAATAATCTAAGTACTTTCAATACATCTTTCTCTAATAGGAATCTAGAACTTCTCACCGCAGAGGCATAAAATGACAATTTCTGTGGCTAACTTTTGCAGGCTCCGACACAGGTAGGCAGACAATATGCTCGAGTGGTTCTATGCATTCAACTTTCAAAAGTCGTGGAGAAAAGTAGACTGTCCTATCTAGCTAGATCGGGGGAAAGAACTAACGTTTTCACCGCGTTCCTAATCCTAGGGATCAGTTGCTAGTGATCAGTTATAAATAAGCATTAGGTATGAAACTAGTAGGAGAAACCTAATCATTACATAAACAGAAAAATGAATCTAGCAACCTATACAAATTGAACCATAAATCCCCTTGAAGAAGCCCCCAATAAACCTAACAAACGAACTACTCAGACATGATAACAAACCATAGCAAAAAATGAGATGGAAATCATAATCAAATTTAAGTTTTAAAGAGGGTTTTAGGGATCTTCTCTTTTGAGTAGTTGATATTCTCCCTCAAACAAGTAGAGAAATGAAAAAATGAAACAAAGATGGAGGTGGTGAACTCGGCGACGTCTTCAATGGTTGAGGAAGGTTCTGTTATTCTTTATTCGCTCTCTTCTCTTATGGTTCATAAGGACTTGTATTTTGAGGTGGTGGAATTAAGTTTAAGGTTTCTCGGGACGAGTTTAATGAAGTACCATCATTTTGGTCTCGGAGTCCTCTGGAAGGTTGGCGAGCTTCTGCAGGGCTTATGGTATGGCAGTGAGAGAGCTTCTGGGCACTCCTGCAGGTCTTCCTGGAGCATCAACTGGTGGCTTCAGAGAGTGGTCCATTTCTTTTGAATAGCTTGGAGGTTTGTCCGATTTCACTTGGAGGTGAAAGGTGATTCTTCTACCTTTCCAATGACTACAAGAATATAGATTTTGGTGCATGGGATGACGTCCAATGGATGCCAAACTTATGGTGCTCTAAAATTAATTCTGAACCTCATTTTGCATGCTTTTCGTCCAAGAACCTGTAAGAACTCTAAGTTCCAGAAATACTCAAAACTCCTTATGAAAGAATTAGTTTCATTTGAATTTTTATCACAAACACATAAAAACAGAGCTATAATAGGTAAAAATACGATGTTATCAACTCCCCATACTTAGACTTTTCTTGTTCTCAAACAAACAAGAAGGTGAAAGCCTCGAAAGAGAGGTTTAAAAATCATGAAAACTCGCTTGTTATTAGGGACCGTGCCTTAAAAGATAATTGTGGATTTCTAAAAACAAAAACTCACGTTAGAAAATTCTCAGTATAGTCCCTCAACCTTTTCAACTTTTTCCATCCATCCCAAACATACAAAATAACTCTGAATTCACGTCAGTCAACTCCCTATATTCATTAAGTTTGGCTTGCAATTTATCATCGGATATATTTACTCAGGGTAGACGGCGCTCGGTATAAGGAAAGACCTTTTGGTGTTTGGTGGTTGAACTTAAGGTGTTTGGTTGTTGAGTTTAAGGTGTTTATGGTTACCAGATATAGTGGAGAATGCTACATATTATGCAAAATAGCAAGAGATATTAGAACTGTTGACGTCCACGGTTTCCTACCACTCCTTTGTGAAATGTGCTATTCTTTCATCCTTATTTTCTTCTCAATCTCCCGTAGACTTAGATTATTTCAGGGATTCTCTATAAACGGCTCCAATTCCTCTGTAAAGTGATCTAATTCTCCTGTAAAGTGATCCATGGACTCTTTTGGATTTTATGTGCTTCTGATTTGAAATTTATGTTTTTACATGTTTTACATCTTTTTTGATCATTTTAATCTTATTTTGCATCATTATGAGTTCCATATATGTGTTTTAGTTTTATTTTGCATTATCTTATATTTTAGAGTCATAAGTTGTACATATTGCATTTTGCATAGCTTTTGAGTCTTTTTATGTGCTTATGGGATTGGAGTAATTTTGGAGCCTAAGAAATGAAGAGAGGAGCAAGATCAGATGAAAAACAAAGTGAAGTGAAACTAGTAGCGGTCACCTAAACAACTCAGAATCCAAAGCAGCAGAAAGATTGCATCAGTTGAATCTCTTTTGGTACCCTATTTAATCTTATATTTGGTTTCAAGATAAGAAATTGAGTTAGCTTTCCAATGGAATTTTCCTAGAGTTATTTTGAGCTGTATTCCAAGAGTTATGGTCGAATTACTGAGAACATATCAACTCTGCCGCAAATGAAGAATTAAGCAAAATTTTGTGTTGACCAAAATATTTAGGGTTGACCCGAATATTTTTGTTGCCTCTATATAAATACTTATAAAAAATCATATAAACCTCATCTTCTTCTCCCTAAAGTTGGTTTTGAGATCCAAACTCTCTTTAAATGTTTTGGGTTAATATTTATCATTAAGGATTCTTCACTTCTATCTTTATATATCCATGATTATATTTTTCTCTCTTTCTCTATGCTTAGTTCTTAGATCTTTTAGTTGGAACATGGGTAATGTTAGAATGATGAATTAATGGTTAGATGATGATTTTTAGGTTGATTATTGATAGATCCTTCATTTAGGTTCTTTGACTTGATATCTCAATATCTAGATCGTAAGCAATTCACGCACGGAAGGTGTGTGATGAAATGTTTGGTGATTAGGATGCTTAATGAACTTATTGGACTTGTTATTAATATTCATTGATCATTTAGCTGCTAACAAAAGATATTGATGATTAAGTGATTAGTGAAGTGATGATTAGTGCCACGAGAGTGGATTAGTCATATTTGTGAGTTCTATGTTCTAGAATGAATTTAATCTTTTGCATCATTGTTCGATTGTTAGTTCACTCCTATGATAGTAAAATCCATGGTACAATGCTTTTATCTTGTTTTCCTTTTTAAATTTCATTTCTTTTCATTTCTCATTTATGAAAACCCAAAAATATTGATCTAGATTTTTTGAATCTCGCATCCCTAGCTTGTGATCTGTAGTCCTTGTGGATTCGATCCTAAAGTGTTATACACGATAGGTTTAACTGATGCCTAAAACCTCTTTTTCAATTTGGCACTGTTGCCAGGCACTAAACGTTTGCCATTAGAGTTAGGATTCAATTTGAGATTAAAGTGTTTTTCTTCTCATTTGTTGTCAATGTTTTTCCTCCTTTATTGCTTGAGATCTTGATCTCCTAGGTACAACTATGAGTAAAGGATATATGTAATGAAGGAGAGGATGAGAGGAAGTAACCGCTAAGCTAGTGATGTTAAACGTGCTCTTGGGAACTTTTCCTAGCCTATCTCTTGTCAAGCTAGTGACATAAAACAAGCAATGAATAAAGAGGATGATGTTCCTCTATTCCAAAGTTCCAATGTACTATTTCTTTTCTCTTACTTTCTAATTTGATTTTATTTGTGTTCCACTCTCTCTTTGGATTATTTTTCAACCAAGATGGTGTGAATTAAATCCGGGGGAGAGGTTCTTTGTGGTTTGATCGTGTATTTTTGTCTCTTATGTTTTTTTTGTCTTGAGTCTTTTAAGTCTTGCATCATACATAGTCATATTGCAGTAAAAGGTCATGTATTTTGCATTTTCATTCATATTATTAAGATTTGAGTCTATAGCATATAGGATTGCATTGCATATGCATAGGGAACAATGATGAAATCTCCTAGATAAGTTTCAACTTAAGAGTTTCATTTAATGCCCATGCTTGGAGCTCTTGAATGAGTGATATCAAAGTTAAGGACTAACCATGTTAAACTCTTGGCTTGAATGCCTTTGTCTTAGTGGAAAATTGCTTTGAATTGATTCCAACTCTATCTTATTTTGACTTAATTGAACATTAATTCTCTCACATAGGAGTGCAAAATTCATTCTTATGGTCTTAATGAAAAATACTTGAGTTATCTTATATATTTTACCGCTCTCATGTTAACTCAAGTAGCTATCCTCATCTTTAGGATAGTTCCCCACCTATCACCTAAACTTTTCATTTCAAGCACTGCTAATTGATTGAGTGAGGCCTCTTATATGCTTTCATTTGAAAAATCTTTAGAGAAGGTGAACGACAAGTCTCCTCTTCCATTAGCATAAGAATGTAATGATAGATTAGGGTTGGATAGTGATCTAAATAGGAAAAAGGTGATTAGAATCAATGAAAGATGAAAAAACCAAAAGATTCTAGTAAAAAATGAAAGCTAATAGAGAATGCTTAAAAAAAAGAAAAGAATTCTCAAGTGAGAATAAGAAAGGAAAGGTACTGCTACTTCTCTAGGTAGAAAAGAGAGAGCAACAAAAAATAAAGAAAGAACAGTTATAAAGAAAAGGAGCATGTGTGTTGATTATGAAAGAAATTCTCTAGTTAGCAAAAAGGAAAACAAAGACTCGGTTTAAGATTTTCAGTAAGGGTTGGTTTCATTTTTTGAGTACCTAGAGAGATTGGAAAGTAGAATGTTCAAGTCATTATACATAGATCAATAGGCTAAAGCATGAGAATGGATAGAATAGTGGAAGAGAGTCTTGTATCAACATTTGGTCTTATTCTCCATTTTTTTTGCTAAATCACTTGCATTTTGTTTTGAGAGTAAGCCACAAATACCATTGAACCGTCTCATTTCCATCTTTGACCTTTATTCTACCAAGCCAATTGAGAATGATTGAGATCCCTTTTTTGAGACTGCACCTACATTAAAATGAACGAATGTGAAAGAGTTGATTGATAGGAATGCTTGTTGATGCTAAGGCTTAGGCGCTCGAGTAAAAGATTCGAGTAGGGAAAAGTATGGCTAAGTCCTTTGAAGTAGAGGTTGTTTGTGCATTCTTTAACTACTTCCATGGACATTGAGTTGAAATTTTTTGTTGAAATTTTAGATTTTAATTCCTGACTACAAACCTCTCTCTCTCGGTTTGCATTTTGTTTGCTTGCAGACAAGCAAAAGGCAAGTCTGGGGGAGTTGGAGGTTCTACCAAGAAATGAACTCGGTTACTGGATTCTATTTATTAATAACCTTTTTGTTTCCTTCCGTTTTTTGTTGTATTTGTTATTTATTTATTTATGTATGTTGTTTTTTTGAAAAGGGGAAACATTCCTATATGAACATAGTTTCATAGGCTACGAAATTATACCTTATTTTCATGAATCCCATGGATATAATGGATTTTATACTCATATATCAATACTCCTTTTTGGTTTTCGTGGCTTCAATCTTCTGTAGAAGGAAACCATGTCGTTCTTTTCTCTCCAACCTTTTTGCGTATAGCTGCTAAAAGGAAACAAAAGGAACTGTTGAGGTCAGAAGGGTATTGGGTTAAGGGTGTGGAACCACTAAAAGTGAATGGCCATTCAGAACCAACAAGAGAATGGTAAAAATGGGGAAAGGAAGTCTTGAATGTTTTTGCTCATTTCCCTGACCTAACATATCCAATGAGAAAGGATTAAGTCCTGTTAGTCGTTCGATAAAATAGAGTTGAAGTCAGTTCCAACAGAATCTTTGCAAGTAAGATTTCAGGGGAGTGATACAACTGCGGTGTTCTAGGTGTTATCTTCTGTAGGCGAATCCTGCTAAAGTCGTCACTCAGAAAATGATTTAGAACACATGCTGATCAAATATCATCATATAAAAAGGTCATAATTCTGTACATAGTTTTGACTCAATAAAAAATAAAAATTAAAAGACTTGATAAAATCAATAAATTTAATCAAAGATAAAAAAAAAATAAAGAAAATACGTTAGTAACAGATAAACATCCTCCTCCAGACTTAAATCACATTGTCCTCAATGTGAAAAAGTTGGTGAAAGGATGGAACATAATCAATAAAAATAAAAATAAACTAAAAGATAAATGGTGGAATAAATATATGGTAAAACAATGTAGATACTGAATAACCTCATACTCGGGTTTGGCTCAATGAGGTATCTAACTTGAGGCTGAATCGTTTGAATCCGGATAATCGTATTGTTCTGCTTACCTGAGGTTAATTCGTATCTTGTCCATAGGTTTATCCTTGCGTGCAGCTTGATGCTGAAGCGTAATGCGTAGCTCTCGTTCTTCCTCGTGTGTGAGGTTTTTGTCCGTATGTGCTGGTGGGCTGACGTCTACTTACCGGTCCCTTCGATCTTAGAACTATTATGGCCTTCTTTTTGATGAATTGGCCAATTATGAGAGATAGTCGCTCTGGAACTTGTCGTCTGGAGAACTCCAGTTCGTCTATCCGTTGCTCAAACATGGAAGAGAAGTAGAGAGTAGTAGTATGAGACGTACTAAGCTTGGAGGAATGGTGTACTTGTATCCAAAACAGTTGGGGTCCATTGTGGCTCCTGAAGGTATCTTAATGAATGAAAGCTCTTAGAGATCCAACCAAGACTCGTCCGTTCTTGGTGTCTATGTCTCTAAGTTCACTCCAGCTGTTAGTATAATCTCTGTGATCACGCCTCCATAAGTGGTAGAAGGTTGTGAATTTGTTGAGGTGAAAGTGTCATGCTTCAACGTGATGAGGTGTGAGGCGTGTAAAGAAGCTTAGTTCACACAAGCTCGGTGAATGGCACTTGGAAAATGCAAAGCTAATCATGAAGAACATGTCCTTGATTCTTCCTTGCGAACACAACATTTGGTAGAAGGCAATGTACAATTCTTATTGTCGGGTGCTTGATGATACTAGATTTTGTGCGGTTAGATACGTAGGCGCCATGTGCTATCCTTAGCCAAAATGTTGTTCCATCAATTGAACAGAAATCGATGGCGTCTTGGTATGCAAATCCAAATTATTAGCCCAATTGTTGAATGGTCAAAGAGTAACTCATGTTATCAATGATAAAACTCTATCTCGCGTGGTGGGATACTTGCACTTGGGAACGACAAGCTTACGGTTGCAAGAAATTGGCAAGCTTTCTCTACATATGTCAAGATATCGAATTCAATGAACGAGGCACATGTGAAGTGCTTCAAGATACCACATTACGTCTTTGGCTATTCCCAAAGTGTATAGTGTATGGTAGTTGATCTTGAATGTTGGTAGAATGTTAAGACTATCAAGTGCGGCTTTGTAACCTCTTGATGGATCGATCTTTGCCCATGAATGATCATCACAAGTCCGTCTTTGGGTGTTGTCCTTGGTTGACAAACCCGGTATCTTTAATTTGATCCATGTTACCATACCTACCTTTGTAGTTAATAAAAAATAATGTGGATTTGGAATCTCCATACAAATGAAACTTGATTGAGGAATATGCAAAGAGAATTGATAGATTCTAAATTTTTATGAAAAGGAGATTTTGGATCTTATTCCCCCAAAAGGTTGAAAAGATGCAGTGAGAAAGTTTTGATCCAAAAGTGTTTTCATTTACTTTTAAAAAGTGATTTTAAACCCAAAAAGTATTTTGAAAATGTTTCGATCTAAAACGAGATTTAGTAAAATTACCTTGGCTTACATGTTTTTGACTTAGGTTTACTCAAAAACGAACCTTGGAACGAGTTTTAATGGTATGGAAACGGTAGAAAAAGGACGTTAAAAAGAAATGCAGACCCTAATCTCAGAGAGGGGCTGGCGCTCCAGCAATTCACGCAGGAGCGCTGGGACATATGGATGATCAGATGGTCTCAGGTGAAAATAGCTCAAAAGCAGCATTGCATGGAGATGATGGTGTAGCAGGTGAGATAAGTTGAAGACGTCAGCCTTGTCCAGTTCCTCAGCATGAAGACTTGCCTTCTATATCCCCTCGGCCTATGACAGTTCTTCAAGCTTCTTTGGTTTGTCAGCCTTCTCTTCCTCAAGCTTCTCCAGTTCCTCAGGCTTTTTGGGTTTGTCAGGCTTCTCCGGTTCGTTTAGCTTTCTCCGGTTCCTCAAGATTTTTTGGTTACTCAGCCTTCTCTTCCTCAAGCTTCTCTGGTTTGTCAGCCTTTTCCAGATCGTGAGGATGGTCCGTTTAATCTGCGTCTATTGATGTATCAACATCCAGTTAGTGGTCTTTTGACCCGTGGTAGCTTTGTGCTTTTGAACCTAATATCGACTCATTATAAGATGTGTGCTAGGAAGGCAGTTTGACCATAGAAGAGGAAGCTTCAACCTTCCAGGTACAAGCAATCTCCGTATACAAAAGGGAAGAAGAAGATGGAGAAAAAGGAGAAGAAGATGCATAAGGAGGAGAAGGAGACCAAGAAGCAGAAGAAGGTTTAGGATTATAATGTTCTTATATTATTTTGAACTTGTTATGATATTGTTGGTTTTGTATTTGTAGTATCTCAAACTTAGGTCTGAACCACTTAGGTACAACTGTGTTTTTTTTGTAAAACTGGTACAACTCGGTAGTAATATATGTAATGGTTAATTTAAATTTTTTTATTATTTAAATTAATTTGTATGTTTATTATTTAAATTAATTTATATATTTATTATTTATAAAACAAATAAATTTTTATTATTTAAAATAATTAAATTGTTTATTATTTAAATTAATTCAGTTGTTTTTTATTTAATTTAGTTTGTATGTTTATTATTGAAATTAATTAAAAAATTTATTTACCCATTAGTTTAAATCTTTATTATTTAAAGTACTTATGATCCCACAAAAGAGACAATTTTAAGTAACTAGGATCCAACAAAAAAATACATTTAAAGTATCTAGGATCCGATAAAATGTCCGATTAAAGTACTTACGATACAAGGTGTTGTCCCATAGTTGTATTGTAGTTGTACCCTTTTTCTAAGTTGTACCCCCCTCCAAGTGTACACAATTGTACTTTGATGGCTTAAGGTATAATTAGTACTACTATATCAAAATTATTATTTTTACTTGTAGTTATCATATTAGATTTATAAAGTAAATTTACTATATTTTCATAAAAACAAATGTGTTAAAAGACCTATTATCACCATTTTGGTAATTTCAAGTACATTACAATTAAACAATCCTTAAGAGTATAAGGCATTTAGGGATAAAATATGATGATATGATTCCAAAAATTCATATTTTTCCCTAATTATATGCTTGTGTTAACTTATTTATAACACAAGTTAACACAAGCAGAGTCTTTCTAATACAAATAATCAAATTTAAAATCAAACACAAACTTAGTTGTACCACCAGTTTTACCGAGTTGTACCTTGACATAAATGAACACAAACTAGTATGTCTAATACAATTAACCAAACCATACAAAAACAACAACAACAATAACACAAGCATAGACTAAAAGAAATTTGTTGCACCATCACCACACTGAAACCATCCATACATACCTCGACCACTTTGACTCGATCCTCGCCCATTTTATATTGATCTTCGCCCACTTTGTGTCGATCCTTGGCCAGTACTACTAGAACCTCGGCCAGTACTACTAGAACCTCGGCCAGTACATCTCAACCTTGGCCTCTACGACTCGACTTTCCACGGCCATGTTCTCCAACAGATGGGTACCTGAATTTTTCATTTCTCCCTTTTTTTTATATTCAGAAGGTAAGACATACATCTCTCATATCTCAGAGGGAACAACCCACTAAGACTGACGGGGTAGTGGATAAATTGTCATGTAGTATGCTAATACCCACTACTCCATCTAATAATATTTGGAGCACAACTCATGTAGTTGTACTTCTCCATTCTTTTTTGCTCTATTTGCTGCCAATGCATGGACACATGTATACCTATGTATATCAAATTACTTGCAACCGCAAGTTTTCCTATCCAAATCAACCAGATCAGTAGTCCCATAAGTCCAAGAACTGTGTATTCATAAAGAAACCTACTTAATTTAGTCGCTTGCAACTGTTTTGCTTCATGTAATCTTTCATTCACTATACTCTTAACATGAGAAACAAGTTTCTGTGCGATACGAACTTTTTGCGAAACTCTTCTATATTTGTTAAACAAGCCAGACATTTTTTATACAATCCCATCATACATCGGTAATAGCGAGTACTCCCTTGCAATCTTAAAAACACCAATAATAGATTTCACAGCATTGGTGGTCACAAGTGTTACCTTTATCTCGAAAAATAACATCTTGCCCATTTTTTCTCTTCAACACTTCTATCAAAATACCCGGCTTCAGCTGAGTACCTGGTCCTAAAAGTGACATAAATTTTAGCGAACTCAGCTTCTCTATAATCTTTTGCGCATTCCAAGAATATCAGCAACTAACTCTTTCTTGACGTGGTTAACACTTGCTTTCACAGTCTATAGTAAATGATACATCCAATATATATATAGAGATAATTGATATACTTAACTTACTGCCTTGATGATATATTTATTTCTATTTGTAAGAAACACTAATTCATGGAAATCTGGCACAATTGTTTTCAATATTTTGAGAAACCAACTCTAACTTTTATCTTTTTCACTATCAATTATACCAAAGAAAATTGGATGATACTGGTGTTCAAAATCTTGAGTTGTGGCAATAATTAGAACTCCATCGTGTATATTCTTAAGGTGTGTTCCATCTCAACTATCATTTTTCTCATGACCCTGAACCCTTCAATGGAAGCTCTCAAAGCAAAAATTGGTACTTAAACCTGTGGTGCTCATCTACTTCCACACGTGTTACTATATCATGGTTCACGCACTATAATATGAGCATAAAAGAATACACCAAAATGTAACTTTCCTCTAGGCTGCCCCGTACATCACTAGCAACTTGTAATCTTCCTCTGAATGCGGTGGAGTATGACACTTCAATACCAATTTTCCTTTGTACATTACCAATGAGAAACTTTGGAGTTTGGGTTTTAAATTCACTTGGATAATCTTCATCCAAAACGGATACAACTAACCGTCATGTGCGTTTCCTTCTATTTCTGCTAGTACTATTACTACTACCTTGAGAGCATGTATTCATCTTGTTGTGGCTTTTATAGAGTAACAATTTGCACCCTTAAGTTTCGCAACCCGTAAAACCCACTTGCAAGCACTTTCTACTTCACGACATTTGACCATATATTTCATCATCTCAAACTCAAAACATTTCTGATGTGTAGCTTTTTCAACTATATTTTGCACTTCCACCTTAGAATGAAAATCTTGATGTAAAGTTACATTTATGCCATCTTCCCATGCAATATTTACATGCCCATCTCGTTCTTTTCTTGTTCTTCTTCTCCCTCTTCTACAACATGTGTAAGATGAGTGTATTCTTACATACATGAGATATCAACATTTACTAATTCATCATTATGTGAAAAAATTTCACCATTTTTCACCAATCCATGTTCCAATGGTTTCTCTCCGTAAAGACTAATTATACAATCATTAACACACGCTGCACTTCCTCGATAATCTCATAATACTTCCTCACACTCTTGAATTTGCACAACATCTTCCATAACCTCCCAATGCAAAATACTCCTCATCAGGAAATGCCCTCAAAATAGTAAAACATTCTTCATCATTCGAGATAAATGATTGTATATGCTTAGGATTTGCTTTCGGAATATAACTTAGTTTCAATTTTATAGCAGATTTATTTCTTATCATCTTATTGCATATGTTATGAACAACTTCAAAATAAGTGACCTCCTCTATAGATATCTTCATAACTAAAGTATAAATTCGATCCACTTTGATACCTCCGCAATCAAAATGTATGATTATGCATCAAATATTATTTATTTTCTCTTGAAAATAATAAAAATAACATTGAATATTAGTTTTCTTGTAGTCTATGTACTAATAAGTTGTACTAGTTTTACTAAATATACACAGTTGTATCAATTGTGTCATTCTGGGTAATTTTATGTTTACCTACGTATCACTATGATTTTGCCACCAGAACTCATGCACTACCAACTATTAACAATGTAAGACACTAATCGATCCAGAAAACGAGTTTAATAATCCAATGTGCACAAAACATTCAAGAAAATTTGAAATCTACAATATATCATAATTTCAATACCCATGAACATTGTATTTCAACCTCCAAAATTGGTTCATACCCACCCAAAACAACAACAAATCGTTAATATAACATCAATAGAAAAAGAAAAGAAAAGAAATCACCACAAATGAAGCTTCAAAATTGAGCAATGGTAGTTTTAGATCCGTTTGTCGCGGCAGAGAAGAAGATTAATTAACTTTTTACACATGCCTACGTCTTATTGGTCAAAGATTTTTCTCACAAATACAAACCAACCACATTTATTCTCTTTCCGCCACATCACAATTTTTTTAATTAAGATATTGTTTTAAACGATGATTATTTTATTAAAAAGAAGGAAAATTAGTTAATAAGGGGTATAGTGATTAAATAGGGGTACATTAACTGAGGGCATCTAAGACATAAATCCCTATAAAATATGTTACAAAAAGGCAATGAATCGAATAGCACTTTCAATTCACAACTCCAATTTCTCGTAAAACTCAACAAATAAACCCGAATGATTTTGTAGACGTAAGAAAATAAGAACACATAGAGCTTTACGTGCTCAGCCTCCATTATCGATGTGATAGCAGCCTACTCACGCCGAGATAGTTTCCGGAATACACTAACTCCAGTAAAGAAAAAATCTACGGATTACAAAACTCACTATTTCTATTTTTTAGCTCTCCTCTTTCTCACAATAAGATAACCGATAAAAAAAATAGAGAACACTCACTCATATTTATAGAAGATCAAAATCTGTTGCAACTAGCTAAGATCAAATGTGATTTTAGCTAAGAGAAAATCTGATTTAGTTTCACAGACCTTAACAGCTCACACTTGATTTTCCATTTTCTTCATCTATGAGAAGCTTTCTAGAAGCAATAACATCATGGGCCACTTCAGCTTACAGGTCCAAAATAGAACCCTCGAAGCATTTTTGTTGTATTCATGTTTGTGGTTTATTTCTTTTCAATTTTTTACCTTATCAACCACATGAAAGTTGCAAGTGCACAACTAATCGTATGTAGTACTCAAGAATCGAATTTCACAGAGAGAATCAAGTTACACAAATAAATTCAATGCATGAAATCTAGTTAGAACAAAATTTTAAGGTGAATGTTTTTAGTTGTTTATCTTAAGATGCAAACGAAAACTAAAGTGATTAAAAAGATGACGGATATTCAGAGATTAAAGACGTTGGGGGAAGAGGGACATACCCAGGGATTTATGTTCTCAATAAATCAAGCAATCTAATCGCATGTAGTATTTAAGGGTTGTTTGTAGTATTTAAGTGCATAACTAATCGTATGTAGTATTTAAGGATCAAATCTCAGAGAGAGAGAGAGTTAAGTTACACAAATAAATTCAAAGCATGTAATCTAGTAAAATTTTAAGGTGAATGTTTTTAGATTTTGTTTCTTAAGATGCAAACGAAAACTAAAGCGATTAAAAAGATGATGGAAATTCAGAGACGTTGGGCGAAGGGGGACATATCCAGGGGTTTAGGTTCTCAATAAATCAAGCAATATTTATAAGAATTTCTTTAGGTTGATTCTAGAACTGGAAACACTAACATATAAAAGGACTACTTGTGATAATTCAATTAACTATGCCTAAAAAACTCCAAGACTCAACCAATGGGCAGGCTAAGATGCATAAAGATATGCAATTCAGAGAACTCCATCACTCAACTAGTTGGCAGGTCATGGTAAAATCTTCTCTAAACGTGGTCAGGGGATTAGAGCTCAACGCTTGTGACGGGTTCAGTTGCTAGTGATCAATCAAGAAATAAGGGTTAAGAATAAGTTTAGAAGAAGAATTCTAAACATATGATCTGAATTTGCTTTGTCTTTTTGTTGGTGTGAATATCTTCCACCAACCTAAGATGTGAGGGACGCACGTCTTCTATCTGAAGCTGTAAAAGAAAAAAACAAGTAATAAATTTATAAGTTAGAAATAAATTAAGACAAATACAAAAATCTATTGAAAACTTACCAATTTCTCTTCTCGGGACAACAAGCTCGTCGCTCCACTGTTGTGCATTGCAATTCATTTGCCTTCACGCCTGCTCAACCTGTTTCCGGAGTTCGTATTCGAGCTTTTATCGGTCTCAGCTTGCTTCCAATAATCAACAAACCCATTCCAAAAATCGGCTTTGTAGATGAAGTCCCTAGGCAGCTCATTGTGCCTCCACTTGTCCTTCCACTCGTAAAGCATCTTCGAGTACATTCTGGACGCTTTGGTCTCGAACTCTGTTTTAATCCTAATATGATTCTCCATATCCCAGTTAAACTCTTGGTGCAAAAAATACAAAATTTAAATTAAATAATAAAATATAAAAATATAAAGTTAAGTTTTAAAAAAGAAATACTTACCGCAAATTGCATGAACCATAACTCGCGCTCTTGCGGAGGCATGGTCGAGAATGTCGGTTACGAATGCTTAACCGATCCGGTTGATTATTTTGGTTATTCCATTGTTGGAATAATCAAACATACAAAAATATGGAAATTTAAATGTTAGTAGCAAATATATATATATAAGGAAAAAATTGTAAAAACTTACCAAATAGCTCCTCTAACCCGTCGTAGATGAATTATTTTCAGTTCCTACCGGATTGAGATATGAAATCTTCAACCCTCATTTGCGTAAACGATGTCAGTTGCGTCTTGGTAATATGGTTAGGTGGGTTTGGGAACCATCTAGTCTCGCTCGACTCCTCGTTGTCGCAACTATACTCGATCCACCTCGTAGAGGATGCTATCGGTTGTGTCTCGGGAAGATAGATAGTGACCGTAATACCTTCAAAAATATAAAAAATAAGTCAAAAATATATAAATTTTTTTTTTACAATTCTTGAAATAAAATTATAAAATATTCAAAAATTTCATATCCCAAATTTTTAAAAAATCTAAATCCATAATTTTTAATCCCAAAAATTCTTATAAAATTCAAATAAAATGAAAAAAAACTCCAAATAAATTTCAAAATTAATCTTATTCATAAAAATATTCTCATTCATTAAATTCACTTAAGTTAAACATGTGTTTAATGTGGAGTATTATATATATATATATATATAAAGATATATAGAAGAAACTGGTTGTCCAACATCAGCAGTTTAACTATGACGAAACCTGTCTGGTGGTAACACAGAAGAAACTGGCGGCCAACCACTAATAGTCAAGATTTCTTGTTGCTCGGCCACTAGAAACTCAACATTTCGTTGGAAAATCCGTTCAAAATTTCCGACGGATGCTGTTTAGTCAAAATACCGTCGGTTTTCTATCGGAAATTTCCAACTGCCACTACACCCATCGGAAATTCTGTCGGTTTTTTGTTGGTTTTTTTTTTAGTGTTATACTTCTACGTAATATAAATAATAAATTTAGTAAGTTGAATTTTGATGGAATTTGGACTTTGACAGTGTTGAAGTTTTGTGTTCTTTAAGAACATGTAATTGATGATACTGACTGTTAAGAAGCTATTCTTTAAATTAACTCACATAGGGGTTAGATTGTTTTTCCAATTATGTATAAAATCATTATTAGAGCAAATTTTTATAAAAACATTAAAAAGAAGCAGAAAAAATCGTAACTTGTTCTTATTATATATATCTTTAATCATCAAGACTAGTTTATGTTTTCTTCCACGCATTTACTAATTTTTTCTTTGAGTTCTTCTCTTTTGATAGGTGTTTATAGCCGCTTAAGATGATACGAAAAAGGCTAGTCGACGAGCCATTTTTGAGAATTCATGTGGCTAATAAAAATAAAGTGATGAGAAGGATACTTAGAAGAGTATCTTAAACGGAGAAAACATGAAAAAGATAAGAGAGTAGATGAGAAGTAAATAAAGAAACGACAGTTTCAAGTTGTATAGCGCAAATTTCCAACCAATCAAGAGCAAGTGAAGACAAGATTAATGATTGATTAAGATAGACCTCGTATCAAAGAAGTCATAGAGGTCATCGCTTCCATCAACCGAGATAAGCTTTGGCCATGGTGAAGCTTACTTCCTGAGCAAGAAACTGCATAATCTGTCAGAAGTAGAATTTGCCTCTGGAAACAGTAATTCCAATAATCAAGTTGGAGTTTTGAAGAGAACATTCCAGCCAGTTTGAATGGATCCAGGACAGAACCTCAAAATCTAAATTGATAGAACTCACTACAGAAAAGTCTTTACAGCTGTTTCCAGTTGGAGTTATATCTCATCCACAAATCTCTCTTTAAGATGGCCCAAAATCATCCAAATATGCATAAAACCAGAAATGTTGTTTGATCACAATAACTTCAAGAGTTAGTGGGAGAATCAAGTGAAGTCTGATCTAGCTGAAAATATTTGGAGAACTTTGTGGTACTACTACCTCAAGAATCAACAGTGGGATTGAAAAGTTGATGGTTCGTTGTGGAGTTTCTTATGCGTTTTTGAATTAGCCAAGAAAAGAAGAGAAAACAAAAATGAAGAAAGAAAAAAATAAGATAGAAGAATAAGAAGAAGAAGAGAAGGAGAGAACTATGGAATCACCACGAGTAAACGTACGTGACCAAGGCCTGCAGCAAGATCCACCCTTATCATGCATCCCGTAACCCTGGCCAAGCTATTCCTCACCACGGTTAACCAAACCATCACCGTAGCCGAAAAGCTTCCCACACCAGTCACGTGCATCCATGACTGCAACCAATATTATCCTCTCCCACGGTCACCCATAGCCACGATGCATCTTCCACATCCTTTCGATCTGACCGTACCGCATACCATGTTCAACATATGTCCGTACCACCGATAAATCCATTCCTAGAAATAATTTGGGATTCAAAATCCACCGACACCTCTTATGAAGAATTATCGAGAGATATATGCTCAATGATGGAGTAGTTTGAGAGGTGTATGTAAACACCCTTCGCGGAGCCATCATCGTCTCATGGAATGTCAAATGAGTAGATAAAACGGTTAATAACCAAGTAGAATAGATTCTCGGTTCATGTAAACCTCGTCACTCTCACTATAAAAGAGTGATCTCTGTAACAAACTCGAATCAATGAAAACTTAACGAACTTCTTCGATTGTTTCTTCTTCGTCATCTTTCTTCCGAAAGCTAATATGGTATCAGAGCTTTTGCTACATCTTCCTTTTGCGAAAAATCTTTTGATTGATTGAATTCTTCTCAACAATCAAGCTCAGATTCGATTGCATTTTCAACATATTCTTCTGATATTCAAGAATTGGGTCAAACCAGTTAATACGATGATCTCCGTCAAGAAGATATGGCGTCGCACGGTTAGATCAAGTTCTCTGGTACCGAAATCACCTCCACATCAAGAACCAAAGCAGATTTCAACACAAAATCCTCCAATTTCCTCGATTGGTGTCACAGAAGGGATATATTCGCTGTTCAATCTCGCGAATGGTGATAATCCTGGCAATGTCATAATCTCTGAGGTACTTGATGGAACAAACTTTTCTTCTTGGAAAATAGCAATGACAATTGCATTAGATGCTAAGAACAAAATAGCTTTTGTTGATGTATTTTTGCCGAGACCTCAAGAAATGCATCCTAGTTTTCGATTATGGTCTAGGTGTAATTCGATGGTCAAATCTTGGCTACTTTCATCAGTTACAAAGAAAATTTATCGAAGTATTTTGCGATTCAACAATGCATCTCAAATCTGGAATGATTTGGTGATGCGATTTCATAGCACAAGTTTGCCTCGTTCATATGCATTGACTCAACAAGTCTGGTCTTTACAACAAGGCAACATGAATCTTTCTGAATATTATACAACATTAAAGACTCTTTGGGATGATCTTGATGGAGCCGATTGTGAAATGACCTATCATAACTGCAAATGTTGCACTATGATGGATACAAAGACAGAACATTCAAGAATCATAAAATTTTTGGCTGGTCTGAATGAATCCTATGCTATGATTTGAAGCAACATCATTATGAAAGAAACCGGTTCCATCACTTGGCGAGATTTACAACCTTCTTGATCAAGACTATAGTCAACGGAGCTTCAGTCCCAAATTTAGTGCTCCTACTGCTTCAGCTTTTACTGTGGCCTCTTCAGATCAATTCTTGGTTAATGCTGCTCAAGCCTATCATCACAACGCAAAGCAGAATAAAGTCTTATGCTCTCATTGTGGTTATACAGGGCACACCATTGACAAGTGTTACAAAATTCATGGGTATCCACCGGGTTTTAAACACAAAACAAGAAGCATTACATCTCAAGACAAGCTCTCTTCTCAGCCTAAACCTGTAGTTGCAAGTTTATCTCTTGAAAACAACAATGCAATTACTGGAAAACATTTGAATTTTGATGATATATCTACTCTTGTTTCTAGTATGTCTAAGAACCAAATACAAGACGTCATTGCCTACTTCAGCACACAGCTTGTAGCTAAACCAGTCAGCTTTGCTTCTTCATCGCATAGTGACAATAATGGTTATGCTCCCACTGGTATTGCTTTCTCGTTCTCTACCCTATGCTTCATTGGAATTTTGCAAGTCTCTAGGAATGAAATGTCTGCTAACACATGGATAATAGATAGTGGAGCCACACATTATGTTTCACATGATTTAAATTTGTTCTCTACTATCTCTCATGATTTAGAGTCATCAGTCACTCTTCTTACTAGTTTAAATATTAAGATTGCAGGCGTGGGTGTTGTGAAACTAAGTGATAAGCTTATACTCAACAATGTGTTGTATATTCCGGCTTTTAAGCTCAATCTTCTCATCATAAGCCAGTTGACAAAAGACTTGAACTCCCGAGTGTATTTTGATGAAGAATCTTGTGTGATTCAGGATCGTACCAAGGGATTGTAGATTGGACAAGGTAGACATCAAGCAGGATTATATGTTTTGGATGTTGATCAGGATTTAGTACATTCACAAAATTCTGTAAATTCATTCTGCTCCTCTGTTACTGCTGATGCTGCTTTGTGGCATAGCAGACTAGGACATACTTCCTATTCTCGGATTGATGATCTTAGTTCTGTACTTCGATTAAGGAAAAGAAATAAAGCAAACTTAATCCATTGTGAAACCTGTCAGTTAGCAAAGCAAAAAAATCTTCCTTTTCCATCTGAAAATAACATGTCTTCGAATGCATCTGATTTAATACATATCGATACATGGGGACCTTTCTGTGTCCCATCTAGAGATGGATTCAAATACTTTTTGACTATTGTTGAGGATTTTTCAAGAGCAACTTGGGTATACATGATGCAGACCAAAGATGAAGTCTTGCATATATTTCCTGCCTTTCTTGAGTTGATTAAAACACAATATCAGGTCAACATCAAGGCAGTCCGATCTGACAATGCACCAAAGTTGCAGGTTACAGCTTTGTTTAAGGAAAAAGGTATCATATCCTTTCACTCATGCCTTAAGACACCACAACAGAATTCAGTGGTTGAAAGAAAACATCAACACATTTTAAATGTTGATAGTGTACTTCTTGAATATTGGACAGACTGCATTCTCTTTGCAGTGTTCTTAATCAATCGATTACCATCTACCTTGTTACAAAACAAAACTCCTTATGAGATACTTCAGTCAAGAGCTCCAGATTATTCACTCCTCAAGGTTTTCGGATGTTTGTGTTATATCTCAACTTCCAAGCAACATCACCACAAATTTGAACCAAAATCAAAAGCTTGTGTGTTTTTGGGATATCCTGCTAGTTATAAAGGTTATAAAGTCTTAGATTTAGAGTATAATAAGATCTCTATATCTCGTCATGTTATATTTTTTGAAGACTTATTTCCTTTCACCAAGACTGCTCAACATTCTGAGTTTTTATTCAGTACATCACCTGCAGAAAAACCTGCAGCTGTACCTGCTTCAAAACATGACACCACTAACCAGCAGCTGGATACTTCAATTTGTTCAAAACGTCAAGGCAAGCTACCTGCTCACCTAAAAGACTATTACTGCAATACTGTTTATAATGCTCGGTATCCAATCAATGCTTTTATCAACTTGACTAAACTCTCACCTACTCACAAAGCATTTGTGTGTGCTGTGGACAAATTTTCTGAGCCAAACAACTACACTCAGGCCAAGAAAACTCCAGAATGGTTAGACGCCATGGCAGTCAAAGTTGATGCACTGGAAAATACTAATACATAGATTGTTTGTTCTTTGCCTGAAGACAAAACTCCAATTGGATGCAAGTGGGTTTACAAAGTCAAACTTAATACTGATGGTTCTTTAGAACGTTTTAAAGCTCACCTTGTAGCCAAAAGGTACACACAACAAGAGGGTATTGACTTCGTTGACACCTTTTCTCATGTTGCGAAAATGACCACGGTAAGAACTCTTCTTTTTGTATCTGCTGCAAAACAATGGAGCTTATCTCAACTCGATATATCCAATTCTTTCCTTAATGGGGAATTGGATGAAGAGATATACATGAAGTTGCCTCCAGGTTATGCATCAAGAAAGGGGGAAACATTGCCCGATAATGCTGTTTTAAAAATACAGAAGTCTCTTTATGGCGTCAAACAAGCATCACGGCAATGGTTTCTGAAATTTAATTCCACATAGACTAGCCTTGGTTTTAATAAATCACACTCTGATAATGCTCTATTTATTCGACATAATTTGGATCATTACATTGCATTATTAGTTTATGTTGATGATATAGTGATAGCCAACAACAATGATGATGCAGTGGTTCGTCTCAAGGCTGATCTCTCTGCAGTATTCAGACTTTGGGATTTAGGAGCTTTGAAATATTTGCTAGGCTTAGAAATAGCAAGAATGAGTGCGTGAATCTCGATTTTCCAGCAAAAATATGCTTTGGAGATCTTAGAGGAGACATGATTATTGGGATGCAGACCTTCATCTATCCCCATGGAACCTAGCATCAAACTGACTCAGAATAGTGATGAACCGGAGCTTGATAATCCTGAAACATATCGTCGCTTGGTTGGAAAGTTGATGTACTTGACAATAACTCGACCCGACATCAACTTTGCGGTAAACAAGTTATGCCAATTTTCTTCTTCTCTGAAGACATCTCATTATAATGCAGCTCATAAAGTTATTCAATATATTAAAGGAACTATTAGTATGGGGTTGTTTTATCCGTCCAACTCTGATTTACAGCTCAAAGCATTCTGTGATACTGACTGGTCTTCTTGTCCGGATACTTGTCGATCCACTAGTGGTTATTGCATGTTTCTTGGTGATTCCTTAGTTTCATGGAAATCAAAGAAACAGGATGTTGTATCCCGGTCATCAGCTGAATCAGAGTATCATTCTATGGTTTTAGCTAGTTGCGAGATATCTTGGTTAGTCACCTTGCTTAATGAATTTCAGATACCGCAGTAGACTGTTCCTCTGTTTTTTGATTCAACAGCCGCAATACACATCACTAACAATTCGATGTTTCATGAGCGTACGAAACATATCGAACGCGACTGTCACACCACCCAAGAACGGATCGAGAGTGGTTTGCTGAAGACGCTTCATGTTCGGACACACAATCAACTCGCAGACGTCCTCACCAAGCCTCTGTTTCTGACTCTGTTCAAATCTCTCATTGGCAAGATGAGTTTATTGTCTATTTTTGACTCATCTTGAGGGGGAATGTAAAATGAGTAGATAAACCGGTTAATAACTGAGTAGAATAGATTCTCAGTTCATGTAAATCGGGTCACTCTCACTATAAAAGAGTGATCTCTGTAACAAACTCGAATCAATGAAAACTTAACGAGCTTCTTCGATTGTTTCTTCTTCGTCATCTTTCTTCCGAAAGCTAACATGGAATTTGAACTTTGCAGGAACCACTTGGGATAAAAAAAAGTCCATAAGTAATATACATATTCTGGAGGCAATGATCGAGAGAAACAAGCTCACTGATGGGGTAAATCAAGATATTGAATAGTAGACCAAAACCAATCATGTTTAATCCGAACCAGTTGCCTATGGTCACACTTCCCGTGACCGCAGCCAAACTTGAAGCCCACCCCGTTCAGCCTCCTCGTAAATGTGGCCGAGAAAATTCCCACCCTTGGCCAATGCATCTGGCGAGCTTTCCTCACAAAGAAGACAAGAGTCTTAAACCATCTTCGGCTACTCTATCTTCCAACCATCGTTCAATGCAAAAGCTCTATTAACCATCGTGTTTTGATCATTTAATACACCATCTTGCCATATTCGTTAAGTAGAGGTAACTACTATTTAATTCCTTTCACTTTATACTTAAATTATGTTTATTTAGATCGATTTGTTTTTGCAAAAATCGAATCTGATTTTTTACTGCTTCATGGACCTAAAAAATTTATAGACTTATTTCTTGAAATATTTAGATCCATGAAAACAAATTTTGCAGATTTGTTACCAGTAACAAGTATTTTTAAGTGATTTGCAAGGAAATTTTGAACTTGATAGAAATAGGTTGAAGAACATTTAATGCATGAGGATAATTTAGCCATTTCATTACTCACATCTATTTCAAGCATTGTGTTACAACAATATAATCATAGTTATTAGGTACTCAACAAAAGTCAAGGTAGCGACTTAAAACAAGCGCTAAGTGGGAGGCAATTCACTAGGTAAATTTTTATTTATTTTTATTTCTTTTTAATATTGATGATTTTAGAATTTTGTCTCTGAAAAGGCGCAAAAAGAAATTAAAAACAAAAAAAATCGGTTTAACTTAGGCTAGTTCTATTGAAGTCAAGCAAATACAAAGGAAGATCCAAGGCTTAGTCACCTCATCAGTAATCACCCACCGCCTAACTATCATCCATCTCACATTCACTATCATATCATCGACCACTAGACCTTAATCGGGCAACAATTTAAGTATGGGGGAAGCTAAGTCCACCTCACCCATTAAGGAAGGTGACATTGTTCTTAAGCTACAATCCTTCTTTCCATTGATATATTTCATTCTCTTACGTTTCTTTTTCCCACCGAAGATTATGTGATTTAAGTCTGGGGGGAAAGATGTTTCATCCTTTACTAATGCTACTTTCTATTTTCTTGACTTAAGACATTTTTCTACTTTTTACATCAATATCGTTCTATTGAATCAAAATTTTTTATTTAGTCAAAACTTGGAAAGATAAAGATATTTTCAAATGAGGATATATGACCATTATGTGTTAAGAATACTTTTCGTAGGACAAGTTGCAAGTTTTCTAAGACCGGATAATACCTAGAAGCTCATAACTGGACCCTTCCCATGAATTTTCATCTTGCAGAGATTTTTTTGGATCCAATGTCAATTCTATTTTATTTTGATACCTAACTTGACTTAACTTTTCTCATTAAAGGTGATATATTAGGGAAACGAGCAAAAACATTCAAGACATTTTTACCCCATTTACCAACCTTTTGTTTATTCTGAATGGCCACTCACTTTTATTTGTTCCCTATCATTAACCATTACCTCTTTTCAAACATCATGTCATCTCTTTTCCATCACCAGCAGTAAGATATGTGCAAAACCATTGGAGAGAAAAGAACGAAACAGTTCTTTGACCATAAAGACAAAGTACGAAAATCCAATTTTAATACACATTCTATCTATGGAATTCACAAAATAAGGTACTAATTTTGTGCTTAGGAGACGTGATTTCATATAAGGTACCGTTTTACCTTTCAGAAGAAAACGTGAAAACTAAGGGGATAGAAGAGGCATGAATCAATCTACAAGAATAAGGATCCCCTTCTACAAAAAATCTAAATATGGAGGAAAGCGAAAAAAATAAAAGAAGAAAAGAAAGGAACAAAACGATTGGAAAGTCGGTCATTTCATACCTCAAGTAAAGTCATGTGTTGAATTTATACATGAACTAGTAAAAATTGAATGTACTATCTTAACTAATAAAACTGTGCAATCATATACTTTTTAACTAACACTGTTAAATTGATGTTAATTCTCGATGACTTGGTATCCACGTGGATTCCACATAATTAGCAATATGAAAAATTATGCATAAAGGAACACATTAACCCATGACCTTTAAACACGAAAATTAAACTCAATATCAGTTATGCTATTGAAGTCAATTTTTTTTGAATAGTATGTAAAATAAACCGTTTTTACATCATGTGCAACTTTTAATTGAAAAAAACATATAAAGGATAGCTATAGAAGTGATTGATAATTGGTAAGCCTCGTTAAAACCCGAAGATGGAAAACCCAGTGGGACAAAACCACCTCCGGAAAAGAGAGTACTTACCAAATATCGAATAAGCTAAATGTGTTGACATATTCATTCCCATCTTGCTGCGAACCAGGTTTGCAAACCGTTTGTCGTAATGCCCTGTTGGGTTAAAAGTCTGTTCTTTACCAGCTGTCCTACTTCGTGAATCATCCTGTCTGATGTGAGAGGGGTGCTGCCATGTCTTCGCATATTCCTTTCTCTCCATATCGAATATAGTAGAGCGTGGAAGGTGTACCTTGTTATGAACGCCTCTGTTCACTTCTTCTCGATTGGAGGGCTGTTATAATCTGATTGAAATCTTGGGTGTATTGTTGTCCCATCAGGCCGTATGCTAGATTTCTCCAAATTTGAGCCGTGTAAGAACAGGAGAAGAAGAGGTGATCTCGTGTCTCAAGGGGTTCTGGGCAGAATATGCACTTTGTTAAAGCATTTGGAGCCCAAGAAATTATTCTATCTCCAGTTGCTAAACGATTGAGAGCCGCTAGCCACATGATGAAGCTATATTTTGGAGTTGCGTGAGAGTACCATACTACCTTGTGCCATGTGTTTTGCACGCCTGGCACCCTCAGCTGGTTCCAAGTCTCTTTTGTCTCAAACTTCACCTTGTAGTTGTTCTCTTTATACCTCCACACGTCCCTATCCTCTTCATCACTTATTCTGTTCTGTACATATTCAATCTCAGCCTCAACTCGTGCCAGAATCTAAGGTCTCCGCCTTCTCGGTTTGTGGTTTCTTAGAACTTCTTCTATGTACTTTCAGCTTTGATACCCATATCGATGAATCCTATCTCCCCCAGCACTTCGATTAATCTGCCAAGTGGGCACCAATCATCATACCAGAAGGAAGTGTGAGAACCATTACGTACCTCAATCTTGTGGAAATCTTTCGCTGAGTCGCGGTACTTAAGGATTTTTCTCCATATCCAAGACCCTCCAGTCTTGGTGTCTTTTGTTGACCAGAATGAGGCTTTTCGTATTAAGTTCCTTTTTATGTAACTTACCCATAGCGAGTCCCTCGATGATAGGATACGCCATATAAGCTTATAACAGCTCACCTTGTTTGCTTCCGCCAATGATTTCAGCCCCAATCTTCCCTCTGATTTTGGTTTGCAAACGTCATTCCAAGAGACTTTTGATTTTTTTCGTGTTTAGACTTGGACCAGCCCATAGGAAAGCGGCACATATTCTCTCAATCTCCCTGACACATGCTTTTGGCAGTCTGAAAGCTGAAATCCAAAAGTTCGTTAGGCTTATAATTACCAAGGATAAGAGTTGGAGCCTACCCGCAAAGGATAAAAACCAGTTTCTCCAGGCATTTATGCGACTTCGGATCCTATCAATTAGAGGTTGGTAGTCTGCTCTTTGCATTCTCTTTGTTATGAGGGGGAGGCCTAGGTATTTCACCTGAAAATTCCCTTTCTCCACCGGAATATCATTCAGCCGAGAGAGGGTATCCGGCGTTATACCCGTGATGAACAAGGTAGATTTCTCTAAGCTAATGTTGAGACCCGAGGCTGAGGCAAATTTCTCAAAGACTGAAAGTATACCTTCCATTGAACTGATTTTCCCATCCGAGAAGACCATGATATCATCAGCAAAGCAAAGGTGAGTGATTGCCAAAGACCTACATCTTTGGTGGTATCCAAAACTCCTCTTCTAGCGGCGCTGTCTAGCATTTTGGATAGCACATTCATACACATTACAAATAGATATGGAGATAGGGAACAACCTTGATGCAAACCTCTCTCACTACAGAAGAACCCCACTAGCTCTCCATTTATTTGGACTGTAAATGATGGAGTATAGACACAAAGTTCCATCCAAGAGATGAAAGTTACCGGAAACTTCATCGCTCTGAATAGCCTACCAAGGAATCCCCAATTTACTGAATCAAAAGCTTTCTTTATATTTATCTTCACTGCGCATCTTGAGGAAATATTCTCTTTGTGATAGTCCTTGATTAGCTTGGATGCAAGGAGGAGGTTTTCCATCATGTATCGGTCCTTTATGAAGGCAGTCTGGTTCTTTGTAATAAAGCTCAGAAGCAATACTTTCAGCCGATTTGCTAGCACTTTAGAGATTACCTTGTAAATTACGTTGCAGCACGATATTGGCCGATAATCCTTCATCTCTATAGTTCTCGTCTTCTTGGGAATTAAGGCTAAAATGGTTGAGTTGACTCCCTTTGGCAAAAACCCGTATGTGAAGAAAGACTTGACGGCGACAATGAAAGCATTCCCTATCACCGACCACATCTCCTTATAGAAGTCAACTGTGTATCCATCTGGTCCCGGGGCTTTGTTCGAAGGCATGGAGAAGAGGGTGTTCTTTATCTCTAGCTCAGTCACTTCCTTGGTTAAATCTCTGGACTCATTCTCGCTACACTGAAAGTCCAAAAGCTGGTTCAAATCCGCAACAGAGAAAGCGTCCTCCCCATCTAGAACCTGAGGCACCTTGAAAAGGTCCGAGAAAAATCTTACCCCTTCGTCTTTTATCTCTTCTAACGCTGTTAGCTCCCTACCCTCGGGACTTCTTATCACATTTATCGTGTTCCTTTTGTTGCACCACGTAAAGTTTGTGAAGTGTGGCATAAGGCAGAACGATTCCACTCACATGATCTGAACAGCCTCGAGCTTCAAAGATGTTGTAGGAGTTATGGGGTCTCTGCAGCCAAATCGAATTAACAAGTACCCGGTCCTGCTTTTTACAAATCAGACCCTCTTCCCTTTTGTTGCACCACGTAAAAAGTGGCCCATGGAATGCCAAGTCTGCAAAAGAAACGTGTTGACCACATCCTTGAATTCTAAAATTCCCAAGCTGGCTGATACCGTAGGCGTAACCACAGAATGTTCCAAAGGATCGAGTATTTCGTTGAAATCCCTTACACAGAGCCAAGGCAAACCGCGTACAAGAGGACTATTTTGATGATCTTTTCAAATCTCTCCATAGCTCCCGTCTTTCATCTTGAGAGTTAGAAGCGTATACAAATATTCATATGAACTCTTCCGTGTGTCCCTGGAACCGTACACTACATGAAATCATTTGACTCGTATTTTTAATATTGTCAAAGTAACTGAACTGTCCCATATCAACCAGATTCTCCCAAGCGTGTTGAACTCGTAGTTTGCTATTCCCGACCATCCCGGGAACGTAGCTTTAATGACATGTTCCGACTTGCTTTCAATTACTCTTGTTTCTAAAATAGCTCCAAGGACCAGCAACTTTTCTCTTATCAAATCTTTAACAACAAATTGTTTCCTTTTTTTATTGAACCCGCAGATATTCCAGAAAAATATCGACATTATTGTTTTTTCCTGAGATTCTTTCGTCCTATAGTACTTGAGACTTTGTCCCCAGCAAGTTGAGTTGGGATTTGAGCAGACTTTGGAGTCTGCTTTGCCGAACGCGGTAGTGGCACTCTCGCAGAAACCCCTTCCTTATGTCGCTCGTGTTCTATAATTTTGGACTCTACATTTGGCCTCTGATCACCTGATTTAACAGCCACAACTTCACTCTGAACTGACCCCAAATCTGGTATCGCTATGAGTGTAGCTTCCTGTAGCCTATTCATTGAATCTTGTACCGAAACAGAGTACCCTTCTTTACTAACCTCCATCTCTACTTTATCAGTTTTCCCCACCGTAACTGGTTTTCTATCTGTGATCTGTTTCGTCACCCGCCTCTCCTCATCCCGAGAAAGTTAAGGGGTTGCTTTGTTCGAGTATGAGACGGTTTCAACTATTGGTTCCTGAGTTATCATCTTTCTCACTGACACCAACTCCGACCGTACTTCTAACTCACCATCAGTTCCCATACTTGCCGGAGTAAGAACCTCCGGAGTTGTTTTAACCTTCAGCTTTTTATTTCCTGAAAGTGTCGTCTTGAAGCCTTCTTCTTTCCACTGCGGCTTCTCCTGTTCCTTACTCGCAGAAACAGAGGATGGAGTGATCGTATTCTCTAGCTGCATCTTCTCTATTTCCCGTGAACCAGCACCCTCCTCATCGTCTACCAGGGATTTGAGTACCTCGAATCTAGATGGCGTGGATTCAAAATCCGTCCGAAATTTCCGACGGTTTTGCGACTGATATTTTTTGACGGATTTCCGATGGTATAACCGACGGATTTCCGACGGACAGACCCAAATCCGTCGAAAATTGTATACGTTATAATCTGACAAATTTTCGACGAAAATCTGTCATAAATCCGTCAGAATTTCGTATGAAAGTTGTCGAGTAATAAGAACGTTAATATATTCTTTGTATAGCCATTTTAAAAAGTTATATTTTGATGGTTTTTCGATGGAATTCCAACGGATGTGACTTCTATATATATATATGTTTCAATATTTCTTCATTCATTCACACCACTTACTCAATTCAATCTCTATATAGTTACAATATGCCTTTTGGTAATTACTTTCAGTCATGGATGGACGAACCTATAATAGATCCGAAGTCAAACCTACTAAAAATGATTATGCACGAGGAATATGTGAGTTCATGGAATTGGCTGGAAATCAACGAGGAGCAAAAAAAAGTGGTAAGATTAAATGTCCCTGTAGTATATGCCAGAATTCTCATAATGTTAAGTTTGAGTTAGTTTGGTATCACTTGTATAGCAATGGGTTTATGCCTGAGTATAAGATATAATATTTACATGGAGAAACAAATTATGATTATGGTAGTATTAGTGAAGCAAATGTTGCGGATAGCATAAGAGATAGAAGGGAAGTAGATGTAGGTAGCAGTACGGTTGAGATGGTGAATGATTTGTTTAGGGAGAACATGTCGTCGGGTGGTTATGATGGAGATAGGGCTGAATAACCAAATGCAGAAGCACAAATTTTTTGATATGTTAGATGCAGCAAAACAGCCACTATATAGTGGTTGTAGAGAAGATCATTCACCATTATCATCTGCAAGTAGAATGATGACTATTAAGGCGGACTACAATTTGGCAGAAGAATGTGTTAATGCAATAGCAGATTTTGTGAAAGATATTTTGCCTGAAGATAATCTTTCACCAGCATCATATTAAGAGGTACATAAACTAGTCACTGGTCTTGGTTTGCCGTATCAGATGATAGTTGTGTGCATTGACAACTGTATGATATATTGGAGAGAAGACGAAAACCGTAAAAGATGTAGATTTTGTTGAAAACCGAGGTTTCAAGAAACTAGTGGGAGAGTTTTAGTTCCTTATAAACGGATGTGGTATTTACCATTAACGGAAAGGTTGAAGGGGTTATATCAATCTCAACGCACAACAGACGCAATGAGATGGCATGCAGAGCATCGTCAAGATGGAGAGATTACGCATCCGTCAGACGCAGAAGCGTGGAAACATTTCTAATCAATGTATCCATATTTTGCGTATGAGCGTAAAAATGTATACCTCGGGTTATGTACATATGGTTTTAACCCAGTTAGAAAACATGGAAGACAATTTTTGTTGTGGTCGGTAATTGTAACACCGTACAATTAACCACCATCTTTGTGCATGCATAGAGAGTTTTTGTTCTTTTTCGTGCTAGTTCCCGGCCCAGAGCATCCACGGAGGTCACTTGATGTATTCCTCCAGCCATTGATCTATGAGTTACAAATGCTATGGCAGCATGGGGTTGAAGCATTTGATGTTTCATTGCAGCATAATTTCAAGATGCGTGCAGTTCTTATGTGGACAATAAGCAATTTTCCAGCATATGGTATGTTATCTGGATGGACAACGCATGGAAGATTACCTTGGAGATTTTCTTGTCCGTATTGCCAAGATAACACTGATACATTCCAATTACATCACAAAAGAAAGACGTGTTGGTTTGATTGCCACATAAGGTTTGCCAATTACCTAGTGATCATCCTTATTGTCGGTCTAGAACATTCTTTATGAAGAACAAACAAGTGTTTGACTGTGCATCTCTAGAGATTGATGAACGTTGCATATTAGAGCAATTAAGAGATTTTGGCGCTGAGAGGACTCCTTACTGCGGGGGTAATGGGCATGATCCTATTGACGGTGTCGGTCAACATCATAACTGGCATAAAAAGAGTATTTTCTGGGATTTGCCTTATTGGAAAGATCTTTTGTTGAGGCACAATCTAGATGTAATGCACGTTGAGAAAATTGTTTTTGACAACATCATTAACACTATTTTAAACGTGTAAAGGAAGACGAAAGACAATATGAAGTCTAGATTAGATTTGCAACTGATTTATTCTCGGGATTTTCTTCATGTTATGCCAAATGGTAGATATCCTATGCCTGCCTACCGGTTAGATGCAGCAAAGAAAGCAGATTTTTGTTATTGGATTCGAGATGATGTAAAATTCTCCGCATCTAATTTGCGGAATTGTGTTGATTTCTTCGAGGGAAAGTTTATTGGAATGAAGAGTCATGATTGTCATGTTGTGATGCAGCGGCTTCTTCCATTTGCCTTTGCACATCTTCTTCAAAAAACATCAACGAAGCAATTGCAGGTGTATATTGATACTTTCATATTGTAAATTAACCATTTTTGTAACATATATATTTTTATACTGGTTATCCTCCGTAACCTTGAGAAGATATTTCCACCGTATTTCTTTGATGTTATGGAACATCTTCCTATCCACCTCCCACGAGAAGCTGCACTTGGAGATCATGTTCAGTACCGTTGAATATATCCGTTTAAGCGTTACATGTTCCATCTCAAGAAATAGGTTAAAAATTGAAGCAAAGTTGAGAAATCTATTATCGCACAGAGCCTCAACGAAGAAGCCTCACACTTTGCTGAATATTATTTTCCATCGGATGTGCGTACTAAGAGTAAACGTCTGGCGCGACATGATGATAGAGGTGAGAGAGCGATTTATCCGATGTATATGCCTGAGTTGTTTGCTCAAATTGGTCGATTAAGTGGAAAAGGAAAGAAACGGAAACTATCAGAGCAGGAGTTTGCGCACTTGCATACGTATATTCTCACAAATTATGAGGATATTCGGAAGTATGAAAGGTAATGAATAATTAATTTTTTTATGTTAATTACTAATTAATTAATATTTGATTATTAAAATTTTGTGTTATGTTACAACATTTACGTGGCGCTAGTACGAGATTATTATTAAGATAAGACTGAACCCGAACTTGAAATCCTAAAAGAACAAGAATTTGCCTCTTGGTTGAGATTTTACGCAAGTTTTTAAACAATTTAACTAATTTATAATTGTATTGTAATATTTATCTCACAGTAATTTATATTCTTTATTTATATTTTATAGGTTTCTGAGAGCATCGAAAATGGTCAAAAAAAATTTGTCGTGGTTAATGGAATTTGTTAATGGTCTAAAAAACATTGCAACTTCATATCCAAGGTATTTCACAAGGGGATATGCATTTAGGATTCTTGAGGAGAGAATAACAAGACCAACTTCAGACTTTGGTGGTTCAGCGCGATAAGGTGATGTAGTTTACTACGGCATACTGAATGAAATCTTAGAAGTCCGCTATCTTAGAATGTTGGATTTAAGGTGCATTGTGTTTAAGTGTGATTGGTATGATCCACTCATTGGTCGTGGTGTTCAAATTGATCAATTCGGTGTGACATCGATACATTCAAGACGAAGACTTCTTAAGTACGATCCATTTATTCTAACATCACTAACAGACTAGGTATGATTAAATTAATATATTTGTTTATTACTAATATATTTGAATTTACTAATATATTTCTAATATATTTGATTTTTTACAAATTATCTTTATTTATATAGGTTTGCTACATTTGGTACCCTCGAATATCTTATCGGTCAGATCTTTGGATCACAGTTACTGCAATTAACCCACAAGGAAGAATTGATGGAGTTTCAGAACATAATGCCCTGCAGCCAACTAGAGTTTGTCAAATGGATCATGTTCATCAAGTTCAGTGGCTCCTACCTTGATCTATATGACCACACCAACTTGGTTCATAGTGATGACTTACACAAGATTTAATGAGGAAAAACAAGGTTTATTTTTTTCCTCGTCATAAAAGGTTAGTTCTCAAGGAACAACATAGCAATGTAGTAGAAATTCTTGTGGTGCATCGTTTCACTTAGCCAGGGTTTACAACGTTCTCTATTGTATGTATTGTACCTAAGGTCCAAGGAATTGGAAACCTCATCTGGAAATTGACCATGCGTTCAGTAGCAACACTGTCATATTCAATAATGTTTCAAAAGAGTTGTTCGTGTAAGTGGCAAAATACTGGCGGATGAGTATTTTATTGTTCCTCAATACATGGGTTATGCTACCGACGTACTACTATGCATCGATCGACCGATGTACTAATACACATCTATCTGGTTGAGTTGGAGAATAAGGAAAGACAATGTACATCAACACTTGATGTCGATTTTAGCTACTTATGAAATCATCTCTGTTTTAAGCAATAAGCCTTGGTTTATTTCGTTTATGAAGTCGAGTTTATAACAAGATACAAATTTTAAAATATCTTTTGCTTTTAGTTTGATAGTGCAGGTAAGTGTGTTTTCATCGCATGTATCAAATACAGGTATAACTCGAGTATGTGTACTAGTATGTGTCTTGTCATCTGTTTGAGTACATCTGCAATATCACATATCTTACGTTTGTGAATCACGTCTACAATATCACCCTCTACATCATCACTTGTATTCGATTTTAGTTACTTATGTACCAGCCATTTATGAAGTTGAGTTTGTAAACATGATACCAATCTTAAAGTATTTTTTAAGTTTAATTTGATATAGCAATTAAGAGTATTTTAAGACACGTATCGATTGCACGTATGATTCGAGTGAAAAACGAGATTAAGAGCCTTAGATCTTACATTACATGCCTTACCTTAAATATATGCTTTATTACAACCTATAAGCATGTCCTACATGGTCTTACTTCTGCTCTACATCTGCATAAACTTCTTTTAAGATATGAATACCGTCTGCAAAACATTTACCTTTTTCTACGAAATTATGCCATGTACCTACCTTTTCCTGCGAGTTACGTATATGTGCTGAACATCCGTGTTTAGCTCTCCATACTAGAAATCTCTTTCTTTTTTTAAATGTGACACTAATATTAATATGAGATGTTTAATTACAAGAGACGAAGCTGTAATTTACATTTGGAAAATAAACTTAAGAATGTGTAGAGCACAATCGATATAGGAGTCCACTAAGCTTATTGTCCTCTGTATAGTGAAGCGATATGAGTCATTTTTGTGTAACTTTGGAAATAGCTCGAACTAGATGGGTTGTAGAGTTTCTTACTTGACCATAGCGTCTTCCATTCCGTTCCCTCAATAGATAATAGATTGTAGATTGCAAGGCCATGCAGAGTAGTATTTTGTCAAGCGAACGGAAGCGAGTGGAGCTTAAATTTCGTAACATTGTCTTCAAGTTTGTTGTGATATTGTTTCCTAAGAGAACGCCGGAAACCCTGCTCCAAATCATATAAGAAACAAGATAAGCAAAAAATAGGTGGTTCATGATTCTTTCAACTCCCCACATAATACACAGTTATAAGCTTGACCCCATAAACTAGTATGTGTACTTGTAGATAGTCTATCGTGAACCACTAACCAAGTGATAAAAGAGTACCTCAGTATCGCCTGGGGGAACCAGACTGTTTTGTGCCAAAACACTTCACTCCTAACCTTACGGAGTTGGTTCCAAGTACAATGAGGTGAGAAGTTAACTTGATAGTCATCATGTGCATGGCGCCATAGTGTGATGTCCGGCCCTGGCTGAGTGGAGGGGATCGTGTGATGATGAACATCTTCAATAATCTGCTGAAAGTGTGGTGAACATCCTCTACAGTGTCAGCCACCATGCTCAACAAACTGAATCCCAAGTTTTTTGGTCCTACTTCTCCAAACTTAGCATAGAGTTGTTCCATAGATAAGCAAACATCCCACCAGAAATATATGCTTTTACCATTACCAACTTCCTTTCAAATAAAATCACAAGTTATACTTTGAAATTTGAGTAACTTGCACCATATCCAAGACCCCAAAATTGCATCATTAACATTGCAAAAAGAATTTTACTTAAAAAGATAAGCCCGAGTCCAAACAACCCACAAAAAACTCGAGCTTATGAGTAATCTCCATATCAGGGTAAAGGAGAAAAGACGAGAACTCTCTTTCTCTAAAATTAACAGAATAATATAAATCATAAAGGCACAATAGTAAAAACATTTTAATTAAATATATTTATGGATAAGAGAATAATATAAATAGAAGGGTAACACTGGAAATTTGGAATTATTGGATAGGAGATCCATTTTCAAAATTCAACATCGTAAATATATCATTCTAAATATTTTTGTCTAAAATAAAATTTATACAATAAAATAAATTATTGTAAAATATACACTTCATATTATAAATATGCATTAGCATTAAAAAAATTACACATCATATTTATTAATATTTCCAATAATATATATATATATATATAATATACACGCACATATGGTAGTAAAGGAGATAAAAATATAATAATACATATGTACGTATGTTTGTAAATGTGTGATAAATATTCACGTTATACCTCGGTTTTACAATTAAAAAAATAACTTACATATTACCTTAACTTCTAATCAATGAAGTGGAGGTTTTGGCCCAAAATAAAAATAAAAGAATTCAATGAACCGGAGGCAACATAAATCCACCTTATCATTAGTCTTTCTTTTCACGTTAAATATATGCCCAACACATTGATTATGTTTCTCTTTATAATATAGAAATACAGAAATGATTCTTTTCTTATTTATTTATTCTTGATGCAGGTAAAAGAAGAAATAAATCATACCCATAATCACGGAATAGAATAAGAATGATTAACTAAATCAGTGTCAAATCCGACAAATCTCCTTCTCCGACCTCCCCCACCTTACCACATTAGAGTTTGTTGACTCTTTTTATTAATAGGTAACTTGGTGTTACGCACTATTAAATTTTATTTTAATATACATTAATATTAGATGTGGAACAATGCAAAAAAGTTTCATATAATTATATATATATATATATATATAATTCGTGTAGTTTTAAAATAAAGTTGTTGTAAGTCGAGACAAAAAAAAAAAGCTACTAGTTGATTCTGAAAGAGAGATATGATCTGATAACTTTAAGTCATATCAATTTTTGATGGAAGGGAAGTGTTCCCGCTAAATCCATAACTTAAGTTCTCATTTTGGGATTAGATCTTTAAAAACATATTTTGAATAACCACTGATGGAGATGAAGAGAAGTTTTTGTATATCTTGTTAGAATTGTTTTGGAGACCATAATTTTTTCTAAATTTAATTCGGCCCCTCATCAAACTATAAATTATTTGTATCTATACATTAATGTTCCATAACATTTATGTTTCATATCATTTACATTATATGAAAGTGATCACATAAGTTTTGATTAATTATATAATGATCATAACACATTGATTAATACATATGACCTCAAAATAATTATTACAATCTCCCATTAAATCAAATATATATCTTACAAATGTGATAGACTTTATAAACTCAAAAATTTCATTATATATCAAGGCATAAACAATCTCGTCCGTTGACTATACCAACACATGATCATGGTGGTCTTCGTTATATCAATCATAACTAAACTTTATATGGTCACTGAAATCAACATTGCAAAATTTAATAGATCAATTATGAAAAGTGTGGCACAAAAATTACATGAAAAGTGATAAGTACATGTTGATTTTCAATTGGTCCTACTTTATTGTATGAAGTGTATATAGAGGTATATAAGAGACAAGAGATACAATTTTTTAACGAGGTTCAGCAAATGGCTACATCCTCAAACTTTGTTGAAAATACTTCTTGACCACAAATACAGTTAGTGTTAAATCTCGGTCATACACAACTCTAAGCTCTTCTCTTAGCTTGTTCTCAATCTATTTCCAACCCACTATGGGATCCCTAAGATCAACAACAATGATCTACACCCAGGAATCTCACTTACAGATAAACCTTCACACTTTTTCTCGCCAAAATTACCAAAAAGTTATAAGACTTTCCTTCTCTTTTCTAGGTTCAAAATGGCCATCTTTCTAATCCCTAGAGACCTTGTTCTTATATGAATTCCGTATCACCTATCATCTTTGCAAGGCTATTAACTTTCCTAAATTCAAGGGGAAATATTCCATTTAAATTTATCTTGTATAATCAATATTTCCATATCTCTTTTAAATCTTCTAAACATATTCAATATTTCTTTTTTTTGTGTGGTTTGTCTCCAAGTAATATTCCAACACGTGTCTCAAATATATCTTCGTAAATCTTCAAAAATCGAGACACATAGACAAAATCTGTAGCACTCTGAGTCAAGTTCTATGTCAGACACCTATGTCAAATATACGCTTGTACAAATCCTTCAACTTCTTTTTTATCTTGAGCTCATCCATTTACACTAACAATCTCCCCATTTTTAACTGAGTTTTATAAATCTAGCACATTACTTCAAACATCTTCCAAAGTTCCCCATAATCTTGAGAGTGTAGGACAAAAACTCTTTGAGACTCCTTTTTAATCAAATATCAAAGATCTTATTCCTTTTATCAATACTCAGAACATCTCCCCTTTCTTGAGTGATAAAAATAATTAAGAAACTTTAAGAGCTTAAACAGCTATATGCATAAGACTTCGATCTACACATGTTTCTGGTGTAACAGCCATCTGCACAGGACTTTGATCAGTTATCAAACAAACAAGTTTTCTTCTTCTTCTTCGTCTTTAATAATTTTATTTTATCTGTGAGAAGATATCATTTGGCTCAGCATCTCTTTTTTCAGTGAACTTTCCATTGTCTTGAATATTGAAATTTCACATTCATATGTCTCGGATGCCTTCTTTGTCCACTCTTGCTTTGAACACATCTCAGATGTCTGCAACAACCAATACCCAAGTACAAGAGTCTGTTCCCTGATGTATTGTCTGCTTCATCTGTTGTGTAAATACCATGAAGATATAAACCATGCTTCCTGATTCAAAATTGATTGAATCTCCGATTATCTATGATATTTGTTCTATCTCATTACTTGTGTTACCTTGTTGAAGAACTTGTAGCACTGAGTCTTGATATGACTAAATTTCATGTAGTACCAACAACTAATCACTCTTCCTCCCAAGGATCTCCCAAGTTGTATGCCTAGTTTTCTGCCTGCTATTACCAGACACTCGTCTGTTAGAATTGTACTGACTCCTAGTCGAATTGTACCAGGAATCCTAATCTCGTTCTAGAATTTGTATATGATCTTCCACCGATAAATTAAGTTCTTCTTTCGACTCTGAGTCTTGATCTTCATTTGTTGATGTCTTAGTTTCACCTCCATCTTCATCTAAGTACTTCCGGACAATCAGAATAACTTTGTCTTCAAAATCACTAGTCTGAGTTTCCTAATTATCCTCAATCATCAGAGGAATCCCTTGACCAGTCATCCTCTCCTTTCTCACACTAAGATTCTCAAACTTAGAAGCCTTCATATCAATCCTAATGCGTTTCATATTGATGAATTTCATATGTTGCTCAAATGATTCTTGTGTAGAACACTGAGGTTCACTTGAGTTATTGTCTGAACTAGTTTATGTTCCATCAAATGTTTGACCAGACTTTAACTTAAAAATTTTATCAGCAGGTTTAATAGATCCACAAAGGGCCATGAACTTTGGCACGTTCCTCTTTTTTTAGGCGCATTTTTCTCCTCTTTTGTGAATACACAGTCTTGATTTTTCATTTTCTGACTGAAAAAACAATATGATTTAAAATGACCAAAGCCGTAACAGGTATGATATTGAACTTTATTTTTGTTTTTCTTGTCTAACATCTTCAGAACTTTGCCAACCTCCTTTATCACAAGACCCATGAGTTCTTCTATTTTATGAGACCCTAGGTTCCCTTCGCTACCACTAACCAAATAAACATCAATCCCTTATGATTTTTGATACATCAGACGGTAACTACATCTCATAGGTTTGTAACCTACCAACTACCTCATCAAATGACATGTTGTCTGTATCAAGAACAACTCCCATCACAATCTTTATAACATGAAATTTTTGAGTTAAACCCCTCAACAACTTCTTAACCAGCTTTCTATTTTTGTAAATCTTCCTAAGAACATGTGCTTATTGTGCAACAGAACTTATTCTACCACTAAATTAAGCAATTATGTCAAACTCATCCATCTTAAGATTTTCAAAATCAGAAGCAAGAATATCTAATCCGGTGCGTTTGACACTTGTTTTTCCTTCAAACATGTTCTACATAATCTCCCAAGCCTCTTTAGCCGACTTACAACCTTGAATCAATGTGAACTATGCCTTATGGACTCCATGAGATATTGCTGGAAGTGCCAGAGAATTGAATTTGTACAACTGTTTGTCAGCTTTTGACCACTATATTTTGGGCTTTGTAACAAAAACAGTATTTGCATCAGGGTTTTCATCAGCGTCTACAGCAGCTTGTTTGGGTGCTCTCTTCTCAATTCAACCAACTTCCTAGCGTCCTCATGAATATCTCTTATTTTATGCATCATCTTTACCTTCCAATGGCCATAGTTTTTTTTTGGATCAAACATTAATGAATTTTCCACTACAAGTAACAGCGGTTATGTGTCCATGTTCTTCACCGGTTCTTCACCTGTTTGTTCAGTCAGAATCTGTATAGATGCTTGTTCTGATACCAAGTGTAGAGGTATAGAAGAGACAAGAGATATACAATTTTTAACGAGTTTCAGCTAATGCCTACGTCCTCAAACTTTGTTGAAAATACTTCTTGAACACAATTACAGTTACTGTCCAATCTCGAACATACACAACCCTAAGATCTTTTCTTACCTTGATTCCGATCTATTTTCAACCTACTATAAGATCTCTAAGACCAACAATAATGATCTACACCCACAACCCTCACTTAGAAATAAAACCTCACCCTTTTTCTCTCCAAAAGTGACAAAAGACTACAAGAATTTTCCACTCTTTTCTACGTTCAAAAGGGCTATCTTTATAAGCCCTAGAGATCTTATTCTTATAGGAATTTTGTGCCTCCGATCCACCTTTGCAAAGCTATCAACTTTTCTAAATTTAAATGGAAATATTTCATTTAACTTTTATCTTGTTTAATCAATATTTCCATATCCCTTTTAAATCTTCTAAACATCTTCAATATTCTTGTTTTTTTGTGCTTTGTCTCCAAGTAATATCCCAGCATATGCCTCAAGTATATCTTCATAAATATTCAAAAACCAAGACACGTAAACGATTATGTGTCAGACACTTGTGTCACATAAACGATTTTACAGACAGATTTTGTACAGCTCCCTCAACTTCTTCTTTATTTTGAGCTCATCCATTTACACTAATAATGTAAAGTGAAATATTGAAAACTTTATTTCTGATCAGAACAATATACATAAGCACAACCAAAACATAGAACCCAAAACCAAATGACAAACTCCCACCGATCCAAATGGTCATCAAACAATAAAACACTTATTATTCTATGGAAATGAAAGACCTTGGGTACAATACCTTTTGTACGAGGATCTGATATCATGGAGTTTGTCCCTAAGTGTTATATGGAAATCTCTCTACTATGTACCTTCTCCTTTACAACACAAAATTTAACGTCACTATGCTTAGATTTTATCGAGCTCCTATTGTTATTGGAGTACAAAAAACTTACCTATTATCATATAATATAACTTAAGTTGTCTTTCAATTCCTTCTAGAATTCGCAGCCCAATGAAAACATTTCTTAGCCAAATTCTCTGATTGGATGCCTTATAAACTGCTATTATTTCTTCAAACATGGTGGAGGACTACGAGTGATGTTTTCGCACTATGCCAAGAAATAGATCCACTAGCCAACAAAAAGAAACATAACCTAATGTAGACTTTCAACTATCTTGACATCCAACAAAATCATAATTATAATATCCAAAGATCTCTAAATTATCTAACCTTTGATACGTGAGCATGTAGTCTTTTGTTCTTTGCAGGTACCTCATGACCCTTTTGGCTGCTTTCCAATGATCCAAACCTGAATTGCTTAAGTATTTTCCTTAAACTCCAAAAATATATGCTATATCCGCATGCATACAAACTTGAGCATACATAAGACTCCTCACTACTGATGCACAAGGGATTTTTGCATCTCCTAAATCTCTATGTTTCCTTTAGGGCACTGATTGAGATAAAATTTGTCTCCTTTAGCAACTAGAATATCACATGGTTTGTAATCCTGCATGCCAAATCTCTTAAGTACTTTATCAATATAGCTCTTTGGTGATAATCACACAATTCTTAAAGTTCTCCTGGCGAATCTTGATCCCTAATACAAAAGATGCTTCACCAAGATCTTTCATCTCAAAATTATCCTTAAAAAATTTCTTGGTCTCATGCAACATGCATGTATCGTTGGTGGCCAGCAGTATATCAACCACACATAAACCAGAAAATGCACTTACTCCCACTGAACTTTTGATACATACAATCTTCAACCAAATTCACCCTGAAACCAAATAAGATTATTACCTCATATAATTACCTCATACCATGGGGAAAACACCTATTGTTTGAGTATAATTTTTAGCCACTAGACGAGCCGTATGTCTCTCCAAATTATCGCTCAAATCCTTTTTGGTATTAAATATCCATTTACAACCAATAGGTGTTTTGTTATGGTATCAGGACGAGATTCCAAACCTCATTGTCAAACATCGACTAATAAACTTATTATATCCCTTGAACCCACTCATCTAAAATAGAACTACTCATTTCCTGACAGAAGTTGATAGGATCATCTTCCATTATAGTTTGATTTTTCTCATGTTCCTTAAGAAACACTATGTAATCATCCAAAATAACGCTTTCTTGTACCTTAGTGGATCACCGTAAAAAGGTACTTGTTTTTGATAACACATGTTCTTGAAGATTTTGAATTTGAACTCCATGTTCTATATCATCTTCATCTTCAACTCCATGAACTTTAGTATCAACTTAAGTTTCCAAATTTGATTTATTCAAAGCAACTATATGAATCAGCTTAAGAACTAAACAGATTCTTCCTTAAAGATGATATCCCTAAATTTATTTCTCCGCCAAAATTCATCATCGTTAAAGAACATAGTTTTCCCCGTCTCAAAAAATATATTTATATGCATATCGAGAGTAATCGTCCATAAATGGTATAAATATTGTTGAAAATTCCAAGATTTTGTAGGGAAAGGTCTACAAATATTCTTATGTATCAACTCAAGGAATTTTGTAGTTTTTTATGCACCTGATTTTCTATGTTTGATATGCTTTCCTTTAATACTGATATATTGAGTTTTTACAATCTTTTTCATTGCATTTCATCATCAATATCTTGCATTTGCATTGCATAATTAGGGTCTAGTTTCATGTTTCCATATCTTTCTCTCTCTTATAGGTCTTGGATTGAAGTATACAACAAGATTTATCAAATGAAGCAAAATGGAATCAAAAATAAAGATTTGATGAAGAATAGAGGAAATAACGGGATGTCATAGTGGTTTCAAGGCGTCGACACCATCCAGTGGCGAGCTCCAGCTGTATGGCAACACCGGTACAAACTAGTGGGAAGGCGCAATGTCTTAGTTCACCCATTGAAGAGTTGACAAAAACTACCTGGAGATCTGGCAGGGACTTGTAGCGGGGTGGAGCATCGATGGATACCAGCAGTTGAAGCTAGCAGGATCACATCGTTGATGGAACTCCGCAGTCGTGTGTATCAGCCAAGTGGCCATCGCTGGTTCCCAGCAGCCAGACGATACCATAGAGACGCTTTCGAGTTTCATTATCCGACCTCAAATCTGGTTTAACTTGAGTGGACCAACCTCTTTTGCTTCCTCCTATAAATACTCTAAAAACCTAAATTATTAGGTTATGCTTTGTTTTAGAGATTTCTCTTAGTCTCTTTAAGCTTTTCCTAAGACTTTTTATGAATCTTTCAGTTTCAAAGTATTAAACATATTTCTCTTCTTAAATCCTTCATCTACTCTTCTTATAATCATCATTATGCAAAGATCAAACTCATTGTTTTGTGTTGTCATGTATATGAGTGAGTAATCATTGTTGAGCTCTTGGGAATGATAGATCTAGGGTGATTAAGACTATATTAGTGGAGTTTTAGCTTGTGACAACTTAGCTTTCTTGATATGTGGTATTAATGCTAAATTAGCTTTGAAAATTTTAGTTTAGAACTTAGGTTTTTTAGCACCCACAAGTTGTTTGATAAAATGCTTGAACCAAAATATCAAGTGTTTTACATACGTAGCGTATGGAAATAGTTGCTTAGGATATTTGGTGGTTATTTAGGCTGGTAACTAATGCTCATTGATCATTTGATAGCCAATGAGAGTTTTGATTATTGGATAATTAGTAAAGAGATTAATGCTATGGAAGTTGATTATTTGAGATTAGTGATCATAGACCTAAAGATAGTTAAGTAGATTAAACTCCACTAGTTAATAAGTAATCACCCTAGTCACCTACCATTTTCCCGGAGTTTGATTTTCCTTTATTGGATGTAAAAATTATTTCTTTATCTTTATTTACCGCTTTGTTTTACATTTAATTTTTTTCAATAATATAAACTCTTTATTGGTTAGATTGAGATGAAGATTTGTATTCCTAGTGTGCTTTCTTGTTTCCTTTTGGTTCGATCACTTTAAGTGTTACACACGATAGGATAATTGACATGAGTGCAAAAATGTATTATCAATTTGGCGCCGTTACAAGGGACACAAACACATAGCCATAGGATTTTTTAGACTAAGTTTTCCATTACATTTTTTATCTAACCTCTTGTCTTGCTTCTTGCTCTTTCTTCCACTAGGTGTATGAACTTGAAAAGCCATGGTCCACAAAACTTGGTTGATCCAATTGAAGATATTTGAAGGTTAGATAGAGAGATTTGGAAAGTGACAAGAGAGATTGGAACATTTAGCACATTAAGGAATGGGTGACAATCGTCCTCCACCCGGCTTTGTGGGTAATGTTGGTCAAGATGGAATAGAAAAGGTAATGGACTGAATCAAGAACCAAATCATCCTCAAAGGAACCCACATGTGATAGGGACGTTCGATAAGCCAAACATTCATGGTAACCGAGACGGTTCGCCCACCACAGGTAGAAAAACAATTTTAAGATCAAGGCAAGCCTTACCAACATGGCATAAGCCTCTAAGTTTCTTGGATCTCCAATGGTAGATCCTCTAGACTATTTGGATCAATTTGATTGCTTTTATGGCACCGTGAAGATCAAGGGTATATCCGAGGACGCTTTCAAGCTGAGACTCTTCCCATTCTCTCTAGGTGATAGGGTACACCAATAGGAAAATCACTTGCCTCATAACTCTATTAGTTCTTGGGATGAGAGCAAGCGAGTCTTCTTAAGAAAAATCTTCTCTACTTTGCAAACGGCTTGTCTTCAAAATGAGATCTACGGTTTTACACAAAAGGGGAATGAGAGCTTTAGAGAAGCTTGGGAACGGTTCAGTGGATATTCATCGCAATGTCCACACCACGTGATATAAGACTAGGAGGGTGAGCCTAGCATGACACGAATTGAGAAACAACAAACTGGCCTTCACTCTCTTTTGTTGATTCGATGAGGGACAAAAAGATGGATCGATAGCACCACAAAGAGTATAAGGGGCTCTTTCATACATCAAATACTCTTTTCGTAAGGGGAATCCACGTGAAGGAACAAGGAGAAACTAGGTTTTTCTTGGTGGTGAGAAAAGTTTTAAGGAACTGTGTTAGTTTATTGATAGGTAAAAGTGTGAGTACAAAGCTATAGTGGGATTTTATTAAATAGTCCGTCAGCTAGTTCCTTCTAGGGCTGTGAATTCATCTTGCTAAAATACATAAAATGACATAAAGAAATGGAAAAAAGAAAAAGGAAAACTTGTGTTTTGCACAAGGGAGACCCTCTCCACAGGTTAGAGGTTTTGGTCTCGACTTCTTAGGACTCTAAGACTCTAATTCAGCCAGAAGGAGCTGATTTTTCGTTGCCACCTGCAAAGAGATTTGTAATAAAATAAAACTTACTTTAGTTGGTCGTAAGAGAGGCCACAATGTTATTGACGTGTCATGTTCGTGCGCTTCACTTCCTGAGTTCGTTCCAGCTTTTTTAACGTTATGTTGTGGCTATTGTTGGTGCTTGATGCTCTTTTCTTCACTTGGGTCTTGACTCGGCATCGCTTGACGCACGAAGTGCTCTACTCATCCATTTTTTGATCCAGCTCGGGTGACGTATTTTTTCCCTTTGTAAAAGTCTTCTCTAGTAGTGGTTTCTGAGTGAATCTGAAGTCCTGTAGTTATTTGGACAAGTTCATCTAAGGAAATGTACTTACCTGTATTATCAGAGGTCTCTTTGTCCGTGCTAAGACAGTTGGAGTTGTCCTCCTTGATTCCAGCTCGGGTGACAAATGGTATTCTCTGATGAAAAGTCTAATCTAGTGGTTATTTCTGAGGAGATCTGAAGTAATTAGAGCAAGTTTATCTAAGGAAATATGCTTATTGCTCGAATCCATGTTGTATGGACTTCACGGCTCGACGATGACTCGGCGCTGACGCGTAGGATTCAGAAACTGACTCCATGGCATTAAGTAATGCCTCAACAACTACATTAAACGTATCCTTAAGTTTTATGATACGAGATCGACTCATAGGGCCTTTGATCACTTTTGGAGCCTCCATATCCTCTGGCTCATTGGTGGTTTTGATTCCTAGGTTGATGCTTGCATCATCCACTCCCCTTTATAAGGTTTCGACTTTAGAACATTTTCAACTGCATCAAAGGAAGGGAAGTAAGTCAACAGCGTTGAAGCTTTTAGAGATAGAAACTTACATGGTAGGTCTAAGCAGTATCTGTTGTCATTGATGCGCTCCAATACTTTGAAGGGGCCATTTCCTCTTGGTGTAAATTTGGAACTTCTCTTTTCTAGAAATCTATCATTTCTCAAATGGAGCCAAACCCATTAGCATGGTTCAAGTATCACTTCTTTACAGTGTTTGTCTACTCGTTTCTTGTATTGCTCGGTCTTTTTCTCATAATTAGTCTTTACCATCCGGTGTAAGGTCTTCACAAGCTCACCCTTGTGGTTTCCATCTTGATCATGGTGTGATCTTAGAGGGAGTGGTGATAAATCTAGTGGGGTCAGTGGCTTGAAACCATAAACAACTTAAAAAGGACAAAACTTATAAGCTGAATGAGTAGCATGGTTATATGCAAATTTAATTAAACGTAAACAATAAAGCAAATTCCTTAAATTCTTACTGATCGTAGCTCTAAGAAAAGGTGATAGGGTAAAATTTACAACCTCAGTCTGGCCGTCCGTTTTGGGATGACAAGTGGTGGAGAACAACAAATTGGTCTGACACAATGGTACAGAACCGCTCCACATGTCTCTTCATATGTGGCCAAAAGAATTTTTCTACTACCACAATTAACGTCTTATCCACTCCAAAATATTTTGTAAGCCCTCCTTCATGAGCTTTTGGAATGATAAGCTTCCTCATTGACCTTCTGGAATACACAACCTCTTATCTTAGAACAAGTACTCCTCATGCTTGTAGTAATGATCGAATGCTCCTTTGTCACATTCCTTGTGAATAGCTGTAAAATCTGAATGCTCCATATATGGACTCTTGATATATTCAAACCCTAGGACCTTTGCATCAACAGTGGTAATAAGAGCATTATGTCTTGACAAGGCATCCACGACTACATTTATCCTTGCCTTTTTTGTACTTGATGATGTAGGGAAATGTCTCCACGAACTCTAACCACATAGTATGCCTTCTCTTAAGCGTTGTCTGTCCTCTTAAATTTTTCAATGTTTCATGATCTGTATGGATGACAAATTCCTTGGCTAACAAGTAATATTGCCACAACTCTAAGGATCTCACGAACGTATAGAGTTCCTTTTCATAGGTTCGTGGCTCTACTTAACATCTCACTAAAGTAGGCAATGGGTCTCTTATCTTGTGTCAAGAAAGCTCCAATTCCCACACCCGAAGCATCACACTCTACTTCAAAGGTTTCTTCTTGCGTAACTCACAATGAAATTGCAATATCTTTTTTGATCACAGCTGTGAGAGGTGAAGCTATAGTACTAAAGTCTCATACCGCCTATAAAAACTAGTTAACCTATGAAAGCTTCGGACATGTCCAATCGTAGTCGGTGTTAGCCATTATTTAATATCTTTTATCTTCTCTTGTTCAACCTGTTAGTTCTAAGAACTTAACATAAAACCTATGAAAACTAATTGACCAGTGCAAAACATGCACTTCATGGGATTGACATAAAGACCTTATTGATGAAGAGTCTCTAGTACTTTACTGATGTAGGCCCTTAGAACATGGTTCGTAAGCCTCATGAAGGTGCTCGAGGCATTTGTAAGGCCGAATAATATGACTAGCCAGTTGTAGAGGCCTTACTTTTTTTGAATGCAATCTTCCACTCATCTCCTTCTCTCATTCGGACATGATGATATCCATTCTTAAAGTCTACTATAGAGAAAATAGTGGCTCCACTAAGTTCATCCAACATGTCATCGAGCCGAGGAATCGGATGCTGGTATTTGATGGTAATGTTGTTTATTGCTTGGCAGTCCATGCACATCCTCCACGTCCCATATTTCTTGGATACCAATAGAACTAGCACTGCACAAGGACTGAGACTCTCTCGGAACATAAGGTCTTGATCTTGGATTTCTAATTCTCTAGCTTCTTCCGGGTTCATCCTATAGGCTTGCCTAATCGGTAATATGGATCCGGGAACTAGGTCGATTTAGTGCTTGATTCCTGTTATGGGAGGTAAGCCTGGTGGTATTTCCTCGAGAAACACGTCTTCAAAACGCTTAAAAAGATTGGTCACCTCGGCCGTATGTTCTAAGCATTATAAACCTAAAAACATACTTTCCTTGAAGATCATAAGTAGCACCATGTATTTTGAATCCAAACACTTAGCAACAGCATTGATGAAACAAAGAGACTTGATTTACTTACTTGGGCGTCCTTGCTCATTTTGACTTCCAACTCGTGTAATAAAACTAGAATGAGTGGTGCTAGAGTATACTTTACGCTTGTTATGAGTGAATGAGTATTGGTTGGTTCATCCATCATTTATGACTTTTCGATAAAATTGCCATGGTCTCCCCAACAAAAGATGCACAGCTTGCATCGGTGCCACATCACAAAAAACTTGATCATGATACCTCCCCACGCTAAAGGGTACGGTTGCTTGCTCTGCAATCCTCAGCTCCACACTGTCATTCAACCAACGAAACTTGTATGGTCTAGGATGCTTCATCTTTGGGATTCCAAGCTTGTCAACCATAACCTTGCTCACCACGTTAGTGCATAAGCCTCCATTGATGATGAGACTACAAATCTTGTTGTTCACAGTACACTGGGTATGAAATTTATTTTCTCGTTGATCTGTCTCCTCCGAGTTGATCATGGTACTTAAAACTCTCCTTGTGACTAAGAGCTCTCCCACGTTTGGATACTCAATGCCTTCTTCGTGATCAGTGATATTTTCTAGTTGTTCCTCTTGAGACTCGTACCCTCCGTCAGCCGTGAGGATCAATTACTCGTTGGTTAGGGAATTCTCTTGCCATATGCCCTCTACTTTGACACCTAAAACAGCTAATGTCTCGGGTCCAACAGGTATTTAGGAATCTACTCTAATTCGGTCTTGTGCCTTTGGAAACATCTGTAGCCGGTTTCTTGAACCGAGAGTCGATCTCCATCAATTTCCCTTTGTCATTAGGTCGAGCATTGCTTGGAACCCACAACTTGGAACGACTAGTGGCTGCCACTTTGTGCTTGATGTGTTGTTCTACCTGTATTGCCATATGCAAGATCTCTTAGAGATCATGATAAGGCTGCCTCTCCACCTTTCTCCCGATACAATCATTGAGACTGTCAAAGAATTGTACCATGAGGTTTTCTTTGGATTCTTTGGTCTCTAAGCGATTCTTGTAGCTTTCAAATTCTTCAAAGTAGTAATTTGTCCGTACCTAAGTCTCCTCCTATCAGCCACGTCTCTATTCCACCATGACAAGGCTTTGTCATTGAGTTGTGCAGCTGAAAATCTCACCATCTTATGGTCTAGGTATCCATAAAGATCGAAGATGTGCTATAGTCGATGTTCCCAATCAAGGTAGGCTTTCGGGTTCACTCTACCGGCGAATATTTTGTAAGCTTAGTTTCCACATTAGCTTGCCTATGCTCATTATCCTGCTCTCTTACCTCTATGATAGGGGTCTCCTCACATTTTGAGGCGCTTGATACTGATTTCTCGGAGCTAGTTCATTAGGAATGTTCCGGATAGGGTCTCTTCTTTGAGGTTCTTCTAACCTATCCATCCGGTTCCCAATGGTCTGGAATTGGGTCTAAATAACAGCTAACACCTCGCCTATAGAAACTTATGGATTGAAGTTTTCAGCCATGGGGTTGTACCTTGCAAAAGAAATCAAACAAGAAGTCAACGTTCATTCAAGCAAAACACAAAACAGAAAAATAACAACAATTTTGCAGTCCAAGTTTTGAGGAACGAAAAATAGCAAACTAATTTTTAAAATCAAAGTGACAATGTTTATGGTTTTTATGGGGTTATGAGCAGTGAAAACAAAAGACGAAACTTATATGAATTTTTTTTGGATTTTATAAAATTGCAATACTAAACAAATGACAAAGAGTAAATTGAAAATTTTTATTTGGTTTTTCTTAAGGAATTGAAAACAAAACAGAAATAGAACGAAACAAGAGTAAAAATATTGAGATAACCTGATGTTAGGATCGTTAACCTCTAATACTAGATGATAAGACTCGGAGGGTGAGCCTTGCGTGACATGGATGGAGAAACAACAAACTAGCCTTCGCTCTCTTTTGTTGATTTGATGAGGGATGGAAGGATGGATCGATAGAACCACAAAGAGTATGAAAGGCTCTTTGATACAACAAATACTCTTGTCCTAAGGGGAATCCACACGACGGAACAAGAAGCGATTCGGGTTTTCTCAGTGATAAGAAAATTTTAAGGAACAACGTTATTTTATCGATATGTAAAAGAGTGAGTACAAAGCTGCAATGGACTTTATTAAATAGTCTGTCAGCTGGTGCCTTCTAGGGCTGCTAATTCATCTCACTAGAATACATAAAATGACAAATAAAGAAATAGAAAACAGAAAAAGAAAAACTTTTGTTTTGCGCAGGTTGGAGGCTTTGGTCTCGAATTCTCAGGACTCTAAGACTCTAATTCAGCCGTTGTCGTTGTCGTTGTCGTTGAGTTGAGTTGTCATTGCCACCTGAAAAAAGGAGCTGAGTTGTCGTTGCCACCTGCAAAGAGATTTGTAATAAAAAAATAGAACTTACCTTAGTTGGTTGTAAGAGAGACCACGGTTGAAATCATGCATCAAGTAACTATGAACAAGATCTTCAATCTCAATCAAAATTTTAACTTCTACAAGTTAAATATCCCCTATGCATGTGGAAATGCAAACATATATACTTCTAGACTCAATCCTAATTGCAATATGAAAATGCAAAGCTACATGTTTCTTTTTGTGTTTTTCAAAATTTTCAAATTTTTGGCTTTTTCAATGCATAGTTTTATGTACAATGCAAAACTCAATAGAAATAAAATAAAAGAAAAATACATGATTAGTAGATAGGTCTCTCCCCCCCCCCCCAAACATACTTCACACCATCCTAGATCTTCAAGATTTGGAATCGAAATAAGTTTAATGGTGATGCGCTTGGTGATTCAAACACTCTCATCACCTCTTCAACTTTCTCTCGGTTTGCTAGAATGGCTTCAATGTGATGGGGAACTTGAGACCAGTCATTCACATAGGGCCAAGTTGCTCCAACTCTACTCATATCACTTTTTTCTAGCCTTGGTAATAACTTGGCCTGGAAATGGAAGTGGAGTGGCCCATAAGGAGGGGGGGGGGCTCAACTCATGGTGCATCTTTCTTTCTAACCCTCTTTGACACCACATTAATTCCTCTAGTATCCCTCTCTATCTTCACATCACCATTACTCACCAAACTCTCATCACTAAAAATAAAGAGAAGTCTACAGATCTCCTATATTGCCTAAATACCCTCATTAATCTTTTCACCCTCTCTTGATCGTTGATTTTGCACCAAGAGGATAACATTGCAAAAATCCTTGGGATTAACTTTGGGTTTACCCGGTAGTGCTTCACTTTGATTCTTTGAACTAGATGAAGATTGAGCGACCTTAAGATCAATGTTTTTCATGTGCGAGGTCAAGGTAGTTATCTTACCATCAAGATCATTGTACAACCCATTTATCTTGTTTTGCATTACTGCCATTTGAGTAGTGAGTTCTATTGCTCCTCTTCCTTGTCCTTCTAATAGTTGCTTTAGAATAGTGTTAGTGTTGTCCTCATTAGATGACAGCTTTGATGCACTTCCTTGGCCTTGGTTTTGAAAGAAGGGTTGGTTGTTGGCTTGAAAACTTCCTTGTTGGTAAATTTTTTAGAAGTTTCCTTGGGTTTTAGTAGGTGTATAGGTTTGATCTTGGAGATTCTCCACATTTTGGTTCCTATTAGAGAAGTAGGGTGATTCCTTATAGTTTGTGCTGAATACGTTGTTGTAACCTTGGCCTTGGTCACCAATATAATTTATCTCTTCTTGTACCTTAACATAACCTTTTATCCCCATACCATGATAAAATTGAAAGCCATCATTCTCGCCGACATAGTTGACCGCCTTTTGATTAACTTGGAGCCACTTGTCCATTTTTTCATTCAATGCCTTTATCTCTCTCCGGGTTTGATCTTCATGACTACCACTTTCCCTGATCAACCTATTGTTGTCTCCACCATAGTTTTCATCACGCATGGTGAGATTCTCAACCAAGACCATTCTTTGATCCGCTTGTTTTCCAAGAAGTTACCATTGCTTGCATTATCAAGGAACATCCTAATCTTGGGTAAAACTCCATGGTATAGAGTTGAAAGCAATGACTCATTTGAGAACCCGTGGTGTGGGCATTGCAATGTATATCCCATCAACCGGTAAAGCTTTGCTAAAGCTCTCATTCCCCTTTTTTGTAAAACCGGAGATCTCATTTTGAAGATGAGCCATTCACGAAGTAGAGAAGAATTTGCTTAAGAAGACTCGCTTATACTCATCTCAAAAAGTGATAGAGTTATGAGGAGAGTGCTTTTTATATTGGTGTCCCCTATCACCTAGAGATAATTGGAAGAGTTTTGAAAACATCCTTGGATATCCCTTTGATCATCACAGCATCACAAAAGTGATCAAATGGATCCAAATGGTCTAGAGGATCTACCATTGGCAAATCCATGAAACTTAGAGGCTTGTAACATGTTGATAAGGCTTGCCTTGATCTCAAAAAAAAATTTCTCCACCGGTGGTTGGCGAATACCAGCTCGATTGCAATGAATGTTTGGCTTATCGGATGTCCCTATCACATGTGGGTTCCTTTAAGGATGATTCGGTTCTTGATTCACTCCATTACCCCTTTCAACCCCATTTTGACCAACATTACCCACAAAGCCAGGTGGAGGACGATTATAACCCATTTTTAGACGTACTAAATGTTTCAATCGCTCTCTTGTCGCTTTCCTAATCTCACTTCTAACCTTAGAATGTCTTCAACTGGATCAACCAAGTTTTGTGAACTGTGGCTTCTCAAGTTCATACACCTAGTGTAAGAAAGAGCAAGAAGTAAGACAAGAGGTTAAATAACAAATGTAATGTAAAAATTAGTCTCGAGCGAAATCAAATCTTAATGGCTAATTGCTTGTGCCCCCGGCAACAGCATCAAATTGATAATATGTTTTTGCAAACGTGTCAATTATCCTATCGTGCGTAACACTTAAGGTTATCAAACCAAAAGGAAACAAGAAAGCACACTAGGAATACAAATCTTCATTTCAATCTAAGCAATAAATACTTTGTGTTTTTTATACCAAATTTGAAATGTAAAACAAAGCAGTAAAAAATAAAGAAATAGTTTTTAAATTAAATAAAGAAAAATCAAACTCTCGGGAAATGGGTAGATGACTAGGGCGATCACTTGTTAAGTAGCAGAACTTAATCTACTTAACACAACTAATCCTTAGGTCTAAGATCATTAATCTCAACTAATCTACTTTTATGACATTAATCTCTTCACCAATCATCAAATAATCAATGACTTCTGTTAGCTATCAAATGATCAGTGAGCATTAGTTACAAGCCTAAATAACTACAAAACATCCTAATCAACTATTCCATAGGTAGATATGTAAAGCACTTGATATTTTTGTTCAAGTTGTTTATCAAACACATTGTTCAAGTTGTTTATCAAACACATTTTCAATGCTAATCTAGCATTAATACCGCATATCAAGTAAGTATCTAAGTTGTTACAAGCCTAAACTCCACTAATCTACTCTTAATCATCCTAGATCTGTCATTCCAAGAGCTCAAATACGACTACTCACTCATATCCATGAAAACACACAACAATGAGTTTGATCTTTACATAATCATGATTATAAAAAGAGTAGATAAATAATTTAATAAGAGAAAGATGTTTAATACTTTGAAATTGAAAGATTCATACAAAGTCTTAGCAAAAGCTTAAAGAGGCTAATAGAAATCTCTATAACAAAGCATAACCTAATAATTTAGGTTTTAAAAGTAATTAAAGGAGGCAGCAAAAGAGCTTGGTCAATTCAACTTAAACTAGGTTTGACCCGGTTTAGAAGTTGGATAATGAAACTCGAAAGCGTCTTCGTAGTGTTGTCTAGCCGCTATTTTTCGCCGCTAGGAACTAGCGGTTGTCACTTGGCCGCTACACACGGCCGCGGAGCTCCATTAATGACATGATCTCGCTGGTCTCAACCGCTGGTATCCACCGATGACTCCACCCCGCTACAAGTCCTCATCAGATCTTCAGGTAGTTTTTGTCAACTCTTCAACCGGCATCGCCCCACCGCACAACTGGATGGTGTCAACGTCTTGAAACCGCTGGGACGTCCCGCTAGTTCCTATGTTTTTCATAAAATCTTTATTTTTGAATTCCTTTTGCTTCGTTTGATTCATCTTGTTGTATACTTCACTTCAAGACCTATAAACAAAGAAAGATAAGTAAACATGCAACTAGAACCTAATTATGCAATGCAAATGAAAGATATTCGATGATGAAATACAATGAAAAAGATTGTAAAAACTCAATATATCAAATGCAATCCACACAGACATCACAATTTGTGAAGTCAACAAAATCCAATATTCTTTTGGACACAAGTTGCTCAAATCTATCTCTAGAGATGTGACATAGGCGTTTGTAACACAGAGTTCCTGCATTGTCAAACTTACACTTGGTACACTTTGATTTAACACTTAAGCTTTCATTCTTGAGTAGCTAAAGTATCAAACATATATAGACTATCATTTTCCAAAAGAGTAATGGTCTCAACCAACACTGAATTGAAAGACAAAGTAACTTCACCATGACCATTTAGACAAAGATATCCAGAATTGTCTAAAATAAGGAACATAAACAAAATACCGTCTAAATGACGGTGCAACAAAAGTGTCTTTCAAATCCAAGTAACAAATAGTACTAAGTGATAGTCTAAAATGTGCAATTTTCTCCACATGTACCAGAATTCCATTATCCGTATGAATGCATCTTTCAACATTAACTTGTTCTCGGTAGCTTAGAAAACGTTGTAGTAAAACACTAATGTTAGTAGTTGCACCGAAGTCTAACCACCATGTGTTTTGAGTACTTAAACTATGTTCACTTCTAAACAGACCATAGCAAGATTTGTGCCCATTATTTCCATAAAATATGTTGTCCCTTTGGGAAATTTTTTTCTTATGTGTCCATGTTCCTTACTAAAGAAACGTATATCATCAACCTTAGTGTGCTATTTTTGGGTTGGTCATTTAGCAGCATCATTCTCTATAACCTCAATTTTATTTTCTTTCCCGTGAACATTAGAGGTGTCAGATATGAGCACTTTTAAAGCACAAATCTAAGTCAATAGAAAACTGTTCGAGATCTTTAATCTCCTCATTACCTCTATAAGTTTTTGGAATGGTGTCCGTAATGATCATTAGACCAATGCGAATAGAATGTTCCACTTCTTATAAATTGCCTTATATTCATCCGTGTTGAAATCAGTAGGAGAAGCAGGTTGTTCTTTCCTCAATACAAGCAAGGTCAAGATCCATACACCAAAGGAATGGGTGAATTTTAGTTTTCTACTCACTATAGTTGGAGCCCATAATAGTTTAAACCGAACCTAAGTTTGTAGATACTGTAGCGAATTTTGCTGATAAACGAGACTTAGTTCATTAATAACTCACTAACTGGATAAAATCAAAAGTAAATCATAAATGACTGTACGACACATCTCAAGATACCAAATGCAACATCAATATCAAGTCTTTGGACTGTAATATTAACTACTATAGATACTCTTGTTGTAATAATAAAACACTGACAATAATACATGAATAATACATGATAAATAATAAACCTATCTTCAGGATTAGTTCATCATTCACATGTTTATTCCTAATAATTGTCACATGTTTATCATCACAAGTATATATGTAATTCGGCCAAATATAAACCCACTATTGGGTCAATTTAATATTCGAATGAATTGAAAAACACACAATATTACTATTTTCATGAAAATTATCCAAAAAGAGGTCACTTTGGCAACATCATACATCAATTAATCCAATTCAAATATTAAACTTGTATAATTAAAATATATTTATTGATTTAAAAACTTTATTTTATTTTTGCTCAAACATAGTATGGAGATTCCTTATGCAAGAATTAACCAGAAATGTTAAATCTTAGCATTAACTAGTTGTCTTACTAAATGTGTATGTGGCCCAATTTCTTTAGATCGGCCCATTTCCTTTCCCTTCAAAATAAAGGTATTAGGCCGAATTAAAAAATAATAAGCACAAAAAAGAAATTTAATGAAGCAAGAGAATTAAATCCCATAACTTAAAGATAAAACAAAAAGTTTCATCAATTTCTTTAACTAGAACCCTAATAATTAAAACACAAAGTTAACAGCAGCACAATTCCTAGATCCAAAAGTTTTTTTGACATTTTTGTTTCAAAAATCTTAAACCTCTGATCCGAATTCTTTTGTAAACATGCTTTATTTTAGATTTAAGATCTAAACATGATTTCATTATTATAATTACCAAAAAACTAGATCTAAACATGCATATAATTCAGATCTAACATCAAAACTTAATCTACGGATTCTTGAATATTTAATTTAAACATGATTATCAAAAAGAAACGAAATATGATGACTCTAATACCATTTGAAAGAGATATATGATCTTAAAAACTTTAAGTCATATTAGTTTCTAATTAATAAAAACAGAAGCACAAGCGTATCTGATAAATCCATAGCTTAGTTTCTGATTTTTGGATTAGGTCTTGCAAAACATATCTTAAATAACCTTAGTTATCTCGTGATGAAGATGCAAAGAAGTTTGTGTATGTCTTGTAAGATTTGCTTTGAAGACCATAACACTCTTTATTTATAAAGAAACAATTTCTAATTCGGCTCCACACAAAATATAAATTACAGATTCTATCCACACATTAATATTACATAACACTTATGTCCCATGTCATTTACTTTATAGCAAAGTGACCACATAAATTTTGACTAATTGTATAATAACCCTACCCTAACACATTGATCAATACATGTGTGAGCCCTAAACAATATTTACAAGTTCTTGTTTTTTCTTTATATAATTTTTTTTGTTTAATTTTAATAATATAGAAATATATGAAATTTAATGTATGAATCATACATGGTATTCAGATTTGCTAAAAGATATTTTAAAAAGTAGTGCACGCAATGCCATGGAAATCAACCAATTTATACCCAAACATTATAAATGTCTAAATAAACTATGGTGATCTGTTAATTGATACTTAAAGAAACCAAATTAACAGAATTCATACACCAACTATTAAAATGTGACTTTTTCATATAAATGAGGGTGGCTATACAATATAAATTGATGACATGGATGATACATCATCTTAAATTGATGACGTGTCATCCACGTCATAGACAAATAGATTTTTTTTAACAAAATCTTGTAGTGAAAATTAGAGAGGGACATAATTTCCAACTCGTCTCATCCTATCATGTCATGTCATATCTCCAGTCTCGAATTAATGTTCTCGATGGGAATGCATTTGCATATGGTACAAGCTTTCACTTTTTGTCTGGGAACATGAATCTCGAAATCTTATTTAGTAAAAATTTATACTAATTAATACTTTATATAAATATATATATATATATCACAGTTAAATCAAAATTTATATATATACTAAATAATACTTTATATATATCTCACAGTTAAATTTATACTAAATTTGTTCTAATTTTTCAGAAATAAATTATAAGCTTCCAATTTATATAAGAAAAGCTATAATTTTAAATGATAAGAAATAGAATAATAAATCGGTACATCTTAGAAAAATTAGAATTTCTTAGATTAATTTTGAATGTAATATTGTATATGACCAATTTTCTATTATTATGGGATATATATATATATATAATATTCGAGACTTGTATAAATTCCTATCTAGAACACAAATTCGAGACTTGTATAATTTTAAATGATAAGAAATAGAATAATAAATCGGTACATCTTAGAAAAATTAGAATTTCTTAGATTAATTTTGTATGTAATATTGTATATGACCAATTTTCTATTATTATGGGATATATATATATATATATAATATTCGATACTTGTATAAATTCATATCTAGAACACAAATTCGAGACTTGTATACATCTAGAACATGAATTCGAGATTCAGAATATAACATCACATGATAGGACGAGATGGGACATAAATTATGATCATCCCTAATTTACACTAAAAGATTTTGTATTAAAAAAGATTCTATGTGTATAATGTGGATGACACGTCATTAATTTACGATGTTGTGTCAACCACGTCATCCATTTACGATATACAGTCACTCCCATTTGTATTAAATAAGTCGCATTTTTGTAGTCGGTGCATGAATTCTATTAATTTGGTATTTTTAAGTATAAATTCGCACAACACCAAAGTTTATGTATGATTTTGACTTATTTAAAATGTTGAGGTATGAATTGGCCGACTTCCCGCATTGCTGCAATGGATTATTCTTGAGCATAAGGCCATTAGGGGAATCATGTAACATCCCGATCCCGAGTCTAGAACAACTTGATAATCTTAAACACTTTATTCATTAAAAACCATAAAAGGCGTGTCTTAATTGAAAACAATTCAGAAATTAAAACTTTAGATAAAATAAAAATGTGTTTAAGCTTCCTAAACCCCACCACGAACGACATCACAATGTTTATATTTTTCACCTGCATCCATAAAATGGAGGTCTGAGTAACAAATTACTGATTGAGGACGATTCAATGCACACACAATCCTTAACAACATTTAAACCAGCCAATCAAGTAGCACACAATCCTAAACTTTTACACTCAATATCTTAATTTAGCTTCTTAACCTTTTACTTTATTTCATATGCATCAGACAATTTTCACGTTTTTCCTGTCCAAAAAGACGTCCATCCTCAGCCTAGGCCTTCATCCTCTTTCCGGAACATCAGCCATTTATGGGCCACGACATATCTCAATGACTATGCCCCGGTCCGACAAGTAACATATGGTACTCTTGTACGCAGTATCACCACAATTCTACATGCAACTACTTTCACATCGCCAAAATCATTAAGTTCATTCCTAACCAGATCTCTCTATAGATATAATATCCTACCATCATTTTATCTTCATATTAATTAACACATTAATCATAACCACACATCAAGCACATTGACATGTCATGGATATCATCACATGAACACATCAAAACTATAATAGAATCACAAGATACAAGAAAAAAAAAGTCTAGATGGGATTAAGGAATACAAATATCACGCCCTCACATGAGATTGGGACGAGTAGGGTTTATCCTAAATCTCTGTCTTCTCTGTTCTTTTCCTTCTTTTCCTTCCTTCTAGGTTGCGGCGGCTCTCCTCCTTGCTTCGGCTTCAGCTCGCGTGGGACAACCTCGGTGGCAGGGGCTTCGGATGGCCAGCGGTTTTGGAAGGTAGCAGTGGTGGCTCATCACTTTCTCCCTCTCTCTTTCTCTCTCATAAAGTGGCGGCTGACTAACAAAATAAGGAGAAGATTTTATAAACTCTAGACCCCGTTTTTCTTTTCTTCAATAGGGTGAGGTGTTAGCTAATGCCATGGAGAAGCCCGAGAAAACTCTCTTTCTTTTCTGCAGATATCGAGACGGAAGAGGAAGAAGCAACGCAAGTTCCGCTGCTCAGAAGTCAAACCAAATCATTAGCCATTAGAAGAGTTTGAGGTAGAGTTCTACAAATGTAAAGCACAATACTTTATGTTCTCAAGATACGATGGACATCATGAGTTTTCCAAACCCATATACACATAAAGACGACTCCGACCAAATAACACAATTTAATCAACCTAAAACTAACCAGCTAGTTCACAGAATTGTCATGGTCAACCAACTTTATGTTTAATAATAGGTTCAGTTGGGAAAGCTTCTACAGTCCAAGCTTAATGATGCAAAAAAAATGAAACAACAAATAGTCGACTTATATTTTTTTCTCTATAAAAAGAGAGAAAATTTACGTGAAAATAGGCGACACCTTAGAGTATGGATGATAGTTAAAAACATTCACTACAACATTGCTATACAAACCTGGAGGTTCCTTTATGTGGTTGTTTTGTTTAAATAGCTTTACGTATTCACATTTTCTAATAGAGGTAAATAGCTTAACGTGCTCACCGTATGTAACAAAAATAATTTGGAGCTTTTCAACACAAGTGAATATGATTTCAAAGTTAACATGGTCATCAAAACACAAATTAGAGGACCCTCATTTCGTTTTCGCCCATATGAAAATAAATTATATGACTCAGTGTTAACATATGAACACTCTTTCAGCCATAACTTTTCATATTTTTCCTTGCAAATAGCAAAAATATCCTTTTGATTGAAGTGTATCTTTCATTGTTTCCAATGAATAATATTCATTGTTTAGTTGAATTGTATTATAGTTGAGGTTTGAAAGTTTGGGATTGTTTTTTAAAACTCTTTTTATAAAGGATAAAATTGAGTTTAGATCCACCTGAAGGTGGAGAACCTTAACCGGATATGTTAAAAAAGACTTCAAGGTCAGAGAAGATGCCAACCATCTCTCCTTTCTATGAACACTGTATCTTAAAACCTGTATGATTTCATAAAACCAAAAAAATAAAAATATGGACAATTACCTCATTTGCCGTCCTCTGGCTCCGTAACGATGTCTTCAGCATCGTAGCTCTTGCAACGAAGGTGAAGTTGGCTCCATTTCAAATATTGTGACATTGTGGTAGAATCTCTAGAGGTATTTTGACTTGGTCTTTGGGGATTTAGATTTTTTTTTTTTTTTAGAATATTATGTAAAATTATATTAAAAAAAAAAAATCTTTTTACAACAATTATAGCTGAAAGTTTAGAATATATAATAGAAATAGCTCGGAATAAATGGAAATGGTTGCCTCGTTAAAACCACTAACTTTAGATTAAACCACTAACTTTTTTCAACAGTACATCTCTTTAGCTTCAGTTGGAGTCATTTCCTGTTTGACAATAGGCTACGCTTTGTTCTTTACATAACTATATGCCAGAAAAAGTAAAGTTATAACTCACAAAATGAGAACATACTAAGTGAGTTAAACTTGTTAGATCATCACGTGCCTTGTTATAATTCTGAGTCACAATTGCGTTTTCATAAAATAGGAGAAGAAGAAATCTCTCAAAATTGTTGACAGATGAAAACTCTCATAATTCAGATTTTGATTGTTAAGATTTCAACAGTTAATTTCCATACCGTAAGATTCGCCGAATCTTTTACCGATCGTTCCGTCTTTCTTTTGATAAAAGAACTGTCAAGGCAAGTCTCCGTATTCCATCTTAATAGTGTTGTCCTCTTCAAAGAACAAAAAGAGTGTAAATTAGGCGTCTTACACTTTCTCAAAAGTCTTCAGTTTTAATAGCACACAATATCCATGGAAAGAAACACAAAGCATTTAATCAATTGAGAACCCTGTAAAGTTATACACTTATGAGTTTCAAATTAAATTATAAACCAATAACGAACCAAACACGATATGGTCTCTTGAAGTGTAAGACTAAAGAAAAGAAGATATGTACCCTAAGTGAAAAGAATAAGAGAGCTGGATCTATCTCCTGAAATTGCTGGAGTATGGTCTCCATCAGTTTGGATTTATCAAAGATTAAAACATGGAAGAGTAGTTTGTCCCGCCTTTGCTACTCTATATGATTAAAAGTGGCTTTTAGAAATATATAATGTCACTTGGTAGTAAGAATTATGGCAGAAGTTGAATATGGGGGGAGATATTAACTGGATTAAACGGCAATATATCTAATCCACCATGAAAACTGTCAAAGCTATTTCAACAGCAAAATACGAACCTTCATAAGCCTAGAAAAGAGATACCAAACAAATTCTGAATTTTAAAGGTTTACCCTTGGTATCTTGTAGCCACCGCCTTCTTTAACTTATTGTTCTGCAGTGTTTTTGCCATAAAAGATTTAGGTACATATGTACATACCCAGTTGAGATGTGATATGATTGCATAAAAAACCTTAGGACACGATCTAGTATCCAATAAATATGATATCGATTTTTCTCAGCTCTTTCGAAAATGGGTTGTATTATTTTTCCCAAATATTGGTTTTGTTCCAAATGAGTTTTCCAGTATTAGATTTTAACGAGATAAACACTTATCGATGTTCAGCAATAAAGCTCTTCTTTGTTCTATTTTTAAAAATTGTTGCACTTATTGTAAAAAGTTTTTATTAAATTTAATTTAACATAATATTTTTAAAAAGCAAACAAAAGTTGAAGAATTCCCTCCATTTTTCGATCATGAAGAGTATTGCAGTGGTTTCTTATTTGTTTGTCAATCCTCTTGATAAGGACTGAGCATGGTTCGGTGGTTCTCCATTATGTCGCACATTTCTTTTCCTCCAAATACTATGAATCATTGCCTGAAACGTATAACGAATTAGAAACAAAGTTAACCTGTCAAGGCTTGTGTCTGAGATGAAGTTGAGCATGCTTGTCCAATCTGTGCCAAATCTATTCATCATAAAGCCTTGTACTAAAACTTTCCAAACCTATCCAGAATAAGAACAAGAGAAAAAAAGATGTTGTCTTGACTCTAGATGATCTCTAAAAAAAATACATGATATAGTTGCTCTAATACTCCAAGTAGCCATACGATCTCCTGTCGATAGGCGATTATGAATAGATAGGGACACAAAGAGTAAATATTTTGGCGTTGCATGGTTGAACCAAACTCTTTTTGACCAAACAACATTGGAAAATGTTTGACGAGTTATCTGCCAAATGTGTTTTGAACTGAAAATGTCTTTGTACTTATCTCCCTTATCTCACCAAAGCACTAAATCTTTAATATCCAGTGTAGACCTGTTCCGTTTATCCTCTAGTGCTGTAGTGGTTTGAAAAATTTGAATATTTGTTATAGTCGTTAATTTGATCTAGATGTGATTGGATTTACTTACAATGTCACAAAAGCACCTTAAAGCTGTAGAGTATGCCCTCGAATCCTCTGGAAGGTAGCACATGAAAATTAGGGCCATGGCACATCATTCGGAGCTCTTCTTGATTCATTGTTACAAATATTAGGTTTAAGTTTAATTAAATTACAGAAATTTTATATAAACCCACAAAACATATGAAACACCAACCTAACCCTATCTCAAAATTAAAATTGGTTGTAATCTAGTTTGAAAAGTTATTCAAGACGTAGAGGCACTAGCAAATAAATGTGACTCCCATGCTAGTGGACCTCACGTTTTTACCAATTTGTAAGGATACTATATATTGTCAATCAACTTCAAATGTGTACAACTACATTCTCTGAAGGTATTTTCATTCATGAGATAACTTTCTACCAACCCAAAACAGTTAACGATGTTACCATCATAATATTTGGTCCTTGTTAGAAATCATGAATATATAGACGGAGCTTTAAAGCATGCAGTTTACATTATGAGCTAAACACATATATAAAGCAAGTTACAAAGTCTTGTTCAATTCCAATCATAGTGAAAGCAGAGACGGAAACAGCGAAACAAAAAAAGGGAATCTGACAGTATCAATTTATGGATTGGTGATCAACAACGCCTTGAGATGTTAAGAGCTTTTGTCTTGGATCCTCTTGTCTACAGGCTTTTCTTGCCGTGAGAGAAAAGTTATTCCTCGGTAAACAAAACTTTGAGATGTGGCGATCTAAAATTTGGTAACTTCGGTGACTCAATCAAGTCAATGAATTATGAATTCTCCGGATCAACTCAATGGTCAACACAGTTCTTCTCCTAGCCAAAGAAATTTTACGTATTGATGTACTTTTAGTACGCATATACCAAATCGCATTTCAACTTCTCATAATGACTAAAGAGGAAAATCATAAAGCAAGTCAGAGATGAAGAAATCACCAGCGAGGAAAAGAGCGTGAGCTACTCCACAAGACATCTCTGATGATGTGATCAAGTAAGAGAGAACGAGAGGTTTCCATTGAAAATTCCAAGTTTTGAAGCCCTAATCTGCCATAATTTCCGTTCTCTCACATCGCTGCACAACGTTCCCACTTCCCAGTCTCGTTCGACAACCAATTTTTCCACGAAACACCAATCGGACCCAATTTCAATCCTTGAATCCTCGACCTGGAAATTCGAACTCAGCCGGATGTGAGCGAGACGCGTAATGGAAAGGTAGTGGCAGCTACACTATGTCACCCAAGACTGTCGTAGAACATACTGTGGCAGCTACACTATGTCACCCAAGACACGTAATGGAAAGGTAGTGGCAGCTACACGCGTAATTGAGCTTTGCCTCTTGCCACGGGATACAGTGTTGGAATAACCTTAAATGAAAATGTGTTCTCAAATGACATCATTTATTCTATATGACCTCCTATTTTTTCTAAACCCAATATACCCTCAAATAAAATAATAATAAACTCAAACATCATCATTAAAATATTAGTAAACGAACATAAGATATTTATTTTAAAATATTATTAAAAAAGGAAAGAGAGAGTTGTACTAGGTGGTTGGACGTTTTAATATTGGAACCCACATTCTTTTATTCTTCTGATCCTCCCTATGAGCTGGTAGTTAAGCTTTTCTTATCCTTTTTCTCTGTTTCTTATTTCAAATATTCTCTATTTTTGTGACGTTTTTACCTGTGATTTTTTTCTTCTTCTTGCGCGGATCTGGATTTTCCTCGGCTCCATCTTCTTTCTTTATGAGGTATTAATCTTGACTTTTATTATTTGGGATTGAGTCCGTCTTAGAAGTGGGTTAAGGATTTTGACTAAAGATTTTGATAAACAAAGAGTATATGTATATAGTAAACTTGAATGTGTACTATAACAGAGTTTATCGTTAAATTATAAATATTATAATAGTTAAATAGAAGTGAAATTGTGGGTTGAGGTTTTTGACTCAAGATTTGGATAAATGATGAGTATATGTAGATAGTTAACTTGAGTGTGAAGGCTAATATGGTTTATAGTTTTTAATATATTTTTTTCGCCAATATGGTTTATAGTTAAAATGCAAGGATTATAATAGTAAAATAAAAGTGAAATCGGGGAAAAAAAGTTAGGAAGTACAAAAGTACAACTGGGTATAAGTAGGTATAATTAGGTATAAGTAGGTATAACTAGGTATAACTAGGTATAACTGGGTATAAGTAAGTATAACTAGGTATAAGTAGGTATAACTGGGTATAAGTAAGTATAATTGGGTATAAGTACGTATAATTGTGCCTAATGTTTTTTTTTTTCAGACGAAAGTGACTGTGAAATGGGAAGCACGGTTGTTTATTTTGATTATGGAGGATGTTATATGGATGATGGAGATTAGATACAATGGAATTGGAAAGAAGCTCAATTGTATACTTTAGTTATAAAAGGATCTATGGAGGAGGTAACTTATACGGTGTTGGTTGATAGAATCTATAAGAAGATTTTGGTAGATAAATCAACAATGAAACTAAGGTTAAGTTATAGTCCGTCGGTAGCAGGTCCTCAGCGGCCATCATATATCGTAGATGATGATGATGTATTAGGATATCTTCTGAGTGTTAACAAAGGTTAGTGTAGATGCATGTTGCATGTGGAGGTCATTGACAGTGTTGAAGAAAACCAGAGTGTAAGGAAAGTATCAAGAATGTATTGTGAAAGTAATGATTATACATCACATCACATTGTTCCTTGCATTTTGGATGGTTTAAATGAGGGGATTGACGATGATGTCGACATTGAAGATGGTGTAAATGCAAGGGTAGCATATGATGATCTTAACCTTATAGAAGATATACAACCAGAAGATATTGTTGAAAACATTGAATGGGAAGATGGGATTAGGTTGACGATATGTTAAGAATTTGGAAGTAAACAAGATTTCCAAGACTTAGTCGAGAAAGCAATGCATCAGAATTGTTTTGAGACTACTATAGTGAAGTCAACAACTACATTGTACATCTTAAAATGTCATGAAAAAATTGTAAATGGTCAGTACGAGTTGCAAAGTCGAAGACTTCATCTTACATCTCAGTTAGAACTTACAATAAAGTTCATATATGCTCATGCGCAAGCTCTAGTACAAGCAGACAAAAAAGAAGAGTTTCACCAAGGTTAGTTGCATCAATTTTGCATGATGATTACCCCGGAGTGTTTGAGACGCCAAATCCAAAAAATATCATGGGTCTTGTTCAAGGAAGAGTTGGGGTTGCGGTCTCATATGCCACAGCTTGGAGAGGGAAACAAAAGGCGGCTAGTGATGTGCGTGGTAGTCTGGAAGAAATTTTTTTGATGTTGCCATCGTACTTACACATGCTCGAGAGGATTAATCCGGGCACGGTGACACGGTTAGAAGTAGATGATCATAACGGTTTAAGTACTTATTTTTTGCCCTAGGAGCTTGCATTGAGGGTTTTGCGGCCATGAGGAAAGTGATCATTATAGACGGGTATTGATTTATCATTTGTCGTGCAATGTGAAAGGATGTGTCAACTGTTCTCAGAAATCAGATGCTGCTGAGAAATTTAGAAAAATCGCAAAGGCGTACACAGAAAGCGAATTCATGCCCATGTATACAGATTTTAGATCTCGGTGGCCTGCTGCAGCTGTGTATCTAGATGAAAGCGTCAATGAGACCGAATGGGCAAGATGTCTTTTTCCTGGTGAAAGGTACAACATCGACACAACTAATTGCGTGGAATCTTTAAACAATGTTTTTAAAAAAGCCAAGAGTTATTCTTTGTTGCCCATGGTTGATGTGATAATTTAAAAAATTACCGAATGGTTTAACAAACATAGGCAGAGTGCTGCGAATTTCCCATTGTGGCAGAAACTTGTGTCGAGTGTTGAAAGTGAAGCTCACAAGAGAGTTGTGAAAGCCAAGATGTTAACGGTTGTCGGGCTAAACAACTTCCACCTTGAGTATAACGTGCTTGGACATGATGGTAAAACCTATTTGGTTAATTTGAGGAATGACACTTGCTCATGCATGTACTTTGATATATATAGATATCCATGTGTGCATGCTATTGCAACAGTCTGTATGAGAGACAAACAGGAATTGATGCACCGGTACATCTGTTGGCTTCAAAATATTATTTAATTGAGATGTGGTCTTTGGCATACTGTAACACGATTTATATTGTGCCTCATAAGTCTGATTGGATTATCCCTGAAGAAATAGCAGCTCAACTTGTGTTCCCTCCCCCGCATAAGAAAAAGATAGGAAGGAAAATAGTGACAAGGTTCTCTTTAGTTGGCGAATTTTGTCGGGGTAAAAATTAAGGAATATTGTTTAGTTGTAGTTATATTATGTAATTTGATTTGGTGCAACTAGTTTTAATTCATGTACAACTTGGTACAAATAGTTTTAATTCATGTACAACTTGGTATGACTTGTTTTAATTTAATTTGTTCTCGTATGAAACATGTCCATAATCTACCATAGACTCTTATGGTCACTTTGTGGATTCTTGTCTACTTTGTAAGTAAAACACATGAACTGCATCTATTCTAACAACTTTGTATATGAATATGAGGGTTCTATATACAATTTTCAAATTTTCCTAAGTTCACCTTAAAACTTTTAATTTAGTTATCGGTTTAACTAGTTTTACCAATTTTCAAAAAATCTATATTTGGGTCAATTGGTCACTTAGAGCATTCATTTTGGTTTAACTACTCTAATAAAATAATATTTTATCAAGAATAACGGTGCTAGAGATTAAAATATTATATATTAAGAATAACGGCGCTAGTAGAGATTAAAATATTATATATTAAGCTTAAAACATTGAAGTTCATACAATATAAAATTTAAACGTCCCAAAGCATTTTAAATAGTTTTCAACATCCAAAATAATTTTTTAACATCCAAAATAATTTTTTATCATCCAAAATAGTTTTTCAACATCGAAATAGTTTTTCCTCCAAGCTGGCGACTGCATGTTCTCTAGCACTCTAGATGGACATCTACCATGTTCAAGTCCTCCCATAAGATTTTCTTCTCCTCGACAACTAGTTTAGTGTTCCACTCATCAACTCCTGCGTCCTCTCGATCATCATCATCCATCAGCTTAGCATTAGCCTATTGCGCACCCATGATACTCATCATAAGATCTTGTTCACCATCCTTAGGGAGCATTAGACTAAAAATATCCTGGAAGTAAACCAATTGGGATGAGTGTTAAGTATCCTTACACTCAGCTAACAAAAAATTAGAGATATACCTTGGTGTCTCCAAGCTTGTAGTGAATTTCTTCCAAGCGCATCCCTTTATACATCGTCTCCTTAAACTTCTCCTTGCACATCCTTGGACAAGCTCTGTCTGCGTTTCCCACGGATTCTCTAAAGGCCATCTTCAGTGCTGGTATGCACTCAAAGGCCAAAATCTGCACATAAGTTAAACCAAATATAAGTAAATCCTAATTAAACAAAACCAGTTGAACCTAGTTAAACCAAACTAATTAAACCTAGTTAAACCTACTTAAACCTATTTAAACCTAGTTAAACCAACCTAGTTAAACCTAGTTGAACCTAGTTAAACCAAACTACCACAACCTAGTTGAACCTAGTTGAACCTACTTAGACCAAACTAACACAACCTAGTTAAACCTAGTTAAACCAAACTAACACAACCTAGTTGAATGTAGTTGAACCTAGTTGAACCTAATTGGACCTACTTAAACGTAGTAATACCCAGATACTAAAAATGAATATTTAAAAAGACTGAGTGGTCGATTACCTCCAACGGCAATATGAATCCGGGGAATGTCCAGCTAAATTGTACCAACACTTTGAAATGATTAAACAGGTGGTCCACCTCCTTAATACAATCATCAAATGTAAAACGTCCCCAAGGGAACATTTTACATACTTCGAGGTCATCGACCACTCGAAGAATAAACCGCTCAATGTTACCTCCAACCATCTTTGCCCTTCCCCGTATCACCGTCGAGAGGAAGTATAACACCGCTATCTTGAGCCTATCATTTCCATACTACATTCCCATCAGCTTCTCCAAAACGTCCTTAACCTCTACCTTATCGGTTCCTAATTGCCTCTGCACAAAGTCCATGCTCCCCATCGTCTCATACCCATTCGGGTAATGAATGCAACTCAATCCTGAGATTGCGCTGTGTTCCCTAATATAATATCTAATAGGGACACCGTTCACAATAAACCAAACTTGCTTCTTCTTATCTATTTGGACCGTCCTTAGAAGCAACATCCACATCCCCTTTACCTTTTGATTTCGTTGCCTCTCCATGTGAAACAAATACTTGAATTGAGGGTGCTCCTTGAACCACTCCAACTCCACCGGTTCAAGTTTATCCTCAAGCATATTCAAAACCTTGTAAGTGTCGCATCTTGTTTGCAAATGAGAATGTTTTGCATATTCTTTATGCTCTATGTAAAATCTATGAGGTTTCATTGCGTTGCCATCTACATGCTGCATTCAGATTAAAATAACAAGATTTTCAAACCACAATTTCTTCAAATATAACTATATCTACTTACAATTCCTAGTGTATCTAGTAACACCCAATATTACCAAAATTTAAATTTAAATTTCCTTACCGCCTGATTGTCAAGCCGTTTATGGGTCTATGGTTGATGTGAGGGTTGTTCTGATATAATAGGCTGCGTCTGCGATGGTGGGGAAGGTTGCGGCGGCGGAGAAGGTTGCAGTGGCGGAGAAGATTGCGGTGGTGAAGAAGGTTGCGGTGGTGAGGAAGGATCACCTCCGCGGCGTTGGCGTTTCACGGCTGAGGCAGGGTTCTCTGGCAAACGCGCACTCGGAGCCTCTTTCCGAGTCCGACTCTTTCCTCTTTCTCTAGTTTTTGGTGTCATTCTAATCCTACACAAATCAATTCTAAAATTAACCACAAAAATCAAAATTTTCTCACAAATTTTGAGCAAAGGACAAAACTTACAAGTTTCAGGGTTTTTGTGGTCTAACGGCTCGGCGGTGGAGATAAAATCGGCGGCGGAGTAGCAAACCCTAGGTGAGAATTTCGCGATTTTGGGAGCAGTAAACCAGAGTGGAGCCCGAAGAAAAATAAAAAGAAGAGATTCGCAAGGATAGTCGGGATCGTGGGTCCAATTTCTGTGGAGATCTTGGGTCCGATTTCTGTGGGGATTCGTGGGTATTTGTCGTGGAAGGTGAAAGTCGCGACAAAGAAAGGAGATCCGATTTCTATGGTTATTCGACATAAATTGGGGAGGGGTCCGACTTGATCTTGATACAAGTTAAATTATGGGCTTCATATTTAGGCCCACTTAATTAGACGGGTCTTCGACATCAAGAGGCCAGATCTATAGTTTTTTTTGTAAGTTAAACTTGCAAAATTTAATTGTCTTTTTACTCAGTTAAACATTTAAAATAAATAAAAAATAACATAGAAAATAAATGGAAATCATTTCAGAATTGGATTTTGAAAATAAAGTCAATTCAGCGATTAATCCCTGGCCACGTAACACTAAGAAAAAGATATTTTGAAAGCGAACATGTCAAGGTTTAGGAGAGTCCTAAAAATGCTGATGTGGACACATGGAGAGGGCTCAAAATCCTCCTTTTATCAGTAAGAGATTTATACGTTTTAATAACAAAAAGTTAATTAAGAGTATAGGTTAATGATTTTCCGTTCTACATAAAACATTTTCTACCATAGGCTTTAACTACAACAGTCCTTTGGAAATCTAACTAAGCAAATAGTTTCAGATACAAAAGATTAGCTCGCACATATTTCTCTATTAGGGATGCTTTATCTACTTTGTTCGGTTATTAACTCTCACTTACAACATAAAATTAAAAAATATATAAATTAAAGTTTCAGTACCTAATGTAATTTCTTTTATTTGAGTCTATTCTATCGTTTGAGGAAAAAAAATTATAATACAAACTAAAGAAAGTAAAAGTATTTAAAAAAAAATCAAGTAAATAAACATACGTTCGAGTGAGTGATCACATACAAATCATATTTGGATAATAACAACAAAAAAATTATACAAAAAATCATAAAGTATGATTATGAAAAACTATGTGCGAATGCACGAGTTGTCACCTAGTAATAATAATTTTCTAATGCTAGTACTAATCGATATGATGATAAAACTATTAAAATAGATGCTTTCGAAGTTAATATAGCACAATCAAATTTTGTATTTGAAATCCAGCCGTCCGATGTCGTGTTCTCCGAAGGAGAATATGGAATATTTGTGATATTTTGATGATTGTTTTTTTGGTGGATTCCTATAGAAGAAGAAGTTCAGTTTGAGATTACATCTATACCAATGTGGATCGATACGAAGAACATTCCACGCTCAACGTTCTCGTGGAAGGGACTTAGTTTCCTTGGCAGTTCTCTCGGAAATCCCATATGTCATTCATCGCGATACGGAGCTTGTTTGAACTTTGAGGAAGCAACATTTTTTGTTGAAGTTGATTTATCAAAAAAAACTCCCACAACATTACTTTTCAGATTGAAGGAGAGGAGGTCTGCGTTGCTTATGAATTTTCATGGTTGCTACCATGTTACAGTATTTGTCGGAAGTGTGGGTACTCATATGAGGGGTGTGCGATGAAGATTCAGCAACCACAATCTTCAGGGAATCAGACGAAGAAGAGTACTGTTGCTGAGATAGTGGTGCAACATTCTAATTCAGCTGTAAAAGAGATCAAAATAGTCAATGAACTTGTTGCCAAGATAGTAGATGTTGATGTTGATGTAAGTGAGAAGGTTCTTGAAGCTGGATTTTCCAAAGCTAATAATTTAGATGCTCAGGTCGGTGAAGTTTGAGAGGTTGAAGAGGGAGAGATTAGTTTCCTCTCACCAGTTTTAAAAACAACGGAAAATGACTTGTATAAGGTCTTACATTCTTGGAAGGGAAATTCGGCACAACAATCTGCAGGTTTGGTTTATGGCAAGGTTATAATAGCAACGCCTTCTCGATATACGGTGTTAAGAGATCAAGAAGATGAAACAGAAGAGGATGAAAAGGATGGCGATTTGCTATCAGAGGTTAAGCAACCTCCAGGTTCTGTTCCGGATGGCGTTCACTTGGATATCACGCAGAAAAATATTTTGTCTCCCAGCTTGGGTGTGGTTGGTAAATGATATAAAAGAAACAAATGAGACATCGACTAGAGATACGCTACCGAGATCATCTAAAGTAGTGCAAAAATACTTTGCAACAAATTCTAAGGAAGTCGGGAAATCTATTCCAGGCGGTATCGGAAAGAGGAATTCTAAGAAAAAGAATGAATTTCGTGTTTCTCTTGAAACGTTAATCGTTTTAATAAATCAAGAAATCATTTAGTTGTCAAGGATATGATTCATTCAAAGTTTATGGAGTTTGGAGGTTTATTGGAAACACAAGTGTCTGAAAGCAAGTCAGGTCACATTACTAGTACTAATTTTAGAGATTGGTCTATTGTTTCAAACTACGAACATAATCCTTTGGGGGGAATCTGGGTGGTGTGGAGTAAAAAGGTTATTGTACAAGTGGTTTTTAAAACATGGCAGTTGATTTCATGTTTGGTTACACTTCCTAATGCTTCGGAGGAGATTCTTTGTACTTTTGTTTATGCCTCTAATGATTTGGAAGAACGTAGGGTATTGTGGAAGGATCTTAAATCCCATCAAGACTTGACTCAATTTAGAGGGAAACCATGGATGTGTGTGGGTGACTTTAATGAGGTTTTGGACTTGGCTGATTACTCTCTCTCCTCTATCTCTCATGTCTATTTACCAGGAATGGTTGAATTTCAAGAAACAGTGCAGTATTGCTCATTGGTGGATATGTCATACCATGGCTCCCGTTACACTTGGTGTAACAAGCGTGGCGAGGGGTTTAGTGTGTAAGAATTTGGACAGAGTGCTTGTTAATCATCATTGGCTCCAACGGCCTTATCAATCTTATTATTTGTTTGAAACCAAAGGTTGTTCGGATCACTTACGCGGAATTATTTCTTTGGCTGAAGCTCCTCGTAAACCAAAGAATCCTTTTAAGATTGTAAATGGTATTGTTAAAATGGATGATTTTAATCCACTTGTTGAGGCGTATTTGAACACTATGCCGGAATTTCTTATGTGCACCTCAGCTTTATTTAGATTTTCCAAGAAGATAAAACTTCTCAAGCCTGCGATTCGAGTGCTAAGTCATCAAAAGTTGCATCACCTTACTAAGCTAACTAAGGAAGCTTATAATGTGCTTTGCGAGAATCAGAAAACAATTCTAACTCCACCTGATGATTTATCCGTCTTAGAAGAATCGCTTGCTTATGAAGCTTGGGAGAAAGTGGCGGTTTTGGAGGAAAGTTTTTAAGGCAAAAGGCGAAATTACATTGGATTAATGTGGGGGGAAAAAAACCGATATTTTCACAATGCAGTTAAAGAGAGGGAGACTCAGAATTCTATAAATGTGGTTATGTCAACTAATGGCAAGTTGCTAACTTTTCGGGAGGACATTCACTCGGAAGCTATTCGCTATCATTTGGACTTGTTTAGTCCAAGTTCTCAAGGTTACTCGGTCATGAACAAGGATGAGATCTCTAACAACGTTCACTATCATTGCTTGGAGGACGAGAAGGCAAGTTTATTGGCGGATATGACAGAGCTGGAAATCAGAAAGGTATTATTTTCTATGCCTACAAATAAATCTCCGGGTCCGGATGGATACACGGTTGAATTTTTTAAGGAAGCTTGGCATATTATTGCCGAAACGAATCAATACTACGATCCTCGCTTTAATTCCTAAGAAGACTGGCACCATTGGAATGAAGGATTACCGTCCAAAATCATGTTGTAACATGATTTATAAGGTTATTTCAAAGATTTTGACGTACCGTCTTAAGATGATTCTTCCTAGTTTTACTACGCAAAATAGTCTGCTTTCATAAAAGATCATTATATAATGGAAAACCTTTCCTTGCCTTTGAATTAGTGAAGGATTATCATAAGCCCTAATGTCGCATCTTGTTGTGCTATAAAGATTGATATTTGCAAGGTGTTTGACTCGGTTCATTGGAAGTTTTTACTTCATGTTTTGAAGGCTATGAATTTACCGGCTCAGTTTGTTTGATGGATTGAGTTGTGTGTTACTACTCCATTATTCTTGGTCCAGATTAACAGTGAGCTCGTGGGGTTTTCCCGAAGTGAGGGGGGACTGCGCCAAGGTTGTTCTATATCTCAATACTTTTTTGTAATTTGTATGAATTTTTTATCACGCATGTTGGACAAGGCAGCGATTGAAGGTAAATATGGGTTTCATACGGGCTGTAAAAGTTTAAATCTAACTCACTTGTGCTTTGCAGATGATATCATGGTGTTCTCCGATGGGAAAATCCACTCTATAAGAGGAATTATCGTTGTCTTTGATGAATTTGCAAGTATTTCAAGACTGAATATTAGTTTGGAGAAAACTGCATTGTTTACCACGAAAATCTCCTCTGTTATTCGGGTTTCTCTTTCGAGTTTGTCGTTCACCATAGGAACTTTGCCTGTGAGATATATGGAGTTATCTTTTCTCATTAAACGGATGAAAATCTCAGAATTCCAGCCATTAATAGAAAACATTAGAGCTCGTATTGGATCCTGGAAGAACCGTTTCTTATCATTTGCGGGACGGCTGCAATTACTTTTTTTGGTGATTACAAGCTTGACGAATTTTTGGATAGCTGCTTTTAGACTTCATCGGGCTTGAATCATCAGATTGAGAAGATAAGTTCCGATTTTTTATGGTCAGATCCAGCTCTAAATTCAAAGAAATCTAAAGTGGCCTTGGCACAAGCCAAAATATGAAGAGGGTCTTGGCTTTAAATATTTGGCCGGTGCAAATAAGGTGAGTTGTTATAAGTTAATTTGTAGACTGGTGTCATCAAGGACTTCTTTGTGGATAATTGGGTGAAACAGAATTTGATTCGGAAGGAATGGGGTTCATAGATCCTTTTGGTTTGATTCTAAAGTGGAGAAAGAATTCTAAAGTATCGAGATTCAGCAAATAATTTCTCTAAAGTTGAGGTGAGGAATGGGGTTCATAGATCTTTTTGGTTTGATAATTGGAGTTCGCGTGATCGATTGGCCTATGTGTTGGGAGAGAGAGAATTAAAGATTCGGATACATTAGAGGATGTTTTTGCATCGCATCGACGTAGGCGTCATAGAGCACAAATTCTCACTCAGGTTGAAGAAGAAATTCAACAGCTGAAAAACTATGCTCATTCAGATTTGGATATACCTCTACGGAGATGCAAGGATGGTAAGTTTAAATCAAGTTTCTCTTCAAAGGACACTTAGAATCAGGTAAGAGCAAAATATCTGATGTTAGCGTGGTGTAAGGGTATCTGGTTCCCACATGCTACTCTGTAGTTTGCTTTTATTGTGTGGTTGGCCGCCCGTAATAATTTGACAACGGGTGACAAAATTGAATTGTGGAATACCAATGTTTATCTTGGCTGTGTTTTTTGAAATGCTTCGCTGGAGACGAGGGATCAGATCTTTTTCTCTTATCCTTTCACATCTCAGATATAGTATCCGCTTACTTTTGACCTCCTCTAACAAAGGTACACGAATCAGTTTCATGACATACTTTCAATCATAATGGCCTCGGGTAATAAGGGAACTCGAGTTTTTATCACTAAGTATGTTTTCCAAACTGCAACATATCTCTTATGGCGAGAGAGAAATCTTCAAAGACACAAAGAAGTTCCTTATCTCATTGACAGGCTGGTTCGCGATGTGGGAAGGACAGTTCGTAATAGTCTCTCAACATTGCAAAGTCAATGAATTATGAAGAATGAGTTGTAAAATTGGTTTGCAACAAGAATTAAGGCTCCATGTGTTTTTCCTTTGTATCTAATTTTTCTTCAAAAAATTTCAGTTTTCTCAGCCCAATTGATAGTACTTTGTACTTTTTCCCCAAAAACAGTTTTCCAGTTTTGGGTTTTAATGAAGCAACCATCCTTGATTATATTCACAACAATTTTTGGTTTCTTATGGTCCCAAAAACAGTCGCACATAGTGTAAATTTTTTTTCTTAGAATATAATTTTATATATTAATAAAAAAATGATGATGTTGATCAGAAAATAAATATAGGTTCTCAAAATGGATAAATAGCTTACTATTGTGACATTATTTATTCATATTTTAGCACTGGATTATAAAAATAATCTTAAAGTTGAAATTTTCATAAAAGAAATATATTTTAAATTGTTTGTTTCGTTGATTTTTTTCCCAACCTTATATTAAATAGAAAACCACTCCTCAATTGGTAGTCCAATTTGGGGGAGTAATGTTTACATAGGAAGATTCAGAAAATAAAAATTTAGAGATCCATACTAAACAGTCGGCCTTTCTATTGCAAGAAGTTTTATTGGCTTTTAGAAGTTTAAAAGTAACACTGCTCTTTTTACCTTATCAGCCCTTAAATTTTAATTTTAACTAAATTAATTTATTGTAAAGTAATTTTTATGTAGTAGTATAAAAGTTATAAATATATAGTAGATTCATGCATAAACGCATAAATATTCATCTAGAAAATGCTCCATGATGTATATCTCAGTAGAAAAGCTAAATTTATTTGATTTAAAAAAAGAACTCAAATATTTTATAGTTACATTATTCGTTTAACTTGGTCATGTTTCAATATTTATAAAATTTGGTATTAATAATGAAACTGAAAATTTGACTACAAACATATCACTTGTCTAAACCATTTATTTCGTTCCTTAATAGAAAATTTTGGAAACTTGCACTTGCCGTCTAGCCTCCCATAAATGTTTTCGCTAGTTTTGTTGGTTCAAACTTAATATCTGCATGTATTTGCTCTCCGAAAAGAAAAAAGTTTAAGCAATGAAATCAGTGAACTAAACTAATCAGTAAAATCAAAAGCAAAAATTTAGTGACGAAAGATTTATCAATTCTTCAATATAGGAAATAAGTGAAATCATTTGGGCAAAGTGGAATATTGTTTCACTCTTGTTTACAACAAATGTTTGTATTTATTAAAATTTTGGTGGAGAATTTTTTTTTTTTAGTTATTAAAATTTTGTTTAATTACGTTTACAATTCTTTAATATTTCATTGTTAGATTATATGAGGTATTTGTATCAACTAATTAATGTATATTGTATATATTACTAAAGCTTTGCAACAAACTATTAGACGTGTAGATTGTTAGTTTGAATAAAAGACATATACATTGTCTTATTTAATATGTTGACAGAGTTTTTATTGGTTAGTAGGAGAAAATTGTTTGATGTTTTTCTTTAAAATATTTTGTTTGTTAATTATAATAATTTTTAGAAAAATGTGTAATATATTTTATGATATAGTTTTAGTTATTTTCCTTTCCATCTTTATTTCCATTTATGTATGTTTTCTTCGTGAATGTGATGTATGAAAAGTTGCATACTGTTTGATGAGAGATGTAATAAATTGAGTTTTAAAATTTGAAATAATCTTTCTCACATAACACACATCCACACACCATATGCACTGATGCCCTCTTATACAATTTTAAGACTCTCAGTTCAAACGACTACAATTACTGTAAAAAAAGGTCTTAACCACAGTAAAAAAGACACATCCGGTTTATGACATGTCTAAAACTGTCAATAACTTCAATACTTTGTATTCTTTGACTTTGAAATATTAAAAACATAGCGATCTTTAAGATATGATATGGATCGGAGTTGTAACATATTTCGTTAACTTAGAGCTTCTTAAAATTGTTCAAAATTTGTTGCAGTAGTGCAGTGTAATTACTATACTTAATTTGATCTTTGCATGTTTAGAAGCGTATCTCTTGTTTTAGAATGATTTATCTAATTATTTTCAACCTATTGCTGTAAAATGATATCTAATTGTTTTCGAAATAAGATTTTGTTAGTTTTATCAATATACACATTTAAAAGTTTGAAACTATCCAATATACTTAGAAAGAATTTATTTTGAAATTTCATATATAATATATTTAATTATGTTAGATTCTTTTTTCCATTAGTTTTAATAGCTGGATGAGAAATAACCATATCAAAAATATAAGGAAAATGAAATAATTAAAAGATTAGAAACTGTAAATTTATAAAATAAATTCAAAATTCTATTTTAATTTGTTTTTATGACTAGGAGGTTGGGGTTCCGTAGACCCATACATCCCCCATGTAATTTAATTATATTTTGTAGAAACTCTTCTCAACGTGAATCTTCACGAAAATGTGTCATCCAATATCCCTACAATTTCAATAATAAAGAAGTTTAACCATTAGGCCAACTCAATTGGTAAAATATTTTTTTTTACTTTATTTAATAATAGATATTTTAATAATATTGTATTTTCCGATTTGGATTAATTACAATATTTAGTTTCGGTACAAATCTACCATCTTTCTATTGCAAAATTTTCTCCGAACGGTTTCCTCACCCAAGTGCGATTGGATATAGATTTTTTTTTTCAATTTTGAGTGGGTAGAGTGAGCAACCATATTATGAAGATTATGCATTAAGAGTATATTGTTTTTTATTTCTGTTTGTCTATTTATTTTTGAAATATGTTTAGACCAAACAAAAATTAATGTTCGTGAAAAATGAATATATAGGCGAAAAACTTACATATATTTTCTTTAGTTTATTTCTTTTGTATACTTAAATATATAATCAGAACAATTTGCTAAGAAAAGAAAGATAACAAAGAATGAAAAGTAAATACTTTTAATCGGATATAGGGTTCTTTTCTAAATCGAGTGGGTAAAGTAAACAACCATGTTATGAAGCTTATGCATTAAAAGTATATTATTTTTATTTCTGTTTTTCTTTTATTTTGTAACAGTTTATACTTAAAAAATGTAATGTTCATGAATAAATTAATATATATAGACGAAGAACCTACATATATTTTCCTTATTTTATTTATTTTTGTATACATAAATATATAATCAAAATAATTTGCTAACAAAATACAGTTAACAAATAATGGAAAATAAATACCTTTAATTGTTATTAAAAAATACTCTTATTTGCTCGTGCGTTCCACTTCTAGCTACCTCACTTCTTATACTCCAACACAAATCGTCTAATATAACGGTAAACAAAAATCTAAAAAAATAAATAAATAAATAAAACCTTTTTAACCTCCTAACTCTTTTTTTTATTATCTCCCAATTTATAGTATAAAATCTTTAAATAACTATTTAGACTACAATTTCGAAATTCAAAATTTGTATATTAAATCTACTACACACCCTCTGAAATAATAAGATATTTATTATAAAAACATATATATTAAAATACAACAATTTTTAACTATATTATATCAAAATCAAAAGAAATTGTGTCTCTTTTAGGAGACCTAAAATACACATTTTCTTCAAAATCATTCGAAAACAAAAGAAATAAATGTGTAATGGCTTTTGACATTACTCCATTGATCATAGACAATTAATGTACTAATTCAAGAACGACGTTCGTTTTTGACATTAATCTACAACCATTAATCTACCTAATAAATAAAAAAGTTATTCTGCCTACCAATAATTCACAATTTAAAGCCATTATCCCCTTTCTAACATGATTTCTAACGCCTTACATCAATGTCAATTCTTTCTTAAGAAACGTAAAATTAACTTGTCTAATATGTACCTCTAACTGTTTTAAATATATTTATTAAAATTTAATTTACAGACATCAAATATATGGCCCAGTTAATCGAATCTTAATGGGATATATAATGTAACGTATGATCATCGAAACACATGATCATCCAAACCCTATTTTACACTCTTTTGTTATAAAATCATTATTTTCTCTTCTTTTAAAAAAATCAGCTAAAATCGACAACTCTTATAGAGTAAAATCTTCGTAATAATAAATTTTCACATTTAAACAAAAAATTACATAATAAAAGGACAGTTGACAAAAAAAAAGTTTACCAGTTTGATGATTTCACGTTCACATATACGTAGTAGTCATGCATTGATTGAAGGATGTGTAAGCCTCATTTCAAACATATATGTAATATGATGTCTGAGACACTGAGATATGGGGGCATTTTTGACTATGTGTGTGATAGAAGAAAGATATATACTATTTATAAATATATAAATAGGCTTGCAAAACAAATTTTATAAATGTTATAGGGTCACTTGACCCCTCCTTATTAGCTAGCTCCGCCACTGATTATCATCACCATCATCATCACCATCATTATTTTGACAGAAAAATTATGGATTTTTTTAATCAAAAAAATTATGAATTTTTTATTTTACGAATTTACATTTTTGAAAAATTATTGAAGTTTTTTTTTGTAAAGAAATTATGGATTTCTCATTTGTGGAAAAAAAAATTACAGATACATATTTGGGCAGAAAAATTGCGGATAAATATTTTGGCTGAAAAATTGTTTATCTGCATTTTGGCAGGAAAATTGAGAGATTGTGAAAATTAGTTAAGTTGGTTTGATTCAATTTAAAAAAACAATGCGTTCAATGGTTAACAATCAACCCATTATACTCCAACTCACTTGACTCATCAACTCATTTAACGATCAACACATTAAGATCAAAATATTCAACCCATTAGAGTTGGGTTGGGTTACATTATACTAATGACCCATTTTTGCACTCCTAATTATGCATATTGGACATGTGAAGAACATGTGTTAAATAATATACATATAATATTATAGTAGTTGATAAAAAACATACTAGATTTTTCATGGAGATTTGTTACAATTACCTACAAACTATTGGAAATCATCAAAATAACTAATTAAGATTTTAAAAATCTGACCAAATTTATTTCTTTCCCAAAAATCTTGAGGACATTCTGAAAACATTTTGCTGACTTTGTAGGTATTCAACATACTTTGCGCATATTTGACACTCTGAATATATTTTAACAAACCCTGTGGATATAAAGCAGATTTAATAGATGTTTAATACAATTTCGCAATTTGCACATATTTTGATAGACTTTATAGATATTTGGCATACTGCAAGTATTTGACAGATTTTAAGTGTATTTGGCAAAATTTTCATGTATTTGGCAGCTTATGCGTATATTTTTATCCAATTTTGTTGATATTTGGTAGATTCATCGGATATTTAGGAGATTTACCGATACTTGGCACATTTACAAAAGTTTTCCAAACTAATCTCTATATTATTATTTGAGCAATGTTGATAAAATAACCATTTAATATATGTTATATTACATAAAATCCACTTACTCTTTAGATTTTTAAATAAAATCATTAAAGATACATGTAATCACAATATTAATATAATTAAATTAAAATTTTAAATAATTATTAGTTTCTAAACTTTCTCTCTCTAACTAAATATAGACGAAATTTAAAAGTTTTTTTTTTTAATTGTTAACCAATCAAAGTTGAAAAACTAAAATTTGACATATAATTATACGATATTATTTATTTTAAGTTATTATACTTGAAAGATTTGGTTAAGATTTAAAATTATGATTCTTCTATCACTTTTGTTTGGTCTTATTTTCAAATTATTTTGAATTATCATATAATACATATAGTTAATAAAAATATACATTTTTGCATATGTTGTGAATCAATTTTTAAGAAATGAAAATATATTATTCAGTCGATGAAAAAAAATATTCAACATCCTATACCAGTTAAAAAATTGAGAATTATTTTTAAATAAAGTAATTAAGAATACAATAATAATAATCATAAAACTAATATTTTAAATTTTAAATTATAAATAATATTTTAAATAACTATTAATTTCCAAAAACGTAAACTCACTTTCTCCCTCTTATTAATTATGGACGAAAATAAAATTATATTTTTAAATTTTTAATCAATAAAATGGAAATTAAGATTTGATATCTAAGTATACCATATTATTTATTTTAATTTATTATATTTGAAAAAAAATATGAATTAAATATTGATTATGAGTTAACTATTTAGTATGTATTTTTATCTTTAATTGATTAAAAACAAAAGTCATTTTAAAACTTATTTTAATTTTTTCATAAATCAAAATGATTTTTTTAGGGTGATTTTTTATAGAGAAATTTACATCCATGGGCATCTTTTACCTTTTTTTTTTTTAATTATAACACGTAACCATTTTTAAACTTCCTTCAACACATGCCTTTTTCTAACGTGAAATGATTGTTTTGCCCTGTGTATGACGCACGCGCAGCAGGTGGACCGTTTGCTTTTGTAAGACGAAAATTTTCCCATGGTCTTTGTGTTAATATCCTGTCCACAATCATTGTTTTGGTCCATGTTAATTGTTTTCTTTCAAAACAATTATCAATGTTTAATAACTTGTCCACAGATTTTATTACGACCTTTCCACGGTTTTTGTGTTAATATCTTGTCCATGGTACTTGTTGCGAGACCGTTGATTATTTTCGTCCATAAACTCCGAAACGAAGATATCTTGATGTCATATGTTTTAAAGCTTCTTTATTTCTTTATTACTGCAACAGCATAGTTGTGGGCAATACTATAAATTATGGTCGAATCCACATAAACCAAAGATATACTACGAATCGTGAAAAATCGAATAGAGCTAGAATAAAAATATGGTTGTTTTGTTGTCATAATTGCAGAAAGTAAACAAAAGAAAGTAAGTAAACGATGTAAATATATAGAGATGAGGGTTACACGCAGGGATTTTGTCGCATGTATCAATATCAATGATCGATAAACCATCTAAATATTCAGGGTTTCGTTAACGAACAGTTCTCAAACTTGATTCATTTATGTAAAGCTAGCATACTCCCAAATGAGGCTTAGAAGATATATTAGCATCCATAACATGTCGATATGTGCATTTACACAACTTAACTTCAACTTATGTTGGCTAAAGATACTAAGTTCATCAATTGTTGATTCCGGTAATCTAATTATCGCTTTCGGCGAATAGATTAAACCTAGAAATCTGATGCTAGATTCGTCAACCTAACATAAGCATAGAGATCACAAAAAATGAAGAACCGCATGATAAATCCTTAATGTATAACTTAACATAATTAATCATTGAATCTCTTTGAACAAATCCTAAATGTAAATGGAGGATTACTCAGACATGAATGATGTCATCAAAAACGAATCTAATGATAGCATAAATATCAAATAAATTTTACTGGGTTCCGAAATCACTTCTACTAGAGATGAGATTTCTTCTCCCTTAGTTACGAAAACAATAAGCAAAAAATGTAAAAAGATAAAGTGAAACAGCTCTGAGTCGAGCAGCTAGGAAACCAAAACCTAATAAAAATAGAAAAATGAAATATTCTGGCATGTGGATTGGTTGATCCCATTGAGGATTGAAGTTGGACCAAGGAAGATAGGGATCAATCCCCTAGCTTCCTCGGCCCAACTTTTGTATATGCTTCATATGCTCTCCAGATTGACCTGTCTTTAGTAAAATGAGCATAACTTTTGAACAATCAAAGATAATGATATGAGACCGGTGCCAAATGAAAGCTAACTCAAAGGACTATCTTGTGTCCAAAATATCACCAATTTTTCCTCTAAAGCAACGTAAAACTTGTAAAGACTCGCTAGAGGACTAAAAGACTCTAAAGAAACAATATGACTCAATGAAATATTCAATAAGTTAGTGGAATTAAAGGTTAGAAACCTATAAAACCATGACACATCAATTCTTTTAGACTTGAACATTTGCTTGTCCTCTAGCAAGAACAAATAAGTGAAATTAAATACAGAAGAAAGGTTTAACAACGACAACTTACACACTCCTCTAGATCTTACCATGTTGAACTTCTAATCCTTGAGAACTTAGAACAAATCAAAGAACCAGTTAGTAGTATATGTATTGTACCACAAGCATACCAATTATTACCGTACTTTGGCTCCCGAGATCCTAAGGAATTTTGGAAATATCCATTGCCGACCCTTTAACATTCATTGATTTTTTTTAAATGCAGTCTCACGAAGAGAATATCAATCGCAACAAGAGTTGGAATGAAAGACTAGTTTTGATGGTTGCCGAAGTGTTTAGGCTTTGTTGATATACATAGATGCAAGTCATTGCACAAAATCACAGTTAGATGAAGAGTAAATGTTGATAGACAACCTCACGAACCTTGGAGTCTCTATAAAGCTATATAGTTGTCATAACTGAGTTGAATTGGTGTATAAGATAACACATTAGACTCATAAAGACTTTATTTCGGTTCCTTTTTTTGTCTTCTTTCTTTTCTTGGCCTTTTTTTTTACGTTCAGAAGATCGGTCAATCTAGCCTTGGATCGATCAATCCCTGCTTATTTTTTCCTTTTTTGATTTTTTTTTGCCTGAGTAGGAGAAGTTGGAGTCAGTTCTAGCTATACAGTTTCTGCACCAAAGACAACTCAAACACATATTATCTAAGTAAAAAAGAGCATTAATCTTACCAGAGATCCTTAAAACATAAAGATGTGGCGGTCTGCATACTCCGTAATTTTTGCACATGATTGCACTTGATGAATGTAACAAAAGGCATGTGGTTTGAAAGAATGGATATGGTAAAAGTGTGGTACCAAGCTAAAGACGAGCTTGGCCATTCGGAGTTCTGAAAACAGTGGTAGAAAAGTGGAATTAAACTCTGAATGTCATAATCCATTGCACGATATCAAGCCTCTGAGTGAGAAGTTATGTCAAGTTAAATGTAAGATAGAACCAATGTTAGATCATTCAGATTTCCAAAAGATAGGAAACTTCTGGTAATGTTGATCCACTGATGGTGTTTTCAATCTTTCTATTCTGAGAATAGTCATTGTTAGAAGTCTGTTAGAAATTTAGTCAACACTAAATGAAATTCAAGAACAGCATAAACATTCCCAAGTATTGACTAAATAAAAAGAAAAACAAAACAAAACACAGTGTTAATAACAAAGTAGACACCCTTCTCCCATACCTACTTCACTACGTTCCGCTGTGAAATAAAATCAAAGGAAAATGTGCTGAAAATAAAAACAAAGAAGCAAATAATAATACAATAGAAAAGAAAATAGAAAATAAAATATGTGGGTTGCCTCCCAGAAGCGCTTGTTTAGAGTCACGAACCTTACTGTAATGATGTCTAAGCATGATGAGAATCCATCAAAAGGTTAGAGACTTCCTTGTCTGGAACAGGTTGTGGTGGAGGTGGTTCAAGGTTCTGTTCACTTGCTATAAATCTCATGCGTGAAATCTTTTGGGGAAAGTGATCCTCTAGTGGTTGAGTGGGTGAGCTTTTTACAATCATAGCCTAGTCTTCAACCCGACACTATGTACTTTGGAGCTTTCCGCTCGCTCCTATTAGTACTCAACATATCAGCTTGAAACACCCAAAGATCAATCAATCCAGGCTGGAATCAATTGATCCGCTGATTGTGCAATGCAATCGGAATTGGTATCAGATTATTGGGATCGATCGATCTCTGTTTTTTTTACAAGATATTATTCAATAGAGGGAACCAGATTTTTTTGTTGATTCACTTTAACGCAAATGAGTGAAACCGTCTTTACTTCCTCAGCATAATAAAATAGATGGGCAAATCCGCTTGTTTCCATCTTGAAATACTAAAACTTATCCTTCTCTTATACCAATGTGACCTCTAAGGGATCCTCTGAATGCGTCTCCTGCATTATCTATTTCGTGATATCATTAACGCTATCAATCCAGAAAGTCTGGACATCAATAATTGGCTTCTTTATCATCTTCTCAACATTAAACTTCGTGACTAAATCAGTGAGATGAAGATCGATCTTACCCTTCTACACATTAATGATTTCTCCTTTGGTTACTATGAGTTGTCTACCGATGATGATATGATCTTGTGGTTCTTCTTCAAGTTCTAACTCAATGAAATCCATCAAGATCCAACATCCAGCAATACTCACAGACACATTTTCAAGATGACCTATCGGATATCAAACTGATCGATCCACCAAAATCAATGAGATCTAGGATGGCTTGAATGTATGCAAACGAAGCCACTGTGGATCTTACCCTTCTACACATTAATGATTTCTCTTTTGGTTAATATGAGTTGTCTACCGATGATGATATGATCTTTTGGTTCTTCTTCAAGTTCCAATACAATGAAATCCGTCAAGATCCAACATCCAGCAATACTCACAGACTCATTTTCAAGATAACCTATCGGATATCAAAATGATAAATCCACCAGAATCAATGAGATCTATGATGGCTTGAATGTATGCAAAACAAGCCACTGTGAAAGAGACAATGGCATCAAGGTCACAATAGATCCCAAATCACAAAGAAAACGGTCAAATTTTAGATCATCGATAATGCATGGCAAATTGAAACTTTTGGGATCCTCGCGCTTTTCTGGTAATCTGTTGTGTAACAGAGCCCTACCCTCATGTGTAAGGACCATCATACTTTTTCTAGTGTAATCTTGTCTGTAAGAGATATCCTTCATATACTTCTTCAAAGTTAGGACCATCTTTACGGCGCTAGCGTAGTCTCACTTGCAGCTATCCTACAATGCTTTTTAACTTTCGTACTCATCTTGAATCTTATTTTTTCTTTGCGATTGGTATGGTAGCTTAGGCATGTAGGGTGATGGAGGCACATAGGGTGATTCTTTTTCAGCAGCAACAACGGTTGCAGACCCTATAACCTCTGTAAATTAACCTCTAAATTTTTTTCAAGTGAAGACTCAATGGATTGATTGACCCTCGGTTGGATCGGTTGATTTCATCATCATCTAACAACTCTAGAATCATAAGGTTGTTAGATCGATCAATCGATGAGGTGGATCAACCGATCTGAGGCTAGCATTGATCTATTCCTGAGGTGGATCAGTCAATCTTGGTTCCCTAAGACTTTAGAGCAATTTATATTCTCACTCCTGAGCGAGATAGCTTGAATATACTCCTTTAGGCTGGCCTCTGGCTTCCCTGGAAATCTTCGTGAGTGTTTTGACTGTTGCAACAGTCTGAGCAGCTTGAATTTCCAAAAGTCTTATGTGAGTACTCAAGGAACTAATCTTCCTATTAAGGTCACTATAAATTCCATCAAACTTAGCATTGATCTCAGTAGCAAACTTCTTCTGATCATCAAAACCATGCTGGAAAATGACCTCAACCTTATCTTGAGAACCAGCAATCTCAAATTGTTGTTTAGGCTGAAATCTCGTAGTACCACAACCAGCGGTCGTATTCTGATATCTCTTCGTGAAGGTCTGATGTGGCTTAACTGGAGCAAATTATTTAGCTTAGAATTGATACCCCTGCTGATTGTTGTATGCAAGGTAGCACTGATAAGTTGGATTTGCGACATTATTGCTTATGTTAGACGGATTCGGGTGATTCCTATAATTTTGATTGAATACCTGACTATGGAAATTCCCTTGTCCGCCTATATAATTAACCTCTTCTACAATCCTATCCTTAATGCCATACTCTTGATAAACCTGATTCTCATAGAAGTTTACGTTCCTCGTCTATGCCTTTAAAATCAAGTCCATCTTAGCATTTAGGTCATCAATATCCCTATTGTTTCCAGCTCATATTGATTCTCTATCATAATTTAGGTAGTGATTGGCATTGCTTATTGCTAAGTTCTCAACAAGTTCAGTCGCCTCCTCAAGCATGTTGCTCACAAACTCGCCCCTAGTTACTGTATCTAGAGCCATTTGGAAATTCCACTCAATCCCATTATAAAGGTCATTGTGTCCGCATCCGAGAAATTAGGGTGTGGGAAATCTCTGAGATATCCCTTAAAACAGTTTTATGCCTCTAGAAAGACTCATTAAGAACTTGCTGAAAAAATGCTATCTTGTTCTTGAATACAGCTGATCTAGCCCTAGTGAAATAGTGACTCAAGAACGCTGGTCTACACTCTTCCCAACTAGTAAGGGATCCCGATGGTAAAGACTTCAACCATCTGTGTGCTTTATTGCTCAAAGAGAATGGAAAAAGCTTACATCGCAAGTAGTCTTGAGGAACCCCATTAGAGCTAATTGTGCTACAAATGTCCTCGAATATATCTATGTGTTCTATTGGGTTGTCAGTAGATATATGGAGACGAGCATTACGCTCAGGAAATGTCACAAGTATCAATGATCGATAGGATATCTAAATATCTAGGGATTCATTAATGAACTATTCTCAAACTTGAATCACTTATGTATAGGTAGCATTCTCCTATAGTACTAAATATCTAAACATAAACCGTAGTACACTAAAATCCTAAATGAGCCTTAGAATATATATTAGCATTCATAACAGGTTTGATATGTTCACTTACACAACTTAACTTCATTTCTCGTTGGCTAAGGATACTTAGCTCATCAATTGTTGATTTCGGTAATCTAACTATTGCTTTCGATGCATAGATTAAACCTAGAGATCATATGCTATATTCGCCAACCTAATATAAGCATAGAGATCACAAAATATGAAGAACCATATGAAAATCGTTAGAATCTATAACTTAACATAATCAATAATTGAATCCCTTTGAACAAACCCTAAATCTAACTGGGGGATTACTCATACATGAATGAAGTCATCAAAAACAAATTTAATGATAGCAAAAATATCAAAATAACTTTAAAAGGGTTCCAAAATACCTTCTAGAAGAGATGAGATTTCTTCTCTCGTAGCTACCAAAACAATAAGCAAAAACTATAAAAAGACAAGGTGAAATTGCTCTGGGGTCAAATAACCTTATTTATATGAAAAGAAAACCAAAACCTAATAAAATAGAAAAATGAAATACTCTGACTTGTGGATTGGTCGATCCCATTGAGGATCGATCGATCCCTACCTTTCTCAGCCCAACTTCTGCGTCTACTTCATTTGCTTGACAGATTGATATGTCTTCAGTAAAACATGCATAACTCTTCAACCATCAAAGAAAATGACATGAAATCGGTGCTAAATGAAAGCTAAATCAAATGTCTATATTTCTCTAAACATCATCGTAATACGACATCAGGAAAACCTCCAACGAATGTCAAATTTCTGATGCTTTTCATGATTGTGCATCTCCAAATCCATTTTTTCATCCCAACCACCACATTTTCCTCCAAAATAACCTAAAACCTGTAAAGGCTCAAGATAGAACTAAAAGACTCTAAACAAATATGACTCAAGAAAAAATTCGATAAGATAGTGAAATTAATGGTTAAAAACCTATAAAACCATGAGATATCATATCTCCAAATAAACTTGTCCATACATGTTACAAGTGATCTACGATTATTAATTCTTAATGAAGTTATCTCCTAAAGAACATTTTTACGTGCGACTGTTCTTTTTGGTCCATGTTAATTATCTTGTCCATTGACTGTTTTTTCTGGTGATGGGTATTTTTGGTATTTCACAAAGCTCATTCCATCAACAAATGACAAATTTTGCAACTCAACTCGTAAATGTTATATCTTAAATGTTTTTATTTTTATTTGGTGGCATGAACAACAGAAACCCTTTTTGAAATTGTAATTTTAATTCATATTATAGAAATAATTTTTCTGTTTGTTATTAATGTTAAAAAAAATTTTATCTGTTTTCTAATTTTTTTAGTAATATCCATAATACAGTTAAGTAACAATTTATTATTTTATTATACTAGATTAGGATCCACCCCATGGAAAAGTTTATAAAATTTTAAAATAAATTAAATGGAAGTAAAGAAATTAAACTAAAAAAAACTTAATGATATATTTTAAAATTATTTTAGAGAAAATATTAGAAATCATGTTTCGTTAGAAAAGAGAGTTATTTACATAAGTTTGTTTTTCTATATAATAAATTATTTAAATTTCTATATTCATTTTTATTATTAACATATTAAAAGTCTAAACAACGTTCAGTAGCTTTTGATTTCATCTTGTCGTTATTTTGCTGACTACTATGTAAGATTTGAAAAAATAGATTTGATGACCAGATGCTACGCTCTCTCTCGCTCATTTTTGGGCAAGAAGTTCTTCTGGCAGGATCTCTTTTGGTTCAGATCTTATCTCGATTCCCAACTAAATATATATTTTCTCTCGCACTTTCACTCGCTGAAGTCCTTCGCCATTTCTTGTCTCATGGCGTTTTGCAAAAACTTGTTTGATGTTCGGTTTTCTTTCATTCATGAAAAATAGTTTGCACTAAAAATCTAGTTTAATAAGTTCCTAGGAAAATTGTGATTCTGTATTTTATTGATTTTCATGCAATTAATTAATTCTTTTGATGATAAAGTTATTACAAAAACATGTGTGTGTCATGGGTCCTTCTATTTAACTATTTGATCCCTGGAATTAAATAAATTTATATGTTAATTTGATCCATTAAATTTGATAGATTCATGGATTAATGCAATAAATTTGCTTTGAAATATATTTAACACTTAACTTTTTAGAATAACAAATTAGGTTCGATTATACTCAATTAATACTTTTTCTTCAAATAATTAGAAATATGTGAGATTTTGGTTTTGAAGCTTAAATAATATAAAAATAAAAAATCTATTTTTTTCTAAAAAATTTTAAATTTTATTGAAATAAATTATTTAACATATATTAGAAAAATATTAAGTAAAAATATTCATTTTATTATTTAACATATGTTTTATTATTTTCCATTTTGATTAAGAAAAAAAATAACAAAATTTTTACATGTGTCAGAATCTAATCGATCAACTGACACGTATCGTGATCTTCTTAATTATAATTTTGACACATGTCAAACTTTCGTGAGAGAGATCAAATTTTATATAATAAGATAAGATTTTAACGTTTACAATATAAAGTGCTTCATAATATCATTCAAGGAAAAAATGATAATTTTTTTGACAAAATATTAAATATATTGAATCATCAAAATATGTACAAAGGTACGGATACAAAATTAGAAGCTGAAAAAACTTATCAAAGTTTACTTAGAAATGGAAAAAAAACCCAAGATGAGATTCTTCCTTTCAACAAATGTGGCACCGCTCTAGTCTAGTTGCGAATTTTGAATCCAGCTAATACTGCAGTGATGATAGGCCGCACTGAATCAATCGCAATGATGTGAGAGAGTTGAAGTACCGTACGATGACCTGGTTGGTACTTACGATCATTACGTTTTCTCCAAATATGATAGATGGTGGGCTGGAAGCAGAGACGAAGTAGAGCACGATCCATGGGGTTGTGCCTACCTGAGATTAGATTTCAAAACATTTCTTGCCAATCTGGAGTGATATGATTCCTAAGAAGAGGTCACTCAGATTATTCGAAACCATAAACGAGTAAGGAAAAGCAAAAAAAGAGGTGATCCCTAGTCTTGTCCAGCTCGCCACAAATCAAACAAGGATAAGAGAGACCCCAAGCACGCATATAAGATCCCGTTGAAAGACTATTATGTACAGCTAGCCAAGTGATAAATGAGAATCGGGGTATTCCTTGAGGAAACCACACCAATCTGTACCATTCACTCGCTGACGTTGAGGCGGATAATTTTCCAAGTATTATTTGTAAAGAAAATTTGCTTATAGTCATTAGCCTGTGCTGCGAAAGGGGAAATTCTGGTTCAGCCATTGGCAAAGGCAGTGTTGTAGCTCAAATACTCACTATCATATTTTGTACATATGCTCGACAACAATCACGAAATAACCAACCTGATGTTGAAAAAATCTCAGATACCATGGTGTATTTGGGAATTCCAAGAATACGCGGTCCAGAAGCACCCGCAACATCCAGAAGACGTACCAAAGGATGCCAAGTATCCAACCAAAACCGTCAGAATTTTCTGACAGATCACAGTCCATCAGAAATTTCCGACAGATTTTTGACGGTTTTTGAGTATCTGTTGGAAATTCATCAAAAAATGTATACGTTATAATATAGCCATTTATAGCAATTTTATAGCAGTTCAAAGTTTGAATATTCTGACAGATTTCCGATGGATTTTCAACGGCTACGAACTTATATATATGTTTCCACACTCCCACATACAATCACACCACAATACAATACTAAAGCCCAAAAAATAGAAAAGAGATGTCATATTCTTGAAATTTTTGATCATGGAAAAAAGAAAATGCATGATGCATATGCGAGTTTATGGCTTTTGCCAGAAATCAAGAGCGAGCTAAAAAAGTGGTAAGTTATTTTGGAATCACTTGTATTACAATGGCATGTGAAGATGGAGATAAGGTTGAAGAACCAAATTTAGAAACACAAGGTTTTTCGATATGTTAGACGCAACAAAGCAGCCATTATATAATGCTTGTAGAGAAGGTATTTCGCCTTTATCATCAGCCAGTAGATGATGACTATTAACACGGACTACCATTTGGCGGAAGAATTTATTGATGCAATAGTAGATTTTGGGAAATATATTTTCCCCGAAGATAATCTTTCACCAGCTTCTTACTACTACATACAGAAACTTGTAGCTCGTCTTGGTTTGTCGTATTAGATGTTGGTTTGTCGTCTTAGATGATAGATATGTGCATCGACAACTATATGATATATTGAAGAGAAGATGAAAATAGCAAAAATGTCGATTTTTTCATGAACTGCGATTTCAGGAAGCTAGCGGAAGAGTTCCAATTCCATAAAAAAGATGTGGTATTTACCTTTAACATAGAGGTTGAAGATGTTATATTAATCTAAATGTACGTCAAAAGAAATTAGATGGCATGCAGAGCATCGTCAAGAATGAGAGAATACACATCTTTCAGACGCATATGCATAAAAACATTTCCAACCTATGTATTCGGATTTTGCGTTAGAGCGAAAGCAATAATTCGGATGTACAGATGGCTTCAATTCATTTGGAAAGCATGGAAAGCAATAATCCTTTGACGATATCTGGTTTGATTGTCAAAGAAAATTCCTACCGAGCGCTCATTTGTATCGTCCATCGAGGATATTTTTTACGAAAGATAAACAAGTGTTTGATGGTACACCTCCTGAAACAGATAGTAGTTTTATATTGGATCAGTTAAGAGATTTTGGTGCTGAGAAGACTCCTTATTGCGGGGGTAATGGGAACGATCTTGTTGACGGTGTTGGTGTAAACCATAATTGGCGCAAAAGAGTATTTTTTGGGATTTGCCTTATTGGAAGGACCATTTGTTGAGGCACAATCTAGATGTCATGCACATTGAGAAGAACTTCTTTGACAACATCATTAACATTGATTTAAACGTCCAAAGGAAGACAAAAAATAATCTGAAATCTAGATTAGACTTACCAACAATTTGCTCTCGGTAAATGTCCTATGTCTAGCTACCGGTTGACTGCAGCTGTGAAAGAAGAGTTTTTTTTTTAATTGGATTCGTGCATATGTTAAATTCAATGATGGATATACATTTAATCTATGTAATTGTGTTGATGATGAAGAAGACAAGTTGATTGGAATGAAGAGTCATGACTCTCATGTTGTGATGCAGTGACTCCTTCCATTTGCTTTTGCCCTGATTCTTTCGGAAAATGTTGACAAAGCTATTGCAGGTATATATATTTATTTCCATAATTTTTATAATTTCTCATGCATCTAGTGCACTATTTAAATGCAAGATTTACTTCTTTCTTTCGGGATTTATGCACAAGATCACTTACAGTTGAGGGTATCTGTAATTTGTAGGACAATATACCAATGCTTTTTTGTAATCTTGAAAAAAAAAAATTTGCTGTCTTTAGTTGATTTATAGAATATCTTCCAATTCATCTCCCACGAGAAGCATCACTAGGAGGCCATGTTCAATACTGGTGGTACATATTCTATATCAAAATTTTTAAAAAAAATTAAGCAAATTTGAGAGATTTATTATCGTACAGAACCTCAATGATAATAGATTATCGTACAGAGCCTCAACGCTAATAGATCTCAAAAAAAGTTTTATAATTGTTTTTATAAAAATAGTAATTTACTATAAAATAATTAATCTCAAACAATTCGATTGAAAATATATATCAGGATTCTCTACATCCAATTCTATCTTGACACATGTCTCATTCTCTTTCTTATCCCACAACCAAATATTTTATCCAATCATACTATGCCACGTGGTGAAATGAAACTTTTCTCACCCATATTCAACATGTTGAATCTTTTCAACATGATTTAATACACCTCATTTTCAACAAATAATTCAACACATCACTGCACTCATTCAAACAGTTGAATATTTTTATTCAACAAGACATTGTAAATAGTTTAAGACTTTGAAACAATAATCGATAATATTTGGTAATGGTATCTAACATATTTGAAAGTTGTATCCGTAACTTATTTTATATCGTGCTAATTTATAAGTCAATTTACAGGTTAACAATGTTTGGTTTATCAAGTCAATATAAAGGTTACATGTTAACGTTATAATAACCATGTTTTGTTCATCATGTTAAGGTCAATCAATGTTAAGCGTATTATGCATACAATTTTTGACGCGTTACAAGAATCTATGTTCAAATTTGGACTTGGTCAACATCAAGAATCCAGCGTGCCCATCAATGATTCAATCACAATCAATGTTATAACTCCAAAATCAAATCAGTTCGATCAATCCCAAGCGATAAACCTTGAATCATGTGAGCACTCTTGGATTAGTCTCATTTTCTTATATCAGATTCTCTCTTTGGATTCATCGATATCATGTGAGCACTCTTGGATTATTCTCATTGAAATAAGATCAAGGATATGATCCCATGAATCAAGCTCTTCAAATTCCAATCAATCCTTTTAATTCCCTTATGTTTATGTATTTCCTTATTTGGTTTCTTTTGTATTTATATATGTATTTATTTTGCTTGACTACCAAGCTTTGGAGCTCTATAAAAGAGTCTTCATAGTCATTGTAAAAGATAGACTTGAACATGAATAGAAATGAAACTTATGTTTCTCTTTGAAGCTTTGTGCTTGTTTCTCTTTGTCTAGTCGAGTATGTCTCCTAGTCAAGAGTGTTTTGATCTTATCATAAGGTTGTCATCCCTTGTGTGACGTTCCTCGATCCATCATCTTGTTCATTATCCATTTCATCCAACTGTTTAAGTAGAGAGTGTCATACGGTCAGTTTTTTAGACTCCATCTCCTATCATCATGCTTTTGGATCCTATATCATTTGGTATTAGAGATAAAAGCTTCTAACTCCAACTATATTATTTTTATTTCAATTTCTTTTGTTCCATTTTAATCCCAAAAAAAGAATTATGATTTTTATTCAATTTTTTGCTTTCCCTATAAAAAGATCTACAAAAAAATATATTTATTTGTTCTTGTTTATTTCATGTTATTTTTTTTTTAAATTACTTTTTCATTCGTTTTTATTTGTTTCCTTAAAAAACACTAAAAGAATTGTTTTCTTCATTTCTTCTTAATTCATTTTATTACTTTTAGCAAAAAGACCATAAAAATATATTTTTCTTTGTGTTTTATTTTGATTCAAAAAACAAAATAATTAGTCAAAATACCTTTTTCCAAAAGATCAAGTTGTTACAATATGATGAAACTAAAGCAGCGTGTGCTGAAATTGAAAAACGACCATCATATGCACGTTTCGATCACAAGGCGAGTACCTTGGTTTTGAGGAGAAAACCATTTGAAGAGAGAGATAATGACACATTCCAAAAATCGAGTTTTAAATTTGGAATTGATCAATATCAAGAATCCAACGTGAACATCAGTGATTCAATCCCAATCAATGTCATAACTCCAAGATCAAATCTGCTCAATCAATCCCAAGTGATCAACCTCATTTATTATGGTAATTATTTTGGGTTAAAGCCTTGGAGATAGACGGTCATATTCTCCCTTTGGATTCACCAAGATCATGCGAGCACCCTTAGATTAATCTCATTGAAGTCAGATCAAGGACATGATCCCATGAATACAGTTTTTCAAGTTCCAATCAATCCTTTTAAATTTTCCTTATTTATGTATTTTTATTTGGTTTATTATTATTATTATTATTATTATTATTATTATTATTATTATTATTATTATTATTATTATTATTATTATTATTATTATTATCATTATATATATATATGTAATCCTTTTAATATATATATATATATATGTATTTATTTTTCTAGATTACTAAGCTTTGAAACTCTATAAAAAAGTCTTCATAGTCATTAAAAAGATAGACTTGAAAATGAACATGAATTAAACTTATGTTTTCCTTTGAATTTTTGTGATTTGTCTCTCTTTTTCTAGTCAAGTATGTCTCCTATTCAAGAGTGTTTTAAGCTTATCGTAAAGTTGTTATCCCTTGTGTGGCGTTTCTCGATCCATCACTTTGATTGTTGTTCATTTCATCCAACTGTTTAAGAAGAAAATGTCGTACGACCAACTGTTTATACTTCATCTCCTATCATCATGCTTTTGGAACTTATATCAGTGTTTGGTTTAACCTTATTTATCTTGTTAATAATATGTTTTGTTATTAACATTATAGGTTAATTGTGGTCAACTATAATTACTATATATGTTAATAGGATAATTTCACATTATAGGTTAATTTGTCTAATTGTATTGGGTAACTAATTTGTTACATGTGAAGAAATTATATGGTATTGTGTGAATTAGTATTATCACTAAATTTAATATTTAAGAAAATGTACAGTACTACAATTGCATGCAACAGACACTATAATATAGGGTATTTTTATCCTAATAATAAATAATACTCTGAGCCAAAAAAAAATTCCTGTCACCTAATTTTTCAGTTGTCCTTTGGTAACGGAGTGTAATTTCCCAACTTTTATTCCATACCCTTTTGTCAAAAACATCGTTTATCCCATACATCATAAATTAGAAGCTAGTTTATAAATTATTATAGCTACTTTTTTGTAAGTCTATTTTTATTATTTTTTGTCTTTTATTTCTTCTTTCCTAAAGAGATTTGAAGTGCGACATCAACCTTATCCATACAGATCTGGTGATTTGCGCGTGCAAAGTGGTGTTTGGTTTCCTGGGTCAGTGGTAAATGTGAGCGCTGGTTGCTCTTTGACACGTGGCGTCATCACAGACCACTAGAAGCAGATACGCCACTTCAGCACTACAAACTCAGATTTTGCTACGCTTATCTGAAAATTCAAAGATCTCTTGGTGCCACATCATTATGCCCAAAGATGTGGCGTCCCAGTTGGATACACCATAAAAAATAAATTCAAAAACACGTAAGCCAAAAGGGATCTATCAGTTGTCTGTGTTTTCCTTACCTACAACAACATGTCCTCATATCCACAAATGTCCACGTGGAGGGAACACCAATTTTCGGTTTCTCAAATTGCTTGCTTTGTCCCAAATCTAAAACAAAGTTGATTCTAAACAGTGAACTTTATAAATGTTGTTGCATGATCAAATCTTGAACGATGATGGCAATAGAAAATAACTAGTTAGCTAATATATTTTAATAAGATACGTGGGGCATAGTATGCTTTTCCATTCTAAAGCTTACTGCATTTTATGAATAATTCCTATATTGTGTACTGAACTGAATGACTGGTGTTTAGTGATACTTGAGTTAAAGTTATATAGCGCCATGAATGCAAGGATGAAAGACTTTTCTCTTGTATTTTCTAAATACAATTTATGCTATCAATATGTTGGAGATAGATCCATTTCAATCATGTTGTTCATTTGTTTGTTATGAAATCTTCTAAAATTCATCTACTTAAAACGTTAGTCTTGGCCAAATCCTCAGTAATGGTCTTGATCTTCCAAAAAGTAGACATGCTAATTGAACTTCTTTCTAAGCTTTGAAGTCAGCAGTAGCACGAATTAAATTAGGAAAAAATTGTCAAAATGGATTCTTTCGCAGTTTTATTGTAAAAAAAAGAGACCTCTGTTCTAATTTAAATTATCTTATGGATTTTGAGTTACTGCCTATGAATATATCATCATACGCTTTCCATACGAACCCTAAGACCATTAGAAAATTGCATGTTCTCTTTCCTAAGAATATTTACATATTTTATCTCTGAAAGAAAATAATCTAAATTAGCATATACTAAAGCAACTGAAAAGAATTTTGGGACAGATGGAATCGAGATATAAAATCTATGTAGTAACGAAAGAGGATACCCAAAGATCATGTGGTTATTCATTCTCTTGCTCTACATCTTGGACATGTTTTGTCCTATAAATCTATATTGCTTTTAACCTCGATTTCACTACCAAACATGTTGTTATCATTCACCAAATCAAACTTTTATTTTTCTGGTCTATTAATTTTTCCAGACTTGTGCTCTTAGCATATTGAACGATGGGATCCAATTTACTATGAGGCATAATTTGCTTGAATAACCTGAATTTATCGTATATTTACTAGATTTTGTAAAAACTGTCAAACTATCCTCATTAAAAACTTTATTCGAATGTCACGTGGATCTCCATATTCTTAGAGCATCCTGCTATTCAATTCTTTGAACACTGGGTTAATAAAATGATATATATATATATATATATGTAGAGAATGATGAAAAAGTCCTCCCTTTCCTTTTGCTCGATGGGGTAACTCTTTCGGAATTCGAAGATCCATGTGTATTAAAGTGTTAAAACTACCATAATTTTATTACTATGTCGCGATTCAATAAATTCTTTGCTGATAAGATACTCTTCTAACTAAAAGGATAAGATACCTTTCCATCGGAAAGAAAGGCAATAGGAATTATTTTTCTTTAGTGGGTGTAACGTCTCAATAATACCTCCATTTAAGTACTCACAATACTACTGAATTTGAGAACTGAAACAAACACTTAAGTTGTTTAGATATAAGGGCTAGATCTACCTTCTCGTTACAAAGATTTTTCTAGATTTACTTTCATTAAAAGTACACCAAAATTTTGTTATTGCATTGGTTAAAAAAAATAATCAAAAGAAGAGAGGAAACACGTAAATAGCAACCAATATTTTAAAACTAGACCTACAAAACAATTGAATATCTTCCGGGTTATTGGGTATCTACATCGAGTTAATCTAACCGAGGTTGACATATATATAAGTTATGTTCTTTGTTTCTTCTAGTTTCAAAAGAAAATTCATTGTAATCGCAAAGTAATTGTATTTTCTTAATCTCGAAAGATTAATATCATTTTTCAATTCAAAAAGATCAAACCAACTATATGTCGTCATATTTTTAAAAACTTTAATGCTCTACACACACATATATATATATATATATAACCATTGTAAAGTCAAATCAGTAGTCATTGGCGGATCACAGCTATTGGCAGGCTTTTCAAATTTTATCAGTTCGATAAGTTGCAAGTTTTAACTATGGATCCAAACCAAAGACTGGATCTCGAATTTCCGGGTCGAATCTTCAAATATTGATGGCAACTTAAATGGAAATATATAATACAACTTCATATGATTAAACAAGGTTGTAACAAATTTAAAATAAAATATTATAACAACGATGAAAAAATTACAAAATGTGTTATAGCAAAAGGTTGGTGACGATTTTTTCGTCACGAAAAATTAGGAATAAATTTTGAGACATATCGCAACGGTTGGTAGCAAAATTATTACCAAACATCAATCATTATAATGAATTTTGTGGATTTTCCATTGCAATACTGTTACTAATAATTAAATTAATTAGTTACGGATTTGGGAAAGATTTTATCTCTATTTGGTAGCCAATCCCAAAATTTAAAATTTTGACAGCAAAATCGTAAAAACACCAAATGTTAGATTAGATTAAATTTGAAGATACTTTGATTTACAAGAAAGTCTAATTCTAACCGAGCATGTATTTAGGAAATAGATTAAGAATATGTTATATTTAGGAGATGTCTAAGTATATATTAGGAGATCTAATAAGATTTTTTAGTTTTATTAGCAATATGATTGCAAAAATGTTGCAAATCACTATAAATACAATTGTAGAGCTGTGATAATTGTATAAGAAATTAATTAGTTTTGAATTAGTTTCTAAAGTTAATAAAGAGAGTAATTCTGTAAATCTTAAACTTCTTAAATTCAACAATTGGTATCAGAGATTGAGTTGTTAAAGGAGTTACTAAATCGACAATATGGGAGATTTAACTATTCCATCGATGGCAAAACTTAAAGAAGGTGGACCTTCATCAATTGAGTGTTCTATGCTAAATTCTACTAACTACACAGTTTGGGAAACTATAAAACAAAGTCAAGTGATGGAGATAAAAACGATATGGCTATAGCACTTCTTTTCCAATCAATACACGAGTCGCTTATCCTTCAAGTTGGAGAACTTGACACATCAAAAGCGGTTTGGGAGGCAATTAAAGGAAGGCATGTAGGCGCAGAAGGAATCAAGGAGGCTAGGTTGCAAAGCTTAATGGCTGACTTTGATCGTAACTGATGACTTTGCTGGAAAGTTATCCGAGATAGCAACAAAAGTTGTTGCCTGGGAGAAAATCTTGAATAGCCTAAACTAGTAAAGAATTTCTTAAGTCTTCCATGACAAAAATATATTTAAATTGTTGCTTCACTTGAATAAGTATTAGATCTTAATATTGTGGTTGACGGTTCTATTCGAGAGGAAGAGGCTACCATAATAATCAAAACCAAACCTACAAACAAGGGAAAGATAAGTTAAGGATTGTGTGTTATCGATGTGATAAAACATGACAATATGCCTCAAGTTACAAGAAGCTCAAGACGTCGAGAATGATGACACAAAAGACGCGGATGAACTAATGATGCATGAGGTAGTCTACTTGAATGTGAAGAACTTTGTTCCAAGAAAGTTTCAAACGCATTCGGCTGAAAATGACATATGGTACCTAGACAACGGATCGAGTAATCATATGACTGGAAATCGTATGTATTTCTCAAAAATTGATGAAACCATTACCGGAAATGTTAGGTTCGCTGATGACTCTCACATAGACATCAAAGGAAAATGATCAATCTTCTTTGTTGACAAGATTGGTAAACAAAGAACGTTGTCAAATGTCTACTTTATTCCAAAACTAAAAAGTAACATCATTAGTCTCGGACAAGTTACGCAGTCAGGATGTGACGTAAGGATGAAGGAAGACTATTTGACGTTACATGATCGAGAAGGAAAATTGCTAACAAAAGTAATTAGATCAAAAAATCAGCTATACAAGGTATGTATGGGGATAAGAGATACGATGTGTCTACAGCTAGCATCGACAAGTGAGGCGACTAAATGGCATGCGAGATTAGGGCATTTTGGATTTGAAACATTAAAATCTATGATTCAAAAGGAGTTGGTCATAGGAATCCCGCGAGTTAGTGTGAAAACAGAGATTTGTGGATCTTGTTTACTTGGAAAACAAGTAAGAAAAGTATTTCCTCAAGCAACTTTGTATAGAGCATCTGAAATACTCGAGTTTGAATACGAAGAATTGTGTGGGCCTATCCCACCATGTATAATTGCTTGAAACAAATATATATATATATATAACTAAATTTAGTTCATATTTTTATAAACAAACTTGTTGGATTTCTTTTTGATTTCTAAGAATTTAGTAATCCTCAGTGTTTCGCCTGTCTCATATCTAGGAAGTAAGTCCCATAAGAGTAGGGCAATAAAACCTAGAGTTAAGTCTGGATTGTAAGGAAAACTAAACTTTTAAATCAATAGGATTTCAAGATAAGTTCGTATTTTAAGAATACGCTAGATAGGTCTGAGTCAACTTCATATTCAAGAATTAGATCTTCAAAGGAATCTAAATGATTATAAATAGTCATGAAACTACTTTAGATGATTTCCAAGGATCAATTGACAATTGGGAAATTCCAAGAGTCCATAGAGACCAAATATATCAAATCTCAAGAATAAATTTCTTAAAAACAAAATTATCAATTAAAACATAAAAACGTGATATTCAATTAACTAAACCTTTTGAAACAATTTACTTGTTTTCAGAAAATGCTTGGCGAAGGCATAGAGAAAAGAATTTCAAATATATACATATTGGATTAGTCCAAATCGGTATTAAACCACTTTCAAAAGAAGGCCTTTAACACTTCAATTCTAGCTATCTTAAGAGATACTAGATTTAAATTATTTGACGATTCTTTGCTTAGCTCTATAGAATCGAGTTTATGTGCTGGTCCAATATCATTTGATTGTTATCCAAATTTCACTATTTCTCTAAACAATAAAAATATTTTAAAATCTTTAGTTTTACAAGTTAAAACACATAATTATAAAATAATTGAAGGATCAATTCCGATTGCCTTGGTTTTTAGATTATACTATAAAGCCATGACAAGTGCCTTTTCTTCAAAAGTAAAACTATCGAGTAAAAAGGGTGAAACCCTCTTACTCCAAACTGATCTTTCAATGGAAATATGTAAATCTTTCAATGGAAAGATGTAAATCTTCCAGATGAATGGATCCTTGAAGGAGTCACCAAACCAAAACCTCAAAAACCCGTAGAACCAATAGAGTCAAACACGCGTCTAAAAAATATTGAACAATCTAACGATGGAAAAGTGAAACTTTCCTTCATCAGGCCTAATGATAAAAATACTGAAGATGATTTATCTTATGTATCCTCTTCAGCCATGGGAACTATAGACCTAGGAAGAATCTCCGAAATAGGTCGTGGTATTCCAATTCAATAATCTAGATATCAACCACGATTCTCAACTTTTGATATTCCCAATTCAATCTTAAGAAATGTTGATTTTTAAACACAAATTTCAAAACCTGTTTATACATCAAGATCTAGTTTTGAACAAAATGAATTTGTTACAAAATCTGAGCCAACTAGCCCGACATTTTCGGCTATAACTGATATGGCTAATGAACTAAATATCCTAGAAAAGGATTTTGAAATAAATAAAAAATTCTTACGAGAAGAATTCAATTCAAAAAATAATTTACAAAAACCAAATTGGTTTTTCAAAAAATTCTCAAAAAAATAAAGAAAAGATATAAGAAAAATATTATGAATATCTTAAAAAACACAAAGTTCAAGTTTTATTATTCAATTGGCATGAATATTATACAAAAGAAAATAACATTTATTTTTCTTATTCAAAAACAGCAAAACCCATCACAAATCGAAATAAAATTCCTGAGTGGGAAACACTTGCTAATGGAAAAATACTTCGTTCAAATCACCCCCCCCCCCACAACAAGGAATAAAGTTTGAATTATTGGGTAAACCAATTGAAGCAATCCCTTTTAAACTCCCTCAAGAATATGATAAGACAAATGTCAAAAACATCATTCTTCAAAATAATTTTTCAAACACCAACCTTGGTACGATAATCAAACAACTTGATAGGATTGTAAAAACAATTTTAAAACAACCAAACCTTCCAAAGGAAACTTCAACTAGCAAAAATCTAAAACTTCCAATTTTCAAACCTTTCCAAATTTCAGAATCCAGTGTCAAAACTTACTAATTTTTATAGAATTTATTCGCGCCCTTCAAAGCCAACTAAGCAACAAAGAAATAGGAGAAAGTAGTAAACACCAAAATTTAAACTTCTAAGTGATCCAACTTCTAAGATCCAAAGAAATTTAAACTCTTCCAAACACCTAATAATCCTGAAACATAAATCTCAAATATTCAAATAAATACTCTATGTCACGAATCAGATTCTGATAAAATTCTACACCAATTTCAAAACAATAAATAAACCGTCTTGATTGGAAAAACAGTCATGAAAATCAAATGATAACAGCACCAGACCTAGGACAAATTCAACCAGTAGAACAATCTAGGTTTAACTCTTCTTCGGTCTATGACTGGAATCTACATGGAATATCTGAATATAATATCTTAAATTTCTTCCAAAAAATGACAATGGCTGCAAATACCTATAGAACACAAATAGGCAATGAAGATAAAACTGTCGCTGAACTCCTTATAGCTGGTTTTTCGGGACAGCTTAAAGGATGGTGGGATAACTATCTTACTAATCAACAACGAGGAGAAACTCTTGATGCCATAAAAGTAGATGAAGGAGGCATGTCAATTCTAGATAATTTCGGAAATCCCCAACAAAATACTGTAGCAACTCTAGTCTTAGCTATAACCCTTCATTTCATAGGAGATCCCTCAGTCCTTAGGGACAAAACACAGAACTCCTTTCAAATCTTAAATGTAAAAAACTAAGTGATTTCCAATGGTACAAAAACACCTTCCTCACTAGGGTCCTACTCCGACAAGATTCAAACCAACCTTTTTGGAAAGAAAAATTTCTTGCGGGACTACCAACACTCTTAGGAGAAAAGGTTAGAACAAAAATTAGAGAATCTAGTGGTATCCAAATAATTGATTACGATGATTTCACTTATGGAGAATGAGTTAGTCTTATCCAACAAGAAGGTCTTAAGATCTGTCAAGATTTAAAACTCCAAAAAATCTCAAATGGGAACTTAGAAGAACAAAAGTAGAATTAGGATCTTTCTGCAAACAATTTGAAATAGATTCTAGTAACAAAAAGTCATGTGTAAGTGATTGCAAGCCAGCATACTATTCCAAAAAATTAAAATTTACAAAAAATTTTTTTAAGGAATATAAGCCACGAGAAAACTATTGGAATAAATCTCGAAACATATTTAAACCAAAAGAATCCCAAAACAAACATTTTTACAAAAACCTAATGTGCTATAAATGCAACAAAAAAGGCCACACTTCAAAATTTTGCCGTCTAAATAAGAAAATTTAAGAGCTCGATCTTGGAGAAGAAATCTCAACCAAAATATCAAACCTTTTTCTAGAATACTCTTCCTCATCTAGTGATTATGATTCTGAGCCCTCTCATGAAGAGGCCTTGCAAGTTGATAAACTTAATGATTCATCATCCAGCTCAGACTCAGATAGTAAAAAAATCCAAGTCCTCACAAAAGATCAGGAGTTCCAAATAGAAATCTTGAATTCAATTTCAAACCCCCAACTAAAACGAAAATGTCTTGAAACAATTATTTCAACCCTAAATGAAAGCCAAAAAATAGAAAATTTTCCAAAAACCAAAGATCCATCAACTTCAAACTCTTCATATAACTTAACCACTATCCTCAACCAAGGAAGAAAAAAATAATTCCAAAACTACTCTACAATCCCTTCAAATTGAGATCAAAGATGTCAAAAATGAACTCAAACATTTAAGAGAAAAAAACGAATTCCGAGTATTTTCATTCAATATTAACTTCGAAAAAATATGATGACTCCAGTTCGGAGGAACAAGAAAACATTTATACAGAAAATATAGAAGATGATCTAGTAGAACAAATACAATCCCTAAACACCATGCCAAATGATTTCCTCTTTGTACTAAGAGAAATCACATCTCGAAAATATAAAATAAAAATTACACTTGTTTTCTCAGAAAATTACAAAATAGATACAATTGCACTTTTTGATACTGGTGCCGACCTAAATTGCATAAAGATATCAATTTAGTTCAAGACTAAATTTAGTCTTATATATATATTCTTGAAATTTACTTCTATATATATATATATTATTCTTGAAATATATATATATATATATATTTGTTCACATTGATGATTATTCTATGTACATGTGGTCAATATTATTGAAAGAAAAATTGAAGCGTTCACAAGATTTAAAAGGTTTAAGATGCTAGTTGAGCAAGAGTCGTGAGCCAACAATATAACTTTCAGAACAGATAGAGGAGGAGATTTTGTATCACAAGACTTTCAAGCATGTTGTGACAAATTCGGGATTCAAAGACATCTCATGTCTCCCTATACGCCTCAACAAAACAGAGTAGTCGAGAGACGTAATAGGACTCTTATGGAAATGATAAGGAGTATCTTGAAACACATGAGTTTACCAAACTATCTCTGAGGAGAAGCGGCGAGACATCCTACTTATCTTATCAATATAATAGCTACAAGAGTGTTGAAAGAGAAAACATTGTATGAAGTGTTCAAAGGCAAGAAACCGAATGTTGAACACTTACGTATTTTTGGGTGCATCGGTTATTCAAAGTCAGAGACACCACATCTAAAAAAGCTTGATGATAGCTCTAGAATGTTAGTTCATCTTGGAACCGATCCTGGATCGAAAAATTATCGACTTTACGATCCAACCACTCTGAAAATTATAGTGAGTAGAGATGTGATTTTGATGAAACAAAAGGTTGGAAGTGGAACAATTTGGAACAAGAATCCGTTGAACAACCAGGAACAATTGAGCTTAGATTTGAAGGTTATGGAAATAACGATGGAGCTGAAGACATGGAACCCAAAACTGAGAGAGATTCACTCAGCCTGCTGAAGAAACAAAGCAAAACAGAGGAGTCGGAGAAAACACTCCTCAGTTTGGACTAATGAGGTCTAGTAGACAAATCACAAGACCTGGTTATCTTGATGGCTATATTTTACTTGCGGAAGAGGAAAAAGAAAGACTTTTGTTGATGCTAAATGATGAACCAAAGGATTTATTTGAAGCCAAGGAATCAAAAGAATGGATTCATGCTTGCAAGGAAGAAATTGCATTTATTACAAAAAAAAATAACACTCGGATCTTGGTTGATTTGCCTATTGGAGCGAAACCAATTGGCATGAAGTGGGTATTTAAGTTAAAGAAGAACTATGATGGAAGCATACACAAACACAAAGCGAGACTTGTATTGAAAGGATACGTCCAACGATATGGGATTGACTTTGATGAAGTTTTTGCTCCATAGCTCGTATTGAAACAATACGACTTTTAGTCAATATTGCTGCCTCAAATGGTTGGAAAATACATCATTTTGATGTAAAAACATCGTTTCTTCATGGTGAGTTAAAAGAGGTTGTATATGTTAATCAACCGGACGGTTTCATAGTAACGGGAAAAGAAGATAAGGTGTATAAACTCAATAAAGCTTTGTATGGATTAAGGCAGGCACCAAGAGCATGGAACAATAAGCTCAATCAGATTCTTAAGGATTTGTAGTTTAGTAAATGTTAAAAGGAGCCCTCGGTGTATCGGAAAACGGAGAAAGAAAGTTTTTTGCTTGTGGCAGTTTATGTGGATGATCTATTCATAACCGGGACAAGTCTAAGTGCCATTATTAACTTTAAATGAAGATGTCGACTAAGTTTGAGATGAGTGATCTTGGAAAATTGACCTATTATCTTGGGCTTGAGGTTAATCAACATGGCAATGAAATAACCTTAAAGTAGGAATGTTATGCGACTAAAATATTAGCTGAAATCGGAATGATGAATTGAAATCTTGTACACACACCAATAGAGTCAGGTCTTAAGTTATCAAAGGCGCCACAAGAACAAGAAATTGATGCAATGACTTATAGGAAAAATGTTGGTTGTTTGTGTTATCTACTTCACACTACACCAGATCTTGCATATTGTGTTGGAGTAGTGAGTCGATACATGCAAGATCCAAAGGAAGCACAATGAATAGCAATGAAGCAAATCTTGAGATATCTAAAGGGTACGCTTTCTTGCGGTTTGGTGTTTAAACGAACTAATGTGATTACTTTAGTAGGTTATAGTGATAGTAGCCATAACGTTGATCTGGATGATGGAAGAGTACCACCAACCATATTTTCTATCTTGGAGAAAGTCCAATTACTTGGTGTTCACAGAAACAAGAAACCGTAGCTCTCTCTCTCTTTTCATGTGAGGCTGAGTTTATGGCGGCTACGGAGGTGGCAATACAAGCGATTTGGGTTCAAGAGTTGCTTAGTGAGTTTACCGGGTTATCTTGTGAAAAGGTTGTCATTCGTATTGATAACAAATCTGCAATAGCGCTCGCCAAGAACCATGTGTTCCATGCAAGAAGTAAGCATATTCATACGAGGTATCATTTTATACGGGAGTGTGTTGAGAACAATCAAGTGGAAGTTGAGCATGGAATGAGAAGAGGGCTGACATTTTGACAAAAGGTTTGGGAAGGATCAAGTTTAAGGAAATGAGAGAATTAATGGGAGTTTAAAATTTGTCGAAAATGGATTTCAAACTTAAGAGGGAGAATGTTGGATTAAGCTTGAAGATAGCTTAATCCACAAGAAAGTCTAATCCTAACCGATTATGGATTTAAGAAATAGATTAAAAATATGTTATACTTAGGAGATGTCTAAGTATATATTATGAGTTATCTAACAAGGTTTTTTATTTCTATTAGGAACATGATTGCAAAAATGTTGCAAATCACTATAAATACAATTGTTGAATTGTGACAATTGTACAAAAAATTAAGAATTTAAAATTTTTAGTTTTGATTTAGTTTAAAAAGTTAATAAAGAGAATCAGTTTTTAATTCTTAAACTTCTTAAATTCAACACCAAAAACATTAAAACTAATCAATAGGATGCAATGCAAATACTTGTTGGGCCAATGACAAGAGCTTATACCAAAAAAACTTGAAGCGACACTAAACAGACTGTTCATAAATTCTCGACAAGAAAAAAATATTCAGAACTTCATTAGGGATTATGCTCATCAAGTTTAGTACATTTTGAGTCTGTTAAGAAAGAAAAAAATACAAAAATTAGTGACTTTTATTTCTAGTCTAAAAGAGTAAAGATATTTGATGCCCCCCAAAATCACTTTTAATGTTATCATCATGAAAAAAAAATTTCAACTCGTAAGCAGATTTATGCATTATCTTTAATTTTTTTTTTAAGATTCCTTATTACGTGTAGTTGTTTTTCAAGCTAATATTTTCTTTTAAATATGAAAAATTATATTGAAGAGAATTATCTAACCTTTAAGTAAAATATATTTTTTAAGAGTGATCTCCTTGAATTCCTTGAATTTTTTTCTATTTTCAGTGCATCATATTCGTAGTGTGTAATATCTGTGTTGTTTACCTTCCTCTTATCAAACGAATTACCCATCTTTATTTTTAATGTTTCTGTCAAAGTTCATTGTTTTGTCGTAAGAATAATGATATTTAGATTTAATATACGCAAAATATTTTATGTGAGTTCTTTGGGTCAAGTATCTATCCTTCCACTTTTCTAAAAATGATCCGTCCTCAAATGCGGACCCATATAGAAATGAGGTAGGTCAAGTGACCCAAGTAATATATACAAATATAATTTAGTGCATGCGAATGTTTAAAGTTCAAACGGCATATCTGGTAAATCCCTTAGAATTCATGACACCCCTAATTTTATGTTCGACTCTGCTACCTGGTCCATATGTACTAGTTTTTGGTTATATATATATATATATATATATATATATATATATATATTATAATTCTCCTAAAAATCGTAATGTTTCTAAGAGCTTACTATCCTGTATTTTTTTAATTATGAATAAAACTGTGAAATCTTCTTTATTTTCATATATTAAGTGTTTGTGTAATATTATTTTACGAACATTAAACAAAACAAAGTTATAATATAAAATTTTTTTGACCCTGGTAAATTTTTTTTTCTAAATTTGTCATGGTCCTTCTTAACATACCTAACTCGATACGCCGCAATCATTTTCATGTAAAATTGATATACAAAAATATTGCTATGAAATATTGGCTGTCAAACTTTTCTTTTTTTTAACAATTTACAGTGAAAAAGATCTATTGCCTTACCTCATATTTTTGTTTCCAACGAACAAATTAAATTTAACTATTACTCCAAGATGACTGAATTGAATTCAGTTCGTCTATATTTGTTTCCAAATTAGTGGGAATTTAAAACTATAAAAATACAAAATATACATATATAATACTTCCTCTGTTTTAGAAGGAAAACAAATTGTTTCAAAGAGTTAAATGTTCTTTATTATATTTTCTATTACATAAGTAGTTTTATATTGAACTTCTCTCTTAACTTATTTTCAAAAGTTATTTTCCAAATCAACGTTTTTTTCGTTTTTTTGTAAATTTATCTGTTGGTATCGACTCCAGCATCAGCCGTACTCTTTCTAATTATATTATGTATAATTTAGGATTTATCTATGAAATTTTTTTTAACATGTCCTTTCGTCGTGTCTATTCATGTGTTTTGCCGACGATCTTACTATGATTTTGCCAACGATGACCATTCTCTCCACCCTCAACACCACCGGTTGGGTTTTGTACTGTGAATTGTTGTATTGTGAAATTTTTACAGCCTTCGAAACAGTCTTCACACAAAAATAACAAAATTGCTAGGGGCACAATGGAATATTTCTTCTCTTTTCCGTAGAGTTTTTGTTTGACAGCCATCAAGATGGTTTTGTTGTTGGTGTTGGTTGTTATGATCTCTACTGTTAGGGTAAAGTTTGTTGGAACTCGTTGTTATATGGAGTTCGTTTGAATGAGAAATGGAAAAGTGGAGATTGTGAGTCAAGGTTAGGCTGAGACGCGTGTGCGGGTTTATAGACGTGCATGTCTAATAACCAACACTTGTTGGACCTATTTATTTTTAAGTTTGTTTAATAGTCACTACACATGACTAACCTTGGTCAACAAGTTCTCAATATTGTGATTAATTCTATGGTTAATATCATGATTAATACATATTGAGTAACCTCTATTTTTTGTGTAAAGACACAAATTAATGGTGATTAATTCTATGCATTATTATCTATGACTTTTTGTGCTATAAAAGAAAGACTCTTTATACATATAAAAATATGATAGAGGATAGATGATAAATGATGGAAAAAGACACAAAAAATGGATGATCTCATTCTCTTCCACCCATGGTAGAAATGTCTCTTAGTTTCTGTCTTGTTTTTTCTTTAAGAGTACAACACAAAACAAAGTTCATTGGGCTTCGAGTTTAGGTGATGCAAATCGAAGATATTGCAGTTGTACCCTAGAATTCTGAAATGTCATGTAAAGCGTCTCTTTACGGGGCATTTACAGAATTAAGGAAAGAGATTCGTCTCAACTCTGCAAATCTTTTCCTAATTCTTTTATCCGTAATATTTATTTTTATATTATTTCTTCACAATTATCAGTTTGCCCATATCGTAGGAGTTATGCTCTTACATTCTTAATTCTGTAAATTTTTCGTTTTTGCTTTGATGCACTAACGGAAAAAACTGATATTTTGTGAGTCTTGATAAAAGAACATGAGTTGTTCAAGCGTTATGGACTTTACCAAAATCTAACAATTTTTGTACAGATCCGTAATGGTGGAAACTAACCATGTTTGACTTTATTTATTTATTCAAATTGTGTCTTTAAATTTCAGCTGTTTAATGCATTTAAATTCTGAAAATTAATTTCTGCACATCACTTTTTCGATTTAGATACTTCATAGTGATTTAAATCAAAAAAGTTGAAACTTGATTAGAAAAACAATAACTGAATTCTCTGGTAGATGACCAAGTTGAATTCTACATTTGTTTGTCAATTAAAAGTTAAGACAAAAGAAAGTACCTTTATTGGGTCATCGGCTAATTGATTCCAAATTATTAGATTAACTACTAAAGTTAAACAAAATGCTTGTTTAGGCTACCAGATGTGAACCAATTTTGTGCTATTTTAAAAATATTATTGTGATAGATTCATATGAGTTAAATCCAATAAATGCATAATATATCATGTGAGTTGATGCCCCATCTTGGGAGGGGTATGCCACATGTTTTTCTATCTGAAATATGCATTGGAAATAAGATGTTTATCATAATGTCCAAATATCAATATTTGATCGAATATTGTGATATTATATGATCAAATAGTGTATAGCTCATAACTTTCCGATATGTTATTGGAATTAAGCGATCTTGGTGTCTGTGCGTAGATATCAAAATTATCTTTCTAATGATATTTAGATCGCATAATTTAAGTTAGTACAAAGAGAGATATTTTAGTCTGTAATAAAACAGCCAAAAATAAATGAGTTATTTTGGAAACTAGATTTCCATTAGTTTCAAACGTTTTGGCGAATGCTTTGCAAGCAAGTTTGCAAAATGATTTAAATGGTGTAAAACACAACAGGATTTTTTGCTAATGATTTGTAAGCAAGTTTGCAAAACGCATTTGTGTTTGAGTAGAGCGATTTCCACGAACGCTTTATAGGCAAATTTGTGAAACGTTGTAAACACTAATAATAGCAATTGGATTTTATAAGGTCTTATAAAGTGAATTTATGAAGACTTATAAAAGAAAATTATAATGTCTTATAACATGATCTATAAAATCTTATAAATGTATTATGCAATTTATTAATTATTAGGTCTGATACTTGTTGATTATTTCAACAAAATTTCAGAAATAATTAATATATTTTGTGATTTATTTTGAATAAATTACTATGCTTAATTGCATATTCCAGCAAAAATAATGAATTTAATTTGATAAATTCTTTTACATTGAATTTATATACAATTTAGTATACAAATTTGGGTTTACATGTTGTAACTCGAATTGTGAAGTATGACTAAATTTGTTATAAATGAAACAGAGGTTTCTAATATTTGCAACGAGTGTGGTGAGCCGACATTCTGATTTGCGAAGGTCTACCACTTGTGACTCAGTATGCAAAATGGATGTATGACCTTGTAAAAAGATCATGACTCGTAAAAGAATCATTACTTGCATAAAGATCATGTATAAGTTGAATCACAAAGATGACGAATGTGGTAACAAGTTTGACTGACTCAAGCAGAGACAATGATAAGTCTTAGAACAAATAAATTGAAATATACAAAGTATAATGTATTTTCTATAGTGGTAATATGATTTTGGTGAAACCAATTATATTTGCTTTAAGTGATAGATGATGATAGTATTTTAATACAAAATCTCTAGTCACTTGAATCTCATAAAGTTATAGAAAGAAAATTGAAGAATTTATTGAGACTTTGCATGATTTGTTGTGGAAAAAATGAGTAATCTCAGGTAATATGGGGGAAAGTGTTGCTTACCACAAATAAATTCTCAACAAAATACCACATAAAATTGTTAATAATATGTCAATAAACTATGAAAATATAGTACTCTTGTGTAAATCATCAAGAGGAATGGGTTTACAGCCTATGAATTAATGATGAAGTTTGATGGAAACCCAACCTCAATGACTGGAGATCCCAAGAATGAGATTCAAATGGACAACTAAATTAAACTGATTCTGTTGAAAGCACTGTGAGACTAATGTCTCTACCCGATTCCTAAGATGATTAAACAGTGCTATTTTTATAAGGTTAAGCGTTGAGCTTTTAATGATTTTATACTTTCATTCTCATGAAGTACAACATAATGCTTTCAACAAAACAGATAAGCATATGGGAATTGCCTATGTGAATGTGAAATGGGGCCGTTTCTAGGAGAATGAACGATAAAAGCTATATTCTCCAAGTTCACTCATGAAACCAGGCATGTTCAAGGCCAAAATAAACACAATAGAGAACCTAGTTTTGTGAGAAAATGAAATTGTGTGACAATTGTTGTCTAGGTTTACATAAAAGTCCGGGTGGTTCAAGACATCAAGTCACCTCTTGATAGTTATTCACTATGAATGGTTCAAGGCTGTCAACGCTACTATCTCAAATGCAGTGATTTTTTATTTTTACTCTCAAAAACCATTTTTGAGTCTTGTCGAGTCGTGTCTGTCGAGTCAAGTTTATCGTTTCCTCAAATGTACAAAGTCATTTCTATTCATGTGGGGGATTGTTAGAACTCGTTATATGAAGTTCGTTTGAATGAGAAACAGAAAAGTGGAGATTGTGAGTCAAGGTTAGGCTGAGACTCGTGTGCGGGTTTATAGACGTGCATGTCTAATAACCAACACTTGTTGGACCTATTTATTTTTAGTTTGTCTAATACTCACTACAGATGACTAATTTTGGTCAATAAGTTGTCAATATTGTGATTAATTCTAATAAGTTTGGTGTAAAGACACAAATTAATGGTGACGACCATGGTTCCGACCTTACCAGCACCAGAGGTGTACTAATCAATGAACCCCCGAATTTTTGTGCATTATTATCTATGAATTTTTGTACTATAAAAGAAAGACTATTTATACATATAAAATATGATAGAGGATAGATGATAAATGATGGAAAAAGACACAAAAAATGGATGATCTCATTCTCTTCCACCCATGGTAGAAATGTCTCTTAGTTTCTGTCTTGTTTTTTCTTTAAGAGTACAACACAAAACAAAGTTCATTGGGCTTCGAGTTTAGGTGATGCAAATCGAAGATATTGCAGTTGTACCCTAGAATTCTGAAATGTCATGTAAAGCGTCTCTTTACGGGGCATTTACAGAATTAAGGAAAGAGATTCGTCTCAACTCTGCAAATCTTTTTCTAATTCTTTTATCCGTAATATTTATTTTTATATTATTTCTTCACAATTATCAGTTTGCCTATATCATAGGAGTTATGCTCTTACAAAGTTTACCAAAATCAACTACCTTCGGATTTGGAAGTAGTTTGTAACCAGAGATTCTGGATTAAGGAGTATGATGTTTACCATGTATAATAGTTTGGTAGATTAGATTGTGGGGGGGGGGAGAGAATGAGTTGTATTTTCCATACTGGTTTTCTTTGTGGTAATTTTATGTCTCTCTTCATAAAGTTTGAGTCAGTCGAAGTAATCATTAGTGGTGTTTCTGTCGGTTTTTTCTGTTGGTTTGTCAAAATCTAAGCGAAAGACAAATTAATATAGAGACAACTATTGGTTATGGAGTATTAAGTCTTAATGCAATGGTGTTTTGAGATTTGTGAAATTTTTATAGCGTGGGTGATAGGCAAAAATCACAATGGCAGAATTCAAGTACAGAGAAGGAATATAATAGAGTTGTTAACGTGTTAGTGAATAAGTATGAAGAAATAACATCATTAATTTCGTTTCTTACGTTGTACCATTTCTTAACTGGATATGAATGATGTATCTGTAATTTTGTAAACTCTTTATCGAAATGATAATAATACATACACGTTAACAAAAATAACAGTTTTATATGTTTTTTATTTTATTCTGTCACAATTAAAATTGATTATCAATTTATCACAATTAGCTAATAAAACAAAAGTTTAAAATATCACTTCAAATAACTCTTTAATATATGTGAAAAATCTAAAATTTGAATTAATTAGAAACATAAAGAGTGGTAGACAAAAAACATACAATAAATGATTATTTGACTTTATTCTTCACATTATAACCAAAACAAATAAATAAGTCACTTTATAATTAGGGTATTAGAAAAGATAACAAATAGAAGAATGGAAGAACCCACGCTAGCTCAAAAGAACCTATAAATCAACAAATCAACTCATTTTATTGCGATAAACCTAAGTTCCCCAATTAAAAAAAATGCGAATCACTTGAGAGTTCAGAAATGCGTTATGATTAATATGGTCAATTCAATTTAATCCTCCAGTATTTAAACCACTAAAGTCAATTAATTAACCAAAAGAGAAAAATAAATAAATAAAATTTCAGAATATAATCTCGTCTCGGGTTTCTTCTTCTGCTGGACTGATCTCTCTCTCTCTCTCTCTCTGACTCACCCTCGCTTCCACGGATCGTGAATCCTACAATTCGCCTTCTAGGGTTTCTCATTTTCTCGTATTTCAGTTCCATGGTGAGTCTTTAAACAATGGCGGCTAGATCCGCAGTCTCGCTTCTCGATATCAAACTCCGGCGATTCGGAATTGGCAGTAGTAATAATGATTTGAGCTTGAAGAAATGGAAACGGAGGCTTCTATGGTTTGATAGCGATCAAACCGGCGCTCGAAGGCGGTTTCGTTGCTGCGCTGATATGCTTGCACCGATCCGTCGCTCTGGTGGTTGTGAGAAGTCGGAGGAACGGCGTTGTGATCAGAAGACGAGCGCTCATGGTGCCGGGATAAAAAATTCTTCTTCTACAATGCCATTTGCATCTCCAAAGTAAGCTAATGGACTTTGATTTTTCTGTGTAATTAGTTTCGATTATAAAGTCAATTATGTGATCTGCACTCGAGATTTTCTGAATGGTGACGGCGGATTTGGGTGCGGTGCGGGCCAAATAATATCCAACCGCACCCAAATCAGAGTATGAATTACCCTTTAGTTTTATTGTGCTATCCGTGCTTGTGAAGATTCTTGTGTATCCCATTTTGCTGTCTAATTTGTTTCCGTTATAAGGTCAACTATGTGTTTTCCAATGGAAAGTCCGGTTCCAAATGCTGACGTACGGTCTTGGGCGGATTTGGGTGTGGTGCCGATGGAATATCATCGAACCACACCAAATCCAAGCGTGAAGTACTCTTTAGTCTTATTGTGGTATCCGTGCTTGTGAAGATTCTTGTTTTTATTGAATAAAGAAGAAGTGATGCGGATTAATGCTTCTTGTTTGTTTGTTGTTTCATCCCAAAATTCAAAATTAAATGTTTAGTGGTCTCTTTGTTTGTTGCATTCATGAATGTCGCTCGTAGTTTGCAATCTCTTAAATTATAGAACGTTCTCTGCTAAACATAATCAATGCCGTTTTGGTAGATGTTTATATCAAGGTGCTAAGATGTTGTTTATGTGAGTCTTTTTGTTTTCAAATGATAACACAGTGACCATCAATTGTGTTTTTGGCAGGTCTCGATTTGTGTCTAAGCAAGAAAAGTTCTACCCTCGTTGTACTCCAAGGATTACTGGCCCTCAGTCCCGTGATACTCCACCTAAAAGAGGTGATATTCTTCTCCGTCATGTTGACCATGCCAGGTTTTAATCAACGATCTGTAGTAAGTTTCCATTATCTTCTCTGACATAATTTTTTCTTCACCTTGCCGTTTTCATAACTGTAGACACCGGGATTGCTAACGAAAAGGATTGGGGCATCGATTTGTTGAATGAGAATGTGAATGAATCTGGCATTAATGAAGATGGCAGTAGTTGGTTTAGAGAAAGTGGACAGGACTTGGGAGATAATGGGTACAGATGTAGGTGGACAAGGATGGGTGGTCGATCCCATGATGGCTCTTCTGAGTGGACAGAAATGGTATAAATCGTTTCCTAAAGTTAAATTTGACAGTCTCCCTTGCCTTATGTTCTCATTATGGCCATTGATATTACCATACTTGATTAGTGCTTGCTTCGTTAGAAAACTGTATGAGGTTTAAAATGCAAATTTTAGAGGATTTATGCTATCTTAGTTCCCTGAGTTTAGTTATCTTGAGGTTATTCTTCGTAACCCCATGAAGTATCACCCCAGGTGGACGCGTTTAATCGGATTTATTGATATCATTGACAGTGGTGGGAGAAAAGTGACTGGACTGGATACAAAGAATTAGGTATTATACTTCTATCCTACTCTGCTTCAAATTATTAATTTCTTATTATTCTCTGGAATACATCATACCTGTCTCGATAGTGGTAGAAATTGGGAACCGTTTCTACAAAGGTTAACTGGTGTTGTTATTCCCGCATTGAAACTGTTAGAAGTTCACTTAATATCTAGTTCGTTTTCAAATTCTTAACTCAGTGGAGTGAACTTTTTCGTAGGTGTGGAGAAATCTGGTAAAAATGCTGAGGGTGACTCTTGGTGGGAAACTTGGCAAGAAGTCCTTCATCAAGATGAATGGAGGTCTATGTTTTAACATTCTCTTTGCTAAATTTATCATTGTTGCTATCGTTTTTCACATTGCTAGATTCTTACAATTGTCTCATTGTTAAACTTATCAAATTTCAGTAATCTAGCGAGGATAGAGAGGAGTGCACAAAAGCAAGCAAAATTAGGAACCAAAAATGCTGGTTGGTACGAGAAATGGTAAGTCAATGACTCAATAACACAAATTTTTAATATTACACTGCAATGTCTGCTTTTGTTTGATATAAGTGAACATATTCTGCTGGACCGATACGGAAAACCAGGTGGGAGAAGTACGATGCTAAAGGGTGGACAGAGAAAGGAGCACATAAGTATGGTAGACTAAATGAGCAGTCATGGTGGGAGAAGTGGGGAGAACATTATGATGGAAGAGGATCTGTTCTCAAATGGTTTTCTCTAACTACTCTACTTGTTTTTACTTTTTACTAGTCTTAAACTGTTCGTTGAGTGGTTTATATATAAGCTCCTTTAAGATGAATAAGAGCAATAAGCTAAGCATCCTGACCCACATTATAGGGGACAGGAGTTACTTGAACATTAACTGTGAGAGGCTTGAGATCAAAGAGATTGTGTTAATGGTTTTGGTTTTGTTATTGGTGAACTATTCAGGACAGATAAGTGGGCTGAGACAGAATTGGGGACCAAATGGGGAGACAAGTGGGAAGAGAAATTTTTCGGTGGGATTGGTTCACGTCAGGGAGAGACATGGAATGTATCACCTAATAGCGACCGTAGGTTCCTTCTTCTTACTTAAATTCCCTCATTTGACTATGTTTGTTATCCCACCTAAGTCGATTATCTTACACGTTTCTAGGTTGGTCAAGGACGTGGGGAGAGGAACACTTTGGAAACGGGTTAGGAACTTTGATCACTTAGACCTGAATTGTTTCTTTGCATTTGCAAAATAATCTCTTACAATGAACTGCATTAATGGTTAAATTGGCATTCTAAACAATGGACGCCTAATATTAGAGATCCTTGATCGCAGAAAGGTTCACAAGTACGGAAAGAGCACAACAGGAGAAAGCTGGGATATAGTGGTGGATGAAGAAACATACTATGAGTAAGAGAGTTCAAGAGCTTACATCTTAACAAACTATGTAATTTGTGATGGTTTATTAATCTATCTTGGGATGGTGTTTTGTTGAAGGGCCGAGCCACATTATGGATGGGCAGATGTGGTAGGTGATTCAACACAGTTGCTCTCGATCCAACCCCGAGAGAGACCGCCAGGTGTCTACCCGAACCTTGAGTTTGGGCCATCTCCGCCTCCTGAGCCCGATCAACCACAATGACATTGTGCCTCTTTGTTTAGCTTAATAGCATGATAGTCTTTTTGCCTGTCATTTTTTGGATAAATCTAGAACGTTGTGAATTATGGGTTTATATAATATAATTCTAATCCATTTGATCTCACGTCCATATCTTGGTACTTTTTTTTGTTAAGCATTTAGTATTAGTCCGGCGTGAGTTGCGGGATAAACTTGTTCGATCTGGCCCAGTCCATTGAAGGCTGGAATAATGTGGGCTTATCACGTACCCAGACACACATAACATTGATTAATCGACACCCTAATGTAGAGATGTCAAAACGAGTTAAAGTCCGTGGATATAACCCAATTCGGTCTGTCATAGAACAAGTATAGACAAAACTTAGACCCATTAAAAAGCAAGAATTGCGGGCCATTTGGTCGAAAGACCATACTAAAATGCTGATGAGTATTTTTATATCTTGTGAATTGTACCTAACATTTAAAACTAATCTACTTGCAGGAAATAACTCATTTCTTATGAATATATATTGAGATGAGTTAAAATTGTGACTTCTGTTATATGCAAGGTATGATTGATTTGAGCTTATTTTATTTTAGAAACCCAAGTTTGGTCAACTTGGTTTTGTAGATGGAGAACTTATATCGAATCCATATAATAATATATCACAAAACAATAATCTTGTGGCGTTTCCAGTAACAGACTTTGGTCGTCACTTATTCAAGTCATGCCAAAATTATTGTGCTTCATGAGACATGTAAAGAATCAATATGGCTTTAGATTAATACCCCCCAAAATATACAAGAAACAAGCAGCAATACCCACCATTGAAGAGCCAACAACATTGTTTAAAGACATTGTTACATGTGTTGCCCAATTCAAAGGAAGTTATATCAAGAGTGACATGACAAAACATATTCCTCCAAGATTCTTCTCTTACAGTCAAGAACTCAAGAAGAATCAGAAACTTGAGATCGAAATGCATCTGATGAAGATGAAGCTTCCGGGGGAAGACATACAGTAAAACCTCTATAAATTAATAAACGCTATAAATATTTTCCAGTTCTGAATCGGGTAGTGTAAGAATTGGCAAAATTTAATAAGATAATAAGATTATAACGTTTTAGAAATCCCTATGTAATTTTTTATCACCTAAAACTTTTTATATATATATATATATTAATATATGGTGAAACAAGAAAGGTTTAGAAGACAAAAAAACCCAATATCAAGATAATAAACATATTATTCATATTATAGGTATTATTACTCTTCTAAACTCTTTCTGTTTTCACCATTTATATAAAGATGTTCCAACAAAAAATATTTATCTTCCGTGTTATCAGATAGATAAGGAGAATGCTCACGTGCTTACATACTGAAGAGAACAAAACAGTGTTGCAAAAACAAGCTGAGTTGAAATCTCACAGTATGATTTACAAAATGTAGAACTTCTTAAGGGTAATTTTTGTAATTAGTTCCGGAAACGAAGCTTTTTGTAACAAGTTCGATGAGGGAAATTTTTTTTGTTGATGTGGACTTGACCAAGGAGTTGCCATACTCGTTTTGATTTAAGACCAAACAGGATAGTCTCATAAGCTCTCTATTCTTATCAATAGCTTCCTCCCATGTGTAATGCTTGTTTCAAGTGAGGGATCAAAGGGAGACTTGTCTAGAAAATTCTTCATTAGAGATACTGTTTCCTAGAATCCTCAAATGTGGAGCTAGTTTTGTAGTGACACAATCAGCTTCTGTATCAGTTGGTAAGGCTTGTGCTTCGATTTTTAAATCTACAGAAATTATGAAGGTTAATCAGACACAACAAGATCTGTCACATCTTGTATGTGAAGATACATATGTGGGTGATGGATACATTTCCCCCTTGAGTGCTATTTCGGCTGAATTATCAATTATTGAGACTTTTTCACAACAAGATCTGACACACATGTGTGAAGATACAGATGTGGGTGGCAGATATGTTTGGAGTCATGCTCCATGTAAAGTAAAAACTGCAGTAGTATCTACTGATATTGATGAAAGCATGGGTGATGAAAGTGATAAAGATCAGTGAACGTCTAGTTTAAACTCAACATATGTTTCTAAGGAGAAAGCGCAGGTTTCTTCAGCAGTTGTGAAGCTGCCGGTTCAAGGGTTAGAATCGGGATATGTGGCAGGTGTAATGCTCCAAGCTATAGCACAACCTGCATATGAGGGTGATGTATGCGAGCATTTAGAAGGGAAGGGATCTTCTAAAGAAATCTGGAAAAAAGTCTTACCAAAATAATCAAGAAAGGGAGGTTTAAATCAAGTCGAGTGTCATGATTTCACCTTCACGATTTAACATTCCGACAAATCATGATAGTTGTGGAGACACTACTGAACTGGATTTGCAAAAGAAAGAGGGGTATTTCCAGAAAACTGAGGCTTTACCATCGGTAGATATAAATGTTTCGAGGATCATTCTGCCAAAAACAACAAGATCAGTTTACAAAGACAGCTCAAAGCACAACCTCAAGTGTGGCGAGTAAGAAGACTACTAAACATAAATAATTATGGTGGGGTTCTTTTGGAATGTTTTGAGGATTAAACAAAACATTATGTAATTCGAGATTGGATAAAGCATAGTGGTATGGAGTTTGGGTACTTTTTGGAAACCAAAGTAAAGGAAGAGAGGTCAGCACATATTCTCTCGTCGATTGTAGAGGGCTGGTAAGCAATTTTGAATTGTGAATCACATAGATTGGGATGGATATAGGTGGTTTGGAATGGCAATGTGAGAATTATGCCGGTGTTGAAAAGTAATCAACTAATAATTTGCTCAATAAAGAAAGCGAAAGTTGAGGAAAAGTTTTTTTTGCTCGTTTGTTTATGTTTCAAACTTTGCAGAGGATAGGAGGATTTTATGGGAGGATTTAAAGTCATATCATGAGTCTCCAATGTTTAAGGACAAGCCTTGGCTAATTTGTGGGGATTTCAATGAAAACGCTAGCTTCAATGGAACATTTAAATAATCAAGCTACAGTCACTAGGGGAATGAGAGACTTTCAAGAGGTTACAAATCATTGCTCACTAGGGGATTTAAGCTACCAAGGTTCATACTTTACATGGTGCAACAAGAGAGAAGAGGGGTTGATATGCAATAAACTGGACCGGGCTATGGTCTCGACGACTTAGAATTTTTTTCCCTAATTCTTATATTTGTTTTGAATCAGGAGGGTTGTCGGATCATTCTTGGGGCTGTATTTTCTTGGATGGAGAAGGGAAAGGGAAGAATAGGCCTTTTAAATTTTTACATATTCTCACAAAATTTCCCCAATTTTGTGAGGAGTTAACAAGTTTCTGGACCTCTACGTCATCGCTGTTTGTTTCAACATCTTCTCTGTTTTGTTTGTCGAAGAAACTAAAAAACTTAAAGCCCATTTTATGCAAGATTAGAAAGAAGAAGCTCTATAATTTATCTAAAAAGACCCAACTTTCACTTGAGGATCTTTGCCATAAACAAACTGCAACCCTAGCTGCACCTTCTTCACATGCAATGGGGGAGGAGAGTAATGCTTAAGAGAAATGGCAGAATTTAGCAGAATTGGAGGAGAGTTTTCTGAAGAAAAAATCAAAGATTCATGGCTTAATGTAGAAGACTAGAATAATGCATATTTCATAAGTCTTCACGGTTGAAAAAATGTGAAATGCGATAAGAGAAGTGAAGGATCAAGCTGAAAATATTAACACTAAGGCGGAAGGTATTAAAACATAGGGTTATTTATTTTGCATATTTTTCGAATCATTAACCGCATGATTTCAAGGGTACTTCTAGAGATGAGTTAAAAAGGCTTATGAGTTTCTGATGTTCTGATAGGGACAAACAATGACTCTCGGGGCTGGTTTAGGAGAAAGAGATTAAGAAAGTACTTTTTCAATGTCAAATAACAACTTTCCGGGTCTGAATGGTTATACTATTGAGTTTTTCAAGGCTGCGTAGGATATTATTGGACAGGATATTTTGGTAGCTATAAAGTTGTTTTTTGAGAAGGGGTTTTGCCAAAAGGAGTAAAAATTTGACGATACTAGCGCTTATCCCAAAGAAAGAGAAAGCAATGGAGATGAGAGACTACATGTCTATCTCTTGTTGTAATGTGTTGTACAAAGTCATCTCGAAGATTCTCGCTAATAGGCTCAAAACAGTCTTACCAAGTTTTATAGCTTAGAACCAATCAACGTTTGTTAAAAGAAAATTGTTGATGGAGAATGTATTGTTGGTGGAGCAGCTAGTGAAAGATTACCACAAAAAGAATGCGTCTCCACGATGTGCAATGAAAATTGATATTCAAAGGTTTTTGACTCAGTTCAGTGGTCTTTCTTGTTTAACATCTTCCACGATTTAGATTTCCCTGAAGGATTAATCAAATGGATTCGTCTATGTATAACAACATCCTCTTTCTCGGTTCAAGTCAATGGTCAGTTAGCAGGGTATTTTGGAAGCTCAAGGGGCTTACGCCAAGGCTTTTCTTTGTCGTCTTATCTCTTTGTTATTTGTATGAATCTCCTTTATCTTATAATTGATGAAGCAGCTCAGAAAAGCTTCTAGGGTTTCACCCAAAATGTAAGAATGTGGGTCTCACACAACATATGCTTTGCGGATGACATTATGGTTTTCGTGGAGGGTACTAAACGCTCAGTGGAGGAGGTTATTAAAAGTTTTGAAAGGTTTGGTTCTCGATCGGGATTAAGGATTAATCTTAAAAAATCAACAATCTTTCACGCAGGAATCTCGCCAAATATAAGAGAGAGTATTCTAGAGCAGTTCCCTTTTGCAGAAGGTACTTTATCAGTCTGTTACTTAGGCCTTCCATTATTGACCAGGAGAATGACTCCAAAAGATTTTGCTCCTCCCTTGGAGAAAATACGGTTAATGATAAGAACTTGGATAGCAAGACATCTCTCTTATGCAGGTCGTTTGATGCTCTTAAAATCGGTCATTGCAAGTTTAACTAACTTATCGATGTCAGCATTTCGACTGTCTACGCGTTTTCTCTTCAAAATAAGAAAACTCTGCTTCACTTTCTTATGGTCGGGTTCAGAGCTGAACTCACGAAAGGTTAAAATGTTTTGGCCAGATCTATGTAAGATTAATGTGAGGGTGGGGTGGGCTTGAAGTCACTGCATGAAACAAACAAGGTTAGTTGTTTGAAGCTTATATGGAAAATACTTTCTAAGAAGCCTTCTCTTTGGGCATCTTGGATATGGAAGTATTTGATCATGACTGGAAATTTTTGGCTAGTAAGAGAGATTACTACCATAAGGTCTTGGAGATGAAAGAAATTCTTGAAGTATTGTGATATTGCGCGGGATTTTCATCAGGTTGAGGTGGGATCGGGAATTTCAGTTTTTTTGGTATGATAATTGGAGTGGACAAGGACGATTAATTCATGTGACAGGTATGCGAGGAGTCATAGACTTGGTTATGGATACGCATCGATGACGAGTGCACAGGAAAGTGGAGCTAAATGATATAGAGGAGGCGATTTCAAAACTTATTCAGCAAAATCAAGGCATCGAGGTGGAGGATAAGCATACCTGGCGATATTTGGAGGATAAATATAAACAGGTATTCAATACTACATCAACTCATCTTCTTATCTGTAAAAGCTATCCTAAGCTTCAAGGCTATGGAATTGTTTGGTTCAGCCATGACACACCTAAATTAACGTATATCACTTGGTTAGCTTTTCAAGATCGCTTGTTGACAGGAGACTGGATAAGTAGATGGACTACTAATCAAAATACAAGTTGTGTTCTATGTGATGGATGCAAACATGAAACTAGAAATCATCTGTTTTTGAGTGTCTGTATTCAACATAAGTATGGAGATCACTCATAGGAACCTTGTTGAACACAAGTAATCGACATCCGTATTCATGGAAGTCTACTACTCAAGCAATCAACAAGCTTATTCGGCCAAAAATTAAAGCTTTCATAGATCAATATTTGTTCCAAGTAACAGTCTATCAAATATGAAGTGAGAGAAATGCGTGGAGACATGATCATCAATGAATATCATCAACTATGATAACAGATTTGCTCGATAAGCAAGTTAGGAGTCAGATTACTTCGGTAAGGGAGGAGATAAGTGGAGAGTTTCAAGAAGGATTATCTATGTGGTTTGATTCAAGATTATAGTTTTTTTTTTAAATCATTCAGCTTTTCAACGTTATGATCTAAACATTCGGTGTAAAGGTTTTTTGGTTTGAATATAAAAAAATATTTTGTAATTAGTTTTTCCAGATAGTAAACAAGTGTAAACTCTAAAAATACCCTACTGTGAGAGACTTTGAAGTGAAAAATCCATATGTAAATATATGGTCCCAATAATATGATAAATTATTAATTCTATGAATACACACAAATATAGCTAAGATTATTTTATGTTGTTTTCTTATATTTGAACCTTTTTTTATAATTTTCTAGTGTTTCTTACATTTAAAAAAACTTATTGCATTACAGGTTTGTTGGTGTTATGTTTTCGAATTGCAAAAAGAAAATTCTAAATAGTTTCAAAAGCTATAACTATTTTAGAATCATTACCGGTTTAAATCAACTATACAAGCATTTTTAACTTTATAACCTAACTTTATAACTTTATAACTATTAAAGCTTTCCATTTGCTTGCTCTCACTTTCTACGTTCGCTGTCTTTCCTCTTCTCTTAGCGGGGTTTATTCAAATCTGACTTAGGTAGAGTTTTAATCTTTATACTTTTAAAAGATAAATACTTTTTTCATTATAAGTTTTAGTCTTTTTATACTATTAAAAGATAAATATTTTTTCATTGTATCGAAGTATTTTCTCATTGTATCCAAACACTATTAAAAGAGAAGTATGAAAACTAACATTAATTTCAAATTTTCTAAAATTTCTCTACCTAATTTAAACCAATGTATTGGAAAAAAATTACAGTTCTCCTTTCACCTTTATTTGATCTTCTTTTTAAAGTATTTTGAATTATCTTTTTTTGCATATGTTGTGATTTGAATTTTTTAAAACGGACATATATTACTCAATCGATGAAGAAAAATCTATATTTGTTCAATGTCCCACATCGGCTAAATAATTTGGGCAATAGTTCGTAACATATTATAAAAAAGACCAAAGTGATTCCAAATACGAATGAGTAGGAAACTTGACTTATCATGCGGTCGAAATTAAAAAGTTTTAGTGGAATAAATTTAAACTTTAAAAAAGTAAAAAAATATTTAAATTTTATAAAAAAGTTTAAATATTATAAATATATATTCAAATTCTATAAAGTTTTTCAAATATTAATAATATTTAAACTCTATAAAAAGTTTTAAATATTAATAGTATTTAAACTCTATAAAATTTTTCAAATATTAATAATATTTAAACTCTTTAAAAATTTAAAATATTATTAATATTTAAAACTATATAAAATTTAAAAATATTAATAATATTTAAACTCTATAAAAACAAGAAATCTCTATATTATTATTTGAGAAGTACATTTAAAAAATTAATTTATATGTGTTAGTTACTATACAATGCAACTCAAGATATACTAATTTTTTTAATACCCTTAGAGCAGAAATGAGATTCAAAATAATCTAAAACATTCATTAGGTCATAATGATCACCGGGTTGGTAAAATCTCTACACGGTATCACGTTCTCTTACTCAATCCCTTACTAGTTGTACTAAATAATCAAATCCAAAACATGTAATTATATAAAAGAGATTGGGTACAAGATGGAAAGTTCCCGACGGATACGGAACATGACGAGTTTCCGTCCCAAAATGTACATATCAAAGATAAATATTGGATAAATAATTTTAAAATATAGAATAATAGATATAATATATATATATATATATTCAATATTAGAACTATTTATTTATTCTGATTAAAATATAATTGTTAAATTTTATTTTTAATATAATGGACTAAAACAATCAATCTAAAATGGATAATTATATACCAATGATCGGTTACATGATGGAAATTTTCCAACGTGTACGGGACCAAGAAGAGTTTCGTCCCAAAATGGATAGGTGTAAGAAAAGTGTTGGATAACTAACCATATAATATATACTAAAATATAAAATATATCTTCAATATTAGAATTATTTACAAAAGATTATAATGGGTATGTTTACGTTAAAAAAACAACAACACTAACACCTTACAAATTTATGAAGTTGAAAGTACATATAACTAAAAGAAAAATAATTATAAAAACTAAACGTACAAAATATACATATATGTGTGTATATATATATATATATTATCCGGAAAGCTGAACACAAAACATTAAATTGTGACCAATAAATAGGATTAAAACCACATTTTCTTCAAGTTTAAATTGTAATGAAGATATTTATTTATGTGACAAAAATTAATTATACATATAATTGACAATTATATTGGTTTTAAATTAGTTAAGAATTGTTTTTATTCCGATTAATTTAATATCTAATTCAGTAGGATTTGTTATAAATTGTTTCAGTGAGAGTAAAGAACATGATTTATTTGGCGTAGGTTTGGTTCAAATAACATAAATTTGTTATTGATACATAGAAATAAAACAATTTAATGTTGAAAGTACGTTAAATATATTATAAACAGTAAAAAAAAAACTATATATTTATATATTAAAAATATATATTTATAAACAGTAAAAAAAATTAAAATTACACAAACAAAATAAAATATTTATAAATGATTAAAAAACAAAAAATAGTAAATTTATATTAAAACAATTGACTTGCGGTATTCTCTTTTGTTCTAGGCCCCTTAGGTAGGAGTCAGATCTGATTTGTAGCTTGTTTCACCCCCGCAGATTCGAATCTAGTGAATATAATAATTTTGAAATCTTGAGAACTCTTACCTATTCTCTCTAAATAAAAAGATTTTATGAAAGATTTTTACATATTTTCATAGATTTTTAAGAAAATAGTATTGTAAAATTTTGTTAACTTTATAATTATTATATTATTTTTTAACTTCTGAATAACAAAGAAAAAAAATACTGAATTTAATTGCAACTACATTTTGAAAGAGTGTTTATGTTATTGTATACTTGATGTTTTATATACTCTATATATCAATTTATATTTCTTCTTTTTCATTTCATAAAGAATGATTTTATATAGTAGTATTTTTAAAAGTTTAACATCAAAGATTTTTCTTTAACCATGAAAGATAGCTAATGGAGGAATCATTCCTTTTTTGTCAAGTATGGAGAAATAATTTTAAAAGAAATTTTTGCAAATAAATTTTAGAATTACAAACTATACTCTTATTTTTATTTGGAATGATTTATGCTATAATTCAATTTAACGCATATATAATGATTTATTCATTAATTCAAGTTAAGATAGACCTACGTTAGATAAAAAGATGTTTATACATTGTATATGATTTTTGCTCAAATACTAGATATAGAAAACTCTTGTAAAATCTTTGAAAATATCACGGTAACATCTAGTATTTTGAAAAAAATTTTAAATCAACGAAAATTTTTAAATTCAATCAACCAATAACACTAGACTTCAACATAACCATAAAATCTATTGAATTTATTTTATTTGAATAACACATAACTTTAATTGATTTTTTAAAATCTTGAACTCAATAACTCATGAATTTAACCAAAAATAATAACATATAAATTTAATAGAGTTTTAAAAGTTATTCCTTCTTCAAGTTATTCTGTCTCTTTTATTTACAAAACATGTCGCATTATATTCTACATATACACATAATATTTTTCCTTTATTTTATAATCTGCTATTAAAAAGGTAATTTTTCAAATAATACATTTAATATGTAAACAGTTACATAATATGCCACTAGAAATATTTAAATATAATTGGATTATGAAGGGATATAAATGCCCTCCAGTCAAACATCTTTATACTTATTTCTTCACTTTTTAGAACTATATTAGCCAAATATTTTTTTCTTCAATCTTTACAATGAAAATATTAATTCCTTTTTAAAATAATATTGATTCCCTATTTTAAATTAATACAATAAAACGAAACGATCACTTTTCTAGAAAAATTTAGTTATCAGTATAGTAAAACAGAATTATTTTAATTTTTAATTATTCTCAAATTTGAAGTTTATGACAAAACTAAAAAAATCAATAATCATAAATTTTAATCTTGCGCTAAGAAAGACATCATCTAAGGAAGGGGTATTGAATAATCGAATTCAGAAGAATTGAAATGAGAAAACAAAATAATAGATTCAAAGTATTTTAAAAGTTTTATTAAATTCCATCCACAAACCAGCATAAAAGCTAAGAATTGATTCTTCACATTTTTAATTCAACTTTCTATTAAATTCTAAGCAAATGACATCGCAAGATTTATATAGAATGGTAATTTTTTTCAAATTCAATAAAATTCTTAAACTGAGCACCCCCAAGTTTATAACAATATCATAATACTTGTCTTTTTAGTGTATTTGTGAGCATTTTATAGGAAGCTTTGAAGAAGAAAATATGCATATTATCATCACATACAAAGACAAAACTGGAGGACTTCAACTAAACCACCTCTATAAGTTACCAAAGTATATAATGTGAATTCAGAGAAAACTAGAACATCATCAGCTTCTTTCTTACAAATTGGAATCAGAGAAGCTGCGGGTACAGACACTCCGGCCACTTGGGATACGCGCGCTTGAACAAGTTCATACAAACTATGTCATGTTGCTGCACCACTCCATTGAATATGCATTTCAATCAATTAATCCTCTAATAATAATGACTTACCATGTGTGCCTACTGGTTCCTTCACACGACCACGACGCCCGCATTTTGACCACATTTCAACAGGCTGCACACACAACATTGTTCCATCCCGAAACTTTAGGTAAATAACTTATATATATGAAATAATCAAGTTCTAATTTTCCTTCTTATTACCTTGTACCATCTCACGTCTTCCGGGTTGTGGAACATGAATCTGACTGATGCTTTCATTTTCGATACTCTCTGAGGATACCTGAACCAAACCACATTTATAGCTGCTTAGAATTACTATTACACTATATTCTTCTTCTTCTCGTTCACATGCCAGAGCTTTAGTATAGATGCACACTAGAATATGCGACTGTAGTTGGAAAGAGAGGTAATAAGATTACCCAGTCAATATTATCTTCTTCAAAATTATTTTGTTGGGTTCAATGCTTTTCAGGGAACCAAGAGCAGCAGCAGCAGGAGCATCTGACCATTCAGAAATTTTCAGAACTACCTAAGGAAGTGGTGGGAAAGATATTGGGCCGTATATTGAAGCCAACGAGAAACGCCCCGAGTGAAGGAATCTCTCCATCTTGTGCTTATCTGAGCTGAAATTGTCGGTTGAAAATACCGGCCTTGAAATTCCTCACGACCATTATTATTAAAGATTGCAAACAAGAAAAGCTACAGCAGTAGATGAAACAGATAAAAAAGAATTGCTACCTTGCAATGAATTGACGGAAACCAACATGGAACATAAGCTCTTCTTTTGTTTTAATAGGATCCTCATAACCATCATACTTCTTTATGCTGTAAAACATAGACAAAGGGGATGAGAAGACCGTTGAGGACATTAGGCTTCGACAAATAAAAATCTAAATAGTACAATGGCTATTACCTAAAATGCAGAACAGACATCTTGGATTCATGCTGTAGAAGCCCAAATCCTATAATGGGTTTCGTGTTCACAAAGGAGGATAGTTTAGAGGCAGCAGCAAGAGGCACTTCTTTAATAAGCAGTCGTACATATGAACCAGTAGGTACACAATCATCTCTGTTTTCTTCTTCCATCTGCAGAGCTTGCTTGAGCACAAGCTTTGAGTCCTGGCGACGTTATCAAAAGCAAAAATTCTGGCATAGTCCTGAGGTAGAGACTCCTGTATTTTCCAACAAATAATAAAAATTAGCAACACTTTACAGAGGGTAGAAAATAATAAACTTGACATCAGGATCAGTGTTACTACATTTGGATCCCATGAGAAAGTTCTGAAGGATTTGAGACCCCTGTACTTTGCAAAACGTCTTCTTGCAGGAATATCAATGGGAGTCTCTACTTCACCCGGAAATTCTGACAAAACATAACAGAAAATTTTAATTCACTTTCTTATAATCTTAATGAGTAAATACAGGGAAGACAAATCAATGAGCACTTGAGAGATTCAGACACTCTACACAAACATTGATGACTCATAAACAAAATAATTCCAGACAGGAAGAGATAAACACCAACCCTCGTCCTCAGCATGTGCCTCTTTAATTTTCTTGATTTCATCCTTAATTTGTTCCTCTGTTAAGTCTTCATCGTCCTGAACAATGAGCAGATTGGCTTAAAACTTTACCAAGATACTCAACTATAATATAAAAAAGTAAGGGGACAAAATGCTTACCATCATCTCGGATTCATTCTGAGTTTCATTATCAAAATCCCGCACATTAAATGATTGTTCGCCATCCTCAAATTCTTGGTCATATGCTCTTTCTTGATTGGAATCATCCAATACCATACCGTTATCATCAGGATCACCACTATCAGAATACTCTTCATCTGTCTCATCCACAATCCAAGAAGCCTGCAAACTATATCATAAACGATCATAAAGATCTATTTTGGAGACAATTGCACCAGGGACAAGAATAGAATGTAAAAATTCATCCAAAAAAACTGATATTCTGAAGTTCCTCGCGGCAAAATTCTCTTCTTTAGCTTTCCCTGTTTCTGATTTCTATCAGCCTCAGCCATTTCTTCCTCTGTTGGCCATGTCTACACAATGAAAGCATTACATAACAAGTGACTTCCCAGAACAGAAAACAACACAAAGACAACTTACCTCTTCATCTTGTTAAAGAACTAATCAGACTTACCTGTTCCCCTGCTAAAGGATCTGGAATGTTTTCAACCACTAAAGGCTCTTGTTTTATGGGATCAGGAAGAAGAGACTTTAATACCTAATCAAATTAAACACAGGTTTGAGAAGAAAGGCAGTGAACAAACACTAACATCTTATACCTTAAGAAAGAAATTAATCGTACTATATAATATCATGACATAATTCCAAAAAATTTATGGTATGCTGTTTTTAGTCTATAACTTTATTTATGGTATGTAGTTCTAGTAATCAACTCAATGAATCTTCTCCAAGTTAAAGTTTGTCGGATTTATTAAAGAAGATATCATATATTACCTCTTCATCATGTAAATCATCTAATTCCATAGAACTTTGATTTTTCCTTTCATTCAAAGGAAATGGATCCTTCAGCACTTCAATTTTTGAGAACTGAAAATCGCCAATGCCAGAAACATGGACCTAATTCAAAATAAAAACGAAATTTAATCGATCAGACATGGGTATAGCATAAGGCATGACAGAGAGATAAGAATGGCTTGATTACCAGCTGATTTATTGAGAGTTTGCGAGCACGCACATAACCAGAGAGAAGTACAGTGCACTTTCCCGAGCTTTCATCATCCACAAGCATTCCAACCTAAATGAACCATTCAAAATAATGAGAGCATAAATCAAGCACCTTCTGAGCCACAACACATGGTCGCTGACTTCGCCAATGAGGTATGGTGAGCCTTTGTGCCTTGAATAACTACGTAAACTGCAAACACATCCAGAAATTTAACGATTCTGTCTAGTTACCGCCAATTAAACTAGGCAACGGGTTAGGATTTGCATCATCTAGACTAATCAACTAATAACAGACATTAAATCTATAAGAAACCACTTAGTAAAATAATACAAGAAGTTATATAAGTTATGATAATTTACCTTATGCAACTCATCTTTCGTATCAGCTGGAAAAAACTTACAATCCTCAGGAAATTCAGAAGCAAGTTCAAAGGCACACCTTTTTTCAGCTCATTTTTTTCCAGCTACCTTGAAGGGAGGTTCTATGGAGATTGCGAGAAGATTTAGAGGAGAATCGAGTCTTGTGAGCTTTATTAACTTGAACTCGAGAACGTCCCATGGTTGTTGCTGGGATTGTGGTGACTGCACGAAAGAGAAAAGAGTGAGTTCAGCTTTAAACCCTATATTTTTCAATTTTCTCTGTCTCAGGATTTTGCCAATTTTCATGTTAAACGAAATTTAACCAAAACTAGTTGACGACAACTAATGGGCCAAAATTAGAAGAGGTCTCTTAAACGCATATGGATTTCTATGTCATTGAGATGAGATGTATTGTGATAAATTCATCATTTATAGGGCTAACGATCTATTTCTCTCCACACAAAATTTAAGAATATATTTAATTTTTTTTTAAATAAAAATTAAATATCTTAATACCTACCAAATAAAAATTCGAATTAATTACACATAAATCATTGGTTAAATGATAACCAAAAAATAATTAACCAAGAAACTTATACAGTTTATTTCAACCCAATTCAAGATGATTTCAAATCAAATTAAAAAAAAAAAACAATTAAAGAACAAATCTAAACCAGCTTTTTTGGCAACAAAAAAAAACAAAAAAAAACAAGCTTCTTCCTAGTCTTCTTCTTCCTTTAAAATCTTATCTAGGTTCCATGGAGCTGTGACTCACTCTACTTCCAAATTTCTTTAATAAATCCACTCCTACGTTACTTAGTCTACCGTCCGTCATAAAAAATCTCTTCCATTGCTTAGGTCTGAGTAGCCTTTTACTTTTCCTTTGGGACCATGGTGACTTAAGACGAGGCCTGAAACAATGAAACAGAGCTTAAGATTTGCCTACTTGTGCTTAAGAAAAAATCTCTTCCATACAGACCAGCTAAAGTCAGATTTAGCTGAATATTTGATTTAAACCTAATTTATTCAAATTATACTAAAAATATTCACAAACAGACAAAAAAAATTGAAGCTTGGATTTAATTTGAGCGTGATTAGCTCTATAATCAGCAAGTTGAAACTCTATTAAATTATCTAATTCGTTCGATGATTAGTAATCACATTCATCTGGAGATACGAAGTCTAGCAAAGTCATAACAAGGAGATCGAGATCTTGAAATCTCTAATTGAACAAGGATTGAGATCTGAAACACTAACAGATCGGAAGAAGAAGAACAACAAGACGCATGAGATGAAGAAGCAACAACGAAAAGAGCAGAACGTAAATGGATCCACGAAGATGATGAAGAAGAAGAAGAAGAAGAAGAAGAAGAAGAAGAAGAAGAAGAAGAAGAAGAAGAAGAAGAATGAGGAGATGATAATGGCGATGAAGGATTAGAAGAAGAAGACGTCGTTTGAATTCTTCTCAAAGCTTTCATCTATATAAATGATTCCTTCCTCAAAGATTAAAAACCTAATCGGGTTCTTCTAGATTCAGAGGAACATAGTCTTCTCGAAAAGCTTCGAAAATCACTAACGCCATCAACACAAAGTCTATACACTCCTGATTTCATCTCAGCTCAACTTCAGTCACACTTCTCAGTTCGATTTCAGCTCGAATTTAATATTTCTGGGTTTCTAGGGTTAATAGGTTTGGAGATTTTATAAATTTGAGAATTTTTTATTTCGATTTGGATAAGTGAAAATCGGATTGAAATCGGTACCAATTCGAGTTAAAATCGGTTTACACTTTAAATGTCTCGGTTAATTGGTTTCTGGTTAATCAAAACTACAGTTTATGTGTAATTACGATTCGAAATTTGAATTTGTGGAGAAATAAAGTTCGAACTTCTATTTTGTTGGTATCAAGCTATTTAACTTTCATTTTATAGAGATTTAGAACTATCCCTACACTTTATGTGTATCTGATCGTATAACTCCAAAGTTGGGGATGGGGATGGAGGAATGATCGTTAACCCCAATTTATGGACATATGGGCTTTCAAACTTTTTGTATCATTATAGTTTTGCCCCTTCTCTATTTAGAGATCAGTTTTTGTGCTCTGATGTGAGTATATGCATTGAATTTTCAGAGATTGATTAATGATGCTTTGGGCTGAAATTTATTGGAATCGACCTCAGAACACTCTAGCATCTAAGTACTTAAGAGAACAGTCGAATATGAGAGCACTTCCAAACACTATCTCAATGTGCAAGCTAAAGGATATTATCTTCTACTAACACTAACATTTTCGCAGTCACTTTGACAAAAAAAATCTAAAATTAAGCTAATATTTACAGTAATAGTCATTCTATTATCTACTTTCTAAAATAAATATTAAAATAAAAAAGTAAATGTGTCATAAAAAATTCAAATTCAATTTTAATTTTAATTTCAAAACCAAAGAGGATCCGTTTCTTTTACCTTTTTGTTGTCAGGTCGAATGGGTCGGGTGGGTTGTATTAATTATACTCCAGTATCTTTTAATTTTGGAAAGTAATTTTAAAATTAGTAGATCATTCAAATTGATTTTAAAAATACAAAATATCTAAACAATAAATATTCTAATCCGGATTTTCCTAAATTCAAATTGGTGATTAAATATAATCCATATTTTTCTAAATTCAAATTAGTAATTAAATCAAACACAATCTAAATTTAAATAATAATCGAGATATTTTTAAGTATTCAAATTTAAAAATACTGTTCATGTTTTAAATTTATTGAATTATTAAATAACATAAAAACTTTTTGAGTAAGCTAAAAATAATCTTTTCCAAAAATTCCTAAAAACCTAGATACTGACTTACTCTTCTCTATAAATATAAATCTAAATTGTTTGGAGAATCTTTAGTTTTATATTAAGTTTTAGTAAGAATAAGAGACTTTAATAAGGCAATTCTCTTAAATAGCAAAAAATGAAATTTTTGTGCCACATTTAGCACTAACTTTCATTTAGGTCACATATAATCTTTCCTTCAAAAAGACAATTCTCTTATATAACAGAAAATGAAGTTTTTGGACCATATTTGGCAAAAATAAAATAAAACTACATAACTAATTTTTAATGGGAATTTACATAATACATATTTTAGTGGGAAAATACGGATCCGTTTTTGACACAAAAATTAAGGATTTGCATTTTAATGAAATACAGAATCGAGTGTTGGCATAAAATTTACTTTATAAAACCTTTTAAAACCCCTAGGTTTTATAAGAACCATTATAAAACATTATAAACCTTATAAAAAGGTCTTAAAAACCTTATAAAACCATATATGAATATAAGGTCTTATAAAACTTTATAAAATTTTATAAGAATGTTTTTATATAAGACCTTATAAAACTGTATAAAAATATTTTTATAAGATCTTATAAATTTTTTTTATACGGTTAGATAAAATATTTTATACGGTTTTATAAGTAATTTTTTTGCCAAAAACTGATATGTTTCCCGCAAAGAAAAACTTGATTCAATAATTTTCTTAACAAAATAAAAATTCGTAATTTTCCCACAAAACTGAAAAATTAGTTATTTTCTTGCCAAAAACTGATCTGTTCCCTGCTTAAAAAAACTCGATTTCGTAATTTTCTTAACAAAATGCAAATCCGTAATTTTATGCCAAAATGAATAATTCGCAATTTTTTCGCCAAAAACTGATTCGTTTCTTGCAAAAAATAACTCGATTCCGTAATTTTTTTGCCAAAAAATTTATTGCATAATTTTCATATTTGATGAATTGAAATGATAATTTGTTTTACCCAAACCAAAAAAATTAAATTATAAACTTTATAAAATGCTATAAATATCTCATAATTTTTTTGGGATATTTTTTTGTGTCGTCTATTACATCATAATTAGAGAAATCTAATATAATCCTAATATGCTGATTACTCGACTATATGGAGTAGATGAGATTACGATGAACAAGTTCTTCAAACAACGAGTCCACGACGCAAATTCTCCTCGACAAATGGTTTTGCATGTATGACATCCCTATGATAGACATACTCTCTCTGCAACACTCGTATCTACGACGGACAATTTTGCAGATACGACATCCCTATGATGGACAAACACTCCCTGCAATATACGAGACCACGACAGATGACTTTTTTCTGCAACATTTTGGAATTTTTGAAAAGCTTTGCATCCTTTAATCTGCAATAAAGTGTGTTCTCTGGGGTTCAAACCCCAGGTCTTATGTAGAAGCCTTTAAATCCTTAACCAATGGGGCAAGAATTCTTCTACTCTTTCAAGCTATTTCTAACCAAAAAACTTCATATGGGGATATTTTAAGAAATTTTTCATTTTAATATCATAGCCACTTCGTTTTTTCTCTCTCTTATTTTTTGCATGGTTTTTACTCTGTTTTTTTTATCTTGCAGTGTCCAAGATAGGAACTTACATGATTCTCCATTTTTTTATCTTGCAGAGTCCAAAGTAGGAACTTCCTTTTCATGGAAAAATCGGATTTTTCATACCCGTATAAGATTACTGTGTTGAAATCAAACTCACTTTAAACTAGGTTTAAAAATACTTTCACTAACTAATAATTTGAATTTCAAATCTTTGGAGTACGAGAGTTTCATAGAATTTATCAAAGATATTTGTTTGAGATTTAAATTATTAGTTAGTGGAGGTTTTTTTAAATCTATTTTAAAATGTAGATATGATTTCAACATAACGATACTCTGATGGTATGCAAAGTCCGATTTTTGCCTTTTTACGTTATTCTCCATTTTTTTATCTTGCAGAGTACAAAGTAGAAACTTTCTTTTTACGTGATTCTCCATTTTTTTACTTGGACGTAATTAATTTGATCACTAGGGTTGATATCAGAAATATGATATCGATAAAAAATGGAGAAGCTAATATATCATGAGACGATGCTTGCGGCCTCTACTCCGCCTTGGAATTCAGGTTTCGTTATTCCTAGGCTCACTTCTTTCTTATCTCTTTTCCTCCTAACCAAAAGTAATCTTTCTCCTTTGTTATTTTTCTTTTCAATCAAAATTTTCTATTTATACAAGATTCTAAATATCATTCAAAAGAATATCATCCAAAGGAAAAATTATAACATCGCCGGAATTATTTAGGTTTCATCATTACAAGAAAACAGTGCAAAACTTATGGCCATATCCGTCGGTTCTAAATGGTCAAAAATGAAACAATTATCAAAAATCCGTCATAAGATAACTGTCTGTAATCCGTTAAAAAATCATTGTAATCCGTCGGAAAACCATCAGTAATCTATCGGACAACCATCGATAATCCATCGGAAAACCATCGGATAGACTAACCGACAGATTACCGATGGTTTATAATCCGACGAATTACCGACGAACTTTCAATAGTTGTTTCCGACAGATTACCGATACCGAGTTTTTGACGGATTTCTGACGGTTGATTTACCGACGGGTTTGTTTCCGACGAATATTAAATTATTATTTAAAAAAAAAAAATTTAAATAAATATATTAAATAAAATTATAATTATAATTATAATTAATTAAAAAATAATATTAATTAAAATTAAATTAAAATTCTTAAACCAAAATAACAAATATTCTTAACGAAATAAAAAGTATTCAAAACAAAATGTAAATTATGCAAAATTAAAAAAATAAGATAATTAGAAATCTAATTTCTAATGTTGAGGAGGCGGCTGGAACGAACGGAAGAATGCATCCATCTGATCCTGTATTGTTTTGAGCTGTGCAGCCGTATTTTCTTCGATAGTCTCATTCTTGTTGTTGAGAGTTTCGATCTCACCTGATTTTTTTTCGAGTTGCGTTCTAAGCTGAGGATCTCCGTATAACCTCGAAGTTGTCGAAGATGGCGACGAGTACTCTTCTGGAAGTCCAAAAATACGGTCTTTGTACTTTGGAGTGACCTACGAAGCAAAATATAGTAAATCATTAGAAAAGAATTAACTAAAGGAAAAAATTAAATAAAAATAAAGAAAAAATTAAATTTTAGTTACTTCGTAGGCAAATTCGTTGAGCTTCTCAACGGGAACTTTAGTACAAAGAGGAGTTCCGTCAACAATCGGTTGTGATTGTAGAAACTCTTCTCCTAATCTTGTCACATTCTCCACGATCTCCGAGTAACCGGATCTTGGATTTGTCCCGTCTTGCGGTTCATGTGCGCATTTTGTAGCAAAACAAGATGGGATGGACGGACACCTTCTTGACAAAACTGAAATATTTTATTCAAACTTTCAGTAAGTAAACAAAGTGAAATTAAAGTTTAAATTTAAAGAAACTTACCAGTTGTTGTTCCCGGGAAGCCTTGCTCATTGCTCTCAAATTGTGAGTGGCAATTCATTTGCCCTTCCAGTCACTCTTCTGGTTAGTTGAATGAGTAGCCGATGTTGCTTGAGTTTTATCCATCTTCCAATACACAACCAAACCGTTCCAGAGGTCTGGGTTTCCAAGAAGCTCCCTACGTTTGTCATTTTGGTTCCACATGTCCTTCCACTTGTTCAGCTTCCTTGAGTATACTTTTGATGCCTTAGCATCGAACTCACATCTAACCCCAGACGTGAGGTCTCTATCCCAAGTGAAATCTTGCTGCAAAATGAAGTGGTTAAAATATAAAAACTTTATAGAAAATCTACTATCATAGATACGAAAACTTAAAATTTTAATGTTAAAAAGAAAAGTAAACACATACAGCAAATTGGCGAAACCAAAGATCACGCTCAGGCAACGACATAAGGGAGTATGTCGTATACGGAGGCTGATGCATTCCATCGAGCATTCGGTTGATAGACTTCGATATCCCATTATGGGATATATGGAACCTATAAAAAAAATTAATGTAAAATTGTTAAAGAATAAACAAATAAAAAAAACTTAAAAATAAAGCTACCAAGTACTGTTGCCATCTTAATAGAGATGAAGATGAGGCAATTTTTCCTGCCCGAGTTGAGAAACGAAGTCCTCTATGCTCATCTGGGTCGGAGCGGAACCCGTTTGATGAGTAGATGATGGAGACTGCGTCTCTGGAACATGAGTGAGCGGTTTCCACTCGCTTCTCGGCCACGTCTTGACCCATCTGACTTGGATACGGAATGAAATCGACCATAATTCCTGAAAATAAAAATAAAAATAAAATTATATGCAAAAAATTATTTAAAAATATTTTTAAGAATATATAAAAATATAAAAATATATTTTAAAATATAAAAATAATTATATAAAAATAACTATAAATAGCAAATTTATAAAAATACATAATATATAAACATTATTAAAACTTAAGAACATTTAAATTTAAAAACATTTATAAAAATATAAAAAAGAAACAATTATGAAAACTAATAAAATTTTTATACATAGCTAAAAATTTATAAAAATATAAAAACAATTTAAAAAATATAAAATTATTATAAAGTTTAAAAACATTCATAAAATAATTAATATTACAATTAGAATATCTCAAAACGATTTGAAAACAATTAATAATACAAAAAAACCATAATATCATTCATAAAAACCTAAATCTACTTTCCAATTAACTAACTCCCTACATCTTCAATCTAAAAAAGTAAATCATAATTCATAAACCCTAAATCTACATTCCAGTTCCCTAAACATACATTCCAAATCTTAAATCAAGAAAAAAAATAGAAACTTACATATTTGATTGGTTTGGATCCATTATAATAGAGTTTGGTTAAGTTTGAGACTGAAAATGGAAGATTTCACGGAGTTTTGGAGATTTTCAGAATTTTTGGGAAGATTATAGGATTTGCGAAATTTTTTGTGTATGGTTTCGCGAAGAATAAGGCTCTGTATATAAGAGAAACTTTTCGACGGACAGATCCATCGGAAAACTTAAGAAAGTTAATGATCGTGTCAATGATGGTTTCCAATACCTTAAATTTCGCAAATCCTTTGGAAATCCGTCGGAATTTCAGGTTACGCAGTATTCCAAAAGTTATGAAAATTTTGCAAAAATTTCATGTCCTATCATTGGTCAATCAACCTTAAACACACACACGTGTAACCTCAAATCCGTCAGAAATTTTCGACGGATTTAGGGGTTTGAAGGTTTTTTCCAAACATCGAGACTTGAATACGTTTGTTAAAACCATAGTAACCAGTGCATTGATTAAATTACAACATCAACTTTAGATAAGTCATTAATTTACAAAAACAAAAATTTATGTTAGTTTCTAAGATATGTTATATGGTTAATATGTATCTATAGGTATAGTTTAATCAAAATCATCTTTAATGTTAAAATTTATAAAATACATTATTTTGTATGATATTAAATGCATATACTGTCTCACCAAATGTTAGAAATTGTTTTCTATACTAATGTCTAACAATATTGTATCAAAAATCTCCCAAAACCCTAATCCGTCGGATTTTTAGTAAATTCCGACGGATTTGGTGTTTTGACAAAAAAAATTAACATACCTAACTAAAATCTCAATACATTACAATAACAAAAATAAAATTCAAACATACTACTCCGCATCTTCATATAAGCCGTCCGAAGGAATTGAATCTGAATCGTCCTCGAATTCGCCACGTGATTCCTCTGAGTTTGAATGAACTATATCATCACCGGTTTGTATGAAAATCAACTATGAGCTCAATGTCAAACGAATGCTCAACAAGATCCATTTGAAAAATTCTAGTTGGCTGCATGGCATCATTTTCTGAAACTCCAGTTATTCTTCCTCGTGAGTTAATTGCAGTAACTATGATCCAAGGATTTGACCGATAAGATACCCGATGGTAACGCATGTAGCAAACCTATATGAAATGAGAATAATTTGTTAAAAATCAAATATATTAGTATCTTAAATAACAGTAAAATATGTTAATTTAATCATACCTGCTCTGCTTGTGATGCTAGAATAAATGGATCATGCTTAAGAAGTTTTCGTCTTGAATGTATCGATGTCACTCCGAATTGGTCAATTTAAATACCATGACCAATGAATAGATCATACCAATCGCATTTAAACACAATGCACCTCAAGTTCAACATTCCTGGATATCTGACTTCTAAGATTTCATTCAATATGCCGTAGTAAACTACATCACATGATTGCACTGAAACACCAAAGTCTGAAGTTTGTCTTGTTCTTCCCTCCTCAAGAATCCTAAACGCATATCCCCTAGTGCAATACCTAGGATATGAAGTTGCAATGTTGTTTGGACCATTAACAAACTCCATTAACCACGACGGAAATTTTTGACCATTTTGTATGCTTTCAGATACATATAAAAATATAAATAAAGATTATAAATTATTGTGAGATAAATATTAAGAAAATTATAAATTATTAAAATTGTTTAAAAACTTACAAAAAAATCGCAACCAAGATGCAAATTATTGTTCTTTTAGGATATCATGTTCAAGTTCCGTCTTATCTGGATAATAGTCTCGTACTAGTGCCATGTAAATGCTGTAACATAATAAAATTTTTAATAATCACATATTAATTAATTTCAAATAATCGGTAATTGACATAAACAAATTAATCATTACCCCTCATACTCCACAAGATCCTCAAACTTTGTGAGGATATACGTATACAAGTGTGAAAACTCCTGCTCTGATAGGTTCCGTTTCTTTCCTTTTCCACTTACACAACCAATTTGAGAAAATAACTCAGGGATATACACCGGATAAATCACTCTCTCACCTCTGTCATCATGACATGCCAGACGTCTACTCTTAATACACACTTCTGATGGAAAGTAATATTCAACAAAGTTTGAGGCTTCTTCGTTGAGGCTCTGTGCGATAATTGATCATGTAACGCTCAAACGGATACATCCAACGGTACTAAACAGGACCTCCGAGTGCAACTTCTCATGGGAAGTGGATAAGAAGATGTTCCATAACTTCAAAGAAAGACGGTGAAAATATCTTCTCAAGATTATAGAGGATAACCGATACATTGTCCTGTAAATTGTGTATACCCTCTACTATAAGTGCCCTCGTACATAAATCTAGAAAGAAAGCACCAACTCCTACAAAACACAATAAACAATAAACATTATGAAAGTAACAATCTATACCTGCAATTGTTTCGTGGACGTTTTTTGAAGAAGATGTGCAAAGGCAAATGGAAGAAGACACTATATCACAACATGACAATCATAACTCTTCATTCCAATAAACTTACTTTTGGAGAAATCCACACAATTCCGCAGATTATATGCGTATCCATCCGGGGATTTTACATCGTCTAGAATCCAATAAAAAAATGCTTCTTTCTTAACTGTTTCTAACCGGTAGGCAGACATAGGACATCTAGCATTAGGCATAACATGAAGAAAATCCCGAGAACAAGTCAGTGGCAAGTCTAATCTAGACTTCATATTGTCTTTCGTCTTCCCTAACACGTTTAAAACAGTGTTCATGATGTTGTCAAAAAAGTTTTTCTCAACGTGCATAACATCTAGATTGTGTCTCAACAGATGATCTTTCCAATAACGCAAATCCTAGAAAATACTCTTTTATGCCAGTTATGAAGTTCACCGACACCGTCAACAGAATCATGCCCATTACCCCCCTATAGTAAGGAGTTCTCTCAGCGCCAAAATCTCTTAATTGCTCTAATATACAATGTTCATCAATCTCCAGAGGTGCACAATCAAACACTTGTTTGTTCTTTGTAAACAATGTTCTAGACCGACAATAAGGATGATCACTAGGTAAAAACCTTTTGTGGCAATCAAACCAACATGTTTTTCTTCCGTGATGTAATTGGAATGCATCAGTGTTGTCTTAGCAATACGGGCATGGTAATCTTCCATGCGTTATCGATCTAGATAACATACCATATGCTGGAAAATCGCTTATGGTCCACATAAGAACCGCACACATCTTGAAATTCTGCTGCAATAAAACATCAAATGCTTCAACCCCATGCTTACATAGCATTTGTAACTCATAGATCTGGCTAGAAGAATACATCAAGTGACCTCTTTGGATGCTCTGGGCCGGGAACTAGCACGGAAAGGAACAAAAACTCTCTACTCATGTACAAAGATGGTGGCAAATTGTAAGGTGTTACAATTACCGGCCACAACAAATATTGTCTTCCATGTTTTCCAAATGGGTTAAAATCATCTGTATATAACCCGAGGTATACATTTCGTCGCTCATACGTAAAATCTGGATACATTGATTGGAAATGTTTCTAACAGATGCGGAATCTCTCCATCTTGACGATGGTTTGCATGTCATCTCATTGCCTTTACTGTGCGTTGAGATTGATATAACCTCTTCTACCTCTCTGTTAATGGTAAATACCACATCCGTTTATAAGGAACTGAAACTCCCCCACTAGTTTCTTGAAACCTCGATTTTTGACAAAATCTACATCTTTTACGGTTTTTGTCTTCTCTCCAATATATCATACAGCTTTCGATGCACACATCTATTGTCTGATATGGCAAATCAAGACCAATACCTATTTTCTATACCTCATAGTATGATGCTTGTGAAAGATTATCTTCAGGCAAAATATCTTTCACAAAATCTGCTATCGCATCAACACATTCTTCTGCCAAATTGTACTCCGTCTTAATAGTCATCATTCTACTTACAGATGATAACGGTGAATGACCTTCTCTACAACCACTATATAGTGGCTGTTTCACTGCATCTAACTTATCAAAAACATTTGCGCTTCTGCATTTGGTTCTTCAACCCTATCACCATCATAACCGGCCGATGGCATGTTCTCCCTAAACACATCATTCACCATCTCAACCGTACCTACACCTACATCTACTTCCCTTCTATCTCCTATGATATCCTCAACATTTGGTTCACTAATACTACCATAATCATAATTTATCCATGTGAATACCAAATCTTATAACCAGGCACAAACTCATTACTATAAAAGTGATGCCAAACTAACTCAAGTTTAACATTATGAGAATGCTGACATATACTACAGGGACATTTAATCTTACCATTTTCCCATGAACTCGTAGATTCCTCGTGCATAATCATCTTTTAGTAAGTTTGACTCCGTATCCATCATAGGTTCGTCCATCCATGACCGAAAATAATTAGCAGAAGATATATTTTAACTTTTCTATAAAGAGACTGAATGAGTAAGTGGTGTGAATGAATGAAGAACGGTGGAAACATATCTATAGAAGTCGTGCCCATCGAAAATTCGTCAGAATACAACATTTTCAAATGCCTATACAACAGTCATATTAACGTTCTTATTATCGACAACTTTCCAACAAAATTCCGACGTATTTATGACGGACATCGGTCGGAAATCCATCGGAATATAACGCTACTATTTTCGACCGATTTGTGCTTTTCCATCGGAAAATAAACGACGGATTCTCTGTCTGTCGGAAATCCATTGGTTATTTGTCGGAAATCGGTCAGAATTTACCAGTCGTAAAACCGTCGTAAAACCATCAAAATTTTCCGACAGATTTTGATTTCATCGGAAAATCCTTCGGTTTTGCGGCTGTTTTTATAGTGTGTTGATCCCATCTGTGGTATATCCTTGCCTCTTTTTTTCATGTAGCCACAATTATATTTTTCAGTATAACCCCAATAACTTATTTACAGTTACAGGTCATAAGAGCTTTCAGGGACTGGAGAATTTGAGGACCCGGGATTTCACTGGAAATCGCTTCAACATCAGTGTTCTCCTTTTTAAAGTGCAACAAGGTCGCTCAAGACTCTAAATCTTCGTTACAATATGCTGGAAGGTGTCTTTCCTCCGAATGGTAATGAAGGATCTCTTTGATTCATGATCTGATTTCCTCTATTATTTCTCTAGGTAATGTTGAATCCAAAAAAAAAAAAAAATCGGAAAGTTAGGGATCAACTGTAGAGCATCCCAAATAAACTAGAAATACTTTGACTTCCTATATGTATTATGAATCTCATATTTATACAATATAGAAACAATGACATGTGTGGTCATGAAAAAGTTAAGAGTGCTGAATTTGTTCAGCAATAAATTCAGTTTCTTTTCAGCTCCAGGTAGTGTGTTAAAAAGCCGAATGACACAGTTTTGTTCTCCAAGAATAACACAATTTTGTTACGAAGCCGAATAACACAATCTTTACTGATTTTGTCAAACAATCGAGGATCCTCTTTGATCAATTTTTGTATTTAGCATGTTGCCAAGACAAGTTTTATTTAGCACGTTGCCAAGACAAGACAATCGAGGATCCTCTTTGTTCAATAAAAACGTCCCTGACTATATATCGTGGACTTCAGCATTAAAAATTCTGATTACAGAAAAAGACCTGAGTATATTAAACTATTAGGTCTGATTTGTATTATGGTTCATTAACCAAAAGAATATCATTACTATGATTATTGTTTCATAGTACAGATTTGTGTTATGCTTATATATACATTATTTTAACTTTTGTATATTGATAGTCACAAAATGTATGACGAGTGGTTGCAAAGCTACAAGTTTATAATTTCCAAATAGAAGATACTTTTTTTTGGGTCAACTTTTAAGTTTTTCATTATTTCTTCTCTTTTCTCTAAATCTGCAAATCCTCTAAATCCAGGACAGAAAAAATCAGGAGAGAAAATACTTAAAACCAGTTTTATAATTCAAATAAGAGAAAATGAACTCTAGGAAATGATATAGATAACTAGGGTGATCAATTACCAACTAATGGAGTTTTAATCTATTTTAATAAGCTAATATATCTGTTTTAAACCACTAATCTTAACTAATTAACTTCTGTGATACTAATCTTTTCACTAACCATCTAATAATCAATAGCTTATGGTAGCTATCAAATGATTAATGAATATTAGTATCAAGCCTCAATAACCACTAAACACTCTAATCAACTATTTTATAAGCTATGAGTGTAAAACACTTATATTTTAGTTCGGACATTTTATCAAACATCTTGTGGGTGTGTGAAAATATCTTAACTCCTAAACTAGCATGATGAAGGCTAATATAGCATTATTAACACCTACCAAGCATGGTTCTTTGTTGTTACAAGCTTAAACTTCACTAATCAACAACTAATCACCCTAGATCTAACATTCCCAAAAGCTCTAAAAAGACTACTCACTAATATTCATGTTAACACAAACAACAATGTTGACCTTTGGCTAATCATGATTATTTGGTGAATAATCAAAAGGTTTAAGAAGAAAAGCAAATTTGATAACTTCAAAACTAAAAGATTCATACAAAGTTATTGATAAAAACCTTAAATGAGTCTAATAGATATCTAAAACATAACATAAGTCACTCAAATTAGGTTTAGGAGTATTTATAGCAAATGTAACTGCAAACCGGGTCAACCCACAACAGATTGGTTAACCCCGGTGGATAAAACATAACAACGGTGTAGTGAAACCGCTGAATGATGTCGTTGGGCTCCACTGGTGCTATGATGTCGTTGCATCTGATCGCTGCCGAGAACCGGTGTCATGATGTCGCCATGTATGACTGCTACTCGGCATAGATGACGCGATATCGCTAGCGTGATGACACTATACTTCCTGATGGCATCAAAGGCTTCCACCAAAGTTGTGAAACTGGCACACTTGATTGCTGGGTATCGCCGGTGTTGCCAAGCCGCCACAAGTGACCACTGCATCCTATGTAGCCTCATCCAAGCTCCTCTTTGATCATTTCTTGCCCTTTTGACTCATCTTCTTGTCCATTCTACTTCAAAACCTACAAAAGTATGAATGCATATGCAAATGTTCATATAAAGTCCTAAATGTGGAATGTGATTCGTTAATGCTAAATGAAACTTTAAAAGCACTAACAACACAATATATCAATTCATCCAAACTTATCTCTTTCTTTTCCGCAAGCAAGCTACAAGAGATAATAAGAGGAAGTAGTGTGAAAACGGGGATTCAAAACCACAAAGTTTGAAAATGGATTCAATGTGAAATACTTGAAGATAGTTAAACAATGTATAATTCAACACTCTACGCTTTTATATTTTTCCATAATCATACCAGTAAAATTTCTAACAATACCTGAAAAAAGACAAACATGCCATCAATTCCAATACAGCTCTTCACATTCATTTAGTTTTCAAATGCGTCTTGCTAAGGGAATCTCAATCAAGTTCATTTGGATAGGTGGGACAAAGGCTTAAGGATGGAAAAGAGAAGGTTCAATGGTGTTTGTGGTTTTTCTCAAAACAATATGCAAGTCACTTCGCAAAAGCAATGGAGCATGTGACGAAATGTTAATACAAGACTCTCTTCCACTATTCTACCCATTCTCATGCTTTCGTCTAATGATCTATGTCTATCCAATGACTTGAACATCCTATTTCTCAAATCCTTAGGCATTCCAACAATGAACTTCAATCCCTATAAAAACCTTAACCCGAGTTTTTTTATATTATTTTGGCTAATTAGAGAACATTTTTACATACAAAACACATGCTCAATTTTCTTCATTCATTCTTTTATCTTTTTTTTTGTGCTCTTTCTTTCTTTTTAATTATCTTTTTGACTTTAGAGAAGTAGCACTATCTATTTATTCTTTTCTTATTCACATTTGAGCAACTATTTCTTTCCTTAAATGTTCTCTAGAAGCTTTTATACCTACTAGACTTTTTTCGGATTTTCCAATTTTTCAACTATTCTAATCACCATTTCCCACAATCGAAATCACTATCCAACCTAAACTACTATTACATTATTAAGCTAATAAAAAAAGGACTTGTCGATCACCTTCTCTAGGGATTTTGCAAATGAAAGCACAGAAGAGACCTCACTCAATCAAAATCAATGCATGGCTTGAAAGCAATGGCTAGGGAACGTGAAGGTGAGGAAATCATCTTAAAGATGAAGATGGTCATTCGATTTAACAAGAGTGGTGGTATAATTTAAGTCGAATTTTTCTTTCAAAATCCATGAACAAGCATTTTAACTCCCTAAGAAAGAATTTAGATTCAAATTATGCCCAATTATAAAGAGAGTTGTTTTGAAAATTAAACAAGGTTCGCAATGGTCGGGATTTTCAAAACAGGAAAGGGTCTACTAATTGCTTTTTCGGTTTTTCAAGGTTAAAAATCATGCATTAAGTAACTATTATCAATGTTTTCAATCTCAATCCAAATTTTAACTTCTACAAATCAATCTCATCATTATCTTTTAGTCATATGTAAATGCAAACCTATATGCTTCTAAACTTGATCCTAATAGCAAAATGATATGTAAAGCTACATGATTTTTTTACAGTTTTTTCAATTTTTCATTTTTTTCTTGAAAACATAAGTATTCAGAATGAAATGACTCAAAGAAACAAAATCAAAATAAAACAAAAATTTAGCATAGCATGTCTCTCCTCCAAACTTATTTTGTATCGCCTCGGTGCGAGAATAAACTGAGAAAAAGACCATCAAAACGAAATACAAAATACAAAACTAGATAAAGAGAAATATGTATAAGAGAAGTGGGATGTAGCTAGTACCATGAAGTGCATGAGAAGGAGTATGAATTGTTACTTGAACTCAGGAGTGGTGGTGTGGGTGATCAGGATAATCTCCTCTTCCTCTGTTGGTGATACTTGTAAGATGAAGCTCTTGGAGGTTCTTGCACATCCATATGTGAGCTTGGTATTCCATGGAATGAGTGTATCTCTTCTGTATCCTCCTCCATATGCTCCATATGCATAGTTTGCTCCGCCATCGAGTCTACTACCTCATAAGGTTGGAGATTAGAGCATCCCGCGGTTGAGAACTTGGATTTGAGGCTCTTCATCTCGTCTTTTAGACTTTTGACTTTCTTAACCACTTTCCTAAGTGACCTTCCTTCCCACTAGGCCTGTCAAAAAATGATTTAACCCGCGGGTTTTGACCCGCTGCGGGGCGGGTGCGGGTCGACGGAGAGAAAAATTTTGTGGGTCAATTGCGGGTGCGGGTCGACGGAGGGAAAATTTTTGCAGGTCAATTGCGGGTGCAGGTTGATTATTTTGTTTGCGGGGCGGGTGCGGGTTGTTGGTTCAAAATCTGTAAGTTGGCGGGTGATCCGAAAATGTTGGGTTTTTTTAAATAGATATTCGGCGGATTGGTGGGTTGGCGGGTTGAAAAGCGGGCTGATGGATTGTCAACCCGAAAAATTGTAAACTTTTTTGAAATTCATTAATAAAAAAAAGCGGGTAGCGGGTTACCCACGGATTTTGCGGGTTTTGAGCGGGGCGTGTCCGGGTTAAAGATTTACGAGTTGAAGATTTGCGGGTAAAATTTTTAAGCTAATCCGCAGGTGAATCAGTTTGACAGGCCTACTTGCCACTTGATAAACAGTTGGAGAAAGTGAATATGCTCATGGGCTTGTCTAAGGGCCTGCTCCTGGATAGGCTCATCATAAGGTTGAAAATTTTATTGCAAGCTACCGTAGACTGAGCTAGGAGGTGGTGGAGGTAAAAAAAGTAGCGTCTTCCGAAGGATCTGATATCGCTTTTTTCGAACTAAGGTTTCTTGGCATTTGAGTCCCATTGAGAGCACCATGTTGTCTCACATCATATAAGTGGTCTTCCTCAATATGAAAACCCCCATTATCAGTTATGTTAAGTGAAGTGATGTTGGGTTTTACGGGAACAAAATCTTCCTTACCCCTTACTTGAAAAGTAGAACTTGTAAGCATAGGAAACGTTGAGACGACCCGTGAGTTACTAGCTTTTGTTGAGATAGTAAATATCAAAACTTATAGTTTCTCCCATATTTCCCTTCAACTTAGTATCTTTTTCCATGAATATATGTGTTAGGAGACCACTCATGCTTATTTGAGACGTCTTATTGGGTGTATTCAAACCCCACTGTTGGTAGTAAAAGAGTTGTTTAGTGAACATTATCACAAAACTCACACCGTCCCGATTAGATGGGAGCCCACATCCATTGGTGAGAGATTGCAGAAAATGTTTGAGACCTACCACCACATATCTCCCTTTATCACTGTTCTCGTTTCCCTCCTAGCATGAAATGTGTGAGCAAGGACCTTGTTGTGCATATCATATAGCGGGATGGTAGATGAAAGTAGCCTTCGTTGAGTCGTCTTTAAAATCGTCTACTCCAATGGCATTCCAAACTTGTACCAACTCGCGATATGACACATCAACAACATGGTAAAGCCCTCTAGGAAAACCTTAGAGTGCACTGAACACACCAAGTTCATTGAGTAGGCTGTTTCTCCCACTGTAAAACTTAATGTGTTCAACCTCATCGCTCTTGTTCCATCGAGGAACATTGTTTTAGACTTTCAAAGAAGCAAGGAATTTTCGAGAAAGGTCTTTATAAGTCAAATGCCATAGTGAAAAACTTTCCAAGACCCATATTCTTGAAAATGGCTTTGACATCTTCATAGATTCTCTCTTCATGTATAAAGACCAGATCGGGATAACGGGTTGTAACAAAATGGATGCCCTTCAGCGCCGAGAGAATATTTTCATATGTTGGCTTTGGTAGTAGTGTTTTATTATACTTAGCCTTTCCCTTGGCTGATCTTTTTGCCGTTGGGGTCACTCGTTTTGACTCTCGATTTTGCTTAGTTCTGGCTCAGTATTCTCCGATTCAACTTGCTCAACAATTTTTCCTTTTCTCTTTTACTTGTTTGCTTTGGATTGAACTTGTGGCTTGGAAGCTTTAGTCTTATCCTTTCCGCGCGATGGTTGTGTCCTCTTGTTTGCATCCTCAATAGTTCTACTTGTTTTCGTCAAGATGATCTACAAAACAAGCGGTCACTTTAAAAAAACGTTAGTAAGGCTCACGAGGAGCCACAATTTATAATTTAAGCTCACACATTGTCTATCAAAGTATGTAGTTGGACCATAATAAACACAATATCATGCATCAAGCACCAAGCATTTAAGCAATCACAATACAACACCACCAAGCCAAGTTCAAAGCACCATTTTCATAAAAAATCTCATTAAACTCAAACCAATCAATTTCAAAATTTCTAGTCTTCTAAGATTAAGCTTATATACTCTAATCTATCTAAGGAAACCACGATCCTCAAATTTCCCTAAAATTTCGTTTTTCCCTTTCCTATAAACCCTAAACTTTGAATTTTCAAGTTTTTCATCAATTAAACATCAAATTCAACTAGGCAATGAATATAAGCAACAAAAAACTTCACATAACTCACAATTGAGGTACAAATCATGCTAAGAATTGAGCTAAGGTGAAGTTTGGAGATGAACCCAAAAGAGAGAAAGTTGGGCGATTATATACCTTGGAAAACGAAAGGGAAAACCATGAAATTGGAAGTTGAGGCAAGGATTACTCCAAAGACATAAGGAAATCAAGACTATAGCACCAAAAATAATTGGATTTTTTTAATATTTGAGAGAGCTATGTAGTTTGAAGTGATGACAAGCGTGAAGAAGGAAGAGAAAAAGGAGAAGATCGCGATAAGGAGAAGAAAAAGAGTGAGAAAACTGATAACATCAAGTTGGGTTGGTGTTATTAAACAATATACAATCAAATTTTAGAGTTAGAAAACTTATCTGGATGACGACACTGACATCAGGAGGCCGTACACGTGGCCAGTGCACATGACACTGCGTGAAGAAATCACTGTGCCTTAGCGGTGGCACGAGACCGGATCACCATACCACTACCTCCAAGCGGGTACCATGAAACCACTGCATCATGACGCTAAACTTCCGGGTAAGTTTCGAGTAATTCCCATTGGTGTGATGATCCTGTTACACCAAACTGCTAGTTCTTTTGTAAGCTTCAATAATTTTTTAAGGAAGAAAAAGTATGAATATAGAATGAGAAAATTTAACTATGTACAAAGGATAACCTGGGATTGCCTCCCAATAGCGCGTTTAACGTCTTGAGCTCGACTTTTCGCGCTTTTAAGCGGTTTGAGGTTCCCAGAAAGAAACCACTATTCCTTCTCTGGTGACTGATATGTTGCCTTTTTAGCATGTTTTTGATTGCATTTCTCATATAGTTTCTTGAATTTTCATTGTATAATTAGAGTCTATGAGCTTTTTTTGCATATTTTTATTGTCTTGTAGGTTTTGGAGTGAACTATGCAATAAGAGTGATCAATAGAGTGGAAAAAACCAATAAAGAATACTTGATGAAGATAAGAGGGGTAGCGACCAAGGCACGTCATGAAGACCTAGCGGTTTGTTGACACCAATCAAGACATGAAAATTTCACATGTAAGTCCAGCGAGGATTTGCAGCGGTCAAGAACCATCACTAGGTCTGCATTGGTCAAGCACCATCGCTAGGAATGCAACGGTCAAGCACCATTGCTAGGACTGTAGCAGTCAGATGCAGTGGTTTGTTGACGCCACTAAAATTGCAACGGGCAAATGCAGCAGTTTGTTGACACCACTATGACTGCAGTGGTGACACCACTACGACTTCAAAGGCCAAGTGAAGCGGTTTTTTGACACCGCGGACCTGGACCAAATTTTCCTAATTTTTTTTCTAAACTGGATTAAACCAAAGTTAGTTATATGTTAAACCAGCTCTTATCTTTCACTATAAATAGTGTCTAAACCTAATTAGGAGAATTATGCTTTCTTTATGAGATTTCTCTTAGCCTCCTTAAGCTTTATGCTAAGAGTTTGTATGAATCTTTTAATTTCAAAGTATCAAATCTCTTTCTCTTCTTAAATATTTTAACTATTCTCTGAAGAACCATGATTATACAAAGATCAAGATTGTTGCTTTGTGTTTTCATGAAGATTAGTAAGTAGTCTCTTTAAGACTTTTGAGAATGTTAGATCTAAAGTGATTGGTTGTTAATTTGTGGAGTTTAGGCTTGAAACATGTTAGATCGTTTCTTAGTATGTGTTATTAAGGCTAGATTATCATTAATCTTGTTGATTTAGGACTTTTCAATTTTATGCCCACAAGGTGTTCGATAAAATGGCGGAATCAAAATTACTAAGAGTATTACATTCCTAGCCTATATAAATAGTTGATTAGGAATTTTAGTGGTTATTTAGGTTTATAATCAATGTTCTTTGATTACTTGATCGCTAACATAAATTATTGATGATTAGGTGATTAAGAAAGAGATTAGTATCATGGAAATGGATTAGTGGAGATTAGTGTTCTAAGACCTAAGGATTAGTAGTCTTAAGTAGATAAAACTCCACTAGTTAGCAATCGCACTAGTTATCTATCTCATTTCCAAGAGTTCAATTTCCTTTATTTGAATTTAAAACCAATTTTTAGTCATTTTCCTCTTTTATTTACATTTGAATTTCATTTGTTACAAACCACAAACTTTTTTATTGCTTAGATTGAATCCATGACTTGCATTCCTAGTGTGATATATTCTTGTTTCCTTGTGAATTGGCCCTAAAGTGCTACACACATGATATGTTAATTGAGAAACCTCATTATCAATTTGACGGTTTTGCCCGAGAAACAAAGCAATAGCCATAAGGATTTGGTCTTTATTCGAGACTACTATTTTATTTTTCATTTTTTCAAGTATTCGAGACTAAGATTTAATTTTTCCTTTTCATTAGGATTTGGTCGTTATTGGAGACAATAACGTCATTTGTCAAGTATGGCTTTAACCTTTTACCGCTCACCACAAAGTCACCTCCAATCTTGTTTATTAACACAAAAGCTCCATATGGTGGAACTTTTTTGATCATAAATGGGCCCGGCCATCAAGACTTGAGTTTTCCAGGAAACAACTTCAAAAGTGAATTTAACAAGAAGAGTTGGTCACCAACTTTGAAATCCCTTGGAATTATTCTCTTATCATGGAATGTCTTGGTTATTTCCTTGTAGATTTTCGAGTTCTCATAGGCTTTAAGGAGGATCTCATAAAGGTAGTTCAATTGAATCAACCACGTTTCCTCTATGGTTTTGATGTCAAAGTTCATAAGTTTTGTTGCCCAAATAACCTTGTATTCAAGTTCAACCGGTAGATGATAAGACTTTCCATAGAGAAGATGGAACGAAGTGGTACCAATTAAAGGTTTGTAAGCCGTGCGGTATGCCCATAGTGCATCATCAAGCGTTACTGACCAATCCTTCCTTGTGGTCCCAATCATCTTCTCCAAGATAGCTTTGATTTCCCGGTTGGAAATCTCCACTTGACCACTAGTGTGTGGATGGTAAGGCGTAGCAACCTTCTGTTTCACTTCATACTTCTTTAGTAAGCTCTCAAAAACTTTGTTGATGAAATGCTTTCCTCCATCTCTTATCACAACTATTGGAATCCCAAATCTTGGGAAAATGATGTGTTTGAATAGCTCCAACACGAGTTTCACATCATTGGTAGGACTAGCGATCGCTTTAACACATTTTGACACATAATCCACTTCAACGAGAATATAACAATTTTCGTAGGAAGAAGGGAAATGAGCCATGAAATCTATACCCCACACACCAAATATCTCCACTTATGTGATTGGATTTTGAGGCATCACATTCCTTCTACTAATGTTGCCTTTCCTTTGGCATGAATCACACCTTGAGATGAAATCTTATGCATCCTTAAACATTTTCGGCCACAAAAATCCCGCTTGTAGAGCTTTTGTAGCTGTCTTGAATGTGAAGAAGTGACCTCCATATGTAACCATGGCAATGCAAAAAGATACCATCAACCTTTTCTTCCGCAACACATCTCCTATAAAGGTTATCCTTGCAAAAAGTGTACAAGTAGGGTTCATCCCAATAATATCGACATACATCTTTGAAGTACTTTTTCCATTAGTAACATACAAGCTTAGGCGGTTCTTTCCCACATGCCAAGCTTCTTACCCGTCTCATGTGTTGACGCTAGAAGTTGGATAGCCATAAGTTGTTCCTCGAAAAAAGAGTCATCAAGTGGAATGTTCTGATACTTCGCTCTTAACTTATTTCTTGTTTTTAATCTCTAAAGAAAAATCTTGGAGCAACAATATCCATCTCAAAAGTCTAGGATTGGCATCTTTCTTTTCCAAGAGATGTCACAAGGTGGCATGATCTGTGTGAACGATAACCTTAGATCCAACCAATTATGGCCTAAACTTCTCAAATGCAAATACTATGGTAAGTAGTTCTTTCGCCGTCATACCATATTCTACTTGGGCATCATCGAGGGATCTACTTGCATAGGATATCACATGAAGCTTATTGTCTTTCCTTTGACCATCACCGCGCCAATGATATGTTAAGTTTTTGTCATCTTTTTCATTGCATTTCATCATCAGTATTTTGCATTTACATTGCATATTTAGAGTTTAGGTGCAGATTTGCATCTGTGTTACTCTTATATAGGCTTTGGAGTTGGAATATACAAGAAGAGGATTCAAATGGACTGAAAAATGATCAAAGTGGGGGATGAATGAAAACAGAGGTCGTAGAGGTCTAGCACAGAGGTTTCACCACATCGCCGAGCTTCAGTGGCTTCATGCACCGATGATACAACACCGATGGAAGCTTTGAATATTTGGTTGGAGATCTAGTGAGGACCCGTAACTGTTTGATGCAACTGATGCAGTTCAGCGGCCTACCTCCTTGGGATGAAGATACCATTGCAACTCAGCGGGCTGGCTCCGCGGTGTAACGACCACCGATGGAAGATTTGGCAGTTTTGGCTGGGAAGTTGGATGTAGTGACATAGTGTAGGACGTTGGCCCATGGCAGGAAGCACCACCAAGATTACATACACCGCTGGCCACCATCGATATCAAGCAGCGGTAAGGCGATGACCGGATGAACCAATTTTTATCTTATCATGCTATTAAACCGAGTTTGACCAGATTTAGGAAGAGTTGACCAGCTCTTTTATTTTGAGACTATAAATACCTCTAAACCTAATTTATTAGGTTTATGCTTTGTTTTTAGAGTTTTCCTCTTAGCTTCTTTAAGCTTTGGCTAAAGGCCTTGTATGAATCTTTCATTTTCAAATTACCAAACATTTTTCTCTTCTTAAATCTTTCTTCTATTCTCTTATGATCATGTTTATGCAAATTTCAAACTCATTGCTTTGTGTTTTCATGGATATAAGTGAGTAGTCTCTTTAGAGCTCTTGGAAATGGTAGATCTAGGGTGATTAGGAGTAGATTAGTTGAGTTTAGGCTTGTAACAACTTAGATCCTTGCTTGATATATGGTATTAATGCTAGATTAGCTTGGAAAATGCTAGTTTAGAACTTAGCCATTTTCATGCCCATAAGGTGTTTGATAAAATGTTTGAAACAAAATATCAATGTACTTTAGATGCTTAGCCTATGGAAAAATAGTTGATTAAGGTGTTTTGTGGTTATTTAGAATTGTAATTAATTCTCTTTGATTGCTTGGTTGCCAGTGGTTATTGATGATTTGGTGATTGAGGAAGAGATTAGTGCCACATAAGTGGATTAGTCGTTATTAGTAACTTAAGACCGAATGACTAGTATATTAAATAAATTAATCTCCATTAGTTTATAAGTGATCACCCTAGTGAATTACCTTATCCCGAGAGTTTGTTTTCTCTATTTGATTTTGAAACCATTTTAGTTATTTCCCGCTTTCATTTAGAATCAAATTTCGTTCATTACAAAACACAAACTTTTTATTTGTTCATTACAATTGTTTGTTTATCCATGGATTCGATCCTAACGTACACAACGTACTTAGGTTATTGATAACCTAAAATTTAATTTGGTGTCATTGCCGGGAAAACAAAGCAATAGCAATCAGGATTTGATCTTTATTCGAGACTAAGTTTTTTATTTTTTGTTATCTAATCTTTTGTTTTAGCTTTTGATCTCTCTTTTATTAGCTTTTGATCTCTCTTGGGATCAATGCCAGTGGGTCTTCTTTAGTAAGTTCTTCTCTACTTTGCAAACATCTCGCTTTAGGAATGAAATTTTCAGTTTTGCACAATAAGGTAATGAGAGCTTTTGTGAAGCATGGGAACTCTTAAAGGGTTACACTTATCAATTTCCACACCATGGAATCTTTAACGAATCTCTCTTGAGTACATTTTACTATGGGGTTTTGCCAAAATATCGAATGTTATTGGATACACCTAGAAACAATAACTTCTTGGGAAAAATGCGGATGATGGGATGTTGTTGGTTGAGAATTTAGCCCAAACTGATGGCAACTATGGTGATGATTATGATCGCACATTGAGAGATAATTTTGAAATGAATGATCATCACTGTAAGGAGATTAATGCGTTGAATGAAAAAAATAGACAAGTTGCTCCAAGCTAATAAAAAAGGAGCCAAATATGTTGGAGAGGTTGAACCATATAATAAGTACCAAGAAGTTGGTATTGAAGGTTGCAAATAGGTTCAACAAGAGATCAATTTCATTGGTGGTCATGGAGGATACCAAAACAATGGTTATAATCAAGCTTATACTCCAATGAAGATATATGGACAAAGCTTTCAACAACAAGGATTTCAACAAAAGCCTCAATTTTCCAACCAAGAAAATTCTTCTATTCAACCTCCTACTCAGTACAATGAGATGAATGCAATGTTGAAGCGAATTCTAGAGGGACAAACTAAAGTTTATGCAGATGTTGGTAATAGGTTTGTAGCGATGCACAACAAAATGGATGAAATGTACAATGATCTTGATGGTAAGATCAATAGTTTGAAATCTCACATGAAAATCATTAATCTTAAGGTCACTCAATGTTCATCAAGTTCAAAGAATCCAAGTGGAGCATTCCCGGGTAAATCCGAAGTTAACCCCAAAGAGTTTTGTAATGTAATTTTCTCGAGTGATGGGGTTTACACCATGAACCACCAAAGTCAATACATGCTTGTCATGTTTATGAGAATAAACAAGCTATAGAGGAAATCTCAAGACTTTTCTACAGCTCAAATTTTGATGGTTTGGTTAGTGAGAGTGAAGTGAAAGGGGAGATGAACACTAAAGAAGAAGATAAGGTGACCAAGAGTGTTGAAATGAAATATGCACCACGAGTTCAGCCTCCTCATGAACTTCCACTTCTATTTTTGGGCCGTGTTATAAACAAGGCCAAAAAGGTCCTCTCGGACTTCAAAGTTAATATGAGTAGAGTTGGAGCATCTTTGCCTCATGTGAATGATATGTCACAAGTTCCTCTCTACTTTAAGATCATTAAAGCCATTTTAGAACATTGAGAGAAAGTTGAAAAGGTTATGGGAGTGTTTGAATCACCAATCACAACACCACTTGAACCCAAGTCGCTTCCAAAGCTTGAAGATCTGGGTACAGTCATCATCACTTGCTCTCTTGGTTATTTAGAGATAGATAATGCCTTGTATGATTCCGGAGATAGTGTGAATGTGATGTCTCTTGAAATGGCGGAGAACTTAGAGATTAAAAGGATGAAGCAACACTCATCTTCCATCAGATTTTGAGATGTTTCTTCAAAACCTGCACTTGGCTTGATTGAGGGCTATCCGCTTATGGTTGAAAATTGCTTAATCCCCACAGATTTCATTGTTGTGGAGAGGCCGCAACCTGACAAGCTTCCTCTCATCTCAGAACTCCATTTTTCAACACCACGGGAGAAAGCATCGACTTCCTAAACAAGAGAGTTACTATTCACTACGTTAATGCCAAAATGTCTTATCCAGTTAAGCCTTTTTCTACAATTATTTGTGGGATGATCACTAATGGAGATGTGGAAAACAAAGAGCCTAGGAATTTGAAGACTAGAGATGCTATAAATCTTGATGAGAAAATATTGGATGATGGATGTCTACACTCCTTATTCAACAAAGGAAATGGTAAGGACAAGAGGATGGGGTTCTTGAAAAGAATAAGAGAGAGATGAAAAAACCCACCCTTCCACCCTTGTCAAGTCACCAATGACAACCACTTCAATGACCTTGCACCCTTTGAGATGTGTTAATAGAGAGGTTGAGTATAAATTAAAGTGCAAGGGAATGTCAAATCCCTTTGAAATGGTTAAAGTGATCCTCATACACCGGAGCTTAAGGGAAAAGATTTGGTGGTCGTCAAGGTGTAATAAAAGAGGTACTCACCATCAACCTCAAAGGTGGAACATGCTTCTTCAATGCTCATTCCACCAGTTCAACCAATCGACAGAGTTCAACAACTCCTCCCCCAACCCTCTCCCTAAGGTTATCAACTAGGGACAAGGTATGATCCTCTCCTTTACATTGTAAATACCATTTATTTTTGGTCTCTTGTTTTCCCTCTCTTTGACTTTTGTTACACCGAGACAGTGTAATTGAAGTTTGGGGGAGGGACTTGTGTGTTTTGATATCGTGTTTTGTTTTCTTATTTTCCTTCTTGCATATTTGAGTTTCATAAATACATTTATTTGCATAGAAAAAGCCAAAAATTGAAAATTTTGAAAAACACAAAAGAAGCATGTACCTTTGTATTTGCATATTGCTATTAGGATTGTCTAGAACCACATTGGTTAAAAATTTGATACATGAGTTTTGAACCCAAGTAAATGACTGCAAGTGTACAAAAAAATCCAGTAGTATAGATGGGATCAAATCCTCAGAGACCAAGTTGCACTACGTTTTATCGAAAGAATGCTAGCTAACACAGAAAGAAAGATTGTTTGTGTGATTGTAACTAAAGAAATCAATAAGAAAGTAAGTAAACTTACGGATTTAAAATGCTAGCCTTTAGAAAATTCTCCGAAAATTTGTAATCACGAACCAGACAACTATTCAGGACATTCATTCAGAACTATCTCTAACTTGAAAAAAACGTTTGTGGCATCAATTACTATGTCTAACCACCTAAGTATATAACTTTCTCTTGAACTTAAAGTTCTAGACAAGCATTAACTACTGGGTTCGATATGTTCACGAATCGCCATAACATCAACTTTTGTTGGCTAAGAACAATACGGTCATCTATGTTCTATCCGATAATCTATAAGCTTTTGGAGAATATATTCAATCTAACATCATAGACTAAGTAGCTAATATAGTCTAAAGCATTAATAATAACAATAGATGAAGATAACATAAGATAAAAATCCAATTTCTTCATTCCTTTGAAACCCTAACCCTAACTTGAGAACTACTCAGCCATGGAAATTGAGAAACAAACAAGTTTGATGAAGAACTCATAGAAATCCAGTAAAAATAACAAAATATGTTTCTTCACAATAGGTCTTAAAGAAAATAAAGATTTCTATAAACAATGCCTTAAAACAAGTATTTATATGTACAAACTCTTCTAGGTCAAAATCCTAAACCAATTAGGAAAAGGGGCAAAATTTCAATTTTTTCTACAGGAGGTCGATCTGGACTACACAGGTTGATCCGCTCTGGATTGGTCAATCTGGTCTCTCGTGGCACTTTGGGATCGATCGATCTTGTTCTTCACGCCATTTTGGCTCTGCGTATGCTTCATCTGCTCGCCAGACTGTACCGTTTTCATGAAAATCTTCAAAACTTTTGATCTCACAGTTGGATCGATATCAAACTACTTCCAAATGAACTCTAACTCACAGATCTATATTGTGTCTAAAATTTATCGCAATCCATCGGTTGATAGTTCCTCAAAGAACGACGAACATCAAACGTTTCTAAATAATTATGCATCTTTTGCTTCAAACTTCTTCTAGACGGAAATAATTCTTTTATTTCATGATTTAACCTGATAAGACTCTAAAAACCTAAAACGACACTAAAACACATACTAAAATGCGTAAAATACGCATCTATCAGTTTGCATTTACATATGCCATGGGAATATTTGTCTAGTAAAAGTTCAATTTTGGATTGAGACTGAATCCCTTGTTTATAGTTACTTGATACCTGATTTCAACATTGAAAAACCGGATAATCTATCACTGGACCCTTTCCTCTTTAAAAAATCTTTACCATTGTGAGCTTTGCATAATTTTCATTACAACTTTCTTATTTATTGGACTTAACTTGAACCTAAATTTCTTGATTAAGGAGTTAGAATGCTTGTTCATGGATTTTTATAGATACATTCGAGTTATCTTATAACTATTTTACCACACTTATTAACTCGAATGACCATCTTCATTTTTAAGATGTTTCCCCCAGCCTCGCCCTAACCATTTCTTTCAAACCATGCATTGATTTTGATTGAGTGAGGTCTCTTATATGCTTTCATTTGCAAAATCCTTAGAGAAGGTGATTGATAAGTCCTTTCCTCCATCATCTTAGGAATGTAATGATAGCTTAGGGATGGATAGTGATCTAGGATGGGGAAATGGTGATTAGAATAAAGGAAAAAGGTGGAAAATCCGAAAAGAGTCTTGTAGATGTGAAAGCTTCTAGAGAACACTTAAGAAAAGAAATAAATAGTTGCTCAAGTGTGAATCAAAAAAAAAATCGAAAGTGTTACTTCTCTAAAGTTGAAAAGATCATAAAAAGAAAAGAGAGAGCACCAAAAAAAAAGAAAAGAGAAAAAAAATGAATAAAGAAAACGAGCATGTGCTTGTATGTGAAAAAGTTCTCTAGTTAACCAAAAAAATAAAAGAAGAGACTCGGATTAAAGTTCTTATAGGGATTGAGGTTCATTGTTTGAATGCCTTAGGGTTTTGGGGAATAAGATGTTCAAGTTGTTGGATAGACAGATTATTATATGAAAACATGAGAATGTGTGAAATAGTGGAAGAGAATCTTATATCAATATTTGGTCACATTATCCATTGAGAAACCTATGTGATATCCAAAATTGGGTAAATTGTCCCCGCATCTAAGAGTTTGAGGATCTCTTTCTGAACGATATCTCTAAAGTTAAGGTTTAACCGCCTTTGATGTTCAACATAAGTCAAGATTCATTCTCACGGTGGATCCTATGGACACAAAGGGTCTCCGAGGTTACTTTTATATCATCAAGTGAATACCCTATGGCTTTTCTAATCTTTTTCGATTCCCCTAAAAGGGTTGAAGTCTCCAGACACTTAGTTCATCGTTTATTATGACCGGGTAAGTAGAGTTAGGGCCAAGAAATTTGTATCTTAGCCCTTTCAGGAGTGGCTTAAGGTCGACTTTTGGTGCTATGAACTCGCTCTGATCCTCACCCTTGCTAAGCTTACCATGGATAGCTCCCTCTTCACTCACGTCTTCTAGCTCTACCACACTCACATTATGCGGAGCTCTATCCAACTCCAAGAATGAGATATCTTGACTAGAGGCTTTGTGTGAGTCTAAGATCTTTTCTTAACCCATATTATCACTCCTAAGAAGACCAAACTCTCCTTGCGCTGTCAAAGCACTTTCGAGTGAATCTTCTAATGCAATCTCTTCGTAAAGCTCATCCTCTAACTCTTCCATGATCTCTATCCAAAATAATTGATCATCGATATTAGGCTTTTCATGATCTTCTTGATGTCTAACTTAATAATCTCATCTTCCAATTGCAAAATTACCTTTCATCTTCTTACGTTTAACTCCCATGGTAGCTAGGAATGGTCTACCAAATATCAAAGGGGCTTGTGGTTCCTCATCCATTTCTAATAGCATAAAGTTGGTGAGGATCTCATAGTTTCCAATGACTACTGGTAAGTCTTCTAGTAGTCCTATTGGAAATCTCACCGATTTATCCGCTAGCACATGGGAGATTCTACATGGTTTGAAACGCGTGAAGCCTGAGTGTTTCACTACCGTGAGAGGCATCAAGCTAATACTAGCTCCAAGATCAACTAAACACCTTGTGGAACCAAGCGGTCCCAAAAAGCACGGAAGAGTGAAGCGCCCGGTGTCATCACACTTCTTTGTGATGACTTTCCTTTGTATAATGGCACTACACTCATGTGTCAAGACCACCATTCCTTCTAAAGCTTTCGCTTTTTCCTTAACCGCATATTTGAAATTTTTTTGTATTGAGGCACTAACCAACAAGGTTCAATAAGAGGTAAACTGACTTTTACCTCATTCATTTTCTTATCAAAAAGTGCCTATAATTCTCCATGAGTTGCTTCTTGAAGTGTCCTGAAAACGGAAATTTTGGTCCATAAGGAGGAGGTACAAATGGGGTTTCCTTACTCTTGCTCTCATCGAACTCATTTTAACCTTCCATTTTCCTTTTTCCTTCTGTTCAATTATCACTTTAACTTTTCCTTCTCAATACCAACATTATCCTCATCATCTTCAATTTCTACCACTTCTCATTCCTTATCCACAATGTCCTTATTGGCAATCACAAGTGATGGTTCTCTTGACGGAAGCTCCTTTCTTATCTAAGTGTAGTAGCGTTTATATACTCTTTTGGATTTGGTTCTTGTTTACCCGGTTGCTAACCCCATTGATCTCTTAGAAGAGGAAGAGACTTATGCAACTTGGTTATCCAATGATTTAACATGGGAGGCCAAACTCTCAAATTTTTTATTTAACTCGTTATACGCCCCATCCACCTTCAAGTTAATTTTATCCATTCGCTAGTTCATCTCAAAGTTCTTTTTGTTTGACCTTCAAGGAGTTTTTTAAGTAGGATAGTGTTTGGGTCCTCTTTGGTGGCTTGGCTTGGTTGTGGTGTTTAGGTTTGGTAGCTTTGGCTTGGGAAGAAGGGTTGGGTGGGATTGTTGTATTGAGGTTGAGGTTGATAGTTTCCTTGGTTAGTGTTTTGGGTATTGTATTAGGGTTGATTTGTGTTTTGGGGTCTTGGTTGAAAGTTTCCTTGGTTGTAGGGTGATTAGATTTTAATGTTCCTTGGTTATAGGTTTGGCCTTGTTGTTTGGTGGGATATGTTTGGTCTTGTGGATTCTCCACATTGGTACTACGGTAGGAAATTTTTGGATATGTTTCGGTAATTGGGGTTGAAGCCCTTTTGTTGGTAACCTCCCACATAATTCATCTCCTCTTGGTTGTCTTGACAAACCTCAACACCAACCTCTTGATAGAATTAAACATCAAAGTCTCCAACAAAGATAACTTGTCTTTGAGTATATTGCATCATCTTATCAAAGTTCTCATTCAAGTCTTTTATTTTGTTTGTGTTTGATTCTCATGACTACCGGTCTCCCTTATCAACATATAATAGTCTTCCCTATAGTTTTCATTACTCATGGCGAGATTATCAACCAACACTATTCCCTTATCAGCTTGTTGTCCCAAGAATTTACAGTTGTTTGAGGTATCAAGGAGCATCATAATCTTGTGCAAAACTCCACAATATAGAGTCAAAAGCAATGAGTCCTTTCAGAACCCGTGATGTGGACATTTTGATGTATATCCCTTGACTTGTTCCCAAGCTTTGTTAACTCTCTTATTCCCCTTTTGTGTAAAACTGGAGATCGCATTTCGAAGGCGAGCCGTGATGCGGACATCAAACCAGGACTAGAGGTGAAGAGCTTGGAGGCAAACCAAGAGATGGAGATTGAAGTACCATTTGTACCAGAAGGTCGTATACACGATCAAGAGCAAGAAATCTGTAGCACAATTCAATCAATACACTACAGGAGCTTTCACGGCAAATAGTAGCCTACATCAAGATTGCATAACTCTCACATTATTTAGATAAACTACAAGGATCAAGAGGAGAAACTCCAAAGCGTTTATGAAGCTGAGAAACACCAAAAGAACACGAAGAAATGATTAAAACACGAAGAAACCACATCAGCTTTTACATGGACAATGTTGCGCTCAAATAAGGTAAGTTCTATTTTATTTCTTAATGTATATTCAAGTGGGAAACGACTTCTCAACATCATCTATGTGATTTAGTGTAGTTTATTTGTTATTTTTCGAAAGCAAAGACTCCAAGTTGTGGAAAGGGTTTCAAGTTGCAATAATCATAGCCCAAGTTCCTGCATTAGGTTGAATCTATTCTTTCATCAGTTTCAATTACTTGTTAGTTTCAGTTTCATAAACTGATTAAAACCTTAAAATTGCTTGTTGTGTCTTATTAGTTTATGTCTTGTTATTTTCGTCTCATAAAACCTAAAAACAAAAAAAACAGTTCGTGTTGCTTTGTTATTATGTTAAATTTATTTGTATTATAGAAAACCATAATAAACAAATCAATCAAAATGTGTTTTCTCTGTTTCATTGCATTGGTTTATTGTTGTTGCATCAATTTACTATTGTTGTTGTAATTGTGGATCAGTTTTTTATTATTTCAGGTTTTTGCACCATTCTGGTTTATTCGGTTTCTTCTTAGGAGTTTGATACTTTGTTTTCAATTGTTGCAAGGTACCATGGGTGAAAAAAATGACAGTAACACTGTTTTTTTGGAAATGACAAGGGGAAAGCAAGATCAGCTTCATACCATTGGGGATAGACTCAATCGAGTGGAGACATGTCCAGATATGCCACAACCATTCATAACCAATGTTATTCGAGGAATAACACCACCACCACCAGCTCCATAACGTGCAGGTCAAGCCAATGCTCAACAAGCCGCTGTTAATCTTGATAAAGAAGAGGATGACCCTGATCCTCATGAGCAACAAGAGAGAGGACAAAGAAGATATATATATATATATATAACCATAGGAGGCATCACAGAGGTTATGTGGAGGATGAATTTGATGAGCAACCAGCACTAGCTCGTGAAACTTACCATGATCTGAAAATTAAAACATTGTGCTTTGCTGGAAAGGTTGATCCAGAAGCTTACTTGGATTGGGAGAAGAAGATGGACAAATTTTTTGATTATTATGACTATCCAGGCCCTAAGAAAGTCGCCTTAGTTGTAGCCCAACTCACAGACTATGCGTTTTCATTGTGGGACAGAGAAGTAGCCAAGAGAAAGAGAAACCGCCAATGACCCATTGATTCATGGGTTGACATGAAGGACCAGGTGAGGAGAAGGTATTTGCTTTCTTACTTTCATTGAGACTTACAAAGGCGATTTTGAAGTTAACTCAAGGCAGCAAAAGTGTAGAGGTGTACTATAAAAAATTTCAGAATTTTAGAAACCGGCTAGAATTGGATGAATCAGAGGAGACATTAATGTCTCAATTTCTTGATGGTTTGCAAGACAAGATTGATCGTAAAGTGGAATCTAGAGTGCATCATGTCATCAAGGACCTTCTGCACCTAGCTATACATACCGACCATCACGTCAAATGTAAGGCTCTTAGTAACAAGACCACAACACCATCAACATGGACTCCTAATTCAAGAAAGCCATTAGACAAAGGTTGGGCTATGGAAATTGATTTGCAGTTTAAGTTTAACCCGTATGATGCATGCAAGAGCTTTAGTATAGAAAATGGGCAAACTAATGGTCAGAAACATCGCGCTAGAGACATCACATGTTTCAAGTGTAGAGGAAAAGGACACATGACAAGAGAGTGCCCAAACCAAAGAGTTATGATGCTAATCGAAGCCGTCATATATGAATCACAAGATGAAAATGATGTTGGTACATTAGATGGAGATACCGAGTTTGAATATCTAGAAATTAGAGATTCTCTCATTACTCTTAGAGTACTTAGTGTGATGGTTGATCCAGAGGAAACAGTTCAACGTGAAAACATTTTTCACACACGTTGCACCATCCAAGGAAAGTATGTACTCTAACCATTAATGGGGGATCTTTCACTAATGTGGAAAGTTTTCACCTGGTTGATAAGATAAACCTTGAAAGGACTAAACATCCGAGGCCCTATAGGCTGTGGTTGGTCAATAACAAAGTAAAGTTTAAGATCACTGATCAGGTAAATGTACCCTTTAGTGTGGGACGTTACCAAGATAAAGTTTTGTGTGATGTTGTTCCAATGCAAGCTGGACATCTACTCTTAGGTAGACCATGGCAGTTTGGTAAGGAAACAACACACAATAGTCGCACTAACCTTTATTCTTTTACCCATGACAAGAGAAAATTTAATTTGGCACCACTCTCACATTCACAAATACATGAGTTGCAGGTTAAAATGAGAAAAGAAAAGTTTAATTGTGTTAATTAAATCTCTAATCACTCCTAGTGAGGTTAAGAAAGCTATTACAGCTAAACACCCAGTGTTACTAATGGTCTTTATGGAAGCTTAGAGTGCAGGTCATGTAGATACGGAGTTCCCAGCGGAGATAACAACACTATTAGACCAGCTTCGAGATGTTTTCCCCGAGGAGATACCAAATGCCTTACCACAACTTCGTGGTATAGAGCCCCAGACTGATTTCGTCCCTGGAGCTGCACTTCCCAACCGACCAACCCCCCAACCTACCGAATAAATCCATAAGAGGCTAAAGAGTTAGAAAAAAATACAAGAGATTCTAGCAAAAGGGTATGTTCATGAAAATTTAAGTCCATGTGTGTGTACTAGTTCTACTTGTGCCTATAAAGGATGAGACGTAGAGGATGTGTGTGGATTGACAAGCCATCAACAACATCATAATCAAATATAGATGCCCAATCCCATGGCTGGATGACATGGTAGAAGAGTTGAGTGGAGCCACAATCTTTTCAAAGATACGGCTCAAAAGTGGTTACCATTAAGTGAGGATGAGAGAAGGGGATGAATAGAAGACTGCTTTCAAGACCAAGCAAGGTCTCTATGAGTGGCTGGTTATGCCTTTTAGTTTCACCAATGCCCTAAGTACATTTATGCGCCTAATGAACCATGTTCTTAGGACATACATATGTAAATTTTTTTTTGTTTATTTTGATGACATCTTAATTTACATCACTTGTTTATCTGATCATGTGATACATCTTGAGAGTGTACTAAAGACGCTTCCACAAGAAGGAATTTATGCTAACCTCAAGAAGTGCATATTATCCACTGATAAGCTTGTGTTCCTAGGTTTTGTTGTGAGTTCACAGGGATTACATGTTGATGATGAAAAAATCAAGGCAATACAAGAATGGCCAACACCAACAAGCATAAGTCAAGTTAGGAGCTTCTATGGGTTGGCTAGCTTCTACCGTTGATTTATAAAGGATTTCAGTAGTATTGACACGCCGATTACTGCAGTGATTAAGAAGAATGTTTGGTTTTCTTGGGGAGAAGCTCAGGAGAAAGCATTTACAGACTTGAAGGAAAGTTTAACTAACGCAGATGTTCTGGTTTTGCTAAATTTCAACAAGACTTTTGAAATGGAGTGTGATGCATCTAGAGTTAGCATTGGGGCAGTCTTAACACAAGGAGAAAAGCCGGTTGCTTTCTTCCGCGAGAAGCTAAGTGGGGCTACACTCAACTATCCCACTTATGAAAAGGAGTTATATGCGCTTGTGCGTGCCATGTATACTTGGCAGCACTACTTTCTGCCCAAGAAATGTGTTATACACACAGACCATGAGACCATGAGGCATGCACGCTGGTTGAAGTTCATTGAGATGTTCCCTTATATTATAAAGTACAAGAAGAGAAAGGAAAACATAGTGGTTGATGCTCTTTCTAGAAGACACACTTTCATCACCACCATGGAGTCTAAGGTTTTGGGGTTTGAGTTCATCAAGAGGTTATATGAAGCAGACCCAGACTTTGGAGAAGCATACAAGGAGTGTGGTAAGGAAGCCTACTGAATGTTATATAAATTTATGATGGATTCTTCTTCAGGAGTAATAGACTGTGTATTCTCCAAAGTTCATTACAAGAGTTACTTATCCGAGAAGCTCATGGATGAGGGCTTGTAGGGCATTTTAGAGTTGACAAAACATTAGCAATCCTCCAAGAGCATTTCTTTTGGCCTCATTTACAGAAAACAAATAAAAGCATTTTGTAGCCTTTGCATCATTTGCAAGAAGGCTAGGTCGATACTGCATCCACATGGTCTCTACATGCCACTGCCCATTCCAACCACACCATGGGTAGATATCTCACTGGATTTCGTGCTGGGTTTACCAATGTTTCAACTTATGGATTCTATTTTTGTGGTAGTAGACATATTTTCCAATATGACTCGTTTCATTCCATGCACCAAGACAATGATGCTAAACAAACCGTAAACTTGTTCTTCAAAGAAGTTATTCGTTTGCATGGTATACCGAGGACCATTGTGTCAGATAGGGACACAAAGTTCTTATGTCACTTCTGAAAAATTTTGTGGAGAAATCTAGGAACGAAATTGATGTATTCCACCACTTTTCACCCACAAATAGATGGGAGAACAGAGGTATTCGAATGCCTACCATTTGTGGAATTTGCTTATAACCGCACACCACATTCAGCTACTAAGCTATCACTGTTTGAGGTCGCATATGGATTCAACCCCACTACAGCACTGGATTTTTCACCATTGCCACCACCAGAAACTGATGGGGTTCACAAAGTTGAGTTTGTGAAGTAAATGCACCAAAAGGTTAAAGAAAACATAGAGAAGAGAACTAAGCAATATGCTAAGGTTACAAATCGTGGAAGAAAATAAATTGTGTTTAAACCAGGAGAATGGGTATGGTTGCACATGAGGAAAGAAAGGTTCCCAAATGAGAGAAGCTCCAAGCTAGCACCAAGAGGAGATGGGTTGTTCAAGATTGTGGAGAAAATCAACGATAACGTCTACAAACTTGAACTTCCACCTGAGTTTAGTGTGTCTAATACCTTCCATGTTAACTTGGCTCCTTTCAATGTAAGTGAACCTGTTTTGAGGACAAAACCTCTTGAAGAAAGAGGGAATGATGCAGACATCAAACAAGATCTAGACGTGAAGAGCTTGGAGGCAAACTAAGAGCTGGAGATTGAAGTACCATTTGTACCAGAAGGTCCTATGACACAATCAAGAGCAAGAAATATGCAGCACAATTCAATCAATACACTATAGAAGATTTCACGCCAAATAGCAGCCTACATCAAGATTGCATAACTCTCACGTCATTTAGATAATCTATCAAGGATCAAGAGTAGAAACTCTAGAGCATATATAAAGTTGAGAAACACCCAAAGAACGTGAAGAAAGGATTAAAACACGAAGAAACCACATCAGCTTTTACATGGACAATGTTGAGCTCAAATAAGATAAGTTCTATTTTAATTCTTAATGTATTTGCAAGTGGGAACGACTTCTCAGCATCATCTATGTGATTTAGAGTGTTTTGTTTGTTATTTTCGAAACCAAAGACTCCAAGTTGTGGAGAGTGTTTCAAGTTGCAATAACTGATTTATTTCCTTTTCTGTTTTTCCTTTTATTCTTGTTAGCTTTTTTATTTCATTAAGACGAAATCTCGACCCTAGAAGGTTACAGCTGAAGGACTATTTAATAAAGTTCCATATGCAGCTTTGTAGTAACGTTTTAACCTATCAATAAAATATCGCAGTTTTTCTTCAAAGAGACCAGCTTCGTCCTTTGTCATTCCTTTGCCATATTGAGACCAGGACCTCCATAGCTAAAGTTTTCTTAGTTGTATCACGAGTTTCCATCCCTCGTGTGGTGCTCATCACTTCCCCCAGTTTGGGTGTTCATCGAATTCAAGAGGAGATGAGTATCTTTTTCTCTTGTGCCACAACTTCTTGGTTTGTGATCTGTCTCTTCTCACCAAACGTGTATCAGGTCATTTGCGAAGTAGAGAAAAATTTGCTCAAGAAGACTTGCTAGCACTCATCCCAAGATGTGGTAGAGTTATGAGGCGATTGCTTTTCCCATCAATGTGCCCTATCACCTAGAGAGAATGGAAAGATTCTTAACTTGAAAGGATCCTTGGATATACCATTAATGTTCACGGTGCCACAAAAGTGATCAAATTGATCCAAATGGTCTAGAAGATCTTCAACTGGAAACCCATGAAACTTGCTCCCTTGAACCATGTTGATAAGGTTAGCCTTGATCTTGAAATTTTTGTTCTCAACTGGAGGAGGACGAATACCGGCTTGTTTCCCATGTATATTTGGCTCATCAAAGGTGCTAATGACATGCAGGTTCCTTTGCGAATGATTTGGGGCTTTTCCAACTCCACTACCTCTCTCAACACCTTCTTGATCAACATTTTCCGGGAAACCAGATGGAGCACGATTATAACCCATTCCTAAACATTCCAAGTCCTTAACACGCTCTCACTCTCTTGTGCCTCTTCTTGTTTCTCTCTCCAACCTTTGAGTGTTGTCTACTCGATCAACCAAATATTGAAGACCTTGGCTTCTCTAGTTCATGCACCTATAAGGGAAGAGAGATCAAAATCCAAACAAAGAGATTAGGTCACAAATTAAAAAGAAAGACAATCTCAAATAAAGACCAAATCGTAATAGATATTGTTTTGTTTCCTCAGCAACAACGCTAAACTGATATTAGGTCTATCAATTAACTTATCATACATTGAATATTTTAGGGTCAATCCACAAGAAAACAAAAAATTGACATACTAAGAATACGAGTCATGATTCAATCTACGCGATAATTTTTGTAGGGTTTTTAAAGCAAAATTCAAATAAATAGAGGCGGGAAAATACTTAAAATCGGTTTTAAAATTCAAATAAGAGAAAAAAAACTCTTGGAAATAAGATAGATGACTAGGGCTATCAATTGTCAACTAATAGAGTTTCAATCTACTTTAATAAGCTATTCCATCGGTTCTTAGATCACTAATCTCAACTAATTTATTTTCGTGGTACTAATCTCTTCACTAATCATCCAATAATCAATAACTTTTGTTAGCTATCAAGTGATCAGTGAACATTATTATCAAGCCTAAATAACCATTAAACACCCTAATCAACTATTTCCATAGGCTAGGAGTGTAAAACATTTGATATTTTGGTTTAGCATTTCATCGAATACCTTGTGGGTGTGAAAATATCTAAGTCCTAAACTAGTATGATCAAGGCTAATATAACATTATTAACACCTACCAAGCATGAATTTATGTTGTTACAAGTATAAAATCCATTAATCAACAATTAATCACCCGAGATATAACATTCCCAAAATCTCTAAAAAGACTACCCAATAATCTTCTTGTTAACACAAAGAATAAGGATGATCTTTGTTTTATACTTGAGAATATTTAAGAAAAGAATAAGGTGAATAATCAAAAGATTTAAGAAAAGAAGATTTGAGAATATTTATAACAAAAAGATTCATACAAAGTTCTTGATAAAAACCTTAAAGGAGGCTAATAGATCTAAAGCATAACATAAGTCTCTCTAATTAGGTTTAAGAATATTTATAGCAAATTTAAATGAAAACCAGGACAATCCGCAACAGACTGGTTCAACCTGGTGGATAAACCACGAAATCTGGTCATGGTGGTATAGTGAAACCAATGCATGATGTCATTGGGCTTCACCGGTGCTGCGATGTCGTTCCGTCTGACCGCTGCTGAGAACCGGTGTCATGATGTCACCATGTTTGACCGCTACTCACCATCGGTGATGTGATACCGCTAGTGTGATGGCGCTACACTTCCTGATGGCATCAAAGGCTTCCACCGGTGTTGTGAAACAGGCACATTTGACTGCTGGGTCTCGCTGGTGTCGCCAAGCCACCATAAGTGACCGTTGCATCCTCTATAACCTCATCCAACCTCCTCTTTGATCATTTTTTTTCCCTTTTGATTCATCTGCTTGTCCATTTCATTTTAAAACCTACAAAAATATAAATGCATATAAAAATGTGCAATTAAAGTCCTAAATATGGAATGTAAATGCATGAAACTAATGCTAAATTAAACTTTAAAAGCATTTAAAACAACAATATATCAAAAATATTATACCATATTCCATAAACTAATGCTTCCATATACGAAAAGTTCTTATTTATTGTTATATTGAACCAGATAAATAAACGTCACGATATAATAATCCAATTCTCCACTTATAACATGCAGGATATAATATCTACTTATTTGTCTAATATTCAAAAAACAGAAATTAAAACCTAAACCCATCTTTAGCTAACATGCTATTTTTATTACCAGATATATTTTCTTGTATAACCAAAATTTTTAAATATACACATTATTGTAAGAAATTAAGTCATTTTCCAAGTTTCGTAAATAATTTTCAAATCCGTTAAATATATCTGTTAAAAAGATCTCCTAACGCTCCTTTAACAAACTCATCATGTTTGTTATTCACTTCACAAGTATCAACATAACTTTTTTTAACCCACTACTCTTAACTATAGGGGTTTTACACAATTTTCACGTTCCTCTTTAATATATCTACAGCTTCCACGTGCATCTTCCCACTAATCACTCCTCCACACTTTTGCCCATCAAATCGGTAAGCTTCTCTCTTTCCAAATTCCCTATTTGTGTCATTTCATGGTATTTTCTGTCTATTTATAAGTTAAAGTTAGGTAACCAATTTTAAAGTTAGAACAGATTTAAAGTACATGCCGTTGAAAACTCAAAAAACATCCTTTTCAATAAAATCTGTTTGAGACAAAAGGAAAAGGCAAAATACATTAATATAGGTTCTGAATATTACAGACCTAAACGAAGAGAAAAAATAAAGCATGGTACAAAAGTAATTATAGGTTAAGCTTAGTTAAAGGTCATTCTTCACTCCATACCATCAACACCAGACTCATCTTCACCCTCTGCATGTCTGAATCGAAAATTCTAATAAATAATTAACTATTAAAAATCTTAATGCAAATTGGAACTAACTAATATAGTCTGAAAACTTACAAGTCTCACATTGCAATAACGTCTGGAATGTCCGGGTTAGAGTAGTTTAGAAACTGGCCAATCACCGTAAACCCTTACATGCCTCCAACCCTCCAACAGCTGAAAGACTTTCCACCAACGCAAAACACAAGCAACAGGTCTAGAAGTAAATGTAGTTATGATATAATCATCGCTGAATTTAATTGCCGTCACTCCATAAGCTAAACATTTAAGCAAGTGACCCCTACAATGTCATATAAATGCAAAGATCAATTAAGCTCCAATAAACAAAACAGACAATAAACTGAATTCATGAAGTTGAAGACATATATCTAACTCTTTATCTTTCAAGCTGAATGGAAAGCGATATCCACTCCTTTCGAAACGTTCATGGGCATCATTAGTCAGTTTACAAGCTTTAAAAACATATCCGACCAACTCTAGGAAATATAAAAAATATTAATAATGAATCAAATATAATTCGAATATAGTGTTAAAAACTACAAATATGTACTCACCAACCAAGTAGCTGTTATTTATTTTACCACCTAGCAAAGCACAAAAAGGTGTGAAGGAGGTGAAGATACAATCACAAACCGGATCTGTGTTTTGAACCACAGTCAAAGGTAGAAAACCGATTTTGAAAATATTCTTAGTTACTTTAGCAGGGCCGTTGTACGGATAGACCTTGAAGTTCATGATTGATATCCAGCGATCCTCTTCGATGAATTCCAAACAGTACTTAGTGTATTCATGATCAATAAAAGCCTTAACTTTCTTCCCCTGAAAGAGTTTAACATAGCCGGTATTAAATGAACATATCGAACAAATTAAAGTAATATAAACGAACAGATTTGAAACCGAGATAAATATAACGATATAGATTCTCACACAAATAACCACATAACACAGAATATCCTAGAAACATATCTAAACTAACTGTGCTCAACTATTTTATATATAAAACAAATAGTAAACACTTACTTTATTTTACAAAAACAAAGGCTGCTCATTAACTTATGAAACAAATCTAACAAATCTAAACCTACAAAAACAAAATATTCAACTATCCTCAAAAACCTAAGAAAAAATCAAAAACAATATAACATACCTTTTCATCGACTAAAACCAGGCCCAAAGCTTCTTTAGGATGGCAAATAAACACTCGATAGACCCTCAAGACCTTGACAAGAACATACCATCCAGTAATCATCGGGTTCAGACTTGAGAGATCATGAAATTGTGCCATGAGATCACTTAGTAATACAGGAACATATTGAAAATCATATAACATATATATATATATACATATAGATGAATATTTAGAGTGTTATACTAAATCTCTTCTAATGGCAGATACAAATATCATGTGTTCTAAAATAACGTAACTGTGATTAAATAAATTTAAAACGACTACTACAAGAAAACAACGGAAAACTGTAGTGGACTCATCTACGCGTAAAATGATAAAAAAAGATTAACATCATAATTACATAGTTATAGTTTAGAACTATCCATTCCCTAATGCAAAAGCCCATAACTCCAACCCATCATTAATGCATTAGGGAATGGCAGATCACCAGCAGATCACGTATTCTTCCTCTTACCAAGCTCGCCCTCTTTCTACTTTCACTCGTCCACACATTTATCTTAGAATCACAAGGCCTCCACACCATGATAGTGACATGACAATTCAAATGCCTTTTGCCCACGGTATTGATGCAGCACTTACTACAACTATGCAAAGGACTATTCAATTCTGGCTTACTTTCAACGATATTCCAGAAGAGAGGGCAACCACAATAACTCAAAGGTTCCGCCAATTCTTCAATGCAGTTATGATATCAACAAGAAACGATACAAATACAGGAATTGAAATGACCATCACTGTTACAGTTTACAGTCTCCAGCTTAACACAAGGATTGATGTAGACCGACTTGTAAACAAAATACAAATATCAGTTAGGCCTCCCACACATGAAGAAGAGAATGAGGAATGCACGATTTTTTCTACAAATTTTCATGGCAAGAGAACCTCTGAACACAATTGCTTGCTACCACAAGTTCCACCATCTATGTATTAATGTCCAATGGATTCAAATAAATAAGAGTTTTCCTACTTGTATGGAAACATCCATTTAAATCAATGTCTTATGCATCATTTTCAGTTATATACTATTATATTCTATTTCCAACCTTTTAAACTCCTGCATAGAAATGAAATATATCATATTTCACATTTCTAAAAGATAAAAAAAGACCTGTATCCTAACCTATTCCCCAGAATACCATGTAACTTTCACGTTAATAACAATCATGAACCCCACACAATGTGTATTTCATAAAAATATATACATACATGATTAATTAGTAAGCAAAGTAATTGATAGTTTGATGTTTTAGTTCTACCAATTAAACCTTTCATGTATACCACTCTAGGATCGATGCACGATTCATCTATTTTGATAACCTAATACATCGGTTTTAGATCACTAAAATCAACTAATCCACTTTCGTTGTAGTAATCTTTTCACTAATAATCCAATAATCCATAAATTTTGTTAGTTATCAAATGATTAATGAGCATTATTATCAAGCATAAATAACCACTAAACACTTTAATGAACTATTTTCATAGGTTATGAGTATAAAACACTTGATATTTTGGTTCGACATTTCATCGAACACTTTATGGGTGTGAAAATTTCTAAGTCCTAAACTAGCAAGATCAAAGCTAATCTAGCATTATTAACACCTTCCAAATATAGATCTATATTGTTACAAACGTAAACTCCACTAATCAACATCTAATCACCCTATAGCTATAATATTTCCAAAAACTCTAAAAATATTATTCATTAATCTTTATGTTAACACAAAGCAATAAGGTTGATCATTGGTTAATCATGATTTTTAAGAGAATAGTTTAAAGATTTAAGAAGAAAAAAATATATTGATAACTCAAAATTTAAAAAGTCATACAAAGATCTTGCTGAAAAAACTTAAAAAGGCTAATAGATCTCTAAAACATAACATAAGCCTTTGTAATTAGGTTTAGGAATATTTATAGCAAGTAAAAATGAAAACTGGGTCAACCCGCAATTGACCGGGTCAACCCGCAATAGACCGAGTCAACCAGATGGATAAAACATGAAATCTGGTTCAGGCGGTGTCATCAAGCCGTTTCACTTGGTCGCTCACAGAGAGCGGTGTCACCAAACCGTGTAGTTTTGTCAGTTGCCACATTACTGGCTAACAGCGGATAATCATATTTCCACATCTCTATATGACATCTCACTCTACACGCTGAAGACCCGTGGTCGACCTCATGCCGTTGTATCTCCCTGCCAGTCTTACAGGTAGATTAATGCATCTCCACAACGGTTACTCCATCCCGCACCACAAGACCGCTACAAGCCTATGGTGTCTCCAAACTTCTATAGTTGCCCACTGGAGCATATTAATGACTTCAAGCCGCTGCTTGACCTCGTTGGCTCTTCTACTCTTCATCCAATTCCATCTTTCTTGGTCATTTTTTCTCCATTTGATCTTCTTTCCGCAAGCTTCACTCCGAGAACCTACAAATAGAAAATGCCTATTCTAACTATGTAACTAACTCTAAAATGCAATGCAAATGAGATAAAACAATGTAAAATGCAATCAAAATGATGATGAAAACTCAGCATATCAGTAAAAAACAACAATATGAAAACATGGTAGACCTCGTGAACTCTTATAGATGCTCGTTTTAAAAAAAAAAATGATTTTCTTACGATCATAGATGCTCATTCATTTGCAGATACATTGACATATAAGAGTAGTTACAGAAATTTTGATCTTAAAGTCCCTATATTTAGTACTATATAGTCCAAACAGGTATGATCGAAAATCATATAATGTATGTATAAGAAATGAGATGTGTTGCTTGAAAATCATATACTGTATGTATAAGAAATGAGATTGTTGCTGTTGTTTGCTTTAAGATTTTAAGAAAATAATAACCTATATTAACAACTCTAGAAAATGAACACTACAAGAAAGCAGATCATAAGTGACGGGTATTTCCGTCGGAAATGGTCTTTTTCGATGGATTTTCGACGGAAAATCCTATCATTTATAGAGCATCGGAAATCCAAAACTCGTCGAAAATTCCGACGGATTTTCGACAGCTTGTATTCCAACAGATTTTTGATAGATATATTCTATGGTAAAAACTGTCGAAATACAAGCCGTCGGAAATCCGTCGAAAATATACCCCGACGAATTTTTGACAACTTCGACGATTCGAGTTTCCGACGGGTGTTATTCCAACGGAATTTCGACGGATATACAACGACCTTTAACCGAACGACTTTTTGTAAAGGAAGTCCGATGGAATTAAAATATAATTTTATTAATTAATATGAATTGTTTATTAATTAAAAATTAATTAATTATTATAATTAGTAATAATTATTTAAATAAATATATGAATTGAAATAAAATTCAAATTCAATTTACAATATTTAAAATCCAAACCATAATAAAAATATATTCATAAAATTAAAAAAAAATCAGAAAATCCAAACAATCAAGGACGACAATCTCGCATCTCGGCCATGAAAATCTTCCACCAAAGCTTTAGTTGTTTCCATGTCCGTCTTTGTCGCTTCCATCTTGGCCTTCGACACTTGTGCCAGCCAATTCTTCATATCGTTAATCATTTTGCACAGAAGCTTCTTTGATAGTGTGTATCTCATCCTTCAAATCCGAAATCTCAGTAGTCCTCTCTGCAAATAAAGCTTGAAGCTCAGGCTCTTCTGAAAACCTCGAAATGGCCTAAATAGTATCGTGGTACGCCTTTGGAACCCCCAAATTATGACATTTTCTCTTTGGAGTTGCCTAGAATCAAACGATATATAAGTGTTAAAGTTATAAAACAAACATCAAAATTTGATAAAAAACAAGATAACTTACCTCGATGACGAATTCATTTCATTTCTTGATTGGAATGTCATTGGAAGAGCCTCTTTCTACTCCTTAACCGATCGGCTGATATTATAGATACTCCTCTCCGTGAGACTTGACGGTCTCGATGAGCTCTCAAGCGACTTGATCCTGAATTTGCTTCGTATTCTTGTTGGTGTGAACATCTTCCACCAACCGAAGATGCGACCGTCGATCTGAAAGATAAAATAAATAATAAAGTAATAAGTTAGAAATAATTTAAGATAAATAATCAAATCTTTTAAAAACTTACCAATTGCTCCTCCCAAGATAACAAACTCATCACTTTATCGTTGTGCATCGCAATTCCTTTGCCTCCACACTTGCTCATCCGGCTGTCGAAGTTTTCTTAGAGGTTTTGTTGGTCTCGTCTTGCTTTTAATAGTCGAAAAACCCATTCCAAAGCTCGGGTTTGTGGAGGAACTCCCTGGGGACATCATTGCGCCTCCACTTGTTCTTCCACTCGTATAGCTTCTTGGAGTACATTCTTGCGGCTTTGCTCTCGAACTCTGTTCTAATCTGAGTAGGATGCTCAATATCCCAGTTAAATTCTTACTGAAAAAAATATATAATTTAAAGTAAATAATAAATTATAGAAATATAAAGTGAAGTTTTAAAAATAAAATACTTACAACGAATTTCCTGAACCATAATTCACGCTCTTGCGGAGGCATAATCAAGAATGTCGGGTATGGATGCTTAATCATTTCGTTCAGCATCTGGTTGATTGCTTTGGATATTCGATTGTTGGAATATCCAAACCTACAAAAATATAGACATTCAAATGTTACTAATAGTACATATACCGAAACTTACCAAATAACTCTTCCAACCCGTCGTGGATGAATTATTTGAAGTCCCTCTCTGTTAGGTTAAGATATGAAATCTTCAACGTTCATTTGCGTTGACACTGGCGGTTGTGTCTTCAGAATATGGTTTGGCAGGTTGTGGGAACTAGCTGGCCTCAATGCACTCCTCCTTGCCGCACCTCCACTCGATCCATCTCGTAAAAGACGGAACGATTTCTGACGGATTTCTGATGGCCAAGCAAAATTTAAGGCTCGGTTACATTACAAGATCGCATGATAGGCACGTGTACACCTAAACCCGTCAAAAATTAGTCGAAAATTTTTGACAGAGTTCTGACGGCTATCCCTATACCCGTCAAACATTTATGATGGATTTCTAATGGGTTTTGGGGTTTTGCCCACCAATCGACTTTGTTTCACTTTGAATCAGTTCTTAATGGGATTTACATGTAATATTTACATTAGAATCAGTTCTTAATGTACAATATTCTGATAAAATTCCAAATTTTCATTTTCGATTCATCCGTTTTAAAAATTTTGTTGTTAATGTATATGTAATGTTATTAGTCTATGTACTGGTATTATATTCTAATCTGTCAAACATCATAAAATACTGCTTATATTGCTCATTTGCATAACTTTTGAATAAGATATAACATCGTCTATAGTAATCGTCAGTATCGATAATTATGGACTATAACCACAAAACCTCAAATTCATAAGAAATCCATTGAAAATTTCCGATGGATTTCTGACGGGTGACCCCTATCTTGTCGGAAGTCATTGGAAATGGAAGATTGTACGTTTCATGTATGTTTTGTTGAGTACAAGGTTATATATATATATATATATACCATCAGAAATCCGTTGGAAATTTCTGACAGATTATATAAATATATATATTTTATTTTTGACGGCCAAGCTAATTTTATGGTTCAAACAAAACTCTTTAAACCCAAAAACTTTTGAACCTTCTTTAGAACCTCGTTAATATTAGAACAAAACCAAAAAAAGTACACTCCAATTAAAATTTAAAAACTTGACCGTACAATTTTGAACAAAAGCTCTAATATTATAAATCGATAAGTGGTGGCCTTGTTAAAACCCAAAAACTTGAAAACCCATTTGGTACAAAATCAGTTCTTGGAAAAATAGTACACACCAACTGTCTAAGAAAGTAAACCCATTTATAAGATACAAAAGTTAACTACTCAGATTGTGAAGATGATCAGTCCAAAACAATTGAGTATGTATCATCATAAAAATCTCCAATTGATTCCTCTGAATCATAATGCACAGTTGTATCATCTCCGAATTGTGTAAAATCAACCACAAGATCAACATCAAAAGAAGGCTCAACTTGACCCATTGGAACATTTCCAATTGGCTGCAAAAAGATCATGTCCATAAACTCCATATATTCTTCCTGTTGGGTTAATTGATGTCACAGTAATCCATGGATCATTCTGAGCTGTTACGTGAGGATAACGAATGTAGGAAACCTAAATAATTAATGATTAGTACTTTCAAAATAATGGTAATGGTAAAAAAATTTACCCTCAAAACAATTTCAACTTACTTGGTCAGTTTGTGATGCATGGATGAATGAATTGTATTTTAAAATTCTATGTCTTAAATGTACCGATGTAACACCAAATTGGTCAACATGAACACCACGACCAAGAAAAAGATCATACCAATCACACATAAACATAATACAACGCAAGTTTAACATTCCTGGATAACGCATTTCTAATATTTTGTTAAGGATCCCGTTGTAGACTACATCACCAGAGTTAGCCGAGATGCCATAATCTGAAGTTGGCCTACTAAGCCCAGCCTCATAAACCAAAATGCATATCCTCTCGTGCAATACATAGGGTATGAAGTTGCAATATAGTTCGAACCGTTAACTAACTTCACTAATCAAGTGTCAAATGTTTAACCACTGGCAATGCCTTTTGTAACCTGTCAAAATTATTGAGTATAATTAAAATTCCGTAAAATAATTTATTTCAAAATTTTGGTTATTTAAACACTTATATAAAATTTCAACGAAGGAGTGAAATCTTTCTCTTTTAAATTCTCAAGGTCTTGCTTGGTGTAATCCGGATAGTAAATCCGTACAAGAGACATGTAAGTCCTAAAAATGAATAAATTTAAAATTATAATATCCAAAGTTAACAAATTATATGAAGTTAATATTATCATAAAAAGATTACCTTTCATATTGCATAATATCCTCACAATTTGTGAAAATATACATTTGTAAGTATGTGAGCTCCTCCTCAAATAGAATTCAGTTCTTTCCCTTCCCACTTACACGAACAACTTGGGTAAATAACGCAGTAGCATACAAGGGATAAATCGGTCTCTCACCTCTATCATCATGACAAGGAGGACGTCGACTCTTCGTACGCACTTCTGATGGAAAGTAATATTTGGCAAAGTGTGACACTTCTTTGTTGAGGCTATGTACGATAATGGTTCCATCAATTTTGCTTAAACTTTTAACTTTTTTCTTTAGATGGAACATGTACCGCTCAAATAGATACATCCACCGGTATTGAACAGGGCTTCCTAGTGATGCTTCTCGTGGGAGGTGGATGAAAGATGCTCCATAACATCAAAGAACAATGGGGGAAATATCTTCTTCAGATTGCAAATGATCATCGGTATATTCGCTTCTAAATTGTGAATGCCCTCAGGTGTAAATGTTCTCGAGCTTAAATATAGGAAAAAAACACCAGTTCCTGTAAATGGAAGTAGAACACTCAACAAATAAATATATATGCTTAGTAAATTGATAAAATCAAGGAAGTAATGATATTTACCTGCAGTTACCTAGTGCACATTTTCGTCAAGAAGATGGGCAAATGCAAATGGAAATAGCCGTTGCATGACAACATGACAGCCATGACTTTTTATTTCCCTAAACTTCCCTTCTCCATAATCACATAATTACGTAGATTAGATGCATATCCATCTGTGAATTTTTAACATTTTTTCTAATCCAATCAAAAAAATCTTGTTTCTTATTTGTGTCTAACCGGTAGGCATGCATACAACATCTATCATTCTTCATAACTTTAAGAACATCTCATTTGAAAATTCTGTTGGCATGAAACATCATACGCTTCAACACCATCATTCCATAGCATTTGTAACTCATAGATAAATTGTTGTAGGAATATATCTGGTGATCTCTTAAGATGCTCTGGGCTAGGAACAAGCTCGGAGAGAAACAAAAACCCCCTTTGCATGCACATAGATGGAGGCAAATTGTAGGAGTTACAATTAGAGAGCATAACGAATATTGCCTTTCATGCTTTCCAAATGGGTTAAAACCATCCGTGCATAATCCGAGGTCTACATTTCTTCTCTCATACGCAAAATCTAGATACTTTGATTGAAAATGTTTCCACGCTTTTTCACCTGAAGGATGTGTAATCTCTCATTCTTGAATATGCTCTACATGCCATCTCATTGGCTTTGTCGCGCGATGTGACTGGTATAACCTCTTCAACTTCTCAGTTAACGGTAAATACCACATCCGTTTATATAGAATTAGACTCTTCCACTTGTTTCTTGAAATTGCGGTTTACAACAAAATTTACATCTTCTACGGTTTTCATCTTCTTTCTAATATATCATACAATATCGATGCACATATCTATCATCTGATATGGCAACCCAAGACAAGGTACAAGTTTATGAACCTCGTAGTATGATGCTGGTGAAAGATTATCTTTTGGCAAAAATATCTTTCACCAAATCTGTTATCACATCAACACTTTCTTCCACTAAATTGTAATCCATCTTAATAGTCATTATTATGCTTGCAAATGACCTTCTCTACAACATTTATATAGTGACTGCTCGCTACGTCTAACATATCAAATAAATTTTGTGCTTATAAATTAGGTTCTTCAATCCTATCTTCATCTACAGCGGCCAATGGCATATTCTCTCTAAATGCATCGTTCACCATCTCAGTGGTACCTATACCAAAATCTACTTCCATTATATGTTCTCCTAAGGTTTCTAGAACATATGGTTCACTAGTACTACCATAATCATAATTTGTTTCCCCATGTAAATATCAAATCTTGTAACCCGGTATAAACTCATTCATATACAAGTGATTATAAACAAACTTTATTTTAACATTATGCAAATTCCGACAATTAGAACATGGACATTTCAACTTATGACTTTTTTGCGACTTGTTGATTTGTTGCCAATTCCATGACTCGCATATACCTCATGCATATTCTTTTTTCATTAAGTTCGACTCCGTATCCATCATTGGTTTGTCCATCCATGATCAAAAGTTATCCAGAAGAAGATATCTATTTTTGATTCAAAGAATTTTTAGTAATGCATTTTTAGTTACGATGAATGTAGGAGTGTAAAAACATATTTATAAATTTGTAACCCATCAGAAATCTGTCACAATTCCATCACAAATTTTCAAAATATCAAATGGCTATATAACAGATATATAAACGTATCTATTTTTGACGAATTTTTGACAACATGTGAAAAATCCGTCGGAAATATAATGGATTAACGTCCATAATTTCTAACGGATTTTTTACATGCCGTCAAAACATCTGTCTGAAATTTATCGATAGGCGTATATCCGTCGAAAATTTCCAACTAACTTTCCAACATATGGTATATAGTCATAATTTCGTCGGTTAACTGTCAAAAATTTCTGAAAACAATCACACCCGTCGGAAAATCCATACGTTTTCGGTTGGTTTTTCTTGTAGTGGAAATCTAAACTTCCTATTCGTACCAACTGTATAAAAAGTACAAACTAACGTCTTAAATTGTACACTTCTTCCTCAAAGCGCAGTTCATGGTGAATTAGCCTACAACTTTAGTTTGGTAATCCTTTTCATATCTTCATGAATGAAGTGTTATTTGTCCCATCTTAATTTTGTTGTTTATGTTTTAAACTAAAATTATAACGTAAATAAAAAGACAAAATAGTAAGAGATATGGCATAACTAATTTATTAGGAAGTTTAATATATGTTTGATTTTGTAATAACTTTAACGCAAGAATAATGGCGTAAATTTGTTGTGAAGCAAAATCGACAGCTAATTCTAAACATATTGTTTATCCAACATTAACATATGGTTTATAACATAATACATACCAATATACAGTTATTCGTTTCATACTAATATGTTTAATGCGTATGATTTAACTCAACCATATGTAAGTTTTAAAAATTATTAAGACCGTTTAGTCAGACAGATTTTGGAGAAATGGCACATGACATATATATAAATAATAAACAACTAAATAGTAATCCATCTTATTTAATGCGGAAAAATATCTGCATCATATTTGATTACTTTATATAATCATATATTATTATTAGTATTTTAGATTATATTTAATTTATGTTTTTAACATCTTATTTATTTTATTTATTATTATTATTATATATTGTTTGTGTTGTATTAGTTAAAATTACTAATATAGATAACTATGTACAATATGATTTACTACTATAAATAGCACACATGATATTGTAATTTCTATTATTACTTTTAAAATTATGCATGATGTAAATTAATATAATATAAATGATTTATGTTTTTGTCGGGCAAGATCCATATTCATCAAATAAACTTTTGTTATTTGTTTAGTAGAAGGTTATCTCTAATTATTTATCGCCCCTATGTAATTCAAACAAAAGAAAATTATTTTTCTTCTTCTGATAAACGGAACTGTTTTTTCATCTAAGATAATACTCACGGAATATCTATTATATTTTATATGTTTTTATATATTAGAAAAGTAATAATAATATAAAAGAATGTAATATAGATATTATAGTTTGCCTTATTTAATTGGAGATGAAGTGTATAGATAAAATCATTTATATTTAGATCATAGGTACATTAACTTTGTTAACATGAAATTAGAGAATACAAAAATGTGAAATTTTAGTCCAGACATGAATACTCTCAGTAAAAGTTTAACTGTTTAATTTCAATTGGATTTTATATAACTAATTCATGATTCTGAAAAAGATTTAAATCATTGAAATACTACAAAACTAAAATTTATATAAGATCATAATCTCTATATATTGATATTTTTTATAGTAGTTATAAACATATTTTAATAGTGGGAATATTGATATCATATATCTCTAATATGATTTTGGAATATGTATTTCGACTCATTTTTGAATTTAATGTTATTTGCATTCCTTAATCTGATAAAAATAACAGAAAGCTCTCCATTCCCAAATAGATCAATCTTTTAAGCTTACTTGTTTGGTCTTATACCAGTTACTAAGAAATACCCATGTTTGTTATGGATAAATTTAAAATAAAGATTTATCTTAAACTAATTCTAAGATCCTAAACTTGGTCCAACAGCCTCCGCCATTGTTATCTAACCCACAAAATAATATATGTTTCATTATTAGACCAGAAAAACATTACGACCTCTAATTTAAATTTTCAAATAGACAAAAGTAAAAAAAATGGGAAAATAGTTTTATAAACGGAAACCACAATTCAACACAGTTGTTGTATTGGTTTTTATAAAATAATAAATACCATAACTTACACATGAATTCAATCATGAAAACAAACTACAACTTTCAAATAGCCATGTTCAGATGCGTTTTAAGGAAATAATACACATAGACTGGAAAATAATACTGCCAAATTATAAATCATTAGATGACAGTAGTTGATGCTAACATGAAACTGCCTCCCAAATTGCCACAGTCACATATCAGTTACGTACCTTCATTCATTTACGCTATCCTCTGCATGTTGGTGTCACAAGTCTGTAACCTGGAGCTTGAAAACACCCAATCATCATAAGTATTATTTTAAAAATTAAATATTAGATAAAAAATACAAACAAATCGGCAGGTACTCCGGATGAAAGACCACTTTTTCCAGACACTAAAATAAAAAATATTTTTGTATCCAAAGGATGAAGATTTTCTCACATGATGTGGACATCGATCTAGGCAACCATTCCACCAAGGCACCAGAAGTGATAGAGGCTCCGGAAGCTGTAGTAGGACCCATGATTCGATCTCGTGTCAGGAAACTTAGGGATAAGTTTAACTTTGTTGTGGAAGCATTGCTTAATACCATAGAACCATCTCTAGAATCCTATGCGTCATCGCCAAGTCATCACTGAGCCGTGACAACTACACAAGAGGGTTTTGCGGAAGCCACTCATACACAAGGTCATGGAGGTAATATCTCTCGTCAAAACATATATTTTAATCCTAATGCTCGAAAGAATTTTGCAGAAGCACGAGCAGATTCATCAATGACACACAACCGTAGCTGGAACCGCTATTGAGAGTCATCGAGCAAAGGATATGTACAACCAAACTCTAGAGAATATCAGTTTCGAGAATCATTTGCAAGTTGACTATTTAAGAGCCAATATCCGAGACAAAACATATCAGAGTTGAGCCGGATTGGAAGATGACACCTCTAGCCGTCTTAATCCGTACCGCGAGAAGTTCGATAAGCCATAACTTGATCTAATAACTGCAGGATTCCAGATTCACTCGGAGTCACCACTGGAGAAGACTTTCATCGAAGAAAAACATATGTCGCTCGAGCAGGATTGAGAGATGGACAAGTAGAGCACTCTGTGCACGTAGCGATACCAAGTGAAGACGAGAGCATTAAGCATTAAGAGAAACTTCATCAGAGCATTAATTAAGCTGGAAACAACTCAGGTGGGGAAGCGTACGCTCAGAACATGTCAATGTCATTGTGGCCTCTCCAACATCCGAATAAGGTAACTTATATTTTTACTATTAATGTGTTGGCAGGTTTGGACGACAGACTCTGATCCCTCTTCTTGATTTAGAGTCTCTTACGATTACAGAGTGGAGATCAAAGCCTCCAGCTTGTGGAGAGGGTCTCACTTCCGCGAAAGCCAATTTTTCCTTTCTTTGTCTTTTTCCATTTTTCTTGTATTTTTCTTTATTTGCATCAAGATCAAATCTCAGCCCTTGAAAGCATCAGTTGATGGGCTATTTAATAAAGTCTCCATACAGTTTTGTATTCACGTTTTAACTTATCAATAAATTAATGCAGTTCTTTAAGAAAACATTCTCGCGGCCGTCGTTAAGAAACCCTAGTATTTCTTCGTTATTGCGCATGGATTCCCCTTGAACCGAGAGTACTTGATGTATCAAAGAGCCTTTGATTTTTTTTTTTGCATCATAAAAAAATAAAACCACAAAAAAATCTGTTTTTTCATTTTTTTCTTATTCCGGTTTTTGGGTTGCTGACTTAAGTACATCCTATCCCGAGAATTTGATACTTGTTGACGTTTTAGTTTTTAGAAAAAATATGGCTGACAACGTCAATCCAGAAGTTGCTATAGCTGAAATGTTAGCTGCTATCTAGAATCAACTTCAAACTATTGGGAACCAGATGGATAGGTTAGAGCAACCTCAAAGAAGAGGCCCTATTCGGAACATGCCTAATCAGCAAGCTCCACAAGGCAAAGAGCAAGCTCCAAGAAACCAGTATCAAGCACCTCCAGACGTGAGAAGAGATCCGTATCATAGAGGAAGAGAGCAAGATAAGGAGCGTAGGAAAGCTAATGTCGATCCTAAACTTACAGCTGGGAAGCTTACCTTGATTGGGAGCAAGAGAGTGAGATTTACTACTGCTAAACTTACAAATAATGTCCTAGTCTGGTGGGACAGAGATGTGGCTGATAGGAGAAGACTTAGATACGAACAGATTTCCACTTGGGATGACGTGAAGTACACTTTACGGAAGCGTAATGTGCCTCCTTACTATCACAGGGAGCGCTGCAAAAGAAATTTAGAAAATTAGTGCAAGGTAGTAAGTCGGTTGAGGAATATTTTGAGGAGTTAGAGGGTTACAAGAACCGCTTAGAGACCGAGGAATCCGAGGAAAACCTCATGGCACAATTCTTTGACGGTCCAATGATCGTATTGGGAGAAAGGTGGAGAATAACCTTATCATGATCTCCAAGAGCTTTTGCTTATGGCAATGCAAGCAGAATAACATAGTAAGGGAAAATTAGTAGCCAAAAGTCATTCCAAGCCTTCTCAACTATGGGTTCCAAGCAACTCTAGACCTAATGACAACAAAAAGCCGGTGGAGATCGATTATCGCTTTAAGAAACTGGTTTTGTAAGCTTTTAAAGGCACCAGGCCTTAGCCAGGGAGATACCCTAACACCTGTAGGATTAGAGATATTACATGTTTTAAGTGCTAAGGACGTGGGCATATGGTGAGAGAATGCCCTAACCAACGAGTGATGTTCATTACTGCTGATTGAGGTTACGAGTCTCAAGATGAGCAAGGAGACACTGTCACTGATCACGAGGAAGAACTTGAGTATCTAGACATGGGAGAGCTCTTATTCACGAGAAGGTTTCTAAGCACCATGGTAAACCCGACAGAGAAACAACTCAACGTGAAAATATTTTCCATACCTAGTGTACCGTGAACAACAAGGTTTGTAGTGCTAACACCGATGGAGGATCATGCACTAACATGGCGAGAAAGGTTATGGTTGACAAGCTATGGCTTCCAAAGACAGTATCCTAGGCCCTACAAGCTTTGTTGGTTGAATAATAGTGTAGAATTGGAAATTTCTAAGCAAGTCATTGTGCCCTTTAGCATAGGAAGATACCATGATCAAGTGCTTTGTGATGTAGTACCGATGCAAACTGGACATCTCCTATTAGGAAGACCATGGCAGTTTGATCGAGAGGTTACTCATGATGGACGCACTAATCAATACTCCTTCACGCATGACAAACGTAAGTATACTTTATCACCGCTTTCCCCGGCTGAGGTACACGAGCTACAAGTCAAAATGAGCAAGGATATCTAAGTAAATAAGACTAATCTTTTTGTTTCCTCTAATGTTGTTGGTAAGTATTTGGATACTAAATACCTGGTGCTAATTATGATCTCAAAGAAAGTATGCTTTTAGGTTTAGAATGCTTAGAACTTCTAGCTAAGGTGACCAGCCTTCTTAAGCGGTTTGAAGACGTCTTCCTCAAAGAAATACCACCAGGCTTACCCCCAATAAAAGGTATTGAGCATCAGATTGATCTAGTCCCTGTATCCGCATTAACGAATAGGCCAGCCTATAGGATGAACCCGGATGAAGCTAGAGAGTTAGAAGCACAAGTACAAGACCTTTTTTCTAAATGATACATTAGAGAGAGCCTTAGTGTCGTGCCAGTTCTATTGGTACCAAAGAAATATGGGACGTGGAGGATGTGTGTGGATTGCCGAGCAATCAACAACATCATCATCAAGTACTAGCATCCGATTCCTTGACTCGATGATATATTGGATGAGCTTAGTGGAGCCACCATTTTATCTAAAGTGGACTTAAAGAACGGGTATCATCATGTCCGAATAAGGGAATAGAATGAGTGGAAGACCACATTCAAGACCAAGAAAGGCCTCTACGAGTTTCTCGTTTTGTCGTTCGGTCTTACAAACGTGCCGAGCATGTTCATGAGGCTTATGAACCATGTTTTAACAGCCTACATAGTAAGTTTGTTGTGGTTTATTCTGACGATATACTTGTTTATCGTACTTGTTTTTGGGATCATTTGAAGCACCATGAGCAAGTATTGGGACTCTTCGTCAATAAGGTCTTTATGCCAATCTCAAGAAGTGCACATTTTGCACTGAACAATTAGTTTTTCTAGGTTTTGTTGTAAGTTTTTAGGGCCTACAAGTTGACCAAGAGAAGATAAAATCGATTGAAGAGTGGCCAACGTCGACTACCATTGGACATGTCCAAACTTTTCACGGATTAGCTAGTTTTATATGCGGTTCGTATGAGATTTTAGTACTATAGTTTTACCTCTCACCGCTGTAATAAAAAAGGATATTGCTTTCTCATGGAGATTCACGCAAGAAGAAGCCTTTAGGAAACTTAAGGAGAGCCTCACTAAAGCCCCGATTTTGGCATTACCGGATTTTGACAAGACCTTTGAAGTGTGATGCTTCAAGTGTGGGTATTGGAGCAGTCTTAACACAAGATAAAATACATATTGCATACTTTAGTGAGAAGTTAAGTGGAGATACGCTTAACTATCTGACCTATGACAAGGAACTCTATGCGTTGGTGAGATCATTAGAGGTTTGGCAAGACTACTTGTTAGCTAAAAAAATTTTCATCTATACGGACCATGAGACGTTGAAACATTTAAGAGGACAGACAAAGCTTAAGAGACAACATGCTAGGTGGTTAGAGTTTGTGGAGACCTTTCCTTACATCATCAAATACAAGAAGGAAAAGATAATGTAGTCGTGGATGCCTTGTCGAAATGCATGCTCTTATCACTATTGTGGATGAAAGGTTCTAGGGTTTGAACATATCAAGAGTACCTACTAGGAGGATCTGGATTTTGGAGCTGTCTACAAAGAGTGTGACAAGGGAGCATGCGGTCCTTACTACAAGCATAAAGAATATTTGTTCCGAGATAAGAGATTGTGTATTCTGCAAGGATCAATGAGGGAACTCATCATTCGAGAAGCTCATGGGGGAGGGATTATGGGACATTTTGGAGTGGATAAGACATTGGATGTACTGGTAAAACATTTCTTTTGGCCACATATGAAGAGGGATGTGGAGTGGTTCTGTTCTAAGTGCATTGTTTGCCTCAAACCCAAGTCCAGATCACATCCTCATGGTTTTTATATGCCATTACCTATTCCTAAAGCTCCATGAGAGGATATTTCTATGGATTTTGTTTTAGGTTTGCCGAATATTTAAGACAAAGACTCTATCTTTGTTGTTGTGGACCGATTCTCAAAGATGGCTCACTTCATACAATGCAACAAGACCAAACGATGCTACACAAATGGCTGACTTATTCTTTAAAGAAGTGGTACGTCTACATGGAGTGCCTCGCACAATTTTTTTGGACAGAGACACCAAGTTCATGAACCACTTTTGGAAGACATTATGGAGGAAGCTCAGAACCAATCTCTTGTTTTCCGCCACTTGTCATCCCAAAATAGATGGCCAAACTGAGATTGTAAACTGTACTCTATCACTTTGCTTACGGTCGGTAAAATTTTGAGAAATTAGCTTCATTGTTTACCTTTAATTGAGTTTGTTTATAACGGTTGCTACTTACTCGACTTATAAGTTTTGTCTTTATGCAGTTGTTTATGGATTCAAGCCACTGACTCCATTAAACCTAGCACCATTAGCACTGGGATCACATCATGATCAAGACGGAAACCGCAAATCTGAACTTGTGAAGCAATTACACCGTACGGTCAAGGCTAACTTGGTGAAGAAGACCGAGCAATACAAGAAGCGAGTAGATAAACACCGCAAGAGAATGATCTTTGAACCAAGCGAATGGGAGTTCAAAACTTACACCAAGAGGAGATGGCTCTTTTAAAGTGTTGGAGCGCATCAACGATAACGCCTACCGTTTAGAACTACCATGTGAGTTGGCTATCTCTAAAAGCTTCAATCTTCCTGACTTACTTCCCTTTGATGTAGGTGAAAATTTTCTGAGGCTAGAACCTTATCAAGAAGAAGAGGATGATGTAGACATCGACCTAAGAAACGATTCCACTAAGGCACCATAAATGATAGAGACTCCAAAAGTTGTAGTTGAACCCATGACTCGATCTCATGTTAGGAAACTTAGGGATAATTTTAACTTAGCTGTGGAACCATTTCTTAACACTATGGAACCATTTCTTAACACCATGGAACCACTATCAACTATACCAAACAAAATTAGTATCTTATATTGTAACCCACAAACACTAATTATACTTTAAATATGTAGAACATACAAACTTACTCTTCGTTTATTAGTGTGAATTTTAAGTATCTATTTTTTAAAGTCCATCTTTAAGTATTGTACTCATTAACAAAGCTTTTTATCTCATGCACCTTCACAACTACTCTTATACATCGACTACAAAATAACAAAAAAAAAATTTGCTGTAAAATATATTGAAAAAAAGATAACCAACTCTCTACTTCAGACCCAAAAAATAAGAAATACTAAAAAGAATAAGACATACTAATTGGAAATCACCAAATGGGAATCGAGGCTTGACACACCGTCAAAGATATTTTTAAACCGCAAATAACTGAAGAAATGACTCTCACTAATACGAGCCACTTTACTCATCTCAGTATTTGCTATGAAAAATATCTTCAAATCGTATCTCGTATTCCTATTCTCACCCTTTTCCTCCGTAACATCAAAATGGCTTATCATATAGCTTTCGCCTTCCTCTACTGCATCCTATAACTTAGCCAACAAAGAATGAGGAATGGTTGCATCTATTTTGTGACCCTACAACAACGTAGCCTCACATAACTGCACCGGTTTACACAAACTATTCACACCAAAAACTCCCTCACATTATACATTATTTGATTTCACCCCAAAAGGAAGAGACACTAAATTAACTATAAAAAAAACTCTTCCCTCTCGTCCATTATTAACAAATTTCAACCTAAACTAAGTAATCATATGTTATGTACTAATCAGCCTCCAGAGGGAACATAAGAATGTTAATACATTTCACGTCAAAGACATTACAATCATTAAATTTAAAATTGTCCATAGTTGACCAGTATATTAATGCTCTTATCAATTTATAAAACCACATATCACGGTTCAGGCATCCATCAATTGTTCAAATTTTATGTTTACCAACCAAAATAACGTTTAAAAAATCAACCAAAAAACAAAAACAACAATATGTCGAAGACATTTAAACCATATAAATATGAAAACAACTAAATATAATTGACATTACTACATCATCTATCATACCACAACAACAACAAACATCAGATGCTCTGAAGTAAATCCATTACTACTAATAAAACAGGTAAACCAACTTTAACAAAGCCAAAATAGACTCACCTTCTTGTCAGCTACAATTAGGTTATGAGCCTGTCCGAAACCTCAAACATATTCATCCCAAGCTCGAACAACGTTTACACATACATGAAACTCTGACAAAAACTTCTGCACCGGAGAGGCTGAGATACAATATACATCAGGGGTATCGGGCACCGATAACTGGTAATCAGACGGAGACTTTGAGTTCCTCTCAAACACTTCGTGGAAATCAACCATACTCTTCTCTTCTCCAGTAACAACTTCCATATCTGGACTCTCACTAATTCTAATATTTCTGATCAAGCCAGACAGAACAACCTATCTGATTTCATAGTCACTCATGGTTGCTGAGAATGAAAGTGATTATTAGCGGAAGTTAACACAGATACATGGTAATCAAATGTAGAGTTATGATATCTAATGATTTTGATGGTTTTAGAAACTCTTTCTTTCTTGATTTGGTGCATATACCTTAGCATTTAGGCATGTTTGGGTGTATTTGCATTTGTATATATTAGGTTCTTGGAGTAATGCCATGAAGATTTGATGTTTCTAGAAAATATGTAGCATACTTAAGAAAAGAACCAAAGAAGACAAAGAAAAAAAAACTCAAGAGTTGAAAAAGAGATGCAGGCAAGGAAGATGATCATGCAAATACAGTTCAAAGTGTATAAAATATTGACGCAGATGCAGATATTCCTTGAGATTTAGCTTAAGAGCACTTCATCAAAGTTATAGAAAATTGAGTTAGTTTTCCAATGGATGTAGTCTTGGGTTAATTGGATCAGTAGTGAAGAGGTGTGATCCATTTAACGAAGATTGCTACATTAGGCCGATGTGAGGTTCCAGTCAGCAGCCTCTGGTGCATATCCTAGCAGTCAGTTGGTCAACAAAACTGAGCGCCAGGACTAACATGGAGCATTCTTGGCAGCCTTGACCACCAGATTTGGCCGCCACAGTTGTCTTTGGGAGCTCTTCGACTCGGTTTGTCACTGGTCGATCTGTGATGCATATACATTAGTATATATAGTTTTCTAAACCTATTTTATGATAATTTCTTGCGTTTTTGGATCTAAGAACCTTTGTATTAAGATCTTCTGTGATCTTTAAATCTTTCATCTATCCTTTTTTAATCTTGATTATGCAAAGATCAAATTTTTTGTTTTATGTTTTCATGGATATTAGTGGGTAGTCTTTTTTAGAGCTCTTGGGAATGGTAGATTTAGGGTGATTATGGGTTGATTAGTGGATCTTAGGTATAGAATGTTATAAATCATTTCTTAGTAGGTGTTATTAATGTTGTATTAGCATTGATTATGTTCATTTAGATCTTATGCATTTTTCATGCCCACAAGTGAGAATAGTTTATTAGAATGTTTAGTGGTTATTTAGGTTTGTAATTAATGTTCAATGATAACTTCATCACTAACGGAAAATATTGATGATTAGATGATTAAGAAAGATATTAGTGTCATAGAAGTGGATTAGTTGATATTAATGATCCAAGACCAAAGGATTGGCTTTTCTAAGTTGTATTTAGATCCATTAGTTGACAAGTAGGAATCATAGTGAAGTATCTCATCCCGAGACTTTGTTTTCTCTATTTGATTTCAAACTGATTTTGGTTATTTCCCGCTTTCATTTACTTTCAATTTTGGTTTTAGAAACACACAAAAAATATTGCTCAGACTCAATCAGTGACTTGCATTCCTAGTGTGCTCCTTTCTTATTTTCTCGTGGATTGATCCTAAAGTACTCAATGTACGATAGGTTTAATTGATAGACCTTTGAATTATCAATTTGGCACCATTGTCGGGAAAAACAAAGCAATAACCATTAGGAGTTGGTTTTGATTTGAGACTAAGTCTTTGTTTTCATTTGGTATGTAAAATTTAGTTTTAGTTTTTGATTATCCTTCCATGAGGTGAACATGGATCATCCACTACCGGTTGATGTTGAGAATGTGGACTAATGGAATGGTCAAGGGAATGTTGGCAGAGATGTAAGGCACATTTGTGGAAAAAGAAACTATCTCACAACTCTATTACTTCTTCGGATAAATGCAAGAGATTCTTCTTTATCAAATTCTTCTCTACTTCACGAATGGTTCGCCTTAGGAATGAGATTTTCGGTTTTATCCAAAAGGGGACTGAGAGTTTTTGCGAAGCTTGGAAAAGATTCAAGGGTTACACATCACAATGTCTTTACCACAGTTTCTCCAAATAGCCATTGCTTTCAACTCTATATTATGGTGTGTGGCCAAAAAAGTATGATGTTCCTTGATACCGCAAGTAATGGTCTTGGTTGAGATATTGTGATAAGTGATGAGAACTATGGTGAAGATTATGATAGGTCTATGATGGAAAGTCATAGTCATGAATACCAAACTCGAAGGGAGATAGAGGGTTTGAGTGAGAAATTTGACAAGATTATACAAGCCACTAAAAGACAAATGGATTTTATGGAAAACTTTAATGGACAACAGTGCTATCAAGAGATTGGGATTGAGGCTTTTCAAGTGGTACAAAAGGAAGTGAACTTCATTGGTGGTCACCAACCCAAATTATCCTCAAAATCTTCAAGGACAAATCCTCCATCAAGGGAAATATCAACCCAAACCTCACTTCAACAACCCAACCCAACCCACTAAAGAAGATCTAAACATTATCCTTATTGAAGAACTACTTGAAGGTCAAACCAAGGGAACCCTTGAGATGTACAAGCGGGTGGATGTGATGAACTTAAAGATAGATGGAGCATACAATAAATTTCATGAAAATTTTGATAATTTGGCTTCTCTGTGAAGAGCATTGACAACCGAGTAGCTCAATTGTTCTCAACCTCAAAACAACCCATCAGCTTACTTCCTAGTAAAACCAAAGTTAATCCCAATGATTTTTGTAATACCATCTTCTCGAGTAATGAGGATGGGGTTGCATTAACTACACCTCTGCTCCATATTGGTATCCCTTAGTAGTTTCACGACGCCGCCTAGGTAAGTTGCCAAACCTAATTTTGGTTAAAACTAGTCCATTTACTCTTAACCAACTCAATTTTCAATCAATTTTGGACCCGTTTTCTCCTATTTTCTCCTCCTTCACGACTTTTCTCATTCTTCATTCACTTTTACGCTTTCAAAGCATTAAACAAGAAAACTCTCTCAATTCTTCACCAAATTCTTTGATTTTTGAAGCTAAATCCTAGTAGTAAGAGTTCTTTTGTGTAATCCCTGCCTTTTGTGTATTGAATTGTGGAGCGGGCACAAGACCTTCTATCGGATGGAAAAGCTTGGTCTTTGGACGCAATTTGATGGTTAAAGTCTTCTCCATACTAACTGGATTATGGATAATTCCCCTCGACCTCCACGAGCATTGAGTTTGGATTGTGACACATTGTTACAAGTAGATGATCTGATTATTGAAAAAGAAAGAAATAGGATGAGCCCTTGATTAAACAAAACTTTGAAGTTAATGATATAGAGAAGATCCTTAAGACAAAGATTTCTCCATCTCGTCGGGATTCTTATGTGTGGGGACTATCGAAAACTGGTATATATAACACTCAAAGTGGTTATGCCCTTACAGACATGCTTCAAGTTGACAACAATAGAGTGAAAACCCTTCTTCCTCTGTTGGAAAAATGTTTGTAACAAACCATCTGGTGAGTAGAAACTTTCTCCGAAAATTTGTCATGTCTTTTGGAGAGTTCTGGCTGAGCGCTAGAGGTTCCAGACTGTCTTCTAACTCGTAAAATTTTATTGGATCCCACCTGTTCTTCGTGTGGTGCTGCCGCTGAAACAACATGCCATGTTTTGTTCAATTGTCCTCAAGCCAAGGTATTATGGAAAACCTCAGAGATACCAGTGCTGAGAAATGGTTTTTCTGCTTCCTTTGTTTCTTGTAATCTCCAACATCTATTGGATGTATCGCGCAACAAGAAAATCATGGAGAACACTAGAGTTTCTTTTCCATGGGTTCTATGACATATTTGGAAGTCGATAAACAGCTTTTTCTTTGAAAAGAAGAGGCTGGCTTATGACGTGATGATTGAAAAGGCTCGTGAGGAGACTCAATTATGGCACATGCACTCTAAAGCCAAGCTGCCTACACCAGCAGTTAACCTTATTCGTTAGACCATGGTAGTGGCATGGTCCAGCCCGCCTCAAGGTTTCAACAAATGCAATGTAGGCTCCTCTTGGAATGACTCGGTTATCATATATGATGCAGATTGGATTGTAAGACACTGTCGAGGGGTTGCTCTCACTCACAGCTGAGGAGCCTATTTGTTCTCCCTCTCTGTTTTGGAAGCAGGACTTCTAAGTCTTCTCTGGATAGTAGAGAGTTTATCGCACTTGAGGTATCCGCAAAAAATCTATGAAGGTTCTTCTAACCAAGTTTTAAACGCTTTCCAGAAAGATTTCCCCTACATAATCAGCTCCTTACAATTATCATTGATTACATGGATAAATTCCCTCATTGGAGTATTGTTACAACATATGCTGTGGATAATTGTCATCGGATCAGGAAACTGGTTCGGGCATGAATTGGGTTATCACATCAGTTGGGACATAAGAAGAATCCAGATGATGAAGGTCACAAGATGTTTTATGGTTTCTTATGTTCTTTAAGAACAAGAAAGACAATTTTCCAAAAATGAAAAAGCATTCAAATTATCTTTCTATTTGGAATAGGTGGTCTCAAGGTACTATATAAAGAGAGACAAGACTTCATAATTCATCATCCAGAAAACAAAGAAAATACAAAGAGAAACATAGAGAGAGTCGGCTTTAAGGTTCTCGGGTGACTCAGAATCTAACCATTGATAATGTTACCAGTGTTGCTTATTCAAAAGATATTGAGTTGAAGGAGAATGGGATATTGAAGACAAAAGTCAACTCCGAAGGCTTCTTTGTAAGCAGAAGAAGAACTAACAATAAAAACAATAGACAAGGAGACAACATGTCCAAAAGCAAGGATAAGAGATCTAAGTCAAAAGCGAGGAATCAAGCCAAGAAAAGAGAATTTTGGGTATGCGAGAAAGAATGATACTTCAAGGCTGAATGTCATGAAAAGAAGAACAACAATGCTGCAAACATAGCTAAAGATGGAGAGCTACCTATGGTATTAACAGCTAGCCTTCATGACACTAAGGATGAATGGATGATGGATTCAGAGTGTACTTTTCATATCACACCTAGCAAGAATGCGCTATTTGACCTTAAAGAAGTCGATGGGGGAAAAGTTTGATGGGAAACAACTCTCAAAGTGAAGTGAAAGGCATAGGAAAGCTGAAGATACTAAATCTCGATGGATCTACTATGACACTAAATGATATGAGATACATGCCAACCATGAGAAAAAATCTCATCTTGCATGGTCAGATAGAAAAGAATGGCTGTAAGTATGTTGATGGAGACTTTACAGTCACATTCTACAAGGAAGACATAAAAGTGCTCACAGGAAAATATCAAGATGGTCTGTACTATTTTTAGGGTACTGTGTTGATGGGAGAAGCATTTGTGGCAAGGGATGAGGTAAATCAAACCAATAGATAACATTCTAGGCTTGGACACAGGAGTCTAAAGAATATGAACATTCTGGTGAAAGAAGGTTATCTAGATTCAAAGGAAGTACACACTGAACTTTGGTGAGGAATGTGTTACTAGAAAAATCACACAAGCAAAGCTTTTCGGAATTTAAGCACACGTCTACAAGCATTCTAGACTATGTGCATAGTGATTTGTGGGGACCAGTCTCCAATGAGGCAAGTTTATCAGGTTGCAAGTATTTTCTAACATTCATTGTTGACTATTCAAAGAAAGTTTGGATTTGGTTCCTAAAAATCAAAGTAAAAGTGTTTGAGAATTTCTCTGAGTGGAAAACTCTAGTGAGAATCAAACAAATAAGATTTTAAGTGGTTAAGGACAGACACTGGTATGGAGTTTTGCAACCAGCAAATGGATAAGCTGTGCAAGGATATGGGAGTCAAGTGACACAGGACAAGCGAACACAAACTCAATCTTTTTTACCCACTCTAAATATGCATCAGGGTCATTCTTTCCATAGAATGGTGGTATCTTCAATTTGAGTCCTCCAAGATTATCATCTCGTCCTCTTGCTTCTTTTTCACGCCTAGGATGTCTTTGGTTTCCCATGGATGAATGTCCATCTCGGCTATAATACTAAACGTCATCCTCATCCTCAACTTGACTAAGCCTTTGGGGCCGCTCACCTCTCGGTGGAAGCACAGCTTGAGGTCTCCTTTGAAGAGCTTCGGCTCTTAACTTCTTCTAACCTCTCATAAAATCAATTCAATTCAGTCCTCATGAGGCGCTACATCTCTCCCATCAAGGCTTGAATTTGAAGATTAGGAATGGTAGTTTTTTCTCCTTCTTCTCGGCTATCTTCAATATTGGACATGATGAACCTACAAAGTGAGCAAACGAAATTAGTAGTAAAACTCTTCACAAGTGTTTCACTCTCGGTGTTTTCTCTCAAAGAAAAATTTGTTCTCGTCTCTTTTACTCCACTAAACTCAAATTGTTCCAAAAGTACCAATGATCCTTGCTTAGACACTTAAGTCTCAAGGAAATCCAACCATGGCTTAATCAAGTTGGCAAAAATGGGTTTACAAACTCCGATCTCTTCAACACGTTTTGAAAATTTTTAAACCAGCTCAAGATTATCCAAAATAATAAGATCGCTCAACTAAGCTACCTAACTGACTCGAAGAAAGAAAGAAAAGAAATGAAACTTCAATCAACAATCTGCATTTTTATATATTTTACGACTCTTTTTTCTTTTCTTTTTTTATATATTTTACGACTCTTTTTGTTAATATATAAATATAAACCTTAATTAATCAGATCTAGATCAGATTAATTAGAAAGAGAAAAAAATACATGAGTAAAAGAAAGAATTAAAAGAAAAAAACTTAATGGTTTCGTGGGTAACTTGTAACCGACGGTACCCGAAGATTCCCTCGCTTTGGTCAAAGATGGCAAAGGGAATCACGGTAGTTATGAGCCAAAAAGAAAGACTAAAAAACCAAGACTTGATTGGATATTGGTCGAGTGTCAAAGATGAGTTTTTGGCTGTGAGCGGTTGAAGAAATGATTATGGAGTTTGATCGGAAGAATGAAGAAGAAATGATGATGGCTTCGGGTTTCTTTTTTTTAAGATGGTGATGAAAGATTGATGTGGTGAGAAACAAGATCAAACGATCTAAAAGTGAGATCAGTTGATTTTGGAGGTGGTGGTGAGAAGAAACGATGGTAAGGTAAAGAAGAAATATGACTTGAGAGAAAAGTGATCGGTGAGAAGAAACTCTGATACCAAATGATATGTAATCCCTAGGATTGGCACTCAATGATCCAATCAATATAATCCTTGGCTCAGTAAGAAGTGTATGACTCAAGATCTCAATGTATAAATCGATTCCCAAGCCCTTCGCTTAACTCTTACTCAATCTAGGCGGTGGAGTCTTCGATGGTGAAAGGTGTGTATGAGCCAATACCACAGTGTATGAACTGAGGACCAGATCCCTTGCTTAACTTCTCAAGATCTAGGACGGTAGAGGGGCCACACGAGTGATATGAGCTTCACTCGATAAACCAAGTCGAATTCCTTGGATGTTACGCACCAAGGGAACAAAGGTTTTTGCGTTATGCAAAAGAGAGAGATTTTGATAAAAAAAAGTTCAAGTGTCCCTTTCACTCTCTTGGCCGCTTAAATATCAAGGTCTAGTCGGCCAAAAGTTAAAAGAAATATCTCAAAACATTAACTCAAGTTTTAAAATGAACTAAAGAAATAAACATCAAAAGAAAACGCCCAAGTCTTTGAAGAGAATCCTTCTCGGCAGTTTTGATGGACCGGGCCTTATGCTTCAAACATTCTTCTTCTTGGATTTGGCTTTTATTTGACTCTAGACAAGAACAAGATGGACTTAGAAATTTTGAGAACAACCTTGCCTCATTAAAACCTTTTCCAGAAAACTCATTGAAAAAAACCGAGGATAAGCAAAAAAAGTAAAAGGCTTGTCTCAAAAGTCCACCTAATTAATATCTTAAGTCTTAACTTGTACGAAGATTAAGGTACCGTGTGTAGCACCCTCTGTTGGTTTTGAGAACTCCAACTCCTTGATGAGGCTCACAAGAGTTTCCTTGAGTCTCTTGGTCTTTGATCTTGTCATTGCACCACTCGGAACTTGCATGAATTCGTCTTCCTTTGGCTCTTCTCCTTCATTGCTTCCCATGATCATATCAGAGAGAGTCAAGAGAGATTGTGAACAATAAACCATAAATAATCTTTTAGTAGATGTTTGTAAGTTCGTCTCACACGAGACGTGCTTTCTAATTTTAGAAAAATTCGTTAAATTTCCGTATGTTCATTAGTTAATTAATCACATTAACACAACAAACTAATCAATAACAAGGTTGGATTAGCTATTGCTGCAAGCTGATAATAGATCCCAATCATACGTGGCAAGAGGATGCCCTCATTGGGTTCGCCACCTCCTGTAATTGTATATTCAGCAGGATGTCATTGATACTACAGTAGTTACCTATGCCATAATGCATCGGGTCTACATTATCTTTCTCACCGTTTTGGCTGATGGGCTTGTGGGATCATCATTTCTTAGTTTATTACTTTGCTTTTCTGGTGTGTCTTTATGTATTTCTCCTTTAAACTCTCTTTTAGTGATACTTTTACTTGAAAAAAAAACTAAATAGTGTTTTACGTTAAATACATGGAATTTTATGTATTGTACTGTCAAAACGGTGAAATCGCCTTATGGGTCTAAAACTACTAAATGTCATATTGATGTCAAAATTGCACAATAAATTTGCACGCCGTCAAAAAAAAGAAAAAAAAAAGAGAGCGGAATTATGCACATTACATTCAACTTACCTTTCTTATATGCCCTGACCATACATATGTTGTGCAAATATGCCGTGTGACAACTGAGGAAATTAGACAAGGTCTCTTTGGCAAACCTTCGGATAAGGCTCTCGAGCTAAATGGGTTCATGATGTGTTCAATATTTATTTAATATATAATGCTTTAAAACAAATTAAATGATTTACTAAATTACTTGTCAGAAGTTTTCATAATCCAAAATTACATCAAAATTTCAGAGTTAACAAATTGTATCTTTATGTTAAAAGTGCAGAATCAAAATTATGTATTTTGAATAAAGAAATTGTGAATTGGTGTCATTTTCAGAATCACGAAATATATAGATTTTAGTACTAAAATCATAGAATCGTATTTTAACGTAAATTGTAAAATTCACGCATTTTAGAACACAAATATAAAAACAACATTTTGCGTTAGATAAATTAAATCTCATGTATCGTAGTACTGAAACCATGAAATCGGTTTGAAAAAATCAAGATCAAATGAACGTACCCTTTCTTTCCGTCGAAAGAAAATCTATTTTTAGATATCTACATAATGTCAATTTGATATCAAAATTGCATAGTAAATTTTGATATCAAAATCGCATAATAAATGTCCAAAATCTGTTACGTAATTTAATGCTAAAACATAACTAGGCGATTTTGACAGCATTAGTGTTTGGACAGCAGTAATCCAAAAACCAAAAAACAAATAGTATTATGTTTTATCATTGAATTACGTAACAGAATTTGGACAAAAGTTGCAGAACTAAGAAAAGACAGCAAAACGCAGAATTAGGGTGGTGAAAGTGGATCTATACAGTTATACAGTATGGTATCTAGCCACACAAGATGCTTAGTCGAAGTACGTAGTTTAGAGAGTTTAGATATCTTTATAAAGCTCCTAGCTCAAAAACATTCAAGAACATCTCGTCAGAGAAAAACGAATCTCTTTTGAAGAATATCTCACAACGCATTTATTCGTGCTTTATAATTTGACTTTTTTGTAAGTTTAAATTTCCTACAGTTGACATGTAGCCGTACACTAAACCATCTGTCCCTCACATTAAATGTCACGAATTCATTATTTTAAAGAGACACGTAGCCTTTTTCCTCTTTTTACTTATGAAAAATTGGAATCTATCGCTCTTTTAGTTGTTTATTTTTGGTATAAAGGAGGCGTGGCGTTGGAATGATAGCATCAGATGAGTGATCATCATTACTTTGAGTGGGTTGTGGAAAAGTTGGTTTATTAATAGATGTCTATGTTATGTTTTGCGAAAAAAGGTTGATATACTTAATTAATATGTTAGTACAAGTCCTTGAGCATAATTATCTTAGTAAAAGTTTCTTGGAATATTAAACGATGATCAACAAAGAAGAAAAATAGAATCCTGAAAATCATACATTTTTCTTAACTCATTTAGTATGCCATTCGAAAATCCTGCAGTGTGCATCGGATGAGTATTTTAAGAATTAGGCTGAATAGTTTTTGAGTTCTTTTTCAAGTTCACAAAAAAAAAACTGAAAATAATACATATATATGTCATAAGTAGTTATAATACAATTAGTTATCATGTATCCAAGCATAAGTAGTTATATTTCTATATACAAACAACCTCCTACTTACAACCAAATATAATAAATATAAATATAAATAAAAAATAAATAGAAAAAACTAATTCATCAAAGATAATCTTGGATTAACATTAAATCATGTATCCAAATAATCACTAATTAATTCTCTACAATCATTTTTCATCGACGTAAGGCGAGATTAGTGGTTGAATTTAGGTAATTAAGCCGAAAACATAAGCACTTAAGAAAAGATGAGTTTGATTCTTATTAGAAGAGATCATTATTAAAGCTGATCTTGATTCTGGAAAATGTATAGATCTAGACTTGGAATTTTCAGATTAACAAAAGAAAAGGAAAAAAAGTTTGTAAGGAAAAAGGATTAAAACTTAAAAACAGTATCGTGCATAGAAATGTTTTAAACACAAGCTACGAGATTAGTTTGGATTTGTTTAACAATATCCATGTCGATTTTTCTAATTAATCGTAGTTATACCTTTTGGGAAAAAAATGTCCGTACTAATAGTTATTTTTAGTTTTTTATGCAATTATATTGTTATTTTTATATCTGTCCGTAGGATACCTCTAAAATATACATAAGTCTAAAATAATACGCAATATAACCCGTCGTCATCTTTATCAAGTTTGTAAAATTATAATAAATAATATATCAAATTGAACCTCTTTTGATGAGTAGTCTAAATCTACTCATAGAATTTAAAACATCTAATGAATGTGATCGTAAAACTTCTTTAAAAGTACATATAAGAATTATATTGCATATTATTTTTTACTTTATGAGATTAATCTGCAGATTTTAGAGGTGAAGGATAAAACTATAAAAAAATACCGATTTGGGGATTTTTGTTTTTCAAAAAAAAAACCAATTCAAAAGCTATACTGCATCATAGAAACATGTCATAAAAGTCAAATAATGTTTACATAAAAACTGAAATTTAAAATAAAAATTGAAATCTTTTGTAAAATATTATAGAAAAAAGTATATTAAAATCCATAAAACATAATATAAAATGAAATGTTTATGGGAACGAGTTATTTCCACACAAAATAAAATCTATACGATTAGAACCACACAAATTTAAAGTTCCGTTATTTTTCCACACAGCATAATAGTTTAATCTCTAATACACATAAATAAAGATCGAATTGCGGATTCCCATAATTACGGTGTTCGAATCGTAATTACACATAATCTTTGGTTAAAACTGGTTTAATTATAACCAAACTAACAACTGACCGTTAAACATCTACAATGAGCCGTCTTAAACCCGATTTTGACCCGATTAAAACTTACCCAAAACAAAATCCCCAAATTAGAAACCTAAATCTCTAATTCCAAAAATCCCCAAATCAGAATCCTAAATCCCTAATTTGAAAATCCTAAAATCAGAATCCTAATATCTTTCTTTGAAGATTGTGAAATCAAAATCAAAAACGACAAAATCGGTTGTTGAAGAAGCAATTTTCGATGGCATTAGTCATCCGCCAAGCCCCCGATAATGTTCCTCTGATTGTTCGAGGAAAAGGTAGCTAACTTCAATGACGAACCTTTAGTACGCCACAATGTGTATCCTGAAAGTGACAGTGATGAAGAAGTCGATGCTATAGTAAGAGTTGATATCAGACGCAGGGATGGAAAGCTTTATGAGAATCAGTATTTCTACAATGGAGTAGCTTTCAAAGAGTCTGTATTGGACTATGTGCTAAGAACAGGTCGAAATATAGCTCAGAGCATGTATGATAAAACGAAGCTTTAGTATAAATGTGTTGCTGATGGGTGTAGTTGGCGTATATATTGTGCAATTACTAGAGATTTGCCAATGTGGAGACTTAGGGTGTTTAATAAGGTTCATTCGTGGGTTCCTAATGGAGAGTGTGAGATGATTAAGGTTCCAGTCATAGCTAGGTTGTTTGTAGATAAGATCCGTGAAGAACCTAACTACTTCATGCCAATGAAAATGGAAGAAATCATAAAGGAGAGATGGAAGATCAGTGTCTCTAGGGCTCAATCTCAGTCTGCTAGATACAAAGCACTTAGCTTGTTTGCCACAGAGTATGCTGAGCAGTTTTCTCGTCTACGAGATTATGGGGCTGAGTTAGAGTTTACAAATGAAGGATCTAATGTGGAGATTGACACGATAACAAATGATACTGGTGAAAATGTCTTCAACCGGTTTTATGTCTGCTTTGATTTTCTTAGAAGAACTTGAAAAGATATATGTAGGCCGCTTATTGGAGTTGATGGTAGCTTCTTAAGATCAACAACTAAAGGCCAGTTGTTGGTAGCTTTAGGTAAAGATGCTGATAATGCAATATATCTAGTAGCATGATCTGTTTGTAAAAGTTGAAAACTCAGAGAATTGGTTGTGGTTTGTGAAGAAAATCAAGGATTATTTGGGACTGGGGGATGGTGAAGGATACATTTTGGTATCTGACTGTTCAAAGTTATTCTGTATGATTGGTTTGATTTTGATTTACTTGTATTATGATATTATGTATTGATATCATCATCTTTATCAAAACAAACAATGATCCATTGATTACAAGAGGACATTGAACACAAAATATTGATATCATCTTTATCAAACACCATGTTGTCCAAACATTACATAACAACCAAAGATTACAAGAATCAAACAAACAATGGTCATATGAGTTTCACGAATCCAACCATGATCATACATCCAATGATTATAAGAATCATCATTTTCTTCATATTCGCTTTGGCTTCAATCAGCACATCTTCTACCTTCTCAAATATCTCTTTCTCGACCTTCATTATCACCTTATCAAATACCATCTTCTCATACTCGACACCATCTCTTTTAATCTCTTTTGCATTTGCTCAAGTCTCTCAGCTTTGGAAGTCAATGTCTCTACCTCATTCAACAATGCTTCATCAACCTATTTGAAAATGTGATTGTCATTCATAAGCTACGAAATGATATGATCTATACGGATTAACAACAATGAGAATCAAAATGAACATTGAACAGAGCATAAAAGCATGAATTTTACCTTATTTGATGCAGCAAACCCACAACGAAAGTATCGACGGTAAGGGTTACGTTCTGATTTTGAAATCTTTTCCACATTTTGAACCCCACACCAACACACCGTAGGGACACCCACAAATCTACCTCGAACTGCGCTTGAAGACCCGTTAAAAACTCCAGATATATTGCTCCTCAATCTCGAAGTTCAACCCACAAAATTACCCAGAAATTGAATTGCCTATGAAACCACGAAATCGAGCTTCTTAAATGTGATATACATATGAAATATAAGTAATATGAGTAATAAATTTTAAACAAGAAGAGAGACTTACACTCGATTTCGGAATTGTGGATTTGGGGATTTAGGGTTCTTCAATTTGGAGATTTAGGTTGGAGTCGGGTTTTAGGTTGAGTCGGGTATTTAGAGAAGTCTGGTTTTAGGGTTACTCGACTTAGTATCGGTTCTATGTGGGGTTTAGTTCTTAAACCAATAACAACCGAAATTGTGGGATGTGAAGTTCGATTTTTATTTTTATGTGCATTTAGAAATTAAAATGTTATGATATGCGAAAAAATAATGAGATCTTAAATCTGTGTGGTTCTAATCGTATGGACCTTAATTTGCGTGGAAATAATTCTAGCCCCATATTTATGAGATATTAGTTGGACTTATTGTTGGAGGTCGCATAATACATGTTATTTATTCAAATGGATGATTTAAAAATATATATATTTTTGATGTGATTATCTTTATATATTTTGTTAAACTACAAAAGGTTTGATCCCATAATATTTATTCCATATCAGAAATTAGCCTTTAACTCATTCTGATTTAGAAAATGTCATTTCATCTCAAAGAATAATTAAATCCGAAGCATAAAAAACCAATTCTTTTATACTAATATTGGGGCACCACCCACTTATATCATATATTCATATGACATTAGTTTATTTCAAATCCTAAATTTTAGTATAATTATTACAGGTTTTACGTGGAAATTACACAGAAAAAAATCTACGCCATATATTTATCATTTATATCTTAATATGCATTATTTTTATTGAGATTTTTTTTATATTTATCAGTTAATGTTTTTGGAATATGGAACAAAATCTGTAGAATCTGGAAGAATCTATGAGGAACACGGATACACGGACTTGTTTGCTTCTTTCCCTCTCTTCTTTTTCCTGACTGTATTCAATTTTGGTTTGGTTATCTACATAAATTTTGTTAATTATTGTCAGTTGACAAAAAAAAATAGTATAGGGTATAATAAATCTTCCTTCTCTTTATATTACACGTGACAAAATAATAACGAAGTGGTAACATAATAAAACTTGCTAAATAATAAAAAGCAACAATGCTCTTAGAATCTTTTAGATGTTATCTCCTCCGAATTGTGAATATATTTTCCAATCACACTTGCTGAATAACAAAAGGCCACTAATATTGTTAACCAAAACTCACATGTATTGCTTAAAAAGTTATATCTAATACTTATTTATTGAATATTTTTAATTATTTACATAGAAAGATTTGATATTTTAAAAAATTATCTCAAATTTTCATTTCTGTTATCTAATTTCAACTTAATACATTGTTTTATTACATGTATATTAATATATATTCAAAAACAATTTAGTTTTTTTCTATAATAATATAATACATAACAGTTTTTGTTCTTGACATATCTCACACTCGAATCGATTGTACAAAAAAGAAATTATACTAAAATTTAATATGATAAAATTAACATTGACTCATGTAGTAGTCTGACATATGTCACACTCGAATCGATTGTATAGAACTTTATATAATAAAATTGATTTTTTTGTGACTGAAAACTTTATATAATAAAATTGAACTTTAAATAATCGATTGTGTTTTAATTATATTTAATTATGCAATATTTTGATGTTATTTTAGTCATTAAAGTATTTAAAACACAAAAACATATTTCCTTATTTAAAGTATAACAACAAAATAATTTGTAATACTCCTTCTGTTTTAAAATATTATGTTTTAGGAGTTTACTTTTGTTTCAGTTTATTTGATTTTCTAATACTTCTATGGAAAACTTTAATGTGTTTTATTATTATGATTACTGTTTATTTTATTACTTGTTGAATTGTATTTAATATCTTGTTTTTAGTGTAAAATAGTAAAACTAAATAATCAGTAATTTTTTAAAATTCCACGTCTTTAGGTAAAACAACGGAAGGAATAAAACTTTACTAAACACTTAATTGTTTTTTGCGCACAGCATAAAAAATCATCAAGTAGCAATGCACAAAGTTTACGTGAAGGAATTGTGCGGGAAAGAATCAATATATGAGTTTCTTGTAAATTGTGATTTGTGATCATCCCACTTCTATCTCTTTTCTTTTTTTGTTCTTGCATCGTCTACTTTATGCTTCAATTATTTACGTACGTTATAACAATTTCTCACTAAATCCGTGGACAACCCTATACACAATTAAGTGTGAAAAAAATATATATATACGGACATACAGTACTAGAACCCATTTCTTATTTTTCTCCCTTCAATTATACATGAAAAATAATTTATCAAAAAAAAACATGAAGATATATTATTGTAAATTTCCCAAGAAATCCGGGGATAAAGTATGTTTTAAAATCGAAAATGAAGTCACGTAACACTATAGTATTAGATGATTCTAGGCGATTTATTGTCATTTTTGTCGTAAACAAATTTGTGGATAACAATAATATAATATAATTTTAATCGTGGGTGATGATGTATGATAGTGATGATGGAAGATGCACAGAGGTAGGTGCACAAGACACATATGCACACCTACTCACATTGTTTTATTTTCCACAATCGATGGGTTGGTGTTTGAAGCGGGTTTCGATTTATGAAAGTTATATATCTGTATACACTATCTACTATGTTTTGTTTGATGCCTTTTTTTTGGGGTCAAATGTTTCTTTGATACCTAAAAGTAAAACTCATATTTAAAATTGTTTTCGTCTACCTGAATTTAAAAGCCAGGTAGGTCTGGTCTTAGTCATTGGTGGATCATCCTTGCACATGAAGATAATTAAATGGATTAAGATATTAAGATGGATTAGTCTGCCGCATTTATTCGGCGCGCTTGGTAGAAGACTAAGTTTTTTCCTTTTTCTTTTTTAGAGATTTGACTGATCAGTTAGCTTTTTTTTGTTATCAAAACAAGTTAACCGATCAGTCAAAACTCTAAAAAAAAATACTAAAAGATGTCCAAAAAGAAAAAAAAATTAAGGCACTAATCGGTTAGCTTAAAACTAAGGAATGTCCTACAATGCAAAAATATCTCCTTTTGTTACCGTGGACTTTACAACTCGAACTACACCTATTTTTTTTTTCTGAAATTTCTGCATAAAAGAAATGGAAACCCAACACTATGTAAACCCAACTCTTGCGAGAACAAGGTTCTTATACTTAGTAAAATATCTTAAACATTATTTACGCGTGATCTTTAATTATGAATTTGAAATTAACATTTTCGTTTCATCTATGACAGAAAACAATAAGACCTAGCAAGTTGCACCATGTCCATTGGGAACTATATAGGTTGAATGTAGGTACGAAATCTGCAGACGGTTTTCCTCGCTCTTGCGTGTTCATAAATTAGTATGTCATCCATCTATCACAAAAGACAAGGAGAATAGAGTAAAACCATTCGAATATTTCGTACAGATCCGATCTGAACAGTTAGTGTTTTATCCGGTATACTAGCTTGAGACTGATATATTTTATATAAATGAGAAGTGTGATCCCATTTTTGACTGATGAGATCAGATTTTTTACTTCTTAATTTCTCCTTTCCACGCTTTCATCTCTCGAGTAACTTTTTTCTCTTAGTCTTGAACCTAATCTCACACTTGTTTTCATTTAAACTGCGTCAAACTTCTTTACAAAGAAATCAACTTGGGGCTTTAAACTGCGTCAACTTCCCTTCAGGGATGGATCATCAACTAGGGCTTTAAACTGCGTCAAACTTCCTTTTAGGGATCAATTTACAACGGATCGATCGATCGATTCAGGATATGTAAAGTTGATCCTTTGAGACAGCTGGAGCAAGCCGAAAGATTCAATGATCAAGCTCAAACCACTTCCTGCGAGGCTAAGTGATATAAGACTCGGTGAGAGACTTATGCAAGCGTGATGGAGAATCAACAAACTGACATTCGCTTTTTTTTGTTGACTCGATGACATATGGTTTGATGGATCGATGGACCACAAAAAGTATGAAAAGTTCTTTGATACAACAAGCACTCTTTTCTTAAAGGGAATCAACGCAAAAGACACAAGAATGTGCTATGGGTTTCTCGGTGATGATGAAAAGGTTTTAGACAAACTTTGTTATTTTACTAATAAGGTAAAACATGAATACAAACCTGCAGGAGGACTTTATTAAATAGTTCATTAGTTGATGCCTTCAAGGGATGATATTTAATCTCGACGCATATAAAATAAAATACAAGAAAAATGGACACAAATAAAAGGAAAACTTGGCTTTCACGCAAGTGAGACCCTCTCCACAAACAGGAGGCTTTGATCTCGACTCTATAATCCTAAGAAACGCTAAATCAAGTAAAGGGAATAGAGTTGTCGCTCAAACCTGCCAAAACATAAATAGTAAAAATAAAACTTACCTTATTTGGATGTAGGAGAGGCCACAGAGGTATTGACGTGTTCTGAGCGTACGCTTCACCGCCTGAGTTATTTCCAGCATGATTGACGCTCTGATAAAGCTGCTCTTGGTGTTTGATGATCTCGTCTTCACTTTGGTCTTCACTTGGTATCGCTAGGCGCGCGGAGTGCTCCACTCGTCCATCTCTCATTCCAGCTCGAGCGATATATGTTTTTCTTCGATGAAAAATCTTCTCCAGTGGTGACTTCTGAGTGAATCTGGAGTCCTGCAGCCATTAGAGTAAGTTTGTTCAAGGAAGCGTGCTTACCTGGCTTATCAGATGTCTCACGGTACGCGTTGAGAAGGTTGGAGGTGCCATGTTCCAATCCGGGTCAGTTTTAATATGTTTCTCCTTGGTAGTTAGCTCCTAATATTCAACTTGCAACTGATTCTCGAAGCTGGTGTTCTCTGGAGCTTGATTGTACATGCCTTTGACTCGATGACTCTCAATAGTGGTTTCGGTTAGGATTGTATGTGTCATTGGTGTTCTCTGGAGCTTGATTGATACGAGATCGTCTTGGCTCCTATTACATATTCCAGAGCCTCTATCACTTTCGGTGCCTCGGTGGAATTGTTTCCTAGGTCGATGTCCACATCATCCTCTCCATCTTGATAAGGTTCTGGCCTTAGAACATTTTCACCTACATCAAAGGGAAGTAAGTAAGTAACATTGAAGCTTTAACAGATAGCCAACTCACCTGGTAGTTCTAAACGGTAAGCGTTGTCATTGATGTGTTCAACACTTTTGAAGGACCATCTCCTCTCTGTGTAAGCTTTGAATTCCTCTTGTCAGGAAAAATTTCAGTCCTCATGTGCAGCCAAACCCATGGCTCAAAGATCATTTTCTTGCGGTGTTTATCAACTCGCTTCTTATATTGCTTGTTCTTCTTCTCTAAGTTAGCCTTGACCGTAAGATGCAATTGCTTCACAAGCTCAGTCTTGCGGTTTCCATCTTGATCATGATGTGATCCCGGTGGTAGTGGTGATAGGTCTAATAGGGTTAGTGGCTTGAATCCATAAAAAACTTAAAAAAGAAAAAACTTAGAAGCCAAGTGAGTAGCATGATTATAAGCAAACTCAATGAAAAGTAAACAATCAAGCCAATTTCCCAAATTCTTACCAATCGTAGCTCTAAGAAAAATGGATAGAGTATGGTTTAAAACCTCAGTTTGGCCATCCATTTTGGGATGACAAGTGGTGGAGAACAATAGCTTAGTTTCGAGCTTCCTCTACAATGTCTTCCAAAAGTGTCTCTATCTAAAACAATGGTGCGAGGTACTCCATGCAGACACATCACTTATTTAAAGAATAAGTAAGTCGTTTGTGTAGCATCATTGGTCTTGTTGCATGGTATGAAGTAAGCCATCTTTGAGAACTGGTCCACAACAACAAATATAGAGTCTTTGTTTTGTATCTTCGATAAACCTAAAAAAAATCCATAGAAAAATATCCTCCCATGGAGCATTAGGAATAGGTAAGGGCATATACAAATCATGAGGATGTGACCTGGACTTGGCTTTGAGGCAAACAATGCACTTAGAACATAACCCCTCCATACCCCTCTTCATATGCTACCAAAAAAGTGTTTTACCACTACAGCTAATGTCTTATCCACTCCAAAATGCCCCATAAGCCCTCCTCCGTGAGCTTCTCGAATGATAAGTTCCCTCATTGATCCTTTCGGAATACACTGTCTCTTATCTCGGAACAAATATTCTTCATGATTGTAGTAAGGACCGAATGCTCCTTTCTCACACTCTTTGTAGACAGCTCCAAAATCCGGATCCTCTTAGTAGGTACTTTTAATGTGTTCAAACCCTAGAACCTTTGCATCCATAGTGGTGATAAGAGTATGACATCTCGACAATGCATCTACGACTACATTATCTTTGCCCTTCTTGTATACGATGATGTAAGGAAATGTCAACACGAAATCTAACCACCTAATATGTCTTCTTTTAAGCGTTGTATGTCCTCTTAGATGTTTTAAAGTCTCATGGTCCATATGGATGACAAATTCTTTAGCTAACAGATAGTGCTGACAAATTCTTTAGCTAACAGATAGTGCTGCCAAATCTCACCCACACATAGAGTTCTTTATCATAGGTTGGATAGTTAAGCGTAACTCTACTTAATTTCTCACTAAAGTATGCAATGGGTCTCTTATCTTGTGTTAGAAGTGCTCTAATACCCACACCCGAATCATCACACTCCACTTTGAATGTCTTGTCAAAATCCGGTAATGCCAAAATTGGGGCTTTAGTGAGGCTCTCCTTAAGTTTCCTAAAGGCTTCTTCTTGCGTGACTCACCATGAGAAAGCAATATTCTTTTTTATTACGGCGGTGAGGGGTGCATTTATAGTACTACAATCTCTTACGAACCGCCTATAGAAGCTAGCTAATCCATGAAAAATTTAGACGTGTCCAATGGTTGTTAGTGTTGGCCACTCCTCAATTACTTTATCTTCTCTTGATCAACATGTAGGTCCTGAGAACTTACAACAAAACCTAGTATGGCTAAATGATTTGTGCAAAACGTGCACTTCTTGAGGTTGACATAAAGACCTTCTTGACAAAAAGTCTCTAGTACTTGCTCAAGATGCTTCAAATGGTATGATAAACAAGTACTATAAACAAGTATATTGTCAAAATAAACCACAACAAACTTATAGATGTAGGATCTTAGAACAGGGTTCATAAGCCTCATGAAGGTGCTCGACGCGTTTGGAAGTCCAAACAACATAACTAGCCACTCGTAGAGACCTTTCTTGATCTTGAATGCGGTCTTCCACTCATCCCCTTCTATCATTCTGACCTGGTGGTACCCGTTCTTCAAGTCTACTTTAGAGAAAATGGTGGCTCCGCTAAGCTCATCCAACATGTCATCAAGTCGAAGGATCGGATGCTAGTACTTGATGGTGATGTCATTGATTTATCGACATGCTACACACATACTCTATGTACCATCTCTCTTGGGTACCAATAGAACCGGTATGACGCAAGGACTAAGGCTCTCTATCGTATCCTTTAGACAAGAGGTCTTGTACTTGTGCCTCTAGATCTCTAGCTCTCTAGCTTCGTCCAGGTTTGTCCTATAGGCTGGTCTATTTGGAAAAGCAGAACATAGCATGAGGTCAATCTGGTGCTCAATGCCTCTTATAGGTGGTAGACCTGTTGGTATCTCCTCAGGAAATACATCCTCGAACTGCTTAAGGAGGCTAGTCACCTCGGCTGGGAGCTCTAGGTTTTCTAAACCTGAAATAAGACTTTCTTTGAAGATCATAAGTAGCACATGGTATTTAGAATCGAATTACTTACCAACAACATTGGATGAAACAAAGAGATTATTCTTACTTACCTGGGCATCCTTATTCATTTTGACTTGCAAGTCATGTACTTCAGCCGGAGTAAGTGGTGCTCAAGTATACTTACGCTTATCATAAGTGAATGAGTATTGATTGGTGCGCCCATCATGCATGACATCTCGATCAAACTGCCATGGCCCTCCCCAATAGAATATGCTAGCTTGCATTGGTACTATGTCACAAAGAACTTGATCATGATACCTTCCCACGCTAAATGGTACGGTTAATTGCTCCGTAATCCTCAACTCCACACTGTCATTCAACCACCGTAGCTTATAAGGTCTGGGGTTGTCTTGTTTTTAGGAGTCGTAGCTTGTCTACCATGAGCATCTCGCAACATTGGTGCATGATCCTCCGTCTATTATGAGACTATAAATCTTGTTTTTCACGGTACACCTTGTATGAAAATATTATTTCGTTGGGTTTTCTCCTCCGAGTTTACCATTGTACTTAGAACTCTTCTACTGATTAAGAGCTCCCCCACGTCTGGATGCTCAAGCTCTTCATCTTGATCAGTGATGATGTATTCTTGGTCTTCTTGAGACTCGTATCCTCCATCAGCCGTAATGATCATCATTCGTTGGTTAGGGCACTCTCTTGCCATATGCCCATGACCTTGGTACTTAAAACATGTAATGTCTCGGTTCTTAGAGGTATTTGGGAACCTCCCTTGTCCAGGTCTGGTTCCCTTGGAAATATCTGGAGTAGGCTTCTTAAAGCCAGACTCGATTTCCACCATTTTTCTTTTGTCATTAAGTCTATAATTGCTTGGAACCCACAGTTGAGAAGGTTTGGATTGAATGGTGGCTGCTACTTTGCGCTTGATTTGCTCTGCCTGCATTTCCAAATGTAAAAGCTCTTAAGATCATGATATGACTGCCTTTCCACGTTTCTCCCAATACGGTCGTTGAGGCTATCGAATAATTGTGCCATGAGGTTTTCTTCGGACTCTTTGGTCTCTATCCGATTTTTGTAACTCTCGAATTCCTCGAACTGAATTGTTCCCTTGTACTAATTTTTGTAACTTATTTTGTAATTCTTTGTAGTACTTCATATCTTCCTAAATAGCAATCGGTCTATATCTAAGGCTCCTCCTATCAGCCACATCTCTATCCCACCAAGACAAGGCATTGTCAGTGAATTGTACAACAACAAAACTCATTTTCTTATGGTTTACGTATCCATAAAGATCGAAGATGTGCTCTAGTCAACGTTCCCAGTCAAAATAAGTTTTTGGGTGCACTTTGCTGGCAAACGTTGGAGTCGTAAGTTTAGGGTCCCCATTAACTTGCCTATGTTCCTCATCCCACTCTCTACCTCTATGATATGGATCTCTTCTCACGCCTGGAGGCGCTTGATACTGATTTTCTGGAACTTGCTCATTGCCTTGTGGAATTTGCTGATTAGGCATATTCCAAATAGGATCTCTTCTTTGAGCATGCTCTAACCTATCCATCTGGTTCTCAATAGTTTGGAGTTGAGTCTGGATAGCGACTAACACTTCAGCTATAGTCGTTTCATTGGGGACATTGTCAGCCATGGTGCTCTCTTAAATCAAAATCCAAGTAAAAGTATCAAATTCTTAAAATACTAATCGGATGAAACAATTAAACGAAGAAACGTGACATAATTCTTTTTCTTAACAAATTTTAAAACAGTAACAATAAAGCAAAGACGAAGACTCGGAGAGAAAAAACAAACGGCTAATAGAAATAAGAAACAAAGATGCAAGACTAAACAAGACGTGACAGAGAAGCAATCGAATCAAACAACAATAACAAACGACGAGGCGCGGCAGAACTTAAACCCTAATTTTTTTTTGAATTTTTTTAAATGCCGAAGACTAACAACTTAACCAGACTCTACGAAACAATAGATGCACCACAAAGTGATATGACTCAATACGTAAAGCAAAAAAAACACAGATGGAGGCGTCTAGCAAAAACCCAAATTTTGTTCTTTTTGAATTGAAACAACTGAAACAAACAACTGAGCAATGAAAAAACAAACTAAAGGATAGAAATAACATAGTAGGAACGTTTTTCAGGTTTGATACTAGATGATATAAGATTCAGTGAGAGACTAATACAAAAATGATGAAGAATTAATAAACTGACATTCGCTCTCTTTTGTTGACTCGATGACATATATTTTGATGGATCGATGACACCATAAAGAGTGTTAAAGGCTCTTTGATACATCAAACACTCTTGTTCTAAGGGGAATCCATGCAAAGACACAAAAACCGGCTAAGAGTTTTCACGGCAGCGACGAGAAGGTTTTAGACGAACTGTGTTACTTTATAAATAAGATAAAATGTGAATACGAAGCTGCATGGAGACTTTATTAAATAGTCCATAAGTTGATGTCTTCAAGGGCTGAGATTTAATCTCGACACAAATAAAAGAAAATACAAAAAAATGGAAGAAACACAAATAAAAGGAAAACTTACACTACAAGAAAACAATGTGGAACTAATGGTTGTATCCATCTGTTCTAAATGGTAGGAAATGAAACAATCGTAGGAAATCCGTTGGTATTTTTGACGGATTTCTGACAGATTCCGGATATCCTGTTTCTGACGGAATAGTCCGTCGGAATTCTGATATCCGTTATCCGTCAGAAAAAGACCGTCGGTAGTCTTTTGGAAACCCGTCGGATAGTCTTCCGACAAATAACCGACGAATTTCCAATAGCTTTTTCCGACTGATTTCTAATATCCTTTTTCCGATAGATATCCGACGGATATTAAATTTATTTATTTAAAAAAAAAAATTTTAATAATTAAATTAAATTAAATTAAATTAATATTTTTTAAATTTAAATAATCCAATTAAATTAAAATATTAAATTAAAATTCATAAATGAAAATAACAAATAGTTCAAAAGAAAATAAAAATTATTCAAACTAAAAACATAATTCCTGAAATTAAAAAAAAAACAAGAAATCTAAAAATTTCTTGGAGGCGGTTAGAAGGAACGGAAGAAAGCATCCATCTGATCTTGCATTGCTTTGAGCTGTGCACCCGTGTTTTCTTTGATAGTCTTAATCTTGTTGTTGAGAGCTTCGATCTCGGTCGACTTCTCTTCCAGTTGAGCTCTAAGCCGAGGATCTCCACAAAACCTCGAAGTTGTCGAAGATGACGACGAGTACTCTTCTGGAAGTCCAAAAACACGGCCTTCGGACTTTGGAATGACCTACGAAACAAAATATAGAAATCATTAGAAATGAATAAAATAAAGAAAAAAATAAATATTTTTTTACTTCGTAAACAAACTCGTTGAGCTTATCGACGAGAACTTCGGAACAAATAGGAGTTCCTTCAACCATCGGTCGTGATTGCAGAAACTCTTCTCCTAATTTGGTCACGTTCTCCACGATCTCCCGAGCAACCGAATCTTGGATTTATCTTGTATTGTGGTTCGTGTGCGCATCTTGTAGAGTTGAAATATTAAAACGATTTTTAAAAAACTTAAATAATTATAGAGTTGAAATATATATATATATATGTTAGAGAAAAAAATTATGAAATATTTATAAAATATAAAAAATAGAAACAATTATGAAAAAATTAAAAATATTTTATAAATAACTAAAAAAAAGAAATTTTTTTAAAAAAATTTAAAAACTTAAATAATTATAGAGTTTAAACATATATGTATGTTGGATTATTAAATTATGAATTATTTATAAAAAAATTTTAAAATATAAACAATTATGAAAAAATTTATAAATAACTAAAAAATTTAGAAAAATATAAAAACGATTTTTAAAAAGCTTAAATAATTAGAGAGTTTAAAACATTCATACAACAATTAATATTACAATTATAATATCTAAAAAGTTTTTAAAACAATTAAAAATACCAAAATAATCAAAAAATCCTATTATCATACATAAAAGCAAAAATCAACATTCCAGTTAACTAATATCCTAAATCTTCAATCTAAAACACTAAATCCTAAATCTAAACCTTAAATTTACATTTCAATTCCCAAAATCTAAATTTCAAATCTTAAATCTACTTAAAAACATAGAAACTTACATACTTGATTGGTTTGAATTCATTGGAATAGAGTTTGGATGATTTTGACACTTTGGAACGGAAGATTTGACAGAGTTTTGGAGATTTACGGATTTTTTGGGAATTTTTAGTGATTTTTGTGAATGGTTTCGCGAAGAAGAAGATTGTATATAAAACGGCAGTTAGAAATACTTAGAAATAAATTGATCGTGTCAACGACAGTTACCAATGCCGACAGATATGTGAAAAATGCATGTCTTATCATTGGTCAGTCAACCTTAAAATCAACACGTGTTACCTCAAATCCGTCAGAAATTTCCGATGGATTTAGGGATTTGAAGGTTTTTACTAAACATCGGGACAAGAATGCGTTTGTACTAAGCCATATTAATCATTGCATTGATAAAATTACAATATCTAGTTGATACAAGTCAATAATTTACAAAAAAACAAAAATTTACGTTAGTTTCTAAGAAATGTTATATGGTTGGTATGTATTCATATTTACATTGTATGCTATTAAATAAATATAATGATTCACCTAGTATTATAAATTGGTTTCTATACTAATGTGTGCCAATCTAGTATCCAATCTTCCAAAACCCCGAATCTGTCGGAAATCCATCAAGAAATTCTGACGGATTTCTGATGGATATGTGCTTTTAAAATAAATATAAAAATATCCGTTGGAATCTGTAAGAATTTTAAGGAAATCCGATGGATTTCCGATATTATTTTTATATTTATTTAAAACCACGAATCCATTGGAAACCTTTAAAATTCCAACGGATTTCCGAAGCATTCGGTTTTTTGGGAAAAAAAATTACAAATACAAATCTTACAAAAATCTCAAGTACAAATCATACCAAAATCTTAATATTTTACAATAACAAATATAAAATACAAAAGACATTACTTTGCATCTTCAGATGATCCATCCGAAGGAATTGAGTCTGAATTGTCTTCGAATTCGCCACGTGATTCCTCCGAGTCTGAATAAACCATATCATCACCGGTTTGTGTTAAATCAACCACGATTTCAATGTCAAACAAATGATGAACATGATCCATTTGACAAACTCTAGTTGGCTACAAGGCATCATGTTCTGAAACTCCATTAATTCTTCCTCGTGGGTTAATTGCAGTAACTGTGATCCAAGGATCTGACCGATAAGATATCTGAGGGTACCGAATGTAGCAAACCTATATAAATGAAGATAATTTGTTAAAAATCAAATATATTAGTAAAATCAAATATATTAGTAATCCATTAATTCTTAATAATCGAATATATTAATTTTAATAATACCTGGTTTGCTTGTGATGATAGAATAAATGGATCGTATTTAAGAAGTCTTTGTCTTGAATGTATCGATGTCATGCCGAATTGATCAATTTGAACACTCCGACCAATGAATGGATCATACCAATCACACTTAAACATAATGCACCTCAAATCCAACATTTCAGGATATTGGACTTAGAAGATTTCATTCAATATGCCGTAGTAAACTACATCACCTGATCGCGCTGGAACACCAAAATCCGAAGTTGGTCTTGTTCTTCCCTCCTCAAGAATCCTAAATGCATATCCCCTTATGCAATACCTAGGATATGAAGTTGTAATGTTGTTTGGACCATTAACAAAGTCCATTAACCATGACGGAAATTCTTGACCATTTTCGATGCCCTTAGAAACCTATAAAATATAAATAAAAAAATATAAATTACTGTGAGATAAATATTACAATACAATTATAAATTAGTTAAATTGTTTTAAAACATACGTAAAATCGCAAGTAAGAAGCAAATTTTTGTTCTTTTAGGATAACAAGTTTGGGTTCAGTCTTATCTGGATAATAGTCTCGTACTAGCGCCATGTAAATACTGTAACATAACACAAAAATTTAATAATCACATAGTAATTAATTTCAAATAATTAGTAATTAACATAAAAATAATCATTACCTCTCATACTCGTATGCAAGTGCGCAAATTCCTGCTCTAATAGTTTCTGTTTTTTTCCTTTTCAACTTACTCGACCAATTTGAGCAAACAACTCAGGAATATACATCGGATAAATCGCTCTCTCTCACCTCTATCATCATGCCGCGCTAGACGTCTACTCTTAGTACGCACTTCCGATGGAAAATAATATTCAGCAAAGTGTGAAGTTTCTTTGTTGAGGCTCTGTGTGATAATAGATCCTTCAAATTTGCTTAAACTTTTAACTTTTTTCTTAAGATAGAACATGTAATGCTCATACGGATACATCCAATGGTACTGAAAATGACCTCCAAGTGCAGCTTCTCGTGGGAGGTGGATAGGAAGATATTCCATAACATCAAAAAAAGACGGTGAAAATATCTTCTCAAGGTTACAGAGGACAACCGGTACATTGTCCTGTAAATTGCGTATATCCTCTACTGTAAGTGTCCTCATACATAAATCTCGAAAGAAAGCACCAACTCCTACAAAACACAATAAATAATGTAATCGATATAAAAATATATATGTTAAAAAAATGGTTAATTAACAATATGAAAGTATCAATTTATACATGCAATTGCTTTGTGTACATTTTTTTGAAGAAGATGTGCAAAGGCAAATAGAAGAAGCTGCTGCATCACAACATGACAATCATGACTCTTCATTCCACTAAACTTTCCTTGGGAGAAATCCACATAATTCCGTAGATTAGATGCATATCATCCGGGAATTTACATCATTTTAAATCCAATCAAAAAAAACTTCTTTCTTTGTTACGTCTAACCGATAGGCAGGCATAGGACATCTACCATTAGGCATAACATGAAGAAAATCCTGAGAACAAATCAGTGGCAAGTCTAATCTAAACTTCATATTATCTTTCGTCTTCCCTTGCACGTTTAAAACAGTGTTCATGATGTTTTCAAATTTTTTTCTCAACGTGCATTACATTTAGATTGTGCCTCAACAAATGATCTTTCCAATAAAGAAAATCCTAGAAAATACTTTTTTTATGCCAGTTATGATGTTCATCGACACCGTCAACAGGATCATGCTCATTATCCCCGTAGTAAGGAGTTCTCTCAGCGCCAAAATCTATGAATTGCTCTAATATAAAACATCCATCAATCTCTAGAGGTGCACAGTCAAACACTTGTTTGTTCTTCGTAAACAATGTTCTAGACCGATGATAAGGATGATCACTAGTCAAAAACCTTATGTGGCAATCAAACCGACACGTCTTTCTTCCGTAATGTAATTGGAATGCATCAGTGTTGTCTTGGCAATACAGGAAAGATAATATTCTATGCGTTATCCATCCAGATAACATACCATATGCTGGAAAATCACTTATTGTCCAAATAAGAACCGCACGCATCTTGAAATTCTGCTGCAATGAAACATCAAATGCTTCAACCCCAAGCTGTCATAGCATTTGTAACTCATAGATAAATGGCTAGAGGAATACATCAAGTGACCTCCTTGGATGCTCTAGGCCGGGACCTAGCATGGAAATAAACAAAAACTCTCTACGCATGCACAAAGATGGTGGTAAATTGTACGGTGTTACAGTTACCGGCCACAACGAATATTGTCTTCCATGTTTTCCAAATGGGTTAAAACCATTTGTACATAACCCGAGGTATACATTTTGTTACTCATACAAAAATCTGGATATATTGATTGGAAATGTTTCCATGTTTTTGCGTCCGATGGATGTGTAATATCTCCATCTTGATGATGCTCTGCATGCCATCTCATTGCCTTTGTTGTGCGTTGAGATTGATATAACCTCTTCAACCTCTCCGTTAATGGTAAATACCACATCCATTTATAAAGAACTGAAACTCTCCCACTAGTTTCTTGAAACCTCGATTTTTGACAAAATCTACATCTTTTATGGTTTTCGTCTTCTTTCTAATATATCATAAAGTTGTCAATGCACACATCTATTGTATGATACGGCAAACCAAGACCAGCGAACAGGCAAAATATCTTTCACAAAATCTGCTATCGCATCAACACTTTCTTCTTTCAAATTGTAATCCGTCTTAATAGTCATCATTATACTTGTAGATGATAACAGTGAATAACCTTCTCTACAACCACTATATAGTAGCTATTTAGTTGCATCTAACATATCAAAAAAATTGTGCGCTTCTGCATTTGGTTCTTCAACCCTATCTCCATCATAACCGGCCGACGACATGTTCTCCCTAAACAAATCATTCACCATCTTAACCGTACCGATACCTACATCTACTTTCCTTCTATCTCCTATGCTATCTGCAACATTTGGTTCACTAGTCCTACCATAATTATAATTTGTTTTTCCATGTAAATACCAAATCTTATACCCAGGCGTAAACTCATTGTTATACAAGTGATGCCAAAGTAACTCAAACTAAACATTATGAGAATTTCGGCATATACTACATGGATATTTAATCTTACCATTTTTTTTACTCCCCGTTGATTTCCGTCCAATTCTATGAACTCACAGATTTCTCGTGCATAATCATCTTTCAGTAGGTTTGACTCTGGAGCTATCATAGGTTCATCCATCCACGACCGAAAGTAATTAATAGAAGACATATTGTAACTTTTCTATATAGAGATTGAATTGAGTAAGTGGTGTGAATGAATGAAAAATGTGGAAACATATATATAGAAGTCGCGTCTGTCAAAAATATGTTAGAATATAACTTTTTAAAACGGCTATACAATGGTCACATTAACGTTCTTATCACTCGACAACTTTTCGACAAAATTCTGACGGATTTCTGACATATTTCCGATGGATATCCATCGGAATTTTGTCGGATTATAACGTATACAATTTCCGACGGATTTGTGTTTGTCCGTCAGAAATCCGTTGGTTATTTTTTCAGAAATCCTTTGAAATTTAGCAGTCGCAAAACCGTCAGAAATCAGTCGAAAATTTCTAACAGATTTTGAATCACGGAGGAGCAGCGGTCGAGCCCAGCGGTCTGGTGACACCACAGAGATGGTCCCAAATTTGTTTCTCAATTCACTAAACACGGTTTGAGACATAATGTTTGCTTACCCTATAAATATTATAAACCTAAATTAGAGACCTCTTAAGATTTGTTTTAGAGAGAATCTCTTAGCCTCTTTTTGGAGCTTTGATAAGAACTTTGTTTGATTTTGGATATTTTAATCTATCAAACCTATTTATCATCTTAAATATTTAATCTAATCTCTATTAATCATAGTTTTGTAAAAATCAACCTTTTTGCTTTGTGTTTTCATGGATATTAGTGAGAAGTCACTTTAGGACTCTTGAAAATGGTAGATTTAGGATGATTAGGAGTTGACTAGTGGATCTTAGGTATGAAATATTATAAATCCTTGCTTAGCATGTATTATGTTGATTTAGATCTTAGGTATTTTTATGGCCACAAGGTGTTTGATAAAATGTTTGAACCATGCAATCAAAATTTTTAGTTGATTAAGATTTTTAGTGGTTATTTAGACTTATAATTAATGTTTAATGATTACTTAATCGCTAATAAAAATTATTGATGATTAGATCATTAAAGAAAAGATTAGTTTCATGGAAGTGGATTAGTTGATACTAGTGATTAAAAACCGAATGATTAGCTTTGTTAAGTTGTATTAAGATATATTAGTTGACAAGTAAATTACCTTATCATGAGAGTTTATTTTATCTATGATTCTATTTATATGTGACATTTTATATACCTCCTTGATTTTAGGAAGAATGGCCTACAATTTAATGTCAAAATCCACTATGGTACTATAATTCAAAATGCAAGACAATTACTATTCTTCTTTTTTAAAATGTAATATTGATTTAACCAACAAAAAGGTTATTTACATAATTACATGAGAAACAAAGGCAACATGTTTTTGTTAAAAATGCAAACAAATAGAGTACAACAGAGTCAAAAGTAAAGGATAAAACTCAATTTGTTGTGATGCTACGTATGATGAGCCAACGGAAAATGAGTTCATTGTCGTTGCCATTTGGATATGTTTGACAAGATAGAATCCGGTTTTGAATGACCTTGTTGACTGCATGGGCAAGACAGAGGGGGTGAAAAAGGAGGTTAATCGTGCTTTGCTCCCATATTGCTTTTGTTGAGAAGGAGTTTTTGTACTCTTTTTCTTCGTGTTTTCAAAGAATGATATCTGCTCCAGCCGATGGATTTGGAGGAGTAGAGGGGCGGATTTGCGCATTAAGTCTGATATGTGCAGAGCACGACATTTCCTAAGGTTCTTACCTTGTGCATCACCGACTTCTCATACTTTTTCTGAACGGTGAATGCCTAGTATTCGAGTTTCAAGATAACACATAATATCAGTGATTTGTCCTAGTTGTAGCCAATTATTGAACCAGAAATAAGTGGAAGTACCATCACAAATCTTAGTTTTGAAAAAGTGTCTACGAGTGGACGCAACTTGAGGAGCTTTCTCCATATGTATGGTCACCTCGTACTCTCCTTAACATCCCAAAACAAAAAATCTTTTAGGACATATCGATGGGTCCAAGCCACCCAAAGGGAACGTGAGGATCCAAATAGTCTCCAAATAAGATTGAGTGAGAAAACCTGCGACAAGTCCTACAACTTACGAACCTAGACCACATTCAAATTTTGGTGTATAAACTTCATCCCACAAAACTTTAGCCTTTGTTGTAACGTTGGAAGAACAAGACCAGAGGAATACTATACACACGTTTTTCAATGGTATCAAAACAACACTTGGGTAATTTGAACATCGAACACCAAAACATTGTGGTGCTTATAATGACAAAGACAAGAAGCAAGGCCTGATTTTGCCAATTAGAGGTTTGTAATCCAGCCTAGACATGTTTTTAGTAGTTAAAGGTAACCATAAATACGGTAGGGGGAGCATTTCAACTGGAAGACCGAGATGAGAAGGTTTAGTTAAGAGACTATCACTTATCCTCCTTGCCAAGTAGAGAGAAGACTTCACCACGTTATCAGCAAAAGGACGTTCTCTTGTGCTTCCAGACATACTGAACTACAGATATTCTTGTAGGGAATCGATGCTATAAAAGATGTATCAATAAATTCAAATTCACTGAGATTGTGTTTCCCTGATCAAACTAGAAGTTACCAAGGAACCATGCATAGCACTAAATAGGGAGCCGCCGGATACACCTCGAGAGGGAAACAACCCAGATCACCAACTAGGCCCCTAAATGACCGCTCAGTGACAAAGGAGGTAGGTGTGCAGAGACAGCAAGGAGTATGTATGGATAGTATGAACTGCCTAAACAAGAATTCTTGAATAGTGAACAACCAGAACTATTACTCACTACAAAAAAATTTCCATTAATGAAAGATGGAAATCTATTGGAAAATAAAAATCGGATGAAATTGTTGTTGCTATCTGTTCCAATAACAAATCAGTTTGCCTACTAATCCTGAGATATCAGCGAAAAATTTTAAAACCTCCATTGTGCCTTGCAAATAAGATGTTGTGACATCTATAAATATCATAATGTCATATGCAAAATTGAGATGTATTAAGTGAACCTCTCGACATTGTGGGTGGAAACCAGTAAATCCATCGCTTGCAACCTTACTCAGAAGCAAAGATAGCACGTTATTGGCTATGTCGAAAGGATAGGGTGAGAGAGAAGACCCTTGAGAAAGACCACAAGAGTTGGTGAAAAAACCTCGAAAGCTCACTACTAATAAAAACCGAAAAAGTAGTTGTGAAAATGCAATTGTCAATAAGAGAGATGAACAAAGAGATGAACAAATCTGAAAGACCCATGGCAAAAGGAATATCCATCATAAAGTCTCAACGTCCTGTATTAAAAGTTTTAGTATTACATACTTTGCTGAAATATCGTTGAAAAATATCGTTGTTAGATGCACATTCTTATGCAATAAACGACCTTAAACAAAGTTACTATTCATCGTCATCGTTGTATGCACAACAATTAACAATGGACTCATACTGTTCGAATTACAAATTCATAACTCGTATGAATCTAAAAACCAGTATATGTCCCGTGAATAGCACAAGTCATAATACTAGTCCTAGATATAACACAAGGCATTAACTAATTTATCTAGTTGTAGTAAAAGAAGACTATATATATGTATAATTTTTTTTGGCTCAGCTATATATATATTGTGTATATATATATAATGAGTAATTGATTTATAGTATTCATAGCTACAACCAAAATTCTTATCTATAATGAACCGGTCATCTACCATGTCTTGATAAATATATATATTTTTTTTCTTTATCAAAACATAAACATAGATTTTTTTACAAAAGTTTTAGATTTAGTTTTAAGAAACCAAAACTAAAATAGGCTTTAATCTCCTAGGATCGAAGCAGGCCGTAGCTAGGAAATAAACACTCGCCTACGCCCGTTAATATTATAAAAGTTTTGGATATTGCCCATAAATTATTGTGTCCTATTGGTGATGTTGTAAAGTTTTGTTGTCTCAAGTTCAAACCCCCACCAACTACATAGTAAAACACTGTAACTGTTTACTTTTTCTCTAATCACTATCAAATTCATGGACAACATTCATGTTTAATACTTTTTTTTTAAAATAATACTTTTTTGTATTCATTAGTTGCTCATTCTTAGTTTCTTTCACTTTGTTGATTTTTTCTTTTTCTTTATTTTTAATAATTTTTCAGCTATATTGCATTAATATTTTATTTATGTATATTGTCAACAAACATTTTTTAAAATGTTTTCTTCAGCTATATTGTATGAATATTTTATTTATGTATATTTTCAACAAGCATTAATTTTGTTTTTAAAATTTTCTTCACTATTTTACCTTAACTTTTTTTACGGCTATCATAAAATATATATTTTTTAATTATTTTATTTTCGCCTAGGGCTTAAAAAATCCCAGGCACGACCCGGGATCGAAGAAAATATAATACTAGGTTTTTAGATTTCCAAAAACCTAAAACCAAACTAAAAACAACATTTATTCAACAAATAAATCCAAATCTCTTTTCCAAACAGGTTAAAAAAATATCTGTTTCCGGAGTAACCGCGTAAAATCCTCCTCCCAAGTATTACTGAAACACCCTTTGGTGGTTGTTTCTCCGATAAAAACACGTGGAAAAAAAAAGAAACGAAAGTAAAAAAGTAAAATACATAGACCCGTGGCAATGGGGATGTTGTTATTCTCTCACATCCCTAGAGACCTGAGATGCCAGAGCTTTGAGCACACTGTGTATATATAAACGCCCACACACATTTCTATGAAACTATCAACCCTCTTCTTCTCCTTTGACTCTTTCTCTCTCTGTCTCCATTAAATCCGAAACAGATCTTTCGTTCCTCTTTGTTCTTCTTCTCTGTTATTTATTTATTTGACGCCAGGTTCTATTCGCTCTGATGAATGATTACTTCTGAGATTTTTCGGACTTTGAAATCGATTTGTCAGTGACGGAAACCAAATCGGCCGACGAAGAATGATGAGGATTGTTTCATCGCTTCTTCTCCTGGAAAGTCCTCTTTCTCTTTTGATTTTTTTCCGCGTTATTTGCGTCTCCACTCTTGTGGCGGCGAAATATGTAATTTTCTGCGTTTGCTACTTTTTTGTTTGTTTGTATTTTTCCAAAAAGAGACGATAGCCTCTTCCTTTTTTTTAGTTTGAAAATTTTCAGTTCAGATTCGGGCCATGTTTTTGCATTTGGTATACAAACTTTTTTACTTTTGTATTTGGATTTTTTTTAAGTGGATTCTAATGTTATTGAAATTCAATTTTTCTATTCTGTGAAATTACTTGTTTGGTTTTGGATTTCTCTGAATTTTGTGTCTGTGTGTGTGTGTTTTTTTTTTCCAATGTAGTTTCTGTTTTATTTATCTGGAGTTGAATTGTATTTAGTGGATTCCAAAAATCTGAAGTTATAAAAATGGTCTCCTTTTTAGTTTTTTTTTTTGGGTTTTCCAATGCAGATTCTTTTTTTTTTGGAGTTGAAATTGTGTTTGAAGTTTATTTAGTGGATTCTAAATATCTGAAATCCAATTTTTCTATTCAGTGAAATGATAAAGAATTGTTTCGTTTTGAATTTCTCTGAATTTTTGTGTTGTTATTTTTTTTTTCCCAAAAATGCAGATTCTGTTGATTCTTTGTGGAGTAGAAGCAAAAGAATCAGCAGGATATTGTGCAATGTACGACATCTGTGGATCACGCAGCGATGGGAAAGTACTAAACTGCCCTTTTAACATCCCTGCAGTGAAGGTGGGTATGCTTTTTCATTCATTGCTGAAATAAATGAGCAAAACAAAACGTCGATTTTTGTTAGTATTAAATGCTCTTTTTTTTTCTCCAGCCCAATGATTTATTGTCCTCCAAAATTCAAAGCTTGTGTCCAACCATCACTGGCAATGTTTGTTGCACTGAGACTCAATTTGATACGTTACGTTCACAAGTTCAACAAGTAATAATATGCTTCAACACTTTTTCAAGATTAAACATTTTGTATTTTATATTTTTTACTGAAATCGAAATGTATGTTTTTGCTAGGCTATTCCCTTTATTGTAGGTTGTCCAGCTTGTTTAAGGAACTTTCTGAATCTTTTCTGTGAACTTACTTGTTCTCCGGATCAAAGTTTATTTATCAATGTAACTTCTACTACTAAGGTAACCAATTTTTCAAACCCTCCAATCGTTTCAAGATTAAGTAGCTTGTGTTTTAAGTTCTGTGTTTTGTTTGGTAGATCAAGAGTAATGTGACTGTGGATGGAATTCAGTACTATATAACTGATGATTTTGGAGCCGGAATGTATGAATCTTGCAAAGATGTGAAATTTGGTAGCTCGAATAGCCGAGCTTTAGAGTTTCTCGGAGCGGGTGCAAAGAATTTTAAGGGTAGAAGTCTTTTTATATGTCTCAAGACTATTTGGATTAGATTTTACTCATCTCATCTTTGGAATAACTGAGATGCGTGTTCTGTTATCAGAGTGGTTTGCATTTATTGGTCAGAAAGCAGGTGTCAATGTGCCAGGCTCACCATATGGGATCGAGTTTTTGCCAACACCGCCTGTGTCATCTGGAATGAGGCCTATGAATGTGTCCACTTATTCGTGTAGTGATGATTCTCTTGGCTGTTCTTGTGGTGATTGTCCTTCTACAGCTGCTTGCTCGAGTAAAGCAGCGATTCCTTCTCAGGAAAAGCATTCTTGCTCAATCAGAATTGGATCACTTGAGGTGAGTATGAATATTTTATGAAGTAATAATGCGTATGATTATAAAGTCTTGCTTAACGTGGTCACCTGATTGGTCAATGATGCAGGCAAAATGTGTTGATTTCATACTAGCTATTTTGTATATTGTCTTGGTTTCACTGTTTCTCGGAGGTGGTTTACTTCACCGAATTAAGGGAAAGAAAAAGAGCTCCCAAATGAGACCAATGCCAGAAGCTGTTAATTCACAAAAACCAGACACTATTCATGCGCAGGTATCCTTGCTTAGCCTTGCAGCTCTATAACATTTGAAGTTTGAGCTGCTGATTACTAATATGGATGCTCATTGTCTTTTGTTATGTTTTCTTTTGGTTCTCTTAGATGCTACAAAATACTCCACAGAGAAACTGGGGTCAGCTGTCGACAGTACAAGGATACATGGCCAATTTTTACAGGTTCTTGTCATTCATATATTTGACTGCTTAGCTTCAAAATTTGGTTGTTGACATTTTCGTGTTATCCGTTTCCAGAAAGTATGGGATTTGGGTAGCAAGACACCCAACTCTCGTTTTGTGTTTGTCAGTGTTTGTAGTTCTTCTACTCTGTATTGGTCTAGTCCGATTCAAAGTGGAGACCCGGCCTGATAAGGTAGCTATTTGAAGCTTTAATAAGCTATGCTGTATACAACCTTATAAAACTTTCCGGTAAATGTTCATACAAAATGTCTTATTACTGTATGTTGCAGCTATGGGTAGGACCAGGAAGCAGAGCTGCTGAAGAGAAACAATTCTTTGACACCCATCTTGCTCCTTTCTACAGAATTGAACAGGTTTTTACATTTCGATTAACTTGTCTCTATGTTACCAAAAGATCTTGGGACCCTTTTGTATGCAGGGGTTACATTTAAACTTCTCTATATTAGTGGTCTTTATCATTGTAATGGAAATTTCTGCAGCTAATAATAGCAACAGTTCCGAATACTCCTCACGGAAAGGCGCCGGGCATTTTGACAGATGACAGTATTAAGTTACTTTTTGACATACAAAAGAAGGTATCTTCTTCTCCTTTTCCACTGTTTTAAAACCATCTGATCGCTCGCATAATGTTTTTGCATATTAGACATGTAAAAAGCTGTTTAATATGGTAGGTTGATGGACTTCGAGCAAATCACTCAGGTTCAATGGTTTCTCTGACAGACATTTGCATGAAACCCCTTGGAGAAGATTGTGCCACACAGAGTGTTCTGCAGGTTGCATTCATTCCTTTGTATAGTACTTGCATCTAGCTTTACCTAACTTGGCCAATAGTCCTAACGTATCTGGTGGATTTTCATACTTCTGGAGACAGTATTTCAAGATGAAACCAGAAAATTATGATGACTTTGGAGGTGTCGATCATGTTAAATATTGTTTTGAGGTACCTTGTGAATAATAGTCTACTCTGTTCCATTTTAAAAGTTCTGTCTTTTATGGCGATTTTTCCTAGATATTTAACCATTATATAATACGCTCACCACTTTTCTTCAGCATTTCACATCGACAGATTCATGTTTGAGTGCGTTTAAGGGTCCCCTTGATCCAACTACTGCGCTGGGAGGTTTCTCAGGGAACAGTTTTAGTGAGGTAGTGTTCTTCAGTTTGTTAGTGTAAGTCAGTTCACATGACTATATGAGTATCTAATAACCCTTTAATTGACACGCTTAGGACAGGCTTCCGCTTTTCTTGTGACTTATCCTGTGGACAATGCTGTTGACAACAAAGGTAACAAAACTGAGAAAGCAGTGGCATGGGAGAAGGCCTTTATCCAACTGGCCAAGGTTGGAAATTTTTCGATACGAAAACTAATGTTGTTTTTGTGACATACTTGTTCGATTTGCTATCGTTCTTATTCCTTCATTTACGTTAGTATTCTTTATGTGACAGGATGAATTGTTGCCGATGGTTAAAGCAAAAAATTTAACTCTTTCGTTCTCCTCGGAAAGTTCTATTGAAGAAGAACTGAAAAGAGAAAGCACAGCAGATATTATAACTATAGCAGTGAGTTATCTTATTTTGTTACCCTGAAGATTCTATGGTCTATTTTATCTTTTGCTTCTAATATTTATTTTTCGTTTTCTTTGTTTCAGATAAGTTATCTTGTCATGTTTGCTTATATATCACTCACACTTGGGGATGCACCTCGATTAAATTCCTTTTACATTACATCAAAGGTATGATAATGATTTCATGGTTAGGATTATATAGTGTTACTTTGATAGTCTCAAAGAAAATATTTTCTTATACTTTATTCTGAGATCTAACCTTCTTATTTAAGGTTCTGCTTGGTCTATCTGGTGTTCTTCTTGTCATGCTGTCTGTACTCGGTTCTGTGGGATTTTTCAGTGCGATTGGGATGAAATCGACTCTAATCATAATGGAAGTTATACCGTTTCTTGTTTTGGCTGTAAGTCATGTTTGGTTCTAATATTGCTTGCAACTACAATTTGTAGCCTGATGTTGAGGCGGATGTTCTTGAATTTGTTCTTTACTTCTACATGAAATGTTAATCGACAGGTCGGTGTTGATAATATGTGCATATTGGTTCATGCTGTCAAGAGGCAAGAGCAAGAACTGCCTTTGGAAAGACGAATAAGCAATGCTCTTATGGAAGTTGGACCATCGATTACGCTTGCAAGTTTAGCTGAGATTTTAGCTTTTGCTGTTGGTGCTTTTATTAAAATGCCAGCTGTTCGAGTATTCTCCATGTTTGCTGGTCAGTAAAAGTTTTCGGTATTCAGTTTGAAAATTTTCGTCACCTTCCTTCTGGATATTTAACGATTCTATGTATCTTGCTTGCAGCATTGGCTGTCCTTTTGGACTTTCTTCTCCAGGTTACTGCTTTTGTTGCTTTGATAGCTTTTGACTTCCAACGGACAGAAAATAAACGGGTTGATTGCTTCCCATGTATTAAGACATTGAAATCATCAGATAGTTCTGACAAAGGTAAATTTCATATTCTTATTAATTGTAGACTTTTGTGAAACCAAATTTTCATTGGAGTTGTCTCGTATCACTTTCAGGTCTGAAAAAAGCTGGCCTTTTGACTCGGTATATGAAGGTATTTCATAATTCAACTTATACCTTAGGAGATGGTTTCAGTTCTACTAAAATTGAGATTTCTTAGAAGAATACATTTAACCTTATCACTTGCACATATTTTTAGTTCTACATAATTGAACTTTTTATTCTTCATTCATCACTTTTCAGGAAGTGCATGCACCCATTCTTAACCATTGGGCAGTCAAGATATTGGTTATTGCCTTCTTCTTTGGCTTAGCAATGGCTGGAATTGTGAGTTGATTAGTTTCTAACGCATAAGAGAAATGTAATATAGTTTGCTTAGTTGTTGAAATTATCATATGTTATTTATCGTGTTTGTGAACTATTTAGGCGTTGTCCACTCGGATTGAGCCTGGTTTGGAGCAACAGATTGTTCTTCCTCAGGACTCATATCTTCAGGTTTACTTCAACGATCTTGCTTCATATCTTCGAATTGGTCCACCTTTATACTTTGTTCTGAAGAATTATAACTACAGGTATTTCAGATTTTGGTTCTTAACTTTTAAGATTTTGGCTGATATGATATGGTTCAACTTATTATTAAAACTCAATTTGTTTCATGTCTCAGCTCAGAATCAAGACAGACAAATCAACTTTGTTCCATTAATAAGTGTGATTCTAATTCTCTTTTAAATGAGGTATATGTCTCCATTTAATTTTATTTCTCCTCATAATTTAATTTGTTTAGTTGTCTTTTAACCAATGGCTCTTTCGTTATATGTCTATTTTTTGTTTTCTTCTACATTAGTCTCTATCCACATTTCACAACTTTTGATCCTACTTAGCACAAGATGTTAACAATTTAGTTTAATGATATGGTGAATCTAAATTTGAGTAAAGATTTGGAAAATGAAAAAATGTTTCATAACTCAATGTGGAAAATAAGTAATATTTTGATGTGTTTCTCACAAGATTTTTAAGCCATGCAAATATTAACTGCTACATCTTCTTTAGCTATTGGTATTAATGATGTTTAAGTGAATAAAATATGCACATTGTTAGGAGAGTATCTATTCATGTTCTTTTTGAGGATCTTAATTTCATTCTTGTTCATAGATTACAAAGGCTTCTTTGACTCCAGAACGAAGCTACATAGCTAAGCCAGCTGCTACATGGCTTGATGACTTTCTTGTGTGGTTATCTCCCGAGGCATTTGGCTGTTGCCGAAAGTTCACAAATGGTACCTTTTGTCCCCCTGATGACCAGGTATATGCTTTAAATTCACTATTGATCTACAGAGTTCAGATACATCTACGCACATAGGTGGAGTTATACGAATTGACATGCGGAAAACAGTAGCTTCAGTTTTTATTAGCATTCTTCCAAATATTGAAAAATTGTTTCAAAAGTAGCATATTGTTATAAACTATATACTTATTTCTGATGTCTAAAATATTATGGTCAAAATTTGTAGAGCAATGTATGACTTACTGATGGCTAATTCCATTGTACTTGTGTTTTCTTTTGAAGCCTCCTTGTTGCTCTCCTGATCAAGGCAGCTGTGGTCTAAGTGAAGTATGCAAAGATTGCACCACGGTAATTTACTCATGATAATCTAATCGAAATAATTACCATTGTGAGTGCCATGTGTTTGTTACACTCCGCAACATTTGCGTAATTTGATTTTTTGGTTGTCCAGTGCTTCCGGCATGCAGATTTAAGTAGTGACCGCCCGTCCACAATCCAATTCAAAGAGAAACTTCCTTGGTTCCTCAAAGCACTTCCTTCCGCTGATTGTGCGAAAGGTGGCCATGGTGCTTATTCTAGTAGTGTTGATTTGCAAGGTTTCTACACTGTCCTGTCTTTCTTTCTTAATCCGTTTCACTCTCATATGTCTGTCTAATGATACCCAAATTTGTGATATGTATGTTCTCTTTTCTTAACAGGCTATGAAAATGGTATCATTCAAGCTTCATCGTTCCGCACTTATCACACACCCCTTAACAAACAGGTACTTTCCTATCACAAGCAACTTTTCCACGGTTTATATTAGTCTCTATTATCGTGTTAGTTTATACTGTTAATTTTGTGCCACGGTTTATATAAGTGTCTATTATCGTGTTAGTTTATACTGTTAAGTTTGTACCATGGTTTATGTAAGTCTCTATTATCGTGTTAGTTTATACTGTTAAGTTTGTTTTCAGGTTGAGTATGTTAATTCAATGAGAGCTGCACAAGAGTTTAGTGCAAAAGTTTCCCGTTCCTTAAAGGTAAAAATAATATACTGATTGATACAAGTCGCATGCAATAATTCGTCATCACTATGGTCTCTGCCAAAGTTTCTTCTTAGGGAACTTACTAACTAGCAATTTATTCTTTTTTAGATGGAGATATATCCTTATTCAGTGTTTTATATGTTCTTTGAGCAATATCTTGACATATGGAAAACTGCATTAGTCAACCTCTCCATTGCTATCGGTTCGTAAATCTTCCAATCCCAGATCATAGCTCGAGCTTCTAGTTGGTAGGTCTTGGTTTTGCCTTTTGACATCTCATATGAACTAACTTTTAAATGTTGTTCCATAATTTTACAGCTGCTGTCTTTGTCGTGTGTTTAATCATCACATGCAGGTATCACTGTTAAGCTCATTACCACTGAAATTAACCAGAGTTTTCTAACTAGATATGGTTAATCCTAACTCTATAAATCTTTTTCCTGTGTCCGCTTTGTAAATCAGCTTTTGGAGCTCCGCAATTATATTGCTGGTGATTGCAATGATCATTATTGATCTCCTGGTAATTCACTCTCTCATTGTTACTCATGAAAAGAATCAAAACTGTTTTCATACACTCAGTTTACTAATGTTATTATACTCTAACCTTGATTTGAAACATGGTAGGGAGTAATGGCAGTCTTTCATATCCAGCTAAACGCACTGTCGGTTGTAAATTTAGTCATGTCCGTGGGCATAGCGGTTGAGTTTTGTGTACACATAACTCACGCCTTCTCGGTCAGTACTCCTTTTTCTATATAGCAGTATTCACAAATCACAACCTATATGCTATTTTTATCCTGATGGGACTTACCTTAATGCTCAGATAAGCATTGGGGACAGAAATCAACGGATGAAAGAGGCGCTTGGTGGAATGGGAGCTTCAGTTTTCAGGTATTTGATAGAACAAGAATAAATCCTCAAACAAGCTCTTCATGCATAGTTCTCGGAATGAACCTCCCCATTTCGCGTTATGGATCCCACCAACAAGTCCTGCTTACTATTTCTAAGAAAAAAACTCTAATATGAAACAAAGTCTTAATTAACAGATGCTTTGGACATTGATTATTCTAATATTCTTATTATGAACTGTGGGCAGTGGAATTACACTGACTAAGCTAGTTGGGGTGATTGTTCTCAGCTTCTCAAGATCAGAAGTATTTGTGGTGTGTGCTTGTAATCTCTTGAAGCTTCTTACCCTTCTTACCATTTCGTATTTGGCTTCTAAATTTGTTTTTGTTTTTTCGATAGGTCTACTACTTCAAGATGTATCTGGCACTAGTCCTCCTTGGTTTCTTGCACGGCCTTGTATTCTTACCGGTAAGTAATGATCAGCATTCAAACATTCCCTCATGTTAGATTTGTTTGTTGTTGTGACATTGGAGATTATTGGTTTGAATGATGAAGGTGTTCCTGAGCATGTTTGGTCCAGCTCCAAGACATGTAGAAGGGGAAAGGCAAGATCATCGACCTTCGGTTTCTTCGCAGCCTTAACTGAATTAGGTTCTTTTTTAGGTATTGTTTTTAATTTGTAACATCTATTTGTAAATTGTTAAAACCGTTTCACCCACAGACACAGGGAAAGGTAAGTTCAATGCATAGCGGAAAGCAACGAAAGATCTCACAATATGTTTTTCTTTTAGGCCCGTCCGGTGTTACTGTTTTCGATTTTACCAATTCATAATTTTTTTTTATAATTTAGCATTCATCCAAGTGAGTCTCTCTCTGAATGAACAGTGTCAAGACAACCATACTGTGCTGTGCAATCTAATTGTAGATTTTCACAAAATTTGTTTGTGAGAGGAGCACAAACCGAATATTTTTGAATTTCAAGATAACCGGATCTAGGGATAAGTACTTGCTGATATTTTAATATCAAATTTGAAAAAGCAAAGAATAGAAAGATATGCACATGAAAATTAATGAGGTTTGGCACATCAACTAGATTTGCTTAGACAATCTTACAATAAAAGTTTGTTAATTGGTATTACACTACATTAAAACATTTTTTATCTCGTCACCAACAAATAATTCGGCTTGTTTGCAAAATTATTGAAACAATTAAAACGAATTTCTTTCTTTTCTTTTTGCTAACCTCAGCAGCATACATCTCCTTGTATATATACACATGTAATTATGAGATATGGAGCAAAAAGGAACAAAACGACAATAAATGCAAAAACCAGTGAAACAAAACTAAAGAGAAATATTATGTTACAAAGGAGAGGGAGTCGATGGAATAACCGGCGACCATAAGGGATCTTGTTAAGGACACCGTTGTTCATTTTCAGCAACAATTTTGTTTTCACTTTATTTCTATTGTTGTCGTTTTTCTTTGTTACTCATCGGTGTTACCGTCGTTTTGGTCCGTCGTTGTCGCTGTCGCAGTCGCAGCTACGTGTAAAAACATAGTATTAATCAACAAAATAAAATTATCCTTTTTAAATAAAAAGACTAAATCTTTAAAAATATCTTCAATTTCATGTTCTTTTCATTTATTCTCTCCAAATATGTTTTTTGATATTAATTTTAATTTCATGAGTCACGTCAATATCAATCAATTAGTTTTGAGGTTGTTCCAACAAGTCGTTGGTTGTTCCAATCTGAATTTTCAGAATTATCCTTACCCAAATTTGGATCATGGAATTCCCGATACATACTATTTCCCGACAGAATCAGATTGGATCTCAAAATATTTTGCCTAACCGTGGATAGTGGTGCTTAAGTTTTTCTTTTATAGCAGGGTCAAGTGTGGTCCAATTTTGTTTGTAAGAAAAACTGTATGTGAAACATGCCACAGGATTCTTATGAAAGAAAAAAAAAAAGAAAAAAAATCGAGGGAAACATCGAAGTCAATAGGAGTGGACTTTGGAGTTTGGAATAAGTATTACGGCGACGTATCAAAGCGATGTCTAACGAATTACGAATATAAACTATTAAACGTTGCCAACAAGTCAAGAGGCATATCTTACGTGGCAAAATGTCTATATTTCATTGGTTCGTAGCAACGTAACAAACCGATGACGTGTTTTTACATTTTAAAAAATCTCCTTTGCCCAGCGAGAGAGACACAGATCGGAAGAAGTAAGAACGATGGCGAAGCTGATCCTCTTCTCTCTCGTATTTATTGCGATTTTATCCCACGGAGCCTCCGTTGATGAAAAATGCGCCGCTTGTAACGCCGTCGCGGTACGTCGGAATCTCTAACTTTCCTCACCTTTGCTTTCTCATAATTTCCTGACAAATTAGGGCGAGTTATTCAAGGAATGCTGAATATGTACATGAAGATGTCTCCATTTTTATCTGATTTTTGTTCGGAATTTAAAGTATTTGAGCTGATGGTGTAGTTTTGAAGTTCTCTTGATGTTTGATTTAGGATAAAATAAAGTGAATTCAATCGTTCTGGTAATACTCTTAATTAGTAAACTCTGTATTTCCGTTTTTAATGAATATATATTTCTTGACAAAAAGAATGGTGAAATTCAATGGGTCTGGTACACTCTCTATTGTGAATGAATTAGCACTCTGTGAATTTAAGTTTGAGCCTTCTTCATTTAAGTTCTTTGTTTGGTTTCTGAGTATGAGTCGTAAGAGTTGCAATAGGAACTTAGTTTTGTTAATGTTGGACATTTTTGATTCTGTCGGTTAACATCAGTAGATAGAGTAGAGACTTTGTGCTTCTGCTTCTTCAACTGATAGCTTTTTCTCAGTTCATGTATTTGGTTTTACGAAAAAGAAAACTAGATGTTGTGCAGGGTGAATGATTTTCCCTAATACTAATAAGGGTGTTTGATGCTGTGCAGGAAGAATTGGAGTCACAGCTTTCGAAGGTACGAACATTTTTAGTATCTGCTGTGATGCTTACACGAACGTTTTTAGTAACTTGATATTTATATCTTAAACAGGAAAAACCACGGAACCATCTTGATATGAGAAACCGACTAAATTCTAAAGGTCAGCGTGAAGGAAAGGTTATTGATTACAGGTATACATTGAAGCCTCATTTTCTGCTTTGATTGTGTATTTGTAGTTTCTCTGTGCACATCTTCAAAATAAGTATGATAGATTGGACACATTGGGACAGGGGAATTTCTTAGGCTCCTTTTATTACAAGTAGAAGTGTGTATTGAAAGCTCGATAGGATTGTTAAAATGTGATTCCTAACTAGGGTAACATGTATCCATAGTTAGGAGTAATGACGAAAGGCAAAGAATCTAATTGTTGGACACTGGTAAGAGTGTTTGTTAAAAAAGAATCGAAACATTATGAATTCTTAAACATTTGTTAATTTTTTCCCGGAATAGCTATGTTGCACAATGCGAATGATGTTCTTGTATTTTTTTTTCGTTCTTTCAAATTCAAATAGAATAAGCGACCTGAGGGTGGTTGATTTGTTGGACGGACTGTGTGATAGAATGCAGGACTATACTCTACAAAAGGTAAGCCGAGTTCTTGTAGAATTATTATTACGCCTGTGTTCCAATATCAACATCTTTGCAATTTTCAGGTATAATATCTCTTTGATCATTATTGACATTATTGCCACACTTCTGCAGGTGGAATCTAAGAACAGACAATGGGTGAAAGTGGAAAGTTTTGACAATCTAACAAGTAATGTGTGCTTCCCTTTCCGTATAAAATTTTCGCTCTGTGATATATTTGCATCTGTGTATCGCATATCTAGCCTTAGGCCTGTGTATCTGCTCCAATACTTGTGTAATTTGATAAAGTATGCTTAAAGCGCCTCTTGTCTACTAGAACACATTGTCACCGGGTCTGTTGCCCGCTTTATCTTTTCCAAATTTGTATTACGTAACTAAGTAACTGTGATAGAGCTTTCATGATGATAGAAATTCTGGAATTAGTATTGTAGCTGTGAAATCTTCATCTCTTGTTATATTAATGGTTTAAAGACTTATTAGGGATTAATGTTCCATCTTTGTGTCTTGTCATATAGATAAACAAGAAGCTAAAGCGCATGCAAATGACATTTCAACTTATTGTGGAAGGTAAGACAATCAATAACCTTCTCAGGTCCGTTATTCGGGTCTTGTTCCAGCTTAAAATTCATCAAACCCGACTAAAATCTATCTATATGTAATTTCTTATTACTACAGATTGCTGGAGGAAACTGAAGATGAGGTAAAATCTCTAATAACCAATATCTTAAGTGACAGTTATAGTCTGACCAAATATCGTTGATGTTGATGAGTGATTGCAGCTAGCTGAGGTAATAAAGAACGGGTCCTTAAAAGTAGGAGACGTCCACAAGGTTCTGTGTCAAACTTTAAGTAACCATTGTAGCCAATCAAGGTTAAGTACAACTAATTCTAATTCCTATATTGATTTGTCTCAAAACCATGATTAGAAGTCTGATATGATTCCGTATTTTTCTTTCGGAATTCAGTGAAACAGACTCAGAGGGTAAGGAGGAGGACGATGCAGATGAATTATAGGCCCAATCCAGTTAAAAGCTCACTAAAGTTATTTATCAAGTGATGGTCATATTTTAGTAGCCATTGTTATAGAGACATCTATCTACAACTCATATGTAGTTCAGACACCTTTTTAATTCTTATGTTCCATTGGTGGGTCTTGAAATTAGCATTTGCAGTTATCAATTTCATGTTAAGAAATTACAAAACATTCAAGGTCAACCCAAACTGTTAGGATTCATATTGTAATAGATCAAATAAGCAAGGTAGCTTTATGCCATATTTTCCCAATCCTGAATTTTCAATTTCAACCACCTCCAACTAAGTCGAATTACTGTATTTGACAATCTTGATCGATAATTAAAAGACAACCAAACCTTTATAAATATAAATTTGTTATGAGTATTATTTTGATGTCGATTATAGGCCTATTAGAAAATTCTAAATTACCTTGTCTTCAAACTTAATATTAAATCCATAATTTTTTTAAAAAGTGGTAGCCATTTCCGCTTCAAACCTCCAAAGTTATGTATTCTCGTAATAAACTTTCGAACTAAAACTTTTTCTACTATAAACCTTCGAGACGTCTTTTGAGTTCGTGCTATGACAAAAGTTAATGGAACAGTTAATTCATCATGTTTTTAATAAAAAAAAATAGTTTAAGCTATTACTAATTATATACTTAAATCATTTAGGCTAACAACGTGCTAAATTAAATAAGCGGGCGGAATTAACCGTTTTGCGTGATGGCGTGAACTCAAAAACCAATTTGAAGATTTATAGTAGAAAAAAGTTTTAGTTTGAAAGTTTATTGTGTGAATGCAAAACCTAAAAAATTTAAAGTGGAAATGGCTGATACCTTGAAAGGTTTTATGGCATTTTTTCCTTATTCATCTATAAATTTATTGTAACTTTAGTGTTAACGGATCTTTATAAAGTATTATCTATTGGAACAGAAATTGTCCCCATAAACAATACTATATTTCCGATATAAACAATGCTATATCTATGCGTTCTCAAACAAATTATGTATTGCAGGATTGACCTGTAACTTTTGAAGGTGAAGAGTAAAATTACGAAAATGATGAATGTAAGATACTTTTTTACATAAAACTCAATAATTATCGATCATTGTTCTTTGCTTTATTAAGATATGTTAGTATATCGCTTGCACTATTGCTGATGCTTCGCTGATCGGTTTTATTATTTTGTTTGTAACGATTTTCACATACTTTATATTCTTTATTTCATGTTTGAGTCAGCCGGCAAGTCATTAGTTTTGAATATGATCATTGAATACACTAAGATTGATCCCTTTGTTGATTTATTATTACCTAGATTCATAAATCCATGCATGGTGTAGGTGTTAACGTGTATAAAATTTTGATTTATTATTTGATTAATCTGCATTGTTTTATTATTATTGTTAAAATGTTTGATTTGTTAATCCGGTGTCGTCTTAATTTAATGCTTTATGACTTATTAGGTGAACCTGTTTTGTTAATTTTTAAATCAAAAATCATTACGACCATAAGTTTAACACTTTTGGAAACACATGTTGCTCCTGATAATTACCTCTGTGAAGAGTACCATTCAAACCCTTGTGGCATTTAAATTTTGTTAGAAAATGAATTGTTAGATAATATGTTGCATTAATTTAGCTGCATTTGTAATCTCAATTAAAATAGTTATTAGTAATCATATGATTTTCAGATACAAAAAAAAAATCCTAATAATTTCCATTACCTGTTATGTAGATAATTTGAAATTAATTCGGTTTATTGATTACTAAAGATAAACTGGAAAATTAAGGAAGATTTAGAATCATGAAAAGGAGAAAAAGATGAATCATTTATTGTTTTTAAAGGATATATTTAAACGATAAAAGTAAATTAATATGTTATTAAGAGAAGTGTTGATGTGGATATAGAGTAAGAAAGAATATGCTACATCTTTTTTTCATAACCTTCTAGAATTCTTCTACTTCGTTTTACTTTCCTCTTTAGTGCCCATTATACATAGTTTATGTTTAATATAGATTAATTATCTTTACTAAATCTTATTCTATATTTTTTTTAACTTTCCAATTTTTTTATTTTATCACTTTCTACTGCTACCACTATTGATTATCACAACTTATATACAATTTATGATTTGTGTCAGTAAGATTTCGTCTCATCCTTCTATTTCCAAATGTTTCACTTCTACTTGCAACATATCCATTTTTGGATATATTTTTTTGCACTTTTTGTTTCTTGTTCACAGCTAATGTTAATAAAAACTATCCATAAATAAATCTTAGTAACTTTCTAAATTATTTATGGGATTTGACAAAAAAAAAGTCTTTATGTTCTTAATGTAAATTTGAAACATGTAATATACCAACAACTGTTAATAAAAATTATTTAGCTGTAGATTATAATCTTACAATCATTTGAAACAACCCAACAAACTTTTTCTTTTGCTTTCAAAGGGTCATCATTTGAAATTTACTCAGCCTTTCTTCTTACTTTTTTGTCTCCTTTGCATTTTCATTTAATTTTTCTTACTATACCTAAACAGGAGTTTATAGGTGATTATCAAAAGCACAAAACAATACTAAAATTTTCTCTATTTTTCAAAATTTCAATGTTTCTTCAAGAATAGAAAATCTGACTTTGAATTCACTTTTGACCTAAACGAGAACAATTGTGATGAAATTTATGATTTTAGGCGTTACGTAAGTTCTGGAACATTTCCATCCATGGACGCTATATCCTCTTCTTTTTAAAACTTTCTAAAAATTATAATTTGAAAAATGCAGGATACTGTTTTGCTTTAGTTTAATGTTTTTGTGAAAATAAAAGTGATGATGTATAGACGAAGAAAATTGAGATTGTGTTTAATTTCTTAGTAAAATTTATTTTATTATTTTATAGGGCTAATATGTTAAAAGGTGGTGATGATGTGTCATCTCCTTGTGAAACATACTCACTCTTTATCTAATATATTGCTTTATGATCTTACTAGGCCAGCACCCGAGCGATGTGCGGGTTTTCTTAATTAATCTCTTTCTCTCTATGAATGGTTTGCTATTTTCCTCGAAGTCAAAAGATTATGCCGTAAAGCTAATTCGGTTTATTATACTGGTATTTCAAGGTATTTCTTATGTTTCTCTTTGTTGTGGCATGTTCTTGATTTGGTGCATGCCCAAATTCATAGTGATTTCGGTAATAATCTCAAATAATCTTTCTATGCATAATATGTAAATATTTGATAAATAAAAATTGCAATTGTTCTAGTGGCATTGTTCATTGGGTTTGTTCTTCGGCATGTTACCCTTCCCATTTTTGGTTTGGTTTTGTTTTGGCTCTATGATAAAATTTTGATAGCATTGCTCTTCCGTTTCTTTGGAGATAAAGTCCTTCCCTTCTGAATCTTGTAGCAACAACCATTCCCTTATATTATTTTGCCTAATACAACAATATGTTATATTCATTAATATAAAGGTCTAGCATCAAGATAAATCAAGAGAACATTGCATTGTTTATCAGCACTGTGTATTCAGTCTATAATCCATAAAGTTATGTCGGATGGATATGTCTTTATTGCTTACCTAAATTCTGTTATGTTTGAAGGTTCTTGGGACATCATTGTAGCTCCATTGGATGATGATGATATGTTTTGTCATTTCCAAGGATATTTCAGATGCTTCACTCACACTTAAATATGCTTCGGTTTGAGAGTTCATGGATTCAAAAGATCCACATCCAGATACTTCAGGTGGTAGTTTCTCTTTTAACTCTCTCAACTATGAAATGGAAAAATGATTGACCTAACATAATTAACATATAACTGCATTGACTTATTTCTCCCCATAAGCTATTCCTTGGTGTTTGCATTACCAAACTACTGCTTTGGTTGGAAACTCGTATTTCCACAACCAATAATGTTGTTTTGAAACAATTATAAGAACTTTTCTGCGGTTGAGCCGGAACAAAAGGCTTTACTTGGAATTTTTGTCCCTGCTGGTTGTTTTGCAATGGGTAGAATTGATTCTAAGGGTCCTTAACATTGTTGCTTATGTAGAAAAGACTGGGATGGTTCATGTAGTTTTGGTTAAGACTTCTGTTTTTCTAGAAATTTTTCATGTCCCGATCACAAGATCCCCATGACCGTTTGCGTCCCATAGGTCCATGTAAGCATATATCATAGTTGAAATACCAAAATTTCTCTTTTCACATATAACCAGACTTTACATACATAACTCTCCCATACCTAATCCTGCATTTATAGGAGGCATGAGTAAACAGTTCGAAGATTTACTCATTGACACTGATCTCTTTCGCCCACATGAACCTAATCATACATCTAGATCTTTCTACCCCACTATAATAGCATAAAGTGCTAGTTATTTGCAAGCATCACAAAATCTAATAACCTAACGTTTGCATGCAATTCAATTTGTATTCATGCAATTTAGTTCTAATGATGCAATTCTTGATGCATTTCTGTCCTAATATGCCTAATAGTTATGAATGCAACAATCAAAACAATAAAAATATCAACTCAGCATATGCCGAATCATTTTCTGTCAACCGGGTAACGAGCTGCATCGTAGCTTAGCCCGACCTACAGATCGATCTGTGTTGATATACTCTATAGTATGAGCCTATCTTTATCTGGAGAGCATCTCACATAACACAAATAATATCTAAACACTAACGCATGGATCACAAAATCTAGCCTCCTAACACTCATGTTACCATAGCAAAACATATCAAACTTGAAACACAAGAGGATCCACGAATCACATCCTCACCTTTGGGCATCACGCAGTCTCTGACTAGGATTTCCAGAATAATGCTCCATAAATTGTATACTGTCATTGTTTCATCTCCTTATCAAAGCTCTTTACAACATCTTTGCAACTAACTAGATTAGATCATTAAAAAAGATTATAATCAATCCATAAACATTATAAGGTTTCTACATATGCAGACTCTACGGTTTAGGGTTTTAGGGTTTACCAAAATTCTCAAGCTACATGGATCAAACGCCATTGGAAGCACCACAACAAACCAACTCACAATACAAAGCAGCATTGGTTAGCGATGGAGCTTGGCGGCGACGTTAGGGCTGGGCGATGATGGCTAGGGTTCATGTTGCTCTCTCTAATTTTTCTCTCAATTTTCTAAACTTTTTGGGTTATGAGACCTATCTAGAGGCTGGCTTCTATTTGTAATGACTTGTTTTAGAGCTTACTAACAACATAGAGGCTTTCATTAATCTAAAACAAGTTGGGCCTAATCAATTAAACTAACACTAATTAGGTTTAATGAACTCTTAATCACTCAACACTAATATAGCTTTGTCCTAATTAAACTCTAAACATACCTGATTATATTGAATTGTGATATGGGTGTCATAATTTCCCCCTCTTTAAATGGAATTCTCCCTCGAATCCAGGCGCATGGGAATCTTCCCATTACATCCCAAAGTATTTAACTGTAGACACTCCTGAGTGACTTGAAATTCCAAATTACTCCAACCTAAGGTTTTCCGACTTATTGAATCACTAACATCCTAGCAAGGCATAAATGAATTGAGTACATCTTAGTACTCATGCGATAAGGCTGACTTGATAGGCGACATAAATGCCTAGTTAATGACACATGTGTTGGCCGTTGGTGACCAATGCAAGAGTCATGCGTCGAGTTAGTTATGGTCCAATGTGATCTTGTTCTAATGCTTGGTAGTGTGCCATGAGCTACGCTAGAGTAAGGTTACAAAAATTTTCAGGAAAACTATCAAGATTCATCTTCAAGGTGTCTTGAAACAAGTTGAAATAAAAATTAAAAATTAGTCAAACAAGTGTCCTAGACTAGCTTCTAGTTTTAGACTCGTGAGCAACAAATCACTCCCCGGAAATGGCACCAAAAAGCCTTGGTGTGTGATTTTTCACTTCAAAATTTTACCTTATAAACCACATAGAAGTTGCAAATGCACAACTATTTGTATTTAATATTTAAGGATCGAGCCTCATAGGGAGTCACGTTGTTTGGACGAATCTTATAAGAAGAGAAGTAGCTAAGGAGAAAAATATTATTTTGGGTTTGGGGTTTATGGTGAAGAAAATAGAAAGTAAAATAGCGAAAGGAAATCAATAAAACGAAAGCATTGGGGATTTGCATTGGATTCACTAGAGAGGTTCATTCAAGGATCCAAAGAATAGAGATCACTCAATATCAAGTTTTCAAACTACGAAACACGAATATGCATTAAGATTATTGCACGTATACCTAAACTACCCCAAGACTCAACTGATTAGCAGAAAATGACGCATATAAATATGAATTAATTTATCAAGTTCGATTGGTTCACTAGACTCCATGACTCATAAAACATAGGCCATGAAGAAAAGCTCGTTCAAGTCTAAGTCAGATTAATAGAGTTCAACACTTATGGTGTGTCTACTTCCTAGGATCAGATCCATTTCCTGACACAATCACATGCATTAAGGTTCACCTTGACCAAAGAAATTTGCTAAGGAATCTACCCTAAAAATCACCACTCAAATTAGACAATCATGGAATCTCCCTTGAATCACTCTTAAACCCAACTAATAAACTACTCATACATAACTAAAGAAAATGAAATCATAGGTGATTAAAAGCGATGCATGATATATGAATTAATAAAACAAAGAGAGTTCAGAATTACTTCTCTAAGAGTTACTGAAGAAATCTTCTCCCAAAAGACGTTTGAAAGTTTGACAAACGATGAAGGATGATGAACTAAGTGCTCGCATCTTCAAAGGACTCTCTCCAAGGTGGTTGTTGTGGATGATCAAAATTAGGGGAGCCTTTGAGTTCCAGAGGTGCAGCCTTTTTCTTCTAGGTCTTGAGAACATGTATTTTATAGTGTTTGAGGCGGTGGAAAACCGTTTAGGTTTCCACTGGGTCGAAATATGTTAATTGATGGATCAAGGGAGGCTCATTAATGCTTCGTCACGGCATCGGTCCTTGGGGGCACGGCTGAGGAGGTCTTGGCATCGGAATCGTGGTCTCATGGTGCGGTGGTTTGATGCTTTTCCACAACTTGCTTTGCTTTAGAAGTGGCAGGACATGTCTTCACTGTCTTCATCGTATATTCTGAATGGCAAAACGGGATGGAGTGATTCCAATTGGAGGTGACAGTTGAATCTTCTACGTTTCCAATGATACCAAGAATATTAAAATTGGTGTATTGTAAGGTATTCCAAAGTGGTTTGTAATCTGAAGCTCTAAAATTGTCTATAAACATGTTTTGCTCTTTTTTAATTTACTTTTTCCTTAGAAAAGTGTAATGACTTATTAAAAGTACTTGGAAAATGGCTATAAAGCACTGAAATCATGTCAAAAACACTTGTTAAATCATCGTAAAAATATCGTTAAAATAGGTAATAATACGATGTTATCAACTGCCTTGGTATTATAACTTCTAACTTACTAACTTTCTTTACTTGGGTCACACGTCACACATCCTCTCTACGGTCAAAGCCCGACTCTATATCCAGAGAGTTCTCATTTTATTTGGACCGTCCTGTAGTATGGACCACATCTGTTACCGAGTTTCCTATCCATTCTTACAGAAGGTCTACTCTGGATTAGGGTTCATATCCCATGTTACTTCAAGAGCACATTTCTCAGATCCACTCTACACTGGGGTAAACTTCCCGAATTTGGCAGATTTTTAACCACTTAGAACCCTTCAATATTGGTGGACCACCACTTATATTTCTTTGCTTGTTGTTATAGAACGTCTACTCTGGGTCCAGGATTATGCCCCTGTGTTTCAGCATGAGCACCTACATAGCTCTGCAACACCCCATGGCTAGAGAACTTCACTCAACCCTTTTGTAGTGGAGGTTTTCATGTCCTACCGGGTTTCCTTTTCCGTTGTTACTAAATCATTTTACTTTAGTTTAGAAAACCCAAAAATCAACCTCCTTATTAATTATATTCTCAATGATTCATTTGTGTGATTTCACTCTTTCTATTGGATTAATCCGTACGTATTACATTTGATTTGGCTATGCATTTGCATCATTTTTGTGATGTCTTACAAGGGGTAGTAAATCTGACATACCATCAGTAACATGCTTTTGAAGCACAACTGAAAATTTTTCTTTTTGCAATGTAACATTTTGGTGTCAAGGATTACGTAAAGTAATTTTTGAAGGTTACAATAAAAAAAATACTGAAATTTTAGAAGGAAAAATGAAGAATTTTGGAGCTTTTAATTGGATGCGGGATAATAAAAAATAAACTTCAAAATTTACAAACAAAAAATTTTGATGAACACTTAAAACAACTAATATTCCAGCTGATACACTAGCAAAGCAACAAAGGAGAGAAACATGTTCTTTTAACTTATTTCTATATTTTTAGATATGTTACTAATGATTTACATTCAGATTTTGTAAACTATTCTATTCATTGAATGAAGTTTAGTTTTGTTATAAAAAAGTTTAGTTGTGGTAACAAATTGGGCTAAACATATATCACACACACTAGCATCGGGAGAAGGGTCGAATTTGACCTGGATTATCGCAAAAGTGGCTTTTATACCTGAACAGAGACATGGTGCATCCGGATACCTAGACGACAATCAAAATTCAAATTTCGTACCTGATATTTTAAGATCGTGCACAAACCTGATTTGTAGTTAACAGACATTAACGAAACGTTTATTTTGCTGACTCGACCGCTACCTCACCTCATGATTTATCCAAAACAACGTCGTTTTGTGCTTACTGGAATTTTTTTTTTAAATTGTGTTATCAACGAGACTCGAACACATTACCTCGGGCTCATTAACACAGAACTTTACCAATTGATTCACAACCATCATCAAAGATTACACTAACATATTTGTTTATATCGCTACTTTTTCGGAAAGCTAAAAAAAAAACTCATTGATCTCTCTCTCTATCAATGGTGAGTGTCACATATTTCTTCAGGAAGAACAGTGAGAAGCTCAAGCAAGACGACATTACCATCATCATGAGCTTGAAGATTCTGAAGTGCGAACATTAACTTATCAAAGGGTTTTGAATAAGGATCCGCGTGAAGAAGAAGCGCAGAGAGAGCCAAACAAATCTGCCTCAAGAGCTGCAATTTCCCAAATTCCACAAACACGCATAAACACACAATCGTTCCTATCGTCGGAGAGAAAAAAAGAGAGCATACAATACCTGAGGAACACCGGAGCTATATCTCTTAGCGGCGAGAAGAAGGGCATTGAGAAGAGCATCTTTAGCTGTTGATTGAAGATTCGATGCTTCGTTCTGAATCTGAAAATCCAACACAAAAAAGGGTTTTTTAAAGTTCGAAATTGAGAGAACCTGAGATGAAAGTTGAAACCTTTCGACGGAGAATCTGAGCGGCGAAGAATTAGAGGTCAAATTGAGAGACAATCAGAGAAGTGAGAAGAGAAGTAGAGACATCCCAAGCAGCAGGAGTTAGCTGGAATTGATTTTTTCTTCTTTCTTATTCGTCTTCTATTGCTTTTCTCGATTTCCTAGAAACCCTAGAATAGCAAAATTCGATTTCATCATTCTGCATTCTCCTCTTTCTAGGTTTTGGTAATGGAAGCTTAGGCTCTGCTCTTGTCAATTGTAATCTCTGATTTAGGGATTTAGCTCTCCGTATTTGCTTTCGTTAATCTGAGAAATTGGTACTTTGTTTTAATGGCTTCCGATCGTGGTTCTACTGCAGGTAAGCCCTTTTGGATGAAACATGCGGAAGATGCAAAAAATCAAAGACGAAGGTGAGAAAGACGCTGCTGCAAAAGCAGCTTTTGAAGCTACATTCAAAGGTTAAGATCAAACTACCACACCTTTGATTGAAGTTGCTGCTCCGTCATCTATGGTACAAGGGTCTGCACCAGAATCTGATATTGATTCGGATTCTCACTCTCTCGTCTTCCCTCTTTTCTTCTTCCACTCTGATTTTTAGTTTTCTTTTTTTTTTTTGTATTTTTGGTTATGCTTTGAGAAAGAGAAATTAAACAATTTAATTCAGAATCCAATCAGTTTCTGCTCTCTTTGGGTTGGATTGGATTGGATTCGACATTTCAGTTAATTTAATAAAGGAAAGCAAAAAAACAAAAAACTCTTTTTGAGAGTTTTTTTTTTTAGTTTTGCGAAAAAGTAGCCATATAAACAAATTTGTTAATGTAATTTTTGATGATGGTTGTAGATCAATCGGTAAAAGTTTGCGTTAATGAGTCCGAGGTAATGAGTTTGAGTCTAGCTGATAACACAATTTTTTAAAAAATTCCAGAAAGCACAAAACGATGTCGTTTTGAACAAATCATGAGATGAGGTGGCGGTCGAGTCAGCAAAATAAACGGTTCGTTAACATCTATTAACTACAAATCAGGTTTGTGCACAATCTTAAAATGTCGGATACGAAATTTAAATTTTATTGTCGTTTAGGTATCTGGATGCACTGTGCTTCTGTTCAAATATAAAATCGCATTTTCGCGATAGTTCAGATCAAATTCGACCCTTCTCCCCACTAACATCGTATAACTTTTTCCAACAAATTATTTAGACCAAGTATCACATAAAAACGTTTAAAAAAATTTCACCGCGCATAACGAATATAAAAACCTAGTTGTTTTAGTAAAACAATATTTTTTTACTATTGCATGTGGCATATATGAGTCAATACAAACTATGGGTTGACTCATTATATTTAGGTCACTGCGATCAAAATTGTATATTCTAGATGTAATATATCCGTTTACGCCGTTCATTAGTTGTGTATGGTATTATCAGGATGATTATAATTCATACATGAATACGCCATTTTCTATATTCCATGAACACAGTCTGTGATTTAAAAAAAAAATTAAAATGTTAAATTTATTGATGTAAACAAGAGGGTTATATATAGACACCGTCAGTGATTTGGCCATACTGGGTGCTTAAATTTCTATTTTCATTTTATTAGTTTGTTAAAAAAGTATATTATAGACTTTTTAATATAAATTTGAGAATTTAGGCTTCGTAAAAGCCAATGTTAAACAGTAAACATCCCATGTTAATTTAAAATGTAGATGCTAGATTCTTCTTCCTCTTTTCTCAAAATTCCAAAATTTATTATGAGAAAACTCTAAATTAGATTCTGATGAACAGTTCGGCCGTGGCAGAGGCGCCTCTGACATTGACGAACGACAAGAATTGAGTTGAGAGCATGTAAAATCATCGCCAACATCACTTTATTTTTTTCTCTAAACTCTACTACAGATTAAAACTTTATCTAATCCCACTCTATATTTCATTATAAAATAAAGTAATAAAATATTTAGAGCATCTCCAACCCATTTCTCTATTTTTAACTCTAAAATAATATTCCAAATATATTTTTCTCTACTTAATTATTACTTTTTAAAAACATCTATTATCTATCAAAATTATATATTTAACTCATTTATTTCATTTTAAGCCAAAATTCATTAAAAAATTATGATATCAGAGAAACTAAAAGTTTGTCATATAAATAAAAATTACTTTAGACAATATAAAATAATAACAAAACAGCAACATATAATATATTTTAAGCATAATCATCAATGTATTTATTGCATAAATTATCGCATTTTAAAGTGTAGAATGAGTTAATATTGTTTAAATATAAAATAAAAGTATATAAAAAATTAAAAAACTACTTTATAAATAACAAAAGTTTCACTCTATTATTTTAAATATAAATAAAAAACACTTTCTCCAACTTCACCCTATATTTTACTCTGAAATATTACTCTATTAAAATCGAAATCATAGATGCAACTATATAGAACTCAGTATTTGAATATGGATACTCAGAACTCGAATGTCTACACAAATTTATGAACCAAATTAAAATTCAAGGTTTGATCTAAATAATATATAAGTGGTTTCTATTATGTTTTGTATTTTATTATTAATATTATTTCATCATGTCAAGTGCATATAAAACCAATTAAATTATAGATATTAAAATTTGATTTTTATTAGTTGAACAAAATTATAAAATATCTTCTAAAATAAAAAAAATAACTACAAATCTTGTTGTTGACAAGTATATTTCTAACCATGTTAGTAAACAACAATATAAAATCCCGCTTACTAGTTGATTTATATATATATATATATATATATATATATATATTTCTCATTTATCGTGAGTTTGAATTATTGCACACAAAAAAAAGGATGATTTACTGAAAATTACTTAAATAGAGCAAATGTTTCAAAATTACTCGAATAGTTTTTTAAATTCGTAATATACCGTTTTGCCTTTTTGTTATAAGTAAACAAAAACATAATTACGAAACTGCCATAAATGAAACTGCCATTAATGAAACTGCCATTAATGAAACTTGCCACATCAGCCGTCCGTCTCTTACAAACTCTACTAAATTAATTGAATGCAACGTGGAAGAGCTGATCATACTGTGGTAGAGTTGATAGTACAATAATGTAGTGTATGGTAAAGTTAAGTATGACCCATGGTAGAGTTTGTTTTCTTCGTGGAAAATGTAATTTGTTACGTTTAGTAGAGTTGATAGTACAATAATGTAGTGTATGATAAAGTTACGTATGCCCATGGTAGAGTTTGTTTTCCTCGTGGAAAATGTAATTTGTTACGTTTAGTGGAGTTAGTTGCCTCCGTAGAAGAGTTGTGTTTGATGTTTGGTAGAGTGAAGGATAATGGTTAGTAGAGTTAAGATATCGTTTATGGTAGAGTTGACAGTAAAATAATGTAGTGTATGGTAAAGTTACAGTTGACCCATAGAAGAGTTCGTTTTCCTCGTGAAGAATGTAATTTGTTACCTTGGTAGAGTTGACAATACATAATGTAGTGAATGGTAAAGTTACAGTTGACCCATCGAAGAGTTTGTTTTCCTCGTGGAGAATTATATTTGTAACATTTGGTAGAGTTGACAGTACATAATGTAGTGTATGGAGAATTACATTTGTAACCTTTGGTAGAGTTGACAGTACATAATGTACTGTATGGTAAAGTTACAGATGAACCATGGTAGAGTTCGTTTTCTTCGTGAAAAATGTAATTTGGTACCTTTGGTAGAGTTAGCTTCCTTCATAGAAGAGTTGTGTTCGATGTTTGGTAGAGTGAAAGACAATGGTTAGTAGAGTTAAGATATCATTTATGGTAGAGTTGGTTGTAGGAACCTAGTCTTTTGAAATTATGAATTTACCCCTAACTAACTTATTACTTAACCTGCCGCTCATTTAATGTCTATCACGCCATTAGAGCTCCATTTATGCTCATTTCATATACTTCATTGAAGCTCCATTTTTGCTCCAAATCATTTTGTATCCTTCATTTTAATTGTTAACACTTTTAGGATCTATGGATGAAATCGTTTTGGTTTCTAGGAGTTGGAGTTTTAACCAAAACCAATAGGTTTTTTTGGTGGACAAAACTTACGCTGTCGGATTATAGGGATTGGCGAAGATCTTAGTAATGATGAATTTCTGGGGATGGTGTATGAAGATTTCGGTTTGAATCAACAAAGTGATGAGGTAAAATTAAGCTACATGTCAAATCTAGTCATGCAATCACTACCACAAGATACTCCCCCTGTCTTTATGGGTAACAAAAGGCAATTACATGTGTTTGTGAAACAATTTCGTAAAGAACCAATTTGTCTATGTGTAGAGATTTCTATTAGATCATGTGTTTCAGCGAGTTTTAACAATGGTGATGGCAGATTTCATTGTAAGTGGGAGAACTATGGTTCTAATGTTTAATAGAGTTGACCCACGGTCATGTAGAGTTGATCTTGAATCTAGTAGAGTTGATCCCTGTTTAGTAGAACTGAACCAAGGTATGGGGGTAGTACGGAAAATGTGAAACACGAATTTGAACATGTTGAAGACGAAGATGCGGAATTCAGATTCGTCTATTGCGATGATATGGATGGTGCAAGCTCAGATGATGAAGATTACATCAATGTTCGTAGGAACTCCAAGGAAAAAGAAAAGAAAAACCTATCGGGGAAAACAAAAGAGTTGGGGTTTATTGCTGAGCATTTGGACATAGAAATGTCATCAATAGAATTGATGGTTGGGCAACGATACTCATCAAAAAATAAACTCGAGACGAGGTTGAAGATTCTGTTAGTCTTACAGAGGTTTGACTTTGATGATGTGGCTTCATCGAGGTTAGTGTTGGATGTGAAATGTTGGGTACAAAACTGTCAGTGGAGAGTGCGAGCTTCACATATTGACGACGGTAGTGCATGTTTCTTTGTCCGGAAGTATAGTAAAGAACACAATTGTTCTGTAACAGAGAGATCAGGTCGGGCACGCCAAGCAACTACTGAAGTTCTAGGACAGTTGTACATGGAATTCGTAGGTGGTATTGGGTCTTCTGTTCTACTTAACCATGTCGTTGATTCACTGAACAAGATAGCTTGGTAGAGTTTACAAGATAGCTTGGTAGAGTTCGGGATATAGGTTAGTAGAGTTAGTATAAGCTCATGGTAGAGTTTACATGTTGTTTACCATTTGGTTTAGTATATTTGGATATATAGGGTAGTAGAGTTAACGTAATGGTATAGTTGGTGTTGTTACCTGTCTGGTTTGGTAGAGTTTACAGGATAGCTTGGTAGAGTTTGCGATATAGGTTAGTAGAGTTAGTATAAGCTCATGGTAGAGTTTACATGTTTTTTACCGTTTGGTTTAGAGTTGAATATTTAGGGTAGTAGAGTTAACGTAATGGTATAGTTGGTATTGTTATCCGTCTGGTTTGGTAGAGTTTAGTATGTAAGATAGTAGAGTTAAATATCACGTAATGGTATAGTTGGTGTTGTTACCCGTATGGTTTGGTAGAGTTCAATTTATATGGTGTTTTCTCATGTTGACAATGGGTAACGGTTATTGCAATTTATGCAGATGAAGTACTGGAAGGCACACCGTACTCTAAAGCAAGCACGTACACTAGCTTGAAGAACTTCTGAAAGTAGTTTCGAAGAACTTCCTTCGTACTTGTATGCAATTAGAAGAGCAAATCCTGGAACCCTTATCAAGCTCAAAGTCGACTGGCAATACAGGTTCAAGTTTTTATTCATAGTATTCAATGCAAGTATTAGAGGATTTTCTTATATGAGAAAGGTTTTTGTCGTTGATGGGACCTTTTTGCAAGGAAAGTATAAAGGTACTCTTCTAACTGCGACCATGCAAGATGGTAACTTCAACATATTTCCTATGGATTTCGGATACCGAGAATGATGATTCTTGGGAATGGTTTTTTAGACATCTCAACTATGTTATCCCTGATGACATAGAACTTGCCATCATATCAGATAGGTATAAACCATTGGTAGAGCCATAAAGAATGTGTACCCACTTTCTTCTCGGGGAATTTGCACCTACCACCTACGTTAGAAAATTTTGTCGAAATTTAGAGGGGGGGGAGTCCTTTAAGTTGTTCAAGAAAGCTGCCACTGCATATATGGTTGACGAGTTCAACGCTATTTTTGCTCAGATTGAGGCGTTAGATCCAAGGCTTCATAGGTATTTGCAAAGAGCTGATGTTCGGTTGTGGAGTCGAGTTTATTTTCCTGGAAACAGATACAATTTTACTACGTCGAACATAGCAGAATCAATCAACTATGTTTTATCCCAAGTAAGAACTTTCCCCATTATGCAGCTTATAGATGCAATTAGGGCGATGTTAACACGTTGGTTCGCGAAGAGGAGGACAAAGGCTTCTGTCACTACCACTATTCTAACTACAACAATTGAGAAACTCCTAAAGGTATTACGTTTGGTGAAGGCAACGTTTAGTAAAGTTAGGTTTATAATGTCGTACTGCAGCATGGTAGAGTTCATACTCTTAATTGGTAGAGTTCATACATACTTGGTAGAGTTAACTTGGTGCTTCAGAGAGTTGTGGTGATTGATTGATATAGTTAACATTATGATTGGTAGAGTTGACTTTACGTTTGGTAGAGTTGACTTTACGTTTGGTAGAGTAAACATGATGTTTGTATGTAACGTTTGATAGAGTTAACATGATGTTTGGTAGAGTTAACATGATGTTTGGTAGAGTTAACATGATGTTTAGTAGAGTTAACATGTATCGTTTGGTAGAGTTTATACTTTTGTGGTAGAGTTCATACTTACTTAGTAGAGTTCATACTTACTTGATAGAGTGCATACTAGTATAGTCGAGTTTATTTTGTTTGTTAAATTATAGAATAGGGTTGAGGAAGGTAGGCAGTACAATGTGCAAGACATAGACGAACACCAGGCTGTGGTTTCAAGATCAGCATCTTCTCATTTGGTAAATTTGGCCGAGAAGACATGTTCTTGCAAGTGGTTTAACGTGGAAAAAATTCCTTGTGTGCATGTCATTGCCGTTGCCGAGGCATGACATCGATCAACAATCGAACTTACTCATCCCTACTATCACACTAGCTACTTGTACAATGCCTACTCCAATCGTATAATGCCAAGGGATGCAGCAATTCCTGTTTCATTGGATGTGAGCCGTAAAGTGTGTAATCCGCCCCACGTATGTCAACAACCAGGAAAGCGAAAGAAATCTAGGATAAAAAGCTGGTTCGAGTGTTCAGGAGAGGCAAAACGACCAAGGAAAGTTTCAGCTTGTTCTAAATGTAAGCAACTAGGTCACAAGGCCCGTACATGTAGTAGAAACGTACAATCTTGAATATCTATGAGTTTCAATTTGTACCCTTACATACATGAACTTACTAGTTTAGTAGAGTTCATACTAGTATGGTAGAGTTCATGCCAGTATGGTAGAGATCAAACTATTAGTATGGTAGAGTTCATACTATTCTGGTATAGTTCATACAAGTATGGTAGAGTTCGTACTAGTTTGGTAGAGTTCATACCACTCTAGTATAGTTCATACTAGTATGGTAGAGATCAAACTATTAAGATGGTAGAGTTCATACCAGTATGGTAGAGATCAAACTATTAGTATGGTAGAGATCAAACTATTAGTATGGTAGAGTTCATACCACTGTATTATAGTTCATACTAGTATGGTAGAGATCAAACTAGTATGGTAGAGTTCAGATTGATGTTGTGTTTTTTAAGGTTTTAAGTTATGAACAGAACGTGTAATATGGCAGAGGTTTCATTACTAATTGTTGTTGTTGCATTACAAAAGGTGTATATACCATATGTACAAAACAAACTGTACCAAAACTAAAAAGAGTCTACCAAATGTATAAAATAAACTGTACCAGCCTACGACCCTAAAAACCCTAACTCTACCAGTCCAGGAGTAAGTCTTGGGAGGATGAAAGGAGGAGGGCCTTATCACACAAATTAGGACCTGGATCAGTGTACGAAATAGTCTCCTCCACCGGAAGTTGTTCTCTAAAGTCAATGTCGTATTTCAGGCGAGTAAAGGTAATGTACTCATCATTCAGTCCCTCGAAATTGCAACCAAGGGCTAAACACTCGATGAACTTCAGGTAGTACGCAACACAATCGCCTAACCAGAAATTACGCGGAGTGCTATTCACCCGCGATATTTTGTACGCAGCCGTACTAACATGATCACGCAGCGCATGCAGAGAAAAAAATTTGATCATCTTTGGAATCATCACAATATACGGCCTACATGAAATGAACAGATGAAATGTACACGTAAGTTCTACTACCAAACATCATGTTAACTCTACCAAACATTACATGTTACTTTTAACTACCTCTTCTAAACTAACAACCAACTATACCAAAATTTTAACTACCTCTACTATACTAACAACTAACTATACCTAACGTTACATGTTAACTCTACCAAACGTTACATGTTAACTCTACCAAACGTTACATACAAACATCATGTTAACTCTACCAAACGTTACATGTTAACTTTACCAAACATCATCTGAACTCTACCAAACATTGGGTTTGCTATAGTTAACTATACCAATTATAATGTCAACTCTACTAAAAGTTTGGTTTGTTTACCTGCATGATTCATGAATGGTAGGAATGGTCACAACACTCGGGTCGGGATCGTAAATTCGAATCTTTCTTTGTAGAAAATCAACCTCTACAGCCTCCCAGCGGTTGTTGTTAATATTATGGGAATATAAAGCGTATATACGTCTTGCATCCATCGCTTGTTAGTTGCACAGAATGCAGGCTGAATGCCTTCGAAGAGATCTTTATACACACCAACATCCACAAAACAGTGGATCGAAGAAAACAATCCAATTACTCATGAATGGATTGGGATGTTGCAAAGATCTTTGTCGGAAAAGATTCATACCGGCTGTCATTTGTTGGACAACAAAAAGTGAATGTACTCTACAAATTAATGAAAGAACTCTACCTAACTGGGAGTAAACATAGATACACTGTTAAACGAAATATACTACGGATAAATCAACTCTACTAATCTGTACATGAACTCTACCATAGAGAACTGAACTCTACCATGGACAACTGAACTCTACTATGGAGAACTGAACTCTACCATAGAGAATTGAACTCCATCATGGACAACTGAACTCTACTATTGAGAACTGAACTCTACCATGGACAAGTGAACTCTACCATGGAGAACCGAACTCTATTATGGACAAATCAATTATACCATGGAGAACTAAACTATACCATGAACAACTGAACTCTACCATGGAGAACTTAACTCTACCATGGACAACTGAACTCTACTATGGAAAACTAAACTCTACATAGACAACTGAACTCTACCATGGAGAACCGAACTGTACCATGGAAAAATCAATTATACTATGGACAACTGAATTGTACCATGGAGAACTCAACTGTACCATGAAGAACTGAACTCTACAAATTAATGAAAGAACTCTACCAAACTGGGAGTAAATTATACAATATAGCAAATGAACTCTACCAAAGGAATGTTTTATCGAACTTACCAAATCATTAAGCCACCCATATTGTTCGATAGGCCATTTGTGTTTTGGCGACATCAAGCGGAGATAGAAATCCGCTATTGGACTATGCTCATTGTCGATAGTAATTTCCATATACAATTTTACAAATAGCTCAGAAAACATGAGAGATGATGGTTAGATAGAGTGTTAAAATGATGGAACAATATATTGCTTACAATTCGTGCAATACATAGTCACGTAGCCGAAGCATTTTAATTATGGGATCGGGCCAAAAGGATCGTATACGGCGGGAGAATGAACCACGTTTTCCATAATCCTATTTACAACAGAACATCCTATGAAAAGGGATACATGTAACATGGATACACTTTTAAACGAAATATACTACGGATAAATCAACTCTACCAATCTGTACATTAACTCTACCATGGAGAACTGAACTCTACCATGGAGAACCGAATTCTACCATGGACAAATCAACTCTACCATGGACAAATCAACTATACCATGGAGAACTGAACTTTACCATGGACAACTAAACTGTACCATGGAGAACTGAACTCTACCATGGACAAATCAATGTACAAATCCCTACATGGACAACTGAACTCTACCATGGAGAACTGAACTCTACTATACATTCCAACTAAACTCGACTTAATAAGTCATGACCTTTACTATGGAAAAATCAAATATATACATGAACTCTACTACGGACAACTGAACTGTACTATATAGTTATTGTTGTCTATAATTGTCATCACAACTCTACCATACAGGTTATGAACTCTACTAGGTTACCTGGTTCTCAGCGAGTGCTTGTAGGCGAGCCTGTATCGGTAACACGTCCTCTATACGTACCATGGTCATACCTCTGTCCTTCTCATTACCATCCTTATCCTTTGAGGGAGAATCAACTATATTTATGATTCCGAGCTGTGAAATTCTGGGCTTATATTTCTCTGCCAAATGGGAATCAGGCTCACTTGATATCTCGACGTATGGTCTTTTCTCAAGTGTATCTTCTTTGCTCTGATCCGTCACCTCGGGGTTCCTAACAACACGTTATGATGGGCTCAGAGGGCCGAAAGTCTCTTGCGTCTCAATGATCCATTTATTCTATAAAACAACACGGATGAAGTCAATTATACCAATCATAATGTCAACTCTACCAAACATCATGTTAACTTGTTAATTCTACCAAACGGCATGTAAACTCTACCAAACCTCACATGTTAACTCTACCAAACATCATGTTAACTCTACCAGACATTATGTTAACTCTACCAAATATCATGTTAACTTTACCAGACATCATGTTAACTCTACTAAGCACCAAGTTAACTCTACCATGCAAAATTTTACCTGGTCCGGGGGAATGGTGTGTGTTGGGCCCTGGGACGGCATGATGTCAGCAAGGAGAGAATCTCCAATTTGACTACTTATGCTAGGTTGCAACTTCTTGGCAGGTAATCCAACACTGGGCGTTCTCTCTGAGTCAGAGTGTACCATATTCGGCTGATTCAATCCAGGTGTCTGCGAATACCATATTATTAGTGAAAAACTCAACCATGTTAGTAGATGTACTCTACCATGATGTACTCTACCATTTTAGTAGATTACTATTAGTAGATGTACTCTACAATGTCTTGCATAATCGATGCAAAACACTTGGTAGTTGGTAGAGATAGATTCTACATATGATATGTTTGGTAGAGTTTATGTATATGATTTGGTAGAGATGTACTAAACATATGATTTGTTTGGTAAAGATAGACTCTACCATATAATATGTTTGGTAGAGTCTATCAAACGATATACATAACTCGACCAAACTATATAACCTCTACCAAAGTTTACCACACATAACTCGACCAAACCGTATAACCTCTACCAAAGTTTACCACAAACTACTTTTACATAATAAAAAGTTCCAGTTGTAAACAACATGGATACAAATGTACACATGGACAACATAAATCAGAGTAAGTCTCATTAAAATAGAGCCTTACGTACCGAGTTATGAGCCAAATCTGGAGGAGCAATGTCCTCCTCTCCATCGCCTATTTCAGCATTCAGAACAGGTTCACGAGTCTAACTTCCGTCTTCAATGTCAGCCGTGTTGTACTCCAAGGTCTGTATAACCGGCTCCGCTCTTTGCTCCTTCAGCCTAACAAGCCTCTCAAGTAACATTGAATGATCGGAATCTTATCCTCCAACCTTGCAATACGCTCAGTGAGTATGGACATATCTGCCCTGTTCTCCTCTAGCCGAAACAGACGCTCTGATATCCCTATCAAAGTGTTGGACAACACAGTTTGGTCTGATCTCAACCCATTCAAAGTGTTGGTCAACCAACTAAGTAAGAGTCAAAACAAACATATTAACTCTACCAAGCTGCCTATGAATTATTCCACGCTGACTGTGAACTCTACCAAGCAGAAACTTAACCCTACTAAGCAGATATATAAACTCTACCATATTGACTATAAACTCTACTAAGTAAGCAATTTACCTTTCCTTCCCCCTTGTTTTCCTTATCCAACTTGAAATTTTTTTCGGTTTCCATGGCTTGTTTCTTGATTGGTCTCCACCGTAGAATGGGAACATTCACTCCTTCTTTTCTCTCGCCAAAAATTTCTCCTAATAAGGGGATAGACTCCAATGCCCAGATGAGAAGCGAGTGCACAAACCTATGCAATGTGTAGGACTCGGTTTTATAAGATGCACATCTGATCGATCTGATCAGCGCGTTAAACGCTATTCTTCCCCAAGGATGCCTCTCAAACCGCTCTAGATCTGTAACCAACTTAGCAAAACTAGATGGAATCCTACTATTATGGTGAAGACCGTAAACACAAACATGCAAAACCACTAGCAAGCCAACCATCTTCCTCTTCTCGAAAGACCATGATCTGCAGTGCTGCAGAACCCTATTCAACTCTACCAATATAGGGCCTTGACCAACTGCTAAACCCATATCCTCCCACAGATCTCCATGGGCAACCTCCTCCACAGCAGAAGATTCATCGACCAAACCGCAATTAAGCTGCGTGATTTCCTCAAACTCATTGAGAGAAAATCTTATAGGCCGACAACCAACCCAGACCCATAACTCATACTACTTTTTAATATCTAGCTGATTCGCCAATAAATATTGTACATGCTTCCCGGCAAATGTGTAGTAGGCAGAGTCAACAAGCTTAAAAAAAACTCTGAGGCATGAGTTTTGCTCTATGTCTCGGTATGCATTTTCACCAATACCCTTGATCATATTCCTAATATGATTCAGATTGCAATTGTAGTTTATGCTACGGTTCTTCATTACTACAAGAACATATGCAAAAGGCCTCTTCGGATAATCCTTTGCCGCAGCCATACCTGATGAGTAGAAACAAGAAACAGTCGAAACGTAACTCTATCAAAAACTTAACTCTACCAAACTATATGCTAACTCTACCAAACTATACCAACTATATGTTAACTCTACCAAAGTCTACCAAACTATATGCTAACTCTACCAAACTATATGCTAACTCCACCAAACTATACCAAACTTAACTCTACCAAACTATAACTTAACTCTACCAAACCCACAAACCCAGAAACCCTAGACGCAAAGAAAATACTTAACTCTACTAAACTAATAACCTAACTCTACCTAACTCTACCCTACTATAACTCTACCATACTATAACCTAACTTTACCCTACCAGAAACCCATGACGAACACCATAAATGTGATATAAAACCGTAATGCAAATGTGTCATAACACTGTAATGCAATTAGCGAGAAGATTAAGAGAAGAAGAACGAAATAATGTTACTCGAACCCAGAAAACGATTTAAAAGAGAAAAAGATAGAAAATGAGTAAGAGAGAAGAAGAACTTATTCTGTTCGAACGGGTCATAATGAGACATAAGACGAAATGGTTTGAGGAAGAAAGAAACGAGAAAGAAGAAGACAGAAAAAAAAATGAAAAATCTCGAAGAAATGTAAAATAGAATCGTCTTCGACACGACGAAGAAAGAAAAAAAGTTTTTTTTTTTATTTTTTTTCTATAGAATGCAAATGATAATTGTACCTTTCTCTTTTTTTTTATTAAAAAAAATTATTTAAAAATTTTTGGATAAAATGTGTCCTATTTAAGTAATTTTTTCAAAAAAAAAATCATGACATTGACTTTGAAGTTTGAACTATAGATTATTCTATTATTTCTTCCGACACGTTACTTTTTCTATTTATGTTAAGTTCAAAAGAAATTAGTAGGGAAAAAAATGATAAGACACTGTTAAAAGAAAAAACACACAAAAAAAGGGCAAAAGAAAAGGGTTGAAAGCTTTCTTTAATAACCAAAACAAGGGAAAAACTTGAGCAAAGAGACACGTGAATGTGTCCTTCCTCAGTTCTTTGAAGAATATGAGGTTAGGATTAATCTGAATTCATCAGCGAATCTGATTCCTCCACTTTGTTTTTGCCTCTTTCTTCTCCTTCTTCATTTCTTCTCTTTCTCAATATTCATATTTTTTGGTTGATTTTTTTCATTGGTAATTGCAGAAATTTTTTGTTGTCTTTCATTAGCCACAAAATAAAAGGTATAACTCACTAGTTACATCTAATTTAATTCGTTCGATTCACTTATTCTTTCTTGATCAATTAGTTTAAATTTCAGACATGTTAATTCGGACCATTTCTGGGTTTTGTTTGGTCCTATTTGATCAAAATCATTGTCTGATTTAATGGGTCAATCTTGAACTTCCAAGAAAGTCAACTAATTTCTTTGTTTCTCTCCTGTCTTTGTAGTAGAGATGAAGCAACTTTGGGCTTTGTTGTTCTTGTCTTGGCTTTGTCTTGGACTTTGTGGGGAGCCAACAGTTGTGAAAATCGGTTCAATATTCAGTTTCAATTCTGTGATTGGCAAAGTTGCTAAGATTGCAATTGAAGAAGCAGTGAAAGATGTTAATTCAAGCCCCGACATTCTCCGTGGAACACATCTTCAAGTTTCAATGCAGAACTCTAATTGCAGCGGTTTTATGGGCATGGTTGAAGGTGCCACTTGAGACCTATTAATGATTTGGATGTTATCAATATTTTGGAAATATTCTACTATCAGTGATTTGGATGTTATCAATGTTGAGTCATTTTTTTTTTGTTTGTTGTTGTTGTAGCATTGCGGTTTATGGAGAAGGATATAGTTGGAATCATAGGACCACAATGTTCGGTAGTAGCTCATATGATATCTCATATGGCAAATGAACTTCGTGTGCCTCTTCTCTCATTTGCTGTAACGGATCCTGTAATGTCACCATTACAGTTTCCCTATTTCATTAGGACGACTCAGAGTGATTTATATCAGATGGACGCTATTGCATCTATTGTTGACTCCTATGGTTGGAAAGAAGTAATAGCTGTATTTGTGGATGATGATTATGGAAGGAATGGTGTGGCTGCGCTTAACGATAAGCTTGCGAGTAGGAGATTAAGAATTACTTATAAGGCTGGTTTACATCCAGACACGGTGGCGAATAAGAATGAGATCATGAATATACTTATCAAGATCATGTTGCTTCAGCCAAGGATCATTGTGATTCATGTTTACTCGGAGTTGGGTTTTGCAGTCTTTAAGGAGGCTAAGTATCTTGGAATGATGGGAAATGGTTACGTTTGGATCGCTACGGATTGGCTCTCCACTAATCTTGATTCTTCCTCTCCGCTCCCCCCTGAGCAACTCGAAACTATTCAAGGTGTTCTTGTTTTGCGTCCGCACACGCCTGATTCTATGTTAAAACGGGAGTTTTTCTCGAGGTGGCGTAAGATTTCTGGTGCCCCTTTGGCTCTTAACACATATGCTCTCTATGCTTATGATTCAGTTATGCTCTTAGCGCGCGCTTTAGATAAGTTCTTTAAACACGGTGGGAAAATATCGTTTTCTAATGATACAATGCTTGATGACTTGGGAAAAAGTGGAAATCTCAATCTAGAAGCGATGACTATCTTTGATGGTGGAGAAACTCTGCTTAAGGATATTCTAGGGACGCATATGGTTGGTTTAACAGGGCAGCTTGAGTTCACTCCAGATAGGTCTCGGGTGCGACCAGCTTATGATATTATCAATGTGGCAGGAACCGGTGTTCGCCAAATAGGCTACTGGTCGAATCATTCTGGTTTATCAGTCGTGTCACCCGAGTCATTCAACACAAAGAAGCAACCAAATATGTTTTCTGGTACAACAAATCCAAAACTAAAGAACGTGATTTGGCCAGGAGAAACGTTTGTTAAGCCTCGCGGATGGGTTTTTACTAACAATGGGAAAGAACTCAAGATCGGTGTACCTCGTCGAGTCAGTTACAAGGAGTTTGTGTCACAAATTCGTGGAACCGAGAATATGTTCAAAGGGTTCTGCATTGATGTTTTCACAGCTGCAGTGAACCTCTTACCGTACGCAGTACCCGTCAAGTTTATTCCTTATGGAGACGGAAAAAAAAATCCGAGCTACACACATATGGTTGAGATGATAACAACTGGTGTGAGTGCCTATTATTATCTTTCTAACAAAAGTTTGGTTATTTCATTTCTCTATACTTATAAAATTGAGTTAATGCAGAATTTTGATGGGGTAGTGGGTGATACTGCCATTGTAACAAACCGGACAAAGATTGTAGATTTCACACAACCATATGCAGCATCTGGATTAGTTGTTGTTGCTCCCTTTAAGAAACTAAATTCAGGAGCTTGGGCTTTTCTTAGACCTTTCAATCGACTTATGTGGGCAGTCACGGGTTGTTGCTTTCTCTTTGTTGGCATTGTTGTTTGGATCTTGGAACATAGGACTAACGACGAATTCAGAGGCCCGCCTAAGCGACAATGCGTCACAATTCTCTGGTCAGTCTACTATATTTCAAAGGAGAATTGATCAACTTCATGTTTTTATCCGCTGATCCGTTATTTGTTTGTCGGATATTTGCAGGTTTAGCTTCTCGACCATGTTTTTCGCACATAGTACGTGAAGACTAAAAAAGAAAACCTACTATCTCACCATGATTGCTACCTTTGACTGACACGAGCCTTTCCCTTGGTTTTGGCAGGAGAGAACACAGTTAGTACACTTGGGCGGTTGGTTCTGATTATATGGCTATTCGTTGTACTAATCATCAACTCGAGCTACACGGCTAGTCTCACATCAATATTGACGGTTCAGCAGCTCTCTTCACCTATCAAGGGAATTGAAAGCCTTAGAGGAAGAGATGATCCAATCGGGTTCCAAGTGGGCTCATTTGCAGAGAATTATTTAAGGAATGAGCTCAACATATCAGAGTCACGGCTCGTCCCACTTGGATCGCCTGAAGCTTATGCTAAGGCTTTAAAAGATGGACCAAGCAAAGGAGGTGTTGCAGCGATTGTTGATGAGCGTCCTTATGTCGAACTCTTCCTCTCTAGCAACTGTGCTTACAGGATCGTGGGTCAGGAGTTCACCAAAAGCGGCTGGGGATTTGTAAGTTATAAAGATAAAGATATTAGTGGGTAATTTGGTTTGAAATTTTTCCGTTTTATATGCTCAGATATCAAATTAAACGTTTTATTAAGAAAAAAAGTTACCGTTTTAAATATATATTAGATTTCGTATTTATACAATGGTTTAATGTAGGCATTTCCTAGAGACTCTCCTCTAGCAATAGATCTATCAACAGCAATCTTGGAGCTAGCAGAGAACGGAGATCTACAGAGGATCCACGACAAATGGCTAATGAAGAACGCATGTACTCTAGAGAACGCGGAGCTCGAATCCGATAGGCTTCATCTAAAAAGCTTTTGGGGACTATTTCTCATATGCGGAGTTGCATGCCTCCTTGCTCTCTTGCTCTACTTTGTTCAGATCATCCGTCAGCTCTATGCAAAGCCGAGCGAAGATGCCATTGCGAGAGAGCTGTCGCAGAATCATGATTCCTCTTCCTTGCGTTCTACTCGTTTGCAGCGATTCTTGTCTCTCATGGATGAGAAAGAAGAAGTTTCCAAGGGAGGAAGCAAGAAGAGAAAGATCGATGGATCAGTGAACGATACTTTGGGCTCGGGATCAAGACGGTCACGAGGATTCGATAGAGAAAGAAGCTTCAATTCCGTAAACCAATTAGATTGAAAGTAGTAGTTACAGAGACGTATACACATTGTAACTGATTTTTAGTTTCAAAGGGGGAGAGGATTCCCAAAATGATTTTTCGTCTACAAAATTATTTATTAAAATATATGTGGTTAACACATTGTATTGACTCTAACGTTTATACGGTTTATATAGTTAAAAAATAATGTATTGCAAAAGTTATAAATAAAGTAAAAACGTTCTGTATAACCTTTGTCTACGGTGCCACGAAGCATGTGTATAACAAAGGATGAAATCTTGGGATAATCTCTCTTCCATTACAACACCAATCAAATTTTAATGAACACTTAGCACGATACTCTCGACATCGCAAAACAGAGAAGAGGAAGCTTGAAGAAGGGAAAATTCGAAGGAGGTTCCGGCTGAAAGATCGATTAGTGTTATAACGGAGGAGAGAGTATCCCAAGATTCCATCCTCTGTTATACAGATGGTTTGTGGAACGAATCTGATAATAGAGCGGACAAAGATGTGTTGTTATTATGGGCAATGAGATTCTACAAATAGGTCTAAAAGGTTTTTGTCGATGTCTTTCTCCTCTTCATACATAACTAGAAGTTCTTGTCTGGGCGATGCAGAGCCTAGTTGCCATTCCTTTGATGGAGGTTACCTTTATCATAGATTGCTCATATCTCATGTTAACAAGACGGTAAATCGGGAAGATTGGTCATCTTTTGCATCGGAGCTGAGAGATTTTTTAACGTTTAGGGATTTCTTTGTATCTTTAGGATTAAATTTATTCAGCGTAGTGAGAATATCCGTGCAGATCAGCTTGTAAAATGTGGAAGAGCATGTGGTTCCTGTTTTTCTCATGTAAGTCAGTAGGTTCCCACTTATCTTTTCTTAGAGGAAAGTCGGTGAACCGTCTTTTTAATATATGAGATTTGATGACAAAAAAAAACCTTTGACTACGGTGGACCATCTAACCAAACAATTAAATATATTATAACCTTTCACATTGTTTATTATAGTATATAGTATTTGTTTATTACATCTCACAAACTCTAACCATCACACATCAGTTTAAGACCAACTTTTTGAAACATTTGAAAGAAACTATTGGTCGAAAAAATAATAGAAATAAACTGAAAAATAAACTAAAACCGAACAAAAACTATTTTTTTAAACATGTAATTCATTCATTAAAATCAAATCGGATACAAAAGTTGATACATTCATAGTATATCAAAAATAAATAAAGTTAAGTACACATCAACAAATACATAACTAATCATTAAAAACCGATGAAGAAGTAAATCTTCACGATGGTTTCGATATCGAAGCGTTAATCCCCAACATATAATTTAATTTGTTTATTTCCTTGTCAATCCCAATTTGATGAAAATCATCGTTCTTGGCTATCATCTCTTTGGCTATCATCTCCTGGATGAAACAATATATTCTTCTAAGATTGTATATCGTACTTGGTATCTTCTCTTTCACTGATTTGTTATTTTTATGTAATTTTGGTTTTCTGGGATCCTATATTCATTGACAAATACACCAACATTTTCTTCGAATTTTATACTCCATTCCTTCACCAAAACGGTTTCGAGAATGTTAGAAAACCCTTCACGAAGATAACGGGCTATATGAGAATGAGATAAAAAAACCAAATCCACTCTAATGAACCATGAATGAAACGCCTCCGACATCGGAGGAGATTTTCGGAAACGAATCTGCTTCCAATCGTTAGGGATTTGGTTAAAAAATATTCATTGGTCTTTCTTTGCTTGAGATCTTCTATCGCCAATATCTGAACCAAAAATCAGTTTGATAGACACAGAAACTGATTAAAAATTACCGTTGCTGTGATCACGATCACAATCACCATCATCGTAATAAAAATATGAACATATTGATATATAAACCATCGTCGAGTTGTCAAATCCATCATCAAACTAATTACAATTTTATTTAAATTATATAAATAGAGTAAATCTATACAACAAACAAAAATGATGAAGTAACCCTAATATCTCCTAATTTAAGAGAAAAAACTATTAATTTTTGGAAGTTATTGAACATGATTTATGAATGTCTTTTTATAAAAAACTAATTTTTATTTATCACAAAAACTGAAATAGGAAAACTGAAATTCATTAAAAGTTTATATTTATAATGATATACATGTACTAAATTTGGTATAATCATATTAAATAATTAGAAAAACGAGATAAATCATTATTTTAATATATATATATATATATATATATAACTTGTTATTTAAAAAAGACAAAATTGAAACCAAAATCAAACCGAATTACAAACGATTTTATATGGTTTCAGTTTTTATGAACCAAAGTACCAAAAAATTCGAACCCAAACAAAACTAGAAACCGGATTGCACAGCCCTAAAAGAAACCATACCGTGACATTTAATTATGTGGGACCAGATAGTTGGTGTCTTTTTCAGAAATGAGAGTCGAGACATAAGGCCACGACATTCATAATCCTCATCCAATCCATCACGAATTAATAAATTTTCCCATTTCGTACAGACCAAACAATGAAACCTATCAATAATATTAACCACACAAAAAGGTATTCTGATTTCCCCAATTAGACCCTCATCTTCCTTATCCTTCATCTGGGGACCAAAATATAACCCAGAAAACAAACAAAAAAAAACTTCTTCTTCATGGCGGGAGAATATTCCGGTAGCCGGAGTTCCAACACGCAGCTTTTAGCTGAACTCGAAGCCTTAAGTGAAAACCTTTACCAGAAACCTCAGGTTAACCGGAGAACCAACTCCCTCGCTCTCCCTCGCAGTTCTGTTCCATCACTCGTTACCTCTGGTGATGAAGTGAGTACAGCAAGAGCTGAGGGTCTGTCAATATCAAAGCCGCGGGCTCGGCGTTTATCGCTGTCTCCATGGAGGTCGAGACCAAAGCTTGAGGTAGATGAGGAAGAGAATGTAACGACTCAGAATATGAGTATAAAGAAACCAGAGGAGTCTTCATCTGGATTGAGTGGGAAGGAAGAGAAAAAAGGGATATGGAATTGGAAGCCGCTTCGCGGGTTAGTTCGAATCGGAATGCAGAAGCTGAGCTGTTTGCTATCAGTTGAAGTTGTGGCGGCGCAGAATCTACCGGCGTCGATGAATGGTTTACGCCTTGGGGTTTGTGTGAGGAAGAAGGAAACAAAAGATGGCGCAGTTCAAACGATGCCGTGTAGGATTACTCAAGGGGCTGCGGATTTTGAGGAGACGTTGTTCATTAAGTGCCACGTGTACTACTCGCCGGCGAATGGGAAAGGTAGTCCGGCGAAGTTCGAGCCTCGTCCGTTTTTGGTTTATCTATTCGCTGTGGACGCCAAGGAACTGGAGTTTGGAAGACATGTAGTGGATTTGAGTGAGTTAATTCAAGAATCAGTGGAGAAGATGAGTTCTGAAGGAGCTAGGGTTAGACAATGGGATATGAATTGGGGGCTTTTAGGGAAAGCTAAGGGAGGTGAATTGGTTCTCAAGTTAGGGTTTCAGATTATGGAGAAGGATGGTGGAGCTGGGATTTATAGTAAACAAGGTGAATTTGGGATTAAACCGAGTAATAAACCGAAGAACTTTTCTGGTTCCTTTGGGCGAAAGCAATCAAAGACATCGTTTAGTGTCCCCAGCCCTAAGATGACGAGCCGGAGTGAGGCCTCTTGGACGCCAGTGACAGGCGCGGAGCAAGAATCAGATCTTCAAGTGATGGAGCATTTGAATCTAGATGAGCCTGATGAGAAGCCAAGTCAGAAAACAGAGGAACCAGAAGATGAACAAGAACCTGATTTTGAAGTTGTGGATAAAGGAGTTGAGTTTGATGATGATATGGAAACTGAGAAATCTGATGGAACAATAGGCGAAAGATCTGTAGAGATGAAGGAACAACATGAACAACCTGTTAATGTTGATGATCCACGGCATATAATGAGACTAACCGAGCTAGATTCGATTGCAAAGCAGATCAAAGCGCTTGAATCGATGATGAAAGACGAGAGGGATGGAGCAGAAGGTGAAACAGAGTCACAGAGGCTAGATGAAGAGGAACAAACGGTGACAAGAGAGTTCCTTCAGTTGCTTGAGGATGAAGAAACCGAGAGTTTCAAATTCTACCAGCATAAAATGGATATCTCCGAGCTGCGGTCTGGTGGATCCGCAGACGAAGAATCTGAGAATTACCTCTCAGATCTCGGGAAAGGCATTGGTTGCGTTGTTCAAACAAGAGACGGTGGTTACTTAGTTTCTATGAATCCTTTCGACACAGTCGTTATGAGGAAAGATACTCCTAAGCTCGTTATGCAAATCTCGAAACAGATTGTGGTAAGGCCTTAACCAATATTTTCTTAACAAAAGTTTCATAAAACCAAGAATCTGAAATATCTATTACAGATACTACCAGAAGCTGGACCAGCGACTGGATTTGAACTTTTTCATCGAATGGCGGGTTTCGGTAAGGAACTAGAGTCGAAGATATCGACGCTTATGGCAATAGACGAGCTTATGGGGAAAACAGGGGAGCAAGTGGCTTTTGAAGGAATAGCGTCAGCTATTATACAAGGGAGGAACAAAGAACGAGCGAACACGAGCGCAGCTAGGACTGTTGCAGCGGTTAAAACAATGGCTAACGCTATGAATAGCGGAAGAAGGGAGAGGATAATGACTGGAATCTGGAACGTGGAGGAGAATCCACTAACGTCCGCAGAGGAGGTTTTAGCCGTTTCTTTACAGAAATTGGAGGAAATGGTGATTGAAGGACTAAAGATTCAAGCTGACATGGTGGACGATGATGCTCCTTTCGAGGTTTCAGCAGCCAAAGGTCAGCGGAATCCGCTAGAATCGACCATTCCACTAGATGAGTGGCTAAAGGAGAATCACACACAGAAATTGCTGACAGTTTTGGCGACAGTGCAGCTCCGGGACCCGACGAGGAGATATGAGGCGGTGGGAGGGATGGTTGTGGTGGCAGTGCAGGCAGAAGAGGAGGAAGGAAAAGGGTTGAAGGTGGGAAGTTTGCACGTTGGAGGAGTGAGGAAGAATGCGGCGGAGAAGCGGAGGTTGACGGCGGCGCAATGGCTTGTGGAATATGGAATGGGGAAGAAAGGGATTAAGAAGAGTAATGTTAAGAAGAAGGAGAAGGAAGGTGTGGAGGAAGAGGAAGAAATGTTGTGGAGCTTGTCGTCTAGAGTTATGGCGGATATGTGGCTTAAATCTATAAGGAACCCTGATGTGAGGTTGCAATAGCTGAGTTGGAGTTTTTTTTCTTTACATTATATACAATAAAAATGTGCATTTGTGTGTTTTTCTATGTTTGTATATTTACTCATGAGCTTCAAATTACTTGCAAGAACAATAGTAAAATGTCTTTTATTCAAAATTTCAAATATGACATCCTGAATCATTTTTCTTTGATTCAGAATATCTATAATATTAATTGAATGGTATGTCGAAGTAATGACTGTCAGATTATTGAAATTAAAAAACAAAATTGTCACTGTAAAAGAAAATATCATTGCTAACTGCACCAAGTATTTTTAGGCACATGTATACATATCCAAACTATTTTAATGTATTAAAAATTACATGGAAAGTTGAATTTACACGGTGACATACACGAAATAATATTGGTTATGTGTCCAACACCATAACTATTTATTTTTACTGTTATGATATACTGGTTTGATGAAGTCAAGAAACGTCCGATGATCAGTTCGACAGTAATCCAATTAACACTTGATCCGATCTGACCCGACCCGACCGACTAACACAATAATTAATAAGTCATATGGGGTTTTATTTGGATTATAGTTGGTTTTCGTTGAAATGATCGTCGGCCGTTCCCGGTTCCATATAACTGATGTATAGGAATAATACAAATTGGATGTTTATGGTTAGGGCTGTCAAAAAATGAGTTAACCTGCGGGTTCCGCGGATTTTGATCCGCCGCGGGACAGCTGCGGGTCGACGGAAAGAATTTTTTTGCGGATCAACTGCAGGTGCGGGTTGAATATTTTTTTTGCGGGGCGAGTGCGGGTCGTTGGTTCAAAACCCCCGGGTTGGCGGGTTATCCGCAAATATTGGGTTTTTTTATATAGATATTCGGCGGGTTGCGGGTTGAAAAGCGGGTTGATCCGAAAAATATCATAACTTTTTTTTAATTATTTACAAAAAAATAAGCGGATCGCGGATTACCCGCGGATTTTGCGGATTTTGAACGGGACAGATGCGGATTGATCAATTTTGATCCGCGGGTTGGACGGGTTGAAGATTTGCGGATAAATTTTTTAAGCCAATCCGCGGATCCCGCGGGTAACTCACTTTGACAGCTCTATTTATGGCGTTGCACACATAACCAATGTTATTTCGTACATGTCATCATATAAATTCGATCTTTTGTGCAGTTTTAACATATTCAAATAGTTTGAATGTGTATGTGATGTGGAATACTTTATGTAACTGGCAATGATTTTTCTTTGAAAAAAGTTCCATTTAAGAACAAATCACAGTTCTACTATAAGGGTTAAATGATTTTAAAACATTTTTTCCTTAAAAGAAAAGAAAGGCATGGAATCCTTTTAATGGCATGAGAAGTTGATCATTTTGATTCGATGTAAGCATTTATCATGAATCTAAAACCCTCACATATCTTTTAATAATACGATTGAGTTAGGAAATGTATAGGACTAAATATTTGGAATGATTTGAGTTTTAATGAGTTTTGATATCATTTGAATGAATTTTGGTGAATTAAGAAATTTGATATGATTTGTTATTAATTTTTTTGAAATCTTACCTAAAACTATTAAATTTGAATCTTTTCATTTTAAACTAACAAATTCCACTAAAACATCTTCAAATCAGTTAACTCACTTAAGATAAATTACTTAAAATATTTCCAACAACAATGAATTTGATTGTATATTTTCAAATCACTAATTCAATAATATTTAAATTAGAAAATATTTTAACATAAAATTTGTAATTTTAATAGAAATCACTCTGAATTATTGATTGAATACACCCTCTTTTTATTCAAATCGTTTTGCCCTGAACATGCAGATCTACTTAAAAAATTGGACTTGATTTGACACGATTTATACTGAAATTATGACCCAAAACCTGTTAATAGTCAAAGCATTACGAAATCACCAGTAAGAACAAAATTTTCATATATATGAAAAAACTCATATAAGTCAAATATCAAAGCGGCGCACACATTTTTTTTTTACCTTCATTGGCATAAAAAACTAACAATCATATAAGTTAATCACAAACCCATTGAAAAACAAAAGATATATGAGATGCCCAATTTTGAGGAGCCTAAAATAAAACTATGAAATAAGACCGCAAAGATACATCAAACATAATAGTTATAGGTCTATCCACTAAGATCAAGTGGTTACTATAAAAACCGCAAACTCTAGCAAAAAGGAGAAATTATTCTCTCGGTAAATAAATCACAGAAATAAGAAAACACTCAAGCATCTATCTAATTAAATTGACAATTTTGTAATCCAACTTATATCACCAATAATCGAATCAACCAAATCAAACTAAAATGCAAAAGAAAACTCTAGTATGCATTAGAGAATTTGGAATATGTAATAGAAATGTACACACGACTACTAAGAAATAAATCTTAACTCGAATTTTAATTAGCTTCCTATTAATAATAATAATTTCAAATCATGCTTTTTTAACTTCAGTAAATAAGTTAGAAAAAATTGTAGAGAAAATCAGTAATAACTCTGATTAGCTCCATAATCAAAGTGAATACAAATCTGATAGTGACTAAACATGTAGAAAGAGACATGAAGGAATACCACGAGAGAGATCTTACTGAAACATGGTGTCACCATGAAAAGTGATGGTGTAACCGTGAAAAGTTTTACAATGAGAATCATAGGCAAGATAGGTTTCAAAATGGGGAATAGTCATAGAGAGAGACTTTTCGTTGGAGAATAGGTAGACGAGAGTAAAGCGGTGGAGAGACAGTGAAAATCACCAGAGAAAACACATACCATCAGGGCCGTCATTTTCGGAGGTCTGTTTTGGCAATTCTAGGGCGATCTCGCTAGGGGTTTTTTCCAAGCTTCGTGGATGATGACGGCACCAGGGATGTCCATCGTTGCAGCTGCGGGCGTCACATATCAGGAGGTGCTAAGGGGAGTTGTGATTTCAGCATCAGATACAGAGTAGTGGAGGCTTCGGAGGCGGATCAGAGGAAAACAGGGGTTGAGAAGAGTTCTGCAGTAGCGATCAGTCTCAGTCTCTGACCGAGAAGGAGGCGTTACTCCAGGGTACTGCAGAGAGACTTGAAAGAATCCGATCAGGGAGCTCTTTGGTTCAGGGGAAAACAAGGATCGAAAAAGGGTTCAGAAGAAATCATGGGCTCAGGTGGCTGGAAATCATGCGAGTCAGTAGAGGTTATCGTAGTTTACAAGTGAAATTTCAACGATCGAAGGGCAGGAAGTAGTTTCGGTGCCGGATGAGATTCTAAAGCATGCTCCTCCTATTTGGAAGGATTTTCTAGTGGGGCGTTTTGCATTTAAGGCTCCTCATATAACTAAAGTACATGTCATCATTAACAAAATTTGGAATTTGGGAGATAAGTCCATAAAAATCGATGCATTTGAAGTGGATGACACCACGGTTAAATTTCACATTCGGAATGCTAGGGCTCGACAATGGGTGCTTCGCCCGGGTATGTGGAACATTTGCGATGTCCCGATGTTAGTCTCTAAATGGACTCCTATTGCAGATGAGGCTCAGCCGAACATCACTTCTATGCCTATGTGGGTAGTGATGAAGGACGTCCCGCTTTCTATGTTTACGTGGAAGGGGCTGAGTTTTTTATCGTGTCCTCTAGGAAATCATATTCAGTTACATCGAGATACAGAGTTGGTCAACAATTTTGAGGAAGCAAAGGTGCTAGTTGACATCGATCTTTCACAAAAGCTACCAGATTTCTATCACTATGAAGCGAAAGACGAAAAGGTTAAGGTTTCTTTTGAGTTCCCTTGGCTTCCACGAAGGTGTAACACATGTATGAAGTGAGAACATTTGGAGAAGGGATGCCTTAAGAATTTTTATTCGGGAGTGGAAAAGAACATGATGTCGAACTCGATGAAAGGGAGTGGAGAACTAGTAAAAACCTCGTTACAGGCTGGTGATGGAAACAATGAGGTGCTGAAAGTTAAAGATGTGGTTTTAAGCAAGGTATTGGCTGAATCAGACTCTCGGGAGGTGATGACTGAAAAATCTGGGTCGCCAGCCAGGTGTTTGGATGGGGCTGTTATTGGCTCGCAAGCTGAGGAGCTAGCTATGGCAAATCAAGAATCGGCTACTGCTTGGTCTTTGGTAACACACTCGGGAGGGAAAAAACAGGTGAAGAAATCTAAACCTCTGGTTTACGGGGAAGTGATTATTGCATCTCCTTCAAGATATGCAGTTTTAAATTCTCAAGGAGAGGATGGGGGAGATTTAGGGGAGCTAGAGGCGGGTAGTGATAGGGGAATGATGGAAACAGTGGTTTCATATTCTGGTGAAGGGGATCTAAGGAGTGAAAAGAAGAAAGGGGGAAGTTCAAAGTCGATAGAGGCTGGAGAGGACGAGATAAAGGCTGGGCTGAAAGTGGGGGAGCTTGGGAAAACATGTATCCCGAGATTGAATAAAGCTGAGGGGAGCACCCAAGTTCCTTTACCTCGTTGTTCAAAGGTAGCACATAAATACTTCTCAGCTACAAGAGAAAAAGCGGGAGGCCAATCAACTAGTGGCATCGGAAAAAGGAATCAAAAGAAAAAATATTAATGTCGAGCTTTTCTTGGTTAAGAACATGATCAGTTCACAATCAATGGTTTTTGGTGGGCTTTTGGAAACGAGAGTAAAGGAAAATAAAGCTCGCTATGTTGCTAAAGGGATCTTAGGGGAGTGGTCGATGATATCAAATTATGAGTATGACCCATTGGGAAGAATTTGGGTTGTGTGGAGTAACAGGGTGACATTAAAAGTTGAGTACAAGACGAGGTAGCTTATTTCTTGTCTTATCAAGCTGGACGATATAGCAGAGGATTTTCTTTGTACATTTGTTTACGCATCAAACTCATTGGAAGAGCGTCGTGAGCTGTGGCGGGACTTAAAAAATCACCAAGACTTAGCTCATTATCGCGGCAAGAAGTGGATTTGTTTGGGAAACTTCAATGAAATTCTAGATTTAATGGAACACTCAGCGCCATCCACTGTGCATGGAGCGTCGACGGGCATGGTTGAGTTCCAGGATGCTGTTAGATACTGTTCCAGGATGCTGTTAGATACTGTGCATGGAGCGTCGACGGACATGGTCCAAAATTTACTTGGTGTAATAAAAGGGAGGCGGGGTTAATCTGCAAGAAGCTGGATCGTGTTTTGGTAAATGACATATGGTTGCAGCAAATTGATAATTCTTTTTGTGTTTACGAAGCTAGAGGATGTTCAGACCACCTATGTTGTGTTATTTCTATCTTGGGTTCTCCCTATAAGCCAAAGTGTCCCTTTAAAGTGGTGAATGCGGTGATGAAGATGGAGGAATTTAAGCCGGCGGTAAGAGATTTTTGGAGAATACCGAGCTGATATTCTCTTCAACGACAACACTGTTTCGATTATCTAAAAACCTGAAGCTCCTAAAACCTATTATTCGGAATCTAGGTCGTCAAAAAATTCATCAGTTGTCTAGAAGAACAGAAGAAGCTTTTGTTGATCTTTGTCAGAAACAAGAAGAAACGATGCGGAATCCGGACTCAGTTGAATTCTTTAAGGAGGTTTGGCTCGTTGTTGAGAAAGAATTTATTATTGCGATCCAAGCTTTTTTCAGATACGGATTTCTTCCGATAGGGATAAACACAACAATTTATGGCGTTGATACGAAAGAAATTGGGAACAATAGACATAAAGGATTACAGACCGATAGCTTGTTGTAATGTCATCTACAAGGTCATATCAAAGCTCTTGGCCAATCGTTTAAAGTGATCCTCCTTGAGTTCATAAAGCCAAATCAGTCAGTGTTTATTAAAGACCGTCATATGATGGAAAATCTGCTTTTGGCGTCGGAGCTGGTAAAGGATTATCACAAGTCTAACGTAAATTCCCGATGGGCTATGAAAATAGATATCTCGAAAGTATTTGATTCGGTAGACTAGCGGTTCTTACTAACGGTATTGTGGGCAATGGTGTCGGTAGGATTTTTCAGATGGATTGAATTATGCGTTATGACTCCATCGTTCTCGGTTCAGATAAATGGAAAGCTCGCGGATTTTTTTAGAAGTGGGTGTGGCCTGCGCCAAGGCTGCTCCCTATCCCCCTATCTTTTTGTTATCTCAGTGAATGTTTTATTATCAATGTTGGATAAGGCTGCTAGGGAAGAAAGATACGGTTATCACCCGGGATGCCAAAGTTTAAATATCACACATCTATGTTTTGCGGAGATATAATGGTTTTTGCTGTTGGTAAGACACGGTCAATACAAGGTATTATTGATGTTTTTGATGTTTTTGATGAGTTTGCGCGTGTCTCAGGTTTACAAATAAGCTTGGAAAAGACCACTTTCTTTGCTGTTGGCATATCGGCCGTAGGCCAAGAAACACTCTCCATTTTCCCGTTTACCTTAGGAGAACTGCCGGTGAAATATTTAGGACTGCCATTGTTGACAAAAAAATGGTGATGGCGGATTATCAGCCACTTATCGATAAGATTCAAGGTAGAATTGGTTCTTAGAAAAATCGATTCCTTTCATTCGTAGGTCATCTCCAACTTCTCTCCTTGGTGATAGCCAGTTTAACGAACTTTTGGATGGCTGCGTTTAGGCTTCCTAGAGCTTGTAACCAAGAAATAGAGAAGATAAGCTCAGTGTTCTTATGGTCGGGACCAGCTCTAAATTCAAAGAAAGCGAAAGTGGCTTGGTCTGACATATGTAAACTGAAAATAGAAGGAGGCTTAGGGATAAAGTCTTTAGTGGAAGCAAATAAGGTGAGCTGTTATAAATTGATATGACGGTTGGTTTTGGCAAAAAGGAGTTTTGGGTCAACTGGATTCAAAAGAATTTGGTAAGAAGGGGTTCTTTTCGGGCGGTAAACTCAAACACAACCGCTGGTTCATGGATGTGGAGAAGATTTAATTAAATTTAGGGACCCAACGAAACACTTTCACAAAATGAGAGTCCGGAGAGGGGCTGAAACGTCGTTTTGGCATGATGATTGGAGTCAGCTTGGTAGATTGTTTGAGTTGTTGGGAAACTGGGGGATTATTGATATGGGCATCCTGGGGGCAGCCACACTGGAAGATGTTATAAGAAATCATAGACCGAGATGTAGACGATTTCAGATTCTATCACAAATAGAGGATGAAATCAAAAGAGCATGGGATGGGAGTTCACTGGATGATGATATCTCCTTATGGCGTAGTAGGGCGGATAAATACATACCCCGATTTAAGGATACATGGAACCTGATTCGCGAAAGCTCTTCGAAGAAGAGTTAGCCTAAAGCAGTTTGGTTTTCACACGCCACTCCGAAGCACTCATTTATTGTTTGGTTGGCGGCTCTGGATCGCTTGTCTACGGGGGATAGAATGCTGTTCTGGAACGATAATAATGCGGTGGGGTGCGTTTTCTGCTCAAACCATTTGGAAACAAGGGATCACATTTTTTCACCTGTTCATTTACCACTCAGATTTGGGAAAATATAGCTTCAAGATTGTTTCATCAGGACTATATGAACCAGTTTACTCATATACTTTCAGACCTATCGACGTCAAGGAAAGAGAGATTTCAAGATGTTCTTATAAAGGTATGTTTTCCAATGGCGAAAAAGGAATCAACGCAGACACGGAGAAGTACCATTGATCATGGCGGGCATCGTAAAAAATGTGGAAAGGATAGTCCGGTTTCGGCTCTCAACGCTACAAAGTCAAGGAATTTGGCAGGAAGGATTGCAACATTGGTTTGCATCGCGACTTTAAGTTTCTATATGTATTTTCAGCTTTGTTATTTTCAGATTTTCAGCTCTATCGAAGATCGTGATACTCTTTTTCCCAAGAGCTGGTTTTGTCCCAAATGGGTTTTTCAGCCTTGGCTTTTAATGAGGCCACTACCTTCAATGATTTCAAAGAGCGTTAGGCATTAAAAACATTACATTCTGTTTTTCATTAGCACCTATGTGTACAAAGGATGTTCTTTGAATATAATTTTACATTTATTCAAAAAAAAAATCACCAGAGTTATTCTAGTTTTTTTTCTCTGTTAATAGTAATCAAAATTATTTATTTATAAAATATTTATATATGATAAAATTTTGAATTATTTTTTAAAAACCTTTTAAAAAGAGAAAATATTGTTTTGGGACTATGAAATTTTTAACCAATAAGTAGGGGTTTTTGGGGAAAACAAAATAGTAGGTTATTTTAGATACTTCTTAATAAAAGTAGGTTATCCTAGATTTTTTCTTCTTCTAAATATAGCCAAATTGCTATGTTTTACCATGAATACATCATCAGTACATAGTCACGAGAATATCGTAATTTATTTTCTACGGAAAAGCGTTGTTATTAATATCAATAATCGATGGTAAGATTTCGCAAGTTAGGAAAAAATAGTCGAGATAATTGGATAACTGTTCATATCTATTTATATTTAAATATCTCTCTCTCTAAATCAGATAAAACTTCATTCGTTTCAATTCATTTATGTTTTGTAATATATATAGTATAGAAATCATGAGGCAAATTTTCTTTTCCAAATTTATTATTATATTGGATTATCTTTTTACCGTCAAATAAAAATCTGTATATTTTTTTTGTATTGATCGTTATATATATGGATGGCTGTGTTCGTCCTCGTTCAATTGGAAAAGTATAACATCTTATCGGTGAAATGTCTTTAACACTTGAGATTTGACGAAATAAGAAAATTTCTATTGTTTGAATTCATCATTATATATGGTAGAGTGCAAAAATTTTATTACTTGTCAAACACAAATTTAGTTTTAGCTTTGTATAAGAATCATTCTCTTATTTATATATGTTTAAAAATTCTCTTAAAACTACACATCCAAAGTTCTTAAGACATTTTTAATCTATTGTTATAACTCAACAATAATTGTTTCTTATAAGTTTAGATTCTTAATCAATGTCACAATTCAACATTGATATTTATACGGGTAGCACACCTTTGCTAAACTTATTCCTAGTGGAATTAGATAACTCATAATTCTACTTGACATATCTTAACTAACAATTATCTTATTAATACAAATAGGATTCATTATATTTCAAGTTATCTTTAAACTTTAAGCTTTATCTAACATTCACCCCCTTAACCTTCAAGTTTGTCTTGGTGAGGTCCTGAACTCCTATCCAACTTCTCATCTCCTTGAATTTGATCATTTCTAGGGTTTTAGTCAATATATCCGTACAACGTTCTTCTTCGGATACATGCTTCACCTTGATATCGCTTATAGATATGTTTGGTTCGACCATGGAACAAATGATTATTTGTTCTAGCGATTATAAACTCATTGTCAATTCTCATGAAAACCTTCTCGCTAGTCGTCTTTATTACTTTTTCTAGAAATTCTTTAAGACAAACAACTTGACAAGCTTCAAATGTTGCTGCCATAAACTCGGCTTCACACTTTCATATGTTGGACATGCTTCAGATTTGGATTTAAGTATTCTTATGTTGCTCACGTTTCTTAGGCAACCTCCTCAATTTGATCGATTGACTGAGGGCCATAACTTGACAGTCTCCACCTTGGGCCTTAGTGAATCAAGCCCAAACTTTCCACCTTTTCTCTTTGTCTCTTTTCTTTCAACAATGAAGAAGAAATGATGCTCTTCTTCTCCGATGGCTAAACCAGATGTACGAACCTTGCATCCACCGACAATTTCTCTGGCGAGCTCGACCGCTGCTTCCGCCGCTGTTTAAAATCAATGCCCATAAAGCTTTTGCCAAAATCTTGAGTCGCATCTCTTCCTTGGCGCAAGCTTCAACGATGCAATCTATGACCGGAACCTCTGCAATTTCCGGCGAGATCTTTTGTCACCATTCTTTTGAGATTGGAATTCACGAAATTCTGAAAATTTCAAATTTTATTCTCGCAGCTTCTCTGATGAACCACAACCTGAGTTCATGCTACTTTGAGAATTACAGGTAACTCTCTTGACTTGTATCATCTATTCTTCACATCTCCACCTGGAACCAAAATCAACATCCTTTGAATTTAGTTTCTTTCACATTTAACATCCTTACCGATCCAGCTCCTTGGATCCTTTTCCCATTAGATACTCCACCTGAAGCTTGAATTTCCTTTTCATAGTTTCAAAATTCCATGGGTAACTCCATGTTTAATGTGTTTGTCTAGCATCCATTGAATCACAATGCTGGAACTGACAAGGTACTGAATCTCTTCCAAAATCTGTTGGGTTGTTTTTTGTGAGATTTTTAACATCTTTAGCCACTAAGTCTCTAATGAAATCCATCTATGAAAATACCCTTTGCTACTACCCTAGCATTAAACCCTTTCTTTTCAATAGCTCATAGTAGTCCTGGTTTCGGTTTAACAAGCCACTTACTTCCATCAAGCTTTTGTTCTTCTGCAACATCTTTCCCCATTTTTGATTGAATTTGACAATCTATGCCTTTAGTTTCCTCCAAGTAACCTCCCTTACATGATTGATCCAATTCATTCAAAAATTCTTGTAACTCAAAGAGCGTTTGATCTTTCTCTGATTTCTTCTCTACATGACTATCATTATTCATCTTAAACAGCTGGTCCTTTTGTTTTAGCTCTAGAGCAATCAACTCTAGATTCTCCGTCTTCACCACACTTTCATCCTCTTCTGTGCATCTTTCCAAGGAATTTTGATCTGTCAAAATCTTGGGTCTTCTATTGTCACAAAATCTTGGCTGCCATTCAACTGAGCCCCTCGATGTGTAAGCATGCTTCTTCCTTTGATATAGATCATCCTTTCTCACATAACCATGTGAAGAGTCATCATGACATTGATAATACCTTTGCTTATTCATCAACGTCCTCATCCTAGCTTGAAACCTGTAGCAAAATCTCTTGATATGTCCAAGTTTCCCACAGACGTAGCACCCATGTGGATTTCTTCTTTCAGTTTTGATTTTCTACGACTTTGTTGGAACATCCTTTGTGTTGTTCCCTTTGACGAATGTGGTTATATCTACAATGGAGCCTCTTTGATATCCACGACCATAAGTTTTCTTCTTCTTATCACTCATGGACATATCTCCTTGATATCCAAGACCATAGTTTGACTTTTCAGTTCGTAGTCATTATGTTGGAACATGAGCAGAGTTGTTCCCTTTCACGAACTTGATCACACCTGAGGATATTTCTCTTTAGTCCCACCAGAACATGATTCGTCTTCTCGGTCCTTCCCATTGAAAAAAGATTATTCAGATCCCTTGTACTACTACTGAGCATATAAATCCTTCCAAGTATCAGCGAGTTCTTGTTCCAACAACTCATCATCTTCTCCTTCTTTAATAGTTTGCTGGTTTTCTCTGCTGAGCTCAACCACCTTATTCTCTATTTCATGAAGCTTTTTATTCATTGATTCTAAATCCCTACAAGAACCTGAATTACTCTCACTTGATGAAAGCACTTGTTCAGCTCTTGAGACTCTAAGGTTAGTTTTTTCTCTAAATTCTTTTTTACTCTATGACGAGCTACAGTCTTCAATTATTGCCGGAGAACTACAATATCTCGTCGAGTCCTTTCTTCATCTTCACTTTCGAATTCAGGCATGAGGGTTTGAAGTCTTGCTTCCTTAACTCGATCTGCTCCAAGGTGTCTTGCTTTGATCTCATCCCATATACCTTTTGGCGAATCTAGGTCACCAACTTGTAGTATGGCTTGAAACAACAAGACAATCACCATGCTATTCTTCTTGGCTATGGTTGATCTCGGCTCGATCACCTCCCATACCTTGTGAACACGCAATTTCACTTTCATTCTCAACGACCAAACTGTGTAGTTCGATGAGTTGAGCATTGGACATTGAATCATAGACGGTCCAAACTCATTCGACCTCGTCGAATTGCTAACATCTCCCTCGGGTATGCTTATAGTGTTTGACGGATTGATAACCAATAGCTCTGATACCAATTAAAGAATCTTATTACTCGGCAAACACAAACTTAGCTTTGTATAAGAATCACTCTCTTATTTATATATGTTTAGAAACTCTCTCAAAACTAAATATCCAAAGCTCTTAAGACTCTTTAACCTATTGTTATAACTCAACAATAGTTCTCTCTTATGAGTCTTGATTCTTAATCAATATCACAACTCAACATTGATATTTATAGGAGTAGCACACATGTGTTAAACTTATTCCTACTAGAATTAGATAACTCTTAATTCTACTTGACATATCTTAACTAACAATCATCTTATCCTAATACAAATATGATTCTTTATATTGCAAATTATATGTAAATTTTAAGCTTTATCCAGTAAGACTCTATTTCCTTTACCATCAAATGAAAATCCATATTTTTTTGTATTGATAGTTGTATATGGAGGTCTCTGTTTCCTTCCTGATCAAGTGGAAAATTATGTCTCCTTGATTATATGAAGTTATGCTTTTTGAATTCTTATATCGAAGATTATGCCTCATGAATTCTTCTACAAAAATCTATGGTTTTTAGATTATTTTTATGAATAAGGTTCTTATATAATATAAATATATATAAATGCAATATTTGATTTAATTTTAAAGAAAAATATGTGCTACATCAGGTTTAAAGACAATGAAGTATGTCTTTAAAGTTAAAAACATATTATCATATTTGTAATTTATGTCTCAGTTGACAATGTCATTATAAAAAATATGGAATCAAGGACATAATGATTATCGATAATGATAATGATATAGTATGTAATATGATTAATGAAGATCATTATTCTCTGCTATGTGGATGAGCATCGAGACAAAAATGTTGGTAAATAAGTTAAAGAGGAACCAAGTAAATGTTGGTAAATAAGTCAAAGAGGAACCAAGTCTATATTCAACTTGTATGATTTTTTTTTGGAGTTATAGTTCAAGCATAAAAAGGGAATTATGATAATAAAACAAAACGGCGTGCTACACATGGGTTTGTTAATATAAGGACTGAAGTTACTCCTAAAAAAGCATGAAGAGTTTAGTCATGAAATATTTATGATATTATAATTATGTTTCTGGGGAACTCTTAAATATGTTGTTTCGAACATCACCAAAAATCTTGGAGAGTTATTTGGAATAAAAGATCTGAAAACAAGAATTATCTTCAAGTATTCAGTTGAAAATCTAACAAAATAGATATTATTTTAAGCACTTCCAGTGGAAAATGGTGCGGTCAAATTACAATGATCACTTTAATGAATTAAAATAATCTAGGCGCATGATCACTTCAGTGAATATTTATTGAAAAGATTTTGTAAATAATGAAAGATGCCTTTACATCTTTTTTAAGAACTCTTAAGGGATTTGTGATCATTGATGTATACATTGATGACCCAAACTTGATTGGAATTCAAAAAGAGAATGATAATACAAGAACTCATATGAAATGAAAGATCTTCGACTAAATTTTTTTTTTGTTTAAGGCACCAAATAGAGCATTTCCAAAATAGAATACTTGTGCATTGAGCAATTTATACTAAAAGGATCCTAGAGCGCTTTAATATGGATAAAATGAATCATTTCAGTACTACAATGGTCAAGAGATCTCTGAATGATAAAAAAGATCAATTAAGATTTTGTGAAGATAACAAAGAAGTACTAAGTCCCCAAATACCTTATATAAGTGGTATCAGTGATCTTATATATTTTAAAAATTATACTCGACAAGAAAGAGTATTTACTACTAAAATCTACTTGAAAGATATAAATCATCCTCTACAAGTAGATATTGGGATGTGATAAAACATATCTTCCTTTATCTTTAAAGTATGATTAACATGTAATTATTTTATTTTATAAACTCCGAGGTTAGTCTAGTTGGTTTTGTAGATAGAAGATATTGATTGGATCCGTACAAAAACCGATCCCAACTTGGACAAATTGGAAAAATTGCATTCTCGTGAAAATTGGAAAAATTGCATTCTCGTGGGATTCATAAAAGCGAACTCTAGTTGTCACTTCTTGAAATCATGCATAAATTATTGATTCATAAGAACTCAAAAAAATTATAAAAATCGATATCCAGCATATTCATAGAAATGTCAAAGAAACAAATTTATTTACAAAGAATATCCCTACCATAACATCCAAAAAGCAAATTCATATTATTCGATCTTAAAACTTTATATATTTATGTACATTGGATTGAGAAGAATGTAATCAGAAATTGAAGAACTTCTCTCGTCTTTTTGTTTTAAACTCAAACTAAAATCTATTCATAAATACACTAATGTTCATACACCTCTTTTTCCACCAATGGATATAACCATTATGAAATACTAAAAATTAAAAAATGCATAGTAAATATCACAAGAAGAAGCGTTTTTGACAATAAAGTTGCTTCAATAAGTTACTACTAGATAGTAACCCACGCTCTGCAGCGTGAAACAAATATATATTTCATATTTGGTTAGTTTATATAATTATAAATTATTATTAATGTTTTAGTATACATTTATTTTATGTTTTTAACGTCTTATTATTATTATATATGGTTTATGTTGTGTTAATTAAAATTACTAATATATAATTACATACTTGCAGTGTTATGTTTGTAATTTATTTGATAATTTAGATTATAACAGAATTTGGTTGTAAAAGTTAAGTGGTATTTGTAATATTTTCACATTATTCAAAAATATATAACAATTTGATTTAATCCAATATCAATTATTATCAATAATTAGAAATTCGATCTGAGATCCGTCATGACCAGTTATGACCTCTCATTATCTGCTTTGAATCATCTTGACCTGTCCTGACCCATTATAAAAAATTAGAACATTTGAAGATATGAATCCTGATTCAAATGTGGATGATACAATATTGGATCCGTTGAAATTAAATCTATATATTCTTTGAACATTTTTTTAAAAACTATATAAATCTTTTTGACATTAAAATTGATAACAACTTAAAATTTTATAAGTAAAAAACTGTATAATCCTTGATATAAAATATATATTTAAACATTAATAAGATTATTAAATTTTAATATATTTTAATATTAAAGTTTAAATATTTATAATATTTTAAAATAAGTATTTTGAAATATTTTTTTAGTTGGTGAAATTATTGGTTTAAAAAAATTTAGGCGCATAATAAGTCAAATTTGTTTCTCATTTAGATTTGAAATCATTTTTGGTCATTTTATAATATGATTTATAACCATTGCTCAAAATATTTTAACCGATGTGGGACATTAAACATACATTTTTTTTCTTCATCAATTAAGTAATATATTTTCGTTTCTGAAAATTCGATTCACAACATATGGAAAAAAAATATATACTTTTATTAACTATATGTATTATATGATAATTCAAAATAATTTGAAAATAAAATCAAACAAAGATGATAGATGAATCATAATTTTATATCTTAACAAATCTTTCAATTTTCACTGATTAAAAATTTAAAAAAAAATTATTCGTCCATAATTATTAAGAGAGTGGGTTTAATTTTTGGAAATTAATAGTTATTTAAAATATTTTTATAATTTTTAATTTAATTATATTATTTTATGATTATTATTATATGCTTAATGACTTTATTTAAAAACTATTGCTTAAAATTTTAACCAATGTAAAACGTTGAACACATTATTTTTTATTGATTGAGTGATATATCTTCGTTTCAAAAAAATTGATCACAACATATGCAACAGATAAAATTTATATTTTATTAACTATATATATTATATGATAATTCAAAAATAATTTTAAAATAAGATCAAACAAAAATGATAGAAAAATCATAATTTTAAATCTTAACTAAATCTTTCAAATATAATAAATTAAAATAAATAATATGGTATATTTACATATAAAATCTTAGTTTTTTAATTTTGATTGACTAACAATAAAAAAAATGACTTAATTTTCATCTATATTTAGTTAGAGAAAAGGTAAATTTAACTTTTTAGAAACTAATAATTATTTAAAATATTACAATTTTTAATTTAATTATATTAATTTTATAATTAATATCATACCATTAATGATTTTATTTAGAAAGTGTAGACCAATAACATTTTATATATACATGAAAATTGTTTATTTTTTTCAGCATTGTTAAAATAATAATAGAGAGATTTAGATATATCTCTTTTAAGTTATTTTTTATTACAATATGAATTTTTACATTAATGTAAAAAAGATTCAATCGAGGTCCCAAAAAAGAAATCTTTCTAGAGAGCAACTTAACCTAGCCACCGTTAGTTTTCTTCTCCGGTGAAGGCGATTGTTGGCAACACTGAGAGAGGAGGGTGTATTAATGTTTCTTTCCCTTTCTAGGTGAGCAATGAGCCATCAGGGTTAGTTGATGTGGTCGTTAGCTGTGGGGTTTCTTCTCCAGCGAAAGAAATCTCAGATCTGGGGGAAAATTATTCGATTCCGGTGATCCGGCCACAGTGGAGGCTCGCCATTGATGTCCGGCTGCACTAAAGTTTCATAGCTTCTCATTTTGTCTTTTCTCCTTCTCAAGATCCGAATGAGGCATGAAGAAGGATAGGGAAGTTCTATTTTTCCCTGTGCGATGGCTTAGTGATGGTGGTTAAGGAAGCTTGTTGCAACAACGGTTTGTTTCTTGGTGGTGGCTGCTTTTGGCTTGTTTGTTTTCTCCTCTTTCGGCGGCTCGTTTAAGCTAGACAGGCTATGTCTAGCTGGGACCAATTTCTTATATACACTTCGGAGCGAAAAAAAAATATTATTCTATATTTTTATTAAAAAATAATAAAATTACAAATTTATTTTTAATGAATTCTAATTGTCCACCAAATAAGCTTATCTTTTGGCTTGTTTGTTTTTTCTTTTTTCGGCAGCTTTGTTTAAGTTATGTCTAGCTGGGACAAATTTTTCATATACTCTTCGAGACAAAAAAAATTTATTATATATTTTTATATATTTTTATTAAAAAATAATAAAATAATAATTTTAACTTTAATGAAATTTGATTGTCGACCAAATAAATTTATATAGTTGTTGTAAATGATACCAAGAAAAACACGGTAACCCAAGGTTCGAATCTGCTATTTATGGTATAACTAGTACAATTGTTTTTTTTAATTTGCACAACAACGACATAACTGGTACAACTAATACAACTGGGCACAACTATATGACTATCGAACATATAGTTGTAACTTGGTACAACTGGATTCAACTTTGTGCAACGATTTGAGAAATCTAAGTACATATAGTTGTAATTGTAAATTATACCAAGAAAAATACGATATCTTAGATGATAACGAGCCTTATACAGAGGTGAAGGGTTCAAATCTCATCTTTGCTACTGCGTATTACTGGGTACAACTATATTCAAATTTTAATTTAAAAACCAAGTGAGAGGTATTTTTGGGTTTCTACAAAGTTGAGGGGTATAAAGATTATTTTCAAATGTTTGAAGAGTAAAATAGATTGACGAAGGGTATAAAAATTAATTTGGTGAACTGAGGGATATTTGAAAATTTGATCCGTCTAGTTGTCCCATTTCTGAACTCTCGTAGTAGCTCTAGTCTCCCTCGAGTGGGACCAGTTTGTGCCTGGGCAGGGGCTATTTTGAACCTGTTTCTCTGGTTTGGTGATCTTGTCCTGCATGTATTTTCTCTTCTGTGGTAGTCGTTCTTAGTTGTTACCCGGTGTCGTTCTGTATTTGTCTTTAGCTTGATTTTTGGGGTGTTCTCGGCTTCAACCGGTGTAGTTTGGATCGCTCTTTGTCTCTACTTATCGGATCTGTTTGAGGTCTGTTCATGCTCTTTGGCTTTTATCTAGGCGTGGAAAAGTTGTTTCCAGACATCGCCGCACCTGGAAGTTTGTTTGTGGTACGATTAGTGCTGCTTTTTTTTTTGAATAATATGTAAAATTATATTCAAACAAAACCCGTTTTTACATCAGATGCAACTGTTATTTGAAAAGTAAATTGAAATAAAGCTAATGGAAAACGATAATTGGCGGCCTCATTAAAACCCGATAGTGGAAAATCCAATTGGGACAAAATCACTTCCAGGAAAAAGAGTACTCACCATTATCGATTAAGCTGAAGAAATTTTTCCGATAAACCATTCACAATCTCGAAGCGAACCAAACTTGCAAACCATCCTTCATAATTCCTTGTTCTTGTAGAGTCGATAACCTGTTCTGTACTATCCATCCTACCTCGCAGACCAATCTATCCATAGCAAGAGGGGTGCTACCATGTCTTCGCTGATTTCGTTCTCTCCATAAGGTGTAGGTTAAGGCATGAAAGGTGTACTTTACCACATAGTCCGTTGTTATGCTTCTTCTCGTTTGAAAAATAGATAGTAACTCGTCGAACTGCGCTGTGTTCTGTTGCCCCATCAATCCATAAGCAAACTTATACCATATTTGTGTCGTATAAGGACAAGAGAAAAATAAATGATCTCGAGTCTCTAGTGGCTCTGGACAGAACACACACTTCGCCAAGACATTAGGAGACCATGAAGCATTCTATCTCCTGTTGCCAATCGATTAAGGACAACTAACCACATAATAAGAATATTTCGGAGTAGTGTGTGAGTACCAAACTACCTTGTACCACGAGTTTCGAATACCTGGGTCTCTCAACTGATTCCATGTCTCTTTTGTCAAGAACTGTGGCTTATACTTATTTTCCTTGATCCTCTTCTTCATTAGCATAGTTCTGGGCTTTTGTTATTTTAGCTTCAATCTGCGCCAGAACTTAAGGTCTCCGCTATCTAGGCCTATGGTGAATAAAAACCTCCTCCAACGTGTCATCACATTTGATTCCCATGTCGATGAATCCCCTCTCCCCCAACACTTCTATTAATCTGCCAAGTGAACTCCAATCATCATACCAAAAAGAAGTATGAGAGCCACTATGTACCTCAACCTTATGAAAGGCTTTTGCGAATCACGATACTTAAGGATTTTTCACCACATCCACGACCCTCCCGTCTTGGTATCTTTAGTCGCCAGAACGATCCTTTATGTATCAAGTTCTTTTTTATCCAGTTGACCCATAACAAATCCTTTGAGAATAGTATTCGCCAAATCAATTTATAGCAGCTCACCTTATTCGCCTCTACCAAAGATTTCAAGCCAAGACCTCCCTTTGATTTTGGCTTACAAACATCACTCCAAGCCACCTTAGCCTATTCTGCTTAGTACTTCAGGTGCTTTTGTTGCCTATAATGTAAATCCCGTAGCAGATCAATTCCAACGAGCCTTGGCGCAATCCCCTCTCGCTTTGGAAAAACCGTGCCAACTCCCCATTTATTTGAACAGAAAACGATGGAGTAGTTACACAGAGATCAATCCATTTGATAAATATTTCCGGCATCTGCATTGCTCTTAACAAGTTTACAAGAAACCCCCAATTCACCGAGTCAAAAGCTTTAGTAATATCAATCTTCATGGCACATCTTGAGGATACATCTGGCTTATGATAGTCTTTGACCAACTCAGACTCAAGGAGAAGATTTTCCATCAAGTATCGATCCTTTGATGAAAGCAGTCTGATTGGTGGTGATAAATCCTGGAGAATCATTTTTAATCGATTTACTAAAACCTTTGAAATAACCATATAAATCACATTACAGCAAGATATCGGTTGATAATCTCTCATCCCTATAGTTCCCGTCTTCTTGGGAATTAAGACGAGAATGGTGGAATTTATTCCCTTCGGCAAGAACCCGTAAGTGAAAAACCACTTAACTGCCACAATGAAGTCGTTGTCTATGACCGCCCACATCTCTTTGTAGAATTCTATTGTATATCCATCCGGAGCTGGTGACTTATTTGAAAGCATTGAAAAGAGAACATTTTTAATCTCCAGAGCTGACACTTCCCTTATTAAATCACTATGCTCATCCTCACTGCATTGATACTCCAAACATGATTCAGTTCCGAAAATACGGTAGTATCACCATCAGTGCTTTACGGAGCCTTGAAGAAATCTGAAAAATAGCAAACCCCTTCAGCTCTAATTTCATCTAGTGATGAGAGAATTCTTCCCTTTGGTCCTCTAATCACATTAATCATGTTTCGCTGTTTCCTTTCCTTTATCGTGTTATAAAAAAACCGATTATTTTGATCTCCCACTTTTATCCAATGGAGTTTTTATTTTTGTCTTAAATACTTCTCCTCCAACTCTGCCACACTCTCCCAAGCATCATAAGTCTGAGCTTCTTCCAACATATTTCTTCCATCTGGGTTTATAAGATTCATTGATTGTTTTTCACACAACACCTTATAAGTGTCTTCTCTTCTTTTTGTCAAGTGATGAAACTTCCGTCTACCAAAGGCTCGAATGATTGGCTTGAGATTTTTGAGTTTCTTTGAAAATCTAAATAGAGCTGAAGTTGATGAGAAAGGAGCTTCCGTGTTAGTCCAATAGCTCTGAACGAGGTGCTTAAATTCTAGAAAAGTAACTGCTACATTTACGATTTTAAATGGAACCTTCGGCTTACAGGGTGTTCTGTAGGGCGAGATGATCCCATATACATGATCTGAGCAACCCTGGGCTTCGAATACACAGTATGAATTGTGAGGACACTGTAGCCAAAAAGAGTTCACAAGAACACGATCCAGCTTCTTACAAATTAACCCCTCCTCCTGTTTATTACACCAAGTGAACAATGGACCATGGAAAGTCATATCCACAAGAGAGTAGTGGCTTACCATGTCTTGGAAGTCAGACATTTCCGAACTAGCTGCTGGAGTAGATATACCTGCTGAGTGCTCCGTGTTATCGAGAATCTCATTGAAATCCCTAGCGCATAACCATGGTAATTATCGGACTTGAGAATCGTTTAGATGTTCCTTTAAGTCTCTCCAAAGCTCCCGTCTCTCGTCTTGAGAGTTTGATGCGTAGATAAATGTGCATATGATCCTCCATATAGCCCTGAGTTCTCACCTTACATGATATCAACTGACCCGTCTTTTTGATTATCGTCAATGATATTGAATTTTTCCACACCAACCAAAATTTTCCTAACAGGTTAAATTCGTAATTTGATATTCTTGACCATCCCAGAAACGTTAACTTGACTATCTACTCTGACTTACTCTCAGCAACTCTCATTTCCAACAAAACTCCTAATACCAACGATTTCTCTTATATCAAATACTTTAACCGCAGATTGCTTCCTTTGCTTGTTAAACCCGCGAATATTCCAGAAGAAGCACGATATTACTGTTTTTTTCTGCTGGTTCCGTCGGCCTATACCACTAGGGTTTGAGTCCGCCATTTGCAGAGATGGTTTTAATAGATGTTTTTGTGCTAGATTTGCTAATCGTAGTAAAGGTACTTTTGATACAATCTCTTCTCTACTCAGAACATCTGCATTATTTCCGACTGAACCTCTTTTTTTTACCTTTCCCGATGTTTCTAAATCCCCTATTCCACCAACTTTCCTCTGTCGATATCCCATTTTTAACCCTCCAGTCTCAGTTTTCTCCGTCTGAAGAGTCTGTAGCTGCGAATTCTCCAAACCCCTTACTAAACCAGAGGACGCTGAGACTGTTGCATCCTCAATATTCGATCCCTCTTCTGCATCAGACCTCTCCAAACTTTGATACTGCACCTGCTTCAACCCCTTCCTCGAAGCAGGGATATCTGTTGCATTTAGTTTCATACCACTCGCATCCAGCTTGTTTTCTCTGCTCGAAAGCGTGCCTTTCTCCCCGATTGCATTTATTGTAACTTGAAAACATGAAGCAGATCCAGCTTTTTCCTTTTCCTCAGCAGCCAAAGTTGTATTTCCTCTAACAGATTCACTTAAATTTGTTATAGGATTCCACATCTTCTTCTTCTCTGCCTCTAATGTTAAAATATAGCATATATAAGTTTATCGGCTTCAGCCACTAAATCCTTGGCTAATGATGTGTTTTTGTGTTCCTCGATTTTTCACCTCCATTCAATGAAATCAGCGTTTTAATCTTCTCCAACCCCAAATTCAAAACAGAGCAAGCAGACTTCTCTACTTATTTTTCTACTTGTTTCAATTTTAAAAAATCCATCCCTTTGCCCAAATCACTAGCTTCAATCCTTTCTATATCATCTTCCAAAGATCTCAGGATCTCAAACCGCGACGGAGTTGCTATCTTTACTTCACCGTAAACAAGGCTCCTCTTACCCGCTCTTCTACTGTGGTATGATGAAACCGTTTTCCAAAGTAATCATGACTTTCTCTCTTTGTTTACTAGAATTTCCGTTTACATCTAGAGCCACAAAACCCGACCCCAATGACCCCTGTTCCACAATATCAATTTTCTGGAATTTGGCAAGGCACCCTGCTTCCGTATGACCCCATTTCCCACAGCTACCACAACGCATGGGCAGCCATTGATATTCAAACTTCACTTCCACTTCCTTACCTTTGATCTTGAAGCAGAAATTTGATGGGATTTACTTTTTTAGGTTTACATCTATGAAGATCTTTGCTTCATCGAAACTTGCAACCAATTCAGTGTCTTGATGCATTCTCAATGGAGTTCCTACAGGGCTAGCCACGAAGCTCAACCCCTTCCAAGAAAAAAATGCTGGTGGCACATTTTTCATAGTAACTCACATAGGCATTGAAGTGAGCTCGGGTTGCACCTCGTCTTGAAACGAAGTCCATTATGTTACAATTATAAGAATTTCACAAATATTCCACATTCCTCGACATAGAACTCGACTTCGAGCATTTGAATTGTGAATTCGAAACTTGATTGTAAATTCATTTACCACATAAACATCAATTTTTATGTTCTTATCCCCTAGGTTCCAAATTTTATTGACAATTACATGGATCTTAGCCACATGTGGAGCTGGAGAGGCAAATCGACCTACCACGAAGTCTTCCCAAAGCGGAGGTGCGTCTTCTAAAATCTCCTCCGACACCATAACCACTGATCTACCATCAACATCTGAGACAGTGTAGTCGTAATGTGAGTGAGAAGGCCGACTCACTACCTTAGCCCAATATTTCTTTGATTTTATTGATGGATCTCCCTGAACTATGTTCGATACTATCGCCGGAACATCATCCTTAGGTAACCCCATCTCTTCCAAACGTTTGGTGTCTCACGAACCTCCGTTTCCCCTACTACACGAACCACTGAAGACCCCTCATCTCGGACCTTTGAAACCCCATTCTGACATAACTCTGTAACCTCTTCCGCACGAACCTCAGCAGCCCCTTCCTTACGAGCCTCCGTAACCCCTTTCTCACGAAGCTCTAGTACCCCTTCCACCTGAACCTCTGAGATCCCCTCCTAACAAACTTTGATAACCTCTTTCCATCGAACTTATGTAGCAGTCTGCTTTTCCCCCCTCCTAGCACCCGTGACAACCTCCGATGCTATCTCTAACGCCGAAACAAAACCTTCTGTTTCAACACCGTGATCCTCTCTGTGACCATCACTTCCCTCCTTCCGGCCATCCTCGTCCACTGCGATTTCTCCGGCCATGCCAGACGGCGGAGACGTCAACTTTTCAAACTCTCAGAATTGCTCTCAAGATCGCCCTACCTACCTTCCGATATTTTCGCTTCTCGATATTGCATTTTCAAGAACATAATATTATGACTAGTGCTGCTTAATTGCTAGGTTATGAAGCTTTGCTTTTATTAGGGAAGTAGTCTTTCATCACTATAGGAGGATTCTTGTATCGTTTGGCCGTATATGTTGGCTTCCTCGGTTTGTTAGTTTCCAAAGGTCTCCGTTTGGTTTGAATGCTTTCTGGTTTTGGATTCTTTGCCTAGTTCGGGTTTAACTTGATTTTTGGTCTGTATCGTTTACAGATTTTGATCCCTTTTGTCTCGTAATTCGTTTGGCTTTTGTAGTTTCTTTTGATTCCTTATCATAGGGCTTTTTCTTTGGAGAACACTTGTGTTCTACCAAGTGTTCTGTCGACTTTGTATTCGGGGACTTTAATAAGCTCCTCCGGCTTTGTATTCTGGTTGTTTCAATATAAATTTCTAGACAAAAAAAAATAAAATTACATTAATATTTTACGTGGGATATGTGTAGTTAATCACGCAGCAATCCATGGATTTCGGCTCATCAACCTTATCATAATAACATCTTTATATCATATTAGGTACATCTTTGCAACAGATTTAACTAATTATAATCTTTTATTTTTTTGTAATGTTGTAGAAAATATGTATATTCGTATATTATCAAGACTTTATTCGAGATTATGACATTATTGCCGCTCCATTGACCAGCCTCTTCGGAAAGACGGGGTTTATTTGGAATGATGTAGCGAACGTTGCATTTACATCTTTGAAGGAAGAAGGCACTTTCAGAGTCACCTGTCCTAGCATTTCCAGATTTTTTTAAGGAGTTTGTCATTAAATGTGATGCCTTGGGGACTGGCACTGACACCATACTGCAGCAGCAAGAACACCGTATTGCTTTCTTTAGTCGAAAGTTGGCAAAAATGACAGCTTAAGTGTTCTCCACATGTTTTAACCATAAAATATAACTGCAAGTACACTGTGACAATCACAATAGTATTATCGGATCGAATCTACAAGGATAAATCAATTACGCTATGAACTATGGTGGGCCAGACTAAGATAAAATGTAAAAGAATTTATAGAGAAATTCAGTTTTAACATAAATTAAATTTAATAAAATAAAGTATTGGGCGATGAGAATTATTTTAGGGATTCATATGAATGAAAGCATCAATCAAATGGAACATTAAGTATCGTCCTAGAACTCGAATTATGAATGTAAAGTTATCATGCTTTTGCATGTAACAACTATCTGCAATAAATCCCTAGCAAGTAAATTGTCGTTTGTCAATAGAAATTCATGCAAGAAATAAGATTCTAATACGATATGTTCACAAAGTCCAGTAACATCAACTGTTGTTGGCTAAAGACACTTTGCCCATATAAGATAGATCGATCGATCGATCGATTCAATAACAATTTTGGTGCCACGATGAATCAACTTAGAGCAGAGGCTAATTGGTCAAATTAGACAAAGCATTAAGAACTATATGATCAATCCCATATGAATCCTAACATAGGTCTACATGAACATCCCCTTATAAAGCCCAATACCCAATGAAGATATGTACTCACACATGCACATAGAATACATGATAGAGATAGAAAAAAACATCATAATAGAATAACAAAAATGTTAAAGAATCTCTCTTACAAAATAACACCTCAAGGATAAGCAACTGTATTTGTCTCTAGTCAGCTCTATGGCCAAGAAAACATTTTGTAATGAAAGGAAAAGCCCTAGAAATAGAAAAAGGAAACTCTTAAAACACCTACCGATCGGTAACATGTGTGTACCAATCAGTTATCATCGTCTTATGCACCAATCGGTTGCATGTGCATACCGATTGGTCTTCATCTTTGGTCTCTTCTTCTATTGACGATGTAATGGTCCATTTCAACTCCAAAACTATCCTTTTGACCCCAGAGAAAATAAAAAAACTAAAAAGACACAAAAGCATTGAAAACCTATCTTGTTCTTACTTAAAAGACTCAAGACTTGGTGTCAAACAAACTCTAAAACCGATAAATATGAGGGTTAATACAATTCCCCAGACTTAAACTTTTGCTTTTCCTGAACAATGAAAAATTCGAATCCGAAGAAATGGTTTGAAGAAACTTGTCTTAGCCTTTCCTTCTACATACCGCATCAAACCATGTCAGAGCATACCTATTTCATGTACTTGTCTATGAGTGTTGTAATAGCCTATATTATCAATCCTGGTATCGCAAAGAACTCTTGGAGTCAATGAACTTAACCTTTTAACATTCATTAGAAGTTTGTGCACTCTCACAAAGGGAATATCGAACATGTCAATGGTCTTGGTAGTAAGGCTCTTTTATGGTGGCTTATGTGCTTTGGCTGTCCTAGAGGATATAAGGATACAAATCATTATACAAAATCACAATGAGATATAAAAATTTAGAAATACATAGCTTTATAGTCAGTCAGATCTACCAAACTCAACCTAGCCCTTGATTTTCCTAGGTATTTACAGTAATATATCATGGTTCCTCCATTTTTTAGAAGAAAACACAGAGGACATAACTAGTTAATATACCAAATAAAAATCAGATACTTAGGCTCATAGACATTCTAATCATTCTTAACATTCCAGATATCTAATCCTAATGAAAAGTCAGCTATTTCGGTCAGTATACTCCATCATTTTTGCACATGAATGCACATGACAATGAGACCGAAAGAATGCATGAGGTGTCCAAAAATGGTTGAGGTAAGGGTGTGGTACTAGAATAAAGATGAGTCTAGTCAGTCCGAGTTAGCAAGATTGGTAAAATGGTAGAAAAAAAACTCTAAATGTCTGATCCATGACATGATTACCAAGCCCCTAAGTGAGCTACATTAAGTCCAAGTTCAAAGTTTCACTTGATAAGGCTAAGTTCAATCATCCAAGTTTCAAAGTGATATGGAATTTCCTGATTATTGAGTCAGGTCGTGGTCTTTGCAATATTCGGTTCCGACACCTAACAAAGCTAGAGTAAGCCTTGAGGAAGTCTTTCCAAAACAGTTGTTCCTACAAAATCTCATAGTTTCCTTATTTTGACTCAATAAAACTAGAAAATGACTCAGAAGAAAAGATAAACCACCAAAAATTTTTTTTGGTAACATAGAGTTATTGTCCCGGAGGAAAAACAAATCTAAAGAAAGGATTACTCATAAATAAATATATAGATAAAATTCTAAAGAAAAAGAAAACGTTAAAAGAAAGAAAATATATGGGTTCACGTTCACTCCATACCAATCGGTATAAACATGATACTAACCGGATCTGTCAAAGCTCAATACTGATCAGTAGTAACCAAGTACTGACCGGTTCACAGTCGAATGTATCACTCGTCCAAGCTATGTTGTTGTCCTTGTGATCTTCTAGTATGGCTAAGCTGAAGCTCTGTGTAGTGGAGTCAGAAGGACTTATCGATGTGGTGCTCGTCGTAGAAGGGACCGATAATGTATTGCGTCTAATTGGAGACTTTGACATCTCCTCATCATCCTCGTCATCCTCATCATCCTCATCATCCTCAAAATTATTTATTACTCCCAATGGCTGACTCTCTTGGACTGGTGGAGCAGAGAATCAACATGGTATGATTTTCTTGAATACCCCATAAGCATATGCATCATCTTGTTGTTCTTTTGTGAAGTGTCATACATCACATGTCTGTATTCATCCTCAGGCTGCTACGAGAGCTCCATAACAATGTACTCCGTCTCGTCAAAATATAGAAATGGTGCCTGAGAAGAGAAAGACGCTCATGGATGAGTGTCAGGAGGTGACGCCTAGCTAGCTGCGTAGACACGTCGACGAGCAGCACGTCCTATAGTGCGACGCTGGCAAAGGGCAGTAGTGGGGGGGGGGGCACGAAATCCACCTGCGATCTGGATGAAATGTCCATAAGCTCTCATGAAGGCAGTTGCATGAATCTATAAATCCCATCTTTGACCTGAAACTGTAACACCGTGCTCCCTTCACACCAGAATCAGAATCGAGTACATATGCTCTCTGTCAAGGAACATCCTCTACCCCTGAGGAGTTGGAGGAGGAAGAGGATATTCAACGGCTATCAGAATTGGCATCACATGATTGCCAAGATGAGCTTCATCCCACCTAGTCTGTATAGCTTCCTTGGACGAAAAAAACTATTAGCTAGAAGTGCCCCAAAGTTAACTCCATGAGGCTCACCATAATTCTCATCAGTAGGATCATCTAATAGGCGTGTACTACCTCTCGAAGCATCCAAAACTTAAGGACTTTCACCATCTCGACCTAAGCTTTGTTGTAAATTGTGTTACAAATGAACTTAACAACAAGGAACAACATTGGACTACAAATCTTGGCCTGTCTTCTATGCTCTAGACCAATATGTACCCGAGCCGATGGTAAGCCATACATTTCGTCAAGCTAGTTGATGAAGAGCTTATGATGTGTCTCTCTAATGCAGAAATTAATTCATCCTTGTGATGCTACTTAAAGTGTCTTGGGATAATTCACCTCAAATGTTCCCAGAAAATCCCTAGCTGGCTTCTCATACAAGTCCCATGAGTTGGTATGGAAGGTACCAAACCCAATAGTCCCAAGAATCTTGTGGACCTCATCTCTTATACATATCTCCTTGAGTATTTGGTCTTGGAGAAAACACATGATATGGAGTGTGCAGCTCTCCATCTCATCTATGTAAGCTATGTCCTCGTCACTTATAACGCGCACATGTGTTACCCAGAGCGCGGTCTCAAATTTCTAGCTGCTCGTGAACTAGCCTCTCATGTCCTCGGTGCTATTTTCTGCAAAATTTAGAGAAAAAACACTACAGAAGTGAGAACCTTTTGCAATTATCAGAACTAAATAAAAATTATTTAATAATGATAGTGCAAGTTCTGACTACATTCTAAACAACAGAAATAACCAAAGAAACACCAATGATGCAACAAAAATCATAGCCAATTAAATCAAAATACGAAACTGCAAAAATCAAAATTGGCTAATTCCCTACAAAAGAAGCATCATATACTTCTTCAGTAGCCTTTATGGACATTAATAAAACATACTCAGCATCAATACTCATCATAACACAAAAATCTTATTTTATCATTTTTAACCCATTAGACACCAAAATCGAAGCTCTTATTCAGTTATATCAACTCATGTTCATCATTTCTCATTGGAAATCAAGTGAAACATCAAATGGAGAAGAGATACATTCCCTACCATGTATAAACTCGAAAATCTAGTGTAAAAGAGGGAAATTGAAGCTCATACATTTGCAAATCAGAGTTTTGGTGAAGATCACTCAAATCCGTTGGAAACTGACAGAAATATGGAGAAGATTAGTTTGAAGCTTGAAAGATGAAAATGGAGGAAGAATAAGGAATAAGATGAAGAAGGCGTGGTGATTAGGGTTTTTGGTTTGGTCTAGTTTAATTCAATTGAATTAAACAGGACTAGATCGTAAATTTTTGCGTACCTAGAACTAGTACCAATTGGTACAGTCTTGCTACCAATCATTAGGGGAACACTTCTCTACCAATTTGTAGGAGACTAGTTCTCTATCAATCAGTTGTGGTGTCACTACCGATCGGTACAAAGTTTTGGAGATTTGTGAAAATTTGCATCTTCTGCGTTTGGTACATGTTCCTGCATCCGTTTAACACTTCATACAAGACAACATGTTGATAAAACCAATGCAAATCCAAAATAACATAAACACCAAATCTCAAAACAATGATATAAGTATTTTAATCCAAAATAACAAGGACAAAAGGTAAAACTCTAATAGTTTTCTCCCATTCATTGCTTGTTCAGACGTCTCGAGCTTGACGTTGATGAAGCTTATCTCGGATATGAAATCTCTTGGTGTTTCTGTTTGGATTGAAATCTCATGTTGAACCCTTAAATGTGTAGCACTAGGAGCTAGAGCATAACATAAACATTATTGTCCACATAGATGATTGGCATTCTCTGTTTTGACCAACCTATGAGAGCTCCAACAGATGTAAAGAAATTTCTTCCAAAAAGAAGTTGAGGAAGTCCTTGGCTATGGATATCACACACGTGAAAGTCAACCACCACATTGCATCATCATAATTCAATAATTTGATCATGAAGTTCTCCTTTTGAGAAAAAAACCGAGTCATAAGCTAACCGTATTGTTGCTTTAGATGGAAGGATGTTGGTGATTCAAAATAATGCAGCGCTGCTTCTGAGTATTAAATTACATGATGCTCTAGGATTACAAAGAGAATTTTCAAAGATCACTCAACTAATCTTAACCGAGAAGACAAGTTGACCTTGATCCTCTTGTTTCCGCAGCGTCTGTGTGATATTGTAGTTCCTCCTTACAGTACATAACATAGTCTTGATTTCATCTATGCTCTCATCACTCTGTTTGAACCATTTCCTAAAATGTTCATTTCGCCAAGAATCTTCAAAGTTCACATCATAAGGCAATCCTGTTGCTAATAATGCACATAATTTAACGCGAAGATTAATCTTTTTTTGTCCGCCTCGGTACCATCAGCAACAAAATTCCTTTTGTTGATGGGACATTATGTTTAACTTATGTGGCTCGGATTCTTGTGGTTCCCCTTATCATCATGCATGTTTCAATCTTCTTTTCACTTTCATCGAGAACCATCAATGTTTGGGAAGTGGAACATGGGATAGCTTTGTAATACACATCCTTGTCCACTTTTTGAAATAACATCCTCTTCTTAGGCATATCTGCAAAAGCTCCAACCAAGTTCAAGAAGGACCTTCCAAGAATTAGTGGCATGTTAGAGCCACCAACTCTACAAGATAAAATTTTGTCGGGCCAAGCAATATCCAATTCAGACAAGCACGTATAGCACGAAACCCAGTGGTTTGGTGGTAGGGGCATTAGAGAACTTAAGTGTGCATGGAAACTCTTGAAACACTTTCAAATCGAGCTCCTTTTCTATTGTCATTAACATGACATTGACATTTGATCAAGTGTCACAAAGAAAGTCTTCAAAATCTGTTCCTAAAATTAAGTGTAGAACAACAAACTTCCCTAGGTCATCAAGTTTTGGGACTCTTGTCAATGTCTTATTTTCCTTCATCAATCTCTCCTTAAGCTTATCCAAACCATTTTCTCCCTTCAATACACATTCAAAGACTTCTTCGAAATTAGCAAGGTTATCTTTTGGCTTCTTTGAATGTTGATCTTTTTGTAATCTCACCAATAACCTCTTTATATATGTATATTTTCCCTTATGCAATCACTTTATCAATGTACTTTGAGTAAGGAAGCTTAGGCACATAAGTTGAAGGTTGGTTAGGCTGGATTGTATCGCTTCATTTAATCACTTTTGCAGCCTTTGTAGCAACTGGATTGGATTAGACAGTGTTCTTCTGAATTATAGCTTCACATTGATCGGTAAAGGGGTTGTACCGATCGGTGATACATGTTGGTTTGCACTGATTGGTAGTTATGTTGTACCGATCGATACTCGTCTCTGAAATCTTACTTCCAAGCTTAGTTGCATTGACATGCTCCTTATTACCTGGTAAAGTCCCTATAGGTTCTCTAGACTTCGATACAATTTGAGCTAGTTGATTCTCCAATAAACATGAGTATTCATTGCTTTAATCCTTCCATTAAGGTTAGCGTACATACCATCCACATTGGTATTAATTTCCTCTGCACTCTTCTTGTGATTCTCCATGAGTTGTTGCATCATTAACTCAAGCTTGCTCTTCTGAGGATTCGGTTGATTCATTTGAGTTTGAAAACCTCTTTATACATTGTTATAGTGATGTTTCTGCTGGAGATTGTAACCATTATATCCACATCCTTTCCCTTGCAATCCATTAGAGAAGTTTCCTTGGGGTTCTTTGGATACCATTGATCTTGGGGAGGGGGGGGGGGGGTTTCCACATTCGTGATTATGTAGGAAAAGTTTGGATAATTCATGTAGTTCTGGTTGAAACCTCGGTTCTGGTAATTCCCTTGACCTCCGATATAGCTTATCTCTTCTATACTTTCATACCAAACTCCATTATCCATATCTTTATAACCTTCAGTAACATCTCCAACTACAATATCTTCTTTCTTGGATTTCTTTCAAAAGGTATTCAACCTTCTCCCTAAGCTCCTTGATCTCATCCATTTCAATACTGTGTACAGTAACCTTCCTAGATCGATCATAATCCGGACAGTAATTATTGTTGCTCAATGTCAAATTCACAATCAAAACATTCGCTTCCCTTACAATATTGGTAGCGAAGTTACCTCGACTTGGAGTGTCTAAAGCCATATGGTACTTCTCAGTTATTCCCTAATAGAAGACATGCATCCAAGTCTTGGGAGTGTACCCATGATGCAGACAATCCTTTAAGTAACCTCTGAACCAATCCCAAGCTTTAAAGAATGACTTCTGAAATGTAGAGATTTTTATTCTCAAAGCAAGTGATTGATGAATTGATCTCTGCATTGTGCCCATCTCGTACTAGACCCTGGCTCTAATAGCTTGAGCCATTTTGATGCCTTTTCACCCAAAGAAAAATTGAACAACGTCAACATCAAGTATTCTTGAGGAACTTCATTTGTTTTCTTCATGTTACACAACTCTTGAAATGATTCCACATGATCCATTGGGTTCTCTGAAGTTATCCCATTGAAGATGTTCTGCTTCACCAACTAGATAATTTGAGGCTTTATCTCATAGTCGTGACTCTATGGAAATGGCGGGCGTATGGCGTACCTATTATCATATAACCGATTGCGTGTGTTTTACAGTCTTAGGCCTCAGATTCACCGACCGGTAAAGGATGATTACCAATTAGTGGAGGATTTTTACCGTTCGGTAGTGATGGCAGTATCACCTTCTCGATCTCAGGTCCGTTTGGGTTCACTATTATAGCCATTTTAATGTTATGTCTTCTTTGGTTTATGCGCTCTAGTCATCTATTCACTGCTGTTGAGATTCAACACGTTAGAAAATCCTTGACTTCTTCTTTGCATAAACCTTATAGACCGAGAAGAAGAACGATAAAGCTAGTTAGCAAGCTACAAATAAAATAAATTTCTAGACGATATGTACACCACAAATTCAAAAGAACTTGTTTATTGGTCCCCGAAAACAGCGTCAAAAACTTGTTATCAACAAGTTTTAACACTAGAACAAAACTGCAAGTGCACAATGACAATCGTAATAGTATTATCAGGATCAAATCCACAAGTACCAACCGACTATGCTATGAATTATGGTTGTTGAGACTAAGCTAAAATGCAAGAGAGTTTATAGAGAAACTTATTTTTAACGTAAATTAAATTCAATAAAATAAAGCATTGGGCGATGAGAAATTTTTTAGGGATTCATGTGAATGAATGCAATAATCAAATGGAATGCATTAAGTATCGTTCTAGAACTCGAATTACGAATGTAAAGTTATTCTGCTTTCGCATGTAAAAACTATTTATGCAACGAAATCTCTAGCAACTAAAATGTCGTTTTTCAAAATACGACATGTTCACAAAATGCAGTAACATTAACTATCATTGGGTAAAGCCATTTTGTCTATCTAAGATAGATTGATCGATTCAACAACACTTTTGGTGCCACAGTAAATCGATTTAAGGCAGAGGCTAAGTAGCCAAATTAGACAACGTATTACGAACCATACTAGATGAAAAACTATATGATCAATCCCATACAAATCCTAACATAGATCTACATGAACATCCCCTTAGAAAACCTAATATCCAATGGAGAGATTTACTCATACATGCACAGAGAATAAATGATAGAGATAGAAGAAAACATCATAATAGAATAATAAAAGATTTAAACAATCTCTCTACAAAGTAAACACCTTGGCTAGGCAACTTTAAATTTTCGTCTCTAGTCAGCTCTATGGCCGAGACAACATCTTTATAGTGAAAATAAAAATCCCTAGAAATGGAAAAACAAACTCTGAAAAACATCTATCGATCGGTAATAGGTGTGTACCGATCAGTTATCATCACCTTTTGCATTGATCGATTGCAAATGTATACCGATCTGTTTTCATCTTGGTCTCGGCTTCTCTTGACAACGTAATGATATATTTTCACACCAAAATTCTTTTGGTGACTCCAGCAAGTGTAAAAACCTAAAATGACACAAAAATATGAAAAACTATCTTGTTCTTACTTAAAGACTCAAAACTCAATTTTAAACATACTCTAAAAACCGATAAATATGGGGGTGCACATTAAGCTCGCTGCACACAAAAGAGAGTTCATTGGATTGGCTAAAGTGGTGATACATTTGTGGCCATATTTATGGGGACAAAAATTCATAATACGAACCAACCAGTACAGCCTCAAGTTTTGGTCAGAGAAGCGTCTCTCGACATCGCCTCATAAGCATTGGGTTAGTAAGCTATTATAGGGTATGATTTCAGAGTTGAATTCTGGTATGGGTCGTCCAATAAATTTGTTGATGCCCTATCAAGGCAGGGTGAGAGCAAACCAGATGGAGAATGTACGGTCTATACTCTAAATGGTTCAAACAAGGGGATCTTGGCACTGTTGCGAAATAAAGTTGAATGCAACACTACACTCATAAACCTCTGAGATTGAGTGTTTCAGAGAGAGGTATCATCGATTTGGGAGATCCGTGATGGTTTAATACTTCATAAATGATATGCTTACATCTCGGCTGATTCGAAGTTAGTGAAGGAGGTTGTGGCAGGATTTCACAACTTTGGTCATAAAGGGGTCCACAAAACAATGGACTGTATTGGACATGATTTTTACTGGAAAGGGTGGAAGAAAACAATCCAAGACTTTGTTGGAGACTGTCAGGTTTGCCAATAAAAAAATTTAGAAACTCTACAACTAGCAGGACTAATGCAACCATTACTAGTTATGTCTCATATTTGGTGTGTTATTTTGATCGATTTTGTTGAAGCACTTCCCAAAGTTATCAGAAATACAATGATTTTGGTAGTGGTGGATATTTTCTCTAAGTACGCTCATTTCATTCCGCTAATCATCCCTACACGACATGCACAATGGCACATGCATTCTTCAAAGACATAGTGTGTTTTCATGGGATCTCGTCAACGATTTTTACTAACAAGGATAAATTCATTCGGAGTTTGTTTAGGGGGAACTATTTTGGTTGTTGAGAACAGATTTGTGTTTCACGCTGGCCTACCGACTCTGTGAGTTCGACAAACCAAAGTTGTTAATCAAACATTGGAAATATACTTAAAATATTTGATGGGAGACTCTCCACAAAGTTGGCTTAGTTTATTTCCTTGGGTCGAATACTATCACAAAATCTTTTTACATACCACTCTCAAGGTGACACCATTTCGAGTTGTTTGGTCAAGACCCTCCATGACTTATAGATTAGACTGCAGGGATTTCAATAGTAGAAGCAGTGGGATGTGGCATTGGAACAGTTAGACAAGGGTATTGCTATGGCTCGGGAAAGAGTGTCAAAATCCAACAACGAATGAAGTCTACCTATGATAGAAACAACCGACTCGTATCAACAACCATATCAACAACTAACAGTAGCTCAACAAGCGTTTACAAAACTCTCACCAAAATTTTACTGTCCGTTTGAGGTGCTTCCTCGCGTAGAGACAATTTATACATCTGATATCCGTCGGATATTGACAGAAATCTCTCGGTGCCATCTCCGATAGATGAATCGATGGATTTCTGACGAATGGATTTCAGATGGATTTACGACGAACGGATTTCTGACAAACGTATTGTTGACGGATTTGTATTTTATTTCTTTTTTTAAATTAAAAATTTTAATTAGAAAAATAAAATTAAAATTACATGATATGAAAATAAAATTAAAATTAAATTAAAATTATACAAATTAAAATGAAAAGTTTTCAAAAGAAAAAAACATGAAATGTATTAAAAACACACAAAATCCTAATTATGCGGTGGTGGTTGCGGAAATGAAGGGATGAAAGCATCCATTCGCGCTTGCATTGCTTGGAGTTCTTCCTTATCTGCTCGTCGCTCTGCTTCTATTTGTTGGAGCTGTTCAGCCGTCTTTTCTTCGATAGCTTAAATCTTATTATTCAAATCTTCAATAAAAGCTCTTAGAATAAAAGACCCTAAACCTAAACCTAATTAGAGAACTACTCACTCATGTTGTGGTTAAACAAAACATGATAGATGAAGAACTTATAAAATAAATCCAATAGATTAACCCAACTGTATCTCTTCACAAGAAGTCTTCAAAAGCTCTTAGAATAAAATAAGCATAGCCTAAAAAATTGCCTAAAACAAGTATTTATAAGGTATAAGTCGTCTAGGTCGAATCCCATTTATATTCACCCAGACTTGAATCCTTGCTTGTCCTCAAGTAAGAACAACAAATAAACAAGTTAGAAGAAAGGTTTGAAAACAGGAACTTACGCACTCCTTTGGACTCCACTGTGCTGAACTTCTAATCCATTAGTACTTAGAACAAATAAAAAAACTAGTTAGTACTACATGTACTTTACCATAAGCATAGCAACAATACCTTACTCTAATCCCCAGATCCTAAGGAATCTATGAAATCTCCATTGTCGATCCTTTAACATTCATTGATTTCTCTATAACGTGCAGTCCCACAAAGGGATTATAAATCACAACAAGGACTTGGAATGGATGGCTATTTTGATTGTGGCTGAAGTGTTTAGGTTCTCATGATGAAAATAGATGCAAATCATGACACAAAATCAATGTGAGAGGAGGACAAAATGTTGATACACAACCCCCTGAACCTTGAAATCTCTGTAAAGCTCTGTAAATGTCTTAAACGAATTACAATGGTGATTAAGATAAAATATTAAAACACATAAAAGACTTTATTCATGTTCCTTTTTTGTCTTCTTTCCCTTCTCTTCGTTTCTCTCTTTACTTTTTTTCCTATTGTTTCGTTTTTCTTTTCTCTATATTTTTTAATTCTTTTCTTGAGAAGGAAATGCCGGAACCAATCCTACTCATACATTACATGCACCAATGACAACTCAACCAATATCATTCTAATTAAAATAGAGCATTAGACTTACTAGAGGTCCTTGGAACGAAGAGGTGTGTTGGTTCGCATAATCCGTAATTTTTGCACTTTATTGTACATGATAATGATGAAATAGAAGGCATGTGGTTTGAACGAAAGGATAAGGTGAAGCTGTAGTACCAAACTAAATATGAGCTTGGCCATTCAAAGTTCTAAGGAGAGTGGTAGAAAAGATGGAATAGAACTCGAATGTTGTGATCCTTGTGCGATAACAAGCCCCAAAGTGAAAAGATTATGTTAAGTTAAAGGTCCTATAAGATAGAGTCAACGTTAAATCATCCAGACTTCCAAAGGATAGGGAACTTCAGGTAAGTTGATCCACCGATGGTGTTTCCAATCTTCCTATGCTGAGAACAATCACTGCTAGAAATCTGCGGAAATTTAGTCAACACAAGATGAAATCCAAGAACAACATAATAATATTCCCATGTTTGACTCAATAAAACGACACAAAAACTCATAGAAACCAAAACAAAAAAACAGCGTTAGTCGAGCAAACCCTCCCCCAAACTTACTTGATACCGCCTCGGTGTGAAAATAGGCCTTAAGAAGGGCATGAGAAACGCAAGAATAGAATAATGATAAAACTAAGTAAAATAATCATAAAATAAATACGTACCAGTGGGTTGCCTCCCACCAAGCGTTTCTTTAACGTCACGAGCTAAAAAGTCGACAAATCTAAACACGACATACACAAAATAACAAGAAAATAATATATCAACCTATAAGATCTCAATTTTGTACCCATAAAACCAAACATGAAACCAAACCCGAAACCATAATTTTCCAGAAACTCAAACTGAAATTAGAAAATATTACCTCATTTAAACGAGAATTAATACTAGGAGAAAATTTTTGATCTCGATTTCAGTTTCAGAAATCTTCCTCTCTCACAAACCTTAGAACGACCAAGAGAAAAAAAAATAAGAAGAAGAATTGTGAATCATCGTTTGAGTTTTTTTGTTTAATGTTTGGTTTGATTACCGTAACGCCTAGATGTCATGAGAATCCGTAGACGGATCTGGGTGTGGTGTTCGTTGTCTGAGACGTGGTCTGTGTGATGGTCCCAAAGTCATTCGAGAACTTACCCTTACTCCCCCAGACTTAGGCTTGTCATACTTATCAACCCTCTGCTCAATCCCAACATAGGAAACATAATCCTTGCTAGGCTCTACGGAGACAACTTTGTAAAAGAACATTTTGTCTATGTTTGAGAGAATAATATTCTTGTTAGGTAGGTCAATTACAGCTCCTGTGATGGCAAGGAAATTTCTTCCTAGAACCAAGGGCATAAAAGCATCTTTGCTCATCTTGACAACCTAAAAGTCAGTAGGTATCAAGCAGTCTCGAATCTGTACCTGAAGGTCTGTGATGCAGCCTTGGGAATTTGATGATGTGGCATCCACAAAATAGAGAGTCACGTCTGAAGGCTTTATAGAAGCAATACCCAAAGACTCAGCGAGTTTGAATGACATGACGTTCACATAGGACCCAGAATCGCAGAGGGAGTCTTCAAAATCAATGCCGAAGATGGAGAATGGCACATTGAACTCTCCTGGATCCGGTAATTAGGGCAGGACCTTAAGTGCGGGGGCTAGAGCGGGTTGTGATGCTTTGGATAAGGTACCTTAGGAACGTAGGCACGTGTTGTGGAAGGGATCAACGTCTGGTTATTGGATTGATTGATCCCAAAGTGGATCGATCGATCTGGATTTTTACGGGGATCCTTAATCTGCTTGGATCGATTACTCTGGTATTGGATCGATCGATCTGAAGAGTTACGGCTAGACTGGCTAGGTGAAGATCGATATGTCTGGGCAGGTGGGGATCGATCTTGAAATTGGATCAACCGATCCGGGTGTTAAATAGATCAATCTGAAATGTTTACGGCTGGAGTGCTCATGGTTGGATCAATCAATCTGGAGACTTACGTCTGAAGGTGTCATGATGGGATCGATCGATCGTTGAGAGGGATCGATCTAGCTGGTTACAAGGATATTTGGATGACTAGGGCCGATAAATTGTTGAGGGGATCAATCGGTTTGGTTCATGGATCGATCTATCCGGTGAGTCAATTAACCTAGTTGGAGATGGGTCGATCGATCTGAGGTAGTTGCAGAGGTTGAATACATAAGTTTCCATTCTATCATTCACCTCTTATGCATTATTTTTCTGACCATCCAAGATCTTCTTCAGCATGTTTTCAAATATAATCCCTTGAGAAGGTTATGATTGTTCGTTAACCATATGCACATTTGCCCTTGAACCCTCTCCATTCCTTGGGTTTTGCTCACCCTTTGCCGGAAGAATTCCTTGTTGACGCTGAACTACTTCTGTGGTTTGTGCAACTTGAGGATCAAGCAACTTAAGATGAGTGTAGATGCCTTCGAACTTACCATTCAGCTCCATATAAAATGGCATCGACTTTTGCATTGATCTCATTGGAAGATTTCTGCTGAGACATAAGGAGTTGATGCATCATACCCTTCAGTTCACTATGAGAAGTATTGGTAGGAGTAGAGGATTGCTGGAATTGTTGTCCTTGAGGCGGATAGACTTGATGTTGAGGATTCTCGACGTTGTTTCTACGATAGGAGAGATTTTGGTGGCTTCTATAGTTATGACTGAACTTTTTGTTCTGCACATACCCCTGGCCTTGAACATAGTTTACTTCTTCATTTTGCCCCTCTGCAATACCCTGAAAGCAAACCACATCTGAACCGTCTTCACACTAATTCACTCCTCTCTGATTGGCCTTCAGCAACAAATTCACCTTAGTAGTCAGCTCATCAAGAGCGATCATACTCAGGACATCGGTTGTTGGAACTTGCAGCCAAGTTCTCTATTAGCATGTAAGCATATGTGATACTCTGAGTCAAAAAAATCCCCAATGCTAGCAGCATTCAAGGCATTCTTGTAGTCCTAATTACCTCCATCATAAAATATGCTAAGCATTTGCTGCTCTGAAAACCCATGATTTGGACACTCTCGACGACATTCCTTGAATCTTTCTCAAGCCTCACAGAAGGATTCTCTGGAAAGCTGTCCGAAGTTTGTGATCTTATTTCGCAAAGCGGCTGCCTTTGACTTGGTGTAGAAATGGTCAAGAAATGATGCCATGCATTCAGCCCAAGACCTCAAAGAACCCAGAGGCAAAGATTTAAACCACCTCAAAGCTTTATCCGCTATAGAAAAGGAAAACAACTTACAGTGGAGGTAATCAGCGAGTACCCCATTTGTTTTAGTCGTGCTGCAGATTTCCTCAAGATTCTCTATGTGATCCATTAGGTTCTGAGCCGGTAACCCATGGAAGAGATGATGTTTCACCAGTGCGATTAGTTGTCACTTAATCTCAAAATCTTGTCTCACAATTTCTGGTGGACAAATAGCAGCTCCATTCTAATAGAATGTGTACGAAGTATCGATGTCTCCAATAGTATGTTGCTGAGCTTTCTGTTGTTGTTGTTGTTGATGCAAATGCTATTGCAAGTCTTGGAGATGAGGAGCTGTAGCGGCTTGAGCTTCAGCAAGCGAGTTGTTGTCGATGTTATCGCCCATGATTGCTAGGTTCGACTGTTTTTTTTGCTATGTTGTTAGTCCTCTCTGTTCTAGCTAGTTCTTGAATGGTGAGCTATAGGAGACCTTTAGCACCGTCACTTCTCCTTTGCATACATCTGAGAAAAAAAACAAGAAAAACTAAAACCGAAATTAGTAGGTCTTAGACTAACTACTAGTCTTAGACTTGAAGGCAATATTTGGTCCCCGACAACGGTGCCAAAAAATTGATACACGAGTTTTAAACCCAAGTATATAACCGCAAGTGCACAGGTGCACGCAGTAGTACAATAGGGATCAAATCCTCAAGGACCAACCTGCACTACGAATCTTGGAAACTAGAACTAAGGTAAGACGGAAAAGAGAGATTTATATTGATGCTAAATAACTAGAAAGCAATTGAAATAAAATAACAAAGTAAAGTTTATGGATAAAGGCGTTAGGTCTCCGCAATTTCTCGGGAATCAAAGATCATGAACTAGACAACTATTCAGGGAATGATTAAGCACATATCTCGAACTCAAACATCAATGTATAACTAATCCACTTTCGTGGCACCAATTACTTTATCTAGAAATATAAATATTCTAACTGTCGTTGAAATTTGAATTCTAAATAAGCATTACCAATTAGGTTCAATATGTTCACGTATCGCAATAGCATCAACTTTTATCGGCTAAAAAAATTACGCTCATTTATGTTCTATCCAACAATCTGTAAGATTTTGGAGAATATGTTTGACCTAAGATCATAAACTAGGTGTCTAATCTAGTGTAAGCATTATGAACAACTATAGATGAAGATCTTCTAAGATTATTCCCTATTTGTGTTTAATTCAATGATTCATGATTATTTTGAAAGACCCTAAACCTAACTAGAGAACTACTCACTCATGGTTGTGGTTAAACCAAACATGATATATGAAGAATTCATAAAATAAATCTAATAGATAAAAGAAACTATATCACTTCACAAGAAGTCTTCAAAAAATCCTATAATAAATAAGTATAGCCTAAACAATGACTTACAACAAGTATTTAAAGGGTAGAAGTCGTTTAGGTCGAATCCCATTTGAATTAGGAAAAATAAAAAATTTCTTTTTCTTGGGTGGAAGATTTGTTCTTGGTTTGATCGATCTGATTTCTCACAGCCATTTGGCTCTACAACTGATTCATCTGCTCACCAGACCGGACTGTATTCACGAAAACTGACATAACTTTTGATCGTACCGTTGAATTGAATTCAAAAAACTTTGAAATGAATGCTAACTCAAATATATATTCTGTGTCAAGAATGTAGCTCAATCCATAGGTGAGAAGTGCCTCAATGAATGACAAAATTCAGACGCCACCGCATAATTCTGCATTTTCATGTGTGGCATCGATCGATCCGATAGTGGATTGATCGATCTGACTTGGAATGATCAATATAGTTTCGTCTAGTTGATCTAAAATTTCACGAAATTTGTTTAGGAGGATGAATCCATTGATCTAAGTCGGATCGATCGATCGATCTAATTAGGATCGATCGATTTGGATACTTACAGCAACTCCACAAGATGATGGATCGATGGATCTATTGGTCGGATTGATCGATCTTATTAAGCTCGGCAAACATCTTAGATCAACGGATTGATCGATCCAGTAAGGTGGATCGATCGATCTGAGCTCAAATCGACTCTTTTTGCTTATTTGCTCTAAACATCACTCTCATCGATTAAGACTTCTTCCAATAGACTTCATATTTGATAAAGACTCAAAGGACATAGAAAATACCACTAAAACACATACTAAAATGTATAAAATACGCAACTTATCACATTGCTTGGAGTTCTTCCTTATCTGCTCGTTGATGGTTTCATCACATTCTTGACAATCTCATCACAATCTTGACAATCTCCCGAGCAATTGCATCTTCTATTTGACCCGTCTTTTGGTTGGTGTGTGCATCTTGTAGCAATACAAGATGTGAAGGACGCACACCTTCTTTCACAAACAGAAAAAATGAAAAAGTCATAAAAATATTAATGAATTGAAATAAAAATTAAGAAAAAATTAACTTACAAGTTGTTACTCCCGGGAAACCTTGGTCGCTGCTCCCAAATTATGTTTAGCAACTCCTTTGCCATTTCGGTTGGTAAATTGAGTTACCGAGGTTGCCCAGATTTTCTCCATCCTCCAATACTCAACGAACCCGTTCTATAGGTCCGGGTTTGCAAGAAACTCCCTAGGCACCTCATTCCTAGTCCAGTTGTCCTTCCACTCGTTCAGCTTCTTAGAGTACATCTGATGCCTTAGCATCTAACTCTCGTATAACCGTAGATGTGAGGTCTCTATCCAAAGTGAAATTTTTTTACAAAAAGAAAATGTGTATGAAAATAAATATTTAAAATTAAAGTAAAATAAATTTAAAACTAAAACTTAAATCTTACCGTAAATTGGCAAACCACAGATCATGGTCTGCCATCGGCATGGTTGAGTATGTTGAATACGAACGCTTTAACATTTTGTTAAGCATACAGTTTATCGACTTCGTGATTCCATTATGAGATAAATGAAACCTGCAAAAAACTTATTAAAAAAATTATTAACAAACAAAAATAAATAAAATCATAAAAGTTAACTCACCACAGGTGTTTTTCCTCACAATCCGGATGAAGTGGAGGCAAGTGTTCCTGTCCAAATTGAAAAATGAATTCCTCGATGTTGATCTGCGAAGGAACTAAAGCCGATGCAGAAGTAGAATAAGAGTCGAGCGGTTCTAACTTCTCCGTGTCCCTGTCGGGACCATCCGCCCTGGAAGTATACCGATGAAAACGACCATAATTCCTGAAAAAATCATTATTAAAAACAATTCTAAAATTCTAAAAACAATCTAACATTTAAAAAAAAAATTAAAAACAATTCTAAAATTCTAAAAAAAGATTAAAAAATATTGTAATAATTAAAAATCATTAGAAATTTCAAAATCTAATATCATTCCAACAAAAATCTAAAAACAATTCTAGATTTAAAAAACAATCTAACATTCTAAAAACAATTCTAAACAATTCTAAAATCTATTAAATATACATTCTAAATCACTAAAATCAAGACAAACTTAAGAAACTTACATATTTGATTGGTTTGGATCCATTTGAATGTTGATTGTTGAAGGTTGTGATGAAATGGAACTATTTGACAGAGTTTAGTGATTTGGACGTTTTTGTTCCATTTTTGCGAATGTTATCATGAAGAAGTTGATTTGTTCATAAAACAGAATTTCCGACTGATATATCCGTCAGAAATCCTAAAGTATTTAATTCACCGCGTCTTTGGCGGTTCTTGAGAGAGATTCGCACCTAAATTTTCTCAAATCCAAAAATTTAGGTTATGCAGGATACCAAAGTTAGTTCTCGGGTACTATTTCACAAATCAGTCTGAAAATTGTCAGAATTTCTAACGGATTCTAACGGACTCTCAAAAAATGCATGACTTATAATTGGTCAGTCTAGTTTCTTGAATTCGTCGGAAATTCCAAGCTTTTTGACTGATTTGCAAAACTTGTATGTCTAGTCATAGGTCAGCCAAACTTTTAAACCGAACACATGTATACCCAAACCTGTCGAAATACAATAAATATTTTTATTCCACTTTAGTAAAGGTATTTAAACTTACGTAAAATCGCAACCAAGGCACAAATTATTTTTCATTTAGGAGGTCAAGTTCGGGTTCTGTCTTATCCGAAGGATAGCTGCGTACTAGCGCCATGTACATCATGTATGATAACCAAAATTTAATAATAAGCTATTAAGTAATATCAAATAATTGGTAATTGATAAAAAAAACTTTATTACCTTTCATATTCCAGAATATTCTCATAATTTGTGAGGATATACATATGCAAGTGTGCAAACTCATGCTCTGATAGTTTGCGTTTCTTTCCTTTTCTACTTAGTTAACCAACTTGGGAAAACAAGTCAGTGACAGACATGGGATAAATCGCTCCCTCACCCCTATCATCATGGTGCAACGGACGTCTACTCTTAGTATGAACTTCCGATGAAAAGTAGTATTCAACAAAGTGTGAGACTTCTTCGTTGAGGCTCTATGTGACAATAGATCCCTCAACTTTGCTTATATGTTTTACCTTTTTCTTGAGGTGGAACATGTACCACTCAAAAGAATACATCCAACAGTATTGAACAGGGCCTTCAAGTGCTGCTTCTCATGGGAGGTGGATTGGAAGATATTTCATAACATCAAAGAAAAACAGCGGAAATATTTTCTCAAGATTACAAAGGATAACCGGTATATTGTCCTCTAAATTGTGGATACCCTCAACTGTAAGTGTTATTGTGCATAAATCTCGAAAGATAGCACAAACTCCTAAAAATAACAATAAACATATTTCTATAGATATATGCTACCGATATGGTTAACATTATGGAAGTAACAATATCTACCTGTAATTTCTTGGTGGACGTCTTTTTGAAGAAGATGGGCAAGGGCAAATAAAAGAAACTGCTGCATCACAACATAACAATCATGACTCTTCATTCCAATAAACTTTCTTTCTGCATAATCCACGTAATTACTCAAATTATATGCGTATCCATAAGTGAATTTTACATTTTCGCGAATCCAATCAAAAAATGGTTATTTCTTAGCTGCGTCTAACCGGTAGGAAGACATAAGAAATCTACCATTCAGAGAAACTTGAAGAAAATCACGAGAATAAATTAGTGACAAGTCTAATCTAGACTTCATATTGTCTTTTGTCTTCCCTTGTACGTTTAAAAAAGTGTCCATGATGTTGTCAAATAAGTTCTTCTCAACGTGCATAACATATAGATTATGCATCAATAAATGGTCTTTCCAATAAGGTAAATCCCATAAAAAAAATTTTGTGCCAATTATGAACTTCACGGACACCGTCAACAAGATCATGCCCATTACCCCCACAATAATGAGTTCTCTCTGCACCAAAATATTTTAACTATTCCAATATACAATTTCCATTGTTAGGAGGTGCACAGTCAAAACACTTGTTTGTTCTTCGTTAACATTATTCTAAACCGACGATAAAGATGATCACTTGGTAAAAACCTTACTGTGACAATCAAACTAGCACATCTTTCTTCCGTGCTATAATTGGAATGCATTAGTGTTGTCTTGGCAATATGAGAACGATAGTCTTCCATGAGTTTTCCATCCAGATAACATACCATATGCTGGAAAATTGCTTATAGCCCACATAAGAACCACACACATTTGAAAATTATGCTGCCATGAAACATCAAATACTTGAACACCATGCTTTCATAGCATTTGTAACTCATAAATCAATGGCTGGAAGACTACATCGAGTGACCTCATTAGATGTTCTTGGCCGGAAGCAAGAAAAGAAAGGAATAAAGACCAACTACAAGTTTATGTACCTCATGCAAAATTATCTTCATGCAAAATTTTTTTTCACAAAATCTGCTATCGCATCAACACATTCCTCCGTCAAATTGTAGTCCGGCTTACTAGTCATCATTCTACTAGCATATGATAACAGTGAATGGCCTTCTCTACAACTGCTATATAGTGGTTGCTTCGTTGCATCTAACATCAAAAAATCATTGCACTTCTGTATTTGGTTTTTCAACAATATCTCCATCATAACCGGCTGAATGCATATTTTCTCTAAAAGACATATCTTTTCAACTTTTAAGGTTTTAGTGGTGTGAATGAATGAAGAAGTGTGGAAACATATATATATATATATAAGTCGTCGCTGTCGGACATATGTTGGTATGTACGAAATTTAAACGGCTATATTAATGTTCGTATTCACCGACGTGTTTCCGACATATTTCGATGAATTTTTGACGTATACCTGTCGAAAGTCCGTTAGAATTTAACGTTTATATTATTCGATAAATTTCCAACGATTTATAGTAATCGTAAATCTATCGCATAACCATCAGAAATTTTCGACAGAATAAAAATACGTTTCCGTTGATTTTGCTGTAATTTTCCTGTAGTGCAAAATTGGCTTATAAAAAATGCTACTTATATTGGGAGCACAGTGAGTTGGATCCTGGTGTAATATTTGAACAATTTGGTTTGAGACAATAATAAAATACATGTATGTTATTATATTTTCTTCTTGTATCTTCTATATATTAAAGAGAAACACTATTATTGACGTGTCAATCTCATATTTTTCAAATCTTTTATTTAATTAATTTTCATATTTTTTACAAAATTTATTGTATTTACCAAACACTCTTATCATCATTAACTTTCTTATTAGGTTAGTTCTATTCCCTATGACAAATACTAACAATTACGTCAATATACCTTTAATTATATTACATTAAAGTAATTATAACCGAAAACATATTTTCTGTAATTTCTTTTAATCATTCTATTTACACCGCATACAACATATTTTCCTTTAATTCTTTTTACTTACAATAAATTTTATTATTGAAAAAATAAATTTACACCACATACAACATATTTTCTATAAATATTTAGTATCATCCTATTTTAAAAATAAATTCATGGAATTAATAAAATTAAATAGCATAAAATTTGCTGGTGCATGACACGGCTCTTACCTAATTAATTATGCTAATTAACACCTTTTCACATAAATTATTTAAAATTTTTATGTTTATATTATTAGCACTTCCATTATATTATTAGTAGAATAAAGAATAAAATTCCTGAGCTTTTCCATATTTTGTACATCTTCCAAACCGGTTTCACGTAAAGCATTTGACTCGAGTCATTGATTTTTTTGCATCTTCAACATTCCAAAGATAATTGACTCCTCCAATTTGGTGAACTGATATTGCATATTCTGATGTAATAGATCATACATTTTTTTTTTAATAATATGTTAAATTATATTCAAAAGTTACACTTTACATCGAGAGATTCGAGTTCGAAATAATAGATAAAAGCTATAGCTCTTTGACTGAGTTCCTAAGTGGTTGCCTCGTTAAAATCCAAATCTGGAAAACCCTTTTGGGACAAAACCAGATTTGGGAAAAAGAGTACAGCCCACATTCGGAAGAGCTGAAAATAAATCGATTAACAATTAGAACCCAACTGAAATTTGTGAGTAAAACAGTCATCATGTGATCGGTAACTGTTGATTATCTTGATGCGAACCACGTTGATAAACCTTCGTTGAGCGAAAAGTCTCCTTGATTGCGGATTTAGCTGAATCTGTTCCTAATGTTCTTGTCTATCCTCCTTGTCAATGCAGCTGCGGGGGTGGGTATATCTCCATGACGCCTGCCATTTCTTTCTCTCCATATGTGGTAAATTCTTGACTGGAATGCATACCTGAAAATGAAGAGTTGTATCCGGCCTAGAGTTGGAGAAGTAAGCATATCAATCAGCTGATCCCAGTGAAGCGTAAAACCATTTCCCAGCAGCCTACCCACCAACTGTTGCCACACTTCCGATGAAAATCTACAATTAAAGAATAGGTGACTTCGGGTTTCATTCAAGCAGCCACAGAACACACACACTACTCTCTGTCCCGGGGTCCATAACCTCATCTTATCTCCCGTGGACAGCCTATTAAAGATAGCTAGCCAGGTGATAAAAAAAAATTTTGGAGTTGCATAACGGAACCATACTCCTTTGTGCCAACTCTTGCTCGGTCCTGGGGACCTTACCAGACTTTTAGTTACTTTCGTATTGAAGACCCTCTTGTAAATATCATTTACACCTCTCCATAGGGGAATGTCCACCCCTGTCGAAATGATAGTTTTTGCGATAACTTCCTCAATGCGAGTATAGTTTTCTTTCCGGTGTCTACGGTGGCGAGGAGCCTCCTTGGCCGACGCCACAGTCTCTTTAAGAGAGATCCCCATATCAATAAACCCTCGAGGTCCTGTGATATCATACAAACATCCCATCTCATTCTAGCAATCAAACCAAAAAGAAGTTGTTTGCCCATTCTTTACTTCGACTTTATAGAAAGTTTTTGCCAAACCTCTTAGCTTCATTAATTTCCTCCACATCCATGAGCCTTGAACCAAACTCTCCTTCAGTTCCCATAAGGACTGTTGCCTTAAGTAAGAATTCTTAACCCATTTTACCCATAAAGAACCAGCTCCCGTTAGTATCCGCCAAATAAGCTTTAGGCAGCCAACCTTATTGGCGAGTTTCAGTGACTGTAGCCCCAGCCCGCCTTCACTCTTAGGCCGACACACATCCTCCCAGAAACTCTTGGCCTTCCTAGGATTTAAATCTGGTCCCGACCATAGGAATACTGAGCATAAGTGTTCAATCGCATGGATGCATCCACTAGGCAACCGATAAGCCGACAACCAAAAGTTAATTATTCCCGCAATTACCGAGTTTAATAGCTGCAGCCTTCCCGCATAGGAGAGGTGGCGGGCTGTCCAAGATGAAAATCTCGTTCTCAATTTCTCTAGGAGCCATGAATATTCAGTCTTCTTGATTTGCTTGGTTAGAAGCGGTAACCCCAAATATCTCACTGGTAGCTTGCCTTGAGCAAAGGGAAAATTTTGAAGAATCTTGGAGGCTGTATTTGTTTTCACACCTGCTATGAAGATAGTTGATTTTTCCACACTTATCTTCAACCCCGACAAAGCTGCAAATTCATCAAATATTTTTAAAACTCCTTCAACTGATTTCTTATGACCTTCCACGAAAACCATCAAATCGTCAGCAAAACATAAATGGGTTAGACAGATGTTCTTGCATTTTGGGTGGTACCTTATCCTTATCTCCACAGGCGCTTTATCCATCATCATTGATAGTACATTCATGCATATAATGAAAAGATAAGGAGATAAGGAACAACCTTGTCGAAGCCCCCTACTACTGTTGAAAAACCCAGCCAACTCTCCATTAACTTGAACCGAGAACGATGCCGTCGTAACGCATACTTTGATCCAATGGATAAAATTCTCAGGGAAGTTTAAAACTTGCAACACTTCCAGCAAAAAATCCCATTGTACAGTATCGAAAGCCTTGGATATGTCGATCTTCAAGGTACAACGAGGAGAGATCGACTCTTTATGATAATCCTTGACTATTTCCGTGGCTAATATAACATTTTCCATTAAGAGTCGGTCTTTTACAAAAGCTGATTGATTCGCCGCGATAAACTTAGGCAATATAGCTTTCAGCCTATTCGCAATAATCTTCGATATTACCTTATAGATGACGTTGCAACATGAGATTGGACGGTAATCTTTCATTGTCCACGCAGCCTCTTTTTTTGGTATAAGAGCCAGAATTGTTGCATTCATACCTTTGGGGAGAAACCCATTAATAAAAAATGACTTCACCGCTACCGTAAAATCATTTCCTATATGCCGCCAAGCTGCCTTAAAGAACTCGGCTGTGAATCCATCCGGGCCAGGGGCCTTGTTGTTAGGCATATTGAATAGGGTATCTTTAATCTCCCCATCGGATACATCCCGTGATAGAGCCTCTTGGTCTGACGCTGTGCAACTAAAGTCCAGAAGGCCTCTTAAGTATTCTCTCGGCCTACCCTCATAGTCAATCGGCTGCTGTGTTAAGAACTCTTTAAAGTACCTCTCAGCCTCTTCCTTTATTGCATCACTAGAGTTCAGAGTCTCTCCCTTGTGATTAACAATCTCCCGGATCGAGTTTCTCATTTTCCTCACCTTAGCCGTCTTATAGAAAAAAGAGTTGTTTTGATCTCCTACATTCAGCCAATGTAGCTTGGATTTTTGTTTTAAGTAGCCCTCTTCCAGATTTGATAGGGAGTTCAACTTCTCAAATGCCAGCCTCTCTTCAAAAACCCTTTGTGGCGTTGGATCAGTAAGTGTGGCTGCTTGTTTCTCACAGAGAATCTCATAATCTGCTCTCATACGGTTCACAATGTCCACAAGGTGTTGTTTTCCTAAGCTCCTTAGTTGAGGCTTCATAGCTTTCAGCTTCTTAGATAACCGAAATAAAGCCGATGCGGATACATATAATGGGTCGGTTGTTTTCCAAAAATCTTCAACTAATCCTTGAAACTTAGGTAGGTTTGCAAGAACATTTGAAAACTTGAATGGATTTTTCCTCCGTGGAATAGCATTTCCCATGGAGATCACTCCTCTTGCGTGATCCGAACACCCCCCTAGTTCGAAAGAGACATAGGAGGACGGGAATTTTTGAAGCCAGCTTTGATTTACCAAACCCCTATCAAGTTTTTTGTATATTACCCCTTCATCATGTTTGTTACACCACGTAAACCGGGCTCCATGATAAACAAGATCATTCAGCGAACAATATCTTACCATTTCCTGAAACTCACGCATCCCCTAAGTGGTTAAAGTCGTCTCCAAAAAATTTGAATGTTCCTCCACTTCCAAAATCTCATTAAAATCCCCACATATCATCCAAGGCTTAATCCGAAATGAATGTGAAGTATGATGATCCCTCAAGTTCTCCCATAACTCTCGCCTTTCCATCAAGAAGTTTGATGCATAAACAAAAAAAACATAGAACTCCTCTGTTTGATCCTCTAGTAGAACCGAGCAAGTGATGAGTTGGCTGCTCGTGAAGACGGGCGTCAGTCGAGTTTTTTCATTCCACACTACCCAGATGCGTCCCAAGCGATGGGAGTCATAGTTAGAAATAAAGGACCAATTTTGAAAAACCGAGTTTGCGATAATGGCTGCTCTACTTTCCTTGACTCGCGTCTCTAACACACAACCAAATTGCATTGACTTATTATTAATCCAATCCTGAATTACCGAGTGCTTTGTACATTTGTTGAAACCCCGAATATTCCAGAAGAACCCCGTTATTTAACAAACTTTTTCTTAGTAGCCCGTCTTTTCCCGGAGCCCGGGATCCCCTCAATTGGTACTAGATCCTTCGATATGGAGCTGCTCTTATTTATTGATTTTGATGCTCTTGGAAGATAAGGTCTGACTTTGGTTTCTCCCTCCCCTTCATCCCTCTCGGAACCATTCTGATTCACCTCCTTTACCCCTTCCGGGCCTATAGTTTCGGTGTATTTTCCCCCATCATCCTCTAGTGCAAGTACAGAATACCGCGAGGGTGAACCAATTGGAGGATTCTCCTTCTCTTCCCTGAAAATTTTCTGACTTCCTTTTGTTGGCGAGACAACAGACAACCCCCCTTGGACTCCTTAACCTGATCAGTTTCCGCAGATTGAATCACTATTTGTTTCGGTTCCGTACTCTCCTTTCCTTCCTCCGACTCGACGGCAACAGGCGACTCGGGGCTGACTATTCTTTCTGTCACCTCCGTGAGCTTTTTTCCTCTTACTTCCGTAGACAGCCTAATCGAGTTACACACCTTCGCCACTGAAATTGGCGCTGGAGGATCCATCCGTCTCTTAAGAATTCTCGGACTTTCAATATTCCGCCACTTGGATCGACATGTCTCTTTCATATGTCTCCACTTAGAACATTCGACGCATTTTGGGGGCAGCCATGGGTATGGGTAGAGAACCTCCACTTCTACACTCTGCTTCGTTTTGATACAAACAGAACTCGGTAATGGTTTCGTCAAGTCCACATCGACAAAGACCCTTGCTTCATCGAACTTATTGCACAGTTCTGTCTCCGGGTGAAGGCGACGCGGCGTACCCACTGCACTAGATAATAAGCTCAATCCTTTCCAAGAGAAAAGAGACGGCGGAACTTGTTTGATAGTGACCCACAATGGAACACTCCGCAGTGCTGATCTGTCTGCTATATTCCACATTTTTTGTCGAAGAACTCTATCTCTTATCCCTCTGTCCCTTATCCGAAACTTCACCGTCGTCGAGTTCACAACAAATGCATCAATACGTGTTGCCGAATTCCCATACCTCCAAATCTTATTCACTATCACGTGAATTTTTGCAATATGCGGCGCACCATCTGGGAATTTCGCTAACAATAACTCCTCCCATAACGGGGGCTGATCAATTACAACTTCATCTGGAATCTCAATGTATGGGTTACCTCCTCCGAGCAGACCGTTAACTCGTGTTTCGAAAGGAAAGGCCTCTGTTGCACTACAGAAGCGTAGGACCTGGCCTGATTGGTTTCCTGCTGCTTTTCCCCTTCCTCCAAACCTGTCTCTGTTGAAACTTATGACACCAGCATCTGAGCAGAACCTACTTTGCCGTCCAAGACTACATTCCGTAACCCCGAAAAAGAACCCGAAGCCACCACTGACTGATTTACCACTGAGACATCCTCTGTCACAGCCCCTGATTCGTCCGCCGTAGCAGCACCCTCTTTTGCTGAAACAACTAGAACTTCGGCTACCTCTGCACTCTCAACTATAGCCTCAGCCCCCTCTGTTCCATCCCTTGACACCTGCGCTCCCTTCTCCTTATCCAACCCCTCAACCGTGTCTGAGCACTGACCCCTGGTACCATCTCGACAATGGACTGTCGCTGATACTCTGTTTTCCACAGAAAAAACAGAGCTCTTCTCTGTGTTCGCTATTCCTCCCAAGCCCTCCTGAACTGCAGTGTTCGAACCAGTGTTGACAGGTTCCCCCAACGCCGTCATCTTCCTCCGTGCCGTGAAAAAACCTTTGCTGAAATCGCCCTCGTTATCGCCAAAACTGCTTCCCGAAATTCACGCTTCTTCCTGGTGTTTTTTATTCATAGATCATACATCTTCCACATCTAAAGAATACAAAGTATAAATAGTTCTACATTTCTACAATTATTTATGTAGAAAGAAGTTATAAATAGGACATAGTATGGATGCATGAAATTAAACCATGTAAGTAAGTTATATTACATAGATAATTATGTATCTAAATCCTATACTGCCTAAAAAGATTGTTAGACATCATCTAACCAAACTAAAAATGTTAAATTTGTCACTCACCAGTATGTATAGTTTAAAGACCATATAATACGAGATCTATTAATGGTCAAAGGAGAAGGCAATTGTCTCATGCACTTTTCATTCTTTTTCTTCGCCTTCTTATGCCATTGTTCTAATGCTTTGGAAGTTTGTTCATCAAACACTGATCGCTTCATCGTGGATCCCATCTAATAAACATTTTACCAAATAAATTATAGATTAGGCATGATATGATAATTCTTTTCTATGAAGAATATTATCTAATGAAAAAAATATAGATGTGGCATGCCTGAGTGACGAGAGCATAAAGGAGTAGTGTGATATAACTGCATAAGAATTGTACTCCCACCCTAAATCCAGTACCATTTGATCAATTGTCACAAACTTCAAAAAACCAAATTTCGATGAACTTATTACTTACCCTACACAAACACGGATGATTATAAGGCCAAAATGATGATGAAAACATGACCTTAACCCAAACTCGTACAGTAACAAGAATCATTAACTCGTTATAAGATAACTTCCTATAAGAAATTAGTATCAATATAGAAGAAAATTAGAAAATGAGATTCTGAGAAGTTTACCCATATCCAAAAAAGTAGGTAATTTCAAAAGCGTTCTGAAAAGTATCAAAATAGAAAATAAGTTATCATTACTAAAACATTACATATATCATGTATTTATATGTTATAAGATCATTTATTTATGGTTAAGTGTAACCTGGTAAATTAGCTTGTATTGGTTCATTGTTAACCGGAACACTCTCTCCATATAAGAGAGTCTGATGTTATTTCTCTCAAACTGATTCTGTTACATCATACTTTCTTATATCGAGAGAGTGTTCTGGTTTACAATGAACCAATACAAGCTAAATTACCTGTTTACATTTAGCCAAAAATATACATTACCTTATAATATGCCCAAAATTTTGTCGGATTAAGTTTGAAAATATTTTGATCTACAAGTAAAACTAATTTTAACCGAGTATGCATTTAGGAGATTAGGATAAGAATAAGATTTATATTAGAAGTTATCTAATGAAGTTTTCTAGTTCTATTAGAAATACGTGTTGCCTAAACCACTATACATACAATTGTTGAGTTGTGACATTGATTAAACATCAAAAAGAAATATGAGAAACAAGAGAGAACTTTTGTTTCGAGAGAGTTTCTAAATTTAATAAAGAGAGTTATTCTTTATAAACCTTGTTTACGATTTCATATATCACGAAGATCGAGTCTCAAGAAAATTTATTTGGTATCAGAGCTATTGGTTATCAATCAATCAAAACTAGAAGCATACCCGAGCCATGGGAGATGCTAGCGTCCCAAAGACGATGTCGAAGGAGCTTGGACCTTCATTGATTCAATGTCCAATGCTCAACTCATCGAACTACATATTGTGGTCGATGAGAATGAAAGTGAACTTACGTGTTCACAAGGTATGGAAGATGATCAAGCCAGGATCGACCATAGATGAGAAGAACGACATGGCGATTTCCTTATTTTTTGAAGCCATAACCGAGACACTCATATTACAAGTTAGTGATCTTGGTTCACCAAAAGGTATATGAGAAGGAGCAGACCATGTCAAGGAAGTGAGGCTTCAAACCCTCATGTTCGAATTCAAAAGACTCAAGATGAAAGATTCGGACACAATTGACTATCTCTCAGAAAAGCTATCTGAGCTAGTGTCGAAGTCAGCGGCCCTAGGACAAATCGTGGAAGAAACAAAGCTAGTGAAGAAGTTTCTTAATAGCCTTCCACGAAATAAGTTTATACACATCATAGCATCATTTGAACAAGTCCTAGATCTAAATAAGACTGGTTTCAAAGATATAGTAGGACGGCTTAAAGCATACGAGGAGCGTATAGTTGATAATGATAAACATGTTGAGACACAAGGGAAATTGTTCCTCTCAAGCATGGAGTCGCGTGGTAACCAAGCAAATAACAAAAACTCAAGAGGCCAAGGAAGAGGTTTTTGGGGTAGAGGACGTGGAAGATTTAATACTCAATATCAAAAGAAAGAGAAGAAAGAGAGATCGAACTTGAAATTTTATCGATGTTACAAGGTTGGCCACTTTGCTTCGAATTGTCCCGAAAGAAGACAAAGAGTTCAAGAAGCTAACAAAATCGAAACACGAGAAGCATATGAGGCTCTCTACATGCACAAGATTTTATTTCTCAATGAAGAAAATCTAATGCCAAAGAAATACGAGATGAAGAATGGAGAAGAAGGAATTTGGTATGTAGACAATGGCACAAGTAACCACATGACTGGAATAAAATCATTCTTCTCAGAGATGAATCAAAACGTGAAAGGGAAAGTAAAGCTTGGAGATGGATCTTGTGTAGACATCGGTGGAAAAGGATCAATTCTCTTCCAAGGAAAAACCGGTGAACAAAATCTATTAATCGACATCTACTACATTCTGGGGCTAAGAAGCAACATATTAAGTTTGGGTCAAGCAATCGAGCATGAATGCGATGTTAGAATAAAACATGATTATTTAACACTACATGACCCTAGCATAAGGCTCTTGATAAAGGTAATGAGATCTCCTAATAGGCTTTACAAGATTAACCTTAAGATAGGAAAACCGATTTGTTTACACTCAATAATCGATGATCAAATCAAGATGGAGCATGTATCCGGAGAAGAACCATGTGCAGACATATTGACTAAAGCCCTAACAAGGATCAAGTTCAAAGAGATGAGAAGTTTGATAGGAGTTCAAGACCTCACCAACACTAATTTGAAGCTTAAGGGGTGAATGTTGGATTAAACTTGAAGATAGCTTGATCCATAAGTAAAACTAATCCTAACCGACTATGGATTTAAGAGATGAGGATAAGAATAGGATTTATATTAGGAGTTGTCTAAACCACTATAAATACAATTGTTGAGTTGTGACATTGATTAAGCATCAAAAAAAAATTATGAGAAACAAGAGAGAAATTTAGTTTTGAGAAAGTTTCTAAACTGAATAAAGAGACTTATTCTTTATAAACCTTTTTTACGATTTCAAATACAACGAAAATCGAGTCTCAATAAACTTTAAAGTTTACCTGAAATAGGAAGAAGTGGATCATATGAAGGAAATAGCGGGTTTACCGAACCAAAAATGTTGGTCAGAGGCATTGACAACAGGCATCCCTTGAATTACCGCATGTCTCTGTTGAATCTCCAATGCCATGTATGGTATAATGGCTTGAAGCTTTGTTCCTATGGCTAGTGTTAACTTTAAACCAATAACAATTAGCTTGTAAAACATCTTTTGATCTTCTTGTTTTGAAGTAGTCAACGATCTTTGTATAGTAAATTAACTAATCACTTACCAGAGGAGGGACCAATGTGATTACGGCAGTAATATACCATCCTATTATGTGTTTGTTTATGTACATAAATAAATTGTTAGTTTCCATGTTCAAGACGGAAGAAAAAATAACATACTGCGGAAAATGATAAATAAAGACTAACCATGAACATCAAAGAGCAAAGAAAACATTACAAAGGCTCATAGCTCGGGTCTGTCATCATAAATGGGAGATTTTTTTAGAAATAAAATGATGACAAATTATTGAAATAAAACATAACTAAAATTTAAAGAAGGGTATGAGTTACCTTATTCCCACAACTACGTTGAAGTCGTCTTCCAACGATCTTTTGATCTACTTTTGAAAATCAAATTTCATACCAGGTGGCAAATGGACCTAAATACAAAATATTTTAGAACAATCACAATTTGATAATTCTGAAAAATTTATGTAAATATCAATGCACTCATACTTATGAACCCATGTCGCATTGTCAAGTAATCAGACTTTCTCACTGATCTAAGTATTTGACGAAAGAAGCACATCTGAAAAAATAAAAATTAATTTTCTATTTCCATTAGAAAAAGAGATCAACCAATTGATCAAGAATAGCACACTTAGATTCTAGGAAAGCCGTACAATGTAGAAGGAGACTTTATTGTTAGCCCAAGTATTGACATGTTCACGGACAAATGATGTCTCATGTGTGAGTCTAAATCTTGATAGGTCTAAAAATAAACAATAAAAAGAAAAGGTTAGGAAAGTTTACATTATTTGGAGATATCATTTGAAAATTATGTTTAATCTACCATTTTCATCATTTCTTGTTCGTGGATGACCTCTTCCTCCCATACTTTCCAGCCACGAATCTGGGTTTACGAAAAATGAATATTGCTTCAATCAAAATGATGATCATCCAGAGATGGTGAAATATTTATTCAAATACCTTGGCTCTACCAAGCATCATGGTTATAGCACTATATATCACACGAAACACTGCCAAGAAGAATATGAAAATATGGATCTGATACAATGCGTTTAGCGATATAAGCGCTACATAACCCTGAAACAAAAAAAAAAATTGTTTTGATAGAATATAAACAACATAAAATTCTCATGCCACAAGCTAAAATAAGATTCATAATTATTACTGTCTTGTAAGTCACTGGAGGAGCATCAGCCAAAGAACGACGTTGAATGGTGAAAAGCTTCATTTCATGGTCGGTTTTCTTAAGCTTTTTATCATCATCACCACCAGGTCCATCATATGGATCACAAAACGACATCGCATGACCGTATTTTGATGGAACACATATGCTTGCAATGTAGTTTTGCCCAAATGTTAGAAGTAGAGAAATAAATCCCAAAACCATGAGCTCTACAATAAGTAACAGAATGAGTTATAGACACAAATTAAAAAAAGAATTCAAAAATCTAAATTCGGGATTTTATACCATTTTTTATCTTCTCAAGAGCTTCACACAAGGCTTTCTTCTTCTTTCGCTGGAAAACCTAAGAGCATAGAAAATATGAGAAAAAGAAAAATAATAACAGAAAATAATTCTTAAGATAAGTTGTGTATGAAATGACCTCGCCAACTTTGTGAATAATAAGTTCTAAAATAATGGAGATTAGAATGATAACACAACAAACTGTAGAGACGGCCCAAGTCGGTGTTTGATCTAGCTGTCTTGGACCTTCGCCTATGCCTCCTCCACCTCCACCTCCAGCCATATTCTTAAAAGGTGATGATTATCTTTCTTTCTTTGATATGATTTTACAATCATAAATTGAATATCAACAGACAAGAGACAACAAAACTCTAAAGTCCATTAAAACCAAAAATAAATCTAGTCAGTGAAACAGAAAGAGGGCAAAGGAAGAAGATGATGTTGCCATTGAGGTGCATGAGAAAATATGTAGAAAGATCCGGTGAGTTAATTTTTCTTATTCATTTGACTTTAGATTTTTATTTCCTTTTTTTTTACATGGTTCTCACATTCTTTAATTGGAAATGTACGGAGAATAATGAGTGCAGGATACACGTCGTTTTGGTGGAGAAAGTTTGAAAGTATGAAAACAATCTTAAAATAAATGCACGTCGTTAATTAACAGAAACAGATGTCGTTAGTTGAATAAATCCATTTTATATTTTATAATTATTTGCTAGAAGAATTAGTCATAGACCTAGCAGACTTCAGCACATCTAAGCAAATTTGGCATAGATCGCCTTCGACGGGACTGATCATCAGTAGACTTTGGCAGACTCACCGTATGTTCAACGATAGCTTTAGCATGAATTGATGTGCTTTTCGGTTCTCTTGTTATTATCTGTAAACGCGTTGTACTGCTCGGAATTGCCTTAAATTAAAAGTTCATTTTTTCACCGGCATTTACAAACTAATAAATATTTAAGAGATTATTTTTGAAAACTATGTCATATATTTGTTTGGATTTTTTATTGTCTTAAAAAATTTTAAAATGCAATGACATTTTTGTAATATGCCACATGACTATTGGTTAAAGTGCTTACAACATTGCTCAAATAAGATATCTCCATTTCTAAAAAAATGATTCACAACATATGCAGAAAAATCTATATTTTTATTAACTATATGCATTATATGATATTTCAAAAAAATTTAAAATAATATCAAACAAAGATGATAGAATAATTATAATTTTAAATCTTAATTAGATCTTTTAAATATAATAACTTAAAAATCTAAAGATCAATAACATTTTCTGTAATATAACACATGAAAATTGGTTAATTTGCTATCAACATTGCTCAAATAATAGTATAAGATGCAATTCGTGATGTTGTTGCTCAAGAGACAAGACAATCACCATCGTACGTTAAGAAGAAAATAACTTTTTTATGTTAAATTCATTGATGAGAATTTTTTTATTTACAGCCCCTTCTAAACAAAACCAAAACAGATACAAAACAGAGACACAACTCAGTGAAGTGGAATAGAAAGAAATGGTAGCCTCTCAAGCGAGTAAGAAGACCATCGAGCTTGTAGGTTCTTGAACCTACTTTCGTCCATGTAATGTAGAGACATTATTCGATCTTGCATTATCTTACGGATTGAGCGAGTCAAAAACTCCACAGAAGGCCTACCTTGAATGTGACGTCGAGCATTACGTTCTCTCCAAACACTATAGACAATTGTTTGGAACATCATGCGAAGGAAAGTGGAATCCAATGATTGTATTTTGTGGAAATTAGCTGAGCTAGTGTTTGGTTCCAGTCAGGCGAGATCTTCCGTCCCATAATAAGTCTTGCAAGTGTAGTCCAATGAGTAAAGATGAAAGGACATGCAAAGAAAATCTATTCAAGTGTCTCTCCCCGATCACCGCAAAAAAAAAACATAATCATGGGGCTGACACTACAAGAAAACACACGATCTGCGATACACACAATCGTCTACATTCGTGGAAAATGTGCAAATACTACGATTCTGCGACGATACAATTTTGCGACGATAACAAGTTGTCGCATAAACTCGTCGAAAATATGAAGTCGTCGCAAAATCGTCATAAAACAGAGGCGACTTTGCGAGAACGACAACCATGACTATTTTGCAACGAACTTACAACTACATAAGTAGTCATTAATATGCCAAAAACTTAAGACGCTATAACTCGTAGCTACTTTGTCGTAAATTTGTTACAAAATCATGTAAATTTTGCAATGATTTTGTGACAAACTTCTCAGCTAAGTCGTAGCATTTTTGTCGTATATATTTGCGACGATGTAGTGATAAATTAATATCTAAGTTAATGTCGTTGCAAATTAGTCCTAAATATTTGCAACAAAACTGTGACAGAATGGCTTGTATTATAGTTAGGACGACTCTGAGACTAATTGTTTGGTGTTCTAGATAAAAAATTATTTAAGTAATATAATTTTATTTTGTAATTTGAATAAATATTTTGTTTAGTTTATAATTTTTTTAAAAGAATTTTTCGTAACTAAAAGTAAATTCATTCAAAAAACATGAAATTAAAATAATACAAAATGACAACAGAAACAAATATAAATCTAACAAATATTCTCGTTAAAGTCATACATGTAAGGAGGAGATCCGGTAGATGCATTTGGTTGAGGACCATGTGGTTGCGAAAAAATTTCTAGAGTTCGAGTCAACATTGATGAGGCGGACATACAATTCTGAAATTGTGGATCTTGCCTTTGGATCCAGCTGATGACATGCGACAAAGATAATTGCATCTCGTGCAAAGCAGACTGCGTGTTCTGATGTCGACTAAATTATGCCTCTTACTTAGCCTTGTGTAATTCATTGGCAGACGCTTGGTATACGATCATCTTCTGTGCAACCAGAAGTTGTTCTTGCAAAGAAGCAAGAGTTGAGTTAAAGCTTAACGTACCTCACCGGTTGTTTTTCCCGTATATGTGCTCCATACTCCCAAGACCATAAAGATTTTCCCGTTTGTCTCAGATAAATGAATACAAAATATACATGCATTTTAGAAAGCTAAATAGAAATCAAATATTGTAGAAAAATGTAAATATTATTCACCAGTAGAAATATGGCGTTTAGCTCATCTGTTGAGAGCCAAGGCAGTTTCAAAATCTCTCCTTCGTCAGTGCTTATCATCTACGTGCTTGTTAAAATTCTCGCATATTTGCTTTGCATTCATATCCACATACGTCCCATCGGGTCAAGTATGATTTTTCTGAAAGACCTCACCAATAGACACATGTCTACCTAGTTGCTCTTCCTAAGTTAGAATAAAAAATATTAGTAAAACTTATATTATTGGAAATTAATCATATATGACTATTAAAGTTAACGTTACATACCATCTCTTCATATATACGAGCATATGATTTTTGGACCGATAAATGTTTGTGTATACCCATAGACTTTAAAGTTATATTTCTAAGGAAAATAGATATTGACAATATATCAATATATTGTCCTTGTCACGGGTTTAGGCTAATCCGACTTTTATATGAATCCGCCATATTTCATCTTTGACTTGCTCACACCATCAAGAAATCAATTTGTGACCAAGTCTCCAATCTATTATGTCTTAAATTAGGTTATAACATAGACTCAAAAAATTCTTTTCGCAATTAAGTGTTAATTGCAAACACACACACATATATATATATATATGGTTAAATTTATGTCTTAGATCAAAATTCAAATTAAAATTTTTATCAAACATAATATGTAGTCTTTCAAACCTAATTATATATTCATTTTACAGATTCAAAATATTTAAGATTATGGAGGCTATAAATTTTATAAACCCAACCTACTTTGCAGTTTTTAAAGAAAATGGTAAAGTCGACTTATAAACTTAAATTCGACTTAAATTCAAAGCATATATGTTTAAATGTATGTTTATTATAGTATTTCAAACTATAATGTTAACAATATATATACAAAAATATTCATATATTGTCATATATATTGAAGTCGTCGTAGCAAATAGTGCTACAATTTTGCGACAAAAAAAAAACTTTTCAACCTCGGAGAATCGAATCCATATTCGTTGGTCAGAGGAGTTATAGATATGTGGCACATGACAAATATGCCACATACCTCTTTTGGTATATAATTGCAAACACTTATATATATGGTTAGATTTGTGTTCTTGGATCAAAATTTATATTTAAACGTTTATTAAGCATAATATGTAGCCTTCCAAACCTAATTATATATTCATTTTAGAGATTCCAACTATTTAACATTATGGAGGCTATAAATTTTACAAACCGAACCTAGTTTGCAGTTTTTATAGAAAACGGTAAATTCAACTTATAAATTTAAATTCGACTTAAATTCAAAGCATGTATGTTTATTATAGTATTTAAAACTATAATGGTAACAATATGTATACAAAAATATTCATATATAGTAATATATATTGAAGTCATCACAAAATCGTAGCAAATAGTGCTACAATTTTGCGACGACAAAAAAACAAATCTTCAACCTCAGGGAATTGAACCTGGATTCAATGGTCAGGGGAGTTATAGATATGTTGCACACGACCAATGTGCCACATACCTCTTTCAGTAAATAATTGCAAACACTTATATATGATTAGATTTTATGTCCTTAGATCAAAATTCATATTTAAACTTTTATTGAACATAATATATAGCCTTTCAAACCTAATTATATAGTAATTTTAGATATTCAAACTATTTAACATTATGGTGGCTATAAATTTTATAATCTCAACCTATTTTGTGGTTTTTATAGAAAATGATAAAGTCGAATTATAAACTTAAATTCGACTTAAATTCAAAGCATGTATGTTTAAATGTATGTTTATTATAGTATTTAAAATTATAATGTTAACAATATATATACAAAAAGTCATATGGAGGCTAGAAATTTATAAATCAACATAGGTTGCGGTTTTTATAGAAAACAGAAAATATAACTTAAAATAATTAAACTAGACATAAATTCAAAGGATGTTATATAGATATATATATATAGACGAATAGTGTGGAACTTGTTGGAGAAACTACATCGTCTGTAACCAGGTAACTTTTAGCTTTGTGAAGCATAGTTGTTCACATGTACTCTTTGATGAGAATACCGATTTTAAACCGTCCAAAGCATGTCTCCACATAAGAATGTATGGTCCTGCTTCAACATTTGGTGTCGGAACAAAGCATAGAGCAGCCAAAATGTCACAAAGCCGCCTATCACGACATCTCCTCAAACACCAATTATCATCAATAAACACATCTAAGACTGAAACATGTAAATTGACACCAATGTTAAGAGGTCCACCCTCAGCCACCACAGCATATAAACGACCCATTAGTAACTAATTGTCTCACCAGAATAAAATGTGCTACTTTGTTCTGGATTTCGAGAAGGTTTCGTCAAATAAAAGAATTTAAAGTAATAGTTTCTTGGAAGTTCCAAAAGATTGATATACTCCAAATGATGCTAAGATCAACTCCATCAATGAGTTTTGCAACATAGTTTCTCCAATAGTAAAATGTATAAATAATAATAAAATATTATATGGGTTTCTAAAATAGTAGAGATACTAGTAGAAAAGTGTTTTGATCCGTAAAACCTTTGGTGTGAGTTTCTCAATTATTTAAGAAACTCAAATAATATTATATTATAATATTTATTGTAGAAACAAATGTGAGAACCCAATAATGTGGGTGCTCTTTCAATGAGTTTCTCATAATTAAAAATAGAAAATATTAGAAAAAATGAGAGATGAGGAGAGACGTATATATAAGGAAAAACTCTCAAAAAGGAGGAGAAACTCAATTGCCACTTATACAAATATCACTGATTCTACTTTTTAAATAATTTAATTTTATTAAAAAATTAAAAATAATATTAAGAACCTCATCAAGAGTTTCTACTACTGGAGATGCTCTAAGAGTTTTTTGTATTGTTTCTCTCTATTTATTAGAAAAGTTGGCCAATAAAAAAACAATACTTTTATCATTTTATGGTTAAATATAAACATAACCCGGCGATTTATTTTTGTCTTCACCAAACAGTGTCTCTCGCTTTTGAGAGTGCTCGTCGGCGTTCATACGGCGGTTATTCAAAGTTGGCTACCAGGTTAACCATCGGCAGTGGCACGTTTTCCATGTTTTTCTCTGAAGCAATCATATGGGTGATTATAATTGTTTCACCCTTTCTCTTACAAACACAATAGTTCATCTTCATAACTGTTCATTCTCCCCTTTGCAGAGTGCTTTTTCGGCGATAGTGTTCATTTAGACTTTTCTGCAGTGCTCTTTACCAAATATCTTTGAAATATCGATGTATTTGAAGATTTTACATGATCTAAATACCAAAAAAGTTTTCATATCTTTGGATATCAATGCAGTCTCCTCCTGAAAAAACATCGTTTAATCAGAATTTTGGTATAGGTATAGTAGAAGGTGAATCCGACACACCTTATGAAAATCTAAATATTGTATTGTGCTCCATTAGTTACAATTCTCTATATCCGACGAAGTGCCTATGCCAAAATCTTCGCAACCGTATCTGCTTCGTGTTCTCTAAAGAGGTGGTGATTTTTCTCCTTTAGAAAAACTTATGGCACAATTCAAGTCAAATCTTCACTCTGGCTCTCCACAAAGACTAGCCTGCACAAGAAGAAATTACTTCAGAGATCAAAGATGAAGATTCAAAAATCTCAACCGACTATTGCAAATAATGGGAATCATGTTATGAATACGGACATACTCAAGGATATAAGGAGTGAAAGCGGAAGAGTACAAATTCTATATTATTATCGAGGACGCGAATACGAACTAATTGGTACTGTGTCGATATTCCAGAACATTTAACAGATTCAATGGCCTTTTCTTGTATGATTTAGAAAAAAAAAAGAAGCAATGTCGATATGGCATAAATATCGTATCAAGGTAAGACGAATAGAAAATAAGAAAAAAAAACGACGTACAATGTCTATTAGCGTGTAAGACATCTCGAAAAGAAGCAACATTTTATTTTGTTTTTTCTAATAGTTTGTCTTTAGTGTATGACGCATATAAGTGCTTATCCAATAATTTGTATTCCAATGTTTTTTTTACTTCATGATCATGTTTATATTTTGGTGTTTTAACGGAATTTAGATGTAATATATATATATATATAAACATAACCCAAACCGGATTAAACCATATCAGGAATTGTTATTTCTCCCAATTTTTCCTAATTTTGTTTTCTTTTCCTATCATATAATATCTTTTTATAATAATTTAAATTTGTAAGTACCACTGATCGAAGAAGCTTATATATCATTGAACGTCCTTTGAAGGGGCAATCGTCCAAACTAACCTTATTGAAAAGAGTAATATACATAACCTCTATACAATCTACATAATCTTCTCTTATCTAACATATGTAATATTCCAATTTTAACCTTTGAAATACAAAATAATTATTAAAGAAAAAAAGAAAATTATTATCTCTCTCTCGGGCTCTCTCTCTCTCTCTACTCCACACCGGCGATCTCCAAGCCGGCGATCTCCTCTCAACGCCACTCTCTCTCCGGTCACCGATATCAAAGCTCTGTAACCTCCGACGAAGTTGTTGTTCATTCCAAAGAAGGTGTTGTTCATTCCGACAAAGCTCCTAATCTCTTCTTCGAAGCCGACAACATTTACTATATTTGGAGGTGAAATTCTCTTCAATGTATGGAATATTAGTTTTAATCTCTTCAATTTAAGTGTTTATATCAGTAATAGTTTAAATTCAAATAAGGAGTTTAGATCATTGTGAAATTTTGGTTTGGAACTAGTAGATAGGATCTAGGTAGAGTCGCAGTTACTGTTGGTAAAGTAGGGTATAAAATTTAAACTGTGGTAAACTTGGTTAAACTTTGCACAGTACTTAAACTAAGTTAAACTAAGATTTAGCATAGTTAAACTAGGTTTCAACCTACTATTCAACCAGGTAAACTAAGATTTAGCGTAATTAAACCAACTAAGTTAAACTAGGTTTTAGCCTACTATTCAACCAGGTAAACTAATAGTTAAACTATGTACATCTGGTACAATTTTCTGTAACATTGTTGTTTATGATTTCTTTGCAGAGGACAATGACGCTAATATATTTTGATTATGGTGGACATTATTCACAGGAGAGATGTTTTTAAAAATAATCCAAAAAAAATTCAAATGTATTCTTTATTTACTTATGGTGGTGCGGAAAAATTCAATTACTCATCAGTGGTTGGGAAAATACGCAGAAAAGTGAATGCAAATGAATCGACGATGCTGAAAATAAGTTACATTCATGGAGTATTGCAGAGAGTAGCATATATATACTATGACAATGATGTCTTTGGATACATATGTTTGTGTGAAAATAAAGAGCTTGTTGTTTTGCACGTGGAGGTAGTGGAAGTTGTTGAACAAACCCGACATAGTTCACAAGCTTAAAGATAAGAGATAACATCTAGTAAATCAAGTAGAGTTTGGGGAAGTTATCAGGAGGTTCAGAATGATGTTGGAGATAATGTAGATATAGTTGGTTATTTGCCAGAAATTGGAGAATCATCTTAATGTTTAGTGGGATTGGACATTGTTTCTTATAATGCAGATAGTGAAACAATAAATTGGGTGTAGATGATTGTCAAGGTACACCTGCCGATTTGGATGTTGATGGCTATCGAGGCACAGTTGCTGATGCGGGTTTTGATTACTATCAAGGTTCAATTGTTGTAGAACCAGATGTGGTTGGGGAAGTTTCAGAGGTTGAATGGGATGATGACACTGATATGAGGGTAAATCAAGAATTTGATAGTAAGCGTGAAGTCCAAAATTTAGTTGATAGAGTTGCATATGAGCATTTTTTTGAGGTCGTTACGATCAAGTCGACAACTAATTTGTATGTGTTGAAATGTCGAGGTATTGGTTGCAAATGGTCTGTCCGAGTTGCGACCGGTGAGGGTTCAGATTGTTGGTCTGTTAGAACATACAACAAGATGCATACACGCTCTCAGCTAACTACGAGTACAAGCAACATTAAAAAATGGGAACACCGCAATTAGTTGCATCAATTTGATACTCCATCCGCAAAAAAATTGATTGGTTTGATAGAAAGAAGGTTAGGTTGTCGGATGTCATATAGTACCGCTTTGAGAGGAAAAGAAACTAGTTTTAGTTGACATGTGCGGCAGCCTAGAAGATTGTTATAAGATGTTGCCTTCTTATTTGAACATGTTGGAGATGATGAATGATGGTGCGTTAACACGACTGGAATATTGTGATGGAGACAAGTTTAAGTACGTATTCTTTGCATTGAGTGCTAGCATAGAAGGATTTCAAGTAATGCGAAAAGTTATCAGTATTGATGGAACTATTCTTAAGACAGTATATGGGGAGTTCTCATTGTTGCTACTGCTCAAGATCCAGAGCATCACCAATTATCCTTTGGCTTTTGCAGTAGTAGATAGTGAAAACGATGCAAGTTGAAGGTGGTTTCTTCAAACGTTGAAAAAAATAGTGCCAGATCATCCTCATCTTGTGTTCGTTTACAGAAAGAAAAGCATCATAAAGACTGTAGGGAAGGTGTATCCCAATTCTAAGCATGGATATTGTTTGTGACATATTTCTCAGAATGTGAAATCGTATTCTTATGACATTAACAAAAAGAAGTTGCAGACTAGTTTAGAGAATGTGGTTAGAGATACACAGAGGCTGAGTTTCTTCGACATTATGTTGAATTTAGGGGAAGGTATCATATATGTGGTGAGTATCTAGATGAAAGTGTTGAAGAGAATAAGTGGGCAAGATGTTATTTTCCAGGAGAAATGTACAACATATACACCACCAATTCCGCTTAATATATCAATAGTGTGTTCAAAGATCAAAGGAAATATTCGTTGCTATCTCTTTTACTATAATATCAAAAAGACCATCTAAAAATAGTAAAAATGGTTAAACATAAAAAATGATATTTTACATGATCCCTTAATTTTTTCATATATGCCTATACTTTTATGGTTACTTTGTAATTACTATAATATCAATGTAAAAATAATATATACATGCTCTTTAAAATATATTGCATCATAATAAGATGTTAAATGTATGTTAGAATACTATTTGTGAAAGTTAAACTAGGAGAATCTCGTTTTTAATATGGTTTAAGTAGGTTTATGGCTTTATCATAAAAGTTAAACTATGAATAACTTTGTCCTACTAGATTCTTAGTTAAATTAGGAGGTTAAATTATATGTTAAATTGAATGGCGATGCCTTTTTTTTTAATGACAGCGCCGTTTTTTCTTGAATGACAGCGCCTTTTTGTTGTTGTTAAACCAACATTAAACTTTAGTTAAACTAACTGAGAATTTTCACTCTTCGTCGCCTCATCATCAGTCTCCTCATCTTTCTCCTCATGATTTTCAGCCGTTCCCCATGCTTCCTCTGCAACTTTTACCAAATTCTCTGCAGTAGTGACTGCCTCCTCCTCCTCCTCAGCCTCAACCGTATCAGCCTTATTAGCCGTATCAGTCTCCTTAGCCTCCTCCTTCTCTGCCACAATGACTGCATCCTCCTCCTCAGCCTCCTTCTCTGCAACAATGACTGCCTCCTCTACAGCATTTACCAAATTCTCTGCAGCAATGACTGCCTTCTCCTCTTCAGCCTCCTCTGCAGCATTTACCAAATCTTCTGCAGCAGTAACTGCCTCATCTGTATCAGTCTCCTTATCCTTATCAGCCTCCTTATCTGTATCAACCTCCACATTTGCCTCATCTGTTCCATGTGCCTCCTCTGTAGCATTTACAAAACTCTCTGCAGCAGTGACTGCCTCATCTGTATCAGTCTCCTCATTCGTATCAGTCTCCTCATTCGTATCAGTCTCCTCATCTGTATCAGCCTCCACATCCGCCTCAGATGTTCCCTATGACTCCTCTACAGCATTTACAAAATTCTTTGCATCAGTGACTGCCTCATCCGCCTTAATCGTTCCCTGTGCCTCCTCTGCAACATTTACCGTCTCTTCCTCCTCATCTAGAAATAGGTGAATATGGTTAATCTACTGTTAAACTACAATTAAACTAGTCAAACTAATTTAGATAATTTGAATAAAAAAACTTACATATGCCAAGACTCTCATTATGATACTCTTCTTCCTCCATCCATAAGGGGTCACCACGATTGGATTTCTCTAGGTTTTCAATCCTTATTGTTAAACCATCAACCTTATCATTTAGGATTTTGAACCCTTCTTTCATTTCCTCTGACATTTTTGTAATTGTTTCAAGAAGCTCGGGGGTGCGACATGATTGGCAGGAGCAGGAGCATCAAAATCAATAAGAGCTGGAGCAATAATAGGATAATTTCTAGAAGCCATATCTCTTACAAGAGATCCTTCCACAATGTAGTCCTACCATTGGCTAGAATAGTGTTCCAACCATAAACTATCATATCATACCTTCCATAATCCTCCTCATCCATGATTGGCGCCATCAAACGCCAGTCTTCACCTTCAACCACCAAGATGCTTGAAATTTCCTGTGACGTATAATATATTAGAAAGTTCTATTAAAGGTAAACTAAAGTTAAATTAATGTTAAATTCAAGTTAAGTTCAAGTTAAAATCAAGTTAAACTCAAGTTAAACTAAACCTGCAATATGCATTTACATTAACCGTTGAATTCCCGAGAGATTTGTAGATGTCTCCCAGTCCGAAACCCTTTGTGTTCAATTGCTTGTGCTTTCCTTTACACATCCTAGGGCATAGATCATCGCATGAAATTCTTCTTCAGATTGGGAATGACTTCAAATGCCAGGAGTTGTACATATCATATAGTTTAACTACTAAAAGCATATATTTTAACAATTTACCTTTAGTGGTAATATGAATCCATGAATGGTGGTATTTGGATCACTATACCATTCATCCGCTCATAAATCTTCCGGATCTTAGTTGCATAATCCTCAAATGTGAGACGTCCTCATGGGAACCTCTCACAAAGCTCATGTGACCTTCATCTTGCTCCTAATCACTGCCGCCAAAAACCACAAAATGGTCATCTTGAGCCTATCCGTTGACGCACTCATCGAACCCAACTTCTCAAACACATGATCCACCCAAGAATTACCATACTTCTCGAAATGTTTCCGAACAAATTGGTTCCCACCAAGATTCTCGTAGTCTTCCGGGTAGTGGTGGCAGTACAACCAAGAGATTAGTCTATACTCCTTGAGAGAGTACCTTATAGGGACTCCATTTACAACAAACCCCAGTTGGTTTGCCTTGTCCGTCTTCGCCATACATGCAATCAAGCTCCAAGCACCCATGACCTTCATGTTCTTCTCGAAATGCATATGGAATATGTGTTGGAACTGCGGATGTTTCATGAACCAGTTGCGATCATATGCGCCAAGCTCCGTAATATATTTTACGCACTTATGGGTATAATATCTTGTACCAATCTTGAGAAACTTATCGAACTAGTTAGGCTCAAAGAGGAATTTCAACGGCTTTATAGGTACCTACATTCAAAAACATTAAATTACGTATTTTAACATTAGTTTAATGTTAGTTTAACGTGAGTTTAACATTAGTTTAACATTAGTTTAACAGTAGTTTAACTTGGTTTAACTTTAGTTTAACTTGGTTTAAACTTACTTTAACATGTTAGTTGTATGTTCAAATGTATGCTCCGTTGAATTTTAAAATACTTATCAAATTTTTGTCAGCACCAACAGTATTTTTACACGAAAGGTCTCCTTCTATTTGATTTGTTTGTTGTGGGGCTTTCCTTTTTTGGTGGAACGGGAAGGATTTCTTCCTTTGGCGGCTTGTCCATCTATTGGATGTAGAATAGTACAAGTTTTGGTTCTTGCTATTATGCTATCCAACAAAGAACAAAATTTGTGTCGAGCGCTATTAAACTCAAAATTGAAGACTAATGAAATCCTAACCCAAAATTTACTAATCCCTAACCCAAAATTTACTAATCTTTAACCCGAAATTGAAGAATCTCTTACCCAAAATTGAAGAATCCGTTATCCAAAATCAAAGATGATGAAGTTTAACTTCAATTTAACCGAAATCGAAGCAAAAAGATAAAGTTTATTCCAATATCGAAGAACAGTATCTTTGATTTTCCAATTTCGAAGACGGAAGTCGAAGAGACCAAAACAGAAGGAAAAGAAGAAATCGAGAAAGGAGAATAAGAAATCAAAACTTGTTAGAGAAGGAAAAATGGAAGAAAAAAAACCAATTTAAAATCGCCGAAAAAATTGAAACCAATAATCTCATATCCGATTTTACCTGATTTTGATGAAACAAATCGAATAAATTATGTATATCCGGGTGAGTCATGTTATTGAATCTGTAATATTTACAATCAATTATTAAAGACGAAGAGGCTAGTTTTCGGAGGTAGTTGCTAGGCGATTCTGAGTGCGATAGTTAGGGTTTTGCGTGAAAACTCTTCTCCGCCGCCAGGCATGGCGGGAAGGGAGTTCGCGTAGACAGTGGCATTGTCAGCGAGAAGATTGATCTGGTGTTGGCTCCGGCGCTGGAGGCGAAGTTAATCTCTGGTTCTCTGCCAGGGGCTTCAAGGAGCATGGAGGAGTCTTGGGTTGTTATCGGAGTACTTCCAAGCGTTCAGGAAGAGGGGGCTCTAGAGGTTGACACCCATAAGAAGCAGAACCAAGGGGGATGTTCATCAGCGGATCGTCCGTTGGGCGAGACCTCGGAGATGACAACCAGGGGTAGAGCCGAGGAGGATCTAGGGGTACCTACTGCAGGGATTTCTCATTTGGACGTAGGAAAACAGAGCGCTTTGTTGGGGTCTAAGGAGCGCTTCGAAAGGAAAGGAATTCCATGCATGTTTCTGGGGAAAAAATCATGGTCTGTGGTTGTTCGAAAACCTTCACTATCTCTCTACAATTATGACATCTTAGAAGAAGAGGGACGACCAGTTGTCACCGTACCGGTAGAAGTGCTGGAGAACGCGCCTCCACTTTGGGATGAATTTGTTGTTGGAAGATTTGCATCTGCAGCTCCTCATGTGGCAAAGGTTCATGTCATCGTAAACAAAATTTGGAATCTCGGAGGAAAAAGCATAAAAATCGATGCATATGCAGTAAATGAGACGACAATCAAATTCAGAATTCAGAATTCCAATGCGCGAAGTAAAGTCCTCCGTCGAGGCATGTGGAATATATGTGAAGTGCCTATGATAGTCACCAAGTGGACCCTGATCTCTGAGGAAGCACAGCCCGCATTGTCATCTATGCCGATGTGGATAACCTTGAAAAATATTTCGCAAGCTTTGTTTACCTGGAAAGGGCTAAGCTTTGTGGCAAGTCTAGTAGGTATCCCATTAAGAGTGCACCAAGACACTGAGCTTGTAACAAGCTTTGATGAAGCAAAAATCTTCATTAATGTGAACCTTAAGAAAGACATACCTTCAAACTTCTGCTTCAAAGTGAATGGAGAGGACGTAGAAGTGAAGTATGATTATCTGTGGCTCCCAATGCGATGCTCCTGTTGCAATAAATGGGGTCATACAGAGGCCGGCTGCCTGGAAAAGTTTGGAAAAGGAGAAGTTAGCTCACCGAAAAAAATGAAGAAACAGGGGAACCGCCTTCTTCAATTCAGGTTGGTGTGGAGACTGTAGTGGAGAAGGTTTTGGAAAACTCTAGGGGAGAAAAACAAAGAGGACAAAGGGAATTATCAAATAACCCAGGAAACGAGTGGAAAATAATTCCGCCAGGCAGGAGGCTGGAAAAGCGAAGATTGGCTTACGGCGAGGTTACAATAACTTCACCTTCGCGTTTTGAGGTTCTGAAAATTCCAGGCCTGGAGAACAAAGGACGGGGAGGACTGGGAGCTGCTGTAAACATAAATTTACATCGACCAGAGAGTGGGGAAGCAGTTGATTCTAGGAACACACCAGACTCTGAGGCTGACAATATCTTGGAAAAAGCTGCGTCGCACCAATCTGGTCAAAGCAAAATGCAGAAGGGGAGTGTGTTAGAAAAAACGGTAGTGGAACAGATTACGATGCTGAAGCAGGTGGAGAGAGAAGACGAAGATGAGACTATACCATCTCGACAGTCAAGTTACGATGCTGAAGTAGGTGGAGAGAGAAGACGAAGATGAAACAGAGGGTCAGTGGGAAAAGCTGGGGTTGAGAGGTTAGCTATAATAGAGAAGGCTGGCGCTGTGAAGTTTAGAGAGAGATTGTCGTGGCAGAGGTCAGAAACAGAGGTCTTTTTGGCTTGTGGGATAGAGAAGTCAGTTATTGGGCAAGGAATAGTGAAAACGGACGCAGAGATTAAGTCTATAGCATCTACTCAGTCAGGTATGGGAAATAAAAAATCAGTGGAGCAAGCTGTGATTGAGGGGATCATCTCAGAAGAGAAGGATTATGATGTGGTTGTAAGTGATAGACTGCCGAAACAGAGAACTGATACTGAGGGGGTTTCATTGAATTGTGGGACAGAGGAATCAGTCGTAGGTAAAAGTGCAGAGAGATCAGTTGTAGAAAGAACGATGACAGTGCCAGCCGAGGAGGCTGCTACAAAGGACAGTGCACTGATACCAGAAAAAACAGGACCCTTGCTGCAGACAGAACGGAAAGAGCTAGATGCAGGAAGTTCCGTTCTAGATGCAGGAAGTTCAGGCGAAGGAGAACAGGGAAAGGGGTCTGTTGATAAGATTTCGAACGCTGTGTTGAGTTTGGAGAATTCAAAGGAACCAATAACACGGGAAGATGCAGGCGCGAGAGTAGGGGTCCCGCCGGGAAAAATTTCAGAAACCAGAGTTCAAGCTGGCTCTGAAACAAAGAAGAAGTTACAATTGAATATAAAGCTGGCGAAGCCAATAGATAAGGATATAACAGGATACGAATCAGCACCTGTAATCTCAGGGAATAAGGCTGGGGAGGGATATGCAAAGGTCTCTTTAAACAAGGACATTCCTGGTTGTAAAGCAGAAACCATGCTACGAATTCCTCTCCCCCGATCAGCTAAGCAACAGCAGAAAACTCAGAATATGGAGGACTCAAACCCGACTGCCTCAGGACGTCGGAAACAACGGAAAAAACATTAATGTCGTTCAGAAAGCATTCATGCATAAGGAGTATGATACATCGAAAATCTCTAGACTTTGGAGCTATGCTGGAATCAAGAGTAGCTGAGAACAAAGCAGCTATGGAAGGAAGGAAGAATGATCGACGGATCACAACTATGGTTTGCCTCGAGAATTTAATATTGGTTTTAACATTCAGCTCATTAGTAGATGGGAAGTACTTTTTTTCCGGGTATTGATTTTGTCCCAATCGGGGTTTTCACTCTCGGATTTTAATGAGGTTACCATCTACTAACCCATATTAGAACTTCACTTTTCAACATCATTGTTGTATAATTTCAAATTCCGTGAACGATTTTCTTTTGAATATAATTTTAAGTATTGTTAAAAAAAAAGAATCTCTAATATTTTAATTTTATTAAAATATGTGGTAATTTCATAATTTATTACTTTAAAAATTAAAACTAAACAAATTCATTTTAAGGTTGAGGTCATTCCAGCAATCAGTCCAGCCATTGTTCCTCTCGGACGTCACAGCTGGTCTTAGGACCTCTCAGTTTGTTCCATCCATGGCGACTCTTTCTTCTACCTCTCTCTCTCTTTTCAGGAATTCTCAACTACTCCATCCATCTTCTGGTAAACTCTTCAATCTCTCGAATTTCCTGCCATAGACTCTTATCTCTTCTTCATTCATTTATCCTGAGATTTGATCGTTTATTCGAAAACAATCAAGGTTACGAATTCTAATCTAGCATCTCAGTAACTCAATTTTTTCCCAATTGAATTTTTTTATATGACGATCTAGATTACTATTGTGGATCCTCTCTTTTGCATTTGCTGATTCATTGAAATGCAAATTTTAGAAATTGAAGAGCTTTCAGCTGAGATGAGAGTTTATTGAAAAGATGTAAAGTATGGAACTTTTGTGTTTTTGAACTAAACTTGTGTTTGCCCTTTAGCATAGTTTATTGAAAAGATGTTAAGTGTGGAACTTTGTGTTTCTATATGCATTTTTGTGTTGGCCCTTTAGCATAGTTTAGAGATCTCTTGAGGCACATTGATGGTTTTATTTCTCATTTCGTAGTTGAAAGTGAGTACTTTTCTTTTCTTTTTTCAGTTTTTGAAGTTTCCCAATTTGATTGTGTATAAGAGGATCTAGATTACTGAAATCACTCTCTGTTTTTTTTTATTTGTGGATATAACTAAGTCAGATGATAACACTCAATGATTTTCTAATGTAGGATCCTCTCTTTTGGTTTTGCTGCTTCATTGTCAGAAGTTATCTGAATTGCAAATTTAGAATTTGAAGAGCTTTAAGCTGAGATGAGACTTTGTTGAAGAGATAAAAGTTGGGAACTTTTTGTTTCTGAATCCATGTTTGTGTTAGCGCTTTAGCATAGTTTAGATCTCTTGAGGCACATCCATGGTTTACTTTCATATTCTTTGTGGTTCTCTTTGGAATTTGTGAGTACAATGATCTCTCTCTCTCAAGTCGCTGACCCTTGTTTGTTCTTTGTGCTAGGCTTTTCTCTGAAGCCAAATGCAAATTGTGTTAGTGTTTCTTTTGGATTGAATCGCTCCAACAAATTGTATTTTTCTGCTCCTAGAAGCAAAAAGATCTTAACCATTCAATCAGCATACAGGTAGAGAATTGATCATCTTCTTATACTTTGATAAATTATTGTTTGAGATGTCCATAATCAGTTAATCATAAGGTGCAGTTCTTGTAAATCCGTATTGTTTTCTGAACAAAATGATAGGAGTGTAGATGTTTCGACTATAAACACCATGCCTCCTGAATAAGATTTCATGTACTTTACTTTTCAATTGACAACTTATGTTTACAGACTGTTTACAATGTCTAATAGCATCAAATCTTTCAGAGATGATGACGATTCAGGCAGCACGGGCCGATTTGTCGGAGGGTTTATTTTGGGTGGACTCATAGTCGGTGCCCTTGGATGTGTTTATGCACCGCAGGTGATACTCTGTTTCACATAGTTTAGTTTATCACTCTTAGAGCTTGAATTCATTAATATAACCCTCTTTGGTCCATTTGAGTAAGATTCGTCAATATGTGATGTTACTTTTTGAATTAAATCAGATCAGCAAGGCTATAGCTGGAGCAGACCGTAAGGATCTCATGAGGAAATTGCCGAAATTCATATATGACGAGGAAAAAGCTTTGGAGGTGAGTTGTAGTATTCACTATATCTTCCATCGTATGACAGTTTTTGATGCAATTGTCAGATACTCGAAGAACATACAATCCCTTTTTGTTGATTTACTTATAACAGTTTCGTGTACGATTAATGCAGAAAACACGCAAGGTACTGGCCGAGAAAATTGCTCAGCTTAACTCTGCTATCGACGATGTGTCCTCTCAGCTCAAATCAGAAGATACCCCAAACGGTGCAGCTTTAAGCACCAATGAAATCGAGGCTACAGCCTGAAATCATCATGTTTTAGAAATATGAATTCATTTATTATAACACCAAAGAATTGTTTGTTGTTTCTTTGTAATGTTGTACAACTTTTCATTTATCTTTCAAAACCATTACCTTCTCTGTTTTTCGTGAAACCGTGTTGAAAGATCTCATAATCATGCCAAATCTACGTTTAAGTAGACTGTTTAATTTTCGGGTTTTGAACCAAGTTCCTAAAGAGGGAAATATGAAATTGAAACAAAAATAAATATAGGAGACCTGTGATGAATATATTATTCTATGGCTTACACAATCTTATCCCACTGGATCTTACCTACACAATAACCACATATTACTTTGCTTCCCTTTGAACCATAGGTTCCTTCTGATTAAAATCAAAGGGTCTGTGTAAGTATGTATACATGCCAATGATCAAAACTTGATCATTGGTATTCCTAGCTTTTTCTTCTGCAGCTATGGCCACACATGCAGCTCTCGCAGTCTCTAGAATCCCGGTTCACCCGAGGCTGCAGTCTAAGAGTGCTATCCACTCTTTCCCTGCTCAATGCTCCTCCAAGGTACATAACTCCCTATATCATGTACTATGTGTGTGTGTGTCTTTTACGGTTTTGTTTGATCTGTTTCTCTTGTTGCTAACTGCACAGAGGCTAGAAGTAGCTGAATTCTCAGGCCTACGAGTCAGCAGTAACGGTGGGGAAGCATCTTTCTTTGATACCACAGCTGCACAAATCACCCCCAAGGTGACTGATTGATTTGGTTAAATCAATAACTGTATTGTTATATATGAATCTGTATATATATATATGATGATTTTATGCAATATATAGGCTGTGACAACATCCACTCCTATTAGAGGAGAGACAGTGGCAAAACTCAAGGTTGCGATTAACGGGTTTGGACGGATTGGTAGGAACTTCCTCAGGTGTTGGCACGGCCGCAAGGAATCTCCTCTTGAAGTTGTTGTGGTTAATGACAGTGGTGGTGTCAAGAACGTAAGTCCTATGTTAACTTTGTGTGATCTCTCTTGTGGAACATATTTATGACATTGATGAAAATGTCAGGCTTCCCATTTGCTCAAGTATGATTCAATGCTTGGAACATTCAAGGCTGAAGTGAAAATTGTGGATAATGAAACTATTAATGTTGATGGTAAGCACATCAAAGTGGTTTCCAACAGAGATCCTCTTAAGCTTCCATGGGCTGAGCTCGGCATTGACATTGTTATCGAGGTGATGTTCTACCTAGATTCTAAAGCTTTAATAATATATATGATGGCGAATCGCAAAGAAGCTTGATTCATAGAAAATGATATATGCAGGGAACAGGAGTGTTTGTTGATGGGCCAGGAGCAGGGAAGCACATCCAAGCCGGAGCCTCGAAAGTGATCATCACTGCACCGGCCAAAGGTGCTGATATCCCTACATATGTTGTGGGAGTTAATGAGCAAGACTATGGTCACGATGTCGCTAACATCATTAGGTTCGTTTAAAGTTAAACCATTCTCATTAAGATAAGAATTAGTTTGAGTATTTATGCTTCAATTTTGGTCTGTCTTGGCAGTAATGCATCTTGTACCACCAATTGTTTGGCTCCCTTTGCGAAAGTCTTGGATGAAGAATTTGGTGCACTGCTTTTCTCTGGTCATTAAATGTTGAAAATGGTTTCTTCTATAGCTCATTCATGAAATGAATTGCAGGAATCATCAAGGGGACAATGACAACCACACACTCCTACACTGGAGACCAAGTAAATATACTTTTCAGTTTTTTCTTCTTTGTGTGTCTATCCAAATGGAAACCTAACATAAGATATTTCTTGAATTTTCAGAAAATTACACCACTCGTATTTAGTAGCATTCAATCCAAGTTTTGCTTCGAATTTTTGGTTTTGATAGAAGCTACCAAAGCGTAATCTAATCTAGGAATATTCAATTCGTTTTTAATTCAGTTTTGTTTCGGTTTGGATCAGATCGATCGTATTCATTTTATGTTTGGTATGGATTTGGTCTTGGTTTTTCGAATGCATTTTGATTGACCGTATTAGGATATGGTTCGATTTATATATGGGTTATTTAGGTTCGGTTTTATCTAGATTGAACACTACTATTGAAATGTTATTGTAATTTGCACAATACATTACCCAAACAATACTAACATATGTGTTTGAAATGTTTCAGAGGCTTCTAGATGCATCCCACAGGGACCTAAGGCGTGCAAGAGCCGCAGCACTGAACATAGTACCTACCAGTACAGGTGCAGCCAAGGCGGTGTCATTAGTGCTACCGCAGCTGAAGGGTAAACTCAACGGTATTGCACTCCGTGTACCAACCCCAAATGTCTCAGTGGTTGACCTTGTAGTGAACGTTGAGAAGAAAGGTATAACAGCAGACGACGTTAACGAGGCCTTCAGAAAAGCCGCTAATGGACCGATGAAAGGCATTTTAGATGTTTGCGACGCGCCTCTTGTCTCAGTTGATTTCAGGTGCTCTGATGTCTCAACCTCCATTGACTCTTCCCTCACAATGGTCATGGGTGATGATATGGTCAAGGTGGTTGCTTGGTATGACAATGAGTGGGGTTACAGGTGAGATATATAACACATTAAATGATTTAATTTTTAACGTATGATTGTTTGTTTACCTTTGCTTTCGCGTTTAGCCAAAGAGTAGTGGATTTGGCTCACCTAGTCGCGGCTAAGTGGCCAGGCGAGGCTGCTGGTGGCAGTGGAGACCCTTTGGAGGATTTCTGCAAGACAAACCCGGCGGTTAAGGAATGCAAAGTCTATGAATGAAACTTTTTACCAAACAGTACTTTTCTGAATGATTTGGTTTATTATTATTATTCTATGCTATTTGTCGAAATCATACAATGCATACCTATTCCTCTCTATCTCTTGTTTTCTTTTTTTTTTTTCTTTTTTTCTTTTTGAGTATTATAACGAAGAGTAGTCTATCGAAAGGCAATGATGTACACATTCCTTTTCGTTTCTTCTCTCATATGCTCTTGAGGTTAAAATATAATTTCAATGTTAGGTGGGTGCGGCGCAAATTTACTCAAGAGAGTCATTATAAATGCAACACTTACGTTAGCGCATGTTTTTATTGTTAACTCGTGCATTTGAAACATGTTTTGTGTTTTGTGTTTTGTGTAATATCTTTCACTTTGTGAAGTTGTTACTATATAATATAATATGTTTTGTGTTGATATAAACATTTTTAGCGATCAAATAGATTTGTATTTCCGTTTTACAAGTGTGCCTCTCCTTCCTAATTTCCCTCTTCCTTTCTTTTGCTCTTAAGTTTCTTTACGGATACACATGTTTGTTATATCTACCATCATGTAATAGGTTCACTCTTTTCTACTGTTCTAAATATTAGTGAAATGAGTTGACAACAAAACATATATCTGCATGTATTCAAGAAAAGCATTACAAAAAGGAAAAAAAAATAGTAAAACTCATAATGTGAAAAAAGCCTACAACTTGAAATGGATGGTGGGGGCGATGGTGATGATGGAAATGGAGGTTTTTGTCCTTGAATCCACAATAACACACGAACCAGACTGTTTGAGTCTCACAAATAACTTAGAAACGCTATCATACAAGACAATGGAATCTTACCAAGGGCTTGAAATGAAAGGAACACAAAAGACATTCTTTTGTAATAGAAAACTTAACGTTTTATTGACTGATTCGAAGAAGAAAGGTGCCTTACAATTAATGAGCAATGAACTGAGTTTACATAGGTTCGAAATACGACATCTCTAAGGTCTAAAACAAGAAGCAAATCGCATATATTAAATGAGAAACTAGTTGTTGGAGGCTTGATGACACACTTGGCAAAATAAGGTAAGTGTGGGTGCTTTGTATCTAGACAATTTGGGTGAAGACTTGTATCTTGAGAGCTGGATCATATATCCATGTAAGGAGAGTCTCATGATGGTGAATAGTCTCCAAAATTCATGCTTGTCAAGTTGTGGAAAGGGAAAGAGCCGTAAAAGAATGAATGCTCCAAATGTGAATGCGTCCATAAAAGGAATCATATTGATCTGCAGTGCTTTCATCAATACAATTTCACATACCAGCGTGTTGCACAGATTTTAATTTTAAAACACCGTAAAATCTAATATAGCATTGCGTAAAATAATATAAAAACTATATACTATTATTTTAATTCTAAAACAATAGATTATTATTATTTATATAATAACTATAAATATATATCTAGAATTTTATAAACACTATAGACAAAAATATGCTATTTGTTTTTAATTAAAAATATTATAAAAATCTATATTTTATACACACATCTATTCATTTTTTCTTCCCCATATTCTATTAGTTTGATAAAACCTTTTTCTTGGTCGAATAATCTAATTTATTTTAAATGATTTTAGATTTTTTAGTTGTTTATAAATTAATCACCATAATATCAAATAACACGATATGCTATTTTATGTAATTATTAATTTAAAACATTTAAATATATTATAATTTGAAATATCAAATTGATCTTAAAAGTTACTTAAATTTTTTGTTTACTTGTTAATCAGGTTCTACTATTTCAAAAGATGTGTTACTTTGAAACTCATGATATACGTTACAAAATCTAAACTCGAGATATTACCTTTTCCAATAAAACTTAAAACTAATAATGTTAACTGTTAGCGGAACAATTTATTTTTTCATCTTTAATAAGATTTTCTTGAAAAAAGAAATTTAAGAAATTTTTTACTATTAACTTCTTTTAATTCTTAGTTGTATATTTCATGATTGTTGATATATCGTTCTTATTTTACATAAAATAGTTGTATATTTTACATAAATTTTTTATATCTATCATTATTTCTATTCTTTAAATACTTAGATAATTGAAGATAAGTTTTTACATGAATTTGATCCTAAAATTAATTAATTTAAATTAATTATTTGTGGGGTCAACAGTGTTATAATAGTGTTGATGTGGATGGAGAGAAACCCTGTTATTATATATATGATTTTATATTTTTATGTTTGAATTAATATGTTTCTTACTTACTAATATTATTATAATGATGTCTTATTAAAATTATAACTAGAATCATACTCCCACGCAACACGCAAGATAATGAGATTTCTTTGACCATGTTATGTTATATGTCAAATTTGTTTTCCAGAAATCTCATCTTATCTTTGAACATAGTCTATTTGATTTTTATTTAAATAACTTTTGATACTCATTTCGTCATTAAATTCAAATATTTCTATATTTTTTTCATTATTTGGTCTTTCATTTTATTAAATTTTAAAGTTTGTTTCCTTACATCTTAGTTCAATTTTTCTTATAAAAACATGTTAAAGTTGGTTTTCCTTTTTAGTCATCTCTATTGTATATTAGTAAACCAATGTATAATTCACGCCATTCAATACAATATACTCTATTGCGTATACTATTGTCCATTCCAATGCATACCATCATTCATAGATTTACGAAGCTTAACGCACAAAAATATTGGTCTAATTGATTTGGTACATTGTTTACTGAATAACCATTCAAAACTTATGTCTATTATTATTTTTTTACTTATTAAACAGAAATACCTAGTTTTAGATGATGATGTATCGAAGCACTAACGAGACACAACTCACTCCTTATATAATAGATGATTTCAGTCAAATAAAAATTATTGTAAAATCATCTGGTAAAGACAAAAGATGAAAGTAATATTGGAGCAAAGTAAAAAGAATTTAAAATAGTCTGTCTAGCTAAAGAGTGAAAAGTTTCATAAGATTGGGCTTGGGCCATAGATCGGCCCAACTAAGATACATCAGACTTCAATCATGTCGTCTTTCCACCGGGACTCGTTTTCGTCATTCAGTCGCCGGCTCGATCGTAAGATTCGCTGAAGAGAAAAAGATGTCGTTCATGAGAGGAGAAGCCTTAGTAACGAAGCTTGCTGCACTCGCCAAATATGCCGTTCTTCCGGGAACCATGGTTGCATCTCTCATCTACTCGCCGCCGGATTTCTCCAAATACTCTAAATACGCTAAATCTTCCAATTAGGTCAGATTCTTTGTGGTTAGGGTTTCGATTCTGCGATTTCTTCTGTTTTGATATTTTCTTATGTGAGATTTTGTGATTGATCTGCTTTACCCTTGATCCAAAATTGTGTGTTTAGTATATTTCATAATCTTTGGTAAAAAACTTGTCGAAAAATCTAAATTCATACTAGTCTAAGTTTTCGGTAATTTTTCTTTTCTGATTTTGAAATTAGAAAAGGTAAAGTCTTGCAGTCTGTTATGATAGTCACAGAGACGTTTGTTTATAAATTAAGGACTCACAAATTCATACTAGTCTGAATATTTTTTTTTTTAGTTTACGAATTTTGGTTATCTTGTTCTCTGATTTTGAAACCTGAAGTGGTAATTTTTGTTGAGTTTTGTTTATGGATGCATTGCCTTGTCGTAGTTGGCGTAGGAAATTATTAAAATTGATGTGACGATTCTGAAATCTTGTTCTTCTTGATGTGCAGGTTACAAATCACACAACTATGTGGCCTAAAGAGTTCTTTCTACATTTCGAAAATGTGATTTGGTGATTGACTCATATATTTGAATAATGTTTCATGGGAACCTTCTCCATTGAATATGCACAAGCTATTTTGTTAAATAACCATCTCATTATGTCTTGATGTTGTAGAAACTTTTCCATAGATAATTTTCATCGTTTGATTTGATCTCTTGGGTAGTTTTGTGTGTGTGTGTGTATGGGGTTCAACAAGTACTACGGCAGTCACATTATACTTAGCTTATGATTCGTAACATCGAGCAGTACAGTCTAGGTTTGGTCTTCTTTTGGATAAATCACCAACATGTAAGGAAAACAAAGCTGAGCTTCTTCTAAAACAAAATAATGAATGAATTCAACCTTGTGGCAGAAGGAAATTTACGTAGCTGGGGTTGGCGAGGTAAATCTATCAAGCATTTGAGTTTAAAAATTCATAGAAAAAAAAGAAAAGAAATTGAGCTCGTAGAAGCCTTTAACCAAACTCCGAGTGCAAAGCTCAAATGACACACAAAAATTGGTATACACTGGTTCGTTTTGGAATAAAATGTGTCGCAATAACTCAGAAGGGAAAATTAGTTGATCCATAGAAGATTTCAACTCAACCCTATTAGGAAAACAACTATGGTGTTTAATTGATTTTCCGGATTCGCTATTGCCTTCACTTTGTTGCAGTAGAAAATCATTAAAATCTTTGACAATTTCTGAAATCTTGTTATTCTTGATGTGCAGGTTACAAATCTCACAACTATGTGATCTCAAGAGTTCCTTTCTATTTCAAAAATGTTATGATTTCGTGATTGACATTTATATGTGAATAATGTTTCATGGAAACTTTCTCCATTGAATATGCACACATGATCTTCTCTTGTTCGTTTCTGCTAGTAGAAAATTTTCCATAGATAACTTCCATCTCCCTTGTTTACTTAGACTAGATTATGTACCCCGCACGTTACATAGGATTTTAATTTATAACTCTAATCAATGCGAATTTTTTGTACAAACAAAATCATTCGAATTTTAAAATATTTTACTTTAGTCATATGTATTATTTTCAGAGTTTAATAAAAAAAATTTCACACGTTTCATTACCATTTCTCTGGTCATTTTCTATGATTCACTCGTCGCTTTCCGACATCTACTTTTTTTTTACCTTTTATTGACTCACATATAACTTTCAACACTCAATTGTTTTTATGCGATACATGATTTTCTTGTTAAATTGAACGGCAGAACATATGGAAGAAATGTCCATTTTTGTACGATGTTTTTTTGACATTTTTTGTGCGTGTAAAATTGCTTTCAAAAGAACAATTCTCATATCTGGACTCGTTCCTATCTACATATATTGGATTTTAACGTTAAATTTTGCACTTTATCTTGACCGTTTGGAAAATGTAAAATTCTCTCTTCACATGTATAATTTGATGTATATTATGATTTTAGACAGTATTCTTTATTTTGATTTTCCCAAAATGTGTAACTTTCGAATTCATAAAAATTATTCTAATTTTATATGTGTATTTTTCCAGTTAAATCTCTTCAATATACCATTACTATTACTATACTTATTTCTAAATAGCATTTTCATATATTATTATGAGACTGTTTTAATTATTCGATTAGATTTGTTTCTGATGTTTAGGATAAGTTTATTTTGCTTATTTGAAATTACCGTAATTTTTAATCTATAAAACAATAAATAATATAGAAATTTCTATTAATTTAATTATTTTGTAATTATTTTTAATAATATGCAAAATCCTTCTAATTTTTAATTGGTATTATAAATGAATTCGTTAAATTAACGGTAACAAATATATTCTCAAAATTTTAATGTGTACTTTTCTTCATAAATGAATTATTTTTTATTTTTTGAGTAAAATTTTTTAAAATTTTGTATTTTATTATTTTTAAAAACTCTTATTTCTTTATCCTACAAGAATAATTATTATAGTATTAAATCTATGATAATTTTACTTTTTTTTCCTATTTCTAGTCATTAAATAAAATTTAGACATTAATTATATCTTAAAATATATTTTTATCTAATTTTATATTTTTCCAATCTCTATTCACATTTATTCATATCTTAATTGTTTTGTATTTTTATTATTTCATTTTTTTATAATTAGTTTTTTTCGTGAATTATTGTCTTTAGTGAAATTAATAATACAAATTATTTGAATTAATTTTATTTTTAATGCTTTTTATTTTAATAAATAAGATATGTGGGTCCCACATAAAAAGTAAAATATGATGACATGGATGTTGATGTGGACATCCTAAAAGGAGAGAAAACTTTTTCATTATATGTATAAATTCTATTTTTGTTATATTTTTATCATTCATCTTTTTATACTTAGATTTTTTGTGAATTATTGTTTTACTTTAATAAAAATAATAATATAAAATGTGTGAATTAAGTATATTAGTATTTTTATTTTAATAAATAAGATATGTGGATCCAATAGAAAGAAATAAAATATGATGATATGGATGATGATGTGTACATCCTAAGAGGAGGGAAAACTCCCATTATATATATATATAGATTTCTTTTTTTCTTATTATCTTACTCTTTCTAATATTTTTGTAGTTTTAGTTTAGATAATTTCTCAAATTTCTTTTGAGTATATAGATTTGTGTGCATGTATGTGGGGTTTAACAAGTACACTCTGAATTCCCCAACCTCCTTAAATCCAGTTTAGTGATATTGTTATCCACATGTTTTAACCCTAATATAAAACTGTAAGTGTATAGTAACAAATCATAATAGTATTATCAGGATCGAACCACAAGGACCAATCGACTATGCTATGAATCATGGTGGTTTAAATGAAGTTAAGATGCAAAAGAGTTTAAACAGAAATCAATATAAATGCCAATGGAAACTCAATAAAATAAAGCATTTGACGATGAGAATTATTTTTGGGATTCATGCGAATGAATGCACTAATTAAATGGAATGCATTACGTATTGTTTTAGAAGTCGAACTACGAATGTAAAGTTATTATGTTTTCACATGTAACAACTATTTATGCAATGAAATTCCTAACAACTAAACTGTCATTTTTCAATATAAATACGTGCATGTAATGAGATCCTAATTCGATATGTTAACAAAGTGCAGTAACACTAGTAAAAAAAATCCGTATAGCCACTGCTAAATCCGTGGCTACAAGAAGAAAAATTCGTGGCTAAAAAGCATATAGCCACAGAAAACCACAGATTCAATTCGTGGCTATAGAGGCGTGGCTATTGGTAAACCGTGGCTTTCTGTGGCTTTCCGTGGCAAAACTTAGCTATGGACTAGTCACGACAGTATTCTGTGGCTATCGTGGCAAATAGCTACGGATACCATCGTGGCAAACTGTGGCAAACGGCCACGGCCTAGACTGTGGCTATTCGTGGCAAAGTGTAGATACGGTGTAGTCGCGGCCAATAACAGTGGCTAGTCATGGCAAAACATGGCTATTGGCCACGCCCTGACCGTGGCTATCCGTGGCTATTTTTAGATACAAGCCACGCCCTTGACCGCGGCTTTCCGTGGCTATATGTAGCTATTTCGTTTTAAAACGAACTAATTAATAAAAATTTGTAATCAAAATTTTTAAAACGTAAATAATTAATAAATATAATGAAAATTAAAATATTTATAGAAATTAAAAGTAATCTTTTGTTCACAAATATTTAAAATTATAAACTAAAAGTCTACAAGTCGAATTCGCCAACCATATCTTGAAAATCGGTATTGTTGAAATCATTTTGATCATTGTGACTCGCATGACCGAAAGAAGGTCCAACGTCGGCATTTGGAGGCGGGTTCATCGTACGCAACACATGGATCTCCTTGTTTACTCCAAGAGCGATGAGTAGTGTATCAATGGATGATTCAATCCGTTTCATACTAGATTCCAATGCTGTGAGATGAATATCCGTATCGATGTACTAGCTCCCGGTGGCATAGCTGACTGATTGGAACGGCTAGACGAAGCACCACAGCGAGACATCTTTCTAACTTCATAATCGTTTGCAATAAATCAAAAGTAGAGTTATATAACACAATATAAAATAGAGTCATATCTTTGTAACTTCATAATCTTCTTTGTAACTTTATAATCTACTTTTTACAAATTTTTCTTCTATTTTTATATGACCAAATAACCAATTAACGAAATCATGTTTACCATGACGTTTACCATCACGTTTACAATATAACATCATATATCGATTTCATTTCACAAACCAACGAACTATCAACAAAATCACATATCACATATCGATGTTGTAAAAAATCACATATCGATTTTATTTCACAAACCAACGGACTATCAACTAATTATAAACAAAATCACAAACAAAATGAAATATCGATGTTGTATCATAAACTTAATTTGACTAGAATTTCACAATCATTTTTGCAAAATAAAGAAAGAAGGACGGAGAAGCCATTGAAATGGAATGAGAAAAAACAGTTGAATCCAATGACGGTGAAGCCAAGAATACTCCTCAAAAACCCATTGAAATGGTCTAAAGATTCGAGGCCTTGAAATGGAATGAGAGAAACTTACATGCAATTAGAAGAAGGAGGAGACGACGGCGGCGGCAAAGAGAGGAAGAAGGAGGAGACGACGGCGGCGGCAAAGAGAAGAAGAAGGAGGAGACGATGGCGGCGGCTAAGAGAGGAAGAAGGAGGAGATGACGGCGGCGGCTAAGAGAGGAACAAGGAGGAGACGACGGCGGCGGCTAAGAGAGGAAGGAGGAGGAGATGACGGCGGCGACTAATAGAGGAACAAGGAGGAGACGACGGCCAACGGAATTCGAAGAACAAGTCGATTTCTCAAATGAAATTGTGTCGTGTAAGTCTCCTGAGATGCAGAGGTTGAAGATAGAGTTAATGTAGTAGCCACAGAAAGCCACGGTTTAACCGTGGCAAAACAAGTAGCCACGGACCACGGTTGAAACGTGGCTTTCCGTGGCCATATTTAAATTAAAGATTTAAATGCAAAATAATATATATACCTAATATTTCTAAAGCCACGAGGAGATTCATTGCTATTCGTGGCTTTATGACATGATATATCAATAACCACTGAATTTTCTGTGGCTATTCGTGGCTAGTACTGTTATCCACGACTCTGTGAGTGGCTATTCTGTGGTTATTTTCCTATCTACGACGTTTTCCGTGGCAATCCGTGGCTTTTCGTGGCTACAAGTAGAAGCCACGGTTCTTGTCATGGCTATTCCGTGGCTATTGTGCTGGCCACAGTTTATTACGTGGCAATCCGTGGCAAATTTGCCACGATTGCTTTTCCGTGGCTTTATCCTAGCTTAGTCGTGGCTTTTTTAGTGTAGCCATGGTTTTTCCGTAGTTAGGTCGTGGCTATACGAAATTTTTTTACTAGTGTAACATCAACTGTCATTTTTATGTTTGTTCATTCATGTTATGCCATCATTTCTAACAAGTTAAATGCATTCAATCATAATCCTAAGTCTAAACATGCACGTTCTAATATTCTTAGCATACATAGAATACATAAATTATAATAGTCACCTTCGCATTGTTGTGGCACACGTGTGGGGACTAAAGCTTATGGATTGTTCCTCTGTCTCCTCCTATGCGTGTAGCTTCCTTCCTACTGGATCCCGGTAACTTGTCTGTTCCACTAGGTTCATCAACCGGTTATTGGGTTTCAGTGACTTGTCGGTCCACTACATTCCATATTCCACTGTTATCAAAAAATTTCATTAAGTTAACAATACGTCCTAACATCAACTCTCATTGGTTTGAAGCACATTGATCAATTCACATTCGATCAGGCATTCTATCGAATATTTTTATGCATAGATGTGTCATGGTTTTACGGGGTTTCCACCTTTGATTCCATTATGTATTTAGAGTCTTTATCGAGTCTAGGATTACGTTTTTGTCCTTCTCTCTGAATAGAGTATTTACAAGTTTACAAGTCACTGAAGCTGAAAGGATCATTTGGACTTGCTTTAAATGTTTCAAGACTTCAAGGATCAATATGAGATGCATCAGGATAGACCAAACCAAAAACGGATCGACGAGATTGATGATTTTAGTGAAGTGGTGTGTTTTGAAGCAGGGATCGATCAATCCCTGATGCGTGGATTTTCCTTTTTCTTCTCCAACCGACTTTAGGCCTTAGGTATTTAATATAGTCTTGCATGAGTTTTCTGCAATTACAACTTGTTCTTATTGCTTTTAAGTTTTCGTTTTCATAGCTTAAAAGGGAGAAGAATCTCATCTCTTCAAGAAGTTCTTTCTAAACCCTTGTTAAACCGATATCATTACTTTGGATTTATATTATGCAATAATTATATTCATGTTGTCTGAGTAAACTACCAGTTGGGTTAAAGGTTTGTTCAAAGGGATTCACTGATTGATTATGCTAAATTATAGATTAAGGAATTATCATATGCTTCTTCATCTTTTGTGTTTTCAATGCTATTGTTAGATTGATTATCTAGCAACATATCAACATGTTTAATCTATGCGTCGAAAGTGATAGTTAGATTACCGGAATCAATAATTGATGAGCTTAGTATCTTTATCCAATAGGAGTTGAAGTTAGTTAGGTTTAATCTAAGCGCCAAAAAAATAGTTAGGTTACTGGAATCAACAATTGATGAGCTTAGTATCCTTACCCAACGGGAGTTGAAGTTAAGTCGTCTATGATCTTGTTACGAATGCTAATATACTTTCTTAAGGCTCATTTGAGAGTTTAGTGTCTTACGATTTATGTTTAGATATTTAGTACTGCAAGATTAGGCTAGTATTAGTGATACGAGTTCACAATGGTTCTTTACAAATCTCTACCTAGTTAGATAGTGATCGATCATTCATACCAGCAACATTCCCTGCACCTAGCGTCTTCCTTCGTATAGTTTACTTCACTTAATTTACTGTTTATTTACATTCTACAATTATGACAACACCAATATCTTATTTTGTCCTACCTCTATTCCTCACATCACAATTCATAGTGTTACTCTAATCTCTGATGATTTAATATTCTATCTATATTACTTCGCACAATTGTGCACTTGTATATAGAAAAGTTTAAAACCTGAGACATCAATAGAAAAACCTATAATCTGAAATAGGGTGATCAATCGAACCTTAGCATTAAGAATATGTGAATCAAAGAACCTAAGAATAGAGAATTTCTAATAACAATAAAATCATCAAACCATTGAATCTCCTACTTAGAACCCTAAAATCCAATTGGAGAACTATTCACACAGAAAAAGGAACAACAAAATCAATGAAGAAAACATAATTGTATTGCATTGAAAATGAAAAATAGGGTTTAGAAATCTTCTACAAATTTTCAAAGAGGATGGATCTCTAATCCCCAGTAGTTGCTTACAAAAAAAAACTAAAAGAGGTCTGAGACCTAGAATGAAAAGAAGATCCCCGACAATCTAGGGTTTGAGGGTATTTATACACTCACAAAATGAAAGAAATAAAATAAAAATGGAAAATAACAGAATTTTAGAAAAGAAAGTTGGGTCGCAGATAACAGACTTCAATAGATTTCAGCAGACTTCATAATACAGTCAGCATACTTCAACTGACTTTAGTAGACTTCAAAATATTGTCTGCAGACTTCAATAAACTTGAGTCTTCAATTCAACAGTGTAAAAATCACTTTATTCTTCATTGCGCTGCTTCAGCTAAAATCCATCCAAAAGCCTCTAATTCCCCCACATCTCCTCTAGACTTAAACAAAACTCAAGAGAAAATTGAAAGGACAAAAAAGACGGACTTTGACATGACAATAGAATCAAAAGTATATCAAATACGAGACAAAAGACACTAAAAGGTTGATATATCTGACCTTTTTTCCAGATTTGGTCGCAATTCCCTTCTAAAAACTCAAACTCGATTCTGTAAACTTTATCTCAAAACAGTATTTTTCTGAGATTTTATGAATCAAAAACCTGTGACTTTTCACCAACTCTGAATGAAGTATATCTCGGATTTTCAATCCATCAGTTGCTATGGTTTCCTTGTAGAAAGATCTTTCTAATGACATGTAAGTCAACTTCTAACTCTTAAGGATTGGACTGGAAGGTTCTCTCCAAAACCCTTACTCGAAACTATAAATTGTTTCTGAACACAATATTTTTTTTGGATTTTTCTGAATCAAACAAAAATGATATTTCCTAAACTTTCAAGGTGAACTGTGATCGGAATATACCTCGAATTTACAAACGGTAAAATGTTGTGGCTTCCATAAAATGAGGTCCACTCAGAATCACCAAGAGTCAACGTAACTTATTCTGGTGCGATCAGATTGTGCTTCTCAAAACCCCAACATAAAACAATTTCCTTTTCTTTTTCTTCTTCATTAAAATCAAATCGGAAATCTAAGATGAGACTCCAAACTGGACGATGGTCGACATGATGATGATGGGGACTACTGGAATGTCTGATATTGATCGGTGGTGATGATGGTGAAGACCGGAACCACAATAACAACACAAACAGCAAGTCACGAACATAACGATGGTATGATGATGATAAAATAAGAGATGAAGCTTAAGGATTGAATATGAATTGATTGTGGAGGTTGTGCTACGTTGAGGATATGTTCTTAGGGCTTTGTTTCTGTTTGAGGCTGTGATGGTGATAAGAAGCTACAAAGAGGGAGATATGTATAATATATATACACACATCACTTTTTTTCTTTCTTGTTGGGTTTTACAATGTTCTTCTACTTGAAGAGAATTTGTTCCCAAATTCAACATTCCTTGTTGAACTCCGCTCGCGTCCTTAAAGAGCTCTAGGTAGTCTTCTCACATCTACTTCTCATATTCCCAGAAAATATCTTGAATCTCATATATTTCCTAGTAAACCTGAACTGCCTTAGCTTTTTCCCTAGAGAACAAACCTCTCTGTGACTCATAATGGATATCGATTTCCCTCTAATCGATAAATCCTTCTCTAGGTTCCCTAGTGGCTGCAAATGATCAACTATGGATCTGTGTCTATTTTTCTCAATACATACACATGAAACACATTGTGGAATGCTCTAATTCTTTTCATAAGACCATATGGTACGCCGCAACTCCAATTATTTCCATGATATGGTAGGGTCCTTTGAACATCCTCATCTTTAGATACATCAAGTTTCCTACTGCAAACTCCAAATCTTTTGTCTTTAATCTGCATAACTCTAATAACGATCATGACCTTCTTTTATTCTGATTTTGATAATCTTCATTTGTCCATTTTTATCTAGAATTATTGTTGTCTCTATATCTTGTCGCCCCCCCCCCCCCACTTCCGCCCAACAAAGCGGTGTGGGACAACGCCGTCCATAACGAGCCTCAAACGGTGGCATACCTATACTTGCATGGTAATTATTGTTGTAGGAAAACTTTAACTAGACATAAATGTGTCTCCCAATTACCTCCCTAGTCCAATATACATACCCTCAACATGCCCTCTAACATCTGAATTGTCCGTTCAGACTGACCATCTGTTTGAGGATGATACGCTCTACTAAAATGCACATTCGTTCCCATAGATTTCTGAAATGCCCTCCACAATAGTGATGTGAACTTCGAATCTCTATCTAAAACAATGCTTGCTGGAACTCCATGCAACCTTAAAATCTCATCTACATACTTCCGGGTTAAGCGATATGCACCATCTGTCTTCTTTACTACTAATAAATGAGATGACTTGGTAAGTCTGTTAATGATAACTTATATTTCACATCACTTATTTATTGTCTTTGGAATTCTAGTAACAAAATCCGTAGTCACTATATCCCACTTCCATTCTGGTAATGGTAAACTCCGCAAAAACCCACTTGGAACCTTGTGCTCTGGTTTAATTAGTTGACATGTTGTGCACTTTGCTACCCACTATTTAACTTCTTGTATCATCTCATTCCAGTGATAGTACCATTTAAGATCCCAGTACATCTTGGTAGATCCTGGATAAATAGAATATCATGATTGGTGCATTTGCTTCAAGTTCTCCTTCAACCCTTTCTCATCTGGAACCCATACTCAACCTCTGAAAATAAACATCCCATTTTCTGCAAGAGATAACCCCACATATTCACTCTCCACTACTTTCTTTAAGGTAACATCTTTGTTCATTGCTTCGGGAATTCTCCACAACAATCTGCTTTAAGGTAATATCTTTGTTCTTCATCTCTCTCATTCTCTCTCTTTAGCAGTTTTGGGTGATTCTAAGGTTGAAGTTTTGTGTTGTGATTGCTAGATTTAAGTAGCCGAGGGATTGCAATTTTTGGGTTTGAGTGAGATGGTGATTTCGAGGTTCTTTGTTTTTCATTTTCTGGGTATGAAGCGAAAAAGGAGAAGAACTACGATTTTGTTTCTCAAATCCTCAATTCGTTGAAAGATTGGCAAACGTGAGTCAAATTGGTTATGAAATAGTTTTGGATAAGTTGAATTTGATTCACATAATGAATCTTCTCTTTTTTGGTTTCTAACAGGGAATCGACATTGTCTACAAAACTCTTCCATATCCGTACATGTCAAAGCATGAATTAAACATCGATAAAGGAATCTCGGTTTTAAAGATTAGAGGACATTTAGTAATTGGTCAGCTATTGCAATGTGCTATCACTGGACCCTCCAAATCTTCAGGCAATTGCAACAACAATTCGCCATCGATAAGGTATAAATTAAACAGTTCATCATACGTCTCAGGAACTGAATCCCGCCGAAGAATTGGAGCCATATCCGATGGAGTATAAATGTTTGGCTTCCTTGTCACAAATGTGTTCACTAACTGTCAACTTGTTCAAAGACAATGCAAGTACCAAAACAAAAAGACACGGGAATAAGATGTTCTTAGGATCGAAATTTCAAACTTTTTATGACCCTCGTTGCTGGATACTTTGACAGTAGAGCCTCTTGCCATGTGCTAGATGAAGCTATTCAATAAAAGAAACCAAGAACCTGACCACTCACATTCCATTTAATTGCTTCTTCATGGTCCAAAATTCCATCTAGAGTCGTGATTACAACATAAGCCCACTACATGGAACAAATCAACAAGGTTAAGGTATTGCTTTTAATAATTCCTAAATAGTAAGGACCCAAATTAGGCCAAAAGTGTGAAATCTTTTGAAATTCATCCATCTAAAGTCGTAAAAAGAGTTTCTCGTCTACCCAGAAATAATTAAGAACACAAGCCAGGAAATCCAATTGTGGGAAGCCAATCATTGACGAAACCTAAGGCTATGAAGACACATAGAAGAAAGATTTTAAAATTGAAAAATCTGAAATTGAAGCATGAAGAATAGACGAAGAAGAGGAGAAAGTTTTTTTTTTTTCTCTTTTGAAATATAATAAATGAAAAATAATCAAATTCAAAAACATGTTGTTTTAGACAAAAAACAACGAGATAAAAGCAAAATAGCACGTAGTTTTTTTTTCAAAACGACGTCGTTTTGAATCTACCGTTAGCTTTCTAAGACCATCTCCAAGGAGGAACTCTATTTTAGTGTAAAAACTACACTATTTTAGTGTAATTTTAGCACTAAAAATTTTTTCATCTCCAACTACAACACCAAATATTACACTAAAAAGAATATTCACTATTATTATATTATTAAAAAGAATATTCTCTATTATGATTTTATTAAACTTAAATTTATTTATTTTTAATTTAGAATTTTAATAAAAATTACTACTCTTCTAATTAATTTTTTAATTAATAAAATAATTATGATAAATTAAAAACAGTAAATTAAAAAATGATAAAAATACATTATATATTAATAATTATCGGAATTGCATATTACATTTTTTCAACTCAAAATTACATAATACTAATTCTCATAATTAGTATATTCAGACCACAAGTGTTCTATCAATGCATTTCGAAGTTCAAAATGAGCATCACGATCTTTGATTTGTCTGTGTCGAGATAAGAATTCTTGAAATCGAGCATCTTCATCACCCGTCATCTCTACTTCTGCGCGTGGGACTTTGGCTCGTTCTTCAAATGTTTCATCAACATCACGTTCATCCTCTATGATCATATTATGCATTATGATACAAGTAGTCATTATATCGTGTAACACTTGATTACTCCATAAGCGTGATGGTCTAGCTACAATTGCAAATCTTGACTGCAATACTCCAAATGCACGTTCCACGTCTTTCCTACATGCTTCTTGTTTCATTGCAATAATTTCTTTTTTGGACCACGTGGATCATGAATTGTTTGAACAAGAGTGGACCATTTTGGGTAGATACCATCAGCTAGATAATAACCCATATTATAATGTTTTCCATTAATAACATAATTTGCTGGTGGAGCGGTACCTTCAGCTAGATTAGCAAAGAGATGAGATGCCTATAGCACATTTATATCATTATTAGAGCCTGGTAGACCGAAATATGCATGCCAAATCCAAAGATCATAATCGGTTACAACTTCAAAAATAATTGTAGGAGATCCACTACGACCAGCATATTGTCCTCCCCAAGCTGCTGGGCAGTTTTTCCATTTCCAATGCATGCAATCTAGACTACCCAACATACCTGGAAATCCTCGACGTTCACCAATGTGGAGTAGTCGTGCAACATCATTAGCATCAGGTGATCGAAGCGCATTCAATCTAAACCATTTATTTTGTTCGGCCAAGATCTAACCGTTGCATTGATTAGTCATTTCATGTTTTTTATCATTTATTATCTGCTAAGAAAAGCACATTCAATCTAAACCGTTTATTTTGTTCGGCCGAGATCTAACCGTTGCATTGATTAGTCATTTCATGTTTTTTATCATTTATTATCTTCTAAGAAAAGCGCATTCAATCTAAACCGTTTATTTTGTTCGGCTAAGATCTAACAGTTCCATTGATTAGTCACTTCATGTTTTTATCATTTATTATCTTCTAAGAAAAGCGCATTCAATCTAAACCGTTTATTTTGTTCGGCCAAGATCTAACCGTTGCATTGATTAGTCACTTCATGTTTTTTATCATTTATTATCTTCTAAGAAAAGCGCATTCAATCTAAACCGTTTATTTTGTTAGGCCAAGATCTAACCGTTGCATTGATTAGTCACTTCATGTTTTTTTATCATTTATTGTCTTCTAAGAAAAGCGCATTCAATCTTAACCGTTTATTTTGTTCGGCCAAGATCTAACCATTGCATTGATTTTTCTTCACTTCTCTATATAAAGGTATACTACTCTTTGAATGATCACACATCTTCAACACATTTTCTTACCTCTAAAATATTTCTTCTAAAATGACTTCAAGTAGATCATCGTCATATTCAATTGACGAAGATGTGCACTTATGTCATGTATATCTTAATGTCTCTCAAAATCCAATCATAGGAATAAACCAATCAAAAGATCAATTTTGGACAAGAGTTGAAGCTGAATATAAAAAATCTGAGATTTTTTGTAATCAACCACGACCAAAAAGATATTTACAATCTCGAATGGCAATAGTTCTTTCTGCAGTCTCCAAGCTGAGGGGATGTGTTAACCAAATTGAAAATAAGAATCCTAGCGGTGCTTCTGAACAAGACATTGTAAGTCTTTTATATACACACTTGGAGTATTTGTACATGCATTATTTTTATTTTAATGTACTTACTATATTATTTACATTTTTTCTCCTATAAATAATTAATCAGGTAAACCAAGCGAAGATGTTATTAGCACAAGATCCCAAATACTCGAAAGGATTCAAGTTCGATCACGTTTGGCCTATCCTTAAAGGTATTGAAAAATTTACCAACAAGAAGACTAATACACCCGCTTCATTCCTAGAAGAAAGTCGTGATGTGCAATCGTCTCCATCGTTTTCATCACCATCTCTGGGTATGAGTTTTATTGATCTTAATATGAATACTGAAGAAGCCACTTTTAATTTATCTTCAAGACCAATGGGTTCAAAAAAAGCCAAGAGAAAATAACAGACTGATGAACAGTTCAAACAAATGATGGAGCAAAATGAGAAACTTATCAAATCTATTACTAAAAGCTCTTCTGAAATAAATGAAATTCAAAGACAGAAGATTGAGGTAGAAAAAATTAAACAAGAGCATAAAATAATGTTTTCGGATTTGAGTTCTATAACTGGTCCAACATCTTGTGCGTATATTGAAATGGAAAGAAAAAAATTTTTGAAAGAAAAAGCTCAAACGAACCAATACGAAGAACACGGTGAAGGTTTCCAATACCATGGATCTCAATATCGAGCATCTCAATATCAAGGAGATCAATTGCAACAAGACCACTTTCAAGGAGAACAAGATCAAGGAGAAGGCCAAAAATCACCAAATGATCTAGAAAATTATATCCCGTATTATGATTATCTTAACGGAAGCGGAACTAATTTTTCCGGTTACTAGATTATAATCTAAATTTTTTATTATGTTTTTAAAATATATTTTGTTGTTTTTAGTTTTTATGTTTGTTTGGTTTTAATGTTGTAATTTTTATGTTTTAATGTTGTAATTTTTATGTTTTAATGTTTTAATTAAAGTTTATTGTGTAATATTGAATTTAGTTTTTAATTTCTGTTGTATTTCAAATTTCTATAATAAATTTTAACTAATATCTCTTTTATTATTAGAGAGTTTAAATTTAAAAAAAAAAAAAATTATAGCGTTGCTACAGTATCACGCCAAATTTGGCGTAACACTGTAGCAAAATACACCAAAACTCTATTATAGTGTAATTTATGCAGTTTTGTTGGAGTAGAAAAAGTTGCCTTTTTCACATTAAAATAGTGGGATAGAATCTCTTTGGAGATGCCTTAACAACAACTAACAATGTCACGTCGATGATATGCGGAGGGGTTATATAGCTGGTATTTTTGAGTTGGTAGGATTGACCTGCACAACCTTTGGATAAAAGTTAATCTTGCAAAAAATAAAAAACTTAATGGTTTATTCGCAGACAATCTAAAAATTTATCAACAAAACTCATACATTTTTTTACATGCCAATGAATTATAAACTCATCACACGAAGCAAATATCACTTGTGGCTGAATAGACATCTCTTTAGTGTTTTTACATAACTCTCCACAGAATTTTGATCAATAGGTTTTATCAAATCACATAGAAAATATTTTAGTCTAACATTTTAAAGTAAATAAAAAATAGTTTAATGTTTTTTTCTAAATCACTATTGGATACCATATATATATGAAATGTATAAGTCGTACACAATGAGCATTACAATGCAAGAAGTCGTTTTCCATTAACGATGGATTGATATATTGATTTCAAGAAATTAAAACGTATAAAATTTTGTTAGGTCCAAATGGTTATTTAATTGCATAAATGAAATATTTTTATTTAGATGCAAAACTGTAATTTTTAGTTCATAAAATATTTTCCTGTGAGATGGCGATTATACAGGCGATTGCCAGTGTGATCATCGCAGACTTCACGGTGTTTGAATTTTTGATTTCTTCGGGATTTTCCTTTCAATTTCCTGTTCTTAGTTGGTTCTCTTACTCATTGGCAGTTATCCGTGTTATTGGTGATGGAGTGGGCGGTTACTTTGCACCTCTCTCCACGCCGGTTATCTCCACGTCCTCGTCCACGATCCGGCGTGATGCATCTTTGGTGGTTACTGATGGATTCTTATATATACAAGGTCTATCAGAGCTGGGAATTATCAAGTTCTTCCTTCATTTTGCAAATTTCTATCCTCTACGTTTTCACAAAATTCTGTTTAGAATGGCGGACAACTTGAGATGTGCGGTTCAGGATATCAATCTCGGAGTTGATGATGACCCTATAGCGATTCCCTCCAAAGTGGTCAATCAAGCCCTCGCGGATAACCGTTTTATTTTGATCGGCCGTGAAGTGATCCCTCGAAGGCAAAACATTCGATCCATTATCGCAGCCATGCCTCGTATTTGGGGTCAAGTCGGTGTGGTGCATGGACGTATTGTTGAAGGCACTCAATTTCAATTCATCTTCCCCACGGAGGAGTCCATGGAAGTAGTTTTACGGCGAGGACCGTGGGCTTTTAATGATCGTATGATTCTTCTTCAGAGATGGGATCCACTAATGCCTCTATTAAATTTCATTCCTTTTTGGGTCTAAATTAGGGGAATACCATTTCAGTTTCTCAACCGGGGGTAGTGGAGCACATCGGTCATGCTATGGGCCGAGTTTGGAGATTGAATTTGATGCTGATGCGGCTGCAATGGAGGAATTTTTCCGAATACAGTTGCATTGGGACATTACAAGGCCTCTGCGGTTTCAGTGGAACTTCCAATTCACTTCAGGTATTAATACTTTGTTACGATTTCGCTATGAGAGACTTAGAGGTTTTTGCAAGGTCTGTGGACTGATCACTCAAGACTCGGGTGCTTACGTCCTTCAAAATGGAGGGGTGGATCAAAATGAATCAGAGGACGATGATGATCATTAGAGAGTTGGGTGACTATATATTCTAGCTACTACTAAGTCTGGTGATCAAGAGGTTACTACTATCAGAGAGGTTGAAGCTCCGGTGAATAATGGAGATGCAATAAATGCGGAGGTGAATGAGGACGATACTGAGTTTTCTGACATTGATCCAAATCATGATGCCTTGGAAAACTTGGTGGATTATACAGGGCCTTTCGATATGTATCAGGAGGAATATAATAACAATGAGCTCTTCAACCCTGTTCTTCCCTTTGACAATTCTACGGGGGACATACCTGGGAGTTCCTCATATCGAACAATTGCAGGTAGAATTTTCTCTAGGTCAATAATGAATTATGCTCATAAGAATATTGCAGATTTGACAACAAAGGAAAGTGGTAAACGAAAAAGGTCTGAGTTTATGGAGGGAACGAGAAGCCGAGAGATGCAGAAAGGCTCTGAGGGTGAAGAAGGGCAAGGAAGTGGCTTGTCTGCGGATGAGTCGGACATGATCAGAGGTGCAGTGGGCCCAAAACCACCATAGCCGCCATGAAGAGAGCCTGTTGGAACTGTCAAGGTCTAGGCAATGACTTGACAGTTCGACGCCTAAAGGAGATAACTCGAATCTATCTCCCGGACATCATTTGCCTTTTAGAAACTAAGCAGCAAGATGATTTTATGCGAGATATTGCTTGTGATTTGGGTTTTAGTAACTTTGTATTTGTTTCTCCATCGGGTTTGAGTGGTGGATTAGCGGTTCTTTGGAAGTCTTCCCTATGTCTCTGTCTGTTGCCAGTCTTCTCATATTGTAGATTGTTGTGTCAGAAGTAATGAAATGGTCTTCTATTTGTCCTTTGTCTACGGCCCTCCAAATCCGAATTATCATCATCATTTATGGGAATGGTTAGAGTGTATTGCGAGTAACAGATCAGGTCTACCATGGCTTATACTTGGTGATTTTAATGATTTGTTAGGTAATCATGAAAAGCAGGGGGGGCAGAGTGAGATCTGAAGCCTCGTTTCAACAAATACGACAAATAATTCGAGTGTGTGGTTTCACAGACCTTAATTTTGTTGGTGATAAATTCTCTTGGACAGGGAAGAGAGGTATTCATACGGTATCATGTTGTTTGGATCATACAATGGCTAATTCGGAGTGGCACTCGCAATTTCCACGATCTGAAACTGAATTTTTGGAGTTCAGTGCATCGGATTACAGGCCTCTTGTGACACTATTGCTGATTGTTTGGACGAGTATAAAGGTAGCTTCCGATATGATAGTAGATATGTTGCAAAGGAAGGTTTTAAAGAAGCAGTTATACAGGGATGGCGAGAACATTCTTTTTTAGCAGAGCCAGCCTCTTCGACACGTCGACTTATTAGTTGTCGGAAAGGGATAGCTAGTTGGAAGAGAAGAAATCGAGTTAATGCTTCTGAACAGATCAAAGTAATTAAGGCTCAACTTGACAGAGCAATTACTTTTGATGGTGCCAATCTAATTGAGAAGGAGTGGATGAAGTAGGAACTTCATAAAACTTATATAGATGAAGAACAATATTGGAAACAGATGAGCCGAAATAAGTGGCTACAGACTGGAGATCGTAACACTCGTTTCTTTCATACAACTACAAAAGTCAGAAGAACAAGGAATAAGATTGTTTATGTGAAAGATTCTCAGGAGATATATCGAAGAGGAAACGAACAAATTGCAGAAGTAGCAGTTGATTATTTCAGTGATATTTTTCAAACTACTCCAGTTCCGAGTGCTTGTTATCAGAGAGCTTTTGAAGATTTCCAACCACGAATTACAGATGAAGTTAATGATGAACTCACTAGGCCTGTTTCAATAGAGGAGATCCGAAACTCTGTCTTCTCTATAGGACCACATACGGCTCTGGGACCTGATGGTTTCACGACAAGTTTTTATCAGAATTTTTGGGAAGAAATAAGTCCGGCAGTTATCTTAGAAGTTCAGAGCTTTTTTACAAATAACGTATTAGATTCAAGCCTTAATCATACCAATATATGTCTGATTCTGAAAAATTTTCCACCAACTTCAGTGTCCGACTTCCGTCCCATTACATTATGCAATGTTAGTTACAAAATCATATCCAAAATCCTTGTTAATTGTCTGAAACCTCACATATATGGGATCATTTCAGAACACCAAGCGGCCTTTATACCTGGACGAATGATCACAGACAATGTTATTATAGCTCATGAAGTTTATCATTCACTGAAAGCTAGAACTCACCAAGCTCGATCATACATGGCTCTGAAGACGGATATTACAAAAGCATATGATCGATTGGAATGGAAATTCCTTGAAGAAACAATGAAACGAATGGGTTTTGCTAATACATGGATTCGATGGATAATGTTATGTGTTACATCAGTCAGTTTTTCAGTTTTAGTAAATGGATCAGCTTATGGTGAGATAGTTTCCCAGAGAGGAATCCATCAAGGTGATCCTCTCTCCCCATACTTATTTATATTATGTGCTGAGGTTTTGTCTCACTTGATGCAGCAAGCCGCTCTAAAACGTAACATTCAAGGGATCAAAGTTGGTAATACCTCTCCAGCCATTACTCATTTATTGTTCGCAGATGACTCATTGTTTTTTTTATGCTAGCTAATGCGAAATCATGTACTGCCATCAAGAATGTACTCTCACTATATGCAGAGATTTCGGGACAGGCTATTAATCTGAGAAAATCTGCCATTACGATTGGAAGTAAAGTCAAATCGGATGTTAAGCGCAGAATGCGACATATATTAGGCATCTATAACGATGGAGGAAACAAGAAATACCTGGGATTGCTTGAGCAGTTTGATAAAAAGAAGTCGGAAATGCTGCATTATATAGTTGACAAGGTTAAGGAAAAGACGCAGGGATGGAGAAAGAGATATCTATCGCTGGAAGGTAAGGAAGTTTTGATTAAAGCTGTAGCTATGGCCATGCCACTATACTCTATGAATGTTTATAAGATTCCAAAACTGATATGTGATGAGATTAATGGTGTTCTTAATCGATTTTGGTGGAATAATGGAGAAGATAAGAAACGAATGCATTGGTTCTCTTGGAATAGATTAAGCTTTTCTAAAAGGGAAGGAGGATTGGGTTTTCGTGACATTGAAGGTTTTAATCTAGCTATGCTTGGGAAGAAAGGTTGGAGTATTCTTCAAAATCCAGACTGTTTGATGGCGAGAATTCTCAAAGGATGGTACTTCATTAATACAAACTTTTTGAATGCGAAACAGGGCCGAAAGGCATCTTTTGTATGGAAATCTATTTTGGAAGGGAGAAGATTGCTGAAACAAGGCCTTCGTTATGTAATAGGAGATGGATAAATGACTAATACATGGCTCGATCCTTGGCTCCCACTTCATCCTCCTCGACTGCCAAGGAAGAAATTTGATGATACTTCAGTCTGTATGGTTAAAGATCTAATAAACAATACAGGAACAAATTGGATTACTCGTAAAGTTATGGATATGGTTCATCCAGAAGATGTGAATCATGTTCTTAATCTCAAGATTTGTCCTAATGGAGACGGTGATCTGCTCGGATGGCATTATACTAAAGAAGGTCTATATAGTGTTAAGTCAGCATATTGGCTTTTTACTCAAACTAGAGAGGAGAGAAGGATTATACCACCTCCGGGAAGCTTAGAGATTAAACAATTGATTTGGAAAACTATAGGTGCACCCAAAATCAAACATTTCTTGTGGAAGCTTGTTTCGAAAGCAATACCTATAGGGTCAAATTTAAAACAGAGACACATAACACATGATAGTTCTTGTCGAAGATGTTGCAAAGAGGAAGAAACAACAAAACATCTTTTCTTTTATTGTGAGTACACAAAATCAGATCTTCCTGATCCTACCCTTTATGATTCTGCTGCAAGTTTAGAATTCAAATCAAGACAGCTCTGTTTATTAATGAGTCATCACTGATACCAGGTTTTAATCATTTACCGTGTTGGATCTTATGGAGGATTTGAAAGAGTCGGAACATGTTATGCTATCAAAGACGAGCTATACCTTGGCATGTAACGCTTCGACTGGCGTGTAATGATACTAAAGAGTGGGCTGAAAATGTCCGGCTTTAAAGCATTGTTGGTGATAATGGTTTTCAAGTTCCATCACGAGGTAGTGACATTTGCTGGAAGCTCCCGGAACAGGGGTGGATTAAGTGTAATTATGATACTTCTTTCATCAATACTCACTTACCCTCCCATGCTGGTTGGATTTTACGAAGTGATAGAGGACATTATAAGGGCTCAAGACAGGCACTTGGAAAAATCACAATGAATGGTCTAGAAGGAGAGTTACATGCCTTCTTAATTGCGATGATGAATTGTTGGATTAAAGGATTCACAAAGGTCTGTTTTGAAGGTGATAGCAAAGAGTTGGTAGAGATTCTTACCGGAACAAAGCTAAATTTTGGAGTAAACAACTAGATTAGAGATATTAGACGATGGCAATCAAAGTTTAGAGTTGTTCAATTCTGCTGGACGAATCGTAAAAACAATATACCGGCAGATATGTTAGCTAAAGCTCCAATACCTAATAATGCTTCATTTTACTCTTATCCTTTTGTCCCTCGTTTTATAACTGAAGCGATTCACTGTAATTATTCTACATCTTTTTGATAATATAATGAAGATGACCAAAAAAAAAAATTTCCTATAGACAGTGAAAACATAAACTTGTTGATGTAAAAAATCGCTTTCTCAGGCAATTTTTTGGCGATTGAGAGACAATTTCCTTTTTGTCTCTTTGTTCTCTTTCTTCCGGCGTTTAACACCACGATTGGTACCCGAAACTTCCCAATCTCATACCCGGAATCTCCGACTATGGAATTGCCCATGTCGTTGTCGTTGATTCAAACCGCCACTGGCTCTGTTATTAACATGATAGTCAATACTCAGTGTTCCGTCATAATCACTCATATCCTTCCCACAAAAAATGTTCCAAAATGGCAGATAACTTACAACGGGCTATCCAAGATCTTGATCTTGGGGAGCATGATGAACCTTTTGTCCTTCCTCCCGACGTCGATCGTGCCGCAAATGAAAACAGATTCACCGTGATGGGGAGACCTGTCATGCCTCACTGACAGAATTTACGAGCCATAGTCGCTACATTACCCAGGACTTGGGGTAGGTCAGGATTCATCGCAGGAAGAATTGTTGAAAGAAGGAGATTTCAATTCACTGTCCCTACTAAAGAGAAAATGAAGCTGGTGCTGAATCGTGGCCCCTGGCTCATCATCCAAAGATGGCATCCAGGATTGGATAATATGATGCTGAATTTTATCCATTTCTGGATACAAATTCGTTGTATCCCTCTCCAATACCTTAACCATGATGTCATTGGCCATATCGCAAGATCACTCGGGCAATTACTTTCAATAGATTTCAACGCAGAGACTGCGGTCAGAGTTGAGTTTGTTCGTGTCAGAATACACTGCAACATTGATAATCCACTGAGATTTAGGAGGAGTTTCCAGTTCACTAGAGGCGAAAAGATGCTCGTCCGATTTTGCTATGAAATGCTATGAGGCTTCTGTAATGTATGTCGTATGCCAATGCATGACTCTGGAGATTGTCTCAACAGAGAAAATGATAATAATCATGATCTCGATGATTATGACCACGATGAACACAATATGCAAAATGGTGTTGACTACGTTCGAGATATCCATGAATGGTCCATGCTGAGGAACCGGAGATAGCAAATGAAGCACGGGAAGAAGAACGGATTGAACACTATGCCGATGATGATACAGATTGGTTCTATCGAGAAGAAGAAGGTGCAGAGAGAACTGGTGATGTCGATGACAACGGTTCGATCCTTGACGACAATATGTTTCCAATTACTTGAAAAAGGAAGGCTTCCTTAATGGGAAATGAAGCAGATCTCTCTAGTGCTTCATGTAGTAATCCAGTTCAGAATTAAGAGTGAATCATCATCACCAGCGATCACTGAGAACATGCTCAAACCACAGCCTAATGATCCGGAAAAGGAGAAACAGGGTATGCTTAATCTTCTCCATAAGATCTATGCTGGTATTACTGATGGAGAAACAGTTGGACAAGCGGGCAAGAGACAAAAGAAACAGATGCAGATAGTGGATAAGTTCATGGATGCACATTCGTTGAAACCAAAGGAGTGCAATTCGCTACAAAAGATACACAAAGATTACGTGCATGCGGACAAATCATCTTCTTCAACAACACATTGAGTCGTGGTGTGCCTGAATCCACCAGATCACCATGAGAGCTGAGGTGTGGAACTGTCCAGGCTTGGGACAAGGCCTCACAGTTTGACGTCTAAAGAAAATGCAACGTGAGTATCTCCCGGACATGTTGTTCATGATCGAGACAAAGAAGAAAGATGACTATGTAAAGAGTATTGGTTTAGATCTTGGTTATGAAGATATGTGTATTGTTTCTCCTGATGGTTTAAGTGGTGCCTTAGTTGTTTATTTGAAAAATTCTATTTCCATTAGATTTATTTCTTTTGATGCAAGAATTTTAGATCTTTATGTTGAATATAAATCTTTTCATTTCTACATGTCTTGTGTATATGGTCACCCTATTCCTAAACATCACCATTACTTATGGGAAAATTACAATGCATATCAATTAATCGAGATGAACCATGTATGATGTGTGGTGATTTTAATGAGATTCTAGAGCAATCTGAGAAACAAGGGGGTCGAATACGAAATGTAGGGAGCTTCAAAAAATTTTGGACAATGATTGATGTATGTAAAATGAAGTATTTGCATTCTAGAGGAAATAGATTCAGTTGGGTTGGAAAGCGAAGAAAACAAGTCGTACAAGTTTGTTTGGATAGTGTTTTCATTAATCAACAATGGAGTTCCCTATTTCCTGCTTCAGAAACGGAAAATTTTGAGATAGTAGGATCTAACCATTACAATTGAGGATAAGGCTGAAATTAAAAGGGGTCAATTTTGATATGATAGACTGCAGGATAATGAGGAATTCAGTGACTTAATCAATCGGGAATGGAGTCGATCAACTGGTGGAAAAAATCTGGAAACAAAAATGAAGGATTGTCGAACAGTTATGGCTAAATTGACAAGGCAGAGAGAGATCAAAATTTTGATACAGACATGATTCGAAGTCTCACTAAGGATTTAAATGCTGTGTACTGCAAAGAAAAATGTATTGGCATAGAAACAATTGGCTACAACTTGGGACAGAAATACAAAATTTTTCCATGGTGTCACTAAAACAAGGAAGGCCAGGAACATAATTAAGTGTGTTACAACAATGTTCTCTATGTCAAGCCCAACAAGTATGATGAATATATGGATCTTTGAGTGGAAAGAAAGGTTACAATAGAGATGAATCAAGGGCTTACTCGGGAGGTGACTGATGATGAAATCACAAATGCTGTGTTTTTAATAGGTCCGGGTAAAGCTCCAGGGGCTTATGGGTTTACAAGAGCTTTTATTGCCACTTGGGATACTATAAATGAGGTTATCTTTATAATGGTGAAGCAATTCTTTCGGACCAATTATTTGGAACCAAGTATCAACCATACCCAAATCTGTTTGATACCACAAAATTGAGCAGGCCAAACATTGAGTGATTACCGTCCAATTAGGCTGTGTTCTGTGAGTTACAAGATAATATCGAAAGTTTTGGTTTCAAGACTTAAGGAGTATCTGGAATACCTTATATCCGATTCGCAAGCAGCCTTTGTACCAAGGAGACACATAACAGATAATGTACTCCTTATTTGTTTTTGCTCTGTGCTGAAGTGCTAAGTTAAATGCTCGAAAAAGCGGTTAGACAAAAGAGTATACATGGTTACAGTTAAATCGTTGATGATTTCTTTTTGGCTGATGATTCCCTCTTCTTTTGCCGAGCAACACACACGATTTGTGAAAGTATTGCGACAATATTCAGAACATATGAGGAGGTATCAGGTCAGATGGTCAACTACAATAAGTCGTCTGTAATTTTGGTTCCAAAATTAGTCAGACCAAATGATCGCAACTACAACAACTGATACGCATTTATAACATTGGTGGAGAAGGAAAATATCTTGGATTACCTGAACAACTGGGTAGAAGTAAGGTCAATGCTTTCGATTTCATCATTCAACGAGTCAAGCAAAGATTGGAGGGCTGGTATAATCAATTCCTATCTCCGGCTGGAAAAGGTGTATTAATAAAATCAGTCGTTCTTGCATTGCAAGTATATTCCATGAATGTTTTCCTTATACCGAAGACAGTATGTGATGCAATAAATAGTATAAATAAGTTACTTTCCGAATTTTGGTGGGGAAAGGAAGATGGTAAATGAAAAATCTCTTGGGTCGCTTGGCATAGAATACCCAAACGTGAAGGAGGATTGGGCTTCCGTGATTTGTATCACCAAACAAGTTTGGCGGATTTTACAGAACCCTGAAAGTGTTATCAAGACTATACAAAGGGCGATACTATTGACAATTGATATTCTTACAGCGACTAGTAATAAACAATCTTCATATGGCTGGAAATCAATACAAGTTAGCAAATATTTGTTACAAAAATGATTACAGATGCAAATAAATAATGGAAGTTCTGCAAATATTTGGACGGATCAATGGCTTCCAACTTTGCCTCCGAGACCTGCTATGTGAATTCCTCGAACGGATATCTATAAGGTTTCAGACCTATGGATACGGGGGAAACGTGAGTGGGACAATGATATGCTCAATCAGGCACTACATCCAGAGCATAGATCTTGCTTTCAACGACAATACAGTTGGATACACACATATGGAGCTTCTAAAATAACACGCAATATACAGTTAAATCGGTTTATTGGGTTGCAACGCATATTAGTCAACAAGATGGAAATATACAACCCCCATTGGGTTCAGCTGAACTCAAAATGACGTTTTGGTAACTTGAACTAAGTCCCAAAATACAACATTTCTTGTGGAGGGGGATCACATGTGCCATACCTACAGCACACCGGTTGTTATCTCGTCGTGTCAAAATTAATCTTATGTGTCAAAGATATTGTCAAGAGGAAGAAACGATCAATCATGTATTATTTAAATGCCCCCAGGCTCAAATAATATGGAGGATTTTAAATATACCTCAGAGGCATATCCAGGCACTTTCATCATCTCTTAATGATTATCTGCAGATGCTTCTAGAGTTCCATAATACATCAAGATTACAGCTAGAATACCGGTTATTACAAATTTGGCAGATATGGACAATCTGGAAGTCACACAATGAATTCATTTTTAACAAAAGGAGTGAACAACCAAACGAAGTAGTGGAGCGCAGTCTCAAAGCGGTTAGAGAATGGATTGAAGTTTTCCTTATAAATGAAGCTGAGTACCGATGTCTAAAAGGGCCTCAACCAAAGGAATCCAAATGGGAACCACCTATTCCAGGATGGGACAAATGTAATTTTGACTGCAGCTTTACATGTGAAACTGAAGATATGGGTACGGGTGGGATTATTAGAGATGCTACGGGACGTCATATATCATCTGGAAATGCGAGATTACCACCAGTGGCAACAGCATTACAAGCCAGAAGCAAAAGGCTCTCTCCATGTGTTACAAACAATTTGGGTGAAAGGATGGCACTATGTATGTTTTGAGGGAGATAATCTGGAGTTAACGAACTTGATTAATCATGGTGGAGAAAGTAGAGATCTGGGAGGATTCATTAATGACATTCGAGCATGGACATACAGACTCCCAGAGGCCTATTTACATCATACGAATCAAGCAGCGGATTGTCTAGCAAAGCATGCACTTTTACATAATTCTACTTTTTCAAGTTTTTCGATTACGTCGATGTGGCGTCAAAAACATTTGTATCACCCTTATTCAGTTTAATGAATTAAATATAAGATGTTAATATATATATATATATATTATATATATATTATCCTATATGTGTATGTATGTATTTAACCTGTGGTTTGTTAATATAGATTTAAAAAGTATGTGCTATTAAGTTTATATTATTTCAATAATATTTCCATTTTTATTTTGCTTTTATATTAGTTTATTTAATAAATTTAATATCTGATCATTCATTTTGAAAATAACTTTAATATGCAATATAAAAGCTGCATATATACTAAAAACTGATAAGTAATCGATAAGTAAAACTAAAAACCCAACAATACGTACCAACATGCTGTGATATTGTATTGTAAATGTCAAGTCTTACGTTAAACCTTCTCAGTACTGTAAGTGCATATATGTGTGCAGTGATATAAATTATGTATCGAAACCACAGAGAGTAGAATAGCACTACAAATTTACAATGGAACGAATAAAACTAAGAAAAATATGGTTTTTGTGGTAATCACGATGTAAAATTAAATAGCTGTAAAATAAAATGAAGTTTTTATATGGAAAAAAATGCTAAGCACAAGGAATGTCGTACGTATCAATGATCAATAAACTATTCTAAGTAGACAGAAATTTATTAATGAACCGTTCCAAAACTTGAAATACTATTGTCAAGCTAAACTGCTCTCATAGCGCTAACTATCTAACCACGGATTCCAAAAAACTAAACTCTCGAATGAGTACCAGAAAACATGCCAGCAATCTAAAAAAGTTCAATATGTTCACTTAAATGACTAAAGTTCAACTCTTGTTGGCCAAAGATACTAACCTCATCAATTATTGATTCCGGTAACCTAACCTGCTTTCGTAGAGTTAAATAAACCTACATATCATATGCTATGTCATTAAACTAACATAAGCATTGAGAACACAAAAGATGAATAACCATAAGATAAATCCCTAATTTATAACTTAACCTAATCAATCATTAAATCCCTTTGTACAAATCCTAAATCTAACTGGCGGATTACATAGACATAGATGATGAATCATGATAAAAAAATATGATAATTGCATAAAATAAATCCAAAGTAACAAAAAGAGGTTCGAAAAGAACTTCTAAAAGAGTACGAGATTCGTCTCCAAAAATCTATGAAAACAGAAAGCTAAAAGCAATAAGAACAACTTGTGACGCAGAAAACTCGTACATTAGTATATTATAATTAAAACCTAAGGCCTAAATTCAGTTGGAGAAGGATTTGGAATATCCACGCGTCGGAGATTGATCGATCCTGAAGGAGATCGATTGATCCCGGCTTCAAAATGGACCACTTTATTAATACATCAATATGGTCGATATTTCTTTAACTTGGTCGATCCTGATGCATTTTCTTCTGATACTTGAAGTCTGGAAACGTCTAAAGCAAGTCCAATTGATCCATTCAACTCTAATGACTTGTAAACCTGTAAAAACCCTATAAAGAAAGAAAAAGACACAAAACATAATCCTAGACTCGATAAAGACTGTCAATACATATGGAATCAAACGCATAAAACCCTTAAAACCATGACATATCAATTTCCTCATATTTGAATCATTTCTTGTCCTCAAACAAATTAAATCAAATAGAGAAGAAATGTTTGAAAATGGGAACTTACACACTCCTTTAGATTTGATCATGCTGACCTTCAATTCCTAGAAAACTTAGAACAGATTAAAAACAAGTTAGTACTACATGTACTTTGCCATAAGCATAGCAAGCATTACCGTACTCTAGTTCCCAAAATCTTAAGAAATCTCTGAAATCTCTATTGTTGACCCCTTTAACATTCATTGTGTCTATAAAGTACGGTCTCACAAAGAGAGTATCAATCGCGACTAGGGCTTGGAATGGAAGGCTATTTTGATGGTGGTTATAGTGTTTAGGCTCTGATGATGAATATGGATGCAAGTCATGGTGCAAAATCATTGTAAAACGAAGGCCAAATGTTGATATACAACCTCACGAAACTTGGAATATCTGTAAAGCTCTGTAAATGTCCTAACTAAGTTGAAATGATGCCTAAGATAACACACTAGACTCATAAAGACTTTATTTTGGTTCCTTATTTGTCTTCCCTTCTCGACATTTTTTTTACGTTCATGAGATAGATCGATCCGGCCTTGGATCAGTCGTTTCCTACTTATTTTCGGATATTTCTCTTTTTCCATAAAGGGAAGTCAGAACCGGTTCTATTCATACATTTTCTGCACCAAAGACAACTCAAACGTGTATAATCTAAGTAGTAAAGAGCATAAGTCTTACCAAAAATCCTTAGAACATAAAGTTGTGCTCGTCTATATACTCTGTAGTTTCTGCACTTGATTGCACATGATAATGATGAAACAGAAGGCATGTGGTCTGAATGAAAGGAAAAGGTGAAGGCATGGTACCAAGTTAAAGGTGAGCTCGGCCATTCAAAGTTCTGAAAAGAATGGTAAAAAGTGTGGATGTGAACTCCGAATGTTGTGATCCTTTGTGCACTATCAAGCCTCTGAGTGTGAAATTAAGTCAGTGTTAAAGGTCTTGTAGAGACAGAGTCAACGTTAGATCATTCAGATTTCCAAAGGATAGGGAACTTCTGGGAATGTTAATCCACTGATGGTGTTTCCAATCTTCCTAAACTAAGAACAATCACTATTAGATAGTTAGTCAACACCAGATGAAATCCAAGAACAATATAACCATTCTCTCATTTTGACTCAATAGAACGACTCAATAAAAGAAAACAAAATAAAACACAATGTTAGCAACAAATAGCAGACACCCTTCCCCCAGACCTACTTCACTGCGTCCTGTTGTGAAATAAAATCAAAGGAAAAGGTACTGCGATACAACACTGAAGCAAATGACAAGGAAAAATATAAAATTTAATGAAAGATACATGAAAAATGAAAAAGATAACCGAAATGATCACTCCTCGGGACTGTCATTGGTGGACTCTCCGTGGCTCCTCCGCTATCTACCTAAGCGCAAATCATTGTGTGTAGAGAAAAAATTTGGGGCCAATGATCTGGTCTGATCGCTAGTAAGATCATAGTAACTCCCATCTGCATATCCGTAAAACTAAAAAGTACGATGGCATGGAACTGCTTCCAGCGTGAGCGATGAGAACGCGCTCTTCACCTTTGTCCAATGGGTCCTCATGTCTAACATCATCTGGTGTAGGTGGGGTAGTGCAACAAGGACGAATCCGAGAAAGTTCTCCCCAGATCGTCTTCATGGTAATCTCAACTATTCACCTCTCATACTTTGAACGAGGTTCCTCTACAAACTCAGAGGTAACGTACTCACTGAAGTCCGGTGGAAAAAATGGGAACGTAGAAGTCCATGGGTGGGAATAAGTTGAAGCTCGAGGTTCAGCTTGCTGAGCTTCTGCATCGTAATCTATGGGAACCGCTCCTAGAGGCAAAGACTGGGGCCTAGAAAGGCGAACCAGTGGCTAGGTGACCTGAAATGGACGCACGCATAATGCCTCAACAGGAGGCAGAAACTCTACATTCTTCTGAGTAAGGAGATAAGTGTACACTACTTGTGGTAGTCGAATGAAGCGATAGACAGCCTGATGGTCCTGAAAGTAGTAAACCAAAGAGTTAGGCACTCGATGCAACAATTGCCTAAGTATTGTCTATCCATATTAAGGCAACGCTCATATGCGATGGGTCACGGGACCTCGATGCCCAAAGACAACAGAATCGGAGTCACAAGACTCCCAATGATAATCTTCTTCTTAGAAGACCGTGCAGGGCCCATCTTGATCTCTGCAAGGGCTGATGCAAGAATATAGCAAATGTTGATCTGATGAGAGTTGTTGGTGTTGGAAATGAAGCGCTGCAAGCCTCTGTGTAGCAACCAAAGTATCTATTTATCCACTACAACATCCTCGGACATGTGTCCCAAAGCGATACTCAATAATCTTGCTGCAATATGAACCACATGGTTCCTTATCAAAGATTATTTTTGCCTTCCACGAAATATAGCCACCAAATCCAATCAAATCCCAGAACTCCACAGCATTTCCGACCTTAAATATGTTAACCTTCAGATGGTGTGGAAAACCGAACACACACAAAGCTGAAATAAGATAATCGTATGCAGCTGTTAGTGGACAAAGAAGCTTATACTGCCCTGGCCCACTCTAGGATCTTGTGTATCCTCGAAGTGCAATGTGACGGTGGCCAGAAACACGTGCATGAGTGTAGTGCAAATATGAGGCTTCATCCTGGGAAGATTACCGAGCCCCATCGAATCCATCAACACAAAGTAAATATCCCGTAATCCCAAATCCTGCAAGGTTTGCTCATATGTCATCCGAGTAGAAACCAACATGCAGAGATTCAACATCTCTGCAAATGAAGTGTCCACATAGCTCCATATCTCTGGTCGTCTCTGTAGAATGAGCCATAACCTTGCCATTGTTGACTCACATTCTAGTCATCATTGTCTGCAAAACAAGAAATTTCAAGAAAACACACAATTTTGAACAAAGCAGAAACAGTTACAGAATATGTAATCGATCACAACCAAAGCTAAAATAACATAATAGCATCAATTCATTCTTCTGTAACAACCCAATTAAGCAAAATATGAATCCCAATCTACAATTCAACCAATTTTTCGCCGAAATGTTTTTGGCAAAATATCAAAATGAAAATTGGGCATAAAAATGTAAGTTATTGCTTCTACTGCAAGGCAAAGATTTTTCATATTGGATCTATTAGTTCACATTGGACATTGCTTAATCCATGTGGATTTTCATGTAGTAGAGATGACCGGTGTTGCTAAAATGCCTCTTATACTTGGGATATCTTTCTTGAACTCAGTTGGAGCTTGCGCTGATAATAGCAGGAATAGGATATCATTCAGCAAAGTGGACAAAGACGTGTACTATTCTATTGTTCCAAGTTTGGGTTCGCAAGTTTTCATGGTTCATGAAGAGGAAGATCAAGGTTTCGTGAGAAAAAAAATGAATGAAGAAGAGACTTCCAAGGCTATGTGCTATTAAATTTATGAGAAAGCCTACTCCTAGGGAAAAACGGACGATTTCTCCAATACATTACGCACTGTTCGCAGCACTTGTGAAAAATTTTCCTGATACTATTCGAGATACGTATCCTCTCAAGGATTGCACTCAACGAGACCGGGGGATAATCCCCAACTTCTACAAGATAGGAAAAGCAAGTTCTATAGGTATATTAAACCTAAGTCCCAATACTTCCTTCCGAAAACCTTCTGAGAAACTAGGCAGTGGAGATCTTAATGAAGAAGATAGATTAAACACCAACGTTAGGTATACTAAACCTAAAACCAATGGTTGCGACTTGTCTCCTCAACGGCTTTGATCGGTAGAATATCCACACAAGTGTTATGGGTTATACCTGATAAACCTTAGTGATTCATAGGATATAACACACCAAGACAAACCAAAGATTCCCTAAGGAATAAAAGAGTTTGCGTGAAAGCAAAGAAAAAAGGTGTTTTGATTAAAAAGTTGGGTGATTTTTATTGATCTTCTTGGCCGAGTTTTATAAGGACTCGAGATAGCCAAGGGTTACATGAATCTAGCAATGTGAACATGAATCTAGAAATAAAGACAAATACCTTAATCTTTTGACTATAATTAAAAGATAAAAGAAGATGAATATCGCCAATGTATCTCCTTAGGTTCTTCGAATGTAGTCGCTTCTTGTTTCTGGGCTTTAGGCGAGAATTTCTTTGGGTTTGGATGGGCCATGAATTCTTCTTCTTTGTTTGGGTCTCCTTATGGACTAAGTAAAGAATAAAGATGGATTTAAAGATAAGAGAAACAAGTCCAGCCTCATTAAAAACTTACTCATAAAACTCATTGGGATAAACCTAGTTAAGGATAGTATCATTTCCTGATGGACTCATGTTTGGGGAAGCTTGGGGGAAGGAGTTTTTCAGACAATGGTTTGCTCAGAGTGATGAGACCATGGATGAGATAGAGACCATGTTTCGTTCCGTGTGAAACATGAATTACAATATCACGAGGACATTAGCAAAGTGTCAGGGTCCTTGCCAATTTATCATTTCAGAAAGGATTGGAGGAGGGCTCTATGAAAAATCTCTTTGTGATACTGGAGCTTCTTGCAACTTAATGCCTACAAGCATCGCCGATCCACATGGGATAACGAACATGCTTCCTACAAGAGGAGCAATTTGGTTAGCAGATTATTCAGAGTGCGTTACAAACGGAGATCTTCACGATGAGATCATCAAAGTAGGAGGAGTCAATGTCGTAGTTGATTTCACTATATACGACTTACATAGCAAAGGTCCGCCTTAGCTTCTCCTTGGAAGGGACTTTCTAAATTCTATTGGAGCTCTTTGTTCAAGGAAAAGGATGTCATTCACATACATTGATAGAGGATTCTTCTATCACGTCCTCGCTCTAGGAGCAACACATCTCAGGATTCAACGCAAAATCCCGATCCAAGTCGATAGACATGGATAAGCAGAGAACATAGGTTCTTCAACGGAATAAGCTTCACCACAGTCAAGCTTGAGACGTCAAAACAAGCGTTGAATGGGAGAAAACCCATTGAATTATATATTTAATATTTATTGTTTCTGGACTTAAATACTTATTATAATTATTTTTTGATTTGGTTTTTGGGATATTTTTGAATTTAATGGTTTTCAATCGACATATCATATTTGTAAAAGGTTTTGAGTGATGCAGGAACTGTTCCAAATGCAGAAGATGCGATTTTTAGTGTGTTCCAAAGACTCTCACCGATCGGTAACAAGCATGTACCGATCAGTACTCGACCCAGGTACATAAAATTAAATCGGTTTGGTCTGGTTTAACCAACCCATACCAAACCAAAAAACCCTAGTTGTCACACGACAACTTCTTCTTCTTCCTCTTTCTCCTCAATTTCTTCACTTTCCAAAGCTTTCACCTCTCCTCCATATTCCAATCTCAATTATTAGTGGATTTGAGTGATTTTTGGGTGTTTTCCACACAATTTTTCAAGCTATATTCAATTATCATATACCCATCATCGATTTGCCAAGGTATGTGCTTCGAATCCCACTTTTTTCAACTTGTTTTTCAAGTTCATCAATGGAGAAAGTGTGTTTCATCTCTCTTTGTTGTTTCACATGATTTTCTATGAGAAATTATGGTTAGAAGTTGATAGAATCGATTGGTAGCTTCAAATTGGTGTTAAATGGTTTGAAATTGAGATTTGGGGAATTTTGTGTTGAAGTGAATAGTGATTTCGGATTTGTTGAATATTTGCTGATTAATTATTGTTAATTATGCTTTGATAATATCCATGAAGGTTGAACACAAGTGTCTGATTGCTTAATTTGTGAAGAATTAGTCATATTTGATTTTTGAATTTTTCATGATTTATTTGAAAATAATTATTGATTAAAGGGTTTAATTATTTCTGCTAATATAAATGGCATCAGAACTTGCATTATCATATTTTAGTGATTTTTATTTAGTTCTGACATTTTGTGAAGGAACTTACTTCTGTTGGAGAGCTGCACACATAGCTGAGATGGAGAGCTGCAAACTCCATCCCATGCGCTTTCTGCAGGATAAGATACTCGAGGATATGTGTATCAGAGATGAAGTCCACATAGTTCTTGAGAGCATCGGATTTGAGAGTTTTCATACTAACTCCAAGGATTTGTACATGAAGCCCGTTACCGAGTTTATAGGTACAATGTCAGTACATTATCCCAGACCAGCTAAAGACGCATCTCAGGGGTGGATTGATTTCATCATTGCGGGAGAGCATCACAAGCTTTCCTTCCATCAGCTTGATGAAATCTATGATTTCTCCAAGCGACGGGATACAAACGCTGGTGTAGTATATGACCCTAATGAGTTTTGGGCTACCATTGGTTCAGGTGCCTGGAAGCAGGCACAAGTACACAGTTCGATGTTGCGAGTGGTAGCTAAGTTCATCAGAAACACCACTTATAGTAGACGCGAGATTGGGATGATCAAGGTCCCTGAGTTATGGATGTTGCACGAAGGTGTGAAGGCCTATTTGGATGATCCAATAAAGGAGGATTACCATGAGCCTCGTAATGTTAACTTTGGTGCATTGCTAGCTGCTGCATCAAAGGGATTGGTAAGGACCAAGAGGAAGGAAGCATATCATGGCAGTTTTGTGACACTTATCCTGATGAGGCTTTGGTTTCAGTCCGCCTCCTACGATTGAGGGATAAATGTGTTTCATCGACTAAGAGCATTTGCAGAACACTTAGATTCTTGTGCGCAATCACACAACTCTGTAGTTTCAGGACAAAGAGGGGATATACGGTTCCTATAGTTGCTTGTACTAGAGCTCACGACTATCACATCGAGAGTGCATGTCAATTTCCTACCTCCTACTGCTGCTCTCTATGAGCACCCTGTTAACGAACGATATACCCGTCATCGTCTTTGACTAGCATCGCAGGCACCACCTTCAGATACTCATCCACGGGCATCGTCATCATCTTAGGCACCACTGCTCGAGTTTAATGAGTCTGAGTTCATTTCTCCAGAGCTTTCAAAGCAATATGATGATGTTGAGTACAAACATGTGGTGTATGCTTCCACGCAGAAGAACAACAAGATGATGCAGTTACTTCTGGGAGTTTTCAGGAAGATCAAAGCTTGTTGTATCTCTGCTCCTCGAGTTCCATGAGAGTCAGCCCTTAGATGTTGAAGATGATGTTATGGATTCTGCTGATGATGATGAGGATACGGAGGAGTTCTCCAAGCCCCCTATTCGATGTAGTCAATTTTTGGTTCCATATGCATTGCATCAATGACTCCTTCTGACTCCAACACACAGAGGTTTAGGCTAGAGCGTAGCAGGAGAGAGCCAAGATAGACGACTGAAACAACTGAAATCCAACAGTTAGGTGTTTAATTACCACCTATATGTATAGATCATTATTTGGACCTATCGGTACGCTGTGTATACCGATCGGTATGTTATCCACGAAAACCTTTGTAATTTATTATTTTTTTTAGGATTTGTATTTGACTCTTTTTTATGAGTATCTTTCTTTTGATTTATTTTTTACATCGGGACAGTGTAATTTAAGTCTAGTGGAGGATATCCCTATGTTCACTAACGTTGTTTCTAAAATTTGTTTTTATTTTGATTTTTCATTTCTCTTGAGTCATTTTTCAGTTTTATTGAGTCAAAGTGAGGAACGATAAGCTTTTCTAGGAATAACTATTTCAGGATGACTATCTTGAGACTTATTCTGGTTTTGTTCAGTGTCAGAACCAAATATTGGAAAGACCACGGGCAAACTCAGTAATCAGGAAAGTCCTTGTTACTTTGAAATTTGGATGATTGAACTTATCCTTATTAAGCGGAACCTCGAACCAGGATTTAATTTATCTCACTTAGGGGGTTGGTAATTATGTCATGGACCATACATTCAAAGTTTCATTTCTATCATTTCTACCACTCTTGTTAACTCTGAATGGCTAGACTCATTTTTAGTCTAGTACCACACCCTTACCTCATCCATATTTGAAAACCTCATGCATTCTTGTGCTTTCATTTACATTTGCATTCATGTGCAAAAACTATGGAGTATATAAACCGACATAGCTGACCTTTCATTAGGATTAGATATATGGAATATTAAGAATGTGTAGAATGTTTATGAGCCTTCAATATTTTATTTTTCCTTGGTATATGAACTGATTATGTTCCTCTATATTTTTCTGTTTATCTAAAAACGAGAAGAAAAGGAGGAATCATGTTCACTTACTGTAAATACCAAAGAAAATCAAAGGCTAAGTTGAGTTTGGACTATTAGTGAATTCGAATGAAAGGAAGACTATGTATTTGTCAATTGGTTTGTGTCTCACTATGATTTTATATAATGATTTGCATCCTTAGAATTGCTAGAATAGCCTAAACACATGAGCCACCATTTAAGAGACTTATTACCAAGACCATTGACATGTTCGATATCCCCTTTGTGAAAATGCACACACTTTTAATGAATGTCAAAAGGTTAAGTTCATTGATTCTGAGAGTTATTTGTGATCACGAGATTTAGAGTATAGACTATTGATACATTCATGGTCTAGTACATATAGTAGGACTGCCTGGTATGATTTTGATGTAGTTTATAGAAGAAAAGCCCAAGACAAGTTCGTTCCAAATAATATGTGAGTTCCCGTTCTTCAAACCATTCCCTTTGGATTTGGATTTTTATTGTTTTTACTTGAGAACAAGAAAGGATTCAAGTCTTGGAGAATTATGTTAACACTTATATTTATCGGTTTTTAGAGTCATTTTAATACCGATTCTTGAGTCTTTTAAATAAGAACAAGATAGTTTTCGGTACTTTTACATATTTATAGGTTTGTACACTTGCTGGAGTCAAAATAAAGGTTTTAGAGTGGAAACGGATCAAAGCACTTTTCTAGAGAAGAAGAAGTCAAGATTGAAGACTGATCAATGCAAATTTGCTACATCGGTGCTAAAGACCACAAGAACCGATCAGTACACAATTGTAACTGATCAGTGCACCGAATTTTAAAGTTTCCATTTTTCATTTCTAGAACTTTCCTTTGTTTGTATAAATAAGATGTCTCCGCTATAGAGAAGAGACAGAGACGAAAATACAATTTTCTTAACTTTAAGGTATTCTTTGTACATATTCTTTTATTCTTTTATTTATTTTAAGTTTTTCATCTATGTTTATCATGCATCTTCTCTACATGTGTTAGTAGATCTATTCATATAATTTAGGGTTTCTGAAGGGATGTTCATGTAGATATATACTAGGGTTCTTATGAGATTATTCATATTATTCTTCATCTAAGATTTTTTCTTAATAGCTTGTCTAATTTGGCCAATTAGCCTCTGCCCTAAATCTATTCATCGTGACACCAAAAGTATTTTTGAATGGATATAATTATCTTTGATGGGCAAAGTCTATAGCCAACAAAAATTTGTGAACATATTAAATTAGATATATAGTATTGCATGCATGTATCTCTATTGACAAACGAAAATTTTAAGTTGCTATAGATTATGTTACATAGATAGTTATGTTAAGCGACAATGGGATAACTTTACATCCGTAATCTAAGCTCTAGAACATTACTTAATGCATCTCATATAAATTGCTATTTTCATATTCATGAATCCTTGAAGAATTCTCTTGTTTAGCATTTATTTTATTTAATTTTAGAATAGTAGTTACACCTAGTTTCCAATAAACTCTTTTGCATCCTAACTTTATCTAAATCACCATAATTTATCGTGTGATCTGTTGATCCTCGTGGATTCGATCTCTAAGTACTATTGTGATTGACATTGTGCACTTGCAGTATATCCAGGGTTAAAACCTTTGTGTATCAAAAGGAAGAGGATTTTTCCCATGTTGCTGAGCATCTCTTTGTTGAGGGTGAGGAGGTTTATGATTCACTGGGGAAAGCTCTTTCCTTTTCTGAGTTTTATTTTCTTTTTCCTTTTCAGGGGCCTCTGACTCTTCATGAGTTAGTTGATTACAATTGGTGTAGTGCTTCTTGAGTTCCTTACATGTAAGTATGACTAGAGCCTTACTATTATCAGAAAACTCTATGATGGTTTCTTTGGTCAAAGGTTGTAGTCCATTAATGAGTACTTAGATCTTTGCTGATGTAGGTTTGGGGAGAAGGGTCGATTTTGACCTCGACTTTTGTGAATGTGTCTTTTTATAGTTGAACCGACGATGAGTGCGTCTGGATACCTAAGCCACAATAAAATTTAAATTTCGTACCTGAATTTCTAATCTCGTGCCGAAATCAGATTTGTCGTTAACAGACATTAACGAACCGTTTATGTTGTTGACTAATCTGCCACGTCAGGTGATGATTTGGCCAAAACGACAACGTTTTGCCATCCCGGGCAAAATTTTCAAAAAATGTGTAACCAACAAGAGTTAGACCCTCAAACTTGAACTCATTAATGTATGCATTTAACCAGTTGTGCTACAACCATCATTGTGTATTATTCTACCATTTTAATTTATAAACACTAAAATATTTTAGAAACAAATAAAAATATATGTAATTAAAGAACACATAACGAACACACAAAAAGAGACAAAAAAAAAAAGAGATTCAAACACATATATACAGATACATACACATATATACAGATACATACACAGTTACATAAATCATGGATTTGCATGAATCAGAATCAAGAACACAGCTTCTGTCCAACGACGAATCTACTCGATCTGAATCACTTAACACTTTGCAGTCTAGCGAATCTACTCGATCTGTCTCCACAAAATCACTTCTTCATCAGTTGACTCCCTTGGGAAAAATTTAATCTTTAATCTAAACACTCCACAAGATTTGAACAAGTCTCGTCACTAAGGAAATATCTAAACTTTATATAAATTCAAACGTACTAAAGTTAACCAAATCAAATCGTTAGTATAATATATATTGGTTAAACCTGTTGAAGACAACGGCCAAAGTATCGAAATTTTCTGGATTCTCCAAGAAAGGTCCAAAGCTCGTCTTGCCGAAGCAAACCGAACCACAGGAGCTCGAGTCATACCATCCTTAAGAACCATACTAGTGGCTCCACCGGAGATATACATAGCCTTGCAACCTCTATTGGTACTAGCAACCAAACATCCTTCGGTTGTAGCCATCGGAACAGAGTATTCATAACCATCAAGCAACAATAGTCCAGCTATTCCCACCAGAATCTGCACATATCCTACAGGCATCTCACAGCATTGCCCCAATATTGATTCATAATCAAATCCATCCAACGGTAATCCTTCCATTGATCTTCCGGTAACTCTCTGTAACGCTTTATTGTGGTTTAGATATCAAGACAGCGTTAGTTATTTTAAATTTTATTGTGGTTTAGGTATCCAGATGTACTCATCGTCGGTTCAGCTCTAAATAGACACATTTGCAATAGTCGAGGTCAAAATCAACCCTTCTCCCTGTAGGTGTGAGTTCCTTGTCCATGTAGTCACATATCTCCTTGCCAATGTTACAAAGCATCTATGACCTCTAATATTGTAGAGGTAGACCTGTGACTCCGTAGTTTATAAGCTTTCAAAATTTGAAAGTTTTCGATTTTTGGCAAATTTGGTATGTGAGATTACTTCGGGAACAGTACCTTGGAGAAACTACTAAAATCAACCTTAAATACAAATGTCAATCCTTAAAAATTGAAATCAGAAAACAGAAGCAAAAATATAATGGAAAATCGGGTCTCTCTCTATATCCCTGACCTAATGTAGTTAATCACTTAACCATCTTTTTCTCAAAAACTTACCTTCACATAAATCATTATTATGTGACATTAAAATAGCTAAGTAAAACTAAAAACCCAACAATATGTACCAACATGCTGTGATATTGTATTGTAAATGTTCATGTATTGGTATGAAGAAACAAATATTCAGATACATTTAATCATTAAAAAGTCTTTAAGTTAGAGTGTTCCATGAAAACACATAATATTAGTAGAACCTAATAATCAGGGGCGGATCTAAACGACTATTTTGGTGGGTGCATAATTAGTATAAAACCAAAAAATGGGAAAAGTAGGGCTTCGGACGTCGATTCACTGTGTGCACGAAGAAGATTTTAGCCATCTCATCTAATAATTACTTCAGATTTCTCCTACAAATTTTTCATTACCAAGATTTTAGTGGGTGCACGTGCCCCCATAACTCCCTCACTACATCCGCCCCTGCTAATAATATCAGCTGCACAATAAAATTAGATAAACATAATTGTATGATCACGTATTGATGTGGACATCATGAATAACAAGAATAATCAAGAGGATGCATTAATTATCTGTTGGACCCGTGACAAGAACTCAAGCTAGTCAAGCCACTTAACAATTCAAGCTAACCTTAGGAGTTCTAATTTTGTTCACTTTTGATTCATGAGGAGTCCAAGAGTTGAATTCTCATTCAACTCATTTTCTTTATTTCAATTTGTTGTCAAGACAATTTAATATGCATTGGTTACATACAATCAAATGTTTTCCTCAAATAATTATAAACATGTGACACATATTTTATCAGAAAACAAATAAAAAGAAAATAAAAAGAAAATAGAAAAAAAATTCGAAAAGCAACATTGAACTATCCCATGCAAAAAAAAATTAAAAATGGTGTGTTGAATCCACTTTCAACTCACCATTTTTTTTTTTTTTTTTACATGCATGGGATAGTTCAATGTTACTTTTCGAAATTTTTTTCTATTTTCTTTTTATTTGTTTTCCTCAAATAATTATAAACATGTGACACATATTTTATCAGAAAACAAATAAAAAGAAAATAGAAAAAAAATTCGAAAAGTAACATTGAAATTGAACTAGCCCATGCATGCAAAAAAAATAAAAAATGGTGAGTTGAAAGTGGATTCAACACTTTGACTCCCCATGCATGCATCCAAATGTGCCTCTTAAATTTTATTTTCGTCACTTTTTTTAATCAGGAAATTAAGTCATTTCTTTGAGACTTCATTGACTTGTAAGTAAGCTTATAGTGGGCTGGGCTTGATAGTAAGCATCCTCTATAGATTCTAAATGCTTTCCTTGTCCATAATCTCTTAAATCACCTTGTTAAGTGCTTTCTTGAACTACTTAGCTTTTGCTGTTGTCATGGTCCAACTGGAATCAGCCAATTCATCTTTTTCATGTTCCTTGCTGCTCATGATGTCTTCATCAAAATGAATGTTAAATTTCTGGAACATATTTTAGATGAGCTAAGAGTTCTTAGCCAATAAAAGTTGATGTTAAATCATTTTGTGAACCAATTGGACACACAAAGGCTGGCATATTTTCTAGAATTCAAACGAGAGTTCACTGTTTTAGGAATCATTGCGTAGATACTTACCTTGCAAGACTTTGTTAATTTTACATTAATGATTAATTTAAGAACAATACTTAATATGATATATGTTGAATGGTCTAATTTAAGTCCACATGAATCTCTATGAATTCCATATGCCCAATGTCTTCGACGATTGAATTCACAGTGTTATTATCTTGCTTTAATTTAGTTACATTTCAGTTGATATAAAATACCTATAATATCGTCTTAGCTCTATTCGAATCTAATAATTCATAGTATTGTTTGGTCTTTATGAATTTGATCCCTATCGATACTACTGAACTGGTCACTTGCGGTGTTAGTTCGGTTATATTGAATGAATCAAAGCATAATTGGTTGAATAGCTCCTAATATTTTTAGAAAGAATCAAAATTTCATTAAAAATATATTCTTGATAAGAACATATGAGATCCCATAAACATAACTCCATATTGCCATTTTGGTACCAACCATAATAAACACAAAAACGTATACTTCATTAAAAGTTATATGATCACACATAATATTGGTTAGATTATTACTTAACAAACAAAAACGTTTGGTTTTAGAGCAAAACTGATAGCATTTTACATGTTTTTAGTTAAACGTTTTTTTCTAGTCCCTGAAGTTGTGATAAAACTGTTGTGACCTCTTCATAAATTGACACATGTGTTTATGCATATTTCTCACTGAAGTTTCACAAATCACATCCTACAGCTACAATTTGATATCTTGATAATAGATATCCCCACCACTTCATTTTATCCTTAGTCAACAATTATGTTCCCAGAGTTGATGGTGCATTCTTGTGAATTGGCAAAAAGATGCTGCAGAATATTTGAACAAACAACGCAAGCAGAACAAAACATGGCTTAGATATTGGTGAATCCTTCATGTTGGAGTTAATTTGAAAAATAATGCAACTCCTATACTTAATCTGTCCAATATATAGTCCAAAAGTGAAACAATACAACAAAGAGCGTATTGTTCAAAAGCTAGCGAGAACGAGTCTATCTCCACATAACCTAGCAATGAAAAAAACCTAGAAGGACACACTTTGATATCCAGAGCAAGAGAGAGAGAGATGAGAAAGAGAGAGTTGCTGCCTCAAAACCACTGCCACATGCTTCGTCTAAGCGAAACTGTGTCAAATAAAAGAACCTAAATACAGTTAAATTCATCAAAATTTTGTCAACTCCTATACGTAATATGTTCGATATATAGTCCAAAAGTGATACAATACAACAAAGAGAATATTGTTCAAAAGCTAGCAAGACTGAATCTATCTCCACATAGCGTAGCAATGGAAAAAACCTAGAAGGACACTGTTTGATATCTAAAGAGAGAGAGAGAGAGAGAGATGAGAAAGAGATAGTTGTTGCCTCAAAACTGCTGCCGCATGGTTCATCTAAGCAAAAGTGTGTCAAATAAAAGAACTTCAATGCATTTAAATTCATCAATATAAAAAATCTTAGCAAAGAGAGAGAGGGAGAGAGATGAAAACACAATCCTTGGTGGAAAATGGTGTAGCTTTCCTCTCCAGTTATCTTTCCTATCACGACGTCGTTTGTGTCGAGAAACAATTCTTTGATGATACTGAAATTGAATTGCTCGTCGAACTCGTTGCCATTTGAGCCAGATGATGAAATAAACAAAGGGAAGGAAATTTGGTAAAGCATCATCCTCGGTGCGGTCGCTTTCGTTGGAGTTTGACGGTGCGTTGGAACTATCATTTTGAAGACTGTATGTGAGTGGAGAAGATGACTGAAAGAGGAAATGCTTAGCCTAGTTAGTTTTTTAATATTAAAAGTCAAAACTAAAATCACATTCAGCTTTCTACATCATCTAAACCAAATACCTCAAGCCAATAGTTATAAATAGTTCCTCTTTCACATACCTTCCCTACTCACATACAGTTTTCAAAATGGGAGCTCCAATATACCGACAAACTCCAACAATAGCGACCGCTTCGGGGATGATGCTTTACCAAAACTACTTCCCTTTTTCCATTTCATCGTCTAGCTCAAATGACAATGAGTCCAACGAGCAATTCAATTTCAGTAATCAGAGAATTGCTTCTCAACCCAAATGACATCGTGGTAGGAAAGATGATTGGAAAAGGAAGCTACACCATCGTCCACCAAGGATTGTGTGTTTCATTTCTCTCTCCCTCATTTTCTAAGAATTTTTTATATAGATGAATTTAAATGCATTTAGGTTCTTTTATTTGACACACTTTTGCTAACACGAAGCTAGCGGCTTGGAGGCTTTTATCTCTTACTCTAGGTTTAGGTTTATGTGACTAAGACAGAAAACATTAAAAATAGGAGAGGGGTATTTCATCTTCACTCGTCCAAAACCTATTTGTGACATAAGCAATTGAACTTGAGATGCCAAAGCATGGACACTGGTAAGTTTATAGAAACACTCTTGTTCCAGATGTGTTTTAGATTCTATTTAAATTACAGTAGTTATTGATTAGATCTCAGTCTACAAATATTATAAGAAACAACAGAAATATCATTGTATTTAAGTGTATTTTCAGGCAATAATGGTCTATTTAATTTATTTACTTATATCATTAATTAGAGGTTTCTAATAGTGCAAAGGCTAAGTTAAACTCGTATTAATTTATGCAATCGATAACAAAAAAAAACTAAGAATTAAGGGGTTTTTTCACTAGATCAAAAATTTATCAACAAACTCATACCTTTCTTTACATGTCAATGAACTCTAAACTCATCACATGAAACCGACGTCACTTGTGGCTGGATAGACATCTCTTAGTGTTTTCACATAATTCTCCATAGAATTTTAATCAATTGGTTTTGTCAAATCACATTGAAATAGTTTTATTTCAATATTTTTAAAAGAATATTTTTAAAAATAATTTTCATCTAAATCACCGTATACCATTATACATATGAAATGTATAGGTAGTATACAATGAGCGTTACAATGAATATATAATTGTTGCGTCCGTCGGAATCCCGTCAGAAAATCGTCAGAATATAACATTTTAAAATGGCTATATAATAGATATATTAACGTTTTTATTACTAGACAACTTTCCGATAAAATTCCGACGGTTTTAAATTCGTCGGATTATAACGTATATAATTTCCGATGGATTTCCGACGGATTAGGTTTGTCCGTCGAAAAATATCAGTCGCAAACCCGTCAAAAATTTCTGAAATTTCATCGATTTTGCGGCTACTTTCTTATAGTGTTTATTTTAATTTGTTATCAAAAAATATTTATAAGCATTGTTTTTTATAGTGTTTTTGTTTATATGAAATACTGGTTTTAGGCATTCCATGTAGTAGAAAATTTTCCCTAAAGAACAAATAAGAACACATGTGAAGCATCATCAATTTTATGATAAAGAATAAAATATGTCATCTTAGAAAATCAATCAACAAGCACAAAAACATAATGTCTAACTTTTCTTGATTTAGGAAAACTTATACAAAAAGTTTTTATTTAGTACTAGATTTGAACCTTCTGTCAATTGTTTGAATAAAAATTTATAGAATAATATTCTTGTGGAAATCCAAAAATACGATAATTGATCTTTGAAGTCTCATGCGAAACAAATTAAATAATAAAATTGTATAAATTAAAAATAGAATACGATAATAAGTATAAAAAATTATAAATGTTACTTACTTCATAAACTAATTCGTTCAACTTCTCGAATGGAACTTCGGTCCATGGAGGAGTTCCTTCAACAAGCGGTTGGGATTGGAGAAACTCATCACCCATCACGTTCATGATGATATCTCGAGCAAGTGCATCTTGTATTTGATCAGTCTTTCTGTTGGTGTGTGAAACTTGTAGCAATGTAAGATGCATGGGACGCACACCATCTTTCAGAAACTATAAAAATGAAAAATTCATAAAAATGTTAATGAATTGAAATCAAAATTAAGAAAAAAAATAAACTTACAAGTTGTTGTTCCCGGGAAATCTTGCTCGTTGCTTCCAAATTATGCATAGCTATTATTTTACCCTTGCGGTCGCTCTTTCGGTTGGTAGAGTGAGTTACAGAGCTTGACCAGGTTCTTCCATCTTCCAATAATCAATGAACCCGTTTCATAGGTCCGGGTTTGCAAGCAACTCCTTAGGCACCTCATTCCTCATCCACTCCTTAGCATCAAACTCACGTCTAACCGTGGCAGTTGGTAGAGTGAATTATAGAGCTTGACAAGGTTTTCTCCATCTTCCAATAATCAATGAACTCGTTCCATAGGTCCGGGTTCGCAAGCAACTCCTTAGGCACCTCATTCCGTGTCCACTCCTTAGCATCAAACCTATGTCTAACCGTAGCCGGCATGGTTGAGTACATTGCATACGGATGGTTGCATACGGATGCTATAACAATCCGTTAAGCATCCGGTTGATGGATTCCGTGATCCCATTATGGGATAACTGAAACCTACAAAAAAAATATTTATAAAATTTTAAACCTACAAAAAATAATTGTTTATAAAATATAATAAATCAAAAAATCTTTAAAATCAGTAAAATAAACTTACCACGTAGCTCTTCCCTCACAATCCGGATGAAGTGGAGTCAAGCGTTCGCGTCCAGGTTGGGAAAGAAGTCCTTGATGCTCATTTGTGTGGGAGTTAAAGCCGATGTAGGCGTAAAAGTTGGTGGTTGGGTTTCCGGAACATGAGTCGAGCAGTTTTGACTATGTCTCACTCCTTGTCTCCGACACAAACCACCCACCCCGAAAGTAGACCAATGAAATGCAGCATAATCCTCAAAAATCATTATTAAAATTTCTGAAAAAATCAATTAATTAAAAAATTAATAATAAAAAATTTAAAACCATTCTTAAAACAAATCATAATTAGAAATTAAAAAACTCTATAATATATTTAAACTTTAAAATGTAATAATTGAAAAATAAATTCATTAGAAAATTTAAAAATAATCTAATAATTTTTAAAAATAACAAAATTCAATCATATAAATTTAAAACAATCTAAATTCGAAATTAATAATATCAGTTTTAAATCTAATAATATCAATTATAAATCTAATAACATTCTAAATGTATCAAAATTCCTATTAAAAATATAAAAAATCACAATACTTCATAATCATTTCCAAAATCAAATTCTATCAATTTTAACATTGCAAAATTAAAATCCACAATCTAACAATCCAAATTTTAAATCTAAAAATCTAAATCCTAAATCTAACAATCACAATATTAAATCTAACAACTCAAATCCTCAAATCTAAACTCCAAATCCCTAAATCTAAAACTCTAACTTAGAAACCTATAAAATCAAGTAATTTTAGAAACTTACAATTTTGATTGATTGTATTCCATTAGGATGTATGGGTTTGAGATTTGTGACGGTTTGAGATTTTTTTGAGGTTTCTGCGAATGATTTCGCGAAGAAGACGAGACCATTATAAAACATAATTTCTAACAGAGACATCCATCATAAATTCTTAAAATAATTAATTCACCACGTCTTCAGCGGTTGTCTAGAAGATTCACTTCTACATTTTCGCAATCCCGTCAGACATTTCGTGGGACACCTAGGAGGCCAAAATTTAGGACACGCGAGAGGCCAACAATTATTTCTCAGGTAAAATTTTACGTCCCATTGGAAATGTCCTCTTACTAGTCACTCAAACATTAAAACTTGACACGTGTAGCCCCAAAGCGGTTAGGGATTCAAGGTTATTTATGATCCGTTTCAAGTGGAATATGTTTGTAGTATGTTATATTAATCATTTCAGTGATAAAAATACTAACAAATGCCTTGGTCTATATCAAAACAAAAAAATTAAGTTGTTATGGTTATACATGTTCCCTTAAGTATATGCATCATTATGTAATATGTAATTTATATCATGCTAAATTTTTTATACTTCTAATATAATTTGTTTAAATGTTTATTTTGTCACACTTTTAAAAAAAATAAGTGTTACAATTGTGTTTAAAATAACATCGTGTTATACTTATTTGAAAAAATGCCCAAGGTTTTAATAGATAATTAAATTTATATGTATTTTAAGTATATGTGTATATATAAATATATGCGTATCTAATAAATAAATTTTACATCTTGGTGAATCCAATAAAAAATATTTCTTTCTTATCTACGTCTAACCGGTAGGTAGGTATAGGACATTTACCATTCGACAATACTTGAAGAAAATCCCTATAACAAATCAGTGGCAAGTCTAATATATATTTCATATCGTCTATCATCTTTCGTCTTCCCTTTGACGTTTAAAACAGTGTTCATGATGTTTTCAAAAAATTTCTTCTCAACGTGCATAACATCAAGATTATGCCTCAATAATTTTTTTTTCCAAAGATAAATTCCTAAAATACTCTTTTGTGCCAATTATGAACTTCACCGACATCGTCAACAAAATCATGCCCATTACCCTCACAGTAAGGAATCCTCTCAGCACCGATATATCTTAATTGATCCAATATACAACTTTCATCTATCTCATGAGGTGCACAGTCAAACACTTACTTATTTTTCGTAAACAATGTTCTAGACCGACGATAAATATGATCACTTGGTAAAAATCTTATATGACAATCAAACCAACACGTCTTTATTTCGTGATGTAATTGGAATGCATCAATGTTGTCTTGGAAATATGGGTACAAAAATCTTCCATGAGTTGTTCATCCAGATAACATATCATATGCTGGAAAATCGCTTATGGTTCACATACGAACTGCACTCATCTTAAAATTATGCTACCATGAAACATCAAATACTTCCATAGTATTTGTAACTCATAAATCAATGGCTAGAGAAATAAATCGAGTGACCTCCTTGGATGCTCTGGGCCGAGAACTAGAACGCAGAGAAACAAGAACTCTCTACGCATGCACAAAGATTAAGGCAAATTGTAAGGTGTTACAATTACCAGTCACAACAAATATTGTCTTCCATGCTTTCCAAATGGGTTGAAACCATCTGTCTATATCCCGAGGTATACATTTCGTCGCTCACACGCAAAATCTGGATATAGTGATTGGAAATATTTCTACGCTTCTCCGTCTGAAGGATGCGTAATCTCTCTATCTTAAAATGTTATGCATATCATCTCATAGCCTCTTCAACCTCTATGTTAATGGTAAATACCACATCTGCTTAAATGAAATTGAAACTCTGTCACTCGTTTCCTGAAACCGTGGTTTACGACAAAATCGACATCTTTCGCGATTTTCATCCTTTTCCAATATATTATACAATTGTCTATGCACACATTTATCATCTGATATGACAAACCAAGACCTGCTACAAGTTTCTGTACCTCATAGTATGATTCTTGTGGAATATTATTTTCAGGTAAAATATCTTTCACAAAATCTGTTATCGCATCAACATGTTCTTCCGCCAAATTATAGTTCGTCTTAATGGTCATCATTCTACTAACAGATGATAATGGTGAATGATCTTGTCTACAACCACTATATCATATTAAAAAATCTGTGTGCTTCTACATTTGGTTCTTCAACCCTATCTCCATCATAACCGGTTGACTGTATATTCTCTTTAAACACATTATTCACCATCTCAACCGTACCTACACCTACATCTACTTTCGTTCTATCTTCTAAGCTATCCGCAACATATGGTTCACTAGTACTATCATACTATAATTTTTTCTCCATGTAAATATCATACCTTAAAACCCGGCATAAATTCATTGATGTACAAGTGATGACAAACTAACTCAACATTAACACTATGAGAATTCCGTCAAATACAACATGGACATTTCATCTTACCATTTTTTTAGCTCTCCGTTGATTTTCGGTCAATTCCATGAACTCACATATACCTCGTGCATACTCATCTTTCAGTAAGTTTGACTCCGGATCTATCATAGATTCGTCCATCCATGACCAAAAATATCTACTAGAAGACATATCTTTTCAAAAAAATTGTTTTAATAATGAATTGTGTTGTAAATGAATGAAGAAATGTGTAAACATATATATATATAAGATCGTTGTCGTCAAAATTCCGTTGGAATGTCCAAAATTTAAATGGCTATATTAACGTTCTTATTTACCGACGGATTTTCAACGTATAGCTGTCTGAAATCCGTCGGATAATATAAACGTTAATATAGCCGTTTGAATTACGGATATTTCAACGGATATACTTTTTCTGTCGGATAATCGTCAAAAATTCTGTCAGTTTTGCGGTAGTTTTTTTGTAGTGATGAATGGTTGTAGATTTTGAAGTTGTTTTTGGTTTTGGTTTTTCACAAAATTTATTTTATAGCCAATCATGATTATGAGAAAAATGGTTTTCCTAAAAAATAGGGAATATAGATTTAGATAGTTTTTGTCAATTCATAGAAAATTTAAAATTTATGTTTCATTGATTTTTCACTTTTTAACGTGACTTGACTTGTTTTTTCCAATTTTAATTTTTTAAAATTTTTATAATACAAATCTAAAAACCATAATCTAAAATTCAAAATCTAAAATTCAGAAACCAAAACTTATAATCCAAAAACCACTTAAAAACTTGCAAACATTCATGACCTAGATGTCAGACAGGTAGCAGATAGCAAACGAAGATTGATTTATATGGAGGCGTCAGCGAGCAGTTTCAGACATTACAACTGAGAGCAACCTAAATTTTAAAAGCTTTTCTGTGTGTTTATAAAACTTCTATGATACAAATTTATAGTGAAGATATATAATTTTCATATTAAGGAAACAAAGAAAGAAAAAAAATTAAAAATTAAAAATTAAAAATTAAAAACATTTTAAAATATTTATATTTTTATATTCGACCCAAATATCAAACCGGACTATTTTCCGGATCATCAGATTATTAGGTTTACCACGAATCAATAAACTAATAAATAGTTTTATATATCATTATATATATATTTTACATATATATATATATTTAGTTATATAAATATAAAATAAAAATATTCATATTATATTTAGGTAGAATCAATAAACTAATAAATAGTTTTATATATCATTATATATATATTTTACATATATATATATTTAGTTATATAAATATAAAATAAAAATATTCATATTATATTTAAAAAGTATAATATTCAACAATAACAAAAATGCTTAAACATTTTAAATCAAAAGTAAACTTAAAATAATAGTAAAATAGTAAAATATTATCAATAAAACATCACAGCAAGATAAATTATTTCTAATATAATCTAATTGATTTTTAAGAAATAAATAAATGTTAGAATAAATTATTATAATACAAAAGCATTTGAAATATTATATTTTATTATATTGATCATTAGAAAAAAAAATCACAAAAATATAGAAAATATTTTATTATTATACAATAGAAAATGATCAACAATTATAAAGAAAGACAAAAAGAAAAAAAATACAAAATAAATAATTAGTTTGTTGTGTTTGCGTCAAAATAAACCAGAGAAGTTGTCGCTTGTACGCGCTTTAAAAAAACTATAAAAAAAAACTAAAATATCCATAAAATATTATTTTATTCCCAAAATCTAAACATTTTATTGGCAATTTTGCATCAAAGGGGTTTTATATTTTTTTAAAAAAAATATTGAAAACTTCTCTGTTTTGCGGGTTAACGGTGAGTTTTTCTGGATTTTTTCGGTTCTATTGTTTGGTGGATTTTAATACTAATCAGTCAATTTTGGATAGTGTCTAGATCCCGGGTTAACCGGTTGATCCAAATAATTGTAAATTTAGGTTAGAAAAAGTTCCAATCTCTTCTAGGACATAAACATGAACACTTGGATTTCACTATAGTGAAGTAGAGATCATAGATAGTTTACAAAATAAGAACTAAATGGATCTAGGATATCAACTCTTATGACTAGTTCTACCACCTGAAATGTTCATGATTCTGTAGAATAATTGAAGTTTTACTTTGGTATTGAATGGAGTAGCAAATATGTGATGGATAGATGGTCTGCTTTTATAACACCATTCAGATAATATTTGCTTATATTAAAAAAAGTAGTGGGAGAAATGGAAAGAAGACGTAAGTTTGTCACCATTATTATGTAAAAAGTTGATGAACTAGGGATGAAAAAATCCACCACACTTATGAGGTATTATATTCAGTTATCCTCTACACAATTATTTTCAGTTAACACATACCAAATTTACAATGATCTTCACTGTACAAATAAAAACATATACTTTTAACAGGTGATGATGTTAAATGAGTCTTACCTCACATCAAGCAAAGATGTAAGTAGCAATGTTTCGTCATTGTCAATCAAACTAATGAATTATTTTCTTGCAATTAGAAGTGTTATTACCTCAAAAATTAAAGAAAAAAATGGAATTTGAAGGCAGAAACATTATTAAATGGTCATATAATGAGTTGAAATATGTATAAAACCACGAGACCCACATTGACTGTTAATTTACCCAAGATTAAGACATAAATTTTTCGACAACGAAAATACAAAAAAAAACAAGCGAGACTACTGAGAAACACTCATCTACGACTCGATCGCGCAAAATAAGCAGTTAAAAGGCATCCTCACACCACAAGGGTTAAGATTCGGTGTTTCATCCTAGGCCTTGAACCCTTACATCTCCGACTCACCCTGGTATTAGATGGTTTGCTATTACTCCCGAGCCCGCTTAGAACCAGCTTTTCTGGTTCTAACCGGAGGAGGTAACACTTTTTGTGGGACAGATAAGGGAATTGGCAAATGATGTTTACTCCCAGAAGAAACCAAAGCAGGGAACCCAACAGCAGGGATTCCAACAAGAGCACAGCAGACTCCTGCTTTGTCGACATGGAAGCATTATCGCCATTACCCTTTTGCAAACATAAACGCAGAGATTGGTTCTCGGCAACGAAGCACTCGAGCATCCGTCCGAGTCTCAAACATTCTCTTTCGAGATACTTACTCTTCTTCTCTAGATCTTGCACATATTCCTTCTTTCTCTCCCTTGATCTAACCGCCGCATCTCTATTTCTTACTTGCCTGAACCAATCACATCACTCATTATCAACAACTCTTCTAGAAGATAATAGGAACCAAAATACAAACTTCAAATCAATATGAACGAACCAATCACATCACTCCATATCAAAGCTCTTCAAACTACAAGAGCTAATGTTGTTTTGAAGTATGTTAAAACAACTTAACCAATACATTATCTCAATAACACGCTTCTAACGATCTATAAAGATACAAACTTTAAATTTCATATGACAAACCAATCAGATCACATATTATCACATTCTTCAATGTCACAAATACAAACTTCAAATCCATATGAACAAACTAATCGAATCACACATTACCAAACTCTTTGAATGTCACATATAAATATCTTCTAAAATCACTTCAAGATTAGTTCTTAATGATGTTTTCAAAGCATAACACATATCCAACAAGCAACCAAAATCAATACAAATTACAGAATCTGACCAGGTTCTTCACCTAATCAACCCTAAATTTTCAATCAACTTTATAAAAAAGAGTTAAAAATCAAATATACCTTCTTCTTTTCTTAGCCACAGCACCATCGTCTCCTTCAATCTCACTCTTAACTTTATCTCCATCCTGAATCTCACTTCCAGAATCATTAGACTTCTTCTCTTTCCCAGAATCATCGGAGTCTTCACGTTCCTTCCCGGCGGCGAGGGATTTGACGGTGAATACATCTGAAACTTTATCAGTCGCCAAATCAACGGTACCAGAATCGTTTGCGGGAGAATCAACGAATATATCAGCTAAAAACTCTGAAACCGTTTCGTGATCTAATTCCTGATCATCATCATTCATCAATTGATTCTCAAGTTCTCCGATCCACGAATCCGGTGACGATTGAACAAAATCATTCACCGGAGGAAATTCACTGAGAATTGAAGGATCGAAATCGATGAAGAAATCGTCATCTACGAGTAAATCAAAGCAACCAGATTCTTCCGCCATGATCGAAAAGAAAACAAAATTTATACAGAACGGAAAAAAGGAGAAATTTCTACTGAAGGGATAATTTAATTTATCTAAAACCAATTTCCATGAAAATGCAAATTATTAAAAAAAATTTGGGGAGAGATGAATATATAGAGATAACAGAGTCTTTAGTCAAATTTCTTTGCGGCCAAGTAAAAAGGAGTCAGCAGGACACGTGTTTGTTGTGGACGCGTTTTTTCTAGTTTTAACCAATAGTGTTTATGGAGTATACTGTGTTATAATGTTCTTCCCAGTAGAGGATTATAGTAAATTATGTGCCGTCAGACAACCAATGAGAAGGCTTCAAGGGGAGAATCAGACTACAGCCGAACACGTGTACGGTCTTTTGACAGATTTTATTTTGTCTTTTCATTAAAATATGCGTTACTTTTCATGGGCTAACCCCTTTCCAATTTAAATATAATTATAGTTAGATGTGTCAAGCGGATCTGCTGGCATCACCCGTTTAGTACTATTTCTGCATACTCAAAAATATATTCACAGAATCACGGATATAATGGACAAGGCAGAATGCAGGTTGAGTGGGTTTATCCGTTGCGTTTTTGCAGGTTTACAGATTTTCGCATTTATGGGTTTAGGACTATCTACAGAATTGAAAGCTTCCAACTCTTTTAGAGGTTTTGAACTTCTGATTCTTTTAACTGTTTTATACTAAAATCTTAGAGAATCCTTCAAACATACTAAACTCAAAACAAGCCATATAAACAGAGAATCCAATCTTATAAACCATAAAAACTACAAAAAAACTGTTGGAGAATAATATGAGATCTATGAGATCTAGAAGATTGGAAGATAATATGCAGAATATATGTTATCTAGAATATTCTCTTATGTCATACCAGTTTTTTGTATAAATATCCATCTTAATATGAATGGAAAGGGAGAACTCTTTGACAACCTTTTCTCGCTAAATCTCTCTCTCCACTTTGTCAAAGACATCGAATATCCAAATCCTTATTCTAATTCTTTTTACCTCTGCCTTTTATAGTAATCACTCGGATCAGTTCATCAACTATAACATCTTTTCTCTCTTTCTTCTTTACATGATCCATGCAGGCTGCATTCAAAAGAAGAGCTTGTTAACAAACTAAAATACTAATCGGATTATAGGAACACATTCAAAAATCAAAATCAATTAATTTTCTCTTATCACATCAATTTATCTTACAAATTACTCACCATTTGTACTAAAGCATGGTTCCTTCAATCTACTTTTAAATTGATCAACCAAGAACATTGTAGATTCCACAAACAAACAAAAATCAAATTTCTAAAAAATAGAATAAGCTTTTTAATTTGAATAAATCAAATACATTTGATATTGATTCTTCCATGTTACAAGCAGTGACTGAGTGGCTTGAAGCTGAGGTGCAAGATCGAGATTAAATTGCAGAGAATTGAGAAGAGAAAGATCATAAATCATCCTCATCATCTTCTCCGTTGAATATTTGCGATCTTTATCATCTTCTCCATTGGATATTTGCCAATGTTCTAAAAATCGCTAGTCAGTATCTAGGCGTTCACTAGGGGCCTAGCGACTAGGCGGGACCTAGGCTTTACATAATTTTTAAAATATTTTTATATTTATATAATTATATGTTAAATTATTAATTTATAATACTTAAAAAATTCTCTTTTGAAATGTTTTAGTTCGAAATAAAAAATTATGTGCTTTAACTAAAACTAAAATGTAGAAAACTTAACATGTATTCAAATACAAAAGTATTAAAATCCAATGTAGAAAGTAGAAACACAATGTTCAAAATTAAATGTAAAATTCAATAAAAATGAGCTAAAAACACCAAAAATATAAAACAAAATAAAATTAACTAATCTTCTTCTCCTACAATCACTTGCACATCCATTTCCTGCTCATTATCAGATTCAAAGTCAATATCATAGACAATATCATGTTCTTCGTCAGAATCAATATCTTCAATAAGATCATCATTTGGAGTTTTGTAAACAGGTTCACCGTTAGGTTCTTCACCTATTTGAATTGGCACTTCCACAAACCATTCTTCTACATTTCTTTCATCTCCATCATCAAGAATCACATCAATATTTTTATCTTTGATTCTTATTCGCTTGTTAAATAACTTGGCATTGAATTGGACGTAGACTAGACTATTAAGTCGACTAACATCTAGTCTATTCCTTTTCTTCGTATGAATCTGCAACATAAAAAGTAATAAACATCTCAAAATCAACCAAACAAATTCAGATTCCAAAAAACTAAGAAAGAAAAACAAACCCCTTCAAAAGCACTCTAATTTCGTTCACAACTAGATGAACTAGATGTCAAAGAAAGAATTCTTGTTGCTAGCTTTTGCAAAGCAGGCACATGGCAACCATATGTTGGCCACCAGCTCCCTAGAATATAAATTAAAATCAATAAACATGCTTATCAAAATTTATTACCGACAATATGTGGACAGGTGAAGAAATATGTTTTCTTTCGGCAATGTTTTCTTTAACATGCTGATCAATAAACATAACATGCTGATCAAAAAAACATGTTTAATGTTTTCTTTTGGTCAATAAACATTTTTATTATTAAGGACATCAGGACATGAAAAAAAAAACATGTTTCCTGTCTAGATCGTGTCTGGATCTTATGATCCTTTTATCACAAGTTTTAAAAAAACAGAAACATGTCACATGCTTATCGTGTCCGGATCTTATGATCCTCTTATCATTAACAAAAAAATTTGAAAACTTGTATCGTGCTCTTGTAAATTAATTCAACTAACTCAACTACTCAAGTAACTCAACATAAAGCAAAAGTTACAAAACTAATAGGCTGATCATACATACATAAACTGATAAACATAAGGGATAAGACAAGCACCAGTTATATTATATATGCTGATCATACGTGTATAAACATAAGGGATAAGACCACCATTGATTTGACCATAACTAATAGGCTAATGACTCTAATCTAATATGATGTTGCACGCCTACATAAGGGTAAAGTAACTAATAGTCTTAAGATAAAAAGAATACATAGATCAAATTTCTCATCATTTTGTTGACATCCTTTTAAAGCGATTAATCTCCCAAAAGCTTCAGACTTTGCTCTGTAGATATTAAACTCATGATTGACCACTTTATCTTGTGTTTCATAGTCATCATGGTAAAAGGTCTCCACACAATTCATGAATCCATCCATTACTATCAGATCATGCTCGATGGTTAAATCCTTGTAGAAGTAGTATGGGTTCAATATATAGGCGCTTAGATGCAAAGAAGAATTCAACCTACCTTTCATTTTCTCATCAATGATATCAAAGATAGGTTTGTAATTTTCTCCAAGTCATTAGAAGCCTTTTTAATCTTAATCCTTGCTTCTAAGAGCTCTCCATAAATAAAACCCATTGAAGGCTTCCTCTCTCCATCAGCGGTCCTCAGAAGTTTTACCAAAGGTCCAAAAACATTCAGCAAAACACCACACCGTTCCAAAATGCAGAGCTCATAATTGTTAAAAAAAACTGATTTTTCCCTTTGCGCTCTTCTTATGTTTGGATTGGTCCCATTCTTCAGAACTGAACATCGACTTTAGTTGATTCTTTTTATCCAACAAGATTTGTAGTGTCAAGAAACTTGTAGCAAATCTCGTTAGTCCTGGTCTCACAATATCTCTTTTCTTGGTATGAAATCTCATCATTACTAAGGTTTTATGATGAGCATAGATGAAAACCGTTAGATCTTTAGCGGTCAATAATTTTCGTAAACTTAGGCAACTTAGAAATACCTTCAAGCATGAGATCAACTGTATGAGCAACACAATCTGTCCAAAAAATATTTGGCATCTTCTGTTTAAGCATCTTTACTACCGCCACATTGTTGAGAGCATTATCTATTATAACTTGAACAACTTTCTCAGCTCCAACTTCGGCAATGCATCGATCAACATAGTCAAAGATGAAAAACCCTGTGTGATATTCTGTGGAACAATCTTGTGCTGAAAGAAAACATGTTCCTCCTCTAGAATGGACACACAAATTCATTATGCTCCTCCTTTTCCTATCACTCCATGCATCAGTCATAACAGAACAACCATAGCGATCCCATTCTGCCTCTTGGCTCTTTAACTGCTCATTAGTTCTTTCTTCTTCCTCTTTTAACAGAGGTTCTCTTAGCTGGTATTGAGTTGGAGGAACCCAGCCAGGTCCAAACTATCCAAGAGTTTAACAAAACATCTTAAAAGCATCATTATCAATGGCATTGAAAGGAATACATGATTGATAGATCCATCTAGCACAATACTGCTGCACTTGATGAGCTTTTTCTTTGAAGAGCATAGAATTCATGTTCGTTTGTTTTAGAGTAGCTTCAGGACGGATAGTTTTTGCAAACTTATCTATAGGACCCTGAAAGTTACTTGGTTTTAGAGTCACAAGATTTTCTTCTAACTCATCTTCAAGTTTCTGCATATCTACATTCACTTTAGCTCTTAGCACATCGCCTTCATGTTTCTTAGTCACCTTTTTCTTCCTTGCTTCTATGATTGCATTTCTACACTTAACTTGATCAGTTGTCAATGATTTCGGACATGAAGTGACATTTCCTGGGATGTGAGCAATATGTTCCTTGATCCGATATACTCCTCCAGACATCTCTTTAAAACACAACTTGCATTTCACTCTATCTGTGTTTTTTGGATCACACAAAATCCCATATTCCCAGCCCACGTCCTTTGAATATCTCTTAAGTGTTGGTGTTGCCTGAGAATCCACCGGTTGGGAAGATGATAAATCCATGAATATTTGCAAGTTAAAAGGTAAAGTCATAAAGATAAGACACTCATTAATCATTATCGTTAAGGAAAAAATAAGAAAAAAGAACCACAATCATTGATTCATTATTGTTAAAGACAATCATTATCTCAATCATGCTTTTAGTTCTGTTTTTTCAGAGCCTTGCTCGAGCCTCGACATAAAAATTTTATGTTGTCCCAACCCATCAACATATATGCTTTAAGCAGAATATTGAATTTATGAGATGAACATTATTAGAGAAGTCTTACTATAAAAGAAAATTTTCTTCCAGCAAGATATAGACCTTACAAACATTAGTCGACCGAATTTTTCCAACATCATTAGACAAGTCTTGTTAAAAGAACATTACCCTCCATCAATGCAGAATTGCAGATTATTGAATTATTTTTTAATCAAGTTCCTGATATTAGAGTATTTGAAGCAGATAACTGAATTATTCAATTCAATCTCTGTGCATCATTATAAGCCTTAATAAAGGCAAACGCAAATCAATATAAAGCACTAAAGCAGAGTAGCAGACAATGTAGTTCTTCTCTCTCTCTAGTCTCTACGTCTCTAGTGCCTTGCTCGAGCCTCAAACCGATCAAGTGTTGCACAATGATGTGCCTTCAACTGACTAGAAGTGCTAAAGTGCTAAACAAACAGAACTATAAACATGAAGAAACAGAACAAGGATGAATGATCATTGATCAAACTAGCTAAGATAAAACAAGGATGAATAAACAGAACAAAAAACATGAAAACTAAGCCTAAACAATCCTTAAACACGAAACAGAAAAGAGAGAATTACACAAGGAATCAAGGATGAAGATCAAACTTCTCAACGTTGTTGTGTCTCTAGCCAAGCAAAGGATGAAGAATTAGAGACTTAAGAAGAAAAAAACGACTAAATACCTAATTAAAAGTTCACGATTTAAGAAATTAAAAGTTCAAAACGGTTTACCCCAATTGATCGATCGTGGTGTGAGTTGGTCTGATTTGGTGCGATTTCTACCGATTTGGACCGAACTGATCCGAGTTGGTGTGATTTCATCTGATTTGGTCCGCATTGATCCGACTTGGTCCGACTTTCATCTGATTGTGCCGATTCCAGCAGCTTTCTTCCGATTTTCCTCCACTTCGTCTGACTCGCCGACTTGATCCACCAATTTGGAGCAATGCGCGGCAGTTGGTGTTAAATTTCCGCCTTTCCGGTCGCCTCGACGCCGCGTTAGGCAATTTTTATAACATTGATATTTGCGATCAAACAACACAACTGGTTAACAATTGGAGATCAATTAACATAATTCAATCGACATGCAAACAAGAAGAAAAAAATATAACCAGTAGCATGCTTCATACTCGCTAGTTTTTGCGGAGCAGATATGGACATAGCTTTTCCTGTCCGCGGTTCTAACAGGCGTATCTGTGTTGGGTGGAGAAATTGGTGGTTCACGGCAGGTTTGTCCAAACGGTCGCGGGCATGCCTATTTGACAGGTATATTCATAGTGACCGAATGGTTTGTGCCCTTAAGCTATGATTAACAGAGAGGTGAAGACTGGAGACCACTTAAACGATCAAGCTCTCTGACATATTGGAATGCACGGTGTTTAAAGATGAGTCGGCTTCGGGTCATCAGGTGCCAGAACCTGAACCAGAATCTAACAGAGTTTTGTCCCTCTTCCTCCTGACCGAGTCTCCTTCCTGTGTCATTCAAGCAGCACCGCTTCGTAGTTGGATACGTCGGGGTGAATTATTTCATCTTCTCCCATCATTGATACACCTGAAGATCATAATACCAAAAGTTCAATGATCTTGATCGATGGTCGCAACTTTTCTATTGCGGATCTTCGTAACTTTTACCACAATTATACATTCGTTGCAGACCCTACTGAATCAGAGGCTCGAAGACCCAGAATTCTCCTATCTCTTGAACATGTAGGTAATGATGTCATCCACGAGATCACCCATCTAGTTACTCTAATAAACAACGCAGAACTGTGTTGTCTGAAGCTAGTTCAACCCAATCAATCAGTGGCGAGACGGGCTTAATACCGTCTTGTGGCAAGGCGGAGCCAAAACCACCAAGGATCGAATGAGATTTATGAGTTGGAACTGCCAGGGCATTGGCAAAAGCTCATGAGTTCGTCGACTGAGGGAGTTATGTCGTCGGTATCATCTTGAAGTTGTGTTTTTAATCGAGACGAAGCAGTCATTCAACTACATGTGCGATCTTTCTATCTTGTTAGGGTTTCCAAATTCTTATGTTGTTCTTTCTGTTGGTTTAAGTGGTGGCTTGGCTCTCCTATGGAAAAATTCAATCGATATCATTGTTTTATATCATAACGCAAGACTTATAGATTATTTTATTAATGAAAAATCTTTTCCAATCTACTTTGTCTTGTGTATATGGTCATCCTAATCCTTAATATCGTAATGAATTATGGGAGAGAATTCAACGAACTAGTTTAACTCGGAATGTGTCATGGCTTATGGTGGGGGACTTTAATCAGATACGATGCAATACTGAAAAGCTAGGCGGCTTCCCGCGGGATACAAATACTTTTCGTGACTTCAATACAACCCTTGACATTTGTGACATGGCTGAACTAACATATCAAGGGAATCGATTTAGTTGGAGTGGTTCACAAAGTTTGATCCGTAATGGTATAAGGACGACAAAGTTGATTCAATGCTGCTTGGATAGAGCCTTTGTGAATATGGAATGGTTGGTAAATTTTCCGACTTCTTACTCGGAATATCTTGAGCCTATGGATAAGCGTCTGTTTAATCGTGATGGTTTCAAGAATTTCGTTAATGACGAATGGAAAAAGCTTCCAGTTCGGATGGATCTTCAGTCTAAGTTAAAAGTAATACGCCAAAAAATATCACAATGGAAACGAAGGAATATTACTAACTCGGACAAAGAAATTCAAGCACTTAAGGAGGAACTAAATGATGTTTTACTTCGTACCAATCCATCTCCGATTTTGATTCGGGATATAAAAAGGAAACTCAGTAAAGCTTATTACCAGGAGTAGATTTATTGGAAAACAAAGAGTCGGAATCAGTGGTTAAAGGAAGGTGATTTTAATATATCTTTTTCACGGGTGTGCTAAATCGCGAAAAGCAACCAACATAATCACTTCCATTTTGGATGATCACGGCGTGGAACATACTCGTGATGAGGTGTCTCAGTTGTCGTGGTAGATTATTTCCAGAATATTTTCGAGACTAATGGTATTTCAAACTGGGGTGATTTTTTCGACGGGTTCCAACCTACGGTCACATATGATATGAATTTGGTGCTCACAGCCGATGTAAATAATGCAGAAATAATTCAAGCTATTAAGGCTATTGGAGGGGATCAAGCACCGAGTCCAGATGGATTAAGTGGCGTCTTTTATCACCAGTTCCTAAATACTATGAGTGATAGTATATATTCCGAGATAAAAGAGATTTTTTGGAGTGGAGTTATATCCCCAGGCTTGAATAAAATATGTATTATTCCAAAGGTTACTTCGCCTACATCAATATCCGACTTCCTTATGGAGAGATACTTCCATCTCGAGGTATCCGTTAGGGTAATCCCCTTTCACCATATCTCTTTCTTTTTTGCGCGAAAATGCTTACCCAACGACTAAATGGAGAAGAACGTCAAGGAAACATACAAAGTCTGGCGATAAGCCTTAATGGCCCGAGGGTCAATCATTTACTTTTTTTGCGGATGATTCTTTTTCTTTAGCAAAACTAATGAGTGGAATAATGTTACCCTAGTCAATGTTTTCAAATAATACAGGGAGCTTTCGGGTCAACAAGTCAATGTTACTAAATCCCTTATTACATTTGGATCACAAGTGTGTGAAGCAAATAAGGCAGTGGTTCGTCATATCATTAATATCCAAAGATCTGGTGGATGTAGTAAATACTTAGGTCTTCCAGAGGATTTCACTTCAAAAAAGTCGGAGTTGTTTGATTATTTAGTCAAGAAAGTCAAAGCAAGGATAAGTAACTGGAATCAGAAGTTTTTATCAAAGGGAGAGATGGAGGGGCTTTTAAAGTCTATAGAGTTAGCCATGCCTACTTATGCGATGAGTTTTTTCAAACTTCCTCGTTCTATCAGCTATGAAATCGATTCAGTTCTATCTCAGTTTTGGTGGGGGCCGGATGAAAACCAAAGACATATGGCTTGGGTTAGTTGGAAGAAAATGAGTCTGCCTAAAAGAGAAAGAGGGATTAGGTTTCGGGATATCAAAATTTTTAACGATGTTATGTTGGCTAAAAAATCCTGGCGTATTTTACAAGAACCGCAATGCCTTTTAGCGCAAATTATAAAAAATCAATATTTCCCAAATACGACTCTTGGTGATGCCAACATCCCAAGGAAGACATCTCATGGGTGGCGTTCAATTATTAGTGGTCGTAACTTCTTATTCAAGGGCCTTCGTTTTCAAATTGGAAATGGCCAAACTATAAATCCATCAAAGGATCCATGGTTACCTACTCACCCACCTCGAGCAATGGCATGCCGTAACCTACCTCAACCCTTTTGTCTCCGAGATCTATGGCAATTTAATGGAAGACAATGAGATGAAAGAAAGCTTTAATAACATTTGAGTGTAGAGGATCCACAATATACCCAACGTATTTATATACCACAACGTCAAATGGAGGATCGTATCTTGTGGCATTACACAAAAAATGGGGATTACTCGGTTGAATCAGGTTATTGGTTGTTCACCCATTACATGGGTTCTCATCCTATCAACCCACCACCAGGTAACGTCAGTCTTAAAAGCCAAATATGGAAAGCTAAAACAGCACCAAAAATAAAAAAATTTCTTTGGCGAATACTTTCTGCGACGCTCAGTATGGGGCTGAATTAAATCGACGGGGAATACCTATTGATGCAACATGTAAAAGATGTTGTCAACATGTCGAAACAACATCACATTTATTTGTCCAGTGTGATTATGCTATAGTGGTTTGGCGGTCTTCTAATCTACCGGCCTCTATGATTCCTAGTCTATCTAGAATGATTGAAGGAAATATTTAAGGCATCTTAGATATCTATAATTTAAACATGCCTAGGAAAATTCGCCATGGTATTTTCTAGATCCTTTGGCAGATTTGGAAATCAAGGAATGATTTACTCTTCAATAAAGTTTCCCGTGATCCATTGACACTAATACATCGAGCGATGGATAATGTCTCGGAATGGTTGGATGCTAACCCTCAAATAATAACCTCTACACGTCAATCCTCAAATGCTACGGATGGACTATCCCAGGGCTAAACATTCAATGAATTTGAGCATATACAGTCCACAATCACTAGATTTGTGGTTCAGTGGTGTCGACTTCACCCTATAGATAATGTAAGCCTTCAGACTACATTGATTCTTCATCTTCGTGGGTGCCATCCTCCAAACCAGATATGGAATCATCCTCGTGTACGAACTGCATAAACAAACGCAACCAACATGTAAAATCAACCGTTTTTTATCAAGATCTACCAACAGTGCTATAAATGTCTACTAAACTCTTCCACACTAGGCATAAAAGTCTCCCAGACTCTACCGAATTCTACTACATAAGCCATAATATTATACAAGAATCTACCAAGTTCACCAACATTACCTGAATGAGTCGATGAGCTCATCATAGGGAACAACTAAGAGGGAACAATCATAGATTTTAACTTTCAAATGCACTAAATCGATCTCCAGTGCTACCAAATGGATGTTTCTGATGTTATGCGCCACATACAATGTGTCAACGTTAGTGAACTATTGCTTGTTCGTTTGACCCCATATGGGTAGTTATCCTTTATACATTTCCCGAAAAAATTCATGAAACATATGCTTCTTTGGGTTTTCTGCGAACTTCGGGTTCTGGATACACAATGACCACATTGTACATAGGGTAGGATCAAGGAACGCAATCCTATGACTCTTATACGGAGATGGTCTCTGCAAAAATTTTTGACGGAACATGTTCATACCATTACTCATATGCTGCAAAAAGGGTAACACAATATTAAGTCAATCATAGTCTACCAAGATCTACTACAGTCTACGAAACTCTACCAAATCATGTTCAAGGAATTTATCAGATCTGTGAACCATCCATATTTTTCCACTGGCCAACGGTCTCTAGGCAAGAGCAATTGGAGATAGAACTCAGCTAAAGGAGACACATCATCAATCGAGTTATCCCTGGAAATGTGGATAATCAGCAAACAACAAATATTGTACCGATTGGTAACTAAAAAAACGTCTTAAAAGATAAAAGAATAGGCTTACAATTCGCGCATGATAAGGTTACGTAGCTGAACAACTTTGCATCTTTGTACTGGCCCAAATGGTTCGTATCCGTTAGGCGCTACCTAATCCTCCATAAGACGCTTGACAACAGAACTTCCTTCGAATGCCGATTTCTGTATTACTGAGTATTAGTTAGCTCAACTTAAGTCTAACATCCTCCCCCAACCTCCACCAAACTCTACTCTATCTCTACCAAACTCCAAAGTACTCCTCCAAATCCTACCCAACTACAATCTATCTCTACGAAACTCTAGCAAACAATACCTAGTTCGCAGCAAGGGTACGGGGTCTAGTTGGTTTGGGCCGCACGTCCTCCATAAATATCAGTTCATCGCCTTTAAAGTCGCTGATAGGACTGTCAAAAATACGACACTCACTATTTTCATTGAGACTGATGATGGCGAGTTGGGACTGCTCTGGATTTAACTCGAGATCAAGGATAGGACTTTGCTATGGCGTTTTAAGGTTTCTAGTAACCTCTGGGTTCCTAGAAATTTTTAATGCTGGAGACATATAGTCAGAGGTTTCCTGCTCCTCAAGTATCCATTCTTTTTGGAAAAAAAGGTAAAAGATTAAATTAAAAACAAAATCCACCCCCAAGTCCACCAAAGTACCATACTAACCTTTGGGTTTTGAGGAAGTCATAATGCTTGGGGCAAAGTATGTGAGGTTTACTCCCCTGAGATCCGTCCCTTCTGTAAAGGCTGTGAGGTTTTCCCCTCCTGAGAGATTTGTTTCTTAAGGAAAGTAAAAGGTAAAAGCATTAGTCTACCAAACTCTACCAAAGGTATACCAAAGGCTTTCGGAAAGTGGTATTGAGGACAAAGGCTTTGGGCTTGCCTGCTCCTCAGAAATCCGTTGCTTCTGGAAAGAAAAGTAAAAGCGTTAGTGTACTAAAGAATTACCATATTAACCTCAGAGTTAGTCAAAGAACTATAATTAATTTTCTTTTACCAATTTTGACTCTACATTTACTTATTTTCCAAATAAAATCGAAGAAAAACTAATAACATACCGCTATTATTTATAAACTTTCGATAAAATTAGAGGCCATTTTGACTAAATTAAAATTTTGACTTTATTATTGCATTTTTATCAAATAAACCCAAAAAAATCATTATACAACTTTTGTATATAACAAGTATTACGCCTCTACGAAAGAACACCCATATTCTGACTCCGGCGCCAAATCCTTGGACACTATCACCTCTATGTTTTTTAAAGTGCAATGTGGATGCTAGTTATGTCATGATTAATGTTTCGACATGAGTAGGTTGGATTTTAAGAGATGAACATGGAGCGTATAGACTTTCGCATCAACTAAACTTAAATAGGATGCCAATCCGTTGGAAGCAGAAGGAATTGCGGTATTACATGTTGTACAATCATTATGGTGCAGAGGTTTTCGGAATGAAGTGACTGCAAAATATTAGTCGATCTTCATAACTTACAATCTCAGAACAGGAATATGGAACCACTCTTAAATGATATCCGCAGTTGGACGAATCACTTCACAACTAACACGTTTACGATGGTGTCTCCACAAACCAATCAAATTGCGGATAAATTGGCCAAATTAACACATAATCAACGTGTTACTTCAAACTTTTATTTTTATCCTCCTAAGTGTTTGCGAACTTTACTGTTTAATGATTTTGTAAAACGTTACTAATATTCTAATAAAACAGACATTAAAAAAAAGTATTATTTTCTCTAATAACTCGAGGAGATTTGAATTAAATAAAAAATACAGTATCTAAATGTAAAACTATTATAACAATAAGTAACAATATGTAAATATGATAAAGTTTTATGGAGAAGAACCGCCTTAGTCAAAAAAAAAAACCCCCCACATTTTCGGTGTCTTATAAATTTCTCCATTTTGTTCTCCTTCTTCCTCCTCTCTCTCTAACCCCACACACAAAAGTGTGGCGGCTACATTCTCCATCTTCTCTGTGAGCAATCTCCATTTTTTTATTCTCTCTCCCTCTCTCAATGTCCCTGCATTTGGTTTTGGACTCGTTCTGATTTTATATTTTGTTCTTCGTGTTTTTCTCAATTGTAAATTCAATTTAAGGTCTCGGCTGATCAAAACCCAACAATGGTTTGATCCTCTTGCTTCATATCTTTGCTATAATCCAATTTTCAGATTTTGATTCGTTTTGTGAAATATGATTTCTGGGTTTGTGAAATTTCAGGTGCGTTCTATACTAAAAATGGAGAACGATGACGTCATGGGTCCGCCATGGCTGTTACCAATGCTCCAAGCTAAGTACTTCTTGACTTGTTCCATTCACTCGGAATCGAATAAAAGCGAATGTAATCTATTTTGCTTGGATTGTTCAAGCAATGCGTTTTGCTCTTACTGTTTGATTCATCACAAGGACCATCGCGTCGTTCAGGTTCTTCATCATAATCTCTCTTTGAGGCATTTCGTCAAACACCTTTGATCAATTAAACCCATTAATATGTTTCTTATGTTTTGTAGATTCGACGATCTTCGTACCATAACGTTGTGAGAGTGGATGAAATTCAGAAACACATTGATATCTCTTGTGTTCAGACTTATGTAATCAACAGTGCTAAGATCATTTTCTTAAACGAGAGACCTCAACATCGAACTGGTAAAGACATAAACAAAACATGTCAGATCTGTTCGCGTATCCTCATTGATTCATGCCAATTCTGTTCTCTCGCTTGCAAGGTAATGACTCTTTAAATTCAAGTTTTTTTCAATTGAGTTTAATTGTTCTATAAGGTTAATACATTTTGTGTTCAAATTATACAAATTTGTTTTCTTATTGGTTTGATAAAGCTTGAAGGTGTCAAGAATAGAGATGACCCAAATTTGAGTTTCTTTATGAGAGGAAGGTGTGGTCGAGATATGTTCTGTTTAGGTGACTCTGAACCGTCGGCGAAAATCCGTAAAACCGGATTTTTTAGCCGTTTGATCTCGATTGGAGTGGATGCGGTCGAGGATCAGCGAACCGGGAGCTCGAGCGAAACGGTATCTCCAGGGACACCTTCGATTCAAAGCCACCAGAATTACTCAAAGCAGAGGAGGAGAAAGGGTATACCTCACAGAGCACCTTTCTAAAAGCTTGTATTAAAGAGTTAAGGTATAAGATGGAAAATGGGAAAAATCAGAAAAAATAAATGAATGGTTGGTATATGGAATCTTATATAAATAGTTGCAAGTTTATTAAAACAGTACAGAACAAAAAAAAAAAAGGTGTAATTTTTCATAGAACTTGGGATATGAATATATAATTTAAGCGGCCTTATTTACCTCATATATGTCGTTTTAGCTTTGTTACATTTATGATTTTTTGTTTATGATTTGGAAAAATGAATTTCATATGGTCACATCACATTTACAAGACATAGGGATGTAACAATACATATTTGTATATATATAGGACATTCCTTCATGTTCTTTTGGATGTTCCTTTTAGCTTTAAAAGTGAGAGAGACTGAGTTGGCATTGATGGAGGTGATATGTTAAAAGTATGGTATAAAATAAATCGATGAGGCATCATGTGTTTAATAAAAGAATGGGAAAGAGTAGTGGTGTGAATTTGTTACACTTTGCCATCAAAATTGGTTTTGGGGTTTGGTGAGAGTATCTTAAGATCTTTGGGCAAAGATATATTTCCTTTTTAGTTTCAGAGTACATTTGGGGAAGTTAAATCCCCGTTTTGCATGTATTTCTCGTTTAAAAAAAAAATTTTTATTTTCCACTTTGTTTCACAACTAATATCTTTTGTTTGAGATTTTATGGCAGTGTCAAAAGTTGACTTGATTTTAGTTTTAAGCTAGCATTACATTTACTGGAGTCTATTTGCTTCTTTGCTCTAAATCTTTATGTCGGTTGACCTGATTTTATATTTAGAACGGTTAGAGACATTTCATATGTTCTGCCATGACATTTTAAATTTTAGGGAAGTACCTGAAGGTTCTTGTATTTTTTTTTGTATGTTTGATGAAATAAATAGAAAAAAATTAATGAATAAAGAACAAAAAGAAATAAAAACTGACAGTTGTTTTTTTAATATATTTAATATTTAGAGTTTTAAAAGTTTTTCCACTTTAAAATTAATTACTATAGTCAAAGTCAATATTTTGACCCATCACAGTTCACTCTCTTATAAATGAGCGATTTATAAAGTCACAGTTTTAACTATTTTACGATATCAATCTAGAGCAAACGTCTCCATCAATCAACTCAAAATTAATTATACTTTTAAAAGCCAGTATTTTATCCAATCACATTATTACTTCTCTATAATCTCAAAATCTGCTATAGTCTAAATTTTAACTTTTCCTCTTGTTTCATTGGTTCCTTTTTTTTATACAACTAAACTTTCATTCATTAAAACCAAAATTAATGAAGTCAACGTGTAGAAACACTTGTGAACATGGTTGTAAGTAATTAATGAGCCAAAATGAGCAGAAAATTCAAATTATGCTAATGTCAGCTCTTTCTCACCAATTAGCAAAAAGAAGAGAGAGAAAACTTCAGCTAAAAACATAAAAAAACAGAGTAAAATTTTACTCTATAAAGCAGTGGCATAAAATTTTAATCTAAAAATCACTTTTTCTTTTCAACTAATTTGTCTTCTCTCTTTTACTCTGACTTCAGCTATTAAGTACCAATCATAGTTTCATTGGTTCTTTTAAAAGCCATATATGAATGACTTTTTTTAATCACAGTCGTAAGTAAATAGATAATAATCACATTCAACTTTATAACAACCTATTAATAAATTTTTAATGAAAAATATGTATCATATTTTATTTAGTAGAGTTTAAAGTTTTTATTTAAATTTATTAAAATTTAAAAGAGCTAAACAAGAGATTCAGAGAAGATTTTTCAATAAAATATAATAAAAAGACATTAAATGATATTGTATTTTGTGTATTAATTAGTTAAAATTTAATTGACTCTTTTATTCATATGAATTGATTAAATTACTTTTTAAGGAAATATTTTTGTAATATTTTATAATTTTGATGTTATTTTTTATAAATATATTTTCCTAATATTAATAGAGAGATTTTACAATATCAACCTAGAGCAGAAGTCTCAGCGAATAAGCCTCGTGGAGGCTTATTGATTGGAATTGTAAGAATTTAAAATTAATTACAGCTTTTAAAGCTATATAGTATTTTAGTCAATCAAAAAATTTTAAATCTTTAGAAAACAGTCGATTTTACAAAGAATTAATAACTAAATGATTATTTATACACGAACTTTAGTATTATTTTGATAACTATATAATATTTTTATATTTTGAATTTACATAGATGATGTTAGTTAAACCATTAGCGGATGATGATTAGGATGCCACATGGAATAAATGATTGTGTTTAAAAAAACTTAAAATTGAGATTAAATCTCAACACTCTTTGCACAAGACTATGGAACTGTTATCATTGAGCCACAAAAACTTTTGTTATAAGTGCAAACATTATATATATACATATAATCTTTTATATACTTTTTGAAAAAAATAAGATTTTAATAACTTTTTGAAAAAAGAAATTTGTTCGGAATTACCAATTATTTACCTGACGGAAACAATTTTAATGAAAACGAAATTCCTACAAAGGCTTGATCAATTTAAATGAATTACGACTTGGAGAGACATCGTAGAAAAGAAATAACTACATATCAAAGACTTTACTCTGCACATATTTTTTCTAAATTTGATTTCAAATCAGGATTTTGGAAAACTTAAGTCTCTGAAAATGACCAATAAAAAACGACATGCACTTTTCTTTTCAGTCAATACGAATGAAATGTAATGTCTTTTGGTTTAAAAAATACACCTGCAGAATTTTAGAGAATCATGAATAACATATTTTCAGATTAATCAAAATTATGCATTGTCTATATTAATGATATACTAATAATTTCAAATTCTCTTGATGAACGTTTTAAACATTTATAAATATTTTTATTATGTTGCGAGAAAAATTAACTTGTGGTTTCAAAACAAAAATATCTTTATTCGAAACAAATATCAGATGCTTTGGTCACTACATATCACAAGGTATGTTAAGACCAATAAAACGATCTTTGGAATTTGCAAATAAATTTTCAGACACAACTTTAGACAAAACCCAATTACAAAAATTCCTTAGAAGTTTTAATTATGTTCTAGATTTCTGTCCTAACATAAATAGGATGCGAAACCATTACATAACCGTTTAAAAAAGAACCATGTTTCTTGGAAAAATGAACATACAACCTTAGTCCAAAAAATTAAGAAACAAGTCCTTCAAATCTCACGTTTACACATAGCAGACCCGGATCTACCAAAAGTCGTAGAAACAGACGGGTCAGATATATGATATGGAGATATACTTAAACAAAATGATAAAATGGGAAATGAAAAAAATAGTCACCCAGAGGAATTATTCAACTATTAGAAAAGAAAATTTTATGTATTGTATTATGTATACAAATATTTCAAAGTGATATTTTGAACCAAAAATCCTTTTAGGCATCGATTGTAAAAGTGCAAAATATGTTTTACAAAAGAATGTTAAAAATCTTGCCTCAAAATATTTTTTTGCTATCAATATTAAGTATTTTTCATTTTGATATCGAATATATTAAAGGATAATCAAATTCTATTCTAGATTTCTTGACAAGGAAATTTCTCCAAAACATGTACAATGCCTCCAAAGAAGATTGATAAAAGCAGAAACCTATCTATGTAAACAATACAAGAAATAATTACACTTACAAACACTTCCAAATAAAAATAGAATCCTAGATTACCGTTACAAAAAGACTGTTAAACAAGAAGATGTCCTAGACAGCTCACCAAATCTTCAAACACCACAAAATTCATGGACCAAATCTTACAACTACAAAAATCCCTTGAACAAAGTTTTACAAATCAAGAGAAAGGTAATTCTTCTAAAAACTCTCTTCTCAATTAATTTCAAATATACCCAAAGTCTCTTCAAAATATATTTCTCTAAAAGATTAGACTTTGCAAATGATTGGATGTTTCTGGTGTTTGGTTTGGAAATTGGTAAGTTGTTTGCGGTAAAAATTTTGGTAAATTTTTATTTTGGATTTTTATCCAGCGTGAGATTTTAGAAGGGTAAAGACTGTTCAGAATTTTGTATTTATTGTACCTTTTACCTTAAACATTCCTCTGATGATCGGTATAGGATCTGATGAAAATTCAAATGTCCAAGAAAAAATCCCAAGGAAAATGAACTTAAAAGTGAAAAAGGGTTATTGCTGGAAATCATTTCTCATCATCGGATGGTATGAAAGCGGATTTAAAAATTTGGAAAGATTTTTGCATTTTTGGTTTGTAAATTCATGTGATGGAACCAAAGTTTTTCGACCATGGTATGAACCAATTTTGAGCTTTTAAAAGTTCACAAGTGGTTTCGAAAAAATATCAACCAAGTGTGTTTGTGTTTTGCAGATTGTATCAAAAAAGAATTATACCAAACTTGGCAATAGTCCTAATAGTTGAAAGGGACATCGTAACAATCAAGATCTTTCAGATTTTAAAAAAAAATTAAATTCATATTAAGGTCATATTCCCAATCACTTGGTGCAATGATCTTATGAATTTTAAATGTGGAATATGCAGAATCACTATGTTTTCCATCAAAGAAAATTTTTTTGAAGGATACGGATTCCGTTATATCCAAAATTGATTGAAAATATAATACTCTGTATTATAAGATTTGAAAATTTTGTTTTTACCAAAATATTTTTCAATGGTGGAACACGGGTCATTGTTGATATAAAATCTTTTTTAACAATATTTTGATAAATCGTTTTTTCAAAAATACTCCAATGGAGGAGTTTTTGAAAAATCCTTCAAAATAATTTGTGAATTATTTGAAAGTTTTGAAATCATTTGCGAGGTCTGATCTTTTAGAGAAATATATTTGCAAAGACTTCGGGTATATTTGAAATTAATTGAGAAGAGGGTTTTTAGAAGAATTATCCTTCTCTTTATTTGTAAAACTTTGTTCAAAGACTTTTTGTAGTTGTAAGATTTGATCCATGATTATTTGTGGTGTTTGAAGATTTGGTGATGTGTCTAGGATATCTTCTTGTTTAACACTTTTTTGTAACGGTAATACATGGTTCTGTTTTTGGTTCTTTGGAAGTGTTCGTAGGGGTAGTTTTTCTGGTATTGTTTCCATAGCTAGGCCTTTGCCTTTATCAGTTTTCTTTGGAGTCATTGTACATGTTTTGGAAAAATTCTACTTGTCAAGAAATCTAGAACAGAGTTTGATTCTCCTTTAACGATATCAAAATAGAAATACTTTATTTTGCTTGCCATCTCAAAAAAATTTGTTTTGAGGCAAAGTTTTTAACATTCTTTTATAAAACATCTTTTGCGCTTTCATAATCGATTATTAAAAATAATTTTTGTCCAACTTTGAAATTTTTGTTTACATAATACAATACTTAAAATTCCTTTCTAATAGTTGAATAATTCCCCTGGGTGACTATTTTTGCATTTTCCATTTTATCATTTTGTTTAAGTATACCCCCATATCTTATATCTGACGCGTCTATTTCTACGACTTTTGGTAGATCTAGGTCTACTATGTGAAAATATGTGATTTGAAGGACTTGTTTCTTAGTTTTTGGAGTAAGGTTGTATGTTCATTTGTCCAAGGAACAATGTTCTTTTTTAGACTGTTAGGTAATGGTTTCACCATCATGTTTATGTTAGGATAGAAATCTATAACATAATTAAGACTTTCAAGGAATCTTTGTAATTGGTTTTTGACTAAAATTTTTTTTGGAAATTTATTTACAAATTCCAAATATTGTTCTATTGGTGTTAACATACCTTGTGATATGTAGTGACCTAAGAATTTAATCTTTGTTTGGGATAAAGACATTTTTGTTTTTGAAATCACAAGACCATTTTTCTCGAAACATAATATAATATTTTTAAAATGTTTAAAATGTTCATCAAGAGAATTTGAAAATATTAGTATATCATCAATATTGAGAATGCATAATTTTGAGTAATCTGAAAATATGTCATTCATGATTCTCTGAAGTTTTGAAGGTGTATTTTTTTAACCACAAGGCATTACATTCCATTCGTATTAACCGAAAGGAATAGTGAATGGCATTTTGTATCGGTCATTTTCAAAGATTTGAATTTGCCAAAATCCTGATTTTAAATCAAATTTAGAAAAATATGTGCGGAGTAAAGTCTTTGTAGTAAATCTTTTTATTTGGTATAAGGGAATCCATTTCAATCTTGTGTTTAAAGGTTTATAGTTTATTACTAATCTTGAAGTTCTTCTTTTGTATTTCAGAAATTTTGTTTATGTAAAAAGCAGCACAAGACCAATGAGATATAGATTTTGAAATTAAACCTTTGTTTAGGAGGTCATTTATTTCTTTTCTACAATGCTTCTCCAAGTTAGAATTCATTTGAACTGGTCGAGACTTTGTACGAATTTATTTTTCATTAAAAATGTTTTCGTAGAGTAAAGCAACAATATGATGTTTGCGATTCCAAAAAACAGTAGGTAAATCCAAACAAAAGTAGTTTCAAACTTTAAAATTTTTTTTTTTTCTATCTAGTGTTTCTTTTGTTTTTTTTTTTCTAACAAAAACTCTGTTTTTAAGTTTTGTAAAAGGAAATACTTTGTATTAAAGTATTTAGGAAGTGTTTTTGGAAGTTATACGAAGTTTAGAATGATTTGCTGCAGAGAGTTTTTCATGGTTTTCAATGTGAAAACATTTTTGGACGAGTCCAGATTTGATGCAGTTAAGATCAGCACCCGTGTCAAAATAGCGATCATATCAATTTTGTAGCTTTCAGAAAAAAAAACAAGGGTGAATTTGATTTTGTATTTTTGAGATGTGATTTCTCTTAAAACATATATAAAATCTTTTGGAACATAATCTAAGGATTGTATTTTTTTCTTTTAGTTTGTTATCTTCAATATCGTCTAGACTTTCATTATCAAGTTCATCAGAACTTTAACCATTTTTTTCGTTGATCAAAGATAATATCGAATGAATCTTGTTTTTCTTTCTTATAGAAGTTCAAGCTTGGTTTTACTTCTTTTATTTCATACCTAAGATCTTGAATAGAAGGTTTTGAAATTTCTTTCTTTCCTTTTTTAAGGATGGTGAGGAGATCGTAAGATGATTTAGAATTGGATGGGGTATTGGATTTTGGTACCGTTTATGTTTTATGTGTTTCTATTTCATTCATGGACGAAAGAATATTTTTTAAAAAAATTTGTTTTATTTGAGGATCCGAGATAGATTTTAGAATTTCAAGTTGAAACTCTTGATCTACTGTTAGAAAATTGAGTTTCTTTTCATCTGATCTGAGTCAATTGATGATTGGTTTAGCTCATCAACTTGTAAAACTTTTTCCAAACGTAAGGATGAGTTAAAATCATATGATGACAAAGAAGATTCTAGTAGGAGGTTTAATAATTTATTAGAGAGTTCTTGGATTTTTCGGTTTAGGTGACAAAATTTAGAAGTGTGACCATTTTTATGACATTTTAAGCAAGTAACATTTTTATAGAAATGTTTACTAGGTGAGGCTTCTTTTGGTTGAAATTTTCTACGAGATTTTTGCCAAAACATTTCACAAGGTTTTTGTTCTTTATGGCTTCTAGAGAAGTTTTTGGGTTTTTTATTTTGAGTAGTAGGATTTATTGCAATTTCCTAAGCAAGAGTTGCTACTTTTGCTGGGATCCATTTCGAATTGTTTACAAAAAGATAGTAGTTTTAATTTTGTTCTTTTAAGTTCCCATTTAAGATGTTTTTGGATTTTTAAATCTTGACATATTTTTAGTGCTTATTGTTGGACAAATACTGATCAATTCTCCATAAGTGAAATCATCATAGAGGATTATTTGTGTCCTAGTAGAATCTCAAATTTTTTTTTAATTTTTTTTTCTCTAAAATGGGTTGAAAGTCCTGTTAGGAATTTTTCTTTCCAAAAAAATTGGTTTGAGTTTTGGCTTGACCCTAGTGAAGAAAATGTTTTTGTACCATTGGAAATCACTTAATATTTTGCATTTAAGATTTGAAAGAAGTTTAGCGTTTTTATCTTTTAAGATTGAAGGGTCTCCTATAAAATACAAAGTTATTGCTATGACTAAGGTTGCTAATGCATTTTGTTGAGATTTTCCTAAATCCTGTCAATTTTTTTGTCAAGTCATTTAAGCCATATTTCAGTACTTACGGCTTATGACATTGTTTTTATGTGTTGATTTTTTTTTCAAAATAAATGGCAACTTCGTACAATAATCTTTTTAATCATTAAGATCTAAACCGATCTAATACCCGACTCGGCTAAAACACACGCTATGGCAAAATATTACGCTAATAAAATCATATATATATATATATTAACGGGAACAAATAAAGTTCGATACAAACAGTTTGTTAACAAAACAGGAGGATAAATAAAACTGGACAAGAAAATAATATCCGGCGGTCCATGTCTAGCCAGTAGATAAGCAGTTTCATTGTTGCTTCTTGATACGTGCGTGAAACGTATTTCTTCATACTTCCTCTCCCATGCTAACCAGAAAGATTCAGAATTGAAATATCCTCTTGGGCACTTTTAATAATGTTAACCAGTATTTGAAAATCTCCTTCAAAGATAATTTTCTTGAAACCTTTACACCAGACCACTTGTAATTCTATCAATAGTGCTTTGCACTCAGCTTCAAGAGGCGATGATGTGTAGTATATATTAGATTACGCTAAATATTTATAGATCTTGAATACTAATACATTTTAAATATAAAATTTATTATTATTATTATTATTATTATTTTTCACTACGAAATATTTATTTATGTTAAATTTAAATATAAAAGATTTTCATGTTTGAGAGAATTATTATTAATAATTTAAATGAATAAATAATATATATGAATTATTTCTTTGAATTTAGTTATAAGAAATAATATTCAAAAAGAAATAAAAACAGAGGATAAAAATTCATTGGTATTTACTACTGATCCGATTTATAGTTAAAAAACTATGGTTCAATTAGTTATAATACTTAGATTTCCTAAAATATATCTATACACTTAAAACCAATATATTATTAGATTTTATAGTGATAAATTTATTCAAAAAATTGAAATTTAGATCAATGGAATACATTCAAATTAAATTCATAGATCCTTTGGTAGGAAATCATTTAAGGAATCTAACAAAAAAACACAAATCTAATTATCTAATTAAATTCTTTAAATTTGGTTAGTATACATTTGCAAACAAAATATTGTGATTAAAAATAAAAACTGAATCTGACTCTACAAGATTAAACGTGAATTGCAAGGTAATAAAAATTTATTATTAAAATCTTAATGAATATTAGAAATCTAATCAATAGATAAATTTTAATTGTTATATGTGAATATATTTTATGGTCAAGGATATACCATAAATTTGATATTCATTAGAAGATACTTCAAATTAGTTATAAGAAGATTTCATTAGAAGATTTATTTAGAAGATTTCTAACAAATATTATACAATCCCTATAAGTACATCATTTTGGAAATGAGAAATCGACACATTAGCATTTTCCAAATTCTAGATTTTTATGAGCTTTTGATTGTTCTTGATCTATTTATTCATCACTATTATTTTAAAATTTTTAATGTATTAACGAAATATGTATGTTTGATTTGTTTTGTGAATATGTATGCATCTTTGATCTTACAAAAAAGGTTTTCCACCAACTTTTTTTACGTCGCCGGAGATCTTTTCAGGATTTTAGGTGAGTAAATGGAATCCAATATACACATATCTTTAGATATTTTATATGATCAAGTCTTGATCATTCATTCATCGTTCAACTTAAATACTCCTTTCATGTAAAAATCCCTCTTCTACTCTCTATTTGCAGTTTTGATGGTTTTACTTCATAACTGGTTAACTTAAGCCTCTATACATTATTACCCTTTTTGTGGAGACCTAAGTATAGGTTGTATCTTGTGCTCGAATTTATAAACGGAGGTCATCTTTTCTTCCAGCTCTATCACCAAGGGCTTTTCAGGTTTGGTTTACTTCCTTTTCTACTATTTTTGAAGTTTCACCAGACTTTTGCAAAGCTTGACTTATAATTCTTTGTTATGTTTTCACAGAGAGAACTTGGCCGTGTATACACTACAGAAATTGTCTCTGCAGTTTCCTAACTCCAAGAGAATGGGATAATGCATAGAGATCTCAAACCTGAAAACATACTAATGGACACAGATGGCCACACAGTGTTTATAAAAAAATTGGTTTAGCAAAAGAATTCGAAGAAAACACAAGATCAAACTCAATGTGCAGGAGGACTACCGAGTATATGTCACCTGAAATTGTTAAAGGAAAAGGACATGATAAAACTACTGATTGGTGGAGTGTAGGGATTCTTCTCTATGGGAAAGGTAAAGTTCCTAATTTGCATTAAGTGTTTGGTATTTGTTTAGGTGATGCCATTTTTGAGGTGCTAGATCATTGGATTTTAGACTAATTATGATTCTGACTTTGTAATGAACGTATAGCTACTGTAATGAACGTATAGACTAAAAAGAGCCTGAAAGGTGACTTGGAAGTGGACTTGGCTTTCTTATTGTTGGAAGTCGTTGTTATATGTAATTCGTTTAAATGAGAAATAGAAAAGTGGAGATTGTGAGTCAAGCTTAGGTTGAGATTCGTGTGCGAGTTTATAGACGTGCATGTCTAATAACCAACATTTGTTGGACCTATTTATTTTTACTTTTGTCTAATTGTCACTACACATGACTAACCTTGGTTAACAAGTTGTCAATATTGTGATTAATTATATGGTTAATACCATGATTAATATATATTGTGTAACCTCCATTTTTTAGTGTAAAGACAAATTAATGGTGATTAATTTTGTGCATTATTATCTATGACTTTTTGTGCTGTAAAAGAAAGATTCTATACACATAAAAATGATGATAGATGTCTCATTCTCTTCACCCATGGTAGTTTATCTTAGTTTTTTGTTTTTTTTGTGCTATTTATCTTAGTTTTTTGTTTTTTTTTTCTTTAAGAGTACAACACAAAACAAAGTTCGCCGGGCTACGATTTTGGGTGGTGCAAATCTAAGATATTGCAGTTGTATCATGGGATTCTGAAATGTCATGTAAACCGATTCACTACGGGGCATTTACAGAATTAAGGAAAGAGATTTGTCTCGACTCTGCAAATCTTTTCCTAATTCTTTATCGTTAATATTTATTTTTATATTATTTCTTCTCAATTATCAGTTTGCCCATATCGTAGGAGTTATGCTCTTACATTCTTAGTTCTGTAAAAAAATTCGTTTTTGCTTTGATGCACTAACGGAAAAAACTGATATTTTGTGAGTCTTGATAAAAGAACAGGAGTTGTTCAAGCGTTATGGACTTTACCGAAGTCTAAAACTTTTTGTGCAGATCCGTAATGGTGGAAACTAACCATGTTTGGCTTAATTTATTTATTCAAATTGTGTCTTTAAATTTCAGCCGTTTAATGCATTTAAATTCTGAAATTTATTTTCTGACATCACTTATTCGATTTAGATACTTCATAGTGATTTAAATCGGAAAAAGTTGAAACTTGACAAGAAAAACAAACACTGAATTCTCTGGTTGAATTCTAAATTTGTTTGTCAATTAAAATTGAAGACAAAAGAAAGTACTTTTATTGGGTCATCGACTAATTGATTTTGAATTCTTTTGTTTAACTCGAGTAGTTAATCTAATAATTCTTATGAATTTATTCAGATTAAAATGCTCATATATGAGTTTATTTCGATTAATTTTTACCAAGTTGAAATTCAAATACTATAAAAGATAAATACACAAAAAATGCTTATTTAGTCTATCGGATGTGAACCGATTTTATGTTATTTTTGAAATATTATTGTGATGGATTCATATGAATTAAATCCAATAAGTGCATAATAGATAATGTGAGTTGATGCCCCAGCCTGGGAGGGGTCTGCCACATGTTTTTCTATATGAGATATGCATTGGAATTATGATGTTTATCATAATGTCCAAATATCAATATTTGATCGAATATTGTGATATTATATGATCAAATAGTGTATAGCTCATAAATTTTCGATATGTTATTGGAATTGAGTGATCTTAGTGTCTATATGTAGATATCAAAATTATCTTTCTAATGATATATAGATCGCATAATTTAAGTTCGTATAAAAGAGATATTGAGTCTGTAATGAAGCAGCCAAAAATAAACTAGTTCTTTTGGAAACTAGATTTCCATTAGTTTCAAACGTTTTCGCGAATGTTTTGCAAGAAAGTTTGCGAAATGATTTAAATGGTGAAAAACACAACAACAATGATTTTTTCTAATGCTTTGTAAGCACGTTTGCAAAATGTATTTGTGTTTGAGTAGAGCGATTTCCACAAACGCCTTATAGGCAAATTTTTGAAACATTGTAAATGCTAATAATAGCGATTGTATTTTATAAGGTCTTATAAAGTGAATTTATGAAGACTTATAAAAGAAAATTATAAGGTCTTATAACATGATCTATAAAATCTTATAAATGGATTATGCAATTTATTAATTATTAGGTCTGATACTTATTGATTATTTCGACAAAATTTCAGAAATAATTAATATATTTTGTGATTTATTTTGAATAAATTACTATGCTTAATTGCATATTCCAGCAAAAATAATAAATTTAATTTGACAAATTCTTTTACATTGAATTTATATACAATTTAGTATACAAATTTGGGTTTACATGTTGTAACTTAAATTGTGAAGTATGACTAAATTTGTTATAAATGAAACGGAGGTTTCTAATATTTGCAACGAGTATGGTGAGCCGACATCCTGATTTGCGAAGGTCTGCCACTTGTGACTCAGTATGCAAAATGGACTTATGACCTTGCAAAAAGATCATGACTCGTAAAAGAATCATTACTTGCATAAAGATCATGTATAAGTTGAATCACAAAGATGACAAATATGGTAACAATTTTGACTCAAGCAGAGACAATGATAAGTCTTAGAGCAAATAAAATGAAATATACATGTATAATATTTTTTCTATAGTGGTAATATGATTTTGGTGAAACCAATCATATTTGCTTTAAATGATATTATTTTAATACAAATTCTCTAGTCACTTGAATCTCATAAAGTTATGGAAAGAAAATTGAAACTTTATTGAGACTTTACATGATTTGTTGTGGAAAAACTGAGTAATCTCAGGTAATGTGGGGGAAAGCGTTGCTTACACACAAATAAATTCTCAACAAAATACCACATAAAGTTGTGATAATATGTCAATGAACTATGAAAATTTAGTATTCTTGTGTAAATACTAAATACTTAAAGTGCGGGGGTAGCTGACATAATATCACAATACCACGTCATACAAATATCAATCAAAATCTTTCAAATAACTTATAAAGACAAGAATCAAAATGGAATATGAGTAAATAGCTTGAAGAAGAGTTAAACTAAGTTAAGCAGTTTTCATAAAGGCTCGAAAGATATTTGATTTGAAAAATTTATGCCAACGTTGTAAGTACGTTCTGATATTCAATTGACTATACTATGGATGCTAAGTTTTTCTTTGTAATGGTAAAACATGTCTTCCAAGGAGATGACATAAAACCATAAAACAATTGATCTCAACTAGTATAATCTCAATAAATTATACTAGTTTGGTTGACAACCTAATATCCTTTTATTAAAGGTTGGTCACAAGTTTCAAGTTGTGAAATTATCAAGAGGAATGAGTTTACAGCCTATGAATTAATGATGAAATTTGATGGAAACCCAACCTCAATGATTGAAGATCCCAAGAATGAGGTTCAAAGGGATAACGAAATTGAACTGATTCTGCTGAAAGCACTGTAAGACTAATGTCTCTACCCGATTCCTAAGATGATTAGACAGTGCTATTTTTATGAGGTTAAACGTTGAGCTTTTAATGATTTCATACTTTCATTCTCATGAAGTACAACATAATGCTTTCAAAAAAACGGATAAGTATATGGGAAATCGCCTATGTGAGTTTGAAATGGGGCCGTTTCTAGGAGAATGAACGATAAAGGCTATATTCTCCAAGTTCACTCATGAAACCAGGCATGTTCAAGACCAAAATGAACACAATAGAGAACATAGTTTTGTGAGAAACTGAAACTGTGTGATAATTGTTGTCTAGGTTTACATAAAAGTCCGGGTGGTTCAAGACATCAAGTCACCTCTTGGTCGAGTAAATCCGATAGTTATTCACTATGAATGATTAAAGGCTGTCAATGTTACCATCTCAAATGCAGTTATTTTTTATTTGTACTTCAGAAGTCCTTTTTGAGTCTTGTCGAGTCGTGTCTATCGAGTCAAGTTTATCGAGTCATCATATGTATAAAGTCATTTCTATTCATGTGGGGGATCAAAGCAAAAACGAAAAACTTTACAGAATTAAGAATGAGAAATTTCTACCATGGGTGAAGAGAATGAGACCTCTATCATCCTTTTTATGTGTATAAAGAGTCTTTCTTTTATACCACAAAAAGTCATAGATAATAATACACAAAATTAATTACCATTAATTTGTGTCTTTACACAAAAAATGGAGGTTACTCAATATGTATTAATCATGGTATTAACCATAGAATTAATCACAATATTGACAACTTGTTGACCAAGGTTAGTCATGTGTAGTGACTATTAGAAAAACTAAAAATAAATAGGTCCAAGAAGTATTAGTTATTAGACATGCACGTCTATAAATCCGCATACGAGTCTCAGCCTAAACTTGACTCATCCTAAACTTGACTCACAATCTCCATTTTTCCATTTCTCATTCAAACGAACTGCATATAACAACGAGTTCCAACACTTATTTGTTTCGATTTCTTCTAAATCTGATATATTAAATATCTGAAATATTTTAACCTCATTAACATTTTAAAATATTATAAATATATTAACTTGACAAAAAATTTAAAGTATTATTCAATATAGACTAAAATTAGACTTCACCTTAGATAGTCAATCCAAAACTAGAAAACTTAACTAAATATGTATTTTAGCTGATGAATCCTCTATATATATTAACACTTATCGTTATAATTTAAAATATACATTTTACTTATGAGCACATGGGTTTATTCACATTCATATGGTAGGGCGGATTAGTATTGATATTTTATCTTAACCGATGCAAAGTGGATTGAATGGAAGAATGTATTATTTTGACTCTCATACATGTAGTTCCATTCATATAAAAAAACATAAATTCGATTATGAAGCCATAAAATATGTCCGATTAGTATGATACTGATTTTTGAGTAACTCATACTCCTATTATACAAATATATAGCACATAGCTTTTACAGAAAAATATTTATTTATATTAAATATCACAAAATTGTTCAAAAATTATAACTCGGTTATAAACCTATATTTTGCAACTAAAATATTTTAATCTTTGTATTGGATTAACATACACTACACACTGGATATCAAGAGTTATGATGTTCTTAAACTATTTTACCCGGGCGTCCGCACGCATCTTAATTTCTACTAAGGATTTAATAAAAACAAAATTGATTTAGAAAGATGAAAACTACCTAAAACACCTACATAACTTAAATCAATCACTCTACTAACAATTAAACTCTTCTCTAACATCGAAATAAAATTTATTTAACTAACACAAAAAATACGAAGTTATAATTAAAAAAATATTGCACCCGGGCGCCAACACAGATTATCAATATAAATCAAACTCCATTTACCTCATTCTCAATTCCTAAAATCTAACTTGACCTCGATTTCTTCTTCACAGTATGCTTACAAATCAGGATTATTAATCTCTGTTTAGTGAATCAAGATCATTATTCTCTGTTTGATTGTGTTCATAATTTGATTTTCGTTGCTCTCTCACGAAGATGACAAGATAATAAACAAAAAAATAGATTTTTTCCTTTTATTAAAGCAAAGAAATCTCAATTTTAAACTCTTTATATAGTAAAACCTCTATAAATTAATAATATTGGGATTCTAACATTTTATTATTTATAATAATATTAATTTAACTATAAATTAATAAAATTTGTAGAGAGATGAGTTTCAATCGATTTATCATTTAAGATTTTATCAAAAAAAATTTTAATTTGAATTAAGATCATTTGATCTAAATAAATTTATGTTTTGAATGCTATAAATCAACAGTTTGAACTTACATAGCTAATATTTAGAAGGAAAAAAATTATTGACGATAATTAACAACAATTACCGATGAATTCACTTATGTAAACGACATGCATAAATTTCAAATTGACGAATAATGACTTCAACTACCATATTTTAACAACTCATATGACTATAAAAATAAAAATGATGCATATTTACAAGTTAAAAACTTACAAAAAATGTTAGCTACTCTGATAAAAAGTTATAGACGATACTACAACTTGATAGTTTGAAACACAACACAATAATTGTTTGTTACAATGAAAATTATAGACGTATTCTAACAATATTTATTTTTTTTAAACACACAAAAATTATACATTAGTATATTACTATATATATATATATATATGATTATTAATTTTTGATACTAATGGGACCATTTATTTATATAGGAATTGTACAAAAAATTATTACCTTAACGAACTTTGTTAATTTTTACACTGGCCAAAATCATTTATTCTACGTGGTATCCTATTCAGCATTTGCTAACAGTTAACTAATGACATATGTGTATTTGTTGGTTTTTAGCAACTTTTAATATTTCATATAGTTTCTCAAAACCCTTAAATCACTCAAAATCAAAAACTTAACTTTTTTTTGTTTCATTGGATTTTTAGAGGCCATAAATTAGTGACTGTATTTTCTTTTTAATCTCAATGTTAGTCACAGCCATTCTTTTTTAACAACATATTTTACAATAACAGTCCAGAGCAAAAGTTCCAGGCCATCAGCGCTTTAGTATGTTTAACTAAAATGAATATTTCCATGAAACTTTTTTATGTTTTTTATAAAATAAAATAAATGGAAAGTGTTGAAAGCTTTGAAAAATTAAAAATCTAGACTATAGAATTGGAAAGTTGAGATGTTTAAGTTTTTCCTATATAGTTCAATATGCTATTAACATCCACTCTATTGCTACACTATAAATGTTATTTCCACAACAAAATTCATTTAAGAAAACTTTAAAATATTATTGACTAAAATTTTGATATTTCTAAATACTAATTTATCAATGTATTAATATTTTTATAAATTAATTCATTTTGAAAATCCCAACATTACTAATTTATATAGGTTTTACTATATAGCCAGCCCATAACTCATAATGGTCCCCGATAAACCCACAACTAATATGATTTGGAACAAAGCCCTTAGTAAAAATTCAGTCCATTGAATTTCCCAAATTTTAACATAACTTTTTATTTTACAGTAGCCATGATTATCTGTTACATATAGTTAAAACTGGGGTGCATTTTAACTATATGTAAGAGATAATGAATTTTATAAAGACTTTGGTCATATGAAAACATGTTAAAAAGACTATTTTGCCAATTTCCATGAGGCTGTAAGGGTTTTTTCTCCCAGGCACAAATTTCGAGATATTATATGAGAAGCTTTTTCAAAACAATCAAGATCTCACCTACTTTTTGTTGCTAAATCCGGAAAGTTTCTCACCGTCCGAGCTCTTGGCCGAGTTTTCTCAGCTTTCGGCGACTCTCCATGGGTGAATCCGACGTAGGAGACGTCCTTCATTCCGTTGGCTTAGACTCTAGTCGTTTTATCTAAGCCTTTCTCAACTTCCAGCATGAAGGGGAAGCTCTGTTTGTACAGCCTTGCTCTGGTAGTCTCTGGGTCACCATTGACCAACCTCCTAGTACAGCTCTAGGCCTTACCGAGTTACTCCGGATTGCATCTGCGTCTTCATTTTCATCGACTTGTCGGCTTTTTTTGTTCGTCGTCGACTCTGTCATCTTCGGCGGATTCGTTTCTCTATGTTTCTAGCATCATCTTCAGCTATTAAACTTAAGTGTTGTAAGGTGTCGAACAAGTACTCCAGACAAGACAAAGGAAAGTGGATTCTTGTTCCTTTTTCGCGCGAAGAATATCAGCTCTCAGAATCTCAGCAAGTGATAACTCCAACCTCATTGAAGAACACAAGTTTACTCTTATTGGTAGAGTCACTAACCCTGTCGTCCAACATCCCAAGGCGTTGGTGGACTATATGCTCAATTACTGGAATACTGAGAACGCAACGGGAAGGGAGCTCAGTCCAGTTGAAATTCAGTTCAAATTCGCGTCGGAAGCTGATATGGTTTCAGTGCTAAAGCGAGCACCATATCATTTCAAACGCTGGATGCTCCTGCTTCAACGTTGGGAACCTATCATCTCTCCACATTTTCCCTCCAAAATTTCCTTTTAGGTAAAGATTTTGGACATCCCGACTCATCACTGGACGAATCTAATAATTCGTTCTATTGGCAAGGACTTGGGCTTCCTAGAGGAGTGTGATGTAGAACATGGGAGAGTCAGAGTTCGCATAAATGGTCTCGCTCCCTTGAAAATGTCTATGCAGATCAAATGGCCCACGGGAGAAGTTTCATCGGTCGACTTTGAATACGAAAAATTGGAAAAACACTGCTTTACATGCTTTTCTCTGCTTCATGAACAAAAAGACTGCCCTAAAGAAGCTCGATCTGAAAAAGATCCTAATCATATGGGTATCAACCAACAAAGAACCCTGCATCGAATTGAAGAGGACAAGCGTCGTCAAGATAGTCGCAAAGGAAGAAATCATTACTCTAAGGATAAGTGAGGTTCCCCTCCTCGCCTCAGGTCCGACTACAATAGGGTTGAGGAAAATCATAGACCATATGTTTCCTATAATGCAGGTCGAGTTTTGGATCGTCCTTCTTATCGAGGTAACAAGTGAGAAGCAACCTCCCTTAGCTACTACAAAAGAGTGAACTCACAGGATAAGGACCACATGACTCAGTCAGGAAACAAAGCACAACAAGATGATTTTCAATCTGCTTCTGCTGGTAGAAAAAGCTCTGTCTGGCACCAGAGTGAGCCAAAGTGCGAATAGAGAGCTTGAGAACTACAGTCCCAAGAGTAATGCGGCTAGGTCTCATTATTCCGCTTCTCATGTCTCCTTAAAACAGGGAGATGAAAGGAACCAAGACAGAGGAGATTCCTCTATCACACCTCACTCTCATCGTCCGACTCTTGAACGACTTTCAAGGGAATGTCTATCTGAGAATTTAGGCCAAGTGGAGAGATATCTACGGGTAGAGCCTCAGGAGACACTACCAGGAGGTCTACAGGGTATCGAAGTGCAGTATGTGCATGATAATAATGAAGAAATTCTGGAACAGAGCAAGCGTAAGCTTTTCCAGCGGGGAAGCTCCTATGCATGAGGACCAGGTAGAACTCTGGAACTTCTTCCTATTGCAGATCAATCTTCTTTACCATTTCATGTGGAACCTTCTAGAACACTGGCTACCCTCAGATTGGGTCCATTAATTGAAGAAGTCATTAATTATATCCCCTTGAAACCTCATATTTCGAAAAGAGCTAGTAAAGGGAAGAGGAAGAGTACCAAGGTAGACGCAAAGCCTTGAGGAGCTCGAAGTCCTCTTAAAGTTGCAAGTTTGAAAAGGCAGTTGGTTATGAGAACCAAAGGATCGTCAAGGAAAATAATTTTCATTGATCCTTCTCATGAGAATGGAACTCAGCTAGAAAGCCAATCTCCTCAAACTGTTCTAATTCTGGCAATAAGTAAGAAAGTGGTGGATTTTCATATTCATCCAAATCCTCTTCGTTAGTCATACCGAGCTGGAACTGTCAAAAACTTGAGAAATTCTTTACAGTTTTTCGTCTCCGGGAAATGCGGCTAGCTTTCTTCCATATATTTTAATTCTAATGGAAACAAAGAACCAAGATGGCTATGTATTTCGGGTTATGCATTGTATGGGCTATTCACAAAAGCTAACAGTTCCACCGGCTGGCCTTAGTGGAGGACTGGCTCTTTTCGGGAAGGGCAATGTGGACCTCCTAGTTTTGGCTTCATCTCCGAATTATATAGATGCGCATGTATCTTCTAAAGGGAATGTTTTCTTCTTACCACTAGTGTATGGTGAACCGTCAATTTCGTTAAGAAGACAAATCTGGAATCAGATCTCTACCATAGGAGAAAATAAAGATGTTGCATGGGTTATTACAAGAGATATCAACGAGCTATTAGGTAACCATGAGAAGAAAGAAGGACCTCAAAGAAGCCGAGGTTCCTTCATAGATTTTAGAAGCCTTATGTCGATAAATGGATTTTGGGATGTTAATTACTCGATTAATCCCTTCTCTTGGCGTGGAATGCGCAATGATCACTTTTTCAAAGCTAGGTTGGATAGATAAATAGCTAAAATGCATGGTTTGAAGTTTTCCCTTCAAGTAGAGCAGAGTATCTAAGCTTTGAAGACTTGGATCATCGGCCTTTAGTAACTTGCATTGATGAGAGTAGAGTGAAACGAAAATGCATGTTTTGGTTTGATAATTTATTCAGGAATAAAGAAGATATTACCTTACTGATCAGATCAGTTTGGAATCTGAAGTGGATGCTTCAGTCTTAACGAGAATAAACAATTGCAGAACATAGATCATTAAGTGGTCCAAGGAACAAACAGTAAACTCTGCTAAGATCATAAGGGAAGCTCAATCAGAGCTGGAGCTATCACTTTCTGCAGATTTCCTAGAGCCAAACGTTATTGGGAAGATCACAACGGTTCTGGGAAAAGGTTTACAAAGAGGAAGAACAATTCTGGAAACAGAGGAGCAGGATAAACTGGCTGCATAGTGGTGACTGAAACACCAAATTTTTTCATGCCGCGACAAGATTTAGAAGAGCTCATAACCGGATGACTGTAATCAAAAATGAAGATGGAAGGCCAGTTTATGAGAACATCATATTACGCAGGTAATTGCATGTTATTTCAACAAGATTTTTACCTCGGGAGAACATGAGGAATTTTGTGTGGTAAATGAAGCTTTGAATCTAGTGATTTCTCGGGAGATGAATGAGGGGCTGATCAGTATTTTGGATAGTGTGGAGATTCAAGCGGCTATGTTTGATATCAACCCGAGTAAAATTCTTAGCCTCGATGGTTTCACAGCCGGATTCGTCCAAGCGTATTGGGAGATAATAGGCATAGACATTGTCAAGGAAATTCAAATTTTTTATACCAAAGCTTTTTCCTAGATGGATGAATGAGACTCATATCCGTTTAATTCATAAGGAGTCAATTCAAAAAGGAGACCTACTGGCTTGTTTAACATTTTCTACAAGATAGTGGCCAAGATCCTTACTAAAACATTACAACCGATTCTAAGCTTTTTGATCTCCGAAAATCAATCAGTCTTTGTACTAGGTTTAGCCATTTTTAACAACGTCCTAATAACTCACGAGATCTTACATTATCTAAGAATTTTTTGAAAGCTACAAAGAGAGGTGATATGACTATAAAAACCGATATGAGCAAAGCTTACGATAGGTTTGAATGGGGATTTGCCAAGGCGGTTTTGGAGAGATTTGGTTTCCATCAAGTATGGATAAGCTGGATTTTGGAGTGTGTCACCACGGTTTCATAATCTTTTCTTATCAACGGAGTGCCTCAAGGGAAGTTCCTCCCTTCGAGAGGTCTAAGACAAGGAAACCCGTTAATTCTGTACCTCTTCATTCTTTGTACGAAAGTTTTATTGGGATTATGCCGTAAAGCTCAAGTGGACAGAAAGCTACTGGGTGTACAAGTTTCTCGGAATGGACCGAGGGTAAATCACTTGCTATTTGCTGATGATACATTTTTTTTTTCTCGGCCGGATGTGGCTAGTTATAAGGTTCTCAATGATATTCTTAGTCAATGTTCCTTAGCCTTGGGACAAGTCATAAGTTTCAACAAATCTTCAATCATGTTCGCCTCTAAAATGACAAGGTCAACTAAGGACAAAGTTAAAGCGAGTCTTCGTTTCTCTAAGGAAAGAGGAACCGGAAAATATCTTGGTTTACCGGAGAACTTTGGACAAAAGAAGAAAGACATATTTGGCTCCATTGTAGATAAAATTGACAAAAATCTCACAGTTGGTATACTCGGTTTTTATCTACAACGGAAAAACAAATTATGTTACAATCGGTTTTCTCTTCTATGTCAGCATATTCTAGGACCTATTACCAATCGGCTCTAACTAGGTTTTGGTGGGATGATCAGCCCGACAAACATAAAATGAGTTGGGTGGCTTGGAGTAAATTGTCTTAACTAAAAAATGCAGGTGGATTAGGTTTCTGTGATCTAGAAACATTTAATGGCAAAGCAAGGATGGTAATTGCTAGAGGATCCTGATTGTCTCTTGGCTCAAGTTTTAAAAGCCAAATATTTCCCAAATTACTCCTTTTTGGAAGCTTCCTTATCCTCTCGACCCTCTCACTAATGGAGCAGCATCATTGCGGGACGAGAGATTCTACAAGAAGGTTTGGGCTGCTTAGTAGGCGAGGGCGATCAAGTCAGAGTTGGGGAAGACCCTTGGTTGTCAACAGCTCAACCTTTAACGCCAATTGAACCAGTTTCGAAGTGGTCTCAAAACCTCAGGGTCTCCAAATTCCTTGATAGGGAGTCAAAAAGTTGGGATTGGGAAGCTATGAGACTTCATCTTCCGCACTATGAGCATTTTATTAGGGCACTCCCTAAGAGTTCACCGAGATTCTTAGACAAATTGGTTTGGTTACTGGTGAAATACAGAGTTTACTCTATTTGATCAGGTTATGGAGTCAGCTTGGCTAACACTTTACCAGCAGCCCAAACTGAGTTTAATTGGAAATCCTACATTTGGAAAATTAAATCAGTCCCTAACTCAAGAGTTTCCTATGGAAAGCTAGTGCGGATTCACTCCATGTGGGATTTCAACTAATTTGAAGAGGGATCTCCCAAGATAAATCTTGCAAACGATGTGGTCTAATTGATTCAAAGATGCATACACTTTTCATACATAGTTTGTGAGTAAGGTCTAGGACTTGGCCTCAATTTCAGAGTGGAGCAGACCCCTTGGCTCCTCTTTTTAGGATATCATGAAGAAGGTACTTATTATCATCCTCCTACGGGTGTGAACATTGCAGACTTTTATGCCTGAATTATTTAGTACATTTGGAAGGATAGAAATACTTTGGTTTTTGATAACCGATCTTACTCTGAGATGGAGATTTTTTACTAAGGTAGTCAATGAGGCCAAGGAGTGCCAAGCGGCACAGGCAGTGCAATCTGAGCCAAAGTCTCATTTTTGGGAACCACCTTAGAATTACGCAGTCTAGAATCAATTTTCTTCTTGTTTGTGGATGCAGCTTGGTGAGCTCAGTCTACACAAGGTGGTGGATGATGGGTATATCAAGCTAATATAACAGCTTCTCCGGAGCCGTATTTGGCGACTTGTGGTTCTCTCCCCTGGGTGTTAGCAGCTGAAATGGGTGGTTAGCTTGGCCATGAAACATTCTCTCAAAATGAACATGAAAGAGATTGTGCTTCTCTCGGATTCAAAAACTCTAATTGATGTACCCCAAGGGACTGATCCAAGGATCTGTCATGGATACTCGTCGGCAACCAGGCTTTGACTCGGTATGGACTAGTTGCCGGAACGATAACGGAACGAGATAGAAGGATGGAGTGAAGGATCGAGGATGACTCAACCTGATTCTTCACGAAAGAAAGGAAATGAAACGAAATGTGACACAAGGGGTATGGATCGTCCCTTGATACGGCTAGCCGGTCACGAATCCGAGCCCGGCTCAAGGAGACGTTACCAGAGAGAGGTTCAAGAGAATTGACTCGATTGAACTTTAAGAGAGAAACTCTAAGTGTTTGCGTGAAAAGTCTAACGTTTTATTGAAGTGACATGTGCCTTTTATAGGCTATAACTTAAGGGCTTAACGTCCCATATAAGGCCGCTAAAGACATATCCTTTAGCAGGCCGCTTAAAGACCAAAATTTTAAAACAACAAAATAAACTAAGGAAAGAAGGAGGCCCAAAACGCGGGTGGACCTCTTGGATAAGATCACGCCTTGTCCATCCTTGCTTGGCCCGGACGTTTCCAAGAAGGATGACAACGGGTCCCTCTCTCTCCTCTCGGGGTAATGACCGGTCCGGGGCAACTGTGGTCGAGCTTTCCTTGGAAATCATGAGAATGACTCCGTTGTTGATGGACTTCATCATTGTGCCTGAATTGATGAGAAAATTGGATTTTTCCGGGGAGCCTTTGGATAGCTTGACTTGGAGCTCGTTCACTTGTGTAGGAGAGAGAGGGGCAAGGCTAAGACGCTTGTTCTCATGGTTGAAGGAGTAGCGGTTGGAGCAACCATCGTGCGTGGAAGAAGGTGACTCGCTTGCATGGGTACCACGTCGCACATGACTTGATCTTGGTATTGGCCAATGCTTGAGACTTGTTCTGCTACTTGGATGACGGATTGGTCGTTGAGCTACTTGAGCTTGTATGGTCTTAGGTGCTTGGTGGTGGATAGCCCGAGTTTCTTCACCATGTGAGAGCTGGCTACGTTGGTGCACGATCCGCTGTCGATGATCAGACCGCAGATCCTCTGGCTGACAGTGCACCGAGTATGGAATATGTTTTCCCGTTGGCTCGGGTCTTCCGCGGTTGAGGTCGTGCTGAGGATACCTTGGATCATGAGTAGTTCGCTTTCGTCCGGGTATTCAACCTCGTCGGCTATCGGGTTTTCGTCTTCCGCATGCGCTAGCTCCTCGTCTTGAGACTCGTAGTCGCCTTTGGGGGTAAGGATCATGACCCGTTGGTTGGGGCAGTTCTGCGCGTAGTGCCCATGGCCTTGGCATTTGAAGCAGACGATATCTCCGGCTCGGACAGCTTGGTTGCTCGGGGAGGCACTCGGAGACCAAGTAGGAGTGCCTTGGGGTCGTCTTCGGTTCATGCTTGCTGTTTTCTTCTTGACTTGCTGCTCCACTTGGATGGCCAAGTGAAGTAATTCCTCGAACCCTCTATATGTTTGTCGTTTGACCTTTCGCACGATCCGGTCTTGCAAGCCGTCGAGGAACTGAGCCATGAGAGTCTCCTCGGATTCCTCGAGCTGGAGGCGGTTCCAGACGTGCTCGAACTCCTCATAATACTCTTCGAGGGTTTTGCTTCCTTAGGTGAGTCTTCGGAAACGTTTTTGGAGTTCTTGTGATAGAGGGGAGGCACGTATCGTTGCCTCATCACGTACTTCATGACTTCCCAGGTTGGGATAGACCTTTCTCGGTCCCACCAAGTGAGGGCATGGTCCGTGAGTTGAGCAGCCGCGTAAGCGATCTTCCTTTGCTCGTCATACATGTAGCAGAAGAAGATGTGGTACATTCACTGTTCCCAATCAAGGTAGGCTTCGGAATCCACTCATCCGCCAAAGGTAGGTGCCACGAGCTTGAGGCTTGGGACGTGTGGTCGGAGGATAGGTTCCTCGGGACCATATACTTGAAGACCGGCTCGTTGCCTGGGTCGCATTCTTCTCGGGAGATGTGGATCCATCCCGTCGTCGGACATGTGCTCTCGGTCGAGCTCATGCTGGTAACGGGTGTGGACATGCATTCTTCTCGGGCAAGCCGACCCTTAGTGGTGGTGTGGGGTAACCAGGCTGTGGGGGTGGCGCATCGACCTGGTTCAGCCTCTCTTCAATATGTTGAAGCTGGTTCTGAATGGCGGCAAGGATCACTCCGATCTCTGGTGGCTCAGGTGGTGGATTCATGGCTCGGGTAAGGAACAAGTCACAGACCAGATCAGACGAGTGATGGAACGAGACAGAACGGTCTATCGGGTGATGTAACAGAACGGGTGCCAGAACATAACAGACGGGTAATAGATGCCGGAACGGAACAGACGGGTAACGGATGAGCAGTACGGTTGACAGAACGGAACAGGTGATAGACAGACATAACAGATGCCGATCAGGCAGAACGGGTGCCAGACAGGCAAAGCGGGTGCCAGAACGGACAGACATGTGACAGAACGGGAGTTACCACGGGTACCTGGTAAGAAAGAACAAACAACGAGGTGGGGGTAAAAGTACACGGATAAAAGTAAAAGCAGGAAAGAGAAAGCGTGAGAAATAAGAAAAGGACAAGATTGTACGAAAAAGGACGCGCGGGTTGGTCTCTTTCCCTATGAACGGATGGGTCCAAATGCGGTAACCTTATCTCAACAAGACGCGCTAAGGACAAACTAATAGGGAACAAGGAGAATAAAAGGACGGTTAGGGAATAAAGGACGAGGACATCTCATGCGTGGTTCAAATCAGCGGCTAGTGCTTCGGGACCACACATACGTGGTGTTCCTCGCACAATCCTAATGATGCGGTCAAGGATTGGGATCACATGGGGTAACGTGTCAACCTCTCGAGCTAAAACGTGGCTTGGTCGAGAAAAAAATGTTTCTTCCCCAAACAAACTAGTAGAGCTCGAGAAAAATGGAGGGAGTCGAGTTTAAACACATGGTTTTAAACTCAACCTGTTTTTCTGGCTAAACTAGCAAAAGACGCGGTCAGACTGGGACCTCACGGGAAATCGTACTCCGTCGCTCGACCAGAACAAGTCTGCAAGTAACAGAACGTTTTTACCCTAAAAGAACAAAAAAAAAATATCAGAACAAAAAGGATGAGCCAAGAGTCCAACACCAGGTCAGATCTCAGCCGATCTTGTCTGGAAAAGGTTCGGTAAAAAGGAGAATCGAAGCTTGATACTTGGTCAAGGCTCAGCTCAAGATTTTCCGAGAAAAAAGAGAAGAAATAAGACAACCTTGTGGAGCTTTTAGCTCTGATACCAGTTGATGTACCCTAAGGGACTGATCCAAGGATCTGTCACGGTTACTCGTCGACAATTAGGCTTTGACTCGGTACGGACTAGTTGCCAGAACGATAACGGAACGAGAAAAAAGGATGGAGTGAAGAATCAAGGATGACTCGACCCGGTTCTTCACGAAAGAAAGGGAATGAAACGAAATATGACACAAGGGGTATGGATCGTCCCTTGATACGGCTAGCCGGTCACGAATACGAGCTCGGCTCAAGGAGACGTTACCGGAGAGAGGTTCAAGAGAATTGACTCGATTGAACTTTAAGAGAGAAACTCTAAGTGTTTGCGTGAAAAGTCTAACGTTTTATTGAAGTGATAGGTGCCTTTTATAGGCTACAACTTAAGGGCTTACGTCCCATATAAGGCCGCTAAAGACATATCCTTTAGCAGGCCGCTTAAAGACCAAAAGTTTAAAACAACAAAATAAACTAAGGAAAGAAGAAGGACCAAAACGCGGGTGGACCTCTTGGATAGGATCACGCCTTGTCCATCCTTGCTTGCCCCAGACGTTTCCAAGGAGGATGACAACGGGTAGGCGTGATGCGTCAAGCCTCCTCGCCTCATTAAAAACCTATTTGGCAAACCACTTGGGAAAATCCGAATAGGAAAAAAGAGTACGACTCCCTTGACGTCTTTGGTGCGTCTTCACCGGGGGATGGTGAAGATGTTGAACTCTTGAGCGTCGGTGGTGGTGCGGGTTGGTTCGGCAATTGATTCACGATCCATGAGACTTTGAATTACCCGAATGAACTTGTCCCTATAGAGCTTAGTCTTGCTCTTCTTGATCGGTCAAAGTGGTAGAATGGGAACCTCCAATGCCTTGTCTTGATCGGGTGATGCCAAGTCTGCGTGCTTGGCATCACTTGGCTGTGACTCATCCGTAGGCGGGTGGGATTTGTCTGTGAACTGGCGGAGCTTGTCCGTAGACGAGTGGGACTTGTCTGTAGATAGGGTGGTGCTCGGGTGTAGCTTGTTCGTGGAACGAGTGGTGGTTGGGTAATTCCTGTCTACGGACTCGGCAACGATCGGGTGAGGCTTGTCTGCGGACTGGTCTATGATCGGGTGAAACTTGTCTGAAGACTGGTCTGCGGATTGGTCTGTGATCGGGTGAAACCTATCTGCAGACTGTCCGGTACGTAGATTCCTTTCACTAGTCCTCCTCCTTAACTCCCATAACTCACACAATGATCTCTATGGAATTATTCAGGAAATCAGACTCTTCAGTCTGTTAGAAAGAAAAAATCTTATTTAAGACGATGATGGAGAAGTGTTTAAGTATTTAGAAAGAAATTTAGAAAATGGAAGACTTTGATTTTTCTCTAACTCTTTCTTATTATTTAATTCTTAACTTATTAACTTGCTTAAAAATGAAAGGGGGAGGAGGTATTTATATCCTCCAAACTAGAAAATATCTAGAATATTATAATCAGAAATCTAGAATATTCTTTCACAATATCTCTATTATTTTATTACAATTATCTAGATATTTCTATGAAACTATCTAGATTTTTTTATTCTTTAAGGAGGTGGAGAGGTGTTGGGAGGATTCAATAGAATTTATAGAAACTTTTAAGGAGGTGGAAGTGTTGATATTTCTAGAAAAAACTCTAGAAGTTGGATCATGTTTTGTATTTAGGCCAAAAGATAATTATTGGATCATTGGGCTAATAATTAAACTTGATCCAAAATCAAGTTTAACTTCCAATACCCCCTCTTAAACTTGATTTTGCTACTCCAAGCAAACTCCTCATTTTGACAAAGTCTTCGCGTTTAAGAGGCTTAGTGAAGATATCGGCTACTTGATCGTTTGTCTTCACATATTCCAATTGCACTTCCTTTTTGTTAACACACTCTCTAATGTAGTGATAGTGTGTGTCAATGTGCTTACTTTGATCATGGAAAACTGGATTCTTCGCTAGTGCTATTGCTGACTTGTTGTCCACAAAAATCTTCGTTGGCTCCTCTTGTGGCAAGCTTAACTCCTTTAACAAGTTCTGTAACCAAATAGCATGGCAAACACATGAGTAGCCACTACATACTCCGCTTCACAAGTAGATAAGGTAACGATCGGTTGCTTCTTCGGCATCCATGTGAACGTCGTATCTCCAACGTAAAACACGAAGCCACTTGTGCTCTTTCGGTCATCTACATCTCCACCCCAATCGCTATCGCTATATCCAACAAGCTTGTAATCGTTAAAAATAGAATAGTACAAGCCAAAGTCTATGGTACCTTTGATATAGCGAAGAATCCTCTTTGTCGCCTTGAAATGAATTGTTTTTGGATGCTCCATGTAACGACTAACAACTCCAACCACATATAAGATATCAGGCCTTGTGCATGTTAAATAACGTAAGCTTCCAACCAAGCTTTTAAATAGTGTTGGATCCACTTTTTCTCCTTCCTCATTCTTTGACAACTTGATTCCACATTCCATCGGCGTGCTAACTAGATTCGAGTCATCCATCTTGAACTTCTTAAGTACCTCCTTAGAATAACTTTCTTGAGTAATGAAGATTCCATTGTATTCTTATTTCACTTCAATTCCAAGGTAGTAAGACATCAATCCAATATCCGTCATCTCAAACGCCTTTGTTGTCTCTTTCTTGAACTCCTCAAACATGCTTGGATTGCTATCCGTGAATATCAAGTCATCTACATACAAACATGCAATCAATATATTGTCATTTTGAATTTTGATATAGAGTGCATGTTCATATGTACACTTGATAAAATCTTTCTCTTTGAAGTACTTGTCAATTCGAGTATTCCATGCTCTTGGGGCTTGTTTAACCCATAAAGTGCCTTTTTCAACCTTAAGACTTTGTCTTCTTCTTCCTTGATTATGTAGCCTTGTGGTTTCTCAATGTAAACTTCTTATTCAAGTTCTCCATTTAAGAAGGCTGACTAATTTTTACGATAGTACCACTAATTTTTAATTCCAGTGTGGCAAATTTTTACCGTTAATGTTGTCGCAGACTTATTTCATCATAGACTTATTTCACGTTATCGCAGAGTTATTGAGTTATGTTAGTTACCGTAGACTTATTTCAGTTACGGAGACTTATTTAATTACTGCAGAGTTATTTAGTTACCGTAAATTTATTTTAGTTACCGCAAACTTATTGAGTTACCGCACACTTATTGAACATTGTCACAAACTTATTTAGTTACCGCAGACTTATTATTACGTTGTCGCATAATTATTTAGTTACCGCAAACTTATTTAGTTACCGTAGACTTATTTAGTTACCGTAGACTTATTTAGTTACCGCAGACTTATTGAGTTACCAGAGACTTATTAAAACGTTGTTGCAAACTTATTTAGTTACCGCAGACTTATTTAGTTACCGTAGAGTTATTGATATGTGGTCGCATACTTATTGTAGTTACCGCAGACTTATTGAGTTACCGCAGACTTATTGATACGTTGTCGCAAATATATTGTAGTTGCTGTAGACTTATTTAGTTACCGCATACTTATTGTGTAGTTGCCGCAGACATATTGTGTAGTTGTCGCAGACATATTGTCGTTACTGCATACTTATTTAGTTACCGCAGACTTATTGTGTAGTTACCGCAGACTTATTGTAGTTACCGAAAACTTATTGTGTTACCGCAGACTTATTGTGTAGTTACCGCAGACTTATTGTAGTTACCGAAGACTTATTGTAGTTACCAAAGACTTATTGTGTTACCGCAGACTTATTATGTAGTTGCCGCAGACTTATTGTGTAGTTGCTGCAGACTTATTGTAGTTACCGCAGAATTATTGTGTTACCGCATACTTATTGTATAGTTGCTGCAGACTTATTGTAATTACCGCAGACTTATTGTGTTACCGCAGACTTATTGTGTAGTTGATGCAGACTTATTGTAGTTACGACAGACTTCTTGAGTTATTGTCTTTGGTCAGACTATAAGGGCTTCGTCCTGGTTTGGGCACGCCGCCTCTTATTTTTTGTCCTGGTTTTTCCTCTACTTTTTCTTCTTCGCCAAAATTATCTTCATCCTAACAGCCAATTGAAGCTATTTTATCTTCATATTTATCGTTGTCGTGATATTCGTTCTCTGTGTGTCGTAGATATGGAGCAACATATTATTTTTGTATGTGGAAAATAAAATTTTGATAGAAATAGATGGTTGTTTGTTGTTGATGTTAAGTCAGGATCTCAAATTTTAGCAGCCGAAAGTAGTACTAGTTATAAGAATTTCGTTCGAATGGTGTTCGAAAATTATGGGTTGGATAAAAGAGTTTATGATGTCAAATTGAGCTACATGTTGCCAAAGAAGATTAATCAATATTTTCCTCAAGATACACCTCTTGTATATATTGATAATTGTAGGCAATTCCAAAAATTTTTAGGGCAATCGAAAAGCAAATATGCTTCGTCTTTGTGTGGAAGTTTATGATAAAGTGGATACGGAGAAGAAGATATCAGAAGATATTTTTCCAAAAGCTGAAGAGAATATGCACGCCCATGATTTCGATGTTGATAAAGATGATGGTGAAGGTAGTGAATCTAGATTCGAGTATTGTGATGACTCTAACAGAACAGATTCTGAGGATGAGAATTTACAGCGTATGGATTGGTGGGTGAAGTAGAGGAAGAAAAGCCAAAACTACCTCTCAAGAAGAGAGGTTCCTTAGTGTATTTAAGTGAAGGAAATGAAAATGTTGAATTTCTGAACTTAGAAATGAGTTCTGTGGATTTAGCTGTCAGACAATGTTATGACACAAAAGAGCATCTAGAGACAAGAGTGAAAATTCTATCTGTTGTCCAGAAATTTGATTTCTATGTATATAAAACGACACGGAGCTATGGGTTGTCAAGTGTTGGGTGAAAGGATGTTCTTGGAAGTTACGTGCTTTGCCAATAGGAGATCATCCAAGATTTTATATTCGAAGTATGTTACAAAACATACATGTTTAATTACAGAACGTTCTGCAAGATGCCGACAAACAATTTATGAGATACTTGGGGTATTATACAAGGATTTTGTTGGTGGAGTTGGACCAACCATATTGCCAATACATGTTATCGATGCTCTCAATAGACGATTTTAAATAAAGGTACATGTTTGCAAATGTATTTGAATTGCATCTTTTATGGCCGCATATTTATTAAAAACTTTTTTTGTATAGATTGGTTATTGGAAGGCATATAGAGCATTAAAACATGCTCGGAATTTGGTTAGGGGAAGTGAGGAGAGTGGATACGAATTACTACCTGCTTACTTATACATGATAAAAGGAGCAAATCCCGGATCACACACACGACTTAAAGTTGATGAAAAGCAAAGATTCAAGTATTTGTTTCTAGCATTTAGTGCAAGCATCAATGGACTTCCATACATATGAAAAGTTGTGGTTACAAGGTAAATACAAAAGAACACTTCTTCACCGCCAACTAATGTGTGATGAAGTAATGAACATAAGAGGATGCCCATATGAACTTCTTTCTCATGCTGTCTATATCATATATCTTAAAAAATATATGAACATATGATTTCTTCAACGCATCCCAAACATCATCACTAATACTCTTTTTAATGGCCCCAAATTTGGAATGAGAATAATAGTGGTTTATGTTATCCACTTGAACATGACATTTCCCATCTTTGGAAAACGTAGCAGGATAAGATGTCATATCTCTGCAATCAAATAGACAACATATCAGTGTAAATAAATAAGTCAGTGGTAATACAAAATAAGTCACAGGAAATACAAAATAACTACTAAATTACTACTAAATTACTACTAAATAAGTCTACGACAACTACTAAATAAATCTACGATAACTACTTAATAAGTTTGCGGTAACTACTTAATAAGTCTGCGGTAACTACTAAATAAGTCTACAACAACTATTAAATAATTCTACGGCAACTACGTAATAAGTTTGCGGTAACTACTAAATAAGTCTGCGGTAAATACTCTATAAGTCTGTGATAACTACTTTATAAGTCTGCGGTAACTACTAAATAAGTCTGCGGTAACTACTCTATAAGTCTGCGGCAACTACTCTATAAGTCTGTGGCAACTACTCTATAAGTCTGCGGCAACTACTAAATAAGTCTGCGGCAACTACTAAATAAGTCTGCGGCAACTACTAAATAAGTCTGCGGTAACTACTCTATAAGTCTGCGGTAACTACTCTATAAGTCTGCGGTAACTACTCTATATGTCTGCGGAAATACTCTATAAGTCTGTGGCAACTACTAAATAAGTCTGTGGTAACTATTTAATAAGTCTGCGGTAACTACTCTATAAGTCTGCGGTAACTACTCTATAAATCTGCGGTAACATAAGCATAAGTCTGCGATAACTAGAATAACTCTATGAAAACATAAAATCTAAAAGAATCTGACAATGAAAAACTACAGAAAACAAATGTGAACGAAATCTAAAAAACCTAACAAAATCGACGACAAAGAACCATGAAATCTGAAAATAAGTTAGGGTTTTTGATAAAGCGGACCTTTCTGAAACTGAAACTACACAAAACAAATATGAAAGAAATCAGAGAGAACTTACAAAATCGACGAAAAGAAAGATAAAATATGAAGTAAGTTATTGGCGAAAGGAGAGAAACGAACGACGACGATGAAAGCGGACCTTTTCTGAAACTGAAACTGAAGATGTGAACTCGGTGACGAAGATGAAAGTGAAACTGAAACTACACAAAATAAATATGAAAGAAATCAGAGAGAACCTACAAAATCAACGAAAAGAAAGATGAAATATGAAGTAAGTTATCATCAAAAAGAGAGAAACGAACAACGACGATGAAAGCGGACCTTTATCCGGCACTGACGATGAACTCTAACTCTTCGTCGGTGGTGGCTCGCAGAAAAAATTTTTTTGACAAAAATTTGTAAAACATTTAATACTTAACTTACCATTAATACTTTTTTGTAACTGTTTGCAATTTCGTGACTATTTGCAAAATTTAAATATTAATGGTAATTTTATAATTATAAAATAAATGTTAGGTTATATTGTCTTTTAACCCTCTCAAAATTTACAAAAGAAAAAAAGTCAAAATAGCAATTACATCTAAAATTAAAATTTGAATTAATATGTCTCATTACCTCTTAAACAAAAGAGAGAAACTAACACAAAATATGCCCCCTGATTATCAAATAAAAAATAGATTAATGTTTCGCTAAATATTATGATATCATGCTAAATTATTATAGGATAAATTTTAATATATTAAAATAAATTTGATAGCGAGATATTACTAAATTGTAACCAGGTGCGATAATTTGTACCGTGACATTATTTTTCTTCCCTTACAAAGAACGAAATCATATTGGTATAAAACTAATTGTTTTCCATAATTTTGGTATTTAGTCAATTCGCTCATTTTAAATTTTATTTTCGTACAAGTCCCAAAAATTTTGTCTATATTATACATTCAGGCAAACACAAATATATAAAATAATTTAACTACAAAAAAATTCAATTTAACTAATAAATTAATTTGATTAAGGACCCATAATCCTTTGGATGGACCCTAGACTCGACCACTTCGGTAACTTTTTTTTTTTTAACTTTTTCTTTTTCTACTACACTAATATTGAATTATCGTAAAATATACAATTGGTACTGACTCTTATTAATTGGGAGGAGTGGGTCATCCTCATCTCTCCTTATAGACAAGAAGAAACTATTTTTTTTTTGAGAAAAGATATGTAGGATTGGGTTTTGATTTGGTATACGACATGTTATTATCATCTTCTTGTCTGCTACTTGATTTATTATTATTAGAAAATAATAATTTAGAAACTTCAGAACAGTTTTGGTTAGATTTGGTGAGTGGTTCTGTTAGATTCTTTTTCACGGAGTTGTGGCTTCGTTCGGATACCAAACCCAATCACTGTCCTTTTCACCTACCCATCTCTCTTAATTCCTCTTTCTATGAGATTCTTCTCTTCCCCCGCACCAATCACCATCTTCATTATTAGTATCATCTTAGATTCAAGAAGCTTAAAAACAAAAACAAAAAGAAGCTTTCTTGGTTTTGAGCTAACATTCTTACGAAAGAAAATGCCGTCAAAGAATGATCGCTATTCGTCTTCTTCGTTTTCTTCTTCTTCATCTTCTTCTCAGCTAAGTACTCCAAGGTACTTTGCTTTACCGAGGTTAATCAAAGTCTTAATGATTAGTATTGAGATTTTATATTGCTTGATTAAGCTTTTTTTTTAATAATTCATCTTGCAGATCATTTCAAAATGGGCCTTCTCAGACCATTTCCGTAAGTTCCTATTAGTATAATATTTATCTACGACTGATTTCTTGATGAATACGTTAATTTACTTTTCGAAATTGTGATTTTTTTTTTTGTATACAAAGAAATCTCCTCTATGGGATGTCGGAAAAGCGAAATGTAGCTTTGGTTGCTCAATGCCTAAGGTATATTTCACATTTCATGTTCTCATGTACATATCTGTTTATATACACATACGATTGAGCTCATTGACTCCTGATTTTGCAGTCTAACGAAGAACTTAGAGGCGAGATCGCGGAGCTTGAAACAGAGATTTTACAGTTAGAGCGGTATCTTCTCTCGCTCTACAGATCCTCTTTTGGAGATCATTTGTCTGAATTATCGCTACTTGATGATTCTTCAAAGACCCCTCCATTAACTAAATTTCACAATGACCGAGACTCTTCTGTCTCTGAAATCGCGGTTTTGTCCAGCTTCACATCGTTTTCCGAAATGGTGACTGAAATTATTTTTCATATGTAGTCGTAGACTTGTACTGTTTTTTTTTTTTTAATATTAATAATTTTGTCATTGTGTAACATTTTTTCAGGACAAGACAAAAAGAACCGAGTCTGGTAACCCGAGTTTGGCTGATCTTCTTGGTCTCAATACTCTCAATACCAATGAACTCTCTGAAGAGATTTTGAGACTTATTTGTGTGATATACTACAAACTCTCAGACAATGAACATAGCAGATTGGTCAAGAACTCAAAAAACGAAGATATGTGTGGACATGAACTTGGAGTTGTTATCCGTAAGCTTTACCTAGACGATGACAACTCCAAGTTCAAGTCCATAGAGAGCATGCTTCAGAACTTTAGGTGAGATTTTGTGGCAAAAAAGTAAGTTCTTGCATTACTTGGATTTTAAAGTGGCTTACTGTTTTTAGAACTTGACTAAAATGCAGATCATTGGTTCAAAAGCTCGAGAAAGTTGATCCCACAAGGATGGCTCGGGAAGAGAAGCTTGCGTTCTGGATCAACATCCATAATGCTTTGGTGATGCACGTAAGTAAAATTAGTAAATCTCGAGTCATCGTACATATTCTTATACCGCGTTTTATTATCATTGTGATCTAAAAAGTGATATATGTGCTCTTACAGGCGTATATAGTATATGGAATTGGTGAAGATACAACAAGTAGAATGATCTTGAAGGTTTGAGATATATATGGATCGTTTCGGTCTATCGATTTTATTTGTTATAGATCATCGATCATCTGAGATAATATGTGTTTAACTTGTCCAGGCAGCATTTAACATAGGTGGAGAGTGGTTAAATGCATACAATATTCAGAGTTCGATTTTGCGCATTCGTACATACCATTTATCATCAGTAAGTTTATATATGAGTTCGTTTGTTTGTTTAAGTTTGCCTTAGTTTTTCTCAAATGAAACCATAGTTTTTAGTATTTCACTAAAACTCCTTTGTTAATTTTGTTTACAAATGAAACCATAGTTTTTGGTATTTTCACTAAAATGAAACCATAATTTTTAGTTAGAAATTCTCTTTGCTAAAATAGTTAAGAGAAAATTTGTTATATGGCCAAAAATGAAAGAAAAAATTTGAGAAGTTTCCCATATTTTCTAAAAAAAACTTACCCTCTAAAAATACGAAACTTTTCCAAACTATTTTTTCACATTTTCAAGTAGCTCTTTTCATGTATTAAATATAACACGTAAAATATGTTTCTATTTGGCTATGATAGGGTTTACGAACGCTAATTTCACCGGCTAGAAGTTCAAAGACAAGTAGCGGTGGACACACATATGCGTTGGACTACGCCGAACCACTTCTTCATTTTGCTCTCTCGAGCGGAGCTTCAACCGATCCCATGGTACTATATCGACTCAATCTCTTTCCCCTTTTGAGATCTCCTAACAAACCGAGTTAACCATTTCAAAACAATGTAATGGTTCATTAGGTCCGAGTATATACACCAGAAAGAATCTTTCAAGAACTTAGGCAAGCAAGAGATGGTTTCATCCAGACAAATGTTGGATTTGAAAAGGAAACAAAGATTTTATTACCAAAGCTCATTTACAACTATGCAAAGGATACTTCTCTCGACATGGCTGAACTCTTTGATACCATATCGAAATGCCTAAAAGAGACGCAAAGAACGACTATGAGAAGAGTTGTGAAGAAAAGGAAAGATCGATGCATTCGTTGGATTAACCATGACTCGAACTTCCACTATATCCTCCATTCAGAACTCGTGAGAGGGAAGTCTTGTAACTTCCGCTGTAACTAGTCACTAGTCACTATATGGTTCCGTTCGTCTGAATCTAGTTCTTTTGTTTTGTGCCAAGATTTTGCAAGGAATTTGAAACATACCCAAAAGTAACAACCAAGAGAGAAGTTACATTAGGCATTATACGTATACTTTATGTATATATTATTTATATATTTAATATATATATATATATATAACAATAACTAAACACCACACAAGCTTAATTGGTCTAGCAAGAGGAAAGCAAAACCAAACTCTACAGATTAGTTAAAAAAGAGTATGGTAAAACCAGTTTCTTAGTCATGCCACGCAAAATCTCCTTTGCTTCGTCCATTTCTTCGATAATCGATTTCTGCATCGGAACTGCACAAACCCATCTTGTACTTTCTGCTTGTCTTCTCTTGACCTCCATTGCCTGGCGTGCTTGATCTTGATATGTGCCCACGCATATGATCTGCTTTCACAAAACACGAGATTTCAAAACACACTCCTCATAGAAGTCATAAACCTTTAAATTTAAAAACTCAGGTAATGTGACATTATTACCATTGCACAACTCGAGCGGCTCTTGTAAGTTTCCTCTATGATCTACACTTTTTTGCAGGTCCAAGCTAGTCTCAGAGCCATACGAATTTATCCCTTCACCTTCTGATGCAGCCTTTATATTAGAGTTTGATGGAGTTGTATCTAAGGTACTACTACGAAGTCTCATGCTGAAGGAGTCATCGTTCACATGTGTGATCTCCACATATTGGCTTGTAGTTATTACTTCATCTGCACTGAAACCAAAGGAAGCTCTGTATGCTTCGAGTTCTTCCATATCTTGTTTGGAAATGCGTTGACCATTTCCATTACTTGGATTAACATCAGAGTCTTTGGAGACACTCAGTCGTCCACCGGTATGAGAAAATGGCGCATCATGGTCAAGATAGTATCGAGCAAATGTGGCAGGACAAAAGAAATTAGAACCTTCAGATGCCTTTGGAGTATTGTTAGTCTCAGGTGTCTGTGCATAACTAGAGTCACTCCTTGAACATTTGCCTGTTCTTGGTGAAGTCAAAGGATCCCATTGCGGTGAGAACTCACGCTCAGGAAAGGATAAGCATCGACCATCATCGTCTGAGATCCTTGAGATTGGAGATCTAAGACTACTTGGAGGACTACCAGGATACAGTGCGTATGTTGCTTGAAGATCGTTTGCAGAAACATAATCACCTTTCTCTGTTTTCTTGAGATCAGCAGCAGATGTCAAGAACCGAGCATAAGGTACATCAGGTGAAGAAGGAGTAGTGAGATGAGCTAACTCAGGAGGAGGAGTCAAAGGAGCAGTAGATGGCTCAGTGGTAAAAGTTGAGAAAACAGGTGGTGAAACCAATTGAGTCTCGTGTGCATAAGGTCCGGTAGCAAACATTGATGATGAAGGACCTCCAGGAGAATTAGCAGATAACGAAAGCTGACAATTTGGGGATTGCATAGTCGAAGGAGCAGCAGAATGTGAGAAAGAAGCTGGAGATGAAGGTGGAGCAAGCATTGATGTAGCTTGATTACTCAATCCCATTGCTTGAGGTTGATTCGACTGATGACCAGTAACAACATTCAGTTCAGGTATTCGAGAAGCCGGCATAATCCGTCTCTCTCCTTTTTTTGCACCAAAACAAGACAACGCTTTAAAACACCCAACCCACCTCTTCCTCTGTCAATAAAATAAAAACTCATTTGAAAGCACAAAACAACACCGAAACATACAAAAATTGAATCATACTATTAGTTAAAATGAGAACTAACTCATCTACTATTAACATATCTACATCTATCTGCACATAAACAAGCAGAAGATCAAAAACATTCAACAGGGTTTATAAACAATCTTTCGAATTTCTCACAAATGATACAATAATACTTGGACATAATTAGAAATAAATCAACCACATAATTCAAGCATGTCAATAAAACATATAAAAATGTGAATCATGCTAATGGTTTGCACATAAACAAGCACAAGAACAGATCATCCAACAGGATTTATAGGTAGCAAGCCACCGATATTTGGCGTCAAATTTTGACTTCTTTCTTTTAACCAAATGTGTACACTCACAAATGATATAATAATACTTGATGAACCAAATCAAGACTAAATCAACCACATGATCCAACCGTGTCAACCCAAGATTCTGAAGAAGTAATGAGTTGGTATAGTTTCCATTACATGACTAAAAAGACTTGACTTTCTCAAGAAAGAGTCCAAAATAATTGTCTACATCAAAGATTGGTCCACACACCTAAATCAAGAATAGATCCTGAAACTAAAACCCTAAAATCAAAAGTCTCCAACTTTAACAATTCCTTGATCTGGGATACAGAGATTGATCCCAGATCTAAGTTAAAGTACCAAACTGTACACAAATTTTCAACAGATTCAAGCTTAAAAAGGAAGAGAAAACAGACCCGTTCTTGAAGACGGAGCCTATTCGTCATTACCATCAAATCTTTCGATCTTTACTTAAGAAATCTCACAAATCCCTTTGTTCAGTTCATCTAGTTCAGAGCAGTGGCACGCATTTCAGTGAGAATTTAGGGTTCAAATCGAGCTGTGATAGGGTGGAAAGCAATAAACGAAACAAAGATTGAACCGCAATTTAGGGTTTTAGATGTTCTCTGAGCAGATGCATCGAGAAGAAGAAGCAGAGGCTGACACCATGTAGATTTTGCTGCTGTGAGGCAAGACAAAAGCGAGTTTTTGGAAAGCAAAAGCCATTGTTAGTATTTTTTTAACTAATTAATTTAAATCTTGTTATGCGGTACTATTAACTATTAAGTTTAAACTCTATAAAACACATGACATGTTTTAATTCTATGGATTGCTGACATTTATCGATTGATCTGTCAATTGGTGACATGCCTCAAATATATTTAGTTTTACGAGTTATTATAAATTGAAAGATAAAAACCTAAACTTCGTTACCTAAATCTTATATACATAAACTAAAAAATAATTACATAAACTAAAATTAAAATACCAATCTACTATATAATGACTAGTTAGCTTCAGAAGGGACTGGTACATCAGCACCTCTCTCCTGACACATTAGCTTATAATATTTTTTTCTTTTCTTTAATTAATAAAAAATATATATCATCTCCACATAACTAATCGCATCCACCGTTTTCATGTTGCCAAACGGAGAAGAACAAGTTCGTTTAAATCCAGTGGCTGAAACTATATATGTTCTCTGGCGGTTGCCTCCTCTTTCCAAAGAGTTGTACGGGTTCTGAATTCTCAAACTTCTACGACTTCTAAACTTGTCGTCTCCCACTTTCATATGAGAATAAGTAGTCACCACATATGCACGTTTCCGTAGCTTTGAAATATGTGCATAATATGAGATTTCTCTCGAGAATTGAGATGATTACAAGAGTGAAGCAAGAAAACTGAAGACTTTCTCTTTCTCGCTCTATTTCAAATCACGAATGAAGAAGAAAGACCCATGTGAGATTATTGTGTTCAATATTCGTATTGGTTGATGTATAAGGTGAAATCGGTTTCCTATTTTATGTTTGAGTACAAAATATAGGTGCAATTGGTACTTCGCTAATGCATGTCTAGATTTGAATCTTGAGGTGATTGTCTTCCAATAGTTTATAAAAATAGAGATTTTGATCAGAAATTAATTAGAAAAAGTCTCTAATGATGGTTTGTTCTCATAAAAAAACTTTAAAACACTGTCTATTATAGTTGTTTATTGAAATGAAAGATTTTTAAAAAATTTGGTCTAAATTTGAAATTGTTGTGTGTTGTATAGGTTCAAGAGCTTTATGAGCATTCAACAGGATACGAAGGGAAGCATGAAACCTAAGAAACTAGAGGAGCTAGGGAGTGTTCTGACGAGTTTAGATCCAGGAGATTCTATTGTTATCACCAAAAATTCTTATATGCTTAACTTAGCTAATTTGGTTGAGGAAGTGCAGATTGATTATCGCAAGTAGGATCAAGAAGCTGAAGAAAGGTGATTTCATTGATGAGAGCTCTGCTACTACTGAATCTGATCTTGAAGAAACTTCCAAGAAGCTTGTTGGGGATTTGAATAAGTCTCCTGAATAGATCTTTGATGCTTTCAAGAATCAGACTGTGGATTTGGTTTTGACTGCTCATCCTACTCTGTTTGTGAGAAGATCAATGCTTCAGAAACATGGGAGGTTAGTGTCCTAGACTTACCCATGCTTTGCTTGGATCGATGTTTTGATGTTAAAGTTATCTTCTTTGTGTGTTCTAGGATATGAGACTGTCTGGCTCAATTATTAGCTAAGGATATTATTCCTGATGACAAGCAAGAGCTCGACGAGGCTCTACAGAGAGAGGTAAAAGCTTCTTTAAATTGACTTGGTTTGAAATTAATTCTTATATGTAATGGAAACATTTGAGATTTTTTTTAGATTCAAGGGGCATTTTTTATATTAATTCAAGCCGCATTTCAGACAGATAAAATCAAAAGAACACCAGCCACTCCTCAAGATGAGATGAGAGCTGGAATGAGTTACTTCCATGACACTATCTAGAAAGGTGTTCCTAAGTAGTACCTAGATACAGTCACTATAAAATCACTGACAACTAGTTCTTAATCCGGTTTACGGACGCCACTCAACTTTTTGAAATACCAGAAGATGGCATTTCAAACAGATGAAATCAAAAGAACACCAACCACTCCTCAAGATGAGATGAGAGCTGGAATGAGTTACTTCCCTGACACTATCTAGAAAGGTACTCCTAAGTGGTACCTAGATACAATCACTATAAAATCACTAAAAACCAGTTCTTAATCCGGTTTACAGACGCCACTCAACTTGTTGAAGTATCAGAACATGGCATTTCGAACAGATGAAATCAAAAGAACACCAACAACTCCTCAAGATGAGATGAGAGCTGGAATGAGTTACTTCCCTGACACTACTAGAAAGGTGCTCCTAAGTGGTACCTAGATACAATCACTATAAAACCACTAACAACCAGTTCTTAATTTGGTTTACGGACGCCACTCAACTTGTTGAAGTACCAGAAGATGGCATTGCTGGTATCAAAGAATGAGAAATTCAGATTGCACAGCTATTCAGAACCGGAAATTCTCGCTAACACAAATTTGCACTACTTGGCATGTAATTTCTTATATAAAAAATAAATAAATAATCTAGAACCGTGATTAATTTAGAATCACTTATTGTTGTCAAAATAGATGGGAAGGTATAATTGCTTAAACTAAGTTTCAAATATTTTTGTTATTAATTTCACTGTTATAAATGTTAGTTAATACAACACCTTCTGACTGTCCAACAATTTGTGTCAAAGAGTGGGAATAACAGATAGCACTATCGAAGCAATTGTTGACGATGACAAGAAAAGCACAAATAAACATGGACAATTTTGCATATCTTTGATTTCATATCCGACAGTAACCAACAGGTACTAAAACTAAATCATTGATAGATTATACCACCCTATATATAAGTACTTTCAAGCGAAAATCTAACTTCACTCTATCACAGGATAAAAAGGTTATATGCCAAGCAAAAAATATTGATATTTCAGATCATAATGGATGAAACTATTTGTCTTGTGTTAAATGTTCTAAGACACTAAGTAGGACTAACACATCTATGCAATGCAACATATGTAATGAAGTCGATACCATTGGATTTCTTAAGTAAACAATAAATATAATATTAGATTTTCTATTTCACTCTCTTAGACAATAAATTAACAGGCTTTCTTGTCAATTTTATTTTCCAGATTCAAAGTAGAGATACAAGTACAATGTGGAGTTGCAAGAACCAAGTTTGTCTTTTTTGACAAAGACATCCAAAAACTTACAAACACTACCGCTGAAAATAGATTACAGCCTCACAGGTAACATATTTTATATTTGGAACATTCAATTAAGTGGTTTAATGTCTTCACACTTCTTACGTGAAATAGTTTGATCTTGAGAAGCCAAAGAAAAAAGAAAAAATCCACATTCCTGACTTGATTCCAGAGAGTGTCTTCGTTGCTTAATCGGCAAAATAATGGACTTTCAAGTGAAGATAACAAAATACAACTTCAGAACTTTTTTCCAAATATTTACAGCTTCAAGAGTTGTGGATGAAAAGCCTGAACAAACTTCTACAAGTAAAATCCCAAGAATAAAAGTACTTAATCTCAAACAACTATTATGTATAGATGAAAACTTAGATATATGTATACAGATGGATGAGAAGTATATATATAGACCTCACCATTTTCAGTGACATAGATTAAAGGGTTGTCGTATTTAGTTTTGAAGTGCTCCATTATAGCTAAAATGCCATTTGGATAGTAATATTCGTCTTCACTGGCATGTAATTATCTGTCTTCCGATACTATATATTTTTTTTAATCTTATATGGGTTCAAATTCAAGATGCTCCAACAAGCCAAGAAGAAGAAAATGTCTTTGATGAAAAGCTAGACATGATTAAGATTTTTAAAAAAGAAACAAACTTTCTTTTTATTTAATTTAAGACTAAAATTGTTACTTTTATTTAAACCAATCATATTTCTTTGGTTTAAAAACTATAATTATATTCAAATCCATCATTTATAGATATATATATATGTATATATATATTTAAAATCCAAAAGGAACAAAATTGCAAATCTATAAAAAATCAAAGGAAGTTTCAATACTTTATTTTGGCTTTTGATATAGAAAACTACAATATTTAATACAGCTAAAATGATATTGAAGACTGGCTAGTGATCACTATTTCTCTTTCTCTTCACAAAGAACCCAAGCTAAAATCATCTCTTCCTTGTTTAACCAAATCGTCCTTTCACATAAAGTATTCATTTTTCTGTTAGATTTTTTTTTCTACTTTTTGTGTAAAAGTTACAACTTTGTGTTTTGCTTTTACTTCTAATATGATACAACTCTTTCTCTTTTACATGGGTTTATCCGTAACAATATGATCGTTAAGAAATTATTGATGGTTTGAGATCGATGGTTTTGAATATAAAACTATGAATACTATAATAATATTTTAACTCATTAAAATAATTAATAATAAGAAATTAAAAATGAACCTTCAAACTTCTCTTTATGTACGTACAAACTTCTCTTTTACTTACAAAAATAAACGGAAAGCTTTCCAACTTACTTACAATAATTACTTCTCTAAATATAATCTTTAACAAATTCAATGTATTTTAAAGTGACTATCAACATTACACAAAATAACATAACTAATAACCTGAAGAAAATGGCCAAAAAATTATCATTAACATTACCAATAGTCAAATTTAACTTTATTTCACTATTCAAAATAGGAAACACTTCCCCATAACGACACTAACGATTGTTCTTTCTACGCAACCAACTTTTGGAACGACATTTGGTAAGTCAAATGGAGAAGCAAAAACCATTTCTTCCCCAGAAGAAGATTATTTGGAGAACAACAACATTGAGATCGACAAAGGTTGATGTTAAATAAAGGTGGAAACAGTTTAGAAAGATTAAGTTTTCCAGATTAAATAAAGGTTCAAGTTTTCCAGATTTGGAGAAAAAATTCAAGACCGTGAATTTTGGCATGGAAGTGCAATCCTTACCCCAAGGAATGAAATGGGAGACGAGTTAAATGATTACTTCCTCTCAAAGGTTGAAGATATAAAAGAGTATCTAAGTGCTAACAGCCTAGCATATGATAATATTGATGTGTGTGGAGTCAACTTGTTATACACAACATAGTGTCTAAACGCGCTCAAATGCTCAGGATTACCAAATTAGATGCACTTAAAACTTCACACACTAATACTTCTTCTAAGAAACATTAATAAAAAAAAAGGTTTGTGCAACGGTAGAAGGATGATCGTTACATGTCTTGGTGAAAAAGTAATTTAGGTGAAAATAATGATAGGCGTAAATATTGGCAAAAATATCTTCATACCAATGATTATCATGAAAACCGCAGATACACATTGTCCATACAAAATGAGAAGGCGTCAATTTCTAATACGAGTTTGTTACGCTATAACCATCAACAATAATCAAAGACAAAGTCTAGACAACGTGGAAATTTATCTTCCTAAACCAGTTTTTACCTACGACCAACTGTATGTTGGTTTATGAAAAGTTACATCAAAAAAGGGATTATAAATTTGGAGCGACTCAAAGACAGAGTAGTCAAGTCCATCATTGAAAAATATCGTCTATAAGAAGATTTTCAACAACCTCATATTCAATTATGAAGGTATAACAAAATGCATCGTCAAATATTACTATATTATAAAAACTATCTTAAACATTCAACCCACAACATAAAAAGAAAATGAAGAAGACATAATATGTTAAAGGGCGAAGAGATCAATTCACAAGAACTAAATTTTTCAAAAAAAAAAACAAAATCAGGCATATATCATAACTCTAATAAAAAAAATATAAATTTTTATTTTTATGAAAAATATGTTAGCATTTTTTCTTTGAAAATAAAGATCTTCATCATTATTGTAAAGTTAAGTTATTTTGTTTTTAATAGCATATTTAGTTTAAATAAAAAGTTCAATTAGAAAAGAAAAAAAATATTTTGTTATCATTTTAAAAACTAAAAGGCAAAAAAAACTATGAAAACTTATAACCAAAACAATTTACATGTTATTTAAAATATTATATTAACTAACTGCCCTGGAACTGGAACTCTTCATAATATCCTTGTAAAACAATTATTCACCTCCTCTTCATTCTTCAACCCTGATCAAAACTTTTGTTTTGATCTAAATTTAGCCTTTTCGCTTTCTGAAAGAGAGAATGGAAACTGGGGGAAGAAAAAATTGCCCAACGAGAGAAGAGAATTTTCCTACATCACGGTACTATTCTGGGAAACAAAATTTTAACATGTAAAGTCAAACTCCAGGGAAGCACGGAGGAGCTGATATGCTCGTTTATTTACGCTTCAAATTCAACTGATGATAGGCGTGAACTTTGGAGGGATCTAAAGAGTCACCAAGAAGACCCACAGTTTCGAGATCTTCCATGGCTATGTGCTGGAGATTACAACGAGATTCTGGACATAATGGAACACTCGTCAGCGACCTCAAGCCAAGTAATTTGCCCGGGAATGCATGATTTTAGAGAGATGGTTCGAAAATGTGAGTTGGAAGATCTGTCTTATCATGGTCCAACTTTTACATGGTGCAATAGAAGGGAAGAGGATCTAATAAGCAAAAAGCTTGATCGTGTGCTAGTAAACTCGAGCTGGCGACAGCAGAAACCTAACTCTCACTGCGTATTTGAGGCTAAAAGATGTTCAGATCACCTCTGCGGAATCATACTCATCAATGGCCCTACTCATAAACCAAGAGTACCTTTCAAGATAGTATATGTCGTAGTATCTATGACAGCGTTTAAGGATCTAATGGAAGAGTATTGGTTTAGCTCAGGCCCCTTATTCCCCTCGACCTCGGCAATTTTCTGACTATCCAAAAAGCTGAAGCTTTTAAAGCCAGCCATCCGAGCCTTCAGCAAACAGAACCTGCATCATGTAACTAAGAGAAAAGAGGAGGCATATGCGACTTTGTGTGGGAAACAGGCAGAGAATCTTGCAAATCCAAGTGCTCAGAACATGCTGGAAGAAACCAGAGCGTATGGAACATGGGAGAATGTGGCAGGAATAGAGGAAAACTATCTAAGACAGAAAGTGAAATTGCATTGGATAAAAGAGGGTGATCAAAATAACAGATTTTTGTACAATGCAATAAAGGACAGAGAAGTGAGAAACTCAATTTATGCGATTAGATCGCCGGGAGGAGAAACCATAACATCAAGAGAAGGAGTTAAAGAAGAAGATGTTCGCCATTTCATGGATTTTTTCAAAAACCCGCAGGCAGATGAGGCTGACTTGAATACCACGGCAGATCTGTCACAAATCCTGAATTACCGCTGCACAGAAAGTGAAAGTCAAGAGCTGACCAGAACAGTTTCGGATGAGGAGGTGAAAAAGTGATATTTTCTATGTCATCTAATAAATCCCCAGGACCAGACGGGTACAAGGTAGAATTCTACAAAGAAATGTGGCCGATCATTGGTAAAGATGTCACGGTAGCGATAAAATCTTTCTTCATATACGGATTCTTGCCAAAGGGGGTAAACTCAACCATCCTCGCGCTAATCCCAAAAAAGGCTGGAACTATTGGAATGAAGGACTATAGGCCAATATCATGTTGCAACGTGGTGTACAAGATAATCTCAAAGATCTTAGCTAACTGCCTAAAGGTTTTACTCCCGGACCTCATAACCAAAAACCAAATGGCTTTCATTAAGGGAAGATACTTAATGGATAACGTCCTTTTAGCTTCGGAGCTGGTTAAGGACTATCACAAGCCAGACGTCTCCTCAAGGTGTGCTATGAAGATAGACATCACAAAAGCATTTGATTTTGTGAGCTGGAAATTTCTTGGAAATATTTTAAGAATAATGAAGCTGTCTGAAAAGTTTATCAAGTGGATAGAACTATGCATCACAACTTCATCCTTCTCAGTTCAGGTGAATGGGAAGTTAGCAGGGTATTTTAAAAGCGAAAGGGGATTGCGTCAGGGCTGCTCTCTTTCACTGTACTTATTTGTGATCTGCATGAATACATTATCCTTAATGTTAGATAAGGCGGCACGAAATGGAGAAATCGCATACCACCCAAACTATCGAACATTGAGTGTCACTCACCTATGCTTTGTGGATGATATCATGGTATTTTCTGACGGAAGCATTTGCTCCATTACTGGGATTCTCGAAGTCTTTGAGAGATTTGCACAAGTTTCCAGATTGAGAATAAGCCTAGAGAAGACAACACTGTTTATTATCGGGATCTCACAACAAACAAGTGATCTCCTCAATGGGTTCCCGTTTGAGAAGGAAAACTTACCGGTTAGATATCTCGGTCTGCCGCTGTTAACAAAGAGAATGTCTACGTCAGACTACAGCCCTCTAATAGAAAAAATACAAACTCGAATCAACTCGTGGAAGAACCGCTTTTTGTCCTTCGCAGGTAGATTACAACTTCTCTTGTCAGTAATAACGAGTTTGACAAATTTCTGGATGACAGCTTTTAAACTACCAAAGGCATGCATAAAGGAGATAGAGAGGGTTAGCTCGGCCTTCTTATGGTCTGTTCCAGCTCTAACCCCTAACAAAGCAAAGATAGCTTGGCGGGATATTTGTCGACCAAAGCCGGAAGGGGGACTTGGATTAAAGTCTCTAACGGAAGCAAATAAGGTGAGCTGTTACAAGTTGGTTTGGAGGCTAGTTTCAGCAAAAGATTCTTTTTGGGTAAATTGGGTGAAAGAATAATCTGATCCGCAGAGGATCCTTCTGGTCCGAAAAGATCACAAAATCTGGAGGCTCCTGGATGTGGAGAAAACTCTTCAAGTACCGAAACGCAACAAAGGATTTTCACAAGATAGAGGTACGTAATGGAATGACTACATCCTTTTGATATGATGTGTGGTGTCCTCTTGGCAGATTAATTGACATTTTGGGTGAGAGAGGCTTCATAGACATGGGGATAAAGGCTGATGACTCCCTAGCAGAAGCTATGGTGAGCACTAGACCACGTCGAAGAAGACCCCAGACTCTCTCGCAAATTGAAGGGGAGATAAGAAAAATCAAAGACGTTGGATCTCAAGAAGAATATGTAGCCTTATGGAGATTTAAAAGTGATAAGTTTAAGGAACAATTCTCAACGAAAGCTACATGGAACCAGGTAAGAGAGTCCTGCCAGATAAATGCTTGGCACAAAACGGTATGGTTTCCCAACGCTACTCCGAAGCACTCTTTCATAATGTGGCTAGCTGTCCAAAAACGGTTGTCAACAGGAGATCGAATGATCACATGGTCAGCGAACGCGTTTAAAAAATGCTCATTCTGTCCAGAACCTATTGAAACACGAGATCACATCTTTTTCGCCTGCCCCTACACCACACAGGTCTGGTACAAACTAACGTATGGTCTCTTATGTAGTGATTACACCACACAGTTCTAGTACAAACTAACATATGGTCTCTTATGTAGTGATTACACCACACAGTTTAGTGAGCTCGTCTCACTTCTTCACGCCAAGGGGACAAAGACGACAGTAGACTTCATGATCAAGTACACCTTCCTCGCCGCAACCTACTGCCTATGGAAAGAAAAAAACCAAAGAAGACACGGTAGAATACCCCTACAAGTAAACAGATTGACAACAGAAATTAAGAGGATGACTCGGAATCGTCTTGCAGTTCTACAAAGAGAAGGGAAGATGATGGACGGTCTGCAACTTTGGTATGCTACAAGATTTTAATCATATTATTCAAATTAGTCAGCTCTCTAGTAGACAGTGTGTACTCTTTTTCCCGGAAAGTGGTTTTGTCCCAAATGAGTTTTCCACTCTCGGGTTTTAATGAGGCTACCGTTTACTAACTTTCAAAAAAGAGCCTATTTCGAATGAAGGTTGTAAAATCATGAACTTTGTAAAATGGTTTTCTTTTGAATATAATTTCACATATTATTCAAAAAAAAAACACAATTTTAACGTTATTGACTCAAAGAGGTTGATTTGTTTTTTTTTTCTGGATTTCATCTAACATTTGATCACTTCTCTTCCTCTGCGTCTTACTGGTTTTTTTGGAATTTTGTTTCTTATCCTATGTTATCTTTCTCATCGTCTGAGATAGTGATTTATATAGATTTTTCCCTTTTGTTTGTAATTGTTCGACTAAATGTAAAGAACGTGAAAAGTCTTTTTGTAAGATTTAATTCTTGCAGTTATATAGCAGAAATTTCTAAGTATACAAAGTTTGTATCATGTACATGCTTAACATATGTGTGTGTGAGGAACTTACCTGAACCAGATCTGGGATTCAACTGTGTTGGTGACAATTCTGCCTCACTTGTTCTCAAATCTCTCAGGTGCACTGACATTATTGAGATGGTTTGCTGGTTTATTAATTGAATTGGCTGTTGGTTAAGTTAAACCGGTTGTATAGCAGTGTATATAAGAGAATTGTATAAACGTTGTGAAGGATTAAGTTCAATAAGAAATAACAGAAAAGTTTCTGTAACAAAATTCTTCTTCTCTCTTCTGCATCATGATTCATAATATGGTATCAGAGCTTTTCTGACCGATTCTTCCATCATTGAGCTTCAATTTTCTTCTATTCTCATCAATTCACCTCTTCCGATGGTTTCAATCAAGAAGATTCCACGGAGATCAACTCGATTTACTTCTTCTTCGAGCTCACCGTAAGTTCCAACTCGGAAGTCGAATCGGACTGATTCTGTGACTGATCCAGCTGCGATTCATCATCCGGTGGCACCCGATCATACTTCTGGAGCTTCACGAGCTGTTTCTGCTCCGGAATTGATCGATTCGAGCCAATCACCTTTCTTCATGCATAATGCAGATTCTCCAGGTTTGATTCTCATATCTCTTCGTCTTGATGGTACGAACTATGAGGATTGGAGAGCTGCGATGCTTATAGCATTAGATGCAAAGAATAAGATAGGTTTTATTGATGGAACATTACCTCGTCCTCTGGAATCAGATATGAACTTTAGGATTTGGTCTAGGTGTAATAGCATTATCAAATCTTGGTTATTGAATTCGGTCACACCTCAGATCTATCGTAGTGTCCTAAGAATGAATGATGCTACTGATATATGGTGTGATCTTCATAGCCGATTTCATTTGAACAATCTTCCACAAAAATTTAATCTCACTCAAGAGATTCAAGATCTTAGACAAGGCTCCATGACTCTATCTGATTATTATACAAAATTGAAGACATTATGGGATCAATTGGAAAGCTCAGAAGAACTGGATGATCCTTGTACTTGTGGAAAAGCATCTCGTCTGCAATTGAAGGCAGAGAGAGCCAAGATTGTCAAATTTCTTGCAGGACTAAATGAGTCATATGCAATCATTCGAAGACAGATTATTGCAAAGAAAAACTCTTCCAACTTTGGCTGAAGTCTATCATCTACTAGATCAAGATGATAGCCAGAAAGAATTCTCAAATACTGTGAATTCCTCTGTTTTTTCAAGTTTCTGAAACATCTTCAGGAATGGTACCAACAAAAACAGTTTGCTATGTTCAAAATGGACCGAATAAGGGGCGTCCCATTTGTTCACATTGCTCAAGTTCAAACCTCTGGGCCTCAGAATAAACAAGTGGGTGTAGAGAATCTCACCAAATATCAAATTCAAAGCTTCATTGCCTTACTCAGTTCACAATTACAGACTTATAATGTTTCTTCTTCTGCGACATCTAGTGAACATGCAGCATCTGGTATTGCATTTTCTCCTACTACCTATTGCTTCATTGGCATTCTGACTATCTCATAACATACTTTATCAAGTCAAACATGGATAATTTACTCAAGAGCCACTCACCATGTGTCTCATGATCGATCAATGTTTATCTCTCTTGATTCTTCTGTGATGAATATAGTAAATTTGCCTAATGGTTCCACTATCCAGATTAGTGGAATTGGTGACATTCAACTCAACAAAGACATTACTCTAAAGAATGTCTTGTTTATTCCTGAATTCCGACTAAGCCTTATTAGTATCAGTTCGCTTACTATTGATCTTGGTACTAAAGTGATTTTTGATGATTCTGTTTGTGAAATTCAGGATCCTATCAAGGGGTTGATGATTGGTCAGGGTAGGAGAATTGGTAATCTATACATAATGGATGCTCTACATACTCCAGTGGTTGTGAATGCAGTGGTGGACATCATTGTTTGGCACAACAGGCTGGGACATCCTTCTCTTTCTCGCCTAGATGTAATCTCTGAACAATTGAAATTTCCAAACATAAGAATAAGAGTTATGCTTACTGCTATGTATGTCATTTGGCAAAGCAGAGAAAGCTTCCTTTTCCTTCTCAGAACAATATTTGTAGTGAAAGATTTGAGTTGCTACACATTGATGTTTGGGGACCATTTTCTGTTGAGACTTTGGAAGGATATAAATATTTTATCACAATTGTCGATGATTACTCTCGTGCTACATGGGTTTATTTGCTTCAAATGAAGAATGAGGTTCTCATTGTGTTTCCAAACTTTATAAACATGATAGAGAATCAATATAAGACAACAGTCAAAGCAGTAAAATCTGATAATGCACCAGAATTAAGGTTTACATCAAGAGAAGGGCATTATATAGTATCACTCAATGTCCAGAGACTCCGGAACAAAATTTTATGGTTGAACGAAAGCACCAACATATTTTGAATGTAGCTCGTGCTCTAATGTTTCAATCACAGGTTCCTCTGCACTTTTGGGGAGATTGCATATTGACTGTTGTGTTTCTTATTAACCGAACACCATCTCGGTTACTTTCTAACAAGACTCCATATGAAATGCTTACTCATAAAGTTCCGGATTACAATCATCTAAAGACATTCGGCTGTCTTTGTTATGGTTCAACATCCCCTAAACAACGACACAAATTTGCTAAGAGATCTCGAGCCTGCATATTTTTGGGATATCCGATGGGATATAAAGGATACAGACTGCTTGACTTGGAAAGTAATAATATCTACATCTCTCGAAATGTAGAATTTCATGAAGATATATTTCCTCTGGTTCATGATAAAAATCCTGCAGCAGTCACTGACATTTTTGGCTCTCTGGATTGTTTACCTTCAACAACTATCACCTCACCTTCTATTTCTATTCCTTCACCATCATTCTCTTCTCATAGACAGAGAAAACCACCATCACATTTGCAAGATTATCACTGTTATTCTTTGCTTTCTTCCACTTCATATCCCATTGACTCATATCTTTCCTATTTTAAACTATCATCATCCCATCTTTCTTTTATAAACACTATCACCAAAATTCCGATTCCACAATCATATTATGAGGCTAAGGAATCCAGAGAGTCTTGTCAAGCCATGGATGCTGAATTTGGTGCAATGGAGTTGAATAATACATGGGATGTTGTTTCTTTGCCTAAAGGGAAGAAGAAAGTTGGTTGTAAGTGGGTTTACACAGTGAAGTATAATGCTGATGGCAGTCTTGAGATATATAAGGCACGTTTGGTGGCTATGGGATATACTCAAAAGGAGGGTTTGGATTATAATCAAACATTCTCACCTGTTGCTAAAATGGTTACCGTTAAGCTTCTTTTGAAAATTTCTGCATCAAAGAAGTGGAGTCTAACTCAATTGGATGTCTCTAATGCTTTCTTAAACGGTGACTTGGATGAAGAAATATACATGACATTGCCTTTGGGTTATGCAGAAAGACAGGGGGAATTGCTGCCACAGAATGTTGTCTGTAAGCTTAACAAGTCCATATATGGACTTAAACAGGCATCATGTCAGTGGTTCATTAAATTTCGAGATGTTCTGTTGAAATTAGGATTTACAAAGTCTTCAGGTGATCACACTTTGTTTGTTAAACATTGTGATACGAATTACTTGGCTGTCTTGGTTTACGTTGATGACATAGGCATCGCTAGTACAAGTGATCATGAAGCAATTATGTTGACACGTGAGCTTAAGAAGAACTTCAAACTCAGAGAATTGAGACAATTGAAATATTTTTTGGGATTGGAGATTTCTCGGAGCTCTGTTGGTATTTTTGTTTGTCAACGTAAATATGCTCTTGAACTACTCAATTCTTCTGGTTTGCTGGATTGTAAACCCTCTTCGGTACCTATGGAACCTAATCTGAAGATGTCCAAGACTGATGGTGAATTACTTCCAGATCCTGAGCTATATCGAAGTCTTGTTGGTCGTTTAATGTACCTTACGATTACAAGGCCAGATATAACGTTTGTGGTTAATAAACTCTGCCAATTTTCCTTTGCTCCAAGAACTAATCATCTAAATGCAGTGCACAAAGTTCTTCATTTTATCAAAGGAACGATTGGAGATGGTTTGTTCTATTCTGCTGATGATGATCTCACACTTTCGAGATTTGCTGATTCTGACTGGGGATCCTGTCTTGACAGCAGGAGATCAACGACTGGTTTTTGTATGTTCATTGGTGATTCTTTAATATCTTGGCGCTCAAAGAAGCAGCCCACAATCTCTCGGTCCTCTGCTGAAGCTGAATATCGAGCCCTTGCTTTAGCTTCATGTGAATTGGCTTGGTTACAACAGTTGATGAGAGATTTGAAGATACCATTGAAGACTGCGTTCCTGTTCTGTATTCGGATAGCACTGCAACTATATACATTGCTTCAAATCCTATGTTTCATGAGAGAACAAAACATATTGAGATTGATTGTCACACGGTTCGTGAGAAACTAGACAAAGGTTTACTCAAACTACTTCATATTCGAACTGAGAATCAATTGGCTGATCTTCTCACAAAGCCTCTGTTTCCTAATCAATTTCATCACTTGAAGTCCAAGATGAGTCTACTCAACATATTCTCATCTTGAGGGGGAATATTGAGATGGTTTGCTGGTTTATTAATTGAATTGGCTGTTGGTTAAGTTAAACCGGTTGTATAGCAGTGTATATAAGAGAATTGTATAAACGTTGTAAAGGGTTAAGTTCAATAAGAAATAACAGAAAAGTTTCTGTAACACGATTATACAATTCTCTTATATACATTGCTATACAACCGGTTTAACTTCTTCTTCTCTCTTCTGCATCACGATTTATAATATTCTCTGTTTTTTAAGCCAATCACTGTGTCAACAAGACAACAACGTCTTTCTTTTTAAGGTAATGGATAGATCATTCAGACAAATTACATTGGCATCGTATGTCCTAGACTAGTAATTTATGCTCATTCATAGTTGACAATGTACTCAAGCACACATACCGGCTTTCTGCTTTCTCGACAGCTATATTTATTTATTTTCACGTCGAGTGTTCAAGATTTTATGGATTCTGTGCTTTTTAAAAAAAGTTTGATTGCCTTACAGGATTCTGGCTGCATAATTGTTTGAGTATGGGTAAAATAAAAGAATGCAGAGAGATGATGGACTATCTCCTCGGGTTTGTGCGAGACAGGAAGCTAGAATACAAGTCTTTTCTCAAATAAAGATTCTTAGCTCCAGGGAATGTATCTTCGATTACGTTTTTAAAGCACCACTTGGTTTCTTCTTAGAGGACAGAATTGGTTCCTTTTGATGAGTTCCCTGTTGCTCTCGATAAATTGTAACCATGGGTACCTTTTTGTGTAAATTTTAGCTTTTGCAATATGTTCCATATTGTCTCCTTATCTTTTATCTCCGATCTATGCAATCCTTACGTTTGAACAATGTCTTCTTCTCTTTTAATTTTGGAATTCCTTCTCGAATTGAACAATGTATTGCTTGAATTTTACATGTCCTTGTAGATTTTCTACGGATAATCTAGATATGGCTCATAATATGTATACATATAATCATAAACTCTTACTTTTAGGTAATCGACTCTCTCCACATTTAGATTTTCTTATCGGAACTTTGTTATTGATATTTGAATTTTCTTACTTAATGCAGGTCCTATGAGAATGAGAGTCCCTGTTAGAGTTCAACCTCGAAATGTAGAGGACCTTACCTTGGATGCTAGCGTTGCTGATCTCGTGTTGAATTAGAACTAGAGGTGAGTAGATGCCAACTAAGCAAGGTTGATCTAATAGTTTAAATTGTTATCTAGGTGTTTTTTCTGTTAAAGAGCTATCTAAGTATTTACATCCTTACTAAACCTTTCTTTAAGTTGAGGGAAAAGAATGGAATCTTTAGTCCTAAAGATTTTGAAGAAGCCTTTACAGACGCAGATTCGCATAAACCTGTAGGTTAAAAATACATTGTAAGGACACATTGTAAGGATGATGCACCTGAGCGTGGTTATATGGTTACGAGCTCTAGATAACATATGTACTTCTGACCACATTTACTTCTTTGCTTCCGTTTTTGGTGATTTCCTGAATTACATTCTAAACCATTTTTCTTCCCTCCTTTTAGGAACAAATTAACAGGTATTCATGTCCATGTCCATAATTTCTATATGGTATCCCTTAGTCTTTCTTTTCCACAAAACCTCATTTTATAAACACCGTAATGATCTGTTCTCCAAGATTTATGAAAGTATGTATTCATTCAAATCAGTATTTCCACGAGCAAATCATATATGCTGGATTTATGATATTTATGGTCCCATTATATTCACGATTGATACCCGTCTCTAGTAAGATTTTGGAAATTCTAAACCATTAATGATGTGCTGTGTTTTTTTTGTTTAATTCCTTTGTTCTCAGTGCACGTGCGTTTGATGCCTTAGCATACATCATGATAGGAGCTTTGATTTACACTTTTTTGCCTGATGGTCGTTCTTTCAGCAGAGATCTTCTAAACCGGTTAGTTTATTTTCTTTATTCAGTCTTTTTGCATTTCTTTATGTCTGGCTTGAGTTGGCCACTGTTATCCATTGTGTCAGCTGATTCGCTACCATGTTTAGAGTTGTTGCTCAAGGTTTGACATTCTTTATCTGTAGTGTTACAGTGTCATTGGTTGCTGAACATCTTAAATCAAAACTAGCAACAGTATAAAATAGTTCTTTTTTTTTGGTAATCGAAGCAGGATTCAAAGCTAACATTTTTCGTGGTGGTGAAACTAGGTTTCACATTGCTGCTGATATTAGACATCCGGAGTTGATTAAATCTTTACTTAAACCCATGTCTGATCCTTATAACAAAGACGAGGTAGACCAACTTGGAAATAAGTTCATAAGCAAAAAAAAATATTGATAAAAATAAACAATAAGAAATTTTTGTGTTTTTTTTTTTGAAACTTTCTATTTCAAATGTAAATATATGTAAACATTAATGTGGCACTGGGTCATAGATCATAGTCCAATTTATTGTTTATTTTTATCAATATTTTTCGTCTTGCATATTATTATACACTTTTATTAAAAATTTAAATTTTATCTCTAATCTAACTTTGAAGTACTATTCATCACCTTAAAAAAGATTAATTGGCCAACATTTTAAAACTATACGTATAAGTACCGTTAGTAATGTACTATTCTAAAATTGAATATAAGAATTTAATAGCGAAAAAATGACAAAACCCATAAGTGTATTACTACATATTCAATGAAATCAACCATGACCAATATGAACTCGAAGGAGGAAACTTCGTAACCCACAAAAATTCTGATTGTGCTTCCTCAGTACTTAACTTGACCCAAGTAATGCCCAAAGATCCTCACCCCATGGCACCTTTGCTCATCCATTCCGCCTGCCCGTACAGACTACCGCTCTTTTTCATTATCATCTTCCCGTCAATGATGCAGAGTTAACTAATCGGCTATAAATAAAGGGTAAGGAGAAAAATTAGATGGCCTCTCCAATTGGTAAAGATGTGACTGATTAGGAGCATTCCTTTGGTGTATCTGAACAACGTGGTTGAAGGATGTGTTCTTTGTGTTCCTGCTAAGCCTGGGATGATGGAGCTTTGCTCAATCATCAAAGACATGAATGGTTTCAGCATGATTTCTGATGCACAAGTAAAGAGTCTTATAAAAGCAGGAGAGAGTGTAAAGAAACTGCTATTAATGAGTTTGAGTTTCCTAAAAAAAGAAATGCAATTAACAACATTATGATGAACACGTTGAGTTTGGAACATTTTGTGTTGAGTTTGTTAATTATAGTCTATAGTTTATAGATTTTTGTAGATTAGTACAAGTTGTCTGTATATGGACGTTATGTTGTATAAGTTGATGATTCTTAAAAAAATATTTATTAACGGTGTGAGATAAACTTTGCTTGACTTATTCTTAGGTTCCTCAAGCCTATACATAATCATTGCCAATGACAAAGCAGTTGAAAATCTGGAGCACACTTGGGTAAGAAGATTATTGCATTTTTTAATTCATTTTTTATGACTAAGCATTAAAGGAAGCAGAGCTTATCTTTCGGTATTTCCAGGTTTGTACCATTATTTCTGTTTGAAACAATCAAGGCCTATGTTGGAAGGACATCTTACCTCGATTCTTTAGTTATTGTTGTGTTTTTCTCTCTAGAACAGCCTCCTGCATTGATCAAACACCAATTCCTACAATGAGTTTAGGCCAAAGGAGAAAGCTCACAGACATTACACCAGAAAGGGTATGTTGTCATTTCCGGAATTTCGACAATTTTCCTATACAATGCCTCTTTTAGTTTATTGCTAGCTGGATATTAAAGGGGTTCTTTTTCATGTCAAGCATTTGTTGGTGTTCTCTGGGATATATCATTAAGGATTTAAGGTGTTATGTGGCGTGCATGACTTCATTTTATATCTTAATCAAGAGGATTGCATCCTCAAAAGTCTCTAATTCAATTTTACCCATTTGTTAGAGAAAAAAAAGAGAGAGATTTATGTTAAACTTCAAAAAAACCAACTCCAATACAGGGTATTTACTACAATTTCCTCTGAAACTCTTGTATTTAAAATGTTGTCTTTGGGTTTCATTTCTAGTCTGGTTTTTGTTGCATGAAAGAAAACTCTTGAAAGATGGCTTGGAACTTGGAACTTGGAAGTGATTGCTTTTATTTACAACGAAATAAAAATAAACAGAAATGCAAAAAAGAACCATGTACGTATGATAATCTTCTTCGGTTGGCACACGTCTCCTTATAGACCTTATATATGTATATGCTGGTTTAAACTTACACTCCATAACATGAGAAACGGCGAACCTTGTAAAGGCTTCATAAGGTTAAAGGTTAAAAGTTAGAACTCTTCAATAAATACTCTAGGGGCATGATTTTGTTCTTTCAGTGCAGTTCAAGAACTTCATTTGTGATCTGCTCTGGCTTTGGTCTATGCCATTTTGATTAGAACTGAAGAATTCAATAGTCTTCTACTTTGGTTTCAGGATGGAGCAGGAAGCAGACGAATTACTAAGTTTTTCCAAGTTCTCATCATCTTTGTAATTTTTGATTTCATGTATACTTTACCATTTATGTAAAGATTACATTTATTTGTGGTTGATTCTCCCCCCCCCCCCAAGAATTTTATGTGCTTGATATAAGTTAAAATAATGGCTAGAAACACGAAAGTATAAGTGTCAAAATGGGTGGATTGTCCATGGTTCGTCCATATCCAATACATAGTGGGCAGGATATAAAGAGCGGGTTAAGATGGTGTACGCCCAACTTTGTCCACGAACAAAACGGTCCGAACACTATTGGACATTGGGCGGACCGTGGGTTTTGAAATTCTAGGTCAAAATCGATTTGGGAGAAATCTAGGTCATTCGTAATTTTCTTTTTCAACGATTTCTGAGGCGATTTCTTCATTCTCAGGCGATTTCTTCATTCTCAGGCGATTTCTTCATTCTCAGGCGAGTTCTCCAATCTCCTTCATTTTTTCATCTCGTTCTTCTTTTTCAATGCCCTTCATCGTCGTTGTCGGTAAAATGTTTATTCGATTGCTGGGTTTGATTCGAGGGTTTAAGTTTTGGGTGTCGTTGAATAGCAATGTCACTGGAAATCGTCTTTGCTTGAATCGTCGTTATAGTTTAGAGAGAGAGAATTCAGGAAAAAGCATGGATATAGTTATGTGGAACACAAGGGAAGAGTTCACTTGTTTTTAGCTGGGGATAGAAGTCATGAGCAAATAGAGGAAGTCCATAGAATGCTGGATGAGTTAGAGACTTTTGTGATGGAGATTGCAGGAAACACGGACTGTGATAGAGGCAAAGAGGTTTCGAGATGTAGATGTGAGCATAGCGAGAGATTAGCAGTAGCATTTGGGATTCTCAATAGTATTCCGGGTACGAAAATTCTTGTGATAAAGAACATAATGGTTTGTGAAGATTGTCATGTGTTCATCAAGCTGGTTAGCAAGGTTGTAGAACGTCGGTTTGTTGTGAGAGATGCATCTCAGTTCCATTATTTCAACGACGGGGTCTGCTCGTGCAAGGATTACTAGTGATTTTCTAAGCGTCTAACAAACATGATGGTCCAGAAGCTTAGATTTATTCACTTCTGTGGAATGTACTACAGAGGGCGTGTATAAAATAATGCTCACAGAAATCTGAAATTTGAAGATGCATTTAACTATAGAAGTTTGGTTTCAGAAATAAGTTCATCTTCTACATATGGGATGGTTTTTCGAACAATTCGTAAATGGAACTCTTAGTTTCTTTATCATAGGAGCTCCTGTACGAAGGAAAAAGATGTGATGAAGAAACCATTAAATAAATGAATTCTTGAGAGTCAAGAGCTATTATCAACCAAAATTGCACCTCCACTAGCTTGATCATCTTTAGTACAGATCGTCGTATAATGAGAATCAGCTAACTCCAAAAGTGCAAACTTTCATTCTTCGTTGCATTTCCATAGAAATCGTTTTTGTGCTTCAGGAGGCCCATGGACATCCCATTTAGAGCGGACGTTAGTGGACTTCGGCGTTAATGGGCACAAGCGTTAGCGGACACGGTCAACATTTTATCCACAATCAAATTAGACAATATTGGACGGATCAAAATGGACGTGGACAACCCATTTTGACAACTCATGAAAGTAAGTTCCAAAACATTGTTCTTCCACATGTTTAAGTATATGAAAACATGTAAAAGTAGTTATAGTTTAACTACAAGCGATGATTAAAAATTAAAAAGTTATTATCATCTTATATATATAAGCAAGAAAAAGGAATCAGCACATGACCATGAACCAGACCAGAACCAATGGTCCTAGGCTTCTAGCATTTTTCCTATATTACGATTTGCAGTTCTACAGTGTTTTATAGATAAATCCAAAAAGAAAACTGTTGTGATAGTTGATAGTGATTCAATTTTCAGGTTTGCTTAAACCGGAAGAATTAAAGATTAATTGGTTTTTTTGTCTGGAGTGAAGTTAATGAACCGGATAGAAAAAGAAGTAAAACCTCTATTTGTGATAGAGAGTAGGTATTTTGTTCAACCTGATATTTTGGTGTGAAGTGTCAGATAAATATTTCTCTTCTTCTCAAAGTCAGTTCATCATCATTGCAAAGAGAAATCTAAGAGAGAAAACTCCATTGTTGTAAGCTCAATCTTGAGTTGGATTCTTATTCTTCGTTGATAGTAAATTTGCCGGACTGATCTGGTCCTAGACGTAGATTTTTTCACACCGACTTGATCAAATTGGGTTAACAAATCTTTTGTGTTCATTCTTTTCTTAATCTTTGAATGTTCTTTGAGTAATTCTTAATTGTTCAAATTGGAGTAAGATAGAGTGATTGTGAGCTGAACATGAGTGAATCAGGAGTTATTTTTGTAACAAAGTGGTATCAGAGCCATATGCTGGAAGATTCAGCGAAGACTCAGCTCAAGAAGAATTGAATCGGCGACAGTTCGTTTGTTGATTTTCTTGGAATTGACGGGAGGAAGAATCCAGTGGAGAACGTCGCAAGTAAAAGCGATTTCAGTTATGGAGAAGAAGAATCAAAGGCTTTCTTGATAATTATTATCATCACGATTTCAAGATATATGAAATCGAAGACGACAACAAGTTAATGTTGATCAGTCTGTTGTGGTGAACATCAATGGTGAAGCTCGTTGGCAATATCGACGTCGGATTTTGGGAATTCAAGCTCCAAAAATTGGCAATTGAAGAAAATAGTGATTCTCGATGGATCTTGAATCAGGTAAGGTGATTCTCAGGTTTTGAGAATTGAACTCTTTAAGCCAAATTGTCAATGGATCATCTATTGCGAGCAAGGTCATCAAGTTTGTTGAAGATTCACGGCAACGGTGGCAAGATTGCTGAATTAAATGAAGAAGAAGATCGATGACAGTTAAAAATTGAAGTCACCAGAAATGGTTAGAGCGAGATTAGATCGAGATTAGCAGAGCTTATTTCAAGATTATTGGAATCAATAATTCTCTAAGTTGATAATCGTCTCCAGGTCTGAGATTATGTAACGATGCAGGTTTGGTTTAGAGATCATGTAGGTGGAGCCGTTTGCAAGCACAAGAAAGGCTCAGTTTCAGAGACTTATACAAGACTATCATTACAAGAAGGTTCTTGTATAGATTTTGAAGACAAATGGTCTGTTTACGCTGCAATCACATGACGTATGGTTTGTTTCTGGTTACTCATATCTTGCATAAGAGAAAGAATGAAATCTTGGTAATCACAAGGTATGTATGTTGTATTCACAAAGGAATATCCAAGGTTCGGATCTGGTGTCAGGTTTTGTGTTGGTTAATCTGTTTGTGAAATATTAGATGTAGTTGTGGTTTCAGAATGTTTTGATAATGATAGCGGTTAGTGGCAGATAAGGATTTTGGGACTAGGGGACGCCTTAGAAGCTGGGTTTGTATCTGTGTCTTAATGGTTATTTGAATATAAATTAAGGTTTCAAGCTTCAAGAATAAAAAAAGATGCAGATGAGTATCAAACCAGATGAGTTTAACTGTTAGGGTCAAGGACAATTTTTTTATGACTATGAGACTTTAAGTTATGGGAAATATTTGAGAAGTTTTCGGCACATGTTTTGTTTTTTGAAGTTATGTATAAGGTTCCTATGAATCTAATACAGTTGCAGGTTTTGAGACTTAAAGGTTCAAGGAGAGATCACGGGTCTATGTCCGGAGGTATTGTCCAGATGGAAATGGACAAGTTACTGCAGTTTTGTTTGTTGTTGTTGTTTTCTTCTTTTAATGGGAACATTGGGTTTTATGGAGTGATCATATGGTGTTATCTGTTGAAACAACAAGGGAATGTTTTCTTAGAGGTTTCAACTAGAAGACTATTTGATAAGAAGCATGGAAGATTTTTAACGTCATAAGGAAACAACTAGAAAAAAAGGTTGGCTCAGGCTGGAGTTGCAATAGCTCTTAATAAGTTCCTCGAAGTGACTTTAAGTGTTGGACTCTTGATAAAGCTAATAAGGAAAATCAGTTTTATAGAAACAAAGCAACAAGAAACATGTTTATGCTTCTTACAGCTCAGGTCAGAGAGTCAAATAGGAAAATTGAACCAGTTGTTATTTTTCCAAGACTCAAGGCACGCAGACTCAAGGTTAAGAAAGGATGTTCTATTTGGAAGTTTCAGAATGTAACATTCAAGACAGTTTATGGATTATGAAATTGAGAAAGAATGGAGCATTAGTTTGATTACAGGAGAAAATTATTCTGAGTGAAACAAAGTTAGAATAGGAGTGTGAAGAATTGGAAACGTCATTAGAACTGATTGGTTCTTGGAGGAACTTCTGTCAAGAGTGTACAGTCAGGCGCAAAAAAGGTTTATGATTGTGAATCAAAGAGAAACAGTGAAGAATAAGGTTTGTTAAGCTCAAAATGTGGGTACAAATTTTTGGAGAAATAAGTAACTCTTAATGAACAAAGGTTTCAGGTGGAGTCAATTGGTGTGACAGGATTATTTTATGTGTTCAAGGAAGATGAATTATGATTCTAGGTGGAGCTATGGAGTTAATGAGTATCTTAGATTGTTTCAGTTTAAAGACAAGATAAGAGTGAGGTTATCAGCCCATTGGGTATCAATTTTGAGTAAGGTTTAGTAACTGTTTGGTTAAGATTCATGGTAAGTAAGTGTGTTAGAAAGACAAAAAATCCAAGAGCAGGTTAAGATGTCAAGAGGTTCAAACATAATCTAGTTGCAACAAGAGTGAAACGAAAAGTTTTCTCAGGTTTATCAGATGCTTGATAGTGAAGGAGATATCTGGCTGTCAGTAGCAGGATCAAGAAGTTCAACAATGCTGAAGTAAAAGTTCAAGATAAGGATATTGAAGTGGTTTATTGGGTTTTCTCAAAAGGAGAAACTAAAGGAGACATAGAGCAATTTTTGCTAGGCTGTCTCAAAGATATTACTTCAAGAAATGTCAGAGACTGTTGTGCTTATAACAAGATAAACAGTTTCATCTCAAGGCTGGAATATGCAAGTGGAAAGAGATCCCAGAAATAAAGCAAATGCAGAGGTTTCAAAGTGCATTTGAAGGGAAACAATTGATGAGTTATTAGTTGTTCGTTAGCATCATAAGTAATCTTTCTCGGTGAAAGACACGTGCATCATAATCAAGAGAAAAAAGCTCAGTTATCTAAAGCATGCTGAAGTGAAATTGATGAGCAAAGAAAGATTATGGTTGATGTATGAGAAGAGTTTTGATGCATGTACCAAGTTTGGTGGAGTCTGCATACAAGTACAGGTATTGCATGGGTTTTCTACATCAAGGATTCTAGATTTGATGTGTAAATGGTTGTAAAGAGAAGTCTCAAGCATATCACAAGAGAGTGAATGGGAGACAAGTTTAAGAAAGCTAACATCGGTTCAAATCTGTTGGTTTGAAGAGTTCGACTGATGCAAAAGGGTTTGTACAAGGATGAGCAAAGATATTTGATTTCGAAAGACTTTATAACTAAGTAAAGTTGGACGACGTGTTCTGTTGATAACAACGACAATTTTAATTGATGCTCAAAAGTCAAACTATCACTATAAGTACAATCTCTAGTTAAATGATTGACTACTAACAAATTATTGGTTTGAGATTATTTTGCAGGTTGAATCAAAGAAGGTTTCAGGTTATAAAGCAAGAATGATTCAGATTTAAGCAATTGATTCAAGGGAGACTTTTTAAATTATAAGTTCAATGTACAAGAGGAGAATTAAAGGTCGGCAAGTGAATCGGCTTGCATAAAGATACATTTTTTCTTTTAATCACTATAACAATATATGATAGTATCAGTAATCATGGAGGAAACTGTGTGATTGATGAGTTCATAAGTGGTTATAACTTGTGTAGTTTTTGGTGCATTAATATGTTTAATGGTTTATTATACTTGGTAATGAATTATTTTTGAGATGTATATCTCAGGTATCCAGAGCTATTAAAACATGAAGAGAAGATCAATGGGAGTTGAGCTTGACACAAGTCTATGTTCAAGAAGAAGCATGAGAATGATTGTAGCTTGAAAAAGGCTTTGTGTTTACACAAAGTCTGAGCTCAGACAACATAATGTTTTTTTATACATTGATTGGTTTAATGATACATTATTGTCAGAGGTTAAGTTCAAGTTAGTGCAAGTTTGCTGGAGAGCAAGAAGAAAATTTGAATCAAGGTGGAGTGTTGTGATAGTTGATTGTGATTCAATTTTTAGGTTTGCTTAAACCGGAGGAATTGAAGATTAATTGGTTTTTGGTCTGGAGTGAAGTTAATGAACCAGATAGAAGAGTTTGTTGTTAAGTGTCGATAAATATTTCTCTATTTGTGATAGAGAGTTTGTTGTTAAGTGTCGATAAATATTTCTCTTCTTCTTACGTTAGTTCATCATCATTGTAGAGAGAAATCTCAAAGAGAAAAATCCATTGTTGTAAGCTCGATCTTGAGCTGGATTCTTCTTCTTCGTTGATAGTAAATTTGTCGGACTGATCTGATCCCAGACGTTGATTTTGTCACACCGACTTAATCGAACTGGGTTGACAAATCTTTTGTGTTCATTCTTTTATTAATCTTTGAATGTTCTTTGAATGATTCTTAATTTTTCAAATTGAAGTAAGATTCAGTGATTGTAAGCTTAACATGAGTGAATCAAGAGTTATTTTCGTAACAAAAACCCTACATTTCTTGAGTTTACAAAATTTTGTTTGAGTGATTACTGTTGGAAACTCTCATGAGATATATGAATATACCTAAAACTGCAAGTGAGAGTTATAGAATTGGCTCAGCTGCTAAAAGAAATAGTAGCAGACCTTCCTCTAAGTGGATATGTGAAAATACCTTACGATGATCTAGAGAAAAGAATGGTTATCATATGACCTTTTGGTTTGATAATTGGTGTTCATTGGACATATTTTTTGATGTATTGGGGTCGAGAGGTTGGATTGACATGGACATTAAATCTTCGGAAAATATGAAGGATGTGTTTGCGAATCATCGACCTAGGCGCATAAGAGCTCACTTTTTATCTCTGATTGAGGAAGAGATTAAAAAGATCAAAGATTGTGCATATTCTGACTCAAACATTCCTTTATGGAGATGTAAGAAGGACAACTTTAAATCGAAAATCTCTTCAAAGGATACTTGGAATCAAGTACGCGAGGTCTCTCCGCTCAAACCGTGGTTCAAGGGAATCTGGTTTTCTCTTGCTACTCCAAAGTTCTCTTTTGTTGTGTGGCTGGCTGCACTGAATCGTTTGACAAGATTGTTCTTATGGAACCCTAATGTATGTTTAGGATGTGTTTTCTGTTCAGCTTTAGTGGAGATCCGGGAACATATATTATTCTCTTGTTCTATCACCTCACAAATATGGTATCATCTGACTTATGGCTTGCTACAACAAAGGTACACAACTCAGTTCCATGACATCATCTCAACTGTTTTGCTCTCTGGGAATAGGGGTGCTCGTTCTTTCCTTGCTAAGTATGTTTTTTAAGTTACAATCTATCTCTTATGTCGTGAGAGAAATCATAGGAGGCATGGCAAAATTTTTACTCACATAGATAGTTTGGTTCGTGATATGGGTCGGACTGTTCGTAATAGACTATTCAACTCTACAGACAATGATCTTATGAAAGATGGTTTGCAAGTTTGATTCGAAACTAGAGTATGATTTTATATGCTATTTTACATTTATTGTTCATTGTTTTCGGTTTCTTCAGTTCTATCGAAAGTGCTATGTACTCTTTTTCTCAAATCTGGTCGTCCCAAATGAGTTTTCCACTTTTGTATTTTACCACTTTCGATCTTCAATTTTTGAATTCTAGTTTTATTCTTCAAAAGTCTCTGAAAACAGTGTCATTTGTTGTATAAATGTTTTTTTGATTATTTTTACATTATATATATATATATTAAAGTATGGTTTCTTTCCCAGAGTTAAAAACATTTATCCTACATTATGACATGTACGATGGAAGCTCAAAAGACAGCTATCGCCTTTGTAACATATTCCTTACAATATTAAAAGACGATCTTTGCTCCAATGAACTGGCATCTCTTTGCCACACACATGGATGGGTTTGTATGAATCCAAAATAATATTTGTTTTTCCTTTTGATCTTATATTCTAAGCATTTCAAATATTTAAAGCGGATATTTTATCACATAGTTAAACAAAAAATCCGCGTTTATCCGCGGATATTCACCTGATGTATATGAAAGCTTTAGCTCTCCCTATATGTGACATGTGGCATCCTCTGCTGTTGACACCTGTCATTGTTATAATTTCACAAGGAAAAAAAAACCCCCAAAATCGCCTCTTCTTTCCTTGATTTCGAAACCGAACAGAAACGTTTCGCTTCACCTTCTCTTATGTCATTTAATTTCCAAGGTGAATGGACTCGGTAGACGATCTTCTTCTTTGACGCTACGATTTTAAAACCATCGCTATTATGAAGCTCCTCCTCTATTCAAATCATAGAAACCCTAGCCGCACAGAGATGGGAAAACAAGCTTAGCAATCTTCTTCTTTTTTCCCCAAATTTCTATTAGATTTATCACCAGTTCTATCTCTCTTTACTTTCACACTTATTCTTATGCAGATTATTAACATCCGTGGTATGCCTGTTCGGAGTCCACTTCTCAGTCACGAAACGAAGAACTCCGTGATTCCGCTTTATACTATCGAAGAAGATGTGATTCTTTCGTCGGAATCATCGTACATGCACAGATTTTGTGATTCATTTTATTTTGGGTTTCTACATTTCTTGCTTTGATTTCGTATTCGTAGTTCGCAACTGGAGATTCTAACTTTTGGGTTTTATGTATTCGTTTCGGTTATGTATTCATCCCAAGAAAATGGTGCATGATTTGGTATTCTGGTTTTTAGTTCGAATTGAGAAGTTTTAGAGATAATTGCGGAGAAACCCATCTGGGTTAAGCATGAAGGGTTACAGATATTCTCCATAGATGTTCAACCTAATGGAGAAAGGTTTGCTACTGGCGGTGCTGACCACCACGTGTTTAATTTCTTCTTCTTCTTCTTCGCCTTCTATTGCTTATGTTTCTGAATGAGTTAATATTTTGTAGTTTCGTTTCATTGGTGGGGACCACAAATTCTGTGTGTTTTGTATACTTCGTTGGTAAGAATCTTTCTTTTTAGCTTCTAGATAGTAACCTTTGATTGTTTTTGTCTTCTTTGAATTGACATTTGATGCTTTGGAGGCAACTTTGCTGTAAATGGTCTAACGAATTGATACTCTAAGGTTCTATTACAAGATTCACCGCGTAGGCATCTTTATTTATTGTTTGAATTTGGTGTTGCCTTCTTTGAGCTTTGAGAACATACATCCTAAAATTGTGGATGTACTGTATTTGAAATTAGTAAAACTATGGGTTGCTACGCCAGCACCGGAGTTCCACGTTTTTCGACGAAGATTTTTTGGTTTTTTAGCATTTGGACCATGTCCCTGACTGAAACGGGTTGGATTTTTGAGTTGATGATCAATTCCCATACATGATCATGATAGATCGATCAGCATAATATATAAATAAAGAAATATTTTTATTGATGGATGGCTACACCTTGAAGACTGCCTACGTACCCTTGAAAGGGATCAAGTCTATTCGTAGTTCTCATCTCTTAAATTTTTCTAATCTCATAAGCCATAATCGCAATTCGACTTGTGCTTATATATTAGTTTAGAGGATTCCTAAACCTATTTGGAAAACACCTATTAATATTTGGATAACTCTTAAAATTATTCTTCCTAATCCTAATTCCTTTAGAAACTATAATTCGGTAGGATTATGATAACTTCTAGATCAAGCTTAATCCAACAGATGATTGATTTAAAAAGTTTCAAGTGGTTTTCAAGCTGTTAAAATTTGGATTGAAGGAATAAAACTGTTGAGTACTCAAAACTGTTCTTGCTTACATTGTGTGTAATTTAAACTGTTAGCAGTGTTTTTTCGCTGTTTAAACTTTGACTAAGAGATCCCCTCATCAAAACATGTTCCTTCTCTATGCTATCTCAACTCGTAGTTGAACCAAGAGGTTAAAAAACCGAAAACTGTACTTTATTTTCTATTATTTCTTCAAACATGAGAGCTAAAGAGTTAGATTTATTGTAAATTTTAGGAGCTTTGCGTCGACACACCAGTGGAAATGATCTTAAATCAAGTGTTGCCTTTTGTTTTCCTTGCAGTTTAGATTTATCGGTTTTTTTTTGGTTTTTTTCTGAGCTCACTTGCTACTGTAAATGCAGGAGTTTAGAGACCTCTAATCGTCCTCCAAGACACAAGAGAAATGCTTCTGATTTCAGTAGCACATCATCCTGCTCTTCGAGTTCTGTTTCAGGTTTCGAAACTGATTATTATATTTTTTAATACATTGTCTTCAACTTTAGGTTATAACGTCTCTTTGTTTCATCTTTACCTTTTATGGCTTCTAGTTTCCAGCATATGCAGTAGTTTTGACGAGAAACTTTCCCTGCCTTCACTTAAGGTAGTAAACAAACCTTTTCACAACTTTTCTACATTGTTATTTAGTGGACCTTTCAAAATTGTTGTCTTTTAGCAGGTCTTCGTATCTGTATCAGAAACAAATCTGCTAATTATATACTTAAGGGATGTTGAGAAGCTTCTTGAGTCAGAAAGATTCTACAAGTTCCAGAAAGTTAGTAACTTTGACTCAGCAGAAGAACAGTTGAACAGAAGAGAGAATACCCAATTCACTAAAACACTAATTCATGGACGAAACCCAAAAGCCCAGAAAGCGACAACACGAAGTCAATTTCAAGGTTAAACAGAGTTTAAGATTATCGGATTTTGGGGGAAACAGAGAAGGGCTTTTCGACTTATTTGTAAGATTTTAGATTTCTCAATGATGGATTTCAAATGTTCTAAATTTCATGTTGCATAAGATATGGGAAGTGAAGTGTCGTCTTCTGCGGGATAAGTAAAGCAACGCCGTTGTAGCAAGCCTTTTGTGTGTTTCAAGGCAATTTGAAATAGTAATATCAAATTTAATTTTAATTGTCACTTATCGTTTACGATATATCAATCATGACACCAGAAATGATCGGTTACAGCATTAGAAGGAGATCGTTCTACAAAAGAACTATTACATGTGAGGTTAAATTAATTTTCGTTAAAAATTTTGTGGGCAGTAGTTTTTTTATTTTTTATTTTAATAATGAATGCATATGAAGAAGGACGTTGTTGTGTGTGGACACACGTGAAGAATAAAGAATAGAAGTTTAACATAAACAACATTTGAAGATGTAGTAATACACTTTTAGTGTTAGTCATTTTTCCGGTTACATATTTATATTCAGTTTTAGAATAGTAAATTATTATCAGTACTTATAATTATAGTTAAAAAATATTGGTTAAAATTAATAGTTTAGATTATTATTTTACAAATATTTTTAAAGAGAATGTGATGAATAGTACTTGAAAGTTATATTAGACAATATTTAAATATTATATTATAAATGTAAAATAATATGCGAGAATGAAAAATTGATAAAAGTAAACAAAAAAAATTGGATTTTACGACCGAATGATACATTAACATTGACATATATTTACATTACAAATTAAATTTTAGAAAAACACAGAAAATGTTACATAAGCTATCAAACATGCCATAAGTGTAAACCACCATTAATATGACATATTTTTTTAAATATATATCACACTACTTTTTAAAAATAAAATAAAAAAAACATAATTCAATTAAATTACAAATACTAAAGATAAAGAACAACAATATTTGTAACTTTAGAAGAGAAAAATATTATGAAAAAACTAACAACACACCCGCATGTAGCACAGACTCAACCCTAGTCATATTATATAAATCTTGATAGTTTTTACGAGAGTTTGAAACGTGTCAAAATTATAATTAACAGGATTGAGACACATGTTAGCTAAATTTCTGATCTCGCCGCGTATCAAATTTGGAAATATAATAAAAATAAATAAAGTTAAAGCTCCATATAAAAAACAAATCAATAATTTTAGGAAATGAATAATTTTTAATATACAAAAATTTTAAACATAATTGGAAAAAGAAAATAATAAAAAAATTAATTTATTTAAATTTTAAACATATCAAAGAAAATAATTTGTTAATATATTCAAAAAAATTAATTAAAGTTTGTTATCCTACCAGAAGAAAAAATCATGCATTTGTTTTAGATTTATTACGTTTCAAATATTTAATAATATTATTTAATGAGTAGAAAGAACTATCAAAATTTCAGGGTCGGTTCTGTCGATACTATACTGACTTTGGTATGGTTTAATGGCACAACTACCATACCTTCAAAACTTCAGAGGAAAGAGATTTTCATAGACGAGAGATAAGGCGTTTGCATTTTTTTTTTAAATGAAACTCAAGAGAATTTTATAGACGAGAGGTAAGGCGTTTGTATTGTCTTTAAACACGAAACTCACCGTTAGTCTTTTGATCCAGCGAAGGAATCCCCCTTGGACCCAATCTGAAAAATCAAACAACATATTTCCTTTTCACGCAACAAAAGCTGAGAAAAAAATTTGAAGACAACAAACTAGCAATGAAAAGAGAAAAGGGAACCAATGCTAATGCTAAAGTAGCCATCGGCCGTTGTTGTCCAACCTCAGAAAACTAGATATGTGACTGATATGCTAAGCGGCACATAGGTCTCTCTCGAGAGTTGATGTTGGCAGTTATATTGTTAGATTTTTAATATGTTAATACTGTAAATATAATATTGAAACACAAATTAATTTATTTACATACAAAATATGTAAAATAACACTCTTCTCTAAGGGCTTGACTGGTTAAACGCAGCGTGCTGAAGTTTAGGGAAGCGGGCGGTTGCGATTTCAAGTGTTATTAAGCAGTTTAAAATATTGGTTTAACATTTGAAAACGACTCTGTCTGCAGGAAATTTATGATCAATTGACACCGTTTTTGATAGCATAGCGTTTACATGTGGTTGTGGTAGAACCAATCAAACCCTAACTAAAGCGCTTTCTATTTCTTTTCTAAATTTTTTTAAAATACATCACTTACAAAAAAATTTTACTTGAATTTTTTGATTAAGTTTTATTTATTTTAAAATTTAAAAAACATGTCCGTAGGACGGATCCTAATCTAGTAATTCTATAAAATAACGTATTTTAAATACATAAATTATAAATTTATTGTCTTTAGCAAAAATTTGTTTTAACAGAACAAAATTTTTCCATTAAATATATCTAATTTTTCTCAACCAAATTTGAAAATTCAATCAGCCCTAAATCTTAGGGTGTAGTTAAACCTTTATTTTTACATTTTCATTAGTCCTGGGATTTAAAACTGAATCGGTTTATCCGATCCAAGATTTGGACTAATCGGTTCGAGTTCGGTTATTACAGAGAAATAGTCAGCAACAATTTCAAATTGGATCGGTTATCCATTCGGTATGGTTTGGTTTGGTTCATTTAGAACCAACTGGTTAACCAAAAAATTAAACCTAATTACCAAATAGTATAATACCATTGCATCAATACTTATCTAACTTAAGTCATTGGTTCTTTATCCTGTCGTGTTTTCCATCTCTCCGCCTCCTTCCTTTCGCGTTGGTGTCTCAGCCTTTGTCTCTCTGCCATAATCGATACATTTTAATTTCATCTCAGATTTATATGCAATTTAAGCTCACGAATTTATGTGGAAGGTTTGGGTTACTTCTCCTCAAATATATGTACATATTCCCAAATCTTGCAATTGTTCCTCTAGTATCTTGGAGTTCGTCACTAGTTATCGTCATGTATTGCAAAAACCTAGTGAAACTCCTAAGGATGGAGGACTAAAAGGAAGATATTAAGGAGCGACTTCAGCACGTGAAATGTGATGACAGGCTGCTTGAAAGCAAGCCTTAAGATTGGGAGAAAACGGCTTCATCTGGTTTTCCCGGATTCCGAAAGTGTTTCGTGGAATTCTCCAAGCAAACCGCCCTTCTGATAGTGCCCCCTCCTTCATGATAAGTGTTATCAAATCGTTTTACCGTAGATAAAACTGCAAGTACACAATGACAATCGCAATAGTACTTTAGGGATCGAATCCACAAAAACCAATTGAATATGCTATGAATTATTGTGGTTTAAGTAAACTAAGATGCAAAAGGAGTTTATATGAAACTCAATGTAAATGCTAATGTAAATTAAATAAAATAAAGCATTGAGCAATGGAAATTCTTTTAGGGGTTCATGATAATGAATGCATCAATTGTATGGAATGCATTAAGTATAGTTCTAGAACTCAAATTACAAATTTAAAGTTGTCCTATTTTCGTATGTAACAACTATCTATGCAATAAAATTCCTAGCAAATAAACTATGAATACCTAACTCGATATGTTCACAAAGTGTAGTAACTTCAATTGTTGTTGAATAAAGATACTTTTCCCATCAAAGATAGATTTATCGACTCAACAACACATTTGGTGGCACGGTGAATCGATTTAGGGCAAAGTCTAATTGGCCAATTTGACAAAGCATTAAGAATAACGTTAGATGAAGAACTGTATGATCAATCCAATATGAACCCTATCATGGATCTACATGAACATCTCCTTTAAAACCCAATACCCAATGAACAGATCTTCTCACACATGCAAAGAGAATACATGATAAATATAGATGAAAACTTCATAATAGAATAATAAAAGAGTAAAATAATCTCTACAAAGGAACACCTTTATGAAAAAGTGAATAAGAAACGGTTTGGGGTTGGAAGGTTTCGAAAAGAAAATGATTGTGGGTTTAGCCTCTAATAAAAGAGGATGAGACCGGGAAGACTTAGATATCAAAACCTTAGGATTGGGTAGAAAAATGGAGGTTAAACTTGTATGCATGAATTGTTCCCTTTCTTAGATAACTTTTGCCTAATGTCTAACATTCCTAGTTGATTTGAGAGAAACCCATTGAATGCAATAAACCGTCTCATTTATTTAGCCTTTCTCACTAAACCAATTGAGAGCGATTAACACTCCCTTAGCGAGGCTACATGCTATTGCCAATAATTGAATGTTAAAGAGTTGAACTATTGATTGCTTATGGATATTTTGAGTTTTATCTTAGAGTAAAAGATTGAAGTTGTGATAAGTGTAAAGAAGATAGTTGATTAGAGATTTGTTTTCGTATTGATTGGTATATTATCTTGAGAATATGATGTTGATAGCTTGGCCGATATTTAGTGGTTCTGAATCCCCGCTTTCACACATTTTTCTTGAGTTGTCTGTTGTAGTTTGCTTGCGGACAAGTAAGAGATAAGTTTGGGGGGGGGGGGAATTGATATATTTCCTTTTTAGCATATTTATAATTTCACTTTTCATATAGTTCTTGCATTTGCATTGCATATTTAGGTACTTAGGAGCATGTTTGCATATCTTTCTCATCTTATAGGTATTTGAAGTGATGAGTGCAATAAGGAGATCAAATGAAGCAAAATGGATTGAAAGAGTGGTGAGCTACAACGGTTTGATGAAGTTGGAGACGTCCAGTGGTAGTGTGCAGTGTTTAGGAGACACAACAGGAGTTACAACGGGTTTCCCTCGCGGCTATGTGTCACCACTGCAGTATCAATGAAAACTACCTGTAAGTCCAGCGGAGAGGCACAGCGATATGAGGTGACCGATGGTGTGCAATGGGTATAAGAAGCGGTCTGATTGGAGCACATCGGCCAGTTACAGCATCCAAGTGCAGGCCGATACCCTCCAACGGTTGGTTCCAGCATTCAGGTGACACTGATGGACCGGACCAAATATGGTTGTGTGTTAAACCAATTTTTATCTCTCCATATAAATACTCTAAAACTAATTTAGGAGAGGAGTTATGCTTTGTTTTATGATTTTTCGTAGCCACTTTATGCCTTTTATCCAACTTTGTATAAATCTTTAAAGTTTTAAGCAATTCATCTTTCCATTTTTCTTAAAATCTTTTAACTATTCTCTTAAGAATCATTATTAACCTTGGATCAACCTTGTTGCTTTGTGTTATCATGATGATTAGTGAGTAGTCTTTTAGATATCTTGGGAAATGTTAGATTTAGGGTAAATAGGATTTGATTAGTGGAGTTTAGGTTTGTACCATCGTAGATCCTTGCTTGTTAGGTGTTTTTAATGCTAGATTAGCTTTGATCATGTTTGTCTAGAACTTAGGAATTTGAGCACTCAGAAGGTGTTAGATGAAATATTTGAACCAAAATAACAAATGCTTTACATGCTTAGCCTATGAAAATACTTGGTTAAGATGTTTAGTGGTTAGTTAGGCTTGTAATTAATGATTTTTTATTATTTGATCGCTAACAGAAGTTATTGATGATTAAGTAATTAAGAAAATATATTAGTACCATAGAAATAAATTAGTTAAGATTAGTGATCTAAAATCGAAGGATTAGCTTATTTAAGTTGTATTAAGTTCCACTAGTTAAGGAATAGTCACCCTTGGTCAAACTACCTTCTTCCCGAGAGTTTTTTTCCTTTTATTTGAGTATCTAAAACTGTTTTAGTTATTTACATCTTTCATTTACTTTTGAAATTTCATTTAAAAAACGAAAAACTACTTAATTCACTTAGATTGATTAATGGCTTGTATTCCTTTTGTGTTGATTGCTATGTTTCCTCGTGGATAAATCCTAGAGTGCTATGGACGATAGTTTTAATTGGTAAACCTCAAATTACCAAGTATTAAAAATGCATGACTCAAAGAAGTAAAATCAAAATGAAACACAATGTTAGATAACATGTCTCTGTCCCAAACTTATTTCACACTGTCTCGGTGTGAGAATAAATCGAGAAAGAGACCAAAAACACAACACATGAAATGAGAAAAAGAAAACTATTTACAAAGAGTGACGTGTATCTTAGTTCGAAGAGGTGGACTTGGATGAGTCCATTGATGGGAGGGAAGGTGACAGATGAGTTTTTGAATGGAATCCATCCTTGGAGATTGGTCCCCAATCGGTAAGTTCAAATTTAAGCACCTTTGTCATGAAATCTTTGATAATGTCAAGTTCTTTCTCCTTTAAACCCAGTAAAGATCACTTTTTCCATGGCGAAAGGTTTGGGAATATTTTTTCTCTTGATCTTGCACTCAATAGTTCCTTCAATGTGTCTTACTGAATGCAAGGTGATAATGGACGATGATGGGTGGCCATAATGCAACGTCTTTTCTTTCTTAAGCTCCTTCTTTGTCACTCTTGGTGACTTCACCAATGGATCCACCTTCTCTAGCTCATCAAATAAAATGTTTAGAGAATCATCATCAATGATATTCTTACCATAATATGTAGGAGCTTGTTGATTTGTTGATTTGTTGCTTCCACAAGTTGAGGTTCATCACTTTGATCCTTCTCATCTTTTTGGTTCTCTTGGATGCTCAACTTCTCATGTGTAATTGTACCGCGAAAGACACTTGTAGAGGATTCAATGGAGTAAGAGACGTTATTTTTGACATGCCAAAAAATCACTCTCTTAGTCGGGAAGTCAATATTAGCTTCCACGGTGTGGAGAAAAGGTCTTCCTAAGATGAGAGGTAATTTTTGGTTTCCCACCATTTCTACTACCATTAAATCTGTTGGGATGAGGCAGTTTCTTTTTTTGAGGATTGTGCTCAATGAAAACTAGTAAGCATTTAGAAGAAACATCCACATACATGATAGAGGAGGTACAATGCTTCATTTTGGTGATTCCTAAGCTCATCACCATCTCAAGGGAGATAACATTCACACTTGAACCAGACTCACATAATGCATCATCAAGTTTCAAATCACCAAGGGAACAAGATATTATAAACTTTCCCGGACCTCTAATCTTTGGAAGCAACTTGGGTTCAAGGGTTGTTGGGCTTGGTGGTTTAAACACTCCCATCACCTCTTCTACTTTCTCGTGACTAGCTAAAATGGCTTCAATGAACTCTATATGGAGAGAAACTTGGTGCAAGCTATTCATGGGAGGAAATGGTACTCCAATCGTATTCATACTTGCCTTGAAGCTCGAGAAGAATTTTTTTGGAGCCTTAGTAAGAACTCTCCTGGAAAATAGAAGTAGAGTTTCATAAGGAGGATGTGTCATGTTAGGGGTTTCTTCCCTTTCAACCTTCTCAGATACCTTATTCTCTTCTTTATTTCTCTTATTCTCTTTTACACCACTTTCAATAACCAAAACATCACCATTCGAACCGTAGAGAAGTCTATAGATCTCCTCTATATATTTTTCATTCTCATCAAGATAGAGGTCCACTATTTATCTTTGATGGGTCATGGTGTTAACCCGAATCCTCATTACTTTAGTGAAGATGGTATTATAAAATTCTTTGGCGTTAACTTCGGATTTACCGAAAAGGAAACCCATGGGTCGCTTGGATGATGAAGCTAATTGAGAAACACGGTTGTCTAGAGACTTCATGTGAGAATGCCAAACTTTCAAATTTTGCATGTAAATCATTGTATGATCCATCAATCTTAAAATACATCTCATCCACATTCTTGCTTATCTCAATTGCTACCATAGTTTGGCCCTAGAGTAGTTAGTTAAGGAGGATCGTGTTTGTATCTTCTTTAGGAGGTTGGTTGGGTGGAGCGCCATAGTTCTGAAAGTTTTGGTTCCCATGATTAGAGTAGAAATGTTGCATTGGGTTCTTGTACTGAGGTTTGGGTTGATAGTTTCCTTGATGGAGGGTTTGTCCTTGAAGCTTTTGAGAGTTAATCGGGTTGAAACCTTGTTGTTGGTAACCGCCAATGAAGTTCACTTCCTTTTGTACCTCTTGACAAGCCTCAATACCAATATCTCAATAGCATTATTGTCCATTAAAGTCTCGCACAAAATGCATTTGCATTTGTGTGGCTTGGATCATTTAGTAAAAAAATTTCACTCAAATTCTTTATCTCCCATCGTGTTTGATTCCTCATTACCTCCACTTTCCCTCATAGACCTATCATAGTCTTCATCATAATTCCCATCACTCATGTTAGGATTCTCAACCAAGAGCATGCCTTTATCCGCTTGTTGGCCCAAGAAGTAAATAACTTGTAGCGTTGAGGAGCATCCTAATTTTAGTAACACTCCATGGTTATAGAGTAGAAAGTAATAACTCTTTGGAGAAAACATGGTGAGGAAAATTTGATGTATACCCCTTGAATATTTCCCATGCTTTGCTAAAACTCTTATTTCCCTTTTGGGTAAAATCAAAGATCTCATTCCTAAGGCGAGACGTTCACGAAGTATAGAGGAATTTGATTTAGAGATACGCTTGCACTCATCCAAATATGTGATGGAGTTGTGAGGCAAGTGAGTCATAGCTTAAAAGCATCATCATATATACCATTTATCTTCACGGTGCCACAAAAATTATCAAATTGATCTAAGTAATCTAAAGGGTCCTCCATTGGAAATCCATGAAACTTAGAGCCTTGTAACATGTTGATTAGAATCACCTTGATCTAAAAAATTGTTGTTCTCCACTTGTGGTGGGCAAATATTGGCTTGGTTCGTGGAGGATGATTCAGTGCTTGACCCACTCCATTACCTCTCTCAGCCCCATCTTGAATAACATTACCCTCAAAACCGTGTGGAGCACAATTGTCACCCATGCCTAGACGTGCCAAGTGCTCTAAACGCTCTCTTGTTTCTCTCATAGTCTCTCTCTCTCTAGCCGTTGAACGTCCTCAACTAGATCAACCAAGTGTTGGGTACCGTGGCTCCTCAAGTTCATGCACCTAATTGAAGACAGAGTAAAAGCTAAAACAAGAGGTTAGATAACAAGTGAAAAATAAATGCATAGTCTCGAATATCGACAAAATCCTAATGGCTAATTGCTTTGTTTCCCAAGCAACGACACCAAATTGATTATGAGGTCTACCAATTAACATATTGTGCTTCTAGCACTTTAGGGTCAATCCACAAGGAAACAAGCGTTTAGCACACTAACTATACAAGTCACGATTCAATCTAAGTGAAATAGAAGTTTTTGGTTTAAAAACAAATTGAATGTAAACAAAAGCGGGAAATAAAGAAAAGTCGGTTTTGAAATCAAATAAAAGAAATCGAACTCTTAGGATGAAAGTAATTAAATTGGTTAACAACTTGCTAACTAGTGGATTTTAAATACAACTTAACAAAGCTAATCTTTTGGTATTAGGTCAATAATATCAACTAATCCACTTCCATCACTAATCTCTTCTTTAATCACCTAATCATATGTAACTTCTGTAAGCGGTCAAGTAGTCATTGAGCATTAGTTTCATACCTAATAACAACTAAACACCCTAATCAATTATTCTCATAGGATATGTATGTAAAACACTTAGTATTTTGGTTCAAATATTTTATCGAACACATTGTGGATGTGAAAATGTCTAAGATCTAAATCAACATAATCAATGCTTATCTAGCTGTAATAACACATAATAATAAAGAATTTATAACATTTTATACCTAAACTCCACTAATCAACTTCTAATCACCTTAGATAAATCATTTCCAAGAGCTCTAAAAAGACTACTCACTGATATCAATGAAAACACAAAGCAACAAAGTTGATCTTTGCATAATCATTATTAAAAGAGAATAGATGAAAGATTTAAGAAGAAAAGGAGATTTGGTAACTTGAAATAAAGAGATTCATACAAAGTATTTCTTAATCCCCATAACTTGAAATAAAGAGACTCATACAAAGTAATTCTTAAACCCCAAAAGTGGCTAAGGAAAATCTATAAAACAAAGCATAATCCTTTACTTAGGGTAAAGAGCATTTATAGGCAAAATAAATGAAAATATCGTTGATTCATGCAGTAAACCATGTCAAACTATTGGATAAAAGGAAAAACGGTTATGCCCACGCCATAATCCTTCTGCACCATCCTGCTGAGGCATGCTGACGTCATTATCATGTTGCACTATCCTGCTGATTCATGCTGATTTCATGATCTCGCTGCATTATCCTGCTGAGGCATGCCGACATCACTATACCACTGCACCATCCGACGGAGGCATGCCGATGTCACGATCCCAGTTCACGATGATGCTACATCTCCAGCAAAAACTGCCAAGTTCTCCGTTGGTGTCTTAACGCCGATGCATGATCCTGCTGAAGCTTGCCAACATCATGACACCGCTGCACCAAACCGCTTCATCTTCAAAGCTAATTTTGATATTTTTCACTCCATTTTATTCCTATTGACACACATTTCACTTCAAAACCTATAAAACAAGAAAGATATGCAAACAATGCACCTAAACTCTAGATATGGAATGCAAATGTAAAAAGCCAATGAAAAATGCAAATAAAAAGAGCGGAAAAACTCAATATATCAATCTAACCAGCTCCATCTTTACCTTTGAAATTTCCCATGCACGCTATAAGTTCTGAACTTCTTAGGTTGCTTCAGTCTTGAGAATCCGGCTTTTGTACTGATGATACAGTAGGTGACTTTTTTGGCTTGAAGCGTTTTGTAAGAGCGAGCTTCTCCTCCTCCAAAATTATCTAGTTTGACGCCCGATGTAATGCCTCTTGGATGGTATCCTGTTGATGTATAATTAGTTCATCTCAAAATCAGGATTCATGCCACAACCCATTCTTCAATGCTGCTATAACTGCAGAATGAGATAAGTTTTAGAATTTTTAACTATTGTTTCTTTGAACTTTGTAATGTACTTTCTTAATGGTGAGTCCCTTGGATTAGGTTCCACATATTGACATTAGTTGTTTATTTCTCCATAAACATGGAATACTTCTTGATGAAGGCCACCACCAGTTGATTAAAGTTATCAATCGATCCCTCCTCAAGCTGAGTAAACCAAATTAGGGCAAGGTCCAACCAGATTTTCGGCAAACAACTTGCAGAATCCAACATTATCTTCTTCTCCCTCGAGCTAGACTCTTCCAACTGCTATGCAGAATGCAATGAGATGAAACTTTGGATCCGAGGTTCCTTCATAAGCCGACAGTTTAACTTTCTTGGAATCACAAATTTGAGTGTTAACAATTTGGGGAGTAAAAGGCTTTCTCCTCGTTCTTCAATCATCCGATCGACCTCAAGATATGTATTGGTTGCCATATGGACTTTAGATATGATTTCATGGATATCTCTATGGAGATTTTCCATGTCAGAATTGGTGTGATGTGTTAACACATGATTCTGATGTTGACATCCATCATTAAGCCTTTGGTTATGGGTCATTTTGTTAGGTGTCAATGTCGGTTTATCGAACTGAGCCGGTTGGACAGGTAGGCGAATTGGCTGAAGTGGAAAATTTGAAGATGGCAATGGCATCTGTGAGTGAGAGTTCTGCCAATTTTTTCAGGATAATTGGGTTTTGTACCAAACAAACACCTATTCCTCCTAAAGATGACTTGATCATGGAAAGGACCAATGATAAAAGCAAGGAATCAAGGAAGAACTGGTGGAAATTAGTTCAAGAAATGATGGATTCAAGGATGCATTCAAGGACTTATGAAGATTCAGCTCAAATTCTCAACACTTGGAGCTAGATCAAGGTGAAAGATCAAGCTTCAAAAAAAAATTAGCGGCTTGTCTCAATATCAAGTAATCAAATCAAGTCATTAAGTGATCAAAACCGAGTTCTCTCATTAAGTGATTCAAGGGCTTTTGGACAAGGAAAAATTTCAGAATCTAACTGGGGATATTAACTATCAATTCTACCCATTTTGAGCCTATTTACAAGTAAAGAAAACCCAAAAATATTCTTTATTTGTGATCCAAAAGGAGTGACGAAAATAAGGCCAAATGGAAGAAAAATGATTCCAAGAGACATCTTAAGAAGAGGAGACAAATTATCTCAAGGGGGATTCGCCAAAGAAGAAGAAAAATGATCTCAAGGGACATTCCATTCATCTAGTCAAGAGACTTAATGAATGTTCACGGAATTCATCTCTCATTCATCCTTATTTATTTATTTTTCTTTTATTTCTAAGATAATTAATATTGACTTGGCTTAGTTTTCAAGTTTTTTTCCCTATAAATTCATGTAATCTCTTAGGAGAAAAAACACCTTTCTTTTGATCAATAAATCAGTTTTCACATTTCATTCTCTTTTGTTCCTTTGGAACACTTTGGTTCATCTTGGTTTGTCATATCTAAAGAATCATCGAGGTTTATCCAACGAACCCCATATCATTTGTGTGGCCATTCTACCATTCAAGATCTTGAGTTGTTAGTTGAGGGTATTGGTCTTCGGTTTCATATATCATCGTGTTGGTACTCGCTAGTCTTCCACTATCAAGAACTCCACCTCCTTATTCGTTGAAGAGTTAAGAAAAAAGGCTTGGACTTGGATTTGGTATAACCTCACTTAGGGTCTTACATGCCTTCATCGGATTAAGGATTATCCGATCGGTCTTTGAATGCATTTATTTGGGAGAATCCACATCATTTGGTATCAAAGCACGCTCAAAGGCTCAACCGACCAACCACTTCATTCGCACCCCTTCGCCTTCATAACCGTTTTCCCACCGATCATTGGATCCATCATCACTGGTCCAATCCATCATCACCGATCATCCGATCCTTCAACACACCACCGATCCGATCCATTACCATTATCACCATAACCATTTTTCACCTTCATACCCTTTCATTAATCTTCTCCAAAACCGATCCAACATGGATACGAGAAGACCCTAAGACACTACCCCTACAAAGAGAAGGACCCTCGTGTTTTTGTCGTCCCATTCTTGATAACAAATCCACATATCTTATAAAATTTCCATCGACCGACTATCATCAGTAGATCGCTAGAAAACTGCTTGATCATCCGGTCATCACGCCCGATCATCGCACCTGTTCAATACTCGATGGATATTTGGTCATTATGGATAATCAAAACCGTTATCTAACCAGTTATTGATCGATCATCACTTGCACCTTTTCACGATTACTTGGCGATTACGTTTTCAACTCACACCTTTCATCTTATTCTCATCTGATAATCTTTTCACCTCCATGATGCAAGCCTTGATGATTGAGATGAAACAAATGATAAGGACTGAAATTGAAATATTTCACCAAAGGATTGATCAACTCTGAGTGGAAACACAACAGCAAAAGCTACATCACTGTAAAGAAGTTATCAAAGATGATTTTCCAGAATTTGAAGGTAAACTTAATCCAAAAGAATTTCTTATTTGGCTGGGATCTATGTAAAGTAAATTTGATTATAAAACTTACAATGATGATAAGAAGTTCAAGGTGGCAACCTCGAGGCTGAAAGGTTATGATAATGTTTGGTAGACTACTCTTAAGATGAATCGTGCTAGAGAAGGCAAGACCCCTGTTAGGTAAAAACCTTTTTAAGAAGAGATTCTCGCCAGAATATTATAAGGAAGCACTAAAAACAAAATTTTACACTAGTCCTTATAATTATGGTGCCTCTTTGAAACCTTTGGAAGTTGTAAAGAATGAAGATGTCGATGAAAAATCTGATCCGAGATGTATGCTGATAATTTAATAGGAAACACAGCTGAAAAGGAGGGGTACATGTCAGATCTATTGTTCAACTTCATCCGCTTTGACACCAAATTATTCTAGAGAAGAGAAAGAAACCCCAAAGTTGAGTGTTGAAGTGAAGCCATCCACTACTAGCCATGAAATCAAAGGAGATGTGTTGACCATTCAAGAAGATCTACATTAAATTCTAGTTGTTAAAAAGATGGAACAAGAGAAAATTACACAACTTGAATGCGTAACTCATGAGGAGCTGCCAATGGACGAGTTGGATTCGTTTTCTATTGAAAAATGCGACGATGAATCATTTTCACAATCAAGAAGGTATACCTTGGATCCTACACATGATCTTTATATTTTAGATTTTGAGTTGCTGGAAGAATAGAAGGAGATAAGAAGTTGTTTCTCGTTCAATATGATTATGAGGTTCAAGGAATGATGTGGATTCTAGGCACATGTGGTTGAAAGTAAGGAAATCTTGGTTCTGAAATGAGAGCGCTTTTTTATCCAAAGAAATCAGAACAAATGAATTTTATCTTTGGAGATTCAGCATTCAAGGATCAAGAGAAGCATGACAAAGTCTTGATTTTGGAGTTTTTGAAATCAAGTACAAGGAAAAAAAATTTAGAATTCAAGCAATCAAAAGATAAGTGGAAGAAAATATTCAAGAGAATGAGTGACTAGTTTGAATGGCTTATCAAAGCATTTGGTTTATCTAATACTTAAGGTGTTAACAAGATGAATCAAGTTCTACACGTTCATTCTGGGAAGATTGTGGTAATTTACATTCTGGTCTATGATAAGAACATGGAGGAGTACTCACATCACCTAAGAGAGTTCTATAAAGGTTATATCATTTCTAATGAAGCAGATTTGAGGACAAATCCTTTTCAAGAGGAGGGAAATGTTATGATTATGGAAAGGAGCAATGACAAGAGCAAGGAATCAAGGAAGCAATCGTGGAAATTATTTCAAGAAATAATGGATTTAAGAACTTATGAAAATTCAGCTCAAATTCTCAAAACTTGGATTTTCATCAAGGCAAATGATCAAGTTTCAAAGAAACAAGTAGTGTCTTGTCTCAACATCAAGTAATCAAGCCGAGTCATTAAGTGATCAAAACCGACTTCTGTCATTAAGTGATTCAATGGCTTTTGGACAAGGAGAAATTTCAGAATTTAATTGGGAATATTTACTATCAAGTCCAGTTCATTTTGAGCCTATTTAAAAGTCAAGAAAGTACAAAAATATTCTCTTTATTTGTGGCCCAAAAAGAATAACGAAAATAAGGCCAAAGAAAAGGGAAATGATTCCAAAAGACATCTTAAGAAGAGGAGACGGATTATCTCAAGGGGGATTCACCAAAAAAGAAGAAAAATGATCTTAAGGGATATTCCATTCATCTAGTCAAGAGATTCAATGAATGTTCATGGAATTCATATCTCATTCATCCCTTTTATTTTCTTTTATTTTTAGGACAATTAATATTGACTTGACTTAATTTTCAAGTTTCTTTTTCTATAAATTCATGTAATCTCTTAGAAAAACACCTTTCTTTTTATCAGTAAATCTATTTTCACATTTCATTCTCTTTCGTTCCTTAAGAACACTTTGGTTTGTCTTACTGTGTTATATCCAAGGAATCATCGAGGTTTATCAAACGAATCTCATATCGTTTGTGTGGTCATTCTATTGTTCAAGATCTTGAGTTGTTTAGTTGAGGGTATTAGTCTTCAGTTTCATATAATATTGTGTTGGTACTCGCTAGTCTTCTCACCATCAATGATGTAGACCTCGGATTCCACCAAGATAAACACAAGGATTCAAACACTGAAACTATGGTGGAAGTGATGGCTAGATGATGAGTAGTTGGTTGGTGATTGATTCCACAACCACGAGGGGTTAGAGACAGGGATTCAAGTGCTATTCCTCGCAAGAATCCAAGGTTCTACATGAACTAAGAAGTTTGATTCCACAAACTACCTAGACTTGCAAACTATTGATTCAAAGACAAGCGTTTTGAAGCAAAAGCAAAGACTGAATTTCTTATTAGGTTAAAACTTGATTGCGTTACAAAAGGGGGGCTGGCTTTGGTTTTATAGAATAACCTAGACTCAGAAACAACAAACAATTCAAAAAAATGGCAAGACGTCCTAAAGAAATAGCAAAACTTTTAAATAAAAGGAAAACTTCAAAATGAAAAGTTTGAGCTGATTTGAGGTTTCTTTTGTTCCGGCCTTCCTGATTCTAAAGTCTTCTTGGGCTTGTGAATGAAGGATTAAACTGATAACAAGACCTGGAATGTGCACTAAGGGTGTTGCCTCATTAAAACATTTCTCGGAAAACCCATTGGGACAAAACCGAGATAAGAAAAAAGAGTACAATTCTTTTGCACGTCTTTATTTGTTTTCAGCCTATGGACGTGGTGAAGACACTTGATGAGTAGAAACATCAAAAAGTGAAAGGATTCAACATAATCATGAACTGATAGTTTCTTAGGCTTGAATCGGCCGACTACCAAAGAAATTGGCACTTGTGTTCCAACTCCTAAACCAGCTCGGGAATGACATGTTTTCTTTGATCATAAGTTTCCTTGTATGGAATTTCCTGATGAAAACATGAGGAGGGGCTGTATGCTCGAGTGAAACTTAATTTGGAACATGTTGGTCTTGAATTCTCGTCTCCGAGTAAGAATTCTTGATCATCTTCACAATGAGCTCGGTCTTGATAGGTTTTTCCTCGATAAAAGTCTTCAAAATACATGTTTTTCGAGTGAATATTGAGTAAGGAGTCCAATGCACGAGTGAATTGGTCTGTGGTTGAAAGAGCTCCTTGATTTTTTGTCTTCGTAAGGGTCGACACAATCATCAACTTGATTTACTCGAGTATTCACGATTCCACTTGGATGGATAATCTTTATACCATGTGCTCGAGAAAAACACCATTGGGGCATGGATTCTCCAAGTTGCTTGGTAATGATGCTCGGTAATGACAGCTTCAACTCTGGTTGGGTACTGCTACCTATATCATACCCTCCCCCTTCAAGTAGTTTCTTCCTCAAAACTTCAACATCTGCACCAAGAGAAAGCAAGTTAATACTCATATAATTTTGTGAAATTCGGGCCTTACCTTGGTGTTTCTTTGGCTCTAGTTTTCTTGGTGCCTCAAAGGGTGCGACTTGATTTAGCAAGGAGTTGTATACTCCTTTAGCAGCACGTAATTCCAGTGTAGGGGTGTGATTTCTTATGAGTGATGCCACATTCGATGTTGCTTCTTGTTTTTTCTTTGCTCTAAAACCTGAAAATTGGTCCTTTGGCAAAGACAAGTGTATCATATCCGTGTTTTGAGAAAAACATAAAGCTTTATCAGTATAAAAACTTACTTTTTTGTTAGAGCTTACCTTAGATCGAGTTTGCATGTCACGGACATCTTTTTGATCTAGTGGGGTAGAGTGAACTTGTGGTTGTTTAGGAAAAAAGAGTATTGATTAGTGCGGTCATTGTGTTGAACCTCTCGATCATATTGCCATGCTCTAACAAGTAAGATATGCCCTGCTTGCATAGGTGCAACATCACATAACACCTGATCTTGGTATTGTCCGATGGAGAAGGGTATTTCCACATGTTTGGACACCTTGATATCTTCTTTATTATTAAGCCACTTGAGCTTATATGGCTTCAGATGCTTCGTAGTTTCGAGACCTAAATTTTCAACAAGTGTAACACTAACAATGTTAGTGCTTGAACCGCTATCCATAATTAGGTGACATACCTTATCTTTTATGGTGCAACGAGAGTGGAACAATTTATCTCATTGTTCGGGTTCATTGATGGTATGTTGTACGGAAATGACTCTTTGGATGACTAAGAGCTCGTCTTCATCGGGATAAATGGTGGTCTCACTAGGTTGTATTGGCTCATTTTTGTCTTGTGAGTCATAGCCAACAACCGTGATGATCATAAATCTCTTGTTGGGGCAATCCCTTGCCATATAACCCCGGTTTTGAAACTTGTAACAACAATGTCATGTGATCTTTGAGAGTTAGAAGACTTATCTTGTTTAGCACAGTAGTCATTTGACTTGAAACACAAATCAATGGACATTGATTTTCTTTTGTCTATGATTTGCGGTGGTGGTATTGATGGTGATGCCATGGGATATGGTTAGCTTCACGATTTATCTTTGACTCTAGGCCTGGTAGAAGTCTTCTTTTTGATTTGTTGCTCACGTTGTATGGCGAGGTAGAGGACTTCTTCTAGCAAGTGGTAGGGTTGCATCTCCACTTTTCTTTGTATCTGATCTTGTAATCCTTCCACAAACTAGGACATGAGTGACTACTCTGTTTCCTCTAGTTCTAGGTGATTTTTTATGAGTTTAAACTCCTCATAGTATTCTTCTACACTTCTAGTTCCCTGAAACAAAGCTTGAAAACGTTTTAGTAACTCACGGTGATAGTGCGGTGGAACGTACCTTCTTCGAAGCTCAAACTTCATGTCATTCCATCGAGTGATTTGAAATATCTAAGCCTCCTCTTCTCAGCTACTTCACGATCCCACCATGCTAGAGCCTGATCAGTGAGGCTTGCAATGGGTAGAGCGATCTTCTTTGGCTTGGTGTATGCATAGTACTTAAATAGATGTTCCATGCGCTTCTCCCACTCCAAGTATGTAGTTGGGTTTATCTTTCCTGCAAAAGTTGGAGCTGTTAGTTTAACTTTAGGGGTAAAACCCTTTCATCCTCCCTGGGACGATTTCTATTCCCTTGGTTCCTCTGATTGACGTAATCAAAGGTTATGTGGAATGGATCATGTGGTGGAAGCGGATGTTGTTGTGGATGAGGTGGTAGTATGTCTGGTGGCTCTTCATTACGGTGTGGACCAGGATGTTGTCTAGGAGCTGCTGGTTGCATGTTACGTATGGGTCCACGAGGCACACCGTTCTGGTTTGGTGGATCCAATTGATCAAGACGTGTTTTAAAGGTTCTGAAGTCGGTTTGCATTGTGAAAATCTAAGTGTTGAGGTTGTTGATGGTTTGATTTGTTTGTGTGAGGGCTTCCACTAGGGCTTCCATAGTAACAGAGAGTGGCATGTCTCCCATGATGATGGTACCTTGCAAAAGAAATCAAACAAGAAGTCAAAGTTCTTTCAAGCAAAACACAAAACAAAGAAAATAACAGAATTTCGTGAATAAGTTTTTTATGAATGAAAAATATCAAACAAACTTTTTAAATAAAAGTGACCGTTTTATGGTTTTTATAGGGTTTTGAGAATTTAAAATAAAAGACGAAATAAATTTATGATTTTTTGAAGTTTATAAAATTGAAACATTGACACACACGAAAAATTGAAACTAAGAAACAAAAAATATTTTTAGGGTTTTTTCTTAATGAAATCGAAACAAAACTGAAACAACACGAAAATAAAAGAGATAAGACTCGAAATAACCTGAAATATGAGCATTTAAGCTCTGATACCAATGATGTAGACCTTAGAGTCCACCAAGATAAACACAAGGAATCAAAGACTGAAACTATGGCGGAAGTGATGGCTAGATGATGAGTAGCTAGTAGGTGATTGATTCCATAACCACGAGGGGTTAGAGATAGGGATTCAAGGGTTATTCCTCGGAAGAATCCAAGGGTCTACACACACTAAGAAGCTTGAATCCATAAACTACCTAAACTCACAAACTATTGATTCAAAGACAAGTGTTTTGAAGCAAAAGCAAATTACTGAATTTCTTAGGTTAAAACTTGGATGTGTTACAAAAGGGAGGCTGGCTTCGATTGTATAGAATAACCTACACTCAAAAACAGAAAAAAATTCAAAAATAAATGGCAAGACGTCCTAAAGAAATAGCAAAACTTTTAAATCAAAAATAAAAACTTCAAAAATGGAAAGTTTGAGCTGATTTGAGGCTTCTCTTGTTTCGGCATTCTCTAGCTGATTGTAAAGTCTTCTTGGGATTTTGAATGATGGATTAAACTGATAACAAGCCCTGGAATGCGCACTAATGATGTTGCCTCATTAAAACCTTTCTTGGAAAATCTATTGGGACAAAACAGAGATAAGGAAAAAGAGTACAATTCTTTTGCACGTCTTTATGTGTCTTCAGCCTATGGACGTGGTGAAGAAACTTGATGAGTAGAAACAGCAAAAAGTGAAAGGATTCAACATAATCGTGATATGGTGGTTTCTTAGGCTTGAACCGGCCGATTACCAAAGAAATTGGCACTTGTGTTTCAACTCTAAACCAGCTCGGGAATGACATGGTTTTCTTTGATCATAAGTTTCTTTATATGGCATTTCTTGATGAAAACACGAGGAGAGGCTAAATGCTCAAGTGAAAACTTGATTTGGAACATGTTGGTCTTGAATTCTCATCTCCGAGTAAGGATTATTGATCATCTTCACAATGAGCTCGGTCTTGATAGTTTTTTCCTCGATCAAAGTCTTCAAAATACATGCTTTCTGAGTGAATATTGTGTATGGCGTCCAATGCACAAGTGAATTGGTTTGTGGTCGAAGGGGTTCCTTGATTCTCGTCTCCGGAAGGGTCGACACTGTCATCGACTTGATTTACTCGAGTATTCACAATTCCACTTGGATTGATAAGCTTCTTAGGGTTGATTTGCTGAGGAATAATCAGCCCTATACTATGTGCTCGAGCAGAAATCCATTGGAGCATGGATTCTCCAACTTGGTCGGTGATGATGCTTAGTAATGATAGTTTCAAGTCTGGTTGGCTACTGCTGCCTATATCAATCAAGAACTCCACCACCCTATTCGTTGAAGAGTTAAGCAAAAGGGATTGGACTTGGGTTTGGTATACCCTCGCTTTGGATCTTACACGCCTTCATCGGACTAAGGATTATCCGATCGTTCTTTGAGTGCATTTCCTTAGGAGAATCCGCATCGAGAGCAGATGTTGGTAGTAGTGTTGGGGCTGCGACTTGAGACGTTATCCCCAAAAAAGGAAAATAATGTGGAGGTAAACCTGGAGTGATGTTTGGAAATGAAGCTGGGAGCCGCAGTTCATCCTATATCACTGGATTTAGTCGCGTTGTCAAGAGCTTGTTGGTGTTGGCAAGGTCTCCTTGTACAGTAGCTAGCGTCTTCATACATTTCTCCAAGGTGATGAGGCGATCGGAAAGCGTGGTGGATATTGTATATTGCTACTCTGCCATTTCCCTCAAGTCTCACAACAAGTTTTGCGATTTTGTCAGTAGTCAAGGGTTGAGCCGAGAGTAGTGTTCTTGCCATCTGAAAAGCAAACAAAAACCAAAACAAAATATCAAAAAATTTGAAAGTATAACTCCCACAGACGACGCCAGATGTGAAATCCAAATTATATTTATTGAATATTAAAAAAAGAGATTAACGCTTTCAGGTCTATTTTGTCCTTCCAATCACCCATGTGTAGCTCCACCGCACGAATCACACGTGAAAGAAATAAATTGAAAAAAGAATAGTAAAAACGGACACGGTATTTGCTTTCGTATTACGGTATTTCTTATTTAGCAATGAAAAAATAAAATAAATACAAAAATTACTAGAATTTGCGTATAATATTTTTGCCAAGAGAATTTTGTCTAGACATTAAGAAACAGTAAGCGGTCCAAATACGGTATTTTTGAAAATTTGAACGGAAATGCAAAGAATAAAATATAATAAACTGAAATCGGCATAGAAGCACATGGGAAGGTGATTGGTTTCTGACACCGGCTCGCTATTCCAATAAAGGCACTTTATTTTAAGGTTGGAATGGAAATTAAGAAATTGAAATGCTACAATATCAATAATACGTAGTTTGAAATATTCAACAAGGAAAAACAAGAATAATGTTTCCAGCTTAAGACGCGGTTCCACCTTGACTTTCTTATTAATTAGTACTTGCCTACTCGTTGCTTTTAGTCGTCTTGACTTTGATTTTAGAGAGAGAGAGAGAGCAAGCAATGAAGCATATGCATAATGTCAGAATAACAATAACAACTCGATCTACGTAATAATTTGTATTACAATGAAATCTCTATAAATTTATATTCAATAAATTAATAAATACGATAAAATAATAACTTTTCTATTATGAATCAGATCAGTATAAAAATTAATAAATTTAATAAAATAATAAGATAATAAGATAATATTATTTTTGAAATCCCTACAAAAATATATAGTTACATTAGTATCCTAAATTAATATTCATCAATATATATATACATCAACGTATATAGAAAATAATATACTAATATATGTTTTAGTTTTTTTTTACTGAATATCATTAGTAAACTATTGTATTAAACATGTGTTGTATTTCAAACTATCGAAATGTAATATAATCTATTTTTCATAATCAAAATAGCCAAAATTTTTAAGAAATTTCTATTTTATAAATACACATCATTTTTTATAGTTTCATAGATTGTTAAAATGGGAAAATTGAAGTCATTAATCATTTTTTGAATTTATGTATAATGTTTGCATAGTGAATTCATCAGTAGTTTAGTTATTTACAATCCAAAAATCTTTTTTTGTCACCTCATCTTATTAATAAAAACCAAAAAATATAAAAATTAAAACAATGGTCAAAGCCCAACATAAAAAAATGATTGTTAATCTTTTAGTAAGTAATGCATTGTCAATTTTGCTTCTTATGTTGTATCATTCTTTAGCCTCTTTGTTTATAATATATGTATATGAATACTATCTTTGTAATTTTGTAAACTTTTAATCGAAATGATAATAATATTTAGACGTTAAAAAACGAAAAGCCCAATAAATATACAACCTTCGGAAGGAAAAGATAGCATGTCCAACATATCACAACATACCAAAAAGAGGATCCATAGTAAGAATCCGAAGATGAAGTCACTCCGACTTGATGTTCGGCCCGAGGAGCTCCAAAACCACTGGATAAGCAGTAGGACACCAAGTTTTCACGCTTTAAGCCTAATCCGATGAAAGGCCAAGCAAATCTTCATCTTCAATTGCTGATTATAACCTTTCGACAACAACAGTTCTAAATAGAGGCACAAAGTCACAAACCATCGACTGAGAAAAGCCAAATTGACGAAGCTTTCGTTGATGCAACCTGAAACACGAAAAACAGTCGACTCCCAGGCTCCGATCTTTTTTCTTCTAAATATTAAATGTTCAAGTCAAAAATACACATTTATAACATTCAAAACATTAATTTTATGTATATCAAATCATTTCAACTCATATTTTCTAGAATTTTAAGATGAATTATTATTAATTTATAATTTAATAAATATCACGATAAATTAATAAAATATCAAAGTCTCAACATTATTAATTTATAAATGTTTTAGTGTAGATGGTTTTATCATTGCCTTTTGCCATTATTCTTCTCGTTTGATATTGAATTACGTACATATTTAGTTTTTTCCCGTCATCTATATGGAAAATAGAATGCTACTGTCAAAATATTATTATTTTCGTGCTAAAATCAATTTTTAACTTTTTGTTCTGAGAAAATGAATTTATTTCATGCACCATGGAAGGTTTGACAAGTGTTTATTTGAGTATAAAAATACTAGGCGCATATAGCGCAAATTCATAATTTAGAAAAAATCTGTTATTTATTTTAAAATATTTTGTTTGGATTTAAAATTTTTATTTTTATATATCATAAGAATAAATATTTTAATATAGTATTAAATAATTCATGTATGTTGCATTGTATGTTGTTCGACAAAAAAAATATGATATCAAAATATATATCATATTTGATTCAGTAAATTTTTTAAAATTTTAATATTTATTAAAAATTTAAAAGAGATTACAAAAATGATCAGAGAAGATTTTTCAAGATTTAACAAAAAAGATACTAAAAATATTTTAATTTGTGTATTAATTATTTTAAACGAATTAAAATTGTTTTTCTAATGAATTTTTTGTAAACAATTTTATTGTTATTTTTATAAATGTATTTTTCTAATATTAGTATAGAGATGTTAACTAAAGATGTATGTGATATATTATTATCCTATCAAACATAATAAACAACTATTTAAGCGGCCGGGAAAAGTGAATTTTGGGTGAATTAGAGGGATGCTGTTCATCTACAGTATAATTTATATAAATTAATAATTATTATAAACATAAATTCTTTAGATTGATCATTATAATAATTGACACAATTCAATAACATAATAAGATAATATTTTTTCAAAACTCTTATATAAATATATAAGTCTATTAATAACATAAATTAATAATTATATATATTAATGTAAATATATGGTCCCACTTTGGTTCCATATTAAGGTACGTTCGGTATACAGCTCGGAAATGTACGGTATCTCACTTCTTGCTTCTTTCTTTCATTTTTTCATTTTCCATTAAAAAAACAAAAGCAACAAAATATATTTTAAAACATGCATCCTTACAATATATGACCTATAATTCCTTAAAACAATGGTTTGCCTAAGAAATAGGTCTACTACATACATGTCTTAAATTCGAACCAATTTTAACAAAAAACCACGATGGCATCGGCAACATACAAGTTGGTCGATAGCTACGAGCCCACGGCAAACAGGTGTGACTTGCTAAATATGGTAGATGTACCACATACAATCATTTACATAAACTTATCAGCACTTATTCGTAACTTGTACATAAATGTTTTAAAATGGTTGGATTGTCTATGGTTTACGTACGTCCAATACATAATTAGCGGTATATGGATAAGTCTATTTACAAAATAGGCTAAGATAGTATACGTCCAACTTCATCCACGGGCAAAACGAATCAGATACTGTTAAACAATGGACGGTTTATGATCCTTAAAAATCTAGATCAAAATCGATTTTCTCCAAATTGAAACTGATTCACAATTTTCTACAAACCTCACTTATTCGTGATTTCTGGCGAATTTCCAACCCATATATTGCCCATGGACAACCTATTTGAAATAGGTATTAATGGGTTTAATCGTTAATAGACACGAACGTTAATGGACACCATTAATATTTTGTCCATAATCAAAATGTACAATATTGAACGGGCTAAAGTCGATATGAACATCCAGTTTTGACACATCTACTTGTATATCACGTGGATGTGGATAATCCAAGATGTTACATTAAAATTTGCGCATAATTAATGAAACATTTAAAAACATACTTCGCGGAGAAACTTATGTGAAAGGAGGTAGATGACCCCCACTGATTAATATATACATATATATATATATATATTTAAAGAATTTGTGATTCCAAATAAAAATTATGTTTGACCCCACTAACAAATTAATCTAGAAACTTGAAATAAAAGAGTCAGTTTAACCCCATTTTGTTTAGTTGGACTCCCGTTTAGATTGTGTTCCAATATGAATATTACAATTTATACATAATTTGTTTAACACATAACTTTTCTTTTCCAAAAATAAAAAAAAATTAACAATTTCGGTGGATTTCAGGTTATGATTTCAGTTTTTATATATTTTACTTTAATCTGTTAAGGTTAAACTCTAGGTTTTTATTAAATTAGACAATCGCATCAGTGATCAATTTTTAAGATTAATCTCTTTGGTGATTAAACTCTGTAAATTGTTAAACTTAAATCTTTGGTGATTAAACTCTATAAAGTGCACTACGGAATTACATTGGTGACCAACTTTTAAACCATTGTCTACTTTATTTTATCAAAAAGATTTATTTGAGGATGTAACAAATGAAACATTGATAAAAACATTTCAAGAGTGAATGTAAAATACAATTGTAGTTTTGTTTTACAGTTTAAAAAACTACATTTTAGTATATTTTATCTAATTTCGGTAAAATAAAATTTTGGCTCCATCATTAAAAAAAATAACTACTATTAGCTAACCTGATGCCCATGAAAAAATCTGTGACTATAAATTGGCAACAGTTTTCCCACCGATTGCGTACAAAAAAAATTACAAAGTAAATCCCATGGTGTAGTTTTGTGATATAAATTGTGATACATGGATGTGAGAAAACTGATATGTTATGGTTTTAATGGTTTTTAACCTTTGATATCATATATTTTTAGTGTTTTTTTATCAAGTCTAAGATTACATTTTTCATCTTTTTTTTATTTTATTTAGAGTTTTATTTGTTTTACAAATCACTGATGGATGTTATGGATCTGTTTTGGACGTGCAAAGACTTCAAAAAATCAACAGAAAAGTTATTGGGATCGACCGATCCAATTCAGGATTGATCGATCAATAGCGTTAATGACGTGTGCCATTTTGAAGCAGAGAAATCCTATTCCAACTGACTTAAGGCTGGAGACTTTGTTATAAATAAGGGTTGCATAATTTTCTGTAATTTCAACTTGTTCTATTTTACTTTTACAACTTTTTGTTTTCTGTTTTCGTAGCTTTAAGAGACTAAATCTCTTACTCTTTCAAAAGTGTTTTCTGAACCCCGTTATTGTTATTTTGAGATTTTTGCAATTATTGAACTCGTTTTTAATGACTGCATCTATGGCTTAGTAATCCATGAGTTGGGTTTAGGGTTTGTTCAACATGATTCAATGATTGATTAGGTTAAGTTATAAATTAGGAAATTATCTTATGATTCATCATCTTTTGTGTTTTTCAATGCTTATGTTTACTTGATTACCTAGCATATGATCTATAGATTGAACTTATGTGCCAAAAGTGATAGTTAGGTTACCGAATCAACAATTGATAAGCTTAGTATCCTAAGCCAACGAGAGTTGAAGTTAAGTCGTCTAAGTGACCATATCGGTCTTGGTTTAAATGCTAAAAAATTTTCTAGAACTCATTCGAGAGTTTAGTGTTCTGGAATTCATTGTTTAGATAGTTACCCCTGCGAGATTTGGTTAGCTTTTTATTTGTGATTCGAGTTCGAGAACGATTCATTAACAAATCTCTGACTAGTTAGATATCTTATCGATCATTGATACCTACGACATTCTCTATATCCATCGTCTTTCTCCATTAAATTTACATTTTTTTATTTGCTGTTTATTTACTCTCTGTAATCATGACAAACAACAACTCTTATTTTGTCTTAAATTTATTCGGTTCATCGCAAATTTGTAGTGCAACTCTCGTCCCTATGGATTCGATACCCTATATGTACTACTGATGTCATGCGCACTTGTAGTGATAGTGAAAGTTTAAAATCTGAGACATCAAATTTTTGGCATAGCTGTCGGGATCAATCGTTGCCCACGAGTTTTTGTTTCGAATATAGTCTATTGATCGATCCACTTACAGATCGATTGATCCCTTTTCTTTTTATTGCTTACTAATCGATTTTGATTGTTCTTTGTTATATTAAGAAATGATTTAATTAATTTTGCCCAATTTCATGATTTGATATTTTGCCGCATGTTTTCGGCATAATTTGTTCATTTTGAGAATTTAAGTTATTTAGTTGCTTAATTGGCCTATTGTAGAAGATTAAAATGGTATTATTATGCTTATGTAGCTTTAACTATGATCAATTGAGTGTTTTGTAACCGTTTCTGCATTTTTCTGACTTATGTGTTCTCTTAAATTTGTTCATTGTATTGTTATTTGCATCATATTTTTCATTGATTTTATTTTATAGTAAGACTCAATGAAGTAGGTTTGGCGAAAGATGTATGCTTTGTTACTAACACTAGACCTGTCAGACGGGCATGCCCGCGTCCGCCTGGACAAGCCCGCCGTGAACCGCTGATTTCTCAAACTACCGCGGTTCCACCCTCTAGGACCACGGACACAAACAACACTGTCCATACCCGCCCTGCAAAGACTAGTAGCGGGTATGAGGGTAGGCCCGCATGCTTTTGGTTAGTTATTCTCTTCCTTCGATTGAATCTTCATCTCTGTTTATGGAGTTTTGAAAGCTGAAATTAATTGATACTCGAGTCTAGATCGATTTCCAATTTCAAGATTAAAATCGATTGATCGATCTCCAATTTCAAGATTTACAGTTCACCAATTGTGTCGATTTTTTGTTTATGGATGAGGATGCGAATTAGTCTAGTTGCGTTGTTGATAGCCTTGAGTTCTTTATCGTTGAACAAGTTTTGATTCACATTTGTTTTGAAAACAAGTTATGATTTGCATTTTTTTTGAAAACAAGTTTTGATTCACATTTATTTAGAAAACAAGTTTTAAATTTGTATTTGTTTTGAAAACAAGTTTTATTCAGATCAAATTTTAAATTTGATCATAGTTTTTGCTACTTGCTAGTGAGTAGTGACTAATTAGGTTTTGGTTACAACTTCTAAATTTGATTCTTAGAAGTTTCTAAAATCTCATTATAAGATATGTTTAATTTGGTTAGTTGGGAGGTTTAAGAGTTTTCAAAATTGGTTAGTTGTTGTTGATGCAAAAGCAAATATTCAACTTTTAGTTTGTTCTATATACTGAGATGACTTAACAAGTGAACTATCTTTGTTTGAGAAGTTGGTATTGGGTTTAGCTACATTTGAAGCTATTCTTTTTGAATGCAGAGAGCATGTAAAGAAGAAAGGGAGGAAAGATGTTACACTTGATGAACTGATCCGAGAGATCACTCCAAAAGGCAAAGGTAAAAAGAATTCAAAATTTCATTGTATCAATTGTTTTTGTTTGTTTCAAGTTACAATGGAAATTCGATATTGTTGAAAACAAAGATGAAGGAAGTGCCAAGAGCCATGCTTTCCCTCTTAGGAACCATGGTGTTACCCTTAATGAGAGAAATTTTTGTTGCCTTCACACACAGATCAGCTGCTGCTCATCCTTGGCTCAACTTGGAGATTGGTACGCTAATCATGTGATCAGGTCAGTGGCTTCTCCTTCTATTGTTCCTGCTTTCCTGATTTTGGTCAATATTGATTAGAGAGACTTGTTTGTGTTCTTTGGCTGGTCAGTGAAATGGTAAAGATTATTTTTTCATTTTAGTGTCGACATTGGCATTTTGATGATTTATCTGAGTTTAGCTCTGTTTTAGGACTTTTTGTGTTTTTTTTATATAGTTTTGCTCAGGTTTAGTTTGGAATATATTCTTCTTTATCTATGTATGATTTTGATTTTTTGGGTTTTTGGTAACTTAAGCATTAAAATACAAACTAAAGTTGGTTTTGGGTTTATCATTCAATTGTGTGGACCGCCCGCAAGCCTGCAAACCCGTAATGGGTCAGTCCGCATAACCTGCATTACTCCCACGTTTTTGTGGACACACTTTGAGTGTCCAGGTCCACCCTACAATGGTACTATATGGGCTATGCCCGCAGGCATAAAGCCCGTATTTTCTTTTTCTTATTTAGTCGTTTTATAGAGTCAAAACTTGGGAGTTTTTATGTTGTTATTGGATTCAATTTTTCATGTTGACTAACTTTCTAATATACTTCTAACAATGAATGTTCTCATAGTAAAAATATTAGAAATACCATCAGTGGATAAACATTACCACAAATTCTCTATCCTTTGGAAATCTGAATGATTTAATGTTAACTCTATCTTACATGACTTTTAACATTGACTTAACTTCTCACTCAGGGGCTTGATATCGCAAAATGGATCGCAACATTCGTAGTTCAGTTCCACTCTTTCTACACCCTTTTCATAACTTTGAATGACCAAACTCATCTTCAGCTTGGTACCACACCTTTACCCTATCCATTCTTTTAGACCACATGCCTTTAGTTACATCAATATCAAGTTCAATCATGTGCAAAAACTACAAAGTATGCGGACCAAGACATCTTTCTGTTCTAAGGATGTATGGTAAGATTAAGCTCTCTTTTAGAAAATATGTGTATGAGTTATCTTTAGTGCAGAAAAGTGTATGATTAGAACTTTTTCTAGCTTCTCCTACACAGCTAATAAATAAAATAAAGATTGAAAAACAGAAAAAATAATTCGGGATCGATTGATCTCAGCCTGGATCGACTATCTCTTGGTTGTAAGAAAATAAATAAAATAAAAAAGAGAGAAAAAAGCCTAGAAAGAAAAAAAAGATAAAGAATGAACCAAAATAAAGTCTTTTCGAGTCTAATGTGTTATCTCAAACACTAATTCAACTCAGTTAGGACATCTACAGAGATTTATAGAGACTCCAGGGTTCATGAGGTTGTGTATCAATATTTGCGCTATGTATCACTGTGATTTTGCGTGATGATTTGCAACCATCTACATCAACAAAGCCTAAACACTTCATCTACCATCAATCCAACTAGGGATTGATCGATCCATAGAGTTAATAAAGTGTGGCTATGATTTGTTTTACATTTTTTCTTTCTTTATATAAGTCCTTTAACTTAGGCGGCTGATAACATCATATTTTTAGCCATTATAGCTATGATTCTAAGATGATTAACAAGTGCTTGGTATGATTTGTGTGCTTTTAATCCATATTCAAGTATTTGCAGTGTCAAAGAGTTATTACAGATTTTGAGACAAAAAGGACCAAAAGTGCAGCATAACACTTTTTAAGACAGTTTTAGAGCTTCCGATTATGGGTTAATTTTGAAGGCCTTCCAGTGTCCATATTTGACGTTTGATATGTCACTAGAAAGATAGAAGAGTCAGCTTTCACCGAAACTTGAAATCAATCCAATCCATTCAGCCAACTGTCGAATTTATGATGCAATTATTGAAGACATGTCCTGCATAGCTGAACCAGAAGCACCACTAGCCCGCCAAGAGAGCCTGCAGGGGCGCCAGAATCCCTCTCCACCCCCCCCCACCAAGCCCCACTGGAGCGCCAGAAGAGTATCCAAGCCCACTTGGCCCAAAACGACATCACTTAACCTAATTCGAGTGGAAAAAGCCTTAACCGACCTAGGAAACTCCTAAAGACCTATAAATACATTCTTTGACTCCTTTGAAGAATCAAGTCAGCCTTCTAGCCGCACTTCATCACCTCTACACCTAAGCCAGCCCCATTGGGAGTTCTTCATTCCTACATCATAGTTTTTAGGGTTTTCATATAGTTCTTTCAAGCTTTTCAAAGGAGATGAATCCTCTTCTTCCTCCTCTTTATATCTCATTGATGATTACTCCGAACCCTATTACTTATTTATTTATGTTCATAATTTTGTTTTGCTTTCTTTTCAAAGGGATCTATGGTTTAATTTGTATAGGTTGTTAGATTTGTTTTTTTCTCTTTATCTGATGATAAGGATTCTCCTACTAGTCTTGTTCTTAATGTTTATTGCTAATTGATCACTAGTAACTGATCCCTAGGATTAGGAACGCGCCAAAAATTTCAGTTCTTTCCCCCTGATCTAGCTAGATAGGGCTGTCTACTTTTCTCCATGACATGCAACAGTTGGCTGCATGAAGGGCTGTGAATTATAACCACTCAAACTTATTGCTTGCCTACCTGTGTCAGAGCCTGCAACAGTTGAGCATCATAGTTAATTGTAGGGTTAGACGGGGTGAGCTACGATAGTAGTCATCTTATACCTTCGCGAAGAAGTTCTAGAATCCTATTAGAGAAAATCATATGAAGATTACCTAGATTATTGAGAGCCATAGTTCCCAGATAGGTCCCCATCACCCAATGGGTTGTAGTCTTTTTATTTAGCTTTCGTTCGCTCCTCCAAATATATTTTGTCCTAGTCTCGCTCTACTCTTAATATATTTGTCTTCGTAACATCACTCTCTATGTGATTGATCCTTAAGTACTACACACGATCTTCTTATGCATTTGTAGCCTTTCCGTTGTGTCATAATAAAGGTAAAACCTGACACACATCAGCGACTTAGATTTCAATACCATTTATTTAATTGAAGTATTACTAGTGACGAGACAAAAAAGCTAAAATCAGTACTCCCTCCCTTTAAAAATAAATGTCTCTTTAGGATTTTTTTTGTTTCAAATTACGTATTATTTTCAATTTTAAATATAGGATTTTATATGAAATTCGGTAATTATACTATTTTTTTAGGTTATTGGAGAGCGAGAGAACTTTTTTATTAGGTTTGCGACCTCCCCTATTCAGGGACCAAGTGTTAACACACTCTTGGAATAAGCTTGGAAATTGAAAACTACACAAAAAATCAAACATTTCGTGTGGCAAAAAATTTTGGGATGTCTGGCTACGTGCCAAAGACTATCCTTTCATCATATTAGTCAAGATAAAGAATGCTTGAGGTGTGGAGCGGAGGAGGAATCAATTAATCATGCCTTATTTGAGTGTCCACCGTCTTGAAAAGTATGGACTTTATCTCATATTCCCTGAGTTGTTGAAGTGTTTCCATTCCCATATTTATTCACCAACTATGATATTTTTTGGCGGGCCAAGACGTTGGGTTTACGAGATGAAAATGTGAGAGTCATCCCATAGATTCTATGGTTTATTTGAAAGGGGAGGAATCATAAAGTTTTTGAGGATGTTAGTGAACCTCCCCCAAGATATTCTTACACACGCATTCTAAGAAGTTGAAACATGGCATTTTCCAAACTCTATAGACCGGAAATCCGAGGAAGGAAATGAGATTATAATTCAGTAGGTGGAGACGACACAGAGGGACATATGATTCATAGATTGATCATGGAAGGTGTAAGAGAGGTTGAGCTGACACGGCTGGATTGTCATCATGAACGGAAAAATGCATCACCCCTCCATGCAAACTTTAAAACCAATTCGCAAGAGTCTATCCCCCCTCCATGCAAATTTAGACTTTCTCATTTGGACTATGAGATGTGATGCGGACATCCAAGAAGTCAGCCAAGACCTGGATTGGTCCACACCCTTGACCCATCAAAGATCCAAGAACAGGTCGGACCTCTCCCAGGTGGGTGTTGATCAGCTCACAAACCGGCAACTAAGCCAAGAGACATTAAACCAATCAAAAGATGGACTTTCTATATTTGGCACTTTGAGGATTCGTGTATGGTATCCAGGAGAGTTAATATTTCTTTTACAGGCTCTTGAGAAGTTATTAAAGTGCACCACCAAGCATGGAATCAAGTGGATCTCTTCATACCTCAACTTTTCTTATTGGGAACCAGTTATGTCAAATCTGGTCTAACGGATATATCTCTTTGATTTATTTGATCCAGCCTGTTTGGAGTCCATTGACATGGTCAGAATGTTCCAAGAAGTCACTACTTCATGCCCAATTTGTCCAAATATAAAGCACTTTTACGTTTTCCTCATTTTTCCCAAAGTCGAGCATTAAAGGCCATATCAATTTATTTGTATTTATGCTGATTTATTTTCTTATATTCTCTATGCACGAGCCAATAAAACCTTAGCTCATCACATTGTAAAATTGACCCTTGAATTTGAAAGAAATAAGAAAACTGAGATTTTTTTCACCTTTGATGCTTCGGCTTTGTTCTACTTGTTTATTCCAGCTGTGTGGATTCCCCTCTAGAATACAAGTGTGAATCAATGTCTCTTGTGTGGATTCCTTGAGACAAAAATTCGTGATCTTATCACAAAGGCTTTCACACCTTTGCGTGGTGATCCTCGATGCATCAACATCTCTATCAATCCATCCAACAAAAGAGAGCGCTAAAGCCAGCTTGTTCGATCTCCATTAAATATCGGCACCTCCATCCACTAAACCAGCAAAGGAGAGCGTTAAAGACAGGTTACTAGTTCCCATCACTCCATCTCTTATCACCACGCTTTGGATCTTATCAGTTTGATATTATCCTCACCTACACATGTGGAGATTTGGACGAATTGCACCGAATTGATTTCACTAGTATCAAACCCAGAAGATTGGCTAACTTTTTTTAGCGAAAATAGTAGAATTTAAGACTCTTTAAGGCTTATTTTCTTCTTTCAGTATTTTTTATATTAATAGATGTAACAATACTCATATAGACTTTCTTGCCAAGAGTGCAATAGCTAGATTTTTTTTCCTTTGTAAATCCGACGGATTCAAAATAGTTTTTTCTAGAAGATAATCGCCTTCTGTTACTTTAATATATAGAATTTATGTTGACGAACAAAAAAGATAGGGTTTAAAATAAATATTTAGTTTCAAGCATATTTTTATAATATATTCATAAGAGAACTAAAATTATGATATATAGTAATAATCAAAATACTAGAACATATAGAATATGTTTCTCTAATGCATGTATGTATTTGTACTCCGAACTGGCTTAGCGAGTGATTATAACTCTTTTTATTCTAATTGACAAAAATAAATAATAAAAGATATAGTAAAAAAATTAACAAATATTTTAATTATGTGTGAAAAATCTTAATCGATTATTTTCATAAAATGGAAGGAACATGGATAAAGGATATACGATTGAAGGTATTAAACCTTGGCCCACAAACAAACCGATTTCCCGCGGCTCTCTTTGGTCTCTTTCCCCTGACCTTCCTCTTCTTTTCGTAAACTTTAAAGCGTTATAAATATGTCCACCAGATTCTTCGAAAACTTCACATTAACTCAAAAACCCCCAAAAGCCAAAAAACGCCAAAGTATTCAAAAACAAATCAAAGAAGATGAAAGGCGTGGTGAAGAAGTTACTATGTTGCGGAGCCAAGAGCTTCTCCCAGAAAACGAGATTACCGGAGGAAGGACGAGTCCGAGTTTATGTCGGAAACGACAGAGATACGCAGTGCAAGTTAGAGATGGATGCTTATTTTTTGTCCCACCCTTTGTTCGAAGATCTCCTCCGGTTTTCTGAAGAAGAGTTCGGTCACTCATACGACGGTGCTTTAAGAATCGCCTGCGAGATCCAAGTCTTCATGAACTTGATCCATTACCTTAAGTTCACGTGTCATTCTCCTCATTACATGGATACATCTCTTCACTGAAAATTACAGTGGTGTGATGCGACTAACAGATAGCTTCTCTCTCACGTATGAGAGTACTTCAGATTTCACATTATTCTTTGAAGATGATCTCTTCTTCTTCTTGTTCATTCTTCAACGAAGAATGAAAGAGGTTCCATATTAATTTCTTTTATTTTTTATGATTTGGGAATGAAAGTCAATGGGATTTTATCTCGATCTTAATTATTTTTCCTTCTTTTTTGGGAAATTGATATACAATTTTAATGTTGTAGGGTTTAGTTTCGTGGGTTTGAACAAAAAAAAAGGATTATTTTTGTGAGTCAAAGTTATAAGATCGTTTTCTGCCATCAAGCGACAATTACTTTTTTTCATTCCATGATTTATAGCTTTTAGAATGTGTAAACAATACGACTCAACTTATTCTTTTAGTTAATTACTTTAACGGGATGTTCTATAATCCATTACACAAATATTACTCAATCATCTATCGCAAATCAAAATTTGCAACATATATTTTAGGTGTTTGGCTAAAAAAACATTTCTTACGGTCAATTTTGTGCAATGGCTATGCTTTCTCTTGGGAGGAAAGCAACTGAGAAATTTCCTCGAAACAGTTGAGAAAAATAAAAGAGATAACAGCTAGGATAATTATAATTTTATTAACATTCCTTTCTGAAGATTGCGAAATGAAAGTAAATTAAATTACAGCTAATATAAGACTTTAGTAATGATGAATCATGATGCTCCCACATGCCTTGGGACTTCGAAGATAATTGTCCAATGCCCTAAACCAATCATCATCTTTCATATGTATCCAACTGGCAGCTATAAGATGAACTAAGACATGATGAAAAGAAAAATATTCATCAGGAAAATATTTGGTTAATCATATCTGGAAATAAATAAACATATATGATGGATATTTTAAATAAGTTTTTTGTTATCAACCTCAAAAGTTTCAATAAGATATCTTCACCACTTACGAGACAAAGACGAATGAATCACATATATCCAAAGTATTCCTCAGATTCTAAGTCCAGAATTCAAGAGGCAAATAAGTTTCTTAAACTGACAAGGAAACATCTCTTAATAGTCCAAAAAAGTTTGTGCATTTTCCTTTAACTGCTCCAATCATTTTATATAGCTCCAAATATGGAACTCCGGCCAGGAAGTCCCCGTTCATTGACTAAAGCGGATATATGTGGTAGTTGCAATTCTTCTCGACTAGGGATAATGTTCTTCCAAGCACGTTCAGTTTCAGTATAGATCATCCCAATTTAACATAAGCAAGAAAGGATATGCGACTTGGTATCCTGGAATTTTTTTTTAAAGTGATTGTTTAAAAAACTCTTCACTCTTATTAAAAGAGGATTCAATGGCTAAGAGGAAGAGTGTAGTTACCGACTGTGAGAGAGATGTAGCTATGTCAAACACTCTTCCATTAAACTTACTATGTAAGTAACTCAAAAAGCAAAACGTTCATATTAACAGACTATAGCTTACGCTCAAATTAAACTTACCGACGCTTTAAGACCAGTCCAACACCACCATGATGAACCTGAAAGAAAAAGAGCAACGATTTTAAGCTACGATCCTGTTAAAGATGAGACTCAGAAACTACTACACCTAGATAAGCGAAATGTGCGACTGAGTCTAAAAAGATGCAATGAGAAACACAATGTCACTATAACACAAAAGGAACTAAAATTTTACATAAACAAATAAAGTAAAAAGATGCTCACGGTTACAAATAGAGTTTGCAGCGATCTCAGGATTACGTATTAGTCTTGAGAAATTATCCATTTTTATGGCTGGTATCTCTACTTCATCTAGGATACAATATTGGCTGATTATGGCTCTCTCTCTCTATTCGCTAGTTGGGATTACCTTTTGTTGACTAAGAATATGTCTTTAGCAGATTATCTTCCACTTATTGAGAAGATCCGTTCATGTATTAGTTCGTGAAAACAACATTTTTTGTCATATGCAAAAAGACGCAAATTGCTAAGTTCAGTGATATATAGTCTCACTAATTTCTGAATCTCTGCTTTTCTCTTTCTTAGTGTGTGCATTAAGGAAATTGAGAAGATTTTTTTTAGCTTTTTTATGGTCGGAGCCAGACTTGAATGCTCACAAAGCGATAACTGCTTGGTCAGAGGTTTGTTATCCAAAGAAAGAAGGAGGGATGGGTCTAAAATCGATTGTAGAGGCAAACAAAGTTTGTTGTTTTAAACTAATATGGCAGATTGTTTCTAGGAAAAATTCTCTCTAGGTTAATTGGATTCAACAACAGTTGATTCGTTCTGGTTCTTTTCAGTCGATCAAGGAAAATACGAGCCTGGGATCTTGGATGTAGAAGAAACTCTTCAATATAGGTTACACGCCAAGAATTTCCACTCGATGGAGGTTAGAAGTGGGGCTTAAACCTTTTTTGGCATGATAATTGGAGTTCATTGGGGAGGATATATGAGATTCTTGGTGCTAGGGGATTTATTACTCTGGGAATTAATTATGAGGCAACAGTGGCGGATGCAATCCGGCTTCACCGATGAAGAAGCCATCGAGTTGAGCTTTTGAATTGTATTGAGAATGAATTGGATAAAGTCAGAAAGCATGGCTGCACAGAAGATGATGTTACTATGTGGCGTAGATCAGATGGCAAATTCAAATCAGTTTTTTCCAGTTCTGAAACTTGGTAGCAGGTTCGGCGAGAGGGGCAAGTAAATGCGTGACACAAGGGGATTTGGTATTCTGATGCTACTCCAAAGTACTCGTTCTTTTGTGCTAGCTACGCACAATAGAATTTCCATGGGGGATCGAATGATTCCTTGGAGCATGGGAGTGGTAGCATCTTGTGTTTTCTGCCGTGATTCGATGGAGTCACGTGATCAGTTGTTCTTTGACTGTAGCATCTCTGCTCGGATATGGAAGGAGTTAACGCCCAAGGTTATTCGCCACCACTACACTATTTCATTTAGTGAGATCCTCTCACTTCTATATGATTCGACATTTAAAATATCAAACTGGTTTATCTTACGTTATGTTTTTCAAGCAACAGTTTACAAGATCTGGCGTGAAAGGAATCGACGTGGACATAGTGAAATCCCACAATCATCAGGTCATCTCGTCACCTTCATTAATCGTATAGTTCGTAACATGATCTCTTCCATCAAACTACTTGGCTCTTCAAACCTAGAAGATGGTCTCCAAGTGTGATTTAGCTCACGCAACTAAAACTATAGCTCGTAATCTATTCTTTAAATTGAAACTCAGTTTTACTCTTTTCATCTAAAACGTTCTAGTCAAAGATGCATATAATGTAATACATGTTTTGTTTGAATAAATTTTACGCATTCAAAAAGAAAAAACAAGATGCTCATGAACTAAACTTAAAGGATTTCCAGATTATTTATAGACATACCACAGTTTTGCATCTTGGGAAACCAGTCATGTGGGACATTATCCAACAAGTAAACAGATCTTTGGGTTCTTTCATCATATCAAAACAACATCAATCATAAATTATAATAATATATAGTAAAATTTGTCTACAATAATTTTACTTTTTAATTTAATTAGTACACTAATGCTAAAAAAAAAACTTATTTGAACATTGAAAACCCTGAGATTAAACGAATAGGCTGGTACTGAGCCACGGTTCCTAAGACGGCAGCTTCTTTTCATAGTTGGTTCGATGCTTCAGATCGCAGAGGCTGATTCCCTTGAGGAAAGTACTCGTCACTTAGCGATTGAGTTTTTAGTGACTCTTGCGGAGGCGCGTGAGCGTGCCCCTGGGATGGTCAGGAAACTCCCTCAGCTCATTGATAGGTTGTTTGCGGGATATCGAGGATGATCCCGCTTGGTACAGGGCTGAGACTGAGGAAGAGGATGATTTTCTGTATATTTAACTCTTTTTTACTCCTTTCAGACTCAACCAAAGAAGATCTGCTCACAAATTGGTGTTTGCACTTCCGATGGCGCTCACAGGGTTAGGTGAAATTTCTAATGAACTTCTATAGACATAACGATTAGGTATACAAGTTTCCCGGTCTTCTCTTATTGAATGGTATTGGATAACGTTTTAGTATGGGGATTGAGTCGGTGGTGGAAAAGGAAACACCAAATCAGCTAGTGGTCTTCGATGTACAGCATGTGAAAATGGCGGTTGTGGATACAGAGCCAATTGAGGCAGAACATGACTCAAGAGCGGATAGTGAACTACATTAATGAGGTAAACAAGAACAAGTAGTGTAAGTTGGAACTTTATGTAGGTTGTTGCAACTAAACCTTCCCTGCTGTAATAACCGTTGTTGTCTCTTCCTGGGCGTTTCTACTCACAACCGTTGATCATTGGACCCTAGGTCCTAAAATTTGGCAAGAATAAGTAGAGCGTCAGAGTTTTCTTTGATTTAGTCTTACCTTTTCGTGGATATAAGCTGATTAGATATTATTGTCATTGCAGGATCGTAACTTATCTCTCTTCACTGTTGGAAAAGGATGACCGATCTGTACGTATAGCTGCTGGTGAAGCGCTTGCACTGATATTTGAGTTGGGAACTCTAGAGAAGTTCTCTGCTGAAGTCAAAGGAACTGCTAATGGAACAGTGAAAGAAGGAAGTGTGTCTCAGGAGGCATTGATGCACATGCATGGCTTGAAAGCTAAAGTCACTTAACAAGTTAGAGACCTCTATGCAATATCACACTAGCACCGGTATGTATTAATCACCATTTTTCTCTTTGGTTGCTTTGTTTCAATCAGCAATGTTAACATTTTTCTTTTGATATTAGATTCATGCAGATGAAACCAAGAGCAGTCTTCAATATGCTAGCCGAGCACTGCGTGTCACTAACTGTGCACATGTCAACGAGGTTGTATCCAAATCAATTTTAACATATTCTTCTGAGTTAAGTCTGTTAAAAGAAGGTGCATTTCTTAAAACTAATCATCCATCCATTCTCGTGTTTTTAATGCAGATATTGACTGATGCTGCTCTATTAAAGCGCCAAAAGAAGGAGATAGAAAAGCTCAGATCCAAACTTAAGGTTTCTAAATTGTTTATCAGTTTCTTTTTTCTCTTGTATCTTCATTATGCCTTAAATATCAGCTTTTTACTGCAGTCTTCTCACTCTGACCATTCAGAAGAAGAGATTCTTAACTTGCGTAACACCTTGTTAAAGGTATGGCATTTTTGTTCCTGATACCTTATTTGTTTATGTTTAATACGTTTTTGATACATCCTGTTTTTTTGCAGTCTGAATTAGAGAGAGAGCGAATAGCACTTGAGTTAGAAGAGGAGAAGAAGGAAAAAGTTTTGCAGGAGCAAGCAAAGAAAATTAAGAACTTGAGTTCAATGATTCTCCTTTCGAATAGAGATGAGAAGCGTGAGCAGGATCACTCTCGCTTTGACACCTTGAGAGTTTCTAACTGCATTTGCTAGGCGCTATACATTTATTGCAAAACTTCTAATTACAGAACTGTAGTGGAAAGAGGGTAAACATTTGCTTTTGTAGTGGAAAACGATATGCTGTGTGACTACTAAGCTAATTCTTGACTAGTCAATTAGAATGATCTCAGCATATTGTTGTTAAATGATGTTGTTCCTGAAGACATTAGCATAGAACTGTTGAGTGAATTATTTAAGTATCTTTGTCGCATTATCTTCCCATCTCTTCTTAGATTTGATATGAATTTTGTGTGTTTTTCTCTTGCGCAGAAAGAATGGTGAGAAGAGAGAAGAGTTCAAGAAGAAAAATGTTGTGATCAACTTCAAACTTTACACCTCTGAAATCTCTGGAGTTTCATCAAAGTTTCATATCCCTTATCCAAAACTGTCCTAACACAGTTTGTTTTACAGCTCTTTTTGTCGCGTTTGAGAACCAGAGCGTTTTGAAAAGTGTTTGGTTGAGAAAAGTGTTGTTCTTGAGAAACTTGCATTAAAATGATCAATTTTATTCGTTAAGAATGCTGCTTTGCTCAGAATGAATTGTTACTAAATCAGCTTATATGCTTTGATGTTTCTTATTTAATAATCGGTAACAGACACTGCATTCAGCTCTCTTTAACTCATTAGCCACACCTCTTCTGCTTTACGTGCGTGCTACTAGAAGACCTATTGAAGATCTGATCAATGCCTTGTAGTGTATTCCTGTTTTCAATTTCTTGCAACTCTGTCAGCAAATTCACGTTGTTCTTGTGCTTTTCTTGGTTTCGAATCTGATTCTAAATCTGCGCATCCCGGCATTGCCTCTGAACATCATATCACATCGCTTTAGGTAATAGTCCTTCCAAGTCCAGCCCTATAGCTTTAATAACGTATATGCTGATGAGTTAGCTTTAAGATTTTTACCACTAGAGCATGATATTTATTTTTTAGTAGAATTCGACAACCATTCTTGTGTCAACAACCAACAACTATCTATGATTTTCAAATATTTATTTTCCAGATACAAAGATTATCTTCTCTATAGTATTATTGTTTAGTCAATTTACTTCAAGGAGAGAATCATGAAATCATTTGGAGATGATGGTGTATAATGGATTGAAAGATTGACGAAGAAGGAGCCATGGGTTTTTAAAAAAAAATTCAAATTTTCGTCATTAATTTAGTAAATCGTTTCCTATATTTTCGTCATTTTTCATTATTTTTTGCAACTGATGAAAAAGTCTGCGATATCATTGAATCAAATCTGCTGTAACTGAGCGGCTAAAAATATTCCACAAAAAATTTGCGGCCACTAAAGATATTTATAATATCTGCGATAATTAATTATTAAAAAAAAAATCTCCGATAACGTAAAATAAATATGTGGAAACGTAAAATAGATCTAGAAATTTTTTTATCAAATCTACGGTGAAAAATCTCTGCTACAACTAAAAGAAAAAATCTTCGGTAAAAAATAAGTCTGCGACAAAAAAAATCTGTCATATAAATTCTATCATTTTGGAGAAATAAAAAATTATGTTGCCGTTGAAAAAATTAATTTACGTATCAAAATAATATGCGATGAATTAGAAAATGTACAATCACTAATATAAGTAAATCTGCGGAATAAATTAAATCTGCGAAAAATATGCAGCAAAAATGGCTATTTCAAAGAATCTGCCATAACATCAAACCGCAGATTTTTATCGCAGATTTATATGTCAGTGGTGGAAAAGTTGTAAATAATTGCTATTTTTCTGAGAAAAAATAAAAAGAAACGGAGAAAATGCTTATGAGGAATTAATTGGTAATGACAGTCTTGTAATTACTTTTTTTTCTAACATATGATTTTAAGAGCACTTTATTTATTAAAAAAACTCATTTAACCTTACTTTTTCTAGGTTACTTTAGTAATAAAATCAAATTATAAGATTATTCTACTTACTCTTTCTAATATATATAACAAACATGCAAAGCATCCAATAATGGAAAGGTAATACATATGGTGATATGATCATGGAAAGCATTAAAGACAAGGAAGCATCAGAGGAATTGGAGGGTCCAAGCAGACTGATGACAAGAGAAAGTACCAAGCTACTCAAGGAAGCGCTCGTGGTATTTATTCAAGACATGAAGAGTTAAATGCTTAAGGAGGATAAGCATTGCGACATCTTTATCTCTACACAAGCAACGACTAGTTCAAATTCCTAGATGGGTGTGAGATCAAGGCCTTGTAATTTTTTTCTTTATCTTTGGTTTTCTCCCAATAGGCTTTCCAAAGAAAGTTTTTAATGAGGCAAACCTTGTTTCTCATCACCTACCCCATTAATCATTTGAACAAGTCCATTACAGCCCACTTAAGGAGAATACGAACATTAAGAGAAGATGCATCAACTATTCATGAGGAGATGAATATTTGAAGACACTCCAGCGTGTTCTCACTTAAGTGTCTAGGTTCTTTTGTTTTAAGTCAAACTATCTAGATACATTTTTTAAGTTATTTAACTCTTTAAATGTACTTGATTCATCACCCCTTTAGTCGACTAGGCTCTCTTTATAATCTTGGCCAAGGAGATGAATCAAACACAAATTTTTAATCAAACAACTCTTTTGCTATTTGCAACTCTTTTGTCCCTTATGGAACTCTTTTGATTCTGCTTGGTGCGTTATATCCAAGGGATTCATTCGGGAATATCAAATGTAGCCCATAACATTTGTGTGACACTTCTACCTTCAGAGATACTAGAGAAGTTCAAGAAAGGGGACTGGTCTTCGGTTCATACACCTTCGTATTGGTTCATACACGCATCTCTTTTGTCAAAGACTCCACCGCCTAGTTCGTTGAAGAGTTCAAGCAAGGGGCTTGGGGTATGGTTTATACAACGTCTTCTTGAGTTATACACGCTTTTATCAAACAAAGGATTATCTGATCGGCTTTGAGTGATCTTTCTTAAGGGATTATGTATCATTTGGTATCAGAGCAACACTCAAAGGCTTACTGATCAAACTGTTACTATCACACCGCTTCATCTTCACCACTGTTCCATCATCATCTTCACCGACCATCTGATCCTCAACACCACCATCACACCGTTTATCCACCATCACCATCACAACCGCTCCATCATAATCATCACCATCACATAACTTCATCATCACCATCAAAACTGTATCGTTGTCACCACCATTAGCGATCGCTTGATCATCACGCAATCAACCAGTTACTCACACCCGTTAATCCATCACTTCGCACCCGTTCATCACCCGCTCATTGATCGTATCACAACCGATCAAAATCATCATTTTTTATCCAACAACCTTTTAACCTAACCATCATCCGTAGAGTATATAGGTTGGAAACCAACACTGGTACGGAGAGACCCTAAGATACTACTTCTACGAGGAGAAGGACCTTATTGTCTATGTCCTCCCATTATTGGTAACAATGCCACATAGTTTACAAACCATCATTACTTATCGCATCGTCATCGTTACCAGTAGCCGCTCGATCAAGACTGTCATCGCCCGATCATCACACCCATTCGATTCTTGGCGAAAAACTCGTTATCTCATCGCGACAAATTTTCATCTTACTTAGCAATAACCGTTCATCGCCAACCGCAAAAACTGTCATCAGACCGATCAACGTTCGTCCAACGCTCACACCCCTTCGGTCAATAGTGGTTACGATTCTCGTTTGCACCCTTTCTTATTTTTTCATTTTATTTTCTTTTCTTCTTTTTCTATTTGTTAATTTCGATCAGAATTTATATATATATAAATAAAGATCAAGGCATCTAATATATATATATATATTGATCAAAAATTCTTCTTTTCTTTTGTTTCTATCTTCTTTCATTATTTTGGAGTAGCTAGTCGAGGGATCTACTTGATCAAATCACTTGGAACATCATTTGATATCACTTGGTTTTTGGGTTAATTCTCTTTGGAGTTTGATCAAACCATTTGGTTTTTTGAGTTTTCGTCTAAGTCAAGTAATCTTTTGGTACTTTTGGAACCGATAGAGGTTTGCTTAAGCAAAAGAGAGTTGGGACCAAGACACTTGAGAAAAAAAAGAATGAAACACTAGTGAGAATTTATTCGCTAATTTTTTGCTCATTTTGTAGGTACAATATGTCGAACCATGAAGAAAACCATGAAGAAGGAGTCCCAAACACCATCCCTAATCTCCAAATACAAGCTTTAATGGGAGAAATGGAGTATATGAGAAGTTAGAGGAAGTTAGAAACGAAACTATTCAAGGAATACCTCAAGTCGCTCCACAACAAAGAGATAGACATCTCCAAAGGCCTAATCGATTTGAAGCTGAAGACGACTTTGGATACTATAGCCAGGATGGTAATTCATCTAGAAGGAGCCAAAGACACCTTAAACGTGCTAGGGAAGAAAGATATGATAACCTTGGAGGCTTAAAGTTGAAGATACCTCCATTCCAAGGAAAGAATGATCCAGACGCCTATCCAAATTCCCAAAACTACTCCGAGAACAAGAAGGTTCGCATTGCCGCAACCGAGTTTTGTGATTATGCAATCAATTGGTGGGATCACCTTGTCACAAGTAGGAGAAGAAATGGAGAGTATCCGGCTAAGACTTGGAACAAGATGAAGACAATAATGAGGAAAAGATTTGTGCCTAGTCACTATCATCCTGAGCTTCATCAAACGCTTAGAAGAATAACTCAAGGTAGTAAAGGAGTATAAAATTACTATCAAGAGATGGATTCTCTCATGATTAAGACTCACCTTGTCGAAGACCGAGAAGCAACTATGGCTATATTCTTAGGAGGCTTAAACAGTGAGGTTCAAGACCGATTGGAGTTGGAGCATTATGTGGAGTTGGAAGACATGCTACACAAAGGTATCTTAGTGGAGCAACAACTCAAGAGGAGGGGCAGTTATACACGCCAACCATATGCTTCTAATTCTCGATCACGCTTTGCTAGAGACGAGAAGCCAACCTATTCTAGACCAATCTTGGAAGTGAAACCAAGAGAGGAGGCTAAGGCACTAGCATCAAACCAAGCTTACAAGAGCAATACCAAGACATCTACTCGAAACCAGGATGTCAAGTGCTTTAAGTGTCAAGGAGTAGGGCACTATGAAAAAAAATGTCCATACCAGTGCACCATGATCTTAAGAAAGAATTGAGACAATTAGACCGAGGAGGAGGTAGATCGGATTCTCATTACTCTTTATAAGAATATGAGGAGAATGCGGCTAAAGGAGAACTATTGGTCACAAGAAGAGCTTTGCAAGTACAAACCAAGGTTGAGGCTGAAGCTCAAAAAGAGAACTTGGTCCACACACGGTGCCAAGTGAAGGAGAATTTGTGTAGTCTCATCATTGATGGACGAAGTTGCAGAAGTGTCGCTAGAGCTACCATGGTGGAGAAGTTAGAGTTTATCACAATGAGGCATCTGACGCCTTACAACCTACATTAGCTAAACAACACCAAAAACTTGAGGGTTCAAAGGCAAGTCGTGGTTATTTTGACTATAGGGAAGTACAAGGATGAGGTGTTGTGTGATATTTTGACAATGGAAATTAGTTACATACTTTGGGAACCATGACAATACGATAGGAGATTATCTCATGATGGTTTCACCAATAAGTATATATTTGAGTTCAAAGGAAAGAAGATCACGTTGTCATCTCTTAAGGTCTATCTCGATCAAAAGCAAATTGAGAGAGGTGACAAGAAGAAGAGTGATCTGCTAGTCACAAATCAAGATAAGAAGGATGAGATCTCGAGTAAAATTCATTCAAAGGCTAGAAAAATCACACCGGAAAGGAAACACTCAACATTGTATGTAAGCTCAGATTACACCAATTCCTCTCTACTCAAAGGCTCTAGTCTAAAGCTCACAGTTAACACCCCAACTTCGGAAATGTCAATGGCGAATTTTGTCAACCTAGTGAAAGAGAAATATGAAAAAATATGGAGTGCTTATGTGATGTTACCTAAGAAGACAAATGTTAACGCTGCTAGGAAGATCACGTGTGTAGGTATAAAAGAGATGGACTTTGACGAGTATGGACTTATAAGTTATTCGATAAACTCCTACAACTTCTTCATTGAACATGAACTATAGCTTGTATTTATTTCCTTTGTTGAGAAGCTTGTGAAACCGTCTTTTGATCCAACAAAGAACAAAGACCATGATTGGAGATATGTAACCATGAAGCTCGGAGAAGTTACCTTGGAGAATCCCATGATCATTCGGAAGGCAAGGAACTTGATTTTCTCATGCGGCATGCCAAGCTTCATATCAAGGCATCCTCGACAAGGATGAAAGTAAATTTCCAAGTTAAGGTGATCATAAAAGAAGTTGTCAAAAGTGAAAAATTCAAAACGGGACAAGACGAATATATTGAGAAGAAGATACTAGATGTCAAGAAGCTTGAATTTCCTCTTGGAAACCGGTTTTCCATCTTTGGAGCTGATATTGGAATGGATAGTAGTGAGGAAAATCAAGGAAGAGTAATGGGAGCCTCTTAACAAAGTTCTTACACAATCGAAGTTCTTGGAGACAATCCACCATACCTTAAGCCATACTTTGGAATGTTTGGATATATATAGAGTTTTCTTTCAACACACCAACAAGAGGAAGAGAAGATTGAATTTTGAGGTTCTAGTGAGGAAAGAAAATCTTTGAACCGCAAGGAAATACAAATTTTGTCCTAGGACGGATGGTCCTCTCAAGGCTTTGGAGCGCCTCTACACCAGTGCTTACCAACTCGAATTTCCAAGTACAATGTCAACTACATTTTCAAAGTTTCTAACTTGATATTTTTAATGCATATGAGCATGATTTGAGGTCAAATCCTTTTCTAGAAGAAGAGGATAATATGATCATGGAAAGCATTAAGGACAAAGAAGCATCAGAGGAAGCATTAGGGTCCAAGGGAACTTATGACAAGCAAAATTACCAAGCTACTCAAGGAAGCGCTCTTGAGATTTATTCAAGACATGAAGGTTTCAATGCTTAAGGAGGATAAGCACTGCGCCTTGATCTCTAAACAAGTAACAACTAGTTCAAATTGCTAGATGGGCGTGAGATCAAGGCCTTGTACTCTTTTCCTTATCTTTGGTTTTTTCCCATTGGGATTTCCAAAGAAAGGTTTTAATGATGCAAGTATTGTTTCTCATCTCCTATCCCATTAAGCATTTGATCAAGTCCACTACAGTCTACTTAAGGGTAGAAGATGCATCAACTATTCAAGAGGAGATGAATCTTTGAAGACGTTTCGGTGTGTTCTCACTTAAGTGTCTAGGTTCTTTTGTTTTAATTCAAACTCTCTAGATACATTGTTTAAGTCATTTAAGTCTTTAAATGTACTTTATTCATCACCCCTTTGGCCGACTAGATTCTCTTTATAATCTCGGCCAAAGAGATGAATCAAACACACAACTTTTTATCAAACAATTCTTTTGTTATTTGCAACTCTTTTGTTTTTATTGAACTCTTTTGATTCTCCTTGGTGCGTCATATCCAAGAGATTCATTCAGGAATATCAAACGTAGTCCATAACGTGTGTGTGACCCTTCTACTGTCCGAGATACTAGAGAAGTTTAAGCAAGAGGACTGTTCTTTGGTTTATATACCATCGTATTTGTTCATACACGCCTCTCTTTTGACAAAAACTCCACAGCCTAGTTCGTTGAAGAGTTCAAACAAAGGGTTAGGGGTTCCGTTTATACATCGTCTTCTTGAGTCATACACGCCTTTATCGAGCCCATGATTATTCCATCGGCTTTGAGTGATTTTTCCTAAGAGATTCCGCATCAGATGGAAAAAAGGGTAAACCTACATTTTCCATGCCCACCCGTCCTTTATTGATGATTCCTCTTTGTTTGATTTTTTTGAAGTGCTTCCACAATTATATATGTCATTTCTCAGGTTCTTGGACAGGTTTTACCACAATTAGACAGAACAAGAGATGCATTATTTTCAATTTCTTAGAGAATCCTATAGAAATACTATTCGGTAAATAAAAAGACTCACGAGACTACCAAACCCGATATATATGGGTTTGCCACCACCTTCTAGCCATTCCATAAGTTCTGCAAGAGGTATATAGTTTGATGCAAGATCAAGCAAGGAAAATCCCCTTACATCACTTGAGGCCCCAATCTGAGAGAAAGAAGAGAGGAAGGATAAAGATCTAAACTACTATCGATATAAGACTGGAATCCACCAAACTAAGGATCGCACGATGATCAAGAGATTTCAAACTTGAATGTAGAAGATGTCATTGGTAGAGATGAAGATTTATGACTGATTCCATAATCACACAAATAAGAAGCTTGATTCCACAAGGTCTTAATCCAAAAAATCAATAGAGATGAGTAATTCCATACTAGACTCTAAAGACAAGAACACAAGAGCGAAGGAATCCACCTAAGACTCTAATGAACAACACAAAAGAAAATATTTTTGTAAACTGATGAATAATACTTTGATATCTGAATGATGGATGAATAAAAATTAGGGACTAAGAGAGCTTATACAATGCTCAGCTACATGTTCTTAAATTCAAAGAAACAAAATTTTTGAATTAAAATAATATGGATGTCGGAGCATTAAAGAGAGGATTTTGGCCAAATAAGGAGATGTGATTTCACCTCCTATATCTGGACGGTATAGGTGGATAAGTGAGCTATTTGGAACCTTCTTCGTCACTTGTATAGTCTTCAATACGTGCACAAACATATTATGAAGGGGTCTTTGAGTATTAATGCTTTGAAGTATATTTGGCTCCAAGAGAAGAAAGTGTGAGCACAAAGGGGATTCACCACATCCTCTTAATGTTGGTGCAGCTAAGCTCGTGTGGGGAACCTTATGAATGATTAGAGAAGTCTCTGGGTCGCCACACATAATTCTAATTCTGAAAGCTTCTAAACAAATTGGTCTAGAACTTTCCATTTATATAACCATGTTACCCAATAATATTATCCAAGTGGTTTTGGTCGAGATCGATGCTTATTGGGATTTATAGCACAAAATTTGGCGTAGATGCATCATTGTATCCGAAACAGGTCCACTGATTTGTAAAATCAATAATATCCAGGTCCGAACTAGTTTTAACGTGAGTCCAACTCTGTATGGTCCTATGATGGATCAATATTCCAGAACAATTCAGTGAACAACTTAATTCCTTCTGATCTGGTTGGAATCCTCCATTGACTGCATGTAAGTCCAAATCGGGTAAGTTCAAGTGCACCCGATTTGAAAACTTGATATCTCTTCATGTGAACTGATAATGAGCTTATTCCACTTCGAGACGTTCTCTAGGTGAGCTGAGAATTTTTTCAAGATGTATAATTCTCTGAATCTTTATGGTTGAGCCGGAATGTTTCAAAGAATAACTGGAGGTCTGTGTCGGCTTCACCAGGGCATTGTCTGAAATCACTTGGTTTGTAAGTTTAAACTTGGTATATAAGTTTGAACCCGGTTTGGTACGTGCTTCTATGATCCCAATTACACTTTTCTGCGAGTCTCTGATGAGTTATGTTTTTGGAAAAAGTTGGTGTGTTTTTTGACTCCTTCCGGTTGGTTTGGTATGCTCCATGAAAGACATATATGTCCTTGTTGGATCCTATGCGGCTTTAGCAGTAAATTTGATGGAACTTTGGTTCAGCATAACCTCATCAACTAGGGGTGGGCAAAATAAATCCAAGTACAAAATTACATAATCATGTCTTTTATTCCCACCCCCATCAACTATTCATTGAAAAAGAAAAAGAACATCAAAAAACTCAAGAGTTATACTACCTGTTTGCTTTTGGACAAGATGTGGACTCCACATACATCTATATGGAATATTATATTTAAAGCCTTATGTTCGATTTAGATATGTAACAGAACGTATCTTCAATTTGTTTTCCCTAAGGTCATTAATCATGCCTTTTTATCCAAGCCAGATCAATAGATCGACGATTTGATATGAATGATGAAATTTCATGAAGTTAATGTACGCAATGATAGGGACTAGGCCAGACTTAGCATGTTATGTAGGTTTGGTATGTGGATTCATGAGCAAACCACTTAAAGAGCATTGACAAGAAGTAAAATGGGTATTGTGATACATCAAAAGGTCATTGATGAGGAAGTTGTATCACAAGAATGAGGGTGAATTCATAGTAAAGGGTAACCGTAAGTCCGTAACTCATATTATGTTTGTTAGACTCGGCACACGCGTTGCACGTGCTAGGATGAGAGAGAGAGACCCCATGGATGAACTAGGGCCTAGCGCCTAGATGGCATAGGCGGTACTAAATGTTGCAAGGAAATTCTATGTTTTTAATAAATACTTAGATTGGAGTGTTACAATTGTAAATATTAATTAAAGCTTAAGTGGCGTAGTGGTTAAGAGTAGTTAACTGAACTGCCTGATCAAGGTTCGAAGCTTATACGACATTTATGCCTCTTTTTAACTTAAATGAGAAGGGTAAAACTGTAATCTACCTAAGAAAACCCTAATGGCCGCCAGTGTATCTGCAACTTTTTTTTCCAGATTTTTCGTATTCCTTCCCTTTTTTTCTTTCACTTTCTCACATATCTTGACAAAAAGACATAAATCCATCAATAATATATCGATTTCTAACCAAAAAGTTAAGGTTAAGGTATTTTTCATTTTTAACCGATTATAATCAAATCGCCGTGGCTAACCTTCGCCCAGCGCCTCCTCGCCGCCTAAACGGCCGCCGAGACCGACTTTTAGAACACTGATATTTATTATTTTATATTTTTTAAGAGACTTGGTGAGAGACCCCACTAATAATGCGCTAAGTATCTTCGGCGAGAAGTAGGATCTCGGCGAGGGAGCCAAACTCGTAAAAGTCTCTTGTGTCTTGCTTCGTTTCCTTTTCTTGGTTTACATGCGATAAAAACAAGTGAGTGAGTGAGAAAGAAACACGAAATAGAGAGAACTTAAGGCTTTAAGTTTCAGATATAAAATAATTATGAACTGACCACAAAGCGTTAAAGTGTCTTTACAAGGTTAACGATGGGCAGGTAGTAATAAATTTTGAGCTACGTCCTACGCCTCTGGATCTTTGTAATATAATATCTCGAATGATTTATATTTTGATTCATCATAGATAGTAATGACAACTTCATAAATCACTAGATATTTTTTTATCGATTTAGCTATAGAAATATCGACAGATTCTATATATTTTTGTGTGCACGGAAACATAACACGAATAAAGCCTCACGGTATGGAGTATTAGATTCTTCTTGCTTTGATTTTCACAAAATTGGCTCTTTCTAGTACCAAAAGTCTTCAAGAATGATCCCGGAACAATCATGTAAAAAATGCAACATCTAGCTATAGATCAGATAAATCAAGAAGGTATAAGACTGTACCAGTCCTTGCGGTTAATGTTCATTGTAATGTAATTTTAGCCGCATGTATATATAATGCTTATTAGCCCTCTTCTTCTTCAAGATGGGATACAAGCACATGTATATATGAAACGAAAACTTTTCTCACCATTTTTCTAATTTTTCGCCAAGTGTTATCGAATATATGAATTAATTTTTCAGATAACAACTTCTTCCTTGGCGTTCTTCTCCACAACAATGTGTGCTTCCTTCGTATTCTTCTCAGCACAATATGCAGTTCAATGCTTGGAATGCAAAACACAGACACAACTGACTTGTTTTCGTTGATTTGCTATTTGCTTTGTTTCTTGGACTTGTTTTGGTTCAGAAAGTTGTGGGTCAGTTTCCATGCACTTCCCTTAGATCAAATCCGCATACCTATAGACATTAAAATGGTTATGTTAATGCATTCTTTTAAACAATAATATCTTCTACTTTGCCAGGCCCGTGGCTAAGACATTGGTATTGAAACTTTGGCCTAGGTTCATTTTCTTTAAAAAAAACCAAGGCTATGTGTGCTTGCAATGTTATCCTTTCATTTATTCTACTGGAAAAGGTTCTACGCATTGCGGAGTTTGAATTTACTACAAAGAAATATATAATTTTATACAACTTAATATAAAATTAAAATATTTTTTAGCCGTCTTTCATATAAATTGATTATTTTATATTTTGCATTACAAAATTTTTCTTGTTTACAGTAAATATTTTCTATTGAGTTTAATAGTAAGCATTTGTAGCAATAATATAGATTTTATGTTTGTTATATCAAAATTTATATTTTATTAATTGAAAATAGTTATATAAATAATTCATCTTCTACCATATAGGTAATTTGAAAATAATTGTTAAGATATTTTTGCGGATTTAAGAAATCACTAAAGTATTTTCCCTTACATATTTCTTTATTATAATATTTATTAATTTGTATGGTGTATAACACAATTTTTCTTGAATATGTAAATATGGTTTCAATTAGCTATTACTATAAGAACATATGGCCTCTGGTTTGAAAGGAGTGCGAAATTTCGCTAAACCACAATGTTCCCATCATAAATCTTTAAAAAGATATCCAAAACATAATCACTGATAATTCGAGTAGATCATTCTTCTTTCATCTAATGCGTTATTGGTTTTGAAGTTCTTTTAGAAGTTTCTGTTAAAAAAATTCTTATTCCTGTGTAAGAATATACCCTACTTTATAAAAATATTCTTTTAAAAGAAATTAACATTTTACCAACAAGATTCACCACAATCACACTCTTATAGTAGTAAAAAAAAAAATTCCACAAATTTCAGTCAGCTCATTTGGGTGAAAGAGAGGAGACGGCGAGGGGCCCAATCTCGTGTTTCCGCGTGTCTTAATAATTAAAGATCCCAAAAAGAATTTAATATATAAAAAATATTAAAAATTAGATTGAAAAGAACCAAAAATATATTTTATATGTATATGTTTTTATTTTCATTACAAAATCTATAAAATATTACTCAAAAAAATTTTAAAGAAAAAAAATTAGTAAGAAAACATTAAAAAATAAACTTAGGTGTCCAATTTTTTGTTGCCCTTGAGTCCATAAATTTTTTGAGTAGACCCTGATTTCAGTTTGAAATGTCTTACTATATATAAGATATTTTTATTTACACTAATTACATTGTATATTTTGAATTACAAAATTGGAGATGTAAATTTCCACTAAAACTTAAGAGAATTGGAGATATACATCTCGTATTCCTGTATATTAAATAAAAGAACTGATTCCTAGTGTAAATATATTCATTAACTGATTCCTAGTGTAAATATATTCATTCATATTTATATAAATTATACGCAAGTAAAATTGTGAAGAATAAGCCAAGTATTCAACTCATGGCCGTGTTCAGAAATTCAATTGCATATGGTGCAGGAAATATCTTAGACAACTATTACATACCCTCTTTACTGTCATTCTTCCTCACTTATTATGCCTTCACATCATTTTATTGGTTCAACTCCCCTGCTTTGAGCCACACGTCTATTTGTGTCTCCATTACCTTTTAAAGACATTTGTAAGTCCCCCAAAGAAATTCTTTTTGCTATATTTAAAAGAAAAAGTAACAGGTTATACATAACACAATGCATCACATGGATATTTTATATATAGCATACAATTCTCAAATGAAAATCTCTTCTTTGTGTATCTGGTTTGGAAAATTGACTTATATTACGAAAGTATTTATTTAAAAGATAAAATATATCTAGCGAAAGAAAAATAATATCAAGGCCAATCACTCTGACCTCTCAAACTGATGGCCAAATTGGCAGTGACAGAACCTAATAAGAAAGTTTACCTGCAGTACAATCAATATGTCTTCAAAATAGTAACCAATATGACTGTTATTAAATCCTCCGCAATTGTAATCTTCATCAGCCATTTGGAAAAACGAAACATGTCTCTCCTTTCTTCCTAACTTCTACCATGGCGTGATTCTTATATTCAAATTGGATACTTGTTTAATACCCTTTATGCAATCAATGACGGATATTTTTAGAAGCATGTCGAGAATAACAAAGTTTCATTGATTATAATTTTTTCGTTGTTCCACTGATATTAGACATGAGTCTCGTAATTACACTAACATAGACCTTGTGGGCCAAATGAACGTCTTTTCGTAGACATATATACAAAATAATCCAAAAGAGAGAATAAAGACCATTAAAATATTAAGAACAGTGAGATAGGATACAGATTAAACATCAAACCAATATCTCAAATCTGAATTTTAGAACTATCTCTATTAAACATATACAATATACATAGATCAATCATTTCTCATCAAGACTCTGATCCTTTGAGAAGAAATCATTTTAAGACAAAAATTCTTAGCATGTGCATATTGTTCAGCTCTCCCCTCCAAACCTTTGGCTCTACTGGATGTCATCCAATATCTGTAAATGCTTCACATGTCCTTTGAGGAAAAAAAACTGAAAAGGAAGCAATCATAGACATTCCACCGAACGTGCTTATCTTAGTTTATAATTATAAAACGTAAAAGGTTGAGGCTGCAACGAAGGTACTATATGGATGTGCTAGCCTACGGTGGAGAAAGATAGATTAGAGTTAGGGAGAGAATACATAGGAGGATTCATTGGCTTGATCGGCGGCGCTGAAGATCTTCAATGGAGTGGACACAAACTTTGGATACCTAATTGCTAGGATTGAATGCAAAACAGAGTACGACAAGAAATGGCGTTACCGGAGAAGAATACTCCTCATTGATAGCATTCATTATGGCAAAGGAAGACGTTACAGGAACAAAAAAAATCTAATTGCTAGGTGAAAATTAAACAGATTTTGTTGAATTATTTTGAGTTAGAGATTTGTAGGAGATACTGATTTTGGTTATTTTTTGGTCGTAGGAGTTATTGATTTTAATTTTAAATTAGTAGGAGTTACATATGAATTTAATGTGGAGTTATAGTTTGATTTAAATGAAAGATTTGGAAAACACAAATAAAGAAATTTGTGTAAATGATTACAGAATTTTGAATAAGACAAATTTAAATTACTTTCAAAAAGTGGTTGAATAAAAGAGAGAGTAATTAACTTTTAAGATAAATATAAGGAAAATTGTTTGATCGACAATATTTGAGTGAGCTATTACGAAAATAAATTGATGAGATATTTGAGTGAGGTATTTTATGAGATGTATTGGATTAAGTATTAGGTGTGATTTGGGTTTTAATGAGTTTTGATATGATTTGGTTGATTTTTGGTGAATTATGATTTTTTTTTAATTTTCTAAAATCTCACATAAAACCATGAGATTTTAATCTTTGTATTTTGAACTTAAAAATTTTAAATCCAATTCTTAAAAATTGGTTCAATAAAGATGGATTTGATTTTATATTTTAAAATCATTAATTTAATAACACTAGATTTTTAAAAATATTTAAAAATTTATATTTTAATAACACATAAATTATCATTTTAACTCAAAACTCTTCAAATATTCAGTTCTGTACTCACGTCCGCAGGTAATAATTTTTTTGTTTGTAATTGTATTAGTTAGCTAGGCAAGAATTGGGTCTACTGCATGTTAATTGTTATTAAAGTGATTGAAGTAAATAGTGTACGTTAATTGTTAATCTAATATAAAAAAAATTTGTCGGTTTTTAGGCCCGATTAAAATTCTTCATGCGTAAATAACTTTAAATGTTCTACATAACTGGTGTCTGGAAGTAAAATTCTAACATTATTCTTTTACTAATTTAGTAATTATATTGTACATTTTGAACTGGTTTTAGTGTGTAATGTATGTTAATAGATGTGAATAAAATAATTTTAAATATATGTAACAATTAAGGTTTTATCCCGTGCTCGAGCACGAAGGTTTCGCCTAGATGCTAACATGTGCTCGCTCCTGAGATAATGATTTTTACTTGATTATTTTATTTAATTAATTAATTAATTATATTATAAAAAATTTGGTGGTGTTAAATGGTAATACATGTTAATTGTGATTAGAGTGCAGACTACGCCTGAGACTCTGAGTATATATTGGATAATTGACAATTTTGAATTAGTTAACTGAGGTTTAAATTCATTTTAGTTTCTGTAACATATATATGAAAAACAAATTATGTAATGTTGTATTTAATATTTTAATTAAAAAAACCTTGAATGATACTATGAAATTGTTTAAATAAAAAATATTTAATAGTATCATTCAAGGGTTTTTTTACCGATACATGAAAACCATTTCACATAACGATGAAATTATTACCAACGTTTTTGGACACTATAAATCATTAAATTGCAAAAGAATTAACGGTTTAATAGTATCAATCACGATGAAATTATTGCCAACGTTTCATTCTGTTGGTATTCCAACGTTTTTATAGACTTAGCAAGATTTTAACCACGGAATTACCAACGATTTTGTGACATTTTGCCGATACATTAACGATGAAATAATTACCAACGTTTTTGGACAATATAAATCATTAAATTGCAAAAAACTTTTTGCGGCGGATTGGACCGAAGTAAACCGGCCTGGACCGGAGAGAAGAGTTGGAAGTAGGAATCAAAAAATACAAACTTCAGCTGAATTCCCACAGAAATGAAATCTTCTATAGCTCCACCGATTCGTTCCTCTCCATTTGTTTCTGTTTCTCGAACAAATTTCAATCGGTTAACCCTCAAGATTCCAGCTTCTCTCTACTTATCTCCTCCGAGAAGCGGCTTTTCAAACCCCTTGGAGATCTAGGATGGATTCCCATGGTGGAATGTCTAGGGCATCGATCACTGTCTTGGAAGATAAGTCGCTTAAAGATCTCAAGATGCAAGTGGGCTGCCCTATTTCTCTGCTTTCAATCATCCATTAGCGAAGCTGAGTTTTTAAGTGATCAGCCATTTCTGCTCTTGGCCTTCATCGCTTGCACGGTACTGTATTTCACCACTTTTTTGGCTAAGGATTAAGCAATACCTCAATTCTGAATGTGTTTGTTTTTGACCATTTTGTTGACTAATTGATAAATGCTCAGTCTTGTTGATCATTTGATGGTCGTGGCTTTACAAGTTTTGTGATTACAGCAATTCCCATAAATTCCTCTTAAGTCTCCACATTTGTCTCAATCTCTTTTCTTCAGTTATCTTTCCCCTGAAATCTATTGCTTCATCACTCACTTTACAACTGTTTCAAGTAAATGGGATTTGAGTATTTGTGATATTCAATATATGTTATAACTTATAAGTGTAGTCCTCAACATTAAATTTCTACTCAACACTTGCTTTTAGTACCAACTGAGAAAAGCTATAGATTATTTAACAGTAAGGAGCAACACAATCCTTAACTGTTGAATTCCACATTTGACTCTTCTTTATAGTATGTGTCCTAGCTTTGATTCAGCTATATGATAGTTTCTCCTTTGGATTTGGCTTTAAGGAACAAAGCATGGTGAAATTTCAGTTCAAATATGTATCTTTGTTCTTGTATTGATATATCCTCTGCTTTGTTACCCACCTTCAGGCTATGGGTAGAGCTGCAGCTCGCAAAGAACTCCCTAGTAACTTGCTTCCAAGTCACCCTTTCTATCTATCCGGAATATGAAACTTTGTCTATATATGAAGCCTACCTTTAGCATCTTTTGACCTTGAAGGATTCAAACCCTTACGAGCATATTAAGCTTTGTTTACCTGTTGGAATACAACAAAGCTAGAATCAGAAATCACTCCTACGATAAAATTAGAATCAGAGAAAACACAAAGGTACGTTTCACCAAGAGGAGCCATTGATTAATGTTTTTTATTTGTAGGAGTTTGTTTGTTATGAAATAAAAATGCTAGGGCGTACAATTATTTATAGTGTATATGAGTCGGCAATAGATTTGAAGAATAGTTTAGGGTTGTTAAATAAACATCTAGTGAAAATATTTAGGGAAAAGATGTGATATGGTTCAAAATCGTTAATATTTATGATAAGAATGTTTGGATAGCATTAGTAAAGTAATACCAAGGAATATTCGTTATTAGTGACAAAATTACATTTGAGACAATACATGATTGTTTGTAGTTTGTTTATATTTGTATAGAAAATCATGAAAATTGACAATTTTCTAAGATGTTCACAATTTTGTTAAAGAGGTAATATCTTCGAGGAATATTTATATAGGCGGAAAGGAACTTTTTCAACAAAGATACATGCGACTTCCGGATCGGATATTGGGCCGAGAAAATCGCGTGACATCTCTCCGGGTCGGCATTTGGGTAGGCTTGGATCGACTCACTGGAATAGTTAAAATGGCGAAATTGCCCAATTTTTTTTTAAAATTTTTTTGGTAAGGCATAATTAGAATGACATTAGCCGTAAATAAGATAAAATGGCTTAAATTGCTCAGATAAAATAATGTTGCCACTCATTCTCAATTAATATATATATATTGATTAATTATTTTGTATTGAGATAATTAAGTTTTTTTTATATTTTATAGTTAAGAAAAACTGTCTCGAAATGGTTGAGATCTGTGAATAAATGGCTACTATATTTTAGTTGGTGAAAAGTTGTGGTAAATACATTTTCCTAATAGTTTTTAATTCTTTTCTAGAGATATTTGTTGGGGATTTGATTAGAAAAATATAATAAATTTTTATTCTATTTAATTATGTTTTTTGAAAAATATTTTTTGTGGTTTTGGTTAGAAAAGATAATAAAATTTCTGTTTTTTAATTCGTTTTTATGAAATAACCTTTTGAGGTTTTGGTTAGAAAAAGTTAATAAATTAGAGGGACCAAATTTTTGTGTAGATGACATGTGTCGGCATATCAAAATTTCTAACAAAAAAATCTTATTTTATTATATAAGATTGTGACTAAGACCATATATAACGAGGGTGTGGAATAAAATATTCAACTGTTTAATTCATGCTTGTTGAATTTTTCAGAGATGAAAAGATTCAACCAGATGAATCTGAAGAAAATGGGACATGTTTGTCACGTGGCGAATTGTGAGAGAAGACGATTGTGAGTGTGCTACACGCGCATGAGTTGCAATTTTTTTTCTGGGAAGACTTGCTTTATTCTGATTGGTTGATGAGAATTTAATTATCTTTTATCCACCATATCTTTTAAACTCAATTCTTTGATGATAAGTTAAAAATTTATATTTTATTTTTATACCAAAATTCATCATTTTTCAAACTCTATAAATAGAGACTTGTTTCATTTAATTTAGACAAAAAATTTTTTTGTCTTTTTATGAGATGGGTCATAATAATAATCTTTCAAACACTCAAAATTCTTCTAATTATCCATTTAACTACCCAAATCTCAATAATTTTTCAGTTTCAAAATCAATCTTCCAATAAATCCAAAAATAAAAATTATGTGTATTTTAATAAAATTACATGTTTTAATAAAAATATGGGGTAGGGTGTCTATAAATTCGAAATATTTGGTTTTTCTTATACTTCTAACTATGTACTCCAAATATTATGTGGTAGTAAACTCATTTGGTTTGTACAACCGCTTTGTAGGTGGTATGTAAATCAAACGGCTGAAAACATAAGAATATGTTTCTACGGCTCAAATTGATTTTGACAGATTTCGATTCTATCTGAATCCTTCACTTTTTATTTCTATAAAACCAGAAAAATACAAGTTATAATTTCTCAGAATTAAATTTCTACCAATATCTGCAACCATGTCAAAAAAAATTGTTAATCCTTCTGAAGATGAAAAAATTATAACCTCTTTCATTAATTCCTTGTCAGAATCAAATAACCCACCATCGTCTTCTCCTGGTCCCGGTACCTCAATCTACTTTTCTAAACACACTAGTTCAGCTTCATTGTGTGCCCCGAAGAAGACTCAGAAATCACGTTATGAAGATAGCGGCAAATATGTAGACATGAAAAAAGCTCCATCGTCACAGGCCGTAGATGTGTTTGATACGTTTGAGGAACCGGATCCCTATAAATACAAATGTTCAAATGACCATTATGGTTGTTGTGACAAACACATGTTGGAGTTCGAGATTGATCATTAAGGTCGACATTTGCATTGAATGGTACTACTGTTATCCAGCACGATGGTGTTTCGTCATACAATAAGTGCGATAATTAATCTTCTTGTTTCTGTATCAAATAAGTTGTATTGTAATGTAAGAGTTTTATGGTTTATATGTGTAATATTTTACTAATTATGTGTGTTTTAATAAATGTTAAGTGTATTTTAATAAAATTATGTGTGTTTTAACAAAATTATATGTTTTAATAAAAATGTGGGGTATGGTGTTGAATTTTATTAAACAAAACTATTGTAGAGTGTAAAAGTAAAATTGGTGTTGAATGATTAGGTGGATGAGAGAGAATATGAAGTGCATAAAAATAGGGTGTTGAATAGGTAAACCATTGTATATAGTTTAAGATGAATGCAGTTTGTCTCTTGTTTTTAGCAACATGTTCAATTCTAAGACCAAAATGGAGGCTATTAGTTTATTTTACGCCCAATATACAGAAACATATTCTTTTAGATTAATGAAAGTTATTTTAAGTTAGGTAAAATTGAATAAAAAGTTAGGGCAACAATACACATCAGTCTTTTCACTTTTGAGTTTCGACAAACCACCTTTTGAACTCTTCTTTAATATGTCGCTTAATAGGGTATGTTCTCATTATCGTTGACTTATGGCATGTCTGTTTATAAGTAGCTGCGATTCGCGAGTGCGAATTGCAACATGTTTGTTATTCGTTTATCTGTCGCGGGAGTGACATGTCGTTGAGATCTGCAATTCAAATTTTTAATTGCTGGAAATTTTAGCGATCCAAATTCAAATCAAGCGACATGTCGAGACCAAAACAAAGACATTTTATTTTCTTAATTAATTGGTAAATATCGTTTATTGTAATTTTGTATCATCTAATAATAGCCTTTAATTTTGTATTATACTTTAAAATAAATTTCAACTAATATCCAAATAATTGGCTTTAATTTCAAAGATGCATGATATTGAAAGGGAATTGGTTAAAAGGTTGATTTTGAAAGTTTGGTTAATGATTTTGTAGGAAAAAATAGAAAAAAAGATTATATTTTAGAATTAATATTTTGGTTTTTATTCTAGTATTTTATTTATTTGAAATGATAATGGTTTTTGTTTTACCTGAATTGAGGAATTTATTTTTTAACACCACCTTTGTTTTTGATATACGTAAGAAGAACTTTGGATTTGTACTTCGGTCAGACACCAAAAACGTTGTTTGTTTGAAAAGTTATACTTAGGAAAATTAATGAACGGTTCAACACAAATCAATAAATTAAGGGTCGTTAGCTCTACTGAAGCACAACATACAAAGCCCAGATGTTACAGATTCGAATGATATTTTTTTGAAAAAAACATTACATGACCACATCCTCAGCCTGAGGGATGTACGAGCCTAGACCTAAAACCTCTTAATCATAAAAAAAGCCATCTCAGACCCTACTTATTCAATTTTTGCATCGAAACCTTTAACTTTCTTGCTCTTTCAAAATATGATACAATATAATCAATCGTCCATCATCTAAGTGATGTAAAATTGGAAATTATGGAAAGTATGTTGAATTTATCTCTCTGACTTTGAGCGATACTCTGTTTCGATTACTGAAACAGAGCAAGTGATTGAACAAAAGAAAAACAGAGCACTCGAACAAACCAAATAAAAAACACACGATCTGATCTTTTATTGATCTGAACTTGTCTAATTTTGATGATGTATTTTACAACATAATCGATCTCTATATATAATAGAGATGATCGTAAGTTATAACTGTAAATTATCAATACAAAATTATCAATCGTATCCTTTCGTAAAATAACTAACTTATGTAAATATTGAGGTTTATAATTACATATGAAATATAACTAAGATTTAATTATCTTCAACACTCCTCCTTAATCAAATCTTTTATTTTTATGCCAAGTCTTCTTCGAACCTCTTCAAATCTTCCAAAGTTTAATGCCTTAGTAAGAATATCAGCAAGTTGCTCTTCGCTTCCTCACGAACAAAGTGATACTTAACTTCGATATGCTTGGTTCTCTTGTGTTGTACTGGATTTCTTCCTATGGAGATTGCCGACTTATTGTCACAATGAATCTGAATTCCTTCATTAATCTTCATGCCAAAATCCTCCAACAATCTTTGTAGCCATATCGCCTGATTTGCTGCAGCACATAAGGCCATATACTCTTCCTCCGCAGTCGATTGAGCAACGGTCTTTTGCTTACTTGATTGCCAACAGAACACAGTCGATCCTAAGCTAAACACATATCCTGTTGTACTTTTCTTGTCTTCTATTGATCATCCTCAATCGCTACCCGAGTAACCAACCAAACTTGGTTCTTCAATACATGTGAATTGTAAACCATAACTTGATGTACCTTTAACATACCTTAACACTCTCTTTGCCTCTTGATAATGTCCTTTGTTTGGAGCAGACATATACCGAGAGAGATAAGCACTTGAGTACATTATGTCTGGCCTTGTGCACATAAGTACAAGAGTCCACCAATGATGCTTCTATATTTTGTTGGATTCTCATACGCCTCGTCTTCCTCTATTTGCTTTCTTCGTGGTGTTAAAGGTGTATTAACACACTTGCTTGTCTTTATTCCGAATTTCTCAATGAGCTTCTTTGCATATTTATCTTGTGAAATAAATAATCCTTTTTCATATTGGTTTATCTCCATTCCAAGAAAATATCTTAACAAACCAAGATCAGTCATCTCAAACTCATTCTTCATACTATCCTTGAATGAGTTAATAAGCTTATCATTGTTTCCCGTGATGATATTTCATCGACGTAGAGACTAATGGTTAAGACATCTCCATCTTTCTTCATAATATACAAAGCCGCATCACTTGAACTTCTCTTAAATCTGTTTTGAATGAAATATCCATCGATCTTTCTGTACCAAGCTTTTGGAGCTTGTTTTAAGCCATACAAGGCTTTGTAAAGCCGTAAGACTTTCTTTTCCTCTCCTTTTACAACATAGCCAGGTGGTTATTGTACATATATATGTTCTTCAAGTTCGCCATTTGGAAAGGCTGACTTAATCCATTTGATATAATCTCCATTGCATTTGTGCCGAGTATGCAAGTAATGCCCTTATTGTATCATAACATGAGACAGGGGCAAATGTTTCTTCATATTCAATGTCATATTCTTGCGTGAAACCCCTTGCTACTAACCTCGCCTTGTGCTCTATAGGAGTACCATTAGCATCAGTCTTGATTCGATAAATCCACTTAACACTTACTATGTTCTTCTCTTTCGGTTTTTCAACCATCTTGAGGTTGTTCTAGAAGATAAATTGGTAAGATCATTTCCTTCTTGACTTCTTTCTTTTCCTCCCAATTCCAACGCTTATTTTCTTCGAACACCACATCTCTTGAAACTTGAATCTTCTCATTGTCCAAGATAAACGTTTTATAACCCTTTGATTGATTGCTATAACTGAGGAATATACCAAGTCTTGATTTAGCATCCAATTTTCTTCTCTTCTCATCAGCAATATAGACATACCATATGCTTCCAAATACCTTCAAGTGAGACACATTTAGTTTGTGTCCACACCATTTCTCCATTGGTGTCATGTCATCTTCAATTGCTTTAGAAGGTAAGCGATTTTGAATATAGGTTGAAGTATACACAGCCTCTGCCCAGAACTTAAGTGGTAATCCTTGTTCCACCAACATCGTTCTTGCCATCTCCATCAATGATTTGTTCTTACGTTCGACTGCTCCATTTTGTTTGGAGAATAAGGTAGAGTAATTTGACTCTAATTCCTTCTTTTTCACAAAAGTTCTTAAACTCTCGTGAAGTAAATTCTCCTCCACCATCCGATCTTAAGGTCTTGATAGAACATTGTGATTGCTTCTCGACTAGTGCCTTGAACTTTTTGAACATCAAGAATGACTCCGACTTTTGTTTTAGAAACTATACCCAAAACATATGAGTGTAGTCATTCAAAAAAAAAAATGAAGTATCGACTCCCATCCAATGACTTGTTTTGCATTGGACCACATACGTTTGTATGGACAATCTCTAACTTTTCTTTGGTTTTTGTTAGAGATTCTTTTGGAAACTCTTCCTTGCTTGCTTCCTAATATTACACGTCCCACACAACTCATTTTGTACCTTGAACTTTGGTAACCCTTTTACCAACTCTTTCTCTTGAATCTGTTGTAGCCGTTTGTTACCAATGTGACCAAGTCTTTTGTGCCATATCTCCGATTCTTCTTGTACTCTCGATGTCATTGCTTCTTCTTTGATTGACTTCCATTTGCTCCTAAAACTTTTTTAAGTCATAGGAATCCTCATGATCTCCTTATTATTTGCATTTTGAATTATGCAAATTTTATCTTCAAAAATCACACGATACCCGCTAGTTATCATTTGAGGAACACTCAAAAGATTTTTCTCTAATCTTGGTACTAAGAACACATTTCTTATCAGTCTTGATCCATCTTTTGTGATCACTTTGATATCACCTTTTCCAGCAGTCATCATCACGTAACCATTACCTATTCTTATAGGTATCTTGACACTTCTATCAATGTTTGAGAAGTATCTCTCCTCCTTGGTCATATGATTGGTACATCCGCTATCTACCAACCAAACATTATCTCTCAATGTTGTATGTGCTTCGTCACTAGCACTAAACAACTTGTGATCCTCTTCATCCTCTTTATTCGAGTCATCTTCCATTTGACTCACATGTGCTCTCTCTCTTTCTTTTTGGAACAACATACACTTGCGAAGTGCTCAACTTGGCCACAATTGTAACACGTTCTGTTACTCTTTTGTCTTTTGCTTTGATCAAGATCTTTCATTTTCTTGAAACACCTTCTTCAGTATGATTATTTTTCTTGCAGTAGTCGCACCATCTCTTGTCGTTTCTCTTTCATCATCACGGCTTCTTGTGTTTTCTTTCTTGAAAACATAATTCTTTCTCTGTGCTTGAATATTGAAAGCGCCCTCATTTCCAGTCTCTTCTCTTGCTGATATACGTGCTTCATAAGCCTTCAAAACACCAATCAGTTCGGTCATGGTCATTTAACTTATATCTCGAGTTTGCTCCAACACGCTCACTATGCTATCATACTTAGCTGGTAGTGAAATCAGAATTTTTTGCACAATCTGATAATTGTTTTTTTTTCTCTCCATGATAAGTTAATTGATTTTTCAAATCAATTAATTTATCAGTGAAACGTTTGAGCGATTCTCCTTCAAACATCTTCAGATTCTCCTTCAAACATCTTCAGATTCTCATATTCCCTTCTTAATGATTGAAGTTTAATCAATCGAACTTGGGGTGAATCTTGGTATTCATATTTTAATGTTTCTCAAGCTTCTTTTGATGAGGTTACTGCTGCAATACGTGAGAAAATGTGATATGTTACAGCAGTTTGCAGTAGTTGTAATGCCATATCATCTTTTGCCGATGCTTCTTCTTCACGTCTTTCTCTTAACAGAGATGCTTTAGCGGTTTTTTCCATAGGTACCGACTGTTCTGGTACTCCATTTTCGACTATGGACCATAATTTTATAGTCCGTAGTATAATCGACATCTTAATGCTCCAAAAATCATACTTTTCCCCATCAAAAAGAGGAATGATTTGTTGAGAGGAGCCTTGCATAAGTTTGAAAAAAATTATATGATAACTTCTTCTTCTTGCTTCTGTGTTTGTTAAAAACTCTCGATCCTCTCTTCAATCATATGGCTCTAAAACCATGTTGAATTTATCTCTCTGACTTTGAGTGATACTCTGTTTCGATTAATAAAACAAAGCAAGTGATTGAACAAAAGAAAAACAGAGCACTCGAACAAACCAAATAAAAAACACATGATCTTATCTTTTATTGATCTGAACTTGTCTAATTTTGATGATGCATTTTACAACATAATCGATCTCTATATATAATAGAGATGATCGTAAGTTATAACTGTTTATACAAAAAGTTACAACTATACGAAATTCTCAATCGTATCTTTCCATAAAATAACTAACTTATGTAAATATTGAGGTTTATAATTACATATGAAATATAATTAAGATTTGATTATCTTCAACAAAGTAGCATAATCACAAAATAAAAGATAATTATATGGGAGTTACCTCTTTAACAGGATTAGGGCAAAGTTCATGTTATGTTTTTCTGCCATAGCGTCAAAATCTTCAAAATGAAAATAATTTCCTGATATTACCAAAAGAATCATCCTGAATTATACATTACACACAAGAAATAAGGGGGGAAAGCAGTTAAAGAAAGAATGTGTGCGAGTGGAAAACATTGAATTTCATGTCACAAAATCATTAGATCAGAACTTAGTGGAGGTGGAGATATATATGTCGACATATATGACGCTAGTATGGTGAAGGGGAAGAAGACCTTAGTTTGTTTCATATGGACGACATTAATTGGTTAATTCTAATTTTTTTTAAGAAAGAACGTGATACAAATCTAGATTGGAAAGATTAACTAGTTAATTGTATTCTTACATAATATTTCAAATGAATTGATTAACCATAATTGATGTTACTTTGTAGTCTATGAGAAAAATAATTGATTAATTTTTACTTGTAGAAATTAAAAAATTAAATGAAAAAGGACAATCATCAGATTAATATATATTAGTTAATATTGTTAGTTCACTGAGAAGCAGTTTTCCGTTGTTTGGGGCTTAGGAACTTTCTCCTCAACTAGAGGCTTTCAAAGACTAGTGAGTAAGACTTTTCAACTGAAGATATTATTGTTTTCCGTGGGATTTTGAAAAAAAATATTGTTTTTGATCAGTTATTCAGCAAATCTTTGCCATATATTTGTGTTTCTAACCTAGTTCTTCTTAGTTCAAGGCAGCGGCGCTAGTTTATGAAGTGTTAGGACTATAAAATCCTAGAACAAAGTCAAGAACAAATTCGATTAAAGAAAGACAAATACGGGGAGATTTTAGTTTTTTACTTAATTCAATAAATTTTCTACAGTGTGGCGGTTTTGATGAGATTTTTAATCCTAGGATACAACAGTGTTGAAACTATAATCGCAACACTCGATTATAAAATTTGCGAACCAAATTTATGATATACTCTTATGTCTTATTTTTAAAGAAAGATAAAGGATATTTGTTGGAGTAAAGCTTCGCTTTGCGAATTTTTTTTTTGGTTTTTAATTTTTCAATGATAAATGAATTAGGCGAGGGGTTTTTTTTATAGGGAGGATTCGCTTGGTCCACAAGATTTCTTTTTGTCATCTTTCATATAAAACTCCATTACGGAGTGAATAAAGTATCAAAATGAAAACAACAGAGCATAACCATTCGAACAACATCAAATTAGACAAGCATAACGAAAGTATTAAGAAAGACTCTCGTCTTCAATTATTGACTATAACAATGCGAGACCTCCCAAAACCATATAAGATTGGAATCTTCCATTCTGTGTAACACTATTGATCCACAAGTTAACAAAAAGATAAGCTTGTGCGAGATTCATCTTGATCTGTAAGAATACCAAAATATTCTGAGAATATTCCATCTTGTTCTGTACGGATAAGAATTCAAAAATATTACGAAAATAGTTTACACAATCTAGAAACTTCTAGATCTATCCAAAATTATTAAAAAAAATTGAGGGAAAATTAACAAAATTGTTAATAGAATTTTGTCCCAAACCCAAGCCCGGCTCGGCATAACAGCAACGGGACGCGCGAGTATGTGGTTTTACATAACAGTCATGCATCTCCTACACTATAATTTCTCTTTCCTAAAGCTAGTGAACCTTAGTGTAAATGCAAAACTATATATACTAGTGGAAATTTTTTTCCAACATACAATGTGGGACATTTTGCTCATTTGATACTTAGTCAAAATTACAAAAAATTATAAGCTCTTCAAGCTAACCATTTTGGACCCTCATTTTTCATTCAAATTAACTTTAATTTTAACATGTAAATACATTATCTTATTGCTCATTACAAGGATTCCAAAAACCCTACGATCCGGTTATTCCAGAAGTTGCTGAATTTTTGGTCGGAGCAACTTTTTTCAAAATTGAGTTTCAACATTAAGAACACTATCCTTTTCAAGCTTTTGGTAGCAAGATTTCTCTGTTTCTATGTTTCACTTATGGAACTTTCACTTGATAAAACTCTCCAGGACATCTCGATCGAGGAAGAGAGCCTAATGTTCTTAAGAACCTTCCAAAATTCAGTTCCTATGAGAAGAATGCACGTAGTATCATGGGATACTTGTTGACTCCAGAAAATTAGAAGATGTCAACCATGATTCATGACATGTCGCATTTATGGCATGTATACAATAGGGCTAGAGGTATTGCTTTCACATGATTGTTTCCTGTTTATCTTCGATTTGGAGACAGATTTACATACGGTGTTGGATGTTGGAGTATGGACATATGATTATTGGAGTATGGTTTCCAAGAGATGGTCGAAAATCCACTGAACGACTATCCAACTATTTTACCGACTTGGATTCGGTTGAGAAACATTGTGTTCAATCACTACACAACGAAGACGACTGAAGAGATTGGAGAACTAGTTGGACAAGTAACTTTTGATCCATTAAAGCCCAAAGCAGGAGAGATTTCAGAGTTAGAGTTTTCTTTGATGTCACAAAATCATTACAGAACACAAAAGAAATATATGTACCAACGGAAGAGGAGGTGGAAATTGGTGTCGAGTACGAGCATGTGCGAAAGAGATGATTTCAGTGTCAAAGATTAACTAACGATAAGACCAGGTGTCCTCTTAATCCTTTGAACCGGCAAGAAATTGTGACGGGAAGGTTGAGGGTTTCTTCAGTGTTAGTAAAAGTACAAGTGCCTTGTATCAGTTATGATGAATCGTTGTTTGGTGTCTTAACTGATGATAATGTAGGAATTGATGCAATAACTGGGCGTCCAAAAATAGCTAAAGCTATATTGGATGAGATGTGTCAATACTTATCAGTTGATGATCTGTCTGACCGAAGAGCACGAGTTGAAGGAGTAATCCTTAGGGTTAGAAAACTTTGTTGTGTTTAGAAGCGGCTCCGATAATCACTACATAGTGAATAAGGGGTAAAGGTTTAGTGTTTGGTTTCGAAGAAACCATAGTTGCATAAGGAACTGATGAGTTATGTAGTTTGAGCTCGAGCTACAAAGTCTGGGGAGTCATTTATTCGTGAATCTCAGCCCAATTCGTTTGTGTCTTTTGCAGAAGTGTCATGCTCTGGGTCTGGTCCAACAGTTTTTCAAGATGGTGGTAACACTAGCTTTTTGGGGACAAAGTCGAAGCAAGGAAGTATACGTAAGCGACCATGTAATGCAGAAAGAAAGCTTAAAATGCCAAGAATTTTGGTCTTGAAAATGTTGAAGATCCTAAAGTTGGTTCAGAGGAGGGAATTATGTCTAAATGAAAAGTTGTTGATGAGGCTAAACTTCCATAAAGAATCTCAAAATACATAGAAGTATCACCAAAAAAAAGTATGAGTCTAATGAGCTGGAACTGTCAAGATTTGGAGAGAACATTGAGAGTTTAAATATTGAAGGATAGGCGGCGTGGACATTTTCTGGATTTCATGTTCTTCCTGGAGACTAAAAATTCTACTAATCATGTTTTGGATTTACAAAGTTGGTTGGGATATGAGTGGAAGTTTGATTCAGAAGGTCTGAGTGGAGGTTTGGCGCTTTTCTGGAAAGAGTCCTACTATGTCAAAGTGCTAAACTCAGATAAAAGGATAATTGGCTAAACCGATAGATTATTTCGATGAAGAATTTTGATAACGATAAAATTTTGAGAAAAGAAAAAAGAAAAAAGGTTTGGCGCTTTCTCAATTTCAAATATTTCAAGTGTTTTTAATTTTTAGGTTGATTATTTACTCCGAACTTCTAAAATTTTAGTTTCTGATCTTATGTAAACTTTTTCCTTTAAACTGGGAACCTAATCATTGATTGGTCTTTTGGTTAACGTATGGGTGGAAAACGAAAACAAGAAAGGAAGATCTCTAAAACAGTATAATTATTTCTACAACATCCATAAATCTTATGAGCGTTTAGGGCGAATTGAGATTTGAATTGGAGAAAAATATTGCATATAAATTCAGAAAACGATTTCAGAAAAGAGACATAGAGAGGGGAGAGAGTGAGAATTTCAATATTGTTAGAACTCACGAGAATTCATAACCAATTAGATTAAATTTAATACAAGTTTTTGGTCAACGGAAAAAGTGGTCCGATCTCCCGATAAATTGGATCGGATTTTGCAGTTTTGTGGTCTCCTTCACACAATCGGTCCATTTCAGGCAACGTTGGCTCGACCTCGCGGCTTGATCTTGTAGCCTTTTTCATGTGGTCAGCCAGTTCCAACGACAGTTGCTCGACCTCGTGGCCGAAATGGAGCTCCTCACTTGACGCGGTTGATCCATTTTACCAAAGTACTTTTGTGTAGTAAAGTTTTGAGTTCTTTTTAGAAATAAATTTAGTTGCTTACGTCTTTATACAATTTACTTTTCTATATTAAATTTGTTTTTTATGTCACTCAAAAATACACTTTTTCTAATTAAATTTTTAACTTTAATATTAATCACCATTTATAGTTTTATAATGCTACAAGTTAATTCATGGTCGTACAGCTATCTCCTACTACAATCTCATCTCTTCCAGCTTTTAACTATATCTCCATCTCTTTTACAACTTCAAAACCTCTTATCACATACCACTATTATTTAAATTATCAATTCGGACGAATAGAAATCCGAGCAATATACATCTATAAAACTAGCAAAAAAAGAATTGTAACTAGGATATTTAGGATGTAATTTGAATGGTAAATCCATAGATCTTTTTATTAGATATGTAATAGTAATTCGAAACTAATAATAATTCCGAAATGAGCACAATGCGACTATTACTCAAAGTCTATTGAGAGGAATCCTAAGACTGTGTTGGTGAGAAGTTCTAGTCCTGTCCACATGAGATATCACTTGTGGCATCGTCATCCCAACCGAAACAATGATCTCTGTTCCATCAAAACAAAACTATGAATCTTTCTAATATAAAAAAATAGCTTATGAAACTTAAACAGGTCATCAAGACTGACCTATTCCTTCTCGGATCGATAAATTTGGCCTTATGATTTCTTCACTACTCACCAGAAACACATCTCCTATGTACAGATGATTCGTTGGCACATACACACTACATAACTCTTCCTCTCCGTGGTCCGTCTGTTATCGGAAAAACATAAAACTATCTCAATGCTGATTTACGCTCCTCGATTAATTTGTTACTTGGTATTTACCATTTTTGTTGCTCAATAACTGACCTGAAGTGTCACCGATGATGTGATAAATCCAAATGCGTATTCACCAATACGTGGATGACGGATGATTGCTACCTCTTTAAAGGCGGTAGTGTTCTGGTCTGAGAACAAAAGCCAAAGGTTATTTCTTTACAAAGGTTACGAATACGGCAGACTACATAGCAGCATAAGGATACTTGTGCATTCAAATCATTTTGCCTGAAACTATATGAATACGCTTGCTTGCATGTTTTTGCTAGAAACAAAGACGAGCTTTTTTACGTGCTTCATTATATTATGACATATATTTGGAAAAAAGAAGACGAATTGACCAGTGATAGTTGGATATAAGAGAAAGCTAAAGCAGTGAATTGAGGTAGAGAAAGAAACAGCATACATACATTCAAATCATACAGCCTTACCCGGAGAAATAGCAGTACTAATTTGTTTAGAAGCTGAATATATGTACTTCACAAATGGCATTCGCCTTATAAACTGTTCCCCAAGCCAGAAAACCGTAGAACCCAGCCACGACGAAGCAAATATTCCAACAAAGAAAGTGAAAAGTACAGATGTAATGAACCCAAGTCCTGCAACGTACAAGAACAAATTAAAAATGGAGTTCAAGATAGGTACTAAAATCTGATATTAAACTCTTGGGGATTAAAGAAACTTTCAAAGAGAGATGAATTGAAATTTTCATTTTACGAGATACATTGCGACAATTAAGATTTGGACTCAACAGTTAAGCATTTAAATCTAGTAAAACTGTAGAAATACATATCAGCTAACCCAGAATAATATAATTAGCTTTTGAATCTTACCAAATATGTCAACACCAAGACTCTCGTATACCGGACTGAAGAAACCATCAACGAACTGAATAAACCACCAAGTGATGAGGAATGTAACAGCAACCGGAAAGAGAACAACACTAGCACACACACAACACCCAAATATAAAACACAATTAGACTCAAATACACAAGATTGAAATATATATTGTGGTTAAGAGTGATTTACAATCCAGTCATAAACTTCTTGGACACCCAACTCTGTAGAACCGCATAACAAGCCTGCTCAAACGCAAATGAGAATCAATTGAATTAAACATAAATAGATAGAGTAATTAGATTAATATTCAAAGCTTTAGGCTCATTCAGGATCATTTATACAATTAATTTCACAATTCTGAGTTTGTATTTCACAAACCGGAACTGTAATTTCAGTAGAACCCTAAAAATTTCTCAACGAATTCACTATAAAACAGCTATAATTCAAATTCCATAGCAACCAAAACGAAGTTGATTTCCAAATCGGAGTACAATTTGAAATGTTAACAATGGAATTTCACAATTCGGAGTAAGTTTTTCATAAACCAGAACTATGACAACACTAGAACCAACATTTCTCAACAACTTCAAAAAGTTTACTATATATTCAAATTACAAGAGCAACAAAATCGAAGTTGATTATTCGAATTCTTCAACATTTTAACAACCTAAACTCAAAATTAGTAACGAGAAAGCTCAGAAACATCGGTTCCGCACAGGTTTCGGAGCTAACCTTGCGAGTAGAAGAATTAGGAGAGTTGGGAGGAGATTTGGGAGCATCGTCGGGCTCTTGAGGACTGAGTCCTTGACTGAGCGAACTCGTCGTAGCTTCTTTGTCTTCAGCCATCTACAACGAGGCCGTTGAAATTGGCCAGTCTTTGGTTTGAGTGGCTAAGTGAAGGGTTTGGACCAGATCTCTGAATTTTTTTGACCTTAGCTGATTATTTGGTTCTACTGTGACCTTTGCGTAAGCCATACTTTTCTATCACATGATCCGACGCTTTGCACCGTAACACGTCATCCATCAGTAATTAATCGGAAATTAGTTTTATGTAAATTATATATATATATATATATATAGGTTTATATATTATAGTTGGTACATTTTTACCCTTGCTCTCTTCCTTGAGTTCCTGATCTGGAAAACTCTAATGGCCGATTCCATGATTTTTTTTGCACCATTTTCATTATTGTTTTTGTTTTTCTATGTGTTTAACCCCATTATATGATAGATCCACGATGTAACTAGTGATTTATGAATTAAAATCGAAGAAAATTTAAATTTTTTTCAAAATCCAATTTTTAGATCAAATAGGGTATAATTCCGGCGGTGGCTTGCCGTCAAGCGCCTCACCACCGTAGAATCAGCCGTCTAGAACGCGTTTTAGAACATAGGTTAAAGGTGATATTATTTGGACCAAGGAAAAATGATCTATATACTGCATGTAATTAACTTTTTAATGTAAAATTTATTCATAAACTATTTTTACTAGAAGTGAATATATTTTAAGAATATGGTAGAAAATGTTATAATAATAATTATCAAGTTGTAAACCATATATTTATTTTATGATGGAAACGGACGTCGTCCATGTCTCTGATCGTTGAGAGTATATTTTGAATTTGCTTATTAATGAATTTGTTGAGAGAAGCGTGAGGAGTAGCTGGTACGCTATGTCGCCTATTGTTTCGTTCCCTCTAAATCGAATGTATTGTTGTTTGAAACGCATATCTCAGTAAGAACAACTTAAGTTTACCTAAACGTTTGTTGACGAGGAGAATTAGAATATTTTCCCATTGAGTTGTGTACTATGATTGAAGAAGCTTGCGTGTAAGCTAGTGCCAAATCTTAGTTGAATATGAGCATGAGAAAAAGATGTGATTTCTTGTCTCCATTGGCTCCAAACATAGTGAGCAGGTTGTTGAAGCACCATTATTCCAGCTGGACATTCGATCGTCCGTTGATAGAAGATTGTTTACCGCAAGCCAAGCCATGAATGAATATTTTGGTGTGTGATGTGGGAACCATATACCCTTGGACCATTCCTTTATCGGCTGCTCTTCCGTAATCAATCTCCAACTTGCTTTGAAATTGAATATCGATTTAAACTCTGGTTCGTTAAATTTCCACAAAACTACATCCGCTTCCTCTGTTTTTCCTTTTTGCTGTTGTAAAGAGATTGCATCTTCAATCCCATTTAAGACATTTGCTCGGTGACGCCAAATTGTGTATGTTGCTAACACACTTTCCATTTTTGAGTTTAGAGGAACCCTATGTCTCTGCTTCCTCGAAATCACGTGATGTTAATTAGTCTACCCAACGAAGACTAGTTGTCGAACCAAAAAGAAGTCGATGCTCTATTGTTAACTTCGATCTTACTCAAAGAAGCTGCCAACTGTCTGTACTTCAACAGTTTTTTCCAAGTCCATGATCCGAGAGAAGAGGATTCTTTTACCGACCATAAAGATCTTTTACGGATTAAATACCTTCTAAACCAATCAACTCAAAGTGAGGAATGAGCTGATTGTATTATCCAAACCAGTTTCAAATATCTCACTTTATTTGCTTCAGATATCGATTTTAATCCCAAACCTCCCTCTGTTTTCGGCTTACAAACATCTTTCCACGTGATTTTAGCCTTTTTTAGTTCAATTCCGGACCAGGCCATAAGAACGCAGTACAAATTTTATCAGTCTTTTCTATGCATGCTTTAGGTAATCGGAATGCAGAAATTCAGAAGTTAGTGAGGCTATTAATGACTGATGCAATAAGTTGTAACTGACATGCAAAAGAGAGATACTTTGTTGTCCAACAATTTATTTTCGATCGTATCTTTTCTAAAAATGGCGTGTAATCATGAAGTATCATCCACTTAGTCAAAAGAGGTAGATCCAAATACCTAATGGAAAAAGAGCCATTATTAAAAAGGAAGAGCTCAAAAATTTCATTCGTATTTTTCTCTGAGACCCCAGCCATAAACAACGTTGATTTTTTTAGATTTATCCTTAGACATGAAGCAGCTGCAAAATCTTGGAAAACTTGTACAATACATGTTATCGACTGTTTCTTTTCATCCGAAAAAACCAACAGATCGTCTGCAAAACAGAATTGGATGATATCAAAATTTTCTAACAATATATATAAATGGATCCAAATCAAATCCGATATCCAGATGTTCAAACTAAAATATTTGAATCCATATCCGAAAACCTTGAATGTCATATTTTACTAATGAAAATGGAATTAATTCAGGATCAGATCTCGAATCTCATATATTTTATCCAGAGTTTAGCTCCTATATTCAAGGAGACGCGTATATCTCCAAGTCTATATAGAATATAAATACATGATTGTATCGTTGAAGTTAATAACACAGAGAGCATTCTTAACTTTGACACATTGCTTATTGGATTAATAAATTAACTTTTTTACGGCAAGGTTAATAAATTCATCAACTTATTTTTTTCAATGAAAGTGTTCTTCATTACGTATCATTTTAGTTTTTATAAGAATCATTTTACTGTCACTTATTTTGTTTATTTTTTGTAATTAAATACTAAACTACATTTCTTTCTTATATGTATTTTAATTTAAAAATTATTTACTATTTATACTGTTGCAATTTTTCATTGCTACCCATTGGGGTATTATGTCCCGCTTTGTTTCTTTATATTTTTTTTATTTCCCTATACTTATTTGAGCAATGTTAAAAAAAATTTAAACTGAAGTTACATATTATATTACAAAATATGTAATTATAAAATAAATATAAATAGATATATAAGAAAATTTAATCTAATAAAATTAGAACAAAATATTCTCAAGACTAATAATTCAATTAAAAAAATCCAAACATAATCTCTTAAATAATTATTAGTTTTCAGAAAATAAAACTTATTTTCTCTCTCCTAATAAATAAAAACAAAAACTTTTAATTAATTTTTTAAAATTGTTAACCAATCAAAATTTTTAAAAAAATAAGATTTGAGATTATATTATAGGATATTATGTTAGCCAATCAAAATTATAACGAAAATTTAAAATTAACCAAAAAAATTAACCAATCAAAATACAAAATTAAGAACAATAAAATATCCAAAACAGAATATCTGACATAGTTTCCAAAACTTAACTCTTAAATAATTATTAGTTTCCAAAAACTTAAACTTATTTTATCTCTCTTAATAAATATAAACAAATTAAATATTAATGTTAAATGTAACTAATTAAAATTGAAAAGTAATATTTATTATATAAGTATACCATATTCATATTTTTTTTTTAAAATATTTTTAATTATTTTGAATTATTATATTATACATATAAATACTAATAGGAAATATTTTTTCATATGTTGTAATTCTAAATTAAAAAAAAAACTATCTTTTTCTTACAAAACAAAAAAAATATTGGTTTACGCCAAAACATATCTAATTGTATAGTAATTTTGTTCTACTAAACCGATAATATTTTTAAAATTAGATAATAGGTCTGGCCGACATAAACATAAATTTTGATAGGTTACCGGAGCCTGCACAATGATTTATATGGTTTATGATTTTCTAAAATATTTGATATTTTACTTACAATCACTATTAAAACATACTAAAATAATATTCAAACTAGATAGTGGCCCGCGCTATGTAGCGGGAGAGAATGTTTATTTGATAAATTTTAAAATTTTAAAATTTCGGGACTGTAAAGTTTTCATCTTATTTCGTAGATTGCACAAAGAAAAAAACACAAAGAAAATAAATGATGATCATAATTAGATTTTTGATTTACCTATGCAACGATCGCAACAATCGCAACGATCGATCTCATATGATTATAGTATGTCATAATAAGTTGAGATTGGAGGTACAAAGTAGTAATCACATAGATATGTAAGACACCATTGCATGTAATCGCCAATTCTAATTAAACAGAGGAAATCAAATCTAATTAAATTTGTACCTGAAAACGAAAGAGCTGTGCGTTTGAGAGGTTGTGAAGTTGAAGATGAAACTAACATGAAATCTCCCGTGTTCAATAGAGAAACATAGAGAAACCCAGGTAAAACGATCGAAGAAGCCATAGCCAATAAGTCAGGTAAGAGCAAATGATTGAACTATATATAAAAAATCATCATTGCTCAAATAGAACAAAATAATAATAAATAAACATCAATCGAAACAATAATAAGAACATAACACATCAAAATATAAGACTTAAAAAACTAAATATTCCGATTTTTGAACAAAAATAAGAATTAATTCAACGAATATTACGATTCTTCATTTGTCTATGATGAAGTGCAAATTAAGATTCATAAGATAATTAAGAGATATTTTAATTTATGGGATTAAAAAACTATAGTTTGGAAACAAAGAATGTGTGAGGTGGCCATGATGGTAAAGATCTCGTTTCACCAGCTCCATCCGAGTATTGTTTCCACAATCGAATGATCTTAACTTTGATCTTCCACATATTTTTAAAATGTTTCTGATCAATGATCATAAACATTTTAAAAGCCATGAAAATTCATATAGCTTGAAACAAAAATTGCCCTCGCTGGTGGACTACTGATGCCGATGATGGCTAGAGATCTCGAGTCTGACTTCTATTTATAGAAAAGTGTAGACTTAGGGATGAAGACGAAATTTTGAAATGAATTTTGGCTCCAAATTGAAAAGTTTAAATTTGAGAATTTGGCTATGATTTCAAAATTTTTAAAAGATTACATTGATTGTTAGAATTTTGTTTGACAACATTTTAATTAGTATAAAATAATACATTTTTTATTTTCAAAAAATAAAATCGAATCCACAAAGATACTAACACCAAATCCGCAATTGATATATACATTTTATTTTCAAAAAATCTGTGTTTATAATTTAAAATATATTTTAGGACAATTAAAGGAACCAACGGCTAAAATTTGAAATTAAATTTTGTGGTTGACACAAAATCCAAAATTTAAAATTAAATTTAGTGAATTAATTTTCGTCCATAATTTATTTTCAAAATTTTAAAAAGATTACAATGATTGTTAGAATTTTGTTTGACAACATTTTAATTAGTATAAAATAATACATTTTTATTTTCAAAAAATAAAATCAAATCCACAAAGAAACTAACACCAAATCCGCAATTGATATATACATTTTGTTTTTTAAAATCTGTGTTTATAATTTAAAATATATTTTAGCACAATTAAAGGAACTAACGACTAAAATTTGAAATTAAATTTTGTGGTTGACACAAAATCTAAAATTTAAAATTAAATTTAGTGAATTAATTTTCGTCCATAATTTAATTTAAATTTATTCCATTGATATAAATTTATTTATTTTGAATAGATTTAGTTACTATAAATCTAAATAGTGAATTTAAATTATGATCAAAATAGTTAATTAAAGTTTGACATATAAATATTTTCAACTTTAACAAAATATATAATTGTACATGAATAGAATGATAAATATTAATTTTTGATAAATAAGTCTAATTTAGAAATTATTATTAAAATGTACCATATTACTTATAAAGTAAGAATATAATCAAAATATAAAATTTAATTTTATATTTTTCGTTTATATTTATTAGGAGAGAGAGAAAATAAGTTTTATTTTTTCGAAAATAATAATTATTTAAAAGATTTTGTTTGAATTTTTAATGAAATTTTTTAAATTAATTTAAAATTTTCGTTTATATTTTTTAGGAGGGAAAAATAAATTTTATATTTTAGAAACTAATAATTATTTAAAAGATTCTGTTTGGATTTTTTTGTTGGATTTTGGTTGCATAAATTTTTGACTCTTTTAACCTCCTATAAGTTGTTTAATTTAGTCTTAATTTTATAAAATTACAGTGGCATTTTATGTAATATAACACATGAAAGCTGGTTAAATAATATAGTAGTAGATATTTATAAGATTACAATATATTATTAACAATTTACATATATTAATAGTTTATAACTACCATAAATTCAAAACATCTATAAATAATATAATATAATATTAGTTTTCACAAAATCAAAAATATTATTATTAGTTTGTTTTGATATAGATAAACTAACTAAAATTTATGCAAATATTTTATTGTAATGTACATCACAAATTCCAAACATATTATAAAAATACATCATATTATTCATTTTTACATTCATTACTAATTTATAATTACCAAAACACAAACTATTTATAACATTAATAAAACAAATTCTAAAAACAAAAAATACATATAATCTAAAACATATTAATACTATAATTATATATACTTGCAAACAGAAAATAAAACATATATTTTCCCAAATTGCACAACACGGTTTTCTATCTACTTTATTATTATTTTCAACATATTTGCATTATTGTGCAATCGCTTACCGTCTTTTATCATCGTTGAAATCTCTTACGATTACCAATGATCTTCTATACGATTTCAAATTACTTTGCTATGGCTTTTTTTGGGTTGGAATTTGTATTTTTCTATGTTAGTGTCGATTCTAAATTATTTATATGTTTAATATCGATTCTAAATATTTTATTCAACATATTCATGATGTACATACATTTTCAGGTGTAGTTATTTCATGAAAACAAAAACTAAGTTGTCAAATGCTAGCGAAATAGGCCGATAGGCAAAGTAACATATGGATAAAGTATAAACTGACCAAATTCGGATTTTAAAAATGAATGGAAATTTGTTGCCAATTCTTAGTCTTGACTATTAGAGTTGTCATATATTTCGCTTAATTGAATATTAGAAGAATGATTATCTATTGTTTTCGTTTTGCATCTTGGTTATAAAGAACAAAGCGGTGTTAACCACTCCTTCTTTTCAATATTTTTGTTGTGTCATGTCCTCCAAAGAAAAAAAGACGCGTTGATTAATTTTCTTTCATAAATTAACATCCCACCTAGTCCGTTTCTTTAGACATATTTAAATCTCTACTAAAATGTGTTTAGTGTGCCAAATTAAAAACGACAGACTTAGATCACCCAAATAAAAAAATAAACTAACTAACGTTATTTGGATTGATTAGTTAATATTCGTGCTTACATCTTGTTAAATTATTAAATCTCATAGTGCCTTCGGTAATTAATATATAAACAAGAAGTAATTAATATCATTTTGGAATTAGAATCATATTGAGTTCGATGGTCGATTGGATAAGAAATAATTGTTGTAAATGATGTCGGCAGTTACAAGTGTAATAAATGATATGTAACAAGTCAAATTGGACATGAACTCAATAAACCTATCCAAGAGACCACCGACGAATCATTGTGGGTCTTCCACAAAAGTTTACTTCAATTTCTAGTTTATTCGTCCAATGTCTTCAATGTGATGTGTGAACCCACGTTCTTGGATATTTAAACGTGGTTTCGTGTTTTTATTAATTAATATCATAATAATAATAATATAACTAAATGATTATTGAATCTAAAAACTTATCTAAAAAAAATCTAAAAACTTTGAAACAAAAAAACAAAAAGCAAATCAATAATACTATTTGTAATTTAATGTAGCTAATTCAAGTTGGGAAGGAAATCTTTGGTTCTGCCCATTTCCCCCACGTGTCACTATTTGTATGACGGCTAGAGAAAGACATGTTGGATTGGCCGGAGACTCCGAACTATATAAGCCTCTCTTCATTGCCTCTATATACCAAAAAAGAAAGCAACAAAAGCACTTGATAACAGTTGACAACACAAACACAAGCGTGGCGAACCAACGTGAGACTAACGTAGACATTGGCAATGACCAATATTACTACAACGCTGAGGAAATAACAAGAATCATTAACGAGCCAGAATATTATCCACCGGGGTACAACTTGTCTGCCATCGCGATTTCCTCCATGGTATCTGTGCTGACCCATGTTGTCTCTGGTGAGATCGAACCCTCGCCTTCTGCCACGACGGGTCACAAGAGAGAAAGAGAAGAGTTCTCTTTGCCTCCTCAACCATTAGTAACCGGTTCAGTTGGTAAGTGTGTTTTTCTAAACCGATAAAAAAAACTATCATTACTAGGAACGCTAACCAATAAACACATGTATATATAGTAATCTAAAACCCCAAAAAGAAATTAACCAATAAAACAGTGAATGTGACAGAAGAATGTCAAAGTTCAACGTCCTTGGAGAGGCCAAAGAGATACAGAGGAGTGAGGCAACGGCCATGGGGAAAATGGGCGGCTGAGATTCGAGACCCACACAAGGCGACACGTGTCTGGCTCGGCACCTTCGACACAGCTGAGGCCGCCGCAAGAGCATATGATGCAGCGGCGCTCCGCTTTAGAGGAAGCAAAGCAAAGCTCAATTTCCCTGAAAATGTTGGAACTATGGTGATTCAACGAGATTCTCACTTCTTGCAAAACTCGATGCAACCTCCTTTGACATACTTGGATCAATGTCCAAGTTTATCATCTTCCTATGGATATACGGAGCAACAACCACCATTAGTAAGCATTTTGGAGTCAGCAGAAGAAGAAATGCACTTTTCCACACAACCATGGACCCAATATAATCAATACAATTATCCATTTTCCGGTTAATTAACATATTGTCAAGACTCTGTATTTATTTTTATTTAGTCTGCAATTTCATCACTCCTAATAACTTGCAATCTCATTGTTAAATATGTCTTCGAATGTTAATTTTGTGATCAAGTAGCAATTAGCGTGTGATTCTACATTACACGAAAATGATCCACGAGTTTTAAGTCTTATTTATTCCCTTTGGTAACATTGTCTTTTCTTAGTTTTATACATCTATCATTTTTATTACTTTCTTTTATATAATCTTTTGTCATCAACAACTCACACATGCATGTTTCTGAATTTGAAGTTGGGTTATGACAACACTAACATTAACTATTAGACCAAAAACACCAATCAATTTTTTTTTGGTTAGTAACCATATTAATTATTTAATAAAACAAATCATGAGGTAGACATATTAATAAGACTAATTATATATTTTTAGTAACCATTTAATAAAAATAAAACATATGGAATTTAAGCCTCCTGAGGTAGCTTCAAATGATACACAACATGTCCCACAGGCTCAATAATAGTCTCGAATAGACCATATGATTTTTGAAAGTTAGTGTGCTATCAATTTATCTCTGTACGGTCATATATTTTTGTGCACAAAGTAACTATTTTCTTATTTGAATTGGATTATCAAATTATCTTTTAACAATGTTTCTTATGGCTTTTTGCTACATTTCCTTCTCACCGAGAACTTATAAAAACCTATTGCACGTGTTGAAAAAAAGACTTATTGCACGAATAAAATTTGCATCACCAATCGTTTTCTTTCATTTCATTAATCTCCTCACTAAAAAATTGTTTTCCAAAACTACGAAGGGTTCTAATTTAATAATTGAAAAATTCTGTAAAAAGTACCGAAACTATACATAACGGAAACTTCGATTATAATTGATCTACTACTTAGATATATGTGGTTAGAAAAAAATAATATACTACTTTTTATATGTTTTCACATTTTAAAATGTGTTTCGTTTTTGTACCAATAATAATGCTTATCAAATTTTAAGTTTATGAAAGTGTGCCATCTTTTCTTTGTTTTGCCTTCTAAAAGTGAGTCATCTATATACTACAACAGAAAACGAAACGTTATTTTCCAATACAAGTAATTATTGTGTGAATATTATATTTAGTTAAATGTTTTTTTTTTTTTTTTTTTTCATATTCCTTGTTATGGAGGACGAAGGCAACACTTCAAAAACAAACAATCCGAACAATAGCAATAGAGATAAGAGTTAAGCACTGGGATTGTCTAGAACAAAGCTCTTGCTCTTCAACGTATAGGTTCAAAGTAAGGTACTGCTCCTCATCTCTCTATTCCTTTGAGTGATCGTTAGGTCAATGGTTTGCTCATATCTGAAGCCTCCCTTCTCTTTAACTTCTTTGCTGGTTTCTGTATCTCCTTTTTTTTGTGTGGTTGATCTATGATTCATCTTTGTAAACTCTATATTTTATTAATTCAAGAAATGTTCGGCATCTGTTATTCCACTATTCAATCTGACATTAGTCAATAGTCAAAACGTTCATGTATAAAATTTAATTTATCTAATTTAATGATTATGGAATGAAGGCAAGAGAGTTTAGGCCCAACGAATCCATTTAAATCCTTCAAGCTTAACCTTTATCAAATTTTGAAAAAACTTCAACTGGGCTTCAGAGCCGAAAACTAAGATTTAGGCCCAATAAGTAAACGCAGGCCACATTTGAGATGTAAGACCTAGATGGTCTCACTATAAGAAAAAACTAGGGTTTTAAAGCTCATTTCTCTCTTGCAGTCGCCATCGTTGGAGCTTAGCAGCCGGAGGCCCAAGGTTCGTCTCTCAACCCTCCATTTCCTTCTTACTTATCTATCTAGGTTAACGAATCTGTCTACTATAGTGAACTTTATCCCGAATGAAATTAGGATTTACACTGTTTGATCTCTGAAGGCGCATTTGAATCCATGTGTTTTACTGTAGAAATACAAAATGAGCAACCTAGGGCAAACTCTAATGGTTATTTGTTGAATTTAATGTTAAGGCAGAAGGAGAAGAAGAATGTCTCACAGGAAGTTTGAGCACCCAAGGCATGGTTCTCTTGGTTTCTTACCAAGGAAGAGAGCTAACCGTCACAGAGGAAAAGGTGAGATTTTATTTAAATGTAGATTCAGTCTTTACTGTAATGCTTACTTGGGTTTTGATAAAGTTGTTATCTTTTTGCTTAATTGAAAATATCAGTGAAGGCTTTCCCTAAGGATGACCAAACCAAGCCTTGCAAGTTCACAGCTTTCATGGGTTACAAAGCTGGTATGACTCACATTGTCAGAGAAGTCGAGAAACCTGGATCCAGTAAGTAACATTTTTGTTATCCTGATTCAGATTTTTCAAAGCGAATCTAGTTTTTTTTATATAGCTTTCCTTAGTCTGAAGTCTTGAATTTGTGTTTATTGTTGTGTAGAGCTTCACAAGAAGGAGACATGTGAGGCTGTTACCATCATTGAGACACCTGCTATGGTGGTTGTTGGAGTTGTTGCCTATGTGAAGACTCCTCGTGGCCTGAGGTCTTTGAATACTGTCTGGGCTCAGCATTTGAGTGAGGAGGTTAGGAGAAGGTTTTACAAGAACTGGGCTAAGTCAAAGAAGAAGGCTTTCACTGGGTATGCGAAGCAGTATGAAAGTGAGGATGGTAAGAAGGGTATCCAGGCTCAGCTTGAGAAAATGAAGAAATACGCAACTGTTATCCGTGTTTTGGCCCATACTCAGGTAATATTGGTTATTGAATGTTTGTGTTGGTGTTATTGTCTTATGTATTGTGTTCTTGTTGACAAATTCTTTGTTACCTCTCTCTTTGCAGATCAGGAAGATGAAGGGATTGAAGCAGAAGAAGGCTCACATGATGGAGATTCAGATCAATGGTGGTACCATCGCCCAGAAAGTCGACTTTGCCTACAGTTTCTTTGAGAAGCAGATCCCAATTGACGCTGTTTTCCAGAAGGATGAGATGATTGATGTGATTGGTGTTACCAAGGGTAAGGGTTATGAGGGTGTTGTTACCCGTTGGGGTGTGACTCGTCTTCCTCGTAAGACTCACAGGGGTCTTCGTAAGGTCGCTTGTATTGGTGCGTGGCATCCAGCTAGAGTGTCCTACACTGTTGCTAGGGCTGGTCAGAACGGTTACCATCACCGTACTGAGCTGAACAAGAAGATTTACAGGTTGGGCAAGGTTGGCCAGGAGACGCATTCAGCCATGACTGAATATGACAGGTCAGTTTCTGATTCTTTCACCTGTTTGGTTAATGATTACTTCTTTTTTGTTTGTATGGCGACATTGATAAATAATGTTGTGGACTTGATAGGACTGAGAAGGAGGTGACTCCAATGGGAGGATTCCCACACTATGGTATAGTGAAGGATGATTACTTGATGATTAAGGGATGCTGCATGGGTCCAAAGAAGAGAGTTGTGACTCTGCGTTCGTCACTGCTTACACAGACCTCTCGTCTTGCCATGGAGGTGATAAATCTCAAGTTCGTTGACACCTCCTCCAAGTTTGGACATGGTAAATTCCAGACTATGCAGGAGAAGCAGAAGTATTACAATCGTGTTAAGGCTTAAGTGTCTTTTTTGCTTTGTCACAATTCTTAGAAATTTTGACGTTTGGTATCTGTTGCTACACTGTCTCTGAGAGATGTTATCTTTTAAACAATGCTATGCAGTCTTTTGTTGTTTTGGTAATTTACTGTTTTGGAGTGTTGATTTCAATCTCGAAACAAACGGAGGTATGATGAAGAATTTTAAACCTTGGCAATTGTCAAAATTTGCATTTGAATATTTGAGGCGTTTGTTTTGTTGTCTACAATGTAAAAATGGACAACTGTAAGCATAGAAAATGACACCAAACATATATTATCAAATTGGTTCTGCCACTATAATCATATTCCTGCCAACATTGGGCGATTGCGTCTCTGCGATCTGTCGAGTCATCCTCTTTTGCACTTGAGGCTTGAACCCAAAGTAGCCAACGTGAGCAACTCCATACAAAAGAAGCAAATGATGCTAACACCTTGGAAGTTCATCATCCATTTGAGGAATCGAGTTCGTATAGCAATGAGTTCTTTCCTCGACGGATCTTCTCCTAATGATTTCAATATAGTAACAACAACCTAAACTATTTCCGATTAATAATTAATATCGTTGGACCACGAGTTCAACCTTTGATTTTCAATGAATTGACTTGCGAGAATAGAATCCGATGACCGCATCACAAAAACTACCACTTTAAACATAATAAATATTACACTCATATTTTGACCGTTCAAACTATTTTTGCTAATATTTTAAACCTCTAAACTAGTCTCTATGTTTTCTCTGTCGTAAAATTGGATGTGACAGTTAATTTCGTCAACAGAAGAGTTAAACTCATCGAAAAAAATGAGAGACGAAGAGTGAAAATCAAAGAAAGAATGAGTTTTAAAGAATGGGTTCATACGTTGATTAAAACAACGTCGTATTGTCTCATCCCCAAATTGAAACACATCAAACCCTAGTTCTAATCCCAAATTTCACACGCCACAATACGAAGCCGACGTTTCGTTTGAAATTAACTGAGAGGTTCAAATTACCGACAGCAGTTAAATCCAAGACACCGGACAAGGGACCAGCCGGTGGTTCAAGCTTTAATCAGCTTCTGGGTATCAAAGGAACATCTCAAGAGACTGTAAATTTGTTATCTTTCGGACTTTTAAAAATTTTCTCCAATGCATCTAAATTTTGGGTTTGCAAGTATTATAATTGATAGAAATGAGAACAAAATTACATATTTCTGCCTAATGATGTGTAATTTCATAGTTGAGCTGTTTCCTATGAGTAGATAATTCTCTAAACTTAACATTTGTATATACTAACGTTTTAGCTTAAAAGTTATGTTAGAAATTTGCATATATGGTTAGTTAGCTAAAAAGAGTTTGTTGTTCACTTATTCACGTGTTCAGAATAAATGGAAGATTTATTAATTTATTACTCTGCCTTTCTTAGTCGAAATTGTTTTGTCTTTAGTGAAAAGGGTGTTTGTTTGTGTAGTTAGATATGGTTCTTTTGGTTTGTTGATTCAAGATTCGGTTATGAAGATTGTTGATGTGATCAAAGTTTTAAAGTTTAAACATCACACTACCACAAGTGCATGGTAGGTTGATATAGCATTTGAGGAACAAATCCACAAAAAATAGAAATATACACTAAAAAATCCACAAAAAATAGAAATATACACTAAAAATACAATTTATGCCCATCCCTAATTTAAACTATCGAAAGATTAATGGCCTGAGATTTGTTAATGATAACCAATAAAAGATTTGAATAGTCATAACTACCAAAATCGTTTAGTATAATTTATATAGTTGATTTAGTATATTTAGAGGGGATGTACTAAACTAAGCATTAGAAGAGATTTGAGTTAAAATGACAAATCATATGTTATTGAAACAAGAATTTAATTTTTTTTTTTAAAATCTACTGTTATTATATTATTGGATTAATGATTTTAAAATGTACATTCAAATTCACTGCCATTGAAAACATCTTAAGAATTTGATTTGAAAGTTTTAGGTGAGATTTCAAAGAATTTTTTGTTAAAAATACAAAGATCAATATCCCAAGGTTTTATGTAAGATTTCAGAAAATTTAATAACAAAATTTATAATTCACCAAAATTCATTAAAATTATGATGGTAACCCTCACTTTCTAATCTCTCTCTACAAAGATAAATAAGATCATACTCGCAAAACATGTAGATGATGATGTATGTTCACCATCGCCAGAGAAGAGGAAGAAATGGGAAGAACATACAGAGGTTAGTTTCTGGATGAATTCGTGGTTATTATGTTTGTTATTTTAGGTATAATACACATTGATATCAATATTTGTAGGATATCGTGTCTGACCATGTCGATGATGTTGGAGGTTTGATGACGACATATAAGAATAGAGAAGGGAAACAACATTCTATGGTTAGTATGCAGATGATTTTGTGGTTATTATGTCTGACATTTTATGTAAAATACACACTGATATTAGGATTTACATATCTGGTATAAAAATATCAGGATTTTGTGGTTATCATAGATAGTCACGGTCCTATCCGGCATAAAAATATCAATGGTTCCCAATGTTCATTGCCTACATTGAGGACAGAATAAAAGTGATCCACTTAATAGCCCCACCGTTTATCTGTTCGACATTATATTGGCAGTTCACCGGAGTAGTAGTCACCTGTGCCACCACACAAAATTTCTTAGTTAAATGTTGGATTGGGTCAAATTCGGATTAACTTCTTCGGTTTGACTCAATTTGGGTTGGTTAAATGTTGGATTAGGTAAAATCGAGTCAAATTTGGATTAAAATCAGTAACTACAGTTCAATAAAAGCTGACTACCGGTGTACTAAATGAAAACCAAAATTTTTAATTAGGTATGTCAAATTATGTTGATTTTAATTGTTCATGATGTTTAGAAAAAAAGATATCTTTTGGGTTGGAAAGCGAAGAGCCAACAAGTTTGTGTAGATCCCATTTAAACTCATATAGTGGAGATGGATTGCTACAATTAACCCTAGTAAATACTTTAATTTTGGCAGTTATTCGCAAGATGTACATGAGCGAGTTTGGATGTCGTACGTATTACTAGAATGGATGTATACAAACACAATCTTCAACGTTAATTATTGATTCGTAAGATGGCGATGACCCACCACAAGATGTATTTATAGGATCAACGCCATGCTCGCTAATATAAGTGATCTAATAACCATTACCTAGAGTTTGGACGCAGCTGATGACAATGTTTATAGTTATATATACATGATACATTGATGAGATCACACAAGTGCATGCCGAATGAAACTAGATAATTTCTAAATTGTGGCGAATGATAAAGTTTGTTACGATTCTTATAGTCTTTAAATTTGAAGCACAGAATATTGTGTTCAACACTCTTCCACTGATATGAGAGGGAGTGTGTCGTGTGCAACTTGTAAGAACTCCAAGGTCGACTCTTCCACCCTTGGGCCTTGATTAATGCTTTTGAAATTTATATGGTCGTTGAGTGATAAGCTTTGGAGAGTTTACAGTAGAAGACAGAAGAAGAGAATTGAAGCACAATTAAATTATATGGTTTGGGTCTACTCCAGGAGAATTAAGGGTCCACGAACTCTAAACCTCTTGAAACACAAAAAAGAATTGAAACAAAGTTAAAGTTAAAGATTTGGAAGTGAGAATGAAGGAAGAGTGAGCTGACGTGGAGTAGGAAGAAAAATAATGAGCTGACGTGGAGTAGGAAGAAAAATAATGAGCTGATGTGGAAGTCAGAGTCAACAATATATAGATACAATATAGTTTCTGTATAAGTTTGTATTGTCGTGTGAATAGAAATAGTAAAGTTTAGAGTCGGTAATAGGCAGTTAGAGAATTCACAGAGATTGGCCTTGCAAAGAGAGAGTCTGGCTCTCGTCAAACCAGTACAGAGTTGTATTCTCCATTGTTGATCAATAAAGTGCTTGGATTCTCATCCTGGTTCTTAACATTGAGTTTCCAAAGTCAGAAACAGATCAAAATGATGGCATATAGCCTTGAACATTTATGCATATAGATGATATTTCTCGTGTTAATTCTTCCACTATGTTTCAGTTATTACTATGAAGATCTACTTATGGATTGAATAGAATCAGCTGACAAGGCGATCCATGTGTCCCTAAACAATTGGTGTGGACTGGCTTAGGCTACAACATTATTGATGTGTCACGTGACATTGTGAGAACTTTCAAAATTTAAAACTCAGTATTGTTAACAAAACTTAAACCCCTTGAATATATCTAATGTGATATGGATCATCTAAACGAAGATTTGTCTTCAAGTGAATTAAGTGGAGTTAAATGAAAACATATTCAGAAACTCAGTTAACATTTTTTCTTTTGGTTACATATCCCAGGGACTTGTACAAAAACAAGGGGGGGGGGAGTGCCTAAATTTCCAAGTTGATCATGCATGTTGTCCAAAATTCTTTTTCTTTGTGGGGGCCAAACTAGGTTTGTAATTCTTAAGCTGTCATATTTAGAACATAACTAAACATGTAGGAACCAAGTGTTCTTGTTTATTTATTCTTCTCTATATGAACTACACTAACCTATCTGGTTCCAAACCGAATAACGGAAATTCCAACACCGAACCGTTTTATCCAAATGTCAGGCGGGCCTAAATCGCATCTTTGTGAAATCATTTTCATTGTATGAACACTATTTGGACCGCGCCATGACTAGAATTATGGCACTACGGAACCTATGATTTTAGAAGAGGATCTCAGACGTTATCATACACAGAACAATGAATGATAATACACTTTGTCTCCACCTTTGTCTTCCTTGTGTCTTTATTACCAATTTACCATTAAATTGTAAACTCATAAAATCAACACAAACAATTAAAAGTTAAAACCAACAAGTTGCAAGAAAAAAAAAAGAGAGCAGAGAGTTTTAAGATAAAATAAACATACATTCATTAATCCTCAACCAAACCCTAATGTTATTAGAGGGGAGAATGACACAGAGAGCTTTTCGCGGCTTTAAATCGTCTGTAGCTGAGAGAAGGAGATTCTGATAATTGATCCGCCTAGATTAGTCGCGTGCTTGCACACTAGTGCTTCGACAGCTTCTTCCTCGTTCTCAAACTGAACCAGAGCTTGCTTTTTCCCATTCATCTCAAACACTTTTGTGTTCAGTATCACCCCGTGTTCTTGGACATGGTTCATCACTTCCTCCTCTGTCACGTCTTGCGGAAGAGTTGATAGGTGAATCATCTTTGTAGGGGAGCAGCAATAGCGGTAATTCTTTGCAGCATTGCGGTTGAAGCGGTTCAGGTTCGAGTTTACATAATCATGCGAGTCTGTGCCTGGTGTTATATTTGGATGCTTCGAGAAGTTTACTTCTAGCCGCTTACCAAACAGAACCGCTCCCTGCAAGAAACACAACATTACACAAATTAACAATCCCATTTTACATAATCCATCTTAGTAACTCCACACATCCATCAAACAGGGACATGGACAAACCTTGAGGAAATGTACTGCGAGTTCAGCTTGGAAACCATCGCCCATTTGGACAAGGGCATGGTCAGGTTTGTTCCGAAGAAGTTTAATCCTTACAATGTTCCCGTAAAGAGAGAAGAGATTGAATAGCTTATCCTCATCAATGCTCTGAAACAAATGAATCTGGTAAGCCCGGAAAATATTGTAAGAAAACCTAAGTTGTCAAACGCAAAACAGAAATTGAGTAACTTACATCTGCGTTCAGATTGGAGACAAGGATTGTACACCTATCATTTGTGCCGGTTATACCCGGTGGCAAGCCTCCTCCAAAAGCAGCTGCAATCGCAGCTGTGTTTGCCATCTAGTTTTTAGGGGAAGAGATTAATTACGGACACACATAATTGAAACTTTTAACGAATATAGAAATCAAGAATGGGAGATTCAGTCAATAGACACCGGGAAAACAGATAACAAATGCCATTTAGAGAACTTAGTTGCAAAAAAAGTGATTCTGGCAATATCTTGACCACAAGGGATGCTAAAACTGTGTATCATGAGAGCTTATCATTACCTACCTGAGGATATGCCATACCTCCTACGTCACCGTAGCCAGGCTGCAAGAGAAAAAAAATCAGAACATTAAGACAGCATAAAAGGATACAAAACATATGTAGTTAATTAGGAAATGTAGTCATACATGCGATGAACGGCCTTTTTGCTCTGCTGGTAGGTTTGGATTTGTATAGTCTCTACTCAAAGGGAATAAAAATTTAGAAATATCATCACCTCGTTAACATCATACTGTATAACCGCAATAAAGATGGATGCCAGAGACACTTGATCTCCATACCTAGATCGATCATTGTTGTAATTTACTTGCAGCTCCTCAAGGCTGAAAATGAAAGACCAGGTCAATACTCATACACTAGAGCAAAAAAAAAGTAACAATAGATTCCTTCAACAACATATGTAAGCAAACAGAACGTACTTTGAGAACTGGATATCCAACTGACAACACCCGTCATATATGTTACGACCCTGCCACAGAAGGTAACATATATTATTTTCAATAACTAAAAAAGTAATGCAGACCTAGAATTTTGTTTTTGGTAAAAAGTCATATTAAAACAAACCTGTAGAGCAGTTCTAGCAGAGGCGGCACACTGTTGTATCTGATACTGTATAAGAGCTTGAAAACCTACACAGTCCCAAACAAGATTAAAGTTAAAGATCATCAAACTGAGCAAGGCAGGCCAATAACATGAAACAGAAACTGTCAAGCAATTCTCTAAACAAGAAAAACTATCTACAAGAAACTCAATCCAATATAAAAGCTAAACAGAACAGAAGAGGGAGAAAAGAACACGGAGAAGCTGACCAGCAGACTTCTGGAAAGTGACGAGCTTCTCGACAATTCCATAGGGAGAAAAAACTTGATGCAGCACATCAACAGTAATTGGATACAGCATGTGATGGATTGTGACTAAGAGAATACGATTCGGCTGTACATCCACCATCCCCACAGCACCACCAGTCAGAACGAAAGATAGAAAGACAAGAGAACGAAACGAAAAGTGAATAAAAGGCGAAAAAGAAGCAACACCAGTTATGAACCACAAGGAAATGAAAACTCCTCATCCAACATAAATGAAATTACAAGAAAAATAACACAACAAGGCAGATTCTGATACAATGACACCAAACAGGTAAAAATTTACAAACCTCATCTTCGCGTCCATGCATATTCTGCTCTATAGTTGTTAATTCTTGATGAGAAGAGAACTGAATATACACATTCCTACCTCTAAAAATTGAAAAATGTCCAAAGAAATCAGAATTGGCTATAGCAACCGGAAACAATAATAAACTTTGCGATGGATCACAATCACAAACCTTATAGTTGGTTGAACATTAGTAAAAAACTGAAGAGCACTGATTGATGAAGAAATATCTTGCATTTGGAGAAGAGCCTTCATAAAGTAATATCAACGTTAAGCCATAAACTTCCCTCAAAAGACCAAAAAAAAAAAATTTGAGTCTTTAATTACAAAACCTGATTCTTTGCACGAAGCATCACAAGCTTAGTTATAACACCAAATGGTTGAAAAAGCTGAAGCAAATCATTCTAATGAAACAAATAAACAAAGGTGTTATTACTCAAAAGAAAGATTCTTAATTTCTAATCAAAATAAGAAGAAGAAAGATTGGATTTTTACTTCAGAAATCTCATGTCCAACATTACGAACATGAATGACTTTTGAAGATTCCGCCATTTCCAAAAAACCTAAAAACCAAACAAACAAAACCCAATTGAGAGTGAGATTCATGAATTTTTCCCGCACATAGAATCAAAATCAGACGGTTTCTCAATAATTCGATACAAGTAGATTCAAAAACGAATCCAATCAAAAATACAATCATCGATCCATATTTGAAAATTTGAAAATGAGAGAAACACAAATCTGTGAACATGAATCGAATCAAAAGTTGTGTGAAGGAACCAGAAACATCAAAAAGGTATCTTCAATATCGTTAAGAAGTGGCTTACTCAGATACAGCGATGAAGAGAGAAAGAGAGAAGTTGGCTTGCCTGAGGGAGACAAAGAGAGAAGGGGAGAGAGAAGAGATCGAAGAAGGAATGGGTTGAGAGAGTCTCGTCGTCAATGCTTTAACCCTATCTACTAATTTCTCTTGCTCGTCTCTCTTTGACAAACAGTTTTTTTTTTTACATTTTCTTCAACATAGTAAACCTTCTAATACTATCAGAAGTTTCTCCTGTTTTTTTTCACTTTTGTTTTTAAATTTCTTTCCTTTTTTAAATTACTTTTGTTTTACGGTATTTACTTTATATAAGTATCCGCGCTTTTAAAATAAAGAAGTAATTAACTGAAAAATAAAATTGACTCTGGATGAGATTTTGTTTGCGATCGTGTCAATTTGGGTGACGATCGTGTCAAATTACTCAAATTTGGTGACGTTTATGGCTTTTGTGTCTTTTGTGTCTTTGATTGTGTTGGTTTTGGTGTCGATTGAGATAAATGTATCCAGATCGGTGATGAGTATGGATTTTGTGGTAAAGATCGTGACGATGGAGGTATGTTTGGATGCGATCGTGTCAATTGGGGTGACGAACCTGTCAAATTACTCAAATTGGTCATGATTGTGACTTTTGTGTCTTTAATCATGTCGGTTTTGGGGTCAATTGAGATAAATGTATCTAGATTGGTGACGAGTACAAATTTTGTTGAGAAGATCGTGTCGATCGGGGTATGTTTGGTGAGGATTATTACAGTTTGGGTGACGGTTGTAGCGATCGTGGTAATGGTTGTGGCGATCATGGAGACGATTGTCTTGGTAATTTTATATTTGTTGATTTTTGTCGGAAAAAGGGTGGTTGGTTTCCCCTATTTTCTCAAGCGGTTTTTCCCACGTTGAGATCCATGATTCAACGTGATGCAGTTTTGATGTCTGGTGTTAGCCCTTATAAAAAGTGCTCTGCTTCTCTCGATTCCATAGCATACTTCCCAATTGCTTTGACAAGTTTTTATCCTCTTTAGTTTTATAAGTATTAGCAAGTATGGCCGATAATTTACGCAGAGTGGTGCAAGATCTTCATCTCGGAGAGGATGATGCACCTATTACGCTCCTAGAAGAGATCATTAACAGGGCTTTGGCAGACAACCGGTTTATCCTTTTTGGGCACCCTGTGATTCCTCGGAGACAGAATTTGCGCACCATTATCGCCTCATTACCTCGTACTTGGGGTCAGGCGGGATTGGTCCATGGTCGAATTATTGAGGGACGACAATTTCAGTTCATTTTTCCAACAGAAGAATCCATGGAACTAGTGTTAAGACAAGGACCATGGGCTTTCAATGACCGTATGTTGATTATTCAACGATGGGAGCCTCAAATGCCGCTTCTCAATTTCATCCCATTTTGGGTTCAGATAAGAGGTATTCCTTTTCAGTTCCTTAATCGTGGAGTAGTGGAACATATCAGACGAGCGTTGGGATAAGTCCTGGAAGTCGAGTTTGAGACAGAAGTGGCAGCATGAGTAGATTATGTTCGGGTTCTTCTCCACTGGGACTTATCACACCCGGTGCGTTTCGAGAAAAAATTCCAATTCACCGCAGGTATAAACACTCTGCTTCGATTTCGATATAAGCGCCTTCGTGGTTTCTGTGAGGTGTGTGGGCTTATCACACATGATTCCGGAGCGTGTCTTATTCAGAATGGAGGAGAAGAGCAGAATGATGACAAAGATGATGGAGAGATTCCCCTTGTGAGAAATCAAAATCATGGAGTGGTTATTCGGGATATTGAGGAGCAGAATGGTATGGAGAGTGCTGAACATAGTGATGCGGAGGTAACCATCAGGGAGGTTGTCCATAATCAGAATGTTGAAAATATTCCTGATGAGAATGGTTTAGGCGAGCCTAATACGGAATTTTCTGATATTGATCCAAATCATGATGCACTTGTGGATTTGGAGGATTTTGAGGGGCCTTATACTATGAACAGTATGGAGATGAATAATAATGAACTCTCTAATTTTGTGCTGTCTTCTGCGATTTCAACTGATGGATTTCTAGGGAGTGATGATTACAACAGGACTACATGTAGTATCTTTCCTCTAGCCTTAATGAGTGTTGCTAATAGTGTTTCTTCAAATGAGATGGTTATCAGTGATCGAGGTAAAAGAAAGAGAGAAGATCAGGGCTCTGTTATGGACAGTGAGAGGGTACGAAAGAATTGTTGTGAGTTCGGTGAAGGAAGTGACTCCAGAGAGGAGTCTGACTTAAACAGAGGCGCGGTGGGCCCAAATCCACCTTTGTTGCCATGAGAACAACCTACTGGACCTGTCAGGGTCTAGGCAATGCCTTGACAGTTCGACGCCTAAGAAAGATAAACCGTAAGTATCTCTCGGACATCATGTGCCTTTCGGAAACAATGCAGCAGGATGATTATGTGCGCGACAAGGGCTGTGAATTGGGTTTTAGTAATTCTCTTATTGTATCACCAATTGGTTTAAGTGGCGGTCTACCTGTACTTTGGAAAGCTTCTGTAGATATTTTAGTTTCTTTTCAATCACTAAATCTTGTAGATTGTTATGTTCAAAGCAATGAATTGGGTTTCTATTTGTCGTTTGTTTATGGTCATCCAAATCCTAGCAATAGGAACATGTTATGGGAGAGATTGGAACGTATTGCTATCAATCGAAGAGGTAAGCCTTGGTTTATTCTTGGAGATTTCAATTATCTGCTTGGAAATAATGAGAAAAGAGGAGGACGAATACGATCAGAAGCTTCTTTCATGGCCATGAGGCAAATGGTTTGGGTTTGTGACTTAATAGATGTTAGATCTACTGTAAGTAAATTTTCTTGGGCAAGGACACGAGGAGTTCATAAGGTTTTATGCTTCCTGGATCGGTCTATGGCTAATACCGCATGACACTCTTTATTTCCTTATTCAGAAACAGAATACTTGGATTTTGGTGGGTTGAATCTCCGGCCATTAGTTACTCATATAGCTGATGGTACAGATAATAACAGAGGCAGATTTCAGTATGATAATCAATTTCTGGATAAGGAAGGTTTTAAGGAAGCTATGATGCGTGGCTGGGATATACAAAGGGGACGGTAGGAACAGGTTTCCCTTGTTAATAGATTAATCTCCTGCAGGAAGGGGATATCACACTGGAAGAAAGATAATTACTACAATGCTGCAGAAAAAATAAATCTGATTCGTTTTAAGTTGGACGAAGTGATGGCTGCAGATTCTTTGGCTACATATGAGGTTGAAAAACTTAAAAGAGAACTGCACAAAACTTATATTGATGAAGAAATTTATTGGAAACAAAAAAGTAGGAATAAATGGTTTTCTGCTGGTGACAGAAATACCAAGTTTTTTCACACTACTACAAAAGCTAGAAGATCAAAGAACAAGATTGTCTCCAATAAGGATGAGACTGGAGTGTACAGACGTGGTAATTCCCAAATAACAGAGAGTGTATCCACTTATTTTACAGAACTTTACACTGCCTCGCCTACCAGAGATACCCGATACCAAGAGGTTTTACAGAGGCTACGACGGAGGGTAACTGAGGATATCAACACCGAGTTAACTAAACCAAGTCACTATTGAAGAGACAAGGAGATCAGTCTTCTCTATTGGACCTCATAGAGCTCCGAGACCAGACAGTTTTTCCGGAATGTTTTATCAATCATTTTAGGAAGAGATTAGTCCCACTGTGGTCACAGAAGTTCAGGGTTTTTGTAAACAACAATCTTGATCAAAGTCACAACCACACGAATATATGTTTGATTCCTAAAGTTGATGCTCAGGAACCTTGGCGGACTTTCGACCAATTGCTCTTGTTAATAGGTTGAAGGAGCACCTCTCTGCAATAATCTTGGATAAAAAGAAGCATTTATCCCAGGTAGAATGATTACTGATAATGTGATTTTAGCTCATGAAATTTTCCATGCTCTTAAAGTCAGGAAGCGCCAAGCCAAATCTTATATGGCTCTAAAGACCGATATAACAAAAGCTTATGACCATCTTGAATGGACTTTTATCGAAGAAACTATGATGCGCATGGGGTTTTCAGAATAATGGATTCGATGGGCTATGATATGCATTACATCAGTGAGTTTCTCAGTCTTGATTAATGGTGTGCCTTTTGGAAACATATTACCACAGAGGGGAATACATCAAGAAGACCCGCTGTCTTCTTATTTATTTATTTTTTGTGCGGAAGTTCTGTCTCACATGATGCATCAAGCAGGATTAAGTCATAAGCTTCAAGGAATAAAACTTGGAAATTTCAGTCCAGCTATATCACATTTCCTCTTTGTAGATGATTTTTTCTTTTTCATGTTAGCAAATGAAAAATCCTGCAAAGCTATTCGTGAAACACTGTCAACTTTTGAAGAAATCTCGGGCCAATCCGTTAACCTGCGAAAATCAGCTATCACTTTTGGGAGTAAAGTCAAACCTGAGGTAAAACGGAGGATGGGACACATACTTGGCATTTTTAACGAGGGGGGGGGGAATGAGAAGTATCTAGGTTTACCGGAACAGTTTGATAAAAAGAAGAGTGAGATGTTTCAATATATCATCGACGAAGTAAAGGAGAAAACTCAGCGTTGGAACAAAATTTTTTATCACAAGGAGGTAAGGAGATTTTGTTGAAATCAGTAGCACTTGCTATGTCCATTTACTCAATGAATGTCTATAAAATTCCAAAGGCTATATGTAAGGAGATTGATGGAATCCTTAATCATTTTTTGTGGAGTAAGGGTGATAACATCAAAGGAATGCATTGGTATAATTGGAAAAGGTTAAGTCTACCAAAACGTGAAGGTGGGATAGGATTTCGTGATTTAGAGAGTTTTAACGTGGCTTTATTAGGAAGACAGAGTTGGAGAAATTTTCAGAATCCGTAGTGTCTTATGGCTAAAGCTCTTAAAGGAAGGTACTATGCGGATACAAATTTTCTGAATGCAAAAAAAAAGGTACAAAACCATCTTTTGTTTGGAAGTCAATTTTATCTGCCAGAAATCTGATGAAGTAGGGACTCCGGTTTGTGATTGGTGATGGTACAATGGTGAATACTTGGCTGGACCCTTGGCTACCAACCCAGCCTCCAAGACCAACGATTAAGAAAAATGAAAACAGTAAGGTTTGTATGGTAAAGGAGTTAATAAATGATTATGGAACGGACTGGAATGTTAGGAAAGTTAAAGAATTGATACATCCTGATGATGTTGATTGAGTGCTAGCTTTGAAGATTTGTCCAAATGTTAATGGTGATTTGCTTGGTTGGCATTACACTAAGACATGTTGCTATAGTCCTATTGGGTTGGCATTACACTAAGACATTAAATCAACCTATTGGGTTGCAACCCATTTACATTCAGAGATAAGGGCCATACCACCATCTGGAGATATAAATCTCAAACGACAGATTTGGAAATTCGAAAGTGCTCCGAAAATTAAAAATTTTCTTTGGAGATTAATTTCTGGAGCTTTATCCACATGTGAAGCTTTAAAGAGGAGACATATTAGTTAGGATTGTGACTACGCTAAGTCAATATGGAGAGCATCAAGTTGTCCGAGTTTGACGATTTTGGATTCATCGACAACGCTAGATGAGAAGCTTAGAACAATACTGTTTCCAAATAAGTTGCTGCCGGTATATCATCTCCATTTGGCTGTGTGGATTCTTTGGAAGATATGGAAAAGTAGAAATGTTTTATGTTATCAATAGAAACACCTTTCGTGGCAAACAACTCTAACTTTAGCAATTTCAGACACTAAGGAATGGGTGGATATAAATCCGAGAATATCTGATAACAGAGTTCAAGGAGACGATGATCATCAATATAGGCATAGAGAGCAAAAATGGGAGAAACCCGAGACATGGTGGATAAAGTGTAACTATGATGGTTCTTTCACAAATGATCAAAGGGCTTCAACATCAGGTTGGGTCATCCGAGATAGTGATGGATTTTATCTGGGATCGGGTCATGCAGTAGGTAAGGTACTTCCTAATCCTCTAGAGTGTGAATTCCAAACTCTTCTAATAGCTATGCAGAATTGTTGGAGTCTTGGTTATCGAAGAGTTTGTTTTGAGGGGGATAATAAAAAAGTGATAGATCTCCTAAAAGGTTTGGTTCTTAACTTTGTTGTGTATAATTGGATTCGAGATATACATCGATGGAACATAAGTTCGATGACCCAGTCTGTTTTGGACAAGTAGAAAGTGCAACATTCCAACATATATATTGGCTAAAAGCATATCTTCTAATGCTCAATTATTTACTTTCTACCATTTAATTCCTCTTGCGATAATTAAATGGTAGAAAATAGTTTCCAACCTTCTAATACTATGAGAAGTTTCTCCTATTTTTCCTTTGTTTTTATTTTTTTTAAATTACTTTTGTTTTAAGCTATTTACTTTAAATAAGTACCCGCCCTTTATTATACTATATGTTATTTATTTTTGGTGAATACCTGCGTAATTTTGTTACTTTTATTTTACGTTATTTATTATAGGTGAATATTTGTGTAAATATACGGATTGTGCAATTAGTTTTTTTCTTAATATGTTATGTTTATGTTTTCTTTCTCAAATATTTTTTTAATTTTTTAGTATATTTATATCTTTTTAGTATGTGTAGAGTATATTTGATTTAGTATTGACTAATTTACCTTATAAAAGACAAAAAATAATTTTCTAATATTCTCAAAAAGCTTCTCCTATTTTTTAAAAATAGTTTTCTTTATGAACGATTACAAAGACAGTTTGAGACCGACACAACCAACGTCTTTTCAAAATGAAACGCTGCATCAACAAAGAGATGGATGGCTAAAGTGCAACTATGACGGATCCTTTGTCAACAAAGAGATTTTAAGAGATTAGGAAGAAGTGTTTATCGGAGCGGGTCAAGCAGTAGGTAATAAAACGGCAAATGCTCTCGAAAGTGAAATACAAGCACTCATCGTGGCGATGCAAAACTGCTGGAGTAAAGAGTACAAAAGAGTTATTTTTGAAGGTGATAACAAATCAGTTAGAGATCTGATCAGTGGTGATATAATCAACTTTGGAATATTCAATTGGATTCGTGAAGCAAGAAGTTGAAAACAGCGATTTGAGGAAGCACAAGTTACATGGACAAGAAGAGAGAATAATAAACCGGCATATGTGCTTGCAAAACAGAGTATACCTGAAAATCACTATTATTATTATAACTATGTTTCGATTGTAGCAACTCATGAGTTGCACTCTGACTATTGTAATTCTATGTTATTCGAATAAAGTAGACGTTAAAAAAATAGTTTTATTTTTACTAATTATTTTTGTTGAATACCCGCATTTTTTATATAGTACTTGTATTTTATGATATCTGTTTAGGTGAATATCCACGTTTTCTATAATTTTTCTGTTATGCATTTTTTTTGGTGTATGTGTATTTTTATGTTACACAATATTTTTTTCCTTAATATGTGTATTTTTAATGTTTTATTTTTTCGTATATGTTTGTTATTTAATATGTGTGAATTTAAATTTGGGTTAGTATTAACTAGTTTACTTTGCTTGTCATATCCTTATTAAAGATGTCATATGCATTTTTCTCTTTAAAATATTAATTGTTGTTAAATAAATAACCATTATAACTGATTTGGTGCCAAATTTCAAACTAATCAACAAAAAATCTTATGGAAGTGTCGTATATTCTCGCCAATGAAGACATTCTTTAAATTAGATGAAGACAAATAGACCGATTTGCGCTCATTCGGCTCACCCTGGGGCGGATATTTTTTTTTACCACAGTGGTCATGCCTACTAGAACTGTGGTTTGTGTAGATATGTCCAAATCCGCTCTGTTAAATTCAATAGAAAATGGGATAGTCCGAAAGCCCATGTACAGTAAAAATAAAATTATAAAGATTAATAATATGCAAATTCAGACTGAACCAAAAATTCAAAACCAAAATGCAGTACTGCAAAAATGATAAAACCAGCAAATTCATACCGAACAACAACTATTCAAAATGTATAGAAATAATCAAACTCAAAAATACCCACAAAGCCGAGAAATAAGTTAAAAAGAGACTTAAAAAGTTTTAGAACATAATCAAACTAAAACTTAAACTGAAACATGTTTTTTATTAATATTAATCTTCATCATCAACAATCGATTGGAAAGAAAACAGTCTCTCATCTTCCCCATCAAAATTTTTGTTCTCTTTTACATATATCCAAACTTATAAAACGTGACCGCCTACCTGGTTACACGGGCATATAATCGGTGATTGGAGATTCACCGTGGTGAAATGGTGTTGATCGGTGGTTTTAGGCAGTGCAAAGATTTTATCCCACATTGGCCGTGGAATTGCAAAAGGCGGCCATGGAATTCCAAAATCGCAAGCCCATGTTTTATATGAGACAAACCCTAATTTGATTTTACAAACCTTCAAATTTACAAATTCGTCCATCATCTACGATTTCTTCTGTTTTTGCGACAAAATCAAACTGAATTTCTTATGTTTTCACAAATTCGTCCATCATCTACCTTCTTTCATTTCACGAAGTTGAGGTAAGAATCTCTTTTGTTTATGATGTTCACCAACACTATATATAGGAGCATGCCCATTATCCCCACAATAAGGAGTTGTCTGAGCGCCAAAATCTCTTAACTGCTCTAATATACTACTGCCGTCTATCTCAAGAGGTGGACCATCAAACACTTGCTTATCATTCGTAAAATTACCTTAGACCGATGATAAGGATGATCACTTGGTAGAAACCTTCTTTGACAATCAAACCAAGAAGTCTTTATTTTGTGTTTTAGTTCAAATGCATCAGTGTTATCTTGGCGATATAGATAACACTGATGTCCTCGTACTTTCGTGCCACAACAAATACTACATTTCATGTTTATCCAAATGGATTGAAACCATCTATACATAATCCAATGTATACATTTCTTCGCTTGGACACAAAATCTGGATATATTGATTGAATATGTTTCCACGCTTTTGCATCTGATGTATGTGTAATCTCTCCTTCTTGTCTGTGCTCTCCATGTTTTCTCATTGCTTATATCGTGCGTTGAGATTGATATAACCTCTTTAACCTCTTTGTTAACGGTAATTACCACATCCATTTATATAGAATTTGAACTCTGCTATTAGTCTCTTGAAACCGGGGTTTATAACAAAATTGACATCTTCTCTTTAATATATCATGTCAATGCACACATTTATTGTTTGATATAGCAAATCAATACCAGCTATAAGTTTTTGTACCTCATAGTATGATGCTGGTGAAAGATTATATTCGAGCAATATATCTTTCACAAAATTGACTATCACATCAACACATTCTTTCGCCAAATTATAGTATGTCTTAATGGTCATCAATCTATTACCAGATGATAAAGGTGAATGGTCGTCTCTACAACCGTTATAAAACGGCTGTTTCGCTGCATCTAACATATCAAAAAACCTTTCAGCTTCTAAATTTGGTTTTTCAACCTTATCTCCATCTACAGCGGTCGACTGCATATATTCTCTCTAAACGCATCATTCACCATCTCAACGGTACATACACCAAAATCAATTGTAATACAAATGCCTAGAAATAATTTATATCTTAATATTATGTGAATTCACATAAATAGAACAAAGATATTTCAACTTACAAGTTTTTTTCGTTCCCGTTTGATTTACAACCAATTTTATGAACACACATATACTTTGAGCATACTCGTCTTTCAATATGTTTGACTCTAAATCCGTCACTGGTATGTCCATGCATGATCGAAAACTATTAGAAGATGACATCTCATTTGATATTTTTTTTGTTTTAAGTCAGATAATGTATTGTGAATAATATAGAAGTGTGCAAACATATATATATACAAACTCGTAAGCCATCAAAATCCATTGAAAATTTTGAATTCCAAACGTCTATATACAACAGATATTATTATGTCAAAAATTTTGATAGAATTATAACGGATCTATTCTGTCAAAATTCCGTTGGTTTGCCGTCGAAAATTTTTGACAACACTAAAATCCGTTAGAATATGTTTCGAAATTGCGATAGTTTTCTTGTAATGTAAATGTAGATAAGTTACGTAACTAACTTAATGTAGATAATTGATTTTATAAATTAAAAAATATCTCTATATTTAAATAAAATTTAAAAATACAACTACAAATTTTTGTTTAATAAAAACACAATAACATAATAAAAAATATATAATAAAATACCAAAATTAAAGAAAACAACATAAATTACCACAGCAAAATTAGTAACTTCATAATCATGTAAACCGCTTCCGGATCTACCAATATAATTAAAATATTGGCCAAACGAAATAGATACATAAAGAGCTTCTTGACTTTTTCGTTGATAATTCCATTTTTGAAAAATCTGTGTTTGTTGAGACTGCATATAGGGCCGAATATTTGGATCTTGTATGGAATTCACATATTGATTTAAAATTTTGTTGACAAGTAGATGCCACAAAAGAGTATGTCACATATAAATATTGATCATTAAGTTGAGCAATTAGATATAAATACAAAGGTTTCACAGCAAGAAACGGACAAATGGCCAAGTAATTCTCTAAACAAGACAAACATGTATAAGAAAGCCAGTCCAATATAAAAGCAAAACAAGATAAAAGAGGGAGAAGCTAATTACCAGGTGACTCTTGAAAAGTGATACTGACACCTTGTGGTTGGCTGAACATTTATGAAACATTGAAGAGCACTGATTTGAAAAAGAGCTTTCCAAAAGGTAGGAAAAAGTAATCTCACGTTAAGCCATAAAGTTCCACCAAAAAAGAAAGACATAAAAAAGTGGATTTTTTTTTTTGTTTAAAAACCTGATTCTTTGCCCGAAACATCACAAGCTTAGTTATGCAACCAAATGGTTGAAAAAGCTGAAGCAAATCATTCTGATGACAAAAGAAAACAAATAAGCTTCGGGTCAGGTTATTACGTACTGAAATAGTGATGCTTAATTTCAAATGAAAAGAAGAAGAAGAGAGACTTACAAACATGAATGACTTTTGAAGATTCATTCAGTTATTAAGATTCAGATCATTAATTATAGAGCCCCTTGATTATAATCATTAATTATAATCGATGGTATTCCTTATAAATATCAAACACGTTCTTATGACCTTCCACGAAAACCATCAAATCGTCAGCAAAACATAAATGGGCTAGATGGATGTTCTTGCATTTTGGGTGGTACCTTATCCTTTTCTCCACAGCCGCTTTATCCATCATCATTGATAGTACATTCATGCATATAATGAAAAGATAAGGAGATAAGGAACAACCTTGTCGAAGCCCCCTACTACTGTTGAAAAACCCAGCCAACTCTCCATTAACTTGAACCGAGAACGATGCCGTCGTAACGCATACTTTGATCCAATGGATAAAATTCTCGGGGAAATTTAAAACTTGCAATACTTCCAGCAAAAAATTCCATTGTACAGTATTGAAAGCTTTGGATATGTCGATCTTCAAGGTACAACGAGGAGAGATCGACTCTTTATGATAATCCTTGACTATTTCTGTGGCTAATAGAACATTTTCCATTAAGAGCCGGTCTTTTACAAAAGCTGATTGATTCGCCGCGATAAACTTAGGCAATATAGCTTTCAGCCTATTCGCAATGATCTTCGATATTGCCTTATAGATGACGTTGCAACATGAGATTGGACGGTAATCTTTCATTGTCCGCGCAGCCTCTTTTTTTTGGTATAAGAGCCAGAATTGTTGCATTCATACCTTTGGGGAAAAACCCATTAATAAAAAATGACTTCACCGCTACCGTAAAATCATTTCCTATACGCCGCCAAGCTGCCTTAAAGAACTCGGCTGTGAATCCATCCGGGCCAGGGGCCTTGTTGTTAGGCATATTGAATAGGGTATCCTTAATCTCCCCATCGGATACATCCCGTGATAGAGCCTCTTGGTCTGACGCTGTGAAACTAAAGTCCAGAAGGCCTCTTAAGTATTCTCTCTGCCTACCCTCATAGTCAATCGGCTGCTGTGTTAAGAACTCTTTAAAATACCTCTCAGCCTCTTCCTTTATCGCATCACTAGAGTTCAGAGTCTCTCCCTTGTGATTAACAATCTCCCGGATCGAGTTTCTCATTTTCCTCACTTCAGCCGTCTTATAGAAAAAGAGTTGTTTTGATCTCCTACATTCAGCCATTGTAGCTTGGATTTTTGTTTTAAGTAGCCCTCTTCCAGATTTGATAGTGAGTTCCACTTCTCAAACGCCAGCCTCTCTTCAAGAACCCTTTGTGGCGTTGGATCAGTAAGTGTGGCTGCTTGTTTCTCACAGAGAACCTCATAAGTTGTTCTCGTACGGTTCACAATGTCCACAAGGTGTTGTTTTCCTAAGCTCCTTAGTTGAGGCTTCATAGCTTTCAGCTTCTTAGATAACCGAAATAAAGCCGAGGTGGATACATATAATGGGTCGGTTGTTTTCCAAAAATCTTCAACTAATCCCTGAAACTGAGGTAGGTTTGCAAGAACATTTGAAAACTTGAATGGGTTTTTCCTCCGTGGAATAGCATTTCCCATGGAGATCACTCCTCTTGCGTGATCCGAACACCCCCTAGTTCGAAAGAGACATAGGAGGACGGGAATTTCTGAAGCCAGCTTTGATTTACCAAACCCCTATCAAGTTTTTTGCATATTACCCCTTCCTCCTGTTTGTTACACCACATAAACCGGGCTCCATGATAAACAAGATCATTCAGCAAACAATATCTTACCATTTCCTGAAACTCACGCATCCCCTGAGTGGTTAAAGTCGTCTCCAAAAAATTTGAATGTTCCTCCACTTCCAAAATCTCATTAAAATCCCCACATATCATCCAAGGCTTAATCCGAAATGAATGTGAAGTATGATGATCCCTCAAGTTCTCCCATAACTCTCGCCTTTCCATCAAGAAGTTTAATGCATAAACAAAAGAAACATAGAACTCCTCTGTTTGATCCTCTAGTAGAACCGAGCAAGTGATGAGTTAGCTGCTCGTGAAGATGGGCGTCAGTCGAGTCTTTTCATTCCACACTACACAGATGCATCCCAAGCGATGGGAGTCATAGTTAGAAATAAAAGACCAATTTCGAAAAACCGAGTTTGCGATAATGGCTGCTCTGCTCTCCTTGACTCGCGTCTCTAACACACAACCAAATTGCATTGACTTATTATTAATCCAATCCCAAATTACCGAGTGCTTTGTACATTTGTTGAAACCCTGAATATTCCAGAAGAACTCCGTCATTTAACAGACTTTTTCTTAGTAGCCTGTTTTTTCCCGGAGCCCGGGATCGCCTCAATTGGTACTAGATCCTTCGATATGGAGCTGCTCTTATTTATTGATTTTGATGCTCTTGGAAGAGAAGGTCTGACTTTGGTTTCTCCCTCCCCTTCATCCCTCTCGGAACCGTTCTGATTCACCTCCTTTACCCCTACCGGGCCTATAGTTTCGGTGTATTTTCCCCCATCATCCTCTAGTGCAAGTACAGAGTATTGCGAGGGTGAACCAATTGGAGGATTCTCCTTCTCTTCCCTGACAATTTTCTGACTTCCTTTTGTTGGCGAGACAACATACCAACCCCCCTTGGACTCCTTAACCTGATCAGTTTCCGCAGATTGAATCACTGTTTGTTTCGGTTCCGTACTCTCCTTTCCTTCCTCCGACTCGACGGCAACAGGCGACTCGGGGCTGACTGTTCTTTCTGTCACCTCTGTGAGCTCTTTTCCTCTTACTTCCGTAGACAGCCTAATAGAGTTACACACCTTCGCCACTGAAATTGGCGCTGGAGGATCCATCCGTCTCTTAAGAATTCTCGGACTTTCAATATTCCGTCACTTGGATCGACATGTCTCTTTCATATGTCCCCACTTAGAACATTCGACACATTTTGGGGGCAGCCATGGGTATGAGTAGAGAACCTCCACTTCTACACCCTGTTTTGTTTTGAAACAAACAGAACCCGGTAATGGTTTTGTCAAGTCCACATCGACGAAGACCCTTGCTTCATCGAACTTATTGCACAGTTCTGTCTCCGGGTGAAGGCGACGCGGTGTACCCACTGCACTAGATAATAAGCTCAATCCTTTCCAAGAGAAAAGGGACGGCGGAACTTGTTTGATAGTGACCCACAACGGAACACTCCGTAGCGCTGATTGGTCTTCTTCAAGAACAGGACCATACTTAGAGACCATCATGGGTCTGTCTGCTATATTCCACATTTTCCGTCGAAGAACTCTATCTCTTATCCCTTTGTCCCTTATCCAAAACTTTATCGTCGTCGAGTTCACAACAAATGCATCAATATGTGTTGCCGAATTCCCATACCTACAAATCTTATTCACTATCATGTGAATTTTTGCAATATGCGGTGCACCATCTGGGAATTTCCCTAACAATAACTCCTCCCATAACGGGGGCTGATCAATTACAACTTCATCTGGAATCTCAATGTATGGGTTACCCTCCTCCGAGCAGACCGTTAACTCGTGTTTCGAAAGGGAAGGCCTCTGTTGCACTACAGAAGCGTAGGACCTGGCCTGATTGGTTTCCTGCTGCTTTTCCCCTTCCTCCAAACCTGTCTCTGTTGAAACTTGTGACACCAGCATCTGCGCAGAACCTACTTTGCCGTCCAAGACTACATTCCGTAACCCCGAAAAAGAACCCGAAGCCACCACTGACTGATTTACCACTGAGACATCCTCTGCCACAGCCCCTGATTCGTCCGCCGTAGCAGCACCCTCTTTTGCTGAAACAACTAGAACTTTGGCTCCCTCTGCACTCTCAACTATAGCCTCAGCCCCCTCTGTTCCATCCCCTGACACCTGCACTCCCTTCTCCTTATCCAACCCCTCAACCGTGTCTGAGCACTAACCCCTGGTACCATCTCGACAATGGACTGTCGCTGATACTCTGTTTTCCACAGAAAAAACAGAGCTCTTTTCTGTGTTCGCTATTCCTCCCAAGCCCTCCTGAACTGCAGTGTTCGAACTAGTGTTGACAGGTTCCCCCAACGCCGTCATCTTCCTCCGTGCCGTGAAAAAACCCTTGCTGAAATCGCCCTCGTGATTGCCAAAACTGCTTCCCGAAATTCACGCTTCTTCAATTTTTTTGTTTTTTTACTTCTGGGACTTTTACATGTGAATAATAAGGAAAGGAGAAGGTACAACCTTTTTCTCTTTGGGTTCTCCTCTCTCTTGCGATCTTAGAGATTCTTATATGAGCAAATGGCTAACAGGTTGTACAAGAGACAAATCTTCCTTTTTGTGTTTCAACATGTGCTTAAAATCCTTCCATGAAGGTGAAAACTTGTCAAAGATACTCAACACCGAGATGGATTCATCCACGTACATGTTGTGTTGGGCGAATTGCCCTAGAATACGAAGTATTTCATTGTAATGCTCCATAACCGGTCTAGAATTAAACATCTGGTAATTATTAAAATTATACACAAAGGAAATTCTTACTATAAGCATCATCGGCCATGTACTTTGATTCCAATGAATCCCACAACTCCTTTGCGGATTCAACATTCTGATAAATATCAGAGAGGGGATCATACATACTATTTAGAATATGACCGCGACATACATAATCATCCTTCTCCTATTTAAGTTGCTTTCTTTTCTCATTCAAATCATCGTTCTCACCATCATCTTGTACAATGGGTATTGACATTATAACCTCTTTTAGTTTTATTGCAAATATTTGGCAGACTCTGCGAACATTTTTTATAGTCTGCGAGTATTTCGTAGACTCTGCGAACATTTGCAAACTTGCGAGCATTTCGCAGATTTTATGAATATTTAAAAGATTATGCAAGAGTTTGGAATACTTTGCGAGTAACTGTAGATTTTGCGAGTAACTGTAGACTTTGCGAATATTTGATAGATTTGTGAACATTTGGCACTCTGTAAACCTTTGACAAACCCTGCAAACATTTACACAATCTGCTAATATTGGCAGATTTTTGTGAGGATTTTTTGGTTTTTCAAAAACATTTATTCATTTAGTTATAATATTAATTAAAAATATCTAATCAAATAAAATAATAATTTATTTTTAAAATTATATGTATTAGTTTGAAAGCACAATTTTGGTATTATGAAAAAATTGTTTCCAAACCAGGTCATCGTAGCAATAAAAACTTAAAAAAAATTATAACCATTCTTTAAAAATAATGGATTATCTTAGACAAAGTATTCAATTTATTTTATTAATTTATCTTTTAACTAAATTTAATGTTCCAAACTGTATCAAATCGTAAAGTGAAACTGTAATTTCAATACTTTTATTATTATGAAATGTGGTTGTGCCAACGACTAGCACATATTAAATTCAAAACTAATAACAAAACCACCAAAGTAGATTTAAAAACATATAATCCATCAATCTATTTATATCATATTATACCCATCGTGATCTTCTTATGCATGTTTGGTGCAATTAGATTCTTCTAACACTATAAAAAAAATTAAAAATTGATGGGATTTCTGAAAGATGCAGTAGCCGTAAGAAATTTTCAACGGCAAACCGATGATATTTCGATTAAACAACATCCATCAGAAATTTCTAACAGAATATTGAGTTTTCGTTGGAAATCTGTCGGAGAATATATACATGAATATATTTGTTATATAGCCGTTTGAGATTTTAAAATTTTTGACGGATTTCCGACATATTATTCAGTTTCATTGTAAATCCGTCGGAAAATATATATGTTAATATAACCGTTATATAGCCGCTTGAGATTTTGAAATTTGTGACGTATTTTTGATGGGCGAAAAGTTTATAAATATGTTTGCACACTAATACATACATTCATAACTCAGTACATTACTAAAAATTCTTTGAAATCGGAAAAGATGTCTTCTTCTGGATATTTTTGATCATGGATAGATGAACTGATGATGGATCCGGAGTCGAACTTAGGAAAGAAGAATATGTACGAGGTATATGCGAGTTCATAGAATTGACAGTAATTGAAATGTTCATGTTCTAATTGTCGGAATTCGCATAATGTTAGATAGAGTTTGTTTGGAATCACTTGTATATGAATGGGTTTATGCCGGGCTACAAGATTTAGTATCTACATGGGGAAACAAATTATGATGCAGAAATCTTAAGAGAACATAGAATGAACGTAGAATTTGGTGTAGGTACCGTTGAGATGGTGAAGGGTGCGTTTAGAAAAAATATGCCATCGACCGCTGTAGATGGAGATAGGGTTGAAAAACAAAATTAAGCACACAAGTTTTGTTATATGTTAGATGCAGCGAAACATCCACTATATAAAGGATGTAGAGAATGTCATTTGTCTTTATCTTCTGCAAGTAGAATGATGACTATTAAGATAGAGTACAATTTGGCAGAAAAATGTGTTAATGCGATAGCAGATTTTGTGAAAGATATTTTAACAGATGATAATCTTTCACTAGCATCTTGCTACGAGGTTCAGAAGCTTGTAGTTGGTCTTGGGTTACCATATCAGATGATAGATGCGTGCATAACAATTGTATGATATATTAAAAAGAAGATGAAAACCGCGAAGATGTAAATTTTGTCGTAAACCGGTTTCAGGAAACTAATGGGAGAGTTCCAATTCCATATAAAAAGATGTGGTATTTACCATTAACTGGGAGGTTGAAGAGGTATTATCAATCTCAGTGCACGACAGAGCCAATGAGATGATATGCATAGCATAGTCAAGAAAGAGAAATTACACATCGTTCCGACGCATAAGCATGAAAATATTTTCAATCAATGTATTCAAATTTTGCGTTTGAGTGAAGGAATGTATACCTCAGATTATGTACATATGGTTTTAACCCATTTGGAAAGCATGGACGACAATATTCGTGTGGCCTGTAATCGTAACTCCTTACAATTTGCCTCCATATATGTGCATGCGTAAATAGTTTTTGTTTCTATTTGTGCTTGTTCCTCACCCACAACATTCTAAGAGATCATTAGATGTATTCCTCGAGCCATTGATCAATGAGTTACAAATGTTATGGAATCATGGTGTCCAAGCGTATGATGTTTCATGCTAGCAGAATTTTCAGATGCATGTGGTTCTTATGTGGACTATAAGCGATTTCCAGCATATGCTGTGTTATCTAGATGGACTATCCATTGAAGATTATTTTGCCTGTATTGCGAAGACAACACTGACGTATTCCAATTGAGTCACGGAAGAAAGAGTTGTTGGTTTGATTTTCATAGAAGATTAATACCGAGTGTTCATCCTTATCGTCGGTCGAAGACATTATTTACGAAAGATACAAGTGTTTGACGGTCCACCTCTTGATATAGACGGTAATTCTATATTAGATCAGTTAAGAGATTTTGGTGCTGAGAAGACTCCTTACTGTGGGGATAATGAGCATGATCCTGTTGATGGTGTCGGTGTAAATCACAATTGGCACAAAAATAGTATTTTTGGGATTTTCCTTATTGGAAAGACCATTTATTGAGACAAAATCTAGATGTCATGCACATTGAGAATAACTTCTTTGACAACATCATGAACACTGTTTTAAACGCCCAAACGAAGAAAAAAACATAATATACACTCTAAATTAGTCTTGCCACAGATTTTTTCTCGGGATTTTTTTGAAGTTTTTCCGAATGGTAGATGTCATATGCCTGCCTACCGATTGACGCATTCTCGACCATCTGAATGGTAAATTTTAATGGATTTCTGATGAACCATATATATAGATGTATATATATAGCTATATATATATATAACATACTCCACAATAGACATTTTTTTAAAATGAGACACGTAAAATCCCTAATCCTCTTGGAAATTTTCGACGGAATTTTCGGCGGGTTTAGGATTTCGGGTTAAATTCCATAATTATCGATACACACCATTGCTTAACACAATGTTATAACTTATTTAAAACACATAGTTATCAAAATAACACTATAAACCATTATTTTTTATGTTTGATGGATTTGACTAGATTACGAGTTTAACGATTAATAACAATACATATACTTTAACGACACACCTATAACATAGATGATTTGAAAATGTAAATCTAAAATTTATGATATTAATGTAAATCAATCTAACTTCTATATAATTGAAATGACTTAAAATGATAGTAAGAAGTGAAACAAAGCCGATTGGTGTCAAACCCCTAAACGCGTCAGAAATTTCTTATGGGTTTAGGGATTATACGTGTTTAACAGATACAAGTTTAACGTGGGACACATGTCCCACATTGGTATGTTGCATATTGTACGCATTCTAACGTTGGTTTTTAGAGTCTATTATGTGTTTTTAGAGTCTTATCAGGTCAAATCGTAGTAGGAAGAGTTCTAATGCATTTAGGAGCAAGATTTGGAACAAAAGATATTAAATTATGCAAAGACATCTGAATTTCGTCCTTTTTGAGGCAATTTACACCGATGGATGGAGCTATATTTTTCATAGAAGATAGATCTTTGGATTAGCTTTCATGGGAAAGTGGTTTGAAGTCGATCCAACAGTGAAATAAAAATTTAAGATGACTTTCGTGAAGACGGTCCAGTCTGACGAGCAGACAAAACATGCGCATACCCAAGATGCTGTGAGAAACCATATCGATAGATCTGGTATCAGATTTATCGATCCCAAAGTGCCGTGAGAAACCAGATCGACCTGTACAGACAAGATCGACCTACTGCAGAAAAAAATTAAAATATTGCTTCTTTTCCTACTTGGTTTAGGATTTCGACCTAAAATAATTTGTACCTATAAATACTTGTTTTAAGCCATTGTTTAGGCTATGTTATCTTCTGCATACTTTTATTTTAGACTATTGAGACCTATTGTTAAAAGAAAAGCATTATAGGTTACCAAATAAAACATAGGTGAGCGTATTATTCTTAGCCAACGAAAGTTGATGCTATTGTGATACTTGAACCTATCGAACCCATTAGTTAATGCTTATCTAGGATTTTAAGTTCAAATACCATTTTAGATACTTAGGTGGTTAGATATTAATTGGTGTCACGACAGTGGATTGGTTAGACGTTTCTATTCGAGTTCAAGATAGTTCAAGTAAATACCCTGAATAGTTGTTTGGTTCATGATCTTTAATTTCCAAAGAATTCTCCGAATCCTAGTGCTTTTATCCATAAGTTTACATCGTTATTTACTTTCAATTTCTTTCTTTAGTTTCATTCACAAACAGACAATCTCTTTTTGTCTTAACTTAGCATTTTTTCTATAAGAATCGTAGTGCAACATTGGTGTATGTGGATTCGATCCCTCCTATACTACTGCGTGTGTCTGTAATTTTATTCTTGGATTTTAAACCTCTGTATCAAGTTTTTGGCACCGTTGCTTGGGAACAATTATTTCCTTCGAATCTAAAAGTGAAGCTTGGTATAAAATTTACTAATTACATTTTAGTTTTGCTTGTTTTTAATTCTCTGGTGTATGCAGAGGAGAGGTGACAACAACAACAACAAGCTCAACAGCGTACTATTTGGGACATAGACACTTCTCACACATTTACCAAAACCAAACTGCTATATGTCCACCAGAGATTGCATGGCAGGATTTTGAGATCAAGTTTCAGTTAATTGCATTGGTGAAGCAGCATCTCTTCCATGGGTTACCGGCTGAGAACCCAATTGATCATATTGAGAACTTAGAGGAAATCTGAAGTACAACGAAGTCGAATGGGATACCCGCTGACAACCTCATATGTAAGTTGTTCTCTTTCTCTTTAGTGGACAAGGCTTTGAGGTGGCTTAAGTCATTACCAGCTGTTTCTTTGAGGTCTTGTATTGAATGCATATCCGCTTTTCTAGAGCACTTATACACCAAGTCTAAGACAGTCGCTTTGCGGAATAAGATCGTTACCTTTAGACAGCTTTCCAGAGAGTTTTTGTGAGGTTTGGGAAAGATTCAAAGAGTACCGTAGAGAGTGTCCTCATCATGAGTATTTAGAGGAGCATATTCTTAGCATCTTCTATGATGGTTTTGATTGGGATTACAAGAATGCTTTTAACACAGCAAGTAACAGGGATTTCATGACTCAGAGTATCACATGAGCGTACAAGCTTATAGAGAACTTAGCTGCAAGTTCTAACAACCGTTTTTCTGAGTATGATTGGTCTAGAAAGGTCAACATCGTAGATTCTCAAAAGATTTATGAGTTGAGTGCTAAGGTAAATCTGTTGCTCAAAGCTAATCAAAGATGGGTGAATCTTTGTGAAGATGGATGAGACGCAATTTTTTTTTAAGGTATAACTGAGGGTTAGAATGATGATTCAAGAGAGGTTAGCTATGTGCAAGGACAAGGGTTTGTGTAGAACAGAGGGTTCAACCAGAACTATATAAGCCACCCCAATATATCCTATAGAAACATGAATGTCGAGAACCCTCAACATCAAGTATATCCACAGCAGAGACAACACTTATAACAAGCTTAAATATTGTGAATGATTCTCAAGGAGACCTCAGAGTTCTTATGTAACAACTCCTTGTTACCCAACAAAATTCTACGGATGAGATCAATGCGATGATAAGTATAATGTATATTGATTTGAATTGCAAGTTTGAGGCTGTCTCATCACATCTAAAGCTACTAAATACTTATTTGATCAAAATGCAAAGGCAATGGAACATCAACAAGGATTCTTTCTAGGAAAGGGTGAGAAAAACAAGAGGAATGGAGAAGGTTCTAGTGGCTGAAGAGTGGATGTGCATATGGTTAAAGAACAAACACAACCTTCCCGAGAGATTATACTTGAACTTATGCTGAAAAAGATCTTGGAAGTTCAGAAAAGAGTGTACAAGAGATGAATGATAGGATGGCTGATCTTGATGGAAACTTGAGTATTCAATATCTATGACAGCCTCAGATCAATCGATCCACTCACTGGATCGATTAATTTGATGGATCGATCGATCCAACATCTCAACCGATCAATCCCTTACCCGATCGATTGGTCACCTGCAGCCAAAAACCACTATAAACCACCGTAAGCATCTAGATCGATCGATTCATCCAACGGTCGATCGATCCAACCATGACCACTTTCAGTGCAACTTTTTAGATTGATCGATCCACCCACCAGATCGATTGATTCAGTCTTCAGATCGATCAACACCTCCACATATCGATCGATCTCCACCCACCAAATCCATCAGTAACTTTTCATATCGATCCATCTAAGCTGGGACCGATCGATACACACATGTAGAGGATCCCCGTAACAATTTAGATCGATCGATCCGATTACCAGCCATCGATCGCCTCCACCACTCGATCAATCTATTTTTCAGCAACACTAGCATATGTTCCTAAGGTTCCATACCCAAAACGTCCACAATGCACTCCAGCTCCACCACTAAAGGTACTACCTAAACTAACATATGCATGATAGTTCGTTGTGCCATGTTCCATATTTAGGATTGAGTTTGAAGACTCTCTCTGTGATTTTAGAGTCGTTGTGAACATCATCTGCAGCGCTAGGATTATGCTTCCTATGTTGGCATTAAGGAGAAGATCGATAATAGAGATAAGTCTAAGTCTAGGGGAGTGCTGAAACTTTCTCGACTCACTTTGACACCACATAGATGTGTTGGTGATACCATTAAGTATCAGTTGAAATGCAGAGGTATGTCTAAACCTTTTGCTAAAGTCAAAGCAATTATTATTCCAGAACTTAAGGACAAAGGACATGTAACTGTGGATGATATGATGAGTAAAATTCTGAAGCTAGATCTACATGACAAGCAATCATATGAAACACATCTCAACCCACCACCACGACATCCTGATCCATCTAAGGATTCTCATAACACTTAGACGTTGTTACAATCAAGCTAATGACGTTAAACAAACACTTGGTGGGAGGCAACCCACTGGTAAGTATTTATTTTATGGTTATTTTACTTTACTTATCTCTTTTATTTTATTATTGCGTTTGTGGTGAATTTCTTAAGGTCTATTTCACGCCGCGATGGTGTGAAGTAAGTTAGGGGAAGGGTACTTTCTAGAAATAACGCTGTTTATTTGTTTTGTTTTTTTTTAGTCTTTGTGTCATTTTTATTGAGTCAAACATGGGATTATTATTATGATATTCTTGGGTTTCATTTGGTGTTGACTAACTTTCCACAGACTCCTACCAGTGATTGTTCTCATCATAGGAAGATTGGAAACACCATCGGTGGATCATCTTACCTGAAGTTCCCTATCCTCTAGAAATTTGAATGATCTAACATTGGCTCTATCTTTCAGGACCTTTAACATGACTTAATTTATTGCTTAGGGGCTTGATATAGCACAAGGATCACAACATTCGAATTCTATTCCATCTTTTCTACCACTCAATCTAGAAATCCGAATGGCCAAGCTCATATTTAGTTTAATACTACACCTTAAAATTATCCTTTCATTCAAACCATAAGCCTTCTATCTCATCACTATCATGTGCAATCATGTGCAAAAACACCTCTCTTTGTTCCAAGGATCTCTAGAAGTCTAATGCTCTCTTTTACTTAGAATGATATTGGTTGATTTGTTTTTGGTGCATGTAATGTATGACTAGGATTGGTTTTGGCTTATCCTTCTCGAGAAAAAGAAAACAATAAAAAGAGAAAAAAGAAAAGAAAGAAAAGACGAGAAGGGAAAGAAGATAAAGAAGAAACCAGAATAAAGTCTTTATGAGTTTAATGTTTAATCTTAAGCACCATTACAACTCGTATAGAAACTTTACAGAGCTTTTATAGAGATTTCAAGGTTCAGGGGATTGTGTATCAACATTTGGTCTTTGTCTCACTGTGATTTTGTGCCATGATTTACGTCTGTCTTCATCGTCAAAGCCTAAACACTTCAGCCACCATCAAACCAGCCATCCATTCCAAACCTTTGTGATTGATAATCCCTTTGTGAGACTGTACTTTATAGAAAACTCAATGTATGCTAAAAGGTCAAAAATGGAGATTTCAGAGATTTACTAGGATTTCGGGAACTAGAGTAAGGTATTGTTGCTATGCTTATTGTAAATTACATGTAGTACTAACTAGTTCTTTTATATGTTCTAAGTTCTTAAGGATTGGAATTTTAGCACAATATATAAAGGAGTGCGTAAGTTCTCGTTTTCAACCTTTCTTCTAACTTATCTTTATTTTTTTGTTCTTATTTGAGGATAAGCAACGATTCAAGTATGGGGGAATTGATATGTTGTGTATTTTACACATTCTAACGTTGGTTTTTAGAGTCCTTTAGATGTTTTTAGAGTCTTATCATGTCAAATAATGTTAGGAAGAGTTCTAATGCATTTGGGAGCAAGATTTGGAACAAAAGATGCATAATTATGTAGTGACATATGAAGTTTGTTGTTCTTTGAGGCATTTATCACTGATGGATGGAGCTAAAATTTTCACACAAGATAAATATTTGAGTTAGCTTTCATTTGAAAGTCGTTTGAAATCGATCCAATGGTGCGATCAAAGTTATGACAATTTTTCGTGAAGACGGTGCAGTCTGGCGAGCAGATGAAGCATGCGCAGAGCCAAAATGCCATGAGAAACCAGATCGATCGATCCTGAAGTGCCGTAAGAAACCAGATTGACCTGCTGTGGAAAAAATGTAAATATTGCTTTTTTTACTAAATGGTTAAAGATTTTGACCTAGAAGAGTTTGAACCTATAAATACTTGTATTAAGCCATTGTTTAGAGTATATTATCTTATGCGTACTTTTATTTTAGACTATTTTGACCTATTGTTAAGAGATATCTTTTGGTGTTTTATTGGATTTATTCATGGGTTATTCATCAAATTTTGGTTGTTTCATTACTTCCATGGCTGCATAGTCCTCTAGTTAGGATTTAGGGTTTCGAAGGAATGAAGAATCATTGAATCAAACACAAATAGGTTTTTAATCTTATGTCATCTTCATCTATAGTTGTTGTTAATGCTTATACTAGATTGATCACTTAGTCTATGATGTTAGGTTGAATATATTTTCCAAAAGCGTTATAGGTTGCTGGATAGAATATAGGTGAGCGTATTGTCCTTAGCCAACGAAAATCGATGCTATTGCGATACGTAAACATATTGAACCTAGTAGTTAATGCTTGTCTACGATTTTAAGTTCAAACGATATTTTAGATTTTTAGGTGGTTATACATAGTAATTTATGGCACGACAATGGATTGGTTAGACGTTTCTGTCTTTAAATCTGTCGGAAATTCATTTATTTAATGCCTCATTTCCTTCCTTGCAACGAAAACCGCCATTAAGACAAATCACACACGATTTCTCTCACAAATCTCCAATTTGTCCTCTAAATCTCTCACAATGAGCAATGATCCATCACACCCATCCAATTTTTCAAGTTTCATTCCTATTATTTTGAGAATAAAATTTTGGATTTGTGAGCTAGAATTAGGGATTTTTATGTTATATTTAGGGATTTGGAATTTAGATTTAGGGTTTTGGAAGTTAGATTTAGGACTATGGAAGTTAGATTTAGGTTTTCTATGGTTAAATTTAGGATTTGAAATTTATGATTTTGATTTAGGTTAGAAAATTATGATTTTGAGGGTTCATATTTTTTCCATTTTATTTGGGTTTTTGATTTTTTTGAATTTTTTTGGATTTTTTGAATTTTATTTGTATTTTTTGAATTTTATTTAAATTTTATGAATTAGAATAATCTTTTCATGAATAAGATTAATTTTGAATTTTATTTAGATTTTTTGAATATTATTTGAATTTTTCGATTTTTATTTGGATTTTATGAATAAGATTAATGTTTTTATGAATTCAATTAATTTTGAATTTTATTTAGATTTTTGAATTTTAATTGAATTTCTTTAAATTTTTCAAATTTCGGAAAATTTTTAGAATTACGAAATTATATTTTTATATTTTCAGAATTTTGGATAAATTTGGCCATTTTATTTATGATTTTAATCTGAGTTTTGTTGATTTTTTGGTCATATTTTTGATTTTTGTTGATTTTTAGGATTTTTTGTGAATATGTGAATTTTTGTTCATCAAAAATTAGATGTGCTGAATTTTTTGAGTTTATAATTTATGAAATTTTTTATAACTTTTGAGTTTATTTGATTTATTTTATGTTTAGATTGTTTTTTTGGAATTTTGATTAATTATATTTTTAATAGTTTTTTTATTTTTTGAAGGGATTACGGTAATTATCATGCTTCTGGCTCGCATGTTCGACGAGGTGGATTAAAGTTGGCTGCGGCGAGGAGTGGAGAGAGGCTAATGGTTCCCAGAACCCATCTAGGCATATTCTGGAGACGCAACTTGCAGTGTCTACACAAATGAGCGTTAAAGATTTCATATCTCAATTCAACAGAGAGAGACTGCAAAGAATTCATCCATGACAGGTTGGAAGAGCTATTTGGTAAGTTTTTTACCGTTTTTTCCTTGTATGTATGTATATATATATATATATATATATATTTGCTACCAACATTTAAATTTTCATATTTTTGTAGGTTTGGTTATTCCAACAATGGAATAAGCCAACCAATCAACTAGATGTTTAACAGAATGGTTAAGCATCCGTATCCGACATTCTTGACCATGCCTCTGCAAGAATGGTTCAAGCAATTTGCAGTAAGTATTTCCTTTTTAAAACTTAACTTTCTATTTCTATATTTTATTATTTAATATAAATTTCTATTCTTTGCAGCAAGAGTTTAATTAGGATATGAAACATCATAGTAATATTAGAACGGAGTTCGAGACCATTCAGCCATAATGTACTCGAAGAAGCTTAGAGAGTGGAAATGGAGGGACAATGAGATTTCCAAAGAGTTCATCTACAAACCCGAGCTTTGGAATAGGTTTGTAGATTATTGGAAGCAAGCCGAGACCAATAAAACCTCGAAGAAAAACTCCGACAACTGGTTGAGCAAGCGTGGAAACTAATCTAACTAATAACTTTATTACTTTTTTTTTACAGTTCAGATAGAGTGTGTGCATCCCTTGCATCTTAGGTTGGTGGAGGATATTCACACCAACAAGAAGGCGAAGCAAATTCAAGATCAAGTCGCTCAGGAACTCGTCGAGACCGTGAAGTCGCTCGGAGAGGAGTATCTTTAATCTCATCCGACAGGAGAAAGAGGTTCTTCCACTGAGATTCCTATTGACAAATGGAATTAATTCGTTATCAAAATAAGTAATCTTTATTTTAATCAAATTTTGAAGTTTATTTTTATAATTTTAACATTTATATTTTGTTGATTTAATTATATGCAACTCTGAAGAGCAAAGATCGTCTTTTTGGGGTTCCATAAGAGTACCAAGATTCATCTCAAGCCACTTCGCGATTTTCAGAAGAAGCTGAACTTAGAGCCTTACTTTCAGAAATGACAATTGAGGTCACGTATTTGAAGCATGAGATCCACACCATCAAATAAGCTTCTATGGAGAATGATAAACGGTATAAAAAATTGGCTAACACAAACACAACAATGAAGGCAAAGATGAAAGCGATGAAGGCTATGTTGGAAGCGCAAAAGAAGGTGATGGAAGATTTTATGGCCGAGATACGAGGTTCTCGTCGTGGATGATTTTTATGTTTTATGTTTTATGTTTTATGTTTTATGAATATTTTTTTTGGACACCATCAAAGAAGCCTCTCTAGAGAATAATAAACGATATGAAGAATTGGCAGCTACAAACGCAACGACGAAGGCCGAGTTGAAAGCGACGAAGCCTATAATAGAGACGCAAAAGATGGTGATGGAAGATTTCATGGCCGAGATGCGAGGTTCTCATCGTGGATTATTTTTATGTTTTATGTTTTATGTTTTATGTTTTATGAATATTTTTTTTCTTTTATAAATAGTTTGTTTTGGATTTGAAATATTTAATTTTAAATTTGAATTTGATTTATTTGAAATTTTAAATTTAATTATATATTTATTAATAAATATAATAAATAAATACAACACAACTAAATATTAATTAAAACAAATAAATATTAAATCCATCAGAAATTCATCGGAAATTTGTAAAAAAATCGTTGGTAATATTTCCGTCTTAAATCCGTCGAAAACGCGACGGTCTGAAATCCATTGAGATAGTGGTTCCAAGGGATGTAATACTGACAAAATTCCGACTGTTTTACCGAAGACGGAAGATGTCGAAGATATATCAGAATATTACCTATTGGAAATTTTCAACAGATTTCAGATATCCAACGGAAATGACCGTCGGTATTACCCTGATTTCCTGTAGTGTAGGTATTGTATCGATACCAAAACCCTAACTAAAAATATTTTAATTACATATTTCATACTAGTCAATCTAGACTCATTTTCGTCGTAAAATAAATACAAAGACAAAACATTTTTTTATCATCGAAATTTTATTAGAATTTTAAAAGATACAAAGCCGGCGAACCATGAGATTTCTCCGGTAACAAATGCTTGTGAAAGAGAAATATATGAAACTAAAAAGACAAACATTATTAGAGATCGAAACCTTTAATTATAACATAACAAAACACGACTTAATTAGAAACTACCATCCAGAGGTTCAACATGCAATCGATGATTCAGACCAAACCTACAGATTTTTCTTTTCCTCCAGGAGATCCTTTGAAATGAAATTACCAAACAAACCGTTAACTAACAAAAATTTTGGTAACAGATTACTTCTCTACTCATACAAAGCCTCACAAATGTTTGATTCCTTAGCTACATAAATCTTGCAAGAAAGAACTTCAAAAGGTCCTCAACTCTCTCCCATATGAGGCGATGTCAGTGACAACACGACTGAAATCTTAGAATGAAACCTATCGAAAATATCATATCTCGATCAAATCTATTTTGTAGAAACAAGGAGTGAATTCGATCCAAACTAGGTAGAACCATTCTCATCTGACTTAGTAGGATAAAAGATCTGAGTCCATGAGAATCCAAAGCAACCTCTACCGATGAAAAGAAAAAGCCTGCAAACATAGACACAAACCACAAAAAACCAAGTCATCTACGCAACTGCTAAAGTTGGAACTGTTAGATTATAATTAGAGTTTTATGGGTGTTTATGTAAATTACTTATTAAAAAAACATGTAATTGTTAGTTGGTTACCATGGCATAACCACTAGTTGGTTATACCTCTTCATTTGTGTCTCTTCATCATGTATATACTCTCATCATGAATAAATAAAGTATCTAGTGTGTTTTTCATAAACAAATAAGAGCAAGATTTGATCATAAAGTTACGTGAAATAACAAGAGAGAAACAGAGAAAGAGAGAGAGGTCAAACAGAACAACTCTGTTCTTGTTCCCACCACAAACTTTTGAACAAAGTCTTATATGGTATTAGTGCTATGGAGACATTATCACAACCAGGAAGGCCTACGGGTTTTGGCGTATCAAAATGAAGACAATCCTAAAGAAAAAGAAACTTTGGGATGTGGTTGAGAATGGAGTGCCATCGATCGTTTCTTCAAGTGAGAGCACACCAGAGATAAAAAAGATCAGGAGGATCAATTCATGCAGGATTTAGGGGCACTGCAAATACTCCAAACGGCGGTTTCAGATGCCATCTTTCCACGCATAGCACTAGCAACGAGTGTGAAAGGTGCATGGGATGCATTGGAAATGGAATCCTAAGGAAGTCCTCAAGTGAAGATGATAAAAATTCAATCTTTACAAAGAGAGTATGAGAATTTTAAGATGGAGGAGAGTGACAACGTTCATAGTTTCACGACGAAGTTGATTGAGATAGGCAATCAACTTAGGATTCACAGAGAAGAAAAATCAGACAATCAAACGGTCCTGAAGATTTTGATTTCTCTTCCCGAGCGGTTTGACAGCATTGTAACAGTGTTAGAACAAACGAAAGACCTACCGGTGCTATCAATAATAGAATTGATAGGCACACTAAAGGCGCATGAGAAGCCTATGGAACTCCGAGAAGAACGAACAAAGGAAGGAGCATTCTATGTTCGATTGAATGGAGAAAGGTTTGTTTCAAGGAATGGAAACAAACGTTGTGACAAACGTCAAAGTAATGCCAAGAGATGGTGTGGCGTTTGTAAGAAATATACTCACAATGAGAGTGATTGTTGGAACAACAAAGATGTTGTTTCACAGAGAAAATGTCTTGTGTGTAACAAACCGGGACATTTGGAGAAAGACTGCAAGCTTAGAAGACCGAGAGAGCGAACCCAAGTCTAGAAGAAACAGATGATGGCGAGGAGACTCATATGTTGTTTAGTGCGGTTGAAGAATCATCATTAAATATGAATGATGATACGTGGCTAGTTGATAGCGGTTGTACTAACCACATGACCAAGGAAATGAAATACTTCATCACTCTTGATCAGAGTGTAACGGTTCCGATCAAAGTGGGGAATGGTCATAGTATGATGATGACAGGAAAAGGAAACATTCGAGTGATGACAAGCCAAGTAGAGAAAATCATCAAAGAAGTGTTCCTAGTGCCCGAATTAGCGAGAAACTTATTGAGTGTTTCTCAAATTTTATCAAGTGGATATGGGTCTCTTTCGAAGATAATAGATGTCTCATCAACAATCCTCAGGGAAAGAGGATTTTGAACATAAAAATAAAGAATAAAAATTTTCCAATTAGATGGAGTAACTTAGAAGAAAGTGTCTTACTTGCATGAAAAGAAAAGGCCGAGAAAACCAAGTTATGGCATAGAAGATTGGGTTATGCTGGTTGGGACAAGTTGGAGAAGATGAAAAGACTGAAGATTGTAGACAAACTTCCAAGGTTTGAAGTCACAAAGGAGATATGTGACTCGTGTGAGATGGGAAAGCAAGCAAGGAAGAGTTTTTCGAAGAAGTATCAAACTAAAACTAATGGAGTGTTGAAATTGGTACACTCAGACGTTTGTGGTCCTATGCAACAGAATCGATGAATGGAAGTAAGTACTTTGTGTTATTTGTTGATGACTATAAATGAATGAGTTGGGTGTATTTCATCAAAAACAAAAATGAAGTCCTCTCCAAATTCAAAGTGTTCAAGTCTCTAGTGGAGAATTAATCCGGAAAACGGATCAAGCAACTTAGAACATATCGTGGGGTTGAATTCATATCCAAGGAATTCATCAAGGTTTGTCAAGAGGCTGGAATCTAAAGACAAGTCACAACACCATACTCTCCACAATAGAATGGTGTTTTAGAGAGGAAGAATTGAACATTAGTGGAGATGGCTCGATCAGTTCTTGCGGATCAAAACCTTCCAAACAAGTTATGGGCTGAAGCGGTGGCAACATCAGCCTATATATAGAATTTGTTGCCTACGAAGTATATAGAAGAAGACGTGGCTCCATGGGAGAAGTGGAGTGGAAAGAGGCCGAGTGTAGAACATTTAAAGATGTTTATGCTATATGCATATACCAGTTGAGAAAAGAAAAAATCTTGAAGTGAAGACCAAGTATGAAATACTCATCGGCTATAGTAGTGAGTCTAAATGGTATAGAATACTCTTGTTAGACAACGAAAAGATGGAGATATCAAGGGACGTGATATTCGATTAGGAGAAGAGTTGAGATTGGGAGAAGAAAGAAGTGAGGTCAGTTGTTCACCCACAAATCGAAACCAACTCTCAAGAGATTGAACAAGATCAAGAACAGGTCTCAAGATGTTCCCACAAGATGAAAATGAAGAAGAATCTCCAATGGGACCGAGAGGATTTAGATCTCTCAATGAGATTATGCAACTGTCTGGTGAAATAGAGGAGATGGCTCAAACACATGAGATGTGTTTGATGATTGCTGAAGAACCTCAGTTGTTTGACAAAGACGTAAAAGATAAAGCATGGAAAAAAACCATGGAAGAAGAGATTCGAATGATAGAGAAGAATGGTACTTGGCAAATGGTCAAGAAACCGAAAGATAAGAATGTCATAAGTGTGAAGTGGATCTATCGCTTAAAGAAAAATGCAAATTGAGAGCCTATCAAGCATAAGGAGAGACTAGTGGCCAGAGATTTTACTCAAGAGTATGGAGTACATTATCTTGAGACCTTTGCTCCCGTTTCAAGGCATGACACAATCCGAACTCTATTGGCGGTTGCGGCTCAAGAGAAGTGGAGACTTTACCAAATGGATGTGAAGTTGGCGTTCTTGAATGGAGAATTGCAAGAAGAGATATACGTTGAATAGCCACCTGATTGCATATGAAATGGAGAAGAAGATAAGATGTGAAGGTTGCATAAGGCACTCTACGGCTTGAAACAAGCATCTAAAGCATGGTATGGACGTATTGATGCATATTTCTTGAAGAATGGGTTCCAAAGAAGCATCAATGACGCCGCATTGTACGTGATGAAGAAATTAGAAGATGTCTTGGTGGTGAGTCTATACGTAGACGATATCTCATCACCGAAAACAACTTGGAGTTGATCAACAAGGTTAAAGTTGATATGTAGCAAGAGTTCTAGATGACAGATTTAGGGGAGCTCAACTACTTTCTTGGAATGGAGATTATCCAAGATGAAGATGGAGTGTTTCTATCTCAAGAGAAATACGCAAACAAACTTCTTGAAAATTTTGGAATGAAGGAATGCAAGAGTGTGAAAACTCCTCTCATATCTCATGGTAAAGGGATAGAAGAAGGAGTGGATGAGAAGTTTGAAGATGAGACTAAGTATAGAAGCATGGTTGGAGAACTTCTATACCTATGTGCATCAAAGCCGGATCTCATGTATGCAAGTTCTTATCTATCGAGATACATGTCATCACCACTCAAGAAGCATTACCAAGAAGCAAAGCGTGTTCTAAGGTACATCAAAGGAACAACCAAGTTTGGAGTTCAATTCAAGAAGGTAAAAGAACCAAAACTTCATGGTTATTCGGATAGTGATTGGGGTGGATCTATTGAAGACGTGAAGAGTACATCGGGGTATGTATTCACACTATGATCAGCGGTATTTTGTTGGCAATCAAGCAAGTAGAAAACCGTGGCACAATCAACAGCCGAAGCAGAGTACATTGCAGTATGTTCAGCAGCAAAGCAAGCCATTTGGTTACAAAGGTTGGCGAAGGAAATCTGATTCAAAAGTGAAGATATTTTGTGACAACAAATCGGCCATATTTATTGACAAGAATTCGGTTCAACATAGGAGGACAAAGCACATTGATATTAAGTATCATTCGTGCGAGAAGCTGAGGAAAATGGACTAATCAAGCTCGAGTATTGTCCCGGAGAAACTCAAGTTGCGGACATTCAAACAAAGCCCTTGAACACTTCAAGGTTCGAAGACTTGAGGGAGAAGTTAGGTTTGAAAACGAAATTCAATTAAGGAAGAGTATTAGATTATAATTAGAGTTTTGTGGGTGTTTATGTAAATCACTTATTAAGAAAAACATGTAACTGTTAGTTGGTTACCATGGCATAACCGCTAGTTGGTTATACCTCTTCACTTGTATCTCTTCGTCATGTATATATATTCTCATTATGAATAAATAAAGTATATAGTATATTTTTCATAAACAAATAAGAGCAAGATTCGATAATAAAGTTACGTGAAGTAACAAGAGAGAGACATAGAGAGAGGTCGAACAGAACAATTCTGTTTTTGTTCCCACCATTCACTTTTGAATAAAGTCTTATGAGAACTCATAAAAAATGCATTTAGATCTAGAAATTCATACCTGAAACTGTTTAAAGAATGATAGAAACAGCTCGAAAGAACGAAATATGGAAAATAGTGATGCCGAAATCACATAGACTTCACGAAGACGATATTTGATGCCCACGACCGGCAAGCAAATTTGATGTCCTAAACCAATCTTACGATTGTTGCGAACCAAATATACTTTTTATATTTTGATAGTAAACGATTAAACCAAAATAGTATTTTGACAATTGTCAATGTATTTGACACTAGAAATCTGTTTTGAGTTATTCCTCTAGATTCCTCTCTTACCATAATAACTTTGAACAATTCTACTAAACTACACAAAAATTCACAATTTAGTTTCGTCAAGACAAAACGATAAGCGTTTAAGATACAATGATGTAATCAAAACCAGTTCTGAAAAATCAACCAATTTAATTGTTAATACAATAGACAAATATATGATTTGGGCATTCATATATGGCCAGTTTTGCTGTGACTGTGAGTACATATTTCCTTGGATCAAATTAACAGATCACACAAAACAAATACACATTCCTCAACTCAAGAAAACGCCATATCACACTTGTAATCGAGACACCAAATGTGACTTTTGACCGTAACATAAATCAGTCAAAAGGTCTGCATAGAGTAAGCAATGAAAAGAGAGTAAGAGAACGCGTAACGTTTGATCCTCACTTGATTCTTCTCTCTCGCCATTGGCCTTCGTAAAGCTGAAATCAAATGGACTCCTAAACTTTTGCAGGTATGGGCAACCGCGAGTGAGGAAACTCCATACGACTTGTGAGATGTCAGTGACACAACTCAGAATCTGCTTAGAGCTTTCTTTAACATCTCTGAGTGAATTAGAGGTTTCAAGCATATGACATTTGGTGCATTTGACATCAGATCTTCCAGACGTTTCCATCAAAAACTTCTGGGTAAAATCTAACAAAGATTCTCCAGCATTTGTCCAGAACTTTGCAGCAGACATAACAAGAGAAGGTTCTGCGTTTAAGAGATGGTGAGAAATACATGCGAGGAAAAAAGAATAAGCTGCACTTATCCTACTCATGTCAAAAGCCTTCCTCATATCAGTTTCAGAATCAATCGCACGAATCCTGTAAGCTGTAGCCAGAGTAATGTAACCATTCAAAGCGGCATGGTGAATCGGATGTAGCCACAGATGATGATCAGGCTGTGAATCTGCTTTGATCTGGATGCCGTGATACAGAACATTCTCAGTCTTCTCACAACATGTTTTGGAATTTATGTTGTCTGACAAAAAATCATCTATGACCTCTTCGATATGATCTGTAATCTTTCCCATTGCTTCATCTTTGTTGATGGTACCATGATGATGACTAAAGGTTGTTTCTTCAGGCTCCAAGCTAAGAACTCCCTAAATAAATGCATCATATACATTAGCTATTTTAAGAACACAACTAACTCAAACTCTTTCATTAGAACAGATTGATAAGGCGAAACACCGATAACTTTTGGTCGAGATTATGGCCACTGTGACCTCTGCTCTATTGATACCTCTAAAATAGAGTCCACATAAGCTGGAGGTGATGCCACACATCGCATACAGCTACACACAAATCGATATTTAGACCACAAATCAGACTTCCTCAATCCCTAATGATAAAAAAAGGAATACACTTTATCTTAAAGGACATGAATTTGGACAAACAAGAGACAATTCAATTCTTGAGTAAACACAAAAAACAAACCGTAGGTTGAAGTAAGTCGATATACGATACAGTGATCTCTTCACCATTCTTGATCTTCTTGATACTTCTAGCAATTACCTTTGGTCCATATCTCACTCCTGCAAAAAAAACACAAAAACATAAAAAAACATAGAAACATTCAATAAAAACGTTTTTACATGAAACAACCTTGAAAGCAGCAAAAAGTCTTGAATTCTTCTAAGTTGTATGATGTTTCTGTATTGGTTATGTGAGGACTGGTTTTAGTATCATCCTCATACGACGTCGTGTTGGTGAAACGGTAGCAAGAGTTTGGAGAGCAGCTATGATTAATCCAAGAGAATCTTGAATCATAAAGAGCGATTCCAAGTGCGCGTCGTCCAGTGCTATCTTGCACCTCAACAGCGTTTGTTAGCACAGAGCATATAGCTGCTTCTTCCAACTCTGTGTTTTCACGGTTAGACTTCAAAACGGCGGCTATATAATTGGCGGCGGTTTTGATAGAGATGGAAAAGGAAGGATCGGTCATGAGACGGTGGTGATTTGTGAGAAGGCCGTTAAGACGGTGAGGTATTGAGGAAGTAACGATGGTGGAATTGAGGAGACGGAGAGCGGTACGGATGTCGGAGGAGAGAATTGGAGATATGTCCGGAGGGGAAATGATTGGTGAATCGGTGACGGAGGAGGAGGAGCATGCGGCGGAGCAGTAGAGAGAGGTTGGAGATTGTGGCGGCGGAGGAGGAGATAGGGGAAGGAGGGAAAAGCAGGAGGAGCAGTGAGAGGAGAGGAAGGAGTCGTAGATAGAGAAAGCAAGAGGTGAGAGTGGCGGGAATAAATCTGTGCCGATGTTGATATCCTCCGCCGCTATTATCTCCATCTCCGGCGATGTCAACCGTTTAATATCTGGCGGCTTTACTTCGGACTATTTTCTGATATATCCCTTTCTAAACAAAATTCCGCTGAGATCTCCCTATTATGTTTATTTATTTATTTTATAATTTATTTTAAATTACAACTCGTTAAATATTAAGAGAAATTACATAAATTAAAAAAAACCGTATCCTTTTTTTTAATTAAAAACAAAATGGCTTTACGAAGATCATTTAGCAAAATTCTGAATAATTCAATTCAGTAACAATAAAACAGAATAACAGTTTACTTTTTAAAGTTTTCTTTCTATTTCTTCGTGTTATTCTTTATCTCAAAACTATTTTATGTAATCTTTTCTTTTCTACCGCCGGAAACCACCACAAAAAACCCTAATATCTTATTTCAAAAGCTCAGTTACTCCTCTATCGTTGAGTTTTTTTCTCGGATTACATCGTCATCGGCCGCCGTTTTTCTTTTGGTGCTCCTCTTTTCTTCGACGACAAATTTTTTTTTGGTGCTCTTTTGTTCTTCATTAGCCGATGTTTTATGAATCGTCATACATTATCACATCTATAAGATCAGTATTTTGAAACCGTTATTTTTCAATTTCAGAAATCTAGGGTTTATTGTAATCGATTTATTGGGAATTTGTTTAGTGTATAATGGGTTTGAAATATACTAATCTGGATAAAAGTAGGGTTGGGCTCCGGTTTAAGTATTTACTCTCCAATGGAATAATTTTAAAATTTCGGGTCGGGTTTGGTTGGGGTTTTGTCGGATTCGGGTTTCAGATTTAATATCCTATAAAAATCCAAAAAAATTAGGTTTCAATCGGGTTTGGGTTTGGATTCAGAAAAATTCTGGTTTTGTCAGGTTTTTTCGGGGTTTTTGGTTTTTTTTTGGGTTTTATGATTGAGATTTGGATCGACTTTGTGTATGTTACACATACAAAACTCACATTTATAAGGTAGGATCCTCGAATTAGAGTATTTTCCCATGGATAATTATGTGTTTTTAGGTTTTTTTTTGTCTAGTCCAAACTCACATTCAGATCGAGTTTGGTTCGGGTTTAAATTTGAGTAGAACTTTTCGATTCGGGTTTGGGTTGGATGCTCGGGTTCGGTTTTTTTGTCTAGTCCTAGATAAAAGTTTGTGAATGAAGGTTTGGTTATGGTGTGTGTGAGAAATGTAGAATAGTGTTTTACAGAAATCATGTTTGAGTTAAGGTGTGTTGAAAACGGATTTGTGAGACTTAAAAATTTTAAGTTTGGTGTTTACCGTTTGATCAATATGTGTTTTTTCTTGAATCACGGATATGGCTAGAACAAAAAACGCATAAGTTCGAAGCACGCGTTAATCATTAACAAAAGATATAGATAAGCTAGAGTCCTCATCAACTAGAGAGGAAGATAATATCTCAAACATGCCATAAAGATTATCCTCGAACATTCCAGAAGCGGATATTATAAGGTCTTCAGATTATTCCATGGGTGAACCATTGAGTCAGGTAAAACTAGTACAACTGAGTAAACCTAGTAGGGAAATATTTAATTGTATAGCAAGTTAGGTTTTCCCACATATTTGATGAGTTTTGAATTTGATTCAACTATAATCGATATGACTCGGTAATCTTGGTACAACTGTATGACTTTGTAATCTTGGTAAAACTGTATGACTTGGTAATCTTAGTACAATTACTAAGTTAATTGTTATGGTTGTAGGAGGATAGTGACGAGGAGGAGGAGCAACAAACTCAGCAACCTGCCAGCTTCTACCATGATCCAGAGAATTACAAGAAGACTTGCAAAATCGGGATGATGTTTGATCTCCAAGGTATTGGTGTTGTTGAAGAAGATCCTTCGAGAAATAAAGATGGATTGGATGCTTTCTTTGCAGACTGTGCATCTAAAGAAGCGCAAAGTATGGTGGTTTGTTGTCAATGAGGTTCTTGCCTCCTATTCTTTGTGGGAGCATGGACTGCTATCCGGTCTAAATTGTGGTGAGTACCCAAAAGATTATGAGAATCTTGGGAGCATCAATTTTGTTCAGAGAGTTTGAGATAGAAAAGGGATCTACCTATCAAAGGTAGATGCTAAGTTGACCTCCATGGTAGCGTGTGTAGATCGGTTAAAGATGGCGGTGCTTTACTTCCTTGCCTCGATTATGAAAGAGAAGTCAATGATACCACAAGTTGTTGACTTGTTTCTTCTACACATTGTTGATGATCTGCAAGAATGCAAGAAGTTTCCTTAGGGGAGGTACACATTTGAAGACTGTTCACATGAGATGGAGCATATGTTGAACCATTTCAATGGTATAGTTAAAGAAAAAGGGGTTTCCTGGACATTCCATGGTTCATAACTCCTTTGGAGGTAATACAATTCCAACCTTGTTTTAATGTATTGGTTAATTTAATTTGTTTGATAATGTGTTTAAATATTTATTGTAGGTATTAGCATTTGAGGCTATCTCATCTCTGAGGCTAAAGTACCGCATAGATGTTCCAGCGAGTAGGGACTGTCCAATTATGTGTAGGAGGAAGTTCGTGCGTACTGGGAGAAAAGATATCTTTTAGAAGATATCAATACGACGCTTGGTGGTACAAATGTATAATTGCTTTTGAAGATTATATTTTGTAAATATGTAGTGTAATGTAATTGTAGGTAATGTTGTTTTTTTTGTAATACAAGATATTTGTAGCATGGTGAAAGCTTCTCTTAATGAAGAAAAACATATGATGAGTCACATTGGGGTTCGAGACTTCCGTAAGGATTTTCGTGATGAAGTTACTGAAGGTATAATGACTCATCTCATGGCTCAGAAGAAGATATTTTGTGAAAAATTGTACGATCAGAATGTCGCTGTTAGGACAGAAGAAGAGAAAGTACATGAGGAAGAACATGCTGATCCTATAACTACACCACCACAGTCCACTCATCTTCTAGAAGCAATGTGGAAAGTGATGACAAAAATGATGGAAAGTGGGTTCAGAGATGTTCTGAGCCAACTTGATATGTTTGAATATAGGTTGAAAACGGTTGAAGATGAGGTCAAAACCTTAAAGCAGAGCAACAAGGGGAAGGAGACAGTAATGGAGGATGATGATACATGTGATTTTGGTATTGCCCATTCAGCTCTGTGGCATCATGAAGATGGAAGCTTTGGTTTTGTTGAAGGTAGCTCAGCCTTCTCCGGTTCTTGTCAGTGGTCCTTTGCCTCGTGGTAGCTCTGAGCCGTTGCAACCAATACCACATAGGCGTACTAAGACATGTTCTAAGAAGAAATGTGTCTTTGTACGCAAGCCGAAGAAAAGTTCTAGGGACACTAAATCGTCAAAGTATCATCAATCTCCCTATACAAAAGAGAAGAACAAGAAACTGCAAAAGAAGAAGCAGAAGATTAATGTATGAGACTACTTATTTTGTTATGTTGTGGAACTTGTGATGGTGTTGGTTTAAGACCATTTATTTGAAACCTTTCCCGTAAGATGAGAATGTCGTAAAAAATGTTTGGAAAAAGTATCGGAAGCGTATAACCACCGCTAGGGTACTGGAGCTTAACACCGATAATGGATATCAATGAACTTTTTTCTAGAGAAGAAGAAGAAACAATCATGAGATTTGTGTCTTTTCTATTTGTCATCTCCAAATATTGAAATTTTATTTAGATGAAACATAAATTAAGTAAACTATAATTAGAAAGAGTACAATTGACGCTAGAGTGGATGCAGGCCAGTGAACGTTGCAAAAAAAATGAAAGAGAAAAGTCGATTTGAAATATAGCCTTTGGAGAGGAGGAAAACGGTTATCATAAACCGTCTCTCACACTTTTATTTTTTTGCATATACACAATTCTGATATATTTTTTTTGATAAATTAATATTATTTTTAGAACATATGTTATTTTAATTAAAAGTACGGATATTAAAATAATAGAAATATACAATTCTTTTCATTTTTTTTTTAAGAAAATATTTAAATATTATTTAGATATATATTTGAACCAATCATAAAAGAATTGCAGAGTACAAATAGTCACAAAAGAACAAGTATAAAATTTAGGCTCATAGCTGCTTTCTTGTACCAAATAAATCCAAATAAAAGTGATATGCCCCCCCCCCCCCACCTAATTAATTAATCTAGGACATTTGAGTAAAGAAATAAATACAATACCTCAATGCAAAACTATTATGGTAATAAGGAAGGATATGTAAATATGATAAAGGAATATAGAAAAGAACCGCCTTACTAAAGAAAAAACCTACCTTTTCGTTTCAGCGTCTTATAAATTCTTTATTGTATTCTTCTTTCTCTTCTCTCTCTGTATAGCCCCACGCCGCTACAGTTTGTCATCTTCTATGAGCAATCCCTTCTGTTTTTTGGATTTCTCCCTCATTTTTTTGGATTTCGCTGAAGTTACCAATTCTGAAAGTCATTGTATTGGTTTTTTTTTTACTCATTCTGATCTAATATTTTTTCAGTGTTTTTTTAATTCTTGATTATACACATCTTCATTATGATTTAATTTTATACTCTTAAATGATCAAAACTCAACAATGTTTTGTTCTTCTACTTCATATATTTGCTCTAATCCAAGAAAAATAGATTAGAACAAAGAACTGAAGCAAAGGAACAAATCATTGTTAGGTTTTGATCCATAAAAGACCATAAAATTGAATCAAGGTGACGTTTTGTGTAATGTAGAATAGAGAAGGCACTAAAATATGAAACAAATTCAGAATGAGTCGGAAAACAAGTACAGAGACATTGAAAATAAGTAATTTAACAAAAATCCGAAAACAAATGAGAGAGAATGATAAAATTTGAAGAGATTGTCCATAGAGAAAATAGAGAAATGTAGACACCACACTTTGTATGTGGATTACAAAGAGAGGAAGAATAAGAAGAAGATGATGAAAAAAAAATTAGACAATATTGAAACGAAAAAGCGAGGATTTGTTTTTACTAAAACGAAAATATTAGACTTCTCTGTTCTCTCTCTTGTCGTTTAAGGAAACTATTGGAGATAGCATGGGAAATTAGGTTTTCTTCATTTGCCCCTCCCCATGAGGGCCACGGCGCCGCCAGCAATGGCTTCCGGCGAGGTGGCTGGTCGGAAGGAAGCTGAGGTTGGATTGGCTGGTTCTTCTCCGGCTGGTACGAAATTGTTTGCGGAGATACAGTCTGCTGCGGAGGGAGTTGCTGGTCGTTCTTGTGCATGCGGGACTTGTGGCGGCAGTTTGCAGGTTGCACGTCGAGCCTCACCCAGTCGTTTGTCAGATGGTCTGGCCTCTGTTCCAGCTCAACTCCAGAGAGTACTCGCGGGTTAGCACAGTCCAGTCGTAAATCTGGCTCTGCAACAGAGAACGTGCTCTGTTTGAAAAATAATGTCATTGCAGATTCACACCAGATCAAGTCTTGGGCTCAAATTGCTGGCTGCTTGACAAAGTTTTATGTAGCTGCTCATGATGTTGATGGGAAACAGATAGTTACAGTTCCTCCGGAGATTCTTCAGGCTGCTCCTCCAGTTTGGGAGGACTTCCTCGTCGGTCGATTTGCTTCCAATGCTTCCCATATCGCAAAAATCCACATCATAGTCAACAAAATTTGGAACTTTGGTGATAAAACAATTAAGATCGATGCATATGTAGTCGCTGACACAACGATAAATTTTAGAATTCGCAACTCAAACGCTAGAAACTGAGTTCTTCGGTGGGGCATGTGGAAATTTGTGAGATCCCGATGATCGTATCGAAATGGACGCATATCCTTGAAGAAGCACATCCTGCTCTAACGTCTATGCCAATGTGGATTAAGCTGCTGAAATGTTCCGCCATCTCTCTTTTCATGGAAAAGAATTAGTTTTGTTGCTAGTCAGGTGGGGATACCTATTAGACTACATAAAGATACGAAACTGGTTACAGCTTTTGATGAAGCAAAGGTCTTCATTGATGTTTCTCTAAACAAGGACCTTCCGAAGAGCTTTTGTTTTCAAATCCATGATGAGGAGTTCACTGTCTCTTTCGAGTACCCTTAGCTCCCAATGAGATGTCTAGGTGCATAAATTCAGTTCTTCACCAGAATCTAATAAAGATGGTGCTGTCCAAGAAACTATCAATAACAACGGGAATCCAGTCATGGTCAGGTGCAGCTTGCAAGTAGTCCGGTTCAGAACCCTACAGAGCAGACGACAGGGACTACAAGTTAGACTGTAGCTCACGACATACAGACTCATATACAGGACCGAGAAGTTGGTGAATTCGTATCCTCTCTGGTTGGAAATGATTGGAAAACTCTGTCTCCTGTAAATGGGAAGCTATCTAGTAAGAAAAAACTAATTTACGGAGCAGTAACCATCGCTAGTCCATCTCGTTACGAGCTATTGAGCTTGCTAGAAAATGAACTAGATATCACGAAATGCGAGTTTTATCTCCGTCTGACCAAGCTCTGGCCACCTTGGAGACAGTTCGAACAGTGACAAATGCGAGGATAGCCCCTTCTTCAAGTCGAAGAGCTAGTCCAGTCCTCCCTGTTGCAGCACCTTATGTCGCAGCAACTCCCATAGCAGCAGGTCCAGTCGCAGCAGTTCCTATAGTTGTAGGTCCAGTCGCCTCCAATTCTGTTTCAAAAGTTTCTCCCAAATCTGCAGTTGAATCAAATAAGGTCACGCTGGTCTTAGGAACAGAGCACGAGGCAGCTGTGCACTTTGTACGGTCTCAGAATCAGACCCCGAACCTTCCATCTCCAGTTTATAAGGGGTTGGTGGATGGCTTAGTTATGATAAGTACAGAACTTCCTCTTGCCGGAACAGTCATTGACCTTCCCGGTTTTATCACTGAACATCAATCAGCTCAAACAGTAATACCTACTTGCTCCGCCTCCCTAGAACAGCATAAGCGGCCACAGCTGCCTCGCTCATCCAAGGTAGCCCATAAATATTTCGTGAAAATTTCTCAAAAGGCTGGGGCTTCTCAACCAAAGAGCTACAGTAAAAGGTCCTCGAGTAAGAAACATTAATGTCGTGCTTTTCTTGGAATATTAGAGGTTTTAATCAACCAAAAAAGCATTCCGTTGTCAAAAAGTTAATTCAGTCTAAGTCCTTGGGCTTTGGTTGTTTGTTAGAAACGTGTGTCGCAAAAAATAAGGCAAAACATCTTGCTCAATCAGCTTTTGGGGGCTGGTCAATGGCCTCTAATTATGAGTATAACCCTCTGGGTCGGATTTGGGTTGTGTGGAATCCAACGGTGAAGCTAGTGGTAGTTATTACTTCTTCTCAACATATAACTTGTTTAATTCAGCTTGTGGATGGCTCGGATGAATTCTTGTGTACCTTTTTTATGCGTCGAATGTATTAGACGAGCGTCGAGAGCTTTGGCGAGATCTCCAACGCATTCAAAACCTTTTTCGATTCCGAGGTAAGGCCTGGAGAATCTCTCGAAATCAATCGGCTTTTATCAAAGACCATTACATGATGGAGAATCTCCTCCTTGCCTCCGAATTAGTCAAGGATTACCACAAGCCTAATATCGTCTCGTGCTGCGCAATGAAGATTGACCTATCAAAAGCTTTTGACTCAGTGAATTGGGACTTTATGGTCAATATCCTCACAACGCTGTAGCTCCCACCCATATTCATTCGCTGGATCAAGGTTTGTGTCACTACTCCGTCCTTCTCTATTCAGCACAATGGTGAGTTGGTTGGTTTTTTCGGAAGTCAACGAGGTCTTCGCCAAGGTTATTCTCTTTCTCCATATTTATTTGTTATATGCATGAATGTCTTATCTTGTATGCTTGACAAGACAGCAGCGATGGGTCTTGTTGGCTACCATCCGGGCTGTAAGAGTTTGGATATCACTCACCTTTGTTTTGTTGATGATATAATGGTTTTTTGGATGGGAGAGTTAGATATATTCAGAGAATTCTGCAGGTGTTCGATTGGTTTGCCTCTTTTTTAGGTCTCACCATTAGTTTGGAGAAATCAATGTTCTTTATTACAGGTATCTCTCAGGAATCTCGCGCTTCTTTGAACAATTTTCCTTTTACCATTGGTGTTCTGCCGGTTAAGTACTTAGGACTTCCACTATTTACCAAGCGGATGACGGCCTCTGATTTCCATCCACTTATTGAGAAGATACGTGCTCGTATTGGTTCTTGGAAAAATAGATTTTTATCCTTTGCGGGTCGGTTACAACTCCTTTCCTTGGTAATTGCTAGTTTGACTAATTTCTGGATGTCGGCCTTTCGACTACCCAGTGCGTGTATTAAAGAGCTGGAGAAGATTTGTTCGGCTTTCTTGTGGTCGTGCACATCTCTAAATTCAAACAAATCGAAGGTCTCGTGGCAGGTGGCTTGTAAACCCAAGGCTGAAGGAGGGCTTGGCTTGAGAGCCTTGGGGGATGTGAATAAAGTATGTTGTTTAAAGTTGATTTGGCGCATACTTTCAGCTCGTCAGTCTCTTTGGGTCAACTGGAGCGACAAGCATCTAATTAGAGAGGGCTCCTTCTAGCCATTACATATAACAACGAGTGCTGGCTCGTGGATTTGTCGTAAGCTTCTTGATTATTGTGCTCAGGACAAGGAGTTTCACAAGGTAAAGGTAAGGAGTGGTTCTCACACGTCATTTTGGTTTGATGTTTGGAGCCGTTTAGGTTGGCTCTTTGATTTACTAGGGGTCATCGGCTGCATTGACTTAGGAATTCCCTCCTCAACAACTTTGGTCGACGTATTTATTAGGCATAGACCTCGGCATCGGCGATCTCACATCCTCACTCAGATCGATGCTGAAATATTGCGGCTCAAGAATCTAATTTCCCTAGACCCAAACATTCCTCTTTGGCGAGGTAAAGAGAGTAAATTTAAGCCAAGGTTCTTGTCTAAGGACACTTGGAACCAAGTTCGAGAGCCATCCCAGAATATGATGTGGTATAAGGGTATCTGGTTTAAGCATGGAACTCCAAAATTCTCTTTTATTGTTTGGTTGGTTGCACTTAACCTTTTGTGTACAGGTGATAGGATGAGCCTCTGGAGTTCGTACACTAATTCGGAGTTTATTTTCTGTTTGGCACCACTAGAGTCAATGGAACACCTTTTCTTCTCTTGTCCGTTTAGCTCCCACATATGGCATCGTTTGGTCTACGGGTTACTTCACCATAGGTATACCACTTGTCTACACTCTATTTTTTGCTAATATTTTGATTTCAGGAGATAGGGACACACTATATTTCCTAGTCAAATATACATTCCAAGTGGCGGTTTACTACTTATGGAGGGAGCGAAATCAAAGGCGCCATGGTGAGGCTGCTCTATCGGTGGACAGATTGTTGCAAAATATGGATCAAATGGTGCGAAACAGACTCTCAACCTTGCAAGCGAAGGGGATATAAGTATATGGCCTCCAAACTTGGTTCTCCACAAGATCTTAATTCCTTCAGCTTTGTTTTTGATTTTTATACCATGTCAGCTCTCTTAAAAGTTGGTTTGTACTCTTTTTCCCATTCTCCGGGTTTGTCCCAATTGGGTTTTCCGGAGATGGGTTTTAATGAGGCAACCACTTTCAAATTCTTCTGTTGAGCTTTCTCAATTTTTTCTTTAGAAACTCTCAGCTACAATTGTTGTAAAATGGTATAATTTTACATAATATTCAAAAAAATATTAGACTTCTCTATATTATTTTATCCTTTTTATATATCCTTCTTTATATATATTTACAGTTAGGTATTTTGTTTGTATATTTAACTCAATTGTCCTAGATTAATTGGGGGAAACACATTTGTTATTTACCAAAGCCATAGATTATCACTTTTACTTGGGTTTTTTTGAAAAATCTTTTTTTATTAGAAAAGATCATACATGATCGTTTAATAACACGGTCCTCAAAAATCTTGGAGGATGTAAAATAAACATTTAAGATATGGTATTGACTATGAATATACTTAACTAACCTATTCGCTACATGATTACATTGTTGCGATACCAGTTCATATGATATATTTGTAAAGTGATCCACCCAACTGCGGATATCATTGATTAGTGGCTCCGTATTTACATTCTACTCATTAGAATGAAGAAGATCTTGTAACTTTTGGCAATCTCGTTCCATGATGATGTTTTGATAACCTCGACATCGTAATGATTGCAAGGCATGTAAAAAGGCCATTCCTTCTGCTTCCCAAGGAGTAGTACCCTGTTTAAGTTTTGTTGAAGCCGCAAGACGAAAGCCTCCCAATTCATCTCGTATGATATAGCCCACACCTATTGAAGAGTTATTGTAAATATAACTTGCATCAACATTACATTTGAGAAAACCTGGAGGTGAAGGAATCCAATGAGGAGGCGGCGTAGAAGAGTTGTTTTTCCAACTTGATGGGATCTGAATGTTAATGTCAAGCCAATCTTGTGTATTATCCTTAGCACGAGAGCACAATAAACTAATCTCCTGATTGACTTTATTAAAAAATGATATCATTGTGCAATTTCCATATCTGCCATAATATCCAAAAGACCTCATGACGAATGGACTGGAGGGTTCATGATTCATAAATTCCAAGCAGAACTTCGATATTTTGTTCAAGAGTATTCGTTTGCTGAATTGCTCTTGAGGCTGGTGAGTTAGACATACGCTACACTACCACTGCATAAAGACATTGGAAAAATATATGGTTTTCCGTTTCAATATGTTGGCATCACCGCTTACAAGTCGTATCTATCGGAATACCACGTCAAGATATTTCAGCCCCAGAACCAAGAGCAAAAGATAATTTACGCCAATGGAAATGTTTGATTTTTGGGGCTGTGGTAATCTTCCAAATACGAGCTTTTAGTGTTATATTACCATGTGGAATAGGTCGTATATTCCTTAGTGATTCCGGTACATGAGTAGCCAACCAATATCCCGATTTCATTGAATAGTTACCAGGAATGTCCATGCGAGGAATATATAAACGACAAGAATGATGTGCATCAACTAGGTTTATAACCATCTCAATGCATTCTCATTCCATTGCTGATGATTAGGTTGCCATAAATCTCGAAGAAAAAGGGAATTAGTTGTAGTAATCCTCATAGCCGGTCGTGGAGGGTGTGATGGTATCCATAGATCCGAGAACGGGTTAATCATCTGTCCATTACCAACTCTATACCAAAGTCCCATGAATAATAAATCACGACCACTCACCAAAGATCTCCATCCATGTGAAGATTTCCTTGGGATAACTACATCTCGCAAAGATGTGTCAGGAAAATAGCGACTTTTCCAAAGTTTAGCCAGAAGATAGTTTGGGTTTTGTAGTATATGCCAAGCTTGTTTAGAAAGTAAGGAATCATTAAATTTTTTTATATCCTTAAAGCCAAGACCACCTTCTTTCTTTGGAACACTTAGTTTTTTCCAACTTATCCACATTATTTTCTTTTTGTTCTCCAATGATCCCCACCAAAATTGCGAAAACACTGAATCAGTTTCTTGCGTAGTAGTTTTTGGAAGCTTGAAACAACTCATAACATAGGTAGGCATAGCTGTAGCAATTGACTTTAGAAGAACCTCTTTTCCGTCCAGAGATAGATATTTTTGATTCCATCCTTTTGTATGTTCTTTGACCTTCGTCACAATATAATCAAAAAGTTCACATTTCTTATTAGTAAATTCATCAGGAAGACCCAGGTATTTGTCACATCCACTAGTACGTTGGATGTTAAGGACTTGATGTACCTCTGCTATTTTAGATTCACAAACCCGAGAGCCAAAAACAATAGAGGATTTATTATGATTGACCAACTAACCAGAGAGTGCCCCATATTTCCGTAACACAGCAGAAAGGGTGTTGCTATTTTTCCGATTAGGTTGACAAAAAAAGAATGAGTCATCCGCAAAGAGGAGGTGACTAACACTAGGTCTGTGAAGGCTGATAGAAAGGCCTTTAATACTTCCTTGACATTTTCACGATTTAGTCTTTGTGTAAGCATCTTCGCACAAAATAAGAACAAATACGGGGATAGGAGGTCACCTTGACGAATTACCTCGGGAAGGTCAAATATTCTCGTAAGGACTTCCATTAATTAAAACTGAATACGTGACCGACCCAACAAAAGACATAATCCAGCCAACCCATTTTTCATCAAAGCCTAATCGTATCATAGTTTCTTCGAGGAAACTCCACTCAACTCTATAAATGTTTCATAGCACAGGAAAATCCCAATAAGAGGCATGGATCATTCTACAAGAAAAATAATTAATTTTACAAGAGAATCCCTGCCTAAGTTTAATTTTAGGGAAAACCAAAGTAAAAGAAGAAAGAACATGACGAAAAAGTGGTTGGAGACTATGGGCATCATTACTGATATGAATGGTTTTTGCATGATTTTAGTCTTTAATTTTGATCATTTTAATCTCATTGTATATCATTTGGAAGTTTAAATATGCATTTTTGTCTCCTTTTGCATTATTTCGCTATTTAGAGTCCTAGGTTGTTTATATTTGCATTATGCAAAGTCTTTGTGACTATATTTTCTTATTTGCTTCAAGACAAGCAATGTTTAAGTCTGGGGGAATTAAAAAACACCGTTATTTTACCAATTTTATCTATGATTTTGTGAAAATTAACAAGTGTTTTGATATGATTTTTGTTATTTTAAGCCACATTTTGAGTACTTCTAGTTTCAAGAAGTTACAGGTTTCTAGGCAAAAAGATAAAAAAAGGAGACAATATGTTATTCTGCAGATCATGAACCTCAGATTGAAGGCTATGTTTGAAGACCTTCCAGTAAATCATTTTCAACTTACAATATGTCATTGGAATGCTAGAAGAGTTACCATTTATAAATGTCTAATAGCACAGGAAAATCCCAAGAAGAAGCATGGACCGTTCTATAAGAAGAAGAATTTATCTTATAGGACAATCCCTACCTAACTCTATGGCTGGGTAAAACCAAAGTAAAAGAAGAAAGGAGCAGGACGAAGAAGTGGTTGGAGACTGAGGGCATCATTAGGTCCATTTTTATAAGGTTTTGCGTAAAACCTCGCATCTAAGTTACCATCCATCACTCTAAACACCTTAAACTCCACCCCCAAACACCAAAACCCATTTCCTTAAACTGAGCGCCGTCTACCATCATCGGCATACTTTCAAAGAGAAAGCTCACTTAATATTTAATGAATGTAGAGAGTTGACTAATGTGAATGCAGAGTTTTTGTTGGGTAAAAAAATCAACAAACCAGAGTGGGGAATCTGATGAGACTATAGTGAGCTGTTTCTAACATGAATCTCTGTTTAATGTGGTCTACAAATAATAGTTGAAAATGGGGCTGAGAATTTCCGCGAATTTCAAACCTCGTCTCTGTGATATAACTTTCTTGTTTGCTTGAGGACAAAGAAATTTTAAGTCTAGAGGAGTTGATAACATTGTTATTTTACCAATTTTACCTATGATTTTTAGATGATTAACAAGTTTTTTGATATGATATATGTTCTTTTAAGCCACATTCGATTATTTCTAGTTTCAAGAAACCCTTACAGTTTTATAATCAAAAAGGATCAAAGAAGGAACAAAATATGTTTTCTGTAGATAATGAACCTCAGATTAAAAGCTATGTTTGAAGACCTTCTACTGACTATTTTCAACATACAATATGTTATTGGAAAGCTATAAGAGCTACCATTTATAAATTTATCATAGCACATGAAAGTCTCAAGAAGAGGCATGGATCATTGTACAAGAAAAATAATTTATTTTACAAGAGAATCTCATCCTAACTCTAAGTCTGGGGGAAGCCAAAGTAAAAGAAGAAAAAGAGCAAGACGAAGAAGTGGTTGGAGACTATGGGTATCATTAGTGATATGAATGATTTTGGCATGATTTTAGTCTTTAGTTTTGATCATTTTAATCTCATTGTATATCATTTGGAAGTGTAAATGTGGATTTTTGTCTCCTTTCGCATTATTTCGCTATTTAGAGTCCTAAGTTGTTTATATTGCATTATGCAAAGTATTTGACTCTTTTTTGGTGTATGGGAGACTTGGAGTTTTGAAGAGGATATTTGAGGAAAGAAAAGTGAAGAAAAGACGGTTTTCTAACATAGAGGACATCTTTAACAGCCTTGACCGCCACACCCAACCGCCAGAATCAATGAAGACCAAAGTCAAAGTTCAGCTTAGGTATCATCTGTAATGGCCTGCAGGCCGCTATAGAAGACCACCAGGCACTTCACGGAGCAATCCTAGCGGCCTAGATCGTTACCACATACCATTACACCCTGCACCGCTCAAGCTTTTGTTCCTTCACTAAAAAAAGTTGTAAAAATAGATCTATACCTATGTTTTTACTCTTTAGAGTTGGTTTTGATGTTTTGGATTTAAATGTTTTGGATTGATCTTCATCATATTATGCCATTCTATTTAAATATTTCGTCACCTCTATCATTATAAATCAATGTTTATAATATAAGTCTGGGGAAGTTGATCACTTCATTATTTTACCTATTTTAGCTATTATTTTGAGATGATTAACAAGTTATTTGATATGATTTATGTTCATTTAAGCCACATTTTGGGTATTTCTAGCTCCAAGAAGTCGTTAGAGGTTTCTAGGCGAAAAGGATTAAAGAAGGAGCAAAATATGTTTTTAAGCTGATCATGAACATTTGATTGAAGGCTATGTTTGAAGACCTTCCAATTAACCATTTTCAACTTAAAATATGTCATGATTGGAGACTGTGGGCATCATTAGGTCCTTTTCCTTTTACGGTGTTGGATAATTCTTCGTATCCACTTTACCATCCATCACCCTAAACACCTTAAACTCCACCCTCAAACACCAAAAAACCTTTCCTTAAACCGAACGCCATATACCATGATCGACATACTTTAAATGAGAAATATCACTCAATAGTTAATGAATGTAGAGAGGTTACTCACATGAATGCAAAGTTTTTGTAGGTTTGGGATCTTCGGACAAGAGCACGGAAAGTTATGAGACTATAGTGAGGAAGTTCTAACATGAATCCCTGTTTAATGTGCTATGCAGATAATAGTTAAAAATGCAGCCGCTGATAAAAAGAGAGTCCTTATTAATTTCAAACCTCTTCTCCGCGACTATACTTTCTTATTTTCTTAAAGACAAGCAAAGTTTAAGTCTGGGGAATTGATAACATTGTTATTTTACCTATTTTATCTATGATTTTGTGATGATAACAAGTGCATTGATATGATTTATGTTATTTTAAGCCATATTTTTAGTACTTCTAGTTTTAAGAAGTTCCAGGTTTGTAGGCAAAAAATATCAAAAAGGAGAACATACGCTATTCTGTAAATCATGAACCTTAGATTGAAGGCTATGTTTGAAGACCTTCCATTGAACCATTTTTTAACTTATAATATGTCATTGGAAATCTAGAAGAGTTACCATTTATAAATGTCTAATAGCACAGGAAAATCCCAAGAATAGGCATGGACCATTCTACAAGAAGAAGAATTGATTTTACAGGAGAATCTCTGCCTAACTCTAAGTTTTGGGGAAACCAAAGTAAAAGAAGAAAAAAGCAAGTAGAAGAAGTGTTTGGAGACTGTGGGCATCATTAGGTTCATTTATTTTTGTGGTTTTGCATAAATCCTTGCATCCGACTTACCATCCATCACCCTAAGCACCTTAACTTCCACCCCCAAACACCAAAAAACATTTCCTTAAACCAAGCAGCGTCTACCATAATCGACATCTTTTCAATGATAAAACTCACTTAATACTTAATGAATGTAGAGAGTTGAGTAATGTGAATGCAAAGTTTTTGTAGGTTTGAAAAATCGACGAACCAGAGTGGGAAAGTGATGAGACTATAGTGTGGAAGTTCTAACGTGAATCTCTGTTTAATGTGGTCTGTAGATAATAGTTCAAAATGCGGCAGCTGAAGAAAAGAGAATTCCCACGATTTTCAAACCTTTTCTCTGTGACTTAAATTTCTTGTTTGGTTGAGGACAAACAAATTTCAAGTCTGGGAGAGTTGATAACATCGCTATTTTACCTATTTTAGCTATGATTAACAAGTGCTTTGATATGATTTAAGTTTTTTTAAGCCACATTTCGAGTATTTCTAGTTTCAAGAAACCGTTATAGGTTTCTAGGAAAAAAGGATCAAAGACGGAGCAAAATATGTTTTCTGCAGATAATGAACCTCTGTTTAAAAGCTATGTTTGAAGACTTTATTGTGAACCATTTTCAACGTACAATATGTCATTGGAAAGCCAGAAGAGTTACCATTTATAATTTTATCATAGCACATGAAAATCCCAAGAAGAAGCATGTATCATTCTACAAGAAAAAGAATTTATTTTACAGCCGAATCCCTGCCTAACTCTAAGTCTGGGGGAAACCAAATTACAAGAAGAAAAGGAGCAGGACGAAGAAGTTGTTGGAGACTATGGGCATCATTAGCGATATGAATGGTTTTTCATAATTTTAGTCTTTAGTTTTGATCAATCTCATTGTATATTATTTAGAAGTGTAAATATGCATTTTTGTCTCCTTTCGCATTATTTTAATTTTTAGAGTCCTCGGTCGTTTATGCAAAATCTTTGAGTTTTTTTAGGTGTATGGGAAACTTGGAGCTATGGAGAGGAGATTTGAGGCAAGGAAAGTGAAGAAAAGACGATTTTCAAAGCTAGATGACATCTTTAGCGACCTTGACCGCCACACCCAACAGCCATAATCAATGAAGACCAAAGCCAAAACTCAGCTCAAATGTCTTCTGTAACAGCCTGCAGGCCAGTACAAAAAACTGCCAGGTACGTTACGGAGCAATACTAGCGGCCTAGACCATTACCACAAACTATGAGTATGAGTATGAGTATGAGTACGTTACGGAGCAATACTAGGACGAATAAGTGGTTGGAGACTATGAGTATTATTAGTGATATGAATGGTTTTTTCATGATTTTAGTATTTAGTTCTGATCATTTTAATCTCATTGTATATTATTTAGTAGTGTAAATATGCATTTTTGTCTCCTTTCACATTCTTTCGCTTTTTAGAGTCCTAGGTTGTTTATATTGCACTATGCAAAGTCTTTAAGTCTTTTTAGGTGTATGGGAGACTTGGAGCTTTGGAGAGGAGATTTGAGGCAAGAAAAGTGAAGGAAAGACAGTTTTCAAAGCTAGATGACATTTGTAACGGCCTTGACCACCACACCAAACCACCATAATCAATGTTGACCAAAGTCAAAGTTCAACTTAGATGTCTTCTCAAACGACCTGCAGGCCATTACAGAAGATTGCCATGCACGTTACGAAGCAATCCTAGCAGCCTAGACTGTTACCACATACCGTTACGCTCTGCACTGCTCAAGCTTTTGTCCCTTCACTATAAATAGTTGTAAAATAGATCTAAACCTATGTTTTTTCTCTCTAAAGTTGGTTTTGAGATCCAAACTCTCTTTAGATGGTATATATTGATCTTCATCATATTATGTCACTCTATTAAAAGATTTCTTCATCTCTATCTTTCTTCATTTTAGTTGTTAGTCTTTTAGTTGGAATATGGGTTTGCTAGATTAGGATGATTTGAAGGTTAGATGTTGATTATATAGGTTGATTATTTTTATATCCTTCATTTAGTTTGATCATAATGGTAGATTTGACTTGATTTATCAAACTCTTGAGCTTATGCATTTACACCCTAAAGGTATTAGGTGAAATGGTTGAACCAAACCTTTTATGAGCTTTACATACCTAGCAAACAAGAATTGATGATTAGAGTGTTTAGTGAACTTATTGGATTTGTTATTAATGCTCAGTGATCATTTGATATCTGATGAGAGTTATTGATTATTGGATGATTATAGAAGAGATTAGTGCCACGAGAATGGATTAGTCATATTTATAAGTTCCACGTTCTAAGATGGTTCTTAATTCAATCTTTAGTATCACTATTTAAATGTTAGTTCATACCCATGGTCCAATACTTTTCTCTTGTTTTCCTCTTTGAATTTACTTCTTTTCATTTTTTATTTATAAAAAACAAAAATATTTTCTCTGGATTAGTATAAATCTCTAATCTCTAGTGTGTGATCTTTAGTCCTTGTGGATTCGATCCTAAAATGCTATGCCTAAAATATTTTTTTATCAATTTGGCGCCGTTACCGGGAACTAAACGATTTCCATTAGAGTTAGGATTCAAATTGAGACTATAGTTTTTTTATTTTCTTTTGTTGCTAATTGTTTTACTTTGCTTTCTTGTGATCATGATCTCTTAGGTGTACAACTAGGAGCAAAGGAGACGTGCAAGGAAAGAGGGACTAAAAGGAAGGAACCGTCAAGCTAGCAACGTTAAACGTGTCCTTTGAACTTTCCCAAACGTATCCATTGTCAAGATTGTGACATTAAACAAGCAACAAAGTCATCCATTACGAAAAGGCCTTCCTCTGAGAGGAGAACCGAGCTCCTCAATTCCGAAGCTCCAAGGTACCATTTATTTGCCTTATTTTCTTCTTAGAGTTTCTTTGTGTTTAACTCTCTCTTTGGCTTGTTTCCCCACCAAGATGGTGTGAATTAAGTCTGAGCGCCGTCTACTATGAATAACATCCTTTAAATGAGAAAGCTCACGTAATATTTAATGAATGTAGGGAGTTGACTAACGTGAATGCAAATATTTTGTAGGTTTAGGATCAACGGACCAGAGTAGAGAAAGTGATGAGACTATAGTGAAGAAGTTATAACGTGAATCTTTGTTTAATGTGGTCTGCAGATAATAGTTCAAAATGAGGTTGCTGATGAAAAGATAGTTCCTGTGATTTTCTAACCTCTTCTCTGTGACGTTAATTTCTTGTTTTCTTGAGGACAAGTAAAGTTTAAGTCTCGGGGAGTATATAACATTGTTATTTTACCTATTTAATCTATTTTTTGAGATGATTAACAAGTGTTTTGATACAATTTATGTTTTTTACACCATATTTCGAGTATTTCTAGTTTCAAGAAGTCTTTACAGGCTTCTAGGCGAAAAGGATCAAAGAAGGAGCAAAATCAGTTTTTCTACAGATCATGAACCTCAGATTAAAGGCTATTTTTAAGACCATCCATTAAACCATTTTCCACGTATAATATGTCATTGGGAAGCTAGAAGAGTCATCTTTCACCTCGAAGTAGAATCAACAAATTTGATTTGGCCAATTAGAAGTTATGATGGAAGGAATGAAGACGTATCCTACAAAGAAGAGCCCAGAAGCAACCCAGCATCCCTAGAGGAGCAGAGGAGCGCCAGAAGGCCTTCCTGGCGCTGCACCATGACCCACAGGAGCACCATGCACCCTCAGAAGCCCTTGGGCCCAAAAGAACAGTACTTCACATATTTGGACCTAAGACCGACTTAAGAACCCTCAAGTCCTATAAATACTTATCTATAAACCCGCTTAGGGTATGAACTAACAGGTCTAGATAGCCAACTTGTGGAGAACCTAAGGAGGCGTCCCCCAAGCCCTCCTCTAAAGATCCAAGCACTTAGTTCATCATCTCTTTCATTGCTTACATAGTTTTCTACTCTAAGGGAGAAGATCTCCTCTATACATTTTAGAGAAGATCCCTAAAACGCTTTTAATACTTATAGTTGATTATGCTTTCCATTAAATTTATTGATTTGGTTTTTTTCGATCATGTATGAGTAGATTTCTTGTTGGGATTAAGGGTTTAAAAAAGAGGATTCATGGATTGCTAAATTAGGTTGTTAGATTTGGGTTAATTCGTTTATAGTTCTTCATCTAGGTTTATATGTGCTGGCTATAGCTCTAACGACATTCTAGCTATCATATTAGAAGGATTAACATTCTGAAAACTTGATAATTCACCTACTTTATCTAGTTGACCATCGTGATATAATTTGCAGAAGTAAGTTGTGGAACTTTGTAAACAAATCAATCTTAATAACTGCTCGCGGGAGTGTAGTAGCTAGGAAGTTGAAAATAGGTTTTTGGTTCTGCTGGAGTAGGTCAAGAACACCTTAGAGTTCGTGTTCTAGAACATATCAGAAATTCCCTTATTTGATTCCTTTGCATGAAACAATCCATGAATCTCTGAGAAAACCTTGAAACCAACACTTTATTTATTGATATTTACATTGCTTTATTTCTTGCTTACTTTTATTATTATTGCACTCATATCCCCCTCCCAACTATATTTCATCATAGTCTCTTACTAACATCACTCTCTGTGGGATCGATCCATAAGTACTACACACGATCGGATTGTGCACTTGCAACCTTACCGTATCATACTAGAGGTAAAACCAGATATACATCAAAAATCCAAATAATATTGACAATATATAGCTTTTGTATATAACAAATGTATATGTCCCCCCCCCCCCCAATTAATCTAGGACATTTGATATAATTAAATGTAATACTATTATAACAATGAAGGAGGATATGTAAATATGATTAAGTAGTATATAGAATTATAACAATGAAGGAGGATATGTAAAAAACCCTACCTTTTTGTTTCACTGTCTTTTAAATTTCTTCATCGGCTTCTTCTTCATCTTGTTAAGTTTATGTCTGTTCTTAACTTTTCTCCTCGACTATCATTCATGTCCTCTTAACTACTCTCCTCCTGTTCCTCATGCATCTCCTCTTAACTAGTCTCCTCGTCTCATCTCTTTTATCTCTTCATAACTTTGAAATTTATCATTATATATACCTATGTACATTCTCTATTCTAGTAATGGTACAAATGTATATAGAATGATATATTTCAGAGTTACGAAGAGATAAAGAGATGAAGACAAAGAGACTAATCAAGACGAGTTGAATGAAGAAGGCGAGGAGATTAGTTAAGCAGAGATGAATAAGGATTCGATGAGACAAGTCAAGAGAAGACATAACTCTAACAAATCTTCTCCTTTGTATAGCATCACACACACGTGTGGCGGGTACAATTTCCTGTCTTCTATAAGCACATGTATTCTGTTTATTTTTTTAGTTCTCTCTCATTTTTTGGATTTTTCTGAAATTATCCATTTTCAAAGTCTTTGTATCCGATTTTTGACTCATTCTTATCTATTATTTTTTCCGTTTTTTTTTAATTCTAGATTATACACATCTTCATTGTGATTTAGTTTTATGGGCTTAGCATATCAAAACTCAAAAATGGTTTGATCCTCTGAATCATATCTTTCCTCTAATCCAATAAAAGTTGATTAGAACAAATATATGAAAAAGGGGAACAAACCATTTTTGGGTTTTGATCATTAGAGACCATCAAATTGAATCACAATGACGATTTGTAATACAGAATAGAGGAAACACTAAAACCATTAAATTGTATGGTTTTTGGTGAAAAGATGTATGTTGGTGTCAAGTGTTCCACTAAACCCGGTCCGTAAAATATCAACTACAAATTGCCCAAAAATCCAAATCAATTTAAAGTTAGCGCAAAACATACTATTCACATATGGGAAAGCCTGAGACAAGCAGATGAGCTTGCTTTAAAATTTACGTAGATATGTTAAGCACAATCTAGCAAGTGGAGAGGCGATCTCCGAGATTTTCAGCTAGGTAAAGTTTACAAAGATAGATTAGTTGGATCAGGCTAAATACGCTTTTACTCTTTTAATTTTAAATAGTTTTTGCAAATGATGCTAAATAGCTGATGCAAAATATTAATTTTCTAGTAGTGATTGCCTACAAAGAAGATTGACAAATATAAACGCGACACTTTGTTTGTGGGGTTATAAAGAGAAGAATAATAAGAAAAAGACGCTGAAAAAGCTTGAGTCGAACATATGAGCTTGCTTTAAATTTTACGCAGATTATGTTAAGCACAATCTATCAAGTGGAGAATCTGCGAGATTTTTGGCCAGGTAAAGTTAACAAAGACTGATTAGTTGGATCAGGATCAGAATACACCAGGAGGACCAATGGAGAAGAAAGGCATCAAGAAATTTACGGAAAACCCCTAAAATCTCTCTATAAACATTCTTAATTTAACTTTTGTCTCGTTTTCACAATTATTCAACATTAATCAATAAGATTTTATTTCCTGGTAGTCTCTATAACCAAATATTTGCATATATTTGGTTATATGCAAATGGAAATTAGGTGGATAAACTACCTATATAATTAAAAGCATATAAAATAACAAAATATAAACATTTATATAAAATTAACAAAATATTTTATTAAAACTTACAAGGAGATTGTAACAATGTTTGAGATTATAAAAGAAGTGGAAGATGAGAGATGTAGGAGATAGTGAGAGAGTGGATGAGAGAGATGAAAGAAATGGAGAATGAGAACTTAGAGATTACAAGCAAGCCTACACCCCTTTATATATGAGTTTCACACAACTAATAAGACATACAATAATAATAAAGCATATAATAGTTTTACAAGTTGGATAAATCTACTAAGAAAATGAGATTCTCATTATGAAAGTAGAAACATAAAATAATAAAAGCAAACATTAGTGGTACACTTTGGATGAATTCATTAAAGAAAGTGAAATAAGTGGAATTCCCACTAACAAAGTCGAGTTTGATGTAATTTTTTTAAATAATTATAATAACTATTATTTTTTTGCACCAATAGATCGCACTCAAAGATTCGTCACAATATTTTTGTCGGCCTTTGTTGATTTTAGTGGAGGAAGAGATCATGCTACACTGTTGCTGAATATTTCTTCATTGATGTATGAGATATTAGAATCCGTTTCACTTCACGAAACTTGTGAATTGTGATCTGAAATCGCCGGTTTCTAACTTTGTGGCTGCCAACATGGGTAGCATTTTTATTTGTGGGCCAAGTATTGGGCTGTTTCTAGTGTTTGGTTTGGAGATTGGTGAGCTGTTTGGAGTAAAGATTTTGGTAAATTTTCATTTTGGATTTTTATCCACCCTGAGATTTTGGAAGGGTAAAGATTGGGCAGAATTTTGTATTTATCCCAACATTTTACCTTAAAATTTTGTCTGATGATTGATATTAGATCTAATGAAAATTCAAGTGTCCAAGAAAAAACTCAAGAAAAATGAAATTTGGAATGAAAAAGGGTTATTGGTGGAAATATTTTCCCATCATTGGACGGTATTAAAGTGGATTTAAAAATTTGGAAAGATTTTTGCATTTCTAGTTTGTAAATTTCTGTGACAAAACCAAAATTGTTCCACCAGGGTATGAACTAATTTGGAGCTTTTTTGAAAGTTGACAAGTGGTGTCGAAAAAGATCAACCAAATATGTTTTTGTTTTGGAGATTGTATCAATAAGGAATTATACAAAGTTTGGAAATAGTCCCCATAGTTGAAAGGAATATCATAACAATCAAGATCGTTTAGATTTTTTGGAAATTTTAAATTCATATTAAGTTCATATTCCCAATCACTTGGTGCAATGATCTTACGAATTTTATATGTAGAATATGTAGGATCAGTATGTTTTCCATTGAGGAATGTTTGAAGGATATTGATTCCGTTATATCCAAAATCATTTGAAAATATAATAAAGTGTTCTTTGTATTAAGAGGTTTTAAAAATTGGATTTTCCCAAAAATATTTTTCATTGGTGGAAAACGGATCGTTGTTGATATAAAATCTTTTTCAACATTTATAATATTTTGATAAATCATTTTTTTCAAAATACTCTGATGGAGGAGTTTGTGAAAAATTCTTCAAAATAATTTGTGAATTATTTGAAGGTCTTGAAATCATTTGTAAAGCCTGATCTTTTACAGAAATGTATTTTGAAGAAACTTCGGGGATATTTGAGATTATCTACGAGGAGGATTTTTTAGAGAAATTACCCTTCTCTTGATTTGTAAGATTTGGTCCATGATTTTTTGTGGGGTTTAAGGATTTGGTGAAGTGTTTAGGGCATTTTCTTGTTTGATAGTCTTTTGTAACCGTAATCAAGGGTTTTGTTTTTGGTTCTATAAGTGTTTGTAGAGGTGGTTTTTTTCTGGTATTGTTTCCATAGGTAGGCTTTTGCCTTTGTTAATCTTCTTTGGAGGCATTGTACCTGTTTTGGAGAAATTCCCTTGTCAAAAAATCCGGAAAAAAATTTGATTCTCTTTTTATATATTCGATATCAAATAAAAAATACTTAATATTGCTTGCCATCTTGCAAAATATTGTTTCGAGGGAAGGTTTTTAACATCCTTTTGCATTTTTACAGTCGATTCGTAAAAGGAATTTTGGTTTAAAACACCACTTTGAAATTCCCTAAACACTTCACCAATACTTAAAATTTCTTTTTTAGTAGTTGAATAATTCCTCTGGGTAGTTTTATACATAATACAATACTTATATGTTTAAAATGCTCCTCAAGATCATTTAAAAATATTAGTATATCAATATACATAGTGTAGAATATTTTTTATTTAGTACATGGTATCGTATCCATTTTAAAGCTATGTTTAAAGGTTTATAGTTGATTACTAATCTTGTAGTTCCTCTTTCTATTTCAGAGTTTTTATTTACATAAAAAGCTGCACAAGACCAAGGAGATCTAGATTTTGAAATTAAACCTTTGTTTAGGAGGTCATTTATTTCTTTTTTACAATGCTTCTCCAATTCAGAATTTATTTTAATTGGTCTAGCTTTGGTAGGAATCACTTTTTCATTAAACCCATTTTCGTAAGGTAAATCAACAATATGTTGTTTACGATTCCAAAAGGCAGTTGGTAAATAGGAACAAATTTCCTTTTCAATAAATTGATTAAGATCTAAAATTTTTATCTTTTATTTTTTTTGTGTCTAGTGTTTTATTTCTAACAAAAACTCTGTCTTTAGGTTTTGTAAATAGATTTACTTTGTATTAAAGTACTTTCAAAGTTTTCTTGTATAGAACAAGCTTTTATTAAATTGAGACTTCGTTTTTGGGACTTTCAAGAAATTCAATATAAAGATTTTGTTTATGAATTTTAAAAGAAATTGAATCATCCATAAATTTGTTTGGAGTGATTAAATTTATGAATAGTGTTCCTAAGATGATATTTCGGTGAATATCATCAGTGAGGAAAAAATCAGTTTTGATAAACAAAATAAAATGGAAATTAGGCGGATAAACCAGCCATATAATTAAAAATATATAAAATAACAAAATACAAACATTTATATAAGATTATAAAAATAATTTAATAAAACTTACAAGGAGATTGTAACAATGTTTGAGAATATAAGAGAAGTGGGAGATGAGAGATGTGGGAGATAAAGATTTTGTTAAATTTTTATTTTTGATTTTTATCCAGCATGAGATTTTGGAAGGACAAAGATTGAGTGGAATTTTGTATTTATCCGACCATTTTACCTTTAACCTTTGTCTGATGATTCGTATTGGATCTGATAAAAATTCAAGTGTTCAAGAAAAAATCCAAGGAAAATTAAATTTGGAACGAAAAATTGTTATTGGTGGAAATCTTTTCTCATCATTGGAGGGTATGAAAGTGGATTTAAAAATTTGAAAATATTTTTGCATTTCTGGTTTTTAAATTTTTGTGACGGAACCAAAGTTGTTTCACCATGGTATGAACCAATTTGGAGCTTTTCAAAGTTGACAAGTGGTGTCGAAAAAGATCAACCCAGTGTGTTTGTGTTTTGGAGATTGTATCAAGTAGGAATTATACCAAAGTTGGCAATAGTCCCAATAGTTGAAAAGAATATCGAAACCAAGTGGGAATTATACCAAAGATTATAGTTGTAAGATTTGGTCCATGATTTTTTGTGGGGTTTGAGAATTTGGTGAGGTGTTTAGGATATTTTGTTTTACATTCTTTTTGTAACCGTAATCTAGGGTTCTGTTTTTGGCTCTATGGAAGTGTTTGTAGAGGTGGTTTTTTTGGTATTGTTTCCATAGCTAGGCATTTATTTGCCTTTGTCAATCTTCTTCGGAGGCATTGTACCTATTTTGGAGAAATTCCCTTTTCAAGAAATCCATAACAGAGTTTGATTCTCCTTTTATATATTCGATATCAAAATAAAAAATACTTAATATTGCTTGCCATCTTGCAAAAATTTGTTTTGAGGTAAAGTTTTTAACATCACTTTGAAAATTTTATATACATAATATAATACTTAAAATTACCTTTTTAATAGTTGAATAATTCTTCTGGGTATCATTCCAATGGGAGGACGTAAACTAGACTCTTTTTCATTTCCGCTTCTATCTTTTTGCTTAAGTATATCCCTATACCCTATATATGACGCATCGATTTTTGGGAGATCCGGGTCTGCTATGTGCAAAAATGGGATTTGAAGGACTTGTTTCTTAATCTTTTGGACTAAATTTGTATGCTCGTTTGTCTATGGGATATGGTTCTTTTTGGACGGTTATGTAGTGGTTTCACCATCCTATTTATGTTAGGACAAAAATGTAGAACATAATTAAGACTTCCAAGGAATCTTTGTAATTGGTTTTTGTCTAAAATTTTGTCTGGGAATTTATTTGCAAATTCTAAAGATCATTTTATTAGAGTGAACATACCTTGCGATATGTAGTGGCCTAAGAATCTGATCTTTGTTTGGAATAAAGACATTTTTGTTTTTGAAACCACAAGGCCATTTTTTCTCGCAACATAATAAAATATTTTCATATGTTTATAATATTCATCAAGAGAATTTGAAAATATTAGTATATTGTCAATATATACAATGCAGAATTTTGAGTAATCCGAGAATATGTAATTCATAATTCTCTGAAATTGTGAAAGTGCATATTTTTATTCTTAAGGGCATTTACATTCCATTCGTATTGACCGAAAGGGACAGTAAATGATGTTTTGTATCGATCATTTTTAGAGATTTGAATTTGCCAAAATCTTGATTTTAAATCAAATTTAGAAAATATGTGTGCAAAATAAAATTTTTGCAACAAATCTTGTTTATTTGGTATAGGATATTGTATCCATTTTAAAGATATGTTTAAAGGTTTATAGTCGATTACTAATTTTGGAGTTTCTCTTTCTATTTCAGATTTTTTTTATTTACATAAAAGCTGCATAAGACCAAGGAGATTTAGATTTTGAAATTAAACCTTTATTTATGAGGTCAATTATTTCTTTTCTACAATGCTTCTTCAATTCAGAATTCATTTGAATTGGTCTAGCTTTCGTAGGAATTTCTTTCTCATTAAACCCATTTTCGTAAGGTAAATCAACAATATGTTGTTTATGATTCCAAAAGGCAGTTGGTAAATCAGAACAAATTTCCTTTTCAAGAAGTTTATTAAGATCTGAAATTTGATCTTTTATTTTTTTGTCTAGTTTTTCTTTTGTTTTTTCTAACAAAAACTATGTCTTTAGGTTTTGTAAATGGAAGATTTACTTTGTATTCAAGTACTTTGACAGTTTTCTAGTATAGAAAAAGTTTTTATTAAATTGAGACTTTGTTTTTTGGGACTTTCAAGAAATTCAAAATAAAGCTTTTTGTTTTGAATTTTAAAAGAAATTGAATCATCCATAACTTTGAAAGGAGTGATTAAATTTATGAATGTGTTCCTCAGATGACGTTTTGGTAATTATCATCAGTGAGGAAAAAAGCAATTTTGATAAAAGAAAAATGTTATCTTTAGAGATTGAAGCTTCATCTTTTGAAGTATACAAAGTTTAGAATTATTTGTTGTCAAGAGTTTTCACGGGTTTCAAGGTAAAATTTTTTTGGGACGAGTCCAGATTTAATGCAGTTAAAATCGGCACCCGTGTCAAAAAGACTGATCGTATCAATTATGCAGTTCTCAGAAAAAAAATAATTTTGATTTTGTATTTTCGAGATGTAATTTCTCTTAAAACATATAGAAAATCGTTTGAAAGAATCTAAGGACTGTATTTGTTCTTTTAGTTTGTTATCTTCAATATCTTCTAGACTTTCATTGTCAAGTTCATCAAAACTTGAGCTATGTTTATCATTGAAAGAAGATAATAACGAATGAAAATATTCAAAATCATATTTTTTTCCTTTTAGAAGTTTAAGCTCATTTTTTACCAATTTTATTTCATACCTAAGTTCTTGACTAGAAGGTTTTGAATATCTTTCTTTCTTTTGTTAAGGATGGTGGTGAGATCATAAGAAGATTTAGTGTTGGATGGGGTATTGGATGGGGTTAGTTTTCTGTTTTATTTGTTTCTGTTTCTTTCATGGATGAAAAGATTTTTTCAAGAAATTTTTGTTTTATTTGAGGATCTGAGATAGATTTTAGAATTTCAAGTTGAAATTTTTTTATCTTTTGTTCGGACATTGAGTTTCTTTTTAAGATTCAAATGTAAAAAATTAAGTGATTTCAAACTAGGAAATTTCAACCAAAATAAGCCTCAACTAGCAAACTTATATATAGAAATCTGACTTGGTTCAAATGTCATAAAAAGGCCACAATTCAAAATTCTGTCGTCTAAATTGAAAAATCCAAGAATTCGATTTAGGAGAAGAAATCTCTATAAATTATCATTAGAAAATTTTCAAAAATTTTCAAAAGATGAGTCTTGGATCTATTTCAAATTGTTCTAATGGTATCAGAGCCAATGGGTGAGTCTAAGTATGCTCTGTGGTTGCAGTTTTAATTGATTTTCCACATCAGAAAAGAATTACTTCGGTCAGAACCTTATGTTTATACAGTATAACGGCTGAAAAACCAACACGGATACGACGAGACCCTAAGTACTACTCTTACGAAGAGAAAGACATTCATGTTTGTATCGGTCCCCTCTTGGATAACAATGCCACACACTGTTTAAACCTTTCACCGATCTTAGAGGTCTTGGTGTATAAGGTCTTAGTTTTTGTGGTCTTTTATTGATCTTGTTTTCAAGATTCTAAGGTTTGAGATTCAAGTTCTCCTGAGTGTTTTGCTGGTCATAACTAGGTTATTAGTCTTGTTGGTGTTGGGCATTGTATACCTAAAGTTAGACTGGATTGTAGGGAGTCCAAGTTTTACGCCTTAAATTTTTAAAAATGATTTCCTATTTTATATCTAAATCAAATAGGTCCGAGTACGCCTCTTCTTCTTCTAGATCGGAAAAGAAGTTGCTTAGAAGTTCAAAACAAATCATCACTAGTCATGAAACAACTACAGATAATTTCCAAGGGTCAATTGATAATTGGGAAATTCCAAAAGTTCATTAAGATCAAATTTATTTAATTTCAAAAATAATTTTTTTAAGAACTGATTTCTCAAATAAAACCGAGGAACAAGATATTCAACTTACAAAACCTTTTGAAACAATCCCTTTGTTTTTGGAAAATGCTTTACAAAGACATAGAGAAAAGAATTTTAAATATACATATATTGGTTTAATTCTAGTTGGTATTAAACCACTTTCAAAAGAAGTATTAGACACTTCTATTCCAGCTATCTTAAGAGATACAAGATTTAAAAATTTTGAAGATTCGTTTTTATCTTCTATAGAATCGAGTCTTTGCATCAGACCAATCTCTTTTCATTGTTACCCAAGTTTCAAATAAGAAGGGAGAAACATTATTACTTAAACTGATCTTTCCGGATCCAAGTCCATGACTCCAAGATCCATACAATGACAAGATATTAATCTTCCTGATGAATGGGTTCTTGAATGAGCAGTTAAACCCACGTTTAAAACACATTGAACAATTCCAAAACAGAAAGGTCAAACTTTTGTTCCTCCGAAATAACCATAGTGATTACATGGATAATTATTCAAGTGGATCCCCGTCTCATCAAGAGACTATAGATTTAGGAAGATTCTCCCAAATAGCACGAGAGTTTCCTAACATAGAAAAATCTTCAAAATTTCTGCCAAGATTTTCACTTCCGACATCCCAAACTCCATCATGAGAAATATTTTTCTTCGTCTAAACTGAAATTTTGATCTTTTGTTAGGACATTGAATTTCCTCGAAGTTTTGCTAGTAGAGACTTCTTTTGGTTGAAATTTCCTACGAAATTTTTGTGAAAAAATTTCACGAGATTTTTGTTCTTTATGGTTTCTAGAAAAAAATTTTGATTTTGATTTTGAGTACTAAGATTTATTGCAATCACCTAAGGCAAGAGTTGCTATCTTTTGTGGGATCTATTTCAAATTATAAAGAAGTTATAGAATCCTTATCTGCCACTTATTCTTGTATATAAGTGGCAGATAAGGAGGCTGGAACTTCTTTTTTGGCTCATAATTTCTTTTTTATACAAAATAAAATTAATAATATACAGCTTTTGTATATAACAAATTTATATTACCTCCCCCCTCCCCCTCCAATTAATCTAGGAAATTTGATTTAAATAAATATATAAAGTATCTAAATGTAAAACAATTATAATAATAATGAAAAAGGATATGTAAATATGATAAAATAGTATATAGAAGAACCGTCTTAGTAAAAAAAATACCTTTTTCTTTCAATGTCTTATAAATTTGTTCATCATCTTCTTCTTCTTGTTAGAGTAATGTCTGCTCTTGAATTATCTCTTTTAACTCTCATTTATCTCCTCTTAACTAATCTTTTCATCTTTCTCATTCATCTTCTCTTGACTAATTTTCTCGTGTTCATCTATTTATCTTTTCGTAACTTTGAAATGTATCATTATATATATTTTTGTATATCTTCTATTCTAGTAATGGTACAAAAGTATAATTATATATTTATATATTTCAAAGTTACGAAAAGAGACAAAAAGACAAAGACGAGGAGATTAGTCAAAAAAAGTTGAATGAAGAAGACGAGAAAATTGGTTAAGCAGAAAGGTATAACATTCGATGAGACAAGTCAAGAGAAGATATAACTATAACAACTCTTCTCTCTCTGTATAGCATCACACACATGTGTGGCGGCTACAATTTCCATCTTCTGCAGTATGTTATGTTTATTGTTTTTAATTCTCTCTCAATTTTTTGGATTTATTAAAATTACCCATTTTCAAAGTCTTTGTATTGGTTTTTTGACTCATCTTATCTAATATTTGTTTCCTACTTTTTAATTCTAGATTATACACATCTTTATTGTGATTTAGTTTGATGGTCTTAACATATCAAAACTCAAAAATGGTTTCTACCTCTGCATCGTATATTCGCTCTACTCCAATAAAAATATATTAGAGCAAATATATGATTAAGGAGAACAAACCATTTTTGGGTTTTTATCTTAAGAGACCATAAAATTAAATCATAGTGACGATTTGTATAATACATAATAGAGAAAACACTAAAATATGAAAATATGAAATCCGAATGAGTCAGAAAAACCAATACATAGACATTGAAAATAAATAATATAAGAGAAATCTAAGAAATAAATGTGAGAGAATAATAAAAATAGAAGTGTTTGCCCACAAAGAAGATAGAAAAATGTATACTCCACACTTTGTTTGTGGGGTTCCAAAGAGATGAAGAATAAGAAAAAGACTATGAAAAAGATTATAAGACACTAAAACAAAAAATGGACGTTTTTCCTATTAAAGTTCTATATTACTTTATCATACTTACATATCCTTCCTTATTATTATAACATTATTATATTTCGGTATCGATCGTATTTATTTATTTTACACAATTCTCCTAGATTAATTGGGGAAAACACATTTGTTATTTACAAAGCCTGTATATTTTCAATTTTATTTGTGTTTATTTGCTAAAAAAACATTTATGTGTCAAACTTTTATATTTTGATTTTTGATATTTTAAAATTTTTTTAACTACACCCTCTAATTTCACCAAAATATGTATATTGTTAATTTTTATTCGGTTTTATTTGATAGATGAGTAAATGAAAGTTAAAATAGCAAATACATTTAATGATTGTAATTGTCATCATGACTTGTGTTTAGAAAAAGCAATATTTATGTTAAATTAAATAAATAATATTTTATTAAATAAAATATTATATTTTTCAAAACGACACCTGAAATATATTTTAACTTTAATACATGTGTGAAAATAACCTATTATATCTACAAAGAAAAATATTTATCTATTTTTTGAAATAGTATCTTATGTTATGTTGATTTACTACTCATTTGATTTTTGATTAATGTGTTTAAAAATATTTTAAAATTTTATGGTTTTTGGTGAAAAGATATATGTTGGTGCTAAGTTTCTCACTAAACCCAGTCCATAAAATATCACCTACTAATTGCCAAAAAACCCAAATCAGTTTAAAGTTTGAGATAAACATACTATTTAAATATTGATTATTCAACATTAAGCCATGAAATTTTATTTCCTGGTTTAGTCTCTATAACCAAATATAAGCATATATAGGTTGAGATTTTTGGATAGTCCAAAAGTTTTTGTGAAAGGATACCTATAACCCAAAAGGCTACAAAGCTTAATTAAGTGAGAAAAGGAGAGACAGCAACCCTAACAAAGAGAGAGAGAGAGAGAGAGAGAGAGAGGGAGAGGGAGAGGGAGAGGGAGAGAGAGAGAGGACAAGGCTGATAAGAGAGAGAAGAAGAAAAAGAAGAAGTTTGATCTGCAGACGAAGAAAGGGAGATAGATCTGAGGCAGATAAGATGGAAATAGAAGGAGAGAAGGTTGACATGAGGTAAGAGAAGAGGAGGTGATGAGGCTGAGGTTACAGTCATGAGGGTTTAGCAGCCTCTGAGGCTCTCTGTTGTGTATGTGATTATATATAGAATATAATTTAGTGAGGCTTTCTGTTAGTTTGTTAGAGATATGTGGTTATGATAACATATTGAGCATGATAACATGATGATAGTACTACAGTGTGTAGTTTGAACATATTCTAGAAAGGTTTGTTACAGTTTGCTTCGCGAGCCAAGAAATATGTCGTAGGCTGAGAACGGCTGACACTCTAAGAAACACATGCTAATATAAGCCACTAAAACGAAAAGGTGGGCTTTACAAGCAACACATGAAACCTATACTGACTTTAACACATATCTGAGACATGAACTACTACCATATATACAAAAATATTATTAATCAGTTTTGCAAATGAAAAACTAAAATATGGTTATATAGTGCTACTAATTTAAATTTTGATGAATGCGATTAAACACAACAATAATGAATCATTTAGTGCTAGTACGCATTTAGTGCTAGAGATTAAGGATCATACCTGTATAGAAATTAAGGACCCACGAGAATCACAAGCGCCTCTATGAATCATCCTTCTCAACATCTCCAACGAATCAATAACCTAAGTTGAATCAAAATCATCAATATATGTTAATGATGATAGCAAGTGAGAGATTAATTAATTAATTCATATATTTGAGGAATAGTTAACTGTAAGGTTTTGGGGCTGTTCTCTAGAGATGAGATACAAAGAGAAAATTTGGCTTGCTTGAGAGACACAGAGAGAAGGAAAGATGAGAGATTGATGAAAACATTTTTTGTCAAGCACAAAAAAATCGATGAACAAGAATCGAATCAAAGTTGTGTGAGAAAAGAAAAAAGTTGGTGAAAACATTTTTAATGAAACACATAAAAACAATATAAAGTTTGGTCAAACTCCTTGTAAACTTCATCAAACACATAAAAATCAAACTCCCTGTAAATTTCATCCAAAATCAAACATTAATCATAATCATGATAAAATCATTATTATGCTCTCTTGCTGCTATCAAGAAAAAATCATTAATCATAATCATAAATTCAATGAACTTAATTAAACACAATCAAACACTATTTTCTTCATTACCAGAAACAATAAAAATGATTATTTAGGTTGACATTCAGTCAAATCTTTTAATATGTACCAATCGTTTTAATGCAAAAATCTGTTTGCATGGATAACAATAAATTATTTATAGATTATCCGAAAATTCCATTGTAGTTCGAAGTTTTACACTTTCATCATTGTTTGCCTAGCACATAAGCCACAAACTTTTAAGGGTAACAATATAAGTTTTATATAAGTAATGTCTTTCTTTTATTTTCGGTCAAACACAACAATAATTTCTTGTGGATTATAATAATTACTAGATTTACATGGATCTATTCACATATGGAGAAGTCTGAGATGAACAGACGACCTTGCTCAAAGATGTCAAGCACAATCAATAATGTAAAAACAAAAAAATCTGTTTGCATGGATAATAATAAATTATTCTAGAGATTTAGGATCATACATCAATATAGAAATCATAAGCCAGACCAAGGAGAATCACCAGTGCCTCTATGTATCATCCTTATCAACATCTCCAACGAATCAGTCACCTAAATTGAAACAAAATCAGCAATATATGTTATTGTCACATCACGTGAGGCTTATCTCCAAATCGTTGCTCAGAGATAGAGACAAAGACACAAAGAGAGAAGTTGGCTTGCCAAAGGGAGACAAAGAGAGAAGGTAGAAAGAAACGGTAGAGAGAAAGAATATGAGAGGAGATCCAAAGAGAAAGGCTCTTGTGGTCAATATTGTTTTTACTTTAATCTTATCTACATCCACTAATTATATTTATTCTATTTAGTGCCTCTCTTGTCCTTTTAAACTTTTCTTGAATTTTTAACTTTATAATAAATATTTTAATACTATTAAAAGATTTCTCCTATTTTTTTCCTTTTAAAAGTTAATTTTGTTTTCAGTCAATTATTTGACGTGAATACCCACACAGTTTTATATATTTCTTTTCCTTCACGCTATTTTCCTTCAGTGATTACATGTGGTTTTTACTACTTTTGGAGAATATTTATGCAAAAACGCGGATTAGTCTTTGCATGGTTTAGTTTTACTTTAATATACTATATGTTTTTTTCTAAAATGTTTTACTTTTTAGTATATATATATATATATGTTAATTTATATTTGATATTGACTAGTTTACCTTTAATGTCATCCTTATAAAAAACAAATAATCTTCTACGAGCATCTCTAATGGTTGACTATATTTTCTACTATAAAATAGAATTCTCTAAGAGCACTTTTGTTGAAGATTCTTAAGAGAAATTTTTAAAATTAAAAAAATATTAATTATATCGGTAAATGTGTTTTAAGAATTTTTTTTTTAAATTGGTTCTTAATTAAAAATCTTAAATACCGGTTCTTAAAAAATATTTATTAAAACATGTTTACCGATACAATTTATGATAAAAATATTGGTAAGAATCCCATGAGGGATTCTTACCAATAGAAATAGTCTAAGAATAGAGTGAAAGTTTAGCTCAATGGTTATCTCTATTTCTTAATAGAAACCGAATATTTAAAGTATATTCTATTTTCATTTTTGTTAATTTTGACTATTACATTTTACTTTTAAATTTTACAAATTCGTTCCACTGTTTTATAAAATTACTATATTATTAAAGTAAAAGTATACTAAGAATAAATTATAAAATTACGATATTATTAAAGTAAAAGTATACTAAGAATAATTTTCATCATACCACATAAGGAGAAAAAACAAATGACTCCTACATTTTTAGTTAAGCATTATTTTTTGTGTACTTAGCCCACAAATGATCAGTGAATATGTTTCGAAGGGAGGAACGAGTTTTCTTCTTGTCATTGAATTTTCTATATCGAGCAAAAAAAATATTGGAATCGTGTACATTCATCCTCCGCTATTTTTACCTTCAGAGACAGAGTTTCTTCCAACTTCAATTGGCGCGTCCAGATCATGTTTATTTTTCATCATCATTTTATATAAAATTATATTTGTAGTTCTTATGTCATATCTCACATTTTCCGAAACTGAGATGATCCTTTCACAATTTCAAATCACAATTGGAAAACTGCAAAAGCATGTTCTACATTCTTTCTACATGTTTCTTGTGTTGTAGCGAAATATTTTTTCTTAGGATCCATTGGCTCATGAATAGTTTGCAGTATGGTGGATCATTTTTTATATATATCATCCACCAAATAATAACCTATAGTATATTATTCTCTTTGAATGACATAATGAGCATGATGAGTAATACTTTAAGTGAGATTGGAGAAAATGTGGGAACACATTGATATCATTATTGATGTATGGCATTGCAAAATATGCGTGAAATATCTAAAGATGGTGCCACCCAGGCTAACAAGTATCAAATCTATGCAGTTTTTTTGTACACATTTTCAGAGACTGAAATCCTACCCAAGATTCTGTTACACAAGCGTCTCCAGATTTGTCTTCATATTTTTCTAAGTTTAGATTAAAAAGATGATATTATTGGCGGATATGCACCACATAGACCAAGTGAAGTGAACGAAATCCAAACTTAAAAGAGAAAACGATGATCAAACATCATATGTTATCGAATTCAAGACTTTAGAAGAAGGAAATATACATCTTTTGCAACAATTAAAGAAGACAGCTGCACAAAGGGAACAAAGTTTGGAGATTAAAGTAATAATTTTGCATTGAAAGAACTTAAGGGATAGGTATAGATGGGATTGATCCACATAAACCAAGAGATAACACTACCAATTTATATGATTCGAATTAAACTCCGATGAAAATAAGGGTTTTTGTTCGTAAGCCGTGAATAGACAAGTAAATAGACACTTAAAAGATGTAAAATGAATGGGCAAAGAGCTAGGCATCAGATCATTCCCAGGGTTCAAGAATCAATCAAATCAAGTAAGTTAAACCTGAGAATTTTAATAGATAATGTTCTAGAACTCAAAACAAGTATGCTTAATTGATCTAAAAAGCTGGAATACCCAGCTGGCTAGAGCATGTGGCTGTTAACCACAAGATCGGAGGTTCGAAGCCTCCTTTCAGCGAAACTTTTAAACATTTTTCAATTATTTAGATGGAGAATACAATGACAAAAGAAAATTTCCAAGTCCTATTGAAAAAACAAACGCTCTCTCTCGTTTCCACTTAAGGAAAGTTGGCAACAAACCTAGCAACAAAGGTCACCCCTCCAACCCTAGCCGTGATGGCTGCACTGCCGCCGGACAACGGCGCCGGAGTGGTCATCCATCGGCGTGACACCGAAGGCCAACCTGCATCATCGTCCTCTGCTTTAACGACACCTATTTTGACGTCCTCTATTTTGGAAGCTTCTTCGAGACCTTCAGCTTCTGCATCAACGTCTGTATCTCTCTTGCCTTCGCGCGAACCTCAGCGTGTTGACGAAGGTCCTGCATCTGTTCCGGAGCCAGAACGTTCCTCTGGTTCTAAGCACTGCATCGGCACGCAAAATATCTAACACTGCAGCTTCTGAATCAGAGTTGCTTTCGGATACAACCCCTGTTTCGGCAGTCGAAGCTCAGCCAATCAAAGGTGGCTTGAACACAAAAACATGGGCATAGGTTGCATCCAACTCAGCTTTATCAAAGTTCGAATGCAAAATTGTTTCAGTGGATGGCAAGGAAACTTTATCAGTTCCGGATGATGTCTTCACTGAAGCTCCACCATTATGGGAAGATCTTTTGATCGGACGGTTCATCTCAAAGGCACCCCATATTGCAAAAATACATGTAATTGTCAATAAGATCGGGACATTGGGGGACATCGTGATACAGAATTAGTCTTGGAGTTTGATAAAGCTAAAATATTTGTGGAGGTTGATCTGACAAAGACGCTTCCAACACAATATTATTTCCAGGTTCAAGGTGAGGAGGTTTGTGTTAGTTACGAGTTCCCTTGGTTACCGCCGCGTTGTTCAATTTTTCTGAAGTGGGGGCACTGCCGAAAACTGTGTGAAGTAACCTCAAACAAACATTGACTCGGTTTTTGGATTACACAGAGCTGCAGGTTCAATCTACAACTCAAACAAAACTGCAGTTTCAGTTGACATTTCAAACAGAGCTGTAGGTTCAGTAGAAATCTTAAATAACGCCGCAGTTTCGGATGTTTCGGGGCCACAATCCCCAGGGAAACAGGTTTTAAAGACACTAAGTATAAATGCAGTTCCTGTATCGACAATTGATTCAGTGGCTGCAATAGATAATCAGAGCACCAAGACAGCACCTCAAAGTTTGCAAGAAGTTCGTGTTTCGTTGGCTGTAGAGCTTGAAGACAGTGAAATAAGTTTAATCTCCCCTGTCCTCAAAAATGAGATAAGAGCTGGTCTGTGGTTACTCATTCACATGGAAGGAAGTTTCCACAGTCAGCGCATACATTTCACACTCATTCTGCAAATTCGTCACATCTGGTTTATGGCCAAGTTCAAATAGCTTCTCCCTCGCGATTTGCAGCTTTAGTTGACCATGATGAAGAACTCTCAGCTGAGGAGCTCACTATCCGGACTCACTCACCTGCAGCAAAGACAACCCTGTCATTATCGTCATCTTTTGGAGCTACAGTCCCGAAAGATCTTGAACAGAGAGACTCTAATGTTTGCTTTTCGCCTTCAGCCATCATCGAACCACCTGTTCAGCCTTTTGTTGGTTTTTGAAAATTCCAGGCAGACAGAAGCGCTTCAAATAGACTCAGGTATCACAGTATCTTCACCTAAGAGTACGGAACAGAGTAATAGTTTAATGTAATCTAAGGCTGAAGCTCCTACTCGGGTTACCCTTCCACAGTCTTCTAAGGTATCGCACAAATACTTTGCGAAGACTTCCAAGAAAGCATGGGACCAGATCAATGGTCCTATCGGAAAGCGTTCTCACCACAAAAAAAATTAATGTCGTGTTTCTCTTGGAACATTCGCGGTTTCAACAAATTACGTAAGCATTCGGTTGTAAGGGAAATGATTCATTCTTATTTTATGGACTTTGGGGATTTGTTGGAAATGCGTGTGTTGGAAAACAAAGCTTCGTGGTTGGTCTATGGCTGCTAACTACGAGTACAACCTTCTCGGACGAATCTGGGTTGTTTGGAATAATAGAGTGAATCTTATCATCATTTTCAAATCAGCACAGATGGTGGCTTGTTTGATTAAGTTGCCGGGATTTACTGAGGATTTTCTTTGTAGTTTCGTCTATGCATCTAATGACTTGGCTGAAAGCGATGATCTTTGGCGTGATCTTAAGGCTCTTCAAGATTCTTCTCAATTTCGAGGAAAAACATGGCTGTGTGTAGGGGACTTTAATGAAGTTCTCAATCTGGAAGACCACTCTCTATCATCCATCTCGCACGTTTCACTACCTGATATGCGGTTCTTTCAAGACGCTACCCAATATTGTTCTTTGATGGATATGGTTTCGCATGGTTCGCACTTTACTTGGTGTAATAGAAGGGAAGTCGGTTTGGTTTGCAAAAAACTGGATAGGGTCTTAATCAATAATCACTGGATGCAACAATCCTACCAATCTTCTTGTGTTTTTGAAGCTAAAGGCTGTTCGGATCACCTCTGTGGAGTCATTCGCCTATATCCCACCTATAAGCCGAGACCACCTTTCAAGATAGTTAATGCTATCCTTGATAAAGTCGAGTTTCATGATCTCTTGGTGAGTTATTGGAATAATACTCAACTGATTTTTAGCTCCATCTCCGCTTTATTCAGGCTATCGAAGAAGCTCAAGTTGTTAAAGCCAGCAATCCACTCCCTAAGCCGCAGCACTTTAGACCATCTAACCCGTCGTACAGCAGAAGCCTATAAGACTCTTTGCGAGAAGCAGCTCCAGTCACTTACCAGGTCTGATCCGGTTTCAATTGAGAATGAGTCCATAGCTTATAAAGAGTGGGAACAAATCACAGTCTAGAGGAGAACTACTTGAGGCAAAAATCTAAGCTTCATTGGCTGAATGTTGGGGACAAGAACAATAAGATTTTTCACAATGCCGTCAAAGAAAGGGAAGTTTATAACCCAATTCACATGATTCCTTCTCTGGATGGGGAGTTACTTACCCATCAGGATGATATTAAATCGGAAGCAACACGTTATTTTACTGATTTGTTTAGCTTGAAGTCGCAGGTTTCCTCCAGAGCATCCCCGGACGAGCTAGCCGAGATTCTTCATTTCCGCTGTACTGAGGAGGACAGAGCGCGGGTACTGACGGAGGTCACGGGTGTAGAGATTAAAAAGGTCTTATTTGATATGCTTTCCAACAAGCACCGGGGCTAGATGGATATACGGTGGACTTTTTTCAAATATGCGTGGGCAATCGTTGGGACTCGTATATCTTCAGAGACCGTGCTTATTGATTCATGACCTGCATACCACATTAAACAAAGATTGACGTTAAAACATGCCTACTAGAGTCAAGCATCTCTCATAATGGTTCGGTGATGTGAACTCCAGACCTACATATACTCTGCATTCAAGTTAAACTAACTCATTACAATCATTAAGGTTTCCGTTAGTTACTCATTAAAAGTGTTATTTAGGATAGATGGTGCTAGGTATTAAAGGGCTTTTAGTGGTGAGATTAAAAGTGTTTCGTGTTAGCAGAATCTTCAGGAGGCGTAGGATATTATGAAAAACCGTAAGAGAGAATGCACCAGTTAAGCGTCAAATAAAGTAAGCGTAGCATTCTTTCCAACAAAATTCTATGGAAGCTGAAATTCTGCTTCAAGTAAATACTGTAAAAATTGTCAACAAAAATTAATAGCACATAATGGTCGATTATATTATAAGATATTGTCCTTATTCTTGACAAAGTTTTACCTCAAGAAAACTCATTAAAATGACTCAAAAATATAAGAAAAGAAAGGAAAAGACATTTGTAAGACTCCCCCCCCCCAAGCTTACCTTGAACCTTCTCGGTTCAAAAGTAAGCTAGAATAAGACTTTTAAACAAATAAAATAATTTTTTTGACGATAAAACCTGGATTAGAACTCAATGGAAGGTGCATAATCTGCATCATCTGATCATCGAATATTATCTAAGTTTCCTCTGCATCTGGTGCGATTGAGTCTCTTGTGTACTCTGGTTCAACTGTAGTATCTCTGAAAATTGGTTAATCATAGATTCAATTTTCAGATATCCTTCATCTGAAAAACCGTCATAACTCTGAATTGGAAACAACTTTTGTCTATAGTAAGACGTAAGGATTGCCAAACTCTACACAAAATTAAAGCTGCTTTGGAGTCATACAACATTGTCTCCTTATTAAAAGGCAGAGAAGGATGATGAATACAAGAATTAACGAGGTTCGGCAAAGTGCCTACGTCCTCAAATCACCAATTAGATTCACTTAGACAATCCTACAAGAAGAACTTACCTAATTGGAATTACGCGACACTAAGACACCCCTTAGTTCGTCACCAAAAAATATCTAGGTACACACAGTCGTGGAACAACCAGACTTTTGTTTCCACAAATTACTTGACTTATCTACCAAATCACCGAAACAATTGAAACAATTTTCTATCTCTATTTTCGGCTACACCTAGCAACACACACCCCCTAGTATATATACTCATTTACTTATGAGATATGCCTCCCTAGATTTATCAACAAAAAGAAACTTATCCTTCTAAAATAAAAGAATAAATCTTAAAGAATATCTTCTCAAATCTTCTCCAACTATATCTTTAAATGCACGTTTCTTCTCCAACGATATTTTCAAATATCTTTTTGACATTTATCTTCAACTCCACGAACCACGTCAGCATCAATCGATTAATCTCAAATTTGCTTGAGCTTGTTCCAACAAGCCGCTTCTTGTTCCCACAAGTTCTGGACTTTCATTCTCCTCCTTTTTAACTAAGTTTTACAACTCAAGCTCACCATATACATCACATATACCAAGTACGAAGTCATCACATAAAAACTCCCCCTTAATCATATATCAACTTGATAATATCATATTCACAGACTTCCACATTCTCTCCTTCCTTGTGTGATAAAACTCTGTTAAAACTCCAAATGCACTATGAGAATAACCTTACTTCTTGGAACAACCTTCTCGATCAGAATCGCCTTCTCTTCGGAGCTCTCCAATAACTCTCATTCATACTTCTGTGTGTCTTCCACTTAATCCTTTCTTGACCACTTGATATGTATTTCAAACAACCACATGTGCAACATATAATATTCTTTGAAGCACTAGTTGATGAGTTACACGATACACCATTATACAAATCAACTTTTTTAATCCATACCTTTTGAGATCTCTTTGAATCTGGAATAAATTTTTTTTGTAGCAATATGTCTTGATATGCCCATTTTTCCGGAGTAGTAGCACCCATGTGGATTTCTTCTTTCAGTTTTGATTTTCTGCTAATTTGTTGGAACATCCTCGGTGTTGTTTCCTTTGACAAATATGGTTCTATCTGCAACAAAGCCTCCTTGATATCCAAGAACATTGTTTGACTTTTCAGTTCGGATTCCTTGTGTTGGAACATGAGCAGATATGTTCTCTTTCACGAAATTTGTTACATCTGAGGATATTCCTCCTTGGTACCCCAAACCATGATTCTTCTTCTCAGTCCTTCCCATCGTTAATATTTTATTCAGATCCTTAGTTCCACTATTGAGCATATGTATCTTCTTAGTGGTTGCAGCTACTTCATACTCTATCGCCTTTCATTTGAGATTTCCGTACTCAGTTCCTCCATAATCTTCTCATTCATCTCCTTTAACATAATATTTTCCTTGAGGAGTAACACATTATCTTTACTTATCTTTTTTCAGCTTTCATACATTGACTTAAACTCTTCTTGTAGATTAGTTATTTCCTCATATTCTGACTCAATTTCAGACATTTTTTCTGAGATCTTTCCTACAATTTCTTCATGTTCTACCTTTGAGTCACTACTGTTGTGGGAACAGTCAATATTGTTGTGGGAACAGTCAATATTGTTGTGGGAACATTCAATATTGTTGTGGGAACAGACTGAGACAAAATCAGATTTTTTACTTTCTTCGTTAAGCTCCATGAATGCAGGTAGTGCCGCAAAGTGAGTTACCTCATCTTCATCATCTGTTTCACTCTCACTAGAGTCTGTATAGGGTTTCTATTTCTTCTTCAAAGTGTTGACACACTCTAATTTTGTGTGTCCATACTCCTTACATCCTACACATTGAGCCTTCTTCTTCTTCTTGATGTTTTGACATTCAAACTTGATATGTCCAAATCTTTGACATTCATTGCATTGTCATCCATTTCTTCTTCTTCCCACGTTTTCGTATGAGCCATGATCATCTACTAAATTTTTATTATCCTTTTTTCAACTTCTTTAAGAAGTTTACCAAACATCTTCACAAGTGAGCCCATTGATTCCTCTATGTTTTGCATTCTCAACTTTTCATCACTAACATGTAGAACTGACCTATTGGGATTCTCTAAAGCAGTGTCTTTTCGATCCATCTCATATGCTTGTAACCTCTCCACTATTTCATCAAACGGGGTCTCATCCGTATTAAGAGCAACCCCCATAGCTTTTTTTTGTGACTCGAATCTCTTTGGCAAGCACCGCAGTAACTTCTTGACAAGTTTTTTTACCATTGTAGGTTTTTCTAATCACGTGTGCTTCATTAGAAATAGCACACAACTTTGCACTAAAATCTATAACACTTTCATGTTCATCCATTCGTAAATTCTCAAATTGAGAAGCTAAACGGTCAATTCTTGATCTCTTCACGCATGTGGTTCCTTTAAACACTTTCTCTAGTTTGTCCCACGCCTCTTTGGCTGATGAACATCCTTGAAACAGCTTGAATTGATTCTTGTTAACCGAAGTAAAAATAGTCGATAAAGCTTTTGCATTATACTTTAAAATATTCTTCTCATTTTTTGTCCATTTACTCTTTGGTTTGGTGACTATGGAGTCGTCTTAATTAACAATCTTCGGCACTTCATAACCATCTTCCACTGTTGTATAAGCATCCTCATCAATACCTTGTATGATTGCCTTTATATTTACCTTCCAGTATCCATAGTTTTCTGCCTCTAGCGTAAGACTCTTAACTGCAAGTCACTCTCGAAATATATCATCCATCTCTTTCCTCAGGATCCTCACCCGTGTGTTGAGTCAGACTCTCTACAGATGCCCGCTCTAATACCAATTGAAAAGGCAGAGAAAGATGATGCACACAAGAATTAACAAGGTTCAGCAAAGTGCCTACGTCCTCAAACCAACAACTAGATTCACTTAGACAATCCTACAAGAAGAACTTGTCTAATTGGAATTACACGACACTAAGACACCCCTTAGTTCGTGACCAAACAATATCTAGCTACACACAGTCATAGAACAACCAGACCTGTGTTCCCACAAATTAATTGACTTGTCTACCAAATCACCGAAACAATTGAAAAGATTTTCTATCTCTATTTTCGGCTACACCTAGCAGCACGCACCCCCTGGTATATATACTCATTTACTTATGAGATATGCCTCCCTAGATTTATCAACAAAAAGAAACTTATCCTTCTAAAATAAAAAGAATAAAATTTTCAAGAATATCTTCTCAAATATTCTCCAACTATATCTTTAAATGCACATTTCTTCTCCAAGGATATCTTCAAGTATCTTTTTGACATTTATCTTCAACTCCACGAACCACGTCAGCATCAATCGATTATATCTCAAATTTGCTCGAGCTTGTTCCAACAAGCCGCTTCTTGTTCCCACGAGTTCGGGACTTGTCACTTACACTGAGGACAATCGCATTTGTTGCCTTTTTTTCTCTTTCTGTTTTTTTCAAGTCTCCGAGATTTTCAGAAGGTTAAAGTTAACAAATATACATTAGTTGGATTAGGCTCAAATTACACCAAGAAGACCAATGGAGAAGAAAGTATCAAGAAACTTATGGAAAACCCCTAGTATCTCTCTATAATCATTCTCAATTCGGCATTTGCCTCATTGTAACAATTATTCAACATTAGTTAATACGATTTTAGTTTCTGGTTTAGTCTCTATAACCAAATATAAGCATATATATTTTTACTAGAATTAGTGAGAGATAAGGAGGCTATAATTTCTTCTGTTTTGCTCATAATTTCTTCTTTTTTGTACCAAAACAAATAATAACATCGTTATTTTACCTATTTTAGCTATGATTTAGAGATGATTAACAAGTGTTTTGATATGATTTATGTTATTTTAAGCAACATTTCGTGTATTTATGTTCAAGAAGTCTTTACAGGTTTCTAGGAAAAAAAAAGAGAGAGGGAGCAAAATTTGTTTTTTTGCAGATCCTGAACCGCAGATTGAAGGCTATATTTTAATACTTTCCATTGAAATATTTTCAACTAAAAATAGTTCATTGGAAAGATAGAAGATTCATATTTCACCTCCAATTAGAATCAACCAATGTTCATCCAATCAAAAGTTATGATGGAAGGAATGAAGACATGTCCTGAAGAGAAGAACCTAGATGCAACCCAGTGTCCCTGGAGGGGCAGAGGAGCGCCATAAGTCCTTCCTGGCGCTGCACCATGACCCGCAGGGGCACCAGGCAACCTCAGAAGCCCTTGGACCCAAAATGACATCATTCACCTATTTTGACCTAAGACCGAATTAAGACGCCTGAAGCCCTATAAATAATCAACTATAAACCCTAACTGGGTATGAACTAATAGGTCTAGAAAGCAAACTCGTGGAAAACCGAAGGAGCCATCCCCAAGCCCTCCTCTGAAGATCCAAGAACTTAGTTCATCATCTCTTTCATCACTTTCATAGTTTTCTACTCTAAGGGAGAAGATCTCCTTTTTACTTTTTAGAAAAGATCCCTAAAACCCTCTTAATACTTATATTTGATTATGGTTTCCATTACATCTATTGATTTGATTTGTTCGATCATGTCTGAGTAAATTTCTTGTTGGGATTAACGGTTTTCAAAAGGGGATTCATGGATTGCTAAATTAGGTTGTTAGGTTCGGGTTAATTCATTTATACTTCATCATTTAGGTTTATATGTGCTGGTTATAGCTTGAACGACATTCTAGCTACTTTTATTAGGAGAATCAACATTCTGAAAGCTTGATATAGTTGTATGTCTGACTTAGTAACTGCTTGCGGGTTTGTAGTAGTTAGGAAGTTGAAACTATGTTTTTGGTTATGCGGGAGTAGGTCAAAAACACCTTAGACATTCTTGTTCTGGAACATATCGGAAATTCCCTTATTTTTGATTCCTTTGCATGAAAAAATTCATGATTCTCTGAGAACTCCCTGAAACCCAACACTTTATTTATTAATATTTACATTGATTTATTTCTTGCTTACTTTTATTATTATTGCACTCAACCCCCCCCCCCCAAAACTATATTTCTTCCTAGTCTTGTTCTTCTCTTAATAAACTCGTCTCAGTAACATCACTCTCTGTGAAATCGATCTTTAAGTACTACACACGATTGGGTTGTGCACTTACAGCCTTACTGTTGTGTCATACTAGAGATAAAACTTGATACACATCAAAAATCCAAATAATATTAATAATATAAAGCTTTTGTATAACAAATGTATATGTCCTCTCCCCCCCCCCCCAATTAATCTAGGACATTTGATATAAATAAATAAATACATAACTTAAATGTAATACTATTATAACAATGAAGAAGGATATGTGAATATGATTAAGTAATATAGAGAAGAAGCGCCTTCGTAAAAATAAACTTACGTTTTTGTTTAAGTTTCTTATAAATTTCTTCATCGGCTTCTTTTTTTCTCTTGTTAGGTATATGTCTGCTCTGGACTTGTCTCCTCGACTGTCATTCATCTCCTCTTAACTAATCTCCTTGTGTTCCTCATTCATCTCATTGTAAATAATCTCCTCGTCTTCATCTCTTTATCGCTTCGTAACTTTGATATGTATCATTTTATATACCTTTGTACATCCTCTATTCTTGTATTGGTACAGAGGTATATATAATGATATACTTCAGAGTTACGAAGAGATAGAGAGATAAAGACAAGGAGATAGTTAAGCGGAGATGAATGAGATTCGATGAGGCAATTCAAGAGAAGGCATAACTCTAACAACTCTTGTCTCTCTGTATAGCGTCACACACACGTATGGCGGCTACAATTTTCCGTCTTCTATGAGCACTGTGTTTTGTATATTTTTTTTAATTCTCTCTCATTTTTTGGATTTTTCTGAAATTACCCATTTTCAAAGTCTTTGTATTGGATTTTTGACTCATTCTTATCTATTATTTTTTTGTGTTTTTAAATTCTAGATTATACACATCTTCATTGTGATTTAATTTTATGGTCTTAACATATCAAAACTCAAAAATGGTTTGTTCCTCTGCATTATATCTTTGCTCTAATGCAATAAAAGTATATTAGAGCAAATATATGAAGAATGGGAACAAATAAGTTTTGAGTTTTGATCATAAGAGACCATAAAACTGAATCACAATGCGGATTAGTATAATACATAATAGAGAAAACACTAAAATATTGGCTCAACAACGGGTAGCCATCAAGTCTTTCTTCATCAACGGGTTTCTTCCTAAAGGACTGAACTCGACAATATTGACTCTCATTCCGAAAAAAGAAGAAGCATGGACAATGAAAGACTACAAGCCGATCTCGTGTTGTAACGTCATCTATAAGGTAATCTCAAAGATAATTGCAAATAGGCTTAAGGTTATCTTGCCTAAATTCATCGCTATGAACCAATCAGCCTTTGTAAAAGACCGACTTTTAATCGAAAATGTCCTCCTAGCTACGGAGATAGTCAAAGATTACCATAAAGAAACGATCTCCCCTTGCTGTACTTTGAAGATTGATATTGCAAAGGCGTTTGACTCTGTGCAATGGGGGTTTTTACTGGAAGCCCTGTACGCCTTAGGCTTTCCGGAGAAGTTTATCCACTGGATCAAAATCTGCATCTCGACAGCCTCGTTCTCGGTTCAAGTAAACGGAGAGCTAGCAGGGTTTTTCAATAGCAAAAGGGGTCTTCATCAAGGTTGTCCACTCTCCCCTTACCTCTTTATTATATGCATGAATATCTTGTCAAAGCTTATAGACAAAGCAGCGGTGGAGAAAAGGATCAAGTACCACCCTAAATGCAAAAACATTCGCCTAACCCCCCTTTGTTTTGCCGATGACCTGATGATTTTTGTGGAAGGTCATAAGAAGTCAGTTGAGGGCGATCTTAATATTTTTGATGAGTTTACAGCTTTTTCAAGCCTGAGAATCAGTGTGGAGAAATCAAAAATTTTCATGGCAGGGTTAGCACAAAACAAGGCTGCCGAAATTCTACACCATTTTCCATTAGCTCGGGGTAAGCTCCCGGTAAGATATTTGGGTCTATCACTCTTAACCAACCAACTGAAAAGATCTGAGTATGGCTGGCTACTGGAGAGGTTGAGAAAAAGGTTCTCTTCATGGACTAGCCGCCACCTCTCTTATGCAGGTAGACTCCAACTCTTAAGCTCAATCATTGCAGGAATAACAAACTTTTGGATGTCGGCTTATCGTCTCCCTAGTGGATGTATTGAGGAAATAGATCGCCTATGCTCAGCTTTCCTTTGGTCGGGGCCTGATTTAAACCCAAAGAAAGCCAAGATTTGTTGGGAAGATGTCTGCCGCCCTAAATATGAAGGTGGTCTAGGGCTGCAGTCGCTGAAAATTACAAATAAGGTGAGTTGCTTAAAACTTATATGGAGGATCTTATCACGGGGAGACTCAATATGGGTCAAATGGGTCACGTGTTCTCATCTTAGGCTGCAGACCTTCTGGGAATTAAATGATAACACGACAAAGGGATCATGGATGTTGAGGAAGCTCTTGAAGCTTAGAGGACTCGCCAAAACGTTCTATAAGGTAAAAGTGCAGAATGGGAGATCGACTTCGTTTTGGTTTGATTGCTAGAATGAGTTGGGCTGCTTATATGATATCAGGGTCCAAGAGGGTTTATTGATATGGGGATACTTGTTTCTGCAACAGTAGCATCGGTTAGAGAGACTCCACGCAGTCGTTGACACAGAGCGGACTGTTACACTCAGATAGAGGCTGCGATCTCCAAGGTTATCATCACAAGTGGTACGGATATCCCTCTATGGAGAGGTTACAACGACAAATACAAGTTCTCCTTCAGCTTGAAAGTAACTAAAAGGCTTGTGAGGCCCCCTAACCCGTCAAATGACTGGCACAAAGGAATCTGGTTCCACCACGCAACTCCAAAATATGCGTTTATTTCTTGGTTAGCTATCTCAAATAGACTCTCCACAGGGGATCGAATGAGTGTCTGGAACCCAGGTCAAAGAATGGTTTGTGTGTTCTGTGGCTGCTTAAATGAGACTCGAAATCACCTCTTTTTCACTTGTCGTTTCTCAGCAGAAGTGTCGTACAACTTGGTTGGCAAGTTGCTGGGTAACAAGTTCACTCTTCATTGGAATCAGCTGATCGATATGCTAAGTACTCCTCATCTTGGTCGCATTCAGCTCTTTATTTTTAGGTATGTTTTCCAATCAACAATCTATCACATTTGGAGGGAAAGGAATGGGAGGCGCCATGGAGACTTTGCATCCTCCTCGGCGAAGCTAATAAGAATGATTGACAAAAACATGAGGAACAGATTCAGCTCAATTCGAAGCCAAGACGATTTCTCTTTACCGGGGGTTTAACAATATGGTTCGCATCAAGATAATCATCAGCCACTTGCCAAGCTTTGATTCTCAAGCCAAAGCGCATCGGATGGTCTTTACTCTTTTATCGAAATTTATCTTTAGCTCTTTCGAATGTGGTATGTACTCTTTTTCCCAAATCTAGTTTTGTCCCAAGCGGGTTTTCTAGATTTGGGTTTTAATGAGGTAACCACTTCGAAGTTCAGCTTAGGAGCTTATGTACTTTTCTAATTTCTTTCAAAACAGTCACTCTTGATGTAATGTATAGCTTTGAATATAATTTAACATATTATTCAAAAAAAAAAACACTAAAATATGAAAATGATATCTAAGAGAATACAGAGAAATTGAATGAGTTAAAAAAAAACAAATACAGAGAAATTGAATGAGTTAAAAAAACAAATACAGAGAAATTGAAAATATGTAATCTACGAAAAAGCTGAGAAAAAACGAGAGAGTATAAAAAATATAGAAGAGATTGCCTACAAAGAAGATTGAGAAATATAAACGCCAACCTTTGTCTGTGGGATTACAAAGAGAGGAAGAATAAGAAGAAGAGGATGAAAAAGATTATAAGACACTAAAATGAAAAAGTGAGGGGGGGGGGGATTTTCAATTAAGGTTATATATGAATTTATCGTATTTACATATCTTACTACTATAACATTTTTACATTTAGGTATTGTGTTTATTTGTTTAACACAACTGTCGTTTAACACAATTTTCCTAGAATTATTGGAGGAAAACATTATTCACTTTTATTAGTATTTACTTGGTAAAAAACATTTGTGTCAAAAAATTTATATTTTGATTTTGTGTTCTTTTGGTTTTTTATTTAACTACACACTCTGATTTCACCAAAAATATGTATATTGTTAATTTTGATTTGGTTTTATTTCAGGATGAGTAAATGAAACGTTAAAATTACTAAAAATATTTAACCATAGTAATTGTCATCATGTTAAGAACAATCTATCACGTGGAGATATTTTCAGCTATGTAAAGTTAACAAAGTAAGATTAGTACCAGGAAGACCAGTGGAGAAGAAAGGCATCAATAAACTTACGAAAACCCCTAAAACATTCTTAATTTAACATTTGTCTCGTTTTAACAATTATTCAACATTAATCAATAAAATTATATTTCCTGGTATAGTCTCTATAACCAAATATAAACATATATATATATATATATATACTAGAATAAGTGGCAGATAAGGAGGCTATAACTTCTTTTTGGCTCACAATTGCTTTTTATACGAAATAAAATTAATAATTTACAGCTTTTGTATATAACGAATGTATATTACCTCCCCCACAATTAATCTAGGACATTTGATTTAAATAAATATATACAGTACCTAAATGTAAAATCATTATAATAATAATGAAGAAGGATATGTAAATATGATAAAGTAGTATAGAGAAGACCCGCCTTAGTAAAAAAAACATACCTTTTTCTTTCAATGTCTTATAAATTTCTTAATCATCTTCTTCTTCCACTTGTTAGAGTTATATGTCTCTTCTTAAATTGTCTCTTTAACTCTCATTCATTTCCTCTTAACTAATCTTCTCATCTTTCCCATTTATCTCATCTTGATAGTCTCCTCGTCTTCGCCTCTTTATTTCTTCGTAACTTTAAAATATATATGTGAGGACTGTCGAGCCGAGTGACTTCCAACGGCTCTCATCTCGGATGGGTTCAAGGTGGGCCACACAAAGAGCACTAATGGGTTAATATTAGTATGCTCAAATTTAAAGGAATTAAAGATCCAATTCCTAATGGGATTAGGTGTGTGTGTGTTTCTTGGCATGGAAGTTATCATATTCCAAGTAGGAAAAGGAGTTGATAAGTGGTTTTCCTAATAGGAAACAGAGGTTCCAACAAGTATAAATAGAGGCACAGGGTCATCACAATAATCCATCCACAAAAAAGAGAGAAGAAAAGAAGACAAGAGAGAGCTAGTCTTTCGGTAAAGAGAGTCTAGTTCTTAGGGATCTTCGGTGAGTGTTTTCTTCATAAGTTTCTTCTTGTTCTTTGTCTTGGGGTCGCGATTAGGAGTAGGTGTCATACTTCCTAGGCATAGCATCACATTGGAGCTCTTCTTGGTGAGGTACCTATCACAAGAAAGTAAGAGAGTTAGTGTGAGAGAGAGACCAAAGACTAAGTGTAATCAAAAGAAACTTACAAATTGTTTTAGTGGAAGTTAGTAAGCTAGGCTTACTCAAGACATACTCTCAATTGAGAGGAACTTGTTATATCTTGTTATTGATTACTCTAAAAATCGCATAAACCCGAATTAATCCTAAGTTATAATCGAACTCAAAAATCAACAAGTGGTATCAGAGCGTAGGACAAAGCAGAAGCGTGATTCAAATCCAAGTTTTGCAAGTGCCTAAAGTCATACGGATTTGAAGTTGCTAGTGATTAAACGTTTTCAGGCCTGAAACAAAGAATCATGGAGTCAACTTCAAGTAGATATGATGTGGAAAAATTCAATGGAAAAGGAGACTTTGGGTTATGGAAGTACAAGATGTTGTGTTAGCTGGAACTACTCGGTTTGGATTCATGTCTTAAAGAATTGAATCCATCTGCATCAGGTGAGGGTGATCCCACAGGAAAAGGAAAGGAAGTCAAGGAAACCTTACCTGAAGTTAAGATAGAGATAGACCCGGCACAACAAGAAAAGGAAAAAAGGGCCAAGAATACTATATGCATGAGCCTTGGAGATGTGGTTCTCCGAAAGGTTATGAAAGAGAAGACAACATTAGCGATATAGCAGGCTCGAGAGAGAGACTATCAATCTAAGTCTCAAGCTAATCGCATATACTTGAAACATAAATTTTCAAGTTTCAAGTTTGAAGAACATAAAAGTATTGATCACAATATGGATATGTTCTTGAAATTAATAAACAACTTGGCCAGCTTGAACATCAACATATCAAATGAAGATCAAGCCATTCAAATCTTGTCTGCACTACCAGACCCCTATGAGGCACTAAGGGACACACTTAAGTATGGCGCCGGCAAGACTCAAACCTTAAGTATGGATGATGTCACAAGTGCAGCTTACTCCAAAGAAATAGAAGTAAAAGAAAAGGGTTTGTTAAAAACAAGAAACCATTATGAAGGTCTCTTTGTGAGCAGGGGGAGAAACGAGAACAAAAACTATAGCAAAGGAAATTGTTTCAAGAGTAGAAACAGAAGGTCAAAGTCAAGGTAGAAAACACAAGTGAAGAAAATGGAGTGTTAGATCTGCGGAAAAGAGGGTCACTTCAGAGCAAAGTGTCCTGAAAGGAAAACCAACAATGCATCTAATATAGCTAAGGATGCTGAGCTACCTATGGTTCTAACAGTCAGCTTACAAGACACAAGAGACGAGTGGGTGATGGACTCAAGATGTACATTCCACATCACACCAAACAAAGAAGTACTATTTGATTTTAAAGATATCAATGGAGGCAAAGTAAGTTTCCTTTCAAGCCGTGGTTTTTGGTCCTGGAAATGTGATGGAATTGACGTCTAAACAATAGTCAACGATACCGCTTTCCAGCTCCGCCACAGCTAGGTCGGGTTCTGATTTGGAGGGAGCTAAGGCTTCATCTTACAAGTTAAGATCATCAAAACACATTAAGACAGGAAAGGGGGAGTCTTTTAAGCGAGTAAAAGAAATCTCTCAACCTGGTTTTGGAAAAAGGAATGCACAAAGAAAACATTAATGTCTGGGTTTTTTTGGAACATTAGGGGTTTTAACAAGGGTCGGAAACATTTGGTGGTGAAGAATTGGATTAATTCAAACAATATGTTGTTTGGTGTGGTGATGGAGACTAGAGTGCAAGAGAATAAAGCGGCATCGATAGTGTCGACTATTCTGCCTAGCTGGTCCATGGTCTCCAACTACGAGTATGACCCTCTAGGCCGTATTTGGGTTCTTTGGAGTAATATGGTCTCTCTACGGGTGGTGTCAAAGAGTGCTCAGATGATTTCCTGTCTGGTTACGCTTGGCCAAGGTTCTAATTTTTTATGCTCATTCATCTATGCTTCTAATTCAGGTGATGATCGGAAAATTCTCTGGAGAGAGCTTACAGACCTACAAGCTTCAGCGTTTAGCAGCATGCCTTGGATCTGTTTCGGGGATTTTAACAACATTTTATCTAGTGACGAGCACTCGGGAACTACTACCACAACTGCTTTAGCTAGTATGATGGCTTTCCAAGATACTGTACGGACTTGTTCTTTTGTGGACATGGCGTTCCATGGCCCTCTGTTCACCTGGTGCAACAAAAGAGAGACCGAGCTGATCTGCAAGAAGCTTGATAGAGTCCTCATCAATGATGGTTGGATGCATGCGCACCCTAGTTCTTACTGCAAGTTCGAGGGTGGAGGCTGCTCGGACCATTTGCGAGGTCACATTCGTGTTTTTGGTACTATCACAAAACCCAGAACTCCTTTTAAATTTTCTAACGCTCTTTTACAGGTGGAGGACCTTTGGCTTCGTACAGAGACATTATTCATCTTCACGTCCTCTCTTTTTCGGCTAACAAAGAAGTTGAAGTCTCTCAAGTCACATTTAAGGCAATTGAGTCGCGTCAAGCGTCACCATTTATCTAGGCGGGTGGATGAGGCATATGCGGACCTGTGCATTCGCCAAGAAGCCACTCTTTCTCACATGGACCCTACAGCAACTGCCTTGGAGGCTTCAGCTTTTGAGAGGTGGGAGAAAGTCTCTCATTTGGAGGAAGCATTTCTTCGACAAAAAGCAAAGCTGCATTGGCTGGAAGTGGGTGACAAGAATAACCGATACTTCCACAACGCGGTTAAAGAGCACCAAGCCCAAAACTCAATCAGAGAAATAGTAAACCAAGACGGAGTTAACCTCACACTCCCGGAGGAGATCAAGACCGAAGCAGTCAGGTATTTCACTGATATTTTTACTCACACCCCACCTGATTTTTACAGGACCTACGGAGTCGGAGCTGGGGGAGCTTTTGGGTTTCCGCTGTTCTGAGATAACCAAGATTCAGCTCACTAAGGTAGTAACTCCTGCGGAAATAAAAGGGGTTCTCGACTCTATGCCCACAAATAAATCCCCTGGTCCAGATGGTTACACAGTTGAGTTTTTCAAGGAGATGTGGTCGATTGTTGGGCATGATTTTGTCGTTACGGTTCAATCTTTTTTCGCTCTCGGCTTCCTCCCAAAAGGGATCAACGCGACGATCCTGGCCTTAATCCCTAAGAAGACTGATGTTATGGTAAGAAAAGACTATCACTCTATCTCGTGTTGTAATGTTCTCTACAAGGTGATATCCAAGATTCTTGCAAACCGCATGAAGACAATTTTGGAGGGTTTCATTGCTCCAAATCAATCAGCGTTCATTAAGGACCGTTACCTTATGGAGAATATTCTCTTAGCCTCGGAATTGGTAAAGGACTATCACAAGGATGACATCGCTGCGCGTTGTGCCATGAAGATTGACATATCTAAAGCATTTGACTCCGTTCAATGGTCCTTCTTGTTAGACATCCTAACCACCATTCAGATTCCGGCCATCTTCATCCATTAGGTAAGGTTATGTATCACGACGCCTTCCTTCTCGGTTTAGGTAAATAGTGAACTCACAGGGTTTTTCCAGAGTACCAGAGGTCTGCGACAAGGCTGCTCTTTATCCCCCTATATCTTTGTTATCTGTATAAATGTGCTCTCGATGATGTTGGACAGGGCAGCGAGTGCAGGTAAGTTCGGGTTCCACCCGGGCTGTTGTGATTTGAATATTACTCACCTCTATTTTGTAGATGATATTCTAGTTTTCTTGGATGGTCGACCGCGTTCAATTGAGGGCATTTTGGACGTGTTTACAGAGTTTGGTCGTTACTCAGGACTTCAGATCAGCATTGAGAAGTCAACTATGTTTTTGGCAGGGGTTTCAAAAGCCCGACGTTCCGCAATTACATCTAGGTTTCCTCTGGACATGGGGTCCCTTCCGGTCAAGTATCTAGGGCTGCCGCTTCTCACGAAGCGAATGTCTAGGAGTGACTACCAGCCTCTACTCGATAAGATCACGACTCGAATTAAATCATGGAAGCATCGGTTTCTCTCCTTTGCGGGTAGGTTATAGCTCCTTACTTCGGTTATATCAAGCCTAACAGACTTTTGGATTTCTGCTTTTCGCTTGCCTAGTGCTTGTATCAGGGAAATTGAGAGAATCAGTGCAGCTTTCCTCTGGTCGGGGCAAGATTTAAACCCTCGAAAGGCTAAGATGGCATGGAAAGAAGTTTGTCGACCAAAGAAAGAGGGAGGGTTAGGTATAAAATCTCTAGAGGATGCCAATAAAGTTAGTTGCTACAAGCTTATCTGGCGATTAGTCTTAGCTCGGTCTTCGTTGTGGGTTAACTGGGTGAAGAAGCATTTAATCCGGGCGAGCTCATTTTGGTCGGTTAACACTGTTTCAACAACGGGTTCTTGGATTTGGCGCAAGTTGATAAAATACCGTGATCAAGCAAAGGTATTCCATAGAATGGACGTTAGAAATGGTCAGGATACCTCTTTTTGGTTTGATGCTTGGTCTCCCTTAGGTCGTCTCCATGATCTTCTAGGCATGAGGGGATGTATTGATATGGGGATCTCTTTAGCAACAACTCTTGCGGAAGTTTTTTTCACACATAGAGCGCGACGACGGCGATCAGCCGTTTTAACCACTATTGACGAGGAGATTGAGAAGCTGAGAAGCTTGGGGAGCACAGAGCGGGACATCAGCCTCTGGAGGCAAGCTCCGGATATTTTTAAGAGTGCTTTCTCATCGAAACACACTTGGAACCAATTGAGGGCGGTTCATGGCATCACGAGTTGGTACAAAGGGGTATGGTTTTCTTTCGCGACTCCGAGGTATTCTTTTCTGTTTTGGCTTGCAGTTCATAACAGGTTATCCACGGGAGATAGGATGTTGGCAAGGACTCAAAACGACAATCCGGGCTATGTCTTATGACATCGTGCCTTGGAAACTCGAGATCACCTCTTTTCCGACTGCATGTTTACCTCCTCCATATGGGCTAAGCTTTCGTCCAACCTACTCCAGACAATGTATGTTACTCGGTTTGACGATATCCTCTCTATTATTATGGCTTTTGTGTTTGTAGGCAATCGCAGGTTTATTCTGAGGTATGTCTTCCAAGCGATGGTTTACACCTTATGGCTTGAGAGAAATCATTGTAGGCATCGAGAAGAATCCATGGATCAAGCTCTTCTTATCAAAACCATTGATCGAATTGTTCGAAATCGTCTCTCCATAATACAGTGGCAAGGACGATTTCCCGGTATTCTTTGTGATTGGTTCGAAGCGACATCAGTTGTTTGACGGGAGCTCCCGGTTTTTGATCATTCTTTTTCAGCTCTATCATCAAAGGTGTGTACTCTTTTTTCCAAAGACCGGTTTTGTCCCAATCGGGTTTTCCGACTTTGGGTTTTAATGAGGCCACCTTTTTTGATCTTTATAATGAGCTTCTGTGTATTTTCTATATTTTTTTCTTTTTAAATACATGGTAACACTTGTTGTAAAAACGTTTTTTCTTTTGAATATAATTTTACATATTATTCAAAAAAAAAAGTACTAATGGGCAACAACACACAGAGTGAGATCAAAGGAATAGGTAATTTAAAGATACAGAATCTTGATGGAACCATCGTGATACTTACAGAGGTAAGGTACATGCCAGACATGGGCAGAAACCTCATATCATACGGCCAAATGGAAAGAGTGGCTGCAAGTATGCAGGTGGAGATTTCACAGTGAAATTCTACAAAGACAATAAGCAAGTGCTCACGGAAAAGTATCAAGAAGGACTGTACTACCTACAAGGATCAATGTTGCAAGGAGAAACATCTATAGCAAAGGCTGAAACAAACCAAGCAAATAAGTGGCACCCAAGACTCAGGCATATGAGCTTGAAGAACATGAATGTTCTAGTAAAAGAGGGTTATCTTAACTCTAAGGAAATACACACTCTTGCTTTCTGCGAAGAGTGTGTACTCAGAAAGTCACACAAGCAAAGCTTTTCGGATGCAAAGCATACATCAAGAGGTATTCTTGACTATGTTCACAGCGATCTATGAGGTTCAGTCTCAAATGAATCTAGTCTCTCAGGATGCAAATACTTTCTGACATTTATAGACGATTACTCTAAAAAAGTATGGATCAGGTTCTTGAAAAGTAAAGATGAGGTGTTTGAAAACTTCTCCGAGTGGAAGATCCTAGTAGAAAACCAAACCAAGAAAACCCTCAAGTGTTTAAGAACGGATAATGGTCTAGAGTTTTGCAATCAACAAATGGACAATCTATGCAAGGAGACTGGATTGAAAAGGCATAGAACTTGCACCTATACTCCACAACAAAATGGAGTATCCGAGAGGATGAATCAGACCATAGCCAACAAGATCAGGTGCATGCTAGTAAAGACAGGTTTGGAAAAGAAGTTTTGGGCAGAAGCAGCTGCCATAGCCGTCTACCTAATCAATGGGACACCTAATGCTTCACTAAACTTTAAGATACCATAAGAAATATGGACAGGAGCTAAGGCTAACTACAACCACTTAAAAAGGTTTGGATGCGTAGCTTATGTACACATTCAACAAAACAAGCTGAGTCCTAGGGCTATAAAAGACTTCTTCATGGGATATCCTCAAGGAACAAAAGGATACAGGATATGGTTACCCGAAGAAATAAAATGCACAATTAGCCGGAATGTGGTATTTGATGAAGATAAAGTCTACAAAGAAGTCAAGGAAGAAAGTCAACCTAAAGCTAAGACTAAGATGGTTACTTTCAGAACAGAACTGATTCAAAGACCAGACAACAATGTCATGGTCCAAAGCTCTTCAGTCCAAAGTGATACGAATCAAGAAGAACAAGATACTAGGGACAACACCAGTCAAGGTGGAGTATCTCCAGAGTTGGAAGCAAAAAATCAAGGTGAAGATGAAGAAGAATCAGAGGAGGAAGAGGTGTCAGAAGAAAAGGAAGAGGAAGAAGCAGAGTCACCGGATGAATACCTACTGGCAAGGGATAGGACTAGAAGAGGAAATATCCAGCTACCACAAAGGTATGGTGACTCATCTCACTATGTGGCATATGCATTAGTTTGTGCCGAAGACCTAGAGTTAGATGAGCCTAAAACTCTAGGAAAAGCTAAGAGAGCCTAAAACTCTAGGAGAAGCTAAGAGAAGTAGAGAATAGAAGAAATGGAGATTAGCTATGGAAGAAGAGATGAATTCCCTATACAAGAATGAAACATGGGAAATTGTTTCAAAATCGGAAAAACTAGAAAACAGTTGGTTGCAAATGGATTTTCAAGTTAAGAAGGAATTCCCGGGGTTGAAAAATCAAGACATAAGGCTAGGCTAGTCGCAAAAGGATTCACACAAGTAGAAGGAGTAGACTACAATGAGATTTTCTCACCGGTTGTGAAATATGTATCCATACGAATCATGTTATCGGTTATGGTGAATTACGACTTAGAGCTAGAGCAACTAGATGTGAAAACTGCTTTCTTGCATAGCACGTTAGATGAGGTGATCTATATGGACCAACCGGAAGGGTTCATTGAAAAGGGAAAAGAAAACAAGGTATGTCTGTTGAAGAAATCTCTTTATGGCTTGAAACAATCTCCTAGACAATTGAATCACAAGTTTAACGACTTTACGAAGTCACAAGGATTCCAAAGAAGCATCAATGACCCTTGCGTGTACTTCAAGGGAACGACCATTGATGATCAAGTGTTCTTACTACTTTACCTGGATGACATGCTAGTGATAGTTAAGGATTTTAAAAAGATAACTGTCCTAAAGAAGAGCCTAAACATAGAGTTTGAAATGAAGGACTTAGGCTCGGCAAAAAGGATATTAGGCATGAAGATCATAAGAGATCGAAAAAGTGGAATCCTAAAGCTATCACAAGGAAGGTACCTAAAGCAAGTGCTAAGATCATTCAACATGATGGATTGCAGAGCTGTGGTGTCACCCGTGAACACAAGAAGAGTTGGTCAAGGAGAGAGTCATCATGGAAGAGATGTTGTATGCAAACGCAGTAGGCAGTCTTATGTATGCCATGATCAGCTCAAGACCAGACCTTGCTTATGTTATATGCTTGGTAAGCAGATACATTGCTAGTCCAGGAAGGATTCACTGGAATGCAGTGAAGTGGATCCTAAGATATCTAAAGGGTTCTATCGACTTAAGTCTAACATTTACCAAGATAGGACATTTAGCTATTGAAGGGTATTGTGACTCGGACTATGCAACCGATCTTGACAAGAGAAGATCAGTCACAGGATATGTGTTCCAGGTTGGTGGAAACAAGGTAAGCTGGAGAGCAAGCCTACAGCATGTGGTGGCGTTAACGACCACAGAGGCTGAGTACATTGCCCTCATAGAGGTAGCTAAAGAAGGCATTTGGTCACAAAATTTTTGTGGTGAATTAAACATTAGTTCAAAATGTTTTAAGCTTAGATGCGATTCACAGAGTGCTATATATTTAGCTAAGAATCCAGTTCATCATGATAGAACTAAGCACATAGCTACTAAGTATCATTTCATTTGGGACTTATTTGAAGATGGTTCAGTTGACATTATCAAAGTGCATACAACACAAAACCCGGCAGATATGATGACGAAGGGCTTACCTAGAAATACGTTTGAAGGTTTCACCGTACAGCTGAAGGTTGTCGCCTGACTTGGCGAGCGCGTATTGCGAGATAGCCCTATCGATTGCATGTTTCGGAAAAAGAGAGAGATAGTGGTTAGTAGCCAAAAATATATCGGTATTTGAATCGACAAAAGTTAGATTCTAGATTTTGAAAGCGGTAAAGCTTAAATCGGAAAGAATCGGTTAAGAAAAGTGGCTTACTTTTCGTAGAGAGGCAAGGCGTCGAACTCCTTGCGTTCTTCTTCACCTGAAAAGAAAGAAGATGAACGAGTTAAAGTTCGAAGGAGGAGCTCAAGAAACCGGAGAATCTGAATCGTCTCGGTTACAGAGGCAAGGAGAGAGAAGATGTTACATATTCCTTGAGTCACAGCGGCATTCCGGCAGATCGTCTCGAGCATGTCGTACTCGGAGATCGAAGACTTCTTGGAAGAACCACCGACATCCATCAGGAAAGAAGAGAGAACGTCAGAAAGAGAGATAACGCCAAAAAAGAAAGAAAGATAGCGTCGGAAAGAAAAAAGAGAGAGTTCCGAGAAGAGAGAAGAGAGAGCGTTCGGAAAAAAAAGAGTTTCTTGGTGCGATGAGAGAGAGAATCTGACTGGCACATGCCTCAACAAGGTGGAGATTGTGAGGAGTGTTGAGCTGAGTGACCTCCAACGGCTCTAATCTCGGGTGGGCTTAAGCTGGGCCGCGCAAAGAACACTAATGGATCAACATTAGTAGGCTCAAGTTTAAAGAGATTAAAGATCCAATTCCTAATGGGATTAGGTGTGTGTGTGTTTCTTAGCATGGAAGTTATTCTATTTCAAGTAGGAAAAGGAGTTAATAAGCGGTTTTCTAGTAGGAAACAGAGGTTCCAACAAGTATAAATAGAGGCACAGGGTCATCACAATAATCCATCCACAAAAAGAGAGAAGAAAAGAAGACAAGAGAGAGCTAGTCCTTCGGTAAAGAGAGTCTAGTTCTTAGGGATCTTTGGTGAGTGTTTTCTTCTTAATTTTCTTCTTGTTCTTTGTCTTGGGGTCGAGATTAGGAGTAGGTGTCATGTTTCCTAGGCATAGCATCACATTGGAACTCTTTTTGGTGAGGTACCTATCACAAGAAAGCAAGAGAGTTAGTGTGAGAGAGAGACCAAAGACTAAGTGTAATCAAAAGAAATTTACAAATTATTTTAGTGGAAGTTAGTAAGCTAGACTTACTTGAGACGTACTCTCAATTGAGAGAAACTCGTTATAATCGAACTCAAAATTCAACAGTATCATTATTTATACCTTTGTACATCCTCTATTCTAGTAATAGTACAAAGGTAAAGTGATATATTTCAGACTTACTAAGAGACAAAAAGACAGACGAGAAGACTAGTCAAGAGGAGTTGAATGAAGAAAGCGAGAAGATTAGTTAAGCGGAGATGAATAATATTCGGTGAGACAAGTCAAGTCAAGATGAATAATATTCGGTGAAACAAATATATGATTAATGAGAACAAACCATTTTTGGGTTTTGATCTTAAGAGACCATAAAATTAAATTATAGTTACGATTAGTTTAATACAGAATAGAGAAAACACTAAAATATGAAAAGTATGAAATCAGAATAAGTCGGAAAACAAATACATAGACATTGAAAATAGATAATATAAGAGAAATCCGAGAAACAAATGAGAAAGAATGATAAAAATAGAAGTGATTGCCCACAAAGAAGATATAGAAATGTAGACGCCACACTTTGTTTGTGGGGTTCCAAAGAGAGGAAGCATAAGAAGAAGAGGATGAAAAAGATTATAAGACACTAAAATGAAAAAGTGGTTGCTGCAGATGCGGGGAACAGGGTTCTCGAGGAAAGGAGAGGTGAGAAGCCGGCATCAGTTACAGAGGTGTTCTTTGTTCTGTCATCAGGAAACAGAGCAGGGGATTCGTTGGAGGTGATTCACGAAAGCCAGAGGGTTTTGGTCGTGTCTCCGGCTCAGGCAGAGAAAGAAAACTGTGGCGAAAAGGTTATCACTGCGGGAGAGTGAGAGGGAGAGGGGAATGTTGCTGGCGTGGGGGAGGAAGTAGGGGGTGATGAGGAAGAAGTATCAAGGAAAATTCAAGTGCAGAAGAGTTAGGCTAACGTTGTACGTAGATTAATGCTTAAGCAGTTTGATTTGGAGATTTTGGAGCAGGAGGGGAGGCAGGTAGTAGCAGTACCGGATGAAATTTTTTAAGATGCGCCTCCGCTCTGGGAGGATTTTGTTATTGGACACTTTGCGTCGAAAGCACCTCATGTGGCCAAAGTGTATGTGATAGTTAACAAAATCTGGACGTTGGGGGATAAAAATTTGAGAATTGATGCCTATGTAGTCAACGACACATCGATAAAATTCAGAATTCATAGTCCAAATGCTCGTAATCGTGTACTGCGACGCGACATGTTTAATATTTTCGAAATCCCGATGATAGTATCGAAATGGACTCCGTTTAAGGAGGAAACCCAGCCTGTGCTATCCTCAATTCCAATGTGGGTTACAATGAAGAACATCCCTCCAGACTTGTTTTCCTGGAAAGGTTTGAGCTTTATTGCGAGCTCGGTGGGCATACCGCTGAGAATGCATCAGGATACGGAACTGGTTGCAAGTTTCGACGAAGAAAAGCTTTTTATAGACGTCAATCTCAAGAAAAAAATAAATTTAAATTAAAGAAGATAAATTTAAAATTAAATAAAATTGTTCAAATAGAAAAATTCCTAAAAATTATTCAGGAGTAAAAAAAATTAAAATGTTACTATAAATGTTAAACTTATCGAAAATATGTAAATAAGAACTATAAATGTTACTTACTTGTATGTACAAGTCGTTCCACATCTCCGTAGGTATTTCCGGTGGAGCCTCTCCTTCTGCGACCGGCTAGGAGACATCATATGCTTCAACATCATGATTCCATAGCATTTGTAACTCTTCGGATGCTCTGGGCCAGGAGCAAGCACAAAGAGGAACAAAAAACTCTCTACACATACACATAGATGGAGGAAAGTTGTAAGATGTAACGATTTCGGTCCACAACGAATACTGCCTTCCATGCTTTCCAATTGGGTTGAAACAATCAGTACATAATCCGAGATATATATTCCTTTGCTCGAACGAAAAATCTGGATACATTGATTGAAAACGTTTTCACGCTTTTACGCCAGAAGGATGTGTAATCTCTCCTTCTTGTCTATGCTCTCCATGCCATCTCATTGCCTCTCATTTTCACTAAGTTTGATATAACCTCTTTAACTTCTCTGTTAACGGTAAATACCACATCCGTTTATATGGAATTTGAACTCTTCCACAAGTCTCCTGATATCGAGGTTTACGACAGAATCGACATCTTTTACGGCTTTCATTTTCTCTCCAATATATCAACCATTGTTGATACACACGTCTATTTTCTGTTACAACAAATCAAGACCAGCTACAAGTGTATGTACCTCGTAGTATGATGCTGGTGAAAGATTCAGAAGAAAGTAATCGCTATTGCATCAAAACAATCCTCTGCCAAATTGTATTTCGTTTTAATGGTCATCAATCTACTAGCAGATTATAAACAAAGGACTTTCTCTACAACCGTTATATAGCGGTTTTTTCACTGCATCTAACATATCTAAAAAACCTTTGTGCTTCTAAATTTGATTTTTAAACCCTATCTTCATCTATAGTGGTCGACTGCATATTCTCTCTAAACTCATCATTCAACATCTCAACGGTACTTACACCAAAATATACTTTCGTTCTATGTTTTTCTAAGCTATCAACAACATATGGTTCACTAGTAATACCATAATCATAATTTGTTTCCCGTATAGATTCCAAATCTTGTAACCCGGCATAAACTCATTGTAATACAAATGCCTCCAAACAATTTCTATTTTAATATTATGTGAGTTCACACAAATAGAACATGGACATTTCAACTTACGAGTTTTTTTGCTCCCGGTTGATTTACAACCAATTCCATGAACTCGCATATACTTCGAGCATACTCGTCTTTCAATATGTTTGACACCGGATCCATCATTGGTTTGTCTATTCCATGATCGAAAACTAATAGAAGATGACATCTCTTAGCAATTTTGTTGGTTTAAGTAAAACATAGTGTTGTAAATGAATATAAGAGTGTAGAAACATATATATAAGCTCGTGAGCCATCAGAATCCGTTGAAACTTTTGAACTCCAAACGGCTATACTAACGTTCATATATTCCGACAGATTCCCAACAGACTTTCCAACAAACTGTCAGAAATCCGACGGACATTAATCCCTCGTTAATTTATTGTAGATTTTCGACGGACATGTTTATATATACAACAGCTATATTAATTTTTATATATTCCGGCGGATTTTTGACAAACTTATTCTGTCAGAATTCCGTCGGTTTACAGTCGAAAATTTCCAACATCATAAGATTTTTCGGAATGTCCGTCAGAATTGCGTTAATTTTCTTGTAGGGAACATTGCCAGCTCCCCTAATTCTTCAAGGTCCCTCCGGTAATTACCTCTTGCAACATAATACCATTGGCGTCATAGACCAGATTTCTCTACATATTCGACACTGGAAGAGGCAATGGGCTATTTTATCTATGTATAAAATTATGTTAAACGAGAAATTATATAAAAATGTTTGTCAAATTTAGGGCAGTAGTAGTTTTTCTATAGTTGCTGTAAAAAAATTATATTTATATTATTTATTTTTGAAAGAAAAAAATTAGAAGGAAAAAGAAATCACTAAATTTTAAAAGGGAATACTAATACTAAAAACCCCCATATGTGTTTAGATAGCATGTAAACTTCGTTAGCGATCCGTTTTCTATTTTAGAAAACAAAAAATCTTAGAAATATGGTTTAAACTCTTGGAAACGTGTTTCCTAAACAACGCAATTTAGAAACGCGATAGAAACGTCTGGTTCCGTTTTGGAAATGCAAAAAGTTACATTTTTTTATTTGAAAACTTAATAAGTAATTAATTTGAAATGTGGAATATATATGATATTTATTATTTTCTTTAATTAAAAATTCCTACTTAATTTGAAAATATATAAGATCTCATAATTATTACAATAATATAATTTTAATATCTTAAGAATGGGAATGAAGATGATAATTTAAATTTTTGAATTTGATGGTTATGATCTTTTATCTTTAGTTTAACTATTTAATACTTATGGTACGTCTTGAAAAAGTGAACACATTTATATTTTTAATATGTTTTTGATGTTTTACTATATATTTTAGTTATATATATATATATATTCACTTTTTCAACATGTACCATTTTCTAATTTTAAAAAAGAAAATCGTTTTTACTTTTTGCTTCCATGCTACCTGCTTATATGTCGTCACTAAATGGAATATTAAACTTTGTAATGTTTGATAAATTTAAAATCCTAGTCAAAACGGTTATGGAATTTATTTTTCCAAACGTTATTAAAACTTAAAAGCTCTATTCTCAAGTTTTATCCAAAAAGAAAATGACTAATGCAAGAATACAACAAATGCCAATATATCATGGATGAACATGGTCAATGACTAATAAGATACATTTCTCCGTAAAAAAATAGGTCAAGATACATGCGTTATAATAACAAAATTGTTTAATCTTTTCTTTTAAATAAAAAAGGGATCAAATTATTAAAAACTTAGGATTATAAAATTTATACAGAGAAAACCTGATTCCACAACTTAATGGATCAAGGACAGCCCATTAACCTGAAAACAATGAAAACAAAACAAAAAATAATGAAGCTCAGCCGAAAAACAAAAGAAAAAATAATCTAAAGAAAAATAAAAAATCTAAGTGTCACTTTTCAGTTTCTCTCTTGTTTAGCGACTATTCATCTCCTTCTTCTTCATCTTTCTATTCCGGTGATTAACCCAGAAATTATCTATTCTCTTCTTCCTTATTCGTCTTCAAACGTTCTCATTCGTCGTTTCTCTCTTTTGGACCATCTTCAGTTCTTCACGCATCGTCTCTTCAGAAAGTCCTCTTATTTTGGTGCTATTTCGACGTTCAATCACCGATCTCCGTAAACGTTGTTCAACCACTAGCCTCTGCTTGTAAGGTTTGTATTCTCTTGTGAAGTTCAATTTAAGAAATTAGGGTTTTGGGTTAGGGTTTATAAATCTGAAATTGAATTTAGGGTTAATTTGAAGGGTTAATATGAAATCGGATTTAGGGTTAATCGGATAAGTTTGGACTTTCCGCATATTTTAGAAAATATGAATTAGGTAAAACTATTTGTGGTACGCCTTGGTAATTTTTGTACAACTACTAATTGAAATATTTTTGTTGTAGGGTATTGAGGAGGATAGTGAGGAGGAGGCTGGTGATGAGGAGGACCAGCAGTCGGAGCAACCTACTAGGTTCTACCACAGGTTGGATCATTACTCAAATTATTGCAAAATCATGACAAGGTGTGACATCGCAAAAGTATTAGAGAAGTTGGAGAAGTAACTTTCTGACATTGAAATGGAGTGGTTCACGGATCAAAGCCAGTTCAAGAATCTATTCCACATGTTCAGGAAGAAAAACCGGAACGTGATGGGCATATGGATGTTTATATTGTGGATGGTGTGCCTTAATAAGTGCAAAGTGTGAGCATGCACTGATTTCCGGCCTACACTACAAAGAGTACCTGGAAGATTGTGAAAGTCTTGGGAGTTTCAACTTTGTAGAGAGACAATTTAATCAAAACGACAAGATATTACAGAAAGATTTATAACAAAAGATGATGTTGATGTCAGTGTGTGAAGATCGGTTGCAAATGGGTATACTTTACTTCCTCAGCTCCATAAAAATGAAGTCTAAGGTACATTCACTCATTGAGCCGTTCATTATGCGAATAGTTGATGCTTTGGATGTATGAAAGAGCTTTCCGTGGGGAAAATACATATTGAACGTTGTTTATCTGAGATCAACCATATGATGAAGCATTTGAAAGGTGTAATCAAAGAGAAACTTTCATTGACATTTCCTGCGTTAATAATTCCTTTGAAGGTAATAATATTCCAAATATTTCTTTAGTGTTTTTGGTTTGTTCATAATTTTAGTACTAATGCACTGAAACATTTGTTGTAGCTTTTGGCATTTAAGGATGTTCCGTCTCTAAGGATGTTCCGTCTCTACGGATGAGATACCATGAAGATGTCAAATCGAGGCGTGGCTGTGCAAGAATGTGCCAGAGGAAGTTCATAGAGACTGAAATGAAAGGATATCCAATAAATGAGATCAATGAGACCATCTGTGATATGTAGGTAAAATTGGTTTGGAAGATTCTGTTTTTGTAAATATTTGAATGTTTTAGAAGCTAATGTTGTTTTCTTCTAATGAAGGAGATTTGTACCATTTTGGAACCTACGGATGATGAAGAACGTTTGATCGCTTGTATTTAGGATCAAGACTTCCGTCAGCATTATCCAGATGAAGTTGTTGAAGCTATGATAGCCTATCTTAACACCGGGAAGAGAATCTTTTGGGAAAACCTCTACGTTGCGTATAAGGTAGTAGAGGAGGTACATGTGGAAGAAAAACAGGTTGAAGAACAACCTGAAAATGCTCCTCCACCACTAGATATGTTGAGTTGAAGGAGCTGATGGAGCTCCATAATTACTTGATGATGGAACTGACTGAGGAGAAGGTTAGTATGATTGATGAAAGGGTGAAGCTTCTTGTAGCTGATGTGCATATCCTACAGAATAACAACAAGGGCAAGCAAAAAGTAGTGGATGATGATTCAGCAAAGGATGATGATGCATATGACTATTCTCATCCGGGTGATGATTATTGATATATGGGTGAAGGAAGTTCGGCAGCAAGGCATGAAGAAGATGAAGGTGGTGACGCTGAGATGGGATTAGGAGAACTGGTTCATGTGCCTTCTCTGGTGGGATCAGGAGAACTGTTTGAAGTACCTTCCACTTTCTTGACACTTATAGAAACTAAGGCATAATATTTATTCACTAACCTACGCAATATTAAATTCTAAGTAATCTATTTTTCTTACTTAAAAGTGCACATAATAAGAGGATTTAGTCATTTTTTCTTTCATGAAAATAGAGAGAGTGAGCAAATCTTACCTGAGGAAGCTGAAGTTTCTCCAACGCTTCAAGCTGAAATTCTTGAAGATGACAATATGAGCTATATGGAACCAACTATACTACTCGGTGTTGTCAAGGAAAATGAAATGTTTGACTTTTGTATGTCCAATTCTCCAATTGTTTTAGACCTTTGAAGAAGGAGACCTTAACCCTAAGACCATCTCCAACGCACATATTTATGGAGTATCAACCATTTAATTTTAAATATAAAATAAATAAAAAATGGCAAAATTCTTTAATACGTATAAGTGGGAGGTGCCATTCTTTAATACGTATCAGTGGGAGGAGCGGGTTGATACGTATCATCTCTTCTCTCCCTTCTTCAATGCAACCATTTTCTTTTCTCTTCCTTCTTCAATGCAACCATTTTCTTTTCTCTCCTTCTTCAATGCAACCATCTAACCAAATTCTTGGTTGAGGATGTTCTAAAGACTTTATGCGATGAAATTCCTCAGGAGATAGTTTGCAATGGTGGAGAGAAAGCTTTTTTGTGACCCGTATTATTGAAGATAACGTTGTACTGAGGCAAGGATTCAGGAAATTGTACCCAGAAAACCGTTGGATCTTTCACATTTTGGGTTTTCATCCAACTTATCGTTTTGCGATCATGATTTATATTAGATGGTACACTTCAAACTAAAATATGTTGTGCCACTTAACCATTTAGCCAAATAAATAAAATTCATAATTATTATCTTCATATGTGTGGTTGAATATTTATTAAAAAGCTTTTCCAGGAATAGTGTTTTACTAATTATGTTTGTATTGTTACAGCTGAATATATATTTCCATAATGGTGATCATTTTTAGTAAAACCTAAAAGCGAAAGAATACAAAAATATTTATAAAAAAATATATATATATCAAACAAGTTAGAGAGCCTTTAGAACTTAGACATATCAAAAGTACTAAAATTTTATTACGACTAAATTCTCCGTCGGTGATTTTGAGTATATTTCTCTGCACCTTTGTCAGCGATTCCTGATATCAGTGTAAGTTTTCGAATCACTTTTTCACTTTCATTTTGGCTAGCATCACATATAAACCAGGAACTCCGAGAGAGATATTAGTTCCTTCGTTTCAAATTCACCGCTGTTATCTTCTCTCGCCCAGACGCCTACTTCCCCGGCGGTTTAGGGTTTATCAGTCGGAGTAATATCAATGCCGAAAGGAAAGAAGAGAGGTCGTTTAGAACCTGGATCCACTAACCAACCCCGAAACAAATACTCCGATAACCCACCCGATTTCGCCTCTTTGGCGACACTTTACCCTTCTTTCAAACCTTTTGTTTTCTTCTCCGGTGGTCGACCCCGCATCAATTGGACCGATTACAACGCTACCAGAGAACTCACTCGTATACTCCTTCTACATGACCATGGCGTTAACTGGTAAAGTTTCAATCTTTTCAATTTGCTTTCAAAAACATTGTATGTATTTACCAAAGCCTTTGTATAATAGGTGGATTCCGGATGGTCAGCTTTGTCCAACTGTTCCTAATAGATCGAATTACATCAATTGGATCAATGATCTTTTGTCCTCTGAGATCATTCAAAGTTTTGGTGGTCATGATGGAAGTAAAGTAAAAGGCTTTGACATTGGTACAGGAGCCAATTGCATTTATCCTCTCCTCGGTGCATCCCTTTTTGGTTGGAGCTTTGTTGGTTCAGGTTTTGTTCTTACTCCATTTGCATTCTTATGGATTGCTTCTTTTGGTACTTGTTTGTTTCTCTATGTTCTCAATTGGGTGTGCCAATGTTGTTGTATGCAGATGTTACTGTTGTAGCTCTAGAATGGGCTGAGAAGAATGTCAAAAGTAATCCCCATATTTCAGATCTTATTGAGATCAGAGACTCTAGAGTTGTCCCACATGTCCCTGAGGCTGAAAGTAGAGAGAGTGACAAAATCATACTTGAGGAAGCTGGAGTTTCCCCCACGGTTCAGTCTGATTATCTTGAAGATGACAATAAGAGCTATATGGGACCAGCTATACTACTCGATGTTGTCAAAGAAAATGAAATGTTTGACTTTTGTATGTCCAATCCTCCATTTTTTGAGAACTTTGAAGAAGTAGGTCTTAACCCTAAAACTTCATGTGGTGGAACTCCCGAGGAGATGGTTTGCAATGGTGGGGAGCAAGCTTTTGTGACCCGTATTATCGAAGATAGCACTGTACTCAGACAAAGATTCAGGTAAGTGTACACAAATAAACCTTTGGATCTTTCACATTCTGAATATTTCATCCATCAGGACTTATCGTTTTGCGATCATGTAATATATTAGGTGGTTCACTTCAATGCTTGGGAAGAAAGCTAACCTCAAACTCTTGATATCTAAGCTTTGGGAAGTGGGTGTTACAATTGTGAAGACCACTGAATTTGTCCAAGGCCAAACATCCCGTTGGGGCCTTGCTTGGTCTTTCATGCCCACCGCTAGGAAGATTATAGCACCTCCCGTAGCCAAAAAGAGCATTCTTTCTTTTATGCTTGAGGTAATCTATCTTTAGCTTTTATCATCCTTTACATACTCTGGCTACATATATTTTCTATGTGAACTATATAAAAAGTCTCGGGCTTTAGTCGAACCTTATATTCTTCATGGTGAATTTGTGTTATAGGGCATTAAACGGCAATACAGTGCCTTAGATGTGCTGAAATCAGTTGAAGATTTCTTCAAGTGCTGTGGGGCCTCTTGCAAATTAAACTCTTCTACATTTTTTGTTGACGTAAGTGCACTACCTGTATCGTTTTGCGATGCCATTTAATCTTGTTTCTTTAGTATCTCAAGCTAACGAAATTCCCTGTTATTGTTATGCAGATTGTTGCGTCCAGTGACCAGTGCAACGCAATCTCAAAGAGTGGTACTAGAGATTTGGATAGTGTGAGAAGCCACGGAAATGATAAACAGTCTCTGGATTGCTCCAGTTTGCAAGTCCCTCAAGACAACTTATCTTTCCGCATCTCGGTTTGTTTGGATTTGCTTGAGTATATCTCTGACTGTTGCCTTCACATTGTCAATTGGTGTATGATGGAGAATTTTATGGTACAGGTGTTCCAGCAGATTCCAGGATCATTGCTTATAAAAGGATCATTGCAGCAGAAAGATAGTCCCCTCTCAGGTTAGTCATTTTGCTTGCTGTTTACCCAAATCTGCGAAAGCTTTGGTTCTTTCGTCCGATGTCACAAAAATTGTGAAGAACCAAAATTTTCGTTGTAGTTGCCAATGTGAAGATAACTGAATTGTCCATTTAATGTTGGATCTGCAGGATTGTTCTCAGTGGTTTTCGGTTCGTTGGAAGAAAGTATGAAGTCCAAATTTTGTCGGTAACCTGTCCCAGGGTACTGTTCTGACTTGATGAATGGCATCTGGCAAAAAAATAAATGAAAATGTATATAAAGCTTGAGTACTCTCTGGTGATGTGGATTCTGAGCAAGGTTGTGGTTCTGTCTTAGAATTCACAATGATATCTATGAGACGCTGCGAAAGCTTCAATTAAAGCTTCTTTTGAAGCTTTACCATTCCAAAGATGGTTGCAAGAGAAACTTGAACTCAACTGTGAATCTACACAGGAACTAAAAGCTCTGATTGATGCACAAAACTTGGTCATCGGTTTAACAAGACAGAACCGGGTTATTGTCATGTGGTGTTTTTGGGTTTGATGGAGACGTCTTAAATATTGGTTGCTTCAATTGTATCGCTTGTTTTCATCTGTATTGTTTTCTAATAACTGATGCGAAACAAAACTGGAAATTTTCATTTTATCCGAAAATTCTTTGGATTTTGCCTCTTTATTAACCAAAAAATCAGGAAGAAGAGAAAAAAGAAATTCTAAGGCTGTAGTTCTTAGCTGTGTTACAGTGACAAAATTTCTAAAGCTAAAAAAGAAATCATCACAATGAGTTTAAATAATCCCTGCTTTTGCAGGCTTTAACAGTGTACAATCCTGGGAAGAAATTTTGGAGTTGTTAGATGATGGATCTTGTATTAGAGATCATGTTCTTGAAGCTTTTTCCTCCATAAGTGCAGTCAAATTATGCAGAACGGAGTAGATCTCTTCTTTACGAGCATGCGACCCGTGTGAGACTGAAAGGTTCAACTTTGTTTTCGACTACAATCCAACTAACACCTTTTTCTTTGTTGACCCTTCTCTTCTTCATAATCCCACTCAGCTTCTCTACTGACTCCCATTTCCCATGATCTGCGTGAATGCCCGACAGCAATATATATATGGCAAAGATGACTCATGATACAGTTTGATCAGCTCTTCTGCCGCTTTCTTTCCCAGTACCTCGTTTCCATGCATTGTTGATACTCCTAGGATTGCGTTCCAGATATGCCCATCGGGTAGAAAAGGCATTTCCTTGATCTTGCTCAGCAGTTCTTTGAAAAAACCGGGAGGACCTAGGAGATCTATCAGACATGCGTAATGCTCTTGGTCGGGAATGATCCCATGCTGAACATTCATTGACTGAAACCACCAAACTCCTTCCTCTACCAGACCTGAATGACTGCAGGCATTGAGAATCACAACCAGAGTCGTCTGGTTTGGATGGACTCTGAATTTGATCGTGTCATCAAGCATGCGCAAGGCCTTGAGGTGAAGCCCATGCTGTGCCAATGCAGATATCATTGTGTTCCACAAAACGCAGTTGTCACCGCAAAGACTGAAAAACCCGCTCGCTGGCTTCTAAACTCCCTGATTTGGAGTACATATCGATCAAAGAACTGATAACAATCGGATTGGGTCTAACATTGGTACGAATCATGTAGCCATGAATTTGCTTCCCGTGTCTAAGAGGTATGATGCTCGCAGAGGCACAGTGACAGATGCTGAAAAAAGTTTATTGCTCTGGTTTAACCCTCAAAGCAATCATTTTTCTAAACAAGTAAAGCATTTGATCCCCTGGACCTTGCCTAACATATCCAGCAATCAATGCAGTCCAAGAGACTGGATTTTTCTCTGGCATCTCAAAGAATAACACGTCAGCCGCTTCCTTATCCCCCAATTTGGCATATCCAGAGATCAAAGCAGTCCAAATATGAATATCCTTTACTGTCATCTCATCAAAATATCTTCTAGTGCTCTCCATCTGACCACATTTCCCATAAGCATCGATGATGGAACACGAAAGCACCACATTTGACAAAACCCAGCAACCAGAACCTGCCCATGAGCTTGCCGTACGAGTTGGAGCTGCCTTGATTTCACACATGCCGTCAAAAGCCCAGCAAAGCTAAACTCGTTGTACATAATCCCAGATCTCCTCAACTCTTTATAAAACCATTAAGCTTCGTGTAGATTCCCATTCTGAGCATACCCAATGACCATCGTGTTCCAAGAAATAGTATCTCTCTCAGGCATACTATGGAACACGACTCGTGCACGCACCAACATCCCTGATTTGACCAAACCAGAGACCATATTGTTCCACGAATACAAGTTCCTAAGATGCATTTTATCAAACACTTTACACCCACAATAGGTTTACCACATTTCATGTACATTCCAATAAAATGATTGGACAAAAGCGTATTGGGTCTTTTGAATCCAGTAATCTTCAAGTGATGATGAATCCATTTGCCTTGTTTCAAAGACTTGGTATCTCCACAGTGTTGGAGCAACGAAGCTAGGAGTTCAAAGGGTAAGCAAATCCCTTGTTGTGTTAAGGACTCGAGACGAGACACCGCCTGAGTGATACAGGAATTGGAGAAGCAGAGGAATACGCAGGGAGAAGTGGAAGTTTGATATGAAGCAAGAGCAAGAGGATATGAAGACGGTGAATGAAACAAAGGGTTTGGTTAAAGAAGATATCAAAGGTGGAGAAGGAGACACGTGGACGGACGAGATCAAACCTGGAGATTAGATGTTAATGACATTTAAGCTGAATCGGAGAAAAAGGAATTCATTCATTCAATTGCAAAAACAGTTAGCTTTTTCTGGATTCTGTTAAGGATTCAACCACCATTGTTAGAGCTCCATTAAGTTTGGCAAGGATGGGTCGTTTAGTGTTTTCTCTTGAACATCTATTCGAATTTGTGGTTAAGAAAGTGATGGATTGAGAGTTTCTTGTGTCAAATTGAGGTTTGGGTTTTTCTTTAACACTGAGAGTGCTCTGGTCTGCTGAGAAATGATTTCGCGACACAGATTGGCCGTTTCCTATGGTTACTGATGGGCATTGGAGGGAGAAACCACCATGGAAGGAGACTTAAAGGACCATGTAATGTACTTATGACCCCGGCGAAAACAAGACGAAATCATATTCCGGCGGATGGGTTGAGAAACCGGATCTGGTTTTTGTTTGGATCATAGAAATAAAGAATCCTTTTTTTACTTTTGGGCTTAGGTCTTCAGCCCACGGCCTTTTGTTCACATAATCTCCCCGATTTATTTTGTTTCCTTTACTTTTTATTTAGGTAGATGCTAATATGCTAAGCTATAGTGTGGGTCAAATTTTGGTGAAAAAACAAAACTGTAACTAAGTTTTATGTTTTAGTTTTAATGCAAGATTAAATAAATAACATGATATAAATATCACGTTATTTGCTTAAACATATGTGAAATATATACTAATTAACCAAGTATTGGTGGTCTGTTGGTTTCCACTTAAGGAATGGTTCCTCTATAGGTTTAGGGTATGGATCGATTCCTCTCAAGCACAAAATTATCTAAATTACTTCTATTTAGCCAGACGAAATGATGTATGTTTTAGACCCATTAGAAAACCTGGAATTAATCATTTAAAATATGTTGTTTATTAAACAAATACAAGTGATAGTAAACCAATGTATTTATTTTAGTGTTGTTTATGACATTGGAGTCGGTCCAATAAATTATGTGGTCCAAAACGATTTAAATTTCGATGGTTGTAAATTATTTCACAAAATTTAAACTGCTTTGTACTACTAAAAATAGCATTTATTAAATACAATTGGCCAAATACAGCATTGGTGGAACAATGAGAAAAACCAAAGACATTTCATTTTTTGGAACATACATATCTTGCGGTTAGAGAGCTACTATAGAAGTCCTTGTTTGCAGAGCTGTCAGATGGGCATGCACGCATCAAATCTGGTCTATGCCCGCCGTGAACTGCCGCTTTCTCATATTGCCGCGGGTCTGCCTGCTAGAACTGCAGATACAAAAAGCATTGTCCATATCTGTCCTGCAAAGATTAATGGGTATGCGAGTAGGCCCGCGGTATAAGGCTAGTTCTTCTTCTTTTTGTTCGATTGAATCTTCATCTTCTATTTGGAGTTTTCAAAGTTGAAATTAATTGATACGCGAGTCTAACTTTGGAATAGATTAAATTTTCTTGATCGATCTCCAATTTCAAGATTGAAATCGATTGAATTCTCTTGATCGATCTCCAATTTCAAATTTTACGGTTGACCAATTGTGTTGATTTGTTTTTTATGGATGTGGATGTGAATTAGCTTGAGTTCTTGAGTTCTTGAGTTTTGTTGATTTGTTGTTTTGTTGTTTAGTTGATAGTCTTTGAGTTCTTTATCTTTGAACAAGTTTGGTTCGCATTTTATGGTTTATGTTTATAGATTGGCGATAAGAAGACATTGTTCTACTGTGAAGGATTTGTTGTTCTACAGTAGTAAGCTATAATTCTCTTATTGTTTGGTTTGGCCTTTTTGAGAATAGTCAACCTTTTCTTGAGCATTTTCATGATTGGTTTCAGTTGTTATGGTAACAGGTGAAGAGCTTTCCGAATGAAACAGAGTTACCATGGAGATACTTCAAAAACTTTCTTCTCTAGAGATATCGACGAAGGTTTTAAAAGACTTGGGAAAGTATTATTTTTCTTCTTCTGATGCAAAATCCTAAGGATTGACACTCAATGAACTGATCGAATAGCCTTAGAATCATAGAAGGAGTGTATGACTCAAGAAGACAATGTATGAATCGAATCCCAAGCCCCTAACTTAACTCTTTACACGATGAAGGAGGTGGAGTCTTCAATAAAAAGAAAAGTGTATAACTCAAATAGATGGTGTATGAACCAAATTCCAAGTTCCTCGCTTAACTTTCTCTAAGCATCAAACGATATAAGGGCCACACACGTGATATGGACTTCACTTGATAAACTAAAGATGAACTCTTGGATATTACACACCAAGAAGATCAAAGAGCTCCAAGAGGAATAAAAGGATTTGTGTTTTTGCAAAAGAGAGAGATTTTATTAAAAATAAGGATGATTATTTTCCTCACATGTGGCTGCTTTATATAGAGTTTTAATTGGCCAAACGATAGAAAAATATCTAGCTAAACATTAATTAACTACTTAAGATTTTGATTGAACTAAATGATTAAAAACATTAAAGATAGAAAATGCCTAGACTTGAATAAATGTGAAGAGAAAATATCTTGAACTTTGATGGACCCTGCCTTTTCTTGTAAGAAATTCTTATCTTGGACCTGGTCTTCTCTTGGGCTAAGATTAAAACAAAATATGGACTTACGCATAGAAGATCAAGCTTGCCTCATTAAAAACTTTTTCCGGAAAACCTATTGGGATAAAAAAATGCCTAGACTTGAATAAATGTGAAGAGAAAATATCTTGAACTTTGATGGACCCTGCCTTTTCTTGTAAGAAATTCTTATATTGGACCTGGTATTCTCTTGGGCTAAGATTAAAACAAAATATGGACTTACGCATAGAAGATCAAGCTTGCCTCATTAAAAACCTTTTCCGGAAAACCTATTGGGATAAAACCAAGGATAAGGAAAAAGAGTACAATCTTGTCTCCATACTCCATATAATATTCTTCTCTATCATTTCCTTGGATGGAATCAAAGTACCATGTGGCATAACCTCCTTTGGTGTTTATGTCTCCAGTTCTTAAACTAAACTCACAAGAGCTTCCATGAGCTTCTTAGTCCTTGCTCTTGTCATTGGACCACTTGATACTTGTATAGGCTCATCCTCCTTGTTGCTTTCCATGATCATATCATCCCCTTCCTCTTGAAAAGAATTTGACCTCATATCAAGCTCTTCTGCAACAAAAGGAATCAAGTAAGCAACATTGAAAGTAGAACTTACATTGTACTTACTTGGAAGCTCGATCTTTTAGGCGTTGTTATTGATACATTCTAAGACTTTAAATGGACCATCAGTTCGGGGCAACAACTTGGACTTCCTTTCATTTGGAAGCCTTTCTTTCCTTAGATGAATCTACACTAAGTCTCCGGGTTCAAGAATGAGTTCTCGCCTGCTTTTGTTATCCATCTTTTAATATTTCAAATTCCTTACTTCAATGTTGATCCTTGCCTTTTCATGCATTTGTTTCAAAACCTCGGCCTTTTGTTAACCATCTAGATTAGTAAGTTCACTTAAAGGCAGAGGGATCAAGTCTAACGGTGATAAAGGATCAAAACGATAGACAAGCTGAAAAGGTGAGAACTTAGATGCGAAATGAGTGGAATACTTGTGAGCAAACTTAACATGCAGAAAACAATCCTCCCAAGTTCTAATGTTCTTTTTGATAATGGCTCTTAAAAAGAGTAGATAATGATCGATTAACTACTTTACTTTGACCATCAGTTTGTGGATGATAAGTAGTAGAGAACAAAAGTTTGGTACCTAGCTTAGACCATAAGGTTTTTCAGAAATGACTTAAGAAATTGGTATCTCTATCATACACAATAGTCCTAGGCATTCCGTGCAACCTAACAACTTCTCTAAAGAATAACTTGGCCACCAAAGATGCATCGTCAGTTTTATGACAAAGAATGAAGTGTGTCATCTTGGAGAACCTATCTACAACAACAAAGATAGAATCTCGTCCTTTCCTAGTTCTAGACACATCAGTCCAAGGTGCTTTAGGAATAGGCAAAAGAGTATACATTCCTTGAGGTTGTGCTTTGGCCTTAGCCTATTTGTAAGTAACGCATCTAACAAATATCCATTCTACATCTCTTCTCATTCGAGGCCAAAAGAAGTGTTCTTAAAGAATACTGAAGGTCTTGTCGACTCCAAAGTGACCCATTAGACCTCCATGTGTTTCCCTAATGAACAAATCTCTCAAAAACCAATTAAGTACACAAAGACGGTTCTCAAAGAAGAGAAACCCTTCAAGCCTATAATGCTTTCCATTAGCAAATTTTGCACAAGATTGGTAAATTTCTTTGAAATCCAGATCATGTTCATATTATTCTTTGATTTGTTCAAATCCTAAGAGTTTGGCTTCAAGAATAGAGAGTAAGCTAAACCTCCGAGATAGTGCATTACCAACTATATTATCCTTACTTTGCTTATAGCGGAAGACATATGGAAATTTTTTGATGAACTGAACCCACCTAGCATGCCTCTTGTTCAGCTTATGTTGGCCTTTCAAATGCTTAAGTGACTCGTGATCAGTATAAATAAGAAAATCATTTGGCCAGAGATAGTGTTGCCAAGTTTGCAAAGCTCGTACTATGGCATAGAGATCTTTGTCATACGTGGGGTAATTCAAAGTGGCTTCTCCAAGTTTCTCACTGAAGTAAGATATTGGTTTCTTCTCTTGCATAAGGACAGCTCCAATGCCCACATTTGAAGCATCAAATTCAATTTCAAAGGTTTTCAAGAAGTTAAGCAAAGATAGAAGTGGAGCTTTAGTGAGTTTCTCTTTCAAAGTTTGAAATGCTTATTCTTGTGTCTTCTCCCACTTGAATCCAACATCCTTCTTAATAACTTCTATAAGTGGTGCGCCTAAAGTACTAAAATCCTTAACAAATCGTCTATAGAAGTCGGCTAAGCCATGTAAGCTTCAGACTTCCCCAATGGATTTTGGACATGGACATTCCTGAATTACCTTGACTTTCTCCTCATCCACTTGTATGTCTTGTGCACTAACAACAAAACCTAAAAACACAAGTTTATTCGTACAAAAGGTGAATTTCTTCAAGTTAGCATACAATTTCTCTTTTCTAAGAACTTCTAACACGCAATGCAAATGTTCAACATGATCAGCCAAGTTCTTAATATATATCAAAATGTCATCAAAGTACACAACAACAAACACTCCAATGAATGCTCTCAAAATGTGGTTCATTAGATGCATAAATGTACTAGGTGCATTGGTTAAGCCAAATGGTATGACTAACCACTCATATATACCATGTTTAGTTTTGAAAGCCATTTTCCATTCATCCCCTTCTTTCATGCGGATTTGATATATCCACTCTTTAGATCAATCTTAGAGATACACACTAGACCTATATAACTCATCTAACATGTCATCTAGCCTTGGTATGGGATGATGATACTTTACTGTGATGTTATTGATAGCTCGGCAATTAACACACATACGCCATGAACCATATTTCTTTAGTACCAACAAGACGGGTACGACACAAGGACTCATGCTTTCATAAATGTATCCTTTCTCTATGAGCTCACTTACTTGCTTCTAAATTTCCTTGGTCTCCAAGGGATTCATCCTATAAGTTGGCCGATTAGGTAAGGAAGCCCCAAGTACAAATTTTATTTGGTGTTCTATCTCATGGATTGGTGGCAGTCCACTCGGGTTATCTTCTGGGAACATATCCTTAAAACCCTGCAAAAGAGAGGTGATCTCGCTCGGTAATACTAGCTCTAGGTTGGTTACGCTCATAAGAGCCTCCTTGTACACAAACATAAGATAAGACTATTTGTGTATAGCAACCTCTTTTTCACTTGTTCTCACGTAAAAGTTGGTGTGTTTCCTCACGGGTAAGCTCTCACAGGTCTTTGACTTGGTTTCACTCGAACTCTCACTCTCTTTAAGGTGTTTTGTGTTTGGGGGTTTATTCTTTTTCTTGCTACCTTTCTATAGTTGCATTTGATCTAAGTGGATCTCTTGTGGCGACATGGGATTCAAAACAATCTTCTTTCCTTTGAACTCAAATGAATGTTTATTTGTGAAGCCACTTTTGAGATACACATCGATCATATTGCCAAGGTCGTCCCAAAAGAATGTGCCCGGCCTCTATTGCTAGAAAGTCACACAACACCTTATCCTTGTACTTTCCTATTGCCAAAGGAATCAAGACCTGCCTTTGAAATCTCATGTTTCCCATGTTGTTTAGCCATTGCAAGTTATAAGGTCTTGGATGCCTTGTTGTGATCAAACCAAGCTTCTCCACCATGGTTGAACTAGCGACGTTAGTGCAACACCCTCCATCAATGATGAGGCTACACAACTTCTCCTTAACTTGACACCTTGTATGAAACAAGTTTTCTCTTTGCTCATCGGCTTCAACCTTGGTTTTGAACTCTTAATACTTTCCTCGAAACCAACAACTTCCCTTTAGACGCATACTCCACATATTCTTCAAGAGATGAATATGAATTTAAATATCCTTCTTCCTTGGTTTCAATATTCCCACTACCTTTTAAGATCATAGTTTGCTCGTTAGGACATTCATTGGCACAATTTCCTCTTCCTTAACACTTAAAGCATTGAACATCCTGGTTTCTTGTGGTAGATGCCTCGGATTTTCCTTTGTAAACCGGTTTTGGTGTTGCGATTTTAAGCTCCTCTTTATGCTTTGCTTCTGAACTGGGTCTAGAAAAAGTTGGCTTATTTTCTCTAGGGAATCGCGGACGTGAGCTAGTGGCAAATGGTTGGCATGAGGTGTTTCATCTCCTCTTGAGTTGTTTCTCCATGAGTATTGCCTTGTGAAACATCTCTTCTATGTCCACGTAATGCTCCATTTCAAGCCTATATTGGATGTCTCGGTTCATTCCACTTCAAAACCTAGCCATAGTTGCTTCATGGTCTTCGTTAATGTTGAATTTGATCATGATAGTATCCAGCTCTTAGTAGTAGTCTTCCACACTTCTACTACCTTGCACTAGCCTTCTAAGTTTTTGATGTAAGTCTCGATGATAATGGCTTGGTACAAAACTCTTCTCATGAGCATTTTCATCTCATTCCAAGTTCCAACAGGATTCTCTCTATTTCTCCTCCGAGTTGTAACAAGTTAATCCCACAAATTGATTGCATAATTAAAGAACTCGGTTGCGGCCACTTTAACCTTCTTGTTCTCGCTATAGTTTTGACAATCAAACCCACGTTCAATCTTCTTCTCCCATTCAAGATATGCATCGGGATCGTTTTTGCCATAGAATGGTGGTATCTTCAACTTCAAGCCTCCTAGGTTATCATCTCGTCATCTTACTTCTCTATCACGCCTAGGACGTCTTTGGTTCCCCACGGATGAACGACCGTCTCGACTATGATGAACCACATCATCCTCAGCTCTAACTTGACTAGGTCGTGGTTGGTGCCTAACTCTTGGTGGTGACACGGCTTGAGGTTTCCCTTGGAGAGTTTTGGCTCTAACTTCTTCTAACCTCTCATATACTCCATTTATTTCTGCTCAAAACAAACATTTCATTTCCCCCATTAAGGCTTGCATTTGGAGGTTATAAATGTTGTTTTTTTTCTATTCTCCTTTTCAGTTATCCACAATATTAGACATGTTGAACCTACAAAACGAACAAAAAAGTTAGTAGAAAAAGTTCTCACTAGTGTCTCACTCTCGGTGTTTTCTCTCCGAGGTGTTTTCTCTCGTCCCTTTTTCTCCACTAGTCTCAAGATGTTCCAAAAGTACCAAAAGATCTTGCTTACACACTTAAGTCCCCAAGAAATCCAAGAAATATTTGATCAAGTTACCAAAATGAGATCACAATTGCTCAACCTCTCAACACTTCTCCAAATACTTCAAATGGCTCAAAGATGATCAAAAGTTTAGACACACTCGACTAAGCTACCCAAATGATGCATCGATTGAAAAGAAAAGATTTGAAACTTTTGATGAAGTCTAGACTATAATATATATATTTATTTTATACTCTTTTTTTAGTTCAGAACGTAGCCTATGTAAATAGAAAGGAAGAAAAGAAATAAAAAATCAAAAATAAAATTTAATGGGTGCAAAGTGAGTTGTAACCGTTGAAAATTCGAAAGGTCTCGAATATTGATCGGTGTTTGCTGAGCCGAATAAAGGTGTTATCAAACAAAAATGACCGAGTATTCTCCAAGTATGGATCGGTTTGATGATCAAGTGTCACTACCAGGTAATAGATGAGTTCTCAGCGATGACCTTTTGATGATCGGTTGAGATTAGGGTTCATAAGATATGTGGCTTGTTATCCATAAATGGGACGACACATATCAAATCCTTCTCCTCATAGGAGTAGGTTCTTAAGGTCTCCTCATACCTATATTGGTTTCCAACCTATATATCTTATGGACGTTTGGCTAGGATGAGAAAGTGATGGGTTTTAGGGTTTGAAAGTGGTGGATGTGATCGGTTTTAATCGGAACAAAAGAAAGGTGAGATGATGTAGATGGAAGGTAAAAAGGATCGGTTATGAGGTAATGATCAATGATCGGTGTGGTGATGGATTTTATAAATTGATCTAAGGTTTTGATCGTAAGGATAAAGAAGAAGAGATAAGTGTAACGTTTTTGGACCTTGGTGAAGTTTAAAAGGCAAGTTGATGGTGATGAAAGATCGGTTTGGTGGGGTTCAAGATCAAGCGATCTAAAGATGAGATCATTTGATTTTGGTGGTGGTTGTGATAGGTGGTGATGATCTAAGGTGGTGATGATGCAGATTGATGGTTAGGTGATCAGATTATCAATGAGTGTAGCTCTGATACCAAATGATGCAAAATCCCAAGGATTAACACTTAATGAACTAATCGGATAGTCTTAGAATTTTAGAAGGAGTGTATGACTCAAGAAGACGATGTATGAATCGAATCCCAAGCCCTTAGCTTAACTCTTCACAGATCAAGGAGGTGGAGTCTTCATCAAAGAGAAAAGTGTATAAATCAAAGAGATGGTATATGAACCAAATTCCAATTTCCTCGCTTAACATTCTCTAAGCATCAAACGATAAAAGGGCCACACACGTGATATGGACTTCACTTGATAAACCAAAGCTGAACTCTTGGATATTACGCACCAAGAAGAACAAAAGGATTTGCGTTTTGCAAAAGAGATAGATTTTATTGAAAAAATAGATGATTATTTTCCTCTCCTTTGGCCGCTTTATATAGAATTTTAATCGGTCAAAAGATAGAAAAATATTTAGCTAAACATTAATTAACTATTTAAGAATTTGATTTAACTAAATGATTAAAAACTTTAAAGATAGAAAACGCCTAGACTTGAATAAATGTGAAGAGAAAATATTTTGAACTTTGATGGACCAGGCCTTTTCTTGTAACAAATTCTTCTCTTGGACCAGGCTTTCTCTTGGGCTAAGATTAGAACAAAAGATGGACTTTGGCGTAGAATATCAAGCTTGCCTCATTAAAAACTTTTTCTGGAAAACTCATTGGAATAAAACTGAGAATAAGGAAAGAGAGTACAATCTTGTCTCCATAGCCCATCTAATATAATTCTATATCATTTGCTTGGATGGAAAATTAAAGTACCATGTGGCATAAACTCCTAAGATGTTGATGTCTCCAGTTCTTGAACTAAACTCTTAAGAGCTTCCTTGAGCTTCTTAGTCCTTGCTCTTGTCATTCGACCACTTGACACTTGTATGGGCTCATCCTCCTTGTTGATTCCCATGATCATATCATTTTCTCTCTATTGTCTCTACAAGTTTACAATAAACATATTGTGGTTGTTGGTTTATTGTTCTATAAGGTTACAAAAGAGTGCTTGGAGAAAAGGATTGCTTTTTGTAAATATGGAGCAAGCTAAATGGTTTCAAAAATATCGGGAAGAGAATCAGGTAGCACTCAAAAAAATCTCAATGGTTTCAATTTCCTACAGTGAGCATGCTAAAAAGTACGGCTACAATGTTGTGGAGCCGTTTGTTGGGCATGGTGATGGACTAGTATTTCACTTTGACCCTCTTATATATCATTACCGTAAGTAATATCTTTCATTCAAAAATAGCTCTTATGCTTTTAGCTTTTTTCTCAGTAATTAACATGGAAGCATCAATCAAATACAGTACTTAAATGCATTTGAACATCTTTTCTATATTATGCCATGAATTGCATTTGCTTATGTTTACTATGTAATTAAAAAAATCAATGACTGGATTCTGTTGCATAACTGATTCTGACAGCAGATGGTGGAGTTGCTGTACAGTTTGAGCACACCATTCTAATTACTAGAACTGGTTCAGAGATTCTTACCAAATGCTGAAACTATAAACATTCATCATTTCCATTTCCATCTCCAATGTGATCAGGTCAGTGGCTTCTCCTTCTATTTTAGTTGTGAGTTATATGTGAGTTAGTTGTGAGTTTATATGTGAATTGTAGGCATTTTGATGATTTATCAGTGAGTTTAGCTATGTTTTAGGACCTGTATTGAAACACAAACTAAAGCTGTCAAGTAAATATGTTTCAAACTCAAACAGAAACTAAAACCTGAAACATGAAACTTAAACCAAACATGAAAAATGTAACCATAAATTGAAACATTGAAGCCAAGAAACCAAACAGGAAACACTTAAAATACTGATTTTTAACTCAAACATTCAAAGTAAATCAAAGATGGAACTCAAAAACACTTCAAGTCTGAAACCAAAACTAAAAGTCAAAGTCTTACTTAAACTCAAATAGAATTGAACTAAAACCTGAAACTGAAGTACTAAACTGAAAAACTGAAAATCAAATGAAACTGAAACTCAAGCTATTTGTTTCATCAATATTAAGCGTCATTGTTAACAATTGACTGGAAATAAGGTAGTGTCGCATCTTCACCATCAAATTATTCGTCTTCCTCTACAAAATTCAAATAAAAACAAAATTACTTCACAAATTAAGATTGTGAAATTGAAAAACTTATTAAATATATATGTTTACCATTTTCATATGCTTAAAACCATTTTAACCAATTGTGTCTGTATATTAATGCTTGTACATTTTTCGGGAGGAGGCAGCTTCTATACTTGCATAAAACTTGAGCTCCAATGCTAAAAAAGAATTCAGAGGCTACAATTATGATTAGAATACTAAAGAGTTCACAAGGCATGGAAGCTAATTCTCCATAGCGTTGAGATTTATCTTTCCAATACTTTAATATATCTAAACTCGAAAAATTCTTCATGTTTAATGGGGGTTCTTCAAGATAAATTTCTAAAGAAGACTTTCCACTACCAACAATAGTCTCTTTGCGAAAGGTTAAGAAATCATGCATAAGAAACAATAAGAACATAAGAAGCATGCAATTTCATTAAAAAAAATGTGCATATTTTCAAAATATAAAACCTCCAATTTGTAAAGAACTGAGATAGAGACTATGTTTAGACCTGTCAGCAACTATGTTTAGACAAAACCTCCAATGTTTAAACATAATGCCAAGGACTTCTTAACATAGGTCTAAACAAAAACCTAAACCTAGAACTTCTTAAGAACATAAGAGATAATAATTTCATAATTGAGAAAAGCAAAACCTGTAAATTTCAAAACAAATGCAATTTTCAAAACCAGAACCTGAAACTTCTAAAGAACATAAGAGACAGAATTTCCTAGTACTTACATCATAATTGCCAAAACTTCCTCTTTCTCCTTCATTATAATCTCCATGTTGATCTGTTTCACGGCTCTCTGTAGAAGGTGATCCAAAAATAGACTTATTCTCATATTATTCAAATATAGTAATTAGTTTTAGACGCAAGTGTTCAATCCTTCCTTGACAAGAACTTAAATAAAGTTTACTAATACAAAATTGTGCAAGAGTTAGCTTCAATCTTGGATCAAACATTGTAGTCATTGCAAATATATATCAAACTTCTTCCCAATATTTAACAAACTTCTCCTTCATGGGAACAATCATTTCTTTAATAATTTCATCTTCACTAAACTCATTCATTGTCAATCAGTTATTGATCTTCCAAACTTGCATGAAATACAAGTTGGAAGTTGGATATGTGGAATCTGAAATAAGATTAGTAACCTCATCAAATGGATCCAGCAAATCACACAGATTTTTGAGTCGTTTCCATTAATTTTCTGTAGGATCAAACTTTCAGTTTTTGCTATCAATAACTTTGAGATTACTAAATGCAGCTCGATATTTTGAGATCAAGCATCATGTACGTTGAGTTCCTAATTTTCACATCCAACAACAAACCAGCCTTAAGTTTTATTCCAACAGATTCCACACATTTTGCAAATAAGATCTCACGATGTGATGATCCTTGAACAACTTAATACTCTCCCTAATCTTATGCAATGAAGTAGCAATCACGCCATACCATTATGAAAAATGAGACTAAGAACATGTGACGCACATCTCACATGAAATGTTGTCAGACACAAAAAATCATTCCGGAGCATAAGTTGATTTTTCACAATCTATTTAAGTGTATCATTGTTACTAGCATTACCTAAGGTGAGGGAAAAAACTTTTTTTTTAATTTCCAATTCCTCCAATTTCTCAAGAATCTTCATTGCTATGTGCCATGTATGCCGAGGTTGTAAAGCACAAAATATAAGAATTGGGTTGTTCAGTTTCCAATTTCTGTCAATGTAGTGTGATGTTAAACACATGTAGCCATCATGAGTGATTGCAGTCCACAAATAAGAAGTTAGGCTGATATTTCCAGGAAGATTAACTAATTCTCTCTTTAAATTCGTTGTCTCAATCTCATAGAACTTATAAACATCAGCTGCCGATATGTTCCGGCTGATAAACTTCATATCTTGATTCAAATGCCTCCAAACTGTTCTTACTCTCTCATACTCAACATAAGAAAATGGGAGATCATGTACAAAAAACCATATGATCGATCTTCCTAGCTTGCAACCTTGCTTCTTAATTGATCATCATTGTACTAATATCATCATTTCTATTTCTAAGCTTACACGCACCCAAATGACATATGAATGAATTTGTACTGTTCTTGTGTGGATTATATGCATAATCGTTCTTACAATGGTTATATTGTGCTCTTTCTTCACTTTTTTGTCTATTATCTTTTTTAGTGATCACTGTAAAGTGTTGTCACACGTCTGAATATTGCCTTCTCTTTTTGTGTGATGAATTTCCTTTGTCAGTATCATCATCATCGTTAATCTCAATGGATGGCCTTTTAGCAGGTTCAGAAGCTTCATCTCCATACATCTTCATCTGCTCGCTTTCATAATTTGCAACATCAACAACTCTCTGAGATTCCGAGCCTAGCAATCTAAAATCCCAAGAATCATGTTACTACTAAAACAAAACAAAAATGATTAATCTTAAGTTTTAACATGACTAAAAATTAATGACTTATATTCTCTAGTGATTAGAAATTTAATTAATTAAAACTTAAAGGCTATTGCGATTAAACCATTTACCTCAACATTATCACAGAGAAAAAAAAGACAACAACAACAACGACATTGTTATTTTTCTATGTTTCATTGTGAAAGTGTAGACAATTTGTGTGTGTCTCTGTACCATGTCATCGCTAACATCATGTTGAATGCTATGCCATTGTCTAACATAGTAACTTACCATTACAATTTCTAGTTCTTCTTTAATGTGAATCACTAAAAATACGAGGGGTCCTTTTGAGAGAATTTCTTTTTCTTTTAGGGTATTCTTTCATACTATACAATAATAGGAGGGTACTAACATTCACTACTAATGATGTATTCTTCATCCTCTTCTTTATCATTGTAGGTTCAATATGAGTTTCAAACATAAAAGAGTAATCTTTAAGTTAGTAAGCTTTCCGAAGACGTTTAGAACAACATCAAATGTATATAAATTGAAATTTACAAAAAACAACAACAAATGACATTGAAATTGATTGTAATTTTGGACGAATTGTTTGAAATAATTCGTTTAGAATAAAACAAATGAACAGTTATTTATATTTGACCTATTTTGAAGATTACAAGTTATAGAATATATAGCCCAATTCATTCTTATTATCCTCCAGGTGACTATAATACATAGAATTGAGAAACAAATAAGTTGAATTATGCAATCAATTTAAGATTTCTAACATGAATACTGATTTCAAAATCTAAGAAACAATAACCAACATAGTTTAATATTCGGATTAACAAGGTTCAAGCTCAATGTCTTTAAAACTTAACAACAACAAAAAACAATGCATGATTACTAACCTTCGTGGTAGTGAATAAGAAATTGAATTTGAAGAGTCTGTAAAATGCCTTATACATAGATGTTTTTTTATTGAGTTCTTACTAAAATATATTTCATAATTGCAAATTTTCAATTTCATAATTCATTAACTAATAATTTAAGTTAAGTTTAAGGATATTAACATTGACTCCAATTTTTTAAAAATATTATCATAATTCATTTACCTATATATTATTTTAATTATAATCAATTACATAATTTTGAAATATGTATAATCTAAACATTAATTGCAGACGTACACATAACATAATTTTTTACATAAAATTCACTTCTCAATCAAATATAAAATATCTATGGGAAAATGATTATTTTTGACCCGGACAATCCGCAAAGTGTCATTTCCAACTTGTACAATCGGACAATGCTAACATATAGCCAAACACTAAAATTTTAAATTTCCGACCCAAACTACTAATTCCGTGCTGATTTCATGGTTGTCGTTACAATATATTAGTCAACCGTTAAGGTTGCTGACTTACCTGACACGGATTGGATGATGTCGCATGAAAAACGACGTCGTTTTGCAGTTTTGGGTTCACATTTTTAAAAAACATGGATTACACAAGATTCGAACCCACGAACCTTAACTTTTTAACACTTGACTTTTAGTGGTTGACTACAACCATCGTATGTGTATAACCCAAACATTTTAATGTATAAGCCTAAACGTTAAGAAAATCAATTTTGAAAAAAAATAGGTGAACTCAGGGCTCGAACCCGTGATCTTAAACACTTTTTCATTCCAATTACCAGTTGATCCACAATATCATTGAGTATAACACACAAATTTAAACTTTTAAACCTTAAACATTTAGTGTCTTCGATTTTATCAAACGATATCGTTTGCAATTAGGGGAAAAAATAAAACCTAGGATTTCGAATTGGAGAAAATTTCAATTTGCGATTTCATTTCATCTTCTTCTTCTCCGAAAGCACAGTAAGCTACGAAACTTTGATGCAATTCAAGAAAAATGAGTAGAAGTCTACAAATCTGTGATAATGAGGTAACATTTCGATTCCGTTTTCATTTTTGTGAAATTAAGCTTATATTTTGTGATGTTTGCATTTTTACCAAAGTAGGGTTCAATGTCTACCATAGTGGATACTGATTGTTTGGGTTTATATTAGCACTGTCTGATTATACAAGTTGGTAATGACACTTTGCAAATTATCCGGATTAGAAATGACCATTCCCTATATGCAATCTATTGACTTATGAAAACTTATAAAATTGACTATAAGACTATTATTTGCAGTCTATTGTAAATTTTCCAAATTAAATCTTTTAAGCCTCTCCACACCTCTTTGATCATAAAAGTGTTGGTTACACTTTCTTCTTCCTTGGCAGCAGGTTTGAACGACAATGGTGTTGTTTCTTCATGTTATAGAATCTGGTATGAGAACAACTTTGTCGTCTTTGAAACTTCTTCTTGGTCCGATTGTAGATTCCTTGTTCCTGCATCTAGTCAACCTTTTGTGGCACTAGACACGTATGTTAAAACAGTCATGGAATCACTATAAATGGATAGACACGTTTCAATTTTCTGTTAGGACCTTTTCAATTTTCTTGTTTCTCTTTAGCTTCTAAAAACTCTGATTCTCTCATGGTATTAACCATATGTATCAGCTTATCAAGGGTTTGTTGGGTTTTGATAAAAGAGTCTGGGGTACTTGCCTTTGAATACTAAGATATGATTCCATTTTTGGATTTATTAGTTTCAGTTCAATTGACTCGACTCCATTTAGTTGTAACGAACACACCTTAGTTACAACTTTTAACAAATGGAACAGAGTCGAGGCGTAAAAGTATCATTTACATATCCTGAGGAATTTTTCACCTAAAAAAAGAAAAATGTATATAAATTGGTTGATCATGTACCGACCAAACAACCAACAATGATGGCTTTTGGTCACAACAGATTGTTCATAGATAACAAGTTTTCATGGTTACTCAAAATCTATTGCTTCACTTGCAAAGAATTCTCAATTCGTTGAACGAGTTGGTTCGCAGGCAATACACCCTCCTGCCTGAACCAGAAAAAGCAAAACTTGTCATGGAAAGTTTACAAAAACAACTCAATCTGGTCAATGGCATTATTAGATATGCGTGATCAATAACTTACGAAACGGTCTCAGATTTTTCCATCTTTGAATAAGATGAATGTAAGCAAAGCTTCAACCTGGTATTTGTTAGCAAGACTTGGGTACTTCTCAGTATCGATTTTCACAACCGCAATTTTATCTTTCAAAGTTTCACTCACTTCATTGAGTATTGGTACCATAAGTTGACATGGACCACACCTACAAAAACCTCGGTAACCATATGAGAAAGCAAAACAGAGTGGTAACAAGTGCACCTGAAACATAACTTACCATGTGGCATAGAAGTCTACTAGTAAAGGTTTATCAGAGTTTTGTAACAAATCATCAAAAGAGTTGAAATTTTGCTTCTTTGCTCTTACCTGCATCAAATCATTGCACCACAGAGTTAGTTTAGCTTTAAAATCAATATGAAAACGACGAATTTTTCATACTTCTATGAGAACTAAACAACATTACATCAAAAACAATCTACGGACAGATATTCTCAAGCCTGATCTAAACTTCTTATCACTACCTGTGATAGGCCATGCTCAACTTAGATGTGATCTTATCGAAAATGAATTTGTTTGAAGCATGTATGAAGTGCACACCGTCCCACATTACAGCTTATCGAAGATTTACATTGGAAAACTATGCGATGAGCCTGTAAAAGCTATCGTGTGGGATGATGTGCACTTCACACAGGTTGCTAACACATACATCTTCGATAAGATCGCATCTGAGTTATTTTCTCAGCTTAGGAGATGTGGCTACAGAGAGAAATACAGAGTCAAATCTAACTGCTCATTCTGTAATTACACATACTCACTCAAAATGTGTTACAATTGTAGTCCAATGCTGTATATTCATTTCTTCTTTATTGTATGAATGTAAAATTATTTTCACCAAAAAATTGTTTTAGAACAAGTGCATCACATATTAGACTGCAAATTATTTAGAAACAATTGTATACTATGTCATTTTCTCTAACTTTCCTTTGTTTTTATTACTTTTTTTGCATAGTATGTAAAATTATATTCAAAGAAAAACCCGTTTTTACATCAGATGCAACTATTGTTTGAGAAAAAATTGAAAATTAAGCTAATGGAGGTCAATAATTGGCAGCATCATTAAAACCCGAAAGTGGAAAACCCAGTGGGACAAAACCACCTCCAGAAAAAAGAGTACTTACCATTATCGATGAAGCTAAATATATCCAAGTATTCATTCACAGTCTTGATGCGAACCAAACCTGTAAATCATCCATCATAATTCTTTGTTCTTGTAGGGTCGATAGTCTGTTCCGTACCATCCGTCCTACCTCGCTGATCAGTCTGTCTATAGCGAGAGGGGTGCTACCATGTCTTCGCTGATTTCTCTCTCCATAAAGAATAAGTTAAAGCATCGAAGGTGTACTTTTTCACGAAGTCCCCTGTTTCGCTTCTTCTCGTTTGAAAATTTTCTAGTATCTCATTGAACTTCTCTGTATACTATTGACCCATCAGAACATAAGAAAGCTTGTGTCATATTTGTGTCATGTACAGACAAAAGAAAAATAAGTGATCTCGAGTCTCTAGTGGTTCCAGACAGAATACGCACTTTGTCAAAAAGTTAGGAGACCATGAAAGCATTCTATCTCCTGTTGTCAAGCGGTTAAGGGCAGCTAACCACATAATAAATGAGTATTTTGGAGTTCCGTGCAAGTACCAAACTACCTTGTACCATGAGTTTTGAATGCCTGGCTCTCTCAGTTGGTTCTAAGTCTCTTTTGTCGAAAACTGCAACTTATACTTATTTTCCTTATACTTCCAAACATCCACATCCTCCTCATCATTTGCGTGGTTCCGGGCTTTTGCTATTTCAGCTTCTATCTGCGCCAAAACCTAAGGCTTCCGCCTCCGCCTTCTGGTATGAATGAGAACCTCCTCTAACGTACTCTCAGCTTTGATACCCATGTCAATGAAGCCCCTCTCCCCCAACACTTCAATTAATCTGCCCAGTGGACACCAATCATCATACCAGAAGGAAGTGTGAGAGCCATTACGTACCTCAACCTTATGATAGTTTAAGATTTTCCGCCACATCCAAGACCCTCCTGTCTTGGTGTCTTTTGTCGACCAGAATGATCTTTTTCGTATCAAGTTCTTTTTCATCCAATTAACCCATAGTGAGTCCCTTGATGATAGTATTCGCCATATCAGTTTATAGAGGCTTACCTTGTTCGCCTCTATCAATGATTTCAAACCAAGCCCTCCCTCCGATTTTGGCTTGCAAACATCACTCCAAGCCACCTTAGCTTTTTCATGTTTAGACTTGGAACAGCCTATAGAAAAGCAGCACTAATTTTCTCAATCTCCCTGATGCATGCTTTCGGTAGTCTAAACGCTGCAATCCAAAAATTTGTTAGGCTTACAATTACCGAGGATAAAAGCTGTAACCTATCTGCAAATGAGAGAAACCGGTTCTTCCATGTACTTATTCGATTTCGTATTCTTTCTATGAGTGGTTGGTAGTCTGCTTTTGTCATCCGCTTTGTTAAGAGATGAAGGCCTAGATACTTTACCGGTAGATTCCCGTTCTCCATCGGGAAATCACTCAACAATATTCCAATTTCCGGCTGAACAAAGTTGTCTTTTCCAATACCCGTGATGAACAAAGTTGTCTTTTCCAAGCTTATGTTTAAGCTCGAGACTGAAGCAAACCTTTCAAACACTGCGAGAATACCTTTGATTGACCAAGGCTTCCCATCAGCAAAAATCATGATATCATCCACGAAACAAGATGAGTGACTCCCAAGTTCCTACAACCCGGGTGATAGCCAAATTCTGTGTTTCTTGCGGCTTTGTCTAAAATTTTTGATGATAAATTCATGCATATAACAAAGAGGTACAGAGAGAGAGAACAACCTTGGCGAAAACCTCTCTCACTTCCGAAAAACCCCGCCAACTCCCCGTTTATTTGAACTGAAAACGATTGAGTGGTTACACAAAAATCAATCCATTTGATGAATATTTCCGGCATTTGCATTACTCTCAATAAGTTTACAAGAAATCCCCAGTTCACCGAGTCAAAAGCTTTCTTGATATCTATCTTCATGGCACATCTTGAAGATACATCCGATTTGTGGTAATCCTTAACCAACTCAGACGCAAGGAGAAGATTTTCTATCAAGTAACGATCCTTGATGAAAGCAGTCTGATTATTTGTGATAAATCCCAGAATAATCAGTTTCAGTCGATTCGCTACAACCTTTGAAATTACCTTGTAGATCACGTTACAGCACAATACCAGACGATAATCCTTCATCTCTATAGTTCCCGTCTTCTTGGGGATTAAGGCGAGAATGGTGGTGTTGATCCCCTTCAGTAAAACCCATAAGTGAAGAACGACTTAACAGCCACAATGAAGTCGTTTCCAATGACAACCCACATCTCTATGTAAAATTCGACTGTATATCCATCCGGACCCAGCAACTTATTTGAAGGCATTGAAAAGATGGCATTCTTAATCTCCAGAGCTAACACTTCCTTTATTAAATCCCTGCACTCATCCTCGTTGCAATGATACTCCAGGATCTGGTTCAGTTCCGGAAGTATGAAACGTCACCCTCAGAGCTTTGTGGAGCCTTGAAGAGATCCGAAAAATATCTAACCTCTACAGCTCTTATATCCTTTGGCAATGTGAGATCTCTTCCTTCTGGACTTTCTGATCGCATTAATCATATTTCGATGTTCCCTTTCCTTTATCGCGTTATAGAAATACGATTGTTTTTATCTCCCACTTTTACCCAATGGAGTTTTGCTTTTTGTCTTAGGTACTTCTCCTCCAACTCTGCCACCCTCTCCCAGTCCTCATAAGACTGAGCTTTTTCCAAAATATTCCTTCCATCCGGGTTTACAAGATTCAAAGATTGTTTTTCACACAGCTCCTTATAAGCCTCTTCTCTTCGTTTTGTCAAGTGATGAAACTTCTGTCTACCAAAGGCTTGAGTAAGTGGTTTCAGTTGCTTTAGTTTCTTCCAAAATCTAAATAGAGCTGAAGTTAATGAGAAAAGAGCCTCCGTACTCATCCAATAATTCTCCACGAGGCATTTAAATTCTGGCAAGGTTACTACTGCATTCATAATTTTAAACGGAGTCTTCAGCTTATAAGGTGTTCTGTAGGGAAAAATGATTCCACTTACATGATCTGAGCAGCCCCGGGCTTTGAAGACACAATATGAATTGTGTGGACGCTGTAGCCAAAGAGAGTTCACAAGAACACGGTCCAGCTTCTTACAAATCAACCCCTCCTCCCGTTTGTTACACCAAGTAAACAATGGGCCATGAAAAGCCATATCCACTAGAGAACAGTGGCTTACCATGTCTTGGAAGTCAGACATTCCCGAATTAGCTGCTAGAGTAGATATTCCCGCTGAGTGCTCTGTGCTATCAAGAGTCTCGTTGAAGTCCCCAGCGCACAACCATGGTAATTCTCTGACTTGAGAATCATTTTGCTGATCTTTACCAACGATTTCTCTCTTATCAAATCCTTAACCTCTGATTGCTTCCTTTTCTTGTTAAACCCACGGATATTTCAGAAGAAACACGACATTATTGCTTTTTCCTTTGGTTCTTGCGTCCTACAGTGCTCGAGATTTTGTTCCCATCTTGTTGAGATTGGTTGAGTGAATGCTTTGCCATCTGTTTTGTCGATCTTAACAATGGTACTTTAGTCATGATCCCTTCCTTGTTCGTAGTTCCATGGCGCTCGCTTTCAACAGTTTTAGGCATTATCGTGACCACCTGATCGCTCTGTTCTTCTACCAGTACTGTATTTGATATATCCTGAACCTCTGGCTTATCATTTAAATTAGTCAACCATAACATCTTCTCCGCCTCCGGTTCTGAAGCAGAGCACCCAAAATTATTTTTTCCATCAGTCTTTGAATTAAGTTTTGTCTCAGAGTTTTCCAATTCTGTTGGCGGGCCAGTGTTCTGTTCCGTTGACCTTTCTTCCTCGGTATGTGAAGCACTCAGAATTCCTAAGTTCGGGTTGATAGACTCCTCTGCATAAGATGTACTCATAGCATTTACTCCAGGTTTATCTGTCGTGTTTGATCCCTGCACCCTCGTCTTCTTCATCTCTGTTTCCGAAACAGAGCTGACTACTTCCCCAACTTCTTCAAGCAAGCCTCCCAGAGAAGTTTCTAAACCAGCAGATTTTGTCTTTTTAGATTCTGTTTCTTCAAATGCACCAACTTTGAGCCTCCCGTCCTTGTCTGCGGCTTCATCTGCTCCAAACCCCAAGCTGAAACAGGGGAGGCGTAAATCACATCAGATCGTGAACTCAAATTTTCAGACTGAGTTTGTACCTTCTCCAACATTCCAGACCTCCCATCATCCAATTCTAACGACTTGAGCACCTCAAACTTCGATGGAGTGGGTATCTTAACCTCTCCGTAAACCAAAAAAAATTTCCCCGATCGCCTATTTTGTGATTATTGAACAGTTTTCCATTCATTATCCGAGTTGACAGGCAGGATCCCCCTTTTCTCTCTCTCTAGGCCTGTAGCATCTGGTTCAGCCTCTATCGTAGAAGCATTGTTCGGCTGCGGCATTGCTTGTTCACCCTCTTTCTCAACTTCTATTGCACTTGATGCTTGCATTTGAAACTTGGTCAAACATCCTGCTTCTGTATGTCCCCATTTCTGACAACTCCCACAACGCATAGATAGCCTAGGATATTCAAATATCACTTCAACTTCCTCTCCTTTGACATTGAAACAGTAACGTCGTCAAAACTTGCGACAAGCTCAGTGTTTTGGTGCATTCGTAATGGAATGCCCACCGGACTTGCAACGAAGCTTAGACCCTTCCACGTGAATAGAGCTGGCAGTACATTCTTCAGCGTTACCCACATCGGCATTGATGTTAATGTGGGCTGCGTCTTCTCCTTGAATGGCATCTATTTGGAGACAATCATGGGTACTTCGCAAATATTCCACATGCCCCGATGTAATACTCGATTTTGTGCACTTGAATTCCGAATTCAAAATTTAATAGATGTTTCGTTAACCACATAAGCATCGATTTTGATACTTATGTCCCCTAAATTCCAAATCTTGTTGACTATCACATGGACCTTTGCCACATGGGGATCCGTAGAAACAAAGTTTCCGATCACAAACTCTTCCCAAAGAGGAGGCGGGTCCTTGAACACTTCCTCTGGCACGGTAACCACCGGTCTACCTTCGATATCCGAAATCGTAAAGTCAAACTGTGACAGTGCAGGCCGGCGTACCACATTAGCCTAGGATTTCTTTGATGGTGCTGTTTGAATTGTGTTTAAAACTCCATTGGGGTGTACCTCCCCGGAGTCTCTAACAACCCTTTCTCTGATGTCTGCATCCCCCTCTGTATCTCTCATAGTGTTAGATTCTTCACGATCATCCACAACGCTCCCGGTCACTCTCACCTCCGAAACCCCCCCGCAACGTAGTCTCTAGACCTTCCTTGCCCGACAAAGTATCCCTGACCCCTTCCCCTTCCGACAGACTTTGAGCCCCACCTATCTCCTTACTCTCTTCCATCGCAACTTCTCCTCCTACCGTGACAGACACCATGTTGCCCGTAGCTGCAGCACTGCTCTGCCCGATCACTACTACTCCTCTGTTTTACAACTCGTCTCCAGCCTCTGAAGGACATAACGGAGCTCCCAGAACACACGGCGGAGAAGCCACCATGCCTGGCGGCGCATCTATGCTTCAGAAATCTAAATCCCCTTCGCGATCGCCTTGAGAAGATCCTTCGAAATTATCGCAAACACCAAAATCCCTTTTTAGACCATTTCTCGATTTATTACTTTCCGATTGGGTTATATGGCAATATCTCTTTCCTGGGTCAAATGATCTCTCTATTTCTTGTTCGAGTAAGTTTGTTTAAGCCTCGCCTTTAACATTTTCCTCTATAACTAAATACTATGCGGTTTCATAAACTGAATATTGGTTGCATTTTTAGAAAAAAAAAGACGGCATTTTTTATGTTTCCCGTAAAGAGATTTCATCTTCTCGGGTTGGTTCGCCATTGTTGTCTCCGAAGTTTCACAATGGTAGAAATTAACGAAGAATACGAAGGTATTGAATAACATTTGTTGCTTGTTTTATTTCTTCACCTTGACTTAGGTCTTGGTTGTCGCAATATTTTATAAACGGAACATCTTATGTTCTAAGTCATAATGCAGTCCAATTGTAAGTTTCTAACGATATATCACAATGTATAAGTATATATATATAAATTCTTCAATCTTTCCTTTCTTCTCTAATGGATGTGGGATAAGATCAATAAGGCAATAATTATTTCGGTCTTTCTTCTTATTTTCTTTCAATCGATAATTGTATTTATTTTAATTAAAGTCAGATTATAACAATATTTTGGATTTGAATTAATTGAGAATAAAACATAATTTTGAATGTCACAGTATTTAATAAATAGAATAATATATTGTCTCATAGTTATCTACGACCATTGTTATTTACAATTAAATTTATTTCCTAAATTATTTATTTCAAAGATATTTGATGCAGATATTCTTAAAACATTGTTTCTGTATTTATATACTTAAATCTTTCTTTATTTGGAGGATTTTTTTGAGAAGAGTATATGTCGATTTTTAATTTTATATTTTCATATTATTTTTTAAATAATTAAATAAATATTAACATATACTATTAATAATATTTTGGATAAATTTTACTTGAAATATTTTACTTTTTTTTACGTCACTTGGAATATTTTACTTTGTGGTGATTTTCTTTCCACTATTTTCTAAAGCAATTTATTAAAATAAAATCGATCATGCTAATTTCTCTTTCCAAATTATTGATAACCAACATATTTATTAAAATCTTTGGTCAATGCTAAGTTTGAAAGATTTATTAAATTTAGGAAATAAATCTTCTTAAATGACAATATGAAAATAGATCTCCTATATATGTATGAATTTGTTTCGTTTTTTTTCCATTCTTTTTGTATTCTAGTTCATCCGTGATAATATATTATAAAAATTTCCAGAGATCTTCATTTTCCTCGATCTCTCGACAGTAATCTTATTTTCTAAATCGAAGATTCACAAGCTTTTTTTTGTTTGGACAAACTCATGTTAACAAGCAAGCTATGGTCTCTGCTATTAGGACTAGAAAGTGATTGCTAAGCATTCAGAAGCTAGAAAGATTGCTCAACATATATGTGTTTATATTGTTAAAAGTGGAGTCTGATGCTTTTGTTAACACTATAAACACAACTATACAGATCTTTTTGATCGCTTAGCAAATCACTTTCTTTTCCTAGTGGCAGGAACCACAGCTTTTTTTGGCAACGTTATTGGAGCCACTAGAATTATCATCAATGGAATAAGACGAAAATTGAAGAAGCGAATCCATGAATAACAATAAACGGTGTTGAATCTACAAAATAAATTATTATCATGGTTCAAAAAATTTGTTTAGAAACTCAAAACCATTCACATATTGACATTTGTGAAAGTAGTTTCTTAAAAATTTCTTAAGGGTTCTAAAATGAGAACCCATTTTCATCTACCTCTTTTTTTTTTTTTTTTTTTGTATTCTTTGATGTGTGGTTGGTTCACTTTCGATCGTCGACTACCTCGAGATTCTGATGAACCACCACTCTCGCAGATACTCATCGCTTCCATCAAACGTGTGAACGACTCCTCCATCTTCATGTGTTCATCATCTAGTTCTCCTTTCAAATCCACCATCGGCATATTCATTTTCTATCATGCATCATACCGCAACTAGCTTCTAGTTCCGCGATTCGATCTTTTGCCAAAGTCATGGGTTTGACGGAAACGTCTGGAGCCTTAACTTTGCACTTAGATCGTTGTAGAGAAATCATGATAAGTTAAAACAAAAAGAAAATTTTTTGTTGCTCTAATACCAATTGTTGGTCCCTCTTTGTAGCCTAGAGAATTTGCTCAATGAACAAACTAAGAACAATATTTCTTTGGGTAGTTTCAACTACTTCTTTTTGGTTTTTCTCATTACTTAAATAAGAAGCAAATACAGTAGTTGAGATCATGGATCTCAACAGTCGGAAAAGTGGGAAAATGCAAGAGAAAATGGAAAATGTTGACTTAGTCTCCTCAACAATTGGATTGACCAACTCCTTATTTACCAACTGAAGTTACGAAATAAGGAATAGAATATATCAACTCTGTTAAGCCTTGGTTAACTTGCATAATTCAGGTTTGGAATCTTGGTTCGAGTGGATGTCCTCCTCTGTGTTTGACCTCTTGACTCTGCATTTTGAGTGCTTGCATCAATACTCTCCCGTCGTAAAGAACCTTGTCCTCAAGGTTCAGAAAAGGAAAACTCACCTTAATTTGTTCAGCATCTTCCCAAGTTCTTCCTCCACTAGTAACTCGTTCTATTTTATTCACAGTTCCTGAATCTGTTCACCCTCACTGATGATATAGCGTGAGTCCAGCAAAACTTCTGGCTTCAAACGAAGTAGTCCATTTTCACAAAGTGGTGGTAATGTACCAGAGACTAGTGTATTCGAGTCGTTTAAGCAAGGATGCATGGAAAAAAAAAGTGAATACGACTCCCTTCCGGTAGTTTGAGTCGGTATGCTACATCCACCACACGATCTTTTAATCTGAAATGACCAAAATACTTGATTTACAATTTCTGAGAAGAGTGGCGAAAGATGGAATGTTGTCGATAGTGTTGAAGCTTGATAAAGAATCAATCTCCAAATTCAAAGGACACATCACGCCTTTTAGCATCGGCCTGTAACTTCATCCTCTTGTTTGACTTATGTAGATGAGACTTAAGCTCGGATAAGAGTGTGTCGCGAGCCGCCAACTGTTGATCCAATTCCAATACTTGTGTGAATCGTTGCTCGTAATCAAGAAGTGTTGGCAGTGGTCGACCAAACATTGCCTGAAAAGGTGTGGTTCCCGTAGATACATGATAAGTCGTATTGTACCAATACTCTGCCCACGATAAGAGTGAACTCCATTGCTTGGGTCTGTGGTGCACAAAGCAACGAATGAACTGTTTAATGCATCTATTAACCACCTCGGTTTGGCCGTCCGTTTGGGGGTGATATACCGACGACATATGTAGCTTTGTACCCGATAAACGCCATAACACACGCCAAAAGTATCTCACAAAACAGGGTCATAGTCACTAACAATATACTTTGGAATGTCATGTAGCTTCACAATGAATTCAACAAACTTGTTAGCAACCGACTTAGCCATGTCAGGGTGAGAGTGGTACCAAGTGTGCCACTTTTGTAAGTCTATACACCAATACCATAATCATAGTATGATTATCCGATTGCGGTAAGCCATCGACAAATTCCATCGATTTATCCTCCCAAACATGCGACAAAATCGGTAAGGGTTGAAGAAGACCGGCGGGTGAAAGACTCTCATACTTAGCTTGTTGGCAAATGGCACATGAAGTTACGTTTTTACGCACGCTCTTGTACATTGATGGCCAATAGAATTGTTGGCAAAAACGTTTGAAAGTTCTCAAGATCCCAGAGTGACTGCCTTGTGGTGTTTCAGGAAACTTCTAGAGAACCTGCTTGATGATCGGTGATCCCGGTGGAACCACGATCTTGTTGTTATAGCAAAGCATTCCGTTACAATTTGCATATTGCTAGCCAGGATTTGATGATGTGAGAGCTCTAACCTTGATGAGATATGGGTCTGTCAATGTGGTGGTGCGTAAGGTATTCCAAATGGTAGCATGTGATGTTGATATGGCGTGGAGGCATGGGCTCTCCGGACGTGAGACAAGGCGTCAGTCGCTGCATTGTTTTTCCCTAGACGATACACTATCTTATAGTCATAACCAAAAAGCTTACCCATCTATTTTTGTTGTTTTAGTGTTAAAATACGATTTTCTAACAAGTATTGTAGGCTTCGTTGGTCTGTTTGGATCGTAAACTTCTACTCAATCAAATACGGTCGCCACAAATGTATTGCAACAACAATGGCAAAAATTTCCCACGCATATATGGACCAACTTTGTTTTGTAATGCCCAACGATCGGCTCATGAAGGTTATAGGACGGTCGTGTTGAGAAAGAACCGCTTTTATGCCACCATCGGACGCATCCGTTTAGATAACAAACGATATAGAGAAGTTTGGCATGACAAGTGTCGTTGTTGTTGTCATGGCCTTCTTAAGAGCATTGAACGCTATCTTCGCCTATGGATTCCACCCGAACTTTCCTTTGCGGAGTAATTTTGTCAATTGTCTCACGATAACTCCATAACCTTGCACAAACTTACGATAGTAATCGGTTAGTCCCAAAAATCCTTTGAGTTCTGTGATGGTAGTTGGTGTTGGCCAATCCAACATGGCTTGGATTTTTGTGCGATCGACTTTAACTCATGCTCCAAAAATCATGTGTCCCATACTATAACTCTTACTTGCCGAAATCTCATTTTTTGTGTTTAAGGAACTAGCGATGCTGGTGGAGAAGCTCGAATATTAACCGGACATGTGCGACGTGCTCTTCACGAGATAAACTATACACCAGTATGTCATTCAAAAAACAGCACAAACTTGAGAAGATAATCTAAAAATTTGGAAGTCATCAATGATTGAAAGGTAGATGGCGTGTTGCAAAAACCAAACGGCATTACCAAGTACTCGTAGTGGCCGTTGTGAGTGTGAAATGCTGTCTTATCCGTTTCATCTGGCTGAACTTAAACTTGGTGGTATCTTGCTGTCAGATCCAGCTTCATAAAAACTTAGCTTCGTGCAGATCGTCGAGCATGTCCTTGACCGTTGGAATGGGAAAACGGTCCTTGATAGTAGTAGCATTGAGAGCAGGATAGTCGGTACAAAAACGCCAGGATCAATCCTTTTTCTTGACGATTAGAACCGAGGACGAGAAAGGACTGTAATCGGCAAGCGATAGAGATCAATATTGAAGATGACGTTCTCCAGTTCAACAGCCACCATCTTGTACTTTCCGGTACACCGAAGAAAGATACCATCATCGACTCATACATTGAACGACTTGGTGTGGCGGAGCTTCAAGTTTAATCGGTTCGTTGCCTTCTCACTGATGAAATTATGAGTCGAGCCGCTATCAATAAGGGTCACCACTTGTTTGTGGTTGATGATTGCTTTAACTCACAGGGTTGTTGTAAATATGAGCTCAAGAACTTCCAAGAAACTCACAAACTACTCGATCTGTACCTGCAAAACAAACAACCAAAGAACAAACAAATGCAAATGCAAGAACACAAGACACAAGATTTGTTTACCCAGTTCAACTAGATCGATGTGATCTAGCTTACATCTGGGGCTGAATCAGCTTAGCGAATCCACTAATCAAGAAAGAAATAAGCTCAAATCTGAGCTTTCACGGACTACAATTGTGGTCTTTTTTCTCACAGTTTTTCTCTCTCTAGATACACGAAGAAGAAGAAGATAAGATGAGATATTTTTACAAAACAGATTATTAAAAGAGTTAACCAATCTTCCACTGCAGTTAGAAGACCAACCAATTCCCTTAATATTCACGGTTTAATCAGCAAAACCACAAACCGGCATTAACCAGCCCTCTTCAATTTTCAATCAACTTAACAACTCATTAAACCAGCTGAAATTGAATCAGAACATTAAACCATAACACTCCACCTTGATTCAATTTCCTTCCTTCTTTCAGTTGACTCGCACTATCTTGAGCTTAACCTTCAGCTATGATGCTACTGCACCTTACTTTAGCAACTTTAGAAAATCTAAAGTTGCTTCAAACTTTTGCAGAGGAATGCCTTTAGTAAGCATGTCTGCAGGATTCTTGGATGTGTGAATCTTGAAAATTTCAACTTTCCCTTCCTCAATTACATCTCTGATAAAATTGAACTTCACTGCCATATGCTTTGTCCTTTCATGAAATGTATTGTTCTTGGACAAACATATCGCTGACTGTGAATCACTCCATACTGAAACCTTTTCTTAATCAATTCCCATGTCTTTTAACAACCCCTGAATTCACAAAGCCTCCTTTACAGCCTCTGTCAAAGCTACATACTCTGCTTCAGTTGTTGATAATGCAACAATTTCTTGAAGATTTAATTTCTAGCTTACTGTATTTCCACCTACAGTAAAAACATAACATGTAATGGACCTTCTCTTGTCAAGATCTGCAGCATAATCTGAATCATTATAGCCTTGAATTTGAAGATCTTTTCCTTTAGTATAAACCAACTTCAGTTCTGTAGATCCTCTTAGATATCTAAGTAACCATTTAACAACTTCCCAATGTATATCTCCAGGTCTACTCATGAATCTACTCAATACTCCAATAGCATGAGCTACATCCGGCCTAGTACCAACCATAGCATACATTATACTACCAATAGCACTAGGATAAGGAATCTTATCTGTATCAATGCACTCTTCTTCATCCCTAACTGATGCCAGCTTGAAATGAGCTCCTATGGGTGTGCTCACTGCCTTAGCTTCATTCATGTTAAATCTATGAAGAACTTTCTCCAAGTACCTTGACTGAGATAAGCATAAAACTCCTTCTTTTCTGTTACTTGTAATATTTATACCCAAAATTCTGCTTGCTGCACCCATATCTTTCATCTCAAAACCTTTACTCAAAGCTTCTTTTATTTGGATTATTTCCTTCATATCCTTTGCTGCAAGCAATATATCATCAACATAAATCAACAAATATACATACTTATCTTTGCTGACTTCCTTTATGTATACGCATGAATCGTGACAACTTCTTATAAAGTTTTGCTCTGTGATGAAGGTGTTGAACTTTCTGTTCCACTGCCGAGGTGCCTGTTTCAGACCATAAAGAGATCTTTTGAGAAGACATACATGATCCTTCTTCTCATCTGCTATATAACCTTCTGGTTGTTCCATGTACAGAGGCTTATCAAGCTCTCCATGTAAGAATGTTGTCTTAACATCCATTTGCTCCAATTCCAGACCATTATCAACCACAATAGACATTAGAATTCTAATGGAAATGTGTTTAACTACTGGAGCAAATACCTCATTGTAGTCAATACCCTTTCTCTGAGTAAAACCTCGAGCAACTAGATGTGCCTTGAATCTCTCAGGTTCAACTCCAGGGATTCCTGGTTTTTTCTTATAAAGCCACCTACTACTTATGACCTTTTGGTCCTTTGGACGATCAACTATATCCCATGTACAATTCTTCCACAGCGACTCCATTTCATCATCCATTCCAGAATTCTATTTCTTCCAATTCTCGTTAGTCTTAGCCTCATGAAAACATTTTGGTTCTTCATTGTCTATGTCTTCTGCTGTCATAAGAGCAAAAGAGAGCTGAGCATAATCTGAGAACTTAGCAAGAAGCTTTTGTTGGTCTCCTAACTCTATCACGAGCTAGCTGATAATTCCTTAAAGTATTATCACTTTCATGAGTTTCTTCTTCTTCTTCAGGATCATAAAACTTAGTTTCAGAGTCACTTGATTCTACTTGAACAGCTCCACCTGAATTTGAATCTCCTTCAGGCTGTTCACTTATTTTTCCTAGTTCAATAGCAATCTTCTTAAACTGAATATTCTCATCTTTTTCTTCAGTAATCTGATCCTTATTCTGCAGATCTTTATACACCATGTCTTCATTGAACACTACATTTCTACTCATAGCAAGCTTCTTTTCATTTAGTAGCCAAACTTTATACCCCTTTGTTCCCTGAGGATAACCCAGAAATATACCCTTTAATGCTCTAGGCTTCAGTTTTCCTTGGTCTTGATGAACATAAGCAATTGATCCAAATCTTCTTAGATGCTTATACCCAGGCTTTCTATTTAACCATAATTCTTCAGGAACATTATGATCAACAGCAGAAGCTGGTGATCTATTCACCAAATATGTTGCAGTTGCAGCTGCTTCAGCCCAAAATTCTTCTTCGAGTTCTGACTCATTAAGTAAACATCTAACCTTCTCCATGAGAGTTCGGTTCATTCTTTCAGCCACCCCATTTTGTTGTGGAGTGTATGTACAGGTTCGATGCCTCTCAATACCTTGAAACCTTGCAATATTCATCAAATCTGATATTACAGAACTCAAGCCCGTTGTCTGTTCTCAAAATCTTAACCTTCTTACCTATCTGATTCTCCACAACCTCTTTCCACTCACAAAACTTTGTAAATGTCTCGTCCTTTGTTTTCAGAAACATCAACCAAACTTTTCGAGTCTTGTCATCAATGATGGATAGGAAATATTGCTTACCTGAATGTGATGGTGTCACATTTGAAGATCCCAACAAATCTGCATGAATATATCCCAAGATGTCTTCAGTGTTATGCTTTCTAACATTGAAACTCAAATGCTTTGATTTTCCCATCACACAATGCTCACAAAAGTTTAAATTCTTCACATCTTTCTTGTCTATCAGACCTTTCTCAGACAAAATCTTCATATTGTTCAAGCTTAAATGTCCAAGTCTGTTGTGCCATAGACTTCTCCTGTTCTTTGTTTCCTCTGTATTGCAGATGGCCTCTGTGACTGTGTCACCATCAAGAATGTACAAACCGTTCTTGAGTTTTCCACTCAGTGCTATAGTCTGGTTCTTGAAGTATCTCACCTTGCCTTGACTTCCCTCATAACTGAATCCAAGCTTATCCAAGGTTCCTGTCGATATAAGATTTCTTCTTAAATTTGGAACATATTTGACATTGTTTAATACCTTGATAGAACCACCATGAGTATTGATTTTAATTGTTCCTTGTCCTTTTGATTCCACTGAGTGATCATCTCCAAGAAGTATAACAGACTTCTCTTTCTCTTCAAACTTATAGAACCAGTCTCTCCTTGATGTCATATGAGATGTGCAACCTGAGTCCAAAATCCACAGATCTTTAACCAGTATATTCCCAATGCTTAGTGCTTCTGAGAATTCAATCTTCTCTATAATAACTCCAGCCTCGCCTTGTTCTTCATTCTCAAGCTTTCTTTTCCTTGCATAGCAGTCCTTCTTAATATGCCCTTCCTTTTTACAGAACCAGCAAGTTACTTTTGTCTTAGAGTTTGATCGGCTTTGATTCTTTCCTTTTGAACCCCTTTGATGAGCTCTCACAAATGGCCTTCCTCTTTCAGTAGTATACAAAACAGTGGATGATCCTTTCTCTGATTCTTTCAATTCAGTTAATTCTCGTTATGATGACTTCGCTGATGATACAACATCTTGGACTGTTAAGGTTTTGTTGCCATACTTCAGGGTGTGCTTCAATTGACTATAACTTGCAGGAAGTGAGTTCAAGATTAAGATTGCCTGAACTTCCTCGGCAACTTGAATCCCTAAACTTCCTAAATCAGCGACCATTCTCAAGAAATCGTCAACGTTCTGATCGATTGACTGAGACTCAATCATCTTGTATGAGTAGAACTTTTGTTGAACATAGATTCTGTTTGGCAAGGACGTCTCCATATACAACTTATTCAACAAAGCCCACATCTCAGCAGCGGTGTCACAGTGATTAACCTTTCTTAAGACTGTGTCGCTAATGTGATTGATAATGATGTTCTTGGCTTGTTCTGATTTATCAATCTTCTCTTGATCTGGAACCTCCTTTGTTTGTGAGGTTTCATAATCTGAAGACTCCAAAGAACCTACTTGTTTCTCTTCACTCTTTGTCAATGGAATTCACTTTGTCAATGAGAAATCAAATAGACTATTCTTCAATCCAAGAACTCCAAGCTGAGCCATCATCCGGATCTTCCACAACGAGAAGTCACTGTCACCATCAAACACCTTGATTTCAACTCTAATTGTTGTCGCCATTGATCGATTCGCTTCAAATCCTATGCTCTGATACCAATTGTTGTAAATATGAGCTCAAGAACTTCCAAGAAACTCACAAACTACTCGTTCTGTACCTGCAAAACAAATAACCAAAGAACAAACAAATGCAAATGCAAGAACACAAGACACAAGATTTGTTTACCAAGTTCAATTAGATCGATGTGATCTAGCTTACATCTGGGGCTGAATCAGCTTAGCGAATCCACTAATCAAGAAAGAAATAAGCTCAAATCTGAGCTTTTACGGACTACAATGGTGGTCTTTTTTTCACAGTTTTTCTCTCTCTAGATACATGAAGAAGAAGAAGATAAGATGATATATTTTTACAAAACAGATTATTAAAAGAGTTAACCAATCTTCCACTGCAATTAGAAGACCAACCAATTCCCTTAATATTCACGGTTTAATCAGCAAAACCACAAACCGGCATTAACCAGCCCTCTTCAATTTTCAATCAACTTAACAACTCATTAAACCAACTGAAATTGAATCAGAACATTAAACCATAACAGGTCTTTGGCGAATCCCACCATGTTAATGCGTTAAGTGTAATCTCTGGTTCCTCGACGGCTTCAATCGACTTTGTCTCATCATCTTTTTCTTTTTCAACGCCTTCCATAGGCAATAGTTCCGGTTTTCTGAATTTCATCATGCATCATGTCGCAACTTGGTTCTAGTTCCGCGATTCGATCCCTTGCCAAAGCCATGGGCTCGATGGAAACGTCTGGAGCCTTGCCTTTGCGCTTTGATAGTCGTAGAGAAATCGTGATAAGTGGACAAAGAAAATGAAAAATTTGTTGCTCTGATACCAATTGTTGGTCAGCCAAGAGAATTTGCTCAATGAATAAACTAAGAACGATATTTCTTTGGGTAGTTTTGACTAACTCTTTTTGGTTTTTCTCATTACTTAAATAAGAAGCAAATACATCATTTGAGATCATGGATCTCTAGAATCGGAAGAGTGGGAAATGCAAGAGAAAATGGAAAGTGGTGACTTAGTATCCTCAACAATTGGATTGACCAAGTCTCCTTATTTAACAACTGAAATTACGAAATAAGAAATATAATCTAACTTGGTTAACTTGCATACTTCCGGTTTGGAATCTTGGTTCGAGTGGATGTCCTCCTCTGTGTTTGACCTCTTGACTCTACATCTTAAGTGATCGCATCATGTTATTTGCAAACCATTTCTGTCACATATAATGACTTCTTCACCTCCTGTGTATGGCTTGTGCAATGAGATGTTTGCAACATCAACGGAGATGTAGTTTGTTGTGTCTTAGTCTAGCAGCCATGGTTGAGTTATCTGAGAGCCTCTAGCCACAAAGTTTGCTTCTGGTCTCCATGGAGCTTGAGCAAAAAAGAGGCATGTAGTCTGAAGAAAGAGCTGGGTCCATCTCCTTGTACTCCGCATATTTGGTACTTGCCAATATAAGGTTGTGGCTGCTACGGTTGTGTACGGTTTTCGGTAAACGGGCATCGTTGAGATTGCCAGGATTAATTGCGATTATTGTCCTTGTTTTGTTGCTAGAACCAATTTGTGGCAATTTTTTCCTTGTTTGTGCATCTTATAAAACTGATAATAACAAAATTGAAAGATAATTAAAGTACAAAAAAGTTATAAAAAAAAACAGTAAATTTAAATCAGCACGCAAAACCTGCTCTGTTCTGCATAGATAACAATAATAGACCCCCTAATTTGAAAAAAAATGAAAAGAAAACGAAAGAAAACACGACCTATCAAAAATTTTACGACGAATCTACAACAAAACAAAGAAACTAAACAACACAAAGAAGTAAAACCAAGTCAAATATGACGAACAAGTAGTCACATATTCATTTCTAAGTAACTCCCAGCTATCACCGGAAACTAAAGCCCATAAGTAGTCTCATATTCATTAGTTCTTGTGGCCCAGTTCTAGTGAAGACAGAAAGAAAATAATAAATATGGGAAATGAGATTATGATCAAGAAGAAAAGGCATTTTTTTTGCCAGCAAGAAAAGGCATTTTTTTTCTTTGATTTCAGAAATTATATGTACTTCAATTTTATCCAATGGCAATGCACTAATTTTAATTACTAAAGTATCTGATCATTAAAAACCCAAAAGACCAATAAAGTAACACAACTTTTAGTGACACACACAAACAACAAACAGAAAATAAAAAGATTGAATCGAAACTCTCAAAGGTCTCTTTTAGCCGTCACTTGTCAAAGTCAACGCTAGAATCACTATAGTAAGTGTTGTGAACACTGTTGCACACGCAAACACAGTCATCGTCTTGTTCGAGACTTTACTCTGCTTCTCCTCTTCCCCAAAGCTTACTTCAATCTCCTCCAGTCTCCTTACAGCTTCCATATCCGAATCCTTCGCAGCCTGAACCAGCTTATTCTGAATCTTTTCTAGGTTCATTGTCTGCTTCGTTTTTCTCTTGTCTGACCAAATAAAACCCGTCATTTTCCATAGAAGTATACCAACGTATATCGCCACGATGCAGTCTACTGTGTAATGATGCCGCTCTCGTACTTCCCTCTGTGCACTGTGCGCCACGAACAACCATATTAACGCGGAAGAGAAACCACCACAAGCTTCCTGTTAATGATTTTACGCTGTAATGGTTTAAGGTCTCACAGAAATATATCCTTAATGCATTTAGCTGACAAGTGATGGACTTTCACCGTCCACGCCATCGCGGTTAAGACAGCTACAAGCATGTGACCACTATACAAAAGGTCATTACAACCACCTCCAGCTTTCTTTAGTAAAGCAAACCATGAAGACCCTTCAGAGTAACTTGGTCTCAAGAATTCACTAAGGAAGCTCATTGAACCCCAATCAGCTCTGTAGTCACCAATGTATTTGCCTGTTTCAGCTGTTAAGATAAAAAGGGACTAATTAGTACGCAATCCCGGCCTAAGTTAACCGAGATTAGATGTTATCATAAGCTGTATCCCAATGGAGGAGCTTTCTTATAGCAGAAGGGTCTTTAGAATAAGGGACATAAAATTTCTGAAGCCAGCGATGCAGGTGAGAAGGGACGTTATTGAACCGCGCTGAACCGCACCATGGTCAAGCTGAAGGTAAGATAGTAGATATAAAGGTTATAGCTCTTAAAAGACGGCCAATTCCCATTGTAAACATGTATCTCGCGCCTAATCCTAAACCTGGAGCCTTCACTGAGTCGAATACTACCGAGAAACCCAGCATTACAAATAGCATTAGAAAATGGTGCAATCCAATGATATGAGCTCTTAAGATTTCGACAATTGTCTCCGGAAGGCTCACGTTTAGTGCAAGTAAGAACCATTGGCCTGTATCAGGGAGTGGAGGCGTATCCCTGTAAGAAATAAAGCCATTTATCCCTGTAAGAAAAAAAAAAGAATACCGTAATGTTGTTAAAAAATTTTCAAGAATAGAAGAATCTACAAACTATAATCAGCTTAAAACAGTTTTCAAGATTCTAGATTATACTTATAAATAAACCATACTCTACTCAACTTATAGATAATATAGTTACAGAACAAAGCATGATTATTTCAAGAAAGATTACTGTAATGTTGTTCAAAGTTTCTCAATGAAATAGAAGTATATGCAAACTATAATAATCAACCAAAACACAGTTTTCAAGATTCCAAATCACTCTTAGGCAGGCTAGTGTTCGATATTTAAATCAAACCATCTTTTACTCAAATTGAAGATTATATAGTAACGCAAATGCATAAAATTTTCAAAAATAATTACTGTTATTTATTTCAAATAATTCTCAATGAATAAAAGTATATGCAAACTCTAATCAACTTAAAACAATTTTCAAGATTCTAACACACTAAGATGTTTTTTTGGTGTTAAATCACACGCTTACAAAACAAATCAAGTTCTACTCAAATAAATCCAATAGTACGAATGAGCTCTAAAAAAATGTAAAATTTATTTTAATTTGAAGTCAAAGAATCAATTTTTGAGCTAAAACTGAAACAGATCCAATCATGTTCTACTCAAATCAGATCCAGTAGTACTACCAACGACCTCAAAAGTGTTAAAAATTATTTCAAGATTGAAGTCAAAGAATCAATCTTTGAGCTAAAATTGAAACAGATCTAATCTTTACCGATGCCAATCTAAGCCAAGAACACAGTAACAGAGCGAACACAAAGAGCTTCAAAGAGAAGAGCACAGAGCATAAAGAGAATAGAGCCAAGGAAAGGTATGGCTGCTCGTAGCTCTTTAGACCAGTGCTTATAGAACGGAACACGACTGAGAACGGCGAGAGCAAGAACCGACCAAAGAACTGGCATAAGACGAGAATGCCACGTTGGTGACACGTAGCGCATGTAATCGATTGCCACGTATGACATCGCTGCGATTCCAAGTCCGCCTCTGGTCATCTGAGAGGCTGATCCTCGCCGAATCGTGCCGGATTTGGTGTTAAGAGGTTGAAGACGGACGGACAAAGACTGGGAAGAGGAAAGTCATACACACTCATGTCTAATTAAGAGCAAGTTTGTCTGAAATTTGTCACTTAAGTTTAACTAAAAGTTTAACTAATTAACTCCCTCCATTTTTGTACTTTATGAGGTTTTAATGTTTAGTATTACTTTATTTTAAAATTTTAAATGTATTAAATCTATTTTAAATGGATTAAAATCTATTTTTAAATACGCGTTAATAGATCTTTTTCTTTGGTTGGCATGTAACATAATTTTTTCATATTATTTTATGATTTAGAAAAGGTTATAATACATATGCTAATTTGTGGTTATAACAAACTTGAATACCAATGTTGGCATTTTTTAAAATTTCAGTATTAATAAATCTTACCCGTTTTCTTCACATTGAGATGATACTATTATGTTTTGATGATACTACTTTATTATGCTGATATAATTATGTTACGATGATATTAAATTTGATATGATATTATTATGTTATGCTGATATGATTATGTTTTGGTAATAATAAATGTTTTGGTGAAAATTATTTGATAATATTTTTTTAATAATCGAATCAGATTATTTATTTTCTGGTATCAATATGTAAAAGTTTTTTTTTGTGTAGGATCATACTGTAATGATACATATTTGTCAGATTTGTAGTCCTATTGAAAATATTTTACTCACATAAATTCTGATTTTTGTTTATAAGATTTTGAGCAATAACAGCGGTGTAGTCAAAGTTTAGAATGTTGAATTCGTTCGTAATCGTGATATTTGATAGCTTTTCCTATGTTTTATCTGTTTTTATTTTTTTAATTTAGAATTTTATAAAATTTCAGACATTTGGTATTATGAGAGTTCAGTATATTATTTAATTATTTCAATAATTTTCAAAATTACCCTTTTGAATTTTTGAGGGCGTTACAACGTAACTACAAATTTTATTTCACAAATCTTATCATTTAATACTATTTTAAGTAACGCTCTTTTGTAAGTTACATAAAAGCGTGGTTCTGCCATCAATCAACCATTAAAAAAAAACAGAACAGCATGAACTAATATATATGCACTGCAATTTTGGACGCGTCTGCGATTATATGGAAAATTAGCTTTCATATTAACGTAATTTAAAGTTTTTCTTTTTCCTTCTCTAAATATCCACTTCTGTCTTTTTGCACTTTCACGTGTGCGCTACTCCTAGTTTCAGTGACTCTTCATTGCTTACTAAATGTAATTGTGGTTTCTATGTCTTTAATAGATGAAACTGCACATGCTGTAAACCTTTCCAATAGAATATGAACTAATACTTGAATGTTAGTACATAAAGTTGATTCTATGTTAGTACTCATAGTTCTGTTTCCTAGTCAGAGTATGATGTATATTTCAAATGTAAAAGAAAGATATATTATAATCGAAAGTTTTGTTTCCTAGTTAGAGTATGCTTTTAGGTAAAATCTACACGTTTTCTCTGATGCTTTATCTTTCATCTTGCAGTGTTTTTGTGTTGTTCGACTGGACAGAAATGATATATGGTAAAGAAGATCAAGATTAAAAGTTTTGATTTACTTAAATCCTCTAAACATAACCTGAAGATGCATGGTGATGTGGCAGCTTGGAATGGAGTCTCAAAAATCTGATGTGGATGATTTTAGGGTCCCCAAATAGTCCCTTTTACTTGTTTGGCCACCATGACTTTTACACGGTTTTCAATCGATTTTGTAATGGATCTAAACGCTTATGTGAACGCTCTTTAGTGATTTCATATAATGTTTATTATAAATCGTAAAACAAAATTTTAGTTTTGACGAAACAGTTTCGGTGAAAGCCTTTCGGTATGTTTCACGAAACAGATTCTCAAAATAAGATCTTAACTATTTAAAATGATTATAAAAACTCTTAAATAGCGATTTTTCTAGACATCTTAATAAAAAACACTTTGTAAACGTTTTATAGTGATTTCCACCAACGTTTAAAATAACAATTTGGTAACGTGTTTAGCGATATCTACAAACACTTTAAGCGATTTCCAGAAACGTATAATAACGATTTCGGTAGAACATTATATTTAGCGATTTAAAAGCTTATAAAGACATATAAAACTTATAGCTTACAAAAGCTCTTATATATATATATATTTTATTTTTTGTATGAATGTAAAATTTTATTCATCAAAAACCCCATTATTACAACATATGCATCATTGAGCAAAATTCATTTTGAAGCAAAAACAGAGCTGAATTAGAGCAAAGTCTAATTTTCCATCATTCTAAACCATTCACACAAGCCCTCCATGAACTTCCATTGTCGTTGTAAGGTCGAGAGACGATTTCGAATAATCATGTGAATGTCCTTGATAAGAGTAAGTTGATCCTTAGGTAATTCACTGTGTCTTCGTCGGTTTTGTTCTTACCATGAAATGAAAACAGAAGTTTGGAAAACATATCGAAGAATGAATCTGTGAGTACGACTAATAGTTGAACCTGAGAGAATGGAGACATTATCTCCAAACTGTGCAACATATCTCTATTGAAAAATAACCCGTGAGTAAAATTATACCAGATCATAGATGTTAAGTTACATGAAAAAGATGATCGCGTGATTCCAAAACCTGATCGCAAAGAAAACAATTTGTGTACCCTCCTCTATTCCATATGAACATCCTATCTCCCATTGATAGTTTATTGTGTATTGCGAAGCAAACAAAGAAAAATATTGCATGAGAGAACCACACACTTTTGTACCAATTTTTAGCTTGCACTACATTCCATAATTGATTCCAAGTGTTCCTCGAGGAAAAGGTTCTCTTGAAATTCTCAGCAATGTCATGCCATAAAGAAATATCAGAGTCAACATAGCCACAATTCCATATCTTCTCTATCTCCTCCTCAACTCTGTTTAGCAAGCTTACCCGACGTTGCCTTGTCCTATGGGAAGCGATAACATCAGCCACATAAGTAGATAATTGGATTCCCATATCGATGCAACCTCTATCTCCCAACACATCATGAAGACGACCAAGAGGGGACTAGTCGTCAAACCAGAAAGGTGTGTCCCTTCCACATCTCACCTCAACCTTATAAAACTACTTTGCTTGGTCCCTGTACTTGATTAATTTCCTCCAAATCATGAGCCTGCATTTGAATTCATATTCACCAACCAAAATGTACTCGCTCAAATCAAGCTCTCCTTCACCCAATTAACCCACAACGAGGAACGATCTGAGACTAAACGCCATATAAGCTTATAACAACTCACTTTATTTTCATCTTCAATCGACTTGATGCCTAGACCTCCCTCTTTCTTTTGTTTACATACTTTCTGCCAAGCCATCCTTGCTTTTTTTTTGGATTTATATCCGGCCCCGGTTAAAGAAAAGCTGAGCTAATCTTTTCAATTTCTTTATTGTAAGTACTAGGCAAATGAAAGGCTGCGATCCAAAAATTAGTTAAACTGAAAATAACCAAAGTGAAAAGTTGAAGGCTACCCGTAAAAGAGAGAAAATGATGTTTCCAAGACTGGATGCGAGTCTGAATCTTATCAAATAGGGGCTGGAAGTCTGATTTGGACATTCGTCTTATCAACTAACGTAAACCCAAGTATCTCACCGAAAGAGTCCCTATATCAAAAGGAAATCTAGAAGCAAGAGTGGATCTTTTCATGGAAGAGACCCCTTCCACAAATAAAGTAGTTTTCTCCAGACTTATTTGTAACCCCGAGAAGCGACCAAAATCTTTGAAAACTTTAAGAATACCGTCAATAGATCATGTCTTGCCATCAGAAAAAACCATAATGTCGTCTGCAAAACACAAGTGAGTGATTTCCAATCCCCAACAGCCCGGATGGTAATCAAAAAATTTCTCTTCTACTGCTTTATTCAACATCATCGACAACACATTCATACATAAGACGAATTGATAGGGTGATAAGGAGCATCCATGTCTCTCTCACTTCTAAAAAAACCCGCAAGTTCTCCATTTACTTGAACCGAGAAAGACAGAGTTGTTATGCACAGCCTGAGATTATCTGAGAAGGAAATAAATAAACCATTGTATAATCATCCGAACCCGGGGATTTATTTGAAGGCATTGAGAACAAAACCTTATTTATTTCCTTCTCAGATAGCACTGAAACTAATTTCTCCTTCTCGGTCTTTGTACATCTGAAATTTAGTAAACTCCCACAACTCTATTTCTGTCACTCCTGTATAATCTGAAAGTGTATGAGTAAAGAGCTAGGAAAAATACCTTACTGCCTCTGATTTGATATCCTTTGTATTCATTAGTCTCACTACATACTGATTCACAATTTCTCGAATTGAATTCCGAGCTTGTTGTTCTGTCATCACATTATGGAAGAATATATTATTTCGTCTCCCACATCCAACCAATACAACTTAGCATTTTGCCGCAAAAATATTTTCTTTAGATTTGCAACCTTTTCCCAACGATCAACCGTTGAAGCTTCCATTGTGACAGCCAGAGGATCTAGTTGAGAAAGTGTAGCATTTTGACATGCACAGAGGTCTACATATGCTTTTTCAACATGCCGGGATAGGTGATGAAGTTGCTGTCAACTCAGATTTCTTATAAGAGGTTTTAGAAGCTTCAACTTCTTTGTAAAATAAAACAGAGTAGAAGTAAAAGGGAATAAAGCCACTGTATTACCCCAATACTCCTCAACAAGCGGCCAAAACTCCTCCATCTTTGTGATGGCATTTGAGAACTTCAAGAGACATTTTGGCTTATGTGGGTTACCGAAAAAATAATCATATCCTCACAAATTGTCTGAACACCCTCCAGCTTCAAAAACACAATAAGAATTCGGATTAGATTGCAACCAATCGTTGTCAATAAGGACCCAATCCATATTTTTATAGATAAACTCATTTTCCCGCTTGTTACGCCTTGTGAAAAGGGATTCATGAGAAACCATATCCATAAATGAGAAAACCAGCACTATCTCTTGGAACTCACTCATACTATGCAATGTTGATAACGATATATTTCCCAAGTGCTCTGCACTATCAATAATATCATTAAAATCATAAAGATAAATCCAAGGTTTCCCTCGGAATTTTTCAGTTTCTCCAAAGATGCTTAAGGTCACTCCATAAAAATTTTCTTTCTTCCCCTAAATTAGATGCATAGATGAAAAAACAAAGAAAAGACTCTGCCTGGTTCTCAACTTGGATTAGACAAGATATCAGCTGCCCACTCTTAAAAATAACATTTTGCTTCACCTTATTACTCCAAATGACACAGATCCTTTCCAACGGATTACACTCATAATTTGAAACCATCAACCAATCTGAAAAAGTAGAAGGTGCAATACGAATTAGTATGGAACATTTTCTTTTCCATGTGAACTTTCAGGAAGTAACGTAGTAAACAGTCTTCCTTAGCAACGCCTCCACTGCTCTGATAATAACTACAATACTCATCTCTGCCATAGAAGCAACACGAATTTCCTTAACCCTTGTTTCCATCAACCCACCAAATAACATAGACTTCAACCTGATTCAGTCTCTTACTACATAATGCTTCTTCAATTTTTTAACTCCACGAACATTCCAAAAGAAGACCGACATTAATGTTTTTTTTATAGTTCCTTTTTCAGATTCTGCTCGGGTTAGTCTCCCTCGCCATTTGAAATGTATTAGAGTTCACTATGTGCGTGCTCTTAGATGTTCTTGGCAAGTAAAACCTAACCACATAGTCATCTTTGCCCGGTTTATTCGAATTCCTCTTCTCCAATTCGGTGGCTGTGTCAATTTCACTTGGAATCAATTCATCCTTGGAATTATTATCGAACTCAGCAACCTTCAGTTGAGAAGCCTTTGAAACATAGTCAATATTAACCAAAGCATAGTCACTTGGAAGAATATAGGAGCTTTCTGGCACAATAATTAAGCGAGTACCATCGACTTCAATATCTCCCGGTCAATTTCCGAAATCCTCATAACTTAATAATCAAATGGACTTGCAATCTGAACATCCCCATAAACCAAACCCTTCTTTCCGTTTGAAGGCGAGACCGGTGTCCAGTCATTCTCAGAGCGAGAAGATGGAATCTCTCCTTCTTCTCTCTCCATAGACGTGATCAACCCCTCACTTCTCAAATCATCACACTCGTTTACATGCGGAAGCACTTCCTCTTCACTTCCCTTTCTAATCTCATGTTCAAAAAATTTATATCGTTGTAGCTTAACCAAGAAACCCTCGTCAGAATGTCCCCATTTTCGACAAGTACCACACCTTAGGGGAAGCCACGAGTATTCAAAAGAAACATCCACTTCCTCTTCCTTTACCTTAAAGTATAAGTTTATTCTTAAATCCTTTGTAAGATCAACTTCCACAAAAACTTTTGCTTCATCAAAACTAGTTACTAGCTTCGTGTCTTGGTGCAACCTTATAGGAGAGCCCACACGACTATCAAGAAAACTGAGTCCCTTCCAAGAGAATAGAGATAACAGAACATTCTTCATTTTCACCCACTTTGGCATCGATGTTATCTAGGGCTGAGCATCCTCCTCAATAAGATTCCATTTGGAGACGATAATAGGAATCTCACAGATGTTCCACATATCTCGAAAGTGAACATGACGCCGCACATCAGCGTTTTGGATTCGGAAGTTGATTGTAGTATCATTAACCTCAAACGCATCAATTTTGATTTTTTTATCGCCCATATTCCAGATTTTATTAATGATAACATGAACTTTTGCAATATGATGAGCTTTCGACACAAATCGACCAACCAAAAAGTCTTCCCAGAGTGGTGGAGCATCAACTAAAACTTCCTCCAGCATAGACATGACATCTCTTCCATCAATAGATAGCACCTCGACATCGAACTTTGAAAGCTTTGGCCGACTAGCCAATTGAACCCAAGACTTCTTCATCAATGGAATATTCTTTGGCTGACCTTCTAACGACCGAGAAATGAGAACATGGTCTTTCTATAAAAGAATAGAGTCTTCCCCCCTGAGAAACCATGTCCACAGAGACAACAAAGCACCATCGAGAAGGCCTCACATGCGGCGGAAGAAAGCAAAACCCTAATCACCTCTAGGATCACGCTAATCGCCTCAGAGCTAAATTCCGTGTTTTTACTATTTGTTCTTCAAACCTAAAGAGTTAGAAAGCTTATAAATCAAACATAACTTGAGTTATCTCAAGAAAGGTGGGAGGAAGTGTCGATGACCACATCAATTCATTGGAAAATGCTATATGAATTTTGGAAAGGTAAAGTACATATGTACAAACACCTGAAAATGTGAGGAGGGGGGATGCCTGGAAAAAGTCGTAGTAGCACCTCCTAAAATGATCACAATTGGACCAAAACTAACATATTATATTCTGATGTGGGAATAAACCATTCCCGACACTACATGTATAATGTGATAGTCAATCGGCTATAGCACATGCACTGCTCTATAATGGTAAATCTCGTCACATCAAAAACGTCATAAAACTATTAGACACTTAATCTCATATGGTATAAAAGCGATCGATTACATCAAATTAGCCAACAACCTAGCAGATCCGTTTACCGAAGGTTTGGCTCGTGATCAATTTAAAACCATCAAACAGAATATGTTTAGTGCCTATAACTAAAGAGGATGTTTGATGGAAGCCTCACCTATGTGACTGGAGATCCCAAGATGTAGATTCAAAAGGAAAACTAAATCAAACAAAATCTAATAAAAGGATCGATAGACTTTACGTCACCACTCATTTTCCATGATGATAAACAGTGATTCCTATATATATAAAAGGATATGCATTGTTTTTAATGATTCAAGTCCATAGCTTTGAAATAAACGTGTACTATTCCATGATACTTCTTAAAACAAAGCTTGTGGTGGTCACCTAGTAAATGTGAAATGAGACCAGTTTACATAAAATTCTGGGTGGTTCAAGATATCATGTATACCCTAATGGCCGAGTATATCTGAAAAATATGAATAACGAGTGGTTCAAGGCTGAAATACATCATCATCTCATATACTATGATTTTTTGTTTATACTTTCAAAAGTCTTTCTGTCGAGTAGTGTTGTCATATGTTTAGAGTAATTTCTATTCATGTGTGAGATTGTTGGAACTCAATTTTAGATGAATAGCGATAATAGCTCTGGCTATAAACACTATAACTTAGTGTACTCACTTGTAAAAATCGATGTGAGTTTGCATAAAAAACGGATTTACAGTATAAGTAGCTTATAAAGTTTATAAAGGCTTATAAAGCTTATAAAGACTTATAAAGCTTATAATGTATGAAAAATATTGACTAAGTTTAAAATTGAATTTAACTGGTCTAAATTAGAAATTTAAAATCAGTTTTCAAATCAAGTCAAACGTTGACTGATTTTTTTTTAATTGTTCTTATGCCTTAATTTATTCCCATGATTTACACCCATGAACTAAATTCAGATTTAGCCATAATGATTGAGATCATAACTGCTCCTCCTCGAGTGGCTATAAAAGAAACACTCACAAAACCAACAATCTTTTTCATTTTCTCTTTTTCTTCTCTTATATGGTTGTTTTCTTTGAAAGTACAAAATAAAAAGCGTTAGTTAGATTCTGTTTTCGGGTTATGCAAAATAGAATAGTTGCAGTTGTATTGTGGGATTCAAAATGTCATCCAACCATCACACTACGAGGTGTCTTCAGAATTAAGAAAAGAGATTTACTCGACTCTGCAAATATTTTTCTAATTCATGTTTTGGAATCACTTTGCACTATATTTATGGATTTATATATGTAATATCTTTATAGTTATTTAGTTTGTCTTTATTGTAGAATTAACGTTCCTACAATCTTAATTATGAAAATCGCTTGCAATGTGGCAGTATGAAGCGATTCACATGTTTTGTTGTAGGTACATGAGGTTAACTTAATAACAATTTATTCTATGATGTTCAGAAAATAGTAGTTTATATCAAGTGAATTGATCAAAATGATTTGGTTTAGATGATATTTGGTGATAGACCTATTGCATAGATCATAGTGATTAGTTTCTGTACACGAAAAAATGACTGGATGAGAACAGTGATAATTATAAGTATGATAACCATTTTCATTACGTTTTAAAGTAATCACTATGTTTAATTGCATGCATATATGTTTCTACTAAACTTGCTTATAGACTCATTTCAAATGTTCTACTTAGAATTATATATTTTAATTTATTTTGTTGCTACACTTTGTACGGTTGGTAACAATACAATGAATATAAACAATTTTATTGATTTTTTTACTATTTAGCTCTGTAGAGAATGCATTTGGATGAGGTAATGACAAGAATATCAATGTATTCAGAACACCTCTCCTCAAAGCACACATCCTTTACCAATTCAGATCATATAATATAATATTTGATACAACATAAATCCTTGCTTTGACAAGAGGTTTTTGCTGTAACAGTAGAATCTTCTAATGAAACAACCGCAAATGATTTTTTTGCTTTCCCTAATTCAACATTACACTCTTCTTTATCTAATGAGACCATTGTTGTTCTTTTCTGTCAAAAGCATAACCAATGAATTTTCATCATATATTGCGATGTTTAACTTTTGGATTTGAACGGTACATTTTCATCCACGGTAAGGCCCGTGGTTTCAAGTGCACTCTCAAATGTCTATCTCTTCTCTCCTCTTAGTGTAGCAGGATATATCAACTTCCACCTACTTTAAAACCCAATCTACATCAGTTTATGCATAAGTTAAGGTATGTATCTCCCTCCCTCTTCACATGTAGTTTTTTGTGTGTCTAATTTTAGTAAGAAATTTTAATATGGAAACTCTAAAGAGTTTAAATAATCTACATGGTAAAGTGCTTCATAATCTTCTCTGATTGTTTATGCTTTTCCTACGATGTTTAAGGTTAAATATTATTTAGACTGTCCATCTACTTCATGTAACATATATGAGTTACTCTCATCAACATATTCATTACGTGGAGTAAGGATTGCTCTTTGTGTCAAGTTTTCAATTTTCGTTTAGGAGACATTGTATCACACATATGTTATATCTGTGATTTATTGAAAAGAATTTCCATTAGGCTCCATAAAGAAAGATTTATCTACCTTCACCACTTGAAATTTATCCATGTTGATCTCATTGAATGTTTCACATGTGGATGCAGTTTTATTGCCTATACTTAGTAGTCATGCAGCAAATCCTGCTTCTGGCTGTTGTAGTCTCATGTTTTATTCTAAGACAAATACATTGCATGCATCTCACAAATATGATTGAATTTAAAGATGCTATAACAGTGTATGATCGGTTTCCATGTGGTATAACATGTAGTATTTTCCTGAAATCGCATCCAAGTAGCACAACTTTGCCTTTTAATGGTTTCTCGCTTGTTGAAGTGTCGTCTGTGGAGAGTAAGTATTTAAGAGTTCTATCTGGCATTTCGAATGTGTGACGATATGACAGTGGTGCTTCATCCCATATAATCAAATCCTTTTTGATGAGAAACTCTCCAAGAACCGTTCCCTTTTTTATATCACAAATCGAGTTAAATAGGTTGTTTAAGAGGTATTTTTAATAGGTTGTTTTAGCACTTGGTAAAAGCAATGATGAGATGTCTGATGAAGCAACATGTAGTACAATTTTTTTCTGATCTTAATTTAGAGATTAGCGTCTGGTAGACAATAGGTTTTCCAGTTCTACTTGGCTCGTAAAGAAAACTATTTTTCTCATGTAATTGTAGACTTATTCCAAAGCTGTTTTGTAATATTTGTTTTGCTTCATGTTTAGATGACTAAAAAGTTTTTCATATTCTTTTTCACCTTTTTTATCGTATTGTAAGTCCTGTCGGAATAAACTATAGCCTAATTCTGTAAGGACATTTGTATCAGGCTTGGGCATATCTTTGAACTCAGTAAGTGATCGTTCATGTGGATGCAAAAGTAGCTCAATCTTGATCAAAGTATATTGTTGCATCTCTTCTTTTTTCAAATTCATTCCTTGAAATAAAAATCTCGGCTTTGTTTTTTAAGGATATATTATAACATTAATTTTCAACATTTTTTCCATAAAAGTAATGGGTTGACTACCTCACAATATATAAGCATGAGGACAAACAAATGGCATAGTTAAAATGGGGTTTGGCCATTGATTTACTTCATCCATCGCATAATGCCATTGTTTATCATTGTCTAGCAAACCTATACCATAACATGCAGTTTTGAAGATTTGTTTTATTTAACTACCAATTGTTTTTAAATCATCATAGAATGTTGGTCCTTTAACCATATTTTCATGTATCTTAAGGTAATTCATCGCTCTAGAGATTGGGTGGATGTCTACTATTTTGCCTATTGAAAAACCTCTTTTTCATTTATGACATTTTGCAACCATTGTCCCACATAAAGTGTTTGGGGAATTCAACATATGTCAAATTTCTAATTTTTTTACAATTTTTATTCATCACCATCCATTTTGTGAACATCATCTTTTCAATATTTTCTCCAGATAAGACATGCTTCAAATTTTTTGTCGCTTTGTAAGCAATTGAGTATTGTCCTGGTAGATGAATAATCAATTTTGAACATATGTATTCTTCTGTGTATGTGAAATACAAAATTTACTCCATATAGCTTCACAAGCATATAAATATCGGGAGTGAAGATACTCTTGAATTTCATTCTTTTCTTTTACCACTTTTTGTATCTATAGTGTTTGTAATAGTGGTTGAAAAGATACTTGAAAAGATATGTTTGTAGTAGTGGTTAAAAAGATACTTGAAAAGATATTTGATAGCGTTTGATGTGTTGCATCATTCCATATTTATGTGCGTTTGATATTTTTTCAAGATTTTGATGTTATGTGGGATAAAAAATCGATGTTTTTCCTTTTATGAAAATAGTTTCTTCATTTGGACAATGGCGGTAAAAAATATATTCACATTTATCAATTGATGTGGACTCATTATATAGACATGGATATTTTTGGTGCATAACTTATTATCCAGCAGAGAAGATAATGGTCGATCCATTTCAAAAAGCCCATGCATAATGTGTTTTTCAACATAAATGATTTGCATTAATTTTGATATAGGATCGGTATCTTAATTGCTTTATTCAACCATATAAGTATATGAGCATGTGGCAGTCATGTGTAGCACTAAATAAAACAAAAATGTATTTAAGAATATTTTTTATTTTGAAAAATAAATTTTATATATTTAATTGGAATAAGTGGTAAAAATTCCAGCAATAAATAGTTTGAAGAATGTACATTTTTGAAGTCTTTTAGAAATCCGTCAAGCATTATTTTGAAGACACGACATTCAAGATCATGTCTATCATTTTTTTATGTCTCCCCATAGGCTGCCAAGTGGTCCTGAATTTCTTACCAGTTTGGGTTTGTAGTTATTGTGATAAAAAAAAGTTTGATTGCCATATGTTCGACAAATTACTATTGCGTCTGATATTTTTCAACCATGTACCTTGGTCCAATAAATTTTGATGGCAAGATTAATATTTTCCAACTTATATAGCTTCGGTATCCCTTTTACCAACTACATCATATACATTGCTGTATAGATCAACTTAGAGCTGATTTTGATTATTTTTTTTCCGTTGAAGTATTTCTTGTTCAATGATTGTGTATACGTCAACAACATATTGGTGAACTAAGAGGCTTCCCTTTATGATTTCCATCTCTTCTGCTAGTCTAATTTGGATTTGGTAAGCATCCATTGAAGTATTTCTCACACATTATTAAAAGTACTTTTTCTTTGGCCAATTTGCGTGACTGCATGGGAGTATTTCAGTATGCATTGTTTCACCATAGGAGACCAAAAATGGGTATTGCAAACTCATGAAAAAGGACGGTCATCACTTATTTCATGCAAGTGGCTTGACTGTAATTCCAAGAGTACATCTCTCTTACCAATGGTAATTGTGAAATCACCAACAATTAGGCCCACAACTTCTTTAACTTTTGGTAAGTCATATAGTTTACCCTTTCCTTAATCTTATTGTGAAGTCATCAACTGTCATTTGCTTTGTAACGATCTCGATTTTTCCGAAAAACACACAAACAATTGTGTTCATCTAAGATCTTTATCAAACCCACCACTATATCTTCTTGAATTTCGTATCTTGAATTCCCACGCTTCATAGTTTTCATACAATTAGAGACTTCATTTTCTGTATTGAAGATATACATTTGCAACAAATTTGGTGGTTGACTTGGCATGGGTTGCAATGATCATATACGATGATAATTCTGGCCATGTATTATGAAACATGGTGGTTATTTTTCTAGATGTGACACTATGGTATATTTTTGCACCCATTGATGTGAATGTTAGGATAGACTTGTGGACTCATATACGAATATGAAACGATAAAGACATTTGTAGTATTTTTTTTCTAGGAAATGAAGAGTTTTTTCTAGGTGGAAGCTTGACACGACCTTGTTGGCAACATATTGTGAACACAAATTCTACAGCTTTGGGTTCATTCCAATTTTCTCATAATACCATACTAATGCATTATTGTAGTGTCGGGTTTTCGTTGGCCATCGATGCTGATGTGGTAAAAGTAAACATTGGTTACATTTTCTATAGTCTAAAATTCTTAATTTGTGTTTTATTGGAATTGTTGTTAGAGGCTAAACTTTAAGTATCTTTCTCTCTTGTCTGGATAATCTTTGGTTAGCCATTGACGATTCCCCTGTTTTTTTCCAAAAAGATTCAAATATTAAATATTATTTATCTATATAGTTCAATTTGAGAGTTATTCAAAATGCCGAGCTTGTTCTTTTCTTGATAATCGTTTGGATAAAATTATAGTCCGTAGCATTGTTGATGCATTTTTATGCCTCATTATAGTGTGTATTCAATATTCTAGATATTACCAAATATATTATAAAAATAAATATATTAGAAAGAAATTACAGTAGCGATCATAAATTCCCATACTCAGAACATTTCTCACATCCACCTGTATTAAAGAATATTGGTTAGTTAGTAGAGGTAATTGACAATAGGATTTTATATTGTCTATGTGACTAATTTAGTAAATGTAATTTATGTAACAAACTTAAAATTATAGTAGGTGGTGGTAGGTGGGTTTGTTATATTTTCTGTTTTCTTTGCATACAAAAGAAAATTTCATTTCAATAAACATATGTATTTGTAGAAAAACAAATTTTTATGGTGTTTTATTTTTTCTATGTGATTCCTTTTTAAGGATTAAGTTTAATTTTAATAAATTATGGACATGTTGTTTTGTTTATATGTTTTTAAATTTAGATTTTCTTTTTCCATTTTTAAAAAATTATGGTTAATGAGTGTAAAGAAGAATTACTTTTTTACTTAGTTAAAAGTAATAATGAACATTGACTTTATAGAAAAAACTTTGTCGTCGAAATTTTGTTTACTTTTAATGTTTAAATTTCAATATTGTACAAAATAAATAAGGAGGGTTTGCGAAAACTGTAAGGGTTTCTAATTATTTGTAGGTTAGAAAAGATTGTTATTTTCTCGATGTGAATGTAATTTTTATAAAAAGGATTAAGCTATTCTAAATTCTAATTTATGGATTCTATTTTTTTGTTAATATATTTTTCAGGAGTAATATTATTTTTAAATTATTTTTTTTGAATTAAAGTTATTTTTTGAATTTCTGAATGTTTTATTTTTTGAACTCCGGCTAGCGTTCGAGAACTTGTTAAAATGCAGGTGATTCTGCAAAGTCGATTTCAGAGGTCTTTTCGATTGAGTTAACAATGTTCGTTTCTTAGTTTGGCATAAAGACAAATACTTTGAGATAAAGCACGTGATAATTAGATTTGTTACTTACGGTAGGTGTTTAGTGATTCGTAATTTTATTTGTTCTTCTTGACTAGCTTTTCTTTCCATCTGTACATTCAATGGCTTTTTTTTTCTTTCTTTTGGAGTGTAGAGATTGTAAAATCTAAGTTTAATTTCATGATTAGTGTTATGGATCGGGAACGTGTTTATACGCAGCTATCTGATGACATATATATATATATATATATATATATATATTTAAAATAACATGTTTTTAATTTAAAATATATTGTAACACCAATACTTTTAGAAGAAAAAGAAAAACCAGATTTTGGATTAAACTGATCAATTTGAAAAGTTTTAAAGTTGTCTGATTTCATGGGGATTTCTGATTGATGCAAAGTTAGAAGGAAAATCTGTAAATAGCTAATAAAATAGGGATGTGGTTGCAAAATCATGTAAATCTGAGAAAATTCGGGTTCATCTATTTCGAAAATATGGGGTTGTTTTTGGCAACTCGAATGTTCATCTTTCAACTTTGGTAGGAGTATTTGGTAAGCTTCATCTTCTTCATTCTTCAACTTTCTTCCATGGAAGTGGATTTCAAGCTCTTTAATGGTGAATTCGTTTTCAGGAGATTTAGGATTGGTTATATACCTTGTTAGAAACCTCTTTTATCATACAAATCCAACGTCACTCACTGTTCATCAATTGGAGATCGGAGTCAACTGGAATCAGCTCGGTAAAAATTTTGATTTCATTGTCTCATAGTCAAATCAGGAATTTTATACACTGGTTCTTAAGGTTTTAAGACTGGTTCTGAACTTGTATGACTAAAAAGACTAAGCAACTGAAATCGGTGTTTGATTTGGTTGAGTTTTGATTTTAACCGCTAACAAATTAGACCGGTTTGGCTGTTTTAAACCGGTTTTGGGAAAATCAAATTTTGATTCAGGTTATTCTTGAAAATAATTTTCAGATGGTATATTAAACATATTTTTCTGCCCAATGGTTAATTTTATGTGATATAATTGGTGGTTTAGGACATGTGTAAAATTGCAATTGATCACTTATTCGATATGAAAATCATTTCTTTGTGAGTTTTAACTCCCTTGGTATTATTATACGTTGGTATAATAATTAAAGAAATTTTAATGGTCGTTAAATAGTTGTATTATTTGAATATTAATTAATTATATTAATTTAGATGTGAATTACGAATTAGTCAAATTATGAAAGTCTAAATGCTTTTGATTGGTTTATTAAGTGTTATTCTCATTTGTGATTATGATAATAAGATATGTTATTCTGATTTACCTAGCTATATTGAGCAAATATGTGGCAGCCGACATTGCCAACAAATATATTATCTATTCTGATATTCTGTTAGTAGTATTGAGATCGGTTACTGTCGTGGATCGTACTTTCTTATCTACTCGTAAGGGCCAGCATCCCTATCGAGTATATTATGTATATATTCTATTAATATATGGTTAGGGTGACCAATATTGGGGTTATACCATTTCAGCGTTGCATTGCTTGATACCCGATCGTTCTGTTATGATGATTATGTTCTGTTATGATGATACTGTTATGTTCTGCTGATATAATTATGTTATGGTAATAATAAATGTTCCAGTTAAATTTATCTGTTATGTTATATTTAGTTTCAAATAATCAAATATGAATACGTGAACATTTTTCTGTGCTGCATCAGACCTTATTGGTACATGTATGTTGGGTTTATAGTCTCACTGAATGATTTTTTGCTTACATAAATTCTGATTTCCGTGCAAATGGTATTACAGAGGAGAAACTTATAGCTGAGTTTAGAGTGTTACTTTCATTCATAACGTGAGACTTGGTGTATTATTTGCTCTTATTTCTCAGATTTAGTTTTTTACAATATTTCAGATTTTGTGTATTTTGGAATTTCCAGTATTTTATTTAATTATTTTACTAACGTTCAGAAATATCTTTTTGAAAATTTTGGGGCCTTATAGTTGGTATCAAGAGCATGATTTTACGAATCCATGATACTTAAAAACATGTTTTCTGTTGTTTTAATATGAAAGAGTATTGGGCTCAACAAGAAAAGTTTTCAAAACAAATTTTGAGTTTTTACTGTTTTTAAAACTGGTTTTGGGAAAACCATTTTTTGATTCAGATTACTCTTGAAAATAGTTTTCAGATGGTATATTTGGATATATTTTTCTGACCAACGATTGAATTTAGGTGATTTAATTGATGGTGTAGAAAACATGTAAAATTGCAGTTAATCGCTTATTCAATCTGAAAATCATTGTCTTTTGAGTTTTAACTCCCTTAGTATTATTATTCGTTCATATAATATTTTAGGAAATTTTAATGATAGTTAAATAGTTGAATTTTTTTGAATATTAATTAACTACATTAATTTGTATGTGAATTACGAAATAATTAAATTATGAACGTCTAAATGCTTTTGATTGGTTTATTATGTGTTATTCTGATTTATGATTCTGATAATAAGATGTGTTATTCTGTTAAGACCAATATCAACATGATATTCTAATTAGCTAACTCTATTGAGAAAATCTATAACAACTGGCATCGCCAACAAATGTATTATGTATTTTGATATTCTGTTAGTGGTATTGAGTTTGGTTAATGCCGTGGACCGTACTTTCTTATCACCTCGTTAGGGGACATCATCCCTATCGAGTATATTATGTATATATTTTGTTAGTATATAGTTAGGGTGACCAATGCTAGAGTATACCATTTCGGCGTTGCATTTCTTGATACTTGATCGTTCTTTTCTGATTATGTTATATTATGATGACATTGTTATATTCTGCTGATATAATTCTGTTATGATAATAATACATGTTCTAGTTAAATTTCTCTGTTATGTTATTTTTAGTTTCAAATAATCAAATATGTATATTAGTTTTATGCTAGCAATACGTGAACAATTTTCTATGCGGGATCAGACCGTATTGGTACATATATGTTGGGTTTATAGTCTCACTGAATGATTTTTAGCTCACATAAATTCTGATTTTCGTCCAGACGGTTTTGAGGAGGAAGAGCTTGTAGCTGAGTTTTAGAGTGTTGTTTCGTTCGTAGCACAAGACTTGGTAGTTTTCCTATGTTTTATTTGCTCATATTTCTCGAATTTGTATTTTTACGATATTTCATACTTTATGTAATTTAGAATTTTAATAATTTATTTAATTATTTAATTAACCTTTAAACAATATCCTTTCGGAATTTTGGGGGTGTTACATATATCATCTAGCAATTTTACATAGTTGTTTGTTTGGAAAAATATGATAATGATCATTGACCTGATACTAATGTTTTCAACTTTCTAAGTAAATATAACTTTGGACTTCACAATTAAATAGTGCACAAAACAAATAAGGATATTTTGTCAAAGAATATGTATGAAGTTTTAAATCTAATTTGTGGTAAGAAATTATATCTTAATTTGTGTTATACATCACTGGGGTTACATAGTTGTAAAATTATATATATATATATATATTGAGGAAGTAGATGGGTCATGATTAATCTTTTTGCGCTTTACAGATTCTTGATTTCTAGACATCTTTGTTGTCTTTCGTCTATGCCATCTTTTAGAAAGGAAGACCGCTTTTGCATAGACCATGCCGTTTTATGACATACTGTGTAGTACATTAGATCATTATAAATATAGGGATATTTATTTTGTATTTTATGTACATTTGCTAATTTGTGGTACAAAACAATACCATATATTGAGTATTTTGTTACAACCACCTGCGTCATTGTTTGAGTCGTTGATGAAACGTTTTCTCTTTCTTTGAATCATCTTTGTAGTTGTGTGCATGACATGTGGGGTGGCTTCAGCTCCACCGAAACCTTCAAGAAAAGGTTGATTTGTCAAAGTTATTAAGATTGTGATGTTTGTTTATGGAATTAAAGATTTATATTTCTGGTTTGCTGAGATTTTGAAAATGCTATGTACTGATAGTATGATACATAATGTTTGTATAATTTTTTGTTTAATTACCTAATATTTAATCAATTGTGTAATTTTTTTTTCTTTTAATTAGAGTGGTGCGGAGTAGTTTTGAGTTGTCCTGGGTTGTAAATGCATAGTTGAAGAAAACAATTATTGGGAAAAAATATTGGGCGTGATTAAAGTGTAAACTTTTTTGACATAATATTGTGTTCCTAATTTAAATATTACACTTTATTGCTATTTTTTACTTATCGCTTATCGTTGTATTAGCACGGATACTATTGAAGTTGGATTGAAGTGTTTTGAGCTAGAGTATGAATCATCAACCAAAGTAATCGTGCATAACAATGCTTAGTAGTTGTCAAGTTAATTAACTTTTTATTGAGTTGCAAATAATTTCACTTCTCTGCATGCATGAATGCAATGGGAAGCCTAAAATTAATTATGTTACAATATTTGAGTGTCTCGAAGGTCCCTTGAGTTGTTTAGTACTTCTAAGTTTTTTCACTTTCTATTTCTATTTACAAGTTTTAATATATCTCTTACATTTGCAGATTATCTTAGACCGTTTGTAGACATAATCGATACCAAACATGTATTAAGTTACTGGCTTTATCGACCATCTACAGTTAGCACATAAGTTTGCTTGAATGGATGATTTGATATGTTTATTAGATATTATTGTGATGATTATTCTCTACATTCATGTTTTCAATATCAGAAATTTTTGAGATCATGTGAAGGATCTATCATCATCATTAAAGAATGAGTATGACAGTTATCGTCGATAACAATCCTTACACCTTTCTATTAAGACCTCTAAACGGGATTCCATTTGTTTTATTTTCTGCTAAACAACCAAATTATACTAGTCATATATATTCAAACTGATCGTGTTCCTATATCAAGAAAATCTTATTATCCCTTGGAGTTTAATGAAATATCATTATGCAACCAAAAACCATATTGAAGCTACTGGACATTAAAAAGAAGAAGATGTAAGATTAGAGTTTTATGATAGATTCCACATGCTTGAATGGTTTGAAAAGCAAGACATACCACAATTGTTTTGGACATCATCATCACAAGTCACTGAATCTAGATAGCTATAATATGTCATAACTCATAGGAAGTAAAAGTGTTGTAAAATCCGGTTGAACCAACCGACTAAATTTAGGTAAGTATAGGTTGGATATGACTGTTGTTTTGAATGAAAAATCAAAGGCCAAGTATGATCCTAATTTTATATATTTTAAATCAACTCATAATGAAAAATCATATTTTATGTACTTTTTCTATTCATGAAAAAATAAACAAAAAACGATTATTATTAACCACAAAAGTATCACTAAATAGAAGTCTGTGGATCGAATAGCCAAACAAACACTCTTAATACTCTAAATATAACCTTGAAAACTACCTTATTTAATAGTTAACACGTGTTACTCCATTCATATTTTGCCACAAACGTTTTGCATCCCCAAGTTAACACGTGTTACTCCATTCCATATTTTGAAATTTTTTTTTTTTGGAATAACCAGAAGGTTCAGAATCCGTGGGCTCCTAATCCCCTGGGGCAGGACCCAAACCAATGTTAAATTAACTCTTCTTCAGAAAGCAGACTTCTTCCAACAGGAATCGAATTCGTGACTTCCTTGATCTTGACCCACAAAAAGTTACCACTAAATCAGCCCAACATTGGTCATATTTTGAACTTCATCTCCTCTACTTTCCAATCTAGCATGTATACCAAAACTGCAAGCCCTTTTTTCTCGTACGGATTCTCTGATTCTTCTAGTAAAGGAAGCATCGTCTCATTCAATGGTGGTCGGTAACATAAGCATACTTTGATTATTTGTCACGTCGATCATCGTACACTACTTCTTTATTGGTTTCCTAAATTTCCCCGACCACATCAGCAATGTGGATAATCCTTCATGAATCGCATTCAATTTTGATGCATTCTTGAATTTATGACATCATGTCTTATGAAACTTATTCCTCCATACTTAATTTCATCATATTCTATTTTTAACTCAATTCTAGTGTTTTTTATCAACCATTTTTCTCTTCATAAATGGCTTCTGATGGGCATGCCTTACTTGTAATAATGGAGTCGACGCAACTCATTTCCTATGGCGTCTTCTTTTGGTAACTGTATTTGATATTGATCTTTGCTTAATTGTATTAATATGGATGCAACCTCGTGTATTTCTACATATTAGGGTCTTAAACTTGTTATCTCTTCTGTTGAAGTCGCCATGATCTCTCAAGTTTTTTTCTACGTCCACATTTCTATTTCCTTGCTGAAGAGCGATGTATCTAGAATTTTTTTTTTCTTTTTCTCTTTTTCTATTTATATGAATATTTTCAGAATATATATATATATATTTAAGTAAATAAATTTCGGTTTATATTTATGTTTTCTATTTAGATAGTCATTTGTTTTATATTAATTACATTGTCGTTTAAAATAAAATAAAAATTCTTCTGATTAATATGTAATATATTAAAATTTAGATGACTATATGATTTTGGAACACGTATGACGTATGTATCATAGTGGTAAAATTAATGAAATTAATCATGTTTAGAGAGAAAAAAAAATAGGATTGATGTGTTTTTTTATTCTGCTCTTTCAAGGCCTTCAACTTCACAATATATGAATGTGTCGTGTTGGTACAACCACCACTACAAAAACACGGTTTATAACGGGTTATTCTAAATTTAACGTTAGTCTTAATCTGACTTAAAGAAGTTCAAGTCAGTTTTTAAAGTGACTCAAATTTCAATGACGTAAACATTCCCAATTTTGGTTTAAAAATGAAGTTAGTATTTTGTAGCCAAAGAATAACGTCGGCTGTTACAGTTTTAAACTAGGCTATACAACTGACGACATGTCCGTCCATTATCCAATTATTATATATTGTTATTTACATAATTAGTAAAAATGATTATGGTTTTGTGCACATGATACTTCGTGTATGTCACTGTACTATACCAATATTTGGTGTAGTTGTGTACATGACTTATAATATTTCGTGCATGTTATTATGCAAAGTCGATATTTCATGTAGTTATCAAAACATTAAATTAGTTCACATATGTAAGTATATCATGGTCTATAGTTCGTGTAGTTAAGAATCAATTTTTCTTTTTTTGGATAATATTCTTGCATTAAAATTAAAAAAAGCTTACATTTGTTACAATGATAGCTGATTTATACTAACCATTATAAGAGAAGTCAGAATGCACCAGATTAAAATTTGGACAAGGATTATGATACGATCTGAGATACATATCCTCCCAAGGATTGCATTCAACGAGACCGAGAGATAATCCTCGACTTCTAAGAGATAAGCGAAACAAGATCTCTACGTATATTAAACCTAAATCCCAATACTTCTTTCCGAAAATCTTCCGAGACGGTGGAGGTATTGACGAAAAGATAGAGTAAACACCAACGCTAGTTATACTAAACCTAGAACCAATGCTTGTGACTTGTCTCCTCAACGGCTTCGATTGGTAGAATGGCCGCACAAGTGTTATTGGTTACACTTGATAAACCTTAGTGATTCCTATGATATGACACACCTAGATGAACCAAAGGTTCCCTGAGGAACAAAGGAGTTTACGTGAAAGCAAAGAAAAATGGGTGTTTGATTAAAAAGTTGGTTGATTATTTCTTCTCTTTGGCTGAGTTTTTATAAGGAGTCGAGATAGCCAAGGGTTACAAGAATCTTAGCAATGTGTACATGAATATAGGAATAAAGACTAATAACTTAGTGTTTTGACTAGAAATAAAAGATAAAGAAGTGATGAATCTCGCCAATGTATCTCCTTAGATTCTTTGAATGTAGTCGCTTCTTGTTTCTTGGCTTTAAGCAAGATTCTTCAAGTGTAGATGAGCTTTAAAATCGTCATTTCTGATGTGGGTTTCCTAGTGGACTTAGCTAAGAATAAAGATGGATTTATAGAGAAGAGAAACAATCCCAGCCTCATTAAAACTTTACTCGTAAAACCCATTGGAATAAAACTGAGTTAAGAAAAAAGAGTACTTGACGAGTCCTCGTAATCCATCTAGTATCATTTGCTAGTCGTTGCATGGTGGTGCATGGCTTCCTTGAGTTTTGATCCTCTCTTGTCTAGTATAAATTCTCCAAGTATTTCCTTGATCCGCTTAAATTTAGCTCGTACTTAGCTTTAGACATTTCCATGATCGTGTCATCCCCTCCCTATTCAAAAGTATTTGCCATCAAATCCGAATTACCTACAGAAATGGGAGTAAGTTAGACACGTTGAAGAATAAATGATCACGGTACTTACTTGAAATTCTGAATTTGTTGGTATAGAGGTTGAAATGTTCCAAGGCGTTGGATGATCCTTTGGTTCCCGGTAAGGAATTGTATCTCCTCAGAATGGTGAGTTTTCTTTTCTTCTCAAGAATCCCCAAGATGATTTTTCTTTTCCTTTTGGTTGAGCCTTGAAAGAACTCTACAAAAATTCCAGCCTTGTGTATTGAATTTCTGATGACTCTTGCTTGGATAGAATTTTCCGCACTATTATCCATTCCAATACTAGTGCCAAAGATATAGAAGCAATTTTTAAGAGAAAATTTCTTGACATCTAGTATCTTCTTCTCAACATATTTGTCTTGTCCCGTCTTGAATTTTTCACTTTTGAGCAATCTTCTTCATATATTGGATGTCTTGGACAATGTCTTCTTCTTTTGCAGAGTGAGTAAGGAGTAGAAACTTGTCTTGCCATGAGAAAAAATCAAGCTTCTTGTCTTCCGTGAAAACCTTTAAGAAGTCTTCTCCTAGCTCCTTAGTTGCAAATCTCCAACCAATGCCTATCCTCACCGATGGAGTAAAGAGTGGTTCCATATCATTATTTTCAAAAGAATTACGCACATTGTGAAAACCATGTGTAATAAGGAAGTTCTTGAAAAGGCTGAAGATGTTGTAAGAATTGAGCCGATGACTTATAAATCCATACTCTTCAAAGCGAAGCTCCTTAGTAACTCCTTGTGTGATCTTGATCTTATCTTTGGTTCTTGTTTCAAACACACAAGCGCTCCATGGTTTATCATATTCCTCTTTCACGAGAGTAACAAAATTCTTCAATGACATTTCCAGAGCTGGAGTGTCAACCATGAGCTTTCCACTAGTGCCTTGGTGAATAAAAGGCTTAGTGTGACCGGTACTTACAAGTAGAGTGGAGCATTTCTTTCACGTTGTAAGTGCAGTACTCGAGCTTTCTTCCTTGGTGTATGGCGGTTTACTCTCCTTCTTGTCGCCATTTTCTAGTTGCTTTTGATCCAAGTAAACTTCAAGAGACGATATGGGATACATCATGATTCTTCTCCATTTGTACTCAAGCGAATACTTGTTGGTGAAGCCTTCATGTGATACATGGCGGTCGTATTGCCACGGTCTTCCCAAAAGTATGTGACAAGCCTCCATTGGCAAGATGTCACAAAGCACTTCATCTTCATATTTTCCTATGATTAAAGGAACTAGAACTTGATTCTTCACCTTGATATTGCTAGTGTTGTTAAGCCATTATAGGTTGTACGGTGAAGGATGGCGAGTAGTGATTAGTCCAAGGTTGTTGATCATAGTGATGCTAGCAACGTTGGTGCAGCTTCCTCTGTCTATAATGAAACAACACAATTTCTCCTTGACTTTGAAATGAGTGTGAAACAAGTGTTCTTGTTGAACTTCAACGTCAACCTTAGATTTTACTTGTAAAGCTTGTCTAGTTACCAAGAGTTTTCCTTGCGATGCATAAGCATCGAGATCCTCCTTAGATGATGATGAGTCCAAAACCTCTTCCTCTTTGGTTTCAATGTCTCCATTGGCTTTTAAGATCATATTCCTTTGATTGGGATACTCATTGGCGTAATGTCCTCGTCCATGACACTTGAAGCATTGAAAATCTTGGTTCTTTGTGGTAGACGTTGCCTTGGTTATTCCTTTGAAATTTTGAGGGGGTGTGGTGGCTTTAGGCTCCTCCTTTGGCTTGGTGTCTGAAATTGGTTGAGAGTAAGATGGCTTATCATCTCTAGTGAAGCAAGTCCTTGAGTTTGAAGCATACGGTTGACAGGTAGAACTGCCTTTACTCTTGAGTTGTTGCTCTACTAAGATAGCTTTATGTAGCATATCTTCTAATTCCACATAATGCTCTAACTCTTGTCAGTCTTGGATGTCTCGATTCAAACCTCCCAAAAATCTAGCCACGGTAGCTTCTCGGTCTTTTACAAGGTTAGCCTTGATCATAAGAGATTCCATTTCTTGATAGTAGTATTCTACTCCTCTACTCCCTTGGGTTAGTCTCCTAAGCCGTTGATGAAGCTCTTGGTAATAGTCGCCAGGTACGAATCTCTTCCTCATGATGGTAATTATTTCATGCCAAGTTTCAACGGGTGGCTCTCCATATCTTCTTTTACTCGTGACACATTGATCCCACCAACAGATGGCATAATCACAAAACTCGGTTGCGGCGATACAGACCTTCTTGTGTTCGGAGTAGTGTTGACAATTGAATATGAACTCTATATTCTTTTCTCATTCTAGATAGGCGTATGGATCGTTTTTGCTTTGGAATGGAGGAATCTTCAGCTTGAGACCTCTGACATCATCTCGTTTTCCCTAGCACGCCTAGGTCTTCTTTGACTTCCTCGAGATGAGTTACTATCTTGGCTATAGTATCTGATGTCTTCTTCAACTTGGAGTGCTCTCGGTTGGTGCATATCTCCCGATGGTGCCACAACTTGAGGTCTTGCTTATTGAGCCTCGGCTCTTACTTCTTCTATTCTTTCATATATACCATTCATCTCTATTCTCATGAGACGTTGCATTTCTCCTAGTAATGCTTGCATTTGTAGGTTAAGAATGGTGTTCCTTTCTTATCTTTCTCGATTTCCTTCTTGGTTAGATATGTTGATTCTGCAAAATGAACAAACAATTAGAGTAAAAAGCTCACAAGTGTTTCTTTCTTTTCTCTCAAGTGTTTGACTCTTTTAAAAATCCAAAAAAACTCTAGATGTTCCAAAGGTAGAACCGATGTTCTTTTGATGAAAATCTTGGTGTGTTTGCCAAAATCGCAAAGAGATAAAACCAAGTGTTTCAAAGAAAACACTCTCAAAACTCAACACAAAAAGAAATTGATCAAATGATCGAAGACTTGACTTATGCTACCCCAATATAAATATAGACTAGCCTAGACTTTCATCTCATTTTTAAAAATAAATATTTAGATCAATGCCTAAACTAATTTAGAAAATTAAAACTTGAAAATAAATCGAAAAAATAATCGAAGGGGTGAAAATGGGATTTTTGATAACCGTTTTTGGTCAAGAGGCGGGAGTGGTGTTCCGAACATTGATCGGGTGTCGCTCAGATTTTGGACCGGTAATGAACGAGTGATGACCATGTGGCGTATAAGCGTGATCAAGTGGTTGGTGTCTGAGGCGTCTTAGCAAGGACAGCAGTTACTCGACGACAATGACAGGTAGCGTTTAGGTGTCGACGGGATCGCTTCGGCGATAACCAGAGTCACTAGGCGATGACAAATTTTCTTGGCGATGACTAGTCTTCTTCCTTGGCGATGACAATTTTTGTTCTCGGCAACGACAAGTATTTTTCTTTAGCGATAAAAGGTCTCCATGCAGTATTGGTGATCGGGTATTGGTCTACGATACATGGCGTTGGTCCAAGTATGGGACAACACGGACACGTAGGTCTTTCTCCTTGTAGGAGTAGTGTTTTAGGGATCTCCCTGTACACATATTGGTTTCCAACCGAGATACTGTACGGGTCACATCTAGGGTTTTAAGTGCAAGGTATCGATGGGAGCAGTTTGATCGGGGTTGATCAAGTGAAACAGTGCAATGGTCGAAGGGGTGCGATGGTGGTGATGGTTGGGTGATGGTTGGGTGATGATCGGTGGTTGATCAGACTTGGTGGTGGCGGTTGGTGATGAAACGAACGGGTGCGTTGCGGAAGGCGGTTGGTGATGGCGAAGGTGAAGGGTCGGATTGGTGGTGGTGGTGGTGAAATGATCCAATGGTTGAGATGACGCGGTGGTGACGCGATGGTGGTGGTGGAATGATGGTGGCGACGCGGAATGGTGGTGATACCAAATGATATATTTTTGATAAATATGGAGGTGGAGCAAGGACGATTGGTATGGAGATGGTGGTGATGATAGAAGTGGAGTCGATGAGTGTGCGCTGATACCAAATGATTCGATCCGAGATACATATCCTCCTAAGGATTACACTCAAAAAGATCGAGGGGTAATCCTCGACTTCTACGGGATAGGCGAAGCAAGATCTCTATGTATATTAAACCTAAGTCCCAATACTTCCTTCTGAAAACCTTCTGAGACACTAGGCGGTGGAGATCTTGAAAAAGAAGATATAGTAAATACCAATGGTAGGTATACTATACTTAGAACCAATGCTTGCGACTGTCTCCTCAACTACTTCGAGCGGTAGAATGGTCACACAAGTGTTATGGGTTATACTTGATAAACCTCAATGATCCTACGATATAACACACCTAGACAAACCAAAGGTTTCCTAAGGAACAAAAGAGTTTGCGTGAAAGCAAAGAAAAAAGGGTGTTTGATTAAAAAGGTGGTTGATTATTTCTTCTCCTTGGCCGAGTTTTTATAAGGACTCTGATAGGTTGCGTATTTTACTTTTTTAGTATGTGTTTTAGAGTCAGTTTAGGTGTTTTTAGAGCCTAATCAGGTCAAATCATGTTAGGAAGAGTTTTAATGTCTCTGGGAGTAAGATTTGGAGCAGAAGATGTAGAATAATGCAGATACGTCTGAAGTTTATCTTTATTTGAGGAACTTCCCACCAATGGATTAGTCTCAATTTTGGCCAAAGATATATTTTTGAGTTAGCTTTGATTTTTAAGTGATTTGAAGTAGATCCAACAGTGCAATCAAAAGTTATGAAGCTTTCTGTGAAGATGATTCAGTCTGGCGAGCAGATGAAGCATGCGCAGAACCAAGATGCAGTGAGAACGAGATCAATCGATCTGACTCCAGATCGGTCAATCCCAAAATACCATGAGAAACCAGATTGACCTGTCTAGACCAGATCGACCAATCCAGATCCGATCAACCGACCCGATCGACGTGTCCATACCCGATCGATTGACAAGATCGACCTTTCCAGACCAGATCGATTGATCCAAGCCTTAAAACCTGTCCGAGATAAATAGAAAATTTTCTCTTTTTCCAAATTGGTTTAGGATTTTGACTTAGAAGTTTTTGTACCTATAAATACTTTATAATTACTTGTTTTCAAGCCATTGTTTAGGCTATGATTATTTTATTCTAACAGCTTTTGAAGACTTCTTGTGAAGAGATACAATTTGTTTTATCTATTAAATTTATCTATTGAGTTCTTTATATATCATGTTTTGTTTAACCACAACCATTAGTGAGTAGTTCTCTAGTTAGGTTCAGGTTTTTCAAAGAAATCATGAATCATTGAATTAGACACAAATAAGGAATAATCTTAGAAGATCTTCATCTATAGTTATTCGGAATGCTTAGACTAGATTAGCTACTTAGTTTATGATCTTAGGTTGAATCTATTCTCCAAAAACATAGATGAACGTATCGTCCTTAACCAACAAAAGTTGATGCTATTGCGATACGTGAACATATTGAAACTAATCAATAATACTTGTTTAGTATTCCAATTACAACGATAGTTAGATACTTAGATTTAAAGATAAAGTAATTGGTAACACGGTAGTGGAATCGTTATACATTTATGTTTGAGTTCGAGATATGTACTTAATTATTCTCTAAATAGTTGTCTGGTTTATGATCTCTGATTCCCGAGAAATTCCTGATACCTAGCGCTTTTATCCATAGACTTACTTCATCTTTACTTTCAATTGCCTTCTTTTAGTTATTTGCATCACAATACAATCTCTCATTTCCATATTAGCTTAGTTTTAGTTTAAAAGAGTCATAGTGCAGTTTGGTCCCTAAGGATTCGATCCCTAATATACTACTGCGTGTCTGTACACTTGTAGTGCTATACTTGGGTTTAAAACTCGTGTATCAAGTTTTTGGCGCCATTTCAGGGGATCAAATATTGCCTTTGATTCTAAGACTGGGATTTAGTCTAAGACCTACTAATTTCGCTTTTATTTTTGCTTGTTTTTGTTTCTCAGGTTTATACAAAGGAGAAGTAACGGTTCTGAAGGTCTCCTACAGCTCACCAATCAAGAACTACCTAGAACAGAGCTGATTAATAATAGAGCAAGAAATGAATGGTCGAACCTAGCCATCATGGGTGATAACGTCGATAACAACGTGCTTACTAAAGCTCAAGCCGCTACAGCTGCTCAACTTTAGGACTTGCAACAACAGCTGTAGTAGTTGATTACCTCCGCTGTAAGTTGTTTTCCTTTTCTCTAGCGGATAAAGCTTTGAGGTGGCTTAAATTTTTTCCTTCGGGTTCTTTGAGGTCTTGGGATGAATGTAGGGTTTCTTTTCTTGATCATTTCTACAACAAGTCAAAGACAGCCGCTTTGCAGAATAAGATCACAAACTTCGGACAACTTTCCAAAGAGTCCTTATGTGAGACTTGGAAAAGATTCAAGGAATACCGTTGAGAGTGTCATCATCATGGGTTTTTTATGATGGAGTTGACTGGGACTACAAGAATGCTTTGATTTATTAAATGCTGCTAGCAATGGGGACTTTATGACTCAGAGTATCATAGGTGCGTACACGCTAATAGAGAAGTTGGCTGCAAGTTCCAACAACTGATGTCCTAAATATGATCGATCTTGTAAGGTAAACAGTGTAGAGTCTCAAAAGATATACGAGCTGACCACTAAGGTGAATTTGTTGCTGAAGGCAAATCAGAGAGGAGTGAATCAGTGTGAAGACGGTTCAAATGTGGCTTGCTTTCAGGGTATTGCAGAGGGGCAGAATGAAGAAGTGAACTATGTGCACGGCCCACGGTATGTGCAGAACAGAGGGTTCAATCAAAACTATAGAAGTTACCCCAATCTCTCCTACCGCAACAACGATGCCGAGAATCCTCAACATCAAGTCTATCCACCTCAAGGACAACAATTCCAACAATTCTCTGCTCCTACCAATAATTATCACATTGAACTCAAAGTATGATGCATCAACTCCTTGTTTCTCAACAGAAATCCTCTAATGAGATCAATGAAAAAGTGGATGCCATGTATACGGAGCTGAATGGTAAGTTTGAAGGCATCCACACTCATCTTAAGTTGCTTGATACTCAAGTTGCACAAACCGCAGAAGCATTTCAGAATCAACAAGGAATCTTTCCAGCAAAGAGTGAGAAAAATTCGAGGAATTGAGAGGGTTCAAGGGCAAATGTGCATATGGTTAAAGAACAAGCACAACTTTCTCAAGGAATTAGATTTAAAAACATGCTAAAGAAGATCTTGGATGGTCAGAAAATAGTACACAAGAGGTGAATGATATACTGGATAATCTAGAGTGGAAGCTTATGTATTCAACCTCTGTCACTGCTTTATATCGATCGATCCACTCACTGGATCGATCGATCCCATCTCCAACTAGGTCGATCGACTCACTGGATCGATCCATCCATGAACCAAACCGATCGATCCCCTCAACCATCGATTGGTCCCAGTCATCCAATGATCCCCATAACCAGCTAGATCGATCTATCCTCTTCACAATCAATCGATCCGATCATGACACCTTCAGCCGTAAGTCTCCAGATCGATCGATCCAACCAACAATCGATCGATCCAACCAACAATCGATCGATCCAACCAACAATCGATCGATCCAACCATAAGCACTTTATCCGTAACAATTCAGATCGGTCAGTCCAACCTTTGGATCGATCGATCCAATCTCAGGATCGATCTCCACCTACCCAGACCGATCGATCCCAACCATCCGTAACATTTTAGATCGATCGATCCAACCCTAGATCGATCGATCCAGTCAGGCCAAGGATCCCCGTAAGAATCAAGATCGATTAATCCACTCCAGGATCGATCGATCTGATCATTAAATGTCTATCTCTTCAATAAACGTGCCTATGTTCCTAAGGTACCTTATCCCAAACGACCACAACCCACCCCAGCTCTACCACTTAAGGTACTTCCTAAACTAACGGATCCAAGAGAGTTCAATGTGCCATGCTCCATCTTTGGCATTGATTTGTAGACTCCCTCTGCGATTTTGGGTCGTATGTGAACGTCATGTCAGCCAAACTTGTTGAGTCTTTGAGGATTGCTTATATAAAGCCTTCAGACATGACCTTTGGTTTCGTGGATGCCATATCATCAAGTTCCCAAGGCTGCATCACCGACCTTCAGGTAATAATTGGAGACTGCTTGATACCTACTAACTTTCAGGTTGTCAAGATGAGCAATGATGCCTATATGCCCTTGGTTCTAGGAAGGTCATTCCTTGCCACCACAGGAGATGTAGTTGACCTACCTAACAAGCGGATTTGTCTCTCAAACATAGAAAAAAGGGTCTTTAACAATGTTGTCTCCACAAAGCCCAGCAAGGATTATGTTTTCTATGTTGCGATTGAGCAGAGGATTGATAAGTGTGACAAGCCTAAGTCTGGGGGAGTACGGGAGAGTTCTAGAATGACTTTGACACCGCATAAACGTGTTAGTGATACAACAGAGTACAAGTTGCGATGCAAATGTATGTCTAAACCTTTTTCTAAAGTCAAAGCTATCATAACTCTTGAGCTCAAAGCCAAAGGACAACTATTGTGGACAATGTGTTGAATAAGGTTCTGACACCAGATTTTCATTTAACACCATCACACGGACCACATCTCAACCCACCATTACTGTAACACCCCCGATCATTTCTAATCAAAGGTGCTACAATGATACTTAGAATATCTCATCCAAAGCTTCAGAACGAATCCAATGCCTCAGATGAAACATCCTTAGTACCATTCCTACTTATCCTCATTCCTAGCTTTTCAACCGGAACAAGAATTCGTAGTTAGTTTAGCTCGGACAAAGCCAAATATCATACCGGAACTTAAGTCGTAATATACAAAACCTTTAACTTTATTTACTTAAGTTCCAAAACCACATTTCAAACTTTCATAAGTATATGTGCGCACAAAAAAATCCATAAAACATTAAGTCATTTACAACATACATTTTTACAAAAAGGCCAACTCTACACCGACTTTACTTCGACATGCAACCACTAAGGCTGAACATGCGAGTGATCCGAACAACGCATCGTCATGTGACATACGGCTGGTGGTAGCGACCCAATCCCCCGTATGTATCACGATAGAGCGAGCTACGCCCACAGCGTACCGCTCTCATCGGACTAAGGACATATAGATCTGTCTCACCGAGCACGCCTCACCGCGCCTCGGAATCACAGTCGCGTACACCTCACTGCGTACTGCGCTGACCACACTTAAACACATGCATCATACCACACGAAATTATGCATGTTTCAATCCATATCAAGCCACTTTACTTGGCTACTCAACCAATTTCCAGTGGTGAATCAATTCAATTCAAGTCTCGGCATCAAGGAAATTTATCAAGTAAACCACCAATTAATTCCACCGAGAACTTAACATACTAACCATTTAGTATTCATGCATCTTACATCTTATTCATGTATATGCATCATTCACCACGAAATAAACAAAGAAAAACCGAACTCACAGTCTAGGTTTAGGCAATATTGTTATGCCGACCGAATAAACTTGTCTGCGGAACAGAAATTCTTCCGAAAATCAGTCTTTTCCTTGTCTTTTCTCACGAAATCCTCTTCTTTTCCTCTCCGCGGATTCTTCTCCACACTTAGAATTTCTTAGATATTTTTTCAAACTTAATGAGAAAGGAAGTGGACTAATATTTATAGGATTAGAAGACTTAAGGTGAAGGAAATCTCAGCTCCAAACTTGGTGACACCTCCTCCATGAGTCATCAAGAAGACTTCATAGGAGGGTAAGCCCAGCTGCTTGCCACCACCTTCCTCCTAGGTTGCTTCCCATAAGCACCTAGCCACCACCTATTTACAAGGCTACTTCACAGAAGCACCTCGCCACCACCTACCTGCTAGGCTACTTCACAGAAGCACCTCGCCACCACCTACCTGCTAGGCTACTTTACAGAAGCACCTTGATTCCTCTTAACCGGTCTAACTCTTTCTCCCGCTTAGTTTTTCTCATTCCGACTAGTTCACCGATCACAATCAATTCCCTTACAATGGATTCCTTCTTTCCGAGGCTGCCTTACTTCGTTGGGTCACCACTTACTCCAAATTCCCACTTTTCCGTCCATAACTTCCTTATGCTCTAGGGCAATTCTCGTTCTGTTTCCGGTTTAAAGAGAGCGTCACTACAATTACCACACCCAAATCCGTCTACAGATTCTCATGTCTAGGCATCATGGGAGGAAACCCACTAGTACAAATTTATTTTATGGTTATTTTACTTAGTTGTATCATTATGCTAATTTTGCGTTTCTCATGCTATTATTAAGGCCTATTTTCACACCGAGATCGATCGATCCAGACTTAAATCGATCCATCCAAGCCTTAAAACCTGCCTGAGAAAAATCAAAAAATTGCTCTATTTCCTAATTGGTTTAGGATTTTGACCTAGAATTTTTTGTACCTATAAATACTTTAAAATACTTGGTTTTAAGCCATTGTTTAGGCTATGCTTATTTTATTCTAAGAGCTTTCGAAGACTTCTTGTGAAGATATACGATTTGTTTTATCTATTGGATTTATCTATTGAGTTCTTCATATATCATGTTTTGTTTAACCATAAACATGAGTGAGTAATTCTCTAGTTAGGTTTAGAGTTTTTCAAAGGAATCATGAATCATTGAATTAGACACTAATAGGGAATAATATTAGAAGATCTTCATCTATAATTGTTTGGAATGCTTAGAATATATTAGCTACCTAGTTTATGATCTTAGGTTGAACCTATTCTCCAAAATCTTATAGGTTGCTGGATAAAACATAGATGAGTGTATCATCCTTAGCCAACAAAAACTGATGCTAGTGCGATACGTGAACATATTGAACCTATTCGATAATGCTTGTTTAGTATTCGAAATTCAACGACAGTTAGATACTTAGATTTATAGATAAAGTAATTGGTGCCACGACAGTGGATTAGTTATACATTTATGTTTGAGTTTGAGATAGGTACTTAATCATTCCTTGAATAGTTGTCTGGTTTATGATCTCTGATTCCTGAGAAATTTCCGAGACCTAACGCTGTTATCCATAGATTTACTTCGTCTTTACTTTTAATTGCTTTCTTTTAGTTATTTGCATCACAATACAATCTCTCTTTTCCTCTTGGCCTAGTTTCAGTTTTAAAGAGTCGTAGTGCTTATTGGTCCATGAGGATTCAATCCCCAATATACTACTACGTGTCTGTACATTTTCAATGCTATACTTGGTTTTAAAACTCGTGTATCAGAATCGAGATAGCCAAGGGTTACATGAATCTAGGAATCAAGACTAATAACTTAATGTTTTGACTAGAAATAAAAAATAATAGAAGTGATGAATCTCGCGAAATGAATCTCTAATCTCGCCAGTGTATCTCCTTTGATTCTTCGAATGTAGTTGCTTCTTGTTTCTAGGCTTTAAGTGAGATTCTTCAAATGTAGATGGGCCTTAAAATTGTCACTTCAGATGTGGGCCTCCTAGTGGACTTAGCTAAGAGTAAAGATGGATTTATAGAGAAGAGAAACAAGCTTAGCCTCATTAAAACCTTACTCGTAAAACCCATTAGGATAAAACCGAGTTAAAAAAAAATATTCCTAGACAAGTACTCGTAATCCATCTAATATCTTTTGCTAGTCATTGCATGGTGGTGCATGGCTTCCTTGAGCTTTTATCCTTTTTAATCTAGTATGAATTCTCCAAATATTTCCTTGATCTTCTTAGCTTTAGTTTTTGTACTAGGCAATTTTGGTCCCTCCAATGTCTCTTTTTCCTTAGATGTTTCCATGATTGTATCAGATTATCTAAACGCTATTAGTGAAATCACCTATGCATGAGAATTTCATTACGTTATTAAAATTAAAATTAAAAATTTAATTAATTATAATCGGTTAATTTAGTTAGATTAAGGGCAAACGAAAGACTAGTATATATCTATGAGGTTTGTTTAATTCAGCCCTAATAATATCATATAGTTTGTTAAACCATACTTTTAGGTGTCTCTCCTCTATAATATCAAACTAAGCAGCATCATTCATTATTAGTTTTAAAGTTTAGGGTTTATGTTTTTAGGTTTTAATGGTTTTTGTATTATGATTATGATGTTTTGGTTGATTCTGCAGAAAAATCGTTGTCGTTGTCGACTAATGTTTAGGTTTTAATGGTTTTTTTGTATTATGATTTATGATGTTTTAATGTTTTTTTTGTATTATCCTAGGGCTTTCTGCGATAATACAACGGTTGATGATAATAGATATCCTATTTATAAAAGAAGATAAGATGGGAGGTACATCGAGAAAAGAGTATTTTGTTGCGATAATCATTATATTGTAACGTATAGCCCAAAACTATCGACTCGCTATCATGCTCATATTAACGTTGAATAGTGTAACCATATGAGATCGATCAAGTATCTCTTTTAAGTACAATAATAAGGGTCCTGACTTTGTTCGGGCTACCTTCAAAAGGGTGTTGATGGCGAGGAAGTTTACGATGAGATAAAATATTATTACACATGCAAGTGTGTTTTTCGAAACATAAATAAATTTTATGATTGTTGTTGCATACACTACTGTTTACTATATTAAATCAGTTTGCTGATATCGTGTTCACAACTGGAATATAAAGTATATATCAGCATGCGAAGCAACCTGCCAAATTTTACTCATCATCGATCTATATCGGTCAAGAAACTTATGTTTCATCTCGAAGGTGAAGAAATTCTTATTTATGATCCAAATGATACAGTTTGTGATGTGATTACTCGGTCAGCTATCGGTCGTTCTATGTTTATGGCTTGGATGGATTACAACAGAGATAACATTCAATGAAGAACACTTACGTACGTAGACTTTCCGCCAAGGTATGTTTGGAACAAAAAATCGAGGATTTAGACAATGAGAAAGAAGAAAAGGTTTATATTGGATGAATAATGTATGTAAACCCATCCTCGGTAAAAAGTATTATAAGAGTTCTCTTAAACAATATTCCAGGTGCTATGTGTTACGAAGATATCAAAACAGTTAATGATGTTTTCTATGAATCATTTCAAGATGCATGCTTTGGGTTTGCTTACTGATGACAAGAAGTATATATACGCTCTTATAGAGACAAGTTTTTAGGTTATAGGAGACTACTTGAGAAAACTCTTTGTTATTATTTTGATGGCAAACAACGTTGAACCTAAAAAAGTATGGGATGCTAATTGAAAACCTCTATCTGATGGCATTCTCAAGATGTAAGGAGATGCTATTGGAAATCGAGGTAAATTACGTTTATAAATATTTTAGTGAAATTATTTATGGAATTTCTAATTATTAGTTTACTAATAGTATTTCCAGCACTTACTCTTTCGGACACGCATATACAGGATTATACCCTTGCCGTTCTAGGACTCATCCGTGTAAATGGCATTTCTCTAACGAAGTAGAAATGTATGCTGCTTTCAGAAGAAGACATTATAGATCCCCGTCGAAATAGTCGGTTAGCAGATGAGCTCAACTATAAGCATGATGAGCTCAAATGGCATTTCTCGCGTTTAGCTTTTTTCACTTCGCATTGCTTCTCTTGTCACTATCCTCTCCGGCGAAATTGTTTTTTTAACCGGAGGTAAATAACAAAACTCTCGACGCTGATTGAAGAGTTAAATATTTGGTCTCTTGATTGTTACGAGTCTATCTGATTCTTTGATTAAAAGCTCAAACTCCGTAAGAATTTCAAAGGTTTTTATCGCCGTTTAACCTAATTCTCAGTATTTGCCATTTTCCGAGATTGCAGTGGTTCGTCTCAATAACCAAGGCAACCGTTTCGAGATCTCTTGCTACAAGAATAAGGTCCTTTCATGGCGGTCACGCGTGTAAGCAAGCTTTCTCCATTCATTTCATCCCTAATCTTATAGTCGCTTTAATCAATCTTCGTTTTGCGTTGTTTCGTGACTACTCCTGGCTTGATTTTACTGAATTTTTCTATTCGATTCTGATTTGGTTGTTTAGTATGATGAATTTGGTTTGACGATGGATCATGTGTCTGACTTAATCTTAGGAGAAACTAGTATAATCGCATCTACCAATCTTTGTTTGCGTTGTTCTTGCCTTGTCCCCTGTTGATTTTGCGGAATTTTGCGATTCGATTCGTCTTAAACCCAATCTAGTTGTGTATCTTTGTCAATGACATATGGAAGTTGTATAGTATGATGAAGTTGTATAATCATATCGCGTTGTTTCTTGACTATTCCAGCCTTGATTTTGCCCAATTTGTCTATTCTATTCTGATTTGGTTGTCTAGTATGATGAATTTGGTAGGACAATCGATCATGTGTTTGACCTAATCTTTAGAGAAACCAGTATAATCGCATCAATCAATCTTTGTTGCGTTCTTCTTGACTAGTTCAGGATTGATGTTTCCGAATTTGGCGAATTCAACTCTGATGTGTAGGTCTTAAACCCAATGTAGTTGTTTATCTTTGTCAATGATGTATGGAAGTTGTATAGTATGATGAATTTGGTGTTAAATTAGCGTCAAATCTACGATTTAGGTTTGCGATTGTCATTTGATGTCTTGAAGATGTTTAGTTTAATCTAAAGGTCAAGTTCACACTAATAACATCTCTAGATTGAAAATTGTGTAGTTATACATGGAACCTTTCTATGTTGGCTTTGATTAACCTCTTGGGATATAGAGAAAAGTACTGAGATGCGAGCCAAAATGTGTGATGCAGGGAGAAAGACATAGATGAAGTGCTTCAGTCACATACTGTTTATTCAAATGTATCTAAAGGAGTTCTTGCCAAATCAAAAAACTTGATGAAGGCCTTTGGATCAGATGATCATACGAAAATATGCATCGATATATGTTTTGATTTCCCTTCAGATTTTTGAAAGTTCTGTGACTCCTTAAAACTTGTCTTATATGTTTCCAACTCTCTCAATGTTCAGATTCTGGAGAAAGGAGAGCTTCAAGTTGCTGGAAAAGAGCGCGAATCACAGTTCTCAAACCAGTTTCGGGATATTGCAACGATTGTTATGCAGAAAACTATCAACCCTGAAACATAATGGCCTTATACTATCAGTATGGTAGAGCGCCTAATGCATGACATTCATTTTGATGTTGATCCTCATAGCAATTCCAAGAAACAGGTGAGTTTGTATTGGTTATTGTAGAAACACAGTACTTCTGTGACGCTTCCTATGAAAAGTTTCGTTTGATTATTAAAACCTATGCAGACCCTTGATGTCATCCGTGAGCTGCAAAAGCACTTCCCTATAAAGCGTTCTCCAATGAGACTTCGTCTCACTGTACCTGCTCAAAACTTCCCCTCACTTCTCGAGAAGCTAAACGAATGGAACGCTAGTGTTGTCTCCAAAGACGAATCTGGAACACAGATGTCCACTGTAATGATCTTATTCATATCTCCAAACATTTTGAAATCTTTTGTTTTCTCTCTGATCTTGGAGATACATACTTGTGCAGGTCTGGGAAATGGAACCGGGTCTTTTCCGAGAGTGATTCTCTTGTAAGGAATATACATGGAAGACTAGAAATACTCGCTGTATCAGTTCATGCAGAAGGGGACACAAGCATGGATCATTACGATGAGCATGATGATATGGCATTGCAGACCCACAAGCCGTTGTTACCTGCTGAGACTGAGACCAAGGATGTAACCGATCCCGTAATTGAACTTAGCAAGAAACTGCAGAAGCAAGAGATAGGTACTACAGGTAAACATAAAGCAACAAGGAGGAGAAGAGAAAAAAGGGACCAGATGCAGCACTTGCAACACGTTCACTGGGGAAGCTAAGCAATATAGAGAGCATTGTAAGAGTGATTGGCGTAAACACAACCTTAGTGCCTCTATAATTTTGTCAGTGTTGTCATATGTGAGTTTTGAATACACAATTTTTTGAGTTTAAAAGACATTTTCCATTTTTGGTTATTTGAGTAATAACTATGACCAAACCATAGACTTTAGGAAAGTTTTGTTAAGACAAATGAAGGATAGAGCTTGATTCATTGCCTCCATGATGATGCGTCCTAAGGGAACACACCCATAGAAAGATGTACATTATAACTATAAAACATAAAAAAAAAAACTCCCCAAGATTAAAGAAAAAACAACTCAAAAGATGGTATGGTGATGGTTGTGGAGATGACCCAGAAACTGGTTGGTAAAAAGATTTGACTCTTCTTTTCTTAAAGCACAATATCGCGGCTTATGGCCTCTCTCCTTACTTGAGTTGAGTTGTTGTGATGCTGCGCAAAGCAGAACATTACCCGATTTCAAAGTCTCTTCTTCTTCTTCATCATCATCTCACGCGTTCCAGTCACACTGAAAATTGTTGAAACCATTCACTGCTCCTAAGAGTTGGTTTCCTAGATCTTGTTGCACGTTTGGATCCCGAACCATCATCCCAACTCTTCCGTTCATGAGACTATTGTTCCCGTTTATATTATTGATTCCATTCGCTGCCATGGACTGACCCATCCCACCACCAAATCCACCAGCACCTCCAATACTTGGGTTGTTATTGTTGTTGTTGTTCACTTGACCATTCATCAGCAGAACACTAGAACTATTTACATTAGCTGTCTTCCCGTCATTCCCGAAAGAACCATGTCCATGTCCAACCATGCTTCCTCCTGAGCTGCTATTATGAGCTTGGTTGTTCATCAGGATTTCATTCAGTATCTTCTGCACCGAGCTAGACTCGTTTGCTTCAGCCTCACCCACTTGTTGCATTGCTGGTGAATTTGTGGAACCCATGTGATTAACAGATGTTATCCCGTTTTGCGAGGGATTATTGTTATTAGACGAGGAAGTTGGAGACTGAAATGATGCTAGGTTGTGTTGTTGTTGCTGGGATGATGGCGCCATGGTACCCGAGGAACTAGGTGATGGCATCTGAACAGTGTTTCCACCATAAGGACTGTTTGGAGGATTGTAAGCAGCATTCTGATGCCTTCCCTTCATCGAATTCTGGTGGATGAGCCCAGCGATGCTGCTGGTGGAGGTGGATGCAGAAGCTGCATTGAACGCATAATTTACACCGTTGCTTGGATTACCCTGCATTAATGCAACTTGCCGATCGTTGTTTACATTCTGGGGAACTATTTGCTGCTGCTGCCTTAGCTGTTCACCGCCTTGCTGAGGAGAAGGACCAGGGAGTGCAGATGAAGGGCCTGTTCTCCGAGGAAACTTGGCTAAACTTTCTGCACCAAATAGAAAAATACGAAAAAAGAAAGATTGACACCGGATATCTATCAGTCACAAGTTATTAAATCAAGCTGTTACGAAAACACAGGTAGAAATCGTAAAACACAGGTAGAAAAAATCACAGATTTACTTTACTTCAGAAGGAAAATGCAAAAAGAGATAGCATAATACATGAAGGATGCTATAAGATGAAAAAGACCCTTACTTTGAAAGGTGGTCACACTAACTTACCGATTGGTCCTGTTCTTGTTTCTCTGCTATAGTCTATCAAGTCCTTCATACTATTTACCACCTCCGAGATCTACAATATTGCAAAAGATCAATACGCATTGGTAAACATGGTCACAGGGACAGGGTTACTACAGAGATTGATTTAATTATCTCATTACGCAAGTATCCTAAGTTTTATGCAAGATCGGAGAGTTGCAATGACACTAGGTTCATACTGAGACATTGTTCACATACCTGCAAACACCGAACATATCTTTTTGTGTATCCTAAATCATTCACGAGTGGTACTTCCAGGGCCTTGGCCAATTGTCTAGCAGATGCAACAAACCTGCAGAACAGTGGCAACACATTAGAGATCACCAATAGAAAGACGAATAACAGGATTTGTTACAGCACTCTATCAACAAAAAGAGAGGAAATTTACATGTTGCAATTATTTTGTAACTCTGGAAGAGCAGAATCTGCTGTTGCATTTTGAGCGGCTTGTTGATATTTCTGAGCTGCTGATCCAAGTTGACTAACCTGTATATGAAATAAAAAAATAGATAATTACTTAAGAGGTTTTAGTGGATTTAGAGGTAATGTTTCACTCATATCCAAATCTGGAAACCAAAAAAAAAAGAAAAGGTAACGTGATGCTCTTGCAACTTTAGTTACGCAAAAACCCAAAAGGAAAGTAAAACAGATTAGAGTATGTAGCAACGGCAACATAGCCCTCTTTACAGACTAGGTTTATCAGTTTGTTAAAAACATAGACCCATAAGATAAGATGCACGAAAATTGTTTAATCTTTCAGGAAGTTACCTGCGGTATCAAAAGCCTTCGCGGAATAAGCTCTTCATGCCGCCGAGCACAGAATTCCCAAGAGAATATCTGAGAAGGAACTTACAAGAATAAAGAGCTTGAAGAGAAAATAATGGTATAATGGTTTGCCAAGAGAAAAAGAGAGTGGTTTGAAAAACCTTAAGATCTGGAGAGAAAACTATTCGAAGTTGGCCATCACGAACAACGCGAAGATGCTCAAATACACTCTCTTGTGTTGCTTTTGCGTACTCCAACACAATTTGACCAGATGAATTCTGAGATTCCCTTGGCATGTCGACATATAAAAGTTCTTCTAATGTGCCACTTTCATACTTTATCTTAAAAAGCCGCGGGAGGACTTCGGCGGTTGCCTCTAAACAATCAAAGAGGTAAAGCAGACAAATGATGAGTAAGGAAGGATAATTCCATAACAACTACAGAAAAATATTATACTCCAAAAATCACTTCTCAGCATAAGCACTGATCATCTTAATAACATACCAAAACCACGTCCAGGCTTTCGGTTACATATCTCACAGTGCCACACATCCTGCAATGTTTGTGAATAAAAATAGCCGTGTAAAGAGGTATAACATGAAACAAGCACATAATTTATTCAAAACTGGCTTAGTTGCATAAGATCAGATTAGCAAATGAAGATGAATCATATCACAAACAAGAGCAAGTTTATTGCGCAGTAAACCTGAGGGAAAACGCCAGTTGTTTGCCGGCCACTGCCATACATAGAAACACACCATCTCTTTTTAGCATTAGGAGCAAAATAATCAGCTACAAATTTTCTCCAGAACTCGATGCTATTGTCCTGCATTTAATAGCAAGCGCAACTGTCAAACATGAAGAACAGCACTAGGCTGGAAAAAAACTTAATTTATGGTAAGAAGCTTTACTTCAGGCCTATGTTGTTGTCGGTACATATACTGTGTAAGACGCTGAGCACCCATGCCAGGTTCATACACTGGTTTCAGAGGTGGCCTCAAAGGTAAATTTTGCTGTTGGAACTGCTGTGGTAATTGAGGACGTTGTTGAGGCATAGATTTCAAGAGTTGCTGTTGTTGAAGTTGCATAAGTCTCTGCTGGTGAAATATGTTCATTTGAGCCTGGGGAGATTGCCCCGGCATTTGAAGAAACTGTTGTTGTTGTTGCTGTTGTTGCCTCTGCTGCTGTTGGAGAAACAATGACTGCTCTGAATGTTGAGGTTCCATTTTCACTTGGGCCAAGTTTCTCATAGCCTGAAGTTGCTGTGGTTCCAACTTCACTGATCCTAAGTTTCTCAACATTTTCTGTTGCGGCTGACCACCGTGCTGCTGGTCATTGGAAACCTGACCAGGTTCCATCTTAACAGGTCCTACACCTGCTAATCCGCCTCCACGCACTGCTGAAAACTGCTGCTGCTGTTGTATTGACTGCTGACCATGTTGAAAATTCTGAGGCTCCAATTTCTTATTCCGTTGTTGCTGCTCAGTCAACAACTGGTTAGATGAAGCATTTGAGAATTGCTGACCCTGAACTTGACCTGACGAACGAGGCGACACCATACTCGGCGCATTAAAAGACGGCAAACCACTAAACCCAACACTAGACAAAGGGTCAGACTCAGCCCCACTAGTATCCATAGAAATCACTGAACCAGGAATACCATTTACAAAAGACTGGTTATTAAGTAAAGAAGATATGTTTGGTGCATTCCCAAGCATACTCATACTCATACTCATATTATTACCAAACTGATTCCGCGGCGAAACAAGATTAGGAAATGCTGATTGGGAAGGAAGAGGAGCTCCTCCTTGACCTCCTAATATAGGAGGCGGAACAGTTTCACCACTAGGCGGTTCAGATGGTACCATAACTCTTAGAAAATCACAACAAAGCAAGAAACAAAGTAATGATTTTTATGAATCTTCAGGCCTGTGTTGAAGCAAAGATGATGACTTTAATACACAATGAAGTTGAAACGTCTTCTTTCTGACTAATGATAAGCTTTAAAGTAGCTGAATCTAAATGGTGAGATTTCGTATTGAACATTCTAGAACACCAAAGGAAAGTGCCACAACTTCAAATCTTCTCTGTAGAATTTCAGATCCAAAGCTTTAAACTTTAAGCAAATCTCGAACTTACCACCTTAAACAAAAAATACCCAGAAGAAAAAAAGTTAAGATAAACCCAGAAAAAAAAAAGAAAGCTCGATCAAACCCTAACTGAGAAAACAGAGATAAGTTAGTGAAAAAGGTATAAATTTTATAGACCAAAATTATACTTACAGGAGCTGGAAAATTGAAGAATAGTCTTCGATAAGTCTCAAATCATAGAGAATCGGAGAAAAAGATATAAAATTTTACACAAATCAAAATCAGATTTTGTTATCAAAAATGAGAAATCTTTAGAAATCAGTAGAACAAAAGAACTGGGTCGTCTTCTAGGGGATTTTTTTTTTGCGTTTGAGATAATAACCAAAAAAAACAAAAAGAAGGAAAACAAATTCTCTGCCGCCTACAAATTGTTTTCGGGGTTTTTTATTAAAATTATATACCTTTTTTTTAAGCTCAGAGTATTGTGTCCTGTTCTTCGCTGTAGAGAGAAGAAGATGAAGAGAGAGAGAATAGTGTCCTTGCGGACGTCAAAATTGTATTCGATTGGATTTATTCATTTCCTTTCTTACTTTTTCTTTTCAGTGTCTCTCTCTCTCTTCTCCTTCAAATGAAGTCAATGACATGCGCTAAGAAATATTTTTCTCTGAATATTGTTTTTTCTTGACATTTCCACAAACATTTATTTTTTGGTTCTCGACTTCTCGTTGTGTTATTCAATATTTTAAAAACCTCTTAAAGATACGAATAAATTACGATCGTCTAATTTAATATTTATTAACTTTGGATAAAACGTAAATTAGAAGTTATTGTATAAAAATAGAAAAATCACAATATAATTATGGAACGATTTTAATTTTAAAAAAATAAATATCTTTACAATAATACTTTTTTTAAGTCCGCTAATGTTTTTAGATTTAAAATTTTAATTTATATTGTGATTTTAAAAAAGGTTTAAAATCTTTTAAAGATACATATATATCAATATATAATATCTTAAATTTTTTTAAAAGATATACATAAATTAAGATTGTTTCATTTAAATATTTTATCGTTGAAATTTCAAATTTATTGATCATCAAAAGTTTTATTTACAGAATTTGGTTGTAATTCTTTTTATATTTGAGAAAACTGATTTGGTTTCTAATTGTTTTGTCAATCTGTCGAGTGATTTGTGATATCGACATGAAACTTCTTTGGTGTATGCGAAAATTGCGTTCTCGCCAAAGAAGATACATAGAAGTCTGAAAGCATAAATGAAAAATTACTAAAAGAAAATATGTTGGAACATACGGAAATATCCGTTAGAAATCCGTTAGAAATGATTATTTCCGACGGATAATAATGTCTGTTTTAGAGCGTCATAAATAGGAAACGCATTGAAAATTCGTTGAAATTTTCAATAGATTTTCAACAGATTTCTTGCTGCCGAAATTCTGATAGATTCGGTGGTCAGTAATATCCTTTATAATCAGTCGAAATAGTTCAGTCAGAATACCATCGAAAAATAGTATCGAAGGCATTCTAATAATTGTCCGTCAAAACAATATCTATCGATGATGATGAAGTTCTGATGGTTGTCCGTCGGAACAATTTTCGATAGATTTCCGACAGAACTATTTCCGACAGAAAATTAATTTTGTTTTTTAATGAAATTTAAAATTTCAATGAAAATTTTAAAACAAAATTTTAAATTTGAAATTAAAAAAAAAATTCAAAATACAAAAATCATAGCAAAAGAAAATAAAAATTGTGCGGAGGTGGAGGTGGATATCGGGTCATGAATGCTTCCATCCGAGCTTGCACTACAAGGAATTGCTCCTTTTTCGCTGCTCGTTCATCTTCTATGATCTGAATTTTGTTCTTCAAAGTTTCAAGCTCCGTAGTATTGTATGCGAGTTCTGCCCTAAGATCTACAGTATCTGAATACCGTGAAGAAACAGAAGATGGCAATCTTCAGAAAGACCAAAAATGTAACTTTTAGTAGCCTGCGAAAAATTGAAAGTAAAACTGTATAAAGACAATTTAGAATTTGAAAATAAGTTAATGAAAATTATAAACGTTATTTACTTCATAAACGAATTTGTTCAACTTTTCGATAGGAACTTCGGTGCAGAGAGGAGTTCCATCATGATCGGTTGAGATAGGTGAAACTCCTCACCAAGCTTCATCACATTGTTGACGATCTCCCAAGCAAGCGCATCTTCTATTTGACCGATATTTCTGCTGGTGTATTAATCCGCTAGCAACCTAAGGTTTGAAGGTTCGACATCGTCTTGTTGAAACTGTAAAATAAATAATTTGTAAAAATATGTCATTATAAAAAAATTCGGAAAATAAACTTACAAGTTGTTTTATCCGGGATGTCTTGTTGCTCTTAAATTATGCGCCGTAATCCCTTTCTTTTTGCGCTTGCTCCTCCGGTTGGTAGAGTGGGTTTCAGACCTTGCAATGGTTTTCTCTTGCTTCCAATAAGCAATGGACCCGTTCCATAGGTCCGGGTTTGCAAACATCTCCATTGGAACATCATTCATCTTCCACTTGTCCTTCCAATCGTTCAACTTCATAGAATACATTTTCGATGCATTAACATCGAACCACGTCTAACCGTTGTGATGTGGCTATCACAAGTGAATTCTTGCTGCAAATGTAAAATTTATATTAAAATAAATTATACAAATTGAAAGTAAAATAAACAATACAAATTTTTTACCGCAAATTGTCGAAACCACATGTTTTGATCTTCCATACGCATAGTAGCTTAAGCGGCATACAGACGCTGTATCAATCCGTTCAGCATCCGATTAATGGATTTCGTTATCCGATTATGGAAAAATTGAAACCTACAAAACAAAACGATTTATAAGATTTGATTAGTATAAAAATTAATTAATTAAAAGATTTAACAAATATAAAAATTACATACCATGTATCTCTTCCTTCCCAATTCGGATGAAATCGAGTCAAGTGTTCTCGTCTCGGTTGAGAAACAAAATCCTTGATGCTCATTTGTGTACGCGCTGAAGCGAATACACCCAGTGATTGGATCTCCAGAGAGTTTAGTGGGTTTGAGTACCACCACTTCTCGAATGTTACCTTCGTCGCGAACGACATGCCGAAAAGTAAAATCATACAAATCATGATTCCTGAAAAATATTAAAAGTACAATTAAATTTGTAACAAAATTTATTTAAAAACATATGAAAACAAGACAAAAATGTAAACTAATTATAAATTTCTAAAATTTCAACCATAAACCTCTAAATTTAAAAAAATTACAATTATCCCAAAAATCTAAAATTGACAAAAATTCTAAAATTCTAAAATCCTAAAAATCTAAATAATTTCAAAAGTAATACAATGTTCAAAATCAAACTAACCAAATGAAAAAAATTCCAATTCCAAATAAAACAAAAAAATTCCTAAATTTTCATTCCTAATCAAAATTAAAAAAAAATACAATTTCAAAAAAAATCAAAATTTCATTCCTAATCAAAATATAAAAAAAAATTAATTGCAAATAAAAATACAAAATCTAACAATCAAAATCCTAAATCTAATTAACCAAATCCTAGATATAACATTCCAAATACTAATTCTAACAGTCCAATTCTAAACTCTAAATTCCAATTCCCTAAATCTTACAATTTAACTCATAAACCCTAAAAATCTAATGTAAAAGATTAGGAACTTACAAGTTTGGAGGATATTGAGCCATGAGAGGGTATGTTGAATGAAAATCAAAGAGCTTGAAAGGATTATTTTTTTGAGTTTTTCCCAATTTTTCTGCATATTCTGTGAATGAATCGCGAGGAAGAGTAAGATGGTTATAAAACAGAATTTCCGACGAAAATGTTCGTCGGAAATCTGTCAAAATTATAAAAGAATTAATAAGGTGTGATCTTCTACAAAACTCGGGAAGATTCGCGTCTAAAATTTCATGTATCCGTCAGAACTCAAAATTTTAGACACGTAAGAGTTGAAAAGAAACTTACTAGGTAAAATTTCACAATCCGTCGGATATCCTTTGGAAATTTCTGGCGGTTTTCTGAAATTGCATATCATCCAAATTTTATAAACCTGACATGTTTAGAAATGTCCGACGGATTTCCGACAGATTATGAAACTTGCATGTCTATTCATTGGCCAGTCAAACATTAAAATTCAACATGTGTATCCTTAATACCGTCGGAAATATCCGACGGATATGTGGCTTCAGGGTGATTTACTATCCGTTGCAATTAAGATAGGTTTCTAGTATGATATCTTAATGATTTTAAAAGATAGATTATTAACAAATATCTTTGTTTTATATCAAATTAACAAAACTAACAAATTTCAATAGCTATGGTTATATTACGTCTTTACGTATATGTTTCTTTATCGAACACTTATGTCTAAACCATAACATATCTTGTAAATATCTTCTTTACCTTCTGTAACAGTTGATTTTGTCTCATATCTAATAGAATAAATGTTACAATTGTGTTTTTAGGTATATTGTGTGAAACATTTCGAAAATGGACCATGAAACCCCAAATCCATTGGAAATCCGTCAAAAATTCTCGATGGATTTTGGGTTTTAGGGAATGATCGATCGATCCAATATATTAAACCGATAAAAAGAGAAATTTAAACCGAGAGAATTTTTTTTTTTGAAAAATACATAAATAATTGAGTCTTAATCCTCGTAAATAAAAATACACAACTCATATTATATTAATTAACTACTTTAAATCTGATGATGATACTTAAGAAAGAATTAAGTCTTAATCCTCATAAAATTCTCCATGTTCTTCCTTTGAATTTGAATGCACTCTATCATCACCTATTTGTGTGAAATCAACAAAAAAACTGATATCAGAAGAATGCTCAACTGGATCCATTAGAACACTTCTAGTTGGTTGCAAAAGCATCATATTCAAGAACTCCATAAATTCTTCCGCTTGGATTAAATGCAGTCACTGTGATTTAAGGGTCTGACAGTCATGTACCTCGAAGGTAACGGATGTAGCAAACCTAAAATAATAAAGATAATTTGACAAATACACTCACTTGAAGATATAAGTAAAAAACACACTTATTTTTAGTAATATATATTAATTCAACCAGATATGGTCTGCTTGTAACGCTAGCATGAATGAGTCATATTTAAGTAGTCTATGTCTTGAATGTACAGACGTCACACTAAATTGGTCCACTTGAACACCACGTCCAACTAATGGATCATACAAATCGCACATAATATCATAATCTGAAGTTGGTCTCGTTCTTCCTTCCTCATGAATCTTAAACGCATATCTCCTAATGCAATACCTAGGGTATGAAGTTGTAATGTCATTTGGACCGTTAACAAATTTTAGTAACCATATGAGAAACATTTGATCACTTTTTATTCCTTCAGAAACCTAGGAGAATAGCAACAAATAATTAATATCAAATAAATTATTAATATTTTAAATTAATAACCGTATTTAAACATTTACGTAAAATTACAATCAAGCCAAAAAATATGTCTCCTTATGGAGGTCAAATTCTTCTTCTGACTTATTTGGGTAGAAGCCGCGTATTAGAGCCATGTAAATATTGTAAAAAACCATAATTTTATTTTAAAAAAATTAATACTAAAATATCAAAAAATCGATTATTGACATAACAAAATTTTTTTACATTTTATATTCCGCAATATCCTCACAATTTGGTAGCAAATACATATGTAAGAATGTAAACTCCTATTGTGATAGTTTGCATATCTTTCTTTTTTCACTCATTCGACCAACTTAAAAAAACAACTTTGGGACATACATAGCATAAATCGCTCACTCACATCTATCATCATTGCGAGTCAGCGCTACTTCTGTGAGATGTCTCCACATATCTCTTCGTTTGAATTTGTCCGTCTCCATAGATAAACTTGCATAAAAGGTTTTCCCTTCATACACAATTCGAGTATCTATTAAGTTCTTTTTTTTTTTGGTGTAAAGGTATCTATAAAGTTTGATTAGATGTTAACACTTCCAGACTAATTTCTTCTTTCCAGAATAGGGAACCCACCTCCACCTATGCTATGTGAAGCTACAAGTTCATTGTTTGCAAATCCCATTCCATTAAAGACATGGTACAAATTCATCGGTGGTTTTTCTTATGTCTCCAAGAGGAATACAATACCAGGGGCAACATGAGCTTATCTCCCACATTCGTTGGACTGTCATGGGATTCCCCAACCCTTGACAATTCCAATTTGCTATATCAAGTTTGTTGTTTCCAAATCCCATTCTATTAAAGATGTTGAATACAAATCCATCAGAGTTTGTTTTCTTTTTGTCTCCGAGAGGAATACAATATCAGTATATAACATGCGAGCGTATCTCCTACACAAGGCCGGCCCTAAAATTTTACGAGCTACAAACAAAAAGAATTTATGGGCCTATTAATAGTAAGCTTTTTTAAAAGAAAAAAATATTATTGATATACCACTACAGGAAGGGATCAGAACCGTCCACCTCCTATATGTCTCTCATAAGAAAACTTACCATCTGAGCTATTGACAAATTTGAGAAAAAAAGTCACAATTATATTTATTACCAAAACAGCCGCAAGCATGTGTTTTGCTGGCTTCCCTCCAGCGGCAGCCCTGCTCCTACATTCGCTGGACTACCATGGGATTTCCAACTTGCTATTTTTATGCAAGTGGAGTTGTAGGAGGACCAGAGCAATTTGAGCAAGCTTCTGGCTCCAATCAGTACAATCTTATATAAATCTCGTGAGATTTGAATTTGATATTTATATTTTCAATTTAATGCAAACTAAACCCTAGACGAAAATGGTGTTAAAGGATGCACAGATTAATTTGAATTTGTCTAAGCCTTAAACTTTGTTTGTAATTTATTATTAATTTGAGATTCTTTTTTTTATATATACAGTGATTATGAATTAGGCAATTAGCAATTGTTCATTCATAATTTAAGGGTTGCTTATTGTAAGTAAATTTTGTTGATTCTTATTACATCAGCCTGATTATATGTTGACCATCCGAATTTGTGGAGTTGGAGCTAAGTTAGACCACCTCCATTAGATGTTTTTAGATGGGTTTTAAGTTTTAAAAAAATAAATATAAAGAAAAAAATATGAAAAAGAATGTGAGAGGTTCTTAATTGAGAATTTTAAGACTTGGTTCTTAAATTTTTTTTGTGAAAATGATAGTGAAATTCTTAATTAATGGTAGTGGGATTCTTAAATTAATTATATTTTTTTTTTTAGATACTTAGTGGGATTTTTAATCAATGGAAGTGCTCTTAGAAATATAGTAAGATAAACTTAAGTGAAGAACGGAGCTTTGGACATGGAAAAAGAGGAGTATCATCGCTCACTCATCGTTTAACTGCATTTGTTACAATAATAATAATAATAATAATAATAATAATAATAATAATAATAATAATAATAATAATAATAATAATAATAATAATAATAATACAGTTTAAAAAGTTAATTCTTTTTCATACATTATCATGCTTTGAATATTAATCCTTCAGTCGGGCCAACATACAAGCTTTTCATGCAAATTTCATTACGATTGGGCTCATAGGAAGATTAAGGGCCAAATACGAAAGGTGAAATTGAGAAGTTGTTGATTGAGATCAAGGAGTTTTACCTCTTCAAATTCTCATATTTTTTGAGTAGGGATTCAACCAACAAAATCAGATATATTGAGAGCCTATTTTTCTTGGCTTTTACTCTTTCTTCAATTTTTTTTCCTAGGTTAGCTTAACAAAAACAGCAAGCAAACAAAACCTTAGGATGGGAGCCAAGTCATTAGAAACTTAACAGCAACATACTGTTCTCATTCCAGCCTACAAATAATGCACTTGAATCTTCACCTTCCTCAAACCATCGCAACTCAAGAAATCATCAGCCTCACACATCAAACAAAATGGCCTCCACAGACGCAGTCTACCGCCCAACACCAACTCCAGACCATGACACTACTGTTGTAGTAGTGGTGTTTGTCTCTTTGGGTTGCGTCATGTTCCTGTTGTTTCTAGCGTTTGTTATCTGGTTCCTCATCAAGAAGAGATCCAAGAAGCACTGTGAGAAAACTGAGGCGGTTCGTGTGGATGAGCACTTTAAAATGAAGGAAGCTATAGTCGAGGGACCTAATGGAAAAAAGTCTGTGCTGTTATCAGTTGAAGATGATGTTCAGATCGAAGACGCGATCAAGAAACAAGAGAAAGATCTGAGGAAAGACGGTGCAGTCGGATCATCTGTCGTTTCCCGTTCGTAAATGAGCCTTCATTCATAATACTGTCAATCTATATTTATAATCTAATTATGTTTGTGTATCATTTGTTTGGTTAAATAAAAGAATCCGAAATATTTAATGTATATTCTTTGGAGTTTGGACGATAAAGGTTATTCAAACTTGGTTTGGTGATGGTTTTGCGTTCTAGAAGCAAACGAAACGTACATGTTTGTGGATAACCGAAGATAATAGAACAAATTTTTTTTTTTTTTTTAAAGAATTTTATCTCGACGAAATCACCTAAAATTCATCTCGTAAATATATTATCAATTATCTATAGATCATAACAAAATCTATTATATGTTGAAAAAGCCGATGAATCCTTCACACTAGAATTCGCCAAAACTCAGACACATCAAAATCCAAATCTTATTAGATTTTTATTTTTTTTAATAAATGTAAAATTTATTCGAAAAAATCTTATTTACAAAATGTGCATCGTTTCATTGATCGTTTTTCAAAAATTAAATTTTAACTATTACATAGAGAATTGTCCTTCTTACCTTGATGAGAACCAAATCTCAATACAATCTCATATATTTTATCTCTTTGTTCTCATATGGATAATAGCCGGTTTCGAACTTGCTTATCTAGCACCCGTATCACTTGTTCGGTAGAAGTGGGAATTCTATTTGTCTTATACCGCTTCTTTCCTTTCATAGCTGAAAGATATATCTTATCAAGAATAATTGTTCCTTTTTCAACCGCTTGTATGTGAAAAGCTTTAATACGGTTTCCCATACTATTAAAAATCTTCTACGAGCAGCTTATTTGTGAGACCATAACATACCTCTTTTGAAAATGGGCAAGTGAAAAACAGGTGGTTGCGATTTTCCAATCGGTTATGACAAAAAACACAAACGGGATTGACTCTCACATTCCAACTTAGCATTTTATCCCCTATTTTTAATCTATTTCTTATTGCAAGCCATGTTAAGAGTGAGTATTTAGGAGAGGCATGGGAGAACCATGCCTTTATTCCATTCCACATGTACCTTACTATTCCGGGAGCTTCCCAAGTCTCATTTGTGCTGAAAGTGGATTTGAAATGATCCCATTTACCTTTCCATAGAACTCTGTCTTCCTCCACAACCAATTTGTTTATGTGAATCCCTTCAAGGGCGTTTTTTATTAAATTGAAATGGTCCAGCCTGTGTCTTCTTCGAGTATAAGAATTAAACGTTTCAACAACAATGGCATGAGTATCAATCCCCATATCAATACACCTTCTTTGTCCCATGATAGATATCAATTTTCCAAGAGCTGACCAATTATCATACCAAAATGACACACTTCACCTATTATGCATCTCTACTTAAACAAATCTCGAAAGTAGTGTTCGATATTTTAGAATCTTCTTCCTCATCCAAGATCCTAGTGATGAAGTCTCACTTATCGACTAAAAAGAGTCTTTCCGTAACAAGTAAAATCAAAGCCATTGAACCCAAAGAGACTTTGAAGAAAGAATTCACCAAATGTGTTTTAAGCAACTAACCTTATTTTCCTCTTTCAATTATCTTAATCCGAGACCCCCTCTTCTTTAGGCGTACATACATCACTCCACGCCACTTTAGCCTTTTTGTATTTAGATCGGGACTAGAACATAGGAATGCAAAACACAATCTGTTTATCTCTTTAATACATGCACTTGGTAATCGAAAGGCTGGCATCCAAAATTTTGTAAGACTATGAATTACCGAACTTATAAGTTGTAAAAAACCAACAAAAGATAGGTGTTGCACTGTCCAACTGCCTATCCTCTCACGAATAATAAGTGACTACACCTATCTTACCACTATTCTAGAACTGGTGTGTAGTCGCTTGTTGTCATTCGTCGTGTTAATAGCGGTAAACCCATATATCTTATTGGTAAAGCACCAGACTCAAAAGGGAAAATATGCATAATTAATTCCTTATTTTTTTCTATAACACTTGCCATGTATAATGTGAATTTCTCAAGACTTATCTTCAACCCAAAGAATTCCGCAATTTATCGAAAATCTTTAAAATATCCTCTATTGATCTTTTTCCCCATCAGTAAACACCAATATATTGTCTGCAAAACACAAATGAGTGAGATTGAGATTCTTACAGCGAGGATGGTAACCGATGTTGTTTTCCAAAGCAGCCTTGTCAATCATTTTTGACAGTATGTGCATGCATATAACAAACAAGTAAGGAGACAAAGAACATCCTTGCTGGAGACCCCTTTCACTATGATATAATCCAGCTAGCTCCCCATTTACTTGGACAGAACAGGAAGTTGTTGTAACACAAAACTCAATCCATTTTATGAATTTATGTGGGAGATTTAAAGTCGAAAGAGTGGCTATGAGGAAAAGCCATTGACTGAGTCAAATGCCTTCAAAATGTTAATTTTTATTTCACTACGAGATGAAATGTTTGCCTTGTGGTAGTCTTTTACCACTTCTGATGCCAAAAGGATATTTTCTATTAACAAGCAATTCTTGACAAAGCAAACTGCTTTGGTGCAATGAAATACGGGAAAATAGATTTGAGTCTATTAGCAATTATTTTTGATATTACCTTATAAATGATGTTCCAGCAAGAGATAGGGCGGTAATCTTTTAACTCCTTTACTTCTTTCGTCTTCGGGATAATAGCTAAAATAGTGGTATCAACTCCTTTTGGTATAAAACCATATTGGAAAAGGATTAAAACGCAACCACAAAATCTTTTCTGACTATTGACCATGCTTCTTTTAAAAACTCCACTATATATCCATCTGGCCTTGGGGCCTTATCTCTGGGCATGTAAAACAAAACCCCTTTAGTCTTGTCTTTGGTAGCTGCTCGTACTAGATTTTCTCCCTTAGTTTCAGAACAACGATATCTGATCAAGTTCTTTAACACCTCATATGTTATACCATGATAGTGAGCTGGTTTGTGAGCCAAGAAATCATGGAAATAATTTCCGGCCTCCTTCTTTATCTACTCTTGAATATTTGTTATAGTACCATCAAAGCATTTGATTTTTTTTATTGCATTTCGCATCTCCCTGACCTTTAAGGCATTGTAAAAAAAATATTGTTACCATGTCCCACCTTTAACCAATAAAGTTTTGATTTCTGCTTCAAATATTTTCCTTCCAACCCCGAAATATGCAACCAACGAGTAAAATTTGTATTATTCAGAGTCTCGAGCTGACATTGACAAAGCTTTGTGAAAGCTTCCTTTGTCTTCTTTGTCAAATCACCAAAACGTTCCTTACTCATGGCTTTGATTTTTGGTTTCAGAGCTTTTAATTTTTTTGAGAATCTATATATCGCTGAAGTCAAATGATGAAGAGTCTCTGTGGTATTCAAATAATCCTTTGTCATCTTTAAAAAATCAAGATGAGTAGCCAACACATTCATGAACTTGAAAGGCTTTCTTGTATGAGGCTTATCCGCTTATATCTAAATTCTGCAACGTAAATGATCAGAACATCTCCCTCATTCAAATACTCCATAAGATTGTTGATAATCAACGATCCATTGATCATTGACCAAGACACGATCTAACTTCTTGCAAATAAGCTAATCGTCTTCTCTCTTGTTACACCACGTAAATAAAAGTCCATGAGATTGCATATCCATAAATGAACAAAATTGGACTCCTTCTTGGAAATCTCTCATTCCCGCAGGCGCTGGAGGTTTTAGCTCATAGACTGAATGCTCCTCACATTTTAAAATCTCATTGAAGTCTCCATAAATCATCCATGGTTTTTCTAAACATGGGCGAGTCATGGTGATTCCTCAGTCTTCCCACAACGTCTTTCTTTCCTCCACAAAATTTTTTGAGTAAAAATATGAACAAAAAAAACCAGTATTCATCCCTTCCATAAGAACTGAGCAAGTGATCATCTGGCTACTAATAAAACAAGGTGTCAAGCGCACTTTCAGACTCCAAACTACCTAGATCCTCCTTAATCGATGAGAGCTATAATTAGAGAGGAAATACCACCCTTGAAACACAGACTAAACCATACTTTATGCTCTGCATTCCTTCAGCCTTGTCTCAAGTAAACATTCAAACTGAAAATTGCCCTTAAACATCTAATCTCGAACCCTAAGAGCAGTGTATGATTTGATAGGATAGAAACCTCACTGAATGTTAATTCCTTAGAATCATCCTCCTTATCTACAGCAAGAACTGTAAATCGCTACGGAGATACCAACATGCTCTTTTTCCCTTGTGTCACCCTCCTTTATAAGATTTTTTCGAGGATACATGTTCCCAAACTTTCGTTACAACATTCAAAGCTGTATGTACTTTTCTCGCATCAATAAGACTAGAAAATGTGATTACTCTTGAATATTCACGCCTAGGACGTTATCATCAAGGACTAGTGGTTTCTCGATAATAAATAAATTAGCCGAAATAACACTCAAAGGTGCAACATATCCGCCACCCATATATGTATCTTCACATACATGATGTGACGGATCTTGTTGTAGAGGGCTCCAATGAATCAGCCAAAGAAACACTCGACGGTGCAACGTATCTGCCACCCACATATGTAGCTTCACATATAGGATATGACGGATCTTGTTGTGGCTGATTAACCTTCACAACTTCTATTGAATTCAAAACTGTAGCGCAAGGCTTAACAACTGAAACAGAAGTTGGTTGTGACGTTGTACCTCGTTTAAGAATTCTAGGAATCTCAACCTCAGACTTAGACTTTGATCGACAAGTCTCCCTTAGATGTCACACCTAAAACATGCATTACACTTGGGAGGTAGCCGTGGATACGAGTAGAGTACTTCTGACACTACACCTTACTTTGTCTTAAAACAAAACGAGTCTGGTAATGGTTTTGTCAAATCAACCTCAACAAAAACTTTAGCCTCATCAAACTTATTACAATTTTTTGTGTCCGCATGAAGACACTTTTTGTGTTCGGATGAAGACACTTTGACTCGCCCGCAACGCTCGATAAAAATCGCATCCCCTTCCAAGAGAAAAATGATGATGGAATTTTTTTGAGGGTGACCCAAAGTGACATTAACAAAGAGCTAATTGATCCTCTTCAACTACTGGTCCATACTTGGAGACCATCATAGGTTAGATAGCGATATTCCACACCTCTGCGTAAAGCTCTATCTCTTATCACTCTATCTCGAATACGAAATTTGATCGTGTTTGCATTCACTACAAATACATCAATTTTTATAGCCTTATTCCCGTAAGACCAAATCTTAATCAATATCACATGTATCTTCGCAATACGAGGAGCACCTTCCGGGAATTTTCCATCTATCAAATCTTCCTATAACGGAGCCTTATCATTGATGATTTCATCTGGAACAATGATAACATTGTTATCCTCTTCCACTGAAACCGTCAACACATGATTGGACAGTGTCAGCTTATTCTAAACAACCAATGAATATGATTGACGTACTTCCCCCATTAGAGCCACACTAGAGAATCAGACATAGCATCAACCAGAGATACCCTATTCTCACACGTAGAAACAGAGCCATGAATGGTGACTTCATCGTAGACTGAAACCCTTTCATGAGCAGACCTTTCCTCACTATCCAAAACCATCTTAATTGCAGCCTCATCCCTCAATGAAACCTCGCCATGATCCACTATACCCTCAGAAATTAAACCCTCCACTGATTCTGCAACCATAGCTGAAATAGAAACCCCACGATCGCGAACTAAGGCATCATCCAAAACCCCTACACGAACTGAAACTGAATCTTCAACACGAGCAGAAAACTCCTCCTGATCCAAAACGGAAAAGCCTTCACAAACAGCTGGTTCACCACTAACAGAGACCCTAACACAACCCTCTCTTACATCACATATCGAAAACTTCTCTAACATCACAACACGACCCTCTTCTTCTCTTCGAACAAATTTCCTTCAATAACAGAAGCTCTCCCTGGTGGCGGAGCAGCCATTTTGCCACACACGGAAAACCCTCGTTGCCTTGCCAATCGGCAAACCGCCCTCCTCAGTAAAACATAGGGTTCGGGTTTTCCTTATTAGAAAATTTTGAGATAGTTACACACATTTAATTGGTTACACTAGTTTATAAACAATGTACCAGTAATCGATATAAAGTAATATCTACTTTAGAAAAAAAAAAAATTCTCTTCTTTTTCTCATGAACGACTAGACCTACCTACTCACCTACCAGCTCTCCCTTTTCATATTCATCAGGTTAAAAATAAAACTCCAAGTCATGTTGCTTGATTGAAATGTCTCTAAATCTTTTTATTGAATGTCCTTGTTTCGATATAATTTTAAAATTAGTAAGAGACGGTTGTTTTCATTTTAATTCTCTCTCTATTGAGTGCCACTTAAGGAAACTAAGAGAGATTGGGAAGGAGATTAGGGCTCCCCTTGAGCCTCCCGCTTATGGATGCGTCATCGTCGGGGCAGCTTCCGGCTGTTGCTATCTCCACCACAAACTCCGTTCATCAGGTATCTCGTGAAACTAATGTACTTGGTTCTATTGCTTTGCGTGCAGGTTCCTCGGAAGCTTTGACAAAGCTCTATTCAGCAACAACTCCTCCAATCTCTGTTTCTCCTGATGCCTCGTCCGTTGAGGCTCATATGGTCGATACAACTCGCCCTGTCGAATCAGTAGAAGTTCGGCAGATGCTTGGTTCTGCTTCATTGGGCTCTGCATCGTCTGCTTCCGCCTCTACAAACTTGTTACATGTTCTGCCTGTCTCTGCTTCTGGTTCGTCGGAAGTCTCACTGAATCTCTGTTATGCTCCTCTATATGCTGCTGTTATACCTCCTGGTGCCTCACCAGCCGAGGTTCAAAGGGCTGATACAAGTTGTTTTGGCCAACCAGTAGACGCTAAGCTAATGCTTGGCTCTGCTTTGTCGAGCTCTGCAGCCACAAATTCTGCTTCTGAGAACTTGTTACTTTCAGCCTCTGTTACTCCTTTATCACTGGCTGCTCTGCCTGGTTTAGATTTTGGGCTATGCGCTGCAGACCCAGGGCTGCTTCGCAACATGGTGTCTCTCTTAAGTCTCCATCGGTTACAACTCCTCTCTCAGTCTCTGCCGGTCCCTCCATGGTATCTTCTGCAATTCTTAACACTGCTTCTTTGGCCTTACATCCACCTGGTCGACAAGCTGAAGCTCAAGAGGGGCTCCCAAAAGCTATCTCTGCAGATATAATCACAGCACCAAAGAAATCATGAGCTTAGATTACTAGTAAATCAAAGCTTATGAAGGTTGATCTAGAGAAATACTCAATCGAAGGTAGTGATCTCCTCAAAGTCTCGGACGCCATCCTACTTGAAATTTCGCTATGGGAGGATTTCTTGATAGGAAGATTCACAGCTACAGTGCCACATTGCCAAGATCCATGTGATTGGGAACAAAATTTGGAATCTTAGAGATAAGAACATCAAGATCGATGCATACATCATAGATGAAAAATCAATCAAATTTTATATCAAGAACGCCAATGCCCAGAATCGTGTTCTCCATAGAGGAATGTGGAATATTTGTGAGCTTCCTATGATTGTCTCGAAGTGGTCCCCCATCCTCGCGGACTCACATCCACAACTCCGCTCAATGCCCATGTGGGTCACAATTCACAAAGTCCCTCCAGCCATGTTCACTTGGCATGGTCTCAGCTTTATAGCCAGCCGAGTCGGTTTTCCTCTTTGTCTTCGTCAAGAAACCGAGCTCATTACATCTTTCGATGAGGCGAAAGTCTTTATTGATGTCGACTTAACCACAGATCTTCTACATGACTTTAAATTCAATGTAAAAGGCTCTGAATGTTCTATGGGCTTTAGCTATCCCTGGTTGCCAATGAGATGCAATATTTGTCGTCAATGGGGTCATTTGGCTGAAGGGTGCCTGAAGCGCTTTGTTGACCATCCTTGCAGGCCTACAAGCAGGGACCATTCCCCCAGTCCTAAACCCAGCTCCCCGTTGCCCACATCCCCTCCTCCGCCGACAATGGAAGCCACTCTGCCACACCGTCACCTCAGCGCTGGTTTAGAAGAAGGGGAAATAGTCCCCTCTGCGCCTCCCAAAACACAAGAATGGACTCTGGTCTCCTCGTCTTTCCGTCAAAGAAAACATAGCCGCAAGACTAGCCGCTCTGGTGGTAATGATACTGTAAAATTATAGTCCCGGTTTGAAGCTCTTAACACTATCGATCTTGAGGATAATTCGGTTGCAAGATTACAGAGCAATGTGGCAGAGGCTCACTCTTCTCCTGTAGCTGCGTCTGATCCATCTGCACCATCAGTGATTCAGCCTGCATTATCAGTATCTCAGCCATCTCAGCCTTATCAGCTTGCATCGTCATCTTCACCATGAAACTCTGCGTCTGATGCATCTGATGCGTCATCTTCTCTGTCTGTTGCACAAAACGTCACTCTGTCTGCAGCTAAACATCAAAGTTCCAACAAGCCACATATTACTGCACCATCAGTGTCTCATCCTCCTCAGCTTGCATCGTCACCCTCACCATGTAACTCTGTGCCTGATTTGTCTCCTTCTATGTCTGCTGCGCAAAAAAGCAGCTCGGTCTGTAGCTAATTATCAGAGTTCTAATAAGTCGCAGATTACTGTACCATCAGTATCTTATCCTCTTCAGCATGCATCTTCATCCTCACCACGTAACGTGGTGTCTGATGTGGCTTCTTATACTTCTGCTGCACACACAAGCTTATCTCTGTCTGCAGATCAACAGGTTCATCCGATGTCACAGACTACTGCTCCCCAGATCCCGGTACCATGCCTCTCACCTTCATTTGGTATTGAGTTAGTGCCCCAGTCTGCAATTTCAGCGTCTCAGCTCTCTCAGTCTCCCCAGCCTACATCGTCATCCTTACCACCAACCTCTGCGTCTGCATATCATATAATCCTAGCTCGGTTTGCTGATAACTATCAGAGTTCCATCACACCACAGTTTACTGCACCCCAGGACCCAGAACCTTTAATCTCGAGTCAGAAAAGAGGGCTTCAGACCGCACAGTCACAGCCTGCTCCTGGAACTACTGCATTAATTTTGAGTTCGAGTGGAAGTCTTCATCACCTGCGTAAGGAATCCACACACAACCTTATGGAGCTGGACATTGGCAAGGCTACGGTTTTGTATGAATCGTCGGAGCTGGACGTAAGTAAGGCGGGAGTCTCCATCCAAACAGTTGTGTTTGGACATAGTAACGAAATGGAGCTCATGTCCAAACAAGTGGACCATATTCAAAGCACCAAGCTTGATGACGAGAAGAATGGTATGCTATTAGCTTATGATAGCTCTACGACCCGCGCATATCTTCCCTCGCTCTTGTAAGACCAAAGGGAAAATGGAAGGGTCAAAGAAGCATAAGCAGCCATCACGAGGTGGTCTTGGCAAAAGGGTTCTTCACAAAAAAATTACTTAAATGTCAGCTTTCTTCTGGAATATGCGGGGCTTCAATAAGAAGCGTAAACACAGTATCTTGAAGAATTGGATCACCTTGAAGCATTTGTTGTTTGGTGCAGTTCTAGAAACTAGAGTCCGTGAATCTCGAGCAGCTCCGATAGTCTCTTCAATCTTGCCTAACTGGTCTATGCTTTCAAATTATACATGCAATCCTCTGGGGCATATTTGGATTCTTTGGGATAATCGGGTCTCTGTGAGAGTGGTGTCGATGAGTGCGCAGATGGTTTCTTGCTTAGTCTCCATAGACGACGGTACATACTTCCTTGTGTCCTTTGTCTATGCTTCTAATGTAGCAGAGGAGCGGAACATCCTTTGGAGTGACTTAAAAGAAATTAAAGCTTCTCTTGCGTTCTCGTACTCGCTTGGCGGGGTGGGCATTCTTATTTGTTTAAGACTTCTCACAGAGAACGGAATAGGCATCCATTAGCTCTGTCCCTTCGCACGACATCTATGAAAGCAGCAGTGGGCGAACCGGCGGTGAACAGGAAGAGGGAGGATAACCACTCCCTTTGGTTGTGGGAAATTCCTGCCTTTCAATCGATACACAGTTGAGTAGGCTGATCACGAACGCTACAGGTGTGGGAGCGATATTTTCGGAAAGGAGGAGTAGGAGGAGTCAGACGGAATCAAATGATTATGACTGAGATATGTCGTGGTTGTGCTTAGGCGATTTTAATGACACCTTGGCTAGTGTAGAGCATTCGGGAGGTTTTCCAGTGGGTGCTTATCCAAGTATGCTCGCTTTTCAGGAGACAGTCCGCGAGTGCTCCTTGGTTGATATGGTTTACCATGGGCCCCTCTTTACTTGGTGTAACAAGAGAGAAAACGAGTTGATCTGTAAAAATCTTGACAGTGTCTTAGTTAATGGTGCTTGGCTCCAAGCGCATCCGGACTCGTACTGTGTCTTTGAAGCAGGAGGCTGCTCAGATCATCTTCGTGCCCACGTCAATCTCTTCGGTACTCCTTTGCACCCCAGAACGCCATTTAAATTCTCTAATGCGCTGCTGCAGGTGGATGAGTTTTCCCCTCTGGTGGAGGCTTATTGGACTGATACAGAGGAGTTATTTGTATCCACGTCTTCTCTCTTTCGTTTCTCGAAGAAATTAAAGGCTTTGAAGCCACCTATCAGGGCCTTAAGACGTGTAAAGCTCCACCACTTATCATGGCAAGTAGAAGAGGCTTATGCGGACCTCTGCACTTGCCAAGCAACCACCCTTGTCCATCCGGACCCATCCGCATTGGCCTTGGAAGCATTAGCCAACGAGAGATGGGAGAAAGTCTCTCATTTAGAGGAGGTCATCCTTCGAAAAGAGCAAAGTTACATTGGCTGGAGGTCAAAGATAAAAACAATCGCTACTTCCACAATGCGGTTAAGGAATGGCAAGCGCACAACTCGATTAGAGAAATTTGCAACCAAGAGGGAGTCAGTCTTAAAAAGCCAGAGGAGAGCAAGTTAGAAGCGGTAAGGTATTTCACTGACATTTTTAATCACACTCCATTGGATTTTACGGGAGCAACGACCTCAGATTTGAGTTCTCTCTTTGAGTTCCGTTGCTCGGAATCCGAGAAGATCCAACTCTGTGCAGTAGTTTGGCCAGAAAAGATTAAAGGGGTTCTTTATTCCATGTCGTCAAACAAATCCCCTAGTTCTGAAGGTTACACGGTTGAGTTCTTCAAGGAGATGTGGCCTTTAATTGGAAAGGATTTTGTCGTGGCAATCCAATCCTTTTTTGCCTATGGTTTTCTTCCTAAGGGAGTCAATACGATAATCTTGGCCCTTATTCCAAAGAAGACAGATACCGCGGTAATGAAAGACTACAGACCCATTTCTTGCTGTAACGTTCTCTACAAGGTGATTTCAAAGATCCTTGCAAATCGTCTCAAGACGGTCATGGATGGGTTTATTGCTCCCAAACAATCTGCATTTATCAAAGACGGTCATGGATGGGTCTCTTGGCTTCAGAATTGGTCAAGGACTACCATAAAGAGGACATCACTGCTCGTTGTGCCTTGAAAATTGACATCTTTAAAGCTTTTGATTCAGTCCAATGGCCTTTTCTTCTAGATCTGCTTACTACCATCCAGCTCCCGGATATCTTTATCCATTGGATCAGACTGTGTATCACTACCCCGTCTTTCTCGGTTCAAGTAAATGGCGAGCTTGCGGGGTTTTTCCAGAGTACCAGAGGCTTGAGATAGGGTTGCTCTCTATCGCCCTATCTTTTTGTAATCTGCATGAATGCTCTTTCAATGATGTTGAATAGGGCAGCGGATGTGGGGAATTTTGGTTATCACCCAGGTTTTCGTAGTCTCTCTATCACTCACCTCTGTTTCGTAGACGATATCCTAGTCTTCTCGGATGGGAGTCCTCGATCAATTGCTGAGGTTCTGGAGGTTTTTGAGGAGTTTGGGAGATTCTCGGGACTGAGGATAAGTCTGGAGAAATCCACACTGTTCTTGGCGGGGGCCTCAGAGTCACGCCGCACTGTTATTTCCACTTGCTTCCTGCTTGATATGGGGAGCCTTCCGTTTAGGTACCTTGGAGTGCCACTTCTTACGAAGAGGATGACCAGGTCGGATTTCCAACCGCTCATAGATAAGATCACATCATGGATCAGCTCTTGGAAGCATCGTTTCTTCTTCTTTGCGGGTAGACTTCAGCTCCTAACCTCAGTTTTCTCAAGTTTAACGAATTTCTGGATTTCAACCTTTCGTTTGCCAAGTGCTTGTATTAGGGAAATTGAAAGAATAAGCGCTGCTTTCCTCTGGTTGGGGCCAGATCTGAACCCCAGGAAGGCCAAGTTGGCTTGGATAGATGTCTGTAGGCCCAAGAAGGAGGGAGGCTTGGGTATTAGGTCAATAGAGGAAGCGAATAAGGTCAGCTGTTTCAAGTTTATTTGGAGGATCACCTCAGCTAGATCCTCCTTGTGGGTCAACTAGGTGCAAAAGAATTTGATTCATGCCGGTTTTTTCTGGTCTATTAACGTTAACTCTTTGTTAAAGAAAAACCCAAACCTCAATTTGACACAAGAAACTCTCAATCCATCACTTTCTTAACCACAAATTTGAATAGATGTTCAAGAGAAAACAACTAAACGACCCATCCTTGCCAAGCTTAATGGAGCTCTAACAATGGTGGTTGAATCCTTAACAGAATCCAGAAAAAGCTAACAAAATGTTTTTGCAATTGAATGAATGAATTCCTTTTTCTCCGATTCAGCTTCAATGTCATTAACATCTAATCTCCATGTTTGATCTCGTGCGTCCACGTGTCTCCTTCTCCACCTTTGATATCTTCTTAAACCAAACCCTTTGTTTCATTCAGCGTCTTCATATCCTCTTGCTCTTGCTTCATATCAAACCTTCCACTTCTCCCTGCGTATTCCTCTGCTTCTCCAATTCCGGTATCACTCTTCGGCGGGCTCGTGGATTTGGAAAAAACTGATTAAATATCGGGATCAAACAAAGGGTTTCCATAGGATGGAGGTTCGGGATGGCAGAGACACATCTTTTTGGTTTGATTGTGTGGACTCATCTTGGTCGGCTCCACGACCTTCTAGGGGATAAGGGATGCATAGATATGGGGATTCCTCTTTTGTCTACCCTGGCTGAAGTCTTTGCTACTCATCGAGCAAGACGTAGGAGGGCAGTTCTCTTGAACACGATCGAGGAGGAAATAGAGAAAAGGCGACTCATTGGGAGTTTGGAGCCAGATCGTCCCTCTTAGAGTCACACCCCGGGGGTGTTCAAGCATGCCTTCTTCTCAAAGAATACCTGGAATCAGCTGCGGACAGCTCATGAGATCACTGACTGGTACAAAGGTGTGTGGTTCTCTCTAGCTACCCCTAAATACTCATTCATTGTTTGGCTTGCGGTACACAATAGGTTATCAACGGGAGATAGGATGTTAGTTTGGGCCCATGGGGCAAATGCTGGTTGTGTTCTTTGCCATGGGGTATTGGAAACACGAGACCATCTTTTTTTTGAATGCAGGTTCTCATCGCTCGTTTGGACTGACCTTAGCTCTGCTCATCTTCAGACGAGGTATGTCGATAAGTCTTCTGAGGTTATTACTATGCTTTCTGCCTTTGTGTTTGCTGGTAATCGCAAGTTTATTCTAAGATACATTTTTCAAGCTACGGCCTATACCTTGTGGCAAGAGCGTAATCGGCACAGACATGGGGATATACCTCGGGGCCACGCTGCTATTATCAAAGACATCGATCGTATAGTCCGCAATCGTCTTTTCACTGTGGAAAGGAAGGGCCGGTTCAATGGCAGTCTGCGGGGTTATTGTTGTAATCTGTTGTATTCTAACGTTTTTCACGTTTCAGCTCTGTCATTAATGGTGTGTACTCTTTTTTCCAATTTCTGGTTTTGTCCCAACTGGGTTTTCCGGGATTAGTTTTAACGAGGCCACCATTTTTTATTCCTTTTGAGTTTTTTTTGCCTTCATATTCATAAAACACGGTAAACATTTATTGTAAAAAGATTTTTTCTTTGAATATAATTTTACATATTATTAAAAAAAAAAAAAATTTCTTTAAACATAATTTTACATATTATTAAAAAAAAGAATGTCCTTGTTTCCCATATATCTTCTCAATAGTACACTGTTTATATTTCTCAGAAATCATCTGTTCGCCAGACCATATCAGCTCTTCTGTTGGCGTATAATCCAAGTCAGCTCCTAATTCTCTGTCAGTACAACTTCTGACTCAATCAACTTTCTCCTTGTCCAACAATTTGGCGAGTTTTTGTCTTTCCGTTCCAATTCCAATGGAATTTGCACTTTCAATAATGTGTATATATTGGAAAAACCCCATAAAACTATACAACCTAATTATTGATTTTCCCTAAAATACATAAAAATTTTGGATACCAAAAAATACATTAATTAAAATTTTCTTCTGCTATAATATATAAACTTTTATATTGTATCTATTTAACACCCAGTAATTGATGGAAAGTAACATCAGCCAATTGAAAAAATAAAAATAAAAATGTTTCGATAAATAATTTTCTTAAAATCCAGAAAAGTAAAAATATTACAAATTCTAAAAGATAAAAAAATAAAAATAAAAAATAAAAAAACTTGAAACTTTTTGGATTTATAAATAAAAAATCCAAAAAGTAAAATTGCTAATACTCTTTTAAAAATCAAAAAGTCAAAATATAAATTTAAGATTCATTAAATTTCAATAATAAAGTTACCATTATTTTTTGATAAATAATATCATGAGAATTGTATAATTTTTCTTACCACATAGTTGTATGAGTTATGATTTTATGATTTACCACATTACTTACATGATAACACCATATGCAAATATAATAACATAATAAGTTGTATTTATTTGTGTTACGGATAATTTTGGATGTAAATTTTATATATATATATATATATATACATATATATATATATGTGTGTGTATGTGTAAATGTGTGACTTCCAAAGAGTTGTTATATGCTATTTATGTTATGAGTTGTAAAATATTTTAATAATTAATAAATTAATATCTTTGAAAATGGTGTAACGTATCAAATTTTATAATTATTTCTAATTTTAAATAATTTTATGGAATTTTGTATTTATTATAAATATGAAAATTTGGTATTTCAAATTTTGGAACTTTAAAGAATTTATTTTAAGACTTAAAATAATTTTGGGAATTTATTTTTCTGCTTTTTATTTATTTTATAAGTATTTTATTTTTATGAAAAATAAAGAAATTTGACGGATATAACGTTTTGTTAATTCGTGGGTGTTAAATGAATACAATTTAAAAGTTGATATAGTACTATAGAAAAATAAATTAGTTCATGTATTTTTTTCTGACACTCAAAAATTCATATATTTTTGTGGAATCGATAAATAGTGTATGTATTTTTATAGAATTTTTTTCTAGCACAAATTCTAAACTTTTAAAAACATAGATTTATTTTCAAAAATATCACTGTAATACTCGAGGTCTCCGTATCCGGATCAAGATATTTTAATTTAAATATTAGAATATCCGGATCCGTGTCTAGTTTTTCTGTGTTAGATGCCACATGTACTTTTTAAAAAAATGTATATTCACTAGACTTTTGAAAAAGAATTTTTTTTTTCAAAAATACATGAGTGGAAGTTTAAAAACGTACTAAACCTTTATTTGTATATAAAAAGGCACAAAACAAATTGTGGAGGTTAAAATTGACCATTTTGCTCGATATGCTATCAGGTAACCAGATTTTTCAGTATTTTTGTTTTCATTTTGTGAATGCCCAATCATTACTATCCTTAGTATAAATCTGACAAATCAATTCCCTTGAATTAGTGGGATACCTGCCAGACCAAAAAAAATTTGCTAGCAGATTGATATTCCATTTTATTGTCCTTGGAACAATCATGAGATTTGGAGAATAATTGGACCCCCATTGATGAGCCTGTCTAGGATAATCATCCACGATTCAATAATCTCTCCATACAAAATAAACCCATATATATGTTTGGTGAGACCTTATGCCATTTATAAACCGAGAGGATACTATGCTTCACCACTCATAGGAGGCGAGTAGTATCTTTCATCTTCCATGGGGTTTGAGTTTCGATTACATCTACTTTTCAGATACCAAAAGATTATGTGGATGTTGTAGTAACCTCCATTGTGGTTTTGCGAACAAAGCAGCAATGAATTCATCAATTTTCTGAAATCCTTACCCTCCAACCGTTTTTGATTTACACATTTTTGCCAACCATGCCAATATGAACTTCTTTTATTCCCATCCAATCTCCACCAAAATTTTGAAGTTACTAGAATGGAGTAATATCAAGCAATCACAAGAGATATAATAAACACTCGTTTTCTTATTAGGAATACTTTAAACAATCTCTTACAAGATCTTTCTAATCAATTTGACTCAAGACTACACTTGACACTAACGATTCCTATCTACCCAATCTCACAGCAACTAGTCGCACACAGACTATTGCATGGATCACTTAAATCACTCACCACGCAGCCTAAAGCTTTCGCCTTTCTGTTTCTTAGGAATTCTATTTCACAGCGGCTCCTGAACACGTCACGCAACTACTCGAATATAGAGCATCTTCACTCTTTAATATTAAAGATCTACAATTTCTTTTCTTGATATCTTCAAATCTTCTCTTAACCTGATTTGAAGATATCCTTCTTGCTCAGTTGGTTACGCAACGATTCTCTCATATTCTCCATTGCTCCAGTTGGATACTCCAATGATCAAATGAATGTATGCCACGTCATCTTCGTCTCTAACTCAATAACTTCCCGCGTTCGTTCTCATGTGTTGTACAGCTACATCATGTTCAAGCTGCCAAACTTGGTATTAACAATCTCCCCCTTTTATTTTAGTGTGACACCTCATTTTTCTTGCAATCAGATTAGTCCAGACTAACAACCACACCATAGCCAATCTAGAACTCAAAAGTATAAACATACAACATAAAATTAAGTTCAGAAATAAAACTTCAAAAAGCATAATGTTCAATATCGAAGGCAGGAAATACAGAAAGAGAACCAAGCACACCAAAGGATTAAAGTTTAGAAAACAACATCAGAGTCGAAAACTAACAAGTCTTCGGATTCCCTAACTACTGGATTCATTGAAAACAAAGATTATACACTCTCAATGACCTCTTTATCATCATCAGCTTCCTCTCCATCAGCAGTACGACCAATCTCAGGACAATACTCTCCCTCTACTTTAGTGCACACTTAGATAAAAACACAACAGGAAGATGATCAGTGATATGAGAACATGAATAAGGAACAAATTACTTTTGAATTTTGACTCCATACTCATCATCAGACGCAACAGTTGCTTGAGTATTCGGACCAGCTTCCTTGCAGTTCTAGAACCAAGATCTTGACATCCAGAGCAAATGGGAGTGGTGCAGCAGAAGTCTCATCACCGGGATAAGTCGGTTGTATCTTCTAGAAACGCAAGAGCTGGTAGATGAGATTTAGAAAGATCAAACGACATGTTGTCTTGTAGGAAGCATTGGCAATCTAGAAGATATAAACCATTTTTAGTTGACGAAAATTGAATGGCTTGAGGTTTGCAACCATGAAGATCATCTAGATGCAATTAGGTTTTAAGGTTGTTCGATTCATGATAACATCGTATCTTTACCTTATAGCTATGATTTTCATATATTTTTTATAGAAATTTTAAATGAAACTAATGTTTTCATAGGATTTTTGAGTATTTTTGGAACTTAGATTTTGTACAGGTTCTTGGACGAAAAGCTTACAAAATGAGCTTCAGAAGCAGTTCCCGACCCCTAGAAGTTTGGCATTAATTGGAGGTCTTCCCATGCACCAAAAACTACATTCTTGGAGTCATTAGAAAGCTAGAAGAGTCACTTTTAACCAAGTAGAATCAAACCAAACCTCCAAGCCATTCATAACATACGGACCACTCTTTGAAGCCATCTGCCAGCGTCCCAGGAAGACATCAAGGAGCGCCCAGAAGCCACTCTCAGCGCTCCAGGAAGGCCCGCATGAGCACTGGCACCCTTCCAGAGGTTCCAAGACCAAAACAACAACACTTCATTTAATTCATTCCGATAAGACCTAAACCTAATTTCACCGCTTTAAACACAATTAATACAAGTCATTATGAACCCTAGAAGAAGAGAGTGAATAAGGAGCAGCAAAGCCGCCCCAACCATTGAAGACAATGTCAAGTTCATCACTTGATCAGTTGCCTCCTTGCTTTGTTTCTCTTTTCTTTTCATTTTGATTTTCTTTTCATATAAATACAAGTCGGTATGAACCCTAGAAGAAGAAAGCGAATAAGAAGCAGCAAAGCCGCCCCAACCATTGAAGACAACGCCAAGTTCATCACTTGATCCGTTGCCTCCTTGCTTTGTTTCTCTTTTCTTTTCATCTTGATTTCTTTCTCTACTTGTTTGAGGGAGAAGATAAATTACTCTACAGAGAAGATCCCTAATACCCTCTTTAAACTTATATTCGATTTATGATTTCCATCCCATCTTTTGTTATGGTTTGTTTAATCATGTGTGAATTGTCTTTTTGTTGGGCTTAATGGGGGTTCGCTTGAAGGGGATCTATGGTTTATTTGTTTAGGTTGTTAGATCCGGCCACTAGTTTTCTCTTAATGTTTATTGCTACTTGATCGCTAGACACTGATCTTAGGCTTATGAGGAATTCGCCTCTCTTTCAACCTGAACTAAACTAGATAGGGCAGTCTTTCCTCTATTATTATTATCCATAGGCAACGAGATTTGAAGTGCATGGGGACTGTGAATTGAACCACTTGAGCTTATTGATTTCCTACGCTTCATTGGAACAAACGAGAGTCGATGAGCGTGGAGTTGTATGTAGGGATAGATAGTTTGATCTACGAGAATAGCACTCTATACGACAGTGTTTGGAAGTTCTAGAATCCTACTAGAGTAAAACGTGTGAAGATTACTTAAATTATTGAGAACCTTAATCCCCAGATAGTTCCCATACGCCTAATGTTTTAGTTGTTGAATTTACTTTGCTTTTATTTCTCTTTAGATTAGTTTAGAAAATCCCAAAACCAACTCTCTTATTAGTTATATTCTCAAGAATTCATATGTGTGACTTCATTCTCTTTGTAGGATCAATCCTTAAATATAACATTCAATTTGAATGTGCACTTGCAGCCTTTTTGTAGTCTTTTACAAGAGGTAAAACTTGACACACTATCAAGTTTTTAGCTTCGTTGCCGGAGAGATTTAGTCACCTTTGATGTCTTTCTAATTTATGACACCCTTTTTAATTTTCTACTTTTAATTTTTCGTTTTTGCTTTTATCATCTTTTAAACCTTCTATTTTCTTTAAATATTTGCCTTGTGTTTTGCAGTGCATGACTAGGAGTCAAGACTCAAGGAGTGCGCAATCTTACCAAGACATTGGACGACTAGAACGTGAACTTAGAAGACTTTGAAGACAACAGCAAATGGCCGACAGAAGGAACCAAGACCAAGCTGGTCTCAACCTTGGTCTACACCAATGAGTTCCAGCCCTAGACGATCATGGGTAGCCTCTTCAAGATGAGGAAGGCAATCCTATCTTTGAACCTGCACAACACGGAGATGCAGAGAACTTCGACCCTTTGGTGGGTCGAGAGCGGGAGCCATGTGATGTGAATCACTTAGGCATGGGAGAAAACATTGGTGTGCCTCTGCAACATGCAGATAACTTCATCAACATCCAAAAACGACTTGATTACGTACCCCCGGTGAGAAGAAGAAAAATCGCTGATAATGATACTCATAATCAATATGTACAAGAATGACCGGTATTCGAAAATACTTGTTAAAGTGTAAGATTTTTCCTTCTCTCCGTCGACAAGGTACGTAGATGGTTAAAATCTTTACCCGCCAGATCGATTACTACTTGGAGAGGATGCATAACCGCTTTCCTTAACCACTTTTACACTAAGTCTTGATCCAATCTTTTGAGAAAAAAGCTACAAGGATTCCAACAAGGTCTAGTAGAGTCTTTTCATGAAGCATGGGAATGATTTAAAGACTACGATCGTGACTGTCCTCACCATGGTTTCTCGGATGGTAATCTCTTAAATAATTTTTACAGAGGATTACATCCTTAGTACCAACTTTCTCTTGAAAAGGCCATCAATGGAGAATTTTGCTACAAAGACAGTCGAAGAAGGAAGAGCTCTCATTAACAATCTTGCAGCAAATAATAGTAATGGTTGTAATAATTTTGATAGAGTTGTGCGCTCTAATGACTCAGAATCTAAGCAAATAGTTGAGCTTAAGAACATGATGAGCCAACTTCTAAGGAACGCCAAGTCAATGCATGTGATACCACTGAAGGCGCATGAGAGGACACATTCCAAGCATTCGACCCTTGTTCGAATGAACAAGAAAAAGAAGTTAACTAAGTTGGAACCCAAGGATACTACCAAAATCTCGGTTATAGTAACAAAAGCAGACCCAAGAAGTCAACAAAAAGACATACGGGTTTACATTGAATTGAACGGTAAGATTGAAGGTATTCAAACCTTCTGCAAGAAGTTAGAGACTCAAGTAGTTCAAAATGCATTAGCCGTAGGAAGAAAAACCGACGTGCTACCTGGAAAATTGAAGGAAATTCTAAGGTATTTTACAACGCTATCCCAACCACATCTACCCCTAAAAGGACCACGAGCAACAAGCTAAAAGTTAGTGTGCCTACCTGAAGTTCCTATGAAGAGGCACCTAGCAGGACATATTTGATGACCAAGGACGAACCAAATCGTCATCCATTTAAGAAACTCGTAAAGATGAGAGATCCCGGATCTTTTGTTTTCCCTTGTTCAATATGAGGTGTAGATTTTTCTATTTGTCTCTGTGATTCTGATTTTAATGTGAATGTTATGCTAAGAAATACTGCAGAGAGTCTTGGGCTGAAAAATATATCTCGGTCTAGACTAGACTTAGTCTTCACAAACTCCTCACAGAAGACTCCTGAAGGCTAAATTTGTGATCTGCCTATTCTCATAGGAAACTGCATAGTTCCTACCGATTTTTTCATCTTGAAAATAGCTAAGAGCCGCAATAGACCTTTGATATTTGGGAGATCATTTCTTGCTACTGTAGGTGCCGTCATTGACCATGCCAACAATAAAGTTACATTTGCAAACATTCATAAGCTTCTAAATTACTCGTCGGCACCTTACACTGGATCAATAGGAAGAAAAGAGGCAAGTACATGAGATTTAGAGATTGATAAGGAAAGCCATGAAGATATCCTAGTAGAAGATAAAGAACCAGAGCCCAAACCTTTACCTCCTTCTTTCAGGAAGGTCAATATCATCATAACTCCTAGTCTAAGAGAAACAAGCAAGGAGCAAATTGACAAATTGGTGAATAAAAAAAAGGATTTGCTATTTTAGGCTAGGATCATCGATAAAGAAAATGGAACGCAGCTCCTTATAGATAAGCCTAAGGACGAGGAACTTACAAAGAAGAAACTAAGGGACGCTCGAATCCCAAAGAAATTTCTCGCCACGCCTAAACCGGCACCTAAGTCGAGCTAATGACTTAAAACAAAAGCGCTTAATGGGAGGCAACTTATTGGTAAAGTTTTCATTTAGTGTATTGCATTTTACTTTCATATATTTCAAGTTTTACTTTCAGGTTTTTCATTAAAAAATAGAAAACAAAATAAAAAGAAAGAAGAGGATCAACCCAAAACTGGGCAAACACGGATGCTTTCCAGCACCCCTAGGAGAGCAGTGGAATGCCAGGAGTGCCTTCCCAGAGCCCATGTGTAACTTCCTAGAGCGCCAGCAGCTCCTCCGTCTTGCCAAGCTCTGACCTGCATGATAACATCATCAATTGCATTAGGTAACCATAGATTAGTTTCATTTCATTTAGTATTGATAGTTTTAGAATTTTGTTTTACAAAAAAACACAAAAACATAAAAAAACTGGAAAACTAGAAAAGCAAAAGAAAGAAAGAAGAAAAGTGTGGACGGTTAGAAGAACTGTACTTGGATAACTAAAGTGAATATGTGAAGAAGTCTACAGCACCAACATTTGCTGTAGAAGTATGCTACAAGGAAAAGTTGAGAAAATAGAATAAGAACTGAAGGTCAAATTTTTTCAACATCCTCATCCTCATCAGTCTGGTCTGCTGACAGTCAGATGAAGCAGTCTACAAATCAAGGCCTGGAAATTCTCTTCATCCTCTACATAATTGCCTTTCTTGTAGACAGCTCACCAATTGCTCTATTTTTCATATAGATGTGCATCTCAAATCTTTCTACCAAATGATTTACGAGTATGCTCTGAGAAAGAGAGATTCCCCTTTCTGATTGTTGTACTTGCAGTCCTAGATAACTCTTCATTCTTCAAGTACACTCATGTCAAATTCACTACCAATGAGTCTGAAAAACCCATCCAAAAGATATCGATTGGTACTACGAAACACTATGTTGTCAGCATGAGATTGAACAATGACTACCCCTGCATCATCTCTTTGGAGAAACGTCGACATTTTCACATTCCCTCTTAAAAATTTGTGAGGCAGCAGTATTTTAGTGAGACGATCACTCCAGATCACAATATCTTGTCTGAAACCAAACATACCTCTTTTCAGCTTGTACACATGTTCAGCTCGTACAATGACCTAAAATTCTTTAGGTTGAGTGATATACACATTCTCTAGTAAAGTTTCACTGAGATCAAACGTTCTTAGATCCATTTTGAACAATCGCATGTTCAGTGTGCATGCTGCTCCAAGGAAGATCCGGACAGTTTCCAGTTTCTTTGAGATTTTTTGAAATCTTATCTAGATTAGCTTCTTATGTTGGAATGTCTTCCTATACACCCAGTCTTGCAATGTTGTGCGTCACTCTGCTTTCTTTATCGACTCTGTTCTGGAACACCTATATAGTTTCCATTACATTGAGTCTACAGATACAAGTTCACAATTATCACTTCTTGTGAAGTTACTAGAATGGAAAAGTATCAAACAATCACAAGAGATACAAGAAACACACGTTTTTTACTAGGGATAATTTAAACAATCTCTTACAATATTTGTCCAATCAGTTTGACTCAAGACTACACTTGACACTGACGATTCCTATCTACCCAATCTCACAGAAACTAGTCACACACAGACTATTGCTTGGATCACTCAAATCACTCACCAAGAACCCTAAAGCTTTTTTGGATTTTTGTTTCTTAGGAACTCGCTCTCTCAGCGGCTCCATAACACATCACGCAGCAGCTAGAATATAGAGCATCTTCAATCTCTAATATTGAAGATCTACAATACGTTTTCTTGATATCTTCAAATCTTCTCTTGCCTTGATTTGAAGATATTCTTCTTGCTCAATTGATTACGCAATGATTTTCTCAATATTTTTCATTGCTCCAACTGGAAATTCCAACGATCCAATGAATATACGTCATGTCATCTTCGTTTCTAACTCGATAACCTTCTGCGTTCCGTTCTCCTGTGTTGTACAGCTGCATCCTGTTCAAGCTACCAAATTTAGTACTAATAAAATTCGCTTATGGACGCTCGCTTCCGCATTCGTAACCTCATTATACTCCTAAACTCAAATGAGTTTGATGTTTGTCTTTTCTTAATTTTATTTTTGAATTTCTTTGCATGAAAAGACTCTTAACGGATCAACACCCTACATACTACAAGGGTTCTCTTGTACAATTACATAATATAGAAAAAAGCCTGACCCAAGTGGATAGGGCAGATATGCCCGTTTCTACAAATAAATTTAGAAAAACGCCCAAACAACTTTTCAGTTTTTAAGTATAAATTTGTTAAGTATTAAAGTTTTATTAGTGTACAATATATTTCGACCCATTCCATGATTTTCTCTGTACGAGGAATTCCTTTCCTTCTGCCCACTCTCCTTCACCGCTTCCACCGAATGCTCCTATCTCTAGGCATAGATCGTGTTAATGTGCCTAAGAGCCAACAACAAAAGAGATTTTGCCATAATTATTTTTTGTTCGCGGCTGCACAGAGATTTACAAATTTAAAACTGAGTAACTCTATCAGTGACCAAAAGGTTATCTTAGTGAGTGTTCTCCAATTTATGTTCATGAAATTTTCAAAAGCCCTGGTGCCACTTCGAGGCGAGATGTAGACGTTGTCAATGTCACACCAACACGTTCTCATAAAAAAAATTCTCACGTTTTTTCTCTTTTACTATTCCCGCACAAACTTGTTTGTTTGTTTGTTCCATTGTTGATTTTTCAAACTAAGAGAATCGAGAATTCGTAGAAACCTTTATGACACTACATCATATATATTATGATGTTATTCAATAAATTGCTTTCAACCGAAATAACGAAACCAATCTCTAAGAGTAAAACACAGAAAGAAAATACAGAAGAAAAATGATGAGAAACAAAAGAAAACAAAACCCCCACTTCCATTGCCCATAGACTTAAACCACCATTTTGACCAACCAAAAAGTAAAAAAGAGAAGCCTTCGTCTTCAATCATGAAGATCAGGAGGCGATTTGTTTGGCAATCTCCGGCCAAGCACAAAGCTGTTGAACAAATGCAGAGCTCGTGAAGGCTGCGCGTACGGCACCATATGAGCTGCTCCTCTCACTGTTGCAAATGTTAGTAGATTCCCATACTCTATCACCCATCCGCCAACCTACCTCATGTCAACAAGTTTGCAATTAAGAGTAAACACAAGTATTGAACTGAACCTTTTTTCAAAAAATGATAAGGTGAGCCAAACATTTTTGAAACAACAGTAATAATATTTTTACATCGAATAAACCAAATTTAGGAAAATCGAATATAGTTGAATAAAATCGAATTCATTATAAACTAATATTTTGAAATAAAATGTATACCAAAAAATACAATTAACCAAAATGTATTTGAGTACTTTTTAATACGAAAACCGAATCAAACGGAACCAATTATTTTCAGACTACTGATAGAACTTACTCTTCACAAAGCTAAACCAAAATCGGAGAAAATAAAATCAAACCAAAACTCAAATACTCAAACCAAGAGCAGAGCATACTTAATTACTGTTTCTAGTTATGTTGTACAAACCTGTCCTTTGTGGAACCAAGCTCCATAGGGAACCGTGGTTTTGAAGTTGAGATCGTCTGCAAGTTCTCGTACCAAAGTCCTCGAACCAAGAAGTGGAATTACAGAATCTTCATCCCCACTGCATTTTTCCATTTGAAAAAGTTTAAAAACAAATTACAAAAGTAAAGAAAGGTCTAAATAAATCGAATAATCTATTAACCTGAAGACCCAAACAGGGACTTTGCTCTGCACAATTCTCTTAAGAAACGGAAGCATATTGGTGTTCCCATCATTATCATTGTACTTCAAGAGGCTGTGAGGGTGAAAACATTCACTTGGAGTTAGATATTAAATTAATTATAAGATTGAGATTAGAGATGGCTCAAAGTTTATACCTGCTGCACATAGACCATTCATAGGGAAGATGAGTTCGGTTAGCATGAAGAGCCTTTTGAACCTCGGGAAGAGTTAGATACAACTGCTCTTCATAGCCTATGCACACGTCCACCCCAAAACTCATATGTGTACCCTAAAAACCATTTCAAGCGTTTTTTGTTTTGTCAACAATGTAGTTTTAACATATATGGCGGCATATCTATGATACTAGCAGAAACCATTATTCTATATATATATCCTTATCCGTTTAAAATGCCGAGTTTTCCTTTGTTTTTTACATTTTTCATGTGAAAACATATTCAAAATTATTTTGAAATAAAATATACGTTCAGCCTTCAACCAACAGTTTTGTAGAAAATTCTGAAACTCAGACGAAGTTCTCCTTCTATTTTTGTTTGTCAATCATAACATGTAAGCACAAAAACAAATTTACATACGCTTATTAGTAGTATTTTTGGCATTTATGTGTATGTGAATATTTTGTTATATATATATAGATATTCAAAGAAGACATATTTTTTTATTCATAAAATATTTTTGCATAGTGTAAACGCAAAAATAGTTACTTTTTACATTTTCGTCTAGGGATTTTAATTAGCAAAATAATTATGTTCAAGATACTAAAATTTGTGGTTTTGTTTAGAACACAAATTATATAATAATAAATGTAAATGCAACCCAATAGTAGAAGGCTTGGGGCAAACTCGTTTTGTGTGTTGCTTACCATTTTCTTGAGTCTCAGCTCTTGCTCGAAGAGGGTCGGGTAGCAAACGTCAAGGAGGACGTCGTAGAAATTGACATATTGAGTGATAATGGTTCCGGCCTCATTCATTGCGTCTTCGCAAGGTTTGCTTATGTTGGGTGAACTTGAGAATGAGTAATTTTCAAAGTCGCATTGTCTCCTGACAGTGAGGCCAAGTTCATCAGAGATCATCCCGTGTGACCAGAAAAACTCATACATGGCAGGAACATCCCGGTCAAGCTTCAAAAGCGGATTCCCAATCTGATCAAAAACAGAGGAATCAATCAAAAACAGAGCCAGCTAAACAGAGATTTAAAAAAAAAAAATCTTTTTTTTAGTAGTATAGATCCTATTGCTTACCGCAATGCCTTTGAGATTGAACTTGAATCTATTTGAGCGTAGTGTATTGTATTTTAGTATAACATCAGCTAGTTGAGGTATATAGTGTCCTGCGTAGCTTTCGCCAGCGAGAAAGAGGTTCCGAGTCTTGAATTCTGGAAACTTTTCTAACCATCTTAACATGAACACCAGCATATCCTTGGCTATTATTGAAAACATCATTCAAGAACGAGTCTTTTATTAAAAACTTTATTAAGTATTGATGATGACAAAAGATGATTTTAATCATTTTTGAAAGATTTATAATACCAGTGGATGCATCGCCAGTGGTGTAATCAGAAGTTGTGTTCGAATAAGACCATCCTACTCCAGCTGGTGAATCCACAAACAACAGATTCGAGGCTACATCACAATATTTAATCAAGTTAACAAACTTTGTCCTTGTTGAAAGATAAAAAAAAGAGAAGGAAAGAGACCTTTGTTCCAAGATTTGGAATTTCTCCGGAGGCTATGACCATCACCGGTTGGGTAAAATGGACCCAACTCTGTGAAAGCTCCTCCTCCAATGGATGAACAGCCCGGTCCTGCAAATATTAATTTCTCCAATTTAATTAGAAACCAGAAAAATAATGAAATCAAAACAGATTTTATGTACCCGAATCAATGCAAACTTCATTAGATTTTTTTTTCCTAACTATAGAAGGTCGATAAAAAGCATATCACATGAGTATAATACTTCCTCTCTTCCTTCTCAATCCAATATATAGGATTTTCACACATATTAAAAGTTGATTATAAATGCATAACTTTTTGTGATTTAACATTTTCTATAACTCTAAACCAATAGTATTCAATTATTTTTCTTGAAGTTTAGATTTCATTATCAATAACTAATAAAATACATAGAAAACCTAAGAAATGTATTTTTTAAAACAATTTTTTCTGTAAATTGGATTAATAAGAAAGAGAGGGAGAATTAGTTACTAAATATCTTTTATATTTATGTTAAGTTTTTATATAAACCAAACCAAACCAAAAGTACATCAAACTGAAAAAAAAAAGAAGGTTATAAATAGTTTTTATTTGGTTTTAAGTTTTAACTTCGATAAAGTCAAATAAACCAAAATAAAATCGTAAACCGTATTACACACTGATAGATTTGAACAACTTTGTCGTATCCTCTCAAAACTAAATTCCAAGAAAAAAGCTAAAATAAGAGACAAAGTAAAAACCAAACCTCCATTGAGCCAAAGTGTTAAAGGTTTAGTGTGAGGTTGTTTCTCAGCTTCAACAAAGTAATAGAAAAGGCTCCGACCAGCTTTGACATCGATATCAACATAACCAGCATATTGTCTGAATGGCACTTCAGGTTGTCCAGGCAGCTTCATCACCAGGTCTTCTTCTGGATATCCTTCCGCTAAATTACCATTATAACCCCACCATTGTACCACCATAACCATTACAGCTACTTCCACGAACCACCACTTACCGCCCGCCATTTCTCTCTCTCTTCTTTTTGGTTCTCGCTCTCTGTGATTTAACTTCTGCTCTTGTGTCTGTGCCAAGTTCACATGTATTAGTTACGTATTTATACACAAACAAATCTTGTCCACTAAGAAAATAAGTTAATATTTGCTATATTTTTCTTTGATAAAACACTAATCCCTAGAATAGTGTGGGACACATGATACTGTTTTTTAATTTCGTAGTAAATAGACTTGAACACTAATCTTTCAGTTTTAGGACAGATTTTTTAATCATTAGATCACCAAGGATTGGTTATCATTTTTTGATCAACATCATATATAATACGGATTTTGAATCCGAATGGTGACATATATAGAAAATATTTTCACAAACTACTTAGCTAGATGATCAATTAGCATATTTTCTTTATGATTAATATGCATTATACATATTGAATCCGAATGATGACATATACATGGTAGTAACACAAATCAATAATCACTATAACTAATTATCAGCATTTTTCTACTGGAAATTAATCAAATAACTAATAATACGTTTCTTGTTTAAAACGTAAAGTTTTCCTACGATAAATTAAATCATTGCAATTTCTTATTACTTTTTTCGGTAACTCTTTCTCTTCTTTTCTATGACCTTTCTCATTGTTGGCTAGCTCACATTTCAGTTTCACACAGTTGTCTTTTTGTATTGCAGTTAATATATAAAAATTGTAAATATACATGAGGAAATAAAATCACACAAAATAAAATAGTTGGTCCATATTTTTAAATAGATCTCTAAAAATGAGAAAATAAAACAGTTCATGATAAATACAATAGTTTACCAAAGATGAGTTGACTTAATGGTTAAATTGTTACCCAAAACATAGAAATTTTAGAGAATCACATATTTTTAACAGGTTAGATGGAGTATGCTTTTCAAAAAAAAGTTAATTACATGGTTTGGGTCTCATATATTAGATTATATGATTCCAACTCAAAATCAATTGGTAATGAAGAAATTGGTTCATATCTTTTATATTACTCAGATCTTTATCCAACATCCAATGTGAGATATTATTCTCAATATTCTCCCTCCCACAAGATGATGGCACTTCTACTCATTAATCTCGGTATATTCAGACAAGGAGCGACAGACAAAATTTGGATCGGTCCAATTATGGATTGGGTTGGACAGCGTGTGATCGGCCTCTAATACTATACTATATTATGGGCTACCAACTCAAAATGAATTGGAAATGAGTAGATTGGACCATATTCTTTATATATTACTCAGAATTCCTGTCTAACTTCCGATGTGTGACATTATTCACAATATCAGCCTTAAGGACCCAAAACCTTATAATTAAAAACTCACGGACCCAAAACCTTATAGTCATTAAAAAGGAAAAAAATAGAATGGTTTGATGCTCATATGATATAAACAAAGTAATTGTAACACTTCCCAAACTTTTTAATCAAGATGATGGTGTTATTAAGACCCTGTTTTTTTTCGTTTTCTCATCCAAAGGTTGCATCTAGATGTAAATGCTCAAATGTTATTCGATGTTAAAAAAAAAAAGAGTTTGGATGCAAAATTTGAATCTTAGAATCTAAAGTTCTAAAATACCTTCTAATTCTCACAAAACTCAAATTATTTTATTAAACCATATTTCATAATACATTGATAATTTTAATTTAAAAATATTATAAATCAAATAAAATATGTAAAATACAATATTTTAAATCTGAAATTTTTGTTTCCCGCTAAAAATTGTAAAAACGTATTTCTTACTTTAATTCTGTTTTAAAAATAGATAATTTTGTATCTAATTGTATAAAAGCAGGCGCAGATTTATGGATAGGAGATGTTGTGCGAGTGTCGACAGGATCTAAATTATCAACAGGCTCCCATGCACATTTAAAATTCGTCTTAGAGTCGCTCTGCCAATTGGAAAACTTAGAGGATTTCACATATCAACACTATATTTACTAAAAAACAAAAAGAATATTTAAAATGTTTTTTAATGTAACAACGCAAAATCACCGTTGTTCTACCAGAAATGTGTATTCACTTTCAGCCGAAAAAAATACGAAAACATGTTATCCCACCAAAAATTAGGAAAATTCGTCCTCCCATTAAAAACATGGAACACATTATTATGCCAGAAACGTTAATTCGAGTTTTTCCGCTTAAAAACTCTAAAAGCACGGAACCAATTTTTCCGCCAAAAAAGTGAAAGTAATTTTTAAAAAACGTAAACAGTTTCCCACCAAAGATGTGAAATACACAATTTCCTGCAAAAAACACAATAAATAATTTTTCCACAAAAACAAAAACACATTTTTGTGAAAAATGTACAAACACGTTTTTCCGTAAAAATAACACGAAAAAACGTTTTCCCACCAGAACACAAGAAATTTTAAAACATTTAACAATATTTGATGAGAAAATAAACCTATTTAATAAAAAAAAATTATTTTATGAACACTAATTTGGTTATTATGAATTGCATAATTAATTTAACTAATTTAATATATATATATATATATATTAATAATTAAGACCTTCTGGACTGATATCCATAATTTTCCTAGGTCCAGATTAGTCTTTAATAACTTATCCGTACTAACTACCACTTGATCCTATGATTTTTTAGATTATCCAAAGAAATTAAGAACCCACGAATTCTGCATCTCGTGATTATCTAAAAAAAATAGTTTTAAAAAGTTGTATTGAAATAGATTTTTACTTACAACATATATTTTTTTTTTCTATCACTCGGCAGAGGTTAGTCTATTTATATTAATTTTTTATGTTACTAGCTGTTTTCGTGGTAAAATTTTTTGTACATTTTCTTTTGCAACCGTTTTTATTTTTATTTTAACTATTTTGCTTGTATGATGACCAAATAACCTTTCTATAAAGATATATTGATTTTATGGTTAATATTAATCAAAAATTAAAATTTACAAACGGTGGTTTATATTTACAGAAACTGCATGTGATTCGTGATGTTTATGGTTGGGAAACACGAACTAAGTGGTGTGATATGATTCAACCTTCGGCGCACCATCAACCCGAGTTTCCGGAAAACCATCAACTTACCAAGGAAGAAACGTCATGTAGCATTTCAATTTCCAGGATCTGACGGACCAAAAGGATGTTGTAGCCTGTAGGAAACCAAATTTTGAATCGATCATCCAAGAGTCGATACTGACTATAAGGAACTTTACGAGAGAATGTCCCGGTATATTATGACTTCGAAAATTACGAAGACCTTGATAGTGTAGTCGAGCTACTTGATTCATTAGAGATTCTACTATAAAATATATTATATATGCAATATCTTCACCTTCTAAAAATTTTACGTTTGGGCATTGGCATTAGATGAATGCTACTCATTTTCCTAACAAAATATACAACACTTATATAGTGAAAATGTTGGGACCCTAGGTTTTCTAGATCTCAAGTGCATATATATAGACAATATATTTAAAAAATTACATATATAAAATGGGAAGTAACTAATAGTTTTGGAGTAGTAATTTATTTAAAAAATAAGTTGGTATTAATTGATAAAATATAATCGTTTATTATTACGATAGGTGTCAAGAAGAAGTGTAGTGATGTATGCAGCTGAGACATTCTAATAGGCGAAGAGAGATTCGAACTCCAACACCGTGGTTCGTAGCCACGTGCTCTAATCCTGTGAGTTACAAAAATTTCTATTGGATTGGTTCCAGAAATATCCTAAAGAAAGGAAATATTATAACTTGCTAAAAAATAATATGTTAAAATTGGTTTTGCTATCGTTTCACCCATTGTAGCATATTATTGCTGTCCAATTAGATGAAAGGTTGATTTACACGATTGTTGGAAGATATTTTATTTATTTACATTTTTACTTATTTTTCTCCGGATAGTTGCTATTTTATTGGATAAGTCGTTGGCGGTCTCGGTACTATAAAATCTGTTCCACTTTTACAGATGACATGATTTTTTATTAAATACCCACCTATTAATATGTATGCGTACAAAAGTGTAGTGACGTATTTAGAAAAGCTCAGTTCAATGTTACGGCTACTTCCACGAACCACCACTTACCGCCTGCCATTTCTCTCTCTTTTTTTGGTTCTCGCTCTGTGATTTAACTTCTGCTCTTGTGTCTGTGCCAAGTTCACATGTATTAGTTGCGTATTTATACACAAACAATTCTTGTCCACTAAGAAAATAAGTTAATATTTGCTATATTTTTCTTTGATAAAACACTAATCCCTAGAATAATATGGGACACATGATACTTTTTTTAATTTCGTAGTAAATAGACTTGAACACTAATCTTTCAGTTTCAGGACAAATTTTTAATCATTAGATCACCAAGGATTGGTTATCATTTTTTATCAACATCATATATAATACGGACTTTGAATCCGAATGGTGACATATATAGAAAATATTTTCTCAAACTACTTAGCTAGATGATCAATTAGCATATTTTCTTTATGTTTAATATGCATTATACATATTGAATCCGAATGGTGACATATACATGGTAGTAACACAAATCAGTAATCACTATAACTAATTATCAGCATTTTTCTACTGGAAATTAATCAAATAACTAATAATACGTTTCTTGTTTAAAAAGTAAAGTTTTCCTACGATAAATTAAATCATTGCAATTTCTTATCACATTTTTCGGTAACTCTTTCTCTTCTTTTTCTATGTCCTTTCTCATTGTTGGCTATCTCACATTTCAATTTCACATACAGTTATCTTTTTGTATTGCAGTTAATATATAAATTTTTTAATGTAAATAAGGAATAAAATCACATAAAATAAAATAGTTTTTCACTATTTTTAAATAGATCTCTAAAAATGAGAAAATAAAACAGTTCAATAAAGATAATAGTTTACCAAAAATGAATTGACTTACTGGTTAAACGATTACCCAAAACATAAAGATTTTAGAGATTACAAATTCGTAATATGTTGAATGGCTTCTGCTCTACAAAAGAAAATTAACTACATGGTTTGAGTCTCATCTATTAGATTATAGGATTCCAACTCAAAACCAATTGCCAGTGAATGAATTGGTTCATATCATTTGTATATTACTCATGATCTCTATCCAACTTTTAATGTGCGACATTATTCTCAATACCCCAAGATGATGACACTTCTAGTCATTAATCTCCTTATATTCAGACTAGGAGCGACAACATGTGATCGGACTCTGATACAATATTATATTATGGACTTACAACTCAAAACAAATTGGAAATGCGTAGATTAGACCATACATTTATATATTACTTAGGATCCCTGACCAAATTTTGATGTGTGACATTATTCACAATATCAGCCTTGAGGGATTTATGCAGACCCAAAACCTCCTAGTCATGAAAAAAAGAAAAAAATAGAATAGTTTAATGATCATATGATGTAAACAAAGTAGTTGTAACGCTTCCCAAAAATTTTAGTCAAGATCATGATGTTATTAAAACCATGTTCGTTTTCTCATGTAAATGTTACATCTAGATGTATATAATCAAATGTTGTTCGATGCTAAGAAAAAAGAGTTTGGATGTAAAATTTGCATATCAAAATCCAAAAGTTTAAAATGCATTTTAATTCTCACAAAACCAAAATTATTTTTATTAAACCAAATTTCATAATACATTGATAATTTTTATTTAAAATATTGTAAATCTAATAAAATATATAAAAGAAAATATTTTAATCAAAAAATTTTGTTTTCCACTAAAAATTGCAAAAACGTAATTTTTATTTTAATTCTTGTTTCAGATAATTTTGTATCTAGTTGTATAAAATCAGACGCAAATTTATGGATAGGAGATTTTGTGTGAGTATCAACATGATCTCAATTATCAACAGGCTCCCTAAACACGTTGAAAATTTGTCATAGAGTCGCTCCGTCTACTGGAGCACTTGAGGATTTCCCATATTAACACCAAATTTTGTAAAAAAACAAAAATACAAAAAAAAAATATGTAACAACGCAAAATCACCACTTTTCTATGAAAAAACGCGAATATGAAAACACGTTGTCCCACCAAAAATTAGAAAAATTTGTCTTTCTGATAAAAACATGGAAACACATTCTTATGCCACAAATGTGAAGTCGAGTTTTTCCCTCTAAAAATACGGAAACACATTTTCCTGCCTAAAAACTCTAAAAGCATGGAATCACTTTTTCCTGCATAAAAAAGTGAAAGCAATTTTTTTTTGAAATGTAAACAGTTTCCCGCCAAAGACGTGAAACACATAATTTCCTGTCAAAAACGCGAAAACATATTTTTCCACAAGAACATATTTTCTCGCAAAAATCACTGAAATGCATTTTTCCGTGAAAAATACATAAACACGTTTTTCCACAAAAAATGACACAAACACATTTTTCTACCAAAAAACCCGAAAATATGGTTTTCTAACAAAACGAGAAATATTTTAAAAATTTAACAATTATTTGATGAAAAACCTATTTTATATACACTAATTTGGTAATTATTGAATTTCATAATTAATTATCTGATTTAATATGTTTTTTTATAAGTAGATGGTTCCGAGTCGAGACCTATAATTTTTCTAAATCCGGGGTAGCCTTTATTAATTTATGGGAAAATTCATTATATAGGAGGAATAATCACAAATTTGTCCATCTAAACCTTTTTTAATAAAACTTATTCATCTAATCCTTTTAAACTCTTTAATCCTATTTTGCCCTCCTAATCTTTTTTTTAATTAAAATAAAACATATCAAAACTTCTGATTTAAAAAGAGGTATATATGATTTAATGAAATAAAAAAACCCCAAAAATCCCTAAACTGCCGATCGATCCCAAATTTCTTTTCTCCAGAGGCTCCATCGATCTTCTCTTCTCCAAAGGCTCCATCGATCTTCTCTTCTCCGGCGGCAGCTCCGACCAGCGGCTCCAACCGGCGGCTCCGACGAACTCGACAGTTCTCCTCCCTTGCGACAGTTCTTCTCCTCCTTTGTGACTTCACAACTCCAACACTATCTCAGCCAAACTCCTCTTATCTTCTCCAAACACACCATCGATCTTCTCTTCTCCGGCGGCGGCTCTGACGAAATCGACGGTTCTTCTCCTCCCTTGTGACGGTTCTTCTCCTCCTTTGCGAATTCACAACTCCACCTTATAGAATCTTAGGTAAAAGCTTCATTGTAGAATTACCTTAGAATTCATATCGTGTATAATCGATCGGGGATATTCTTGATCGATCGATCACTTTAGTAGTCGGATTGTATAAAATTTCCTGGGCGTGTATGATCGATCGATCAGTTCAGAGATTGATCGATCACCTAAATTACTCAGAACCTCTTAAAACATCCTGATCGTGTATGATCGATCGATCACTTAAGAGATCGATCGATCACCTAAATTACTCGGAAACTCCTAAAACTTCCTGGGCGTGTATGATCGATCGATCACTTAAGAGATCGATCGATCACCTAAATTACTCGAAAACTCCTAAAACTTCCTGGGCGTGTATGATCGATCGATCACTAAAGAGATCGATCGATCACTTCACTCACTCAAAAACTTTAAACTTCCAGGGCGTGTTTGATCGATCGATCACTTCAATTTTTTCAAAACTCTGAAAACTTCCAGACTGTGTATTATTGATTGGGCACTTAAGTGATTGATATGCTTGTGTTCATTGAATATGTCTAGTTTGGTGATTTTGTCTTTGGTAATTTTCTTGGTTTTTTGATATGTTTAAGTTGTTTTGTTGTTAGCTTATGATTACTTTGTTGTTTATTGTTTTATGCAGGATGGAAGAGGATTATCCACAACGTCTTTTTAGAGAAGGAAATGAGCCACAAGTGCATCATATAAACAATTCATGTAGAATATCAATCCTCACCAAACTGAAGGATGCATTACTTCTTGATTACGCAAAATTTAAGAGTGATTCTGTCTTTGCACATTTGATTGCCATGCATGATAACGGACTAGGGTTTTCGGGTCGGTTGATACATAGCATGTTAAGTAGGCAGTTGGTAACGAAGACAAAACATGAAATGTGGTTTGTGTTTGCAAGAAAGCCACTTAGATTCTCCATGCAAGAATTTCATGCTGTTACTGGGCTCAAGTACAAAGATGATTTCAATTATAATTTAGAGGATTGAATAGATGATAATGGGGTTTGGAGTCAATTGCTGAAAATAAATGAAAGGCTTTGGATAAAGAAATTGTTGGATGTGTACTTATTACAAGCTCCTGGTTGGGAGGAACCAGAAAGACTTAGATTGATTTATCTTTGTGTGATAGTTGGATTAGTAGTGTCTATGGATGAGAAGAAAATTATACCAACATCATATATCCAGTTGGTGATGGATCTTGATAAGGTTCGGATTACTCACTTCTTACACTTATCACTTTTTATTATCATAAATTCTCACTTTCTCACTATGCTTAACTTCTATCTTATGACATTAGGTTCAGACTTATCCTTGGGGACTTGTTACTTGTGATCATCTACTTAATTCTATGATGAAAAGAAAAGATGATTTGAGGAACCCCAACATCTATTCTCTTGATGGTTTCTCATACGCCTTTCAAATATGGGCTATGGAAGCAATTCCTGTCATTGGAGAATTGATGGGAGAGAAGATTACGAATGAATTAACAGAAGGTCCCCCGTGTTCGAATTGGAAAGGTGCTGCAAAAGTATCATATGATGGTTATTCACAAAACGAGAGTTTGAACGAAGAAATGAAGTCATTTATTGTAGGAGTGTTTGATTCTTCTTTGAAGAGGTTTGCGGAGGATATTGGCACTACATTGAAAAAAATTCAGGGGGAGATTGTTACGCGTTTGGATAAATTAGAAGGAGAGGTTTCAGGAATCAAGGAATCGTTTTCTCCATGTGGAGTTACTCAAGATGCCACTACATCAACGTTCAATCCACCACAAGTGAAGCGTAAATATGGGCTACGTAAAAAGTAAATCTTCAAGCTTGTTTTTGAAAACTTTATTAATCGGATATGTATCAGCTTTGTAATCTAACTTTGTGTGTCCTTTCAATGTGCTTTCATTTTAGTTGTATTTTGTTTTCTAAAACTTTATTAATCGGATATGTACCGGCTTTGTAATCGTTACTATCAAATCGTAATGTATAATTTTGTTTCTGCTTTTATTTCAGTTGTATTTTGAATTGCTTTATGTTTTGCTTACATTTTGTTGTTCATATATTTTTTACAGGACAAAAACTTTTTATTTGATGAATTGTTTTCTCATAATTCTGGCGTAGACATCAATATGGGAACGCAAGAATTCCTACAGGAAAAAGTAGGACACTATTCTCAAAAAACATATGTCCCAGAGGTTGATCCAATCCAGATTTTTGTTGGCAAGTAGGTTGACAAGAAACCGATCAAAATTGAGATCGGTTGCAATGATCAAAATTCTGTGAAAGTTGATTTAAAAAGAGATAGTTTCCAAGATGCGGGTAAAGATGATGACGATGCTATATTGGTGTTCGTTTCTGATGCTAAAAGGAATGCTTTTGAAGAGTGGCATAAGCAACACGAGTAAGTTCATAAATTTCATTTTATGGTGATCCAAATATTTGCTTTTGCTAATATCAATGTCTACTATTTTTTTAAATTTGCAGAATCATTAAGTTGGGTCCAAGTGTACTTAATGAGAAGTTATTTAATCGAATCATGGGACACAATGTTTGGTTTGGCAACAAAGTAAGTAAAGTACTAGCCATTTTTGTAACGATATGAATTACTTAACGTAGTTATTGTTTTAGTTCGTGATGATTAAATATTTTTCAGGAAATGGATGCTATGATGAATGTATTTCGTGAGAATACATCTTTGGGACGACTGAAGTTTGATCGTGTGGGTTTCATGAATTGTATGTTTAGCATGCAAATCAAAAATGAATACATGAAGTACTTGAAAAATAAAAAGAGCCATAAGTGGGATACAAATCTTCTATCGTACGCCAATGGTGATTTGCCAGCTCATGGAAAGACGGGAAAAAATGGGTTACTGATTGCGACAGAATTTATGCTCCAGTGTTCGTCAACGATAATCATTGAATTTCGGTTTACATTAACTTTTGCCTAAAAAAAGTTTAAGTCTTTGATTGTAGTGGACAAAACAACAGAATGTACGTGGAGCCATTTGCAGTTACCATCCCTCGTATGCTGAAGGGACTGCACACAAAGGTTTATGGGAAAGTTCCACTTTTGACACCATATGAGATCGTCTCCGTCTCTGTACCACATAGATTAAATCAATCAGCAAGTGATTGCGGAGTTTATGCGCTGAAATATATCGAGTGTCATTTACATCATCTACCTATGGATTTGATAAACGATGAGAACATTAGAGCAGCTTGTCAAAGGATTGCATTTGATCTTTAGGAAGCAGCAAAAGATCCTCTGTTCATTGAACGAATGGAGAAGTATGAGCCTCCGATATTGTCTTCTGGATATATTGTTGAACTTTATTAAGAATTTTACTTTATTAGTTTTTGTTTCTCCGAACAAGTAGTTGTGCTTAAGACATTCAAAAGCGTAGAATTTATAAGATATGTGTTTTCCATGTTATGTTTTACTCAAATTATAAGATATGTGTTTTTCCGTGTATGATCGATCGGTCATTGAGATGATCGATCGATCACTTATATTACTCGGATTGGTAGTTTTTTCCAGACCATGTATGATCGATCGATCACTTCAATTACTCGAAAACTCAATATTTCCAGCTAGTGTATGATCAATCGGTCACTGAAATGATCGATCGATCACTGAAATGATCGATCGATCACTTATATTACTCGGATTGGTATAGTTTTTTCCAGACCATGTATGATTGATCAATCACTTTTGTGATCGATCGATCACTTCAATGACTCGTATTGATAAGTTTTTCCAAACCGTGTATGATCGATCGATCACTTCAGTAAGTCATATTTTTAAGTTTTCCAGATAGTGTATGATCGATCGATCACTAACAATTCTCAAAAAAACTTAGATTTAACCGGGATAAACCAAGATTAAACCAAATTAATTATGGTCCAAATCGATTATAAGGACTGAATCTAATGAACCAGTTTCAAAAGTCACTCACTTCTTCTTCTTCATCGGCGAAGGAGAGTGAAATCCCTAACTTCCATTAAAACACAAAACCTTCATTTTTTCATCAATTTCAGCAATTTAAAACCCAATTTCACTTGGATTTTCATTATCTTTCCACTAGTACTATTATCATTTTCGATATACCAAGGTAAGACTTCTTAATCTCTCAATTTTTAACCGAATTTTTTAGAAATGTGGACTCAACTCTCTAATCTCTTTTAATCATGTTGAAATCGCGATTGATTGCAAGTATTATGTGATATCATGATTGGTATTGTGTAAACCGATGTACATGTGTTGTTGGTTATTTGAATCGCTCAAGAATGAAGTAGAAAACGTTGGTGTTTAGTTGTGTTTTAATTGTTTGATTAGTTGTCATTGTTTGTTGATATTGAGTTTCAAGAGATATTGAGTGTTGCTTCTTCTGTTATAGGCAATGGGAAGAAAGGGAAAAGAAGTTGCGGTTTATGAGGAGAGCGTATGTGAAGAAGAGAGACCAAAAAAAAATTCAAAAGCATTGATCGAACATACTATTACAACAATGAAAGGACTCGAGCCTGTGATATTCACTTGAGACCAATCACCAAAAAGATGGATAAACACGACAATGACTTCGTTAAAGCAATGGCAATGGTGAAGATTGAACCAACACGGTTTGCTTCAGAGGGTGTATTGGAGCGGCTTGGATTACTAAATGATGGTGCTAGTGTTTACAAACATGGGATTTGGAAAATTGTATCGGCTTTGTCATCAAACATACCCTGTGTTGGTTCGGGAGTTTGTTGCAACATGCCGTCTCACTTATGATGACCCAAAAAACCCGGTGGCGAGCCAAGGAAAAATCACATTCTTCCTCAAAAAGAAATTTCGCTCCTTGACTATCTTTGAGTTTTGTGACATATACATGTTTAGTCACGGGGAAGAAGTCAGTTTTCCAAAATTCGAAAACCCAACAAAATTCTGGAATTTGATTGGGACAGGGCGTTATACATCAAAAGAGGCTAAGATTGCTAAGATTCGCAATCCCGTATTGAGAATAGTGGCAAAGATCATCAGCAACACATTCTTCTTTAAAGCAGAGTTTGGTTCAGTTCGTGATGATGAGCTTTGGATGCTTTATTATGGTGTCAAGCATCTTTTGGTAGAGTATTGCGACAAGGCTGACAACAATGTTAACTTTGGCGCTATACTAGCTACTATGTTTGTAAACTTGAAGAAAACAACTCCTAATTCCACAAAGGCGCTGCATATGGGTATGATTCTTACTCCTCTCTTCCTCCAATTTGAAGACATTCAACTATCCACGACAGAGACGATTAAAGAGGTTCGAACTATCAATATCAAATATTTGGAGAACTGTCTCATATTGAAGAAGAGAATTAAATATCAATCCCACATACCTGATACATATCGATATGTGGATCGAGCTGGTAATACTTTGTTATGTGAGTTACCACAACCCAATATCACATCACTTGTCTCTCGTCAAAACCTCGAGTTTTTCCCAGGTCCTGAATACCTTGTGAATCATCCGGATGCTGTCACTGATCCATCCGACCATGCAGACGATGATGAAATAGCAGAGCTGCCCACATACGACCATCATCACTCTATATATCCAACGCAACCACACCATCTTTTGCCATCTGATTCTACCCAATACGTGTTACCACCAATTCCACCACATGATGCTGAAGCTGAAAGACAACAATGGATCATTGACACATGACGCACAAACAACGCGATGCTACACAAGATATGGGAAGCAATATCTAAGATTAGACCATGTCGTTGTGCCTCTCGTCCTCAAGTCCAAGAAGACAATGATCAAGAAATGGCCAACAAAGAGAGTGAAAGGCGAAGTAAATATGCAGCTGATGCCACGTGATCTACTGCAGAGGCCAACTCTAGTTCTTCTGGGCACACGGCAGATAACCATCTCAGCAGACGCAGAAGAAAGGCAGGACAGAGCCAGAGCTCCAGCGAAAGCCCATCCAACCGCCAATGATTCTTAGCTTATTGTTCTGTCTTATGTGATTTTATGGCTTTATTAAAATTACATTCTCTATTAGTTATTCTGTAATTTCCAAGATATTCACCTCTTGTTCAATGTTTACTGCTTTGATAAAGGGTGATCGATCGTACAGAACCATCAAATACAAGAAAAACATCCACACATTTGGCTTAATCCAATATTCAAACTTTAAAGTTATCATATATATCCAGAAAATTATAATAAACTATCTAAAGAAAAGGTAGACAAAAAATGTGATTCTTCTGTCTTAACTTGTGAAAGTAGAAAGTGAACATATCCATGAAATATTACCCTTCAACGGAAGATGATGATAGTAGCAACGCAATCCTGAAAATAAAAAATAATAAATAAAAATACGATTATAAGTTAAGAAAAAAACAAAAAATAGTGTCACTAACCGTACTATATCACAATATCACATGTCGTTCTATTATGTCCTTCTTTGCCACAACGGCTGCACTTGTATATCTTTGATCCTTGTGATGGATGATCTTATCCTATCTTCAACTGTTTCATGTCTTCGTTTCTTCGGTCTTCTAGGTTGTCTTCTTGTTTGAGGTGGTTGAACTTGTACAGCTGCAATATCTTCTGGGACGCGCCATTCTTCTTCACAAACACCTATTAGATTAATAAATTCCTCGTATAACGATCTCCATGTAGGAGTGGTATACACATCATCAGTGTATGTATATAGATCCTTGCCTATATCAAAAGCTGCTTTTATAGCGTGTCGCATGGAATTTTTCCTATCTCGAACTTTCCACAAGAACATGTTCTTTTTTCTAAGTCAACAACATAGTCTTCTTTGTTACCTTTAACCTGTAAACGAGTTCTGGTAATCGGATAAGCTTTAAAGATTTTACCTTTCTCTATTCTTCTAGATATCTTTTTCTCCACCTCAATAGTTAAAGGATCCTTTTGCTTCCCACTTAATTCTCTTCGCTCATAAACCATCATGTTAACATTTCTCTGATGCTGTCTAACAAAGGAATTATTGGATACTCTCTCGGTGATCTCACAGCTGCATTGATCGATTCAGCAGGATTGTTGGTGTGAATGTCATATATGTATCCAGGAAAATGACATCGAGCCCATTGTGTCACATCTGCTTCCTCTAGATAAACTCCAATCGAAGGACTGATGTTGCAAATGTGGTTGAAAATTTTCTCAAATTCAGCAACTCTATATGACTTTGACGCTTTTGCAACCAAACCAGCCACACCATTTCCCTTGTAATATGTTATCACATTATTAATCAAGTGGTGGATGCAAATACCATGCCTAGTCAATAGGTAGAATATTCCAATTGATTTAGAAATCAAGAGATGTCTATCTGACACAAAAGCTAAACCTTCATCATCCTCTACAACATTCTTTAGTTGCATGAAAAACCAATCTCACGAACTATCATTCTCTGAATCAGCAATTTCATAATTTGTATACATACCAGGATTTGCTTCTTGTAGCATATACAATTATTTTGGTATCTTACCAAAACTTTTCTCCGAAATTCCTCTAACTTCATTAACTGCATACTCACGAGACTCCCAAGCTTGGGAATAAGTTAGTTCGGATCCATACTCTGTACGGATAAGGTTAATGATATCATTCGGTTTAAGTTCTTCCTTGACACCCTCATAATTATGCATAATGAAATGTCCAATTGTTCTTCTTGAAGGTGTTCTACAAAATTTATTTTTCTTCGAAGGAGCACATGTATGTTCACCCACATACTTGTTGATTTTCAAATATGTAGACTGCTCTAAAAACTGAGCACGAAGACTCCATTTGCAAACACTATCTACGCAGCTTATACACCACCATTTCGTATCAGATTTAGTAATCATGTAGTCGCAGTTATACTTCATCGCATACATTTCCATAGTTGCTTGTAAAACTTCTTTACTCCTGAAATAGTTCCCTTTATTGACCATCGATTCTACCAACATAGATCTGAGATCATCAACGACCTTAACAACATCATTACTCTGTTTATCTGCATCCTCAAATACTGCTGATTTTTCACGCACATTACCATCATTGTTTTCACTCCTACAATCAGCGCGTTTCTCCTTAGCATCATAGCTTCGCTTTTTAGCATCATCACTTGACTCCTTATTCAAATCGTAATGGTCTCTACTACTACAATCATCAACTCTACCTTTGAACGTCACACACAAGTGTAACTTATTGTTCACTTTTAAATAGCCAACAAAATTTTTGAGTTGTCTATCATTCATCATAACAACGGGAGGAGAGTCAACACTTAGATCTATGGGAAAATAACTGACGTCCACATCAACTATACTCTGCTCCACTTCGTAGTCTTCTGAAACCATGGATTTTAACTCTTCAAGAGATGTAGTGGATTGCAGAGCAAGTAATCTCCCATGTTTTTCTTCATCAACAATAAATCTCCACTCTTTGTTATCACACAATCGCCATACACCACACTTAACGTAGATATGCAACATAATTATGAAAAAAACAAAAACTCTTCTACATGAAGCAGAAGGCGTCAATGGAGAGAAGAAGAACAAAAACAAATATCGTCAAAAATAAATTTTAATTTAATCTAAGAAAAAAATAATTTGAAAATAAATACAATTTTTATTTTAATAACATAAATGATTTAATAATTATAAATACTATTTTTATTGAATAACCGAAATTATGTTAAACTTTTTCAAGATCAAATAATCCTTTAGTCATTATCTTTGATTTTTTTAAAATAATTTTAAAATTCAGTCATTATTCTTTCAGATATTCTAATTTTTTCAGAATACATATTCTAAAATTATTAGAATACGTATTCTAATTGCTAGAATACGTAATATAATATTTTCAAACCATGAACAATTGCTAGAATACGTAATCTAATATTTTCAAACCATGAACAAATGCTAGAATACGTATTCTAAAAATATCAGAATGTGTATTCTAAATAATTCAGAATAGGTATTCTAATATTTGTATTCTAAAAATTCTAGAACATGAACGATTGCTAGAATACGTAATATAATTTTTTCAAACCATGAACAAATGCTAAAATACGTACTCTAATAATTTTATTTCGCCAGAATACGTATTCTAGAATTTTCAGAACAACTTTTATCAAGCTAAAAACCTACTTAAAACTGCTTAAAATGAAAAAATTTCTTCATCAAATCTTCTTAATAGGTGTGTATCTACATGTGTATATGGTTTTTTCAAAAAATTTAATTAATCTAGTAGTAGAGATAGTTCAGGAAAAAGTGACAATTTACAAAAAAAGATATAAATGAACAAATTTTTTTCTAAAAATCCTTTATAATGAATTATCCCTTAATTTATCAATACTAGCTGCCATTAGATCCTATGACTTTTTGGATTACCCATTGTACTTTTGAAGTCGAATAGTTTAACTATCAACGTTTGGTAATAATTTAATAATTATTAACATAAGAACATGTTTTTAGTTATTTTGAAATAGTTGTAGTTTGATGGTGTTACAAATTCAAAAAAAAACAAATTTGTATTCAAATATATTATTTAAATTCAAAAATAATATACATAAATAAAAACATCTTACAAACTATCGAGATAATAAATCTAGATGTTGGGGCAGATAGATATTGCATTCCGTAGAAAAAACGAACATAACCTAAATAAAGCAAAATCATTTATGGTAACGTCTCAAACTCTGAGAAACGTTTGTTAGATTAACATTATACTTTTAGTTCATGAGTCATTACCATGATGTGGTTAAAATAGTTTTAAAAAGTTGTATTGAAATATATTTTTTCTTACAACATATTATTATTTATTACTATTACTCGGCAGAGGTTAGTCTTATTTATATTAATTTTTTGATTTTACTAGTTGCTTTCGCGGTAAAACTTTTTTTGTACATTTTCTTTTGCAACCATTTTTATTTTTATTTTAACTTTTTTGCTTGTATGGTGACCAAAGAACCTTTCTATAAAGATATATTGATTTATGGTCAATATTAATCAAAAATTAAAATTTACAAACGGTGGTTTATATTTACAGAAACTGCATGTGATTCGTGATGTTTATGGTTGGGAAACACGAACTATATGGTGTGATATGATTCAACCTTCGGCGCACCATCAACCCGAGTTTCCGGAAAAGCATCAACTTACCAAGGAAGAAACGTCATGTAGCATTTCAATTTCCAGGATCTGACGGACAAAAAGGATGTTGTACCCTATAGGAAACCAAATTTTGAATCGACCATCCAAGAGTCGATACTGACTATAAGAAACTTTACGAGAGAATGTCCCGGTATATTATGACTTCGAAAATTACGAAGACCTTGATAGTGTAGTCGAGCTACTTGATTCATTAGAGATTCTACTATAAAATATATTATATATGCAATGTCTTCACCTTCTAAAATTTTACGTTTGGGCATTCGCATTAGATGAATGCTACTCATTTTCCTAACAAAATATACAACACATATATAGTGAAAATGTTGGGACTCTAGGTTTTCTAGATCTCAAGTGCATATATATAGACAATGTATTAAAAACATTACATATATGAAATGGGAAGTATTAATAGATTCGGATTTGTAATTTATTTTAAAAACATTTTGGTATTAGTTGATAAAATAGACATATTATGACTAATTAAAAATTAATATGTTAAAATTGGTTTTGTTAGATTTTGACCCATTTTAGCATATTATTGCTTTTCAATTAGATGAAAGGTTATTTACACCTTGCGAAAGTGAATAAATATATGTAGGTTTGCAAATTTTTATGCGTCGCATAATGGATTATGTTATAAGAAATAAAGATTATTTTTTTGCGGATCTAGTGGTACGGATTTTATATTGTTACGAGTTAACGGAGTTAGGATCGTGAATTTTGTGAGACTCACATTTGTACTTTCTAGGCCAATTCTTATTTTGACCAAATAAAATTTAGCCATTGTCCAATCTTAGATGGCCTTAAAGTTTATTGGATTTGTTGATTTGTGACTATTCATTTTTGTTTGCAGGTTTGCGCGTTTGTAAAATTGTGAATTTTTGGATATTCATTTTTTGGTCTACAGTATATTCGTGGATTTCGTAAAACTTAACGGAATAATTGCATATCTACTAATTTATATTTATTATTTTACAGAACGAATTTAAATATATTTTCTTCGAAATATGCGGACTGTAAATCATGGATCGCGAATTTATCCTTTTTCAGCTATATTACACCATTGTTGGAAGATATTTTATTTATTTATATTTTTACTTATTTTTATCCAGATAGTTGCCATTTTATTGGATAAGTCGTTGGCGGTCTCGGTACTAGAAAATTTGTTTCAGATGAAAAGTTATATGAACATGATTTTTTATTAAATACCCCTCAATTAATACGTATGCGTACAAAAAGTGTAGTGACGTATTTAGAAAAGCTCAGTTCAATGTTACGGCGGTGATAGGCTCAGTGAGTTGCGGTTGCAGAGCTGCAAGTGATAAGAGACCTACGATATAAGATAAAGTTTCCTTGGGAAACAAAACGCATATGGACGTGTATTTCTGTTATATTACTTTTCATGTTGATATTCACATTTTAATATTTACAGGTTCTATTATCCAGATTCATGTTGATATTTACATTTTTAACCTATTTTAATATCTCTTACATCTTATGGTAGAAACGTCAAAAAGAGGTACAAAAATAAATTGAATTCAAAAATATCAATTTAGAAATAACTTATATGGGAATAAAAGATATACAATACTAGGTGAATATACAATAAATTTAATTCTGTTTTTTCAAATAATTTTATTAAAATTCATTCTGAACATAAACTTAAATTTTTTGAAAAACAAATGTTACTCTACATAATTATCTATGTCAGAGGAGTACCATTCAAACTTATGTGACATATGAATTTTGTTAGAAAATGAATTGGTTGGTAATTTAAATTTTATTAAATCAGCTGCATTTTGCATTCCTAAATAAAATAATCATTAGTAAGTATATGAATTCTATCATTCTATATATTTATTATATAAATAATCTGAGATTAATTTGGTTGATTATTTAGGAAAGCAAAATAAAAAAATTAAGGAATATTTGGAAACAAAAAGAAAAAAGAAGACGAATCACTTCTGGTTTTTTTAGGATATATTTTTAACAATAAAAGTAAGACCCTGTTCGTTTCTTCATCCAGATGTTGTATTTGGATGCAGATGCTCAAATGGTGTTCGTTTGATCTATTTAAATTTGCATCCGAATGCTAAAATGAGATGCAAATGTAAAATATCTAGATATTTGAGATGCTAAAAAAATGAGCTTCCAAATGCTGCATCTGCATCTCAAAATCCACAAAGTCTAAAATGCCCTTAAATGCTAACAAAACCAAAATTATTTTTACTGAACAATATTTCATCATTTACATTGATAATTTTTTAAAGAATTTAACTCTAAAAATATATATATATTATAAAAATCAAAAAAATTTGTTCCTGCTAAAAATTGCAAAAAAATATTCATTAAATTTTAAAAAACTATTTTTATATAAAACGTAAAATCGTGCTTTTCACTGAAAAGACGAAATCGCATTCTTCCGCTAAAAACATAAAAACACGTTTTCCAGCCAAAAAACTCAGAAAACACATTTTTCCACCAAAAAATCTAGAAAAACGAAAATACATGTTTCTGCCAAAACTCTAAAAACACGGATACAAGTTTTTCCGCCAAAAATTCTGAAAACAATGAAATACGTTTTTTCGCAAAAAACGTGAACATATTTTTTCGCCAAAATCGCAGAAATACGTTTTCCTCCCCCAAGACGTGGAGCACGTTATCCCATCAAAAACATGAAAACACTGTTTTTCTATAAACACGGAAACACGTTTTCCTGCAAAAACGCATAATCATATTTTCTCGTTATAAACACGAAAACACGTTTTTCCGCAAAAAAATGCGAAGTTGCGTACCACCAAAAACATGAAAACACATTTTCCCGTCAAAAACAAAAAATCACATTTTTCTGCCAAAAACGCATAATCACGTTTTCCCGCCAAAAAATAAATTAAGACGGAAACACATTTTAAAATAATTTTTAGAGTTAAATTTGTTTTTATGGAAAATGTATTAATAAAAATAAAATTATTTTATGAAAATAAGAATTTTGTAACTCTTAAATTGCATAATTAATTTAAATCGTTTAATTTATATTAGTATAAAAATATATTCTTTTTAATCATTTTTTAATTAGTTGTATGTAGATGCTATTACAAACTCAAAAACGAACAAACTTATATCTAGATGCAAAAACAAGATACATAAACGAACAACATATGATGCAGCATCCAGATGTTGGATGTAGATGCTGGATGCAGATGTTGCATCTGGATAAGGAAACGAACAGGGCCTAAATTGATATGTCATTAACGACTTACGTTATGCTGACATAACAATATTTGACTTCTTTTAGGGAGTGTATCATGACAGTAATGTTTGTATGGTCTTGCCTTAGTTCAACACTAATTAGATACTCCATTAGCCTCACGAGATGGGTTGAATGATGTTATGATTGCTATAATATATGCATATATTATTAGGATATTTCAGCTACAGGTTGCAATGCCCACATACAGAGCCCATTTCCACTGAATGAAATTTCAATATTGTTTTGCTATTGATGTTGCAAAACGCTATCAAGTCATGGGCGATGGAGTTCTCACATAATATCCGTTTACAGGACTTCAAGACTATAAACCCTGAGAAATTTAAGCTCTTTGTCAATGGTAATTACCACAAGCACTTAATCAAGCTGATCTTTAACTACTGCATACTTATCAAACAAAGATGTAAATGGCTTTTAATTTTTAGGAAGAGAAGGTTTATCGCCTGAAGAGACGCTTAGGCTTGGGAGTTATAATACTTTGCTCAAGAACTCTTTGCCTGAAGAGTTTCAGTGCTATAAGCCAGAGGAAGAGAGCTTTGAGTCATCACAAGACGCCTTTAGATCTGCGAGTTTGCGTGGGAAATACTCTCTATGTACTCAGGGCCGCCTGTTATAGCCTTCAAGTTTAGACACTGGAGATACTTTGAATGAAATTTTAAAGGTCATGCTCCTACTGGGGAAATGGTTCAATTCATGGGTCTAGGAGTTCTAAAGGTATATGAATTGTGTCCCTAGCTCCTTACAATCTTTAAATGGTAAAAATCTCTAGCATCACGATTTACTTACTTCTAGAGGTTCTCTACATGTTGATGAATTGCTTAGAGCAGACGAAACTGAAATTTACTATGATCCAGGAGAGTTGTTCGGGGGACTACTCAAGGGACCTCCTATATCAGAGACCAAAACCACAGACAGTGGAGGCAACACTGCAGAGAAACAAAGCTGCCTTCACACATTAAAATCTTTTTACCATCTACGAATGTTTATTGTGTTGGTTTATAATGGAAAATAAAGAAAGCACAAGTGTGTTTAGACCGTTATATTGTAACAGTCACTTGGTTTTTGATGCATGGAATAAGTTATTAGTTATGTTTGCAGGCGTTACAATGATAAATTACAGCAAGAACTAGAATAAGGCGGTTAATTTAACTGACCAGTTTCTAGCAGAGCTCAACCTTTGAATCAACCACGTTCAACATTTCGGTACATAACTGATCATTAGGTTTCAACCATAAGGCCTGAAAATTGAGAAAATAAACAGAAAAAATGAAAAGAGGTTAGCTCACATTTGCCTGATAGAGAAGAGAAAATGCTTATATGTTAACTATTATGGAAATCATTGAAGTTCTCTCATATATAGTAGTGTGTATACACCTTTGTGATAATATGAGATGGAAGCTGAGAAATTCTCCTGGACAAGAATGAAATGGAAATGGAAAAGTTACCGTTTTTTGTGATAATCAACGTTAGTATGTTTAGAAAAAATTACTGGTATTTAAACAGTGTGACAAATAAACATAAATGGCCAAGAAAAATTACAGTAAATATATTTTCATATATAATTTCATATATATATATAGTTTGATTTTTCAAATTTACACCATATAATTCAATTCTTAAATTCTCACTAATTTAGATAAATGTTAAATATGTGACTGGTACGTATCCACTTCGAGATGGGTATTTTGTGAATTTCGTGTAATTATTTAAAAATTTTAGAGAAATATGGGACAAGTAAAGAGCCTCTTCGAGACGAGTATTTTGGGAATTTCATGTAATTGTTTAAAATATTTAGAGAATTTTTGAGAACTATAATTTTTTTTGATAATTTCCATTAGTTTTATAAAAATTTAATATTCAAACAGCAATACATACATCCTATCTAAAGCCCTTACTCAATCTCTTATAACAAAAATTGCGGGAACAGATAATTTGGATAACAAAAAATATTACTCGAACGATTTTCGATAAAAACGGGACAAGAATTTTAGATAATGGTACAAGATTAAAAAATTTTGGGTAGGTAAACTTAATTCTCAAATTCTCAGTAATTTTGGTAAGAGTTGACTATGTGACGGGTAAAGATCCACATCGAGACGAGTACTTTAAGAATTTTGGGTAATTTTTTAAAACATTTAGTGAATTTTTGATAATTATAATTTTTTTGGAAAATTTTCATTAATTATATAAAATTCAATAATCAAAAGGGAAATACAAGTATCCGGTCTAAAATCTTTACTCAATTTCGTATAAAAAAAATTCCGAATGGGTAATTTTTTAGTTGTCGAACGAATAATTATTTAAAAGAGAATAATTATAGGACGAAACGAGATAGTTTTACGTTTCAAAATGGATATGTCTAGCAATTATAGGACGAAACGAGATAGTTTTACGTTTCAAAATGGATATGTCTAGCTTATATACTGAAACAACCCAAACTAAAATTCTTATGGTCAGGCCCAGCTCTAAACTCGAAGAAGGCTAAGATGGCTTGGGACGATGTATGCAGACCCAAGTCAAAGGGGGGTCTCGGTATAAAATCTCTGGTTGAAGCAAACAAAGTGAGCTGCTATAAACTGATTTGGAGGCTGGTATCATCAAAGGATTCTCTATGGGTGAATTGGATCAAATAAAATCTGATTCGAAAAGGCTCTTTTTGGTCCGACAAAGTAACGAAGACGGGGGATCATGGATGTGGCGAAAAATTCTCAAATACCACAACTTGGCAAAGGTATATCACAAGGTGGAGGTATGTAATGGTTCTAGTACTTCTTTTTGGTATGATGACTGGTGCTCGCTTGGAAGATTGATTGATGTGTTAGGAGAAAGATGATTTATTGATATGGGAATAAAAGCTGAGGACAATCTATTGGATGTGCTGGTTAGTAGCAGACCACAGAGGAGAAGACCGGCTATTTTAGTGGACATAGAAGAAGAAATAAGAAAGGTAAGGGTCTGGGGAAGCTCAGGAGAGGACACAACTCTTTGGAGACACAAAGAGAACAGGTTCAGGCCACAGTTCTCAACAAATGAAACTTGGAACCAACTACGACAAGTGCATAGCCGGAATACATGATCAAAGGCAGTGTGGTATTCGCATGCAACTCCGAGATTTTCATTTATAATGTGGCTAGCTGCTCAAAACCGCTTGTCAACGGGAGATAGAATGCTTATTTGGTCGCCAAATGTATCCGCAAAATGTGTTTTCTGTTCTGATCCCGTGGAGACACGAAATCATCTGTTTTTTTCTTGTAGCTTCACCTTGCAACTCTGGCACAAGCTAGCGTTTCGACTGCTTCGTTCGGACTTCACCAATCAATTCACTCCGCTACTGACCTTGTTCCACGCAAAAAGAAATAAGACAACGAAAGATTTCATAGCGATGTACGCATTCCACGCACTTACATACACTATATGGAGAGAACGAAACCAAAGAAGACATGGTAAAACCCCTCTTCAAGCAGCAAATCTGATCAGAGAGGTAGGGGTCATTATTCCAAACAGGATCTCAACGTTACAAATGCAAGGAAAAATTCAAGATGGGAAACAAGTCTGGTATGCAACAAGGATATAATGACATGTTGGTTCTCTTTGAATTTTTTTTCAGCTCTATCGTAAGGGATGGTACTCTTTTTCCCGAGAGGTGGTTTTGTCCCACTGGGTTTTCCACTTCTTGGGTTTTAACAAGGCCATCACTTATCGATCACTTCTAAAAGCTCTATCAAATCTTTCTTTTAGAATAAGGTTGCATATTTTGTAAAAAAACGAGTTTTCATTTGAATAGAATTTTATATAATATTCAAAAAAAAAATTGTTAGTAATGATTTGATTAGTTTGAAAAATATACATGTAACACCATGTAACATTTACAACTAAATTATATTTGAAATTTAAATAGCATATTTGTTTTACAAATATAATATTGCACGTGCGTTAAATCAAATTTTGATTCATATATATTAAAGTTAAAACTCTCACTAATTTGTGAAGGGTCAACTTTGGGATGTGTATTTCAGGTATTTGAAAAAATTTAAAGAATTTTTTCAATATGATTTTTTTTTTTGATAATTTTCTATAGATTTATAAAAATTAAAAACTTTTTTTACATCAGAAAATATAAAACATAAACGGGACATACGAGTATTCCATTCTAATCTCTTCTCCAATCCTAATCTATTGGACTAAAATAAAAAATTTCAAACGGATAATTGTTTAAAAATAATACTTGTTTGACGGAAAATAAATTTTCATATGTATATAATTTGATGTACCTAAATTTTATCAGTCTTGTAAGTAATAATTTTTAGTAAATATATTTAATTAAAGTAACCATATAATTTGGATAGCAGGACGAGATTGAGAAAATTGGTTAGATAAATTTAATTTCAAACTCTCACTAATTTGTAAAAGGTCAACTTCGAGATGTGTATTACAAGTATTTTTGAAAAAAATAAAGATTTATATAAATATGAAAATTTTGTAGATAATTTTCAATAGATTTGTAAAAAAAAAACTTTCTTTTTACATCAAAAAATAAAAAACATAAATGGAACATACGGGTATTCCATTCTAATCTCTTACCCAATCCTAATCTATTGGATTAAAATAAAAATTCTCAAACAGATAATTGTTTAAAAAGAATACTTGTGAGATAGAAAATTCTCAACGGATATGGAACAGAACATGTTTTCCGTCCCGAAATGGATAGACTTAAATTTGTTTACCAAAATATATATATTTATTTAAAGATATAACCACATGTATATACGGGTCCGAAATGTACATTTACAAACACATATATTTACAAAAATTATCTATGTGTTGTACGTTTATATAAATTTGTATGAAAGGAAAATAAATTTTCATATGTATATAACTTGATATAACTAAATTTTATCAGTCTTTTAAGTATTTATTTTTATTAAATGTATTTAATTTAAGTAAGCATATAATTTGGGTAGAAGGACGTGATCGAGAAAATTGGTTAGATAAATTTAGTTTCAAACTCTCACTAATTTGTGAAGGGTCAAATTTGGGATACGTTATTCAGGTATTTTTGAAAAAAATAAAGAATTATTTTAAATATGAATTATTAAGATAATTTCCAATAGATTTGTATAAATTAAAACTTTTTTTACATCAAAAATAAAAAAACATAAACGAGACATACTTGTATTTCGTTCTAATCTCTTATCCAATTCTAATATAGTGGACAAAAATAAAAAAATTTCAAACAGATAATTGTTTAGAAAATATACTTATGAGACAAAAAATTCTCGACGGATATGGGACAATTCAAATTTTCCGTCCCGAAATGGATAGGCTTAAATATATTTACCTATATATATATATATTTATTTTAAGTAAAACCCGTACGTGGGAGTCTAAATCTAGTAAGATTTTAAAAGTACAACTTTGAAAGCTATCACTCGAAATGACCAAGATGACTTTCCACAAATCTTGTCGATAACACAGTTTGAATGTTATGGACATAGTTCACGAATATAGTAGTGGACAGTAACTTTGTGAGAGGTCTCCAGTATTTTTAGATGATCAAACATACTTCACTTTAATAAATAAAAATTTTGTGCTCAAGCTTTTTTTTTTTGTCGTCAAATTCCATATATTAAATTATTTTTTTAATAACTATTTTTTGAAAAATCCAGGTGAAAATCGATAGACTTACATGGATAAACAAAACCTACCTGTTCTTGCACATTTTGCAAGATGATTTGCACGGACATTCTCACTACACAAAATATATCTAATCCTAAAAAATGTGAATAAATCCCTAAATAATAAGAAAGCTCTGAGGTAAATGATGGCGAATCTTCTAGATTTGCCATCATAGCGATAAGATCCGAGAAATATGTGACAAAAGGACATCCGTCAAAGAGATCGCTGCCAAACTCTGCATAATCCAGACAAGAGCCTCCAACTTTGTATGAAGTAGAGAATAAGCAAACGTCACAAAACTTTCATCCCACCATGTAATATCTCATCTCTAATAGTCACTAGCCACCCTTGTCCACTCCTCCTATCCGAGCCATGCCACGATCCATCCGTATAGCAAAGCATAACATCTCGGGGTAAACTCGCCTCTGCTGCACCACTATCCATCTCCTCATGCAGGGCTTCCTTCGTGTTTGCTCTCCTCCATGCTTCCTCTTCTTGGATGGCAATATCTAGGGTATCTCGAGGGTGTACATCAATATTCTCAAAAATCTTCTGGTTCCTTGCTTTCCAGATATACCACACAACCCATGAAAAAATCCTCAAAGTCTCCTCATTTGCTCTATAATCCTTCCCTCGACAATATAGATAATCCTCGTTGCAGAACGATGATTGTGAGGGGAATATATTTGGATTCATGGGAATGTTCGATAGTGCCCACACTTGTCTTGCCTAGGGGCATTCAAAAAGCATATTATTAATAGTCTCCTCCTCTGCTCCACATTGTGGGCATTCCTTATCTCTCCCAATATGTCGATAGAACATGCGTTGACATGAAGCCAAACAACCTGAAATGCATTGCCACACGAATTTTTTTAGTTTTCGTGTAGTTTTTAGTTTTTATGTTTGCGCCTGAAGTGTCGTAACAGTCGGTCCCTGAAGAGGATGGTCGCATGCAGGGCGAGATAGAGCTCTCGTGGCCCAATATCCAGACTTGACGGTATATTTGCATGCCTTTGTCAAAGTCCAGCAATACCCATCACTAGATGCATTAAGGCTTGACTTAATCCCTAATATCAGGGTAATTTCTTCCGGGAGAAAAAATTTCCGGAGACGATCCATTTTCCATCTCTTGGACGCAAAATCAATTAGAGTATTAAAAAAATACTAGTGGATCTCTAGCCTCATCTAGACCATTTGGGGGGGGGGGCAGACTGCCTCATCAGGAATGCAAGGTTCTTTCCAAATACTCGTTCCAAATTCCGATCCAATCGTTTTTCTGAGTCCTAACCTCAGAAGAGGTTTTGTAAAGATTTGGTTATCCTGCATTGTAAGATTCTCATCCTTGTTCCACTACTTCTTGGAATCCAGGCTTCCCTATCTTTCTTTTATCGAACATAAAGCTTCTTCGTGTGTTTTTCGGTTATGATAAAATAGAAGCAATCACTGGTCTGTGATCCGATCTTCACATCTTCAAATACTCTACATTAGTGTGAGAAAATATATTATGCCATTTCTCGTTTCCCATGGCCATGTCCAATAGGCATTTGATATTTCCATTAGTTTGTTGTCCTATCCATGAGAATTGGTTCCCTGTATACCGGAAGTTAATAAATCCACACGCATCAATCATATTTCCATTAGTTTTCTCCTTGTTTCTCATGGTTTTCTGAGATTTTATTAAAGTCTCCAATGATAAATTAAGGTTTGGATCGGATAATATTAATATGAGTAAGTCTTTCCCAACCATATTCTCGGTCTTTGACAATAGGATTTCCGTAAATAAAAGTCATAAACACTTTATTGCCATCAATAATAGTTCCAATGTCAATGAGATGATCATCTAACAAAAATGAAAGTTAACAGGATAGTCCTTAGAATAGAAAAGAGCTAAACCTTGACTAGTGCCAACCAGCTCAAGAGGTTATCGTATCCTATATCAATTTGCAAACCTTACATAAACAATTTATCATTTTTTGTCTTATATAAAAACAAAAAACTTGGAGAATAAAAGCGACATAATTCAACTAATCGACGAAAATTAATCTTAGCTCTCGTCTCTTAACAATTCCACACGAGAATCTTCATTTAGACTGGTCTATTTTCTAAATAATCTCATATTTAGGAAAATAAATGGTGGAATAAACTTGAAATGCTTAGCATAGAACTAGAAGTAGTTTTTTATATCTAAGAGCGTAATTATCATTTTAAATGATTTTTAATAGCGTGTATTTTCTTGATGACAAGAAATTAAACACAAACAAGCTTTGATACGATACAAACTTTGATACAGGAGACTTAGGACTCGAAATATTTTCTTTGAGACCTTCTTCGTTTTTGGTATGGTACGCAAGGCTTTATACGATACACAAGACTTGAAACTCAGAAATTTTTTACAACTTTGGCCCGAACTTTAAGGAGGGGAGGGGAGGGAACAACCGGCACTGGGGTATATCCAAATCGAGCCACGAGATCAATTGCTTCGATTTCCGACCCAATTTGCAAGGAAAATCACCTTCCAAACGGAATTCAGCCCAGAACAAATGCACTCGAGAGTCAAAAGGAACCACCGCAATCCTCCTTGTGAACCACAAAAAAACTCGCCGAAAAGCTGCTAATAAACACGCCAAACACAGCAGCGATGCCGGATTAAACAAAGATAAAGACTCGTCACTCGATTGCTGAGGAGAAGCTAAAAGCGAAGATCTGAGACATCCAAACAGAGGTTGGAGAAGGAAGAAGTTGTGGTCGCCGGTGAGAGAGGCGAGGTTGGAGAGTGCTCAGAGGAGCAAGGTTAGTGCCAGAAGGAGCAGATCTGAGAAGTAGTCAACCTTTGCTTCTTTCATCTCAAAAGAGAGAACTTCAAAATTTGAGCAGAAGGAACAGTATTATAGCAAAAGAGATCTTAGATTTGGTCTTTCCATGGAAAACCTTGAGAAGTACAGCCGGAGAAGCTTCAGATCAGCGCCAGAGAGCTCAAGAAGAAAAACGCTTCAAAATCGCTGCCACATCTTTAGTTTGGAAATAAACAAAAGGAGATGTCGGAAAGAAGTAGGTGGGGTGGAGAAGTTTGAAATTTCAAACTAAAGGAGATCGAAAAACGACGTGAGGTCTTTCTCAAAGTCTGGTCAGAAACCATTTATTTTTTGTTTTCTTTTATAGTGCTCAAGCATCTAGAGGAATATATTTTGTTTTGTTATTTTTGATTATTTGTTTATACGAATCTATTTCTAGGGTTAGGGTTTCGTTTGAGTTAGGTTTTCACTTGGGTTTTCTTTTCTTGGCATGTTCTCTTTACTTGTTCTTAATCTGTGATAGCTTTTGATAGATATATGGTTCTAATTGAAATTGTTTAAAACCACACCTAATTGATCTTGCATATAAAATAACCATCGTCCGTAGAGTATATAGGCTGGAAACGAACATGAGTATAGGGAGATTCCTAAGACACTACTCCTACGAGGAGAACGACCTTCATGTTCGTGTCGTCCCAATCTTGGTACATACAATACCACGTACTCTACAAACCTATTTCCTTGTTCTTAATATGTGAAATCCTTTGATAGATATATGGTTCTAATTTATCTTGCTTAAAACCAAACCTAAATGATCTTTCTTAAAACCAAACCTAAATGATCTTGCATATAAAATAACCATCGTCCGTAGAGTATATAGGCTGAAAACCAACACTAGTATGGAGAGATCCCTAAAATACTACTCCTACGAGGAGAAGGATCTTCGTGTCCGTGTCGTCCCATTCTTGGTAAATACAATGCCACATACTCTACAAACCTCTTTGCTTGTTCTTCATCTGTGATATCATTTGATAGATATATGGTTGTAACTGAACTTGCTTAAAACCAAACCTAAATGATCTTGCATATAAAATAACCATCCTCCATAGAGTATATAGGCTGGAAACTAACACGGGTATGGGGAGATCCTTAAGATACTATTCCTATAAGAAGAAGGACCTTCGTGTCCGTGTCGTCCCATTCTTGGTAAATACAATGCCACATATTCTACAAACCTCTTTGCTTATTCTTATTCTGTGAATCTTTTGATAAATATATGGTTTTAATCTGATAGAAGAAATCAAGCTTTGTAAATGGAATCCGTTGAGGTTCAATCTGATAAAGAAAATCAAGGTGATCCTCTGAGTCAAGGATCGACCTTTCCACCCATAGAACATATTCTAGATGCTGAAAGTAGGAGGAAAAGGGCAAAGAAAAAGACATCGCCTGTCTGGGAAAACTTCACTATAATCAATAAGATTAGTAATGGTGTAGCTAAACTTAGAGCTCAACCAAGCATTGCTTAAAGGATTTTGCTTATGATTCTCATAAGAAAGGAACAACTAGTTATAGTTTTCACTCAGTTGGTTGCCGTAGAATACCTAGGAATGGGGATGTTGGTGCTATGATGGTTAGTAATGACGGAAAACTACAATAAAAATATTGATAAGGGTGTTTTCTGGGAAATGGTCTCAAAGTGTGTAATTGAGCATGATTTACCATTCTTCTTTGTTGAATATAGTAGAGTTTGGATGTTGTGGAAGAATTTGAATGTTGATGTGCAATTTATAACTAGGAAAACAATAGCTTTAGATATTTACAAGTTGTATCAGAGTGAAAAGGCATTGTTGAAGCTGGAATTGTCTCAAATTCTAGGTAGGATTTGTTTCATATCTGATTTATGGACTTCTATAAAGGTTAAGGGGTATATGTGCTTGACAACACATTACATAGGCAAAGATTGGAATTTAAAGAATATGATTCTTTCATTATGTGCTTTACCTCCTCCTCATACGGGTATGGATTTTGCTATGACAAAGGTTTGGTGAGAGTGGGGAATAGAGAAATTTTTTTCTCTATTACACTAGACAATGCTAGCAATAATGACACAATACAAACTATCTTAAGGAGGCAATTGGTTTTAGAGGATAACTTATTGTGTACGGGGGAGTTCTTTCATGTTAGATATGATGCCCACATTCTAAATCTAATTGTGCAAAAGGGTTTAAAAGTGATTGGGCACTCACTATATAAAATCCGAGAGAGCATTAAGTATGTTCAAGTTTTAGAAGCTCGTAGGAAGTTGTTTGATAGTTGTGTACAATCTATTGGTCTTAAAATCAAAACTTGTTTGGTATAAGATGACCCTACAAGATGGAATTCCACATATAAATTGCTTGTTACAGCCATTCTCTATAGGGAAATTTTTGATTGTTACCAAGGAGTGAATATTAACTACTCACTTTTTCCAATAGAATCTGAATGAGAACTAGGGATAGAAATGTCTGAATTGCTACAACCATTTGATGAGATAACCAACTTGATCTCGGGTTTTACATATCCTACATCAAACTTGTATTTTATGCAAGTTTATAAGATTAAGTATTGGTTGCAAGTGCACGAGAGGTCGTCAGATTATGTGATAGCTGATATGGTTGCTGCTATGCAAATGCAATTTGATAAGTATTGGCATGACTATTCTAATGTTTTTGCTATGGCTGATATGCTTGATCCGAGATTTAAGATGTCTCTTTTGGATTATTGTTTCTCAAATCTTTCTGAGGAAACTTGTGAAGAAAAAAAGAAAGATGTGAGGGTTAAACTAAATCAGCTCTTCGAGGCTTATAAGAGAACTCCTAATCCAACAAGTGAGACCACTTCAACTTCATCATGGCCAGCATGTCAAACATTCTCTCAGCCTAAGGAAGATCAGAATGAAGCGGAGGAGATTCATACACATGGAAAGAGTATCATCAACTATGATATAAGTCACATCTCTTTTCTTATTCATCTCTCTTTTACATCTTCATTTATGACTAATGTGTGTATTGTAAATCATGTTGGCCTTTCACAATTTTTGGAAAAATACTGTGTGCAAGTGGAAAATCAGCTTTGGACTTGTATTTGGAAGAACCACTTATTGACATGAAGATGTTTGCAAAGTTAAATGTCTTGGACTATTGGAAAGACAATTCTCTACGCTTTGGAGAACTGGCAATCATGGCATGTGACCTTCTTAGTATACCTATTACTACGGTAGCTTTTGAGTCCTCATTTAGCATTGGTTCGAGGGTTCTAAACAAATACAGAAGTTGTCTCCTGCCAAAAAATGTCCAAGCTTTGATTTTTACTAGGAATTACCTTTGAGGATTCACAACCTATGATAATGGTAAGTCCTTATAACTCTTTTATTATGTTTTATATCAGTTAATGAAGATATAAATTGTTGCTACTTCTGTAGCTTTAGAGATTGAGATTGAGGGACTCACTATTGATGCCGATTGTTTTACAAATGAGTCTTAGGTGGACTCAATCAAGTAAGTGTTTATCCTTTGTTTCATTTCTTACTTTTTTTTACTACTTGCTGATGAAAGCTGATGGTTTACTTTCCTATGTATCATGTTATAATTCGTGTTTGATGTTGTGATTGTGTGAATCAAGACTCATTTGAATGTTTCAGTTTATGCTTTCAAATTGGACTCATGTTTATGTTTGAATTCCTAAAAGTATGGATTATGGTGTTTCTGGTTCTGATTTGAACCATCATGTTTAATGTTTTGTATTGTTTTATCAGATGATTCAATTTCTAAAACTGTGTCCAACAATGTTTAAGTTTCATCCGACTAGAATTGTATTTGTTGTTTGCGGATTGCGGGTATGCGGATTTGTAGACACACGTTTTTGTTTTACGGGTATGCGGATTTGCGGATATGTAAATACTTGTTTTTTGTATGCATCTATTCACGAGATTCATGGATTGCGGATTGCAGGTCGCGAGTGTACCCTTTTCTCAGTGCTAGTTTGCTCCACGGATACACGTATGCTAAGTGGAGAATATTTCACACATACTAGGATAAGCGGTAGGTGACCAGAGTATTCCTAGGATTCTTGGGATGAAGTCCGAGGATTTTGCTGCAGTGGATGTTGTATTTAACTATGTTGTTTATTAAAGTTTATTTATGTTGAAAACTTTTACGCTACAAACTATTATGACTAAATTGTAATCGAATTGAATGGCTCAAGCTATATAAAACCGACTCCGAAATAAATTATATAAACTAAAAGGAGTATAAATCCCATTACATGGAGTATTTTTCACTGCTTTCAAAATGTAGTGAAGATTTAAATCCAAATATTTTCGTCACAAAACTAAGAAATAACAAAAAAGTTTCTAACAAAACTACTTTTGACTAACTAAAAAACTTTAAGATGTGTAAAGACTGTCCAAAGAAGGCATTGCTCCGACCATGGCTTTTAACAGATACATTTAAATCTAAATGTGATATTTAACTCCCTTCGCTAAATATTATTCTCTCTACTCTCTCTGATTGTCCATTATTAAACACATCTTTTTCAGAATTCAAAGTTATCACCAAATTGACTAATCGGTTGCACAAATCCACTAAACATAGCCTCCAATGACAAAGATGCTAATCAAAATTGCCATCTAAGGTAAAGTCTATACAAAATCTGGCTAAAGTATCAAAAAATTGGACAACGAAAAACCAGATGTGTTAAACTCGAAACAGAACTACCACTACCATATGCTCAAAAAAATGGGTGCAGGAGAATCCTGCAAGGTCCTACTTAAGACTTTTCATCCTTGTTTCCAATTCAGAAACTGTTAAACGGTAAGTGAGTCTAGCGACTAATGTCGAGAAGTCTGTCTAGGCCTGAAGACGCCCCAAAGATACTCCTTTGAGTTAAAAGCTGCAAATGAAAAGTCACACTTCTTAGCTTTGACGATTCATGCAAATAATGAATGAACAAACTGTAGGATACAAAAATAAAAAAATAAACTTCTCGTTGACTTACTCCAAGAATCCATTGGTAACATATAAGAGGTGAAGAGTAGAAGTTCTGCATCATCAAGCACGCATCTCATTGCATAATCATTCTTCTTCATTTCAAGAACAAGAGAATGGAAAACCTTTTCATCATTACTGCAAACCAAAAACAAAATGGTCGATATTTTTACAAGATATGTATAGGGAGAAAGAAAAATATAGATATCAGTGTTGTAAGATTTATACCTTTCACTGGAAGGGAAGAAATAAAGAGCAATACTCTCATCCGTAGCTCCTGCATTCTTAAGAAAGGTTCTTGGCCATATTTTCAACCTCGGTAACATTTCAGCGGAGAGGTGAGTGTGTAACGAACTTGCTGTATCATGGACTCTAAGGCAGGCTAAGCTTGATACATGAGCAACAAGCCCATCAATGCTACAAATGTGTCCTCCTTTTACAGATATCGATCCCCTAGAAATCGACAAAACAGATCAGAATTAAATGGTGATGTCATATACAGCGATAAAATTAGAGAGCAAATTTTTTTTTCTTTACCTCCATTTTGGTGTCTTGATTGGTTGCGCTCTATAATGCTTAGATGTCAAGTATGTAGACGTTTGAGGCATATTTGGTTCAGCCTCTTTGCAAGAAACATTCTCAGAAGCTAACTGTCTAATTTCACTAGTAACTTGTATATTGCCAGAACTTGATTTTCTTTTTTTGCTGGTGCAGGAGTTATCATCTGGCATATTAGATGAATTTCCAGCCTCCACAGCTCCATTTCCAACTAAACCAGTCAATTCATGAGATTTTCTGCTACCTGAGCTTTCTCGGCTTTTAGACTCCTTCCCTGTTTCTTTAATTGGTGAAGAAGACACCTTCGCAGGTTCAACATTGGCCACATCCTGGAGCCCATTGTCCTCAACTGCTAAAACCGGTGGGGAGTGACTGCTGCTCGTTTTGTTGTTGTTCTTCTTCTTTTTCCCATTCTTCTTCGAGATATGTCCAAGCTTAGCAGTCTGACCAACCACTTTGCGATCAGAGTCACTGTCATTCCTTTTGCTGGCGCAAGAGCTATGATCTGACACACTAGATGGCTTTTCAGCCTCCCAGACAGATGCTCCATTTTTTGCTAAACCAGCCAAATCATGAGGCTTTCCGCTATCTGGGCTTTCTCGTCTCTTAGACTCCTTCGTTGTTTGTTGAATTCGTGAAGAAGATACCTTCCCAGGCTCAACATTGGTGGCATACTGGACCCCATGGTCCTCAACCACTAAAACTGGTGTGGTGTGATTGTTGCTCATTATGTTGTTCTTCTTCTCCTTGTTCGTCTTCTTCTTCTTCTTCTCTTTTTCATTCTTCTTTGACATATGGATAAGCTTATCAGTCTGATCAACTTTTTTCTGAACAGAGCTACTCTCACTCCTTTTGCTAGTACAAGTGTTATGGTCTGGAACACTAGATGAATCTCCGGCCTCCAAGGCAGATGCACCAATTTTTACTAAACCACTCAATTCATGAGACTTTCCACTCTCTGAACTTTCTCGTCTCTTAGAGACCTTCATTGTTTCTTTAATTGGTGAAGAAGACACCTCCATAGCTTCAACATTGGTAGCATCCTGAAGCCCAATGTCCTCGGCCAAAACTGGCTTAGCGGTCTGACATTGCTGCTCTTTAATTGGTGAAGAAGACACCTCCATAGCTTCAACATTACTGCTCTTTTTCTTCTTCTTCTTCTTCTTCTTCTTCTTCTTCTTTTTGTCACTCTTCTTCATAACATTTCCAAGCTTAGCAGTCTGATCAACTTCTTTACAATTAGAGTCATTGTCACTTCCATCACAGTCCTCACAGATCCAAGTTATGTATTCCGTAAAAGGAACCGGCGTTATTCCCACACAATAGCTGAAGAACAGAAGCAAGACGAAATAAACACAAAAGCATATAACAAGAGCCCAACAACAAAATTCATTTCTCCAATGTAATCTCATATGCAAAACACAACACAATTCAATCAACCACAGGGTAAAATCAAGAACCATCATATGCAAAACACAACACAATTCAATCAACCACATGATAAAATCAAGAACCATCATATGCAACACAACAGAATACAATTCAATCAACTGAACAAAAACTCACCGGTGTACAGCTTCAATCTTACAAGAATCACAATACACTAATGCTTCTTCGAAACCAATGTCACCACAAGTCTGACAAACAGTGCCCTGACTCAAAAGGAAAGATCAAAATTTTCGTCTTTAATCAAAGATTTAAAGCGATGCGTGAGAAATTGGCATCACAGAAAGGAAACACAAGAATCCAATTCCCAAACCGAAACACCAAAACACAATCGTTCTTTCCGTAATTCTATAGTTTATTCTTAGTTTTTCACATCCGGATTTTAGCGTACTACATCATTGTAGAGAAATAGAGAAGAATTGAGTAAGAAAGTTACCATCTTTAACTAAAAAGAACTTCAAAGTCAGAAACTTTCGCTGATTCCTAGCAAAATTGGATAGTACCAAAGACGAGACGATTCAGAGCAATCAGAGATTAGGGTTTTCTTTAGTTTGTTGGTTTGGGGCTTTTGGTGAGAGTTTTAGAAAAACGATTGAATTCAAATCGTCGGAGCTCTTACGCATTTCTTCAATTTTGGCTTTTATGTTTGTTTAGTGCTTCAATTATTATATAATTTGACATCTCTTTTAATATCAGAGAGTGAGAGAAATGTTTTTTCTTTCTACAGATGAGTGCTGCTCTAGTTGGTCCGGTATCGGGTGATGAGATAAAGGCATTAGTTTTCTTAATTCCTTTGGAGAAGGTTCTAGGTCCAGACGGATTTACCATTGAGTTTTATCGAGCTTCCTGGGCAATCACTGGAGCTAATCTTATAAAAGCGGTACAGTCTTTTTTTTCTTTGGATTACTGCCACCTGGCGTTAACGCTATAATTTTGTTGTTAGTGCCAAAGATTGATGATGCCAGGACTATGAGTGATTACCGTAATAGCATGGTGTAGAATGCTATAAAAAATCTATAAGATTATCGTGAATCGTCTATAACCAACTTTCCTACCTATGATTGAATTAAACCAAACAACGTTCATCAAGGATAGACTTGCTTGATAACCTAGTACTTGCTATAGAGTTCGTGAAAGATTATCAGAAGGACTCAATTCTATAAGGTGTGCAATTAAATTTGACATTTTAAAATCTTTTGATTCAATTCAATGGAATTTTATCGTGAAGACAATGCAGGAAATACATTTGCCAGCTTGTTTCATCAACTGGATATATGTGTGTATGTCAACAGCTTCGTTTCGGTTTGTATTAATGGGATCTTGAAGGTTTTCTTGGGAGCAAAAGAGGCTCAAGGCAAAAGTGTTCCTTATCTCCATACCTCTACGTTAGTGCTAGTAAAATACTTTCAAAACTTTTGAATAAAGAGGCTAGAGTGGGATCATTTGGTTATAATCCGAAGTGTAGTAAAGTTGAGGTCACCCACTTAAGTTTTGCAGACTATATTTTGTTTTTTTTTTCTGATGAGAAACCAGCATCAATTGGGGGTATTGTGGAGAGTTTTCAAAAATTTGTGCGAATTTCAGGTCTTAATATCAATGCTGCAAAGTCCTCAATCTTTATGACGACGGGGAAAGATGAGGCTAGTGCAATTCAGGCAGCATTAGAGGAGGAAACTGAACAAAGTGAACTAATTGTTAGGTACTTTGGCTTGCCTCTCACCACCAAATCGATGACTTGCCATGACTATGAGCTGTTAATTGACAGGATTCGTACATGTTTACTATCTTGGACAAACAAAAATCTCTCTTTTTCAGGCCGAATTCAGCTCCGTGAATCAGTAGATCATAGCATCTCAAAATTTTGGTGGTCGATTTTGTTGATTGCCAATGAACTGTCTTCAAGAGATTGGGCGTTTATGTGAAGCTTTTCTTTGGTTTGGTTTGCCAAATGATCACACAAAGGCAAATGTTTTTTGGGATGATGTTTGTTATCCTAAGGAGGAGGGGGATTTGGGTATACGAAAACTTCGGGACTCGTCCAGGTCGTTCGCGCTCAGCCTTATATGTGAACTGTTTGCGAACACGAAATCTCTTTGGGTTGCTTGGACAAGAAAGTATTTGATGAAGCAACACTCATTCTGGTCAGTTAGAGAAGCCACATTGGGTTCTTGGATTTGGAGAAAACTCCTAAACCTTCGAGACCAAGCAAGAGCATTCATACGTTGGGAGATAAATGATGGAACGAGTGCATTTTTTTGGTGGTATACATGGTTGTCGTGTGGAAAATTAATGATTCATTCAGGTGGTATAGAATCACTCAAATTAGGAGTTCCAGAGCATAGTACAGTAGCGGAGGTGGCCAATGAAACGCGCTGGAAAGTATGTAGATGCAGAGACTCACGTCTGCAAGAAATTACGGATTGACTGTGCTCAGTCTCAGTCCCATCTGCAGCTGCAGGACCTGATACACTTCTTCTGCGTCATGCAACTGATGACTTCAAGACGACCTTCTTGGCTTGTCGCACTTGGGAGCAGATCCGACATGTACGTGTAAAGGTCCCTTGGTTTGATACAGTCTGGTTCACGCAATGCATTCCTCGCTACACGTTTATTACATAGCTTGCGGTTAAAGATAGTCTTGCAACGGGATCACGGACTGGCAGCTGAGGACTTCACCAACCATGTGTCCTTTGTGGTGAGCCCAATGAGGCTAGAGATCACCTCTTTTACGCATGCCTGTACTCATTCTCCGTGTGGTGGGAACTCACTCATATTGATGTACTTTAATGTATTACATGTATATATGAGCAAACATTAATATTGAATATATCATGTTAAAATTTCTCCAATATATTAAAATAAGAATATAATTTTAATTGTGCAGGAAGTTGCCTAATTTAAAAATAAACTTAAAAAGCTACCTGATTAAAAAAAGAGGTTTTTTTTTTAAACTGATTTTATAAGATTTTTATTTGAAATTTTTCTCCACAATAAATCCACATTTCCTTTATGTCTCTAAAATTTTTAAAAATTGGTAGATTTGTTTCCTTTTGAGACATAAGGCTAAAGAAAAAGGGGGTTGGTATATTAAAATTTTACCTAAATCACTATACAATCGTAAGGCTAAACATGAGGACATGCATGTTGGAGCGATTGTAACCACAGAAAGCGTAAAACCTCCGAAGTTGATCACTTGCACTTATTTAACTGTCTAAAGCCTTAAGCAAAATCCCAAACTAACCAACCTAGAGGAAAGTCCCACTCTAGGATTGTGTCGAGTTCTCTTCCTTTTGGACCCTAGTATTGCTAAGGATCACCCAAGAAGAACATGGTAACATGCACTTATTCTTCTCTCTGTCCCTCGACATCGATTATGTTTTAGTGTTTTGGTTTGTGGGGTTGATACTCATTGTGAAGTTAAATGTATATGTTTGGGAATTGGATTAATTTGAATTGCTCAACTGGGCTCGCTTTTAACTCTTGATTCAAGACTAGAATAATTATATCTTTGATAAAGAATTTTTTTTCTTCCTTTTGTTTTAGGCCAATGTTTGTCAAACTTGTGGTGACCGTGGTTTTGAAGAAGCACTCGTTTATTGTGACTCATTTAAGATTGAGGTTATACACCAGTGCGTTTGGTTCTTGATATTCCTTGTGGTTGATTGAATTGTGTTGGGTTGTGTTGCATATACTTAGACTAGAGGAACGAACTTTTGTTTGGTTCATTTGTGTTTTTTGCTTAGAGTTCCTTCCTAAGTATGTTGGTGTTGTGGTTTTCTCTTGTGCTTATTAATTCTTTCATGTTTCTTAGCTGCATGGGCACATGATATGATCATAGAAAGCAACAAGGAAGAAGATCCAAGTCAAGTGTCAAGTGGACCAATGACTAGAGTAAAAACCAAGAGCACTCATTGGAATTATTCAAGAATCTATGGAATCAACAGCTAAGGAAGCTAAGCATCACACCACCTTGGTGACAATTCAAGCAACGACTAGTAAAGAATACTAGATGGATTATAAGATAATGTTCTAGTACTCTTTTTTCTTTTCTCGATTTTATCCCAATGAGTTTTACGAGAAAGATTTTAATGAGGATGTGCTTGATTCTCATCTTTTTAAATCCATCTCTATTCTAAACTAAGTCCATAAGGAGGCCCATCCAAACTCGAAGAAACTCTCGCCAAAACCAAGAAACAAGAGAAGTCTACATTCAAAGCATCCAAGATATTTTGGCGAGATGCATCTTCTTTTCTATCTTTAATTTCTAGTCAAACATTTAAGTGTTTTATTTAAGTATTTAGTTCATTAAACTGTAGATTCATGTAACCATTGGCCTCTCAAGATTTCTTTATAAACTCGGCCAAGAGGAGAAGAATAAGCAACCAATCTTTTTATCAAATCAAATTTTCTCTTTTGCTTTCACGCAAACTCTTTTGTTTCTTAGGGAGCGTTTGGTTTGTCTTGGTGTGTCATATCCAAAGGATTATCGAGGTATATCAAGTGTAGTACATAACACTTATGCGAACATTCTACCGATCAAACCGTTAAAGAGACAAGTCGAAGTGTTGGTTCTAGGTTTTGTATACATAGTGTTGGCATTAACTCTATCTTCGTCGTCGAGATCTCCATCGTCTAGTTTCTTTGGAAGGTTTTCAAAAAGAAATATTGAGACTTAGGTTTAATATACCTAGAGATCGTGCTTCGTCGATCCCATTGAAGTCGAGAATTATCCAACACAGGATTCATTGAATGCAATTCTTGGGGCATTCCGCAAGCATAACACTAGTTCCTTTTAGGAATACATACGATGGTTCTGTGAGGATGTGATGAAAGTGACAACGAGTCTGATCGTGATGGGAATGACAATTACAATGACTTGAATGACACTGACTCTGATAGGAATTGTGACAGTGACTCTGATCATGATGAGGAACTAGAGGTTTCATTTTACATATGATGCAGCAAAATATTTGGATAATTTTCAAATATCTTCATTATTATCTTTTATTTAATTAATTATAATCAATATAAAGATTTTAGGGGTCTTAGGGTTTTCACCGTTTATTATAAATAGGCTTTGAGATTCATTGTATTATGCAATTGTTATTGAATTTGATATTGATTAATAAAATTGAGATTTGTCTCCTTTATGAAAGAGGTTTTGCGAAACCACTGAGAAAATGATTCTTTATCCTTGTTTTCGGTAGATCTTGAGAGATCTCAACGAATCCAAGAAGACTTGGTATATTTGGGCATTCTTAGACTAAACGAATATCGTTGCATTTATCCCTAAAAGTTTCCGCTACATCAGTTGGTACAGCAAAACCTCTTTCATAAAGAAGACAAATCTTAACTTTATTAATCAATCAATTGTTTTCAAAAGAAAGCCTAAACGGGTTATTTATAATAAAACTCAAAAACCCTAAAACCTATTAAAACCCCTAAAGATAATTCCAACTAAAAATAGAATACAATTAAAATAAAATAATCGGTGTTTATCCTAAATCTACGTTGCATCAACATCTTAATATTTTCATATATTTCTAGGTGAAATTGAGAAGGAATAGGGATTTGTTTTCCTGGTTTCGTATAATTAATCATTATGTATTGGGAAAATTCCATAAAAATACACTATCTATTTATTGATTTCTATAAAAATACACGAATTTTGTGGATACTCAAGAAAATATATGAATTAGCTATTTCTTCTATTATAATACATAAAATTTTAAATTGTATCCATTTAACATTAAATCCTTTTATTTTTTATTTTAATAAAATAATATTTAAATAATAAATTATTTTACAAAAGTCGAAAAAATAATTTCTAAAAATGTTTTCAATTCTTAAAAATTCTGTAAAATTCCAGAAATTAAAATAATAAATTATGAATTTCAGAAAACCCAAATAGTTTGTTAAATTATTTAAATCTTTAAATAAATCTAAAATTTACAATTTATATTATAGATAAAAATTATTTTCACATAAATATGTTTTAATTCATTAAATATTCAAATTCTAATTCATTTAATTCATTGAAATTTCTAATTATTTTTTTATTTTGTACTTTTAAGTAGGGGTGTAATTTAGGGTCAAAGCTCGAATTTCGGTCTGACCTAACCCTGAAAACACCGGGCTTGGGCTTTGATAAATAGATCTGTTTGGGCTATAGAGTTTTTTGGGTTTAGCCGGAATGGGCTCGAGCTATCCCAAAAACCCCAAAAATGAAAATATTAAGAGATTTTCAATATTTAAATAAACTTAGATGTTTCATAATGGTGGAAGAGTCAAACACAACGTTATGGTGAGTTAGCACGTTTGGCTTGTGATGTTTTGAACATTCTAATAACTACCGTAGCATCAGAGTCTACATTTAGTATTGTTGGTGCACATGTCTTGAATAAATATTGAAGTTGTCTTCTACCAAAACACTTTGAAGCACTAATTTGTACACAAACTTGGGTGTATAGCTTTACGTATTATGATCCATCTAATAATATCTTTCACATTTCTTATATAAATCATTATCTATAGACTTTCAGTTACATTTTTATATGATTTATACATCTAAAAAATTCATAAAATCTATCTTTTTTTTAAAAAATATAGATTCTGATGAAGAGGAGAATTTAGAAGACATTGAAGCCAATCAAATATCGGCTCTACTACCTAGTTCGAAGTGTTTTATTTTTTGTTTTATTTAATATAAATTTTATATAATTTATTTGGTTTTAAACTTTTTTTTGAATTAGATTGGGTTTATTGAACACATATTAGTGGTTATTTAATTTTGGATTTAATCTTATATATTGCTAAAAGAAAATCCAAAACATCCCGATAAACCCTGTAGCCTTGTTCAGGCTAGGCCGGACTTTGAAATATAGGCCTGAGTATGTTTTAGGTCAGGCCAAACTAGGCATAAATACATACAGATTTTACGGATTTCGGCCGGGCTAGCCCAAATTTTCATGAAAATTTGAGAATAGGATTTGTTCTGAGAACTGGTAATTGTACTCAAATCGATGAGGATTGAGATTAAGAATCTAAGATAAGATATGTTTCATTTGGGATAATTTAATACTAGTGCCTAGATTGATTAAAATCACATATAAATAAGCTGGATTTTTATGTGGTGCAAAAGAAGAAACAATTAACTATGTTTTATTTGAATGTAACTATCATCCCAATAAATTCATGAGGCTTCCACTATCTGAGCTTTCTCGTCTCTTAGATGCCTTCATTGTCTTTTAACTAGTGCAGAGGATACCTTCACATGTTAACTCCTGGAGCCTATGGTCCTCAACAGCAAAAGTCGGGCTAGTCTGATTACTACTCTTTTTTCTTTTTCTTCACATTTTCTTTTGTGTCACTCTTCTTCAAGACATGTCTAAGCTTAGCAGTATGATCAAATTCTATGCCATCTAATGTGGTTCCAAAGACTTAGACTAAATAAAAATTTAGGGAAAAAATCTGTTTTATTGAAGCAATGGAATGTTCTTACAATAATGAACACAAATGAAACGATCGGAAATAATATGAGTAACTTTGATACTCTTATGTTAAATTGTTTACATGCAGAATAATTTAAAAAAATAGAAAGAAGACTCATTCCATGTACTTCGGATTGGGCCTTCTTTCCCTTGTTGATGTTCTCCATCCAATATCAACGTCTCTTGCCTTTGGTTCCTCATCACAATCATAGTCACTGTCATTACAATCAGAGTCAGTGTCGTTCCAATCAGTGTCATTGTCATTCCCATTCCCATCATGATCAGACTCACTGTCACTCCCATCATAGTTCTCATAGAAACATCTGATGTATTCCGTAAAAAGAACCGGTGTTATGCCCAAGAAATAGCTAAAAACATGGGAAAGAAGTAATATGAAAGCGAAAACTTCAAGAAACATAAAAAGGAACTCTAAGTGAAAAACACAAATTAGCTAAACTAAAATTCGTTTCTCTGGTCTAAGTATATGCAACACAACACAACACAATTCAATCAACCACATGGAATATCAAGAACCAAACTCACCGGTGTATAACATCAATTTTACATGAGTCAAAAATAAATGAGTGCTTTTTCAAAAACTAAAATCTACTTCTAATATAACACTATTTGATTCTAATTCGGCCCAAAGTTAAAGAATAAACAATAGAATATTGAATAAAATATAACATTAATCAGGGCAATGATTGTTGTTGCTAGCTACAAGGTTTTCAATCAGTTATGTGACTTCCTCAAGTGTATTACTCGAGAAATATCTCATGCTTGTTGTATCAAGAGCCATCCCAAACTGCCACTCAATCTCATTGTAGAAGAAACTTATCTCGTATGAATCGGTGTAACTATGGTGTGAATAACCTCTGAGCCTCGTAGAATGACTCATAAAATCTTGTTGGAACAATCTTGTTTTTTGAGTGACGCAGATCTAGCCTTGGTGAAGAAGTGATTCAAAAACACAGCTCTGCATTTTGACCAACTAGTAATCGGTCCTGGCTTAAGCGGTTTCAGCCACCAGTGTGGTTTATCACTTAATGAGAATGAGAAGAGTTTGCAGCGCAAATAAATACGGAGGAACCCCATTCGAGCTAGTTTACTACAAATCTCCTCAAAAGTATCAATATGCTCGATTGGATTTTCAGTAGACAATCCATGAAACTGATTTTGTTTGACAAGTGCGATGATATGAGTATTGATTTCGTAACCATGCCTATGAAGTTATTGTAGTTCGTGTGACGTGTATCTTGGATTTCCAAAGTAACCACGCGTTGGGGCTGATTATGATTTCCAGTTTAAAGCAAGGGCACACGCGGAACAACAGGTGGTACGATGGTGGGGGCTGATTGATTATATGCAATAGCGGGATCGACAAGCCCATGTTGAATCTCGTGCTCGTCAAAGTTATCGACCATATTTTCTTATCTTTGTGGCTTGTAGTTTCTCCTGATTAATTTTGCTAAATGCTCATTATCTAGATTATGATGATCCTTAGAGCTTTGGCTTCTTCTCTGCATACACCTTAAACACATCAGAAAGCTTAAACTAGTAAAAAGTAAAAGAAATCTTAAACTAGATTCAAATCACAAACTCGTAGATAACGTATTGATCCCCAGCAATAACGCCAAAAACTTGATACTCTCAGGTCTTAACCCAACTAACACCGCAAGTGCATAGTACACACATTAATATATATAGGGATCACATCTACAAAAACCAAACAATCACACTACAGAATTCTAGGAATTGAATAGAGTAAAGACAATAATATGAAGGGGGGGGGGGGGGGTTGGTATTAGAAACTAACTGAAAGTCAGTAAATAACATTGTACAAATGGAATTCGTAGGAATTCATGACGGCATAAACTAGATAATTAAACATGGATCAAATTAAGTATCGTTCTTGAACTTGAATCACTAATGTAAAGTTAACCTATTCTTGAAGCGCTAACTATCTAAGCAATGAATCCTAAAACACTAAAATCTCGTTTGAGTCCTAGAAAACATGCCAGATTTAATCACATGTTCAAATAGTTTACAGAGGGCTTTAACGTCAACTCTCGTTGGTTAAGAGTATTTTGCTCATCTAAAGATTGTTCAGGCAATTTAGCATTCACTTCTGGTGCATAAATTAAACCTATACATCTGATGCAAGGTAGCTAATCATTCATGAGCATTAAAACACAATAGATGAAAAACATTAGGATGGATCCTAAATCTAACAATATAGCATCAAACAATAATTGAATTCCCTTAGAAATCCCTAAATCCAATTATGAAACTACTCAGACATGGTGGATGAAATCTAGTAAAGAGATGAAGAATGCATAATTAAGTATCCAAAATATCAAAACTGGGTTTTAGAAAGCTTTCTACAAGGGTAAGAGGTTCATCTCCAAAACTTAAATATATAGAATAAATCTAAAAGCAAGAATAATATATAACAGAAAAATTATCGAAAAATAAACAAATCCGAGAAGGAAGCATCTTGGGATCGGGTAGAGCATCGATCGATTCAAGTGGGGATATATCAATTCAAGTGGGGATCTAGCGATCCCAGCTTTCTGTCAGCTGGAGATCAATAGAGATAGGTGAGGATCCATTAGTTCCCCTATTTCTTCACTTGATCTTTGTTGTTTCAAAACGTCCAAAAGCTGATCCAAAATCTCTTGTTCTCCAATAATGACATAAAACATGTAAAGTCTCTAAAACAAACAAAAAGACCAAGAAAACACACTTGAACTCGACAAAAGATGATAAGTTAGTAGAATTACATGTTAAAAATTCATAAAACTATGACACATCAGTATGGTAGACGATATGACATAATTGCTACTTCAATGGGAAATTATGGAGGAACAACCAAAGAAAACGAAAAGAGACTTCTAAATGGTTTTCAGAATGAAAATATTCATAACAATATTAACGACCAGTTTGGTGTTGATTTGAGTTGGCCTCGAGTAAAATATCATTTGGACTCATTGAAGAGACTTTATAACATTTATAGAGACAATCCGGAGGAACTACTCTTTTGAGCAAACTTTTTGCAGTTTGTCACACTACGTAATACAACTTTTGGTGATGACCCAATGCAGGGAATAATAAACAGTTCACTATGAAATTTATTTGTATTTGAATAATTATTTAGTGCTTTATTATGCCTTTTCATTATTAATCATGGCAAAATGTTTTTTAAAGTTTATAATAATAATATGGTTTTAGTATTTTATAGCCTATCTATTATTATATACTGCATTTATTTTAATAATTTTTGGTTTAATTATTGTTGTATCCACTAGTCAGCCGGTCATAAATCTTCCGCAAACACACTCGTTTGTTTATGCAAACTTCTGCTATTTCAAACTTTGAACTTTCTAATTTTGTGTTGTCAGAATTAATTGTTTTTGTTTTATTTTTCCATTTCAATTATCAATTTAGTTTTTTAATTGTGAATTTTCTATAATGTTTTATGAAATGAAAAATATTATATGAAACGAACTTAGAATACAAGAAATACAAATATTATAATATTATTTGAAGCTACCATCACAACAAAAATATAACCATAAACAACATAATGTAGTAAACTATACAAATAATTCTTTGAAGCTGCAAAATTCTGACTTAATTATGTAGATTAATTAGATAAGTTATTGTTTTCCAAATTCTCAACGGGAAATTGAAGAGTAAATGGTAAACTATTCGGCAAAATAAGCGTAGTAGTGAAGCGCCAATAAAACAATATCACATGTAAGCATCTAAATAGATGGAGCATTAAAGATGATTTTATCATAATGGTTTTAGAGCATCTACATCAATAGTATCTCACAAAAAGGTGAAAAACTCACTCAATAGTTTCTCAATAGAGAAACTTTGGTGAGAGTTTCTCAAGATTTTGATATATCCATTCAAATGAAGTTTTAAGGGTGCAGTGTTCCAACAATAAAACTTCAAATATTTTTTTATAAAAGTTTGTATTTTGCATTAGAGTCTTTATTATTAAGGGAAATTTTTAAAATAAAGAAGTTATAGTAAAAAATTTGTCTGTCTATATGTTTAAAAAAAAATTCTCACTTTTTCCTAAACTACTCGTACTAATAGATTAATACTATTTTTTCAAAAAAATATATAAACATGTCGATACACATCTATTAGTAAAATTTGAAGAAGATTTTTTTCATTTTATGCAGTTTTAAATAGGTTTTTACCTTGATAAAGTTGTTCTGAAAAAGTTTAGAATATGTTTTCTAATGATATAAAATTATTATATTACATATTCTAACATTTGTTCATGGTCTGAAAATATTATATTACGTATTCTACCAATCGTTCATATTCTACGATTTTAGAATAAAAATATTATAGTACAAATTCTAAAATATTTAGAATACATATTTTGAAATATTTAGAATACTTATTCTACCAGTTGTACATGTTATAGGAAAATTAAATTATACTTTCTAGCAATTAGAATACTATTATGAAATATTAGAATATATATTCTGAAAAATTTAGAATTTCCAAAAAGATAATAACTGAATTGACAAATATAGCAAAGATAATGACTTATTCTAATAGTTGTACATAAATATTTAGAATACTTATTTTATCAGTTGTACATGTTCTACGAAAATTAGATTATAATTTCTAGCAATTAGAATATTATTCTGAAAATTTTAGAATTTCCAAAAATATAATAACTGGATTTTAAAATAATTTTAAAATATAGAAAAATAATGACTGAATATAAAATATAAAAAATCATAAATATGTAAAAATAATTTAAGCTATTAAATAAAAATTGTATTTATTTAAAAATTATTTTATTGTGTTGTATATGTTAAAATTGAAAAATAATTATTTATTGGTTAGATTAATTTAAAATTTAGGTTTCACGATATTTGTTGTTCTTCTTCTTCTCTTGTCGACGACTTTTGCTTCATGTAGAAGAGTTTTTATTTTTTTCCATAATTATACTGCATATCTATATTAAGTGTGGTATATGGAGATTGTATGATAAAAAGAAATTACTTACTTTGCAATCCACTACATCTCTTGAAGAGTTAAGATTCATGATTTCATAAGACTATGATGTAGAACAGAGTGTTGTTGATGTGGAATTCAGTTATTTACCCATATACGTTAGTGTTGACTCTCCTTCCGTTGTTATGATGAATGATAGACAACTCGAAATTTTGTTGGCTATTTAAAAAGTAACAATACATTACAGTTGTGCGTGATGTTCAAAGGTAGAGTTGATGATCGTAATAGTAGAGATCAATTTGATTTGAATAAGGATCCAAGCAATGATGCTAAAGAGCCAAGCGATGATGCTATGGAGCGACGCTCTAATTGTAGGAGTGGAGACAATAATGGTAATGTGCGTGAAAAATCAGTAGTATTGGGAGATGTAGATAAACAGAGTAATGATGATGTTAAGGTCGTTGGTGATCTCAGATCTATGTTGGTAGAGTCGATGGTCACTAAGGGGAACTATTTCAGGAGTAAGGAAGTTTTATAAGCAACTATGGAAATGTATGCGATCAAGTATAACTGCGACTATATGATTACTAAATCTAATACGAAATGGTGGTCTATACGCTGTATAGATCGTGATTATCAATTGGAATAATCTACCCTATGGCTAGACATGATATTTGCATCCACCACTTGATTAATAATATGATAACATATTACAAATAAAATAGTGTGGGTGGTTTGGTTGCAAAAGCGTCGAAAGCATATAGAGTTGCTGAATTTGAGAAAAATTTCAATGACATTTGCAACATCAGTCCTTCGATGGAATTTATCTAGAGGAAGCAGATGTGCCACAATAGGCTCGATATCATTTTCCTAGATACAAATATGACAATCACACCAACAATCCTGCCGAATCTATCAATTCAGCATTGAGATCACCTAGAGAGTATTCAATCTTTCTTTTGTTAGACAACATTAGAGAAATGTTATCATGATGGTTTTATGAGCGAAGAAAATTATGCGCGAAGCAAAATGATCCTTTAACTATTGAGGTGGAGAAAAAGATTTATAGAAGAATAGAGAAAGGTAAATATTTAAAACTTATCTGATTACCAAAACCCGTTTACAGGTTCAAGGTAACAAAGAAGACTACGTTGTTGACTTAGGAAAAAAATATGTTCTTGTGGAAATTTTGAGATAGGAAAAATTCCTTGCAGACACGCTATGAAATGAGCTTTTGATATAGGCAAGGATCTATATCTATACCTCGATGATGTGTATATTGCTACTGCATAGAGATTATTATACGAGGAATCTATTAATCTAGTAGGTGTTACTGAAGAAGAATGGCGCGTCCTAGAAAATGTTGAAGCTGCAAAAGTTCTACCACCTCAAACAAGAAGATAACCTGGACGACCGAAAAAACGAAGACATGAAACAGTTTGAAAATAAGATAAGATCATCACAAGGATCAAAGAGACACGTGCAACTGTTGTGGCAAAGAAGTACATAACAGAACGACATGTGATATACTGATATAGTATGGTTAGTGCAAGTGGTTTTTGTTTTTTTGCTTAACTTATTTTTCCAATTTTATTTACTGTTTTTTTTTTGTTTTCAGGATTGCGTTGCTATTATCATGGATATGTTTACTTTCTACTTCCACAAGTTAAGACGAACGAGCACATTTTAGTTTTCCTTTTCTTTAGATGGATTAAATTTATAATTTTTCCGGTTATATAAGATAACTTTAAAGTTTGAATATTGGATTAAGCCAAATGCATCGGTGTTTTTCTTGTATTTTATGGTTCTGTACGATCGATCGGACAGTCAATGTGATCGATTGATCAATTTCTTAAACATCGATGATTATAAACATCGATCAATCACTTTCTATCAAAGCGTTTAAAATTAAAGAAGAGGTGAATATCTTAAAAAAGCCATCAATGATAACATAGAGTTTGAGAAGATGGAAATGAAACTATAAGAGAAGGTAATTGTTAAAGTCATAACTTATCTTCTAATAAAGCCATAAAAATACATATTTTCCTTTTATACAGAACAATAAACTAAGAATCATTGACGGTTAGATGGGCTTTCGCTGGAGCTCTGGCTCTATCTAGCCTTCCTTCTATGTCTGCTAAGATGGTTATCTGCCATGTGACCAGAAGAACGGGAGTTGGCCTCTGTAATGGACAAGGTACTTAGGACCTGGGAGAAACTCGAGGTTCTGACGAGAGACAAGTGATATTGGGTTGTGGTAACTCACATAACAAAGTTTTACCAGCTCGATCCACGTATCGATATATATCAGGTATGTGGGATTGATATTTAGTTCTCTTCTTGAGTATGAGACAGTTCTCCAAATATTTGATATTGATAATGTTATCCTCTTTATTCATCTTTGTCGTTGAGATTTGGATGTCTTCAAATATGAGGAAGAGAGGAGTAAGTTTCATTGATTAGTCATAATACACAAGTAATGCAACAATTACAATAGTAAAAAAAATTTCAATAATCATTGTAGATAATAACCAAGCTCCAATCGCATATTCAACAAGATGACAATATATTAGAGAGATGACTCCAATTTTTTTTTAATTCACCCAAAAATAGAGATTAGGAAGTCATGCCTTTGTAGATCGGAAACAAAAATTATAGCAACGAAAGATGATGAAAATCCAAGCGTAATTGGGTTTTAAATCGATGAAATTAATGGACAATTGAAACTTTTGTGTTTTATTGGAGGTTTAGGGATTTTTTTCTCCTACAACAAAGAAGAAGAAGCATATTTTCCGAAACTTGATTCACCCCTTATAATCGATTTTGATCCTAATTAATTTGGTTTATTCTTGGTCCAAATAAATTTTTTCTTCCGGTTTATCTTACCATAATTCGCGGTTAAAAAGGGAAATAAATATGTGAGACCGATCGAACACGTTGACTGCCGGATTGATCATACAAAGTCTGGAAGTTTACAAGTTTCCGAGTCAATCAAGTGATTGATCAATCATACATGGTCAAGAACTTTACACATATTCGATGTCATATAGTGATTGATCGATCACTTTGAATGCCAGATCGATCATACAGGATCTTGAACCATTCATATATTCGGAGTAAATCAAGTGATCGATTGATCACTCTAAATGCCTGATCGATCATATAGGGTCTGGAACTTTACATATATTCGATGTCAGATAGTGATCGATCGATCTCTCTGAATGCCCAATAGATCAATGTACTGATGATTGAGTAACCCATAACATGGAACCCACATTTCTAATAAATCTTATGTCTTAGGAATGTCTTAAATACAACTACTTGTTCTTCAAAGAAAGCGAAAAATAACAGAAATCTTCTTAAAAATAACAAGAACTAAGAGAGACTAATATTCTTATTGAAATTGGAGGTTCATACTTCTCCATTTGCTCAATGAACAAAGGATCCTTTCCTGCTTCCCAAAGATCAACTGCAATCGTATGACGTGATGCTCCAATGTTCTCATTGTTTATCAAATCCATTGGTAGTTGATGTGAATGGCACTCGATGTATTTAAGCGCATAAAATCCGCACTCACTTGCTGATTTATTTAATTTAGGTGGCACAAAGATGGGTACGATCTCAAATGGTGTCAAAGTGGAACTTTCCCATAAACTTTTGTGTGTAATCCCTTCAAAATACAAGGGATGGTGACTGCAAATGCCTCCACGTTCTTTTGTTGTGTTTTCCACTACAATCAAAGACTTCAACTTTTTTTAGGAAGAAGTTAATGCAAACCAAAATCCAATGATTATCGTTGACGAAGACCAGAGCATAAATTTTGTCGCAATCAGTAACCCATTTTTCCTGTTTTTCCATGAGCTGGCAAATTACAATTAGCGTAAGATAAAAGATTAGTATCCCACTTGTGGCTTTTTTATTTCTGAAAAACTTCGCGTATTTGTTTTTGATTTGCATGCTAAACATACAATTCATGAAACCCACACGATCAAACTTCAGTTGTCCTAAAAATGTATTCTCCCGAAATACATACATCATAGCATCCATTTTCTTAAAAATATTTAATCGCTTTACCACAACAAAAACAACCTTAAGTATATCATATCGTTACGAAAATGGATAGTACATACTTCGTTGTCAAGCCAAACGTTGCGCCCCATGATTTAATTAAGTAACTTATCATTAAGTACACTTAGACTCAACTTAATGATTATGTAAATATAAAATAATAGTAAAGACATTTATGTTTGCAAAATAAATTAGTTGGTGCACCATAAAATCATAATAAATTTAGGTGAAGCCATTTATGAACTTATTCGTGTTACCTATGCCATTCTTGAAAAACATCCCATCTAGCGTCATATACAAACATCAATACAACACCATTGTCATCTTTACCTGTATCTTGGACACTATCTCTTCTTAAATCAACTTCCATAGAATTTTGATCATTGCTTCTTCTCTCTATTTTGATCGGTTGCTTGTCAACCTCTTTGCCAACAAATCTCTGTGTAGGATCAACCTCTTGGACATCTGTTTTTTTAGATATGTGTCCTAATTTTTTCCGTAGGAAGTCTTTACCCGTATCCCATAGGAATACAACATCATTGTCATCTTTACCTGTATCTTGGACACTATCTCTTCTTAAATCAACTTCCATAGAATTTTGATCATTGCTTCTTCTCTCTATTTTGATCGGTTGCTTGTCAACCTCTTTGCCAACAAATCTCTGTGTAGGATCAACCTCTTGGACATCTGTTTTTTTAGATATGTGTCCTAATTTTTCCCGTAGGAAGTCTTGTGTACCCATATTTACGTCTATGCCAGAATTCTGAAAAAAACTTTCATCAAATAATTTTTCTTTGTTTTGTAAAAAAAGACCAACAACAATATGTAAGAAAAACATAAAGCATTTCAAACGTACTACGTAAACCTTACAAGTCATAAGTTTACAAATATTGTTATACATTACGATTTGATGGAGACGATTACAAAACTAATACATATCTGATTAATAAACCTATAGATAACAAATACAACTTAAATGAAAGCACACAAGTTATAATTTGATCAAAACAAGCTTCAAGATTTAATTTTTATGTACCCCATATTTACGCTTCACTTGTGGTGGATTGGACGTTCTCGTAGTCGCATCTACAGTAACTCTAGATGGAGAAAGCGATTCTTTGAGTCATGATACCTCTCCCTCTAATTTATCCAAACGCATAACGATATTCCCCTGAATTTTTTCCAACCTAGTTCTAATGTCCTCTGCAAATCTCTTGAAAAAGAATCAAACACTCCTACAAAAATGACATCATTTCCTCATTCAAACTCTTTTTTAGTGAAGAACCATGTGTTGATAATCATTAACACAACAAATTATTTTTTCGTGTCTTTACACCAAAATCCGCTTGCTTCTTCTTTCTGTTCTTCGAACTAGATGCTTGCACATTAGCAGCTTACTTCTTCGTATTGCTCTCCAAACCAGACAATTGGTTATCTTCATCAGTAACTTCATTCTCATCTTGAGAAACCTCATTGTCACCTCCAACACCATCAAATTCTTCTACAACAAGAATATTGACATTTTCCACAATATCATTTTCAACACTTAGCCAAATATAGTTTTCAAAAATACATCCAAATCAAATCAAAGAATGCAAATTTTCCACTTTGCCATCTTTTATTTCGTCAGGCCTCCAAAACTCCATAGACTCAAATACGTAAATATTTCATGTAGAGAAAATGTATGGATAAACAACATCCTACATTACAAAATATTAAAAAATTGTTAGTAGTCAAGCGTAAGATTAAACAATTACCTAAGACAATTGTGAAGATACATAACTCACAAAATTATTTACACAGAATCAAAGGAGAAAGATTGTTCAACTAACCTTTGGTCCAAATGACTTCTCTAATACAATAATTTCATCATAAGATACTTTTGCAGCATCTTTCCAATTTGAACACCGAGGACCTTCTATTAATTCATCCCTAATCTTTTCTCCCACCGATTCTCCAATGACAGGAATTGCTCCATAGCACATATTTGAAATGCCTATGAGAAACCATCAAGAGTATAGTTGTTGGGGTTCTTCAAATCATCTTTTTCATCATAGACTTAAGTATATGGTCAAAATCATCAAATCCCCGAGGATAAGTCTGAACCTAATGTCATAAGTCAGAAGTTTAAGCATAATGAGAAAGTGAGAACTGTATGATAGTAAAAAAGTGATAAGTATAGGAAATGAGTAGTCTGAACCTTATCAAGATCCATCACCAACTGGATGTATGATGTGGGTATAAATTTCTTCTCATCAATAGACACTACTAACTCAACCATCACACAAATACAAATCAATCTTACTTTCTATGGTTCCTCCCAACCAGGAGCTTTTAATAAGTACACATCCAACTTCTTTATCCAAAGCCTTTCATTTAACTTCAACAATTGACTCCAAACTCCATTATAATCTGTACTATTCTCTAAATCAGAAGTGAAATCATCCTTGTACTTGAGTCCAGTAACTGCATAAACTTCTTGCATGGAGAATCTTAGTGGCTTCTTTCCAAACACAAACCACATCTCATGTTTTGTGTTCGTTACAAAATGCCTACTCAACATGCTGTGTATCAACCGATCTGAAAAACCTAGTCCATTTTCATGTATTGCAATTAAATGTGCAAAGACAGAATCCCTCTTCAATTTAGCGTATCAATAGGCAATTTATCATTTAGTTTGGTAAGGATTGACATTCTACATGAATTCTTGATATGATGCACTTGTGGCTCGTTTCCTTCTCTAAAAAACATTGTTGATAATCCTCTTCCATGCCTGCACAAAACAATATACAACAAGGTAATCATAAGCTAACATCAAAATATGTAGTATCAATCACTCGAGATACGCTAAACAGACAGCATACAAATGAAGCAAGTTTAATCCTTTCAATCCAAAAACAAGATTCTAAGAACTTCAAAGTAAAAGGAAAGAGACAAAATTGGCCGGATCCACAACACAAGTTTACAAATTTTGATGAGCAAAGTTGTGAAACTCAAATCATTATAAATCTGAGCTAAGTTTTTTGAAATGGTACTGAAAAGATTGAAAAGAAAGGACAGAAAAAGATGAATCTCGAAGATGCATTTCATTGTACAAATCAGTTGTATTCACTGAGAATCTAAGCTCAATCAACTAATTGTTGAAACATTTCTATTCTTTTTAGGCGAAAAAGAAAAATTCTAGGGTTTTAGTAAGCAGCGATGAATCTTCGTCTTCCTAGAATTGAAGAACAAAATCAAATTTGAAAGATGGAGATAATGGAGACAGAAAACCCAAATGAAAAATCCTAATCTCAATTCTACAATGGCGATCCAGATAATTGAAAAGCCAAAAAAAACTGTCACACGAATATATAAATCAGTAAGAGAAGACGGAGAAAGGTGGGTTTATAGTACCGTAGAGAACTCCGGTAAGTCCCGATGGTGTTAACTGCGAAACTTTTACCTGAGCCGGGGTGAAGAGAATAAGGTATTTTATTATTTTCAATTTTATTTAAAATCTGATTTGTTTTAATAATATGTAATATATTTTTTTTAAATGAAAGCCTCTTTTTTAGTTAGAGGTTTCAATTTGTTTGATTTTTTGGAAAAAAAATTTACTGAAGGAAAAATGGAGTTAAATAATTTAAAAAGATTAGATCAATAATTTTTTTCAAAAAAATTGAAATAGACACATTTTTAGAAAAAGTTCATTTACAATAAATTTTCCATATTATTAATAAGAATTAGTTTTGATAAGAATTACATGTAGTAATAATATAGATATTAAACATACATAAAAATTACATGTAGTAATAATATAAAATGGTATATAATAATATAAAATTACATATAAATAATAACAAATACATTAAATAAATCATAAAATTACATTAAAATATCAAATTACTCGATAAAATTATTTTCATATTGCTCTCAAATATAATCAACGAAACAGGTCGAGGATCCGAAGCAACCGGAGCATCGAGAAAATAAAGTATTCGACAACTGACACATAAATTTCCGACAAGCTCAACCGCTGGAAAATTTTAATTCATTGTAACTCAAAGTATCATTATTTGAGGTTAAAATCAATTAAAGATATATTATTTCTTTTCATTTTGTAGAACTACCCGCACACAAATCTTTAAAAATTATCCAAATAGTACTTTAATAAATAGTACTTTTATGTTGAAAATTAAAAAGAAAGATTATTTTTCTAAATTGAATGTTAAATTTATTCAACCATAAAAATTTTTTTATAACAAGTGCTACTCTGATTTAATGTTTCAAAATTAAATCATCAAAAAATGAAAAATGATAGATATGATGATGATGATTTATCGAGTGGCAAACCAAACTTCCATTTCTTTTTCATATTGTCAATCTTCTACTTCACTGATAGAATACAACCTGCCGAAAGTTGCTTGTTAATGATTTGAGAAATTTGTATTAAAAATTGTGAAGTTTCATTAGGGGTGGGAATTAGGCCCGCAGCCCACAAAGTTTTTGGGTTTTGGCCCACGCAGAACGGATTTGGACTTTTAATTTTAAACCCACATTTTGGCGGGTTTCACGGAGCGGATTGGATTTTTACATTATTATTCTATATATTCCACACTGTTTTGTGATGTTCCTTCATATAAATTATTCTGCTACCAATACTCATATCCTAAACGGTAATTCAAACTATACATGTCGATATTTGCACTATATAAAGGTTTCTAATGGAAAATAATTTCCTTTTAAAAAGTTGGCACCATGTTTTAATGATTTCTTTGAAATATTTTCAAATCAAATTTTGGTTTAGTCTGCGTTTTTTTATTTCTCAGTTTAGTAATAAAAAAAAAGTCACACGTGAATCTCATAATCTCATGGCAAGTTGGCACAAACCTTTACATATTTTAATAAATCAAATCTCATAGCAACATATTTTAATAAAACATTTTCATAAAAAATCAATTAAGTAACACAAGTGCCAAACGAAAGGGCAAAAGCAAAGATTCAGTTTTGCCCCTTGTATGTATAAATATCAACGAAGCCGCATGCGTCTCTCTCAATCTCTTGTCCCACCATTTTCACCGCTTCTCCACAAATCACTTCTTTCTCTCTCTTCTCAGATCTACAGATTCTTCTTCTCCTTTTGAATCTTTAAATCACCATGGTTGGAGCTCTAGAATCTGATCAAATTCTGTCAATGACGAACTTGAACCAAAAACTTCCGATCTTATCGGACGATTTCGATCCAACTGCTGTTGTTACCGAACCGTTACCTTCTCCGTTAACAAACAGAAATGGAGCAGATCCCGAGATTAACGGAGGAGGAGAAAGAAAAATGGTTCTCGGTAGAAATATCCACACAACGTCTCTTGCCGTAACAGAACCAGAAGTGAATGATGAATTCACCGGAGATAAAGAAGCTTATATGGCTAGTGTTCTTGCTCGTTATCGGAAAACTTTGGTTGAACGAACTAAAAACCATTTAGGTAAATTAATTATACAAATTTGCTTTTTAATTGATGAATCTGGGAATGTTTTTATGAATATTGTTGGTGTAGGTTATCCGTATAACTTGGATTTCGACTATGGTGCGCTTGGTCAGTTACAGCATTTTTCAATTAACAATCTTGGAGATCCGTTTATTGAAAGTAACTATGGTGTACACTCAAGGCCATTTGAAGTTGGTGTGTTGGATTGGTTTGCTCGTCTTTGGGAGATTGAGAGAGATGATTATTGGGGTTACATTACTAATTGTGGTACTGAAGGAAACCTTCATGGGATTTTAGTTGGGTGAGTTTTGTTGATTTGATCTTGCTGCTGTTTTTTTCCGGTGTTTCTGATGTTTTGATTTTTTGTTTCCAGGCGAGAAATGTTTCCTGATGGGATTTTGTATGCGTCTCGTGAATCACATTACTCTGTGTTTAAAGCAGCTCGTATGTATCGAATGGATTGTGAGAAGGTTGATACGCTTATCTCCGGGGAGATTGATTGTGATGATTTCAGGAAAAAACTCTTGGCGAATAAAGATAAACCGGCGATTCTTAATGTTAACATAGGTTGGTGTCTCTTTATTTGATTACTTGGTTTCTTGTATTGTGCTCATGTTTGTTATATATCTATTTTTTGTTTCTAGGAACAACGGTTAAAGGAGCTGTTGATGATCTTGATCTTGTTATCAAAACTCTTGAAGAATGTGGATTCTCACATGATAGGTTCTATATTCATTGTGATGGAGCTTTGTTTGGACTTATGATGCCTTTTGTTAAACGTGTAAGTGTGTAATAGTCTTCAAATGAAATCGAGATCGTTATGATGACCTCTATTGTGCTCTGAGCTGAGTTTTTTTCTCTCCTTTTCTGCAGGCACCAAAAGTCACATTTAATAAACCGATAGGAAGTGTGAGTGTTTCGGGTCACAAATTTGTTGGGTGTCCAATGCCGTGTGGTGTTCAGATAACAAGAATGGAACACATCAAAGTTCTTTCCAGTAATGTTGAGTACCTCGCCTCGAGGGATGCAACAATCATGGGAAGCAGGAATGGGCATGCCCCTTTGTTCCTTTGGTACACATTAAACAGAAAAGGTTACAAAGGATTCCAGAAAGAAGTTCAGAAATGCCTGAGAAACGCCCATTACCTTAAAGACCGACTCCGTGAAGCTGGGATCAGCGCCATGCTCAATGAGCTAAGTAGCACTGTGGTCTTTGAACGGCCCAAAGATGAAGAATTTGTTAGAAGGTGGCAGCTCGCTTGTCAAGGCGATATAGCTCATGTGGTGGTTATGCCAAGCGTTACAATCGACAAGCTTGATACTTTCCTGGAAGACCTGGTTAAACACAGAGCGGTCTGGTATGAGGACGGAACTCAGCCTCCATGCCTTGCATCGGAGGTAGGAACCCACAACTGCATCTGTCCAGCTCACAAGTGACCGCCCAGTTTCTCATATGTTGGCATTGCTTTGTTGTTGTAAGACAAATCTAGTTTAAATCCCTCTCCATTATATTCCTGAATTTGGTTCCCGTCAGCGTATTTTGTCAGTCTCTCTTATTAATATAAATAAATGGTTTTAAACAATGCTCGCGAAAGGGTCATGTTTGTGATAGAATGTTGAATTGGTTTGAAATGTTTGTGACATAATGTTGCATTGGTTGAAGCTCAATCCATTCGCAATTTCACCTTAGTTTAGTATTGTCCCAGCTCGTAGCTGCCTAACACGGCCGATTTGGCTGTGTTTTAGATGATTGATGCTAATTGCAAAATGCCTTACAGAAGTGTATACTAAAAAGATATATCAAGGGTATTACAGTGGTTACTACTCTTAAAAGACAGACCGATATCGCCATGAACATAACTGCATAGACATACAATCAAGCCATAATACATGCATAGACACATACATACATACATCCAGTATTGCAGCCCAAAATGAATATACGGTATATATAACTTAGCCAACATATTTTAGAGGCGAAACGAACTTAGCCTCTCTTGGTGAAATCCATAAAGCTTGGGCGCGATGGCTGCCCATTTGTGCTCATCTGCTGGTTCTTATTGTTCCCAAACTGAGATAAGAACTGAGCACTGTTGTATGAATTTCCGTTACCCTGAGGAATTTCTCCAGCAGCTATCTTGAGTCGGTTCAGTTCTTCCCGCAGCGCTTCATTCAAAGCTGCAAGTTTACACCAAAACATTAAAATCTTTGGTACCAAAAACTTCGGCTAATATTTTCAAACCGACCCAGTTAAAAATGGATTACCATCCCTAAGTTCAGCTTGTTGCTCTAAAGCTTGCAGCCGCATCTTGAGGTGTTTATTTTCAGTGCTCAGCTCTGACGTTCCTCTCTGCACCGAATAAAAAAAGAGCACATTAGAATTGATGCAGAAATACGCAAAACACAGAATCAGTTTATCGTCCTCTGTTGATCCTTACACTCAAGTGCCTAAACAAAACTTACACTCTTTCAAGTGTTTTCATTATACAGTTTTTACAGATCCCATATATTGGTTGAATTAAATTGACAATAACATATCTTTTAATACTCCATGTATACTTGTTCAGCGTAACAAACAGATGTAGCACTAATATATATAGCCTACTGAAGTTGCTTATTGATAGGTCGTAGCGCTTCGAACTTCTCTAAACACACTAAGCCTCAATTACAAGTTGTATAAACTATCAAAACCAACAAAACTACAATCACAAAGTATATATTCTTCACTAATCACATCAGATGCATAAACAAACACAGAAATGCCTTAAAATATTACCTGCAACATAGTGACTTGAGCAGAGAGTGTAGTAGCTTCATTCTGAAGTGTCTGAACCTTCCTCTCAAGCTCACCAGTATACCTAATCTTCCTCTCTTTCGACCTCGCCGCCGATTGTCTATTCGCTAAAATCCTATTAAACAAAAATCACAAATACACTATTAATCAAGGCAATGATTAAGCAAACCCTAATTTCTGAATTTTTCAAATTACCGTTTAGCTCTTTTTGGATCAAGCAAAGCAAGCTCAGCAAGTCTATCATTAGCCATACCCATATTCTTCTTAACACCACCATCTTTAACACTCACAGAAGCTAAAATCGATTCGAGATTAAACAACGCCGAACTAGTAGCTCCATCCATGGAACTACTCCGATGATGATGATGTACCTTCTTTTCACCGGAGCTAGTAGGTAAAGATTTCTCAGTGATTCCTAAATCATCGAAGAAATCTGAATCTACTGAAAAGCTACGAACATGACGACCGAACGGCTTTGGTGGAAGACCGTTGGATGACGTTTCTTCAGGAGGAGAATCAACAGTCATCGGAGAAGCTTGTGTTTGCGGTTGTAGTGGTGGTGGAGCGGTGAGGAAATCGAGGGAAGAGAAATCTACATCGGAAGGATCGAATAAGAGGAGATCGTCGATTGATTCACCGGTGAAGAAAGTATCGGAGCGAGCTCGTCGGTGATGAGAGATACGTTGACGTGGAGCTTCTGACATACGTTCGATTTCACTGAGAATCGTTTGATATGTTCCTCCCTCCATTGATTCACGGCGGCGAGGTTTGGGCTGACTTACCTACCGATTCCACAGAAATGTTGGGAGTACAGAAATTTTGTACCAAGTAGGGCCACAAAACCTATATTCTCGAAAGTTACCAAGAAAAACCTTATTTTTAAAAATAACTAAAATAATCGTATACTAGATAATACACGCATAATATGTGGAAGGATATTATTATTAAAAATTAATATAATTTATTTGTATAATAAAATATTTTAGAAACTAATATGTATAACGTTAAAAAAAATTATTAATACATTTTTATTAATTCGATTTTGTGTATCATTTATATATTTAACAGAAAAATATTTACAAAGGAAATTTTAGAAACTAAAACTCTACAAGTTCAGGTTAAACAGTCGGTTTGAATATTAAACGAATGAAAAATAAAAAAAGAAAAAAAAGAAAAATTTACTAGAACTAAACCAATTTTGTAAAGAAAATTGGAGAAAACGGATCACTCTTCTGCATACTGCACCATTAAGACAAGATCTACATAATTTGTTTCGGATATTTGACAATCAGTTCTTCTAGATAGAATATTCTTTATAGTCCATCTTAACGCTTTCAACTCGGAGTGAGAAGGCGAAATGCTTTTCTTGAGGTATTTTTCTTCTCAAAACAAATTCAACCTAAACCTGTAAAAAGATCAGTATATTTTGTATCATTTATATATTTTTGACTTTGTATATTAATTAAATATATACGATATTTCTACTAATCTATATTATTAATCGAGAATCATGAGCAATATTTTAGCAGCACTATTTAAACCATTTAGCAGTATTTACGGTTTATGCCATTGATTTTATGTGTTGATTTTTTTTTTAATTTTAAGAGCAAATTCGGAATAAAAATGTCGCATAAACTGTTTTGAAGCAGATCTGGTATCCGACCAGTTTAGGAAACACGCAGATCCTTTTGTGTTATGGTCTCTTCAATTCTCTCTCTCTCTTTCACGCCTCTTTTTTTCTCTCACCTCACTTTTTTCTTCCAGTAGAAAGAAGCATTGAATTGGGTTATTCTTCTTCTTTCCATGATGACATCATTTTCATTCTCTTATTTGTTTGTTTGAGCAACAAAGAGTGGGAAAAAATACGAAGGAAGAAGACCATGAGGTTTATGGTGGGGAAATCCTTGAAGTCGGCGAGATATCGATATGTCTACCGTCGATTATGACACCTTTAAGTTGTGCTTATGTCTTTTATGTATGTTTGCTCGATTTGATTTTGTTTTCCGTGTGAATATTCTTATTTGATTTTGTTGTTTTACTTTTGTGTGGTGTCAGGAGCTTGATGAGATGAAGAGGAGATTAATGGGGATGCAGGAAGAAGCTGTTGTGTTGCGCGAGATGCAAGCAAAATTCAGAAAAAATAGAAGCTACTCAAGGTTTGTGGCTTTTTCGTTTTTATGCTCTTGTGTTAGCTTGAGACTATTTTTGAATTTGATACATTAGGACTATGTTGATTGTCTAGATTAATTTTACGAATTGAAGTTCTATTTTTATATATTTTTTGCATCTTCTTTGAAAAAAAATATTTCAAATTCAAGCTATGAATTGGGTTGTTTTCTAATATTCTGATGACATTTTGTTTGTTCATGGATATCAGAAAATAGTCATAATCGGATTCATCAGAAGGTTACGACGATAAAGAAAAAGCGAGATCCGGAATTTTTGAATTTGGGTAAGAGGAGACGAAGTGAGATGTTCGTGCCAAGGAACGAAAAAAATTTAGAAGAAGATAACTCAGCTAAGAGTCTAGGAGACGATGATGTTCAACATACTTGAAGAGGAATATCTAATTTGGGGTTTCATGTTAGCTTCGTGCTCTATAAATTATGTGGAGATTTGTTATAATTGTTGTATGTTTGATTCATAGAACAAACTGCAAAATCTAGCTAGACATCATTCTGATGTGCTCGAGATCTGACTCCTAAAATCAGAAGGTGTGTTGAGGTCTTGCGGGAGATTCATGTTAAGAAAAATTTTCATTCAAAATTTATGAGCTCGATGTTTATGTTTTGTTTAACATTACCTATATAAGCTTTTGTTCAATGCATTGGTGTAGCTGTGAGATGCAAGTGAGATGTGAGATAGAGCAACGAAAATGACTCTTTTACCTTTTGTGTCAGGTGAGACAAGGACACCATCTTGTACACTGTCATGTCCAACATGTCACGTATACCACTATGTTCCATACACTACTCTATCATGTACACCACCATGTTTTGCCCACCATTTTGTATACAATTTTGTACATTATTATGTTTCGTACTGTAGAAAAGTATATAACCGTAGTTATATATTTTTGTATTTCCTTTCTCACAGTTACACATTTTTTGTATTGTTAAAAGGGGATATATAAGGTATACATGACTGTTGTTGTGAAAATGCAAGTGAACTAAATATTTGATGGTGTACAAGTGAAACAATATACATCAGAGTGTACGAGATGGTGGTTATAAGGGTATACAAAATATGATTTTGTATATGACATGGTACTGTACAAGACATAGTGTTATATGAGACATCTGAGATGATGGTTATGATGGTGTACACGAGAGATTTTTGGTGACACAATCCTACAAAATGGATTGTGTACACAACATGGCAGCATACGGGACATAGTGGTGTATGATACATGACTGTGTACACGATAGTGGCTATAACGGTCTACGAGAGGGATTTTTGGTTGCACAACCCTAAAATAGATCTTGTTAGATTCACAAAAATATTTTAAAGAATAAAATTCCGCTTTTAATTTTTTTTTTGATACCTTATTTGTATTATAATAAAAAAAGAGACACTAATTAGAAGAAAATGAAAGGAAAGAGAAATAGAGAGAGAGGACACTTTAATTGTTGGTTGAAAAAGCACAATTGTTGCAGAAACTCTTTATTCTCTCTCTTCCCTTGAAGACAAAAGGTATATCTTAGATATAGTTTTCTTCATTTCTTGTTCCTTTCTTAGATCTTCATCGCTGAAGCTAGTGATTATTTGTTGAATTCAGAGGTTCTAATCCCTTCTCTTTAGTGCTGTGGTGTGGTCAACCAGCACCACGAGACGATGTGAAAGCTTGGTTGGTCGACGATGGAGTTCTGGTATTTGCTAGAGGACGGTGAGGAGAAACGGTAGAGGACCCAAGGTAGCTCTTCAAGGGATTTTGTGATTCGTCTCGGTTTTGGTGTTAGTTAGGTGGGTTGTGCCAGTCGTCTATGGTGGGTATGGTGGTTCAGTGAGTTGTGTTAACCCTTATTTCTTTCGATTACTAACCATTGTTTTGATATTTATTTTAAGTATTTTATTGAGTAAAAGTGTGCTTTAGTGTCTTTTATTATTTTATCAAGGATTGACAGGTTTTGAGACGTTCTTGAGCAAATAAAGAGTTTTTGGATGATTATAGATGCAGGTCCACACCAAAGCCCCAGAAGTTTTGCCTCCGATGGAAGACTTTCCACCGTTAGATCTTCCTCATATTTAGATACAAGATATAAAAGGATATTAGCTTTCATTTCCAAGTGATTTAAAGGAAATCTAACAGTGAGATCAAAAGTTCTGGCCAATTTACTGAAAATAAGTCAAGTTATCTCGCATCTAAAGCAGGCTCAGGATGGAGTACCGATCGGTATAGCTTGAGTATCAATCGGTAATGAGCCAAGATGCAATTTTAGAAGCCCAAACCCAATAAGAACTGACTATAACCTATTCTCTTTACTATATAAACCTAAGATTCGACTTTTAGACCTAAGCTAGTCGGTCTATTCATATCTATTGCTTTGTTACATTGGGATGAAAGATTCAATGCTCTTGAACTTATTTGGAGAAGATTTCTAAACTCTGTTCTATTTCAATTTGCAGTTCAATTATTTTTCTTCATCTTTGATTTGCTTGTAGTATATGGCTATGGTTGAGTACCTTTCCATTGGGTATTGAGTTTTTGAAGGGGGTTTCATGATTGGTTAATTGTTAGGTTGTTAGATTGAGATTGATCATATAGTTTTCATCTATGTTTGCTATTCATGCTTAATCTATTTTAACCATTTAGATTCTGCCCTAAGTTGATTTTCTGTATTTATTCTCATGATACTCAATGCTTTACTTTATTGAATTTACATTAACATTTACACTGAGTTTCTCTATACACTCCTTTGCATTCTAGCTAAATATGAACTATTATAATTCATAGCGTATTCAATTAATCCTTGTGGATTCGATCCCTAAAGTACTATTGCGATTGTCACTGTGCACTTACAGTTTTATCTAGGGTCAAACCTGTAGATAACAGCTGGTTACGCTGGAGAATGGCGGCTCTTTTGGTGATGCTCCATCGACAGACCGGATTGAAGGTTTGGTTGCTTTACTCGGAGAGGTTGTGGTTTCGTGGTGCAACATACAAGGACAAGCGGTGGAAAGTTTGGGATTGGCAGTTGCAGGCGGCGTCTCTGACTACCTGTAGAAGCTCTTGTGCCACGAGACGTGAAGAAGTCCGCTATAGCAGTTCCGTTTTTGCGTTAGTCCTCAGAGAAGCTATAGGTGCCACTTTTCCCGAGGTTTTTGAGGTCTGGCTTCGGATGACGATGAGGATTCGAGTTCCTTGGAGTTGCGGCAATCACATTTGCATCACATAGAATCAGTGTTTCTTCATCAAAGCTCTTCTGGTTTCCGTGTATGTTATTTCTTTGTTGTATTTTGGTTTTGTTGTAATCGTAGATTTTTGGTTTTTTTTTGTAACTGCTGTCACAATTCAAAAATGGGCAAAAATATTCAACATGTTACCAAAAAAAACATTAGTGAATATGGTTAATGAACCTTCTTTGGAGTTTAGGAGACGAGCACTTCTTCGAGTTATAATATATAGACATATACAATTATGGTTATCTTGTATAGTATTGTAATTTTTTTAGCTTTTGAGAAACTGCCATGTGCTACATCTCAAATTGATACGTATTATGTATAGTATAATATCAACTCAAGAGGTTGTTTTTTGTATTTTAAGAACCATTAGTTAATACTGTAGCAACGCTATTTCTACAGTAGGGCAAACTGAATAAACTATAATGTTTATTGCAGAGTAAAATGATATTGATACATATATTAAGAATGAGATTTGCAAAGACAATAAAATTTCTCCTTAATTTTGAAAATGCTCCGTAAATGCTCCGTAATGTAACAGTTAGATGATGTTCCGAATTCCAGAATACTATAACTCTTATGTTTTGCACAACCCATGAATAAAATCTATCGAACGCTTTTCTAGTTTTGCACTCTCAAAGGAAAAACCAGAGAAAAAAAGAAAAAAAGAGAGAGTGAAAAAATTGATAGTTTTTTGTGTGATCAATGCAACTGTTTTTCAAAACCTTTGTTAGAATGAATAGAGAAGTTTTGCTTTTATAGCCACTTGAGGAGGAACAATTACGATCTCATCCATTATGGTTTAATCTGAGGTTACGATCTCGACCGTTAATTCTATATTTGCATTTAGATATGAGGTTACGATCTCAACCATTAAGGCTGAAGACCAGTCAACGTTTGACTTGGGTTGAATACTGATTTAAAATTACATTTAAATCAGTCATAAATAAATTTGATATTTAGTCAAAAGTCTCATGCATTTTCAGCTGTATAATCCTTATAAGGTTTTATAAGTTTATAAACTTTTATAAGCCATTATAACAAGTCTTTATAAGCCTTTATAATTTTTTATAAGCTACACACTTTGGACCTCTATTTTTTATTCAAATTGACATCAATTTTGACAAGTGATTACACTAAAGCTGTAGTGCTCATGACCGGAGCCTTTTGTCTAACATTGAGTTCCAATAGTCCTCCATATGAATAGAAATATCTTTAAATATATGACGACTCGACTCGACTCGACTCGACTCAACTGAATCGACTAACTACTGGACAAACTAGAAATAAGGACTTTTGGTTATAAACGAAAAAATCACTGCATCTGAGCTGGAAGCATATTTCAACCTTGTATACCACTCAGAGTGAATAAGTATGGGATTCACTCCACCAAGAAGTGACATGATATCTCGAACCTCTTGGGCTTTTATGTAAACCGAGACGACAACTATCACATAGATTCATTTTCTCACATAACTATGTTCTTTTTTGTGTTTATTTTGGGCGTGAACACACCTGGTTAATTATGAGTGAACTTAGAGAATGTAACCTAACCTTCATTATCCTTGAAACAACCTAATTTCACACTCATTAGGTGATCGCCATAAGTGTTTGTTTTAAGAAGTATCATGTAATACTTAACGTACAAAGTTATGGTCCTATGGACTCAAATCATTAAAAGTTAACGCTTATTCTTTTTTATATACACGAAGCATTGTTGATCATCATTGGAACTGAAAATGACATAATTTTTTTATTTGATTTTGTCTATCAATGCTTTTGTTAGATTTAATTCTCCCTTTTAACATACATCTTGAGATCTCCAGTCACGTAGGTGGGGTTTCCATCAAAAATCCTCTTTAGTTATAGGCGTTAAACCCATTCTCTTTGATGATTTCAGAACCTGATCATGAGCCAAACCTTTGGTAAACGGATCAGCTAGATTGTCGGCTGATTTGATGTAAGCGATCATTGTTACACCACTTGAGATCAAGTGTCTAATGGTTGTATGACGTCTTCTGATGTGATGAGATTTACAATTATAGAGATTACTCATTGTCTATGCTATAGCCGATTGACTATCACTATGTACATGTGGTTCCGTGACTAGTTTCTCCCACAATAGAATATAATCCAATGATTTTGGTCCAAATGTGACTATTTTAGTACGTGGTACTGCGACTTTTGCCAGACACCCCCACACTTTCAAGTATTTATGCAAATATACTTTACCTTTTCAAAGTTCATATAAGATCTTGTCAATGACTTTATGTGGTAAGCAGCGCTTCCCCATATTTCCTGAGATAACTTAGGCTTTGCAACATTGCATTCATTATCTCTTTAAGTGATAAGAAATTTAAATAGCGGTTAAAGCTCTTATAAGCGTTATAAGCTTTTATAAGTGTTAAAAGCTTTTATAAGCTTTATAAACTTTTATAAGATATTATAAGCTTTTATAAGCGTTATAATCCTTTATAAGAGTTATAAATGTTATAAGCGTTATAAGTTTTTATAAACGTTATAAGTCTTTATAAACTTTTCTGATCGTTATAAGCCTTACAGTTTTAAATTGCTAAATATAGCAATATGTAAAAATCGTTATTAAATGGTCTCAAAAATCGCTTAAAGCATTTTTATAATCGTTTTTAAGATCTTTAACATCCTATTTTGAGAATTCATTTCGTGAAACACACCAAAAGGCCTTCGCGGAAACTGTTTTCTGAAAGTGTTTGAGGAAGATGTTCCCAAAAACGTGTTAGGAAGACGTTAAGGTTTTAGGAAGACTTTTACAAATAAAGTTTTATAGATCTTTAAGACCTATTTTGAGAATTCGTTTGGCGAAACACGCCCTAAGTTCTTTGTGGAAATCATTTCATCAAAATTTTGGGTATTGTTCGATTTTATATTAAAAAATTCTGCATAATCACTATAAAGTGTTCGCAGAAATCGTTTTTTTAATCTGATCGAACAAATTGCAACAACAATATTTTACAGCATTTAGTAAATCTGAAAAATATAAGCAATAAACCCTTTTCATATTCCTGTTCTTATAACAAAAACACTTCACAATATAATCAGTTTGTGTTAGTGCAATAAGCAGAAACAAAAAATTTCAGAATTAAGATTGTAGGAACGGTATTTCTACAATAGGGAACACTGAATAAGTTGTAAAGTTTAATGCATAGCAGAATGATACCGATACAAGAATTAGAATGATATTTGTACAGGTGAGACACTATTTCCTTAATTCTGAAAACGCATGTAGTGTAACGGTTGGATGACATTTCAAATTCCAAGATACAATTGGAACTATTCTGTTTTGCAAAACCCAAGAACAGAATCTAACGAACGTTTTTATGTGTTGTACTCTCAAAGGAAAAACCAGAGAAGAAAAGAAAAAAAAGAGAGTGAAGAGATTGATGGTTTTTTATGTGATCACAACAACCATTTTTCAAAACCATTTTATTAAAATGAATAGAGGAGTGTTGCTTTAATAGACACTTGAGAATAAACAATTACGATCTTAACCATTATGGCTTGATATGTGGTTACGATGTTAGCCATTATGACTAGATATACATTTAGCTTAGAGGCGTAAATCATGGATATAAATTAAGGCTGAAGAACAGTCAACATTTGACTTGGTTTGAATACTGATTTAAAATTACATTTAAATCAGTCATAAATAAATTCTGATATTTAATCAACTTCTCATTCATTTTAAGCATTATACTCCTTATAAGGTATTATAAGCTTTATAAGTCTTTATAAACTTTATAAGCTTTTATAAACTTTTATAAACTTTTATAAACTTTTATAAGGTACACACTTTGAACGTCTATTTTTTATTCAAACTGATATCAATTTTAATACTCATGGCTGGAGCTTTTTTTATTATTATCTAAAATTGGGTTCTAACAAATACTTTTTGTGTTTTTTAAAGTGTGTCATTGTGACACACTTCACACAAATTAAGAGAACTTATAATTATATATATACACACCCCTATTAAATAAGTGATTAGTTAGATGATAATAACTTAAATGTAAGGAAAATGAGTTTTGAGTTAAGGGTACATAAGAAAATTAATTTCAAAAATCACATTGGTAATGTAAAATGATAATTTTGGTGAAACAAAAATAAAACTCCAAAACGACATTATTTGTGAACCAGAGGGAGTATGATTTGAATTTTGATTAAAACAAAAGATTATTGATTAAATCAAAAGACACAATATATGGTTGAATTTTTAAAATCAACTCAAACCAAAATAAACCCTTAATTTTCGTGTAAAAAAAGACATAAATTTGTTAAATCAAATATGTTCCAAGGATATGTGAATATAGGCAGCTGCAAGACTGGTGGTAGTCAACGCAATTTCATTCAACAATTTAAATATTAATTTTGTCCCAATAATGTTCAATCTTTCAACAGGTAACAAAAAATTTATATCAAAGCACAACATAAAAAAAAACGGACAACGCAAAGAAAGTTCAAACGCGTCTGACCGCTAAACCAAATCAGCGGTTTACCGTTTTTTTCCTTTAAAAGATCCAAAGAGGCCAGAAATTACCGGTGAGGTTTTCTCATAATACAACAATCTTCAAACTATACTTGGAGGATCTCCAGACCAGCTACAAGTGGCTCGTGGCCACCGGGTTCTGATACAATCCACCAATGGTGCATGCTGCACCGGTTTAGGTTGATTCACTTCTGAGTCTTTATCAGAGCTGCTTGGCATTGGCAGAGCACATGACAAGTACTCCTCTTGTGTCCATTTAGGAGGAACAGAGACGTTTAGTTTTGTGAGCCTTGGCCTTTGCATAGGAACCGCAACCACCCCACTTTCAACAGCCATTGCTTGAGCACCACCGTTTAGATCGGATTTGGCAATCCCGTTGAAGTGATAAATGTCAAACACTTTCTTTCCCATCATTCCTGTTGAATCCTTGATCCCTCCCAGATTTCGGTCTAAATCCAAGATCACTTGCCATAGCTCACTCCAGACGATGAATCCTGTGGCACAGATATCGTTGAGCTTATCGGTTGGGAGCCTTATGTTTGTTTCCTGAATAACTTGGTGAAAGGCATCCACGGTGATGAAACCTCCTCCTCCGCTTTGGTCTCTTGCGTCGAAAGCTCTTCTTATCTGTGACTCTCTCAGCTCAAGTTCGTTTTCTTCTTGGACAGATGGATCAAGTGCAAACAGGACGGTGTAATGTGACTCGCTCCCAATAACCCATATTGGCCATTTGGGACATTTCAGATTCTGACCGACTTTGCAGAAATTGAGAGACTCGATGAACGTGAGGAAGCCCACCTCCACATTCTTAGATATGCCTTTTAGAAACATGCCGCTTCCAAGATCCATCCTTCCATCAAACACATTAGCAACTGCTTCTCCACACAACAGCAGGTTTACAATTTCCTAATCAAAAAGAGGCATTGAGAAAAATCAGAAAATTTTCAAAGAAGAAAGTGACAGAAAAAGTAAAGAAACAAGTTATGGATTCTGAAAATGTGTTTGTTCTAGTACCTGGGAGGCATGTCCAAATGGTGCTGTTACAAGAGGGGGTTTTGGATCATCCCTGTCGCTTTGAAAGGAATCCTGTTCATGAAAAAAATATTCATTTACGGTTATAACACTAGAAATTAAATTATCATGGACATAAAGGAACAAGGAGGATCCTTTGATTATTTACAAAATCTACCACAGTGATCAAGTCTGCAACTCAATAATATTTTGATTCTGTTAACATTAGAAATCAATATCTTGCTTTAGTATTTCTTATACTCAATCGTAGGATAGAGACAGAATCAAGGAATAATCTAGAAACCTAAACCAAAGAAATGGTGCCTAGGGGTGAATTCTAGAGCATGCTGACTCTCTCCCAAGGCTCTCAAGGCCCTGGCCCAGTCACCAATTACTCAACAACCTAAACACCAAAAGCATTTTTCTACTTATACTCCATCCACACAGTATAAATAAATTTAGGTTATGCAAATTCTCTTTTTTGGTTGTAACCACAATAGTTAAGGACCACAAGACTAAATCAAAGGATCCCGAGCGGATCACATGACCAAATCAAAGCATTCCTAGTCGCTAATAGACCTGAACCCTATTGTGAGATTGAAACATCAATTCAATCTCCTAATCTTATCATTCAGGAATGCCTTTTAATATACATGTTAACAAACAAAAGAGTAATAAGGATCAAGGTAATACCAGTCCACGGGAGAGTAAAGCAGAAATTAGGAACAGCAAAACACCCATGCGACTTTGGAAAGCAGGTATCGTTCTTTCTAGCTTATGAAGGGCACTGGATTGAGTAGTGAATGTCTCGAATCTTAAGATCTTCTGCAAATCTGAAGCAGATTCAAGAGGGAGCCCACCAGCCAATGCCTGTGAAACAATAAATTACAAGGAATCTAATAGGGACACAACGTAAGATAGTAAAGAAAAAAACCAATGATTGCACCAAATATGAAGAATTACTTAAGTTTGACTACTAACCTCATCTCTTTGACTAGTACTCGGTTCCTCAAAATTAGTGAAAGACGCTACTACAGCACGGTTATTGTTTCCACACATAAAAAGAATCTCACACATGCTTCTGACAAGGGCCCTGCAAAATCAAGGAAATATAATGACAGATGCTGAGTACTAAGCATGTAACTGAAATTCGGACGCAAATCATATCATACTTTAGCAAATGTTCCGAGAAAAATTACCTTGTTTTTGCTTCTTCTGTTACAGAAGAGAAATAGTCTGATGCAACATATCGATGTCTAGACAATGTCCAGACACCCATACTTGCGGAAGCTTTACCTATGTCATCCGGAAAGTAAAGAAGGTATTTAAGAACAAATGCCTACACAGAAAATGGAACAGTCAGTATCAACTGTAAGAAAGTCCATATGCTCCAGACAATGATTGACCACATTTAACCCAGATTACAGATAATAAGACCAAGAAAATCAAGAGAATTTACTTGTAGTGCTGCTAAAACGCCGCAGGGCCCACCTTCATGCTGCACTAAGCCTATAGTGGTTTCAGGATCAGGGCTAAACCTATAAAAATGTAGTCAAAACATTAGCCAAACTGTTGGCGCGCAAAATTAACTATGTAATATGATATTTTAAATTACTGATAAAAGCGACATACATATATATGGCAATAAAAAATATTTAATTTACTACATTAACACATTTTGGACAAATTACTAATCATCTATGATACACATGGAAATTTCCAGTTCTTCAAATTTAGTGAGTAACAAGTTACACTATGACATGCCTGACATGAACAAACTATGGTCTACTATTATGTCAATATACTGATGAGAAAACAAGAGCCTGGAATAAACCAAAATTTCGGGAGACTATTGTAGCATCCCTATCCCGGAAAAGGGGGTTCTGAGCATTGGTGGTAAACGGCTCAGGTAAAATGATGGATTCCATGGATAATCTAATGATCTTCGGGGAAAGATCACGGAAAAGGTTAGGAACGTAATAGTCATGGTCGGGAAACGGACCAAATGACCTTACCGTTGAAAAACAGAAAAAATGCTCGAAGCTAACCAGCCAAGGGAGCTGGACGAGCTGGAGTGATAGCTAGTTAGCTGGAGTGATAGCTAGTTAGCTGGAGTACTAGTTAGCTTAGCTAACCGATAGCTCAACCAGCTCAGTCAACTGATCGAGGACTGACCCAGCTAGGTACTAAACTAGGTGAGGTATGCCAGCTGGGACTTGGGCGCTTGGTTACTAAACCAAGTACCGCCTGGTAACTGCCAAGATGATTTCGTCCAGAACCCGGGTGCCCAGATGATTTCGTCCAAGGGTGAAACCACCGGGAGAAAGAGGCGAGATCACAAAACACGATCGGAGGAGAAACCGTAAGTTCTGAAAAGGCAAATATGGGAAATGGTTCAAGGGAATTTCATGGGAACTAGAGGACATCGAGGAAGATGATGATCCTTAGTTCCACGGAATTGACTACCCGACAACACGGAGCACGGATTGCGACTTGGAAACGTGATTACCCGGGTAGTCGGCCAAAGGAGAAGGATCAACTCGTCCTTAGGCGAAGGAACGAGTGATCGGTGAGCGATGAGGCTTTGTCATCGTTCACACCCAAGGGGCGGAAAGCTCTTACCTAGAGTGAAGGCTCATCGAGCAACGAGAGGAATCACCGGGAAAGGGTAGAGAGCAAAGGATAACCACCAAATGACTACGACTTGGAATCACCTAAGAAAAGATAGGCTTGGGCCGAGAGTGAAACCGATTGGAGAATCGGTAAACTCACGAGTGATTTAGTAGGTTGATCAACCGGTAGATCCTTGGTAGAACCAATGGACATATCGTGATCAAGCGCATGAGCAAACTAACTGGCCAAGTACGTATCAGTCAAAAGTGTACCAACGGGTCATCGATGGCAAGTCTCCATCCCCTTGGGTGGGTAACTACGACTAGAAGTCGTAGGGCATATCGGCGGTGATGACTGATAAGGGATTCTGGATGGACCGATAAGTTATGAGCTTGATCGCCACCGGGAAATAAGGGACACAAACGTCCCCTCATCCTATCGTATACTTAGCCAATGGGGATGGTTGGTTGTACGGCTAAGTAACGAAAGGATGAGGTAAGACTTAGCCGAGGTAAGGATCGATCTTAAGCCTATGGGATAGATGATAAAATCGGTACAAGGGATTTGTCGGAAATAGACCAAGGGAAAGAAAGGAGAATCCGCTGCGTAAGAAAGGGTAAGGAATAGCCTAAGGTATTTCTAAGGAATAAGGAAAAATTCAAAGAGGTTCGGCCGTGATAAGGCATGAATCGTACCTCATCGTCACCAAACGCTGAACGTCCAGGATGGGTCCTCACAACTATGCAAATCTGATTTCTGAAAATGGAGTTGAAAAAGACACAATCAAAAGCATTGTAATCATGCATTTAAAGTGTTTTTAAGTTATATCCACCAAAAGTCAATTGCATTTTCTCCAGAAAAGGTAAGTTTGATTCTGATAGAGATGCAGCAATTATTGGCTGAAAACTAATTTATATTTGTAAAAGACTTAGGGAATATGGTTATTTTTCTACCAATAGGGACAAGAGGGTGATAATCGGATTACTTCCCAGGGAAAAGAGGATTCACATCCAGTTATGAACACTTAGTATTCATAGTCGGTGAAACTTTGTCGATTACAAAAAGCTTTCCTGGTGGGGAACTTACCTTTGCTTACTCTAAAAATTCCTATCAAGGTATTTATATATTTCCTCTTTGACTCTTTACCTTATCAATTGGTCTACTTAACCGATCCCCAACATGCAATGACCCAATGGGAAGAGCGCAAGAGAATGAAAGCCAGCTGAATACCAGCGCCATGTAAGTCACTGTCTAAAGGGAGAGAACGCCTTAAAAGGCCACAGGACACATTCACTCTTAATCTACCTTTTGTGTTAACAAGAATCCCAAATGGGATATCGGATAACAAAACTAATTCCTTCTACGACCATTCAATACCCCTCACTCTGAATCTCGCTATAATAAAACTAATTCCTTATAAGTTCGATACTCCTCACTCTGAATCTCGCTATAGCAAAACGAATTCCTTATAAGACCATTCAATACCCCTCACTCTGATTCTCACTATAATAAAACTAATTCCTTACAGGACCATTCGATACCCCTCACTCTGAATCTATCTTTTGTGTTGAAACAAACATCCCACATCAAAGAGCAAATAATAAAACTCGTGCCTTAAAAGGCCATAACACACCCTCACTCTTAATCTACCTCCTAAATTGACTACTACCCAAGGGGTTTTAAGGAATTCCTATGGTTCCTTAACCATATCACCACAACAGACTATAACAAATCTTTCGTTCTAACTTCTCAGCAACATATCCAATTACACAAACAGCAAAACCAACAATCTCCACAATAAAGGGACAAACTTTCTTAAACTATATGAATGTACACATCAATCAACACCAAATACAATACCAAAGCACACAAATTTCTCAATCAATCAATGAAAGAATCAAACTGAATAACACACAAATCGCATATACAAAAACCATACCTTATGCCCTGATTAGTCCACTGAGCAAGTATACTTTTGGTAACGTCATCCCCAAACAGCATCCCAAACAACTGATCAGACTCTTCCTTCCCCAAACAAGATCCCAAAGTCCGAGCCTTTTCCTGAGCCGGAGGAGAAGGGCTCTTAGGAAACAAAACCATTCGTTTCTCAGCAGCTGCAGCCATGATTTCACGCTGCAATCTTCGAGTTTTTGCATCAGGTGATTCACCCGAATGAGATCCGGATCCAATGGGGTTGCTCCGTTTCAGCTCTGGAAGCTTGTATTGCATACTCATCTGAAGAGCCAGTTTCAAATCTTCATCTTCTTGATGATGATCCGCCATTGAACAAGAGATTCAAAGATCGCAAATTGTCACTCTTCCGTTACGATTTTGTAATAAGAAACAAAAAAAATTTACTCTCTGCAAAGATCATATATATATATATATATATTGAAATTGAAATGGAAGGATGAGATTTTGCCCCAATCACAAAGAAACACAACTCGAATCTTGTCGCTGATAGTCAATAATTACAAAAGCCTTTAAAGGAATTACCATATTGAATTTGGTAATCTCATAAGAGATAAAAATTTCAGTTTTGGTTTGGGCATTGAAGATTAAGAGAAAAGGAAGAAACTGGATTTGAACAATTTAGAGCAAATATACTTTAGAAGGAAACAAGTTATATATGGAAAATATTTTATTAGCTTATTATCACCTTTTTGGATTCGTTTCTAAGGAGTAAAATAGTTTATTTTATTCATTGAGTGAGTGAGTGTAACAGTGCTTTTTTATCCAATAGGAACTAAAATGGTTTTATTGGAGTTTATCTATCACCAATTTGGATTATGTTTAGTTTCCTATCTTGTTGTCAAGATTTTAAGACAGATTAGTTGTCAAAAAAGTACGTAGTTATCTAATAAACCATACATTTTCTTCTATTTTTCTTAAATGAGTTTGGTTTGGTTTAGTAGTTTATCTTTTAAATTAGCTAAAAGAGATTTTTTTCCTATGAATTTCTCTTATGCGTTTGGTAAACTAAACTTCCTTTTAAATTAAAATCCTATACTACCTTTAGTTATAAATTAGGCCAGTTTCCCATTGCATAAACTTTTAAGAATCAAAATTTCTCGAAAATATAATAGAAATACGATTCCTTAAAATCTCAATTTGGAAACACAATGAAAAGGTTTGATTTCATTTTAGAAACACGATGAAATCTTTTTTTTTTGGAAATTTAGTAAATAAATAATTTAAAACATAGAAATATATATATGATACTTTCGGTAACTTAAAAAATCTAACTAATTTGAGTAACGTAAATCATTTATGTTTTTTTTTAATAACTAAACGTAATTTAAAAAATCAGAAGTCTAGAACTCGAGAAATAGACTAGAAGAATCGAGACCATAAGCAAGGTAATTTTCTTCCAACTAAAGTCCATTAACATATTGAAGTTTCAGGTATAAGCATATGTTGTTTTGGGATCGGTGATTTTCTTTTTCTTATATACATATATATTCATGTTTCCAATATGTATTCATTTCCTAGTTTTTTAAAAAAAAAAATTTTATGTGTTTCTGCACATTTTGTTTTCACATATATATTTCTGTTTCCATGCAATATATGTTATAATATGTTAAGTAAATAACAGTGAGTTTAATCACGTTTCTCCCTTGCGATATCAAGGTCGAAGTATCTTTGTCTTAACATTGTAAAACTAATTCAAATTGTAAAGCTGTCATAAGGCAGAAGAAGCATCATCATTTCTTCTCTCTCACGAATTGCACTACTGATTTTTTTCTAAGTTAGTATATTTTAAGTAAGGTTCTTCTAAATCAATATTATTCTTATTGTTTGTTAATAATAGGTCTCTATATTTTTTCGAATAAATATGTAATTATGTACCATTATCTAACATGTAAAATTTATATTATTTTACGTGGAAAACAATCATAAATTATGTAGAATGTATATTTTGGATTATACATGGCAGAAGAAAAATTATAAAATATGTAGAATGTATATTATAGATTGTGTAACTCATAAGACATATTTTAACTACATATAATTTATGTTCTAGATCATGTCAGATGTGTAAAAGGGATGAACGACTTGAGTTTATTAATATGATTACATGTGTATATTTATATATAAGAGGGTAAAATCCCTAAATGTAAAACATATACAAAGACATAAATAACCATTACACATAAAAAAAAAGTAAATATGTATTCGTCCGTATGATATAAACATAACCTTGTATCATACAGTTCCAAATATGTAATCTATTCTTTATAATATCTCACAATACTCCCTCTTAAATTTGAGATTAAAGATTACGAACATCTAACTTAAATATATCTTCTCGAACTGAACTTGACCAAAAGTCTGATGAACATACACTTTGTTTTCAACCGGAAACACTCATCTGACACAACGGATGATTTGCAGCAACTACAAAACTTTGTATAAACAAAGTAATTAAGATCACATCTCAAAGGAAACAACAATAACAATTGGGATCATGTCTCATAGAAAACATCACCAACTGAGATTATGTCTCAATCGAAATACCAAAAATTAAGATAACGTCTCAAATAAAACACCAACAATTAAGATCACGTCTTAATTAAATAAAACACCAACAATTGTTATCACGTCTCAAATAAAAACAAAGCACAATAAAGGAGAACACGTCGTAGAGACTGCAACAACAACTACAACTACAACAACGTTGTATAAAAGAATTTGAGAAAACTTCTCGAATAAAAAAAATAAAATCGCCAAAGAGATCAAAGGCGAAGTCAAAAAAGAAGAAGAAGTAGAAGCGAAGTGAAGTAAAAAAAAAGAAGAAGTAGAACATCAAAGGCGAAGACACGGCAGAAAAAAAAATAAAGGGTTTGGATCTCTACTCTGATAGCATGTGAAAAAGACGAACCGCTTGAGTTTGTTATATGATTACGTATTTATACATAAAAGGATCAAGATCCTAAATTTAAAATACATAATCCTCTTTACACAGAAAATAAAATATGTATTTGTCCTTCTGTGTGACACAGATACAAGTTGTGTCACACAGTTCCAGATTTGTAATATGTTCTTGATAATATCTCCCAATAAGGTAGAGCATGAATTCTTAACTATGTAAAACTTACATTATATACCACGTAAGTAAAAAACGAGTTATGAACTACATAGAACTTATATTCTATATTGCGTAAGGTAGAATATTAATTCTAAACTACATAACACATATATTCTAAATTACATATAACATAAAACAAATCTATCATAGATACTATATTTTCGAATGCTTATGTAGATTTTGTATCACTTTGACCATTACATAAGTAAAAATAATATAAATAAACTATAAGAGATGAAAATAGAGAAATAAAATTAGGGAATATAGCTTAATATGATATTTTCAATACTTTTATAAATCATTGATAAAATTTTGTTAAAATACATTTTTAAAAAATGTAAATCCTTCCTCTAACTACAAAATATGTTGAAATTAGATTTAAAATGAACAGTTAAATATGTCGAAAAATACTTAATGTGGGTTTGATACAACTCAAGGGTCTTTGGTGGATTTGATACACCTTAGTCTTTTTTTAAAACATACAATAATACATATAAACACGTGTGTTTGTAAAAAATGGGGTTTAACCAAAAAAAAATTATCAAGGCAATTTCAATCTTCTGAGAGAAGAACACTTTCAATCTGTTATTGGCCGGTAACCAATGTATCTCTTTTGTCAGCATTGTGCCATTTCTTTCTATATATATATATATATATATATATATGTAATCATGTATTTACATAAATATCTACTCTTCATCTTCAGTTCGAGATGAGTTTCTAATTTATTCTCTCCTTTGAATCCAATCACCATTGAGAAAATCGGGGATGACTTTGTTTATCTCGAATGCGACAGTGGTTTTGTTTCATCATCAGAAACCGTTCCTGGTAGTTTCTTCCAGCGACGCTAGTGGTGGTATATCATAGTTGTGTTTGTAATAATTTTATGTGGCGATGATTCATTCTCATTTCATTCAAGCGTAGTTAGTTCCAATAGGTAACCATTTTTCTCTATTATGTAGAGTTTTTTCCTGGTTCATTCGGTTTTTGTGTTGTATTATTGACAATATCAACAATCTATTCTCTCAAATATACCGAGTATGGGATCTCGAAATCTCTTCTATGATAGAGAAAATGTTAGTCACTAATCAGAAACCAAATATACATTATGATCAATGACTGGATTATCGAACAAGGCATCATGGGAGTAAAAACAGAGCTTTCGACAAAAATAATGTCGGTTTCATGCGACAAAGTTTATGGAGTTTTCATGAAATTGAGAATGAAATTGCATATGCTTAGGTTTGAGTACAAAGAAGAAATATAACGAATTAATAATTTGTTAGCGAATAAGGCTTTCGGTGAATACTTAGTAAAAATCGTTTATATTGTTTTATCCTTCTTTTATTGTTTATAATTTTACTCAATGTGTTTGTATTATGTTTGTATGATCTCTGTGCATGTTTCAAATAACAAATGGAAAGTGTAAAGAAAAAGAAAAAAAAACTTTTCTTTCTTCTTTTCTTTTGTGTGGTTTCATCCGCATCAATATCATAAGAGAATATGTGGATGTTTTAAGTAATATGTTAGAATTTTGGTTACACGTTTAATAATTCATAATATACTAAATTTTTCCTTGATCATTTGGACGTGGAAGAAGTAAAATAAGAGAGTTTATGTGTGTAAGTCACTATTTATCTTTTGTATTTTCTGGTGTCTTTGTTACTTTCCTTCTTCTCAATAAAATTTTCCTTCTTTATGGTTATAGTTGGCATGTTTAACATTGTAACTACTCAAAATATGTCTGAATGTTAGGTTTCAAATCTTTAGATTATAATAGTTTATTTTATTGCGTGATATATGATATATGATCTTTTCATATTTTCACTTACTTGATTTCCGTAGAAATATGAGAAAACAAGAAGGAGAGATATGATTATGTTTTGACTTTCTAATTTGATAATTTAAATTTAAAAATTGATTAGGTTACAAATATTTTAAAATGCGTAAGGTATGTCTCTCTTATAAGTGGTTAAACAAAAAAATTATAATAACTTTTACAAACCCTTTCATTCCACTAATGATATTTATATACTTATCAAAAAAATAAAATATAGTCAATACATAACTTCTATTCTTGTTGCAAATGAAATCTACATGAACTATATTTACTTAGATATTAAAAGTGTGGGACTTCAGATTCGTAGTAACTGTTGAATAAATAGGAAACATCTATGAGAAGCAGTCCAAGTTCCACACTTGAACGTGAGCTATATTTCTAAAATCTCTTATAATGTGATAATCTTAATCCCAAATCTAAAATTGATTAAAAACTAATTTATTTAGATATTAAAGAGATTTAATTATGGTTAGTTTAGTAATAAATATAGGATAACTACTAAAATGTATAGATTCACAAAAACATTATTATCTATTATAGCTAAATATTCTATAAAAACTTAAATGATCATGTTGCTCACTGTTCTAAACCGTAGCTATGAAAAATATCTTTTATCACTAACACAAATTTTTGTCTTCTCTCTCTTTCTCATTTCTTTGACTCACCATTTTAATCGTTCCTATTTCTTTTTATCTGATGAAGATGAAGGTATGATTTTAATAGGGCGGTGAAGATGAAATTGGGAGAAAATCCTAAACCTAAACATAAAAACACACACATAAATAATATTTACACAAAAATGAAATATGTATTCGTCCGTTAGTTAGAGCTTGAAGATTATGAATGTCCAACTTGAACAATATATTATCGAACTAAACTTGACCCAAATTTTGATGAACACGCACCTTGTTCCCAATCGTGAGTAAGCATATGACATAGCTGAAGATTTATGCAGCAACTACAAAACTTTATAGAAACAAAATAATTGACATCATGTCTCCAACAAAACAACAATAACAAGTGAGATTACGTCTTATAGAAAACACCAACAACTGAGATCACATCTCAAAGAAAACACCAATAATTGAGATCATATCTCAAATAAAAAAAAACACAATCAAAGAGAACACTTATTCGAGACTGCAACAACAACTACAACTGCAACTTCATTGTATAAAAATTTCGAGTCCACGTCTCAAAGAAAAGCCAAGATATCACCAAAGAGATAAAAGAAGAAGTAAAAAAGAAAGAATATAATTTGCTCCAGAAATGACAAATAAAAATTAGGCTTTTGGATCTCTGCTCTGAGAGCACGGAAAAATGATGAATGACTTGAGCTTGTTAATATGATTACATGTGTATTTATACATAAGAGATTCAGAACCCTAAATCTAAACTATATACAAAAACATAAATAATTTTTATACGAAAAAAGAAATATGTATTCGTCCATCTGTGAAATACAGACACAACCTTGAGTCACAAAGTTCCATATGTATAATCTATAATATTCTTGATAATATCTCTTAATAAGTTAGAACACGAATTCCAAACTATGTAGATCTTATATTATAGACTACGTAAGGTAGAAGACGAGTTTTGAACATAGAACTTATATTCTAGATTGCATAAGGTAGAATATTAATTCTAAACTAACGTAGAATGTATCCTTTATTTTATAAAACACAAGTCACCTAACCAATCATATTCTACCACATGGTTTTTAATTCATATTTAAAAAAATTAATCAAATAAATAAGTAAAACACAATGAAAAAATGCCTTGCGCGCAAGAGTAACCTCCTCAAAACAAGGCAGTTTGAATTTTTCAAAATTTGTTCACACGATTTCACGATTTATGAACCCACGATCTCAATAGAACCATCTCACAAATCATATCTTCTATATAATTTACCACTAACTCAATTTCATCTCTATTTATTCTCGACTTCTCACTCTCTATTCCACTCCTATCTCCATCGATTCTAGAGGCTAAACAAATTAGAAGAAACTATCACATTCATCTATTTGGTTCCAGAAACGAGGTCTCTTTCTCTCTAATTTAAGGTATTATCTCAATATTTTTAAAATACATATTATCCCCTAAATAAGTTCGGGTTTTCTGTTACAGTTCACTATTACATTGTTAAATTGGTGTGCAAATCAACTGGTAATCATATCAAAGTAAGTTTGATGATGATTTTTGTTTTATTTTTCCAGGTTGTTGAGAACTATCAAACACGACAACACAACAACTCAGCTAAAGAAATTTGGTCTCTTCCTACACGAGTAGTATTCATATCTTCCTCTCTACATTGCTTTATTTTACTGTTAAATTCAACAAATGCTAATCGTTATGGTTTTGCATTTTTTGGTTCTTTGAGATTTTGTGTTAAGCTAGGTTTTATATAAGGTTTTAAAATTTTACTCGCCAATATTGGTCTGGTAGAAAGAATTGTTGTGGCTCTTATATATGTTTATATGTAATCCGAATTAATACAACATTTAAGTGAATTTTTTTCCGTACGTAGTACAGGTTGGAATACTAGTATTTTATATTGCGTAAGACATTAAAAAAATTCTAAACTACATAGAATATTTTAGATTGTTTAGGTAGATTTTGTACCATTTTAATAGATGAAAATGACGAATATGGTCTATAGTCCATTACATAGGCACAAATAGTATAAATAAACTATAAGAGATGTCACTAGAGAGATAAAAAATGGAATTTAGTTTAGAGATAATTGAATGAATGGTAAGAAATAATCCAAAAATTAGTTCTCTTACATATACTCCCTCTCTCTCTCTTCTTACTATAGCATGAGGAATTTTCCCTCAAGCCCCTAGATCCTAAAATTGGTGGGCTAAGGTTGATGAGAAGCTATTGCTTTTAGATCATAGGTTGTGTCAGAAAAATATCTTCTCCTTGATCCTAATGCTTCTTCTTTCTAATACTTACCTGATAATGCTACGAATACAGTAATAATAAATCAAATTTTGAAACTCGGAGTTAACATATTGTTCTACTGATGAAATATTACTACTGTAATACAAATATTATAAAATAAAAACATAATTACCAATAACTAAATTACATTATCATAATAAATATGTTTGTTTACCTGCCACACCAGTTTCCCTAATATTCATTATAACGCTAAGAAGACAATTACCTTGGTATTATGGTTATATATGTAACTAATTATATCTACCATCTCAATTACATACTTGTGCCACTAGACTTTTTGCCTTTATTAGCATAGTAATACCACTACCACTACCATAAATCTAAATATCAGGTTATTTGTTACCAAAAACTTCATTGCCCATTTAGCTTAATATGATATATTTCCAATATTTTTGTGAATCTAAACCATATTGATAAAAGGCTGGTAAACTAAAAATTTTACTATTGTAAATCCTATATTGAAATTAAATAAAAAGATTAAATATAAAATATGTTAAAAATAAAACATTTCACTGGGCTTGATTCAATTCAACGCTTTATTCAGTGGATTTGATACACCTCAAGTATCTCTCTTTTTTTGTGGTTTCATCCGCATCAATATCATTAGAGGATATCTGGAAGTTTTAAGTAACATATTTGAATTTTAGCTACCAAGATTAGTAATTCGTAATATGGAAAATTTTGCCTTCATCCTTTGGATGTGGAAGAATTAAACGATTTTAGATGTTTAATTCACTATTTAGATTTTGAACTTTATGGTGTATGTTTTACTTTGCTTCTTCTCAATGAGATATTCATTCTTAATAGTAGTAATGCAAACAACTTTCTCGTGGGCATGTTCAATTTTGTAACCAGTCAAAAATATGTTTGAATGTTAGGTTTCAAATCTTTTGATTATAATAGTTTCTTTTACTGCAGGAAATATGATCTTTTCATGTTTTCACTTACTTGCTATCCATAAAAACATGAGAAAATGAGAGGGACAATAATAGTTATGCTCTGCCTTTCTAATTTGATAAAGTTAAATTTAAGAATTTACTAAGTTACAAGTATTCTAAATTGTGTAAGATAGAAGATGATTTCAATATGTGTACAACGTATATCCTAGATTCCGTAAGGTAGAAAATAAATATAAATTTACATAGGACATATATTCTAGATTACGTAAAGTATAAGATGCATTCTAAACTTTATATGTAGAAAATGAATATTAATCTAAATAGAAAATATATTTTACGTTAGGTAAAATAGAATTTTTTTTTCTAATATATGTTTTCTAGATAAAAAAAATATGAAAAACCGTTTAGGAGTTTGAACTAAAATACTTAGTTGAATTTTTTTTTTTAATTTACCTTTAAAAACTTGTGAATGAATATGAAAAGTAGTTGAATTGAAAGAAGATGGGTCTATGAGTTGTGAACAACAATATTTTTTCTTCTTTTATCATAGAGTGATTGTTCTAGAAGCTACAATATTTCACACGATATTTTAGTTACAAAGAAAATTTAATTTAGCTTAGACCCTTGAGGTTTAATATATCAAAGAACGTAAAACCTTATCTTGTTGCAATATGTTAATTGAAAGATCCAAAGGAAACGAGAGAAAATTTAACATGATGCTATAGAACTTAGTCAATATCTTTATATGTCAAACTTTGATATGAGTTGCAAATGAAAACTCTATGAGATATATTTACTTAGATATTAAAAATGTGGGATTTCAGAAACGTGATAATTGTTAAAAAGTTGCAAGGCTTTATGAGAAACAACCCAAGTTCCACGCTTGAATGTGAGTTATATTTTTAAATTTTCTTATAACGTGATAATCTTATTCCCAAATCTAAATTTGATTAAAATATAATTTACTTAGATATTAAAATTTTTAATTTAAGGTTGGTTTAGTAATTAATTTAGGATAACTAGTAAAACATGTAGATTTATAAAGATAGAGAAAATTTATCTATCTTTAGCTAAATTTCCCATAAAAATTAAATGATCATATTCCTCAAAGACAATAATACCCTTTATCAATAACATATTTTTTATGTTCTCTCTCCTTCTCTTTTCTTTTATCCGACTCTCCGTTTTACTCGTCCAATTCCTTTTATGCGATGAAGATGAAATTATGATTTTAACAGCAAGGTGAGATGAAATCAGAAGAAATCATGGAGAAGAAAGAGTGTCAGAGGGAACCGGGAATTGATTCCAATGAACTGGTCCCAAACACATAACAAGAAGAAATGAGAAGTGAAAAAGAACAGACAAAGAACGTTACAAATATAGTAAAACTTACACTCTCTTCATTTTCTCCTCCTAAATCATAATAATCACTAAAATTCTAACATCACACGAATTATGATTGAGGGAAACCCCATCATGAACCTTATCCAATAATGGAATACATTAGATTAATTATGAATTACATGTTAACGAATCTGATTGTACATTAATCTTGATGGAATACTTTCTTGCAATGGATACATCCCGCAGAGCCGCCCAGCTTAAAAATCGATTCATAGCAGAATAGTCGGTGGGATTTAATAATAAAATTGGAAGTGGTCAAAATCTAATTGTGATATCGTTTCATGGCTTTTCATCAAAGATAAGTAGCGTCATATCCTTGAGTATATTGCTTTTTCTAAAAAATATATATATAGAATTTCGAGCCTCCCAAATGTGAATCACTGATAACTTCAGGTTTACTAATTAAACCTATTGTGCATAGAGTACTCTAGGATCAATCCATGAGGAAACATAGCAATCAACACAAAAGGAATACATGCCATCAATCAATCTAAGTGAAATCAAGTTCTTTGTGATTTTTAAAATGAAATTTCAAAAGTAAACGAAAGATGGAAATAACTAAAAACAGTTGTAGAGATTTAAATAAATAAAAACAAACTCTAAGGAAGAATGTAGTTTGACTTAGGGTGACTATTCATTAACTAGTGGAACTTAATACAACTTAAATAAGTCAATCCTTTGGTCTTACATCATTAATCTCGACTAATTCACTTCCATGGTACTAATCTCTTTTTTAATTACCTAATCATCAATAACTTCCGTTAGCGATCAAGTAATAAATGAGCATTAATTAACTAAAAATATTAATCAATTATTTTCTTAGGCTAAGCATGTAAAATACTTTGTTATTTTTATTCAAACATTTTATCAAACACTTTTCGGGCGCTGAAATGCCTAAGTTCTAGACAAACATGATAAAAACTAATCTACCATTAGAACCATCTAACAAGCAAGGATCTATGATGTTACAAACATTAAGTCCACTAATTAACTCCTAATCACCCTAAATCTACAATTTCCCAAGAGATCTAAAAGACTACTCACTAATCATCATAATAACACAAACCAACAGGTTGATCCAAGGTTAATCATGATTCCTAAGAGAATAGTTAAAGGATTTTAAGAAAAAAAGAATGATTAATTACTTAAAACTTTAAAGATTCATACAAAATTTGATAAAAACCTTAAAGTGGCTAAGAGAATTCCTAAAATAAAAATCGGGTTAACCCGCAACAGAACGGGTTAACCCAATGGATAACAAGGAAAAACCGGCTGCAACGACGTCATGAAGCCGATGCACAAAACTGTTGCAGTCCACCGGTGTATGTGAAGCCGCTACACCATCCCCATGCGAGGTATCATTTGACATGAAACCGTCTCGCTATACCGCCAGCATTCTAGCAATCTGTCGACTAGTCTGCACCTGTGTGCTCCAAACTGTGGCACCATCCCGATGTGAGCCATCGGCTTAGGCCAACCCGCTACAGGAGACCGTTGTTTTCCATCGGCTGCCTCAAGACCGCTGAACGAAGACGCCAAGGATCCAGAAAACCTTGTCAAACAAGCTCCGATGTCTTCGAACTGCTATGTGATCCCAGTGAAACTCTTGGGTGTCAACAAACTGCTACATTATGCCGTTACAACTCTTCCACTCTTTTGATCCCTCATGCTCCATTTGATCATCTTCTTGTCCATTCCACCTCAAAACCTACAAAATACCAATGCATATGCAAATGTGCACCTAAAAGCTTAGATGTGGATGTAAATGCATGAAACCAATGCTAAATTTAACTTTAAAAATCACCAAAACACAATATATCACTCAATATGACAAAGAGTTCATCCTTGGAGAATACTCCTTTAAGCTTATCAAATTTATTGTAGTCTAGTGGCTCGGCATAGGTGCATTTACCTATTGATATCATGTTTGGCGATGTGAGCTTGTTTTTAAGGGGTATGATGTAGTCATGGAGCATTTGAGAACGACATTTAATTAGCATAATTCATATAATCATAGGGGCTAGGCCTACACGTTCAGATTTTGGTTCGGGTTCGGGTTCGGGTTCGGATATGTATTTTTGAATTTCTGGTATTTTTGTTCTATGGGTCTAGAATCTATTGGATATTTTTAGAATTTTGGTTCACGTTCGGTTTCGTTTCATCCGGATTCAGGTATCCAAAATATTGGAAAAAACTTTTTTTAAAAAGTCAAATTTGAATAAAAATTGATTAAATATTCACAAATATAACCATAAATGTTCAGATATTTTGGTTATTTTAAGTATTCCGGTTAGTTTGATCTAAAAATAATTTATATTTTGGATTTATAATTCTAATTTTGGGTAATTAGTTTATACTAATGTCACATTATAATTAATATTTTTGGATATATAATTGTATTTTGGATATTTCGAATACCCATTTGATTTTCAGTTCGGTTCGGATTTGGATTCCCTTTTGTATTTAGAATTCTAAAATCCATTAGTGTATTTTGTCATTTGTGGTTTGGTTGTTCTTTTTTTTTGGATTAGATTGGATCTTTTTTTTTGTGTTTGAGTATTATTCCCAAACCTAATAAAGGCCATTAATACGATGAGTGTTGCCATTATAATTGATGAATTGAGAAAAATTTATAATTGTAATTTTGGATAGTTCTGTGATATTAAGTTAAATTATAATTAATATTTTTGGATATATAACTGTATTTCAAATATTTCGAATATCCATTTGGTTTTTGGTTCGGTTCGGGTTTGAATTCTCTTTTTGATTTAGGAATCTAAAATTTATAGGATATTGTCATTTTTCGGTTTGGCTCTTTTTTATTTGGATCGGATCATAATAAGTTAAAATAAATTTTAAATTTTATGTGTGTCAATTGACCCATCTTAACTTATTACCTCTTGGATTTAAAGGAAAAGTAAAAATTATTAGTTTAGATAGAGGATCGTTGAACAGTTATAACTAAAAGATCCAACCGTGGAATGGAAGAGGCAAGTTTGGTTGTTATTTGCTTCAAGTGCTTGCATTGTTTTGGTCTATGTGCCACGTTTGGAGTTAAAAGTGCGTTCGGAAATGATGTGCAGTAGCCATGGACGAATCGGGAGCAAGCTTTAATATGCCTCGTGCAGAGGGAGCACGAATACAAAGTACTTAATTTGGAGGGATGGGTGAGCGACTGAGCACTAACGTGGCTTCTTCTTGGGTAGTGTTACTTTTATGTGATGTAGATGTAAGGAAACACTTCAAACATTGCTTTGAACTTAGTATTAAGGGTTGACAAGGTGCATTATATGCTAGATTTTCGTGATGTTCGTGATCTGATTTGCCATGTTTTGCTCGAATTAGTTTTTTTTTTGTTCGTATATGCTCTGCAGCTATAAGTTATCTAATTTCTGGATATCCATTAAAATATAAAATTTTAGATGGATATCTGATTCGCTTTGTAAAAATTTAAAAATATTTTATATTATTCAAAAAGTTTAGAAACTTTCAAAAATTTCAACGCAAAATGGCAATATTTCATTTAAAACATTATTTTCTTCTTAGTTTGTTGAACTGTAATATTTAAATAATTTGATGAACAAACATTCATCAAATTTTCACATATATAATAATTATATAACTTATTTATGTAATATATATATACCGAAACGAAGCATATATATATATATATTGAACGTCATTTGTTTTTTTTATAAATTAATGTATAATGTTTATGTAATTGTTAACTAGAAATCTCCGTGGCATTATAGGAGGATAATCATAAATAATAGATATAACCCTTTGATTAATTGATACCTAAACCAATTTATCGGCAATTTGATTACAATGCCTTGGCACAAAAGTGAAAATTATATCAGTAAATTTATCTACCCAACTCCGAATATCACGTAGAATGGAATCCATGTTTTCATTTGCTGCACGTGAATATATAAGATCATACATAATTTTACTATTATCACTTTCCACCACTACCTTCTGGAAACCCCGACACCAAAGAGATTGGAGAGCATGTAGAATGGCAATACCATCAGCCTCTAGAGGATTGATTCCTTGACGAAGTTTAGTGGAAGCCGACATTTTGAAAATTTCCTCTATCATTCCAAAGAATCCAACCAACTCATATATTTGAATGATCGTGTTTGAAATTTGCATCTAAGTTTCATATATAATAGTCTGAAACAGAAGGTGACCAGCGGAGAGCTTCATTCGGGGAACTTGACTGCGGAGGTATAGAGATTGTTGATTTTGGATTAACAGCTAACCATTCTGAGACGTTATCCATCGCTCATTGTACGATGGTCAACAGAACATGAGAAACTCGATTGAAAATTAAATCGTTCCGAGATTTCCAAAGCTGCCAAAGAATCCAAAAACTACGATGGCAAAACTCCATAGGCATGGGTGAGGAATACGCATCGAGAATACCTTTAATGTTTTCTTTCACCGTTTTAGAAGGATTAGGTATCCTAGAAGATGGTAGATTTGAAGATCTCCAGACCGATATAGCATAATCACATTGGAAATAAAATGTGATGTTGTTTCGATGTGTTGACAGCATCTTTTGCATGTCGCATTTATAGGTATTCCACATCTATTTAATTCTGATCCCGTACCAAGTGCCAAAGAAAGCAAGCGCCAAAAGAATGATTATTTTTTGGTGCGATCTTATTTTTCCAAACGTCTGTCTTAAGAGTAGCACTTCCTCGTGCTGGAGTAATTGAATCATGGCCCGGATAATGAGTAGATAACCAGTAACCTGATTTTATGGTAAACATACCGTTTTTGTGTAATGCTAAAGAAGACGATCCTCCCTTTTCCATTATGGTATATAGACTCGCCGGGCATATTGTGTGTTCCATTAAACACATGTGATGTTGGAGTTTATCTTCATCCCATTAACGTTCATTGGATTGCCATAAATCTCGGAGATAAAGAGAGTGAGGTTGATCGTCGATAGCATTTGATCTAGGAGGATGAGTAGGGAACCATGGATGCTTGGACGGGTTAATAGTACGGCCGTTTCCAATCTGAATAGTATACCTTTGCATAGTAAGTTACGACCACTAATAATTGACCACCAACCATGAGATGTCTTTCTAGGAATCACTACATCACCTAATTAAGTATGCGGAAATAACGACTTTTCATAAGTCACACCAGAAGGCATTGTGGATCTTGGAGAATTCGCCAGGCTTGCTTAGCCAACAAAACATCATTGAATTTTTCAATATCTCGAAAACCAAGACCGTTTTCCTATTTTGGTGAACTCATTTTCTTCCAACTAACTCAATCGATACGTCTTTGAATTTCATCTGATCTCCACCAGAACTGAGATAAGACTGAATCTATTTCATGACAAACAGCTCAAGGTATCTTGAAACAACTCATCACATAAGTAGGCATGGCTAGCGCGATCGACTTTAAAAGCACTTATTACCACCCTCAGACATGAACTTCTTATTCCAGTTACTAGTACGAGCTTTAACTTTGGTGACTAAATACTCAAACAACTCTGACGTTTTGGTAGAGAAGTCCTCTGGAAGACCCAAATATTTACTACAACCACCAGATATTTGAATATTGATGATACGTTGAACCACTACCTTATTTCCATTACACACCCGAGAACCAAATATTATTGATGATTTATTAACATTTACTTGTTGAATCAAAAGCTCACCATAATGTTTGAGGACTTTGGCAAGAGTAACACTATTACGCTCATTTGCTTTTCAGAAGAAAAAGAGTCATTTGCAAAGAGGAGATGACTAAACCGCGGGCTATTAAGACTAATCTCAAGCTACTTAATATTTCCTTGAGATTTCTCTTGGTTAAGCTTTTGGGTGAGCATCTCGGCACAAAAAAGGAAAAAGTACGGTGAAAGAGGATTCCCTTATCGTATGCCATGTGATGGAAGAATCTCTCCGTAGGGGCTACCATTAACAAGGACTGAATATGAGACTGAACGAACGCATGCCATAATCCATTTCTCATGGAAACCAAGTCTTGACATATTTTCTTCAAGAAAATTCCAATCAACACAATCATAAGCCTTGGATATATCTGTTTTGATGGCCATATAAGACTTTTCTTGTCGTTACTTCAACGAGTATAGCAACTCATGGGCTATTAGCACATTATCCTAATATGTATGCCTCGGACGAAAGCCGTAATCAGAGCTGGCTGCATAAATTCTCGTCATCTTATGTCTCCTTATATAGGAATCATATAGAACAGATACCTGTTTAGGCCGCTTATCAATTGGTGTCCAAGACTTAAGAGCGAGTAAAATCTCTCATTTTTAGGCGAGGCTGAAGAATTCTTTGACCACCTCTGCTTTTTCTCATCTGGAAATTTGTTGCCTCCTTTATACTTGAAAAACTCTAGTATGGAAGGACTCTTTCTCTTCCTACTAGCTTTTGTTATGTTCCCTGAAGTTTCCAAACTAGAGGGAGTGACATAAGAAGGAAGAGATTGTTGTTGTTTCCTTGTTCTGCTTCTTTCTCGGAATCTGTTAAGAAACTTGATCGTCCAAGGAGAACCTTGAACTGTATTTGGAGAATGGATTGCGTTTGATAGTGGAGATCCACCGAAATGTGATATCTCTTCTCTAAATGGAAGCTCGGTTGTTGGAACAGTGGATCTCCGTGTTAAGACTTCCTCCAAAAGGGTCATTTGGAGTTTTGCTGGATAGTTATCAACATAGCCACGAAAATAACCATTGTTGTCATATTTTAAATCTTTCTCGATGGCTAACCTTTCAGAACTCGAATTAATCTCATACGCTTTTGGGAAGTTTGGCTGGAGAGATTTAAAGAAAGATAACTTCCTTGCATATTTTGGTAAACCAGAGCTGGTTGCATAAATTCCCGTCATCTTATGTCTCTTTTGAGTTGGGGGGTGCTCTGATCATGCTAGGGGGTGCTCTGATCATGCTAGGGGGTGATTTCCATGGGTAACACCACTCTACGGAAAAAAATCCTTTCAAGTTCTCAAATGTGCTTCCAACTCTACCTCAGTTCCAGGGATTAGTCGAAGATTTTTGGAAGACAACTGATCCTCTATTTCTTTCTACTTCGGCTTTATTTCATTTATCAAAAAAGCTGAAAAGCTATGAAGCCTCTACTACGGAACTTGGGTAAAACAAAGCTCACAGATATAGTAAACCGATCTAGAGTAGCACATGAGGACCTTTGTGTGAAACAAGCTGCCACACTTGCTGATCCCACGCCACAAGGGTCCTTGAAGAGGGGCTGGCATTTGAAAAGTGGAGTTCTTTATCAAGCCTGGAGGAGGGTTACCTAAAACAGAAATCCAAACTGCACTGGCTGAATGTAGGAGATCAAAACAACTCATAATTCTATAAGACGGCTGAGGTGAGGAAAATGAGAAACTCGATCCGTGAAATTGTCAATCATAATGGGGAGGTCTTGAACTCTGGAGAGGCGATTAAGAATGAAGCTGAAAGATACTTCAAGGAATTCTTATCACAGCGGCCGAATGACTATGTAGGTACGTCGAGTGATTACTTACGAACCCTTTTGGATATTATATGCACAGCATCGGATCAAGAAGCTCTATCATGTGATGTTTCTGATGAGAAAATAAAGGAGACCCTGTTTAAAATGCCAAATAATAAGTCGCCTGGTCCGGATGGATTTACTATTGAGTTCTTCAAGGCAGCTTGGTCGTATGTTGGAAATGACTTTATTATAGCAGTGAAGTCGTTTTTTATCAATGGTTTTCTCCCTAAGGGACTGAATGCAATAATTCTGGCACTCATACCGAAAAAGAGGAAGCACGGACTATGAAAGATTACCGACCAATCTCATGTTACAATGTCATCTATAAGGTAATATCGAAGATTATTGCAAATAGGCTGAAAGTTATCTTGCCTAAATTCATTGCTGTCAATCAATCTGCTTTTGTAAAAGACCGGCTCTTAATGGAAAATATCTTGCTAGCCACGAAAATAGTTAAGGACTATCATAAAGAGTCGATCTCTCCCCGTTGTACCTTGAAGATAGATATCTCCAAGGTGTTTGATTCAGTGCAATGGAATTTTTTGTTGGAGGTACTGCATGTTTTAAATTTTTCCGAGAAGTTTATCCATTGGATCAAAGTTTGCATTTCGACAGCATCGTTCTCGGTTCAAGTAAATGGGGAGTTAGCTGGATTTTTCAACAGTAGTAGGGGGCTTCGGCAAGGTTGTTCCCTATCTCCTTACCTTTTCATTATATGCATGAATGTCCTATCAATGATTATGGACAAAGCGGCTGTGGAGAAAAGGATAACGTACCATCCTAAATGCAAGAACATCCGCCTAACCTACTTATGTTTTGCTGACGATTTGATGGTTTTTGTGGAAGGTCATAAGAAATCAGTTGAAGGAGTCCTAAATATTTTTTATGAGTTTGCAGCATTGTCAGGTCTGAAGATTAGCGTGGAAAAATCAACAATCTTCATAGCAGGTGTAACAACTAATAAAGCCTCCGAAATTCTTTAGCATTTCCCCTTTGCTCAAGGTTAAATGCCGGTAAGATATTTGGGGTTACCGCTCCTAATTAAGCAAATGAAGAAGTCTGAGTATTCCTGGCTCCTGGAAAAAATTGAGGACGAGGTTCTCTTCTTGGACAGCCCGCCATCTCTCCTACGTGGGGAGATTGCAACTGTTAGAGTCGGTAATCGCGGGAATAATTAATTTTTGGTTATCGGCTTATCGGCTTCCTAGTGGATGTATTAAGGAGACAGATCATTTATGCTCAGCTTTCCTTTGGTCGGGACCTGAGTTAAATACTAGGAAGGCTAATATTTGTTGGGAAGATGTCTCTCGCCCTAAAAGAGAAGGTGGACTGGGACTGCAGTCGCTGAAAATCGCAAATAAGGTTAGTTGCCTAAAACTTATTTGGAGGATTCTAACGGGAGCTGACTCGCTATGGGTTAAATGGGTTACGGGGTCATATCTAAGGCAGCAGTCTTTTTGGGAAATAAAGGATAGCACGATTCTGGGCTCATGGATGTGGAGAAAATTATTAAAGCTCAGAGGACTGGCTAAAACCTTCTATAAGGTCGAAGTGAAGAACGGGAAAATGACATCTTTTTGGTTTGATTGCTGGAATGAGATGGGTTGTTTGTGATATCACATGTCCTCGAGGGTTTATCGACATGGGGATCTCTCCTCATGAGACTGTTGCGTCAGCCAAGGAGGCTTCTTATCGCCGTAGACACAGGACATAAAGTTATATTCAGATTAAGGCAGTTAATTACCAAGACTATTATTTCGAATGGTGAGGATACTCCTCTATGGAGAGGCGTAAATGATAAGTACAAGATTTATTTCAGCACAAAAGTAACTAAAAGTCTGGTAAGGCCTCCATGTCCGAGCAAAAGCTGGTATAAAAGAGTTTGGTTTCACTACGCAACTCCAAAATATTCGTTTATCACTTGGTTAGATATCTTCAACAAGCTCTCAACAGGAGATCGGATGAGTGTCTGGAACCCAAGTCAAAGAGTAGTTTGTGTGTTTTGTGGCTGCTTGAATGAAACCCGAAATCACATATTCTTCACTTGTCGATTCTCAGCGGAAGTGTGGTATTCGTTGGTGGGTAGGCTGTTGGGTAACGGTTTCACTCTTCACTGGGATCATTTGATCGATATGTTAACCTCTCCAACTTTAGGCTGGATACAACTCTTCATTTTCAGGTATGTGTTTCAATTAACAATTTATCACATTTGGAGAGAAAAAAATGGCAGGCGTCATGGAGATATTGCGTCCTCCTCGGCTGCTTTGACAAGAATGATCAACAAGAATATTAGGAACAGATTCAGCTCAATCCGCAACCTAGCTGACTTTAGTCTCGACGAGGGTTTATCTACGTGGTTCGTATTAAGATAATCTTCAGCTAAAGGTCAAGTGATGGGCTGCATTTTCACAGGCTTCAGTATGCTTCTAATTGTTTATCGATTCTATTTTTCAGCTCTTTCGAACGTGATCTGTACTATTTTTTCTAAATCTAATTTTGTCCCAATGGATTTTCCAGATTTGGGTTTTAACGAGGCAACCACTTTGGAATTCAAACTAAGAGCTAATGTTTTTTTCTATGTTCTTTCAAAACCGTTATTCTTGATGTAAATTGTAATTTTTGAATATAATTTAACATATTATTCAAAAAAAAAAAAAATTCAACATATTTCAACGAACCATGTAAAAATCCGTACAAGGTTACGATATCAAATTGTTAATAGAAAGCAAAATAGAATCGTATTATTCGCTTGGTCTAACAAACTTTTTATTTTGCTTTTAGTGGTGTTATACGGAAATAAAAATATATCAAATGTTTAGGAGGGGTGATCTTCAATTTAAAAGGTTGACACAATTTTGAATGCTATTTTACCAAACTTGAAATAAAGGCTATAAAGCTTTATGTGCATTTAAGATAGAGAAAGGTTTTCTTTGTGTATATGAGTCATGTGGTTTCGTCTCAGCAAAAGAAGATAAAGAAATAAACAGAGGCATTGAGAAGAGAAACTAAGAAGAATGAGAAGAGGCTTAATCCTTCTAGTCCTTCTCAGCATACAGAGCCTTAATCTCCTCTACATCGTCGTAGCTACCAAGAAATATCGGAGAACGCTCATGGATCTTCTCCGGGACAAGGTCTAACGCCTGCATCCGGACATTGAAATGTAAAACTACTTGACCCGTAGACCGTATAATCAGATTAAATATTGCATTTGAAGGGTAAAGTAAAAGAATTTATACCCTTTTCTTGCCCGTAAAGGCCTGACCTCCAGCTTGCTCCATCAAGAACGACATTGGGAAGACTTCATACAAGACACTATTCACATATGTAAGCCAAAACATTAGCTTAGTTTTCTGCGGTTTTTAATTACAGTCTTATGGAGATGCTATCAAACTCAAAAACCAGAAAGACCTTTCTATGGTTATTGTATATTTGAACTGCCAGTTTTTTTCCTAAGCTTACCGCAATTTCCCGTTGGGGCTTTTCTTGTCAGCAGGGTACAAGAAGATTCCTCCATATAGTAGCGTGCGATGAACATCAGCTACCATACTGTTAACACAATGAAATTAACCAAAAAGGGACGAAAGCATAGGTTATGAGCTTTTACAATAGAAAAGGTTCGCTTATAATACCTTCCAACATATCTCAAAGACTTCGCGGAAGAACCATCTTTAGGAAACTTGCATTTCTCTACATACCTAGACCGACATCGAAAAAAATCAAATTCAGCTGATGACTTGAATCAGATTTCATTTATTTCTCACTACATACTTTGTAGTTGGACCATCCCAGTTCTGCGCATTGCCTTCATTCACTGAATAAATGTTTCCCTTTCTCGGAATCTGTTGCACAAGAAGAACTAATGAATCTCGAGAAATTCAGTAGAGAGAACAATCATTGTTTATCGTTCCCTATTACCTTAATGTCCGGGTGAGTTAATATGAACTCTCCTAGAGATGGATCCAAGGTAAATCCATGAACACCTGTTCCAGTGCTCAACACAAGCTGAGAGAACAAATCACATTCAAATTAAAACTCTAGATATAGACTAATCAAACTAATGTGATACTAATGTTGCCTTCAGTACCATGCAAGAGCTCCCATACATACAATAACCCGCTGCAACCATTTCATTCCCAGGTTTCAGAACATCTTCAGAGGTTGGCTCATCAGTGTGGTTCATTGTGTAAATTCCAAAAATCTACACACGAAACCCGCAAAAAGACAAAAAACTTCACATGATATGTTGCCAAAGCCTTTAAAGAAAACTTGGGATAAGAGAAATATACTGTCCCAATGGAAACGCCACAGTCAATGTTTGAAGATCCATCAAGAGGATCAAAAACAACACAATACCTATATTCGTAGACAAAAAATCATCCATTATGTCGATAACTTTATCATTAGCTTTTAAACCAAACAAGAGAATCAATTGATGAACTTACTTCCCACGCTTTGATGGCTCAACAAACGTAGCTTCCTCATCTTCTTCCGAGACAAGAACAGACTAGAACAAAAAAATCATTGTAAGAGACAAAAACGTACATAATCTTTTCAAGTTCCAATAGAAAAAAGCTAACGATTTTACTTACAGTTCTGCCACTGCTAACCAAAGCTTTGACAAAGACATCATTAGAAAGCACATCAAGTTTCTTTTGCTCTTCACCCTAAAGTTACACATTAAAAATGAAATCTCAGATACATAAAAGAACAAAAAGCTTATTTGGACAAAATACAGAAACTTGCCTGAATATTTGTTTCTCCTGCAAGTCCAATTAACTTAGCCAAACCAGCCTGCACACAACAACCACAAAGTTCATAACTTTAACTCAATGGGTCATCTTAAAACCCTAAATACGATTAAGACAACTCATATCTAAAGTGGATTCCAGATCATCAAACATTAAATATTGAAGCTTTAACCAAATCGAAAGCGACATTTTTTTCATGACCCAGTCATCAAAATTGCACCTTGTTGACAGCACTGCAAACGAATTTGCAACCCAAAACGATGTGACTGAGTAAAATGCTGAAATCACCACGAGATTCTGGATACTTTGATTGCTCATTCAACACGAATCTTGTAATGGTCATCAAATCAGTACGGTGAGCATCTGCTGCGTGATCCATCTTTGATCCTTTCTATCCTCTATCTCTTCACAGAGACCAATGCGTGCCTTTTAATTCGATATTTAGAGATTGAAATTTGCAATCCGATTTTTTTGTGCGTTGAAGGTTTCGAGGAAGATGATGAGATAAAGACGTGACTGGTGTGAATTCGAAAGTACAAGCGAAGCCAAATAGCACAGAGGGGATCGGGATGACACGTGGCAGTGACAGGTTTGGCCGACATTTTTATTGGGATAACGTCTAACTAAACTCAACCTCGTATCTTGATGCAATCGCCTCATCGTCTCACGATAAGGATTACTCTTTTTTTTTTTTTCTTTTCTAAAAATATCTTTCGGTGTAGAGCAGTAGTGGCTCATAAAGGTGAACAATATTATGTAACATCCTATTTCTAAAAATTATAGTAATGGACACACAAATTACTGGATGAAATAAAATCTTCAGCTAGTCACTGTTAAAATTCAATCTATAAATTGGAAAATAAGATAGTTCATAACTTGTTTGAATATCCATAAGCTCTTGATGTTTTTTTAAATATTAGATTGCGATGATGGACATTTTGCCGCTAGCTAAAAAATAAAAGATAACATCGACGGAGATTTTTAGTTTCAACGGACGGACATCAAATATAGTTAAAATGTCTGCATAATTGAATCAATGGCAATGGAAAATATTATGCATCGACGAAATGTACATTTTACAAATCTGGTGATGACCGACAATTTATATTGTTGGTTTAATACTAGAGTGCAGGGCAGACCTACACTATTGGTAGGGTAGCCACATTCTTCAGTCTAACTTTTTCTTTTCTTTTTTAAGAAATGCTTCAGCCCAAATTAAACTTTTAGTCCAATAGCACATATATAATTGGACTATTTTCGTACAAGGGCAGTAAAAACAAAAGAGAAGTTTAGACCTAGTAAGATGTATGATTAATAAAAATAGAAAAAAGGATGGAGGATTAGGAATAAAGCATCTTTCATCTAGAAACAAAATTTTGTTTTCTATAATTCATTCTCATTGAAACTTTTAATTACGCACGACATGAGCACTCTAAGTTAATTACTTATAATTAATATATAAAACTGATTCTAAAGCAGATGTGATACCAAGGATGTAATACTCGCTCTGCGACCTAAAATTTGGATGAACGGCTGCGATCCTGGGTAAATGACCCAAAAAGAAGGAATCATTCAGGAAAGGAAAGGAGAAGACTGATACAAATCCAAAAGACAAGTGATTAGAAGAGTCACCAAAGAAGAATTAGAGCTGATCCTTAAAGGAGAATTGGCTTAGAAGAATTACCAAGAATGTAGAATGACCAAAGACTAATTGAAGAAGGTGAAGTGTTCAAAGCCAACTATTTAGCGCAAGACTTCAGGATATTTGAGAAAAAGAGGAAGAGATTGTAAGAACCTAGGAAGAGGATATATTCAGAATAAAGGTTTACGAATAGTGTTCTAAGAATCCGAAGAATGATCGAGACAAGAAAAATGAAGAATCGAAGAGCTAAGTCACGAAGGAGATTAAAAAAGGAGAACAGAGTCAAGTTTGATAATAGCCAAGTTAGATTCAAAGTAAGTTTGGGAGTTAGATGAAGGAGAAGCAGTATTTTACAATCTTAAGTCAAGCCGAAACCGATACTAAGTCACCATCGAAAGGTAAGATGGTTGGACTATGCAATAAATCAGATTAAGGACTCCTGAGAGTCATTATATGCTAAAATACTAGTTTTTGCCGAGGCAAATTTAGTTTTGTCTGAGTAGAATTCATGATAGGCGAGGGAATACTGTGATGGACGCGAACACCTAGGCGACCGACCGAGCAACAACGGGTAGCATACCTGGGTAGATTTGTGTGGCTGAGAATTGACCATGTAGACCGATTCTGCACCACACACTACGTCGGTTGTAGATAAGTATTAGTGTCCAAGTGTCAACTAGTTAGGTTAGCTTAGTGTAAGGGTAAGGAGGAGGTGAAAATGAATGCCACCATCTTTTCCCATGCAATGACAGTTGTCTTTATGACTCATCTAGTAGTTTACTAGGTTAAGAATTCTATAAATAGCCCCGTGATCTTGTCGTTTCAGGTTGGGAGACGATGGTCGCATAGTCAGAGTGGGTCAAAACCGCCGGGTGTCACATGACGGTGTGATTAAACCGTAAGGATATGTCCTTAGGATATGGTCGGGGTGTATATATTTTCCATCCGTTGTGACTAAAAGTGGGAGACATACCTTGTGGGATTCAATCAAATTGTAGGAACTCCCGTAAGAAAGACGATAAAAGCATGCTAAGGAATCAAGTTGCATTACAGTAGGAAATGGGTTGTGTTATGTGTTCGCTGCATGTCTGTAGTGACCCTCTCTTAGAACTCAGGAACACCCCTGGAACCATCCAAGAACCTATGGAAGTATAGACGGAAAAGTGAGAATTTTTAGTAAGTAGCGACACAACTAAGTAAGGCAGCCTCGGAAAGGAAGAAACCATTCCAAGGGAATTGTTTATGGTCGGTGGACTGGTCGGGATGAGTCGGAACTGAGCGGGAGAAGGATTTAAATTGAGCATGAGAATCAAGCTGCCTGGTAAGTAGGTGGGTGGCAAGGTGCTTCTGTGAAGCAACCTGGTAAGTAGGTGGTGGCGAGGTGCTTCTGGGAAGCAACCTGGTAAGCAAGTGGTGGCAAGGTGCTTATGGGAAGCAGCCTTGGAGGAAGGTGGTGGCAAAGCTTACCCTCTTATGAAGTCTTCTAGATGACTCATGGAGGAGGTGTCACCTAGTTAAGGGCTGAGATTTCCTTCACCTTAAGTCTTCTAATTCTATAAATACTAGTCCACTTCCTTTCTCATTAAGTTTACAAAAATCTCTAAGAATTTTCTAAGTGTGGAGAAGAATCCGTAGAAAGGAAAAGAAGAGGATTTCGTGAGAAAAGACAAGGAAAAGATTGATTTTTGGAGGAATTTCTGTTCCGCAGACAAGTTTATTCGGTCGTCAGAACAATATTGCCTAAACCTAGACAGTGAGTTCGGTTTTTCTTTGTTTATTTCGTGGTGAATGATGTTATACATGAATAAGATGTAAGATGCATGAATACTAAATGGTTAGTATGTTAAGTTCTCGGTGGAATTATTTGGTGGTTTACTTCATGATTTTCTTGATGTCGAGACTTGAATTGAATTGATTCACCACTGGAAATTGGTTGAGTAGCCAAGTAAAGTGGCTTGATATGGATTGAAACATGCATAATTTCGTGTGGTATGATGCATGTGTTTAAGTGTAGTCAGCGCAGTACGCAGTGAGGCGTGCGCGGCTGTGATTCTGAGGCGCGGTGAGGCGTGCTCGGTGAGACAGATCTATATGTTCTTAGTCCGATGAGAGCGGTACGCTGTGGGCGTAGCTCGCTCAATCGTGATACATACGGGGGATTGGTTCGCTACCACCAGCCGTATATCGCATGACGATGCGTTGTTTGGATCACTCGGCATGTTCAGCCTTAGTGGTTGCATGTCGAATGAGGTAAGATGATGAACGAGATTCAGGATCGTTAGCACGTTCAGTCTGAGTGACTGTGTGTTGGCGAGGTAAAAGGATGAACGAACTAAGGAATATTGATGTTGCGGATGGTGAATGAGAACAAGAATTGATGAGAAAATGTTCTATGACTTGTCCACATTTTTTTGTATTTCGTTTTCGGTGAATGATCCATGTATTGTGGTTTTGTTTGGGGTTTGGTGGGATCATTTTATGCATGATAGGGACCCAAATTCGCTAAGCAAATTAGTTGCTTATTCGTTCTCCTTCCTTGCAGGAAAGCGGTAGAGAAAGCGGAGTTAAAGAAGGAACGAAGTAAAGTCGGTGTAGAGTTGGCCTTTTTTGTAAAAATGTATGTTGTAAATGACTTAAATGTTTTATGGATATTTCTGTGCGCACATATACTTATGAAAGTTTGAAAATGTGGTTTTGGAACTTAAGTAAATAAAGTTAAAGGTTTTGTATATTACGACATGAGTTCCAGTATGATATTTGGCTTTGTCCGAGCTAAACTAACTACGAATTCTTGTTCCGGTTGAATAGTTAGGAATGAGGATAAGTAGGAATGGTGCTAAGGATGTTTCATCGGAGGCATTGGATTCGTTCTGAAGCTTTGGATGAGATATTCTAAGTATCATTGTAGCGCCTTTGATTAGAAATGATTGGGGGTGTTACAAGAGGTGGTATCAGAGCATGGTTATGATGCTCATTCGGGACTTAAATTTTTGAGTTTTATCGAGTCGAAATGTGTCGCAAAAAGGCTTATCAGAAACCGGCTTGTTCCTCTTTGTCTTTGTTGATTAAGTTTTGACCGTAATATTTCCTTGCAGATGCCTCCATGTAGAGCCTTTCAAGGGGGTGCTCACCTCCGTGAAGCATTAGCCCGACATGACAGGACTATATTCGACTCAGATACTTCTGAGGAATCATTACCTAAAGAACCTGAAGGATCCTCACCTAGAGAATCAGTGGGGGAGACATTAGGCAACACGGAGCATCTGGAAGGGAATAATCCTGGAAATTGGGAATCAAATGTGAATGAACGAGGAGAAATCTCATTGTCAAGCAATAGAGAAAGTCTACGAGATCAAATACAAAGGGATTCGGCGAGAAGGAGAGATCCTTTGATGACCCTCGTACATGATTTGATTGATCGTCTAGACCGCCAAAACCCTCACGCAAGTTCAAGTCGTTCTGCTCCGCCCCCAAATTATTTAAAAGTGGTAACAATGATGAGAAATTTGGGAACATAACATTTTGAAGGAGGAACAAACCTCTTTGAGGCAGATGCTTGGATGAGGAATATCGAGAAGAATTTTAGTGCTACTCGATGTCCAGAAGAATTCAAGAAGGATGTGGCCGTGAACTACCTAAACCGAGATGCATTTAATTGGTGGTGTGCCTTGGAAAGACGATACAGACGATACTCGTCATCATATTCATGGTCTGAATTCCGTGGAGAATTCCTCAGGAAATATTTTCCTATTGAAGCCTAGGACCGATTGGAAAGATAATATTTGGGATTGGAACAAGGGAATAGAACGGTACAAGATTATGAAGCTGAGTTTACGCACCTTCGACAATATGCGCGTTATGGACCAAACGATGAGCGGGCTGTTGCCCGTAAGTTCATGCAAGGACTTTGACCAGAACTGTGGAGTCGCTTGCAAGTAGTAGAGTTTGATAGCCTGCCCACTCTGGTAGAAATGGCTGTGAATGTAGAGGAAGGGTTAGCAGCGGAGAAAGCTCAAGCTGCAAGACCCAGTTTGGTAAGAGATTCTGGACAGCACAGGCTAAGTCCAGGGAATCAAGAAAACCAAAGCAGAGGGCGTCTGAGTAGGGGCGCACGAATGTCTGTAAGACCGGTAAAAAGACTACCGAGATGTTATCGTTGCGGAAAATAGGGGCATTTGTAAAGAGCATGCCCAAATCCGGTAGCCGGAGTATTGCCGGAGAGCATTAATGTTTTGTATGCAACGAGAGGGGACATTATGCCACATCTTGTCCACGAAGACAACTAATACCAATAGTGCAACCCTTAGCTATGGATGCTCCAGGAAACCATCCTGTTATAGGACAAGCCCCTAAGAGACATGCGATTGCCGGTAGAGTATATGCTTTAGACGCAGAGAAACCCGGACCGTCATGTCCTCCTAAAGGACCCATTACAGGTATGTTGGGTTCTTACTTAGATTTGACTTGATGCATTTGTTTACATGATGATTACATGCATAGTAATAATGTGAGTAAAAGTAAGAAATGATTAGATGGTAGGAACATTGCGTGTGGGATGTATTTGGCGCACGTATTGTTTGACTCGGGTGCTATGCATAGTTATGTGTCACCCGAAGTGGTAAAGGGTTTTGAGGGAAATTTTACGAATGTAAAAGTAAGTGTGCCAATTAGAACACCTGGTGACCAAATACTCCATGCTACGAACTGTGTAATGGGAATTCCGGTAAAGATTGGCGAGATAATCTTCTCAGCAAATCTACTAATTGTTCCGCTAGTCCATCATGAGGTAATATTGGGAATGGATTGGCTATCCACTTATCAAGTCCTATTGGATTGTGGAAAAGGTTTAGTTACGTGGGAAAAAGATGGACGACCGTTTGTTTCTTTCCAAGGAATTTGTCCAAGTGTTGGAGCAATCATAATATCGGCTATAAGAGCTTAAAAAGAATTGAAAAAAGGGAAGCATACTTAGTCAACTTGACTATAACTAAAGATGATACAAAGGAAGAACTAAAGTTAGAAGAAATTCCAATTGTCAAGGAATTTCAGGATGTATTCCAACCTTTGGAAGGAGTACCACCATCACGCCCAAACCCCTTTACAATTACTCTAGAACCAGGTGCAATACCGATAGTGAAAGCACCATACCGTTAGCCCCAGCGGAATTGGCGGAACTTAAGAATCAATTAGAAGACCTTTCGAATAAAGGTTTCATTCGACCAAGTTCATCGCCTTGGGGAGCCCCGGTTCTATTTGTGAAAAAAAGGATGGGAGTATGCGGTTATGTATTGATTATCGGGGAATCAATAACGTAACCATTAAGATAAGTATCCATTGACAAGAATTGATAAATTTTTGGATCAGTTACAAAGAGCCAGAGTATTTTCTAAGATTGATCTTGCTTCTGGCTATCATCAAATTCTGATTGCAGAAGGTGACATTCAGAGAACCGCCTTCAGAACTCGGTATGGACATTATGAGTTTGTCGTAATGCCTTTTGGCTTAACTAATGCCCCGACAGCTTTTATGAGATTAATGAATGAAGTCTTTCGAGACTACTTAGATGAGTTTGTAATCATCTTTATTGATGATATTCTCATTTATTCTCGAAATACCAAAGAACATGAAAGGCATTTATGGCTAGTGTTGGACCGGTTAAGAGAACAAAAGTTGTTTACTAAGCTGGGCAAGTGCAGCTTTTGGAAAAACAAAATTGGGTTCTCAGGCCACCGAGTATCGAAACATGGTGTGTCTGCTGACCCTGAGAAGATTGCTGCAATCAAGGACTGGTCCCAGCCAGCCAACGTCTTTGAAGTCTGAAGCTTCTTGGGTTTAGCTGGCTATTATCGTAAGTTTGTCAAGAACTTTGCTACTAAAGCTAAGCCGTTAAATCGACTAACGAGAAAAGGAGTTAAGTTCCAGTGGGATGAAAAGGCATCAAAAGCATTTGAACAATTGAAAGAAGCCTTGACGACAACACCTATCTTAACATTACCTGAACGTGGTCAACCTTACTCGGTGTACACTGATGCATCTCGAGTAGGTTTGGGTTGTGTACTGATGCAAAGTGATAAGGTTATTGCTTATGCATCAGGTCAGTTAAGGAAGCATGAAGAGAACTATCTCACTCATGACTTAGAGATGGCCGCAGTGGTGTTTGCACTAAAAATATGGAGATAATCTCTCTATGGAGAAACTGTCCAAGTTTTCACAGATCATCAAAGTCTCAAGTATCTATTCACTCAACCCGATCTTAACTTGAGACAACAGAGATGGATGGAATTTATCGCGGACTATAACTTGAAGATCATGTACCATCCCGGGAAAGCAAACGTGGTAGCAGATGCTCTAAGTCGCAGACAGGTCAATGTAAACGTTGAAAAGGACTTAGACGTTTTACAAGACGGATTTAAAAAGATAAGTCTAACGGATCTTGAAGGAGAAAGTAGTGAAACATTAGGACTCCAAGCGGTGAATCAAGCTGGACTGATTCAAAGAATCCGTGAGGAATAACAAGAAGATTCGAACTTAAAGAAAATTATAGAAGAGCTGCAAAGTACTAATGGACAAAATGAGAAGGGGTATCACATACCTAGTGATGGTACACTCCCATTAAATGGAAGAATTATAGTTCCTGCTGGACGGGAATTAAGGAACAAAATTCTAAGGATGGCACATCAATCATTACTTAGTATCCATCCTGGGAGTACTAAGATGTGCCGAGATATAAAACGGTACTATCATTGGCCGGGAATGAAAAGATCAGTAGCTTAGTGGGTGGCTCAGTGCCAGACTTGTCAACAAGTCAAGGTCGAACACCAATTATCCAGAGGATTATTACAAAGCCTACTGATCCCGGAGTGGAAATGGGAAGCTGTTGCGATGGATTTTATAACAGGATTACCGACCACACTGGGAAGAGGCAATGATGCAATATGGGTGGTAGTAGACCGTTTGACTAAGTCTACACATTTACTACCGATCAAAGTGACAGATCGGGTAGCGACGCTAGCAGAGTTATACTTAAAGGAAATTGTTCAACTCCATGGAGTACCGGCTAGTATTGTATCGGATCGAGATCCCCGATTCACTGCTCAGTTTTGGCGAGCTTTCCAAAATGCCTTAGGATCTCCACTGTATATTAGTACAACCTTTCACCTCGAAACCGATGGTCAGACGGAAAAGACTATAAGGACCATCGAAGACATGCTCAGAATGTGCATATTGGATTGGGCTAGATCTTGGGAACAACACTTACCGTTAGTAGAATTCTCTTATAATAATAGTTATCACTCGAGTATCGGCATGTCTCCTTATGAAGCTTTGTATGGGAGACCATGCCGAACGCCGTTGTGTTGGACTGAGATTTACAAAAATCTCTAAGAATTTTCTAAGTGTGGAGAAGAATCCGTAGAAAGGAAAAGAAGAGGATTTCGTGAGAAAAGACAAGGAAAAGATTGATTTTTGGAGGAATTTCTGTTCCGCAGACAAGTTTATTCGGTCGTCAGAACAATATTGCCTAAACCTAGACAGTGAGTTCGGTTTTTCTTTGTTTATTTCGTGGTGAATGATGCATATACATGAATAAGATGTAAGATGCATGAATACTAAATGGTTAGTATGTTAAGTTCTCGGTGGAATTATTTGGTGGTTTACTTCATGATTTCCTTGATGTCGAGACTTGAATTGAATTGATTCACCACTGGAAATTGGTTGAGTAGCCAAGTAAAGTGGCTTGATATGGATTGAAACATGCATAATTTCGTGTGGTATGATGCATGTGTTTAAGTGTAGTCAGCGCAGTACGCAGTGAGGCGTGCGCGGCTGTGATTCTAGGCGCGGTGAGGCATGCTCGGTGAGACAAATCTATATGTTCTTAGTCCGATGAGAGCGGTACGCTGTGGGCGTAGCTCGCTCAATCGTGATACATACGGGGGATTGGTTCACTACCACCAGCCGTATATCGCATAACGATGCGTTGTTTGGATCACTCGACATGTTCAGCCTTAGTGGTTGCATGTCGAATGAGGTAAGATGATGAACGAGATTCAGGATCGTTAGCATGTTCAGTCTGAGTGACTGTGTGTTGGCGAGATAAAAGGATGAACGAACTAAGGAATATTGATGCTGCAGATGGGGAATGAGAACGAGAATTGATGAGAAAATGTTCTATGACTTGTCCACATTTTTTTGTATTTCGTTTTCGGTGAATGATCCATGTATTGTGGTTTTGTTTAGGGTTTGGTGGGATCATTTTATGCATGATAGGCACCCGAATTCGCTAAGCAAATTAGTTGCTTATTCGTTCTCCTTCCTTGCAGGAAAGCGGTAGAGAAAGCGGAGTTAAAGAAGGAACGAAGTAAAGTCGGTGTAGAGTTGGCCTTTTTTGTAAAAATGTATGTTGTAAATGACTTAAATGTTTTATGGATTTTGCTGTGCGCACATATACTTATGAAAGTTTGAAAATGTGGTTTTGGAACTTAAGTAAATAAAGTTAAAGGTTTTGTATATTACGACATGAGTTCCAGTATGATATTTGGCTTTGTCCGAGCTAAACTAACTACGAATTCTTGTTCCGGTTGAAAAGTTAGGAATGAGAATAAGTAGGAATGGTGCTAAGGATGTTTCATCGGAGGCATTGGATTCGTTCTGAAGCTTTGGATGAGATATTCTAAGTATCATTGTAGCGCCTTTGATTAGAAATGATCGGGGGTGTTACAATGTCCTCTTTAGGTTTTTTATTGCTTGAATTGCTTGTTGGGGTTTGGTTTAGGATTTACCTTGTTATATTCGGACTCATTGAGTAATCTTAGATTACTCATGATTCTATTTTTGTTTTGGAGGAACCTTAGATGGGAACCTTACTGGGAATGGTGATTCTTAGGCCGGCCAATCTAGGATTTTTACGGCAGTTTGCAAAACCTTTAATTTTTATTATGTATGGTTTTTACGTAGATCCAAAAGTTGTACCAGTTTTGGTAAAAATTTTCTACAAATATATACTAAGTATAAATCAGAATTTTATAAAATAAACGGTAAGCCGGCTGATTAGATCATGTCCGATCGACCCAACCCTCAGTCCAGAAATGGGTTGGCAAGCCTTAGGCTGTGGGGGATGTTATTAGAGTTTGGATGACTACGTTGACTAGATGTGTTCTAGAGAGCGACTGGTATCACGTGGTGCATCCAAGCCGTCCTAGTCCTAGAACGGGACATGAACGTTACAAGAAGGTACCAGAGCATGGATATAAATGCAATGGTAAACCATATTTAATTGTTTTATCAAGTCAAATTTGTCGCAAAAGGCCATTAGAAAAAACTGACTAGATTCACTTTAGAATTATTTAAGTATTGGAAATAGGACAAACGTTTTATTTGTGTTGTTATCTTGTCTTGCAGATGCCGACACAAGTGATAAGATGAGGTATGAATACTAGAGGAGGGTGTTCATGTGGACAGACATTGAGGAGACGGAGTTCCATGGATTGGTTAAAATACGTAAGCTCGGATGATTCTGTTTATACATACATATTTTTTAGGCGGATGCAAGAAGCTTTCGTATCTTTAGTGGAATCAGTGTTTGGATCCGAGGTGGGTATGCAGAATGAAGCCAGTCCTATTACTACTACTATAGTGGTGGATACCGAGCAAGATGTGTGAAGACAAGAATCAGAGATTGGTGCAATAGTTTATGGCAATGGGTTTTTGTCCCAAGAGGATGTATTTGATACACACACACCAACCAAGTTGGATCCATCCGGGGATGTAGGGGAGTCAGCTGTTGGGCCTATGGATGGGGCATCGAAGGGAAATGCGGAAGATTGTGTGGACCTATAGGAGGTGTCGGATACACATGAGGTGGTGATGGTCGAAGACAACATTAGTATCTCTTTTAATTCAAGCCATTCAGTGTGGGAAGTATCTTCGTTACCATGTGATGGTGCGATTGAGATAGCCTCTGACGGTTCCATGGATTTGACGGCATGACGATGCCGATTTTATCGCTCCAACCGGACTTGGCAGATTTCAAAGTACCTTCTCTTCCAGTAACATCCCCGGTGGTTCCGTAGCTTGCAGCACCAATACCCGATGATCCTTGGTAGAGTATAATACCAATGGTATGGAAAGCAAGACATGATTTCCAAGCGATCAAGGATATCGATTTCAGAAAATGGAAGGACGTTAGGGAAGGAGGGTGCTGGCGAGTTCATCTCCTTGCCAATTTACCGGGAGTCGTATTGTCTTACTTGTGGCAAGGTCGGGAATTAACCTAGAGACTGTACCTATTACCAGCTTTATGTACTATCATTAGTGGTATGTTATGCAGGCGGTGAACGGTGATGTTTTTCGATGAAAGAAAACCGATAAAATTTTAGAAATAGTGCTAAGTATAGAATAACCTAGGATTCTAAATTCTTAACCGCTTAGGAAGTCGTGACTGTCCCAGATAGCCACGAAATTACCAAAGGAAGTAGGGAGTAAAGTCCTAAGAATTAAGAAGAAGGGTGGAGACAAAATTTTATGGAGAAGTTAAGTGAAGACGGAAATGATAAGGAGGAAGGATTGAATAACCAAATTCGATAGGAGGTAGAGAAAATACTTAGGCATTGGAGAGAAAGAATACAAGTCAAGAAATGCAGCAAGGGAGATGGAGAAATTTTTTGTGAATGCCAATGAAATTCCAAGAATTTTGAAGACATGAGGAAGATGAAATCAAAGATGTAGAAAAATTAGGGAAGCAAAAGGATTCTACTAAAAGGAGAAGAAGGCGAGAATCCTTAGAAGAGAAGGAGAAGATAGCTAAAGCAAGCTAAGAAATATAGGAGATAACATAGTAGAATATATTAGGAGTTGGAGAAGGGGTTTAGTACAATGGAACTGCATAATAAAACCCAAAGAAAACAATAGAATATCAAGATAAAATCATAGAGAAGTCACAAGACACATTAAGAAAGGAGGTGAGAAGAAGGAAAATATACCAAGACGGAGAGGCAAAAATTAGGAGGACGAAAATTCAAGACAAGATGTAGGAAATGCCAAACCACAAGGAGTAACAAAGAAGCAAGAAGGAAATAGTATTCCAAAGAGGATGCAATTAAATAGGAGGGAGTAACCAAAAAGGGTTGCAAGAAGATCATTACCAAAGTAGCAAAAGAATGGAAGGAGGTAGTGAATCGCTGAAGAAAGGAGTAGCGACTTCACATCAAATGAAGCAAGTAAGAAGAGTTAGAAGGAGTAGACGAAAATCCACTTTTTATATAGGAATATAGGTGCTCTTGGCTCGACATTTTGTGTTCTATTTTACTAGTGCCCTTATTAGAATTATAAACAATTTTCTCTATTAGAATTGTCTAATAGCAATTGTGTATTGAAGTGAAAAGGAAATGAATGAAGATTAACCAAGACACATTTAAAGGAGAAATACCTTAGAATAATTACAAAGAATAGAGACTAAAAGACTAATTGAAGAAGGTGAAGTGTTCACAACCAACTATTAAGCCAAAGACTTCAAAATATTTGAGCAGAAAAATAAGAGGTTTTTAAGAAGCTAAGAAGAGGATATATTTAGAATAGAGGTTCATCGATAGTTTTCTAAGAATCCAAGGAATGCCCGAGACAAGAAAAATGAAGAATCTAAGAGCTAAGTCACGAAGGATATTAAAGAAAAGAAGACACAGTCAAGTATGATAATAGCCAAGTTAGATTCAAACCAAGTTAGGGAGTTAGATGAAGGATGAGCAGTATTTTACAATCTTAAGTCAAGCTGGAGTCGATACCAAGTCACCATCGAAAGATAAGATGGTTGGACTATGCAATAAATCAGATTAAGGAGTCTTGAGAGTCATTATTTGCTAAAATACTAATTTTTGTCAAGGCAAATTCAATTTTCCCGAGTAGAATTTGAGATAGCCGAGAGCATACAGTGACGGACGCGAAAACCTAGCTGACAGACCGAACAACAGTAGGTAGTGAAATGTCTCCTTCTCATCCCCTGTTTCCTACTCCAGGTTCAAGCGAAATGTCTCATTCTCTGTCAGAATCTTCTATCATGCAGACTATCCCCTCGAGCCTTTGTCCACCAAACCCAAATGGTGTCTCTCCAGATCCTCTGCTTGACTTTAGAGTAACAACACATTAGAGTAAACAAGCCCTATTGTTGTCTTCTGCAAAAAAAAAATAAAAAAATGATTCACAATGTAATCTTAGTCTTGTGAAAATTTTCTTGTAATCTAATACAACATTTATTGTTCGTGTGAGACTTGCTCATAAAGCACTCTGTAGTTTGGCTGGTGCAGTTGTTGTTGTAATTATAACAGTGCCTCAAAATCAAATTGGTTGATCACTCACATGTTGTTGTCTGAAACTATCTTCTTGTGAAGGATAAGCAGTATTTTACAATTTTAAGTCAAGCCGGAGCAGTATTTTACAATGTGAAGGATAACAAGTCACCATCAAAAGATAAGATGGTTGGAATATGAAATAAATCAAACTTAGGAATCCTGAGAGTCAATATATGCTAAAATACTAGTTTTTGTTGAGGCAAATTCAATTTTTCTCGAGTACAATTTGAGATAATGAGAACATACATTAACAGACGCAAAAACCTGGGTGACAGACCGAACAATAGTAGGTAGCAAAATGTCCCCTTCTCCGTTTCCTACTCCAGGTTAAAAGACCGGGTAGATTTGTATGAATGAGAATTGACCATGTAGGCCAATTCTCCACCACACACTAGGTTGGTTGTAGATAAGTATGAGCATCGAGGTGTTAACTGGCTAGGTTATCTTAGTGTAAGGGTAAGGGGGAGGTGGAAATGAATGTCACCAACTTTTCCCATGAAATGACACTTGTCCTTATGATTCACCTGCTGGTTAGATAGGATGGAATTCTATAAATATACCAATGATCTTGTCATTTAAAACTCACACTTATATATCACCTCAAAATTTTAGTTCCAAAAATTGATACTTGGTAGCTGAATCTCGAGCAACAGGTAGCGTATCCGGGTAGATTTTTGTGGCTAAGAATTGACCATGTAGGCCGATTCTGCACCACACTCTACGTCGGTTGTAAATAAGTATGAGTGAGTATCAATTGGTTAGGTTAACTTAGTGTAAGGGTAAGGAGGAGGTGGAAATGGGTGCCACCACCTTTTCCCATGCAATGACACTTGTCCTTATGACTCACCTTGTAGTTTACTAGGTTAAGAACTCTATAGCCCCATGATCTTGTCATTTGAAACCCACATTTAGAAAGTATCTCAAAATCGTAGTTCAAAAAATAGGTACCTGGTAACCAAATCCCGAGCAACATCCGAGCATCGAGTATGAATCCGAGTAACCTGATAGGAGAGTCAACCTAGTCGGTCGATAAGAAAATTTTCGATTTCCAATTTTCTTTGCTTAGTAAATTAGATAAGTTCTAGATATAATAAGAGTGCCATTGGTCCGAGATCTAGAGATCTCATAGAAAGGAGTACCAAGCTCAAGCACCTTAATGAATTCATCAAAACCACACTGAAATATCCTGAGTACCAAAGCATGTCAAGTAGCACATATCTAGGATTTTATTTAATTTATTTTATGAAATTTCTTGAGTAACTTGGTGTTATTAATTGTTTATTTTGTGCCCTGTTGGTTGATTTATCATGATTCTTGTGTGATTGGTTGGTGTTATTTCATGCTTTTAATTTGATACTAGTAACCTTAGGGCTTCTAGATACTATTGAGCATATCCTAGGAATTTTCTAAAATTGCATGCTTGCATGACGTTGAGTTACTCGATAGGATTATGCATGTTGTAGTTAAGGGTTAAGGGGTAATTTCTATATACTCGTTTGCATGGGTAGAAATATGCATATATATATATATGTAGGAATGTATATTCATGTTGGAAGAGGATGGAGTGATGGCCCCATTCTTGGAGTGGGTCGCAACTGTCGGGTATCACATGACAATGTGATTAAACTGTAAGGATAAGTTCTTAGGATACGGTCGGGGGTGTATATCTTTTCCATCATTTGTGGCTAAAAGTAGGGGACATACCTCGTGGGATTCAATCAAATTGTAGGAACTCCCAAAAGAAAGACGATAAAATCATGCTAAGGAATCATGTTGCATTAATGTAGGAAATGGGTTGCATTATGTGTTCGCTGCATATACTCGTTAGGTTTTGTGTGATTGCTTGAATTGCTTGTTGGGGTTTGGGTTAGGATTTACCTTGTTATATCCGGACTCACTGAGTACTCTAAGATTTCTCATGATTCTACTTTTGTTTTGGAGGAACCTTAGATGGGAACCTTAGTGGGAATGGTGATTCTTAGGCCGGCCAGTCTAGGATTTTTACGGTACTTTACAAAACCTTTAATTTTAATTATGTATGATTTTTACGTAGATCCAAAATCTGTACTAGTTTTGGTAATGATTTTATACGAATATATACTAAGTATAAAACCAGATTTTTATAAAACAAACGGTAAGCCAAAACTAGTACAACTTTCTGAAGTGAATGTGCAACAAAGAGTGATCAAATGGAGCAAAAAGGCTTAAAAGAGTGGATTTGGTGAAGGATAGGAGCTACAACAGGGTATTCCAGCGGCCAGGAGACGTCGTGGAAGCCCAGCGGCCTCGTCACACCGATCAAAGGTAAGCAAAAACTGCCTGTAGAACCAGCAAGCATCTGCAGTGGTAAAGTATCAACCTCGAGAATGCAGCAGGCTTTTGCAGCGGCTAGGGCACACCAATGGGCTTCGGCGGGTAGTTGAAGCGGTTCGAAGTAAACCGCAGGCTTGAGTGGCCGGATCTAGCAGAAAAGCTACACCGCTGGACCGGACCGAATCATTTTAATTTTGTTTCTAAACCAAATTCGACGAAATGTGGTTATGTGTTAAACTAGTTTTTATCTCTCCTTATAAATAGTCTGAACTTAATTTGGGAGACGACTTATGCTATGTTTTAGGATTTCTCTAAGCCATTTTAAGGTTTATCAAAATTTGTATGAATCTTTAAGGTTTTAAGCAATTAATATTTCTTTTCTTCTTAAATCCTTTACCTATTCTCTTAAGAATCATGATTAACTTTGGATCAACCTTGTCATTTTTTGTTATCATGATGATTAGTGAGTAGTCTCTTAGATCTCTTGGAAAATGGTAGATTTAGGGTGATTAGGAGTAGATTAGTGGAGTTTAGGTTTGTAACATCATAGATCCTTGCTTGTTAGGTGTATCTAGTGCTAGATTAGTTCTGATCAGGCTTGTCTAGAACTTAGACATTTTAGTACTCGAAAGGTGTTCGATGAAATGTTTGAACAAAAATAGCATGTGCTTTACATGCTTACCCTATGTAAATAATTGATTAAGATTTTTAGTGGTTACTTAGGCTTGTAACTAAGGCTCTTTGATTACTTGATCGCTAACAATAGTTATAGATGATTAGATAATTAAGAAAAAGAGATTAATACCACAAAAGTAGATTAGTCGAGATTAGTGATCTAAGACCAACGAATTAGCTAATTTAAGTTGTATTAAGCTCCGCTAGTTAACGAATAGTTACCTTAAGTCAAACTACCTTCTCTTAGAAGAGATCACTTTATTTAAATTTCCAAACCGTATTAAGTCAGTTGCCACTCTTTCTTTTACATTCAAATTTTGTTACAAAAACCCAAAAATATTTTAAGCTTAGATTGAATAGAGATTTACATTTTTAGGGAGCTATTATTGTTTCCTTGTGGTTCGATAACCTTGAGTGTTACGCACGATAGGATAATTGACATGTTTGGAAAAACATATTTATCAATTTGGCGCCGTTGCCGGAGAAACAATACAATATCAATAGGATTTGGTCTTTACTTGAGACTAAGCCTTTCTTTTTTGTTTGTTATCTAATATATTTGCTTGGTTTTAATCTCTCTCTATTGTAGGTGCATGAAATTACAAAGTCACGGTCCATAAAACTTGGTTGAGAAAGTTGACGACATTCATAGGTTTGAGAGAGATATTGCTAGAGAAATGAGAGAACAAGAACGTCTTGATCATTTGGAACGTTTAGGAATGGGTGCTCATCGTGCACCATCCAGTTTCCCAGCTAATGTTGATCAAGGTGTTGAGAGAGGTAATGGAGTTGGACAAGCTCTGGTTCATCTGCCAAGGAACCCACATGCATTGGTACCTTTGATGAGTCAAACATACATGGGAACCAAGCCGGTATTTGTCCTCCAACAGTTAAGAAATTGTTTTTCAAAGATCAATGCTAGCCTCATCAACATGGTTCAAGGTTCTAAGTTTCATGAGTTGCCAATGAAGGATCCTCTAGCCATTTGGATCAATTTGATTGCTTTTTTGGCACCATTAAGATCAACGGTATATCCTAGGACATTTTTAAGCTATGGCTCTTCCCATTCTCTTTAAGTGCTATGGAACACCAATGGGAAAAGCAATTGTCTCATAACTCTATCAAATCTTGGGATGAGGGCAAGTGAGTCTTCTTAAGCAAATTATTCTCCACTTCGCGAATAGCTTGTCTTTGAAATGAGATCTTTTGTTTCACACAAAAGGAAAACGAGAGCTGTAGTGAAGCTTGGGAGCGGTTCAAAAGGTATACATCATAATTTCCTCATCACAGGTTCTCGAAGGAGTTGTTGCTTTCGAATTTGTATCACAGTGTGTTGCCAAAGTTTATGATGCTTTTTGATAACACAAGTAGTGGGAACTTCTTAGGACAACAAGAGGATCAAGGGATGGTATTGGTAAAGAATCTCGCTATGAGTGACGGGAACTATGGTGAAGACTATGATATGTTAATGAGAGAAAGTAGTAGTCATGAAGATCAAACACGAAGAGATATTAAAGCCTTAAACGAGAAAATCAATAAGATGATGCAATCTAATCAAGGGTAGGTCAACTTTGTGGGAGAGTTTGATGGAAAATACTATCAAGAGGTTGGAGTTGAGGTTTTTCAAGAGAACCAAGCAGAGATGAATTATATGGTAGGTTATCAACAAAAAATCTTCAACCCCAACTACTACAACCACCCAAACCTTTAATACTGTAGTACCACTGTTGAGAATCCACAAGACCAAACCTATAACTAAGGAAACTTCCAACCAAGACCCCAAAACACAAACCAACCTCAATACAATATATAAAACACTAAACAAGGTAACTATCAACCTAGACCTCAGTACAACAACCCCACCCAAACCTTCTTTCCAAGCTAAAACTTCCAACCTAAGCACCACAACCAAGCTAAGCCCCTAAAGAAGAACCAAACACTATCCTTATTCAAAAGGTACTTGAAGATCAAACTAAGTACCTTTGAGATGAACAAGCAAATGAATGGAATAAACTCGAAAGTAGATGAAGCTTATAGTGAGTTGAATGCAAAGTTTGAGTGTTTGGCCTCCCATGTTAAGTCATTGGATAACCAAGTTTCTCAAGTTTCTTCCACTTCTAAGAGATCAATGGGTTTGCTACCGGGTTAACCAAAACCCAATCCCAAGGATTACATAAACGCGATCACACTTAGAAGCGGCAAAGAGCTTCCATCTAAAGAACCACTTGTGATAGCCAATGAAGACATTGTGGATAAAGAGAGGGAGGTAGTAGAAATCAAAGACGATAAGGATTTGGTTTTTGAAGAAAAGAGTAGTGTTGGTATTGAGAAGGATAAGGTTGAGAGAGGATTGAACGGAAGGACAAATGAAAGGAAAAAGTTACAAGTGAATCTAATAAGAACAAGAGTAAAGAACCAAAACTTCTATTTTTGGGCCGGTTTAAGAAAAGAACTCACAGAAAAGTATCAAGCTATGTTCGACAAACAAATGAGTGAAATGATTATTGCTATACCTCTCATTGACGCCTTTTGGTTAGTGCCCCACGACAACAAATTCCTCAGAGACGCAGTTAAAAAAAATCGAAGGCTTTAGATGGTATGGTAGTGTTGAATCATGAATGTAGTGCGATCATTAAAAGAAAGGTTATCACGAAGAAGCTCGATGATCCTGGGAGCTTCAATCTCCCTTGCACACTAGGACTGTTTCCATTCACAAAATATCTAGTAGACCTTGGAGCTAGTGTGAGTTTGATGCCGCTTACGGTTGCAAAACAACTTTGCTTTACTCTATTCAACCGATGAAATTTTTTGCCTCTCCTTGCGGATAGATTGATATGGTTTCCTATTGGATTACTAGAAGACCTACTAGTAGTTATTGGAAACTTTGAGATCCTCAATGACTTTGGTGTGCTAGAAATCGATGAGGAGCCACTTGATCCTTTGATATTTGGTAGGCCATTCTTAGCTACTATGGGAGCTATGATCGATGTAAGAGGAGGCAAGGTCAACCTACACTTGGGAGATGAGGTTCTTAAGTTTGATATCAAAAGGCTTATAAAGAAACCAACCATGGAAGACCAAGTGTTTTGGATAGAGAAGTTGGATGCACTTGCGGATGAGCTATTGGAGGATATCGCCCTATAAGACTCGCTCCAAAGAAATTTGACGATGAAGCAAAGAGAATTTGGATTGCTTAAGGATGATAGTGTGGGATATGAAAGGATTCTAGACTCGCACAAAACATTGTGTGATGATGGTTTGTTCCTTGAGTTGAGACAAGTAAGCCATGCAGTTATTGTACTTGAGATTGGAGATGTGACCAATGAAGAAGGCACTTGTAATGGTGAGTTTATCATTGACGGAGATTAGAGCAAGCTCATGGCTTCAAAATTCAATCTCGAGCCACTCCCAAAAAGGCTGGTAACATATTTCTTGGAACAAGCTCTACGTATCCAATTCTCATTAATGATGAACTTAGCGATCTTGAGACTTCCAACCTTTTAGGTTAATTAATGAAATTTAGGAAAGCTATAGGGTATTCGCTAGAAGATATAAAATAAATCTCGATAACCCTTTGTGTGCATAGGATCCACTTAGAGAATGAATTTATTACTTCCATTGAGCATCAAAGGAGGTTGAACCCCAACCTCAGATAGGTTGTACGGATAAAGATCTCAAACTCTTGGATGCGGGAATAATTTACCCAATCTCGAATAGCACATGTGTTTTTCTGGTACATTTAGTACCAAAAAGGATGGAGTCGTGGTAGTTAAGAACAATAAGTATAAATTGATCCCTACTAGAACCATAACGTGACATAAAATGTGTATAGACTACCATATATTGAATGCCGCATCTAGGAAATATCACTTCTGTTTACTATTCACAGACCAAATGTTAGAAAGACTAGTTAACCACATCCATTAGTGCTTTCTTGTTGGGTATTCGAGATTCTTTCAAATCCCAATTCACCCAAATGACCAAGAGAAGACAAATTTTATGCCCTTATGCTACCTTTGCATATCGAAGGATGCCATTTGGGATATGTAACACACCCGCAACCTTTCAAAGGTGTATTATGTTGATCTTCTCGGACTTGATTGAGAATGTGGTAGATGTTTTTATGGATGAATTGTCCACCTATGGAGATCTATTTGTTTTTTTGTCTTTCTAATCTTTGTAGGGTTTTGAAGCGTTGTGAGGAGAAAATTCTTGAGTTGAATTGGGAGAAGTGCAATTTTATGGTTCGAGATGGCATTGTACTAGGACATTGAATCTCAGAGAAAGGCATTGGGGTTGACAAGGATATGATAGATGTGATGACAAGCTTGGTGTCTCCAAAAATGGTAAAAGAGATAAGAAGCTTTTTGGGACATGTCGGCTTCTATAGAAGGTTCATCAAGGACTTTTCCAAAATTGCAAGACCACTTTACAAGGTAGTTGTGTAAGGAGGTTGCGTTTTAATTTAATCAAGTATGAGTAGATTAGCGCCCTCATTGTTCAAGCACCAGAATGGAGTTATCCATTTGAGATAATGTGTGATGCTAGTGACTATGCGGTTGGACCGGTAGTTGGTCAAAGGAAGGATAAGAAACTTCATGAGATATACTACACAAGTAGAACCCTCGATGAAGTGCAAGTAAAGTATGCTACGGCGGAGAAGGAGCTACTTGCCAAAGTATTTGCATTTGAGAAGGTTAGATCATTCTTGGTCGGGTCTAAGGTTATCGTTCACACAGGTCATGCTGCATTGCGACATCTCGTAGCAAAGAAGGATGAAAAGCTTAGATTTTTAGATGGATCTTGTTTCTCCAAGATTTTGATTTAGAGATTAAAGACAAGAAAAGGGTTGAGAACAGCGTAGTGGATCACCTTTCTCCGTTGAGGTTGTCGACAATATTCCACTTGATGACTCTCTTCCCGAGTAAAAAAATATTGTCTATCCAACTTCTAGTCTCAACACATGAGACATGTAAGAAGTTTGAAGAATTGATGGGTTTGAGTGGTATGCAAATTACATGAACTATTTGGCTTGTAGTAAATAGCCACCTAATTCGAGCAGTTATGATAAGAAGAAGTTCTTCAAGGATGTCAACTGGTTCTATTAGGATAAGCTGTTTATCAAAAAACTTTGCAAATATAGTTTGTACCGAAGATGCATACCCAAGAAGAATTTGAAGGAATTTTGCAACATTTCCATGGATCAACATGGAGGTCACTTTGCAACATTCAAGACGGTTCAAAAGGCTCTTCAAGCAGGATTTTGGTGGCCAAAAAATTTTAAACATGCGTATAATTTCTTAACGAGGTGTGATCCATGCCAAAGAACTGCAACAGAGTAGGATGAACGAGATGCCTCGAAATCCAATCCTAGAAGTGGAGATCTTTGATGTGTGGGGAATTGATTTCATGGAACCATTTCCTTTTTTCCTACGGTAATTACTACAGTTTTGTTGTAGTAGACTATGTATCAAAGTGGGTTGAAGCAATCACTAGTCCTACCAATGATGCAAAAGTTGTTTTGAAGATGTTCAAAAACATTATTTTCCCAAGATTTGTTATTCCAAGAGTTGTGATAAGTGATGGAAGCTCCCATTTCATGAACAAAGTTTTTGAAAACCTTCTATAGAAGCATGGTGTTAAGCATAAGGTAGAAACTCAATGCCATCCTCAAAAAAGTGGTCAAGTGGAGATTTCCAACATAGAAATTAAAGTTATATTAGAGAAGACATTTGGAACAAGTAGGACGGATTGGTCGGTGAAACTTAATGATGCACTTTGGGCATATAAGATTGCTTTCAAGACCCCAATTAGTACAACTCTTTTCAACTTGTTTTATGGGAAAACTTGTCACTTACCGGCGGAGCTTGAATACAAGGCTATTTGGGAAACTAAGCTTATGGACTTTCTTATCAAAACTGCAGGAGGAGGTGTGGTTGATTCAATTGAACGACCTTAATTTGATCCACCTTGAAGCCTATGAGAACTCCAAGATTTACAAGGAGAAAACTAAGGCATTCCATGATAAGATAATCATTCCAAGGGATTTCAAAGTTGGTGACCAATTATTGTTAATCAATTCGCATTTAAAGTCTTTTCTGGGAAAGCTCAAGTCTCGATAGTCAGGACCGTTTAAGGTCAAAGAGGTTAGACCATATGGACCTTTTGGTGTTGCGAAGCAATATTGGCGGAGAATTTGTGGTAAACGGTCAATGATTGAAACCACTTGGCTAACAAAGCCATCAAAGAATGAAGCACTATTTCATTCTCAAAACCTCTATCCGCATGAAACCGTGGAAAGTTAAGCTAAAAAAGTTAAACAAAGCACTCTTGAGAAGGATTCCCATGGTATCTTCTGTATATACAGCTTTAAATTTCATTGTAATGTTTCATCTTAAAAAAAATAAAAATATCACGGGATGTTGACATGGCTTCGTCTTACTGCTGAGGCGTATGCAAATCTCACCTGTAAGTCTAACGAGGGAATGTGGCGGGTTCACGTTTGCCAGTAGGCTCCAACGGTCACATCTTGCTGTTTTCCATGACCGCTAGAATGCAGCGGTATGACGCGATGGCATAAACACACCGCTATAGGATGCCTCAAATCCACCTGTAAAACTGGCGGGTGTGGTACCTGCAGTATGACGATACCATTAAACCTCAGCGGTTCTTCTTAGCGGCTTGGTGAAACCGCTTGAGTCCTAGCAGCCTGACTTTGGGATTTCGTATCACCGATGTACACAAAGCGGCAATCTCCAACGGTTTCGTGACGCCTCGAACCACCCCAGGTAACTCTTCTCAACTCGCAAAAACCGGTTTAATCCATTTTATTTACACCAAACCGAATCTATTTGGCTGGTTTTCTCCTTCCTTTTCTCTCTTTCTTTGCGACTTCTGCTCCTTTTCTTTTCCACTTGTACGATCTCAAGTTTTCAAAACAAAAGAAATCTCTCAATTCTCCACCAAATTCGTAGATTTTTGAAGCAAAATTCAAGTTTTACTATGTCTTTTGAGTAATCCTTGCTTCTTTATCCAATTTTCATCACTTACCTTCTATTTTAAGATATAAAATTTGCCCTAATGCTCTCTTTTTAGTTCATGCATCCACCTTCATTCTAGCTTGCTTTTATGAATGAATTGAGCATATATTAAGTGCTAGATGATTATTGTTGATAGTTGTAGCCCTTGCATGCTTGAATTGATGGTTAATTGGTGAAAATTTTGAAAATTCAAGGTTTAGATCCTTGAAAAGGGGAAAAATAGATGATTGTGGTTTCATTAGATAACAATTGGTGCTTTGAGAGAGTTCTTAGATGACTAACACATTTAAAAATGTTTTGGTGATGATTGATGAGAAAAATGCTTAATTTTCTATTTGTGCTCTTGAATATCGCTAAATGTGTGTGTTGAAGCTTGATGTTGATTCCACTGGGGCTTAAATGCATGATTCAAGTGATGTTTTTTGAATTTAGTAATACCTTGTGGCACTACATGAATCGTACTAATCTCTTTCAAAATGACCATATATATTGTTTTGTAGATCATCAATGGGAAAGCGAAGTGAGGCTATTGATGCGGCAAACAAGAAGAAGTTTCAAAGCGAGAGAGAGAAGACTCAAGTCTCTAAACCTTCCAAGCCACAAGTTCAATCTAAACCAAAAAAGTTGTTGAGCAAGTTGAGCCGGAGGATAGTGAGATGGAGTGTAGTGAGGAGGAACTAAGTGGGACCGAGAGTGATCAAGAGATAGCTCCTAAGGCCAAAGGAAAAGGCAAAGCAAAGGCCAAGGGAAAAGCAAAGGAGAAAGTAGAAAACACAAAGACAAACTATGCTCAATACAAGTATAGGCTCAAGGAAATCTCATTCTTAGCCACACGATATCCCGACTCAGTCTTTCTAAGCGAGGCGGGACTCCTAGAAGATGTTGAAACTATCTTCCACAACATGGGACTTAAGAATTTTTAAATGTTGGCTTACAACACCTTTGTCGATCTCACCAAGGAGTTCCTTGCTTCCTTAAAGTTCAATATGAATAAACCTTGAGATTATGAGTGGGATTAAATGGGATACATCAAGTTTATGGTAGGAGGGAAGAGATACAAGGTGTCTTTTGAGGAGTAAAGTGATATTTACTGTCTCAAAAGAGGATTACATCTTACCATCGAGAAATCATGTAGCGAGCCTGAGCTATTGTGGAGCGTCATTGGAGTAGACACCTTTAAGAAGAGTTTTAAAAAGGCTACTCATATTCGTCATCCTTTCATCCGTTATGTCCATAAAGTCCTCGTCCACACATTGTATGCTAGGAGGGAAAAGAGCTCTATAATAGAAGTGAATATGAGGTTTCTTTTTGTGGGTCTCAAACCGTTCCTTCAACGCTTCAACAATGGCTATGGAATCTGTTCAAACCGTGATGATGTAAGTTTAATGTGGATTTTGTTCATTATCTCGCCTACACTCAAGATTGGATCATGATCACATAGGACAAGACGCCACAATTGAGCATGGGAGGACTTTTGGCACCACTCTTCATGGCAAAAAGGATTGAGTTGATGGGAGAGAGGCTTGATCTTATGAGAGTCGATGCAATTTAACTCAAGAAGACTCAATATCTCGTGGGCCGTCTTAATGCTTCTTATGCCTACCGGTTCCACATCTCCGACAAAGAGCAAAAGAAGATATTGCTACCTGAACCCAATCTCACTTCACTCCTTGTAAGTGAAAATGTTGCTTTTAATATAGAGTCATGCATTGTTTATATTTATATTTTCAAGGAAAAAATAAAAAATTGAAAAATTTTTAAAACCAAAATTCATGTCGCTTTGCATCTCATTTTGCTATTAGGATCGAGTGTAGAAGCATATAGTTTTGCATTTACATATTCATAGGAGATAATGATTAAAATTACGACCAAAAAGTCTATGCTTAGCTTGAAATGTGATCACCTTGATAATGTTCATGTAGCGCTTAATCGATTTTGCAAATCTTGAATTTTTGTACTTTGATTTCTTCGCTCGAAAGTTAGACTCCTAATTGAAGCTTGCTTGATTGTTTTCAACTCTTATCTAGCGGAATTTAAGTTGGATTTAATTATCTTGCTTAGGGGCTCAAAATTTGTTTTCATGGTCATTGATTGAAACATCCGATTTTTCTTATCCTTTTTACCACTCTTGCTAAATCTGATGGTCATTTTCACTTTAAAGACGGTTCCCCACCCTTTACCCTAACCATTCTTTCTAGGTATCATTGATTTGCTTGAGTGAGACCATTTTCATTTGATAATGTTTACATGGACAAAATCTTGAGAGTATCGGGAACGACAAAGCTTAACCTCCATTAGGAGATAGACTCTAGAACCTTAAGAGCTAGCATCTAGGATGTGAATAAAGAAATACTAGGTAGTCTTGTTGATGATTGAGAATAGGTGTTGGGGAAAGGAAAGGAACGATGAAAGAAAAAATAGTGAGAAATGGAAAGAAAAAGAAAAGCTCTAGGGATCCAAAATAAAAACAAATTATGACTCTAACAATAAGAAGTGTGCCTTGAAGATTCCTTTAAAAATAAAAATGAAAGAAAAGAAACCTTTATAAGAAAACCAAAGAATAAGAATATAGAAGGCAAGGAGAATAGAAAAAGCAAAAAAAAGAGTCAATTGTTTGAAAAGAAAACAAAAATCCCGTAGAGAGTTTTGAAAAGAGAAATGAAAATGGTTTAAGATTTGTGGAGATTGGAAAAAAGAAATATTTGTAGGTTCTTAGCCTCTAGAAATGAGGATGGGGATATGGAGATTTATAGTTCAAAAGCTTAGGATTGGATAGAATAATAGAGGTTGAATTTGTATGCATAAATTATTTTCTTTCTTAAATAGTTTTTGCCTAATTTCTAACATTCGTGTTTGATTTGAGAGAAATCCATTAAATGCAATAAACCACCTCATTCATTTAGCCTTTCTCACCAAACCGATTGAGAGCGATTGACATTCCCTTAATGAGACTACATGTTATTGCCAATAATTAAACGGTAAAGAGTTGAAATGCATGATTACTACACAAGACAAGTTGGGGCCTCACGCAGCGTTTTTCTAACATGGTGATTAGGGCGACTTGAGGTGATTAGGTATTTTGATTTTGTCCGCTGCAGGCGAGGCTTGCCTCTGCCATCTTCGCGACCATGCCTTCTCAGGGAGGAGGATCCCCTCTTCCGGAGAAAGCTCCTACTATCGGTTCTCCTCTGATCGACAATAAGACTCCAGTGGTTTCTCGGGCGAAGAAATCTTGGGCTCAAGTGGTAAGACGGCCAAGTTGGTTTAAGTTAAGTTATGAAGTTTTATCGATTGATGGAAGAGAAGTAGTCTTGGTACCGGAGGAGGTTTTGGTAGATGCTTCGCCTCTCTGGAATGACTTTCTTGTCGGTCGTTTAGTGTCAAAGTCTCTATATATAGCGAAAGTTCATGTTATATCATCAATAAGATCTGGAATCTGGGAGAAAAATCTATCAAGATTGACGCTATTAAGGTTAATGGCACTATGATCAAGTTTCAAATCCATAACTTTAATGTGAGGCATCGTGTTCTTTGTCGTGGTATGTGTAACATATGTTACATTCCAATGATCGTCTCAAAGTGGAATCATATTGAGGAGGAAGGTCAGCCAGAGATAACATTGATGCCAATGTGGGTTGTGATGAAGAATGTCCCACACTCCATGATTTCTTGAAAGGGCCTCAACTTTCTCACTAGTCCTCTAGTAATCCTATTCGATTACATCATGAAACAGAGCTTGTCACCAATTTCAAAGAAGCAAAAATCTTTGTCGATGTAGACCTTACGAAGAAGATGTCGGTGAACTACTTTTGTTGTTGTTAAAGGTGATAGGTTGCATATTTTACGTGTTTTAGTATGTTTTAGAGTCACTTTAGGTGTTTTTAGTGTTTTATCAGGTCAAATCATGCTAGGAAGAGGTCTAATTCCTTTGTGAGGAAAATTTAAAGCAAAAGATGTAGAATCATGCAGATACGTCTGAAGTTTGCCTTTATTTGAGGAACTTTCCACCAATGTTTTAAGATCAATTTTGACAAAAGATAGATATTTGAGTTAGCTTATATTTAGAAGTGGTTTGAAGTCGATCCAACAGTGCGATCAAAAGTTATGATGATTTTCGTGAAGACGGTTCAGTCTGGTGCGCCGATGAAGCATGCGCAGAGCCAAACTGGCGTGAAAAACCCGATCGATCGATCCAGAAATGCCATAAGTTTCCAAATCGACCAATCCATAGCAAACGGATCCACACCCGATCGACCGACCAGATCGATCTGTCCAAATCAGATCAATCTCTCTAAGCCTTAAAACCTGCCCGAGAAAAATGAAAAATTGCTCTTTTTCCTAATTTGTTTAGGATTTTGACGTAGAAGCTTTTGTACCTATAAATACTTGTTTTAAGGCATTTTTAGCTATGCTTATTTTATTCTAAGATTTTTTGAAGACCTATTGTGAAGAAAATTCTTTGGTATTTTTATTGGATTTATTTTATGAGTTCTTCATCTATCATGTTTTGTTTAACCACAATCATGAGTGAGTAGTTCTCTAGTTAGGTTCAGGGTTTTTCAAAGGAATCATGAATCATTGAATTAAACACAAATAGATAATAATCTTAGAAGATCTTCATCTATAGTTGTTCATAATGCTTAGACTATAATAGCTACTTAGTTTATGATCTTAGGTTGAACATATTCTCCAAAAGCTTATAGGTTTCTAGATAGAACATAGATGAGCGTATTGTCCTTAGCCAATGAAAGCTGATGCTATTGTGATACATGAATATATTGAACCTAATCGATAATGCTTGTTTAGTATTCGAAGTTCAACGATAGTTAAATACGTAGATTGCTAGATAAAGTAATCGGTGCCACGAGAGTGCGTTAGTTATACATTTATGTTTGAGTTCGACATAGGTGCTTAATCATTTCCTGAATAGTTGTCTTGTTTATGATCTCTGATTCCCGAGAAATTCTTGAGACCTAGCGCTTTTATCCATAGATTTACTTTGTTTTTGCTTTCAATTGCCTTCTTTTAGTTATTTGCATCACAATACAATCTCTCGTTTCCGTCTTAACTTAATTCTAGTTTCCAAGATTCGTAGTGCAGATTGGTCCTTGAGGATTCGATCCCTAATATACTACTGTGTGTGTATACTTGCAGTGCTATACTTGGGTTTAAAACTCGTGTATCAAGTTTTTGGCGCCGTTGTTGGGGACCAAATATTGCCTTCGAATCTAAGACTAGGACTTAGTCTAACACTTACTAATTTTGCTTTTAGTTTTGCTTGTTTTTGTCTCTCAGGTGTATGCAAAGGAGAAGTGACGGTTATGAAGGTCTCATACAGCTCACCAATCAAGAAATAGCTAGAACATAACAGACTAACAACAGAGCAAGAAAGGAACGGTCAAACCTAACCATCATGGGCGATAACGTCGACAATAACGTGCTTACTACAACTCAAGCTGCTATAGTTGCTCAACTCCAAGACTTGCAACAGTAGTTGTAGGAGTTGCGTTAACAACAACAAGAGCAGGCTCAGCAACGTACTATTGGAGACATGTACACTCTACACACGTTCTATCAGAACCGAGTTGCAATCTGCCCACCAGAGATTGCGAGACAAGATTTTGAGATCAAGTCACAACTAATTGCACAGGTGAAGCAACACCTCTTCCATGGGTTACCGCTGAGAACCCAAAGGATCACATAGAGAATCTTGAGGAAATCTGCAGCACGACTAAAGCAAATGGGGTACCCGCTGATTACCTCTGCTATAAGTTTTTTTCCGTTTCTCTAGCGGATAAAGCTTTGCGGTGGCTTAAATCTCTTCCTCTGGATTCTTCGAGGTCTTGGGCTGAATGTAAGGCAGCCTTTCTTGACCATTTATACACCAAGTCAAAGACAGCGTCTTTGCAAAATAAGATCATAAACTTCGGACAACTTTTCGGAGAGTTCTTCTGTGAGGCTTTGGAAAAATTCAAGGAATACCATCGAGAGTGTCCTCATCATGGGTTTTCAGATGAGCAAATGCTTAGCATATTTTATGATGGAGTTGATTGGGACTACAAGAATGCTTTGAATGCTGCTAGCAATGGTGACTTCATGACTCAGAGTAGCACATATTGGCTACAAATTCTAACAACTGATGTTCTGAGTATGATCACTCTCATAAGGTAAACAGTATGGAATCTCAAAAGATTGACGAGCTGACCGCTAAAGTGAATTTGTTTCTCAAGGCTAATAAGAGAGGAGTGAATCAATGTGAAGACGGTTCAAATGCGATTTGTTTTCAGGCTATTTCTGAAGGACAAAATGAGGAGGTACTATGTGCAAGGTCAGGGGTATATGCCTAACAGAGGATTCAATCAAAACTATAGAAGCCACCTCAATCTCTCCTACCGTAGCAACAATGTCGAGAATCCCCAACATCAAGGAATGAAGAAAGCTCTAGTGGTTCAAAGGAAAATGTGTATATGGTTAAAGAACAAACAAAACCTTGTGTATTCAATCTCTGCAACAGCCTCAGATCGATCGATCCACTCACTGGATTGATTGATCCCATCTCCAAGTAGGTCGATCAACTCACTGGATCGATGAATCCATGAGCCAGACCAATCGATCCCCTTATCGATCAATCGGTCCTTTGAAGCCACAATAGACTATAAGAAGCCAGATCGATCAATCCCATCAACGATCAATCGATCCAATCATGAGCATTCCAGCCGTAAGTTTTTAGATCGATCGATCCCATCAACGATCGATTGATCCAACTATGAGCATTACAACTATAAGTTTCCATATCGATCGATCCCACCAACGATCGATCGATCCAACCATGAGCATTCCAGCCGTAACATTTCAGATCGATCGATCCAACCCCAGATCGATCGATCCAACCCTTGATCGATCGATCCAATAACCAGATATCAATCCATTCATCCACAACACATGCCTATGTTCATAAGATTTTATATCTGGAGCATCCACAACCCGCTCCATCCCTGAAACTTAAGGTCTTGCCCAAATTACCTGATCTAGGAGAGTTTAATGTACCATGCTCCATCTCCGACATTGATCTTGAAGACTCCCAAGGCTGCATCACTGACCTTTAGGTACGAATTGGAGACTACTTAATACCTACTGGTTTTCAAATTGTCAAGATGAGTAAGGATGCCTCTATGCCCTTGGTTCTAGGAAGGCCTTTCCTTGCCACCACATGAGCTGTAGTTGACCTACCTAACAAAAATATTTGTCTCTCAAACATAGAAAAAATATTCTTCTACAATGCAGCCTCCACAAAGCCTAACAAGGATTATGTTTCCTATGTTTGCATTGAGCAGAGGGTTGATAAGTGTGTCAAACCTAAGTCTGGAGGAGTACGAGTAAATTTTAGAATGACTTTGGCCCCATCACACGGACCACGTCTTGACCCACCGCCACCACACCCAGATCTATCTACGGATTCTCATAACGTCTAGGCATTACTGCAGTCGAGGTAATGACGTTAAACAAGCGCTTAGTGGGAGGCAACCCACTAGTACGTATTTATTTTATGGTTATTTTACTTTATTTTTATCAATATGTTCTTTGTTGTGTTTCTCATGCCCTTCTTAAGGCCTATTTTCACACCAAAATGGTGTGAAGTAAGTCTGGAGAAGGGTTTGCTCGACTAACGCCGTCTTTGTTTTGGATTTATTTTGATTCTTTGTGTCGTTTTATTGAGTCAAATATGGGAATATTATTATGCTGTTCTTGGTTTTCATCTAGTGTTGACTAACTTTCCGCAGACTTCTAGCAGTGATTATTCTCAGCATAGGAAGATTGGAAACACCATCGGTGAATCAACTTACCTGAAGTTCTCTATCCTTTTGAAGTTTGAATGATCTAACGTTGATTCTATCTTACAGGACCTTTAACTTGACATAATCTTCTTACTTAGGGGCTTGATATCGCATAAGGATCACAAATGGCCAAACTTATCTTTAGTTTGGTACCACACCTTAACCTTGTCCTTTCATTCAAACCACATGCCTTCTATTTCATTACTATCATGTGCAATCAAGTGCAAAACCTACAGAGTATGCGGACCGACACACCTCTTCGTTCCAAGGATCTCTTGTAAATCTTATGCTCTATTTTACTTAGAATTATATTGGTTGAGTTGTCTTTGGTGCATCTAACGTATGCTCTAACACCTCTTCCAACATCCCTTCTCGAGAAAAAAGAAAAAAAAAAAAGAGAAAAACGAAAAAAATATAAAAGAAAAAGAAATAGAAAAGAAAGAAAAGACGAGAAGGGAAAGAAGATAATGAAGGAACTAGGATAAAAATTTTGTGAATTTAATGTTTTATCTTAAGCACCATTGCAAATCGTTTAGGACATTTTCAGAGCTTTTACAAAGATTCCAATGTTCAGGGGGTTATGTATCAATATTTAGTCTTCGTCTCACTGTGATTTTGTGCCATAATTTGCATCCATTTTCATAATCTTCAGAACCCAAACACTTCAACCACCATTAAAATAGCCCTCCTTTCCAAGCCCTTGTTGTGATTGATAATCTCTTTGTGAGACTGCACGTTGCAAAGAATTCAATGAATGTTAAAGGGTCGACAATGGAGATTTAATAGATTCCCTAGGATTTTGGAGACTAGAGTAAGGTTTGTTTGCTATGCTTATGGTAAAGTACATGTAGTACTAACTAGTTCTTTGATCTATTCTAATTTCCTGTGGATTGGAAGTTCAGCACGGTGGAGTCTAAAGGAGTGCGTAAGTTCACGTTTTCAAACCATTCTTCTAACTTGTGTTTATTTATTTGGACTTACTTGAGGACAAGAAAGGATTCAAGTTTGGGAGAATTGATAGATTGCATAATTTACGTGTTTTACTATGTGTTTTAGAGTCAATTTAGCTTTTTTAGAGTTTTATAAGGTCAAATCATGCTAGGAAGAGTTCTAATGCGTTTGGGAGCAAGATTTGGAGTAAAAGATGCAGAATCATATAGATACGTTTGAACTTTGTATTTATTTGAGGAACTTCCCACCGATGGATTAAGCTCAATTTTGGTTACAAGATATATATTTGAGTTAGATTTATTTGGAAGTGGTTTGAAGTTGATCCAATGGTGCGATCACACGTTACGATAATTTTTGTGAAGATGGTCCAGTCTGGCGAGCAGATGAAGCATGGCAGAGCCAAACTGGCGTGAAGAACCAGCTCGATCGATCTGGGATCAGATTGATTGATCCAGAAATGTCGTAAGTTTCCAAATCAACCGATCGACCGACCAGATCGACCTGTTCAGACCAGATTGATCGATCCAAATCTTAAAACCTGCCCAAGAAAAATGGAAAATTGTTCATTTTCCTAATTTGCATATGATTTCGACCTAGAAGTTTTTGTACCAATAAATACTTGTTTTAAGCCATTTTTTAGGGTACACTTATTTTATTCTAATAATTTTTGAATACCTATTGTGAAGAAAATTCTTTGGTATTTTTATTGGATTTATTTTATGAGTTCTTCATTTATCTTGTTTTGTTTAACTACAACCAAGAGTGAGTAGTTCTCTAGTTAGGTTTAGGATTTTTCAAAGGAATCATGAATCATTGAATTAGACGCAAATAGATAATAATCGTAGAAGATCTTCATCTATAGTTGTTCGGAATGCTTAGACTAGATTAGCTACCTAGTTTATGATCTTAGGTTGAACATATTCTCCAAAAGCTTATAGGTTGTTGGATAGAACATAGATGAGCGTGTTGTCCTTAGCCAACGAAAGATTATGCTATTGTGATACGTGAACATATTGAACATAATCGATAATGCTTGTTTAGTATTTGAAGTTCAACGATAGTTAGATACTTAGATTTCTAGATAAAGTAATTGGTGTTACGACAGCGGATTAGTTATACATTTATGTTTGACTTCGAGATAGGTGCTTAAGCATTCCCTGAATAATTGTCTAGTTTATGATCTCTGATTCCCGAGAAATTCCCAAGACCTAGCGCTTTTATCCATAGATTGACTTTGTTTCTACTTTCAATTGCCTTTTTAAGTTATTTGCATCACAATACATTTTCTTGTTTCCGTCTTAGCTTAGTTATAGTTTCCAAGATTCGTAGTGCAGATTTGTCTCTGAGGATTCGATCCCTAATATAATATTGCGTGTCTGTACATTTGCAGTGCTATACTTGTGTTTAAAACTCGTGAATCAAAAGGGGAGGAGTGTAAGGCCTCTTTTGAATCTCTCTGGCCGCCACCAAGATGCAATACGTTTTGGAAGTGGGGGCACTATGGATATTTGGCAAACATTAAGCAGGTTTCAAAGAATTGAATTATTTCAAACCATTCAGATGCTACATGGGAACTAGTGCAGCCTTACGAATAAATATCAAGAATTAGTTGGTGATGAGTTAGTTGACAAGAATGTGGTATCAAATGTTGTTGTTGTGGAGAAGTTTATGTACAAGCTGTGATTGCGTCGCCATCAAGGTATGCTGTCTTGAGTGATCATGATGAAGAGTCTGTGGAGGTGATGGAGGAGGGGGTTTCAAAGGCGGAGGCAAACCCCAATTCAGACTCTGTTTTGGGGAAAAAATCATTTTTATTGGAGGATGTTCGGGAGTCGACTACACTTTTTATAGGCTCTGCTCAGGAAACCTCTCTTTTGGCTCCTCCAATGCAATGAGTAAAGAGGATACAATTATTAGGGCCCCTTTACCATGTTCATCGAAGGTTGCACATAAGTATTTCTCAAAACCAAATCAGAAAGGAAGGGAGCCACTCCCAAGCAGTATCAGTAAACGAAACCACCAGAAAAACATTAATTTTGTGTTTCTCCTGGAACGTTCATGGACTAAATAAATAAAAGAAGCATTCAGTGTTTAGGAACTTGATATGTTCAAATTAAATGTTTTTCGAGGGGGGGTGATGGAAACACGAGTAAATGAAAATAAGGTAGCCATATTGCGAACTCTAGTTTTGGTGATTGGTTTATGGTTTCGAATTATGAGTTTGATCTGTTAGGGAGGATTTGGGTGGTGTGGAGTAAAAAGGTGGAGCACACTGTGGTTTTCAAGACAGGTCAGCTCATTTCATGTTTGATTAAATTAGAGGAGTAATCGGAGGAGTTTTTATGCACATTTGTTTATGCCTCAAAGCTTATGGAAGAACAATGTGGTTATGGAGAGACCTTAAATTTCATCAAGACTCATCTCAATTTTGGGGGAAAAATAGATATGTGTTGGAGACTTTAACGAAATCTTGGACTTGGCTAAGAACTCTTGTTCATCAACATCTCATGTTTTGATGTTGGGTATGCTTGATTTCAAGGATATTGTGCGATACTGTTCTTTTGTTGATATGGCGTATCATTTTCTGCGGTTCACTTGGTGTAACAAGCAAGAAGGAGGGTTGGTGTGCAAGAAACTAGATCGTGTCTTTGTTAATAATATTTGGTTGTAAACATACTCGTAAATCTTATTATGTTTTCGAGGCTAAGGGTTGCTCTGATGACTTGTGTGGACTCATCTCTGTTGCTCGCACTCTACACAAGCTAAAGTGTTTGTTCAAGGTTGTTAATGTTGTTGTTAAGATGGAGGAGTTTAAGCCCGTTGTTGAGACTTATTGGAATACTATAGTGCCTTTGTTTCCTTCTACATCTACACTGTTTCATTTTTATAAGAAGCTTATGTTTCTCAAGCTTATTATTCACTCTTTAGGTTGCCAAAAGATGCATCATTTATCTTGGCGAACAGAGGAAGCATTCGCTGATCTCTATGAGAAGCTCAATCAATGATAGTAGAATCGATTGCATATGAAAAGTGGGAAAAGGTGGAGGGTTTAGAAGAAGATTTTTTAGACAAAGGTCAAGCTACATTGGATTGATGTTTGTGATAAAAGTAACCATTTTTCATAATGTCGTAAAAGAGAGAGAAGCTCGAAACTCGATCAATGTGGTGAAGTCTCCCGATGGGATGTTGCTTAATAGTAAGATGGATATTAAATTAGAGGTGGTGAGGGTTTAATCTTATTGGTTTACCATGCAACCTCAAGACTACTCTGGTTTGTCAACAGAGGGGATTAGTAATTTGCTAGATTACCGGTTTTGAGCAAGATAAGGTGAGCTTATTGATGGATGCTTCTGAGTCAGAAATTAAACGGGTGTTATTTTTGATGCCTTTGAATAAATTTCCAGGTCCAGATGGCTATATAGTGGAGTTTTTTAAAGAGGCTTGGACCATTGTAGGGAAGGATTTCATCATCACTAGTAAAGCATTTGTTACGTACGGGTTTCTACCAAAAAGAGTTAACACAACGATACTTGCTTTGTTACCAAAGAAGACTGATACCATCGGGATGAAGGATTACCGACCAATATCCTGCTGCAACATGCTCTATAAGGTTATCTCTAAGATTTTAGCCAACCGCGTAAAGCTTATTCTCCCTGGGTTTATATCGTCAAATCCGTATGCGTTTAATAAGGACCACTACTTGATAGAAAAAACTTCTTCTTGCGTATAAATTGGTGAAGGATTATCATAAGCCAAATATCGCTTCTCGATGTGCTATGAAGATAGACATCTATAAAGCATTTGACTATATTAAATGGAGTTTCTTTTCACTGTTTTGAAGGCTATACAGCTACCAGACCACTTTATAAGGTGGATTGAGCTATATGTTACTACCTTGTCATTCTCGGTCCATGTCAATGGAGAACTTGTTGGGCTCTTTAGAAGTGAGTGGGGGCTGCATCAAGGTTGTTCCCTTTCACCCTATTTGTTCGTTATTTGCATGAATGTGATATCTTGAATGTTAGACAAGGCAGCTAAGGAGGGTAAATTTGGATATCACCCAGGTGTAGAAACTTGAACATTACTCATTTGTGTTTTGCGGACAACATTATGGTCTTTGCGGATGGAAGGATTCGCTCAATCGAAGGTATTCTTGCTGTCTTTGATGATTTTGTTCGTATCTATGGTATGCACATTAGCTTGGAGAAAACCTCTTTATTCATCACTGGAATATCCTCTGTTGCGCGGGCATCTCTCTATGGTTTTCTTTTTCACATTGTAGCTTTGCTGGTTAAATATTTGGGTTTCCCTTTGTTGACAAGAAGAATGTCTAGATCTGATTTTCAATCTCTTATAGAAAAATACACCCTCAAATTGGATCTTGGAAGAATCAATTTTTATCGTTTGTAGGTCGACTTTATTTGTTCTCTTTGGTGATTGCTAGTTTGACGATTTTTGGATAGGTGCCTTTAGACTTCCACGAGCCTGCATTCAAGAGATGAGGATAACCTCAGCTTTTTATGGTCTGGTCCAGGTTTAAATCCAAGGAAAACTAAAATTGTTTGGACAAATATTTGTAAAACAAAATCAGAAGGGGGACTTGGTCTAAAATCTTTAGCTGAGGCTAACAAGGTGAGCTGCTATAAGTTGTTATGGAGATTGGTTTCATCAAAGGCTTCTCTATAGGTTAAGTGGGTTAAAAAGAATTTGATAAGGAGATGATCATTTTGGTCGGTAAAGTCGAATACGAGTGTTGGCTCGTGGATGTGGCAAAAACTTATCAAGTATCATGACTAAGAAAAAGAGTTTCATAAAGTTGAGGTGAGGTGAGGTTTTTAAACGTCTTTTTGGTTTGATAATTGGAGTTCGCTAGGAAGACGGTTTAATGTGTTGGGAGAACGTGGTTGCATTGATATAGGAATCAAATTATCGGATACTTTGGCTGATGTATTTGAGAACCATAAACCTAGACGTAGGATGGAGACATAGCTTTATGCTGATGCAAGGTTGATAAGTATATACCCATGTTTCTCCCAAAGACACTTGGAATCAAGTCAGAGTTCTATCCCTGGAGAAGCCTTGGTTTAAAGGTGTCTGGTTTTCTCACGCGATACTGAAGTTCTCTTTTATTGTTTACTTGGCTGCTAAAGATCAATTGTCCGCGGGAGAACAAATGCTTGCTCAGAATAGTAGTGTCTCGTCTCATTGTGTTTTTTGCTCATGATCAATGGAAAATCGGGACCATCTCGTCTTCTCTTGCCCTTTCACCTCACAGTTTTGGCATCAACTTTCTTTTGGTCTGGTCCAATAGAGGTACCCAAATCAATTTAAAGACATTCTTTCAGCAGTGCTGGCCTAAAAAAATAGGGGCACACAAACTTTCATATTGAGGTATGTTTTCCAGACTTCTATCTATTTCTTTTGGCATGAGAGAAATCAGCGGAGACATGGTGAAGTTCCAGCACTCATGGCCAAGTTGGTTCCCGATGTGGAAAGAACAATCCTGAATCGTCTTTCGACTTTGCAGAGTCGGGTATAATGAGGGAGGGGCTGCAGAAATGGTTTGCCTCAAGAGCCTACAAATTTCTTAAGAATTTTTCTATAGTTTCTTGTTACGAAATTTTGTTTTAAAAAAATAAACTCAGCTGAAAGATGCATATAATGTAATATGGTTTTTTGTTAAATAAAATTTTACATTCATCAAAAAAAGAAATGCATGATTACTTGTGGATGTTTTGAGTTTAAGATTGGAGTTGCGATAAGTGTAGAGAGGATTATAGATTCTCTTTTACATTGCTTGACATATTATCTTGAGAATATGATGTTAATATCTTGGTTGATCTTTAATGGTTATGAATCCCGGTCTTCATACCTTTTCCTCGGTTTGTCTCTTTTAGTTTGCTTGCGTACAAGCAAGAGATAAGTTTGGGGGAATTAATATGTTGAGTATTTATCATATTTTTACTTCATTTTGCATTTGTTTTGTTTCATTTAATAACATATCTAGGACTTTAGTTGCATAGTTGCATTTGCAATTTGTTTTATAGGTTTTGAAGTGAGTGTGAAACAAAGAGTGATCAAATGGAGAAAAATGGATTGAAAGAGTGGATTTAGTGAAGGATAGGAGCTATTGGGGGGGGGGGGGATCCAGCGTCCATGAGACGTCGTGGAAGCCCATCGGCCTTGTATAGCTGCCTTGTCACACTGATCAAAGGTATGATAAAACTGCAGGTAGAACTAGCTAGCATCTGCAGCGGTCATATGTCAACCGCGAGAGTGCAGTGGGCTTGCAGCGGCCAAGGCACACCAATGGACTTCAGCAGACAGTTACAGCAGTTTGAAGTAGACTGTGGGACTTGAGTGGCCGGATCTAGCGGCCAAGTGACACCACTAGACCAGACCGTACCATTTTAATTGTGTTTCTAAATCAAATTCGACCAAATTTGGTTATGTGTTAAACTAGTTTTTATCTCTCCCTATAAGTACTATAAACCTAATTTGGGAGAGGACTTTTGCTATGTTTTAGTATTTCTCTTAGCCACTTTAAATTTTTTGTCAAACTTTGTATGAATCTTTAAGGTTTTAAGCAATTAATCTTTCTTTTCTTCCTAAATCCTTTAACTATTTTCTTAAGAATCATGATTAACCTTGGATCAACTTTGTTGCTTTGTGTTATTATGATGATTAGTGAATATTCTCTTAGATCTCTTGGGAAATGGTATATTTAGGGTGATTAAGAGTAGATTAGTGGAGTTTAGATTTGTAAAATCATAGATCCTTGGTGTATCTAATGCTACATTAGCTCTGATCATGCTTGTCTAGAACTTAGGAATTTTAGAGCCCAAAAGGTGTTCAAACAAAAATAGCATGTGCTTTACATGCCTAATCTATGGAAATAGTTGATTAAGATGTTTAGTGGTTAGTTAGGCCTATAATTAATGCTCTTTGATTACTTGATCTCTAACAAAAGTTATTGTTGAGTAGGTAATTAAAGAAGAGATTAGTAACATGAAAGTGGATTAGTACCACGGAAGTAGATTAGTCGAGATTAGTGATCGAAAACCGATGAATTAGCTTATTTAAGTTGTATTAAGCTCCACTAGTTAACGAATAGTCACCTTAAGTCAAACTACCTTCTTTCCGAGATATCACTTTTGTTATTTAAATTTCAAAATCATTTTTAGTCATTTACCGCTGTTTCTTTTACATTCAAATTTTGTTACAAAAACCCAAAAACATTATGAGCTTAGATTGAATTGAGATTTGTATTCTTAGTGAGTTATTCTTGTTTTCTTGTGGTTCGATAACCTTGGGTGCTATGCACGATAAGATAATTAACGTGTTTGGAAACATGTGTTTATCACTATTCCTTGTGTGAACCACACTATGCGGCTCCAGTTCTTCCTCTCTCTCCTCACATGAATTTGCTCCCATGTTCTAGCTGTTGAGAAATGATCTTTGAATTCACTTGTGTCATGACGCCACAGAGTCTTATCCCATCCCGCCTCTGGTTGTGGAGGTGGGTGAGCACTTATTTGATCGACAATCTATTGCAGCTCAGATTGTCTATGATTTTGTAAACATCAGTGAACTTCAAAAACAGCTGCAGAGATCTTGGAGAACCTGCTAATGCCCAGTTTATAGATTTTCAATGTCTCAACAATGTCTAGAAAACGGTCTTGTGGTAACCAGACGTCATACCAAACATATGTGTCTTCTCCACTTCTTATCTCTGCCCTTATGCAGCTTGTGGACGGAACTTGAAAAGCTTTCACAAAATCCAAGTGCCCAATTGAGTATCCTTATAATCCCAAAACGAGTCCCTGTGGATCAAATAATGCTTTACCCACACTGCCATAGAGAACCGGAAAGAGTGAATATTTTCCATATCAAGCTTAGGGCAAAAACCTGAGAGACCTCATGCAACCGCCAAATACCAAGGCCACCCTCCATCTTCGACAGGCAAATATCTTTCCAAGCAACCTTCGGTTTATGTTGTTGGTTGGTGATCCACTCCAAAGAAAATTCCCATACATCTTCTCAATCTCCTTGAAACACCGTTTTGGAAATCTGAAAATTGTACACCAAAAATTGGAGATGCTATAAATTACCGAGACTATGTGCTGATTCGTCCAATAGAGGCTCATAATCAAGATTATACGTAGACAGCATTGTAAGCGTTAGGCCTAAGTAGTAAATTGGTAGCATACTTGTTGATAATCTTATGGCTTTCGCCTCTGTTTCAACCATTTGCTTTCCCCGACCAGCAGCAAATAGAGTGAATATAGAGACATTGATATACAGTATGGAGATGTGCATAAAAATGTCGAAAACATCCAAAGTCCCCTTACGCGAGTGTGTTGTTGTCCCATTGGTGAAAACATTATGTCATCTACAAAGCTCAAATGTGTTAGATTTAAGTGTTTACATTTTGCATGGAAACCATTAGACCCCTCCAATGCTGATTTATTGAGTAACTTAGTCCACACATTATTTTATGATAACATAGAGGTACAGTGACAATGAACAGCCTTGTTGTAAACCACGTGTACTAGAGAAAAACCCTTCCAGTGTTCCATTCAAAGAAACTGAAAACACTGCCGTAGAAACACACAAGTAAACACAGTGAATAAATTGATCTGGATAGTTCATTGCACATAGAGTATTAACAATGAATGGCCATTGTATGGTGTCAAAGGCTTTGGAAATTTCAAGCTTAATAGGACACTGAGAACTAATAGTTGGCATGTGATAGTTTTTAACCAATTTTGTAGCCAATAATACATTTTCCAATAATTATCGGCCTTTTACAAACGTCTGAGACTCCACCAGCTTTGAAAGTTTCATAAGCTTTAGGAAATTCTGATAAACAGCGACTATTAACCAAAACTCTCTCCAGCTTCTTTCCAATAGAATTCCCATCTTGATTATTAGTCTAAGTATACAACGGCCCTATATACGTGAGATCAGCCAACTCACAAAATTTCACTACATCTTAAAATTCTCTTATCGAGTTTTGATGAAGTAGATAATCCCCTTGACGTGAGTTCTCACTAGAGGATAACGTAACATTGAAATCTCCAACAACAATCCATGGATGAGTACTCTACACACAACCTGATTGAAGAGCACACAAGTCTCTCCACCACAAAATTAAAAGCATAGATGAGAGAAACAATGAAAATTTCCATTTTGATATTTAACTGAAACCGGCATATTATGAGCTGATAACTCACAAAAACTGGATGCATAAGAAAATTGTCTTTCCAAACTACCCATATGCGGCCAAGTCGATGCTTTGACTAGTTTGTTATTCATGCTCTTAATTTTTTTTTGTCTTTTTGGTTATCTGAATTTTTTATTATGTATTAATCTAAAATTGATTTATATTACGTTAATATAAATCTTATTTTTTCTAGGAACCAATAGAAATATACCTTAAAAGAAAATTTGTATCGAGGTCTGAAAAATAATATGGAGGATTTGCCTTGGGATCCTGCAAATAAGAAAATAATATTGGAATATCATACTAACAAATGAGATGAGTTAAGACGAAAATATCTGATTAGAGGTCCTTGTGAACCTCGCTGTCATGATTTTCCCAAAACACTGACAAGAAAGAAAATAAGGTGATTTAATCCATCATGGTTTTATCTCTATTGCGGTTGGTTGGAATACAGTGTGAAAGACATGGATTTTTGTTTGTTTTGCTACTTTTTTAGAGATTATGCTAGAAATAAAGGTGAAAGTGATGCATTTGTAACAGAAGACTTTGATACTTGGAAAAGTCCTTAGAGACTCGGTGAGCATGTGGGAGCGATAAATAGTTTTCAAAATAATGCATTGAAAAGAGCTGATTGTCAGATGAGACAAGCTCAATCAATCGTTCATGCTTTTAATTAGCAAGATGATGCAGTATATGAATACAATATCAGATTGAATGCTTTAATCGATTCTTGTATATATTTACGACAACAAAGATTACCTTTTGAGGTCATGATGAATCTATGGGATCAACTAATAGTGGAATTTTTTTGGAGCTTGTGATATATACTGCAGAGCAAAATGAGCTTGTAAGTAAGGTTTTGTTATAGAATGCTCAGAAAATACTCTAATGGTGCCTCCCAAAATTCAGAAAGATTTAGTGCATTGTTTCGCATAGTTAGTTATTGAATTTATTATTCAAGAAGTTGATCAAGGTGTGTTATGCTTGTGGGTGAATGAATCTGCAAAGAGCAAATGGAAGTGGTTTTTTGCTTTGTTGACAAAGATGAGATAGTCAAAAAAAGATTCATTGCTCTTATTCATGTTCAAGAAACATTTTCTCCGTCCCCAAAATGTGCTATAGATTCATTTTTTGATAAACACAGATGGAGTATGAAAAATTTAAGAGGCCAGAGGTACAATGGAGCAAGTAATATGAAGGATGAATTCATTGGGTTGAGATCTCTAATTTTGAGAGAAAATAGTTCTACATACCATGTTCAATGTTTCGCTAATCATCTTCAATTAGTTGTCGTGGTAGTTGCGAAAAACATTTTGAAGTCAGAGATTTCTTGGATATGAATTTTATCTTGCTAAATGTGGTTGGATCTTCTTGTAAGAGAAAATATACGATTCGACAAGACCATCAAAAGAGAATTGAGGAAGGGATTAATCAAAGTGAAATTAAGACAAAAAATGATTGAATCAGGAGCTTGCATTTCAAAGACCTGGTAATACTCGTTAGGATTCTCACTACACAACATTATTTTGGTTGGTTGATTTATTTCCTTCTATCATCAAATTGCTTGAATATATTGAAAGCAAAAGGGACTAATAGCACAAAAGATGACGAGGTAATGGTCTTCTCAAGTAAATTTAGACCTTTGACTTTGTGTTCAACATACAGTTGATGTTGCATCCTCTTGAGCTCACAAATAGTTTATCAAAGGTACTACAAAGAACGGACCAAGAAATTTAAATGCTATGTCGCTCGTGAATCCACCAAATAGCAATTATGCAAGCTAAGAGATAATCGCTTTGATTCTTTGATTAGTAAAGTTTCTTCTTTTTGTGAGAACCTTAACATTGAGCTGGTCATTATGGAAAAAGAATGTGTTGATTCAACGAAGAAATGAAAAAGAAGCAACATTACCAACCTGCATCATTAATTTTATATTTATTGGATATGCAAATTCAGGAGTTTGATGACTGTTTTGATGAGATAAACGCTGAATTACTTAGTTTCATTGCATCTTTGAGACATGTTGATTCATTTTGTGATTTTGATCAATTGAAAATTTGAGATCATCTGAGTTTTATCCAAAAGATTTTAATCTAAGAACATGTTATTAAGTGTGGTTTATTTTCACTGTTTTAAAATTAAACATTTAGTTCTTTTCAATATAGTTAATTTAATATGTTATCGAGATTCTAATTAAATCATATAAATACAAAATATTTTTCTAATTTTCATGGCCATTTTCTTTTTCCATTTTTATTAAAACAAATATTATAAATTCTATTTAAATTTTACTAAAAAAACGTTTTTAAAATGAAATAAAATATGGAAACAATTGTAAACCTTAATTTTGAACTGATTCAACAAGTGAGAAGGAAATATCAAATTTTTAGTTTTGATCTTAGGATTGTCTAAGCTAAAAAACATATCATAAATTATAAAATTATTGTTTCAAACCACTCGAATGTATAAAAAATTAGATTTCACCAATTAATCTTCAAAAGCTTTTTAACATAAAGGAACAAAAGATTAATCTTGGTCGATGTAGAGATTGAGCTGGAATTTTCTGAATCTGCAGATACCTTACTCGATGAGTGTTAAGGACGAATCAGATGGAAACAATTGTAAATTTCAAAATATGAAATCCATTATTTAGAAAAATAAACTTTAACTGGAAAAAGTGAAAATTAAATTTATATTTTTACCAAATGTTAGTGACACCTATAAAATTTAAAATTTTATTTAACATGTATTGCATTATGAAAAATATGTTTTAATGACCAAATTAAAAAGTTATTTGAAAGAAGATTTTTTTATTAACTTAGAAAAAAATTATTTGACATGGATTTATCACATATTGGTTTGTGTAAAGATAATTACTATCTACTATTGGACTAAAAATATAATTATTTTCATTTATATTATCTCAACAAGATAAAAAATAATTTTGATAAATAAGAAAAATGACTTATACAAAATGTCATTTTAATACCAAACTTTTTGTTGATTTCCAAATTAAATAGCAAACTTTCGTTGACTCGGCCAAAAAAGGCATGACGTTAACTTACTGTTAACAGCAACTTAACCCCGTCATCGTGTTCTGTAACAACATACCTTTTTTGGTCAAGTCAACGAAACTTCACTATTTAATTTGAATGTCAACAAAAACTTTAGAATTTAAATGGCATTTCGAAAGTTCATGCCTTAAACGTACACTTTTTGAAAGTTCATGCCTCAAACGACATTTTTCCCTATAACTTTCTATATACTTAACAAAATTGTGAATTTTATATAACATTGGAAAGATAATTTTAATATTTACGCATGGATGCCAAAATCATGCAATTCCGAATTTTTTACAGAAATTTTTGAGCAAAAGAAAATTTTGATATTTTCACAATTTGTTCAAATCCGTTAAAACCACCAATTCATCATGAATGAAAAAACTAACACATACACCTTTTCTAAACATTATTACTAAAAACAAAAATATGCCAGAACCGAATCCAAATGCTCTACTACCAATATTAGTAATGTATTCCCCGAATATAAAATTCGAAGCTTAGTTTATGCCATCATAGACCAAATAATTTCAAGAAACATTCAATTTTTTTTCTTTTAGCTACACCATTTTCTTGCGGTGTATATGGGGTAATCAATTATCTGAAAATACTTTTTTCATCACAAAATTCTTTGAATATTTCATATAGATATTCACAACCTTGATTTGTTCTTAAACCCTTGATCGTGCTCTCCAACTGGTTTTCGAACAAAGTAATATAACGTCTAAAGAACTCTAGTGCTTCTGACTTATGAGAAATCATGAACACATACCCAAATGAAGTGAAATCATCAATAAAAGTGATGATATATGAAGCCATGTGCCTCGGCCTCACATTCATCGAACCACACATGTCTAAATGAATTAATTGCAATGGAAATTTAGCTATTATTGCTTTTACAAATGGTTTTCTTATTGTTTTTTCAACTAAGCATGGCTCACATTTGTCAAGATCAACTCGGGCGAGTGAGCCTAGAAGGCCTTCTCTAGCAACTCTATTCATTCGATCAACACATATGTGCCCAAGTCTAAAATGCCACACATTCATTGCAACACTTGTACGACTTGTGACACATGAAAACAATGATCAAATTGACTACTAACAACATTTGTAGTACAATCAAGTACAATAAAACCATCAAAAGCATAACAAACACATACCCAAGAGTAATGTTTAAACATATATCATGGAAGTTCAAACCAAATCCTAACTTAAGTAAAGCTTAAACAGAGACCCTGTCCCGACAAATTTTAGGAGCATATAAGACATCATGTAAGATAAGGATCCTTCCACCATGCAAATGTAGCTGACCAGTGCCGATACCCAGTATCGCAACCTTGGAGTTGTTCTCCATATACAACCATCTTAAACCCTTAGGAATCCACCAATACTCCAGAAATGCTTCTCAATTTCTAGCTACGTGGTATGTTGCTTCTGAGTCTATAATCCACAAAGGATGAGATTCCGCAAGCATTACGCAACTAGAAACAAAAGCATACTTGCAAGTAGAGTTTAATGATAATATCTTCTTTGCCTCAGTGCATTAAAGAGCAAAGTTACCCAATGAACTACAATTATAGCATTTTATTTTGGTCTTATCCTTCTTGCTTGCACGCTTGCCACACTTGACATATTTTTTTGCTTCTTAAGTTCATGTTGATAGGGAGCTTTCTTTCCCTTGTTACCTCTCTTATGCTTCAAGCCCAAGCTTGAACTCGCAACATTGGACTCATTGAAGGGTTTAGCAGCATCTAGGCGCTCATCCTTGCAATCAAGATGACGTGATATTTCCTCAAATATTTTCACATTAAAATTATGCGCCATTCGAACCTTCATATGATTCCAACTTTCAGGCAACGAGCGGAGAACTGCTTGGATTTTTTTTTCATCAAATATAATCCCTCAAGGACATACTACACTTTACGATACCAAATATCATAATTGTCACCATCCAGTTTGTCTCCTCGATTGAGCTCAACAATAATTTTCTTACCAGCAGATGACATGCTTGTTTAACCATTGAGAACACTAAGTTATTTGCATACCTCTAAGATACAACACACAATTTTACAATGAACACAAAATAATGCAAAGTAACTCAGTTTATAACTCATTTATCATTTAGATCAAACTCAATGTATTTTTAACATGAATTAACAAATAAAATATGCTAATTTATACAAAGATTATTCTAATTAAATATTAATTTAATAATATTTTATTTTTCAAAGTCACAAATTGGCCAAATTAATTTGAGATTCTTAATATCTTCATTGAGACAAATCTAGAGATATTTAAATTTCTAAATTTGTACATACCAAACCCATTTTATTGCAAAAATAAATATATATTTTCAAGACAAATATAAAACCAACACGTGGTGGTTACTGTTCATTTTCTTCCTAACACATATGCATGCATCTATTCGGCCAAAACTTGTGACCCTCAAAACTCTACTTAGCCAAATTGTGTGTTCTATATACCAATAGAAAGATAATTTCAATATCTAGGTACATGCACCAAAATAATATGTTTCGTTATCTCTACAAAGAGTGATGAGCGAAACAAAATTCCCGGTTTACTCACAATTTGGCCGAATAATTTCAACCCCCATAACTTTCTGTATACTTAACTAAATCGTGAATTTTATACAGAATTGGAAAGATAATTTAATATCTACGCGTAGACACCAAAATTAGGCAATTCTGAATTTTCTACATAAGGTTATGAGCAAAAGAAAATTTTATTATTTTTATAGTTTGTTTTTAAATCCGTTAAAACTACCAATTCATCATGAATGAACAAGAGTAACACATACACCTTTTCTAAACATGATTACTATGAACAAAAACATGTCAGAACTGAATCCAAATGCTCTGCTACCAATAATTGTGTTATGTAGAAGCGTTTAACCGAAGACATACCTTAGCCCGGTTTAATCGATGAATTCGGCAAAGAATCAAAATTGGATGCAGAGATGGGGTTGAACATACAGACGGAAATCAAGCACAAGCCACTGTTAAAGTACCCTTCCGGTTGATCTCTCAAATCTTCCTCTCTCTAAAAAAATTTTCTCTCACTAGAATTCTCTAATTGTGTCAATGTTCATAAAATTGTATTCTATCTCTTGCGTTGAACTCCTTTTATAGACAAAGGCAAGTGCCATTTCAAAGAGACACGACAAAGTTTATGCAAGAGTCATGAGAGTTAGCTTCCCATAACTACCGGTTAACTAAACCGGTTCGGTATGATTTCTAATCATGGCCGCTAACCGACCATAAACAAAAATCTTCAACAGGGAAGCCAACTTTTTTATTTTGTGCTGAGAGCATCATTTTGTTGTGATTACAGGAAGAAGGATTGTTTGTGAGTCCAGTTTCTTAGAAAGAAAATTTGTTTTAAAATCTTGAGCAACCGCAACCTCAGAATATTAGACACCTAAACGCCACAAGAGGACACAGAGACAAACTGAAATGTCGTATAGACTATTACAAGTAATCAATCGTGCAGTTCATAACACAGATGTCTGCTCGACTAACCACTTATAATGCCTTCTGAAAATTTACAAACCAAGGTGCTTAGAACCTTAGTTGTGGTATTTTGGGTAATTCCTATAATTTCAAATTTTTTGGATGTTTGTTAATATTTTTGAACAGTTTTTACTAATTTATTCAAAAAATGAATATGGATATCTTATTATATAAATTTTGGCTACTCTCACGAGAGCTCGAGAGTTCGATACATGTCAAAATTATAATTAACAGGATTGAGACTCGTGTCAGCTAAAACATGGAAGAAGGATTGTTCATTGAGTCAGCTTACAAAGAAAATTTGTTTCAAAATCTTGAGCAACCTGAGACTATTAGACACCTAAACACCACAAGAAGACACATAGACAAACTGAAATACCATATAGACTATTACAAGTAATCAATCAGGCAGTTCATAACACATATGTTTGCTCGACTAACCAATTATAACGCCTTCTGAAAATTTACAAACCAAGGTGCTTAAAACCTTAGTTGTGGTATTTTGGGTCATTCCTATAATTTCAAAATTTTTGAATGTTTGTTTATATTTTTGAACAGTTTTTACTAATTTATTCAAATGGATATGGATATATCATTATATAAAATTTCGTTGCTCTCTCACTAGAGCTCGACACATATCAAAATTATAATTAACAGGATTGAGACATGTGTCACCTAAAACCTCAGATCTCGCCACGTGTCAATTTTGATAATATAATAAATAAAATAAAATTAAAGCTCCATATATAAAAAGGAAAACAATATTTTAAGGAAATCAATAAATTGCCAATATATACAAACGTTAAACCTATTAGAAAAAAGAAAATAATTAAAAATTGTTAATTTATTTAAATTTTAAATATATCAAGGAAAATAATCTGATAACATATTCAAAAGAAAAAAATATTTAATTTTTTATCCTATAAGAAGAAAAAAAATCATGCATATGTTTTAGATGTTTTCACGTCTCAAAATTATAATTTTTATTAAAGATTCTTTATCTCAATAGATCTAAAATGATAGATACAATTTATAAACCCTGAACTCTCCCACAAGATTTTGAATGTGCTAAAATTATAATTACCAAAAAAACGACAATTGTCACTTGATTGATTAGATACTGATAAGTGTAAAAAATTATGTTATTTTGTTTTCTTTAATCAAAAGGGAAAACTGACCAAAATAATAATAATAAAATAATAAGATTAGAACTTTCTTTTTCTAATTTTATTTTTAGAATTTCATACTATTTACACTCCAAGAAATGTTTGCACCCATTTCTAATTACTGGAGAAATTTTTTTTGATAGAGTATAATTCATTATCCTAATTGATTAAGGGTTAAATAAATCATAGAGTAAACTTATTGAATTAACCCATTAATCTATCTAATTTAATGGATCGAATTAACACATATGTAGTTAATTTCATGTATCAAATGGTTAAATAGATCGGCTCATTAACACATAAATTTTTTATAATAAATTTATCAACATAAAATAGTAAGAATTCAAAAAAATCATGAAATTCAATAATCACAATTTTTCAATAAAATTATAAAATAAGATTTTAGTGAGAAATATTTGTCTTGCACGCAAGAAAATCAAACATCAAACAAGTTATAAGTGCAAAAATTCTGAAATAAATAGGGATGAATAAACGGGAATTTGAGACAATATTTTGTAGGAAAAATAAAGAAACGAGAATTCACAAATGATGATTCTCTCATATTTGTAACTTATAAGAGAATGTAAGTTATGCATTGTTACATGGAGTATCATGAATTTCAACTTAGTGAGGAAAATAGGCAAAGTAGTGTCAACAAGAGTGTCAAAATATGATCTCATACATACGAAATGTTAGGAGTATTGAAATGAGATTTAAAAAAATCGATAAATAGTTTATCTGATTCATCGAAAAAAGTTACTTATAATTGGCACAAGATAACAAATTGATTTATAACTTTCATAGATTCTTAGTTTATGAATTGAAGAAACAATACCACTGTTAGATAGCGAAGTTGAAGAAAATGATCTCTCCACAGAAAAAAAGAGTGTGTAAATGATCTCTCCCAAATGAGGAAAGTCAAAATTGATCTTTACCAAAAGGAAGAAATCAAAACAAAAAGCGGAGATCCACTCCGAGAGAATTGCTTCCGTTGGAGCCAATTCTCGTGCATAAATATGTAATCCGGAGGAGGGGGAAGGAAGTCAAGCTTATACTGGAGATTGAAGATGATGGTAAATAGAAATCTGATGATGGTAGATAGGAATCTGATGATGGAAAAGAAAGGAAGCCACGAAAACCAAACATCTCCAGCTATAGAGCCCGATATAGGAATGAAAATCGAGTTGGTGACGGAAGAACTGAGTACGAGAGTGTTGTCAAAAAACGCCAAGAGATAAGGAATGGTGAAGGATTTTGTCGAGTGGTGGTGTTTGAGGGAAAAAATATTATGTTGAAAACTAAGATGAGATATAAACCAGAGGAGAGCAGAGAGACAACGTAAAATTTTCTGGAAGAACATCCCTGTCAGTCACCAGATCCATTTTTTCATATCTTTACATAGTGGTCGGAAAAAAAATGACAAGATGAAACAAAGATTTATTGGATTTGGTTTAGATTTTTAATATGTCAATAAATAATTTGTAATATAGAAATTTGAATTTATTTATTCATGGAAAAAACATATGAGTTGACAAAAAAAAGTTTTGTAAATAACTATCTTCTCTAAGGAAATATACTTTCAAATTCTTTCCCTAAAATAGTTTTAAAATATATAATTATAATCATTTTTAATTGATTGTGTTTGGCTAAACTTTATTTATTTAAAATTTTGCAAAACCCTACCATAGGACGGGTCCTAATCTAGTTGTATATATTCAAACATATGCATATATGTTACCAAATATTAGCGGAAAGGATGGTCAGGTAACACTTCTTGAAAAAAGGAACAATCCTAATTTTTATGATATGTTTTTTATTAAAATATTATTAGGTTAATTCACTTTTTTGACATCATAATTATGGTAATTTTTTCAATATTTTCAAATGAGTTCAAAGAGATATATTTTTACTAGTAAAAAACAAAATTATTTAATATTAGTTGTGGAAATAATTTTAAAATATTTTATTTTATTAGTATATTAACTACTTAAACTGTCAAATATTTTTTTAACCTTCCAATTTTTTATCCTATTACTATTCAAAGTTATTTAACTTAATTAACATTAAATATTTTGTCAGTCAACTAATTTGCCAAATTTTGACATATTCTTTTGTTACCACTTAAACTTTTAGCTAATCAGCTAGATTCTACAAAATTCATTGTTAAATTTATTGCAACATCTTTTTCATCAAAATTCAGCCGTTGCTATTTAGGTCAAGTGTATTTTAAAATACATTTCCTTAATTTTTTGATTAAAAATATGTGAGATCTTATTGTAACTATATAAGTAAGATGTTCATCTACTTAACTATTTGTTTATATTTTACGCTATTTCACCAAACTTATCAAAATTTATATTCAATATCGCAAAACCATTAAAATTTCTCAAATTGCATCAAACCACTAACCAATCAAAAAAGAGAAGTAAAGTGAGAAGAAACAGAAAATAGCGGAAGAAGAAAGTTACATAAAAAGAAAGTGAAAGAAATGGAAAGATATAAAGAAGATATCAATATTGATTGATTGGGTTCTCGTGGAACAAAAGAAGGTAACGCCATCTACATTGAAGCCACCACCGCACACAGAAGAAGAAGCAAATATGCAACCCAGAAGCGCCAACCTTAACTATCGTGCCCAATCAGTGCAAAGGTGAGGATGCAGTTTGTGGACTCTTGTATGTTTTTAATCTTACTATGTTGCACCATTAGACTGGGTGTAGGTAGCTACAGTTTTTGAAAGCCTAAGTTGTTAGATGTTTTATTGTGGCATGGTTGATTATTGCATTAAAATGAGATGGATCTGAACATGTAGTTACCCATGGTGCATTGAGTTATAGGGTCCTCCCATGGGGTTACTGATTAGATGTGGTTGATTGAGTAAAGTGTGAAAGTTTGATCACGTGGAAGCACGTGATTCACTAAAAAAAGGAAGAAGAGTCCACAAGCATAGTTGATGGCAAGTTGTTGATGAGTAACTTTGCATGATACACTGATTGTCTCATAATATGGATGAATGAGACTAGTATGCATGATTGTGTGTAAAAGAATGATGTTTTTAGATTGTGTAATATATCTAGGTTCCTTGGATTCCCGCCTTGCTCTCTCTTGATAAAATGCACCTTCTTTACACTCAAAAAGGTAGTGTGATATCGCTAAGGTTTCAAAATGCACCTTCTTTACACTCAAAAAGTTAACTTGCAATTAGTCTTTTAATGTGAGATAGAGATAATAAGATTAGATGAATGCCAAGGGTTATGAAGACAGAAGGGATCATTTTTACTGATTAAGCTCATCTACTCATGCCTCCTTATGGATGTCGGGTAGTCTAATTCTAGAAATAACAGAATAACTAGTTTTCTGTGAGATTTCAAGGGAAGGACATGTAGCATCGGTTAATCGATTTCTACGCAGTTGGGATATTACAAAGTTGATATCATAACAGGGTAAGGTCATTCTAGTTATGACCTAGAAGGCCAAGACTTGTCTCTAAAGTTTTCAAAAACACTAAGATCTTTCCAAACGTTTAGGGGTGAACAAATATTTAAATGATTAAACTCACTAATTACTAGGGCATGAACTTATTTATGTGTGTTTTCTATTAAAATTAGTCTCTAAAGTTTTCAAAAACACTAACATCTTTCAAAAAGTTTAGGGGTGGTCAAATATTAAAATGATTAAAACTCACTAATTACTAAGACTTGAACTTAGTTATGTTTGTTTACTATTAACATTAAGTAGCATTGACTTAGCCCTATCTTCTACAGTGACTCGAAGTGCCTTTCTATGTGGCAAGACAGGAAACTTGCTCTAAACCTGTAAGATATTTTGATCATAACGAGATTGAATGGTCAACATGGACAGTTGGAGCAAGAGGTTCATCAGAGTGTATGACCTAAGCGGCCACATTAGCTACCAAATCGTGTTGCTCAAAGATGGTTTGTGAGAGGGTATGTATCAGAGACCTAGGAAGAACCCTAAGGTTCCATCGGTTCAGGAAGTACCATCGAATATATCTTATGTTGATGAGGAGTGACACTTAGGACTCTTAGAAATTTGACTCAGTCAGAAGGTTCGAGAAAGATGTCAAGAATCCGAATGATGAGCGACATGAGAGGGACCTCACCAAGACTTTCAACCATGGGCTATAGGGTTTTCTGAAGACTATAGCTTTGGAGATATCTTGGCATGGGAGTTTGTCAACCTATTTGATGTAGTCAACCATGCCAGGATGGCTGAGAACCAAGTTCAAAACATAGTGAGGGTGCTGTGCATCCAAGGTTCAAGACTATGACCTAGATGGACTATCTGAGGATGGAAGAGTAGATATATGATTCTCGCAGAGCTGAAGCAGAGGAAAAGGAGTGTTTTAGCTCGCTTTAAGTGGGAAGCAGCGGTCTAGCATGCGTAGTTGAAGGAGCTTGTAAAACTTGATGGTTTAGATGAAAAAAGCCTTTTAGGTTTGAGGGTAATCGTTGTGACTACTCAGAAGACTAGTTCAACACCCAAGCTATGCACCGAGGGAACCACATAGACATCACTCCTTCATACCAAGTGGACTCAAGTTGGGAACATGAAAGATATAAGGATGAATTTGAAGGTGATCCATGAGAGTTTCAGAATTCCAAGACGAAGAGCCAAGTAGTTATAGTAAGTCAGTTTCAGCGTATCACAGCGAAAACGGCCGTTTCCAGCATTAAATAAGGGTCAAATGATTTTATTTACATGAAATTAGGAGCCATGCTAATAACTACACGAATTTACTTATAATTTTGATTCTACTACATAAACTACAAAATATGATCGCAACCAACATTTTCACATATTATGTTAATTAAACCATTAGAGGTTGCGGACTAGGACAACACATGGATTAGTAGATCGATCGATTCCACTAAAAACTAAGGGTTAAATCATTTTATAAATACAAACTTAGGTCTTATTCTTATAACTACATAAACTAAATTATAATTTAAATTTACTAGATGAACTACATTCAAAATCAACATTTGTATGGAATCTATTAGCTAAACCGTCAGAGGTTTCTAAGAACGATGCCACGTGGATTATTAAAATGTAGAAATCGGTTAATCGGTTTCTATGCAGTTGGGATGTTACAAAGTTGATATCAGAACAGGGTAAGGTCATTCTAGTTATGACCTAGAAGGCCAAGACTTGTCTCTAAAGTTTTCAAAAACACTAAAATCTTTCCAAACGTTTAGGGGTGAACAAATATTAAATGATTAAACTCACTAATTACTAGGGCATGAACTTATTTATGTGTGTTTTCTATTAAAATTAGTCTCTAAAGTTTTCAAAAACACTAACATCTTTCAAAAAGTTTAGGGGTGGTCAAATATTAAAATGATTAAAACTCACTAATTACTAAAACTTGAACTTAGTTATGTTTGTTTACTATTAACATTAAGTAGCATTGACTTAGCCCTATCTTCTACAGTGACTCGAAGTGCCTTTCTATGTGGCAAGACAGGAAACATGCTCTAAACCTGTAAGATATTTTGATCATAACGAGATTGAATGGCCAGCCTAGACAGTTTGAGCAAGAGGTTCATTAGATTGTATGACCTAAGCGGCCACGTTAGCTACCAAATTTTGTTGCTCAAAGATGGTTTGTGAGAGTGTATGTGTCGGAGACTCATATTGAGCAGCCACCGCTTAAGTGGAAGCGTGAAATACCTTGGAAGAACCCTAAGGTTCCATCAGTTCAGGAAGTACCATCGGATATAGCTTATGTTGATGAAGAGTGACACTTACGATCAAGATGTCAAGGTTCCGAATGATGACCAACATGAGAGGGACTTCACCAAGACCATCATCAATAGGCTGCAGGTTTTTATGAAGACTATAGCTTTGGAGATATCTTGGGGTGGAGTTTGTCAACCTATATGATGTAGTCAACCACACCAGGATGGCTAAGAACCAATTTCAAAATATAGTGAGGGCTGATGTGCATCTAAGGTTCAAAAATATGACCTAGATAGACTATCTGAGGATGGAGGAGTAGATATATGATTCTCGACAAAGATGAAGCATAGCAAAAGCAGGAGTTTTAGCCCGCTTTAAGCGTGAAGTAGCGGTCAAGCATGCGGAGTTGAAGGAGCTTGTGATACTTGATGGTTTAGATGAAAAAGGTCTCTTAGGTTTGAAGGTAATCATTGTGACTACTTAGAGGACTAGTTCAGTACCCAAGCTATGCACTGGGGGAACAACATATACATCACTCCTTCATACCAATTGGACTCCAGTTGGGAACATGAAAGATATGAGAATTAGTTTGAAAGTGATCCATGAGAGTGTCAGAATTCCAAGACAAAGAGCCAAGTGGTTATAGTAAGTCAATTTCAGTGTATCACACTGAAAACGGCTGTTTCCAGCAATAACTAAGGGTCAAATGAAATTATATACATGAACTTAGGTGCCATGCCAATAACCACATGAAATTACTTAAAATTTTGATTCTACTTCATGAACTACAAAAATATGATCGCAACCAACATTTTCACATATTATATTAATTAACCATTAGAGGTTGTGGACTAGGACACCACGTGGATTAGTAAAACGATCGATTCCACTAAAACTAAGGGTTAAATAATTTTATAAATACAAACTTAGGTTTCATTCTTATATGTACATGAACTAAATTATAATTTAAATTTACGACATGAACTAGAAAAATATTTTTAAAATCAACATTTGTATGGAATCTATTAGCTAAACCGTTAGAGGTTTCTAAGAATGATGCCACGTGGGTTATTAAAAAGAAAACAAGGAGGAAAAGGAAAGAGAGAAGGTTTTATTATAATAATAAGAGTAAAAGAGAAGATGATGTGGTTTCACAGCATCTTTGTATATGTGAGTTTAGGGTTTCTAAACTTCTAAACCAGAGTTATCCATTTTGAAAATCATAATACATAAAAAATTTAAGTCAGTTTTAAATAGTTAATCTTATCTTTTCGTATTTATTTACTATTCCCTAAACCCTAGAAACTTCATTTTCCTTTTAGCTAGATTTCGAAATCGCATAAATCAACAAACATCATAGAATCTGCAATGGATAACAAGGATTGTTATCCCAACAAAATTTTCTTAACCCTAGAATTTTTAAATTATGACCAGGAAGTGTTACTACATATTATCTCGATCAGTCTAGAGAAATATTTTGATGTTGTTCATTCTCGGTTTGTTTGTCGCCCATTATGATATAGCATCCCCTATCTTCCTTGCTTATTTTTCCCAAGATTTTATCTTACCGCTTTTGCCAGTTATCCTCTAGAAAGCAAAAAATTGTGCACCCCTCAAGAAGGCTCATTTGTTCCTCTTTAGAGTCCTAACTCCTCTGGTTAAATCTAGTGCATCGACTTCTGAATATTTTGTGGGAGGAATAATCCAAGTTGTGTTCGAGGATCATATGAATGTGTATTTAATGATATTTAGCATACTAAACGGAAGGGAAATGGAAGTTTCATATTATCCTTGAACACATCTTGGTCTATCCATCCCTGAAAATACTCATAATTCGAGAAAGCAAAATCTATAACAAGAGTTAGGAATCTAAAGAGGAACAAAATAATCTTCTCGAGGGTTCACAAGTTTTCTATTTCACGAGGGTAATCGGCGAAAGCAGAAAGAGAATAACTGGGTCGTAATAGAAAAGATAAAAAGGAATGCTATATCGCCATGGGCGACAAACAGACCAAGCATGAACAACATCGAAACATTTATCTAGATTAGTTGAGATTATATGCAGTAACTCTTTAGGGAGAAAAGGACATTTTTGCATGGACAACATCTGTTTTTTTTACGGCTACAATAAAACCTAAACGAAAGAATTTACAAATTTTGGATCGAGTAACGAACTTTTCCTAGGATAACAATCCTCAAAAGTAAATGGAAGATAAATCTATATTTGTATTGGTTCAAATCTTCATTTTACCATATTCCATACATATACAATTATACAATAAGCAACAAACATTTAAATGGAATAGTCAGATAAAATTTACGACCTCACTCAGTAATAGCTTTTTCTAACTCGAGTTAGTGAATGGAATATAAGAATTCTTGAACATTCTGGAGATAAAATATGTCTTCTTGTCCATTGCAGGTTCTGCCATGTTTGTTGGTTGCTAAGATTTTGGAAATTAAAAGGAAAATGAAGCTTCTAGGGTTTATGAAATGGTAAACGAACCTGAACAATAAGATTGTTCAAAGATTTAAAACTGACCTGAATTGACTATGGTTTAGGATTTTCAAAATCGATAACTCTTATTATGATGTTTAGAAACCCTAAACTCACATAGAAAAAGGAGTTGTAAAACCACGTCGCTTCTCTCTTTCTTTTTTCCTTTTTTGACAAAGCCAAACTATCTTTTCCCAAAAAATCTCCAATCTAAAAAAGTAATTGTTACAATGTAATATTGTCTTTTTCTAGATGATCCAGATTTTTTTTTACGTCAAACGGTCACTCTATTTATTATTACCGCAACATGGGCAGTTGCTTACAACAACCACAATGACAAAATATGATATACGATTAGAATCCCTCCAACTTATAACCACTCAATGATCTCGCGGAAGGTGGAATGAAGTCAATGTGGAGGTGATAAATTGGATCGATTCACTCAATCAATGGATGAACAGAGGGATGATTCAATTAACACTCTTAATTCGAAGGTTTCTGTAGACTAAAGTGTCTCACTCACTTAGAATCTAAAGAACATAAACAATAAAGTAACTCGGACTTCGTAGAAGAAGAAACAATTTCTATTACTTTCAATAATAAAGGGTGATTTTTACAATGGAACGAGCTCAGCTTATATAGGCTCTTTTCTAACGGTCTAAAACACTAAAAGAAGGAAAACAAAATCCACGAAATAAAGCTGCCTAAGAAACTATAGCCGTTAGGCTTTCTTGCTTGAATCTTGGCCGAAAAAGAAAATATTCTTGACTCCTATTTATATCTCAAAATCTTCTTGATACTTCCATGTGATAGAATCGTCTGGTCCATATAGAAGCTCCCAAAATTTGTGGTCTTTATTGGTTCAAGGGAATCTAGTTGTTTGAGTGCATTGAAGGCTCTCGGGTCTAGATATGGAAATTCTTGGTGTATTAATAGCCAAAATTGAATCCACATTATCCAATGTCTGGGAATGAAGCTTGAGGTTTTCTTTGAGCCTCTAGTTGTAGTAAATTCTCCAGGACGCCATACATGTGACTGAAGTTTCCCAAAACTAAAAGGTTCCAAATAAGGAAAGTCTAGGATTCTTCGGTTTAGAAAATTAATCTCCCAAACCAAAACAAGTAATTACTAGATTCCAATTTGCCTTGAGTCTCTGTTGAGTCAAGATTGTGGAAAATTTTGCTTCGTAGCTTAAATCCTTCTGGCTTGGTCGAAATCCTCAAATAAATGCACATAGGTACAAATCGGGTAAGTTGTGGTTCACCCAGTTTTTAAATTGAATAACTCTTTAATTTAAACTCCTATTGTGTTGATCCACTTTGAGGCATCTCTGTAGTTGAGCTAAGAATATACTGCAAGTGGTTGTTGGACTGGACCAGTTGATCTTGGACTGCTTTTGTACTGAACAAGGCTCATGGATTTTCTTGGATAGGCTGAGCATGATTGGGCCAAAAGTTTGTGATGAATCTTGGACACCTGTCAAACTTGGCTGCTCATGGGATGTTGTTTCTTGTCCATCATCTTCTTAATGGTTGGTGCTTTATTTGATAACCGCATCACGATAGTGTAGTGCTTACAACAAAAAATAAACTATCTAGTCTTTACGTTATGTACAAGGAAATCATCATGAGAGTTTGTAAGACATAGAATACAAAAAATATGTATATCATGGAAAGACCCTCTTAATGGATGGAGAAGTTTGCGAAATCATCTAGAGATTCATACAAAGATATCCTTGTAGTCCGTCACAAATAAACCACAAATAAGGACTCACAGTTCCGCATGAAGAGGGGAAAGGCATATAGAAGTACCTTTCAACCCTATGTGGACTTTGATTGTCCCTTGAAGAGGCACCATCCAAAGCCATTGGTTGAGTTGGTCTCCTCTCAAGCTCCATTGATGTGGAAAGTTAGTGTGACCAAGGTGATTAATAGCTTAGTTGTGGTATTTTGGGTAATTCCTAGAATTTCAAAGTTTTTGGATGTTTGTTAATATTTTTTACAGTTTTCAGTAATTTATTCAAACAGATATAGATGTCTTATTATATAAATTTTGGTTACTCTCATGAGAGCTCGACATATGTCAAAATTATAATTAACAGGACTGAGACACGTGTCAGCTTAAACCTCAAATCTCGCCACATGTCAAGTTTAATAATATAATCACAAAAAAAAACTTAAAGCTCCATATATAAAAAGTAAATTAATAATCTAAGGAAATCAATAACTTGCTAATATATACAAATTTTAAACATATCAGAAAAAAAGAAAATAATAAAAAATTGTTAATTTATTTTAATTTGAAACCTATCAAGGAAAATATTTTGCTAGTATAATCAAAAGAAACAAATAATAAAGTTTAATATCCTATGATAAGAAGAAAATCATGCATATGTTTTAGATGTTTTCACGTCCCAAATTTATAATTTTTATTAAAAGTTCTTTATCTCACTAGATCTAAAATTATAGATCAAATTTATAAACCCTGAACTCTCTCACATTATTTCGACATGTACTAAAATTATAATTAACAAAATAACGACATGTGTTGGTTAATCAGTTAGATACTAATAAGTGTAAAAAATTGTGTTATATTTGTTTTTCTTAATCCAAAAGAAAAACTGACCAAAATAATACAATTTAAACTTTCTTTTTCAAAATTTTGATTTTCAAAATTTCATATTATTTGCACTCCAATAATTTTTTTTCACATATTTCTAATTACTTGAGAGAAAAAATTGATAGAATATAATCCAATCAAATTCATTATCTTAGTTGATTAAGTGTTAAATAAATCATACAGTAAATTGATTGAATTAACCCATAATTCTATCTAATTTAACCGATGAAATTAAGACATGTGTATTTAATTTCATGTATCAAATGGTTAAATAGATCGACTCATTAATACAAAACTGTTTTGTAATAATTTATCAACATAAAATGGTAAGAATTAATTTATTTCATGAAATTAAATAATCGAAATTTTTAAATAAAATTATAAAATTAGAATTTAGTGAGAAATATGTGTCTTGCATGCAATAAAACCAAACATCAAACAGGTTATAAGTGCCAAAAATCTAAAATAAATAGGGATGAATAAACGGGAATTTGAGACAATATTTTGTAGGAAAAGTAAAAGAATGAGAATTCAAAAATGATGATTGTTGCATATTTGTAACTTATAAGAGAAAATAAGTTATGCATTGATACGGGGAGTATCATGAACTTCAACTCAATGAGCCGAATAGGCAAACTAATGCAACAAAAGTGTCAAAAGATGATCTCATATACGAAATATTAGGAGTACTGAAATGAGATTCAAGAAAGATCACTAAATAGTTTATCTGATTCATCGACAAAAGTTACTTATGATTGACACAAGATAACAAAATGGTTTAAAACTTTCATAGATTCTCAGTTTACGAATTGAAGAAACAATACCATTGTAAGACAGCAAAATTGAAGAAAATGTTTTCTCCACAGAAAAATAGAGTGTGTAAATGATCTTTCCCAAAAAGAAGAAGTCAAAATTGATAGTTACCAATAGGAATAAGTCGAAACAAAAGGCAAATATCCACTCCAAGAGAATTGTTTCCGTTGGAGCCAATCCTCGTACAAAAATCTGTATCCGGAGGAGGGGAAGGAAATGGACCTTATGATGGAGATTGAAAATGATGGTAAATAGGAATCTGATGATGGAAAAGAAAGGAAGCCACAAAAACCAAATATCTTCAGCTATAGAGCCTGATATATAAATAAAAATTGAGAGTTGGTGACGGAAAAGATGAGTAGGAGAGTGTTGCCAAAAACGTCAAGAGAAAAAGGATGGCGAAGGATTTCGTCGAGCGGTGGTGTTTGAGGAAAAAAGTTTTATGTTGAAAACCGAGATGAGATATGAATTAGAGGAGAGCACAGAGACAACATAAATCTTTCTGGAAGAACATCCCACGCAGATGCGAGAACATAGCTGCCAGTCACCATATCCATATTTCATATCTCACACAGTGCTCGAAAAGACAAATGACAAGATGAAACTAAAAGTTATTGGATTTGGTTTAGATTTTAATATGTTAATAATGAATTTGTAATATAAAAATTTGAATTTATTTATTCATGTAAAAAACATATGAGTTGACAAAAAAACATATGAAAATAAACTCTCTTTTCTAATGAAATATGCTTTCTAATTCTTTCCCTAAAATAGTTTTAAAATATATCATTAACAATAACTTTTTTATTTATTGTGTTTGGCTAAATTTTTTTTATTTAAAAATTTTCAAAACCCGTCTATAGGAAGGGTCCTAATCTAGTTGTATATATTATACCAAAAATTAGGGGCAAGGATGGGTCGGGTAGCACTTCATGAAAAAAGGAAAAATCCTAATTTATATGATACGTATTATTATTAAATTATTAATTAGGGCAATTCTCTTTTTGACATCATAATTATGGTAATTTTGAATATTTTCAAACGAGTTTAAAGAGATATATTTTTTACTAGTAAAAATAAATTATTTAATATTAGTTTTGGAAATCATTTTGAATTTTTTTATTTTATTAGTATATTAACTACTTAAACTGTCAAATATTTTTTTAATCTTCCAATTTTTTTTATTCCATTACTATTCAAAGTTATTTAACTATATACACATTAATTATTTTTTCAGTCAACTAATTTGCCAAATTTAGACATATTCTTTTGTTACCATTTAAACTTTTAACTAATCCGCTAGATTCTACAAAAATTCATTCTTAAACGTGTCACAACATCTTTTTCATCAAAAATCAGTCGTTGTTATTGAGGACAAGTGTATTTTAAAATACATTTCTTTAATTTTTTGATTAAAAATATGTGAGATCTTATTTTAACTATATAAACAACATGTTCATATACTTAACTATTTGTTTAGATTTTACGTTGTTTCACCAAAGTTATCAAAATTTATATTCAATATCGCAAAACCAGTAAAAAATTTTAAATTGCATCACAGGACGACATCCCTAACCCGGTCCGATTTTAAATTTTGTTGATCAAACCACTAACCAATCAAAAGCCACTAAACCAGTTGAATCTCTCAATAAGAAGAGGTATAAAAAGGATTCTAGGGTTTAGATCATTAGCCACCTAAACGTAAAGTGAGAAACAAATAAAAACCATCAGCCTCTGTGCCTCATTTTGCCGCCTTCATCGTCGTTACCATCTTCCCGAGACGCCATCATCTGCCTTGCCACACTACTGCCTGCCTTGTGTATGTGTGTGTCGTGTGAGGAGGAAGGAATGAGAAGAAGGAGTAGATTCGAGAGAAGGTGAAGAAGAGAAGATATCAGCGAGGAAGAGAAGAAGAGAAAAAGAGAAGAAGAATAGAGGATAAGAGAGAAGGAAGAAGAAGAAGAGAAATGAAAGGAGAATCCGAGAAAGAAGAAGGAGAAAAAGGAAAAGCCGACAAGGAAGGAAACTCACGACAAGGAGAGAGAAGAGAAGTAGAACAATGGAGAAAGGAAACCCATGGTGAGGAGATAGAGATGAAGAGATTCACAGCAAGGAAAGATAGATAGAGAGGGAGAGAGAGAGGGAGAGAAATGGAAAAATAGAAGTAAAGTGAGAAGAAACAGAAAATAGCGGAAGAGGAAATTTACATAAAAAGAAAGTGAAAGAAATGGAAAGAGATAACAAAGGTATCAATATTGATTGATTGGGTTCTCGTGGAACAGAAGAAGGTAACGCCATCTACATTGAAGCCACCACCGCACGCAGAAGAAGAAGCAAATATGCAACCCAGAAGCGCCAACCTTAACTATCGTGCCCAATCAGTGCAAAGGTGAGGATGCAGTTTGTGGACTCTTGTATGTTTTTAATCTTAATATGTTGCACCATTAGATTGGGTGTAGTAGCTACATTTTTTGAAAGCCTAAGTTGTTAGATGTTTTATTGTGGCATGGTTGATTGTTGCATTAAAATGATGGTTGATTGTTGCATTGAAATGAGATGGATCTGACCATGTGGTTACCCATGGTGTGTTGAGTTATAGGGTCCTCTCATGGGGTTACTGGCTACATGTGGTTGATTGAGTAAAGTGTGAAAGTTTGATCACATGGAAGCACGTGATTCGCTAAAATAAGGAAGAAGAGTCCACTAGCATAGTTGATGGCAAGTTGTTGATGAGTAACTTTGCATGATACACTGATTGTCTCATAACATGGATGAATGAGATTAGTATGAATGATTGTGTGTAAAATAATGATGTACATTAGATTGTGTAATATTGCTAGGTTCCTTGGATTCCCGCCTTGCTCTCTCTTGATAAAATGCACCTTCTTTACACTAAAAAAGGTGTGTAATATCGCTAAGTTGTTAGATTCTTTGTGGTATGTAGTTAACTTGAAATTAATCTTTTTATGTGAAATAGAGATAGTAAGATTAGATCAATGCATAGGGTTATGAAGATGGAAGGGATCATTTTTCTGATTAAGCTCGTATACTCATGCCTCCTTATGGATGTTGAGTACTCTAATTCTAGAAATAACAGAATATGAAACTAGTTTACTGTCAGGCTATAAAGGAAGGACATGTGGCATCGGTTAATGGGTTTCTACGCAGTTGGGATGTTACAAATTTGATATCAGAGCAGGGTAAGGTCATTCTAGTTATGACCTAGAAGGCCAAGACTTGTCTATAAAGTTTTCAAAAACACTAACATCTTTCCAAACGTTTAGGAGTCGACAAATATTTAAATGATTAAACTCACTAATTACTAGGGCATGAACTTATTTATGTGTGTTTTCTATTAAAATTAGTCTCTAAAGTTTTCAAAAACACTAACATCTTTCAAAAAGTTTAGGGGTGGTCAAATATTAAAATGATTAAAACTCACTAATTACTAAGACATGAACTTAGTTATGTTTGTTTACTATTAACATTAAGTAGCATTGACTTAGCCCTATCTTCTACAGTGACTCGAAGTGCCTTTCTATGTGGCAAGACAGGAAGCATGCTCTAAACCTGTAAGATATTTTGATCATAACGAGATTGAATGGTCAACATGGACAGTTGGAGCAAGAGGTTCATCAGAGTGTATGACCTAAGCGGCCACATTAGCTACCAAATCGTGTTGCTCAAAGATGGTTTGTGAGAGGGTATGTATCAGAGACCTAGGAAGAACCCTAAGGTTCCATCGGTTCAGGAAGTACCATCGAATATATCTTATGTTGATGAGGAGTGACACTTAGGGCTCTTAGAAATTTGACTCAGTCAGAAGGTTCGAGAAAGATGTCAAGAATCCGAATGATGAGCGACATGAGAGGGACCTCACCAAGACCTTCAACCATGGGCTATAGGGTTTTCTGAAGACTATAGCTTTGGAGATATCTTGGCATGGGAGTTTGTCAACCTATTTGATGTAGTCAACCATGCCAGGATGGCTGAGAACCAAGTTCAAAACATAGTGAGGGTGATGTGCATCCAAGGTTCAAGACTATGACCTAGATGGACTATCTGAGGATGGAGGAGTAGATATATGATTCTCGCAGAGCTGAAGCAGAGCAAAAGGAGTGTTTTAGCTCTCTTTAAGTGGGAAGCAGCGGTCTAGCATGCGTAGTTGAAGGAGCTTGTAAAACTTGATGGTTTAGATAAAAAAGGCCTTTTAGGTTTGATGGTAATCGTTGTGACTACTCAGAAGACTAGTTCAACACCCAAGCTATGCACCAAGGAAACCACATAGACATCACTCCTTCATACCAAGTGGACTCAAGTTGGGAACAGATATAAGGATGAATTTGAAGGTGATCCATGAGAGTGTCAGAATTCCAAGACGAAGAGCCAAGTAGTTATAGTAAGTCAGTTTCAGCGTATCACAGCGAAAATGACCGTTTCCAGCATTAAATAAGGGTTAAATGATTTTATTTACATGAACTTAGGAGCCATGCCAATAACTACACGAATTTACTTATAATTTTGATTCTACTACATAAACTACAAAATATGATCACAACCAACATTTTCACATATTATGTTAATTAAACCATTCGAGGTTGCGGACTAGGACAACACATGGATTAGTAAAACGATCGATTCCACTAAAAACTAAGGGTTAAATCATTTTATAAATACAAACTTAGGTCTTATTCTTATAACTACATGAACTAAATTATAATTTAAATTTACTAGATGAACTACATTCAAAATCAACATTTATTTGGAATCTATCAGCTAAACCGTCAGAGGTTTCTAAGAACGATGCCACGTGGATTATTAAAATGAGGACAAAGAGGAAAAAGAAAGAGAGAAGGTTTTATTATAATAATAATAGTAAAAGAGAAGACTACGTGGTTTCACAATATCTTTGTCTATGTGAGTTTAGGGTTTCTAAACTTCTAAACAAGAGTTATCGATTTTGAAAATTCTAATACATAATCAATTTGACTCTGTTTCAAATAGTTTAATAATCTTATCTTTTTGTGTTTTTTACTATTCCCTAAACCTTAGAAGCTTTTTTTTCCTTTTAGCTAGATTTCGAAATCGCATAGATCAACAAACATCGTAGAACCTGCAATGGATAACAAGGACTGTTATCCCAGCAAAATTTTTTAAACCCTAGAATTTTTAAATTCTGTCTAGGAAGTGTTACTACATATTATCTCGATCAGTCTAGAGAAATATTTTGATGTTGTTCATTTTCAGTTTGTTTGTCGCCCATTATGATCTAGCTTCCCATTTCTTTCTTGCTTATTTTGCCAAAGTTTTATCTTACAACTTTTGCCAGTTATCCTCTAGAAAGAAAAATATTGTGCACCCTCAAGAAAGCTCATTTGTTCCTCTTTAGAGTCCTAAATCCTCTTGTTAAATCTGGTACATCGACTTCAGACTATTTTGTGGGAGGGATAGTCCAAATTGTGTTTGAGGATCATATGAATATGTATTTAAAGATATTTATCATATTAAACGGAATGGAAATGGAAGTTTCATATTATCTTTGAACACATCTTGGTCTATCCATCCCAGAAAATACTCATAAGTCGACAAAGCAACATCAACAAGAGGAGTTAGGACTCTAAAGAGGAACACAATAATCTTCTCGAATGTTCACAATTTTTTTATTTTACGAGGGTAATTGGCGAATGCCGGAAGAGAGTAACTTGGTCGTAATAGACAAGATTAAAGGGAATGCTATATTCCCACGGGCGACAAAAAGACCGAGCATGAACAACATCGAAACAGTTATCTAGATTAGTTGAGATTATATGCACTAAATCTTCAGGGAGAAAAAGACATTTTTGTATGGACAACCTTTGCTTTTTTACAGCTACAATAAAACCTAAACAAAAGAATTAACAAATTTTGGAGTACCAAATTTTTCTTAGGATAACAATCCTCAAAAGTAAATGAAAGATAAATCTATATATGTATTGGTTCAAATATTCATTTTACCATTCTCCATACATATGCCATTATACAATAACCAACAAACATTTAAATGGAATAGTCAAATTAAATTAAAAACTCACTCAGTAATAGATTTTTCTAACTCGAGTTAGTGAATGGAATATAAGAATTCTTGCACATTCTGGCGATAAAATATGTCTTCTTGTCCATTGCAGGTTCTGCCATGTTTGTTGATTGCTACGATTTTGGAATCTAAAAGGAAAATGAAGCTTCTAGGGTTTAGGAAATGGTAAACGAACCTGAACAATAAGATTGTTCTACAATTTAAAACTGACCTGAATTGACTATGGTTTAGGACTTTCAAAATCGATAACTCTTATTATGATGTTTAGAAACCCTAAACTCACAAAGACAAAGGAGTTGTAAAACCACGTTGCTTCTCTCTTTCTTTTTCCTTTTTTGACAAACCCAAACTATCTTTTCCCAAAAAATTTCGAATCTAAAAAAGTAATTGTTATAATGTAATATTGCTTTTTTCTAAATGATCCAGATTTTTTTGATGTCAACGGTCACTCTGTTTATTTTTAACTCAAAATGGGTAGTTGCTTACAACAACCACAATGACACGGTATGATATAAGATTGGAATCATTCCAACTTATGATCACTTAATGATCTCGCGGAAGGTGGATTGAAGTCAATGTGGAGGTGATAAATATGGTTTGACTCACTCAATAAATGGACGAACAAGAGAGATCAATCACTTAATTCGAAGGTTTCTATAGACTAAATTGTCTCACTCACTTAGAACATAAACAACAAAGCAACTCAGACTTTGTAGAAGAAGAAACAATTTCTATTACTTTCAATGATCAAGGGTGATTTTTACAGTGGAACAAGCTGAGCTTATACAGGCTCTTTTCTAATGGTCTAGAACACTAGAAGAAGGAAAAAAATTGCTCGGAATGAAGCTGCCTATGATATTATAGCCGTTAGGCTTACTTGCTTGAATCTTGGCCAAATTAGGAAATATGCTTGACTCCTCTTTATATCTCAAAATTTTCATGATACATCCATGTGAGAGAAGCTTCTGGTCCATGTAGAAGCTCCCAAAAGTTCTGGTCTTTATTGGTTCAAAGGAATCTAGTTGTTTCAGTGCATTGAAGGCTCTCGGGTCTAGATGGAAAGTCTTGGTGTATGAATAGCCAAAACTGAATCCACTTTATAACATGGCTGGGAATGAAGCTTGAGGTTTTCTTTAAGCCTTTGGTTTCCACGAGGATGAGAAGTATCACGAATAAACGCTACAGACCCCCCCAAGGTCTCAGATGCATTAGATCGGGCTTCTTTCCTTCCATAACTCATAAGAAGTAGAAGTAACAAACTTAGAGGGCACAAGGTCAAAAACATAGGCATCAGTCAGTAATGCATTCCCCCAATATAAAATTGGAAGGTTAGTTTGTGCCATCATAGACCTAATAATTTCAATAAACATTCATTTTTCATTTCTTGGGGTGTATATGGGGTAGTCAATTGTCTAAAAATACTTTTTCATCACATAATTCTTTGAATATTTCATATAGATATTCACGACCTCGATTTGTTCTGAAACCCTTGATCGTTCTCTCCAACTGGTTTTTGACCAAAGTAATATAACGTCTAAACCACTCTAGTGCTTCTGACTTATGAGAAATCATGTATACATACCCAAATGAAGTGAAATCATCTATAAAAGTGATGACATATAAAGCCCTATGCCTCGCTATCGCATTCATCAGACCACATATGTATGAATGAATTAATTGCAATGGAAATTCAGCTATTATTGCTTTTACAAATGGTTTTCTTATTGTTTTTTCAACTAAGCATGGCTCACATGTGTCAAGATCAACTCAGGCGAGTGAGCCTAGAGGGCCTTCTCTAGCCAATCTGTTCATTCGATCAACACATATGTGCCCAAGTCTAAAATTCCACACATTCATTGCAACACTTGTAGGACTTGTGACACATGAAAACAACGGTCAACTTGACTACTAACACAGACCCAAGAGTAATGTTTAAATACATATCATGGAAGTTCAAACCAAATCCTAACTTAAGTAAAGCTTAAATAGAGACCAGGTCCCGACGAATTTTAGAAGCATACAAGACATCATGTAAGATAAGGATCCTTCCACCATGCAAATGTAGCTGACAAGTGTTTATACCCAGTACCGCAACCTTGGAGTTGTTCCCCATATACAACCATCTTAAACCCTTAGGAATCCACAAATACTCCACAAATGCTTCTCAAACAAAAGCATACTTGCAAGTAGAGTTTAAGGATAATATCTTCTTTGCCTCAGTGCATTCAAGAGAATAGTGACCCAATGAACTACAATTATAGCATTTTATTTTGGTCTTGTCCTTCTTGCCTCCACGCTTGCCACACATAGCATATTTTTTAGCTTCTTAAGTTCATATTGATAGGGAGCCTTCTCTCCCTTGTTACATCTCTTACGCTTCAAGCCCAAGTTTAAACTCGCAATGTTGGGCTCATTGAAGGGTTTAGCAGACTCTAGGCGCTCATCCTACAAATCAAGATGACGTGATATTTCCTCAAATATTTTCACATTAAAATTATGCGTCATCCGAACCTTCATATGATTGCCACTTTCAAGCAACGAACGGATAACCATTTGGATTTTTTGTTCATCAAATATAATCCCTCAAGGATATACTAGACTTTACGATACCAAATATCATAATTGTCACCATCCAGTTTGTCTCCTTGATTGAGCTCAACAATAATTTTCTTATCAGCAAAGGACATGCTTCTTTAACCATTGAGAGACATTAAGTTATTTTCATACTTCTAAGACACAACACACAGTTTTACAATGAACACAAATTAATCCAAAGTAACTCACTTTATAATACGAGATCGAGAGTTCACTATATTCCCAATCATCACCTGTATTACAATCTAATCATAACAAATTAACTTGTTTCATGCAAAATTTAAAGTTCTAAACAAATTAAAACTCCCACTAAATCAATGTATTTTTAACATGAATTAACAAATAAAATAAGCTAGTTTACACAGAGATTATTCTAATTAAATGTTAGTTTAATAATATTTTAGTTTTCAAAGTCACAAATTGACCAAATTAATTTGAGATTCTTAATCTCTTCATTGAAACAAATTTAGAGAATTTAAATTTCTAAATTCGTACATACCAAACTCATTTATTGCAAAAATAAATATGTATTTTCCAGAGAAATCAAAAACCAACATGTGGTGGTTACTGTTCATCTTCTTCCTAACACATATGTATGCATCTCTACTTAGCCAAATTGTGCGTTCTATATACCAATAGAAAGATAATTTCAATATCTAGGTACAGACACCAAAATCATATGTTTCGTTATCAATACAACGAGTTATGAGCAAAACAAAATGTGCAATTTGGCCGAATACTTTTGGCAGAATATTTTTGACCCCTATAACTTTATGTATACTTAACCAAATCGTGAATTTTATATAACATTGCAAATATATTTTAATATCTACGCATAGAGGCCAAAATCATGCAATTCATAATTTTCTACAGAAGGCTATGAGCGAAAGAAAATTTTAGTATTTTCACAATCTGTTTTTAAATCCGTTAAAACTACCAAATTCATCACGAATGAACAAGAATAATACATACACCTTTTGTAAACATGATTACTAAGAACAAAAACATACCAGAACAGAATCGAAATGCTCTGCTACCAATATTAGTGTTATGCGGAAACGTTTAACCGAAGACATACCTTAGCCTGATTTAATCGATGAATTCGGCATATAATAGACTGGAAATTGGATGCAGAGATGGGGTTGAGCATACATACGGAAATCAACCACAAGCCACCATTAAAGTACCCTTCTGGTTGATCTCTCAAATCTTTCTCTCACTAAATTATTTTTCTCTCTTTAGAATTCTCTATTGGTGTCAATGTTCATAAAATTTTATACTATCTCTCTGCATTGTTCTCCTATTATAGACAAAGGCAAGTGCCTTTTCAAAGAGACACAAAAAATTTTATGCAAGATTTATGAGAGTTTAGTTCCCGTAACTACCGGGTAACTAAACCGGTTCGGTATGATTTCTAATCATGGATGCCAACCGACCATAAACCAAAATCTTCAACAAGACAGCCAATTTTTTGTTTTGTGCTGAGAGCAGCATTGTGTTGTGCTTACATGGAAGAAGGATTTTTCGTTAAAACTACCAGTTTGTTTTTAAATCCGTCAAAACCACCAATTCATTATAAATGAACAAGAGTAACACATACGCCTTTTGTAAACATGATTACTAAGAACTAAATCATGCCAGAATCAAATCGAAATGCTCTGCTACCAATATTAGTGTTATGCGGAAACGTTTAACCGAAGACATACCTTAGCCCGGTTTAATCGATGAATTCGGCATAGAATAGACTGGAAATTGGATGCAGAGATGGGGTTGAGCATACAGACGGAAATCAACCACAAGCCACCGTTAAAGTACCCTTTTGGTTGATCTATCAAATCTTCTATCTCTAAATTATTTTTCTCTCTCTAGAATTTTCTATTTGTGTCAATGTTCATAAAATTGTATTCTATCTCTCTGCGCTGTACTCCTTTTATAGACAAAGGCGAGTGCCTTTTCAATGAGACACGAAAATTTTTATGCAAGATTTATGAGAGTTTAGTTCCCGTAACTACCATATAACTAAACCGGTTCGGTATGATTTCTAATCATGGGTGCTAACCGACCGTAAACCAAAATCTTCAACAAGGCAGCCAATTTTTTTGTTTTGTTCTGAGAGCATCAATGTGTTGTGCTTTCATGGAAGAAGTATTGTTCGATGATTCCAGCTGCTTACCAAAAGAATTTGTTTCAAAATCTTGAGCAACCGCAATCTCAGACTACTAGACACCTAACCGCCACAAGAGGACACATACACAAACTGAAATGCCATATAGACTATTACAAGTAATCAATCAGGCAGTTCATAACACATATGTCTGCTCGACTAACAACCTATAACGGCTTTTGAAAATTTACAAACAAAGGTGCTTAGAACCTTAGTTGTGGTATTTTGGGTAATTCCTATAATTCAAAAATTTTGGATATTTGTTTATATTTTTGAACAGTTTTTAATAATTTATTCAATTGGGCATGGATATTTTATTATATAAACTTTGGTTGCTCTCATGATAACTCGACACATGTATAAATTATAATTATCAGGATTAAGATACTTGTCTTGTTTTATAATATAATCACAAAAAAATAAAGTTAAAGCTCCATATATAAAAAGGAAAACAATATTTTAAGAAAAACAAAAACTTTCCAAATTTTTTAAACATATTAGAAAAGAATTAAATTTTATTATTTCATATTAGAAAGAAGAAATAAACTAAATAAATTATTTAATATTAATTTTGAAATAATTTTAAAATAGTTTATTTTATTAGTATATTAACTACTTAAACTGTCAAATATTTTTTTAATCTTCCAACTTTTTTTATTCTATTAGTATTCAAAGTTATTGAACTATATAAATAATAATTATTTTGTCAGTCAACTAATTTGCCAAATTTTGACATATTCTTTTGTTACCATTTAAACTTTAGCTAATCCGCTAGATTCTACAAAAAAAATATTGTTAAATTTATTGCAACATCTTTTTTTTATTAAAACTCAGCCGTTGTTATTTACCTCAAGTGTATTTTAAAATACATTTCCTTTATATTTTTGATTAAAAAATATGTGAGATCTTATTTTAACTATATAAGTAGGATTTTCATCTACTTAACTATTTTTAATATTTTATGTTATTTAACCAAACTTATCAAAATTTATATTCAATATCGCAGAACCATTAAAAATTCTCAAATTGCATCACACGACGACATCCCTGACCCGGTCCGATTTAAAGTTTTGTTGATCAAACCACTAACCAATTAAAAGCCCACTAAACCGGTTTTATCTCTGAATAAAAAGAGGTATAAGAAGGATTCTAGGGTTTTGTTAGATCATTAGCCACATAAACTTAAATTGAGAGACAGAGAAAAACCATCAGCCTTTATGCCTATTGTTTCCGCCTTCATCGTCGTCACCATCTGCCCGAGCCATCATCTGCCTTGCCACACCGCCGCCTCCCTTGTGTATGCATGTGTCGTGTGAGGAGGAAGGAAGGAGAAGAAGGAGTAGATCCAAGAAGAAGGAGTAGATCCAAGAGAAGGTGAAGAAGAGAATATATCAGCGAGGAAGCAAAGAAGAGAAGAAGATAAGAGAGAAGGAAGAAGAAGAAGAGAAATTGAAGGAGAATCCGAGAAAGAAGAAGGAGAAGAAGGAGAAGTCAACAAGGAAGGAAACTCGCGACAAGGAGAGAGAAGAGAAATAGAACAATGGAGAAAGGAAACCCATGGTGAAGAGATAGAGAAGAAGATTTTCACGGCATGGAAAGATAGACAGAGAGAGAGGCATATCCAAGGAGAGAGAGAGGGAGAGAAATGGAAAAATAAAAACAATTAAAGTGAGGATGAAACGGAAAATAGCGGAAGAGAAAAGTTACAAAAAAGGAAAGTGAAAGAAATGGAAAGAGATAAAGAAGAGATCAAGATTGATTGATTGAGTTCTCGTGGCACGGAATAAGGTAATGCCATCTACATTGAAGCCACCACCGCACGCAGAAGAAGAAGCAAATATGCAACCCAGAAGCGCCAACCTTAACTATCGTGCCAAATCAGTGCAAAGGTGAGGATGCAATTTGTGGACTCTTGTATGTTTTTAATCTTACTATGCAAATCAGTGCAGGTAGCTACATTTTTTGAAAGCCTAAGTTGTTAGATGTTTTATTGTGGCATGGTTGATTGTTGCATTAAAATGAGATGGATTTGACCACGTGGTTACCCATGGTGCGTTGAGTTATAGGGTCCTCCCATGGGGTTACTGGTTACATGTTGTTGATTGAGTAAAGTGTGAAAGTTTGATCATGTGGAAGCACCTAATTCGTTAAAAAAGGAAGAAGAGTCCACGAGCATAGTTGAAGGCAAGATATTGATGAGTAACTTTGCCTGATACACAGATTGTCTAATAACATGGATGAATGAGACTAGTATGCATGATTGTGTGAAAAAGAATGATGTTTTTTAGATTATGTAATATTGCTAGGTTCCTTGGATCCTCGCCTTGTTCTCCCTTGATAAAATGCACCTTCTTTACACTCAAAAAGGTAATGTGATATCGATAGGTTGTTAGATTCTTTGTGGTATGTAGTTAACTTGCAATTAATCTTTTTATGTGAGATAGAGATATTAATATTAGATGAATGCATAGGGTTATGAAGCTGGAAGGGATCATTTTTACTAATTAAGCTCGTCTACTCATGCCTCCTTATGGATGTAGGGTAGTCTAATTCAAGAAATAACAGAATATGAAACTAGTTTTCCGTGAGGCTTCAAAAGAAGGACATATGGCATCGGTTAATCGGTTTCTACGCGGTTGGGATATTACAAAGTTGATATCAGAGCAGGGTAAGGTCATTCTAGTTATGACCTAGAAGGCCAAGACTTGTCTCTAAAGTTTTCAAAAACACTAACATCTTTCCAAATGTTTAGGGGTGGGCGAATATTTAAATGATTGAAATCACTAATTACTAAGGCATGAACATATTTATGTGTGTTTTCTATTAACATTAGTCTCTAAAGTTTTTAAAAACACTAACATCTTTCAAAAATTTTAGGGTAGGCGAATATTGAAATGATTAAAACTCACTAATTACTAAGATAGGAACTTAGTTATGTTTTCTATTAAAATTAAGTAGCATTGACTTAGCCCAAGCTTCTTTACTGACTAGAGGTGCTGTTATCTCTGGCAAGAAAGGAAGCATGCTCTGAACCTGTAAGATATTTTGATCATAACGAGATTGAATGGTCAACCTAGACAGTTGGAGCAAGAGTTTCATCAGAGTGTATGACCTAAACGGCCACATTAGCTACCAAATCGTGTTGCTCAAAGATGGTTTGTGAGAGGGTATGTGTCGGAGACTCATATTGAACGTGGACTTTGTAGAAGAAGAAACAATTTCTATTACTTTCAATGATCAAGGGGGATTTTTACAGTGGAACAAGCTGACCTTATATAGGCTCTTTTCTAATGGTCTAGAACACTAAAAGAAGGAGAAAATGCTCGAACTAAAGCTACCTATGATGTTATAGCCGTTAGGCTTTCTTGCTTGAATCTTGGCCGAATTAGGAAATATGCTTGACTCCTCTTTATATCTCAAAATCTTCTTGATACTTCCATGTGAGAGAAGCTTCTAGTCCATGTAGAAGCTCTCAAAAGTTCTGGTCTTTATTGGTTCAAAGGAATCTAGTTGTTTCAGAGCATTGAAGGCTCTCGGGTATAGATATGGAAAGTCTTAGTGTATAAATAGCCAAAACTGAATCCACTTTATCCCATGGCTGGGAATGAAGCTTGAAGTTTTCTTTGAGCCTTTAGTTGTAGTTGAAACTCTCCTGGACGCCATACATGTGACTGAAGTCTCCCAAAACTAAAAAGTTCCAAATAAGGAAAGTCTAGGATCCTTCGGTTTATAAAATTAATATCTCCCAAACCAAAACCAGTATTGACTTGATTCCAATTCGCCGTGAGTATCTGTTGAGTCAAGATTGTAGAAAAAGTTGCTTCGTAACTTAAATCCTTCTGGCCTGGTTGGAATCCTCATATGAATACATGTAGGTACAAATCAGGTAAGTTGAGGATCACCCTATTTATAAATTGAATAACTCTTTTCATTTGAACTCATATTTTGTTGATCCACTTTGAATCATCTCTATAGTTAAGCTAAGAATATATTGCAAGTGATAGTTGGATTGGACCAGTTGATCTTGGACTTCGTTTGTACTAATCAACGCTCATGGATTTTCTTGGGCATCTTTCAAACTTGGCTGCTCTTGGGATGTTTTTTCTTGTCCATCATCTTCTCCATGGTTGGTGCTTCGTTTGATGAACGCATCACGATAGCCCAGTGCTTACCACAAAAAATAAACTCTTTAGTCTTTACGTTACATACAAGGAAATCATCATGAGAGTTTGTAAGACGTAGAATAAAAAAATATGTATATCATGGAAAGAGTCTCTTAATGGATGGAGAAATTTTCTAACTCTGCTAGAGATTCATTAAATACAAAGATATCCTTGTATCCGTCAGAAATAAACCACAAATAAGGGCTCATAGTTCCACATGAAGAACATAAAGCATATACAGGTACAGGTACCTTTCAAACCTAGGTGGACTGAATTTGATTGTCACACGAAGAGGCACCATCCAAAGCCATTGGTTGAGTCGGTCTCCTCTCAAGCTCCATCGATGCGGAAAGTTAGTGTGATGTTACTTTTATAGAGTTATGGAATTTGATAATATTATTGATAGTATATATACATCTCATAGACAATACATAAAAAGGAAATATAAGAATATATATATATACTCCTTGAGGAACAAAAAATAAAGAGAGAGCTCTAGAATGTTCCTAATACGCCCCCTCAAGATGGACCACCAGAGGTGCGGCCAATCTTAATAAACAATCGAGCAATGCGTGAGCGTGGGAGTGGCTTAGTGAGAGCATCAACAAACTGGTAATCAGAGGAGATGTGAGACACACGAAGCATTCCGAACTGAACATGATTTCAAACTACGTGATAGTCCAATGCTAGATGCTTCATCCGTGAGTGAAAACCAGGATTAGCATCCAAGTACATAGCACCAATGTTGTCACAATAAATAACTCGAGTATTACGAGATTGCATATGCATTTCCTAGAGAAGAAACATAACCCAACAAGGTTGAGAAACTGTATTAGTAATCTATCGATACTCAGCTTCAGCTGAAGATCGAGCTATTCCTGTTTTTTTTCGTATATTCAGCTTCTATTGATACTCAGCTTTTATTGAAGAACGAGATCGGGTGAGAACCAAAGTAAAAAATGTAAGCACTAGTGGACTTATAGTCTTCATATTCATTCCTGGCCCAGTCATCATCAATAAATGTATGGAGTGTTGCAAGCACTTAAAAAATAATGGATGTTGTACCGGCATGGTAACAAAGAACTCGTTTATGCTTTGCATCACGCATGTGAGTCCGAGTGAGAAGATCCATGATGTACCGGCATTGAGTAAGAAGAAGTCATGAATTATTTTGAGTAACCTCGATGCCCCAAAAATATGAAAGATGGCCAAGATCTTTTATGGATAAATATTGTGATAGAATCTCAATAAATATGCAGACATAATCTGAATGATTTCTTGTAATAACAAAATCATCGACATACACCAATATGTAGAGAAGGATACTGTGCTAGCAAACAAAGAGGAATGCATCAGCAAGTGAATTTTCAAAGCCGGACTGGATGTGAAAAGTCCAAAGTTCATTATACCACACATGAGGTACTTGTTTTAAATCATAGATTGGTTTATGGAGTTTACAAACCACAGTGGGGTTATCCTTGTCTACAAAACATGGTGGTTGTGCCATGTATACAAATTCTTCTAATGTTCCTAGAAGAAAAGCATTATTGACATCAATCTGACGAAGAACCCAATTATTTTTGTAGCTTCACGTAAAACAAGACGTATAGTAGGTGCTTACACAACATAACTGAAAGTAGCTTAGTAGACAATACCCGAGCGCTGATGAAAACTCTTGGCAACAAGTTGTGCTTTAAACCTGTCAACGGAACCATTAGGTAAATGTTTGATCATAAAAACCCACTTACATCCAACAATATTAGGAGTTTCAATTGCTGGCACAAGATCATATAAGTATTTACGAGCAAGAGAACCAATCTCATCATCAGAAGTTCGTCTCCAGCGTTTATCGTTAAGAGATTGAGTAATACATATTGGTTTAATATTAGAAATAGGTGAAACTGTGGCCATGAGGTTGAGCTTTTCACGGGTTTGCGTATCTGATTTTGGGAACGCATAACCATTAGGTGAGATGGCATGACAGGTGCTAGAGCTTGTGGCACAACCGATGCAGTACTAGTTCTTGATCAGCTGTCGGCGAAGAAGTCAAAGCAGCCTTATTAAGTGTAGGTGAAAGTTGTCTGAGGCGAGAGATGTACACACGGGGCTGGTGGTGAGGCACTAGGTGACCGACTATAAAGAGACACAAATGGGACTGGCTGAACCCAAGGATTAGAAAAGTTCAAAGGAAGAGGGTCAACAGAGGTACACAAAGAAGAAAGTGGTGTTGCAAAAGGAAAAGAAGTATCATGAAAAGTGACATTATGGGATGTGTAAACACGGGAAGAGACTCGATCCAAACAAAAATATGCACTTTGAGTAGGTGAATACCTAAGAAAGACGCATGGTGAGGATCGGGAATCAATTTTATGAGAAGTATAAGGCCGAAACCAAAAAAAACAAAGACACCCAAAAATTTGAAGTTTTTCTCGTAATGGTGAGAATGACCAAAAATCTTTTCAAATGTTGAGGAAAATTTGAGAATAGGAGTTGGCATATGATTAATGATATACACAGCCGTATAAAACACATATTTATTTTATAATTTAGGTATAGAGGCATGAGAAAGAAAATCAAGGCTCGTTTCAACAAGATGACGATGTCGTCATTCAGACAAGCCATTATACTCTGGTGTATGCTGAGGGGTGGTGATGTGAGATGTCATTGTTGGCAAGATAAGATGAGAGTGCCACATATTCACCACCTTTATCCGAGTACAAGGTTCTAAGATTTGTACAAAACTGAGGCTCAATAAGAACTTTGAACCGAAAAAAATATCATGCACTTGAGATTTTTGATATAGTGGATACAACCAGAAATATCATGTATAATGGTCTACAAATATGATGTAGTATTGAAACCATCAACAGAGTGTAAATGCGATGTCCAAACATCAGAGAAAACAATATTAAGAGGAGCTTTTGAGAAGAAAGTGGAGGATGAAAACGGAATTTGGTGCATGTTATAGATAGAACAAGCATTACAAGGAGAAGTAAAAGCAATAGAAGAATCAAGAGGAAGCAAAAAATTTGAAACTAGTTTATGTAGAATAGGATAAGCAGGATGATCGAGGCGAGAGTGCCAATCGACCATGGTAGCTTTAGAAACAGATGTGAAAGCCAGTGACGGTTTAGTCTTTGATAGCATCGGCCACACATAGGTTCCTTAGGTGTTCTTTCCAGACGAGCGCCCCCGTGTAAAGATCTCTCACCTGAAAGTAAAGGTAACAACAACCGCATTAGTAATGCGTAGTTGAAAAATTGATATCAAATTCTTCTGAAGTCATGGAACACACAACACATTTATCAAGTAAAAAGGATGTGTGCGAGAAGGGATTGATAAAGAACCAGTATTTGCAATAAGCTGTCTCGATCCATCACCAAGAAGAATCTCATCATTACCATCTTATGGAGAGTGGAGAGACGTTCTATGGTGAGATGCACCGCTATCAAAGAGCCAACCAGAAGAGTGCGGTAAGGGGATAAGAGCCAACTTCGCTTGTGGACACCACTAGAAGGAGATGGAGATGGTGTCTAGTCACGATTCATATTGGAGACATGAACAATACGAAATTCTGGACAATACTTCACACTATGTCCTGAACACCACATGCTTGGAAGCGACTAAGATAGGGGCGAGAAGCACGATGTTGTTGAGAAGAGTGGTTTGAGACTTGTTGAAGCAATTTGTTCGTAGAAGAGTTTGGACTTGATTTCCAGTGTTGTTGGCGAGGGCGATACCTAGTGGTATTAGCAGATGCAGGAACGATAGAAGCAGCATGTTGTTCACAAAAAATCATCGCTTCATGGTTCATGAGACGGTCGTGAACCTCTAGGAACGCAATCAGAGAGTAGCAACCATGTATGGCATCAACTTCTGGTTTGTATTCTTCACCAAATCCTGTAAAATTTTGCTCAGTGAAGTCTTCCAGGTCCATTGGTTTACCCCAAAAAGCGAGCTCATCAACCTTTGATTTGATTGTACGAAGATATTCACTGATTGTCTTTGTTCCTTTGGTGGAGGTCTTGATTTGATGTTTGATTTGCTGAATGTTTCTGTGTGATGGAGTACCAAACGCAGCAGCATGCTTAGTCGTGGTAGCACTAGATATCACAGATTGCACAGGAAGCAAGATAGCACCAATCAAGACACTATAAAAGAGATAATCTTGTCTTCGCCGTTGTGCGTGCGCGGGGTTATCGGTGGGAGTATCTTCAACTAATATTGTTTCTAGTGGAATCTTAGTTGTTTCATCAAGGAAGTGATGGAATTCATGGCCTTCAAGGAGAGCTCAGACCTGGCGACTCCACATAACGTGGTTGATGGTCGTGAGTTTTGTTACAGTAGTCATGTTGTTAAGATATGTATACTTTACATTTGTCTATATTGTATATTTTCCAATTCTATCTTCCTCTACCTCATTCTCTAAGCTTCTACACTCTTACGTATACTCTTGTAACCTTTCAATATTAATAAGAAGAATTAACTTCTATTTGGTATTAAAGCAGGCTATGCTCGAGTTTTGATCCAACGATCGAATTCTTTTCTTTTTATTCTTTTGATTTTTCTCTTTTCTTTAAGCCATGGAGTTTCTTTTCTTCTGTTTATTCTTCTGTTTATTCTTCTGTTACGCCAAGTGCTTCCGCAATTCATGTTCATCATGAACCTCTGAATCCAAGCTAGCGAGTTTCTTTTATTTTATTAATTATTCTGTTAAGCCAAGTGCTTCCGCAATTCATGTTCATCATGAACCTCTGAATCCAAACCATCGAGATTCTAATTATTCAAATCTATCATAGACATCTGAATCTAAACCTAGTGCTTCTTCTATTCAAGCATATCATATGCCTTTGAATCTAAACCTTAAAAAACAAAAAAAGAAAAAAAAAAAGAAAAAAACTCCATCGACTTCTTCTTTGAGACAAGGTTACTCGTTCTTCGTGTTACACATGTTACTTCCGACGATCAACTCACCAATGGTCGTACAAAACCTCTACCGCAATCGCACTTCACTTTGATGTTGAACAAGATTGGCCTAAGCTTTGCTCGTCCATCTTGAAAGGGCGTGTTAGGATATGTATAGTTTACATTTGTCTATATTGTATATTTTTTAATTCTATCTTCCTCTACCTTATTCTCTAAACTTCTCCACTCCTATATATACTCTTGTAAAGCCTTTCAATATTGGTAAGAAGAATCAACTTCTATACATGTTGACAGTAAGAAACGTGCTTTGTGGGTCTTTGGCATTGAACACAGAGATATGTTCAATAGTGTTGACATCATGAGAGAACAGAGGTGAAGAACGCCGTTGACTTCAAAGAGGAAGAAGGCGGCGGCGAAGAGAAAGTAAAAAAGGAGAAAATTTAGGTTTAGAATCTTTGCTCTCATACCATACCATATAGAGTTATGGAATTTGATAATTTTTTTGATCAATGTACTAGAGTATATATACATCTCATGGACAATACATAAAAGAAAATATGACAATATATACTCCTTGAGGAACAAGTAATAGAGAGAGCTCTAGAATGTTTCTAATAATTGTTTGCCAGTAGAGGTATGATCAGTGCTAGCACTAGTCACGAGTCACTAGTGGCTCGGGGTACACCATTTGTTCTTCCTTTTGTTTGCCTCAAAAAAATCGTTACACTCTCTTGTAGGGAAGTTTAATGTATCCAAAGCCGATCTGTCTATAGCGTTGTTGATCTTGTCATTACATGCCTTCCATATATACCTTATCACTCGTGGGAAGCATCAGAAGGGGTCAATACCATTCTCACTTAATCTCAGCCTCTAGAAGAGGTAATCTGTCGAGAACATCGATCAGGTCTGACCGTCTGAGGGATGGAATGAGAGAGCCCAACATAGAACGTAGGTGGACAGAGAAATAAGATGTGACTTATAGATTCTGAATCTAGACCACATCGGGGACATGAGCTGTCGTATCCAATTCTCTGGTTGTTTAAATTTTGATTTAGTTTAGATACTTTTTCAAATTTCTTGTATTAATTTAGATTTCAACAATTATTATGGTTATGAAATTATGATAACACTTGAACCTAGGGAAAATGATACCAAAACAGCATGTTTCTGCAATTAGAATAAACAAACGTCAAGATGAAACTAACCAAAAAAGTCACGATGTTTGAGTTGACTTTGTTCAACTCCGTTTAGTCAGTTAAAACGAACTATAAGTTATAACTATGTTTAACTATGTAGAATTTCTTTTTCTTCAACAAAAAAGTTTCAAATGTTGGACTATGAATCTTAATTTTGGAGGTGGAGGTGAATTCAGGTGGACAATTGAGCTACAAAAAATTGAGTGGACCAACAGAAAATCACATATACAGTTTTAGCAATTTGGAAATTTCGGAATTCAATTCAAAATCCAAACCAGAAATTCATAATTTGAATGTGTAATATCGAACTTGATCTATAGGCCGTAAAATCTCGCTTTGGATACTGTAGACATTTGTTGGGTTTTTATCATTAGATCAAAAACAATACTTTCCGATGATTTTGTGATATCTAATGTTAGCCATTAATTGTTTTGGAGACTAGATAACTGGTATGTTAGATTGTGTGATTTGGCTAGGTTGCTTTCATTTGCATTTAGATTTTTGATATGAGATAGTAAGGTTAGATGAATGCATAAGCGTATGTAAACGGAAAGAATCATCTTCATTGAGTTAACTCGTTTATTCATGCCTCTTTCTTGTGGATGCAGAATTATCTAATTCCAAAAGTAATCGAACATAACACTAGTTTTCGGTGATGTTTTCAAATTAGAAACAGGTAAAATGTTATTCTAGGGTTATTTTACTTTTCATGGATAACCCCTGTCGCTTACAAAATATCTTACAGAGTAGGAAATCTACAAAATATTTTTTTTGCAGGATTGGAACGGCCAAATATGTAAATGATGATTATGTTTTTGGAAACACTATAAAACACGTGTTCGAATGAATATAATCATGAAAGGTCAACATACATATGGTATACATTATGCATTAACAATAGTTTCTACTTTCGTTGCTTCATAGCATATATCAACACTATGTTTTTCAAATTTGATTTGTCGCTACTATTTTCATAAAATAGTATCTGATATTTCTTTTTAGAATATTTGTCTGCCTTTTGATTAGGCACCTACTTGAAGATAAAACGACCGTTGCATTAGAACCATTACATTCTTTTTGTCACATGTATATTTTAAATGTTGACTAATGAAAATAGTATAACATGTGTCGAAAGATACTGACAGAGGAATACATATCATGTCGCGTCACGAGTGCATCACCCATTAAATTCGTTACATATGGCCAATTTAGTAGAAGTGATCGTTTTAGATGGCTTGATCTAATTACATACCTTAAGAACAAGATATATCTTAACTCTGATAATAATAGAAATTCTCATGAACTTTCACAATAATTTTGATCAAGTAGATCAAGAACTTGAAATTTTAAAAACCACCGAGCATTTCTTTACATATATGTCAACAACATGTGTTTTACAGTGTTTGAATCCTGTAAGTAGTACGCAACAATGACACTAATACCAACATTATAGATTACATTTACTAATCTATATATATGTAAACTTAGTTTTTCTCTTTGTGGTTATAACACATCATAAAATAATATGCCACATAATATTTAAGTTTAACTTTTATAGTTTTTTTTTGTTAAATCATTATCAAGTTTTTCCTTTATAATTTGAGCATCGGAAAATTTTTGAAATGATAAAATTTAACTTTGTCTTCCAACAAATTACTTTAATTATGCTATTGCCTTAGCTCTCCTTAATTCTTATAAGGTCTATAGTGTATTTGATACGTGCAAGACTGTCAGGATTAAACAATTTTGTTTTCTCTTGTCTCACATTACTCAAAATCAAGAGAAGACGAATACCAATAGTGTGTTGTTCTCTCATACACAAAACAGAAAAGAAAAGAGAAAGGAGATTTTCTCTTTTCAATTCGTTCAATAAAAATTAGAAGACACTTTTTTAATATTATGAAAAATTATATTCTTTTGTACAACGAGTGAGATGATAAGATTAAAAGTTATTTAAAAGAGAGGAAAAGAAAAATGATGTTCGAAATAATTGGGAATGATGGTTTCGTTAAAATCTAATTCTGGAAAACCTAATTGGAACAAAACTAGAATTGGGAAAATGAGTACCATCATTACCAAAGAGCTGAATAATAAAAAAATAGATAAAAAATAAAAAGTAAACAAAGATACAATCATAAGCTGTCCGAAAAATAAAAAGTTTCAATGCCTCATGACGCTAAACCAAATTTCCAGTCCGTCCAAATGCTTCCCTTGCATTTTAAGAGTTGATAGCTTATTTTGCATAAGTCTATCAATGTCTTTGATGAGGATGATCCTATCTTTTGGTTGTTCACCATGACGTCTTCTGTTGCGCTCCTGCCAGACAACATAAAGCGTAGCTTGAAAGACACACCTCAGGAGAAAACGGTGTGTGCCTCTTAAGGTCAAGCTGGTGAGAAGAGTAATAATGTGGTCAAAGTGAGGTGTAGAACGCTGTTATAGAATCCCTGAAGATAGCTTATGTAGTAACCCTCTCTTTAAACCGAAAATAGAACGAGAATTGCCCGAGAACATAAGGAAGTTATGGACGGGAAAGTGGGAATTTGGAGTAAGTGGTGACCCAACGAAGTAAGGCAGCCTCGGAAAGAAGGAATCCATTGTAAGGGAATTGATTGTGATCGGTAGACTAGTCGAAATGAGTAAAACTAAGCGGGAGAAAGAGTTAGACCGGTTAAGAGGAATCGAGGTGCTTCTGTAAAGTAGCCTAGCAGGTAGGTGGTGGCGAGGTGCTTCTGTGAAGTAGTCTAGCAGGTAGGTGGTGGCGAGGTGCTTCTGTGAAGTAGCCTAGTAGATAGGTGGTGGCTAGGTGGTGGCTAGGTGCTTATGGGAAGCAACCTAGGAGGAAGGTGATGGCAAGCAACTGGGCTTACCCTCCTATGAAGTCTTCTTGATGACTCATGGAGGAGGTGTCACCAAGTTTGGAGCTGAGATTTCCTTCCCCTTAAGTCTTCTAATCCTATAAATATTAATCCACTTCCTTTTTCATTAAGTTTGCAAAAATCTCTAAGAAATTCTAAGTGTGGAGAAGAATCCGCAGAGAGGAAAAGAAGAGGATTTCGTGAGAAAAGACAAGGAAAAGACTGATTTTCGGAAGAATTTCTGTTCCGCAGACAAGTTTATTCGGTCGGCAGAACAGTATTGCCTAAACCTAGACTGTGAGTTCGGTTTTCTTTGTTTATTTCGTGGTGAATGATGCATATACATGAATAAGATGTAAGATGCATGAATACTAAATGGTTAGTATGTTAAGTTCTCGGTGGAATTATTTGGTGGTTTACTTGATGATTTTCTTGATGTCGAGACTTGAATTGATTTGATTCACTACTGGAAATTGGTTTAGTAGCCAAGTAAAGTGGCTTGATATGGATTGAAACATGCATAATTTCGTGTGGTATGATGCATGTGTTTAAGTATGGTCAGCGCAGTACGCAGTGAGGCGTGCGCGGCTGTGATTCCGAGGCGCGGTGAGGCGTGCTTGGTGAGACAGATCTATATGTCCTTAGTCCGATGAGAGCGGTACACTGTGGGCATAGCTCGCTCTATCGTGATACATACGGGGGATTGGGTCGCAACCACCAGCCGTATGTCGCATGATGATGTGTTGTTCAGATCACTCGGCATGTTCAGCCTTAGTGGTTGCATGTCGAATGAGGTAAGATGATGAACGAGATTCAGGATCGTTAGCACGTTCAGTCTGAGTGACTGTGTGTTGGCGAGGTAAAAGGATGAACGAACTAAGGAATATGGATGCTGTGGGTGGTGAATGAGAACGAGAATTGATGAGAAAATGTTCTATGTATTGTTCATATTTTTGTATCTCATCTTCGGTGAACGATCCATGTGATGTGATTTTGTTTGGGGTTTGGTGGGATCATTTTATGCATGATAGGCACCCGAATTCGCTAAGCAAATTAGTTGCTTATTCATTCTCCTTCCTTGCAGGAAAGCCGTAGAGAAAGCGGAGTTAAAGAAGGAATGAAGTAAAGTCGGTGTAGAGTTGGCCTTTTTTGTAAAAATGTATGTTGTAAATGACTTAAAAGTTTTATGGATTTTGCTGTGCGCACATATACTTATGAAAGTTTGAAAATGTGGTTTTGGAACTTAAGTAAATAAAGTTAAAGGTTTTGTATATTACGACTTAAGTTCCGGTATGATATTTGGCTTTGTCCGAGCTAAACTAACTACGAATTCTTGTTCCGGTTGAAAAGTTAGGAATGAGGATAAGTAAGAATGGTGCTAAGGATGTTTCATCTGAGGCATTGGATTCGTTCTGAAGCTTTGGATGAGATATTCTAAGTATTATTATAGCACCTTTGATTAGAAATGATCAGGGGTGTTACAGCTTATCCCAGAGTAGAGAAGTAAACCTACAATCAAAGAAAAGATGATCTACAGTCAAAGAAAAGATGATCACGAGATTCTAAAACATGGTTACAAAAACCACAGCTCAAATTTCCCCTTGATTCCAAAGATACATTCGATCACCCATTGACAGTCGGTTTTGAATTGCTAGCCAGACGATAAAGGAGTGTTTTCGAGTCGTCGAAGGGAACCACACTCCTCGATACCAACTCTTAGGTGTTGTTTGTGTTCGGAGCTTATTCCAAGTGCTTTTTGAAGAGAACTCTTGCTTGAAAACATCAGGCTTGTAACGCCAAAGCTGAATGTCTTTATCATTGCTCGTAGTAGACCTAAGCTTTTCAATTTCCTCCTCAATGCTACTCAGAACCAAGGCTCGCCTTCTATGCCTCCTATGAGTTACAAAAACCTCTGCCAATGTAGATGTGAGCTTGATCCCCATATCAATACAACCCCTATCTCCCAACTGCTCATGGAGCCAACCCAAAGAAGACCAGTCGTCAAATCAAAAGAGAACAATTAGTACCATTTCTCACCAATAATTTGTGGTAGCTCTTTGTTTGATCTCTGTATTTTATTAGCTTCCGCCAAATCCAGGAACTTGTCGTTGAATTCATATTTACCGACCAGAATGATCCAGCTCGGATCAAATTCTTCTTATCCAATTTAGCCACAGTGAAGCTCTCGCTGAAACAATCCGCCAAATGAGCTTATAGCAACTAACTTTGTTTGCTTCTGCAAGAAACTTTATTCCCAGACCACCCTTTTTCTTTGGCCTATAGACATTCGTCCAAGCGATTTTAGATTTGCGGGGGTTTAGGTCAGGCTCCAACCAAAGGAACGCCAAACATATCTTCTCAATTTCCCTGATACAAGCACTAGGCAACCGGAAAACAGCATCCCAAAAATTTGTTAGATTAGCAATAACTGAAGTGAGGAGCTGAAGTCTACCCGCAAAGGAGAAGAAGCGGTGTTTTCATGATTGTATCTGGGTCCAAATTTTGTCAATCAGGGGCTGGAAGTCCAACTTTGACATTCTTTTGGTGATGAGAGGAAGGCCCAGGTATTTTACCGGGAGCGTTCCCAAGTGCAGAGTAAATCGAGAAGTTATAGTGGAACGTTGCTGTTGTGAAACGCCTGCAAGAAATAGGGTAGACTCTCAGGGCTGATCTGCAATCCTGAGTACCTGCCAAAGACCTGAAAAACATCTAAGAACTGAACTCGGCTTCCCATCCGCAAAAATTAGAATATCATCTGTAAAACAGAGGTGAGTAATATTCAAAGAACGACATCTTAGGTGATAGCCAAACTTTCCTGCACTTGTTGCGTTGTTTAACATCAAAGAAAGAACATTCATACAGATGACAAAAAGATAAGGGGAAAGAGAACATCCATGTCATAAGCCTCTCGTGCTCTGGAAAAACCCAGCAAGCTCCCCATTGACTTGTACCAAGAAGGATGGAGTTGTAACGCAAAGCTTGAGCTGATGGATAAAGATGGGTGGAATACCAAGGACAAAGAGGACTTCCAACAAGAAAGGCCATTGGACCGAGTCGAAAGCCTTGGAAATATTGATCTTTCTAGCACATCGAGGAGCTATGTTATCTTTATGATAGTACCGAACCATTTCTAAGACCAGAAGGATATTTTCCATAAGATATCATTCTTTTATAAATGCAGATTGGTTCGGAGCAATAAACCCGTCCAAAATCCTCTTAAGACGATTAGCCAGCATCTTCGATATAACCTTATAGAGAACATTGCAGCAGCAGATGGGGCGGTAATCCTTCATTGTTGTAGAGTCCGTCTTTTTTAGAATAAGCGCTAGAATGGTGGTGTTAATACCCTTTGGGAGAAAGCCATGAACAAAAAAGATTTTACCGCTACGATGAAATCTTTCCCAACAATAGGCTATGTCGCTTTATAAAACTTCATTGTATAGCCGTCCGGACCTAGAGACTTGTTTGAAGGCATTGAGAATAAAAACCGGTGATCTCTTCATCCACAACGTCGGAAACCAGCATCTCTTTATCCTCACTAGAGCAACGAAACGTAAGTAGGCTTTCCAACTCCGTTACCATAGCCCCTGTAAAATCCATAGGATGGTGAGTAAATATAGAACTAAAGTACCTAACCACCTCATATTTTATGTCCTCCGCTGTAGTTAAGTTTATCCCCTCTTGGTTGACAATTCCCATATTATGTGCCGGGCGTGCCGCTCTTTCACCGCGTTATGGATAAACCGGTTATTTTTTCTTCCACGTCTAACCAATGTAGTTTAGCTTTCTGTCTAAGGAAACTCTCCTCAATGAGCGTCACATGGTCCCATCTAGCAAAGGCTAGGGATTCAGCAGCGCTAGTAGCAATATATGGCTGAGAGAGGGTTGAACTTTGGCAGGCACATAGATCATCGTAAGCTTCATCCGCCCGTCTAGATAGGGGATGGAGCTTTATCCGACTAAGATTTCGAGAACCTGTATAATGAAGAAGTAGAAAGGAAAAGGGGAACCGTAGAGGTCCAATACTCCTAGACCATTGGCTTAAACTCATGCACCTTAGTAATAGACTTAGAGAATTTAAATGAGTTATTGGGTTTAATAGACGTACCAAACAAGAGAACATGGCCACGTAAATGGTCATAACAGCCACCAGCCTCGAACTTAGTATAAGAGTTTGAATAAGAAAGCAACGAAGAATCATTTATCATTACTCGATCAAGTTTTTTGCAAATAAGCTCAGAGTCCCGCTTGTTACACCAGGTGAACAGTGGACCCGTAAAAGCTATGTCCGTTAGAGAACAATCCCTAACGGTTTCCTAAAAAACCAGCATATTAGTCATAGTTTGAGTCAAAACATTACCTGAATGCTCCGCGGAATCCAAGATGTCATTGAAGTCACCGAGACAAAGCCACGGTACTCCACGCAGCTGTAAGTTACTTTGAAGATTCTTGAGTTGACTCCACAGTTGTTGCCACTCCTCTACCAAGTTTGACGCATAAACAAAGGTGCAGAGAAACATTGGAGAATGGTCCACTTGAACATAGCAAGAGATCATTTGATCGCTTTTTGTTAAAATCCTAAGGTCCACTCTTTTATCCCACACAACCCAAATCCTTCCGAGGTGATGGTGTTTGTAGTTCAAAGCTATAGACCAACCGGGAAAAGCTAACGAACCAACGGTTGGAGCTTTGGCTTCCGCAACCCGTGTTTCCAACAACCCGACAAATAACATGTGCTTTGATTCAATCCACTTACAGATTGTAGCTTGCTTCCGTTTCTTATTCAAACCTCTAATGTTCCAGAAGAATGTAGACATTAGTGTTTTTTATTTTGTTTCCTTCTTCCTAAGCCACCCGAGCAGCCTCCACTAATCTCTCTATTTTATTTGAAGTCCCTATTTTTTGCAGGTTAGAAGTCCGGGGGAGGTATGCTCTGGCACCGGGGTTGTCTTGCTGAGAGTCCCTCTGCACAGGATGTACTAGTGGGTCTATAATGGGAAGAACAGGCGGACCATTGTCTTCGAGTTGATGTGTACCTGATCCAGAACCAGAGTCTTTCTGCACCTTATGTCTGTCTACATCTATAATTTTCAAAGTTGTGTCAATGTTGGGATGAGCTGAAGCAGAGACAACCTTCACACCTTTTTCCTCAGCAAGCTTATGTTCCGAAGAGGTGACAGAACTGGGATGTTGATTCGAAGCTAAGGCATTATCCAAGAACTCGTGCTTCTGCATGTTTTGGATACCGTAGTTGTGATAGAGATGGGACACTGTTCTGAAGCAGAGATAAACTTCACACCTTTTTGGTCTACAAGCTTATGTTCCAAAAAGGTGATAAAACTAGGGAGCAGACCCGAAGTAGAGACATTCTGTGCAGCTTGTGCGCCTGCATCGTTTAGTGCCAAAGTTTCAGCAAAGTAGGGAGGACGCTCGGTGGATTTTTTAACCTCGGCAAACCCAAGCTCAGTCGCTGCTATAGTCTCTTGAACGATGAAACTCTTCAAAACAGGAGCAGAGATATCAGTAGCTGCTGCAGAGACAGAGGTATCCATAGCTGTTTGTAGAAATAGAGTGATGCACCTTTCCTGTGCCCGTGGAGTTCTGATTAGTAGACCTTAACCCTCATGCAGACCCTGGCCCTATGATGTTTACCGTAGTGACATGAACAGAGGAACAGGAAGTTGCAGTGTTGTCAGCTAAGCTTGTATCAGCAGAGATTTTAGAATCAGATTATGGATGCCTAAGAACTTCAAACCGCGACGGTGAGACAATCTTGACCTCCCCATAGGCCAAGTCCTTCTTTCTTGAGGACTTCCCCTGTGAATGAGATAGAGAAACTAACTTCCACTCGTTTGAAGGATGTGAGGAGACAATTTCCCCCTCCTCACAGCCTTCAAACGATTTCCCCGTAGCATCCGTATTACGCAAATCCGCAGAAGTCGGCAGCACCAAATCATCAGTCCTCACATCTCCCGCATTAGTAGAAGTTGTCACAACCGGCAATGTACCCTGAAACCTAGTTAGACAGCCTGCTTCAAGATGACCCCAGTTCCGACACAAACAACATCTCATGGGAAGCCATAGATATTCAAAAGAAACAATAACTTCTTCCTTTTTAATTTTGAAGCAAAAGCTGGAGGGTAAGTCTTTAGTAAGATCCACATCAATGAACACCTTTGCTTCATTGAAACTCGTTACAAGTTCAGAAACTTAGGCCTTCCCAAGATAACGGAGAAGGAGGAACATTCATGGTCTTGACCCACATGGGTGTTGAGGTAATATGAGGCTGTGTATCTTTCAAAAGCATAGTCCATTTAGTGACAATCATGGGAATTCCGCAGATATTTCACCTCCGACGGCGTAAGACTCTGTTTTGAGCACTAGAGTTCCGAATGCAAAACTTTATAGTGGTCTCATTGATAACGAAAGCGTCAATCTTGATACTTTTATCGCCAAGATTCCAGATTTTGTTGACAATAACATAGACTTTAGCTATATGTGGCGCAGTTGAAGTGAATCTGCCTACGAGGAAATCCTCCCATAGAGGAGCATCAAGGAGAACAGCCTCCGGAACTGAAACGATGTTATGACCATCAATGGCGTGAACCTCGACGTCAAGTTTAGATAACTTTTGATGGCTTGCTACCTGTGCCCATGACTTCTCTCTCACCACGGGATGATTCCCATCAGACGTCACGCCCACAGAAGAAACAGCTCCATCGAGAACTCCCCCCAAATGATTTAATGATTTTTTAGCGTTAATACCTTTGCTCCAGTTCAAATCCGAAAGCTCCTCCGTCATGACAACTGGCCTCACTGCACCAGCCCCTCCTATTGCAGAAATGATTCTGACAGGAGCCTCATCAACACTACGAAGAACCTCCCGCACCAACGAACTCACCAACGGTGTTACAGAACCCAAAATTCCACGTTCAACCTTACCTGTGTTTGAAATTGAAAACTCATCACGGACGACATGTGGTCAACACCGACAGAAGGCACCACATCATTCCGGTGAACCACCTCCGCCGCTGCCAACACTTGCCCTAGCGGCTGTGCCAACATCGTGAGACTCACAAAAGACAAACCCTAATATCGTAAAAATCGCCAAAAAACTCTCTTAGAAAAACGCACCGTATCTTTTCTTAAATGGTTGAAAATTAGAAGACATTAACCAAGACTTGAGATCAAAAAATGGTACATGGCACTAAAAAAGAGAATAACAACTTAATTGACAATTAATTTAAAGAAGAGAATCCCAACTTAACTGAGAATTAATTTAAAGAAGAGAATAACAACTTAAATCAGAATTAAATTTTCCTTTTAATAACTTTTTTACAAAAGTCAATTAAAGGAGATATTTATTGATTTAGTCAATAATATAATTTCAAATGAATATGAGCAAATACAATAATTTTAAGGGTCGTAAGCCCATTACTCAAATACCAAATCTCAAAACTTAAATCTAGCATAGCTGAGCTCGACACACATATACAATTGGATATCTTTTTGTAATTTTCAAAATGGAATATTTAAATTTAATCAAAATTTAAAACTTTTTAATTTATTCATTTTGAACTTTCATTTCTCATTCAAATAAATTCCATTTTTGTCATTCTATTACACCATCATATATCATATAGTGTTTGCAGTAAAGATTCCATCATGCCCAAAATTTGATCATTTTGATGAACATTTTCACCAGCAAATCCACCAAAAAAATAGTCAAAATCGCTTTATCAAAAACTAATTTTAACCGCAAGAGCCACCCATCTACTTCTTTCTTTTCTCTTTTTTTCACCCATCTACTTCTATCTCATTTACTTCCAAAATCACTAGAAATTATAAAATTTAGAGATTCGGAAAAACTTTTGAGTGTAGTTAACTCAAAAATGTGGAGAGGGTGCTACGGAAAAATATCAGTGAGATTTTCTTTTGATGATTTTATCATTTAACTCATTATAACAGATGTGTATTTTTCCGGTAACATATTAGAATTTATGACTTCGAATTCAGGGTTTAGTGTTATTAGGTGCCCATTTGATCATTAGATGTTCACGTAACAAAGTAGACTTCCATTTAATAAATTATAAGTCCACATACCAAAACAACATGTTATAGAAATTTTTTACTTTCGGAATATTTGAATGAAAAAAATACCGGAATCAATTAGAAAGAAACTAGTATCAGATAACAATAAATCAAATCATTACTATTTTTTTGTTTCATCTTAAAATATTGTAATCTACTTAATTCATCCTAAGATAAATAATTGACTCATATGAGGACGAACTAGTGTATCATGTTGAACTATTTAAATAATAAATAATTGTTTCAACAATATCCTTCAAAAGTTGAAAAGGAGAAACAAAATAAAGTTGAGCAACCAAACATGTGTATCATAAACGCGCATTTGTGTGTTCCTGCTTTCTCTTTTGTCATGACATTTGTGTCTCAGCACTTCGAATCTTCGGCTTTATTTTCTCCTAAAGTATAACTAAACTATTAATTATATATCCTTTTATAGTGTGGTTTTTTGAGTTTCATAATATTTACGATTCTAATTTTTTTATTGTAAAAATTAACATAGAATTGAAAGAGAATGGCAGCTTTTTGGGAATTCTTTGGCATAGGAAGTATATGAATCGTTTTGGGATAGTATAAGCTCACCACCATCCTCATTCCGCTGCCTAGTATGTAGATCACGCATACGATGATATTTTAACTCAATGGTAAAAGTGCAGAACTTAAACTTGTTAGAACAAAAAACGGTTTGTTAGAACAAGTGCAGAACTTAAACTTGGTAGAACAAAAAACGGTTTGTTAGAACAAGATCGAATAAACTTAAAGTTAGTTGATTGATGCTAACGTGATTTATGGAGTTTAAAATAAACATCAAAAAGATATTTAAAGATAATATTAGAGAAGAAATGTGCAGTTGAAAATATACTTAAAGAAAATTGAAGAAGATATTCTTGAATATTTATTCTTTTTATTTAAAGAGAATAGGTTTTCTTGTTGATTAAATTTAGGGAGACATATCTCATAAGTATATATATACAAGGGAGGTGTGTGCTGCTAGGTTGAGTCGAAAAGAGAGAGAGATAAAATTGTTTCAATTGTTTTAGTGATTTTGTAGACAAGCCGAGTAACTTATATGAACAAAGGTCTTGTTGTTCCACGATTGGTGTAACTAGATATTAGTTGGTGACGAGTTAAGGGGTGTCTTAGTATCGTGTAATACCAATTAGACAAGTTCTTGTTGTAAGATTGTCTAAGTAAATCTAATTGGTGGTTTGAAGACGTAAGCACTTTGTCGAACCTCGTTAATTCTTGTGTGCATCGTCCTTCTATGTTTTTACAATTGGTATCAGAGAGGGCATCTGTAGAAATTTTGACTCAACACACGGGTGAGGATCCTGAGGAAAGAGATGGATGATGTATTTCGAGAGTGGCTTGTAGTTAAGAGTCTTACACTAGACGCATAAAACTTTAAATACTAGAAGGTGAATATGAAGGCAATCATACAAAGTATTGATGAAGATGTTTGGACAACAATGGAAGATGGTTATGAATTTCCAAAGATTGTTGATGAAGATGGCTCCACAATCACCAAACCAAAGAGTAAATGAAAAAAAAAGGAGAAGATTATGTCAATGTATAATGCAAAAGCTTTATCTCTTATGTTTTTACATTGGTTAACAAGAATCAATTCTACTTGATTCAAGGATGTTCATCAGCCAAAGAGGCGTGGGACAAACTAGAGAAAGTGTTTGAAGGAACCACATGTGTGAAGAGATAAAGAATTGACCACTTAGTTTCTCATTTTGAGAATTTATGAATGGATGAACATGAAAGCAATATAGATTTTAGTGTGAAATTGTGTGCTATTGCTAATGAAGCACACGTGATTGGAAAGATCTACAATGATAAAAGCTTGTCAAGAAGTTATTGTGGTGCTTGACAAAGAGATTTGAGTCACAAAAAGCAGCTATGGGGGTTGCTCTTAATATGGATGAGACCCCGTTTGATGAAATAGTGGAGAGGTTACAAGCATATGAGATGGATCGAAGGACGCTGCTTTAGAGAATTCCAATATGTCAGTTCTAAATGTTAGTGATGAAAATTTTAGAATACAAAATGTAGAGGAATCAATAGGCTCACTTGTGAAGATGTTTGGCAAACTTCTTAAAGAATTTAGAAAAAGGATTAAAAAATCCTTAGTAGATAATCATGACACATACAAGAAGGTGGGAAGAAGAAGAAGTGGACTACATTGCAAAAAATGTCGAGGATTTAGACATATCAAGTCTGAATGTTCGAGCATCAAGAAGAAGAAGAAGATTCAACGTCTAGGTTGCAAAGGGTATGGTCATTCAAAAAAAGAGTGTGTGAGTAGTAAAAATTCAGATCATAAATCATATATCGGAATGAGTGATGGTGAGTTTGTCACAGGGTATTGTGCATTTCCAGTTGTAAACTCACTGATGAAGATTCTTCTGAAAGTGATTCAGAGGTAGAACATGAAGAAATTGCAGGAAAGATCTCAGAGAAAATTGCACAAAATTATGAGAGGGATTCTTCTGAAAGTGAGTCTAAAGATGAGAGAACAACTGATTTACAAAAAGAGTTCAAATCAATGTATGAAAACTGGAAGAAGACGAGTCTAGAGAATTGTTACTCCTCAAAGAAAATGTCGTGTTAAAGGAGATGAATAAGAAACTTAAGGAGGAACTGAGTACGGAAATGTCAAAAAAAAGGTGCTAGAGTGTGAAGCAGTTGAAACCACTAAGAAGATACATATGCTCAATAGTGGAACTAAGAATCTTAACACAATATTGACGATGTGAAGGACATAGAAGACGAATCATGGCTTGGCGTACCAAGAAGGAATATCCTTAAGTGTGACCAATTTCGTGAAAGATAACAGCTCTGTTCATGTTTTAATACAAAGAATCCAAACTGAAAAGTCAAACTATTGTCTTGGATATCAAGGAGGCTCCGTTGCAGATAGAACAACATTCTTCAAAGAAAACAATACAGAAGATGTTCCAAAAAATTCGCAGAAAATCAAAACTGAAAAAAAAAATCCACATGGGTGCTACTACTGCAGAAAAATAGTTGTTTAAGTAAAAAAAACACTCCACGTATGGTTGAATGGAAGAAGACGGGTTCTGGTCTTGGATACAACTAAAGTTTACCAAATCATGTTAGCTGAAACAGGACGAATTCTGTTGGAACAAATACCCAAAAAAATCACCAAAAAGTATTTTGTACGTAAGGATGGTACTATTGTGGGAGAAAATGACATATAAAAGGTATACTGCTATAAATTCCTTGACAAGGTGAGATGTGAATTGATGTAAAAAAAATTTGTGCCAGATTCAAGGAGATCTCAAAAGGTATGGATAAAAAATTTTGATTTGTATGATGGTGTATCTTGTACCTCATCAACTAGTGGTTCAAAGAATACTATATGCTGCACATGTGGTTGTTTGAAACACATGCCAAGTGGTCAAGAAAAGATTAAGTGGAAGACACACAAAAGTATGAATGAGAGTTATTGAAGAGCTCCAAGAAAGGATTCTGATCAAGAAGGTTGTTCCAAGAAGTATGGTTATGCTCATAGTGCATTTGGAGTTTTAACAGAGTTTTATCACCCAAGCAGGGGAAGAATGTGGAAGTTCGTGAAGATGTTATTATCAAACTGATATATGATTAAGGGAGTTTTGATGTCATAACTTCGGGCTTGGTATTTATGATGTATATAGTGAGCTTGAGTTGTAAAACTCAATTTAAAAAAGGGAGAATGAAAGTGCAGAATTTGTTGGAACAAGAAGCGGTTTGTTGGAACAAGCTCGAACAAACTTGAGGTTAGTCGATTGATGCTGACGTGGTTCATGGAGTTGATGATAAACGTCAAAAAGATATTTGAAGATATTATTGGAGAAGAAACGTGCAGTTGAAGATATACTTGGATATACTTGGAGAAGATATTCTTGAAGATTTATTCTTTTTATTTGAAGAGGATAAATTCATTTTGTTGATTAAATATAGGAAGACATATCTCATAAGTATATGAGTATATATATACAAAAGAGGTGTGTGCTACTAGATTGAGCCGAAAGAATAGATAGAAAATTGTTTTAATTGTTTCAGTGATTTTGTAGACAAGTCGAGTAACTTGTAGGAACAAAGGTCTTATTGTTCCATGACTGATGTAACTAAATATTAGTTGGTGACGAGTTAAGAAGAGTTTTAATGTCGTATAATACCAATTAGACAAGTTTTTGTTGTAAAATTGTCTAACTAAATCTCCTTAGTGGTTTGAGAACGTATGCACTTTACCAAACCTCATTAATTCTTGTATGCATTATTCTTTCCTTCTCTGTTTTTACAAATAGTTTTAGACTTAAAACCTTATAGTGTGAAATTCAATTCTTATTCTGTACAAAATACTGTTTTGTTGTTTGAATAATAATAGAGTAGAGATATTGTTAATATAAAAAAAAAACAAATTAGATAGATAGCAAGGAAGAGTCCTGAGGAGCTGCTTAATTAGAGAGGGTTTAGTTCGTATGCCTAACCCTGTTGGCTCAAATATTTCCAAATGGAAAATTAGGTCAATACATTATACAGTAGATGCCTTATATTGAAATTTTAAAAAATATATATATATATACATATATATATATACATACTGAATATTTAAGCTGATTTTCCTAGCCTAGAAATCACAACAAAACACTTCAAATCATTAGCGCTAGATTAATTCGGTTCCCACAAGTCTAGCTTTGTGATCTCTCAATCTAATCACAATCCATGTTCAGTCTGATCAAAGCACTTGCAAGTTGCAACATATCATGTTTCTCTAGATATAGATAAAGCACATATGACATGTATACACCGATAGGACTAATTTGTTCAGTTTTAAGACGAAATAAAATCACTAATCTTGACAAAATAGAAACATGTAGGGTGGGCAAAAAACCCGAACCCGCATATCCGAACCGAACCCGAACCGATAAGACGTACCCGAACTCGTTCTGTACCTGACCAAATTATTCTATTGGGTACGAGATTTCTAAACAAGAAAACCCGAACCCGAACCCGTTCCGAATCCGAAAACCCGAAATCTGAAAGCGTACCCGAAATATATAATTATCCATAAGAAAATACATAACTATCCATAAGAAAATACCCTAACTCAAAGAGTCGATCCTATAAATGTGGAATTTTTTATGTATAATATACACAAATCGAGCCGAATGCGAACCTAAAAATCTAAAAAACAAAAAAAATCTGAAGAAATCCCCAAAAACCCCAGAATCCGACCCGAAAACTAAAAAAACCCGTAAACATAAAAACTCGACCCGTACCCGAACCAAAAACCTGAAAAAACCCAAAAACCCCAAAAACCCGAACCGAATCCAACCCGAAAACACGAAAAAACCCGAAAAACCCAAAAAATCCGAATCCGAACCGAATCAACACCCGAAACTTTTGGGTTTTTTCCGGGTATCAAGTCTTGTACCCGAACCCGATCCGAACCCGAAACTTTTTATCCAAACCGAACTCGAACCCGAAAAATTATTCCATTAGGTATAAATTTTCTATATCCGAATACCCGAACCCGATAGGATTTTATCCGAACCCGAATCCGATACCCGATTGTCCACTGCTAGAAACATGAATGTGGCAGCTGTTTTGATTGTAACGTTTTTAATCTCGATGGAAGTACACGTGTCCATATTAGCTCTAGTGACCCAAAACAAAGAGAAAAATCTTTAAAGTCTCCACCAAAACAGATACCATAAATAGCGGGGGAGAAGCCAAGTGAGCTTCATCACATCAAAAGAGAAAGAAAGATAAATAAAAACATACATCACTATTAATTACTCCATAACGTTGATGATGATAATGAGGCACAAAGCCAACATAGCAATGGTGTTTGTACAGATTGTATATGCAGGAATGCCATTACTCTCAAAAGTGGCCATTTCTCAAGGAACCAACCCTTTTGTCTTTGTTTTCTATAGACAAGCCTTCGCTGCTCTTGCCTTGTCCCCTTTCGCATTCTTCCTTGAAAGGTTCTACTCTTTTATTACTTTTATTACTCTAATATTCTCATGTTTTTGTTTAAAAACGTGTTATACGAGTTTGATATCGACAACACTAGTAAAAATCACTAAACTACACATTTTTAACTTATTTTTTGCAGCTCCAAGTCGTCCCCTTTATCGTTTGTATTGCTGCTCAAAATATTCTTTATCTCCTTATGCGGGTATATATATATATATATATGTCTGTATTTATAAATTGGAAATTATGACTTTGGAGTTAACTCGTTAGCTAACTTTCTAACAAAATATATTTATAATATTAAAAAAAATTTCAGACTTACGCTGAGTCTTAACCTCTTCTACGTGGCCATCGACAACACAACAGCCACCTTTGCGGCAGCCACCACCAACGCCATCCCCTCTGTCACCTTCGTCTTGGCTCTTCTTTTCAGGTAGATTACACAATGCGCGTCTCACTCTTCATATATGTCTTTTGGGGATCCGAGATTGATATATTTTTTTTCCTATTATTTGGGGTGGGGGCATAGTACTTTGGTTTTAACTTTTTCATAATTTATGATTAAAAAAAGCTAAAGAATCATAGTTAATTAAAATATTTTAAAGTCACTTTAATTTATTAAATAAATTATGATAACCCGAATATTTGAATTTCATTACTTATAATGGCAATAAAATTGTGGCGAGAATTGGTTATATCTATCTTAAAGACAGATTATATTATGCAGTATATATAAGCAAGTGTCTTTTTTAACTTTGCTTCGAGTAAAAGAAAACTCTATATGAAGATTATAAAAAGTAAGCAAGAGAAAACATGACAACAAATGGAGAATTATAATTAAGTTGGTTTTTGACTCTAAAAGATTATCTAAAGAGAGAATGAAAAAGGAAAATGTAAAAGACAAAATAAAACCAAGTTATCTATAGTTTAGTTGCTAAATTGCACAAATATCTGAATTATATGAAAAAGATTAGAGACGGTGACGTTGAAGAAGTCGCACGGAGTGGCCAAAGTCTTTGGTTCGATAACTGGAGTGTTGGGCGCATTAGTGTTCGCTTTTGTGAAAGGGCCTAGTTTGATAAGCCACTATAACAGCAGCAGGACCATCCAAAACGCCGCCGTTCCATTAACCAAAGATTCTGTAAAAGGTTCCATCACTATGCTCGCCGCCAATACTTGCTGGTGTTTGTGGATTGTCTTGCAGGTATGGCACTTGGTCACTTTAATCACTTCGCTAGTTGCTTCGTAATTCTCGTATTATTTATTTATTAATCATTGCTCCTTTGTTTTCTCTAATATATACTAACTGGGTTTTATATATAATCACTGTTTGCGTGAAAGACAATATTATGATATGGATTACACATTGAATAGTTACATTTCTTGTCTTATACACATTATTTATTTAGATGAGAAATAAAAATAAATGATTACTGCGGCACAAAATATCTTTATGTATGAAATTGTATCATTTGTACAGAAATAACAGGACATTTGGTAAAATATCTTGCAATCAGGCAAAATAGCAAGCATATTATGAATAATTAATATGAATGGTTGCATGTAATCTAATAAAATAGAATGATATTGTCTAACATATATAAAATGTTCTTTGTTTAAATCACGCACGAGAAATTTAATAATTTCAGGATGAAATTATAATCAACCATAAGGCTATTTTACCTAAAAACAAATCAAGATTGTTTACATAATTAATGGAAAATAGAAGGTTATTAGTGCATATACTCTATTTTTACTGAACATGTATATACATAGTTTTGTGGGTAATAAAAACATACTTTTGTAAACAAGTTCATCTTTTTGTTTTATTTGGGAGGTACTTTAATTGATTTTGGTTAGGTGAAAAAAATGTACCAGTATCAAAACTTTAGGCAGTTTATAAAGAACCCATATAAATTTGGATTTGATTTATATATGTTATAAAATTATTTCTGAAAAGACAAAATGTTTGATAATTTCGTACTTAATCTTAATGACAAAAGCTATTTTAGTTTCACAGCATAGCATGCGGGTTTCCAATGTTATCTAATGGGGCCTCCACCACGGTGTGAAAAAAGACTAGTCGTTTACCTACACTTTCATAATCGTTGGTAGTGGACGAATGGTAATATTCGGTTTGGTTAGAGATTATTAGGAACCTGTCAACGTCCATATTGGGAAAAATAATTGGAGTCAAAAGTAAAAATTATCTATCATCGCTCATCGGCTAAATATTCAATTTTTCTGTCCCTTGTACGGAGGCAGTGAAACGTTACGTAGTTATATTTTGGGTGCTAGTTCTTTTTTTCTTTAGTACTTCGAAAACATTAGATAATTGATATATTGATAGATTCACGGCTTTATTTTCTATGTTTAGGATACTCCGAGTGGAATGTTTATTAAGACGGATTTATGAAGCTACCTGGTTGATCTAGTTAGAAGATCGGCCATTTGTTATCAGGCCATTCATCTTAACCATTTGTACTTTTTGCTTTTCTATAATTTGTTTTATTTTTAGTGTTTGCATTAGCTAAAGGATAGATGGCATGATATTTTCTTGACATAGAAACTTTTTTTTGTTTACATCAACAAAATAGGTTTAAACATATGATTTTACTGATGTTGTTAGCAATGGCGGACCTAAAAAGAAATTTTACAGGAGTCATAACATAAATCGTTTACAATTAATAGGTTTATAGTGTAAATTTTAGGAGGGGTCAAAGAGTGATTTTCGCTAGCTATTTCACTCAAATCTAATAAAAATATACTAATAATCATTATTATTTTAATTTAATGGGGGATCATATGACACCCCTTGTCAGTAGGTCCGCCACTGGTCGTTAGATTGTTATGGGATGAATAGTTATCTTCCGTAAACCATTTTTTTTTTTACGTAGAAATCTAATTTATCAAACTGACTTTTTATGTGGTTTACTCTTCTCACTTACTTGTGTTTGAATGCATAATATTTTTCCTACCATCTTATTTTCTAATTTAGACATCAAATTTATTAAATTGATTTATGTTTCTACTATATAAGAATGTGTTCCTAAATTGATTTATGTTTCTACTATCAAATTTATTTTTCCTAAATTGATTTATTTACCAAATTAATTTTAAGACATCGCTTTTTGTTCATATATAGAGACTACTATACAAACGAACTCTTTAGTGTTGTTAATCATTGTTTTATTTTTTCTTTACTTTTACGAAAAGAAATACATTCTTTAGCAACTTTTTATTTATTGTATTGTTAGAGCAAAGTGATGAAGGAATACTCGGCGAAGTTGAGATTGGTTACACTTCAATGCTTCTTCAGTTGCATACAAACTGCAGTTTGGGCAGTAGCAGTAAACAGAAGTCCATCAATTTGGAAGATCGAATTTGGCTTACCTCTTCTCTCAATGGCTTATTGTGTATGTCTACCATCACATCTCTAAATCTCTAAACATTAATAAATATAAAATATTTCTTTCTATCGATTTAAATAAAGATAAACACAATTGAACAGGGCATTATTGTGACTGGACTAACATATTGGTTACAAGTATGGGCCATAGAGAAGAAAGGGCCAGTGTTCACTGCACTCTACACGCCTTTAGCTCTCATCATTACTTGCATCGTCTCATCTTTCCTTTACAAAGAAACACTCTACCTTGGAAGGTTTGTTCATTTTTTTATAAAAAGATACATAATATTATAATATATCTATAATCTTTATGTACACACATGTTTATCTTTAGTATTTAATGTTGAGAATGTGTATGTTTTTGACGTGGGGATACAAACATGGAGCAGTGTAGGTGGGGCATTGTTGTTGGTGTGTGGATTATACAGTGGTCTTTGGGGTAAAACTAAAGAAGAAGAGATACAAAGATATGGTGAAAATCAAAGCCAAAAAGACGTTAAAGCTGAAGCTACCATCGTCTAGTCTCAACACTTTAATATCCACGCGTCTTTGTTCTTTTTTGCCATCTACGCACTCTATTTCAGCTATCACATTAATAATCTCCGCATTGTAATGTAAATATAAATGTGGAGTTTTTTGTACTCAACGTAATGTTTTAATTGTTTAACCAAAAAGAAAGTAATGCTTTTATTGATTAAATAATGGGGCTGTAGGCATTATATTTTTGTTAAAGTGTTGGGGCTGCAGCCATTAAGGAACACGAAACTTTAAAATAAAAGAAAAAATACTATAAAAAACTTCTAAGTTGACAACTTTTCTAAATAATTTTTTATCTATTTTTTTCCAAAACAAACCTCCAAATTAATAAAAAATTTCAACAAAAACTTCCCAACTATTTTTGTTCCAAAACAAAATTTTAAATATAAAGTTTTGTTTATTTAAACCCTAAAATTCCCATGATTTCCTTCGAAAGTTGATTGACGGTCAATAATAACTCCCGTTAACACAATAAACTATAGTAAATGTTTATTAATTATTTGTTAATTTTGTCGGTTTCGAATAAGAATTGTAGATAAAAAAACCAATTTTGAATTTGATTGAGGGTTAACTTGACGGTCAACGAAAATTTCAATTAACATAACAAATGCATGTTAACTATTTGTTATCTCCGTCGGTTTTAAATAAGAACCCTAAATGAAGAAATCGATTTTCTGTAATAGTAAACTCAATTTCACCTTGATAAATAACAACAAAAAACGTGAAAAGTTAACAAACAGTTAACATGCGTTTATTGTGTTAATGAAAATTGTCTTGACCTTCAGTCATGTCTGGATATGATTCAAGATTGGGAAATTGAGAGTTTAAGTAAGCTAAACTTTATACTGTGAAGTTTGTTTTGGAAACAAAAATAGTTTGAGATTTTTGTTGATTTTTTTGTTAATTTAGAGGTTTGTTTTGGATAACAAATAGTTGGAAGTTTTTCTTGTAAAAAGTTGTCAACTTTAAAAGTTTCTTTATGGTATTTTCCTAAATAAATTGGCCTGAGACCGATATTCGTTCTTGTTAGATCCATTTATTCGTTCTTGTTTACAAAGTTGGTACAATACACAAGATACCAGTTGAACCGAGAACAACTAAACAACCAAAAACCCTAGCCACGCCGTTAGAGGAGCCTTCTGCCTCCGCCGACATTAGAGGAGTCTGGCACACCGGAACGACCATCCGTCGATTCGGTCTAGGGACGAAGCCTCCGACTTCCGAGGAAAAGAGAGCAAGCCGGCCGCACCCAACCCTCATTTTCGTCCTCCGCCAGAGATGCTTCAGACACGAGATAGCCACACCTTCTTCCTCCGACCCCGACTTGCAGCAGCACCCTCCGACCGTTGGCGACAATTTCTGTTGCGGATGCAGCAAGGTAGGCTCCATCGTTGACAACACATCTTCTCCATATCTGAGCATCCTCCACCGTCCTCGAGCAGAGACGCCATCCTATCTGAGTCCACCGTATACGCTCTCGTTGTCACCGTCGCCAGCCAAGTCCGCCTCACCGCCACGATACAACTACAACCTCAGTGCCGCCGGAACTTAGATGACCAAACCTCCCCAACCAAAAAATACAAAGAGACCATGAAAGCTCTTAAGAGCAGGAAAAGGAAAAAAGAGGGTCTAGACTCTCCGATAAACACGGTGGACGGAGAGGAGAACGAAGCTAGAAAGAGCAGCGGTTTCTAGAGAGAGAAAAGAAATGGGAACGATTGGTCTTTTTCACCCACTTTTTTATTTTCTAACATTTCACGTATTTTCCTTTTCTCCACCTAATAATTCGTCATTCAACTTTTACACTATATAATAATTTCGTTTAATAAAATTCAACACCCTGTTAAAAATAAAAAAAAATAAAATAACGAATCATAAAACAACATATAACCATTATATCTTTATTCACGTGGATGCATATCTGGGAAAGTGTTCCTCATATGGATGCATATCTGAGAAAGAATTCCTGATTGGTGCACGTCATTGTGGTCCTCCATTCTCATTTTTAATAATTTAATATCAGTTAATCCACCACCCAAAATAAACATTTTCCGTGCACTAATTCAACTATTTAATTTTTAATTCAAATTGTTCTTTGTAAAAAGTTTTAGTTGAACCGTATAAGATTAAAATTGAAAAGAGGCAAAATAATAATAAAAATAAATAAGGGTAAAATGAATTTTATTTATTGATTGACTTTTCTTTTTCATTTTACTCGGCTCACAACTTCGCCATCCGTAAACGCATTCAGTGGCAAGAAATCTGGATTTCTATAGACTCCGGTGATTAATCTGGATTTTGGTATGAGATTTCCCGATTATCAAAACAAAATTAAAATAAACAAAATGCCTTCCAAAACAAGAGACTAAAGAAACCGCATCAATTCATCTTTTACATAGTTAAACGTATCCCTAATTTTATGGAAAGGATGGAGAGGTTGCTAGTGTTGTTGCTCGCCGTGAATATGTTGTGTAGAGAACAATATTGAAGCAACTTAGAAGCAATTGTGGGATGGGTTGAGCGGTAAGGTTATTCCTTGTTACGGATGGCGCGATCAAGGGATTTTAATGTTTGAGTTGTAGTTTATCTTAATGTGGAGTGATTTATGTGTTTTCTCTCTCGCCATAACTCATAGATAGTCGTTTGTCAAGAAAGGATTTGGAGATCCTTCTGTAGTATGTGGATTTATGGGACCGTTACGTAGTTGATGATGCTTAGTAATTGGGTCTTGTGAAAACCTACAAAAAATTGTAGTCCAAATCGCCTTGGAATAATAAGTGATTATGCGATTCTGCTTTGATACTGCAAAGGAAGCAGATGGGACTAACTTGCAGACCCCACATTATGATTCTGTCTCAAGTTAATGATGGCTGGCCATTGGTAGAACGTTGGGTAGAGCCAGACAATCGATTTTTCCCTAATGGGTCTGCAATGGTGGCAAACCAAATCTGCCTATGGAACATTGGCAGTTGTAGGCCTACTGACATTCCAACATTTTGAACTAATAAAGATGTCTATGGAACTTCTTCAACATACCAGAGAACACTATCATTCCGGTCAATCAGATATATTATAGTAAGAGCAGAGAGTATAGAAAAATCTGTAATTCAAAGCATGTCGGTGGTAGGTGCCATTAGTTATCATAGTAGACAAGGGAAGAATTTGTAGACAACGGGACGCCTAGCCTCAAAGGGAATACTCGACCAAACAGAAGTAAAAGATGACCTAGTGGATTCCATGGATCATGCCAGAATGAGACTGAAAAACAGTTTCTTAGGATGCAATAGAGGAATTGTTGTGCTTGAGCCTGAGTTTTAGAAGTCTTCAAAAGTTCTGAGAGTAATAAGCTTGCGGTTTCACTTCCCAAAACCATTGATAAATATAGGCATTTTCACTTCATTTATGCAAACTACGGTTATCTAGCTCGAGAGTGTAGAATCCATGAGCTTTACGCCACAAGTGTTGTTCCAAGAATGGAGGTCCATGGTACCTAAGCTGCCTTCTGCTTTGGGTTTTGAAACCGCTTCCCAAGCAACTTAAAAGCCTCCAGATTCAGTAGGCCAGCCTTTCCAGAGGAAGTTGTTGGAGTAAAATTGATAAGCGTTATTACACTCTTCTGTAAGAAGAATGTGATATAAATGATAGAAATTGAACTCTTCCTATAAAACTTAGATATATGACAGTATAAAAATAAATCTTTTCAAGTATATGAGAGATTCAAGGATTACATTTCATATGGGAAAGCATTCTAAAGTAAAGGGTGATATCTCAAGTTTTTAAACTTCCCTATCATTGCAAGTGAACAGTTCTACACAGTAGTATAAATTGGATATCGAATCCACGTAGACCGAAGTTACGCTACAAATTTATATGAATAAAAATTGTTTTTTGTCACGATTGCAGCAAGTAAATAAAGCAGTAATTAAAATGATGTAAACTTATGGAGAAAGACGATGGGTGTGGGAAATGTTGCATGTATCAATGATCGATAAGCTATCTAACTAGTCAGAGATTTTTTAACAAACTATTTTAGAACTCGAATTACTATTATAAAGCTAACTACTCTCGTAGTGCTAACTATCTAACCATGAATTCCAGAATACTAGACTCGCGAATGAGCCATAGAAAACTTGCTAGCAATCTAAACAAGTTTGATATGTCCATTTAGACGACTTAACTTCAATTCTTGTTGGCTAAGAATACTAAACTCATCAATTGTTGATTCCGGTAACATAATCTATTATAGCAGAATTAAGTTAACCAAGATATCATATGCTAGATTCGTCAACCTAACATAAACATTGAGAACACAAAAGATGAATACTCAAATTGATACATCCCTAATCTATAAGTTAAACTAATCAATCATTGAATCCCTTTGAACTAACACTTATAGTAAAAGCGAAACATTTAATGTCATCAAAGTTAAATAAATTACTGAAACTATACCCTAATTTTGGGCTTCCGAACTCACACCACTCCTTCGAACATGGGAAAAAACAAACAAAGAAAATCAATCGAATAAAAGATGTGTTGTGTAATTGAATCAAATACCAAAACATATTTGAATCAATTACCAATTATCAAGTATGAGCGGAAAAATTAATGTCATTAGATTTGAATCAATTACCAAAATATATACCCTAATAAAACTAAATCCTACATTATAAATAGGAAACCCAAATAGAAACTCAAATAGAATCGTCTTGTGGAAAATATGTAACATAAGTTTGCTACGAAAACTCGTTGACAAAAAAAAAATTTCAACTGATCAAAGGGCAAAACAATATGTTTAGACAGAGAAAGTGGGTTTTTCCAAGGGCACTGGAAAAGTGTTTTTTTTTTCAAAAGCCACAGCATAAATTGTGATTTTTTTAAAATTAAATTTAAAATCATATATATAATAGTACAGTTTTTTTTCCTCTTAAGGTGTCCACATCATCACTAATCTAATATTGTGGACTTTGCAAGTAATCACTTCAAAATAATTATTTCTAAGATTAAATTCATCTAAACATTTATTTTTAATTTTATATATCATTTAAAGTGATTTATAAGTATTTGAAAATATAAATAATGTGGATAATTATATGAAAAATAAGAACAATAAATCAATTATCCTAAAATATACAACTAAAAATTTAAAAAGTTACTAATGAAAATTTCTAATAAAAATCTTAAATTAAAATTTATTAAAGATGGAAAATAAAAGTACTTTTTCTAACTGTTAACGTAAACTTGATAAAATAAAAAATAATGTTTAAAAATTTACTAATAACTATTGGAAAAAGTTAAAAATAATGTTTAATAACTATATGTATAACATATAAAAGCTAATAACTATTGGAAAAGTTAAAAATAATGTTTAAAAATTTACCAATGAAAATATGATTTAAAAAAAATCTATGAGTGTTAAAATATCACGTGTTATTGAGACAGTAGTGATTAATTTATAAAAGTAACTAAAATTTTTCTAAAATAAGTTTTTAAAAATATTTAGACTATTGACCAAAAAACTGTTTTTATTAAGCTAAAAGTATATGGAGAAGGAAGAAAGTGAATTGATGTGTATATTAAAATATAGGTTTATAATATAGTTTAATTTAAAATAAATAACAAAATTTTATCTATAGTATTTATAATTTCTAGATATGTATTTGTAGTTATTATATAAATAATGATAATCAACTCATTTATAATTAAAATGATTTTATATAACTATATATATATATATTTACATAATTAGATTTTTACGATGTTCTGAAATTAAAATCTCACACAACGCACGGGTATTTAACCTAGTTTAGTAGATAGTGATCCGCGCTGTGCAGTGAGAAAAAATGTATGTTTCATACTTTGATAGTTTATAAAATCATAGATTATTATTCGTGTTTTATATTAGATTTATTTTATGTTTTAATATCTTATTTATTATTGTTATATACAGTTTGTGTTGTGTTAATTAATATTGACATGTTACATTGTTCTGGGTCAACATTTTTTGTGGAATCCAGATCCCCAAAATTCGCGCGTTTTGACATGTTTCATATATTTAAAAAAGTCATATAGCTATATTCTTCATTTTTTTGTCAGATGGTGGTTAGTCACCTAATTAACTCAATTTTTTTTAATGATTAATACATAAATTGATATGACTTTTAAAGTCTAAAACATTTTGTTCTAATTTTGCTGGAGAAATTGGATAAAGAGTAAGCGTTAATCATCAAATCAACAATCTAATTTTGCTGACATTGGCAAGGAAAATATCTATCCGCATTTACGGTCTATTTTGTCCTTACGCACAATCTCATGTGGCTGATGCATTTAAATTGGTGGGTCTCCTCACATATCTCCTATTTATAGAGTAATTGGTTTTTATGATTGAAATATATAAGGAAGATGTTGTTTTTTATTCTAAATTTATTAATAAAATTAAAATAATAATTAGAAATCCAGTTAAAAATAAAAGATATTGAGACATGTTAAAATATTGAGCAGATTTAAAAGATCCGTGCACGTGCTTTCAACCGGGTTAAATTTTTTCAGCCAATCGTATTTTTTTAGATCAGCGTGTTTTTCCAATTGCTTCATATTTTCTTTGTTGTTTTACCCTTTAATCGTTTTCTTATTTTATCTTGAAATTAATTTATTTTAATGGCATTTTATGTAAAATAACACATAACACTTGGTTATTTTCTTTTCAAAATTGCTCAAATAATAGTATATAGATTATATTTTGTATTAACAATAATAGTATAAAAATTATAAAATATTTAAAATTATAGCACTACTAACTAAATTATATATTTATTCTTGATCATCTTCTAACAAACGTAGAGCATAACATGCATCTTTGTTATATTTTACATGTTATCACATATTAGAAAAATAATACTAATGTATAAGCATGCAATATAAATATGAGATATTTGTTGAAAATACCACAAAAAAGAGTTTCAAAAGTATCATTTATCTGCAGGATTTCCATCAAAATGGTGGATTACAAAAATCACATTTTATAGATCAAATTTAGAGGGCTTTTCATAAAAAATAGATATATAAAACATATTTCATTTAAAAATTACACTCCTTTATCTCGATTCGGTATTTTTCTTACTCCCTACGTTTTCACCATTATCAAATATTTTTATACCGATCAACATCACCAAACTCTTATTTTTCCAATGATATAATTTTTTCTTTAATATGGTTATGAAATTTTGTCTAGCGGTAAAAAATGTCCATATCCTTGTTTCTAAAAATCTCTCTGATTAATGTTCTTGGTGGAGAAGAGAAGGACAACGAAGTATCAGGGGAACAAATATGGAGATGAATAAGCTAGGATACGACGTCTGAGTGGAAGATTTTTTATTAATTTTTCTTATATTAAACATATTATTACTTTTTTTATCATTTAACATGTTATTAAAGATTATAATAACCTCTATATGATATATAGTACTTAGTACTAATGTACAATAATTATGGATTAAAATTAATTTAATTGGGGATTAAATGTATATAAAATAAAGTTATATTTAGATTATAGTATGTATCACAATTTTATGTAGTTGATGTGTATAAAATATAAAGGTGACATTGTGTTAATGACATTGTAATTTGTCAAATTATAAATATGAATTAAGAATAGTAATTTCATTTATATAATATTTTATTTTCTTCTTATTTTTTTGTTTCATCATTTTATGATAAAACATATAACTTTATAGTACATTAGGTGAATGTGATATCAAATTGGGAAATTTATTAAAAATGTTTTATTAAAAATATATAAACATAAATTATTGGTAATGATTTATAAATTTTTAATTTTTATATATCAAATATATAAAAATATATTTATATATATTAATCACTTATTTATTGTATTTAAATAATATATTTGATTTTACTATGTTAATAAATAACCACACAAATATAATGAGCATGTTTTAATAATTTTACTTGCATATCACTGTTTTTAATCTAAAACTTTATATACACATATCCATAAAAATCTTAAATATGGTAAATATTTTTAGTTTGCATAATTCAATAAATATTATTATAATTAATATAGAGAATCTATAAATTGTAATCGTTAAATTAAGGATACAGATTTTTTTGGTTGTGTGAATGTATTATTAACTGAATATTAATGTGAATTATGGTAATTTTCTAATTTTAAGAAGAAAATAAATTGAGTGGAACCTACATGTTTTTTTAACCAATCACATGTTATTTTTAGTGGTAGTTTCTATAATATGTCACGCCATAATTACTTAATTTGTTATCAACATTGCTTAAATAACAATATAGAGATATATCAATAGAGGTCTTAACGCATGGATTTGTGAGGATCTAAACTAGATTGAACTACTAAATCATAAAAATGGATAACAAATGAACAAAAAGATTTTCTTCTTTTCCAAGAAATATTTGGAAATCTGCACTGATTTTAAAATCAAATAAATGGATTTTAAAACTAAAATCTTTATCCTTAATTTGAGAATTTGTATTCTTAACATAAAAAATAATTTTAAATCTATTAAAATTCAGTGTGAAAACAAATATTAGTTGAATCTGTTGGAATATTTATCAAACAAAACCATCTTGCGAAAAAGGGATCGGTCAAATCGAATGCCTCTAAAACTTTAAAAAATAGAGAAATGTGAACCAACGTCTCGAGTGATAGTACATTGCTTCCTCAGCGCATCTCCGACATATTCAAGCTAGTGATATTGCTATCTCATTCATCTGTCACAACTAACAAATCTGGCAGCAATGATTAATATAAATCTTATTAAAAATAAACTCCCTTTTACCTTGATCCAATTTGGCTTCGCTACATTCTGAATTAATAAGCACTTGTTTGTTTAGCGCTTTGTGGTTCATATATTGGATATTGAATTCTTCGAAGATGAGTCTCCCTTCAGTCTCACTTCCGAGCAATGTTTCTATAGTCAGTCTCCAAGCTAAATCTCAACGTTTTTCCATGGATGTAAACTGAAATCCTCATGCGTATCATTAATGGATGAAGGAACTCCCAAGATAAAAATACATAATCTTGTTCCTCTTACAAATAAAGAAAATCAGAATCTGTTATAGGTTAGTTTTTTCGTGACTCTACTAAGCGTGAAGGAAAAAATCACGTTAGTATAAAAGAGATTTGGGGTAGAAATGCATGATATTTACCTTTCAACTAAACAAATTGTTGGAACTTGTTTTTGATAAAGTGGTTTTGGCCATTTTTCCGGTGAATTTTTCGAGTAAGATGTTCATCAGAATGACTGGATTTTGGGCACAATGAATTTGTACCCGCAAACTCTACATGGTGGTGTATTGGAATATCAAAAACAGAGTTTATTTGAATGAGAAATGGAAGTACGAAGTGACAAGATTGGCTAAAGGTCAAACGTTTTACTTCAAAATTTAGAGGAGAAACTTAAACCGCACGTGTGTGTCGTGCTGTTCCGAACCGTGATGTATGTTGGTTTTGAGATTTAGAATTTGAATAATGGGCTAACAACCCAAATGATTATTTTTATTTTTCCAAATCCATTTATGTTATTTTTGATTAATTCATCAAATATCTCTTTCTAATTGATTGAAGTGTTGTAACAACAAAATCAGTCAAGACATTAAGTTAAGGATTAATTTTCATAGTCATGCCATTAACAAGGGATTCTCCTCATTATTTTCTAAAAAAACGTTGGGGTCATTGTTTCATCTTCTCAATTTGATGGATCGAACCCATGGTTTAAAACACTAGCTTCATTGATAGCAGATGACAATAGCAAAAAATTTTGTAACTGCTATTGTAGATGTGTTTACGATTTTGGTTACTATGAGCGGGAAGGCAAAATCACTTATTCCACCAACACTTAGTCAAATAATTCAGTAAACCACGAAGACTTAAGTCATTTCCCCATTTTTCCCCTTTCAGCCAAAACTAATCGAAACAACATCTGAAGCCTAAAATACCTCTTAGATTGACTAATCTCTCTTTGTCAAAATCCTAAGCTCGCCATTGTGTCTAACAAACCTATCGCATTGATGAGGCCAGGTATAGTGAACCCAAAATACTGGTATTAAACCCTATTGAGATACCCGAGATACCGATTGTGAAGGAGGGTTCCATCACACGAAATAAACTCAAGAGACTCAGGGAAATTTCAATGACGATGTACAAGCTCTATTGATAGAAGAGGAAGCACAATTACTTAGCTACACCATGTACCGCGTAGCCGCTACCGAGAAAACTCCAGTACCATGGTCCAAAGCAATAACGACTCATACACATGAGGTAAGTTCTCAATTCCCTCGGCAAATACCACATTTAATTACGTTGGATCGAGAGATATCGTAGGATATACGAGCGAAACAGGAAATAGCCGAGATCATTGAGAATCACCGAGCAAACGCCGAAAAGACAACACCAGGGGCTACATGAGAATTCCCTCGGGCCAAATGCTAAGCCTTGATATTCACCAACAAATAAACTCCCAGGAAGCAGGTGATCGAGACAGAATCAATGGATTTTGCATGGAAACAGAGCTGGTACATGAAAAACCCATCACTGAGTCTGAAGACCGAGGAGACATGACGAAGTTGTCTACAGCAGAAGCCACTCGAGTGTTAAAGCTAGGATCAAAATTACACTCGAAAACCTATCAAGAAAATCTTAACTACTGAGAAGAAATAGGCGATGACCGAGCTAGAATCCAAGATACCCGAGGAGGCTTTAACCTCACCCGAACCAAGGTAAGTCACGTGAATTCAAATTTTGTTGTCTTTCCAGGTTCAGACTGAAGACTATAGTTCTATTAGAGTGTCTTAAACGCTTAGCTATTTATTTTAAATTATCGTGTAAGCTGAGATGTAAAAACGACATTATTCTCTTTAGTTTTGTGTTTTGCTTTTTACTTGTTGCGTTTTACTTTTCTCGGCCCTAGGGCTAGCTGATGGAATCTAATAAAACCCCCCTGCACCTGTGTAATATTCTTTACCTTTGATTAATAAAATAACACAATTCTTCATTGGCAAAACCCTAGCTCTTGTAACTTAGGCGCGGTTACCCTTTAAACTCGAGAGAAAACCATTGCCGTATCAGAGATTCCTCATCCCTTTATGTTGAAATTTAATTCCCCCTTCACCTCCCTTACTGAATCCGCGAGAGAGAGCAAAGGCCAACTCGTAGATTCCCTGCATCGGTACCACTTACTCGGTTTCAAAGAGAGAGCTTACGCCAGCTTTGGAGTCGCCACCCCTTATCCCATATTTCTCACTCGAGGGCTATATAACGCATCCACAAAGATTATCACCGGCCACTATTTTGTCCTTAGTCGTCGGCACATTGTCAATCTCAGTCCGGATTGAGCTTAAATCGAAGGTATTTTGGTATATTTATTTATTTCTCTCATTTCATTAGTCTTTCGTCTACCAATTTCTCTGTTTGCAGCAACCTAAAGTTTATATTTATAGGGTTTTTTTGCATCTTGTTTACTAAATTTGTTATCTTTTGCCTGTCTCTGTTCTTTTCCATTCTGGAATCAATTTGTTTTTTTACGGTTTTTGGGATTTGATTTAGATGTAGATGAAGCTAGAGAAGGAATAATATTGGTTTTGAAAGTTTAGATTTTTCGGATTTTAAGTTCATATGTTCTCTTAAACTCTGTAAATAATCAAATTTGACACTTTACTCTTGCTTTTATTGTATACAAAGCTCCTTTTCTATTCAATTTTGTCAAATACATCAAATTTGTGTCATTACTTTCAATGTTTTACTTTGGGGTGGGAAAAAACCCCATACCCGAGCATACGATCCAAAAACTTGTACTGAACCTGAACCCGACAAATGATTCCATTGGATTATAAATTTCTAAACCCGAAAACCCGTATCTAAACCTGAAAGCCAAAAACCGATCCGAAAACCCGAAAATACATAACTATACATAACCCGAAAATACCCTAATTCGAGAATCCTATCTTCTAAATGTGAGTTTTGTATGTGTAATATACACAAAACCGATCTGACTCAAAACCAGAAAATCAGAAGAAAAAAAACCCAAAAACCCCAGAAAAAACCCAAAAACCTGAAACTAAACCCGATCAAAATCCAAAAATTTTGGGTTTTTATTGGGTTTTAACTCTGAAATCCGAATTTGACCGGAACCCGAAAAGTTTTACCCGAAATGAACCCGAAAAATTAGGTTATAAATCTCTAAACCCAAAAAATCGAACCCGAAACTCGAATGTCCACCCCTAGTTTTACTTTTTTCCAAGTATTATTATTTGCTATATTAGAGTTGAACCTTTCCTTTTGTTGAAATCACACGACATGTTAGTCCCATCTTCCAAATCTTGTATTATTAAGGTTGGTTTAATTAGCACATTGTTAAGGATGTAATTGGTCTCTTAGTTTACTTCTTAGATGGATTGTTTGTTTATTTTTATGATTTGAAATCTCATGTGATTTTTTTTATTTTTTACTTTGTAGTATTAAGATTGGTTTAATTATCATATTGTTAAGGATGTGATTTGTTTATTTGTTTACAAATGGTCTCAGGTTTGTTTAATTGTCTGAACTAAAAGCTTTTTAAGCCATGACTGTTTCATTGATATTCGAACACTATTACATTTAATTTCGTATATTTCTTATGTGTTTCCATTGTTCTACTAAATGTTGTAATTAAGGTTAGAAGTTAGAACATATAATAATGAACAAGACATTAGTGTATATTTGCAGGTATGGATTTAATTATATAGGTTAGATGAAAGTCAGGGAATATTGGAGATTGGAGACTTTTAGAGTTTGTTTATTTTTTTCCTTTATTTTCTGAACTAAAGAGTTGATCTTGCTTATAAGAGAGGTGCTTGGAATTTTGTACGGATGATCTTTGTGGTTTTAGGATACATTGATGTGATAATATGCCCATGCAATGGCTGTTGGAATGTAGATCGTCATTCAGCTAGTGATGTAGTTGATCGTCTTGTAACAAGGGGAATGAATAATGTCCCTGATCTGCTTGAGAATTGCCTCAAATGTTACATGAGGATACTGTGCTACACACTTCATATGATGTGAAGGAATTTCTTAAGACATTTGATATGGATTATGAAAAGATTCATGCTTGCGTAAATGACTACTGCTTATTCAGAAAGAAGTACAAGAAGATTGACAATTTTCCAAAATACAAGGCTTCATGGTGGAAGACTAACATGCACACTGGTGAAGTAAACAATGGTGTCCGACAGAAAGTATTACGGTACTTTCCAATAATCCCATGGCTCAAGAGAATGTTCAAGTCTAAAGAAATGGCCAAAGACTTAAGGTGGCATTTTACTAACAAGAGCAGCGATGGAAAACTCCGACACCCTGTAGATTCTGTGACATGGATCAAATGAATGAAAAACACCCTTCTTTTGCTGCTAAATAAAGGAACATGCTTCTAGGACTTTCCACAGATGGATTTAATCCGTTTTACATGAAGAAGGAGACTATAACTTACCGCCTCACCTATGTATGAAGAAGGAGAACAACATGCTTACCTTTTTTATTCCTGGTCCACAACAACATAGTAATAGTATTTATATCTACTTAGAACCCCTTATAGAGGATCTTAACCATATGTGGAACAAAGGAGAGTTAACATATGATGCCTTCAGTAAGACTACTTTTACTCTTAAGACAATGCTTCTTTGGACCATTAGTAATTTCCCTGCATATAGAAATCTTGCTGGCTGAAAGTAACAGGTAAAATGGGTTGTCCTTTATGTGGGAAGAACACATATAATATGTGGTTGAAGTGTAGTACAACGCATGTTTATATGTGTCATAAAAGGGCCTGCACAAACACATAGTTATCGGGGGAAAAAGTTATGGTTTGATGGAAAAGCTGATCACTGGAGAAAGTCTAGGATATTGACTAGTCATAATATTTTCCAAAATCTAAAATATTTAAAAAATGAGTTTGGAAATGTGAATCGATTTGAAAAGCAAAGAAAAAGAATATATTATGTTGAATCAAGTTATTATAGTGAGGATGTATCCAGTGAATCAGAGGATGAAGAAGAAGTAAAATTAGATTAGCAAGAAATATCAAGATGAAAGAAAAGATGAATCTTTTTCAAGCTGCCTTATTGGGAGGTATGTTCTATTGTCATGAAACTGCTTTATCTTATCTGAATTGTTCAAGTAATGTTAGTTTGAATATGGTTTACTTATCTATATTTTTTATTTGTTAGGAAATCCTGGTAAGACATAATTTGGATGTAATGCATGTGGAGAAAAATGTGGCTACAAGCATTGCCTTTATATTGTTGCATTGTTGTAAATAAAAACATTGTCTCGTAAAGATCTGAAACTTCTTGATATTAGGAAGGATTTGCACCCTAAGTCCCTAGGTAAAAGAACCTACCTTCCCTTGCACCTTGGTCTTTGTCCAACAAAGAGAAGACACTCTTATGTAAGAAACTTTTTGACTTTAAAGGTAAGATGGATACTGCTCAAACATATCAAGGGGCATATCAATAAAGGATTGTAAGGTAATAGGACTGAAATCACATAATTTTCACGTGTTGATGCAACATTTTCTCCCAGTATTACTTAGAGGTTTATTACCTAAAGATCATAGGATATCATTTTTACGCTTATGCACATTCTTCAACCACATGTGCCCGCAAGTTATTAATAAGGAGCATATTTCAGTAATGGAAACTGAAATTGTGGAAAAACTATGCATGTTTGAAAGATTGTTCCCTCCCTGCTTCTTTGATATCATGGTTCACTTGATAAAACATCTTGGAAGAGAAGCCTAATTAGGTGGACAAGTCCATTTTAGATGGATGTACCCTTTTGATAGGTATAATTTCTACTGCATTATATTTTATAGTTTTCATCATTTAAAGTTGATTGTTTTGTAGCTAATATTTATTTTTTACTTTGTATAGGTACATGAAATTTTGAAAGACTTTGTACGCAATCTTGCAAGAACAGAGGGTTATATTGATGAGTCTTACCTTGCAGAATAATGTATGCAGTTCTATAGTGAGTTTTTGAAAAAAACTATAAGTGTACAACCTAAGGTGGAGTATGAGAGCAATGCTATCCTAGAAATTCGTCCTATATGCACAACGACTACAATTAATCTTACTGAAATGGAGAAGAATATAGCTCATCTTGTTGTCATTCAAAATATGGCTATTGTGAAGCCTTATGTGGTTTAAGTTCTTGGAATTTTCAATTTAAATTATCATTTCTTTTATGAATAGCTTGTTGATTCCTTACCATTTTATTCCTTTACAAGCATACACCAAAAAATATTTATAAGACTCAAATGTAAGATGTAGACGTGATGTAACATGGTTATGGAGTATGTTTACCCAGAAATTCGCATCTTGGTGGAAAGAACAGGCAAGTTATCAATTTTGTATATGCGTTGAATTCATGTTTATCTCTATATTTATCTCTATAGGTGTCTAACTTTTATTTTTATTTTCTAGCTACCTATTGATTCACAAGAATATAAAGAAACACTGAAATGGTTGGCATATTGTCCATGTAGTACTGCAAGGTCGTATACTGGTTATATAGTTAATGGACATCAGTTTTACACAAGCTAATTTTATAGAAATAGTCAGAATAATGGAGTTTTTTATGAAGCAACGACAATGTAGAGGTAGTGCAAAAGATACTTCACAGGTGGTTGATTTGGTTTCATACTACAATAGAGTCATTGAAATTATATATTGTTGGATTACAATGTCTTTTATGTTTCTTTATTCTTGTGTCAATGGGCAGTTAGAAGTAATGAAATGAAGATAGAAGATGGTTTTACACTTGTAAACCTGAAACAAAATCAGGTATCTTATATGAAAGATCCATACATATTAGTCTCTTAAGCCAAGAAAGTGTTTTATTCAAGCGAAGATGATTCATCACCTTGGTATGTTGTTATGAAATTTCCTTCAAAAAGATAAATTGGACCATTTCCATCTACTATTGATGTAGATGTTGCCACAAATGAAGCTCAACATGCTTGGACTGATTGTGAAGGTATATATGTCTAAAATGTAGTTTCTTGTTCATTTGATTCCTTATTGTGTTTCCATATTAATTATGTTTTGTTGGTAAGTTACTCATTGTTTGCATATTGGTTGTGAAAGCATATATGTGTGAAAGCATATAAAGAGAACATAACCACCTTCACAATCCCCTATTAGAAGATCTCATGTAAATACTATTTGTGTATGTTAATAAGTTATTGGTGGATATTATTTTCAAAGTAACATTTGATTTATATTGTAAACATGGCAACGTAACAGTGCAGCTGAAGATGCCAGGAAAAATTAGAATTGCAAGTTGATGGATATAAGTGAAAGAAATGGGTTGTTGCTGAAGATCGTTGGGCTTCAAACAACCTACACCAGACTATCCACTTTGTTCCCTTGGGGCCTAATGCTGTTAGAGTTTCGGTAGATGTAGTAAAGGTAAAGAATGCAGTATTTTTGGATGCCATGTTCTGAAAATAGAATGTATAGAAGATGCAATAAGAACATCAATTGCATGACAAGAGGACAAAGTCATTATGTGTTAAATTGATGAGGGCTGGTATGTAGGTTGTACTTTGGGATTTTTTGGATTATAAGTGAAATTGTTGTTAGTTTAAGACATGGTTTATGTTTCTTGGATGTGAGACATATTTTATGTATGTTGGATTTGTTTAATGAGTATGAATTTTAAAATTTCTATACATCATGTGCTATTATGCAAAACATGTTAAATTCAGGTTCAATTTGAAGATATGGTTAATTTCTTGTAATTTTAAAGTAACAAATATATCATTGTTATAAAAACACATTGTGTCGCATATACTAACTGCTACAGAACAATATAGCATAGCAACAAAAAGCTATAACATATCTTTTTAAATCGATTTAAAACAGCCTTATAGAATATGTTAAACCGTTTTACAATGTTATGATACAATAAATTAAAGGTTAATAATTGTGGTGTAATTTGCAATTATATATCATTTCTCTTTCTAGTTGTTTGACTAATAATATGCAGGGTCTGCATATGTTTTGATTTGCTAATCAAATGGTTTCAGTTTCTCTCCTTACGTTAGCCGGTTTAAAAGCTCTGGTTTGGCTCTTGATTTTCTTAATTATAAGAGCAAATCGCGATCTAGTATTTGATACATGGTTTTTTCAATTATGCCTTTGGTGAAAGTTGGAGAGTACGTCTCTGTTATTGATAGACGGTTATAAATGATGCTCTGATCGTTGATGGAACTAATAGAAGTGGTTTTAGTGAAACTGGGTCTTGTGAGTCAACATCCCAAATTTAGTTTGGGAGTGGTCTACCACATATGAATCCATTAGTGTTTAGTTTTGTAAGCGTAGGACTAATGCCGAGAAATTTGGATGGGAATGAATTCAAGATATGGCACCAATTTGACCATAAACAAAAAAAATTCAAAATTAGAGATGGGCAATCGGATATTGAGTTTGGGTAAAATCTAATCGGGTTTGGAGTTTTGGGTTTACAGATTCATAATATAAGGGAATATTTTGTCGGTTCAAGTTCAGTTTGGGTAAAAATTTTCGGGTTCGGATCGGATTCGGGTTTCAGAGTTAATACCCGATCAAAATCCAAAAAAATCAGGTTTTGATCGGGTTTGAGTTTTTGGGTTTTTTGGTTTTTTTCGGTATTTTTTTGGGTTTTTTTCCGGGTTTTTGAGTTTTTTTTCTTCTAATTTTCCAGTTCAGATTCAGATCGGTTTTGTATATATTACACATATAAAACTCACGTTTAGAAAATAGGGTTCTTGAATTAGGGTATTTCCCATGGGTAGTTATGTTTTTTTGGATTCTCGGGTTTCGAATTCGGTACGGATTTTCGGGTTTAGAGATTTACAATCTAATGAAATAATTTATCGGTTTTGGGTTTTTGCCCACTTCTATTCAAAACTATAAGTTATCTGGTGAAATGGGAGAAGGGGGTTGCGTACCACATTAAAATTATTAGTAAGATATTATATTAACATTGGTTATATAAAGTATATTTGTACAAATATATGAAAGTGTACGAGTGCTTGACAAGTCACCATACCATCCACTTAAAAAGGTCACAACTGCACCAATATCTACGGATTGTATTCCGATGTGGAAAAAACCAGAACCAATTTCACGTGTACATAGTAATATAAATTTTGTTGTATATTTTCGTTAATAGTATGTAATGGACTTTACTCTCTATTTTATGTTTTGTCCATGAAAAAATATGTTTGGATAGATAAGATGTGATGTTTGGATTCTTTATTTTATAATTTTTGATTTTTTTTTCAAGTATTCTAGGAATTTAATTTTCAAGTATACAAAATATATTCTAATAGGTTCTTTTCCTACTTTGTTTGCCTTCTTTTTTTTTGTGAGGGCAGTTTAGGTTATCAAATCCAAATTTAGAGTATAGTTTTTTAATACTTGATTCAAATTTAATGAATTATTTTCTAGTTTGCTATTGTTATTTTTATGAAAACTGTTCAACTTTTGTATTGTATTTTCGTGTATAATGCATTATAAACGTCACTCTATATGTTATGTTTTGTCTACAAAAAATTAGATTTTCATGTATAAAAAATAATGTTTACGTGTACTATATTTTTCTTTATCCAATAAAAATAAAATCATTACAAATTATTTATGTAACATTATTGTTGCACCTTTATTGTAGATAATAGCTTTTTTGAATGCCACAGCTAAGAAGTGTATGTTTATATTAAATTTCTTTAAGTTTTAGGTATAACCAACTTATAGATAGTACCACCATATAATTATCTACTCATGGTTTATTTCAAGTACAATAAAATCTCTATAAATGAATACTCGATAAATCATTAATTTTTATAAATTAAAAAATTCTTCCGGTCCCGAATTGGATTAATTTAATAATTAAAAAAATTTGCTAAAATGATAAAATAATATTTTTTAAAAATTCTATGTAAATATATGGCCAGTTTTAGAGACCTAAGGCGAACAAAAAAATTATGTTTTATATATTTTTGTGGTAAAAATATGCATCATAAATAAAATTTAACATATTTTTATAACAAATTAGAGATGATAAACACTATTTTAATATACAAAAATAAATTTTGTACTATTTTCTTAAACTAAAAAAATAGAAATATACTATTTTCTAATCTCTTTTTTAATTAAAATTAGTTTTTAATCTATAAAATACTAAATATTAAATAAAATTTTAAAATATTAGAAATAAATAACACTATTTTCTTAATATATGAAATATAATTTTAAACTCAAAAAAAATCACACTAAAATTTGCTTGATATTTTGGGGACCTAAGACAAATAACTTTTTCTTATCATCATAGACACTCTGTATATGATCTCATCAATATCATAAATTAGTAATTATATGTAACTTATAAAATATATCTAAGCTAATTTAGTAAAATATGATTATAATGTTGTTTGTTTATTTCTAATTTTGTAAATATGGTCTCTATTGTGTGAGATGGCGTTGGAGCTTCCTAGGTCACTGTCTCTCGTTTTTTGGTCCAGATCGGGTCCAATCCTCTTCGATTCAACTTTCTCTTCGCAAAGGAGGCTCACTCTCCAGATGTGGTGGCTACGGTGGCAGAAAATGGTCTTCGTCTTCGGTGGTGGTTCAGTAACTGGTCTTACGGCGGATCTGCTGAGGGGGTGGAGTTTGGGCGGTGGTTTCGGTCAGCTTCTGTTTCGGTGGTGCCGTGGCTTGTAGTTGTTCTTCGATCACCGGTGGCTACACTGTCCTTCCTGAATTGCGTACAAGTGTTTTTCTTTTCGTTTTGCCAAGCTATCTCTACGGTTTTCCTGTCCTAGCTCTAACAGGTGAGGTTTCTATAAGGTGTGGAGGTGCTAGTGGGTGGTGCTGTGGTCTCGGGAGTCCTCAGATTCCCGATGATGCTCCTTTTTTGGTTGGGTCCGAGTGTGCTATTTTTCAGGTTCTTTGGTGGTTTTCTTCTCAGAAGTTGAGTCATGTTGTACTGAGTCTATGAGGACTAGGCTTGGAGCTCTGTGTTCTTGTGATTTCTTTGATAAGAGCTGGATTTGTGTTTGCATCATGGCCTCGTGAGTACAATTCGGTCCTGCTTTGTGTCTTTCTCCTCTGAATAGTCACGTTGTTTGTGATTTCTAGCTTGGTATTCTGTTTTGATTGCTTGTTAGTATGTATTTTGTAAGTTGGTCCGAGTCTCCCATTTGTTTCCTTTGCTCTTGTGCCGGGATATTCAATCCGGTTGTCGGTTTAAGACACTTTGTAACCCTTTATCGTAGCGTCTCGTTATCTACAAAACCAGAAATTTTATCAAAAAAACATGTCACTGCCTATAAAAGTATTTAATTATTGTCTTTAATTTCTTATTTTAAATATAATTTTTTAAAAAAAAATAAGCAAAATTTTCTATAAATTAATAATTATTAATTTATTAATAAATTATTTTTTTTATAAATTAATAAAATATTCTAATCCGATATTAGTAATTTATAAAAGTTTTATTATATTATAAAATATAAAAATTAGAATATAAAATTCAGATGTCACAAAAATTTACTTGGTACCCACAACACTTTCGGTACAAAAAGCCAGCTTTTTTCTGCTCTAGCTCACATCCTAAGTAAATCACCGTCCATGGTACGCGTGTCATTTAGTCACTGAATCGTACGGAGAGTGGAATGTATTTTATTCATTGGGAACCTGCAAATAAATAGATTTGTTCCTTATAAAAATAAATATTTGAAGAGGTTCGGTAGCGATTTTTAATATCAAAATCACAAGGGGGATTCTCATAATATCAAAATTTTAATATCGAAGAAGTTCGGTTGAGGTTCGGTTGCGATTTTTTTTGTGTTCTTCTCGAAGGCGATCACAAGGAGGATTCTAGGTTTCGCCTTTATGGCTGTGCCGCCAGGCACGGTGGCTCTACTACCGTGCACTCCAGAAACTCCACCAAGTCGTTAAGGTGCAGGTGAGATTACGGGAAACAGAGCTATCTCGAAGGAATAGAGCAAGGTCGTAGTTGGGACAGAGGAGATATAGAGCAGAGTGGAAACATGTGATCAGTGCGACGTTACCAGAGTGGGAGGGGAAGCTGCGAGTCAAGGGTTATTGAGGAGGGCAGAGGTGGGGATTACTGTATCAGAGTCTGCGTCATGGGGTTTTTTGGAGACGGGGGTAAATGGAAGTGACGTTGTCGTTAGCCGGGCTGAGACAGTCGTCGAGTGTGAAACAGAGGGGACTACAGTTAACGTTGTGGGAGAATCTAAGGAGAAACACTCAGTTGGAGAGCAAAACACATCTCGGAAGTCACCATCAAAGAAGTCTTGGGCAAACATTGTTCGCAGACCATCGCTTACTCACTTCAATTACATAGTTTTGAAAATAGACGGAAGACAGGTGGTACATGTGCCAGATGAAGTGTTCGAAGATGCACTACCTCTCTGGGAAGAGTTTGTGATTGGGAATTTTTGTTCGTCAGCTCCACATGTGGCAAAGGTGCATGTGATAGTCAACAAAATCTGAAATTTGGGAGACAAAAGTATCAAAATAGATGTTTATGTGGTGAATGAAACAACTATAAAATTTCGAATTCGTAATCAAAGTGCTCGAACTCTAGTATTAAGGAGAGGCATGTGGAATATTTGCGACATTCCCATGATAGTCTCAAGTTGGACACCGATTAAGGAAGAGGCACAACCCGCACTAACATCGATGCCTATGTGGGTAACTTTGAAAAATGTACCACCAGCTCTATTCTCCTGGAAGGGTCTGAGCTTTGTTGCAAGTCCGGTGGGCATTCCACTAAGAATGCACCAAGAAACGGAGCTGGTTGCAAACTTTGATGAAGCCAAAATTTTCATTGATGTGAATCTCAAAACGGATCTACCAACAAGCTACGAGTTTAATGTTAAAGGAGAGGAGTTTGAGGTGAAATTTATTTACCCTTGGCTTCCTATGCAATGTGGAAGCTGCCGGAAATGGGGACATACAGAAGCAGGATGTCTGGAAAAATTTCGAACTCAAGCATCAAGAGTAATAGAAAATGGAAGAGAGGGTGGTCTGATAGAAAAGGAAATAACGGAGCCGGAAATTCGTTTAGCTCCGGAGACTACAACAGCTGCTGGAACTTTAGAGAGAGGAAAAAGTGACGTGTTGAGTGTTAACTCGGAGAAAGAATGGAGTTCTATTTCGAAAACTCAAAACAAAAGGTCAGGGAAGAGAAGCTTGGTTTACGGCGAGGTAAAGATAGCTACACCATCAAGATTTGAGGTTCTCAAGTCTCTAGAACTAGAAGAGGAGAGGTCTAGAGGCTTGGGAGAACCGCAGACTCAGGCTGAAACGCATATTTCCGTAGCAGGTAAGACTTCTGCATCTCCAGCTCGAGGATCGGGAAGAAGGAGGGTGCAGACATGATCTGAGAACTTAGAGCTGGAGCTTTCGGATAAGCAAAAGCTGGAGAAATCGAATACCACTGGGTTGATAGGCCCTCAGGGAGCTTCGCTTGAAAAACCAAAGGAAGCTGGTATCTTGGGTCAAACTGCAACGAAGAGAAAGATGATGATGCAGGTGCCAAATGAGGCTGAAATGAACACATGTAATGATATGAGCTCTTAAAATCTGGATAAGAAAAAAATCGTAGATACCAATGGTTTAGAACATTCAGCTGGGGGAAAAACTTCAAGGTCTGCGGAGGAAAACAACTTGGGATTACCTGCTATAGATCCTACGCGGGAGGGATTAAATGACCAACAGAGGTCGGAAGAAGTAAGTAATCAGATGAGTGTGATAACAGAAGTTGGAAAAAACGTAAATGATGAGGATATGGTGAAACCGCGGGTATCACCTGAAACTACGACACAGAGAATTCCCATACCCAGATCGACGAAGATGCAGAAGCAGACCCAGACCATGTCTCAACAAACTAGGGACAAAATCTCGAGTACATTAGGAAGAAGGAATCAAAGGAAAAAACAATAATGTAGTGTTTTTTTTGGAACATCCGTGGATTCAACAAGCCAAGAAAACATTCAATCTTCAAAAAGCCGATAAATAAAAAGTCGTTGATCTTTGGAGCCTTATTAGAAACAAAACAAGAATAGTGAAAGATAAGGCGGATGGGATTGTAAAAGAAACTTTTAAGGACTGGTCCATGAAATCGAATTACGAGTTAAATCCTCTCGTGAGAATCTGGGTAGTGTAGAGCAATTTAGTTTCATTGACAGTGGTTTACAAAACAAGTCAGTTGATATCATGCCTTATTAGGATCCAGGGCCACTCGGAGGAAATATTATGCACTTTCGTCTACGCATCGAACTCATTGGAGGAAAGGCGGGAGCTTTTGACTGATTTAAAGGCTCATTGTGATGATTTTTGAACTAGAGATTTACCTTGGCTATGTGCGGGGGACTTCACCGAAATTTTGGACACTTTAGAACACTCGGCAGCCGCTACACCACATGCACATTATCCAGGTATGTTGGATTTCTGAGAGACAGTGCGACAGTGTGACCTAGTGGATATGACTTTTCATGGACCCATCTTTACTTGGTGTAACAAACGAGAAGAGGAGTTGATATACAAAAAACTGGACCGTGCTCTTGTGAACAATGGCTGGATGCAGAGGGCTTTGAGCTCTTATTGTAGATTTGAAGGTCGGGGATGCTCAGACCATGTATGTGGGTTTATCACACTCCACAGAACTCCGCATAAACCGAAAGCTCCTTTCAAAATAGTAAATACGGTAATAGCTATGTCAGGATTCAAGGATCTTGTGGAGCGTTATTGGTCAAACACAGTTGCTCTCTACCCTTCAACCTCTGCGCTTTTTCGATTTTCGAAAAAACTAAAGCTCCTTAAACCACTCATTAGAAGTTTTAGTAAATAGAGGACACATCATTTGAATAGAAGAAAAGATGAGGCTTATGCATTGTTATGTGAGAAACAGTCGGCCACTTTAACTAATCCGAATGAGCAAAGCATGAGGGAAGAAGCTCAAGCTTATGACGCCTGGGAGAGGGTGGCGGGAATAGAAGAAAGCTTCTTAAGGCAGAGGGCAAAGCTTCATTGGGTTAAGGTAGGAGATCAAAAAAATCGATTTTTCTACAATGCTATCAAGGAACGAGAGGTGAGAAACTCAATTTTTGAGATAAGGTCTTCGACTAATGAAATTTTCTCAACAAGAGAGGAGGTAAAGGCTGAAGCGGTTAAGTACTTCTCAGATTTCTTTAAGGATCCGTCCCCAAATGTTACTGAGGATAATTCAAGAGAGCTGCCTCGGGTTATGAACCACCAATGCTCTGCGGACCTGGGAAATGAACTTATCTCGGAAGTTACAACTATCGAAATAAAGCAGGTTATCTTCTCAATGCCACTAAAAAAATCCCCAGGACTTGATGGATACACGGTAGAGTTTTATAAAGAGATGTGGTCCGTCATTGGGAACGACTTCACTACAGCGGTAAAATCCTTCTTTGTATTTTGGTTTTTGCCGAGAGGACTGAATTCCACGATCCTTGCTCTAATCCCCAAAAGAACGGGAACTCTAGGGATGAGTGACTTCAGACCAATATCTTGCTGCAACGTGATGTATAAGGTGATCTCGAAAATCATAGCAAATCATTTTCAACGCATTCTTCCGGACTTTATATCCCATAATCAGACAGCCTTCATCAAGGATAAATACCTAATGGAAAATCTCCTGCTTGGGTCTAAATTGGTAAAAGATTATCACAAGCTGGACATAACATCCAGATGTGTCATGAAGATCAATATTAAAAAGGTTTTTGACTCGGTAAACTGGAATTTCCTTATCAAGCTGCTGCGAGAAATGCGTCTGCCAGAAGTCTTTATAAGATGGGTTGAGATGTGTGTTACCACCCCGTCATTCTCAATTCAGATAAATGAGGAGTTAGCTGGGTTTTTCAGAAGCGAGAGAGGACTACGCCAGGGATGTTCTCTATCTCCTTACCTCTTTGTAATCTACATGAATTTCCTCTCATTAATGCTTGATAAAGCCGCTAGGAATGGTGAGTTTGGTTATCATCCTAGTTGTAGGAGTTTGAATATAACACATCTCTATTTTGCAGATGATATCATGGTGTTTACAGACGGAAATGTCTGATCAATCAAGGGGATTCTGGAGGTCTTTAAAAGCTTTGCTCGGATATCTGGACTTGACATAAGTTTGGAGAAAACAATGTTGTTTATCACTGGTATCTCATCGGGAATTTGGGAATCGCTGAATAAGTTTCCTTTTGAGATTGGAGCATTACCGGTAAAATACTTAGGGCTTCCTCTCCTAACCAAGAGAATGTCAGCTACAGATTACCAACCAATTGAGAAAATTCGAACCCGCATCAGCTCCTGGAAAAACCCTTTCCTCTCCTTTGCGGGTAGGCTGTAACTCCTCTCTTTGGTAATAACGAATTTTTGGATTGCAACTTTTAGGCTTCCAAGAGCTTGCATAAGAGAGATCGAAAAAATCAGCTCTGCTTTCTTGTGGTCTGGCCCGACACTAAACTCAAAGAAATCAAAGGTTGCATGGGATGATGTGTGTAGATCCAAGTTAGAAGGGGGTCTCGGTCTAAAATCTTTGGTTGAAGCTAATAAGGTGAGCTGCTACAAACTAATTTGGAGGCTAGTCTCGTCGAAAGACTTGCTATGGGTGAATTGGATAAAGAAAAACCTGCTCCGAAAAGGCTCCTTTTGGTCGGAGAAAGCTACAAAGACAGGGGGGATCATGGATGTGGCGAAAATACTCAAGTATCAAAAATCGGCAAAACCATACCACAAGGTTGAGGTACATAATGGTTCTCGAACACCTTTTTGGTATGATGACTTGTGCTCGCTTGGGAGATTGATTGATGTGCTAGGAGAGAGGGGGTTTATTGACATGGGAATAAAGGCTGGAGATACGCTGTCGGATGTGCTTGTAAGTCACATGCCTTGGAGAAGAAGACCGCCAGTCCTTGCACAAATAGAAGACGAAATCAATAAGGTAAGAGACGGGGGTATCTGGATGAGGACACAACCCTTTGGCGGCACAAAGAGGATAGATTCAAAGCACAGTTCTCTTCTAAGGAAACATGGAATCAACTACGAGAGGCAAGCATCGGAAACTCATGGTATAAAGCAGTATGGTATTCGCATGCTACTCTGAAGTATTCTTTCATTATGTGGTTAGCTGCTCGAAATAGATTGTCAACGGGGGACATAATGCTTACTTGGTCACCAAACATCTCGGTGAAATGTGTCTTTTGCTCAGAACCCATAGAGACTCGGGACCACTTATTCTTCTCTTGCCACTTCACATCACGGATTTGGTACAACCTCACCTATAGACTGCTTCGCCAAGACTGATGACGATGTTTCACACCAAGAGTAACAAGACGACGGAGGACTTTATAGTAAGGTACACGTTCCACACACTACTATACACTCTATGGACAGAACGAAACAAACGAAGACATGGAATCACACCCCTTCTCATAGGGACTCCGATCGGGGAAGTAGGGAAGGCAGTTCGAAACAGAATATCGACCATCCAGACGCAAGGAAAAATGCTAGATGGGATACAAATCTGGTTCGCAACAAGGATCTAAGGACACTTTGATTTTTGGTTTTTTCAGTTCAATCGTAAATTATGCGTACTCTTTTTTTCGGGGAATAATTTTGTCCCAATTGGGTTTTTTATTCCTTGAGTTTTAATGAGGCCATCATTTATCGATACCCTCTAAGAGCTTTATTCTATTTTATTTTTAGAAAACGGTTGCATATTATATAAAAATAGTTTTTCTTTGAATATAATTTCACATATTATTCAAAAAAAAAATAATATTTGAAAGCACTTACCTTATAAATAGAACTGTATAGCATAAAGTTTTGAAATCCGCGACGCAAACAAAAGGTAAGCTGATACACCAAAGAAGATCAACGACAGAGAGAGAAAGAGGAAAAAAGAAAAAAAAAACCGAGATTCTTTCTGACTGAAGAAAACAAATAAGACATGGAGATGTCTTCAGGTAGCTGTTCTTTGATCTTTCTTCCTGATCTCAGCTTTGCGTCTTATCTGTATTTTTTTTTTTTTGGCTTTTAGGGTAACTTAGATCTCTTTGTTTTTGCTACCGACCAGATGATCTGACCTTTAGGTCTATGATTCTTTAAAAGCTTTGTTGAATATGCAAAGTAAGCTAGTTTTTGTTGTTCTTTAAATAAAGTACCAAACTAGCCTTATTGAAAAAAATAATCTACATAATCTTTATCTAATCTACATAACTTTCATTAATCTAATAAAATTGAAATTTCAAATTTACTCTTCCATTAAAATAATTAAATATTAAAATTAATTATTAAAAATAAATTAAAATTATTTTTTTTTGTTGGATACGTTGGAGAATCGATCTTCTTCTTCGATCAGCCTCTGTAACCTCCGACGAACCTCTATAACCTCCGACGAAACTCTACAACTTTCGACAAAGCTCTACAACCTCCTAAGAAGCTCTACAACCGTCTGACGAATTTGGAGGTGAAAATATCTTCAATGTATAGATAAATAGTTTTAATCTCTTCAATTGAAGCGTTCTATATCACTAATAGTTTCAATTTGAGTTTGGATTTTAGCTTGTTGTCAAATCTTAGTTTGGAATTAGTGGATAGAATCTGGGTAGAATCACAGTTATTGTTGGTAAGTAAGGTATAAAAATTAAACTTAGATACACTAGGTTAAACTATGGCACAATATAACTATGATGTGGTAGTTAGGTAAACTAAGTTAAATTAAGGTAAACTTTTTTAAACTAGGATTTAGCTAACTATTCAACAAGGTAAATTATGATGTGGTAGGTAAATTATGATGTGGTAGTTAAACTATGATGTGGTAGTTAAATTAAGTTTAAGTACGTAAAACTAAGTTTGGTTTTAGCTCATTGTTTAACAAGGTAAAATATATTACGTTAGTTAAAGTAAGTTACATTAAGTTAAACTATGTATATCTGGTACAACTATTATATAACATTGTTGTTTATGATTTTTTTGCAGAAGACAATGACGCTCATATATTTTGATTATGGTGGACGTTATTCACATAGGGGAGATGTTGTTAAATGGAATCCAAAAGAATTTCAAATGTATTATTTATTTACTTATGGTGGTGCGGATTCAATTACTCATCGTTGGTTGAGAAAATACGTAGAAAAGTAAATGCAGATGAATCGACAATGCTAAAAATAAGTTACATTCATGGAGTGTTGCAGAGAGTAGCATATATATACGATGACAATGATGTCTTCAGATACATGTGGTTGTGTGAAATAAAGAGTCTATTGTTTTGCACGTGGAGGTAGTGGAAGTTGTTGAACATAGTTCACAAGCTTCAAGACAGGAGATAGCGTCTGGTAAATCAAGTAGAGTTTAGGGAAGTTGTGAGGAGGTTCAGAATGATGCTGGAGATAAGGTAAATAGAGTTGGTTATTTGTCAAAAATTGGAGAATCATCTCAATGTTTAGCGGGATTGGATATTGTTCCTTATAATGCAGATAGTGGAAACAATGAATTAGGTGTAGATGATTGTCAAGGTACACCTGCTGATTTGGATGTTGATGATTGTCGAGGCATAGTTGCTGATGCGGGTTTTGATTACTATCAAGGTTCACCTGTTGTAGAACCAGATGTGGTTGGGAAAGTTTCAGAGGTTGAATGGGATGATGGCATTGATATGAGCGTAAAACAAGAATTTGATAGTAAGCATGAAGTCCAAGATTTAGTTGATAGAGTTTTACATGAGCATTGTTTTGAGGTTGTTACGATCAAGTCAACAACTAAGTTATATGTGTTGAAATGTCGAGGTATTGGTTGAAAATGGTCTGTCCGAGTTGCGACCATTAAGAGTTCAGATTGTTGGTCTATTAGAACATACAACAAGATGCATACATGCTCTCGGCTAACTACGAGTACAAGCAACATTAAAAAAAAGGGAACACCACGATTAGTTGCATTAGTTCTGCATGATGATTACTCGGGTCAATTCGATACTGCATCCGCAAAAAATTCGATTGGTTTGGTACAAAGAAAGCTAGATTTTCAGGTGTCATATAGTACCACTTTGAAAGGGAAAAACTAGCCATAGCTGACGTGCGAGGCAGCCCAGATGATTGTTATAAGATGTTGCCTTCTTATTTGCACATGTTGGAGACGATGAATTATGGTACGTTAACACGGTTGGAATATGGTGAAGGAGACAAGTTTAAGTACGTATTCTTCGCATTGGGTGCTAGCATAGAAGGATTTCAAGTAATACGAAAAGTTATCATTATTGATGGAACTTTTCTTAAGACTGTTTATGGTGGAGTTCTTATTGTTGCTACTGCTCAAGATCTAGAGCATCACCATTATCCTCTGGCTTTTGCGGTAGTAAACCGTGAAAACGATGCAAATTGGAGGTGGTTTCTCCAAACGTTGAAAACATTAGTGTCAGATCAGCCTGATCTTGTGTTCGTTTCTGACATAAATAAAAGCATCCTAAAGACTGTAGGGGAGGTGTATCCTAATTCTAAGCATGGACATTATTGTGGCATATTTATCAGAATTGTGAAATCATATGCTTATACCGTTAACAACAAAGAAGTTGCAGACCAGTTTAGAGAATGCGGTCGAAGTTATACAGAGGCTGAATTTCTTTGACGTTATGTTGAATTTAGGGGAAGGTATCCTAGATGTGGTGAGTATCTGGTTTAAAGTGTTGAGGAGAATAAGTGGGCAAGATGCTATTTTCCAGGAGAAAGGTACAACATATGCACCACCAATTCCGCTAAATCTATCAATAGTGTGTTCAAAGATCAAAGGAAATACTCGTTGCTACCACTGTTGGATTCGATTATTGCCAAGATTTCTGAAATGGTTCAACAAGCATAGGAAGGCTGCCGCGGAGGTAGCAGATACACTGAAGCTAGTACCTTTTGTCTATAATGTATTGTACAAGAGATGTGAGATTGCAAAGAAGTTACCGGTAAATTAGGTAAACAATTATATGCTTGAATACATGGTGATTGGAGAAGATGGGAAACCCTACATGGTTGATTTGAGAAGAAAAATGTGTAGTTGTAGGTGTTATGATATGGAAAAATATCCATGTGAACATGAGATTGCTGCAACTATGTTCCACGCAAAAACGGCAGAGGTCGATTTGCACGAATGCTGCTCATGTTATTATTTTATTGAGTATTGGGTGATGGCTTACTGTAAGACCATCTATCCAGTACCCCATCCATGTATGTGGAAAGTTCCTACTGATATTGCTGATAGATGCGTCTTGCCTCCAAATTTCGTCAAGAAAAAGGGAAGAACACAAGAGGCTAGGTTTTCGTCAGTTGGAGAACATCGACGAAGGAGATCCCAAAGACGTGGAGGTTACTTTAATATGTCCACTTAATTTTTTTTTGTGTTGGTTGTTTATATGTTGCTTGTTAATCCAGGTAAAACTCTGTTAAACTAAGTTAAACTATGTTGTATTCACCAATTTTATTTTTTCCAAATCGTTATGGTTAACATACTCTAAAACTAAATTATTTTCCCAAATCGTTATAAATCGTAAGGCTTACTAAAACTGTATTAAAAATAGTACAAATGGTTAAACAAAAAAAAAACAAATTTCAAAATATATTTTACATTATCTCTTCATTTTCTCATATATGCCTTATATTTTTATGGTTACTTAGTTATTGACATCATATCAATGTAAAAATTAAATATACATGCTATTTAAAATATATTGAATCATAATACGATGTTAAATGTATGTTAAAATACTATTTATGAAAGTTAAACTAGCCAACACTCGTTTTTAATAGGGTTTAACTAGATTTATGGCTTCATCATCAAAGTTAAACTATGTATAACTTTCTCCTATTAGATTCTTAGTCAAACTATGCGGTTAAACAATATGTAAAATATTGACGGTGCCATTTTTTCCTGAATGACAACGCCGCTTTTTCCTGAATGACGACGACTATTTTTGTTAAAATAACGTTAAACTTCGGTTAAACTAACGTGGTATCTGATTTGTTTAACTAACGTGGTATCTGATTTATTAAACTAACGTTATCTAATTTTTTAAACTAACGTTCAAATTCAAACACAACATTCTTTGTTCAAAAATCAAAGCATAATAACATAACCAAGTTCGAAAATCAAAGCATAGAAACATAAAAACCAACTACCTTCTTTGTTTCTTAGTAGCTTGCCCGCCTCTTCCTCCTCTTCCGCCTTTTCCTCCTTTTCCTCTTCCGCCTCCTCCTCTTTCGCCTCTTCCCCTAGTTTTTATCATATACGGAGTGGTAAGGTATGTAAACTGCTTCCTCTTCATTTTCTTGACATCATCTTCATTCTCCGCCTCAAGAGGATTGTCCCCACGCACTTCAGTCTTCTCATCCGTATTAGTCTTCTCAGCCTTCTCCTAATCCTTTTCCTCAGACTCCTCATCTTCAATCTCATCTTCATTCTCCTCATCATCAGCCTCCTCATCCTTCTCCTCATCCTCTTCCTCATCCTTTTCCTCAGTCGTTGCCCTTGCCTCCTCAGCTTCTTCCTCTTTCTTCTCCTTAGTATTTTCCTCACCCGTATGAGTCTTTTCATCTTCATCTTCATCCTCTTCCTCATCCATATTAGTCTCCTCATCCTCCTTATCGGCCTCAGCCGTTGCCCTTGCCTCCTCTACAACATTTACCAAATTCACTACAACAATGACTGTCTCATTTGCCTCAGTCGTTACCCGTGCCTTTTCTGCAGCATTTACCAAACCCTCTGCAGCAGTGACTGCCTCATCCGTATCATCCTCCTCATCCGTATCACCTTCCTCATCCATATCATCCTCCTCATCCGTATCACCTTCCTCATCCGTACCATCCTCCTCATCAAACTCCCCTACAACATTTACAGTTCCCCTTGCCTCCTCTACAGCAGTGACTGCCTCATCCGTATCATCCTCCTCATCTGTATCACCTTCCTCATCTATATCATCCTCTTCATCAACCTCCCCTGCAGCATTTACAGTTCTCCGTGCCTCTGCTGCAGTATTTACATTTCCACCTGCCTCGTCTTCAGCAGTGACTGCCTCATCCGTATCATCCTCCTCATAAACCTCCCCTGCAGCATTTACAGTTACCCCTGCCTCTACTGCAACATTTACTGTTCCCCCTGCCTCCTCTACAACATTTCCCATCTCTTCCTCCTCATCTAAAAATAAGTGAACGAGTTAGTCCATTTTATCTGGTTATAATTAAGATAAAATAATTCAAAATACAGTTAATTTGAAAAAAACAACTTACATCTATGAGGACTCTCATTGTGTTACTCTTCCTCCATCCATAAGGGGTCACCACAGTTGGATTTCTCTATGTTTTCAATCCGTGTTGTTAAACCATCAACCTTATCATTCAGGGTTTTGAACCCTTCCTTCATTGCCTTAGACATTTTTGTAACTGTTTCAAGAAGCACCGGGGGTGCGACATGATCGGCAGGAGCAGAAGCATCAATAGCAATATGAGCTGGAACAATAGTAGGATGGTTTCTAGAAGGTAGATCCCTTTCCAAGAGATTCGTCCACAATATAGTCCCACCATTCGCTATAATGGTGTTCCAACCATCAACTATCATATCATGCCCTCCATCATCCTCATCATCCATGATTTGCGCAATCAAACGCCACTCCTCACCTTCAGCAACCTAGATGCTTGAAATTTTCTATGACATATAATAATGTTAAACTACATGTAAACTAATGTTAAACTATTGTTAAATTACAGGTAAACTAATGTTAAAATATAGGTAAACTATTGTTAAACAAAACCTGCACTTATACTAACCGTTGAAGTGTTGATAGATTTATAAATCTCTCCTAGTCGAAAACCGTTTGTGTTCAATTGCTTGTACTTTCCCTTACACATCCTAGGGCATAGATCCTCGCATCAGATATTCTTTGTGAAAATTCTTCTTCATATTGGGAATGACTTCAAATGCCAGTAGCTGTACATATCATAAAGTTTAACTTAATTGATCTAGTTTAACTATTAAAATCATTTATCTTAAATAATTTAACAAATTACATTTTATCTCTAGTGGTATTATGAATCCATGAATGGTGGTATTTAGGCTCACTGTACCATTCATCCGCTTACAAATCTTCCGGATCTCGGTTGCACAATCATCAAATGTGAGACGTCCTCGTGGGAACCTCTCACAACGGTCTAAATCATTCACAACCTTTAGAAAGAAATGATCTATTGGTCCTACGACATCTTGAGCCTATCTGTTGACGCACTCATCAAGCCCAGTTTCTCAAACACGTGATCCACCTAAGGATTACCATTCTACCCAAAATGTTTCTACACAAATCGATTCCCACCGAGATTCTTGTAGTCTTCCGGGTAGTAGTGGCAGTACAACCCTGAGATTAGTCGATGCTCCCTGAGAGAGTACCTTATAGGAAATCCATTTACAACAAAACACATGTTGTTTGCCTTGTCCGTCTTTGCCATACGTACAATCAATCTCCAAGGACCCATAACTTTCCGGTTCCTCTCGAGATACATATAGAAGATGTGCCGGAACTGTGGATCTTTCATGAACCAGTTAGTTGCATTCATATGCACCAAGCTCCATAATACATGTGACGCACTTATGGGTATCACATCTTGTACCAATTTTGGGAAACTTGTTGAACTAGCTAGGCTCAAAAAGGAATTTCAACAGCTGTACAAATATGTACATTCAAAAACATTAGTTTTTGCATTAGTTTTACATTCAAAAACATAAAGAAGTTAGTATTTTATCATTAGTTTATCGTTAGTTTAACTTTAGTTTAACTTTACTTTAATTTTAGTTTAACTTAGTTTAAAGTTACTTAAACATGTTACTTGTATGTTCGGATGTAAGCTTCGTTGAATTTTAAAATACTTACCGTTTCTTCGTCAACACCACCATTATTTGTACAAGAAGGGCCTACTGTTTCATTTGTTTGTTGTTGGGCTTTTCTTTTTTTGATTTGAACGTCGATTCTCTTGTTAGGTGGTGTTTGTACGTGAAGGGCTTACTTCCAGAGAAGTGTGCAATCAAAACGATTTTAATCTACTTTAACCTACTTTAACCAATTCCGAATCAAATATTCCAACTCATCATATCGTTTGATTTATTTGTTGTGGGGCTTTTCTTTTATGGTTGGAACGGGAGGGATTCCCTGCTTCATCAGTGTTAACCAAAGCTTCTCTATCTACTGGATCTTGAAAAGTAGCAACTTTGGTTCTTGCCATTATCCTATCCAACATAAGAACATAAATTGTGTCAATCACTATTAAACCCTAAATTGAAGAATAACGAAACTCTAACCCAAAATCAAAGAAGCAAATGTTACTTTAACTGAAATCCTAATCCGAAATTAAAGAATTGCTTACCCAAAATCAAAGAAGATGATGAAGTTTAACTTTAGTTTAACCGAAATCGAAGAAGATTTTTGAAGTGTTTTCCAAAATGGAAGAACAATATCTTCGATTTTTGGCGATTCAAAGACCAAAATCGAAGAGACCAAAGAAGAAGGAGAAGAGATATCGAAAAAAGAGAAGAAGTAATCGAAAAATGAAAGATAAGAAAAACGGAAGAGGAGAAAAGGAAAGAAATTTGAAAATGTCATAGAATCTCCAACTTTCGATCCATGACCTGATTTTGATGAAGAAATTTGGGTGGGTCACGTGGTTGGATCTGTAATTAGTTTAATATCGGTTGGGTTGATGGTAATTTCTGCATTTTTTGCTTTCAAAATTAAAGTTAAATGAAATTAGTTTTAGATGGAAATCATTATGGCAATTTTGAAATCTCAGAGGGTCAGTCCAGCCATTGATCCCTTTATAGAATTATGTGAGGTATACTTAGTTGAAGTTAGTACGGTTACATAAGACATTGATTTCTTGAAATAATTATTGAATTCTCAGAAATTTATGCAAAAAAAATAAAAAAAAATTAATTTAATTATTGAGGTTTCGTGGTGATTTTGGTTAGTTTCACCAAATTTTTCTAAATGTTTTTTTAAATAAATGATCAATTTTTTTTCCAAGATCAACCTTCACCAAAAAATTATGCAGATTAATGCTACCAATTTGAAAGTTATCCGTTATATAGCTCTTCTGCATATCGTCGACTGTCACTATTTTACTCTGTTCAAAAACAAATAGATCAATAAAAACGACGTCATTTTGATACTCCAAAACTACACGATGTTTTGATTATTTCTTGACATAATTTTTAAAACATCACAAATTAAGTTTTGAATTAGGAGAAATTGATACGGAGAAAATTAAAAATTAGTATTCATTATTTTATAGGTTTCTTATTACATGATAAAAGATGGAACAATTTCCAGAAAAAACAATACTGAAGTTACACATCTTACCAAAATGATTAACAAAACCAAAATGATTAGAAAATCAAAATTGACTCGTCCGAGTAAATGCACAACAACCCAGCCAACGATTGTTCTTGCTGTTCTTGTGTTCTTTGCAATCAATCAACAAATACAAGCAGAATATCAAAGGAGTATAGAACAATTAAGCACCTTGTTATCTTGTTCATGATACCATAATCCAAATTAGAAATGTAAAGCTTGGTTCCAGTTTCGATTCTGGCGGAAGAATGGCTGGATCTAGAAGGGAAATATTCATATCTATCGAGAACATGTTAAAAGAGCAAGCTTTTGTCAAGAAAAGATGTGTTGGAACAACATAGGGATTGTCTGTTTTCGAAGAGCAATAACGAGTCAGTAAAAGTCGTTAGAAGCTGACGTGGACTTAATGAGACTACGATTAAATCACTGTGGATAAATGGCACGAGATTCTGGAGATCGAACGGTTGAAGAATAGAAGATTCTTGATGAGGATTCAGAAGATTTGGATAACATCGTATCATGATGAGAGGATACGTGATGTAGACTTGAGTCTCCATAAATAGACGTCAAGGCTGATCAACTGAAGTATCCATTCAACACATCGTAATTACTTGGGATAGAATTACGAGTTACAGAGAGTTATGAGCTACTCTTGAGCGGGGTTTAAAAATCGTAGGTCTAGCATAGAACGGGTAGTTCGTAGGCTTGTAAACACCATCAAGGAAGGTTTGTTCCTTGAGAAGATTTTTAAGTTGAATAGAAACAAGTTTGAACGTGTTTCAATAACGGTTCTTATGACGTCTGAGTTCATAGGTTTTTCAATTGGTATCAGAGCAGGCATCTGAACCGACTTGTTACTCAACAACAGGTGAAGATCCTGAGACATCTAAAATGGACTCAACATGAGAACTACCGGCGGTACAAAAACAAATCATGCTGAATGACTCCAACTACGAACATTGGAAGGTTAAGATGCGGTACACAATCAGAAGTATTGACGAGGATGCATGGACAACTGTAGAAGAAGGATGGAATGAACCAGAGGCGAAAGATGAAGATGGTAACATGGTTCCAAAAAGGAAGGACATGTGGATAGATGAAACTGGTTACTGTGCCTTTCCTGCTGTTATTCATACAGTTGAAGACTCTTTAGAGAGCGAATCAGAGGATGACAATGAAGGAAAAATAACAGTGTTGGAAAAGGTAATCAAAAGTGAGTTATATGATGATGAAGCAACAGACCTACAAGAGGAATTCAAGTCAATGTACAAGAACTGGAAGAAACAAGCCACAAAAACGTTCTGACAGGAAACACAAAGTTCGTCAGAGAGAATAAATCTTAATGTGTCTTAACACAAAAAATTAAGATCAAATCTCAAACCATGAGAAGTTGCTACTACTGCTGTAAAGAGGGATATATCAAGAGACACTGCTATAAGTTGATCAACAAAGTTAAACAACTTATGAGACATAAATGGTGTTTTCAACATTTTAATCGTCCATCGCACATATGGGTAAAGAAATGCGATTTATATCATCAGACGAGGCATGAAGAGAAATCAGTAATGGTTGCCTATAGTTTGATTTTAGGCAATTATACTAAGCATGAAGATATTTCGCAACACGCAGAGCCTGAAGGAGAAAAAGATGAATGTGTGGGACTGGCATCGCAAATCAGAAATGAAAATGGATCTTGGTATTTTGACAGTGGGTGTTCTAGACACATGACAGACCAACAATAATTTTTGGAAGAATTTGTCAAAGTAAAAGAAAACAGTGTTACGTTTGGTGGAGGAGCTCAAGGGAAGATAATGGGAAAAGGGAAGTTGAATACGACAACTACACCACAGCTGATGAATGTCTAGTATGTGCAAGGGCTACAAGCTAATCTTATAAGTGTAAGTCAGCTGTGCGACAGAGGGCTAACAAAACCAAGTGTTGGGCATTCAATGAAGCTAATCAAGTAATTCTGTCTAGAGTGCGTACTGGGAACAACTGCTATATGTGGGAAGATCTGATTCAGTGTCTCAAAGTGGAGAAGGATGATACTCATCTGTGGCATCAAAGGCTTGGCCATGTGGATATCAAAAGCATGACCCACATCGTTAATCAATAACTTGTTCATGGAGTTCCAGAATTAAAGAAGCTGAACAACTTTGTATGTGGGGCATGTAGCAAAGGAGAACAAACTAAATTACAGCACAAACGGATTTAAGAAGTTCAAACCAAACAAGTTCTAGAACTAATTCACATGGATTTGATGGGACCAATGCGAGTTGAAAGTTACTCAGGAAAGAGTACGTGTTTTTTTTAGTAGATGATTACTCTCGTTTCACATGGGTACGATTTCTCAGGGAAAAGTCAGAAACATTCGAAAGCTTCAGGATACTGGCACTTCAACTTCAGAATGTGAAAACTCAAATCAAGCAGATACGAAGTGATCATTGTGGAGAGTTTGAAAATGTGATCTTGGAAAACTTCCACGGAACACATGATATTGTGCATCAGTTTTATGCTCCAAGGACACCACAACAAAATGGAGTGGTTGAACGCAAAAACAGAACACTACAGAACATGGAAAAAGCAATGATTCATGCTAGTGATGTACCGAAAAAATTCTGGATTAAAGCCATTAATACTGCGTGCTACGTGATCAACAGAGTGTATGTTCGTTCAGAAAGTAATAAGACAGCCTACGAAATCTGGAAGGGAAAGAAACCAAATCTGGGGTATTTTCCATGTGTTTGGATGCACTTGTTATATTCTGAATGACAAGGACCAATTTGGAAAGTTTGATGCAAGAAGTGATGAAGGTGTGTTTCTAGGATACTCGATAAACAGTGTAGCATACAGAGTGTACAACAAAAAAACCAAAGCTATGGAACTATCAGTCAATGTAGTGTTTGATGAATACAACTACACACCTGGAAAAGTGATTCCAGAACTAGAAGGAGAAGAACAGGACTTCAGGAACAATAAGAAAAATGTTCCCACACTGGACGATATCGAAGAAGAAAAACAGGAAAAAGATCACGATATGCATACAAGAAACATTGCTCAAGTCCATCAAAATCATTCAGCAAAAGATGTGATTGGAGATATCAGCGAACGAGTTACTCGCGGAATTCAGACCAATTATCGAGAAATGATAATGTGGACTTGCTTTGTATCAGCCACGGAACCCAAAAACATAAATGAAGCTATAGTTGATGATTTTTGGATCATGTCCATGGAGGAAGAACTGGAACAGTTAGAGCGCAACAAGGTCTGGTCACTTGTTCCCAGACCTGAAGAAGTTAACATCATAGGAACCAAGTGGATTTATAAGAACAAGATTGACGAAAATGGAAATGTGGTACAAAACAAAGCAAGACTGGTAGCACAAGGGTATACTCAGATAGAAGGTGTAAATTTTCATGAAAGCTTCGCTCTGGTGGGCAGACTAGAATCCAATCGATTTCTACTTGGAATGGCATGCGAATTGGGTTTTAAGCTACACCAAATAAATGTCAAGAGTGCATTTCGGAATGGATACATCCAAGAGGAAGTATATGTGGAACAGCCTAAAGGATTTGAAGACTCAAGATTTCCGAATCATGTGTACAAGCTACACAAGACACTCTATGGTTTAAAACAAGCACCCATAGCATGGTATGATCGTCTCACTGTCTTTCTATCCGAAAAAATACCAACGAGGAAGCATTGACAAGACACTGTTTGTGAATACAGACACAAAAGGGATGCTTGTAGTTTAGATATATGTGGATGATATCGTGTTTGGAGGAACTTCACAAAGACTAGTTGCCGAGTTTGTAAAAACCATGACATCAGAATTCGAGATGAGTATAGTAGGAGAACTTAAATACTTTCTTGGATTATAAATTAGCCAAATAGAAACCAGAATCACCATTTCTCAGAGTACATATGCTGCCAAGTTAGTAGAACGCTTTGGAATGTGTTCCAACAAGATAGCTAGAACGCCAATGAGCACCACGCTGAAACTTTCAAAGGATGAACAAGGTGTCAAGGTAGATGAGAAGCTATATCGAGGAATGATTGGAAGTCTATTGTACTTGATAGCAAGCAGACCAAATCTTTGCCTAAGCGTGGGAATTTGCGCATGGTACCAAGCGAATCCTAAAGAATCACACCTTGCTGCAGTCAAAAGGATCATCAAATACGTGAAAGGTATGCTCAGTCATGGTATCTCATATACAAAGGATACAAATTAGAGTTTTGTAGGGTACGGTGATTCCGACTGGGCTGGAAACTTGGACGACAGAGAGAGCACCACCGGAGGCTGCTTCTTCCTTGGAAACAATCTGATCTCCTGGCACATCAAGAAGCAGAACTGCACGTCTCTCTACACTGTTGAAGCCGAGTACATTGCACTTGGGAGTTGCTGCACAACTACTATGGATGAAACAAATGGCCTCGGACTATGGTATGAATTTCACCAACCCAATGCTTGTTATGTGTGACAACAAAAGTGTAATTAACATCTCTAAAAATCCTGTTCAACATTCAAAAACCAAACACATTGCAATACGACATCATTTCGTTAGAGACTTGGTTGAAAACAAAAAGGTGGTGATTGAACATGTGGCTACTAAGTTACAACTTGCTGACATTTTCACTAAACCCTTGGATTATAACACTTTTGTCAAGTTGCAGAATCCTTAGTTGTGTTTGCTCTCTAATGTCTTTGCGTGTAGGTGACAACACAAGGACATGGTTTGGATTATAGTGGAAAGTCTCAGAATTTAAAAAACCTGTGTTGTTCTTATCAAGAAAGGAGTTGAAAATGAGTTTAACAAAAATTCTTGCTATAAAGTTCACATTAAGAAAGAGCTGCCCTCCATGCTCTTATGATTCGCAGTCAGTAAGCAGTGTACTGGATTAGTTGAAAGAAGATGATGGAAGAGATGTGATGCAGTTAGAAGCAGTAAGAAACATCTCATTTCATCGGATGAAGCAGAACTTATCCATGAAATAGAAAAAGGAGAAATCTTGTCTATAGGAAAACAAAAAAAAACAACAAACAAACAAAAGAATCAACAAAACAAAAATATGAGGAAAATCAGTAGCATCAAATCTTGAATCCTCCCGTTTTCTGATGCAGAAAGAAGCAGTAAGAAGAATCTCACAAATGAAGGGTCATTCTCGGAAACCCCCTTTGATGAACAAAGCCGGAATCTTGCTTTCATGATCTAGTACACTCTCAATTGATGGTTGAGACTCGCTGGTATCAAGGAGCATGTAGGTGCGTAGACTACTTTTTGTGGATTAACGCGTGTGAAAGCTCTTATGAACTGAGAAATAGCTACCATGGTTGGAACGGAAAGTCGAAAGTTTTTCACGGCTCCTCCTCCAAAAACCTGAACTAAACACTGTACTCTTAAACTCTGCATCTTTGTGCTGCACTTCTGAGTATAATGATGAGAGTAAGAGCCACACAACTAAGGACGAACAAGCTCAGTGGGTTGAAAAGTCTTTAAGTGGTACTTGATGGTCATATTGTTTGATCCCACGAACTGGTTCACACTGATTCCTGTTATGTTTCATGGTAAAATCGTACCATATTTGGACACGTATGGCCTAATCACACTAATGAGCATCATGTAGTTTTTTCTTTTCTTTTCTTTTCTTCCTTGGTCTATTGAAAGTTTTGTTGTAGGAGCTGTCATTGGAAGTCTTGACGAAAACAGAGGAGAAGGCCAACAGGAAAATTGGTGGGCCTCGTTGAAGTTATAGAGCTCAACTCATGATGTATATAAGGTCACCAGTCTTCATCGCGAGCATCACCAACAACAAAAAAATAAATCACTAACCCTCACCTCATGGCGAAAACTCGAGGAGCCAAACAAGTTACCGTCTCCACTCGATCTTGTGACGGTGTGCCTGCAGTGCCATCTATTCAGGACCGGACACGCTCAGCCAAACGGAAAAATCCCTCTGCACCGGACCTTGCAGATTCCGTTGAAGAAATCCTACACCACACCACAATCGGCGAGCTGTTCCCTCAAAATTCAAAAAATCAAAAGCATCAGGGGCATCTGCGCGGCCTCGAGCACTGTCTCCTTCTCCGGCTACGGTCGCCTCTTCGATATCTGACTCTAACCAATCTGGATCTCTGTCTCTCGACGGCTTGCGCTGGGGCAACCGCATACAGCAACGAAGCTGAACTCGACACAAGTAGACCAGCCTACTCCGACCTCCTCGATTCCACAAACCGCCGCCCGGAAGACATCTACTCGAACCAACAACTCGTAGCCACCGCGACCTCAAACTGTCGATCCCATTTTGGACGATCTCCGTCAACCATATCAGGCAAGAGGCAGGCTACCATATGACCCATCAGATTGAGTTAGTATCCACCAATACGAGCAATCTCTGCGTGATAAGGAGAATCCTCTGCTTTGGCAACCTTCGTATGAGCCAGTCTCGCATCAATTCCTTACCACGCCAGCTGAGACACGGTACAAGTGGATGAAGAAGCGGCATGTATTTAATCAGCGTGTGGTGAGTCGTAATCCAAAAGGCAAAAAGCTCATGGAAATCATTGAAGGCAATCTCATGTCTGACACAGTCACTGCAATTGAACCGCATGTGAAGGAGGTAATTTATGAATTCTATGCTAATTTCCATATTCTTCCCTATACGAAGAAAGATCTAGTGTTTCTTAGGGGCAAGATGTACGAGTTCTCTCCTCAAATGATCAACAAAGTTTTCCGCACATCTCCCGTGCAATGATACAAGAAGTCTGAAGTGGCGCGTGTTCAGATGACCAGTCACGCATTGGCAAAACACTTGATAAATGGGAAGGTCTCTGTTTGGAAAGGATTTCACACATCCTTAATGCCTAATGTCATGGCCAATCTTCACTTGATATGTTGTTTGAACTGCATGTCGGCCCCAAACAACACCAAAGCCACTATTGATCGGTGTAAGCTATTGTACATGATGCATCAACGGATTCCTTTCAATTTCGGAAAGCTGGTATATGACATCGTCGAGAAAGCAGCGGCTAACCTAGAGTCTACTGATCGCATTCTCCCGTTTTCGAGTCTGATTTACCGGGTTCTGCGTTTTCAATGAGACATCCAACTCGAACCATATGAGGTGTTTGAACCCAAACCAAAGAGGTTCTCTCCAACCACGCGTGTAGGGCAGGGCATCATATCTAAGAGGTTCGTTGATCAGGTATTCGACAAATCTCTGGTTGCTGACATCAAGTTTGCCGTGAATATGCTTCTTGATGTAATAGCTCGATATGGAGGTAAGTTCTCTTTTCTTCTTCTTGTTTTGCTCTGTAGTTGTTTTTGGTGCATTGTGCCACTTAAGCAGGGGGAGAATATGGCAAGTCATCTAGGACTCAGCCTGATACGGAAGCTGATGGCTCTGTACTAGTGGATGAAAGTGAGCTAGGATTTGATACAGAGAAAGATGAGGATGTTGATCTAGATGCTGATGCTGAATGGAGTTCCGGTTCCAGCTCTGACTCGGAACCTGAGTATGTCAAAGAAGGCTACGAACAAGTTACTGATTCTGGCTGATTGGGGAAGTAGAATTTGTGGGGGAGCTAGAATTTTTGGGGGAGTTAGAACTTGGGGGGGAGCTACTTGTTATTTGCTTATGTTTTTAACTCATTGGTTTTTGGTTTTCTTCTCTCTTTTGTGTTATGAACATCTACGTGTTTTCTAAGGAATTATTTTCAGGAATATGTTCAAGGATGCTTAGAGTTTGTGCGCATGTCCCTTAGCCTGTTGTACTAAACTCAGTAGCTTCTTAAGGTCTGATTAATAGGTTATGCTTGGCGTGACAAATACAATAAAAAAGGGGGAGTTTGAAAGAGCAACCTTTTGTCAAGAAAAGATGTGTGGGAACAACAGAGGGATTGTCTGTTTTCGAAGAGCAATAACTAGTCAGCAAAAGTCGTTAGAAGCTGATGTGGACTTAATGAGATTATGATTAAATCACTGTGGATAAATGGTTCGAGATTCTGGAGATCGAGCGGTTGAAGAATAGAAGATTCTATGAGGATTCGGAAGATTTGCATAACATCGTATCATGATGAGAGGATACGTGATGTAGACTTGAGTCTCCATAAATAGACGTCAAGGCTGATCAACTGAAGTATCCATTCAACACATCGTAATTACTTGGGATAGAATTACGAGTTACAAAGAGTTGTGAGCTACTCTTGAGCGGGGTTTAGAAATCCTAGGTCTAGCATAGAACGGGTTGTTCGTAGGCTTGTAAACACCATCAAAGAAGGTTTGTTCCTTGAAAAGATTTCTAAGTTGAATAGAAACAAGTGTGGACGTGTTTCAATAACGGTTGTTGTGACGTCTGAGTTCATAGGTTTTTCACATGTCGTACTCCCAGGTGGACTCTGACGCCTATACAACCAAATGAATTATCTGTTTTCGAAGAGCAATAACTAGTCAGCAAAAGTCATTAGAAGCTGACGTGGACTTAATGAGACTATGATTAAATCATTGTGGATAAATGGTTCGAGATTCTGGAGATCGAGCGGTTGAAGAATAGAAGATTCTTGATGAGGATTCGGAAGATTTGCATAACATTGTATCGTGATGAGAGGATACGTGATGTAGACTTGAGTCTCCATAAATAGACGTCAAGGCTGATCAACTGAAGTATCCATTCAACACATGATAATTACTTGGGATAGAATTACGAGTTACAAAGAGTTGTGAGCTACTCTTGAGCGGGGTTTAGAAATCGTAGGTCTAGCATAGAACGGGTAGTTCGTAGGCTTGTAAACACCATCAAAGAAGGTTTGTTCCTTGAGAAGATTTTTAAGTTGAATAGAAACAAGTTTGAACGTGTTTCAATAACGGTTCTTATGACGTCTGAGTTCATAGGTTTTTCAATTGGTATCAGAGCAGGCATCTGAACCGACTTGTTACTCAACAACAGGTGAAGATCCTGAGACATCTAAAATGGACTCAACATGAGAACTACCGGCGGTACAAAAACAAATCATGCTGAATGACTCCAACTACGAACATTGGAAGGTTAAGATGCGGTACACAATCAGAAGTATTGACGAGGATGCATGGACAACTGTAGAAGAAGGATGGAATGAACCAGAGGCGAAAGATGAAGATGGTAACATGGTTCCAAAAAGGAAGGACATGTGGATAGATGAAACTGGTTACTGTGCCTTTCCTGCTGTTATTCATACAGTTGAAGACTCTTTAGAGAGCGAATCAGAGGATGACAATGAAGGAAAAATAACAGTGTTGGAAAAGGTAATCAAAAGTGAGTTATATGATGATGAAGCAACAGACCTACAAGAGGAATTCAAGTCAATGTACAAGAACTGGAAGAAACAAGCCACAAAAACGTTCTGACAGGAAACACAAAGTTCGTCAGAGAGAATAAATCTTAATGTGTCTTAACACAAAAAATTAAGATCAAATCTCAAACCATGAGAAGTTGCTACTACTGCTGTAAAGAGGGATATATCAAGAGACACTGCTATAAGTTGATCAACAAAGTTAAACAACTTATGAGACATAAATGGTGTTTTCAACATTTTAATCGTCCATCGCACATATGGGTAAAGAAATGCGATTTATATCATCAGACGAGGCATGAAGAGAAATCAGTAATGGTTGCCTATAGTTTGATTTTAGGCAATTATACTAAGCATGAAGATATTTCGCAACACGCAGAGCCTGAAGGAGAAAAAGATGAATGTGTGGGACTGGCATCGCAAATCAGAAATGAAAATGGATCTTGGTATTTTGACAGTGGGTGTTCTAGACACATGACAGACCAACAATAATTTTTGGAAGAATTTGTCAAAGTAAAAGAAAACAGTGTTACGTTTGGTGGAGGAGCTCAAGGGAAGATAATGGGAAAAGGGAAGTTGAATACGACAACTACACCACAGCTGATGAATGTCTAGTATGTGCAAGGGCTACAAGCTAATCTTATAAGTGTAAGTCAGCTGTGCGACAGAGGGCTAACAAAACCAAGTGTTGGGCATTCAATGAAGCTAATCAAGTAATTCTGTCTAGAGTGCGTACTGGGAACAACTGCTATATGTGGGAAGATCTGATTCAGTGTCTCAAAGTGGAGAAGGATGATACTCATCTGTGGCATCAAAGGCTTGGCCATGTGGATATCAAAAGCATGACCCACATCGTTAATCAATAACTTGTTCATGGAGTTCCAGAATTAAAGAAGCTGAACAACTTTGTATGTGGGGCATGTAGCAAAGGAGAACAAACTAAATTACAGCACAAACGGATTTAAGAAGTTCAAACCAAACAAGTTCTAGAACTAATTCACATGGATTTGATGGGACCAATGCGAGTTGAAAGTTACTCAGGAAAGAGTACGTGTTTTTTTTAGTAGATGATTACTCTCGTTTCACATGGGTACGATTTCTCAGGGAAAAGTCAGAAACATTCGAAAGCTTCAGGATACTGGCACTTCAACTTCAGAATGTGAAAACTCAAATCAAGCAGATACGAAGTGATCATTGTGGAGAGTTTGAAAATGTGATCTTGGAAAACTTCCACGGAACACATGATATTGTGCATCAGTTTTATGCTCCAAGGACACCACAACAAAATGGAGTGGTTGAACGCAAAAACAGAACACTACAGAACATGGAAAAAGCAATGATTCATGCTAGTGATGTACCGAAAAAATTCTGGATTAAAGCCATTAATACTGCGTGCTACGTGATCAACAGAGTGTATGTTCGTTCAGAAAGTAATAAGACAGCCTACGAAATCTGGAAGGGAAAGAAACCAAATCTGGGGTATTTTCCATGTGTTTGGATGCACTTGTTATATTCTGAATGACAAGGACCAATTTGGAAAGTTTGATGCAAGAAGTGATGAAGGTGTGTTTCTAGGATACTCGATAAACAGTGTAGCATACAGAGTGTACAACAAAAAAACCAAAGCTATGGAACTATCAGTCAATGTAGTGTTTGATGAATACAACTACACACCTGGAAAAGTGATTCCAGAACTAGAAGGAGAAGAACAGGACTTCAGGAACAATAAGAAAAATGTTCCCACACTGGACGATATCGAAGAAGAAAAACAGGAAAAAGATCACGATATGCATACAAGAAACATTGCTCAAGTCCATCAAAATCATTCAGCAGAAGATGTGATTGGAGATATCAGCGAACGAGTTACTCGCGGAATTCAGACCAATTATCGAGAAATGATAATGTGGACTTGCTTTGTATCAGCCACGGAACCCAAAAACATAAATGAAGCTATAGTTGATGATTTTTGGATCATGTCCATGGAGGAAGAACTGGAACAGTTAGAGCGCAACAAGGTCTGGTCACTTGTTCCCAGACCTGAAGAAGTTAACATCATAGGAACCAAGTGGATTTATAAGAACAAGATTGACGAAAATGGAAATGTGGTACAAAACAAAGCAAGACTGGTAGCACAAGGGTATACTCAGATAGAAGGTGTAAATTTTCATGAAAGCTTCGCTCTGGTGGGCAGACTAGAATCCAATCGATTTCTACTTGGAATGGCATGCGAATTGGGTTTTAAGCTACACCAAATAAATGTCAAGAGTGCATTTCGGAATGGATACATCCAAGAGGAAGTATATGTGGAACAGCCTAAAGGATTTGAAGACTCAAGATTTCCGAATCATGTGTACAAGCTACACAAGACACTCTATGGTTTAAAACAAGCACCCATAGCATGGTATGATCGTCTCACTGTCTTTCTATCCGAAAAAATACCAACGAGGAAGCATTGACAAGACACTGTTTGTGAATACAGACACAAAAGGGATGCTTGTAGTTTAGATATATGTGGATGATATCGTGTTTGGAGGAACTTCACAAAGACTAGTTGCCGAGTTTGTAAAAACCATGACATCAGAATTCGAGATGAGTATAGTAGGAGAACTTAAATACTTTCTTGGATTATAAATTAGCCAAATAGAAACCAGAATCACCATTTCTCAGAGTACATATGCTGCCAAGTTAGTAGAACGCTTTGGAATGTGTTCCAACAAGATAGCTAGAACGCCAATGAGCACCACGCTGAAACTTTCAAAGGATGAACAAGGTGTCAAGGTAGATGAGAAGCTATATCGAGGAATGATTGGAAGTCTATTGTACTTGATAGCAAGCAGACCAAATCTTTGCCTAAGCGTGGGAATTTGCGCATGGTACCAAGCGAATCCTAAAGAATCACACCTTGCTGCAGTCAAAAGGATCATCAAATACGTGAAAGGTATGCTCAGTCATGGTATCTCATATACAAAGGATACAAATTAGAGTTTTGTAGGGTACGGTGATTCCGACTGGGCTGGAAACTTGGACGACAGAGAGAGCACCACCGGAGGCTGCTTCTTCCTTGGAAACAATCTGATCTCCTGGCACATCAAGAAGCAGAACTGCACGTCTCTCTACACTGTTGAAGCCGAGTACATTGCACTTGGGAGTTGCTGCACAACTACTATGGATGAAACAAATGGCCTCGGACTATGGTATGAATTTCACCAACCCAATGCTTGTTATGTGTGACAACAAAAGTGTAATTAACATCTCTAAAAATCATGTTCAACATTCAAAAACCAAACACATTGCAATACGACATCATTTCGTTAGAGACTTGGTTGAAAACAAAAAGGTGGTGATTGAACATGTGGCTACTAAGTTACAACTTGCTGACATTTTCACTAAACCCTTGGATTATAACACTTTTGTCAAGTTGCAGAATCCTTAGTTGTGTTTGCTCTCTAATGTCTTTGCGTGTAGGTGACAACACAAGGACATGGTTTGGATTATAGTGGAAAGTCTCAGAATTTAAAAAACCTGTGTTGTTCTTATCAAGAAAGGAGTTGAAAATGAGTTTAACAAAAATTCTTGCTATAAAGTTCACATTAAGAAAGAGCTGCCCTCCATGCTCTTATGATTCGCAGTCAGTAAGCAGTGTACTGGATTAGTTGAAAGAAGATGATGGAAGAGATGTGATGCAGTTAGAAGCAGTAAGAAACATCTCATTTCATCGGATGAAGCAGAACTTATCCATGAAATAGAAAAAGGAGAAATCTTGTCTATAGGAAAACAAAAAAAAACAACAAACAAACAAAAGAATCAACAAAACAAAAATATGAGGAAAATCAGTAGCATCAAATCTTGAATCCTCCCGTTTTCTGATGCAGAAAGAAGCAGTAAGAAGAATCTCACAAATGAAGGGTCATTCTCGGAAACCCCCTTTGATGAACAAAGCCGGAATCTTGCTTTCATGATCTAGTACACTCTCAATTGATGGTTGAGACTCGCTGGTATCAAGGAGCATGTAGGTGCGTAGACTACTTTTTGTGGATTAACGCGTGTGAAAGCTCTTATGAACTGAGAAATAGCTACCATGGTTGGAACGGAAAGTCGAAAGTTTTTCACGGCTCCTCCTCCAAAAACCTGAACTAAACACTGTACTCTTAAACTCTGCATCTTTGTGCTGCACTTCTGAGTATAATGATGAGAGTAAGAGCCACACAACTAAGGACGAACAAGCTCAGTGGGTTGAAAAGTCTTTAAGTGGTACTTGATGGTCATATTGTTTGATCCCACGAACTGGTTCACACTGATTCCTGTTATGTTTCATGGTAAAATCGTACCATATTTGGACACGTATGGCCTAATCACACTAATGAGCATCATGTAGTTTTTTCTTTTCTTTTCTTTTCTTCCTTGGTCTATTGAAAGTTTTGTTGTAGGAGCTGTCATTGGAAGTCTTGACGAAAACAGAGGAGAAGGCCAACAGGAAAATTGGTGGGCCTCGTTGAAGTTATAGAGCTCAACTCATGATGTATATAAGGTCACCAGTCTTCATCGCGAGCATCACCAACAACAAAAAAATAAATCACTAACCCTCACCTCATGGCGAAAACTCGAGGAGCCAAACAAGTTACCGTCTCCACTCGATCTTGTGACGGTGTGCCTGCAGTGCCATCTATTCAGGACCGGACACGCTCAGCCAAACGGAAAAATCCCTCTGCACCGGACCTTGCAGATTCCGTTGAAGAAATCCTACACCACACCACAATCGGCGAGCTGTTCCCTCAAAATTCAAAAAATCAAAAGCATCAGGGGCATCTGCGCGGCCTCGAGCACTGTCTCCTTCTCCGGCTACGGTCGCCTCTTCGATATCTGACTCTAACCAATCTGGATCTCTGTCTCTCGACGGCTTGCGCTGGGGCAACCGCATACAGCAACGAAGCTGAACTCGACACAAGTAGACCAGCCTACTCCGACCTCCTCGATTCCACAAACCGCCGCCCGGAAGACATCTACTCGAACCAACAACTCGTAGCCACCGCGACCTCAAACTGTCGATCCCATTTTGGACGATCTCCGTCAACCATATCAGGCAAGAGGCAGGCTACCATATGACCCATCAGATTGAGTTAGTATCCACCAATACGAGCAATCTCTGCGTGATAAGGAGAATCCTCTGCTTTGGCAACCTTCGTATGAGCCAGTCTCGCATCAATTCCTTACCACGCCAGCTGAGACACGGTACAAGTGGATGAAGAAGCGGCATGTATTTAATCAGCGTGTGGTGAGTCGTAATCCAAAAGGCAAAAAGCTCATGGAAATCATTGAAGGCAATCTCATGTCTGACACAGTCACTGCAATTGAACCGCATGTGAAGGAGGTAATTTATGAATTCTATGCTAATTTCCATATTCTTCCCTATACGAAGAAAGATCTAGTGTTTCTTAGGGGCAAGATGTACGAGTTCTCTCCTCAAATGATCAACAAAGTTTTCCGCACATCTCCCGTGCAATGATACAAGAAGTCTGAAGTGGCGCGTGTTCAGATGACCAGTCACGCATTGGCAAAACACTTGATAAATGGGAAGGTCTCTGTTTGGAAAGGATTTCACACATCCTTAATGCCTAATGTCATGGCCAATCTTCACTTGATATGTTGTTTGAACTGCATGTCGGCCCCAAACAACACCAAAGCCACTATTGATCGGTGTAAGCTATTGTACATGATGCATCAACGGATTCCTTTCAATTTCGGAAAGCTGGTATATGACATCGTCGAGAAAGCAGCGGCTAACCTAGAGTCTACTGATCGCATTCTCCCGTTTTCGAGTCTGATTTACCGGGTTCTGCGTTTTCAATGAGACATCCAACTCGAACCATATGAGGTGTTTGAACCCAAACCAAAGAGGTTCTCTCCAACCACGCGTGTAGGGCAGGGCATCATATCTAAGAGGTTCGTTGATCAGGTATTCGACAAATCTCTGGTTGCTGACATCAAGTTTGCCGTGAATATGCTTCTTGATGTAATAGCTCGATATGGAGGTAAGTTCTCTTTTCTTCTTCTTGTTTTGCTCTGTAGTTGTTTTTGGTGCATTGTGCCACTTAAGCAGGGGGAGAATATGGCAAGTCATCTAGGACTCAGCCTGATACGGAAGCTGATGGCTCTGTACTAGTGGATGAAAGTGAGCTAGGATTTGATACAGAGAAAGATGAGGATGTTGATCTAGATGCTGATGCTGAATGGAGTTCCGGTTCCAGCTCTGACTCGGAACCTGAGTATGTCAAAGAAGGCTACGAACAAGTTACTGATTCTGGCTGATTGGGGAAGTAGAATTTGTGGGGGAGCTAGAATTTTTGGGGGAGTTAGAACTTGGGGGGGAGCTACTTGTTATTTGCTTATGTTTTTAACTCATTGGTTTTTGGTTTTCTTCTCTCTTTTGTGTTATGAACATCTACGTGTTTTCTAAGGAATTATTTTCAGGAATATGTTCAAGGATGCTTAGAGTTTGTGCGCATGTCCCTTAGCCTGTTGTACTAAACTCAGTAGCTTCTTAAGGTCTGATTAATAGGTTATGCTTGGCGTGACAAATACAATAAAAAAGGGGGAGTTTGAAAGAGCAACCTTTTGTCAAGAAAAGATGTGTGGGAACAACAGAGGGATTGTCTGTTTTCGAAGAGCAATAACTAGTCAGCAAAAGTCGTTAGAAGCTGATGTGGACTTAATGAGATTATGATTAAATCACTGTGGATAAATGGTTCGAGATTCTGGAGATCGAGCGGTTGAAGAATAGAAGATTCTATGAGGATTCGGAAGATTTGCATAACATCGTATCATGATGAGAGGATACGTGATGTAGACTTGAGTCTCCATAAATAGACGTCAAGGCTGATCAACTGAAGTATCCATTCAACACATCGTAATTACTTGGGATAGAATTACGAGTTACAAAGAGTTGTGAGCTACTCTTGAGCGGGGTTTAGAAATCCTAGGTCTAGCATAGAACGGGTTGTTCGTAGGCTTGTAAACACCATCAAAGAAGGTTTGTTCCTTGAAAAGATTTCTAAGTTGAATAGAAACAAGTGTGGACGTGTTTCAATAACGGTTGTTGTGACGTCTGAGTTCATAGGTTTTTCACATGTCGTACTCCCAGGTGGACTCTGACGCCTATACAACCAAATGAATTATCTGTTTTCGAAGAGCAATAACTAGTCAGCAAAAGTCATTAGAAGCTGACGTGGACTTAATGAGACTATGATTAAATCATTGTGGATAAATGGTTCGAGATTCTGGAGATCGAGCGGTTGAAGAATAGAAGATTCTTGATGAGGATTCGGAAGATTTGCATAACATTGTATCGTGATGAGAGGATACGTGATGTAGACTTGAGTCTCCATAAATAGACGTCAAGGCTGATCAACTGAAGTATCCATTCAACACATGATAATTACTTGGGATAGAATTACGAGTTACAAAGAGTTGTGAGCTACTCTTGAGCGGGGTTTAGAAATCGTAGGTCTAGCATAGAACGGGTAGTTCGTAGGCTTGTAAACACCATCAAAGAAGGTTTGTTCCTTGAAAAGATTTCTAAGTTGAATAGAAACAAGTGTGGACGTCTTTCAATAACGGTTCTTGTGACGTTTGAGTTCATACGTTTTTCACATGTCGTGCTCCCAGGTGGACTCCGACGCCTATACAACCAAATGAATATGTTGTTTTATTATTGTTTTTTTCCTTTTTGAAAGATTCATCAACACCAAAATCTTTATAAAGAAAATGTCAACGAAGAGTCTATTTCCATTATGAATGAATCGACAGATCTGAGAAGAAAGATCCGACAAAACTAGAGAGAAGAAGAAGAAGAGACAACAGATGTAGATCGGATTTAGACCTTGGCCGATTGGTATGGAGCAGAGCAGTTGGATTTCCGATTAGGGTTGTTGTGCCGAGCTGACCCGGTCCGGATCTAGATCCAGATCCACGGGCGGGGCCAGTTCCACCACAAGACTTACGGTTTTTGGCGATCATGTCATCGAGAGACATACTTAATCCAGTCTCCATCTTGCAACTTCTCCGATCGACGTTCTCTTTGAGATGGTGGAGGAGAGAAAAACAGCCAAGACGAGACGATGAAAGAAGAAGAAAAAGTTGACCGAGAGTTGGAGCTTGTTGGAAATGCTGCAAGAGATAACAAGAAGACACGTATTGTACCAAGACACATAAATAATGTATAATTTTAATTGTTCAATCTAATAAGAAATCCAGAAAACGATCAACTTAATTTTAATTTTCTCCACATCAATTTTTGAAAATCATTATCGTTTTGGCCATAAAAAATGACAAGAAATAATCAAAACATAGTGTAGTTTTGGAGTGTCAAAATGATGTCGTTTTGATCAGTTTGTTAGTTTTTTAATATACTAAAACTATGACACGTCGACGATATACGGAGGGATTATGTTGCGAGTAACTTTCGAATTGGTAGAATTGACATTCACAACTTTCGAATAAAGGTTGATCTTGCAAAAAAAAAATTTGATGGTTTATTTGGAGAAAACCTTTTCTAAATGTTTCTTCGTCTTCACATTGCCCTTTATTAGGTTTCTAATTCTTTAGTTTTACATTATAATCATTTGAGGACATTAGGTTAATCTTTTACCTAGTAATTTAACCAGAAATTGTGTTTTTTATTCCCTTTTTTTGCAGGGTTTATATGAAGTGGAAGCAAATTGACGTAAGTATTTAATCTCTGGGATTTGGATAAATGTCGTTTTGTAGCATTATTCGTGATGTTAGAGATAGTTTTGGAAGCTTTTCGAGACGTAGTTTCGAAGTGAGAGTGTCTAGTGAGACTCATCACAGGAGTATATCTCACGGTGCAGTACTTGAGACACATAATCAAAAACCTATAGTAATCAAGAACAGTCGTTGGGGTAATTTGCCACCTGAGCTACTACTAGATGTGGTCAAAAGGTTGGAGGAATGCAAGGGCATGTGGCCTGCTCGTAAACATGTTGTTGCTTGTGCTGCTGTTTGAAGAACATGGAGAAAAATGTGTAAAGATATTGTTAAAAGTTCTGAGTTCTCAGGTAAAACTAACATTTCCAGTTTCCTTAAAACAGGTGCGCAGTTTTTGTCATTGTTACTTCCATTTTGATATCTCTATCGATCTCGGTAATTCTGACAACTCTTTTGATGGTGCAGCCTGGACCTAGGGATGGAACCATACAATGCTTCATCAAAAGAGACAACTCTAATATGACTTACCACCTTTACCTTTCTGTTAGTTCTTGTAAGTCCTTCGTCTTTTTCGATGTTACCAAACCTCTGGTTTAGTTAAACTATATTTGATCAATTGAACTCGAATAGAATCTAATATTTTAGTTATTTTTAAATTTTCTACTTAGTTTTGATTCTTGATATTTTAGTGGCTCGTTTTACTAACCTTTGTCCGATTTTGGCATAACCTTAGTCACTGAAAATGGAAAATTTCTTCTCGGTGAAGCACACATGGAGAACTCCATATACAGAGTATGTGATATCTCTGGATGCATATAACATTTCAAGATCAAGCAGAACTTACATTGGCAAACAAAGGTAAGAACAAGATTAAGAAGAAAAAAAATAATCTTTCCACATGATTGAGTTCTTGATTAGTTGTTTTTTCAGGTCTAATTTTCTAGGGACAAAATTCATAGTATACGATACGGCTCCTGCCTACAACAGTTGCTCGAAGAAAGTGTCTCCCAGAATGCCTCTAGAAGTTATAATATCGCTCAGGTTACATACGAGCTTAACGTGCTTGGAACCCGTGGACCTCGCAGGATGCACTGCACTATGCACTCTATTCCAGCCTTGTCTCTAAAACCCGGCGGCATAGTCCCGGGCCAACGCAAGCTTCTTCAACGTTCCCTTGATGAATCTTTCCGCAGCATCGGTTCCTCAAAGATAATCGACCACTCGGGGGATTTCAGTAGCTCCCGGTTTTCTGACATTGCTGGACTGCAAGGGAAGAAGGAAAGGAATGACCTTATGTACTGAGAAATAAACCGCCGAGGTGGCATGAACAGTTGCAATGCTGGTGCCTTAACTTCAGAGGGAGAGTAACCGTTGCTTCGGTGAAGAACTTCCAGTTAATAGCTGCTCCAACTGTTCATCCAAGTGGTGTTAGAGTAGGACCGAATGTAGTTCCAACAGGTAGTACTGGAGCATTGACCAGGCAGGGATCAGGATCGGCATCACCGCAGCAGCCAAGGCAAGCAGACCATGAAAAGATAATACTACAGTTTGGGAAAGTTGGTAAGGATATGTTTATGATGGACTATCATTATCCTCTCTCTGCGTTTCAAGCCTTTGCGATTTGCGTGACCAACTTCAATACTAAATTGGCATGTGAAGAAAAATAAAAAGATCAACGGTCCACAAAGACAATGGGGTTAAATAAATTGGATTGTATATGAACTATGTTCCTAGAGGCTTATTTAGTTTGTTTTTCTCTCTAGTCTGGTGTGCTAGTAAATTTGAACATGATTGTCGTTAATTTTATTATTTTTGAAAAAAGAATTAAACTAGTAGGCAATAAATATATAAGAGGGAGATCTGGAGGCGAGTGGTCAAAAGGAGGGGTGCGAGACGATTGTTCTAGGGTCTGGGCAGGATCAAGCGGGTTGTTTATTAGCAGGTCCTTTGATGGGAGAGTCTTTGGGGATGAAAACTACTGGTAGAGTCGGAGAGGCTCTGCTGGGACATGCTGAAGGGCTAACTCACCCGGAAGTAGAGAAACAGAGTGCACTGTCGGGGAATGAAGAGGGTTTGGCTAATGTCGGAGGGAAACATCTTCCCCACACTATTCTGACAAAAAAATCATGGTCTGCGGTTGTTAGCAAACCTTCACTCTTACAATATGATTATGACATCCTGGAAGAAGAGGGAAGATCAGTTGTTAACGTGCTGGTGGAAGTGTTGGAAAACGGGTCTTTGTTGCAGATAAAGCTGGAAGGACTTGTTGCAGAAATTTCAGAGGTTGAGAAACAGGGGAAGTGGTCTGATGTAGAGGTTTCAGACTCTGTCTCGAGTTCTGAGAAGTCACAGGAACTGACACAAAAGGGAGAAGCATGCTCGATAGTAGGGGTCTTGTCACTAAAGAATTCTGAAATCTTAGTTCAAGCTGGTTCTGACTCTGCAAAAGAGGAGAGGTCGAAAATGAAACCAAAGCCAGCAAAAACAAAGGATATGGACTAAACAGAGGAGAAAGTAGGGTCTAAATTCTCAGGAAAGAAGGTTACCACGATCGGAGAAGGATCTGAAGCGAAGTATTCTTCAAACCAGGACAATCCTTGTAAGGTAGAAAACACGTTACGAATCCCTCTTCGTCGATCAGCTAAACAATCGCAAACAATTAAGAATATGGAGAACTCAAACCCAAGTGCCTTAGGACGTCGGAACCAACGGAAAAAACATTAATGTCGTGTTTTTTGGAACATTTGGGGGTTTAACAAGATCAGAAAGCATTCAGTTATAAGGAATATGATTCATCAGAAATCACTAGACTTTGAAGCTTTGTTGGAAACAAGGGTAGCTGAGAACAAAGCAGATTCGATGTTAATTCGGCTTTTAAGGACTGGTCCATGACATCAAATTATGAGTTTAACCCATTAGGAAGAATTTGGGTTGTCTCGAAGAAATCAAATCATTGACAATGATCTACAAAACAGGTCAATTAATCTCATGTAAGGTGAGGATCCAGAGCCAAATGGAGGAATTCTTGTGTACATTCATATATGCATCAAACTCAATAGAAGAAAGACGAGACCTCTGGAGAGACCTAAAAAACAATCAAGCTGATCCACAGGTTCGAGGCTTACCATGGTTATGCGCTAGGGATTTTAACGAGATCTTGGATATATCGGAGCATTCTTTAGCGAATTCAGGCCACGCCTATTATCCGAGAATGCATGATCGAGATATGGTTTATCATTGTGAGCTAGAGGATCTATCGTTTCACGGGCCAACCTTTGATTGGTGTAACAAGCGAGAAGAAGGCTTGATAAGCAAAAAGCTTGATCGCGTCCTTGTGAACTCTTTGTGGCTGCATCGACCGTCAAACTCTTATTTTCTATTTGAAGATAGAGTATGTTCGGACCATGTATGTGGATTTATAGCAACTAATGAACCCCCACACAAACCAAAAGCCCCATTCAAGGTAGTAAATACGATTGTTGCTATGACAGATTTTAAACAACTTGTGGAGGACTATTGGACCAGATCAGTTTCCTTATTTGCCTCGACCTCCGCGCTCTATAGACTTTCAAAGAAGTTAAAACTTCTAAAGCCATCTATTAGAGCTTTCAGCAAATAGAGAATACACCACTTAACAAAAAGGAAAGAAGAAGCCTATGCTGCGTTGTGTGAGAAGCAGACAGCTAACCTAACAAGTCCGAATGCTCAAAACATATTAGAAGAAGCTCGAGCTTATGATACATGGGAGAGTGTGGCGGGACTGGAAGAGAACTTCCTAAGACAGAAAGCAAAACTACACTGGATAAAAGTGGGGGACCAAAACAATAGATTCTTCTATAATGCGATCAAGGATAGAGAAGTGCGGAATTTGATATACGAGATCAAATCTCAAGGGGGGGGGGGAAATTATTTCTACTAGAGAGGAAATCCAAGCTGAAGCAGTCCGTCACTATGTTGATTTTTGAAGGACCCGAGTCTGGGAGAGACTGATGATCAAATGACAGAGTTGGCTCAAATTCTGAATTTTCGATGCTCCGAGGAAGAGAGCCGAGAGTTACTGAAGGGAGTTTCGAAGCTGGAGATAAAGCAGGTGATTTTTTTCTATGTCATCTAATAAATCCCCAGGACCTGATGGTTTCACGGTTGAATTCTATAAAGAGATGTGGCCTATCATTGGAAACGATGTCACAGTTTTGATACAATCCATTTCATCTACAGTTTTTTGCCGAAGGGGGTAAACTCAACAATTTTTGCTTTAATTTCGAAGGCTGGTACTATTGGGAGGAAAGATTACTGGCCAATATCTTGCTGCAATGTGCTTTATAAGGCAATCTCAGAGATCTTAGCAAACTGTCTAAAGATCATTCTCCCTGGACTTATAACAAAAAATCAAACGGTGTTTATAAAGGACATATACTTAATGGAGAATCTTCTCCTTGCATCTGAGTTGGTAAAGGACTATCATAAGCCGGATATCTCTCCTAGATGTGCCATGAGATTGATATTACCAAAGATTTTGACTCGGTATTGGAAGTTTCTCGGCAACCTTCTGAGAGTAATACAGCTGCCAGAAATGTTTGTTAAGTGGATTGAGGTATGTGTCACCACTCCATCCTTCTCGGTACAGGTAAATGGGGAGCTGGCGAGATACTTTAGAAGTGAAAGGGGGTTCCGGCAAAGGTTTTTCTCTTTCTCCATATTTATTCATGATCTGTATGAATATCTTATCATTAATGCTAGACAAGGCTACATATAACGATGAATTTGGATACCACCCTAGCTGCAGGAGTTTGAGTGTTACTTACTTATGTTTCGCAGACGACATCATAGTTTTTGCAGATGGGAAGTTACGCTCCGTCATGGGTATACTTGCAGTTTTCGAGAGATTTGCTCGAACCTCGGGGTTAGAAATAAGTCTCGAGAAAATAACTCTGTTTGTAATCGGAGCACCGTTGGGAACTCGAGATTTGCTGAATGGGTTTTCGTTTGAGATTGGAATTTTGCCGGTGAGGTATCTGGGCTTACCCCTTTTAACAAAGCGAATGTCTAGTAACGATTAAAGACCTCTCAGCGAAAAAATCTGAGCACGCATCAGCTCTTGGAAGAATAGATTTCTTTCCTTCGCAAGTAGATTACAACTCCTCTCTTCGGTACTAAACTGATTGACCCAAGGCAAAGAGTCCGTTCATGGTATAAGTCCTTTCCACTAAGAATGCCGACTTTCCTAAAACGATTGGAACTAGGGGAAGGGGAGAAGGCAGAAGGTAAGAGAAAAGGGAGAGGGGAGAGTGGTCAAAAGACAAGCTTGAAATTTTTTTGGATTTCAGCATTTAGACTTCCAAAAGCGTGCATAAGAGAGATTGAGAAAATAAGCTCCGCTTTCTTATGGTCGGGACCAGCATTAATCTCAAACAAAGCCAAGGTGACTTGGCGTGATGCTTGTAGACCAAAGCCAGAGGGGGGATCTCGGATTGAAATCATTGGTCGAGGAAAATAAGGTAAGCTGGTACAAACTGATCTGGAGGCTGGTATCTTCGAGAGACTCCTTATGGGTTAACTGGGTGAAGAAGAACCTGATCCGCAAAGGTTCGTTCTGGTAAAAAAAAGTCACCAAGACGGGAGGTTCTTGGATGTGGCAAAAACTACTAAAATACCATAGCTCCGCAACAAACTTCCACAAGATAAAGGTACGTAGTGGAATGCATACTTCCTTTTGGTTTGATGTCTGGTGTCCTCTTGGCAGATTAATAGATGTGCTGGGGGAAAGAGGGTTCATTGACATGGGGATAAAGGCTGATACTACCTTGGCAGAGGTGTTGATAAACAGCTGGCCTCGATGAAGAAGGCCACTAGCTCTAGCGCAGATTGAAGAAGAAATTGAAAAGGTTCGGGACAAAGCTTATCTAGATGACGATACCCTATGGAGATATAAGGCTGACAAGTTCAAAGCCCAGTTCTCATCTAAAGAAACATGGAATCAGGTTAGAGAAATCAGTCCAAGGAATTCATGGCAAAAAGCAGTTTGGTTTTCGTATGCTACTCCAAAATATTCATTTATTATGTGGCTAGCTGTCTTAAACCGTTTGTCAACTGGGGATAAAAGGATCACATGGTCCGTAAATGCTTTGACAAATATATTTTTTTCGGCTGCCCCTACACGTCACAAATATGGTACAAGTCAGCATATGGCCTTCTGCGTCAAGAGTATACAGCAAACTTCAACGACTTGATAACTCTATTCCATGGTAAAGGAACCAAGACGACGGTAAAATTTGTGGCTAAGTACACCTTTCATGCCTTGACATATTTATTGTGGAAAGAAAGGAATCAAAGACAAAATGGAAGTGTCCCTCTCAACATGAACAGTCTGGTGAATGAGGTAGGGAAGATAGTAAGGAATCGACTCTCAGCTCTACAAAAAGAAGGAAGAATGATCGACGGTCTGCAGTTATGGTTTGCCTCGAGAATTTAATTATCGGTTATAATATTTTCAGCTCATTAGTAGATGGTGTGTACTCTTTTTCTCCGGAAGTGGTTTGTCTCAATTGGGTTTTCCATTCTTGGGTTTTAACGAAGCTACTATCTACTGATTCACATTAGAGAGTTTTATCTTTCAGCATCATTGTTGTATAGTTCCAAATTTTGTAAACGGTTTTTTTTAAATATAATTTTATATATTATTCAAATATATATATATATATATATAAAAGAGAAAATTGAATAAGAATTTATGAGTTCAAGATTAGAAATAAAAGAGGAGCCCAATAAAAGAACCGGAACTAGTATCTTTTTCTAAATCATTATTTAAGCAATACTGTAATAAATAATGTTTTAAAAATCCGATCCGACTCGCAAATGAGAGTACTTTCCAGATCAGCTGTTCAATCAGAATCGACCACGAGTCAATAAATTGATTGGTTTTCACACTTTATTATATATATAAATTTTATAAATATATGAAAAATAAATTTAATCGATGTTTCAAGCTTATGATGTCAAACATTAATTATAAAGTGATTGAATATTCTAAATCTAAATTAAATAAAAAAGAAAACTTTAAGAGGTAAATCACCAAGAACAAAATAAACTAATACTGCATCACATAAACTAATATTAGTTATTTTTATTATCATTCTATTATTTTATTCAAAACATTGTGAAATGTTTATTAATATTTAAAAATTACAAATAACATATTTTATCCAATATATTATATACAGTAAAAATAAAAATTAGAAAGTTAAATAAACATTTTACAACCGGTTTAACGATTAAGATCGGATTTTGGAGTTTGCCGTGTCTTACCGGGTTTTTTAAGATTTATAGTTAACGAATTTTAGCAATATATCCTAACTGAATTAGTTGTCAGGTCACTGGGTTTACTGGTCCGACTGCGAGTCCAGATCGGACCTGAAAAACATTGGTAATGCAAGATCCATAGGAGACAGGAGAACAAAGAAATTGAAGGTCACAGAAATTTCACAACTCTTCCCAATCTCGTTTGTAATCTTGTGCATTAGTTTTCCATTCCCCATACAGATTAATGTTCCATTTGAACAAGACGATAAACCAGAATCTACACGAACAATTTGGCAATAGAAAGTGGAGAATATCATGCAAGCGCAATGACAAACATATATGCAAACACGTCAACCCCTCCTTGAGGACGTTCCTAAACAACCCTCAACCTCCTATAGATTTTCCTGTGGGTGGCCTAGTCACGTCTCGACCGACAGCCATGTTTTCCCCTATCATTTGACCAAACGTCAGAAGTCAACCATTTCCATTTTCAGGTGGGAGACTTATCCAGAAAAATGTGGGACCGGAAGCAAGACAACAGTCATACTCGACCCTGATGGAGGTGCTATAAACATCAATAGGAGACCATGAACACTGAGTCTTACGGTGGGATTCAACACTCTAGTCAGGCCAAGCCAGAGTGTAGAGAGAAAGGCAGTAATTCCTGCGCAAGAATTACATAGACAAGTGCAAGCCTTGACGGGGTGTTAGTCTTCTCGACATGGTTTTTATAGGAGCCCGTAAGTCGATAGATCGATATCTTTCGGGTATCCGGTTTATGAACCAAGTTATGATATTCGTTTATAAATATCACTTTAAACATTATATTTTCAAAAGGATTTGAAAGATTTGTCTAATATTTTAGAGAGGGAACGTAAGTTATAACAAAACTGTGAGTAGATGTCGAAGACTTTGACCGAAGCTTCAACGGTTCATAACGCAAAGATGGGCCAGTATTAGGCCATGGGTATTGCATTCGGTTTTTGACATCAAGACCCATTTACGAATGATGGTTATTGCCTTATGTGTGTTACTTGGAGTATTATGGAATTCAAATCCGATTAGGAAAGAGAGAAGGATGGATTCCTAATACAAACAGGTGAGTTCCACATAGTATAAATAGAAGTAAGGGTCATCACAATACATCATCTGAAAAACAAGAGAGAAGAAGAGAAGACAAGAGAGTTAAGACATTCGGTGAAGAGAGTTTAGCTCTAAGGGGTCTTCGGTGAGGATTTCTTCTTGTTCTTTGTCTTGGGGTCGGGGCTAGGAGTAGGTTCCATACTTTCTAGGCATAACATCACTTTAGAGATCTTCTTGGTGAGGTACCTATCACAAGAAAATAAGAGAGTGAGTGAGAGACAAAGACCGAATACAAAGCGTTGTTTACTCGAGATGTACTCTCAATTGAGAGAAATTCGTTAAATCTTGTTCTTGATTAGTTTAACTATCGCATAAAATCAAATCTATCCTATGTCCAAATCTAAACTTAAACTCAACAAGTGGTATCAGAGCATAGACAAAGTAGAAGCGTGATTAAATCCAAGTTCTGCAAATTCGTAAAGTCATACGGATTAGGAGTTGTTAGTGATTCTCTAATTAAAGTAGAAGCTTGAAATTAGAGAATCATGGAGTCAACTTTCAGAAGGTATGATGTGGAAAAATTCTATGGAAAAGGAGACTTCGGTTTATGAAAATACAAGATGTTGTGCAGTTGGAACTACTTGGTTTGGATTCGTGTCTTAAGGAAACAAATCCATCTACATCAGGAGAAAGTGATTCCATAGAAAAAGGAAAAGGAAACACTGAGACCTTACCTGAAGTGAAACAAGAAATAGATCCAGCACAACAAGAAAAGGAGATACGGGCCAAGAACACAATCTGCATGAGCCTTGGAGATGTAGTACTCCAGAAGGTTATGAAAGAAAAGACAACACTACCTATCTGGCAGGCCCTTGAGAGAAACTATTAATCAAAGTCTCAAACTATTCGCATATACTTGAAACAAAAATTCTCAAGTTTCAAGTTTGAAGAACATAAGAGTATTGACTATAATCTTGACATGTTCTTGAAGTTAATAAACGACTTGGCCAGCTTGAATATCAATATTTCAGATGAAGATCAAGCCATATAAATCTTATCTGCATTACTAGAACCCTACGAGGCACTAAGGGACACCCTTAAATATGGAGCCGGCAAGACTCAAATCTTAAGTTTGGATGATGTCACAAGTGCAGCCTACTCTAAAGAGATTGAATTAAAAGAAAAAGGATTGTTAAAATCAAGAGATAATTCTGAAGGGCTCTTTGGAAGCAGAGGAAGAAACGAAAACAGAAACTATAGTCATGAAGGAAATCGTTTCAAGAGCAGAGATAGGAGGTCAAAGTCGAGATTGAGGACACAAGTGAAGAAAAGGAAGTGTTGGATCTGCAGAAAAGAAGGAAATTTCAAAAACAGAATGTCCTGAAAGGAAGACAAGCAATGCAGCTAATGTGGCTAAAGAGTTACCTATGGTACTTCCAGCCAGCTTACAAGACACTAAAGATGAGTGGGTGATGGATTCATGATGCACATTCCACATCACACCAAACAAAAAAGTACTATTTGATTTTAAAGAAATCAATGGAGGAAAAGTACTAATAGGAAACAACACACATAGTGAGGTTAAAGGGATATGTAACCTAAAAATACAGAATCTTGATGGGTATATTGTGACACTAACCAAGGTAAGGTATATGCTAGATATGGGCAGGAACCTCATATCATACAGCCAGTTGGAAAAGAGTGGCTGCAAATATACAGGTGGAGATTTCACAGTGAAAATCTACAAAGACAAAAAGCAAGTGCTCACAAGAAAGTATCAAGAAGGATTGTACAACCTACAAGGATCAGTGTTGCAAGAAGAAGTGTCTATAGCAAGGGCTGAAATAAATCAAGCAAATAGGTAGCACTCAAGGCTCAGACACATGAGCCTAAAGAACATGAATGTTTTGGTAAAAAAAGGATACCTTAACTCTAAAGAAATACACACTCTAGATTTCAATGAAGAATGCGTACTAGGAAAGTCACACAAAAAAAGTTTTCCAGATGCCAAGCATACATCAACATGTATCTTAGACTATGTACACAGTGATCTGTGGAGCTTGGTTTCAGATGAAGCAAGTCTATCAGAATGCATATACTTCCTGACATTTATTGATGATTTCTCGAAGAAGGTATGGATCAGATTCTTAAAAGGTAAAAATGAGGTGTTTGAAAAATTCTCTGAGTGGAAGACCTTAGTGGAAAATCAAACCAAGAAGACTCTCAAGTGTTTAATAACAAATAATGGTCTAGAGTTTTGTAATCAACAAATGGACAGGCTATGCAAAGAAACTGGAGTGAAAAGACATAGAACATGCAGCTATACCCCACAACAAAATGGAGTATCCAAAAGGATGAATCAGACTATAGTTGACAAGATACGATGTATGCTAGCAGAGACAGGTTTAGAAAAGAAGTTCTGGGAAGAAGTAGCAGCTACTTCCATCTATCTGATAAATAGAACACCTAATGCTTCACTAAACTTCAGAATACCAGAAGAGATATGGACAGGGACTACAACTAATTACATCCATTTAAAGAGATTTGGATGTGTTGCTTATGTACACGTTCAACAAGATAAGCTAAGTCCTAGGGCCATAAAAGGGTTCTTCATGGGATATCCTCAAGGAACAAAAGGATATAGGATATGGCTACCCGAAGAAAGGAAATGCACTATTAGCAGAAATGTGGTATTCGATGAAGACAAAACATATAAAGAAGCCAAAGCTGAAAGCCAACCTAAAGCTAAGAAGAAAAAGGTAACTTTCAGAACTAAATTGATTCAAGGACCAGACAATAATGTCATGGTCCAAAGTTCCTCAGTCCAAGATGAAATAAATCCAAATGAAGAAGAGACTCAAGACAACACCGGTCAAGGTGGAGTATCTTCAGAAAGTGAAGCTGAAACACAAAATGAAGAAGAGGAAGAATCAGAAGAAGAAGAGGTTTCAGAAGAAAAAGAAGTAGATGAAGCCGAGTCACTTGATGAATATCTACTAGCAAGAGACAGATTCAGAAGAGGTAATATTCAACCTCCCCAAAGATATAGAGACTCATCTCACTATGTGGCTTATGCACTAGCATGTGCCGAGGACTTGGAACTAGATTAACCAAAGACATCAGGTGAAGCTAAGGGAAGTAAAGAATGGAAGAAATGGAGATTAGCTAAGGAAGAAGAGAAGAACTCCTTATACAAGAATGAAACATGGGAAATTTTTCTAAAGCCGAAAAAACAGAAAATAGTTGGTTGCAAATGGATTTTCAAATTAAAGGAAGAAATTTCCAGAGTTGAAAAATTAAGATATAAAGCTAGACTTGTTGCAAAGGGATTCACATAAGTAGAAGGGGTAGACTATAATGAAATTTTCTCACTGGCTATGAAACATGTATCCATAAGAATCATATTATCAGTTGTGGTGAACTTCGACTTAGAGCTAGAGCAACTAGACGTAAAAACTGCTTTCTTACATGGCACGTTAGATGAAGTGATCTATATGGATCAACCGGAAGGGTTCATTAAAAAAATAAAAGAAGACATGGTATGTTTATTAAAAAATCTCTCTATGGATTAAAGCAATCTCCTAGACAATGGAATCATAAGTTTAATGACTTTATAAAGTCACAAAGATTCCAAAGAAGCATCAATGACCCATGCGTCTACTTCAAGGGATCAACCATTGATGATCAAGTATTCCTACTACTCTATGTAGATGACATGCTTGTGATAGCTAAGGATTTGAAAAAGATAACAGTCCTAAAGAGAAGCCTAAACACAGAGTTTGAAATGAAGGACTTAGGCTTGGCAACAAAAATATTAGGCATGGAGATCATTAGAGATCGAAAGAATGGAATCCTAAAACTATCACAAGGAATGTACCTAAGGCAAGTACTATGATCATTCAATATGATGGATTGTAGGGTTGTGGTGTCACCAGTAAACACACAACTAAAATGGAATCCTAAAACTATTAGGCATGGAGATCATTAGAGATCGAAAGAATGGAATCCTAAAACTATCACAAGGAAGGTACAAAAATATTAAGCAACAAAAATATTAGGCATGGAGATTATTAGAGATCAAAAGAATGGAATCCTAAAACTATCACAAGGAAGGTACCTAAGGCAAGTACTATGATCATTCAATATGATGGATTGTAGGGTTGTGGTGTCACCAGTAAACACACAACTAAGGCTTAAAATCTTAACACAAGAAGAGTTGGTCAAGGAGAGAGTGATCATGGAAGGAATGTTGTATGTAAGTGTAGTAGGCAGCCTAATGTACGCAATGATCTGCTCAAGACCAGACCTTGCCTATGCTATATGCTTGGTAAGTAGATACATGGAAAATCCAGGAAGGATTCATTGGAATGCAGTGAAATGGATCCTGAGGGACTTAGTCGAAGATGGTTCAGTTAATATTATCAAGATTCATACATCTCAAAATCAAGCAGATGTGATGACGAAAGGCTTACCTGGAAATACGTTCGAAGGTTTCACCGTAAAGCTGAAGATTGTTGCCTGACTTGGCAAGAGCATAGTCTGAGATGCCCCTGTCGATTGCATGTTTCAGACAACAAAAATAAATAAGAGTTAGAAACCGGATCTATCTCGGTACTGAATTAACAAAGTCGGATTCAAGATTTAAAAGGCGTAAAGCTTTCAATCGGAAAGAATCGAGTAAGGAGAAGTATCTTACTTTTCGCAAAGAGGCAAGGCGTCTTTCCTTGCGTTCTTTTTCACCTCAAAAGAGAAGATGAACAGGTTAACGTTAGAAAAAAATGAAGAGCTAAAGAAACCGGAGAATCTCAATTGTTTTTTCTATAAAGACGAGGTTAAAGATGACGTTATTGATTCTTTGAGTCATGGCGGCATTCCGGCAGATCGTCTCGAGCATGTCGTGTTTGGATATTGGAGATTTCTTAGAAGAGTTGCCGGCGTCCATTGAAGATAGCGTTGGAAGTGTTAGAGGTTTCTTGGAGCGAGAAACAAGACAAACCGGTTCAAGTCTCGACAAGGTGGAGATTTGTGAGGAGATGTCGAAGACTCTCACCGAAGCTTCAACGGTTTATAACGCAAAGATGGGCCAGTATTGGGCCATGGGTATTGCATTCGGTTTTGGACATCAAGACCCATTTACGAATGATGGTTATTGCCTTATGTGTGTTACTTGGAGTATACGGAATTCAAATCCGATTAGGAAACAGAGAAGGATGGATTCCTAATACAAACAGGTGAGTTCCACACAGTATAAATAGAAGCAAAGGTCATCACAATACATCATCCAAAAAACAAGAGAGAAGAAGAGTAGAAGAGAAGACAAGAGAGCTAAGACATTCAGTGAAGAGAGTTTAGCTCTAAGGAGTCTTCGGTGAGGGTTTCTTCTTAAGTTTCTTCTTGTTCTTTGTCTTGGGGTCGGGGCTAATAGTATGTTCCATATTTTCTAGGCATAACATCACGTTAGAGCTCTTCTTGGTGAGGTACCTATCACAAGAAAGTAAGAGAGTGAGTGAAAGAGAGAGAGACCAAATACAAAGTGTAATAAAAAAAATTAAACCGTTTTAGTGGATGTTAGTAAGTGTTGCTTACTCGAGACGTACTCTCAATTAAGAGGAACTCGTTAAATTTTGTTCTTGATTAGTTTAACTATCGCATAAACTCGAATCTATAGTAAGTCCAAATGGAAACTTAAACTCAACATAAACAAATACTCAAAATACAAAAAAAATCTAAGAATACATGCAAGAAACTATTTATTATTAGCACTGGATATCCAATCGCCAATTTCTCAAATGCAAAGGTAGGGACCAGCGCCGACTACCTCCTGGGTGAGCACAAGCCCACCAAAGATTAAGCATCTGTAGAAATCGTACTCAGACACACTAGAGTTAGAGGGGTGCAATCCCCTTCTCCTAGGACCTAAGCCCAATCTACCACTAGGCCACCTTGCTTGGATTGAGCACATGCATATTACCTGATGTCCATGCTTCACTATTTAATTTAATTTAATTTTTAGCCTTTTTCACTTGATCATCAACTGATCCTTGGAAAACACCCCTGATATACTCCGAGTAACAATGATCGTTTATTTTGTTGTGCAGGTTTTGGCCGCTCCCTAGTGGTCGGCCCTCGACAATTCCGAATAAAAGGTCCAAAATAGACCAGAATTCTGTAGGAACAATTCTTTAAAATAACTGTTTTAAAATAACAATTAAATTCTCTTTCAATTAATAATATGAAATTATTTATTTAACAATATTTCGTAATAACAATTTACATCCATCCATTTGTTTTGGAAATATTTAGTTCTTTTATTTGTAACCAATGAAGTGCAATTAAATGGTTAAAAAAACAAAGGTGAAATTAAACTTCCTAGAAATAGGAGAAAAGAAGAACGACTAACGAACATTAAACATGCTACAAATCCTTTGGCCACTCTGCTCCTTATAACATCATTCTCTTTTTTTCTTGATTTCCATAACCACAGTTTTCCTTAAGTAAATTTCTTGAAACCAATTTTTCATCTATCTTAAAAATGCCAGAGACAGAATATTCGTTTGGAAGATCATTACTAAGTTTGCGTCGGGACCAAGCACACTTAATGGACCCAACGGCCATCCCCGAGCCTATGAGCATGGAGGTAGAATTAGATTCTTTTCAAAGAACTGTAGCCAAAAAATTTATCGATCTCAATGCCTCTGCAGCTGAGGATGAACTCATCTCACTGGAATGGATAGGAAAACTTCTTGATTCTTTTCTTTGTTGCCAAGAAGATTTTCGAGTTATAATCTTCAACCACAAGTCTCAGCTCCTTAAGCAGCCAATGGACCGTTTAATAGAAGATTACTTCGAGAGGAGCGTCAAGGCTCTTGATGTATGTAATGCCATCCGTGACGGGATCGAGAAGATCGGACAATGGCAGAAACTGATTGAGATCGTAATATCCGCTTTGGACACGAGCCAAAGACAACTTGGTGAAGGAGAAATCAACCGTGCAAAGAAAGCTTTGATTGATTTAGCGATCGGAATGCTTGACGAGAAAGACTCTAATTCTAATGCACTAGCACCCGTAATCGTTCTTTCGCACGTAACAAGGACCACCAGAACTCAATCGGTGGCTATGTCAGGTCACTTTCTTGGAACGTTTCAAGGTCGTGGTCAGCCGCGAGGCAGTTACAAGGCATTGGATATAACTTAGTGACACCTCGAGGCAGCGATGTTATGGCCACTAATGGCCTAGCCCTCACAGTCTACACAATGACATCAATATTGTTATTTGTAATGTGGGTTCTTGTCGCGGCCATACCTTGCCAAGATCGTGGTTTACAAGTACATTTCTATTTCCCTAGGCATTTCCAATGGACAGTACCAGTGATGTCCCTACACGATAAGATCATGGAAGAATCAAAGAAAAGAGACAAAAAGAAGGCTTGTGGACTACTTAGAGAGATTAATCAAATTGAGAGAAGCTCAAGAATGTTAAGTGAATTGATTGATTCAGATAATTTCTCATTAACAGATGAGAAGGGGTTAGAGGTTAAGGAGATAGTGCAAGAATTGATGCATGTATGTGAAGCTTTGAAAGAGGGTTTGGATCATTTTGATAGGAAAGTGAGGGACGTCTTTCACAGGATTGTCCGTAGCCGCACTGAGGCTCTTGATTCACTTGGAAAGATTCAAAATCAAGAATAGGTCATTTTTGAAATATGTTTTCATTTATGGAGTTTTGTTTTTCGAATATGAAAATCATGGGGATAAGTAACAGTTTGAGATGAAGGTATAATAAGATTAACCATCCGGGCCTTTTAGATTCAATTATGAGGATACTATTGGGTAACGAAAAAAAACGTTTTCTATATTTGTCACTGAAATATGTGTAAATAAAGTTACGATGTATATATAAGTAAACCTTTGTTGTCTATATGTAAATCATGTGATGTTACTTTTATTTATTTTACATCATTTTGATCGATAAGATCCAATCCATAGTTTAATCTTTATTTCACGAGATAACGCGATCTACTAGAGTCAATATCCGGTGGGAAGACCGCAAAAGTGCACCATTAACCATTTGATTAAAAACACTTTTCCATAAGATGTTACTTTGAATGGATATTCTTATGAAGTTTTGTATTTTTTTCCAAGTACCTAGTGGGTAGGGTCCGATTAATTACACTAAGTGGTAGGAGTTTTTTTTTTTTTTTTAGGAAGAGAAAACAGTAAACGAAAACGTAATAATTATAAGAGGTAGAAAGTAAATGTAAAAGATAGCTGTACAAAAGAATTTATAGTACTATTTTCAGTAGCACTAATTCTGACTACTTTTCTGATTGGTTATTAAAGGGATAAAACCCTTACCAATATAGTTGTAGTTTTGTTATTGTAGCTGACAATTCTATTCTGAAATTTGGATGGTATAAAATTAGAACCTTTCGTGTTGGCCTAGACCCATATGTTTTCTTTGCTAATGAATCTTTGGTATAAATTGGTGACTAACCATTTCGAGCAATGTTTTTAAACCTGACCTGGATGACGAACAGTCAACCTGGGTTAAACACGAGCCAAAGAAGTTTTAATAGTTTATTATATATAAGAAAAAATGAAATTCATATTTTAACAATATGAAAAAAATAATTCTAAAGTGACTGAATATTCTAAATCCAAATTAAATAGAAAAAAAAATACTAAAAAATAAATTGTTAATGCTGAAATAAACTAATAATACATCACATAAACCAATATTTGGTTATTTTATCACTATTTTGTTTATTTTCGTCAAGCGATATAGTAAAATTTTAATCAAAATCTTAAACATTACAAATAACATATTTTATCTAAAATATTATATATAATAAAAGAAAAATTAGAAGGTTCAATTAGTATTTTTATACACTAACGATTCAACCAATTATACCAAGTCATCAGGTTTGTTGGTTCGACCGTGAATCTTGGTCAGATTTAAAAACATTGATTTCGACCAATTAGTATGCTTATATAACTTATGAATAAACAAATACTTTTGGTTACTGACCCTGCAAATCATCATAAGATCGTTCTCCATGTTTAATCATCACTGACACCATATTAGACATCACCTTCTCATTAGATCACCCATCATAAAATAATTCCAGTTCGAAAATGATTAACTCTAAAGTTCTGTTAGAATGAGTTACAAAAAAGAAGTATACTTTGATAATTCTTTTAAAATCTCTTCATGCATCACTATTTTCCAAAAACGTGGGTACTACATGCCTCACAGTGCCCATCAACAAGCTGGCAATTTACAAGCGCAAACTTCTCATAGTGAAGATTTTTCAGACATACACGTATAGTGAAGCTTCACCTCCGAGGCGAAAGAACTGTATATATAGTCAACTCCCCAACTAGTATTTTCCCATTCTTTTTCTCTCCCTATTAAAATGATTCATAAAATTAGGAGATATGTCACTCAGTAACTAACTTTATTATGTCACCAACTATTGGGGATTCAGTAGATCAAAGTCGAATCTCGTTAATTTGAGAACCAAGTAAACTTTATCAATCAAATTATATTGATTAGGTAACTAGATTTTGACATTATAATATAAAGATATACTCGTTATCTCTTAAAAAACATATAAATTCTCTAAAACTGTTATTTTCCTTCGATATATTTTATGGTATCAGAGTCTGAAGCTTCTTTCTTAACAATCAATTTGATTCACCAAACAATGTCTAAAACAGACATGAACATAAATACCAACACGACCTCAAAAACGATAAATCCAACGATTTCAACAATGGATGTTAATAGAACAATCAATCCTTGTGATTTGAAAGCAACTGACAGTCGAGAGCGATGATTTCTCACCTTCTTTTCAAAGGGATGAACTACGAGAAATAAGATTGTGGAATCAAGACTGCATTGTGTTCCCGAAAGAAATTTGGATTCCTTGATGGAACGATAAAGAAACTAGAAAAAGGCTCGCCAGATTTGGAATATTGGTGGACTGTAAATGCTTTGTTAGTCTCATGGTTGAAAATGACAATAGATCCGATTCTGAAATATAACATCTCACATCGGGATGTGGCTTAGGACTTTTAAGAGTATCTCAAGTAAAGGTTCTCGGTGACAAATGGACCAAGGATCCAATAGATCAATGCAAAGATGACATGTTGCAAACAGAGAGGACCTATGATTGAGTTGTATTTGGGAAGCTCACTAAAATCTGGGATAGCATGGCAGGCTATTGGCCTTTGTTAAAGATAAAACCAAATTCAAAACCAAAACCTTTATTAAGATAATAGAAGATATAAACAATAACATAACAAAGTAAACACTCCCAAGAGAATTATGTTCCCTCCCTTGCCTTAACCCCATAGAAATTTCCTAAGCTTTCTCTAGGTTGGATGAGTCTCACAATCAAGACTTCATCTCTATCTATAATAAAACATAAAAGCAAACATCCTAAGAAAAGGAAATAGAGAAATAGAAACACTAAATTTTTTTCCAAATCAACAAAATAGAAATCATAAATAAAAGGAAAACATCCTATGATTCGTATCAGTGCCGACTGCCTAAAGATCAGCCTTGTCCCCAAAGCTTGACTACAATTTTGGTATCCACAATTTCTTCATCCTCTTCTAAAATCAAGCTCTAAGAGACTTGTAGGGACAATCATGTAGAGGAAAGTATGGTTTATTGAAACGAAAACTTAGTTCTTCATGTCGAGATATTATTTGTGTGAATATTGACGTGTCCCCTTGGCTAAAGGCTTTACTGCTTGAACTATCATTAGAAGATGATTGGACATTTGTTGATGCTGATGTTTTCCACGATCAGTGTCCATAAGGAATGATTAGGAATCCCTAAGCTTTTACCATATGGTAGGGTTCTGCTCACTGTAGTCCCTAAACATCTAGAACCACCACTGTTCTTAAATCGCCTGAATGCCTTATCAGGCGGTTTGTCTATGTCCGCATAGTAAAAATCCAGCTCCTTTTCAATGGATCGTGTGACATGCATCAGCGTTCGTAATTCCCCAAGGGTCATTTGGACGAAATTTATACGAATCTCCTTTTTAACCAGCTGAGAAATAATCCCAGCTGAAGATGCTGATCCAAAAGATGAATTTGGGCTTCACGAGCAAGAAATCTGCTGACAAACTCATCCACTGAATCTATTTGACGAAGTGCAGCTAAGTGTTCGAACGAAAATGTTGTGAAATCTCCTGCAAATTGCTCCATCAATTCTGACTTAAGTTATATCCAAGTCAGTGTTCATATCTGGTGGCAAAGCCACTGTAACCGGTACAAAGCTTCCATATTCATGAAGGCAATCTCAAGCTTTTGAGTTTCATGTGTTCGCTGCGAGAAGAAATATTGTTAAACTCGAGCCAACCATCCAAGTGGATCATCACCATTGAAGCTTGGCATCTCGACTCATCTCGAAAGACATGGGTTGGCATCGTGAGGAGTTTAAGCAGAAGCTTGCGATTATGTAACCATCATGTAGCTTTTGGTTGTTGATGAGGCTGCATGGTAGTAATCAATTGTTGTGTTAGTTTCTGTTGAATATAAGCAACCAATTTCTGAAGAAACTCATGCATATCATCCATCTTAGATGTCAACTGATCGATTTTAGTCGACAGAACTTCATGATTCTTCTCTAACGTTGCTACAAAAGGTAATAAAAGACACAAAAAATAACGTTCTTTCCCTTGGCCTAACCTAATAGAAACCTCCTAAGCTTTCTTTAGCTTGGATGATTCTCACAACCAAGAGTTCATCTCTATATATAATAAAGCATAAAATCAAACACCATAAGGAAAAGAAAATAGAGAAATATAAACACTAAACAGTTTTCTAAATCAACTAAATAGAAATCATAAATAAAAAGGAAAATATCCTAATACAATAAATCGTATCAGTGCCAACCGCCTGAAGATCAGCCTTGTCCCCAAGCCTGGACTCCGATTTTGATATCTTTCATAGCAATTATCTCGCCATCCACAATTACTTCATCTTCTGCCAACATCAAAGCTCTAAGTGACTTGTAGGGATAATCATGTAGAGGAGAGTACATATGCTTGCAACGGAAACATAGTCCTTTTTCCTTCATGTCACGATATTCTTGGTGTGAATATTAACGTGTACCCCTTGGCCTAAAGGATTTATTGCTTTAAATATCATTAGAAGATGATTGAACATTTGCTGATGTTGATGGTTTTCCACGATCATGTTTTTGTAGGGAATGATTGGGAGTCTCTAAGCTTTTACCATATGGTTGGTTTCTGCTCACGTTAGTTACTTAACATCCCGAACCACCAATGTCTTTGAAAACGCTTGAATGCCCTATCATGTGGTTTGCCTTTGTCCCCATAGTAAAAATCCAGCTCCCTTTCAATGGATCGTGGAACACGAATCAAAATTTGCAATTATCCATCGTCAATAGGAAATTTTTTTACACAAATCTTCTCTTTTAAACCACTGAGAAATAGTCACATGTGAAGATGCTGGTCTAGAAGAGGAATTTGGGTTACGCAAGAAAAACATTATTTGACAAACTTATTCATTGAATATGTTTGACGAAGTCTAGCTAACTGTTTGAACGGAGATTTAGTAACGTCTCCTCATAATTGTTCCATCAATTCTGACTTAAGTTGTATTTAAGTCAGTGTTGGGATATGGTGGCGAAGCCACTGTAACCAATGTAATGCAATGCCTTCCATACTCATGAAGGCAATCTCAACCTTCTGATTTTCATGTGTTTGCTGCAAGAAGAAATATTGTTCAACTTGAGCCAACAATTCAAGTGGATCATCACCATTGAAGCTCGGCATCTCTACTCATCTCGCAACACATGGGATGGCATCATGAGGAGTTTGAGAAGAAGCTTGCGGCTCTGTAACCGTCACATTGCTTTTGGTTGTCGATGAGGTTGCAGGGTCGTAATCAATTGGTGTGATAGTTTTCTTTTGAGTAGAAGCGACCAATTTCTGAAGAAGCTCATGCATATCATCTATCTTAGAGGTCAACTGATCGATTCTAGTCGACATAACTTCATGATTCTTCTCTAACATTGTGTGATGCTTCTCTAACTCTTCCAAGCGTTCTTCTTGTCTAGTGTTGGTCTTTCTTTAGGCGTTCATCTTTAGGTTGCTGGTTCGATTCTGGCAGGTCGAACCAATTGTTAGAGATAAAACCAAATTCAAAACCAAAACCTTTGTTAAGATAATCGAAGACAAAAACAATAACGTAACAGAGTAAAAACTCCCAACAGAACTACGTTCTCTCCCTTGGAACCTCCTAATCTTTCTCTAAGTTGGATGAGTCTCACAATCAAGACTTCATCTCTATATATAATAAAAATTAAAAGCAAACATCCTAAGAAAAGAAAATAGAGAAATAGAAACATTACACAGTTTTCCAAATCAACTAAATAGAAATCATATATAAAAAGGAAAACATCCTAATAAATGATTCGTAACAGCCTTCGAGAGTTTTCAAGTGCAGGAAATACAAATGCAATATGGGTGAGGTTTAAGAACAAGAACGCGAGGAGGAACAAAGTTAATCAATTCATGTTTGGCCATTATGATAACCTGTACTCTACGGTGAGATCAAGTCTTGTATCTTGGATTTCGATCTAGCCACTTGAAGAGGTGTACAACATCGTTGGCACAGTGGCTTGAAAAAATAGTGAAGAGAAAAAATCGACACCACGACGTTTCATGTTGATGTGGTGTGTTACGTCTCTATACTATTAATCTTAAATAACCACAAATACAGCTGCAAGCACATCATATGACAATAATGAAAGAAGGAATTTGAGGCATCTGGAGTTGTCAGAAAAATAAAACCCTTCCTAAAATTGTGCCACATCATCTTAATTCAGTTTTCTTTCAAGCTTGCCACCTGTCATGTGCTAAGAACTTATTTTTCTGTTGTAATGCAGCGAGATATTTATATAATTTTTATATATTATTTTTATTATTTTTTATTTAATTAATTATAATCAATATATGATTTTAGGGGTTTACGATTTTCAGCGTTTATTATAAATACATTTTGAGGTTCATTGTATTATGTATTATGTAGTTGTTATTGAATTTGATATTGATTAATAAAATTGAGATTTGTCTCTTTTATAAAAGAGATTTTGTGAAACCACCGAGAAGAGTATTATCGATCCTTGTTTTCGGTAGATCTTGAGAGATCTCAACGAATCCAAGAAGGCTTGGTATATTCGGGCATTTTAGACTAAGCGAATATCCTTACATTTATTCATAAATGCTTCCGCTACATTAGTTGGTATCAGAGCCGTGTTTCTTTGATTTCTTAATCAAGGAACGATTCTGGATGTCATGGTGAGTGACAACACATATGCTCTATGTGGATCCGATCTAAGACACATATGAAGATGGTATGCTCGTTATAGACTTCGTCTTCAAAGAATATCTACAGAGAATAGAGCCATGAGTTCTACAGAAAGATCTATGAGGATCCGGTTTACGACACATATGAAGATAGTATGCTCGTTATAGACTTCGTCTTCAAAGAAGATTCTTTTGGGAATCTGGTTCGTGTAAAATCCAAGTGAAATCAGATTTGTAAAACATCCGTGCAAAATCTGGTTTCTATCGAATCTGTACGAAATCCAATCGGTGCAAAATCCGTGCGAAATCTATTATCTACATATTCAGTGCAAACTCCGGTTCGTGCTAAGATCTTGGAATATTTTTTTGGTGCAAATCTGGTGCAGATCCAGACTATCTTTGAAGATGGATTTCTGAAGATTTTATGGGGTGCCAAGATTGAGATATGATTTTAAGGGTTTTAGGGTTTTTAGTGTTTATTATAAATAGACTTTGAGGTTCATTGTATTATGTTGTTGTTATTGAATTTGATATTGATTAATAAAGTTGAGATATGTCTCCTTTATGAAAGAGATTTTGCGAAACCACTGAGAAAAGTATTCTCGATCCTTTTATTTCGATAGATCTTAAGAGATCTCAACGAATCCAAAAAAATTTGGTATATTCGAACATTCTTAGAGTAAACGAATATTCTTGCATCTATCCGTAAAAGGTTCCGCTACATCATGTTGCATGTCTTCTCTCATAGAGTAATGTAGGATAACAACAATCCAATCAAAATTGACATATCATTTCCCATCAATCGTGATCCAATCCATTCTCATTTTCCAAGTCTGTTTGATTCGTCTCCCTAAAGCTCTCATCTAAATTTTCATGACCAGAGACTTTCTAGAACAACGGCGTTGTTAGTTCCGAAACTGTAAGCTGTTCTCTCTACAACTGAGAATTTTGGAGTTCTCATGTGGTTAGTTTCTCTGCCTCTTGGGATGATTAGAATTTCAGTTTTGGGTGTTGCTTGTTGCATATATGAACAAAGTTGCATATAGGTTGCTTGTTTTTTTCTTTGCTTATTGTTTATTATGAATGAATGTTAGAGATAACTCGGGGAAGAAGATATATATCTTATGTATCAAGTATTATAGTCATCTAAAAGCGGTTATGAAGTGAATCATGTGAAGTCGAGAGGAGAATATTCTTTAGATCTCTATATTACTTGTTATGCAAGTATATTTCCATTACGTTTTAGATTTAGATTAGGAAATATTATATTATTTGGTGTTATCATTATGTTAATTTTAGCACTATATATGTTTGTTAGGATCTCATATTCAACACAACTCAATAATATATTATATTCTATAATATTTATCATGATAGAAGAACATTCGATGCAATTCTAGTGGGTTGGTGTTAAAATTTCGCATTAAAAATCTTTTGATAAAGAAGAGATCATAGAGATGGTGATTATTGTTGAAGATGACGAAGGAGAGGATGATGATGATTATTGGCTTTTTGGGTTAAAGAGGTTTTGAAAAAAGGTTTTACGTTGGATTTGGTTTTCTTTAGTTAATGATTTTTTTCTCAATTTTTGAGTTTAGTTTCACGTATTAGGGTTCTACTTTTATAACATATTATTTAAAGATTTGTTTTGGTTAGGTGCAAGATTTATTTAGAGATTTTTTTTGTGATAATTTGGTTTTAAGGGTTCAGGGTTTTCACTTTTTTTTCCTATATGATTTTTGGTTTCTTATATTATAGACTTCTACCGAACACCCAAACTTGAACCCGATCCAAACCAAAAACCGAATAAATATCCAAAATATCCAAAATATAATTATATATATTAATTATATTTAAATTTGATATAAATCAATTATCTAAAATTACAATTATAAATCCAAAGATATCAATTATTTTAAGAGCAAAATAATCGAAATATCTAAAATAACTAAAATATCCGAAAGTTTTTAATTATATTTGTGAAAATTTAACTAAACTTTATTCAAATTTAACCAAATTTTTTTATTTTTTATCAGTATTTCGGATAACCGAGTTCGATCCAAACCCGAACCGAACCTGACCCGAAGCTATGAAATATTCGAACGGGTCATATACCCATAAGCCCAAACACCCAAAAAAACCTGAAATACTCGAACTTAACCCGAATGGATATCCATATCTATCGGAGTTACAAAAGAGGATTGAATAATGAAATACAAAAAAAGAGCTCATATCAGAGTTCGTAGTTAGGGTTCTCGTGGAAATATTCTATGTCCTTCTTTTTTCCTCAGCTCGCGAATATTCTATTGTTGTGATCTCGTCCCAATCTCTCCGAAATTTCCTCTAAATCTCCTGTATCTTTGCCGAGCTTAGCTTCCGCTAAATCACTTGTGGGTTTGGGCCGAAGTAACTGTTTTCAATCCATTTGCTCTTAGCGGGTTTTGCCTATGATAAAGCCTATCCACGACTTGGGCCTTATCTAGGGGTGGAGTGTCAGACCCATGTCCAACAACAACCAACAAGAAAAATAGTCGAGAGTCATTTTGTTAAAAAACAAATCCCAAAATCCTTTAAAATGACTTTCTTCGAATAAAACTCCATGAAATTCATCATCTAAACAGTATTTTCTCAGTTTTCTCTTTTGACATAAGGAGTTAGCCGAGTAGGAGTAGTATTCAAGTCTTTAACAACGAAGAGTCGTAGTATCTTACCTGTCTTAGAGTTACGCCAATTCTTGTTCAATTAACATTGTTTTTGTTTCGGTGGCATCCCTTTATATATATATGATTAAATTCATTGATATTTATTGCAATTATTAATAAATATCTCACCACCGGTCTCACCACATTTGGTTGATGTGATTCAAAAGTCTCCAAACCCTTTGGAAAGCTTAAATTGTTTGTGTTCATCATCCCATTTCTTGAGCTCTTATCAATTTCTCTCCTTTTTCCATTTCTTGACCTTTCTCTCCTATTCACTCAGGTAAAGTTTCAATCTTTTCGATCATTAACTCGATTGATGATAGATTCAGTCTTTGAATTTTACTGGGCAATTACGTTTCTTGGTTGATTGAATCGTTAGAGTTTGAGTTCTACAAGTAAAGTTTGATCCTTTCGTGTTTAATCTCATCATCGCGCTAAACGTGATTTTACATGAAAATGGTTTAAGTTAAAAGATAAAAAAACCTATTTTCGATTTTTTTTATAATAATATAATTTACTTTTGACTCTCTCTTTTGCAGCTACCTTTCATTGCCTTAGGATTGACAGGTCGGTTCAAGCTCTGAGGAGCAATTAGCATTTTCCTGGTGCTTATCAAATATCGAAAGAGCCCTTTGATCAAGTAAATGTGTCTATGGTGTATTAGTATAGTGAAATTTTGTTCCTTTGTGGATTTTGATCCATATTGTAAGGTATTGGGGGCAGTGAGAGTTGTTTGATCGAAAATCCGATGGCGAGTAATGTGTTTAATTACCCACTGCAAGCATTAGAGGATGATTCTGATGATGATAATGGCGTAAATAGCGAGAAAGCGAGTTTATTGGAAACTTCGGGTTCTGTAGAGACTACTCTTGAAGATTCGGGTTCTTCTTCTGATTGGCGTAGGGGTTAGTTTCTATACTCCAACCTTGTGTTTTTCCAGTTTTTGAACAAGATGCTATATCTGCCACCAAAATTACGACTTTGGAGCTCTCTAACGAACTTGGACCATTGTGTTCCCAGCAATGTTTGTTTTCGTCTGATTCTGATTTAATGATAACTACTGATCAAGATTGCATGTTCTTGAAGGGCTAGACCATTGTGGAACTGCACCTGTTGGTCTTTATGGAGATGTGCTAATTGATGACAATGAGATTAAGTACTCTCGGTCCTTGACAGAGAAAGGGTCTCCTGTGAGTCACAATCTAAAATTAGATAGATTATCGGAGAGGGAAAAGGTAGGAAACTAAACCCTTCATGTCTCCATTTGTATCTATGGCAATGGAGCACGAACATAAGAAGAACATTCTATTTACATACGTTTTTGTTACTGGTTGTTATTGCCAAATTGCCTTATTATCGTATTAATCTTGGATATTAACAAGTGAAGATTCGCTCTTTGTGGCTGTAAGAATGACTAGGATATGTTTCTCTTTTGATTACTTTTTTAGGTAATATCTTGTGGTTCCAGCTAAAACTCATTGTTGATAAAATCTTGTGGTTCCAGCAAAAGCTCATTGTTGAGCTAGTCAGAATACAAAATGACGGGACAGTGGAAGTTATAGATAATGGTGCCCCGGTATCTGAGTTATTGGAGTTTCAGCCAACCAAAGGGCAGTCCACAATCACATATGAAAAGTCCTTTGCTGATTCCTTTAGATCCGTTCCAAGGTTAAAAATTGCTATACTTGTGGTTGGGACTCGAGGTGATGTGCAGCCTTTTTTGGCCATGGCAAAGCGCCTTCAGGTATTTTAAAACTGTTTACTCATTCCTTGTATCAAATTGTGAACTTACGCTTTTTGAGGAAGCATTGTGACATTAAACAGTCTCATATCCAAGCGTTGGCATGTGCCTCTATCATGTGTTCTCGTCTTTTTTATTCTGTTTGATTTCTACATCTCATCCTCATATATGTTCTTGACTCATTTCCATAGAGCTAGATATTTCGTAGCGAGAAACTGGTTGGTCATTGGCATTGAGAAAGGTTAAAGTTATATATCGTTTTTCTTTGTTGCAGGAATTTGGTCATCGTGTAAGGTTAGCAACTCATGGTAATTTCCGTTCTTTTGTACGGTCTGCTGGAGTAGAGTTCTATCCCTTGGGCGGTGATCCTCGGGAATTAGCTGCATGTAAGAGTCCTCCATGAAAAGATTAATTTATATTTTGGTTTCTCGCCTCTTTTGCTTATGATGAAAGCTTTTTTGGATCCCGGTCAGAGATTATCTAGTTAGCTTCATGTGAATATTATCATAGTTACGGGTATTTTTGAATGTAGATATGGCTAGAAATAAAGGTCTCATTCCTTCTGGGCCTGGAGAAATATCAAAACAGAGGAAACAGTTGAAGGCAATTATAGAGTCTCTTCTTCCGGCATGCACAGAGCCTGATATGGAAACTGCTACTTCTTTCCGAGCTCAGGCAATAATTGCAAATCCTCCTGCATATGGTAAGCCCCTCACCGACTTCAAATATGTTTGATTCATCAGCACCTCAGTGTTTCTAAACTTTTCTTAAGAATATTTACTTTTATTGCTCATATGAAGCTGATGTATGGTATGATTCATACTGCAGGACATGTGCATGTTGCTGAAGCTCTTGGAGTACCAATTCATATTTTTTTTACAATGCCTTGGACGTGAGTTGAATTTCTTGCTTTTTAAACTCATGAACGTTGCACCTGCCTTAGCGTGTTATTTGTTTTCCTGTTTTCTTATATCCTCTTCCTGTAGGCAGGCCAACCCATGAATTTCCCCACCCTTTGGCTCGTGTTCCTCAAAGTGCTGCGTATTGGGTAATGTTATTTTTCAATGGAGCCTTAACTGTTTCTTTCTTTTCACTGTCCACCTTTTCGATATGATTTTAAAGGATTATGAGGCTGATTCTTTCACAACATTTTCTTGTCCCAGCTATCATATATAGTTGTTGATCTGATGGTATGGTGGAGCATAAGGACATATATAAATGACTTTAGGAAGAGGAAGCTAAACCTTGCACCTATCGCATATTTCAGCACATACCATGGCTCAATTTCACACTTGCCTACTGGTTACATGTGGAGTCCCCATGTTGTGCCGAAACCAAATGGTAAGAGCACAGCTACAGCCCCTATACATATATACCGCCAAGGTTTATCATAAGTTTCCTTGCTTCCAATCTACATCTAGCTTCATTTCGGTGTCAACGCTCATGTTCTTCTTCTGGATATGGCAGGACCATGATGTGTTGTCAATTTTTAGACACATTATTCTTTTAACCTGAGCTCTTTGTCTTTTCTCCGATAGATATCTGAAAGTGTTCGCTTTTGTTCGGCTAATTTGCAGACTGGGGTCCTTTAGTTGATGTTGTTGGATATTGTTTCCTGAACCTTGGAGCAAAGTACCAACCTCACGAAGAGTTTATTCGCTGGATAGAAAGAGGATCACCGCCCATATATATTGGTTTTGGAAGCATGGTAAGTCGAAGACCCTTAATTGTCAATGTGTTTTTTTCCTTTGCTAATATTCAGTGATAGTGCATAGTATTGACTATGGAACTTGATAAGATTGGTTAAGCATCAAATTAAAATCTTAGGTTTGCAGCACAAATCATTTGTATCAATAATGAATTAAATCAATATATTTCTCCATTAATTATGGTCCTGTTCCCCTTTGTTTGTTTAACGGATGATGCGCTAGCTTCAGCTCACAGTATTGTTGCTTTGTTGTTTCTTCTCCTTTACATAACCAGCCTCTTGATGATCCAAAAACAACAATGGACATTATACTGGAAACACTGAGAGATACAGAACAAAGAGGAATAGTTGATCGAGGTTGGGGTGGTCTTGGAAACCGTAAGCAGCTTCTGTGCCTTCTGTTTTGATGCTCCGTCTCCTGAATTGGTTTTCTTGTCGCTTTTACAGATTCAGAATACATTTTTTTATCATCTTGCAGTTGCTGAAGTTCCTGATAATGTATTCCTCTTGGAGGACTGTCCTCACGATTGGTTGTTTCCTCAATGTTCGGCTGTGGTAAGCCCTCCTTACATCCCCATTGTCTCCGAAGAGAATTTCTTCTAATTGAGACTGTTTCTTGTGTTGTGGATATGAAGATTCATCATGGCGGTGCTGGAACCACAGCGACTGGACTAAGAGCTGGGGTAAAACATTTTCCTTCATGCCCATCACTAAAGTTTCCTGTGGTGGAATCTTTATTGGACCACATGAGACCTAATGGTTCCTATATTATTTTGAATTCCATAAATATCTGCAGTGTCCAACAACGATTGTGCCGTTCTTTGGGGATCAGTTCTTCTGGGGTGACAGGATCTATGAGAAAGGACTTGGGCCTACACCAATACCGATAACTCAGCTCAATGTCGAAAACCTCTGTAATTCCATAAGGTTCATGCTTCAACCAGAGGTAAACAAACACGATCTCCTGTTCTTCATATATCTTCCATATCCTGGTAGAGGATGTTAGGGTAAAGAATCATAATAGAAGTTATAAGTACCCAAACACTCTGCTCGATTGCAAAAGTCAATTGAACCGAATAAAACCCGAAACATATTGCATTCATAATAGGACACGGAATTGTGCGGTGTTTTTCAGGTGAAATCTCGAGTGATGGAACTAGCAAAGGTACTGGAGAACGAGGATGGTGTAGCTGCAGCAGTTGATGCATTCCACAGGCATTTGCCACCGAAGCTGCCACTACCCGAGTCCTGTCCTGAGAAAAAGGATGAAGATGATCGACCAGACCTGTTACAAAGGTTCTTCATTCAGATTGGCGAAAAATGTTGCCTTCCATGTGGTGGCGTATGATGTAACAAATTTCTTTTAGATGTTTGAAGTTTCATAATCTTGTGTTTGCAACTCAATTCATTTTATTCAATGGTCAGGAATATGTTTAGATTTTCTTTTTTTCTTTTCTTTTTGAACAGTTGCATAAAATGGATATAATAAAATTATTTGGGACGGGTTTGGGCAATCTTTATAAATTTGTGGTTCAATTATGAGAATGAGATGATGTCTAATATTTATTTTCGGTTAATTTGATTTTGATCTGTTTATTTTAACTCAATATAGGTAGGGTATAATTATTGAGTTTTGAACATGTGACATCTTCGATTGTAAGATGGGTTAAAATCCACCGGAAATCTGAAACCAATGTAAAATATTTAAACCCATAACTCTGCTTTTTGTATCCAAAAAGTTGTGGGTTATAAACTAGTGGGTCCCCAAAGTAATAGGGTTTGATGTGGACTTACTGTATTGGATTATGAGTAAGAGTGGACATTTTGATTTACGGTTTTGTTATGATCTTTTTGGTTTTATAGTTTATCGGTTTTACTAAAACTTAAATCATTCAAATTCATATTTAATTCGTTTTTTTCTTTTAGTTTACCGTTTTATCGGTTTTATAAAAACTAAAACCATATAAATACCATATACATTTCGGTTCGGTTTCAGTTATTTTTTGGGTTTTTACTTAATTTTCATAAAAATTTTATATATCATGAGCATATCTACCATTAGAAAATAAAATTTTGTTAAAATAACAATAGATTTTCTATTTTGAATTACATCATCTGCTATTTAAAGTCTATCAAGCCATAAATAAATCCCAACATAAACTTATTGATAAATTAAATGTTATTGTAGTACATAATGTTATTATGAACTATATCATCTTTCATACAATTTTATTTATCCTCCTCTAATACTTATTAGAATAAGATTTTAAAGAAATAATATTAGAATTAAAAAAATTATTCTTGTACATACACATAAATATAGCTTAAATCACTATATATATAAAAAAGAACATTACAAAAATGACTAAACTCTAACCAAACAAATATTATAATAAAAAAGTTTAGAAATCCAAAAATATGAACGGTTTTCTGGTTTTAAATTGAACTAAAACCTTTTTAATAATGGTATAACTGAATGGTTTTTTAGATAAAACCGAAATCGAACTAATCACCTAACTACAGTTTGGTTCGGATACAATTATTTTGCACACCTCTCTATCTAGAGGGTTACATTAATTTTCATCATTGATGCAATAAACATAATTCTCCTTAAAAAATGATATAGATAAAACTTTCCAAAAAAAGATATAGCTAGAACATCACATAGATTTCTGTTAAAGATTCAGAAACTCCAGCTAACAAAAATAAAAAATATCACGAACTATAATAGCAAAACCCTAGCTACTAGGCTACTACGATTATAGAAAATCTAAACACTCCGATACCATGGAGAACACTTCCACAAGGGTCTTCTCATGGAAATTAAATCGCAAAATAACAAAGTAAATCAAAACAAATGCAGAGAACCAACCGAGGAAGAAGAATAGATTGGGAACTAAAATTAATCCCGTTACTATCCCTAAGCCAATGGTGAACCACAATTGGTGAATGTCAAAGTCATCATAGTAAATCGTAGGAGAGCAAAATTGGTAACATGCAACATTGCCAATAATGAATGACATGGTAAAGAAGTAAACCTCCACAGTTTTTCCCGATCCGAGTGTCACAATGCAAATTAATACGGAAAACCCGAACTGCAATCCCGCTAAACCGGCTGGAGTAATTTCATTTATGGTTTCAACTGGAGCAGGACAATCATATCTGCACCACCACTTCTCATTAGCTAATATCACTGTGAAAACTGCAGACAATATTGTTATAAACTCAACAGCGGATGTTATCAAATATGCAGTTGATTTTTCCATATTGTTGAGTTTTCCTTTATTGCAGAATATAATCAGAGATGTCAAAGATTTTGGTTAAGAACAAAAGCAATGTTCTTAACCAAAATCTTTGACATCATAACACATCCTTCATTTGACATATTTAGGTTTGGCAAGATTTGGCAGCCTATCTTCTTTTTAGGTTTCATTTTTTTTATCTGACGCATTATACAATATATCTTTGATAATCGAAAGATTTATCAAGTAACCTATATGCATGGTAGCAGTTTAGAGTCAATCCACAAGGAAACAAAAATAATACACACTAGAAATGCAAGTTATTGATTCAATCTATGCAATAAAAGCTTTGTGGTTTGAAAACGAAATTTGATTGTAAATAAAGCGAAAAATGACTAAAAATGATTTTGAAATTAAATAAAGAAAAATCGAACTCTCGGAAAATGGGTAGGTGACTAAGGCAATCACTTTTTAACTAGTGTAACTTAATTTACTTAACACAACTAATCCTTAAGTGTAAGATCACTAATCTCAACTAATCTACTTTCATGGCATTAATCTTTTTACTAATCATCTAATAATCAATAATCTATGTTAGTTATCAAATGCTGAATAAACACTAGTTACAAGCTTAAATAAGTACTAAACATCCTAATCAATTATTTCCATAGGCTAGGTATGTAAAACACTTTATATTTTGGTTTAACCATTTTATCAAACACCTTGTTGGCGCTAAAATGCATAAGTTCTAATTATGGAAATCTAGCATTAATACTAGCTATCAAACATGGATCTATGTTGTTACAAGTCTAAACTCTACTACTCTACTTTTAATCACCCTAGATCTACCATTCACAAGGGCTCTAAAAATAATACTCACTAATATCCATGAAAACACAAAGCAACAATGTTGATTTTTGCATAATCATGATTAAAATATAATAAATGAAAGATTTAAAGAAAAAAAGATTTGAAAGATTGAAATATTCAAAATCATACAAGAGCAATTATGAGAAGTTGATATAGGGAAAGTGTTTGGATCTAATGTTCTTGAGAAATATCCAAAAGAGGCAAAGGAAATCTCTAAACACAGAGCATATGGGTTTCTAATTAGGTTTAGAGTATTTGTATGCAAAATAAATAAAAACCAGGTCAACCTGCAGCAAACGGGTCAAACTATTGGATAAAAAAAAAACTTGTTCTACTGACGTTACGATCCCACTGAGGCATATCGATATCACGATCCCGCTGCACCATCCCGCAGAAGAGTACCGACATCATGATACCTATTTACCATCCCACTGAGGCTTGTCAACATCATGACACCGCTGCACGATGACACTACATCTCCAGCCAAAACTGTCAAGTTCTCCATTGGTGTCTTCACTCGGGTGCATGATACCGATGAAGCTTGCTGACATCATGACACCACTACACCAGACCGCTACATTCAGTTCTTTATCTTCAAAGCTTCTTTTGATCCTTTTTCACTCCATTTGACTCCTCTTTACACAAACTTTACTTCAAAACCTATAAAACAATAAAGATATGCTAACAATTCACCTAAACTCTAAATATGAAATGCAAATGCAACAAACCAATGAAAAATGCAAACAAAAAGAGGGTAAAAAACTCAATATATCAATTCTCCCAAAATTATATCAACTCCCCCAAACTTGTCCACAAACAAACAACATGAGAAAAAATGAGAAAGAAGTGTAAAAGTGGGAATTCATAACCATTAAAGATCAACCAAGCTCTTAACATTATTTTCCCAAGATAATACTTCAAACAATACAAAAGCGATTCCCTAATCGATGATCCGCCTCACACTTATCGTCGTAACTCCAATCTTTTACCCTAAGATAAAGCTCAAAGCATCCACTTGCAATCATGCATTTCAACTCTTTAATTATCAATTATGGCAATAGCATGTAGTCTCACTACGTGAAATACAATCACAATCATTTGGCTATGTGGAAAAAGGTTTACGTGTAAAAGAGATGGTTTAATGTGTTTATGGTTCACTTTCAGAATAAAATGAAAGACATTTCACAAAAGCAATGGAGAATGAGACCAAATATTGATACAACTTCCTCTTCCACTATTCTACCCATTCCCATGCTTTGATCTACATTAAACCTCATGAATTAGCATCCTATAATCATTTATATCTTAGGAATCCAAACCACAAATCTGAAATCAAGTGGAATCACACAACCAAGTCTTTTAGCTTAGCTAATTAGAGAACTTTTCTATTAAACATGTGCTCTTCTTATTCTTTTTTTTTTTTTGTTTTTTTTTTGTAATGTACACTCTTCCTTTCATTTTTCTTTTTTTTTATTACTCCCTTTAAGCTGCTACAAGAGTGACACTATTTTCTTTTTGATCTTAACTTAGAGCATTCTTTTCTATCTTTCTTTGTTCTCTAGTGGTTTTTACTCAACCAAGACCATTTGGGTTTTCCATTTTCTTTTCTGTTTTTCATCCCACACAACCCAACTTATATGAAGTTCACAATCCCCATCTTATGCTAGTGAATGACTATAATACCTATCCCATTACACAGGCCAAAACAACGTATTATCATATAGTCTCGCCAAACCACTTTTTTTTTCTTTTAAAGCACTCACCAACGAACAACTATAAACTGCAACACCTGAAACTTATTATCCTAAGGAAAAGAGAAAAAAGGGGGTGAGTAAAACTCAGTGAACAGATCCTATATATCCACTAAAACACAAGAACGACATCCCGAACGCATTAAACAATTATCACTTAACATAGAATCAAATACCACATTCTTAAACATACATTCGATCAAGCAACACTCTTCTTGTCATTATATCATCAAGTATTTAATTCAATATCTAATTCTGTATCTTATAACTTTCTGTGAAGTCTGGCCTTTGTACCTAGTCACTTCCATCTGGAGTTATGGCCTTTGTACCCAGTCCCTCCAAGCACATCATAACACGAAGCACTAGCCTTTGTACCTAGTTAATTCCGTCTCAACGCAAAACACTAGCCTTTGTACCCAGTAACTTCCGTTATATCTGGAGCCTAGCCTTTGTACCCAATTTCTCCAAATCCATACTCTTTCTCATTCTCATATACTTACATTTTTTCATATCTTACATGCATAATTTACAACAATATTTTCATAACATATTACCATACCATCAAGCAAGCAATTATCTTATCATTAAACAAGCAAGCAATCACAAACATCAAATGTACGTCTAATCCTACAACATTGAATTCCATATTTTGTAATTCTCAAAGAACATATCAAGAAAGTATTAGTGTGTTTCTGCATATCACGCCCACACCTTGGCCACTTGATTGAAGAATAAATCACTTTTCCTTTCTTTGCATTTGGACAGATTTATTATCTTAGCATTAACTGTGTAATTCTCTATACTCTAGAGCTCTTAATTGGTTCTCCTTCAAATGAGACCTAGATCTATAAGTCCTGAAATCTCCTGCAATGTTTATGCTCAAATCGGGCTTGTTTGCCCAACCAAAAATTACAACTCGTTAGATTACTCATAGTTTACTCTATACAAATCCATCTCAGAAATTCATAAATAAATCAAAAACTAAAAAGTTGAAATCACAATCACACCACTGAATCTCAACCCAGTAGTGTCACGAAGTGTTTCTCAAAATATCATCGAGATTGGACGTCACATGCGTCTTCCATGTTCTTTTGAAGATGATGCATTAGAATTGTTTTTATGAATTGGAGTTTCTCAAAATTTGGCCATAGCTGATGTCCTCTTTAAAATCTGATTCCATCCAAAGTTAACATTGGAATTATATTCTGTAAACTTCTCCGGCAAGCAGATGGCGAGGGCTTTCCAATGTTATGTAAATTTTCTCCTAACTTTCTACTGTTCATCGAAAAATTTCTTCTGCCTTTTTGCGATATTCGATCTGTAGAGAACTGACTCAGTAAAATGTGCATAACTTATAGAAGGAGACTTCTCTGTTCTCCCAAAACTTGTCGGATCTGTCTATGAGATGTTTATCTTTGTTGCTTCTCTTCTCTCTCTCACGACTTGTGTCTCTCTTTCTGATCATGGAGGCACGAAATACTAATGCCAAAACCCAAATATTCCTTTTAATATGTCTTTTCATCAGTTTAGGGCTTGTGCTTAGTGGAATTTTAAGAGACCTTGATTATGCGATCCAAAAAGAAGGATATGGGTGTTATAATTCTCTCCCACTTAACGAAATCCGTCCTCGAATCTTTTGGCATGTGCTCTCCATACAAAATTTCATAACCCGCAGTTCAAGGGAATACCCTGACCATATTTCCGCGACACCACTCTGATGACCATTTAGCAAAACTTAAGGCACACAAATTTTTTGAAAGCTAACATCCGAGTAAACATCTGAATTCCTTTGACCTTAAAGAGTTTTGAAATTACTAAAACTCTCGTCTTTAGAAAGTGAACCCCAACTTGATTCGATAATGCATATTTGAACCAAGTGGTAGCTTAGCTTCTCTAACTACTCACATCTTTAGGCCTTCAAGACACACATTGACACTTGCTGTCCACTACTACTTACTGTAATGTATTCTACAAGTTTCACTGTCCTCATGACTTATTTATATCAGATTTAATGTACTCCCGTGTATTCAATTACATGTGTACTTCCTCCCCCATTTACTTTCAAACCAAACTCTTGAAAGAAACCAACATCATAAAATTCTTTTGACTCTTCCGATCTTGATATCATGCATAAGCTTGAAAATTCTTTGTTACTAGTAACAAGCATACTAGCAGTACTACATTTCTAATACTTCTAAGAATCAAGGCCTCCTTAACAAAATTTTCTTAGTACACTTGCACTAACATGACTCCCTAAGAAACTCTGAAGGATTTACAGCCTAATTTATCATAACATTTACCAACTGCGTATCATAGAAGACTGCACTCTAGAAAGGGTTCTTGGACCTACCACGCTTCTTCTACGACTACTTCGGCTAATAATTTGGCTTAACCTCTTGCGGCTTTTTGAGATCCACTGGCTAAACCTGCCTTAACCTTACCCATGTATACAAAAAAATGCATGTTATGCATTACTGACATCACCTCAACCTTTAAAAATTTGAGCACTCACTTCCTGGTGTCGCTCATAATCCTCAACTCTGAAACAATATGATACTCAATGCTATTTACTTTATCCTCAACGTCGTTGCAAACACACTATCTTGCATTCCTTATGAAACTCAAACAAACATATACACAGTCATGAATTCAAACTAGCAGAGCATTCAACCTACGAGCTCATTAACACATGAATAAATAAAAACAAATCTAAAACTAGAAACTAAGCTCGAAGATGTCGTCGTTGGTGATTTTTATTTCTAAATAGTTTTTTTAGAAATTGCTTTTTTAGTCTCGACACTCTGGGTCAGAACCGAAGTGGTCTTAACCCATGCTCTGATACCAAATTACATTACGCATCCCACCACACATGCCAAAACATCATATTATTATTTAGTCTTGCCAAATCACTTTTTCTTTTAAAAATATTTACAAACGAAAAACTTTAAACTACAACTTCTAGAACTTATTATCCTGGGGAAACGGGAAACAAAGGTGTGAGTAAAACTTAGTGAGAATATCCGTTCTGCCTATTCAAAAACAATCATGAATTCAAACTAGCAGCGCATTCAACCTATGGGCTCATTAACACATAAATAAAAATAAATCTAAAACAAGAAACTAAGCTCAAAGATGTTGTTGGTGATTTTTTTCTAAATAGTCTTTTAGAAACTGCTTTTGAAAGTCTCGACACTCTGGGTCAGAATCGAAGTAGTTTTAACCCATGCTCTAATACAAAATTATATTGCGCAGCCCACAACACAGGGCAAAACAGCGTATTATCATCTAGTCTCGCCAAAACAATTTTTCTTTTATAACATTCACCAACGAACAAATTAAATCTGCAACTCCTTGAACTTATTATCCTAGGGAAAAGAGAGAAAAGGTGTGAGAAAAACTCAGTGAGGAGATCCTTTATGGCCACTGAAACACAATAACGACATCTCGAACACATTCAACAATTATCACTTAGCATATAATCAAATACCACATTCTTAAGCATACATGCGATCAAACAACACTTTTCTTTTCATTATATCATCAAGTATTTAAATCAATATCTAATTTTGTATCTTATAAATTTTTGTGAAGTCTAACCTTTGTACCTAGTCATTCCATATGGAGTTCTGCCCTTTGTACCCAGTCCCTCCAAGCACATCATAATACAAAGCACTAGCCTAATCCTGCAACATTGAATCCCATATTTTGTAATTCTCAAAGAACATATCAAGAAATTATTTAGTGTGTTTCCACAAATCACGCCCTCACCTTAGGCACTTGATTGAAGAATAACTCACTTTTCCTTTCTTCGCATTTAGACAAACTTACTATCTTAGCATTAACTGCGTAATGCTCTATACTCTTGAGCTCCTAATTGGTTCTCCTTTCTCTGATACCTAGATCTATAAGTCCTGAATGCTCCTTCAATGTTTAAGCTCAAACTGGGCTTGTTTTCTCAACCAAAAATTACAACTCGTGAGATTACTCATAGCTTACTCTATACATATCCGTCTCAGAAATGCATAAATAAATCAAAAACTAACAGTTGAAATAACGATCCCACCGTTGAATCTCAAACCAGTAGTGTCACGAAGTGTTTCTAAAATTATCATCTTGTGTATGTCACAAGAGCCTTCCACGTTCTTTTGAAGATGATGCATCAGAACTGTTTTTTGAAAGAGTTTCTCAAATTTGGTCATAGCTGCCATCATCTTCAAACTCTGATTCCATCTAGAGTTTGCATTGGAATTATGTTTTGTAAATTGCTCTGGCAAGCTGATGTCAAGGGCTTTCCAATGTTATGTAAATCGTCACCTAACTCTCTACGATTCATTGGGAATTTTCTTCTAAAGTTGGCTTTTTGCGAGATTTGATCTATAGATAACTAAATAGACGGAAACTCCAAAAAGGGATCGACTTTCGGCTGTCGCTTGATTTAGATATTTTACATCCCTCCAGAAAAATTCATCAAAACTAAATTGATTTGATCATTCTTTTGTCTGTTCTCCCAAAACAGTTTGGATCTGTCTGTGAGATGTTTATCTTTGTTGCTTCTGTTCTCTCTCACTTACAACTTGTATCTCTCTATCTGATCATGGAGGCACGAAAGTCTAATGCCGAAACCGTAAGATTCCTTTTAATATGTCTTTTCATCAGTTTAGGGTTTTAGCTTAGTTAACTTTTAACAGGCCTTGATTATGCGATATAAAAATGAAGGATCAGAGTGTTAAAATAAGGCACACAAATCTTTTCCCAAAGCTAACATCCCGTTAAATATCTGAATTCCTTTGACCTTGAGGAGTTTTGAAATTACTACCACTTTCATCTTTAGAAAGTGAACCCCAAATTGATTCGATAGTGCATATTTAAACCATGTGGTAGCTTAGCTTCTCTAACCATACACATCTTTAGGCCTTCAAGACTCCCATTGACCCTTGCGGTCCAGAACTATTTAAGTAATATATTCTACAAGTTTCACCGTCCTTATGACTCATTTCTTATCATATTTAATGTACTTTTATGTATTTCATTACATGTGTAGTTCCTCCCTCACTTAGTTTCAAACAAACCTTTTAGAAGAAACCAACATCATAAAATTCTTTTGACTCCTCCAATCCTGATATCATTAACACTTCCATGCATAATCTTGAAACTTATTTCTTACTAGGAACAAGCATACTAGCTCTACTACATTGCTAATGATGAAGAATCAAGGACTCCTTACAAAAGTTTCTTAGTACACTTGCACTAGCTTGACTCCCTAAGATACTTTGTAGGGTTTCCAGCCTAATTTATCATAACATTTACCAACTGCATGTCACAGAAGACTGCACTCCGGAAAGGGTTCTTGGACCTACCACGCTTCCGCTACGACTACTTTGGCTAATACTATGGCTTAACATCTTGCGCCTTTTTGAGACCCACTGGCCAAACCTTCTTTAACCTTCCCTCTGTAAGCATAAAAAAATGCATGTTATGCATTACTGACATCGCCTTAACCTTCAAAAATTCTAACACTCACTTCCTGGTGTCGCTCATATTCCTCAACTCCAAAACAACATGATACTCAATGCTACTTACTTCATCCTCAACGTTGTTTCAAACACACTATCTTGCATTCTTTATTAAACTCTAACAAACATATACACAATCATGAATTCAAACTAGCAGAGCATTCAACCTACAAGCTCATTAAAACATGAATAAAAAAATCTAAACCAGAAACTAAGCTCAAAGATGTCGTCGGTGATTTTTTTCTATATAGTTTTTTAGAAATTGCTTTTTAAGTCTCGACACTCTGGGTCTGAACCGAAATATTCTGAATCCAGACTTTGATACCAAATTATATTACCCATCCAACCACACTGACCAAAACAACGTATTATCATCTAGTCTTGCCAAAACACTTTTTCCTTTTAAAGCACTCATCAACGAACAACTTTAAGTTGCAACTCCTAGAACTTATTATCCTGGGAAAAATGGAAAAAGGGGTGGGTAAAACTTAATGAGGAGATCCTTGCTGCCAACTGAAACACAATAACGACATTCCGAATACATTCAAAAATTATCACTTAGCATAAAATCAAATACCACATTCTTAAACATACATTTGATCAAACAACACTCTTCTTGTCATTATATCATCAAGTATTTAATTCAATAACTAATTATGTATCTTATTACCTTATGTGAAGTCTGGCCTTTGTACCTAGTCACTTCCATCTGGAGTTATGGCCTTTGTACCTAGTCCCTCCAAACACATCATAACGCGAAACACTAATCTTTGTACCTAGTCACTTTCGTCTTAACGCAAAGCACTGGCCTTTGTACCCAGTCTCTCCAGATCAATGCTCATTCTCATTCTTATTCTCATTCTCATATACTTTCATTTTTATTTTCATTTCATATCTTACATGCATAATTTATAAAAATATTTTCATTACATATCATCATACCATTAAGCAAGCAATCATCTTATCATCAAACAATCATGCAATCACAAATATCAAATGTACGTCTAATCCTGCAACATCGAATCCCTTGTTTTGTAATTCTCAAAGAACATATAAAGAAAGTAGTTAGTGTGTTTCCACAGATCATACCCTCACCTTAGCTCCTTGAATGAAAAATATATAACTTTTCCTTTCTTTGCATTTGGACTGATTTACTATCTTTAGCATTTACTGTGTAATTCTCTATACTCTTGAGCTCCTAATTGGTTCTCCTTCTACGGAGACCTAGATCCATAAGTCTTGAAAGCTACTATAAAGTTTAAGCTCAAACCGGGCTTGTTTGCCCAACCAAAGATTACAACTAGTGAGATTACTCATAGTTTACTTTATACAAATATGTCTCCAAAATACATGAATATATCAACAAATAACTGGTGAAATTCAATCCCACCGTTGAATCTCAAGCCAGTAGTGTCACAAATTGTTTCTCGAAATATTATCGAGATCAGACTTCACATGAGTCTTCCACGTTCTTTTGAAGATGTTGCATCATAACTGTTTTTCTAATTAGGGTTTCTCAAACTTGGTCATAGCCGCCGTCGTCTTTAAACTCTGATTCTATCCAAAGTTTTCATTGGAATTATGTTTTGTAAACTGCTCTGCCAAGCTGATGTGAGGGCTTTCCAATGTTATGTAAATCGTCTTCTAACACTACAGTTCATCAGAAAACTCCAAAAAGGGATCTGTCTTCGACAGAGGCTTGATTTAGATGTCTTGCATATCTCCAGAAACATTCATTGAAAAATAAATCCATTTTCTCCTTTGTTTATCTGTTCTCCCAAAACTGGTTGGATCTGTCTACGAGATGTTTATCTTTGTTGCTTCTCTTCTCTCTCACTCTCTCTCACGACTTGTATCTCTCTATCTGATCATGGAGGCACAAAATTCCAATGCCAAAACCCTATGATTCCTTTAAATATGTCTTTTCATCAGTTTAGGGCTTGAGCTTAGTGGACTTTTAATAGGCCTCGATTATCCGTTCCAAAAATGAAGGATCGGGGTGTTACAATGACTCTCTAAACTATGGAGGAGAAGATTTGTCGTTCTCCTTCTCTAGAGATTTTTAATTGCAAGAACAAGACAAAAGCCTCACTAAAGAATATCCTATACAGGGTCAAAAAGAAAGGTTTGGGTAAGGGTGGTGTTCCATTTTAAAGATGAAAATGGTCATCCAAGTTAACAAAAGGTGGTAAATTTTGGAAAGAAAACTTGGATGAATATTTAAAACCATGACTATTCATTTCAAATCCCTAGGCGAGAGAGTTAAGTCCAAATATATAAGAGTTGAAAACAATCAACCAAGGATTAATCAAAAGTGTAACTTTCGAGCGAAGATGTCAAAGTGCAAAGATTCAAACCTTTCTAGATCATTTAAACATTACAAGAGCATTATCAACGGAATCACATTGCAAATGCAAAGGTAAACCTATATGCTTCTAGACTTAATCCTATTATGCAAATGAAACATCATGATTCTTTTGTGTTTTTCAAAATTTTCAATTTTTTGTTTTTTTTCCATGCATAATTTTATGTACAATGAAAAATTCAAGGGAAATAAAATCAAAACAAAACACAAGATTAGTAGACAGGTCTCTCTCCCAAACTTACTTCACACCGTCTCGGTGTGAAACAAAACAAAGAGACCAAAACACACAAAATGCACAAGGAAAAATAAAAATGACCTAAAAAGAATTGTATACAAAGGAAAGAAAGAGTCATACATTGGTCCTAGTTGGGAATCTTAGGGAGAGGGTGGAAAGGAGGAGCCGTGGATTCCTTGTTGGACTTAGTCATAAAAAGAACTCTTTGACACCTTTAGTACCTTTTTCTTTGAACTCCGATGTGGGGATCGCTTTAACCGTCGCAAAGGGTTGGATCGAATCCTTTCTCGTGGCTCTATACTCAACCATTCTATCAATACACCTCCAAGGGGTTAAGGTCAATGAAGAGGTAGTCTTTGGTGAATTGACAAGGGTGGGAGGGTGGGTTGCTTTCTTCTTCCTCTGGTAGTTTTCAATCAGTACCTTAGGTTTACCCAAAATCTCCTCTTTAGCACATCCTTTATGCTCATCAAACAAGGAGTATAAGATTTCACCATCCAAAATATCCTCATCAATATTTAGAGCCTCTCTAATCTTCACATCCCTAGTCTCTTCGTTTTTGACTTCTTCATTAGTGATTGTCTCGCAAAAAATTGTAGAAGAATGCCTGATTGGATAAGAGAATTAGGCATTGACGTGAAGAAGAGTCACTCTCTTGTTTGGGAAGTTGATGCTTGCCCCCGCAGTGTTGAAAAATGGAGTTACTAGAATGAGAAGAAGCTTATTGAATTGCACCCTATCCACAATCATGAAATCAGTTGGGACTAAGAAATTTCCATTCATAAGATGATGGTTCTCAATCAAGTCAAGTGGAGGTTTCGAAGAGGCATCTCCAAACATTATAGGAGTGTTCTTTGATCCCTAAGCTCGTCACCATTTCAAGTAACATCACACTCACACTTGCTACAGAGTCACATAAGACATTATTTATCTCCAAATCTCTTAGAGAGCAATTTATTATGAATGTACCCGGATCTTCAAGCCTTGGAATTTACTTGGTTGCAAGTGGTGATGTGCTCGGCGATTCGAACAATCTTTAACTTTCTCACGGTTTGCTAAGATGGCTTCAATGAACTTAATGTGGAGGGGAACTTGAGAAAAGTCATTCATCTAAGGCAAATGTGTTCCAACTATACTCATGTTAGCCTTGAACCTCGAGAGGATTTTCTTCTCAGCCTTGGTGGTGCATCTTTCAATTCATCTCTCTTTGATACCACATCATTTTCTCTAGTAACCTTCTCCATCTTCGCATCACCATTACTCACCAAACTCTTAACACTAGAACCATAGAGAAGTCTAAAGATCTCCTCTATTGCCTTTTCATTTTCATCAATCCTATCACCCTCTCTTGATCATTTGTAGCTCTCATCTTCAACCATATCCAAATCATTTGTGAGGATAGCATTGCAAAATTACTTGGGATTAGCTTCGAATTTGCCCGGTAATGCTCCACTTGGATTATTTGAACTAGAAGAGGCTTGAACAACCTTAATATCAATGGTTTTCACCTGAGAGGCCAAGTCAGTGATCTTACCATCAAGATCATTGTAAATTCCATGTAACACCCCAAAATTTAAAGAAAAATAATAAGAAAATTTTGGGTTAAATTGATAAGTTGAAAAGTTAATAAACTGCCTTGCTCGTAGAAGCGATTTCTAATCAAATTGAAAGTTAGAAGCAACTTCTGTAAATAGTGATATATTCAAAGAGTAAATTGCAAAGGCAGAGAAAAAGTTGAACAACTATTGAGTATCTTGTCCATGGATTTCGGTGTCGAATTATGTAACCCTAGTATAACATATTTATATCCGTTTCGAACCCCCAATGTTGTAGAAGCCATGTATGCCACAAATAATTTTGGGTGAGTTTTTTGGATCTCTCCTCTCATCTTTGTTTTTGAAAACTTTCGGCGATTGAAATCATAATTGTTGATGGTTTAGGCTCTGTGAAGTGCTGCTACTATTAGTTAGGGAATATGGGTCGTCCTTGATCTTCAATCAAGGGTTGTATAAGTCTTATCTCCTCCTTTATTCCATCAAAACCATAAAAGTGAGTTTCAACCTCTTTAATGGTGCTTTTGTTTCCATGGAGAATTAGACTACTTTCTATAACTCGTTAGAAACTCCTCAGTCTCGTGAATCTAGCACAAGTGATCGTTTTTCATTTGAAATTCTAAGTTGATTGAATTTTGAGTTGTAAGTTCTTCGATCTCATGCTAATATATTCTAATTGAGAATGTTTTAGACCGGTTATGTCATATTTGAATCCAGTTCTGAACTTACATAAACACGAAGAAGAAGAAGAAGCGCATGTAATCTAATTTATTTTTGGACATGTTTTATTTTAAAATAGAATGGTAATCAGTCCGGTTCAGTAGTTTTTAAATCGGTTTTGGAAAATTTGTTCCAGATTCAGATTGATCTAGTCGAAAGCTTTTAGATGGTATATAGATCATATTTTTCTAAGCAACTGTTGATTTTAGGTGATTTATTTGGTATTCATGGGTCCTCGTAGAATTTTTGTTAGAGGATTCGTTAAAGCTGAAAATTTGTTTTGAAGTGAGTTCTAACTCCCTTAGTATTATTATATGTTGGTATAATGTTTAAAGAAATTTTAATGATAGTTAATATTTGAATTGTTTTGAATATGAATTAAGAATTAATTAAATTATTTGAATGCCTGAATTATCCGATTGTATTTTGAATTATTTTTATTTATGATTATGATATCGAGATATGTTATTTTGTTAAGACCGGTATCAGCATCTAATTCTGATTTGGCTAGCTCTGTTGAGCAATCTGTAGAGGTCGGCATTGCCAACAGATGTATTGTATATTCTGATATTCTGTTAGTGGTATTGAGGTCGGTTAATAATGTGGACCTATTTCCTTATTACATTGTTAGGGGCCACCATCTGTATCGAGTATATTATGCATATATTTTATTAGTATATGGTTTGGGTGACCACTGTTGGGGTTATACCATTCCGGCGTTGCATTGCTAGATACCCGATCATTTTTTTATGATGATTATGTTCTGATGATATTGTTATGTTTTACAAATATAATTATGTTATGTTATGTTGATATTGTCATGTTCTACTGATATAATTCTATTGTGTTCTGATGATATTGTTATGTTTTACTGATATAATTATGTTACGGTAATAATAAATGTTCCAGTTTAATTTATATGTTAAGTTATTTTTTGTTCCAAATAAATGTTCCAGTTAAATTTATCAATTAAGTTATTTTTTTTGTTTCAAATAATCAAATATGAATCTTAGTTTTTTGGTACCAATACGTAAACACTTTTTTGTGCGGGATCAGAACGTATTGGTACATGTAAGTTGGGTTTAGTCTCACTAAGCAATTTTTCGCTCTCATAAGTTTTGATTTTTGTGTAGACAGTTTTAAGAAGCAGCAACTTGTAGCTGGTTTTAGAGTGTTGTTTTCATTCGTAGTGCGAGACCTTTATGGTATTTCTTGTAGTTTCCTATGTTTTATTTGCTCTTCTTTCTCGTATTTTGATTTTTATGGTATTTCTGACTTGATGTATATGGTATTCTATATTTCATTTAAATATTTTAGTAACGTTCAAAAATATCCTTTTGAAAATTTTATGGCTTTACATCCCATATATCTTATTGTGCATTACCGCCATTTGAGTAATGAGTTATATTGCTCTCTTTCCTTATCTTTCTAGTAGTTGCTTTAAGAGAGAGTTAGTGTTTTCCTTAGATGGAGGCTTTGATATACTTCCTAGGCCTTAATTTTTAAAGAAGGATTGGTTGTTGGCTTGAAAGTTTCCTTGTTGGTTGATTGGTTGGAAGTTGCCTTAGGGTTTAGTAAGTGGGTAGGTTTGATCTTTGGGATTCTCTCCGCATTTGGGTTCCAATATGAGAAGTTGTAATGATTCTTATAGTTTATGTTGAATCCCTTGTTGTAACCCTTGCCTTGGCCACCTATATAGTTCCATATCTTCCTATCCGCCAACACAACCTTCTATTACAATACCTTGATAACATTGAAATCCATCATTTTCACCAACATAGTTGACCAACTTTTGATTAGCTTGGAGCCACTTTTCCATTTTCTCATTCAAAGCCTTAATCTCCTTACATTGATGATCATTCATCTCATCATTATTCCTTGATGTGCGATCATAATCCTCACCGTAGTTGCCATCACTTTGAGCTAAGTTCTCAACCAACAACATCCCTTGATCCGAAACTTTTCCCAAGAAGTTCCCATTCCTAGTGGTATCCAATAGCATATGGTTCTTAGCTAAAATACCATGGTTGAGTGTGCTCAAAAGAGAAACCACGGTGTCCATTGAAATGTGTTTCCTTTGAAGTGCTCCCATTTTTCACAAAATCTCTCATTAGCTCGTTGTGCAAAACTTGAGAGATCATTTCTAAACATAATCATGCGTGATGTTGAGAAAAACTTGGCCAAAAAGAATCTCTTGCATTGATCCCAAGAAGTGATAGCATTTTGAGGCAAGTTCTTCTCCCACACATGAACTTTGTCTCCAAGTGAGAATGGGAAGAGCTTAAGCTTGAAAGCATCTTCCAAGAATCCATTGATCTTCATCGTACCACAAACCGATCAAATTGATTCAAATGATCATGTGGATCCTCCATAGGAGTTTGCGTTAAACTTCCTGTGTTTTTGCTTTGTCTTGTAACACCCCCGATCATTTCTAATCAAAGGCGCTACAATGATATTTAGCACCATTCCTACTTATCCTCATTCCTAGCTTTTCAACCGGAACAAAAATTCGTAGTTAGTTTAGCTCGGACAAAGCCAAATATCATACCGGAACCTAAGTCGTAATATACAAAACCTTTAACTTTATTTACTTAAGTTCCAAAACCATATTTTCAAACTTTCATAAGCATATGTGCGCACAACAAAATCCATAAAACTTTTAAGTCATTTACAACATACATTTTTACAAAAAAGGCCAACTCTACACCGACTTTACTTCGTTCCTTCTTTAACTCCGCTTTCTCTACCGCTTTCCTGCAAGGAAGGAGAACGAATAAGCAACTAATTTGCTTAGCGAATTCGGATGCCTATCATGCATAACATGATCCCACCAAACCCCAAACAAAATCACAATACATGGATCATTCACCGAAAACGAAATACAAAAATGTGGACAAGTCATAGAACATTTTCTCATCAATTCTCGTTCTCATTCACCATCCGCAGCATCCATATTCCTTAGTTCGTTCATCTTTTTACCTCACCAACACACAGTCACTCAGACTGAACGTGCTAACGATCCTGAATCTCGTTCATCATCTTACCTCATTCGACATGCAACCACTAAGGCTGAACATACTGAGTGATCCAAACAACGCATCGTCATGCGACATACGGCTGGTGTAGCAACCCAATCCCCCGTATGTATCACGATAGATTGAGCTACGCCCACAGCGTACCGCTCTCATCAGACTAAGGACATATAGATCTGTCTCATCGAGCACGCCTCACCGTGCCTTAGAATCACAGACCGTGCACGCCTCACTGCGTACTGCGCTGACCACACTTAAACAAATGCATCATACCACACGAAATTATGCATATTTCAATCCATATCAAGCCACTTTACTTGGCTACTCAACCAATTTCCAGTGGTGAATCAATTCAATTCAAGTCTCGGCATCAAGGAAATCATCAAGTAAACCACCAAATAATTTCACCGAGAACTTAACATACTAACCATTTAGTATTCATGCATCTTACATCTTATTCATGTATATGCATCATTCACCACGAAATAAACAAAGAAAAACCGAACTCACTGTCTAGGTTTAGGCAATACTGTTCTGCCGACCGAATAAACTTGTCTGCGGAACAGAAATTCCTCCGAAAATCATTATTTTCCTTGTCTTTTCTCACGAAATCCTCTTCTTTTCCTCTCCACGGATTCTTCTCCACACTTAGAATTTCTTAGAGATTTTTGCAAACTTAATGAGAAAGGAAGTGGACTAATATTTATAGGATTAGAAGACTTAAGGTGAAGGAAACCTCAGCTCCAAACTTGGTGACACCTCCTCCATGAGTCATCAAGAAGACTTCATAGGAGGGTAAGCCCAACTGCTTGCCACCACCTTCCTCCTAGGTTGCTTCCCATAAGCACCTAGCCACCACCTATCTGCTAGGCTACTTCACAGAAGCACCTCGCCACCACCTACCTGCTAGACTACTTCACCGAAGCACCTCGCCACCACCTACCTGCTAGGCTACTTTACATAAGCACCTCGATTCCTCTTAACCGGTCTAACTCTTTCTCCCGCTTAGTTTTTCTCATTCCGACTAGTCCACCGATCACAATCAATTTCCTTACAATGGATTCCTTCTTTCCGAGGCTGCCTTACTTCGTTGGATCACCACTTACTCCAAATTCCCACTTTTCCGTCCATAACTTCCTTATGTTTTAGGGCAATTCTCGTTCTGTTTCTGGTTTAAAGAGAGGGTCACTACATTCTCCCTCCTTATTAGAATTCGTCCCGAATTCTTAATTATTGTATTTATGCTTCATTTGTAAACATTTTCGGATAATCTTTCCGGAAGTTTTCTTCATTTTCCCAAGTCACAACTATTTGGTTTCGCTTTCCCCAAAAGACTTGGATTTGTCGGAGCTCTCGGTTCTTTAGTCGTTTAATCCTTCTTTCTCCCACCCGAATTGGTCCTTCTGGGTAAGTAAGATTAGTGTGGAGCTCCTATATTCGTTGTGGTTCTACCGCAATCGGATCCCTTATGTACTTTCTAAGCATAGATACATGGAACACTGGATGTAAGGCCATATCCGAAGGAAGTTCTAGCCGGTAAGCTAGTTCTCCAACTCTTCCCATAATTTTATAAGGCCCTATAAACCTAGTAGCCAATTTCTCAACTATTCCAAAACGGTATTTATCTTTTTGGGCTGTTACTTTTAAGTACACCCAATCTCCCACCGCAAAGACTAGTTCTCTCCGATTTTGATCCACATACTTCTTTTGACGATCTTGGGCTTTCTTCATATTTATCTGTACCATTTTTATTTTCTCCGTGGTCTCATCTATGGTACTTGGTCCAAACAGTCCTCTTTCCCCAATTTCAGTCCAACACAACGGCGTTCGGCATGGTCGCCCATACAAAGCTTCGTATGGAGACATGCCGATACTCGAGTGATAACTGTTATTATAGGAGAATTCTACTAACGGTAAGTGTTGTTCCTAAGATCCGACCCAATCCAATATGCACATTCTGAGCATGTCTTCGATGGTCCTTATAGTCCTTTCCGTCTGACCATCGGTTTCGGGGTGAAAGACCGTACTAATATGCAGTTGAGATCCTAAGGCATTTTGGAAAGCTCGCCAAAACTGAGCAGTGAATCAAGGATCTCGATCCGATACAATACTAGCCGGTACTCAATGGAGTCGAACAATTTCCTTTAAGTATAACTCTGCTAGCATCGCTACCCGATCTGTCACTTTGATCGGTAGTAAATGTGTAGACTGAGTCAAACGGTCTACTACCACCCATATTGCATCATTGCCTTTTCCCGGTGCGGTCGGTAATCCTGTTATAAAATCCATCGCAACAGCTTCCCATTTCCACTCTGGGATTGGTAAACTTTGTAGTAATCCTCCGGGTAATTAGTGTTTGACCTTGACTTGTTGACAAGTCTGGCACTGAGCCACCCACTGAGCTACTGATCTTTTCATTCCCGGCCAATGATAGTACCGTGTTATATCTCGGTACATCTTAGTACTTCCATGATGGATATTAAGTAAGGATTGATGCGCCATCTTTAGAATTTTGTTCCTTAATTCCTGTCCAGCAAGAACTGTAATTCTTCCATTTAATAGGAGTGTACCATCACTAGCTATGTGATACCCTTTCTCATTTCGTCCATTAGTACTTTCCAGCTCTTCTATAATTTTCTTTAAGTTCGAATCTTCTTGTTGTTCCTCACGGATTCTTTGAATCAGTCCAGCTTGATTCACCGCTTGGAGTCCTAATGGTTCACTACTTTCTCCTTCAAGAGCCGTTAGACTTATCTTTTTAAATCCGTCTTGTAAAACGTCTAAGTCCTTTTCAACGTTTACATTGACCTGTCTGCGACTTAGAGCATCTGCTACCACGTTTGCTTTCCTGGGATGGTACATGATCTTCAAGTCATAGTCCACGATAAATTCCATCCATCTCCGTAGTCTCAAGTTAAGATCGGGTTGAGTGAATAGATACTTGAGACTTTGATGATCTGTGAAAACTTGAACAGTTTTTCCATAAAGATATGATCTCCATATTTTCAGTGCAAACACCACTGCGGCCATCTCTAAGTCATGAGTGGGATAGTTCTCTTCATGCTTCCTTAACTGACGTGATGCATAAGCAATAACCTTATCATTTTGCATCAGTACACAACCCAAACCTACTCGAGATGCATTAGTGTACACCGAGTAAGGTTGACCACGTTCAGGTAATGTTAAGATAGGTGTTGTCGTCAAGGCTTCTTTCAATTGTTTAAATGCTTCTGATGCCTTTTCATCCCACTGGAACTTAACTCCTTTTCCCGTTAGTCGATTTAACGGCTTACCTTTAGTAGCAAAGTTCTTGACAAACTTACGATAATACCCAGCTAAACCCAAGAAGCTTCGGACTTCAAAGACGTTGGCTGGCTGGGGCTAGTCCTTGATTGCATCAATCTTCTCAGGGTCAGCAGACACACCGTGTTCCAATACTCGGTGGCCTAAGAACCCAATTTCGTTTTTCCAAAAGCTACACGTATTCAGCTTAGCAAACAACTTTTGTTCTCTTAAACGGTCCAACACTAGCCTTAAATGCCGTTCATGATCTTTGGTACTTTGAGAATAGATGAGAATATCATCAATAAAGATGATTACAAACTCATCTAAGTAGTCTCGAAAAACTTCATTCATTAATCTCATAAAAACTGCCGGGGCATTAGTTAAGCCAAAAGGCATTACGACAAACTCATAATGTCCATATCGAGTTCTGAAGGCAGTTCTCTGAATGTCACCTTCTGCAATCGGAATTTGATGATAGCCAAAAGCAAGATCAATCTTAGAAAATACTCTGGCTCCTTGTAACTGATCCAACAATTCATCAATTCTTGGCAATGGATACTTATCTTTAATGGTTACGTTATTGATTCCCCGATAATCAATACATAACCGCATACTCTCATTTTTCTTTTTCACAAATAGAACCGGGGCTCTCCAAGGCGATGAAATTGGTCGAATGAAGCCTTTATTCGAAAGATCTTCCAATTGATTCTTAAGTTCCGCTAATTCTGCTGGGTACATACGGTATGGTGCTTTCACTATCGGTACTGCACCTGGTTCTAGAGTAATTGTAAAGGGGTTTGCGCGTGATGGTGGTACTCCTTCCAAAGGTTGGAATACATCCTGAAATTCCTTGACAATTGAAATTTCTTCTAACTTCAATTCTTCCTTTGTATCATCTTTAGTTATAGTCAAGGTGACTAAGTATGCTTCTTTTTTCTCAATTCCTTTTCAACTCTTATAGCCGATATTATGGTTACTCCAACACTTGGACAAATTCCTTGGAAAGAAACAAACGGTTGTCCATCTTTTTCCCACGTAACTAAACCCTTTCCACAATCCAATAGGACTTGATAAGTGGATAGCCAATCCATTCCCAATATTACCTCATGATGGACTAGTGGAACAACTAACAGATTTGCTGAGAAGATTATCTCGCCAATCTTTACCGGAATTCCCATTACACAGTTCGTGGCATGGAGTATTTGATCCCCAGGTGTTCTAATTGGCACACTTACTTTTACATTCGTAAAAGTTCCCTCAAAACCCTTTACCACTTCGGGTGACACAAAACTATGCGTAGCACCCGAATCAAACAATACGTGTGCCAAAATACCTCCCACACACAACGTTCCTACCATCTAATCATTTCTTACTTTTACTCACATTATGATTATGCATGTAATCATCATGTAAAAAAATGCATCAAGTCAAATCAAAGTAAGAATCCAACATACTTGTAATGGGTCCTTTAGGAGGACAATAAGGTCCAGGTTTCTCTGCGTCTAAAGCATATACTCTACCGGCAATTGCATGTCTCTTAGGGGCTTGTCCTATAATAGGACGGTTTCCTGGAGCATCCATAGCTAAGGGTTGCACTATTGGTGCTGGTTGTCTTCGTGGACAAGATGTGGCATAATGCCGCCTCTCGTTGCATACAAAACATGTAATACTCTCTGGCAACACTCTGGCTACCGGGTTTGGGCATGCTCTTTGCAAATGCGCCTGTTGTCCGCAACGATAACATCTCGGTAGTCTTTCTACCGGTCTTACATACATTCGCGCGCCCCTACTTGGACGCCCTCTACTTTGGTTTTCTTGATTCCCTGAACTTGGCCTGTGTTGTCCGGAATCTCTTACCAAACTGGGTCTTGCAGCTTGAGCTCTCTTTACTGCTAACCCTTCCTCTACATTCACAGCCCTTTCTACCAGAGTGGGCAGGCTATCAAACTCTACTACTTGCAAGCGACTCCACAGTTCTGGTCAAAGTCCTTGCATGAACTTACGGGCAACAGCCCGCTTATCGTTTGGTCCATAACACGCATATTGTCGAAGGCCGTAAACTCAGCTTCATAATCTCGTACCGTTCTATTCCCTTGTTCCAATCCCAAATATTGTCTTTCCAATCGGTCCTGGGCTTCAACAGGAAAATATTTCCTCAGGAATTCTCCATGGAATTCAGACCATGAGTATAATGACGAGTATCGTCCGTATCGCCTTTCCAAGGCACACCACCAATTAAATGCATCTCGGTTTAGGTAGTGCACGGCCACATCCTTTTTGAATTCTTCTGGACATCGAGTAGCACTAAAATTCTTCTCGATATTCCTCAGCCAAGCATCGGCCTCAAAGGGATTTGTTCCTCCTTCAAAATGTTCTATTCCCAAGTTTCTCATCATTGTTACCACTTTTAAGTAATCTGGGGGCGGAGCAGAACGACTTGAACTTGCATGAGGGTTTTGGCGGTCTAGACGATCAATCAAATCATGTACGAGGGTCATCAAAGGATCCCTCATTCTCGCCGAATCCCTTTGTATTTGATCTCGTAGACTTTCTCTATTGTTTGACAATGAGGCTTCTCCTCGTTCATTCACATTTGATTCCCAATTTCCAAGATTGTTCCCTTCCAGATGCTCAGTATTGCCTAATGTCTCCCCCACCGATTCTCTAGGTGAGGATCCTTCAGGTTCTCGAGGTAATGATTCCTCAGAAGTATCTGAGTCGAATATAGTCCTGTCATGTCGGACCGACTTTACACCAACTTTACAAAAAAAGCCAACACTACACCGACTTTACTTCGTTCTTTCTTTAACTCCGCTTTCTCTACCGCTTTCCTGCAAGGAAGGAGAACGAATAAGCAACTAATTTGCTTAACGAATTCGGGTGCCTAACATGCATACATAATTCCACCAAACCGAACAAAATCACATCACATAGATCATTCACCGAAAATGAGATACAAAAATATGAACAATACATAGAACATTTTCTCGTCGATTCTCGTTCTCATTCACCATCCATAGCATCCATATTGCTTAGTTCGTTCATCCTTTTACCTCGCCAACACACAGTCACTCAGACTGAACGTGCTAACGATCCTAAATCTCGTTCATCATCTTACCTCATTCGACATGCAACCACTAAGGCTGAACATGCTGAGTGATCCGAACAACGCATTGTCATGCGACATACGGCTGGTGGTAGTGACCCAATCCCCCGTATGTATCACGATAGAGCGAGCTACACCCACAACGTACCGCTCTCATCGGACTAAGGACATATAGATCTGTCTCACCGAGCACGCCTCACCGCGCCTTGGAATCACAGCCGCGCATGCCTCACTGCGTACTGCACTGACCACACTTAAACACTTGCATCATACCACACGAAATTATGCATGTTTCAATCCATATCAAGCCACTTTACTTGGCTACTCAACCAATTTCCAGTGGTGAATCAATTCAATTCAAGTCTCGGCATCAAGGATCATCATGTAAACCACCAAATAATTCCACCGAGAACTTAACATACTAACCATTTAGTATTCATGCATCTTACATCTTATTCATGTATATGCATCATTCACCACGAAAATAAACAAAGAAAAACCGAACTCACTGTCTAGGTTTAGGCAATACTGTTCTGCCGACCGAATAAACTTGTCTGCGAAACAGAAATTCTTCCAAAAATCAGTCTTTTCCTTGTCTTTTCTCATGAAATCCTCTTCTTTTCCTCTCTGCGGATTCTTCTCCACACTTAGAATTTCTTAGATATTTTTGCAAACTTAATGAGAAAGGAAGTGGACTAATATTTATAGGATTAGAAGACTTAAGGTGAAGGAAATCTCAGCTCCAAACTTGGTGACACCTCCTCCATGAGTCATCAAGAAGACTTCATAGGACGGTAAGCCCAGCTGCTTGCCACCACCTTCCTCCTAGGCTGCTTCCCATAAGCAACTAGCCACCACCTATCTGCTAGGCTACTTCACAGAAGCATCTCGCCACTACCTACCTGCTAGACTACTTCACAGAAGCACCTCGCCACCACCTACCTGCTAGGCTACTTTACAGAAACACCTCGATTCCTCTTAACCGGTCTAACTCTTTCTCCCACTTAGTTTTTCTCATTCCGACTAGTCCACCGATCACAATCAATTCCCTTACAATGGATTCCTTCTTTCCGAGGCTGCCTTACTTCGTTGGGTCACCACTTACTCCAAATTCCCACTTTTCTGTCCATAACTTTCTTATGTTCTAGGGCAATTCTCGTTCTGTTTTCGGTTTAAAGAGAGGGTCACTACAGAAGCTCGCACAATAGAGGCAATCCCAGTGATAAATATAGAGGTATTTTCCAAGATGATTTTTAAACCGGATATACGAGCAAAATCATCAAAAAGCAAATATACCTTTGATGGAGCAAACTCTTCCATCAGCACAAACCATTATGTTATCCGCAAGACATAAATGGGTAATGTTCAAACTTCTGCACCCCGGATGATATCCAAATCTACCCTCTTTTGCAGCCTTGTCCAACATTCGAGATAAGATATTCATTGAAATAACAAACAGATAGGGAGAAAAGGAACAACCTTGATGCAGCCTCGTTCACTCCTAAAGAACCCTACAAGTTCTCCATTAACCTGAACCGAGATGGATGGGGTGGTAACACACAGCTCTATCCAACGAATAAATTCAGCCGGTAAATCCATAACCTTCAATACCGTGAAAAGGAAATTCCACTCTACATAGTAAAAAGGTTTTGAGATATCTATCTTCATAGCACATCGAAAAGCTAATTTGGGCTTATGATAATCCTTTACCATTTCCGATGCTAGAAGAATATTTTCCATCAAATAATGATCCTTAATAAATGCAAACTGATTTTGAAGTTATAAAAACAGGAAGGATTAACTTTAAAAGATTGGCCAAGATCTTAGAGATAACCTTATAAAGCAGGTTACAGCAGGATATCAGTCGATAGTACTTTCTACCAATGTACCCATCTTCTTTGGAATCATAGCAAGAATCATTGTATTAACACATTTGGGGAGAATACCATATCGAAAAAAGCTTGTATCGCAACAATGAAATCTTTCTCGACAATTGACCAAACCTCTTTAAAGAACTTCACTGTGTAGCCATCCGAGCCTGTAGATTTATTTGATGGCATCGAAAACAAAACCCCCTTAATCTCCAAAGCTGAAACCTCCATCATCCATCATTAACTTCGTCCTATCCTGCTCTGAACACCAATAACCTAACAAAAGACTTATCCCCTCCAATATCAAACCAGAATCATCTTGAGGCTTCATTGAAAACAAATCATTAATTAAATCTAACCGCCTCGGATTTTATATCCTCCTTTCGTGTAAGTAAACTCCCATCAGAAGCCCTCACCGCATTACTCAAATTTTGAGTTTCTCTCTCCTTAACTACATTATGGAAAAACCGGTTATTTCTGTCACCAACATCAACCCACTGAAGTTTAGTCTATTTTTTCAGAAACTCTTCTTTTAAACCCGCCACTTGTTCCCACCTTTCATACGCAATCGATTCTACCATCATAGATTGAGCATCAGGGCTGCTCATAGTGGCTTTTTCCTTCTCACAAAGATTGGCATAAGCTTTCTCAGTCCACCGAGATAAATGGTGCATCTTTTTGCGGCCTTAAGATCGAATAAGTGGTTTGAGAAACTTGAGCTTCTTTGAGAACCGGAACAAAGCAGAAGTTAAAGAAAAAAGGGCTCTGTAGTATTCCAAAAAGTCTCAACATCGGGCTTAAACTCCTCCATCTTGAAAACTGTATTCACCAACTTAAGTGGACACTTTTGCTTGTGAGGATTACCATCAAGAGAGATGATTCCACATAGATGATCTGACCATCCTTTAGTCTCAAAAACACAATAAGAAGTGCCAATATGCTACAGCCAAATATTGTTAACAAGAACGCGATCTAGTTTCCTACAAACTAACCCTTCTTCACACTTTTTACACGATGTAAATCTCGGACCATTCTAAGACATATCAACCAAAGAACAATATCGAACAAGGTCTTGGAACTCAAGCATTCTTGGCAGTGATACATTTGATGTTGAGGACCATGAGTGCTAAGTCAAATCCAAAATTTCATTGAAATCTCCAGCACAAATTGATTTCTTTCCTAGAAATTGAGTTAAATCCTTATGAATTTTTAGGTCTCGCCAAAACTCACGACGTTCTTCCATAGACTTTGAGGCATAAATAAATTTGCATAAGAACTCCTCCGATGATTGCTCTAGCTTGATTAAACACGATATGAGCTGACCAGTCTGGAAAACCACTTTTAACACCACCTTTTTACTCCACACCACCCACATTCTTCCCAACGGATCATACTCGTAATTCAAGACCATTGACCCATCACCTAAAATAGCTTTAGCGATATGGCCAGCCTTTTTTTCTTAACTCTCGTTTTCATCAACACTCCAAAAACGTTAAATTTGAACTGATCAAATCCCTAATCACTGAATGTTTCTTAGATTTATTTAGTCTTCGAACTTTCCAAGAGAAACACGACACTATTGTTTCTTTTGTTGGTTCCTTTTTCCAATACCGCTTGGGGTTTGTCCCCCCACTTTCTGATTTGGCTTTGAGAAATACTTATGTGCCACTTTTGATGAACAAGGTAAGGGAGCTCGGATCAATGTCTCCACTTTGCTTGTCTATGCAATTAAATGGTCCGAAATAGAGCCCTCTGAAGCATATCCCGCTGGAAGCGCAGTCGTGCCCCTAACATCCGTAACAAACTTTGAGTTAACTCCCAAAACAGAGTCTGAGTTTGAGTGATCCTCCACTGAAGCTCCCTACTTTTTTTTCTACTCCGCTGAAACTCCCTCCATAACTAAATCCTCAGTTTTGAGGAAACACGTGTTGAATTTTAAGGTTGACTGACGAATGATAAGACATGCATTTTTTCGTGGAATCCATCGGAATTTTTGATGGATTTCTGACGGATTGCGAGATTTAAGGCATTGGTAACTATCGTTGACACGATTAATTTATCGTTGACACGATCAAAACTGTAAATCTCCAAAACTCTGTCAAATCTTTCGTTCCAAGTGTCAAAATCATCCAAACTTTATTCTAATGGATCCAAACCGATCAAATATGTAAGTTTCTATGTTTTTAAGTAGATTTAGGAAATGGAATTTAGATTTTGAGAATTGGAATGTAGATTTAAGGTTTATGATTTAGGATTTAGTGTTTTATATTGAAGATTTAGGATATTAATTATTTGGAATGTTGACACATGATCATATGTATTATTTGGAATGTTGACACATTATAAATTTTTTAAATTTATTCATATTTGTTTATATTTTTAAAAAATTTTATAAATATTTCATAATTTAATAATCTAACATATATATATATATATTAAACTCTATAATTATTTAAGTTTTTTAAAAATCGTATTAATTTTTTTAAAATTTTTTGAGTTATTATAATTTTTTTTTAATTTTTTCATAATTTTTTATATATTTTTAAAAATTTTAATAAATATTTCAGAATTTAATAATCTAACATATATATATTTTTAACTCTATAATTATTTAAGTTTTTGAAAAATTGTTTTTTATTTTATTTATAAATTTTTTCATAATTGTTTCTATTTCTTTATATTTTATAAAAATTTCATAATTTATTAAATTCATTACTAATTTATTTCTTTTGTTATATATGTTCATTTGCTAATAATTAATTTTTTGTTTTTTTTTTTCAAGAATTATGGTCGATTTCATTCCGTTTCCGAGTCGGGTGGTTCGAGACATGGCCGAGGAGCGAGTCAAAACCGCTCCACTCTTGTTCCGGAGACTTAATCTCCGTCATCTACTCATCAAGCTGCTTCTACTCTGACCCAGATGAGCATTGAGGATTTTGTTTCTCAACCCGGTCGGAAAAGATTGTCTTATCTTCATCCCGATTGTGACGGCAACAGTACTTGGTAAGTAAAAGGTTTTAAAGTTTTTATTTGTTTATTTTTAACAATTTTAAACTAATTTTGTTTTATAGGTTCTATTTATCCCATAATGGGATAACCAAGGGCATCAACTGTAAGCTCCACGGAATCCTTCAGTGTCCATATCCGACATACTCCCTTATGACGTTGTTTGAGTGTGATTTATGGTTTCAACAATTTGCATAAATTTTTTTACTTTTAAACTATAAAATTTTACGTTTTTTTTATGATAATACATTTTTATGGTTTTTTAATATTTTAATCATTTTTTTTTGCAGCAAGATTTCACTTGGGATCGAGACCTCACGCCTCGAGTTAGACGTGAGTTCTATGTTAAGGCATCGAAAGTATACACATAGAAGCTGAACAAGTGGAACCAGGATGATATTCCGAGGGAGCTGCTTGCAAACCCAGACCTCTGGAACGGTTTGGTTGATTATTGGAAGATGAATGAAACCCAGGCAACTTCGGCAACTCAATCAACCAACCGGAAGAGTGACCGGAAGGGCAAAGGAATTGCCACTCACAATTTGGGAGCAACGAGCAAGGCTTTCCGGGAACAACAACAAGTAAGTTTATTTAAATTTTATTACTTACTTAAAGTTTTAAATAAAATATTTCAATTCCGTCAAGAAGGTGTCCATCCATCCCATCTTGTTTTGCTACATGATGCGCACACGAATCACAGCACGAGACAAATCCAAGATCCGGTTGCTCTGGAGATCGTGAAGAACGTGACCAGATTGGGAGAGGAGTTTCTGTAATCACAGCCGATTGTTGAAGGAACTCCTCTTTGTTCCGAAGTTCCCGTTGATAAGATCAACGAGTTTGTTTACGAAGTAAGTAATATTTATTTTTTTCTTTATTTTATTTATTTCTAATGATTTCTATATTTTGTTTCGTAGGTCACTCCCAAGTCCAAAGGCCGTGTTTATGGACTTCCAGAAGAATACTTCTCGCCATCTTCGACAACTTCGAGGTTTTATGGAGATCCTCAGCTTAGAGTTCAACTGGAAGAGAATTTGGCCGAGATCAAAGCTCTCAACAACAAGATTAAGATAATCGAAGAAAAAACGGTTGTGCAGCTCAAAAGAATGCAAGATCATATGGATGCTTTCTTCCGTTCTTTCCAACCGCCTCCAAGCAATATTTAGATTCTTGTTTTTTAAATTTCCAGGATATCTTTTTATTTTGAATACTTTTTATTTTCTTTTGAACTATTTGTTATTTTCTTTTAAACTATTTGTTATTTTCTTTTGAACTATTTGTTATTTTCATTTATTTATTTTAATTTAATATTTTTATTTAATTGAATTATTTAAATTTATAAAATATATTTCTAATTTAATTTAAATTAAATTAATTTTTTTTTTAATTAATTAATTTAATATCCATCGGAAATCCGTCGAAGATGAACCCGTCAGAAATCCGTCGGAATTCCAATTTCCGGTTTCCATCGGAAAACAGCCATCAGAAATCCGTCGGAAACAGCCATCGGAAATTCCTCGGTTATTCATCGGATTATAAACCGTCTTAAATCTGTTGGTTAATCCGTCGGAAGACTATCCGACGGTCTACCGATGGTAGTTTTACGACGGATACTAGACATCGGAATTCCGATGGACTATTCCGACGGTTGTGGAGGTGGTGCTGCTGGTGCTGGTGCTGATCACAGAGAGGAAGTAGCGGATGAGGAGGACAGTGCATCAGAATTTTCCAAGGCTAATGAAGCTGTCATCGGACTCAGAGGAGGAGGTTTATCAGCAGTAGAAGAAACTGAAACTATAGGTGCTGGAGTGGTGGGCGGAGGTACTGGGCGGTGAGAGTCAAAGGAGGAGACAATATGTTAGGTAAACGCGAAAAATAGATAGTGCAGAAAATGCAGGTGATTCACAAGCAGAGATAGTAGATGTTTCAAGTGGTAATTGGCTCGGAAAAGGGAAAACTGATTTATGAAAAATGACATGGCGAGATGTAAAAATGCGAGTTGTTGTTCTATCTAAACAAAAATATGCACTTTGAGTCGTATGAATGGATGATTTTATTGATAGCTATAGAACATAATATATATACAAAGCATGGAACAATCTAGAGAATGTATACAAGGAATACGATATATGATATAGACATAATATTGACGCAATCAATTAGAGAAATTGTCACGGATATTGCATATCTTATCAGAGACTTTTATTGCACAAGCAAATGTCAGATTACATGAAATTCCTAAAGTAAAGAATTGGGGAGCTGTGTGAAGGATGTCATTAATGAATAATAGCATTGAAGAGATAACATGCAGTTCCAAGTGTTCTGAACTTACAACTCTGTTCCTCCAACATAATGAATTGAAGAATCTCTCAAGTGAATTCATTCGGTCTATGCAAAAGCTGATTGTTTTGGATGTATCACGTAATTTCATCTTCAATGAACTTCCAGAGGAGATATCAGAGCTGGCCTCCTTGCAGTTTCTTGACTTGTCGCATACGAATATAGTGAAACTTCCTGTTGGTTTCCTAGAGTTGAGAAAGCTAACTCAGCTGAATTTGACTTCTACAAAGAGACTTTGTAGTATGGTTAGGATATCAAAGCTGTTGAGTTTAAGAATTTTGAAACTACTAAATTCTAATGTTCGTGGAGATATTAGATTAGTCAAAGAGCTGCAACTCTTGGAGCATCTACAAGTTTGTGGAGAAAATATTAGGGGATCAAAGGTTGGCGAACTACATTACTAGTCTCAATAACAGAAGCCATTCAATATATCATCGTTGGTGAGTCTGGAGAATCTTCGTGAGCTCAGGGTGGAAAGTAGGCGCGTGTCGGAGGTTAATACATATTTGAAGTGCAGAGAAAGTAAGACCGGCTCGCATTATTTACATAATCTGACATGTATATACCTCACCAACCTCTCTATCGTGAGTATAATTAACTGCCATAGAATTAGGATCTGACTTGGCTATTGTTTGCTCTAAATCTTGTCTACCTAGACATAACATTTTTAGGAGAAGTAGTAGAAATTATAAACAAAGAGAAAGTAATCAATCTTACAGGTGTTACTCCATTTCAAAACCTAAAAGTGTTATCATTGACAATTTTGCCTAATCTGGAGAATATATACTGGAGTCCTCTCCCCGTTCCATCTTTGAGGCGCATAAGTCCACTAGGCTGTTCAAAGCTGAGAAAGATTCCTTTAAATGCTATATTTGTCCCACATATTAATGAGTTTTCAATAGGGTAAAAGGTCTTTTACAACCCAAACTTTACACAGAAATGCCAATTTATTCCTACAATTGGGAACAGTGCTAAATCATACCTTAACACACATGATATTTGAATTTCATACCCGAATTTATGATTTTGTACCAAAATCAAATTCGTCGTTAACGAATGTTAACAAACCGTTAAAGTTGCTGACTCACCTGCCATGTCATGTGATGATTTGGCTAAAACGATGTCATTTTGTGATTTTCTGACAAACTTTTAAAAAATTATGTTACAACCGAGGCTCGAACCCCTTATCTCGAACTCATTTAGCGGTTGATTCACAACAATCATCGAGGATTACATCAACATACATGTTTATAAACCTACAAATGTTTGTTGGGGAATTGTTTTTTAAAAACATCGTTTATCTTGGGTTAGGCAACGGTTTATGCAAACCGAGTTACCAAAGATCCAACATTTATCTTGTTTTATCTTTGCGAACTCAAAATTAGGGTTCAGTTAGGATTTTTAGAACTCGGAAATTAGGCTCCTTTGGTACATCTCTTGGAATGGATTGAGGTGGTGAAGCAACTGGTGTAATAGGTTGAACCGGAGGTGAATTTCAGGGCAAATCCTTCACGGGTATTGTCACTGGAGCCGGAGTTGTGAGCTTCAGATGAATAATTTGGTGTTTGACCGAACCCTTTTAAAATTTTCAGTAATGGAGACAGTGGCAAAGACGTAACCTTGACCAGATCCGCCCCAATAGCACCTTGCAGGTTCACTGGAGACAGCCAGGGAGGCCCACTATCACTACAGAAGCGCCATCTCAAGGCTGCCGGAAAACCTCAATCGCGAGTAAAAGCAAGGCCGTTGCTACGGGGCAAAGACGAAGACTCTCCACTCAGCTCCTATGTTCCTCTCCTTTTATGTTCGAGGTGGCTTGCCGTTTGGTGTAGATCTGACTGGAAGTTGTCTCGGTGTTGGTTCGTAGATGCTTTCTTCTTCTCAAATATCTCCACTTTATAATTTTACTTTCTTATCCAGATGGATTCTCTGAATCCTTTGATAGGTACGAAGGGATTTTCGAATCGAAGGAAGGATCTGGAAGTCGTCATCGTCATCTTCGCTGGTGTTCGACAGTAAGATGTGGAAGTCACCATCGTCATCTTCACCAGTGAAGTTCACGGTGGTGGAATAGTTGAGAAGTGGTGCGATAGTTGTGGAGGAATTTGGGGAGAAATTTGAGAAGCCAAAGACTAAAGATTTCTTAGCTGCGATGAAGAGGTGGGGATTAAATCCAAAGGAGAAAGCTATGTTCTTGATGATTGATGTTGATGAGAATGTGGATAAATCGAGTAGGAACATCGGAATGCTGAGGATGCTTATACTGAGGACATTGAATCTAGTTTGACATTTTGAATTCTACGGTGCTACAAAGGAGAAGACTGCAAGTTCTAGATGACGATGAAGATACAGACAAGTTTCGGACAAGAAGAAGAGAGATGAAATCTTCATTTTTTCTTGTTTGTTGATTATTTCGGCTTGCACAAATATTTTTTGTTGATTATTGTTTATTGATTTTAACGGTTTAAACCAAAACCAAGTTTTTTTCTACTGTGGATAATAGGTTTATAAATTAAAATGTTGGTATAGTATCCAACAGTCATTGTGGATCAATTGGTTAAATGGACCCATTAAATGGGTTAGAGGTTGTCATTTCGTGTCCCGGATATCATACATCTTTTAAAAATACTTCTAAGATTGCAAACCCAAAACACCATCGTTTAGGCCACCTCATTATACCTGTGTCGGTTGAGTCAAATATTACGCGTGTTAAGTATGATTTAGCATTGTTCCAAAAGTGTAGGAATGAATTAACACTTTCGTATTAATTTTAGGTTGTAAAAGATTATTTACCCGTTTTCAATAGCAATGCTTCCTCAAAAACAGGAAATTGAGCTTAAATGGAAGGACGAAGATACGAAAAATTGTTTATTGCCTTCATTTAGTGAGGTAATCCTTTCTCTTATTCTATAGTTTATAATTAGTTCAGGTTAGTAGGATAATTTGCAAAATAAAAACCATTTTATTAAAGTTTCACAAAAGAAAAAGCTGCCAAATTTGAGATGTGAATTAAAAATCCAAATTATTTCAATGAAATTGATAAAAGCCAACACATATTTCATTCAAGTAAACAATACTCCTAGAAGTTAACGACGTTAAATTACAAACAGCACAAAATTATTTTATATATTAGTTTCACTACATTGTTTTGCATTTAAAATTTTTTAAAAAAACATCTAAAAATGGAAACGGTATCATTCATAGAGCAATTGGCAATCAAGATCATGTCATTAGCACCATCCTAGTTATGGTTTGGTCCTGTTAAACATATTATTTTACTAAATTTGCAGCGTACTTAACGAATTTAGGTCTGAGATTTTTCAAAAATGAATGTCTAAACAACAAAGCAGTGCCGTCTCATTTGGAAGTTTCATTTAAGAAAATGTTTTGTAGATGCTTATGCATCTTGGTATCAAGAATATCATCTCAAAATTGAGTGCCACTTAAGAAAACTAAGAGAGATTGGGAAGGAGATTAAGGCTCCCTTGATCCTTTCGCCGATGGCTGAGCCGCCGCCGCTGGGACAGCTTCCGGCCGTTGATAGGGCTACCTCATCAAGTATCTAGCGTATCTAACGTTCCTGGTTCTAGAGCTTCGATGAAGATCTGTTCAACAATAACCCATGCAACCTCTGTCTCTCCTGATGCCTCGTCCGCTGAGGTTCACATGATCGGTACAACTTGTCCTGTGCAATCAGCAGAAGTCCTGCAGATGCTTGGTTCTGCTTCATCGGGCTCTGCAAACCTGTTAACTGCTCTGCCTGTCTCTGCTTCTGATTTGTTGGAAGCTTCGAGGAAACTTTGTTCAGCTCCTCCATCTGTTGTATCTCCTGGTGCCTCACCTGCCGAGATTCAAAGGACGGATACAAGTTGTCTTGCCCAACCAGTAGAAGCTATGCTGATGCTTGGGTCTGCTTCGTCGGAGACAAGCAGTCTCTGATTCTGCTTCTGGGAACTCGTTACTTTTGGCCTCTGCTACTCCTTTATCACAGGCTGCTCTACCTGGCTTAAATTCTGGGCCATCCGCTGCAGACCCAAGGGATGCTTCGCAAACTGGTGTAACTCTTGTGGCTCCATCGGAGACAATTCCTTTCTCTGTACATGGTTCCTTCGTGATCTCTTCTGCAATTCCTAACACGGCTTCTTTGGCCTTACATCCACCTGTTCGAAAAGTTGAGGCTCAAGGGGGGGCTCCAAAAGCTATCTCTACAAATATGAACACAGAACCAAAGAAATCATGGGCTCAAGTTACAAGTAAATCAAATCTTATGAAGGTTGATTTAGAGAAACACTCAACCGAACGTAGAGTTCCTCACAGTCCCAAACGCCATCCTTCTTGAAACTCTGTTATGGGATGACTTCTTGATCGGCAGATTCACAGCTACAGCGCCACATATTGCCAAGATCCATGTGATTGTGAACAAAATTTGGAATCTTGGAGATAAGAATACCAAGATCGATGCATACGTCATAGATGAAAAATCAATCAAATTTTGAATCAAGAACGCTAATGCCCGGACTCGTGTTCTCCGTAGAGGAATGTGGAATATCTATGAGCTTCCTATGATTGTCTCGAAGTGATCCCCCATCCTCGCAGAATCAGAGCCACAACTCCAATCGATGCCCATGTGGGTCACAATTCACAACATCCCTCCGGCTATGTTCACTTGGCACAGTCTCAGTTTTATAGCCAGCCAAGTAGGTCTTCCTCTTCGTCTTCATCAAGAAACCGAGCTCGTTACTTCCTTTGATGAGGCGAAGGTCTTCATTGATGTTGACTTAACAATGGATCTTCCACAGGACTTTAAATTTGATGTAAAAGGCTCTGAATGTTCCGTGGATTTTAGCTACCCCTAGTTGCCAATGAGATGCACCATTTGTCGTCAATGGGGTCACCTAGCCGAAGGGTGCATAAAGCGCTTTGTTGACCACCCTCGAAAGCCTACAAGCAGGGACCATTCCCCCAGTCCTAAAATTATTTCCCCGTTGCCCGCTTCCCTGCCTCCGCCGACAATGGAAGCCACTCTGCCACACCGTCGCCTTAGTGCTAGTTTAGAAGAAGGGGAGATAGTTCCCTCAGTACCTCCCAACTCGCAAGAATGGACTCTGGTCTCGTCGCCTTCACGTCTGAAAAAACATAGCCGCAAGAAGAGCCCCTCTGTTTGTAACGCTACTGTAAAATTACAGTCCCGGTTTGAAGTTTTAAACACCATCGAGCTTGATGATGTTTCGACTGCAAGTTTACAGAGCAATTCCCCTGTAGCTGAGTTTGCTCCTTCTACACCATTAGTGATTCAGTCTGCCTTACCAGTACCTCAGCCACCTCAACTTGCATCGTCATCTTCTCCATCTGCTCCACAAAACTTCACTCGGTCTGCAGCTAAACATCAGAGTTCAAACAAGTCACAAATTACTTCACCATCAGGGTCCCATCCTCCTCAGCCTGCATTGTTATCACCATGAAGCTCTGAGCCGGATGCGTCTTCTCTGTCTTCTGCACAAAACTTCGCTCGGCCTGCAGCTAAACACCAAAGTTCCAATCCGTTGCAGATTACTGTATCATCATTGTCTCTTCCTCTTCAGCCTGCATCGTCTTCTTCACTACATAACTTGGTGTTTGTTGTGGCTTCTTTTACATCTGCTGCAACTCTATCTGCAGATCAGCAGGTTTCTCTGATGTCACAGAATACACAGTCCCCGGTATCATGCCTCTCACCTACAGCTGGTTTTGAGTCCGTGCTCCAGTCTGCACTTTCAGCGTCTTAGCCTTCTCAGCCTGTTTCGTCTTCCTCACCACTACACTATGCATCTGCTGCGCACATAAACTTAGCTCGGTCTGTCGATAAAGTTCAGGGTTCTATCACGCCACAGATTGCACCCCAGGACCTGGCACCTTTGCTCTCGCGTCAGAAAACAGAACAACAAGTGCTTCAGTTGACTCAGACCACATAGTCACAGCCTGCTCTGGGAACTGCTGCATTAAATTTGTGTTCGAGTGAAGGTCTTCATCACCTGCGTCAGGGATCAGGAAACAACCTTAAGGAGCTGGCAGTTCATAAGGCTACGGCTCAGGATGACTCGTCGAAGCTGGACGTAAGCAAGGCGGGGGTCTCCATCCAAATAGTGGTGTTTGGACATGGCAACGAAATGGAGCTTATTTCCAAACAGGTGGACTAGACTCAACGCACTAAGCTCGATGAAGAGAAAAATGGTACGCTATTTGCTCATGACGGTTCTTTAACTCGTGCATATCTTCCCCGCTCTTCCAAGACCAAAGGAAAATTGGAAAGGTCAAAGAAGCATAAGCAGCCATCACAAAGTGGTCTCGGTAAAAGGGCTCTTCACAAAAAATTATTTAAATGTCAGCTTTCTTCTAGAATATGCGGGGCTTCAATAAGAAGCGTAAACACACTATCTTGAAGAATTGGATTACCTCGAAGCATTTGTTATTTGGTACAGTTCTAGAACCTAGAGTCCGTGAATCACGAGCGGCTCCGATGGTTTCTTCAATCTTGTCTAACTGGTCTATGCTTTCAAATTATACTTGCAATCCCCTAGGCTGTATTTGGATTCTTTGGGATAATCGGGTATCTGTGAGAATGGTGTCGATGAGTGGGCAGATGATTTCTTGCTTAGTCTCCATAGACGATAGTACAGACTTCCTTGTGTCCTTTGTCTATGCTTCTAATGTAGCAGAGGAGCGGAACATCCTTTGGACGGATTTAAAAGCTATAAAAGCTTCCCTTGCGTTCTGTGATATGTCGTAGTTGTGCTTAGGTGATTTTAATGACACCTTGGCTAGTGCAGAGCACTCGGGAGGTTTTCCAGTGGGTGCTTTTCCAATATGCTCGCTTTTTAGAAGACAGTCCGTGAGTGCGCCTTGGTCAATATGGTCTACCATGGGCCCCTCTTTACTTGGTGTAATAAGCGAGAATACGAGCTGATCTATAAAAAGCTAGACAGAGTCTTAGTTAATGATGCTTGGCTCCACGCGCATCCGGACTCGTACTGTGTCTTTGAAGCCGGAGGCTGCTCGGATCATCTCCGTGCTCACGTTAATCTCTTTGGTACTCCTTTGCACCCCAGAACTCCATTTAAATTCTCTAATGCGCTGCTGTAGGTGGAAGAGTTTACCCCTCTGGTGGAGGCTTATTGGACTAATACAGAGGAGTTATTTGTGTGCACATTTTCTCTTTTTCGTTTCTCGAAGAAGTTAAAGGCTCTGAAGCCACATATCAGGGCATTAAGCCGTGTAAAGCTCCACCACTTATTTAGGCGAGTAGAAGAGGCTTATGTGGACCTCTACACTTGCCAAGCGACCACCCTTGACAATCCGGACCCATCCGCATCGGCCTTGGAAGCATTGGCTTACGAGAGATGGGAGAAAGTATCTCATCTAGAGGAGGTCTTCCTTCGATAAAGAGCAAAGTTACATTGGCTGGAGGTCGGAGATAAAAAAAACCACTACTTCCACAATGCGGTTAAGGAATGGCAAGCGCACAACTTGATTAGAGAAATTTGAAACCAAGAGGGAGTTAGTCTAAAAAATCCCAAGGAGATCAAGTTAGAAGCGGTAAGGTATTTCACGGACATTTTCACTCACACTCCATTGGATTTTATGGGAGTGATGGTCTCAAACTTGAGCTCTCTCTTTGAGTTCCGTTGCTTGGAATCCAAGAAGATCCAACTCTGTGCAGTAGTTTTGCTAGAAGAGATTAAAGGGGTTCTTTATTCCATGTCGTCAAACAAATCCCTTGGTCCTATCGGCTACACAGTTGAGTTCTTCAAGGAGATGTGGCCTTTGATTGGCAAGGACTTTGTCGTGACAATCCAATCCTTTTTGCCTATGGTTTTCTTCCTAAGGGAGTCAACACGACGATTTTGGCCCTTATTCCAAAGAAGTCAGATGCTGCGATAATGAAAGACTACAGACCCATTTCTTGCTGCAATGTTCTCTACAAGGTGATTTCCGAGATTTTACCAAATCGCCTCAAGACGGTCTTGGATGGGTTTATTGCTCCCAACCAATCAGCGTTTATCAAAGACCGTTACCTCATAGAGAATCTTCTCTTGGCATCGGAATTGGTCAAGGACTACCATAAGGAGCACACTGCGGCTCGCTGTGCCTTGAAGATTGACATCCCTAAAGCATTTGATTTAGTCCAATGGTTTTTTCTTCTAGATCTGCTTACTACCATCCAGCTCCTGGATATCTTCATCCATTAGATCAGACTGTGTATCACTACCCCATCCTTCTCGGTTCAGGTAAATGGTGAGCTTGCGGGGTTTTTCCAGAGTACCGGAGGTTTGAGACAGGGCTGCTCTCTATCGCCCTATCTTTTTGTTATTTGCATGAATGCTTTTTCGATGATGTTGAATAGAGCAGCGGATGCCGAGAAATTTGGTTATCACCCAGGTTGTCGTAGTCTCTCTATTACTTACTTTTGTTTTGCAGATGATATTCTAGTCTTCTCGGATGGGAGTCCTCAGTCAATTGCAGGGGTCCTGGAGGTATTTGAGGAGTTTGGGCGATTCTCAGGACTGAGGATAAGTCTGGAGAAATCCACACTGTTCTTAGCGAGGGTCTCAGAGTCATACCGCACTGCTCTATCCACTCGCTTCCCGCTTGATATGGGGAGCCTTCTGGTTAGGTACTTTGGACTGCCACTTCTTACGAAGAAGTTGACCAGGGCGGATTTCCAACTGCTCATAGACAAGTTCACGGCACGGATCAGCTCTTGGAAGCATCGTTTCCTCTCCTTTGTGGGTAAACTTCAGCTCCTTACCTCTGTTATTTCAAGTCTAACGAATTTCTGGATCTCTACCTTTCATCTGCCAAGTGCTTGTATCAGGGAAACTGAAAGAATAAGCGTTGTTTTCCTCTGGTCCGGGCTGGACCTGAACCCCAAGAAGGCCAAGTTGGCTTGGATAGAGGTCTGTAGGCCCAAGAAGGAGGGAGACTTAGGTATTAGGTTAATAGAGGAAGCGAATAAGGTCAGCTGTTTCAAGCTTATTTGGAGGATCACCTAAGCTAGATCCTCCATGTGGGTCAACTGGGTGCAAAAGAATCTAATTCATGCTGGCTCCTTTTGGTCTGTTAATGTTAACTCTTTGGGGGGACTCGTGGATTTGGCAGAAACTAATTAAATATCGGGATCAAGCAAAGGGTTTCCATAATATGGAGGTTCGGAATGGCCGGGACACCTCCTTTTGGTTTGATGTGTGGACTCAGCTTGGTCGGTTCCACGACCTTCTAGGGGATAGGGGTTGCATAGATATGGGGATTCCTCTTACGTCTACCTTGGCTGAGGTCTTTGCTACTCATCGACCAAGATGTAGGCGGGCAGTTCTCTTGAACACGATCGAGGAGGAAATAGGGAAAAAGCGACTCATTGGGAGTTTGGAGCCAGATCGTCCCTCTTGGAATCACGCTCCAGGGGTGTTCAAACAAGCCTTTTCATCAAAGAATACCTAGAATCAGCTGCGGACAGCTCGTGAGATCACTGACTGGTACAAATGTGTGTGGTAACTCTCAAGCTACCCCAAAATACTCATTTATTGTTTGGCTTGTTGCGGTACACAATAGGTTATCGACGGGAGACAGGATGTTAGCTTGGGCCCATGGGGCAAACGCAGGTTGTGTTCTTTGCCATGGGGCATTGGAAACACGAGACTATCTCTTTTTTGAATGCAGGTTCTCATCACAAGTTTGGACTGACCTTAGCTCTGCTCATCTTCAGACGAGGTATGTAGATCGGTTCTCTGAGATTATTACTATGTTTTTTTTCAGTTTTCAGCTCTATCATAAATGGTGTGTACTCTTTTTCCCAATTTCCGGTTTTGTCCCAACTGGATTTTTCGGAATTGATTTTTAACGAGACCACCATTTTTTATTCCTTTTGAGCTTTTTCTATCTTCATGTTCGTAAAAACTCGGTAAACATTTGTTGTAAAAAGGTTTTTTTCTTTGAATATAATTTTACATATTATTCAAAAAAAATAAATATCATCTCAAAACACAAAATTTGGAGGTGATGCTAAATGCTCTATGATATTATTTAAACAAATTTTATCATCAAATACAAAACAAATTGTCGTTAAAGTAAGTGATAAAACAGTTTTTAGATAACCACGAGGTTCCGGGTTTTTTACCATCCAACTACTCTCTCCAGGGTGAACATAGCCGTCAGATTTTCTAATGGGTTTCAAGCATGACTCAACTTCGACTAGCCAAATAGAGTAATTTAGATAATTCCGCATTTGAAGGGAATTGATTAGTGGCCTAGACCAACGGATCAACTCCTTCCTCAAGTGGGAACCACTAGACCACCACCACTTAGTCTTTATTTCTATTTTTAATTTTTGTGGAGGGATTTATTTACTTTAACAACTTATGTTGAGTTTTTATTTGATTTGTTTAAATATGTTGGGTTGTGATTTAAACTTCAACTTTTGTCAAGTCTTTTTGAGTGAAAACTTAATAGGTTAAAAAAATTGTTTACAAATTTTCCATTTTCTTATGATATTAATGGAGTCAGATGGGTAATTGCTGGATATTCCCATCAGAATAGTTATGAAAATATGTTGTGCCACTCAATTTCATTCCGTTCCAGAAGTGTCACTAACTTTTCTTTTCTTATGCTTTAGTGGCGGAGTTAGGTCTTTTAACGTGGATTGGGATTCGTCGCAATCTAAAATCATAATCTACGCTTCTTCTTTTGCTTTATCTTTGTTCTTGTATTGTGATGTGTTGTTCATTTGGATTGTATTATTTGTTTTCCTTTGCATTCAATTTTTTTATGCAGTGTATTTGTATTGTTCACTTAAAACAGAATGCATCCAGTTCATATAGTTTATGCTTCTATATGTTCCTTTTTTTCACCTTGCAGTGTGTTTGTGTAGTTCATTTGGGGGATATATAACATGATCAAGATGAAAAGTTCTCAAATGCGAATCTCCTAAACCTACTTTAACTGTCTACATATAATAAGACTGATCTAATTCTTATCTATGTCTAGTGGCTTTCTTATATTTGGGGTAATAAGAAGAGCTACATTTCACCAGAGTCTTCTTGATGTTCAGAGTTTCCACATTCCTTTCCCCTGCAATGAAAAAGGTTCACCACCACTGGCGGACCCACATTAAACTAAGGGGGTTTAATATACAGCATAACTGACGCCCCTAAAATTATGAATCATTTAGTAATTATGTAGTTATTATTAATTGACCCCATAATGAGTTTCAATTTGCACATGTTACCGTATTTAATTTGTTTTTCTCAAAAGAAAACTTTATTATTTTTTATTATACTAACATTTACACATACAAGTTTTTTGCATAGGTTTTTTCGGGTTTTTTCAAGTTTTTTGTTTATTTTCCAGTTTGGATTTGGATCGGTTTTGTATATATTACACATACAAAATTCACATTTATAGAGTTTTTTAGGAAGGGTTTTCCAATTAGAGTATTTTCCCATGACTAATTATGTATTTTCGAGTTTTCAGTACCCTAACGGATATTGGGTTCGGTTAAAGTTTTACCCGATACATGTAGGTACAATTACACATTCTCTAATAGAATAATTTGCCGGGATCGAATAGAAAATTTTGGATCGGATGCACAGCTTCGGTTTTTTCGCAGCCTTAGTAAGAAAGGTAATGTTTTCTGTTATACTATAGAAACATGAGTTTCATAATTTTTTTGATTTATTTGATCAATTTTTTACTAATAAATACAAAAAAACTAATAAAATATCATGAGATAATATAAACTTATTATTTTCTTATAAAATGTTTATTGTTTAGGATTTGTTTACCTTATTAAATATTATTTAATAAATATTTTCTATGTTGTATATTTTGACACTGATAAAATCTTGTGGTAGTAATTGCGAACGAAAGCAAATTTTGTGGTAGTAATTGCGAACATCTCTCTTTTTTGTTGTAGTGTGTACAGTTTGTGGTGCAGTACCTATTTGACCGCTCCTTTGTCTCAAATATGGTTAATTCTGCAAATATATTTATGGGTCCGCCATAGTTCACCACATTAATGGGTTCATATAGTTTAGAATTGAAGGATATTTCTTTGGAACAGAAAATGAAAAAAAGAATCTAGATATTGTATGATTGGATATCGTTAACGAAACTAATCATGAAAGAAAATATAACTGTAAAATGACATAACTGTTATAAAAGTCAAAAAACAATACAACACAACAAACACATGTATCAAAAAAATATTAATCTGTGTTACTATCCACCATTACTATGCACCTATGTTGCGTGGAAGTGAAACATGTGGAAAACAATCTTCTCAAAATAATTAGAAAACGAATACATGTTGAAAACGTGAATAGATATACATAATAAAATATCAAAATCATATTTTAAAAAAATATATATTTAAAACAACATAAATCAAATATATAAATATTAAGTAGGTTAACTAAAGATAAATATCATAACCAAAAAGTCAAGAATTTAAACAAGCATCTTTATTCACATTCTCATATATTCTATCAAACAAAACTGCATCCACTTTAGTTCGTCAAGAGAAAGTGTGACACCCGAATCAACAAAAAGGAAGGAGTACATAAATAAAATCAATGTCATAAAACAAAAATAATAAAAAATGTGTTGATCCCAAAATAGCACCAAACTGTGCCGTATTTCTTACTACTCGTCAGACTCACCTAAAAGGAAGAAAGGAAAAAAAATTGATGAATAACAAGAGATTTAATCAGCTAGGTGTGAGATGCTGGGGCAGCGCGCAACTCTGCAAATCCGATTTAACACCACATCCAAAAGAGTCTAAACCTAAAACATAGAGCAATCACGACACATAAAGCACTATAGCAATAGAAACAACGAGTCCTACACGAGTTAAGTACTCGTCCACCTTCCGTAAAGCTTTCATGTATGAGATAGTGTCCAATCACACTGCCCCAAAGACACTTATCAATCTTAGGCTATGACTCAGCATATCAACTTGCCCATACCTTCCGTACATACGACTCTGATACTACAACTTTTCAAACGTGTACCTCACGCCCAAGTCCTTTCATATATATATATATACATATATTAACACCAAAACATGTGAATTAATCAATATGTGAGATCTTCTAAATCACCTATGCCCGATTTAAGCACAAAAGAAAGTAGACTTAATTATAGAGACACTCGATCATAAAAACAATACATGTTCCAGTTCTAAACTACCAAGGGGAGAGCTTAAGCCAAAATAAGGGGGATTTTCGCAGTTAGCCCTCATCGTAGCCACGAAAAGGCAGCTTCTGACTTCGGATGCTCGAACAGACTCAAAATATGAAACCAAAACCAAATCTGTTCATAATAACTAGATACAGAGAAAACGGGACCAAACAGTTCAAACCGGATTGAACCGGTCAACTCTCAAAGTCAATGGTCAATGGTCAAACCAGATCTGCGACTGAACTAACTGAGTTAACTTGCCCGAGTTAACCAAGGCACCGGCAAGTCAACCCCGTCGAAGGAGGGCAAGGCGGCTTACCGGAAGTTCACCGGCGACCAGTAGCGGTGGCGAATAGTGGCGTTGGCGCGTGGGCTTCACGCGCCAAATTCCAGCAGTGTGTGGGTGCGCATGCGGGATATTTGGAAGCTGAACTTGGAGCTCCGTACTCATCTCGGCATCGCGGTTCAACTTGTGGCCACGGTTTTGCAAGATTCAAAGCGAGCATGAAGATCAAGAAGTTTGAAGGTTAGCTAAATGTAAGAGGAGTGTGTCAGTGGTTTTTGGCGACTGTCCTGGCGGGAGGTGGTGGCACGATAGTGGATTTGAGTACAGTGAGCGATGACTGAGGCACAGTGATTAGGGTTTAATCTCGGGAGGATAATTCTGTAGAGATTCGACGGGAGTAAGGGATCAAGTGCTGAAATGCCACTTTTGGAGAAAATATGTTCTGAGATGCCACCGTTATGTTATTTAATTTCTTTAACAATTATTTTTAAATCGAAACTAAAATAAATGTCCAAAAACCTAAGTCTAAACATAATATTATTAACCCAACCACAAATATCCGATCCAAATCAATTTCTTGAACCCGACCCAATTGAAATTTTGGATCTTTTTATTTGGCGGTTTAAAAATAATTTGTAAACAAAAACTGAAAAAAACATCTTCGAGGAGAGCTCTCGAACAAAAACCGCAAAAGTGCAACATTGAATCAGATTCTGACCAACTCGATCCGACAAACCTTCACGTCGGAATCAGATTCTGACCAAATCGAGTCCATCCATCTCCGCTACCGCAAAACTGGGCTTCAAAACCCTAAGTCGGAACCCTAGTTTTGGAACCCTCGCGTCAGAACCCCTAATCCATTGTGCTGCTCGATTCCGCCAATCGCTGGTCACACCATCGCGTAAGAATTTTCTTCCATTTCCCGTTTCTCACTTTTACTTCATTGGAATTGGTATTTGAGATGGGATTGGGATTTCGTAATGGCTCGTAACTTTGAGAAGTTGTTCTTTTTCTTTCGTAAGAGACAAACGTGGTGTTTATGAGTCAACAAAATGTCTCGAGGATGCTGATCCAAAGGGGAAAAATGAGAAAGAAAAGGAAGAAGAGAGTAGTTCGAATGCGGAGGAAGAAAGCAATGAAAAAGAGAGTCATTCAATTGGGGAGGAAGATAGCGATGAAGAAGAGGAAAAGAGAAGTGGGGAGGAAGAAAGCGGTGAAGTAGAGGAAGAAACAAGTGGGAAGGAAGAAAGCGGTGAAGAAGAGGAAGAGATAAATGAAGGTGATGGGGTGGAAGAGGAAGAAGAGAAAGAAGAGGACCAAGAGACAGAGAAAGATGAAAGTGATGGGGAAGAGAAAGAAGGGGAAGAGGAGACAAACTCTAGTGAAGGTATGGGGAGGATGCTCATGATCCAGCACCGGCAGCATCATCGCAGGTATGTACATTAGATTGAGAATGGTGCAAGTTAAGAGAACTAATTAGGTGATTAGGAATGGTGGTTTTGACACAACTAGTAGAACTTAGGTCTGGTAACTTTAGTATAACTAGTACAACTTAAGGGGTTTCTGGATAACTGGAACAACTTAGTAAGAACTAGTTATGAAATTAGGAATGGGGGTTTTAGTAATGGTGGAAATTAGGTACTAGTTATGAAATTAGAAAATTAGGAAATTAGGAACTAGTTTAGGAATGGTCGTTTTAGTACAACTAGTATAACTTGGGGTCAGTTAGTGGTATCCGGATAACTGAGCAAGTCTGTTAATAATTTGTGTATGAATTTGCAGGATGATGATGATGATGATAATGATACCCAACCACTGCATCCAGAGAATATGTTTTTTGGTCCAAGCGAATACACCAAGGCTTGTAAGATAGGAACGAGGTGTAATGTGACCCAGATAGTGGAGTAAATAGAGGAACTTCCTGCAGAACTGAAATGGTTCAAGAAGCATTCTCAATTCAAGCATATATTCCACATGTATAAGGAGCCTAACCACATGCTTCAAGGGATGTGGATGCTTCTCCTTCGAACATCATCTACGGAAAAAGAAAAAGAGTGCTGGTTTGTGGTCAATGGAGTGCCTATTAGGTATTCTCTGAGAGAACATGCGTTTTTGATACCCCAACAGTTTGGACTGCCATGAATACCCCAACAGTTTCTGATATATATTTAAGTGTTGGAGGCTTTTTAAATAAAGAAAAACATACGTAGATTTAATATAGAGGTTGACGGGGCCTTATTGGGCCGTAGTTTTACCTTATGAATTTGGTAATGGTCTGTTATAGAAAAATCCTCAAACTTTAGTCTCCAAACATTTGTCTCATTTAATGAATCAAATTTATCATCTCCACCATTTCAATTAATTAGTTTTTTTTAGTTAAAGGAAATATCATATGTATCACATGTTTCCTATATTTTTTATTTATTAAGTTTCTAAATAAGGAAAATGTAAGTTTTCGTTGCCTTTCCGAATTTGATATTTAGGAATTGTGTTTTCTCGCATTTCCAAGACTTTATGATTTCAAAACGTTTTTGAAACTAAAAACAAACCTCATGTGAAGCTTTCATGCAACTTAGTATGCACGCACAATAACTTATCCTTTTACCTCTATATAAATAATCAAATCCGATCGATATAATTCATTTGAATATTCACATTTTCTATAAGAAAAAGCAATTATTTCTCTATTTATCTCTTTTTATTACTATTCGAGTATCCCGATATTTTTCACGGGTATTAAAATTTTCTCAATTAACTATATATATATATATATATATATATAATAAATTATACCATATGTTACAATACGTTACCAACATGATCATTCTATGATCAACTACATATACATATATTTAGAATATATTATCTTGGGTCGTATATCGTCTGGATAATAATCTTTTATTTTACATGTGGTTGTTGGTACTGGGTTTCGCACTTTGCCATAAACCTGACATAAGTCAAGAATCGACTCACTTTAAAGCCCAATCGAATTGTCCCATTAAAATTTGCGTTGACCTACCAAGTTAAAATGGAAGTTTAACTAACATAGGAAGTCAACTCGAAAAAAGAAAAGTTGGACATAAAGGAAACTTCAACTTGTGAAAGAAAATGAAACCCTAAACCTCTTCAAATCACTATATTTAAAGAGATACCCTTTCAGGACAGAGCATCCAGAAATCATGGCAGAACACCTAAGAGGTTAGATTTTTTATTCTTTCAAAGTCTTTTGTTTTCATTCATACAAAACCCTATATTTCCATCTTTAATCGTTGATCTCAAAGCTTCAATAATAACAAGAGTTTCTGAATCCTTCAACCTCTAAAACATGTGTGAGACATCTTGATTGCCCAAACTTGCATGGCGTGGAAGGTTGTTTATCACATTCATCCTTGATTTCACCTGAAATACACTTAAAAGAAAATAACAAGAAAATAAAATTCTAAGACTAAAATAAAAGAGGATCAATCATTCTTTGGTGCGCAAAAACAAAATCCTAGACTAAACTCGAAACAAAAATCCATAGGCAACGTATTAGGCTCGGTAATAGTGTCAAAACTTTGATGTCTCAGGTTTTAAATATTCATTATCACTGCAAGTGCACAAGACACGTAGTAGTGTAGATAGTATATCAAATCCACAGAGACTAGCGTCGCACTACAAATTGTGATGTAACGAATAGAGTTAGAAAAAATAATGAGTAACTGGTTTTTACGATTGTAGAAAGTAAATAAAGCTATAAATAAAACGAAATTCTTATATGGAGAAGAGTGCTGAATGTCGCAGGTATCCATGATCAAAAAGCTATCTAACTAGACAGAGATTTGTTAGCGTACCGTTCTTGAACTCGAATCAATAATGTAAATCTAGCATACTCCCACAATATTAACTATCTAAACATAAGTCCTAAGATACTAAACTCTTGAATGAGCTTTAAAAAGTATATCAGAATTCATAAGAAGACCGATATGTTCACTTAGATGACTTAACTTCAATTCATGTTGGCTAAGAATACTAAGCTCATCAATTGTTGATTTTCGTAACCTAACTATCACTTTCGGCACATAGATTAAACCTATGATCTGTTGCTAGGTGTTCAATCTAACAATAGCATTGAGAACAAAAGATGAAGAACCATATGATAAATCCCTAATATATAACTTAACATAATCAATCATTGAATCCCTTTGAAAAAACCATAAACCCAACTGATGGATTACTCAGACATAGTGGATGAAATCATAATACATAAATAGAATGATTTTCTGAAATAAATTCATGGTAATAATATCTTGGTTCGGAAAGCACTTCTGAAGGAGTAAGAGATTTAATCTTTCAAAGCTATAAAAACATAAATCTAAAAAGTTGTAAGAAAACAAGGTGAAATTGCTCTTGGGTTGAGCAGTCCTATTTTTATATAAAAAAAGAAAACCAAAACATAATGAAAATAGAAAAAGGAAATAGTATGGCTCATGGATCGGTCAATCCCAATAAGGATCGGTCAATCCCAATAAGGATCGATCGATCCCTAGAATCCTTGTCCCAATTCCTGCCTCTGCTTCATTTGATCGCCAGATTGACATCTCTTCAGTAAAACATGCACAACTCTTGAACCATATATGAGAATGACATGAGACCGGTGCCAAATAAAAGCTAACTTAAAAGTATATTTTGGGTTTGTTAGGAAGCCCTCCAAGAAATGTCAAAAGGCTTACGGTTTCATACGATTTTGCATCTCCGAATATGTTTTTTCATCCCAAAACACCAATTTTTCCTCCAAAGTAACCTAAAACCTGTAAAGACATGACATATCAGTGGATCGATCGATCCCTGCCCTGAAATTCATAACTTCATTAATTATTCAATCTGGTCGATCCGAAGTTGGATCGATCGATCCTAAATCTTCTTATGATTCTTGAATTCTTTGCACGTCCAAAGATGGTCCATATTATCCATTAAGCGCCAGCGACTTTTAAAACAAGTATATTCTATATACAAAACCAAAAATATGCAAAACTTATCCTAGATTCGATTAAAGACCAAAGGTTAAAACAATTAAACCATGACACATCAATAACCTTCTTCAATAGTCAATATCATACTTGTTTTATTCGATACCCACTTTGCAAGTTCTCCATATTTACTTGGACTATGAAAAATGATTCTCAATTGCTGAGTAATGAGAACACTAACAATATCAGACTATAAATAAGGTCGTAACTTTCTTGCTGAGATAAAAAATGCAAATGAAAACTTCTTCATCACGAGATAATGGGTCTCGGGCTGCATCAAAGACTTGCTTATATAAAAGACATGACACTTCTCTCCTCGATCCTCTCGAGTCAGTACTCCACTTACAACAACCTCAAATATGGAGATGTATAGAAACAATGGTTCACTAACTTGTGGCTTCATCGCACTCAAGATAGGTATTTGTGTAAGCTTATCTTTTAAGGACTGAAACGCTTCTTCATGTGCTTCTCCTTATTTAAACCCAATGTCCTTCTTAATAACTTTAGTGAGTGGGACAACTATGGTGCTAAAAGCCTTCACAAAATGTCTATAGAATTCAGCAAGAACAAGGAATCTCCTCACTTTTCCAACTGTCATTGGGCTCGACCAGTCTCTAATGGATTTGATCTTTTCTCCATCGACATTGATACCATCTGCACTCACAACAAAACCTAGGAACACAAGGCTATTCGTACAAAAAGTGCATTTCTTAAGAATGGCAAAGATTTTTTCCTTTCTAAGAACACCTAGAACAGAATTCAGATGCATGACATGTTCATCTAAATTCTTGTCAGTAGACTAAGATATCATCTAAATTCATTAAATGTTGTTTTCCATTCATCACCCTCTTTCATTCTAATATGGTGATAGCCACTTATAAGATATATCTTAGAAAAGATGTTAGAACCATGCAATTCATCAAGCATATAATCTAATCTAGGAATAGGATGTCGATACTTCACCATAATATTTTTGATTTCTCTACAATCAATACACATGCGCCAACTGTCATCTTCTTGGGTATAAGCAGTACGGGTACGACACATGGACTCATGCTTCTATGATATGCCCCTTCTCCATTAGTTCTGCGCCTGTTTCTGCAACTCTTTTGTCTCCACAAGGTTGGTTCTATAGTCTTGACGATTTGGAAGTGAAGCTCCTGGTACAAAATCAATTTGATACTCAATGCCATGGATGGGCGGTAGTCTTATTAGACTATCTTCAGGGAACACGTCCTCATAGTCCAGCAAAAGAGACATCATTTTACTCTGCAGCACCAGTACAAGGTCAGTCAAGCTAAGGAGAACTTCCTTATAAACAAATAAAAGCACTGGATGTTTTGAAAATAAAGTTTTCTTAACCTCACTAGCCATCACAAAAAGTTGGATTGTTTGCCTATTCGTTCTTCCTTGTGTTTTAAACGCAGTTGATAAACTTCATGTGGTGTCATGGGAATTCTCTTTGCCCTTGAACTCATGAATGATGGTTAACGAAACCATCATGCATAAATTTTATATCTTATTTCCATGGCCTCCCCAGAAGTATGTGTCCCACCTCCATTGGTAACATGTCACATAAAATCTCATTTTCGTACTTGGCAATGACTATAAGAACTATCATTTGGATTTTACCTTCATTTATCCACTGTTCTTGAGCCACTAAAGATCATATCATTTTCTTTGCTTTCTCACTTTCAATCCAAGTTTCTTAACCATGGAATCACTTGCCACATTGGTACAACTTCCTCCATCGATGATGAGGCTGCAAACTTTGCCATGGACATGACATCGCGTATAGAGCAAGTTTTCCCTCTGTTCTTGTTCCTCGATTTTAGTTTGTATGCACAAAGAGCTCCAGGCTACCAAAAATTCTCCCTTAACCAGAAGTTCTACATGTTCCTTTAAAGATGAAAGTGAATATGGTTTCTCATCCTAGGATTCTATATCTCTGTTGTCTAGATGGATCATGATTTTTCTCTTGAACATTCATTCGCATAATGCCCTCTCTAGTGATATTTGAAACAACTCACATCATGAGCTCTAGACGTAATGATCTCAGCTTTTTCTTGTTGTCTTGAATTGCGGTTTATTGTTTAACCTCTGCCTTGAATGGCAGTGTGGGCTTAACCTCTCTTTGATAATTTGGCCTCTCCTCCTTTTGATAGCTAGACCTGGTAGTAATGGTTCCAGTTCCATAACTCGATCATGAAGTACCTTTCCTTTTAAGCTGTTGCTCGACCATAATGACTTTGTGTAGCATTTCCTCTAATTCCATAGTGTTGCATCTCTAATCTGTCATGGATGTCTCTATTCAAACAACCTAGAAATCTATACATGGTTACCTCTTTGTCCTCAAATATATCAGCTCGTACATAAGAGTCTCCATGTCTTGATAATAATCTTCTACCATGTTGTTTCCTTGAGTATGCCTCCTTTAGTTTTTGATGTAACTCACGATGGTAATGACTTGGTACGAACCGTTTCCTCATTATGGTCTTCATTTCAGTCCATGTTTCCACCAGATACTCACCATGGTGTCTTCTTGAAGTTACTAACTGATCCCACCAGTTGAGCTCATAGTTATAGAATTATGTGGCTGCAACCATCACTCTATTGATCTCTGTATAACGCTAACAGTCAAAGACCAATTCAATCTTTTTCTCCCATTCCAAGTAAGCATATGGATCGTTTTCTCTTGAAATGTTGAAATTCTGAGTTTGAGATCTCTAAAATTATCTTATTGATGAGCCATGCCTTCTCATGCACATCTAGGTCTCCTTTGGCTGCCTTGAGAAGAATTACTATTATTTCTATAGTAATCATCAGTTGCTTCATCTCTTGGTTTTCTTGGTAATTCTTTGTTTCTCCTCAGGATTCTCTTTTGTTCTCTCCTTGATCTGAGACTTGTTGAAATTCTTGACAGACTGCATCTAGTTTGATGCTCTTCATCTATTCTAATATTAGAGTTTAAATAATATAAAAATCTAAAAATTTATATTTGAAAAGAAAAATTTTAATTACATTGAATATTATATATTTTATCATTTGATCTTTTAAGTCTTTTTCTATTAAGAAAACAAAAATAACATATTTTTTACACATGTATGAATCTAATCAATTAAGCAACACGTGTCATGATCCTGCTAATTATAATTTTGACATATGTCGTGATGAGAATATCATGAGCAGCAAGGATGGTCAAGAGGATGCACTGCTTGTACCCATTGGAACCATGACGAGAAAAAAGGCTAAGGAGGTCAAGGAAGCACTTAATAAGATGATTCAAGGGAATATGGACAAGAAGAACATTCATCATTCGATTGGGGATGTTAAATATCAAGTCCAGCTTATTTTAAGCCTACTTACAATTCAAGGAAGCCCATCCCATTTTAAGCTTATTTCTTTTATTTGAAAGATAATTTATTAGTTGTTCAAGCCAAATTTTCATTTAAATAGATGTAATCTCCATTGGAGAAGATATCCAAATTTTTTTAAAAATATTTTCTTTGTGAAAGTTGTTCTCCTTAAGTTCCTTGTGAACGTTTTAATTCATTGATTTGTAATATCTGAGTAATTAAACCGGTTTATCAAGTGTTTTCCATCAAACTTGTGTGTCCATTCGCTGATCAAAGTTCGTAGTTGCGTTTTAAGATAGTGTTGGGTATTGGAATTAATATACCCAAGGTTTGTGCTTACATGTATTCTACTTGCCTAGGTTCCACCGTCTTGTTTCATTGGATTGCTTTAAGATAGTATTGGGTCTAAGGTTTGATATACCTTGGGTTTGTGCTACACGAATCTCTTGAAGTCAATGATTATCCATCTATCCATCTTAGAGACTACTCCTCGAGGTCACTTCCAAATCATGTCGAGCTCTTGTGAGTGTGATCAAAGTTTATATAATAAGATAAGACTGTGTTTTAGACATACATACCAATTTCAGCCGATGTCGAGTAAAGGCGGTTAATGATCTAATGGTTAGAAAGAAACAAAAAGAATACATATTACTTTTGGTATCATTCTAATTCGAAAAAACTATAGGAGTATTATTTTTGTGTTACACAAATCTCTTGTAGTAAAGGATTATACATCTATCAATCTTAGAGACCACTCCTCGAGGTTATTTCCGTATTATTTGGTATCAAATCTAATCTCTAAGTTTGGTAATAAATATTTATCTTTCTTTCATGTTCTAACCGTTCATCTTTTTTCTTTCATCTTATAACCATTTATGTTCTTTCTTTCATCTTCTACATTTTCATCTTTTTCGTCCATCTTCTACTTTTTCATCTTCTTTCTTTCTATTATTACTTATTTTCGTTTCCAAAAAAAATTGCTTAACATCTGTGAAGTGTCTACGAGTAGTCTGTCAATTTTATTTTACTTGGACACTGCTTAAAGTCGGCAAAGAGTCTTACCCATCGTTATTAAAAAAAATCTGCTTAAGGTCTGCGAAATGTCTGCCCATTTTTATTTTACCTATACTAGCTTTATTACTACAATCTCTCTGGTTGGGTATTTTGATCTACTGAGGCGAAATCATTTTGAAGTGTTTTTGGTTACCTTTATAAGAACTCTATTGAGAATCACGAGAGGAAAAAGGCTGAATGTGTGAGATATTAGACGGTAAAAGCCAATTGAGCAAAATACTTGAGTTATTGTGAGATTTTTATTTCTAACATTCTTTTGCATGTACAATCATGTCTAATAATGGAGACAATCATGAAGGAGATGAGCAACCCACAATTCCAAATCTTCAAATTCAAGCTATGATGGAAGAGATGCAACACTTGGAGAGGATTAAGATAAAAATATTGTCTATGAAAGGTTGGATCAAGTACAAGTTGAGGCACAAGAGAGGCAACATCGAAATTTGCCTATTAGAGGAGAAGAAAATCAACCTAGACAAGCAAGGGCTGATGAAGAATTTGATTAGTATAGTGATGATGGTCATTCATCAATGGGGAGTCGTAGGAGACCACGACGTGTTAGAGAAGACAAAGTTCGTACATATAACAACTTAGTGGTATTAAATTGAAGATTCCATCATTTCAAGAAAATAATGATCTAGATGCATATCTAGAGTTGGAGAAAAAGATTGAGTTGGTTTTTGATTGCCAAATTTACGAGTAGTAACCACTGAGTTTTGTGATTATACTATTAGTTGGTGGGATCAATTGGTGACAAACAGGAGACAAAATGGTGAATATTCTATTGACGCATGGGCTGAAATAAAGGTTTGATGAGGAAATTTTTTGTACCTTGTCATTATCACCGAGAGTTACACCAAAATTTGAAAAGGATGACTTAAGGAAATTGTAGTGTTGAAGATTATTATTTCCAAGAAATGGAAATGCTAATACTAAGAGCAAACATAGACGAAGACATAGAAGCTACCATGGCAAATTTTCTAAGTGGCTTGAATAGAAAGAGTCAATATAGAGTGAAAATGCAACATTATGTGGAGTTGGAAGATATGTTGCATAATGTTATTATGGTTGAGCAACAGCTCAAGAGGAGGGGTACTTAAGACAGACTTATGTTTTGACTTCATCTACCATAAAACTGAGTTATTCTAAGGAGGAGAAAACAGTCCCAAAACCAAAGTTCAAAGCAAAGCTATCTAGTACTAGTCTTGAAATCAGAGGTAAAGCTAAATCTACTATTGCACGTAATCGTGATGTGCAATGCTTTAAGTGGCATAGAACGGGACATTATGCGAATAAATGCCCAAATCAGAGAACAATGATACTTAAAGACGATCATGAGCTAAAAACTGAAGAAGAAGAAGATTCTGACTATGTATCATCGGATTGTGAAGAGCTAGCCGCCAAAGGAAAGTTGTTGGTTGCTAGAAGATCTTTAAATGTGCAAGTTAAAGGAGAAGTGAATGCGCAGCGTGAAAATCTGTTTTATAAGAGATGTCACATTCCAGAGAAAGTGTGCAGCTTAATGATAATAGAGGTAGTTGTATTAACGTTGCTAGCACTTCTCTAGTGGAGATGTAGGGTTTGACGTCCAAGAAACATCCAAAGCCTTACAAGTTATAATTGCTAAATGATAGTGGTGAAGTGAAGGTTACAAGTGAAGTTCTTATCACATATTGCACATAAAGTGGTGAAGTGAAGGTTACAAGTGAAGTCCTTATCACATTTCGCACTGAAAAATATGAAGACGAGGTGATACCTAATGTAGTATCAATGCAAACAGATCATATACTATTGGAGAAGCCTTTGCAATAAGATCGTAGAGTGCAACATGATGGTTTTACCAACAAACACATATATAGATATAAAGGCAGAAATATTATTCTTGTTCCTTTAACCCCACAAGAGGTTTAGAAAGATGAGTTACAACTGAAACAAAAAGAGGAGCAACAAGATTTAATTGACCCAAACACTTACCATTAAAAAGAGAGTATGACCTTGAGAAAAACCCAAAAAAGGTCTGTGAGAGCAAACCTAAGAGGAAATACATAAATTTCTTTCTGAGATCTTATGAGATTAAGAGAGCAATGTTTTCAAAAATGCCTATAATTGTACTTTTATACAAAAGACAATTTTCAACTCTAATGATCTTGAACATTTTTTGCCTAGTTGTGTTGTTTCTTTGCTACATGATTTGATGATGTATTTCCGGAGGATACACCTAGTGGTTTACCACCAATTTGTGGGATTGAGCATCATATTGACTTTGTACTAGTTACCAAGAGCATCAATTCCTAACATACCAGCCTATAAGATGAATCCAGAGGAGACAAAAGAGCTCCAGACCCAAGTTAGTGCACTGATGATGAAAGAATACATTCAAGAGAGCATGAGTCCATTTGATGTTCCAGTTTTGCTAGTTCCTAAGAAGGATGAGACTTGAAAAATGTGTGTTGATTTTAAAGCTGTCAAAAACATCACGGTAAAGTATCAACATCTCATTTCTCTCTTGGATGATATGGTTGATGAATTTCATGGATTATGTATGTTTTCTAAGATTGATCTTAAGAGTGGTTATCACCAAATTCAAATAAAATAGGATTATGAGTGGAATAATGCTTTTAAAACAAAATATGGTTTGTATGAGTGGTTAATGATACATTTTGGTTTAACTAATGCACAAAAAACTTTTATGGAACTAATGAATCATGTTTTGATATCTTTCAGTGTACTATTTGTTGTTGTCTACTTTGATGACATTCTCATTTATAGTAAAAACTTAGTTGAGCATGCTGAGCATTTGAATTTTTTTTTTTATGGTTTGATAAAAGAAAAGATGTTTGCTAACCTAAAAAAGTGTACATTTTTCACAGATAATCTTGTGTTTCTAGGGTTTGTTGTGAGTGCACAAGATACGCAGGTTGATAATGAAAAAGTGAGCGTTATTCGAGAGTGGCCTAGTCCAAAAACTGTTGGTGAAGTGCGAAGTTTCCATGGACTTGATGATTTCTACCAGAGATTTGTTAGAGACTTTAGAGCTATTGTTGTCCCACTCACTGAGGTGATCAAGAGAGATATAAGATTCAAGTGGGAAGAAGCTTAAGAAAAAGCATTTCAGTTGTTGATGGAAAAATTGACCAATGCTCCTTTATTGTATTTTCCTAACTTCTTAAAGACATTTGAGATTGAGTGTAATGCTTATGGAGTTGGAATTGGATCTATGTTGATGCAAGAGAAACAACCAATTGCTTACTTTAGTGAGAAATTGAATGGAGCAATTTTAAACTATCCTACAAATGATAAGGAGTTATACGCTTAGTATGGGCATTACAAACATAGCAGCACTAGTTATGGCCAAAGGAGTTCGTGATTCATCATGAGTCTATGAAGCACTTCAAGGGCCAAAAAACCGAATAAGTGTTATGAGCGTTGGATGAAATTAATTGAGATATCTTCTTATGTCATTCGGTACAAACAAGGTAAGGAAAACGTAGTGGCCAATGCATTATCTAGAAGCTATGCTTTAATCTCTACTCTTGATGCTAATTTACTTGGTTTTGAACACATTAAGGAGTTGTACACTTCAGATCATGATTTTAAAGATGTGTATTAATCTTGTGAGAAATTTTGACATGGGAAGTTCTCTACGTATGATGATCATGAAAATAAGCTGTGTGTGTCTAATTGTTCTTTGAGTGACGTGTTGGTTAGGGAATCCCATGGAGGAGGACTAATGAGGTATTTTGGAGTTGCCAAAACGTTGGTAATCTTACAAGTTTATTTCTATTAGCCACATATGAGGAGAGACATAAAGAGAATATGTGGTAGATGTACCACTTACTAGCAAGCTAAGTTTAAAGTACAACCGCCTGATATGTATTCTCCCTTGCCTATTATGAGTGAACCGTGGACTGATATCTCTATGGTTTTTGTGCTGGTATTGCCTCAAACTAAGAACGGTAAATATTCTGTCTTTGTGGTTGTTGATAGATTTACTAAGCTGACATATTTTCTTCCATGTCATAAAACTAATGATGCTTCGCATGTTGCTGATTTATTCTTTCAAAAATTTGTTCAACTACATGGTATGCCTATAACCATTTTTAAGATAGAGATTCTTAAACTAGTTTTTGGAAGACCTTGTAGACTAAGTTAGGAACTAAGTTTTTGTTTTCAACATGTGGCAAACTGAAGGAGTGAATCAAACTTTTTCTACTTTGTTGCATGCAATCATTAAGAAGAACCTTAGAACTTGGGAAGATAGTTTGCTCCATGTTGAGTTTGTTTATAATCATGCTATACATTCTGCTACTAACTTTTCATATTTTCATACTGTTTATGGTTTTAATCCCTTAACTTCATTGGATTTATCACCATTACCTTTCAATGAGCGTATGAATTTAGATGGAAAAAGGATGAACTTGTTAAACAGATTCATGAGAAAAGAAGCATGAACATTGAGAAGAGGACTGGAAAATACCGAAAGCAAGCAAAGGACGACACAAAGTGATCTTTGAACCCCGACGATTGGGTTTGGATGCATATAAGGAAGGAACGATTTCCATCTCAAAGAAAATAAAATCTAATGCCAAGTTGAGATGATCCATTTCAAGTCTTAGACTGTATCAATGACAATATATACAAGTTAGACTTGCAAGGTGAGTACAACATAAGTGAAACTTTTAATGTTGTTGACTTGACTCCTTTCAAAGTAGGTGACCAGCTAGATTTGAAGTCAAATCTTTTTCAAGAGGAGGGGAATGGTGAGAATATCATGAGCATCAAGCATGATTGAGAGGATGCATTGCTTGTACCCGTTGGACCCATGATGAGAGCAAGGGTTAAGAAGATCAAGGAACCACTTAACGTGATGATTCAAGGGATTATGGACAAGGAGAACATTCAAAATTCGATTGGGGATGCTAACTATCAAGCATAGCCCATTTTAAACCTACTTACAATTCAAGGAAATGTAAAAGAAGTGACTTCATTTTCAGGTCAAAGAGAGTGACAAAAATAAAGTTCAAGAGTCATTTCTAGATGCATACATGGGGAGAGTCCAAGAGTTGAATCCACATTCGACTCCCTATTAGTTGTTGGCTTATTTTTCAAGCCAGCTTTTCTTTTTAAATAAATTTAATCTCGATTGGAGAAGATATCAAAATTTTTATAAAAATATTTTCATTGTGAGAATGATTCTCCTTATGTTCCTTGTGAACTTTTTGATCCTTTGATGTGTAATATATGAGTGACCAAACCAGTTTATCAAGTTTTTTTCTATTACACTTGTGTGGCCATTTGCTAACCAAAGTATGTAATTGTGTTTTAAGATAGTATTCAGTCTCTGGTTTAATATACCCAAGGTTTGTGCTATACGGTTTCTACTTGTCGAGGTTCCACCACCTTGTTTTATTGGAGTGAGTTAAGATAGTATTGAGTCTAAGGTTTGATATACCTTAGGTTTTTACTATATGAATCTCTTGAAGTCGAGGATTATCCGTATATCCATCTTAGAGACTACTCCTCGAGATCATTTCCACACCATGTTGAGCTCCCGTGAGTATGATTAAGGTTTAGACATACATGCCAATTTCGGCCGATGTGGAATAAAGATCGGCTAATGATCTAATTGTAAGAAAGAAACAAAAAAAGACCTATTACTTGTGCTATCATTCTAATTTGAAAAACTATAGGAGTATTATTTTTGGTGTCTTTTTATCAATCATAACAATCATAACCAATCATTTTAAGGAATCATGTTTTATAAGATTAAATTGAGAGAAAAGCAAAGTGTAAAAATTCAAATTAACTATGATATTGAAGCTTTGGTGTCCGAATAACGATATTTCATAAGTGTTAACGGAAACATTGATTTTTGTAAGTACGGAGATTCAACTAGGAAATGCTATTCATGCACACAATTCGCATCACACTGAAAATTTATTAGCAAGTAATGTTTTAAATTTTTTATGTATATATATTTTATTCTGAAACATATATCTGATTTTTTTTTCAATTCATAAATCTGCTTATATAATCATTTATTTTCTTAAATTTTATATATTAACCTTGTAATATTTATTTGATATGAATGAAATTATTTGCCATAAAATACAAAAGCACATAAAAATTGCCGTAACATAACAAAAACAAAAAAAAATGGCCTTAACCCTTAAGACTCTTTAAAGTGCGTACCAATTTCGGCCGACGTCGAATAAAAACCGGTTAAGAATCTAACGGCTGTGAAACAAACTAAACGATGGTGTAACTAAAACCCCGTAAGACCAACCGTAGAAGATTATTCACGTGGGCCCTCGTATGTCAAAGTCGGTGAAATTGAAGAAGGCATCTTCAGGCTCTCACGTTACACCAAAAGAACAACTCTTTAGAGCATTCTTCGGCTTTTTACCCCCTCTCCGTTAATTCCTCTTTTCTTGTGTCTTCGTGTCACATTTCTCGTAGATCTCGAGACCCTTAAGGTGAAGAAAACTTAAAAACCGATCCTTTTTAGTCAAGATTTATTCCAACGTTTGTGTCTTTTGATTGATTTGTTCAAACCCTTCTCAGGAAAACACAAAAAAGGTTCGGTTTTTTTCGATGGGTTCATCGTCGGGTCAACCCGAATTCGATTACTTGTTTAAGGTTTTATTAATCGGAGATTCTGGTGTTGGGAAGAGCTCTTTGTTGTTGAGTTTTACATCTAATACGTTTGATGATCTTTCTCCTACAATCGGTGAGTTTTTAGATTTTAATTGATCGATCTTTTAAGTACCGATCTGGGTTTCTATATTTTGATCTAGATCTGTTTTTTTTTAGGTGTGGATTTTAAGGTCAAGTATCTTACAATTGGGGAAAAAAAACTGAAGCTTGCGATTTGGGATACAGGTAAAAAGATCAAAACTTTATTGTCTTAATATCTTTATTTAACATTGATTTTGCTTGAAATTTAAGTATTTAGTCACATCTTGTGGTTTCAATTTAGATGTTAATATTCTTAAATTAACACCTCAATAATGCGGAATATGATACATTTTGTTTGTAATCTACTTTAATTTTTTTTTGTCTCAATCATTGTTTAGAGAACTGTTTCTTGTATAAAATAGTTAGGAGATTTGTCACTTGTACATAGAATTGCTTAGACATTAGTATTGTATTTAGAATAGTTTAGAGATTAGTCTTGTATTTATAATAGTTTAGAGGTTGGTATCTGTATTTATAAAAGTTTAGAGATTAGTCTCTTGTATTTAGAACAGTGTTGAGATCAGTCTTGTATTTATAATAGTTTATATATAAGTCTCTTGTATATAGAATAGCTTAGAGAGGAGTCTCTTTTATTTAGATTAGTCTCTTGTAATTTTTCGGTTTTTCTGTTATATCTGATCAGTTTTTGGGTGTTTCTGATCACTTCAGCTGGGCAAGAGAGATTTAGGACGCTTACGTATCACACTGAGTTCGTATTACAGAAGAGCTCAGTGTAGTGCAGAGACTCGAGTGTAGTCTTGAATCTAGAGTAGTTTAGAGATTAGTCTCTTGTATTTAGAATAGTTTTGAGATTAGTCTTGTATTTAAAAATTGTTTAGAGATCAGTCACTTGTATTTAGGAATAGTTTAGAGATTATTCTCTTCTATTTAGAATAGCTTAGAGATGAGTCTCTCTTGTATTTAGAATCGTTTAGAGATTAGTCTTGTACTCTCTTATAATTTTTCAGTTTCTGTTATTTCTGATCAGTTTTTGGGTGTTTCTGATCACTTCAGCTGGGCAAGAGAGATTTAGGACGCTAACAAGTTCGTATTACAGAGGAGCTCAGGGTATAATAATGGGTATGTCTCTATATAAACAAAATTTTTTTTTTTTATCCTTGATCCTTTGATCTACTAGGCTACGCTTTATTAACCCCTGTAAATGACTTTTGGAATTCTCCATCTGTAGTATATGATGTGACACGACGAGATACATTCACAAATCTATCAGATATATGGGCTAAGGAAATTGACCTTTACTCGACTAATCAGGACTGCATCAAGATGCTTGTTGGGAATAAAGTCGATAAGGTAATATTTTCTCTTCGTCCTCAGTGTCTGAGTGTCTATAATGTTGTGCAACTCTGTTGACCTAATGTGATTTTTCCAGGAGAGTGAAAGGGCTGTTTCAAAAAAAGAAGGCATAGACTTTGCACGGGAGTACGGATGTTTGTTTCTCGAGTGTAGTGCAAAGACACGGGTCAACGTTGAGCAATGTTTTGAAGAGCTTGTTCTTAAGGTAGTAAATTTGCTTCTTCAAGCTTTTGTGGTGAAGATGATGAGTTCATCTTTTAACCTTTCTTTATCTGTTAGATATTGGAAACGCCTAGTCTTACTGCTGAAGGTTCATCTGGAGGGAAGAAGAACATCTTCAAACAAAACCCAGCACAAACCAGCAGTGCTTCGTTGAGCTACTGCTGCTCGTCTTAGACATGGATTTACGGTTTATGACACAAAATTACTCTCTTGCTTGTCTTCTTCTTCTTGATGGTCTCTTTGTTTCCGAAAAACTGCAGCATCTTGGATGTAAATCTTAACCCTGATTTCAAAGTTGTGTTCACTGGTACCATTTCATCTTATGAAGTATGGAAGAGTTTCCAGTTATGGCGTTAATTTGCAGAACGTATAGTTATAGTAATTAAAGAACAAAACCAGATTGAGACATCATATTTTTTTAGATCCTATCTAGAGTTCCTCTGTTCTTTGAAAATCATTTCTTTCTGTAGTATAGAACTCAGATTCATACATAGAATAACTTTTGCAGAAGAAGCTCAAAGCAAGTTTTACCGAATGCTTCCATTTACAATCTTGAAATGACCGTTATTTGCATTGTTCAACAGGGATTTGGTCTACTGAAGGAACCTCGCTCTAGGAACTTGCCTACATAATCAGGCAAATGGGACATAACTATCATTCAAAGGGCGTAGAAACTTCCCTGTCACGAGTATTAGCATGATGATTCAAAGCTAATGCAATGTCCCGAGTATTAGCATGATGTTCAAAGCTAATGCAATACAAAGCAGATTTTCAAGTCACGTAGCGCATGAATAGATCATATCCTGCTGTTAAGGAAATGGAGGTTGTGTCCCATGCCTGAAACATATAAGAAAATCTTACACTTTTAGAGTTCTACCTGGAAAATAACTAAAAGCTCAGATAATACCATATAACACTCAGGACTAACGAAATTCATCAATCGCTCATTTCCAAACATCACAGAAATGTAAATTACAACCTTAAACACACCATCAAGATATCGGAAAGGATTAAAACTTTCGATTTCTCTAGCCACTTAGATCCAAAGAGTCTTTATAATGATCAATAAACGCATATAATGCAGAAATGCTAAGCAGATGTGATCATAGACTTCAACATTCATAGTAACAAATCCTGTTCTGCGATAATTAGGCTCGATATAGCTGGTTGTCGTGCATGTTATATCAATACATCCTGGAAATTATATCCCGGAGATTATCAAAGCTGTCGTGAGCAATGTTACTGTCACTCAATTAGGTAACCAAAACATCGAATCAATCTTTGTGTAGTGACGATTATCTGTTTCACTGTGTTCTTGAGCACAAGGAGTTCGATGTCTTACCTACATGTGCCATGTAAACCTCTTGAACACCTTCAAACCTTCCGATTTAAGATTTTACCATCTGAAATCTTATTTCGCTGTTGATTTCCTTTGAGATGCATGCAGTGATTAACTAATGCTTCTCCTTCCTTTTGCTGCGAGATAACCAATCAATAGAGCCATCTCGGAGTATGCTTTGCCCAAATCAAGTGATGACTTTCAATGTTACGAGGCACTTCTCAAACACATAACCAAACAACATTTTTGTTAAAATGTCAGCTCGATTTAGGATAGTTTGTATTTTAAATACATAGACTGAACCATCTTCAACTAAGTCACATATGAAGTGATACTTAGTTGTGACTTAGTTTGTATTTTAAATACATAGACTGAACCATCTTCAACTAAGTATCACTTCATATGTGACTTAGTTGCTATGTGTTTAGTTCTGTCATGATGAATTGCATTTTGTAAATCATAAATTAGTTTAAAAACACTAAAAGTATTCCCAACTCATTAAATATATTATGTAGCCAAATACCTTCTTTAGTTGCTTTAGTGAGTGCCATATATTCAACCACTATGATTGAAAGAGCTACCACATGCTGAAGTTTTGCTCTCCAACTCATTTTGTTTCCACCAACCTAAGAAACAGGCAGACACTGATATTCTTCTGTCAATATTAGTAGCTACTCTGAATCACATAAACCTTCAATTTCTAAATGATACATCTTAATGAATGTAAAGCTGATCTCTGTAGGTCCCTTTAGATATCTTAGGATCCACTTAACCGCACCCCAATAATCTCTTCATGGTTTTGCCATAAACCTGCTAACTAAGTAGATTGCATATGTTGTATCATGTTTTGAACCGATCATAGCATACATTAAGGTTCCTAATGCACTTGCATAAGTAACTAAGCTCATTAGTTTTGTCTTTTTAGTCAAATATTCTTGTGTTAAACTTCTTAGCTTGAAATGTGTGTTGATTGGTGACACTACTTCCTTACAATCATCCATATTGAATAGCATTAAAACTTGTTTAAAGTTACATTTCATGTAGTAGTATCAGAACACATTTCTATGTCCATGATAATGTCCATACCTAAGATTCTAGTTGTCTATCCGAGATCTTTCATCTCAAACTCTTTACTTAGGCTCTTCTTTACTTTATTACCTTGCTTTAAGTCCTTAGTTGCTACTAACATTTCATCCACATAGAGTAAGATGAATACCTTATTATCAATAGTTAATCTGTTGTGATAAACACACAGATATATAGTGTATGGCTACCACAAGATGGGAAGTGTACAATAAGCAGAAATATAATATTTGATTAAGAAAATTTGTACAAAGAAAATAAGAAGAAAAACAAATCTAAAGAAAAGAAGGCTAAGAAGTCTAAGAAGGTTACTTTCAATACAAATTTGATCAAATGACCAACTACAGAAACTCCATCTCAGAACTCTACCAATCTAGGTGGAGCTGCTTTAGATGATAAAGAATCGAGAAGTGAATGTGGAGCTTATACAGAAGGAACAGAAGCTAAAGAATAAGAGATATCACATCTTGAAGAGGAAACCCAAAAGAACAACATGAGTCTTTAGAAGGTTACATGCTGGCTAGAGACAGGGAAATAAGAAGTAAGACCCACTAGAAAGATTTGGAGATTCACACTATGTGCCTTATGCACTGGCCTGTGCAAAATATATTGATGAACAAATCTATAGTGTATGGCTACCACAAGATGGGAAGTGTACAATAAGCAGACATAATATTAGAGCTGACCCACAGCTCTAGGACTCATCTTGTCTAAGGCCACTATAATCTACTTTGGATCCTGACTATAGTTTTTCTGGAATCTTGCATTTTTGGGATGCATTAGGAGAAAAGTTGACTAGGTAGACTGCAGTTGCAACAGTTTCAACTCAAAACTTTTTCTCCATCATTTTTATGCTAACATACATATGATATTTTCAGTAAAATGGTTATGTTCATCCTTTCTGATTTACCTTTCTGCTAAGGTGTATAGGTGCAAGTTTTATGTCTGTTTATTCCAGAGTCTTAGCATAGCTTGTCCATTTGATTGTTGCAATCAAGTTCATTATATATTCACATACACTTGATATTTCCACTAGTTTGATTTTCCACTGAGTGTCTTCCATTCTAAAACTTCTCAAAACACTTCATTTTTTCTACTTAAGAATCTGATCCATAGTTTTCTTGAATAACCATCAACCAAAATTAAGAAGTATTTCAACCTGAAACACTTGGTTCATTAGATTCAAATTCTAGTGAAAGCTTCTTACATGAATATGCAATTTATAGAAAAATATTGACACAAAGATTGAGGCAAAATAATAGAATCGTAAAAGTATATGTAGTGAAAAATACTTGCATTGACCGATGGATGAGGATGAGTTTTTCTTTCTCAAAGAATATCACAAGGAGTTACTTTCAATGAAATTATATTTTTTTAACTTAGATGTTTGAAAGGATATTCGTAGTCCGAAAGGTATTCGAATGTTTTACATGTCCGTAAATTGTTGCTTTTTCCAAAATTATTTTCTATATTATTTTCTTCCTTTCTCTCATTCTCAATCTTAATGGGACAAACAGGTTTAGTTTTCCATTCAACATTCGATGTACTTCTTCTTTTTTTGGACGTTTCAGACGTTGTGAATGTTTCGATGAATGGTTGTTTTCCTAACAAGGAAGCTTAACTTATTCTCGGTCTCTTAATGTGTTTCCTAAAATTTTTAATTTTATACTCTTGTTAATGTTGATTTTGTCTAACCATGGACTCTTCTTAGTTAAGAAATGTTGCCCCATGTTTTTTATGTCATTCTCAGAAATCGGCTAATTAAAAAAAATAAAACATGCTGCTTTTGTCAAAAGATCTGATGTTTCCTTAGCCTTTATATCTGGGTTGATCACTTTAACAGACAAAAAAACATGCCAACTTGTGGGAAAATCACATTGAGAAATTAGTAAACGAAAGATAAATGTGTGAATAGACATACATCATACGAGAGGAATATCTTTGTGAATCAAAAAAGTAAGGAAAAAATGTGAATCTATGTGAGGCATTTCTATAATGCACATGTCTGAACAACATGTTACTTCTTACTTCTTTAAAAATTCACCAACAACCAAAACTTCAAACTAAATTTTTTGGGAACATACTAATCTGAGGAAAATAAAAGAAAATAAAAAGGTGAGTAAAACAAGTTCTACCTAATGAAGAGATATTTTCTACCTACTTAAAAATACTATAATGAAAATCTAAACATATTCAACAATTATCACTTACCATATAATCAAATACCGCATTCTCATACATATATCCGACGACATAGCATTTTCATGCAACACTCAACTAATTATTTTATTATCTTAGTATTTAATTCATCATCTATTTATGTAGCTTATAACATCTTTGTGAAGTATGACCTTTGTACCCAGTCACTTCAGTATGGAGTCTAGCCTTTGTACCTAGTCTCTCCAAACACATCATGACGTGAAGCACTAGCCTTTGTACCTAATTACTTCTGTTCCATCTGAAATCTGACCTTTGTACCCAATAACTTCAGATCTATGCTCATTCTTATTCTCATTTACATTCATTTTCACTTGCAGATTTCAATTATATAAACACATCATTATATCGTTTTTAGCATTTCATAAAATTATATTATTTTATCATGCTTCATATAATTCTATCATGTAATGCAAATCAATCAAACAAAAGATGTGCGTCCAATCATGCAGTTCTTAATCCAACAAGTAACAAATTTTCAAGAACATGCTTAAAATGTAGTCATTGGGTTTCCAATAATATGTAAATCGGCTTCTAACTCCTTCTGATTCGACAGAAAAATGTTTATGAAGTTGGTTGATCGCAAGGTTTGATATGTAGAGAACTGACTTAGTAAAACAACTGTAATTTCTAGAATGTAAATCCAATTGGGGATGCTCTTTCAGTTGTGACTAGATCTAGATGTCGTGAATATCTCTACCAATTTTCAGCGGAAACATAATCTTTTTGCCCTTCTTTATGTTTGTTCTGTCAAAACTGATCTAATTTGTTTCCAAGATGCTTATTTTCGTCGTTTTTCTTTTTCACTTTTTATTAATATAATTCATTAATATAAATATTACTTCTTAACCCAATACGGATATAATTGCTACAAACTTCATGTGATGCTCATAAGTCCATAACTTGATGCGTTCACCAACATTATTCTCCATATTGTTCTCTTCCTCTCTCTTATTCTCAATCTCGCTGGGAGAAACCTGTTTAGTTTTCCATTCAACATTTGTTATACTTCTTCTTTTTTGGAAAGTTTCAGAAGGTGTGAATGTTTTGATGAACGGTCATCTTCCTAACAAAGAAGTTTGACTTATTCTCTGCCACTTAAGGTTTTCTCTAAAAACTTCAATTTGGTTCTCTTATGAGTCAGCTATTTTGATTTTTTTAACCCTGAGCTTTTCTTAGGTAACATATGTTGCCACATGTTTTTTATGTAATTCTCAAGAATCAGTGTATTTAAAAACAATTGTGCTATTTTAGTCCAAAGATCTGATGTTTTCTTTTTATTTATCTCTTGAGTCGATCAATTTAATTTTGTAAAAAACATGTCAAATTGTGAAAAAGGCACATGAAAAAATTAGTGAACAAAAGATAAATGTGGAATAAAAATTCCACAATTTGATCCTAATTAATTTCAGTCACCTAGTTATGTTCTTGAAACCGATATAAACCCTTGATTTCACAATTCTTTGTGTTATAATATTTGCAGAATAGAAATAGAAAATAGGAAGAATAAAGAGAAGAATAGAAATAGAGAATAAAGAGAATAGAGAGGAGAGTAATTCATCTTATTTTGAATTGTACAAAGAGATACAAATATATAGAGATACATTATAAACACAAGATGACTTGCATGAAGAGCATAGGGAACACCACTTGATACATGAAGGAAAGAGAAGATGTTGTGCATGTTGAACAGTAAAGCCACATGGCTCCTTCTTGGAATAAGACAGTAGCTCCTCATTGACTAGGTTAATATAAATCCTTTCATTAATATTTTAATCTCCCCCTCAAGTTTAGCCACAAAGACATCTAAGACTAAGTTTGGAACCCCATAAAACATCACCGAATTAAAAACCTTAACAAGAAAAATCCATTGGAACAAAATCTTGATAAGGGAAAAAGTGTATGATGTCCACGGAGAGAGGACATGAGATCAAAGTCGTGAAAGGTCTACAAGCCCCAGATTTTTATGGATGTGAGAGCAAACTTTAAAACTTTCAGCCTTGGTAAATATGCCTGCTAATTGATCTTCACTCCGAGTGTAGCATGGTAGAATCATGCATTCTTCAATTTTTTCTCGGACTTTATGACAATCCACTTCGATATGCTTTGTTCTTTCATGAAAAACTGAGTTGGTTGCGATGTGAATAATCGCTTGATTGTCGCAATGAAAGGTGATAAGGCTCAAAGACTCAATGCCAAATTCTTTAAGGAGAGCTTTGAGCCAAGTAAGCTCATTTTTTAACTTCCTCATCGCTCGGTATTCTGTTTCCGCACTTAAGCAAGGCACCACCTTTTGCTTCTTTAACTTCCAAGTTACCAAGTTTCTTCTAATGAAAGTGCAGTAGGCGGTTGTTGATTTCCAATCTAATGTATCCTTGGCATAGTCTGCATCACAATACCCCACTATCTCGGTGCTACAATTTATTTCCATCCAAATTCCTTGGCCCAAACTCTTTTTAAGATATCTAAGGATCTGGTCTACCATATTCCAATGATATATTGTGGGAGTTTGCATGTTTTGACTGACCTGATTTACAACAAAGCAAATTTCAGGTCTAGTGATGGTTAGATAAATTAACTTACCAACAAGTCGGCGATATTGTGTCGGATCTTCATATGGTTTATCTTATTCCTCCTCTTCAGCTTTCTCTCCCTTTCGCCTGACCTTGTAGCCATCGATGAGTGGAGTCTTGGCCGACTTTGATCCAAGTTTATATGTCTCATCCAAAAGATCAAGTGTGTATTTCCTTTTAGAAAGAAATAAGCCTTCTGGAGAACGACAAACTTCAATGCCAAGAAAGTACTTTAGTTCCCCAAGGTCTTTAATATCAAAAATAGAGTTAAGATAGGTTTTGGTGGAGTGGATATCTTCTTTATCATCACCAAAGATGATAAGATCATCCACATAAATGAGAACCACAATGATACCTTGAGATCTTTGAAGTGTGAACAAGGTGTGGTTGGCTTTGGATTTCTTGAAAATTTAATTTTTGAGTGTGGAGTTCAACTTGTGGTACCAAAATCTTGGTGATTGCTTCAGCCCATAGATAGGCTTCCAGAGCTTTAAAACTTTACCGACAGCAATGGAATCTTCAAGACCGGGTGGACGTGTCATGTAGACTTCTTCCTCCAGTGCACCTTGTAAAAAAACATTCTTGACATCCATTTGCAACAACTCCCAAGATAGATTAGTAGCCAAAGAAAGGACAACTCTTACCGTGTGAAGTTTGGCAACGGGAGCAAAGGTATCCATGTAGTCTTCTCCATAAGTATGTGTAAACCCTCGTGCCACTAAGCGATCTTTGTACCGTTCAATGTCTCCATTGCTCAAGTATTTGATAGTAAATACCCATTTGGAACTAATTGCTCTTTTCTTGGGAGGAAGATCTACTTCATCCCATGTGTGATTGCGGTTCATAGCTCCAACATCATCACCAACTACATCCATTTATTCTTTTCTTTCCTTGGCTTCCACATAGTATTGAGGTATCCTGTCTAGTTCCATCTTCCAAGAAAAACTTTATGATCAGTCGGAAAAATGTCAAGCGAACATACCGGTTGAATAGGATGAGCCAGAACTTGATTGTTGTAGTAAACCCATGAGTTTACACACTTGTAATAATTGTATATCCTTGTGCTTTGTCTAAGTGGGAGAGGAGAGTCTTTATCATCCTTATCTTCCTCTTCTACTTCTTCTACAATATCCTCTGGATCAGTCTGGTCTTGGTCTTGATTATTGAATTCAACACTTTGATCTTAATCACATTCTTGATGCTCCAAAGGAACATTTTGTGTACGCCCACTTTTCTCTGCCCTAACGCTTGGTGTACTCCCTTTTTCCAAAGGAACGTTTGTTGTACGTCCCTTTTCCACTGCCCCATCTGCATTTGCTTGTCTTTGTGGAGCTTGATTTCCGAGGTGGTATAGGAGGAATTTTAAACTTGTGGCTATATCTGATGGAGAATGAGATAGATCTTTCACGCCTTCCCAATCTTTTTTATCATGATATCCCTAGTTTTCAATGAACTTCACATCACAAGACACAAGGGTGGGGTTATTGACAAGATCATAACACTTGTAGCCCTTTTGAATTATTGAATAGCCGAGGAACATACACTTAGTGATTTTGGGATCCAACTTGGTTCTTTGTTCACCTGGTACTAGCACAAAACAAACACACCCAAATACCCGTACGTGATCAATAGATCGTTTTATTTGTTAAGTACCTCAAAAGGTTACACGTCCTTTAGGACTTTGGTTGAAATCATATTGATAAGGTAGCATGCGGCCATAACCGCATCACCCAAAATCTTCTTGGTACATTGGCAAGAAACATGATCGATCTTGTAACCTCCATAAGGTATCGATTCTTCCTCTCTACCATTCTATTTTGCTGTGGTGTGTAAGGACAACTTGTTTGGTGCATGATGTCCTGTTTAGCATCCTTGGTATGAGATGAGGATGAAGTATCCAACATTTATTCTTTTGGTGACCAATTTTTTTTGCAATGGTCACAAACCCCTTTCTTCCTTTCTTCATTCTTGTACACTCCCTTGTTTTCCATGAGAAATTTGCTTCTTCCACCAAAAATACCAAGAGAACCTTGTTCCCTTTGGACTTAAAGAACACATGTATTTAAGGTTTGGAAGCTTTTCTGCCCTTAGGATATGCTTGATGAGATCATTGAAGATAGGGTTCAAGGTAAGCAAGAGACCAAAAACCTTATCTTGCTCTCGTCTTTCATTACAAACAGTCGGATCCAAAGTACTCGGCCTTAACATTTCAAGTTCACCCCACAAGAACCTAAACTTTCCAAAATGCTTAGTGAACTCCATATCTTCTTGACTTAAGTCGTTGATGTCTTTCTTTACCTCAAACACACGTGTGAGGTTTGACACATTACCATACACGTTCTTGAGGGTATCCCATAACTCTTTTGAAGTTTCACAATAGGAGTAACCTTCAAGGATTGATGCTTCAAGAGAGTATTGGAGAAGTCCTAGGATGGTTTGATCTACTTGAAATCACTTGGCTTCCTTTCAAAGAACCGCCTCCTCTTCTCCTTCTATGATGATTTCTTTTCCAATCTCTTTTGGTGGCTTTCTTTGGTGTTTGACCAACTTCAACATGACTCCAAAATTAACTGTCACAAAGCACGGTCTTTATGATCCTAGAACATACCAAATAATTTTCTCCTTTGAGTATTACTGGAATTACCATAGGTTTGAAGTTTTCCATAGTAAAAAGAGAATGAAAGATGTAGACAAAGATTAAAGAAAATAAGAGAATCGAATTAGAACTCTGATAGCATGTTAGAATATTTACAGGATAGGAATAGAGAATAGAAAGAATAAAGAGAATAATTCTTCTTAGTTTGAATTGTACAAAGAGATACTAATATATAGAGATACATTATGAATACAAAATGTTTTGCATGAAAAGCATAAAGAATCGCCACTTGATGCATTAGAGAGACAGAAAATATTATGCATGTTGAGCATTAAAATCGGACTAGACCAATACAGAGTAGAAGAACTACAAACACTGACAAACACAAAACGAGAGTTGGGTGTCTTGCTACCCAAATCCCATACTTTCTGTAAAAATCAGATGACTCCTTTTTGAAACAAGACAATAACTCTTCTTTAATTAGACTAATATTAATACTTTCATTAATATTTCAATACTTTGTTTCACTCTACTATGACTGTACCCTCAATAATCTGATGGTCTCAAACCATCGTATTAATATAGAGGGTCATGATCATTTTCGTGCTATGAATTTAGGATCATTTTTCTTTGCCTAATGTAAAAAAAAAACATTTCATAAATAAAGTTACGAGAAGATAAACGCACTGAAAGCGATTTTATAAGTTTCCTTATCTGAATTAGGGCGATCTCCTTGCAGCTTCGTGCCCCTTCTGGGCTCGCTTCCATGGAGGCGCCGCCTCCTCCTCCGCCTTCCCATGGGGAGGCCGGAGCTTCTTCTCCGAAAGTTAACGCTTCTCACCTCACAAACTCTTCACCAACCTGTACCATTATTGCAGAAGATAGTTTTGCTCAGCCTCTGGATGCTTCTGCTCTGCCTCCATCATCGTAACAAGGCCCTTATGTTCAGAATGCAGACAACGTGAATCAGCCGCAGGATGCTTTGCCGGTAGAGGAAAGCAGTTTTGCCGTTAATGTTGTTCCTGCGATGATTCCTGCAACTGTCTCTGGAATCTCTGCTCCAGCTCCTATTCAACAATCTGAAACTGTCAAAGGACAAGGACCTAAGAAATCCTGGCTCCAGGTTGCAGCTAGAAATTCCTTAACAAAATTTGATTGTGAAATCTAGACGACTGGAGATAAGGGAGTTGTTTATGTGCCTGATGAGGTACTTAATGACACTCCACTTTGGGATGAGTTTCTTGTGGGCAGGTTCGCTTGTCCGACTCCTCACATTGCCAAAATTCACGTTATCGTGAATAAAATCTGGAATTTAGGTGACAAACCTATCAAAGTAGATGCATATGAAGTCAATGAAAGCACGGTGAAGTTCAGGCTTCGTCATGTCGGAGCACGGAACAGGGTTTTAAGAAGGGGTATGTGGAATATATGTAACCTCCCAATGTTTGTTTCTCGCCAGACTCCCTTCGCTGATGATGCACAACCCGAAATCTCCTCTATGCAAATGTGGGTTGAGCTTACAAATGTGCCTCACTCTCTCTATCCTTGGAAAGGGCTGAGCTTTCTAGTTAGTCCATTGGGGACTCCTGTGCGTCTTCACCGTGAGACTGAACTCGTATCCAACTTCGAAGAAGCAAAATTTTTTGTTGATGTTGATTTATCCAAGACTCTGCCTTCTCATTATTTTTTTAACATCCGAAATGAAGAGATAAAGGTCAACTACAATTACCCTTGGCTCCCACCTCGTTGCATTCTATGCTCCAAATGGGGACACTTATCAGATGGTCGTTTGCAGAAATTTAAACAGAGTTGTCCTCCTGTTACTAATCCACCGCAGGTTCGTAAACTATCTCCTCATCAGCGGGCAAGTTCTTCACCGAAGAATCCTGGAAAGGATTCTGGGATGAACGTTGATTCTCTATCCTCAGGTTTGAAGACCCTGTCTCCATCCGCCATTGTTGAAGCAAAACAGAGTAACATGGGAACGACGCAGAATTTGCAAGCGTCTGCTTTGCACTCTCAGAAACAGAGTGCTCAATCCTCTTAGAAACAGAGTACTCAATCTTCTCCGCGAAAGGGGTCATCTCCGCGTAAACAGAAATTGCAATCGTCTGTTTTGCATTCTCAGACACAGAGTTCTCATTCTTCTCCGACACAGGAGTCATCTCCGAGTAACCAATCTGCTTTAATGTTGCAACAACTAGCCATCGACACAGGGAAGAAACAGACCGTAGAAATGAATAATTTGGCACTTGGGGGCTCTGCATCAAAACAGAGTACCATTGTTGAAGCCAATCAGTCAGTTAGTTAGTCTTCAAGGAATGCTCATGATATTGTGACTGTAACCAACTCGTCACAATAAAAAGAAGCTGGTCTGTTAAAAGAAGTGGAGGAGGGAGACTTTAGTCTAAATTCTCCGGTGCTTAAGCCGTCTAATGATGAGTGGGCCGTTGTTGCTGGGAAATTATTCACACACAGACCTGAAGCTTTGCCACAATCACCTACTCTCATCGATGGTCAGGTAAGCATAGTATCACCATCCAGATTTTCGATTTTGCAGGATCAGGTTGATGATGATACAACTCATGTATCAGCTGTCTCGCGGTTAACTTCCATGTCTGACATTTTGGGGGCTTCAAAAGCTTTAGAGACTTTGAACCAGAGTAAACAACCAGACATTAAACTCAGTTAGCCTCTTGATCAAAGTATTCAAAAATCTGAGGGGATACCACCTCGTCAAACCCTTCCGAGATCTACGAAAGTGGCTCACAAGTATTTTGCAAAAACTACACAAAAGATTGGATCTTCTCAGCCAGCGGGTATCGGCAAACGGAATCCCAATAAGAAAAATTAATGTCAGGTTTTTCATGGAATATAAGAGGGTTTAATCAACCAAGAAAGCATTCTATAGTCCGTAAGCTAATTCAGTCTAAATCTTTGAGTTTTGGGTGTTTGTTGGAAAATCGGGTCGCTGAAAATAAGGTGCAACATCTAGCCTCTTCAACATTTGGTAACTCGTCGTTGGCAACTAATTACGAGTATAGTCCTCTTGGATGGATTTGGGTAGTTTGGGCTCCGTCAGTGCATCTTGAGGTAATTGTTTCTACTTCTCAGCATATAACGTGTCTGATTCAGCTTGGGGATGGCTCCGCATACTTCTTGTGCACCTTTGTCTATGCATCAAATAATTTAGAGGAGCGGAGAGAGCTCTGGCGTGATCTCCAATCAGTTCATAACAACTCGAGATTTTGGGATAAGGCTTGGATGTGTCTTGGTGATTTCAATGAGGTTCTTGATATTTCAGAGCATTTTTTATCGTCGTCTATTCATGTGGACCTTCCTAGGATGCGTGATTTTTAGGATCTGGTTAGATATTGCTCCTTTAGTGACTTAAATTATCATGGTCCGCTCTACACGTGGTGTAATAAACGAGATGAAGGTTTGGTTTGCAAAAAGTTAGATAGGGTGATGATTAACTCTCTTTGGTTTCAACGCGCAACGAACGCTTTCTGCCTTTACGAAGCTCACGGCTGTTCTGACCACCTTTGTGCGGTTGTCTCCCTTGCTGGGGCTCTCCCCAAGCCTAAAGTCCCATTTAAAGTTGTCAATGCCCTCCTCACTATGGCTGAATTTAGTCCAATGCTTGAAGCTTTTTGGGCTGTTTCGACTCCGCTCTACCACTCCACCTTCGCTTTATACCGTTTCTCCAAAAAGCTGAAGCTACTTAAGCCTCGAATCCGTGAGTTAGGGCGTCACCGGTTTCATCACCTATCTACCCGGACAGCCGCTGCTATTCAGAATCTTTGTGCTAAGCAGTTTACCACTTTAGCAGCACCGGATGCTACACGAATCCATGAGGAGTCTCAGGCCTATGCGAGTTGGGATTCAGTTTCGACCTTGGAGGAGCGGTTCTTAAGTCAAATGGCTAAGTTGCATTGGCTGAATGTTGGAGATAAGAACAAGAAGGTGTTTTATAACGCAATCAAGGAGCGAGAAGTGCGCAACACAATAAATGTTGTTCAATCTCCGGACGGGAGGCAGTTCACGACCAAAGAGGACATCCAAGCGGAAGCCATCAGGTACTATTCCTCCCTTTTTTCCTTACAGGATTATGGCGGAACAAGGAGTTCAGTGGAGGAGCTGGCTGGAGCTCTCAAATTCTCATGTTTGGAGGAGGACAAGGAAGCTGTCTTACGAGAGGTAACAGAATTGGAAATTAAAACTACTCTATTTTCTGTGCCTTTGAATAAATCCCTAGGTCCAGATGGGTTTACGGTGGAGTTTTTCTGAGCGGCATGGCCTATCATTGGTAAGGATCTAGTGGTTGCCATCCAATCATTCTTCATATATGGCTTCTTACCAAAACGCATGAATGCCACAATCTTGGTCTTGATTCCAAAAAAAACGGGTTTGATTGGTATGAAAGATTATAGACCTATCTCTTGTTGTAATGTGATCTTTAAGATTATTTCCAAGGTAGTGGCAAACAGGTTGAAGAACATCCTTCCGGGATTTATCATGCAAAACCAATCTGCTTTCATTAAAGAGCGTTATATGCTGGAGAATCTCCTTCTCGCTTCCGAGATAGTCAAGGACTATCACAAGCCTAATCTCTCGTCCTGTTGCACAATGAAGATCAACCTTACCAAGGCCTTTGACTCGGTTAACTGGGATTTCCTCCTCAATATCCTCACAGCCTTCCAGCTCCCACCAATCTTCATTCGATGGATTAAGGTCTGTGTAACCACCCCCTCTTTTTCTATTCAGGTTAACGGTGAACTGGTTGGTTTTTTCGGAAGCCGACGAGGTCTACGACAAGGTTGTTCCCTTTCTCCTTACTTATTTGTTATATGCATGAATTTTTTATCTTGTATGCTCGATAAGGCTACGAGGTTGGGTAGCTTTGGCTATCATCCAGGCTGTAAGAACTTGAATATTACTCACCTTTGCTTTGTTGACGATATTTTGGTCTTTTCGGATGGGAGAATAAGATATATTCAGGGAATTTTGGAGATTTTCGATTGCTTTGCTTCTCTTTCAGGCCTCACTATCAGCTTGGAGAAAACAACGCTCTTCGTCACGGGTATTTCGCAAGATTCTCGAGCTTTATTGGATACTTACCCCTTTAATATTGGTGCTTTACCGGTTAAGTACCTTGGTCTTCCCCTGTTGACAAAAAGAATGACAGCCTCAGATTTCCAGCTCCTTTTAGAGAGGATTTGTGTGCGCATTGGTTCTTGGAAGAATAGATTCCTATCTTTTGCGGGACAGCTACAGCTCATTGCATCGGTTATTGGTAGCTTAACTAATTTTTGGATGTCTGCCTTCCGCCTTCCAAAGGTGTGTATTAAAGAACTGGAAAAGCTTTGCTCGGCTTTTCTTTGGTCAAGTACAGCTCTAAACCCAAATAAAGCAAAGGTTTCTTGGCATGAGGACTTGGATTAAAGGATATGGGAGATGTGAATAAAGTTTGTTGTTTCAAGTTGATTTGGCGTATTCTTTCAGCACGCCAGTCTCCTTAGGTCAATTGGATTCACAAGCACTTAATTAGAGAAGGTTCGTTCTGGTAGTTAAATATTCCAACGGGTGCTAGCTTGTGGATATGGCGAAAGCTACTTAAATATCGAGTCCAGGCTAAGGAGTTACACAAGGTAGAGGTAAGGAATGGCTCTCACACTTCTTTCTGGTTAGATGATTGGTGCTCTTTGGTCGGCTCTTTGATACTCTAGGGGTCCGTGGAATTATTGATTTAGGAATGGTCTGATTCAATTGCTTTGATTCGTCTGGTTTGATTGGATTAAGGAAATTGAAGCATGTAGTTATGTTTGGTTTAGAGAAAACCGTTTGAACCAAAATTGAATGAAGGAGCAAAAGAAAGCTTCTAGATACAGTAGAGGGTCTTCTGGTTTAATGAGATTAGAGGTGGTAAACGTTAAATCAATCTCAGAGGTTGTTAAAACTTTATTTATTCATTTTGTTCTTGAACTCTCTGCCTAGGTTCTTGTTGTGAGAGAGAGAATCACAATTGACGATTGTTGTAAGCTCTGTTTTGAGCAACTTCCTTCTTGTTTTTAGTGGATTTGTCGAACTGATCCGGCTCCGGATGTAAGCTTGATCACATCGATCTTGCTGAACTGGGTTAACAAATTTGTGTATTGCATTCTTTGATTTGATCTTTAGCAAAATTTAATTGAGTGATTCCATGAAAGATTGAGAGAGTTTCATATTGTTATCAATCAAATCTGAGCTCAAGGAGTACCATGAAATTGATCAATGGCAACGACAACAAGAGTTGAAATCAAGGCCTTCAATGGCGATAGCGATTTCTCACTAGGGAAGATCAGAATGATGGCTCAGTTTGGAGTTTTTGGGTTAAAGAACAGCTTGTTTGATTTCTCACTAACAAAGATGGAGCCACTAACTAAAAGTGAAGAAAAACAATCTGCAACTGAAGAATCTTCAGAAACGGGACCGATTCAAACCAAGCAGATCCCAGATCCTGTAAAGATTAAACAATCTGAACAAGCCAAGAAAAATCTTCAATCATATTGGCGATAATGTTCTGAGGAAGGTAAATCACTGTGAAACTGCTGCTGAGATGTGGGCTCTATTGAATAAACTGTATATTGAGACTTCACTACTGAATAGAATTTATGCTTAGTTGAAATTTTATTCATTCAAGCTGATAGAAACTCAGTCGATATATCAGAATGTGGAAGACTTCTTAAAAATAGTTGTTGAGGTAGGAAGTTTAGAGATTCAGGTTGCCAAAGAAGTTCAAGCAATATTGATCTTGAATTCTTTACCTATTAGCTACAGTCAGCTAAAGCATTCTCTTAAATATGGTAACAAGACCTTGTCAGTCCAAAATGTGGTATCGTCTGCAAATTCATTGGAATGTGAATTGGCTGAATCAAGAGACACTAATAGAAGTTCATCTACAGTTCTGTATACTACAGAGAGAGAGGAAGACCATTAATAAAGGCCCAAAAGGAAAAGGCAGAAGTAGATCAAAATCAAAATCCAAACTCACATGTTGGTTCTGTAAAAAGGAAGGACATATTAAAAAAGACTGCTATGCCAGAAAAAGAAAGTTTTGAAACAGAAGGCCAAAGTAAGGCTGGAGTTATCACAGAGAAACTTGAGTTTTCTGAGGCTCTGAGCATTAGACTCAGGATGTACCTCACATATGACATCAAAGAGAGATTGGTTCTGTAATTTTGAAGAAAAAGAGAAGACTACAATTCATCTTAGAGAAGATCACTTTGTGGAATCAAAAGGGCAAGGATCTATTAGATTAAAAGCTAATGCTGGGTCAATCAAGATTCTCAATAATGTCAAATATGTTCCAGCTTGAGAAAAAACCTCATCTCCACAGCTATGTTGGATAGATTAGGTTTCAGTCATGAAGAAGGAAATGGAAAAGTGAGATATTTCAAGAGAAATGCTACAACATTGTATGGAAAGTTAATGAATGGATTGTATATCCTAGATGGTGAAACAATTACAGAGCAAAATTGTAATGTGGAGAAAGTGAAAGACAGAACATGCCTATGGCATAGTAGACTTGGGCCTTTAAGCCTAAATGGAATAAAGATAGTCTGGAAAAGGTTTACTCAAAAAGGGGATGTGAATGATCTAACTTTTGTGAGCATTGTGTGATGGAAAAATCGAAGAAGTTGAGCTTTAATGTTGGTAAGCATAACTCTGAATACATTTTGGGATATGTTCATGCCGATCTGTGGTGATCACTAAACGTGACTCCATCACACTCATGTAAGTAGTATTTCTTATCAATCATTGATGATAAGACACGTAAAGTGTGGTTGATGTTTCTAAAAACAAAGGATGAGACCTTCCAGAAATTCAGTGAATGGAAAGATTTGGTGGAAAAACAAGTCTATAAAGAAAGTTAAAATCTTAGGAACAGATAACGAATTTTGAGTTCTGTAATACTAGATTTGATGATTACTGCAAGGCTCAAGGCATTGAGAGAAACAGAACTTGCACGTATACGCCGCATCAAAATGGCGTGGCTGAGAGGATGAACATAACACTGATGGAAAAGGTAAGATGTCTTCTTGATGAGTCTGGTTTAGAAGAACAATTCTGGGAACACTGTTGAACTAATCCGGCTCCGGATGTAGGCTTGATCACATCAATCTTGCTGAACCAGGTTAACAAATCTGTGTATTGCATTCTTTGATTTGATATTTAGCAAGTTTAATCAAGTGGTTCTGTGAGAGGTTGAGAGAGTTTCATATTGTAATCAATCAAATCTGAGCTCGATTAGCAACACTTATAGAAAGAAAACCTACAAAAACTAAAGAGATCGGAAGAAGAAAACCGATCTACGACATAATAAAAACTTAGAGCTAGCCAACGTCGCTAGTATGAGCTGGACGCTGCCGGACAAAATCCAGCCAACACCTCAACTATGAGCCGGATGCTGCCAGAAAAAAGCCAGCCAACACCGCTAGTATGAGCTGGATGCTGGCGGATGAAAGTAGACCATCTCCTCAAACAAATCAAGAAGAACTCAGATACAAGTCTGACTAAATCGGAACGGGCAGTCATCGGAAAAATTCGGCCGACGGAAGCAAAAAGAAATTTAGCTTAAATTAACCCCATGAATAATACGTTTGACCCCTTTCTTTTTCTTTAAAACCATTTTTGGGTTTTTGATAAGAAAGGAAATTGTTTTTTCGTAGAATCTAGTTTCAATGTATATCTATAAGCTATTAATATCATAATCTCTCATTGAATACCAAATTAGATATAGTCAACGTTTTATTCTGTTATTTCTAGCATATATTTTAAATTTAAGGTGATGTAATAAAGAAATTGTTATTTGCTTGATTGGTGTAAGTTTATATATTCAAGACTTAAGTAAAGAATTCTAAAATGTTATTTGTTAATTTTTACTCATAAAGTTAAAAAGTAATCAAATATTATAAATTTGATTTGTAAAATTTTTAAATATATATATATATATAAATTATTTATAATATTTATTTTTATTTATATATTATTTAATTTAATATATATTTTAGCCTCTGTAAAATATTTTTTTGGGTCCGCCATAGAAAATGCATATTCAATCTTTTTTTAAAATAATGGTTTTTCTTTGAAAAAATATTATTTGTTGCCAAGAAACCTCGGCTATGACTCTACCATCAATAATCCAATGGTCTTGAATAGGACTGGAAATTGGGCCCACGGCCCGTGGGTTTGGCGGGTATTGGCCCGCGCGGGGCAGGTATGGGTTTTAAATTTTGAGCCTACATTTTGGCGGGTCTCGTGGAGCAGGTTGGGTTTTTGGCCAGTTTGGCGGGTTTTTTTGGGTTTTTTTTAGGTATTTTTCTGGATTTATGCGGGGTTTTCGGGTTTATACCGCTTTTATACCGGTTTTTTTGTTTATACCGATATTGTTTTGGGGGTAAACCCGCGGAGCGGGTGCCGGTTTAGTTCTAAAAACACTATGCGGGGCGGGGCGGGGCTTTTTGCGGAGCGGGGACCGCCGGCCCGCTTCCCAGTGCTAGTCTTGAACCCTATTATTATTATGGAGGGTCATGATATTTTCTTGCTATGCATTTAGGGTCGACAAGCCAACAACATAATATGAAAGAGTAGACTAAGTCGGAATAGAGTAAATAACGGGAAAATACATGGTTCTGGTAAGATTATTGGCTATCAATAGGAAGGCTAATTAATTTAATTAGGGAAAGAGGTACTTTGGAGCTTAGTGTTAGATGTGAAGGTTGCAAGTCTGAACAATTGACAGATACAACAAAGTAAGAATCCGCAAGTGCGCATCATTCTTGATCAGATCCTTGCCGAACCTTTGCCTCAGTTTGATGTGTGTGATGATGATATGGAGAAATGATGTTGGTGCGTTTAAGTATTGTTTCTCTTATCCCAAAACTTGGGTTTAGATTCGGGGTCGAGGTGCAGAGAAGAGCTGGAGCCGCGCTATTTGGTTTGCTCAAGGGTTTATGCGGTTTGCCTTCATATCATGGCTAGCCACTAAGGATAAACTCTCAACAGGTGCTCATACTTTCAGTCGGGGCTGGAAACAGCTTTGTGTTTGTGCGGAGAACCTAGTGAGACGAGGGACCATTTTTTTCTGTGCGCCCTTACTCTTTTACGGTTTGGACAGAGATGTGGGGGACTTACTTGTCATAGATGCAGATTCAGATTGGGATGCTACTTTGCATCAGCTATCATCACACTGGTATGAAACACATGATTTCATCTTGCTCCAGTTGGTCTCTCAGGCAATAATTTCACATATGGCGTGAACGGAACGAAAGATGACATAACAGCATTCAACACTCTACCAGTTATCTTATCCACATCATAGAGAAGACCATACGAAACTAGATTGTTTCTTTTCGATATCAGGACTCCCCAAAGGTACGAGATCTTCTACAAAGATGGTTTCGAACTAGAGGACTTTTTCTAATATTTTGTAGTACCAACTATTTCGTTCGGGCGAGACATCTAACGGTGGTTGCCAGAAGAATTCTTCTTCGACGATCCCGGAAGATTGATTATTACAGAATAAATGAGCAATCCGGAGCGCATTCCTGAAAACAGGCATGGGCATTAATCAAGGCAAGCTTCCCCGAAAGCCTCACAACCGACACGTCCCACCAGTCCGACCGTACCTCTCTTTTCAGTCGAGTTCCCTTGGACCTAGAATGAAAGCATTTGAGACTTCTAGTGCTGGAAAAGAGAATTTCATTGACCTACGACACGGAAGAAAAGCACCACTGCTAGCTCGCCTTGTCCAACTTCGACATTCTTTGCCCTATATTGTACAGGGATGTAAATCAAGTTGGCTGGTTAAAAAACATTGGTCCAGCTTAAGCTTGACCTTGAATGGGAATTTAGAGCTCCAGTCCAGCTAGAAGAACGCTGAAATCGTTCCTATTGGGCCGTGTGTGGCTTTAGTATAGATGAATAAAGGCGGGCGCCGAAAAGGAAGCAGCTCACGAATTAGGTTTGTCTAATCTTTATTTTCTCTTTTTCCACTTTTTGTACATAAACACTCTGTTTGTTGACTAATAAATTATTTCAACAAAGAAAACAATATGACGGAGTCCTTTGAATATCATACTACATAGGTAGAAAATCAAAGAGAAAATAGAAAGAGAGATGATGTGATCCTAAGGAGCATAAGGAGCGTGGAACACGAAGAAGAGATTGAACCCGAGGAGCAGCTTAAACCAGAGTTTAATGGATTAAAGGAAAAACATGGAACCGAGGAGAGTCTATCAATTCTAACCGGTCCTTTGACCCATTCAAAGACCAAGTCCTTTAAAATAGCAATCGGAAGACTACTTCAAAACATATGGAGCCAACGAGATCAAAACGTAAAGGCTTGTCAAACCACTTTGGTTTTGATACAAGCCAAGTAAGTTAACAATGGAAAGAGTGTATTCTTTGTACTCTTTTTCTCTTGTCGAGTTTTGTCCCAATAGGTTTTCTCGACAAGGTTTTTACTGAGGCAAATGATCCACTACACCATTTTCCATTGTTAGCTTAAGAAGACCAAGGCCTTATTCACATCTTTAAAGTCACGAGACAAGGTCCATCCATCTCTTCTCTTCACGCGGCTAAGAGGCTCCTTCTTCTCATTTCAAATTTATTCAAACTTTGTCTTTATTATTTCTTTTTTTACGCATTTACATTTTCAAGTGTGTTAATGATCTCGAGGCTAGGTTTGTTAGTCTTGATAATTCTCATCTCCTTCTTTTAATTTTTTTGTGTGAAACTCTATGAGAAAATCAATCAATCTTTTTATCAATACTTTTTCTCTTATTTTGATTCAAGTGTTGGTGCGTACATCCATCACGTTCAATTCTCTTGATGTGAAGCTAAAGAATCACCGATCCTCTTGGTGTGAAGGTAAAGGATCATTTGACTTATAAAAAGGATATTCCACATCCCTTTGTGGCGTCTATCAATCCATCACCTTGACTTTTTCTTCACCGAATCATTGCTAAGGATTATCCTCCTTTTTGAATCTCTAAGTGACGTTCGTGGGAAAGATCTCTTCAAGTCACCTTGAGAATCCATCTTCTCATCGAGGCGTGGCTGAGATCGCATCAAGTGGTATCAGAGCCACTTAGAAGTTGAGTGGTTCTATCGATCTAAACCTTATTCTCAGCGTTTATTGAATTGTTTTGATCGAATAGGATTTTTGTTTCATTTTGTCGAATTGCATTCCATTTTAACCAACTAATCTGCTTGAAACCGTGTTAGATTATGTGTTTAAATCATCTAGATGATGATCGATGAGTTATGTTGTTCATTTGAATGATTAAAACCTGAAAACAATCCTAGAAATTGGACTCGAGTTCATCGCTTGTTCATCAAGGAATTAAAGAGTCATTTTTGTGTTCATCATCATTTAATCCGATTTAATTGGCTAGATTAATTTTTCAAATTCTGAAAAAACTCTCTTGTGTGATGTAGTGTGTATTTGATCGTTTGGAAAATTTTAAGAAAATTTTTGAAGTTTTAAAAATTGATGCGTGATGATCAAGTAGTCGAATGGTCATTTTTGGTCTTAGGGTTTATGTTGCTTGTTTGATTGAATATGATGATCTTGTTTGTCAACGTGTCAGATCATCGAAGAAACATCAAGTGGGTTCTAAACAAGTTCTATGATGGAAGAAGAGAGATGATCAAACCACAACAAGCTTTTACTCGAACTCCTCACCACCCGATTGGAGAGATTGTTAAATGAAATGATCGATTCTCTTTGCCAAGAACTCAGACCTCAATCTGATCAAGGAAAAAACTCACAACATGGAAGAGAACTGAGAAGAGATCCGAATAGAGGATAAGAGAGACCACGAGCGCCTAGGGACTTACCGAGAGCATCGAGTGTAACACCCCCGTTCATTTCTAATCAAAGGCGCTACAATGATACTTAGAATATCTCATCCAAAGCTTCAGAACGAATCCAATGCCTCAGATGAAACATCCTTAGCACCATTCCTACTTATCCTCATTCCTAGCTTTTCAACCGGAACAAGAATTTGTAGTTAGTTTAGCTCGGACAAAGCCAAATATCATACCGGAACTTAAGTCGTAATATACAAAACCTTTAACTTTATTTACTTAAGTTCCAAAACCACATTTTCAAACTTTCATAAGTATATGTGCACACAGCAAAATCCATAAAACTTTTAAGTCATTTACAACATACATTTTTACAAAAAAAGCCAACTCTACACCGACTTTACTTCGTTCCTTCTTTAACTCCGCTTTCTCTTCCGCTTTCCTGCAAAGAAGGAGAATGAATAAGCAACTAATTTGCTTAGCGAATTCGGGTGCCTAACATGCATACATAATCCCGCCAAACCCCAAAAATCACATCACATGGATCATTCATCTTATTCATGTATATGCACCATTCACCACGAAATAAACAAAGAAAAACCGAACTCACTGTCTAGGTTTAGGCAATACTGTTCTGCCGACCGAATAAACTTGTCTGCGGAACAGAAATTCCTCCGAAAATCAGTCTTTTCCTTGTATTTTCTTACGAAATCCTCTTCTTTTTCTCTCCACAGATTCTTCTCCACACTTAGAATTTCTTAGAGATTTTTGCAAACCTAATGAGAAAGGAAGTGGACTAATATTTATAGGATTAGAAGACTTAAGGTGAAGGAAATCTCAGCTCCAAACTTGGTGACACCTCCTCCATGAGTCATCAAGAAGACTTCATAGGAGGGTAAGCTCAGTTGCTTGCCACCACCTTCCTCCTAGGTTGTTTCCCATAGGCACTTTGCCACCACCTATCTGCTAGGCTACTTCACAAAAGCACCTCACCACCACCTACCTGCTAGGCTACTTCACAGAAGCACCTCGATTCCTCATAACCAGTCTAACTCTTTTTCCCGCTTAGTTTTTTTTCTCATTCCGACTAGTCCACCGATCACAATCAATTCCCTTACAATGGATTCCTTCTTTCCGAGGCTGCCTTACTTTGTTGGGTCACCACTTACTCCAAATTCCTACTTTTTCGTCCATAACTTCCTTATGTTCTAGGGCAATTCTCGTTCTGTTTCCGGTTTAAAGAGAGGGTCACTACATCGAGAGATGAAGAAGCCGAAGAATATTATGGAGCTTACAGTAGTGTGTCTCAGGGTATTCAAAGAAGAAGACATGTCCGAGAAGAAAGACTCCAGCCACAAGACAATTTTGGAGGACTCAAGCTGAGAATCCCCGCCTTTCCTAGTAAAAAGGATCAGGATGCCTAGTTAGAATGGGAGAAAAAGATTGAGTTAGTGTTTGAGTGTCAACACTATACAGAGATCAACCGAGTAAGAGTGGCAGTCATAGAGTTTTATGATTACACATTGAGTTGGTGGGATAAGTTAGTTACTTCATGTAAACGCAACCGAGAATACCCGGTGTAAACATGGACCGAGATGAAGATCATCATGAGGAAACGGTTTGTACCAAGTCATTATCACCAAGAACTACACAATAAGCTTATAAGTCTTACTCAAGGAACCCGTATGGTTGAAAAATACTATCAAGAATTGGAAACCGTACTGATCCGAGCTGATATTCAAAAAGATAGGGAAGCCACAATGTCGAGGTTTCTTGGAGGATTTAGCCGAGATATCCAAGATCGGTTGGAGATGCAATATTATGTGGATCTAGAGGAGATGTTGCCCAAAGAAATCCTAGTCGCGAAGCAGCTCAAAAGAAGAGGAACTTTACGTTCGAGCTATGGAAGTGGAAGCCCTTCAATATGGCCGAGTTATCCGAGGGAAGAAAAACCTAAGTTTTTCTGAGATACAGCACCTTTTGTTCCAACAACCAAGACAAAAACAAAACCTTTCATAGCCCATCAAGGCCAAAAGGCTATTAACAAGACGATCAATATTAGATGTTACAAATGCCAAGGAAAAGGACACTACACCAACAAGTGCTCAAACAAGCAAGTCATGGTTCTTTTAGAAAATGGTGACGTCGAGTCTGAGGACGAACAACCCGATTCTCCTAAGTTACAAGAGGAAAATGAAGAGCTACCAGATACAGGAGAGTTACTTATATCATGGAGAGCATTGAGCCTTCTATCCAAGACCACAGAACAAGAGCAATGAGAAAACTTGTTTCACACACGATCTCACGTGCATGGAAAAGTTTGTAGTTTAATCATTGATGGTGGAAGTTGCACCAATGTGGTGAGCAACATTATGGTTGAGAAGCTTGGATTACATGTCAAGAAGCACCCAAAGTCTTACAATCTTTAATGGCTAAACAATAGTGGAGAAATAAAGGTGAAGCATCAAGTGATCGTACATATTGTCATCGGCAAGTACGAAGACAAAGTTTTGTGTGATGACTACTTATGGAAGCTGGTCACATACTCCTTGGAAGACCATGGCAGTCAGATCAAAGATTCATCCATGACAGTTTCACCAATAGACACTCGTTCGAGTTTAAAGATCGGAAGACAACTTTAGTTCCAATGACCCCTCACGAGGTATATCAAGATCAACTTCGATGGAAAAACCAAGATAAACAACTACTTATTGATCGGAAGATAACACAACATCAAGACCTTTACACAAGCAAAACTGGATATGCTAGACACATCTGCACCCCTCTCAATGGAACAGGGTATGTTTCTTGACAATTTATGAGGATGAAAATTATGGTCTTGTGAAAAACATGTCCTTCCTTAGACGTGTTAGTGATTAATTTTTGAAATCCATGGTGGGAAAGCTCTATGACTGTCGAATATAAGGGCTGGAGAGTGATACCAACATACCAATATATGGGAAACATAATTTTATTCTCAAGGACAACAAGATTGGATTATGGCCAAATTATGAATCCTTTGTTGAAAAATTAGAAAACCAGCGAGAAAGTAAGATATATTGTCCGATGAAAATCAAGCGAGAAAATATTCACCTTCTTCACCAAGGAATCCTCGAGCTGGTTAGGATTAAGGATGAAGAAGAATGTAACACAACATGGGGAATCAAACAGCTGTTCTATCCCCCAAAGCCTCCCTTTAAGTCCATGGTATCGGAATATGTTCAAAGGGAATTAGTGCTCCATGGCCAGAACGCAATTGTTGCTTATTCTGGACGTAGTCAAGAGGACTCAAAGTGCAAAGCCAAAGACTACCGATTCAAGAATAAAATCATGGTGACGTATAAAAAATCCTACCTCTAATCTGATATTTTCTTGATGAGTTGCATATGCTTAATATCTTATCTAAGATAAATCTTTCAAGCGACTATCATCTAAATAGAATAAAAGAGCGTTATAACAAGAGAACGCATGGGAATTAAAAATCGGATTTCAATGGTTTAAAAATGCATTTATACCATTTACAAAATTGCTAGTGTATGTTCTAAAAGAGCTCAAGGATTATCTTGTGGTGGTTTGCATTGAGAATAAATTAAACAAGGACAAGAACATGCTATGCATTCTAGAGCATTCTTAGAATTGAAAAAGAAAGAACCGTATGATCAATTAGAAAAAAATAATCTTGTGTACGGTTAAATTCGTCCAAGCTTTTGTTCTAAATGTAGGGTAGAACAAGGAGTGCCTATCCAAAGACACTAGTGTGACGCTCATAAGACCGAAGCTGCCTTTGAAGAATTTTGTTAATCTGGCAAAAAAAGGAATATGATAAAGCACGGCGCAATTATGTGTGTGGAGATATAACAGATATGGATATTGACGAGCAGAGACTTATAAGTCATCAAATTAACTCATATAACTTCGTCATTGAACAAAGGCTGATGGATAAGTTTCACTCTTTTGACGCGATGTTTGTGGAGTCATCTTTTGATCCAATGAAGAGCAAGGCATCTGAGTTCCTCTCACAAAGAAAAATTATTAAAAGTGACAAATTCAAAATGGGGCAACACATCAAGAAGAAGATACTAGATGTAAAAAAGCGGAAATTTCCTATTGGTATCTTACCGGTGATGCTGAAATCTATCCTTTGCAACACAAGCGCCAAAGGGGAAGGAAAACTGATTATCATCAAAACTTAAAGAGAGCGGCTCACAAACTTAGAGGCGGAGTTGGAATGGATAGTAGTGAGGAAATTTGTTCTAACCAAGGAAAAACAAGCCAACAAATTGATGGAAATAATCCACCATACCTCAAGCCTTACTTTGGAATGTTTGGATATGGAGGATACTTTACTCAACAAGACAACAAGTCACAAAAAAGAATGGCCTTTGAAGTTGGAGACCTAATGTGGTTTTACTTGAGAAAAGAAAGATGTTTGGCTGAAAGGAAATCCAAGTAGATGTCGACAATTGATGGACCATTCAAGATAACACAGAGGATCAACGACAACACCTACTAACTCGAACTCCGAGGTAAGTATAATGTAAGTTCTAGTTTCAACATTTCTGATCTTGTTCCTTATATTGCAGATGAAACAGATTTAAGGAAAAATATTTTTTAAGTGGGAGAGGATGATATGATCCTAAAGAACATAAAAAAACATGGAACACGGAGAAGAGCTTGAACCCGAGGACTAGGTTAAACTAAAGCTTAATGGATTAAAGTAAAGGCATGGAACCGAGGAGAGTCTAGCATTTCCAACCGGTCCCATTACATGTTCAAAGACCAATTCCTTCAAAGAAGCAATCGGAGGACTACATCAAAGCTTATGGAGCCAACAAGATCAAAACGTCAAGGCTTGTCAAACCATTTTGGTTTTGATACAGACCAAGTAAGTTAACAATGGGAAGAGTGTATTCTTTGTACTCTTTTCCCTTGTCGAGTTTTGTCCCAAGAGTTCCATTCTCACGAATCCAAAGAGCAACAGGTGGTCCAGCAACACCTACTCCATTGCCCTCTCATATTTCCAAGTGACAAAGTTCTGCAGCTTGATCCAAATAGCAATAGAAAAGCTTTGCAACAACCGAGCTGAATGCATTTCCGAAAACTCCACCCATAACGCAAGGGTAGGAGTGACTTGGTAAACATCTTCGAAATGTTGGTAAATAGCTATCAAGAATCAGTCGTTGGGAGCTGCTGTCGGAATAATGTCGATCGAAAAAACATTGGAAAATTCCAATAAATTTCTGATGGTTTTTAGTTTTCAAAGACTTAAAATATACGGATTTCCTAACGGATTCTGAAAAGTTTTTTCCATTGAAGATATACCACTTTCTTGTAGCCGGAAGGACCTTACGTAAGCAGAATTGGTAAACTTATATAACTTTCAAAATGCGTTTGACTGGATATATTTTATGCAACTAATTGACTATATCATAATTTGAGAGGCTTTTAGTAGAGTTAATTTTGGGTTAGTGTTTTTGGACATAGGTAAACATTAGGACATTATAGACTGTTGAATCTATGATGAATATATTGCTCTTAATTATGTTACCAAAATTCTATATCGATGAGCTTTCTTTGAAGTATTGATGTAAAAAGTAATGGTGGATGAATGAATGAATGAAATGCAGAAAAATGTGTATTTGCGAGGAGGGAAGATAGAAGATCGAGAGGGGAAAATAGAAGTATAGGTGTCTAATCTAAGGGATAACAAAGACAGATTTGTGCAACAAGAATGTTGTTACAAGACTGAGCTTTGCAGAATGGTTCTTGTTGGTGATAACTGTCCATATGGTAAAATCAGTGTCGATTATCCAACTTGTCGAAAGCCTCTGAGTGGCGACTAAAGGGTGACTCTCTCATACCCTAGCTGCAAAACTTCTGGAACACCGATCTCCCTTTTGGACCAGCGGTATCTCTCAATGCCGCTGGAAAAAGGACCCTGTCGTCTACGCTTTCTCCATTGGTTACTACTCTCGGTGATTGCAAACGGGGTTGCTCTGGATCGGGTTTTAGCTACTCTCGCGTTTTACTTGGAGGTTTGTTGGGTTTGGGTTCTTGCAGCTATTACTTCGTCACTTCTTTTTGGCCTCTCTCTTGTTGAGATTCTCGAGGAAAGAGTCTTCTATTAGAGATTAATCCGTTCTCAAGCTTTGATGTTGAAGTTCTTGGGTTACAGCTCTTCACGGCCTTCCAAGGGTCCATTCGTTTAAGGGTTCGAGATGGTTGTAGGTTTGCTCCATTTTTGTTTCTGCTTAGCTCGAGGACATCTATTAGGTTTGATGTTTTTCTCTCCCTCTCCTTTCTTCCCTGTCTCTGGTTCCTGAGGTAGAGTACTAGGGCCTTGTACAACTGCTAGAGGTTTGCACCTGATCTTCGTATCCTCCTCGCTGGGATTAGTTTAAGTTCACCTCTGTTTAAGCTCCTCCATAATTAGTCATAGTAGATTATGGTTCTATCTACTGCTATGGATCTTGTTGCTATGTAGGTCGTGTTTACTAGCTTCGTTTGGATGTCTTCTTCCTTCTCCTCTCTACATCTGCCGGGGTCTAGGAAATGTTGTTGTTATCTCGGCTGATTCTACTTTTCACTTGTTGAGGCTTCTCTTCTATCCCCCTGCTTTCGGTCTGAGTACATGTTTGGTTCGATTTCGACTATAGAGCTTTCACCTCCCTGCTCTAGCCAGTTCAATGCCTCATACTAGTCTCCTTACTACCTAATGGGTTCGCAATGGGTGGAGGTTTGGAGGTGCTTTCTATCTTGACAGCATTCTCCTATCCTCTCCTATGTTATCTGAAATCCAAGAGGGTTAAAGATTATAAGAACAACTTTTCTTATTGATTTAGAAAACTTCTCAAAAACTAAATCTCTTTCTTTATTGTCTTGTAGAACAACTCTCTACATCCTCTTGTCTTGTAGAACAACTCTCTACATAAACTTCTATTTATGGAGATTAGCAACCTCTTAATCCTAATAGAAATGGTAAACACAAAACCTTATCTAGCATAAGCTAAACCTTATTTGTATTTTTCTTTTCTCCTAAATCATATCTTGTTTAGGACTTAACATATTTCTTAATCAAATAGGAATTATCTAACATTCTCCCCCTTAATTCCTAAATCCGAGTTAAGAAAGTCTTATACTCCTATCAAGCTCCTCATTTCCGAAAACATGATCTAAACTAGAGGCTTCGTTAGTATGTCCGCTGTTTGTTCTTCTCCTGAAACATATTCCACTGTGATTTGTTCATTCATAACACATTCAAGAATAAAGTGATACTTCTTGTGGATATGATTACTTTTTCCATGAAAATCCAGGATTCTTTGTTAGTGGTATCGCCGATTTGTTGTCAACAAACAAAGTCACACTTTCTCTTCTTGATCATGTTACTTCATGTAGAAGAACTTGGAGCCTTATATCTTGCTTAGCGGCTTCAGTGGCTGCCATAAACTCTACTTCACACGATGACAAAGCTACCGTCGGTCGCTTTTGCGAACACCAAGTGATAAGTGATGCCGATGTCTAAGTTTATGTCATGGCTGCTGTCACTGAATCCTACTAGTTTCTTGTCTGCTTACCACTTGAAGTTGAGACCATATCCTTTAGTACCTTGCAAATAACTAAGAACTTGCTTCATTGCCGCACTAAGAGAAAGTTCTAGGACTTTGCATGTATATACTTACAACTCCAACTGTATACGCTTTGCATTCGAACACTCTTAGATGATCAAGGTTTGGTTTATGGCTCTTGAAGATTTCATAAGGAGTTTGATCGTTTAAAGCTTTTATAGTGACTCTATTGATCAGATATGTAGCGTCTGTAACGGCATAAGTAGTTTGGCATCTCTATCGTTTTCAATATGCTTCGAGTCATCTCCATTAAGGTTCAGTTATGTCTCACAACAACACCGTTTTGTTGAGGCGTATATGGAGCTGCGAGTTATCTTGAGATTCTATTTTCTTCACAAAATGTTTTGAATTCGATAGAAGTAAACTCTCCCCCTCTATCGGTTCAAAAAATTTTGATTTTTGCTTTGGACTCAACTTAAATCACATGCTTAAACATTTTGAATTTTTCGAAAGCTTCTCCTTTCTCCTTCAACAAGATAGACCACATATATCTTGAATAATCATCAATTAAAATGAAAATATACATGTTTTTTGCTAAGGTTGACGATGAGATAAGACTACATAAATCTCAATGGATTAATTCTAGTTTGTGACTTGATCTGAAATTTGTTGCTTGCGGGAATGGTAGACGTGTTTGTTTTCCCACAAGTCAGCACTCACAGCTCCTTTTCTCTCTTGTTTCTCATGTCTTGATGCTTAATCAATGTCACAACTCAACATTGATATTTATAGGAGTAGAAAATCTTTGATAAACCTATTCCTAGTTGAATTAGATAACTTCTAATTCTTCTTGACATATCTTAACTAACAATTACCTTATAACACGCATAAATGATTACTTATATCACAAGCTAACCTATTCCTATTAGTAATAGATATCTCCTATTCATATTAGGAAAACTCTAAGCCTATCTTATCCTAACTAAGTCTTGTTAGAGATATCTTGGGTTTCAACTTAATGTTGAAGTTTATCCAACATTCACCCCCTTAAGCTTCAACATAGTCTTTGAGATGTCTTTAACTCCAATCAAACTTCTCTTTTCACTAAACTACGAGGTAACCTCTTTATTTTACATTATTTCATTGAATCAAAGTTGATATGTCCTAGTATTGCATGCCATCTCCATGTCTCATCATCTAACTTGCAAGTAAGATAATGGGTGATCCAATTTTGAGCCGGATTTTGTACATTCGGTTTGAGGTTCAAAGTACTTTCATCAACAACCTTCCGTCTTGATCGTGAATGGTGAGAAAATTTTGTTGTAATCTCACATCACAACCTTCTTCCATTGTTTGTCTGATACTAATGATGTCACTCTTGAGTTTTTGTATCCAATAGATGTCGCTTATAGGTCTTTGTTCACCATTTTTTTTTTGAAAAATTATCGAGCCCTTTTCTTTAATCTCGATACAAGATTCATCCCCAAAGTTTATTTTTTCTCTAACACTTCCGTTTAACTCGGAAAAGAAAGATTTTTGCCCTGTCATGTGGTTACTTGAGCCATTGTCCAAATAGTACACACTTTTATCATCATTTTCTTCATTGTAATTTTTCGGTAGTACATTCTTTTCATTCAAGAAAATGATCTCATGCATGTAGAGAGCTTACTTCTTCAGTCTCCACAAGGTTCGCTCCATGCTCTGTTTTTGTTTTCTCGGGACATGACGTGGCAAAGTGTCCGGGTTTATCACATCGCCAACAAATAATATTAGACCGATCTCTCCTTGGTTTCTCCTTGACTTGATCTTGATTGTTGTTTTTTTGTTGATTACTAAGCCACCCTCTTCCTCTGCCTCTTCCACGGTTACTTCGTCCTCTTCCTCGAAAGTTACCCTTTGATGCAAAGGATGAAAAGCATAAGAGCTTACTTTGATCATCTTTATGATCACTTTCTCCAATACGTTCTTCATAGGTTTTTAATTTTCCTATGATGTCTTCATACTCGGTGTTAGTTAGATCCAAAGTTTGTTCTAACGCAGCAACAAGTTGGAGATACTTGTCTCTATGAACCCTGTTTACAAACTTTTTCACTAATTTTCTTTCTACGATGATTTTTCCTAGCGCTGCCGATTTTGAGGCTAGAGTGGATATTCTTCTTCCAAAGTCGTCGATGTTCTTTGTTTCTTTCATGGCTATATGTTCAAATTCCAAAGCAAGAGTTTGAAGCCTTGCTTCCTTAACTCGGTCTGCTCCCATATAACGGCTTTTGATTGCTTCCCACATGACTTTTTCCTTGTCTTGATCTCCGACTTGCATGATCAAGTTTTCCGGTATAGATTGGAAAATCAAAGCTGTTGCAACATCATTCTTGATGATGTCTTGCGTACCTAGTTCAATTGCTTCCCATTCTTGATGCACTTTCAAAGTTACCTTCATCCTCATTGCCCATATGGTGTAGTTTGTGGCGGTGAGCATAGGGCTTTGAATTGCCGAGATTGCCTCTCTTGGCTGAGTAGTTACGATTATAGCTTGCTCTATCGTTTGTGACAAGCAACGCAATGGAAGCTTGGTATCTTGTTCTTCGTCGGGAAGGAACTCTTTTCTCGAGTTTGACAATCAACTCCTTTGATTGAAACAATGCTCTGATACCAAATGAAATCCAAGAGGCTTAAAAATTATAAAAACAACTTTCTTATTGATTTAGAAAACTTCTCAAAAACTAAATTTTTTTCTCTCTTGTATTGTAGAACAACTCTCTACATCCTCTTGTCTTGTAGAACAAGTCTCTACATACACACAAAACCTTATCTAGTCTAAGCTAAACCTTATTTGTATTTTCCTTTTCTCCTAAATCCTATTTGTTTTAGGAGTTAACTTATTCCTTAATCAAATAGGAATTATCTAACATTATCAAGTCGTCAAGTAACTTCAGCCTCTTCTTCTCTTCGAGGCCCTTAGTTTCGGGTTATTAAGGTTCCCTACTCTCAGGTTTGCTAGCTTCTACTAGGCCGATTTCTTGTTGCTAGCTTGAGACTATTTGCTGCCTGGTTGTGTGATCGAGTATGATACTTAGGGCCAAAGAGTTGGATAGTTTGTAGTTTTTTTGGCTCTTTTTGCCTAGAATTGGGGCTGTGGATTCTGGTAACTTGAACTTTAGGTTGGTGGGACGCTTTGAACCGGATTAATACCTACTCGGCCTCTTCGATATGGATCGGCTAGCCTCTTGTTGAACCGGGTAGGCTTACCATCCAACAAATTTTTCCTATTGCCGCCAACTAAAGAGAATGGTACTTCTTGCTACAACCTAGTTCTTCGGCCTCGAGGACTCTAGCTCATGGCTCGGCAACTCCAAATATATCCTCAGTATCCTTCCTGTAATCTCAATTATGCAATTTGATCCCTTGTTAGTTTTGAGTCTTTCTTATTTTCTATGTTCATCACCATGTAAAACTCTCCATTGTTTTAAATAAAATACCCTTTATCCAAAAAATAAAAAAATAAAAAACTGCCGATATGGTCATTGTTTCCACTTCAGCCACTCACTCTCCGAGTAAGAGAAGCGCATGGCTTCTGGTTCCAAATCCAAGTCTCCTCCTTCAAGCTGCATACATATATGAAAATCATACATACTATTGGACATATATGTGAAATATTGAATCCCAATTATGCGCACAAAACAAAGGATGGGAAAATTATTTGAACAAGCTAGGACTTCAATAGAGGTCTAACTACAAAAGAAATTATATATGTCTCACATCAATGTGTGCAAGCAATCAGTGTTGTGTATATCAAGATTTGGTACATTATTAACAGGGAGCTTTTCAGTAATGAATGTCTGGATTCATGTATACTTTCACCTAAAGCACATAATAAGAGACATCTTCTCCCGATTACAATTGATGTAAGAAATTTTTTTTTGTTTGGTTAAAGGTATGATATACAAAAACTTTAGTCTTTTCTGTTTCACTTCAAGTAGTTTCAAATGGGTTTGAGTATTAGCAACGGAGGTGCTATTTGATTCGATACCTAGCGCCATGAAATACAATCGGATGATATCAAAACATTTGAGAAAATAGCATGTCATGTTGTATTAGAGTATATTAGATAATTATTATATAAAAAGACCATATTAGATAAATGAATATTAATAAAGATATGCTATTTTAATGAGTTTCATGTTACTTCTATTTATAATTTAATTATAAATCTTGTGTCATTTTATAATTGTCTAATGTATTTTAGATTTCAGTAAATCTAATTAACAATTATAATTTTGTATACATGATATTAAAATTTCAAATTAATCCATTGTATTAAAAAGGAGACTTCTTAATGCATATTAGTTCTCATTATCTGATTATCGAACTTCCTAAATCAGAGAATTATTTTTTTCAGTTGAGACTAAGTGTAACACCCGTCTCCCTGATCTTTTGAGACGGCCTTCCACTCGCCATACGTACTACACATTTCTTATTATTGACTTCCTTTATAAAATTCGGTTATAAAACATAATTTTTTGAAAACCTTATTTGTGAAATTCCAATTAAAATAACTCATTTCAAAGCATCTCGAGAAAATCTTAGGAAAATTCAACTAAAAGCATTATAAATCCAAGTCTTAATAAAATAAATTAACCTAATAAAAACGCCCAGTATCGTCGAAAATAACACCAAGTGAGATAGTCTTTTGCAACTATTAAAGTTTCTCATACAAACCTAAAAAGGGGGAGGGGAAATAGGGTGAATAATAAATTAGTCGGTGAGAGAATCCTCTCCACCCACTAGAAAAAAATCAAAAATCCTAACTACACAATCAAACGCTGATATATTGTTCAGAGACCTAGCACTATTGGTTATAAATCTCCTTACCAAAACATACATCAAACAGATCACTTTAAAACTCGAAATGCGACTTCTTCTCTGTCTCGTCGCAGATCCGTGCTGCACAAATTAAGCCTGAAAATATATTCATCTCTCAAACCAAAACTCCAAATAACAAACTGCTTGCGACATTAGCTAGATTAGGGCGTTAGGAATACCCATACAAGTTAATGATCGATCAAAAACCATTAACCATTAAGTTTAACAAGTTATCCTTCCCTACAAAAACTGGTCAAATCTGTGTTGGTTAGAGAAGCGGGCAAAATGTTATAGACAAGGGGAAACAACAATATATTTAACCACGTACCTTTGATCAGGACAAACTCGGGTTTTTGGAAATCTAAGGCTTTCCATACATATGTTACGCATCACGTGGTTCCGCATGGTTCGTCGGGAAGTCAACTCACAAGGTGGCGGCGGTGCTGGTATAGCTTTGATGAAAAAGAAGATATGTACATGTATATAAGTGCATCACTTAGTACATATTGGGTTTTTACACTATATATAATTGCATCACTTAATACATATTGGATTTCTACAAACAGTTTTTTTCTTCTTTTTTCCTCCTAATAAATATTGGGTTTTACACTCAGTACAATAAAGAATTGGTTGAATTAATTACCTGAATCATATCCTACGTTCGCAATATCACTTTCACCGAAGATTGGTTCTCATTATAAGTCTAGGAAAAATTTCAAAGCTTTATTAGGAGAGTTAGAGATTAAGTTTGTAAATAAATATTATCTTTGTATAATTAGATAATATGTATCTTACATTTATGGTTAATCCAAAGTGTATATAAGGGGAGGTTCTCTCTACGAGAATGATAAGAAACCTTTGATATCAGACTCTATTTCTGGACATGGTATCAGAGCTTGACCTAAATTTCTAGGTTTTGTTCGATCCCCCTTTCATATCTCGTCGAGCATCTTTCTTGACGTCGAGCATCTTTCTCGTTGTTAAGCATATCTCTCGTCACTTCTCTTATTTTTGTTTCACTTTTGTTTCTTTGACCTTAGTATTTTGATCTATTCTATCGTTATATTCTTATATTTGATTCTCTTTTTTATGGCTGACGACTCCGCAAGAAAAGTTGGGGGTGCCTTGTCACTCTCGAAAAATCAAAGGAGAGATCTGAGATGTCACGTCGCAGAATCGATCCTTATGACTTATCTTCCGGAGATAACTCAGGCTCTATCATCTCTCATCCACAGCTTCGAGGCTTCAACTATGATGAATGGGCCTTGAATCTCCGCCCGTGCAAGAAAGAAATTTGGCTTTGCTGATAGTTCAATTATCAGACCTGCGGAAGATTCTAAAGATCTTGAGGATTGGTGGGCAAACAATGCTATGGTGGTGTCGTGGACTAAGCTCACCATCGCCCCTGATTTGAGTAGCTCTTTGTCTCATCACGAGGTCGCTCATGACTTATGGCCATATATTAAGAAACGTTTTTTGGTTCGAAACGGACAAAGTGCAGTGCCTTAAGGCGGAACTCACGAACTGTCATCAACGTATCACAACAGTTGAAGCTTATTATGGGAAATTGACAAAACTGTGGACAATTCTTTCCAATTTTCAACATGTTAAAACATTGGAGGAAATTGTGCGTGAACGAGAAGAGGATAAACTCCATCAATTCTTGATAGGATTTAATGAAACCTTATTTGGTGCGGTGAAGTCCTCATTACTTTGCGTGATCCACTCCCTCCTCTTGATGAGGCAAATCAGGTGGTGACTCAGGATGAAGAATCCAATAAAAGTGGTCGTTTGATGGATGAACGGAGCGACGGCGTCAGCTTTGCTGTTCAAACAATTAAGCGTCCTCGACAGCACCCGAAACTTCGAGATCCTTCTTTTGTTTGCACATGTTGCAGGTGTATTGGTCATCTTGTCGTGAATTGCTTTCGGAAAATTGGTTATCCGACTTGGTGGGGTGATCGCCCAAGGTCTAAACTTTCGAACATGCAACACGGAGTTATTGGTAGCTCTTCGGGTGATCAAAGCTCTGTTTTGTCTCAATCCACTATGCCACGTCGGCAGTCAATTCTGGACCAAGCTCGGGTGAATCAATTATCACATTCTTCACCGATTTGTGTCGTGGATACTGCAATCACTGAGGCTGATCGCAATGGGTTCATTGGTCTCAATGATCAACAGTGGAAGACGTTGGTGCGTATGCTTAGTGAACACACATCAGGTTTGAGTGATTGTCTTTCTAGTACGTTCTTTCTTGAATCTTGGATTATTGACACAAGTGCTTCAAACCATATGATGGGTTGTCTTGAGTTTCTTATGGATGTGTCTGATATGGCACCTATGTTGATCAAATTACCGGAATGGTCATTTTACAACTGCCATAAAACAAGGGAAAGTTTTTTGTTGGGATCTCATCTTCAGTTGTTAAACCTGTTCTTTGTTGATGGATTACAGTGTCACTTTATTTCAATGTCTCAACTAATGTGTGATCGCGGTTGTCTTTTCAGATATTTGATAGACTTTGTCTTGTTCAGGACCACATCATGCAGACCCTGATTGGAGCGGGTGAACAATTTAATGGTTTCAGGGTTGTTGCAGCAGCACTGATACCACAACCCTCGGACCGCCAGCCTTTGGATGTGTGGCACCGACGTTTGGGACATCCAGCCTCTAAACCAATGGAGATGTTTCCTTTATCGGATATTAGCACTAGTACTAGTTTTGATTTCAAATCTTGTGACGTTTGTATTCGTGCCAAGCAAACACGAGATTCGTTTCCTTTAACTAATATTAAAACGTCTTTGGTTTTTGAGTTAGTGCATTATGATTTATGGGGACCGTACCAGACTACATATCTGTGTGGTTGAGTTCTCTCGTGCATTATGGATTTATTTATTGCCTTACAAAATGGAAACTGCGTCTATTCTATGGGATTTTTTGTCTTTGGTTGAACGACAATTTGAGGGGAAAATCAAAAAGGTGTGGAGTGACAATGGTTCCAAATTTATGTGTCGTACGGTTTTCTTTCAGGACACGGAATCATTAATGAAAATTCTTGTGTTCGTACACCTCAGCAGAATGGACTAGTGGAACGGAAACATCGTCATATCCTCAATGTTACGCGGGCTCTTTAGTTTCAAGCTCATCTTCCTATAGATTTTTGGAGTTTTTGTGTCCTTACTGCTGGTTACTTTATTAATTGTACTCCCACAACGATCCTTGCCGGGAAAACACTATTCGAAACTCTTGTATAATTGTCCTCCGTCTATGCATCACTTGAGGGTTTTTGGAAGTTTGTGCTATGTCCATAATCACCACCATGGTGGTGATAAGTTTGCTTCTCGGGGTCATCGTTCTATGTTTTTAGGCTATATGTTTGGTATAAAGGGCTAGCATGTTTACAACATTGACAGTGGCATTATTTCTACTTTACGCGGTGTTGTCTTTTGCCAAAAAAAATTTCCCTTAGCTGCATCTTCCGTGAGTTCGTCGTCTTCTTCCTTACCACCGTCGGTTTCTCCTCCGTGGTTTCTTGACAATGACGACGAATTTGATATGGTGCATGTGCTGATACAGCCACCTCCTCGTGATTTGATTGTTACACCTACTGTTGAACCTTTTCTTATTGATGATCCACCTGAGACTCCACGACAGGATTCCTTGAGTCCACATAAGTCTTCATCGTCACCATTACTTTTGAGCGGTGGTGGTACCCGCGTCACCGCAACTGAACCGCATACTATATCTTTGAGTCTTTCTAGTGCGTTTTCTTTGGCTTCTTTACCTCCTGCTCCACAGATGGATCAGGAAGTCCCTATGGGCATTGGTTGTAGGAAGAAATTTCCATCTACATTTTTGTATGGTTATCTTACGAATATTTCTCATATTGATTTGAATAGTGATTTTCTTGACTCTTCTTGGTATCTGATTGATGCCTATGTTGATTGCATCAGTTCTTGGATAGTCATCGAGCTTAGCTTGCGGCAATTACGGCTGGTGTTAATCCCCAAACGTACGCTGAAACTTGTTTGGACGAGAATTGGCAGGAAGCTATCTGTGGGGAGATTGATGCTCTCGAGGATAACGACACTTAGACTGTGGAACCCCTACCGCCTGGTAAGAAAGTTATAGGCTGTAAATGGGTGTTTACGTTGGAATATAGGTCTGACGGTACGCTGGAACTGTATAAGGCACGACTTGTGGTTCTTGGAAACAATCAATCAGAGGATCTTGATTATCGAGAAACTTTTGCACATGTCTGTAAAACAGTCACCGTTCGTTCCTTCTTGGAAGTCGCGGTGTTCCAGGATTGGGAGGTGCATCAAATGGATGTCCATAATGCTTTTCTCCACAGAGATTTGGAAGAAGAAGTCTTTATTCGTTTCCCACCAGGTTTTTGAACAGATGATAAGTCGAATGTGTGTCGTTTACATAAATCTCTATATGGTCTTCGATAGGCTCCCCGATGTTGGTTTGCCAAGCTTACTACGTCATTTATTGAGTATGGCTTTACTCAAAGCTTATATGATTACTCATTGTTTACCCTTGTCAACGATGATGGTGATATTCATCTTCATATTCTTGTTTATTTGGATGACTTGATTATCTAAGTGAATTCACCGGCGTTAATTCAAGAATTCAAAGACTACTTGAGTTCATGTTTTCGTATGAAGGAACTTGGTATTTTGAAGTACTTCTTGGATATTGAAATTGCTCGTAATGATTCCGACATGTATCTCTGTTAACGGAAATACATTTTGGATATCATTACGGATTCGGGTTTAATTGGTGCCAAGCCAGTTTATCATCCTATTGAACAGAATCATCAACTGGCTCTGCCTACAAGTGCTTTGTTTGACAACTCGACTCAATACCGTCGCTTCTGGGTTAACTTATTTATTTGAGTGTTACGCGTCCTAAACTTTCTTATGTTATTCACACTATTTCTCAGTTTATGAATGCTCATACGATTGATCGTAGGGAAGCAGCACTTCGTGTGATTCGTTATTTGAAGGGTATTCCAGGCTAAGGAATTTTTTACGCGCTGACTCAGACTTACGATTTACAGCTTGGTGTGATGCTGATTGGAGTAGTGACCCTTTGTCTCGTCGTTCACTTACGGCTTGGTTTATTCAGTTAGGGGGTTCTCCAATTTCGTGGAAGACACGTAAACATGAATGGGTTTCTTGTTTTTTTTCAGTAAAATCCATTATAATTTACTTTAAATTAAAGCTTGGCAAGAAAATTGTTTTACTGAAAAAGAAAACAGATGTGAATTATTTGTTACATTTTTAGTCGTTTTTCAAAAAAGAAAAAATTAAATGAGGTATCAATTTCTAAAGTGGTGTATGCTAACATCATTACCATATGTGGCTAGATAAAATTTTATTTAAAATTAGGTGATTTATTGAAATAGAGTAGATTTGTTGAAAAATTACTTAAATAGAGTAAATGTTTAAAAATTATACGAATAGTTTTTTAAATTCGTAATATACCGTTTTACCCTTTTTTGATGAGTAAACAAAAATGTAATTACGAAACTGCCATTAATGAAACTGCCATTAATGAAACTTGCCACGTCAACCGTCCGTCTCTTACGAACTCTACTAAACTAATTGAATGCAACGTGGAAGAGTTGATCATACTTTGGTAGAGTTGATAGTACAAGAGTGTGGTAGAGTTAGTACTAGTATGGTAGAGTTATACTAACTCTATCGTAGAGTTATACTAACTCTACCATAGTAGTACTAACTCTACCAAACTCTTGTGGTAGAGTTAGTATGGTAGAGTCGCGCCACCCATTCCACGGACAAGTTCTGCCTGTCTACGGACAAGCTCCACCCGTCTATAGACAAGTGATGCCGAGAACCCAAACTCTACCATACTAATTCTACCATGCATAGTAGAACTCTACCAAGTATGGTAGTCATGAACTCTACCATAGCAAGAATCACTCGAGCGCCACCCGTTCCACAGACAAGCTCTACCCGAGCGCCACCCGTTCCAGAGACAAGTTCCGCCTGTCTACGGACAAGCTCCACCTGTCTACAGACAAGTCACAGATAAGTGATGCCGAGCACCCAGACTCTACCATACTAACTCTACTATGCATGGTAGAGTTTTACCATACTTGGTAGAGTGCTACCATACTAACTCTACCATGCATGGTAGAACTCTACCATACTAACTCTACCAAGTATGGTAGAACTCTACCGTCATGGTAAAGTTCTACCAAGTATCGTAGTTATGAACTCTACCATACCAGGCTCTACCCGAGCGCCACCCGTTCCAGAGACAAGTCCCGCCTGTCTACGGACAAGCTCCACCCGTCTACAAACAAGTCACAGACAAGTGATGCCGAGCACCCAGACTCTACCATACTAACTCTACCATGCATGGTAGGACTCTACCAAGTATGGTAGAACTCTAACATGCGAACTCTACCAAGTATGGTAGTTATGAACTCTACTATACCAAGAATCACTCGAGCACCACCCATTCCACGGACAGGTTCTACCCGAGTGCCACCCTTTCCAGAGACAAGACCCGTCTGTCTACGGACAAGCTCCACCCGTCTACAGACAAGTCACAGACAAGTGATGTCGAGCACCCATACTAACTCTACCATGCATGGTAGAACTCTACCATACTAACTCTACCATGCATGGTAGAGTCTGGGTGTTCGGCATCACTTGTCTGTAGTCGGGTGAAACTTGTTCGTAGACAGGCGGGACTTGTCCGTGGAACAAGTGGCGCTCGAGAGAGCCTGTCTGTGGAAAGGGTGGCGCTCGGGTAGAGCCTGGTATGGTAGAGTTCATAACTAGTATGAACTATGCGATGCATGGTCGAGTTCGCATGGTAGAGTTCTACTATGCATGCTATACTATAACCTAACTCTACCAAACTCTACTCAACTCTACCATACCATAACTTAACTCTACTTAACTCTACCATACTATAATCTAACTCTACTATACTATAACTTAACTCTACCAAACCCTTACCAAACTCTATTTAACTTTACCATACTATAATTTAACTCTACCAAACCCTTACCAAACTCTATTTAACTTTACCATATTATAACTTAACTCTACCAAACTATAACGTAACTCTACCATACTATAATCTAACTCTACTATACTATAACTTACTCTACCTAACCCTTACCAAACTCTACTTAACTCTACCATACTATAATCTATCTCTACTATACTATAACCTAACTCTACCAAACTCTACTTAACTATACCAAAATATAACGTAACTCTACCATACTATAATCTAACTCTACTATACTACAACCTAACTCTACCAAACCCTTACCAAACTCTATTTAACAATACCAAACTATAACGTAACTCTACCATACTAAAATCTAACCCTACTATACTATAACCTAATTCTACCAAACCCTTACCAAACTCTACTTAACTATACCAAAATATAACGTAACTCTACCATACTATAATCTAACTTTACTATACTATAACCTAACTCTACTAAACCCTTACCAAACGTCGCGCCACTCTACCAAACTATAACGTAACTCTAACATACTATAATCTAACTCTACTATACTATAACTTAACTCTACCAAACCCTTACCAAACTCAACTTAACTCTATCAAACTATAACGTAACTTTATCATACTATAATCTAACTCTACTATACTATAACTTAACTCTACCAAACTCTACTTAACTCTGCCAAACTATAACGTAACTCTACCATACTATAATCTAACTCTACTATACTATAACTTAACTCTACCAAACCCTTACCAAACTCAACTTAACTCTACCAAACTATAACGTAACTCTATCATACTATAATCTAACTCTACTATACTATAACTTAACTCTACCAAACTCTACTTAACTCTGCCAAACTATAACGTAACTCTACCATACTATAATCTAACTCTACTATACTATAACTTAACTCTACCAAACCCTTACCAAACTATACTTAACTCTACCAAACTATAATGTAACTCTACTATACTATAATCTAACTCTACCAAATCCACAAACCCACAAACACACAAGAAATTCGCCAAAGACATAAACTCATCTTCGAAATCACTTACAAAACACCATAAATGTGACATAACAACTTCCCCAAATCCAGAAACCCATTACGAACACAATAATTGTGACATAAAACCGTAATGCAAATGTGTCATAAAACTATAATGCATTTAGAGAGAAATTGAAAGAAGAAGAATGAAATCAATGTTACTCGAACCCAGAAAACGATTTAACGAGATGATTAAAAAGAGAAGAAGATAGAAAGTGAGTGAGAGAGAAGAAGAATTTATTTCGAGAGGAAGAAGAAAGAAGACAGTTTTTTTTGTATTCTAAAGAGTGCAAATAGTAATTACACCATTCCCTTCTTTTTTTTACCAAAAAAATCTATTTGAGTAATTTCAGGATAAATGTGTCTTATATGAATAATTTTTCTTTAAAATTTTGTAAGTAATATTTGACTAGTCAAATTAAACTGTTAACTGTTATTACCAAAAAACTCCCATCAACTTCCATAATTTATTTGTTACTCAAAATTTATCAGAATAGGTATAAAGGTTCAAATTTTGATGTATGATAGATTAAGTATTTATATACATTATAACATATATTATCGGTCAAAAATGATAAATTAAAATATATGAGAAGGAAATAAGATATATTTTCTATAGTTTACAATATATGATTTATTTGGGTCCACCATTTCTGTTTATCCCTCATATATATATATATATATATATATATATATCCATGCATAGTTTACTTCTCCTTCAAATGAGTCTTTTTCTCAAATCTTAAACCATTTTTTTTTGCAAACTTTCTTGAGAAAAATGGCTTAAGATTTGGTTTTGAATTTGGATGGGAGCATAATTCCTGAACGCATTGGTGATTCCATCATTCTAATCGTCCATAAATAGCATCAGTTGCATCTTTTTCTTCAATGCTTGACCAATTTTCATATAAAGGTAAATAAATGGCTAATCTTTGAAAAAAAAATATTTCTTTTAATATTTATATTAGTGTTGATCATTTTTCCATTTATACAATTTATTCCATTTTTGCATAAATTTTTATATAATGTTAAATTTTACTATGCATTGAAAATTTTCATGATGAGATCAAGATCTGGTGGTTTTTGTTGTGTATTGATCAATATATTTGAACTAATTTGAAGAAAACCCAAAATCACATATAAATGTATAAATAATTATTTTTATTATAGAAAAGATGTTGGATGCTACTTGGTCTTAAATCTAAATGATTTATTCAATGATAAATTTCTGTAAAATTCTTTTATCAAAAATTCTATCTACGACAGTTTCTGTTGGATAATAATTGTTGCTGTTCCAAAAACCTTTTGACTTACAACGGTTTGTTGTATATTTTCCGACGTACATATTCATTGTAATCCACAAAAATAAGTTTTAAATATAAGCTATAATGTTTTTTCAGTTAATAAGATTTCAGAATCCTTGGTGATATCCAAAAAAAATTCAAATTATAATTTAGTTAATTTATTATGTATAGATTGGCCGATTATCAAGTTAAATTAAAAATGTGCGTGTTCATTACTTAATTTCCTTTTTTGAGTTTTTTTCTAATAAATAAATAAAAAGCATGATTATTTGCTCTCAAGGTTTTTATTTTATACTTTAAAATATTTAAATTTTTTTTAGTTATGTAGTTAACTAAATGTTGATAATTTAAAATTTTATAATATTTAAATAAAATTTTTAAATGAAATAACAATTATTATTTAATAAATACACAATAACATAATCAAAAATATATAATGAACTAACAAAGTTAAAGAAATAATGTAAATAAACTTAGCTCAGCAAAAATTAGTAACTTATTAATCAGACAAATCGCTTTCGGATCCACCAATATTATTAAAATATTGACCAAACGAAATAGATGCAGAAAAAGTTTTTTGAGTTTGTCGTTGATCATTCCGTTTTGAAAAATCCGTGTTTGTTCAGATTGCATATATGCCCAAATATTTGGATCATATATGAAATTTACGTCTTGATTTAAAATTTTGTTTACCAGCAGATGGCACATAAAAGTATGTTCAGATAACCGACTTAACAACAATCAAAAGCATGAAAAGATTTTGTCGATTATGGGAGAAATATTTTCGAAGTAATACTTAATTACGATCACCTAATGATATTTCTAGACTTTACATCGGTGAAAAAGGGATTTCTAGGTATGTTAGGCGGAAGTGGAAAATTGTCATTCTATTTGGGGTCGATATTATGTATTTATTTCTCTTCTGAGAAGGTTTATAAACGTGATTTTCAAACAAAAATATTAATATCATATTTTTGGTTTGAGAAAAAAACAAAAATCTACACATTATCAATATTCATCTAATAGAAATTAGAAAATATTGGTCATTAACTCCAATAGACACCACTACACAGTGACTTTTTGATATCTACCCTTTCTTAGGTTAACTACATTTGTATATAAATGATTCATTGATTCATAAACTTACTAAAATATTTTATGATCACTACACCGTATCTCTTAAAAAAATATGAAAACTTTGTATTTAGATAAGAATTGCATCAAATAAGATATCATATTTCATTAAATTTTTCAAAGTTCTGTGCTAATAAAAAGAACAATTAAGTTTCCATTCATTTCATTTCATTTTAATGTTTTAATAATAAAATGAAATGAATTGAAATCTAAATTGCTCTATTCACTGGCACATACCTTAGATAAATGCTAATGAAATTCTATCTTTTAACTGATGTGATTCTTGTTTAAAACATACTCTCATGTATTATAATTCAAAGTTTTCATAATTTTTTAAGAGATACAACATAGTAGTCACAAAATAATTTAGTGAACTCATGAATTATTATATATGCAACTGTAATTAACATAAGAAAGAGTACATCAAAATGATATCATGTAGTGGTGGTGTATATTAAAGTTAATGGTCAATAATTTTTAATTTTTATTCGATGAATATTGATAATGTGAATAATTTATTTTCTTATAAAAATAAAAATATGATATTAATATTTTTGCTTTAGTATCACGTTTTAAAAACCTTCTCGGAAGAGATAAAATAAATATATAATATTTAGATTAAAATATTACATGATAATAGTTAAAGCAATATATAGTACTTAAATAAAAACATTTGATAAAACCAATTTTGGATTTTTAGAAATATCTAATATATACATGATTGTACTAGTAACGAGCGTCGATGTGGCGAGTAAAGCATTATCTATGATTGAGAAACAAAAGAAGGACATCAGACTTGTCATAGCCAACATTAAAATACTTCACATAGACTCACATTCCTTTTTTACTGCTTTGCTTCACAAAGATATTCCTCTCATATGTACTTCTATCTCACACATTATTTTTCGTTAACAAATGCTTCCATGTTCCTTTTTCCACACGTTCACATGTTTTTTTTACTATGATAAGGCGATCAATCCTGAGATAAATACTAAGTGAACATCAGACCTATTGACTAAAGCATCGCAATTGTTTTTAAATAAACCAATTTTTGAGAATGACATCAAAAACTTGTGGCAACATGTGTTACCTAAGAAGAGCCTAGGGTTAACCAAAATTAACATACCATGACTTACAAGAGAACCAAATCAAAGCTTTTTGGGAAAGCCTTAAGAGGCAGAGAATAAGTCAAGCTTCTTTGTTAGGAAGACGACCGTTCATTGAAACATGCACAACTTCTGAAACTTTCCAAATAAGAAGTAGTATAGGAAATGTTGAATAAAAAATTAAACCGGTTTGTCCCATGGAAATCGAGAATAAGAGAGAGGAAGAGAAACATGGAGAATAATGTTGGAAAATGCAGAAATTTATGAACTTATGAGCGTCACATGAAGTTTGTAGCTACTATCTCTATATTGTGTGAAGAAAGTAAAATTTATATTTCACTTTTGTTTATATCATTGATTAATATAAATCTTATTTTCTTCACCTAATATCGAGATAGCAGTTACAAACTTCATGTGACGCTTATAAATCCATAAATTGTTGCGATTTCCAACATTATTCTCCATGTTTCTCTTCTTCTCTCTTATTCTCAATTTCCATGGGACAAACCAGTTTAATTTTTTATTCAACATTTGCTATACTACTTATTTTGAAAGTTTCAGAAGTTGTGCATATTTCAATGAACAGTCGTCTTCCTAACAAAGAAGCTTGACTTTTCTCTGCTTGTTAAGGCTTTCCCTGAACTCTTGTAAGTCAGGTACAGTTGATTTTGGCTAACCCTAGGCTCTTCTTAGGTAACGTATGTTGCCAAAGGTTTTTGATGTCATTCTCAAAATCAGTTTATTCTAAAAAAAATTAGGGCTGTTTTAGTCAAAATATATGATGTTTCCTTAGTATTTATATGCGGATTGATCAATTGAACATAGTTAAAAAATGTCAACTTGTGAAAAGGCACATGGAAAAATTAGTAAGTGAAAGATATATGTGTGAAATAGACGTATATATGAGAAGAATATCTTTGTGACGTAAAGCAGTAAGAAAGGAATGTGAGTCTATGTGAGGCATTTCAATATTTTCTATGAAAAGTTCATGTCTTTTTGTTTTTCAATTATAGATAAAGTGTGATACCCGGTCTAGGTTTTTCAGATACTTATATAATACATAATAATACTCAATAAATGACTCAAAACTTCATTTTTAATAACTTCCAAATTCATATAGCAATAAGTAATCCACACTCCTCACCTTCCGAGTTTCACACACATCGATCACTCTACAGTAGGAGCCAAACTCTATTTCTGCAGAGCTTCATGCTCTCTACTGATGTACTCCGTAGGATGAGCCCATCTCCATCGCTACAGAGCATCTCATCTAACAATCACACACAACTAGCAACCTAATATCATCACACATCAACATGCAACATAAAATCTAGTAACCTAACATCATCACACAACAATACACGATAGATCTTAGCATAACTAAACTACAATCAAGCAAGCAGTTACATAATTATAGATACATCACCTAACTATCCTAGGCCTTTACTCATATGATATGAGTCCTAGCCAACAACACATAATCAACAGACTCACCTTAGTGACAATGGACTGGTAGTCTAGGGTTTCTATTACTAGGGTTTTTCTTGGGGAACTCCTTCTTCTTCTCTCTTCCATGTCTTCTGTCTTCTTCTCACCAATGGTGACCGGCGACAGTCTGGCAACGGTTTGTGGTGGATGCGCGAGCTTCTCAGTGGCTTCGGGCGGCTAGTGCTATTCTATGCGTATGAGGCTTTAGGGTTTCTAGGCGCTAACTTATGAGACATACTACTTATATAGAGATGATGAGAACCTAGGTTTAGATATAAAAAGACTAAATTACCCTTACAATTTACAGAAGTTTGGGCCTCATTAATGGGTCATGGGTTTGGGGCGTGACATAAAGCTTTACCCCCCTCCCCACACCCACGTTCATCACTAGTACAATCATGTATATATTAAATATTTCTAAAAATCCAAAAAATGGTTGAGAACAAATAATCACGATTTGTTTTCCTTCGATTTTTCATTTACTTAAAAACTCAAAAAAGGAACTAAGTAATTAACATGCACATTATCAATTTAATTTGATAATCTGTCAAGCTATACATAATAAACTAATTATATTATAACTTGAAAGAATATTTTTGGATATCACCAAATATCCTGAAATCTTATTATCTGACAAAAAATATATCTTATATTTAAAACTTATTTTTGGTACATTACAATGGATATGTACATAGGACACTTTACAAGAAACCGTTGTTACACTACAAGGTTTTCGGAATAGAAATGATTATTATGCAACAAAAAATGTTGTAAATATAATTTTTGATACAATAATTTTACAAGAACTTCATCTTTGAACAAATCAATGAGATCTAAGACCAAGTAGCATCCAACATTTTTTCTACAATAAAAATAATAATTTATACTTTATATGTGATTTTGGGTTTTCTTCAAATTAGTTCAAAGACCGATCAATACACAACAAAAACCATCAGATCCCTATCTCATCATGAAAATTTTCAATAAATAGTAAAATTTCACATTATATAAAAATTTAGGTAAAATGGAATAAATTGATATATAAATGGAAAATGATCAAAACTAATATAAATATTTAAAAATTTGCAAAGATTAGTCATTTCTTTATCTTTATACGAAATTGTTCAAACATTGAAAAAGTATATGCGACTGATGCTATGTCATGGTCGATTAGAATAATGGAATAACCAATGCATGCTTTCAGGAACTATGCTCCCATCTAAGATAATTATCTAATGACGGATCAGATTCGAGAATGCAGAAGATCAATGGCGCTATGTCGAACCAATCATAATATCAACTCTGCAAAACAAATCGATGAGTTACATCAAGAACTTGATTTTGACTTGAACTCATCAGGTCCTATTCGAAAACAGATCCTCTCTTAAAAGAGCAACTCACAAAAGCTTATACAAGCTTGCAGTAAAACAAGATTTTTGATGTCTCAAATTTTAAACATTCTCTATCACTACAAATGCACAGTTGTGCGAAGTAGTATAGATTGGTTATCGAATCCACAAATACTAGAGTTGCACTACAAATCGTGATGTAACGAATAGAGTTAGAACATAATATATGGTTTATTATCACTATTGCAGAAAGTAAATAAAACGATGTAACTTAATGGAGGAAGACTTTAGGCGCATAAATATCATAGGTATCAATGATCGATAAACTATCTAACTAGACATTAATTTGTTAACGAAATGCTCTCGAACTCGAATCACTAATGCAAAGCTAATCTACTCGCGTAACATTAACTATCTAAACAATGAATTCAAGAACACTAAACTCGCGAATGAGTTCTAGAAGATATGTCAGCATTCAATCAAGACTGATATGTTTACTTAGACGACTTAATTTCAACTCTTTTCAGCTAAGGATACTAATGTAATACCCGGTTTTCTACTTCCACAACACATCATATCATAAATAACTTATAACGTAAAAACTTTCATGTTTCATTGAATTTAACCAAGATACTCCATTAAATCAAATTGATGACTTTCTATTATCGTCAATTCAAGTTTATAAGAAAATAAATAAATTATCCAATAAATTCAAAAACGCATAAAAATAAATGGAAGCTCTATCTCCTAATCCGGCACCAACTGCTCACTTTAGAACTACTCATCTTGATTATTTGCAATGGTAAGAGAGGGTTGAGTAATCGAGGGATTACTCAGTGAAGGTAAGCCCTAGAGCTCACAGATTCTCCATACATAAATACATGTAGACCATCAAGAAGTCTAAACCTAAGACAAGTAGGCAATCACGTGTCCATGACACAAACACATCAAACATTACAGCAAAAACGCGGTCCGGATTCCACTGGTCACACACCACATCTCTCGTGTATATCAGATCTCTTGTGCCTAAGCACTTCTTCCTGCACCGCTCACTAGTGCACATCGGATCCCTTATGCCTAAGCACTTATTTCTGCACCTCTCACTAGTGCATATCGAATCCCTCGTATCTAAACACTTTTTTCTGCACCTCTCACTCGTGCATATCGAATCCCTCGTGCCTAACAACTTCTTCCTACACCTTTTTCTCGTTGCCTTGTAAACCAATCATGGCTTATCCACAATCATGTGTCTATAAGCCAAACACAACTAAAAAGATCTCTCCTTGCAAATAATTTCGTGGTTCACCCGCATTTCCATTTCACAAACAATTATTTTACCATAAAAACATGCTTTTCAAATAACCACACAACACGCATTAAAATTCTTATATAAATTTCTAACTTTACAAAACTAGTTTTTTTCTCTATAAAAATATATTTATAAATATTGTAATTATCAATACACTTATCAAACAATTATGATTTCTCATCATATAAGTAACTCGTAGTATAGTCGGTTTACTTTTAAAGTAAAGAAATATCTAAATGTATTAATATACGAAGAAGACACAATCTCATCATCACCTAAGCGATTCGGTTGATTTTCGGTTTAGAACTAGTAACGAAAAAAATTTGATTCGGCAAAAGTTCTCGATATGCATCGGTTTATATTAACCGGTCAATAATTAAATCCAAATAATAATCTTTGATTGTATGTACTAAACCCAACCCAAAACTCTAAATCTCAATTTAATGAGTTAACGTTGACTTGGTATTTTATCCAGTTATACTAATTAGCTCCATGTCAATAATTAAATCAATCTGAATTAATAATTTACTGATGAAATCCACAAGACATTGCTTCAAAAATCAACTCATTCTTAACACATAATTGAGTTGGTTTAATGCATTTAAATTAAACAAGGATCTGGTTTAATAAGTAACCCAACCAAAATTCCCAATTTCGATTTTATGAGTTAGCTTGACCTCTAATTAAATTAATCAGTACTCCACTTCACTCACGTCACACCCACGTTATAATCTCTCACACGAGCACGAAATTATGTTTGATGTCACGATTGGTTTAGAGTTGGTTTAATCTGGTTGACTTCGTCTAATTAATATAATCACACACAGCAACAAACGCATCCATTAACGACGAGAGCATGAGTTCAGCCGTACCTTCTGGGCAACTTTTCCCAGTGGTGTGTTTGGAGAACGGCCGGCGATGGTGGTGGCTCGACGGCGATGGATCTGCATAACACAAGATGGCCACACTCCCGTGTTAATCCCAGTAGCCATCACTCAACGAAACATCAAGTTGACTGTTTAAGGAATAGGTGTTCACGATTACCTTTCCCGCGAGGGTGGTGCTTGTGGTGGCTCTCACTGCCACAACTCAACCTCAGAATCAGATTGAACGTCAACGAGAAACATCAGTACAAGCTAAAGAGGAATGATGGGGAGCAAGAAAAGTCATGTGCTGACTCTGTGTTTGAAAGGGAAAAGGAATACGGTTCCCGCCATTATAATAATGGTGAGACTGGCTCGATGAACGTCTCCGGTGGTCTGGGGTAACGCTGCGATGATTCACGAGCAAGTTTTTTGTTTAGATCTAATCAAATCGCAACAAATCTCAAACGAAGGACCGGAGCCTAAGCCAACGGAGACGGGAGTTACATCAAAACTGGTGGTGACTGAAGGTGGTGGAGCAGGCTCAACGAAGACGACGGTGGCTGGGCTAGTGTCTCTGCGGATGCAGCTCTCTAGGGAAAGTCTTGAAGTCTGTGACTTCAAAAGGATAAAAATAGAGGTTCGTTTGGTTTAAATCGTTATCCGACCTGATTTGGGCCTCGTACCTTGCTTTCAACACCGGGTCGTTACAACTAATCTAATCAATTGTTGATTCTCGTGACCTAACATACTCTCGCAGTTAATCTACATATAATAATAGCTAGGTGATCAAGTAGTTATCTGATTAACTATTTTTAACCTTAACCATGTAAGTAGTTACACTGAAGCCTAACCATTGCATCCATCAAAATTATTAGTTAGTGTTAAATAAAACCAGTCACATTATACCCTTGTTTTCCAAAACATTGGGCATCTATGATTCTTAAACAGATACATAAACCGTTTACCTTGTTTCTCGCTAAAATAAAACCGGATTTTGTGTACCTATTGTGTAAAATGGTTTGTAACTATTGTATATGGATATACATCACTCCCATAAGCACATAATTAGCATACAATTCGTCTAAGTTATAGGCGTAATTTTATGTAGTTTACAGATTTTTTGGTATTGATCTAACCAAAGGTTAGTTGGCTATCAAGAGACAACAGCAGCACAACAGGCGCATCTAGAAGCCATCATTGCGGCTCAGCAAGGAGCGCAAGCAGACAAAATCCATGGTTGAAGAGCTTCGTGACGAGCAGGAGAAGCTAAAGGAAAGCTGGGCGGCATAAAGAAGAAGTCGCAAACACGAACAATTTGGAGGCTCTTGCCGTGATGATGGAAGAGCGGATGCAGTAAATCCTGTGGATAAATTGAGCAATTTACAACACACCAGAATGGTAGATGAGTACTGTAATCAATTTGAGATGTGTCTTGGGAGACAAAAAAGGTTAATGGGAGAGCAGAAACTGTGGCAATTTTGTGTAGGATTAACAGACAATTTACGAAAAGAAGTTGGGTATTTACGTCTTGAGATAATCTTTGAAGCTATGGAGTATGTACGGGATAATGAGTGCAAGGTTGATGGCGATAAATGGTTAAGGACATTTTGGAGGTCCCTATGAGAAACGGTTCGTAAACTCTATTTGTATCATCTCTTAAAGATTCTAATGTTTAATATGTTATTGTTCTGAACATGTTTGATGTTTTTAGGTACTTTCATTTGACATGTAAGAAGCAGTTTCATGAGAAGATAATGACAGATTACTTCACATACTTTGCTAAATCCGCTGTGAAGATAACAGGCCATCACAAAAATCTCCGAATCTATACATATAACCTAGAACAGTCAACATGGTAAGCCGCGATTTTCGAGCATCATACAACCTTTGAGACCTTAGCCATTGAGCCGCATCTCCAGAACACCATGATTGACGATCTTGACGCTTTTTCTAAAGGAAAAGACTTCTTCAAGAGCTTGGGACGCGCTTGGAAGCGTGGTTATCTTCTTTACGGTCCACCGGGTACCGGAAAATCCTCTAAGGTGGCTGCAATTGCTAATCACATGAAGTAAAATATCTAAGATCTTCAGATTCAGAGCGTTAAAGACGATGAAGAGATGCGGAAGATTCTTACCTCAACCAAGAACATGTCAATTCTTCTCATTGAAGATATTGATTGTGGAGCTGATGCGACTAGTAGACGCCATAACAAAAAGGAAAAAGATGGTTAGCTCCAAATGCAAAAACAGAAGCGTGACGTTGGGGCAAGTTAGAAAATTTCAACTTTTTTTAACTAACTTCTACGTTTTTGAACCTTATGAAATCTTCTTCGTTGTGGACAGATTACTTTTTCTGGTCTATTTAACTTTGTAGATGGGCTTTGGTCGAGCTGCGGAGAAGAAAGAATCATAATTTTCACAACTAATCACAAAGAGAAACTCGACCCGGCGTTGCTTAGACCGGGAAGGCGACAAGAATTGATGTTCACATTCTCGAGGACAATTGTACACCCTTTATGTTCAAAAAACGTTTGGCTATAACTAGGGCCGGTCCAATGATTTTGGATGCCTTAGACAAAAAAATTTTTTTATGTTTTTATATTTTTATAATATTATAAATAAAATAGTAACTATTTCAAAAAAAAAATTCTAACTTCATAAACGATCCATTACAAAAAAATAAAACAATCTAGTATTGTAATATAGTCCTTGCATTCATCAAACTCACATAGTCAAGATCTTTAACCATACTTGTCTTAATTGATAGCAAAGATAACCCATTTAATCTCTCTTGTGACATGGTAGATCGCAAATAATTCTTTATTAGTTTCAGTTTTGAAAAACTTTTTTCTGCGGTAGCAAATGATACTGCAATGGTCAACAATATGCGATAAGTGATTCCTGTATTTGGATAACAACCTTCCATTTTCAAAAAATCAAGTACTTCAATAAGCTTACCCACTTCATTCGGTAAAACATTTCGAAGAACCTTTAGCTCCAGAAACAAATCATAACCATCTATGTCAGAATGCATGCCAAATTTTAGAGAAGTCTCCAAGTTCACACATGATTCCCTCAAACTATCATCACTTGCTGATTTTAGTCTCTTTAAATCGAACAAAAATCCAAAAATGTGTTCATACCTTTGGAATTGTTCAAACCTTGACTCAAGAGAAACTAGAGCTTGATCCACAAGCGTGTTAAACTAATCAATTCTAAACTCCTCCTCGGGTGACAATAGCACACTTTCTCCAACTACCTCTACAACCTCATCAAAGTGTTTCTTCCTTCTAATGATGCGTTTTTTCACATGAAATTCAACTTCAATTTCCATCTCAACTGCAATTTTTTAGCCGTATATTTTTTTTTCCTTAAAATCCATCTCTCGATAGTTTTGAAAATATATCATAAGCCCTCTTAATTGATCAATCGCAACATTGATATCAATGTTTTCTGACTGCATGTTCTTGCTTACTATATTGACAATAGAGAGAAGATCATACCAAACAACCATACCAAACAAGAACTCGAAACTTCCAATTTCATGTGTTTCACTTAGAACAAGGGATTCAGCTTCACTTCGTGTTTTTGGATCCTCAGTACTTTCAGCCAAGTAAAGTAAAGCTTCTCTGATTTCTGGGGCTTGAAAACCGTATTGCTTTGACACTTTCAACATGGCTTTCCCAACGTGTTTGGGATAAAGATTTGAGAGTTAATCCTTTAACCATCTCCATCAATGTATCCCACTTATTTGTTGACGAAGAAAACAAGCAATACATTCGTTGAATAATTCCAAAAAAATCCACATCTTTTGGGAAAGAAGATGCTATATCACATAACACAAGATTAAGACTGTGATAACCACATGGAGTGAAGAATGCCCTTGGATTAATTTCCTTCAACCTCTTTTGAACTCCCTTGTTTTTCCCTTCCATATTAGATCCATTATCATATCCTTGTCCCCTCACATCATCAATGTTTAACTCTAGTTCAACCAATGCATCTTGGAGCGAAGAGAAAAGTCCTTCTCCTGATTTATCTTTGACAACCAAAAATGTCAAGAAGAATTTCTCAATCTTGGTTGGTATTACTGAAACGTCCACACATCTAATAACCAAATTCATTTGTTCTTTGTGACTAATATTCGGGGTACAATCAAGAATCACGGAGAAATACTTTGAATCATGAATCTTTTTTATGATCATAACTTTGATTACTCTAGCAAGCATTGCAATCAACTCATTCTGAATCCTGTGACTTAGGTAATGTGAATAAATTTCCTTTTTCTGAATTCGCCGTACATGTTCCTTCATCACTGAATCAAATTCTGCAATCATTTCAATAAGACCCAAAAATTTTCCATTATTCATCTCACCAATCTTGTCATTGTCCCCACGAAATGCCAAATTTCTCTTAGCCAGAGTTTTCACCACTGTAAATATTCTCAATAATACTTCTCTCCAATGGTTTTTCTCTCTGTTTAGCTCTTCTTGAGCTTGCTTATCAATTGTCTGATTTGTTTTTAATCTCACCTCCAACTCTGTCCAACGTGTCATGCAAATAATATGATCTTGAGAACCTTCATGTTCTTCAAGCCTCACAGAAATATTTTTTCAATCATTTAACCTAGTGCTTGCCTAGTAACCACCACTTTTTTCATGTCTAAACAACTTGCAGCAAAAACAAAAAGCTTTATCGACAACTTTTGAATATATCAACCATCTTCTATCTTATTTATCTCCATTTACCATGTTTCTTATGTAGAATGATTGCAAAATATGCCTTCGAGAACAATCCTAAGGAAATTGGTAGTCATTTGATAGCCTTTCTGTATGACCATCTGTAACCAGCAAATCTCTTAATGATCTATCAACATTTTTCCAATTTTCTGGATCAGAGTTATCAAAAATATGCACCTCTTGTTGCTCACTTTCCTTACTTTGTTTTTCAGTCTCATCTTGATCAGTTTGATTATGTTCATCTGAATTACCATGTTCAACACTATTCTGGCCAATATCATTGACATCTTCACCTCGTTTCTTTTTTTTCTTTCTATCTTCAGATCCTGGAGGTTGACTTCTTTTCATGTTACTGGAAAAAAAAATTATCATGAAACAGAAATAATCAGAACAATAACACATGAATACAAAATGAATTATCAACAATCAAAACAATAATCTAGATATTTTAAATAAAAAAATGACAATGCCAAGTGCTTCGTCGAAGAACAGAAAAGAGAAGATGAGAAAAAAAAAATTTGAATGTGAAAATTCTTTTTTTTCAACTAATCTAGTATTAATTGTAATAATATTGATAAAATAAATTAAAAAAAAAGGCAACATACCAAAAAAAGAAAAAAGCCAGGTGAGTTTTAAAAAAAGGGCATATTTTCTTTTTTAAAAAGGATATTTAAAAATCCATGAAAATATAGATCCAAAAAATATGCTCTAGGCCCAAACCTTGGTTGTTTGAGCCCTAGGCCGCCCCTGGCTATGACCATGTCAAGTTTTTTTTTTTTTGAATAACCAGGAGGTTCAGAACCCGTGGGCCTCTAATCTTTCTAGGGCAGAGCCTAAACCAATGTTAAATTAACTTTCCTTCGGAGACATGTCATGTTTAATCCAATTAAGAAGCTTGTCCTTGAGGTCAATGCAACTCCGGCTGAAGTTACGCAGCAGCTCATGGCGAGTAAGAACCATGATATGGAGCTCAAAGGCCTCAACGAGTTCTTGGAAAAAAAAAAGAAGTTGGAAAAGGAAGAAGATGATAACAAAGTGGAGGAAGATGGACAGATTGAAGATGCTGAGACTAAAGAAGAAGAAACATAAGTAACTTTGTATTCCACAAAATCTTCAAAACAAAAATACTTTGTATTCCAGAATAAAAATAAAAAATAAAAAATAAAACCCTTTCAATTTTTTTTAATAAAAATCTTTGTATTCCAGAGTGGAGGATGATGAAGAGAAATCTCTGGTGCTATTGATTATCTTAATCGATGTTAATATTTGTTAATTGCAAAAGAATGTTGTTATATTTTACATCACTTTTGTATAATTGATGTTAGTATTTGTGATGGTTATGATAATTGATGTCAATTATTTCTATCATTTACAGATAATTGATTCTAAAACTAGTATCAATTTTTATAAGTGATTTTAATGATTGTATTATTTATAGCAATTGATTCAATAAATTTATCATTCACAATAACTGATTTAAAATATTATTTTTACTTTTAAATAATTGATATTATAATTATGTTGGTTTTCGCTTATTAACGTGAATGTTAGAATATTTTTCTTAATATCCAAACAAAATAATTAACCATATCATGACTTGGTTCTGTTTGAGTTATCGTGAGGAAACATGAGATCTTCAAATCGTAGCAACTATGTATACAAAGCTTCCCATCCAAAAGTCTCATTGTCACAGTTTTATATTTTCGAAACCCTTCAAAAAGAAGGAAAGTTAAATCAGAAGTTGATACAAAGGAAGAATAAATTTGGTCTTAGACAAAGTGATTTTAAATAAAATTTTATGAAAGATAGATAAAGAGACATAAATCGAGCAGATTAGGAAGAGGAAAGTGAGTCCTTAGAGGAAAAGAGAAAAGTGAAGAGAAGTTGTAATCGTGGAAAAGATTTGCAAAGATTCTTAACATTTAAGAAAAAAATAAAGTATTATGATTTTTTCTTGCAAAGATCGTGGTTCTTTAAAAGATGGAACAGTTTATCATTTTAAGATTTTTTTTTCTTTTCAAAATCAGTTAATTGCTTTAGAATTTCAAGATTAAAAGTAATCTATTTTTTTCTTTTCTTCGTTAACGTGATCTACTTAAGATTTATTAGATTATCTTCCAAATATTATTTAAAAGTTTCTAATCAATTGATTGATTATTTTCAAAGACTTTTAGTATTTTATTTATCCAACTAATCAACTAGATTTTATTTAGTTATGTTGATTTTTTAAAATATTATTAATAAATCGTTGGTTTCTTTGCAATAGGAAGAAATATATTTTAAATAAAAAATAGTTGAACCAAAGAAAAACTACATCCATCGTAAACCTACAGCTAATTCACATAATTATATTTATGTTATTAATATAACTTTGTTATAAATGATCTTATAAATAATATATAAATATATGTGATTAAAAATATTATAATTGTTTCACACATTATAAAGGAAACGTGGAAGATAATAAGCGAGTTAAGGGAGTAAACATAGATAGATGTTGGAGAATTAAAAGTGACTTCTCATACATTACAAATGGTCTACACATATATAGATGGAAAATGTTGGGAATGGATAAGGTAAAAGTAACTTGATAACCAAGTGACATTGGCACCAAGCAAAGTAAATGGATAAACATTATCCATAATGATGGATAATCATCAACTTATTTTAAGACTCCTCTTTTAAGTATCTATCATTATTGACGTATTGCGTGCTATCTAGTTTAAAATTCTTATCATAGAAAAATCTATTATGACAAAAATCATGACAAAAAAAGAATGCAGTAACGCAGTCTCTCTTTTAAATAGATGAGTTTTGATCTCTTTATGATGGATTATGATTATCTGAATCTTTTTTTTGAATGTTGGAGTATGGTGCAGCTGTTTAATAGATCTGCTTCTCAAGTTTTTTGAATAGGACAAAAACTTTGAAGAAATATGTCTTGTATTATCGCTTTTAATATCTTCTCCTTTAAGTTGAGCGACATATCAATTAGGGCAATGATTTTGACATCATTTGGAGAAGTGGTGACTAAAGTCTTTTCTTATGAATGCCACGATATTGCAGTTTTTCTAGTGACAAATCTGATGGATATCTTGTATCTATCAAAACTAACAAGACCAAACTTGGGGTTTCTAGAATAAATAATTCTAATTCAATCGTACTTTGAAGATAACGGAATATATATTTTGTATCATCCTAACATCTGCATGTAGGGGATAAGCTATATCCTAAAAGTAAATTAGTAGCAAATACTGTTTCTTATCTATTATAATTTACAATATAGAAAAACCACCAATAGTACTTATATAAGGTATTTTGGGATATAGTATTTCCTTGTTATTTCCATAATGTATAAATGGATCTTTGCCAACATTATGAGGTTTATTGACCGTGAGGCTTACTAACCATTGGAATGCTCAAAAATTTGTTTTATCCATAATAAAGCATTTTAAGTACCTTTTGGTACAACTTGATTGATGGATAAATAGTTTATTTTGGAAATGCTCTTTTTAGAGCTCGAGATAAAATTGTCTTTCCAAAATCTCTCATTTTGATGTTTTCTTTCATATTAGTACTTGCATCATCAATCTTCTTATTTGAGATCCAATTTTTTTTAGATTATCAATATATATTTGTATATATTAGTGATCACAAATCCAGAGTATAATTCATTATTTACGTACCATTTTTAACAAGAATTTTCTTAAGCGATTATGCATACAAATTATTTTAAATCCATAAAGTGATCGATGTAATTTGACCTCACATATTCCTTTCGAAAGTGATTAATATAACACTTCTTGCTAGATGTTCAATTGACATACCCAAAAACAATTTTTTCTTTCCAAGATCTTTTTATTCCAAATAACTCCTCTAGAGTTTTTGATGATGTTCGAAACATCATGCTTAAAAGTTCTTCGGGAACATAATTATGATATCATAAATTTTTAGGGATTAAGCTCTTAAAAAAATTTCTTTGAGGCACAATTCAAATCGCACATATAGCACCAACCATTTATTTATCGAGTATTTTATAAAAACTGGCACATACCATTTTAATTTATATATCATGACAGATTTTTGATGCTTTAAATATTGCTCCAAAATTTATCGTTTTTTAAAGTTTAACATAGACTTGACTGTCTCTTTTATTTATTGGACAACATTTTTCTCTCTACGCTCATCACATAGCATATATTCATGATCCTCATTAATCACATTGCGCGCTATCATTTATATTGCAGACAATCATTTTGTCTTTGGTTCCATATTTCCCGTAATAACATGGTCAAACGAGATCTCTTAATCATACTCAATGATTTCATTCAGATACATGATTATATATTAATCATATCAGCGGTCTCTTGCTCCTCTTCAGGAGTCTAATCCTCTTATCAATAATTATTTGCTCCTTTTTATTTTCAAAGATTTTTTTATTTATAGAACCAATGTAATTTATCATGTATTTTATGTTTCATAGACTTATTCCTTCCTGGAAATATATAGAGCATTTTAGCTGGAATATGAGAATGAATTATCCTTTGAACTTCATGTTCATATTTATTCATATGAAACTCTATAATGATAATTTATTTCATAAAATCTCATCCATCAACTGTTTGATTTGCAATATATCAGAAGAATGATTCTTTGAACTTTTGAACTTGAAGTTCATAATTATTCTTCAAGAACTCAAATTATTCAACTCTCTATACTAACGAGAAATTTTTTTTTATTAAATCATGATTTGCAAATCCTTAAATGAGCACATATCTGAATGATCACTCATTACTAAGGTGGAGATTCATCTCCAACAATATATATTTCATCTTCTTTGGATATCACGTTGATGTGGTATGATGAAGTATTTATAATATATATCACACACCTATAAAGTTCCAAAGAGAAAAACTTAATCTCAACCATGACTCAATATATGGAAGAAATATTTCTTATAACTTTTTGGTTTTATATGTAAAATCATTATTACATGTAAAATTACATTTTCCATGCCAATCCATGGACATTTAATTTCATCATAAATCGTTTTACAATCCCTAGGATTTGGTTTAAGAACGATTCATTAAACCTCATTTTGAGTGTGGTCATCTCAAGGATGTTCCACTTTATTTCAATCAACATAAAATAAGTTATAAATTTTGGGATATAAACTCACCCAAATTAACAAAATTTGAGATGTAAATTCGCCAAAATTACCAACTTACTGTGTCGATATGGGATTCTTTAAATTTTCCCTTCGAGATGATGACTCTTCGAGTAAAGTCATCTCGAACTGAATCTAAATGGTTCTTCTTATCCATTTATCTTGGAAAGATTTTTACTTTTAGATGGATTTTATTTGGAATTATGATTTGGAGATTGAGTTTGTTCAACCAATAAATGGTGATTTGGCCAAAAGCCATAAGATTTATGAGGCATATCCTACTATAAAATCAAGAAGGAGGCATAATCATCCACTCCATAAATAATATATAAATATAAAAAAGTTTAAATGAATTAATAAAAAATACCTTTTAGGATGTGAACGTGAGGGCATGCAATACTTGAAAGGACATATATTTTACAAAATAAATTACAATGATCATTGATATCATTGCCCTAAAAGAAAGCATCAGGAAACCGACGGCCATATTAGTTGGAATGCCGTCGGAGACAGCCAATTCCAATGGTATTTCGACGAATATGGCCGTCGATTCTAGGCCGTCGAAAAGCAATAATCCGTCGAAAATCTGTCAGAGAGTTCTAACAGATTACCGAAAAGTTACTGATGAACTACGGTAATAGAATTACCTATGGATTTCTGACGGCTATATTTATGACTGATATCCGACAGACTTGTTTCCGACAAAAAAGGTTCCGACGAATTTCCGACTAACCAATGTCCGACGGATTATTGATTTTTATATATTTTTAAATATAATTTAAATTTAATTAAATCTAAATTAAGAAAGTAAATTTAAAATTATATAAAATTATTCAAATAGAAAAATTCCTAAAAATATTGAAAAGTAATAAAAACAAATAAAAATGTTTGAAAATTGAAATGAAAAAAGCTACGGAAAAGGAGGGTATTGCCCGAAGAAAACGTTCATCTGTTCATCCATAGCTCGAATTTTTACTTGATCTTATGTTCTCTCGTGTTTGACCGGGATGGATTCTATATAGAATATATAAAAAACATATCAAAATTTTTAGTTTGAAAATATGGTAGTACTTCACAATTCTTAAAATGAAAATAGTATATGCAAATAGAACAAATGGAATAAAAATAAATGTGATTGAGATGAATATTGTTTGGAAGTTAGAGAATATATATATATTCAATTTTCTGCGATGTATGTTGAGTTATATAAATATTTTTGCAAAAACAAAAATGCATAATGTGCATATATATATATATATATATATAACTTTATTACAGACAATAATATGTGCATCATCTGTGCATTCATCAAGTAATAAATAAACAATAATGATCAATACCATCATTATAAATTCATCACACACACCAGTTACAAAATTGCTAAACAATGTTTGTATATGATACATGCATTTTGTTATGACATCAGAATGCAATAATCGCCAGGTATAATTTACATAACGATATACATTTAACTATGCGCATTTTATTTAATTTTAATTTTTTTATCTATAACTACTAAGTATTTCATTATCTATGTAGGTCCCTATTACATGCATTGTGATATCACTTAACAATACATGCATGAATAATAGCATCACATTTTTTCATAAGAAAACACATGATGGAGATTATATATTTAGTTTCAACAATTCTTTTTTACTATGATTCCTCGTGAATAAGAAATTCATTCATATTGATATCTTGTGTTTTTGTTGGTTTTAGAATATTTTTCCCTTTTTGTGCATTTGCATTAGTATTTACCCTTGTTTAGTTTCATATTGTATGTACATGTGTCTTCTTAGGTTTGGAGGGGAACCATGGCGATCGAAAGTTTCGGAAATCAATTGGTCCAAGAAACACCAAAAAGGACCAAGGCAAACTAAAGAGGAGGTAAAAGAAAAGAAAAACATGGAAATCCTATGGTCTATCCTAGTATACCAGCTCCACGACCAATTCGCTTGATAAGTGATCTGCTGAATACCCAAGATTCATGCGATCTGACCCAACTCATTTTAGGTCGATATAGTCCGATTTTTATTATGTACTTAAAAAATTTTAGATACTTTCTACCCTAATTTTTTTTATATAAAGTGGGATTTGAATCCAAAATATCTTCTTGATATTTTAGATTGATCTTCATTATTATAGGCCACTTTAATGAAGAATTCTTCATATCTTTTATATTTATGTTCACCTTTCTTCACTATAAGAAATCAGTCACAAAACCGATGGAATTTTCAACGGACTCTTTTTAATCCATCAGAAATTTCTGACGGTTATGCGATGGATTTACGACTGGTTCATACCGTCGGAAAAATACCGACGGATTTTCAATGGAAACACATCAATTTGTCAGAAATCCATTGGAAATATGAACTTTAAATTTCGACAGATTTCTACCGGGTATGCGTCGTAAATCCGTCGATAAATACGAATGTTAATATAGCCGTTTGAATTTCGTACATACCGACGGATTTTCGACGGCTATGACTTCTATATATATGTTTCACATTTCTTCATTCATTCAAAGTACTTTTTCATTAAACACATTATAAAAACTGCAAAAATTAAAAAGATATGTCTTCTGGTAAATATTTTTGGTCATGGATGGACAAACCTTTGATGGATCCGAAGTCGAACTTACTGAAATATGAGTATGCACGAGCAATATGCGAGATCATGAGATTGGTTGAAAATCAATGGGGAGCTAAAAAAGTGGTAAGATGAAATGTCCATGTAGTATTTTCTGGAATTCTCATAATATTAAGGTTAAGGTTTATTGATATGTTAGATGTAGTGAAACAGCCAATATATAGCGGTTGTAGAGAAGGTCATTCACCATTATCATCTACTAGTAGAATGATGATTATTAAGACGGATAATTTGGCAGAAGAATGTGTTGATGTGATAGTAGATTTTGTGAAAGATATTTTATCTGATCTTTCACCAGCATCACACTACGAAGTATAGAAACTTGTAGATGGTCTTGGTTTGTCGTATCAGATTATAGATGTGTGCATCAACAATTGTATGATATATTGGAGAAAAGACGAACCGCAAAAGATGTTGATTCTGTTGTAAACCGCGGTTTCAAGAAATGAGTGGTAGAATTTCAGTTCCACTTAATTGGATTTGGTATTTACCATTAGGAGAGGTTAAAGATGTTATATCAATCTTAGCAAACAGCAGAGGCAATGAGATGACATGTAATGCATCGTCAAGATGAAGAGATTACGCATCCTTCATACGCATAAGTGAGTTAGCTAAAGATTCTTACAATGAGGATGGTAAGAAATATTTTTTTCCAGCGGAGCCTTGTCTATCATGGTTGACAGCACGTGAATGCAAACAACAAACAAATAAGAAGATAAAGAGCAGCCTGTCGGAGATCCCTTTTAATTTGAAATAACCCAGCCAGCTCTCCATTTACTTGAAATGAAAATGAGGCTATCGTAAGACAAGCTCAATCCATTTAATAAAATTATATAGGAGATTCAAAGACGAGAGAATGACTATAAGGAAAGGCCATTGAACTGAATCAAAAGCTTTCGAGATGTCTATCTTCATTGCACTATGTGGTGATATGTTATCTTTATGATAATTATTTATAACGTCATAAGCTAGAAGAACATTATCCATCTGTATCTAGATTTTATGTATGAGTGACAAAATGTATACCTCGGGTTATGTACATATGGTTTAGGCCATTTGGAAAGCACGGAAGACAATATTCGTTGTGGTCGGTACTTGTAACACCTTACAATTTTCCTCCATATTTGTGCATGCGTAGAGAGATTTTTTTCCTCTTCGTTCTAGTTCCCGGCCTAGAGCATACAAGGAGATCACTTGATGTATTCCTCCAGTCATTGATCCATGAGTTACAAATGCTATGAAAGCATGGGGTTGAAGAATTTGATGTTTCATTGCAGCAGAATTTCCAGATGCATGTGGTTCTTATGTGAACCATAAGCGATTTCTCAACATATGATATGATATCTGGATAGACAGCTCATGGAAGATTATCATATCCGTATTGCCAAGAAAATACGGATGCATTCCAATCACATGACAGAAGAAAGACGTGTTGATTTGATTGCCACAGAAGGTTTATACCAAGTGATCATCCTTATCGTCGGTCTATAACATTGTTTACGAATAACAAGCAAGTGTTTGATTGTACCCTGCTGAGATTGATGGAAGTTGTATATTGGAGAAATTAAGAGATTTTAGTGCTGAGAGAACTTTATATTGTGAGGGTAATGGGCATGAACTTGTTGAAGTTGTCGGTGAAGTTCATAATTGGCACAAAAAAAAAGTATTTTCTGGATTTACCTAATTGGAAAGATCATTTATTGAGTCACAATCTAGATGTTATGCATGTTGAGAATAACTTCTTTGACAACATCATTACACTGTTTTAAACATCCAAAGGAAGACGAAAGACAATATGAAGTTTAGATTAGACTTGTCATTTATTCGTTCTTGGGATTTTCTTTAATTAGATGTCTTATGTCTGCCTACCAGTTAAACGCAACTAAGAAATAATCATTTTTGATTGGTTTCACAACGATGTAAAATTGGATACATATCTAATCTGCGTAGTATCGTGGATTCTGTAGAAGCAAATTTTATTGGAATAAAGAGTCATGAATATCATGTTGTGATGCAGTGGCTTCTTCCATTTGTCTTTGCCCATATTCTTCAAAAAATGTCCACCAAGCAATTGCATGTATATATCATTACTGCCATAATGTTAACAATTTTGTAGCATATATTTATATTAATATGTTTATTGTTTATTTGTAGAAATTGGTTGTTTCTTTCAAGATTTATACACGATAACACTTATAGTAGAGGGTATCCGCAATTTACATGACAATATATTGGTTATCTTCTGTAATATTGAGAAGATATTTTGCCGTCTTTGATGTAATGGAACATCTTCCAATTCACCGCCCACGAGAAGTAGCACTTGGAGGCTTTGTTCAATACCATTGGATGTATCTTTTTGAGCTTTACATGTTCCACCTCAAGAAAAAGATAAAAAAAAATTAATCAAAGTTAAGGGATCTATTATCGCACAGAGCCTCAACAAATAAGCCTCACATTTACTGAATATTAATTTCTATCGGAAGTGCGTAATAAAAGTAGACATCTGGCGCAACATGATGATAGAGGTGAGAGAGCGATTTATCCGGTGTATGTCCCTGAGTTATTTGCTCAAGTTGGTCGAGTAAATGGAAAAGGAAAATGGAAACTATCAGAGCAGGAGTTTGCACACTTGCATATGTATCCTTACAAATTGTGAGGATTGTGGAGTATGAGAGGTAATGATTAATTTGTTTATGTCAATTACCAATTATTTGAAATTAATTAATATGTTATCATTAAATTTTTTGTTATGTTACAACATTTACATGGCGCTAGTACGGATTTACTATCCAAATAAGACAGAATCCAACTTGCTATCCTAAAGGAACAAGAATTTACATATTGGTTGCGATTTTACGTAAGTTTTTAAACAATTTACTAATTATATTTTTATAGGTATTTAAAGGCATAGAAAATGGTCAAGAATTTCCGACATGGTTAATGGAGTTTGTTAATGGTCCAAATAACATTGCAACTTCATATCCTAGGTATTGCATTAGGAGATATGCGTTTAAGATTCTTAAGGAGGGAAGAACAAGACCAACTTCAGACTTTGGTGTTTCAGGTGATGTAGTTTACTACGACAGTGTAAATGAAATCTTAGAAGTCCGATATCCATAAATGTTGGAATTGAGGTGCTTTGTGTTTAAGTGTGATTGGTATGATTTATTCATTTGTCGTGATGTTCAAATTGACCAATTTGGCTTGACATCGATACATTCAAGACGAAGACTTCTTAAATACGATCCATTTATTCTAACATCACAAGCAAACCAAATATGATTAAATTAACATATTTTATTTTTATTTAAGTTACTAATATATTTGATTTTAAACAAATTATCCTCATTTCGTATAGGTTTGCTACATTCGTTATCCTCGGGTATCTTATCGGTCAGACCCTTGTATCATAATTACTACAGTTAACACACTAGGAAGAATAGATGGAGTTTCAGAACATGATGCCCTACAGCCAACTATAATTTGTCAAATGGATCCTATTGAGCATTCGTTTCACTTTGAACTTGTAGTTGATTTCACACAAACCGGTGATGATATAGTTCATTCAGACTCAGAGGAATCATGTGGCAAATTCGAGGACGATTCAGACTCAATTTCTTTGGACGGATCATCTGAAATTGCGGAGTAGTTTGTTTGTATTTTATATTTGTTATTGTAGTGTATTGAGATTTTAGTTTGGTGTGGTATTATTTTTTTTTGTCAAAAACCCCAAATCCGTCGGTATTTTAGTAAAATCCGACGGAAATTTTATATTTTTTTTCAAAACACCCAATCCGTCAGATTTTATTAAAATACTGACGGATTTCCGAAGAAAATTTTATATTTTTTAAAAAAACATGAAGCCGTCAGAAATCCGTCGGGACTTTTCCGACGGATTTGGTGTTTTGGTAGATTTGTTATACAAAATTATTAGACATTAGTATAGAAACAACTTCTAACACTTGGTAAGACATTATATGCATATAATATCATATAAAATGATGTATTTAAACGAATGGATTGCCGTGTAACCTAAATTTTCACCGGGATATAACTTTTGGATTGCCGCGCAACCTAAAATTTTGCGAATCCGTCATAACCTAACTTTTGGATTTGGGAAATTTAAGGCATTGGAAACCGTCGTTGACACGATGCATTAATTATCTAACTGTTTCCGATGGATATATCTATCTGAAAGTTCGTGTTATATACACAACCTTTTTCTTCGTGAAACCATTCGCAAAAATCCTAAAAAAATCCTAAAAATTCCGAAAATCTTCCGTTTTAAGTCTCAAACTTCAACAAACTCTATTCCAATGGATCCAAACCAATCAGATTTGTAAGTTTCTATGTTTTTTGTTGATTTAGGATTTGAAATGTATATTTAGTGAATTGGAATGTAGATTTGGGGTTTATGAATTAGGATTTAGTGTTTTAGGTTGAAGATTTAGGGTTTTAGGATTTGAAATGTATATTTAGTGAATTGGAATGACATTATGGTTTTTTTGGTATTAATAATTATTTTAAAATCATTTTTAGATATTATAATTGTAATATTAAATTTTTATGAATGTTTTTAAACTTTATAATTAATTTAGAATTTTTAAAAGCATTTTTATATATTTTATAAATTTTTTTAGCAAGCAATTTGCATGTATATATCGTTACTTTCACCAAGCAATTGCATGTATATATCGTTACTTCCATAATGTTAACAATTCTGTAGCGTATATTTATATTAATATGTTTATTGCTTATTTGTAGAAATTGGTTGTTACTTTCGAGATTTAGCACGAGAACACTTACAGTAGAGGGTATCCGCAATTTACATGACAATATAATGGTTATCCTCTGTAATATTGAGAAGATATTTTCGCCGTCTTTCTTTGATGAAATGGAACATCTTCCAATTCACCGCCCACGAGAAACAGCACTTGGAGGCTCTGTTCAATACCGTTGAATGTATCATTTTGAGCTTTACATGTTCCACCTCAAGAAAAGATTAAAAATTTAAGCAAAGTTGAGGGATCTATTGTTGCACAGAGTCTCAACAAAGAAGCCTCATACTTTGCTGAATATTACTTTCCATCATAAGTGTGTACTAAGAGTAGACGTCCGACGCGCCATGATAATAAACGTGAAAGAGCAATTTATCTCGTATATGTCCCTGAGCTGTTTGTCCAAGTTGGTCGAGTAAGTGGAAAAGAAAAGAAACGAAAACTATCAGAGGAGAAGTTTGTACACTTGCATATGTATATCCTCATAAATTGTGAGGATATTGTGGAGTATGAGAGGTAATGATTCATTCTTTTTTTTTGTCAATTACCAATTATTTGCAATTATTAATTTTTGGTTATCTTACATGATTTACATTGATAGTACACAGTTATTATCCAGATAAGACAGAACCCGAACTTGACATCCCCAAAAAACAAAAATTTGCGCATTGGTTGCGATTTTACGTAAGTGTTTAAATACCTTTACGAATTTGGAATAAAAATATTTATCTTACAAGAATATTTGTTCTTTATTTTCCTAGGTAACCAAAGGCATAGTAAGTGGTCAATCATTTCCGACATGGTTAGTGGAGTTTGTTAACGGTCCAAACAATATTACAACTTAATACCCTAGGTATTGCACTAGGGGATATGCGTTTATGATTCATGAGGAGTAAAAAACGAGAGCAACTTCAGACTATGGTGTTTCGCCTTAATCAGGTGATGTAGTTTACTACGACATCCTGAATGAAAATATTGGAAGTCTGATAGCCAAGAATGTTGGACTTGAAGAGCATTGTATTTAACTGCGATTGGTATGCTCAATTCATTGGTCGTGGTGTTCAAATTGACCAATTCGGCATGACATTGATACATTCAAGATGAAGACTACTTAAATACGATCCATTCATTATTATGTGACAAACATACCATATCTGATTCAATTTAAAATATTAGTGTATTTAACTTACTAAGATTTATACATTTTAACAAATTATCTTTATTTCATTTAGGTTTGTATATTCGTTACCCTCGAATTATTTATCGTTTAAACCTTTGGATTACAGTGACTACTATTAAACCAAAAGAATATGGAGTTGAGATTCTTTAGAGATGTTACAAGCCCTTTAACCGATAATAATGGAGAATATGAATCGGGTACTTACAAAGAAATTTACTGAAAATAAGGTAAAACGGTATAATTTTCTATGTATCCAGAAAATTCACTAGGATTTGATAAGTTTAGTTCGTGGTTTTTAAGGACTGGGCAGTTTGATGAACGTATGAATGAGACAAATATTTTTCTAATTCCAAAAATTGATAATCCCAAAATAATGGTGGAGTTTAGGGATATAAGTCTTTGTAATATGTGTTACAAGATTCTATCAAAAATATTGTGCTTATGACTTAAAAAGATTTTACCAAAAATGATTCCGTACATATTTTTTATTGTATGTACGGAAGTCTTAATTGTAAATCTGCGGAAAGCAGAATTAAATGGAGATTTAACAGGATTGAACGTGGCTGGGCGAAGCCAAGCGATTTTACACTTGTTATTTGCATATGATAGCCTTTTCTTCTATGAAGCAGAGGAGGCACAATGTCGAATGATCAAGAATATTTTAGGAAAATAGGAGGAAGCATCACGCCAAGAAATAAATTACCAGTCATCGGTAATGTTTGGAAAAAATATTTTGTTACACCAGAGACCATCTAAAAAGAATTCTGAATATAACGAAAAAAGGAGGTATGGGTTTGTATTTAGGAATAAATGAGAGTTTAGGTGGATCAAAGAGTAAAAGATTTAATTATGTTACAGAAAGATTAAATGATCAGATAAATGGTTGTCTACAAAATTCCTCTTGAAAGGAGGTAAAGTGTTTCTAATTAAGTAAGTGGTTTTCGCTCTATCGATATATGTAATGTCATGCTAGACTTCCCCATTCGTGAACTACAAAGTTAACCAGCACAATAGCAAAATTATGGTGGAGTTCCAATGGATGTAACTGTGGTCCTATTGGATTGCCTGGAAAAAATTATGCACACCCAAAAATGAGGGTGGAATTGGATTTCGATATGGATTTCGATCTTTGGAGAAATTTAATTCGGTTTTGCTAGCTAAGCACCTTTGGAGATTATACCCATATCCAAACTCTCTGGTGGCATGGGTTCTAAAAGGTTGATATTTTATGAATACACCCCTTTGAAGGCAAAAAACCTAGTTCACATCTTTTGGATGGAAGAGCATTTTTTAGGCAAAACATTTGTTATTACAAAGATGTCACCTACGGTTGAGGTCACGAGTTAATATCTCGGTTTGGGAGGATCCGTGGATCTTAGATGATTTTCACACTAGAGCGGCAAAAGGGAGGGGAAATATTCACATTCTAATTTAAAGTTCAACCACTTAATTAACCGTAAGACACTAGATTGGCACCTTTTGAGACTCCATGAATTTATGGACCCCTTGAATGTTCAACTTATTCGAGGTCTTGATATTAGCCATACATTTAAAAAAGACAGATACATTTGGCATTTCACAAAATTTGGGAGATATAGAGTTATGTCAGGATATTCACTTGCTCAATCTCAGGATCCATCCCACAAGAAAATTAATTGGTGGGGTCCAAAATTGTTTAATGCGTTAAAAGGAAAAGTTTGGAAAGTTCATTGTCCGACAAAACTAAAACACTTTATATGGCAGGTGATTACAAGTTCATTGGCAGTTACTTTTAGGTTATCTCATTGAGGAATCAATAGTGAAACAATTTGTAAAAGATGTGGTACAGAGGATGAAACTATTATTGATTATTTTGGTTGCGGGTGTCTTTCCATCATAGTCAGTATATTCCAATTTGGATTTTCTTTTTTTGAGAAATCCAAAGCAGTTGGAACATGATTTAAATATGTAAGTTTCTATTGTTTTTAGTTGATTCACATATTGTGTTTTACATTTAGGATTTGGAATGTAGTTTTATTTAAGTGGAATGTAAATTTAGCGTTTCTCAACCCAGGCGGGAAATATTATCTCATTTTCATCGCAATTATGGTCGATAAATAAGAGCGTAAATATTATCGTTATCATAGCCGTTTGAATTTTGTGTATACTGACGGATTTTCGATGGTTACGACTTCTATATATATATATTTCTATATTTCTTCATTTATTCACACCACTTATATTCATTCAATCTCTTTATAGAAATCGCAAAAGTTGAAAAGATGTATTTTGGTAAATATTTTGGGTCATGGATGGACGAACCTATGATGTATGCGAAGTCAAACTTACTGAAAGATGACTATGCACGAGGAATCTGCGAGTTCATGGGATTGACCGGCAATCAACAGGGAGAAAAAAAATAGTAAGATTAAATGTCTCTATAGTATATGTCGGAATTCTTATAATGTTAAGGTTGATTTAATTTGACATCACCTGTATAGTAATGAGTTTATGCCAAGTTATAAGATTTCATATTTACATGGAGATCTGCTATCGCATCAACACATTCTTCCCCAAATAGTGGAGAATGTGTTGGTAGTATAATTATGATAGTACTATTGAACCAAATGTTGCGGATAACATAGAAGATAGAACAGAAGTAGATTTAGGTACAAGTATAGTTGAAATGGTGAATGATGTGTTTATGGAGATAAGAATTGTTGTAAGATAAATATTACAATTATAAATTAATAAAATTATTTAAAACATATGTAAAATCGCAAACAAGATTCAAATTCTTGTTCTTTTAGGATGTCAAGTTCGGGTTCTGTCTTATTCGAATAATAGCCATATACTAGCGTCATGTAAATCTTGTAAGAAAATCAAAAATTAATAATCACATATTAATTATTTTTAAATAATAATTGACAAAAACAAATGAATATTACTTCTTATTCTCCACAATATCCTCACAATTTGTGAAGATATACATATGCAAGCGTGCAAACTTTTGCTCTGATAGTTTCCATTTTTTTCATTTTCTACTTACTCGACCAATTTGGACAAACAATTCAGGGACATACACCGGATAAATCGCTCTCTGACCTCTATAATCATGTCGCGCCAAATGTCTACTCTTAGTACGCACTTCTGATGGAAAGTAATATTTAGCACAGTGTGAGACTTCTTCGTTGATGCTCTGTGAGACAATATATCCATTAACTTTGCTTAAATTTTTAATTTTTTCTTGAGTTGGAACATGTAATGCTAAAAATGATACAGCCAACGGTATTGAACAGGACCTCCAAGTGCTGGATTGAAAAATGTTCCATAATATCAAAGAAAGATGGCGAAAATATCTTCCTAACATGTATATTGTCTTGTAAATTGCGGATACCCTTTATTGTAAGTGTCCTCGTGCATAAATCTCGAACGAAAGTAACAACTCTAACAAAACACAATAAACTATAAAAAATTAATATATATATATATGCTACAGAAATGGTTAATTAACATTATGGAAGTAACAATATATACCTGCAATTGTTTTGTTGATGTTTTTTTTAAGAAGATGTGCAAAGGCAAATGGAAGAAAATGCTGCATCACAACATGAAAATCATGACTCTTTATTCAATTAACTTCCCTTCAGTGGAATTCACGCAATTTTTTTAGAATAGATGCGTATCCATCCGGTAATTTTACATCGTCGCGAATCCAATCCAAAATGCTTATTTCTTAGCTGCGTCTAAGCGGTAGGCAGGCATAAAATATCTATCAGTTGGCATAACATTAAGAAAATCTCAAGAACTAATAAGTGGTAATTCTAATCTAGACTTCATATTGTCTTTCGTCTTCCTTTGCACATTTAAAACAGTGCTCATGATGTTGTCAAAAAAGTTTTTCTCAACGTGCATAATATCTAGATTGAACCTCAACAAATGATCTTTCCAATAAGGTAAATCCCATAAAATACTCTTTTATGCCATATATGAATTCCACTGACATCGTCAATGGAATCATGCCCATTACCCCCCACAATAAGGAGTTCTCTCAGCGTCAAAATCTTTTAACTGCTCCAATATACAACGTCCATCAATCTCTGGAGGTGCACAGTCAAAAACTTGCTTGTTCTTCATAAACAATGTTCTAAACCGACGATAAGGATGATCACTTAGTAGAAACCTTGTGTTGCAATCAAACCAACACGTATTTCTTTCGTGTTGTAGTTGGAATACATCAATGTTGTCTTGACAATACGGACATCATAATCTTTCATGAGTTGTCCATCTAGATAAAATACCATATGCTGGAAAATTGCGTATGGTTCACATAAGAACCGCACGGATCTTGAAATTTGGCTATAACAAAACATCAAATACTTCAACCATATGCTTCCATAAAAACTCTCTATGCATGCACAAAGATGGTGGCAAAATTTGTAAGATAAATGGTTTTGGATGCTTTGGGCCGGGAATTAGCACGGAGAGGAACAAAAACTCTCTACGCTTGCACAAAGATGGTGGCAAATTGTAAAGTGTTACAATTACCGGCTATAACGAATATTGTCTTCTATGTTTTCCAAATGGGTTGAAACCATCTATACTTAATCCGAGGTATATATTTTATCGCTCATACGCAAAATCTGGATACATTGATTGGAAATATTTCCACGTTTCTATATCCGAAGGATTCGTAATCTCTCCATCTTGATGATGTTATGCATGCCATCTCATTACCTCTGTTGTGCGTTGAGATTGATATAACCTCTTCAACCTCTCCGTTAAAGTTAAATACCACATCCATTTATAAGGAATCGAAACTCTCCTACTAGTTTCTTGAAACCACATTTTTTGACAAAATCGACATCTTTTACGCTTTTGGTCTTTTGTCCAATATATGATACAGTTGTCGATGCACACATCTATAATCTGATACGGCAAACCAAGACCAACAACAAGTTTATGTACCTCATAGTATGATGCTGGTGAAAGATTATCTTCACGTAGAATATCTTTCACAAAATTTACTATCACATCAACACATTCTTCCGCCAAATTGTAGTCCATCTTAATAATCATCATTCTACTTGCTGATGTTAACGGTGAATGACATTCTCTACAATCGCTATATAGTGGTTGTTTCACAGTATCTAACATATAAAAAAATATTTGCGCTTCTGTATTTTGTTATTCTATCATATCTCAATCATAAACACATCATTCATCATCTAAACCGTACTTGTACCTACATCTACTTCCATTCTATCTCCTATGTTATCCACAACATTTGGTTCGCTAGTATTACAATAATCATAATTCGTTTCTCCATGTAAATACCAAATCTTATAACCCGACATAAACTCATTACTATACAAGTGATGCCAAACTAACTCAACCTTAACATTTGAGAATTCCAACATATAGTACATGCATAGTCATCTTTCAGTAAGTTTGACTCCGTATCCATCATAGGTTCGTCCATCCATGACCGAAAATATTTACCAGAAGACATCTTTTTCAACTTTTGCGATTTCTATAAAGAGATTTAATGAATATAAGTGGTGTGAATGAATGAAAAAATGTGAATATATATATATAGAAGTTGTAGCCATCGGAAATCCGTCAGTGTACACGAAATACAAACGGCTATAACAATGGTAATATTAACGTTCTTATTTATCGATGGATTTCCGACGGACATCGGTCAGAAATCTGTCGGAAGTCAACGTTCATTAATACCCACGGATTTGTGTTTGTCCATCGTAAATCTGTCGTTTTTTTCCAACTGATATTGTTTCCGTCGGGAACTCGTCGGAAACACCGACCGATGTTGTCAGCCGCAAAACCAACGAAATTTTCGACGGAACGTAAATTTGTGTTTTTTCATCAAAAATTCTGTGGTTTTTTCTGATGGATATTGTTTTTGTCAGAAACACCGACTGATTTCCGACGATCCGTCAGAAATTTCATCAGTTTTACTATTTTTGTAGTGATCCCACTCAATTACGAAAAAGTAAAATTAGAATAAAAGTCAAATAAATTATTTTGAAACAAATTTGATGCATCACATAATTTATATATATCAAACTAACATATTTTAACTAAAATATAAATCTAGAACTACATCTGAACATTGCGCAGGTTCTTTCATAGTATAAAAATAATAGTCAAATGATTGATATATTGTATAATCATAGATTAATTATGTTAATGATTCTCAACAATCCTTAGAAAAATCTCTTAACCATCTTGTTTAAACGTGATAACCATTTAAAATTAGTCACTATTACTCAGATCGATTGGTCAACCTTGTCCAACTTTCTTGAAAAGTTTGGGTTGCTCTAATTTCTTTTCCTAATTTTTTATTATCGTTGATTTCTCGATCTCTCAATTGAAAAGCATAATATTTAGCCTGTTTTTCTATATTGAGATTTAACGATGTTTTTTATTGTAAACACTTTCCATTTATACTCGGCAACCAAACATAGAATTCTATTTTAATATCGATGTGTGGTTGACAAAAAAGGATAAAAACATCAATCTAATTGTAAAACAGCAATCTTATTTTAATATTTAATTGTAAAACTTTTTACCCAACTCAACTAAGAGGAAATAAAATTAATATAAAAATCAAATAAACTATTTTGAAATTTGTTTTGATGTATCACATAATATATAATATATATATATATATATCTAACATATTTTAAATATCATAAAAATTTTATACTACATAATTGCATTGCGCGGATTATCTCCTAATATAAAAATAATAGTCTAATGATTGATATACTGTAAAATCATAGATTAATTATGTTAACGATTCTCAACAATCTTTAAGAAAATCTCTTCACCATCTCGTTTAAACGTGATAACCAATTAAAATTTCTTAACTAATTAGGTATTTTATCATTTTATGTGTGTTACTATGCTTGAACAATCTTATTAAAACTAATCTTTGGCAACAATTGAAACAAAGTAGTGAGATTTTGTGTAAGCTTTTGAGTACAGAAAAAATCTCACCTGCTGGATACGTGGTGATGATGATGAGACTGTTAATCACTTGATGTTTAAATATTAAAACTAATCTTAATCTCCATGACTGTCCTAGTCTCCCATTTATAAGTACAGAAAAAAAAATTATATAAAGAAAATATGACTTGACAGGAAAAAATCTCTGTCTGAAAAAAAAACAAAAACAAACAGTGGATGCTTGAGTAAAATAATAAAGAAAAAAAATGGAAAATAGAAACGGTGATGCTGCTCCTATTGAATGCGTCAAGCTACAAACCTAACCCACCACTCTTGTTCCGGGTTTCTTCTTCTTCTTCTTCAACTCCAAAAACAATCATCTTCTTCTACCTCTTTCTCTGTTTCTTATTTTCGATTTCTCAAACTCCAAAACCTGACTAACTCTAGTGGTGATGCCGCTCTTGAAGTCTCCTCCTCTGTCTCCGATCATCTTGATTCTATGATTGCTTCTAGAGATCCAGATGCTCTCTTCAGCGGCAGTGGAATCAGGTTTTATCTTCTAATACTCCCTTAAAAATTGAATCCTTTTTAATAGATTCTTCAATTTAGGGTCTTTTTAATGGTCGATTTTGTTTTTTTGTAGCTTTTTAGCAGGAACTAAAACTGTGAAGTTTAGTTATGGATATTCTAGTCTTAAAGCTAAAAGAGCAACAATGGAAGATTACTTCGAAACAAGCATCTCTGATGTTAATGGACAAATGGTTGCTTTCTTTGGTGTCTTCGATGGTAATGTTTTGTAAAAATTCGATCTTTTTATTGTTTTTGTACCTTATATGGTTTCTGATGTGTAATGTTTGCTTTCATAGGTCATGGTGGAGCAAGAACTGCCGAATATTTAAAAAACAAGCTTTTCAAGAATTTAGCTAGTCATGATGGTTTTATCTCAGACACCAAGAAAGCCATTGGTATGAATGAGATAAAGTTTGTAGCTTTTCATGAAATTTTAGTTGTTTTGTTTCATGAAAGCCTGAGACTTTGATTCTTTTTAGTTGAATGTTTTAAGAAGACAGATGACGAGTATCTTATTGAAGAGATAGGACAAGCGAAGAACGCTGGCTCAACAGCATCAATTGCTTTGCTTATAGGTGATAAGTTTTGTTGCTAATGTTGGTGATTCTAGAGTTGTAGCATCTAGAAATGGTTCAGGTTTGCTTCTTTTTTCTATGTAATACTAAATTTGATTAACGTCTCTTTTAAAGCTTTTGTGATATTTGATTGCTCTTTGTTTGTTCTGTAGCTGTTCCACTCTCTAATGATCATAAACCTGATAGATCAGATGAGAGACAAAGGATTGAAGGTGCTGGTGGCTTTATTATTTGGTCTGGTAAAGTTTCTCCGTTCCCTTTTCTTACGTGTCGCTGCATTTGAGACAAATTTTGGCACTTGACTTGGAATTTAGAGATATGTGATATGTTGCTTTGAAGTAGTTTGTGGTTTGGGCCATTTAGTTGGTAATCGATCCTTGGAATACATCAGGGGCGAGTTGGTGGGATTCTTGCAGTCTCGCAGGCATTTGGGGATAAGCAACTTAAGCCATATGTGATTGCGGAGCCAGAAATTTAGGTAAATAGATGGTTTACTCTCTATGTTCTGGGCATTTAGTATAAAGATCTTATATAATGTTTTATGTCACATTTGTGGTTAAGTTACCAAATGTGTTGCCTTTAAGAATATGCCCTTTTTGCTGATTGAAATGCCATGCGCTCATACTCACAATCAGTTCTCTTATACCTTCTTAGGAGGAGGATATAAGCACGTTGGAGTTTATTGTTATTGCTAGTGATGGACTGTGGAATGTTTTGTCAAACAAGGTTAGTTTCCAGATAAAATCTCATCTTAATCCAATTGCTTTATGCTGCGAATGTTCTCTAAATCCATCGAAAACAAGTAATTGAAAAATACTTACCTAAACAGTAACCACACTCTCGAAATTACTTTTTCAGGATGCCATTTTAATAGTACGAGATATTTTAGATGCGGAAACAGCATCAAGAAAGCTAGTGCAAGAAGCCTACGCACGGGGTAGCTGCGACAATATCACTTGCATAGTTGTTCGATTCGAGGTTTTTTGAGAAAGACCCAAATCCATATTGTGCTTATACTATGAATGTATCATCTTGAGAAAGAATCAAAGTCATATTGTTCTGGTTCTTAGCATTAATACAGTCACACTTTTGGGTTATATAATTGAAAAAACAAAAGATTTAATTATTCTCCCTTACTTTTCATATAGTTTCAGCTACAATTTTTTCTCATATGATCTCTGAAGAAATGAATTACATAGTTATTATTAAATCTTTCAATGACACTAGTGATCTAGTTATGTCTCAGCATCTTCAATCTCTTTCTCTTCCTCTACTTTGGTATCATCTTCCTTCAACTTCTTGGTTTCCAGGAACTCGAGGTCTTTGAGACTGATATCAGCGTCCTTACACGCCATGAGCTGCTGTGCAGCTTCAGTGGGAGTTATACTCTACGACAAGCTTCTCAATGGGGTCAAATAGAACATGGTCATCAATTTTGAGGTACCTAGCCACAAGCTTCTTGAACCCAAAGGGTGTACAATAGCCCATGAGAATGTGAACATCCATTCTTCCCGGCCTAAGCAACGCCGGGTCGAGCTTCTCCCAGTGATTTGTTGTGAAAATTATGATTCTTTCTTAAAGTTCGATAGACTTGACAAAGAAATCTTTCCACAAGGAAAAAAAATTTCATAAGGTTCAAACACAGAAGTTAATAAAAAGAGGAAATTTTTCTAACTTACCCAACTTCAGACTTCTTCTTGCGCTCTTTTGGCTCACCATTATCATCATCTTCTTCCTTATTCTTCTTCTGGTGTCTACTATTCGCATCAGCTCCACAATCAATGTCTGCAACTCTCCCTCAACTCACCATCATCTTCAACGCTCTGAATCTGAAGATCATAAATATGGTAGTTCATATAGTTAAGAATGGTAGCCACCATAGAGATTTTCCGGTACCCGTGGACCATAAAGAAGATATCCACGTTTCCATGTGCGTCCCACATTCTTAAAGAAGTCTTTTCCTTTAGAGAAAGAGTCAAGATCGTCGATCATAGTGGTCTTGAGGTGCGGCTCAAAAGCTAAGGTCTCGAAGGTCGTGTGTGCTCAAAAATCGCAGTTTTTATGTTGATCCTTTTTGGTTGTAACTGTAGATGTTAAGATATTCGCGCTGGCTCGTTATCTTCTCTGAAGATTTCACAAAGTATTTGAAGTAATCTGTCATTATCTTCTCACGAAACTCTTTCTTACATGTCAAATGAAAGCACCTGAAAACATCAAACATGTTCAGAACAAACATATTAAATATTACAGTCTCAAGAGATGATCTACGAACTGCTTCTCGTAGGGATATTTCTTAGTCTCAACAGAGTGTAGAATCCACTCAAGATGAATCCCTTAAAACTCATCATTGATCTTTGTGTTTACAGGGACTCCGAGTTTAAGTTCAGACGCTGGATTCTTGAGATCATTCGAACCTATCATGAGTAACTTCACTCTGTAAATATTGTCGTTATGATTGTTGACATAAGGCGTAGGTTAGTAAATAGCTATGCTTATGTTAGCACTTGTTTATGCTGTATATAAATAAAAAATATTGTACAGACTTCATTAATGAGAAAACTTCTTTTTTTATTTTACTTTTCTCTCGATCTCTTTCAAGTTAGTTACATGAGAAGTAGAGTTTATCATGGTATCAGAGCTATTCCAATCTTAAATATTCTTTGATTTATACTTTTTTCATTCGATTCTTTGCAATTTTCAAAGATTCTTGTTGCATTATCCTCTTCGCGAGCTCACAAATTGCGATTGTGAGTTCGATTCTGGATTTTCTTTCATTGACCTAATCGCTTTCGTTTCTTGTTATTTTGTCAAAATCGCAGAGTTTCTTTTCTCTTTGATTGATTCTATACATAAATGGGATCAGATTCTACTTCATATGTGAATGCAACGGTAGCTCCGCCATTAAATCCGGTGAATCTAGCTCAAAATCGATGTGATTCTAATCGCCAATCCACTGATCATTATGACAACCCATACTTTCTTCATAGTACCGATCACGCTGGACTTCAATTAGTCACAGATCGTTTGACAACTGGTGCTGATTTTCACTCATGGAGAAGATCACTTCGGATGGCTTTGAATGTCCGCAATAAGCTTGGGGTTTATCGACGGTACAATCTTAAAACCATCTCTTAATCATCCTGATTCTGGTTCTTGGTCTAGATGCAACGATATGGTTGCTACTTGATTGATGAACTCTGTTTCTAAGAAAATAGGCCAGAGTTTGTTATTCACATCGACTGCTAATAGTATATGGAACAATCTTATGAGTCGATTCAAGCAGAATGATGCTCCTAGGGTGTATGAAATAGAACAAAGATTGAGTAACATTCAACAGGGTTCTTTAGATGTTAGTGCCTATTATACGGAGTTGGTCACTCTTTGGGAAGAGTATAAGAACTATATTGAGCTATATGTATGCACATGTGGGAAATGTCAATGTAATGCTGCTATACTTTGGGAGAAAATGCAGCAACGAAGCAGAGTTACCAAGTTCTTGATGGGACTCAATGAAGTTTATAAACAAACAAGAAAACATATCCTCATGATAAAACCAATTCCAAGTATTGAAGAAGCATATAACATGGTTGCACAAGATGAGAGGGAAAGAGCTGTAAAATCAGTTATCAGATCAGATAATGTAGTGTTTCAAACAACTAGTTCTTATGATGGAGTTCAAGTAAATGGAAATCAGTCGTATGGTGGTACAGAATATGCAGCAGCATACAACACTTATAACCCAAGAAATAATCGTCATATTTGTACTTATTGTGGTAAACAAGGTCACACAGTACAAAAGTGTTATAGAGTTCATGGTTTTCCACCAGGATACAAGCAAAATACTCAGAATCAAGGTCAGAGTTAGAATGCTTTTACTTCTCGAAATCAGTCTTCTGATATTTTAAGACCTCAGTTTACACCTCCAAAAAAATTTAACACTCCACAAAGAACAGTTGCCAATGTGGTTTCTAGGAATTCTTCATCAGCTTTATTATCCTCCAGCTGCTAATGGTGTAAATTTGGATATTGGTCAGATGACACAAACTCAAATCCAGAATCTAATGCAACAATTGAGTACCCGTGTTCGAGCTCCAGAGCCTCCAGCTCCTCCTCGTCAATCTTCCATTTCAGAACAAGGTTTTATGGCTAATTCATCATCTTCTGGTACACATATTAATCTTTCTTCTAATCTCAGATATGAAAACCAAACACTAACCTTTCAACATCAATGCCTTTTTTCTTTACAAAATTCTATACCTAATAGATCTTGGATAATTGACAGTGGGGCAACAAGTCATGTATGTAGTGATCTTTCAAAATTTACAAAAATCTCATATGTCTCATGCATTACGGTTGCATTACCAAATGGGACTAGATTAGATATTGAACATACAGGAACCATTAGATTATCAGATTCATTAGTCTTACATGATGTTTTACATGTATTATCATTTCATTTTAATCTCATCAGTGTTAGTAGTCTCTTGCATTCTAATCATTGTTCTATTCATTTCTATCCTTCCTTGTGTTTTCTTTAGGGATATTCTCCGAGATTGATGATTGGGAGGGGTAGTCTCATCAATAATCTATATGTTCTCGAAGTAACTTCACTCAAATCATCAGTTGTTACATCTCATTTCTGTGGATCCTTGTCAGCTGATGCAACTATTTGGCATCACCGCCTCGGACATCCATCAACTGCCAAGTTACAAGTCTTGTCTCATGCACTTTCTATACCAAAATCGAGTCTGTCTAGTACTAGTCATTGTTCGGTCTGTCCTTTAGCAAAACAAAAGCGTTTATCTTTTCCTTTTCATAACCATATCGCTTCTCATCCATTTGAATTAGTCCATTTAGATACATGGGGCCCATTCCGCATTGAGTCCGTAGAAGGTTATAGATTTTTCTTACCATATTCGATGACTGTATTCGGGTTACATAGATTTATATGATGAAAACTTAAAGTGATGTTTCCAAAATCTTTCCTTTGTTTCTCAAACATGTTTTCACACAATATAAGACTCAGATTAAGGCCATAAGAAGTGATAATGCATCTGAATTAGCTTTCACTAAACTGATAAAAGAACATGGAATGATTCATTATTTTTCATGTGCATATACACCTCAAAAAGATTTAGTAGTGGAACGTAAACATCAACACTTGCTTAATGTTGCAAGAGCTCTTCTCTTTCAATCTAACATTCTTTTTATTTATTGGAGTGACTGTATTACTACAACTACTTTCTTAATCAATATGACTCCTTCTCCTTTATTGAATAACATAACACCTCTTGAGAAACTTTTAAATAAAACACCTGATTATTCTCAACTCAAGAGCTTTGGATGCCTTTGTTATGTCAGTAATTTGGAGAAAGATCGTTCAAAATTCACACCTAGGGCCAGACCATGTGTCTTTTTAGGTTATCCGTTAGGTTATAAAGGAAATAAGGTTCTAGATATTGACACAAATTTGATTAGTATTTCTCGGCATATGGTGTTTCATGAATCTATTTTTCTTTTCAAAACCTGTGAGTCTTTGGATCTTGATTTTTTCTGAAACACTATTCTCCCTCTACCAGTGCCATATATTTGTAATTCTTCATTATCAAATGAAAATCCTACTTCATCATCAATGTCTATTAATGATGCATATGATAGGACTGTTACATCATCTGAAATGCCTAGGATTGACATACAGCATATTGATACATCTCATGTTGCATTACCTCGATCTGATGCATCTTTTTCTATACGTGATGTTTCTGTATCATCTAATGCACCTGTCATACATCCTAGTTTAGTCTCTAAGGTCATTGTTCCAGTTTTGCCGGATAAGACTGAGATTTTTGTTCCTATTGTTAGACCAAAACGACAGACAAAGGCTCTTAGTTACTTATCGCAATATCATTGTGCTCTAGCTCACCTTACTCCATCTTTACCTCCTTCACAAACTACTCCTTATCCTTTGTCTTCTGTTCTCTCTTATGACAAGTTCACTTCTCCATATTGTGCTTCTCTTCTTTCATATTCCACTGAAACAGAACCCAAAACTTTTAAACAAGCCATAATTCATGAAAAATGTAAGGATGCTCTTGGAGAGGAGCTTCAGGCTATGGAACAAAACAGAAAATGGGGTATTTGCTCTTTGCCGCCTGGGAGACTGTTATTGGCTGCAAATGGGTTTTTTACCATCAAGTATCATTCTGATGGTTCTCTTGAGAGATATAAGGCCAGATTAGTTGCCAAAGGCTTTACACAACAAGAGGGTGTGGATTTTATCAAAACATTTTCCCCTGTTGCTAAACTAACGAGTGTGAAACTTATTTTAGGTTTGGCTGCTCAACAAGGCTGGGATTTATCACAAATGGATGTTTCAAATGCCTTTTTATATAGTGATTTGGATGAAGAAATCTACATGAGTATTCCTCAGAGTTATACTCCTGGCCCTAATGAGGTTCTACCTCTTAACCCTGTGTGTAAACTTCACAAATCCATATATGGGTTGAAGCAGGCCTCTCGCCAATGGAATCAATTATTTACTCATGTATTATTGAAAGATGGTTTCATTCAATCTAAAGCTGATAAAACACTTGTTTTGAAGTTCACGGATACTAGTTTCATAGCTTTATTGGTTTATGTGGATGATAATGCTATTGCTAGTAACAATCCAACTGATATGGCTGCTCTAAAGGCTGTTTTGTCAAAAGCTTTCAAGATAAAAGACTTGGGTTCTTTAATTTTCTTTCTTGGATTGGAAATTGCCAGAACTTCTAAAGGAATAAAGTTTTGTCTGAGAAAGTATGCTCTTGGTTTGCTTGAAGAAACAGGTCTACTTGCTTGTAAACCAAGCATAGTCCCCATGGATCCCTATGTTTCTCTGAGTAAAGAGTCTAGTACACCTTTGGAGTCTGCAACACCATATCGTGAACTTATAGGCAGACTCTTATATCTTACTATCACGAGACCAGATATTACATATGCAGTTCATCGGTTACGTCAATTCTTGCAATTTCCTACTGATGTTCATTTACAGACTGCAGACCGTATACTCAAGTATATCAAAGGAAATCCTGGACATGGTCTTTTTTACTCTACTACAACTGACATGTGTATTTAATGTTTTTGCTGATGTTGACTGGGGTTCATGTCTAGATATGGGACGATCAGTTTCTGGATAGTGTGTGTTTCTTGGGGACTCTCTCATCAGTTGGAAATCAAAGAAACAACACGTCGTGAGTCGTAGCAGTACTAAGGCTGAATATCGAAGTATGGGCTGATGTTACCAAGGAGATTTTATGGATTCAGCAGTTACTTGTGGACTTCAGGATACCACTTGTTAATACAGCAAAGCTCTTTTGTGACAATAAATCTGCTATATACATTGCTACCAAATTTGTGTTCCATGAGTGTACTAAACATATAGAGATTGATTGTCATGCTATTTAGGATTTGATAAAGAATGGTACTTTAATTTTCATGCTAGGCATGAGCAAGCCAGCTTTCCACCTGATTTGCTATTCCAATACACACCCAAAGGTGGAGATAAATAAACAAGGGATGAGGCCACACGAGACTAACTTGGAACATGAAGAAAAGGCCAGAGGAAGAAGAATCATTCCGACGCTGGCGACCAAAGGCTTTGCTGGCGTCGGAAAGCGTTGCTGGAAGACATTCCTCGATAATGCCTCGATAAAGGTTCCTGGAAGCTCTTTTGAATCCTAAATGTATTTAAATTCCAATAAAATGAGATTTATCAAAGAGTTTTGCTATAGTGATGTCACATGATACTCTTTCTCTAGAACTCGCAAGACCTTGCTCTCTTTCGTTGAACTATTATTGTATACTTTCCCACTTCTCCAATAGCATATTGATTATACGATTTGCTTATATTGTATATATAATAAAAACTCACCTTTATTCATTTACAAATCATATTCCAAAATAATTCAAAACAAACCTAAAATTATATAAATTACCTAGATGCGATATGAACAGTATCTAAACCACCTAGTGTGAAGCATCTTCTGTTTCGTGAATAGAATATAACATATTCCGAATTTACTTATAAATGATTTGGACGATGTTGCGGTGCTGGCTTTGAAGTTTCACCATATCTTCGATTGTTTTTCTATCGGCAAATTATGTGTAATGCGGTGTGGAAAATTTAATGCAAGAGGAAGAGATAAATATTATCATGTCATGTATCCACCAGCAACATCATAATTTGATCTCAATCTTTTGTATATCTCATTTGAAGTAAGTTCTTAACCAGTCTGGCCCATATCTCCTCAAAGAATCTGCATGGAAAAGGCGATGATTTCGAGTTTTCATGTTATTTAGGTAGAGCACACATGATCCATTAGCTCCTATGTTTCACTGCAGCATACGATCTTCTATCAATAATCGATTGATAACATCCAGCCACGCATGAAACACAAATTTAGGCGTGGCAAAATAAAATCATCTCCCTTTCCACTATACTTTCATTGGAGTTACTTGTCATACTAGATTCCGAGTTTTCTTTGAAACAAAATTCGAAGTGAATTTATCTCCTTTATTTCTCACAAGACCACATCCTCACTGACCATTAACCCCTTACCCCTTTGAGTTTTTATGACTTCTTCAATTTTATTGAAAATTTCAGCTCGATGTCTTTTTCTATGATGAGTACGAATTACCAACTCCACTATAGATAATTTTGGCATGTCCGAATCAATAAATCCTCTTTCTCCTGCTATATCAATAAACCTTCCCATAGGAGACCATTGATCAAACCAGAATAGAGTTGATTCTCCAATACATACCTCCATCTTGACAAAACTTTACTCCATCTCTCTATATTTTAGCTTCTTCCTCCACAATCATGATCCTAACAATGAAGATTCTCTCATAGTCCAAAAAGAGTCTTTTCTAATTAAATACATCCTAATCCATTTTACCCAAAGTGAAGAATGCGCAGATAAAATCTTCCTAATCAATTTCAAACATCAAACTTTATTTGCTTCCTTTAATGGTCTTAAACCCAAACCACCTTCCTCCTTGGGTTTACAGACTTCTGCACATGCGATCTTCGTTTTCTTAGCATTTTGTTCTAGCCCAGACCAAAGAAAAGAAAAACAAAGCTTATAAATTTCGTTGAGGCATGCGTTCGGCAAACAAAAAGCCGATATGCAGAAATTTGTCAAACTATGGATCACCGACAATTGTAATTTTTCTTCAAAAGAGAAATACTTGTTTTCCATCATTGTATTTTACCTCAATTTTTCTCTATAAACATAATATAATCTTTAATCCCATCCTCTTAGTCAACAAGGGTAAACCCAAATATCTCACTGGTAATGCACCTAAATCGAATGGGAATTGATCAAGTATTTTCTCCTTTATTATATTTGTAACTCCAGCCATAAAAAAGGTAAAGTTCTCTAGACTTATGTTCAGCACTGAAAATTTAGCAAAGTCTAAAAATCCTTATGTATACCCTCTATTGATTGTTGCTTTCCATCCGTAAAGACCAAAATATCATCAGCAAAGCGCAAATGTGTGAGCTTAAGATTTTGACAATATGGATGATATATCCCTCATGTCTCTTCATAGCCACCTTTTCAATCATTTGTGATAGAAAATTCATGCTTATTACAAACAAATATGGAGAAAGTGAACATCCTTGACGTAAACCCCATTTACTCTAAAAGTAACCCGCAAGTTCACCATTTACTTGAACTGAGAAGGAAGCCAAAGTAGTGCAAAACATTATCCAATGAATAAACTTATGTTGAAAAATCAAAGATGTTAATTTTGTAATCAAGAAAGGCCATTAAACTGAATCAAAAGCCTTAGACATATCGATCTTAATAGAAAATCTAGGTGAGATTGTATCCTTATGATAGTTTTTGACTAACTCATATGCAAGGAGTACATTTTCTATAAGCAAATAATCTTTTACAAAAGCAGATTGACTTGGCGAAATAAACTTTGGCAGAGACACCTTAAGCCTATTCGCCAAGATCTTTGATATTACTTTGTAAATAACATTACATCAAGAGATTAGTATGTAATCTTTCATTTCCTTTGCCTCTGTTTTCTTCGGAATTAATGCTAAAATAGTAGAGTTGATACCTATATGGAGAAAACCTTGGTTTTAAAAGATTGGAATGCTATGACAAAATCCTTCTTCAACACCAGCCACACTCATTTAAAAAATTCAATTGTATATCCATCTGTCCCAGGTGCCTTATTTCCTGACGTTGCAAATAACACATACTTTATCTCATCCTCATTCACTACTCTTGTTAACCTTGCAGCATCCAAATCACAACATTCAGAAATCAACAACTCGTTAATTTCCTCCACAGTTTTTTCACTTAAGTTTCCACTCGATGGCATAAACATTTCTTAAAAACACTTTCAGCCTCTAGCTTAATTTCTTGTTGGATTCTCACAATCATACCATCAGCCTTTTGAACCTCTCGGACTTAATTCCTTACCTCCCTAGCCTTCACCACTTGATAAAAATATCTATTATTTTTGTTACCCACATTAAGCAAATGGAGCTTTGATTTTTGTCGAAGAAACTTCTACTCAACCTCCGATAATCGTTGCCACTTAGCAAAAGCTCTTACTTCTACACCCATAACATCCTAAGTAGGGTTTGTTGGAGTTCTAACAAGAAAATCACATCATCCTAAGCCACTCCTCTGTCCTCTTCAATAAATCGCCCAATTTTTCCTTACTAAATCTATGCAGCTCTGTTTTAGCAATTTTAGTTTCTTTGAAAATCTATGTGCATCCTTAACTAGCCTTTTACCATGAGTTGTAGCTTCTGCAACTTTATCCTGACCATCTAACATCACACATACTTCTTTAGCTGCTCCTGTCAAAATTATAAATCTATTTTCTTCTCTCCCCCTCCCTCTTCTCTCTGCTTCCTTTCCTCTTGAATTATCATTATGTTGCTCACCCATATCATTATCTTTCTCAACATCACCTAATACTGGCAATCTTGTTTCTGAAAGAATAGAAACTTGACCTAACTTCAAATCACTTGATTTATTTAGGTTGTGCTCCACTCTGTCCATAGATGTATAAACTACAATAATGTAATCTATATCTAATTTAAATTCATTTAATAATGTAAAAAAAATCAAATGTAATATAAGTTGTATGAGGCTATGCCCAAACCTCTATCTTAAAAGAAAACCATATTGTATGTTCTGCTTCCCAACCAGAAGATATGTATGGTATAAATTCATGTCCTCTTAATATTCAAATTTACAAATTTTGCATAATCAAAATTAATGAATATTTCCAAATATGTCACATAACCAAAGTAATGAATATTTTCAAATTTCTGCATTTTATTATATAAACATTGGTTCTTCTCACAAGAGTTCCACATGTGTCAAAATTATAATTGGTATAATCCTGACATGTGTCGGTAGATCGATTAGATTTTGACTCGTGTAAAAAGAATTGTTATTTTTCCATAATAAAAAAAACAATATATATATATATATATTACTTTCTATTTTTCTAATAGAAATCTTATTATTTCAATAAAACTTGAACTTAGTATTTAAAAATTTTTATATTATTTAGGCTCTAATAGATGCTTTTTAACACACTTCTATTTATTTGGGAAAAAACTTATTGAGTATAATTCAACCTAATTCATAATCATAATTGGTTAAGTATTAAATAAATCATAGTAAATTGATTGGATTAACCCATAGATCAAGTGTTAAATAAATCGATTAAATTTAACGGATCAAATTAACACATAAATATATTTAATTACATAGATAAAAAGTTAAATATATCGATCCATGAACACATAATATATTTTGTAATAACTTAATCATCATAATTTGATAAGAAGTAATTAATTGTATAAAATTCAATAAAGTACAGAATCACAATTTCTACATAAAATAGTAAAATTAATTTTTAGTGAGAAATATATTTCAGGCAGTAAACTAAATATCAAAAAAGTTATAAGTGCAAAAAAAAACTTCTAATTTTTATAAGGACGAACAAATGGAAATTTAAGACGATATATTATGGAAAAAACAAAGAAATGAGAACTTAAAAATGATGATGGTTGCCTACTTGCAACATATAAGAGAAAATAATGTATGCCTGGACACAAGGGAAAACATCACCATCAACTCAGTGAGCCAAATAGGCAAACCAGTAGCATCAAGAGTGTGAGAACTGATATCATGTACAAAGTGTTAGGAGTATTGAATGAGATTCAAGACCAGTCACTAAATAGTTTTGTCTGATTGATCGACAAGAGTTACATAAAATTGGCATAAGATAACAAATTGGTTAGAAAATTGCATAATACTCTCGGTGTACAAATCGAAGAAACAACACTTCTATTGGATTGATAAATTGAAGAAAAATTTATCTTAATAGAGGAGAAAGAGTGTATAAATAATCTCTCTCAAAGGGAGGAAATCAGAAAATCAGAATTGATATCGCCCAAAGGGAAAAAGTCGGAATTTGTATCTCTCAAAGGGAAGAATTCCAAATAAGAGGCATAGATCCACTCTGAGAGAGTTGATTCCATCAGGGCCAATTTTCATGCATCAATCTGAATCTGAAGGAAGGTGGTGGGACTTATACTGGAGGGTGAAGATTATGGTGCATAGAAATCCAACGACAGAGAAGAAAGGAAGCCGCCAAAGCTAAGATCTACATGTATAAAGCCTGAAATAGGAATAAAAATCAAGAGCTGGTGAAAAAGGTTGGGCTAGAGGATGCTGTCAGAAACTTCAGCAGATAAAGAAAGGCAAAGGATTTCAGTAAGTGGGGGTGCGAGTGGGAGAAAATATTTGGTTAGGAAACGAGATAAGATCTGAAACAGAGGAAAGTAGAGGGGGAAACGAAGATCTTGCTGAAAGAACGTCTTGCATATATATGAGCGAGAGCATAGTTGTAGGTCGCTAGATCCGTTTTTTCAGATCTCACACAGTGGTCGGAAAAACAAATGACAAAATAAAACCAAAAACTAGTGAACGTGGATAAGACTTTTCATATGTTAATAATGAAATTGTAATATAGAATCGTAAATTAATTTACTTATGTACAAAAATAAACTTATGTAAATAATTATATTTTCTAATGAAACACACTTTCTACTTTTTCTCCTTGAGACGATTTTAAGATATCATTAACTACAAAATTTTATTTTAATTTTTTTGCTTAAATTTAATATATTTTAAAATTTAGAAATACTTCCATAAGACGAGTTCTAATCTAGTATCCTATAATATTTTCTTTCATGACAATATGTTTCATATGTATCAAATAAAATTAAAGTGGAAAGTCATACAAAGTTAGTTTCTAGATAAAAACTCATCTCAATACATCCATTTGCTTTAATATACACTATGCACACATCTCTTGATGGGACTTATTCTAAACGTTCTCTCAAAACTGGTGCAAGAACCATACACACTAGATAGCTCCGATGATCTCACTTGCATTGTTGTTCGATTCGTGATTTCTTTAGAAATAACCAAAGTCATATGGTTCTGGTGTGAATGTTAATATATCATCTTCATCTGTTGCATTTTCGTTCCATATTTTGGTTTTTAAGCCAACCAACATTAATACAATCACACTTTTGGGTTATATAATTGAGAAGAAAAAAAATGACTTAATTATGAGACTTTATGTCGCCTAATGTTCATACATGAACATATAGTCTCAGCTACAATTTGTCTCATATAGTCTAAAGAAATGATTTTTATTGCCAAAAGGAACGAAAGCACAGACTTAATTACTTCTAATAAATCTTCAAGATAATCAATAGCACTAAAGATCTCTACACTTATGTTTCTGCTTCTTTAGTCTCAGCATCTTCAATCTCTCCATCTTCCTCCACTTTAGTATCTTCTTCCTTTTTCAACTTCTTGTTTTCCAAGTACTCGAGGAGGCCTTTAAGCGCGATATCAGCGTTCTTACTCGCCATGAGTTGCTGTGTAACTTCAGCCGGAGTTGCATTGACCTCAAGGACAAGTTTTTCAATGGGATCAAACAAGACATGATCATCAGTTTTGAGGTACATAGCCACAAGCTTCTTGAACACAAAAGGTGTACAATTGTCCATGAGGATGTGAACATCCATTCTTCCGGGTCTAAGCAAAGCCGGATCGAGCTTCTCCTTGTGATTTGTTGTGAAAATTATGATCTTTTCTTCTCCACAGCTTGACCAAAGTCCATCTACAAAGTTCAATAGACCTGACAGAGATATCTATCCACAAGGAAAATGATTCAGAAGGTTCAAAACAGAGAGGTTTAATAAAACAGAGGAAAGTAAATAAAACAGAGGAATATTTCTAACTTACTCCTACTTCAAACTTCTTCTTATGCTTTTGTGGCTCACCATCATCATCTCCACCATCTTCTTCCTTCTTCTTGTTCTGACGTCTACGAGAAGCATCAGCTCCACAATCAATGTCTTCGATTAGAAGAATTGACCGGTTCTTGGTAGATGTAAGAATCTCCCTCAATTCACCATCATCTCTAACACTCTGAATCTGAAGATCATAGATATGATACTTCATATGATTAGCAATGGCAGCTACCATAGAAGATTTTCCTGTACCAGGTGGACCATAAAGAAGATATCCACGTTTCCAAGCGCGTCCCACGCTCTTGAAGAAGTCTTTTCCTTTAGAGAAAGAATCAAGATCGTCGATCAAAGTCTTCTTAAGATCCGGCTCAACGGCTAACGTCTCAAAGGTCGTATGATGCTCGAAAATAGCTGATTCCCATTTCGATCGGTCTTGGTTATAAGTATAGATCTTTAGATTCTCACGATGACTCATTATCTTCTCTGCTGATTTAGCTAAGTATGTGAAGTAATCTGTCATTATCTTCTCACGAAACTCCTTCTTACATGTCAAATGAAAGTACCTGAAAACATTAAACATGTCAGAAGTCAGAACAAACAGATTAAACAAGATTAAGACAAAACATAGTGTACGATACGGTACCGTTTCTCAGGAAGATACTTCTTAGTTTCAACAGAGTGAAGAGTCCACTCAAGATGAATCCCTTCAAACTCATCAATGATCTTTGTGTTTACAGGGATTCCAAGTTTTGGCTCAGCCGCTGGATTCTTTAGATTACTCGAACCCACAAGGAGTTTTCCGGTAGAGAGTCCGGCGAGACGAGTTGGTAAGTAAACTTCAGCTGCACGGAACGTTTGATTTTCAACAAATTCCCATCTTTGTTCGATCACAAAAGTGAAATTTGTTTGAAAGTAAGATGAGAAGAAGTCAACAACTTTCAAAGCTATGTATTCTCTGACTCGTTTAGGTACAATCTCGTTGAGGATTGTACGAAAGAGCATAGTGATTGCTGAGAAAGAAGTGTAGAGAGAAAAAACTGCGGACACAGAAGGGACTTGACTATAAAGATTCGCCATGGTTATGTTTATGTTTGAAGAAGGAAGATAATGAAAGATTTCAAGAGTGTGTTAGGTGTTTATATAAAGAGTTTTGAGAGTGGTAAACAAGAAAGTCTGATTTTTAATGAAAAGTTATGATTTTTTTATTTTCAGGGAAAGTGTAGGAAACTTGGGTGGAAAGATCCACGAATGGATGAAACAAAGAGGAAGACGTCATTTAGGTCAAGGGAGAAAAAGACAAGGCTGGTCATAATCATATATATACTTTAAGACGTACGCAAATGTCGACAATTTAAAATTTTTTGTTGTCCGCATACTGGAAATTAATGTGGTTAATGTATCTACATGACTTTTATAAAATTTCTATTAAGATATACAAAATGAATTATCTTATGTATGCGAAGTAACGTGAATGATGTAGTTCTAGTACAAGTGATTAGGTTGGAGGCGTGCTATTAAATTATGATGAATATGGGTTTAATTACAAATTATAGTCTATACTATAGTAATTTCGAGAGGTTGAAGATTACAAAATCTAGTTGAATTAGTTATGAGAAGAAACTGTTTGTATATTCATATAAAATGTATGTAATGAGTTTTTTTATTTTACCAAAATCTACGGTTAGAAAAGAATTGGCATGTACGGTTAGAATTGGCATGTACGGTTAGAAAAAAAGAAGAAGAAAATATGATAAATGTATGTATATTGTTACACGCAAGGAAAATAAGTGGAAGCTGACGTGTAAATGAAGCTGATTTACAGTGACAAACAAGACTGGTCGGTGTTATTAAAATAAAAAGGAAAAATATAGGAAACGTAAATGGACTTGTTGGCTAAGTAACAAAGATTCTGAATGGTGGGTTGTGATTTGTTTGACTCATTTTTTATATATTGATATTTTGAAAGACCAATGTTGAATGATCGTGCACATGGGACATGGCAAAACAATAAAATAGTCATGTTTTTAGGAGGGATTAAATTTTTTTATTAATAGTGCTAAGTGTGGTTTATCTAAAAAGGTAATTATTATACTCTACGATTCTAGATATTAATCGGAAAAAGGTGAACGACGATGCTATTTAACTATTGAAATGTGATGCACCTTCCACGGTAAAGAGGAAAAAAGAGTAGTTATAATATCAAATCAGAATGTAGTCTGTGTATGCAGCGCTAAAATTTTTTAGTATGTGTTGTGTTAATTAATATTAATATGTTATATTGTTTGGTCAATACTATTTTGAAATATGTTTTTTATATTAAAAAAATTATATAGCTATATTTTTTTATTTTTTGTCGGATGATGGTTGATTAAATAATTAACTCCAAAAACTTTAATAATTAATATATAGATATATATAATTTTTAAATTTAAAAATATTTTGTTATCACCATATCATCAGTTAAATAGAGAAATTGGATAAAAAAAATAAGCGTTAATCACTAAATTAGCAATCTAATTTTGTTGACACTGTCAACAACAATATTTATCCACGTTTACCGAATTTTTTGTCCCTACACACACATTCAACACTCATATGCTAGATGCATATAAGTTGATAAACCAACTAAATGAATTAAGTACTAAAATACCTCATTCACGTCTTCCGCCCTGTGACGCTGTCATAGGATTTATCTCCTGTTTATAGAATAATTATAATTAGTTTTTATGATTGTAGATAAATATATAAAAAAAATATGTTGTTTTTGATTCTAAATTTATTGATAACAATAAAATTATAATTAAAAATCCGGTTAAAAATGAAAGATACTGAGACGTGGTAAAATATTGAACAAATTTGATAGACATGCGAGCGTACTTTCAACCGGGTTTAAAAATTTTCACTCGATCGATTTTTTTAGATTATGTTTTTCCGATTTCTTCACATTTTCTGGACTGTTTTACCCTTTAATCGTTTTTTTTATTTTATATTGAAATATATTTATTCTAATGGTATTTTATGTAATAACACATGAAGTTTGATTATTTTATTTTCAACATTTCTCAAACAATAGTATATTGATTATAGTTTGTATTAACAATAATATGATACAAATTATAAAATCTTTAAAAATTATAGCACTACTAACTAAATCATTTATATATTTTTGATCAACTTCTAATAAATTCAAAGCATAAAATGCATCTTTGTTATATTTTACATGTTATCACATATTAGAAAAATAATATTAATGTATAAGCATGTAATATAAATATGAGATATTTGTTCAAAATACCACAAAAAGAACTTCAAAAGTATTTGAGAGCTTTCCATTAAAATTGTGGATCAAAAAAATCATATTTTAATATGAAACTTAGAGAGATTTACATCAAACAAATAGATATATATAAAAAATTCATTGAAAATTATACTCATTTATCTTGATTTGGGATTTCTCTCTCTCCTTTTGTTTTCACCATCATCAAATCTTTTCTCATATCGATCAACATCACCAAGTTGTTTTTTTCCCAATATACAAAATTTTCTTTAATGTGGTTATGTTATTTCATCTATATGTAAAAATTTTCTATACTCTTTTTTATAAAAATCTTTTTGATATCTGCTCCTATGGAAAAGAGAAGGAAAACGAAGTGTCAAGAAAAAAAATATTGGAGTGAATCAGATAAGATACTACGACATTCATGAGAAAATTATTATTAATTTTATTATATTAAACATGTTATTATATACATATTATTACCTTTTTACTATCATTTCACATATTATTAAATATTATACTAATCTCTATATAATATATACTAACATACAATAATTAGAGATTAAAAATTAATTTAATTGAAGATTAGATGTATATAAAAATAAATATATATTAAGATCATAATATGTACCACCATTTTATGTAGTAGATATGTATAAATATATAAATATGACATTTGGTTAATGACATTTTAAAATGTAAAATTATAAATATGAGTTAATCATAATAATTTCATTTATATAATATTTTGTTTTCTTTTTATATTTTGTTTCATCATATTTTTAAGATGAAACATATAAATTTATAAATCATTAGGTGAATGTGATATCAAATTGAGAAATTGAAATTAAAAAAATTATTAAAAATATATAAACATATTGGTAATGAATTATAATTATTTATTTTATATAATTATACATAATTACATATAAAAATATATTTTATATATAATTAATCACTTATTTCTTGTATTTAAAAATATATATTTGATTTTACTATGTTAAATAATTAACACGCAAATATATGAATGTTTTAATAATTTAGTTGGATATCAATGTTTTTAATCAAAAACTTTATATGCACATATTCATAATTAATTTAAATATGGAATTTTTTATATTTTGTATATTTAATAAATATTATTATAATTAATATAGAGTGTATAAAGTATAATGTTTAAATAATGGAAACATGTTTTGTTAGTCGTGTGAATTTAATATTATTAATTAAATTTTAATGTGAATTATAGTAAATTTTTAATTTGATGAAGAAAATAAATTCAGTAAGATGTATATGTTTTTTCAACTAATCACATGCAATTTTCTAATAATATTTTTAATAATATAGCACATCATAAATAATTAATTTGCTATCAATATTACTTACATAATATTATAGAGATAATAAACTTTCTTAAAGTTATTTAAAAATGTAGAATACTCGAGTATAAAATAACACACACATCAACGAAACATGAACAGATTTATTTTGATGTGACTGTCAGTTGATAGTCGTCAACCGTAATTGTGTCAATAGCAAAGTCAGCCGTAGTGTTCTTTTTTTTTCCTTTTTAATATCCATGTGAAAATTTAGTTAAGCATGAATATTTTGACTCAACAAAAAGCCTTTAAACGGATTTTTTGGAAAAAGATTTGATGAGAGATAAAATATTTAGATGAAATGAATAAATGAAATTAAATGTATTTATAAATTAAAATTACTGTTTATATCCGTTTAAAAAATAAAATAAAATGAAAAAAAATTTCTGTAACCGTTGATGAAAAAGAATTTAATCATAAAACTATATTTTTTACATAAGTGATTGAACTTCCTTGTATAATGAGCACAATATAAACAAGTATTTAATAATAATACATGGCAGTTTAACTATACAATAAATATATATATTTTTGGTGAAATAAGCAAACATGACATAAGACCAGTAAAAAATACCGATGAAAAAATTGCCTACATTAAAACTAAATAAATAGTGTTATATTAAACAACTATTGAAAAATAATTTATTTTTTTGGAAGCAACATACCACCAACTATAATAAATTACATATATAATACATATTTATAAATATTTATCATAACCATAAAATGATTATGCTGATAATGTGTTATAAAAAAGAATGATAATTTATCATGAAAAAAATATAATTAAAAAAAAAATTGTATACCTGGTAAAAAGAAATGAGATAATAAAAGAACTAGAGAAAATGATATTACTTTCTTCTTATTATGAAAGTTGTGTGTGTTTTGAATAAACGAATTCATTGGTTTATATATATGTAGAAAAGTAAGTTATTGTGTGTGTATAGTGAAATGCATGCATTCGTCTTTTATTGACTTATGTAATAGTTTGAGTATTTTTATTTTCTCTTTAACAAACAGTACTTGTATTAAAGCATGAATTTGAGTTTTTTTGGATGTCATATTCTTGCCAAGTACTGTTCATTAAGAGTAGTTTTGGTTAAAGAGTGATGCTAAGAAAAATTTATTTTTATATATAATTCCAAGGAAATTTTTTATAGATAATTTACAAAAGACCAATTGACTTTCTGAAAATTTTGTGAAAGATAAATGTTTATTTTTGTCTCAATAAAATACATAAAAATGCCAAAAAATATGACAACATACTCACATATAAAACTTAAGCTATGCGCGTGGACATTCATTTTCTCTTTTTAGAATCTGACACTCGTTTTTCACTTTCTATATCTTTTTTTCATTTCATCTTTCTTCTTTCATAACTTCCTCTTCCCATCTTGATTTTCTTCTCTCATCTCATCTTCTTCTTCTTCTTCTTCTATGTCTCTTTCTTCTTCATCTTCATTTTCTCTTTAATCATCCTTTTCTCTCTCTTCTTTACCTTTACTTTCTTTTTCATCAGCACAAAATCAAAACTAAATTGATCCAAATTCATCATATATTCGATTACATCCGATTCACTTATCAAAGAGCAAATCACATATCGGATCATGAGCTATTTAAACCATTGTAGGGTCAAAATTAAGAGCAAAATGCATGTATTTATCATTGCTATTTAAAATTTTAACATGCCAAATATTTAAATACAGTGTTATGTTTAATTGTAAGCGTTAAACATAGATACTATAATATAATATTTAACCTCTAATAATTTAGTTACAATATTAAAGAGAAAGTTAAAAGTTTATTTTTATTCATATATGATACAAAAAGTATTTTAACATAGACCATATTATTTAATTATATATAAAAGCATTTTTAATTGTGTAAAAATGTTGATACATCTATTATTTTATACATTTACATTTATAAGTAAAGTGTTAATTTATAATTTGAATAATTATTATATTATAATGATTGTAATTTATAAAGGTCTATTATTATACTTATCTTATACAAAGGTACTTTAACATTGGTTGAGAAATTTGTTTTTGATACAAAAGTTTAAAAAGGATTTTTTTTTTATTTTTCAAAGAAAATTCATGAAACTTTAGTGCAAAGCTCCGACATTTATGTCAAGGGCAAGTTACATCACACTTTAAAAAGTACACTAATACATTGACAAATTAAAATGTGTTAATGTATCTGTGACTATTCATACTGAATTTGTCTATGTAAGTAAATTAAATATGAATAACGTAGTAGTAGTGTAGGTGATTAGGCTGGAGCCGTGCAAATATATTTTGTTATAAATTATGATGAATATGAATTTTGAGGATTTTTTTGTCATCAGATTTTGGAGGATTCATTTACAAAATATTGTTCACACAATAGTATAAGTTTCCAGAGTTTGAAGAAAAATAAACATATATATAACTAACTCAGTTATGAGAAGAATATGTTTGCACCATTTGTAAGTAGATACACGGAGTATTCATATAAAATTTATAAAATGAATTTTCTTACAAAGATATATATATATATATACAGTGGTTTTATTATTGTCGTTATTGTGGAAATATGTGTTTAAAATTTTTCATAAAAATGATGTTATTATTGACTAAAAACGATAGTCAAATAGTTTGATCTATGCAAAGTTAAAATTTTATTCCTTTAACGACATAATTGGGGATTTTTTTCTTTTTCTTGACATCAATATAATTGGGGATTATTGCCTAGCCAAAATATTAGTAAACACTAGACAACAAAACAACTTGCATGTAGAGCCGTAGAGGGATAACTAAAAATAATAATAATGATAAATGTATATATGTAAAATTGGTACACGCAAGGAAAATAAGTGGAGGCTGACATGAAAATTGATGTACAACCAAAAGAGACGAGTCGGTGTATCCAAAGAAAAGAAAAGAAAAGGGGAAAAATAAATCAACGAGAAAGGCCTTGTTGGCTTTACAAAGATTCTGAATGGAGGGTCATAAATGGTTTGTTCTATTCTTGTTCCTTTTATATTAATATTTTGAAAGACCAATGTTTAGATGGTCGTAATCGTGCAGGTGCAATTCAATAATGCAAGATTGAAATTAAGAAAACAACGGTTGGCATAGTGTAACAGTAAGAATATGGTCTTGGATTAATTCACTACATTCAGATTTATAAAATAACCCATGAACAAAACAATTTATCAAGTTCATGGCCTGAAGAAAGCCTTCGCAAAACGGTCCTAGATGTTTATATAAATTAAAGTTTTATTAGTTATTTCCACACTTGTTTTGAATTCTAGATGAAATTTTTCTGAAGTGATTTTCTAGATATTTTATTTTTACCTATGTATAAAGAATATCATTTTTCCATTTCGATGTAGCTGCAACCACCACTTGTCCATTATATTTGTCCACCATGGGAACTTTAATTCTCTTTTACTTTACATGTTCTAGAAAACATCTATTAAGATCTAACATAGCTATAATTCTCAAAAAATACAATATATTCTCTTGTATTGTGTGCTTTTTTTCATTTATGTGACATCCTCTAGATTTTATGGTATTATTTCCATTGATAGACTCATGAATACATGTTTGATTTTTTATGGTTTCCATTATTGTTTTATGATTTTTTGAGTATCACATTACTGCTTATGAAACTTATTAAGCACACAAACTCACGATAAAATAAATTATATTCTCCATTTCTTAAAGAAAAAATTAAATGTTTTATAGTATCCTAGAAAAATAGTTGACACTTGAAGTTCTATTGTACTATTTTTTATATCTATTGAAAAATAGATAAATTGATATCAAAATTTACACTCAAATTATAAGCAAATATTATTTTAAAACATAAAAGAGTTAGTCTTAAACTATATTTATTTTAAAACAGAAAATAGAAGTTACGGAAGTAAACTTTTACAACTTATGAAGGAAAACCCACTCGTAGGAAGGGTTATTGATCTGGTTTAATATAACAGTTCCAATAAAGCTTTTTAAGTTCTTAAAATGATTTTTTGGGAATAATAATAGTTTATTCGTATGATTATGAAATTTTAACAACATCATATGTAGCAAGTTTATATTATATTTGAACGTATTACTAATAAGTACTGTTGCATTCTGTTTGTTGATACAAACAAATAATGTTATTTAATTATTTTTTTTCCCTGGATTTTGAGAAAATGTCAATGTTTACAACCATTTATGTTTTTTTAATACTTTTTATTAAGTTCCATTGGTTTTTTTTTATGAAATTTAAGTAACTAATGTTTGTTTTTCCTAATTGAAGAGACATATATACTACTAAATTAGGATCCCCGTAGATATGCAGGTGTAAAAATTTTATTAGTAATTTCCACACTTGTTTTGAATTCTGTCTGACAATTCTTTTTTTTTAACCGGATTCCAACACTACGCTACAATACAACCTAATAACCTTTTCATCATACTAAAATTGGATTTCAACTCCAATCAATCAAAGTCAATATTCTTATACCAAAACAATATGTATATTATATTAAAACTGTGCGTATATATATATATATATATATGTTTTTAGTTTTTGACAGTATGTAAAGAAAATTTTTAAAAATACTTTTAGTAAAAAAGTAGAGAAGAATAATTGAAAAAAACTATTAGTACTTTGAAATTAAGTTTTTGGCATATGTCCTACTCTCATTGGTAATAAGGTTCATATGTTTGACGCTAATGTTTTAGTCCTCGAAAATTTGAGTTCTACTATTCGTTTTATGTAAGCAGAATATCTCGAGAGATTGATGCAGATAACAGAAAATCTAAGAGTATAATCGACAGTCTTCCCAGCAGTACTAAGGCCTTATAACTTTGAGCGTGTAATATTTGATAAAAAAAGAAAAATTATACTGTCCACTTATTGCAAAATCATGAATGGCTATAAAATAGATTTTTAAAAAATCTAAAAATGCCGATGTGGCATTTTTCTGATGTGATTTTCTATTTATTTTATTTTTACATATGTATAAAGAATGCCAATTGTCCACTTCGATCTACCTCCAACAACCATTTGTCCACTTTGTTCTAGCTGCAAACACCACTTGTCTACTATACTTGTCCATTCTGGGTCTTTTAATTCTCTTTTACGTTATTTGTTCTAGAAAAATTCTATTAAGATCTAAAATAAACTATATTTCTCAAAAAGTATAATATTGTCTCTTGTATTGCTTTTCGTCATTTGGTTAAATTATGGCAAAAAACGAAAAAAGGAGTCGAGGGTTCTGTTTAAGGCAAGTTAGGCGATTGTGAGGGTGATACCATCTAGGGCTTCCTCGTGCAGCGCACGATGATGCCTCCACCTCCTGGTCATTCATCCGCCATCTCAGAAGAAGTGGTTGCGAAGTCAGGGATTGGTTTGGGGTTTTGAGATGGAGCTAGGTCTGATGGAGAGGTGTTAACAGGGGAAGCGCTGGCCCTTGGCATTGTAGGTTCTGGGAGTTGTTCACCGGTTGCCAATCGAGTTGAGGCTTCCGGGATGGATCAAGAGGTGTTATATATAGACAGAGATGCGGGTTGACAGTAGAAGGTCCTTTGGTGGTGAATGGTGTTCTAAAAATAGAGATCCCGTCCGAAATTCTTGAAAACGTTGAGCCGCTCTGGCAGTGTTTCCTGGTGGGCTATCTCATGGGGGATGCACCTCATATTGGTAAAATACATGCATCAGTTAACAGAATCTGGGTGGATCAAGGAAAACATTCTGTTTTGAATAGAGAATGCTCAGATGCGAGTTTGGGTATTGAAACGTAAGTATTGGCATTTTGGAGATGTGCCTCTGGTAGTGAGTGAATGGACTCAAGAATCGGCTCATGAAAGGCCTGACCTCACGCCAATGCCTATGTGTGTGGACTTCAAGAATGTTCTGGGACACATTCTCTCAGAAGGAGATTAACTTTTTGGCGAATAACACTGGGAGGTTTGTTAAGCTCCATCCGAATACTGAGAGGTGTACGAGACTTGATGTGGTGAGAGTTCTCGTGGAAGTCAATTTATAGAGGCCACTGGTTGAAGAAATCTGCTTTACGGATAAGAGTGGGGCTCCAGCTTCTGTATCTATAGGATATATGTGGCTTACACCATGTTGTTCCAGTTGCCTAAAGTGGGGACATGGAGATATGGAGTGTTTGGTACCTCACAAAGTTACAATACTGGCGCGAGAGAGGAGTTTCAGGGGTTCGGGGGAGAACTTGGATGCTGAAAATAAAAAAACAGAGGATGTGATGCAGAGAACAGAGGTTGTGGCTCCCGAAAACAGAGTGAATCAGGTATGGTTGGAAACTCCGCGAGCTGTGGGAGAGGCTTCATTGTCTCATTCTATAAGACATGCTTCATTGATGGTCAACGACTACTAACAGAGCTGGAGAAATCACAATCAATTATTCAATCACCACAACCTGCTGTTTCGCAGAAAATACAGGTAGTAAATTTTAAATGTTAATGAAGTGGAGATTGATCGTGAGGTGAGGGTAACTGGTGAAGGCTGGTCACATGCTAAGCCTGGACGACGATCACCACTGAAATCAAAGGAGGCATCCACAGACAAGTTGGAGTCTCCAAAAAAATGGTAACCCCCATCAGGATTCATGGTTTTAGCAACTTTGAGTGATATGGAGGACAAAGCAGAGGAGGGGGAAATTCTTGAACAGACCTTAGTAAATCAAGAGGGGATCAGAACTACAGAACATATGGGCGTTGAAGTAAATCGGTCTGGGAAACAGAAGCATAAAGGGAATCCTTTCTTACATAAGAAAGACATCATTCAAATGGGTACGAGAAGAAACAACAGTAGAGCTTCCAATCGGAAGCAATGATGTTGTCAATCTTTTCTTGGAATGTGCATGGTTTTAACAAGCCACGTAAGCATCATGTCGTAAAGGAGTGGATTAACATTTCAAAACCAAGCTTTGGCTGTATTGTCGAGACAAGAGTTCAAGAGGACAACTTTAATTTTATTTTCAATGCATCGTTTCATGGCTGGAGATCTATTATGAATTATGATTCTCATCGATTAGGCCGAATCTGGGTGGTGTAGTCGGATAATGTGGTGGTTAATCTTATTTATAAGAGTGAACATCTTATACATGTTGAGGTTTTGATGGTTTCTGGCCACAGTTTTGTGTGTTCTTGTGTATATGTTTCTAATTTCCAGGCAGAACGCCGAGTTCTTGGGGCTGAGTTGGAATGGATAGAAGCAAACTTTGTGAGACAGAGTGTCCCATGGATTATACTTGGCGACTTTAATGAAATCTTAAGTACAACAGAGCATTCATGTTTTCAATCTTCTCGGTTTAATCTGACTGGGATGGTGGAGTTCCAAAACTCTGTCTCTGATTGTGGATTAACATGTATACCGTCAACATGGCCTTCTTTTACTTCGTTGAACAGTCAGATGGAGAACCCCATTGGTAAAAAATTGGATCGTGTTATGGTTAATGTTGCTTCGATCTCCATGTTCCCGCAATCTTTTGCAATGTTTGAAGCATGTGGAATCTCGGACCACACAAGGAGTTGGGTCAACCTGGATAATCCTGTTTCAACAACTAGGAAGCCATTCAAATTCTTCACCTATCTGGGATTGACTCCACAATTCCTCCCTATTGTATGTCAGCAGCATTGGGCAGCTCTTATTACTTTGTTTCATTCCCGTACAACCCTCCACAGGTTTCATGGTAAAATGAAAGCATTAAAACCCCGGCTTCAGAGTCAAAATAAAATAATCTGTGGTGGTCTTTTTATTCGTACTAAGGATGCTTTTGATAGGCTATGCGCAGCTCCAGTGATTGCATTACAAAGCCCAAATCCGCAGGTTTTTGCTGAAGTCTTTGAAGCTACTACAATTTGGAACCACTATGCTGAAGTAGAGGAGAAGTTAAGAGCCGAGAGTAAAAAAATTCCATTTGGAGAAATCACTATGGCTGATGGGAGGGTGTTAACAGAGTTGGAGGATATAAAGTTTGAAGCCTTGAGTCATTTTCAGAGTATCCTTAATCCACCTAAACAAGAAGAAGAACAAATTTTAGAGCTTATAGATTACCGTTATTCTTCACTCGAGGCCGCATGCCTTGTCTGCCTTATCTCAACTGAGGAGATCCGGCAAATTGTGTTCTCAATGCCATCAGATAAGGCCCCGGGACCTGACAATTATCCTATTGAATTTTATCGCCAAGCTTAGTCCGTGGTAGGTAAAGACATGATCACAACGGTTCAATCATTTTTTCTTCACGGACACATGCCTCGTGGCGTTAACTCAACCATCTTGTCCTTGATACCTAAGCAGAATGATCCGGTTTCTATGAAGGATTATAGGCCCATCGCGTGCTGTAATACCGTCTGCAAAGTCATATCGAAGATCATAGCCAACCGTTTAAAGAATACATTGCCAAACATGATCGAATGGAACCAAAGTACTTTTGTTAAAGATAGACTATTATTGGAGAATGTCTTGTTACCTACAGAGCTTGTTAAAGATTATCACAAGGATACATTCCCAACTCGATGTGCGATAAAATTTGATATCTCAAAGGCTTTTGATACAGTTCACTAGGGATTCATAGTCTCAACACTCCGTTCCATGGGTTTCCCGGAACAGTTAATCTATTGGATTCACCTATGTATGTCTACTGCCTCTTTCTCAATATCTATTAATGGTGATCTTGTGGGATTTTTTCAAAACTCAAGAGGTCCGCGTCAAAGATGCTCCCTCTCTCCGTACCTTTATGTTATTGCGAGTAATGTGTTCTCGTATATTAAATAAAACAGCCTGTGATGGAGTATTTGGGTATAACCCAAAATGTCGAAAGGTTGAAATAACTCATCTAAGTTTTGCTGACGACATCTTGGTCTTTATGGATGGGAAACCAGCTTCAATCACATGAGTCATTGACACATTTAAGGGGTTTGCACTCGTTTACGGTCTTAACATCAATACAAATAAGTCCTCTGTTTTTTTGGTTGGTTTGGACATGACACGGGTGATTAATGAAGCTCAACGTTGAGGTCTGGCTAGTAGTGTTTTACCTATCCGCTACTTGGGATTACCTATTACAAAAAATTAAATGAAGCCTCATGACTACGAGCCTCTCATTGATAAGATTAGAACGCGGTTATTATCGTGGACTACTAAGAGTTTTTCTTATGCAGGCCGCCTCTAGTTAATTAAGTCGGTGATAATGAGCTTATCAAATTTTTGGTGTTCGGTTTTTCTGTTACCACATAAATGTGTTGATGAGATTGAAGGGCTGTGTGGTAGGTTTCTATGGAGTGGTTCTCCAAACAATTAAAAAAGAGCAAAATTTTCTTGGAATGATATTTGCTGCCCGTTTCAGGAAGGTGGTTTGGGAATACGCCGGTTGCATGACTTCTCACTCAGTTTGATTTGGAGACTCCTCACCAACACATGTTCTCTTTGGGTTGCTTGGACGCTTGCCTATCTTTTGAAGCAGCACTCTTTTTAGAGTGTAAATGAGACAAGTGCGGGTTCGTGGATTTGGAGAAAATTACTCAAGCTTCAGGGAGTTGCACACAGTTTCATTAAGTAGGAGGTACGTAATGGTCAGTCCACTTACTTCTGGCGGGATAACTGGTTACCGATAGGACAGCTCCATAGTACGGTGGGTAGAGTGGATCTCGAAACTTGGGAGTTGGTCTCTTTTGCAAAGTTGCTGAGGCTGTGGTTGAGGATCAATGACAAGTTCGAAGAGGTCGTTCCCCAACAATCCAGCTAATAGAATCAGTAGTTCAAGCTCACCATTTGCCTAATTTAGCAGCTGGATCGAATATATCTCTTTGGTGAATGCTACGGATGTATTTAAAGACCGTTTCTCTAATCGGAGTACTTGGAACCAGACGCGTCGAGTCCAATGTCATGTCCCTTGGCACTCCAGTCTCTGGTTCCCCCAGGCGATACCAAGGTACTCTTTTATCACTTGGCTTGCAGTTTGTGACCGGTTATCCACATTTTCTTGTGCTTGTTTATGGGGTCAGCAGGAGGTTTGCTTCTTCTGTGGTGATATAGACGAATCACGTGATCATCTCTTTTTTGCCTCTCTAGTTTCTTAAATGGTTTGGACGAATGTTGCTAGGAACATATTAGATAATACGATAACTCCAGATTGGACGATAACGTTGAGGAGAGTCAGCTCTAATCGGCTTCCTATGCTCGATAAAATTCTTTTACGCTTGTCCTTTCAATCCACGATTTACCATCTCTGGAGAGAAAAGAATGGTAGACGTCATGGACAAGCAAGCAATTCTTAACCTCACCTGATTCGCACTATTGTTAGAGTTATACAAGACCAAATTGTATCTCTCCACTATACCCCAGACAGTAAAGTTAGCGGACTTCTACACCGATGGATCACAACTAGAGGTTAAAAGACGTTAAGCAATTTTCAGCTTTTCCTTGTAAAATACAAAATCTTTTGTAAAAAAAAATTTTCATCTTAATATTAATTTAACATTTCATTAAAAAGTAATATTGCATTCTATTTATTGATACAAACAAATAATGTTATTTAATTATTGTCAATGTTTACAACTAGTTATGTTTAAAAAAAAAAATACATTTTGTCATGTTTCATTTGTTGTTTACGATTTTTATGAAACTAATGTTTGCTTTTTCTAATTCTAGAGAAGTATATACTACTAAATTAGGATCCACATAGATATGCGAATGTAAAAAATATATGTTAAATTATATTTATATAAATTAATTTTTTATTGGTAATTTCCATCCTTGTGTTTGAATTCTGGCTGATATCTCTTTTCTTTTAAACCGAATTTCAACACAACGCTACAATACAACCTAATACCCCTTTCATCGTACTAAAATTGGATTTCAACTCCAATCAATCAAAGTCAAAATTCTCATACCAAAACAATATGTATAACATGTTAAAACTGTGCATATATATATATATATTTACGTTTTAGTTTTAAAAAATATGTAAATAAAATTAAAAATACTTGTAGTAAAAAATAGAGAAGAAAATAACTGAAAAAAATAACTACTAGTACTTTTAAATTAATTTTTTGGCATATGTCTTAGTCTCATGGGTAATATTGTTCATACGTTTCTCACTAATATAAACGTGTTGATTTTCTATAACAAAATGAAAGTAAAATTATACTAATTTCTTAGAAAGTATTAAAAATCATTTGAATGAACTCTTGCTTTTTGCAAGAAATTAGCGTTTAGTCCTTGAAAATTTGAGTTCTACTATTGTTTTTATGTAAACCGAGTATCTAGAGAGATCGATTCAGATAACATATCATCTAAGAATATAATCAACAGTCTGTCCAACAGTACTAAAGCCTTATAACATTGAGAACGTAACATTTGATTAAAGAAGAAACAAATTATACAATCCACTTATTTCAAAATTATGAATGGTTATAAATTAATTTTTTTTTTAAATTAAAAATGCTGATGTAGCATTTTTCAAAAGTGATTATCTATCTATTTTATTTTTACCTATGTATAAATAATGCCACTTGTGCACTTCGATCTAGCTCTAATCAATCAAAGTTAAATTTCTCATACCAAAACAATATGTAAATCATATTAAAGCTGTGCATGTATATATATATATATATATATATATATATATTAAAGCTGTCCACTTCAACCACTATATTAAAGCTGTCCACTTCGATCTAACTCCAATCAATCAAAGTGAAAATCCTCGTACCAAAACAATATGTAGATCATACTAAAGCTGTGCATATATATATTAAAGCTGTCCACTTCAACCACTATATTAAAGCTGTCCACTTCGATCTAGCTACAACCATTATATTTGATTTTTGGCCTCTTCTTCTATATATGTACAGACACATTTGTAATATATATCATTGTTACCTTCGTCCATATACACAAATACCACAAACATGACGAAGCTTATCCTTATCCTTTCCCTTCAAATCCTCCTTCTTGCTGTCGTTACTTTCGGCGAAGACACTGGAGCCTTCGCAAGAACCATGAACCCAAAACAACTCAACCTCTACAGAAAGGAGACACTCACCTATCTCCGATTCTATTGGCACGACTCCATACAGGGTCGAAACCCTAGCGCCGTCAGGATCCAAGAGCCGGTCTCAAACTCCACCATGTTCGGATCGATGACCATGATGGACGACGCATTAACAACGGATGTGTCGAGGAATTCGTTTGTAGTGGGCCAGGCCCAAGGGTTTTATGCTGGAGCTGCCCAGGGAGAGATTAGCTATTTGGTGGTGATGAACTTTGTTTTCAAGACCGGAAAGTACAATGGGAGTACCATCGCGATTCTTGGTCGGGACCCGGTGTTATCATCTAAGGTTAGGGAAATGCCGGTTATCGGAGGAACGGGAATCTTTCGGTTTGCTAGAGGTTTTGTCGAGGCTCGGACCATATTATCTGATCCCAAGGCCGGTAGGGCTATTGTTGATTACAGTTGTTATATCATGCACTATTGATATAATTGTGTTTTGTAATTTACATTACTTATGTAACTTTTGCATTTAACGAATGTTGTTGTTTGGTTTTGTTGCATGTTGTGTTGTTTGTTTTGGTATGTGTAATTGTCAATAAAAATTTCAAGACGTTAAGTTTTTTAAAATTTTTTGTCTCGTCATGACGTAAGTTTTTTTTCCTTTTTCTTTTTCTTTTTCTCTTTACATTGTATCCCATCAAATGATGAACAATCTATCCGGTATAATATAGCTATGCCAGGTAATCTATCCGGTATAACTTTTGTTTGCTGGATTTAAGAATTTATTTTCACAGATGGTGCTCCGAACACTTGTTAAGGTTTCATAGCTGGATTGAATGTCCAAGACTCTTTTAGTAAGACTATGGATTGAACATGTGGAAAATCTGATCTAGAATATGAAAACTCGATCTTTATTGGATAGAAATTATATTTTTAGTATCTTTCTTTCTTATGTGACCAGGTGTACACCTGTGGTTATTGGCTGGTGACTCCAAGTCGTGTTATTATATCCCGATATTTAAAGAAAGCTGGGAACACACTATTGAATTTTCATCGAAGGAGACTTCTGCAATAGCTGCGGGAATGGAATCCAACCTGATGGCTCTAGCAGAAGATGGTGCTATTAGGTTGGATTCCAACTTATCTTGTTTTTTACAAAATTAAATAACTCAACAGAATTTAATAATCAAATTTTTTTAAGGACAATCGTTCCACTATTCAAAAAACTCTCTCTCTCTCTTGAACACACTTTTTTCCCTTTTCTAGATCTGGTTTCGTTTTTCCTTAGATCTTCATTGCAGAGTTTAATCACAGGTGAAGGGACGATTCGGTGAAGTGGGGGTGAGATCTTCTTCCTGCTGGCAGTGGCGTGTTCATTTTCTATAACAAAATAAAAGTAAAAATAAATTTTTGTCCTGCATTATAACTTGAAAAATATTTTTTAATTATATATAGAGAGTGTCTTTGACATGGTTTAAATATTATCAATAAAAATAAATTTGGTAGAAATTACGGTCAGTTTTAAGGCGTCGGAAATCCAAAATTGGTCGAAAATTTCCGAAAAAGATGCAAGGTGAAAAAATCTGCTTTACGGATCAGAGTGGGGCTCCAGCTTCTGTATTAGTAAGATATCCATGGCTTCCACCACGTTGTTCCAGTTGCCTAAAGTGGGGACATTGAAGTATGGAGTGTTTGGTACCTCACAAAGTTACAATACTGGCGCGAGAGAGGAGTTTCAGGGGTTCGAGGGAGAACTTGGATGCTGAAAATAAAAAAACAGAGGATGTGATGCAGAGAACAGAGGCTGTGGCTCCCGAAAACAGAGTGAATCAGGTATGGTTGGAAACTCCGCGAGCTGTGGGAGAGGCTTCATCGTCTCATTCTATAAGACATGCTTCATTGATTGTCAACGACTTACTAACAGAGCTGGAGAAATTGCAATCAATTATTCAATCACCATAACCTGCTATTTCGCAGAAAATACAAGGTAGTAAATTTAAAATGTTAATGAAGTGAAGATTGATCGTGAGGTGAGGGTAACTGGTGAAGGCTGGTCACATGCTAAGCCTGGACGACGATCACCACTGAAATCAAAGGAGGCATCAACAGACAAGTTGGAGTCTCCAAAAAATGGTAACCCCCATCAGGATTCATGGTTTTAGCAACTTTGAGTGATATGGAGGACAAAGCAGAGGAGGAGGAAATTCTTGAACAGACCTTAGTAAATCAAGAGGGGATCAGAACTACAGAACATATAGGAGCTGAAGTAAATCGGTCTGGGAAACAGAAGCATAAAGGGAATCTTTTCTTACATAAGAAAGACATCATTCAAATGGGTACGAGAAGAAACAACAGTAGAGCTTCCAACCGGAAGCAATAATATTGTCAATCTTTTCTTGGAATGTGCGTGGTTTTAACAAGCCACGTAAGCATCATGTCATAAAGGAGTGGATTAACATTGCAAAACCGAGCTTTGGCTGTATCGTCGAGACAAGAGTTCAAGAGGACAACTTTAATTCTGTTTTCAATGCATCGTTTCATGGCTGAAGATCATATTATAACCGAAAAAGAGCAAGGTGAAAAAATGATAGTGGCCATAATCCCTTAAAATAAATAGTTAGAATATAACTAATCAAAATTCAAAGGAGAAAAATATACAAAATTTAATATTAACAAATATAATTTGATATTAAAAAAACAAAGTTTTCACAATTCTTTAAATAAAATTATAACACGTTCAAAAATTTCAAATTTTTAAGCCTTAAAATTCTCATAAAATTCTAATAGAATTAAAAAAATCCAAATAAAATTTAAGATTAATCTTATTCATAAAAACATTTATCTTATTCAAATTCAAATAAAATTAGAAAATCCAAATAAAATTCAAAATTAATCTTATTCATAAAAAATTAATATTATTCATAAAATTAAAAGAAAACTCTAATAAAAAAAATTTTAAATAAAAACCAAAATTCATCTTATTCACAAAAACATTAATCTTATTCATAAAATTCAAAATAAAAATCCAAATAAAAATGCAAAAAATAAAAAATACAAAACCCAAATCAAAATCATAATTTCCTAAACCTAAATCAAAATCATAATTTCTAAATACTAAATCTAACTATAGAAAACCTATAATGTAACTTTCATAATCCTAAATCTAACTTCTAAAACCCTAAATCTAACTTTCAAAAACTTAAATCTAACCCTAAATTCATTATCCAGACTTTTATTCTTATAATAAATATAAATTGGATGGGTGTGGTGGATTGTTATCTATGTGTGATATATTCGACGAGATTTGGAGCGATTTTTTAGGAGAAATCGCGAAATCGATGAAGGGAGACTATTTGGATTCGTTGCAAAGAAGAAGAAAGGGTATTAAATAAAAGGCAATTTTCAACAGATATACCCGTCGGAATTAGTCAAAAAATCTGGAAAATATGTTTCGGCGCAGTCCTTAAAAAATTTGGTGAATCCGAGTATAATCTTTATTTTAGGAGAGTGCATGTGAAACACGTATAATCCTTAAACTCGTTAGAAATCCGTCAAAAATTTCTGAGGGATTTACGACAAGTTTAGGGGTTTGGACACCATCGGCTTATTTCACTTTGAATCAGTTCTTACTATCATTTTAACTATTTTAAATTATATAGAAGTTAGATTGATGTATATTAATATCATAAATTTCAGATTTAAAATTTTCAAATCATCCATGTTATAAGTGTGTTGTTAAAGTATGTATTGTTATTAATTGATGAACTCATAAACTAGTCAAATCCGTCAAAGAAAAAGAAATGGTTTATAGTGTTACTTTGAGAACTTTGTCTTTTAAATAAGTTCTAACATTGTGTTTACCAATGGTAAGTATCGATAATTATGGAATTTAACCCCGAAATCCCCAATCCGTCGGAAATCTGTCAGAAATTTCCGACGGGTTTAGGGATTATATGTGTGCTATGTTAAACATATGTTTAATGTGGAGTATGTTAAAAATATGTATATTTTTATATTTTCTGTCAAACTCCGTCTGAAATTTTTGACGGATTTTTGACAAACCATATATATATATATATTTTGTATATTTTTAACATCTTATGCACATTAATATAACAAATTATTTGTTATATATATGAAATAAATTAAAAACCTAAAAACCTTATAAAATAAAACAAAATTCTTATAAAATCAAACCATATTCAATTAGAGTTACAACATACAAAGATACATAAAATCTACTCAGATTGTGATGATGATCCGTCAGAAGGAATTGAGTATGTATCTTCATCAAACTCTCCATGTGATTCCTTTGAGTTAGAATGAACTCTATCATCCCCTAATTATGTAAAATCAACCACAAGCTCAACATCAAAAGAAGACTCAACTTGACCCAGTTGAATATTTCCGGTTGGTTCCAAAGGATCATGTTCAGAAACTTCATATATTCCTCCTTTTGGGTTAATTGATGTCACTATAATCCAAGGGTCAGTTTGAGTTGTAATTCGAGGGTAGTGAATGTAGTAAGCCTAAAAATAATAATGATTAGTACTATAAAAATAATATTAATAATAACAAATTTAACTATAAAACAATTTGACACATACTTGGTCTTTTTGTGACGCAAGGATGAATGAATCATATTTTAGTAGTCTCCATCTTGAATGTACCGATGTAACGCCGAATTGGTCAATTTGAACACCACGACCAAGGAAAGGATCGCACCAATCACACATAAACATAATACACCTTAAGTTCAACACTCCTAGGTACCGAACATCTAATATTTTGTTAAGGATCCCGTTGTAAACTGCATCACAAGAGTTAGCCGAGATACCATAATATGAAGTTAGCCTACTACGGTGAGTCTCATGAATCTGACACATATCCTCTCGTGCAATATATGGGGTATGAACTTACAATGTAGTTCAGACCGTTAACTAACTCCACTAACCATATGTCAAATGTTTGACCATTTGCGATTCCTTTGGTTACTTAGCAAATTCTTGAATATAATTAAATACCATAAAATAATTATTTCGAAAAGTTTTAGTTATTTAAACACTTACATAATATTTCAACAAAGGAGCAAAATCCTTCTCTTTTAAATCCTCAAGGTCTTGCTTGGTATTATCCGGATAGTACGTCCGTAAAAAAGCCATGTAAATCATATAAATGAAGTAAAAACTATAATATCTAAAATTTAAAAATTATATAATTGATATTTTCATAAAAAGAATATCTTTCATATTGCATAATATCCTCACTATTTGTGATAATATACATATACAAGTGTGTGAACTCCTATTCAGATAGTTTTCGGTTCTTTCTCTTTTCACTTACTCGAAAAATTTGGGTAAACAACTCAAGGGCATACAAGGGAAAATCGATCATCATGGCTAGCAGGACCTCAGCTCTTCGTACAAACTTCTGATGGAAAGTAATATTCAGCAAAGTGTGAGAGTTCTTTGTTGAGGCTCTGTGCAACAATAGATCCCTCAACTTTGATTAATTTTTTACCTTCTTCTTGAGATGGAACATTTACCGCTCAAAATAATACATACACCAATATTTAACCGGGCCTCCTAGTGATGCTTCTAGTGGGAAGTGGATTGAAAGATACTCAATAACATCAAAGGAAGACGGGAAAATATCTTCTACTGATTGCAAATGATCATCTGTATATTATCCTCTAAATTGCAAATACCATTATCTGTAAGTGTTCTCTATCACAAATCTCAGAAAAACACGAGTTTCTGCATTTTGTTAAACATTCAACAAATAAATATATATGCTTAGTAAATTGATAAAATCAAGGAAGTAATGATATTTACCTTGAATTGCTTGGTGGACATTTTCGTCAAGAATATGCATAAAGGAAAATGGAAGTAGTTGTTGCATGACAACATGATAGTCATGACTTTTCATTCCAGTAAACTTCTCTTCTCCATAATTGACGCAATTACATAGATTAGATGCATATCCATTAGTGAATTTAACGTCTTCACCAATCCAATAAAAAAAATTCTTGTTTCTTAGTTGCATCTAACCGGTAGGTAGGCATAGGACATCTACCATTCGACAAAACTTCAAGAAAATCCCGAAAACAAATAAGTGGCAAGTCTAATTTAGACTTTATATTGTCTTTCTTCTTTCCTTGGACATTTAAAACATTTTTCATGATGCTGTCAAAGAAGGTATTCTTAATGTGCATTACATCTAGATTGTGCCTCAATAAATGGTCTTTCCATTAAGGCAAATCCCAAAAATACTATTTTTGTGCCAATTATGATTTATACTAACATCATCAGTGGGATCATGCCCATTACCCCCACAGAAAGGAGTTCTGTCAGCACCAAAATATCTTAACTGATCCAATATAGAACTACCATCTATCTCAGGAGGTGAACCGTCAAACACTTGTTTATCTTCCGTAAATAATGTCTTCGAACAATGATAAGGAGGACCACTCGGTAGGAATCTTCTATGACAATCAAACCAACAACTCTTTCTTCCATGACTCAATTGGAATGCATCAATGTTGTCTTGGCAAGAGGGGAACAATAATCGTCCATGGGTAGTCCATCCAGATAACATACCATATTCTGGAAAATTGCTTATGGTCCATACAAGATCTGCCCGTATATGAAAATTTTGTTGGCATGAAACATCATACGCTTTGACACCATGAATATATACATTTGTTACTCATAGATCACTGTTAGGAGGAATACATCTAGTGATCTCTTAGGATGCTCTGGGCTAGGAATAACCATAGAGAGAAACAAAAACGCTCTACATATGCACATAGATGGAGGCAAATTGTAAGGATTTACAAATACATGTCACAACGAATATTGACTTCCATGATTTTCAAATGCGTTAAACCCATTTGTACATAATCTGAGCTCAAACGCAAAATCTAGATACATTGATTGAAAATGTTTATATGCTTCTACGTCTGAAGGATGTATAATCTCTCCTTCTTGACTATGCTCTGCATGCCATTTCATTGGCTCTGCCATGCGTTGAGATTGACATAACCTTTTTAACCTCTTAGTTAATGGTACATACCACATTCATTTATATGGAATTTGAACTCTTCTACGGTTTTCATCTTCTCTCCAATACATTATACAATTGTCGATGCACACATTTATCATCTGATATTACAATCCAAGACCAGCTACAAGCTTATGAACCTCGTAGTATAATGCTAGTTAAATATTATCTTTTGGCAAAATATCTTTCACAAAATCTGCTATCGCATCAACACATTCTTCCACCAAATTGTATTTCGTCTTAATAGTCATCATTCTACTTGCAGATAATATAGGCGAATGACCTTCTCTACACCCTTATATAGTGGCTGCTTCGCTATATCTAACATATCAAAAAAAATTGTGCTTTTAAATTTGGTTCTTAAACCCTATCTTCATCTACATCGGCCGATGACATATTCTCTCTAAACGCATCATTCACCATCTAAACGGTACCTACACAAAAATCTACTTGCGCTCTATGTTCTCCTAAAGTTTATGTAACATTTGGTTTACTAGTACTACCATAATCATAATTGGCAAAGTGGTGCTGAAGTTCACCTCTGGATATGCGGTAAATCTCACCAACGTGAGGCAAGTGCCTGACATGAGGAAGAATCTCATCTTCTGATCTCTGATGACCAAGCATGGCTTTGCCACGAGTTTCAAGTCCGATAAGCTGATTCTTAGGAAAGATGGGGTGTTTCTAGGTAAGGAATATTTTAAGGAATGACTTGTGCAAATTTCATGTAACACAATCCTTAACAACTATGACGTATCCATTTCTGATGTTTCAATGAATAAGAAACCATTACTTACTTAGCTGAGTCTTTTAAAATTTTGCATGAACGGTTAAGTCATGTGAATTATAAATCATTACAAATATTAATTAATTTGAACTTAATTCCGAAATACAATTTATTAAAGATAAATTTGAAGTATGCGTCTAAGCAAAATTCACTAAAACACCTTCACCTCAAGTCGAAAGAACAACCAAATATCTCGGATTAATCCACACAAATTTGTGCGATTTAAATTTTATACAAATTAGAGGCGGTAAAAAGTATTTTCTAACTTTATAGACGATTGTACAATATACTGCTACATATACTTATTACGTTGTAATGATGAAGTCTTAGAAAAATTCGGATATCATAAACTCGAAGACAAAAATCAAATTTAGAAAACTATTAAAATAGTTCGAATTGATAGAGGAGGTGAATATGATGGCCCATTTAATGCATTTTGTGAAGACCAAGGCAATGCATAAAAACCGCTCCTTATTCACCATAATCTAACGAAGTTACGGAATGGAAAACCCAAACTCTGAAAGAAATAATGAATGCAATGTTGCAAGAATCTGGGTTGCCCCAGATTCTGTGGGGGAGGGGGGAAGCACTCCTCACCACAAATTATATCGTCAACAAAATATGCACAAAGTAAATGGCAAAATGCCATATGAAGTTTGGACATGCAAAGTACCTTCGTTCAAATACGTGAAAGTATAGGGGTGCCTTGCAAAATCCGTAGTGTCGGCTCCTAAAAAGGTTTTAATAAGACCTAAAACCTTAAATTCTATTTTCATCGGATATGCACACAATAGTAGTGCTTATCGGTTTCTGGTTCGTAAATTAGATATATCGGATATTCATGTAAATATAATTATGGAATAAAAATGTATCTTTCTTTGAATACATGTTGTCGTGCAAGGATAAAAAAAATCTAAAACAAACTCGCGAGGAATGTGAGATACAAACCTCAACCAATGAGGCAAGCACTTGTGGTAGTTCATTTAATGAATCAGAAGAGGTTGAAGATGAACCTCGACATAGCAAAAGAGCTCAAATGAAAAAATATTCCTGTGACGACTTTCTAATGGTATTTCTTGCAGAGAATGATCCAAGAACATTCACTGAAGTCATGTCTACACCGAACGCATCTTCATGGAAAGAATCTATTAATAGTGAGATTGACTCCATTATTCACAATCATATATACATGGGAGATAACCGATCTACCTTAAAGGTTTAAAGTACTAGGGTGTAAATGACATTTTAAAACCAAGTTAAAAACTGATGGTTTAATTATTAAATACAAGGCTAGGCATGTAGTGCAAGACTTCTGGCAAAAAAAAGGTCTGAATTTCTTTGAAACCTATTCTATGGTGATGAGAATAACCTCCATCAAAATGCTGACAGGAATCACATCATTAAGAGACTTAAAAATCCATCAAATGGATGTTAAAACTGATTTTCTAAATGGTGATTTAAAAGATAAAATTTACATGAAATAACCTGAAGGGTTTATCCTCCCAAGACAAGAATACAAAGTCTAACGGACTTGTGACCTAATATGGATTGAAACAAGCTCCAATACAATGGCATACAAAATTTGACATTGTAATGATTTCTAACAGTTTCAGCATTAGTGAATGTGGTAAGTGCATATATGTCAGAGTTACTCCTAGCGGGTATACTATGTTGTGTTGGTACGTGGATGACATGCTCATTATTGGCAGCAGTAACGACATATTCCAACAAACTAAGAACATGTTTAGGGAGCAGTTCAACAAGAAAGACATGAGTATCGCAGATGTCATTCGAGGGATCAAAATCACTAGAACTTATGATGGAATCACCTTGTCTCAAATCATTATGCTGAAAAAGATTCTTAATAGATTCAAGAACTACAATACCAAGACTGCAAAAAATCTTGTTGATTCTCAACTCCACCTAAAAAAAACTAGGGTACTTGGAAGTCTAATGTACTTAAAAAATTGCACAAGATCCGATCTATCACGTGCGGTAAACGTATTAAGTTGTTACACAAGTACTCCATGTCATAAACAATGGAAAGTCATAACAATAGTATTAAATTACTTACAATATACAAAACGTTATGGGGTGAAATACAATTAAGAACCTGCAGTTCTAGAAGGATATAGTGACGCAAACTGGATATTTGACTCCAAGAACTCGAAGTCCACTAGTGGATACGTTTTTACTTTAGGAGGTGCATCAGTATTATGGAAATCTTCCTAACAAATATTATTGGCTAGGTCAACCATGGAGTCAAAGTTCATAGCTCTAAAAAAAGCCGTAGAAGAAGCAGAATGGCTTCGGATCTTTTTGGAAGATATTCCAATGTGGGAAAAACCAGTTCCGACACTATGTGTATACTGTGATAGTCGATCGGCTATAGCACGGACACTAAGTAATCTCTATAATGGTAAAGTTTGTCACATCATAAGCGTCATAAAACCATTAGACATTTGATATCAAATGGTGTAATAATGATCAATTACATCAACTCAGCCGACAACCTAACATATCCGTTTACTAAAAGTTTGGCTTGTGATCAAATTCTGAAATCAAAGAGAATGGTTTTATTGCCTATAACCAAAGAGGATCTTTATGAAATTTAAACCACAACATATGAAGCAAGTTTATATTACATTTTAACATATTACTAATAAGTACTGTTGCATTCTATTTGTTGATTACAAACAAAAAATGTTATTTAATTATTGTTTCTCCTTGGACCTTGAGAAAACGTCAATGTTTACAACTATTTATGTTTTTAATACTTTTTTATTAAGTTTCATTGGTTATTTACGAATTTTAAGTAACTAATGTTTGTTTTTTTCTAATTGTAGAGAAATATATACTACTAAATTGAGATCCGTGTAGATATGCGTGTGTAAAATGATAAATTATATTTATATAAATTAATATTTTTTTAGTAATTTTCACCCTTGTTTTGAATTATACATGATAACATTTTTCTTTTAAACCGGATTTCAACACTACACTACAATACAACCTGATACCCCTTTCGTCATACTAAAGTTGGATCTCAACTCCAATTAATCAAAGTCAAAATTCATACCAAAACAATATGTATATCATATTAAAATTGCACATATATATATATATGTATGATTTTAGTTTTTAACAATATGTAAATAAAATTAAAATAATACTTTTAGTAAAAACCATACTTTTATTTTTACCTATGTATAAAGAATGCCACTTTTCCACTTCGATCTTGCTGCAACCACCACTTGCCCACTTCGTTGTAGCTGCAACTACCACTTGCCCACTATATTTGTTCATTCTGGGTTCTTTAATTCTCTTTTACGTTACATGTTCTAGGAAACATCTGTTAAGATCTAACATAAGCTATAATTATCAAAAAATATAATATCTTTTCTTGTATTGTTTTTCTTTTCATTTGTGTGATATCCTCAAGATTTCATGGTATTATCTCCATTGATACTCTCATGAATCTATGTTTACTTTTTATGTTTCTATTATTGTTTAACGATTGTTTGAGTATCACCTTACTTCTTATGAAAATTCTTAAACACACAAACTCATTTCTTAAATTACACTCTCCATTTCTTACAGAACAAATTAAACATTTTATAGTATCCTAGAAAGATAGTCGAATCTTGAACTTCTATTGTATTTTTTATATACCCTTAGAAAAATAGATAAAACTGATATAAAAATCTAAACTCAAATTATAAGCAAATATTATTAAAAAAAATAAAAGAGTTAGGCTTAAACTATATTTATTATAAAACAGAAAAAATGGAGTTACGGAAATAAAATTTTACAACTTATGATGGAAAACCCACTCGTAGGCACATGTATTGGTCTGGTTTAATATAAAAGTTCAAATAAAGATTTTTAAGTTCTTAAAAGGATTTTTTTTAGACTATTAATAGTTTATTTGTATCTTTAAAAAATTTAAACCACAACATATGAAGCAAGTTATATTATAGTTGCACCTATTACTAATAAGTACTGTTGCATTCTATTTGTTGATACAAACAAATAATGTTATCTAATTATTGTTTTTCTAATTGTGGAGAAATATGTACTACTAAATTAGGATCTGCGTAGATATGCGAGTGTAAAAAATATATATTAAATTATATTTATATATATTAAAAATTTATTAGTAATTTTACACTTTTTTGAATTCTGGCTGATAACTCTTTTCATTTAAACCGGATTTCAACACTATGCTAAAATACAATCTAATACCCCTTTGATCATACTAAAATTTGATTTCAACTCCAATCAATCAAAGTCAAAATTCTCATACCAAAACAATATGTATATCATACTAAAACTCTGTGTATATATATATATATACCTATGTTTATAGTTTTTAACAATATGTAAATAAAATTAAAAAATACTTTAATAAAAAATAGAGAAGAAAAACTGAAAAAAAGAAGTATTTTTAAATTATTTTTTTGGCATATGTTCTAGTCTTATGGGTAATAATGTTCACACGTTTCACACTAATATTAAACATGTTCATTTTCTATAACAAATGAAAGTAAAAATATACTAATTTCCTGGAGAGTATTAAAAATCATTTCAATGAACTCATTGCATTTTTTCAAGAATATAGCATTATAGTCCTTAAAATTTTGAGTTATATTATTTGATCGATGGAGATAAAAGAACATCTAAGAATATAATCGACAATATCTCCATCAGTACTCAAGCTTTATAACTTTGAGCTTGTAATATTTGATAAAAGAAGGAAAATTATACAATCCACTTATTTCAAAATCATGATTGGCTATAAAGTAGATTTTAAAAAAAATCTAAAACTGCCGATGTGCCATTTTTCTGATGTGATTTAATCTATTTTATTTTTATCTATGTATAAATAATGTCACTTGTCCACTTTGATCTAGTTGTAACCACTACTTGTCCACTTCGATCTATCTTCAACCACTATATTTGATTTTTGACCTCTTCTTCTATATCTGTACATACACATTTGTAATATATATCATTGTTACCTTCATCCATCTACACAAATATCACAATCATGATGAACCGTATCCTTATCCTTTCCCTTCAAATCTTCCTCCTTGCTGTCGTTACTTTCGGCGAAGACACTGGAGCCTTCGCAAGAACCATGAACCCAAAACAACTCAACCTCTACAGAAAGGAGACACTCACCTATCTCTGATTCTATTGGCACGACTCCATACAGGGCCGAAACCCTAGCGCCGTCAGGATCCAAGAGCTGGTCTCAAACTCCACCATGTTCGGATCGATGACCATGATGGACGACGCATTAACAACGGATGTGTCGAGGAATTCATTTGTAGTGGGTCAGGCCCAAGGGTTTTATGCTGGAGCTGCCCAGGGAGACATTAGCTATATGGTGGTGATGAACTTTGCTTTCAAGACCGGAAAGTACAATGGGAGTACTATCGCGATTCTTGGTCGGGACCCGGTGTTATCATCTAAGGTTAGGGAAATGCCGGTTATTGGAGGAACGGGAATCTTTCGGTTTGCTAGAGGTTTTGTCGAGGCTCGGACCATATTGTCTGATCCCAAGGCCGGTAGGGCTATTGTTGATTACAGTTGTTACATCTTGCACTATTGATATAATTGTGTTTTGTAATTTACATTACTTATGTAACTTTTGCATTTAACGAATGTTGTTGTTTTATTTTGTTGCATGTTGTGTTGTTTGTTTTGGTGTGATCTTTGTTGGGTGTGTGTAATTGTCAACAAAATTTTCAAGACGTTAAGTTTTTTAAAAAGTTTTTAGTTTTTTGTATGGTTAATTGTCTCGTCATGACATAAGTTTTTTTTCTATTTACGTTGTATCTCATCAAATGATCAACAATCTATCCGGAATAATATAGCTATACCAAGTATACAATCTATCCAGAAATCCATCACAAATCCGTCAATGTTGTAGCCTCTAGTCTCTGAGTGTGGTGAAGTTTTCACTTGGGGATGCAACAAAGAAGGTCAGCTCGGTTATGGAACCTCTAACTCAGCATCAAACTATTCTCCCAGATTGGTTGATTACTTGAAAGGAAAAGTTTTCACCGCAAAATATCACACACTAGTGTAGCGGAAAGATGGAGAAGTAAAATTTCTAACTACATGTAAAGTTAAAACGTTTTAATACTATTTTGTCAATGTTTAAAGTTTATTGAATGTCCAAGACTCTTTTAGTAGGACTATTGTTTATTAAACGCTTTTTCAAGAAATTGGCGTTTAGTCCTTGAAAATTTGAGTTCTACTATTGTTTTTATGTACGAGTATCTAGAGAGATTGATGCAGATTTAGCATTTTTCTAAAGTGATTTTGTATCTATTTTATTTTTACCTATGTATAAATAATACTATTTGTGCACTTCAATCTAAGTGCAACCACCACTTGTCCACTTCGATCATCCACCACTTGTCCACTATATTTGTCCACCCTGGATCTTTTACTTTACATGTTCAAGGAAACATCTATAAGATCTAACATAAGATATAATTCTCAAAAAATATAATATCTTTTCTTATATATATTTTTTTCATTTGTGTGATATCCTCTAGATTTTATGGTGTTATTTCCATTGATACTCACATAAATATATGTTTACTTTTTATGGTTTTTATTATTGCTTTGTGATTGTTTGAGTATCACCTTATTTCTTATGGAATTTCCTAAACACACAAACTTATGATAAAGTAAATTATACTCTCCATTTCTTAAAGAGAAAATTAAACGTTTTATAGTATCCTATAGTAGACTCTTGAATTTTTGTTTCTTTTAATATATCTATAGAAAATAGATAAATTGATATCAAAATTTACACGAAAATTATAAGCAAATATTATTTTAAAACATAAAAGATTTAGTCTTAAATTATATTTACTTTAAAACAGAAAAATAGAAGTTACAGAAATAAACTTTTACAACTTATGAAGGAAAACCTTCTCGTAGGCACAGATAATGGTCTGGTTTAATATACCAGTTCAACTAAAGTTTTTAAAGTTCTTAAAAGGATTTTCTTTGGGACTATTAATAGTTTATTTTTATCTTTAAAATTTAAACCATAACATATAAGCAAGTTAATATTATATTTGAACATATAACTAATAAATACTGTTGTATTCTATTTGTTGATACAAACAAATAATGTTATTTAATTATTGTTTCTCCTTGGACCTTGAGAAAATGTCAATGTTTACAACAAGTTATTTTTTAAAGTTTTTATTAAGTTTCATTAGTTGTTTATGAATTTTAAGAAACTGATATTTTCTTTTTCTAATTGTATAGAAATATATGCTACTAAATTATTATCGGCGTAGATACGCTGGTGTAATTTCTATATTTTTTTTGAATTCTGGCTGAAATCTTTTTTTTTAAACCGAATTTGAGCAATATGCTACAACACAACCTAATACCCCTTTATCATACTAAAATTGGATTTTAACTCCAATCAATCAAAGTGAAATTTCTCATAACAAAACAATACGTAGATCATATTAAAGCTGTGCATGTATATATATATATATATTTATATTTATATATATGTGTTTTTAGTTTTTTAAAATATGTATATAAAATTAAGAATACTTTTAGTAAAAGAATAAAGAAGAAAAACTGAAAAAAACTACTAATACTTTTAAATTATTATTTTGGCATATGTCCTAGTCTCATGGGTAATAATGTTCACATGTTTCACACTAATATTAAACGCGTTGATTTTTCTATAAAAAAATGAAAGTAAAAATATATTAATTTATTAGAAAGAATTAAAAAATCATTTCAATGAACTCAATGCATTTTTCAATAATTTGGGATTTTAGTCCTTGAAATTTTGAGTTCTAATATTGGTTTTATTAAATCGAATATCTTGAGAGATCCATGCATATAACATAACATTTAAAAAAATATAACTTTGAGCGTTTAAAATTTAATAAAAAGGAAAAAATATGCTATCCACTTATTTCAAAGAATCTAAAACTACTGATTTGACATTACAAGAATCTATTTTATTTTTATCTACGTATAAAGAATGCCACTTGTCCACTTCGATCTGGCTGTAACCACCACTTGTCTACTTCGATCAACCACCACTTGTCCCCTTCGATCTATCTTCAACCACTATATTTGATTTTTGACCTCTTCTTCTATATCTGTAAATACACACTTGTAATATATGTCATTGTTACCCTCATTCATATACACAAATACCACAAACATGACGAAGCTTATCTTTATTCTTTCCCTTCAAATCCTCCTCCTTGCATTCGTTACTTTCGGCGAAGACACTGGAGCCTTCGCAAGAACTATGAACCCAAAAAAACTCAACCTCTACAGAAAGGAGACACTCACCTATCTCCGATTCTATTGGCACGACTCCATACAGGGCCGAAACCCTAGCGCCGTCAGGATCCAAGAGCCGGTCTCAAACTCCACCATGTTCGGATCGATGACCATGATGGACGACGCATTAACAATGGATGTGTCGAGGAATTCGTTTGTAATGGGTCAGGCCCAAGGGTTTTATGCTGGAGCTGCCCAGGGAGAGATTAGCTATTTGGTGGTGATGAACTTTGCTTTCAAGACCGGAAAGTACAATGGGAGTACTATCGCGATTCTTGGTCGGGACCCGGTGTTATCATCTAAGGTTAGGGAAATGCCGGTTATTGGAGGAACGGGAATCTTTCGGTTTGCTAGAGGTTTTGTCGAGGCTCGGACCATATTGTCTGATCCCAAGGCCGGTAGGGCTATTGTTGATTACAGTTGTTACATCTTGCACTATTGATATAATTGTGTTTTGTAATTTACATTACTTATGTAACTTTTGCATTTAACGAATGTTGTTGTTTGATTTTGTTGCATGTTGTGTTGTTTGTTTTGGTGTTATATTTGTGGGAAGAAGATCTCACCCCCACTTCACCAAACAACACTTTGGAGGGACGATTTGGTGAAGTGGGGGTGAGATCTTCTTCCTCTCCGGCAGTTACGTGTTCATTTTCTATAACAAAATGAAAGTAAATACTTGCATTTTGTCGCACATTGAAATTCAAAAAACTATTTTTTTAATAGATATAAAAAAGTGTCTCCAACATGATATTAATACTATCACAAAAAGTTAAGGCTAAAATGACCGTAAGCTCTAGGGTGTTGGAAATCTGAAATCCATCGCGAGGAGGAAGAATGATACTGACAGTAATCCCTTGAAAAAAAAAAAAAATAGTCATAATATAATTAATCAAAATTCAAAAGATAACAATATAAAAAATTTCATCTTAACAAATATAATTTTTTATTAAAAAACAAAAATTTTAAAATTCTTTAAAAAAATATTATAAAACATTTCAAAATTCCAAATCCCAAATTTTAAAAGTTTCAAATCCCAAATTTTTAATCCCAAATATGCTCATAAAATTCAATTAAAACTTAAATAAAATTTAAAAATCCAAATAAAATTCAAAATTAATCTTATTCAAAAAATTAATCTTATTCGTTAAATTCTAATAAAATTTAAATAAAATTTAAAAAATCCAAATTAAATTCAAAATCATCTTATTCATAAAAAATTAATCATATTCATAAAATCCAAATAAAATCCAACAAAAATTCAACAATAAAATGCAAATAAAAAATCCAAATAAAATGCAAAGAAAAAATACAAATAAAAAAAAAAAAAAAAACCAAAAACCCAAATAAAATGTAAATAAAAAATCCAAATCAAAATCAAAATTTCCTAAACCTAAATAAAAATCATAAATTCCAAATCCTAAATCTAACCATATAAAACCAAAATCAAACTTCCAAAACCCTAAATCTAGCTTCGAAAAACATAAATATAACCCTAAATCTATTATCCAAACTTTTATTCTCAAAATAAATATGAAAACTTACAAATTGGATGGGTGTGATGGATTGTTATCCATGTGTGATAGATTCAACGAGATTAGGAACGATTTTGGAAAAGAAATCGTATATCGATGAAGGGAGGCAATTTGGTTTCGTTAATGGCGGTTTTGGTTTCGTCGCAAATAAGGGGTACTAAATAAAAGAAAATTTCTGACGGATATACCCGTTAGAATCTGTTGTAAACTTTGGTAAAATGTTTTGGCGTAGTCCTCAAAAAATTTGGCAAATCCGCGCAGAAATTTTCATGTGTCCATCGAAAATCCGTCAGAAATGAAAATCCGTCTGGAATTTCTGATGGATTTCCGATGACCAATCGAAAATATCAGCGCATTATTTTACAATAGTGCCACATATTTCGAGACACGTATAATTCTTAAATATGTTGAAAATTTCCAACGGATTTCTGATGGGTTTAGGGGTTTGGGCACTGATCGGCTTCGTTTCATTTTGAATCAGTTCTTACTATCATTTTAAGTCTTTTCATTTATATAGAAGTTAGATTGATGTACTTTAATGTAATAAATTTCAAATTTGCATTTTCAAATTATCTATGTTATAAGTGTGTTGTTAAAGTATATTATTTCTCTCATTTTCTGTAGAGTTAGCATATCATTAGAAAAAGACAACATATGATGCATTTAGTTATTTACATTCAAATAGTAAAATATCTTCACAAACTTGTTTTCAATTTAAAGTTTTTTTTTCAAATCTTCTTCATTTTGACTTTGATCTGTAGTAGTTTCTCGAATCTCCTTTTGATTAAGATTGTTAAGATTATTTGCTTGTGATAACTTACAATATCAAGTCCCTGGGTCCTTTAATTTTCTTTTACGTAACATGTTCTACGAAACATCTATTAAGATTTAACGTAAGCTATAATTCTCAAAAAATATAATATCTTCTCTTCTCTTGTACTGTTTTTTTCATTTGTGTGCTATCTTCTAAATTTCATGGTGTTATCTTGTGTACTGTTTTTACTATTGTTTGAGTATCACGTTACTTTTTATGAAATTTCTTAAACACGCAAACTCACGATAAAATAAATTACACTCTCTATTTCTTAAAGAACAATTAAACGTTCTATAGCATCCTAGAAAGATAGTGTACTCTTGAACTTATATTATATTTTTTATATATCTATAGAAAAATATATAAATTGATACAAAATTTACAATCAAATGATAAGCAAATATTTTTTAAAACATAAAAGAGTTAGTCTTAAACTATAATTATTTTAAAACAAAAAATAGAAGTTATGGAAATAAAATTTTACATTTTATGAAGAAAAACCCGCTCATATGCACAAATAATGATCTTGTTTAATAGAACAGTTCAAATAAAGCTTTTTAAGTTCTTAAAAGGATTGTTTTGGGACTATTAATAGTTTAGTCGTATCTTTATGAAATTTAAACCACAACATATGAAGCAAGTTTATATTATATTTGAACCTGTTACTAATAAGTACTGTTGCATTCTCTTTATTGATACAAACAAAGCATTCTCTTTATTGATACAAACAAATAATGTTATTTAATTATTTTTTGGACCTTGAAAAAATGTCAATGTTTACAACTAGTTATGTTTTTAATACTTTTTATTAAGTTTCTTTGGTTGTTTACGAATTTTAAGTAACTAATGTTTGCTTTTTTTTTTCTAGTTGTAGAGAAATATATAGAACTAATAGAGAAATATATAAAACTAAATTAAGATACGTGTAGATATACGAATGCAAAAAAATTATGTTAAATTGTATTTATATAAACTAAATTTTTATTAGTAATTTGCACACTTGTTTTGAATTCTAGCTGATAATTATTTTCTTTTAAACCGGATGTCAACACTACACTACAATACAACCTAATACCCCTTTGATCATACTAAAATTGGATTTCAACTCCAATCAATCAAAGTCAAAATTCTCATATTAAATATATATATATATATATATCATATTAAAACTGTGCATATATATATATATGTGTGTGTGTGTGTTTAGTTTTTAACATTATGTAAATAAAATTAAAAATACTTGTAGTAAAAAATAGAGAAGAAAAAATGAAAAAAACTACTAGTACTTTTAAATTAATTTTTTGTGTTTTAGTCCTTGAAATTTGAGTTCTAATATTGGTTTTATCTAAACTGAATAGCTGGATAGATCGATGCAGATAACATAAAATTTTGAGAATATAATCGGCAGTCTGTCCAGCAGTATTCAAGCCTTATAACTTTGAGCGTTTAACATTTGATAAAAGACGGAAACATTATACTATCCACTTATTTCACACTAAGAATGGCTATAAAATAGATTTTAAAAAAATTAAAATTGCTGATGTGACATTTTTCTGAAGTGATTTCTATCTCTTTTATTTTTACCTAAATATAAAAAATGCCGCTTGTCCACTTCGATGTAGCTGCAACCACCACTTGTCAACTATATATGTGCACCATCGGTCTTTTAACTCTCTTTTACGTTACATGTTCAAGAAAACATCTATTAAGATCTAACATAAGCTATAATTCTCAAAAAATATAATATCTTCTCCTGTATTGTTTTATTTTCATTTGTGTGATATCCCATATGTTTAATGTTGTTATTTCCATTGATATTCTGATGAATATATATTTACTATTTGATTTTTTTCTATTATTTCTTTACGATTTTTTTAGCATCACCTTACTTCTTATGAAATTTCTTAGACACACAAACTTACGATAAAAAGTAAATTACACTCTCTATTTCTAAAAGAACAAATTAATCTTTCTATATTATCCTAGTAAGATGGTCGACTCTTGAAATTCTATTGTATTTTTATAGATCTATAGAAAGATAGATAAATTGAGTTTAAACTATATTTTGTTTTTAAAATAGATAAATTGAGTTAGTCTTAAAACATTAAATAGTTAGTCTTAAACTATATTTATTTTAAAATAAAAAATATAGAAGTTACGGAAATAAACTTTTACAACTTATGAAGGAAAACCCACTCGTAGGCACGGGTATTGGTCAGGTTTAATATACCAATTCAAATAAAGCTTTTTAAGTTCTTAAAAGAATTTTTTTTGGACTATTAATAGTTTATTTGTATCTTTATGAAATTTAAACCACAACATATGAAGCAAGTTTATGTTATATTTGAACCTATTACTAATAAGTATTGTTGCATTCTATTTGTTGATACAAAAAATAATGTTATTTATTAATTGTTTCTCCTTGGACCTTGAGAAAATGTCCATGTTTACAACTAGGTATTATTTTTAATATTTTTATTAAGTTTTTTGGTTGTTTACGAATTTTATGTAGTTTTATAAAAGAAAGAAAAATATACTATCCACTTATTTCATAATCATGAATGGCTATAAACCAGATTTAAAAATAATCTAAAACTGTCGATGTGGCATTTTCTGAAGCGATTTTCTATCTATTTTATTTTTACCTATGTATAAAGAATTTCACTTATCCACTTCGATCTAGCTGCAACCTCCACTTGTCCACTTCAATCAACCACCACTTGTCCATTTCGTTCTAGTTGCAAACCACTATATTTGATTTTTGACCTCTTCCTCTATATATGTAGTAGATACACACTTTTAATGTATATCATAGTTACCTTCATCCGTATACACACATACCACGAAAATGAAGAAGCTTGTCCTTATCCTTTCCCTTCAAATCCTCCTCCACTACAAGAAAACAAACCGGAAACAAACAGATATTCCACGGGTGTTGTTGCAGTTTGAAATTTCCGACGGCTAACTGACAGAATTCTGACTATATACCATCTGTCAAAAATTATGGACGTTAATATATCCGTTATATTCCAACGGATTTCAGATGGATTTTTCACATGCCATCGAAAATCTGTCGAAAAATATATACGTTTATATATCTGTTATATAGCCGGTTGATATTTTGAAATTTTGTGACGGATTTATGACTGATTTCCGACGGGCTACGAGTTTATAAATATTTTTCCATACTCCCACATTCATTCATAACTCAATACATTACTTAAAAAAGTTTGAAATCAGAAATATATGTCTTCTTTTGGATGTTTTTGATCATGAATGGATGAACATATGATGTATTAGGAGTCAAACTTAATGAAAGAAGAATATGCATGAGGTACATGTGAATTCATGCAATTGGCAACAAATCAACAAGTCATGAAAAAAGTCGTAAGTTGAAATGTCCATGCTCTAATTGTCGGAATTCGTATAATGTTAAGATAGAATTTGTTTGGAATCACTTATATATGCTTGAGTTTATGCAGGGTTAGAAGATTTGGTATTTACATGGGAAACAAATTATGATTATATTACTACTAGTGAACCATACGTTCCAGAAAACTTAGGAGAACATAGCACGGAAGTAGATTTTGGTGTAGGTACCATTGAGATGGTGAATGATGCGTTTCGAGAGAATATGTCATTGCACTGTATATGGAGATAGGGTTGAAGAACTTAATTTAGAAGCAGAAATTTTTTTTGATATGTTAGATGCAGCGAAGCATCCACTACGTAAAGGTTGTAGAGAAGGTCATTCGCCTTTATCATCTGCAAGTAGAATGATGACAATTAAGACGGATTACAATTTGGCGGAAGAATATGTTGATGCGATAGCAGTTTTTGTGAAAGATATTTTGCTAGAAGATAATATTTCACAGCATCATTCTATGAGGTTCAGAAGCTTGTAGTTGGTCTTGGGTTTTCATATAGATGATAGATGTGTGCATCGATAATTTTATAATATATTGGAGAGAAGACGAAAACCGCAGAAGATGTAAATTTTGTTGTAAACTGCAGTTTTAGGAAACAAGTGGGATAGTTCAAATTACATATAAACGGATGTAGTATTTACCGTTACCTGAGAGATTGAAGAGGTTATATCAATCGTAGCGCACGACATAACCAATGAGATGGTATGCAGAGCATATTCAAGAAAGAAAGATTACACATCCTTCAAATGCAAAAGCGTGGAAACATTTTCAATCAAAATATCCGGATTTTCCGTATAAACGAAGGAATGTATACCTCAGATCATGCACGGATGATTTTAACCCATTTGGAAAGCATGGAAGGAAATATTCATTGTAGCATGTAATTGTAACTCCTTAAAATTTGCCTCCATCTATCTGTATGCGTTGAGATTTTTTCTTTCTCTTCGTACTTGTTCCTGGCCCAGAGCATCCTAAGAGATCACTAGATATATTCCTACAACCATTGATCTATGAGTTAAAAATGCTATGGAATGATGGTGGCGAAGCGTATAATATTTTATGCCAACAGAATTTCCATATGCGTGCGGTTCTTATGTGAATCATAAGCGATTTCCCAACATATGATATGTTATCTGGATGGACTACCCATGGAAGATTATCGTGCCTCTATTGCGAAGATAACACTGATGCATTTCAATTGGTTAACGGAAGAAAGAGTTGTTGGTTTGATTGTCATTGAAGATTCCTACCGAGTGGTCATCCTTATCGTCGATCGAAGGCATTGTTTACGAGGGATAAATAAGTGTTTGATGGTCCACCTCCTAAGATAGAAGGTAGTTATATGTTGGATTAGTTAAGAGATTTTTGTTTTAAGAGGACTCCTTACTGTGGGGTAATGGGCATGATCCATTGACGATATCGGTGTAAATCCTAATTGACACACATGAGTATTTTATAGAATTTTCCTTATTGGAAAGACCATTTATCGAGACACAATCTAGATGTCATGTACATTGAGAAGAACTTATTTTATAACATCATGGACACTGTTTTAAATGTCCAAGGGAAGACATAAGTCAATATGAAGTCTAGATTAGACTTGCCACTGGATTGTGCTCGAGATGTTATGAAGAATGGTAGATGTCGTATGACTGCCTACCTATTAAACGAAAATAAGATACAAGAATTTTTATTGGATTTGGGAAGATGTTAAATTCACATATGGATATGCATCTAATCTACGTAAATGCGTTGATTATGGAGAAGAGAATTTTAGTGGAATGAAGAGTCATGATTGTCAAGGTTAAAAATTTAAGCAAATTTGAGGGATCTATTGTCGCACAGTCTCAATGAAGAAGCTTCATACTTTGCCGAATATTACTTTCCATCAGAAGTGCGTATGAAGAGTCGATGTCTTGCTCGTCATGATGATAGAGGTGAGAGAATGATTTATCCCTTGTATGCTCATTGTATGCTCATGCGTTGTTTATCCAAGTTGGTCGTGTAAGTGGAAAGGAAAAAAATCGAATTCTATCTAAGTAGGAGCTCACACACTTGCATATGTATATTCTCACAACTTGTGAGGATATAATGCAATATGGTAGGTAATCCTTTTTATGATAATATCAATTTTATATAATTTATTAATTTTTTGGATATTATAATTTTAACTTCATTCATTTATAGGATTTGCATGGTTCTTGTACGGATTTACTATCCGGATTACACCGAGCAAGACCTTGAGAATTTAAAAGAGAAAGATTTTGATCTTTGGTTAAAATTTTATTTAAATGTTTAAATAGCCAAATTTTTGAAATAAATTATTTTACGAAGTTTTAATTATACTCAATGATTATCGACAGGTAACAGAAGACATCACCAATGGTCAAACATTTGGCATTTAGTTAGTGGAGTTAGTTAACGGTTTGAACTACATTGCAACTTCATACGCCAAGTATTGCACGAGAGGATATGCATTTTTGGATTTATGAGGCTAGGCGTACTAGCCAACTTCAAATAATGGCATCTTGGCTAACTCTGGTGATGTAGTTTACTACGGGATTCTTAACGAAAAATTAGAAGTGTGTTATCCAGGAATGTTAAATTTGCAGTGTTTTATGTTTATGTGTGATAAGTACGATCCCTTCCTTGTTGTGGTGTTCATGTTGACCAATTTGGCATTAAATCAGTACATTTAAGATGGAGACGTTTAAAATACGATCCATTCATCCATGAGTTACAAGTTGACCATGTAAGTTGAAATTGTTTGAGAGTAAAATTTGTTACCATTACCATTATTTTCAAAGTACTAATCATTAATTATTTGAGGTTTGCTATATTCGTTATCCTCGTGTCACAGCTCGGAATGACCCATGGATTACTATGACATCAAATAACCTAATAGGAAGAATATATGGAGTTTATGAACACGATCCTTTGTAGCCAAACGGAAATGTTCCAATGGGTCAGGTTGAGCCTTCTAAGGATGTTAATCTTGTGGTTGATTTTACACAATTCAGAGATGATACATCTGTGCATTCTGATTTAGAGGAATCACTTGGAGAGTTTGATGACGATTGCTTTGGACGGATCATCTTCAGAATCTGAATAGTTAACATTATGTATCTTATAAAAGGATTTACTATTTTAGACAATTGGTGTGTACTCTTTTTTCCAAGTCCTGATTTTGTCCCAAATAGGTTTACAAGTTTTTGGGTTTTAACGAGGTCACCACTTATCGATCTTCTAATATTAGAGCTTTTGTTCAAAATTGTAAGGCCAAGTTTTTGGGTTTTAACTGGTGTGTACTCTTTTTTGGTTATGTTCTAATATTATCAATCTTCTAAATAAGGTTAAAAAAAATATCACTTTGTTGTAAAAAAAAAATTTCTTTGACCGTACAATTGTAAAGGTTTTGTTTGAACCATAAAATTAGCTTGGTCGTCGGAAATCTCCGACAGAAATAATATATATATATATATATATATATATTTAACCTCGTACTCAACAAAACATACATGACACGTATAATCTTCCATTTCTGACGGTTTTGTGTTTTCATGGTTGTATTCCATAATTATCAATACTGAACTATAGAAGATAATATAGCTTATTCAAAAGTCATAGTTCCCAAATTAACAATATAAACAGTATTTGATGATTTTTGACGGATTAGAATAGAATACGAGTACACCGACTAATAACATTACATATACATTAACAACCGACTTTTTAAAACGGATGGATCGAAAATGAAAATTTGGGATTTATCATAACATTGTACATTAATAACTGATTCTAATGTAAATATTACATGTAAATCATATTAAGAACTGACTGAAAGTGAAACGAAGTCGATTGGTGGCCGGAACCCCAAATTTGTCAGAAATCCGTTAGAAATTATGTGTCGATCATGCATTCTTGAAACATAACCGCGCCTTAAATTTTGCTTAACCGTCGAAAATTCGTCAGAAATTTGCCAAATGTTTTAAGCAAACCACCTAAAATTTTTAATGAATTTCTGATTGATTCTGACAAGTAAATCCGTTAGAAATTCATTAATATATTGCATCTTCTTCTTCATTGCGACGAATCTCAAAACCAAAAAAAAACTCAAAAACCCAATCGCCATATCTCTTTTTCCATTGATTTTCGACCTTCCATTCTCCAAAACTTATAAAATATTTTCACTAATCACTCCAATGGATAACAATCAATCTAATATGTAAATTTTCCTATTGATTTAGGGTTTGGAACCGTAGATTTAGAGTTATATTTAAGTTTTTGAACTTAAAATAAGGTTTTGGAAGTTAGATTTAGGTTTATGGAATTTAGATCAAGGTTTTACATGGTTCGACTTAGGGTTTTTGATAAGTTTATGAAAATTTTATGGTTTTTGATTCTTAGTGGCATATTATTTTTTATTGATAAGACTTTTAATTGACTTTATAAGGTACATAATTTATAAGATTTTTATTGAATTTATTTAGATTTTAATTTTTAATGGAATTTTATGACTTATTGATAATTTTGTTATTATAAAGGTTTTTGTTTGAATTTTTATGATTTATTGAATTAGAATTTTATTGAATTAATTATGATTTTAAAATAATTTTCAAAATATTATAAATGATTTTTATATTGAATTTTATTTTGCTTTTAATAGATTATTGAATTTTAATAAGAATTTTCTTAATAATCTTATAAATTTTTGAATTTTGTGGTTATTTATTTTTTTAGTTTTATTAACATTTGCAATTATTTTTTGAATTAATGTAAAAAATTTTAAATAGATTCTATTATTTTTTCTAGGGATTACAGTCATTACTATTCCACATCGTCGTGTCCTTTACGAGGTGGATCGAGTGGAGGTGGAGTAAGGAGGAGTGCAGCGAGCCCAGCTAGTTCCCAAAACCCGCCAAGCCATATTCCGGAGATATAACCGCCAGTGTTAATGAAAATGAGCGTTAAAGATTTCATATCTCAACCTGACGGAGAGGAACTTTAAAGAATTCATCCACGACAGGTAGCGAGAACTTCAAACAACAAACTCGTCGCTTTCACGGCCGTGATGCGAGATCGTCGCCCTTGATTGTTTGGATTTTCTGTTTTTTATTTTATGAATATTTTAATATTATGCTTTGGATTTTAAATATTTTAAATTGAATTTGAATTTTATTTCAATTTTTATATTTATTTAAATAATTATTATTACTAATTATAATAATTAATTTATATTAATTAATAAACGCTGGAGCCTTCGCAAAAACCATGAACCCAAAACAACTCAACTTCTATAGAAAGGAGAAACTCACTTATCTCTGATTCTATTGGCACTACTCCATACAGTGCCGAAAGCCTAGCAACGTCAGGATCCAAGAGCCGGTCTCAAATTCCACCATGTTCGGATCGGTGACCATGATGGACGACGCATTAACAATGGATGTCTCAGGAATTCGTTTGTAGTGGGCCAGGCCCAAGGGTTTTATGCTGGCGCTGCCCAGGGAGAGATTATCTGTTTGGTGGCGTTATCATCAAAGGTTAGGGAAACACTGGTTATTGGAGGAACTGGAATCTTTCGGTTTGCTAGAGGTTTTGTCGAGGCGCGGACCATATTGTCTGATCTCAAGGCCGGTATGGCTATTGTTGATTACTGTTGTTACATCTGGCACTATTGATATAATTGTGTTTTGTAATTTACATTACTTATGTAACTTTTGCATTTAACGAATGTTGTTGTTTGGTTTTGTTGCATGTTGTGTTGTTTGTTTTGGTGTGATTTTTGTGGGTGTGTGTAATTGTGAATAAAAATTTCAAGACGTTTAGTTTTTTTGAAAGTTTTTAGTTATTTTTACCGTTAATTGTGTCGTCAAGACGTAAGGTTGTTTTTTCTTTTTTCTTTACATTGTATCCCATCAAATGATAACAATCTATCCGGGAATCCGTCACAAATCCATTACAAATTTCAACATCTCAAACGGACATATAACGACTATATTAACTATTATATAGTCGGAATATCATCTTTTTGCCCTTGGAAACTTCTGACGTCCACTACACCCATCAAAAATCCTGTCGGTTTTTGATTTGTTTCTTTGTAGTGTATGGAGACAAAATGTTGTTATACAAAACCACACATACACGCCTTGCCAAGTCGGACTCGGGTCTCGGGTCTTGACTTTCAAACGGGTATATAACAACTATATTAACTGTTATATAGTCGGAATACCGTCTTTTTGCCGTCGGAAACTTCTGACGTCCACTACACCCATCAGAAATCCCGTCTGTTTTTTATTTGTTTCTTTGTAATGTATGGAGACAAAATGTTATTATGCAAATCCACACACACGTCGTGCCGATTCAGACTCAGGTCCTGAGCACGTCAAAGATGTTCTTATTAGACCAAATTTTGGTTCCCAATTTGTCAACAATTTAGTTGACTTTTGTACCTGCAGATCTTTTGCATTAATTGAAATGAATCAAATTAAAATTTGACTTCAAAATGGCCAAGTCAAACGAGCTGGTGTTCAGGCGTGATTCCCGCCTAGATCATTGCCTCTAATCTATAGTGTGAGGTTGCACAAATATCCGCTCCATCACCTCTCCCTATATATTCAACTCTTCTCTCTTCATTTTGGGATCAATTTTCTTTACAGAAAAACAACATAAATCTTTCTCCACTTTCTCTCCTCAAAAATGTAAGTCTCGAGAGTATAACGTAGTTTTAAATTCGTATATTCTGTCTTTCGAGTGGAGCAAATACGGTCTCCTAGTGGTTGTATCCTGAGATCCTAAATCGTGTAAAAACGTCACATTAAGGGCGATTTAAAAATTAATGAAGGAGATCATATCTCGCCTCCACTCTATTTGGTTTTATATAATCGTTTTATTTCCATAATTCTTTTATTTATTCGCAGTTTTCTTAACCGGATTTTTGCGGTCCTACAATCTTAATTCTTAAAATCTGCTTTTTGCTTATCGCTTAAAATAGATTGAGAATTGCGAAAAATTCTTTATGAAAAGAAAAAAAAACTTTTTAAATGTTTTTATTTCTTACAAATTTTAAAAACGTTTATTCATTTATTTACGATTTATTTTGATATATTTAAGGATTTTCAAAACATTTTTGGGATTTTGTTTAATTATATATTAATTTAAAATCCTTAAATTATTTTTATTCGTTTTTTAAATCAATCTAAATGCTTATGCGGTTGCTATTTAGCGATTTTTTGGAACTTAGTAAATCGTATGTGCTTTATATATTTTGACAAAAAGGTTTACGCGGTCTGTTTCATAAAAAAAATTCTCAAAATTGGATCTTAATGATCTGAAAAATGGTTTGAATTACACTTAATTGCGAATTATTAAAAATTATTTATTTATTTATTTGAAATAAACGATTTGAAAATGCTTTTATTAGTGGGTTAAACAAATTTTATTATTGGGAAAAAAAATTTAAACGTTTTGAAAACACATACTGGTGATTCAGAAATCGTTTATATTTTGTTAGCGATTTAATAGTTTTTAAACGCTATTTTATATTTTTGTTTTCAATATCTTACACTCTTTTTTGTTTTTGTGAAACGTAAAAAAACGATGAGTACCGGCATTGTTGATCCGATTAACGGAGGCTCAAATGATGGGCAAAACTGTGAGATGACTCCCCAAAACGGGAAAGGTCTTCCATTTGTCGTGTCTGATGTCCTCCATGTCTTGAGTTCCACTTTTTTCCCTTTTCTAGATTTCGTTTAGTTTTTCCTTAGATCTTCATTGCAGAGTTTAATCACCGGTGGAGGGACGATTTCGTGAAGTGGGGTGAGATCTTCTTCTTCTCCGATAGTGGCTTGTTCATTTTCTATAACAAAATGAAAGTAAAAACTTACATTTTATCCCACATTAAAACTTGAGAAATATTTCTTCGACTATATATAGCAGAGTGTCTCCAACATGGTTTAAATATTATCATTAAAAGAAAGCATGCTAGAAATGACTGTCAATTATAGGGCGTCAGAAATCCAAAATCCATTAGAAATGTTTGGAGAGGACTCGAGGGGGAAGAATGATACTAGTTATAATCCTTTTAAAAAATAAAAAATAGTCAGAATATAATTAATCAAAATTCAAATGAAAAAAATATAAACAATTGCATATTAACATATATAATTTGATATTAAAAATACATTTCTTTGAAAAAATATTAAAAATTAAAATTTTCCAAATTCCAAATTTAAAAAATTCCAAATCCAAAATTTGGAATCCCAAAAGTTCTAAAAATTTCAAATAAAATTTTAAAAAATCCAAATAAAATCTTATTCATAAAAAATTAATATCTTCATAAAATTAAAATTCAAAAACCCTATAAAATTCAAAAAGTACTCTTATTTATAAAAAAATTAATCTTATTCATAAAGTTAAAATAAAATCCAAAATAAAATTCAAAGATAATCTTATTCATAAATAATTTAATCTTATTAATAAAATTAAAAATAAAATCCAAAAACTCAAATCAAATTCAAAAAATCAAAACCCAAAAAATTCAAAAAATTAAAAACCCAAATAAAATTCAAAAAAATACAAAACCCAAATCAAAATCATATTTTCCAAAACTTAAATCAAAATCATAAATTCTAAGTACTAAATCTAAGCATAGAAAACCTAAATCTAACTACCATAATCGTAAATCGAACTTCGAAAACCCTAAATCTGACTTCCAAAAACCTAAATCTAACCCTAAATCCATTTTCCAAACTTTTATTCTCAAAATAAATAATAAAACTTACAAATTGGATGGGTGTGATGGATTTTTATCCATTATGATAGATTCGACGAGATTTGGAACAATTTTGGAGGAGAAATCGCGAAATCGACAAAGGGAGGTTTTGGTTTCGAAGGAGAAATCGTTAATGGCGGTTTTGGTTTCGTCGCGAAGAAGAAGAAGGGGTATTAAATAAAAGACAATTTCCGACGAAAAAATAATTGTCAGAATACGTAAGAAAATCTGGGAAACATGTTTCGGCGGGGTCCTCAAAAAATTTGGCAAATCCGCACTAAAATATTTGCGTGCCCGTCCAAAATTTCTGACAGATTTCCGACGACCAATCAAAAATATCGGCGCGTTATTTTATGAAAGTGCATGCAAGCCACGTAGAATCCTTAAACCTGTCTCCGACGGATTTCAAACTTTTTAGGGGTTTGGGGATCGACCGGCTTTGTTTCACTTTGAAACAGTTTTTACTATCATTTTAAGTCTTTTAAATTATATAGAAGTTATATTGATGTTCATAATATCATAAATTTCAGATTTACATTTTCAAATCATCTATGTTATAAGTGTGTTTATATTATTTCTTTCCTTTTCTGTAAAGTTAATATATCATTAGAAAAAGACAACATATGATGAATTTTGTTATTTACATTCAAATATTAAAACATCTTCATAAACTTGTTTTCGATTTAAAGTTTTTTTTCAAATCTTCTTCGTTTTGACTTTGAAGTGTAGGAGTTTTTTGAATCTCCTTTCGATAAATATTGTTAAGATTATTTGCTTGTGATAACTTACAATATCAAGTCCTTGGGTCCTTTAATTCTCTTTTACATTACATGTTGTACGAAACATCTATTAAGATCTAATGTAATAAGGGGTAGTAAATGGCGGTTATTAACATCTATGTCGGTTTTGGTTTTGTCGCGAAGAAGAATAAGTGGTACTTAATAAAAGACAATTTTCAACGGATCTACCCATCGGAATCTGTCGTAAACTCTGGGAAAATGTTTCGTCATAGTCCTCAAAAAATATGGCGAATCGGCGCAGAAATTTTCGCGTGTCCGTCAGAAATCCATCTGAAATTTCTGTCGGAAATCTATCAAAAACGGAAATCCGTCTAAAATTTCTGTCAGAAATCCGTGAGAAACAGAAATCCATTTGAAAATTTTGATGGATTTCTGACGACCAATCCAAAATATCAGCACGTTATTTTACGATAGTACATTCGAGACATGTATAATCCTTAAATTCGTCGAAAATTTTCAACAGATTTCTGACGGATTAAGCGGTTTGGGCACCGATCGGCTTCGTTTCACTTTGAATCAGTTCTTACTATCATTTTAAGTTTATTAAATTATATAGAAGTTAGATTGATTTACTTTAATATAATAAATTTCAGATTTACATTTTCAAATCATCTATGTTATAAGTGTGTTGTTAAAGTATATTATTTCACTCATTTTCTGTAAAGTTAGCATATCATTAGAAAAAGACAACATATGATGCATTTTGTTATTTACTTCAAATATTAAAATATCTTCACAAACTTGTTTTCGATTTAAACTTTTTTTTCAAATCTTCTTCATTTTGACTTTGATGTGTAGTAGTTTCTTGAATCTACTTTCGATTGAGATTGTTAAGATTATTTGCTTGTGATAACTTACAAAATCAAGTCTCGGGATCCTTTAATTCTCTTTTACATAACATGTTCTAGAAACATCTATTAAGATCTAACATAAGGTATAATTCTCAAAAAATATAATATCTTCTCTTGTATTGTGTTTTTCATTTGTGTGATATCCTCTAGTTTTCAATGTGTTATATCCATTGATACTCTCATGAATATATGTTTAATTTTTATGGTTTCTAGTATTGTTTTACAGTTGTTTGAATATCACCTTACAGCTTATGAAATTTCTTAAACACGCAAACTCATGATAAATTAAAATTACACTTTCTATTTCTTAAAGAAAAAATTAAACGTTCTATATTATTCTAGAAAGATAGTCAACTCTTGAAATTCTATTGTATTTTATTTTATTTTGTATATCTATAGAAAAATAGATAAATTGATATCAAAATTCACACTCAAATTATAAGCAAATATTATTTTAAAATATAAAAGAATTAGTCATAAACTACATTTATTTTAAAACAGAAAAATAGAAATCATGGAAATAAAATTTTACAACTTATGAAGGAAAACCCGTTCGTAGGAGGGTATTGGTATAGTTTAATATAACTGTTCAAATAAGTCTTTTAAAGTGTTTAAAAGGATTTTTTGGGACTATTTAATAGTTTCTTTGTATCTTAATGAAAATTAAACAACAACATATGAAGAAAGTTTATATTATATTTGAACCTATTACTAATAATTACTGTTGTATTCTATTTGTTGATACAAACAAATAATGTTATTTAATTTTGAGAAAATGTCAATGTTTACAACTAGTTATGTTTTTTGAATAATTTTTATTAAATTTCATTGTTTTTTACGAATTTTAAGTAACTAATGTTTGTTTTTTCTAATTATTGAGAAATATATACTACTAAATTAGGATCCTCATAGATATGCGATGTAAAAAATATGTTAAATTATATTATATAAATTAATTTTTTCTTAGTAATTTCCATACTTGTTTTGAATTCTAGCTGATAACTCTTTTCTTTTATACCGGAGTTCAACGTTACGCTACAATACAACGTAATACCCCTTTCATCATATTAAAATTGCATTTCAACTCCAATCAATCAGAGTCAAAATTTTCATCCCAAAAAAATATGTATATAACATTAAACTGTGCAAACATATATATATATATATATATATATATATTGATTTTAATTTTTAACAATATGTAAAAAAAATTTAAAAATTTTTTAGTAAAAAATAGAGAAGAAAAATTGGAAAAAAACTAATAGAACTTTTAAATTAATGTTTTGGCATATTTCCTAGTCTCATGGGTAATAATGTTCACATGTTTCAAACTAATATTAAACTTGTTCATTTTCTATAACAAAATAAAATTTAAAATATACTAATTTTTTAGATAGTATTAAAAATCATTTCTATGAACTCATTGCATTTTTTTCAAGAATTTGGCATTTTAGTCCTTGAAATTTTGAGTTTCTACTATTGGTTTTATCTAAACCGAAGATCTGGCTAGATCGATGCAGAAAAATAGAACATCTAAGAATATAACGATTGTAAGTCCAACAGTAGTCAAGCCTTATAACATTGAAAGTGTAAAATTTGATAAAAGAAGGAAAAATTATACTATCCACTTATTTAAAACTCATGAATGGATATAAATTAGATTTTTTTAAATCTAAAATTGCCGATGTGGCATTTTCTGAAGTGATTTTCTATCTATTTTATTTTTACCTATGTATAAAGAATGTCACTTGTCCACTTTGATCTAGCTGCAACCACCAGTTGTCCACTATATTTGTCTAACATAAGCTATAATTCTCAAAAATATAATATCTTGTATTGTATTTTTTTTAATTAGTGTGATATATTGTAGATTTCATGGTAAATCTCCATTGATACTTTTCAAACTCATGAATGGTATAAAACTAGATTTTTTAAAAATCCAAAACTGTCGATGTGGCATTTTCTGAAGTGATTTTCTATCTACTTTATTTTTACCTATGTATAAAGAATGTCAATTGTCCACTTCGATCTAGCTGCAAGCACCATTTTTCCACTTCTACCTAGTTGTAACCACCATTTGTCCGCTATATTTGCCGACCTTGGGTCCTTTAACTCTCTTTTATATTATATGTGCAATGAAACATCTATTAAGATCTAACATAAGCTATAATATCTTCTCTTGTATTTTTTTCATTTGTGTGATATGTTCTATATTTCATGGTGTAATCTCCATTGATACTCTCATGAGTATATGTTTAATTTATTAAGTTTTCTATTAACTTTTTTTTATTGTTTGAGTATCACCTTACTGCTTATGAAATTTCTTAAACACACAAACTCACGATAAAATAAATTACCCTCTCTATTTATGAAAGAACAAATTAAACGTTCTAGAAAGATTTGATAAAAGAAGGAAAAATTATACAATCCACTTATTTCAAACTCATGAATGGTTATAAACTAGATTTTTTTAAAATCTAAAACTGCCAATGTGACATTTTTCTGAAGTGATTTTCTATCTATTTTATTTTTACTTATGTATAAAAAATTTCACTCATCCAATTCGATTTAGCTGCAAACACCACTTTTCCACTATATTTGTCCACACTGGGTCTTTTAACTCTCTTTTTCATTACATGTTCAAGGAAACATCTATTAAGATTTAAAATAAGCTATAATACTCAAAAAATATTATATCTTGTTTTGTATTGTTTTTTTTTATTTGTGTGAGATCCTCTAGATTTCATGGTGTTATCTCCACTGGAACTCTCATGAATATATGTTTTATTTTTTATGGCTTCTATTATTGTTTTATGATTGTTTGAGTATCACCTTACTGTCTATGAAATTTCTTTAACACAAAAACTCAAGATATAATAAATTACACTCTCTATTTCTTAAAGAAGAAATTAAATGTTCTATATTATCTTAGAAAGATTTGATAAAAGAAGGAAAAATTATAATATCCACTTATTTCAAACTCATGAATGGCTATAAATTAAATTTTTTTAAAATCTAAAACTGCCGAGTGGCATTTTTCCGAAGTGATATTCTATCTATTTTATTTTTTTACCTATGTATAAACAATGTCACTTGTTCACTTCGATCTAGATGCAACAGCCACTTGTCGACTTCGACCTAGCTACAATCACCAATTGTCCACTATATTTTTCCACCCTAGGTCCTTTAACTCTCTTTTATGTTACATGTACAAGGAAACATCTATTAAGATATAACATAAGCAATAATACTCAAAAATATTATATTTTCTTTTGTATTGTTTTTTCATTTGTGTTATATCCTCTCAATTTCATGGTGTCATCTCCACTGGAATTCTAATGAATATATGTTTAATTTTTATGGCTTCATTATTGTTTTACGATTTTTCGAGTATCACATGACTGCTTATGAATTTTCTTAAACACACAAACTAACAATAAAATAAATTAAACTCTCTGTTTCTTAAAGAAAAAATAAAATGTTCTATAGTATCCTAGAAAGATTTGATAAAAGAAAAAAAACTTATACTATCCACTTAATGGCTATAAACTAGATTTAAAAAAAAACAAAAATAAAACCGCCAATGTGGCATTTTTCTGCAGTGATCTTTTTCTATCTATTTTATTTTTACCTATGTATAAAAAATTTCACTCGTCCATTTTGATCTAGCTGCAAACACCACTTGTCCACTATATTTTTCCACCATGGGTCCTTTAACTCTCTTTTACGTTACATGTTCAAAAAAAATCTATTAAGAGCTAACATAAGCTATAATACTCAAAAATATAATATCTTGTTTTGTATTGGTTTTTTTCATTTGTGTGATATCCTCTAGATTTCATGCTGTTATCTCCACTGGAACTCTCATGAATATATGTTTAATTTTTTATGGCTTATATTATTGTTTTACGATTATTTGAGTATCACCTTACTGCTTATGAAATTTCTTAAACACACAAACTCACGATAAAATAAATTACACTCTCTATTTCTAAAAGAACAAATTAAACGTTATATAGTATCCTAGAAATATTTGATAAAAGAAGGAAAAATTATACTACCCACTTATTTCAAACTCATGAAGGGCTATAAACTAAATTTTAAAACATCTAAAACTGCCAGTGTGGCATTTTTTATATTTTTCCACCATGGGTCCTTTAACTCGCTTTTATGTTACATGTTCAAAGAAATATCTATTAAGAGCTAACATAAGCTATAATACTCAAAAATATAATATCTTGTTTTGTATTGTTTTTTTCATTTGTATGATATCCTCTAGATTTCATGCTGTTATCTCCACTGGAACTCTCATGAATATATGTTTAATTTTTTATGGCTTCTATTATTGTTTTACGATTATTTGAGTATCACCGTACTGCTGATGAAATTTTTTAAACACACAAACTCACGATAAAATAAATTACACTCTCTATTTCTAAAAGAACAAATTAAATGTTCTATAGTATCCTAGAAAGATTTGATAAAAGAAGGGAAAATTATACTACCCACGTATTTCATACTCATGAAGGGCTATAAACTAGATTTTTAAAACATCTAAAACTGCCAGTGTGGCATTTTTCTGAAGTTATTATCTATTTATTTTATATTTACCTATGTATAAAAAATGTCACTCGCCCACTTCGATCTCGCTGCAAACACCACTTGTCCACTATATTTGTCCACCATGGGTCCTTTTACTTCTCTTTTTAGTTACATGTTCAAGGAAACATCTATTAAGATTTAAAATAAGCTATAATACTCAAAAAATATAATTTCTTAATTTGTATTGTTTTTTTTCCATTTGTGTGATATCTCTAGATTTCATGGTGTTATCTCCACTGGAACTCTCATGAATATATGTTTTATTTTTTATGGCTTCTATTATTGTTTTATGATTGTTTGAGTATCACCTTACTGTCTATGAAATTTCTTAAACACAAAAACTCAAGATAAAATAAATTACAGTCTCTATTTCTTAAAGAAGAAATTAAACATTCTATAGTATCTTAGTGAGATTTAATAAAAGAATGAAAAATTATACTATCCATTTATTTCAAACTCATGAATGGCTATATGTTTAGCACTTCAATGGAGTTACTTGAGACAATCATATCATTAACATAAATGAGTATGTTAATGCGCACACCATTTTTATCGAAGCTTAACAACAAATAGTCTAAAAGTAATTGTAAGAACCCATACTCGCGCAGGGCTGTGGTGAGCTTTTCAAACCAACATTGAGGAGCTTGTTTCAGCCCATAAAAGAGATTTACGTAATCTGCACACTTTCTTTCATCAGATGCATAAAATCCAGGAGGAAGTTTTATATATACCTCTTCGTGAAGATCTTCATGTAAGAACGCGTTATGAACATCTATTTGATGTACATGCTAATTAAATCCTGCAGCAACTTGCAAGAATGAGCGAACAGTCTCCATTTTTGCAACCGGGGCAAACGTGCCTCCATAGTATTTGCTATGTAAGCACGATGTGTTTTCTGAAAAACGTGTGTTGCTTACATAATTCTCAATTGGATACAGTGATTTAGAGGTTTTCATCGAGTTTGAGTAGTGTTAGTGATATAATCCTTCAACGCAATAGGTGGATTGCTCTGTTGAGTAGTAAGTCGGAGAGGAGCAGCCACTGGCGTCGGTGGCTGAACATGTCTCACTGATGGTGATGATGATGGAGTTCGATCTGGTGAAGCAGACGAAGATGGTGGACAGATCAATATTGAGCCGGTGAGGACGATGGTGTTCGTTCTTGTGATGGTAACTGATTAGATTCGTGGTCTGAGTGCAATGGATAAGGTGTCGATGTTGATGGATGAGATTCTGATGTCAAGGATGATTTTGTCGTGGGATTATGAGATTTGTTGGACTTGTATCTATTAGTGGTCTTGGAAGAATGGAATGATCCTCAGTTTCGTGGAACAACACTTGACATTTTCCAATAGAAGTCCATAATTCCCCTTCCTCTTCTTTGTTATCGTGTGACACTGCAGCGGAATCCAAAAAAATCCAAAAAAAATTTTACATCTCGTGACACAAAGAATTTGTGTTTTGCAAGATCATACAATCTCCATGCCTTTCTTCCATAGGGATAACCAACAAAAATGCATTTGTGACTCCGAGAAGAAAACTTATCTCCTTTATGTGACCGATCATGCGCATAACATAAACTTCCAAAGACTTTAAGATGCTTGTAGTCTGGTGCTTGCTTGTAACGTTTCTCATATGGTGTTATCTCATTAAGTTTCTCATACGGTCTCCAAAGGTCACAATGGATTAACTCAAAAGCATCTGAAGTTTTATTGCTACTTAATGGAAAAGAAGATCGTGTTTGCTTAGCGCGGAGACAAACATCACACGCTTTTTCTGGAGACTTAGTTTTCAAACACCTCAAATCAGAACCTTGAAGAAACTCAACTAATTTTGATGAATGGTGCCCTATTCTTTTGTGCCACAAGTTTAAGACATCATCATATCTTGTCGCTGCTGCTGCCACTATTTCTACACCATGGAAATAAAACATTCCGCTTTCACGTTTTCCCACTCCAATCAATGTCTTTTCAACACAGTCTTGAATGAGAAGAAAATGAGGAGCCATTTGAACCACACAAGCATTCTCATCCATTAATTATCCCAGTGAAATTAGATTTAACAACTTAAAAAATATATCTTCGGTGAAAAAATAAATGTATGACAAAAATCTGCGAGAAAAAAAATAAATCTGCCATAAAAATTCTACTATTTTTGAGAAATAAAAAAATCAGCTGCCTCTATTGCAATCTTCAAAAAATTAATCTACAAAAGAAAAAAAATCTTCGATGAATTAGAAAATCTACAGCCACTAAGATATGTAAATTTGTGACAAAAATCTACGGGAAAAATTTAAGTCTGCAATACAAAAAAATCTGGCATAACATAGAGTCGCAGATTTATCTATCAGCAGTGGCGAATTCATAAATATTGTCTTTAAAAACGCAAATAATGCTGATGTAAAATTAATTAGTAATGTCAGTCTTGTAATTATTGTTTTTAAAACACATTTAACCTTATTTTTGTGATTAAAAAAAACTTGTGATTAAAAAAAACTCATTTTAACTTTATCTTTGGTAGGTTCGTTTATTAATTAAATCTAATTGTAGTATTATTCTAGTAATTTTTCCTATCTTTTTATCATTTATTTCTAAGAATATATTATTAACTATAAAAATTTATTGGATAATATTGTGTTTGGGCTTGTTGGACCTATTATTTGATTTAACTTGTAGATTTAGGGTTAAAGATTGTTTGATGAAGTATTTAGGGTTAGAGTTAACTAAGTATAAAAATAATTTTGAGCCGTCATTGTAAAATGTTTATCAAAATAATGTATTGTGTTCTCAATCCTGAAAATTAGAAGATATGAGTCGTGTTCCAACACGTTGTATGACGAAGACCAAGGGTCCTTCTCGCCATTGCTGTCCAGATTTGAGCTGCATAATGACAAGAGAAGAAGAGATGCTCACACGTCTCCAAACTACAACTACAGAAACTGCAGGCCGTCAAAATTTTTGGACACCAGGATGACATACGAGACAGAGTAGATAACCGATCCTTGACGGGGAAGAAAAGCATACGATCTCCAATCTGCACCCAGGAAAGCATAAAAGAGAAACGAGGTCAATATTCCGCATGCCCATGCCTACATAAATATTTTTCAAAAACAAGTTAAATTAAACGTCCGTAAATCTTACTATATATCTTTTTCCTAAAAACCTAGTTTAATTTTCAAAGTGAAATCTTAAAATTACACAGTTTCTTAAACAAAGCCCGAAAACATTGATTTTTCCATACAAACATTATAAAATTGTTAAATTGTTTTTTAGGGTTGTTTATTTCTCTTCTAACCCCAATACAATATTTCAATCCTAATTTATAAATTCGAGTAGAGAGAAAATATAACATTTTGCATAGAATTTTAGAGATGAATAGTTCGTCTAAGCTCTTCAAAATTTTACTTATGATTACTGTGCTTGGTTCTAAGTTGATGAGTATATGCTTGTGGTGTGAAAAATTACATTTATAATTTATTTTTTATTATTTTCATAAATTCGAATCAATCGTCTACATTATGAACACTAAAACAGTATTAATAACGTTGATTAGTTATAAAAAATATCATTTTTTCTTAGGCTTTTATTTAGGAAAATTTATGTTTTAAAGATTTCATTTTGAAAAATTAAAGAAATAGTTATTTTTGAAAAACTTAATACAATATTATTTACGGAGTTTTTATTCTAACTTAGTTTGAAAATGATTATTGATACACCGTGGATGGTACACATGGCTGACATGCGTAAGTTTTTACTTAAAGATAATTATGAAATCCAGAGGTATTAGATTTATCCAATAATAGTACAGCATTCATATTTTTCTAAATTTTTTAATTTAAGATAAAAAAACTATAACATTTACTATTTTTTGTAGTATAAATTTGGAGTCAGATATTTCGTTTGAAATGAGTTGTTATCTAAAAATATTTTAAGACTATTATTCGAAAAGCTTCACTTGGCAGAAAATAATAATAAAATTGCCTAGTCATTTTATTCAAAGTTTTAATGTAAATATTTATGGGTATTAATACATCTTAATAAATATGTTTAAAACTGTTAGCCGGTGCGCATCACATTTTGTTTGCTCAACTTGTTGAACACTTTAGTGGCGATATAAGTAAGTGATTTTATTTCTCATATTACAAAAAAATAAGAACAAAATTCTTCTAAATATTTTAGAAAAATAAAAATCTGTTTCATTGAAATAAAAAATCTTTTATTTGATTCAATACATATCAACTTAGATAATATAATTTATGAGACAATACATCTATGCATATATCAATATATGGATTTACATAGACATATTTTGTATAGCTAGTTAATAATGTGTATTTAGAAAACCTGAAGATGGCTTTTTGATATTGTGAGTTTTCTCTCATCCGCTAACCTCAAAATCTTATTAGGAGTTTCGCCTACAACTTTTAAAAGAATAATATTATCAAATTTCTTTTTTATAGTGAATTCGAAAAAATGAATTTTTTAAGTATAAGGCATAATTTAAAATTGCAGACATAATTCTTAAGAGGATTTTGAGGTTTAAGGATGGGAGAAGATCACAATATCAAAAGTGAAAAGTCTGTAGGTTTGATGATTAGTGTTCATTGGGCAGGCTGGTTGAAGCATTAGGGGAGAGAAGATTTATAGACATGGGCATCAAGGCTGAAAGTACTTTGAAAGAAGGTTCTCATGAACCACAGATGTAGAAGACGCAGACCGCATTTGTTGGCCCAGATTGAATCCGCACGGAACAATGCAAATGACGATGAGGATGTTCATACTTGGAAGTATAAGGCGGATAAATATAAGGCACAATTCGGAATTAAGGAAACTTGGAATCTACTAAGGGAGCCAGGACTTCAGAACACTTGGTATAAGGTAGTTTGGTGCACTCATGCAACTCCAAAATACTCATTTATCTTGTGGTTAGCAGGCCTTAATAGATTAGTCACTGGAGATAGAATGCAAGCATGGTCATCTAGTGCTATGGTAAAGTGTGTATTCTGCCCGGAACCCTTAGAGACGCGAGAACACCTCTTCTTCAACTGTCATTTCACGGCAACCATATGGCACCATCTCGCATCTAGTTTGATGGATCAAGGGTACTCCCAAAATTTTACTCAGATCTTAACAAATCTCCAAGCAAGAAGAAAAGGAACAGTAGGATTCATTGCAAAGTACGCCTTCCACGCTTTGGTCTACTCGGTATGGAAAGAAAGAAATATGCGCAGACACGGAAGCACACTACTCACCTCCGGAAAACTAATCAGCAAAGTCGGGCAACCGGTGAGAAACAAACTTTCAACCCTCCAGTATCAAGGTATTATGAAAAATGGACTTTCATACCTGTTTTGCCTCAAGACGAAATCATCATCACTTCGGCGCAGTTAGCTCTTCAATAACTGGTTAGTACTCTTTTTCCCGTAGGTGGTTTTGTTCCATTAGGTTTTCCAACATCGGGTTTTAACGAGGCTACCAAATCTCAAACAAAGCTATCTCTCCACATTTTAATTCTATCTAAAGTTGCACTTGTTGTAAAAATGGTTTATTTCTTTTGAATATAATTTTACATATTATTCAAAAAAAAAAAAGTCTGTAGGTTTTTTTCTTATATAAACACACATTATCAGCTAGATACAAAATATATATATGAAAACAAGTATATATATGTATAAATGTATAGTGTCATAAATTATAATATCTAAATGTTGTGTATTGAGATTATAGTTTTTGACGGCAAATTTTTTTTATTTTTCTAAATTTTTTTAAACAAATTTTGTTCTTGTTCCTTTGTAGTATGGGAAATAAAATCGCTTATTTCTATTTCTACCAAAATGTTCAAGAACTTAAATAAAAAACGGTGAAGATCGGCAGTCCATAGCATGTCCAATTGTGTTGACCAACTGTAATATCTACCAATTCTAAATATCTTTATTAAGATTTATTAAAACCATAAATAAATTTATTAAGCGTTATAAAAATATTACTCGGTAATTTTATTAGAATTTTCTACCAAGAGAAGATATTCGAACAACATGGATAAAATATTTACTTTAATTATTTTATTGATTAAGTGATTTATCTATAAATGTTTGGTTTCTTGTGTCGGAGAGTTATGATTGCATCTTTTGGTTTTTGTGAATGCAAAGTTAGGAAGTTATTAAGGTAAATTAGGAAAGTAAAAAAGGAAGAGTGGTGGGCTGCATGCTGTGGAGAGGAGCCATGATTTGGACGACATTGCTAGGAGTCCTAGCCTAGGACTTTTCAATTTCAACATTTTGTTTCACGGCATCATAAGCAACATTGTTATCTTCAACTTTACATTTTGCCCTCGCAACTGTTCATTTCATTCCCAACAGATGTTATAGTATCCTCTTCTCGTGCAATTTCATGACTTGCACCATTTTAAAACATAACTCACTTCTTACTTAGCCGTCTCATAATTCATTTCCACCTTCAGTACAAGAAAGCACAGGGAAACAGAAGACCAAATCCATTGAAAATCTATCGGAAATGGTTGTTTCTGATGGATTTCCGACGGATTTGGCCGTCTGATCTACATTATTGTCAGAAATAAAACATGCGTTGGAAATTCGTTGGTAATTTTGGCGGTATTCCGACATTTGATATCCGATAGTAATCTGACATCTGAAATCAGTAAGAAATCCATCGATGCCATATCCGATAGATGAACCGACGGATGTGCTTTCGACAGATTTCTAACGGACGTGTTTTCGATGTATTTTCGAGTGATGTATTTCTAATGTATTTCCAAAGGATTCGTATTTAATTTATTTTAAAAAAAAAATTAAAAATATTAAATTAGAAATAAATTATATGAAAATAACATTTAAATTTAATAAAAATTAAAACTAAAATTAATTATCCAAATTAAAATAAAAAGTATTCAAAATAAAAAAACATAAAAATATTCATAAAACGCAAAATCCTAATTATGCAGTTTGCGATTGCGGAAACGAACATAAGAAAGCATTCATTAGCTTGTTGCTCTTCTTATATTTGATGGAGTTTTCATTCATCTTTTCTTTGATGGTTTTAATCTTGTTGTTCAAAACTTCAATTTCAACCATCTTTTCTTCGAATTGCGCTCTAACCTCTGGATCGCCGTAAAACCATGAAGTAGTCGAAGAAAGCAACAATTGATACTCATGTGGAAGTCCAAAAATGCGAAATTTGGACTTGGAGTTGCATGCGAGACAAATGAGATGAAACAATTATATAAGTTGAAAAAAGAATTCGATAATAGGTAAGAAAACAGTAAATGTTACTTACTTCAAATCTGAATTCGTTGATCTTCTTGAACGAAACTTCGGTGCAAAAAGGATTTCCTTCAACAACCGGCTGGAATTGGAGAAACTCCTCACCTAGCCTCGTCACATTCTCGTCGACCTCCCAAGCAATTGGATCTTGTATTTGAGCTGTCTTTTGGTTGGTGTCTACGTCTTGTAGCAACACAATATGTGAAGAACGCACACCATCTTTTAGAAACAGAAAACAATCAAAAATTCAAAAAATGTTAATGAATGGAAATTAAAGTTAAGAAAATAAATTAACTTACAAGTTGTTGTTCCCAAGAAACCTTGCTCGTTGCTCCCAACTTGTTTGTAGCAACTCATTTGCTCTTCCGATCGTTTTTCCAGTTGGTAGATTGAGTTACCAAGGTAACCCAGGTTTCCTTCATCCTCCAATACTCAATGAACCTATTCTGAAGGTCCGTGTTCGCGAACAACTCCCTAGAGACCTCATTCCAAGTCCACTTGTCTTTCCACTAGTTCAACTTCCTAGAATTGACCTTCTATGTCTTAGCATCAAACTCATGTCTAAATGTAGACGTGAGGTCTCTATCTCAAGTGAAATCTTGATGCAAAACAAAATATAATGTTTATGAAAATAAATATTTAAAATTAAAGAAAAATAATTATATTTTTAAAAAATATTACCGCAAATTGACGAAACCAAAGATCACGGTTTGCCATCGGCATCGTCAAGTATGCCGCATACGGACGATGTAGCAATCCGTTAAGCATCTGGTTGATGAACTTCGTGATCCCATTTTGTGATAAATGAAACTTACAAAAACATTTTAGTTATAAAATTGTAAAACAAAAAAAATAAATCTAAAAACCAAAAAATTCATAAGAATAAACTTACCATGTGTGGCTTTCCTCACAATCCAGATGAAATGGAGTCAAGCGTTCGCGTCCAAGTTAAGAGATAAAGTCCTTTATTTTCATCTCTGTGGGAGCTGAAGCTGCTATAGGAGTAGAAGCCAGAGTTTGGGTCTCCAGAACATGCGTCGAGCCAGGAAGAATGATGAAAGCGACCGTAATCTCTGTAGAAAATAATCATTAGTAAAATTGCAAAAACAAAATTTTTAAACTATAACACAAAATTTCTATAGTACTTCCAAAAAAATTCCTAAATTATAATACAAAATTCATTACAAAATTTTAAAAATAAAAAAATTTAATAAAAAATTCTAAAATCTAATATAAATTCTAAAATTCTAAAAAATTACAAAAAATCTAACAAAATCAAATTTTAACAATTTACAAAAATTCTAATAATTTAATTTTTAACAATTCTGAAAATTCTAACAATTATAATAACTATAATAATTCTAATAATTTTAAAAAATTACAAAAATTCTAAATTCCAAATACTAACAATTTCAACAAAAAATTCCAAATCTAACAAAAATCAAATTTTACAAAAATTCTAACAAATTTAACAATTAACAAAAATTCTAACCATTAACATAATCAAATCAAACATCCATAAACCTAAATCTATATTCAAAATCTCTAAATATATGTTCCAGATACCTAAATCTATATTCCAATTCTCCAAAACTAAAACTCAAAAATCTAAATCCATAAAAATCAAGAGAAATATAAGAAACTTACATGTTTGGTTAATGTGGATCCATTGGAATGATTGGAATGACGATTTTGAAGTTTTTGTAACATTTTGCAAATGAGTTTCGCAAAGAAGATGATTTGCTTATAAACAGATTTTTTTACGGACGGATCCGTCGAAAATCCATCGGAATGCCTAAATATACATTTCAAAAATCTTTTGTGCTTTTGTATTTGGTTCTTCAACCCTATCTCCATCATAACCGGTCGATTTTATATGCTCTCTAAACGCATCATTCATCATCATGCGTACCTACACTTATATCTACTTTCGTTCTATCTCTTAAACTATCCGCAACATATGGTTCATTAGTACTACCATAATCATAATTTTTTCTCCATGTAAATACCAAATCTTATAACCTGGCATAAACTCATTGTTGTACAAGTGATGTCAAACTAACTCAACCTTAACATTATGAGAATTCTGGCAAATACAACATCGACATTTCATCTTATCACTTTTTTTAGCTCCCAGTTGAATTCCGGTCAATCCCATGAACTCGTATATTCCTCGTGCATACTCATCTTTCAGTATGTTATACTTCGGATCCATCATAGGTTTGTCCATCTATAAACAAAAATATTTACCAAAAAACATATATTTTCAACTTTCGCAATTTTTATAATGTGATTGTATGAATAAGTGGTGTGAATGAATAAAAAAGTGTGGAAACATATATATATATATATATATATATATAAGTCATTTCTGTCGGAAATTTGTCAGTATATATGAATTTCAAACGGTTATAACAATGACTATATTAACGTTTGTATTTACCAACGTGTTTCCAACAGAAATTTGTTAGAATTTAACATTCATAATTTTCGACTGATTTACCAAACGTTTTAATTGTTCACTGAAAATTTGTCGGAAATTCTTACGGTTTGCAATAGTCACAAATCCATTATATAACTGTTGAAATTTTTTAACAAAATAAGAATTTTAACGGAATAAGAATCCTTCAGAATAAGTTGTGAAGGAGATGCTAAAACTATTGAGATGAACCTTGTAGATGAGGTAGTGGGCTTTGAGATTTGTAATAATGTGAAAAGAGTTAGTAGTATAACAGTTAAATTAGTTGAGGTTGAAATGACTGATGACATGGCTAAGTCTGAAGTTTAAGACTAAAATGGTTAAAATCATGAAATTGCACGAGAAGAGGAGACAGTAACATATCTGGAATTAAAAAAAAAGGGACAATCGTTCCAAACACCTTTTTCTCTTTTCTCTCATCAAAAGTAGATCTAGTTTCGTGTGTGTTCTTGCCCTTCTTGCTTTTAGATCTTAATCTGCATGCCTTGGCTAGCTTGGTGATGTGGAAGTGAGTCGGCTTTCTTCTCCGGCAGCGATGGGTGTGGAGTATCTGGTGGTGTCGCTCTTGCGGTAAAATCACGTTGTCTACAGAACTTTCCGTCGAGTCTTCTTTTGGTTGAGGACGCCAAAAGGATTGTGGTGGAGGTTCTCCCGGCTCAACGTCTTGTGGTGGTTGCTGCGGGTAGCGGCGGAAGACACAAACGGATCGGTGGGTTTTTTGCTGAACGTTCAGGCGATTAACGAAAGATCCTCCCGGATATGAAAACTAACCTCGTATTCCAGCTGGTGATGATTTGGCTTGAGCCACCGACCCTCTCAGCTACCAAGGTCTTGTTTTCGCCGAACCGATTTGAAGATGGCTTGGTCTCGGAGAACGTAATGGGTGGTCGGCGCCGGAGACTGAGTGCTAGATCTGGTGATCTCTCTTTTTGCTTGGTAGGGGAATCGAGGAGGTTAGATGTCGGTCTTTTCGGGGAATCGGTCCATTCCGGCAGAAGATTTTTCTCAGCCAACACCAACTTACGAGTAAGTCGAATCGTCATGCATGGAGATTTGAGCATTTCTCTAAAGATATTGAAATTTGTTTGATCCTTCAGCTAATATATATCCAAAAAATAAAATACTGATTACTTCCCTACTTGTCCCTGCATACAATCAAGCACGTAATCCGTAAAGAGAGTTTTCAAAATTTATAAGAACGCGTTTGAGACTGCAAAACAAAATGGTCATTCGAGAATTTATTTGTACTCTCTACCTACATTTTTCTGATTTATATCGCATTTGTTTATTGGATTTTAGACTTACATATTTTATTGTTTAATAGGAGAGAATGTGGAGCAGTAGTTGGAATTGTAAGAGCATCACATCCACAAGGAAAAAAACTAGAATTTCTAAATCAAGAATACTAATATCTAAAATTATGTGTCGAAAATCTTGTAAAGCATAATTTTTATATGCACCATGATATTTTATTTGATGAGTATTATAGAAAATTAATTTGTTTTAGGTTATAAGATATTTTATATGCATCGTTATCAATCTTTATGTTTTATAACTTCAAATATGTACAAGTTACTACAACTTATAATATTGGTAGAAAATTATAATATACTAGTTACTGTAACTTCAATTTAAAAACTCATCACTTAACCAAAAAAACAATTATCATTTCAGTTCATCAAATACGAAAAAATTTGGAATAAAAATTTTGGCGAAAAAATTACGGATCCGTTTTTGGAGAAACAATTATGAATTTTTATTTTGACAAAAAATATGGATTTGTATTTTCTTAAAAAATTTACAAAATCAACCTTTTTTGCAGGAACAAATCAATATTTGGTGGAAAAATTGCAAATTTTTTATTTGGCGGGAAAATTACAGATTTTTATTTTGTTACAAAATTTACGGAATAGAGTTTTTTGCGAGAAACGGAACGGTTTTTGCGGGAAAATTAGAAAATTTTATTTTGGCAGAAAATTACAGATTTTCTTTTTTTTTTTTTAATTATGAAACCGAGTTTTTATTGCAAGAAACATATCAATTTTTGGTGGGAAACTTGCTTGTAAAACTGTATAAAATATTTTTATAAAGTTTTATAAAATCTTATACACCATATAAAATAATTTTATACAATTTTATAAGATTTTATAAGCATTATAAAACTTTATAAAAATATTTTATACAGTTTTATAAGGTTTTATAAGGCCTTATAAGGTTTATAAAGACTTTATAAGAACATGTTTATAAGGGTATATAACATTTTCTCACCAAAAACCTGATTCTGTATTTTTTATTAAATAGCAAATCCGTAATTTTTTGCCAAAATGAAAATTTGTAATTTTCCCAACAAAAATAGATCCATAATTTTTCTGCCAAAATCTTGATTCTGTAATTTTCCATCAAAATAAAAACTCCGCAATTTTTCCGCCAAAAATAGATTATATAATTTTCATCAAAATAAGAAATCATTATCTTCATGAAGGAAAATTCAGTCAAAATACATATTCAAAATGGTATTTTTGAAAATGGTCAAAACAAAGTTGGTAGTTATGAAAAGTGGTATCCAAATAGTGGCATTCCACAAATTTTCTCTAGAAAGTTTCAAAATAATATATAGTTTTCTCAAAATTTAAAATTTAACAACGTGCCAAAATACCCCAATAATAAAATTACATAGCGCGCCAAAATTAATTTAGCAGCAAGTACAAATAACGCGCCAAAATTTTAAATTTATTCAGAAATTTTTATTTAAATCATATTTAATTTATAAACACATATTTTAAGTGACACAAATATGTGTTTAAATTTTATATAATATGATAAGATAGATAAACTTCAAAATTTATGAAGTATTATATGGAAATTTTGTAAAGAATATTTTTTATATAAAATCTAAAACTTTATAATTCGCCAAAAACATAATATAAAGGTTAATAAAACAAAATAAGTTTAAATTTAATTAGTGATATGTTAATTGAAATGTTATCAAAAAGTAATGAATTAAAATTCATATATTCTCAATTCATTATCTAAAACACAAAGGATTACAATTTAATGTTTGACCTCAAGTTTTATATTAAATTTCTTGACTAAAGTAATATTAGGTTTCTGTATATAAATACATGAAGTTTCATCATAAAATTTTCATTGAATCATAAAATACAGGAAAAGGCTAATGTTTGAATCTCTAAAGACATGTTTAAATATCATGATAAGGAAGGTATTTTGAGACTAGTTCATGAGATGGTGTTGGCTGAGGCATATCTCATGAATAATGTCACACTTGGCTCAAATTTTAGCTTCAATATGACATTTTATGTATTGAATCGTGTTTAGGATTTTTCTCATCCAACACTGACTTAAGAATATTTCGAATCGTCATGAATGGAGATTTAAGCATTTCTTGAAAGGTATTGAAATTTGTTTTATCATTCAGCTAATATATATCCAAAAAATCAAATAGTGATTACCTATTTACGTATGCCTGCAAATAATCAAAGCATGTAAACCGTCAAGAGGTTTTTTCACAATTTATCGAAATGCGTTTGTGAATGCAAAACAGTTGGTCATCTGAGAATTAATAAGAAAAAATTTTGATTCCATGAAATCTAAATCTTATTGTTGAGATCGGAAAACCTACTTTAACAATTATCATATTCTCCAAAAAATTTAATGGTTTGATGCAGAATGCTAAGCTGAAAATTTTGTGTTTTTTCCTATATTTGACTCAAGATGGCGCATTTTCGAGATGCTTTTGAATGGGTTACATGAATCAGTGGCGGACCTACGTTAGGGTCATCCGACACCCAATAAATATCTATACTAGACATTTCATTAATTGTTTTGTCCACACTGATGGCTCAACTGGTTAGCTAGTGGTACTTTGACCTCCCCTCTCAAATCCCACGTTCGATGCCTTCTCTTATCCCTAATATTTATTTTTCTATCTTCTTTTAATGGCCCATAGCCTATTGTTAAGTGTTAACTTTGTTTGACATATTTTCATTCATGTACTTTTATTTGTTCTCTTAACGTCCTTTCAATTAGATTTTAAATTAAATATATCATTTTAAATCAAAGAAAAATGATAAAATGATGTTTCAAAAACAATTTAAAATTTATAACAGAATTATTTTTAAATAATATGTTAAATTATATTCAAAAACTGCAATTTACATCAAGAGTAACAGTTTTGATAGAAATTAGAAACGAACAAAAGCTCTTAAACTGAATTTCGATATGGTTGCCTCATTAAAATCCAAATCTGGAAAACCCATTTGGGACAAAACCAGATTTGGGAAAAAGAGTACAAACCACATTCGAAAGAGCAGATATAGTAAGGTCGATAGAGAGTAGAAAACTCCAATACTTGCATACTTGGTTACCAATGCTTTGCTATTGGTAGATGACTATTTTGATGCGAACCACATAGATAGACCCTCATTGAAAGAGAAGTCAGCTTGGTTTCGAATTGAACTGAATCTGTTCCTGATGTTCTTATCAATCATTCTTGTTAACTTTGGGAGCCACAGTACCATCCTCCGCATTTGCATCCAAACAGTCCGGATATGACATAACATTTCCTTTTCTAGCTTCCGTTGATGTCAGGATTTAAGCACACACCTTCGCCACTAGAACTGGCTCCGTCATATTCTCTTTTCGTTTGAGAATTCTTGGACTTACGATATCACTCTGTTTGGTGCGACATGTCTCTTTCAAGTGTCCTCACTTTAAGCACCCGGCACATTTTGGAGGTAACCAAGGATATGAGTAGAAGACCTCTGATTCCACACCCTGTTTTATTTTAAAACAATAAGAGGCCGGTAATGGTTTCGACAGGTCCACATCCACGAAAACCTTTGCCTCGTCAAACTTGTGACACAGCTCTGTTTCCGGATGAAAATGCCGAGGCTCACCAACTGCGCTAGATAGAAAGCTCAAGCCCTTCCAAGAGAATAGAGAAGACGAGACTTGTTTAAGAGTTACCCAAAATGGAATACTCCTTAAAGTGGATTGATCTTCTTTGAGAACTGGTCCGTACTTAGAGATTATCATAGGTCTGTCCGCAATATTCCACATTCCCGTTCATAGGACTCTATCTCTAATCACTTTATCTTTTATCCAAAATTTAAATGTTGTCGAGTTCGCCACAAACGCGTCAATCCTCACAGACTTGTTTCCATAACTCCATATCTTGTTCACGATTACATGAATTTTTGCGATGTGTGGAGCTTCCTCTGGAAATTTTCCTATTAGTAGTAAATCCTCCCATAATGGAGGTTGATCATGAATAACGTCGTCTGGAATTTCGATGAAAGGATTACCCTTCTCCGAACACGCCGTCAGCACATGCTTTGTTAAAGAAGGCTTTTGCTGCACGACTGATGAATACGACCGAGGTTGACGATCCACAGCCCTCATCTCCCCTTGAGACAAAACTTGCCGCTTATCAGTATTCTGCTTAACACCTACCACTGAAGCCACTGCAGCCTCCGACACACCTTCAGTACCCTTCTCTGCACCCTCTTCAAGCACTGTCTGCAAGACCTTAGGATGATCTTATACCAACACCGACTAGGATTCATCTGAACCATGGTTTGTTATAGAACCCTCATTTACCAACGACACAACTATAGCACCCGATGATTGATCTGAATGCAACTTCATAGTCTCTTCATCAACACTCTGCCACCTCGCCGACTGAAAACCCACTGAAACAGAGCCTGCATCAGTTCCTACAACAATCTCCCGAACAGAGCCTACCACCTCTGAATCCACCTAAACCTCTGAGTTATCGGCATCCACGTCTACAGATGAAACCACCGAATCATATACGACTTCTGCATCCTTCCCTGAAACTGACTCTGCTACAGCCCCCGGCACTCCAATGCTCTCGACACAACCTGCAACTTAAGGAACTTCTGAATTCTTATTACTCAAAACATCAGCGGAAGTCTCCGATGAAATCCTTGATACCACTGTGCCTTTTTCTCAGCTGAAGATCGCGCAACACCTTCTACTCCAAACCATCATCCAATAATGCCTTGTACCTCCTTTGCTGCGGCTGAAACTCTCACTGAACTCCTGAGACCACACAGCGGAGGAGTCGCCATGCCTGGCATCGAAGCCATGCTTCAACTAGTCCTAATCACCTTGATGATCGCCACTTAAATCCCTTCCTAAAAAAGTCGGAACTGTTTTTTTCCCTATATAACAGATTTTGTTCAGTATATACATATAAATTTTTAGAAACATACTGATTTTTGTTATAAGTTCACTCTCGTAAAAACAATTTCCAGGTCCGCCACTTGTATAAACACAATCTATTTGTTTAAAAAGTTAATTGGACAAATAAACAGTTTTTCTAATATATTTTGCCAAATAGATAGTTCACTATTTATAATTTTCTAAATGAACAATTTTAACTATTTGAAATTATTTACCATACTTTCTTATCCCTATCAATATCTCATATTTACAGAAAATGCCATTAAAATTAATTAAATAAATGAAATAAATTTAAAAAAAAATGTTTTTCTCTCTTTTTCTTCTCCTCTTCGGCGTCATTTTTGTTTTTTTTTGTTTCCATAATTTTTTTATTTTTATCATATTGTAAACACTTTATAAAAAAACTATTTTCATTATGCTTTTAATTTTAATCTTTTTTCCAAATCTATAGAATTTAATTTTATTATAATTTAAACGGTTAGAATAGTATAGGATTATAATAGTGGACGTTTAGAATGGTGTACATCCCGATATATCAACAATGTAGAACAATGTGCACTTCAGTACACGAATGATGTATATCCGTGAGAATACGGCACGGTTAATACACCCATAAGCATGTACATCATCAATCATTCCTCTGTACACCATAAGTATATGATATACTCTATACAATTACGAGTGTACGATATAGTCAAAATACATGGGTTTGAGTATATTATACATAGTGTGCCGTACAAGTATCTAGCCAAGAGAAATGGAGCTATGAACAAATCACATCAAAAGGCATGGGTTCGAGTGATATACCGAAGTGAACACTGTTGGATTTATATGCATAGTAGGCAATTACAGTCGTTGTAAAGTTGCCTCTGCATCTTATACAACTATTACTATTAATTTTGTGTTTGTTTATATTAATCTTTTGGTTTGTTTTTTTCTCAAAATAAAATTAGATAAATTAAAATTTGATCCAAGAATTATTTTTATAATATGAATATATGTGGATTCATATTTTTCCATCAATAGTTTTTTTTATAACACACTTAATTTGGTCTTGTTTATAATATTCAATGTTTCCATCAATATCTCAATTCGCAAAAGCTAGAGTTTATTTTGAAGTTGATATTTAAATTTTTGCATTGACACCGAATGTTTAAAAATGGATCTTTATTAATATGGAGTGAAAATATGACTTTTTAATTCATTGTTGTTGACCAATAAAAATACAACTTTTGAATTTACTGACTAATAAAAATGAAAAAAAATTAATTTTTAAAAAAATATAAGTAAAATCGAATGTAAAATTATTTTCTTTCTTAAAAAGTTGAATACTACTTTAGGGTATTTTTGCGAATTTTCTTTCTTATGAGATTTTTTCATTTTTTTCCTAAAAGCTAAATGCGTTCTTTATATATTTTGCATTCACGTGCCTTTCTTCTATATTTGTCAAGAATTACATAATGTTAATCCTGCTGTAAGTGTTTTTGCATCGTAGAGTTATGTGATTGCATAGTAGACATACTCATCATAGATATAGTTTGGATTGGACTTATATGCTTGACGTAGAGATACAGAAATGGGCCAAATGGCGAAAAGGTTAGGAGAGAGGAGAAAGAGAGAAACTGTAACACAAAGATAAAGAGATGAAGCTTGATTTGTTAGAAAGGCACTTTAGTCATTTTCACTTTCTCTATTACACAAATACATCTATTAGTAGAAGAGTAAATACTGTCTATTTTGCAGACTAAAAATAGTAATCCGTCCACATTTTTAATTAAGTGTGAAAACTGTCTATTCTACCAATTCACTCTTGTTTAAATGGCTAAATGAAAAGTGAAGTTGATCGTTTTCTTTGTGTCAAAAAGGTAGACTAGGCTTTTCTGCAAACCCATTATAGGAGTTTTAACAGATTCAACGTATAGAAATCTTTTTCTTTATTTTGATTAGAAATAGAAAGACTTTTCTTGTGCTGAAAACTAGGTAAGACCACAAATTGTTTGGTGTAGGCAATAATCTTATATTAATGTTTAGTGTTACATGTTTATATGTAAAAGTGGAACTGTCGCTCGGCTTTCCGACAGTTAAAAGATAAAACAAACTTCATATGTATGAAAGTATCCAGCATGTGCCAACAAATTAAAAGAAAAAAAACTATACATGAAAATATGGTAGCATCTTGAAACTACAAACACTTGCTGCCACAAATTTCTCTCCCGCAACCGTGTCTGCTGTTGTGTTTAACCTACTCATGTCTTAAATTATTAAGGGTAGTTTAGGAATTGTATATTGTTATTAACCCTGATACTCTTGTAACTATATATATGTGAATAGGTCTATGAATAAGACATACTTCTTCTGCTTATTTCTCCTCTGTTTCTATTAATCTCCAAGGTCTCTTCTCTTAGAACCTCTGTTTTTTTTTCTTATTTCCACTGTTCGACGCGAATAAGTGAAAATCTTTTATTTCCGTTTGTTCAAAGATGACAGGCGATGATGGTAAATCGACATCACATGATGGTGCGATTGTAATGAATGGAAGTTTCAATGTTAAATGATTTTTATCTCAATGCCTCAAGCAATTCAGGACAAGTCATTTGCTCTGTGAAGTTGAATGAAAACAATTACGAGGGTTGGTCAAAGCTTATGTGAAACGCACTCAAAGCAAAGAATAGGGTTTATTGATGGTGTGATTAAGCAACTTAATGGTGGTGATGAGTTAATGCAACCAAGGTCCAATCCCGTGTCCTCGTATCTTAATAGTTAAGGCTGAATTTTTGTATATATTATATAAAAGTAGTTAAAATATTAAAAATTAGGTTAAATAGGATCTAAAAATATTTTATATGTATATATATATATATATATATATATATTTTTTTTTTTTATATACTACTCCTCAATTTTTTTTAAGTTTACTAATCTTAAAGAAAACAAATTTTATGGACCCAAAATTTTTGCCCTACACCCAATAAAATGTTGAGCCGGCCTGATTATTATGATCTATTTCTCCCTCTTATTCTACATTCTTACTTCAATTTTGCTGCCATGACCAAAGAGAGATGCTCTTTTGGAATTCAAAGACGAGTTTCCGATGAGTCTAGCCTAAAGCCATGGAATAAAAGCAGTGATTGCTGTTTTTGGAAGGGTGTCACGTGCGGTAATAAACCTGGCCATGTGATATCACTTGACCTTAGTTTTACTTTTCTCAACCTCTTTGAAAACTAACAATAGCATTTTTTACTCCAACAAATCCGTGAGCTAAGCCTCAAGGACATATTCCTTTTTTCACTAGGAAACCTTTCCCATATCTTGAATCTTGATCTTTCTTCTAATAGATTGGTGGGTGGAGTTCCGGCTTCCACCGAAAATATAAAGGTACTAAGAGCTATGTCAGTTGACCGAAACAACTTGAGTGGCAAAATTTCATTTGCCAATCGAACCAAGCTTTCCCTTTTTAACCTCAAAACAACTTCACATCCAAATTTGCATCTGACATGAGTGGATTCCACAACTTGGAACGCTTTGATGTTGGTGCAAACTCATTTCGCGGGCCTTTCCCTAAATATGTGTTCTTAATTCCTTCGTTAACAGAGGTTTCTTTGGAAGGAAACCAATTCACGGGATCTATAGAGTTTGCAAATACATCTTCATCATCTAAGGTTCAGCTTCTAATCCTTGATCATAACCGGTTGAGTGGCCCAATCCCGGAATCCAATCTCAATTCTGTAACCTCGATTGCTATTTCTTAGCCACGACAGTTTCACTGGGCCAATTCATAGATCAATATCAAAGTTAGTCAACCTACATTATCTTACTCTTTCCAACAATAAGTTTCAAGGTGAAGTACCAGGTTCCTTATGGAGATTAGAGACGGTGGTGCATTCTCACAATTCTTTCAGTAGTTTTGAAAACTCTTCAGAAGAAACACTGATCGGAACGCTGGATGAAAATTGATCGTGAAGCATTTCTTCATTGAATCCGCAAGCTTATTCAATTAGGATTTTTTCCAACAATCTCTTCAACGGCTCGAGTCCTCCATGTTAAGGAATCACACTGAGTCTCTAACAAAGCTAATTCTGCATAACAACGACTTCAGTGGAACTCTTTTTCGATTTTACATTCTTACGATCCTTAGATGTTAGTAGCAACCAGGTAGAGGAAAAGTTTCCAAAGTCCTTAATCAACTGCAAGGATAAGTTTCCGTCATTGTTAGGATCTGTACCATCACTATATGTTCTCATTCTCAGATCAAACAAATTCTATGGGCCGTTGTATCATAGTCACATGTCCATTGGGTTTCAGAGTTTAAAAGTAATTGATATTTCCCATAATGACTTCACCGGAACTCTCGCACCTTGCTATTTTTCCAACTGGCGTGATATAACCACAGTAACCGAAGAATATGACTCTTACATGGAAGATTGGGTTAATTATTTCTATGTTAATTCAATGGAAATGGTGAATAAAGGAGTAGAGATGAGCTTTGAGCGAATCCGGAATGACTTCAAAGCAATTGATTTTTCTATAAACAACAAAATATGGCAAAATCCTTGAAATTCATTGGGTTTTTGAAGGAACTACGTCTTCTCAACCTGTCATGTAACGCATTCTCAAAGCATATATATACCATGATTTTTGCAAATTTGACTAATCTCGAGGTATTAGACCTATCCCGTAACAAATTTTCATGTCGAATCGCTCAAAATCTTGATAAACTCTCCTTTCTGTCATACATGAACTTCTCTCATAACCTTCTACAAGGTCCAGTTCCACGAGGCACACAGCTCCAAAGGCAGAAAAGTTCTTCAAGTGACAACCGTAGACTCTATGGTCTCGAAGATATCTGTGGAGAAACTCATGTCCTGAATCCTACATCACAGCAACCCAAGGAGTCGGAGGAACATATGCGCAATTGGATAGCAGCTGCAATAGCCTATGGACCTGGTGTATTCTATGGAATGGTGATCAAATATATCCTCCCTTATGAGTGGTACATAGAAATGTTGGGTCGAAGAAAACTCAGAGCCACCAAAAATGATCGTTAAGCACGTCTCTTGCAATCTCATTGAGCAGTTGTGAAGCATGTGTTGTCCAGAGTCTTATTGAGATATCGTGGCAATCACGAGTAATCAGGGATATGAATTCAATCACATTAAGAGATATTTTGATGTCTTAATTGTATAGATTTGCTATTTTAGGAAAGCTCATATTCTTAATTGTATAGATTTGCTATGTTTTCTCTCTTTAAAAATTGAAAATTACAATACTAATCTCAAAGTTTTTTCTTTTTATGGATTTATTTGTGTCAATTTAGCTGTAAAAGAAACATTGTGTGGGTTGAGAGACCTTAAGAGAATCTACGCAGATCTAAATCACTAGATTCCATTTCAATCCGTTGCTTTTTCAGAGTACCAGTCGTCCGTAGAGAAACTGATTTCTCTGTCTTTGCCCACGTCTTAGCAAATATGTTTTAACGATAGTATTGTATGTTTTTATGGTAAAATGACAAATTCTATGTTTAGCTTATAGAATTCTATATTATACTCATATAATTTTTTGTTTTATTTGATAAAATTGTATGTTTTTTGGAAAATATGTTTTGTCAAGTGGTTAACACTTTACTTTTAATGACATTTTTACCGGAATTCGATTCTACTAGATTGTGTTATCCAAAGAAATAGAATTGGGTTATGAATTCTAGGTGTTTTCTCTGATCAAATTCTATAATCTTTTAATATTATAGAATTATATGTTTTCTTATAGAATTTTATATTTAGGTGATAGAATTCTTTTTTCCCATATAATTAAAGAACTGAATGAGTTTTTTTGTTTCTCTCAACTTTATTTTTTGAGTTTAATTGCCATACAATAAAATATTAAGAGTCTTATAATATTTTATTGTTGGCGAGATTCACTGTGAAGAGTTTTCACTACTCAATTAATATAGTAGATTCTTCTTTTGTATATTATTTCGTTTATATTTTTTTTTCTTTCCTATTTCCTTTAATCTTTTCTTTTGTCGATGACAGTAGGGCTGTCAAGCGGACAGTACGCCCGCGGGCATCGCCCGTTTAGGACCTCGGCGGGGCGGGTTTGGACAAGTTAGAGAGTGTCCACAAAAGAGCGAGCGTTGTGGGCAATAGCCAGGCGGAGAAGCTGTTTTTGCGGGCGTATCCATGCGGGTTTGCGGTCACGCGGGCCGTCCGCCAAGCAAAGATTCTGCATGTAATGTGGTTGCAGCAAGTTGGATATGGCTGCAAATAATGTAGATCCATTTAGATTTTTAGTTATCAAAACCATGAAACAGGTGGTATGATACCCACGGTGTTGCATATAAAATGAAACAATTTAAACCAAAAACTAAAAATATGAAACGACCAAATTAATATATACAACTATATTGGTATGCTATCTCAGGCAATGAAAACATTTACAATACCAATCACAGAAGTTGTTATACCTCGTTAAAGCACCAGTTTTTGCAGCTGTCCTCAAATTCTGTAGTCTATTATTTTCTTGCTTTCCAACTCTCTTCTTTTTCTCATCCAGTCTCTTGGCAAAAGGATCTTCACCTGCTTCTGCGGTTACCCCACAACAATTGTATATATGCTTCTTTAAGAAACTAGCAACATAATTGATATTTGAGATTTGTGTTACAAGCTTCTTCGAAACCCTACAGAAAACAAAGCCCAGTCATAGTTTGTTTAATAGCATTCATCATCAATCATCATGCATCCATCACAAAACATCACAGAAATTGATCATTGACAGTGCTAATCCTAATATCATTCATCATTAATCATCACAGAAATCGATCATTGACAATGCTAATCGATCAAATGAATCAAATGAACACATTTACTTGAATCAACATAATCACATATATGAAGCATACTTCAATTGCAGATTCTTTGTTGTTACAATGCTTAGGATTTTGAAGTAAAAACCCATAAATATGCAGACAAAAGGAAATATTTTTGTGGCAGAAAGACAGATCAAAATCCAATTAAAAAATCACCTAATAATTAAAATGAGACTTTTCCCGAGAAAAACTACAATCAATGAACATAAGAGATCAACTTGAACACAGCAAGAGCTTATAGAATTATGACTGATAAATTGGGATTTTTAACAAATATGATTGAAAAATCAGACCAGCAATTTCACGAATTGAAACTTTTCAATTTTCGAAAATCAAAGTCGAGATTGATGATTTGAAAGTGGATTCAAATAGATCTAGGGTTCAGGGATTCAGACCTTACAACTTGTGAAGACGGTGGTTGCTAGACGAGAAGCATGGCCGATGAAGATGAAGCTTCGTCAAATGCCCGCAGGCCTCACCCGCAAACCCGCTACTGCATGCGGGACGGGTCTGGACCACCGAATGGGAGACCGCAGTCCTCTGCGGGCTGATCTGCGCGGTCGGAAGAAACAGCGGTCCCGGCGGATGAAGACCAGACGGACGCGGGCGAAGCCGTGTGACAGATCTAGATGACAGTTTTAGGTAGCCCAAACATGTTTAAAATATGTTCTAAAAAATTATTAAGGAAATAAAACAAAATAAAATTTAGAAACACAAACAAACATTTTGTTTATTACCAAATATTAAGGGATTCCATTTGAAAAAAAAAAAGAGAGAAAAAATCAAACTAACAAATAATAAGTGACCTTTAACAGAAAAAGGAAATGCGAAAGAATAACAATGCCAACAACATTTCAACAATTACTTTATAAATTGTGTTCTAACCCGGACTTGGTAGTTGCAAAACCTTTATTTATTATGTATATCCAGCATTTGTAAACATTCCAAATCCGTCTAATCCTCAAATTAATGGTATTTACATATTAATTTCATAGATATCATATATTTATATGATAAAGTAATATTTGTATTTTTTTCTTAAAAAATGGATGATGGAGCCATTTGATAAAGTGTTAAGAGTTAAAACCATGTACTCATGATCAACATTAGTTTAGCAAAACTTTTTAGTAGCTTTGATTTATTTATGTTTTATGCATTTGTATGATGGATGAGTTGTGTAATTTGTTATCCAATTCATTTATTATTAATTTAGATTTGCTTTTTGTATTTAATTAACTATTTTCTTTGAATCTGAAAAATGTTAAAAATCACTCGAATATTTTAGCTTAGATTTAATAATATTTTAAATCATTTATTTGAATTGTATAATTATTAAATGAGTTATTTATAAATGATACATCTATTAAAATCACTTATAAAATTGATACTAATTTATTATCAATTATTCATAAGTGATAGAAATAATTGAAATGAATTATTATAATAGTCAAAAATACTATATCACTTACAGAAAGTGATGTAAAAAAGTAACATCATTTTTTTTGCAACTGACACATATTAACTCGATTACAAAAATCGATGTAAATATTTAATATAATTTTATCGGTTGTTATAAATCAATGTAAATTATTTGCATTACTACTTTCAAAATTATTTATTTTATTGATGTAAAATTCATTTATATCTATTATAAATAATACAAATATATAAAATAAATGATACAAACTGGTATTTTGTAGTGTATATTTCTTCTATTTTTTTAATATTTCTTCTATTTTTTTCCTTTTTGATAAAAGTGTATTGTATTTAAATTTTTTAAGATTTTTTAATTGGTGACAATATATAGACCGGATAACGCCACCAAAATCCCAAAAATAGGCTGGTTAAACCAAAAGGAAATTGGAAGAAAAACCACTCCAGGCCACATAGCTAAACCGGCCAAAACTGGAGACATTCTAAACCTCAAGCTGCTGCAAAACTGGATCAAATGCTGAAATGTCCTCTATGTTTATTTTTCTTTATATCATTCTTAATTCTCTATATCCTTAGTTAATTGAAATGACCATTAATATTTTTTTCTCTTAATTAAAACAAAATTTAATAAATAAATAAAAAAAATAGAGTACACTAAATTAGAGAGAGATAAATATGGTTAAATGTGATTAGTAATAATTTAATAAGTTGTTGAATGTGACTGGTGAGAATTTAATGTGAAAACTAAATTTGGACCAATCAAAATATAAAAAATTTTAATGTAAAAACTAAATTTAAATTCATCTTTTTCTTTCTTCTTCCTCTTACCGCGACCATTATTGCCTTCCTCCATTGCTTGAATTTTGGGAACTTCATTTAAGGTTATTTCTTATCATTTCATTTTCTATTAATGTTATATAAACGATTTGTTGTTATTTGGGGGGGGGGGGGGGGTAACCAATTTTGGAGGTTAAAATGCAATGTTCATGGGTATTTTGTTGTAGATTTCAAATGTTATTTTGGCTTCAAATTTTCTTGATTTTTATGTGAACATTGTTGGATTATTAAGCTCGTATTCTCGATCGATTAAGGTTAGATATTCTTAAAACTGTTATTTTATGGATTCTAGTCGTGAATTCATAGTGAATCGTATGTAGAAAGAAATAAAAATGTTGTGTATATGTCGAAATTACCCAGAAAACGAGTACAGCTGGTACAACTGTGTATATTTTGTACAACTAGTGCAATTGTGTATATGTCGTACAACTTGTATAACTGTATATATTTCGTATAATTGGTACAACTATTAATACTGAGAGTACCAGAATACTAATATTCTAATTTTATTTTATTCTATTTCAGGGAAAAATGAATAAAAACCGATGCATAATCATACATTTTGACTATGGAGGTTATATTTAATGAATCCAAAGCTTTAGATCGAACTTACACTTTCGTGATAAATACATCTATAGAGGAGGTAACTTATTCTGAGTTGGTTCATAGAATATGCAAGAAGATGAAGAGAGATGAAATTGCTACAAAGTTAAAACTGAGTTACATTCCAAATGCAGATCCTAAGCAAATACCATCACTTATCTCTAATGATAAAGAATTATTTATCTATTTTATGTCATTTTCTGATGATAAATTTGGGAGCATTTTGCATGTGGAGGTTATGGAAGATGTTGGGCAAAATTAGGAACGTGAGGAAATAGAGCATCAAGTAAGTGCAACGTGTATTAATGATGGTATACTTAGTCCTTACGGAGAGGAACCAGTGGAACATGAGTTGGTGAACAATGGTGAAATGTTTCATATGATGATGATTTAGTTAACGTGGATAACCCAAGTTTGTATGAATATAATTAGCTCGCACATGTTGTAGATCAAAGAGGAGGAGAAGAAGAACTAGAAAGAGAAGGAAATGAGCATGTAAATGTTGCATGGGAAGATGGTGTAAATTTAACTTTGCACCAAGATTTTCATAGTAAGGTAGAAGTGCAAGATATAGTTGAAAAAGCTACACATCAGAAATGTTTCGAATTTAAAATATTATCAAATCAGTACATATTTATACGTGGTCAAATATTGTGAACCAAAAGTGGTTGCAAATGGAATATACGGGCTGCAATATACATGGGCAAATGTCGTGAAGCAAATGGATATTGCATGCATCATTTGTCGCAGAATGTGAAAGAAAACGTTCACCATGTCAAAAAAGAGTTAGTTACTTCTAAGTTCATGGAATGCGCCAAACCTTATATGGAGGCTGAGTTCACTATATTGTATGTTACTTTTAGGAAAAGGTACCCTTCTGTACCTGATTATTTGGATAGTAGTATTGAACCCAAAAAGTGGACAAGATTTTATTTTCCATTTTCCATGAGAAAGGTACAACTTGATGACCACCAATGTTGTAGATTCAATTAATGGTTTTTTTAAAGATGCAAGGGAGTACTCGCTATGAGTAATGCTTGATGCGATTGTAACAAAAATGTCTGACTGGTTTAACAAATATCAAAAGAGTTCCATTGATGTTCCTTCTGCACAAAAGTTGGTTCCTCATATCGATATTCTAATGACTGAAAGATTACAAGAAGCAAATCAGTTGTAAGTGATTAACCTAAACAACTTTCATAGTGAATACAAAGTTCTTAGGTTTGATGGGATTACTTACGTGGCGGATTTAGATAGGAAACTTGTGGTTGCAAGCACTTTGATATTGATAAGCATCTTTGTGTCATGCATTGGCGGCAAATAGAGAAAATAGGAATGGAGAGGTCCATTACATGAATTGTGCTCCAAATATTACTCGATGGAGATGTGGCATTGGCATACTGCAGGATGCTATATCTAGTACCCCATCATTCTCAGTGGAATTTTTCCGACAAGATACGTGAGATGTATACATTACCTCCGAAATATGTCGAGAAAAAAGGAGAACACAAAAACTTAGATACCCATCAGTTGGAATATACAGTCTTAGGGGATGAACATCGAGTAATAATGGACAAGGTTTGACTGAAAGTGTCCAAGTTCGAGTCAAAGCGGGGGAGGATCGAATCAACATGGGAGAGAATCTACTCACCGTGAGGGAGGCATGTTTAGTTGGTTCGTGCGTGATAATGGTTCTTAATATTTCAATGTTTGTACTGTCCATTTATATCAAAGTAAAATTAGGTAAAACTGTGGTGCAACTATATTGAATTCAATTTTAAGTTTGTTTATTTATAATATAAAAACCATAAATTTGTCAACTTGTGTTCATTATAAATCAATATCATTTATAAAGCTTATGTAAAACAAAATAAGATCCACCGTGTGTTCTTCGTGTTCTTCTTTTTTCTTTGCAAAACCGTAATCACCGGAAACCACACCGCTGATCCCTCACAGTCTCACTCTAAACCTAAGCGAAGACCATCTCAAATAAATCCGACGAACGAAAAATGGAGTCGTTAGCTTCCCCTCCGTGCCTCCACCTAACAATGATGGCTTACCGTCAGCTTAATTCTCGTCAATATTCCTCCGCCTGTTATATCCATGGTGGCTCTTCTATAAACAAATCCAATAGCCTCTCGTTCTCCTCATCCAAATCCGGTAAACCTCCTTTTTTCTCACTTGTCTAAATAGCTCAAGCGATTTTTTGCAATTTCGTGATGAGAAGTTCAAATTTTGTGTTATCGTTTGCGTCACCACTTGCTGTAGAGAAGGAATTACGCTTTTCATTCGTACAGACGGCTGCTGTTCACCATGTCATTGGGTCTCTTATCAGAGGCAAAGGTCTTAGATTCGCCATCGTGATCCTAAATGTAGTTCGTTTCAGTGAGGTTGTAACAAAGTTGTTATTGGAAGAAGCCATTGAAACTTTCAAGAAGTATTCAGTCAGAGAAGAAGACATTGAAGTAAAATCTTCTTCCTTGCCATGCATTTTGTACTTTATCCCTTTGGTACTTTATCAAATTTTATGCTTAGCTTAAAGATTTGAACTTCAATGATGGTTTTGTACTTCTCATACACTTTGGTTTCACTTTGGAATGATGTTGTCGGTTACTTACTACTCACGCTACACAAATTGAGTCAATTTGACATGATTTATAGAGTAGGATTTGTGTTAGGTTTGTTCTTATACGGGATTTGATTTTGCTTCTATTTGCAGCATTTTGTGCTTGAGGAGAACATGCTTGAAGTTGATTGTCCATGTGTGACACCTAAGGTTGTTCTCAAGGCATCTGGACATGTGGATAAGTTCACTGATCTAATGGTTAAGGATGAGAAAACTGGAACATGTTACCGTGTGGATCACTTGCTCAAGGATTATTGTATTGAGAAGCTGGAAAAAAATCTTAGCAATACCGAGAAAGCTGCTGAATTTTATGTTATTAATTTTATTGTACAATTAGGTATAATTGTGTTCATTCTATTGTCAATTTGCCGAAAAATAATTCTCGAAAAAATTATTAAATTAATTTTATTAAATTAAATTATTTATTTAAATAATTTTTATAATTATTTTATTTAAAGAAAATTATTTAATTTATTTTATTTTATTTATTTAAATAATTTTATTTAATTTATTTTAATAATTACAATCATTGAAAATACTTATGATCCGTCAAAAATACATAAAATATTAGAAAATGATTTAAAATATGTGTACCATAATTGTACTTTATTTTTTCCAACATATTAACATAGTTTGTTTAAAATATAACTTAAGAAAGATATATTTTGATAGAAAACATATGAATCCAAACTGAAAGTTCAACTATACAAAACAAATGTATGTTGATATGATATGTATTTGATAAAAGTATTCTGTAAACTGAAACACATGACACTAAAGGACATGACAAATATTCCAAAACGAATAGAAGGATGGGAGGGGTTTTCAAATCAATTGAATGGAGCCATTTTCTTCTTCAGCCTCTCTATCCCCGACCTATTCGCTTCAGTTTTACTTGTTAGGAAGCATTATACTTATTGTTATTATATCAATTCCAAATATGTATCTAACTATTTGTCATATATATACAGCCTGTATAATACAGGGATGGCGCTGAATTTCTTAAGACCACAAGCAAAAAAAAGAAGGCCTAATTTTCTGAGGAAAAAAAGTGTGTATTGCTAGAGATTATAACTTGTCTTCTTAGTGACAAGGAATATGCTTGTAACCACCAGACTAACAAGAGTTATATATATATATATATAACCACTAAAATATATAGCTTTATTTAGGGCCGCAAGCCCATGCTTGACCTGTTCGGCCACATGCCCGGTCCTATGTATATACAGTACCTTCGGTAATGATATAACGTTGAAGCCTAACAGAAATACACTCTTTTAGATCCATTTTTTCACTTTTTAGATATCGCTTCCGCTCACTCTCCATCGCTACTTGGCAACGCAACATACTCACATGCGTCTGTATATAAAATTATGTATATATATACACAAAAATAATGAATTAATAATTGCATTCATATATATATATATATATATATATATGAAAGTAGAGTTGTATATATATACATCGAGCTCCATGGATTTCTTCTATAGATCCTCAACATATTGATGCTTACTCCACCTGGCCTTTTAGGCAGCTACACGGTCCGAATCTAACCTACATATATAATTGCATTTGGAGAATCAGTCAATTAGGGTTTGATTTATTGTTATGTATTATTCGCAAAATAAAAAAATTAAAATTGTGTAACCATTTGAGCTGCTTGGGGTCCATGGCAGGATCAAAATTCTGACGCAGTCTTGTGGTGAAGCCTGGCCCTACTTCATAGTTGATGAAACTATGTTTCTTCTCTCCCTCTTGGATACCACTATTCACATCACAGAAAAGCTCATGAAATTGTTGTTGTAATTATATTTAAGAAGATAAGGAAAATGTGAAATAGTGGTAGTCAAAAGGGAGCTTTATTAGCTTCGTTTTTTATAGTGAGGAAAATACATGTCAAATCCCTTATTTGTCTTTCTAAATTTATTTTTCTCATTTTAAGGTATTTACTTCAAATTTCAAGCAATAAATATGAACACATATATATTTGACCAATGAGTTATCATCAAATGTCAATACCTTATCCTTATAATTATACAAGAAATTTCTAAAAAAATATATATTATAAATCCACGCAAGTAACGTCTTAACATGTACAAAACGTGAATACTAGATTGACTGAGTACCATTACACCTAATAACAATATAGTTTAGTAAATTTTATGATAATAAAAATTTTGAATATAAATTTCATAATTTATAAACTAAACAACTATAATATATATATATATATATATAAATTAATTAATTAATTAAATGAGTAGTAGCTACCTTTTGAACTACCAATTTTGATTTTTTCAAAATTACCACCAAAATTTTAAAATCCCAAATACCAAAAAAGAAGTTTTAAAAAGACTCTTAAACTTTTAGAAAGAAATCAAAATAATTTAAAATTCATTCTTAAACGTTTAAAACTCTTGTGGTATTTTTTTGAATATTCTTTAAATTGTGAACTTTTGCAGAACAAAAATCTATAATTGTATCTTTTAGAATGTTTCATAAGGAATAAAGCAATGATCTAGAAGTAAAGATTAACTTTTATTAAAAACTTAAGACGTAAATGATAAAATGATCGCCAAAACAGATGTACTTACAAGAAAATTCAATAGCTAAGATATGTGTATGGCCGAATATGGTCCATTGCACTGTCTGTTATCAATAAGTTTAAACTATAGTATAATGGGATATTGGATTATGTTCATGTTCTTCAGATTTTTTTTTATAAATTATTTAAAGTCTATAAAAATTACTACTATAAGTAATAGAAAATGTGGTGAAGTAGTTTCGCCGAGCGGAAATAAGAAGAGCACAATGTTTCTCAGATAGATGATTATCCAATTTGATAGTTAACGTTCACGCTGACTTAAAAAGTCTATGATGATTGATGATGTCTATTTGATATATGAAAATTTATATATTGTGTTTTGCAATTTGCAGTAATGAGTTATAAAATAAAGATCCTCAGATTTTAAGAGGTTCTTACGATCATGACTATACAGATAGTAAAAGTCATGATTCATGAATATATATATATATATATATTAATGTTTAGTGTTATAGGTTTATATGAAAAAAATGGATCTGTCGTTCGGCTTTCCAACAATTAAAAGATAACTCAAACTTCATATGTATGAAAGCATCCAGCAACTGCCAACATAAAAAATCACACGCATACATAGAAAATATTATCATAAATTTATTTATTTATTTCTTTTCTCGTTAGACTTATTATATGTGTTTTTATAATAGAAAATATTATCATAAATTTATTTTACAACTATTTTTGAACAATTGTTTAAAAGTGCTTTAACTTGTTGATGGAGATATTAACGAACAACGAAACTTTTGCATGAAAATCCTCGCGCGGGAAGTTCTATCGTTCAGATCTGGTTCGTTTTCAACTAGGTTCATCTGGTTACACAGAATCCTGACGAAACTCATCGATCTCGTTTGTCCACGACCATCACGTAACTAGGGTTACAACTACTCTAAGCAGGTTAGTACTTAGGTCAATTATCACGCCTCATTCATCTTTGGATCTGTTGGGTTCTCCTTTTCTAGCATTTAACTAGTGTAGGCTTTCATTCAAAAATATAAAGCTACCTTGCTAAGTTTTAATTTATTGACAAAAAGATAAGAAAAACTTAATAAAACAAAGAAAGATATAAGTGATGGAGTATTCAACCAATATTATTTCTACAAGAATTCAAGCCTATCGACCGAAAATGACATAAGAAAGTGTTTCTAAGTATGTGGAAGGCCTTGTTCGGCAACTAGTCGCCAGTAACAGCTGTGAGCGACAGAATAAAAGGCTTATTCTTTCAAAATATCTCTGCTGAAATAGTAATTTTCTGTCGCTGTGACTACATGACGGTGATTCTGGAGACGCCAAAAAAAAGAGCCAAATGCCATGACCCTCTCTCAAAAATTAATTTCTTTTTGATTTTTTTTTAGTGTCAAAAATTAGGAAAATACCACTTAACCTTTAAGAGATCTGTTATTTACAGATCCAACCAAACAAACCCACCCACCCAAATATTCCTCCACCCACCCAAATATTCCTTCACCCACTCAAAAATAATTAACGAAAGAAAATTTAAAAAAGAGAAACGACATTATTATTACCTGTTGGATTTTCCATGGCTGATTTATCTAAATTCTGGGTTGGAAAAAAAAAGATCAACTTAATGAAGAAGCTTTTCGGAGGTCCAGGAACTGTGTGGTCTTGGAATTGGAACGGACATGAGCTACAGATCGAACCAGAGCCAGAACAGAGCTTATGGGATTGTGGATACACACCACAAGAGCAAAGTGACGATTCAACGCAAGGACCTGGTAAAATATCTCGGAAAGGGAGGAAGATTCTGGAGAAATTTGAAGGATTCCAACACATGACAGAGAGATTACTTGAAATTAACCCGCAGATTAGACCCAAACCTGAAGAGGTCGATTCGAATGAGATCGATCCTGTGACATTATTGAATCTCTCTGCTCCTCTGCCCCAGCAAACCACCAGAACGTATACCGCAGAGTAAACCATCGGAACGTATACCGCAGAGGACCCGAATCCATCGTTCGGAGGCGTTGATGGATCGTCTCTCCAGCATTTTAGTGAATTTGTGCCATTAACGATGGCGCGGATTTGTCTGCCGCCAACAGAGAGATGCTCAACCAAAACGGTGTCGTTTTGGTAGATTCGCTTACGGTTGAAAGAGTAGCTTCCGATGTTATCCCAACAGAGACGGCAGTAACCACCGGAACGTATACCGCGGAGAAAATTATCTCCGACGGCAATGGAGGAGAAGGAGACGCCGGGATTTAGAATAACGTTGATACGACGACGCGTGTCGTAACAGAGCATACGTTGTGTTGGCTGACCGGATATTAAGGCGCAGATGGTGTCGGAGCCGTAGACGACGGCGTAAGTTGAGCCTGAACCTAAGGAGGTGACGGGAAATGGGAGGAAGAAGATGACAAAGAAGGTAACGGCTACGGTGACGAAAAACGTCACGGTTGAAAAGATAGACCTCGTCATCTACAGAGGTTGAATTTAATTGCCGTCTTCTTCGTCGATTCTAATTCCGATTGGTTCATTTTCAGGGAACTCAAGAAGACTCTGTTAGAGCAAGAGACAAGAAGACGAAGAAGAAGGAAGTAGTACAAGAAGAAGAAGACAATGCGTTTTTAAGATTAAGAGACAAAACAGTAATTATACAAATTAGTGGGAATTCATGTTTCTTTTCTCTTTCTTTTGATTTTTTATTTATTACAACATTAAATTTTATAAAAGTAATGGAAACTTGAAAACATAACTATTAGATTCATAAGGAAAATGTCAGTATCTTTTTGAATTCATTATTTTAAGATATATGTTAATTGACTAATTATCTTTTGCTCATATTAGTTAATGGTCAATTTTATTTGATTATACTTTTCTTTCAGGTTTCCTTGGTTTGATTCTTGGTTTCTAGTACAATCCAGCCCTTGCTATTTGTATTTCCATGGTTTTAAAGTTTAACTTCATAAGCGTAATTGGCTATATTGATACCGCTTTTAAAGTTTAGGCGTATGCTTCGTTCTTTTTCACGATATTCAAATCATATTGTTTCAATGTTGAGATACAGTTAGGAACAACTGCTAAACATAATAACTTAAGCTCTCTTGTATAATTTGTTTACTTCCATTTTGGTTTACATGGACAATATGTAAATATAGGAATGAGTTTATTTTTAATAAAAAAATATCCACCATACAGAAGAAGTAAAAGAAGATTAGCAGACCGGTCTGCGGATTTAATTTTTGTTTTAAAAAATATTTTAAATAGAAAAATAATTTTTTATATTATTATCATTTTATAAATGTTTTAATTTTAATAAATTAAACCCATTCTATTGTCATATATTTCAAACTCATTCTAACGTTAGTTTAACATAATTTAAATAGTTTAACTTAGTTTAACTTTAGTTTAACGTAATTTAATGTAGTTTAACGTAATTTAACGTAGTTTAACGTAGTTTAACTTTAATTTAACGTAGTTTAACTTTCATTTTACATTAAATTTTATGCAGCTGCACTTTAATTTTCATTTTACTTAAGTTTAACTTTAGTTTACCTTTAGTTTAACTAAGTTTAACTTCTACTATATGTTAATATAAAATTTATTATTAAAAAGTTTTATTAATTAAATTAATATTTTATTTGAAAAATACGGCGCCGACATTTAAAAACGGCGTCTTCATCCTTTTACATGTAGTTTAACTTGATAGTTTAACTAAGAATATAGTTGGACAAAGTTACTACATAGTTTAACTTTCATGATAAAACAAAAAACCTAGTTAAACTTTATTAAAAACGAATTATTTTCAGTTTAACTATCAGAAATAGTATTTTAACACCCATTAAACATTGTCTTACGATGCAATATATATTAAATATCATTTATATTTTATTTTTCTATTGATATGATAATAATAACAAAGTAATCATAAATGTATAAGTAATATTCGGCAAATTAAAGAAGAACATGTAACCTAACATAATTTCTTTTTAATAGTTGGTTTTAACTTAATTAATGCATATAAGGGGAAATGAAGAGGAACATGTAAAATAGATATAATTTTTTGTTAACTTTTACGATTTCGGAAAAATAAAATTGGTAAATATACATAGTTTAACTTAGTTTAACTCTTTGTTTAACTTTGTTTAACTTAGTTTAACTTAGTTTACCTACTTTAACAATTTATACTTTATACATCACGTACATAGTTTAACTTAGTTTAACTTAGTTTAACTTAGTTTAACTTAGTATAATTTAGCATAACCTATTAGTTTAACTTAGCATAACCTAGTATAACTATTAGTTTAACTTAGTTTAACCTATCATAACATAGTTTAACTATTAGTTTGATATGATAGTAATAACAAAGTAACCATAAAATGTCTAAGTCATATACGGAAAATTAAAGAAGAACATGTAATATATATAATTTATTATTAAAAGTTGATTTTAACTTAATTAATGAATATAAGGGGAAATGAAGAGGAACATGTAAAATATATAATTTTTTTGGTAACCTTAATGATTTCGGAAAAATAAAATTGGTAGATATACATAGTTTAACTTAGTTTACCTAGTTTAACAATTTATACTTCATACATCACGTACATAGTTTAACTTAATATAACTTAGTTTAACTTAGTATAACTTAGTTTAACTTAGCATAACCTAGTATAACTATTAGTTTAACTTAGCATAATCTAGTATAACTATTAGTTTAACTTAGTTTAACCTATCATAACGTAATTTAACTATTAGTTTAATTTGATAGTAATAACAAAGTAACCATAAATGTCTAAGTCATATACGAGTAATTAAAGAGGAACATGTAATATATATAATTTATTATTAAAGGTTGATTTTAACTTACTTAATGCATATAAGAAGAAACGAAGAGGAACATGTAAAATATATATTTTTTTGATAACCTTAACGATATCGGAAAACTAAAATTGGTAAATATACATGGTTTTACGTAGTTTAACTTAGTTTACCTAGTTTAATAAGTTTAGATAGTTTAACATAATTTAACATAATTGAACTAGTTTAACTAGTTAAGATTGTTTACATGGTTTAACAAGTTATACCAAATACGTCACATACACATCCAGCAACATAAAAACTATTACAAGTCTTATTTGAACACATTGACATAAAATTAATAATTATAACTTACTTTAACATAGTTTAACATAGTTTTACTTAGTTTAACAAATGCCAACAGCGTTTAACCTGGTTTTGTACCTAATACATCACTTATACCTATTATATAGTATAACAGACATTAACATGGTTTAACAACAGAGCATGTATGCATGCAACCCAACCCAGATCAACTCAATCCAAACCCAACTTTGACAATGAGCTAAAACCCAAACTCGAATGAAGCTATAACCGATAAGGAGCACTAAGCAACCAAGAAGAAAGAAATTCAAACTCACCTGCAAATTTTTGAAAAAGAAGGCTGAACAGAGGATTAGCGGTCGAGTGTCGTCGTCCTCGTCGTCATCGTTGTCGTCGAGTGTTGTCGTCCTTGTGGTGTGTCGTCGTCATCGTCATCATCGTGCGTCGTCGTCATCATCGTCATGCATTGTCGTTGTTTTGTTTTGGTGTTTTCGAGAGTTTCAGTGTTGCCAAGACCTTCAAAAAATACGGATTTGATTTTCGTCGTTGTCGTTGAGTGTCGTCGTCGTTATTCGTCATTGTCATGTTATCGTCGACACTGTCGTCGTCGTCTCCGTCGTCGTCATCGTTGTCACCGTCGTTGTCGTCGTCATCGTCGTCGTCACTATCGTCGTCGTTTTCTTCGTCGTTATCATCGTTTTTGAAATAACAGATATGTCAAATTAGAGAGAACAAAAAACTGATTTACTAAAAAAATGGACGTGCCCTTCATTAATGAGCAAAGAAATTTACAATATTTTATTATAAGGGTATAATTGAATTATCACAAATATGGAGGTCAGTGAGAATTACGTAGATTACATATTGGTCATGTGGATTTTTTTTATTTTTGAAAGTTATTCTGGCAATTGATCCCAAAAAAAACCCTAAGTTTTAGAACTAGACGGAAAATTAAAAATGTTACACAGCAATTTTTCAAAAATTTTAAAATTCTAATATGATATTAACTAAAAACTTAAAAAAAACACCAAGAAGTACATACAAGTCACGACTCTACTATTTTACTTCCAAAATTCAACTTGTCCTAGAAAAAGAAAATGATAGAGAACCTTATGACAACAAAAACATTTTCTTATAATCAAATTGATTTCTGAAATCTGAATACATCAATGTACTGTGCAACACTATTAACTTGCTTTTTTTTTTTGTCGAATCGAATATTGAAATTTTCCATGATGAATTAAAACATAAAAGTAAATGAAAAATCACTTACTAAATGGAAACGTGTTAGTGAAATGTTATGGATTAGACCAATGAATTTTCTGATCATCATAATCCCAAGACAGTAACTCCAAGATTGAGTAAGTATCATGACCTCCATGAATTTGCAACTGGTCAGCTTCGAAGCTGTATACACTACTCTTTAAACCGATCTTGCTCGATCCTTGAGCCGATTTCAACTTATGTTTATTCATGGCGTATCGTATCCTCACTGAGTTCTCCCAACGCAATGTCATCTCGTATAGCTTAATCAGAACCAGATAAGGAAACGATGACTTTGGTTCAGATTCTAACATTCTTTTCGCTACAGTCTCAGCGAGTCTCGTGTCTCCAAGATCAAGAGACGCAGAGAGAATTGGTTCCCAGATATGGGAGCTCGGTTCAAAAGGTATATTGTCGGCAATGTCCTTAGCTTCATTGATCATACCTGCTCTGCAGAGCAATTCAATAAAACAAGCGTAATGCTCATTCCCGGGGTTAACTCCATGAGCCTTTTCCATTGAAGAGAATATCTGAATTCCTTCTTTAACAAAGTCGGCATAACAACAAGCTATCAAGGCACCCATTAAAGTCACTCTATCCGGTTTCAAACCTTGGTCATCCATCAGCAATTGATTGAAAAGTGTAAGGGACTCAGCTGCTCTGCTGTTTCTCGCCAAACCCATTATCACTGTGTTCCAAAAGATTAAATCTTTTCCATCTGTTGTGGCAAACACTCCCATTGCTGAATCAACTAACCCGGTTTTAAAGTACATCTCCATGAGTGAGGTAGCTACTGCTGTATCCAAATCAAACCCTAACTTGATAGCCAAAGAATGAACTTGAGCCCCGTGATCTAGCATCACGACATTCATTGAGCTCAGAACACTACTGAACGTGAACTCATCGGGCTTAATGCTCTGCTTCATGGCAAGGAAAAAGTACTTGATAGCATCTTCTCCAAAACTGTGCCACGAATAGCTACCAACCAAGGAATTGCACAACACCAAATCCCATTTCTCCAACTGTTCGAAAAGCTTAATTGAATCTTCCAATCTGTTGCATTTTGAAAACATGTCAATCCCAGCTCCTAAAACAATACTGTTAGCAAAAAATCCCATCTTGATGCAAAGAGCTATAGCCTGCTTACCCTTACACAAATCTTGTAAATCTGAGCAAATAGGCAAAACAGTCGAAACCGTGTATTCATCTGGTTGATTCCCCATTTCCCTCATTAAACAAAACTGATCCAAAGCAACTTCTTTATTACCAGAATCAGAACAACACAAGATCAAAGAGTTCCACGAGATAACATCTCTATCCTCCATAGTTAAAAAAACAGACAAAGCATACTCAAAAACTCCTAACCTTCTATACATATCCATCAATGAATTCCACACCACCACATTAGACTTACTTACGCCACTACAAATAGCATTACTGTGAATCTGTTCACCATGTCGAACACAAGAAACAAGAGAAGCAACAATCGAAAAAGTGAACTCAGTTGGACGAATCACCAATCTCTGCATATCCAAGAAAACCCTAATCGCATATTCCGGAAACCCACAAGAAGCCAACCCTGAAATAACTGTATTCCAACTAACAACATCTCTTTCAGGCATTTCATCGAACAGGTCAAGTGCGTGATTTAAATAACCATTCTTAAACAAACCCTTTAAGCAGATGTTCCAGGATATGGTGTTCTTATTCGGAATATTATCAAACAATTCAAAAGCATCGATGATGGATCCGGATTTGAAGTAGAGTTGAAGACAACGATTTTGCCAATAAGTATTGGGTATGAATCCAACTTTGAAAAGCTGGGCATGGACGATTCGGGTTAAAGTTTGGGACTTTGAGAGGAAACAGTGGTTTACGAGACGGGAGAAGTAGAAAGAAGACGGCATGCAAAATCCATGAGCTCGTCGGAGCAGTGAGGACATACATGTGCGTAGTGTTTGAATTGTCTTAATCGTAGGGATTGCACAAAGAAAGCCTAGACCGATCGGACCGAACGATAAACTTAGGATCCCGGTTAATATTCTGGTATGGATTTATTGTTATTTAATATTTACTCGTGATTTATTGAACTAGTAAAACCGGAAAATATGCTAATAATAGGTGATCCGTTTGTAACCGGTGGTCTGACCATGTAGTAATCCATATGAGCAAGACCAAGGGGACGTTTCTTTTTCTTTTATCTCATATCTATACTATATAAAATTTGAAGCTACTTGATGTTAAAGCTGTGCACATAAAATTTAAAATATCCAATCACTATTTACCATCCCATTAATTAATACTATTTTTTAATTTTAATAAGTTTCTTTTATATTAAAATATTTATAAAAGGTAAAAAAAAACATATATGAAAATAAGAGAAACATAAAATATTGTTTTGGAATACATAAAAATAATCGATCATTACTAGTCTCTTTTAAATTTTTTAATTTTCCATTTTATAAGTTAACTCACGTCTACTTTATATATGCTTTTACACATCCAATCATAATATTTGGGAGCAAGAAATATTAATTTTTATTAATTTTAAATATTAAAATACTTATAAAAATAAAAAACAATATCTGTAAGCAAAAAAAATATTAAAATACTTATAAAACAATATTTGGAAGAAAAAAAATTATATTTAAACAAGTGAAATATAAATTATTTTAATTGGAATACATAAAATAATCTATATCAGTCTCAATTTATTTTAAATATTTTATTTTATAATTTTATTCACATCTATCCACCTAGAATTTTAAACAACTAATCACAATTAGACATCTCATTGATTAAAATCTTTAAGTTTTATTAAATTTTAATAAATATATATATATAAAATAAAAAATAATATACGGAAACAAGAGAAGTATAAAATTTTTTTATTGGAATGTATAAAAATAATCGATTATAGATTTTTTTTTAATATGTCTCAATTTCCTATTAACAACAAAATAAAATTAACATAATACTTAATTAGGAAAGTATTTTTTAAATCTAAATTAGTAGTCATAATTATAAATAATCATTTTAAATTTAGAATAAAATATAGATTTAGAAAAATAAAAAATAATTAACAACCATGAATTAACTGAATTATTTAATTAAAAATTTCCTGAATTCTTGAAAAGGAAAAAATACCCAGCATATGCAAATAAGAGAAGTGTAAACTTTCCTTATTGAAATACATAAAAATAAGCAACTATAGATTTTAAAACAACTATATAGTTTCCTATTAACAACAAAATGAAATCAACACAATATTTAATTAGTTTAATTCTAAGTTAATAGTCTCAACTATAGATAATCATTTTAAATTTATAATATAAGATATATTTTTAAAAAGATAAAATAATTAACAAAAAAAATTAAATTTATTTAATAATTAATTAAAATAATTTATTAATTCTAATTTAATAATAGTAATTTAAATAAATATATTAAATTTAGAATGAAAGGTAGATTAAAAAGCAACCAAAATAACAACTTTTATGACTAATAATAAAAACTGAACCTATTTGACGCTACGACTGTCCACTAATAATAATTAGTGGTCCAATATCAGGAATTCAATATCCAAGGTGAACTCTATGTCCTAACTCTCAAAAGAGCAACAACAAATAGAAGTTACTTGAAGTAATGTGTTTAGAAAGTAAAGAATTTTCTCTTGACAACAAAACAAAATTCATTTATTATTAGATTATAAATATTTTTTAATTTTAAGATAGTGGTTTCAATTATAAATAATAGAAAATATATTTAAAACGTTGAAATAGCAATGAATTGTTATGGTATATATGGAAACCAAAATTAATGGATTGGTACAAAACATCGTTAATCAAAAGAGCCAACAAAAGAACATAAATTCTTTGAAATAATGAATTTAAGAAATAAAAAAATTTATGTTGTAGTTTCCTATTAACAACGAAATCAAATTGATTTGAATAAGAACAAAACTTCTTATTTTAAAGTATTTGGACAAAAAAATAGAGATATACTCTTACATAAAGTTTATAGGTACTTTATTGTTTGGTAAGTTGCTTTTCAACAGTAATCTTTTTTATTTGAGTTGTTTGAATTAAAATGAAGAACCCTTATAAAGGTTTTGGTTTTACTTTAATTTTATGAGATTAACAAAATATAAGGCTTCTCAGTTTCTTACATTGTGTTTTATGTACGAAATTTTTAATTTTGCGAGTCGTCACTTTATACCTAAAAACCATAAATGTTATAGCTTACTTCCTCTCTTTTTTGTTTGGGTCAAAAAAGTTTCATGTTTTTTCCAGTTTATTACTTGTATTTAATTATATTACTGTTATTTTTTTTTTGGCAGATTATAGTTCACAATTCATTTTAAAGATCACACAATCGAGAATCATGAATGATATATGTGGTAGTGGGAGGGGGGGGGGTAGAAAATGAAGACAAATACAATGAGTGCTTGCAAAAACACAGAAGAATGATATATTTTGAGGAAATTTATGAAGACAGAAATTCATATACAAATTAAAAAAAAAAGGTGAGAAAAACATGAGTTGTTAGAAATAAAGTATAGGGATAGAAATGATTAAAAGTGGATGAAAGAAAATTATGGGTGTTGTTAGATTGGGGAGAATAAGAGAAGAGATCAAAGATATGGTCAAAGCTCATACATTTTCTAGCAATGAGAGGTAATACTGAAAATTTTAGAGAGAGAAAAAACACTTATATAGAATTCATGGATTTAAATAGTCATATTTTTTTCTTACTATAATGTTATCTTCAAAAGAGATATACTAAGTAAGATGAATTCAGAAAAAAAGAAGAACAATTATGAATTTGCGTATACCAAAATGAGAAAGTTGTAGAGGTAAGTCTCCAACCAATATTTGATGCATTATAGCAACCCTTTTCATGGGATTCAATCAAAACGTCACAGATAAAAATATCCGATTATCTACAAAATCTAAAGCTAAAGAGAGAGCTATTAAACAAAACAAAAATCTCTTTTGATAAATGTTGTATTTTGAAAGAAAGAAAAAACCTAAAAGCTATATCAGAGTTTTTAATTGTGTATTTAAATTGAACTATTCGTCTTAAATATAACTTTAAAATTCAAGAAATTTAAATTATTTTCATTTAGTATATATATATATAATTTTATATTTTGATACTTTAAATAAATATTACTGGTTACACAAAAAAAGTTAAGATATACACGCACTGGATTCAAAACTTAGTCTATACTATGTAAAAGTTGAAGCTACTGGATATTAAGGTCATCCACATATTATTTTTAAAAACTATTTCTATTGGTACATGTCACCATATGATTAGATTAGAAAAATTTATTAATTATAAGTGTGGTTGTTAAGGTTTTCAAACTGTCCACGTACGATTTTAAAAACTTAATTCTATTGGTCCATGTCAGCTTTTGATAAGATTAGAATTTTTTTTTTAATTCTAGTTAGTGTTGTTAATAGAAAAGAGTTTATAAATAAAAATCTCATGAGTTTTAAACGACCAATATTATCGTTCCACGTCATCACTTTCTTAATGACAAAAAGTTATTGTTAGTATGAAAGAGTTTAGAAAATAAAAAATTAAGTTATGGATTTTAAATAACCAATAATATTGTTCCATGTCAGACTCTAGTTTTGTAGGAGAACAACTTAATTTTTATTACTCAAAAGCACACATAATCAAGATAATTGATAATTTTAATTGAAATTTTAAGTGGTTTTCAGTAGGTTGAAAAAATATCAATTTAGGAATGTTAGTGAAAATATCATGATCATTTTGTGAAAAATAACAGTTTTATCGATTATTAGGTAAACTATTATTTGATGTTATAGATAAAAATTTCTTAATTTTTTTGGATTATATAATAAGTGAACATTATAATGATTTTATTTTCCAAATTAAGAAATATATTAATAAATTTCAGATATTATAAGTGAAAGAATATTGTAATTAAAATCGATAATATTCAAAAAAAATTGAAAATATTTATTAGGTAAAAATTATATATAATTAGGGAGTTTTCTTATATATAATAAAAAAATTATTATTAGATTATATATATTTCTTAATTTTAAGATAGTGGTTTCAATTATAAATAATATAAAATATATTTAAAACGTTGAAATAGGAATGAATTGTCATGGTATATATGGAAACCAAAATTAATGGATTGGTACAAAACATCGTTAATCAAAAGAGCCAACAAAAGAACATAAATTCTTTGAAATAATGAATTTAAGAAATAAAAAAAATTATGTTGTAATTTCAAGAGTTGTCATCATGAAGTTATATATAATTGTCATCATGAAGTTCCAAGAGTTGGAGTATCTAATGACGCTACAAGAGTTGGAGCACCCCGCATTTTATTATGTCGAAGGGTTGGCTGTCATCAAGCGAGAAATCAAAATCAAGCTCGGTGGAAGTTACCTCCTTTATTTCAAACTGGAATATGTACAGATTTCCGGGTGACATTGCTGACAGTAGTTCTCGGGAGATAGTAGTAGGAGCATTCTGTTTGGACGTGATGCTACAATATACTCTATCCTTTCCCCGGGGATCTTTATCGAAGCTACAATGAATCAAGATGCACGCTTTTAAATTTGCTGATATACGCAGAGTCTTTTGATTCAACTTCACTTTTACCGAACTCTGAGAAGCTCTATTAGTGAAGTAGTCAGGAACTTCTACACCGGGTAAGACCACAAATTGAGCTGATGATCGGATGATGAGATCTCTAGCTGTTTGATTTAGTTTGTCACAGTTACGGAAGTTGAGATAAATTTCTGGATTGCAAAAGGAGCAATCTAGTCTCTCCAGGGATCTGCAATTGCATGCAATTAGGTACAATAGGGAATCCGGAAGCTGTGAGATTGATACCAGACTTGTGCAACCCCAGAGACTTAATTGCTCAAGACTAGTGGCAGTTGAGAGATCAGGAATCTCCTTCAGATTTTCAGAAGATGTCAAAACCATCGACTTGAGATGTGGAAGGGACTGTAAAGACAAACAAAAGTAGGAATATATGAACGCGTTGATACACTTAACAGATGAACACATAAAAACGCACGCATTTCCATGCTATTAGTATATTAAAAAAAAACGATGTGGCAAATTTGAAATAATATTTAAAATTGAAAAGTTTTACGACAGATTAATTAAATTAACTTACTTTCTTTCCTTCCCACAACTTCTCAAGCTTGCTCTGAGACATGTTTAAATAGACAAGGCACTCCACGTCAGTAAAGGGAAAACGTGTCATCGACGAATTATGCCACTCTATCAATCGAAGTTTTGGAGATATATTGTTCAGAAATCCTGGCATGAATTGGACATTAGAACTCGAATAATGACCTAATCTTAAGAATTGGAGATTAGTCATCCCTTCAAGGGCTCTTCCACTTATATTTAACTCGTACTCTTCCTCGTCCTCGTCCCCCCACTCAGGATAATAATTTATGGCTATAACACTTCCAGCAATCTGAAAGAAACCCCAAAAAAATAAAGAGAGATTATAAAATGAACTCAAGTTGTAATAAGCAATACAATGAAAAGTGTAACGGCAAAACTTACTGTTTTATCGTCCGTCAGTACGTTACGAATATCTCCAACATCAACCAAAAACTGGCGTTTCCCAGGCTCATGAATAGATTGTTTACGGACAATTTCTTCTCCTAGTTGGGCCAGCAAATCATGCATCTTTATATATCCACCAAAATCATACTCAATAGATATGAGAGATTTATCAGCTAAGACTTGAAGCCCTTGACTCACATTCCTGATACTCTTCTTAAGACACCCTTCCACTATCTTCTTCTCTCTATTGTTGAAAAAGCAAGCTATATAAAGGAATAAATCTTTATTTACATCGGATAAGGCATCGTAACTAAATTTTAGTTTGCTCTCAATCTTTTCGTCAAGCTGTGTCCTTAACGTTGGTAGACTCTCCATCCATTCCTCCTTGGACCTTCCATAAAAATAGGATCCAATAACCTGTAATCCTAAAGGGAGGTCGCCCGACAGTCTTGTAACTTCTCGAGAAAGCTCCTCAAAACCATCATATGGAAATTTTTGTTTAAAAGCATACATGCAAAAAATTTGAATGGCCACTTCATTAGTCGGATAATCCACCTTGTAAAATGGGATCTTACGATTTATCAGAAGACTTCGAACTTGAGTTGTGATGATAACCCGACTTCCAGAACCAAACCACTCGTTTTTCTCCGCCATAGCATCTAGCTGTACTGACTCAGTCACATTATCAAGAACGACAAACACTTTCTTGTCTTTTAATCTTTCTTGGGCAACTCCTAAATGAGAAATCTTCACATCCTTCTGGTTGGTTATTTGAGATATAAATTGTTGTTGTAGGTACGACAATGCACCGTAGTAATCGGAACAAGGTGGTTCTTTGATATTCTCCACAAAGGCACTAAGTTGGTAACGGCTGGAGAATTGGTTAAATAGAAATCTGGCGATAGTGGTCTTACCAATCCCAGGAGGACCCAAAATCCCCATCATCCTCACATTCTCCAAATCTAAGCGTAGCAACGGTTCCATCTTTTCCATATGAGCTTCCATTCCGATAAAGCGGTTGAGATCACTTGATGGCGTGAAATTAAACAACTTTTTCGATATATCAGCGGTGATATCGTCGATCATGAGAGCGTCATCAAGCCTAACAAAAAGATAGATCAATTTATACATCCCGTTAATAATCACTAAGAACTCACATACACACTCAAAAGATATGACTTTCTCGTGGTACAAATGCAACAAAGATATATATATACATATATATATATATTATATAGTTTGGTGTGTTAGAACATATAAGAACATAGAAAAATTAAAAGCAAGTGGGAAATTAAGAGGACGAACCAATTTGTTGAATGGTAACCGGCTATTGTCGCCACTTCCGCTAGAGCTAGAATCCATTTCTCAATAACCACACTTGTTTTACCGACACAAGTTTTTTTAAAGACCTTCCCAAACTCTCCTTTCTGCTTCTTTACATGAGTTGGATCTACTTCATAGAAAATGGTAATCACCGTTCGACCCAACTCTTCTCTGCACTTCATAATCTCCACCAATTCTTCAAGACACCACGACGAAGAAGCGTATCTTTTGGAGAGCAAGGCAATCGCCATCCTGGAACTATGGATTGCTTTTTTGAGCTCAGGGCCAATAGATTCTCCTCTCTTGATCTCGTTATCAATGAACGGGTGGATTCCTTTGTTTCTGAACTCCTTCAAAATATGACCAAGAACGGGTTTGCGTACATCTTTACCGTGGAAGCTAACAAACACATCGTATTCCCAGTTTCGAGACGAAGAAGATGAATGAATTGAAGAAGAAGAAGAAGAAGCCATTACTATGACTGAGAGAAGATGTAAGATTACAGATCTAATAAAAAGAAAGTTTATCTCATCACAGAAAACGTGTGGGTTCCACCGTTCTTGGAATTTCTTTTTTTGTTTTGTTTTGTTTTGATAGTCAATTTCTTAGTAGATTCCCCTGTTTTCTCTATAATTTACTCGATGACTTCTCATACCCCACTGTCTCTTTCTTAGACCATGCAATTGGTAAGAGTTCTCTTTGAATTTCATTCTTTCTTTGAATTTCACACTATGTGATTTGATACTAACATAGTCCTCTGTTTATCTCAGCTCTCACAACTCTGTTTCAAAACTGAGTCCCCTATCTTTTCAAGTCACAACTCTGTTTGAGAACAGAGCCCCCTGTTTTTCTTAATTCGCATGCTTGTAAGATGTGACCATTCTTCTCTATCCATTGATGTCCTGAAACAGTGTATAGTGTGAAAGAAGCGATTAATATTTCCACGGACTCACTAGTTTTTGCATTTGTTATCACCACACAAATTTGCAAATTGTTAGGTTACGTGAGTACGTTACATTTGTTAACCCTTCAACCTAGGTTGATGCTCAAAATTTGAAATGACAGCCGAGATCACCTCTTCATACTTCATATTCTTACTGCTTACAATGCACCGAGCATTACATTCCTTAGCCACAACAATGTCTCATATACCCTTTTCTGAACAATCCCAACTGCCAGCTAGGACACACACAGCTACATACATCATGACCCTGCAAAACAAAACACATGAACACTGTTAGCTTATTTGCTCCAGAAGCCACCGAGAACAAATAATAACATAACAGATAGCACACTACACTCACCAAAACCAAACAATTGGATCCACCGTAGACATACACACAGACGAACCATATTAGTCAAACATAAATCATATGCTACAGACAGACAAAGCTGTTTGTTGTCATCTTCAAACAATCTACCCAAAACCTGCCGAGTATGAAATATGAAACAAAGAGACATAATTGAGCCTTTCCCTTCTCAAATCACCAAAACTCGCCTCAACATGAACTCAACTTCTACCACCAACTGAGAAAGTATCAATTTCGTAAACGTAACAAAGATGAAGCTATAAGTTTACCTTCAGGTCCATTTGTGCCTCAGATCTTCTTCTTCAGTAACTGTTCCTTGGATTATGTTTCATTTCCCCCTAACTGTTTTTGATCAATCCGAAAGTTGGAACTCAAATCTGTAAATAGATGAAAGTTCAGGAACTAAGAATCGGATGGATCTTTCATAAATCCATGAGACTGATTTTGGCATCCTCAAATATTTAATATTTAACCCTAATATGATGTATAAATACGTGTTTAAATCTACAAAGCTCTAGAAGCAGTTTCTTTTGCCAATTCAAGATTTTGGTGCTTGTACTTAAGCTCTAGTTCTAGGTCATGTTCTTTCATCACTAAAGTGTTATATAACCATTAATACTTCTTTAGAAATTTCTCAGTCATATAAATCCAACGCCAATGTCCTTTCAACAATCGGAGCTAGGAGTTGATCAGAATCTACTCGGTAAAGTTTTCAATTTTGTTGCTTCATAATCAAATTGGATTGGTTTTAGACCGGTTCTTGAGATTCTCAGACCGGTTCTTAACTTGTATGCCTGAGACGAACAAACATCTAAAATCGGTTAGTTTAATTTATTCATGTTTCATTTTTAAATCGACACTAATTTGGACCGGTTCAGTTGTTTTGTTGAATAATTTTGGATGGTATGTTGAGCGTATTTTTTGGATCAACAGTTGATTCTAGGTGAATTATTTGATATCGAATGTGCTTTTAGAATTTTTGTTAGAGGTTCATTAAAACTGAAAATTTGTTTTGAGGTGAGTTCTAACTTATATTATTATACATTTGTAGAATATTTCAGCAAATTTTTTATGATTGGTTAAATATTTTAATTAGTTTTGCATACTAATTAATTACTTTAATTTAAACTGAAATTAATAAGGATTAATTAAATAAATTAAATATATGGAATTTGGAATTATTTGACTGTGTTTATATTGGTTATTCTGAAATATAATTTTGATGATGAGATAAATATATTATGTTATGAGCGGTATCAACATGTCATTTTGATTTAATTAGTTTTATTGAGTAATGTATTGCGGCGGGTATCGTCAACTGATATATTAAATATTATATATTATGTTAGTGGTATTTGAATTGATTAATGTCGGGGACCATACTTTCTTACCACATTGCTAGCGGCCATCATTCTTATCGAGTTTATTTTGTAAATACTCTCTAAGTATATAGTTTGGATATGAGATTTTTATGAGATTTCAGATTTTGTATATTCTAGGATTTCAACATTTTCTTTAATTATTTAAGTAACATTCATAAATATTCTTTTGAAATATTTGGAGTTTTACGGTTGGTATCAAAACATGATTTTACGACTCTCTAGTACTTAAATACATTTATTATATTTTTTAATTTGAAAGAGTTTTGGGCCTAAAATTTTTTTTTTAAAACAAATTCCAAGTTTATAAGGTTTTAAATAGAAAAAAAGAAGAGTATACCTTGTCTGCCAATAGAATTTTTGGGATTTGAATTTAGGAGTTTTTAGATTCTTTTAAAGTAAGAGTTTGAATATGAATTTTTTTTATTGAAGAATTATCTAAGTTGTGGAGCTTTCGAGTTAGACTAATTGTGTAATAAGGAATTGTTGGGTAATAGTTATCCTGTAATATCATTGGACTCTTTTTAAATGGATATTATGTTATCTTGGGATTCAATTGGTTATTTTGTTATTTTGCAAAGTCTGGATTGTCGTTGGAGGAAGCTTACGTTTGCAGCTCCAGATTCTCCAGTGGTAGAATTTTATGGTTTTGGAGTATCTCCTCAGTTACCATTATCTCATTTTGAATGTTGAAATATTGTTAATTGAAGGGTATGAAGGTTTCTATTGTATATCTTTTAGTAAAATAAGTTAGCATTTGTATAGATTTATCTTTCCAAATTCAAATAATTATATATATATATACATATATATTCTATGATTTATATATTTAATCATTTAAAATCATGGTTATAACAGCTACCACAAATTCGAACAAACAACAACGATTATATATATATAAATACATAAATACCTGAGCGATGTTCTTATTTTTCAGAACTTTCTCTTTATCAATAACCTTAATTGTCACATTCTCTCCATTCTCAACGTTCACAACACAATACATCCACCATTGTCCGCTCCGCCATCATATAACATTAGTTAATATTAGTTACTATCAACAATAAATATCCAAAAAAAATCTATTATGAATATGCATAAAAAATTTAAAAGATGAAAAAAATTAGAAACAAAAAACAAACGTGATGAAAGGTTGAAGATCAAACTCTCCATTCTATTTATAGGGAAATATGTACTTAAGGATCAAGGTAAAATTTTCAAAAATTGTTTTACAAATAATTTAATTAGAAAAAATTACGTTGATTGTTATGATTTTATTTGGAAATATTTAAATTAATAACAAATAAATACTTTCAAAATTTTCAAAATACTATCATACATGGAGATTTAAAAGATTTATAATATCATAAAAATTAATATATAAATTTTTTATTTTCAAAATATAAAATCAAATCCACAAAGATACTAACACCAAATCCGCAATTGATATATACATTTTATTTTCAAAAAATCTGTGTTTATAATTTGAAATATATTTTAGCACAATTAAAGGAACTAACGACTAAAATTTGAAATTAAATTTTGTGGTTGACACAAAATCCAAAATTTGAAATTAAATTTAATGAATTAATTTTCGTCCATAATTTAATTTGAATTTATTCCATTGATATAAATTTATTTATTTTGAATAGATTTAGTTATTATAAATCTAAATAGTGAATTTAAATTATGATCAAAATAGTTAATTAAAGTTTGACATATAAATATTTTCTACTTTAACAAAATATATAATTTTACATGAATAGAATGATAAATATTAATTTTTGATAAATAAGTCTAATTTAGAAACTATTATTAAAATGTACCATATTACTTATAAAGTAAAAATACAATCAAAATATAAAATTTAATTATATATTTTTCGTTTATATTTATTAGGAGAGAGAGAAAATAAGTTTTATTTTTTCGAAACTAATAACTATTTAAAAGATTCTATTTGAATTTTTAATGAATTTTTTAAATTAATTAAAAAATTTCGTTTATATTTATTAGGAGAGAGAAAATAAGTTTTAGTTTTTAGAAACTAATGATTATTTAAAAGATTTTATTTGGATTTTTATTGAATTTTGGTTGCATAAATTTTTGACTATTTTAATCTTCTATATCTTGTTTAATTTAGTCTTAATTTTATAAAAATACAGTGGCATTTTATATAATATAACACATGAAAACTGGTTAAATTGTTTTTAGAGTTGCTTAAATAATATATAGTAGATTAATATTTGTTACATTTGATGCTACATAGTTGTATCATCAGTTTATAATTAATGTTATAGTTGTGACATTTAATAACAGATTTAAAAATGTGTAGTCAGTTTATAAATTGCAGTGGATAAATTTCAAAAAGTAAAACATGGTGGGTGCAGAGAAAAAATCTACTTTGATGGCGTTCGTTTGTGTATTTGGACACTATTGTTAGTGCATACTTATGTTAGTGCATACTTATGTTACTTATAATTAGGGGAGTTCTCTCTACATCTAGACATTAAATGTTCATTTAGTGCATACTTATGTTACTTATAATTATTAGAAAGTTTACTTAAATAAAAACCAAATTAAGCAAAATAAATAAAATTTAAAAATAGTAAAACTGATGTGATGTTAGTCAAATCTTCAACATTTAGATTTATCTTCAACTGATGTGATTATAAGAGTTTGACCTCAATAATTTTTGTAGGATGCGTTTTCATAGTTATTTCCATTACGATAAGAGATTATCGTCTATATACCGCTTATGTACAATTAATCAAAAGATAGTAAGAAAAAAGCAATAAACAAATACTACACATATGAAGGCGGCAAGCATAATATTGTTTTATATTTATATATGTGTATATTGTTATTAATTGTAAGTTTTTTCTATATAACTGTTTTATTATAAAGTATTTTAGGTAATTTAATATTTAAACCACTACGACGTCACCAAAATGAATTATTTATTTTTTTGCCAGTTATATTATTTTGAAACTTTTGTCGCTTATATAAGGCTTCTTTAATTATTCTTAACCTTCTCACTAATTTTACCCCTAAAAGTTTATTATCGGCTAATATGACCCATATAATTTATATTAAAAATATATATATTTTAGAAAAAGAAGTTTAAGAATATAAGATTTTGGAAGATTATAAATATTGAATTCTATTTATTTAAGTCTTTGAAATCAATTCATTTCCTTTACTGAAAAGTAAACACAATTTTGTCAATAGCATACATAATGCAAGTTTATACGTAGGTAACACATCGATAACACTATCATAAACTTCAAAACTACAATTTTGATTCAAAAAAAAATAAATTAAATACTTCAAAGTTTGAAAAAAATAGTAATTAAAACATAATATAGTACTAAACCCACGCAACGCGTAGGTCATTTTTTAGTCTAGTAAATAGTATACTTTAATAAAACAAAAATTCATTAAAATTCTTTTAGTAAGATTAATATGATTATCTAACCCAAAAATGTTTAATATAAACCACTAGAGTATGTCTAAACAATATGGATGAGATAATCACATAATTTGCATATAATATATTTATTAATGTAATATATTTATCGCTATAAATATTTAATTATTTAAATAATTATGAGAGAAATATAAAAAGAAAATAATATATCTTAGTAAATGCTATATAAATTGTTGTCATCGTACCGAAAGAATAAATCATGTGGTAAATATACTAATAAAAAGTAAAAAACCATTGTTATAATTTTAAAGTGTAAATTTTGTTAGTTACTTTCAATTCAAATATATGATTACATGTTCTTTGGTGTCTTTTTTTTTTGTTATAAATAATATATTTTGAGGTTTCAAACCCAAACATATAATAGATTCATAGTTTATTCAGTTAAAATTCAACATAGTATTGCATAATTACAACAAAAAACTTATTAAACATTTTAAAAAGAAGAATTTATTGATATATATATATATATATATATATATATATTGATTTTCTAATTTTTGGTCAACTTTTTTGATTGGTCAGAAAAAAGGAAAAAAGACAGGTTATATAGTATTTGCATATTACAACAAAAAACTTATTAAACATTTTAAAAAGAATAATTTATTGATATATATATTGATTTTCTAATTTTTGGTCAACTTTTTTGATTGGTCAAAAAAGGAAAAAAGAAAGGTTATGTAGTAGATTTGAACTTGGGTCAGCGACACAATGTACCCAATTTAGCTGTGGTCCTTACTGAAGAAAGATACAGATGTACAATTTTATACTTTAAACTAAACACTAAAACGCAACGTTTAGAAAACTACACCCTAAATCTTAATTTTAAATTAGGAAACAGAAAGTAAATTTTTAAGAAAAAAATGTCAATAAAATCACGAATTTTCAAATTTAGTCTATTTAAAACATGAATTTTGTTGTATACCATTTAAATCATCAACTTTTATTGAATATGTTTTTTAGACATGAACTTTCGTTGATCTAGCCAAATAAGACATGTCGTTAAATCCGATAACAGAAAACTAACGGGTATTAATTTGTTATTAACCACTTTCAGTTAGTAACAAAACGAAGTTGTTTTGAAAGAGGGAAAAATTTCAATAAAATCACAAACTTTCAAATTTAGGCCATTTAAAACATGAACTTGTTGTAAGTCATTTAAATCATCAATTTTTTTGTTACCTACGTTCTTTAAACATAAATTTTCGTTAACCATTCAAACTATTCAATAGAACAAAATTTACAAAAAAGAGTCTCTTTAATCATTATATCTATACAATCATGAAATAATTTACAAAAATCAAACCCAATTAACTACGGTTAAAACTGTTAAAACCATAAACCGAAGAAATTCAAAGCATTTAGAAACCGATTGAAATACGGTTTGGTACAGTTTGATTTTTTTGGTTTATGGTTTTAACAGTTTAAACTGTAATTAATTGGATTTGATTTTTGTAAATTATTTCATGATTGTATAGATATAATGATTAAATGCACTCTTTTATAAAAAAATACAAACAATACATATTGAAAAAGAAAATAATACATCTTTAACGGTTTTTGGATTTATAAAAAAAATTAAACAATTGAGAAACCGATTGAAATATGGTTTGGTACAATTTGACTTTTTAGGTTTATGGTTTTAACAGTTTTAACCGTAATTAATTAGATTTGATTTTTGTAAATTATTTCATGATTGTATAGATATAATGATTAAAAACACTCTTTTATATAAAAATATAAACAGTACATATTGAGAAAGAAAACAATGCATATTTGACTTTTTTGGTTTATAAAAAATTAAACCATTTAGAAACCGATTGAAATACGGTTTGGTACGGTTTGATTTTTTTTGGTTTATGGTTTTAATTGTTTTAATCATAATTATTTGGGTTTGATTTTTGTAAATTATTTTATGATTGTATAGATATAATAATTAAATGCACTATTTTTTGCATTTTTGTTCTATTGAATAGTTTGGTTGGGTCAACGAAAGTTCATGTTTAAAAAAATGTAGGCAACAAAATGATGATTTAAATGACCTACAACAAGTTTATGTTTTAAATGGTTTAAATTTGAAAATTAGTGATTTTATTGACATTTCCCCCCCCCCCTTTAAAACGACGTCGTTTTGTTACTAATGAAATGGTTAACGACATATTAATATCCGTTAGTTGTTCTGTTATCGGATTTAACGACATGTCTTGTTTGGCTGGGTCAATGAAAGTTCATGTCTAAAAAATATAGTAAACGAAAATTGATGATTTAAATGATCTTACAACAAATTTCATGTTTTAAATGACCTAAATTTGAAAGTTCGTGATTTTATTGACATTTTCCCAAATTTCTAACGCCTCTCTCTCCCTCTCGCGTTGCTTGCTTCTCATCGAGTCTCAATCTTCTCGTCACCATGTAATTTATCTCTCAGTCCTCAAGTTTTAATTTGGGGTTTCGTATAGAATCTAAATTGATGGCTTTATATCTTTAATTGGGTACGTTTTGTGTTTTTGATTTAATTTCCGTTGATGGGTTTCTTGATTTTGTGATTAAGATTCCAAATTTAAGGTTTTGTTGATGATTAAGGCAACATATCTCCTATTTCCTTGAATAGAATCTGGATTGATGCATCTTTAATTGGGGGCGTTTTGCGTTTTTGATTTAATTTCCGTTAACTGGTTTCTTGATTTTTGGTTTACGATTTCCAAATTTAAGGTTTTTGTTTTGTTTGATGATTCAGGCAATATGTCTCCTCTTTCCTTGTATGAAAGTCATAAAAAAGAATGGTTATGGTTAAGAATGATTTGCCCTGACCTAGGGTTATTACAAACCAAGCTTAGGAGGCTGAGAGCAAAAAACGAGAAAAGTGACATTTGGTATACTCCACGAAGTGGCGGAGCTGCTCTCGTGCATGTCTCTGCATCGAGAGAATGTTTTTTTTTTTGAATAACCAGAAGATTCATAGCCCGTGTACCCTTAATCTTTTTGAGGCAGAATCCAGACTAATGTTAAATTAACTCTCCTTCGGAAAGCAGACCCCTCCCAACGGGAATGTCTCTGCATCAGAGAGAATTTTTTTTATCACGAACATACTTTGCAGCAGTTGATTTGTTTGAGCTGTCTTGTTAAAACGTCCGGTCTTACTTCATTCAACTAGTACCTATATAATTTTACATTTATTATGAGTATGGTACATTTGTGTTATCATTATTCAATGTATTACTTTAATGATTTATTAAAAAAAAATTGTTATCAAACCTCATATATTAAGTTACCGGTTTAATGACTCTCTACTAGAGAAAGTTAGAAGAGAACCGATTCTCTTAAGTTACTTGTTTAATGACTCTCTACTAGAGAAATTTAGAAGAGAACCGATGCTCTTACATGAAAATATAAAAACACGGATTAATGCAATTCTAACGATCCACGTCATCCAGACATATATAAGATGCAATACAAAGCAAATTTTAGGCGAAAGACTAGAACATTACTGTAAAGACAGAAACTAAAAGCTCTTAGAAAAGCAGAACACGCCGCAAGAATATTCCATTCGAAGTGGTGTAAGGCTAAATGATACTTGATAGTCGATCTTCGGGAGATATAATACCTTACGAAATACAAAAGTATATGTTATATTTTTGAAGTGGTGAGGCTTTCGATCCCTGAAAAAGGTCAAGTAAGACGAGAGGATGTTCCGATCCCGACAGAGCTCGTCTCCGTTCAGACGGATTTGCAATCTCGAAGCTCATTAAAAAAAGAGCTGAGAAAGAACTTCGGCTAAGCACCGAGACGAAAACTCGAACTCCTTAATTTGGAGACACAACAATAATTGAGAATGGACGAACTTGCCGGAAAGAACAAAGATCGGCGACTCCAAAAATCGAAACTAAGCTTCTCCGACGTGCTCTGATGTTGGAGTGAGGATGAAACGGAACAGGAGATTCCATACGCCATGGTAGAACAAAGAAGACAGAGCTTGACGTGAAGCTCTTCCGACGCCGGCGAGCAAAAGCTCTACCAGCGTCAGAAACTTGGAGAAGATGGATCGTCTTGATAATGGTGTCTTGGAGAAAAAGAATTTGATTTTTTCCGTTTTCCCATATAGGTAAATTATGCAAGTGATGGGCAGTCATCAGCTTTTAGTCGTGCAAGTATTGTTTAATGATATATTAATTAAAAATAAGTATTTTGGTAAATTTAATGTTAAAACTAATTATGTTAAAGTGATTATTTATAGGATCCACAATATTATATTGGTGGTGATAGGGACACTTTAAGAGTAGAGAAAACTCTCTGATTATATAAATATGATTTTTCATATTCTACAATTAAGTGATCACATTTAATGATTGAAAGTGTTGTTATCGGAGAGGGCATAAGTTTTTTTTCTTTTGGGTTGAGTGTTGGCAAGTAGAAGAGTCTCAAGATAAATTATTTTGTCAAAAGATAAAGCTCTAATTTCTCTTCAAACAAGGTTTAAACAATCTTAGGAGCACGAGAAAACTTTTATTGATTGTTCATCACCATAATACCATCAACCCATTTTAACTACAAACTGTTCCTTAAATCACTAAAATTAATTTTCATTTCATTTAATAATAAAAGCTCAGTTTTTTAAGAACGTGATATTTGAAATAATTTTTTTATAAATGACCACTCTAATAATCCTAAATTTTAAATAAATTTAAGAAATATTGTATCCAATAAGATAGAATTTTGAACAATTTAGAGACCAGTAAAATAAGATGAGATTCAGAAATTTTTTTTATCCCAAATCTTAAATCCAATATGCCCCCTAAAAGAGTAATCTTGCACAAAGATATATTATGTCAAAAGAATTAAGAATAACACAAGATATATCATTACAAAATATATTTTTTCCCAAATCTCAATGGATTAACTGGCTACCATTTATACCACATTATCAAAAAACTCTATTTTGGTTTCGAATTTTTATTTGAAGGCGCATTTTGTGTAAAAGTTTGTTGGTAAATAAAAATGATTTATTAACTATACAAACAAGAAAATTAAGTTTGTATATCAAACATATCTCAAGATCTGTTTAATTTCTCAAGGGCATATTATATGCATATATAAAGATAATAACTAGTTGAAGGTATTTCACTTATAGAATGTTATTTAAACTGAAAAGAAATGTGATTATTCTACCCTTTGGTCTTACAAATTCACCTGCAACATTCCAAAGCCTAATGAACCCGGTCTTTAAAAACTTTATGAGACAATTTTTCTTAATCTTCTTTGATGATATTTAGATCTATAGTTCATCTTTGGAGAAACATATGGAGCATCTAAAAGTGGTTTTTGAAATCATGAGACAGAACAAGTTATAGGTTTAGCTGGGTATTATAGAAGATTTGTGAGAAATTTTGGTACCATTGCTAGACCTTTGATAGAATTAACCACAACTATTTCTTTTGGTCTGATGAAGCACAAGAATCTTTTGAAAATTTTAAAATGGCTTAGTTTAATGCTCTGATTCTGGCATTATCATTGTTTGATAAGCCATTTGTGATTGAGACAGATGCGTGTGGACAAGGCATTGTGCAGTATTAATGCATAAAAGCCATCTTTTAGCTTACATTAGTCAACACTTGAAAGGAAACCTATTGAATCTATCCATATATGAAAAGGAGTTATAGGCAGTAGTATTTGCTGTTCAAAAATGACGATATTATTTATTATCAAATCATTTCGTCAAAAAAAAATGATCAAAGTAGTACTTTTAGGTTGAATACACAAATTCAACAACAATGGCTTCCTAAACTGTTGGAGTTTGACTATGAATTACAATATAATCAAGGAAAGGATAACATTGTAGCTGATGCATTATCTAGAGTGGAAGGTTTAGCAGTGTTGCATATGGCAATGCCTGTTCTTGAATGTGATTTAATGAAAGATATTTAAGCTCATTGTGATACATATGTTGTGATTAAAGAAATCATTGAAGAACTTAAGAAGAATCCAGACGTTAAGAAGTATTATTCATGGGTTCAAAATATGCTGAGAAGGAAAAGCAAAATTGTTGTGTCGATGGATACAGATTTGAAGAAAAAATTCTACGATGGTAACACTGTTTAGGTAGTGGAGGAAACTCAGGAATGGATGCTACTCATCAAAGGTTGAAACGACTATTTATTGGAAAGGAATGTCCAAAGACATACAAGTATACATCAGAAGTTGTAACATTTGTCATCAGTGTAAGTATGAAACGGTGGCATCTCATGGTCTTATTCAACTTTTACCAATTCCGAATATTATTTGGACGAATATATCAGTGGACTTCATTGAAGGATTACCTTCTTCTTTTGGAAATACAATGATCTTTGTTGTGGTGGACAAGCTAAGTGAGGCAGCTCACTTCATGCCCTTATCTCATCCTTATTCAGCCATTTCAGTCGCTTAAATCTATTTAAAAAATGTTTACAAGTTACATGCCTGTCCTAATTCAATTGTGAATGACAAAGACAAAGTGTTCTTAAGTGAGTTTTGGCGTGGTATGTTTACTTTACAAGGAGTTTCACTAAATTTTTCAAGCGCATATCATCCCAAAGTGATGAACATACTGAAGTTGTGAACATATGTTTAGAAATTATTTAAGATGCATGAAAATCAACAGACCACACCGCTAGAGCAAATGGTTGCCTTTGGCCAAATTTTGGTAAAAAAACCAACTTCCATTCTCCGACTCAATTGACACCATTTGAAGCAATTTATGGACAACTACCTCTAGTTTTTAAATATGTATATATATATATATATATATATATATATATAATGGGAGAATTTTTTTCTCTATAGATGGTATCCACATCATCATCCTATTCATTCAATGAGAAAAATATGTTGTCAAATAATATTTTTTATTTTTATGATTAAAAATTAATTACATCGTAAACAAAATTTATTTTAATAAAAATTACTTATATAAAATAGGTAATGACCTTAATTTAGACCGTTAATAATAATAAGAAAAAGTAAAAGTAAAGAAAAAAAAGTTTAAGGAACTATTAAAATATATATATCAAATGTATTTTGAATAGTAAATTTTAAATTAATAAAATAAAATAAAATTTTACGATCATCCTACCGAAGAGTATTTTTTACACAACTAATAGATGGATCCTTTATAAAAACAAATTAAGTTATATAGAAAATTTATGCATATGAATCACAATTATAGTATATTAAATAATATATATATATATATATATATATCAGTACATGGAGTTTTTAAGTATTTATAATATATTATATTATTTTATCCAAAATAGTAAAATTGATTAAAAAGATAAAAACATATACATTATTTATATAGAATTTATTATAAATATATACAATATAATATATATATATATATATGTATATATATATTATATTTTTTATATATATACACACATTATTTCTATAACTAGAAATAAAAAAATTATCATAAAAACATTGAAAAACTACAAAAATAAAAGTTCATTTGAAATAAATGAAAAGGTTGAAATGACTAATTTTAATGGTAAATGTAACGTGATAAAATATATTATTGAGTATAAGAAGAGTATTTATATATTGAAGAAAAATACTAGTATGGAACATAATCCTCGCTATGTCTAAGAAAAATTAAATGCTGAACTTTTTCAAAGTGTCACATTGACATAAGTTATTTAAAAAATTAATAATTATTATGTGTCTATTAGTACGAAAAGATATTAATATGTTATTTAGAATATGAATTAAGGATGATTCTAGGAAAAAACTAACTAAATTTGAAAATTAGAAAATAAATAGTTGAATAATTGTAAGTTTTAAGGAAATATATTAGAATGTTATTTAGAATAAGAAATAGTTGAACATTCAATCTGAAATATTAAATCAACTTTGATTAGAAATAAGAAAAAATTGTATTTTAATGAACAATGCATATATTATTAGTGACATGTCTTTAAAAAATTATGATTATTAGTTAGTCTATTAGCACATGTTAATATATATTTAGAATTAAAATAATGTAAACATATGATAGAATTATATCTATATTGTTTATCTCTTTATGAAATAAATTTGTATTTATAATTAAATATTTAAATAGCGAGTTACTGTTTAAGATGATTATATTTTTATCAAAGATTTATATTAGTATCTATAACTAATTTAACAATTTTTATAACATATTAACATTAAAATCTCGCGCAACGCACATGTGTTAATAATCTAGTATCTTTTAAAGAGAGAGTTTCTTTGTTAAACTTTTTTGGTTTGTATTCTGATTGAATCGGATATATATTCTTATAAATAATTTCTGGTTTAGATCAATATATTTTTCGACTAAGATCGGATATTATTCTGTTTTCTTGTTTCTCTTTTTCCTTTTACATGTGCTCAAGGAAAAACCGGTTGCGATCGATTAGTCTTCTATGTGTCACCGTGAGTTTGATCCTTCTTGTAAATAGGACTAATAGCTTCATCGTTGTTGTTCATCTCCATTTAAACAGGTCTATGAATTCGGCTTAGGTGAAGTTTCCCTCTATTGAGATCGGACTGAGATTAGGAAAGGAAACTTTGATGCGATGTCTCCCAAGCTTTCTTATGGTTTTGTTTTTTTACGGTCGCGGTGAAGGTAGATTGGCACCGGAGAAAGCTATGGAAGGAGCGTCAAATAGTGATTCGTCAAGTTTGACACCGGTGCAAAGGCGGTCATAGATCGTTGGCACCGACTGTTCTGTTCCTTGCCGTCCTGCGTGTCGGCACGTGTAGACATGTGCAGGCCTGTCTCAAAAAAAATTTGGACCCTAGGCAAACAGAACTTTTTTCACAATATATTTCTTTTCGGAAAAAATATAAAAAAAAAAACTACGAACTTAGGCCATTTAAATTCATTTTGTTGTATATCATTTAAATCATCAATTTTCGTTGACTATTTTTTATATTCATGAATTTTCGTTGATCCGGCCAAACAAGACATGTTATTAAATCAGATAACAGAATAGATAACAGAATAACTAACGGGCGTTAATCTGTCGTTAACCACTCTCCGTTAGTAAAAACGACGTCGTTTTAAAAGAGAGAAAAATGTCAAAAAAATCAAAAACTTTCAAATTTAAGCCATTTAAAACATGAACTTGTTGTAAGCCATTTTAATCATCATTTTTTGTTGCTTACATTTTTTTAAGGGGAAATTTATTATATAGGAGGATTAGCAAAAAATTTGTCCAGCTACACATTTTTTTGTAAATTGTTATTTTTTCCTAAATTACCCCTACTACTAGATTAACACCAATTTTCCAAAAAAAAATATAATAACATGTAGATACACACCTATTAAGAAGATTTGAAGAAGAAATTTTTTCATTTTAAGTAGTTTTAAGTAGGTTTTTAGATTGATGAAAGTTGTTCTGAAAATTCTAGAATAAGTATTATGGCAAGATAAAATTATTAGATTACGTATTTTAGCATTTGTTGATGTTTTGAAAATATTATATTACATATTCTATCAATCTTTCATATTCTAGGATTTTTAGAATGAAAATATTAGAATACCTATTCTGAAATATTTAGAATACACATTCTGATGTTTTTAGAATACTTATTCTAACAGTTGTACATGATCTAGAAAATTTAGATTACGTTTTCTAGCAAGTAGAATATGTATTCTGAGAATTTTAGAATATGTATTCTGAAAAATTTAGAATATCCAAAAAGATAATGACTGAATTTTAAAATTATTTAAAAGAATATCAAATTTAATAACTGAATTTTAAAATAATTTAAAAAGATATCAAAGATAATGACTGAATCTAAAATTTATATAACCGTAAATATTTTAAGAATAATTTTAGTTATTAAATAAAAATATTATTTAAAAATAAAATTATTAAATAATTTATGTTACTAAATAATTCCGTCGCCGATCACCTCGAACGAATTGATGCTTTCATATACTTCTTCTGGTTCTTCTTCGAGATCTACTCCATTCCACACATCGCGCCGAGTTGCACAGTTTGAATGCGCTTCATAAGTAGTGCAACCTTTTATGCAAGAGTATTTTCCATAATTTTCGTCAATCTTTTGACAACAAACTCCACAAGACATTTTTTTAAAAGATGAGAAAATTTGAAAGATAGAAGATGGTCATGACGGGATATTCTTATGACAAATGGTAAGTAGAGCCAAATTTTATGGACAATAAAATCACGCTCAAGGCATCACATATCATATTGGTTTTTCTAAGAAAGTAGTCGAGGGCATGCCTATGCATTTTTTAAGTTCGAGAATGTGCGTTTTCTTTCACAAACAAGATCCAAACTAAAACGACAAATATAACAATAGTAGAAAAAACATGAAATATTTGATCCACATTCTGATCCACAATAGCAAGAATTCATTTTTCCTTCACCGTCGTAATCTAACAAGTTGGAGATGGTGTTTGGGGTGATAAAGGGATTTGATTAGAGGAGGAGATTCGACACCTTCTTTATGGTAGCCTAAGTTACAATCATTGCAAAAAGTAATAGGTTGTACCGATTGTTCTACATTGACAAGAACCGCGCCTGAATTTTTCTTCTGATTTTTTGTTGATGCACCAATATAAAAGGTACATGTGGTGAGAACGTGCAGTCGTAATAAGGACTGTCGATTACGAAATAAGAGCTTCGGCCAATTATCTTGCGAAAAGAGTTTTTATTGGGTTTGATTTGCACGGAAGGACAAATGAGATGGGAAAGTGGAAAATGTTCGACGGGATCCATGGCTGGTTTTGATGGTTAGAGACACTGAGAGTTTAGTTATTGTAACTTGTGACTAGAGGCTAAGTTAAATATAAATAGATAAACGTTTTCTCCTTTTCCTTGCATAACAACCATCTCACGTCACGTATTGCAATCCATGCTTCTCAAGCTAAGAACTACTTCTATGCTTTTAGATTTGATATTCCTACTTTCTTTACATTCTTAGGTAAACAAGTCACTTACCCTATCCTAAGATGGACACAAGCAAAGTTGTTTATTAAGAAAACAACATCCTTTGCCAACATATATATACATGTTGATGGAGTTTTCAGTTTTATATATGTTGATGCACCACACTCGTCAAAGTACTATAATAAATCTAAAAGGCATAGTGCTTCCTTGCTGTTATTGGTTGATTTCTGTAATTATAATGGAAACAAGAATAAAACAGCTGATCGTTAATATCATCCAGACAAAATATTTCTACAGTTGCAAGAACATCTAATGAACAAAGTGCGTGTTAGATTTTTACAGACAAAAAGTCATCTTAAGGATATGCAAACTAACAGAAGACCGTACCCATTTCAAGTGGTATGGCTCTTAATTCTGCTCTTTGTAAGGAGTCCATATCATTTTGCTAACATCTACATCATTACCACCTCGACATGCCGCTTTCAAATGTCGGTCCAGCACCTTCGGATCTGCGCAGATCACATGTTGTCCTTTCCTGTACTGTATCAGTTCCAAGCTCTGAAGGGTGCTTAATATATCTTCTGCTTTAATCGTCGTTATGTCGCTCAGCTCCTACATTTGAAAAAAGGTTGGGATATATGAAATTATCTATTGATAGAAGCTAAAAGCATGATTCAGAATATGTAAATGTATATACCTTGATAGAAATGTTTCCCTTGTGCTTTTTCAAGATGTCTAATAAAATCCGAGTCCAGTAACCTCTGTAACTCACTAAGCCTAGATCAGAGAGGGGTCTTTCCTGTGTCCCGACTTTGCCCTCTTTCTTTGAGAGTTCATAAGCTATAACACAACATAACATGTACGCTTTATAGAGAGATAAGAGACAATAACAAGAGAGTTAAATGAATAAGCAAAAAAAACTCACAGAAGGCTATTAAGAATTTTCCATAGCCTTTCCATTGATATGGAGGAAGGGTGAGGATGCAACCCAAGTTGTAGGCTTCTTCCGAGTGTTTTTCCTGTACCAACATAAATTACATTTGTTTTCATCAGACCAACAAATTGAAACCATACATGTATGTATTCTCTTAAACAAACAAACAAAAATGCTTAAATTCTGTATAATTGTGGTTTTTTTTTAAAACGTTTTAACATTTTCTGTTGTATCCGACATATGTTGTAGAATGAGTATCACGAGAAAAAAAAAAACTGACAAGGATCCACTCATCAAAACTACCTAAGATAATTCTACATTACAGACCCAATAGCCAAAGAGTGCTGGTGTACCTTTGAAAAGTATCCAACCATGTGGCATCCACGATCATCACATTCGTAGAGAATATAGAACATGAACAAACTTTGCCAGATAACAGAGGTTGTGTGCATAGACCTTGTTCTTTTTCCCATTCACCTGTAAGATAATACAAGTAAACTCCCAAGTCATGAAAATTCATTCTAAATGTTAGAGAACAGTAGTTATCAGCTTCCAGATATAAAACCTAAGTGACAAAGCTGAATACATTAGCATCACTTGCTGCAAGAAGAAGACTAGAGCGGGGAAAAGAGGAATAAAAGAGAGGTTAAATCCTATTTGTGCTATGATACCATATTGAGTATTATGAATAGTGAGTATTATTGATTTATTGTACAAATCAGTTGTATTCACTGAGAATTTAAGCTCAATCAACTAATTACTGAAACATTTCAATTCTGTCAAGACAAAAAAGAAAAATTTCTAGGATTTAATAACCAACGATGAATCTTCGTCTTCCTAGAGTTGAACAACAAAAACAAATTTGAAAAATGGAGATAATGGAGACACAGAAAATCCAAATGAAAAATCCTAATCTTGATTCTACGATGAAGATAAACAATGAAGATAATCTGGATTTTACAATGGAGATAATCTAGATTCTAGGATAATTTCAGATGGAGTTGACTGTGAAGCTTTTACCTGAGATAATGGTGGAGTTGTGAAGTCGCAAAGGAGGAGAATAACAGTCACTGCGAAGCTTGAAAAGGACGTTCGTCGGAGCCGCCGTTCGGAACCGCCACCAGAAGAGGAGATCGATCGTGTGGTTTGAAGAGAAAAAAGAGATTTTAGTTTTTTAGGGATTTTGTTAGTTTTGGTTTTTTTTTTTGTTAAAACTCCGATTTCATTAAATGATATATATCACCTAAAATTAATGAAAAATAATTTTTTTTAAATCAAAACCTCTTTTTAAATGAGAAGTTTTGATTTGTTTTATTTTAATTAAAAAAAAAATTGGAGGGCAAAATAGGATTAAATATTTCAAAAGGATTAAATCAACAATTTTTTTCAAAAAAGGTTTAGATGGACAATTTTTTTGAAAATCGTCCTATATAATGAATTTTTCTTTTTTTTTAAAACATGAACTTTCGTTGATCCACCCAAACTATTCAATAGAACAAAAATTACAAAAAGAGTGCATTTAATCTTTATATCTATACAATCATGAAATAATTTAAAAAATTGAACCTAATTAATTACAGTTAAAACTGTTAAAACTATAAACCAAAGAAAATTTAACCATTTAGAAATCGATTGAAATATGGTTTGGTACGTTTTGATTTTCTTTGGTTTATGTTTTTAAAAGTTAAAACCGTAATTAATTGGATTCGATTTTTGTAAATTATTTCATGATTGTATATATATATATATATATATAATGATTAAAGACACTCTTTTATAAAAAAAATACAAACAATACATATTGAGAAAGAAAACAATACATATTTAACGGTTTTTGGTTTTATAAAAAATTAAACAATTTAGAAATCGATTGAAATACGATTTTTTAACCGTAATTAATTGGATTTAATTTTTGTAAATTATTTCATGATTGAATAGATATAATGATTAAAGACACTTTTTTATAATAAAAAATACAAACAATAGATATTGAGAAAGAAAACAATACATATTTAACAATTTTGGTTTTATAAAAAATTAAACAATTTAGAAACCGATTGAAATACGGTTTGGTATGGTTTGATTTTCTTTACTTTATGGTTTTAACAGTTTTAACTGTAATTAATTAGATTTAATTTTTTTAAATTAGTTAATGATTGTATAGATATAATGATTAAACACACTCTTTTATAAAAAAATACAAACAATACATATTGAAAAATAAAACAATACATATTTAATGGTTTTTGGTTTTATAAAAAATTAAACAATTTAGAAACCGACTGAAATATGGTTTTTAACCGTAATTAATTAGATTTGATTTTTGTAAATTATATCATGATTGTATAGATATAATGATTAAAGACACTCTTTTATAAAAAAATACAAACATTACAAATTGAGAAAGAAAACAAGACATATTTAATGGTTTTCGGTTTGATAAAAAAATAAACAATTTAGAAACCGATTGAAATAAGGTTTGGTACGGTTTGATTTTCTTTGGTTTATGGTTTTAACAATTTTAATCGTAATTAATTGAATTCATTTTTTGTAAATTATTTCATGATTGTATAGATATAATGATTAAATGCACTTTTTTCAATTTTTGTTCTATTGAATAGTTTGTTTAGGTCAACGAAAGTTCATGTTTAAAAAACGTAAGCAACAAAAATTGATGATTTAAATGGCTTACAACAAGTTCATGTTTTAAATGGCATAAATTTGAAAGTTTGTGATTTTATTGACATTTTTCCCTCTTTCAAAATGATGCCATTTTGTTACTAACGGAAAGTGGTTAACGACAGATTAACCTCCGTTAGTTGTTCTGTTATCTGATTTAACGACATGTCTTGTTTGGTCGGATCAACAAAAATTTATGTATAAAAAATGTAGTCAACAAAAATTGATAATTTAAATAACTTACAATAAAATTCATGTTTTAAATGGTGTAAATACGTAAGTTCATGATTTTATTAACATTTTTCCTTTTGGGTCTGGATATGTCGTTCTTTACTTCTTAACTTTATCTCTTAATAAAGGGTGGTGGTTTTAGTTTCAATTAAAGTTGTAATGATGTGGAGGTGGACTTTTCATCATCATATGTAGTGCTTTTTATTGGGCTTTTTAAGTAATGAAAACATGGCCAAAAATAAAATAAAAAACTATGTTGCAATCCAAATATTTATTCTAATATTATAAACAATTTAAAAGAGTTTGATATGGAAAATTTTAGATTAAATAGAGTTTTTCTTAATCCTTCCTAATTTTTCACAGTATTATTTCTTTTGGATTTTCAACTAGAGTGAATTTCCTCTAAGAAGAAGACATAACTACAAACAAAATTTCATATGCATATATTCAAAATTTATTAATCTATTGATTCATTGTCGTTTTTTTTCTTTTTTTTGTCATCACTATTTATTCATTGTGGGAATCGATTTGGTAACCAATGACTGGAAAATTATCTCGGTTCACTATACGGATCGGGTTTAAATCCAATGACCTAAGAAATAAACTTAACACTTTATACACTATGATCTAATGGGTATGAATAGTGTGGTATGGTTTCAGTTACAGTTTGGATTCCGTTTAGGTAGGTTTTTGTTTTTGGGTTCGGATTATAATTTTGATTGATTTATCCAGATTGAGCACCCATTGCTCCACCTATATGTGAAATCGATCCTTAAATGTTTTTCCTTTTTTGAATCTTATATACTACTAGATTCGGATCCGCATATACGTGCAGCGTTATATTTGTACGACGTACTTATTTGATACAGTATTTATAACCCGGACTCATCCCAGTTGGGTATTTAGTTTGAGTTTCGGTTTGATTTCAATCTACTTTATTAATGTTAGAATATTTAAAATAATAATGGGTTCAACCAGTATTTTAAAATTTGAAACGATCTAACTGTCGGACCGAGATCATACTGAACGAGATTAATGGTCGGTTAATTTTTATTAAACTCGTGAAGATTCGTAAGTGTGGGGTTATATATATACACATATAACATTTTATGTAGTTGGTATATCATTCATAATTCAGAGACATATCGATTTTGAAATTTTATTTAGTATCTGGTTTGTTGTAAGGCGGTTTATTACTGTTAAAATTATAAGGATTTTATAGAGGATACTTGTATTTCCCTTTTGTATATTGAATTTTTATAAAAGTAATGAAAATTAACCAAATAACTTTATAATTCTCAAAAATTCTCTAAATATTTTCAAAAATTATCCAAAATTCTTAATTACCCTTCACGATGTGGATCTTTACCTGTCATGATGTAGATCTTTACCCTTCACAAAGTCAACTCTTACTAAAATTACTGAAAATTTGAAAATTAAGTTTATCTACCCAAATTATCTGATCCCGTACCGGTATCCAAAAATCTTGTCCTGTTTTTATCAAAAATTCTTTAAATTTTTTCAAAAATACCTGAAATACACTTCTTGAAGTTGACCCTTCACAGATTAGTGAGAGTTTGAAATTAAATTTAATCTACCCAATTTTTCCGATCTTGACCCGGACCCAATTATATCAGCGATTGATTTAGTGTTCTAAATCTGATCAGCTTGTTTCAACGCGGCGATTTGGAGTTGATCGGCTTTCTTTGAAGCTTCAGCACCGAACTCTTTGGATTTCTTAACGAAATCGGAAACATTGAGCTGATCGGCTTTCTTAGAGGTTTCGAGAGCGAGTTCCTTAGATTTCTTTGCAGTCTCAGTGACGATATTGATGAAGGTTGTGGAAGATGATTGGGGTAATGGTTTGAGATTTCTTACTCGCTTCTTCTGCAAACGAGTTTGCTCTCTTCCATAGATCTTCTATTTTCCGCACTAAGTATCTTTCGTTTTCTTCTCCGATCTGTTTATAATAAGCTTCTTCGATGAAATCCCAAAACCTTCTGAATGATACAGAGGGTTCTTAATTGGCTTCCTTGGGTTGCACCCATCCTCTTCGTTAGAATTGTGCTAGGAGTCTAGGACTTGAACTTGAAGCCATATTTCTATCTTTAGCCCATTGTCGCTTTGATTCAAAGTACATAAACTAATTTTATTTTTGTTCACTTTATTTGTTAAATTGAGCTTGTATAAATCAGTGAGAAAAGAAAACCATGAGGAATATATAATAGAAGTTTTTTCATATCGTCAAAATAACAAAAAATAAAAACATCATATTACAAATCAAGATGAGATAACAAGGATAAGGTTCGAACAATAGTTCTCTCTCGCTCTCTCCGTTTCCCAAAGATTACATTTATTGCTCCCAGAAATACGTACTGAAAAGTTTAGTGGAAAAATAGTCTTGATGATATATGACATAAGAACATGCCAAAATATATTAATTAAGACAAAATGGAACCGGCATTTACCGAAATGTTGGATCGATATTATATTATTTTATATTGATTGATAGATCATGGAGTCCATTCATGCGGCGAAAAAGGTTGCAGTTGTAAATGGATTCAAGGGTCAGATCAAGATTGTTCCTCCTCATCGCCACTGGATCTTCTCCTTGGTACAGACCACTGAAATCACAATCATATAGCAAATCAAAAACATAAGACAATAATATACTTACCATTTCATCTCATTATTGCATAAATTTGGACCTGTAGTTATAAAGTCATCAACCTCTCTTAAGCCATAGTTAACACACCACTTAATTGTATATGAAAGTGCATACAATAGTATCGCCCATTTTGACTACCAACACATCATTGTATATGATAATTTGACATTATGGTAAGAAACAAAAAGAAAAAAGAAAGAACTTTACACTTTTATAAAAAATAAATACTACTGTTTACCCCATATTTAGGAAAGGAGATGCCTGATGAGAGATCATGTAAGGATGTGGTTGTTGATGCGGTTGCGGCGGTGATATATCGTGGCTGCGGTTCTGCTGTTCCCATTGGTTTAGTTGTGTCCTTATGATACTTGCTCGCTCCTTTATCTACCGATTTCACACACAAAAACGTTAATTATCAACTTAATTATATATGCATCGTCCTATCATCATCAATGTTGGTACCGTAGGTGTTAAACGCAAATAATTATAATATTTGTCATAGAAAAAACCATATAGCATCATTTTGATATATTCCCATTTGCATCTATTTTAGTATATATTTGTAGTATGATATTTAGTAAATTCTTGTATTATGATATACTCAAGTAGTATAATAATAGTAGTATGATATTTTCAAGGAATTTGCCTTTAGTATATTTTTGTAGAAAAAAAATTCTCAAGTAGACTCATTGTACGTTTTCTTACTTCTCAATTAACTCAAATAGATCTCCTTAAAAAAAATAGAGCTCCTAGCTAATGTGCGTGTTACATATAGACTATGATTATGAGAAGACATTTCAAGTTTAAATCTGGGAGACAACCTTAATACTAAACGGACAAAGCTCACCTATACACGCAGTTAGAGTCATGATTATACCAATCAAAAGAAACTATTAGTTCTTCTCTTTTTAAAAAGAGTTGGTGCCGAAAGTGGAGAGATGGTAGCTTAAGGTAGAGATTGAAGTGGAGTTCAACAGTGGAATTGTAAATAGTAATAGTTGTGAAATAGTTTGAAATGAAAAAAACAATGATCACCTATTTGGCATGCATGCTGTTTTCCTCCTGTATATCCTTCTCCTGTCATTTCCACAAAAAATGATATCATTGTTAACTTATCTCTACACGCTCACATAAATGGTAATTAAACACTAATATACTAACTTGAAGTATATATATAACATATGTATTGTATTTATTAAAAGATTATGTATATCTCTAACATAAGTCACTCATACACACGACTTGAGAGATGGAATGATTTTAACATAACTACCTTTCTTTGGAGGTGGTTGAGAAATCATATCAAATGTTTTAATTTGTTAATATGAGTAGAGAGATATTAAGTTGTTTACAAAATCAGATAAAAATCTAATTTATTAATTACGAAATTAACAATAATTATTATTTATATCTTAAATATATGTTGAAAGTTCAAAAAAATAGATTTTGGAAACAATATAATAAGCAATTACTAATTAAAATATCTAAATAATGGATTATCTAAAATAAATATAGATTTTTAGAGATTTTTAAATATTCCAAAAGATTTTATCTGATTTGTACTTTTCACAATTTGCCCAAACGTGTTTTTTTCCTCTTAGTTTGATTTAAAGCAATGTTATTACATGTAAATTTATTAGAAGTCCAAAAAATTAATAGTATAGATACTTTAAACTTCATCAATCTTTACTTTTTTGGGTGATATACTACAACAAGCTTGAACTGATGGTTAAAGAAGGAACTCACACAAATTTGAGTATATTTCTTTACTTTATATGACTTGCTTCTCTAAAATGTCCTCATCAATAGAACATTAAGAAACATTAAGAAACTAGGCTCTCATAAATTTCCTAAGTATGAACAAATTGAAATGTTGGCAGATTTGCACTTGTGTCAGATGCTCATCAAGAAATTTACATCACTTGCAAAAAAAAAAAACAGAGAATATACAACTTTGTCTCACAGAAGAAACGTAAATAAGGTATGAAAAATAGACTTGGGTCGAATCAATTTCCTTTAAGTATTCGAACTCAACAAGCCTTGATGATTGCCCTTCTGCTTTCCCTTCAAAAACAAAACACAGAACCAAAGATTTCACATTTCTTGCATTTGTATGAAAGAAAGAAACAAAGTTAAGCTAGCGCGAATGCGATTATACCTTTGCAGCATCCTTGAGAGGTCCCCAACACTCGATTCGATTGTATTTAGGTGTGCTTGAATGGAAATAAACCCATACATAAGCATCCATTAGCTCAGGGTTCTCTCTAAACATAACTGAATCTCCATGGACCACAGCTTTTACTACCTATCTCAAACACAATGCCAAAGAGTTAGATATTCATTTTCACATTTCTTAAGAACTGATTGACGAAAGATGAAGAAGACTAACCAAAGGCAGTTCCTTGGAGAATATGTGATACCTAAGCTCTGCAGCTACATCCTGCAATAAACTCATACCACTCACACAACAATGAATATGTAATCGCAACTTGTCATTCACCTTCTTCCACTCAGCAACCACATCATCTTTTTTGTACCAGCCTTCAAGTTGATCCAAGTTAATGACGTTGGAGATGGTTAAGGTTAAGTTAGCAGTGTAGTCACAATGAGAAAGAATATATGCTCGCGGCGTAATGATCCCTCCGCCACTCTTGTTCTCTAGTAACTCCCCTAAGAACTCCACTTTGAGCTTTGAGGAATCAAATTTTGCTTGTGGAACCAAAACCCGAACCGCCTAATACCATAATTAACATTCACAATATCAAGTAGCTCCATAACATAAACATGTAATCCAGCATTCAACAAACAAGTTTAGTTTTATTAATCAAAAGAAAGATTCATTTTTTCTGAAACAGCAATAGAGATTAGAGTAATTCTGGTTTCGTTCACCAAAAGATTAAGTTCAAAAACGATCCTTTCTCATTTTCAAGACCTCAGATGCAGAGAATTTGGTTCAATTGGGCTCAAATTCAAAACTTTAGCTTAACTTGGGATCAAACAAGAAGCTAAGAACTCCACTTTGAGCTTTGAAGACTCTAATTTTGCTTGTGGAACCAAAAGCCTCACAGCCTAATTTCACCATTAACATTCACAATATCAACTAAATCCACTACATAAACATATAATCCAACATTAAAAAAACAAGTTTAATTATATTAATCCAAAGAAAGATTCAATATTTCTGAGGTAGCAACAGAGTTTGAGCTAAAAAATCGATCCTTTCTCATTTTCACCTCAAATGCAGAGAATTTGGTTTCATTGAGCACAAATTCAAAAATTTAGCCAGATCCAATTCAACAATTCATCAATTATGATCATAATTACACAAAGTTTTCAACTTTAATTAAAAATCAGGGAGGATTAGAACGAATTGCTCTAAAATTTGGCTTACCTCAGAGACTAAGGTATTGTAGGAGACACCACCGTCACTAATGGCTGAACTTCGAGGAACACTAAATCTTGTCTTCAAGATCTTGCTGCGGAAACAATGGCGGTGACTGATGATTTCTCTATTGGGCTGAGACAAAACAGGATTGTAGTAATAAGGAACGATGTAAAAGGCCATGGAGGTACATAACATCAAGGTTAATGCATGAACAAGAACAATGATGATTCTTCATTGTTCATCTGCCACCATTTTTTGTCTTCAACGAGAGAGATATGTGGAAGAATGTGTTTCAGAGATATATGAAGCCACAAATTCACTGAGACTTTGTCGGGCTTCTTTCTCCACACAAATTCAATTTACAATTTGATATTTGGATTTTATTTCCTATATTTTTTTTTATACCAAAATATTATGATTGGTGAATTGAGTTGAGCGTTGTTCCACGTACGCAATGCCTCAAATAATTTTAAGTCAAAAAATAGGGTCCAAGTTAAATGAAATGAAAATATATGTACTATTTAATTAAAAATTTGCCAAAAATAAAACTCAATTTAAAAATTTTTTCACTGTTATAATTAAATATATTTATATATCTGTATCAACTTTTGAAAAAGTAAGTAACAAAAGAAATGATGAATTTATTTATGTGAGTGAGAACGTAGAAATATGTGTTTACAAAGGAACGTAGAGTTCGGAAATAGTGACAATGGACTCTATCTCAACTTTTACACACTAATATGTCTCAATTTACTTATGTACAATCTATTATATATTATTTAAGCACTTCTAAAAGCAGTTTAATCAGCTATTACGTGTTATATTATATTTATTGTTATTGTATTTTTATATATTCATCACCAGACAAATCAACCTATAAAAAGATAAAATAGTCAAAAATTTATGCAACCAAAATCTAATAAAAATTCCAAACATAATCTTTTAAATAATTATTAGTTTCTAAAAAATAAAACTTATTTTTTCTCTCCTAATAAAGATAAACGAAAAATTTTAATTAATTTTAAAAATTTTAATAAAAAATCCAAACAAAATCTTTTAAATAATTATTAGTTTCGAAAAATAAAACTTATTTTCTCTCTCTCCTAATAAATATAAACGAAAATATAAAATTAATTCATATGAATGAAAATGGTTAAACACTGAGCATTATAACTTTAGAAAATCTCATTAAAATTTTAAAATATTATAAATATATTAACTTGATAAAATTTAAAGTATAATTTAATATACTCTAAAATTATACCTAATCTTAGACAGTCAATGCAAAAACTAATATAAAACTTCTAAATATGTATTTTAGTTGATAAATTCTCTATATTTATTAATACTTATCAATGCAGACTATTTACTAACTAAGTTATTTAGCATATTAAATTCAAAATTTCAGAAACTTGAAATTTAGTATTTTCAATATTACTCTAATTTTTCTACTATTAATTTAATTGTATTTGCATTAGTAAAGTTTTAATTAAGATATTCAAAAATCATATATAGAAACTGAATTGATTTTCTCAACCGATTGATTGATTGCAAAGGAATATATGATTTCAAAATTGTAAAACAAATAAACGGAGATTTAAACACATCTAATATATTAAGTTCCTAATACAAAATCTCACTAAAATATTCTAAATCTTTTAAATCTTCATTTATGCAAATATGGAATTCTTTTAAAAATTTGAATAAATTTATTTGTTACTAATTAAAATCATAATAATCAACGTAATCTTTGCTCACAATAATTTCCTTAACTTAATTTAGATTTTAAAACGATCAACTATTGCAAGAACTATAAACACTAATAAAAGAATCTTTCATTAATTCAGTTTTAATTAAGATATATTCAAATATAAAAACATAAATGATTTCATAATCGATTTATTGCAAAGGAATATCTACATTCAAAATTGTAAAACAAATTAACTGAGATTTATGCATATATTGTGTTAATATCAAATTTCAAAAACTAATAATTTCTTACAATTAAAATCTTAGCATATATGAATATCCTAACAATCCGAATATTTTCAGTTTTGAACTTTTATGGTTTGAACCCAAAATAAATTTCAAAATTTTAGCCTTAATCCTTAAATCTATACTTTTCTATAAATAGAAATGAAACTCGGAATCTTTACCCATCATCCGCAACTTACATTTCCAATCTCTTATTTTAACCAAGTTTACCGTTGTTTTTTTATTGTGTTAGGATGGGTTCTGTTGTTTGAATTGCATGTTTCGTTAATTGTTTTTTCTACATCATCTAATCGTTTGTTTATTTTTATAGGTACGCATTTTCATCGTCACATAAAAGAATGAAAAGATGAAAACCTCTAGTGTAATGGTGACAGCTTCCAAGGCACTGAATGAAAACAATTTCATGGCTCTCATTGAAAGGGCTATATATAATAGTTATGCATTTTGTTCATGATTTCGTGCCATGTAAGTTTTTATCTAAAGAATCTTTTCAATCATAATTAAAAAGATAAATACAATTAATCTTCCATCTTTCTGTGTCTATTAAGAAAAAACTTGGTTTTGTTTCATATGATGAATAGGTTCTCATCTACCTCTTTTTCTTTTTATTCTGATGAATTCATGATATGTTTTACACTTTTTTGTACCAATGTTGTGGTTAAATTTTAGGACGAAAAAGTTAGGGTTAATTCTATCCTACGAACATGTGATCTCTCTTCTTATTTTAATATGTTATTATTTATTTTTGATTAATTTGATGGGGGTTTTGTTTTTTGATTAACCAATTTTATCCATTAAAAAAGAGAAAACGCTAGATTAATTTTTTGTTTTGAGTATACTAGATAAATCTAATATAAAACACTAATAATAATCTATAATTATTTAAAATATGTATAAAGCACACATTTTTCCGCGCAGTAGAGTGTGGGTTACTATCTACTCTTCTTTTTATAACACTTTCTATTAGACATCAATGTCATGTTGCCACTATTGGTTCTAAATGGTATGAGTTGAATCTGACTAAATGTAAAATCTAATATAATTTAATTATATATAATCTGGTAGAATAACTAAAATTTTAAAATGATAACAACGAAATCTGGCTGAATGTAGTAGAATATAACAAATAATTTATTACTGAAATAAATAAATTTGGGTCCAATTAAATAATAGAAATATTTAAGATAATCTGAAATCAAAGTTAATAATATTTTAAAAACTAAAATAACTATTAATAATTAAAAATATTAAAAAATGTGAGCTTGTTTAAAATATTAAAATTGTTTTAAATAGATTAATAATGTATTAAATAACATAGAAATGCAAAAAAAAACTAAATTAAAATTAAGAACTGCAAAAATTACTGAGCTAAAAACCCTATTCTTTTAGATATATTATATATTTAGTTTGATTTAGAGAACAAAATTTAGAGATGGACATTTGGTTATTCGGTTGGGTTCGAAATATGATTTTTTGGGTTTTTAAAAATATCCCATTTGGATTAGAATTTTATTCGGTCTGGGTTCAGTTTGGTTTTAGACAAAAAAAAATTATAACAAAACTAACTAATTTTAATTATTATTATAATATTTTGTATATTTTCTATATATTTAATTTAATATCTTAATTTTAGTGGATTTTGGTTAAACAGTTCGGTTTACTTTGGGCTCGGTAATTTAGTATAGAAAAGTTTATATCGTTGGGATTGTTTTATATTCAGTTTCGTTTTGATTAGATGAATTTTAGTTGGCCTAAACAAAATACTCAGAATAGAATAACCAAACTGGAATTTCACATGAAAATGGGATATTGAACCGAATCGAACCAAAATTAATAAAATATTTGAATAGATCTTTCACTCCTAAATAAAAAAAAAATCTTATTTGAATCCGAATCTGAACCAAAAAATCAAAACTGAATTCGATCCGAACCGAGAACCAAATGGGTACCAAATTTAACTAAAATATCCGAAAGTTTTTAGTTATATATGTGAAATTTAACATTTTTATATTTTGGGTTGGGTTCCCGGATGGAACCCAGCCGAATTCGAACCAAAAATCAAAAAATACCCAAATAAATTTTAAACCTCTAGTACCAAAATATCTGAAAACGGATATCCAAATATCCAGACCTAAATTTTAGTTTGGTTCGGTTCAGTAATTTTACAAAAATAAAACTGAATAATTAGTTTAATTTTCAATTTTATTTGTTATTATTCATTTTTGTAATTATTGAATTTCCTCAAATTTGCAAATTACACCAATTCTGCATATTACTGTTTGGCTAAATTAAGCTATTGCAAATGGTATACATTATTTTTTTCCATCAAATTCCACAACAATTCCATAATTATGTGTTACCATTTAGAGCCATTATCTCATTGATGAGTCTTTTGTTGTCTCACTAAAAACTTTTTAGGAAAAAACTATAAGTAGGTAAAAGAGTACAACCATGCATACTCCTCCTTCAAAATGATCAATATTACGTTTCACAAATCTCGTTGATGACACATTTCAATGTTATGGACATGCTTTATGAATTTAGTAGTGGAAAGTGACATTGTGAAGAGATATGTTGCATTATCAGACGATCGAACATACATCACTTTAATATCCTTATTTTTCTAAAGTTTATGGGTATATGAAAAGAATGTTGGAAATATATGCTTAGTCCTCTCATCTACTATATATTATTTAAACAATGTTGATAGAAAAATAACCTTACATTTATGTGTTATATTACACTTATTGTCATTGTATTTTTATATATTCATTACCAAACAAATCAACTTCTAGAAGGATAAAAAAGTCAAAAATTTTATGCAACCAAAATCCAATAAAAAATCCAAACAGAATCTCTTAAATAATTATTAGTTTCTAAAAAATAAAATTTATTTTCTCTCTCCTAATAAATATAAACAAAAATATATTGTTATGTTATATTTTTAATTTATTAATTTATTAAGCATAATTATAATATTATATTTCCTAAAATATCTCTACACAATTTAAACCAATATATTGTTAGATTTATAGTAACTGAATCTATTTAAAATAAATAAACTTATATCAATGAAATATATTCAAATTAAATTATGGACGAAAATTAATTCACTAAATTTAATTTCAAATTTTGGATTTTGTGTCAACCACAAAATTTAATTTCAAATTTTAGTCGTTAGTTCCTTTAATTGTGCTAAAATATATTTTAAATTATAAACACAGATTTTTTGAAAATAAAATGTATATATCAATTGCGGATTTGGTGTTAGTATCTTTGTGGATTCGATTTTATTTTTTGAAAATAAAAAATGTATATATTAATTGTTACGATATTCTAAATCTTTTAAATCTTCATATATGATATTATTTTGAAAATTTTGAAAGTATTTATTTTTATTAGTTTAAATATTTCCAAATAAAATCATAACAATCAACGTAATCTTTGCTAATTAAATTATTTGTAAAACGATTTTTGAAAATTTTACCTTGATCCTTAAGTACATATTTCCCTATAAATAGAATGGAGAGTTTGATCTTCAACCTTTCATCACGTTTTTTTTTCGTTTCTAATTTTTTTTCATCTTTAAAATTTTTCATGCGTAGTCATAATAGATTTTTTTGGATATTTATTGTTGATAGTAACAAATATTAACTAATGTTTATGTACAATTATACATAATGGATGATGATGATGGATGAATTTTTTAAGCTATATGATGGCGTAACGGACAGTGGTGGATGTATTGTGTTGTGAACGTTGAGAATGGAGAGAATTTAGCAATTAAGGTTATTGATAAAGAGAAAATTCTGAAAAATAAGAACATCGCTCAAGTATTTATATATAACCGTTGTTGTTTGTGCAAATTTGTGGTAGCTGTTATAACCTTGGATTTGGTTTGTTTTGTGTTTTTGTAAATCATATGTGAGATTTCGACTATGAAATTGATCAAGCACCCGAATGTGATCCGTATGTTTGAGGTTTGATTCTGAATTTTGCATTTTTAGAAGAATTTAAAAGCTTATGTGTTACACGTTTTTGTTTGTTCTATAGATTTTTACAATATTCTGATATTCGTTTGATAGATATGGAATATATGTAGTCCCTGGCTAATCATATTTATATCATATTAAAGATTATTCTATGTAATCTTTTGGTATCTTTTGTAGTTATAGATTCTCTTCTTCTTCTTCAGGTGATAGCTAGCAAAACTAAGATCCATTTTGTAGTTATAGATTCTATTATTCTTCGTTAGGGAAATCATCTTTCATTGTGACCGAATCTCATTTAAATAAAAAGTTAAGCTGCATATAAAGTAATATGTTCAGTTCAGGATAATCAATATGAGTGGTAGAGTGTAAAGAGAGACCTTCTCTGTTAGTTGGGATGCTTTAGTTAGGTCATGTGTTTTAAGCTTACTTAATTCAACATGTTGGAGAATTTTGAGGAACTTTGATTTTGATGCTTAATATGTGAGAATTATATTTATGTTAGAAAAAGTCTCTCCCTTACGAATGTGGTGGAGACTATAGTGCAAGAGATGAAAAAGCTCATTTAGGTGCATTTACTTGTAGTACTTGCCATTAAAGCTACAATTTACGAAGAAAAGTACCCAACAAATGAGAATAATTGGTTAATTGGTTAATCATACTCTTTTTATATGACTTCTTTTGTGTTGTTATAGTCCGCAAATTTTAGGAAGTTTTCCTTAAACGACGATTTGTCAGGGAATGCTTCAAGTAAAGCTTAGAAGCCTCCAATTTGTGAAAATTTACGCTTTGTAGATCATTTTTGACACATAATCATTTCAAGATCTTCCATATTTTTATTTTATTCTTTTTTTGGGTAAAAGATCTTCCATATTTCATTGATTTTTTGAAAAGTTGTTCTTTCTTACTACTGTCTTTTATGTTTATTGCAGGTATTTGTGACAGTTACACATAAGTTAATCATACAACACAAACATGATTTGGACATCCACATTACGAAGAAGAAAGAGAAAGTGTTGATTGTTGTTGTCAAGGTCGGTGTGTGCGTCAGTTCCAGATATACCCCATCATTGCAGATGCTGGTAAAATTATCAATTTTAGTAGTAAAATCAAGAAATTTTGAAGAATACAAAAATGCAAGAAACTGAACAAAAAAGTTTTGAGTTATTATTCGTTGATTATTTGATTGGAGAAATTATCAATCTTTATCAACTAGAATTACTTGCGATCTTATTATATTCTTAGCTTTATTGAAAATTGAAAACAGAGATTTGCTTGATTATAGTGTTCCCGTAACTTTTATCTTAAAGTTAAGCAGATATTTTTCCGCGCTACAAAGTGTGGGTTACTATCTAATTTTTGATGTATTTTTTCTTTGTATGAGCAATATGTGCAACGTGTGCAACTTTATCTTCGTATAAGATAATTAGTTATATGTAGACACAAATTCCATTATTTGACTAAATGTGTTAATTTATTGATCTAAGTCATATATGCAATTTATACGCATCAGCATGGTGCGCAATGATTTCAATTCAAATATCATTTGAAAAAATGTCTACAAATGTTTTTTTTAAACACTAAGATATAACAGTATCTCCAATAGTAAAAATAGATCATGTTTGTGATCTGATTTTGTGCAGATTTATCAAATATGATGTATATACAAAACCAATCATTTGATATTTTGAATTTATAAGATAAAATAATCCTAAATCAGGAGTGTTTTATGGATATTGAAACACATATTTAATTTCATTCTAGTTTCATTATGTAGGAGATGATCTTAATTTTTCCATAAGAGTAATAGAAAATGATATAATGTATAGTACAATTTGCATTTATTTATTAGGATTCACATATATTTATATTAGTGCACTTGAAAAAAGAAAAATTAATACAATATACGTGTGATATACGATGTGGACATAAGATGATTGTTAAAAGCCATGTTCAAAAACGCGGGTTTGGCAGCCGCCTCGGTGGCGGGTAAATGCTCAGCAGTCGGGAACCGCTTCGATTTCATGTAGTCGCTTACTCGGAAACTTTGATAAAACTCGATTTTTTGTACGTTTAATGTTAGTAATCGAATATTTTATGGTGGATCTATATATTCTGGATAAAAAATATGATGAAAAACAAAGTAAACTGGATGAAAAAGATGAAAAAATATGCACGGCCGCTACTTTTAAGGTTGTAGAATCGCACGCTTTTGGAAGAAGGAGATGATAAAATGACTTAAATACATTTTATTAAATTAATACTTTAACAAACCAAAACAGACACTAATGGGCCTAGACCGAAACACTTTCACATCCATTATCGTAAATGCAACCAACAACCACTAGACTTAAAACACTTTCACATGTAAATCTTGGGAACGTTCATTCGATTTCCGTACAAAATATAGCGTATACTACCATAATCCTAAAAATTTAAAACCCTAAAAATTTAAAACTTTGTTTATTTTTATTCACCACAAATATTTAACGTTTAATACACATAATATAAAAGTTCAAAATTTTAATACACACAGATTTATATTTCAAATTTTAATTATCCATAATTTATGATTATACTCGTTTAATAATAACGAGAAAACAAAACCGCTGAAATTCTACATAAACCGATTTTAATCTGATTACAACTAAACCAAAAGATTAAGACCAATTCGTCACAAACCCAAAATGTCTTCTCTCAGAGCAATCCTTCTTTCTCTTCCGTCCTCCAACACTTCCTCTACTCTCAAACCCACAATAATCGTCACTCCTCGGTCCGAGAGCCACGTCAACGCCGATGTTATCTGCTCAAAATCCCTAAATTACGTCCTTAAGATCCGATTTCTTAACCTTCGCTTCTCCGATTTCTTCTTCTCAGACTAGTTTCAGTGTCTAATGGACTATCCTCCTTCATCTCTCCAAGAAATCTGGATTTTTTCTGATTTCATTAGCAATTTTTTAAATGCTTTGGATACAAGATTTTCTGGATTTTTCTCCGCGACGATGGCAGTGAGCGTTTTATCTCCGTCGCTTCAGTCATTCCCTCCGGCGGCGGCAATCCGGTCATCACCATCACCGATCTTCAGAAAAGCTCCAGTGGTATTCAACAATTGCGAAGAATGTCTCTCCTCAGGCAGCGTTTGTAATCCATCATTAGTCCACATGGCGATCACGTTAGATGTAGAGTATCTACGTGGCTCAATCGCAGCCGTTAATCCAATCCTTCAACTTACGATGTGTCCAGTGAGCATCTTCTTCCACTTCATTGTCGTCGTCTCCGAGGAAACAAACCTGAGACAGTTCGTGATTTGATTCCTTCTTCCGTGAGACAAGCTCTTGAACAACCATTGAATTACGCTAGAAATTACCTCGCCGATCTACTCGAGCCTTGCGTTAATCGTTTCATCTACTTAGATTCAGATCTCGTCGTCGTTGCTAAGCTTTGGAAGGCTTCACTAGGCTCGAGAATAATCGGAGCTCCGGAGTATTCCCATGCGAATTTCACAATATAATTCACCAGTGGATTCTGGTCGGAGGAAAGATTCTCAGGTACATTTAAAGGGAGGAAGCCTTGTCACTTCAACACAGGTGTGTCTTGAAATTGATTAAGATCAAAGGTTTTCATCAGATATATGGAAAGCGTACTGCTCCTTTTATAGGAACTTTTATAGGAAGGAGACTTGATTACAGAAAACAAAAATAAAAATTGCAGTCCTAGAAACCTGCTCAAACATGAGACTCAGTATCACTAACTTATTCCACTAACAACCTCACGAAACTATAATCTAGGAAGACTTATTCAAACCTTGACCATTCAATTTTCTCCAACATTCCTTCCTCCAAACTTAACTGTGATAAACATCAAGTTTGTCATGAGCTACTTGAACTCCAAGCATCTTTCTCAACTTTTCAAACGTCTCCAGCTTCAACGGGTTTGTCATTATGTCTGCAACTTGTTCTTGAGTTCCACAGTGCACCAGACTGACCTCCTCCTCTTTCACCAAATCTCGAAGAAAGTGAAACCGTACCTTGATGTGTTTAGTTCTTCCATGAAAGACTGGATTCTTTGAAAGTTTGATTGAAGAACTATTATCACAGTATATAATCATACACTTCTCCACATCTTGGCTGAATCTGTTTAGAACCTCCTTCATCCAGAGACATTGTGTTGCACAAACAGATGCAGCAACATATTCAGCTTCTGTCGTGGATAAGGTAACCACCGACTGCTTCTTCGAGCTCCATGCTACAGCCGCTCCACTCATGAGGAAAACATACCCAGAAGTGCTTTTGCCACTGTCAATATCTCCTGCAAAGTCACTATCTGTATATGCTTTAAGACTGCCTTCCCCTTCACCCTTGTACATTAAACCCATCTTCAAAGTCCCTTTAATGTACGTTAGTATCCTCTTGACTGCAATAAGATGTGCTGCCTTTGGTTGCATCATAAATCTGCTTAAGAAACAAACTGCAAATATAATGTCTGGTCTTGTAGCTGTAAGATACATAAGACTTCCAATGAGCTGCTTATACAATGATGCATCTGCATCTTCACCTCCCATGTCTTTTGAGAGCTTTGTTCCAGGAACCATGGGATTGTTTACAGGATTGCAGTCTTCCATTCCAAAACGAGATAACATCTCTGTTGCATACTTCTTCTGACACAGGAAGATGCCTTTCTCACTTTGCTCTACCTCGACTCCAAGAAAATAAACCATTTTTCCTAGATCCGTCATCTCAAATTCTCAATTCATTGAGACTTTAAACTCTTCACACATACTTGAATCATTCCCAGTGAAAATTAAATCATCCACATAAAGACTTACAATAAGAATTCTTCCTCCAACTTCACTTTTCACGAATAACGTGTGTTCATATTCACACTTGTTGAAGCCTTCCTTCATAAAATACTCTTCTATTTTGCTGTACCAAGCTCTTGGTGCTTGTTTAAGTCCATAGAGTGCTTTCTTGAGCTTATAAACCTTGTGCTCCTCTCCCTTTTTCACATACCCCTCTGGTTGTTCTACATAAACATCTTCTTTCAATACTCCATAAAGAAAAGCACTCTTGACATCAAGTTGATACACTGACCATTTCCTTTTTGCAGCTTCAGCCAACAACATTCTAATAGTATCCCAGCGTGCTACAGGCGCAAAGACTTCATTATAATCAACTCCATGTACTTGTGAATACCCCTTAGCGACTAATCTAGCCTTAAACTTGTTAACTTCACCTCTTTCATTCAGTTTTGTCTTGAAAACCCACTTAACACCAATTTTTTTCATCTCATCTGGCAGTTCCACTAGCTCCCATGTTTCATTTTTTTCGATTGACTGCAGCTCAGCCTCCATTGCCTCTATCCACTTCTTTTCTTCAGCTGCCTCATAATATGTGATTGGATCATCTTGCGCTGTATACAATACAAGATACTGCAATTCTTCCTCGTCATCCACTTCATCTCCATCTACATAATCTTGCAGATATCTTGGTGGGATTCTTTGTCTAGCTTGTTGACGTCTTGGTTCACTTTGCTCACCAGTGTCTATTATCTCAGGATTTCTTACGGTTTCTTCTATATTATTTACAGCTTTCTCTACCAGTTCTTCCTCCTCATCAGTGATTAATACATCATTTTCTTCTTCAGCTTGACTTCTTTCCCACTTCCAGCCTTGTTCTTCATCAAAAACAACATCCCTGCTGACAATAACCTGATTTGTTGTAGGATCAAACATCTTATAAGCCTTGGAACCTTCACTTAATCCGAGAAAAACACATTTCTTGCCTCTATCATCAAGCTTTACCCGTTTTTGACTCGGAACATGAGTAAACCCCACACAGCCAAACACTCTTAAATGTCCAATACTCGGCTTTTCTCCTGTCCAACATTCTTGTGGAGTCATCTCTTTCACTGCTGAGGTGGGACAACGATTAAGAATGTGAGTTGTCCAACTAACTGCTTCTCCCCAGAATTTCTTTGGTATTCCTCTTTCCAACAGCAAGCAACGCACCATATTCATAATGGTTCTGTTTTTACGCTCAGCCACACCATTCTGTTGTGGTGTGAAAGCAGCTGTAATTTGTCTTTTAATTCCATGAAGTATGCAGAAATCATTGAACTCTGTAGAGGTAAACTCACCTTCACGATCACTTCTCAAACCCCCTATTTTTAGCCTAGTTTCATTCTCAACTAGTGCTTTGAAACTCTTGAAGAAAAAGAACGCCTCATCCTTTGTTCTTAGAAGATAAATCCATGTTTTTCTGCTGAAATCATCAGTAAAAGTGAGAATGTACCTCTTTTCTCCTATGGTGTTAGGCGTGATCGGTCCACATAGATCAATGTGTACTAACTGTAGCTTCTCAGTTGCTCTCTAGTTTGCTTGTACAGAAAATTTCTCTCTATGTTGCTTTCCTTTTGCACATATTTCACATAAGCCTTCGATTTTCTCAATGTTTGGAAGTCCCACCACCATTTTCTTTTTAGAAAGAACTTGCAGACTCTGATTGTTTAAATGACCAAAGCACTTGTGCCAAAGTTTAGAATCATCTTCTGCAATTTTCAAACAAGACTCCAGCGGTGGTTCAGCCAAAAGCACAAACATTCTGCTTGTTGTCATGGAAGTTTGAATGATCAAGCCCAATTCATCATGATACACTTTACAGCTTCCATCCTTTAACAAGATTGCTAGCTTCCTCTCTTGTAGTTGTCCCAGACTTAGAAGATTTGTTGTAAGTTCAGGAACATAGTACACACTTGGAATAATGTGACTTCTTTCTTTTAAAACCAGCTTTATGCTTCCTTGGCCTTGCACTCTCATTCTCGTGTTGTTACCCAGTTTCACATGGTGCATAGGTTTTTCTTCTAGATCAGTGAACCAATTTCGATCTCCAGTCATGTGATTCGAACACCCTGAATCTAGAAACCAAGCACAATCTCTGTGTGAGTTGTTTTCTTCAACAAATGCCATAAGTAAAAGCTCTTCCTTCTCATCAAGTTCTGCATAATTTACTTTATTGTCCCAAGTAGGACACTCTGATTGATAGTGTCCTAGCTTGTGACACTTGAAGCATTCAATGGTGGCTCGGTTGTTCCTTCCACGGCCACGTCCTCCTCTAGAACTACCTCTGTAAGCTCCTTGACTTCTGCCTACGTAAGATACTTTCAAGACATGTTCTTCTTTTATATCTCCCTTCATACGTTGTTCTTGAACCAACAAGCTGCTCTGAAGCTCATCTAATGTTAGTGTGTCCAAGTTGTTTGATTCCTCAATAGAACACACCACATAGTTGAACTTTGTTGTCAAAGATCTCAAAATTTTTTCTGAGATGGTATTCTCTTTTAACGTATCTCCATAACTTCTCATTTTTTTTGCAATTGAGAGCGTTCTGCCAAAGAAACCATTGATGGTTTCTCCCTCCTTCATCTGAAGCAATTCATATTCCTTCCGTAAACCTTGAAGTTGTGCCTTTTTCACTTTGGTTGAACCTTGAAATTTCTGTTTCATACTTTCCCATATCTGCTTGCTTGTTTCAGTATTGAGAATTGTGTCAAGAATTTCTCTATCAATTGATTGATACAAGAAATTCTTGAGTTTCAGATCCCTCAATGTCTGCTCATCAATCGTCTTTTGCTGAGCTTCTGTAGGTGTGACTCCTTCACACTGGTTTATCCCCTTTTCTATTAGATCCCAATACTCCTTTGAGCGAATGAAATTTTCCATCAATCGAGCCCAATGATCGTAGTAGCCGTCAAACCTTGGGATAGCCGGAGCTACGAAACCCTTCGCACTGCTGCTATCTCCCATTGAAAATTATCGTTCTGTTCTTGATAATTGCTCTCTCTTTTTCTTTTTAGTGATGAAGCTCTGATACCAATTCTTGAAATTGATTAAGATCAAAGGTTTTCATCAGATATATGGAAAGCGTACTGCTCCTTTTAGAGGAAGGAGACTTGATTACAGAAAACAAAAATAAAAATTGCAGTCCTAGAAACCTGCTCAAACATGAGACTCGGTATCACTAACTTATTCCACTAACAACCTCACGAAACTATAATCTAGGAAGACTTATTCAAACCTTGACCATTCAATTTTCTCCAACAGTGTGATGGTGATGGATCTACAGAAATGGAGAAGAGGTGGTTACACGAAACGTATTAAGAAATGGTTGGAGATTCAAATCTTCTCCGGCAAAGCAGCTCCCCGGCCGGAATGTTCAAAAATTTGCGATTTTGGTGACGAATTGGTATTAATCTTTTGGTTTAATTGTAATCGGTTGAAATCATGTTAAATTTTGTGTATGTAGAATTTCAGCGGTTTTTATTTTTTTGGTTATCATTAAACCAGTAATAATCACAAATTATGAATAATTAAAATTTGAACTATAAATGTGTATTGAGATTTAGAATTTTCGTACTGTATTGTGTGTATTAAACAATTAAATATTTGTAGGAAATAAAACGAGATGTTAAATCTGTGGGATTCTGGTTATATATATTATATTTTGTGTGGAAATCTAACGTTTTCCGTAGATCTTACTATAAAAAGTATACATAACTTAAATATCGATAAAATCTCTACCAATAATCTCTAATTAATCTTCTATTAAATTATGATTAATAGATTAGTCGCTAGACAGATGTCAAGCGCCTAGAAACTTTTAAACATGGGTTAAAAGTGAAGTAACTAACAAACATCTCCTGAATGGGCTTCGCCCATAATTAAACCTAAATCGTTTAGGTTAAGAAGATGTTATATAAATATATATAGATATAGATATTAATGTTTCACACTTAATCAAGCAACACAAGATATCTAGCCACACACCTAAAAATAGATCTCTACAGCACAACGATTGGAGTGCTACACGATCTCAATCTAAATTAGTTCATCCTTCCAGGTATATTCAAGACCATAAGATTTAGATTTATTTTAATATTTGCATGATATTCTAGTAAGTAAATTCATAAGTAGTTTTATCAATTTTTATAAACCGATATGAGTATTCTTATAAAAGGCTTAATTTTATTTTATGTATTGTTTTAAGTTCAATTTTCAACCTATAATACTTAAGAGTTTAGCTTCTATCCGGTTTCTTAACGAAAGTAAGAAAGAAGAAAAAAATGAAACCATCATATACATTCTGATTTATAAATTTTAATTATATTATTTAGGAAAAAGTAATCGTGACACCAATAATTTTAGTTAACCTAGAAAGTGATATCTTTAAACTAAAATCAACTAATGTCAAAATAAAAATAAATAGCTTTAATAAAATCAATAATAAAAACAGAAAAAATATTAAACGATCAATTTAATAATGGTTTTAGTGTTCAACCGATAGATCTTTTATATTGGCATGTTTGACCAATTAGATACAAAGAGACTGATTTAATAATAACTCAATTTATGATATAGAAAGCATTATTTTAATAACACTTATTAATATTAAAACTAATATTGAAGCGATCGCTCAACACATCAATCGTTTAAAAATTCTTTTTCTATCCTTTAAAAATTTATTTTATTTTATTGGCATCGATTACTTTAAATTGACTGCACTACTTTCTATTCTATCATTAAAATATTGGCGGTGCAATCATTTTTAATATATATATATATATATATCAAACTATAAATTAGAAAACTATTTTCTATAATTTATTTTTACCCAGTTTATATAACAAACTCAACTAAAACTGAACTATAAGTTAGAAAACTATTTTCTATAATTTAACGATGTGATCAAATTTTTAATATAAATTAAAATTAAAATATGTAATTTAAAAGTATTTAATAATTTATGTTTAACTGTTTTTATATAAAAAATCAATTGAAAATATTTAATAATTTATTTTACTGTTTTATGTAATATAAATTGAGTTATTTTCTTAAATCGATCTTTTAACATCAAATCGTATAATTTTGTATTTTGTTGTTAAAATTTATTAGTCTTGCCTTAAAAAATAAAGATTTCGTTTTTAAATCTTAAAGTATAGTTAAAATATGAATAAAAGTAATTTGAAATTTTATATTGATCGTTTAAAAATAACCTTTTGATTAGTTTATATAGTAAGTGTAATTCTCTATTTTACAAAATTTAATAATTATATAGACTGATAATGGATATAATGTTGGGGGCAATTCATAGAAGGGTCTGTCTGAATATTTTAATGTTGAGAAGGGACCCTTAGTTGGAAATTTTTTTAGAGGGCTTCTTTGTTTTAGAAAACAACAGTTTATTCAATGGGTTTCAATATAATACAACCATGCCATTACTTTTAAAAATTTCCGAAATAATTTGACCCAAATTTAAATTTAAATGCTAAATAAAAGGATATACTTTAGAATATATTTACAACTATTTCCATTTTATCCTCTTTTCCCTTTAAGTCCAAGCAATATTCAATTTTTTTTTCTATATCTATTTGTTATTCGCTATTCGCTAATCCGCAAATTATTTCAAATTTGCTTCTTTGTTTTTTCTAATCTTTGTTTAGAAATGTTTACATACTTCGATATCTGTCCGAAACTAGATACATTATTGCGTTAACCAATCTTCATTAACATCCAACAATATTTGTCTGAGTTATTGTAGGAAGATCGAACTCAGAGTCATATGTAAACTTTCTTTACAAAACTCACGAACCAGATTTGGAAATAATGCTCTCTCAAACAAGACCATCAGGACCATCTTCCATCTAGACTCTAGAATAGTCGGCAAAAAAATGGTTTGTGAAAACAACGATCTGCCATTCCAGACAGTGGGCATGTCACTGGCAAGTCGTTGACAAATCATTGGCGGATCTTCGGCAGACTGTTCACTGATCGTTTACATTTTCTTGGATATTTTTCACAATCTAGCGGATCATTGGCAGATTTTTGCCATATTTCCGGATTTTTTGGCAGATTGTTGGCGCTTCTTTGATAGATTTTTGGTAGATCTTTCACTATTTGCCAAAGTTTAGCATATATAGTATACTAATGTATATTTTATATTTTGCAGATGATGACGCGATTTTATGGTATTTTTGGAATTTTAAAGTCTAGTAATATGGTTTGAGAATTCGTCACTAATTCAAGTAAAGGATCGAAGATTTTTAATGTTGTCAAAACAACCAGGTATGAGATTTTTTCCGCACAGTTTGCAAAGATTACAACATCGACAAGCATAAGAATGAAGTCCAATTGTTTTATGTGTTACCAGAACATGTTTTGGAAAATTTTTATACCGGCACATCAGCTCCTACGTACTTGAATAACGATAGACAACTTGCATACTTTTCACAATTTTAAAAGATGCAGAGTATATCGAGTTTTATGTGTCATTGTGAACAAACAATGGTGGTCATGTAGCTGAAAAGCATGTTGTAAAAGAGAATGGTAAATACGAGACTATAAACCCTGAAACCATTATTGTTGGCAATATATTCATAGATAAGAATACATTAGTTACTAAATTACGCAAGCTTACAATGATCCAAAAGTTTGATTTTGTTGTCAAGAAGTCGAAGAGCCGTATATTTTTTTCGCCATGTTTTGTTTCTAGTTGTGCCTAGAGGATTCTTGGGATGACTATGTTAGGTGGATGTGGATATGTCCGCGTTACTAAATATATATATGATCATACATCCTATGATGTCCATAGGTATTCTCGTCACCGATAGGCTACTGCAAAATATGTTGAGAGGATGTTTACTAAGGAATATAATGTTGGCAGTGATCTTAATGGTATTAAATATAAACATATAATATCCTATATTAATCTATTGCATGGTCTATATTAATCTACTACATGGTCTTGAAATCCAACTGGTGGATTACTCAAACATAGATGCAGTCATTAAAAACTAATTCAAAGATTGCATAAATATCAAAATAACTATAATGGGATACGAAAAGCACTTATGAAATGAGATTTCGTCTTCCAAAGCTATGAATAAAAAAACAAAAAGTTGTAAAAGTAAATAAGAACAAGTTGGAATTGCTCTAGGACAAGAAACCATGTTTATATAAAAGTTTTGGTCTCTAAGTTGGTTGGACTTGGGATTAGCCGCCTCACGGATTAATTGATCTTTTGGCGGATGGATTGATCCCTGCTTCAAAACACACAACTTCAATAAATCGTGATTCTACTTGATCCTTCTTCAGATCAGCAATCCCAATGCATATTTTTCATCCTTGAAGTCTTTGCATGTCCAGAACAGGTCCAATACATCCAATAACTCCAATGACTTGTAAAACTTGTAAAAATTCTAAATAACACCAAAAAGAAAGAAAACATAATCCTAAACTAGATAAAAAAAATACTCAAAAGACTTATGGAATGAATGGTTTAAATCCTCAAAATCATGACACATCAATTCTCCCATATTTGAATTTTTGAAGACCTGAAGAAAGGTTTGAAAAACGGGAACTTACACATTCTTTTAGATTTTACCATTCTGAACTTTCAATCCTTCATAATTCAGAACAGATCAAAGAACCAATTAGTACTAAATGTACTTTACCATAAGCATATACCACATTACCGTACTCTAGCTCCCGAGATCCTAAGGAATCTCCAAAATATCCATTGTTGATCCTTTAACATTCATTTTTTTCTGTAAAGTGCGGTCTTACAAATGAATTATCAATCGCAACAAGGACGTGAAATAGAAGGTTAGTTTGATGGTGGCTAAAGTGTTTATGCTTTGTTGATGTAGATGGATGCAAGTCATTGTGCAAAATCACATAAAAACAATGACAAAATGTTTATACACAACCTTACGAACCTTGGAGTCTCTGTAAAGGTATGTAGATGTCCTAACTGAGTTGAATTGGTGCTTAAGTTAACACATTAGACTCTCAAATCATTTATTTCGGTTTCTTCTTTTTATATTTTCCCTTCTTGGCCTTTTTCTTAGTTTTTCTTACATTAAGGAGATCGATCGATCCTTGCTTACTCTTTTTCTTTTTTTCGATATTTCTTCTTAGCCTAAAAGGAGAAGCTAGAACTGGCTCTAGTCATACATTTTCTGTACCAAAGACAACTCAAACATGTATTATCTAAGTATAAGAGAGCATAAATCTTACGAGAGATCCTTAGAATAGAAATATATGCCGGTCCACGTACTCCGTATCTTTTGCATTTGATTGCACTTGATGATGATATAACCGAAGGTATGTGATCGGAAAGAATGGATAGGATGAAGGTGTGGTACCAAGCTAAAGGTGAGCTTGGACATTCAGAGTTCCTGAAAAGGGTGGTAAAAATATGGAATTAAACTTCAAATGTAGAGATTCATTGCGTAATATCAAGCCCCTAAGTGAGAAGTTAAGCCATTGTTAAAGGTCTTGTAAGATATATTCAAAGTTAGATCATTCATAGTTTCAAAGGATAAGGAAATTCTAGTAATGTTGGTCTATTGATGGTGTTTTCAATCTTCATATTCTGAGAACAATCACTGCTAGAAGTCTAGTAGAAAGTTAGTCAATACTAAAATGAAATGCAAGAACAACATAACATTCCCAAATTTTGACTCAATAAGAAAAAGTAAACCAAAATAAACAAAGTGTTAGTAAGAGAGCAGACACCCTTCCCCCAAACCTACTTCACTGTGTCCCGCTGTGAAATAAAATCAAAGGAAAAAATAATGTGAATAACAATACATAAGCAAATAACAAGGAAGCAAATAATTGATACAATCAATCCTTTGGACCATCGTTGGTCTCGCCTCCACGACTCCTCCTCTGTTTGCCCAAATGCTCATCAACATCTGCAGTGTAAAAGATAGAGCTGATGAGCCTGCATGATTTGCCAGATCATGAAATTCAGCAACTGGATTCTCTTGGTGTATTCATCTCTTGGTGCATGTCATCATCTTCGGTAGGTGGGACAGTGCAACAAGGATGTATTTGAGAAAGTGCTTCCCAAATCCTACAACATGGTGTTGTTTTTTCTTGTCATCTCGTCCATCCACCTCTCATACTCAGACTGGGGCTCATGCATAAACTTAGTGGCAACATACTCACTAAAGTTTGGTGGCAGCAATGGAGACATAGAATTCCAAAGGCTAACATCTAGTACGAAAAATTGGTGCATGGCTAATATGTACATGATGCTCGCAGAGGGCCTCAATAGGAGACAGAAACTCAATGTTCTCCTGTGAGAGCAAAGAAGTTTGGGCAACTTGCAGCAGCCGAATGAGATAGTAGATGGCCTGGAAATCTTGGAAGCAATATACTAGAAAGTTCAACATTATAATGCCGACACTCAGATGCGATTTGGCGTGGAACCTCAATGCTAAGGGACTGAAAAATTAGAGTCCCTAGACTCCCGATCATAATCATCTTCTTAGACGACCATGTAGGACCAGTCTTGATCTCTGTAAAATCCAAAGCAAGGAGGCAACCAATATTGACCATGTGCGATCGTTGTAGTCATTAATGGGAGCATGTTCATTCGTGAAGTGGTGCAAGCCCCTATGTAACAACCACAACTCTTGTATGTCCACTGTAGCAGCCTCAGACTTAAGTCCCAAAGTAATGCTCATAAACTGTGTTGCAATACGAATCACATGTTTCCTGATCAGAGAGTGGTTCACCTTTTGCAAAAAAAATCCGTTATACCCAATCAAATCCCAAAACTCTCCAGTGTGCTCAATCTAAAAAATGTTGACGCTCATATGGTGCGCAAAGCCAAACACATCAAAAAGTTGGAACATGGTCATCGTATACAACTTCATGTGGATAAAGAAGCTGATACTACCATCGTATGTACTAGGATCCTGTGGATCTTCAAAATTCAGAGTCGCTATAGTGAGAAAATCTTTCGCGAGCTTAGCGCAGAGATGAGGAGCCATCCTCTTGAGATTTCCCAGCCCCATCGAGTCCATCAAGGTAAAGTAATCATCTCGCAGACTTAAATCGATCAATGTATGCTCATTAGTCATCCTAGTAGGAACCAATGTGTTGCGACTCAACATCTTTGCAAATGAAGTGTTAGCGGACGACCATACTCTATCCTTGGCTATCTCTGCAGAAGGAGCAACCACTTTTCCCTTGTTCATCCTGCTTTTGGTTGCCATTTCTTGATAAATATTATCAAGAAACCGCAGAAGAACAATGTAGAAACGGTTACATAAGATTTTATTGACCACAGGTAAAGCTACAAAAACATGATAATATCAACTTAATATTCTGTAACAAACCAATTAAGCAAGATATCAACTCAAATTTTAGAAACGGCTGTAAAGACGCCAAAGTATTTCAAAAAGTCTGGCTGTAAAGACGCCAAAGTATGGCTCTAAAGACACCAAAGTTTGGCTGTAAAGACACCAAAATAGTTCAAAAAGTCCGATTCTAAAGACACCAAAATTTTATTCTCTAATCCCTTCAAATCCAAAATTATTTTCCTTTATAATTTACTGTTTCGCAAACCATTATATGTTTTGGCATCATCAAAGATTGGAAGATATATTCATCAAGGCAAAACTATATGTTTGAAATTTCGGTTTTCCTAGAAAATTAGGAATAAAAAAATTTAGGATATCTTAGAACCTTCTGTTATTTTAGAGGATGGAGTATTAGAATGTAATTTCTTGTTCAATGAGGATTGTGAGAGATGGGATGAAGTTGATTCCTTACCTAAATCTAATTTCATACCATATACCAGCATTTGCAAGTCGTATGACTTCTGAAAATCATACAACTCCTTCTAAGGATTAGGATATTAGGATGGTGCTATATCTCCTCAGTCGAAGACACATTTTCAAAATCCAAGAATCTTAACAAAAACATTTCCGTTTAATGAAGAGCTAAATACTTTCATTTGAACTATGAATATTTTTCTAGAGAAACAAGTTGATAGTGTCACTTTTGAGATGGATTTCACTACCTACTGAAGATGAAATCATCACATACAGATTTTTTAAAGAGTAATTCTAGTTGTTTTTAACTTTCATTAAATGTTCACTTGCTCAACTTTAGGGTTGACTCATTGGCTCGAAAATCAAGGTCTATGGACTATATGTTTTGTGTGTAGGTTTCATGCTATTTAATTGGCTCAATAGTTTGGACATATAATTGTTGGGAGATTTTGTACCAACCAATTATATTGTGCCTCGTTAGCAATGATTCATCAGGAGACGTGGTGAGTCATCCAGAAGCATCAATTGAAAAAAAAGGCAAGGCCTACCCTCTTGGATAAAGGCTCTCCCAAACTACAGTGTGTATAGACGACAAGTCATCCGAGATATAACCTCTATTAGCTCTGCTAATAACAGACCTTATAACACTTGAGTGCCTTATCGGCACTCAAATTTCAGTAGAAGCATGTCACTGCCTACTAGTCCACCAACCAGAAATCATAGAACTGGTTCATTTCCTCTTGACACACTACAATAGTGATGTGACTAGATCCAATGCCGGTCAATCCAGTTAAAAACCAAAATCCAAAGACAAGATTTATAAAAATCCCACGATATGAGAGATAGGGGAGGCGAGAGAGAACATCCTTGACTAGCACTCCGACATTGATATTTGACTTCGATAAGGAATAGAAATAGGCCACGAGAATCTGTCGTTGGACGTGGTCAGTGATACAGAGGTTTTAATCCTATATAGATTACTGCACGTGCACAGCAAATGTTTGTAGTAATGTAGGGATCGAATTTACAAGGACCAATGTTGCACTACGATTCTTATCGAATGAATGCTAAGCTAAGAGATAATTTTTTGTTAATGTGAAACTAATGAAAGCAGTAAAAGTAAATAAACGGTGTAAATCAATAGAATAAATCGTTAGGTTTTAGGGATAATTGTCGAAAATCAGAGATGACGAACCAGACAAATATTCAGGACATTCATTAAGAACTATCTAGAACTCGAACAGAAACGTCTAATCAATTCACTATCAAGGCATCAATTACTATGTCTAACCATTTAAGTATCTAAACTGTCGTTTGAACTTATAATCTTAGACAAGCATTAACTAATAGGTTCGATATGTTCACATATCGCAATAGCATCAGCTTTTATTGGCTAAGGACAATACACTCACCTATATTTTATCCACCAACCTATGAGCTTTTGGCAAATAGATCAAACCTAACATCATAGACCAATTTATCAATCTAGTCTAAACATGAACAAAAACAATTGATGAAGATGACATAAGATAAAGCCCTCTTTGTGAATGATTCTTCATTCCTTTGAAACCCTAAATCCTAATTAGAGAACTAGTCAACCATGGAAGTAGTGAAACAACTAATAATTGATGAAGAACTCACAATAATCGAATAGAAAATATCAATAGAATATAAGTTGTAAATAAATAGAATAGCAAGTGAATAGATGATGAGATGCCTAAACAATGGCATAAAAACTAGTATTTATAGGATAAAACTCATATAGGTCAAAGTCCTAATCATAATTGGAAAAGGGGCAAGATTTTCTTTTTTCTTGGGTAGAATTTTAAGGGGGGGGATCGATCGATCCAATACCAGATCGATCGATCTAGTTTCTCACGACATAATGGCTCTGCGTCTGGTTTATCTGTTCGCTATACTGAATTATTTTCACAGAAATCGGTATAACTTTCGATCACACCGTTGGATCGATTTCAAACCACTTCCAAATGAAAGGTAACTCAAAGATATATCTTGTATCCAAAATTTAGCTCCATCCATAGGTGAAAGTGTCTTAACAAATGACAAATTTCTGATGTCGCTGTATAATTTTGCATATTTTGCTCCAAAACTTAGTCTCAAATGTATTAGAACTCTTTTTGCCATAATTTGACCCGATAAGACTTTAAAAAATACTCTAAAACCAACAATATAATGCGTATATACGTAACATACCAGCCAGTCTTGGACCCGCATCCCTCTCCCCTTCTGAGATTGGACCTTTCACTCGAAAGAGTTTCTCACCCTGTGTTATCCAACTATTCATTGCAAATGAGTTTCCTACCGACAAACAAATTCAATTGTCTAAAAGATAATTTATAATATTAATTGGGAAGCACAAGTTAAAAAAAATCTTTAAGTTCTAATAAATTTACATGTAATGTCATAGCTTTAAAATCAAACAAAGAGGAAAAAAACTGTTTTGGGCAATTTGGGAATTGGATATTATAGGGATTTGATATAGTAATCGGATATTAGAGAGATTTTGTTAACAAATTAAAATATTTGATATGATTTGATTTTTAAATTTATTCAAAATAAATAAACTTAGATCTATGAAATAAATTCAAATTAAATTATGGACGAAATTTAAATTTTTTTTTTTTAAATTGTTACCAATTAAAAATAAAGATTTGAGATCTATATATCATATTATTTATTTTCATTATTATAAATGGAGATTTGGTTAAATTTTATAAGAAAGTGATATACTATATACAAAATTTTTAAGTAACTATTATTAAATAAAGTATATAAAATTTTACATCAAATATTTTCAAAATGTATATTACTAATTTTTATTTATATCTAAACTCATAACAAATTATGAAAACAAGAATCATGTACACATGTTTAAATAATATTATACTGTTTAAACACGAAAATTAAAGGAACCAATATTTATTTATGAGATATTTATAAAAAATAAACAGATTTAAAATTAGAATATAAAATTTTCAAAATCAAAATTTGATATCTATATATTGGTTCCGGATTTTAAGAGTAACAATTTACCAAATTTTAATTCATATATATTAAAGTTCAAATTCTCACTAATTTGTGAAAGGTCAACTTACGGATGTGTATTTAAGGTATTTTTGAAAAAGACTTATAGAATTTTTTTTAAATATGAAAATATTTTAGATAATTTTTAAAATATTTGTAAACATTAAAAACTTTTTTTACATCAAAAAAAAAAATAAACGGGACATACAGGTATTCCATTCTAATCTCTTACCCAATCCTAATCTACTGGACAAAAAAAAAAAATTCTTAAACGGATAATTTTTTCAAAAGAATACTTGTGAGATGGAAAATTCCCGATGGGTACGTGATGGAACCGGTTTTTCCATCCCGAAATGGATAGATTTAAATTTATTTACCAAAATATATATTTATTTAAAAATATAACCTCGCATGTACGTACGGGTATGAAATGTACGGGTATGAAATGTAAGTTTACAAACACATATATTTACAAAGTTATCCATATGTTGTAAGTTTATATAAATTTTTCTGAAAGGAAAATAAATTTTCATATGTATATAATTTGATGTAACTAAATTTTATCAGATTTTAAAGTAATTATTTTTAGTAAATATATTAATTCAAGTAACCATATAATTTGGGTAGCAGGATGAGATCGGAAAAATTGGTTAAATAAATTTAATTTCAAACTCTCCGTAATTTGTGAAGGATCAACTTCGGGATGTGTATATCGGGTATTTTTGAAAAAATAAAGATTTTTTTAAATATGAAAAAAATTTAGATAGTTTCCAATAGATTTGTCAAAATGAAAAACTTTATTTTACATCAAAAACAAAAAAAAACATAAACGGGATATATGGGTATTTCATTATAATCTCTTATCCAATCCTAATCTATTGGACAAAAATAAAAATTCTCAAATGGATAATTTTTTAAAAAGAATACTTGTTAGACGGAAAATTCTCGACGGGTACGGGATGGAACAATTTTTTATATCCCAAAATGGATAAATTTAATTTTTTTGTTTGTTTACCAAAATATATATATTTGTATAAAAATATAACGTTGCACATACGTGCGGATCCAAAATATACGTTTAGAAACACATATATTTATAAACATTATTGTGTATTTATATAAATTTGTATGAAAGGAAAATATATTTTCATATGTATATAATTTGATGTAGCTAAATTTATGACTTTTTTAAGTAATTATTTTTAGTAAATATATTTAATTTAAGTAACCATATAATTTGGGTAGCAGGACGGATCGGAGAAATTGGTTACATAAAATTTAATTTTTAAATTTTCACTAATCTAACATACCATTAATCTGTTTCAGTTTGATCCCGGTCAGACAGCTAGATAGTTTCAAATTTTAAAATATTGGTGAAACTATTATTATTTTAAATATTCAAACATTAATAAATCAGATTGAAATCAAAACAAAAATCAAAGTAAGTACTCAATTGGTATGAGTCCGGGATATAAATAGAATATCAAATAAGTTTGTTTACAAATATAATTCTACCGTAGGAGTGGATCTGAATTTAATATATTTTAAAAGATTTGAAAAATAATAATATGAATATATATTAAAATCGGAGTGTAATTGAAAAATGCTTCAACCATTTTTCAAGATATTGTAGTTATCATAAATTTTAGTTATTAATAAATGCTTCCGTTACGTTTTAACTCATATTTTAATATTATAAAAACAAGAAAAACGTTGATGGAGAGAGTTGCAGGAGAAACAACACACAACAACTCACGACCACGGATATTAGCTTCGTAACGGAAACTACGTTTTAATTTTTGTTCTTTTCCTTAAAACGTTCCAGAATGGTAAAAACGACGGTTACAAAAAGGAGTCACACAAAATAACATTTAACTAAGCCGCTAGTTGATAATAGAAAGCCGAGAAATATCAATAGAGAAACTACAAATCTTGTCGACGACTTAGTTCTTAGCGAGCCAGGTAGAGAAGTTCTGGAGGGTTGTGTTGTCGACTCGATAACCTGACTGGGTAAATCTCTTGAGCTGATGCCAAGTGAAGTCAGGGTACTTTCTAGAAGCTTCTTCTCCTTCCACAAGTTCAGGTGGAGGTACGATGATCTTGTCTTCTCTAGGACAAGAGAAGAATACTAATGACCTTCTGACTTTCTCCTTGTTAACCACTGCCCTGTGGAAACAGCTCTTGTAGTTTCCATTTGACAATGCCTTCCACATCAAATCCAAAACAACACATCATTTCACTCAAATTTATATGATTTTTTAAAATCAAATGGCATAAAATAGTAATTATATTTCCAAATCAATATCAATACATAACTCAAATTATATATTAGTCTAATCTATAAATTGAGTAGTTAATTTTATTTTTAAGAAAAAGGTAAAACATGGCATTTCTTTTTTAAAAAAATTTCACCAGTGAATGTCAAGTAATATCCCCATTTGTCAAAACACTAGTGTTTGCATTGAAAAAAGGTTGTCCAAAAGTTATATCTAATATTTTTGTCCTTGTTGTAAAAAATTGGTGGCCTTATTTATTAAAAAGAAACGTACCATGAAGGTGTCTCCAACGTTGACGACAAGAGCACCGGGACGAGGTCGCACGGTCTGCCACCTGCCTCCGGCAAAGACATCCAAGCCCACGACATCGTCTTGGAGTAGAATGGTTATAGCCGTTGGGTCATTATGTGGACCTACACCAAGGGTTTTCTCCGGCTCCTTGCACGGTGGATAATAGTTACATCTAAAGATGGCATTTCCGTCTTCGAAAAATCTCCGGTAATATTTTCGGTCTTTTAAACCCATACTTATTCCTAATAGCTCCATCAACTCCATAGTTAAACCGTTCATTGCATCGCAAAATTCTTGGAACACTTGACTGAAACAAAATTAAGAAGTTCCGAGGAACAAAATAATTAACTAATTGTTCTTTAAACATTATAAAATGTAATCATATATCAATAAGGGGTTCTTTTTATTAAAAAAAAAAAAGAGAACATTAGCATTGGGTTTCCAGGTTTCATCCAAATGTTCGACTAATCCTGAGGTGAACAGATCCGTTGTAAGGAGTTTTCTGCAAACCTACCACGGATAAAACATCTGGTACAATTAAATCTAGGACAATAAATAAAGAATTGACGTCCTTGGTCCTAGATTCAATATTATTGAGCTAAGACACGTGGGTTCAAATAGTTTTTTTTTCATAGCATTTATATAGCTAAAGTATATATGCATGCAATTGATTTACCCGATGTTTTGACGGTTGTCGCCTAGCCTTGATGTTAGAAACTCCTCAACGACTTGAGGTGGACCGTCCTTGTAAGCCAAAGTCAAAGTCTCATTCCATGGAAGATTAGAGGAAAATCTCTGGCTATGACCTGCAGTATAGCCAGAGATATTCCCCGGAATCCTGTAAGCCCTTAGCTTCTCATCCTTGGATAGTCCGAAGAACAAGCTCGATGTCTTAAGCGCTTTCTCAGCCAAGCCTGACTTGAAGCCATGATTGATCACTAGAAAGGTACCATGAGCCATGCATGCTTCTCTCACAGCTTTAGCTGCAAGCTGTGTCTTGGCCTCATCGCCGTTTAAGAACACACTCAGGTCGATGATTGGGAGGTTGAGGTAGCCTTTTGAAGGTGTCACGTCTTTTTTCGGCCAGAAGAACTCCGCCGGAACACTTTGGTGACTTTGGAGCAGGGAGAAATCAGGGTCGGAGGAGTTCATTACTCTTGAAGTGAGTCCCTTAATTTCACCATTTGAAGTGGTTTAAATAGAGCTGTGTAATAAGTTAATAGAGCAGACTGGGTATTAATGCAAAGATTGACAGATTTTTTACCTGTTTTTATCCCTTTTTATATATATTTTTCTATCTTATGTCTGAATTCTGGATAATATCAATCACAAAAATGTCAATATTTCCTCTTTTTTGACATCCAAAAATGTCAATATATAGAAGCTTAAAAAAACAAATAAGATTTTCTTTATGTTTATGCCTCGTGTCACGTTTAAAATTTTAAAAAGTATTACCTCCACGTTGACATATACATGATAAGGGATTAGTCCTATATATAAAATAAGTATTATATTATATTTATTTTACCCATTTAATATATATATAAATATAAATATAATATAGTAGCTATTTTATATATAGGAAAAATCCCTTATAGTATACTATATTATATTTATTAAAAATACTATATTATATTTATTTTGAACATTTTGTATATTTGGTGTTGGTTAAAAATCATTACTACTACCGAATGACTTGAGTCTGGGTTTCAGTTCTCGGAAAGAAAGAGTTTGGTAGATCATAGAATATAGAAAATGATTTTGATGACTAAGAAAAAAATTGGTTTGCACAACAATTGAACTGACGAGGTCGAGACACATTTATAATCCCAAAAAGTTGTATATATTTATGCAACTAAAGAAAAAAATATGAAATTTATTAATTCGTTAATGAACTACTTGGATAGGAAAAACAAACACTGCTCATTCAAAAAAATATATATGCACTACATAATCTATTTTTAATATTTATTTTCAAAACAATGTTGTCACATATTTATAGAGATATTAAAATGAGTTAAAATCTGCAGTATAAATCTAATCCGGTCAATGTTGCAGAGCGGATATAGACATAAAAATTTAGATCAATTAAAAACAGACCTTGTGGACTTGCAGATTAAAGATAGTGAATATAGTGGATTTTGCTTGTAAGTTATACTAAAGTATATATCTATAAAATATATAATAATATAAAGATTTTTAATATATAAAATGAAAATATTTACAATATATAATAATATTATAAAAAAATTCTAATTTATAGTTATTAATTTAAATTTTAAAGAATATTTTAATTTTTATTAAAATACAAAACTAAATTTCTAAGTCGGTCTGCTAATCCGCTAAACATAATGGGACGGAAATAAACGTAGTTACACAATTTTTTACTGAAATAAATTGGGTTAGATGGACGCGGCCTAACCCATTTCACATTTGATAGTCATAATTGGCTTTACGCGATATTTTTGCAAATATCAATTTTTTGTTAAAACAAATATCATATTTTCGAATTGTTTTAAGAAAATAACATATTCTATGCCACGATAGTTTATATGATACCTCTTTATCTAATTAAAACACGATAGAAACATTAATTCACTCATATACGAATATAGTACAACATTATTTTCTAATAAGTGTCATCAAAAATTTTTAGCTATCAATCTAGTTAAGTCTCCATATGCAAACACAATTTGTTAACGAAAAGAAATCCCAGCCTTATGTATTTTTGACGTCTGGCACCCTTAATTATCAAGATAAGAATGAAAGTCTCCTAATATAAACATTATAGTTTGGTGAAAAATACTATTGTACCATATAAAATGCATTACACCGTTAACCAGTAGATAAATTCAAATTAAACAGTCTTTTGTTTCCTTTACAAGTCACACACACACATATATATATATATATATATATTTGTTGGTTTTATTTTTTTATTTGATAAAAACATGTGCATTAGGAAGTATTTCAGTAGAGTCTCTATGTATAAAAAATTAATAAAATAATAAATATTAATATTTTTCTTAAAATGTCTTTTAAAAAAGTTGAGAGAATCTCAAAATTTTTAAAGATCTTTTGTAATTAAATATTAATTATATTATTTTATTAATTTTTTATACATTCGAGATTCTAGTGCTAGATCCCTAATACATACGCTACGATCAATTTAAAATAAAAGTAATATATTTTATTTCTCAAAATACTATTACAAATTTGACTGAAATATGTAAGCAATTTATTTGTAGTATAGCTATGTATGTGTCAAAAACAGACATTTGTAAGCAATATATTTGTAGTATAGCTATATATGTGTCATAACCAGAATTAAAATCATAGTGTAATACCTTGTGAAAGAAGATAATTCTCCTATAGTGTAATACTTACACGGTTACACATAGCTAAAACAAAAAAAAAAAAAAGACAAGAGACGAGATAATCAAAGATGAAAAAGAAATATTCAATAAGTTGCATGAAAAGGACGATCATCTTTATACAAGAGTTCTTGAATATCAAAATAGTCTCTCTAAATTGAAAAGAATTAAAATCTACATTAAAATTAGATCTAAAATGCTTAAGTAGTAAATTGCGTTTCGATCGATCTTGGAGAAACCAGATCGGACTAAAAACTTGAAAAAAAGAAACTACGGTTGATCGGTATTTTTCCAATCAAACTGCCATATCAATATTTTTCCACATTGTTCGTTCAGCTCCTTTTCTGATTGGTTGGGTTGGTCGTTTGCAACCAATCAACTGTTTCGGTCTATTTTCCATGTTTCTTCCACCTCTTTTGATACATCACTTACGCTAAGCTTCTCGTGTACTCATTTCCTCATTTGTGACCTAAAATTCAACGAAAGGATCATAAAAATCCAAAAGACATTCATAAGGGTTGAAAGCGCCAAAGATACAACAAAAGAAGCAAAACCAAAGAATCTCTACTAAACTAACACAAAAAGAAAAAGAAAAAAAGCTTATGAAAACGGCAAAAACTAACTACTTGCTAGTACTTTTTCAACTTCTTTTCTCTCATTTTTTTTTCTGAAACCTATATCTTAACAATATCCTATGTTTTCCATCTACGAAGAAGAAACACATATCAATCAATAAATTATAAAAGATTAATAATGCTATGGTGCAAATGAATGATTTCAGCATAAATACCGGTATTATCGACAAATAATGGAGTATATATAAAGCCGACGACACCTTCTCATTTGATTTCAATTTTCTTTAATGCCAAATTTACTCCTTTCAATAATATTCTAGGCTAGGTCATTCCTCCTCAGTTTTTCACCAAATTGTTTCTCAATCTTCTTTACCTATTTCCAAATGACGTCTTCTTTTATTGCAGTATTTGTTCATGTACTACAACCTATTGCAGGAGACAACCGCTTAGACCTCCGTTATCTTATCCAACGTAAGTATATTAAAGGGAGCGTTAAAGTAATCGAACAAATCATGTACAAACTCACAAAGCACATGGTGTTATTATTACCAAATACGAATATTTTCAATTTATTCCAGGAATACATCCTTTGACCCAACCCCGGAGGAACTCAATCCATATTGGAACGAAAAATCGTCGGAGAGTATTGCAATGTTGAAAGAAAAGCAAATGAGGTCGACGGTACCTCGGTCCAACCAAGAATTCGTCACTCCAACGTCGGAGATGTTACACCATACCCACCCGTTTTAGGACCGCAACAAAAAGGTGGAGGTACGATCAATTGATGACAGAGCAAGAGAGATCCACATACTTTGAAAAAAGAGCGTCGTTCTTTCAAATATCAGAAAAGGAAGATGTAGTCGGGGTAGACTGTGTAGTAGCTATCAAGAGAAGTACCTAGTCACCAACTAGTATTTGGATGAAGAAGCACTAAATGCTATGGAAGTTCATGAGGATGTGACGTTGTTTTTTTATAAGGTTAGATTGGCCAATTTTATCTCACTCAAGTGTGACACTTATAAAGATCCAATTTTCAAATTTCTTGCCAAAGTTACAGTTGAGATATTGGGAGAATACTGTAAAAAAAGTAACGCAAGTACTATATTTTTTACATGCCAACACAACCAAATACCCAATCCGATCAGCATCAAGGACTTATGCATGATGTTTGGATTGGGAGCTCATGGAGCATTTGCATTTCCACACCAAAAATTAGTCTACGAGACATAGAGAAGAATTTGAGAACCCAACTACAACTCCAACCACAAGAAGATAAGAGCCACCACGATAAGACATCCAGCTCTTCGGTATGCATACAAAGTATTAGCTAACAAACTTTTTAAAAGGCAAGAAACCACTAAATTCAACGAGGAATACTTCCTTCTTAAAAAGCCCTTTACAAACAATATTGATAGACGTCCACCTCGAACTAGTACTCACTATAAGAAAATTTCCGTAAAACCTTGAAATTTCCGACGACATTCATTTTGTCAGAAATTTCTAACGATTATGTGACTGATTTGCAACTACTACAAACCATCGGAAATCCGTTGGTATTTCCGACGGTCTACATATCCGTAAGAAGTTATCGACGGTTTTCAGATACAAACAAATAAATTCATTGAAAATCCGTTGGAAATTTATATAAACATATATATATATATAAAATAAAGATACACATAAATTTATAAATTAAATTTAATTAAAAAAACTCAAATCCGTCGGATTTTCGAAGGATTTTCGATGGAATTGGTATATCTTTAGACTGTCTTCACGAAATTCGGCATAACTTTCGATCACATTGTTTGATCGACTTCAAACCACTTTCAAATAAACTCTAATGAAACGAGCTATCTTGTATCCAAACTTCATCTCAATCCATTGGTGGAAAGTGCTTTAACAAATGACCAAAGGCTGACGACAAATTTCTGACGGAATTGATATATTTTTGGACTGTTTTCATTAAAATTGTCATAACTTTCGATCGCAACGTTGGATCAACTTCAAAAAACTTTAAAATGGAAGCTAACTCATAGAGCTATATTGTGTCCAAATTAATCACAATCCATTGGTGGGAAGTTCTTTAACGACTGAAAAATTACAGACAACAAATTTCCGATAGGTTTGGGGTTTTGGTTCATTTTCATATAAGTATATCAATCTATGTGTAATATACACAAGTGTAACACTTATTTTAAAATATATGTGACTAAATAAACATTTAAACAATTTATATTAGAAATATTAAAGATATAGCATGATTAATATTAGGGTTTTGTTCAAAAAAACCATCCACCTGTGTTTTTTTGGCAAGAAAAACCCTACGTCAATCTTGTGGAAGTCAATCCTACAACGTGCAAAGTCACCCGCAATACTGGACCTCCGCATATCGTCGACGTCGACTGTTAAAATTCCGTTTTAAACATAACGGAAGTTATAACTGTTAAAATCAAGACTGTTGTTATACGTTTTGAAGAAACATTAGAACTAAAGTCCATGTTAATGGGGACATTCAAGTCTCAACTAAATTAGCTGAACTTTTGTTTCTTAATTCTTAAGTGTTTTGACCAAAATCTACTATCGTTGGAATAATCAATTGAATTTCTGGAGTTTTACAGGGCTAGTGATAACTGGAAGACATTGAAGGAGCTTGAGAAAGCGATCAAAGTTTACGGGGATGCGAAAGATCGATTACCACCACGGGTATGTCACAAGCCTTCCCTATAACTCTCTTGATGTGATTACATGTTAATGTAGCTGCTCTTTGTTAACAAGAATCACCATGTTTGATCAAACAGGCGGTTAAAATTGACCTGAACATCGAGACAGATTTGGCATATGCTCTTCAAGCTAAGGAGTGTCCACAGATTCTGTTCTTACGTGGAAACCGGACTCTGTATAGGGTGAAAGGTGATAAGAAATTTTTGTAATGCTGTTTTACATTTTACAATATGTAGGAGCAATGGATTATCATACTGTGTTGAACTTGATGCAGACTATCGCACAGCTGATGAATTGGTACATATGATTGCGCATTTCTACTATAAAGCAAAGAGACCTTCGTGGATCGACAAAGCTAAAGTAACCCCGTTCTGTTAGTTTGCAACGGGAACAGAGTAGTTTTACTCAGAGGTTAGTGTAGGAAAGGAAAGATCAAAGCTTCGGGCATATGGATTGTAACATTATTGTGTTCTCTATGCAATATAAAGTTGTTCCCAAATAATGATTTTTAATCGTATATCGTTATGTTTTGTTTTGTTTTGAGAAATTAAAAGTTTTAATTTTATTTTCAGAAATTAAAAGTTTTAATTTTGTTTTGTTTAATTTTGTTTTTTAAATATATTAAATGAAAAATAATAATCAAATTAAAAAAATCATGTTGTTTTTCGTACACAAAAACTACAAGATAAAAGTAAAACAACATGAAATTTTTTTAGTCCAAAACGACGTCGTTTTGATCATACCGTTAGTTTTTTAACGACAAGTAACGGGGTGACGTCGACGATATGCGGATGTCCAGTATTGCGGGTGACTTTGCAGGTTGTAGGATTGACTTGCACAAAATTGACGTTAGGGTTTTTCTTGCAAAAAAAACACAGATGGATGGTTTTTTTGAACAAAACCCTTAATATTATATGTTAGAGAATAATAAATATACTTAATGGAACATTTATACCTATAACAACTTAAATTTTTGTTTTTGTATATTGTTATACTAACAAGATATTTATTAGTATTTTATCATTAAGATGATTAATATAGCGTACTACAAATATATTCGAAGTGAAACGGATCGAAAAAAATCTCGAATCCCTAAAACCGACTGAAATTTCTGACGGATTCGCAAAATTTCACCCGAGAATTAACATTTCGCATCCCTGGTTTCTTAAATTTTTGTGAATCCGTCAAAAATTTCCGACGGATTCGTGAAATTTAGGCGTGAATCTCTCTTGAGCACCACCAAAGTTACAGTAAATCAATTATTTTAAGTCTCACCGACGAATTTCTCATGGTCGTGTCTGTCAGAAATTCTATTTTATAAACATATCGTCTCTTTCGCAAAACCATTCGGAAAACCATAAGAAAATATCAAAATCTCTAAATCCTCTCAAATCGTCACAACACTATTTGAAACTCAATATCCAAACGTTCTAATTGATCTAAACCAATCAAACATGTAATTTTTTTAAGTTTTTATTTTTATTTTTATAGATTTCTAAGTTAGAGGTTTAGATTTAGGAATTTGAATATAAATTTAGGGATTTGGAATTTATCTTTTGGGTTATGTTTGTTAGATTTTAGATTTAAATTTTTAATATTTAGATTTTTAGATTTAAAATTTTAATTAGAAAAAATTGATAGATTTTTGATTTGGAATGTTATTATATTTTTGTAGTTTTTATATTGTTTTTTTAATTATTAGAATGTTTTAATTGTTTTTAAATTAGTTGATTGTTTTCTAAATTGTTTTTTTATATTTTTATTAAATTTTTTTAAATAGTTATTAATTTTTTAAAAAAAAATTTAGATTGAAATTTTTTATTTTTCATTGTTTATAAATTGTTATTAAATTGTTTAAAAAATTTTAGATTGAATTTTTTATTTTTTAAATTGTTTATAAATTGTTGTTAATTATTTTTTTATTTTTTTGGATAATTTTATTTTCTGAAATTTTAATTTAATTAAAAGTTTTATATTAATTTGAATTTTATTTGTATTTAAAATTAAATATTTTTAAATATTTTTTTAAATACGTATCCGTCAGAAAACGTATGTCGGAAATCCGTCGAAAATTCGTCGGAAACACGTTCGTTGGAAAGCCGTTGGATTAGTCTCGTTGGAACTCCGTTGGTTTTACTCTAATGAATATCTTGATGTCGGAAATCTATTAGAAATTTGTCAGATTTATCAACGTATTTCTGACACGTGTTTTACTTTCGACCATCTAGATTAAACTGCCAAATTCGTCAAAAATCTATTGGAAACAACTATTTTCCACATATTTATAACAGATTTTACCGTCTGATTCCGATTATTTTTTAATATTGACTTACGTGCACATTAGTGGAACTTGGACATTGGGCTTAATTTATTTAACACCATTGATCGTATTATTCAACACCGTTGGTCTACAGAAGTATATCGTCTTTTTCAGCTGCTTAACTTCAGTATGGGTAAGGCCAACAAAACTAATAGTAAACCCAGCTATACTCAATGGCTAAGTCTACGAACACCGGTTCACAAAATGAGGCTTTATCATCAGGTGCTGACGGCTCATATCGCCACAAAGACACAACCAATATGAATACACTAAAAGTCAACTATGATGGATTTGACAAAGAAGGAAGAAAAGAAAGTCAACAAACATATGCGATTAACAACACAATCTTACTTAATCCAAAGAATCCAAATATTTTTGGCACAAACCACCTTGATTCCCCCAAAAATCCAAACTTCGTCAGCATGATGCAAAAAAAAAAGCAACCGCTAATAAAAGATAATGCACCGTCGTTATTCACGTCAACCGTCGAAATATCGTTGCGTAAATCAGAAATACTAGAATTCTCATTATTTTCCTCCATTTACTCGGAGCAAAATAAAATCTATATTGCTTGAGCTTTTCAATATCCAGAAATCGTAATTTAAATTTCTATGAGTCAGAGAAGTCGCCGCCGAGGAGAAAAAATCTTACGAAACATATTTATAAAATCTAATTCGAAACTCTTTTTTGTTGCGGAAGAAAAACATCAAAGTTTTCTTTCTAACCTCTGACTCTATAAACTTAGATGGATCAAAAGAGTTATGAGCATCTGTACTTCGTAGTGACTGAGGCGTTTGGATCAAATTAGGGTCATTCGTACTTCGTAGTATCTGAGGAGACGACAAAAAAGAGAAAAAAAAAACAATATTTTCAGATTATTTGGTTTCAGTTAAATCTTCACATTTTACCACGGTGAAATCTTTCATTCGTATATATATATATAACAAATAAACATTATTTTAATAAATTTTATTCATTACACCAACATAAGTTACATCATCATAAGCTACATTACATCCTCATCTTAAAACAAGAAAATAAAATAAGGGAGATGATCATGAATGATCATTTTTTTATACACAAAACTATAAACATAGTTCATCTACATAAGCATCAAAACCCATAAAAGCTCAAGGATAACAGCCACCAGGGGCGGAGGCAATATCTATTGGCAGTGTCATCACCCCTATCCTCGAAACTTTGTAAAATATATCTCCAAGGGTTACAACAATTGCAGGAGACAACCTCTTAGAGCTCACTTATCTTGCTCAACTTAAGTGCATCAAAGGTAGCGTCAGAGCAACCAAACAAAACTCTCTCTGGCACTATTTTTAAGACAAGCAAAACGCCAACGCCGGCGTTGGACTGTTTCTTCTCCTTGTTACTTTTTCAACGATCTCTCATTTCGTCTACTTTGTTTCAATCTCTTTGTTTGCTCTTCTCACAACCGTGAGTGCTGTGGAAAACCAGATCCAGTGACATTGGGCCTTGCACTTTCTTCCATCCGACAAGGTCTCTGATGTCTCTTCACTCTCCTTTGGTGTGGATCATATCTCGGTTTTGAACCGTAGATCTTCCTCTTCATCTTCAGCACTGGCGGACGCTCCCGGAAACCCTCTACCGTCAATCATCTCCTTGCGTTTTCATGGTGTCACACTCGAACTCCCAACCTTTTTGGTATTTGCAATTTCTTTCGTTTGCTTTCTCAGGTCTGCTGGATCTAGAACTCTCTCAGGAATTTCCCGAAGAATCATCATGCTGCTTACCGTCGCTTGCTCTTCTAAATGTATTGTGATATCTGCTTGATTTGTCATCAGAGGAAAAGCCTTCATCGACGATGAAGTTTCTGTCCACATCTTGACGTTTTGAATCTAAATTAGGGTTGAATCATAATCCTTTAAAGTTTGATATTTTCAGTTTCCTAGACTTCTCCGCTAGTGAGAAATCTGTCCAATTTTTCCCTTTCCTCTCCTTTGAAAAGAGAGAATTTCCCCATCAAATTCCCTCTACATAAGAGGTGGCCTTCTTTCAATTCTAATTGAGAAGAAGAGGAAAGTTTTCTAAAACAGAAAGCGGAGCTTCATTGGGTGAAGATTGGAAATCAAAATAATTGAGCTTTTTACAATGCGATAAAGGAAAGGAAAGTGAGAAACTCAATCTATGAGATAAGATATGCGGAAAATGAGATCTTCACGACAAGAGAGGAAGTAAAGGCAGAAGCAGTTAGGTACTTTACAGAATTTTTCAAAGCTCCGATCCTAGATGACCCAGATGAGGTCCGAGAGTTGGAGCTACCTCAGATAATGGATTATCAATGCTCTTCGGACATGGGTAATGATTTAGTTTCCGAAGTTTCAGACTTGGAAATAAAGAAGGTACTCTTTTCAATGCCACTCAACAAATCCCCACGGCCAGATGGATACACGGTAGAGTTCTATAAGGAGATGTGGTCCATCATTGGAACCGACTTCACGGTTGCCGTCAAATCATTCTTCATATATGGGTTCTTACCAAAGGGATTGAACTCCAGAATCCTAGCACTAATTCCGAAAAAAACTAGGACCATTGGGATGAGAGATTTCAGACCAATATCTTGCTTCAATGTGATGTATAAGGTGATCTCAAAAATCATAGCAAACCGCCTTCAACGCATCCTCCCGGACTTTATATCTCATAACCAGACAGCCTTCATTAAAGACAGATATCTAATGGAAAATCTTCTGCTTGCATCCGAATTGGTAAAAGCTATCATAAGCCGGATATCTCATCAAGATGTGCTATGAAGATTGATATAAAAAAAGCTTTTGATTCGGTGAGTTGGAGGTTTCTCGCCAAGCTGCTAAGAGAAATGAGACTTCCAGAAATCTTTGTAAGATGGATCGAGCTATGCGTAACCACCCCATCATTCTCGGTTCAGATAAATGGGGAGTTGACCGGCTATTTCAGAAGTGAGAGAGGACTACGCCAGGGATGTTCTCTATCTCCTTATCTCTTTGTAATTTGCATGAATTTCTTCTCTTTAATGTTGGACAAGGCGGCTAGGAATGGTGAGTTTGGCTATCATCCTAGTTGCAGAAGTCTGAATATTACACACATTTGCTTCGCAGATGATATCATGGTGTTTACAGATGGGAAGATTCACTCAATAAAGGGTGTTTTAGGAGTCTTCAAGCGATTTGCTAGGACCTCGGGGATCGATATAAGTATGGAAAAACCACATTGTTTATGACAGGCATACCTTCGGGAACTCGGGAATTGCTGAATGAGTTTCGTTTTGGAATTGGTGAACTACCGGTCAAATACTTAGGACTTTCCCTTCTAACCAAGAGAATGTCGGCTACGGATTATCAGCCCCTTATTGACAAGATCCAATCTCGCATAAGCTCCTGGAAAATTTGGTTCTTATCCTTTGCGGGTAGGGTGCAACTTCTTTCCTCCGTGATTACAAGCTTAACAAATTTTTGGATTGAAGCATTTAGGCTACCAAGAGCTTGTATAAAAGAAATAAAAAAATCAGCTCCGCATTCTTATGGTCGGGTCCAGCTCTAAATTCAAGGAAAGCTAAGGTGGCATGAGATGAGGTATGTAGACCCAAGTCAGCATGTGGCCTCTGTTTAAAGTCTCTGGTTGAAGCAAACAAAGTAAGCTGCTATAAACTGATTTGGAGGCTTGTAGCGTCAAAGGATTCCCTATGGGTGAATTGGATCAAGAAAAATCTGATTCGGAAAAGGTTCTTTTTGGTCCGAAAAAGTAACAAATACTGGGGGATCATGGATATGGCAGAAAATTCTCAAGTTCCATAACTTGGCAAAAGAGTATCACAAGGTTGAGGTACGTAATGGTTCTCGCACATCCTATTGGTATGATGACTGGTGCTCGCTTGGAAGATTGATTAATGTGTTAGGAGAAAGAGGATTTATTGATATGAGAATAAAGGCTGAGGATATGCTATCGGATGTGCTAGTAAGTAACAGGCCAAGGAGGCGAAGAACAGCAGTCCTAGCGGATATAGAAGCAGAAATAAGTAAGGTAAGAGACTCGGGAAACTTAGATGAGGACACAGCTCTTTGGAGACACAAGGAGAACAGGTTTAAGTCACAGTTTTCATCAAAGGAAACTTGGAATCAACTAAGAGAAGGATATAGCCGAAATACATGGTCAAAGGCAGTATGGTACTCGCATGCAACTCCGAGGTTCTCATTTATAATGTGGCTAGTTGCTCTAAACCGCTTGTCAACGGGAGATAGAATGCTTATTTGGTCGCCAAATGTCTCTGCGAAATATGCTTTCTGCTCTGAACTCGTAGGGACACGAAATCACCTATTCTTCTCTTGTAACTTCACCTCACAACTCTGGTACAACCTCGCTTATGGGCTGCTTCGTTTAGATTTCACCAATCAGTTTACACCGCTACTGACCATGTTTCACGCCAAAAGGAATAAGACGACGGAAGATTTTATAGCAAGGTATGCATTCCATGCGCTCACATACACTATATGGAGGGAACAGAACCAAAGAAGGCATGGGAAAACTCCTCTCCAAGCAGGAAGTCTGATTCGAGAGGTAAGGATGATTGTTCGGAACAGGATTTCAACTTTACCAATGCAAGAAAAAATGCAAGATGGGATACAAGTCTGGTACGCAACAAGGATATAAGGACGTGTTGATTTTCTTTGATTTTTTTTCAGCTCTATCGTAAATGATGGTATCTTTTTTCCCGGGGAGTGGTTTTGTCCCACTGGGTTTTCCACTTTTTGGGTTTTAACGAGGCCATCGCTTAACGATCCCTTCTAAGAGCTCTTCTAATTTACTTTCAGAACAAGGGTGCACATTTTGTAAAAACAGGTTTTTCTTTTGAATATAATTTTACATACTATTCAAAAAAAAATGTTAATTTTCCAAACTGTTTTGCTTTCTGGTGTAAAGGTTTCTACGGAACCGACAGAAGTAACAAGGCTCATTCCAATGAGAATTGAGGTTATGGATTATTTTTTAAAGTCACAATTCAAAGTGACTATCCCAAACTCAGTTAGAAAAATCAGAGTCAGGGTTGATTCTTTCAAGGAGTTGCTCGTACTTGGTCTTTTCGACATTTCTTCTGATGCTCTGTCAAACTTCGATCACTTCAATTAGTATTATCTATTTCTATGTTTTTATGTTTGTTTTACTACTTTAGCCGACATCTTTGCAAATCGGGGTGAGTTCAATTATGCTTATCTCATATGTAGTTGGTGAAGAATGAATGAAGTATTTGGTTGCACAAAAAAAAAGATTAATGGTTAAAAAAAACCAATATTCAAATTGTGACCAAAAAAAGTGGCTACACCTAATCCAAAATTATCAAATGAATTTCAAGAGAGCCAACTCCTCCACCACTAACTAAAAGATAGGAAACGGAAGATAATGTTGAGGTTGACTAAGTAAAAGCTCTCTGGAGAATGACCTATCTTACTAACCGGTATTTGGATGAAGATGCACTTAATTAATGTGATCAAAATTCATGAGGACATGGCGTGGTTGTTTAACAAAGTTGGCTTAACCATGTTTATCTCGCTCAAGTGTGTCACTTAAAGATCTAACTGTCGAATTTCTTACCACGGTTACACTTGAGTTCTCGGGAGAATAATCTAGGAAAAGTAACACGAGTAGCAGGATTCTTATGATCCAACACCGATAAAAGCCATATTCGATAAGCATTAAAAACTTATTTCACACCAAAAATCATTTCTCGAGACATAGAGGAGAGTTGGAGAGCCCAACTACAATTTCGACCAAGAGATATAAGAGCCTCCACGATTAGACATCTGGCTCTTGGGTATGCATACATCCTCCTTATGAAGCTTTTTACAAACAATACAATGGACGTTAACCTCTCCTACTAGCCTTAATAGATAACTACAATAAAGTAAAAAAGGGAACAAGATCTATGGAAAATAGGAAGTCACAACGTGGCAAAAAAGTGTTGCTACACCTAGTCAACAATCATTAGTTGAATTTGAACGAGATCCTACTCCTCCACCGCTAACTCAAATATTGGGAACGGAAGATGTAGTCGGGGTTGGCTATGTAAAAGCTCTCTGAAGAATTACATATCCACCAACCGGTATTTGGATGAAGAAGCACTCAATGTGAGAGGGAATTCATGAGGATGTGATGTGATTTTTTTACAAGGTTGGGTTGGCTAAGTTTATCTCGATCAAGTGTGACATTTATAAAGATCCAAGCTGTCGATTTTTTTGCCATACTTATAGATGAAATCTCACGAGAATACTCTAGGAAAAGAATCTTAATTACTAGAACTCTTACGTTCCAACATAGCAAAATGCCCAATTTGATCAGCATCAAGGACTTATGGATGGTGTTTGGATTATAAGCCCATGGAGCATTTGTATTTCCATACCAAAAATCATTCTACGAGACATGGAAAAGAATTGGTGAACCCAACTATAACTTCTGAGTTTGTCACAACAAATAGCAACGAGATTTTCTAATTTGGTTTTAAAATATTATTTTTCGACCTTGTTATCATAGAGTGACGATTTGATGATGACGAAGTTTGTTGGAATGTTGTAGGTGCAGTTTGAGACTGTGATGCTGCAGTTACCGATAGAATTGATTCACTTGAGATAGAGGAGGTGTGCTCTGTATTTTCTGGTAAAACAGAGGATGAAGTTGTTGTAGTCGATGAAGAACCCAACCCTGAGGGCGCAACTAGTAGCGGAGCAGAGGACTGAGAGCCAGGGAGAGACGAAGTGGAGGGAAACTAAAGAGAAACTGATGAAGATTGTGTTTGGGACGAGGAATGAGACAAATCACTGTAAGGAAAAGAGGTTTCAAAAAATTGAACATGACGAGAGACATAAATTCTTTTGGAGGAAGACTCTAGACAAAGATATGCACTTTGTGTCAGGGAGTATCCAAGAAAAATGCAAGGTGCAGAACGTGGCTAAAGTTTATGTTGAGGATAAGGCTGAAGCCAGGGATAACATAAGCAACCAAACACACGTAGTTTTGTGTAATTTGGAGCCAAGGCAAAGAGACACTGAAAGGGTAACGAAAGAGATAATGTGGGCGGTTGGAAAATGATTTATTAAGTAAACGGCTGCACCAAAGGCATAAGGCCAATAGACGAGAGGAATGGAGAAATAGGAAAGGAGAGCTAAGCCAGCCTTCTTTCAGCAAAATTATTATGTTCAGGTGTATGAGATGTGAGATGAGCAATCCCATGTTGAGCAAGATAGTTAGACATACCAATGTACTATCCACTATTGTCTGTGTAAAGAGTGATTAATCGATGCTGAAATTTGTTTTCAACAAGCTGTTTGAAGCGAATAAAGACTTCAGAAGCATCAGATTTTCTGCGTAACGGATAGAACCATACATAATAAGTGTAATGATCAACAAATATGATATAGTATTTGAAACCGTCAAGAGATAGGGTAGGATATGTCCAGACCATCGGAAAACACAATTTCTAATTTCTAGAGGCTTCGTGGATGTTAAAGACGAGTTTGAAAATTGGAGTTTATGGCTTTTACTGACTGAACAAGCATTGCATGGAAGAGACGAAGTTTTATTTGAAATAGGAAGTAAAAAAGTAGAAACAATGCTTTAAAATAGAAAAACAAAGGTGTCCCAATCGGGAATGCCAAATAGGCAAGGAAAATTTAATAGAAGAGAAAAAAGAAGTTAGAATCGTCTCTAGATGGCCACTCATATACTCCATTCTTAGTTTTTCCTGCTGTCAGAAGCGCTCCCGAGTTGAGATCTTTCACCTGAAAAGCAGTGGGAAAAAATTCCACCGAAACAAGATTATCAGTACAAAGTTGTTTCACAGAGATCAAGTTTCTAGCAATATCTAGAACTCTCAAGACATGATGAAGGGAGAGATCACGAGAGGAGTTTGGTAAGGAAAGAGAATCCGTGTGAGTGATTTCCAGGCTGGATCCATTACCAACTGTAACTTCATCATTTCCAGAGTACAGAAAATGTAGTGAAAGGTTAGCTAGGTCTGATGTGATATGGTGAGAAGATCCACTGTCTAGGAGCCATGGGGAAGGGTTCAGAGGAGAGTTCATTGTGTTGTAAGCACTTGGTGACCAATTAGCATAGCTCTGGGGAGAGCTTTGAGTATGATGTTTGGTTGTTGCGAGGTGAGACGAAACAGAGGACACATTTTTGCACTATGTCTTTATGTCCCACATGCTTGACAATTCCCTAAGTACGGTCGGGACTGTCGTTGCTAATCTTGGTTCTTGCGAGACTGATTCTGGTTTGAGTTGTTTGACTTCCAAGAGCTGTTGTTGCACACCTTTGCACATGATGAGCAGTCACCGGGAAGGACGATTGCAGAGGCAGAGAGTTGGAGAGCTATGTTTCTCGGTTAAGTAGTTTTTCATGAAGCTCTGCAAAGGGGATAGGAGTGTCCCGACCATGAACAGAGTCAATAACATGTTTGTAGTCATCAGTGAGGCCATCAAGGACTACATCAGTGATGTCTTATGAGTCTACGGCGCTGCCAAGAAGAGATAGAGCATCAATTTTGATCTTGATTTGTTGCATATACTCATTAATGATGTGAGTGCCTTTGATACAATGCTTGAGCTGCTGTTTGAGCTATTTAATGTGCCCATGAGTTGGCTTTGCATAGGTGGAACGAGAGTGTTCCATGCTTCAAGCGACGAAGTAGATGTTGCGATTAGAGGTTGAAGAGGCATTTCAATCGAACCAATAAAAGCACTGTAAATGAGATTGTCTTGTCTCTGCCACAGGAGAAACGTTAGGTTGGGTTTCTTTGTATCATCGAAGATGACAGTGGGTTGTGGCGGTGTTGTGTTGTCAATAAATTTGACGAGATTATAGCCTCGTAGAAGAGACTTGATTTGAATACCCCATGTCAAGTAATTGACAGAGGAGAGCTTTGTGACGTTGGCCATGTTGATTGAAACCGGTGCATAGGAATCAATCGTGGTAACGACATTAGAGAGGGTTGATGACTCCATTGAAGAAAAAGAAATGGATCTTGCTGTTTTTAACAAATCAGCTCTGATATCATGTAAGTGTTTATAAAGCTTATGTTTTCGTATTAATCTCTACAGCATACAAGATACATAAATATATACATCTGACAAGATAAATACGAGAGAAAAGATAAGCTCAAGAAATATATACAGAATCTTAGACAATATACAAGATAGATTTAAGGAATTAATGATAGGTGATAATTATCTCCGACATCAACTTCATGAGGATGTGTCGTGGTTCTTTGAGAAAGTTGGGTTGATCAAGTTTATCTCGCTCAAGTGTGATACTTATAAAGATTTAATTGTCGAATTTCTTACCACGGTTACAGTTGAGTTCTCGGGAGAATAATCTAGAAAAAGTAACACGAGTAGAAGGACTCTTACGTTCCAACACCAATAAAGCCCTATTCGATAATCATCAAGGACTTATTTGAGACCAAAAATAATTTCTCGAGACATGAGGGAAAATTGGAGAGCCAAACTACAACTTTGACCAAGAGAAGATAAGAGGCACCACAATTAGACATCTGACTCTTTGGTATCCAAACAAACTACTCGCTAATACACTTTTTCAAAGGCAAGAAGCCACTAAAGTCAACAAGGAGGAATACATCCTCCTTATGAAACTTTTGTACAAACAATACGACGGATGTTAACCTCTCCTATTACATATGAAGTCACAAAAGGAGGATGTCACGAGACTCCCTTTTCACTTCTCCTATTCAAGCAAATGGTTCACTCGATGTTACTATTACATATGTTTTTGAGCATCTTTTAAATATTCAATTTATGGCCACTTGAGTTTTATGTGAGACTCTTCAAGACTCAAGTTAATTCTCCTAGAATACCTTTAATTTTTCTTCAATCAGAATATGACACAGAAGCACACTTTGATTAGATAATTGTATTTGAAAAATTCTTAACTTTAAGGCTTAGACATACAAGAAGACGAGCGGCCACACCCAATTGTAAAAGCGAGACATGAACCCATGTGTCGTTGGCTTTGGCCGTCTATTTAAGCCACTATCAGGCTTGATCTAGGTGGGTCGGACAAGCTTTTGGCGGATTATGTATCTATAGCCAGTTCTAAATTTTTTTTAGTAAAAAGACTCTTTTAAAAACAAAATTAACTATAAATAGATCAAAATTTTCAAAAATAAAAATAAAATAGATATATATTAAAAGTTCTGAATTTTTTTTAATATGCTCAAATATTTTAAGTTTTCATATTTTTACTAAAATTAGGTCCAAATTTTTAAAAAATTTAGATGTATTTTAAATTTTAAATGTTTTTGAAATAGGCCAAAATATTTAAAATTTTTACATGTTCTTTTCTCTCTACTAATGAGTCCAAAATAAATAAATGTTTCCTAAAGCCTCCAATTATATTGGGCCGGGGCTGGCGACTATGTACGGTTTCTAACTGTTTGGTTATCAACTGGGCAAGGTGGTCAAGGGTAACCACAATGGTTGTGGGGGTTTCTTGGATAAATGAATGTGTGGAAGAGAACAGAATCAAGATTATTGAGCCATTATAATCCAATATTGAGTTGATGAAAGTTATATGGACAAGAATAATAGCTAACCCGAGCACTCTGTAGAAAAAGGATTTAGTACTGAACACTTTATACGGAGTTAATTTAACTAATCGAAAGATAACATTAAATCATTCCAATTCTAATTTCAAACCTTTTCCAGGAGTTTATTTTTCTGTAGGCACTCAGAATTCGGTCTGGAAAGGTTTGTAAATCTTGAGATCACTGACAATGCCAACTACGGATCCCACTGCTGCGGCTATAGATACAACAAGACAGGCCAAACTCAAGACTTGAAGACAAACCCACCTTGTGCTCCATCTAGGTACATTCTTCTGTGAAATGTACATTTCCACCGGGAAATAAACCGTTAAAGGCCAAAAACCGATAGCCCCCAAAAGACCGAGCACATCATTAAAGAAAGGCATTAGCATAGAGATCAATGTTGTTGTAATCACGAAGATCGTCCTCCACACGAGCCTGAAGAGATTCAACTTGAACGGCTTCAACCCGGGAAAGAGTTGGATATTGGTCTCGTTTGTGATGAACTTACTCTCTGGATACCTCTTGGAGGCTTCTTTCTCGACAAATGCAAAGAGAGGTTGGCAATAGACTTGGTAAGCACCAACTAGATGGATCACTATGGCAAGATTGGCTATGTCTAGCAACCAAAACGGGTTCATGAATCCTCCAGAAGCAAGGAGATTTCCTGGTGCAGAATCTCCGAATGCTGCATACCCTACACAACCACAAAGCATGTAGAAGAGTGTAGTCACTGCCACACTTATAAGAGTAGCTTTTCTCATCGTGTTTTCTTCAGCAGGCGGTGATTTTACCGTGTCCTGCATATCAAACCGCTTGTTAATTAAAGCATTCATTAAACAAAATTCTCATACATACCTACATACATACATACAAACTTCACATCGAAAAATACCTGAATTTCGATGAGAATCATGGAATACGAGTAGGCGAACGCGATGTTCCCAAGAGATTGAAACGTTCCCCAAACTTTCTTCGTTGGTGTAACTGTCCCAATACTAACACCAGTAAGAGTACCTTTGATTTCTTTGTTCTCTACAACTTTGGAGATACCAAGACCAAGCCCAATGGTCGAGTAACCAAAAGACATGACTGCAGCAACAATGGAGAGCCACCATAACTGATCAAAATCGGGAATCTGAGAGAATATGATTTGAACTACACCAAACGCAATCATGTAAGGATTGCCATTAACATAACATGGATCTTTGGCACCATTACTCTGTTGGCAACTAGTTCGTTGGATAGCTCTGTTTTAACAAATCATAATTAGTACAATAATTGACTTAGGAAGTAGTTAAGATAGAATCTGAAACTGTGACAGCGTTTGAGGACCGTTCTTTTAGAATCTTGCCAGATTCTTTAATAGACTACATTGACTTTGGACAGTGCATTATTGAGACAGAAACTTAAATGACTTGTATTGTATCTACTTTTTGGACGAATGTGAACAATTAAAAAAAAAAGAGATGTGTGAAAACAAAGTTTGAAACTTACACCAAACTTATAGCTGATGCAATAGTGTATCCAATTGCAGTACCAAAGAGATTAACATATTGAACAACTCCACATATTTTCACCTTAATGCCACCTGAAAAATTAGTTAACATTCAGTTTTAAATGATTCTATGCGTTACATGGATTAGGCTATGGATCCGGTTTTGTCGATCAAAATAATGTAAAAAAAAAAAGAGCAGAAATAGATAAAAAATGAAAATTTATTTACCGAGGTTTGCGTGAATAGCGTCCATGTAAGTGTAGTTTCTTTTGCCCGTAACAGAGTCGCCGGAGCGGTAACAAGAACAGAGGAGGGTAGCAGTGTAATAAGTGACAACAGAGAAGAGTAACATAGTGACTGGACCACCAACCCAACCAATTTGAGCAACGGCCCATGCTAGAGATAACACTCCTGACCCAATTACTGCTGTTATTATGTGTGCACTTGCTGTCCACACCGTCCCTGAAACACCAATCACAATCAAAGCACCATTAATTAATACAACTGATTTTTAAAGACAAAACCGTTAAAAAAAACAGAAGGGTCAAACTCTTGTGGGTCTCTTTGTTTTGGATTAATGTCTCATAAGCTCACCATTAATTAACACAACTGATTTTTAAAGACAACCGTTTAAAAAACACAAAAGGGTCAAACTCTCGTGGGTCTCTTTGTTTTGGATTAATGTCTCGTATGCTCTTCGAGTCATAAAAAATAATCATTATATCATTTGTAAATCATTATATAATTTCTTAAATTAAAAGACGAAATATCTTTCACTTTATTTTTAAATTAAAATAAGAATATAGTTATACCCTTCCTTTATTTTTAAATTAAAATAAGTATATAATTGTATTAATTTAAAGATAAAATTCAAACTCTGAATCTTTATATAAAAGTTATTACCATCTAAGCTATTATTTTTTTTTGTATTATTTACAATTACAACTATATATACTTAAATTTTTCAAATAGTTGTAGAAAATTGTATCTTACCTTTTGGTCAAACTATATAAAGTAATTTGTCAGATAATCGTATAATTTTACCACTTTGTACTAGTTATACCGTAGTTGCACTAATTAAAAAACCAATTGTAACACAAATAGCAAATTCGAATCATGAACACGCGCCGAAATTTTAAAATATTTTAACTACTGTATTTTGTTGGTATACTTACAATTACATTAATTTTGCTCTATAATCAGATTTCATTAAAAATAAAATCGTAGTTTTATTATTTTTATTAAAAATAAAAAATAATAGAAGAAAGGCATTTGAGAATTATTTTTTTAAACCTTGAGGGGCATCTAAGAAAATAGACCCTTTGTTTTGCTCAATTATGTTTCTTTTGTCCTTGACCACTCAATTCATAAACACAATAAAATTCATTTTTCAATAACTCCAATGGAGAATTCATTAACTAGCTACAAAAATATTCAGAAGCTGGTTTTGTGGCCCGTAAAACGAACAAAGCCTATGTATATTCATAGAGTTCATTTTTTTGTTGCAAAGTTCATTAGAAAGTAAGAGAGTGCATATGAAGTTTAATAGTAGTAATTAAGTAGTTGAAAATGCGATATATACAGTAAATACATATAGTAATAGTGGTTAGTCAAATGCGACATAGATTTCGGATTAGTCTGACTTTCGGCTTGAAATCTTTGGTTATCAACAAAAAGTTAGAACATAGGAGTACTAATTTTATGTTTTAGTCTTTAATGGTGGTTGGTGGTTTAAGACTCATCCTAAAATTAGTAGACCAGGATTACAGAGTTATTATTATGGTTAACTTCTGTAAATATCTTAAATTATAAGAATATCAAAAAAATAATTTTGGAGACTCTAAATTTTAACTCTGTTTTAAACAAACTTTTTAAAACAGAATAAATATATTGGAAAGAAAAAATAAAAATTTACCAGTTCGTTTGGGACGACCATCATCATCGAATAAATCAGAACTGTTTCTGGGAAGAACATCCAAGTCTTGAACATTATTGACGACCATCTTCTTAATTAGACAAAACCCAAAATCCAATAATAATCCAAAAATATACCGACAAGAAAACAGTTAACGCTTAAGCTGTTTTTTTTTTTGGTTTCTCGTTTAGATCTCAGATTTTTAGACCAGAAGAAAATGAAAGGAATCAACGATTTTTCAGCAGAGAAGAGAAGGGAAAGATATGGATTTTTTCCAAAAAAAATCAACGGTCAGAAGAGATTGATGTTTTCTCCGGATTTCTCTGGACCAAAGATTATGTAATTCAAAGCGAATTGAGAAATTTAGAACAAGGGTCATACGATTATAATATGTCAATTATAAAATGACCAAAGCTTTGTATTTCACTAATTTATAAGCTCTCATGAAAGACAGAGACATCCAACTTGTTGTAGGAAGAAGCAAAGGAAACCGCATGTGCTTCTTTTTTTGGTTCTTCCATCTCTCTATTTTTTCAATTTGTTTGCTTTGGGAGGATTAGGAGATTAGTTTAATTTTTATAATAGAATATATTTAAAACGAAATGTTTTAAATTATAAACTCTACATATTCTTAATTTTAAATCTAAAATCCAACAAAGTAGAAACAAATCTATAATTCTTAATACCTTTTTTCTTTTCTTTTGGTTAAAAAAAATCTTGCCTTAAAAACATATTTATTCCTTGAACGTTAAAAAAAACAAATTTGTCCTTCCGCAGGTAACACTAGTTTATAAATTTAAGCAATTAATCAAAATTATTTTCTTATGTAAATATGTGTTGAACAAAAAAACATTTGAGAAATCAACGATAAAAAAATCATATCTCCTATTTTTGGTCCAGGGAAGGATTTAGAATATTATTATAGTCAGCAGATAATCATCGTCCCTGCAAAATTAATAGGTTTGCCAAAGTTATAGTGAAGTCTAGATAGGTGGATCTGGCAAAAATTTTAGAGTTAGATCTCTGCAAATTCGTCGAAGTCAATAAATCTACCAAGTTGATTAGCAGATTCATCCACGGTTAGAATAATAGAATCTTTACGGTTTATAGCTCCTTAAAATTGTAAAAAAAAATATTTGTTATAATTTGTGCTTAAATATATCAGTATTTAATGTGCAATTATATCTCGTGTTCCTCACCGAATTTCATGTTTAGAAGTTAAAGCTCAGATGCCTAATTTTCTTTTGAGATGCCTAAAACTATTCATATATATGATATGGAGGAACTTGAGGTAGCATGATCAGAAGGAGAGATATATGGAAAAAACTATTAATTTTAAAATACTTTATATTCAAAAATACTTTATAAAATACTTATGACACATGCTCTTTTAGTTTCATTGCTAACAGAGCCGTCCTCTACCTTCTTCGTTGCCAAACCAAGTCTTGCTCCTCACATTTTATAAATTTATTTCATACCCATTTTTATAAAATCAGCAAACTCAAAATAAGGTTTGATAAAAAATGTTATAAGGTTTTAGTTCGATTAACTAACTAATGAACACACGAAAATTTAACGAGTTCTTTTTGAACTCATAAACATCCACTAGAAGATAACTTGTAAGATTATTATTTTACGACCTCTCTTAAGTCTCTCTCATCAATCTTATATTCTTGTGATAAATACCTCACAAAGAAACAAAACTACCATGATGATGTGCCACGAAATTGAGATTCCAGACCCCAAACCTGAGACTAAGAAGAAAACAAGAACCAAAAACCCACCCACAAAACACCTCTTAGAAACTAGAACACCTAAGAACCTTAAAACCTACGACTCTCTCTATGTTTCACCTTGTATTTTCTTTGTTTTCTGGATGATGAATTATGAAACCTTACATATTTTTATATAGTGCTTTGAGACCACTTATTCCAAGTACAAAAAAGATTTGAATTTCTTTTTATCTTTTGAAAATTGTTTTTCTTGTACCCAAAGAAATAAGAAATTAGAACATCTTGTAGGCTTTATCTACTAAATTCTTCTTATGACCCAACTGATGCGACAATCCAATTCATGACCCGAACCGGTTCCTTGATCCGATGACAAATATCCACAAATCTCCACCTTTGTCGTCTGGTCTAACTTCACCTATTCCTATGAACCTTGAAATCTTTCGCCATATTTAATGGATGCTTCCAACAACTCTACGCAACTCCCGCCCGAGTACCTCAAAGCTGTCATGAGTAATGTTGTTGTTACTCAAGGGATCAGTAACCAAAACTTTGACTCGTCTCTGTGTGGTAACGATCTCTGCTTTTCCTGCTCCTGAGTTCAACTCCCAAACTTTTAACATGTTCTTTTTTCTTTTCAGACAAAGAAGAACGCAAGGAGTTTAAATCCTTGCCTGCATATGCAAAGTAAGTCCTTTAGCACACTCGATTCTTTCCAATTTTAGACTTTACCGTCTTCAATATTGAATCTTCTTTTGTCGATTCTCTTACTGAGACTTTACCGCTACTAACTTGAGTCTTTTTCCCTTTTCCCTCTGAGATAGTCAATCGACAAAGCAATCTTAGAGTACTCTCTCGCCTAATCAGGCGATGACCTTCACCTTACAAATTTCCCTGTGATAGCTTAGGAATTCCATTCTTTCTATCCCTGATGATATCCATGCATAGAATCCTTGTAGATGGACCTAAGTCTTTCATCTCAAACTTGATGTTTAGACTTTTCTTTAAGATCTCTATCTTCTTTAAGATCTCTATCTTCTTTAAGTCCTTATCCGCTACTAGCATATCATCAACATAGAGTAATAGGAATATATGGTCATCAATGGTTGATCCTTTGTGATAAACACACAAATCATTGATGCTTTTGTGAAACCCATGTGACTTCGTGAAGTCATTGAACTCGTGGTTCCATTGTTTAGGAGACTGTTTTAATCCGTAGTGAAACTTAATATATAAAATTTAACTTTTATATAATTTTAAATTAAATTTTTAATTAAATTTTTTTAATTTTAAACATTTTTAAAATTTTCACAAGTTAAAAATTTTGAACATTTTAAAAAATTTTAAATTTTAAATTTTTAAAAAGTTTAAACATTTTAAATTTAAAATTAAACTTAAACATTTAAAATATTAATCAAATTTTCAATTAAACATTTAATTAAAATATTTTAATTTTAAAACATTTTAAAATGTTTAAAAATTTTAGTTTTACTAACATAAAATATTTTACGTATATAAATTAAAATGTAAGAATTGTAATCTACGATGATTGTAGTCAAGTGGTAAAAGTTACGTGATTGTAGCCAATGTTCACAAAAAAAATAATTAAAATTGATTTTTTTAATATTTAGGTTTATATATTTAAAAATTTGAATTATACACATACGATAATTATAATCAACCGGTAAAAGTAACATGCTTAAGGATCTAAGTTTCACTAAAATTTTTTAAAATTAACTTCGTTTAATGTTTTTGTGTTAGTTCAATCAGCCATTGTAACGGTTGACTAAACATCTATTAATGATAATTCCGAATTAGATATGGTTTTTTTAGTCTGGATCTTGAATTTGATTTTTTGAATGTCTGGCCACAAATTAACACTATCTAATTATACAAAATGAAAATGACACTTTGAAAACCAAAAACATTGTCTGAACAATCCCAGATTGCCTTCGCCTTTTTCATTTCCCCTTTTTATTTACCCGTGGTTAGATGGTATCGCCTGGTTACTAAGTATGATCTATTTTAGTGTCTCAGACTCTCATGTGACCATGTAAATGTTTTTAGTAACAAAATAGAAAATACCCAATATTTTATGAGTTTATGGGACAAAGTCCATAATGGTCTGAGTTAACAAAAAAAAAAAAAAAACCATAGTTATATTCATCCTAAAATAATATAGGCGATAGAAAAATAGACATAGAGCTGTGCAGTTTTCAACATTTTCTTCTTTTTTTTTAATAGAAAAAATTCAACGAATTAAATTGATTAATGATTTTTGGATAGTGGGTGAATCGCGTACGACCATCGAAAGTTGGTCAGTAAAGTCCCTTTGAATATCTCTGACACTCACTTGCCGGTATGAAACACTCGAAACAGTTGACATTTTTTTTTATTTCCACCATTGAAAACAAGTCAAAGTTCGAAAAGATGCTTCTCACACACAAACACATATTAATATCCTTAAAGAATTCGCAAGTTGATTATCTTAAATAATGTACAAAAGTTTCTAACAAAATGCATAAATTAATTATACGTTTTTATTCGTCTTTAAATTTAGCACTGAATATATCGTTTTCGGGTAAGCATACCTATTAATAAAGAATTTTCTGAAGAATAAAACACTCCTAGTAAAACCCAATGGTCAAGTTGTCAATACAGAGTATTTGCATTTAATAGAATCAGATTCTTAATTACAATGAATTTGTCTTTTCAGTAGTAAGCCAACGTGCTACTCCATGCAGGTTTACGTTTTAATTCTTGCACACATACACACCTCTATATCTAAAGAAAAAATTCTTGCACACATACACACCTCTATATCTAAAGAAAATTCTTGCAGACATACACACCTCTACATCTAAAGAAAAAATATTGACTCAATTTCATGGGTTTTGTTCAAACAAATCATTAAATTTTTTTTTTTTTTGCAAAATTAACCATGATCCAAAATTTGTACATGTCAATCTTATCAACTTTAAAGTGAACTGTTAAATAACTCTTCTGCATATTATTGACGTGGTCACGTTACCTGCTGTTAAAAAATTAACGGTAGAATTAAAACGAGATGTCTTGCCTCTAAATTCAATTTTTGAAATTTTTTTGGCAAACATAAAATTTGATTGCGTGACTTCTGAATACTTTAGTATTACCATTTACCAATGGCAATGGCGATAGTGGGTTTGCATATATTTATGAAAAGTTGGAGATTGTGAAGCTTATACAAATGGTGGTGCTTGAAAAGGAGAGGATCAAGTTAGCCAAGGAGCTTGAGTTGCAGTGAATACAATTCTTTAAAGCTCAACTGAAGGTGGTACAGAACAATGGAGAGGATTGAAGAATCAGAAATCACTGGTGTCAAGTATAACGACAATGTAAGTTAATAGTTGAAGAGTTATAGAATTATAGCGAGTAAGTATGGATAACACAATGTGCAAGCAAGTAAGTTCAGCCAGTCGCTAGGAAAGTGAAGAAGAAACATGGTAAGATTAATATGATAGTAACTGGTCAAAATTCACGAGGGATGCTTGAATAACGACATGGGAATATCGGCTGATGTGATTGCTGCTCAGGCCATCTCGTCTCTACAAATATCTGAAAACGCTGATGGGAACGCCTTCGTGTTCAATAGGATGTTCCGGGGATGAAAAATGTGTCTTTTCCCGCATTTGGTTTGCTCAACAACATGAGCAACATGAAAGTTTTGTTCTCGTGTTTAATCAACAACATGAAAGGATCTAGATAATGACAAATGTCACTCCTCCCGCATTTAGTTCTCGTTGTGTTAATGGGATTTGATATGGAGCAGGTGATCATTGGTGGTGGTGGTGGAGGAGGATTTGTTGTTGGAGGTGCATCGACTGGAGGAGGTGGTGGTGGAGGTGAAGCTGCCGCAGCCACAAAGGAGGAAGGGAATAAGAAGGAAGAGTCTTAAGAGGAAGAAGGAGACTGTTGTTGATCTTTTGATTGAATCGATCTCACACTCAATCGGATCGGACAACAAGAGTTGTTAAACTCTATTTCGTATGCTCTGTTTTAACAAGTTCGATTTTGTGTTTCTTACATTCTGTTTTATTTATGAATGAAACCCATATTTATATTGTTTACATGACTCTAACTTCGAGAGAAACATCTCTACGAATGTGTGCAAACAAGAAACACAAACTTTCCTAAAGACACATATTCATTATAACTGTTTTACGGTTATAATGGAAGTAATGATACGAAACTTTTGCCTTATACTAATGTTAGACTTACGTATATATAATCCTAAGTTAGTGAATTAATGTTAATGTTGATGAAGACTTGATCACTTCCAACACTCCTCCTTGATCATGGTTTCATCTTCACTCCAAGTTCTTCACGTAACATTTCAAACCTTGTAGTGGTTAAGGGCTTTGTGAGTATGTCAGCCACTTGCAATTCTCCTGGACAATATTCAAGTCGAATCTTTCCCTCTTTCTCTGCTTGTCGAACGAAATGGTACTTTATATCGATGTGTTTCGTTCGACGGTGTTGTACCGAATTTTTGCCTATGGTAATGGCAGACTTATTGTCGCAGAATATCTTCACACCTTCCTCAACCATAAAACCAATCTCGTTCACAATCCTTTGAAGCCAAATGGCTTGATTCGCAGCAGCACAAACTGCAATATACTTGGCTTTGGCGGTTGATTGAGCAACCGTTTTCTGTTTGCTCGAATTCCAACAGAATGCACTTGATCCTATCTTGAAAACGTAGCCACTTGTACTCTTCTTGTCTTTTATGGAACCACCCGAATCACTGTCTGAGAAGCCTATCAACTTCGGTTGATTTACTTGCTTGAAATGAACACCATACGATAACGTGTTCTTAACGTATCTAAGAACTCGTTTTGCCTCTTGAAGATGTTTCTTCATTGGTGATGCCATGTAACGTGATAAGTACGAACTGACATACATAATGTCAAGCCTTGAGACACAAAGATAGAGTATTCCCCCGATCATACTTCTATACTTTGTTACATCTTCAAGTTTTTCTTCTAACATCTCTTCGGTTTTAGTTTTACCATGAGGAACCAAAGGTATTTTCAACCCTTTGCAATCCTCCATCTTGAACTTCTTTAATAACTTCTTTGCATACTTCTCTTGTGAAAGAAATATGCCATCATCTCTTTGCATTACTTCCATACCAAGGAAGTAATTGAGCTCTCCCAAATCTGTCATTTCGAACTCATTCTTCATCTCTTCTTTGAAGTCTTCAATCTTCTTCAAATTGTTGTCGGTTATTATGATGTCATCAACGTATAGACTGACCACCAATAGATCATCCAATGCTTTCTTCACATAGAGTGCTGCATCATTTACACTTCTCTCAAAAACATTCTCCAAGAAGTAACCATCTATATGCCCATACCAAGCCCTTGGTGCTTGTTTAAGGCCGTATAAGGCTTTGTAAAGTTTTAGAACCTTTCCTTCTTCTTCTTCAAAGCCTGGTGGTTGTTCTATGTACACCTCCTCCTCCAAGTCTCCATTCAAGAATGCGGACTTCACGTCCATTTGGAAGAGTCGCCACTTGTTTTGAGTCGCAACCACAATGAGAGTTCTTATGGTGTCATATCTTGAAACCGGTGCAAATGTTTCGAGATAATCTACACCATACTCCTGCGTGAATCCTCTGGCCACCAATCTAGCCTTGTGCTTGATTTCTTCACCATTTGCATTGGTCTTTAACCGGAATATCCACTTCACACTTATAACATTTTTATCACTTGGTCTTTCCACCATCTTCCAAGTGTTGTTCTTCTTGATCATCCAAAATTCTTCTTTCATTGCTTCTCTCCAATTCTTGTCTTTCATTGCATCTTCTAATGCTTGAGGTTCCTCGGCCATCATGAGATACAATTCATGACTATAAGCCATCTCTTCAACCTCATTCGTTTGTTGCATTAAATCGCTTATTGATTTGAATCCCCTTGGACCAACGGATGTCTCTTATTCTTTAACCTCATTATAACTTGTCTTGTTGAGAGATGAAGCCGGTTGAATGCTTCACTTGAAACTTTCATTGTTACTTGTGATGAAAACGAGTATTTCTTTTTCTTCTTCTCCTTATGCCATGCCTTCTCTTCATCAAAGGTCACGTCTCTTGATACTTCAACCTTGTTTTCGCTTGGAAAGTACATTCTATACCCCTTTGATTCACCGCTATAGCCAATGAATATCCCTTGCTTAGCCTTTGAATCAAGTTTTCTTCTCTTCTCATCCGGAACATGTGTGTAACATAAGCATCCGAATATTTTCAAGTTTTTAACACTTGGTTTCTTGCTACTCCACACTTCAAATGGAGTCACTCCTTTCTCCAATGCTTTAGATGGCATGATATTTTGTAGATAGGTTGATGTTGCTGTAGCCTCGGACCAAAATTCATTTGGTAGACTCTTCTCCATCATCATCGATCTTGCCATCTCAACTAGTGTGCGATTTCTCCTTTCCGCAACACCATTTTGTTGAGGAGAATAGGGTATTGTTTTCTCATGATGTATCCCACTATTTTGACAAACCTTGGTGAATTCTCTTGACACAAATTCACCTCCACCATCCGTTCTTAGCCTCTTAATACATCTTCCAGATTGTTTCTCAACAAATGGCTTGAAGACTTTGAACTTTGATAGTACTTCACTCTTGTTCTTTATGAAGTACACCCATAACATCCTCGAGTAGTCATCAATAAATGTTAAGAAGTATCTACTTCCATTTATTGATGTTGTTTGCATTGGACCACATACATCCGAATGTATGAGTTCTAATACACAACTCGTACTGCTTTGAGAAGTTTTCGGAAAGCTCCTCCTTGATTGCTTCCCTTTCTCACAAGACTCACATACATCTTCTATAATCTGAAACTTAGGAAGATCTTCAACCACTCCTTGTCTTTGCATTGTCTCCATCTTGTCATGATTTACATGACCAAGTCTTTTATACCAAAGACTTGTTTTATCTTCCTTTTCTTCAACCGTTATGAACGCATCTTCTCTTGAGTTACTCCAATTCAATGGAAAACTCTTATGCTTCATTTGAATTTTTAAGATCCTCCTTCTTTTCGGATCTTCAATAACACATGTCTTGTCTTCAAAGATAACTCGATATCCATTTGATATCATTCGCCCAACACTTAGTAGATTTCTTGAAAGACCCAGAACCAAGAGTACATCTTTGATGATGTGTACTCCTTGGCTTGTGAACACCTTAATGCTTCCTTTGCCCTCTGCCTTCACCACTTGACCATTACCAACTTCAATAGAAGTCTTCTTACTTCGATCAATGTCTAAAAAGTAGTTGGATTCTTTTGTCATGTGGTTGGTACAACCGCTATCCACCAACCATACTTCATTTCTTACTTTTGTAAGTTCTTCTTCTTCTACTGCACTAAAGAGCATGTGATGTTGCTCATCTTCATCATCACTCTCTTCCTCTAGACTTAGGTTAGCCCTTTCTTTTCCCTTAAGTCGGCGGTCTCTTGCAATGTGACCTGGTTTGTCACATATGTAACATTTCCTTTCATTTTTCGCACTCACTTGCGGAACACCTCCGTTTTTTTTCTTCCAACAATTCACCTCATTGTGATTGTCTCTCTTACACACGCCACACCATCTCTTGGTCTTCTCATGATGTTTTCCTTGCTTGTTCCCTCTTTTAGAGCCAAGCTTCCCACCGTAAAACACACCCTCATTGACACGTTCTTCACGGATGCTTAGACGCTTCTCATGCGCCTTCAATGTCCCAACCAATTCAGTCATCGACAAGACTGAAAGGTCTTTAGATATCAACTATGCTGTCGAACCTCTCCGGTAGAGATATCAAGACTTTTTGAACCAAAAGGTAATCGGCCTTCTCCTCTCCGTGAACTCTTAGTTGATTACTTAAGTTAATCAACTTAGTTGTGAAATCATTTATGGTTTCACTCTCTTCCATCTTCAAGTTCTCGTACTCTCTCCTTAGAGTCTGAAGATTAATCAGTTTGACTTGTAAACTTCCTTGAAACTCAAGCTCCAACACACACCATGCTTCTCTTGCACTTGAAGGGGGTGCAATTCTCGAAAAAATTGAATCCGAGATAGCTGTTTGAAGGATTTGAAAGGCCATCATATCCTTCATTACTCTATCATCTCTTTGCTTGATATATTCCGGTGAGTTTTCAAGTGATGAACTCGTTGTATCCTCATCTTCAATCACTTCCCATAATCGTCTTGTCTTCAAACTTGTTTTCATCTTGATCTTCCAAAAACCATACGATTCTCCATTGAAGATGGGAATCACTTGGTGCATTGTTGTCTCCATAAGATCTGATACCATGTTGATCTTTTGATTGAATCGATCTCACACTCAATTGGATCGGACAACAAGAGTTGTTAAACTCTATTTCGTATGTTCTGTTTTAACAAGTTCGATTTTGTGTTTCTTACGTTCTGTTTTATTTATGAATGAAACCCATATTTATATTGTTTACATAACTCTGACTTCGAGAGAAACATCTCTACGAATGTGTGTAAACAAGAGATACAAACTTTCCTAAAGACACATATTCATTATAACTGTTTTACGGTTATAATGGAAGTAATGATACGAAACTTTTGCCTTATACTAATGTTAGACTTACGTATATATAATCCTAAGTTAGTGAATTAATGTTAATGTTGATGAAGACTTGATCACTTGCAACAACTGTTCTGGTTAAAGGCTGGTTTACAGAAGAAGAAGAAGAAGAAGAAGATGGCTGGCTAAATCCGGTTAATGGTTGATTTAACCCGGTTAGAGGCTTGGTTACTTGGGTTTGTTGTGCAGGCTGTGAAGATGATGAAACCAGAAGGCAGAGAAGAATGAAAGTGACAATCCATTTCCCGGTTTTGGTGAATTTTGTATCCATTTTTTTGAAATTTTCTAGTGTATTTTCCAGTTTACTAAAGATCAGATCTTATACACAGCCAAATATGGAGTAGTTAGCTTCTTTAAGGTTGACTGAGGAGTTGATCGAGACTAAAAGAAAGCAGTTGACCTGAAACACAAATCCAACTAACCAACCATATAGCGTCTTTGTTTTGTATAATCTTATATTACATCAATATTTTGTGCTTATATGTTGTGTTCATTATATACAAGAATGATAAGAATATATGTATAAATACTGAAGACTGTATAAATAAAAAACTTCAACAGATTCAAGTATCATGAACACAACAGAAGAGAGTAAAGATCACAAAACCCAAAAATCTCTGTTAAATTCTTGAGACTCCCCAAAAGCAAGTATAAGGAGAACAACATTCAGCTCTTCATGATTCAGCTGTAATACGAACAACAACCTGATCCTTTAGTGTTGAGCTCGACAATGATCATTGTTTCCAACAGTTGGAGAATATGGCGAGCAATACCACCACTGCTCTTACAGAAATAAGGTGGTCGGCTTTCATTTCTTTTGCTACCACCAAATATTTTGGTACCACCAACTTGTCTACAAATTTTGTACTGAGCCTCATATATACACCTTTATCAAGCCAAATTTTCCTAGCACATCAATAAAGAAGAAAATTATATTCATTGAATCCCATGCAACACAGCTCGAAGCCTTGAATTCCAGAGAACGTTGAGATATTACCTGATTAGCAAGTGTATGCTGAAAGGGACTTTTATCGGCATTTAACTGTTAAGGAAACAAAGATAACGAGTGTTAGCTTCTTCGAATTTACAAACATCATCGCAGTCACAAGCTAATGTAAATTTTGAAGGAAAATCTATTTTCCAACATTAATAGAGATTCGTTAATGCAACTGATTTCTAATCACCTAAACCAAGAATTAACAACAAGAGAAAGTAAAAGATTCAATCAATTCATAAAGAGAAGAAGGCGGGTCTGAGTTTAACACTCATGTCGCAGAGCTGTAAGAGTCTGAGTTCACCAAGATAAGTGATGGAACAGTGAGTGGACTCAACTGGGATGATAAGCTGAACGATCCATTTTGCGGCAACTTTTCTATGAACTGCTCCCTTTTCTTCTTCTTCAACACCAAGATCTCCTCTCAATTAAATCTTCCTGGCCATAGAAACTGCACCAAACAAGAGATCAACAACATTTACAATGATTGTACAAAACAAAACAAGAAACAGAAACAAACAGAGAGAGAAAAATACGATTCGGCGAAGAACTCACCGTCTTCCAAGCAAAATATCCGACGAGTATCGCTGAGAAAAACACCAATAGAAACCACATCGGACACCGAGCTCGATCCAGACTTAGCAAGTGGGAGAAGAAGAACAGTAACACGCCTCACCATAGACCTTTTATGCTGAGTCGAGATTGGGTTTTGAGATGATGAATCTGAGATATCAAGGTTGAGATAATGACTATGACCTTGTGGATGATTGTATCAATGGCTGTTCGAAATGGGGAGTTATCTAGGCTCTGATGGTGTTGAATCAGATTAAGGATATGGTTGGGATTGAGAATTTAGGGTTCTTGAAAATTAGGGTGATATCTCGAGGTAAGAACGTGTGATATCACCGATTTGGTTTGTGGTGTCGACGAGATAAGCTGCTTTGTCGAAGAATGTGTGGACTCCGGTGGCGATGACTATTGCTTCAATTTCGCCTTGTTTGCAAGTTGAACCGGAGAAGATAGCTTTGCTGGTTCGATTTGTATTGTGTAAAATTAAAAGTTTTAATTTTGTTTTGTTTAATTTGGTTCGATTTAGAGTCAAAAAAATATTGGTTTTACACAACACAAATCAAGCCCAATTTATAACTTTAATTTTTTTTTTAACTTAACAAAAATCATATTATTTTACTTAATAAAAAACATCATGTAGTTCTTCACTCAAAACAACGTCGTTTTAAAGATTCTGTTAGTTTTCTAATAGCAATTAGTGTGGCCACATTAATGATATACGGGAAGGATTATATTATGAGTGATTTTAATGTTGATAGAATTAACTTACACAACTTCTGGATGAAAATAAAAAACTTATTAAAAATAAAAGATTGATGATTAATTTGCAAAAAACACTTATATCATCTATAGACTATAATTTCTATCTAACATACCTTATTAATTAATATTAAAAACATGCATAATTAATAGATTTAAACAAACCAGTCAACCATCAGTGATATCTAATAACGCAAACAGTTACAATATCATCGTTTAATATCAATGTCAGCACTATCACTACCAGCGAGAGGTCCGGCCCTGGATTAAATTCCAATAAACATATGTTTTAAGCATCCAAAATATATGACGACAAAAAAAATTCAATATATATTAATATTTTAGGAACATTAATATAATAAAAAATGGTTGTAATGTAGTTGTTTGATTTGACCGTTTTTCGTTAAAGAAATGCAAAGTTTAAGTCTAAAATATGTAATTTATATCAAATTTGCAAAGTTTACGACTAAAATATGTAATTTTTATCAAATTTTACTATAACTGTTTCTTAATGGACATTTTTACTTTATCAACCAATATAATTGGGCCGGTCCTGACCAGCAGTAAGGTTTAAAAGACTAAATCACGTTGCTCAAGTGCACATGCATAGTTATAGAGATCGATATATCGAGTTTTAAATCCTAAAACTACCGCAAGTGCTTTTAACGCCGCAAGTACATGCTTGATAGGTTTGATCCAAGGACCGGCTCTATGTTTTTTTAGTGTTTTTATTTAAAGAAATTATATTAATTTTGGAAATATTTAAATTTTTCACGGGAGATTTCCCTTTGAATGCTATTTTGTGTCCTTTGACTATCATATCCTAGACCTCAATAAATCGATTTCTAGTAGCAAAAATTTTATCAAACACACTTTTTAAAAAAAGGTACTATTATTATTAATGTTAACACCCATTTGCACATCTTAGTTGTCGCAGGCAACTTCTCCTTTTGCACATGATTAATCAATGGTTAAACCGTTTGACGTCAAGAAAAGAAACAGTTTTTCGAAGTTGGGATACATCGAAGAACTAATTCAAATTATCTACAAACCAATATTGCACTTAACCAGAAGTACTTTTTCGAATAACAGTTTTGAAGCTTTTAAAATTTTATTTTGTTCCAGGCTATCGGGAAACTTCATAGACTTTAGAACTTGTCCCTTCGGAGACATCCAATATAAAAATGAAAAAAGAAGTTATATTGTGTAGCATAAGATTAAGACGTCCAATATAAAAAGAAAAAGAAGGGCTTAAGAACTTATAGAATCAAACGATGTAAACTTTACAAGTAGGTAATTTTCTTTTGGTCTATATATGTTCTTTAAAACAAAAAAACATTTGTAGACTGCCTAATTTTTATTATATAGTTTGGTCATTTGGACAGATTTTTGCTACAGGTCGAAAGTGTAGCTTAAGATAGTCCAATTCAATATTTGTGAACAATATTATAGAAGAATAAATATGCATGTTCTTATCGGTGGGCACGAGGCATCAAATGCCAAATACCTCCCGTAAAGAATAAACTAATTAATCAAAAAGGATGGTGGTCTAGTGGTAGTACAAGAGGGTTGATTTTTTTTACCCTGGATTTAATGTCTTTTTGGGATAGAAATACATTCTTTAAATCCGAATAGAGTAAAACCAGATTTCGGATATAAAAAAAAAAAAGATTATGGACGAGAAATCCAGAATTTCCGCAATTTATTAATAAAAATATTAAAAGAAAATCAATAGTGGATTCACTTTGATCTAAACTACATTCTTTTCTAGGTATTTAATCTTTTTAATCATATTTCATATAAGAAAATTTCAACATGTAGATCATATTGTAAAATGTACTGTCAGTACCATTACCGTATTATCATCCAAATTCATTCCATGGTTTAAACGTGTCGTATGGGTTCAATAGTGTTAAGCACTACAAAATTTTTATTTCAAAATTTACACTTCATTTGATTTTTGATACATAGGATAATGTAATGGAGTGATTCATTTTCAATACACAAATATGAAACATAGATATATTGATGGGCATCCATTACAATAAGAGAGAAAGGTTCTACTCGGTCGAGGACCATCCAAAAAATTCTTCGATTAGCTTCTTCCATATAATAAAATCTTGATAAATATCACTTATATTCGTATGCGGCTAAACTATGACACATCCACTAGTTCTGAATAGTATGCTCATCTCTTTATATACGACTAGTGTAATTAAATAACAATAAAAAATTCCAACTTCCAATAATTCACAGAACAAAGCTTCAAACTGTCTTGTAAAACAAAAAAAAATTTCCGTTAACAGCAGAAACTAGATTCAAATTAAACAACGTTAATTATAATTATCAACTTTTAACTACACGTCAAGAAAAATAAATGAGTTTAGCTTAAAGATTCCAAATTGATTTTAGAAACTAACTAAACCATGATTCATCAGACGACCTCAACAGATCGTAGATTTTGATTCATTTTCATCAGGCAGCGATTACCATGACTAGATATGATAAAAATGCTTGAGATCCTTGATGTACGATTAGTTCCAAAAAATTAAAAGTTCGTTATTCAAATTTATAAACGTATAACATATGTATATAAATAAACAAATATGATAGAAGATTACTTATACCCAAGAAAAAAGAAGAAGCCAACTTTCCATATATATATATATGAAAATACATATTTTTTAAATGAATTTTTGCCTACAATTATGTAATTAAGTTCCAAACAATATGAGGTAGATTTTTTAATTAACCTTGTGGGCTATTATGCGTTCGTCAGACCACAAGGCGTTGTTCATCATGCAGCCACACTAGCTAGCCTCTTTCTTACATTTCAGTCCAATTGGTATGGACTATGTTTTGACATTAAGGAGGTTACTAAGCGATTTAGCTTTGAGAAACCCTTGCCGGGAAATCCTAATTTGTGAAATTCCATTTTCAGATTCATTAATAAAGCATATAAAACATAAAAGAAACAAATTAAAACTTTCTTTCTTGGATGGAGATGAAAAACTTTGAACTACGTAATGGCTGAGTAACACAACGTGCTTTTCCCAAATCTTGAACATTCAATAACATATAAGATGATTATAGAAGAATTATACGTTCCTCAAGCACAATCTTTATATTAATTATATATGTATATCATAGTTTCACAGTTAGTGTAATAAGCTAATGTACTAAGCTTGTTATATAATATACAACTAATAGGTTGGGTAGAGCCGTAGAGGTATATATAACTTTTTGAGGGGTATCTCGAATCTAGAATCTATTTAATTGACTTGTGTGCTGGATATCTAATTACAACTTGTTTATATCCTTAGTTACCTAATTTGGAACCAAAATTAGGCGAGTTTACCAATTAGTCCTTAAAATATAGAAAAGACGAAATGTATTTCAGGATTAAATTTTTATTTAGTACAAAAAATCAAATGAAGCAGACTAATACAAACTTACTCCTTATTGTTTTAATTTTATTTCATCCCATGAATTTCATTTTAGCATTTTCCTATTCAAAAAAGCTAGGAAATTTTAAAATATAGGTTTATAGTTTTTCTATTTATGAACAAAACTATAAAATTAGGCGCAAAAATACTAAAAAATTAGGTGCAATAGTTATAAAATTAGCTAGCACTAAGAAGCATCTTTCTTCACCTGTTAGAGGAAGACAATATTTAGTTTAATAAGTGAGAAAAATAAGAATTTTCAAAGTGAAAATCGTAGAAAACTATTTTTTTTTATAATTGGCTCAACAACAGCAGAATCATATACAATCAGACAAGTAATCCAACAACAATGGAAACAAAATTAAATTAAGGATTTAGCTGTTGTTGAAGAACTCCAATGGGATAATTGATGGACAGAACTTCTTTGCCACAAACTTATACTGCCAAAAAATAACAAACCCATCATTAATAACATAAACACAACTTAATCATCATTCTTAATCCTTCTTCCAAACAAAAAAAAAACTTACTTTGTGCTGACTATACTTCTCTCTCACAGCAGGCAAAGAAGAGCCATGAGCGTTAGTACACAATCTTTGAAGATCCTTCACACATCCTCTCAACTCTATTGCTGTATATTGCGTATAGTGTTGCAATGTTGAGTTCTGATTCAACCACAAAAACAATTTTACTACATGATTTTGCAAATAGTAAACAAAAGTCTTAACTTCTGTTCAAAAACATACCCATGGTCTTCTTGTTGGGTCTAGTATGAACTTAGCCAAGAAAATGGCTGAAGCAGCCACTAACGAAGGAGAATAAGAGAGCATTGTATACTCAAGAAGTGATAATTCCGCAATGTAGTTCGCCATACATTCTAGTTGCATCAATGGAGCTTCATTAACTCCATGAGCTGCTCGAACAAAGCGCCTGAAATATCAAAAGTTTTAGGTTTAGTACACAATTGTATGAATCAAGAATCTGTTTGCTAATGAATCATCTTTACTTACCTTAGAAAACATTTAGTTGTTGGGGCTGTCATTTCAAACTTTAAGTAGTTCAAAACATCGGATTCCATGTCGAGAACCTATAGAGAGATTCAAACAAATCAGTATTTAGATAGTGAATTTATGATCTCATATTACCAAATTTCTGTTTAAACAGATAACCACAAACCTCATCTTTGAGATATGTATTATCAGTAATGTAGCAAAACTCTTCAACTTGTGGTGCACATATCTCTTCATATTTTGAAGCTATCATCATACAAGCTACACCAAGTAACTGAAGCTTTTGTCTACTAATCACATTCCCAGATAGATATCTATCTATGTAGTTTACTGTCAAATACAACGTCTCCGGTACAAGCCTATACTCTTCTGACACCTGAAAGAAACCGAAAAAAAACTAAATATACATTGGCAATGGTGACAAAAAATTAGATTTCTCAAATTTTTGCTTAACTATATAATTCACCTCAACAAGCCAATCAACTAGGATTCCACGCATACTCGAATTTAAGTCTTTTTGAACTCTCTCCATGTAGTCAACCGCAGGCCGCTTCTTCGCCTACCATATAGATTTACAGATTGAGATACTTGCAAAAACATAAAGCTAAATCTCACATTCTTGATTCCAAAAATGGAAAAGAGCTACACACACCTCGGAGGCGCGTAGATGCTTAGAAATGTCACAAGCAAATGTAGCACAAAGCTGAGGATCTGAATCGTTATTGTCAATGTTAACAATCTGATTCTTTTCTGACAAAACATCTTTGCTGCAATAGTTACCTGCAAAACAAGTAATCAATACCAAAACAATACAAAGGACAAATCTTATAAACCAAAGTAATGAAAACCATTAGTTACCAGATGTCTCTGAATTTGGAGTTATATAGAGATTACTTAAAGCCTTTCTTTCAATTGAAACAACAGCTGAGACTTCGTCATTGTCGATATACTCAACTTGAGGGCTTTTATAGGAATCACAAGAAGACATTGTCTCGTCCATTGAAACTGTTCCATCTTCAGATTTGCTAGCAGAAGATGACACTTTGGTATCTTCATAGGTAAAGGAAGTGACTTTGTTTGAAACTACGCTTGGCTTTACACTTTGTTGTAGAGGTAACATGCTTGAGAAAATGGGTTGCGTTGGTGCTAATTTCAATTTTGCAGACTTGTTTGAGCACTGCACCTAAAAATTGGAATCAAGAAACAAATTCATAGATTTGGTCAAATAAAGCAATAAATAAAAAGTTAATTACAGTAAACGAATCTTCCAATTAAACAAAATTGATCACAGAAATCAAATATCCAATAAAAACTGAATCAAATTATGTAAAATCACACACAAAACTGAAGAACTCACCGAATCAGAAGATGAATTTGGGATTCGTGAGAAATTATTTTGATTAGTGATGTTACTTAATGGTGCTCGTTTCTTCGTCATCGTCGCCATGGGTTTCACAGAATTTTCCGATGAAGATGGTGCGTGACGTTTCGCCATTGAAGACTTCGTCGATGAAGAAAACGAAGGACGCCGATTCTGATGAATGTTCGACATTTTTAGGTAAAAATCTCTGAGAATCGTTGAGGAAAAGGAAACTGAGTTTTAATGGCGAAAGAGAGAAAGAGAGAGAGACTTTAAAAACAGAGTGAACGAAGTGTGTATCTGTTTTGTTTGGTTAAATAATTATAGTTTGAATTCTAAAAGAACGATCCTGACCGTTGATTTTGAGATGTAGATTCGTCTTGGAGCGTATAAGTTTAAAGATATTTGTCTGTTATTTTAGTAAAAATCACTGACCTGTTATATTACGCCACGTTAGCATTTATTGTCCTCGTGGCATGCGACTTTTAGCGAAACATTGTGTGTCACAGTCAAAACGAGGACTTTGGTTTGGTTTCTTTTTTGAATTCGAATTTCAAACGGAGAGAAAAAGAGAAAATAAAATTCGAATTTCAAACGGTCACTTTTGGTGCTTCTCTTTTTAAAACAACTCGGAGACACAACCATAAAAAGAAAAATCGTACATTGAAATCAGGAGCTATTTTTTTTTTATCTTTTTACCACGAAAATATTAACGTAGGTGAACTGTGATGTGATTTCGAATGTTATTTATCGTTTTATTTATATGTTATTTAAATTTCAAAACGTGAAATATGGAGAATATAACTAAAATATTTAGAATTTGAAAGAACAAATTTTAAATAAGAACTAGTAGTAACACATTTGAAATCATAACGAGTAACGAGACATGTTTAGAGAAAAATATTTTTAGAACTCACTGTTACTAATAAACTGGCTATGTTAGAAGTTGGAACTTCGTATCAAATTCATGATTAATATCATAGTTGGTCCAATATGGTGTACTAGCACTAACAGCAATCGTAGAACTGCAGAGAAAAAAGATGTCAACTACTGGCTGAAGAAATGAAGTAGATTATTGAGAAATGAGAATTTCTGCATGTTTTTTTTTCCGGTTGTCCTTAGCATTCTTCAGCATTTCCACAAGCTCCTTATGAGTTTCCTAATAATCTATGACAGTTTTATGAGCAGCAGATTTGAAGGTAATTTTTTATAAGTTTTGGTTTCTTGTAAGTTTTTTTCTTGGATTTCAGCTTCATTGGTTTTTTCTTCAAAGTTTGACGCCAGATGGTCAAGTCTGTTTTTTTCACACTTGAAGTTCTTTCATGAGATTTCTGTAAGGCCTAGTCTCAGAGACAAGTAGTTTCAACTTTTATATAATATAGATTTCCATTTTTTTGTTGATTTTTTTGACGTTGACTTTTTTAAAATGTTTTGGAATATATCAGTTTTTTTTGTTGTGGAAATTTATTGTAAAACTTTTATGTTAAGGATTATGTGGACCAATAACATTGAGTTTTAAAGGTATCAGTTTTTTTTTGGCAAATTACCATAGATAATTTATTTTAAGTGCCGACGGAAACCAATAACATCGTGTTTTTAAAATCCCATGTGGATTTATAAGAGTTTTACAGTTTATACAATTACTTAGTTGCTGAATTTTTTTCAATTTTTTTTAAATATTATTGATTTCAATTACAATACTTTTTCGTTTCTAATTATTTGAAAATTTTCTAATATATTTTTTATTTTGGAAAAGACAATCATTATAATGTACACTTTTTATATAATCCAACAAAATTAAGAAATTTTTATCTATAACATCAAATAATAGTTTATCTATAAATAATCTATAAAATTATTATTTTTCACAAAATAATCAATATTTTTTCACTAACATTCGTAAATTGATAAAAAATTTCAACATACTGAAAATCACTTAAAATTTCAATTGAAATAATCAATTATCTTGATTATGTGTCCTTTTGAGTAATAAATATTAAGTAAAATTTGTTCTCTTACAAAATCATAAAAATTCTTAAATAGTTATTAAGAAAATTAAAATTTGTGAGTGTTAGTCATTTTCATCATTTGTTTGGAATAAAAATTTTATGAAAAAGAATAATAATAAAAAGTATTCTTTTTGTAACAAGTAAGATTTTAACTTTTTATTATTATTATTGTTTTCATAAATTCTTTTCTATTAACAATACTATCTTAGCATCCTTATCTAAGCGGATGATGGCAAAAAATGATATTATTGGTTATTTAAAATTCATGATATAAATTTCTTATTTTTAACTCTTTTCTATTAACAATACTAATTAGAATTAAGAAATTATCCTAAGCTAAGCATATCCTGACATGAACCAATAGAATTGAGTTTCTAAAATCTTACATGTACAGTTTCAAAAACTTATCGTTTAAAATCTATGACATAGTTTTATTAACTCACACTTGTGGAATTTCAATCAAAACTGTGATATTTGAAATTTTACTTTTCCATGAAAAATTAGTTTCATAAAAATTTACACTTCCACCATATGTCCAAAACTCTTATAAGTTCTATTATTATTATTTGTAAAGTTGATGATGTCTATTAGTGACTCATATATACTCTTAGAGTCTAAACACAAAAACTTTCTAGCGTGTTGTTCGATGACTTTTAACGTCACTTCTTATTTTTGTTCCTCCCAAACTCTTATTACAATAATCTACTGAGTCTCTAATTTAAATACTAAAAGTTTCTAAGACTACGTACCTTGATATTTAGTTAAATTTAAAGTGAATATATGTTACTTTAAACCGATACATTTAAACTCATACTTATAAAATGTTTATATGTTTAATTTATCAAATATGTTTTTTTAATTTTAAGTTATATATGATTATTTATAATTGAGACCACTACTTTAAAATTAATTAAAAATTACTAATCTAATATTAATATTTTTTTAATAAACAACTATGACATAATATCCTTATTTTCTAAACTATTTCCTATTAACAACACTACCTTAGAATTAAGAAAATGTTCTAATATAATCAGTTGCTGACATGGAACAAAATATATTTACAATATCGACCAAAAATTAAAGAAACACCGGAGACCCTGGTTTAGTTACTTCAAACTTGTGAAGTTTCAATACAAACATGTGATATTTGAAATTGTTTTCCCCATGAAATATTAGTTTCATAAAATAAATTTGCACTTTCCACCATATGTCCAAAACTCTATAAATTTTATAATTTGAAAATTTGATAATGACTATTAGTGGTTCATATATACTCTTACAGATTAAGTACAAAATCTTTCTAGTATTTGCTTCGTTGACTTTTTATATAACTATTTATTTGTTTTTCTCTTGAACTTCTAATGAACTCTTCTAGCCATTTTTTACAGCAATCTATTGACTCTCTCATTTATATACAAAAAAAAATTTCTAATACTAAATAACTTTATTTTTAGTTAAATGTAAAGTGTAAACTATGTTACTTAAAAAATTACATTCAAACCCATACTTATAAAATGTTTATATGTTAATTTCTCAAAACATGCATATAATCACTCAAACAAGATGGAGGGAAAATAAATATTTGTAATCTCACATTGTGAGTGAGCTAACTTTGGCAACTTATCTGCTACTTGGTTACATTGGCGAGAAACTGTTGTAAACGTGATAGTTGTGAAGTGATTCGCCCAACTGCGGATATCATTAAGCAATCGTTCCATGTTCGCATTCCGATTTTGGTAGTTGAGAAGATCTCCCAGTATTTTGCAATCACTTTCCATGATTATATTCCTGAATCTCCAGCACCATAGTGATTGTAATGCATGTAGGAGAGCCATTCCTTCTGCTTCTAATGGGTTAGTACCTTGTTTAAGTTTTGTTGAAGCCAAAAGTTTATAGACTCCATGTTCATCTCGTCATATCCAACCCACACCCGTTGACGCCTTATTATAAATTAAATGGCATCAACATTGCATTTATAAAAACTTGTTATCGGAGGGGACCATTGTGTTGGCGTTTGATGTGTGGAAGTGGAAGTACGACGAGTAGGTAGACCGGGGGAGTTGGCGTTAAGCCATTCAGATGTATTATCCTTTGCTCAGGAACAAACAGAAGGAGGTTCATGTACTACCTTATTGAATATAAGATCATTACGTGATTTCCATAACTGCCACAAAATCCAAAAGATACCATGTCGGTGTGATTCTGTAGTCGACGAATCATGAATGTCGAGAAGACTTTCTACGTTTTGTTCCAGAGTATTTGTAGGTAGTAAAACCGATGATATTGGTGATTTAGACACCCGCCAAACAGCCTGAGCATAATCACATTGAAATAGGATATGATTGGCTGTTTCAATATGTTGGCAACATCATTGGCAAGATGTATCAACTGGTATCCCCAACGAGATAATTCTGAAGCAGAGCCAAGAGCTGATGATAATACACGCCAAAGAAAATGTTTAAGCTTTGGGGTCGTTTTAGAATTCCAAACTAGACCTTTTAAGGTCTTATTGCCTTTGGGTATATGTTGATGATTTAGTGACTGGTCCGGGTAATGAATAGATAACCAATAACCCGAGTTTACCGTATAGCACCCATCATGTGTATAGTTCCAAAGTAACTTGTCTTTAGCGTCTGTATGCGGAATGTACATTCTTCGAGCTAGGTTCGCATCCTCAGTAGTTAAGAACTTTCGTAATGCACCTCATTTCATTGTTTATGATTAAGCTGCCATAAATCCTGTAATACAATTTGAGGACAACGTGAAGAAGGACTCACGGCTGCTCTTGGGGGGGGGGGTGAGATTGAATCCACGGGTCCGAAAAAGGTTTTATTGAGCAGCCATTACCAATGCGAAACTGTAGACCTTTGCATAATAAATCTCGACCACTGAGTAATGAACGCTAACCGTGGGATGCTTTCCTAGTAATAGATGCCTCGCCTAACGTTATTTCAAAAAAATAGCGGCTATTTAATATTCTAGAAAGCAACATTCAGGTTCTTTTAAAATACGCCAATCTTGTTTTGCAAGTAAGGAATCATTGAATTTCTCAATATCTTTGAAGCCGAGACCTCCTTCTTTTTTAGGCTCACTCATTTTTTTCCAACTGACCCAAGCCATCCGTCGTTTAGAATCATTCGAACCCCACCAAAATTGAGATAATGCAGAGTTTTGTCGTTTCGGGTTGGCAGGACGGAGGAGCTGACTAAATTGAGAAGCGCGGGTCGCATGAGAGAGAAGAACCTCTGGAACTCCAAACTCTGTTTCATCTATATTCATTCTTGAAAAATTTGAAATGTTGGATTCGATGCGTAGATGAGACATAAATCGAGATTGTGAGCGTGATGAGTTTGGAAAATGGGTTCGTCTAAATAGCGTAGATGGGGGAGCCAAAAACCAGTTTCGATTGATAGTTGAAACCATGGCGGTAAGTCCGAGAAAGTAACAGCGGTTGGGGAAATTTGAAGCCACGGTGGTTTCCACTCGTTAGTAACTAACCATGAAGGCCAATTTAACTAGGATGACCACCAAATCAGGGAACACCAGACATGATTCTACATCGACGAAGACGAGATCGGTTAACGGCGCAATGCCGAGAAGAATTTCAGAGAGGAGAAGAAGAAGAAGAAAGGATAAGAGAGAACAGAGCATCTCAAACTTGAATATATATATATATATATATATATATATATATATATATATATAATTGATTATTTATAATTGGGACCACTACTTTTAAACGAAAAAACTTTACTAATTTAATATCAAGTTTCTTTTTTTGTTAATAGAAAGTTATCACATAATTTGCTTATTATCTTAAATATTATCACATAATTTGCTTATTATCTAAATTATTAATAGGGAAAATCATTATAAAGGAGGATTTTCAAAAAAATGTATTAATCTAAATATTTTTCGAAAAAACTTGTTGATTTAATCTTTTTGAAATATTTAATCCTCTTTTTCCCTCCAAAATTTTTTTTATTAAAATAAAACAAATAAAAACTTCTCACTTAAAAAGAGGCTTTCATTTTTAAAAAATATAATTTTACATTAATTTTATTATCATTAAAATAAATCAGATATTTTTTAAAAATAAAAATAATAATTTTTCAATTTTAAAATATATGAAACACAAAAAATAATTTTAAAATAAATAAAATTTTTATTTAATAACATAAATTATTTAATAACTTTATTTTTAAGTACGATTTTTATTTGATAACTTAAATTATTTTTTAAATATTTCTGATTTTATATATTTAAGATTCAGTCATTATCTTTGCTATATTTTTAAATATGATTTTTATTTAATAACTAAAATTATTTTAAAAATATTTACGATTATATATATTTTAGATTCAGTCATTATCTTTCATATTTTTTTAATTTTTTTAAAAATTCAGTCATTATCCTTTTGGATATTCTAAATTTTATAGAATACATATTCTAAAAATTCACAGAATAGCTATTCTAATTGCTAGTAAGCGTACTCTAAATTTCGTAGATCATGTACAACTATTAGAATATGTATTCTAAAAATATCAAAATGTGTATTCTAAATATTTCAGAATAAGTATTCTAATATTTTCATTCAAAAAATCCTAGAACATGAACGATTGTTAGAATACGTAATATAATATTTTCAAACCATGAACAAATGCTAGAATACATAAACTAATAATTTTATCTCGGTAAAATACCTATTCTAGAGTTTTCAGAACAACTTTCATCAAGGTAAAAACCTATTTAAATGAAAAAATTTCTTCTTCAAATCTTCTTAATAGGTGTGTATCTAATATTTTATGGGGTTTTTTTTTGGAAAAATGATAATCTAGTAGTAGGGGTAGTTTAGAAAAAGTGACAATTTACAAAAAAAAAGTGTAGATGAACAAATTTTTAGTTAGTCCTCATTTATAATGAATTTTCCCTTATTAATAATACTACCATAGAATTAAGAAAGTTTTCTAATCTAACGAGATGCTGACATGGAATAATATTATTGGTCATTTATAATCCATGACTTAATTTTCTTATTTTCTAAATTCTTTTACCAATATTATCTTAGCATTAAGAAAATTTCCTAATCTATGCAAGATGAGGTGTATGCCAAAAAATAGAAATTATGACATGGAATGATACTATTAGTCGTTTAAAATCCATGAAATTATTTTCTTATTTTTTGAACTCTTTCCTATTAACAAGATAATGACATGGAACAATATTATTGGTTGTTTAATATCCATGATATAATTTCTTTATTTTCTAAACTCTTTCACATTAAAAATCTATATACTATATAAAAGTTGAAGCTACTTAATGCGAAAGTCGTCCACATAGGATTTTAGAAATCCGTTTTATTGGTCCATGTCATCATATGATTAGATTAGGAAATTTTCTTAATTTTAAATATGGTGTTTAATGGAAAATAGTTTAGAAAATAAGAAAATTATGTCATAGATTTTAAACGACCAATAGTATCATTCCACGTCATCATCTGCTTAGATTAGAAAATTTTCATAAAGATAAGATAATATTGTTAATAGAAAAGAGTTTAAAAATAAAAAAAATTAGATTTAAAACCATAAGTTTTAGAAACCATCCACGTAGGATTTTAGAAACTCAATTTATTGGTCCAAAACATAGCTATTTTGATGGTTTCAAAAACTTATATGTTTTATTGTTTCATGTCATCATGTGATTAGATTAGAAAATTTTCTTGATTTTAAGTATGGTGTTTAATGGAAAAGAGTTTAGAAAATAAGGAAGTTTTGTCATGGATTCAAAATAATCAATAATATCATTCTATGTCATCATCTGTTTATATTAAAAAAATTTCTGAAAGGTAAGATATAGTGTTAATAGAAAAAGAGTTTAAAGTTACGAAAATTTAGATTTTAAACATAAGTTTTTGAAACTGTCCACATAGAATTTTAGAAACTCAATTTATTGGTCCAAAACATAGTTATTTTGACAGTTTCAAATACTTTTGTTTTAAAATCTAAATTTTCTTTTTAAAAACTCTTTTCTATTAACAATATTATCTTACCTTTAAGAAAATTTTCTAATCTAAGCAGATGATGACGTGGAACAATAGTATTTGTCGTTTAAAATTTATGACATAAGTTTCTTATTTTCTAAACTCATTTCCATTAAACACCATACTTAAAATTAAGAAATTTTCCTAATCTAATTAAATGATGACATGCACCAATTAAACAGATTTTTAAAATTCTATATGGACAGCCTCACGGACAAGTAGTTTCAACTTTTATATAGTATAGATTTGTGGAGACATACTTAAAATCCGGAGGTTTCTTCCAGAAATTTTTATTTTTTCTTTGGAAACAAAGTTTTGCTTGAAGGTCCAACAACTGAGAATCAATACTTCAATAGCATCTACAAAACTCTATGATCACAATCTTTTACAAAAGCTTAGCAAGTCCCAGACTTTTCAGAAACTCTATATATGCTTCAACAGACCGATTTGAATGTAAGTCGATTTTTGACCTTAATGAAATCTGAGATGGTTGCTGCATCACCATGGCTGCCCACTCTCACGTTCTCCATGTAAACAGGTCCATCCGCATACTCGAGCTCCTCTAACCGATGTGTCACCCGTAATGCCATCACATCTCCTCCTTTCTTTGCATTTATTAGATCTTTCACAACTTTGATCACACCCAACTGCAAAAGAAATAACCGAGAAAACAATATAACATTGATTACGGAAGCTTAGGCAACATAACATTTTTGTCAAATTCATTTCGTACTTTTAGATACTCAATTCCAATGTTTACTATATACAACAAGATCAAAGAAGCTCAACACAATCATATGCTGACGTTAAAATTAGAGAAGGACTGTCTCGCAATACTAATTGTGTTTCATCAGTATTTTGTTAAAATTATTGAAACCTTACCTGACCAGACTCATCTTGGAAAGTTATGAGCTCATCCAACAATAAAAACTTTGCAAGCTTCAGCTAAAGCACCAACAATGACAACTCTTTGTTTTTGACCACCACTAAGAGTTTGGATCTGTCTCTGGAAACAATACAAAAATCTATTTTTTAATAAAAAGACATAAACATCTTATGGTTATTCAGTTACATAAACCAACATGCATATAATCACGCATACCAACTGTACCGAAGTTTTAATAACCTCGGCAGGTAACCTATGGAAAGTGTGCTGCTTCAATAATGCGATCATTTGCGGCTTGATTTCATATTCTTGCCTTGCGATATCTGACAGACAAATGGTAGCTCTGTTCTCAGAGCAAGCAAAAATAAAACTAAGTTAGTAAATATTAAACTAAGTTTCAGTATTATATTCAAAGATAACACAATTGATCCCTGGCAACGGTGCCAAATACTTGATACAGAGGTTTTAACTCTATTAAAACTACCGCAAATGCACAACAATTGTTATAGTATCATAGGGATCGAATCAGCATAGATCAAGTGTCATGCTTCAATTCCAATGAATGAACGGTAACATAAGACAAAATATGGAGTTTGGTTGGTTGTGAAATGCAATAAGTAAACGACATAAGTAAATATGAGATATAAATTGATGGATTAAAAATGTTAGGCTTTAGGGATCTTCTCCGGAAATCAGAGATCACGAACCAGACAACTATTCACTAATTAGAATTATCTAGAACTCAAACATAATATTCTAATCAATCTACTGTCTTGACATTAATTACTTTGTCTAACCACCTAAGTATCTAAATTGTCGTTTGAACTTAAAATTCTAAACAACCATTAACAAGTGAGTTTGATATGTTCACGAATCGCCTTAGCATCAACAATCGTTGGCTAAAGACAATCTACTCACATATGTTCTACTAACAACCTAATACGCTTTTGGCGAATATATTAAACCCTAAGTCATAGACTAAGTGATCAGTTCAACCTAAGCAATAAAAACAGCTATAGATGAAGATTATAGATGATAAAACCCAATTTATGTCTGATTCAATGATTCTTCATTCTTTTGAAACCTTAAACCCTAACTAATGAATTACTCATACATGGAAAAAGATGAATAACAAAGAGATGAAAGTGAACTCATAATCAAATCAATAAGAATTCCAAAAGGGTTCAAAAATCTTCTCAAGAGATGTACAATTAGAGATTTCTTCTCCCTAAAAGCTTACAAATTCCAAAGCCAAAAATCTGCTAAAAAGAATAGTGTACCGCCTAAACAATGAGTAAAAATAAATATTTATACTCTTAAAAACGTCTAGGTCAAAATCCTAAACACAAAAAGAAAAATGGCAAAATTTTCATTTTTCTCGGGCAAGTTGATCAGGGCTGGATCGATCGATCTGGTTTCTTACGGTAAACTGGATCGGTCGTTCTTGATGATGGATGGATCGATCTGATTGCGTCTGGTCGATCTAATTTTTCACGGCAAAGTGTTGGCGAAGGTGGATCGATCGGTCTAGTAAAGATCGATCAGTCTAGTAAGGATCGATCAATCTTGAGATACATGGCAAACTCTCAAATTTGGGATCAATCGATCCAGGTGGGGATCGATCGATCTGGAGATAAACCGCAAAATCCTCGGATTGGGATCGATCGATCTAAGCAGGTATCAATTGATCTGGAGATACATGGCAAACCCCTCAGATTGAGTTTGATCGATCCAGACAGGTATCTATCGATCTAGAGATACATGGCAAACTCCTCAGATTGGATTTGATCAATCCAGACGGATATCTATCGATCTAGATATGTTCGGCAAACTCCTTAGATCGACGGATCGATCGATCTATTTTGCTTTAGACTTTGCTCCAAACGCCATATGCTTTTCTTAAGCGTATATTGATATGAAAAGACAAAAATTGTAGAAAATTTTCTATATAACTTACTTAAAACCTAAGTTAAAATACGTTAAATACGCAATGCACAGTAGAACAAGCCGTAAAGCTATGGCTGAAGCTGGTGCAGTGAGTTTGGTTCAAGAGATGCTTAGATCTTGTAATCCACAAGTTTCTACACAAGCAGCTCTAATGATCAAATCGCTCTTCTCTAATCATACACTTCAAGAGTACGTCTCCGGCGAAATCATCAAATCTTTAACTCGTAAGTTCAGATTCCGAATTGAAAATTTCCGATTAGCGAATCAGAAACTAACCGATTATGATGCAGCTGCAATGGAGAGAGAGTTATGGACAACGGCGAAGATAAACGTGGAAGTAGTTAGAACGCTAAACGCGATTCTCACAACATTCCCAAAGCTCCGAGCATCGGAAGCTGCCACAGCGTGTATCCCTCACTTAATCGGAGCTTTAAAATCCGGCGAGAAAGAAGCAAGCGATTCGGCGATGGATACGCTTTACACATCGCGACAGTCGTGGATAACAATGCCGACGGAGACGGCGAGATCTCAGGCTGTTTTAGCAGCGGAAGCGATTCCCGTGCTCAATTGATGATGAAATGGAAACCTCCGGCTCCGTCGAGCTTCCATGAGAGAGGTAACAGTCTCTTGAATTGTTTGCCGGGAAGTCTCACGGTGGCATCAAACGCGGCGATAATCTCAAACGCTCCAACGCGTTTTGCAGATTAATCATCGATAACTGTCCCACCAAGAAAACCAAGGTAATGTGAATCCGTTTCAATTCGGTTTTAATTCGGTCCAATGCTTGATTTGATTTTAATTTTGATTCAACCGGTTTTGGTTCAGGTTCGGAAGGAATCATTTACGTGGGACTTTGCTGTTCCTCCAAGAGGACAGTTTCTTGAAATCGTTTGCATTCGTTTGCATTCGTTTGCATTTTCCGAAGCGTACGTAAATTTTTTTTTTCGTTATATTTTTGATTTGAATCTTTCACATAATTGTTTTATGAATCTTGAATTATTGCAGAAAAATCTTGGTAGAGTGGGGATACCAATCGACAAAGTATTAACAGAAGGGAGTTATAGTGGAAGTTTCAAACTAACTGACGAAAGTAATAAAGATGATACTTCTGATAGAAGTTTTTAATATTCATAAAACTGTTGTAATTACTGTAAAAATCATGTTATTATTGTATGGTGCATAAATTTGTGTAGGTATGTAAATCTTAAATTAAGAGTTAATATAATGTGATGATATTGTTATGTTTTGGGAAGCTTGTTGCAATCTGAAGAAACCCATCCGAGTTGTTGCTTCTCGTTGTCGTAAATCATCATAATCCCTTGCATAGAAATATCTTCAAGTTACAAAAAAAAAAGACAAATTAGTTTTTAGTCAGATCGATTAAAGTGTTATTGTTGTTTTTTTTTCTTACCTCCAATTACGATTAAGTTTTGCAATCCTACTTCACTTCCATTTAGTATCCCCAAGCAAGCGTTACCAGTTTTCTGAAGAAAAGAATAAAAATTCATTATTTACTATTTTGAATGTTATGAATTCAGTTTTTTTGAGTACTCTTGATCATTTTCTTACAGAGATGATGAGATACAATTCGGGTGGAATCTGAAGCTGAGTGTTTCTTCTTCCATTGGCAAAGTTGATTGTTATGGTTTTGAACAAGTTCTTGACGTCGAGAACAGATTTGAAAGGCTTAGCTCCTTTCCAGCAGATTGGTAAGGTCTTATCGTCTTTTGTGACCTTCAACAGTGTGCATTTTAGGTCATTTTCGATCTGAAAACATGCGAAAAAACATCGATTCATTAGGTGAGATACCTATATACAACGTTGTGTTTTTAAGTAGTTAGTGTTTCTTGAATTTACCAGCTTGAAAATTGTTAGGTATGTCTTGCTGTTGAAATAAGTATAAGAGCTTCCGGTATCAAAGATGAGTTCAAGGCCTTTTAAACCTGTTGGCTTTCCATTGAAAAGAAGCTCGGCTGGTCCAGTCGTGTAGCGGTTACTGAACACAAAAAGATGACTCAGTACTAATAGACAACAATATAAACTCTTTAAAGCTCGATCGATTGATGCAAATACAAAAAAGAAGGAAGTATGTATTACTCGTGTGATATTATTGGTGTCCATGCCACACCAGTAGAAGGAATGGGATTGTCTCCAATGAACAAAAAGCCTCCACCTTTGTAACTTAAACAATGTCCAACAACATTTCTCGTTAGTCCCGCGGATGCAAGTTGTGTTAAAACGCTTACTTTCCCTCTACCAAGTCCTAAAACTCCAGCAGTCGCAGGCAGAGGATGTGCACTAGGGTTACTCTGATCATAACCACACCTTTAAAAAACACAAGATTGGTTTCAATAACTTAACATTTTCATCATCTCAGTATTCATAGATTTGAGTTATGCTCTTAACTAACCCGAAAGTCAAATGTGGTTGCAAGGACGAGCCATTTAGAAGAGTTAAAGGAAACTGATCAATGACAAGTGCACCCATTGATGAACCTTGATCAGCATAGTTAACTTCATAGTCACATTGGTCTTTAGGGTTTGGACAATCAGGCTTGTTAGGCAAGTGAAGAGCTAAACAGATCGGTTCTGAGCAATGGACAGTGTTTGATTTAGGCTTGTACTGAAGTGGAGGAGGCTACAAAAAAAAACAGAGCTCATAAGAAACAGAGTATATTATGAAAACAGAGAGAAATGGATAAAACCGATATATATATACCAAAGTGCAGCCAGTACAAGGAGCATTGCATTGAACCCAAGTGAGATCACTACCAGTATCAATATCAAAATCATAGGCCTTTGGAGGGTTTCCTATTTTAAGTGAGACCGAGTAGTATCTACAAAGACAGAACAAAAGAAATAGAGTAAAAATAGAAAAAATCGATTTTTGTCAACACATTGATGTGCTTACCCGAGAGGGAAGATGTTGCCGGACAGAGGAAGGACGACTGAGGAAAGAGGAGATTTGGGAGTTAGAACACTGGAGAAGGTTTTGAAGATGGATGATTTTGATAGAGGAACTATAACCAAGAACAAGAACAGAAAAACAGAAAATCTTGAATTCATCTTTATCTATGTTTTTTGCACAACAAACAATCAATCTTACAGAAACAGATGAAGAGATGATCTGATTATAAAGAGTTGGTAAATAAATATATGCGTGTATAGGTCAATGGTCATGATCTCTCGGTCATCTACTATATAATTAAAGCCTAGTACTTATGATTTCTACATATTTTCCCGATTAATAATATTATTTTGCTTATTTTACCTGAATAATACAAATAAGTTGGTGTATATTAATTTTTTCATTAAAATTTTCCCAAATATTATGTAGGTTTCCCCGATTAATCATATTAGCTTGCTTATTTTGACTGAAAAATAAAAAAAAGTTGGTGTATTTTCAACTGTTTCATTAAAAATTTTCCCCAAGTTTATGTATATTTTCTCGATTAATCATATTATTTGCTTGTTTTGGCTGAATAAGACAAATAAGTTGGTGTATTTTCAATTTTTCATTAGAGTTTACCCCAAATTTATTATGATTTGTCAACGGAAGACGTAATTAAATCAAGAACAGAGGAAGCTTCGTAGAAAATACTGAGGGACTTCAAACACGGTTTCCACGCGGTAACGGTTATAATGTGGCCTGTGGGGTTTGATGATTTTGACACTTATAATTAAAGAGATAAATCAACGAACAATTAAAATAAGTTATATTATATATAAAAAATATCAGTATTGGCCAAACTAATAAAAAAAAATTGTTAATTACAAAAGAGAAAATATATTTTATTGTATAAAGTTTGATGTGCCAAACTATCAAAATTATATTAACAAGAACATGATACGTATAATTCGATCGATTAGATTCTGACACGTATAAAAAAAATTTTTTAATCAAAAATAAAAACTAACTAAAAAGAAAAAATATTAAATTATAAAATAAATATTTTTTATTTGCAACTTATATAAGATGATATAAGTTATGCATGGACATAATGAAGATCATCAACGTTAACTTAGTGAGCCAAACATGCAAACCAGTGATAACAAGAGTGTCAAGAGTTTATCTCATATACAAAATGATAGAAGTATTAAAAATGAGATTTAAGATTGCTAAATAATTTTGTCTGATTCGTCGACAAGAGTTGCATATAATTGACACAAGATAGTAAATTGGTAAAATACATGATATTTTTGGTTTATGAATCAAAGAAACATCTTTGTTGGACAGAGAAATTGGATGAAATGTTTTCTCTATAGAGGAGAAATCATGTGTAAATGATCTCTTCGAAAGAAAAGAAATCATAATTGTTCTCTCCCAAAAGGGAAAAAGTTGAAACAAGATGCAGAGATCCATTCATAGTGAGTTGCTTATGTCGAAACCAATTCTCATATACAAATCTAGATCTGAAGGAGGGAGGAAGGCGGTGGAGATTCGGTTGGAGATTGAAGATGATGACGGATGAGAATCCTATGACAGAAAAAGAAAAAAAACCTATGAAAACCAAACGTCTTCAGGTATTAAGCCTGAAATATGAATAAAAATCGAGACCTGGTGACGGTAAAGTTGGGCTAGAGGGTGTTATTGGAAAACGCCATTAGACAAGGAATAGCAAAAGATTTTGATGAGTGAAAGTGCGAGTGAAAAATGATATTCAGTTGGAAACCGAAATAAGATCTGAACCAGAGGAGAACAGATGGACAACATATAACTTGCTCGAAGAACGCCTGGCTTTGATATGAATTAGAGCATAGACGCCGGTCACCGGATCTGTTTTTTCTAGATATGACACGATGGTCGTAAAATAAACGATAAAATAAAACAAAAAGCTATTGGACATGATCCAGAATTTTAATATATTAATAATGATATTGTAACATAGAAATTTAAATTATTCATGTAGAAAATCAAACTTATGTAAGTAACTCTCTTTTCTAACGAAACATGCTTTGTATTTCTTTCCCTAAAACATTTTTACTATATATTATTAACAATAAATTTTTTATTTAATGTATTTGCTTAAATTTAATTTATTTTAAAATTTATAAGCCCGTCCGGTGGATCCTAATCTAGAACTCCTATAAGGTTTTAACTTTTAACATAAATTTTATGACAAAACATCCACAAAAAAAGGATCAAAGCCTTTTGACACCTACTTCGTGCTATTCCTAAGGGAATTGGACTTAAACATCAAAATTCAAAATTAGGTTTCCTGCACTAATGATCGTTCCATATAAGGTTTTAAAAAAATGATTTAGCCTGGTTGGAATTAGGGGTGGGGAAATTATCCGAGATCTGAGATCCGATCAGATCCGATCCAAAAATGTAGGTATTCGGGATGTCTGGATCCGAATCTGGATATAAAAATTATGGATTAGGCAGATCCTGATCCGGGTGATGTATTACATAATATTTATTTTAAGGAGGTGCATTGAACTGAGCATTTGGAGAGATTTGATTTAAAATTAGAAATCATATGTTATTGAAACATAAATTTTAAATATAGTGTTATTGGATTAATGATTTTAAAAAGTACGATCAAATCCATTGTAATTGAAAACATTATAAGAATTTGATTTGAAAGTTTCAGGTGACATTTCAAGGGATTTCTTACTTAAAATACAAATATCAAAATCTCATGGTAATTAGGTGAGATTTCAGAGAATTTAATAACAAAATCCAAAATACAAAATCACCAAAATTCAACCAAATCATCTCAAATCTCATTAAAAATCAAATCACACCAAATATTTCATTCAATACATTTCCCTTAGTTTTAAACAAATCCAATTATAGTAAGGTTTAATGGTGATTTTAAAAATCTAAAATAGTTTTAACACATAAGTCCATTTAGTTGGCAATATATGTTTAGGAATTTTCAATGTTCAACTCACAAACGTTTTTTTCATCGACGATCTCCAAAATTTTAGATAAAAACAAAATTGACATATTTAATCATTTACTTTGGTTCTAACTAAATTTGCATCATTTTACTATTCCATCTCTTTGTTTTTGTAAAAAATATGGTAGTCATAAGTTTAAATTTTACCTCAAAAAAATTGGATCCGGGTATATGATATTTTCTGGATATATTCAAAATTTGGATCCTGTGAAAATGTCATATATCTGATTTGTGTCCAACCCTAATTAGAGTTTGCCTTAAAAAACATGGTTGGACTTGGATTGAAGTCCCAAATAAATAGATTTGTTTGTTAAACCCTAGATTATAGAACATTACATGTGTTTAGTCCAAGATTTTGATTCTATATTTTTATTATTATTATAAAAGTTTGACTATTTATGTGTTTTAAATATTTTTCATATAACATGATTTCAAAATGTATGAAAACCACCATTTTTGAATATTGGAAGCCTCTATTGACTTCATATTATTTAGAAGAAATATGTTTGTTTTTTATAAAATGGAAGCCATGTGTTAACAATGATTTTTCATAAAGATATTGCAATTGTGGAAGTCTCAGATACAACTTAAAAAAAAAAATTGAGATACAACATTATTGTGAGTTGACTCTTAATTATAATATATGATTTTCTAAGCATTCCAATATTTTTTCAGTTGTATTATGGTTTAATTATATTCAAATGTGCATGTTTTAAAACAAAGTAGATTAATAATCTGTGTTGCGCCCGGGTGCAATTTTTTTTAACTGTATAAATTAAGTAAATTATAACTACATATTTTCTGGTGTTAGAGTATAGTGCATGTGTTAGTAGAGTGTTTTTAATTAAGTAAATTGCGATGTGTTAGTAGAATGTTTTTAATATTAATGATTGTATAGATTTTTTAAGTAGTGATTACACATTTTAGGAATGATAATAACCTTTAGCTGTTAAATACAATAAAATGGAGGAAATTACCAAAAAAGAAATTTTGAATAATAGTAATACGTCAATATTTACATATAAATTTGAAATTGTTATAATTAGATATGCACTGTGTAATACATGAGAATTAATTAAGATTATGATAATATATCTAAAGGTTTAATAGTAAAAGTGGAATATATTTATTTGTAGATATAAAAAATTTGGAATAATTATATTGAAAATGAAAAATCTTTAATATAACTACAAAACAATAAAAAATTTCAACTAATTAGAAAAAACCAAGCAAAAAACAATAATCTATAGATTATTGTAAAAGGACATTCCCTTCTTAAATAGACTATTCCTTGTACCTTTCTTGCTTCACCTTGACAAAGTTCGTATTTTCTTCTTTAACATCAGAAACATTAGTCACATTGATTGATACTCTCATGTTCATCACTTCCATCATTACTCTCATGTTTCTCAACTCCATCATTACCCTTTTCGGTTGGCTCATCTTCTCCTCAATGTTGTTCACAATCTCTTTAACATTACGTTGATTAATGTCATTGGAACTCATTGTCCGAGTGCAAATATTTTTGGTTGTACTGGATTGTTCTGATATTTCCTTGATATCATCATCATTACAGTTAGAAGAAGGAATATACAAAGCAGAATTAATTCCATCTGAATTCTCATTACTATTAGCAAGCATTAATATCCCTATAATATTATAGTTTTGAAAATTACATCAGAATATAACATTGAAAGCAAAATGATCATATTATTACTTATGGACATGTTAGGGATATTCATCTGATCACCAGAAACAATCGACGATGGATCATTGACAGTTTTATAATCAAAATCAGACACTTTTCTTGTGTGATTTCATTCTCTGACCACACCCGAGAAATTTTGTAAAATTATCTGTCCATGTTTATTATCCTTCTCAATGCAAGTCAAAACCATAAAAGTCTTCCCACACAAATTACTAATAGCATCAGGTACAATTGTTGGATCTTCAACATATAAAAAGACATAATCATATTAGTGTAGCACCATTTGAATGAACCATATTTTAAAAAAGAATTACTATATACCCTTTCAAAATTTCCATCTAGTGACTCAGATGTAGTTTATCCTATAAGTTTAGCTGTGAAACTGTCAAATAACATTAGTTTCGTGTCATATGTCTTGTCCATCATAGAAACATGGAGCTTGTACATGTATTTGATAGGAGTTAGATTTCAATATAACAAAATACAGATTTACAATAAAAATCAAATAATAAGTTATACCTTGCTATGACATTGGTAATAATTTCTAGATAGTTGTCACACCAAAATTTCAGTTTCTTTGAATTCTTAGCCATCTTATTCTCACTGTTTGGTTTCTTCTGTAACTCATCCATCTTGTTACACTCATGATGTCTAAAGTAAAACCACCCCCAATTAGTATCAATGACACAAATTGTAGCCATGAGTATACAGAAAAGTTGTGATTCACAATATACCTCTAAGGAAGCACGAAGTTCAACAATGGTTTTCTTAGGATAATCAAGGAAGGTGTCACTTTTTGCCAAAAGCTGCATCTCTCATTTAAATTAAGGTCTAAAAGAGTGAGATTCAATCTGTCACTTGGTAGCCTGGATATATATAAAAAATGTCAATTAATTAATATATATTAAACAAATTTGAACCATATGATTACATAATATAATAAAGGACATCCTTACATTGCTATGAATTATTCAACTTCTAAATATTTTAGAGGATTGATCAACACATCATAAGCATAAAACCATTGGCTATATATACTTATGTCTCCTATATGTAAACATATTTAGTATCCAAATATATATTAAAAATACTTTAACTTTCACCTATGAAACTGTAGAATTTTGCAAATCGAATGAGCACCGATGTTTTATCATCATCCTTTCCATTTTGGCAAGCATGATAAACTTTCTCACCGTATTTGTCCTATAAAGTACAAGAGAGACGCTCATCACTACATTGGAATGAAAATTAAAAGTGACTCATACAAAGTGTAAATAACATGGTAAACACTTAAATAAAAGTAAAAGGTATTTTTTACTTATCATCTTTAGTTTCGAACTCAAGCTTCTTAGTTGGCATTTAAATTTTCAATTTTCAATTAAATACACATTTCATAAACTATGGAGATCAGGTAACTTTATAGTAAATCTATACTAACTAACCAACTAATGAAAATAATTTACCAATTAAAACATTTTCATCGAATTTTTTATTCTTAACTTCTCCAAAATCAGCTAAATCTAGGAAAGTATTGTCGGACACATAATCATATTTACTAACTATAGTGTTGTTAGTAAAAATTATCTTGTAATTAAGTTTTGATATCCTATACTTTCAGAGGAAGGATTCAACGTAAAGGTATCCATGATCTTCCATCTGATAGGTTGCATATTTTACATGTTTTAGAGTCATTTTAGGTGTTTTTAGAGTCTTACCATGTCAAATCATGCTAGAAAGAGTTCTAATGTCTTTGGGAGCAAGATTTGAAGCAAAAGATGCAGAATAATGCAGATACGTCTGACATTTGTCTTTATTTGAAAAACTTTCCACTGATGGATTAAGCTCCATTTTGGATACACTATAGATATTTGAGTTATCTTTAATTTTGAAGTAGTTTGAAGTCGATCCAACGGTGCGATCAAACGTTATAAAGATTTTAGTGAAGACGGTCCAGTCTGGCGAGCAGTGAAGCATGCGCAGAGCCAAGACGTTGTGAGGAACCAGATCGATCGATCCCAAAATTCCATGAGAATCCAGATCGACCGATCCAGACCAGATCGACCTGTCCAGACCAGATCGACCTGTCCAGACCAGATCGACCTGTCCAGACCAGATCGACCTGTCCAGACCAGATCGACCTGCCCAGACCAGATCGACCTGCCCAGACCAGATCGACCTGTCCAGACCCGATCGACTAACCAAATCGACCTATCCAGACCATATCGATCGATCTAAGCCTTAAAACCTACACAAGAAAATGAAAAACATTGCTCATTCTCCTAATTGGTTTAGGATTTTGACATAGAAATTTTTTTTACCTATAAATACTTGGTTTAAGCCATTGTTTAGGCTAAACTTTCTTTATTTTAAGACCTATTGTGAAGAAACATCTTTTGGTATTTTTATTGGATTTCTATGAGTTCTTCATCAAACCTTGGTTGTGTCTCAACTTCCACGGTTGAGTAATTCTCTAGTTAGGGTTTAGGGTTACCAAGAAATGAAGATCCATTGAATCAGACACAAATAGGGCCTTAACCATATGTCATCTTCATCTATTGTTATTGTTGATGCTTAGACTAGATTAGCTACCTTATTCTATGATGTTAGATTGAATATATTCTCTAAAAGCTTATAAGTTATCAGATAGAACATAGATGATCGAATCGTCCTTAAGCCAACAAAAGCTAATGTTAAGACGATACATGAACATATCTAACCCATTAGTTAATGCTTGTCTAGAAATTTAAGTTTAAGAAAAAGTTTAGACATTTAGGTTTTTAGACATAGTAATAGTTGCCTTGAAAGTGGATTGGTTAGACGTTTCTGTTTGAGTTTGAAATAGTTCTTAATGAATGCCCTGAATAGTTATATGGTTCGTGATTTCTGATTTCCAGAGAATTCCCTGAAACCTAGCACTTTTATCCATATATTTTCTTTGTTTTTACTTTCAATTGCTTTCTTTAGTTTTATTCTCAAACAAACAATCTTTCTTTTCGTCTTAGCTTAACATTCTTTCGATAGAATCGTAGTGCAACTTGGTATCTGAGGATTTGATCCCTTCTATACTATTGCTTTTGTCTGTACACTTGCAGTGCTATACTTGGGTTTAAAACTCGTAGTATCAAGTTTTTGGTGCCGTTGCCGGGGACCAGTCGTTGCCTTCGAATCTAAGACTAAGGCTTAGTCTAAGATTTACTAATTACGCGTTTAGTTTTGGTTGTTTTTGGTTCTCAGGTGCATGCTAAGGAGAAGTTACGGTTTTGAAGATCTCTTGCATCTCATGAATTAAGAGCTATCAAGGAAAGAGCGTGCTAACAACAGAGTAAGAAAGGACAAGTTGACACTAGGCAACACGGGCGATAACGTCGACAACAACGCACTCGCTTATAGGTTATCGGATATAACATAGATGAGCGGATTGTCCTTAGCCAACGAAAGTTGATGTTAAGGCGATATATGAACATATCGAACCCATTAGTTAATGCTTGTGTAGGAATTTAAGTTCAAGCGAAAGTTTAGACATTTAGATTGTTAGACATAGTAACTGATGCCACGAAAGTGGATTGATTAAATGTTTATGTTCGAGTTTGAGATAGTTCTTAATGAATGCCCTGAATAGTTGTTTAGTTCGTGATTTTTGATTTCCAGAGAACTCCTAAAACCTAGCACTTTTATCCATATATTTACTTCGTTTTTACTTTCAATTGCTTTCTTTAGTTTTATTCTCAAACAAACAATCTTTCTTTTCATCTTAACTTAACATTCTTTCGATAGAATTGTAGTGCAACTTGGTCTCTGAGGATAAAATCCCTTCTGTACTCTGCTTTCGTATGTACACTTGCAGTGCTATATTTGGGTTTAAAACTCGTAGTATCGCCATCCACCGACCTTAAGAACCCTCTGAAATTGAGTAACATATGCCTTCCTAACGGTGGCTTGCATCTTAGAACCCTATAACAAACAAATAACATAATAAAACTTTGGTTTGAAAGATAAAAAAGAAAAATCCTATACATCATCAAAAATACTATAGAGTAAGAAAATTAAAGTTTCATCACAAAACACAATGTCTAATGTGTTGGAATGTGTTCTAGGAATGTGTTGCGTCCACATATGAAACAATTTGACTCGAATGCACCATCCTGTTTTGAAATGTTTAATGTCTTTACTGTACGCCAAACCAATTGGAGCAGCCACTTGTGAAATTATTGATGGTTAGGAGTTATTTTGGTATGAAATGAAAATGGTAGGGTTAAGACTTATTTATACTAAAAATGAGTCAACCATATAGTTGAAGATTTGTTTAGGGTTGTTAATGATAAATAGTAAATATTAAGAATTTTTGGAATATGGTTTAAAATTTGAAATATTCGGATAGAATTCTAAAATACAATCGTGATAATATATTAGGAGGTGATATTATTGTATATAATCAAAATAATATTTGATTAGATTTGCTAAATCTAATAGTTTTGATTCTTTGATTTACAGGCGGGGATTCTATTTTTTTAAAGTTATGATTTTTTTAGAAATGGATATGTGCGCTTTGAAATGGGTTGGATATAAGATATGATTCCGGTTGACAGTTGTTATGCCATAAGATCCATGTTTTTAGCTGGGTCGGGTATTAGATCGGTTTGAAGAGATTATTGTATGAAGTTGCCCTTTATTTAGTTTTTTTAGCACATTAAACCAATGAAATTAGCTGTAACTATACGAAAATGGCTTAAATATTTTTTGCAAAAAAGGTTCCCAAAGATTCTCAATTAATAGTATACACTATATTGATAATCCGTGCTGAAGTCTGGGTGTAATATTTTTTGAATTATAAATTTGTGTGTTTTTGTGTGTTAGTTAAATTATAAATTTTGTTTGGGTGTTAGAGAAGGTGTAATTGTTAGTAAAATTTCTGTAGGTGTTTAGGTAATTTTCATCTTCCTAAATCAAAAATATATTTCTTCACTATGAAATCCTAAATAGAAATTAAGAGCGTTCGGACTCCCGGTATAAAATAGTTTTAAAACATCATTACTCTTGATAACCCGTAATGATATCCAGAGGTAATGTTTTATTTATATTTATTTAGATAATAATATATTTTAGTTTTAAAATATAGGTTCATATCCGAGTAATAATTTTTGAACAATTTTATGATATTTAAGACAAATAAATATTTTTTGTAAAAACTATGTGAAGTTAATATATGATGTATATTTGTATAATATGAGTAGGAATTAGTCCAAAATCAATATCATAATAATCGAACATATTATATGGTTTCATAATGGAATTTGCGATTTTTTATATGAATAAAATTACGTGTGAGACTCAAAATGGAACATTCTTCCATTCGATCCACTTTGCATCGGCTAAGATAAAACATCAACACTAATCCGTCCTACCATATGATTGTGGATGAACTCATGTGTTCATAAAGTAAAACATATATTTAAATTATAATGATAAGTACTAATACATATAGAGGAGTAAATAGTTTTAAAGCATCATAACTCTTGATAATCTGTGATGGCGTCCAGAAGTAATGTTTTATTTCTTTATTATTATATTATAACTTTTTATTAGTGTGTAATGTATGTTAATCCAATACAAATATTAATATATTTTAGTTTTAAAATATAGGTTTATACTCAAGTAATAATTTTTGAACAATCTTGTAATATTTAATAAAAATAAATATTTTTGTAAAAGCTATGTGATGTTAATATATGATGTATATTTGTATAATAGGAGTATCATACTCAATTAAGCCTAAAGCTCATCCATCTCTAGCCTTATCTATTCGTCCAATTCTCCTAAGAAACAAATGTGTGACTAATCTTTGCAACAAACATATGTGTGATTTACTTATAGTAAAAACCAGATCCAATAGGAATATTGTTGTTTCTTTTGAATACTGAGAAACAAATTTGTTTTAATCTCTGCAAGAAAAAACTGAGATCATGATACTGATTTTGAAAATGGTTTTGGAGAATGTGTTAGAGATTTAAGAGAGTGTTATCATTCATCATATAATCATATATCTTATTTTCGATCCTTGAGTTAATGGTGATTTCGCTTGTCTGCAACAACAAACAGAGATCAATACCACAATGGAAGATAAAATATTGACAAACTGTGTCTCTGATTTCTTTGTAAAGGTCAACATGAATAATGAGTTTCTGCAAAAGCCAATGATCATATGTGATCGAAGGGGTCATAGATAAAAGCAGAATTGGATTTGAAGAAGGTACCAAAATTAACAACAAAGGCCACAAAAGAAGTTTAAAGATCAGTAAGGAAGTTTAAACTCTTCTTACCTTCATCTGGAAGTACCTACTCGTCAAATCAATTAGGAAAACATTATCGACTCAAATAAGGAGTTCCTAAAACATATGATTTACCTATTCAAATAACCAACACATCAAATATAGTGGGATTGTGGGAATATCTTAATTGATTCCAATGATGAATACGATTAATCTTCCAAATCTAACAAAATCAAAGAGATTATAGTCACTAATTGAATTTCATCATCAGCAGATTCTAAAAGAAATATTCTAGTTATATTGTTATTGTTAGAATGTTCTAGAAAAATGTTCAATAATCGCTAGGCGGTAGCTAGAGGTCAGTAGGGGCCTAGCGCCTAGACAGATTGATCGGGTCTAGGCAGGACCTAGGCATTAATAGATTATTTACATAATTTTTAAATATTTTATACTTATATAGTAAATTAGTATTCCAAAATTCATATTAAGAAACTGTTTCCCCTTTGTATTCTTCTTATGTTTGGATTGGTCCCATTCTTCACTAAGAACATCGACTTTAGTTGTTTCTTTTTATCAAACAAACTTTGTAGTGTCAAGAAAGTTGTAGCAAACCTTGTCAGTCCTGGTCTCACAATTTCTCTTTCTTTGGTATGAAATCTTATCATTGCTAAGGTTTTAAGATGAGCATATATGAAACCGTAAGATATTTAGCTTGGTCAATGATTTTTGTAAACTTAGGAAACTTAGAAATATCTTCAAGCATGAGATCAACTATATGAGCAACACAACATGTTCAAAAAAATATTTGGCCTCTCATGTTTAAGCATGTTTGCTGCCGCCATATTGTTGAGAGCATTATCCGTTACTACTTGAACAACTTTCTCAGCACCAACTTCTAGAATGCATCAATTAACATAGTCAAAGATGTATGTTCTTGTGTGAGATTCTGTGGAAGAATCTTTCGCGGAAAGAAAACATGTTCCTCCACTAGAATTGACACACATACTCATTATGCTCCTCTTTTTCCTATCAGTCCATGAATCAGTCATAACAGAACAACCATAGCGATCCCATTCTACCTCTTGGCTCTTTAACTGCTCCTTAGTTCTTTCTTCTTCCTCTTTTAATAGAGGTCCCCTTAGCTGGTATTGAGTTGGAGGAACGCAGCCAGGTTCAAATTATCCAAGAGCCTCGCAAAGCATCGTAGAGGCATCATTATCAATGGCATTGAAAGGAATACTTGAATGATACATCCATCTAGCACAATATTGTTGCAATTGATGAGCTTTTGCTTTGAAGATCACAAAATTCATGTTTTGTTGTTTTCTTTGTGTACCAAGAGTAGCTTCAGGACGGATATCAATTGCAAACTTATCCATAGGATCCTGAAAGTTAGTAGGTTTTAGAGTCCCAAGATTTTCTTCTAACTCTTCAAGTTTCTGCATAACTATATTCACTTCAGCTCTTAGCATATTGCCTTCATGTTTTCTAGGTGCAGTATTTCAATGCACTCCAAATCGCTGCGTGCAACCAATGGCTCTCACTCGTGTACTTCAAACAGTTGTGCCATAGCGCAAACAATCCAGGAAAATCTCGCAAGTCTGCAACGGGTGCAACAAACCGCTACACGAAGACGATGGATCCCACCGGTCACCACAAGACCCCTGCACAAAGGCGATAGCTCCCATCGGTCACCACAATACCGTTGCACAAAGACGCCAAGGTTCCAGCAAATCTTGACAAACTTCCACCAACATCTTCAAACCGCTACGTGATCCCGGAGTAGCTCTTCAATGACATCAAACCAATGTAGCTCATCGCTGCAACTCACAACTTCACCAAATTCACTCTTTTAATTCCTTTTGCTCTAGTTGATCATTTTGTATTCAAAACCTACAAAATACCAATGCATATGGAAATGGGCACCTAATGGCCTAGATGTGGAATGTAAATGCAAGAAAGTAATACTAAATCTAACTTTAAAAAACACCAAAAACATAATATATCAATTCGTCCAAACTTATATCTTGCTTGTCCGTAAGCAAACTACAAGAGACAAATCGAGAAAAAAGTGTGAAAGATTCATAACCACTAAAGATCGTCCAAGCAATTAAAATCATATTCCCAAGATAATATGTCAAACAATGCAAAAATAAATTTATAATCAACCATCCTCTCTACACTTATCGCAACTTCAATCTTTTATTCTAAGCTAGACTAAAAACATTCAATTATTAGCAATAGCATGTAGTCTCCTTAAGGGAGTGTCAGACTATATGAATGAGCCAGTTTATTGCATTTAATGGGTTTCTCTCAAATAAATAAGGAATGTTAGACAATAGGTAAAAGCTATCTAAGAAAGGAAACAATTCATGCATACAAATTCAACCTCCATTGTTCTACCCAATCCTAAGCTTTCTATATCTAAATTGCCCCATTTCCATCCTCACTTCTAGAGGCTAAAACCCCACAAATCTTTCCTTTTGAATCTCCACCAACCTCAAAGAATTTACTTTTTTTTTTCTTTTCAAAACTCTCTAAGGGATTATTTTCTTTCCAAACCATTGAATCTTTTTTTACTTTTGCTATTCTTTTTGGCTTCTCTATTCTTATTCTTTTGTTTTCTTATAACGGTTTCTTTTATTTCATTTTTATTTTTAGAGAAAGCTTCAAGGCACACTTTTTATTGCTAGATTCTTAACTTATTTTAACTTTGGATCCCTAGAGTTTTTCCTTTTTTCCATTCTTATTACCTTTTCTCTTTTGGTTCCTTTCCTCAACACTTATTCTCACTCATCAACAAGACTACATATTCTTCCTTTATTTTCATCCTACATGCTAGCTCTTAAGGTTATAGAGTCTAGCTCTTAATGGAGGTTACGCCTTGTCATTCCTGATACTCTCAATTTTGCCCATGTAAACATTATCAAATGGATAGGCCTCACTCAATAAAATCAATGCAAGCTAGAAAGAATGGTTTAGGCAAATGATGGGAAACCATCTTTAAAAATAAGATGGCCATCCGGTTTAGCAAGAGTGGTAAAAATGATAAGAAAAACCGGATGTATCCATCATAGACCATGAGAATGAATTTCGACCCCCTAACCGAGGTGATTAAGTCTAATTTAAGTTCCACTAGATTAGAGTTGAAAACAATCAAGTAAGCTTCAATCAAAAGTCTTAACTTTCGTGCGAAGAGATCAAAGTGCAAAGATTCAAGTTTTTTCAAAATCGATTAAGCACTACAAGAACATTATCAAGGTGATCACATTTCAAGGTAAGCATAGACCTTTTTGTGGTAATTTTAGTCACTATCCCCTATGCATATGTAAAGGTAAACCTATATGCTTCTACACTTGATCCTAATAGCAAAATGAGATACAAAGCTACATGAATTTTTTGTTTTTCAAATTTTTCAAAAATAAATTCTCTTGAAAACATAACTATAGACAATGCATGACTCAAAGAATAGAAAAAAACCCATCATTAGCTAGCATGTCTCTCCTCCAACCTTATCTTACACCACCTCAAGGCGACAATAAGTCGAGAAAGAAACCAATAATCTAAACAAAACAAAGATGCAAAGCTAAAAGATAAGAATATGTAAAAGTGAAATGAAGCGTACCTAATACCATGAAAAAGATGAGAAGGAGTGTGAGTCATTACTTGAAGTCTTGAGTGGTGGTGTTGGTGATCGGGCCGCTCTCTGCTTTCTCCTTTGCTAGGGTTCGTAGGATGAAGCGCGTGGAGGATCTTGTGTCTCCATTTGGGAGCTAGGTAATCCTTAGAACGAATGTCTTACTGCTATATCTTCCTCCATGTGCTCCATTATGTGTGTGGATTGCACCGCCACCGAGTCTACAACTTCATCGGGTTGAGGATTGGAGCATCCTGTGGTTGAGAAGTTGGATTTTAGACTCTGCGCCTCATCCTTTAAGCCTTTGAATTGTTTCATCACTTTTAAAAGTGACCTCCTTTCCCACTTGATGAAGCGTTACAGCAAATGGATAGGTCATGGACTTCTCTAAGAGTTGGCTCCTTAATAGGCTCTTCATAAGGTTGAAAATTGTATCGGACACTACCATAAACCAGACTAGGTTGAGGAGACGATGAAGTACCTTCTTCAAATGGACTCGCTATATCCTTTCATAAACCATACTTTCTCGGCATCCCAATAACCTGGAGAGTATTGTGCTTCGCCACATTAAACCAATTTTCTTCGCTTTGTTGAAAACCTGCATTTCCATGCACACTAAGGGAGGTGAGTTCGGGTTGAGGCAACAAGATATTCTTCTTCATGGTGTCCAAGACGTGGAACCAGTAAGCACATGAAGCATTGAAATAGCCTCCTAGAAACCTGGTTTTGTTGAGGTGGTAAATGTCGACTCTTGTAAGGTCGAGCTTCTTCCCGCAATGTTATCAATGAACTCACAATGCATCAATCTCATAATGTATTAGATCAAAATAGAAGCAAAATCAAGCACCAAACACTTAAAAAGTAACACTACAAAGCAAAATTCGCAAATTAAGCATAATTTTCATCAAAATTTCTCATGAAACTCAATCAAAACTTTTTCAGTCTTGCTAGTCTCTTGAAACTACTCTCAATACACCATTTACTATCTAATGAAACAACAATCTTCCATTTTTCCCCAAACTTTTCGTTTTTTCCCTTCTCAAGAATCCTAAAACTTGAAATTTCAAAATTTTCATCAATTAACCACCAAATTCAAGCAAGCAATGATTATGTCTATCAAAAAACATCATCTAACTCATAACTATGGTTCAAATAATGAATTAAATCAAGCTAGGATGAATGTTGAAGCTTAACCCAAAAAGAGACAAGTTTAGGCAGATTCTATACCTTTAAAACGAAGGGGAAAACACGAAAATTGGAGGAGGCAGGGAGTACTCAAATTATACAGTAAAAGCTCGAAATTAACTTCAAAATCGTTGAAACGGTTGAGAGATGAGAGAGTTCTTATCGATTTTGTGTTTCAAGGCTTGAAGAATGAAAAGTAGAAGGAGAAATCGTGAAGAAGGAAAAAAAGAAGGGAAAAACCAGCCAAAATGGGGCTAGTTTAGAGTTAGTTAAACTTTGTTTGTCCTCAAGCAAACAAGAAATTAAAATCATGGAGAAGAGGTTTGAAATTTACAGGAATTCTCTTTTCATCAGAAGCCGCATTTTGAACTATTATCTACATACCACATTAAACAAAGATTCACATTAGAACTTCCTTACTATAGTCTCATCACTTTCCCTAATCTGATCCATTGATCTCAAACTTACAAACACTCTGCATTCTTGTTAGTCAATCCCTTACATTCATTAAATATTTTGTGAGCTTTCTCATTGAAAAAATGTCGTTAGGATAGACGACGCTTGGTGTAAAGGAAGACTCTTTTTGTTGTTTGGGGATGGATTTTAAGGTGTTAATGGTGATGGATGTTGAGGTGGATGCGAGGTATTATGCAAAACAGTTTGAGGAAATAGACCTAATGATGTCCACAGTCTCTAACCACTTATTCATCCTGCTCCTTTCTTCTTTTACTTCGGTTCCCTCCACACTTAGATTTTGGTATAGATTTCTCCTATAAAAAATATATTCTTTTTCTTGTAGAATGATCCATACCTTTTTGGGATTTTTCTGTGATGAGACATTTATAAATTGTAACTATTTCCTTTCATTTCTGTTTTCATGTTTTTTTATAAAGAGGAAACAGTACCTTATATTAAATAATGTCTCATAATCAGGAAATTATTACCTTATTTTGTGAATCCCATAGATAGAATCTGTAATGAAATTGGATATTCATACTTGTCTTGTTTCCTAGAGCTTTTCTTCTTTGTGGTTAGAGAGCTGTGAGGTTTCTTTCTCTCTATCATTTTTGCACATACCTGCAGGTGATGATGATGGAAAAGAGATGGTGTGGGATTTGTAAAGAAATTATGGTTAAGGGTAGAGAACCACTAAAAGTGAGTGGCCAATAAGGATCAACAATGTGGTAAAAAGGGTAAAGATTATCATAATGTTTTTGCTTGTTTCCCTGATATAACACTTTCATTAAGTCAGTTTAAATGGTCCAAATAAGATGGAGTTAACATTCGATCCAACATAAGTCTCTATAAGATGAAATTTCAGGGGAAAGGCCGGTTCTGAGCTTCTAGATGTTGTCTGTTCTTAGCGAGTTCAGCAAGTTTTCCTAGGAAAAACAATTCTCAATGCATATTGGTCAAATATCATCATACGAAAAGGTCATTATTCCCTACTTGTTTTGACTCAATAAAACTTTTGACTCGATATTGATGTAAGAAGTAGAAAAAGTTATGAAGCCAACAAAATAGAAAGTACCATTAGTAAAGGATGGAACATCCCTCCCTCCCCCCCCCCCCCCTCCCTCGGTGGGAAAAAGAAAGAAAAAATGATGAAATATATAAAAAGAAAAAAAAGAATTAGTTCGAGAACAATGTCACCTTGTTTTGTAAATGAGATTGAGTGATGGTGTGGAATGGATATTGGTCTACAAGGTGATGTTAGCTTTGGTTCCTTCTGCTTATTGCTTGACATCAATTGGAATAGATTATCTTCAATCGAAGTATATGTTATAAATTTCTAATTGTTTAATTTATGAGACAAAAAAACTAAAACCATCAATATTAAAATGAAATAAAATTAATAAAAACGTATCTAGGATAGTTCATTGCAATATCATTGCAATGATGGTGATGTTGGGATGTAGTGGACACGGATGAGTAATGGACAGAAGATGCAAAAATGCAGAATGGGGACAGATGCTTTCTGCCGCTCCTAGAGCTCCATGTGGAGCGTTGGAAGTGCTTCATAGCGCTCCACTGCTCTTCCTGGAGCACTAGTAAGATGTTTGTGTATTTCTTTCGTTTTCTCGATTTATTTTTATATCAAACTGGTATCCCATGGTTGTGCTTTATAAAAATGTCATTGTTGGTGGTGTTTTAAACCTTTCGATCTATTCATTAAACTTCCTAACTGTTATGTCTTCATCCCTTCTTTTTTAATTTTATTGTGTTTTTCTAAAACAATAATATAAAACCATTAGTAATAAATGAAAACTAAACTGAATAAGACTTATCTAATGCAATACATGATATGTGAGTAGAACAAAGCTGCTACTGACGCTCCTAGAGGCCTTGTTGGACTGCTGAGTGGCTTGTCTGCCGCTCCATAACTCTTTTCCTAGTTCTGGCTCCTGGTTGTCATTCTTCTCCGTTTTTTTGTTTTCTATTTTCTTATGCAAAATTAGTAAAATATGTAAACTATCAAAGTAAGATGCAACTAAACTAATTTAAAGACATACCATGTAACGGACCGGTTCCGAGAATAGGGCTCGAGGCCCAAACCGATCCCAATACCAAGCCACACCCTAGAGGAGCCTCATTTTTCCCTCGAGTGTATAAAACGAGGGCACAAACTTCGAGGCGTGCCCTAGGAAATTACAGCCACCGAGACCTTAGCGCAGCCACCGCTGTCGTCGAGCTTGCTCCACCGCCTTCGGCCACCACCTATTCAAGGTAAACTCCGATGGCTTATAGCTGGTTCTTAGGCTTGGTTTTTTGTGAGGTGATTCGATCTAACCGAGGGCTGCTCGTGAACCATTATAGCTCCACCCCACACCACCAGAGCCACCCGCCGAGCCAGCTAGAGCCGTCACGAGCACCACCCTCGCCAGAAAAAGATTTGACGCTGAGCCGCCACCACCGCCGGCCGTTTTCCGAGCACACCACCGGGAAGAGTTGTCGAGAAGGTAAATCGGCGACTTCTTCGTTGCTGTGTTGTGTATTGTTTTAATTATTATACCAAGCTGAACCTTATTAAACCAAGGCTAAATCGATGAATCACATGTAATTAAATTCCTCCAAACCAAATGAATTATCACGAGTCGATAGGGTGTGTGTGCGCGTCGGTGATGGCTAATATTTAATTATTAGATTTGGTTGTGATTAAACCATATTAAACCAGAAATTCATGTGTAATTAAAAATTCCTTAAACCCGTGTGTAGTTATGCGAAGTATTTAATATTAAATTATTAGCTTTGGTTGATTTAATTAATGAATCGGAGTTAATTAATTTAATTGAAAAACACCGAGTCAACATTAACTCGTTAAATCGAAATTTGAAAATTTAAAATTATTCTAATTAATTAATTATTATTTGATTTTAATATTTAACCGATTAATGTAAACTGATGCAGCCGAATCAGATTTTTCCATTCCTAGTATTGAACCGAGAAGTCAATTAAATTATTATGTTGAGGATTAACCACGCAAATCTCCTCTTACCTTAACTTAACTTAAGCTTTTCTATTGATTGCTAGTATCATAATAGGTATTGTCTCTGTGATTGAGTCTACTTTATTTGTGCTTAAATTGGACATAGATGTTTTAAATATGTGATCCTTTTGTTCGTGGTACAGACAAGCGGGGAACCACCAAGCTATTTTCATATATTGATTGATTCACATGTTTTGTTGTTAGTGTGATTATATATGTATAAGAAAAGACTTGGGTATAGGGTATACAGGTCGATTGTGGTACCAGCGTAGTTGTGTATGGCTTCTACGGAGAGTGTAATTGGGCACTATCCCATACATGAAGCCTCTATAGAGAGTGAGATTGGGCTCTATCTCATACATGAAACCTCTACGGAGGGTGAGATTGGTCACTATACCATACTGGCCTCAACGGAGGGTGAGAATGGGCACTACCCATACGCCTCGATGGAGGGTGAGATTGGGCACTATCTCATACTAAAGCCTCTATGAAGGGTGTGATTTGGCACTACCTTTACTAGAACCCGTTGTTTGTATTTCTTGAGTGTTTTAGGTATCGTGGTTGCTGCATGGTTTAGGTTTAGACTATCGTCGTTGTGGTGTTAAGTCGGGTATACGAACTTACATGTTGGCCCTAGCATCTCATACCTCGCTGAATAACTCTGTTGTTACTCACCCTTTTTTCTTTCCTTTTTTCCTTTCAGGTGAGCACGTTGAGTACTCGGATACGCAGGACAGTTCGATGCTATTTTGGGATCAACATTGTTTTTATTATATTTGTTTTGCTACATTATTTCTTTATTTATTTGGATTTTAGATTCGATTTAATTCGGTTTATTGGATTATTGGTTATTTATGACATGGATTTTAGTTGATAAAATTGGTCCTTGAAAAATTGTGTTACTTGAGTAAGAAGTTAGGGTTAGTGACACGCTGTTCTCTAAAGAGAATGAGACGGGTGTCACATACCAATTGATTGTCTCACCAGAAAAAAAAACTCTCCCTGTTACGAATCTCTTAGTGCAAAAACTTTGAAGCAAGATCATGAAAGCTTTCTCCAAATCCATGCTCCCATAGTATACCATCTTTGACATTCCAAAATGAGTATTGCTTCAAAGAGATGCATGGGTCCAAGCCATCCACAGTGAGCCTGAGTTTGCAAATAATATCCATATACTAAGAGAAAAGATGCATGTCGAATCGTGAAGCATTCGGATCCTTACACCATTCCTCCAATGGGCAACAAACTTCATCCCAAGCTACCTTAGCTTTAGTTCAAATGTACGGTGACCCTGACCATAGAGAACCACTACACATCCCCTATCTCATTTAGACACCTTGGAGGCAAGGAAAAAACAGAGAACTAGATATTGGATATACTCATTAATCATTATCACCAACTTTATTAACTCAACACGACCAGCATAAGAAAGACTTTTGTTGGACCATGATAATAGACGCGAGCAGATCTTATCAATCAGGGGCACATAGTCATGACGGGTCATTGCCTTAGTGGTAAGCGGTAAGCCAGGATAACAGACTAGGAGATCACATCTGGTGAGTCCCTGCACCGCAACAACTTGTTATACGTAGCTTGTCCACTCCCGCTGAGAATAATTACGACTAATGCATTTATATTTAGAACCAAGATGGAAGAAAATTTATTAAACACGTCAATAATGCCCACAATATAAGATGCTTTCCCATCCAAGAACACCAATATATCATCTACAAAACTTAAGACGTCATTTCTACTTTCTGACATTTTGGGTGATAACCATAAACACCCTCATCTTCTGCTTTGTTGATTATTTTAGATAGGACATTACTTGTAATCGGATATAGGTAGGGAGATAGCAAGAAATCCTAGCGAAAATCTCTTTTGCTTTGAAAAATCGTGCAAGCCACCGTTGATTGATATAGAGAAAGAGATCGTGGACACACACAAATAAGATACTGGTCATGAAAAATCATGCAATCTCACAATTGAATTGAATAAATTGGTCGGGGAAGTGCATAGCTCGAAGCATCACAGTCATGAAGTCCCACTGCACTATGTCAAAAGCTTTCAAAATATCAAACTTAATTGCACATCTAAATAAGATAGTGTCCTTTTGATAATCCTATAATGACGAGTAAGATATTTTCCAACAATAAACGGTCTTTATCGAACATACTCTTGTTCCACTCAATTATCTTTGGGAGCGTACTCTTCAGCCAGTTAGCATATATCATTGATATAATCTTGTAAATCATGTTATATCAGGATATCGATCGATAATCCTTCATAGACTTCATATCATCATGCTTTGGGATCACATATGTTACAGTAGTGTTAACTCCACGTGGCATAATGATAATGGAAGGTGGACCAACTAAACTATCGCACTTATAGTACTTTATGATCAATCCACGAGAAAACAAACTTTTCACACGAAGAATACATGTCATTAATTCAATTTAAGTAAAAAAAGGTTTTTGATTTTAAAATAAAATTTGAAAGTAAATAAAATCGAGAAGTGACTAAAATTGGTTTTTGAAATCAAATAAATGAAAAGAAACTCTCGGGATAAAAGTAGTTGACTAAAGTGATTATTCGCTAATTAGTGGAGTTTAATTTACTTAAATAAAAGTATATAAACATAAATAAAAGTAAATAAACGAGTAAATCCTTCTTGATTGTTTGTTTTGTGAAAAAAACTTAAATTCGTATTGAATGTTGAATCTAGTTAATTGACTATAGTTGTTTCTTTATATTGGATCAAAATATTATCAGCTGATTAGAAGAAGCATGAATGAAATCAAATTTTTTGAGTTTTGTTTGACTTAATGAATTTTCTTTTCTCGTTCATATTTGACCAAAAGAGCAAGTAAGGACAATGCGCAAATTTCAAATTTCTCTAAAAATGAGCAACCAATCTCTATCATTAACAGATATATAAAGGTAAGTAGATCATTAAGGCATGAATGTTTGTAGTTTTTAAAATGGTTTTTATTTTTAGTTTTTGGTTTTTAGTTTTTGGTTTCTGATTTTTAATATAGATTTTGATTTTTGAAAAACTTGAATTCTAAGTTATTTAGTTTTTGGGTTTTTTCTGTCTTTTTTTTTGTCGTCAACGTGTGAAGAACAAGAGAAAAAGTATCAGAGGTACAAAACCTCAACAAAAAAACAGAGAGCGAAATAACAAAAACAGAGCATCGATAGGTTAAAGACGCCGCTCCACCTCGATTCAGTGATGAAGCCACGCCAGACCTCCTCTAGCCAAATACCATATAAAACTCCCTTCCTTAGTCACACTCCGAGCTATATCCTGAGCTAAAGAGTTTGATTTCAACGACGAAACTCTAAAGCTAAGAGTTTAAAACAACAGTTTCATCCAATCAATAGGTTCTAGTATCGAACGATATCTCGGCCACTTCCTGGGTTTTCAAAGGGCTTCAACTGGAGGCCCACAATCTGATCAAATCTCAACATCATTAATGAGTAAATTATTCAGAACTTGAAGAACCCAAAGAATACAACTCAGCTCTGACGTTATCCGACTCACCAATGGCAAGAATACATCTCTAGAATGAAAGATAGCATCTCCACAATTATCTTGTTCAAGCCAACCAAGACGAATGAACATTACACTTAATGATACCCATCAGCGGCTTGGACCACTTCAATTGTCTACCCTCTGTTTTACCTGAAAATACCTATTTTGCATAACTTTTTGTTTGTCCAATCATCAGATTCTTCTATAGCATGAGCAATAATCACATCTGGATCACCCGATCTTTCACCAAAGACAACAGGGTTCCTATTCTTCCATATACCCCAATGAAGCCATGTGATAGCTCTCTAAAACCTATCTTCTAACTCCTTATTTTCCAGATCTTAAAAATAGAAAATCAAAGTTGATAAGCAAGTCATTAGAGAAACCTGATGTTGGTGGCAGAACACTAGCCAGCTCCCAGATATGGCTTGCTACAACAGCATATACTGTTGAATACTCAAGTTGACAGACCTTACACATGCTATTAGCTTGCAAATAATTGATGTAAACCAAGTTTTAAACCTTAAACAACACACTACCACAAGTGCATGGTATGTCGATGTAGCATCTAAGGATCGAATCCACGGGAAAATAGAAATACGCACTAAGAATACATGAAACCTATTAAGCTAACAACAAGATTGATTTTACCTTCTAACTTCATTCATTCTTTAATCGTATAGCCTATTAGTCTTTTCTACATTATAATACTTTGGTTCCTAACATGTAGATGAGTATCAACTAATGAATGAAATTGGTTGTTCTGATATATTGGTGGATCCTGATATTGAAGAAATGGTTGATTTCAAGTTTGGGTAAGATGTTTAGTCTATATTTTGTAGTTTAAAAAATAAAATTAAAGCCATGATTCCGATTTTCTAATGTTTTGCTACATGTATATTTTGGAGCTCAATATTCAAGTGTTGGTCGCACTAGGATTGAATAATATGGAGATGACTAAAAATATCAAATGTTTTTCAGGTAAACTACTAGCTCGTAATAATTCACTTAGCTATATATTAATTTTGAAATTAATGTCCACTGTTGTTTAAAAATAACTACTAAATAATACACTTCATAATGTGTATGGTAGTGATGAATATCTATACTAATTTGGCAACATTTTGGCAGATCCATTTAACCCATTTTCTAATATTTACAGTTTATGTCATTGCTTTAATGTGCTTAAAAAAACAAGAAAGGGCAACTTGGTACAATTATCTCTTCAATATTAAAGATTCAAGCCGATCGGAATACCAAGTGCATAGATGTGTGCAGTAGTATAGATAGGGTTTTGAATCCACAGATAATAGAGTAACACTACGAATTTGCAATGAATCGAATAGAGTTAAAGACAAAAAATGGTTTTGTAATAGTCATAATGCAAAAATTAAATATCAGTAAATTAAAACGAAGTAAATGTATGGAGAAAAAGCGCTGGACACAGAGAATGACTCAGTTATCAATGATCAATAGACTAATCTAACTAGACAGAGATTTGTAAAGAACCATTTTCGAACTCATATCACTAATGTAAAGATAGCCTACTTCTGCAATTATTAAATTCCAAGACACTAAACTTCCAAATGATCCTTGGAAAGTATATTAGTGTTCCTAACAATTTTAATATGTTCGCTTAGACCACTTAACATCAATTTCTATTGGTTAAGAATACTAAACTCATCAATTGTTGATTCTGCTAACCTAACTATCGCTTTCCACACATAAATTAAACCTATTAATATGTTGTTATGTGATCAGTATAAAAATAGCATTGAGAACACAAAAGATGAAAAATCATAAAATAAATTCCTAATATATTACTTGACCTAATCAATCATTGAATCCCCTTGAAGAAACCCTAAACCTAATTGGTGGACTTCTCAAACATAGATGATGAAATCATGATAAACAAATAAAATAATTACATAAAATAAATCTAAAGTAACAATAACGGGGTTCGGAAAAACACTTTTAAAGAGTAAGATATTTCGTCTCCCAAAAGCTAAAGCAATAAGTACAACGTGTGACTGCATAAAACTCGTGCAACACTATTTATATGTAAAACCTAAGGCCTAAAGCCGGTTGGAAAAGAATAAGGAAATTCCACGCGTTTCGCATTGATCGATCCTAAAACAAACCACTTCATTAAAACATCATTTTGTCGATCCTTCTTCAATTTGGTCGATCTTGATGCATCCACTTTTGATTCTTGAAGTCTGGAAAGTCTAAAACAAGTCCAAGTGATCCTTTTAGCTTCACGAAAGCAAAAATACACAAATGTAATTCTAGACTCAATAAATACTATAAATACATATGGAATCAAAGGTGTAAAACCCTTAAAACCATGACGTATCACAATCCAGGAAAAAACATGGATCTCTTTTATGAGTTACACAAACAGAATCGGATCCCATATCTGACCCATATCAGTACACACAAATCTTCTTTAAGATTTGAAAATTCCCACCTACATATCAAAAGAATCAAACCTGTCTAGGAAATCCAATCAAATAATATTCATTACCAAATTCAAGAAATGTTCCGATTTTGTTTTGCAATTTTATACAAATATTCTTATATCTAAACCATATCAATCATTTTCCTAAATATTTTCTAAACATTTTTCTTTAACAACCCTAAACAAATCTTCCACTATATGGCCGACTCATTCATCTAATGACAGAGATTGCATCATTTATTAAACATGAAAGGTTTGTGTTATTACTTTGGGATAATGATATTCACATTCTTTTATCTCTGCAATTGTTCTTACTGTCATTGCAATAATTGCATCAATATAAGATATTACTATAACTATAGATAACATTCTTTTTCTTTTTCAAATTTCTTTGCTCTTGAAACTAAAGAGAGAACCTTTTGCGTTGAAGGCTTTAAGTGATCCCACTTGCTTAGCAAGGTTTGGCATGATTGGTCTTGTATGTTTGCCTCCAAGTAAAGACGCCCCATTATAGTTTCATCTTTGCTTATGAGGAATCCCAAAACTGAATCATGCAAATCTTCTTCTCATAGTGAGCAGTTGTCAGCCTTTTTAGGGAAAATGAAGAAAAAAACATTACTTTAGAATGTTCTCTAACTTGGTTGAAAAATAACACAAAGAAACTATATTTCGAGCTGAAATGATGATAAGTAGTAGCTAATATATACATCTTCTGACAAGGATGTTGACACTAACAGATCTTTCTAGGTGACACTAATAGCTAGACATCTTCTAAGTAAGCAACATTAAACCTCAACATAGGATACAAAAAGATTAATCTGGAATTAGAACACAATCTCTGAAGCATCATAGAAAATCCAACACCTTTTATCCATTTCCAGTGTGAAAACGACTAACAATAGTGCATAAATGACAACATCTAATGATAGGTTATCAGCTAGAAACTTAATGTGAAGTAGCATTAGTGTGTCTTTCAAGTGCATCAATCAGATCATATCTCCAATTTTAAAAACTTTCTGCAAAGCAACACAATATAGATGCCAAGCTTCATGGACACTATGAGAAATCAAAATGTTTACATAATAGAGAAGAGAAACCATTTCATCAAGAACAAGCTAACCAAATGCTAAAAACAATAATACCTCTCACCATAAGTGTAAATGTCTCCATCTCCATTTTATAAGGGATCAACTGCTGCAAACAAAGGTAAATGGATAATACCATAATTAGTTACAGAGCCAAGGATGTTATGGATTCGATTTCTTGAGAGCATCGGATTATATAAGCATAAAAAATCAACATATATTAGTCACATGACATTAACTACAAACCTTAATTGGGCTAATCGGATCTTGAGATAATGGCAGATACAAATTCACATAAACCAATCTTATAAAGGAACATTTTTCTATATTAGTCGAACACTTACATCATATAGACTTGTGGTCAGTACTTAAGATCTTATTCAAGAGTGATGATTAATTGTTGAAATCCTAATCAAACCCAATTGATAAAGATCTAAACTTTCCAAAGAATAGAACAAATAAAACATCAACTCAACAGTGGATTTTGGAAACAAGAAATCATAGTAATGAAACATGCATTGAATTTATCTTTAAAAGGAGGAAATATAAAACCTTATACACAAGAAGAAGACGAAGAAGAAGAAGACGAAGAAGCAGAAGAAGACGGTGATGATGAATCTTCTTCCTCTATCTGCTTTGCTTCTTGTGAAATACTTCAGACCAGAGATTGAAAGTTGAAAACCAGAAGATGATTGGCCTAATTTCTGACTCCATCTTCTTAAACTCTAACTTGCAGTTCAGAAACCGCATGTTCCTCCTCGCGATAGGTCATCAGTGGTGTGTATAAAAAACCCTAGATTACTAATCAACTGGATTCTCCGATCGTTGATGGAGAACTTGAATTACTCAATGAAATCCAAAGAAACCTGAGCATATACGAAGAAATAGAGAAGATTTCTGTGATTTTGAAAAAAAGAACGAATTACAAAATGAAAGTTTTTTATGGACCTGCAATGCCTTTTTACTCCGGATCAAGTGCTTAAATGCCATTTTTCGAGAAATTAAGTTGTCAAATACCACTGTTATATTTTTTCATTTTCTTTAACAATTATTTTTAAATCTAAACTAAAGTAAAAAAAACTTAAGTCTAAATATAATATTATTAACTCAACCACATTTGATCCAAACCAATTTTGGATCTCATCAATAAGTATTTTCGCAGTTTAAAATTAATTTGTAAAGAAAAATAAAAAAACATTGTCGTCAAGAACTGTCTCTCGAACGAAACAGCAAAAGTGCAAATTTGAGAAGTCAAATTCTCGATCCGACAAACCCTCGCGTCGGAATCCGATTCTGACCAACTCGAGTCCATCCATCTCCGCCTTCGCGAAAATGAGCTTCAAACCCTAAGTCGGAACCCTAGCGTCAGAACCCCAAATCCGGTGTACTCCTCGATTCCGCTAATCACCGCTCACACCCTCTCGTAAGAATTGTCTTTCAACCCCTGTTCTCACTTTTACTTCATTGGAATTGGCATTTGAGAATGGGATTTCGTGTAATGTTGTTCTTTTTCTTTAGTAATGGCTCGTGTAAGAGATAAACGTGGTGTTTATGAGTCAACAAAAGGTCTCAAGGATGTTGATACAAAGGGGAAAAACGAGAAAGAAAAGGAAGAAGAGAGTAGTTCGAAATGGGAAGGAAGAAAGAAATGAAGAAGAGAGTCATTCAATTGGGGAGGAAGATAGCGGTGAAGAAGAGGAAGAGACAAGTGGGGAGGAAGAAAGCGCTGAAGAAGAGGAAGAGACAAGTGGAGAGGAAGAAAGGGGTAAAGAAGAGGAAGAGACAAATGAAGGTGATGGGGTGGAAGAGGAAGAAGAGAAAGAAGAGGACCAAGAGACAGAGACAAATGAAAGTGATGGGGAAGAGAAAGAAGGGGAAGAGGAGACAAACTCTAGTGAAGGTGATGGGGAGGATGAGGCTGAAGAGGATGCTCATGATCCAACACCGGCAACATCATCGCAGGTATGTACATTATATTGAGAATGGTGTAAGTTAAGAGAACTAATTAGGTGATTAAGAATGGTGGTTTTGACACAACTAGTACAACTTAGGTTTGCAAACTTTAGTACAACTAGTACAACTTAGGGGGTTTCTGGATAACTAGAACAACTTAGTAAGAACTAGTTAGGAAATTAGGAATGGTGGTTTTAGTAATGGTGGAAATTAGGAACTAGTTACGAAATTAGGAAATTAGGAACTAGTTTAGGAATGGTCGTTTTAGTACAACTAGTACAACTTGGGGTTATTTAGTGGTATCCGGATAACTGGAACAACTAGTATAACTTAGGGTCATTTTGTGGTATCCGGATAACTGGAACAACTAAGTAAGTTTGTTAATAATTTGCGTATGAATTTGCAGGATGATGATGATGATACCCAACCACTGCAGCCAAAGAAAATGTTTTTTTGTCCAAGCCAATACACCAAGGCTTGTAAGATAGGAATGAGGTGTAGTGTGACCCAGATAGTGGAGTACATAGAGGAACTTCTTGCAAAACTGAAATGGTTCAGGAAACATTCTCAATTCAAGCATATATTCCACATGCATAAGGAGCCGAACCACATGTTTTAAGGGATGTGGATGCTTCTCATTCGAACAACATCTACGGAGAAGGAAAAAGAGTGCTGGTTTGTGGTTAATAGAGTGCCTATTAGGTATTCTCTGAGAGAGCACGCGTTGTTAACAGGATTGGACTGCCATGAATACCCCAACAACTGGAAGGAACTGGAGGATTTGAAGTTTGTGGAAAAGATGTTTAAAAGGAGAAAGAGAATAAAAATATTAGATGTGGAAGAGAAGCTGGAGGCAATAAATAAGAAGAGTTTAGTGGACAGGAAGAAGGTGACTATCTTGCATTTCTTATGCAAGGTAGTGAAAGCAAAGTCTAAGTCTGATGGTAACATAGATCCCTTTCTTCTCAGTGTTGTTGATGATTTGCACGCATGTGAGACATTTCCCTGGGGGCGTTTTACATTTGATGAGCTTATAAAGGAGATCATGCGCTTTGTGAAGAGTTTCAAAGGCTCTGTGAAACCAAAACAGCAAACCGCCCTTTCTTGATTCATTCTTCCTCTTGAGGTAACTCTTTATTATTATTTTATGATTATAAGATATTGTAACTCAATGTGTACATTTGAGTGTATTCCACATCTTGGACGCAAATTTTGAGAAGATGTACCCGCAGAAAATGACTGTCCAAGATTGTGCAAGCATAAGTTCTCCGAAAGCTGTATGAAAGGTTTTCCATTAGAAAACATAAATGTAGAGCTTGGAAGTAGTAAGGTTAAAGTTTGTGAACTTTTTGGTAATATATGTATTTGTTATGAGTTTGTTTTGAAGTTAATGTATTGATATTCACAGGATATCATGAGCATCTTGGAACCTAAATCTGATGAGAAAGCTCTGTTGGCACGTATCTTAGATGATGGTTTTGATGATGGGATAGGTTTTTTATCGATCTAATCGTTGAGAGTTGGATCGAGCGTGTAACCGTACAGAGGAAGAAGATATGGTGGAAAGATCTGTACGATTTGGACTTGGTTGCTCGAAGTGATGAATTCGTTGAGAATGTTGATGGAGTTCCTGAACGTACAAGGTTTTTTTCAGTAGGGTTTGAGTGGGAACTTAAGGAGTCGATGGAAAAAGGGTTTGGAGATATCATGGTGAAGCTTGATGACTTGGATATGAGATTGAAAGAGGTTGAAAGCTTTGTGGAGTCCCTGATCCTACAAGGCTTTGAAGTCGTTGCTCCAAGACCTTCTCCGCCAAATAGAGTCCCTGATCCAACACCTTCTCAGCCAAGTAGAGTCCTTGATCCTACACCTTCTCAGCCAAGTGGAGTCCTTGATCCGAGACCTTCTCAGCCAAGTGGAGTCCCTGATCCGACACCTTCTCAGCCAAGTTGAGTCCTTGATCCAACATCTTCTCAACCAAGTAGAGTCTCTGATCCAAATATCATTCAAATAAGTGAGTGTTTTGATTGATGTGAATGATTAAATTTGATAGAGTTAATGGTTTTTTATTGTCTTTACATCTTTTTGGAAATTTGATGCAGGTGAGGAAGCTCGGGGTGAGAAAGAAAAGAAAGGCCAGGAAGAGAAAAAAAGAAAGAAAGAGAAAAAGAAAGACAGTGGACCTGTTGTTGAAACTGGAAAGAAGCGAACAAGGAAATGGTCAAGGTTACTAAGAACACCATCTGTAGCCAAGCAGAAGCGACCGAGAAATGAGTAGTGTCGTTGAAGAGAACAATGTGTTATTTATTATGTATTTGTCTACATGTATTTTAGTATTTGGTACTACTTGTTATTAGATATAACTGTTATCAGGATTTGGTACAACTGTGTTTATTAGGTACAACTGTTTTCACTATTTAGTACAACCGATACAACTGCGTACAACTGCTTTCAGTATTTTGGTACAACCGGTACAACTGCGTACATTTGCTTTCATTATTTGGTCCAAAATTTTAGTAAAACAGCGAATTTTCACAATGAAACATAACAATTTAGTGTCTTACAAACAAACAAAAGATACACAACAGTTGGCATTGGCAAACCATAAACTAAATCATATCTCTAGTAGCAAGTTCCTCCCTTATCCTACCAATCTCGCCGTCTTTTTGGAGTAATTGCTCCTTAAGTTCAGATACTTCAACACGTAGTTGACGCATTGACTCCAAAGAAGGGTTAGCACCACCTTCGTATCGGAAAGCGTGCTGAACAGATTCTTTCTGCTCCCTTAATCCAAACCATAGCTTTTTAAGTTCCTCATCAACTACGACATCCCACCACTTAGATAGGTGTTCCCCACCATCCTCACTCAATTGGCATTTGTAGTATTTTCTACCTTGATTTTCGACAGCTGTAGCCAATTCAAGTCAGAGAAATTGAGCACAGAAACAACGTGTCAGAACACCATAATCACCATCCGCTCTTGCGCTTCCACTATCGAAGCTTGATGTCGAATCTGAACTATCATTGCAACTATTTGGACAGTTGAGCGGCATTATCACTATAGAAACAAAAATTGAAATTAGATCTTAAAAACACTAGATCCTAGATCTAGAGATATATATGATATTAGATGTAAGATAAATTGGTGAAAATACCTCGATCTCTCAGGTATGTTTCAACTTTTGCCCCTCTTTCTCTAAACCCAGAAAAAATCTCTCTCTTCTCTATTGAATACAAAGTGAGAGAGAGAAAAAGTCATTTATTAATCATGAAAGTGAAAAATTCTTGGGCCCACAATATATTAATTGTGAAAATGAAAAAGTCTCTCTTGTTTACTAAACGTCTGGGCCCACCATTTATTAAAAGTATGTGGGATATTCTTAATAGTTGTCCCTAAGTGTACAGTTGGACTTTCTCCTTCATAGTTGTACAAATACTTATTTGGGATTTTTTTGTTGGACTTTGACGTAAAATGATTTTTTGTAGTTGAACACATTATTTTAAGTTTGTAGATATAAGTTTGTAGATATAAGTTTGGAGGTTTTCATCATAAAAGTTACATGAAATATTTATTTCACCTATTTTCAGCATAAAAGGGTGACAAACATACAAGAACCTCATTATACTATAAGGAGTTATTATGTCAAAACAACATTATTTGTTACGAAAATAATAAATTATATTGTCCTGATTTTAAATTGTTTCTTCATCATTCAAGATTTTTTTTTATCCTTATAAAACGTACTTTAATTTTTCAAAGTTATCGAACATAATTAAGAGAATCAAACATGTTATTAGTTGTACCTAGTTGAACTTGGTTGTACAAATTCCGAGAAATCCAAATAGAAACACACAAATTAAGTTTCCTCTTCAGGCTACAACCACCTCTCCAAGTCTATGCCATGATTATCTTTGTTATTGTTCATCCTTAACCTCTTTGAGCGACGTTCTCCGGTAGATAGAAACCACTTTTCTTGAATTCTTCCCGAACAATTCTTGAATTTCAGTAGGAATTTTCCACTTCCCGAACAATTCTTGACTAATGCCCATGTCTCAATCAAGTAATATTTTGAGTAGGGATCATATATTTGGATAGTCTATGTTCTATCTTCCTTCCTCATGACATTCCTTGTTGCGGCTATTGCATGGACACACAGATACTTGTCTATATCAAAACATCTGCAAGAACAACTTTTTATTTTCAAGTACACCAAATAAGTCTTTCCATCGAGTCCAATAACGTTGTATTCAAGCTGAAAGCTGTTCAACTCAGATACCGTTAAACGTGACGCAATTACATATCTTGTGTGTAATTCGTTCTCCACAAAAGGCACCAATTTCTTTATGTCCGATACACCGCCAGCTTCATTCCTATGTTTGTTGAACCATTCAGATATTTTTTCAACAATCACATCAATCATAGGTAATAAGTTGTACTTCCTTGCTTTTTTAAACACACTATTCATTGATTCTACAGGATTGTTGGTGTCTATGGTGTACTTGTCTCCTTCAAATGAGACCGTGCCTATTTTCTAGTCCTATACTCTTATCAAATATGCACCGACTTTAGGAAACCTACTCCTAAATTCACTATACTCTCTGTTGAACTCACTCTTAGTATAAACATGAGCACAATCCTTGAATTTCATCGCAGCTTGATCCTTTTCATTCTTCACATGTCCTCTCACGTTTTGAGACAAATTCTAGATGGAATGTCCATGCAATGCGCTTGGGTACACCTCAAAGACTACCTTGATGATGCTTGCATGTCTATCGCTTATAAAAACTAATTCAGGAACATCCGGTATAACAGTTTTCAACTTTTGAAAAAACCAGGTCTAACTAACATCTTTCTCACTATCAATTACACCAAACACAATTGGATGATGATTAGGATCCTGAGCTATTGCAAAAACTAACATACCACCATATATAGTCTTAAGAAAAGTTGCATCCACAATTATCACTTTCTTCATTGCCCTAAACCCTTCAATGCTAGCGCCCAAAGCGATGAATAGGTATTTGAACCTTTTTTTTTTCATCCAATTCCACACTTGTTACTGTCCCATGATTGACCTTCTCTAACATGTACAAATAAGAAAATAACATCTTGTAGCTTTTTTCAGGACTCCCTCGCACATCACTAACATGTTGTGTTTTTCCTCTCAATGCAGTAGAGTAAGAACAATGCAAACCAAGTCTTCCTTGAACAATACTCACGATGTTCTTAGTACTTGGGGTCTCAAATCGACCTGGATAGTCTTCATGCAAAACCAATGCTACTAATCGTGGTGTGCCTCTCTGTTTACGTTGCTTGTAGTCTCAATAGACTGAGAGCATGTATGCATATTTCTATGTACTCTGACACTAAAAACCTTATTTCTTAATTTTTGTAACTCGTAAATACCATGTACAACCTTGAGCAGCTTGACGGCATTGTAGCATAAGTCGCTCCGTGTCTGACTTAACAGTTTGGACCCCAAAATAGTTTTTATTTGCAGCTTTGTTAACCAGATCTTGCACTGCCTCCTTGGAACACAATTCTTGCTCTATTTCAAGACCCGTACCATCTTCCCATTCTATAACATACTGACTTTCTTCTACATGACAAGGAAGCTCAACATATTCATGTCTACCATCCAAACCATCATTCACATGGTTATCTATCGGTCTATCCACAACCGCACTTTCATTATGTGATAAATTCTCATAATCTTCATCAACAACATTTTCATTACCAGCATTCTCCATCGGATCTTCAATAATCAGCTTATTTTTTGTTCCTCTATATCACTCTCTCTCTCAATATAGTAAGGATTCCTGGATTTTCAACTCTGCCATTTGAACCCAGCTCCCCATAATTCACACCAAATGAACCTCTTTCCTCCACTCTTGAAACTTTCTCCACTCTTGAAACTTGCTCCATCCTCTGATTATTTTCTAAATCTTTTAATAACTCCACATGCAAAACAGGTTTAAGTTCTTCTTTATCAAATGATTTTATATAAACATATGCGTCCTCGTCATCTACAATATATGACTCCCTCCGAGATTTAGATAGACTGTAACTCAATTTCAGCTTTTTCGAGGTTTCATCTATCGCAATCTTCCTGCAGATCTTCTCTACTAACACCAATAACGTTATCTCCTCCAAAGATGAGGTCTTAAATGTTATACCGTATATATAATTTCTTGAAATCCAATCATGCTCTTCTGAATAGTACCCTTCTAGTCGAAATATACGTTTGTGTGGTTGTTCTTCTTCATCCTGTAAATAGAATAAAATAAAACACAATTACGAATTACACAGGTCACATCTCTCATTTATACCATTTGTACCATTGTCCCATTTTTACCAGTTGTCCCATTTGTACAAGTTGTCCCTTTATCTTTTAGTTATACCAGTTGTACCATTTGTTCTATGTCTGCAGATTTCCTAACTACAATTCTTATTTACCTGAGATTCAACTCGATTTAACACAATTAAACAGCTACACTCGATAAATTACCAATGCAAATACCTAATCGTCCCATTACTAACCAAATGTGCTTACCCAAACAAGTAATTTTAATATCAAATCCCTAATTTTATAAAATCCATAAATCCTCTGACAATGTATGATGAGAGAGGAGAACAAAATGAGTTACAGATGGACCGAGGCGGCAATGACAAACAAAAAATGACCGGCTCCGGCGGCGGGCGGCGGATACGCAAAGAAGAGAGATGTTTGGCCGAGAGGGGGCGCGGTGCACGAAACGAGGAGAAAGAAAGCTTCGAAGGGATGAAGAAGTTTGATCTCAAATGCCACTAAACCATTTCATTAAGGGTAATTTTAGGATTACACATTCTGGGTGGCACCCAAATCAATTTGTGGCATGCCAGATCATTTTTTTTCATTTGGGGCATTTGAGATCAGCACCCCCTTTACTCAAACTATTCTTCCAATATACCCTCGTTATGTTATGAATTTATTTTTGATTTATTTTTAAATCAAAAACTCAGTTAAATGTCTCAAATACTAAAAGATGTTACAAATATTACAAAAACAAACTATTTTTTAAGGCCGAATTTATTAAAAGGAATAAAATAGGCATACCCCAATAACAATTAAATCAAACCCTAAAAACTCGACCCATATCCATCTTCATCTTTTTAATTTTTTGTTTTCTCTCTTTTCGTGTTCTTCTTATTGCAAAATTGATGTGCCTCTGTAACCACCCGAATCCAGTCTATAGCCAAAGATTGATGTCAAAGCTATCACTACCTCTCACGCAGTAACCCAAACTTCTTCCAAACCCTAAATATCTTCCCGCCAGGATTTTACTTAAATTATTAAAGCTTTGTCGTTGTCTTTGCGTCGCGTTCAGGTGAAGCTTCTTCAATTTATATTTGTTTCAAAAAATTAAGTTTTGTAGTTTTTCGTAAGGTTTATCTCCATCTTCCTAGTTGTTCATGTTGTTATATTGTGAAACCTAGATGAATCAGAGTTTAATCAGAATTAGTGGGGATTTAATTATATCATTTTCTTAGTGGTTTGAGTGGCTAATTCTGCTGGATTTTCATATTCAAAGGATTAAATTTGTATCCTAATGTTTGATTGGTTTAGGTAGTAAGGATAAAGATGGAGGTCAATTCAGAGGATAACAATCTAATGGAGAAGGTCTTACCTCCTGTTGAGTAGGTATAATACTACCTTTGTTGGGTTTGAAATCCAATACTTCATTGTTTGTGTGATTTAAGCAAAGTTGGCGACTTTGCTTCAAAAGTTATATGCAGGAGATTGATGTTGAGTTGGAGACTAAAGTTAAGACTAATCTTGAGGTATAGATATGTATGTAGCTTTGATGATTTTGGATTTTTGGTTGTGAAATGCAGTAGTTGAGTGTTTTCTTTGTGTGTTTGTAGACATTGAAAGATAAGAAACTAAAGACTCAACTTGCTTCATGAGAAAACTTGTATGGGAAATCAGCCAAAGTTGCTGCTAAAATCGAAAAGGTAAATTTACTTCTTCATTCAGCTCTGTGTGGATTTTTGATTAACTCCTTTATTGGTGCTTCATGAGGATGAAAGAAGCTCTTGTGTATCTCTTGTTTTATTCTTCTTTCCTTGATAGTTCAGCTCGTTTTGAATTCTTAATTATTCTTTTGTGATATGGTTGTTTTTTGTGTGTAGTGGATCTTGCCTATTGAGGCAGGCTACTTGGAGACATATGGTCTAGAGAAGACATGGCGAATCAAGCAGACAAATATTGCCAATGAAGTAGATATATTAAGCTCAAGAAACCAATATGACATAGTGCTTCCATGTAAAATACTCAATAGATTCGTCTGAGAAGGACAATCATATCTTGTATATGTAAAATCTTATCTTTGGTTAGTCATTGTGATAAAAACCATCGTTGCAATGTTGCTTCTAATTCATTTTACTGGTACTGGTGAACATATGTAGATCTTGGCCTTACAAACTTGATTTTACTACAAGTGGTCAGCATATACTAGATGGTGCTCACAAAGGCCACCTTTCTCTTGTAGACATGTGCTAAGAAGAAGTGTGTCTTCGAACGCAAGCCGAAGAAGAAAAGAGCAAGAGAGTATAAACCATCCAAGTACCAACAATCTCCCTTTACGGAAGAGAAGAACAAGGACCCCAAAAAGAAGCAGAAGAGTAATGAGTGACCCATATGTTTTATGTTTTTTGTGATGTTGTTGCTTGTGGAACTCTGATTACAAACCACTATTAATTGTTTTATGTTTTGTGTTTTGTAGAAACTCAGGTTATGTAATCTTAGGTAAAACTATGTTCATTCAGTACAACTGATAATCTTATTTACAGAAGTACAACTGGTAATCTTATTTAAAGAAGTACAACTGATAATTTTAGGTACAACTGTGTTCATCTACCGTTTATAAAAATTATTTTCAAAAGTAATTTAAGTTTTAGTTTTTAATTATTTTATAAATACAAATTTAATTTAATTTATTTTTATTTTTAAATTTAAATTTATAATTTATTTTTTTTGAATAAACATTTAATAATAAAATAATATAACTCAATGATTGCAATCATTGCAAGTACAAGGCTGAAACCTAGGATCCGACCTAAAGTACAAAAGTTATGGAAAGTCAATTAACATAGTTATACCGTAGTTGTACCAAATTTTGCAGTTGTACTCCGAAATTTACATAGTTGTACCTTCATGGATTTGTCTTTACTTAGTTGTACCTTACTGAAACTAACTTTTCTAGTTGTACCTCACATATTGCAACTAAAGGGTAGATTTAATATAGTTTCATATAAAAATGTGAAAAATCACCATTTTTCACCATTTTGGTAATTTCTAGTGTCCCATATCTAAAGAAACCTTAACACTATATGATATTTGTTGGAAAATTATGATGAAACGTGAACAATTAAAAAAATATCTATTTTTACCCACGTTCTAAAGATGATAGTGATATAAAATGAATACAACTAGACCCATCATTGGTCTTTACATAACAAAAAGCAAATTGGACATAAAAAAATATAACATAGTTGTACCACAGTTTTACCTAATTGTATCTTGACATAAATGGACACTACTAACATATCTATATTATGAACTATTATCACACATAAACCAGCTAAACATAGATATATTACGAACTATTACCACGCACAAACTAGCTAAAATATCTCTCCCACGGTTACTCGATCCTCTCTCACGGTGTGTCGATCCTTGTGCACTTTGACTCGAATTTAGGACACTTTCAGTCAATCTTTGTCCATTATTACTCGATTTTTGTCCCCTACGACCGTGTTCTCCAAGTGAGGGATACCTAAGTTTTTGTGTTCTCCCTTTTTCTTTACATACTCCGGAGGTAAAGTATACATCTCCCATATCTCGTCGGGAACAATCCACTAAGAATGATGAGGTACTGGATATAGCATCCTGGAGTATGCCAATGACCACATCTCAACCAAATAGTATTTAGAGCACAAATTCATGTAATGGGTCCTCTCCATTCATGTTTGCTCTATTTGCCACAAGTGAGTGGACATAAGGATACTTATCAATATCAAAGTGCTTGCAACCACAAGTTTTCCTATCCAAATCCACTACATAAGTAATTCTATTAAGTCCATGCACCATTCACATTCTCACTTCCTTCTCTTTATAGTTCTTCTTCTCCTCCTCATTGATCTACAATATTCTCCAACTGATTCTATTCATAAAAAGCTAGGTTATTTACATTAACTAAATCATCATCATGTGAAACATTTTCAATATTGTTCACCAACCCATGTTCCATTGATTCCTCTCTGTAACGAATAAGTATACCATCATTAACACACGCTGCACTAACTTGATCCTCTACTTTTTCACGCACATCATTTTGCCCAAAATCTTCCACAGCCTTCACAAGCAAAATACTTCCTATCATCAAGAAATGACAAAAAAGAAGCAAATAATTCTTCATCATCGGCAATAAAAGATGGTTTTTTCTTATGATCCACATTTGGAATGTAACTCAGTTTCAGTTTTGTAGCAGCTTTATCTCTCTTCATCTTCTTGCATATGTTATGTACCAACTCATAATAAGTTACCTCCTTATAGATTTCCTTTATCACAAAACTGTAAATTCAATCTTTGCTTTGAATCTATTCCATATAATTGCCTCTTTTATTTGAATAATATCTTTCGTAATCAAAATGTATGATTATGTATCGCTTGTTTTTCAATTTCCCCTAAAATCGAAAAATATATATTTGATAGTTAGTATTCATGAACGCCTAGTATTACTAGTTGTACCATTTGTACGAAATATACACATTTGTACGAAATATACACAGTTGTACCTTGTACAATATATACTCAGTTGTATCAGTTGTACTAAATATACTCAGTTGTACTATTTTCTAGGTAATTTCGCCATATGCAACAATTTTGATTTCTCTCTAACTACGGCTCGCTATGATTTCACCTCCAGATTCCCAAATATAACAAGTTTTAACAATATCCGATCTTAATCAATGCATAATACGTGTTTATTAACTCATTATCAACACAAAAATCAACAAACTTTAAAATGAAAATGATGTTTTGAAATCTAAAACACATTACCCTTTCCCATTGCATTTAAACCTCCAAATTTTGTTGAAAGCCACCCAAAACAACTACACATCGTTTATTATCATTAATATAAAAGGAAATTAAAAGAAATTACCTCAAATAAAGCTTTAAATTTTGAGTTATAGAGGATCGAAGATTTTCAGAATTTTCGCGGCAAGAGGAAGAAGAAAGAGAAATGAGATATGCATATATTCTTCTCTTGTTTTTGATTGGTCCAAATTTATTTCTCACATTAAATTCTCACCAATGACATTCATCCACTTCATTAATGACTCATCAATCACATGCATCCACGTTTCTCTCTCTTCCACCTCACCTCACATACTTTCATCTTTTATTTTATTTTTTCATTTTTTTAATGAGAAATGAAGGAGAAGCAATTTTTATCTTCTTATTAAAAAAATATATTTTATTGAATAAAGGTAGAAAAACTTCTAAGGGTGAGTAAAATAGTATATTGACATTTGATCTGTTTTTTATTTTATTTTTTTGGCGGTATAAGAGTCTGGATATTATTGGAAAGAAAAGACATTAATCTAAGGTTCTTACCAAATTTTATTTTGGTGTAATAGTTAGATATGTTTTTCCTGCGAGATTTCTATAAAAACCAAGTCTTAAATTATTTTTTCTCTTAATTTTTAATGTTTTTATTTAATTTTCTAAAAATCTATATAATTATATGAAAAAATCCACTTTCAATAATAAATATTTAGATTTAAACATGCTTCATGTTTTTTACTATTAAAGATTTAGATTTAAAAATATTTCATGTTTTTTAAAAAAAAATTCATATATTATCATAACCTTAATTTATTCTCATATATTAAGATACATATCTCAATATCACAAATTCAAAATGATATATATATACATATATACACAAAAGTAACATATTCAAAATAATATATTTATTTACCAAAGTAATAATTAAAATTAAAATTTTATGGTTATTTTACCCCTGATTTATATTTTTTATCGTTTAAAATTATTTACTTTTCTAAAACACGTAATCAAAATTTAAAACACTTATATAATATTCAATATATGCAATTAATATACATTATTTAACTCCATCGCTCTTCTACGATTCACATTTACTATATTATAAAACCAAAAAATAGTTATAAATTAATTAATTCATACAATTAACAAATAAAAACTTATAAAATATTAAACCCGTAAGCAGCACGAATTATTAATCTAGTGAATCGTTAATTCACAAACGCTTTAAAAACAAGTGAGAATAATCAATCATCTATCAAAAGGTACGTAGGTTTCTCCTCTAATCTTCCTATTTAAAGCATCTTACTAGTATATTTTCAGTTTGTTTAGCCGTTGTAAGTGTTTGTATTTTTAGCTAATATCTGGATGCATTGATATGACAATGAATATATAATTGTATTATATTTTCCCTAAACATGTAGACAATATTGTATCAGGTTCTTATCTTCATAATCGTAGAGAACTCGTGATTAGTTTTATTGTAGATTTTGTGTGGGTAATGCAGTTAAGGATTTTTTAGTCATTAAAGAAATATTTTAGTACTTTTGTTATGTATCAAAGTTTATCTCTGTTTTGATTTTTACATACAGATAATGGTTTACTATCTCTGTTAAGTCTAATCTATGTTCTATTATATGGTTTTTAATACTTTTTATGCATCATGGTTATGGATCATAGTTTGAATTACCATAGAATTAATTCAAATTACTATTTTTATTGTAGTGCTCAGCATTTCAATCATCCAAGAAAGTATGTAGGACAAGTAACAAACCTTCATGTTTCCTTTCTCTCTCTCTCTCAAAAATTTCAATGACTTAATCTTATTTAGCTTTGTTCTGTATTATGCATCTATGTTTTCTAAATTTAGCTTATGAACTGAAACCATAATTTTAAATTTGGTATTGATCAAACATAAATAGTAGCAATACTATTAATGATCTACTTACCTTTATATATCTGTTAATGGTAGAGATTGGTTGCTCATTCTTTGCTGAAATTTGAAATTTGGGCAATGTCCCTATTTCCTCTTTTAGTTTAGGCTGACGAGAAAAAAAAATTCATTAAGTCCAACAAAACTCTAAAATTTGATTTCATTCATGCTTCTTCTAATCAACTGATAATATCTTAATCCAATCTCAAAAACACAAGTATGGTCAATTAACAATATTCAACATTTAATACGAATTTCAGTGGTTTTTCACAAAACAAACAATCTGAAAATATGTACGAATTTGCACAAAACATTCAATACGAATTTCAGTAATTCATAAAACGGTCTTAAAGGTCAATTTAATTCACAATTGAAATTATGTACTTGTATATATTCACAGCTCCATATTGATGCACCTATAATCATCTTTTACTTAAAGTTCATCTCATCTTCCTTAATGTATTCGTTATTTTAAGTAGTATAAAATGAATAAAAAAATATGGAGTTGAGCAATCGATTTTAATCACACAGCATGTGAATAATCAATCAGCAAATAACGAAACTGAAAACTTATCTTTCTATCGGATTAGGGAGAACTGACATGATCGATTAACCCAAATACTTGGAAAATAATTCTGAAATCGAAATTCTGAGTTTTTCATGATGAAGAACAATGGTTTTAGTTAGATTTTCAGCTGTTTTTTTTCCTTCAATCGAACTGTTTTTAATTTTTTTTCTCATTGGATGTTTTGTTATTGGGCTTCATTATTAAAGAAAATAACCCAGCAAAACAAATAAGACCATATCTATAAAAAAATAAAAAAATTTATGTTTATGTCCAATAATATGGTAATTCTAATATAAATAATTATGTTATTAAGGGAAAATGGCTAAATTACGGGAAATTTGCTAAATTATGGCAAAATGACTAAATTATGGCAAAAGGGGCTAAACTAATTCTAATATTAAGGGGAAAATTACTATATTATGAAAAAATCCATCAAATTAAAATTTTAAAAATTTTAGTTTCCGTAAATATTTTCCTCGCCCGGATGCGCAGAGATATAAACGATGTTCATAAATATCAACTTCTAAGCATACATATTTTTCATTTCGATAGTCTAACAGATTATTAAAATATGTTAACAAAGATCATTAAGTATAAATTTATATGTATGAATATCGTTTGCAAAAGAGTTAATTCACTAAAGTCTGTTTGATCGAAGTCAAAAGAGAAGTTTTTCTAAAATTTATTGTTTAAATCGAAACTGCAAAATTAATAGCATCTAAACTATTAATTTTATTTGGATCAAATTGTCTTAAATCATATCTTTCTCGAATTGTAAGGTAAAATCCTTACAGTATCATATAGTTCGGATATTATCAATTTATAATTTTACTGTATGTACCATAGAAAGCCACGTTATCTTTTTTCTTCCTTTAAATTTGACTTAAAGAAAATTTCCTAGCAACATCTAGTCACCTACTCCAACAATTACACTAAAAAGTAAAAACTATGGATATTAAACAATACTAAACGCTAAAACTTATAAGCAAATGAACTGCATAAGACCTATCGAAAGTTTAATATACATTAATCATCAACCTTTGAAATTTTTTGCCGAAAGTGTTGTAATTGTCATTTTTCACTATTTTTATCTTTTTGATAATTACATATTCTTCTCTTTTTTTTAGCTATACGAAGATTTTGTTCATAGAATGATTGAAATTGGCATTAGTAGGAGCGTAAAATCCTTTCTGTTGCCATCACCAAAAAGAAAAGAAAATCTTTCCTTAAATATCCTTCAATGTATAAAAGAAATAGAATATTTCAAATCTTCCATTTAATTAAAGCAACAGATCTTAATTTTCCATTTTAAGAATTATATCATTACATATTTAAAAACGTCAACGCTATATTATGGATAGTACAGTCGTACATAATTTGTCTTATATGAAATCTCCTAAGATATTGTGACGACAGCTATGAGTTATAATCAGATTAAAATAAATAAAAATCAGGAAAAAAAAAACAATCAACTTCTAATTGTACGATGAGATGAGAGCGTTTCTTATCTTGAATCTTTGATATGTTCCTATCTGTTCCGTCAATGACAAAAGATTTGGTTAAATAAGGAAGTTACAAAAAAAAAAAAAAAACGTTTCAACTTTGTGTCAACATCGTCTCTCTCACGAACCCCCAAAAACGTGTTTCTCTGTCTCTCTCTCTTCCTCTATCTCCGCCGTGAATGGCGACACAAGGGATGTCTCAGCCTTCGGTGAAGAAACGAAACTTCCTCCTCCGTGATCTCTTCAAACTTTGCCGATCAATCTCAAGGGTTTTGCCTCGTGACAAGCCTAATCATCATAAGGCTAAACACGAACGAAAGCTCCACACAAACGAATCCAAACGCAATGATGAAGAACCTAAACCTAACCCTAATCCTAATCCAAATGCCTTTAATTTACAGGTTCGATGTTTTGGATTTTATTTATTTATAAACAATTCATGTTTTTGAGGATTTTGTTGGATATATTATAATGTTCTTTTTTATATAGGATTCGAATAAGGTTGAAGGTGTAAGTCTTACTAAGGTTCGTAGTTATAGATTCGACAACACCAATACCAATTCCGTGGGGAACAAGAAGCCTTTATCTCTTTCAAGAAGTTGTAGCCAAAACACGTCCGTGGCCACGGCCGCAACCACCCCGACCAGGACAAGTCCGACATTGCGGAGTTTATCTTTTATAGGGAGGAGCAAAAGCAGCTGTAACAGGTCGGATTCTGGATTAACGCCGACACTTCTGAGATCAACTACCACTGTTCCAAGAAGCTTAGCAAATCCGATCTTGTACCCGAGTTCTTCGGCTAATGTGGCTAAACCTTCTCCAACAGAGAAGAAACTACGGTGCACGCTTGAGGAGCTATGTAATGGATGTACCAAGAAGATCAAGATTAAGAGAGATGTGATTACAAGCTCAGGGTTTGTTTTTATTTCTTTACCAAAGACTTAACTTCTATACGAGTTTTCGCGAAAAGAAAACTAACTACTAAGCTTTATGTTGTGTAGGCAAATGAGTGAGGAGGAAGAGACAGTGGAGATAAAAGTGAAACCGGGATGGAAAGGCGGAACGAAAATAACATTTGAAGGCAAAGCAAACGAAGCAATGGGAAGTGTACCGGCTGATTTAACCTTCGTGATCGAGGAGAAAGAGCATGAGGTGTTTAAAAGAGAAGGAGATGACCTAGAAATGGCGGTGGAAGTCTCTCTACTCGAAGCTTTGACGGGATGCGAGCTCTCTATTGTTTTACTTAATGGTGACAACATGAGTTTGAAGATCGAAGAAGTTATTCACCCTGGTTATGTTACAGTGATTCAAGGCAAAGGTATGCCAAATCTAAAGGAGAAAGGGAAGAAGAGAGGAGATTTGAGAATTCGGTTCCGGACTAAGTTCCCACAACAACTTACAGATGAACAAAGGGCAGAGATTCAGAACATTCTTCAAGAATCTTCTTCTTGAAACTTTTGCTCTTTCCCTTTATAGGAGAGCTTTTACAACATGGTTTAGATAAATCCAAAGAGATTCTTATAATATTGTCATCTTTGTTTGTAAAATAACCAAGTTGCAATGAAGAAACCGGTTTCCATAAATCTCTTATTTATCAACTTCAATATTCATTAACACCAAAACAAATCATATAATCTTTGACAAACCAAGAAAGTTCATATCCGAAAAAAAGCAAGAAAAGTAAAATACAAGAGGATGTGTCCTCGGTCTTTTACCTTTTACTTAAAACCTAGAAGAACTTTGAATATTTCCAATAAATTGCTATTGACAAGTGCCTTCAACAATCTAAGCTTCCCTCTCGAATACGGTGCATACCTGATTGCTGAATCACCTAATAGGCTCCTATAGAGAACAGCCTTCTTGTGACTAAAAGCATCAAATGAGAATTTTCCATGGTATGAACCCATTCCACTTTCACCAACTCCTCCAAATGGCAATGTATGAAGTGCAAGCTGCAAAATATCGAATGATCATAGAGCTTTAGTATAATGTACTTAGCTTGTATAGATCAGATACAGAGCTAAGAGAGTGTTTTTTACATGAACAGCTATGTCATTGACCACTATCCCTCCAGCGGAAACTGTCATTGCGAATCTTTCTTTCAGCTTCTGGTTTTGAGTAAACAAATATGCAGCAAGTGGCTTAGGTCGAGAACGAATCACGTCAAAACTCTCTTCCAAGTTATTAAGCTGTGCAAAACAGAAGAGATTGTTAAATTTGCCTTCAAAAGATGAAGCAGGGCGTATATAGAATGGAAAATATGGTTTGTACCGTGAGAATTGGGAGCAGAGGACCAAAGATTTCTTCACTCATGATCAAAGAATCTAATGGGACATCAAGCAAGATCGTTGGAGCAATTTTCCTAAAGTATGAAACAAAAGATTAGCATAAGAAAACTAAGTGATGATGACAATTTAAAGAGAGGAGGAACTCACAGATTCTCTCTGTCCTTTTGACCACCATATACGATTTTCTCATAAACTTCCTTCTCATCTAACATCTTAGAGAGGCGATCAAAGTGATTCGAGTTTACAATACGTGACATATCTTTAGACTCCATAGGATTCTTCCCATAAAACACTTCCAATTCATGCTTCATTGCATCAATCTTGAGAAGAGAAAAGAGAAAGGTCAAATACAAAAGTGAATCAAGACGCTGTTTGTTAAGTTCTTAACCTTACCACTTTTGGTGCATATTCTTTTGTTGTCAAGATGTAGTCTGGAGAAATGCAAGCTTGTCCATTGTTGCAACCCCATTTGCCTGCAATGATCCGCTTCACGGTAACCTTCATACACAGAAAGGTGTAAAAGTTACATTAGCCTCAATACAAAAAAAAAACACGCGGTATGAATTTGGAATGAAGAAGTATTTCAGTACTTTCAAATCGTTATCTGAGTCTACAACAACAGGAGATTTTCCTCCAAGCTCCAAGACAACCGGTGTGAGATGCTTTGCAGCCGCTGCCATTATGATACGCCCAATTTTCGAACTACCTAACCAAGCATAAGATTAGAAATTTGTTTAGTCTCTCCATACAGAATTCCCTAGAAATGCGGTTCATATTTGGTTTTAACCTCAACAATATCTCATGTATGAATCATTAAACACATTAAGCCAGGTTAAGATGAACCTGTGTAGAAGATTTTGTCCCACTTCTGCTCAAGCAGAGCAGTTGTTTCAGTAACAGCTCCTTCGACAACTCTCACTGCGGAAGGGTCAAGATACCGTTCCATTAACTTCGCGAGAAGAGCGGACGAAGCTGGAGCCAGTTCTGATGGCTTTAAAACAACAGCATTCCCAGCAGAAATTGCACCAATAACAGGATCAATAGACAGCACTATCAAATAAACAAAAAAAAGTGTCAGAAGCCATACAAAATGGAATTATAAATCAGTGAGGGACATTTTGACATACGGAAGGGATAGTTCCAAGCTGAGATTACTAGTACAACACCAAGAGGCTCGGATACGATTTCCGCTGATGCAGGAAACGTTGTTAGAGAAGTCTTTACCTGAAATGAAAACAAAAACAATGATTTAACATATTTTTAACAACAAACTCTTGTATAAACCTTTATTCAAAGCACACACCTTATCTGGTTTCATCCATTCTTTTAGCTGCTTAAGAGCTAAGTTGATTGAGTTTCTCAGTAAAGCTACCTGCATAAATTAGTTAAACCTTCATAATCAAATTTCTAAATGCAATCAACTAAAACATTAATCTTAATAATTTGTACAAACTAATCAAACTCAACTGACAGATTCTGTTGGTAACAACATTAAATGAAGGGAAGGTCAATGTTTCAAAGCTATGTGATGTCATTTGATGTAAATAAGACAAAGTTTTTAGAACAAAAGTGATGGAAAAACGTGGAAACCCCCAGACGTTGGTGATAAATTTAATGTTCTACAGTAAATTAAATGCCTATTGCTATCAGAAGAACCCAATAATTTTTTAGTATATGGTTACAGACATAAAGTTACCTGCAGTCTAGGTTGATCTGATTTAACATACGAAAAAGTTGCATTAAATTTTATGTTGTTCATTGGACAATGATGTACATATGTCTTCTACTCAGTGTTTCATAGACGCTTAGACATTAATGACACCGACCAAGTAGGAGAATAGACTAATCTAAATTTATAAGGTTCGGAACAATATATGAAATAGCCATTAATAAGAAAACCAAAAAAAATCACTTCACCGAATTTGTCAGCCATCGCCGGTTTCAGATCATAACACCATACATTTTTTTTTCCTTTTTTTTAAAAAAAAATTTAGCACCCAATATCTGAGCTTTGCTCAAAGTTTAGCAAAAGCACCACAGCTCAATCCTAAGGTAAAACTCAAGGAACCAAGTGGTCCACATACAAAATTTGGATACACGAATATTTTTCTTTTGTTTGCCTAAGTAACTAAGTAGACATTGATAGATTTAACATCGAGTACCCGAAATTTTTTGAAACGGATGATTATTTGAGTTTTGCTCATCCATAAGTAAAATCCAAGCCAAAAACACAAGTAATCAAATAACCAAAGTGGTCACACCTAGAAAAGCTTGGCTATAGTGAGTTTATGTCATAAGACCTAGGTCCACTTGCTTCAATTATTGAATCTTCAATTCATAATTCAAGACTCAAAACTAGATTCAAATTAAAAATTGACCAACCACAGAAGAATCAATTCCAAAACTAAGAAGGCTAAAGCATAAAGGGAAAAAAGTTTTGACCTCATAAACAGAAGACTCAAGCTCAGGTTTCCCAAGATCGTCATGAAGAGCAGCCACAATCTCAGGCTCATGCTTATCACATATTACGAGGAGGTTCTTAAGCTGAGCCACTCTCCATTCATAACCACGGGTTACTCCATCATTAAAGCACCGACGAAGCTCCGTCACTAAATTGCTCGCTTCCGCCGCTCCAAACACGTTCTTCGCCATTCAAACGCTTACGTGTTGAGAGATAGAGAGAGAGAAAAAGAGAACAAAGTTTGAGTTCGGGGATCCCAAGAAAAACTGATATTTGATATGTATGTTGAAATATCGATAAAATAAATATTCTTTCGTCGATTTATAAACAGTGCAAATCTTGAAGTTTGCTCCTGTCAAAAAGAGACAATTGTTTTTATTTTATTTTATTTTTTGCACGAAATTTGATGATATGGAAGAGCATGCGTTAATGTTTTTGTTTATCACATATTTATAAAGGTGGATAGACGTCAAAAGAAGGAAAAGAAAAATAGAGACTATTACGAAAAAACATAGTATAATAAAAGGGAGGCAATGCCACAATTCTTTTTATTTTGGTCAATTTGAGACAATTTTCCCTCTTTTTCCAAAATAAGGTACTTAAACAAAAATTCATGCGTTTCAATATTTTATCTCATATTTTTCTATCCCATATTTATAAAGACGTGAGTCGAAATTTTTTTTATAAAGACGTGAAAAATAAGAAAAAAATATTTAAAATAAAGGAGTAAGAAAGATAATGTTTATACGTGTATGAATGAGTGATGTTTAGAAAAGAGACAAAGGGAAAATTTTAAGAAAATAATAAAAATAAAACGGAAATCATTTTTTTTGGTTACGTCACAATTCTTTTTTTAAGTCCACTAGAGACAATTTTCTTTCTTTTCTTTCCCCTCCAAAATTGATGATAAATACAAAAGAGCTTTCAATTTTATCCCATATGTTTTTTTGGGTCAAACTTTTATTTTATTCCATATATATAAAGACCAAAATAGCAAAAATATATTTAAAAAAAGAGAGAAAGTTAATTGTGCGTGTACGTATGAGTGATGTTTAGAGAAGAGAATGGCGTGTGGGTCTTACTCGCGGAGCATAAGCGAACTCACAACTCCCGTGTTGTCGCGTATATTGCACGTGCGATAAGAGCGCGTGTGATCTAGAGTTATGTTGGGTTGGTGAAAGACGTTACGATTGTGACATGCTTTTGGACATTAGGCGAGATCATATAATAATTTATGTGGGTGAAGTTGAGCTACCTGCTTACTTATTTACTGGGGTCAGTGCTTTTTTTTTCTTTTTTCTTTTAAGTTTTAATTAAAACTGTGGTATGGGTTTCTAATTGAGTTTTTTTTTTCTATTTCAATTTCACTTGCTTTTTCCGATTATTTTTATTTTTGCCTTTATTTCCGTCTATTCTATATTCGTTTATAAATTCAAATTCTCATACAAAATAACCATTATGGTTTGTTTCTCAAAAATCAACATTTGAGTTTGGTACCCATTATTAAAAAATTAGGGTGCGATTAGTAACATGTATAATGATTGATTCAACTTGATTTATGGATGGAATATAGTTTAACTTAAACAAATGTTATTAATCATGAATTGCTTTTTAAATTTTCAAATTTGAATCTGAGTCTTGTTGAGGGTTATGATTGATTTACAAATTTGATTTATATTTTTTGTAAAGTTATTGAACTAGTATTTAATCCAAAACTATGAAAAGACCCTAAGTCAAACTGTTTTAGTTAATGCGATTTGACAAAAGCAAGCAGAGCAAATGATCATGGTTCAAAATTTTGGATAATTTTAGGGTACAATATATATATATATATATGTTTATATTGGCAAGATATATGAACTTCCGTTAAGATTATACCAAATTGTCAAACTCCACTTATATAACGGAAATTCACTTGTTTAGTGGATTCATCTAAATTGTATCATTATTTTATACTTATTATATAAAAAAATATGTTTATAATCCTCAAATTTTTATTCTCCATTCCGTTCATTTCTCATCCACTTTTCTATCCACCGTTTTACTACCTCCCATTTCTCTTATTTTGTTATCTCAAACATTGTTACAATCTTTTTGTAAATTTTTAATAAAGTATTTTATTTATATATTTTTATCTTTATTTTACATATACTTTTAATTATATGACTTGTTTAACCGTCTTATTATTATTTATAAATCTAGTTAAGTGGTTCGTTTAGTCGTCCACTAAAATTATTTATAAATTAATTTTTATAAAAATTCAAAATTTATAATCTCTACTTTTTTTTCTCACTGTATCAGAGACAAAGTTCTATAAAACTTTTGTCCATACGATATAATGGCTTGAAAACCAATACTAGTATAGAGAGATCCTAATATTAAACTCTTTAATGAGAAAGACTTTTCATGTCTTATCGTTCCACTCTTGGATCACAACACTACGTACTGTATAAACCTTCATCCGATATTAGAAGTCTAGGTGTATAAAATCTTAGTTTTTGTAATTTTTTATTGATCTTGTTTTCACGATTCTAAGGTTCCAAAATCAATCTGAGTGTTTTGCCGGTCTAACTAGGTCGTTAGTCTCATTGGTGTTGGACATTGTAAACCTAAAGTTAGACATGATTGTAGGGAGTCCAATGTTTTACACCTTAAATTCTAACAAATGAGTTCATATTTTAGATCTACATCAAATAGATTCGAATCCGCTTACTCTTCTTCTAAATCAGAAAAGAAGTCGCTTAGAAGTTCAAAAAGAATCATCACTACCATGAAACAACTATAAATGATTTCCAAGGATCATATGATAATTGAGGAATTCCACAAAATTCATAAATATCAAATTTATCAAATTTCAAAAATGATTTTTTTGAGAACTAATAATCAAAATATGGCTTTGGGGGATGAAATTTGTGGTGTCAACTTATAGGTTTTCTCAATAAAAACTGAAAACGAGATATTCCTCAACAAGCATCCGACAGACGCATTTTTTATCGGAAATACCGTCAGATTTGCGATAACTTTCTTTTTGTGTATGTGGTGCACCTCAACCCACTAACACATCCCCTCACTCGATCCCACATGAGAGAAGCGAATGACATTGTTTTAGATCCTCACAATTGATCATCAAACCTTCACAAGCGAGAGCAACCACCAGTTTGTGAAGCCATCAAACCTATCTTGCATCATTTGGTATCAGAGCATAAGTTCCTACTAGGTGCTTTTGTTCTTCATACTTTTAACTTTCAACCGTTTGAGGTTTTGCTTTTGTTGTCATTTTTCATTGAGTTGGTTTTTAGTGTGTTGGTGCTTGATATTTTTTTTGATTCATAAAACCCTAAAAATCATAAAAATATTATGTTTGCTTTTGAACCCTATTTTGAGTATGCTTTGTTTCGATTAGTTTTGATTCATTGTTGTTTCGTGAATTGCAAAAACCCTTAAAGTATACATATTTGTTTCCGTGTGTTGTGCTTCTGTTCATGTGTTGCAATTGAGTTGTGATTGCTTTGTTCCATTGTGTTCTTTGTGTAAGTTGTTAATCGATTGTGTTTGTGTTGTTGTTTATATCGAGTCTTAAACCCTAAAAGCTATAAAAACTTTCATTTTGTGTGCCTCTAGTTTGCGACTTGATAATGTTCTAAGTCTATTTAGTTTTGTTTGTCTCACTTTGTTGCAGGTGTCAATCGAGTCTGCTTGTTTCAATCATTTGTTTCAATTAGCTTGTGTAGTTGAGTCATAAACCTTAAAATAAAAAAGAAGAATTTTCGTTGTTGTTGCTTCAGTTTCACGTTTCTGCTTTTGCTCTGTCGCATTTTGTTTACTTGCATTGCTTAAGCTGTTTAGTATGTTTGATTTCATCTTAGTTTATTTGATTCATCTTCATTTATAAATTTTGATAAAAGAGTCCTAAAACCATGAAGAATTTCATTTACCGAGTTATTGGGTTGTGTCATTATCTAAAAGGTTTGTTTTAATTCATTGGTACCTTGATTCTTTGTTGTTTTTGTGAGTGCAAGTTAAAACAGAGGAGTACCATGGCAGACGACAACGATGCAGTTACACAAGACGCAACACTACAAATGCTTACAACCATGAGAAAGAAGCTGAGAGGATTTGGAGAAAGAATATGTCGTCTGGAGAAACTTCAAAGCCTGAGTTGAAGGGAGAAATGTTCAAGCTCGAAGAAATAACCAAGAAGAAGAAGAAGATCTTCCAGGCTTGGACGAGGAAGAGCTTCCACATGACCCTTTGTGGCGACATCGACCACGGAGAGAAGACCTATTGAGAATTAATTAAGCTAGGCGTGTGGAGCCACAAGAAACTCACCATGACCTTAAGCTAACACCACCTACTTTTACAAGTAATCGAAACCCGAGGTCTACTAAGATTGAGAAAGACGACTGGAGCATATATTTGAAAGCTATGGCTATGATGAACATAAGAAAATGATGGTAGCATCTTCTTAACTCACCAACAATTCACTTGCATGGTGGGAAAAAATATAGCTGAAAGATGGAGGCAACATTTTGAGCCCGTAGCTACAAGGGGCAACATGAAGTTCCTCTTAAGATTCATGTATGTACCAAAGCATTATCATAAAGACTTACAAGTAAGTTTTCGTAAGTTATCTCAAGGTGCCCGAAGTGTAGACGAGTATTTTGAGGAGTTTGAGAAGTTGATGAACCAACTAGAGCTAGAAGAGTCGAAAGACCCTAATGGCTCAGTTTATAGTTGGATTACAAGAACGGATTGCAAGGAAGGTGGAAAGATCTCAATATAGTGGACTTCATGAGTTGCTACACATATCAGTCCCGGTTCAACAACATATCAACCGCAAGACTTCATTCACTAGTCCTAACAAGACAACCACACCTTAGGCTTCAAGCAGTTCTAAACAACCAGACCGAGGAAAGCTCTATGGAGACATATTCACGGTTCAAGGGAAGAAACACTGAGGCTCCAAAATCCATGCATCTAGAGCAAGGTAAGTTCCCTAATGTTATGCAAAGAACTTATGTCATATCTTGTTTCAAGTGTCAAAACAAGGGACATGTGGCTAGGGAATTACCAAACCAAATGATTTTAATCATCACTTCTAGTGGAGATTATGAATTCCAAGATGAACAAGGATACGATCTAGCTGAACATGAAGAAAATATTGAATATCCCATCACCAAAGAGCTTCTGGTAGTTAGAAGAATATTGAGTGTGTTCCATCAACCAGCAAAGAAAGTGCAACGGGAGAACATATTCCACACTAGACCCTATTAAGACCAAGGTATATAATTTAATTATTTATGGCGGTTCTTGTACTAATATGGCTAGCAAGTACATGATCAATATGTTTTTTGAAGACAAACCACCAAAGGCCGTACAAGCTTAGGTGGCTTAATGATGATACCGACCTAAAGATTTTGGAGAAAGTAACAATACCATTCATCATAGGAAAGTATCAAGACCAAATTGTTTATGATGTTGCGTCTATGAGAGAAGGACATCTTCTCCTTGGAAGACCATAGCAGTATTATAAAGTTACAAATCATAATAGTCGCACCAACCATTACTTATTCACCCACAATGATAGTAAGTATAATCATGAGTTGCAAAATCACAGGAACAAAGAAGAAGAGGGTAACGAGTTCTACCCTCTATGAAAGCTCTAATGATGTTCATAAAACCATGTGTGCCAAAGCCACAATGTTTTTGATGTTTTTCAAAGAATTTCTAAGTTCATGTTTAGATGAAGTGGAGATTTCCGTGGAAATGCAATCAGTTTTGGATCAATACAAGGACATATTTCCTGAGGAGATACCACTAGGGCTTCCCCTTAGTCGTGGAATATAGCATCAAACTGATCATATGACAGGCTTGCCTCTATCTAACAAGCCCAACTATAGAATGAACCCATAGGAGTCTAAAAAGCTAGAGAAGCAAGTATGTGAGCTAATGGAAAAAGGTTATATGCGATACCAGTTCTCTTAATTCCAAAGAAAGATGGTACATGGAGGATGTTTGTAGACTGTCAAGCAATCAATTCTGATTTAAACCGAAATTTATTTTGGTTAATTTCAACCGAATTGAACCATAACAAACACAAGTCCATTTCGCAATTTCATCTAATATCAAATTGAAAATGTCGTAAGCCCAATTACAAGCCCATTAAAAATAAAATAGGGTTTTGGATAAAGACATCCAACGCGGAGGCGCTTGTCGACTGCGAGGCAACTAGGATTTCATAAGAAACACTTATAATCGCTGTTATGATAACCGGTTTATGATTCAATTTTTAGGTTTGATGTTAATTCAAAAGAGATTGAAGACTGAATTGGTTTGGTTTTGCGTGATGTTACAAAACCATATTGAAGAAGATTAAGTGAGACCCGCTAATTTCCATACATGGTCTTCAGTTTAGAATTAATGCTTTGGTTTAAGTATTGATAATATCTTCTTCTTCTTCATTGCTTCGCTTTCTCGGTTCTTGAAAGAGAGAGAGTTGCGATTTCTTTGATCTTTAGTTATGTTGTTGTAAGCTCCATCTTGAGCAGATTCTCATCATCATCTTAGTGGATTTTCGGATTGAATTTGGCCTCAGACATAGGTCTATCATATCGATAGATCAAACTAGGTAAACAAAGTCTTTGTGTTCTTTCTTTTCTCTTAACCTTGAATGATCTAGAGTGACATGCAAATAGATTAGGATTGCGAAAAGCTGAGTGATTGTGAGTTGATTACAAGGAGATGCTGAGGTTGTTTTGTAACAAGAGTGGTGTCAGAGCCGCGGTGTCTAACGGCAATGTCGAAGCAACGAGTTGAAATCGAGAAGTTCGATGGAGCATCAGACTTCTCACTCTGGAAAATCAGGTTGATGGCTTATTTGGGAATCTTTAGATTGAAGAAGATCATCACCGATTTCAATCTATCTATGGAGATCTCATTGACTAAAAGTGAAGAGAAGAAAGTAAAGTCAGATGACGAAGCTCAAGATTCGTCACCGAGAGTCTTGACGAAAACGATTCCAAATCCTGTCAAAGTAGATCAATCTGAGCAAGCAATGAACCTTATCATCTTGAATGTTGGTGATATGGTTCTTCGAAAGATAAATCGTTATCTCACTGCTGCGGATATGTGGAGCACCTTAAATAAGCAATACATGGAAACCTCTCTGCCTAATCGAGTGTACATGTAGCTCAAGTTCTATTCATTCAAGATGAATGAGAGCAAGAACATCAATGAGAATGTGGACGACTTCTTGAAGATAGTTGCAGAGGTCGGCAATCTGGAGATTGTTGTTGCAGAGGAAGTTCAAGTCATTCTAATATTGAACTCACTTCAACTTAACTACAATCAATTGAAGCAAACCCTAAAGTATGGAAATAAAACTATCGGTTCAAGATGTTGTGTCATCAACTAAATCATTGGAAAGAGAGATTACTGAGTCAAAGGAATTCTCCAAATCAACATCAACAGCGTTATACACAAATGAGAGAGGAAAGTCTAGTTTTAAGCATCAGAAGTCTTCTGGAAATCGAAATAGAAGTAGATCAAACTTGAAGACACATTTGACATGTTGGTTTTGTAAGAAAAAAGGTCATTTGAAAAAGGATTGCTTTGCAAGAAAGAAGAAACTTGAAAGTGAGCATCAAGGTGAAGTCGGAGTCATCACAGAGAAGTTAGTGTTCTCTGAACCCTTAAGTGTCAATAACCAACTGATAAAAGACTTGTGGATCCTCGACTCTGGCTGCACATCCCATATGACATCAAAAAGGGATTGGTTCTATAGTTTCCAAGAAGATGAGTTTACGACAATCTTACTTGGTGATGACCATTCGGTGAAGTCACAAGGGCAAGGCTCAATAAAGATAAACAGTTTTGGTGGCTCCATTAAGGTATTGAATGATGTAAAATATGTGTCGAACCTTAGGAGAAATCTGATCTCCACAGGTACATTAGATCAGTTAGGATACCAACATGAAGGTGGAGCAAGTCAAGTTAGGTACTTCAAGAATGGAAATACTGCATTTTCTAGGACATTACAAAATGGTCTGTACATTCTTGATGGAGAAACAATTATGATAGAAGGATATACTGTAGTGAATGTAAAAGATAGTGCGGTGCTATGGCATAGTAGATGGGCTTGAACAATATGAAGATTCTAAAAGGTAAAGGATTGTTGAATAAGAAAGAGATCAAAGAACTAACCTTCTATGAACATTGTGTGATGGGGAAATCTAAGAAGCTTAGCTTCAATGTGGGAAGGCATACTACAAAAGAAGCACTGGGATATGTTCACGCTGATCTATGGGGCTCTCCAAATGTCACTCCATCCATTTCAGGTAAACAATACTTCCTTTCTATCATTGATGATAAGACAAGAACGGTAAGGGTTATGTTTCTTAGAACAAAAGATGAGACTTTTGATAGATTATGTGAATGGAAAGAGCTTGTAGAGAATCAAATAGGAAAGAAACTGAAAGTGTTGAGAACTGATAATGGTTTAAAATTCTGTAATGCTCGGTTTGATGAGTTTTGCAGAAAACATGGCATTGACAGGCATAAAACATGTACATACACACCCCAACAAAATGGTGTTGCTGAAAGGATGAACAAAATATTAATGGAGAAGGTAAGATGTCTTCTAAATGAGTCAGATCTGTAATAAATGAACAGACTAATATGAAGCAGGAAATAATAATCAAGACAGAGCCTTTACAGGAATCAGAGAAATCACTAAAGACTCAGATGGAGGTGGAGTTATCTCAGAGAGTTCAAGTGATGATGAGACTGAGGATGCTGGAAACTTGACCTCAAATGCATCCGGTGATGATTTACAGGATTATTAGCTAGCTAAGGACAGAGTTCGAAGAACCATCAAGCCTCCAGAAAAGTTCTCAGACTATTCACAATTGGCTTTTGCATTAATAGCATCTGAACATATTGATGTAAATGATGAGCCTAGTTGCTTTCATGAGGCAAAGGAAAGTGAAAACTAGGAGAAGTGGAATGATGGAATGTCAGAAGAGATGAAATCATTATTGAAGAATCAGACTTGGGATATCGCTAAGAAGCCTACAAAACAGAAAGTGATAAGCTGCAGATGGTTGTATAAAAAAAAACCAGGAATTCCTTGAGTTGAACCAGAAAGATATAAAGCAAGGCTGGTGGCCAGAGGCTTCTCACAAAGAGAAGGAATAGACTATCAGGAAGTGTTTGCTCCTGTAGTCAAGCATATCTCCATCAGAATACTAATTTCTTTAGTTGTTAATGCAGATATGGAGCTTGAACAAATGGATGTCAAAACAACATTTCTGCATGGTGATATTGACAGAGAATTGTACATGGAGCAGCCTGAAGGATATGAAGAGAACCCAGGTAAAACTCAAGTTTGCTTACTAAAAAAATCCTTATATGGTCTTAAACAGGCTCCTACGCAATGGAACAAGAATTTCAATTCATTCATGCTGGATCAAGAGTTTAAAAGCAGTGATCATGATCCATGTGTATACATAAAACAGGTAAGTGAAGATGATTTCATTTACTTATTGATTTATGTTGATGACATGTTATTAGCAGCTAAAAGCTTAGAGGAAATTAAGAAAATAAAAAGGATCTTAAGTCTGGAGTTTGAAATGAAGGATATGGGAGCTGCTAGTCGTATTTTAGGCATTGACATTGTTAGAAATAGGAAGGCTAGTACCCTATGGTTATCTCAAGAAAAATATGTTGATAAAGTGATTCATAGGTTTAGAATGAATGAGTCAAAAATAGTGAATACTCCCATTGGTTCTCATTTTAAATTGTCAATGGTTAAGGATGAAAATGAGTGCAAGATACAAAAGAAATACCATGTTCAAGTGTTGTAGGTTCTGTTATGTATGCCATTGATTTTGCTTATGCTTTTGGCTTAGTCAGCCGGTTTATGAGTCGTCCAGGTGAGTTGCATTGGGAAGCAGTCAAATGGCTGCTAAGGTATTTGAAAGGTTCTGTGAAGTTAACATATGTTTCTACTAAAGCTAATGATTTTAAAGTTAGAGATATAGTGACTCAGAATTTCCAGCAAACTTGGATAAAAGGAGGTCAACAAGTGGATATTGTCTCACAGTTGAAGGCAATACAGTGAGTTGGAAGTCCAAGCTGCAACATATTGTTACATTGTCAACTACTAAAGCAGAGTTCATTGCCCTTACTGAAGCTGTGAAAGAAGCTTTTTGGATTAGAGGTTTGTTGTCAGATATGGGAATCAAACAGACTGAGGCTTCATCTGTTTGGTGTGATTCTCAGTCTACTATATATCTGTCAAAGAATAATGCATTTCATGAGAGAACTAAACATGTTGCTGTTAAGTTCTACTTTATTAGAGATGTGATAGAGTCCGAAGATGTTGAGGTACTGAAGATACATACTTCAACCAATCCAGCCGATATACTTACTAAAAGCATTCCGATTAGTAAGTTCGAAGCAGCTTTATATTTTTTAAAGTTGCTCAGGTAAGTTCTTATGTATAATTGTCAGAGGTTAAATCCAAAGTTTAGTGCAATATTACTTGAGGATGAATGATGAAATTTGAATCAAGGTGGAGTGTTATGATAACCAGTTTATGATTCAATTTTCAGGTTTAGTGTTAAACCAAAAGAGATTGAAGACTGAGTTGGTTTGGTTTGGCATGATGTTACAAAACCAGATTGAAGAAGATTAAGTGAGACCCGGTAATTGCCATAGAGGGTCTCCGGTTTAGAATTAATGCTTTAGTTTAAGTATTGATAATATCTTCTTCTTCTTCATTGCTTCGCTTTCTCGGTTCTTGAAAGAGAGAGAGTTGCGATTTCTTTGATCTTTCGTTCTGTGTTGTAAGCTCAATCTTGAAAAGGAGATTAAAGGTTGGGAAGATGGTACACGATGAAGTGACAGCTCCACTTGATTCTTTAAACATTAGGTGGCGAGGAAACAAGCTAAAGGCCGAGGATGATTGCCAAAAGCGAAGAAGACAAAGAGACAGAACTCAGAGAAAAACTCATGATGGCGAGAAGGGAGAAGAGAGATCTAGGGTTTTGTATTTGATAATAGAGAAGAGAAACAAAGGATCGATGAGTTTGTGTGAGAGTAGAAAATGATTTTGTTGTAGCTGCATAAATGAGAGAATAACTTAGATTTAGGGTTTTTTTTCTTCTTCTTTATATATACATCTTCCTTAAACTGACCAGTTTGATTTTGGTTTTTGGTTTATAACTGAACCGAACCGAGATTCGAAGCTTTTTTATTCTTCAGTCGATCGGTTTTTGCTTGTAAATTGAAACCAATCGGTTCGGTTCGGTTCGACCAATGGATGATCTAAAAATCTTATTTTCCGTTTACTAATTTAAATTTCTATACAAAAAATTTTGATAAAAAGATTTTAAAAGTTCTTCAAACTTTTTTTTTTTTACTTCTTTTATCATTAACTAACTAAATTGTGGTTACTAACTATTTTTATTTAGAAGAAATTGTGTTTTTGTTTTGGTCATCGGATAATTGATTATACGAAACAGGTGAAAAATAGAGTAGTCCAAGGAGGTAAACACAAGCAAAGCTCGTTAACAACAGAGCGTAAAACCAAGAGATAGATCAAAGGATTAATGATGTCTCTCATCTTCAACTCGGTGATGGGTCCATGCTGGACCCCCTCGCGCCAAATAAGAAGTGAATTATCCTTCCTTTGTTACACTCTTCGCAATGTATTGAGAAATAAAATTAGCTTGATACGAAGAAACCTGAAACGAAATGGTCCTGAAATCCGGAATTATATCTGCAATTTGCTCCAAGAAAAACCTGTACCAAGGCCATTTTGTAGCCTAGTTACCGCCTCCATTGCAGAATTACACTCAGACCAAATCTCCACATCCCTGACATGTAAATCCCTGAGACTTCGAAGCACCCATATTAAACATCTCAGTTCAGCTGATGTCTTATTACTCATTGGAAGGAAGGCATCTCGAGCATGATAAATAGCAATGCTTTCACAATCCCGAATTGTTCATGCTGTTGGAATATTGATTTGATAATTATTTAAGAGAATGAAGAAACACAATAAGAGATAATTCTTTATCTCTTTTGACAAAGTATAAACTTATATTTTACTGATTTTTTTTTATTTTCGGACGAACGGGAATGAGCAACGACAAAATGACAAGATGAGGTGCTCCGGGCATCCCCTTACACGACACGACACTACAATGACCAGAAAGCTACTTCTCTATTTATATGATCAAACTATTGTATCGAAACAATATGATCGTATAATCTAAGAGACACAACTTTACAACTTATGTTTCATGACTCTTCTTTAATAACTAACTTATATGAATCATGACTTTACGTTATAAGAAAATATGATTATATTCCAATACTCCCCCTTTATCATATTTCATCTTCACTCCAAGTCTTCTTCTATGGTCTTCAAATCTTGAACCGTTTAGTGTTTTTGTGAAATTTGTATCATCACCATTCTCCTGCTTTTCTGAACGTCTTCTTCGATTATCTATGTAATCGGCTTCTGTTCCCTTTTTCTCTTAGGTAAGCAATCTTCTTCATTGCTTGGTGTCTTTCTTTGATCACCATAACGTCTATATGACGTCTTGTAACCGGATCCCATCTTGTACTGTGCGTGAATATTTTCCATGTCTTTTTGGTTATCTCTTTAACTAAATTTCATCTTGTGCCATGCGTGAATCTTCTTCACGTCTTCTTCGGTTATCTCTGTAACCGGTTCCCAACTCGTGTTATGCATGAATCTTTTCCATGTCTTCTTTGGTTATCTGTGTAACCGGTTCCCATCTCGTGCTATGCGTGAACCTTTCCACATCTTATTCAGTTACCTGTGTAACCGGTTCCCATCTCGTGCTATGCATGAACCTTCTCCACGTCTTCTTCGATTATCTGTGTAGCTGGTTCCCATCTCGTGATATGCGTTAACCTTCTCCATGTCTTTTTTGGTTATATGTGTAACCAGTTCCCATCTCGTGCTATGCGTGAACTTTCTCCACATCTTCTTCGGTTATCTGTGTAACCGGTTTCCATCTCGTGCTATGTGTGAACCTTCTCCACATCTTCTTTGGTTATCTGTGTAACCGGTTCCCATCTCGTAATGTGTCGAACAAAGTTTCAGAATTCTCCTTCCAGAACTCCAACTCCACATCCATTTTCTCCATTGCCTTTTGAGAAGATTATATATCTCCTTCATCGTTTTTGGAACGTTATTCTTGAAGGTACTACTTGTGAATATGTTTGTGAAAGTTGATGGTGCTCTCTCTTGTTGCCACCTCTTTTTTTTCTTTTTTTTTTCTATTTCTTCTTCTTTTTTTTTTTTTGGTTTTTGGTTTTTTTCATCGTTGATTTGTTGTCTCCATCTTTTTCTTCTTCTCGCAGCGGACTTCTTTTTATTCTTGTTTTGCTTGGACAGACTCCAAAATCAAGATAACCTCTGATACCATGTTGGAATATTGATTTGATAATCATTTAAGAGAATGAAAAACAGAGTAAGAGATAATTCTTTATCTCTTCTCTTTTAAAGAATACGAAGTATAAATTTTTATTTTACTGAAACTTGTTTTATTTATACTACACGACACTACAATGACTAGAACTCTACTTCTCTATATATATGATCGAACCATTGTATCAAAACAATGTGATCGTATAATCTAAGAGACACAATTTTACAACTTATGGTTCATGACTCTTCCTTAATAACTAATTTATATGAATGATGACTTTATGTTATAAGAAAATATGATTATATTCCAATACATGCTCCACCACAATAACAATCATCATTTATCCAAGAAGCAGATATATTACACTTCAGTGAACCTATCAGAGGTTTACACTATAATTTCTTGTCTCCACTCATAGCATGACCACACTTAGGTAACTGCTCATTTCCTTTCTGCAATTTCGTCCAAAGCACTACTTCCTCCACACCGTGCGCTAACAAAATATCCGAGTCTCCTAGCTTGTTCTCATAAACAGTCGAGTTGCAGTTCTTCCAAATTCCCCACAGTATCCAAGGGATAGCACAAAAAAACTGCATTTGTACATCTTCTTTCTCCATTAGCGACAAAACATGATCCATATTTGCTATCAATGAAAGTAAAAAACCTTGTAGAGGAGCTGAATGTTAGACCGAAGCCACACAGACCGAGCTGCAGCACATTCAAAGAGAATATGGTTCACCGTTTCATCACTCTGCTTACAGATTTTACATCTGTGATCCACTTGTAACCCAGAAGAATTCAAGAACTCCGCCATAGCCAAAGCTTCTGGCAGTGTCCTCCATAAGAAATTGTGTTTAGGATGCAATTAATTTTTAATGAGAAAAGCATAAAAGTAAGAAATATTATTTAATGACATTTTTTCTCATTGAATGATTAGGATGCAGATGTGGACACCCTAAATGGAGAGAAACATTTCCTATTATATACATAAATTCTAGTTTATAATTGTGATGATGAGATAAGTTCATTCTATCAGAACCGGTATCAACATATCATTCTGATATAACATACATGTAGCTTTATTTCAAGTTGCAAATGAATATAGTGATCCTTGTATTCAAAGTGAAGCTAAATCCTTAGCCAAAAATGAGCTTACTAGTTTTGAATTTGTGTTATCTATAGTCATTTAGTATGATATTACATGTTGTAAATATGGCTAGCAAACCATTTCAATCAAAGAATATATTAATTGATTCTCTTATAGGAGGAATAAAAATATTAGTTTATTATTTTAAAAGTTATAGAGATGATGGTTTTAGTTGAACATACCGCAATGTACTCTGCTTCGGCTGTTGATTGTGCCACGGTTTTCTGCTTGCATGATTGCCAAAAAAATACCACTAAACATAGTGTGAATACATACCGCGAAGTACTCTTCTTGTCTTCAATCGATCCACCCCAATCACTATCCGAATAACCATGATGTTCTGGTTCTTTTACCTCCTTGAATTGAACTCCAAACTTTTATTGTTCATTTGATGTACCTTAGAACACATTTTGCTTCTTGGTAGTGCTTCTTGAATGGTGATGACATGTATCTCGATAGATACAAACTAGCATACATGAGATCTGGCCTTGACGCACATAAGTATAGAAGTCCTCCGACCATGCTTCTATACGTAGTCTCATCTTCAAACTTCTCATTCGATCCTTGTTCTTCTACACCTTTACCATGAGATATGAGAGGCGTTTTCACACTCTTGCACTCCTTCATTCCAAATTTCTCTATAAGTTTGTTTGTGTATTTCGCTTGAGAGAAACACCCCATCCTCATCTTGGATAATCTCCATTCCAAGAAAGTAGTTAAGATCCCCTAAATTTGTCATCTCGAACTCTTGCTTCATATCAAACTTAAACTTGTTTATCAACTCCAAGTTGTTTCCGGTGATGATTATATTATCTACGTATAGACTCACCACCAAGACATATTCTAATGTCTTCATCAGGTACAATGCAGCGTCATTGATGTTTTTTTGGAACCCATTCTTCAAGAAATATGCATCAATACGTCCATACCATGCTCTAGGCGCTTGTTTAAAGCCGTAGAGTGCCTTGTGCAACCTTAGCACCTTATCTTCTTCTCTATCTCGTATGAAACCAGGTGGCTATTCAACGTATATCCCTTCTTGCAGTTCTCCATTCAAGAACATCGACTTCATATCCATTTGGTAAAATCTCCATTTCTCTTGAGCTGCAACCGCCAATAGAGTTTGGATTATGTCATGCCTTGAAACGAGAGAAAATTTTTCAAGATAATCTACTCCATACTCTTGAGTGAACCCTCTGGCCACTAGTCTCGCTTTATGCTTCGTAGGCTCTCCATTTGCATTCGTCTTTAGGCGATAGATCCACTTCACGCTTATGACATTCTTATCTTTTAGTTTCTTGACCATTTGCCAAGTACCATTCTTCTCTATCATCCGAATCTCCTCTTCCATGGCTTCTCTCCATGCTTTATCTTTTACGGCTTTGTCAAACACTTGAGATTCTTCAGCCATTATCAAACACATCTCATGTATTTGAGCCATCTCCTCTACTTCATCAGACCGTTGCATAATTTCATTGAGGGATCTAAATCCTCTCGGTTTCATTGGAGATTTTTCTTCATTTTCAACTTATGGGAACATATTGACGCATGTTCCTTGATCTTTTTTCTCCTCTTGAAAGTTATTTTCTATTTTTGGATGAACAACTTTCTTCACTTCTTTCTTCTCTCAATCCTAACTCTTCTCCTCATCGAATATCACGTCTCTTGATATCTCCACTTTTTCTTCATCTAATAAGAGTATTCTATACCCTCACTACTATAGCCAATAAGTATTTCATGCTTGGCCTTCATGTCAAGCTTCTTCCTCTTCTCAACCGGTATATGCACATAGCACAAACACTTTTAAATGTTCTACACTCGGCCTTTTTCCACTCCACTTCTCCCATGGAGTCACGTCTTCTTCTAAACACTTTGTAGGCAACAAATTCTGAATATATGCTGACGTTGTCACCACTTCAGCCCATAACTTGTTTGGAAGGCTTTGGTCTGCAAGAATTGATCAAGCCATCTCCACTAATGTTCGATTCTTCCTCTCTGAAACACCATTTTGTTATGGTGAGTATGGTGTTGTGAATTGTCTTTGGATCCCAGCCTCTTGACAAACCTTAATGAATTTTTGGATCTGAATTCATCCCACCATCCGTTCTAAGTTGCTTGATCCGTTTTCCGGATTGATTCTCCACTAGCGGCTTGAACACTTTGATTTTGGAGTGGACTTCACTTTTGTTTTTGATGAAATACACCCAAATAATCCGTGTATAATCATCAAAAAATAACACAATGTACTTACTTCCATTCATCGATTCTGTTTGCATAAGACCACAAACGTCTGAGTGTACCAACTCCAACACTCCGTTAGTTTTAGTTTGAGACTTCTTTGGAAAACTCTTCCTTACTTGCTTTCCCATCTCACATGAGTCACATATCTCCTTTGTAACTTTAAACCTTGGAAGTTTATCTACAATTTTCAATCTTTGCATTTTCCAACTTTTCCCAACCTCCATGTCCCAATCTTATATGCCATAACTTGGTTTTCTCGGTCTTTTCTTCTCGTGCAAGTAAGGCGCTTCCTTTTGAGCTACTCCATCTAATTGAAAACTCTTATTCTTCATCTTGATATTCAAAATCTTCTTCCCTTGAGGATTATTGATGAGATATTTATTTTCTTCAAATGAGACTCGGTATCCACTTGATACCATTTAAAAACACTCAATAAGTTTCTCGATAAATCGAGCACTAGGAACACTGATTTGATGATCTGCTCTCCTTGGCTTGTCATCACTTGAATGTTTCCTCTTCTTGTCGTCATCATATTCTGAACATTCCCCACTTTGATTCGAACCGTTACACTCCAATCAAGAGTTATGAAGTATTTCACTTCCTTGGTCATGTGGTTAGTACAACCGCTGTCAACTAGCCACGTATCATCATTCACGTTTGATGATGATTCTTTGACCTCACTAAACAACATTTGACTCTTCTCGTCATCATCTTTTTCTTCTAGACTTAGGTTTTATTTCTCGGCCTTCCTAATTTTGCAGTCCCTCGCGAAATATCCTGGTTTGTCACACACGAAACATTTCTTTTGTGAAACAACACCTTTGTTGTTCCAACAATTACTCTCATTGTGATTATCTTTCTTACAAACGACACACCATCTCTTGGCATTACTTTGACGTTTGTCACCACGTATGTTTCCATTCTTTGAAACAAACATTTCTCCATTCGATCGAACATAGAATGCTCATTCCGTTGTTCGTTCTTCTCGGAGTTCCACACGTTTCTCATGCGCCTTTAGTGTGCCTATCAATTATGTTATTGAAAACACTGATAGGTCCTTCGTTTGTTCTATCACTGTTACAATGCTGTCAAACCGCTTGAAAAGAGAAATCAAAATCTTTTGGACCGTTTGATAGTAAGATTTTTCTTTTATGTGAATCCTAAGTTGATTGTCTACCTCAATCAGCTTTGTTGTGAAAGTGTAAACGTTGTCACTCTTCTCCATCTTCAAATTCTCTTACTCTCTTCGTAGAGATTGAAGTTTTATCATCCTCACTTGAGGACTTCCTTGGAATTCCATTTCCAATGCATCCCATGCACTTTTCGCACTCGTTAATGGTGCTATGCATGGAAAGATGGCATCTGAAACCGTTGTTTTGAGTATTTACAGTGCCCCTAAATCCCTCATGACTTAATCCTCCTGATCTTTTTTCATCTCTGGTGTGCTCTAACTTGAAGCAATGATCGATGGCACTCCATTCTCAACTACATCCCAAAGTTTTCTCATCTTTAGAATTGTCTTCATTTTGATGCGCCAAACCCCGTAGGCCTCTCCATTGAAGATCGGAATCACTTGTTGTGATAATGTCTCCATAGCTCTGATATCATATAAGACTTTACTCAAAGTCTGTTGTGGGAACAAGAACATAGTTGTTCTGCTCGACCTCTTATTTTCTCTGTTTCTCGCTTGTTACTTCACGTAACTTTCTGTGATCGAATCTTGCTCTTTTTACTTTATGAAAAACACACTGGATACTTTATTGATTCATGATGAAAGTATATATACATAATGAAAAGATACAAATGAAAAAATGTCTCTAAAACATAATCAACTAGCGATTATGATTCATGTAACCAACTAGCGGTTACATAATTTACATAATTAATAATTACATAAACAACCCACAAAATTCTAATTATAGTCTAACATTCCATACTTAATTTACTACCAAAGTAAAGGTCGTTTCCCGTATTCATCAACATCTCCTTTGGCCATCCTGCGAGAGTTATGGTTGGTGAAATGATGAGACAGAGGAGAGGTAGGAGGACGATGAGGCTATTCATTGTTGAGTATATAGGAATGCAATTTTATGGAAATGGAACTAGTTAAATAGATGAGCTTTCGTTTAACCAATTTTTCTTGTTTTGTTTCAATGTATGAGGAAGATTTAACGTGTATGACGGTATGACCTTATTTGTGGATATTAATACAGGCATATGGAATTTTAAGCTATATTTTAGGGAGATTTTATCAAACTCAATCCTTATCAGTTCTATTTTTAGGGTATCTTTTTGAAATTTTCAATGGTTTTCTATAAGATTTTTTTTGGTGCAAAATTTTCTATCATCGGAAATCCGGTTAAAACAAAATAACATAAATCTAAAAGTTATTAAAAAAACTTCAGAAAATAATATACTTGTAGAGGTGAAGATACTGTTTGACAAAAAAAAAATTTGATTGGTATGATACAATAACTTATGCTCCAATTAATGTACACAGATAATTGATTGATAATGAGTGGTGAAATATAATATTACTAGATAGTGGCCTGCGCTGGGCAGCGCAGAGAAATGTCTGCTTAAATTTATCATTGTTCATCCGTGAAACCACCAGGAACTGAAACCGGAGGCATCGTCACAGCCTTGTTTCCAACCATTGTTGTTTGTAAAGCAATGGAGTAAACTACTGGTTTACCACGAGTATGAGGAAAGAACGAGGCACGATTTGGTATTAACGTTCCTGGAGATTCAACACGGGTTTCATTCCACCAAACCGGATACCCATTATATACTCTAATATACAATAAAAGACCGAAAAGGACAACATCAATATTAACATAGAAAAAATAGAAGTGGGATCCAACTGAATCAATAGTCTCATTTAAGCCCTTGTTTCCAGCCATTGTTGTTTGTAAAGCAATAGAATAAGCTACTGGTTTACCACGAGTATGAGGAAAGAGCGAGGCACGATTTGGTATTGACGTTGCTGGAGATTCAACACGGGTTTCATTCCACCAAACCGGATACCCATTATATATTCTAATATACTAAAAGACCGAAAAGGACAACATCAATATTAACATAGAAAAAATAGAAGTGGGATCCAATTGAATCAATAGCCTCAATATATCTTTATGGGCAAAAAAATTTCTTTATAGCCTCATTTAATTTTCTACCCTTCATAAGTAATTTGACCAAACTACCATTTTTTCTTCTCAATAAAAATTTAATTTATATAATAAAATTAATTAAAAAATAAAGAAAATCGACGAAAGGTGGAAGAGAGAGAATAAATTAATTAGATTCATCCATATGTAAAAGTAATATCCATTCCTCTTTTTCTTCGAAACTGAGAAACACCACCATTGATGGATTGAATGTTTAACTTTAAAGTTTTGTTTCAGATGATTTTGCTATTGTTGTTATATTAACAATTAGTTGTTGTTTTGTGTGGGTATAAACCAATTTAGGTTATTTAATTTGCAAAAATGTTGGTAAACACGAAATTACCCAGAAACGAATAAAACTGGTATAAATGTATTTATTTCGTACAAATGTATTTATTTTCGTACAAGTGTATTACAACTAGTAATACTAAGAGTATCGAAATACTAATATTCAATTTTTATTTTTATTTTTTCAAAGGAAAATGAATAAAAAGTTATGCATAATCATACATTTTGATTATGGAGGATATTATTCAATTAAATGAGAAGGTTATATGGAATGAATTCAAAGCAAAGATCGAATTTACACTTTGGTGATCAAAACATTTATAGAGGAGATAACTTATTATGAGTTGGTTCATAGTATATGCAAGAAGTTGAAAAGAGATGAACCTGCACGAAGCTAAAACTGAGTTACATTCCGAATGCAGACCATTATTTATCTCGAATGATGAAGAATATTTACCTATTTTATGTCATTTCCTAATGATAAATTTGGGAGTATGAATACAACAGATCGCACATGTTGTAAATCAAGGAGGAGAAGAAAATGAGCATGTAAATTTAAAACTCAAGCTCCAAAAGTTCTCGTGGATTTGGTTAAAAAAAATTGGTATTAAAATGTCATACTCAACCGCATATAGAGGAAGAATACAAGTTGCTAATAAAAGGTTTATGACGATGAGGAAAGTTATAGTTATGGCATGGTAATGATTCTTAATATTTCTACCAAGCTACAAGTATATAAAATTGTGGTGCAACTATGTTGAATTGTGTTCATTTTATATCAATATCATCAATAGTTGTAATATAAAGACAATGGTTGTGTTAAATTGTGTTCATTTTATATCAATATCATCAATAGAATTTATGAAAAAGTGGAAATTTTGTTTGTTGATCACATTACATCATACTTTGTCAACAAATGTCCTATACTCTTAAAGTTTGTTTAGATGAGAAGCATTATAAATGACCAAAATAGTAAAAAATAGTCTTTTATCACATTTATTTTTATAAAACTATAATTAATGTATTCTATAGATCTAATGTGATATATATAACTATAAAACATTAATTTTCAGTACGATACAACTAAGTAAACTTTAATCCGTCGAAGTACAATTATTTTCTCATCCTTAACCATAAGATCAGTGAACTTATCCACGTGTTCAAATGCTTTGAAAAGAACCTCAGGTGTCACACATGGACAATCAACTTCAAGCATGTTCTCCTCAAGCACGAAATGCTGCAAATATAAGCAAAATTAAATCCCGTATAAGAACTCACCGGCGGTGGTGAGGAGATCGCTACGAATCCGTCATCCTGCTGAAGAAGAGAGCAAGCTATCATAGCAATCTCTCATGTCTTGTACGTCTTGTAAAAATCACAGACAAACTAAACATTGAGGAACCAATTAAATCAAAATTCCAGTACTCTTATTTGTAAAACAGAGAGCACCAAATTGAAAACCTAAGCGCCATCCACAAAACAAAACTGTGGAAGCTCCAGATCCACTACCCAACTAACACAAATGATTATCTTGAATCCAAAATCTGAATCATCACCATTTTCTAAATCGTTGCCGCTAAACTTAAATTGGCAACTAAATCACATAACAACCGACGAGAAAAATCGAAAATATGATTGAGAATCGCCTCATCATCAACAACTAACAGCGAGAAAATGAACACAGTCCAAATTTGAATTGGATAGAGATTGGCACCTGTGAAGCATTGGCTAGCTCATCCTTCTGAGTCAGAACTCGGGGATCTCTCAGGTCCTTAGATTCATGCTTGTTAAGCACCCCTCGTAACTGTCAGATAGAGGTTTTCATGGCCGAAAACGATCTTCTCCGGCGAATCAAGGAAATCAAAAACGACGACGAAAGCAAAGAACGGCCTAAGTAGATGATCGCTTCGTCTCCTTCTTCGACTATACCATTCCGAAAACGTAAGAAGAATAACCTAATAATGGCAGAAAAAATCAAACCAGAGGAAAAAAAATTGAAAAAGAAGGAAAAAAGTCGTTTGTTTAGAAGTAAATGAAACTTTTGAGCCTTAACTTCGTCATCTCTTTTGATTCCTTTGCGTCCTTTATCATGAGAAGGAGGAGGAACATGCGCCGTGGCTGTGGGGATGGAGGTGGAAGCCACCGCGGTGGAGGAGAAAGAAAGGCGGTGGTTCCATTATCAGCAAAAATAATAATTTTTAATAGGATATTGAGAAGTTTTAATGAGTTAATGGATTATTCAGTAAGACTCATTTCTTATTGTTTTGAGTTTTAAGAGATTTTTTGTAATTTTTCTTGATTTTTAAAACATTTTAATCAATTTTTGAATTAAAAACAATTCAAAAATAAATTAAAAACATAACAAAATATATTGGCCGGTTTGAGCAAAAAAAGTATTGCAGAAAATCGTCCTTATTTTTTTTACCCTGTATCTTTTATTTATTTTCTCCATCTCTCTAGCCTCTCTCTTCTTCTTTTTTTTTTTCTAGCAGAAGGAATCGATGAATTGAGATTGGAGACGGGAAGTGAAAGGCTGATGCACCCTTCTTCTGAAATTGAAATCCGACCTCAGCTCATACTTATGGCTAACGCGAATACTAACACCTAATAGATTTTATGAGGTATTTCTTCTCTATTTCTCTGTGTTTCCATGCTTGTTGATTATTCTCTTTAGTTTGTTTCCAGAGATTTTGTATTTTGGGTGTGGGTCTAATGAATCCGAGAATCGCAGCTTCTCGGATTTCTCTGGTTCATCAAAATTGGTTTATATTGTACTGAGTTCTTGGTCTCAAAATTGCTTGAGGGATGCTTTTGTTCACTTCGGCCAAGTCGTAGATAGTAAGCTATTGTTCAAGAATCTTCAGCTGTTTTGGTTGATCTTCGTGGTATAGCTGAGTAAAAGTTTTGTGATTATTGTGTAGTTAAAGTCATCATAGATATTGGCCTGATAGTTATAAGCAAGTTTTGTCACGTAATTAAGTTATATGGCAAATATTTATCAAATTTAATAAAAGCATTACATTATTTTAATTATTTCCTAAGGCTTGCTTCTTGTCATTGAATCATCAACATGTTCTTTTTTAAAAAAAATGCCATGATCTAGTAATTAACCAGTCATTCATGTGGTTTCAGGATTTGGACGAAAGTTTGTTGAATTGGTTTTGAATTACGATGAAATTGAAGATGAAGAAGGCTTAGACAATGATGAGAATTCAGATGGAGTGATTCAATCTCTAAGTTTGCTACTGATGAATGTAATGCTTTTAAATTGCTTTTAAAGCTACCATGAAGAAGACCAAAGCAGATGATACATTGGTGAGATAGAAACTAGATTCTTGAAAACTGGTGATTTTGATTTTGATTTTGATTTTGGTTGGGGAAGTGTTGAATAGTGTCTGGATTCGTGAACCAGGACCAGTTTTATCAGCACATTTAAGCATCTTATTGCACAGAAGTTATCTGAAGAAGAAGCTGAACATCAAGCTAGAGGTCAAGCTAGAAAGGCTAAACATTTGGTATGGTTTTGATTTTCGTATTCACTGTTATGTTTGTGCTCTTGTGTGTTTGTCTTTTTGATCATGACTCAGTGTAACAGTTGTCTTTTTAATATTGCTGAAAGACATGTTAAACCTGGAAATTATTTGGATTCCCATGAAAAGATTCTTATTGGTGTTCCACTAAAGGAGGTATTTATTTTTTATCTTTTTCTTTTAGTTCTGATACAGTTTTTTTTCAGTGAACTCTGGAATCAGAGTGGTTAAACTATTTAATGCTATAAGTGTGTTCTACATCTTTTTTGGGATGTTTATTAATGCTTATAACCGAACTTGAAGCTGGGTTGAGCTTCTTGAATTCAGTCCTCTTTGGTACTGAAAGCGAAACGATCGTTGAAGAAGCAGAACCTCAGTATGAAACTGTGTAGTCACTGTGGGGATGCTATGGAGAACATAAAATCTTGAAAAGATGCGAGTCTACTGATTTTGTCTCTACTCCTATACTAACTCTCATACTATGTTGTTTCTCTTATTGCTTTTCCTCATTAGAATAACTTTTGAAATTACAATGACTGTTTAATTTCGAAACATTGGAATATTTTATGTATAACATGACTAGGAATCTATCTTTCAGATTTTGACATAAGAATCCATTTCTTTATTATTTATTTCTTTCTTTGTAATTTGCATTTCCCTTTTACGATTGATGATTCCTAATTCCTATTTTAAATTTTCTCTTGCTTTGAAAGTCTATATAAATCTAGGTATGTCCACTGTTTTAGTTATTGCAATTATGGTTACTTAACCACCAGTTATGTTTATAATTTTTGTTTAATTTTAAGTTTAATCATTTAATATATGGTTAAAATGGTTACGATTAAAAACGGTTACGATTATATACGGTTATGGTTATTACAGTTAAACACAATTTAATTATTTGCTAATTATGATAAAGATTAATGTCAATTATTTTTTTATAAAAAAAAGGTATTGAACTTCTATTGGAAGAATTAGATGATAATATTTCAACTAATATTTACCATTATAATTGATTATATGTGTATTTTTTTTAATTTTTATAAAGGTTACACTTATAATGTTAAGGTTACATCACACGGTTAACCAATGGTTTTTCTACGGTTAAGATTAATTAAGGGTTACGGTTAATAATTAGTTTTAACCATAATTAATATATTTTTATGGTTAACAGTTACGATTATTAACCATTTAATACGGTTACAATTGAGAACTGAACGGTGAACTACGGTTACGCTCAGATTTTGGCCATGCTTACATAACTACTATTTTTTTGTTGGGCTTTTACCACGGTTTTTTAAAAAGAACCATCTTGTCAATAAAAAAAGGTGGAAAAGAAGTTAGGCGACATCTACAAATCTCTTGGGGATTCGACGGTTAGCTTAATTAGAGTTTAACTTCAGTTTAATTAGAGTTTAACTTCAGTTTAATTAGAGTTTAATTTCAGTTTAATTAGAGTTTAACTTCAGTTTAATTAGAGTTTAATTTCAGTTTAATTATAGTTTAACTTCACTTTAATTAGAGTTTAACTTCAGTTCAATTTGAGTTATACATAGTTTAACTTCAGTTAAACTATCTTATATATTCTATGTTTAGGATATTTCAAGCATCTTGATGCCTGAAGGTGATGAGCAGCGTCTGATGGCGCAAATCATGGGTGCGAAGGATGACTTACAGTATGACATGCTAGTTGATGGATAGAACACCATTCTAGCGAATGGTTGGTTGGTCTATATTGTGGACGGATCTCCTGGAAATTGACATCCCTCATACAAAAAATCCTATGCTTGTTACTGCTTGAGATGATTTGGATGCTCCTGCTCCTATTCCTGCTCCCGCTCCTATTCCTGCTCTTGACAATACTGTTGCACCCCCTGGACTTCTTCAATCAATTGCAGAAATGTCAAAGGCAATGAAGGAAGGTTTCAAAACCCTTAATGATAAGGTTGGTGGATTAACTATTAGGATTGAAAACCTTGAGAAATTCAACCTTGGTGAACCCTTCCCTATGGAGCAAGTTATTTTAGGCAGATGTAAGTTATTTTATTCAAATTATCTTAATTAGTTTATCTTGTTTAACTGTAGTTTTAACCTTTTCTATAGTGACTCCCGGACCTCTCCTGTTTCAAAGGTGTATGATAAAGCGGATGGAAAAAAATTTATTGAAATTGATGATGATGGTGATGAAGAGGATGGTACTACGGATGACAATTGTAAGTTACTAAATTAATTATACGTAGTTTAACTAGTATAACTTTTTTTAACTTGTTTTTGCAGTAATCGAAAAGGAGGAAGAGGATAGAGACAAGGATAAGGAGGAGGATGGCAATGATGATGTAGGTGAGGCGCAAAAAACAGATGTGCCTGAGAGTTAGACTGACGAGTTTACTCCCCATGGTCCTACAGGGTTGTCTGGTTTTCAGGTTTTAGATCAAATATGTTTGCATCACTTGCTGTTATTGCTACGGCTACCGTCCAGAGTGTTCAAGAAGAGGTGGCAGAGGATGTGGTAGAGGTGGTACATCAGGAGGCTGAAGGTACATAGTTTAACTATAATTTAACTGTAGTTTAATAATTGTTTAACTTGGTAGTCAAACTTAGTTTAACGGTAATTTAACTCTCATGCAGCAAGAAATATACCAAGCCCCGTGGTCTCAAAGGTGGCAGAGGAAGATGTGGTAGAGGTGGTACACGAGGAGGCTGAAGGTACATATTTTAATTGTACTTTAACTGAAGTTTAACTGTAGTTTAACTCTATTTTATATATATGCAGTTGTAGATCCTCAAACTGTGATAGTTGTTTGGTGTCCATGTATTCCTCTTAATGAAATAGATAGTGAGAATGAAGGTTTAGTCAAGAACAGGAAGAGGAACAATTCCATCCACCTTAAAAGTCCATATAATGGCGGTAAAGGAGGAGGTAGAGGTGGAAGAGGAGGAAGAGGCAAGGGAGGGACCAAGAGACAAAAAATGTAATGTCGTGGTCGTTTTATTTGTTTTCTTCTTATAACTTGACAGCTGCACTTTAACTTTCATTTTACTTAAGTTTAACCCTAGTTTAACTTTTAGTTTACTTTTAGTTTAACTAAGTTTAACTAAGTTTAACTTTGATTATATGTTAATATAATATTTATGATTAAAATGTTTTATTAATTAAATTAATATTTTATTTTAAAAAACGGCGCTGACATTTAAAATAACGGCGTCGTCATCGTTTTACATGTAGTTTAACCTGATAGTTTAACTAAGAATCTAGTTGGAAAAAGTTACTACATATTTTAACTTTCATGATAAAACAACAAACCTAGTTAAACTTTATTAAAAACAAATTGTTTTCAGTTTAACTTTCATAAATAGTAATTTAACACGCATTAAACATCGTCTTACGATGCAATATATATTAAATATCATTTATATTTTATTTTTTATTGATATGATAGTAATAACAAAGTAACCATAAATGTATAAGGCAAATACGGCAAATTAAAGAAGAACATGTAACCTAGCATAATTTCTTTGCAAAAGTTGGTTTTAACTCAATTAATGCATATAAGTGGAAATGAAGAGGAATATGTAAATATATATAATTTTTTGTTTAACTTAATTTAACTTAGCATAACCTAGTATTACTATTAGTTTAGCTTAGTTTAACCTAGCAAAAAGTAGCTTAACTATTAGTTTGACTTAGTTTAACTTTTTTTAACCTAGCATAACGTAGTTTAACTATTAGTTTAACAACTTACACCTGATACATCACATACACATCCAACAACAAAAAAGTTAACTGGACATATTAAAGTAACCTCCAAGTCCGTTGGATCTCTTTCTTCCTCGATGTTCTCCAACCGACGAAATCGTAGCCCTTTGAGTTCTTCCCTTTTTCTTGAGGTAATCTAGGGGCAAGACGCATTGACCAACAATATGAGTAGGAATTTCCCAAGCAGATTGATTTGGTACTGGATAGATGGTCTTACAGTAAGCCGTCACCTAATACTTAGAAAAATAATAACGTGAGCATCACTCGTGTAGATCGACCTCTGACGTTTTTGCGTGGAACATAGTTGCAGCAATCGCATGTTCACATGGATATTTGTCTATATCATAACACCTACAACTACAAATTTTCTTTCTCAAATCAACATTGTAAAGTTTTCCATCTTCTCCAATCACCGTGTATTCAAGCATAAAACTGTTTAGCTCACATACCTCTAACTTCTTTGCAATCTCACATCCCTTGTGCAATACATTATAGACAAAAGGTACTACCTTTTGTGCCTCTGGTACCTTTGCGGCGACCTTCCTATGCTTGTTGAACCATTCAGAAATCTTGGCAATAATCGAATCAAACAATGGTAGCAACGAGTATTTCTTGTGATCTTTGAACACACTATTTATAGATTCAACGGAATTGGTGGTGCATATGTTGTACCTTTCTCCCGGAAAGTAGCATCTTGCCCACTTAAAATTGTTAACACTTTCATCAAGATACTCACCACATTTAGGATACCTTCTCCTAAATTCATGATAAAGTCGCAGGAACTCAGCCTCTGTGTAACTTCGATCGCATTCTCTAAACTGGGTTGCAACATCTTTTTTGTTAACACCATAAGCATGCTTTTTCACATTCTGATACAAATGTCACAAACAATATCTATGCTTAGCATTGGGATACACCTCCCCTATGGTCTTTATGATGATTTTATTTCTGTCAGAAACAAACACAAGCTCAGGCTGATCTAGCACCATTGTTTTCAACATTTGGAGAAACCACCTCCAACTTGCATCATTTTCACTATCTACTACCGCAAAAGCGAGAGGATAATGGTGATGCTCTGCATCTTGAGCAGTAGCAATAATAAGAACTCCCCCATATACAGTCTTAAGAAAAGTCCCATCCATAATGATAACTTTTCGCATTACTTGAAATCCTTCTATGCTAACACCCAATGCGAAGAATACATACTTAAACTTGTTTCCTTCACCATATTCCAGCCGTGTGCACGTACCGTGATTCATAGTCTCCAACATGTGCAAATAAGAAGGCAACATCTTATAACAATCTTCTGGGCTGCCACACACGTTAGCTACCGCTATTTTTTCCCTCTCAAAGCGGTACTATATGACACCCGACAACCTAGCCTTCTTTGTACCAAACCTTGCAACATTTTCGTTGATGGAGTATCGAATTGACCAGGATAATCCTCATGCACAACTAATGCAACTAATCGCGGTGTTCTCTTCTTTTTTATGTTGCTTGTACTCGTACTTAGCCGAGAGCGTGTATGCATCTTATTGTATGTTCTAATAGACCAACGATCTGAGCCCTTACCGATCGCAATTCGGACAGACCATTTTCAACCAATACCTCAAAATTTTAACACATACAACTTGGTTATCGACTTGATAGTAGCAAACCTCGAAACAATGCTCATGTACAACTCTATCAACTAAATCTTGGATTTCACGCTTACTATCAAATTCTTGTTTTACCCGCATATCAATGACATCATTCCATTCAACCTCTGAAACTTCCACAACCTCATCTACTTCTGCGAAAAGTGAACCTCGATAGTTATCAAAACCCGGATCAGCAATTGTGCCTCGATAGTTATCAACATCCAAATCTGAAGGTGTACCTTGACAATCATCCACACCTAATTTATTGTTTTCACTATTTGGATTACAAGGAACAATATCCCATCCCTCAAAACGTTCAGATGATTCTCCAATTTCTGGCAAATAACCAACTCTACTTACATTATCTCCATTTAACAACATCTCCTCTATGTGAATAATATCCACCATAATCAAAATATATGAGCACCATTTCCCTCTGCAAACAAATAATAAACAACATCAGTATATAGTCTATCTTATTTGAACTATTAGTTTAACTTAGTTTACATTATTTAACTTAGTTTAACTTTGTTTAACTTAGTTTAACTCTTTCAAGATAGTTAACCTGGTTAAACAGTAAGGTAAAACCTAGTTCAACTTAGTCTAACTACCCTTATTCTTAGTTTAACTTAGTTTAACTTCGTCGTCAGATAAGAGGTTTGTCAAAGAAGAATACGCGCTGGTTTAAATGCTCAAGATAAAAGAGAGATAACAGACCTTCGGAGAAGGACAGAGCTTCGAAAAAGAACAGAGTTTCGTCCGGAGAAACGCAGAGTTTTGTTGTCGGAGAAGTATTTCGTCGCCGGAGAAAAGTTTCTTCGGAGAATAACAGAGCTTCGGTCGGAGAAGAGATTTGTCGGAGAAGAGTTTCAGAGAGAATAGAAACACAGAGTTTTGTCGTCGAAGAAGTATTTTGTCACCGGAGAAAAGAGCTTCGTCGGAGAATAGCTTCGTCGGAGGAGAGTTTCGTCGAAGGAGAGTTTCGTTGGAGGAGAGTTTCGTCGGAGAATAGCTTCGTCAGAGAAGAGTTTAGTCAGAGAATAACTTCGTCAGAGAATAACTTCGTCAGAGAGAAGAGATTCGTCAGAGAATAGCTTCGTCGGAAAAGAATTTCAGAGAGAAGAGAGAAGTCTGCAGAATAGCTTTGGAGAGAAAAGAGAAGAGAGAAGAGTTTTGTTAGGTGAGAGAGAAGAAAGAAAAGCTTCGTAACAAAAGAGAGAAGAGAAAATGCTCATTTAATTTGATAGGTAATGGAAAAATGAATTTGATTTGACCATTCAAATTAAAATAAATTAAAATTAGTTTAATTTAAAAAATTTATAATATTTTATTATAAAAATAATTTTAAAATATCACAAATAAGAAAATAGTGAAAATTATATAGATCATGTAAAACTCAAGTCGATTTCTTTTTATTTTTTAAAGTCATCCAATCATTTAATCGGCATTTGGGAGTCTCTTATGCATGTGGAAAATCTTCAAAATGCAACAGTAATGGAAAAGAAGCCGTCACGTGTGAATATAGGTGTGAACGCTCCTAAAAAAATAGTTGGGATAGATGTAGACGATTTACTGGAATAAAAGGGAATCTTTTGATGCTCCTAGATGGTTTCCAAGTCATCGCTTTAGATGATGACAAGTTTGGTGCACGAATTTTCTTATTTACTCTCGGTTTTGGATATCCTTGGTTAGCTCTTAAACCAACACATAGCATGGCTGATTTTTCTGGATCAATCATCTCAAAGTAGCTGATTTGCTGAGGGAATTCAAAGCTCATAACATCTCTTCGAACGGATTGCTTGTTTGGTAGCCTTGGGCCTTGATCCACGTACACATGTAGGGATATTTTGACATTTTTTTATTTTCATTAAACAAAACCTAATGTTTTATGATTTTGTTTCCCAAGGAATCTTTATGCCTAAGATGTTTGCATGAGTAGAATCAAAGTTGTTGATGCCTAAGATGTTTGCATGAGTAGAATCAAAGTTGTATGTGATCCATGGCTTGTGATACGTTGTTTTGGAATATAAAAATATAATTTATATATTACTATATCATGCTATTAAAAAAAATTGCAATCTTTGCAAATCCTACGAATAATCCTAGAATATTATAAATAAATTACCTAATAGATAACATTTAAGATCTCATTCTTATAAGTGTGTTTTGGTTGTTTTATTTATTTTATTTTATGGTTTATTTTGTTGGGCCTTACTTTTTCCTCCATATTACATAATTTTTTTGCTTTGGTGAAGTTGGTTTCTTTTTCCTTATTTAGGTTTCTCCATGATTTTAAATTAATTTTTTGTTTGTTAGAGTATCGTCTTTTGTTGAATTTTTTTCTTATCTTTTTGATTTTATTATTTTAAGTCGTTTCTTCCCACTTTATCATTTAAATTTAGTTAATTAATGTATATGTGTGAAATATAATAATTGGTGTTAAAAAAACCATGTATGCTGTATAATTTATCTAAATTAATTAGTATTATTTTTATTAGTCAGGTAATTTAGTTGATACCAATTTATAAATATGAAGTTTCTTATTATTATTTTCAATATTATAGATTGCAAATGAAATCAGGACAATTAATTTATATCTCAGCTATGCAATAAATTAACCTTTTTCATCATGCAATAAATTAAATTTGTACGTTTGAGGGCAATCATACGGACTAAATCAAACTACTATACCTATTTTTTTATTATCATATATCAATTAAAACGATTCAAAAAATCTAAATCGGATGTACAAAATTTACATAACCAATATATATTTTACTATACCTAAGCTTAGATAATTAATCTAAAACATAATACTTAATCGAATATATATATATATATATATATATTAGTCAATATATCATCTATATATATTTAACACTTATTATATTAATTTATAATATAACATTTTACTTTAAAAGTTTACTGCTAGATCTGCAAAGCTCACCGGTAGAAAACTTTTTGGGTTGATATTTTTACGTTTGTGGTCCTTTAAGGGTTGATACGTTAAAGCATGCAAAATCTTTATCTGATGCGAGGCAAATTAAGTAGGCGGTTAAGCCTATTTTAACAATCATAAATGTGCAATTGTATTCAAATATAAAATAATTGCAAATTCTTTGAAACTATATATCTGTTTGATTATTATGATATCGATTTTGGATTATGAAACATACTACACATATATCATATATTAACATCACAAAACTTTACCACCAATTGTTTTATTAAAATCGATTATAACAAAAAAAAAAGTAATGACCCTGCACTGTGGACAGTGTGTGTACGAACCTTTTGACCTTTATTTGTGAATTAGCAATACGAGAATATAGATTTTACGAAATATTTTAAGGAATCTTATATCATATCCCGAAACTGAATCCTTATCATATTATATTTTCTCGGATGTCTTTTTGAATTTGTCAATCGCGTGGTTTTCTATAAGATATGTTGCATATTTCGTCTTATCAACAGAAACCCGGTTGAAAAGCAAAAGATAACAGAGATCTGGAGTTAAAGAAAATAAACCATTTTGAAGCTAAGATACTTCTAGCTATGAATATACTATTTTGAGGGAATATGCTATATGCTCAATTGGTCACTGAAAGAATCAATCGAATATATATGATGAGTTATACATTTGGCTTATATGTTTTCAGTTAGACATTTGCAACTTAAATACAGTAATATCAAGCTAAATATGTGTATTATTGTAAGAAACTACTCATTAGTCATTATGCGATCGACACTGGATTTTTTTGCTAGTTTTAATAATATAACGATTGAAATACGATGATTTTATGCTTAATATATAACAAATTTGTAACCCATATAATATCAAGCTAAATATATCTATTATTATTATTATTACTATTATTATTTAAAAAGTACTAATTATGCGATTAGCATACATAATAGATAAGATATATAAATTCCAATATAATTAAGTTTGTGAATTAATATTTTTTAACCCGTGTATAAACATGGGACATCACCTAATGTCCCATAATTCGTAGAACTAACTCACTAATGTTTTTCTTAAAATGTGAAATTTATTAATCAATAAAAAAATTTCACAAAAGAATTGGCAAAGCTGGGAAAAAATCATACACAGTGGAAGCTACTTCTGTTAAAACCGAGTATTTGAAAAACAGAGGGTATTAGCCATAGCCATGGAAACGATGCACAGCCCCTCCCTAACGATTCTGAAACTGGGTTTTTGATGCCTCTTCACGAAACCGGAGGGAGGGTGTACGATCCAAGTTCCTTTTCGATTACATGGGCTACTTGGAGGAGGTAATATACTATATAGTAATATATAATATCTGTTTAAAACAAATTAATTGTTTTCACATTTACATGCCATTAGAAATCTTTGTAAATCCTATTATTGCTTAAATATCTATAAAATATTTTTGGAAATAATATCTATAATAAATTATATGCATCTTTATCATAAGTACCATAAGTAAACTACGCTAACAAATTATATGTACTTTTAAAAGATTATTAGTTTCCTAAATTTGCTATAAATATGTTTATCAATATTTTTTATTTTATCAAATTATTTTTCTAATAATACAAAAACGAAAATTTATAAATTTAATTATTTTCAATTTATTAATAATTTTCCATTTCTATCAAAATAATAAATTATTATTTCTCTTATTACATATTTTTAGTGTTAAGTTGATTGTTACTCATTAAATATATTGCATTGCTTGAACCGAGTACACCCGCACTTTGCAACCAAAAGAGACATCAAACTAATACTTGCTCCAAAATTACATAGGCATTTTGTAAATGCAAGCGGCCTTAATGAGCATGGAAGAGTGAAGCTATCGAATTCATTAAATTTCTTAGTAATTACATTCCGTTTAATAATGGCGCTATATTTATGAGGTAAAACAACATCTCTTCTAAAGCTTCCGCTTTCACATCCAATACAAACTTTTTGTAGTGTGGGACTAACCAATGATGAGAGTTTTATCCGTAAAGTTGGGTTAGTGGTAATTTTTTGTGGTTCAAAGCCAAAAATGTTATGAATTTGATTTTGATTTCCGAAAAATAATAAATTTAACATTGATCTGTGTCTTATCCTAAAAAGATTAGGAACCCCCAAGCTCTTAACCTCCGGATTATCTAAAAAATAATAAAAAAAATTGATAAAAAAAAATTGATGAGAGCCTTGAGAGTATGGTAACGTTGACCTTAGTGGTAGACCAAAAAATATTTTAATAAGTGTAAAATATTAATTATAGTATATTACCTTTAATATACATTTCACTAATATATATATATATATATAGTAAACTAAGAGATTATATTAAACAAATTTTCTTTACTACATTAATGTTTAAATTTGATATTGTGCAATATAGGTTTCAACTGTGACAATATAACTATTATGTATTTTATTTTGTTAAAGGTAAATATTTTCTTTATCTGATAAAATTAACTTTAATACTCTAATATACTATATAACCCAAATTGAACCAATGATATAAGCTCATTATTGAAATTATTAGAAATATAACATAAATCATTTTTGCAAGAATTAGATAAGTTGTTCAAATAAAAGCTTGTGGTAATAAAGGAAGATGAAAATAATTAATCCAAATAAATTTGATAGAAAATTAAATGCTAAAGTTTAACAAACCAAAAAATAAATGCAGAAGCGTATATATAAGAAAAAATGCTGCTATTTAAAACCTGATGTTGGGCAATAGGGACCCACACGATTGAGAAAAAGTAGTTAAAACTTTAACAGACTGATCTCTAAAGACAGATGTATCGAACCAGTGTACTCTAATTTTAGGGGGTGCAATGCATACCACTGAACTATTTTAGCTACTATTTTAATGTAAAAAGGCACTTTTTATTTTATTTTAGCCGGTGCAACTGCACGCTCTCCCAACAACGTGGATCCGTCCTTTGTTGACCTGACTCATTTGTTTATCGAACATGATTCTATATTTTTCCATAAGTTTCTTATTGAAGCATCGTTGAAATTGAAGTTTTAGTTTTAAGAGGGCAGCACAAATATAGTTTTGTTTGGTGCAAAAACCGAGTTTTCAAGGTTTTTCTTTGCTTTTTCTCCTATTGGATTCATTTGTAACATTTTCTTTTCCTTAATCCTTCATACCAGACATATCATCACCCTTCTCGTTCTCGATACCATCACTCTTTTCTTTTTCAATAACCACATCATCACCCTCAATCTCAACTATCTCCCTTCCTTGATTCTCAATGTCTTCATTGACCTTTTTTTCTTTTTCTTTTTATTGTAACTCTCTTGTTGGAAGCTATTTTCCACTTTGAAGCGTTACTGCATTCATCTACTTCTTTAGGTTAGGTCAGACAATCCGGAAAGTGAATCAATTGGTCTTTTGGAGGATGATGCCACTTAGCAACTTGATTGTCTAAATATTTGACATGAGACGCCAAACTCTCAAATTTTGAATACTGTATGAACCATCCATCTTGCTATTCATCTCCCCCATCCTCTTTTTTAGCTTTCTAGCTCGTTTTGCTTGCCCTATAATTATTTGCCAAAGGAGAAACTTGGTCCCATTTTTCTTAGGTGGTTGATTGGAAGGTACGTCTTACCCTTGGTAACCTTGGTTCCCTTGGTAGAAGTAGAAGGATTTATTTGTGTTTTTGAATTGGGATTTGAGTTGGAAGCTTCCTTGGTTGTTGAATTAGGGGTTGGGTTGAAAGTTTCCTTGTTGGAAATTTTTTTCTTGAGGCTTTGGAAAGTAGGTTTAGTCTTAAGGGTTCTTACCATTGGTACTTCAGTATGAGAAGTTAGGGTGATTATGGTAATTAGTATTGAAGCCTTTTTGGTGATAATTACTTTGACAACCAAACAAAGTTCATTTCTTCATGTCCCTCTTGAAAATCTTCAATCCCAATCTCTTTATAAACTTGGCTTCTATCAAATCTCTGACAAATATAATAGGCTTTTGCATGGCTTGCAACACTTTGTTGAACTTCTCATTAGTTCCTTGAACTCTTTCCTCGTTTGGTCCTCATAACATGCACTATCAAAAATATCAAAAATAGTTCTATCATATTCATCACCATAATTAATTGCCATCACTTTGGGCAAGATTCCAAAGTGAATAAATATGTGGTGAAGACATTGTGAATTGTAGCATTTAACATTTTTCAAGCGTCACAAAAACTTTCATTCCCTTTTTGTGCAAACCCTAAGATCTCTTTTCTAAGGTGAGCTTTCTTGAAATAGAGAGGGCCTTTATTGACATAGAGAAGAAGTTGGTTAAGAAAACCTTCTTGTATTGGTCCCATAAAGTGATAGTATTAAATTCTCTTCTCATTGATGCACTTTATTTCGTCAAGTGAGAGTGGGAAGAACATAAGTTTGAAGAAATCTACGTAGATTCCATTGATCTTAACGGTTATACAAAACCAATAAAATGAACCAAATGATCTAACAGATCCTTCATTGGCAACCTATGAATCTTATTCTCTTGAAACATATTTATGAGACTTGCTTTGATTTTAAAGTTGTTATTCTCCACGGGTGGTGAATGAATAACAGTTTGGTTTCCATGGATATTCGACTCATCAAATGTCCCAATCACTCTAACATTTCTTGGAGGATGAATAAGTGTTTGACCACCTCTATTACCTCGAGTAAGCCCCAATTTGGTTATGTTTCCAACATCATTTTGATATATGACTAAATCCAACCATTACAAATGCACAACTCTCTCACGTTCTTGCCTTGCTCATGTGTTTTCCCTCTCTAAGAAATGTAGATTTTGACCTAAATCTAGCTAATTTTCATGTATGTGGCTTTGTAAATTCATACACATAAAGAGACAGGAGAAACAAAGAAAAACAATTAGGTAAGATAATAATAAAAGGACTTAGACTCATAATAAAAAAATTATTTTAAAAACTTCTTTCTAACTTCTTTCTTTTTCAATTTTTTTCAAGTGATTTTCCAAATCAAATTTTCTTTTTCGTTTTTCTGTAAATTCGCCGGTCGGTGTCGACTCCGACATTGGCCATACTCTTTTTAATGATATTATAGGATTTATCTATCAGAAAAATCATTATTTGGAGACGACAACTTGGAAAGGTACGAGTGTAGACGATTTTTGGATGATTGTCTTTATCCTCTTCACGGTTTTGCTGGTCATGTTTCACCAGCGACATGTCTGTGATCTTACCTTTGAGTACCGGTATTCTCTTTCACACCACAGTTAGTTGGGTTGGTATCTTTTCGACGTGTCTCTTCAACACGTTGTGTCTTTTCATGTGTTTTGCCAATAGTTTACCATATTTATCATGTATTACAATTTGATAGATTTGATTGGGTGGAAATGAGTCGTATTTTTCACTCCAAATTTTTCTTTGTTTTAGTTAGTTTATGTCTCTCTTCGTAGAGTTTGATTCCGGTGAAATTATCATTCGTGATGTTTCTGCCGGTTATTTTTGTTGGTTTATTAAATTCTAGGCGAAAGACAAATTTATACAGAAACAACCATTGATTGTGAAGTTTGAAGTCTTAACGTAGTGGTGTTTTGAGATTTGCGAAATTCTTATAGTGCGTCATAGTTGGGTTATAGCCAAGAATCGCAATGGTTGAGTTCGAGTACGGGAAAAGAACTTAACAGATTTGTTAATCTGTTAGCGAGTAAGGCTTCTATTGTTGAAACATCGTCAATTTCACTTTTTATGTTGTATCGTTCTTTAACCTATTTGTTTAGAATATATATGAATACTATCTCTGTAATCTTGTAAACTCTTGATCGAAGTGATATAATATTTAGACTCAACTAGAATTAAATCTCAATGGCTATTGTCAATTCTCAAACGGTGCCAAAAATTTTATTGCTAAAAGTTTAGCTATAAAAAAATCTACCACAAGTGAATGGTATCAATGTAGTGTTTATGGATCGATTCCATGATGAAATGGAATAATAACACTAAGAATCCATGAATCTATGTAAGATAAGTTGATAAAAGGATTTTGAAATTTCTCACACATGTAACAAATAAAATTAACAAAATAGAAACAAACAAACTAATTTAGATCAAAAGATAGCAACATGAAAGAGACTTAACAAGATTCGAATAAAAACAAAGACGGGAAATAAAACAAAATACCAAACGATTCAATTTAAGGATAACAAGTGAACCCTTAGTAAAGGCAATTGATTCCGGTAACTCTTAACTAATTCATGATGCTTATGAATCTTTAAATCTTAGATCACTAATTCAAATTACTTCTTTTCCATGATACTAGTCTTATACTAATCACTATCATTAATAATAAAATTTTATTTTTAAAAGATGAAAATTACGCATTAATCATAAGTCTAATTGGCCATTAAACATCCTAGTCATCAATTTCTATGGCTAAGTATGCAAAACACTTACAAGAATTAATCACAATCATCAAATATCTGCTGTACATGAAAAATCTGAAAGTCCTAGATCAACTTGGCCTAGCTGTAAAATCAATTTATAAGATAGAATTAATACATGTCTAAGCCCTAAGCATCACAAACCAACCAATAATCACCCTAATTTACAATACCCAAAGGCTCTAATGGAACTACTCACTGGTTATCATCAAAACACAGACTTTTAATGATACTTTGCATAATCATGTTCTTTCATGATTGAGAAATGTAAATCTAAAAGGAAACAAAGGCTGATTGCATAAGTGTAACAAAGATCATTCGAAAGTGTTAAAAACCTAGAAGAGGAAAATAAGTTTAAAGATAAACCAAAACTTGAAAAAATATATGCCTAAAATGTATTTATACTATAATAAAAGCGAGTTGGTTCAACCGAGAATGAACTGGATTGGATCTCGGATATTGGGTCTTTGCAGGGATCTAGCGGGTGAGGTAGGTAGACAGGGTGGACTGGTAGAATTTTCAGATGTTCTTCAGAGGGGGCAGTGGATGAGCTAGCCCGCTGGAATTGAAATATCCATCGGGCATGCTAGGCCGCTGGAAAGTCTACAATCCATCGGACGAACCAGCCTGCTGGGGCTCTTTCGGGATTCTCCTTTGGCAATCCGACTCTCTCGTGGTTCTCTTCTTGTCTCCTTCCATTCTTTCACTTTCTTTGTGTATGCAAATGAAAAACGCCTAAACATGCTTAGACGCTAACATAAATGCATCAAAACAAAAGGAAATAAATTTCTAAAACCGTTAAAACGATGAGATATTAAAGGGTTAATACTCAATAGTTAGTTGTAAATTACTATTAAATCAATTCCACAAGCGTCTTCAACTCTCTTGTCTATATCATATTTCAACTGTTGCAATATGGTCCAAAGAAAAATAGGCTGCTAAATGTCGGTTCGGGTTCGACTCCAAATAATTTGGGATTAGGTTGAAATTTATTTTTGGTTTTATTCCTTTTTGAAAAGTAAAATAAGTAAATTCCTAAAAATAGAGTCCGGTATTTTCTTGCTTTTTTTTTTTGGGTCACAATTGCTTAATTTATAAATAGAATTTAAAATTGTTCAGCACACACACATAGAACGAGAACCTTTATTTCCTAGTCAACGAAACGACTATGACGAGTGTCATATTTGGGCGATGGTTTGAAACACTTAGATACTTGGCCATATAGTGTGCATACTTATCGAACACTGGTTCAATAATCTTATCTCCAAAATGTGCAACGAGCAAGGGTTCGGTGATGCATCTTGTCCAGCTTGCTTGCTTTATACCAGCTTCTAACTGAAATGGGATGTCCTCATCTTCTTCCTCAATACGTTCAATTTTGTACGGAACAATATGGTCAAAAAATTTTATCTTGTTGATCTCGAAGGAACCCTCCTTTAAGATAACTTCCTTCACCTCTTCTACATTTGGATTGTAGAATGGCATGTTAAACGATTCCAACTCTGAATCTTTCACAATCCCCTACAGTCACATTTTCCCAACAATGTATTAATTACTAGGTAGAGGAATGTTTAAAAAGAAAAAGAAAATGTTAAGACGGAAATAAATAGACCAAAATATATTTGGAAATAATATATTGGATGAGATGGCCTCTCTTGTAATAAGTTAGTTATATTATATAGTTTTGAGAATTCTTCGAAGTATCAATGAGAAAACCGTTAATACTTCTAAGATTTCTCAAAACTTGTAGAAAAAGATAGTTATTGAGTATTTACCTCGGAGGCCAGATCGGAGAGGCAATCGGATAACAACGACCAAACTTGGAAACAATCTTTGGATAAAGTGTCAGAAACCTTTCTGCCCACGAACGTTAGAACCAGATGTCCATTATGCACTATCTCTTCTGAACGCATTTTTAGGAACAACGAAAAATCATTCTTGAATTGATTCAAATAACTCTTGTAGACATTTGGAGGGTATGGACCTTTGATATGAATGCTTTTAGTGTTGCTCTCAAGACCATCTGGAATCTTAGAAAGCCAATGGATACTAAAAGATGAATGAACAAAATGAAGAGACTTCTTTGGGAATAACCTTGAGTAAAAAGAACCAGGGACTCCTGACACGAAGCACCTTTTTTTAACCTCCATTTTCAACTTCTCTAGGAAAGAAGGAATCAACTTGAAGGTAGTATTGAAATCGTTCTCTGGAAGATCGTTCAAATAACAATCAATTTCTGGTGGGTTTTGACACATTTGTTGGTACGACTCTATGATCGTGTTGGCGATTGTGGACATGGCTAAGAACGTGTTTGGTCCAGAAGAACAACCCAAGTCTGCCACTTTGATGCAACCAGGAAAACCAGTTTTCACTAGCATTTCTTTTACGTTTCTTATCACCAAAGGTTGTATCTCATAGAAAACACTTCTCTGTAAGACCCCAAAGAAAATAAAAATAAAAATTGCATACTTTAATTTATGCTGAGTTCAACAAAAAAATAGATCAAGTCATCAAGAAAAAATACCTAGTAGTAACTTAATAATCAATTGAATTATAAGTTACATATTTCTTGGTGTAGTTTGCTTGGGTTTTTTTCTTTTTTCACTCTAATAACACTAATACAAAAAATTACGCTACAAGTGACAGTTAGTTTACTTGTTTTTTATTTCTTAATGGGTGTTATGTTAACGGTGCCCCAACAAAAGAATGGGGTTAAGTTAAAAATATGGATTCACAATAAGTAAGATTTTAAATTTTAAAACCGAAAAAAAATCCCAATCTAATGATCTTTCCCCTCCGTCTGTTTCGGAGTCTCTGTTTCTTTTGTATTTCTAGCTTTTTTCCGATTTCCTCATCGTAGTTTGTTCTCATCCTTTTAAGTCTCATACTCAAAGTTCTTTTGCGGAAAAGAAAATGATCTTTCCCTTAATAGATCTCAATTTATTACTAACCATTGATTCGTTTTCTTTCTTTTTATGTCTGTTTGACAAAACAAAAACACACTCCACATTCACTAAAGGAATAATTACAGCAAGTCCAGTAACAGTAACCAAAACGATATTTCTTGACAATCAGGCATTGAAAAGTATAGTGAATAAACAAAATTAAGATTTTTTTCTGAGGAAAATGGCGAAATTAAGGGTGAACAATATTTACTAATTATTTATCAAAACATCCAAGTATATGAATCAAAGTAGTACGTAGTTCTTATAATTCGTCATAGAGTGCTTAAATACCTGATAATGTGAATTAGTAGCGTAACTGTGTTCTTCTGTTCCTCCTTTCATACTAAGAGCTTCCAGCAAAGGGTCCCTAATATATTAACCAACTTTATTTAATCAGTTAAAAAATATTTTGCATTTGGATTAACACATCCATAAACACTAAAGGGTAAGGTTAATCACTTTCATGGAACCGAATACAAAACAAATTATGCAAACCGAAATGATAATAATATTTTTAACTAAACTATCCGTGTCAAGAATTTCACCCCAACTTAATCTAAATTTATTCTAAACCATATATTTTCTGATTAAATATTAATTTAATTATTTTTATCTTTTATCTAAACCAAACCGACTGAAATTTTTACTACAAATAACCGAATCAAATAATCCAAAATGCCTATCACTACAAAAAGAGACCTGATTTAGAATATCTTCCCGTTTTATCTTTTTTTTTTTCTTTTTGGTGTTGGTCTTAAGCTTTATATGAACAACACAGATTTCAATCTAATCTACCCATTCTGGAGTGGTCCAAAAGACTGGAAGCCGAAGTGAGACAGTTATAAAGTTATAATTACAAGAAATGAATCATCCCATTTTACTTCAAGATCAAAGAAATGAATCATTACCTTGAGGGAGACATGATACGCACAATATGTCGGTATTAATTTCCTTATCAAATTTATAATGTCTACTTAGAAGATGTGACCTTGAGCTGCTGGGATAAGATACATACATATATATATACATATATATATATATGTGCATAAGTGCTTAAAGCTAAAAAAGAAAAGAAAAAAAGATTTTTTGGGGGGGGGGGGGTCATCATGTTCAGTTTTGGTATGTGTGCCTGTTCACTCGAGTTTGCAGTCACGAGCACTGCCACATGCTTAGATTAGCCACTTGCAACGCCTACAAACACATACACTACTTGAAATTATATTTGCATGTTATTTTTAAGTCTAAAGATAACGAATTGGAATATAAAAACAAAACTAGCAAACAAGATAACGTAGATCCTTCATCTGTTGTTTCTTTTGTTTGTAATAAAATAAGAAAATTTTATGGGTTTAAAAATAAAATTGCAATCTCTTTAAATATTTTTCTGTAGATCTAAATACTATTAATATTCTTTATTATTATTTAAGAATATTATTGTCTATCTTTTACAGTGGATACATCCCACTAAAAGATTTAAATCCCAGTTACGACTGGCAATACTACTAAACAAGGTTTAGTACACCCTTTATAAAAAAATACTACTAAACAAAATTTTAGATTACAAATCATGGTCTCTTTAATTATGTTTTTTTTCTAGCCCAAAAACATCATTATATGATTATATTCTTTTTTTATAATAATATGAATATATTTATCAAAGGAACTTGTTTTTACAAACAATTTTCGGCGAAGCTATTAGTTATAATCTTTGTTATTTGAAAGAGAGAAAAAAGTGATTTTCTTTTGAATAGAAAATCTTGAACAATTTTTCCTTTTGTAAAACCGTATACTATCAGTTTTATGAAAATGTCTCGGGAAATTTTTATCACAAACATATTTATAAGGAATCAGTGAAGATTGAATCTTCGATCTAAAAAATTTGGATGCAACAATTCATATTTTCACTTGATTAGTAATTTCATAAATAGAACTATTTTGAAGATTAATATCTGAAACTTAGAGGGATGTATTCAATTAAGTATTTGGAATGATAAATGTGAAATTGATAAATCCTATAATGATGAAATCAAATAACTTTAAAAAAAAAAATCCAGTGTTATTGACAAGAAGATATGTAAATATCTATTGAAATTCAAAAGAATGAGAATCCAAAATACTATTATTTTCTCAAAATAAATTTGAGCTATTTATGCACTTACTAATTTTACATCTTTTTATTACTTAGCTATGCGACTTTGATTTTTAAAGGGTTATTTACATAAATGACTAAACTCTGAGATGAAATTAGAAGAATGATATTGTGTCAGAAAAGTTGGGTAAATAACGTTTTTAATAGCAAGGAAACTCCAAAATTGTCCTCAAACAGCGGATGGACAAAGTTAGCAGAACTAAACTGGTATTTAGAAAAAAAACATGTTATAAAAAATAATAGCAATCAATCAGAAAATAATATATTATTGGGCTGTAAAAATATAATAACATGACAGCAGAAAAATAGTCTGCTATATTTTAAAATTTTATGTTATTTTTAGGAAGTAATAGCATAAATTGACTCAAATTTTAAATATAATTACTAGTTTGATTTGTCTATGTTTTGGTAAATTTGAAAATGGTTAAAAAACAAAAAAATCAAACTTTTATTTTTATAGTTACGAAAATTGCCATTTATATTTTTTATGTTTTGTAATTTTTTTTTTATGTATGTAAAAAACAATTTCGTCAAAAAAAAAAACTACTACCACTGCCGCCGTCACACCGCCGCCGCCGCCACCATCATCGTCGCCACCATCGCCACCACCATCATCGCCATCGTCGCCACCACCTTGGTCCAAAAAACAAACTCAATAAGTATGCAGTAACTACTCAATAAATCTGCGATAACTACTTAATAACTCTGCCGTAACTACATAACTCAATAAGTCTGCGGTAACAACTCAATAAGTCTGCGGTAACTACTCAATAAGTCTGCCGTAACTACTCAATAAGTCTGTCGTAGCTACATAACTCAATAAGTATGCGGTAACTACTCAATGTCTGCCGTAACTACATAACTCAATAAGTCTACGGTAACTACTCAATAAGTCTGCCGTAACTACTCAATAAGTTTGCCGTAACTACATAACTCAATATGTTTGTCGTAACTACATAACTCAATAAGTTTACCGTAACTACTCAATAAGTCTGCCGTAATTATTCAATAAGTATGTCGTAGCTACATAACTCAATAAGTCTGCGGTAACTACTCAATAAGTCTGCGGTAATTACTCAATAAGTCTGCCGTAACTACTCAATAAGTCTGCCGTAACTACATAACTCAATAAGTCTGCGATAATTACTCAATAAGTCTGTCGTAACTACTCAATAAGTCTGCCATAACTACATAACTCAATAAGTCTACGGTAACTACTCAATAAGTCTGCCGTAACTACTCAATAAATTTGTCGTAACTACATAACTCAATAAGTTTGTCGTAACTACATAACTCAATAAGTTTGCCGTAACTACTCAATAAATTTACCGTAACTACTCAATAAGTCTGCCGTAACTATTCAATAAATCTGCCGTAACTACATAACTCAATAAGTCTACTGTAACTACTCAATAAGTCTGCCGTAACTACATAACTCAATAAGTCTGCCGTAACTACATAACTCAGTAAGTCTGCGGTAACTACTCAATAAATCTGTCATAACTACTCAATAAGTCTGTTGTAACTACATAGCTCAATATGTATGCGGTAACTACTCAATAAGTTTGACGTAACTACATAACTCAATAAGTCTATGGTAACTACTCAATAAGTATATGGTAACTACTCAATAAGTATATGGTAACTACTCAATAAGTCTGCAGTAACTACTCAATAAGTCTGCAGTAACTACTCAATAAGTCTGCCGTAACTACTCAATAAGTCTGCCGTAACTACTCAATAAGTCTGCTGTAACTACTCAATAAGTCTGCCGTAAGTACATAACTCAATAAACCGTAACTAGTCAATAAGTCTGCCGTAACTACTCAATAAGTACATAACTGAATAATTCTGCTATAACTACTCAATAAGTCTGTCGCAACTACTCAATAAGTACATAACTGAATAATTCTGCTATAACTACTCAATAAGTCTGCCGGAACTACATAACTCAATAAGTCTGCGACAACGTTTCAATAAGTCTGCGATAACTACAATAAGTCTGCGGTAACTAAATAAGTCTGCGACAATGTTCAATAAGTTTGTAGTAACGAATTAAGTCTACGGTAACTAAAATAAGTATACGGTAACTAAAATAAGTTTGCGGTAACTAAAAAAGTCTGCGGTAACTAAATAACTCTGCGGTAATTGAAATAAGTCTGCGGTAACTAACATAACTCACTAACTCTGCGGTAACGTGAAATAAGTCTGCGATGAAATAAGTCTGCGACAACGTTAACTAAATGGCATTTTTGTAATTTTTTGCCGCGCTGGAATTCATCATTAATGGCACTATCATAATTATTTTATTTTTTACACAGCATTGTAAGGGTATGTTTGGGATTTAGACCCCATATTTAACTCCAAATACATACTGAGTCATTTTAGTAATTAAATGTTTGTTTTGAGTCAAACTGGTCATCGTCCCTATTTTTAATGTCACACTCTTTTATTTGTTAACATGATAATTTGTTTTATGGTACTACACTTTTCAGATAATCACGTGTTTTTTTTAGTAAATCATGATATATCTTACAATCACCCACGAAAATAGAGATTTTGTCAGAAGAATGGGGAGATTATGAAGGAGTCATTGGTGATTGTAGAAAATTGGAAAAGGAAAAATTGGGAACTGGGAACAGGTTTGGCGAAGATCAAAGCTTGAGATCCACCGCAATTTCGGTGCATCGAGACAGAGGGACATGAAGAGAGAAATATGTTGGTGAAAAAAAAAAGAGAGAACTAGTGAGATGGAGAAGCAGAACCATCAATATGGGGAGAAAGATGAGATGCATATATTGGGGAAAATGAGCAACTGAAAGAGGAGAGAAAGACGACGACACTGGGATTGGTGTTGATGATGGTAGTCCATAATTTAATTGGAACTTTTGCATTAATGGTGAGAAAGAGCAAAAAACAAAAAAAAACAGAGAAAAAAGGAAGATAAGGTTATCAAGGTTATTTTACATTTTTTATGACACAACCTATTCACCCATAATCATTTTTTACATAGTTTTGCTTTTACATTTATTTACTGCAATTTCTCTTTTTAGAAATTTTACAAGATTATAATTTTACATTCAAACTATTAAAATTTTTGTGTTTGATCTAAACAAATAACATAGTACTAGATCAGTATCCACACATCGTGCGGGGGAAACATTAGTTAAAATTTTATCAAGACTAATTTGTTTAATTAGATTAAGCATTATTAATATTTAAACTAATTTTTTTATTATATCCTTTATATAATTTTGATGTATTATAATTAGATTAGCCATTATCTGGTGTTATTTATAAATTACATGTTAATGGATTTACGATTTTGTATATATAATTTATACACTGAAATTTTTTAATTTGATAGTCATAGTTTACACATTTATTTATCTCTAGTATATTATTTTTCATTATTTAAATCATCTTAATACTTTTATTATGTATTTTCTTATTATTATTCGAATTAGTTCTATAATATATTTGTGACTAATTTATTTGTTAATAGAAGTTATTGTCTAATGGATTGGGTCAGATTAAAATCATTGGGTTAAATCAACTGAGACTAATTTATTTGTTAATAGAAGTTATTGTCTAATGAGTTGGGTCAGATTAAAAAAGTTTGCTTAAATCTTGTAAAATAGGCCCAATAATAAAACATCATCTAAATAAACAAAATGAAAAAATTTCGACTGAAGGAAAAAACTATGATCAGATAAAATACACATGTTTGTATGGATAAAATCAAATGAATCGATTATAGCAGTTCTCCCATTATCCTGTTGAAAGATAAGTTCCTCGATTACTTTCTTCAATTTATCATTTTCCGAGTTATATAGATAGTTCAATTCAATTGTTAGCTCAACTGATGATATCTACATATAATTATTAAATAGACATGATAACTATTCGAAGTTGATCATTGATGAATTCTGATTGTTAGATAGGTTTCTCTTAGGAAATTTAGCTATTTTGTATGGAAGATGATAGATGAGAAATTTTAATTTCCAAATTGAATAGAAGAAATGAAGATGATCATATTATATAGATGCATATTTTTGAATTTTGAAATATATAAGAGTACAGAGTTTGAATTATGAATTAAATTGTTCTTTAAGATGGTTTTGAATCATTGTGACTCAATAGTTAATTGTCAGTTTCAATTAATTGATATAAGATTGAGATATAACCAACTGATTAGAAAAAGCTATCATAGAAATTTTTCTACCTGAATATACTTTTATTTATTGGATTACTCTTTCTCGTGTAGACATGAATACCAGAGCAAATCAGGACATTGTCATAATTTAAGATACTGCAAAGACTGAGGAACAAATGTCTACAATTCACTACTTTGTAAAAGTAAGTAAATCATTACTACTCTTACATATTTAGGATTGATTAAACTGAAATATTGATCCATGGTTTAGGGTCATTACAATCTATTTTACTAAGACAGCTTAATCACGAAAGAAATATGTATTTTTAACATAACTAAGCTGAAGTCATTAGAAATATTTTTAGAGAGAAAGAATGAAACAACGCAGATTCTCATCCTTAAATTATTTGGATGATTCATTTGTTGATGACTGCAAAACTTAAGTTTATTTGATTTAGGTCTTTTTTAATTCAAACTATGATCCATATCAATGATTATGTTATTTAGTTATACTTTAATCTAAACTATGATATATATAAATGATACAAAAAAGTGTAAAGAGCATAATATAACAAAGACTAAAGTTTAACTATATAGAATTAGGACAATGAAACAGATAAACAGAGAAGAGAATGAATAAAGAAAAAAGAACAATACGTAACAAATAAGTAAACCATTTCTACAATTATTAAAATATCAATAATGGTATTAGCCAAATAAACCTAATCAATGCTATCATCTTATAAGATATTGTAACAATAAATGAATTAGACAATATAAACCATATAGATAGTAAACATATTCTTAAGTTTGAATAGAGGATCCAAACATTATCACACAAAACATAGTGTTAAGTATTCATAATCAGAAACAATTTTTAAAGAAAATAGACACTGATAGTAGTTCATATTTAGAGGTATTTCAGAAACTATAGTATGGAAACTACTGAATTTTCTCTTTATCCTTCTCAATTTTGTAAAGTACTTTAGTGAATAAAGACATGTAGTTAAAAAGAAAAATGAAATTTGGTTAACATTGGTTTTAAAATTATGATTCAATCATCTAAATATTTGATTGTATTTCTAAAACAGAGTTTCGAGTTCTTACATTAACAACATAATCTTTTAGCATTCAATTCCATTAACAATAGAAATATCTCTTACATTAAAAAATATTTTGTTATGTTAGTCAATACCTAAAATTCCTCAAATTCCAAAGAAAGTTACATCTTAAAATTAATAGATTCTCCAAAACTGCAAGACATATAACACTTTTGGATACCAATTTTAATTCATATCAAAACCATCTTCACACCACTTAGGCATAAAATTCAGACAACTATCTCGTATGGCACAACACTTTAACAAAATTACCCCTGAAATGCATTTGAGAAATGTTAAAGACTATTATAGTAGATACAAACCTAATGTTTCAACAAAAAAAAATTTCTGTAAAATATGTAAACTTACTGATGATCCAGAAGTTCAAATCTGACATCCATAGGATGATAGTCTTGCTCATCCTCTCATGGAACATACACGATTCTTTCAGGATTCCAAAACATCTCGGTTACTCCATACAAATCTAAGCTAAATTCAAAGTTTTAATAATAGTATCAGCATTTTAAGTAAAACATGTGAAAATCATAAGATTTTAATGGCATTACATCCAAGTTAAATTACAAATCTATGAACTACATTTGTAATCCTTATATATTAGCATATTTTTATAGATAATTTGATCATTCAAGAATTTACCAACATTCGATTCTCAAATTATCTCTTACTAATATACCAAGACTATATCATAATTAAAAATAAATCTAAACATACATATTGGAAATTATTTAAGAATTCGACCTTCAAGACGATTAGCATATGAATCTTTAAAATCAAAGAAGCAATTGTATAAGATGTTATCAAAAGATGGAAACCATGTCTTTTACCTTAAAATGATTTGGTAAATATAGTCGGTGTTTCTGATAGCTTTGATTGGATCGCCAACATCAAAACTTGAGAGAATGAACCATTTAACTTCTTTGCTCCTCTCTGCATATTTATTGACATAGTAGTTATTAGGAACGGTAGCTTCAATTTAACGATCCTTGAAAAAAAATGAAAGTATTTTATATTTAAATTTCATATACAATAAGTTGACAAGTTTGAAGATCTTGCACTTTAATCAGCTAGAATCATCTAACAATAGCTCCCAAAACCGTACCATTTCTCAAACCACAAACTGGGAACTTTGATACAATTTTTTTCATCACAAACTCCTTTTTCAAACCTGGTAACGAAAGGAAAGCATTCATTATTTCAAGAAAACCACTTCACTTTTCTATTACTATATGTTCTTTGCTCGAAAAATGAATGCTTTCCTTCCGTTACTAGGTTTGAAAAAAGAGGTTTGTGATGAAAAATATGTGTTAAAGTTCTTAGTTTGTGGTTTGAGAAACAGTACGATTTTGGGAGCTATTGTTAGACGATTCTACCTGATAAAGTGTAAGATCTTCAAGTACGTGGAATTTAAGTATTAAATACTTTAATATCTAAGTGATCTAACAACCTTTTTGTTTTTTGTTTCAAGGTTCATAAAATTGAAGCTAGCGTTCCTAATAACTATTGTGTCAATGAGTATTCAGAGAGGATCAAAGAAGGCGAATGGTTCATTCTCTCAGATTTTGATGTTGGTAATCTAATCAAAGCTATTAGAAACATTGACTATATTTATCAATTCAGCTACAAGATATGGTTTCTACCTTTTGATAACATCTCAGACAGTTGCTTCATTGATTTCATATCTTTGTGTCAAGATTTTCACCCCCATACTTAATCTAAATTTATTTTAAACCATATATTTTTTTGACTAAACATTTATTTGTTTTCTTTTAATCTAAAACCAAACCGATTGAAATTTTTCTACAAATAACCTAATCTAATAATCCAAAAGACCTAACACATCTTCTAATTTTACCCTTTTTGGTGTTGGTGTTAAGTTTTATATAACAAAATTGATATCAATCTAATATAACCATCATAGAGAGCTTTAAAAGACTGAAAGCCAAAGGGAAACATTTACAAAGTTACAATTACAAGAAATTATTTGAATTTATTTAATTAATATTATTTAATTAAATAATAACTCTTTATATGTGTGTTGGGAAGATGCACCATTTACCCAACATATGTGTATGTTGGGAAGATACAGTTAATAACCATTGACTACTATATAAAGGAAAGTTCGATATGGAGTTCGATAGTTCTATCCTGCACGATAGACGTTCTTAGTTATACTAAGGACGAATTTCTGTCTTAGGAGATGACCCTAGGAAAGCCTCTATCATTCTACAAGTTGTTGTTATGTGATCAAAGAAGAAATTATCAAGTAAGTTTTGTGTATTACATTTATTTGTATTTTTTATAATTAATCAAACATCTTCTTAAAAGAGTGATTTATTTGCATCCATAATTCCCCTAAAAATGAATAATCCCATTTTACTTCAGGATCAACGAAATGAATCATTACCTTGAGGCTTGAGGGAGACATGATACGTACAATATGTTGGTATCAAATTTCTTTAACATATCTGGCATTGAACTCCTGGAATAAGATAAATATATATACATGCGCATAAATGCTTGGAAAATAAAGAATGACAAAAGTTGTTATGAAAAGAAAGAAAAAAGGGAATAAGTAAAGAAAGTGTGCTCTAGTATTAATTTGGGTGATTTGCCATAATAACCCACTTTGTTTTTGAAATAGCCAAAATAACCTACTAAAACTTTTGAAATTTGAAAGATATTTTTTTCCAAAGTACCCTTGATGACATATTTGGCAGACTCTGCGAACATCCGACAGACTCTACAAACATTCGGTAGACTCTGTGAGCATTTGGAAAGCATCTGACAAACTCTGCAGATACTTCTCAGACAGTGTAAGCATCCAACAGACTTTGCAAACATTTGAAAGATTTTGCACAAATTTTTTAGACTTTGCACACATTTTGCAGATTTTGCGGAGTAACTGGAAGACTCTATGGAGTAACTGGAAGATTCTGCGGAGTAATTGTCAGACACTGCGGAGTAACTAGCAAACTCTGCAGAGTAACTGCCAGACTCTGCGAGAATATGACAGACTATGCAATTATTTGACAGACTCTGCAGAATAGTTGGCAAACTTTACAGATATTTGGCAGACTCTGCAGGAATAACTCACAGGCTTTGCAAATATTTTTCAGACTTTGCAAGAGTATTTGGCAGATTTGACGAGCATTTGATAGATTGTGTGAGCATTTGGCAGACTCTGCAACCATTTAGCAGATTTTGCGAGTATTTAGTAGACTCCACGAATATTTGGCATATTATATGAGTATTTGGCAGACTCTGCGAACATTTGGCAGATTTTGCGATCATTTGAAAGATTCTGAGAATATATAGCAAATTTTGCGAATATTTGACAGATTTTGCAGATATCTGACAAATTTTGCGGATATTTGGCAGATTCTGCTAATATTTAATAGATTTTGTAATGATTTTTAGGTTTTTTTTTAAAAAATATTCTTTAACACTAATCAAATGGTTTAAGTAGAAATATATATATTAAAAATGCAGTTCTAATTATATATGAATTAAAAATCTATCAAAAAAAAAATTTTTGTAATTATTTATTAGTTAGAAAGGACAATTTTGGCATTATGAAAACATATATCTAAAGTAAGTCTAGCGATAAATTTAAAAAGAAACTGTTTTAACTATTTTAAAAATAGAATGGGTTATATTAGACAAATATTCCATTTAGTTTACACTACCTCCTCTTGTGTTTGGGAAAAAAAACTGAAAAAAAATTCAAAATCAAAAGAGGAAAAGAAAAGGAAAGAGCTTGATAAGAAAAGTGTTTGATATGAAATAAGAATTGTTTGATATCTTATGTTCATCTTGTAAAACAAAAAAGATTTTAGGTTGGTGCTTAAAAGACAAAGAAGAAGAAAGTTTAGCATTTGATGAGAACATAGGAATTAAGCTAAATGTTGGACCGAAAGTGGAAGTGAAAGCTTTATACTATGTACAAACTGTTCCATTTCTTCTTGACTTTTGTTAAATGTTGTGCATTCCACTTTTTTTAGAGTAACCCATTGTATATGGTTAAACCAATTTATTGATTTAACCTTTTATAACAAGCCGATTGAGAATAATTGAGCCTCTCTTCTCAAAGTTTCACTTGAATGTGCAATGAATGTCAAAGAGATGGATGAAATTCGTATTTATTATAAATTCTATTTGCATTCCCTCCTTTTATTTCTTGTCGGCAAACGATAAAAAGAGAAACAAACACCCAAGCAGATGCCCTTGCAAAACATGCTAGAATGGAGTCTAAGAAATGTATAGTTACTTGGTTGTAATGTATGTATCAAACTTTGTAATCTTTTTATGGTTAATGAAGAGGTTTTGCATTCCCTTAAAATCTAGAAAGATATAAACATTAGAGCTATAGTTTCTATGTTTTGTTTTTTCAGGATTATATTGTTGACCAACGGGAAAAGTTAGAAATAAAGGTAAATACATTAAAACCCCATAACTCGTTTACAATACTTGAAAAAATATTATTTGTGTTCAGTAAACCCCCTATTACTCAACGAAGAACATATAATATAAAGCCATGAGTGATGATAACGACAGAAAACTAAGGAAATAACAGATAAACGGCTTTCATATAAAACTAAATATATCCATTGGACGGACTCGCTTAGTTGTTGGTGTGCTTGATGTGACACGATTGTCGAAGAAGAGAAACGAAGAAAGGGCTCTTGAACAACATGTGAACGTGGCTATTGAACTTCTTGTCCATATTCAGAACGATCTCACAGCACTTCTTGTCCAATGGAAAATCTTTCTTTGCCCAGCTTGAGAATATCTGTGAAGAGCATTTCTCTGAGGTCTTTGATCCATCTTTCTGCAAGCACTCCTCCAATTTAGCCGACTGAGACACAACTTCTGACTGGACCGGCGATAGAGGAGGCAGTCCCGGGAGTCTAGGGAGGCCCAGAAGACTAGGAAGGCTAGGGAGGCCCGGAAGGCTAGGGAAGCCCGGGAGGTTAGGGAGGCCTGGGATGTTTGGTATTTGTGGGATGTTAGGAATCCTCGGAACGTTTGGTATTTCCGGGATGCTGGGAATCCTCGGAACGTTTGGTTTTTATTCTGGGGTGCTAGGAAGACCGGAGATGATGGGAATTCCTGGGATGTTAGGAAGACCGGAGATGATGGGAATTCCCGGGATGTTAGGAAGCCCCGGGATGTTGGGAAATCCCGGTAGCATTGGCGGTAGCAATCCCGAGGATTATAGAGGTGCGATAGAGTCTGATACAGAAGAGCTAGCCTGACTAACCTTGGAGTCTTTGCGACGGCCAAAGCCTTTAGGATGGTGGTGGCCTGCCGCTGGTTCCGATGGCTTAGGCCATGGTTTCATTGGTAATCCAAATGTTGAAATAGGGAGAGAGATGAGGCATAGAACAGCTACAAGGACTGTTGTGGTTAAAATGAAGTTACTCATGTTTAGAGCAAAAAGGAAAGATCGGTCAATGTAAATGAACTAAGTTGTGCACGGATACAATTTTATGAGACTGGACTGGTTTATATATAGAGGTAAATTCACCTATCTATATTTCTTCTTTGTTATACACTAATCTTATAAAAATGTTAAAGATAAAATATATAGATGGTCATGCAAACGTAACCATTATATACGTATTCAAAATCATTTTCCGAAACTCTTATCTCATTAGAAAATAAGTTATAATTTTATCCAAAATCATGTCGTTTACATTTTACTGAATATCTGGTCACGGAAATCATGTGATATGTTAAGAAGCCAATACATCTAAAAATTTTCTTTGACATTGATGTTAAGATGTACACATATGCCTTAATTGTCAACGAACATATACATATGCATTTACATGAACAACGGTACGTCGTTACGAGACAGGCCCGATCAGACCTAAATCCCATGAATCTGGTACTTTAGGTAGCAAATTCATATTATGTTTTTAGGGACATCAATTTCTGAAAATAATTTATAGTGTAGTGGTAAATGCGAAATTTACAGATTTATTGGTGACAAGTTCAAACCTTGCCCCTGAATTTATGTGTTATTATTTTAAAAATCTATTTGATTATGAGCCTAATATTTGTTCTGTTTTAGGCAACAAAATATCACAGGGGGGAAGTTATATATATATATATAACTACAAGATATATATATATATATATATATATAATTAGGCTTCTTTGCTATGTACAACAATATGGAAAGTTAAAATCAGCAACAAAAATAATACGGTGGCAAACCCGTACACTAATGGCTGTAGATTAAATAAATATCGTAATCTCATATAAAATAGTGTGTAGTAGAAAAATTCACAGTGTCTAATCAGTAGAAAGTAATCTCTTATAAATAATGAACAAACGAGTGACGCTCGACAAATATTGGTTAGCGTTTTCCGATTGCTCTATCGTGCTATGTAGCACCCAAAAAAATTTAAGAAGAAATTTTTAGTTTAACTGATCTAAATAAAAGTTAAAATATGTGTGACTTTTGAGAGCTATCTGATAAATTTAAAAGTTACAAGCAAGTTCTGTAAATGGTAGAAAAAAAAATCAAAAACTAAACTGTAAAAGTTAGAAAAAACTGAATAACTAATAATATTGTCCATGGATTTCAGGATCGAGTTTTGCAACCCTAATACGGAATATTTATATTCTTCTCGAACCCCAATGATGTAAAAGCCGTTTATGTTGTAAATTTGGAGATTGTTGCCTCTATGAACTGTTGTTGATGTTAGTTATTGCTTCTAGGTCGTCCTCAATATTCAGTTAAGGGTTGGGGAGAGTTAGAGTGTTATCAATAACTTGGTAGAAACTCCTTAATATCAAGCATTCTGTGTAACTGACTGTTCATCAATTGGAGTTTTGAGTCGATTGGAATTTGATCGATGAATTGTCTAATTTTTGAAAGAGTTTGAGAATTTTCGGTTCGAATCTCTATCGTTCGAAAAAATTGATAGGAGATGAGTTCTAACTCCCTTAAAATATACATTGGTATACTATTTTAGGAAATTTTAGTGATAATTAAAAATTTTGAATATTTATTAATTACATTAATTTGGATATGAATTAAGTATTGATTAAATTATTTGAATGTTTGAATTATTTTGATTGTATTATTATGAGTTATTCTGATGAGATAAATTTATTTTGTCAAGACCGGTATCAGCATAGCATTCTGATTAAGCTAGTTCTATTACAATCTGTGGTGGTCGACATCGCAACAGATGTATTAAATATTTTGTATGTTGTTAGTGGTATTTGGGTTGATTAATATCGTTGACCTTACTTCATTACTAACTCGTTAGCCACCAGCATGTCTATCTAGTTTATTATGTAAATATTTTGTTAGTATATGATTTGGATCGACCAATGTTGGGGTTGTACTATTATGATGTTTCATTGCTGGAGAACTGGTCGTTCGTTATGATGTTTCATTGATGGATAATTGGTTTGTTCGGTTCTGATGATATTATTATGTTTTGCTGGTATGATTTTGTTATGGTAATAATAAATGTTCTGATGAAATTTATTTGATAAGTTATCTTTAGTTTTAAATAATTGAATTTGAATATTTGTTTCCTGGTACCAATACATATATATATTTTTCTATGCGGGATCATACCGTATTGGTACATATCTATCGGGTTTATAGTCTTATTAAGCGATTTCCATGCATACTGTTTTGAAGAGGAGCAACGTGTACCTGAGGTTTAGAGTGTTGTTTTAGTTTATAGCGTGACACTTGATCGTCTTTCCTATGTTTTATTTGCTTTTATTTTTCAGATTTGGATTCTATGAGATTTCAGACTCTGTGTACCATGAAATTTCAGTATTTTATTTAATTATTTTAATAACATTCATAAATATATATTTTGGATTTTTTTGGGCGTTACAGTTTGTATGAAAGCATGGTTTTACGAAATCATGGTACTTAAAAGAGAATTTAATGGAAAAAAAAACCCTCAACTTTGGCTGCATCTATTTTTAAACCCTCAACAATTTTTTTTTGTAAAAAACCCCATTAACTATAACCCCTTAATAAATTTGATCCTCCATAAACAATTTCCATTTACAGTGATGGAAGATTGTTTTGAATGACATAAAACGTCAAGGCATTTGTTTTTATCATAGAAACAACAAGATTTTTAATGATAAAACAACATGAAATGCATGTAAATTTTTCAAATTGGAAACTTAGGGTTCCAGTTTGGTGATTTTATTGTAGATTTTGAATGCTTTAATTTGGTGTTTAGAAGCTTTAGAAAAAAAATAAAAGACACAATAATGTGAACCAATGTTTTTATAACCGACCTGGATAATAAACCGGATTACCTTCTGGCTCACCAGATAACCTGCTCGACCACAGGTCAATAAACTAATTAATAATCTATATATCATTATATATATATAGTTGTAAAAATATATTCATACTATATATTTTTGGTCTAATATTCATACTATACTTAAGAAAGTATAATACCCAACAATAACAAAAATTCCTAAATATTTTAAATCAAAATTAAACTTAAAAATAATACCAAAATAGTAAATAAATATCAATAATAAAAATAAACTAATAAAACATCATAACATAAAGATAAATTATTTACAATATAATATAATCGATTTTTAAGAAAGAAAAACATATTAGAATGAAGTATTATAATACAAAAGATTTGAAATATTATATTTCATTATGTTGATCATAAATATAGAGAACATTTTATTAGTGTACGATATGAAGTGACCATAAGACTATAAACAAAGACAAAGAGAAAAAATAAATTATAGAAACACAAATAATTAATTTATTGTTCTTGAGTAAAAAAATAAGAGAGGTAATCGTAAATACACGCCTTAAAAGAACCGAAAATTATAAAATAACAATAAAATATTATTTTATTCTTAAAACCAAACATTTTTTTTATCAAAAAGATTCTAAAATTTAAAAAATATTTTGAAAGTTTCTCTTGATTAGCAGTCTTGTGGACCGGTTGATCCGGCCAGGTGACGGTTAATAGCAATTTTTTAGTTTTTTACAGTTGATTATTGGTAGATTTTAATACTAAATCCAAACCGGAGTAGTGTCCGGGTTCCGAGTTAACCGGTCGGACCGGCCAGTCTGATCCGAGTGTGAAAACATTGATGTGAACAAATATCCAACAGTTCTAAGAAATAGCACCAGTTGCAACATAAAAAACTACATATATCCTAAAGTAGAAACTACCAAAGCATTAACTGTAAAGAGAAGATTATGTTGGCTGAGTGGTAGAGTTTTCTTCGGCCACAATCTTCTTATTTTGCTTTGCTCTTTCTTGAGATTTTTTGGGTGGTTTTGGTACTGCTTCACACTTGCATAAGCATATGTTGTAGCCAAGTTGTTGACAATTTCTGCAAGTTTGCAAAATGAAAAAAGTAAAAAATGGAAGGTTTTCTAAAACAATGTTGTTCATTTTTCTTTGGTCGACCATTTGAACTTTTTCACGTGTAGAAGGAACTTTAGATGGAAAATATTCAATTGGATCTCAGATCATGTCATTGTTCTTCGGTTTTCCTGACAAGATTTTGTCTGGAGGAGATATAACAACAACATTACTACGGGTTTTCCATAATTCCATCCCATTAACAAGAAGAAGCAACGAACTGTAACAAAACTTCCTCTTTTCATCCCATACCAATCTGAAACCACAGTTCTAGGTAGCTTTTTTTCTTTATATTCCTCCCACATAGCTGACATAATATGGCAACATGGTATGCCGATCATATCATATCCCCTACAAGAACAAGAAACAGCATTTCTTACATATACCCGATACTTATTTTTGTCATGGGACATCTCATATCATCTTTTTCTTCCATTCCTAAGTGGATAACATCATTTAAGATTTTATTTTTTTTGCTTTTCAATCAAAGCTTTTGCTCTTGGTGTGATTAGTTTTGTAACATCTGCATCTTCTTTGTTGTTATTCATTAAAAAAATTATTATTTTCATGATAAATACAAACATTTATGTCATTCAAAACAACTTTCGTTAAATGAAAACCTTCCATCACTTCCATGATGACATTAAAAAGAAAAAAATTGGATTCGTTGCATCTCTCGCAGTCTTGTTTTCAATTTCTAATTGTTTTTTTGTTTGAATATGAGATTATATTGACTTATATCCATCTGACCCACTAAGGTATGAACTTTTCTTTACCATGTAGGCTAGCGTATAAAATTATGACCACCACTATCCGTGGCCCGTGGGCTCCTATGTCCGTTCTCAACCCCTGGGTTTCATTATTGTTCGATAGCCGATATACAACTCTGAGAAGCTTAAAAGACTTGTCTACTCATCCTTCTATTTATACTTTTAACGTTTCATATGTATTGATGCCGAAGAAATCCATAACCTTTATAATTTGACACATGTTAATTGACTTGGAATATCCATTGAGGGCTGCTCAATAGCTACATTACTATTTTCTAGCAATGTGTTTGACGAGAAAATTAATAAGTGATGTTAAACTGTGTGATACATTTTAGCAATATTATAATCTTTTGCTATCAAAGTTTGTAGTAATGATGAAAATTTTAGAAAACACTGTAAATTTGGAAATGTATCTTTAGAATATTATAGATTATAAAATACATCGAAGTGTTAAAATATGAAAATAATATGGCTACCAATAATTCTTAAAATAAAAAATATTTAATGATAACTTTTTTTTTTTTGGCAGAAATGATACCTTTTATTAGTTTAGTTCATTATAAGTAAATAGATACACTATTGTGTGTGTGTACACAGGCACATCTCGGAGTGAACAAAATAGGAAACTACGATCAAGTCCTCTCTATATATATACTTTGATTGTTTTGTGTAATTTAGGATCTTAATCAAATTGACAAATTTCAAAACCAAAATTGGATTTTTAATCATTTAAAACATCTACCGGAGTCTCCATACATCTTAAGTCACTCCATAAGTAAGCATATGTCATGGGAGACAGTTTAATTTAGCCATATAGGGCAAATAGAAGAAAGAGAGTCACCAGAAAAGTCTTCTCATGTTATTACAGTGTCGAATCTATATATGGTTCATAAAACTTTTGATCCGTTTCCATGACTAGGTTGAGTTTGCGTTGATAGGGATGATCGTGTGTTGCTTTTAGGGACAAAGTGATCACATGAGGAGCCTCTTACCTCTTGACTAGGAGATAGGAAGTTTCTTTTGGGTTATAAAAATATTTTTTGAAGAAATATAGATTATCAGGTTATCGAAGGTTATCTAAACAGATTGTAAAGAGCCAGTTTTAATGATGCAATGTTCTGAAGAGCCAGCTTTTTTCAATATACTTGATGAGATTGCTTTGCTCCTATTAACTTCTTAAATTCTGCTTTTAAAGTATTTTTTTTATAACTTGCGTCAATATTATATTATTATTTTAATATATTTTAATTGTTTACCTAAAGAAAATTATTAAAAGGAAAACTGAACCGATCATTTGTAAATAATTGCTCTCCAAAAAAATTAAAGTTTCAAAAAATTTCAATCTAGAATTGGTTCTCGTATTCTTTCCTTTTTTTTTATTATTAATTTGCCTTCTATTAATGCTTAGAAACCCATCTAGATACCATGATGGAGTGATGGAGATGCTCTTAGCCCCAACACTTAGAGTTTCAATTTCGAAGATTTCTTTTGTAAATCCTTTTTCTCTAAATTATTAGATATACAGATTAAAAAACTGAGGAACCAACAAAAAAAAAAGTGAATGACGATGATCGGTATGTATTCTACTTACTATATCATATCACATTTAGTCAACTATTAGATTTGTCCACACTCGACACCCAGGTATCGTAAATCACCTAAGATATGCTTATAAGATCATTCGCAATGAAAATTGGATATGTAATTCAAACATATATATACTTTATCATGGTACATGCATTTATATTTAATATTTAGCTGCACGTTAAGGTAATCGAGATTTGCGAACCAAAAAAATAAATGAATAATTTAGTCTTTAGAAATTTCTCTCTCACAGAAAAATGGACTATAAAACAAAAGTCTCGCTCTCTTAGTTTTGCATCTTGGTTTCATTTACGAGTCTCTTTCTTACCCATTTTTTAGCACATATACAAGATGTCATCCATGTTTAGATCCACAATTCCGGCGGTGAAAGGGTTTGAACAGAAGTGCTACGTTGGCCTTAAAGCAACTTCTTTTAACGTCAGAATCAATCCTTTCAGAACCACAAAAGTTTCTTGTCAACTGCAAAGGACTGAGTCCACCTTGATATGTCCGGTACGTGCTCCCGAGGCGCCTCCACTACCGAGTAAACCAGTCGAGCCTGTGATTGATCAGCCTATTGTAAGTAAACATATTTTTTTTTTGGCTTTAAACTTCTTTTATTCTTCTCAATCTAATGTGAGTGTACTGTTTTCAGCAGCTAAGCCGACGTGCACGTCGTAACCGCAAGTCCCCTACTCAGAGAGCTGCCTTTCAAGAAACTAATATCTCTCCTGCAAATTTCATATACCCGCTCTTCATTCATGAAGGTTATAATTAGTTTGAGTTTTATATCAAGATTAATCCGGCTGTCCCAAACGAATAATAGTTACTGTAAATGCCTTAAATGACAACTATTCATAGCATATATATGTTTCGGGGATCACTTTGTGTTTCGATATGAGATCCATGTAATAAAAAAAAATAACATCTCTATATCTTTACTTACGTGAATATAAATGGGAGCCATGCAGGTGAGGTAGATATTCCGATAAGAACAATGCCTGGATGTTACATGCTTGGCTGGAGACACGGCCTCGTCGAAGAAGTGAGTATTGTATAAAAAATATAAATTAAATAAATTAAATTAAGTATTGTATCTTTTCGAAAACTTAGAGACTACAGAGCTAATGTCTTCCACTGATCATTTTACTTGTGAATTCTTTTGTTCACGATTTGTTCTAACAATGACCAAAAAGCAAGACTTTAAGAGATAGTACCGATGTCAAACAAGCCTCCTCATGTGTTATAAGACCGAAGCATCTTCTTAACTAATCATGAACCTAAACTACTCTTTTGTCTGTTTTGGGAGGAAACTAGGTTGCAAGGGCACGAGATGTTGGTGTGAATAGCATTATGTTGTATCCTAAAGTTCCTGATGCGTTAAAGGTTTCCTCACTTTCTTATTAATTATATTATGTACCAACATGAAGTTCCCATACATCAATAATCAACGATTCGTTCTTTAGTCTCCAACAGGAGAAGAGGCGTTCAACGACAAAGGTCTAGTGCCTCGAACAGTTCGTCTTCTCAAGGACAAATTCCCTGATCTCGTAAGATACGTCTACACACACATATATATATAGTCATCTTTGCTCACTAGCTAGAGGAACATATAATAATGACTTTTTCCTTTTTATTTCACAAGGTTATATACAGTGATGTCAATTTTGACGAGTACTCAACAAGTGGGCATGGTGGGATCGTAAGAGAAGATGGTAAGAAACGTATTTGTATATATTTTATAAGAAAACAAGACACTTTCCGTAGTGATTTCTTTAACATCTATCTTTTTTTTTATATAGGTGTGATATTGAATGATGAAACAATTCACCAATTATGCAAACAAGCAATTTCACAGGTAAATTAAAAAAAAAAAAAAAAAAAACCCTTTTGAACCAAAGAAACAAAACGTTTAAATTTAATAAAAAACGCATATCCAGGCCCGAGCTGGAGCAGATGTTGTTTGTACGAGTGAGATGTTGGATGGTCGTGTAGGCGCGGTTCGAGCAGCTCTAGATGCTGAGGGCTTTCACCATGTTTCGATTATGTCTTATTCTGTCAAGTAAAATACTACTTAACATCTCATCTTGCTTTATTTTCTTACAAGTCCAACCTAATTAATTGTTGTCACTCTAAACAACAGGTATACAAGTTCTTTATACGGCCGTTTTCGCAAAGTGGAATTGGACAAGAAAACGTAAAACAACCACCGTAATCTTGATTATTTGTTTACGTCCTTCGTATTTTTCTTTTTTTGCGTTTACATGTTTTAATATTGTATGAAAAGGTGATAAATAGTACCGGAATAATTAAAAACGGTATAAAATAGATATAAAAATTAACATTACCAAAAATATGATAGTATCGATTTTGATAACTTTTTTATTATTGATAATTTTAAAAGCGATATACAGTAAAATCTCTATAAATTAATAATGTTAGAACATAAATATTTTATTAATTTACAGAAAATATTAATTTATCAATAAATTAATAATTATTAAGATATTGAGAAATTTATCTAATTCTAAAAAATATCATATTTAAAGTAAGGAGATGAAGACTATTTTTTATACCTTTATAAGCAGTTACATATAATTGTTTTAGTAAATCTTTAATGTAATTTTAGCAGATAATATCATTTTTTTATGTAGTAAGAAAAAATTATAGAAGAACTCCAACAAAAATTATAGTCATATTTAAAAATTTACAAATAATATTATAGTCATATTTCACTAAATTATTTTATTTATATTTTATAAATTTATATAATTATTAATTTATTATATTGATAGACTATATATTTACATAGAATTAAAAAATCTTATTATCTTAATATTTTATCAAATTATGTTAATTATTATACTGGTTTAACATAAAACTAGAAATTTTTTAATTTATAAAAATTATTATTTATCAAGTATTAATTTATAGAGATTATAAATATTATACTATGTAGCGCAACGTACGGTACGAGGTTACCGACCAAACGCTATAAATGAGACCAAAATATTTATTCATTATAAACGCACACACCAAGCTATTCGAAAATATAATTTTTCGCATTTAGTATTTGCAAAAATATTTCACTAAAAAACAAAAAAAAATTCCTTCCTAAAAAAAAAAGTATTACAATTAATTTTTTAATAGTTATTTTAATTTTTTCATGTAAACGTGAACACAAATGCGTTTAAAATCATTACAGCCTAAATGAATCAGTATATGTATTTATCTATATGGTTTCTTAGCTTGGCCTTCTAAGTTCTAATTAATTTGTTGTTATGAAATTGTGTGTAAATAACAGTTATCAGATAAACCCAGCAAATTCAAGAGAAGCATTGATCGAAGCACGAGAAGACGAAGCTGAAGGAGCTGATATTCTAATGGTGAAACCAGCGCTCCCTTCTATTGATATCATACGCTTATTGAAGGACCAGACTTTGTTGCCCATTGGAGCTTGCCAAGTTTCTGGTGAGTACTCCATGATCAAAGCTGCTGGAGTTCTCAAGATGATCGATGAGGACAAAGTTATGATGGAGTCATTGATCTGCATGCGTAGGGCTGGAGCTGATCTCATTCTTACATATTTTGCTCTTGAAGCTGCTACAATATTATGCGGCGAGAATAAACAATTTATATTCAACTAGTGGTAGTCTGGTATCGTTTGTTTGCATTTGTGTGGTTAAGTATGCATTAATTTATTTTCAATAAATCCATAACATTAATCATTTAAAACAAAGTATTCTTGTTAATTTTTCACTTAATATAATAATTTATGAGAAAAAAAAATTTAAGAATCCTGAATTTTTTTGTGAAAATATTTAACACATTCTTTAAACAATATAGACTTCTTTCATACTATTTTTTACCATTCATCTGTATTTCTCTTATATTATTAATATTGATAATTTATATTTATTACATTTTCCATAAGGACCAAGAAATATCTCAATACCAACTAACAAAATCTTCTTCATCTTTATCGAAAGCTGGCTACATCCTACATGTTTATGTAGTCTTGCGAATTCTGTTTTTCTTGTTATCTTTTTATTTTTGTAGTTGATCGACATCTTTTACTCTAGAAGTTTAAATTATCAACCATTTCAACCCTTCAAACGATCTTCATTTGACGTAACTTACTACTAGTGCTTGTCTCAGTTACAAGCTAAGTATTAAAATATGGATGTTAAGTTGCCAAGACCAATCTTAGATCAATCCTTAAAGCTGCTAAATTGGAAATTATAGTTTATTAATCCTTAAAAAAAGTATACCCGGAATTAATATCCCACGGGAACCAAAACAATTATGACCCAAAATCTTTGAAATCTTTATGCTTTCGAATTCCGCCATTTTCGTCTTGGACTTTGGGTATTGTCAACCTTGCATATATTTTTAGTTGACGTTACTGTTCTTTGTTTCACTTGCAAGCTAAGAATCAAAATATGAAAGATCTGTTGTGAATATAAATATTAAACAATCACAGAGAAAAGTTACAAATTTCGTAGCAAATACTCAACATCCTATATCCCATGATAATAACCTGAAAAATTGTCATCGCTTGTATAAACAATCTGGAAAGAGAAAAAAACATTTAGAGTCACTTTACCAAATCGACGTTAAAGTATTTAATTTTACTAGAATTTTGCAGCATCTTTAGACGTTAAATTATTTAAAGTGATGCTAGACGTTGCAACTAAAAACATCTACACGTATTCTAGCAAAACTCTAGTAATTGTCCTAATTACACTATAAATATCACTAGATTTTATACCGGTATCTCTTACTCTACTCGTTTCGGCTAAAAACCATATCACCATACGCAATATGCAGTTTACATATTTTAAATAAAATAAAATAAAATAAAACCTACTTTCACAAACATTTCCAAGCAAAGATAGATTACTTAACTTCTATAACACCTAAAATATAACCAACCAAAAAAAAAGCCAGGAAGATTGTCTTTATTATATTCTTCTTATGAACGTTTATCATTTAAGTATCTCTCAGCCACGGCGGCGTGAACGGCGGCTCCAACCGGTAAACTATCTTCATCGATCATGAAATGCGGTGAATGGCCGATGTGGACTGATCCAAGTTCTTCATTTCTTATGCCAATGAAGTAGAATGCGGCCGGGATCATCTCTGAGTAGAAGGCAAAATCTTCGGCTCCCATCATTTGTGGAGCCACCGTGAAGTAGCTATCTCCGAGCAAATCGACGGTGACTTTCTTCAAGTGTTTGTACATTAAGTCATTGTTTGTGGTTGGTGGGTAGATCGCACTTTGCTTCTCAAAGAAGTCCACTGTTGCTGTGCAACCAAAGACTCCGACTTGTTCCACCAGTACCTGCCGTTACAAAACAATACACATATTTTTAATATTGTTAAGCCATATCGTTGGAGCTAGACAAAATATCTAAAGTGTTGATTCTCATCCATTGCCGAGCCAAAATCACTAATACACATTTGGCCGGATGAGGCCAAGCACCAAATCGACCCATACATATAATATAGATATTTGGGCCACCTCGTACCGAGTTAAATATAGGAGAGGAAAAATGTGGACTACAATTTTGGTTTCTCAATATTATCAGCTTTATAGAAAATATAGAAAATAAATACGGTTTGGTTTAGAAAAACAATTGAAAACTATAAATGTATAAAATAACTAAAAATATATGTTTGTTGTATCATATGATTTATATCTATTTGAATGTACGCAAATATATAAAATAAATTTCTTCAAATTTTAATCAACTTTAACTTATTCAATTTAGTTTAATTCAACTAAAATCAACTTTGTTTAAAATTTTGTTTCAGATACTCTTTTTTTTTTAAATAAGAAAACCAATTGAGTAAACACATATTTTTTGTTCTATTGGGTTTTAATATTTACGTTTCAATTCTGTTCGGGTTGGTCAATTTGGGTCTAAATGTTTTTTTATTTTAAGGTCTAAATTTTGTTGGGCCTTGTTTCCGGACTGGTCATGTCTCGGCTCGGAACCGGTTTAAGGAGTACGAAAAAATAACAAGAAACATAATAGTCCAAGTGGTTATGGTAACGCACCTCTTGAATACGCTTCATAAGGTAGTAGAAGCTTGAGTTAGAAAAAGCTCTGAAAGTACCACCGAGGACCACCGTGTCCGGCGCCACATCAAGACTATGACCACCATCAAATGAAGTAACCGATACAACCTACAGTTCAGATTAATGCGAATAAGCATTCATATTAGTATTTTTCAAATATCTTTCTATGGACTTTAAGAAGCACCTGAGCGTCAAGAGGACTAGCTTCACGAGATACAATGCCTTGAAGGCTGATGACCGCGGAAGAAGCTGCAAGAATAAGACTACCGGAGCTGCCGCTATTTTCCGCAGTGATAACCGCCCGGAAAATTCCACATCCGGCGAGTAAAGGACCACTTCTAGATCCAATCACACCCGTTGGATGAATGTGGGATACATGGACGGCAAAGATAGCTTCCACGTCGTCCAAAGCTCCGTCTTCAATCATCTTCTTCGCACCATTTCCAGCTTCTTCAGCAGGCTGGAATAATAGAACCACTGTTCCCTACAAAAATCACAAATGAATTAAGAGAAAATTGCACTTAGACACACTTTTTCAAACCCATTTTTGATTAATTTATTTGCTTTGATCTCTAGTGTAAGGAGGCTATGGCCAAAAGCCCATAAGCCTCGATTATTAAAAAAAAAAAACCTTAGATATATAGAGGGAAGGAGACTAATGTTATTTATTTACTTTCTCTTATTTTTAAAAGCAAATCATTAGTCAATTCACAACGATTGTTATAAAAAAGCAGTAACCCACAAAAGACAAAATTTAAAAATCTTATTAAGTAGTTGAAAAGATACAATCCACTCGTAAATATAAGCAATTAAACCTTAACCTTATAAAAATACAATTTATCAAGTTTTATTTAGTAATGTACCTGACGACAAAAAAATTGTTTAGTAATGTACCTTGAGAAGATGTTCACGAGACTTAAGAATATGAGCGGCACCAAGAAGCATAGTCACATGTGCGTCATGACCACAAGCATGCATTTTGCCTGCAACTTTGCTTTTGTGTTCCCATTCAACTGCTTCCTATTTTACATGACCACAGTTACGTTAATTTGGTAAAAATAATAATGGTAAGAAAACTCTATGCGTTATCTATAACCATATCATCACCTCAACTACACAAATCTATCATTATCATCATATCTGGAACATCATGTGACACATCCTGTCTGTCAGCTGAGTAACAATATCAAAGTACATAATATTTCCTAGAATAGAATAATAGTTCACATGGGTCACATGGAACAAAGAGTTTAATTAACTGATTCTAGTTGATTACATAAAATATTGTACATTCAACCCAAACAGTGCGTATTGTTCTCAAAATCTTTTGACTTTTTTAAAAAATTATAGTTGAAAAATCTAAAATTGTGAAACCAAATACATATATACAAAAGTTTAAAAGTTGCACACAGACACAGCCCTGTTTTTTAAAAATATTTTTTTATTTTCTAAGTGGGCACGGGCACGGCTCTGTATACATGATGAAAAAAAGGTAAAAACTGTATATAATTAAGAAACATTAACCTTTTTTCCGGTTTGGCTTACCTGAATTGGTAGTGCGTCCATATCAGCTCGAACCGCAACAAAAGGAGGGCCACCGGATCCGATCCAAGCCCGAATACCCGTTTTAGCTAACGGATATTTATACATAATCCCCATACGATCCAGCTCAGACCGAACAAGCTTACTCGTCTCGTACTCCTCAAACGCTAGCTCCGGATTCTCATGGATCATCCTCCTCACGCGTTTCAACCACGCCACGTTATCTGGCTGATAAGTCAGCTCAAGAATCTCTTCTGAACAGGCTTGGCTCCAAACCCGACACTCATCTGACCGGACCCGAGTTGGTCGACCCAAGGACTGGTTCTTGGTTGGTGTCGGCCGTAGTAGAAGCCCAAAAGGGTTGTTGTCGGAATATTTCACTTCTAAGAAAGGTAAGTTTGTGGCTATGGTATAAGAGATGATGAGTATGGTTAAAGAGAGAGAGAGAAGATTAAGTTTCCGGAGATTGTCCATAATTTTCTGAGAAAAAGAGAAAGTGTTGTTGTCTGAGACAGAGAGAAGATTGGTTCTTTGGTTTTAAGAAGGAAGCAAGTGAAAGAGAGAGATTTGAGCATGTGGGTATACAAGAAGAAAGAGAAGAAAATGAAAGGAAGATAAATTTAGTCACGTGGGTTAATTAGGCGTCGAATCGTTTCGGCTGGTGGGACCTACGAAGAACTCGTCAGACTCGACTCTTCTTACACGCCTCTTTGGTTTTTCATTTAATCCGTTTTTTTGTTTTTTTTTTTTGCTTTTGCCGGTGATTTGTCTTTTCTTTTTTTGTCTTTTGTCGTGTGGCGATAATCTTATTAATTTTTCATACACGTGTAGGAAATAATATTGAACCGGATTGAGCTAAAACAAAAAATCATCAATGCCAATTTGGATCGAATTGGGAAGAAAATGGTAAACGATACAATAATAGTACATATTAATTGTAAAAGAGTTATAGAAGCTGAGGTTTCGAGTGGATGTAGTTGATAACACGGATAAAACTATTTGCGAATAAAACCGATTTTTCTTTACTATTCATGCAAGATATAAAAGAAAAAAAAATTTAATCGTAAACCAACTACAAACCACTTATTAAAAAAATAAATTTAATCTCCAGTGGATGTTGTTCATCTTAAAATAATAAATAGTTTAGTTCATTATTGGTTTGATCCACTCCGTAACATCTATTCAAAACCTAAAATTACTGTTTCTTGATAATATTTTTAATAACTTTTTGTGATTGGTAGTTTTTAAAATGGTACATTTGTAATGCATTAATACAGAAACTAAAGCCAAAAATTATATACTAAATTGTTTAATCGTGTTTAAATTTTGTGTAACTGAAACTAATTAACCAAAATTTATTAAAAATTAATATATTAAGTATATAGAGTTACAATAATAATCAACCATTATTTTCTAACCGAAGTGAAATAAAATTTTACTTCTATTTTAAACCTATCATTTATAACCGAGTAAATATAATTTCAAATTTTCTAAACCGGACTTAATACAAAACGCCGACCTCTACTTTACTTGTTTATTTATGAATACTAGGATTTTTATTTTCCTGGTTTATATTTTTTAGAATATGATATTGTTTGTTGAAAAATAAAAGATTGCAATATTCTTTGAATAGACCATTTGCCAAGTTGTAATATATTTTGTCTCTATGCCAAAGGAATACTTTGACTCTTAGAAAATACTAATTTAAGTTTTCGTTGGGGATCAATCCATACTTTAGCAGTAAGTATATATATATATATATATATATATATATATATATATATATATATATATTTGTTTATACTGCTTTAGCAAGTTTATATATTGCTTGAACTGTTGGGGGTATTCAAACAGAAGATAGTTTATGGTTTTACAATCCATTCAATCAGATTTTTTCTATTATTTCTTAGGTGACAATCTGCTAAATGTTGGCACGTTGCAAGCCATCCATTATATAAACTTTAATATTAAGAAAGTCGATAGTCTGTTTGTTTTCTTTTAAAAATCTAATTAACTTTTATAAATATTCATATAAGTGTATGTATACTAACCTCAGTCACTACAAGAGTAAAAAAATACTTTTTTCTAAATCATTAGCCCTCATCAGGCTCAATTATTTGCACATAGGAAATAAAATCACGAACACCAAAAAAAAAAAAATTACTAACTATATTTGGTAACCTGAAAATTTATGAATCTTCCTAAAATTTCATTTAAGTAGGAAAATAAAATCTGATAAAAGAAATCATGCAAATTTTCACTAGTGTTAATAGATTCGAGATAATAATACTACTCAATTTAAAATTTTGATAAAATATCTATGATTAACAATGTCGGAACTATGATATTTGATTAATTTATCGTGATATTAATCTAGAAATTATTAATTAATATGAGACCACAAAAATTTATTCATTTATCAAGATTTTAATTATCGAATATTAATTTATAAAAGTTTAATTGTAGATTTTCATTTTTTGATTTCGATAATTCAAGAAATCAAAACTTTAATTTTCTGTGTTTTGGTCTTTATTCAATAATCTTTATTAATCCCAATAATCTCTTGTAAATATAAGTTGATTTTTGCAGCCAAACAACAAAACACAAGGATTTTTCATTGTGCTTTTACCTTTTTCATCAAACCCATTCATCTTATTTTTATATCTTTAGTGCCAAATGTATGCTCTGATATAACAATACTTTCCCACCACATTTTCACCTTGTCTTCAAGGTGAATCTCAGAAAATTGCTTTGATATTGTGTGATATGATTGCCACGTCTGTTTACATGGTGATTTTCCTTCCACTATACAAAAAGTTCCAACTCTTTAGTTTATTCCTTTTGTCGAATCTCTTGGATATTGGTTAAAATTACTTGTAGCTCCATATCATGAGTCAAAGCTCATGGTCGTTGTTTACCTTGGTGCTCTTCGATGTTTCCCATAGCACGTTTAGAAGCTAACTTCTCGTTCTTCTGCATCCTTGATGAATGCATTTGCTTGGACCAAAGCTTCAAAACAGTAAGTCACATTTATTAAACTCTATGTCTATGCGCTTTTTGTTAGTTGTTTTAGACGTAATGGCTTGTGCTCGCGCCAATGTTCGCTTATGATTCAGCTAAGATGAGATTACGTTCCTCCGATATAGCATCTAAAATGTTGTTTGATGTGCTGTGAGTCTGATTATAGTGGAGATACAAAGGATTTCTACCATAGAGAGCACGACAATGAGTCATTTTTATGGCAGTGATATCTTTTTTTACCAATATCCCACTACAAGAGATTAGTGATATTGCAATAGGTTAAAATTTTCTTGCATTTATGAGATTCCAATAAAATTGAAACCAAATTTAGAATATTGTTATTTCATCATTGCAAATTCGTATGTCGCACAATTATCGTAAAATTTGTTGTGAAATTGACTTCTTGCTATAGATGTCGTACATTGTTTATAGCAAATTAGTCGTATGATTGCAACTCTATATTATTGCAAATTATTGCTACATAAAGTTATGTCAAATATCATGACAAATTTGTAATGATTAATTTCTTGCTATATGGGTCATAAAAATGCAACGATATATGGTAGGAGTTTTATGGTGAAATTAACGTTTAATTATAAATTATCATAAATAAGTGTTACGTAAAACATATGACAAATATTGTTGCAAAATTGTAATTATTATTTTGCAATATCTATTCGTTGCACATATTTTACATATTTTACGAGAATGATCAAAACAAAATCTGTTGCAAATACTTTCAAGTGATCTACAATTAATATTTCATTGCATTATTATGAAAATATATTTGTCATAATTCCCCTATGTATTTGTAAGAATTTAAATCGTTTTGCAACATTAATCTTTACCATAAGATTTTTTGTTTGATTTATGAGTTATTTAACTAAAATTTTTTATTTAATATTTTATGCTCTAATAATAAATAAATGAAAGAAATAATCAATTTTATTAATTAATCAAATATTAAAATATCCATGATGCATAAATTCAAAAATAGTAGAAACTAACCAACGAGAAATGAATATCAAATGAGATAATAAAACTTAAAATATAACTAAACTAGTTAAGTAAACACTTATATGTCCACATCTCACCCAATCATGGACGAGGACAAAGCATGTCAAGCATTTTCTCCAACTCTTTAAGCATGTTGAGTCTTTATTTAATTTCTGCATTTTCTCAATAAATATTTTCTAAATTTTGTTCGAATGCCTTATTTTCTAAGTAATTTTCGATGGTACTTGACACTCCACTGTTGATTGAGAGTTCACCAAAAAGAGCTCACACAACCATTGCTGCCTCAATAATTTATATTATAGTAAAGTATTTATAAGACGACTTATTTATTATAACTTAGATTTGTTAAATTTTTTGAAGAAAAAGTATTATATTACCTTCAAATACATATCATATAAATGGTTATTTGGATGGATTATAAATTGGACTTTACTTCGACAATATACAAATATCTATTCTTAGATCGTTTTTCAAATCTATTTTGATTTTTTTTTCCCGCAGTTAACTCTTTAAACATGATCAACTACATTTTTCTCAAATCCCTCACTGATGAGCCTTGCATTTTCATCAACAAATGATCTCTCTGATTTCTTGTGTGTCTTCCGAAGAACATCAATGTATGATGCATTTCCCGTATTTTCTTTATACAAAATATCAAACGTAAGAATTCTAAGTAAAAAGTGTTAGAAAAATATATAATATTTTTAACCAAAATATCAGTGATTTTAGCATACGAACGTTAATCCGCTCTATGTTTATGAGGCCCTAAACTATTTCGATCATACATCCTAACTTTTGGAAGTTTTTTTTGCTTTTTCGCTTTTATTTTTATATAAGATTTTGTTTCTACATTTATTGTGTCGATTAACAATTATGAGTTTACAAGTTTTTTAAAAGCTTTTAAAACCTTATAAAACCTTTTAAATCTGTAAGCACCCTTATAAATTCATATAAAGTCTAATATTATTATTTAAAAAAAAATTAGTTTTTAACAGAATTTATGAGTTTATATAAGATTTTTATACATTTATTATGCCGATTAAGAATTTATGAATTTTACAAGTTTGTTTAAATTTAAAACCTTTATAAACTCTAATATTATTTTTATAAAAATTTAGTTTTAACAGAATTTGACATAAAAAAAAAGGTCAGATCCATTGACCCATCAAAGTACATATCAATTAGACACATAGAAATTCAATGCTTTTGAAAGTACACGAAGGATTCATGTTTTCTCCTGCTTAATTATGTTAAGAGGATTGGTGCATATATTGATCAGCTACACAAGCCCAAGTGCATAGGATCTGCTGCCATTTTTATTGTTTTTAGCTGCAGCAGAATCCAACATCTGAAATCTATTAAAACTGTTCATCGCTTGCACCATTCACAAGATCAAAGCCGCTCTTCATATACCTGCTTAGCTAAATTTCTTGTTTCTCTTTCCCAAACATTTTGTGAGATGTAGGAAACAATAGAAGATGAGGAGAATTTGAGACAAGTAGAACAAAGGAACCAAAGTGTTTATATTTTACAAAACTGATTTGTTGTTGTTCATGTTTCTGCCATTTTCCTCTGATACATCAAAATGTTGGGGAAAAGATTTAGACTTGTCAAGAAACATAAGACACCTCGACGATAAAAGACAAGACTCGCTGAAGCAAAACCCAACCAAGCAAATACAACCCATGGTTCCAATATCAATTGAGATACATCAAAAGATTTGTTTAATGAAATCGCTGCAAGGAAAAGAACCACATACCAATTGAGATACATCAAAAGAGGTAAGTCAATTTGAGACAAGCCGAGAAAAAGAATCACAAGAACCAATGGCGCCAAAAATTGCAGAGTGACGAGGCATAAGTAGTGGTTATGAAGAAACATCTTTACTCGACTAAACTCCAAATCAGGAGTTTTTAATTCCATGTAATATGTAGGAGTCGTTCAAATATATTCAACTTTTGATATAGCTAATATATCAACCTCTCAATTCAAAGCTCTTCTCGTATTAATCCCATGGTTCCAATAATACCAATAAGAGCGATTATCAATTTACAAGCATTGAGTTCCACAAGCTATGTCTAATTCATCAAGCCACCAAAATCTACTCTTCAATGATTCGAAATTCCCTTTTTAGACTCTTCAATTTCCTATTATTTCTTCAATGCTTTTGAGAATTACTTCTTCATATTGTCTCTTATCATGGATAATTTTTCCATTCATATAAATCGACGATGACTGTAAGGAGACGAAGAACACCGACCTGGCGAGCACCAACGAGACCGTATTGCAGCAACAGGTAAAATTGGATCGCAAGACGGCACCTGTGAGCAAAGGCGAGATCAAATCGCAGCAACAACAATATCAGCCAACGACATCGGTGATCGAAATATTGGGTTAGAGCCAAAAATGTTAAAATATGTGAAGATCTTCCGATAAATCGCAGAAGCGCCATTGGAGGCTCTGGAACTGTCGAAGACTGTCGATTTTAGTCTCTTAGGTTTTTTTATTTGTGTGAAAAATAGTTGAGGGTAATTTAGTCAATTACTTACTAGCAAAATGGTATTTTTGAAAATGGTCACTTTTAAATTCTTCCAAAAACTTTTGACGTAAATTTACAATAAATTTATAATAGAATTGCAATATCTGTAAGCAAATAGTACATTACATAAATTAAATTGCAATATAAATATTTTTTTTGTAGTGCTGTCCATTCAAACAAATACGACCATGTGTAATGTTTGTCTCTGGAAAAGACACATCAATAAAGACTCCAAACACGGTTTTAACCTTAGTTTGACCATCGATTTATGGATGGTATGAGGTATCTCAAAGAATGCTCGTTAACCCTCAACGCATCCAAACCCTAAAACAGCCGCTGGGATTATTTTTGTTTCTCGTAGTTCTGAATTTCTATAAAGTTTGGGGAAGTCTCTCATCCGGAGATCTACAAAGTCTGTAGATTTTATTTTGTCATCTGTAATGCCCACCAAGTGTTCGATGAATTTCCTTGTCTAATATTTTCAGGTCATTTGAAGTATTACCATGGCGACTGCTACTGTACTTGAGTCTCTTGTTGATCGTAAGTTGTATTTTTTTGGTCATTAAGTAGCATTCTAAATTGATTTCTTGATGTTCTATAGCATGAATTGTCTAAAAATCTTTACTTTGGGTTGCTGCTGCAGAGATTATTTCGGTAATTACTAATGATGGACGCAACATTGTGGTACGTTATTTTCTCTTGTGTGTTAAATTGTTTTGGAACTCCCAAATATCAAAGCAAGTGTATCACCAAAGAGAGCTTTTTATTTATCAGGGAGTTCTTAAAGGTTTTGATTAGGCTACAAATATAATCCTTGATGAATCTCATGAACGTGTGTTTTCCACAAAGGTTAGCTTCTGATTTGTGTTTTCTTAAGGACCAAATTGAATGTGTGCAAATAATTTTTTCGACAAGTATTGGCCATTTTATGATCTGGATAAACTTGTTCGTCCCAATGTTTAATGGTTTGTATCATTGAGTCGCCACATTTAAGTTAACTGTGTTGTCACTTTCATGAGGTTTCTATCATGTAGCAGAGTTCTTGATTTCGCTGTATTTTGTGTGTAGTGGTTGCTTAAAACTAGAAAAATAGAGATGCAAGCTCAGTAAGATGCTAGTTTCATTGTCAGAGCATCTTTCATTGTCTGGTATTGGTCATTTTATTGATAGTATGTTCTTGCAAATAATGTACATTGCTTGATTTATTTGCGCACTGTCATCTTTTCAATAGAGTTTTGAGGAACAAACATATTCTGACATTTAGGATAAGCTTGTCCCTTTTGTGCTTTGTATGGTGAGAGAATGGAGGATAGAGAAAAAAATTGGCTTCTGAATGAAAGAATCTAGATTATAACGTGTGGATAGCTACTACGGATTTGGTGATGGAGCTTACACTGAAACAGATGTAGTGCTAGTAATTCTTTCATTGTCTTGATGTCTCTGTATTTTGTGTGTAGTGATCACGTAAAATTAGACAAATAGAGGTGCAAACTCAATAGGATGGTAATTTAACTTTTGTTGCATCATCTGGTATTGGTCATTTAATTGATAGTAAGTTCTTGCTAATGATGTACACTGCTTAATTTATTTGCTTAGTGCCATCTTCTCAATAGAATATTGAGGAGGTGACTATCTAACGCTTTAATTGATCTTTTTCGTCTACCATTTTGTCATCTTTGATCAGAGGTGTTACCGGGGGAGCTGGACGAGGAGCTTGATGCAAGTTTAGATTTTTCAAAACTGAGAGCTGATCCTTTGAAACCGGTCGTGCATTGATTGAAAATAGTTATGATGAGTACAACCTATAAACAAAGAGAAGATTGTAAACACTTTGGATAGTTTGTTTTATGTCTGGAGTTGTCTGCTTTGTGTATCCTAAGGAGTAAGGACTAAGGCTATATGATTTTCTATGTTTAACATTTTGACCTCAATGATCGTTGTTTTTTCTTTAAAATTTTATCAATAAAAATAGATAAACCTATCCGAGTCAAGGTAGGAGTAAAGTTGAATGCTCGATATTCGTCGCAATACAAATTCATCGAAATAATCATCTAAATAAAAAAGTTGTACATAAGCAAATCAATTTGGTTTACGAAATACATGTTTTACGGTTATGATCAGCTTTCTTGGTCTTTTCTTCTCCATAGCAACCTCCAAATCAGTTTTAATCCTCAAGTTTTTTGGTCTCTCTAACACTTGACAGTCAATAGGTCTGGTGTTAAGTACTCAACGCCAAAATGAAACTGTTGTAACACTGTTAAGATTTTCAATATTATCTCCAAATACTCTTTGGTTGCATAACATCGTCCAACAACTAAATTTTTTAAAAAACAATTCTAAGTTAACGGAATCAGGATTCTCATTTGGTTGATTTACGAAAATCATTGAATTGCTTTTCTTCATATATACATTGGTGTTATCTTCTTTCTCTTCTTGTGGAATCTCATACTTGATAAAATTCTCATCATCTGAATCAGTTTCGTCCGAATCATCACAATAATCAAATCTACATACATTGTCCTCTTCTCCATTTTCAGAATTTTCGCCAACTTTGTTGTCATTATCATCATTGTTGTCTTCAGCCCTTGGGCGTTTTCTTATCAGTATTAGAAGCCACAAAATCGTCTTCATTAACCTCTTTCGATTCAGCCAAATGTTTCTCCTCCACTTCCATACAAAGTCTAAATATTTCCGATTTTCGTCATTAATTTGTTAAAATATTTTTTTTTCGTCATTTTTCCTTTTTTTGCCACTAATTATAAAGTCTATGAATATCATTGAAACAAATATGCGGTATAAAATCTGTTGTAACATATCCACAAAAAATCTGCCATAATAAGTTTGCAGACACTAAAATATTTTTAATGTCTGCCGTAAAGGAAATTGCACATTCTGTGACAACTAATATTTGAAAAAACACTCTGCGATAACGTAAAATAAATCTGTGGTAACGACGATATTAATCTAGCAATTAATTTTTCCTAATCAAATCTACGACCACTAGTAGAGGAAAAAAACTCTGCTAAAACTAAAAAAAATATTTTGTGAAAAAATAAGTCTGCAACAAAAATATGCAAAGAAAAAATAAATATGTCGTAAAAATCTACCATTTTGGAGAAATGAAAAAATATGTTGCTTCTATCACGATCTTCAAAAAAATAATTTGCGGAAGAAAAAAAATCTGCAATGAATTAGAAAAATCTAAAACCACTAAGAAATATAAATCTGCGGAATAAATTAAATTTGCCACAAAAATCAGCGGAAAAACTTTATATCTGCCATACAAAAAAATCTGTCATAATATAGACCGGTATATTTATGTCGCAGATTCATCTGTCAGCGGTGACAATGTCGTGAATATTTGCTATTTTTATTTAAAAAAAAGAAGAAAAAGCTGATGTGCAATTAATTGGTAATGACAGTCTTATAATTACTTTTTTCTAACACATGATTTAAGAACATTTTTGTGATTAAAAACTAACTTAACGTTACTTTTTTCTAGATTACCCTAGTCATTAAATCACAAAATAAGATTATTCTAATAATCTTCCCTATCTTTTATAACATTTGTTGAAGAAGTAAGGGATGAAAAAACTCCACTGGAAAACATGTTGAGACCTTGTACCTTTGACAGAAAATGCAGTAGCCAAAAAAGAAAAGAAAAATGATCGTCAGCTGCTAAGACATCCAACCTCAGCAAAACTTGATACGACTTTGCGATGGGTTCGCTACCATATGACTGCGATGGATGTACACGATTTTCTTCCATCGAATTTTCTTTGAGGGCTGTGCGACGACTTTAGGTTTGTGATAATTGATTTGTGATAGAGTGGCAGTCGTCGCAAATCCATTGCAAATAGCCATTTGCGACGAAGTTGCTATGGTTTCATTTCTCGCAAATGACTAGTTTCTTGTAGTTGCCAACACCATAACCATTATTTTGTCATTGTTCCGGTACACCGGCATGACATAATTCAGGACCATCTGACCATAATCGATACACCATAACCAATTTAAGCATCCACAACCAACTTAAGCATAAAAACAACAAAAAATAATTATGGTGTATGATCATCAGGTCCGACCCTGACTAAACAAGTCCAAGAACCTGGTGCTTTACACATAAAATTTATATTTAATATTTAAGGGCATCATTTTTTTAAAAACTATTGTGTAGTATAATGGTAAAGCCGCAAATATATACATAGTGGTGGAGGTTTCAAATCCTTCACCTCTATTAATGTGATTTTTATTAAAAATTCTGTTTAATAATGTGCTTAATATTTTTATTTATTTTAGGCAATAAAATATTACGGACTGGGCATCACACCATGGTTGGATAGTGTTGGATTCTGTTGTGTTGGCATTGGCGACATGTCATATGTTTTTTCGTGAATGTTACTATGCAAATTTAATTGTTGGTGTAGATACCGAGGTATTACTTTAGTTTGGATGTGTAACCATGTTTAGTTTGGATGTGTAACCATGCGATAACTGATACTTGGTGTAGGTACCAATCATTTTAAAGAAAACAAGAAACTAATTATTCACCTTTTCTAACCCTCTCTAAACCTTTTCAAGAGCAATCGCTTGCTCTAGATCTAGGATCACCTGAAATATCTTATTGTTTTTAATACAAGTACCCTTTTGAGATCGATACTCGCTTCTCAAGTCATATAGAAAAAGAGAGATGGTGATATAGCTATCAGAGGCAACTAGGGACATAAGCATTCAACCACCAATATTCTTCGACATACCAAACCAAAATACTTCACGTTTTAATTGTTGATATGTTTTCCCAACACCTAAGTACCCTCCCACTGGTCCGTCGTTGAAAACTTCTTAGAATTGGTGGATAGAAGATGAACTTTTAGGTAGAGCAATTTGTTCTTCATACAAAAAACATCCCCTTTCCACATGAAATTTCCCCATATGTTCACTAACCATATTTGAAACTGTAGAAGTTAAAACAAGATATAATGCCACTTGTTCTTCCAATCCATAGATATCCACATCACGTGTCACCAAGCATGATAGTTCCTGGGACATACATGTCATAATTAGAACTGGATTATGTAAAAAGGCATCAACTACATAGTTAGTTTTTCCCACCTTATATTGCACCTCAAAGGGAGATTCAACATGTTTCACCATTCCTCGTTGTTGATCCAATGGAGGTAAATCTCTGTTCTGGCATGTATTTTAAGTTTTTATGATCCATTCTGAGTTAAAATTTTAGCCCACATATAATTTCTCAAATTCTGCACTACAATAACGATCATTATAAACTCCTCCTCATAGCTAGATTTTAACTTAGCTTGAGAAGATAACTCTCACTCATGAAAGCAAATGGTCGGTTTTCTTGCATCGAAACAGTTTCAACCCCATCCCCACATCTACAAGTATATATTTTCACATAAATATCTTTGAGAAATATGGCAGAACCAAAACTGATGTAATATTTAGAGCCTGTTTAAGTAACTCAAAAGGTATTTGGTCCATCGAAAATTATATTTCTTTAATAGTTGTGGTAACAGCCATGCGACACCCCATATCCTTGCACTAAATTTGGTAGTGTCTTTTAAGATAGAAAACCTCTAATTTTAGTGAGGTAACTTCGACGTGGCCACTACTAATACCAAAAAAGAATGTGTTACATCAGTTAAATTGCATCAATAAAATAATAATACAAAAATTATAAATTAACATCAATTACAATATATGATGTCATTACTAGTTATTTCACAACAATTAAGTAAAATATATACTACTTTATCTTAATTTATATCATTTAAAAAATATAAAATAAAAATTAGCGTCAATTATTTAAATGATAAGAAAATTTGTATCATTTGGAAAATGATGCAATATGCTTTTTTACATTTGTTCCACGTACCCTAAACAAGTTGGGAGGAAAACTACCTCTTTATAAATAAACACATAATTCTAGAATAAATTTAGTAAAAACTTAGATGAAAAAAATTCATCACTAAATAATTATTTTAATTCTATAATTAATATTATGTGAGAATATCAATAAATTTATATATTATCATATAAATATAATAATATTTTAATTAATCAAAATTAATTATAAAAATCAACTAATTTTAGCATCAATTATTTATAACCTATGCAATTATAATATCAGTTATAAACAAATAATACTACTATGTAGCATCATTTATATTAGTTGATGCAAAATAATTTTCGTATACCCAAATGCATATATTGTTAAGATAGTCAATCTTAAAGCTCCAGTCTCGTAGTCCATCTTAACGCTTTAGCCTCATTCTTTAACATTGTTCTCGTCTTAGGAGTAACCTTTTTTTTCGACAACACATATCATTGATCATAAAAGATGAAGTCCAAGTAGGACAATTTACAAGGTGGAAATTAGTTAAACATTCTAGTAGCCCAATACAAATTGAAGCCCAAATGAATGGATAAAATTGAAGATGTTCAGCTTCTCATGCTTAGACACGTGGAAAGAGTTGGAACCACACACTGCCCCAAGAGATGATGGCATCTAGAATCACCGAATGTTACGTCACCGCAAAACCAATTATCTCGAAACTTGGCGCACCGCCAATGGTTTTCTTGCACCTCTGATTCACCACCGAAGAAAGGATCTCTTTTGCATATCAAACCCGGTAATAAATTGACTAAACTTCTCTTATTCTCCAAAGATAAATAAAATCATCCCAACTTCTTCTCTTATCAATGGCAACTTCTATTGATTATGAATGTGTTATTTTATTGAAAGCCCTTACAACTTATATATATTCATTTAATTACGATAAGATCACATAATATTTATATCTAATTTGATGAGATACAATAATATTTATATCTAATTTGGTGAGATACAATATTATCTCTATAATTTGGTGAGATACGATATTATTTCTATACGCCCCCGCAAGACGGACGATCCGAAAAGAGTCCGATCTTGATAGCATTCCTTTGTAGCAGCTAGCGAGAGATGAGTTTCGTCAATGCGTCCGCCAACTAATTTTTTGACCAGATGTGTGACACACGAAGAACTCCAGACTGTACTAATTCTCGAACAAAATGATAAGTGAGAGCGACATGTTTCATCCTAGAATGAAAAACCGGATTGGCACTAAGATACGTAGCACCCACATTATCACAATATATCACAGGTTTAGTTTGTGACTATAGTCCAAGTTCTTGCATGATGGAGATAACCCAACACAGTTTTGAAGCTGTGTCTGCAACCGAGCGGTATTCCGCCTCTGTCGAAGATCGTGACACGGTCTTTTGCTTCTTGGAGGACCACGACACTGGGTGAGCTCCTACGTAGATGATGTACGCCCCTGTAGACGTATAATTGTCTTTATCACCTCTCTAGTCCGCATCAGAGAATGCATGTAGAGCTATTTCATTTTGACGTTTCAGAAATATGTCGAGATCACGCGTGCCTGAGAGGTAACGAAGAAGACGCTTCACTGCAAGCCAATGGAGGTCAGTAGGTCGATGCATAAATTGAGAAAGCTTATTGACTGCAAACGCAATGTCCGGACACGTGAAATAAAGATATTGTAAGCTCCTAACCACCCTGCGATATTCCGAGCCGTCAGTCAGAGCCGTCCCGGAACAGAGCTGAAGTCGATTAGTGGTTACCATGGGCGACGCGACTGGTTTTGCTGATTTCATGTCCGTGCTGTGAAGGAGGTCCATGATATACTTGCGTTGATTTAAGAGGAGACCGTCAGAGGACCGAATGACTTCAACACCAAGGAAGTAACTTAATTAAACAAGGTCTTTTAAGGAGAATATTTTGCTGAGTAATTCGATGAATTCTTGGACTTTGCGGGTGTCATTTCCTGTAACGATGATGTCGTCAACATACACGAGGGTGTACATAATAACATTACCGGAATTGAAGATGAATAGAGACGCATCTGCAACCGAGTTGACAAAACCGGCCTGAACAAGAAACGACTTGAGTTCTAAGTACCAGGCCCGTGGGGCTTGTTTAAGACCGTAGAGTGCTTTTCAAAGTTTGCAGACATGATCCGGTTTATCTTTTTCAATGAACCCAGCCGGCTGTGCCATGTAAACATCGTCAGTCAAGTGACCTTGTAGAAAGACATTGTTCACATTTAGTTGACGAATAGACCAATCTCGAGAGACAGCAATACTGAGGACAAGAAGAATGGTGGCGTGTTTCACAACTAGGCTGAAAGTGTCGTGAAAATCTACATCGGGGCATTGATGAAATCCTTTGGCAACGAGTCACGATTTGAACCTATCAATGGAGCCGTCGGGTTTCCGTTTTATTCGAAAAATCCACTTGTTGCTAACGAGATGGTAGTTTGGAGATGCAGGGACTAAGTCCCAGGTGTGATTGTCAAGCTGAGAGTTGAATTCTTGTGACATAGAGTTAGGCCACCGCGCATCTTTTATTGCTTAGGTAATAGTTTGCGGTTCCTCAGCCGCCATGAGAGTTGCTGTTAGGGAAAGCTTTTGTATTGATTTTGAAATTCGAGCCTTGTCACGTGTTTACATCGGATGTGTATTGCCGGAGGCCAGTGGTGGAGCGACAACGGCCGGAGCAGAGGTGAGAGCCGGGGGAGTTGTGGTGGTTGTGGCTGGAACGTGCTGCGGTGATAAGTCCTGGGATAACTCACTCGTAGTATCCTAACACAGAGATTGTGAGTCCGATGAGTTAACCGCTACGGGTAAAGAAGCCATACCTAAGGGTTGTAGAGGCGCGGGGAGAGAGCCAGACGAGGAAGAGTCGAGTGGTGACACAGAGACATGAGTGATTGGTGGACACCAAGAGGTAATGGGAGTCGGAGAAAGGTGTAAAGAGGTCGTAAAGGCTTTGAATGGAAGCTCTGTCTCCACAAATTGAACACGACAACTGATAAAGATGCGGCTAGATGCCAGTTCTAGACACAAATAGGCACTTTGAGTGAGAGAGTAACCAAGGAAGACGCATGGTTTAGACTTGGGTTGAAGTTTGTTGTTGTTGTAAGATCGTAACCACGGGAAATAGAGGCAGCCAAAAACCCGAAGCTTGGTGTAGTTTGGCGATATTTCAAAGAGTTTTATAAAAGGTGTGGAGAAGTTAAGATTTGGTGTGTGCAGTCGGTTGATGAGGTATACTGCCGCGGAGAAGGCATACGTTCAATAGGATGATGGAATACCGGCGTGAGATAGTAATGTCAAGTCGGTCTCAACAATGTGACGATGATGCCTTTCGGAAAAACCATTGTGCTCTGGCTTGTGAGGAGGAGTGGTGAAGTGAGAGACCCCATTTTCAGCTAAGAAGCCTTGTAAAGCGATATACTCCCCGCCATTGTCTGTGTAAAAGGTTTGTAGCTTGCGATCAAATCGGTTTTCAATAAGCTTTTTCCATCGTATAAACATCTCCTTAACATCCGACTTGTGGCGTAATGGATAGAACCAAACATAGTAAGTAAAGTGACCCACGAAAACAACATAGTACTTAAACTCATCGATGGAGTAAAGGGGAGACGACTAAACATCCGAATACACAAGAGCAAGAGGTTTTGTGGAACAAAGAGATGAGTGTGTAGCAAAAGGGAGTTTATGCATTTTGTTACTTAAGCAAGGAGAACATGAAAAAGGTTCTTTAGAATGAGAAGGTAACATCATGGGTATGGCAGCTTTTAAAATGGAGAAAAAAGGGTGGCCTAGACGTGAATGCCATATCGAAAATGAGTGTTTGACGGAAGTAGAGTATGCAAAGGTTGTGGAAGACTGTCTATGTGGCCACTCTTATCCACCATCATTGGCTCCCCCCGTTACCACTGGAACCCCCGTGTATAGCTCCTTCACCTGAAAACACGTTGGAAAAAATTCCATAGAAACAGAGTTGTTAGTGCAAAGCTTTTTAACCGAGACCAAGTTTCTCGCTATAGACGGCACATGGAGAACATTATTTATCTTAAAGACACGGTGACGATAGGGAAGTGAGGAGAAACCGGTGTTGGATATCGCGAGACCTGTGCTATTCCCGACTTGTACCGTGTCACTACCCGTGTATGGAGAATGAAGTGATAGGTTCGTAAGATCGGATGTGAGGTGATGAGATGCACCAGAGTCTAATAGCCATGCGCTATTGTCGAGAGCATCCATGGAAGCGTTGTAGGCTTGAGGAGCTGAGTGCAAGGGAGAGCGAGAGGAACCAGATTAAGGGTGCATGTTATCCAAGTGTGACACAATGCGGAACTAGGGGCAGCGTTTCGCACTATGTCCTTGTTGTCTGCAAGCTTGACAGCGACCAAGGTATGGTCGTGGCGTGTAGCCTCCTTGCTGATGGTTTGATGAGTTATTGTTGGAGCTGGTTTTGTTGTTATTGTTGTTGTTTGTCCACCAGTTCTGAGTTCGCTGTTGAGCGTGATTTGCCATGATTGGAAACGATGTTGACGGTGGAGTGGTTGTGGTGATCACAAGCTCTCGATTGATGAGTTTTTCATGTAGTTCAGCAAAGGAAATAAGTGTGTCACGACTATTGATCGATTCAATGAGAGACTTGTATTCATCACCTAACCCCTCAAGTATAAGATCAGTGAGATCTTTATGTGGGATCGGACTGCCGAGAAGAGCTAGTGCGTCTGCTTTATTCTTGATCAACTGCATGTATGCGTCGATTGAATGTGAGCCCTTGGTGCAATTTTTCAACTGAGTTTTCAGTTGTTTGATATGATCCGTAGACGGTTTAGCATAGGTTTGTGCTAGTGTCTCCCATGCTTCTAGAGAGGTGGAGGCAGTAGCGATAAGTGGTTGATGAGCTAGTTCAACCGAGCCCATGAGAGAACTGAAGAGGAGGCTGTCTTGGCAAACCCAAAGAATAAAATCTGGGTTTGGTTCTTCGTTGCCGAAACTGGTGATGATCTTCGGCGGTGGGATTGTTGAAGTGGCTTCAATGAATCGCAAAAGATCATATCCCCGAAGAAGAGATCTGACTTGTGCGCTCCAGGTAATGTAGTTTGTTGCAGAGAGTTTGGTGATATTGACCATGTTGACAGACACCAACGAGGCAGAGTTGAGACTGGAATTTACTACCTCGGCCGAAGAAGATGACTCTGTATTCATGGCTAAGATTTGTTTTTTTGTTTTAGAAGAGAGATCTCTTTGGAAAGATGAGCTCTGATACCCTATAGATTGTGAATGTGTTACTTTATTAAAAGAACTTACAACTCATATATATACACTTGATTACGATAAAATCGTATAATATCTATATTTAATTTGGTGAGATACGATAATATCCATATCTAATTTGGTGAAATACAATATTATCTCTATAATTTGATGAGATACGATATTATCTCTATAACTTCGTTCCGCTACCTAAATCAAAGGTCCATGCAAAGAAGAGTGAAGATAGTAAATCAAAAAAAAAAAATTTGGGCAAAAGATGAAGGTAGAAATTGAAACAGTCAAATACTTCTAGGTTTTATCGGCTTCCATAAACAATACCAAAGTTTAGATAAAGATTTAATGATCTCTAGAGAAAACCAATGAAACTGCAAAGAAAAAGGAAAAACAAAAAAAACACACAAAAAAGAGAAAAAAGCTAAAACAAAGAAAATAAAACTATTCACAGGGTTGGGTTTCAGTGAAGAAATTGGAAATCGACCACAAAGAAACAAAAAAAACAACTAAGAACGTCCGAACTTAACTTGAAAAGAAATATCTAAATTTGGTTGGAAATTTATATCCAGTAAACTAGAGACAGAATAAAAAATCAGATTTTTTTTTCTATATTGGATGTACCCGAAAAACACATTTTTGGGAATAAATTTTAAATTTAGCATTTTAATGAGAAAAAATTAGAGCTTTTTTTGACTAATTTTAAAAACTGCACATCTTTATTTTGTTCAATTTTTTGTTTTGTTTATTACCTCTACTAGAATCCCCTAGATCAACGACAAATGCAGTATAAAAACCTGTATTTTATTCTTACCTATACTAGAAACCACTAGAACAAACAACAAAGATATCACATATTAAAATTAATAAAACTCTACCAGAACATGTCGTGTCCTTAGCCAAAATAACTTTAACAAGATCACAAGGAGATAAAAAAACAAATGTTCTTCTTCTTCGCTGGTGGAGTAGGGCAACAGGTAAGGCAAGTGCTAAAAATCGGCGCCGGAAAATGCATAAGATGCGGCTCTGAAGCTGATTTGGTCGATTACGACAAAGTCTTGAAGCTGTTCTTTGTTCCTGTCTGGAGATGGCCTGGAAAAGATCCTTTACTTCATTGTAAAGACTGTGATCTGTTTTTTCCTCAGTCTCTGTCACCACCTGTTTCTTTAGCTACGTGTCGCTTCTGTGATCGTGTCTTGGAGCCTGAGTTCCGTTTCTGCCCTTTTTGTGGCTCTGCTCTTTGAATTTATGTCGGTCGAAAAAGTTGTAACTTCTCTGCAAAATTGATCTCATCTCTGTGAAGATGATGTCTGTAATAAATTTTAATGCCTGTTGGATTTACTTAGTGTCTGAGTTTATATCATAATCACCATAGCTTATATCAAAATTTGTCTTTCAAATATATCTCTAGACAAATTTATGGATTGTTTATTTCTGAGAGAACTGAATCATTCTTTAATGAGAACTCTTCCTAAGAGTTCTTTCAATATCTCAAGATTTAGTTAATCATGCGCTATATGAGAACACAAGCACAAATTCGAGGCCTGGGCATATGGACCGAACCCAACCGAAATTTTGCCAATTCGGTTTAGAGTTGAAGACTGATCGACACAATGTCAAATTTATTTTGGTTCTTCTTGGTTCAGTTCAGCAGCTCTGAACCGATTGGTTCTTTGGATTTCTTTTTTTTTTTTTTAATTTTAATCAAAACAACCGAAGAACCAAACTAACAGAAATTCCAAAATAACTGAAATGATTGAAATGTGACAGATTTTATCAAAATATACTCAAGTTTGACCAAAAAAATAAAATGTTTGACCAAAATAAAAAAGCCGATAGCTGAACCAAACCAAAAATTTTGTTCGCTTTAGTTCAGCAGAATTTTACTCAAATCTATAAAACCAAAAATTTTGACCTCAAACCAAACCATTCGAACCCACCTCCAATTAGGCACGTCGTGGGCCAAAAAAAATATTGCACGTCACGGGCAAAGCTCAGACGGATGCGGGTCAACCGGATTGACACTTTTACCTGGAAACGCGGGTATTAACATAGAACAATATTAACACATATCGTTGGACTACAAATTAGACTACAAATCCTGAACAAAAATTAATTTAGGAAAACTGATATTCACAGTGAATGGAACTGTACACAGGAAAAATGAATAACAATATATTCCTTTCAATTTACAATGGCTGTTTTTCTTCCTTATCTACGCAAAAGTCTTTTGTTTCATCGTCTTCAAGATGAATCCACCACTTTTACCAGAACGTTACTCGTAAGCTTCTCTGCGGCTAGAACGAAGAAGATAACAAAACCTACTCTTTACTGAGAGGTTGGTTACTTGTGAATAAGAGCAGCAAAAACTTCAACGTTGCTGAAAACATTGGAGTTCTTCAACAAAACAGTTAGCTAGAGAAAGGTAATTTATCATCGCCACGATCGACCGCATTCCTCCATAGTCTATACCGAACTCCGAGCTTATCATAAGCAACTGGTAAGTTCCATATGTTTGCACCATTTAACATCCGTTCTTGTTGTCCTAAAACAAGTCGAAGATCTTCGTTTAAGACCTGAACATAGAGAAAAAAACGATAATTCAAGAACTACTGCGATTGGTATCAAGATGATTGATTCATTTGTTGTTTTGCTTACTTGTTCAGCGAAATGTCTCCAGAGATGTTCCATGAATGGAAGATTCTTCAATATAGGAGCAAAGTCTAGTGACATTCGGTATAAAAGTCTTGTCTTGTTTCTTGAAGAAGGTAAACAAACATGAAGTTGATGAAGATGTGTTGTAAATTGCTTAGTGCTCTTTCCTTCTAATTTTCCAGGTTTGGAGATCCCGATTGTCGACAGAACAATACAAGGTGGTTTAAATTCCATATCGATTGGATACGGATCCCAGTATCCTTGTAGACCCGAGGAAGGTGTTAAGAACTTCACCAAGCTGCAGGAGCCAAGAAGAAAAGCTTAAAACGAGTACAGCTAAAACAAATTCATCTTAACACTTAGTGTGATGAGAGTTAAAAAAACCTTGGAACAATCCAGCCTTTTGCAAATGTGGATGTATGAGTGAATGGGGCATGCACAAGATCCAAGAGATTATCTAGAAGCAAACCGTGTTCCACCGGGAGTTCCATTACAAGCTGAGAGTTTATTAGAGAACAAATGAGGAAATGCTGCATCTATATGAGATGATTGGATTGCAGATAAGCTTGAAATGTAAGTATTACCTCGGCATGGATTACAAACCCTGATGGAGGTTGTAAAGAAGGAAGTGTAGGTGAAGGTGGATCATCGCCGGGCCAGATCCAGATCATACCTTCTTGTTCAAGACAAGGCAATGACTTGATCTTCACCTTAAGTAGCTTTGTTGACGGCATCTTCTTACATTCTCCATCAGTTGAGTATTCCCATCCTACAAGGTCACATTTAAGAAGATACAAGATATGGTTTTTTAACTTGTTATCACGCGGAGAATGAGTTACTAACCATGGTAAGGACATTGGATACGCCCTTCGTTTACTGTGCCAAGATCAAGAGGACATGCTCTATGTGCACACGTATTCCGTACACATCCCGGTTTCCCGTCTTCTCCCCTAAAGATAACCCATGGTTGCTCAAAGCAGTCAATTGGTACCTTAAGAGAACAAACAATAGCATTTATCAGAATCTTGTAAATATGGAAAAATCAAGCAAGAACCGCTATACATACCATCGTGTCATGCTTGAGATCTGCAGTGAAAGCAACAGGATACCAAAAGTTCTTCAAATGTGGACTATAAGTCGGAACCGGACCAGAAACATTCAAGCTTTTTGCACCCGTGTTTGTCTTTTCCCTGTCTAACTCGAGAGAAGAAACACTAGTTGAAGAAGAAGATTTATCTAATTCCGTTGTTGCAACTCTTCCCGGTAACAACCTATCATTAACCAATTCTACCATGTGAGCTAACTTGTCTAAAGCAGTTGCAACCCTTGCTTCAGATATATGAACCTATTATCATTTTTACTACGGAGTTAGAACAAGTTTGATAAAAAAGGCTAATCATTTTTAGTGAATAAGCATTTTTAAGAACCTGTTGATGCGCTTTTGATAGTTCTTCTTGTAGTCCAGCTAGTTCTTTCTTCACAGTACCAATGGCCTTGTACTCACGAGCTAAAGGATTAAGTACATCAACGACCTGAAACACATTCATTCCACAAACTTCACATCAAAACACAGCCAACACTAAACCTAAACCATTAACGATTCATCAAAGTAACACTAACTATTGAAAATAGAACTACAAAATCAAATATTTGAAGACAAGTTAGTACTCAAAACTGATCAACTATAGCCTAGGACTGAATAAAGCAGATTAGAGCATTGTTCATATCATAAACTCAAGAACACAACTTTACAAACAAGATAAAGTTAAGCTCTAAAGAGGTCAATGTAGATGAAGTTTCACAAACCTTGTCATGAAGAATCATGATGGTAAGAAGATCTTGACGAGCACGCCAATCCAAATATTGAATATCATATCTAGCAACTTCAAGAGCTTGATTAACATCCAAGAACTTGCCTTTATAAGGAGGAGCTTTTGATCTTGGATCTTCAACGTAAATCATCATTAGACCAACTCTATTAACTCAAATCTCAAATATTACAAAACAAAAATCCTAAAAAATGAAACTTGATACTGGTTTCACAATTTTCCAGACAATTCTGTATAAAACTCCAAAAACAGAGCAAGAGAGATCAAAAGATGAGTTAAAGTTACCTTCTTTCTAGTGAGTTTAGATGATCGAGTTTTAGAGAAGGAGATAGGTAGAGATAAAGCAGAAGCACTAAACACGGCGGCGTTCATGGCGTCACCGGAAAGAATCAAAGGAAGAAGAAAGAGCAGAAAACAAAGTTTTGAGAATTTTTTTATCTTTTATTAATTGAGAATTTTTTTGTTGATAAGAGAAGAAATTTTCCCCGCGATCTGAGCAAGCCTCCGTAAGATGACACGTGTACAAAAATTGAACATGTGGCAGTAGTATCATCCACATGAAGAGGGATTTGCCAGGTCGGATTAAGTATCATCCACATGATGATGAAGAGGGATTTACATTTCTAGCATATTCAAATTCTTTTTAACTTTATAAAATTTGTTAAATCTAAAAATATCCATAAAACAAACTTAATCGAATGTATCAATTGATGTCGAAAATTGAAATGGTTAGATTTCATGAATTGATAGGGATTCTATAAGATTTCATGATTTGCTACATTAAAATTTGTTTTGATAAGAACTATATATGGATTCTTCATCTATATTGCTTCTTAATGTGATATACTTGATTTATCACTTAATATTTACTCATCAAAAATATCATTAATTTGTTTGAACTAATTTTGATGAGAGGTTTGTGAACATTTGGAATTTATATTTTAATGCATGTTTTTAAATTCAAACGAAGTTTAGAAGTTTCATTCATGTAATTATTGCTGCGATATTATGATTAGCTATTCAATTGTGTTTCAAGTTTTTCGAGTAAAACTAGATATTGCATAAAATACTTAGCGTCGTTATCGGGGACTCAAACATTGCCCATAAGTTTAAGGTAAGTTTTGTCTAGATTTGTTCTTTTCTTTTGTTACTCACATCGTTTAGTTTGTTTCTTGTGTGTTTCAGGTACAATGACTAGAAAGAGTCAAAACTTGGAAAACCAGTCTCACCAGCCCTGAACCCAGATGAAAGACCTAGTTTTGCCTAGACAACACCTGCAACCTCTAGAAATTTGTCAAGCTTTGGCTTTGGAACAAGTTCAATTCGATACACCATCTCACTGGCCATAGGTTTCTTGAAGTGATTACTTTCAACTAGCACATGTATGTCCTCAGAGACTTTTGACTTGCTCATTTCATAAGCTCTTCTAATATCAAGCTATGAGATCAGTCCATCCTCCATGTTTTGAAGCAGAAAATTCGATTCCATCTTCTCAAGTGGATCGGTTTAAATGCACAATGAAGGGATGTTCAGATCAACAAGAATTGATGAGACTCGACACCAGCAACCTTTCAACAGTCTTGCAAGCTCATATGTATATGGAAGATAAGATTGAAGCTCTACTACAACAACTTCTCACAACTCAGAAGCAGACTGAAGAAGCAAACAATATCAAACTAGATGACATGAAAACTGATTTCATTGGAAAATTCGACGCACTCTCGACTCCATTTCAAAACCTAGAAGAGCTATTTCAACGTATCGAATTTGAGCAGAAATACCACAAGGAAGACATTTAAGTACATAATTAAAAAATCATCAATTTGGGTTACACCATCGATACTGTGGGAAGCCATCTTCATTGGAAAATTTAGGTAGTACTACTACAAGCAGGTTTTGCAGATCATTCTAAGTATACGGATTGGTTATATGAGAAAACTTACAAAAAGGAAGAATTAGAAAGCTTACAGAGAAGAAGAAGAAATCAAGAATCCTCTAACTAAAGCTGAAGAAGCCAAACTTGATTAATTCTATCGAGTTTGAGCCAAACGTTTATTATTCTGTGGCAGGTTTGATTTCTTTTGAGGGAGAGCTTGAAGATACACCATCGGAGTCTTCAATTTTAAATCGCAGCCTTTAAGACACCTCTACACAAACCATCTCATGATCCCAGTTCCCACTTTGGTACAGCTTTTCGCACAAGAAGAAGCTAGTATACTTGCTCAACCACCATGCCAACGTCGTGAAGAAGATTAGAAACCGAAGAGCAAATAAAGGATATTCACTAAACATTAGTATTGGTTGAATGCATAAGGAAATCACAAGAACTAAGAGCATCACCAACAGGGGTTTCTCAATGAGTCTCTAAAGAATAAAACAATAATGAAAAGGAAGGAGAGAGGGTGAGAGTGAGATACATTAAGAACCTCTCAAATATGATGGAGAAACTGTGTACACTTTTCAAACATAATTGGTCCAGCTTATCTTTTTAATAATTTAATTTAATTTAATTAAACAATAAAATTATATTAAAAGTATTAATAAGAGACTACGAGGAGGTTCTCACTGCTGGAGAGGCTCTAAGATCCTAAAAATAAATCGGTTAACACTTTTCACAATAGAATTAATTTTCTTCTTTTTTGTTGTTAGTATCTTAAAGTAACTATCTAAGTAAATATTCACATTTAATAATAAGTAAAAAAGTGAAACAAATCCAAAACAATACTCTAGTTACATTTTAGAGATAATAGAAATTCTTAATTCAAAGCATCGGTTTTATAAAACAAATAGAGAAATAAAATTTCTGCAAAAGAAATGATTAATCTGCACAAATTGAGAGTTTTTATATAAATTGAGATTTTAAAACTAAGCAATGAGATTTTTGACTGAAGGAAAACACACAACTGATAATATAAAACATGGTAATATTTACTATTATGTACTAATCTTTTCCATGTATTTATCGTTATGGCTTGTTATTTCTTCATGAAATACAAAAAGTGAAAAAAAAAATCCCTCACAAATATCTTTATGGCTTGTGAGAAATATTGTTTTTTTCATCCTTTTTCATAAAAAGTTAACAATTCTTGTCTTCTTTTTTTGTTCTCTTAAATGAATGATGAATACATGAAAAACATTCCTACATACTATTTTTAATAGTAAATATTATCATGTTTTATACTGCCACTTGTGAATTTCCTTGGTTCAAAACTCTTACTGCTTAGTTTTAAAATATTTCATATACAAAATTTCAGTTTGTAAAAATTAATCATTTTTATATAGGTATTTTATTTCTCTATTTGTTTCATAAAAACCAATATTTAATTTAAGAATTTCTATTATCTCTAAACTGTAGCTAAAGTATTTTGCTTTGGATTTGTTCCACCGTTTTAAGTATTATTAAATGTAAATATTAACTACTGTTGGATAGTTGTTTTAAGATAAGAATAACAAAAATAATAAAGAGAAAATGGATCTTTTTGCAAAGAGTGTTGATCATTCTCACATAAAGAAACATATTTACTTTTCTTAAGATGTAAAAGATTTTTGCCCTTTTTCTTTTGATCTTATTTTTTTGTTTGCTATGTCTATCTTATATCTACAATATCTTAAAAGGCAAGTTTTTTTTTAAACGAACCTTAAGGTTTAGAAATTCTCTATATTATTTTTTAAAACTATTTACGGGGCAAAGATAATTTATGAAAACAATAGAATTTCCAAAGATTTTTTACTCGCATACCATGTAAATATGATAACAATCAGGTTTTTGTTTTTTTTTTAAAACTTCCCTGTTAAGATATAGTAAATACAAGATAGAAAGAGCAAACAAAAAATCAAAAGACAGGAAAAGTAAAAATCCTGATACTGTTATTTTGAAATTAAAATTTAATGATAACATTAAAATGTTAAATATTATTAAAATATCATTAGAAAAAGACAATTTTAATCAAATCATTATGGGTAAAAGTGTTAATTGATTTTTAATTAATTAACGCTCAAAATACAATATCTTTTTTATTTTTTAAATTTATAATTTTATTTAAAATCCTTAACTAAATATTTTTTCTAACCTCTTTCAAATTTTTAATATAAATTAAAACGTATTCATTACTAAATCAAATATGATATATATTTTAGTATCATTTTTTGTCAACAACATATAATGCAATATCAATACATGAATTATTTGGTATCATAGATGCATTTATTATGATAATATCAATATATTGCATCCAACAAAAATTATTTAAAAAATCACGCATAAAGTGTTTCTCTACTTGATATAACGTAGTATTTTTTATATATGAATTCTCCAACACTATTTACACTCTGAGTAGTACATTTGAAATTATAACTAACAAAGTGTAAAAGTACTATATTTGGCACCGAAAAAATAAAATTGCATCCTCTTATTAAGATTAAAAGACTTTGTTATTATTTTAAAACATTGGTCAGAATCAACTAAAAAGATATCGTCCGTGAGTACGTTACAAATATCTCCAGCATCAACCAAAAACAGGCGTTTCAAAGGCTCATGAATAGATCCGTTAATACGTTTTCTCAGAAGACTCTGATCTTGCGTTGTGATGATAACACTACTTCCAAAATCAAAATCTTCTTTTCCGCCATAGCATCTAGCTGCACTCTCTTGTCTTTTAATCATTCTTGGGCAACTGAAGAGTTTAAGTATCTCGCATTATTTTAAGCCACTGGAAGGTTTACTATTTCTCTCTTGTTACAAAGTCGATAAAAGTTAGAAGAAGAAGATCAACAAACAAAACAGAGTAAGTGAAGTTGATACATCCCAACTTTCGAAAATGGGTGTTTGGCCCCATTCGCTGAAATTGACACATCTTACTCGCTTATAAAAGTCTGAAGCTTCATAATTGTCATCATGAAGTTCCAAGAGTTGGAGTATCTAATCAAGCTACAAGAGTTGGAGCACCCCGCATTTTTTTATCTCCCAGTTGTAGCTGTCATCAAGCGAGAAATCAAAATCAAGCTCGGTGGAAGTTACCTCCTTTATTTCAAACTTGAATATGTACAGATTTCGGAGTGACATTGGGTATAGGGCTCGGGAGATAGTAGTAGGAGCATTCTGTTTGGACGTGATGCTACAATATACTCTCTCCTTTCTCCAGAAACCTTCTTTTCGGCCATGAAGCAAGATGCACGCTTTTAAATTTGTTGATATACGCAGAGTCTTTTGATTCAACTTCACTTTTACCGAACTCTGAGAAGCTCTATTAGTGAAGTAGTCAGGAACTTCTACACCGGGTAAGACCACAAATTGAGCTGATGATCGGATGATGAGATCTCTAGCTGTTTGATTTAGTTTGACACAGTTACGGAAGTTGAGAGAAATATCTGGATTGCAAAAGGAGCAATCTAGTCTCTCCAGGGATCTGCAAACCTCTGCATCTAGGTACAATAGGGAATCCGGAAGCTGTGAGATTGATACCAGACTTGTGCAATCCCAGAGATTTAATTCCTCAAGACTAGTGGCAGTTGAGAGATCAGGAATCTCCTTCAGATTATGAGAAGATCTCAAATGCATCGACTTGAGATGTGGAAGGGACTGTAAAGACAAACAAAAGTAGGAATATATGAACGCGTTGATACACTTAACAGATGAACACATAAAAACGCACGCATTTCCATGCTATTAGTATATTAAAAAAAAACGATGTGGCAAATTTGAAATAATATTTAAAATTGAAAGTTTTACGACAGATTAATTAAATTAACTTACTTTCTTTCCTCCCCACAACTTCTCAAGCTTGCTATAAGACATGTCTAAATAGACAAGGCACTCCACGTCAGTAAAGGGAAAACGTGTCATCGACAAATCATGCCACACTATGAATCGAAGTTTTGGAGATATAATGTTCAGAAATCCTGGCATGAATTGGATATTACCATTCAAAGTAAATAATATTAAGAATTGGAGATTAGTCATCCCTTCAAGGGCTCTTCCACTTATATTTAAATCGTCCTCGTCCCCCCACTCAGGATAATAATTTATGGCTATAACACTTCCAGCAATCTGAAAGAAACCCCAAAAAAATAAAGAGAGATTATAAAATGAACTCAAGTTGTAATAAGCAATACAATGAAAAGAGTAACGGCAAAACTTACTGTTTTATCGTCCGTCAGTACGTTACGAATATCTCCAACATCAACCAAAAACTGGCGTTTCCCAGGCTCATGAATAGATTGTTTACGGACAATTTCTTCTCCTAGTTGGGCCAGCAAATCATGCATCGTTATCTGTCCATACTCAATAGATATGAGAGATTTATCAGCTAAGACTTGAAGCCCTTGACTCACATTCCTGATACTCTTCTTAAGACACCCTTCCACTATCTTCTTCTCTCTATTGTTGAAAAAGCAAGCTATATAAAGGAATAAATCTTTATTTACATCGGATAAGGCATCGTAACTAAACTTTAGTTTGCTCTCAATATTTTCGTCAAGCTGAGTCCTTAACGTTGGTAGACTCTCCATCCATTCCTCCTTGGACATTCCACAAAAATAGGATCCAATAACCTGTAATCCTAAAGGGAGGTTGCCCGTCAGTCTTGTAACTTCTCGAGAAAGCTCCTCAAAACCATCATATGGAAAATTTTGTTTAAAAGCATACATGCAAAAAATTTGCAAGGCCACTTCATTAGTCGGATTATCCACCTTGTAAAATGGGATCTCACGTTTTCTCAGAAGACTTCGATCTTGCGTTGTGATGATAACCCGACTTCCAGAACCAAAACACTCGTTTTTCTCCGCCATAGCTTCTAGCTGTACTGGCTCAGTCACATTATCAAGAACGACTAACACTTTCTTGTCTTTTAATCTTTCTTGGGCAACTCCTAAATGAGGAATCTCCAAATCCTTCTGCTTGGTTATTTGAGATATAAATTGTTGTTGTAGGTACAACAATTTACCGTAGTAATCGTCACGAGGTATTTCTTTGATATTCTCCACAAAGGCACTAAGTTGGTAACTGCTGGAGAATTGGTCAAATAGAAATCTGGCGATAGTGGTCTTACCAATTCCAGGAGGACCCAAAATCCCAATCATCCTCACATCCTCCAAATCTAACCGTAGCAACGGTTCCATCTTTTCCATATGAGCTCCCATTCCGATAAAGCGGTTGAAATCACTTGATGGCGTGAAATTAAACAACTTTTTCGATATATCAGCGGTGATAGCGTCGATCATGAGAGCGTCATCAACCCTAACAAAAAGATAGATCAATTTATACATCCTGTTAATAATCACTAAGAACTCACATACACATTCAAAAGTTATGACTTTCTAGTGGCTTCATGTTGTACAAATGCTACAAAGATATATATATATATATATATATATATATATATTATATAGTTTGGTGTGTCAGAACATATAAGAACATAGAAAAATTAAAAGCAAGTGGGAAATTGAGAGGACGAACCAATTTGTTGAATGGTAACCGGCTATTGTCGCTACTTCCTTTAGAGCTGGAATCCATTTCTCAGTAACCACACTTGTTTTACCGACACAAGTTTCTTGAAAGACCTTCCCAAAATCTCCGGTCTGATTATTTACATGAGTTGGATCTACTTCATAGAAAATGGTAATCACCGTTCGACCCGACTCTTTTCTGTACTTCATAATCTCCACCAATTCTTCAAGACACCACGACGAAGAAGCGTATCTTTTCGAGAGCAAGGCAATCGCGATCCTAGAACTATGGATTGCTTTTATGAGCTCAGGGCCAATAGATTCTCCTCTCTTGATCTCTTTATCAATGAACGGGTGGATTCCTTTGTTTTTGAACTCCTTCAAAATATGACCAAGAACGGGTTTGCGTACATCTTCACCGTGGAAGCTCACAAACACATCGTATTCCCAGTTTCGTGACAAAGAAGATGAATGAATTAAAGAAGAAGAAGAAGCCATTACTACGACTGAGAGAAGATGTAAGATTACAGATCTAATTTAAGCTTATTAAAAAGAAAGTTTATCTCTTGACAGAAAACGTGTGAGCCACAGCCTTAGCGGCCATGTGGGTTCCACCGTTCTTGGAATTTCTTTTTGGTTTTGTTTTGATAGTCAATTTCTTAGTAGATTCCCCTGTTTTCTCTATAATTTACTCGATGACTTCTCATACCCCACTGTCTCTTTCTTAGACCATGCAATTGAATAATTGAATATAATTTCTCCAAGGAGCGTATCTGCATCTTCCTCACACGCACCAACGACATGATGCATCTGACTATGTTTCGTACTGAGGAAAATTCAATGTGTAGCAATATCCAGCAGTACTATGCGTTAGGAGTTAAACATACAATTGCTCTGTGTTTCTCATGAACAATGGGAGATACATTGTTGAGAAGGTGAATAACATGATAAACATACAATCACCTCTTCATACGTCATATTCTTACTGCTTACAATGCACCGAGCATTACATTCCTTAGCCACAACAAAGTCTCATATACCCTACCGAGTATGAAATATGAAACAAAGAGGCATAATTGAGCCTTTCCCTTCTCAAATCACCAAAACTCGCCTCAACATAAACTCAACTTCTACCACCAACTGAGAAAGTATCAATTTCGTAAACGTAACAAAGACGAAGCTAGAAGTTTACCTTCAGGTCCATTTGTGCCACAGATCTTCTTCTTCAGTAACTGTTCTTTGGATTATGTTTCATTTCCCCCTAACTGTTTTTGATCAATCCAAAAGTTGGGAGTTAAATCTGTAAATAGATGAAAGTTCAGGAACTAAAAATCGGATGAATCTTTCATAAATCCATGAGACTGATTTTGGCATTCTCAAATATTTAATATTTAACCCTAATATGATGTATAAATACGTGTTTAAATCTACAAAGCTCTAGAAGCAGTTTCTTTTGCCAATTCAAGATTTTGGTGATTGTACTTAAGCTCTAGTTCTAGGTCATGTTCTTTCATCACTGAAGTGTTATGTAACCATTTATACTTCTTTAGAAATTGCTCAGTCTTATGAATCCAACACCAATGTCCATTCAACAATCGGAGCTAGGAGTCGATCAGAATCTACTTGGTAAAGTTTTCAATTTTGTTGCTTCATAATCAAATTGGAGTGGTTTTAGACCGGTTCTTGAGATTCTGAGACCAGTTCTTAACTTGTATGCTTGAGACGAACAAACATCTAAAATCAGTTAGTTTAATTTATTCATGTTTCATTTTTAACCGACACTAATTTGGACCGTTTCAGTTGTTTTTAAGCCGGTTTTGGAAAAACCGTAGATTTCTCTTGTTGAATCATTTTGGAAGGTATGTTGAACGTATTGTTTGGATCAACAGATGATTTTAGGTGAATTATTTGATATCGAAGGTGCTTTTAGAATTTTCGTTAGAGATTTGTTAAAGGTGAAATTTTTTCGTTAGAGGTGAGTTCTAACTCATATTATTATACATTTGTAGAATGTTTCAGGAAATTTTTTATGATTGGTTAAATATTTTAATTAGTTCTGTATAATAATTAATTACATTAATTTAAACTGGATTAATAAGGATTAATTAAATAAATTAAATATTTGGAATTTGGGAATTATTTGACTGTGTTTATATTGGTTATTCTGAAATATAATTTTGATGATGAGATAAATATATTTTGTTATGAGCGCTATCAATATGTCATTTTGATTTAGCTAGTTTTATTGAGCAATGTATTATGGCTAGCATCGTCAACGGATGTATTAAATATTATATATTATGTTAGTGGTATTTGAATTGGTTAATGTCGTGGACCGTACTTTCTTACCACGTCGCTAGCGGTCATCATTTTTATCGAATTTATTTTGTAAATACTCTGTAAGTATATGGTTTGGATATGAGATTTTTATGAGCTTTCGGACTTTGTATATTCTAGGATTTCAATATTTTCTTTAATTATTTAAGCAACATTCATAAATATTCTTTTGAAATATTTGGAGTTTTACAGTTGGTACCAAAACATGGTTTTATGACTCCCTAGTATTTAAATACATTTATTATATTTTTTTAATTTGAAAGAGTTTTGGGCCGAATTTTTTTTAAAACAAATTCCAAGTTTATAAGGTTTAAATAGAAACAAAGAGTATACCTTGTCTGGCAATAGAATTTTTGGGATTTGAATTTAGAAGTTTTTAGATTCTTTTAAGGGACGATGACCAGTATTACTCAAAATTGTAGTGTAATTGTTAGAATGACTCGCGTGTATTTTGAGTTAAATGTGGGGTCTAAATTCCAAACATACTCTTGCCATGCTGTGTAAAAAAATAACATAATTACGATAGTGCCATTAATGATTAATTCCAGTGCGGTAAAAATTACAAAAATACCATTCAGTTAACGTTGTCGCAGACTTATTTCATCACAGACTTATTTTACGTTACCGCAGAGTTATTGAGTTATGTTAGTTACCGCAGAGTTATTTAGTTACTGCAAACTTATTTTAGTTATCGTAGACTTATTGAACATTGTCGCAGACTTATTTAGTTACCGCAAACTTATTATAGTTATCACAGACTTATTGAAACGTTGTCGCAGACTTATTTAGTTACCGTAAACTTATTTAGTTACCGCAAACTTATTGTAGTTACCGCAGACTTATTTAATTACCGCAGATTTATTGAGTTACCACAATTACTGAACGTTGTCGCATACTTATTTATTTACGGCGGCTTATTGTAGTTACGACAGACTTATTGAGTAGTTACGGCAGATTTATTGAGTAGTTACGGTAGACTTATTGAGTAGATACGGCAGACTTATTGAGTAGATACGGCAGACTTATTGAGTAGTTACGACAGACTTATTGAGTAGTTACGGCAGACTTATTGTAAGTAGTTACAACAGGCTTATTAAGTAGTTACGGCAGACTTATTGAGTAGTTACGACAAACTTATTGAGTAGTTATGACAAATTTATTGAGTAGTTACGGCAGACTTATTGAGTAGTTACGGCATAATTATTGAGTAATTACGATAGATTTATTGAGTAGTTACGGCAAACTTATTGTGAGTAGTTACAATAGGCTTATTAAGTAGTATCGGCAGACTTATTGAGTAGTTACGACAGACTTATTGAGTAGTTACGGCAGACTTATTGAGTAGTTACGGCATAATTATTGAGTAATTATGATAGACCTATTGAGTAGTTACGGTATACTTATTGTAAGTAGTTACGGCAGACTTATTGAGTAGTTACGGTAGACTTATTGAGTAGTTACAACAGACTTATTGAGTAATTATGGCAGAATTATTGAGTAATTATGGTAGACTTATTGAGTAGTTACAGCAGACTTATTGTAGTTACCACAGATTTATTGTAGTTACCGCAGACTTATTGAATAGTTGCCGCAGACTTAATTGAATAGTTGCCGCAGACTTATTGAGTAGTTATTGTAGACTTATTGAATTATCATCACCTTATCGTCGTCGTCGTTGTCTTTGTGTTGTCGTGTTGTCGTTGTTGTATTGTCATCGTCGTCGTCTCGTCGTCGTCGTCTCATCGTCGTCGTCTCATCGTCGTCGATTTTGTACCTAAAAGGTAAAAAAATTTTTGCAAAACATAAAAACACAAATGACATTTTTTGTAATTATAAAATAAAGGTTAGATTATATTGTTTTTTAACTCTCTCAAAATTTATACAAAAAAAAAGTCAAACTAGCAATTACATCTAAAATTTGGGTCAATCTATGCAATTACCTCTTTTTTTAAAGTAAGAGTTTGAATATAAATTTTGTTTATTGAAGAATTATCTAAGTGGTGGAGCTTTCGAGATAAACTAATTGTGTAATAAGGAATTGTTGGGTAATAGTTATCATGTAATATCATTGTACTCTTTTTAAGTGGATATTATGTTATCTTGGGATTCAATTGGTTATTTTGTTATTTTGCAAAGTCTGGATTGTCGTTGGAGGAAGCTTACGTGTGCAGCTCCACATTCTCCAGTGGTAGAATTTTATGGTTCTGGAGTAACTCCTCGGTTACCATTATCTCATTTTGAATGTTGAAATATTGTTAATTGAAGGGTATGAAGGTTTCTAGGCAGTTTCAGAGAGGTTTATATTGTATATCTTTTAGTAAAATAAGTTAGCCTTTGTATAGATGTATCTTTTCAAATTCAAATAATTATATATATATATATATATTCCATGATTTATATGGTTAATAATTTAAAATTAGAATTCCCCGTTTATGTTTCGTGCAACGTCCAAAGGTAAATCTAGTGCTTTTTTAGTCTAGTGGTCTTGTTACAATTGTTGGAGTCTGACACCCGAGATTGTAAAGAAAAAAAAGACTTTCGTTTCTATTTAAACAAAACAACAAAATATATGAAAAAATATCATGCTTAGTGAAAATTAAAAAGAAACCAATCAAGAAAACATAAAATCAGGTTAAACAAATAAGGACAAACAAAAAAAAACAAAAACATTGACAGTAATATCTCTCATATTTTTCATCCTGTTGGCCGTCTTGCAAAATGGTCCACTTTTTTCCTCTAATTATGGTCTTTTAAAACGCAGGACCGACTCGGGTCATAAAGCCAACAAAGTTTAATTTATCAAATCCTTTTTAAAACATAAGCCACCGGATATAGAGTAAGCTTTGCTCTCCCATAATGTTCAAATACATTAAGAAAAACAAATACTATAATCACATGACTAATAACAGATTTTAAAATGTGTAGTCAGTTTACAAATTGCAATGGATAAATTTATAGAAGTCACCACATTCATCACTTCAAAGAGTGACATTTTTAACCAAATGGTAGTGGACTAATGGTTTCCAATCGAGGAACGAGTTGTCTTATTGGTCTAGGCCAAAGATCGATTCCCCTCAAGTGCAAAATTATCTAAACTATTACATTTGGCCAGTCGAAGTGGTTTCATGTTTTAGTCCCATTAGAAAACTCGGTGAGTGGGTTACTTGATGGGTATACTCATCCTGAGGGGATTAGTCGGGTGGTAAAAAGGCCGGAACCTCATGGTTATAAAAAATAAAAAAGATTGACACTTTTTTAAAACGTTTTCTTATGTAAAACAAACTTTTCAAAATAGATCTATTGAATGTCAAAATAATATGTACTGAATAAAATTAATTGCAATAACTCCATATTTATTATTCCTAAAATGATATCATGGTATAAATTATATTTGTATTATATATTTTTACTTCATGAAAAATCAATATGTATTTCAATTTCCAGAAATATAAATAAAAATTTGAGAAAAAGCATTTCAGAAATAATATATGTGTAAAATATAGGAAAAATAAATAGAATAATCTTACAATTTGATTTAATTACTAGTTTAGCCTAGAAAAAGTAAGGTTAAATGAGTTTTTTAATCATAACAATGCCCTTATAATCATGTGTTAGGAAAAAAGTAATTACAATATTGCCATTACCAATTAACTACACATCAACATTTTTTTTTTTAAATAGCAAATATTTACGACTTTACCACCGCGGACAGATAAATTTGCGACATAAATTTGCGTCTTTATGTTATACGATAGATTAATAGTTTTACCGCAGATTTATTTCATAGATTTAATTTATTCCACAGATTTACATATCTTAGTGCTTTTAGATTTTTTAATTCTTCACAGATTTATTTTCTTTCATAGATTTTTTTTTAAAAACATGATAGAGGCAGTAGATTTTAATATTTCTCTAAATTGATAGAATTTCTATGGCAGATTTATTTATTTTTAATTGTATATTTGTTTTGCATATTTATTTTTTCATCGAAGATATTTTTAGTGTAGCAGAGTTTGTTTCAACTATTAGTGCCCGTAGATTTGATTACAAAAAAGTAATTACTAAACTAATCTTGTCGTTGCCGCAAATGTTTTTTTAGTTATTGCATAGTTTTTTTGTCAAACATTAGTTATCACAAAATGTGCAATTCTCTTTACAACAGATATTATAAATATTTTTAGTGTCTGCAGACTTTTTGTGCCAAATTTATTGCCGCTATGTTACAACAGATTTTATACCCCATATTTGATTTAATGATATTGCAGACTTTCTAATTAGTGGCAAAAAAAAGAAAAATGACGAAAAAATAATAATTTAACAAATTAATGACGAAAAAATGAAAATTATTTAAAAACTCATAGCTCCATCAACTAAATATTTAGGGTTTTATCAACTTCCTTTTTCTTCCACAATCATTAATTCAATTTTACACAATCATCTCTAAATTATTTTATTCATTTAACCAGCCAATACTTTTACATTTGTTGATTTCCAAACAATATTTGATCAGATTAAAATGTTGAATCTTGAACTTTATAATTATCTTGAAGGAGCTGATGTAAGGCAGTAGATTTTATAATTAGTGGAAAAAAAATTTCAATAATATAGCAAACTTTCTAATTAGTGGCGAAAAATAGAAAAAGTGACAAAAAAAAGTATTTTAACAAATTCATGAGAAAAATAGAAATTTAAAAAAAAAAATCATAACTCCATCAACTAAATATTTAGAATTTTATCAACCTCGTTCTTTTTCCACAATCATTCATTGAGCAATGAAAACCCACATGAAACATTCAACCCACAAAAGAAAGGTTCATAAGATCACAAATCATTTGATTTACCTATCACAAATTGTCTCACAAAACTGAATAATTACCCTGTACCAGCACCAGCTCCACCTTCTGCGGATTGAAATTCTCAACCGTATCCTGAAAACAGTAAATCCAATTATAAATCATAATCCTTTTAAGTTTCAAACCATTCTCTAATTTTGAACACAATTTGATTTTGAACACAAATGTGTATCAGCGGTTTGGATCAGATCAATGCCCTTCTGGTAATCAAATCTTCCTATGAACCCAATCTGTAAGAGTTTCAAGACATGCTAAGCTACATGAGCCTGATTATAATACAAATTTGAAGAACATTTCCTATATAAAAAAAACTAAAGTTTGGCTTTTGAAAACTCACCGTAGGACATTCAGGCCTAATGGGAAGACCCAATTCCTTCTGAGGTGCCATCTTGCATTTGACCTGCAATTCCCAAAGCAGACACAAAAGTCAATTCACCATAACAAACCATTGGATTTGCTGGATTTTGGCACCTTTACTCAAGAGAGCTTCACATCACCTTCTCGGAGAAATCATCAGCAGAGTAATGGAAAGGAATGTGTTCATCCGTGGATGGATCCCACTCATCAACATTTATTCCATTTGTGATACCTGATAAGAACCATTGGAATATCAGCTCGGAAAAATATTTAAGTGATAAAAGGCATGGTTTATAGGAACAGTACCATTTATAACACTTTTTCGACTAGAAAGCAAGTCTTGCAGACCATATCCACCTTCAACAGTAGTGAATGAGGTCACTAACAATTATGGATTATGTTAACAAAAGATTCATCACCTGGCTCACAGTAATGATACGGTCAGAGGTCACAATAGCACCCTTGTGAACATTAACCGCTTCACCGGTGTCCAGAGCATGAGTTCTTGCCCATGTTGGAAAAACCCACCCAACTGCTCCATACCATTCTGAAGGCAATCCCAAGTTGCTGTAAGTAGCTGCTGGCTCCACTCCCCTTTCAGAAAAAGAACCAAGTTATGAAATGCAAAATCAAAGGACTGTATATCAACCACAGGAAGAGAAATTCGGGGTCTTGAGAAATGCTTTATGCCTTTACCTGATGAGCAAGGTTATGTATAATGAGAGTGCTTCTTGCATCCTTATAAACTTCGTATGGGCGATACTTTGCAGCCAAAAGTCTGGAATCAACCGAGATCCACGATATAAGTTTTAAAATAAACAAAACTAAAATCCACAGATCAACGCGTGATTCAGCAAAGCTATTCAAAGTTAATCCTAAAGTATAAGGTAAAGAGAGTAAGAAAAGTTACATGGGAACTATCTCCGTATGGATTACCAGGTCTATGGTAGGATTGGTGATCAACAAAAACCTGCAAACAGTTACAGAAAAACAATTTCTTATATACCAATGGAACTTGTCAAAACTCCACACAAGATTTATGCAAGAAGAGATTAGCGGTTACCCAATCAACACCGTCTCTATATTCATGATAGAAGGAAAATTCCTGAGAATCTCCAAAGCAATGAACTGTGATACGAATCCCCAAATCCTTAGCCCGGGCATAGTTCTTATCTACAGGGGTTCCATTCTGGTACCGAGGAGAAACAACCATTACACGGTGCCCACGACCAGCCAAAGCTATAGGCAAAGAACCACAAACATCTCCTAATCCTCCTGTTTTCGAGTAAGGAGCAGCCTCGGACGGCGACGGCGATAGTTACCGCTATGCGAGTTGAACAGCGATGAGCGATGAGGGTGAATGCGGCAGTTTTAGGATTTCGCAGAAAAGAGAATGTATTTTCTTCTTCAAATCGTAGATTAAATCTGATTTATTTCTTTGTTTTGACATTAATAATTCCGGATATTTGTATTTATTTGTATTTTATATTTTTTAGTTTTACTACTTTTAATTTATAATGACATTTCTGTTAGTAGTTTAATTATTTATGGTTTAATGTATTTTGACAAAAAAAAAAAGGTTATTCTAGTAAATTTTTTGGGAGCATTAGTTTAGTAACTAAATCAAATAGTCTTGTTATTCTGAGCATAAATATTATTAATTTATTGAATAAAGATCAATACACACTCACATATTGATTATTACACAAAAATGTACTACCCAAGCAGCTTGAGGGGACTTATTATATATGAGATATCCATATCATTTCTACGTTAAAAAAATAAAATTCCAAAGAAAAATATTTCAAAACTTTTTCATCAAAGCGTGGTCACCAGACTGAATGGATGCTTAGTGGAAAAGCGACTTTAAATTCAAGGACCCGGTTTAGCGACTTCAGTGCAAGGCGGTGGAATCAACTTTCCGGTGGCAATAGGTTTGATGTTAGAACATGCCAAGACAGCTGGTCCCTCTTTTCCGTTGTGGACCAAGTTGATGTCAGCGATGGCAATATTGGTGCAAGGCACGCCTTTGCTGCACATTAGTTTCACAGCCACCTTTGTTGCTGATGTGCCCTTAATGTTCTTGATGGTCACGTCCGACAGCTTTGCAGTGGCCATATGGACAGTACTCTTGGTCGATGAGAACAGGGGTGCTGACAGTCCATTGTGATATCTTCGAAAATAATGTTGGAGGCGATACCGGGAGAGATCCTGGCCATGTTTTGATGCGAACACCGTTATCGGTATTTCTAAATTTGAATTATGATCAATAAAAAATAAAAGAAAAGAGTAAAATTAAGAAAAGAAATTCGGAGCATGTCAATCACGTATAGAAGATTGGAAAAAAACCGGCTAACTAGTAAGAGAAATGCACCATTGAGACAATTTCTGCACAATCTTATTCGAAAGCTTGAAAGTTTATTTTTCTATTTATGATAGTTTCATTCATTATTTTTTCAGTAAAACTTTACAAAATATTACATTCATTGTTAGAACAGTATTTAATTGATCTGTCCATATTATAAAAAATGGAATTTTCATGGTTATTTTTTTCATGGTTATTTTTAGTTCTTAAGTGTATATTTCAAGATTCTTTTTCATATTTTTAGTCATATAATAATGCTTATTATTTGTATTTTTAAAATAATTATATAATTTTAAGTTGTGCTATTTGTATGTTATAGTTTTGTCATTATTATGCAGTAAATTTTATTTTAAAAATAAATGTTAGATAAATTTAATCAAAATTAATTCATTTGGAATGATTATTTGTGGGTCCATAATATTATTTTGGTGTTGATGTGCAAGCTAAATAAATTTATATATCTTATTATATAAATTTTGTTTGCATTCACGAGAATTCGATACATATCAAAATTATAATTAACGAGATCATGACATGTGTAATATTTGTTTTTTATTTTTGTTTTTTAACTGAAAGGAAAAACTAATAAAATAAATAAATAATAAATAGATCATATTTACTTTCCATTTTTCTAAGATATGTTAAATTTTATTATCTCAATAAAATTTATAACTTTTCTTTTCAAATTTAAAATTTTTTATTATTTAAACTTTAATAATTTTTTTATCACACACTTTTAATTATTTGAATAAAAAAATAATTATCAGGATCACACACTCACGAGAACTCAACACGTGTCAAAATTATAATTAGAAGTATCAAACATGTGTCGATTAATCGATTAGATTCTAACACGTGTAAAAAATATTGTGTTATCGAAAAGAAAAGTTAAAGGATGTTGTCAAATAACGACAAAGGACAAAAAAATAGCGAAGGACTTTGACGAGTGAACGTATAAGAGAGAAAATATATTCACTTGAAAAACGAGATAAGATCTGAAACATGGAGTAGATGGACAAAATATATTTTTATGGAAGTATGTATTCTCCAGATATGAGCGAAAGCATAGTCGTCGGTCACCGAATCCATTTTTCAGATTGCACACGGTAATCAGAAAAATAAACTAAAAGATCAAACCAAAAGTTCTTGTGCATGATTTAGATTTTTAATATGTTAATAATAATATTGTAACATATAAGTTATTTATTCATATTAAAAATTTTTTTACGTAAATCACTCACTTTTCTAACATAACATATTTTCTAATTTTTTTAAAAATATATCATTAACAACAAATTTATAATTTTAAAAATATGTACATCGGACTGTCCTAATCTAGTTAATAATAATTTAGTTCTCAACTAACTTTTTTTATCAACATGTGCGGTATACAAATTGATAAAGTAATGATGTCTTAATTTAAAACGAGATAATTATAGTAGTATCTAGAGAAAAAATCATTATCAAGATAGTAATATAATTTCTTTCAGATTTTGATAAAATATGAGATCGATAACATTTTAAATCAAAAATATTAACGTCCTAAGTTTTTTTTTAACAATGAAAAACATCCTATATATAAATGAAGGAGGGGTTATCTCCTCTACACATTAGCTCCTCTTCTTGCCCACATCAGCATTAAATTTTATGACACATCTGCTATGTCAAACCAAATCAACCTCTTTTTTAGCCATGTTAGCATCTAACAAAAAAAAATCAAAATTTTATATGATCGATTCACTTCATCTTTCTCTCTTACGTTTTACTAAACGTATTAAGTTTTAAATCAAATCTTATGCGACAAATCTCTTTTCTATGTCTTAAGGTCCATATTTATTAAACCTCTTTCTCATCATTTTGTCGCTTGAAGATTCCGATGTTTCGGGATTTCATAGTCAGTCAATCGTATTCTTCCTTCATAAGAGACATGGAGATTTTGACACGCTCTACAACTCTAACTCTGATCGACGCTGGTTCTCAACATCAAAACCTAATCCGCAATTGGAAGTATCTTGAGTCATGACTAGATTCTCTACGCAATTTGCCATCTCTTTAGGGTTTTGGTACTTGTCAAACTCTAACGCAGTTTGAGCCATAGATTATATGGAACCCTGACGGAGGTTAGAGCCTTGCCTAATCTTCTCGCATCCGTCCATAGTCCAGTGAGTAAGGATTATCTCTCCATCACTCTTAAGCTTTGTATATGAGAATTAAATTGTGACGCTACGTTTAATTCACAGAAGGGACACCAAATTTTAAAATGATAAAATAACAATAAACTCTCAATGAAACATGTTCACATGATGACTATTACAGCTTGTTGTTCTTACTCATGTTAGATACTTCTATCAATTTGATTTCTAAATGTATTGGATTAAAAACGAATCTCATCCCGCATACATATTTCCTCTACCGGTACTGATTTTTGCCGAAGATGGCTAATATGGTGGTTTCAAATGACTACTGAGAAGAGATTTTAGTTATGACCAGTTTCAGTGACCTCACACAATCGACCACGTCTACGTATGCAGTAGGAAACTGTCTTCCATAGTTTTGGCATTTAACTCCTTTGTATATATAGGAATGGTTATACACTTTGTTGTGTTTGTATTCACTTTTTAAATCGTTTAGGGTCTCATATTCTCTTTAACACTTATGGTAGAAGATATGGAATCAATTCTCTTTATCAAAGCCTTCAGAGAATTGTCCTTCGTGGTATGTATTACACATTTCCCTTCATGATTGGTTTGAGCAGGGCAGGTGAGAAGCACAATTACACATACAAGTAGAACAGAGGGAGAGTAGCATGTACGATGTACCGGGAGACAAAATATAAGATAAATACTTAAGTCGAGCTTTCAGTGTGTGAGACAAGAAAGATGTGTGGTGGAAACGGAAGCATGGGGCCGGTGGACCAAAGCTGGGGTGAAGAACAATGGTTGGCGTTTATGTACAGCTACGAGGTTTTCTTTAACTAAACTGAAGTATAAAAGATAATTTTTTTTTATTATGTTTTAATGTTATTCTAGATTTGTTGTGTGCAGAAACTACACAGTATATTTCTCTATTTTTATTGAGGTCATTCTACCCAACAACTTCTTTTAACATGTTTATTTTTTGGATTATGGTTGTCATTTTAGTTTCATTGTAAATTCGACAAAATGTGGTTAAATTAGGTGAAAATAAAAACAATTTTTAGGATTTTGATATTTGTTCAATTGGCCCAAGAATCGTCACGCTAAATTGAAGTTTTCAAACTATGATCTATTATTCTCATAGTGTATATGTAAATAGAAAACAAATTCTCTATTTCTTTTCTTGAGTTTAAAATTATAAGAAAAGAAGCCGGCTTATATGAAATTCTTTAGAAAAATGTTAGAAAGAGATAATTCCGAAAAGATTTCGTTTACAATGTATGAGAAAACCCGCACGTAATGCGGGTACTCATCTAGTGAGACTAATAAACTATTAGATCAAAATATTTAAAACAATCTAATTAATTAATTTACTCAGCATTAAATGCTCTCAATCTTTGTTACTTTAGTAGTTGTGAGGTTGTAGAGATAGTTTGGTCAGTCTTAATATGCATCATGAGAGAAAACTAATTATTTATTTTTCAATGTTACTTTTTTTTTTTTTTTTCTTCCACGCATATTCATTTAAATAGCCCTAAATTTTATACTATTTAAAAAAACGTTTACAGAAAACAAAAACAATACAAAGAGAAACAGAAATATCAAAATCCATAGCAATACAAAACAAACAAAAAACCCATAAAGAGATCGACTTGTAGGGATGACACCACAGAAGAAAAGAAAATCAGGCAGCTCGATCATCAAATGAAGATGCCGCACTCATAATGCCATTGATATTGCCACGAGCTACTGTGATCCAAAGAGATGGTCCTCAATGCTTCAGATCGAGCGAAGCCTACACCTTCACCAAGACGTCGCATATGATACGCCTAAAGCTCTGATTACAGAAACCATCACCTCTATCTTCAATTTACTGTCAAGATCTACACCGGCGAGCATATAGAGTTAGCCCGAACCACGACGGACCCAACCTAGCTCGCCTGTGAAGATGCCGAACTCTGAGCCGCCGAATAGCATATACGCAACATAGCCACATCAGACCCGCCACAGTGGAGCAAATAAAGAGAGAGGGGTGACCGACGCAGGTGCTGGAGGATCCACCAACACCGGTCGGAGCGAGAAAAGAAGATGGTGCCTTGTTTTCTCTGCTAGGGTTTTGCAAGAGAGTTTCGTGAAGAAAAAGAGATTAAAAAAATAATATGAAACCATTTTTATTTAATATGGTTTGATATTGTGCAACTTCAAAAGAATTTTTATTTTACATTATACTCCTCATCGTTGATCATAATTAATTAAGATCATAAAAAAAAATTAAATCATCATTAAACATACATTAAAGAAATATTACAAGCAATATTAACTAATAATATGTTATAAGGAAAATAAATATTGTTAATCGTATTTACCTATCATTGATAGTAATAGCGTGAATCTATTCGATTTGAGCAAGTAAAATTCATAGCAAAAAAAAAAACTCAAGAACAACAGGCACATCACGACCTACAAGTAAGACCGGCGAGACTAACTTTGAAAGTTTCGATATTGATAAAAATAGATGTGAAATATTTTTGAAACAGATAATTGTAGAGACAAAAATGATAAACATAAAAGTGAAGAAGATTATTTGTAAGATATGTAATTGTAAAGAGTAAAATGCAAGAAAACATATAAAACCTCAAATTTGAAGTTTTACTATTTAAAACTTCAAAATTTGTTGTTTTGTTGTTGCTTTTGAAATACCTCAAAAATGAAAATTTGAGAAATTTTTATGTTGAACAAATTTTTAATCATATAATTTAATATTTTAAATTAGTGAGTAATAAATAAGGGGTTTTTTTTTCTGTGCTAAAGGATCCATGATGACTTTGAACCACCCCTGAATAAATCAAAGCCCCGTAGAAAAAGTGCATAAGCCCGCTAATTATCTTTTCTTCATGTGAAATAAGACGTTCGTGTTTAAACACGTCTTACACGGAGACAATTAATTAAACACCACTTACAATACTTTATACTAGTCCTTTTGGTGTGTTGTGCGAGTATTTATAAGTCACAAATGTTTTTTTTGACTCGAATCGAGTGTTGTCAATTTTAATAATGTCAATCTATTCTGACTTTCTGTGTAATATTTTTTTTTTTATTAAAGGTGTAACTGATGTCAAAGTTTTTCAAAATAGTGGTTTTAGTTTATATACATATATTAAAAAAATTAATATATTTGTTTCCTACGTTTTATTGGGTAGCAAAGTTTGGAGTGGACTGAATCTTTGTTCGTACTGGAGGGCGAACCCCTCTAAGGGGTTTTATTCTTTTTATTTATATTATATGTATATGGATGATTTCAGTAATTTAATAAATTTTTGTTCGAAATAATAACAATGAAATAGACATTAAATATATATATATATATATATATTTAAAAAATTAATTTGTTTTTAAAATAAAGGTTTATTTTTTTGCTAAAGATTTTTTTATAAATAGAATTATGTCGATGAGTTGCATATAATGAAAAAGATCAAACTAAATCATTCTAGTGCTAGCATATTAATACATACCGTTTTTGACGTGAATTTTCTATGAGCATGAATCTTAAGTCTTAGCTAGACACGTCGCGTTTGAATCGATAGTTAGGACATTCAATTCTTCTTTTATTTCAGGAATCGGACGAATTAGTTTTTGTTTTTGTTTTTTTTGTTAAAGTTTTGGACGAATTAGTTAAGATAAGTTAATATTTGCTTATCTCTATAGCTTAAGAAATACTATGATATTGGTTTTGTGCTATATTTTTGAAGGGGTGAGAAATGTAGGAAGGAACAAAAAATGTAAGGCAACAAAAACATGAAAAGAATAAGACTTAAGAAAATAGTAAAGAAAATAAAAATATGATTATCAAAAGAAAAATCCCTTATCAAAAAGAAAAATATGATTAAAATTCTAGTTTCAAATTATTAAAAAAAGGAAATATAGTTTACATGTTTTAATATAAATAAGAAGAATTTTGGAGTTTCGTTTCCAAATCTTTCATATGTAATTTCACATGTAATTTTAAATATAAATCGAAATCTTATCTTAAACAAGATAAATACATTTTCATGTTAGAAAATAAACTTTTTGGGGGTATCAAAAGTTTTTTGAAAAAAATAAGCGACAATCTGGAAAAAAAGAAATAAAACCAGCCTAGGACATCTTTTAGGTCGTCATAAATGTTTCTTTGAATACTAACATGACCTTCTATTGTTTTTGTTTTGTTTTCTGACAAGTTATTGTCCTTTTTTTTGTCTCAAGATACAAGTTACGTTACTTATTCACACAACAACAAAAAAATCAAATAATATAATAAAAATATATTTTAGAAATATTTATTTATTTTTCTCCACAAAACATTATCTCCACATAGAGTATAGAAAGGACCATTGGGAGACGTGGACGCATTGTAAGCCCGTCAACAGATTTCCTTACTATCTCTTAATCTCTTTACTTCCACACCACAACACTTCACTGATCCTTTGCCTCATCCTCAGACGTAGCAGCACAACCACACGAACACAAACACAAAATAGTTCTGTAATGGCTCAAACTATGCTGCTTACTTCTGGAGTCTCCGCCGGCCATTTTCTGAGGAACAAGAACCCTTTGGCTCAGCCCAAAGTTCACCATCTCTTCCTCTCCAGAAACTCCCCGGTTGTTCTACCATCTCGAAGATCTTCATTGGTTCCTCTCGCTATCTTCAAACCCAAAACTAAAGCTGCTCCCAAGAAGGTTTTCACAAACCCTTTACTTGTTTCACAAGTAACATCTTTCGTTTCTTGTTGATAATGTTAAGATTCTTATTTACATTTTAGGTTGAGAAGCCGAAGTCAAAGGTTGAGGACGGTATTTTCGGAACGTCAGGTGGGATAGGTTTTACGAAGCAAAATGAGCTCTTCGTTGGTCGTGTCGCTATGATCGGTTTCGCTGTAAGTCTCTCTCTTTCTCAGATATGCAAACTTTTCTTCCAAGAAAGAATTTTTGATACGAATGTTGAGTTTATGCATATAGGCATCGTTGTTGGGTGAGGCATTGACGGGGAAAGGGATATTAGCACAACTGAATCTGGAGACAGGGATACCAATTTACGAAGCTGAGCCATTGCTTCTCTTCTTCATTTTGTTCACTTTGTTGGGAGCCATTGGAGCTCTCGGAGACAGAGGAAAATTCGTCGACGATCCTCCCACCGGACTCGAGAAAGCCGTCATTCCTCCCGGCAAAGGTGTACGATCTGCCCTCGGTCTCAAAGAACAAGGTATCTCTCAAATTTTTCCATTTCTATCTTAATTTGTTGCAATGGCATAGGTCTGAACAACTAAAGTTCTGTTCGTTTGTGCATCTTAATGCTGCATCAAAATGTAGATGCGAGATGATTTTTCGTATAGTATAACGGGATAGATTTTTCTAGTAGTAGGAGAGACGAGTTAAGACAATGCTGAAAATTCGATTAGTCCTAAGTCTAAGCAACCAAAGATTCAAACATTCCTCTCTTGACGAGAGACAGCATCAAATGAATCTTGAGATGGCTTTATTTAGTGTTTGAATTAAGTATATTGTCCGAGTCTACTCTTTGTATTGTTATCTTAATATACAAATATGATACTATGGAGAGTAATGTAGTGTAATTTATTGCAATTGTTTCTAATCTGAAATAAATATGTCTGTTAATTGGTTGTGTGAAGGTCCATTGTTTGGATTCACAAAGGCGAACGAGTTATTCGTAGGAAGATTGGCACAGTTGGGAATAGCATTTTCACTGATAGGAGAGATTATAACCGGGAAAGGAGCATTAGCTCAACTCAACATTGAGACCGGTATACCAATTCAAGATATTGAACCACTTGTCCTCTTAAACGTTGCTTTCTTCTTCTTTGCTGCCATTAATCCTGGTAATGGAAAATTCATCACTGATGATGGCGAAGAAAGCTAAACTATTATGTAAAGTTAGTAGATTGTGTGAGACTATCTTCATGTTGAGACAAAAGGGGAATGGAACAGCTTAAACTGTTGTAATACTTATCCTTTTGTTTTAACTTGGAATTTTCTGATTATATATAGTTTTATTATACCTAAGTGACTAGGGTGATTGATATCATTTAGCATCTCTCAGCCGACAAAACTGTGCAATTATAAAAGGTAAATGCTATGAATTTCATTATCATTGAAAATATGTTGGTAAATTAGTATTCAAGTCCATTATCAACATATATATATATATTGTTATTAATAAAAAATGGTATGTTTGATAGAGAATGCTTTGTTCTCTTTCTTCTTCCATCGCCCTTCTTCTTCTACATCGGCTTTGTGCCGTTGATTTCTCTCATCGATTATGATGTAGATGTTTTGTCCGGTGGTCTGTCATTGGTTGGCTCTGCCGGTTTATTTGGCCTTCTTGGTCCCTGTTTCACCGATAGAAACCGCCGTGGTCTGTACTCGAGTCAACCGATGCATCTGTTTCGGAAGTAACTGTCTCCATAACTGCTCCAATTACTGCAACCTATGTATTGGCGTCTTTATATCCTCCCGGTTATTGCCGTCTTCTTCGCTTCAGTACAATGCAGATTAACTAATCGTCTTTACATTGAATCAAATATACACCACCTCGCTAAAATAAATCTCAATGACGATGAATTCGTTGTCCATATTGACTTATGCACTCATGTTGTTTGTGCTTCTCAATTTAGCATTCTTCTCAAGCCTACTAATCCTCGACGCTAGAATCTTTGTGCACTCTCAATATTTTTCCCTAGACTGTGGGGAATGGAAGACACATTGACCGGTCGTCTCGTTGACTATGGACAAGTTTAGTTTATGTTCCCATCAAACGAGGCTCTTCAACTGATATTGAACCGAAGACCTTGGAGTTTCAACCAATGGATGGTTACGATGAAAACTTGGTCTATTTCATTAAGCGACGACGAACCGAACTCCATCAACTTCTGGATTCAAATACGATATATCCCTCTTCAATACCTATTTGCTCTAATGGTCAATTACATAGCCGGAACTCTTGGTTTTGTCGTTGTTCCATAAAGGGAAGTGGTGCTTGGCGAAAATGCAGCATTCGGCCGAGTCTGTCTGTGTTAGCCAATAGATAAGCCACTAATCTTTGAGCGCCGTTTCACTTTTGGAGACAAACATGCTATGGTGACTTTTCACTACGAAAGACTCTGTAACCATTGCTTTCGATTCCACTCGTTGCAACATGATGTCCTTGATTGTGTGATGCCTGAGGAAGAAGCAGCCCCTGGCCACGAGGAACCAAAACCTGACAACAGTGACCATAACATCATGTCACGCTCCTCGACATCTGCTTCCCCGACTTAGGCAATCTAGGTCATTCCTCTTTATATGACCAACTCTGCGGCCTCGATAATTCCAGTTACTCCTCTGACAACTTTGCCTGACCTTCAAATTTTTGAAGGTAATTAGATTCTGGTGGATGGCCGTTATTTCACTATCAAAGATCTCTGTAACTTCTACCATAATTACACATCTGTCTCTGATATCACTGAACCAGAAACAAGGCTCATGAGGATTCTCCTCTCCCTTGAACATCTCAGAAATTATATCATCCACAAAATCACTCGTCCGATAGGATCACCATCTAGTTACTCAAATAGACAACAAATAACTATGGCGTCAAAGGCCAGTTCACCATAAACATCGATAATCAGAGGCGAGGTGCCTGATACCGCCAAGCGTCAAATGAGAATAATGAGTTGGAACTGGCAAGGCATTGGCAAACGTCTTGCAGTTCATCGCCTCAAGGAGATCATCCGTCGTTTTCTTCTTGGTGCAATATTTCTCTTTGTGACCAAGCAATCTTATAACTACATGTGTGATTTCTATGTTTCCTCTGGCTTTCCGAACTTCTTTGTTGTTTCTCCAGTTGGTTTAAGTGATGGTCTAGCCCTCTTGTGGAAAAACTCGGTCGATATTTCTATATTATATCAATACGCAAGGCTTGTAGAATGTTATATTAATGAAAAATCTTTTCCTTTCTATTTGCCTTGCGTATATGGTCATCCAAACCCTCAATATCGACATGAGCTTTGGGAGTGCTTACAATGAACAGCCACGACTCGTGTTCAACCTTGGCTAATGATTGGTGACTTTAATCAAATTAGAGATAATAGCAAAAAGATTAGAGGGAAGTTTTGTGATGATGCATCCTTTAACGACTTCAATACCATGATCGAGATTTGTGATATGTCTAAACTGTATCATCAAGGAAATAAATATAGTTGGAGCGGGATGCGAAGTGTGGTCCGCAATGGTGTCCGAACAAATGAACTAGTACAATGTTGTCTTGATAAGGCTTTTGCAAATACTGAGTGGTTTATTAATTATCTAGCATCATGTTATGAATATCTTGAACCTATAGAATCAGATCATCGTACCCTAATCGTCAACATCCTTTTGGAAACACGTCTACAAAGAGGAAAATTCCGTTACGATAAAAGATTATATGACATAAAAAGATTTAAAGAGAGTGTGGAATCATCATGGTTAGGAATGAAATAGAGTGAGAACCTTCCTTCAAAGATTCAGTCTATCCGAAAACATCTCTCGTTGGAAACGTAATAATACTCTTAGCAAGTATGCTAATTTTTGAACTTACAACCAACATAAATATCAAATAAAAAATATGATCAAAACACAATGAAAAACAACAATCACCCCAACAATCTAAAAATAAAACAACAAATTCCATGACCGACTCGTCCAAATGCATATATAATTATGAGATCATGCAAGTCATCCGTCTTTCAATATCTCATAACTTAGCAATCTCAAATTCAATTTGTAATCTAATTTCCACACCAATCAGAAAAATATTTCGAATTATGCATCTCTATTTAAGTGGTCATACTCAATTTGGTAAACTTCCATCAATACTTTTGGGAATAAAATATCAAAATACTTAAAGAGATCACTTCCAATAGTTGTCATGATGGCTCCTCCCAAGTTTTTGTAGTGAACCTTTGTATTTCTTATTAATCTTACCAAGTCAGATAACTCTTGATTTTACAATACACAAATATCAAATAGAATACATAATCAATACACAAAGAAAAAGAGCAACAGCCCCAGGAGAAAAAAAAAATTCATGACCAACTTGTTCAAATGCATAAATATGAGATCCTGCAAATAATCCGTTTTCAAAGTCTCAGAACTTAGCAATCCCAAATTCAATCCGTCACCTAATTTCTTCATTAATCCAAATTTTTTTGGAACCATACATCTCACTTGCAGTCGTCATACTCCATTAAATAATTTTGGAAAGATATTATCTAAATACAAAACAAATTTCTCTCTAAAGCTCCCAGGCTCAACAATCAAGGCACCTTCTACGATTCATTTCTCTGACGCTAGTGAAGCCATGGCTCGTCGGCATCGGGAAGCTTTCTATCTGGCTGGTCTTCCACAACTCCATTTGTGTTCGCTTTTTCTTCAGCTCAAAAATCCTGTAAGCGTTGAGAGATGGCAGAGACGTTCGACCAGAATTCCAAATGGTGGCTCAGGGTCATTCTTTGATTCTTGAAGAACCCTCTCCATATTTGGCAAGAAATTTTCCAAAGTACCATCAATTTATGGTCTCACCGGCTATAGGTCATGTGGATCCACACTTTTTTCTTTGTTCATGAAGTCGAACTGGTTTTCTCTGAATTTCCAAACTTCTATTTCGGCAGATCTAAAGTCGTTGTGCATTATGAACCAGCTCCTAACCATCCCGACATGGCCAGAATCTCCTCTTTCTCCCTCTTGGCCTGTTTGGCCGATGAACTGTGCAGTCTCGTCAGCCGCCAACATGTGCCTCTGGTTCAGACTAAATTAGGTCAAAACTGCTTCAAAGGCTTTCAGAGGCTGAACTTTAAATGGACTGGAGCCATCACTTTGGTAATATTTTGTCTTATTGGTCCAACAAGCTCAATCGGCAAAAGCCCGTACTGTTTAAACATAACCTTATATTCGGCCTACGCTGAGAGACTAAATCCATCTTTGCCGTTCTTGAAGTACACCGCAAAATAGAGTTTCTCACTCATATCTTCCACATAATACACCAGGACTTTCTATTTCATCTCTTTCACTGCAAGCTCTAGTTCTGGTCTCCTCATTAAGCCACAATAACCCTTTACTCAATTTACTTAGCTCATGTTCCGTGTTTATTTTTCTGGAAAACTCAACACTTCGGATGCTTTGTTCTTCGACCTGAATGGTTGAGGACTTTACTTCGATGGGGGTTCGACATCGATGCAATGGTTTTGCGGTGATTTGTTACATACCTTAATGCAAAGCTCACTTGTACTATCTACTCTAGAATTATTTCATCAGATTTTGTGGACGGCAAGAGACCCAATTATGGTGGATTTTGGACTGTCAGATGCACCTTTTCCGGTGAAATCGTTAACAATTCACGACACTTTGCTAATCTGGAAGGAAGTCTCCTTTTCTACCCACTATGGCCCATGTCCGTGAATTTTATTGTGTTGTCGCAATACTCTGATTGGAACTTGCGTTTCTTCAAGCTGATTCAATAAAACTAGTATGTTACTGTGTTCAATTATCTCGAGCCTTATGCGCTTGGACCTGAAGAAATATATATCTTTCAAGATATTATACCACTTGTTCTAGCCTCGTCATTGTGTTTCGTGCCTACAAATTAAGAGGCAAACAACATTTTAACGTCACAAAATCTTTCGATAGTGACTAATACTAGATTCCCAAAATTGATAGCGGAAGTGTCTTTGACACACCATGAGCTCGCATGTTGCTTGATTTTTTATGTCTCTGATTC